>CM059494.1:50000000-60000000 GCA_030378355.1 Eleusine indica
TGAAATACTGCGTATCTGCGTATCTATGAGAAACTAAAGGAACAGCTTTATTAGATGATATTCACCTTCAATTCTAGCGCCATTATCTGCGATGGGCAACTCACAGGCCTAAATAGTGTCCGCATCTACCTCCACTCCGTCAAGGCCTCCATGTTACACTTCTACAATAGGGACATTGCATCTGTAATTAGCATTGATAAAAAAATGTTAGACAGAGATAAAGAACGGTCACCTGTCTATGGTGAAAAGAATATGCAGGAGGGCTCACGGTCGTTGATGAAGAGCTCAATGAAATCGAAGACAGTCAATGAATGGCAAACGCTATTTGCTGAGAGAAGCTATATATCATGAATGTGGCGTCGAAGCTCGGCTTTGCCGCTCCCTATGTCAAGCAGCTCTAGATCGTCGATCAGTACGAGCTTACGGCACATACGCATATCCAAAGATATTAAGAACTGTGTTTGTGTTAGAGATAGATCTTTTAGAGATATATTATTTTAATATGCATGTGAGATACGTTTTAGATCCTTTCCGTATGTATTTGTTTGGCTCTATGTACCTTGCTTCATGCGATTATGCATGGTTCCGTCTTTTTATTTAGAAAAATACATATACGCTACGATCAAGCTTTGTGCTGCACATGTAGTTATAGTATTTGATGAGATATGTAGTGAGCGATGGCATACGGATAGAGATACGTACAGCTTCTTGACAATTTGCATCTTTTTTTTGCATCAGTACAATCTGATGAAGCCATGCAGTTTGATTTGTGTGTTTAAGTAGGTTCCTTTTTCAATTAAAAAAATATGCATAATTGGCTGTCTCCGATGGGATTCGACCTTTAGCCCTGATGTTGGACAGATGGATGTGGAGAGTTGCACGTGAGAGGGTACACACCGCAGACATCAACGGCCTGATATAAATATTAGATAAGATGAAGGGGAGATTAATGGCTAGATCTTTTACTTTTTTGTGAGAATTTTTAAGCTATTTGTTTTTTTTCTAGGCCATGTAGTAAAAGTTCATCTCCTGTTATTATTAATAAATAGATAGATAGATACAATAAGAAAAAAAACTCTCTACTCCTTTAGATGAGTCTGCCTGCCCCTTGCCTAATTAAGCCTATTTTGGTCCGGTGTTGTTGATGTTAGCAATCACAATCCGAAACGGCTGCCAAAGTCCAGCAAAAATGACTGCCGCGTAGGGTCCAGCAATTACGATCTAAAATCACGAAACATATTCATGTACGTCCGAGAGACGTATGCATCAACACCAGATTAGCCCCTTGTTATTTTTGCGCTGGTTGCAGTCAGCCGCAAGCCTAGAGCAGTCGCCGCGCGTCGTTGGATAGTATTGGTGTCGCTGCTCTATTTGGCCAGAAAGTTTACCAAAGGATCGACCTGACTTCACGTATACATCGATGATCGATCGCCCTATAAGTCGCTGCATTAGTGTCAGCTTGCGTGATGAGACGTAATCCTTAGACAAGGAGCCGCATCACTCCTTTGTCCGTGTGCGGGAAGCCGGATGCATCAGCCTGAGACGACGTTTTTGTCATAGGATGCACGAGACCACGTTGTCGAGGTGGCGAATTAAGGTGAGCTGAGTTACGTCGCACCTGGAGCAAGCAAATCGCAGTCGCTTCGTTAGTGTTGGCCTGCACCGTGTTTAGATGTGGGCCGCGTGGAATTCTACCAATTTTATCGTCCTTGTCCAACAGTGCGCATAAAACATGATTGTCACACAGATCACCAGAACCCCTTATAGCATTGTATGCATCCACAGGTGAGAACATTCTCTTTAATTTCTTCCTTATGAAATCAAACTAGCATAAACATCACCATGCGTAATCTGTTAAGTAAAAGCAGAACCAAAAAGAGACAAGAAGAATATAACATACTCGGTAGTCATGGTGATGGGAATAGCATTGCGGATGTCACCACCATCTCTATTTTCTTGACCAGCTATCGGAAAGTAGTCGAAGTAGTCGTTCAGGTTGTACGTTCCCAAAAACTTTATTGCCCTCCTATCCTAATGCAAGAACATAAGAAGGTCGAGGTTCCGGAGGCCCTGCTCTCCCATCATCTGTGCATATAGACGTCGGGATGAAGATGCTTGTCTTGCAACTATTGGTGTGTGAGACAGAATGAGAGATGAGAGTTGTATTGTTGTTCTGAGTGTCTCTCCTAGGAGGTCTTGCTAGTTTTATATAGATGCGAGAATATGAAGATGAAGCACCTCATATTAAGCTCTCATGCATGGTAACTCTTAGGAGGTGAAACAAATAGTTATCATAATTATGGAGCATTCTCTCACACTGGGTAACTCTCAGAAGATTAAACAAAGAGTTATCATACTGTAGCACTCTCTCACAACACTTTATTTTCAAATGAGTATTTTGGAATTTCAAATTTATGGTTCACTACCCATTAAATCCAACAATCCCCACCAAATTTTAAAGGCACATTTGAAAGTTCTCTGAACCACACCAGTTTTGATATATCAGTGTTTTGGCAGAGACCAGTTAGGATTGAACATCCACCAAAAACAAGAGCTACGCATGTCCACAACTATACAATGGACAGTGCCTTGAATTTACAGCCTTGTGTGGAAATGATTTCACTCAAGTTCTTTATTGATACTAGACTGTCATAAGCATCCTCTCTGTTTGGAGCATATGAGTCAAACTCCTGGCTTACTCATGAGCTTTTTAGAGATTGCCCTTATCTCACAGACTATGACTAACAGTCGGGCTGATATAGGTACGGTGTATTCCTTTAAGATGTTCCATAGGACAACATTGTTGCTAACCAGGCCACTTGGAACACATTAAGATAAGATCAACCTGCCATACAGATTAGGAGTGTTGCATCTCCATGGAGTGGGTCGATATATGTTGTACTCTTCTCTCAGTTAACCAATAGCTTGTTTCGCCAATCCAAATTCACGGTATCTCCGGTCACATAAGATGGGTTTTCACTATAGTGTAACTCATGTGGGTCTCATACCCATGCATCGTGATGCAATGTCTATCATATTTCGTGAAAGACCCTTAGTGATGGCATCTACCCGATTTTTAGATGTTTGGATATAATCCAATGCTATCACTCTAGAGTTTTTCATTTTTCTGTCATATTTCAATCTCCTCTTCACATGTCTTGATGACTTCATATTATACTTATAATGGCTCACCTTATCTTGATGACTTTGTATTATCCTTATAACAGCTCACCTTGGTTATCACGGTCTGATTATCGTAGTTCATAAGAATAGCCTGTATTGGTTTTTCAACCACTGGCAAGTTCATCAAGAATTCACGAAGCCAATTTGCTTCTACAGTAGTTGTGTCCAAAGCTGTGAGATATGCTTCCATTGTTGACCTCGTTAAGATGGTCTGCTTGCAAGACTTCAATGAAACAACACCACCTCCAAGAGTGAATATAAATCCATGTGTGGCTTTAATCTCATCAGCATCAGATATCCACTTACAATCCTATATCCCTCGAGTACCCATGGATACCTGGAAGAGTGAATTCCATAGGTCACGATACCTTCCAAGTAGTGTAATACTCTCTCAAGAGCATGCCAATGATCATCACCTGGATTCAAAACAAATTGACTCAGTTTGCTCATAGAAAAGGAGAAGACAGGCCGAGTAGCGCTAGCTAGATACATGAGCAAACCAATGATCTGAGAGTATCTCAACTGATCCTTTGCTATATTTTGATTACATAGCATCACATTAGGATCATAAGGAGTTGGAGCAGGTTTGCAATCACTAAAGACAAAATCGCTCAAAACCTTTTCCACATAGTGGGATTGAACCAGTGTCACCCCACCATCATCGTCCTTAAGTAACTTCGTGTTCAAGATCACATCAGTTACTCCTAAATCTTTTATCTTAAAATTTTTGCACAAGAACTTCTTAACCTCGTTAATGACATTGATATTGCTGCCAAAAATTAGTATGTCATCAATATACAAGCACAAGATAACTCCACGACCCCATCATAGCGATAGTACACACATTTATCTACTTCATTCATAACAAAACCTGTTGAAGTTAAAGTTTGGTTGAACTTCTCATGTCATTGCTTTGGTGCTTGCTTGAGGCCATATAAAGATTTTAACAACTACACACTTTTCCTTCTTGACCTTCCACTATAAATCCATCCGGTTGTTCCATATAAATTTCGTCTTCCAATTCTCCATTGAGAAAGGTTGTCTTAACATCCATTTGATGAATAAGAAGACCATGTGACGTAGCCAATGATATTAGTACTCGAATTGTGGTCAATCAGGCAACTGGTGAGTAAGTGTCAAAGAAATCTTTTCCTTCTTTTTGGGTGTAACCCTTGGCCACAAGCATTGCCTTGTACTTCTCAATTGTACCATCAGGCCTTAGCTTCTTCTTGAACACCCACTTACATCCTACAAGTTTGCACCCATATGGACATTCAACAACTTCCCAAGTTCCATTAGACATTACGGAATCCATCTCATTACGCACTGCTTACTTCCAATAGTCAGCGTCAAGAGATGCATAAGCCTCTTCGATGGTTTTAGGAGTATCATCTACGAGATACACAATGAAATCATCACCAAATTATTTAGCAATCCTTTGTCTCTTGCTCTTTTGAGACAAATCCTTGTTGTGTTCCTCGTTGCAATGTTCCACAAATGATTGTTCAACACGTTCCATTGGAACAGCAGGTTTGGGGGTTAAAAATAGATTCATAGCCCGATGTTTCACATGTTTCTTTCATTGGAAAAATATCCTCAATGAATGTGTCATCTCTAGATTCGATTATTGTATCAACATACATATCAGGTACCTCAGACTTCACTATCAAAAATCTATAACAAGTGTTGTGAAATGCATACCCAAGAAGTATACAATCTACTATTTTAGGTCCAAGCTTGTGCTTTTTGGTAATAGGTACACTAACCATGGCCAAACAACCCTAAGTGCGCAAGTAAGAGAGTGTGAGTCTATTGTACTCCCATTCCTCAAATGGATTTTTTTTCTTTGTTCTTTGTAGGAACTTGGTTTAGGACATCACATGCAATCAATATAGCCTCACCCCACCATTCCCAAGGAAATCCTGATATTCCTAACATGGCGTTAACCATCTTAGTTAGGGTACGGTTCTTCCTTTCAGCCACACCATTTGGCTCAGGAGAATAGGGAGACATCCTTTCATGAATGATGCCATATTCCTTACAAAATAACTTGAAATCATTTGAAAAGTACTCACCACCATGATCAGACCTAACTCATTTGATCTTTTTCTCAAATTAGTTTTTAATCTCAGCTTTATAGATTTTGAAATAGTGCAATGCTTTGTCTTTGGTTTTCAAGAGATACACGTAGCAATAACGAGTAGAATCATAAATTAATGTCATAAAGTATCGCTTTTTTTCTTTAGTCAATATGTCATTCATCTCACTCAAATCAGCATGAACAAGTTCCAACTGAGTCAAGTGCCTTGCCTCAGCAACCTTGTAAGGCTCGCGAGGTTGCTTTGATTGGACACACACTTGACATTTTAAGCTCTTGACAATGAGAAATTTTGAGACTAAACTCATATTAGTCAGCCATGTCATACAACCAAGGTTAACATGACAACGACATGAATGTCAAACATTTGATTTAATATCATTACATACATGATTAATCATTTTATTACACATGTCTAACAAAGATAGACGGAACAAGCCTCCACACTCATATCCTACACCAATAAAGGTTCCATATTTTGATGATAATACAACTTTATTGGACTCAAATACCAACTTAAAACCATTTCTACACAATAGAGACCCGCTCATAAGATTTTTATTTATTGATGGGACATGTTGCATAATTTTTAGCTGCATGGTCTTTCCTGAAGTGAGCTTCAGATTGACCGTACCAACTCCATGAAAAAAAGCATGTGAGTCGTTCCCCATCAACACGGAGGAAGTCATTATGACCTAATAAGAAGAAAACAAGAAAAAATCAGCACACACATGTATATTGACTCATGTGTCAATCCACCAATTATGAACATGACTAAAGAAATATGATGATCAAATCAAACTAGCATAAACATCACCATGCCTAATCTGTTAATTAAAAGTAGAACCAAAAGGAGAGACAAGAAGAATATAACATACTGAGTAGGAGGAGCGATGGGAATAACATTGAGGATGTTGTCACCATCTCTATTTTTTAACACTGATCATTGGGAAGTAGTCGTTCGCTGTAAACATTCACCACCAAAAGCGAGCAGTCGCACTTTGCACTCCCCAAAAAAACCTTATTGTGCCCCTATCCCGATGCAAGAACACAAGAGGGTTGAGGTTCCAGAGGCCCTGCACTCCCACTATCTTTGCATGTAGACATCAGGACGAAGATGCTTGTCTTACAACTACTGGTGTGCGAGAGAGAATGAGAGAAGAGAGTTGATTGTTGTTCTGTGTGTCTCTTCTAGGAGTCCTTGCTAGATTTATATAGGTGCTAGAATATGAAGATGAAGTACCTCACATTAAGCTCTCATGCATGGTAACTCTTAGGAGATGAAACCAATAATCACCATAATTGTGGAGAATTCTCTCATACAAGATAACTCCCAGCCAATGAAACAAAGAGTCATTATAATATAGCACTTTCTTAAATGAGTTTTTTGGATTTTCAGATTTATGGGTCACAACCCATTCGAATACTACATATATTTTTATATGTCTTTTGAAATTGTTTTCACGATAACAGTTTGAAGTGATGGTAGCACCTAGGGAGTGTCCACTCTACTTTCTTCTTTAATTATAAGTGCTGGTGCGTATGCTTTGGGCTACTTTGAATTTTTGTTCTCACTTATGCTGGAGGAGTATTCACTCTTTTATTTCTTTCTGGGATAATTGTATAAACCATCCCATATGTGAAGTTTGAGATTCCCACCCATAAATTTTTTTGGCAAATTCTCACCCACCTAATATATTTTGTTGCAAAAACAATCCTAATTTACACATATTTAATTGGTCTCATATGATTCTATTGATATAAATTTAAAATAAAGCTAAGTTAAATAAGTTTAACAATGTTAAAAAAAATTAGTGTGTTTAATTTCTCCTATTTTCATTAAGAACGTATCAAAATTTTAAACTTTATTGTTGAACACCGTTCAAACATTAATTGATATTTTTGTTATATATTCTCTATAAAAATATATAAAGATTATACATTTGAAATTTTGTATTTTTGATAAGAACATCATTGACTACTTCAAATAAATAAAAACATGTTGAATAAATTAAACATGTGTAAAATTGGATTTTTTTACAACCAAACTCAATGGGTGGGTGAAAAATTACAACAAAATGACTTATGGATGGGAATCTCAAACTCTAATTAACTTATGGGGGTGGTTTTTGCAATTAATCCTTTTTTTGATTATATAAGTGTTTTTGGGGATGCTCAATACAATTATACAAGGTATTTTGGACAAAGTGAGAAAACTGAAGTAGCCCAAATGATGCTCAAAATAATTAAACCACTAACCTTCTCTTCTAAGCACCTTCGTCCACTGTACTTTGTATCCTAAAAAGCAGAGGACAAGATTGTGCCGAGCGATCGATAAAGCAGAGGACGCATGCAGAGTGATGATGCGGCTGCGGCTGCCGGCTGTCTCGCCCCGTTCGCTGTAATCATGCAAGTCAACGTTAGGAGTTGCGGTAGCAGGCGGTTATCGTGCGATGGGTCGCGCGTTAGCACCATCGCTCTCGTGTCTTCAACGTT
Organism: Eleusine indica; assembly: GCA_030378355.1. Classification (NCBI taxonomy): domain Eukaryota; kingdom Viridiplantae; phylum Streptophyta; class Magnoliopsida; order Poales; family Poaceae; genus Eleusine; species Eleusine indica. The sequence continues at coordinate 50,007,778 of CM059494.1, forward strand.
CAGCCAACCGTCCCGACCGTCGCTCCCCCGCCGCTAGCCTGCCCACCGCCTCTCCGTGGCTCCGGCGCCTTGCACCACCGGACCAACCACCACGCCCCAGAAACTTCTAAGGTCGACAGAAATGAATTTCATCAGCAACCCGAACACCATAAGCCGCCAGCGATAACCGCCAACCGGGTGCCGCGGACAATAACCGCCGCCGTCGCGCTCTGCCTCTCTCGCTCGCTGACTCACTGTCAACAATGACCGGCGACGTGGCACGTCGCGCTGCCCGCTCCTCTATCGTTCTCCGCTATCTCTGTCTTGCCCGATGCTTGCACCAGATAACCGTTTTCTAGGGACACGATGGCATCCTGGCCGTCTCATCCTCTAACAAATTCTAGAAAATTTGCTTAGAAGTCGAATACAGAAATTGAGTTACTACTGAGACTCTTGTAATTATTAGAGCAGTATTTTTAAAGTTTATACTAGAAATTAAAAGCCTAAAACAATATAGTTTTTAATAGCTTCTCCACTCATTTTTGTATTTTGCCTACAAAAGAAGACATTATGTCGAACAACTTTTTCTAAAGAAACTGTTTTATTAGAGAAGCTATTTTTTTTCCTATCTAAAGGTCCTAAGAGCATCTACAAGAGCTTCCCAAAATATTACTCCTAAAAATCTCTTCTTAGGAGCAGTCCAAAAAATTATGGTGTGACATCCCCTCCGGGATAACCAGGATCGAGTACAGGAGAACACTCGACGAAGCGAGTTACAACAACGCATACATTCACACAAGCCTGAATATTTTACATCATGGTATAATACAACCAGGTTTTCAGAAACAAACAAAATTTTGCGGCGGAAAAACATTTATTACATCAGGAGTTTAAAAACCCAACAGAAGTTTGATCATTGTTCAAAACCTTGTTCCAAACGCGTTCAACTAACTCACTCTCGGAGGCACGCCTAGCTTTCTACTCTTCCGGGGACGGGATGCGTTCCCACTGAATGGAACCTCCCTCCGGCAGTTGCCCTTCATCTGACATGCCTTCGGACCATCCATAAGAACATGGCTCGCCATCTAAGAATAAAATAATATAAACAAAACCCTGAGTATCTAATATACTCCGTAAGACTGACCCGTCAACGTGGCTTGCTAAGGCCGACACCTAGAATGCATAGACCTTTGGCTGGTGGGTTGACTCAGACTTACGAAAAATAGCACTTATATGTGGATATCTATTCCAAATTTTAGCTCAAAATTATGTTCATTAATATTAAGGTTTGCATCCTGCAACTATTGCAATCAAGTTTTTCAGGCAAGACTAAATTAATTGAAATAACCCTTCTCTTCTCATTACTCTTGATTATCTCCGTTATGACGAGCGATCAAGCAATACTCATTACTGTGAGCAACAGCGATTCGAACCAAGTTCAACCAGCTGGGTAAAACCCGATTACACGACACATACACACCGTATTGATCGTATATGACAACTTTTTCCCACTAAACCCAATCAGAGGATCGATCCTTTTTCAACTCCCCCGGGATATGGAGACCCCACTAGATACCCGTCTCTGACGTTATCCATGGGCGACCGCCATTTTCCTCCTGTGAGACTTCAATCTCACTAACAGCCAGAAAAAGAAAATTGGCTACGTCCTACCACTGAGTTAGTTAGGGTACATCAGCTTACTGGATCCCATATACCAGCATGTAGACGGTACTGTTCAATACTTGCTCTCTAGGCCACAACGTGATCCTAATTTGACACGGACAGGGCTACAACCTTGCAAGACTCAGTCTTTGCCCTTTCCTCTACTGGCACATCCGGTCTCATCATCATCATCAACTTTCATTTGAATTCTCAAAGATCTCAATCAACTTAAAGCCTCCATGCTTTAAGATCATCCTATGCAGTGCTACCGATATTCCTACGACATAACCATAGCGCCTATCGTGCTACCTGTACCTGTATAGCATAAAGACATCATAGGATATGGTAATAATGCAGGTGGGTGTCAATCAATTCCTAGAACCTAATGCACAAACATGACTCGACTGACTGTGATAAAGAAAGAATTTAAAAATATAGGTGGGATGCACAGGGACTTGCCTTAGGTTTCGTCCGGATACGACGATATAGTTGTGGGGTCGGTCTTAACAATCAGCACCTCTGGTCCACTCTCAACAGGCGGCTCGACGATCTCGGGTACTATATGATTTATCGATATGTCGCGAGTTAGTATTAGTGATGCATAAGAAATGATATGCAATGCATTGAGAATGTGGTTCGATAAAATATTAGACTTAAACTTGATTACTCTTGTCTGAAGTATTTTCTTCTAAATAAGAGTAATTAAGTCTATTAATAAAAAGGGTTTAACATGCTTTAATTTAAATTAATGACCCTTAATTACCCTATTTAAACATAAAATAAAATTATTAACAAAATTAACTTAGGAAATAAATTAATTAACACTTAAAAGATATTTCATAAACTTAATTAAATGCTTGAAAATCAAATAAAATAAGTATTAAATTTTATTTTACAAAGTGGTAGAGAAAATTATTTAGAATCCAACAAAATTGATCCCGGGATTTTAGAAAGCCTAAATCATTTGCTAAGATTTATCTAAGTTCTGGAATTAATTTTAAACGAAAAAGCGTGAAAATAGAAATAATCAGCCATTTTTTTATTTCGACCTCATGGGCCTCAGAGTGGGCTCTTGGGCTCTTGGGCACCGCCCAGTTCCAGGGAGCTCTTGGGCTCACACGCGCGCACACAGTGGCCTAGCCTCTCGGCCCAGTCAGGCACGGCCCAGCTGCTCGGGTACGAGCGGCGCCCGCGCTCGCGTGCGTGGCGGCTCTGCCACCGGAGCGCGAGCTCGCTACCGAGCTCGGCTCGGCCAATCAAGACCAAGAGTGGGGCAGCAGCGCGAGAATAAGACAGAGGAGGGGCCGACGACGGTGGGTGCTCACCGGTAGTAGTTGGCGATGAGCGGCGGAAGCAGGGTACGGCGACGGCGGCGACGAGAAAGAAATCGACTCCACTTCGCGGCTATGGCGGGAGAGTTCAATTGGCGGTCATGAGGGGTGCTGGAGGTGTTGCGCGGCGATTTGCGTTGCAGGATCGGCTGGGGAGGTCGTCGGCGGTGAGCGGCTCGGACGGCGGCGGCGGAAGAAATAGAGGAAGAGAGCTGAGCGAGAGAGAAGAGCGAGAGAGAAAATAAGGGAGAGGGGAGAAGAGCCGGGGTAAATTCCCCTCCCCGGGTAAATGCGGCGGTGGTGGGACCCGGCTGCGTGGCGCCCTCAGAGCTCGCGCGCGCACCAGCGCTGCCCCGGCGCGGGCAGTGAGCGGTGCTGAGAGCCGGTGGCTGACGGGTGGGGCCGACAGGTCCCACCAAATAGTAAAGGTAAAAAAAAATTTAACAGGGATGCCACATATAGGACTAAATTTTTTATCCTCCTCCAATAGTTTTCTTAAAAATAAACTAAAACTCATTTTAAATTGGACTAGTTTAGCAAAATCTTTTCACAATCATGTACCCAAGCCTGATTTTGATCCCGATCTATCGCTCGTCGGCTCGCCGAATTGTCCGCGCGTCCAATTTTGACTCTCTGAATCCTAACTTGGATATCACAGTACGTTCAAGATCATAGCCTAGGTGTTTTATTTATTACTTGCGTTTGCTGCATTCCGATTGGAATTTGTCCTAATCATTATGATTATCTTGTATGCATGGTATCTTCAAAGAATAAAAAGGAGCACCACAGGAGCTTTGCATCATTGAGACGTGGCAGGGGCATGTCACTTGGAGTTTCTAAGTTTTTGGAAAGGAGAAGTAGAATTGAGAGTCTCAATTATTCTTCTATTTGTACCTACAAGTAAGATGAATTTAGGAAAAAAATAAATTTAGGAGAGGTTTAGAAAAACTGTTGAAAAAGATTTTTTTAATTAAATTTTATTAATTTAATTTAAAGAGAGTTTATAAGACTCTGTTGAAGATGCTCTTAATAAACCACTAAAAAGGCCTACGAAATGGGCCTCATAGTGCGCTTCACCGAGTTCGCCGGTCAACTCCGCCCTTAGTTCCCCGCCAAGGCCACCTCGTCGCCGTTCCCAGCCATGTCGCAGCCTCCAGAGTTCGCCGGCAAGCCGTACGGAACCGAGCTCGCGGCGGCCAAGAAGGCTGTCTCCCTTGCTGCCCGCCTCTGCCAGGTTACTGGTTCCTTCCCAGATCTTTCTCTCTGTTTCCGCCGTGGCTTTCCTGCCCGGATCCGGTATGTAGAATTGTAGTTGTATATGGTATGCATTAGCTAGGAGTCCCAGGACAAATCGCGCAAAGAACTTGTGCCTAAATTTTAAGAGCGTGTAGTTTTCTAGCTTGTTGGTTCTTTGCATGTAGAGGAGGAAGAAGGAAAAGCGCCGGTAGATAGCCATGAATATGCCCGAGTGTAGTTTTCTGATTTCTTAAGCCTTTATATCTGTCTTTGAGTCATTAATATGCTCGTGTGTTGGAAGATGCTGGCGTGTTTGCAGCAGTAAACATCTGAATGAAACAGTTCGCTATAGTTTATTATCGGGATGATTGTGTTGGACTCTTGCAGTGCGTGCGTTGACTTATTCCTTTCGTTGCAATTTCAGAGAGTGCAGCAGGACATCTTGCAGTCCGACGTTCAATTAAAGAAGAATAGAACTCCTGTCACAGTTGCAGATTATGGTACATTCTCGTACGGAATTTGTTGTCATTGGTAAAAACAAATAACTTGGATATCATGATAATTATGCGCTCTTCTTCAGTTCTAGCTGATATATGGTATATTCTCACCAATCATGTAAATAACACTTCTTTGACTATCTGAAATGAAAATGGCAGAACTCCTGCCTTAACTTGCTCAAACATATATAGAGAGAGATGCCTTTCATAAATAAATATGAAACATGCAGACTTATGCTTATTCTGAGCCTCTGATTAAATTGGTACTTTTCGCTGTCACCAGGATCTCAAGTATTGATAAGTCTGGTCCTGAAGATGGAATTGCCTTCTCACTCATTCTCCATGATAGCTGAAGAGGTAACACAACCTTTGTTTCGTTATCGCCAAAGTAAGTTTTTTAATTAATCTGTGAGATGTACTCTGACAGGATTCAGAAGACTTGAGAAATGATGGCGCCCAGGAAATCCTAAGCCACATCACCAATCTTGTGAATGAAACAATCGTAAGTGATGGTTCATACGAGATTTTCCTATCTAAGGATGATGTGCTCACTGCCATTGATAGCGGAAAATCCAAGGGAGGTCCATCTGGGCGACACTGGATATGTGATCCAGTAGATGGGACTAAAGGGTGAGTTTGATAACCTTGTTCACATTTCAATTTTTACCACAAAGTTATACCTTTATCTCACAGAGGTATAGGATGAACAAATATAGTAGATTTGCCAAATTATCGCTAATGTACAACTCATCCCTGATTTCGTTGATCTTATTTTTTCTAAGTAAAACTAACACAGTTGAAAGCTACAATATCATTTATGCAAGTATAAGAACTTGAAACAGCTAGTATATATGATGCAACCATCAACTGAAATTCTTATTCTGAATACTTGATATAGATTCATTAGGGGGGAGCAATACTGAGAAACCATGTGGATATGTGTCATGGTTTGCAATATGTGATGAGTAATTGACATTGGTTGAGTCTGTGTTTGAGTTGAAATGCGGGAATCTGGGGATTGTAGGAATTGTGCATATCATGGTTTTGACTAACCGGAGTTGGTAAGGATGTTAGAGAGTTTGCAGTAGATGAGAAATGTGTTTGCTTGTCTCATGATGTGTATGTCACTGAAGTCAACTTGGCAGTCAACGGTGAGAGGATCGGACAATACGTAGCCATCAGCTGAAATTCTTATTCTTAATACTTGATATAGATTCATTAGGGGGGAGCAATACGCAGTTGTACTTGGGTTACTTGATGAGGGCAAAGTTGTTTTGGGTGTCTTGGGATGTCCAAATCTTCCATTAATATCATCAGGCAAACATAATAGTGGCTCTTCAGACGACCTAGTTGGTTCCTTCTTTTCTGCTACAATTGGTTGTGGAGCTGAGGTTGAGGCCATAGGGGGATCTAAGCCAGAAAAGGTAAGTAAATATTTTCATCCAACTCATTTTTGAGTCCATTTCTTTCTTATTTGTTTCTCAGAGTCTATTTCTAACTCGCTTACATTCTAGATCAGTGTTTGCTCTATTAGCAATCCAATCCATGCCTCGTTTTTTGAATCCTATGAAGCAAGGCACTCCATGCGTCATTTGACTAGCTCCATAGCAAAGGTTGACCTTGGCAACTATTTCCTTTGTCAAGAGATCTTAATAAGTACTAATAAGTTAATCTGCTCTTTTTATGTAATTAGAAACTTGGTGTCCAAGCTCCTCCAGTTAGAATGGACAGCCAGGCAAAGTATGGCGCATTAGCACGTGGTGATGGTGCTATTTTTATGCGCATACCACACCTAGGTTACAAAGAAACAGTTTGGGATAATGCTGCTGGGTCAATTGTTGTCACAGGTACATAGTTCTACAGAGAAGATAATTAGTTGAACAATTAAATGATCGTTTTTCTAACTGTACCCTTTCCTGATATCTCCAGAAGCTGGTGGCATCGTAAAAGATGCCTCAGGAAACGATTTGGATTTCTCCAAAGGCAGATATGTTGTTCGTGACAGAGGCATCATTGCGACAAACAAATATTTGATGCCATTGGTTTTGAAAGCAGTCCAAGAGGTTATGAAAGAGGAACAGCATGGTGCCTAGTGCCTCGGTCATGAACCTCATGTACAAATAATTAAGCGCAACTTCTCGTTGTACAATACACTGCTATATCTTGCGAGTCTAATGAAGGCACGTGTACATGTCCTTTATCTAAACAAATGGATGCACAGCATGTCTGCCTTGTTCATCTTTCTGTAGCAGTATATCCTAGTCCACATTGGCATTAGTGAGTTCCTTGTCTTGGTTCAGAAAATAACAGAGTGAGTTTCTGATTATTCTGTTCTTTTAAAATATAAGGTATAATATTTGGTACATAACACGGAACCAATAGCATCAGTGACACAAGGATCACGATGATATGAGATTGGGTGTTCGAGTTCTGCTAGACTCTCGGGCGCACCAACTATTGTTACTCTACGCGAATTGTGATTAGTTTCGTGCAAACAGTAGCTCCCAAACCTCCCACCAGGATAGTGTGTGTGTGCGCGCGCGCAGTGGCGGACCAGCTAGAAATTTTAGGCATGACAACATTGTATAGTAATTTTTTTTTATAAATTTAAAAATAACTGGCATTAACCAGTAAGATTGGTTGGATCGTAAATCAGTGAAAATAGTTAATTCTGTTGAAAATCTTTAAACTTTTTATAAACAATTATTAAAATAAATAAAACTTCTCAATGATCATTACCGGCCGATACCATGTGGTAACGCTAAATATCAACCTTGATTGGTAAACCAAAATTTTGTGATTTTTTGTCAAAATCAACAATGGTTCAGCTGTCCCAATCAAAGCCCATTGTTAAACGTAGCAGGGCCATAACAGTTCAGCTGGCCCAATTTACCTTCTTCCTCCTCCTGCAGTAAGCTAACGCACAGAACAAAGCTAATGCTTGCTTCCATAGCATCAAATAGCCACCACGCAATGAACTGAACTAAGAACTGAGAAGATGGAAGGGGAATCGCTTCTAATATGGCCGCCATACCTCGCCATATTGGAAGGTCTGCCTCTGTGTCTGTGTGTGTGTGTGGTTGATGAGCAGCTCGCAGCGCGCGGATAGTTTCGGGACACGAAAACGTTTTGCACCTTTCCCGGGCAATGTCCGAATAAATTTACGTGGGCCACAGCCCATGTACATGCAAACGCCTGCCGGGCTTCTGGGGCCCATGTACATGCAAGCGCCTGCCGGGCTTCTGGTCCGTTTGATCCATGTCACTGGTCTTATTAGTTGGGCTCCTTCGTGCAGGGTTTCCTTCTTCCCCGCCGGCCACCGCTACAACCTTCAACATGGCTGCGCGCATGGGCCTCCTCCATCACCCGGCTCTCGTCGCCTCCGCCTCGTCCTCCTCTCGAGTCCTCGCCCTGTCTCGCGCTCGCCTCCCTTATCCTCCGACCTTCCCCACCTACCGCCGTTCCGCCTCCGCCTCCGCCGCAGCCTCGCCGCGCCTCCGACCCCGCCGCGGACTCCTCCCTGCGCGCGCCATGTCGTCGTCGGAGACCGCCGGGAACCCCTACGCCGCGGAGCTCGCCGCCGCCAAGAAGGCCGTCACACTCGCCGCCCGCCTCTGCCAGGTGCCACATGTTCTTGGCTCGCTTCTCCTTCCCTTCCTCGTTCGGTGTGGTGCAGCCCTGGCTTCTGCCGGCGGTGCTGGGCCGTTCTTGTATGCCTTCCACTGTCATTTCTGATTAACCATCGCTTCGGATTTCAAACTGCACACACTTACAAAAAAAAAAAAATTGCCTAATTAGTTCAGTCTGAATGCTTGAATGGGGACGAAACCAACAGTGGAGTATTGAGTAACACTAATCATGTGTTGGTATAACGCACTAATGTATTTCCAGGGATTTATCCATCCGCTGCAACGTTGTTCTGGGTTTGATTTATCCCAAATGTGAATGCTGGTTTAGGATAGCATGGCCGTGGTAATTTAGTAAGCTTAACACTACATTTGGACGACTAAATTTCGAGCTGCAATTGATTCCAACCAGATATTGAGTTGCTTTGTGTACCTGCTTGGATGCTTTCATGCTGCCGTTTGAATTTGTTGTTATTGTTCTGTGTTTTTGGCTTTTTGCCCTTCCCAGGCGGTGCAACAAGACATTGTGTACTCTGGTGTTCAGTCTAAAGCAGACAAAAGTCCAGTCACGGTGGCCGATTATGGTAAATGCTGATTCTGCAATTTTGGTTTTCAGGGATGTGCATTTTCTGTTTGGTACTGAATTGCCGGTCGTAGTTCAGTAGTGCGAAAACATAATTTGATGTTATCTGTGTAGTTTTTCTAATGTTTGTAGAGATATTATGATGAGGATGTGTGCAGCTTTTAAACTTTTGTGAATATGTTATGAGCTAGGATCAGCTAGGCTAAGAACAACCCTAGGGATCATATGATGTTTACAGTCAATGTTGATGTATGGAACTTGTTATTTCTCAACTTGCTGTTTACTTGTTCACGTATGCAGGATCTCAAATATTGGTCAGTCTCGTCTTGAAGATGGAAGCACCAGGCTCATTTTCATTGGTGGCTGAGGAGGTAAATTGTTATCTTTTCTTTTCACTTGTTTCCAATCCATGTGGGGTTCACGGGTAGTTTTTTAATTAATTGACACCAAGTGCTTATGTAGGACTCTGAAGAACTGAGAAAGGATGGTGCTGAAGAAATATTGGAAAATATTACCGACCTTGTGAATGAAACCATCGTTGATGATGGTTCATATAGCATTTATTTTTCTAAGGAAGGTATCCTCTCTGCTATTGATGATGGAAAGTCTGAGGGAGGTCCATCCGGGCGGCATTGGGTACTAGATCCAATTGATGGGACTAAAGGGTCAGTTCAGTAACTTAAACCAACAGGCTTCAGATCCTTCTACTGCAATAACATACCAGATTATTTTCCCCTTGCACCGCAACATCTACTATAGCTTTTCAATTAAAGTGCCTTCTACCTCGCCAAAGGTTTTGAATGCTTGTTTATTATAGTAGAATTGCATCAATCATTTTCATTTCACAGAGCGGAGTTGCTGCCCTATGCATTTTTGGGTGGAATTTTGAATGTATTTGTTTATCTCTTCTTAAATCTAGGTTAGACTGCAAAGATCTAGGCTAGACTGCACTAAATTGGTCTGAGAAATTTAATATAACATTTTCTGTATTCAAGAAAAAAATGACATTTTCTATTAACTGGATCAAGCTAAATGATATCTAGTGGAACAACTTTAGAGAAGACCATGTCTGGTTCCCTTTCCAAATAAGAAATGGGAAACAACAGTATCTGTAGTTACATGACTACATTGAATGCCATGCCCGACTTCTTTCCTATATCAAATTCCAATTAAATATTTTAATGTGATCAATCATGAAGTCTTTAACACTGTCTAAAAAAGGATTGTTTTTCAGGCGTTGATAAAATCACTATCATGCTAATATATTCCCTTTCCTCATCTAAATTTTCTTTTTTGTAACTTGAATCAGTTTCTTAAGGGGTGACCAATATGCAATTGCACTGGCTTTGCTTGATGAAGGTAAAGTTGTCTTGGGTGTATTGGCTTGTCCAAATCTTCCTTTGTCGTCAATAAGCAACCTCAATGGTAGTACTTCGGGAGATCAAGTGGGTGCTCTGTTTTCTGCTACAATTGGTTGTGGGACTGAAGTAGAGTCCCTAGATGGCTCTCCCCCACAAAAGGTATATTTATTGCTTGCTGTGATGATTTGAACCTAATTCCAATTTAATTTCTTTTCCTACTTTTGACCTAACTATTTTTCAATTTTTCAGATCTTTTAAAACTCACTCCTTGCTAACTATAATTTCAGATTAGTGTTTGCTCCATTGACAATCCAGTTGATGCATCTTTCTTTGAATCGTATGAAAGTGCTCACTCCATGCATGATTTGACTAGCTCTATTGCTAAGGTTTGTCCCAAGCTACTCTTTAGTTAGTCCAGATCCATGAGAGTTTGATAAGTAATCAGTGTTTGAATGGTCTCAGAAACTTGGAGTCCAAGCTCCTCCTGTTCGAATTGACAGCCAAGCAAAATATGGCGCTCTGGCCCGAGGCGATGGTGCTATTTACTTGCGCTTTCCACACAAAGGTTACAGAGAGAAGATATGGGACCATGCAGCTGGCTCAATCGTTGTGACAGGTATGAAGTCCTGCCCTATGTTTTTCTCTCAAAATTATGATTCAAAGAGTTATATTTATTTACATTGCCTGTTCTCTGCAGAAGCTGGAGGTATAGTAACAGATGCCTCAGGGAACGATTTAGATTTCTCTAAAGGGAGGTTTCTTGACCTTGACACTGGCATCATTGCAACAAACAAGCAGCTGATGTCATCGCTCCTAAAGGCTGTCCAGGAGGCTATTAAGGAACAAAACCAGGCTGCCTCTCTCTTGTAGAAGCTGTACCGATCAGCAAAATGTTAGTTTTAGTTCTGTTTCATATCCATAGTGTCATGCAGGAGCAGTCTTTTGTTGTGATTTTAATTCCATGTTGTACAATATTTATAGCATCTGCACAGTGGATGGTTAGGCATCATCTATTTTTTAAAACGTTCCAAAAAGATTTCGACAATGGAATAAGTTCAGGAATTTGCTTGTATATACAATTATATATAATGTTACGGGTTAAAACCATTATGAAAATCATGGAGCTGCACATCTCAGTACAGATAACGTGGTATTACTACCTCTTTTTGTGCCAAGAAAATTGATTCTGCAGACTGCTCTTAATTGACCACCACTAATTTTTCAGTACATGTCATCTTGAACATCTGCAGACTGAATTTGTGTGAGTTAAGAAGTGTCTGACCTCATCTTTTGTATGCAGAAATCTGATTTTTTTTTTCCTTGCTGTTTCTGATAGAAAATTTTCATTATTAGATCTATGGTAAAGATTGTGAGTAGATCTTGATTGCTGACAACAACGGGGCTAATGGGCCTAGCACCAACCTGTGAAGGTAATATGAATGCCAAGCCATCCGACGTGAGACGTCAGAGTGAGAGAGATTTGGAAATTGTGCTATTCCCACATGCGGTTTCCCTCCCAACATTTGATGTCTTACATGTGGGTTATACAATTTGCAAGAGAGGGCGACAACATACACCGTCATAACACAAGTAGCCGATTATCCAAAAAACACACACACACACACACACAAGTAGCCGCCGTAGTGGTGAAAACAATTATCAGGAAGGAGAGAAACGTTTACAACACCAGGATTCTAGAAGGAGATTCAAAGTGTAAGCAAAAAGGGGGTATATATAAAAAGAAAAATGAAGACAGGGCGACAGGCTCCGAAGGCCTAAGCGTTAATTCAGCACGAGTCATTCAAAGCGGATGCCAAAATCTCAAATTCCAGAGAATAGTCTCGTGGGATGAAATCAGAGGCGCACATGAAACAACGCAAACTAACCAAAGTACAATCTTGATGGAGTCATGCTACCACACACTGATGTGATAGATTGAAGAAAAGCTTCAAGCATAATTTTTCTGAAATTTGATCCCTTATTTGGTCAAAAACTTACCCATAAGTCGTTTTCTAACAAGCAAACAAGTCAATTTATAGAGGGCGGCAACCGGACTCCTTCAGTTTCCCCGTTTCACTTCACTCGCCGTCGCCGAGCCCTCGTCCCCCGCCATGTCGCAGGCTCCGGAGGTCGCCGGCAACCCGTACGGGGGCGAGCTCGCAGCCGCCAAGAAGGCCGTCTCCCTTGCTGCCCGCCTGTGCCAGGTTAGTTGGTTTTCTCACAGATCCCTCTCTTATTTCCGCCGCTCCCTTCGGGGATCCGATTATGAGTACATTAGCTACGAGTCCTATGACAGAACACGGAAAGATGTAGCTAAATTGTAAGCACGAGATGTCATGTAGTTTTCCTACTTTGCTGGAGGTTTGCATTGAGGCGAAGAAGGCAAAGACGGTAGATCATCTTCTAGGGCTTCTAGGCCTTTTATGTCTCTCTTTTAGTGATGAGATGAATGTGCTTGAATCGTGGAAGGTGCAGAGAGGTACATGATGCCTTAAAGACCGTTGCACTGGGTTCTGATATTAGACTGATTGAGATTCCATCTTGGGAGACAAACATCAGAACAGAGCAGTACATTGTAGTTTATTATCTAGATAATTGGATTGGATTATTGCATAGTTGCACTGCATTAACTTGATTCTTTCTGTCTTCTGTTTTTCTGAGTTTACAGAGGGTGCAGCGGGACATCTTGCAGTCCGACATTCAATCAAAGGTGGACAGAACTCCTGTGACAGTAGCAGATTATGGTACACGCTAATAGTGGAGCTACTGTAGTTTATAAAATAAATAACTTGGATATCATAATAATTATGTATTCTCCTTCAGTTCTAACTTATGACTGCCTTTCAAAAATTTAATGAAACATGTGAAACTTTTTCTTATTCTGTGCTTCTGATTTCATTTCTACTTTTGGTTTTGTGGCCAGGATCTCAAGTACTGGTAAGTCTGGTCCTGAAGATGGAACTACCTTCTCAATCCTTTTCTATGATAGCTGAAGAGGTAACACAACCTTTGTTTTGTTACTGTTTGTATTCCACAGAAGTACTTCCATGTAATTAATTTGTAAGACAATACTCTCACAGGATTCAAAAGACTTGAGAAGTGACGCCGCTCAAGAAATTCTAGAGCACATCACTAATCTTGTGAATGAAACCATCGTAAGTGATGGTTCATACGATATTTCGTTATCTAAAGATGATGTGCTTAGTGCCATTGATGGCGGAAAATCTGAGGGAGGACCATCTGGGCGACATTGGATATTAGATCCAATAGATGGAACTAAAGGGTGAGTTTGATAACCTTGTTCATTTCATTTCGACCACAAATTATCACTTAATCCGCGCGAGGTACTCATGATGAAGTGATAAAGAAAAGTAGATTTGCCAAATTAAATGGGCATACTTCAATGACATTTCTTATTGCTGATTGACAACTCATCCCTGATTTCCTATATCTTATTTACTCTAAGTAAATACTAATACAGTTGGAAGCCACAATATCATTTACACATGGATAAGAACTTGAAACAGCTATAATGCAGGCATCAGCTCAAACTTTTTAATTGTGAAATCTTGATACAGATTCATAAGAGGAGACCAATACGCAGTTGCACTTGGGTTACTTGATGAGGGCAAAGTTGTTTTGGGTGTGTTGGGATGCCCAAATCTTCCATTAAAATCTTCAAGCATACTTAATATTGGTCATTCTGGGGATCTAGTCGGTTCACTCTTTTCTGCTACAATTGGTTGTGGGGCTGAAGTTGAGGCCATAGGAGGATCTAAGCCAGAAAAGGTAATTAATGCTTTTCTCCTAATTCATTTATGTGCCCATTTCGTTCTTATTTTGCTCTCAGTTTTTCTAACTCACATTCTAGATCAGTGTTTGTTCTATCCACAATCCAATCGATGCCTCATTTTTTGAATCCTTTGAAGCATCGCACTCCAAACGTGATTTGACTAGCTCCATTGCAGAGGTTGGCCCTTGACAATTATTTTCTTAGTCTAGAGATAAAGTATATAAGTTAATCCTTTGTTTTTATGTAATTAGAAACTTGGTGTCCAAGCTCCTCCAGTTAGAATGGATAGCCAGGCAAAGTATGGTGCCTTAGCACGTGGTGATGGTGCCATTTTTATGCGCATTCCACACCAAGGTTACAGAGAGACGGTTTGGGATCATGCAGCTGGATCAATTGTTGTCACAGGTACATAGTTCTACAATGAAGATAATTTGTTGAACAATTAAAATGATCGATTTTTCTAATTGTACCCTTTCCTCATATTTCCAGAAGCTGGTGGCATGGTAAAAGATGCTTCAGGAAACGATTTGGACTTCTCCAAAGGCAGGCATCTTGATCGTGATAGAGGCATTATAGCGACAAATAAATATTTAATGCCATTAGTTCTGAAAGCAGTCCAAGAGGCTGTGAAAGAGGAAAAATATGCTACTGCCCTTGTGTAGCAGTTAACATGTTGGCACCAAAATGCCCAATCATAATACCAGTTTACACAACCTTGAGTACAAATAAGCACAATTTCTTGTTGTACCATATGCTTCTATATCTTGTATCATATGATGGTGCATGCCCTTTATCTGAATAAATGGACACATATATATCAAATCTGTCACAGCCTCTCTGTATGCATTATTCATCTTCCTGTAGCAATATTAGTCCAAATTGGCATTAGTCGGTTCATTGTCTTCATTCAGCAGATAATAGAGTTCAGTGCCATGCAGTCTTCTGATAGTTAAATGATTCTGATTATTCCATTTCTTTAAAAAGAGAAGGAACAATATGTCAATATGTTTGGTACATATACGTGGAACTAGTAGCATGAATGATAGAATGGGGTTTGAGTTCTGCCATTGTATCGCTCAATCGGAAATCATTTGGCGTCCTCAGTGGCGCACGCTCTGTGATTCTGTTCACACGCCGTGATCAGAGTGGCCGTTACTGCATGTTGTCCTGTATATGAGATTTACTGTTTTCTGCTGCTTTCATTCGTCTTGTTGCCTGCTACGCGGTAGGCATGTGATGTGAACAGAGCATTATTGGTGGCACGTTTTTTGTCTGACGACCTGCATTGAGTGATAACGTTTTTGTTTGAGCACTAAGCTACCAACCACTATGCTGTACCATTAAACGGAACCCATTTTACGTCAGCATTTAAATTTTATTTACTTTTTTTTCTGAAATAGCAATCATTGTCCAATATTCTACACTTAGGATCTTGGAACAATTAATTTTCACTACCAAAACAATTAATTTCTACTACTGGAACATTTGATTCACATTGTTGGAACATTCAACTCTTTTAGAAACATACAAAATTTTTGGTGTCTTTGATTGTTCAGGCTCATATTTTCTTTTGTTCCAATAGTGGAATTTAATTGTTCCGGAAGCAAATTTCTGTTGTTCCACTTTTTTATTTTCATTGTTCCACAAGGTGTATGGTTTGTTCCAGCAGTGTATTATGATTGTTTCTGTAGACATTTTCATTGATTTCAAACTCAATTAACCTTTAAATATTGTGGTTAGTATTTAGACTTTAGATAATAAATTCTGGAGGGGTGAGTTTGTTCTGATGGTGGGACCATTTGAGGTGGTCAGGCTCTTTATTATAATAATACGATATTTTCCATCAGCTTGAAATTAAAGATGATGTACTGTCATTGAGATATCTCTGCACAGCTTTATTCCATAGAAATATGAGGAACATTGTAGTACCTCTATAATCTTGCTATGACCATGAACCTAATGAAGAATTATTTGAGCCTTTTGGATCAGCAGTTCCCTTGTTGACTGGCTAGCTATGGACCTGAATCATCTATATTTACAGACAACATCTCACATCTAAGGCCGAGGAAACTATATAGGCACATCAGTTGGGTAGTCTGCAGGGTGTTTCATGATTGTATCCCGCAGCAGTTGCTCTTGTTCGTTTAGGTTTGAAGGAATTTGATCATAAACATCAGTGAACAACTCAGAAACAGGTGGTTTCGGTGCTCTTTCTGCAACCTGAATGGCTTGAAGAAGCTGCAGAAAAGGTATTATGCAATTCAGCTGTCATGTATCACAATACTGTATAAAGATGAATCTTTATCCAGCTACTACATTACCTCTTGTCTCACTCTTTTCCTGAGTTCAGATTCTTCAGCATCAGACCACCAGTCATTCCCCTGAACCCATTTTCTGTACCTGGAAATCGGATCCCTTGCTGTTCTCCAATGCTCAATCTCGTCAACTGGCCTGTACTTGGTTGAATCATCAGATGTTGAGTGATGACCAACTCGATAAGTCAGTGCCTGAAAGATCATAAGTTAATATGAAACGTTGTTGATTCATCAGTTAATGCATCTTCACTGAACTATTGAGCACCTCAACTAAAATAGGTCTGCCTTCAGTTATAGCCATTTCTCGGGCAGCATGGACTGCGCTATACACGGCAAGAGCGTCATTGCCATCTACTCTGATACCACGGATTCCATACGCCTGACCACGGACAACCACTCCATCACCTGTTAGAACAATTGAATTTTAACATGGCATTCAAAGAGATCACTTGTAAAGGCCACAATTCGTCATGGAGATGGCATTTTTCCCTACTTCTGAATTGTTCAGTAGTTGGAGTGCTGATTGCCCAGCCATTGTTGCGGCAGAAGAAGATCACCGGTGCTTCCATAACAGCTGCAAAGTTGAGCCCCGCATGGAAGTCACCCTGAATATTTTTCATCCGTTACGAATTGCAGATAACAAGGCACTGCTAACTGCTAAGGAACTGATCAGTGACTGAACACTGGTCAATTACCTCACTTGTGCCACCGTCGCCGAAATAGGTAATGGCACATGCGTCCTTCTTATCCATCTTTAGGGAGTAGGCTGCTCCAACAGCCTGAGGGAGCTGTGTACTGACAGATAGCAAAGAATGAAAAATCTGTCCTTCACTACAAACAATTTTCTGACATGGATTTTCTATAGCAGACTTACGCAATGGGTGATGAGACCGTGAAATAATTCAGACGGTTCGATCCGTAGTGAATCGGCATTTGCCTCCCTTTGCCATAATCCATCTTGTTTCCGAAGCATTGGTTTGCAAACTCCTGCAGTGTGAATCCACGCCATAGAAGAACTCCAGGTTCCCTGTACTACGATTAGGCTCCGCAGGTTTCATCGAAGAAAAGGACAGTTAATAAATCAATTGTATCTCAGTAGCATCGCTGAATTAAGTGAACTATTTTGAAGTAATTGTTGATGTGTACCTGAGGTAGCACAAGATCCTCGATACTAAGCGCAGCAGCAGAGGCTATATTGATCGCTTCCTCGCCATGGGAAGTGAGATAAAACGAGATTCTGCCCTGCCTCTGAGCCTCATAGAAGATGGTATCCATAGTCTGGAGGGTGACCATGTTGCTGTACATTTTCAGAGCCATCTCCTTACTGACCTGACAAGTCAGTACCATTAAACTGAATTATCTCTCGCATGATATGTGAAGGAAAGTCCTTACTATTTTTGGAGCAGTGACCTGCGTACCTCTTGAAACCTACTTCCAGATATAGTTTGCCCATCATCGTCGAGAACCCGATAACAGTTGATCCTCTCCCCCTTGGACTCTGGAAGGAAGTTCATTTCAGCTTCAAATGAAACCTTTCCTCCAGGGAAGTCTAACACCTGCAGCAGCAACGATAAAACTTAGGTCAGATACACAGAGAAATTTATGTCAGCATCAACGAAAAGAAAGGAGCTCCACTGAAGCTGAAAGAAGTAACAACATCAATCTAACATTTGATTCACAGAGCAATGGAGAAAATTACCCATTGAAGATATCCACTATGACAATGTCAAAGTCAACATTCACAACCGTAAAACCTATTAGTAATGACCAGGAAAGGCGGCTAATCATCTGCTAAAGTGGTCCATCATTTAAAAAAACAACAATTGTTTCTGAAAGAAGTTGTAGTTTGGGACCAGACACACGTTTCTGTCATGGAGAATCATAATAAGCTATATCAAACACATTGACGCAGTGACCCATCCGTCCTTATCTTCTTAGTTTAGTACTTGCTGTCAATTCTATCCGCAATTGCGCTGTCCGTCTTCTCCTACATGTTTTTTTCTTTCCTTTTAACACGTGGGAAGCTCGTGAAAAAATTGGCCACGAATCGGCAACTTGGCGTGTCGAAACTCCACACAAGGGGAGATAATAAGAATCGAAGAACACAGATGCAACAGTGGAAGCAGTAGATGAGCTACTGACCAATGACGCTTCAAGCTCAAAAAAGTGAAGAACACACATGATGCAGTAGTGAAAGCAGTGTATGAGCTACTGGCAAAAAGTGAGGTCGGTGTCTTTTGATCACTTTATTCAATATCAAACCTTTCAGAAGCATTATTTATGGCATGTTGCCTAGTATAGTACAAAAGTCCATATGATGATAGTTGACGACGATCAATTTAGATCCCCACAAGAACAGGGAATCAAAGAAAGGAATAACATGATCATGGAGGCTAAGGTAGATTCTGAATATTGATCAAAAAGAAGAAGAAAAAAAGGTGGATTCTGAATATCCTGAAACAGAGGACGCCGGATATAATAATAAGAATGAAACATACACAAATATCATCCGGAACCGCGTACCTGATCGCCGTCCGTGAATCCGTTCTCCGTCTCGTCGTCCTCGGAAACGGCGGCGGCTGCAGCGGCGCTGCTATCTCCGGCAGTGAACCGCCGGACGGAGCAGAATCCCCGCCGTCCTCCTGCCGCCGGTGATGATCCTAGTAGGACAGGCGGCGCCGAGCCCAATAACCATGGCCGTGGGTCACCGTAGCGATCTCTCGCGGCGCGGCGCGCGAGCTGAGAGGACGCTCTTGCCAGCCGAAGCGCCATGACAAACGAACAGAACCACGTTTCTTTCTCTGTGTTCAACAAGCAAGGTCGAACGCTCTCAAATCAAATGGTGGCAGCTAGCTAGGTAGCAGCTCAGCTGGGGTCGAGTGGGCACAGTACTTATACGTGGCGGTGTCGGAGTTGTGCAGGGTCACCAGACGGGAAGATGGGCTCAACAAGCAAGCGAACAAAGCAGTGGAAGATGAGGAAAGTGAGCTGGAAAGATAAGTGTGCGGGATGGAGAGCTTAGCCAACAACGCCCCCCCTCAATACGTGGAGGTTGGCAGTCACCACTCACCAGTCAGGGGAGAGGGAAGAAGAAGAGCAGGCGGGCACGGCTCGCTGGGAGAACAACGACGAACGCGTCGCGGGCCCCACATGCCGGCGAGGGTAGGTGGGATGCTGACGTGGGACCGGATGCCGACGCACCCCGGGAGGCGGGAGCTGAGGTTGGACAGAGAGAGAGAGGGACTGGTGGTGGAGCCCACGCTCAGGTTCGTGTCTCGCGCCCATACTAGGATGCTAGTGACGGGGAGAGAGGGACTGGGGAAAAAGAATTTTCTGTTTTCATGATAAATATTGCCCATATTGGTGGTGTATCTATCGAATACGGATATTCGCTCTGTTTTCATGATAAATATGGATGCTTGGTTGATTATCACGTTGTGCCACACGTGAACGGTCTGCAAACAAATGTGGCAACATTTAGCTGGGCCACCTAGATCTAGAACAGTTCTGAATTCTCTTCTACAAACATTTCAGTTTCAGTCTTTTTGGTGGTCATAATCTCTTTGTAAAATTGTTTATCTCGTCAGTTAGATTTTGGTTCAGAAGATATTCGTGGTTTCTCCCTTGCGATGTAAGAAGAAGAAACCATTTTTCTGTTTCAAATTCGGGTCACTTGCAGAAAGCATACGATTGGCTAGGGATTCCAGTGATTCTATAGCCCGGATCCAGAACACTTGAACTGACAAACAAGGCATAATGAAAAAAAAACGCATTTCAGTACAAAATATAGGTTGTTTAGGACAGTTACATGGGGTCTTTCATATAAGAATAAGTAAATATTGCGGACGTATACTTTCCATGATAGTTTCAATACCGCTAATTTTTTCTTTGCCTGTCTGCACCTATCAGGGCTAAACACTATTCAGTGAAGCTTGCTTGTTTTTAAAGATTAGTTGTGGTCTTGTGGCCATAACCGACAAAGTTTTGTGAGTGGATTTTTGTTTTCCCGTACAGTTTGGAGCAGTTCTTGTCGGAGATCCAGACTGGATTTTGAGATTTTTAATTTAAATCTAAATTAAGAATAAAATGACTCATTTCCGGAGCTAGTCAGTAGTAATTTAAAAACGAATCGACGGCTGTCTAAAGTTAAAGCATTGACAAGCAGGTCAATTGCCCATCACAAAGGCAACATCATGCTACCTAAAGAGTTCTGGTGTTTCGTCAAACAAAGTTCAATTGAGTCAATAGGCTTGTAATGTACCACTACTTCATCGGAAAGCAACATGTACCGGTAATAGGCTTGTAACTAATGGATAACAATCGGATTTCAGTCGGTAACATCGACCACTTACAGGCTAAATTTGTTTTCAAATGACTTGGAGGAAGAGAAGAAGACAGGAGCAGACGTGGGGCTACTGGTCCCGCTAAACATGCCGGACCGCACACTGGTGAGCATGAGAGCATCGGTACCAAGTTGTACAATGAGCCTTTAGAACTATTTGCGAGACAGAAATGATTTTTCTCTGGCATCCATGTGAGCTCGTGGTAAACGTGGATGATCAACAGTAAGCACGAGGTATCAGACATGTCATGTGCGGTCAAGCTCGTACGATTTGTGATTCTTTTTTTTTTAGACGCACGATTTGTGATTCTTGAAGAAGATAAACAAGGTAATTAGTGCACGCAGCATTTGTAGTTCGTGAAGAATATGGGTATTATGGTGCTGAGAATCAGTTTGCAAGGACTGATACTGGCCCAACAAATTATCTTATCGTAAACTGAAATGGGTTTATGATTGAACTATGACATGTAATTGTCAGTAATGATGTCTATGGTCTGTTGTTCTGTAATTGTTTTGCAGTGGGCATGGCTTTGATAGACATCGGTATATTTATATGTGATAAAAGGATGAACAAACGCACAAAAATAATTGAGGGCATCTAAGTCTTCGGCCATCAAAATGAGTAATCCAAAACTCAAATAATACTAGCAATATGCCCGTGCGTTGCTACGGGCACTAAAATAATTTATAAAAAATTATAGACTCTCATATATAGATGAAAATAACAAGTTTTATCAATTTAGGCAAATTATTTACTAATTATTGTGGTCTAATTTGTTTTTTCTCCATGCTTAGAACTTGTATTTGTTCATATTTATTCAAAAGCATAATTAATAAATTATTTACGTAGAATTTCTTCAATCATTTTTTTCCTCTTGTCAACACAACGGAATTCTTCACCGACCTCGTAGCAGTGATGGGCTGACGGCATCCTTCTCCCTCCCTGCTGCTGCTGTCGCAAAATTTAGTTCTTTCTTCAAGGGTAAAATGCCAAAATTATGACTTGGTACATTAGGGAAGCCATATTATGCAGCGCAAAAATGGTATATCATGACACAATCATTGGAACCTTGAAAACCTAGGTAGCCCCCAAACAAAAAAAAATAAACATAAAAAAAGTCATATATGTAGCTACATGCGTCTAAATTTCATTACAAATGAGAGGTATAACGACAAGTAACAAGTTCATTATCTGATTATAATCGAGTAATAATTATATTAACTCAATAAATAATTCTATACCTTATTCAAATATTACAACTAACTATTTCTTTTTTCTTTTTGAAACTTCTTAAGGGGATCCTACGTTCTTTTCTCTACTACTTAGGACTTTCGATCCTGCAGATCCACAATTAAGTCTTGAAGCAAGACGAAAATGAACTATTGACTTGTATAAGCAATCGAATAGGGAAACAAAGAGGTTAGTTTCATATCTTTGGACCAGCTCCTCCTCCTCCTCTGCCTCTTTTTAGCATGATGTTGCTTGTCATGGGATAGTGGCAGGATTAGAAGGTGCACATTTGTCGTCACAAACAATCTCACCCTCACCTCCCTCATCACCGTGTGTTTCACATGCATGTTTCTCTTGTTCGGCTTCTCCTCAAAGCTGATCAGGCTCGACACATCAATCTGTGTCATCTGTCACTCCTTGCAAAAAGAGCCAGCAAAACATAGCTGGATAGAATGAGATAACCATTCATTTGCCAGATTCAACAAACACCGTTGATCAGCTAAACCATTATCCATACACATGCATACTGAAGGTGAACTACTTTGAACAAAATAATCAACCGTAAACATCTCCAATTCACTGTATTTCTTCACGCAAGTATATGCAGATATGAGGAAATAGGTAGAGTTTACCGCCACATATGGATGAATGGCGTTGGACAGAAGGTCATCCGCATTTGCTTGGCTGGATTCTCAAATTGGAGATTGTCTTCCGACAGTCGACAGCTCGAGTTCATATATGGGTAGCAGCAGACCAAAGCACAGAGGATTGCTTGTGTTGGAGAGTAAAAGAAAGGCAGACAAAGTCTGGTGGCGGCTCATGGTGGAAGAGGGGCATGCTTTACGGTAGTGGCGACGCCCTTGGGGCACCGCTCCCCATCGAGCGCCTGCCCATCGAGCACAACGCTACAACGGCCTCAGCAAACCGGGGCATGAGTTGAGTGTTACGCTCGAACCAGGGCACACCTGAGGAGCAACGGCTAGGTATGGTCCTTCACGGCGCGCGCGGCACGTGTTGTGGAGAACCAGGAACAATGATTCTGACCACCTCCACGCGCCCGCAATCTGTCGTGTTGAAAATGCATCTATGTCCCTAGTAGGTTTTGGTGGTTGTATAACAACGTGATTAAAGAACTAATCAACTTTGTGAGTATATGAGCAGGTTGTACATGAAGAATATGCGTTGCATGAGTACAAATGATCATCTTCGATAGTATATAATTGTGTAAGGAAAATGAGCCTATGTGATAAAAAGGAGAAGTGTCAAATAAATAGGTCCATATAAGCAATATTACGATAAGCCAAGGTTTGAAATGAATATGGGACATGAAAACTATTGATATGAGATGGTCTCAATAAATTGGTATTGTCAAGAAAAAGAAGTGATTAAGTGTTATTTCTCTATGGTATTTAATCTTGGAACCAACTTGATCAAGTCAATACTTCAAAACAAGAATTCAAAAGAAGACATAATAATGATACAAAGTTATGTGTGGCTCAAGATAGCAAGATGGTGAAGGATTGACATGACTTGGCCACGACCGACCATGCACGGGAAAAGAGCAAGATGGAGTCTTGGCGCCGAGAAACCCAAGCCATGGTGAAGGGCAAGTGGAGCGCAGTCGCGATGGACTGATCAAGCTATGAGTGGTCATACATCTCCAAGTATCAATCTTTGTTGGAACATGAAGACTTAATGTGACTTATGAATCAAAAGGCAAAAATGAATCTTATTAATAAAGAGTTCCCAAGTCACATACTCTAAGTGATGATGCTTAACAAAAGCATATGTGGCAGCCCTCATGAAGCTAAAAGAGAAGAAGTGACAAAATTCTTAATCATGCAAGCTAAAGTTGAGGATTTGTTTTTTTTATTTAACCTTGAGTTTAGACATGCCGTTCTATCAAGAGGGATGCTACATGGTTTGCATTTAATGTCTCAATGCTCAAAGAAAAACCTAAGTGAGATGAGAGAAACACAAGACATACACTCATACTAACTCTCACAGTGACAGGAAAACCGGTGTTACCGGTTTACCAAACCGAAGGCACCGGTTTGCGTTCAAACCTCTAACGGCTAGTTCAGGAAAACCGGAGGTACCGGTTTAGAAAACTAGAGGGATCGGTTTTAACTGGTTTATTATAACGGCTAGTTTTTGGGGGACAAGTATAAATAGTTCCTCTACCCCTCCTTTGGATGCTGCTGATTGTGTGCATGAAGAAAATACATCCAAAGCCTTGTAGAGCTCTTCTCAACACCTCTTTGTGAGGTTTGAGTGATTTGTGATAAATCCTAAGTATTGGATTGAGAGAGATTGAGATGGAGAGCACTAAAGAGAAAATCCTACTTTTGAGCATTGTGGTGCGAATCCGTGAAACATTTGTTACTCTTGGAGATGAAACCTCCTAGTCGGCTAGGCGTCGCCCTAGAGCTCCCAAGCTTGTGGTGAGCCTTGAGAAAGTATGTGAAGGTTCGCTTCACCTCCGTAAGGAAAGAAGCAAAGATAGTGCATCGGGGAAAGCGGTTGAAAGAGACCCGGCTTGGAGTATGTCCTGTGAGCAACTCAAGCTTCCTCAACGGAGGCATAAGGTTCTGGGCGAATCTGAACTTCGGCAAACAAATCTCCGTGTGCTTCATTTGGTTTGCTCTTTTTAGTTCTTGCTTATTTTATTTGTAATTTATAGGTTGCATGTGCAGTTATGCTAGTCTTCTCAGTGATTACTTGCTCTAGACATTGCATGCTCTATTAGGTTCTGCAAGTTTGCTAGAACTAAGTGGGACGCTATATTTTCTGATTTATTCTCTCTGTCCCGAGGAAACCGGTGTATCCGGTTTACCAAACCGGTGGGTCCGATTTGAAAGTTTGTTTTCTGAGGTTGATTCTTTGTGAATCTAATAGGGGTGATTCTTGTGATTGTTTTATTAGCTTGCTTGTCTTTAGAGCTTGACGGTTTTCTTTATTAACTTGTTTTATCTCAAGCTCTCTGACAAAACCAAAGGTACCGCTTTGGTAAACCAGAGTAACCGGTTTTAGTAGTTTTAATTCCGCTGCGAGTTTTTGTTAAATTTTTAAAAATGCCTATTCACCCCCCTCTAGGCGACATACAGGAGACTTTCACGTGTTCAGTCCTCCCTGGCCCGCCTTCTCGTCGACGGCCAAATTAAAAGCTCTTCCTGGAAGCCGGAGTCGCAGGCGCGATCTCTTGCCGTCCGGCTGATTCAAATCCCGTGGGTTACAACTGATCCGAGTGATTTGGGGTTGGGGGAAGAATGATTCATGGTGTAGGAGACGGGGACGGCCATCGAGGGAGAGCGAACACAGGGGCGCGGCAGCAGTGGCTACCACGGGACGGGTGTTGGCGTTGTGAAGCTGACATCGTGTTCATTGTTCAAGACCTCTGGCCAGGAGGGGAAAACGGCGCTGGGGTGTATGCGTATTAGGCAGTAGGCACCGACTCAATCTAACGACGTGGACGAACGCGCTAGCCTCGGACGGTCAGATGTGAGCAACAACAATACACACTTTAGTAGGATGTGAGCAACACCAATACATACTTTATTAGGGGTAGACCGACTCACCTAAATTAATAAGGTGAGATAGAGCCAAACAACTCCATCAATTTATTTCCTTCCAGCTTATGTAAGCTAACAACTCGACCTATTTATTTCCTTTCAGCTTATGTAAGCTAATTACCAATGCAAAGAACAATAAGATGCTCTCAGCAAGCTTGGCATGCATTTCAAATGACATTTGTTTAAGGATACCTGATAAATTTGTCAAAAAAATTGCAGTTGCAGCCACTTGAAATTTGTGTTCGTCCTGCTTATCACTAATCAGCCAGATAATCATAGTTACAAGTAATACGTAACAGCAACAGCATTTTTTTAGGGGAAATTTGCATAAACTCACACCTTTCTCAAATTTGAGCAAAAGACAGCATGATATTTGCTGGTTTTGCCTCCTTGATCCACATCCAGAACAAGCTCATTTCACTCCATGGACATGCCACCATCGTCTGTCACATATGGTATTTCAGGGTACCCAACACAAGCCCAAAGTGGTTGGTCAGTCTTCAAAAGTACAGTTCCGAACATTTTCAGCACATAACAAAAATGCCCCATCATTTAAGCCCAGCAGGTCACAATGGCTTCTTCCTTTATCTAATGATGCGCATTAAACATCCATCAGTGTGAGTTGGAAGCACTAGCCTCCCCAGCCTTCGGTTTGATGTAACTTAAACCTCTCAGCTTCTCCACAAGCTTCCTCTCCGCAGCAGCCTGAAACCATTAACCCTAGAGTGGTAAGCAAGGTACACAACTTCAGCAACAGTAATGTAGAGATAAGCTAAGTGTACCTCAAGCATTGGGCTGTCTTTCGGAATGTTGCATGCCAGAACTATGTTTAGACCAGTCTTCAGCACTGAAACATGAGGTGATGTAAGCTTGCCGTTATTAGTAAAAGATAACACAGATGCTGGAAATAGAGATAGTACCTAAACGACGGGCCATGCTTGATCCAGTGTTATCAGATGTTCCTCCAAGTACAGATGTGACACTTACTCTGTTATCCTTCATGAACCGCAAAGGGGCAACATGGCCAAAACAACAAAGAAATCTATATCAGTTTTGATTTGAAGAGGTAACTTGTCAAAAATGAAAAAAAAAAAAAACTAAAAGTCAGTTTTTAATAGTACAAAACTGCTGATTACCGGCCGAGTGGTTGCAGCGGCATACAAATGGCCAAACTTTGCTGTGTTGCATCCAATCCATGCATAGATCTGCATTAAAATATGAAAAGGGAGAAAACCTCAAATATGGTAACTAATGAAGATTATGTATGCACTAATTGGATAATGCGATCTAACACACTGTAAACAAAGCTGAGGAAATTTAAAAAAAAAATACATCTAAGATATGCTGAATACAGAAAATACAATGACAAATCAAAGTTTTTTTTTTGTCTGGAACAATTTGAAATATTGAAGTCAATCACAATGTGAAGTAAAGATAAAGATTTATTCATACATGGCACATAATGAACACAAACAGGCTTTCCTCATAGAGAATGTGTGGAACAGGCAAGTGATTGATTGACATGAAATGCCGCTACATGCTTTACAACCTCAGGCTTCAGGGTTCAAGTTCACTTAGATATTTAATTAGAAAATAGATGGATTTCTGGCTCAACATGTTTTTATCACCTAGATAACTAGATGGATTTCTGGCTCAACACGTTCCTATCACCTAGTTGATTAGCAGAGAAAACACAAGAACAATTGAGGGCACAAGAACAATTAGAAACACCACAAACATTATTTTTATCTGATCATGATTATAAGCATTCAGTGAAGTAAGCTTAGGTCATGGGGACAGCATTGAACGGGCACTGCTGATACTTGCATGCTTTCATGTCACATAAGATGCAGAGGATGCTAATATCTTCAGGATAGAAACATTGATTTACTGAATGTAACAGTTATAGGTCACAAGAGCATCTTCCTACTATAGAGAAGCCTAACACAGAGGACATAAATGCCTAGCTGAAGAAAACAATCAGAAGTGGCACAAGCAACGTTTCAGTTTTACAGTTTGATCGGAGCCGAGAAACCTTGTTTACCTGTTTTGAGAGCCTTATAATCTGAAAATGAAGCGTGACGTCATGAATGTCCTCTGTGAAACAAGTGACCTGCACACCCTCGGATGACGGATCACCTGAAGATCCGGTTTGCTTGTCTGTTGAGGTCTGTGAACCCACTGCCAATTCTGAAAAGCCAGCTCTCATCTCCTCTGAAGACATCTGCGCCTCTCAACCCTGAGACGAAATCAAGATTTCAATTTCAGATTATGTATTTTGGTCAAGCCTCGAGATCTATCTGAAGGTACAAATTTCATGAGAGGCATTATGTCACTTAGCAGGACATTACAACAGGGCAAAATTTGGTTGACATGAAGAAGTGCAGTAATCCAAACGGAAAAAAAGTTTGGTCTTACAAAGCAAGGAAGATGGTGTCAGTGGCTTCAAAGTTCCATACGTGTGTGTTAAAGTACCCAACGACTTGTACTCCTACATACAAACGATCCACACGCAAGCAGCAAATTTAGGCGGCGACTCGATCACGCATCCTCACCTTAGCTACCAGTTCTGGTCGGTAACGCGCGGGAGCGCAGACGAGGAGGGCGTCTAGGGTTCCCCGGGGGCAGGACGGAGACGGCGACGCGCTCGAGGCGCAGCGGGCTTGCCTTGGGTGGGATGCCGCGGCGGCGCGGAGGAAAAACGTGTTGTTGCTGCGAATCCAGGCGCACGTCTCCCGAGATGGTCGGCGGCGGTGCGGCACGGCGGCGGCGATGGCGGCACTGCGATTTGCGATGTTTGCTGGGCGTTTGCCGTTTGTCACGGCCTGCTGTTTTTTTTTTTTGAGAGAGAGAGAGAGGGGCACGGTCTGCTGCTGGGCTTAGGCCTTTCTTTTTTTCTGAAACCGTGGGCTTAGGCCTTGGGAGACAGGATCACGGGCTCTTTCGGTTGCGGGCCTCGGGTCCTTTCAGCAGACACACCCGAAAGTTTGAGGCATTTCACTTTTATCCATCCACCACTATCTGTCTTTCCTACTCTATGACAGATCTTAATATATTACTAGTTCTTTATACATGCGACATGTATATGCTATCTTCGTATTAAAAATATTTGATAAAATTATTCATTATTATTACAATCATAGCATATTCATCCTTATAATATATACTAACAAATTTCCCTTGAAGAGTATCTAACAAGTTTTTGCTTCAAAAATCAGTTCTTGCCTTTTTCGGATAAGCAGCTCCAGGGAGTTGAACCTGGTCGCTGCTACACTGAAATATAGTTCTCGTCGATCACTTATTAAACAACAACGTGTGCTGCTTTCTACAAAGAACAAAATGAGATATGCTCATGCCTAAGAACCAAAAATTGTTGGAAGCACACATGCTACAAGTAACCAGACTTTACAGATGAAGTACATAAACAAGAAACCGTGCAATCAAACTGGATCCAATGGGCTCGACATCAAAGCAGTCAAATATATTCCACAAGAGTTGCCATCCTAGATACCCTATGATATGTCCAGAAGTTCATCAAACAATAGTAATGGAAAGGCACTGCAATGTGCATTGGTAAATGATGATTGAATATCATACAAAGAAATAACTGTCAATAACTATGACATAAGAAAAAAGGCAATGCAGTTAAACATGAGAAATAAACAAAGGAAAAAAGGACCTGTTGAACGTAATGATCAAGAGGGATACTTTGACAAAGTAACAATTGAAATGATGTGAATTAAAAGGCATCCTTTCATCCATGTTGAGAGACATAACTTCTCACAAGCATTGCATAATCTGTTCATGTCAAAACAAATGTTATCATCAATATAATACAGGTTGTAAACTAAATATAAGTCTTCACCAGCAATTAAAAAGGACAATATAACATATCCAAATTTCCCTTAATCCATGGAGATATTCTCGCATGTGCATTTGGTGACCCAAAGATGACATAAGGTTTAGTTGTTTGTACTTTTTAGAATCCCTTTCATTTCAAACAAGTAATGCTATAAAGCACTAACCGTAATTTCAGGAGGGAACTCAGTGTTGCTAGAGACAAATAACCTCAAACTCTGAAACTGAGGACAACATGGGTTAGGCCACAAAAAGAAATACACAAAAACAGTTTCGTTCTTCATTTACGGAAAATGATGTCTCATGAATCATCTAGCAGCCGTAAGTACTATAGATGATGACTCTTTCTTCCTCTCCTTCATAACCAGTTAGGAAGCTAATTTGAATGCTACCCATCTAAAATAACTTTTGCATGCCCTGCATACAAATTCAGATTAGCCTGACTCACAAATGTCATACAATATCTAGAACTGAATTAGCAAGGCATAGATCGATCAGGTTGCTAAAATCATCTCTCGAGTAAATTCTCTACCAAATGTCGCATATTCAGAGTGGCTATCAGGGCCCAAGTTCACTGAAGGACATGCTTTTTTTACTATCCTGACCAGTTCATAACATGAACACACCATATAACTCTATGTTGCATGCTTCAAGTTATGTTAAAACAAATAGTTTGTGATACTATTGTTTTGACAAAAGAAAAGGATTTGTACATTTTTCATAGAGAACTTATCGTGCTATCTGATCAGCTAACCTATCACTCCAAACGTTGCAGCCCTTTTGTGCTTGTTCATTTCCATTCCTCCATCTAGCCAAATAAAGGTAAGTGTAGATACCATTTAGATCACTGCAGACAAACAAATTGATAATAATTAATTTAATAGAATCCAATATGAATATTAATAACAACATCAGTTGCATGATCTAATCTGAAAAGGAAATTAGATGAGGAAACACTGC
The DNA here is from genome assembly GCA_030378355.1 of Eleusine indica. NCBI lineage: Eukaryota > Viridiplantae > Streptophyta > Magnoliopsida > Poales > Poaceae > Eleusine > Eleusine indica. Next base: position 50,038,124 of record CM059494.1, read on the forward strand.
TAGCGGTAAGATAGGTCTGCCCAAATTGGAACTATACGAAGACAGACAGCGGCCTGAGCTGACGGTCTGGTGAAGCCTTACGGACATGATGGCTCCCTCCCACCCCTTCCTGTCCACCGCCGCCGTCGACGCCTCCCCTGCCACCGGCTGCCATGGCAGCCGCTGAAGCCTCCGTCGCCTTCAACACTCCCTCTTGGTGGCCATGGCGCATGGTCCAGGAGACCTGCTGGAACTCCAGGAGGATTCCCAGCTCGCTGAACTGGTGAAGCACTGGGATTTTCAGCATGGGAAACTCTGCCAAGCGGAGGTCCTCGCCAAATTCAAGTCAGCTGTCCATCACCCCTCCTCCTCGCTTTCTGGCGCTTTTCATTTGCTTGTTGTGTTCCGACGGTATACCTTCCGCCTCACGGAGAGCTCTGTGAGCCTTGCCCTCCATGCTTCTTTGGGCGGAACCCCTGCTGGTTTTCATGTGAGGTTCCTTCAAGATCGTCACTTTCGTTTTTCGGTGGCTTCCAAATCAGTTGGTCTCTTTGTGCGTAATCTCAAGCGCATCACTACTGATCACTACGATATCTACTTTCATCTCTGGAGAGAGGCCGGTGATAATTGGCCTTCTGAGAAGAAGAAATGGGAGCATCAAGAAGATGAAAGCTGAACCCTGGTTTCTCGTCGTAAGGACCGTCGCGTCCAGCGGCCGGTCAAGCACGTCTCCTTTCCCAAAGTTCTTGAACTACCTTCGCCGGAGAGGAAGTCCTCGCCGCCGGAGCTTGCTTCCTCTATCCGCTTTGGGTCCATCATTTGTGATTTAGGCAGTTCTAATTGTGGTTTAGGCTCTTTTCCTGCTGTGAGCCATCGGTTCCCTGGTTCAAACTTTGATAGTCAAATCTCCTCTGCTCGGGTCTTCTCCACTTTGAAAACTAGCCTGGCCACGTCCACCTCAAACAGCCAGCTGGTCAAATGCAGAGTCGTACTTTTGGCTTGAATGCCTGTTTCCGTTGCCTCAACGAAGGGCACTTCGTCAGGAACTGCAAGAGCCTCATTCGCTGCCGCTGGGGTTTTCTTTTTGGGCACATAGAACGATTCTGTTACAGACGTCTTGCCTCCATCAGGAGTAAATGGTTGCCTTGCCTCCATCAGGAGTAAATGGGTGCCCAAGCCCAGCTCCATTCAAGCCTCTGTAGAGGAGGTGCGCCTTGAGCCGTGTGTGACTCAGTTTGATGGGACTAAAGACTGTGGAGAGCAATTAGGCTGTTGTACTCCGGTTGTTACCGCTCAAGAAACCCCAACTCGGCCGAGCACCTCTTCTGCTTCACACTGCAGAGAGCAAAGGCAATATTCCTCTGACATTTTCCCCCAAACAGCCAACCCTCACTGCTCGGCGCAAGACACGCAAGAAACAGGCCCTGGTTCCGGCGCCTCGCTGGACATGGCGAACTTCCCCATGGATCCCCGACGCTTCTTCTTTGATGGTTTCCACCTCGAGGATGGTGGGCCCCTACGCCAGGCACGGCGCACGGTCTTCATCTCTGGAGGTACCGTCAAGTCTCATGAGGAATACGCCATCGCCATCACCAATGAGCACCTCACAACGCAGCAGTCCAATGATCTCATGCACCAGATCAATGACTACATAGAGATTGAGGTACGCAAGACTGCGTTTCTATTCTGCCCTCCCGCATGGCATTGGAATCTTTAGGCTAAGGGATGCATGTCAGCGTGATACACTTGTCAAGCATGATGAGGCACCCATGAACTTCAAGCACTCCCCTTTCACTAGGCACAGTTGGATCATGCTCTTGGGATACCCTCTGGACTTCAAGCACCCTGATATTTACAAGCAGATTTGCTCACCGTTTGGTCAGCTTTTACACTACAACCCTAATGATCCCAGCCTTGCCCGTGTTCTACTCAAGTGCCTGGTTGACAACCCTCTCGCGCGAGGTTCCTCGCAGCCTTGTGATGGAGCTGGGTAGAGAGATGGATGGTGAGGGCTGGTCCTGGACTGTCCCTGTCTACACGTTCAATTCCGCCATGCTGGGTGGAGGCCCAGGGGATGAAGATGACCCACCGGCCAACAATGGCAACCCCCATCCCTTCTTTGGTCTGGTCGTGCCCGGAGAGGAACAGCAGGTGGCTCAGATGGCTGATGCCTTCATCCAACAGCTTCCTATTCCAAACCAGCATCACGCAGCTCCAGCTCCAGACCAGGCTTCGAACGCTGGCTCTTTTACTCAAGGATCAGAGAATGACGCTTTCCTCCAGTGTACTGGGGGCATCCACGAAATAGACCTACATCAGGTGCAGCCCCAACAACAGGTGGACAACACTGAAATACAAGCTCCACAACAGAACGCCAGCAGTGGTACCCAGCAGCAGCTAAAGCTTGCTCCATTCCAGGCTCAGAACAGCAACGGGACTCCCACCTTGCAAGTTCAGTCGCAACTTCAGGACTTGAACATCCCTCCCAACATCCTCCGGAGCCTGAACCAACTTCTGTGGCAGCAGCAGGCTCTCCACAACTCGATTGGTCCACACTGGCAGGTTATCAGGAGCTTGAGTATCCAGAATGACACTGTCCAGATCAACCTCACCCCTTTTGGCAAAACTCTGATCACTGCCATGACAAATAACAACAGCTCTCATCCTTCCTTCGTTTTTGGCAACAACAGCAGCCAAAACCTCCTCCAGGCTGCCCCGCCCTTTGCAATTGATTGTCGCGGTCGTCCTATCAAGAAGGTGTACTACAGGAAGCGTTTTGCGAAGAGGTCCTCACAGCCGTCGACGGAACCTACCTTCATGGCAGTCCAAGATGAATTTGAAACACCAACTGGCAAACAACAGATTGACACCAACAAGCGCAAACTCACTCCGGTTTCTGACAGCAAGCTCCGCAGGGGAAAGCGCTCTCGTGCTCAGAAGGCAGGGTTCAAGACCACCATGCCAGAGGGAGCAAAGCAGCTGCAAAGCACTCGACCTCCTCGAGTAAGCTGCCGATGCTCAACTTCACAGCAACTGAATTCCCTGGCCCACTTGATTTGCTCAAGATTTCTAACTCCGGAGGTGTCTTCCCTGAATTGCCTGTTCAGCTGCTGCAGCAGGTAGCCGTGGATAGGTGCGCCATCCCTCCTTCGGAGGTGACGGCCGAGCTGCGCGCCACGCCAAGTGACCGCCACAATCAGGATGAAGGGTGCAGCGAGAAGGACATGCAGATGGTGACCCATGGATAGCAATCCCTTTCTTTTGTCGGATAACAGGGTATGCCCTGTTCAGCTTTGTACTAAGTATACCAATGCTCTTCTGAGACTATGTAACACTCTTATGAGACTTTGCAACAGTAGCTATGTTTGTTCTGTGTGCTATGCCTTCGCTGCAAAAACTAAGAACACCCAGCCCAGATGTACTGCTTGTGTTAATGTCAGACCTCTCAACTCCAGGATCTTTGCTCATTGTCATTGTTGTCTGATTCATGATTGTCAGTGGGGGTCAGCTCACGGCCTCGCTGTGGTGTTTACCTTCAACCTGTGTTGTTCTGATTGTGCTGTTCATTATACTTCTTCTCGTTGTCCTCTGGTTGTGGCCCAGTCACAATGTCGGCATTTTCTCACAAGGGCCTTGACGGAAATGGCCACTCACTGCAAGCACGGACTGTCTTATTCTGAACTCTTTGAGGCAACATTCTACTGTCAACCTTCGGTTGTGTAGCATATCTCAACAAACATCAGTCTACAATGGATAGTACGCCAACAACAAATTGGAACGTCTTGAACTGGAACATCCGAGGTCTCAACTCCGAGGACAAATATAATGCTCTCAGAGAAAAAATTGAAGAAAGTGCATGTGCGGTCTTTTGCATTCAGGAAACAAAGAGGAGCAACTTTGATCAGTCTTACATCAAGAAGCTAGCCCCTAAACGATTCTCTAAATTCGCCTTTGCACCGTCTCATGGCGCCTCTGGAGGAATTCTCATCGGATGGAATCCACATGTTTTTCAAGGCGACGTTATTGAGGTCCTTCAATTTGCAGTAACCATAAAATTTACTTCGATGCATGATACTCAGACCTGGACACTAACAGCGGTTTATGGGCCCTGTCAAGGACAAGCAAGGCAAGACTTCGTGGACTGGTTGAATGGCATAAACATGGACCCAACCCAACTTCACATGATTCTAGGTGACTTCAATTTTTACAGGTCCTTGTCAGATAGAAACCGTGATGGGGGCAACATGCAAGACATCATTACCTTCAACACCATCATCAGCAATGTTGGTTTGTAGGAAATCCCACTAAAAGGCAGAAGCTACACATGGAGCAATATGCAACAAACCCCGCTGCTAGAACAAATTGATTGGTGCTTCACCTCAGCAAATTGGATCAGTTCCTTTCCAAACACACTAATGCTACCGATGGCTCGTCCCATGTCGGATCATATCCCGTGTAAAGTCCAGATCGGCACAAGTATCCCCAAAGCACAGGTATTCAGATTTGAAAAATTTTGGGTCGACCACCCAGGCTTCTTCAACCTCGTGCAGTCGGGCTGGGCAATTGAGGTGCCAGCTAATAACAGCGCCTCAAGAATTGTTGCAAAACTCAAGCTTCTCAGAAGTGCCCTGAAGAAATGGAACAAGACAATTTCAAAGCTCAGCCTCCTTCTCAAGGAATGCAACACAATTCTGCAAACTCTGGATCAACTTGAAGAACAAAGACCACTATACACCCAAGAGCGCAACTTTCGGATCATCTTGAAGCAGCACATCCTCACTTTACTAAGATACAAGAGGGAGTATTGGAAGAAGAGATACACAGTGCACTGGACAAAACTAGGAGATGAAGGAATTTTTTCCATGCGGCCACCACGGAATGGTTTAGGATCAATACCATAACCAGTCTTGAAACACAGGAGGGCAGAATTGTCACAGATCATGAAGAAAAAGCAAGCATTCTATGGGAAGAATACAAAAATAGAATGGGCCAATCAACAGCTTCTCAAATGTTGTATGATCTCCAGAACCTTGTAGCCTCCCATGACAACCTACAACACCTCTGCAGCAACGTAACAACACAAGAGATTGATAAAATTGTTCAACATATGGCCCCTGACAAGGCACCTGGGCCGGATGGCTTCAATGGACTATTTTTCAAAAAATGTTGGCATATTATTAAGGAAGATGTCTATTGTCTCTGCTTTGACTTCTTTAATGGATCTTTGGATTTACAATCCCTAAACAGTTCATTCATCACTCTCATCCCGAAGGTCAACAACCCCACGGGTACCAATGACTACAGGCCCATCTCCTTGCTCAATAGTGTCATCAAGATCATCACAAAGCTCATGGCTGATAGGATTCAAACATCAATCATACAACTTGTGCATAAAAACCAATATGGGTTCATAAAAACAAGGACAATACAGGACTGTATTGCATGGGCCTATGAATACATACATCAATGCCAACAATCAAAGAGGAAAACAGTCATCCTAAAGCTAGACTTCACAAAAGCTTTCGATACAATTGAGCACTGCAACTTGGGATGGGTGACCAATTGATTTAGTGGACCGCTAGAATCCTTCAGTCAGGGTCTTCTTCTATCTTGCTCAATGGCGACCCTGGCAAGAAATTTTGGTGTAGGCGTGGAGTGCGACAAGGAGACCCGTTGTCTCCCTTGCTCTTTGTATTGGTGGCTGACCTCCTTCAGCACATCATAAATAACGCCCATCAGCAAAACATCTTCTCCTTACCTATACCAGTGGATGATGGCGCAGGATTTCCGGTGGTCCAATATGCCGATGACACCATCCTCATCATGCGGGCTTCTCAACGTGAGTTGTTCAGCCTTAAGGCTCTGCTCCACTCATTCTCCCAATCCACAGGCCTTCGAGTCAATTATGCAAAATCATGTCTGGTGCTATTGAACCTGCAACCAGAAGAGGCCGAGCAATTAGCAGGTGTCTTTGGATTCAAACTAGAATCCCTGCCATTCACTTACCTTGGTCTGCCGCTGGGCACTACCAAGCCACGGGTCGAGCATTATGACCCAATCATGAACAGAACTGAGAGAAAGCTGACTGCAATCTCCTCCATGCTCTCTCACGCCGGTAGGCTGCAGTTGGTCAACTCAGTGATTGCCTCTATGATCACCTACCCCATGTGCACCCTTGCTGTCCCTTTTACTGTGCTGGATTACATCGAAAGAGCCCAAAAGCACTGCTTGTGGCGCGGGCATGAGAGCAACGGAAGAATGAAGCCTCTTGTGGCCTGGTCCAAGTGCACACCACCCAAAAAGAAGGGAGGACTAGGGGTCATCAATCTCCGCAGACCAAATACCGCCCTGCAACTTAAGCACCTTGACAAATTCTTCAACAGGAAAGACACCCCATGGGTCACTCTGCTCTGGAATGCGCACTACAGAAATGGAAAACTGCCTCAGACAACAAAAGACAAAGGTTCATTCTAGTGGCGTGACGTGCTCAAACTATGTGACACATTCAGAGCAATTGCTCAATGCAAATTGGGAGATGGGTCCACGGTTATGTTTTGGTCTGACTTATGGAATGACAACCTACTCCAGCAAAAATTTCCCAGACTATTCTCCTATGCAAAGAACAAGCTTATCACGGTGGCCAACTTCCTCCTCCACAACACAACACAAGAACAATTCCACCTACCGCTATCGGACCAGGCTTACCAAGAGTACAATCATCTACAAACAATCTTACAAAGTCTACAGATTGAGCCAGGCGCTAGAGACACATGGCATTATATTTGGGGGTTAACAAAATACTCATCTTCAGCATTTTACAACTATCCATACCGATTTATGCAGCCACCCAAACCGTTCCTCTGGATTTGGGATTCTAAATACAATAACAAGCTCAAAGTCTTCTCCTGGTTTCTTCTAATGGATCGGCTGAACAGTAGAAATATAGTCAAACGTAAGAAACACAAGCTATAGGACGATGACTACAGTTGTGTTCTTTGTGCTGGAAACTACGAGGAAACTGCTTTCCACCTATTTTTCAGCTGCACCTTTAGCCAACAATGTTGGGAAGCCATAGGCATTATGTGAAACTTTGCAGCGAGCTTCTTTGACATGCTACAGCAAGCAAAACACTCTCATCAGAACAAGTTCTTTATGGAAACATTTATTCTAGCGGCTTGGCAGATCTGGAAGGAAAGAAGGTTTTCAATCGAAGCAATCCAAGCCTCCAAGTCTGGAAAAGGCAGCTGCAAAATGAGGCCCTAATTCAAGCTCATAGAATTCAAGATACCGACAGGACAGCCTTCCTTTTTTGGGCTGACTCTATCCTTTAGCTTTGTACAGTTCCCTTCTGTCTTTGTCTTTGTCTTTTGTATAGTGGTTTCTTTTGGCCTACTTAGGCTTGTACAATTCTGCCCTGTTGTTTGGTTTCATTACTTTTATTAATACAAAATCCTAACAGTAGGGGTTTCCCCTACTATATATTCCTTAAAAAAAATTAGAACTATACACCTCCACCTGATTTGTGCATGCTGTTCTCAAACCAAGAAAGTATCCAGTCAAATGGAGCACCCTTGCCAATTTTTAACGTGATGGAATAAAAGGATTGTTTGCAAAAAGTGTTTAATGAGAAGTACCATGATTCAGACTCATAATTCACATGAATGCGAGACTAATTCAAATGTAAACTTTTTCTAGCCTAACAGGAAAAAGCGAAGAAGCCTATTCTCCAAATGTGCACTATCTACTGCATCTCACTCCCACAGTACAACAATATACATCGAGTAAGAAGAATAAACAAATCAACTGTATCTTTAAATAGGCAGCACAATTTCTTCGTTGTTTCACAGAGCATAGGTCATATTGGTAAACCTGGTTTCGTCAATGAATCATCAAATTAGATTTCAAAACAAAACAGCACAGAAAAAGATTGTTCTGTTTGCCTTTCTGCAACAGGCCCGTAAATGCACATGCTCCAATGAAGGAGGACAAAAAAAATGGAATCCATTGTGTTCATAGATGGGCCTTCTTAATCTTGCTATTGCCACACGCAGAAAACAATCTGCAGGAAAGCAACTGTTAGTAGATCTCTAGCTTTGGGCCCAACGGCCCAAAACCTAGATCGCGCCTTGATCGGGGGCGCCCCAAGCCCCTTCTGGTTGGTGGGCCCCCGTCACCCTGCGCCAAATAAAAGGAACGGTGGAGCCGGCGGCTCAAGGAACGAGGTTCACCTGAGCCGTAACTCCACCCAACAGAAACCCTACCCGATCTAAAAGGAGGGCGCAGCCAGTGACAGGATTCCCCATCGCCGCCACCACGCCGTCCCTCTTCGCTGCCGCCGTACCGGGACAGTGTCGGTGGAGACCCAAAGGCCATCGACACCGGCGGTCTTCATCCCCACTGCCCCGAGACATCGCCGACGCCCTCGACGAGATTCTCGCCGTGGAGATGACGGGAACCGACGCCTCTGTGGCCTCTGCATCCTCTCCGGCCGTCGACCCCGTGACGGCTCATGCTCCACTTCCACACAACCCAGGTATCAGTCACCTCTCTCTCTCTCTAGATCCCGAACACAGAACCTTGCTACCCATGATTACCTCTCTAGATGCTACCCTAGGCAAGACTAATTATAACATTGGTATCAGAGCCACCTAGTGCTAGATCTAGATGAGGCAGACCCCGTTCTCAGATCGGGAAAAAGAAAGATTCCCAGAAACCCCTCAACGAAACCCGAAGCCCCACCCAAACCCTAACCCTAGGGTTCGGGTTACGAACCCAAGAAAAGGAAGACGAGGGGATCCAGGATCTACCTGGTCTCCTCACCTCCACCATGCCGCCGTCAGTTTTGCCGGAGGCGGAAAGGCCCTCGGGTGCCGTCGCCGCCGGGACGCCGTGGCGCGGGGGCCTCGCGGATGCCGTCGCAGGGCTGCTCGACGGCGGCGCGCCCACCGACGGGTGAACGCGCGCGCCGGCGAAAAGCCTAGCGGCGGCTCCGTTCTTCTCCACCCTCTACGGCCATGTGCCGCCGCCCGCTGCTAGCAACTCGCCGTCGGGAGCGGAGGGAAGAGAGGAGAGAAAGAGAAGAGAAAGGGGCGAAGAGGAGAAATGGGGGCTAGGTTTCGGGGGAGCCCGCGCCGACGCCGCCTTTTTGTGTGAGCGAGAAGCGCGCCCAGCCGTCGATCTGCGTGGACGGCTGAGATGGAGGCGGGGGCGAGCGTGCCTCGGGCGGGCTGGGCCGCCACTTTCACGTGCTCGGGCGGGCCAGGCCGAAAGGTGGCGTGGAGCGGGCTGGCATGGCAAGTGGGCTGCGTCAGCGCGCGCGCGAGTGGGCTAAGTTGGGCCAAAATGGCAGCGCGTGTATGGGCGCGCGCAGAGAAGGTTTTTGGGCCAAGGAGGCCAGAATTGAATCTGACCATGGGCCAAGAGGACCAGGCAATGCACAATAGCTATTTTATCAGTTTTTGACTTTTTTTTATGTCAATTTTGCCCAGAATTTATTTCAAAATTGATGAATTTACCTCTGTTAAATATGAACCAACGTGAATATTTTCAGAAAATAAAATAAGATTATTTTGCTACTGTTCATGCATGCTTTATACCATGTTTCTGCTGCAAGTTTTTTAGTATTCATGATAATTATTAAAATTGATGTTTTCTATAATTAAATTTTGAACCAACGGGAGAATTTAATTTTAGGAACATTAATTTTCAGATTATGTCATTGTAATTTTCTGATCAACGTTGTTAAATTACAATGCCATATTATTGATGATTTATGTATTATGCCTATTTTCTACCCAACGGTGATATAGGCCTAATACATACATGGTAGAATTATGCATTATTTTTGTTCTTATTTTCTATGGTTAATTTCAGGAGCAACCATGATGGCTTTTCTTCCACAGATCCCAGTGTTGAAAGGGGACAACTATGGGGATTGGAAAAGAAAGATTGATCTTGCTTTTGTCATGGGTGAGATGGACTGGGTAGTGACTACCCCGTGTCCCACAGAGCCTCCTGAGCTTGTCAGAGGCACAGAAGAAACAGATGCTGCTTGGCAAAAGAGACAGAGGGATGATGCTTCCGAAAGTGCTCGAGTTCAACTTGAGCACGGAAGATGGGTTCTTGACAACAAGAAGTGCTTGGCACTTGTCAAGAACACGATTGAGCCCGCTATCATGGGCTCAATCCAGAATGAAGACACAGTAAAGGGCTATCTCCAGAGGGTGGAGAACCAGTTTACTGGGTCTTCTAAGACTTATGCCACACAGATGATAAGACAACTGGTGAATGAAAAGTACACTGGTGGTGGCATAAGGGAGCACATTCTGAAGATGAACAGTTTGGCTACGAAGCTAAAGACTGTGAATCTAACGATTCAAGAAGACCTCCTGGTTTATTTTGTGTTGTTGTCCTTACCACCTCAGTTTGACAACTTTGTTTCCAACTACAACATGAACCCAGAAAAATAGACTTTTGAGCAGCTCATTGCCAACAGTGTCCAAGAGGAGGACAGATTCAAGGACAAGCATGGTGGTTCTGTCCACTATGTAAAAGACAACAAGAACAAGGACAAGCAGCAAAAGAAACCGGTCTTTTATTCTAAGCCCATGGGCAAGCAACAACATAGGCCTCTACAGGTACAAGTTGTAGTGGACAAGGACACATGCCTCCACTGCAACCAAAAAGGACACTACAAGAAGAATTTTCCTGACTGGCTGAAGCTGTTCATGCAAAGAAATGGTGAGAACATTATTACTTTTGTAAATGAACCCTTGTATATTAATTATTCGAAATCCACATGGTGGATTGATTCAGGAGCGACTATTCATGTTGCAAATTATTTACAGGGGTTCTGTACGACGAGAACCATGGGAAGAGATGAAGGTTCGATAAGAGTAGCTAATGGAGTAGAAGCCAAAGTTGAAACTGTAGGGGATCTTCACCTAGAGCTTAGAGATGGCTTTATTCTTAGGCTTCATGATGTTTTTTATGTACCTTCGTTGCAAAGAAACTTAATAAGTGTATCGCGTCTTGACTATGATGGTTATGATTGTCATTTTGGTAATGGCAAATGTGAACTTGTGTTTAATAATGAATGCATTGGTTTTGCGTCTTTACAAGATAAGCTTTATTTATTGTCACTTGGTGATAATGTGAATGCGATACATAATGATAATGTATGTGATACGAATGTCCCTACGTCCTCGTCGATCAAAGTTAACAAGAAAAGAAAAAGAACTCCATGCGTCTCATCGAAATTATGGCATTGTCGCTTAGGCCATATTTCAAGGGGGAGAATTGAGAGACTCGTAAAGAATGAAATTCTTCCTCCATTGGAGTTCACAGACTTAGAACAATGCATAGAATGCATTAAAGGAAAATATGTAAAGAAAATCAAGAAAGACGCCAAAAGAAGCGCGGGAATATTAGAGATCATTCATACGGATATTTGTGGTCCTTTCCCCGTCAAGAGTGTGGATGGTTATGACTCGTTTATAACATTCACAGATGATTACTCCCGCTATGGTTACATTTATCCAATCAAATAAAGATCAAAAGCATTGGATAAATTCAAGATATTTAAAGCAGAAGTAGAAAATCAACATGATTTAAAGATTAAAGTTGTAAGGTCCGACCGTGGCGGGGAATACTACGGGAGGCATACGCCTTATGGGCAAGTCCCAGGACCTTTTGCTAAGTTCCTACAAGAAAATGGTATAGTAGCCCAGTATTCTACACCAGGCGAACCACAGCAGAATGGAGTAGCAGAAAGGCGTAACCGTACCTTGATGGATATGGTGCGTAGCATGATGAGCCACTCCACACTGCCAGTGAGCTTATGGATAGAGGCATTAAAAACCGCTATTCATATTCTTAACAGAGTTCCAAGCAAATCGGTGCCTAAAACACCGTATGAATTATGGACTGGAAGAGTGCCTTCGCTGGAACACCTCCGAGTGTGGGGGAGTCCCGCGGAGGCTAAGATCTTCAACCCAAGTCTTGGAAAGTTGGATCCCAAGACAGTGAGTTGTCATTTTATTGGTTACCCAGAAAGGTCCAAAGGTTTCCGTTTCTACTGCTCAGATAAATACACGAAATTTGTAGAAACAAGACATGCCATCTTCTTAGAGGACGAAATAATTAAGGAGAGCAATGTAGCTCGAGAGATCGATCTTGAGGAGAAACGGGTGTATGTACCCAATTCTATGAGTCAAGAACCTTTCTTCTCACTGCCTGTTGATGTTGAGCCTGTGATGTCTGACGTTGCAGCGCCAACACCTGCTGTTATTCCATCTATGGTACAAGAGGAATCTGCCATTGATGAAGGGGAGCAACAGCAGCCACACAGAGATAATGTGCCAGAAGAGCAGGCTTCACAAGAGCCTTAACCAGAGATTGTGCAAAATGAAGAGGTCCCTAGGAGGTCTCAAAGAGCTAGAAAGTCAGCGATACCGGCTGAGTATGAACTGTATAACACAGAAGAATATCATATGGAGGATGACCCCACCTCATATGAAGAAGCTATGAGGAGTGCCCACTCATCTGAATGGTTGGAGGCCATGAAGGATGAAATGAAATCAATGAGTCTCAATGAAGTTTGGGACCTAGAAGAAATTCCTGAAGGAGCCAAAACAGTAGGCTGTAAATGGGTCTATAAGATTAAATATGACTCTAGAGGGAATATAGAAAAGTTTAAGGCACGACTTATAGCAAAAGGCTTTACTCAAAGAGAAGGAATTGACTACAATGAGACATTCTCTCCAGTCTCTTGTAAAGACTCTTTCAGAATTATAATGGCACTAGTGGCACATTATGACTTAGAATTACATCAAATGGATGTAAAAACGGCATTTCCAAATGGGGACTTAAAAGAAAGAGTTTACATGGCACAACCGAAAGGTTTTGTTATGGAAGGAAGGGAAAGGATGGGATGTCGTTTAAAGAGATCCATTTACGGATTAAAGCAAGCTTCAAGACAGTGGTACTTGAAGTTTGACGGAACAATAAAGAAATATGGTTTTGAAGCAAATATTGAGGACAATTGCATCTATGCAAAGTTCAAGAATGGAAAATTCATTTTTCTTGTTTTATATGTGGATGATATTTTACTGGCCAGTAGTGATATCAGTCTACTACGAGAAACAAAGAAACTCTTGTCCTCAAATTTTGACATGAAATATCTTGGTGAAGCATCATATGTTTTGGGCATTGAGATTCACCGAGATAGAAGAAAGTATGCATTAGGACTGTCTCAAAAGACGTATATAGAAAAGGTATTAAAGACGTATATAGAAAAGGTATTGAAGAAATTCAACATGCACAAATGCAGTGCCACACCTGCTCCTATAGTTAAGGGCGAACGTTTTGGGGATTGGCAAAAACCAAGAATATGTACGAGCTCGATGATATGAAAACGAAACCATATGCTTCGGCTGTGGGAAGCTTGCAATATGCGCAAGTATGCACATGCCCTGACTTAGCGTTTGTCACCGGGTTACTTGGCAGATTTCAGAGTAATCCAGGCCCTGAGCACTGGAAGTTAATAAAGAAAGTCTTGCGATATTTGCAAGGAACGAAATGTCTCAAGTTGGTGTACAGAAGATCGGATTCACTCCAAGTGGTGGGGTATTCTGATTCAGACTTTGCAACAGATAACACGAAATCCACATCGGGGTATGTGTTCACCCTGGCAGGAGGAGCCATTTCATGGAAAAGCTCCAAACAGACTATCACAGCAGGGTCTACCATGTATGCCGAATTTATAGCATGTTATGAGGCCACGGGGCAGGTCAACTGGCTGAAGAAATTTATACCCGGATTAAGAGTGGGTGACAGTATTGAGAGACCACTAAAGTTATACTGCGATAATGAACCAGCAGTAATGTATGCTCACAATAATCAGTCCAGTAGTGCCGCTAAGCACATTAATATAAAGTACTATATTGTGAAAGATAAAGTTCAGGATCGCACTATAAGTCTCGAGCATATAAGGACTGAAAGAATGCTTGCGGATCCGCTCACGAAAGGCCTACCGCCCAGCGTGTTCAAGGAGCACATAGCCGGCATGGGGTTAAGGGAAGCCTTATGATTCTGGACTTAGGGCCCAAAGAAAAATATCCGTTTTCTGAATGGAGATGGGTGTAGTGGCTGTTGAATCTATCAACGGTTAGCTGTGACGACGAGACATGCTCTACGCGTAAATCTATGATGAAATAGAAAATGTAAAGTAAAGGTAAAAGAGATCTAAGGGGAGAATGTTAGTAAATCTCCAGCTTTGGACCCAACGGCCCAAAACCTAGATCGCGCCCTGATTGGGGGCGCCCCAACCCCCTTCTGGTTGGTGGGCCCCCGTCACCCTGCGCCAAATAAAAGGAACGATGGAGCCGGTGGCTCAAGGAACGAGGTTCACCTGAGCCGTAACTCCACCCAACAGAAACCCTACCCGATCTAAAAGGAGGGCGCAGCCAGTGACGGGATTCCCCATCGCCGCCACCACGCCGTCCCTCTTCACTGCCGCCGTACCGGGACAGTGTCGGTGAAGACCCGAAGGCCATCGACACCGGCGGTCTTCATCCCTACTGCCCCGAGACATCGTCGACGCCCTCGACGAGATTCTCGTCGTGGAGATGACGGAAACCGACGCCTCTGCGGCCTCTGCATCCTCTCCGGCCGTCGACCCCGTGACGGCTCACGCCCCACTTTCACACAACCCAGGTATCAGTCACCTCTCTCTCTCTCTAGATCCCGAACACAGAACCTTGCTACCCATGATTACCTCTCTAGATGCTACCCTAGGCAAGACTAATTATAACAGCAACATCACCATCACATAAAGGAAGGATCGGACAGGAGGAAAGCTTAGGGGATCAATCCATTTTTTTCTCATTGCAGAAGATGGTGAGCCACATGGGCACAACACGACATCACCAGTGCCTGAGTAGTTTCTTACCTACGACTTGGAGAACTGGGACTAGGGAAGCAAGGAGAACGGGAAGCAGTGCCTCAATACTGCACGCCATTAATCTGCCTACACCAAATAACCAAACACCTTGGGTAAGGAGTGCGGAAAGCCAAGCTGTTTCAGCAACAAATCCTAGAAATAGAATTCATGGAGATCAGGTAAAGGAGGTGCTATAGATGCTCATGAGACCTGTAGATCCCTGGTGAGAAAATTGGAGCGCAAGGACTCACACCATGAAGGGATCTAACCTCGCAGGAAGTGGAGCATAGCTGTCGTCTGCTGCTAGAATCGACACCTCGAAGCCACGACACCGTCATCGTTGAGATGCTTGAAGCCTCGCCGCCGCCATCGATTTTACAAGCTAGCCGAGGCCCGAGACCTCATTCTCCCCGCCGCCGCCACCGATTTGCAAAATAGACTTGCGCACGATGAAGCCCGACACCTCTTTGTCCTCGTCACCGCCACCGATTTGGAAAATAAACTTACGCACGATGAAGCCCTAGAGTGCTTCCTCCCTCCCGCCCCATCATTGCTATCTGGATTGTGATTGCATCCCTAGATCATCGCACGAAGGCTCGGCGAATGGAGAGGAAAGCAATCTCCTTCAATCACGTGACCCATCAACCACGCGTGATAAAAAACGGAAACGTTCACATGCTGTCGGTGGGCGGGTACACAATTTCTTCATGGAAAAAATCTTGAAAAATCGGACGACACTTCGTTATATCACGCGTAAGGCAGCGTAACATTTAGGGGCCAGGCCCATTCTTCATACAGCAGCAATGAGATCGAGCGGGAAAGGAAGAAATTATGGGCCCACCATTCAGTTTGGATCAAGGACTTATAGGTTAAGATTGGGTATATACTCAGGTAAGCAGTATTAAAAATAAAGTTTAGTCTTTATTGTAGAGATAAAACGCGTACGTTCTCTCATAAAATAGCCACTCTATAATAATAATCTTCTTTTTCACCATTCGATCTTGCCAGTAGAGAACATCGTTAAATTGCCCCATCCAACCTTTGCCTCTAGGTTCTTCTAGAAGTGTTGAATTGCAGAGTCTTTCAATGAAGTCCTCCTCCTCTCTATTGTCTTCCTCGATTCTGTCGCGAAACAAAAACACCATGCTCTACTCCGGGTCCCTATACTCCTGTGCTTTGCTTCGGCCTGTAGCAGCCGCTCACCTTCGCCACCGCGCTGGAGCTCGGCTCCGCAGCTGCCGCTATACGCTGTTAGCCCGCCGCTCCCGCCGCGTCGCACTTGTAGCCGACCCCGCGCCCGCCTGCACCCCATATCCGCTCCGTTCCGCGTCTGCTGTCCAGCCTAACGAATGTTGTCGATGCTAGCTTATGCGATAGCCCATGGATGTCCATCCCACCATGTCTTTTTGAAATCTAAAGCATAGAAGAAGCAGCAGGGTCGGTTTGCTCCACCGCAGGAGGAACCAGTTCTTGACTACGAATTAGCATTTTGCATCCTTGGCCAGGAGGGTCGCAACGGCCAATATTCATTGGCGACAAACAAGAAAACAATAGTTGATATGCTTCCTCCCCACCCCACCTCCATGTTCATTGCTTCTTTCTCAGACTCAGTTGCAACCGAGCACACCACATATTTGATGTAATTCCTCACCCGTGCACTTTGCTGGAGCTCAACGACACGAATTCAGGTGTCAGTGGCATCCACTGTTCTGGCTGCAGAACATACATTCGCATTCCATAGCTACAAGGTCACACGCCGCACACAAGGTCAGACAACAAACCTGATTTTGATCTCAAGTATGTACTCAGAATAGAAATAAAATGTCATGTCAATCAAAACAATAGAGCCATTGGTTTCTGTTACAATTTGGAGTGCAGCTTTCTGTTCTTTTGTTCGATGCAGTACTGCAACATCAACCCAGCATCACCAAAGTATATGTTCCAGTTACTTCCTCTGCTCAACTTGCCATCCCAACAGCATATGCTTGACAGATGATCGGTGAAATCCCTGATAGTTGTTGGAAATATGCGTGTTATTTTAATTTCAGATTTTTATTTTAAGCAAATTTCACAGACAATAAAACGTGAGATGTCAACTAACACATGCAGCAGGCAGAGCAACGTAATAATAACCAGGGGAGCCATTAGAACTCACGTTGGATCTGTTGACGCTTAAAACAGCGCAAATTATAGACGAAGGAGACAGTCGATGTAGACGTGGTAGCTCGTCGATGAGACAGCGCAGATCGTCGCGTATCAATCTCGAGCGGTCGCGCAGATGCGCTGCCAAGAAACCTTATTGCAACCTCTCGTGCAGGTTTCATGACAGCAAAGGTTCGGAGATTTCGCTCACTCTTTTCCTCGGTGCACGTCAAGTAATAGGGCCGACGAGATGGAAGCAGCTCAACACCATAACACAATTCTCCAAAAAAGAAGAAGTGGAAGGGAATTTTCAACGTCAGGAAACCTGGACGTCTCCAGGGACCTAATATAGGCACGGCTGCCCTATAAGAGTCGTTTCCTCTCTAATTGCGTCCATTAATTAGCAGTTAATAGCATGACTGACCTTTTAACTCTAATTATGACATTAACTATGTATTAATCCTTTTGATTAGTACATAACGGTTCAGATTTGATGGAGGATACAAGTGGTAAAAAACACTTACTCCCTCCATATTAGAAAAACAATTCGTTTAGAACAGGATTTAAGATACAAGGAGAAAATAATTAGGTTGTAGTTTTCCTTATTCTACCCTTATTAAATAGTGTATCGAGTCCATTCCTTTCAATGTCGTCACTTGATTCTACTGGTTGCTTGCTCCAGTCTCAATGCTAGAGAGTGTTAGTTCGACTCCTAGTAACCCAATTAATCTTTTTGCGCGGGCGAAATTTACTCTCCCAAGTCCCAACAGCCAATCGATGGACTTCGGCGGTCGGCCTGCGCATATGAAAGCAGCAAGCTGCTGTCTCGATTGCTTACAAGAGTTATGGCTGGCAGGGGTAGAAACGTCCCAAAGTGAGTCAAAATTACAAAATGAATTCTTTTGTTAACAATGGCTAATTAGCTAAAATGAATTGAATTATTAATAGGGAGGGAGTAGTCTTGTAGACATGGGACGCCACGGTCACGCGTCGCAAGTCACAATTCACGTGGGTTAATACGCGAAAAAGCGCGTATATGCATGCATACATGTATGTGCGTGTGTACTTATAGCAATGCTCTCTTTCTCTCTCAATGCTTTCTTTATTCAGTCATGGGTATGAGTGCTGCTATTTAAATTGGTATGGACTACTATAGACTAGCAAAGTGGTACTGAAACCAACAACCACTTATTGCTTTGGAATTTCTCTGGGCTAATTAAAAATGAGCCAAATTCTAACAATAGGAGCTTGCTTTAAAATACTTTACACAAGTCACTAGATACGGTCAATTATCTCACAACATTATGAAATTTGATACTCACTGATTGGTTCATACTTTCCCTATTGATTCGACATACAATATATGTTAATATAGTACAAATTGAGCAAAAAAAAGGTACCCACAGTTTAATTGATGACTATATATGGCCATCCAGGTACACACCCCAACCTATTAGACAAAATAATATTCTGGTTATTTCTGATATGACCTGACAATGAAAATTTTCTACTGATCACTACATTTAGTTGCTCACAATGGTTTTTAAATGACTCACAATAGTTTTTGGATATCGATTATGAGGACTCATAACAAAAACGGCTATACTGTGATATATTGCCAATCAAGGGTTGTTGCTATTACTTGTAGAGCGAATGCTTTATGGTTTTCTAGAAATAAACAAATATATTTGCTCCTGACTTTCACAGAATAAAAAACACAATGTTTACAAATCCTGATGCATTTGCATTCTCTTCTTCAAAGTGTTATTATCTGGATAAATAAATTTAGCTAAAACAATTTTTAGATACAATCCCTACGTTCATACTTTAAGGAAAAACCAAGCTAACAGGGAAAAAAAAAGCTTGGATAGTTTGACATGTTCTTTGTGTAGCTTCTGGGTGTAGATACAATAGAAAAAAAAGGTTTCATGAAATTTACAATAATCAGCAAGAGCTGTTTTCATGGGGATAATATTCCCTTCTCCCTGACTTAACAAATATTTTAAAAAGTAGCTTTACTATCCTTATGAAACAAACATGCTGCTCATGTATCCACAGAATTAACATAAGAATTAACTTGTGCCATCATCAACCAGCAGTGCAGACTCAGTACAAAGAATTTATCAACTGATTTTTTTTTAAAGAATCGGAGTTATAACCAACATGTGAGAAGCAGATATAAGATTGAAATACATTATGCATCATCCAGCAGTGGCTCTATTCATAGTATGATTTCATTAGCAAATCATATCAGATCTACAATGCATCCAGATTATTTCCAGTATGCACCATCGAGCAGTGGCTACAGTATATCTTAATTGGTCCACAACAACAAAATTATTGATCATGTCATTTACGTAAAGCATTTTGCTGAAATTAATCAGGTCACCTTTCTTTCCCTGCATGTTTGAGAAAAAGAAAAAACTGACCAACCATATGATAAAGAAGGTGAGCCCCTCCCAAATTGCTGGTCAGGTCACCTTTCTTTCCATTCTGATCATTAAAGAGGACTCTTTTATTTTTCAAGTAATCCAGTCCGTTTACAAATACAATAAACTGCTCATAGTTTCTGCAGATTTCTATATTTGTTCTTACCCCATCGAATGACGACTTTGCACTAAAAATAGAGCTTCAATCTATAGCACATAGCACACTATTTGCACTATTTATGCCTACATTCCAATTTTTGCCTTCCTCCCGAGTTTATAGAAACTTTTACGTTTCAGGAAATAATAGAGAGGTCAGAAAGGAACTTGACGATACACAATCAGTGTATGGCATGGGAAATGAAATAACTCCCATCCTAGGGATGATTTGGGTTATTATGTCATAGCAGCTTTCCTGCCTTTGCAGCATATGTCCTCACAAAGTCACAAAGTCTAGATTTTTTGTAACCTTTTTGTCAATTCTATTTTCTGTAAATTATAAGTTATTTTTACCACTATGCTTTAAAATATGGGTGTATACGCGGCATTGTGAGGTCAAACCTGTACAATATCTGCTTGTCACGGAATGGGTACAAGTGTAACTTCGTTGAAGATTTCAAAATTTATGACATATTGACTTCAAACCAAATTTGTTATTTTTCTTTTTCATGAAAAGACCACATGTTACTGATTTGCTCATTACTTCATTACTAGAAATATGCGCGGCAGGCATTGCCGCGCGCTTGTATTCCTAAATGTTGGATGCCCCTCCTTTTGGTCATTTTAATGCCAAAGTGCTTTTACAAGTGCGACGCGGCGGGAGCGGTGGGCTAACAGCGTTTAGCGGCAGCCGCGGAGCCGAGCTCCAATGCGGTAGCGAAGGTGAGCGGCTGCTACAGGCCGAAGCAAAGCACGGGAGTAGAGGGACCCGGAGTAGAGCATGGTGTTTTTGTTTCGTGACAGAATCGAGGAATACAACAGAGAGGAGGAGGACTTCATTGAAAGACTCTGCGATTCAACACTTCTGGAAGGACCTAGAGGCAAAGGTTGGATGGGGCAATCCGATAGTCAGTGTTCTCTACTGGCAAAATCGAACGGTGAAAAATAAGATTACCGACGTGGACTGGCTATTTTGTGAGAGAACGCACACGTTTTAATATATTAAGATTATACTTGTAATTATGCTATGGGTTAGTAAAAGCTCTTTGGCATTAAAATGATCAAAAGAGGGGGAACGAATTAGTAAAAACTCTTTGGCATTAAAATAATCAAAAGGAGGGGCATCCAACATTTAGGAATACAAGCGCGCGGCAATGTCTGCCATGCATATTTCTAGTTAATCAATCTAATCCAATGAACAGAATAGGACAAATCTTCATAGACAATCGAAGAAACTCATTCTATTGTTTTACCTCGCCCTCTCACTACGAAGAATATATCACATTTATAATAGGGGGAGGTCACGCCATATCTACGGGGTCTGCCATATAGAAAAACCAAAACCACCCTACATATCTGATGCTCTTATCGATGATAGGAAGGGAGAGGGAGCATCAAAGCACGAACAAAAGAAAAAAAATTGAAACAAAAAAAAAAACTAAAGACCTTTGGCATGATCAACTAGCTGTAGCACTGTTAGTAGAGAGAGAGGTTCTCGTTCCATCTAGCCGCCAGTGAGAACACCGGAGGCACGGAGGGGTAGGTGGGCAGAGAGGGAATGTTATGCATCAACACCTAGACAATGAATTAAGATGTCTGAGTTTGCCAATTAGGTTATTTTATTTTGTAGGAGCCATCTTCTTATTTTCATGGCTTTGTGTATACCTTTGAATCTGATGAGCCAACCTATAGCCAAAAAGCCAAGTAACTAGGCAGCATGCATGGCTTCTTTTTTTTTTTTCTTACATAATGGACAGAAGAATCCTTCTCAAAGAATAACTGATATTATTCTCTATACCGTTCATGTGACATGTCAATGTCATACATTGCTTTTCGAAAGTTTTTTGTGCGCTAGGATGTCCTTGGATATATATCATCAGCTCTATACAAAATTCTGAGGTGCCTTGCTTTATTACTTTTGACAAAGGATTGGAAGTGGAAGAAAAATCGAAATGAAAAAGCGAGGCATTACTGAAGTCCATAAATATCCCGCGCGCGACTTACAACCGTCGTAGAGCTCGTCAGAACAAGAAGAAGCATGGACTCTCATGAACAGCAACCCAGCATGCCACCACCAGCGCAGCAGAGCTCCTGCAAGGCCAGGCCGAGCTGTGGCGCCACGCGTACGTCTACCTGAAATCCATGGCGCTGCACAGCGCGATCAAGCTCGGGATCCCCAACGCGCCGAGCTGCACGCCGCGCTCCCTAACATCGCCCCGAGCAAGCGGCCGTGCCTGTCGCGCCTCATGAGGTTCCTGTCCGCGATGGGGATCTTCAGAGAGGAAGAGGATCTTCAGATAGCTGGCGATCAAGATCGACGCCGTTACCGCCTCACGGCGGCATCTCGCCTCCTCGTCAACGATGACGGCGACGCGTGCTTGTCGACGATGACGGCCTGCTGTGTCGCGCCGTCTTATTTCACGGCGTCTCTTCGCCTGCCTGAATGGCTCCGAGACCAGTAAGGACGAAGCAGCCGCTGAATTCGTGGTGCGCGAGTGCGGAGAGGTGTTCCAAGGGGTGGACGTCGGAGGCGGGGACGGGACCATGGCGAAGGCCATCGCCGGGGCATTCCCCAGTGCAAGGTGCTCCGTGCTGGAGCTTCCCCAAATCGTCGATGGCATAATTAATAATACCCGTTACTGCTGAAGATGGTGTCAAGGTTGAGTTTGTCGCAGGGGACATGATGGAGTTCATCCCTCCCGCTGATGCTCTGTTGCTCAAGGTACGGGTACTGAAATCAGTTGTGCTTTCCAATTTTACATCCATGTGTCGAGTTAATAATCGTCCTAGGTGAGCTGAGCTTCTGAATTTCCCTTTTCTTTTTCACAGTTTATTCTGCACGACTGGAGCGATGAAGAATGTGTCAGAATCTTGAAGCGGTGCAAGGAAGCCGTTTCCAACCAAACCTTGTTAGAACTAGCTCAACTTCTGATCCACCTTTCGATGATGGTGCTACTGACGGGCGAAGAGCGAGACGAGGAGCAGTGAAGTAGGCTGTTCATGGATGCTGGGTTTACTCGGTACAAGATCAGTCCCGTCTTAGGGTGCCGTTCACTCATCGAGGTCTATCCGTACACAATGTTTATGTCCGTCCAAAATGTCACATGTTATAGTTTCCAAAAAAAAAAGAAAAAAGATGTCACATGTTATCCCTGATTAACCACCTGTACTTGGCTGGCAGAAGCATTCCCTGAACCGGAAAAACTCTGTTTCCGTCAAAGGTCCAGAACATGACAATGTAATACCTAACTATTGGCAAAGGATGGCCGATATCTTGCTCTGAAACAATTTACAACTCATAGCCCTCAAAAAAAAAAAACAATTTACAACTCATATGCAAATATTGATACGCAATGGCATGATAGCGTCAAATATGGCATAATTGCGAATCTGTACAATTATGGTCACAGATTATGTTACAGGCCATGAAAAAAACCATTTAAATTATAAGCATGGTAACAATATAATAGAGGAGCCAAAGATATGTGAATGCAAGACGAAAGCAGTAACTTCTATATGTTATTACATGTATATGATTCATAATTTTATACTCCCTACACATATGCCCAATATATACAGCCAATACTAGCAAACTCGTGATAGAATGGTCATTGCATATTTTGGAAGAACTAATCAACGGAAAATGGCCAGACTAAGTCCAAACTATATATGTACACTAGAACTTTAAAGGCCACAAAAATCTGCACTTCTCCAGTACACAATAGAACCAGGTATTTATTGCAAACTTGGTGCCACCTTACAGTGAGTGGATGCTCTTGGCTTTATCTATGGCCTCTTTGATCTTACGAGTCGGCTCTTCAAACAGCATCGCTGGATCATCAAACTGGGCCGCAAGACTGGGCTCATCCAAGAATGCATGGAAGGTGTTCGCTACAGAGCTCGAGAGTGTCTGCAGGTTGTAGCCGCCTTCCAAAAAGAAGATGCAGCGGCCACCACAGAGCTCCTTCGCCAGTTGCTTGATGCCCGATGATAACATGTAGAATGTGCCTGTTGTGAACTGCAATCCGGCCAGAGGGTCCAGCGCATGTGCATCATATCTGAAAGACATGATAAATTCATCAGGTTAGTTCAGAACAATGAAGATCAATGTGCAGTCACTGCTGATATGTGCAACTCAGGGAATATTCATGTTTCATCATGCCTGTGTTCTATAGTTTTTTGGTTTTATATAGTAGGAGAATCTTACCCAGCTGAAACCAGGATTATGTCAGGCTTAAATCGCTGCGCCGATGGTGCAATAACCTCTTCAAATGCGCACCTCATTGCATAATCACCAGCACCACCAGGCAGTGGCAGGTTGAGCGTTGTGCCTTCACCATCGCCGTTACCGACCTGGTGGATCTTACCCGTACCAGGATAGCTACCAAGCTACATCGAATTCAGCAAAAAAAATGTTGTTTCATGGCAAAAGGTGGTGCATCTAGTATGTCAGCAAAGGGCAATTAAAAAAAGAGTAGTGGAAAGAGGGACAATGTACCTGATGAGTTGAGAGGAAGAAGATGTCTGGATCATCATAAAAGGCATCGCATGTGCCATTGCCATGGTGAACGTCAAAATCTATGATCATGACCCGCTTTAATCCATGTTGATTTTGAGCATACCGAGCTGCCACTGCAATGTTCCCAAAGACGCAAAAGCCCATGGGACCTTCAGGAACTGCATGATGTCCCGGTGGCCTTACTAGAGCAAATCCAAGGGGTGGATTTGGACCTAACTTTGATGCTGCAACCTATGAAAACATTAACATTTCTCGGGAAACCAGCACTGCAAAGGAAAATTTACTGAATCGTAAAATAACAAACATGCTGAAACAACCATGAAACCAGCAAGGAGAAGATTATTTTACCACTGAATCAACCAATGTGATTCCAGCCCCAGCAGATAGAAGCGATTCTTTGAAAGTCTATATAATAAAAAATGAAACAGCTTAGAAAGGTAATTTGATTCTAGTTGCAGGCAACATAAGTGCAAAATGAAATATGAAACAATAAACTGAGATGCAACTAAGAATAATTAACATAGCAAACCATTTGTGTTATTAGGATGAAATAAACAATGTCATCTTGTATTACTAGTTTTATACTAAAAAATTGAACAAATTATACTAGAATAAATTGTTACGAGACATATTTTCTAATAAAAACTTTTGCAGTTATTACTAACATTGATCAACATTTGAGAACGAGAAAAATAATGTCAATATAACTCAAGGAAAGCTTATAATTGTACTTCTGTCAAGCATTAAAAGATTGTATGAAGAAGAAAGTGCAAGCATAGAGCGTTACAGTCTCTGTAGCATATGTTGGTCCAGTGCCTTCTATGAGTATCAGGCCTTCATCTGAAGCCCGACTCATAGCCTGCAACCATGAATTCTTCAAATCATCCAGTGACATATTATTTAAGTAGAAGCCTTATTTCGCAAAAAGAACTATTATTTGACACTCCGTTCGTCATAAATATGGCCATTTAGGTTTTTTCCTAAGTGAGACCTGTTGCTAAATATCATAAATGTCATACAATTGACAATATAAGATTGATGTTGCTAAATTTTTACAGATATTCCTGGTCCAAGTGAAGACTGTGTTGTTGCCCTTATGGACTTACATTTTGGAAAATAGGGAGTATGTTTCTCAACTTAAATATTGTTCCTTTTAAGATAGACAGGTATATAGAAGCAACTATCTATTTTTCCCTTTCCTGTAGAAAGAATAAAATAAATAAGAGCAACTTGATGACAAGTACCTTTTCAAGTCCAGTAATGTAAGATCTTGAATGAACTCGAGCAACATCATCTAGAGAAGCAGGCTCAAAATTTTGAATTTCAAGAACCTGTGAGCCACGATGCTGAAAGATAAACAAATGTGAGTTATCCAACTTCATAATTTTCATGCTTTCACATTGAAACACGATCAGATTATCTAAATCAGAACAATGCCATATTTTTCAGAGCAAGAATTTCATCCTTTCCAGTGAAAAAGGGCTTTAAGTAAGAATATGCTCTATGTATTACCCATGGAGTTCAGCATTTTATGGAGAGAAAAGATTCTTCCTATTTAGTTATGTGCTTCAGCTTTGCATGATTTTAGACTGAAAAGAAATGAAGAAGCATGCAGTAAGATATACGACTGTAAGGAACAATGGACTATTGCAGGAACTCTTATATACCTTGGGACTAAGCTCCAACTTCTCGAGAGCATTGACTATTGCAGGAACTCTTTTGTTAGATTCTGGATGTTCTTCCTGGGTACAAATGAAAGGAAATTTTGTATGATGAGGCAACTAAATGCATCATGGATCTAGCTCACCATTATTTTTTTAAATACATTTACTTTATAGTAAGAAAAATGATATGGTGTAGCTATCAAGTCACGAAGCTTTTATATAGATGGGCTAGAAATATATCATGTTGTTCAATAAGCAAGTATTTCCATTCTTCACCATGGCACCATAAATACAGATTGACATGTCCTAACAGCCCCAATATTTACTACAACAAAGTGAAAAAAAAACTCTTCAAATATGATTTTAGTATCAGTTTTTAACATAACAAGATGAAATATCAATATTTGAGTGAGCTAGGAGGTCAATAGAATCAGATACACGTTATGTGAAGTAGAACCTAAAAATTGCTTACTTTGTTATGACCCAGGGCAGGAGAAGTACAATAGAGAATACAAGCATCAAGAAGCGATTTCTCAGGCAAAGTTAACTTCTTTGGAGCATTGGTTTTCTCTGACATAGAAGCTCCATCATGATTTACTGAGCATTGAGCACTCAAAGTCTTGATTTGGTTTTGTTTTCTTCCATATGCTTGTAACATGCTGCTCCAGCTAAGGGGATAATGACTTGCCACAACACAGTAGTGTCTGAGCAAAGGCAACATCCTTCCTGAAATGTAAGTTTCTGTTTAATGTATTTTACCATTCAATCTATTGAAATTCTGAGAAGAAATAGATGGCATCTGAGGAAACTTTAGTGATACGGAAGGCATTATAACCATCATATTTAACAGGAAAAATATCTCTTAATTCATTATATCATGGTCATGATAAGCACTATATTAATAAGACAACTCATCCTACTAGGCATCTTTGCAAACAAAAATACACAAATTCGACTCCGAACTTTTCATGATAAAGACTTATTCAGGTCGATCCTTCAACATCTAAAAATCTAGCTTAGTTCACATGAGCATTTCCACGAGCACATGGCCGGCATGACTGGAACACACTATGATATGACGGGAACCATGGCCCTCGAAAGATGAACCAGGAAGTGAAAGCCGGGGGGTTACACCTACCCCTGAGAACTGGAAAGGACGGCGCCCATAGCTGCTCCATCGTCCACTGTTAGAGGAGAGGAGACAAGAAGCTCCGGCGGGGAGGCGGGGGGAGCCACAGGTTATCATCCCCCGAACGAATCTTTCTGCCTCCTCTCTTCTCTCGCTGTCTTTCCATATCGCAGGCCGGGACCCAGCTGTTGGGCCGCACGAAGTAAAACTGCAAAACAGGCAGGCCGGAAAGAATTGCGGCCCATTGTGTCTACGGACACGCGATGTGTAGCCCACCAGCCCGTATGCACGGCGCACGGGACGCGATTCTTCTTCTCGAAAGCGTCTTCCTGAACTGGCACGGATTTACGTGTCAGACACAGCTCGGCGTCGTCTTGATCCGTGCAAAGGCGGTGGTGGCGGCCGGCGGGAGGAGGGAGGACGGGATGCCGCAGCCGAGCAAGGAGCCGTGCAAGAAGAGGCGTGCGAAATCCAGGCCTGCCTCTCCAAGAACATGTTCGACTCCAGAAAGTACGACCCCCAATCCGAAGTTCTCTCCTTTTCTGATTGCATCGTGGGTCATTCTGGTAGTTGTCAATTGTGTTTCCTTGAATTGATGGATGCGTAGTGTATTGCGCACGGATGGCTGCATATTGCGAGTCTTTTATCCCTATGCTATTAAGAAAGTTGTCACTTATCTGTGTATTATAAAAAAATTTGAAGACACCTCTATGTCATGAGTCTAAATTTTGTTTACCCGTGTATTATTCCATCCACCTTCTGTTAGGCTTTAACAGTTTCATGGCTTTGACATGTAAGACTCATGTATAAAAATAACTATTTTACCCTTGAGTCAATTACATCTCCCATTTGACTGACACGTGGAACCCACTTGTCATCTTCTTCTTCCTCCTCTCATCTTCTTATTTCCTCCTTACCCATTGCCCCAGCGACGGCAGCAGCCAGGAGCGCTGCCGGCGCGAGCTCCGCCGCGCGCGCCGCCGTCGGCTTGGGCCATGGCCGCATCGCCACCCGCTCGCGAGCTCCTGGCTGAGGATAACCATGTCCGCGTCTTGCGACCACAGGATCCAGAGCCCCGACTCACCGTCGGTTGCCTTGGCGTAGTGGTCCTCGAGCAGCGCGGGGAGGCAGAGGAGGAGGCGGGCAAGGGAGGGGAATACCTCGACGAACCAGCCCTGCGCGTGGACCCATGAGAGGAGGTCGTTGAAGAAGAGGGCGAAGCCTTCGGCAGCGTAGGCGGAGAGCAGCGGCAGGTCGAGCACTTGGCGGAGGTCGGGCGTGAGCTCCGCAGCGCACGGGAGTTGGCCAAAGTGGGGAAGAAGAAGGAGAGGAGGAAGAAGAGAGTGTGGGACCCACAAGGGTAAATGGTATTTCACGAGTTTGTTTGACACTGTTAGAAGAGAAAATGGACGGAATGGTACACGGATAAACGAACTTTAGGCTCATGGCATAGAGGTGTGTCCAAACTTTTTTATGGCAAATAGATAAGTGATAATTTTTTAATGGCATAGAAGTAAAAGACTGGCACATTGCTTATGTTCTGGGAACGGATGACCTTAAGAGCCAGATTTTGGAGGCACCAAGAACTCAATGCTATGGTTGACCTGGTGTCAATTTTACTTGTCTCTGGTTAGATTTACGGTGAACTTGCTATTGTTACTGCTGCGATTTTCTGTAGTCTGAAAAAGGCGTGTGGGATTTCTTTGAGGTAGTTTCTGGTGGATGGTCATGGCAGCAAGATGTTTGTTGCTTGGTTTCTTCAGATGCTCTGCTGAAGCAACCTGACTGAGTGGGTTGCTTGTTGGTTATTTTGTGTAAGTTTAGCTGGATTAAGTGCCAATGCCAACAATGCATTTTCTGCAATCATTGCCATTTCATCCTCTAAATCTTTGAGAAATAATATAGTCCAATCACCGTCGTTTGAAAAAAAAGATACAATTACCAGTTCTGAATAACAAACAACTCATTCTGTGCCTTCAACTTAGATATGATATGAGCTGTCCAGTTTAGTGCACTTGGATGGGCTAGGCCTTCAATGACCAAGCTACTCTTAGTATGGACTGTGGCCTTTTCTCTTGTTTGGTTTGGTTGGATTCCAAGATACAATGGCAACAAATTTATCATAAAATTGGTCTTGGTTTATGTCAAAAACATCCACCAACCTTTTTCTAGAGGACTTCTAGCATCACGCCATTTTCAAGAAAATTCTCTAGTTTAGATTGAATGAGCAATAACTAAATGTTATTTCCTTATGGCTTTTTTTTTGTTAACCTGCACTCCTTCATTTCAAATTCCCTATAATCTTTCTTTTTTTTGAAATGTACAGCAGGGGAAACCCCTGCTGCGGTAGGTATTATATTATATAAAAGAAAGGAAAGACACAATCCAATACAACTGTACAACTGTACAACTGCACTAACCCCACAAAGGAGGGAATTAAGAGGCAAGCGAAAGAGAAAAAAAGTCTGAAGCTGGCTATACAAGAACTAACTATTGGAACTGTAGAAGGAGATCAATGAATTGTTGCTTTTTAGCTGGCAGTATCTGTCAAGTGCCTCGGCACCCAATGTCGCCGGACCACGACTACGTAGCTCGTAGACACGCTCCAGTCCTCACCACGAGGTTATGCCCCTCTGATGGTGGCTTGAGAAGTATAGGAGGAGGAAGAGGATTAGGGATAATAATCTTGTTTAATCTTCCCAGCGCCTGATTACAAACTTATATGGCCTTTGGTCCAACCAATGGAGGAAGTCTCTCCTTAATTCTAGGAATTACAAAAATAGCAATTGAAATCCTACTTTCCTTCTTAGACACTGGCGGCAATCAGCTCGCGCTCCTCGCGCGCGTGATCGGCGCGCTCGGCCGCCCTGCGCACATCACGGGCGCGCCTGCGCCAGACGTACGTGTGACCGTACATGACATCTCCCCCTCCGTCGAAGTCCAGTTCGTCCTCGAGCTGAAAGTCCGGGTACTTGGCGCGGAAATCGTCGAGGCCTTCCCACGTTGCCGATGTAGCGGGCTCGTCGCGCCACTGGACGAGCACCTGACGAACGCCATGCACTAGGCGAGCTTGCGTGACCCGTGTAGGCTCTGGAACAACCGCACCATGGACTGTAGGAGGCAGCGCTGGAGGGGTGGCTGGTGGAAGGTCGACGAACTTCTTGAGCACGCCAACATGGAACACGTCATGAAAACAGGCTCCTTGCAGAAGCTGCAGCCGTACGGCGACGTTGTTGATGACTTCCGTGATGCGGTAAGGCTCGACGTAACGAGGCTTAAGCTTCCCCTTGGGCGCATGTGGCAGAGACGAGGCCGCACGCTGGCGAAGCCGAAGGAGGACCCAGTCGCCCTCATGGTAGGACACCGGGCGGTGATGCCGGTCGTAGTGGCGCTTCTGCACTGCTTGCGCCTGTTCTAGGCGGTAGCGGATGTCGGCGAGGAAGGCCTCACGAGCTTCCATCTCCTGGGCGACAACTGCAACACGAGTCTCGCCCGGCTCGTAGGAGCGGATGGAGGGCGGGTCGTGGCCGTAGACCACTCAGAACGGCGTCTCATGGAGCGAGGACTGGTATGCCGTATTGTAGATGTACTCTGCCCACGGCAGCCAGCGCAACCACTATCGGGGGCAATCGCCGGTGAAGCAGCGCAGGTACATGACGATGACGCGATTAGCCGCCTCCGTCTGGCCGTCTATCTGGGGGTGGAATGCCGACAACATGTGCAGCTTCGTGCCCATGAGGCGCATGAGCTGGTGCCAGAACGCCGAGGTGAACACCGGGTCACGATCAGACATGATGAACTGTCGAATCCCGTGGAGGTGCACGATGTCTGTGAAGAATGCCTGCGTCACGGACTCGGCGGTGTACGAGTGTGCCAAGGGAATGAAGTGGCCGTACTTGCTGAAGCGGTCGACGACGGAAAGAATGACCGTCTTGCCGTGCACGCGGGGCAGCGCCTCCACGAAGTCGAGGCCGATGTCTGCCTAGACAACGGACGACACCTGTAGTGGTTGCAGTAAGTCGGTCGGGTGGAGATGTTCTGACTTGTACCTCTGGCAGGTTGCACACGCCCTCACAAAGTCCTGCACCAGACGACGCATGTTAGGGAAATGAAAGTCACGGCGGAGGCGGTGGAGGGTGCGGTGGACACCCTCATGGCCGTCGTCATGGACCGTGGCCAGGATCTCCTGCACGAGCGACGAGGCCGGTGGAATGTAGAGGTTCCCGTCGAACGTGATCATGCCGTCGACCACGGCCCACGGCGCAGCTCGTGTGCCCGCGCGGACCTCGGCGTGGATGGCGGCCAGAGCCGGGTCCGTGGCCTGGGCGTGGCGTAGCCGATCGATGAAGTCGAATCGGGGCGCGGAGATGGCCAGCAGCTCGCCCTCAGTGTCGCGGCGGGAGAGCGTCAGCGACGGTGTTTGTTGCGTCGGACCTGTACTCGACGGAGAAATCGATGCCCAAGAGCTTCCCGACATAGTGGTGTTGCGGAATCGTTGCAAGGCGCTGGTCGAGGAGGTACTTGAGGCTGTAGTGGTCCGTCTTGGCGGAGAAAGCCTCCCCCCCCCCCCCCCCCCCCCCCGCCAATGCCGAACCGCCTGTACAAGGCCGATGAGCTCCCGCTCATACACGGCGAGGGCCCGGTGCCGAAGGGCGACGGGCCGGCTAAAGAAGGTGACCGGATGCCCATCTTGTACAAGATCGGCGCTGAAGCCGTAGGACGATGCATCGCACTCGACAGTGAAGAGCTTGGCGAAGTCTGGCATGGCGAGAACGGGGGTCGTGGTGACCGCGGTCTTCAGGGCCGCGAACTCCACTGCTGCCGCGTCATCCCAAGAGAAGCCGTCCTTCTTGAGGAGGGCCGTGAGCGGTGTTGCGACGGTGTTGTAGTTGTGGACGAACTTGCGGTAGTAGCCCGCCAAGCCAAGGAAGCCGCGCACGGCCCGAGCCGAACGGGGAGGCGGCCAATCGAGGATAGCCTTCACCTTGGCTGGACCCATGGCGACACCGTCCGCGGATATCACATGGTCGAGGTAGGTGATGGAAGGGGCGCCAAAAGAGCACTTGGCGCGCTTGACGAAGAGGTGGTGCCGACGCAGCTCGGTGAGGACGGCACGAAGGTGACGAAGGTGATTCGCCCAAGTCTTGTTATAGATCAAAATGTCTTCAAAAAAGACAAGGACAAAGTGGCGGAGGAAGGGCCGAAGTACATCATTCATGAGGGTCTCGAACGTAGCCGGGGCGTTGTAGAGCCCGAATGCCATCACCACGAACTCGTAGAGTCCGTCGTGGGTGCAGAAGGCGGTCTTGTGCACATCTTCCGGCCGCATGTGCACATGATGGTACCCGAACCAAAGGTCCAGCTTGGAAAAGAACCACGTGCCATGGAGCTCATCTACGAGCTCGTCGACCACTGGGATGGGGAACGCGTCCTTCAGGTGAGCGCGTTCAGGGTGCGGTAGTCAACGCAGAAGCGCCAGGAGCCGTCGGGCTTCTTGACGAGGAGGACCGGCGACGAGAATAGGGAGTCACTGCGGCAGACGATGCCTTGCTCCATCATGGTGACACACTGCCGCTCAAGCTCGTCCTTGTGGGCCGCCGTGTACCTGTATGGGTGGACGACCACTGGCTGGGCGTCCGGCTTAAGGATGATGCGGTGGTCGTGCGCACGCTTGCGCAGTCGACCCGTGAGCTCGACGAAGAGCTCCTCGAAGGTTGCCAAGAGTTCATTAAGGAGGGGCTCGCTGGCTGTGGTAGCGCCGAGAGCCGGGGTGCTGGAGATTAGCACGCCGGCCCAGCAGACGGTGCGCCCTTGGTGCCGGAACATCATCTGGCAGCTGGCCAAGTCCCAAACGATGGGCCTCAGGGCGCCGAGCCACCTGGTGCCAAGCACCACATCGTAGCCCGCCAGCGGCATCACAAAGAGGTCGGCTAGAAACGCAACACCGTCGATGGTGAGTGGTGCTGCCTTGATGATGCCCGCGCACGTGACGCGCTTGCCGTTGGCGACCATGGCTGTGAGGCAGGGTCGCTGGTGCAGGGGTAGGCCGGAATGCTGCGCCGTCGCCTCCGAAATGAAGTTGTGCGTGCTGTTGGAGTCCAGGAAAGTGACGAGCGACGCAGGCCCAAGCGCGACCGCAGCCTGCATTGTGTCAGCGATGGGGACCTTGGCCAACGCTTGTAGGGAGAACACGGGTGCCTCAGCGTCCTGGTCCGTGGCACCCGCGGTATCGTCGGCGTCGGAGAGCTCCGACCCGTCGATGAAGAAGATGCGGCGACAGACGCGGTTATGGTCGCGTGTGTACTTCTCGTCGTAGTTGTAGCAGAGACCGAGGTGTCGTCGTTCCACCTGTTCCACCTGGGAGAGGCGTTTCTCCGGGTTCCCGGCCACCAGGGCTGTCGGCGCCGCGGCCTGTTCGGGGGCCAGCAGGGCGAGACGCGGCTGAGGGGCCGACAGCAGAGCGCGCGGTGCGGCCCGAGCCGGCGGCGAAGCCGGTGTCGAATGCGCTATCAATTCCAGTTGCCGCGCAAGGCTCATCACAGCGGTCAGCGACTGCGGGTTGTGGACGCGGACGACATGACTGAGCGGGGGTAGTAGGCCGCCCGTGAAGAGCTGGACTCGCTGCGCTTCCTCCAAGGGCCCGGCACGGGGCATCAGCGCCTGGAATCGGTCTTGGTATTCTGTGACCGTCCCCGTGCGCTAACAATTGGCGAGCTCGAACAACGGTGTGGATCAGAGTGGTGGCCCGTACCGGAGGTTGAGGAGGTCGGTGAAGCGGCGCCAGGACGGAATGCCCTCGTCCTGTTGGACTTGGATCCACCATATCTGGGCACCGTCTTCAAGGTTGTACCCCGCCATCCAGACCTTCTCGTCCTCCATGATTCTCTGTTGGTGGAATTATGACTCACAACAATTAATGAAGATAAGCGGATCGGACTTGCCATCATATTTGGGGAAGTCGAGCTTCTAGAAACGAGGGGGGGGGGGTGGCCGGTCGTTGTTGGTCTCGCCTGTGCCCGGCATGGAGCCCGAGGACGACGTCTTGGCGGCGGAGAGCTCGAGGATGGCCTTGGCGTTGGCCTCCGTGGTTGCCTACAGGGCCTTGACGCTCTCGGCGAGCTACGCGATGGTGGCCTTGAGATCGTAGGTGTTGCCCATGTACGAAGCGCAGGAAGTGGAAGACGACGTGGGGGATGGTGGTGCGGCGGCTTCTGGTGGTGGATCGATGGGCGGGGGGGGGGGGGGGGGGGGGGACATGGAACATGAAGGAGAGGATCGTTGGGATCGTGATACCAAGTTGTCAAGTGCCTCGGCACCCAATGTCGTCGGACCATGACTACGTAGCTCATAGTCACACTCCAGTCCTCACCACGAGGTTATGCCCCTCTGATGGTGGCTTGAGAAGTATAGGAGGAGGAAGAGGATTAGGGATAATAATCTTGCTTAATCTTCCCAGCGTCTGATTACAAACTTATATGGCCTTTGGGCCAACCGATGGAGGAAGTCTCCTTAATTCTAGGAATTACAAAAATAGCAATTGAAATCCTACTTTCCTTCTTAGCCACTGGCGGCAATCAGCTGACGCTCCTCGCACTCGGCCGCCCTGCGCACATCACAGGTGCGCCTACGCCTGACGTTCGTGCGACCATACATGACAGTATCCGATGAGCTTGAAGGGCTGCTTCATTTAGAAATTGAGCCTTCCAGCTGTTGAAGGAAGGTCTGTTTCTGTTGAAGATCAGATCATTTCTTTGTTTCCATATCTGCTAGGCGGCAATTATAAAAATTTCCATGATGAAGTGGTGCTGAGTTGCTGCCTTTGCGGTGTGCTTATTGAGTAGAAATCTAAGTTTGGGCACCAGTTGATGTTCAGATGTCCCCAGCAAGCTTGACTGGATGGGCAGGCAAAGAATAGTTGGAAAGCTGTCTCTTCAGGTTGCTGCTGACAGAGAACACAATTATAATTATTCCCCTCACTCTTTTTTTTTCGAATGCGCAGGAGAATTGCGCATCATTTCATTAAGAAAGAAAATAGGGTTCCATATAACATATACAGGAGCATAACATATTCCCCTCACTCTTGTAGTTTTTTCTGTGCAGTATATTCCTTGTATTGAGTCTGTCCATTAGGAGCAACCAGGGGAAGACTGGTCTTGTTACTGCATTTAGATTTCCACAACCAGAGGGATGGATTGGGTGGCTGGAGGTGTCTGAAGGTGAAATGGTAAAATTTTGATTAGGTGTAATTGTCTCCCCATTGATACAGCCAGGTGTCTTTGCCTTGTTGATCTTGCACTTGTAGTTGCTGAACGCGACTCTTCAATGATATGAACTCCTGATGCGCCTGAGATGATAAAGGCAGGTGAAAGTGTGTTAAGTGATCTTCAGCCAATAAAAATTGTACCACTGAGATGTTCTTGTTCTTTGTGAAAGTAAATAGTCGTGGTAGTTCATCTTGTAGCAGCATGCCATTCCAGATATCGCTCCAGAACATCACTGTTTTTCCATTTCCCACCTGGCATGTGGCAATTCCTCTGAAAACCTCAGAAACATCCTTCCACCAGAAGGAGCCTTTGGCTCTTGCAGATTGCGGGAGCTGTCCAGTAGCATAGTATGTGTTCCAAATTAGCTTAACCCATGTAATGTCTTTCTGGTTAAAGAATATGTCTACATGCTTGAGTTGTAAGGCCTGTTAGATGTATATGTATTCTTATAGTTTCCCTATTGTATAAGGGCTTTTGTGCATATTTACCAAACACCTGTACATATATATATTTAGGCCTAGTGTCCTTATTATGAATACAAGTGCTATTCATAACATGGTATAGAGCCAAAATTAGGTCTTTCCCCCCCCCCCCCCACGTGTTGCACTTGCGCTTTTGCAGTCGTCACGGATCTTCGTCTTTGTCGATTCTCCTGTCGTCGATTGGATCTCGTCGTGGCTGGCAGTTTTTCTTCCTCCCTTGCTGCTGCTCGGTTCGCGCACCACCGTCAATCGGGTTGTCGCCGCCGTCACCACTGCTGCCAATCGGGCCGCCGCCACAACCCTCCTCGTTGCCAGGCCATCGTGTCATCGTGCTGTGTCCGCCAGTCTGGTTGGCTCCAGTTTTGCTGCATCATTGACCTCGTCTTTTGCTCAGTGGCATCATCGTTTAGGTTATATTTGTGGCTCTTGTTTGCCTACTATGATTCGTCATGGTCTTTTAGGGTCTGTTTCAGGTCATGAGTCTTTAGATCAGTATCAGGAATGTCAGTTACGAAAGCAAATACAACTTCCCTATCATTCGAGTGAGTCTGTGTCTCAGCGTCCTTCTAATCTTATTCATTCAGATGTATGGGGTCCAGCTCACTTTGTTTCTATAGGGGGGCATTGATATTATATACTTTTTATAGATGATTTTTCTCGCCACACATGGATTTATTTATGAAACATCGTAGTGAGGCTTTATCCATCTATAAGACTTTTACTGCTATGATTCGCGCTCATTTTGACACATTCATTCGTGTTTTTCGTGCTGACTCTGTAGGAGAGTATCTTTCTAGAGCTCTTCGTCAGGTTCTTTCTAAGCATGACACTCTTGCTCAGTTTTCATGTCCTGGTGCTCATGCCCAGAATGGAGTTGTTGAGCACAAGCATTGTCTTCTTGAGATTGTTCGTGCTCTTATGCTTGCTTCTTGTATCCCCCCTCATTTTTGGACGGAGGCTGTCTCTACTGGCAACTATTTGGTTAATACTCAGCCTTCGTCATCTCTTCGTGGAGGAATTCCTTGTGAGCGCCTTTTTCACCAGTTGCCAGACTACTCTTGCCTTCATTTTTTTGGCTGTGTGTGTTATGTCGCTTCTCGCCCCTCGTGAGCGCACTAAGTTGACTGTCCAGTCTGTTGAGTGTGTTTTTCTAGGCTATAGTGTTGAGCATAAGGGATATCGTTGTTGGGATCCTGTTGGTCATCGGATGCGGGTTTCTCGGGATGTTGTTTTTAATGAGTCAC
Source organism: Eleusine indica (assembly GCA_030378355.1). Lineage (NCBI taxonomy): Eukaryota > Viridiplantae > Streptophyta > Magnoliopsida > Poales > Poaceae > Eleusine > Eleusine indica. The sequence continues at coordinate 50,075,073 of CM059494.1, forward strand.
GTCCTTGTTTTCCTCGTCCATCTTTGGACACCTCTCTTGCATCTTTAGTTGACCCACTTTCATTCCTGACTTTACCTGATGCCTTTATTGTTAGTACACTTCAGGTGCCTTCTTCATTGGCGTCGGTGCCTTTTTCCATGGTACCGATATCTTCTCTTGAGGTGCCTTCTTTACCTGATTCTTCTTCTGGTCCTTCTATGGACCCGGAATATTTTGTAAAGCCACCAGTGACACAGCTCTATACTCGGCGGGTTCATTCATCCTCAGTTGAGCCCTCTTCTCCTGATGTGTCACTCTCACCTGATGATTTATCTTTTATGCTGAACGCTTCTTCTTCGGAGGATTCTTCGCCTGAGCAGTTTCTCAGACGTGACGACCATACTCGTCGACATCCTGATTTTTATTCTCCTTCTGTCTATTCTACTACGGTTCTTTCTGAACCTACCACTTATCGTGATGCTGTTCTTCATCAGGAATGACAGCACGCTATGGCTGAGGAGATTGCTGCCCTTGAGCGTACTGGTACGTGAGATCTTGTTTCCCTTCCAGCACATGTTCGTCCTATTACCTATAAGTGGGTATATAAGGTCCTCTTGAGCGCTACAAAGCTCGTCTTGTGGCTCACGGCTTTCAACAAGAGTATGGTCGTGACTATGATGAGACCTTCGCGCTCACATTACTACTGTCCACACTCTTCTTGCTATGACCTCTGTTCGTAAGTGGTCCATCTCTTAGCTTGATGTGGTGAGTTACGTGAGGAGGTATATATGCGTCCATCACCTGGGTATTTTGTTCCTGAGGGTATGGTTTGTCGTCTTCGTCGCTTACTTTATGGCCTAAAGCAAGCTCCTCGTGCTTGTTTCAGTGCTTTGCTTCTATGGTCATTGTTGCTGGTTTTTCTGCCAGTAATCATGATCCAGCTCTTTTTGTTTATACATCTGCTCGTGGTCGGACTCTTCTTCTTCTTTATGTTGATGATATGATCATTACTAGAGATGATTCTGAGTATATAACTTTTGTGAAGGCACGTCTCAGTGAGTAGTTTTTGATGTCTGATCTTGGTCCTCTTCGTTACTTTTTTGGGATTGAGATTTCCTCTACACCTTAGGGGTTCTATCTGTCTCAAAAAAAGTACATTAATGATCTTTTTGATCGTTCTTCTCTCACTGATCATCGCATTGTTTAGACTCCTATGGAGCTCAATGTTCACCTTCGTGCCACTGATGATGAGCCTCTCCTTGATCCTACTCACTATCGTCACATTGTGGGGAGTCTTGTTTATCTTGGAGTTACTCGTCCTGATCTCTCGCATGTTGTGCATATCCTGAGTTAGTTTGTTTTTGCTCCCACCCAGCTGCACTATACTCGCTTCGAATCCTATGTTATTTTCGAGGAACTATATCTCGTCACTTGTTCTTTTCTCGCTTCAGCTCTTTACAGCTTAATGCATACTGTGATGCTACCTGGGTAGTGATTCCTCTGAACGTCGTTCTCTTTTTGCTTTTTGTGTGTTTCTTGGTGGTTCTCTCATTGCTTGGAAAACTAAGAAGCAGACAGCAGTTTCTCGTTCGAGTGCAGAGGCTGAGTTACGTGTTATGGCTCTTGTGACAGGAGAGGTTACTTGGTTACGGTGGTTGCTTGAGGATTTTTTGGTGCTTTTGTTTCTATGCCGACTTCTCTATTTTCTGATAGTACAGGTGCTATCAGTATAACTCTTGATCCTGTGAAACATGAACTCAATAAGCATGTTGGTGTTGATGCTTTTTATACACGAGCTCGGGTACAGGATGGTATTGTTGCTCTTCAGTATGTGCCTTCAGAGATTCAGTTGGCTGATTTGTTCACCAAGGCACAGACTGGAGCTAGGTGTAGATTTTATCTCTCTAAACTCAGTGTTCTAGATCCACCCTGAGTTTGAGGGGGGATGTTAGATGTATATATATTCTTATAGTTTTCCCATTGTATAAGAAGTTTTGTGCATATTTACCAAACACCTATATATGTATATATTAGGGCCTAGTGCCCTCATCATGAATACAAGTGCTATTCATAACAAGGCCTTGTTTTAACTTCTCAGATTAATGATCCTCAGTCCTCCTTTTGCCTTCAGTCTAGTGCATTTTTTCCAAGCGACTAGGGGTTTGCTCTCTGCATTTCTCTCTAAGTATCTCCACATACAATGTCTTCTTGCTCTGTCAAAGTCCACTCTACCCATTTATCAGTAAAGCCCAAAGCCTGGAGCATAAGTAAGATAGTGTTGTACTCTACCATGTCAAAGGATTTGGTGGAATCCAACTTGAGAATGATGATCTCATTTTTTGTTTGTTGGCATTGATGTATGTACTCAAATGTCCAAGCGAGCAATCTTGAATAGTTCTTGTTTTGATGAATCCATATTGATTCTTGTGTGCCAAGGGAATGATATCTGTGTGTAGCCTATTGCCCATGAGCTTGGTGATGATTTTGATTACGCGATTGATTAGCGAGATTGGTCTGAATTCATTGATAGCCGCTGGGTTGTTAACTTTTGGTATGAGGGTGATGAAAGAGTTGTTTATGGCTATGAGCTCCACTTCTCCAGCAAGAAAATCAAAGCAAAGTTTGTAAATGCCTGCCCTTATGATATGCCAACATTTCTTAAGAAAGTAACCATTAAATCCATCGGTTCCAGGGGCTTTGTCTGTAGGCATGTCTTTGACCACATCATCAATGTCTTAGGTATATATGTCTTTGACCACATCATCAATGTCTTTGGTATATATGTCTTTGACCACATCATCAATGTCTTTAACACTATAATCTTTTCAGTATCATTTCATAGCACAAGATATGCATTTAGCTTTGGTATATATTAGTAAAAATGCACTACACCACTACCTGTTCTTTCTTATTTTCACATATATTAAATGATGGATACAACAGTCATTTCCTATTATTGGTCACTTGGTTTCACCATGTATAATAACATTATGGCCATAATTCTCCTGATACGTGTGTTTACTGCATATATAACTTCACACTCATCACAGGTCAACATTGAATCCATTTTATTTCAAAACCAATATATATGTGAATCTCAGTGTCTTTCCTGAAAGGAATATTGTTGAGTGATTTTTAACTTTCATTTAAAAATAAATGTTTACATTTTCGAATTCAGCACTGCTTGTCTAATGCTTCGAAACATTAGTGGCAGTGGCAAATCTTCACTTAGGCCACTTGGACCGTTGCCCCCCTTGGTCCAAGAAAAACAAAACATGATTTCACCACTTATTCTGCTTCAGCGGGTCCAGTAGCCGGCCCCCCTTCGACTCAATCTTTCAGCCGATCACCCCCCCCCCCTCCCCCCCAATGCCCTCCCTCAAAAGTTGGTCCAAGCTTTGCTCGTGATTAGTGGCTACTGTTCTCACTGGCTAAAACTGAGTGGCTCGAACATGATTTTAGATGTTAATAGCTGTGTATGACAGTTAATTAAGACTTCTAAGTTTTCTGGCAGGAGATACTGTCATGTGAGGTCTTCAGTACCAGCGTCGCGGGAAGAAGACCCCAGCTGCGGATGCTTAGTTTGCAGACTAAGGAATAATGTGTGGTTTAGATTCTGTTGAGTTTGTTAGTCCGGATAAGAGTTAGTTTGGATTGCATTTCGACCGGCTCTGTGTTATATAAACGGACGCACGGGTTTTATTAGGGATTAGCGTTGAATTCAGTTAGGTCTTAGCTTCCCTGTAATTCCCTGCCTCGACGGTGACGGTGTGGCGCCACTACGGCTCCGCCGTGCCGGCGAGGTCCAGGCCCACGCCTGGTTACTCATTTCAATTACAATCTCCGGCATTCAGTGCCGACGAACATTGCCCTCTCCCCTGCTCGTGACAGATACTATGTACAAAAACCTAATTAAGATTTCTGAGATTTTGGGCTTGTTTCGGATAAATGGTACATTTGGAGCTTAGATAACACCATTATTACTCCCAGAAAACAATATGATACCCTGAAATGCTGTGTATTTGCGTAGGATCGGAATAAAGCTTATATATTAATAATAAGTGAACAGTTTGTTTTCTGTCGAGTGCTACAGCCACCCAAGCATCATGTTGTTTCCTAATGCTACAAAAACGGTGATGTTAATACACGAGTTTTTTTGGTACTGTCACTTCCACACACTTTGTCTATGGTGGTTATAATGAAGAATCATTTTCAGTATATAAGTTAATTATGGATGTATGTGGCTTTAGTCTTGTATTCATATTGTAAGTTTATCCTTCTTCTTTTTTATTGTTTCAGGTGTGTGAAAGTTATTCAATTACTTCAATCTTGTTGTGAGCAGTGCGAGTACAAATCAACACACTGTGGTTCTGTGGCTGGATTGCTGAAAAATATATCAAAGTGATAAAACAGTGCCGGCATGCTTGCATGCGACTACTTAGTAAATGTAAGTTTTGATCCATTAAGAAATTATATGGTTAGTCATTTCTTATTTCTGTTTCCACATCTGTCACTGCAAATTTGTAACTTTACTGCTCAGTTCATGTTATCATTATTCTCAATATGACTCATTACACTCTTTAGATTTGTGCAAAATAACTACCGTATAGATGACTCTGAAATTGGAATGTCTTTCAGTAAATGCTGTTGTACTTTATCTTGAGCCTAAACGTGCCTCCATTTCATCATTAAAGCTTTTGTCTAGTCAATGTACTTAGCTATTGGGTATCAAGATTAAATGGTCATGCGTCATAGAATGTAATGATATATATCATATTTAAGCATAGTTCATTAATATGTCTTTTTGACATAGCTCATAACTTCGTAAATACTCCCTACGTATTTTTATTGTTGATGTCTTGTAATGCAGTTTTGAACTACCAAACGTCATCAAATAAAATACGGAGGGAGTATCTCATATCTCCGAGGCTGCATCACGAGGATACATGTGGTTTAATGATAAACAGCACTCTGAAATATTGAGAACATATATGCAAAACATTAATTTGGCAGCCATGAGATTTATTCCTGGTGGCAGGCAGAAAAGTTAATATTAAGTCTGCTGCATAACCACAGCGCAAACATCAATTTGAAATGATCAAATTTGGAAAGCGAAATCCTCTGGCCCTATTTTTGCTGTAGATAAGTGCATGCCGATTTATCATGTGCTGCCATGTGAGCAAAGTGGAGAATCTATTTTGTTGTAGATACAGTTCTGAAGTTATATGCTCTCTGTGTTAAAACTTCACAATGTTCTGTCCAATTTAGATCTTGAATTAAAATGCAATGTAATGACAGAAAATTTTGGTTTTACAGGTTAAGGTTTCTATAGAAATTGAGGGGGGTATCTATCTCTGTTTTGTATCAAGGTAATGGTATGAAGCCAACCATGTAGTTTCATTTTGGAATTTTGATACCGTTACAATAATAGGTCACATGGATTGCTAGTTGACTTGCTGAATTTTAAACTTCTCTTCTGTGCCCAGGGATCAGTCATAGGGGTGTAGCTAGCACAACCATCCCCAATCTGCAGAATGATGCTTTGGTTGCTGAGTTGTTTGGTAGAGTTGAACCTCAAATGTATATTTCTTTATTACAATAGATTCCGATGCCTATATGCCTGGGGTATCCTTCATTATCTTCAAAATTCATCAACAACTAAATAAGTAAGCCCCATGGAGAATGTACATATGTCCACCCTATAATACCAGAGATATAGCTTACTGCTTTAAAGATCACTATGCTATTTCAGTATTCAGTCTGGCATGTTCTATGATGGTAAGAAATCCAATTTTTGATAAATTTTTCAATCAAGCAAAAATGCTTAATAATAGATGATGCCAATTAGCAGCGAATCTGCGAGTTCATACGGTTTGTGTATCACGTTCCTTAGCATTTTGTGGTCAGCTGCTGAGAAATACTTGTAGCGCCGCTAGTTGGTGTGCCATTCTGCCACGTACGAGCTCCTCTTTGGTCAGCGGGCACGGTGGCCCCGTGGGCGAGCACCTTGTTGTAAGTCCTCCTAGAGCATCAGTATCCTTAATTGTCTGTGAAGAGGTTTGAAGCGATGGTTGCAAGTGGGACAATCACAGGTTGATGTTTTTTTTTTTTTGGAACTCTTGGTGGTTGTTTGAGAAACTCTGAAAGAAAGAGCTAGCTGGGAAAAGCTCCAAAAGAGGGCACCAGGAAACATCTTAATCAGTCATACTCAAACAAACACCACTTCATGGAGCAATTAATAGTTATTTTAAAGAACTAGTTATCACTGGTCTATCAGTAACATTGAAACACACACACGTATCAACAGAGGCGCAACAAGTGGTCTTTGCTCTTAGCTCAGAGACCATCGGTCCGAATGAAAGACAAGGACTGTTATCTACAAAAGCTCCAAACCAGTGGTCAGAATGTAAGGACGGCTATCTATTTCCCATCCCTGTAACATCATAATACAGCTTAGCCGCCAATCATTTTAAAATAGGGAACGATTCTCCTGACCGAGTCTTCGTAGTGATAGCTTCTATTGGTTGCTGGAGCACGGGCTCATCTCGTTCAGCTGCATCTTGCTTGGGTGACTTGAGAAGTGAGCGGAGGACATCCTCCAAGGCCTCGCCATCATACGAAGCAGAGCCTCCACCAATCTTTTCTGCGGCTTCCATAGCCTTGGTAAACATAACTGCATGAAAGTTAAAATTAAGATGCCCCATTCACAACAAACTACATAACTGCCAGGTAGCAGTACTAAAAACATCAAAGATATCGATCCTTACCTTCGACAGCTTCAAGAGAAGCATTTGATGACTTAACAGCCCTCTTTAAAAGCTCGACCCTTAGAACTAACTCCTTCCTGTCTTTCACAAGCAATTTGACGCCAGGAATGATATCCTTGAGTTTCTTCTTTTCCCTTCTGCAGTTTTCTGCTTCCACTGAAAACACATTCACACATTAATAAAGCGAAGAGAAAACCAAATCCAATATGAAGAGAAGTGTGAACCTTTTTCATCTGGGTCAAATCCAACATAACCACATTTCAGATGTGTATCATTCAGAAGCTTCATCAGCTTTTTTTTCTGAGACAAGTATTTGGTCCTCCATTTCTTTAACCTTTCAGTCTGAAGGTGCGAGAGCTCCTTCTCTGCTTTTATGACTGCAGCGGTGGACAAATAGTTGGTCCCAAATACATCATCAACACTTCTAGTGTCATGGACTTCAAGTACCCAATTAAACCAAGCCATCTGCTTGAATGGTGTGTTGGCAGCCTTCCATTCAGAAATCAGTCCAGTTGCAACAATTTTAAGCTGTAGATTAAAAAAAATCAAACGAAGCTTAGTGTGCCAATGTTGAAAATCAAAGATATAATATCTGTCAACGGTATCAAATACTCTCCTCTGCCAGGAGGACAGCAGATGTGCGAATTGATGCAAACATAATGTTCAAAACATAAAAGGAGGATGGTGATTCGAACTTCTATGTATTGAGATACTATATTAATCAGTCAATGGCATCAAATATTATCCTCTATCAGAACATAAGCAAGTGTGCAAGTTATTTGAAACACAGGTAACCCAACAGAAAACACAGTTTAAGAGGAACAAAATTCTTTGTATTGAACTGTACACTTTATCCAAAAAGACAACTTGCCACGAATTAACATAACATGGGGCATTTGACTATTAAACGATCAAAAAGGGCCAGGAATCACCTTGTTAAAATTTATCTTTGCTGTAGCTTGTAAGATTTCAACACTGCTAACGACTCTTTCCCTATCAGGCTCATCAACTCCAAATTCTAGCATCTTGTCCTTGAAACTTATCCCAAGAATGCAACAAAGGTCCTTCAGTTTTACCAGTGCTATATTACAACAGAAAAAAGTGAGTGTGCATACGAGAGATCCTATAAATATATGGGGGCTGAAACAGGCCCAATATACCTTGTTGCTTTGACATAGCACGTTTCTCCAGTATTTCCCAAGGAAACAAATCCTATAAATAGATGGGTCCCAAGATAAGATTATGTATATGCAAAACTGTTAATTCAAATGTAATAGGCTTTTACTGCTAGCAACCTACCATAGATGACAAAATATTCCCATCAATGTAATCAGCAGGTGATTGCTTCAGGACCTGAAAAACACAAAATAGCAACTGAAATTAGCATAAATATGCTAGCTTCATCAATGACGACGATGCAAATATAATGTTGAAAGTGTAGATTGCAACTTCTGAGGCGCTGAAGTCAGTATCACAGACCTCACCAAACTGAAAATAATAAAAGTCACAAAAAGAGATGATACCTTAGTACTGGCAGTAATCAAAAGTTGGATGAATGCCCGGTCTGAATAGTCTACACTCTCATGACTTGCTGCCTGTAGATGATCAAAACCAAATAACAAAGAAAAAACTAAGACTTCAACATACAATACAAAACAACATTTCACAAAAGGAGCTATCAGTGAAATGGCTGTAAACAGAGAAATCCTCATCTACATTGTGAAAAGGTAAGCCCTGAATTGTGAACTTCAATACAGGTTAGAAACTACAATAAGTGTTAGTAACTCATCAATGTTTTGCAATCTACAACAGTTTATGCTCTAGCTATTAAAATATATGAAGAATGTTGCAAATGCACATATTTTCATGTTTATGTACGATAAATAGAAACAATCAAACAAGATACTTAAATCACAAACAGATGAAAAGTTCAATAGCTTACATCTAGCAACAGAGAGAAATCTGGATTTTCAGAGACTGAAGCAATGCTTTGGTGCAGCATTGCGTATGCAGCTAAGCGTTCCTCAGGATTGAGCCGATTCTCCTAGTTAAAAAGCAAAGAATAATGTCAGAGTTTGTTCCTTTTCAGTAGATTATATAACCACCAAACACACATGTGAGTCCGCACACACAACATATGTTCAGGCACACTAGATCTAAACCCACAAGAAGATTGCTTCATACAGGATAAACTGATGTTAAATAGAAGCTGGTTCTTGCAACATCAATTTATAACAGTATTATTCACACATAAGCTAAGAAAACTCATTGATACTCTAGTTCATATCACATGGACCATTCAGAGCACTTACAATATATATGTAGCAACGTTAAGCCATCGTTTAGCAAATCTATCAATGTACATCATTTTGTATCAAATCAGTGTTTTATATTTGTTCAATCTGGCAGCAACAGAATCATAAACCCTCATTCCTGGGTCTACCATGAACTCTAAGCCTCAGTAACTTAAGATTATAGGAAACCGCATCCGTATGTAGATGGAACATTAAATTCAAGATCAAGCATAAAATCAGAGAACTGTAGTCAACGTTAAACCCACACAAGCGTGATCGAGGTAACAAGATCAAGGTGACGACGAAATTGACGCCCCTTATATTGGGAGAACCAGAACGGTGAGGCACAAACCTACAACCCATCCACCCTACACCAGATCAATGAATTCAAACAACAAAAAATGCATCCCAACGAAACAAAGGATGACGGTGAGAGAACAGCCTCTAAAACCCCACAAATCTGAGTACAGCCAGCCACAATCCGCCAGTCCATTCGAAGCTTAAATCCCAATTAGAAAGTGCAACAAGAAATATGCAGGGAATCCCCACAACACATGTCGTCGCAGCTGCCACATCCACAAACCAAAACCCACTGAACACCTCAGTAAGCATCACAAACCCTGACCGAACCTCCTCGAACTGGATATCCACCTATTTACCGCTTCTAACGGGTTCCCCGCCCAATCTGACGAAACGAAACGAGGGCTCACACGAGGGTTGAAGGAGGTAGAGTATCCCTCGGGGTCGGGAAGCGGGAGGAGGGGCAGCGGCGGCTTACATTGAGTATAACGCGGAGGAGGTGGTTGATGCTCGGGCGCCGCTCCCTAGGAAACTTCGCGAAGAAGTCGCCGACGATGTCGCTGAGCGGGCGGTGCTTGGCGGAGAGCAGCTTCTCCAGTTCATCACGGTCATCAGGCTGAATCGGCGGGGTGGGAGCGCTCGCTGGCTTGTTCGCCGCCGTCGGGATCGCGGCCCTAGCCGGCCTGTTCGCCGCCGTCAGTTCGTCGCGGGTGGTGGTCGTCGTCGAGCGAGACGACAGCGAGAAACTCGCTTTGCCTTTTTGGTTTCGGCTTTTTTTTTTCGCCCTTTCGGGAGAGAATCGGGGCGACTCGGGATTGGGACGGGTGTGTGCGTGTGGCTGGCTACATGCACCTGGTTTCGTTTCTTTCGCTGGATGGACTCGCTGATTGGTTGGGCTACACGGTTGGATCATCGCACCCGCACCGCACCGAGGTTGAATGGGTAGTCGCGTCGGGCTGGAGTACTACTCGTTTATAGTGAAGTGAAGATCAATCCGGCTGCATCGGGTGGAAACATATATGAAAATTGTTAAGTTATCGACGGATTGTACGGCACGCAGATCATGATAGATAACAAAAAATAAAATATAAAAATAGAGGAGATAAAATTCTCTATTGCTGTATTCGAGTCAAAATACAATAGGATGTCTTCTCAACTATTTATAAAAGGAGAAACTCTATTTTAAGTTGGACCCAGATTTGATAACGAGCTCACATGGGCCAGGTGGGCCTGGCCCAACAAACATTTTACAATACTACCCTTTGGGCTCTTTATCACGATAAATATGTCTCATAAAAACTACTTAAAATCCAGTGCGAAAAATGAAGAAAAAAGCACATATTATCATTAGTTGCATTGCACGCATTGCCTCATCAAAAATCTTATTGAGAAAACTTCATATGAAAAACTCATAATGGAAAAAGAGTACACTCTTCGTGATTAATAATTATCGATCTTCGTGAACGATATGAATTATCTTAGAGATAATTCTTTTAATTCGGGAATGTGATGTACTTAGAGAAGTTTTTTCCCTATTCCAAGCACTTTTCTAAGTCTCTTCATGTCAATACCACGCCGACATATTTCAAGAGTATAGACTGGTAATGCCTTTGTGAACATATCAGTAAGATTGTCACAATATCGGATATGAGTTACCAAAATCTCTTCCTTCTCTTGTAGTTAATGCGTATGAAAGAATTTTAGGTAACATATGACTTATCTCAATTGACTTTATGTATTCCGATTGTATTTATGCAATACAAGTTCTATTATCTTCATAGATAATTATAGGGGATAGAGTATGCGTCACTCCACAAGACTCCAGTATATGGCTTGACATCCTCCTGAGTCAAGTGCATTTATTGACAACTTTAAATAATGATCTCAGATTTGCTCGATTTTATTTTAGTGTCACGTGATCAGTGCCAAGTTATATCTTGCTAGTAGATGTATTGTCTCGTCAAGAACATTATGTGAGAAACCTTCGAGTAAAATTCACAGAGAAAAAGGTACAATACATAGCCTTCTTTGTTATTATCTTCATGAGAGTCTATTCTTCGTGAATAGAAAATATGATCTTCATGATCAAAACAAATAAGTGATACTATTCAATATGCTCCCCTTATATAGACATTATTTGAACTTCGTGTTCAATGTATTTATCATACATTCTTCAAAATGCATATAAGCAATGATAAGAAATGTTACCATAGTGCTAAGTCTCGAAAAGACTTTTCTCACAATTCTTCTAAGATTGCAATGAGAGTAATGAAGCAATGTGCTTCGTACAAATATGAGTTTGACACAGTCAAATTATCACTTATTTGATATGTGCAATATAATTATTTTATCCTTTTGCAGGATAATTCCTTTCATATGATTCATAAAATAGAAGTTGCTATAACAATACAACATTCAGAGATCTTCAAGATCATACACCAGTCTTCATTTCTAGTTGGGGGTTACACCAAATACCTTTATGGTATCATATGGAATTATATTTCTGTTGCTAGCATGTACTTTTGAACTACTTATGATTCTAATCAAATAGGGTCAAAAACCTTCAAGGATCAATGGTGTTTATTTCATGAATTCAGCTGATAAAGTCATTCATTGACCTATTCCTTCGTGAAAGTACCTCTTCTATGGAGATGCTCTTCATGAGACTTTGCATTAAGTTACGCTCCTTCGTGGATGCGTTTCTTCAATGAGATGCTCTTCGTAAGATTTCTCATAAATAATTCAAATGTTACTATATTAAATCCTTCGATGATTTCATTATATGGATTTATATAATCCACTTGATTTACTGTATTTATTTAATATGACTTGCCAGAAATAATCAGAACATTTCATGTGTAGGAGTATAAGTCTTCGTGACTTATAAACCATAAATTTCATCATTATTTATGCTTCATTCTCAATTGTTTTATTCATTGATCTGATGTTAATGCTGCAAGCATTTATGCCATGGACTTTGTTTCTGGATCCGGATTCTCATAAGAGAAACAATAGCAATATTTCAGAGGAAATGTTATTAACAATATTTCAATTATCTCTCATATTTATCTTTCAAGATGATTCAATACCATATTATGGTTGTTCTGTATTCTCTTACTATATATGCGCGCTTATAGTAATGGGTTCATCTTCATGATGCTCTCTTCGTGAGATCGTTTCTTCATGAAATATACGAGCGAGGAGTTTCTTCAATGATTTCATTCATGAATTTGGTAGTTCCATAATTCAAAGGCATAATTATAGCTCTTAGAGTGATCAGCTCTAAAATCTATAATTATCCATAAGAATGAAATAAATAACTTCTATGTTATTCTACCATGATGATATATGCAGGCGTCCCTGTAATATATCAATTCAATACCCATTTTACTTCATATAAAATAAAGCTTCTAGTTTATAACTTCAAGTTGCACTTCTCTTTACTTCAATGCAAATTTATCTGACATTTATTTGAGCTTTATGTTTGTGCGTGAATATATTCCAACAAAGAATATTGATGATCATGATCAGTTTTTTCTTAAAAATAAATAAGGCATTAATTTCACGGGCATTCTCTCCTCCTAATACCGTCTTCAGATCATTTAATAGCATATTTATAAGAGAGTGATTTATTTGAGCATAGCGTCACAGGAGCACCGGCGAAATACTGACACGTGCGCTTTAATGTTCGTGCTGACAGATGACCGTAGCGGAGAACGGAATGGCTTAATGCACTGAGGAGGCCATCATGATGGCCGTGACAGATGATTAAACCGGACCGAATTAATTCACATATTAAATGCGAGCTGAACCCGTGGATGGTTCGGCGCAATATGAATTTAATGGTCAGTGGCCCTTTGCGCTATGCACGTGCGCGAATTAATGCACCCCTAGTGGAGCGCACTCTGATGCGGATTTGCAGAGCTTTTTACACGGTAGCAGTCAGGGAGGGTAAAACAATATATCTCGGGGGAAGCTGGTCATGGGTGGGCGAGCTCGAGCGATGAAGCTAGAAGAGGTACGCGAGCTCACGCTTGGGTTTCTACCACGGCATGACCCCATGGACATAGGGAGAACACAAGCAACGTTGACACAGCTTGGATTCGGCAAACAGGTCAGTACTTACAAAATCCCCCATGTTTTGCCAGTACAAATCCTCTTCGGAGACGCTCGGGGTACAGGGCGATCACGTTCAGCGCAAGGCCCCAGTGTTAGAGTTAAACACGACATGGTGTGTTCTGTGGCGTGTGCGTTGGTGTGTGGGTATCCAGATCGTTGATGTGTTCACGTTCTGGCTGCCCGTTAGCTTGTGTTGTGCCGTGGTGTGTCCATGGCGTGTAGGTCCAGTCCGTGTACGTGTGTGCGTCACGGTGTCCAGGTTGTGTTAGTTGCATGCGTTGGTAGTGGAGCAACTGGTGGCTTGCGATCAGCTCGGAGGACGGCCGCTTCGTGCGTATGAGTGTGTGGCCCATGTACGAGTGGAGGCTGGGTCTTCAGGACCTAGTGCGTGCGTGCGCGAGTGCCGCAGGGGCAGTTGCTAGTGTGATGTAATCTCATCTGTTCGGTTTGAGCCGAGCTGAGGAAATATAGTGAACGCTGGCGTTCGTCGCCAGCGCTGACGGGCGTTCGTCGCCCGCCATCAAAATCATGTTCCTATGAGTTTTCCGTCAATTGCCCGGTTCCAACACCCAGATCCACATGATCACAGGCAAGACCCTCCGGGACAAGCTGAGCTTCGTTCGGGACATGGACTGGGGCGGGAACACCAACTTCCAGGCCACGTTCTATCGCATTCTCCAGGTGGGGGTTGACACGAAGCTGGCACCGGAGAAGATGATCAAGACCCTCTTCGTGTTCAGCGACATGGAGTTCGACGAGGCGTCGCAGAACCCCTGGGAGACTGACTACCAGGCCATCTGCCGCAAGTTCAGTGATGCCGGCTACAGAGACGTGGTGCCCCAGATCGTGTTCTGGAACCTGCGCGACTCGCGCTCCACGCGGTGATGTTCACGCAGCTCTTGGATAAATTAGCACTTTTAGTTTTATATTAATTTATAAATAAATCATAAGTATGATTAACAGATTGCATGATGAACTAGACAAGTCTACACAAGATCTAGACAGGTCTATAAAGCCAGACAAAAGCATAACATCTACCATACTAGCAACATTTATTATAGATAAACAGATCACGAAAACTAGTATAAAAGACATGGTTTGAGATAAGAGTACGTACGTTTCCTTCTGGACTGGATAGAGGAGGCGGCGACGACGTTCAACACTGTCACGTTGTTGGCGACGACGGGTGAGACCGACTCGACGACGAGGAAGACGAGCCATGGCGACGAGCTTGACGAAGACGAGGAAGCGATCGAGCAGTCGCGTAGAGCGCTTCCTAAAAACCTTACTCGTGCTCTCCCGGTGCAGGATCGCAGAGGACGACGGTTCCGGAGACCTGCTCTCCCGTTCGCCGGTGCACGCCGACGATCGGGATGGAGAAGTCTTGGTGGCGCAACAGTAGCAAGAGACAAAACCCTAGACGATTGCATGATGTGATTTTTGGCGATACCCGTACGTATTTATAGGGAGGAACCGCTAGGGTTGGACGTCCCGCAATCGAGTCGGTTACCATATTAATACGTCAGTTTCCATAACCAAATATATGGAAATATATGAAACACGCAGCAAAAAGAAGCCGCGCCCCCGCAAGGCAAGAGACTGAATTTCGTCGGACCATTCACGCAAGTGAAGACTGAATTTCGGCGGACCATTCACGCAAGTGATGTGCGGCCGCGCCCATCGCCCACGCCACGCCACGCCACGCCCCGCCACGCCCCGCCCCGCCCGGCTCGGTGAGGCGAGCGAGCGCGCGCGTGTGTTCTTCCTTCTTCTCATCCACACACTTGCAAGAGATGCTAGAGCAACCAACTTTATAAGTTGGACTCCCTCCACCTCCACTAGCAATGTGGGACTAAACCTTTGCACTCCCATCACTCATGAATGGGTCTTTGAGATTTTTCAGGAATTATTGTTAATATTAATAGGCCAAGCCTATATAATTCCAACAATCCCTCACCAGATCTTAAAGTCCCAGCTAGACTTTGCCTCACTCTACTGTTGTTTAATATACCAGTGTTTTTAGTGGAGACTGTTAAGTTGAACTTCCACCTAGAACAATAAGCTACACTCATTCACAACTTGAACAATGGACTATGCCTAAATTGCAAATTTTGTGCAAACAAGTTTTACTTACTGTCATAACTGATACTAGACCTCCAGTAGGCTTCTCCGCGGGTGGAGCATATAGGTCATACTCACTTAGTCTTTCATGAGCTTAATAGAGATCACCCAAATCTCACAGATTGCGACCTTACAACAATCGGGCTCATATAGGTGTATTCATTCAAAAATGTTCTATAGGACAACATCTTTGCTATTTAAAGCCAACTGAATACATTGAAGCAACAACCAACCTGCCATACAGATATCGAGAGTAATGCATCGCTTCTCGAGTGAGTTATAAAAAATTACTCTCATGCTAACCAATAGCTTGTTCTTCCTAGGTCCTACTTCACAGGATCTCCGATCACATAGGTTGGGTTACTACTATGGAATAGCATATATGGGTCTCATACCCATCTCCTTCGATGCACTGTCTATCATATTACGTGACAGCCCCTTGGTGAATTGATCTGTCAGGTTCTCACCAGTTGAAATATATTCGACTGATATGACTACGGAGTTTCTTATTTTCCTGACGGACTTCAAACGTCTCTTAATATGTCTTGATGATTTCATATTATCCTTAGAATTGTTCACTTTGACTATCATAGTTTGATTGTCACAATTCATGAGGATTGCCAGGACAGATTTCTAATAGGCAAGTCCATCAAGAGCTCGCGTAGCCAATCGGCCTCAACAATAGCTGTATCTAATGCAGTAAGCTCTGCTTCCATGGTAGACCTTATCAAAATGGTCTGTTTGCATGATCTCCATAAAACAGCAGCACCACCAAGAGTAAATACATATCCACTCGTGGCATACAACTCATCAGCATCAGATATCCAATTGGAATCACTATAGCCTTCTAGTACTGCTGGATATCCAGAATAATGAATTCCATAATCCATAGTACCAACTAAATCGTGCATGACCCGCTCAAGCGCACGCCAATGATCATCTCCTGGGCAAGAAGTAAACCGGCTTAGTTTGCTCACAACAAACGAGATGTCAGGCCCAGTAGCACTAGCTAAATACATAAGTGATTCAATAATCTGAGAATATCTTAATTGGTCTTTACCAATTCTCTTATTCTTTTGAAGGATCAAACTGGGATCATAAGGTGTTAGAGAAGTCTTGCTATCCTTGTAACCAAAACGGTTTACGAGCTTCTCAACATAATGAGATTGCGTAAGAGTAATCCCATTCTCTTCTTTGATTAGCTTGATGTTCAAGATAACATCAGCCTCACTCAGATCCTTTATATCAAAGCTTTGGCACAGAAAGATCTTGACCTTATTGATCACGTCAAGATTTGTTCCAAAGATGAGTATGTCATCAACATACAAGCAGAGTATAACTCCTTGACCCCCACCATGACGGTAGTACACACATTTATCAGCCTTATTGACTGAAAAGCCTGCTGATAGAAGTGTTAAATCAAATTTCTTATGCCACTGCTTAGGAGCTTGTTTCAGACCATATAAAGACTTCAACAACTTACACACCTTGTCTTCTTGACCCTTTATAACAAATCCATCTGGCTGATCCATATAGATTTCCTCATCCAACTCTCTATTAAGAAAAGCTGTCTTAACGTCCATCTGATGAACGATAAGACCATGTGAGGCAGCCAGAGCAAGTAATACACGAATAGTGGTCAATCTAGCAACAGGTGAATAAGTGTCAAAGAAGTTTTCGCCTTCTTTCTGAGTATAACCCTTAGCCACAAGCCGAGCCTTATACTTGTTAATAGTACCATCAGGCTTAATCTTTTTCTTGAACACCCATTTACAACCCACAGGTTTTTGCAACCATATGGTCTATTGACAACTTCCCAAGTTCCATTAGAAAGAATAGAGTCCATCTCACTATGACAGCTTCTTTCCAGTCACCTGCATCAGAAGATGCATATGCCTCTGAAATGGTTCTAGGAGTGTCATCCACAAGATAAACAGTGAAATCATCACCAAAATACTTTGTAGTCCTTTGTCTGTTGCTCCTCCTAGGAGCTTCACTATCAATATTCTCATGGATTGGTTCAAGTATTTGTTCATCATGATCAGAAAATACACTAAGTTCAGGAGTTATTTCAGCAATTATATCAGAAGATAATCTAGACATGCTATGTAAATCTTTCATAGAAAATATGTTCTCAAAGAAAGTAACATCGCGAGAATCCATTAATGAATTAACATGAACATCAGACACCTCGGATTTAACCACTAAACATCTATAGGCAATGCTATGATGAGCATATCCAAGAAAGATACAATCCACAGTTTTAGGTCCTAACTTATGCTTCTTGTTGATTGGTACATTAACTTTGGCCAAACAACCCCTTGTGCGTAAGTAAGAGAGCGATGGTTTTCTACCAATCCATTCCTCATATGGCGTCTTCTCCTTATTCTTCATGGAAACTCTATTTAGGACATGACATGATGTCAATAAAGCCTCCCCCCACCATGCCTTAGATAATCCAGCCGTGTCTAACATGAAATTAACCAAGTCAGTCAAGGTGTGATTCTTTCTTTCGGCAACCCCGTTTGATTGGGGCGAGTAGGGAGGCGTCCTCTCATATATCATACCATGTTCCGCATAGAATAAGCCAAACTTATTTGAGAAATACTCGTCACCACGATCAGACCTAATTCTTTTGATCTTTTTCTCTAGTTGAGTTTCAACTTCAGCCTTATAAATTTTAAAGTAGTCTAGAGCCTCATCTTTTGTTTTTAGCAAATAAATATAGCAATATCTAGTCGCATCATCAATCAAAATCATGAAATATCTTTTTCCACCTTCAGTCAATATACCATTCATCTCACAAAGATCTGAATATATAAGTTCTAGCGGTGCTAAGTGTCTCTCCTCTACAGTCTTGTGAGGCTTTCGAGGTTGCTTAGATTGCACACAACTTGAGCACTTAGAACCTTTGACAACGGAAAATTTTGGTATTAAATTCAAGCTGGAAAGTCGAGACATAGAACCAAAATTTAGATGACATAAACGTGAATGCCAAACACTAGCATCACTCTCATTAATACCATCACAAATATAGTTCACAGACTTATTGCAATAATCTGAAAGGAAAAAGTGGAACAAGCCTCCGCACTCATAGCCTTTGCCAATAAATTGTCCACTCTTAGACACGACAACTTTATTCGACTCAAACACTACCTTAAAACCATCCCTACACAAAAGGGAGCCACTCATGAGATTCTTCTTGATAGAAGGGACATGCTGTACGTTCTTCAATTGGACAATCTTCCCCGAAGTGAACTTCAGCTCGACCGTACCAACACCATGAACAGAAGCATGTGACCCATTCCCCATTAGGACGGAGGAATCCTGGGCGACCTGGTAAGAAGTAAACAAAGAAGCATCAGCACACACATGAGTATTAGCACCAGTATCAAGCCACCAACTAGTAGATTGAAATACAGAAAAAACATATGATAAATTACCATACCCACTATTTTCTCCAGCACTGGTCACCATGTTCACGGACTTCTGCTGTGGAGGCTTACTTCCTTTGCATTCTGGACACTTCTTTGCTCAATGCTCATTAGAACCGCAAACAAAGCATGCTCCCTTCTCCTTGTTCTTCTTCTTGAAGGTAGTGGTCTGCTTAGGCTTATTGTTCTTGCCCTTGCCCTTACCACCACTGCCATGAGACTGTCGTGGATGATGCACCATATTAGCAACAGTGTGTCCCTCGTTAGCTTTAGAACGTCCATACTTCTCACGAGCTTTTTCCTCAATATCAAGAGACGCGATCAAATTTGAGACAGATATATTCGTTCTCTTTTGTTTAAGAGTAGTGGCAAAATCCCTCCAAGACGGAGGTAATTTGGCAATCATGCTCCCAGCCACAAGCTTCTCAAGTACGACGATCTTAAGCAGCTCGAGTTCCTTCACAATGCACTGTATCTCATGAGCCTGCGCGACGACAGATTTACCATCTACCATCTTATAATCATGGTACTGCTCAAAGGCATACAGTTCAGTGCCAGCATCAGAACCACCATAGTCAGTGATCAGAGTGTCCCATAATTCCTTTGTGACTGTATGATGGATATAGACGTTCTGAAGACGATCTATCAAAGCTCCAATAACAGCGCCCAAGAATATTGTGTTGGCTTCACTGTAGGCCTTTTTCTGATCTGTAATGAGATCGCATTCAGGTTTACCAGTGGACACCCAGAATACATTCATGGCAGTAAGCCACAGAGTGACTTTCACTTGCCATCTCTTAAAATGCACGCCAGTGAATTTCTCTCGCCTCAGTGCATCGATAAATCCAGCCATAAAACTAAAGTGCCCATAATAAGGTTTTTGGATTGTTGGATAAATTAGTACTTTTAGTTTTATATTAATCCATAAATAAATCATAAGCATGATAAACTAGACAAGTCTACGCAAGATCTAGACAGGTCTATAAAGCCAGACAAAAGCATAACATCTACCATACTAGCAATATTCATCAGAGAAAAACAGATCACGAAAGCTAGTATGAAAGACATAATTTGAGATAAGAGTACATACGTTTCCTTCTGGACTGGATAGAGGAGGCGACGATGACGTTCAACACCGTCACGTTGTTGCCGACGGCGGGTGAGACCGACTCGACGACGAGGAAGACGAGCCGTGGCGACGAGCTTGACGAAGACGAGGAAGCGATCGAGCAGTCGCGCAGAGCGCTTCCCAAAAATCTTATTTGCCCTCTCCCGGTGCAGGATCGCAGAGGACGACGATTTCGGAGACCTGCTCTCCCGTTCGTCGGTGCACGCCGACGATCGGGATGGAGAAGTCTTGGTGGCACAACAGTAGCGAGAGACAAAATCCTAGGCGATTGCGTGATGTGATTTGCGGCGATACCTGTACGTATTTATAGGGAGGAACCACTAGGGTTGGACGTCCCGCAACCGAGTCGGTTACCATATTAATACGTCGGTTTCCATAATCAAATATATGGAAATATATGAAACACGCAGCAAAAAGAAAGTGCAAAAGGAAGCCGCGTCCCTGCAAGGCAAGAGACCGAATTTCAGCGGACCATTCACGCAGATGATGCGCGCCGACGGCGGGTGAGACCGACTCGACGACGAGGAAGACGAGCCGTGGCGACGAGCTTGACGAAGACGAGGAAGCGATCGAGCAGTCGCGCAGAGCGCTTTCCAAAAACCTTATTTGCCCTCTCCCAGTGCAGGATCGCAGAGGACGACGATTTCGGAGACCTGCTCTCCCGTTCGTCGGTGCACGCCGACGATCGGGATGGAGAAGTCTTGGTGGCACAACAGTAGCGAGAGACAAAATCCTAGGCGATTGCGTGATGTGATTTGCGGCGATACCTGTACGTATTTATAGGGAGGAACCACTAGGGTTGGACGTCCCGCAACCGAGTCGGTTACCATATTAATACGTCGGTTTCCATAATCAAATATATGGAAATATATGAAACACGCAGCAAAAAGAAAGTGCAAAAGGAAGCCGCGTCCCTGCAAGGCAAGAGACCGAATTTCAGCGGACCATTCACGCAGATGATGCGCGCCCACGCCCACGCCCACGCCCATGCCTGGCGAGGCGAGCGAGCGCGCATGTGTTCTTCCTTCTTCTCATCCACACACTTGCAAGAGATGCTAGAGCAACCAACCTTATAAGTTGGACTCTCTCCACCTCCACTAGCAATGTGGGACTAAACCTTTGCACTCCCACCACTCATGAATGGACTTATATTAATGAGCCAAGCATATATAATTCCAACAGCAGCCAAGGGTTGAGATGGTGAGCCGCTTCTTCAAGAACTTGCTGAAGCTGTTCTTAGAGAACAATGGCGTCGTGTACCCGGAGGTTGTGATGGCAGCAGCGATCGCCGGTGAGGAGTACCAGAAGCTTGCGGTGTTCGACTGATGATTGGTGGGTTGCAATCTTACGGGTTGTTGATTTTTTACTTGTCTAAATTCTGCGGCCTTATCTTACTGTGTATTTGTTCCTCTGCAAATCTGGCGAACTCATGATCTATGAATCCATTGTTTTCATTCTGAACAGTTTGCTTCCTTTCTCCTGTTGAATTGAATTTGGTGCAGGCTTTGCGAAGTACAAAACTAAATGTGTCAGATCATGATAAATCTGGGATAAAATGTTGCAAACATGGATCGATGGATATGTCATTGCTAGTATCTGCTACTAACAGTAACTGCAGTAGGATTCTTCTCAGTGTAGTGTGGAATTGTTCTGTTCTTGCTCATCCTTTTTTGTGGAATTGGTCAGTTACAAAATATGTGCCATAACTGTCAGTTCGGCGGTAAAGTAGAGAGAACAACAAGTAACCAAATCCACTAATCAAACTGAAAAAATGGCAAGGTCTCTGATTTCTGAACACTCCTGACAATATATTGGCTTTCTTGTTTTACTGTCAGTGGAGCACGTTACAACGGCTTTGCCAAGTTATTCTTGCTTGTGTTTTTAATGCATGCTCATTTCTGTTTGAGATTTTAAGTCTGCTTGTCTACCTGTGCCTCCACCTAACTTTGGATACAGCCAAACACAGCACATAAATAACGAAACACGTTGCTGACATAATCATATGCTAAATAGATTTTTACACGATGTGTACAATCACATTTAATTGAACCTATAAATAATACGACAGGGAGTCGTATGCAAATATATACATAGAAGTGATGAGCGTTATACGTGCGTCTCATAATTTACCCGTCACCCGAGTAAAAAAGGTAGGGGCAAAATTTTGTTTATTTGGTATTTGCGGAAACTGAAATGGACGAATAGATAATATCATGCATATATAAATGAAACAATTAAGGATCAGTCATTTGCCGACTTTCTCAGTCTTGCCACAAACTCGCATTCACGAAAGTCAAAAAAAAAAAAATCTCTATCAAGAGAGGTACTCAAGCTAATTTTGACAGACCGAAGCTGAACCCATTAAGTAGCAACGGTGACAGGGAAAAACTATAAAAATCGAAATATCACCCAACATGCAGCTATGAACCAACTACAATATCACAAGACTAGCCTCAAACTCAAAATTGCAATTACAAATTAATTCAACCTGATGCAACTTGGGCACAACAGCATTTGATTGTTCGGTAGCGAAAACAAACACATAAGGCAAGCTTGGATTCAATCTTTAGGATCATGTCCCTTGCAAGGTCCAAATAGGCACTGCTATACCAAAATCCAAAATGTTCTGTTTTGAGAATCATTGGGTAGAAAGGCCTGGGTTCAGGATGAATGGAGTAAAGAAGTCGAGCAACTAATAGTGGTACCAGAATCACAACAAAACTCAAGAACCTAAGGAAAGTGCTTAAAAGATGGAGCAAGGTAACAGCTAACCTCACAAAGCTCATCACACAATGCAATGAAGTGGTAGAAATCCTAGATAAGTTAGAAGAACAAAGAAGGCTATTTCCGCAGGAGAACAACTTCATAGAAATTCTCAAAGGACACATTGCCAAGCTACTTCGCTGGAAGAACATCTATTGGAAGCAGAGATATACTATTAGGTGGGCAAAGTTAGGAGGTCAGCCTACCAAATTTTTTCATGCAGCTGCTACTGAAAGGTACAGAATTAACACTATCGCCTCACTGCAGAACTCTGATGGTGATTGTGTCACAGAGCACAATGATAAAGCTGCTTTGCTTCTAACTACTTACAAAAACAGAATGGGATTCTTTCATCAGCCAACAATGCTCTTTGATCTACCAACGCTCATTCAACCCTATGAAAATCTTGAACATCTCTCAGACGTGGTTACAAGGGAAGAAATAGATGCAATCATGAAAGAAATGCCTACTGACAAGGCCCCCGGGCCAGATGGATTTAATGGCTTCTTCATTAAGAAATATTGGCATATAATTAAAGATGGCTTCTATGCTCTATGTGAAGAATTCTTTCAAGGCAGTCTCACATTGGAATCTATCAACAGCTCCTTTATCACTCTGATTCCCAAGGATATCAACCCCACTGGCCCTAATGACTTCAGGCCTATTTCCCTCCTCAATTGTGTTCTCAAACTACTCACAAAAATCATGGCAGATAGGCTTCAGAAGGTAATCATTCCTATCATCCATCAGAACCAATATGGTTTCATCAAAACAAGAACAATACAAGACTGTTTAGCATGGACTTTTGAATTCATTCATCAATGCAAACAATCCTCCAAACCAGTGGTGATTATAAAACTGGATTTTGCTAAGGACTTTGATACCATTGAACACTCAATTATCCTACAAATGATGCAAAGCCTAGGTTTTGATGACAAATGGATCAATTGGTCCTCTAGGATCTTGGACTCTGCTTCCATATCTATCATTCTAAATGGAATTCCAGGTAAAACCTTTAACTGTAAAAGGGGAGTGAGGCAGGGTGACCCTCTATCCCCCCTCCTCTTTGTGCTTGCAGCAGAGCTCCTTCAACATATTATCAACAAAGCTACAAATGATGGAATTCTCACAAGGCCCATTCCTGATAACTCAACAAACGACTTCCCTATAGTGCAATATGCCGACGACACCATTCTTATCATGAAGGCATCCTAGAGGGAGTTATTCACTTTGAAGGCACTACTACAAAGTTTCTCGCAATCAACAGGGCTGAAGATTAACTACAACAAAACCTGTCTAGTGCCCCTCAATGTAGAGGAGGATGAAGTGCAACATCTTGTTGTTGTCTTTGGTTGTCAAGTAGGTCAGCTCCCCTTCACCTACTTGGATCTGCCAATGGGAACAACTAAGCCTAGATTTGATGACCTGACTCCCCTACTGAGTAAAACTGAAAGGCGCCTCTCTGCCACTTCTAGGATGCTCAATTATGCTGGGCGCCTTCAACTAGTCAACTCAGTGTTGTCCTCCCTGCCAAGTTATACCATGTGCTCGGTAAAGCTACCGATTTCTGCATATGAATACATGGACAGAGCCAGAAGACACTGTTTATGGAGAACACTTGATATCAATGCTAGAACTAAACCCCTAGTGGCATGGAAAAAGTGCACCAGACCAAAAGCCAAAGGAGGGCTAGGTATCATTAACCTTAGAACCCAGAATGTGGCTCTACTTCTCAAACATCTTGACAAATTTTACAATCGCAAAGAGCTGCCCTGGGTAAAGTTAATTTGAAAAACTTACTACAACAATGGTCAGGTTCCGCACGCCACATCAGAAAAAGGTTCTTTCTGGTGGAAGGATATACTCATCTTAATTGACATCTACAGAGGAATAGCTTCCTGTACAGCTGGGGATGACTCGACAATTTTGTTCTGGCCAGATGTTTGGAATGGACATCACGTGGAAACTAAATTCCCTAGGCTTTATTCTTTTGCAAGAAATAAACAAATCTCAAGGGCAAAATTTCTACAACACCAAGCATGGATACAACATTTCCATACGCCGATTTCACAAGAAGCATTCCAGGAATATCAGACATTACAACAGACACTCCAGGAGATACAAATTGACCAGGGCAGCATTGATCAATGGTCATATATTTGGGGATCTACACTCTACTCCACAAAAAAGTTCTATGATCTACCCTATGCAAACTTCTACCCCCCCCCCCCCCCCCCCACAGCACCAATTATATCAATCTGGAAGACCAGATGCAGCAACAAGCTTTGAATCTTCATTTGGTTCCTTATGATGGACAGGCTCAACACCAGAAACCTGCTGAGAAGGAAAAAATTGAAAATTCAAAACAATGACTGTAGCTATGTAACCTACAGGCAGTGTGTTGAGGAAACAGCCATGCACCTTTTCTTCAAATGCTCCTTCAGCACAGCCTGCTGGGATTGGCTAGGAATTCGCTGGCAATTACACCTCAATTTCTTCAATATGATCCTAGAAGCTAAACACCAATTCCAGCACCAGTTCTTTTTTGAGATCACAATCATAGCCTGCTGGCATATCTGGAAGCAAAGGAATGACAAGAATTTTGAAAGGCAGTTGCCTTCCATTGATGATTGGAAGAGGAAGTTTAAGGATGAATGCAGGCTCCAATCTTGTAGATTTAGAGACCAAGAGAAAGATCAATTTCTTCTTTGGCTTGATTCCCTTTACTAAGGCTTGTAGCCTCCCAACTTGTTTAGAGAGTTCTCCTGTATAAATAGGCCTCTTGTACAGTTTTTGTCTCTCTTTTTTTTAATAATAAATTCATAGTGGGGGCCTCCCTTGCTGTGTTCCTGGTTCGAAAAAAAATCTTTAGGATCAACCTCCACACGATTGAATGCAGCATCTTTTAGTCAACATTCATCACACCAGAATGGTAGTTGTCAAGCTACTTGTCCAATTGTTCCACTAATTTCTCCACAGGCGCCTTTCGCACATAATAGCCACGCCCACGTCCACGCCCCTGACCAAAGCTACGCCCATGGCCACGAGCACAACCACGCTCTTCTCCTCCCCCTCTTTGAGCAAAACCTCCATGCTTCCACCTAAGTAAAGCATAATGATTACAGACAGTCAATGCAAGTACTATGAAAGGGAGAAGGCATGGACTACAAATGGAATCATATGATCAAAAGATTGTGATCCAGTCATGACAAAAAGAACATGTATCGACAACACATAACATTGAGTCATTTCAAGCTTTTTTTTGCAGCCAAAGACAAATTGATTTGTTGTAGGAAATGACATACAATTTTGTAGTTAAATTACAGCGGAGTCAGATGTTGGCTCCTCCCATAAGGAGAAAGTTATATGAGAATATAGAGATGAAAACATAATATACCACATAAGATTTTCAAAGAGATTATAGATTTTTATAGTCATTGGAGGGAAGATGTGCTTGATATAAATTTTAGTGCAGGTTTGAGAGCCTACCCGGGAGGCGAACTAGATGAGCCAGCCCTACCTTGACCAACCCCACTCGTACCAGACCTGAAAAGAAAAAAATAAACATGTGTGAGAAAGAAGAAAAGACAGAAAATTAGTATTGCCACAATATGAGTGGTAGATTCACTAGCAAAGGCATCATCTAAGCCATCACTTGTAGAAAAGAGCATACATCATCACAACTTCTCTTTGTCCTCTTCCCCTGGCACCAGGAACAACAGTAACTCAGCAGATAGACTCGTGTCCTACTCTATCTGGTATGGGTGTGCACTGGCCACCCTCAATCCCCAACCCGCTTCTTATATAGCCACTGTGCTAATGTGAAAGTGCATCTAGACCCCTAATTTTATTTTAGTGATTGGCGTCAATACAATTAAGAATAAACTGATATTTTATTAAGCATGTGTATAGAAAATAGTCCAAAGTTTGGCGAATAAAATGCATAGAAATAAAAAGGAGAAAAGAAGCTGACAAAGTGCTTCAAAGATGATATTCAAAGTTTACTCAAGAACGAAGCTCATGAAGTTTTTATTTTATCTTGAGTATAGGAGAGCCGTACTATCAAGAGGGACACAAGAGTTTAAAGCAAAAATGATCCAAGTGTCAAAATTCCCTTTTCTAGGCCAAAATACCTTTTTCTAGAGCCAAATCATCAGACTTGTCCCACGCATCGGACAAGTCCATTGGACTCCAGTAATGATGCCACTCGGGACGGTCGAACTTGTCCGATGACATGAGGAAAGTCCGACGTGTCACACATGTTCATCAGACTCCAGAACCCCTGCCACTCTTTTTTATCGGACATGTCCGAGGACCATCAGACTTGTCCAATGGACTATGTTTGTCCGAGACATCGGGCAAGTTCATCGGACTCCAGTGAGCACGCTAACCTATTTCATCGGACATGTCCGATGACCATCGTACTTGTCTGACATAGATCTCAGAAAATGCTCTCCCAATGGCTCTTTTTCCTATTGGGCTATAAATAGAACCCCATGTTGGCCTTTGGCCGGTTGGTCACTCATTCCACTCAAAAACACTCTCAAACTCACTTTGCTCTCTTCAACTCTCCTCCCTTGCTTTCACTCTTGATTTATGAAGGGATTGAGAGAAGATTGAAGTGCTACATCCTCTTGAGCACTTGGTTCATCCTCACCGCCGACGATTCTTGTGTTTGTTACTCTTGGGGATTTATCCCCTAGATGGTTTGAGGTGCCCATTGATCTCCCAGCTTGTGTGGTGACACCTTGAGAAATTTGTATTGACCCCTCCTTTGTGGTGTTGCTAGAGGAAAACCAAGTTTGATCTTAGTGGTTACTTAAAGAGGGTAAGGGTTGAAAGAGACCCGATCCTTTGTGGATCCCTCAAGGGAGACGTAGGCTTCTTTATGGAGCTGAACTTCAGTGAAAAAACTCGTGTCTCCTTTGTGCTTAATTACTTGTTCTTTATTTACTTGTTCTTGCTCATAACCTTGCTAGTTAGGGTTTGCTTCGTAATTCTTAAGATATCTTGTGTAGGTTGCATGCTAGATTTTATCCTTGCCTCTACAACTTTCTCTAGCTTGTATTTAATTGATCCTAGCTTGCCTTGCACTAGATTTAAGTTTTAGTCGGTCGATCTACTTTTCTATCCCGTGCCATTAGATAAGTGTGTGGACTTTACTCACAATCGTTAGACAAGTTCGACACTGCACATTTAACTATTCAACCCCCCCCCCCCCCTTAGGCACTTTCATGATGTCAATCCGACGTGCCTCCACGTTTCAAATTTGAATTCATCATCATAACATAGCACTGAGAGACATGCAATGAAGCACCGTGCAGCATTAATGATATGATCCATCCCCACACCCACATTAATGCGAATGAATCAAATTAGCATCGTCTACTGTTCTCAATTTCTGTCAG
Organism: Eleusine indica; assembly: GCA_030378355.1. NCBI lineage: Eukaryota > Viridiplantae > Streptophyta > Magnoliopsida > Poales > Poaceae > Eleusine > Eleusine indica. The sequence continues at coordinate 50,103,387 of CM059494.1, forward strand.
TGTGTTGCCTGACGCTAGGCATAATTGCACCAATATCACACTAGTCCACAATAGTGTTACAGCTTTGTTTGAACGGGATCGTATGAATCTTGTCGATCGCAACAACGTGGACGGTCAAGTACCGGGTGGACACGTGCCCTTGTGGTCACGAAAGTATTTCCCTATTTAAAAATATATCCCCTATGATGAGCTTCGGCGATGTACCTTCAAAATTGGTCCATCTCCCACTTTATGTGAGTACCCATTCATATATGCTATTATGGTGAAAATTCTTCAATAATTTCACGCACATTTTGTAAATTTGTATGCAGTGAACTAGAAATGCACTGTATCCAATTTCTGTTGTGCATCCTTTAGCAATGCTCTGCAGGTGGAAGATATTCTAAACTGCGAGTTCATTTTCTCTTGTGTAAGGATCCATTCTGTGGATTCCTTTAGCTTCCTAATCTATTTCTCAACATTCGCCTTGAGAGAGATGCTTGCCTCCTCCTAATATCGGGAAATAATCTTCACTAAAAGTACAATCAGCGAACTGAACCATATGCAAAAATTTAGTGAAGGGCTCTAAATGCTTGCTTATGGATGGGCTTTCATAGCCAACGTGCACCTATTGTAGTTCACTAAGGTACAAGGATTTATATGTATTCAACACATCCAAATCTTTGTAAGTGGGAAACACGCATCTTGGCGAATGTTCATGAACAACTGATAGCCTGAATCGAGCTAGTGCTACTGCGTGCAACACTGCATGCCCCCAATAAGAGGTAAGAAATGCTCAATTCTACAAATAGTGGCCATGCTATCATCGATTCTGCTTGAATCTTAAGCTTGGCTTGAGTGATTAGTTTCCCTTTTGCACATACGACGCACAAAAATCTTCTTGATTTGGAAAATCTAACTTCAAGTTGAGACTCTTTGAATTCTTCTTGATACTTTACATCATATCGAACATAATAAGAGGCTCTTCACCTTCATTTGTCATTGATTTCTTCATGAAATTCATTTGCATGAAAGTTCTTAAAGCTTAACAATATCTGAGTAAACTCAGAATAAAGTAATGCCTCATGGATTACCACTTGTGCTTTAATTGTTAGGATGATTATGGCCCTGCATGTGCCAACAAACCTAGTATCATTGCAAATGATAGTAGTTGTATCTCCATCATACTTTCATAGTGTTTGGAAATAACAAGTATCCCTTAGAACATAGGCGGTAGTGCAACTGTCTACGAGACAGAGCTCCTCTTCCATAGCCAATGTACTCCATAATACAATAATGTATAAGCAATAGAGTAAACTAAGGCAATAATATCTTCTCTTTGTGAGAGTACACAGGTAAATCACCGAAATTCCTGCATAATGCACTCCTATTATAAATGCGTAAATTTAATTCTTGATAGTCTACAAGAGTACTTGGAATCTTCATGCACATCTTCTTTCAACTCAAAATAAATGATCTTTCTTGGTCTTGTAGTCTAGAATTCATCTTCATGATGTCTTTTATGGTAAGACAATTCCAATCTACTCAAAGCGTTCATGCAATGAGTCCCACAATATCTTTGGGCTTATGTGACGCCTCAGAAAAAACAAGGCTTCAGTTTTCTCTGCTTCTGTCATGGGAAAATCTTCTTGTTTGGGCAAAACCGTCTTTAAGAGGTTCTTGCTACTAAGTAGTATTTTAACATCAAGTGCCCATGGCCGGTAATTATTTCCACTGGGAGAAAGCTCTTCAAATTCTCTCTTCATGAGGTCTGACATCTGCGAGATATCATCGTGCAAAGGATACTTCATGTGTCCAAATAATAGAGGGCATAAGTAAGGTGATATAACGAAAACTTCATGTTTAAATTATTTTATTAGTGTTTCTGCATTAAAACGACCAATAAACCATAAAAAGGTATATTATAAGGATCATGGTCCATTCTCACAAATATGGAAAAATCTGGGGTGTTATCTACAAAATAACACGCTCTCATGAAATTTCTAATATTCTACAAATTTTGTGGGTCCATGGTAATTTTCGTAATCACCGGGGGCCTTACTGCAAAATACCCGTCAACTGGTTTATTCTCAAAAAAGTCACGGGTGTTTCTGCGAGAAAAATTGGAACTGTATCATAAAACCTAACAGTTTCGAGCCCTTCATTGCAAAACTTGACAGCAGGTTGATTTCCAAAAAAATCAGAATTGTTTCTACGAGAAACTAGGACGTAATAAAAAAAATCCGCAATTCTGAGAACTTAATCGCAAAATGTTCAGATATTTCACGAATCAGGCTGTTAATGGGCCCAAAACCGATTCAAATTCCACAGCCCGTCACCCTGCTCTGGTTGAGTATTTAAGGGGGAGGATAGGGTTGAACTCCTAATTTTATCCACTCCCTCACTCTCTTTCTCTTCTCCCGGCCACCACTGGCTCTCTTCTTTTCTCTTTCCTTGCGCTGACCCTGCCCCATCTTTCTTCTTCTTCCTCTGATAGATCCAGCACAGCGCGCTGGCTCGGCGGCAGGTGCGACGCTTCGAGCGTGCACACTGGCCGACACGCCGTCGTGGCTGCTGAGGCCGAGGCCGGCGCGCGTGGCAAGACAGTGTTAGCGGCCACCCTGTGCGAAGCTTCGAGCTGCTGCTTGGGCGTGGTGCACTGCCAAGCCGCGAGGCCAGGAGGCGCAGAGTTGCGGGTGTGCCAAGCCGAGATGCGCAGGGTGCAGGTGGGGCCAGGTTGGTCGACCGGCGGCTCTGCTGCATGCAGGCCAAGGAGTTGGCGCGTGAGGGCTGTTGGATGCGTGTTATTCTAATTTCAGAATTTAGTTTTAGGCAAATTTCATAACAATTGAAACTCGAGATACAAACTAACACATGCAGCAGGCAGAGCAACGTAATAAAAACCAGAGGAGCCATTGGAACTCATGTTGGATTTGTCGACGCTTAAAACAGCACAAATTGACGAAGCAGACCGTCGATGTAGACGTGGTAGCTTGTCGATGAGGCAGCGCAGATCGTTACGGATCAGTCTCGAGCGGTCGCGCAGATGCGCTGCCCAGAAACCTTATTACCGCCCCTCGTGTAGATTTCACGGCGGCAAAGGTACGGAGATTCCGCTCACCCTTTTCCTCGGTGCATGCCAAGGAATAGGACCGACGAGATGGAAGTAGCTCAACACCACAGCACAGCTCTCCAAACGAAGAAAGAAGAAGAAGTGGAAGCGATTTTTTACGTTGTGGAAACCTGGACGTCTCTAGAGGCCTTATATAGGCACGACTGCCCTCCAGGAGCCGTTTCCTCTCTAATTGCACCCACATAATTAGCAGTCAATAGCATAGGTGGCTTATTAACTTTAATTATAGCAATTAACCATATATTAATCATCTTGATTAATACATAACGATTCAGATTTGATAGAGGATATGAGTGACAAAAAGTCACTTAGACTCACAGACATGACATGCCACGATTGCGTATCACAAGTCACAAGTCATGCGAGACAACACGCGAAAAAGCACGTATACGCGCGTGCGTGTGTACTCATAGTAATGTTCTTTTTCTCTCCTAATGCTTCCTTTATTTAGCCATGGATACGGGTGCTACCATTAAGTTGGTGTGAACCACTATAGACTAGCAAGATGATACTGAAATCAATAACCACTTAATGCTTTAGAATTTCTTCTGAATAGGCTATATAAAATAGGTTAAATTCCAACAAAGGCTAGGCCAGCCGACGGCTCTGCTGCGTGCAGCACCAGGGGCAGCGTCGGGTGGCATCGAGTGGCAGGTGCCTCTTGCGCTGTGCACAGTCAACGCAAGGGGCAGGCCCCAGTTGTCGTTCGTGCCTTTTTCTTTTCCTTCTTTTTTTTCTTTTTCTTTTTTTGCTTTTCATTCTTTCTCTCCTGATCTGAACTGTGGATCACCAGATCTGGGCCGGCAAGCGTCAGATCTGGGCGGGCCAGGCCTACGTGGCCGGCCGCCGGCTTAAGGTCCGATAGGGCTGGATCTGGATTTTCGTAGTCTGGATCTGAGACGCCATTTTTTTCTCCTTTTTTTTTTGAGTTGTCGTGGGGTCGGCCAGGGTCGAGGCAAGCCGGTGTCACGCTTCGTGCATGTCGCGGATCAGCCTGCTGATGGCTAGATCTGACCCCATCTTCTTTTTTTCTTTTACTTTTTTTGAATCAGTTGCGCGGATCTTCAGGTTCACCACCAAGGGGCTTCGTGCCACGTTGCGGTTAGTGTCGTCGCCGGCCTTCGTGGCTCACGGCTGGACGATGCTGCGTCAAGCTTCGTGCCTCGGTTAGGGTTCTTCATGAACCTAGCCATCCTTCTTGATCTACCTCTTCGTGAGTTTAGTAAACATAGGATCTAGATCGTTGGGGTGATGGAATCTCCCGATCTGGATCTTGAATTTTTTTTCTTGATGATTGATTTGCAGGGCTTTGATGCGTCTTCATGATGGAGTCCCTGTCCCGTTAGGGTTAGGGTCGGGTCAGGGTCGATCTGGTGGCCAAGCCTCCAGATCTTGAGATTTTCTTTTCGTTCGCGATGGAGGCCCGCGCGGCCATAAGACCATGGCCGGCTCTTCTTCCAGGCATGCACCGGCAAAGGGCACTTGTACAGTCTTTGTTCGAACTTCTTTGTTCTCTTGTTTCGGATCTGGGATATCCTATATCCTCCCCATGCCGGATCTAGATTCGGACTAGGATTGAAAGATCCCAGCACATTGATAATGACACAAGTCAAGATCATGCCCACAAATTTGATTAGATTTTTCTCCGATTAATCCCATATCATTTTTGCTTCGATTGCTGCACTAGCGTGAAGGCTTTCCGTCGGGTTTCTTCTACGTTTAGCTGTAGGCTTTCCTCCGGCATTTCTTCTTTACTTCTCGGATTTGGTTGATTCTTGACTGGATAAAGTCAAGATCGCAAGGGCAACGCGAAGAACTCCATAAACAGATCTTGGCTGCAACGAGTCAAGATAATAATGCAATCGTAATAAAAAATATATGTCATAAATCACCGAACTTCTGGATGAAAAACTCGATTAGAGCGTGCTGGTAATGTGTTAAGTTATCGGCGGATTGCATGCCATGTAGATCACGATAGATAACAAAAAAGTAAAACACAAGAATAAAAGAGACGAAATTTTTTATTGTCATGTTCTGGTCAAAATACAATGGGATGTTTCCTTAACTATTTATAAGGGGGGGGGGGGGTGGGGAATCTTACTTCGAGTTGGGCCCAGATTCGATAATGAGCCCACATAGGCCAGAAAGCCTTCTTCTAGAAGGTGAGACTGGTCCAATAAGCGTTCTACAACAAAAATATGCATGGGATCGTCAACATAAACGGAAGACGGTGGAGGTTTTTAGTAGGCACAGCACAGCTATCTATGAGTCTATGATGAATGTAATATTATGTGGAACAGGTTTTGACTTACTTTCAACTAAATATTGTAATAGAGAATATAATAAAGTGACTTATTAATTAGTTATAGGCTTGTTTTTTTGGCAAAACAATCTTATAGTATCAGGACGTATGATCCAACTAGTTTCATTTATGAGCCACTAATTAAAAAAGTATCTCTATAACTTATTAATTGAGGTGTGGTCGTCTCTTCATCGATTTTTTGTGTCGTCTCGCCTTTCTTGTACGTAAAAGAATCGTAGTTCGTGTTTATTGCCTCGTGGGTCATGTGGAGTCTGTTATTAATGTAACTAGATGATACCCCGCGCGATGCAGCGGCATCTGAAGAATAAAAAAATCAGAAAGATGATAAAATAGTATTTGAATGACAAATGAGCTCTAAATTAAAATTAAGGGATTAAAATAGAACATAGACCTTTTGAACTCCGCATAACCACTGTGCAATAACCTTCTAATGTTGTTTGTGTCACTAAGAGTTCAGCATGTTTTCCCTTGCGAAAACAAAAGTTCTAACATGCATGTTTGTTAAACTTGGAAATTGTTAATCTTACATCTGATAGTTGTAAGATGCATGTGACCTTGACAAAAAAGTCCTAAAATACATGTGACGGCCATAGGTTGATTGCAATCATACAAACTGATAGTGAAAATTAGAAGCAATTATTTAAAAAAACTACTGAACGTAACAAATATCTGCTAGTCACTATTTGATCATGAAGACCATCAACAACTGAAACTAACAAAGTAATGTCCCCTGACATCAAGAGATATATGACTATTTTGTAATGTGAGAACGCTCAAAATAAAAGGGCAGAGGTGGTTGATTGTTGAAGGTAACAAAAAGAAAACTTCTGAAAAAACGGTAGAAAAATATCTTATGAACAATGTGTAGGTTGGATTGTGTGCTTTGTTACCTGAATGACTGGCAAGGTTAAAATATATTTACATGAACCATGAAGCAGGCATCCAATAGATGCACTACCTGCTAGTCAAAGCAGATTGGAGTGAGAAGGGCTCGTCAATAACGGGGATCTACTAACTTGTGCAAGAAATTAGATTAGCGAGAACATGAAGGGGAGAATTTTCTGTCAAAAACATGAAGGGGAGAATTATTACCACATCTAAATCTCAAGATTGCTCTCTGGCTTTCCAAAGACAACCAGAAGAAACGACAACATATTCCAGAGAATCAAGAGGACTATTGGTCCAGGCAGGCACCACACATCTGCAAGGGAAAGTCACTGCAATCTTGGGGGCTAATGGCATATGTGTGCTATGCGGGAGGAATTGGAAGAGGAATATACATGGGTAACAGGGGGGGCTCTTGATTTTACTGAGTAACGGCAGCAGTTTTCCCAACATTTTGGATTAATGACAGGTGGAAGATGTGTCAGATTATTAATATTAATTAGATTGGTCTCTTGATTCCACGTTGGTGATGGCAGTTTCAGTGGCATGCAGAGTAAAGAAAGGACGACCGACATGTTGCTTCAGGTCGCATGGAGGGAGGGTGACTGGATGGCTAGATGAGAACCTAAGATCATGATCTAACGGTGGAAATTTAAGAGGTGATGTGGCTGACTGTGGATTAAGAGAAATAGCAATTAAGGCTTCTTCGTGGGTTGTATCTTATAAAGATATGTAGATTAGAATCGGACTTGTTTTTGCTAATTTCTCCAACTCCTTCCTCCGCGCGCTCAGATGTCAGATTGACATGATAGTCAGGTTGAGGAGCTGTGCACTTCAATCCTATCAGGTACAAGGACAAGGTCGTGCGTGATGAAGACAAGGTAGGGGGGGATGACCTACTTGGGTCCTTTCTCTTTTTTCATATATCAAATGTTTCCGAGTTTTGATGGAGGGAATCAAAGGAGGAGACATATGATGTTCCATTTTGCCAGTTTATGAGTGTTTCGTGCCTTCCTCATGCTGGATCAGATCTTGAGCATAGTGACCATGGAGGACGGAGCTGAGACGGAGTGAGAGGTTGAAGAAGCATGATGTTTTTCGTTTGGGTCATTATGGGCCTTCCGTAGAAAGTGGGCTGGATGTGTCTTCCTTTTTTTTTTTATTCGGTTATTCTGTTATTGATAACACAACAACTGCATGGTACAATGTACAATTTACTCGCGGAAAAAAAGACTACCAACGATTCATCTATTTGTATGTGTAAAAAAGGGATGATTTAGAATTAGATCTTTATGAGACACCATAGTATTTTAGACTTCATGATCCGCTTGGGGATCGCATTAGGCATGCTTGATCGTGACAGAGAAAAAAGAGTTTCATACAACTAATTGGAGATGGATTTTTCAATTCTGATTCTAGGAGTGAATAGAGGAGACAATAAGAACTCAATTTTACTTTTTTATTGGCATTGTGGCTCTTTAGTTGTGCACCAGTGTGAGCGCAAGTGGCCAGCAATGGTGGAAGAGAGAGACACAGAAACATACGATGCTTGCTGGAGGATGAAGAAGGTCGGTCGACTTGGGCTAAAAACTAAAGACAAGTGAGCTGTGGTTTCGAACTAATTTTACAATTGGCAGGACTTCATAGACCAAAAAAATAATCAGCATTTTAGTTCACATTGTCTTCTTATTTTATTTAAATTGTTAATTTTTTTATTTTTAAACTCGTAGTAACGTATGATCACTTTGCTAGTACATATTTAAGATAGCTTCATAAAAAGAAAGCTCATGACACGAAACGAGCCTAAAATGAATTCGTGGGAGGCATGAGATTTGTGCAATCTATGTTTTGCTTTTGAATTCGTGATCTGGATCACTAATTTCTCACATTTATGGCTATAGTTTGGAAAGAGAAAAAGTGAGGAAGACCCTATATGACTTGGAAATCAGGGTTGTTCTGACAGATTGAGAAAACCGGCAGAATTCCACAGCTACGGTTGAACAATAATTCTTTATTATGAATAGTACCTCTTAGTTGTAAGTTTGCTCGTCAGTTTCACCAACCTGATGGTGAACCAGTGAATGGGTTGTGCTAATTAGAGTCCGCGCTATATGAGGCCGAACTATGGCCCTTCTTAAAAAGGAAAAAAAAAATCATTCCAACATACTATTTATTTACGGAAAGTTTTACCTAAAAACTTTTCTTACAATTATTAATATAAGTTTTCTCAAAACTTTTGATCAAACTCATCAAACTTTAGGCCGGACTTTGCTCGAACCTTTTAACCAATTTTTTTTAAAAAAATTCAAACGCAGCATATCGGACTACCTCGTAGGACCCACCGGCCATACTAGATGAGCATCGGCGAGACAGTATCGCAAAACCTCCGAGTGCGACCTCGGAATAACACGAACTCACGAGTCACGAATGGCGGCAAGGCTTGCTGTTGCTGGACAACCATCGCAAGGGCTGCTGCTTTCGTGTAATTATGCGTGATGCCTTTAATTTTGCAATTTGTTTACTCTGCAACTGCAAGGCATGATAATTCAAATGGTTTGATCCGTGTTCTTTAGGCACAGCGGATGAAGAATAATTTTAGCTGGGATTTTTGCTTGCCACCACAAGAGCAGCAGCAAGCCTCATGTTGCTGGCCTTTTTTCTCTAGCGTGCCTGCCATCCTTCTTGATATCTGATGATCTCTCTCTCTGAATCCGGTGCTCGCATCCACTAGCGACGACCTCCATGGGTCCTCTACTTCCCTCCCTCCACCGCGCAGCGACGATAGCGAACATTGTGAACTGACTTCAACGATGTCATGCAAATTCACTTTTGTCGCTCTAGGAGGTATTGTGCCTCTCCACCTGGTCTATATGCAACCGACGAATTTTGCATCGGATAAGAGAGGAGAGTCAAAATTGGTTTTTCTTTTTCCTCTGATGCATTCGATCTGCAGTGGATTCGGTCTATAGATTCCGCGCTCCGCTGGTCTCCTCCTTCTCCCCAGCACTGCCGAGCTCCCCCTCCTCCTCCTCCTCCCCCGCCACCGTGTCGGGCTCCTCCTCCTCCTCCCCCGGTTGTCGCCGTGTCGGGCTCCTCCTCCTCCCCCACCGAGCGGCGCAACCTCGCATGGAGGCGGGGTCGCCAGCTCGCACGGGAGCAGAGCACGGGTGAAGGGCGGCGGGGGCGGGGCGGGGCCGCCCGATTCAGCGTGTCGGGGGGAAGGGCGGCGCGAGCGGACAGGTGGCCAGCGACAGCGGAGCAGAACACGCAGAGGACGGAGCAGCTCACGGGGCAGAACGGTCACTGTTGCCTCTAAAAAATGTGTGACGTTGTTGGAGATAACATCAATTGCCTTCATTCTTCTGCCAATATGTACGATAGGCAAATATGTATTTGCCTCTTAAAAATGGCTGGCGTTGTTCACGTCAGTCTAGCCCCCTTTTTATTGCCCCGTGTACAGTTTTTTAAAAGGCAAGACGCCCGGGAGAAGATTTGCAAATGGACCCTTCAAAGATCTAATATTAAGATAGGGTCCATACACAACAAACAAATTGAGGACACAAAGGTAAATAAAAAAATTTAACAGAAATGGAGGTCCACTCGCCCCGAAAGCTTTCCGCACTCGATGATGCAGCTGAGTAGAGCCCGACGCACCAGAACGTCGAACAGGAGTGCCTCCGCCCTCCATCCTCACCGGGAGAGGCGGAGACCAGGCAATGCAGACGGTACTCCATCGAGCCACCACGACGAGGACAAGGAAGGAGCTTCTTGACGCGGACAGATTGGCCATAATTCAGCTGTTTTCTAATACGCTTCTTGATGCGGATAGATTGAGGCGGACAGGGACAGCCACAAATGATTTTCTTAACCAAACAAAACAGCGTATGCAGCTAAGCAACCATTACGCGTGTCCAAAAGTAACAGAAGTATAGTAACTAAACAGAAACAGTTGACGCTGCATGATAAATTAACGCATGGGTAATAAATTGACCAAAATATAACAGTCGACAGTTTTGTGTGTCTGCAGTTATAAAGCGGATACTCTAAACATTACCAACAAATGAGGCCCTTGAGTGACCGAAACTGGAGTCTTTGCCAAATACAAAAACAGTGAGTTACATGACGAGAATGAAACCAAAATTTATTCAGATGATGCAGTATCTTCAGTGGAGAGGCCTACTGCATGTCTAGAAATTTCCTGTCCCTATTCAATAAAATAAAAAGTAAAAGGAAACAGAGTGTTAGGAAAATTTGGCTTCCCAAAAGGGCTTAATGGAAAAAAAAGGACAAAACAGAAAGGATGTTGCATGCATTATTATGGACAAACCTTTCTGATAAGCGAATCAAACCATCTTACCTTTTTTTTTGTTATACTTGCTGCACGATATTCGATTAAGAAGGAAAATAAGACCCCAGACATCTCAGAACAAAAACACCAGTATCCTTGCTGAAAACCTAATCGAAAAAGATACATGGTACTAGTAACTCTGTTGCTAGATAGTATAACACACAGAACTTCAGTGAAGAGTCTTACTGACTTTTGTCATGGCACCTTGGCATAGAAATGTTGCCTGCAAGTCATGTGTCCCGTAGTCAGTTTAGTCTAGGATTTTATTAATTGTTTGCTTTCAGTTCAGTTTCAGAGTTAGTTTCAGGATTTCGCCTTGCTTTATTATGAAAGCAAATTTGTCAGCTTACATGTTTTAGCATTCACAAACCAGGAGTTTTCCACACAACCTTTGTTCCTGACACTCTCTCCGACTACATCCGTACCGATTATAAAAATTAACATTAGCTGGACAAAAAATAAGATTGCTGGAACAACTTTAGATAGAACAAAGATACCATTCTCATCTTTATACTACCATGGTACAGAGACCTTTCATTATGGATACTGTCAAGGCATACATGGAGCTGGTTTTCATATCAACAACATAAAGAAACCAATGCATTTCATAAAGAAGGAGAAAGTATAACTGTGCTGGAAAGAACAAAAGGTAAGAAAATGAACCATTGTGTTGAAGCTATAAAAAAAGGTTATACAACCGGTCACAAAACTTCAGTGTGGTGTCATTAATTCACATTTCACATCAACTTTGAATTGCAATTTTATTGGAAAGAAAAACTTTGAATTCGGATTCATCCTTCAGAAGAGTTGCTGCAATAAAGATACTTACATAAGGCTGAGATAACCAAATAACTAGTGGTTTATGAGCATTGAGCACTGAGCAGAACAGAAAAGAAAACGAATGGGTATGTGCATTAGAAACAGAAATAATCACATTAGAGGCAGCAGAATAGGTTGAACATTCCCTTGAGAAGTCATTTCTCTCGACATCACAGAACTTTGGGCACATTTATTTCACCTCTTGTTTGTCTTTCTTTTTTTGAGTAACAATAATCTGCAGAAAAATAAAAGACTTCCTTGGGATATTTTGACTATATAAAATGGAAACATGAACATTTCTAAAGACTCTGGAATGTGGAACTACTTCAAATTGCATGAACTAATGACACAAAGAACTTTCAAAGGCGAGTTATAAGAGCAGTTTCAGTGAAATGATGAATGATGCATTAGAAGCGTGATACTATTAGGCAGGTGTTCACTAGAATTGTTTTCACATTCTCACTCTTTTTTATCAATACTGCTCATGCTTCATGATCAAATACCAATTGAAAATGAAGAATCAGGATTTTGTTTGTGCTGGCTAATGCAAAACTAGCGATGTATCTCTGACATGCCACCTACATGCACAAGAATCTTGCAAACCAGTAAATTTGAATTGAATCTATTATTTGTACTAGAAAGACACACCTGTTAATATGGAAAGTCTAATAAACAGATTATTTGGAAGCTTTACATTGTAATATATACAAAAGAAAACAAACAAACTACTTCTGACAACGATCATAGATCAAGTCGAATAAACATAAACTAGAGATATAGAACTCTTAAAGAGATGCCTGAACTATCAGCCAAAAACTAGTTCAACTGGAGAAGCTAAGGAAGAATCCATGATCTGCTTTAGCATGTTATCCCTCTCTTCATGTGTCCATGAGTACTGCTCTGTCACCATCTCCCAGTCCCAACGCCCCTTGTCACGAGCATGCCCATTCTTGAACAGGGCAACATGGTGCAGCGCCGTGCCTACGCCAACCACAAACTTGACAAGGTAGATCTGCCTTGCTGTTCCTTGAAAACCAGCCACCACAAACTCTTTCAAGCGATTCAGCCGAAGCTTGGTGGGCTGCCACGAAATTTCTTCACCGGGATTCTCCCCGTAATTAGGGGCAATGTGGATATGAAGAACCTCAAGGGAAGGGGCCATCTCAAGGAGAAGACGAGGCCACGCGACATCCCAGGACGAAGGCACATCTGCAACTAGCAACCTCGTCAGATGAGGCAACAATGAGGATGTGGAGCTAGATGGCACAATCCATCTGTCAGGCCCAGTGAAGCGGATAATGAGGCTCGTTATGTCCGGTGTATACTGAAAAAACTTGTGAAGCCCCAGCTTGAGCCTCCGTGAGAGTTGGCGAAGCGGTTCCTGTGCAACACCGAAGTGGTTGGTAAGGTTCCATCGCCTGAGGCAAGGAAATAAGGTAGACTCAAATAACACTTCACTTCTGATGGAGGCTATGCTTTCGAGACAGGGAAGAGCCCTCAGCCGCAGACATGAAAATGAGCATTTGTCTACCACGAGCTCCCTGATCTCTGAACCTGGGGCATCAACCACTACGTCCTTGAATATGCTGCAGGAGATGAGGTGCACCGTATTGAGCTGCAGGCACCAGGTGAAGATGTCCTCGTAGGCAGCTGAGGGCGTAGTTGATGCTGGTATGTCTCTCAGGACAAGCACGGTGAGTGCCCTGTAACCGTGCAGCGGTGGAGGGACGCAGTGTGCAAGCTTGAGGCTCCGTAGGCGTGATGCCCGGGGCTCTTTGCACAGGCCATGGCTAGGAAAGGTGTGGACATCTGGTTGCTTGTAGATCGGCTTTGCGATGACCTCGAGGTCCTCGACCCCCCAAGCGTCGATGACCTCTGCGATGAGCCGATTCACGCAGCCGGCATTGCCGGTGATGAAGAACTCGAGGTTCATTCTGTCGACCTTCCGTCGAGGCCCTTCCAAGAAGCTTTCTACAGAGCCAGCGAACACGCGCATGGCGCGGCGCTCGTACCTATTGAGGCTAGGCAACAGGGGCTGGTACAACGCAATTTGTCTCTTGCTGTAGAGGTCAAGGTAGAGGCGGACCATTCGGTGGTAGCGCGGCGGGAGAGTGTCGCCGACCTTGAGGTCAAGGGCGGTGAGCTCGCGCGGTAGGTGCGCCCACCGCCTGGAGAGCGTCCCGGCGCAAAACGCCGCGCGCCCGTCGACGCGGCGCAGGATGAGGAGGAGGAGGTCGTCGGAGAGGGCGCTTAGCCGGTCCTCACGCCGCGGCGCTAGCTGGGGCAGCAGGAATCGCCCCGCCACACGCCTTCTGCTGTTGCACCTCGCCATGAGAGAGCTTCCTCCACCCGCGCGACGACACCTCGCCATGAGAGAGCTTCCTCCACCTGCGCGACGACGGATCAAGCTGCGAGCAGATGTGCTGGACTCGCGGCCGCGGCTGCGCTTGAATAGGGCCACCGAGATCGACATCGAGACCGGCTCGGACAAGGGCTAGCAAAGATTTCGGCTTTGTGTGGAACAACGACTCGGAATCGGTGTGGAAACGGAACCGCCGGCGAGGAGATCTCGGAGCGCCGCCGGCGAGTGAGTGTGGATGTGGGGAGTGTTGTGGGGAGAAGAGGGGAATGGGAATGCGACTCCTGTCCAGTGTCCACATTGGAAGGAAAGGAGCTATCGGTGCTCAGTGAACCGCTGAGCATCCAGCCCAATCAGCCCACAAATGAGGCCCAATGTGGACCAAGAGCATAATAATTGTTTTTTTTAGAAAAAAAAACATACGGACTTTATAGTAAGAAACTGATGGTTATCACGGTTCAAGGAATAGATCATTTACATAGACGGGCTACAAGTAATCAGTAACCAAACTACTTAGGATCCTCAACGATGACACCATAAACACAGATTGTCATGTAAAATTGACCAAGAAAAGTGAAAGCTACTGTTAAGATATAATTTTAGTATCATTTTTTTTTTCAAATAACATGACGAAATACCAATATTTGAGCTAGATAGTAGATCAGGATTATGAGAAGCTTGTTACTAGTGGTACTGAGTAACAAGGCTTACGTGAAAGTGAAACAGAGCCTGAAAATTGATTACTTTGTTATGACCCAGGGCAGACAGAGAATACGGGACATCGAGAAGCAAATTATCCGGCAAGTTAACTTCTCTGGAGCATTGTTTTCGTCTAACACAGTCTCCATCATAATTTGCTGAGCATCGTGCACTCCAGTTCTTTATTTGGTTTTGTTTTCTTCAAGGGATCATGACTTCCAGCGAAACAATAACGGTAACATCCTTCTAAGCAGGAAATAGACAAGACGAAGCCAATAATTCAAGAAATATCAATGACACGGAAGAAAAACTATAACCTACCATTATACAAGAAAAGTATCTCTTAAACCATTGTAGCATGTCAAACACTAGATTAGCAAGACAATTCATTCCATAGAGCATAGTACATACATCAACAACACACCTCTTCTATACTTTTATACAAAACTGCACAAATTCAACATCAAACTTATCATCATATAGAATTGTATATGTGGGTCGATCAACACCTGCGGCTGAACTGCTCAAGAAAGGAAAATAGAGCTACTCCACATGAGCATTTCCACGAACATATGTCGGGCATGGCTAGCACATACTACGAGATGACAATAGGCTACTCACTCGTACCTCCAAGAGACGGAAGGGAAGGCGCCCACGACTGTTCCATCGTCCATCAGACCATCACTCACATTGGTCCGAATCTTCCCGCCTCTCTCGCTTTCCTACATCGCAGGCTGTAACCCGTTGCTGGGCCGCATGTAGTGAAACTGCAAAAGAAAACGGGCCCGATAAATTCGGACCCAATCTGTCCGGGTTGCCAGTCGTGTGTAGCCCATTGGCCCAATAGGCCAGTATATTGTGGCACGGGACTAGTCCTTGCCAAACGGGCCGTCCGGATCGGCCCGGACCGGCCTAAATCCGAAAAGGCTCCGCACGGTACATTTCGTTACGCCTAGGATGAGGAAGGCAGTTTACCACCAGACTACTTGAGCTTTGATGTATACACATAAAATATTTATTTTTTTAAATATAAACCGTGTTAAACTGGGTCTATTTCGTATCTCACTAGGCCATCCATAAACGGGCCGTGCCTGTACCGTCCGTCGGGCCGAGATCTCGGTCTTAGCACGATATGAAGACGCGTGCCGGGCTGGCTCGGATACAAAAATGCACCGTGCCGTGCTGGATTTGGATTGGACCAAATTTTGTGGGCCTGGGGCCGGCACGGCAGGCTAGGCCCAGTTGGCCAGTACTAGACGGGACGCTACTCCTTTCTTCTCGACGGTGGGTGTGCGTGTCAGTCAAAGCTCGGCGTCGTCTTGATCCGTGCAAAGGCGGCGGCGGCCGGCGGGAGGAGGAGTGAGGACTGGATGCCGCAGCCGAGCAAGGAGCCGTGCAAGAAGGAGGCGTGCGATATCCAGGCCTGCCTCTCCAAGAACATGTTTGACTCCAGGAAGTACGTCCCCCCACCCCCCCAGCCTCCAATCCGAAGCTCTCATGAGTCTTCTTTTCCGATTGCATCGTGGTCGTGGGCCATTTTGTTGGTTCTCGATTTGGTTTCCTTGAATTGATGGACGCGTGGTATATTGCACTGACCTGCGCGTTACTTAGGTTGTGGGAACGGGAGAGCCTAATGAGCCATCGATTTACTAAGAATTGGGAGGCACCAAGAACTCATGCTATAGTGGACCTGGTGTTGATTTTACTTGTCTGTTTGGATTTGCGGTGAACTAGTAATTGTTAGCTGCTATGTATGTAGTGTACAAAGTTGTCGGGATTTCTTTAGGTAAGTTCTCATGGATGGTGATGAGCATTGAGCAACAAGATGGTTATTGCTTCATTTCTTCTGATGCTCTGCTGAAGCAAGCTGACTGAGTAGGTTGCTTATTGGATGTTTTATAGTAAGTCTAGCTGGGTTGAGTGCCAATGCTAACAACTCAGTTCTGGCATCATTGTCATTTCCTCAAATATCCTTTAAGTCTTTGACAAATAATATAATCTAATTACCAGTTCTGAATAGCCAGCAACTGATTCTATGCCTTCAGCTTAGATATGACACGAGTTGTCCACTTTACTGCACTTGGATGGGCGAAGCCTTGAATGACCAAGCTACTCCTAGACCCTTGTACAGAGTGGAACCTTCTCTCTTGTATGGTTTGTTTGGATTCTAAGATACAATTGCAACATATTCATCTGTAAATTTTGCCTTTGGTTGTATGTCAAAAACATCAACCAACATTTTTCTTGGGGAACCATTTTCAAGAAATCCTCTAGTTTAGGTTTGGATAAGAAATAAATAAATGTTGTTTGCTGTTATTATGGCTGATTTTTTGTGTTTAACCTGCACTCAATTTCGAATCAGCTATAATCTTTGCTGTCTCATTGCATAGCACAAGATATGCATTAGCTTTGATGACTTATTTTATCTTCTGCATTCATTTACTATCCTTTTTCCGTATGTTTGGTATATATTAGTAAGCATGCATTAACTGTTCCTCCTTATTTTCACTTGTATTAAACCATAGATACACCAGTCATTTCCTATTGATGATGTTCACTTGGTTTTACTACCACTTTGATTCTATATGCCAAACACATTTTGGTTTATTTGTGCCCCAATCAGTCTTGATTATGACTACGTTTCTTTCATAATTATCCTGATCTTGTACCTGGAATCCTCAATACTACTGAACAGTTTTATATACGTGTTTTTACAGCATGTGCCATGTATAACTTCACAGGTCAATGCCTAATCCTTTTCTTTTTCCAAAACCAATGAACATGTGAATCTTGGTGCCTTTCCTGAAAGGAATATTGTTGAACAATGGTAGAACTTTCATTTAAGAACTAGATGCTTACATTTTGAATGCAATAATACTCATCCGATGCTACTACGCATTAGTGGCTGAAAATTGAGCGGTTCAAGCATGATTTTAGATGCTAACAGCTGTGCATGGAGGTTATTTAGGATTTCTGGCTAATATTCACATTTGTTGAACTTGAGTGGCCCCTATGATTTTAAGATGCTGACAGGAGATACCATGAACGAATGCTAATTAATATTCTGGATACTTTGGGCTTGTTCGGGTAAATGGTATGTTTGGAGTTTAATATACCCCAGAATGTTACTTGTTTGTGTAGGATATGAATGAAACTTATGTAAAGCTTTTAATCATGAATTAGCATCGATGTGTTTTTGTAACAATAAGTGAATAGCTTCTTTTCTATCAAGTGCTACGACCACCCAAGCATCATGTCGTTTCACAATGCTACAAAAATGGTGATGTCAAATACATTACTGTCACTTACACACATTTTGTCTATGGTGCTAATGAAGAATCATCTTCAGTATAAAAGTTAATTATGGATGTAGCTTTAGTCTTCTATTCATGTTGTAAATTCCTGCTTTTGTTTATTATTTCAGGTGTGTGAAAGTTATTCAATTACTTCAATCTTGTTGTGAGCAGTGCGAGTACAAATCAACACACTGTGGTTCTGTGGCTGGATTGCTGAAAAATATTTCAAAGTGATAAAACAATACTGACATGTTTCCTTGCGCCCATTCAGTAAATGTAAGTTTTGATCCACTAAGAAATTCTGTGGTTACTCATTTTTTATTTGTCTCCACATATCTCACTGCAAGTTTGTAGCTTTACTGCTCAGTTCATGTTATCATCATTTTCTGTATGATTTTCTACCCTCTTTAGAGTTGTGCAAAATAACAACCTTACGGATTACTCTAAAATTGAATTATCTTTCAGTAAACACGGTCATACGTTTCCTTGAGCCGACAGGTGCCCACATTTCATCGTTAAAGCTTTGTGTCTAGTCAATGTCCGAAGCTATTGAGTATCAAGACTAAATTGTCTGCATCATAGAAAATAACGATATATCATATCCAAGCATAATTTATTAGTATGAGGCCTTCAACATAGTGGTTGGGGCTTCCGAGTAGCACCTCTCAGGTCCCAGGTTCGATCCCCAGAGGGGACGAATTATGGCCTGGGTTAAAAAAATCCCCTCGCCTCTCCGCAATCTCAAAGCACGAGTTAAGGCCCGGTCCGGTCGCGGGTAACGGTGCTAAGCGCCGGCCCGGTTCTCACAGGGATCACGTGGCCCTCGTGTAAGGGACGGAGAGGGGTTCGGGGGTTTTCTCGGCCTGCGTGAGAAGGTCTTCTTCTTAATGCAATACCTCGGGGGTGGTCTTACCCTTAGTGGATCGAGTTTTTTCTTTTGATGCAGCACATATCTCTTTTGATATGTATGAGGCCCTGTCACGATGATACATATGGTTTAATGATAAAGATTACACTTAAATGTTGAGAAAACTATATGCAAAAGATTGACACTTCGAACAGTGAGATTTATTTCTGGTGGCAGTAAAAAAATTATTAATATTAAGTCTGCTGCATAACCACTGTGCAAACATAAATTTGACATGACCAAGTTTAGAAAGCGAAATCCTTGGAGACCTATTTTTTCTGTAGATAAGTCCATGCCAGCTTGATCATGTGCTGCCATGTGGGCAAAGTGGGGAATGCATTTTCTTGTAGATAAAGTTCTGAAGTTATGTGCTGTGTGTTAAAACCACACAATGGTCTGTTCAGTTTAGATCGTGAATTGAAATACAATGTACTGACAGAAATTCTGGTTTTACAGGTTAAGATTTTCATAGAAATTGAGAGGAATATCAATCTGTTTTGTATCAAGGTAAGGTATATGAGTATATCATGCTATGAAGCCAATCATATAGTTTCAGTTTTGATACTATTACAATAATCAGTCACATGGATTCCTAGTTGACTGGCTGAATTTATAAATTTTCTTCTACACCCAGGGATCACTAATAGGGGCATAAGTAGTACAACCATCCTCAATCTGCCGAATGATGGTTTGGTTGCTGATTTGTTTGTAGAGTTGAACATCAAATGCATGTTTCTTTACAGTAGATTCCGATGCCTGTCTGCCGGGGTTATCCTTTATTATCTTCTAATTATGCTCCCTTCATAGACAACTAAATAAGTGAGCCCCATGGAGAATGTGCATGTAACCGTACCTATACTGGATGTATAGTTTACTGCCTCCCAAAGTTCAATATGCCATTTCAATATTCACTCTGGATTGTTCTGTGATGGTAAGAAATCTAATTTGGAAAACTTTGTCAGTCAGGCAGAAACACTTGTATGTAAGATATGATGCCAGTCAGCAAATCTGTGAGTTCGTACGGTTTCGGTATCACGTTTCTTAGCATTTGTGCACAGTTGCTGAGAAATACTTAGTGCTCTAGTCGGTGTGCCATTCTGCCACGTACGAGCTATGTACTGGCTGGAGCCAACCAACCTTTTGCTTGTCAATGGGAACTTATATTTTTGTGTGATGACGCAATACCTACCAGCAAATGTAGATTGGTAAAGTATGCGATGCGATGACTTCAAGCTCACACGCACGTTACATTCCCTACAACTAATCCTTGCTGTTCACTTGGGACCAATCAGTTTGTTGGTGTGCGCTCCACATGGACGTTCCTTGTTAACTTGTTCCTCATCTTCGGTCGATGTCATGGTACAATCGCGTATTATGTGTACGCAAGAGGGACCAGATGACATTTAGTTCATCCTTTTTTATTGTAAGGATGATAAGCTCGTATTTATTGAAGTCGCTTTTATTCTTCTTTGTGATGAATTAGCGACATCTAAACGGCTAAAAGCTACAGAAGTAAAGGGTGTGTTCAGGGGAAGAAACCCGTTTTGAATTGTGAAATGTGCGACCTGCTTTCGTCCTTTTCACTATTTTAACTGAGCCAGGTGATCCTGATTGCAGGTCAGAAAAGTTGCGCACAGATTCGGTGATGTGATTACCAGACCAAATTTGGATCTGCCTAAGTAGTATTTGAATAGTAACTGAATTAACTGTGCCAAGACTTCAGTTGAGATGAAGAACTTTCAAACTTTGGACCGTACTTCAGATAATGCCAAATAGAACGGTAGGGAATGAAAGGGACAAATTATGTTCCACTCATTACAAAGTGCCATTCACAATGGTTTCTATTTCCAAATTTCAAATTATTGGAAGTTTTCGAAAAGTTTCATCCAAGAACAATTCTACAGGGGGCAAAAACAGCCCTTTCCTGACAAACTCTAGTGGCCACCAAACGGTCACCCAGACAAAATATCCACTCTGACAAGAGTAACTTCTAACAGAGAAATAAGAACATTCACCGTCATCAGCAACCGCCATGGCCACTACTTGCTTCTTGATCCTGTGCTAGTGACAAAAAACATGTATTGATCTTCCGATCAGTATGTACACCTGATACAGCATCAACATCATCTATCCATGCGCAGATGTGCTCAAAGACTAGTATGCTTCTTCAGATCGGTGGCGCCTTCCTCGACGTCGTGGCGCTGGACTTGTGAGCCAAGAAGAGCTTCTTGAGCAGCCTCAGCATCGTGAGGAGCCCCATCCTCTTCCGCCGGACGACGGCGTGCTTCCGCGTCTCGGCAGGCACGAAATCCTCGTCGCCGGGGAACCAGGAATCTTTCGCCGCCGTCCATGGCGTCCCCTTGGTCAGCGGGCACGGCGGCGCCGCCGCGCCGGCGAGCTCCTCGTTGAAGTCCTCCCACAGCATGTCCATCTTGTCCTCTTCCACGGCGTACCTCGCCGAGCCGTGGTGCTGGTAGCCTGCTGCTCCGGCCACGGCGTAGTGGTCGCTGCAGGCGGCGGCTTGTGGCTCCACCGCCGAGAAGCTCCTCCGGTGATCGTGCTCGTGCACGGCCGTGTCGACGCTGCCGGCCACGAGCCATGGCGACGGGGAGGAGAAGTGAGGGAAAGGGAGCGTGTTGGCGTTGCACTGCTCTACTGGAACGCAGGGGAATGTGAACTCTTCCATTGCTGTAACTCTCTCTCTCTGTCTCACTTTCTCCCTCTCTCTGACTCTACGGAAGCCCCCGTACGAGATGTATATGCAGAATGGTCTTGGAGGTTGCAACTTCTTATCTACCACTGCTTGACATGCCCAGAGAGGGAAAAGGACGAGAAAGAGAAGAATAGGAAGGAAGAGAGAGGAAATGTGATTGGTTTCTTTAAGAATTGTTTCTCAAGAAGTTGGAAGTGATGGTGGGCAAATGGGAGGAGTATTATAAGTGGTGATGGTGGTTGTTAAGATGCTTGGCCGATCAGATTGCCCTGTCAAGGAATGCCAAGCAGGCAAAGCACTAATAATAGGAGCGAAAGGTCCTACTACTTGTTCATGCTTAATTACAAGGTGATCATTATACACAGATAATGTACAGAAGCAAGAAAATAGGAGTGTTAAAACTGAATGGGCACTTTTTTTTTTGAGGTAAAACTGAATGGGCACTAAGGATGTTCAGACAGTACTAACTTAACCTGAACGTTATTTGCTGCAGTTGTTGGTGCTCAGGAATAAATGATACTAATAAGCTCCAACGGCTGAACTAACCAATCTGTCAGGATTTATCTACCTCAAAATCAGGGATATGCTTCTTTAAGAATAAATAGTCAGCTCCGAATATGTTATTGTGGTGTTTGATATTAGATGACGTTTATAATCAAAGTCTGGATGTTATGTCTCTAGTACAATATACTATGTGACGCCACTGGAGGTAGTGATGAGTTGTTTTTAATTTTGAATTGTTTCGGAGGGATTTGAAGAAGAGCATAGAAACAATTAGGCAGTGCTTTTCGGCGAAAGGTCAGCGCTTGTCGTTCACTTTACTGACAAAGAGTAAAGATGACTGCAGTGGTCTCGTCAGCATCTGTGGCGGAAAGAGTTTGTTAAACGTTGGGATGGTGCGTTGCTGTAAACACATATATTTTGCTCGATCAGCAGTTTGTGTTCTGATGTACCGTATCCATAATTCAACAACGTGAAATCAATTCTCATAGTAGTAGTTTAGCTTACATTGCCATATTTTCTCCTTATTATCGTGAATCCCTATTCCCAGCTACTGAGTATCCGCCAAAGTACGTCGTCGTCGACGGCAAAGCCGTCGTGCGAACGGCAGCGAGCGTCAGTGGTTCCAACTCCTCAAGCACATCCAGAAACTTACACTCCTCTGTTCTGAAAATGGTGTTGTTTCCACAAACCAAATTGATTTATGGCTAGTACAATTTTTATGTCCGAAATGACATAAATTACAGAATGGAGGGAGTACTGTGTATTAGTTAAGAGTTGAACATTTAGAGATTCAAAGTCTGAAGTTCTCAAGTTTTCTTAAAAAAACTTTCAAAATACCGGCAAAAATCCATGTCTCGGAATTCCCTGTGTTTACTGGACATTTTGAAATGACATCACTGTTCTTTTCTTTCCTTTTTGAAATATGACCACTGTAAAGGAAAGAAAAAAAGACACTCCTTTCCTTTTTCGATTTTTTTAATTTCAATGTTAAAATTTGTTGAGGAGCAAAACGGTCAGCTTTTGAATTTTAACATAAGGCCAATCTAATGATCTTTTTATTTGCATTTAATTAGATGACACATAAGCAAAAATAATGACATGACAAGAAATTTAGTATGAAAGAAAACAAATGTCTCATCCCCGTGAAAGACTATAGGTCACCCTTTTCAACAAAGTGAAAACTAAATGAAAGTAGACTGAAAGCCTTTTTTTTTTCATCTCAACCAAATTGAACCAAACACTAATGATCACCTAGCAACAATTTAATATTTTGACAAACCTATAAAACCGTGATATGAAATTAAACATTGAAAGATATAATTTCATTTTATAGAACAAAAGCTAAAAATTGATGTAACATTTATGAAAAGAGTGTGATGAAAGAATCCATTAAGACTCGCCTAATAGTCATAACATTGTATTATCGGTGATATTTAAGAAAAATGTTCTTTACTAATGCATTTTTTTCCTCACAATATTAAGGCAATTGACCGACGCGATTCGTCGGGGCAGTTAACGGTCACTTGACGGCTTGACTCAAGATCGAGAGAGACAACATGCTGCACACTGAGGGTGTGTTTGGTTTGACTGTGGCTATGAAAAAAGCAGCTGTGGGCTATAAGCTGTGAAAAAAGCTGCTGTGAGATATGACCTGTAAAAAATTTAAAAGTCATTTGATGAAAACGACTGTGAAAAACTGATTATGAGCTGATAACTATAAAATAATATGTTATTCATTCAAATTTATATGCAATTTAAAAGCTCCATCTTAATTTGCTTAAATTTACATGTAATTTGAAAAGTTCTTTTCTAAAATAAAATTTAAAACATTTTTCAAAAAGTTTTTTTAAAAATAAAAAGTTTCTTAAAAATGCAATTTTTTAAATATTGAAAACGTTTTTAATATTTAAAAAGTTTTTTAAAAATTCAAAAGGTTTTTAAATTTGAAGTTTTTTAAATTATAAACGTTTTTTTATTTAAAATGTTTTAAACTTTAAAACATTTTAAATTGAAGATGTTTTAAATAATTTAAAAAGTTTTTTAAAAAAATTCTGATAAAAAAATCCAAACTTATAAAAGCCAAAGCCAAAAAAACACCTTCTACTTGCTTTCAAAAATAATCTAGCTAAAAACTGCTTAAAAAGCTTAACCAAACACAGCCTGAGCGGCGGAGATCTTCTAGGTTCTAGCTCGCCCATTATCGTCACTGACGGCTTGCCGTAGTGACATGGGCCCCAGTTGTCAGCGATCGGTCGCCGGGAGTCCGTGATGCCGTCTCGCTCCCCGCTCCGTCGCAGGGCACGGCTTCCGGCGCTGCACGGCTGGGATCGAGATGAGCCGCCGCAGCCGCGCAACACGGGCTTCGCCGCCGGCCGGCGCCCATTTGCCCAGTTCCCGGGGCACCGGTTGCAGGCCCTCGCGGGGCAACTCCGGCGTCGCCGCGTGCCCCCGAAGCACGATAGATCCGGCGAGATCGATCCCCGCCCCGGGCTGTCGATGGGTCACTGCGGGGCGCTGCGCTCGCGGTCCCAACGCCGCTCCCTGACCTTGGCATGAAGGAGGCGTGTTCCCTTGCCAGATCGGGAAGATGAAGCTTCCTTCAATTTCATCGTCAATCCCGGTGCCATGGTGTCCACGCTCGGCGTCGCCATCTCAGGTACCTAATTACAAGCCACGACCCCTTGCTTATACAATTCGTTGCATTGCCTGCCGTAGATTTAGCTCCATGTCGTCAGTTAGTCAGTCAACCCTGGGATCAATCCAAACCCAAGAGACGGGGCACAGGAATTTTACTCTGGGTACTTTGACTGATAATGACTTTTGCGTTTTACTAGTTATTATGTATAAAACAAAACTTGTGGCTAGATTTATCACCACTGGTATTTTGAGCATATTTGTGAAATTGAAATCATTGCCGAGCATACTTAAGAACATATTGAAGGAAGCCACTGCCGAGCACACAAGTACCCAAAAGGCAAAACGCCAGACAATAGAGAGATCAATCCAAACCCAAGAGACGGGGCACATGATTTTACTCTGTGGACTTTGACTGATACTGGCTTTTGAATTTTAGTTCTTAGGTATAAAACAAAAAATCGCATGGCTAGATTTATCATCACTGGTGTTTTGAATATATCGTGAAATTGAAATCATTGCCAAGCACACTTGAGAACATATTGAAGGAAGCCATGGCCTAGCACAATAAGTGACCAAAACATAGAGAGATGATCCTTTTTTCTCCTACTTGGGCCAGTGAATATCAGCAGAGATTAAGGCAGAGGTGAAGAGGCGAAGCATTCAGTTGGAGGCTAAGAAGGTTCAATCAGGTTGCCATGGACAGGAGGTGCCGTCTCAGTGCTTGCCATATGTTCTTGCTACTGGTATCACTCCTTTTCTTGTCCTTGTTTCAGAATAAGTCAATGGCCGCTGTCGACACACCGTCATCGCCACCGCTGGACCAAAAGCAGGCAAACATCATGAGGCAAGTCAGGCAACTTTCGAGCGTGTTGGGTAACAGATGGAACGCTACCTTGGATCCGTGCGGCTGGAGAGGAGTCGACTGCTCGTCATCTGGCTCCGGCTCCTCGGTCGTCACCAACCTCACCCTGCCTGGCCTTGGCATATCCAGCTCCGGCGTCTTCGCTATCATATGCCCCCTCCAGACCTTGCTATCTCTTGATCTATCGAAGAATTTCATTACCAATTTCCCCAATCAATCCTTCCCCTCCCCTTGCGCAATGAGTGCCGGACTAAAGCAGCTCAATCTCAGCAGCAACCGGCTATCTGGACGGCTTGCTAATTTTTCTATCTTCCCCAAACTAGAGGTTCTTGATTTGTCCTTCAATAAGTTCAGTGGTAAAGTGGGCACCGATTTGATTTCATTGCCCGAATTGAGAAGCTTAAACCTTAGTACAAATACCTTGGAGGGTGATGTCCCCCTCTCTGCAAGCAGACCTCTCGTTTTGCAGGAACTTGTGTTGTCTGGGAATCAATTCTCTGGTCAAATCCCAGAAGATTTATTTCGTTATTCAAATCTCACCGTGCTGGATCTTAGTCAGAATAATCTTACTGGTGAGGTCCATAATGACTTCGGGAAACTCCAAAAGCTCCAGAGCTTACTCCTTTCCAGTAATAATCTAAGTGGGCAGATACCGGCAAGTTTGTCAACTCTCAAGAATTTATCTCGGTTTGCAGCTAATGAAAACAAATTTACCGGTTCGATTCCTAGTGGGATTACCGAGCATGTGAAAATGTTGGATTTGAGTTACAACAATCTAAGTGGGACGATCCCCTCCAATTTTTTCTCACCCTTGAGGTTGCAAAGTGTTGATCTCACCCAGAATCTGCTTGAAGGGCAGATTACAGGGAATATTTCTCGCAGCCTCTACCACTTGAGGCTTGGCAGTAACATGCTCACTGGGGTAATACCAAACACCATTGGTGATGCCTTGCAGTTGACATATCTTGAGTTAGATAACAATACCTTTGAAGGAGAGATACCTACACAACTAGGCAACTGCAAGAACTTAACCCTCTTAAACCTTGCAGATAATTACTTGGAAGGTTCAGTGCCCGGTGACTTTGGTTACCTGGAGAAGCTGGAAGTTCTGAAGCTTCAAATGAATAATCTCAGTGGATCCATCCCGGTTGTGTTTTCTAGCCTAACGAATCTGGGCATATTGAATCTTAGTCAGAACTTTTTTACTGGAGAGGTACCACCAAAAATATTCAACCTGGTAAACCTTACCAATGTGAATCTACAAGGCAACAAGTTTAGTGGTGAAATTCCGTCCACGATAAGCTCATTGTCATCGCTGATCGAGCTTAATATCGCAAACAATGAACTGACTGGTCCAATACCAGGAATGCCTGCCAGTTTGAGCACAGCTCTTAATCTTAGCCACAACTACTTAAATGGGCCTATTCCTCCAAACGTTGGCTTTTTGAAAGAGTTGGAGATACTTGATCTTTCATACAACAACCTATCTGGTCAGGTACCATCTTCCCTCATGAACTTGCGCAGCTTGATCGTTTTGGTGCTTTCTTATAATCAGCTTTCTGGGCGCCTCCCTATCTTTGGTTCATATGTATCAGTCATTAGTAATGGAAATCCTGGTCTGATGAATGTTACTCAAGACAATACAGATTCCTCTACTAGCAGTAGGAGACACACTGCTCTCATCATCATTTTTGCTCTTGCTGGCACTCTTATTGGGTTGATTGTGCTTGCTGCTGTTGGTGTGTACTCATATTCCAAGAGAATTTATCGTGTTGAAGATGAAGGTGTACCAGACGAGAGTATCCCTCGAATCATCAATGGCCATCTTGTAACGAATAACCGCACCTCCGCTATTAAGTTCATGAAAACGAAGCAAGATGACTGGCAGGTCACACGTTTCCAAGACCTCGATTATGATGATGTAGCCATACTCCAGGAGCTAAAGGAGGAGAACCTCATTGGCCGTGGCGGCTCTGGGAACGTGTACTGTGTCACATACACCAACCGGTACAACGGCAGCACCGGTAAGGTGGCCATGAAGCAGATACGGAACACCAGGAGGCTGGATGAGAAGCTGGAGCAGGTGTTTGAATCCGAGGCAAACATCCTTGGGAACATCCGGCACAACAACATCGTTAAGCTGCAGTGTTGCATCTCCAGTGCAGAGTCAATGCTCCTCGTGTACGATTACATGGACAATGGCAGCCTGGACAATTGGTTACATGGCCATGTTCTCTTTGCTGTCCACTCTATGGCGAGTGGGCAGTCTGTGACATGTGCACCACTGGACTGGCCGACGAGGCTTAGAGTGTCTGTTGGTGCCGCGCAAGGGCTCTACTACATGCACCATGAGTGCTCACCGCCTATCATTCACCGTGATGTCAAGACAAGTAATATCCTGCTGGATTCGGAGTTCCGGGCTAAGGTTGCTGACTTTGGGTTGGCTAGGATGTTAGTGCAAACAGGGGAGCTCGAGACGATGTCCGCAGTTGCTGGATCGTTTGGTTACATGGCTCCAGGTAAGGATATCCGTTTCATTATTTCGGTGGGTTTCCCTGTCATTCGGTCTCATCTGTACTATAAATGCAGTGGCGAAAATTACGTGATATAGTATGAGAAAATTCCTTCAGTGCCACTGCCATAAAACTTAATCTCCAATGAACCACCGACAAAACTGATAACCTATAGATGCCAGTCATAAAAAACTTTTATTCCCTTTGTGCCACCGCAGCTCCATGCCAGCGATCAAACAATTCTTAATACCAATACTACCCTCTAACCTGTGTTGTCGTCATCCTTCCCTGTCCTTCCGACCTCCTCCTGCTCAGCCAGAGCAGCGTCGTCGTCCTCCCGTGCTAGCCGGATCAGAATCCTTGACAATGCTGCCCAAGCAACCAATCTTGTCAAACAATATTGTTTTCTTGCTCCTTTGTTCCTCATGAAACTGACGGCAGCAGCTTGGACAAGATCAATTGGTAATGGATAATGATTCAAATTTCGTGATTTTACGGCTAGGGTTTAGAAAAAAAATGAATTAAGGAAGAATCTGTTGATTAGGAGCATGTCAACAGATGTCGAGCGTCGCCCAAGCTTTGCAGGAGCAGTACGGCCGTGCGCAGATGTCCTCGCCTTCCTTGGGTCGACCTCGACTCTCTTTGTTGGTGCAGGCGCTGGCGGCAGGAGGAAAGACATCACAGATAGAAAGGGAAGAAGGGCAACAATGGAATTTAGAAAAATTGAAACTAATAGAATCGACTGTACTGGCATCAAAGGGATAACATTTTAACATCAATGGCAGTAAGGAAGGAGATTGAAGTTTTAGCCAGTGGTTTTGACTGTACTGACAGGGTACAAATTTTTTCTGTGGTAAGAAGGAGATTGAAGTTTTAGCCAGTGGTTTCTAAGGAATTTTCCCATATAGTATTGACTGATCTTATATTATATACTGTAATATTTCTTGTTTATATGCAGAATATGCTTACACAAAGAAGGTGAACGAGAAGGTGGATGTCTACAGCTTTGGGGTCGTACTCCTGGAGCTCACAACCGGCAAGAGGGTCAATGACGGCGGAGAGCATGGTGCCCTGGCACAATGGGCATGGCACCACTACCGATCAGGGGGAAGCATCCCTGACGCCACAGACAAGTGCATCAGATATGCAGGGTACCCTGGAGAGATTGACACTGTGTTTAGGCTAGCCGTCCAATGCACCAGCAACTCGCCTTCATCACGGCCAACTATGAAGGATGTGCTGCGGATTTTGCTGAGGTGCAGCCAGCAGACGGACCAGAAAACTAGAGAGGAGCGTGCCATGGAGCACGAAGCAGCTCGTCTCTTCCTGCCACAGCGAGGTAGTCGTGACAGATAGTTTTCTCATGGAATTGCCTGCAGATCTAGCTCCAGGTCACTTCAGGTGGAATAGATGATGGAGTACGCCACTTAGACCACCCTGGAACCAACCCAAGCCCAAGAGAGGGGCTCAGGAGGCCATCAAGAACATTACTCCGTGGATCTTGACATGCAATAACTAGTATGTTGAGAATATCGCGTATTTGTAATCATTGTGTTATTTAATTTAAATAAATAGTGGCCAAAGCTTGAAGAGAATCTATAGTGTAGTTAAAAATGTAGCATCAGAATTTTCATATTAGCCTTGCGCGCACTCCTCTCTCGAGAACACATGCATGAGAACAAAGGAAGTCATTGCCGAGCACACTAAGGATGTCGTCGCAGTACATGCAATGAATCTAGCTCCACGTCACTCTCACGCAATAAACCAAACAGATGTAGTGTTCGAGTCAGTCAACCATGGGTCTGATGTAAGTCAACGTGCGTTCCATACAGTGGGTTAGCTCCTTATCACGTTCATGCAATCAACCAACCCTAGGTTAAACCTGTATTATATATGAAGTTTGATTGAAAGTGATTTTATTTGAAATGGTCTGGATGACGTTGAGAAGCATGGTTTATCGGATATGGAATCAACCGGCGACAGCAATATAGCGCATCATGTGTCAAATGAAAAGTAAAAGTTGGGTCCCACGTTTAGTGTTCAGTCATGGATGAGCAACTTCGGGGCAGATGACCCAGTCAACCAGAAGGCAGTGCAATCCAATTTCTCCATTCGTGTCGGTTAAATCAAGTGAAACGACCCAATGCTTATCTGATAAGGAGTAAAGGGAAAGGATAAGTAATCAATCCAGTGAAGCAAACAATTATATTGGTATCCATGGCGGTGAGGAGTAGGACATACGGGCCCTGTGTCTGCCATGGCTTCTTCCTACCGCTGCTGCTTCCATCACTGTTCCTGTTCTTCTTTATTTACCTGCCCCTGATCACAACGGCTGTCACTCGATCCCTTCCACTAAATGAAACGCAAGAAGCCATCTTGAGGGATATTTCTTCGAGTCTGGTGAACTCTGGACCTCTGAAGAATCAGTGGAACACAACAGATATGAATCCATGCCAATGGACAGGAATATCTTGTTCTCCTTCGGATTCTAGTTCTTCCACGATGGTGACTGAAATCATCTTGTCCAACTATGGCATATCCAACTCCTACATCTTTGCACACATTTGTGGTCTTGACACCCTCTGGATTCTTGACATATCCAGAAATGCGTTCATTGATTTGACTGGTTTGTTTTTCTCCTCTTCTTGCTCAATGAAGGAAGGGTTGAAGTTCCTCAGTTTGAGCAGCAACAAGCTAGCTAACCGACTCCAGGATTTATTGGGTTTTGGAAGTTCTTGATTTGTCTTTCAATTTTTTTACTAGTGGAAATTTGAGCTCAGATTCGGGTGCTTTTTCCAAATTGAGAAGTTTGAACCTTAGTACCAATAAGTTGAGCGGTGATGTTTCTACCAGTATGGCCAAATCTTTGGAAGAGTTGGCGCTCTCTAATAATCAACTGAGTGGTTCGTTCCCTTTGTGTTTGTTCACATATGCAAATCTTATCCTCCTGGATCTTAGTCAGAATAATCTAACACGTCAGCTCCCACATGAGTTCATGAGTCTCGCATGTTAGTAGATCTTCATGTTGAGCCCAACAGCCCAACACCCAGATCCGCGTCCTGATCGGGGGCGTCCCAACCCCCCTCTGGTTGGTGGATCCCCGTCGCACTACGCCAAATAAAAGGAAGGGAGGACGCCGAAGCACGCTCACCAAGGTTGACCGTCGCCATTAGTCCTTCCTACAGACCTAATCTGATCCCAAGGAGATGGACGCAGCCAGCGACGGGAAGCCACCGCCACGACACCGTGCTACGCCTCCTCTGCCCCGACACGACGTCGAAGACGGCATGGTCGGAACCAATGCCGCCGCCTCCTCTACATCGGCTCCTGCCCTCACCACTGAGTCGGCCCTGATCTACGCCTCCTCCTCGGCTCTCGCTCCACCACACAACCCAGGTAACACTCTTCTCCTCTCACACGATGCCTAGAAGATTAGTATCTATCATTGGTATCAGAGCCAGCTAGGTGATCGACTAGATGTAGATCGAGAAAGAAATGAGGTTGAATCGGATCGGCCAAAAGAAATCCCAAGCAAACACCACCAGAGTCTCAAACCCTAACCCTAGCCACCCATAACCCTAACCCTAGGTTTCGGAAAAGAAAAGAGAGCGGCGTCAGGAGAGGGACCTGGTCACCTCGCTATTGCTGTGCCGCCGCCGGCCACCCCGGAGGTAGAAAGATCTTCGGGCCGCTCGCCGCCAGGACGCCATTGCGCAGGGGCCCGTGGACGTCATCGCAAGGCTGTTCGACAGTGGCGCGCCCACCACGGGTGGACGTGCGCACAGGCAAAAAGCCTAGTGGCGGCACCGCTGCTCCTTTCTTCTTTGTTTCTGGCCAAAGGCCGCCGCCGCCACCTCGGGAGCGAGTGGAGAGGGAGAGAGCGAAGAGAGAAATGAGGGGCTAGGGTTTCTTTTCGGATGGAGGCGCCGGGTTTTGACCCTACCGAAATCGACGGGGAGCCATCAATCTGGATCAACGGTCCAGATCGAGGTGGGGGTGGAGACGGCTCAGCCGGGCTGGGCCGCCACTTTCACCGGCGATCGTGGGCTGGGCCGAAAGCCTTTTGTGCGCGGGGACGCGTGCCCGAGTGGGCTGGACCGAAAGCAAGCGAGCGCGGCCGCCTGCGCCACCATGGGCCGCCCAATTTTGCACACGCGCACGAGATGATGGGCTGGAATTTTTCTCTGCCCTGGGCCAAAATCATAAACATATGTACAGTAGCATTTTAAATTAGAATTTGATTGTTTTTCCTCAAATTTTTTAATAGAATTTGATGAAAATTGATGATTTTACCTATGTATTTTTTTGAACCAATGAGATAATTTTTACAAAGAGTAAATAAGATTTTTTTGCTACTGTTCATGCAAGTTTTATATTATGTTTCCGCTGCAAGATGATAGAATTTGATGATTAATGATAAAATTGATGTTTTCTAAAATTAAATTTGAACCAATGGGAGAATTTAATTTTAGGAGCATTAATTTTTCAGATTATATGTTATTGTAATTTTTTGACCAATGTTGTTAATTGCAGTATCATATTATAATGGTTTATGTATTATGCCTATTTTTTGCCCAACGGTGATGTAGGTTTTAATACATAGCATGGTAGATTTATATGTAATTTTGTTCCCACTTTTCATAATTAATTCAAGGTGCCATCATGATGAGTTTCCTGAACCAGATCCCAATCTTGAAAGGGGACAACTAAGGGGAATGGAAAAGAAGAGTCGACCTTTCTTTTGTTATGGGTAAGGTGGACTGGGTCATGACTACCCCATATCTCATAGAGCCTCCTGAGCTTGTCAGAGGCACAAATGAGACAGATGCTGCTTGGGAAAAGAGATAGAGGGATGATGCTCCCACTAGAGCTCGATTTCAACTTGAGCATAGAAGATGCATCCTTGACAACAAGAAGTGCTTGGCTCTTGTCAATAAATCGATTGAGCCCGATATCATGGGCTCAATCCAGAATGAAGAGACTGTCAAGGGCTATCTCCAGAGGCTTGAGAACCAGTTTACTGGATCGTTCCAGACATATGCCACATAGATAATCAGACAATTTGTGTCTGAGAAATACATTGGGGGTGGCATAAGAGAGCACATCTTAGAGATGAACAGTATGGCTGCAATGTTAAAGACTGTAAAGCTAAATATTGAGGATGACCTCCTGATTCATTTTGTGTTGCTGTCTTTACCAAAGGAGTTATGACAACTTTGTCTCCAACTACAATATAAATCCAAAAAAATAGACCTTTGAGCAGCTCATTGCTAATAGTGTCCAAGAGGAGGACAGAATCAAAGACAAGAATGGTGGTTCTGTCCACTATGTTAAAAACAACAAGAGCAAGAACAAGCAGCCAAAGCAAGTGGTCTTTTACTTTAAGCCTCAAGGCAAGCAGCAGCGTAGACCTCAGTAGGGACAGGTTGTAGTGGACAAGGACACATGCCTCCACTACAAACAGAAAGGACACTACAAGAAGAACTGTCCTGACTGGTTGAAGTTATTCATGACAAGACAAGGTGAGAACATAATTACACTTGTAAATGAATTCTTGTATATTAACTATTCTAGATTCACATGGTGGAGGAGCAACTATTCTTGTTGCAAATTGTTTACAGGGGTTCAGTACGACAAGAACCACGAGAAGAAACGAAGGTTAGATAAGAGTGGCTAATGGAATTGAAGTCAAAGTTGAAGATGTAGGGGATCTTCACCTAGAGCTTAGATATGGCTTTATACCTAAGCTTAGTGATGTTTTTATGTACCTTCGTTATAAAGAAACCTTTGTTTAATGATGAATGCATTAGTTTTGTGTCTTTACAAGATAAGCTTTATTTTTTATCACTTGGTGATAATGTGAATGCGATACATGATGTGAATGATAACGTGCATGATACAAATGTCCATGTGTACTCATTGTCTAAAATTAACAAGAAAAGAAAAAGAACTCCAAACGTCTCATCAAAATTATGACACTGTCGTTTAGGCCATATTTCGAGGAGGAGAATTGAGAGACTTGTAAAGAATGACATTCTTCCTCCATTGGAGTTCGTAGACTTAGAACAATGAATTGAATGCATTAAAAGAAAATATGTAAAGAAAATTAAGAAAGACACAAAAAGAAGCACAGGAATATTAGAGATTATTCATCGGATATTTGTGTTCCTTTTCCTGTCAAGAGTGTTGATGGTTATGACTCGTTTATAACATTCACAGACGGTTACTCCCGCTATGGTTATATTTATCCAATCAAACAAAGATCAGAGGCATTGGATAAATTCAAGATATTTAAAGCAGAAGTAGAATATCAATATGATTTATAGATTAAAGTTGTAAGATCCGACCGTGGGGCGGGGGGTGGGGGGGGAGTACTACGGGAGGCATACGCCTTATGGACAAGTCCCAGGATCTTTTGCTAGGTTCCTATAAGAAAATGTCATAGTCATCTAGTATTCTATGGCGGGCAAGACACATCAAAATGGAGTAACAGAAAGGCATAACCGTACCTTAATGGATATGGTGCGTAGCATGATGAGCTACTCCGCATAGCCAGTGAGTTTATGGATGGAGGCTTTAAAAACTGCTATTCATATTCTCAACAAAGTTTCAAGTAAATTGGTGCCTAAAACACCATATGAATTATGGACTGGAAGAGTGCCTTCGCTCGAACACCTTCGTGTGTGGGGAAGTCCCGCAGAGGCTAAAATATTTAATCCAAATCTTAGGAAATTGGATCCCAAGACAGTAAGTTGCCATTTTATTGGTTATCCTCAAAGTTCTGTTTCTACTGCTCAGATAGATATACAAAGTTTGTAAAAACAATACATGCCGTCTTTTTGGAGGACGAAATGATTAGGGGGAGCATGGTAGCTCGAGAGATCGATCTTGAGGAGAAGCGGGTATATGTACCCGATTCTATGTGTCAAGAGCCTTTTTTCTCACTGTCTGTTACTGTTGCGCCTGTGACGCCTGACGTTGTAGTGCCAACACCTATTGTCATTCCACCTATGGTACAAAAGGAACCTGTTCGTCAGGATCCAACAGAGATTGATGCTATGAGTGATGGGAAGTAGCAGCAGCCTCAAACAGACAATGTGCTAGAAGAGCAGGCTCCACAAGAGCCTCAACCAAAAATTGTGCCAACTGAAGAGGCACCTAGAAGGTCTCAAATAGTTAGAAAGTCAGCAATACCAGCTGACTATGAACTATATAACACAGAAGAATATCACATGGAGGATGATCCCACCTCATATGAAGAAGTCATGAGAAGTGTCCACTCATCTAAATGGTTGGAGGCCATGAGATGAAATAAAATCGATAAGTCTCAATAAAGTTTGGAACTTAGAAGAAATTTCTAAAGGAGCCAATACAGTAGGCTGTAAATGGGTCTACAAGATTAAATATGACTCTAGAGGAAATATAGAAAAGTTTAAGACAGGACTTGTGGCAAAAGGCTTTACGCAAAGAGAAGAAATTGATTACAATGAGATGTTTTCTCCAGTATCTTTTAAAGATTCCTTCAAAATTATAATGGTACTAGTGGCATATTACGATTTAGAATTACATCAAATGGATATAAAAATGACCTTCCTAAACGGGGATTTAGAAGAAAGAATTTACATGGCACAACCGAAAGGTTTTGTTTTGAAAGGAAAAGAAAATATGGGATGTCGTTTAAGAGATCCATTTATGGATTAAAGCAAGCTTCAAGACAATGGTACTTAAAGTTTGATGGAACAATAAAGAAATATGGATTTGAAGCAAATGTTGAGGACAATTGCATCTATGCAAAGTTCAAGAATGGAAAATTCATTTTCCTAGTTTTATATGTGGATGATATTCTACTAGCCAGTAGTGATATCAGTCTGCTACAAGAAACAAAGAAATTCTTGTCCTCGAACTTTGACATGAAAGATCTTGGTGAAGCATCATATGTTTTGACCATTAAAATTCATCAAGATAGAAGAAGATACTCATTAGGACTGTCTCAAAAGACGTATATAGAGACGGTGTTAAAGAAATTCGATATGCACAAATGCAGTGCTACACCTGCTCCTATAGTCAAGGGCGAAAGATTTGGGGACTGGGAAAAACTCAAGAATCAGTATGAGCTCAATGAAATGAAAACGAAATCATATGCTTCGGCTGTGGGAAGCTTACAATATGCGCAAGTATGTACACGCCCTGATTTAGTATTTGTCACCGGGTTACTTGGCAGATTTCAGAGTAATCCAGGCCCAGAGCACTGAAAGTTAATAAAGAAAGTCTTGCGATATTTGCAAGGAACGAAAGACCTCTTGTTAGTATATAGAAGTTCAGATTCACTCCAAGTGGTGGGGTATTCTGACTCAGACTTTGCTACAGATAAGACAAAATCAATATCAGGATACATGTTTACCCTGGCAGGAGGAGCTATTTCATAATAAAGCTCCAAACAGACTATTACAACAGGGTCTACCATGTATGTCGAGTTTATAGCATGTTATAAGGCCACGAGGCAGATCAATTGGCTAAAAAAATTTATACCCAAATTAAGAGTGGTTGACAGTATTGAGAAATCACTAAAGTTATACTGCGACAATAAATCAGCAGTAATGTATGCTCACAACAATCAGTCCAGTGATGCTGCCAAGCACATTAACATAAAGTACTATGTTGTGAAAAATAAAGTCCAGGATTGCACTAGGTGAAAGATAAAGTCTAGGATTGTACTATAAGTCTCGAGCATATAAGGACTGAAAGAATGCTTGCAGATCTTCTCACGAAAGGCCTACCGTCCAGCGTGTTCAAGGAGAACGTAGCCGGCATGGGGTTAAGGGAAGCCTTATGATTCTGGACTTGGGGCCCAAAGAAAAGTATCTGTTTCTGAACGGGAATGATATAGTAGCTGTATAATCTATTGGTGATTAGCTAAGACGATAAAACATGCTCTATGTGTAAATCCGTGATAAGATGGAAAATGTAAAGTAATAATGAAATAAGATCTAGGGAGAGAATGTTAGTAGATCTTCATGTTGGGCCCAACACCTAGATTCGCGCCCTGATCGGGGGCGCTCCAATCCTCCTTTGGTTAGTGGACCCTCGTCGCACTATGCCAAATAAAAGGAAGGGAGGATGTCGGGGCACGCTCACCAAGGTTGACTGCCGTCATCAGTCCTCCCTACAGACCTAATCCGATCCCAAGGAGACGAGCGTAGCTAGCGACAGGAAGCCGCCGCCATGACACCGTGCTACGCCTCCTTTGCCCCGACACGACGCCGATGATGTCATGGCCAGAACCGACGCCGTCGCCTCCTCTGCATCGGCTCCTACCCTCACCACCGAGTCGGCCCCGATCTACGCCTCCTCCTCGGCACCCGCTCCACCACATAACTCAGGTAACACTATTCTCCTCCCTCCTCCTTAGATCCACATCAGAACCCCTCTCGCACACATTTTTTGATCTTGTCTAGAACGATGCCTAGAAGATTAGTATCTATCATCGCAAACCTTGAGACATTGCTTATTTCAGGAAACAAATTGAGCGGGAAAATGCCAGGGAGCCTGTCGAATGTGACAAGATTGTTGAAATTTGCAGCGAACAGGAACAACTTTAGTGGTCCAATCCCCAGCAGGATCAGCAGTCATGTAACGATGTTGGATTTGAGTTGTAATTATCTGAATGAGACAATCCCCTCAGATTTCCTCTCGCATCCTAGGTTGCGGAGCGTTGATCTTTCGAGCAAGATGCTTGAAGGGACAGTTCCCGGTAACTTGTCTCAAAGTCTCTACCGCTTGAGACTCGGCAGAAACATGTTTGTCGGTAACATACCGTACTCCATTTGTGATTCAATGAGCCTGGTGATCTTGAGTTGGCGAGTAATCAAATGATTGGAAATATTCCTTTGGAACTTGGCCAATGCAAGAGCTTCTCTTCACTGAATCTAGCATCAAACAAGTTTCAGGGTCCAGTGCGGCAGTGCCCGATGCTATAGGTAGACTTGGCAATATGGTTGTTCTGAAACTTCAGAATAACAATCTCAGTGGACAGATCCCAAGTACAATTTCTAATCTACTAGAACTAAACACGTTGAATCTTAGTCAGAATTCAATTCATTAGTTGGAGTGATACCAAAAGGAATTTCCAAGTTGTTGAAGCTTTCCATATTGGATTTGCATAGCAACAGTATCAGTGGTGCCATTCCAAGTTCTATCAGTTTGTCAAAATCTCTAATCGAGCTCAATCTGGGGCATAATGCTCTGACTGGTGCCATCCCGTCCTTGCCAATCTCTTTGAGCACTTCTCTTAATCTTAGAGGACTTTTACAGTAGACCCAAATAAATGCACACCGTTCATTTCTTTCATCCGATGACTCCGATGGTTACAATGATACTATTTGACCGAACTGGTATCATAAGTATCATGAAGATATATCCTAATATCATATGGGTAATATTGGAAAAAATTATAAAACAAGACAATGATGAACTATTCTATATTGTTTGGATAATGCAATTTGTTTTAAGATTTTGTGGCATCAGCGCCGGCGACCGTAGATGCAGTGACAAAATGACGATGAACAGGGACGGGTGACAGCTGTGTCGATCTCATAAGCATGCTGCGTTGACGGTCAAAGCGAGAAAATCCTATGCTGTCCATCAGGCTGCCTCCCGCTATGCACCTGCTACTTGTGAATGCGATGTTGTCTTGGACGTTCGACAAAGAAAAGCTCATCGCGATGAAACATCCCTATAACTTCAATTAATAAGTAAGAGAGAGAGAGAGAGAAATCAATCTAATAAAACAGCAGCATAGATCTCTCTGATTGGTTGTGTTACGACCTTGCGGGCGGGCTGATGGGAACGGATCCAACTCCCCTGCCTGATGAGTTTGTAGTAACTTGTTTTGTCCAACAGTGATGACGGCATCAGCGGTGGCTCCTACACGCCCTAGAGAAAATAAATCAAATGAAGGGGGAAACGAACGACGGAGTTAAAGGGCAGCGTTAGCTAAGATAATTACAAAAAACTACCCACATGGAGGGACGGTTAGATTGTAACAATAATACCTCTTAATGTATGTATCATGGTCCACCGTAGAGGTTTGTTTGTTTTAGCTTATTTTAATCTAAATTATTTAATCTAGATCAAATAATCTAGAAGGGTAAACAAACAGGACAGATTATGGTGACAGATTAATTAATCCAGAGGGTAAATTATGATAATTCCAATAATCTTCTAAAGATATGCTTATTTTGGATTTTTTGGCAAAAGACCTACTGTCCTTGATTAGTTGGAAGAAATTACCCTCATTTGCCACTGAACTAAAAATTTCCCACTCCCATCAGGATCGGGGTCCTCTGAAGTACTTCAATTAATTCAGAGAATTCTTTTTGTGCATTAGCTTATATCCAGGCCATTCATAGTCTGATCAAGGACTGACATAGTCTGCTACTTTAATCAATCTATTATATATATATATATGAGCAATAAAAGGAGCTACCATCTTCGTTCTTAAGTCAAGAAATTCTCACATTAATCGGAGAAAAAAAAGAAAAAAAAATTAACCACCACTGCTATTATGAAAAACATAGACTAAAATACCCCTTCTTATATTTATAAATTACCCACCAACCGACTATGAAAATATTAGATTCAAATACCATTGTAAAGGTTTTTTCAATTCGATCCAACCATGTCAATTGTCGAAAGAAAAAAAAATCTAAAATAGAGGGCGTGTAATAGAGTCCTTTGGATTGTAGACTAAGAAAAAATGTCCCGCAGCCATATGTGAAACAATTAAGAATTAGCAGCTCATAATGAAAGTGCGGATTGTAATATAAAATAAAACTAGAAAAAGAAAAGCCTGGTACTATAGAATCAATACGTGAACTTCGCTCTCAATATCTATAAATTCTCACATTAATCGGAGAAAAAAAGAAAGAAAAATTACCCATCACTGCCATTATGAAAAACATAGACTAAAATACTCATTCTTATATTTATAAATTACCCACCAACCGACTATGAAAATATTAGACTCAAATATCATTGTAAACGTTTTTTCAATTCGATCCAACCATGTCAATTGTTTTGAAAGAAAAAAAAATCTAAAATACGAGAGTAGAGGGCGTGTAATAGAGTCCTTTGGATTGTAGACTAGGAAAAAATGCCCGGCAGCCATATGTGAAACAATTAAGAATTAGCAGCTCATAATGAAAGTGCGGATTCTAATATAAAATAAAACTACAAAAAGAAAAGCCTGGTACTATAGAATCAATATACAAGAATGGATACGAAGGACATCTATTATCTTCTTATTTGAAGAGAAAAGAAGCCACTACGTTCACTCTCATGATCACGAAATTATCATGTTAATAAAAAAAAAGACAAAATTCAAGCCATTAGATTTTATGAAGATCTAAGGACCCAGATTAAAGTAAGAGACCAAGTCAAACTATAATAAAACTACAAATAAATTCGGATTAATAAAAAACAGAAAAGAAAAACCAATCCCCCTACCCACCCGGAGCTCCCTCCTTCCAAATTAGCCTCCCTGCTACCAATTTCAAACAAGATATTATATCAAACAAAATAATACAACATGTACTCTCTTTCAGAAGAAATATACTACAAATTATTACGTAATTGAAAAACAAAAATTCTAGCTGTTGGATTTGGTGACCTATTACGTAATTGAAAAAGAAAAAAAATCTAGCTGTTGGATTTAATAACTAAGATTAAAGTAAGATCTAATGACCAAGATTAAAGTAAGAGTCCAAGTCAAACTAAAATAAACCGCGGATTAATAAAATAAAAAGGAAAAAGGAATCCAAGTTTCTATCATCTTCTTATTTGAAGAGAAAAAGGAGCCACCACGTTCGCTCTCATGACCACGAAATTACCACGTTAATTGAAAAAAAGACAAAATTCTAGCCATTAGATTTTATGAAGATCTAAGAGTCAAGATTAAAATAAGAGACCAAGTCAAACTATAATGAAACTTAGGTAAACAAATAAATTCGGATTAATAAAAAACAGAATCTTCTTATTTGAAGAGAAAAAGAAGCCACCACGTTCGCTTTCATGACCACAAAATTACCACGTTAATTAGAAAAAAGATAAAATTCTAGTCATTAGATTTTATGAAGATCTAAGGGCAAAGATTAAAATAAAAGACCAAGTCAAACTATAATAAAACTTAGGTAAACAAATAAATTCGGATTAATAAAAAACAGAAAAGGAAAACCAATCCCCTACCCACCCGGACGTCCCTCCTTCCAAATTAGCCTCCCTGCTACCAATTTCAAACAAGATATTATATCAAACAAAATAATACAACGTGTACTCTCTTTCAGAAGGAATATACTACAAATTATTACGTAATTGAAAAACAAAAATTCTAGCTGTTGGATTTAGTGACCTATTACGTAATTGAAAAAGAAAAAAAAATCTAGCTGTTGGATTTAATAACTAAGATTAAAGTAAGATCTAATGACCAAGATTAAAGTAAGAGTCCAAGTCAAACTAAAATAAACCGTGGATTAATAAAATAAAAAGGAAAAAGGAATCCAAGTTTCTATTATCTTCTTATTTGAACAGAAAAAGGAGCCACCACGTTCGCTCTCATAACCATGAAATTACTATGTTAATTGGAAAAAAGAGAAAATTCTAGCCGTTAGATTTTATGAAGATCTAAGGGCCAAGATTAAAGTAAGAGTCCAAGTCAAACTATAATAAAACTTAGGTAAAAAAAATAATTTCGGATTAATAAAAACAGAAAAGGAAAAACAACCCCCCTACCCACCCGGAACTCCCTCCTTCAAAATTAGCCTCCCTGCTACCAATTTCAAACAAGATATTATATCAAACAAAAAAAATACAATGTGTACTATCTTTTATAAGGAATATACTACAAATTATTACGTAATTGAAAAATAAAAATTCTAGCTGTTGGATTTAATGACCTATTACGTAATTGAATAAGAAAAAATTCTAGCTGTTGGATTTAATGATCAAAATTAAAGTAAGATCTAATGACCAATAATAGAGTAAGAGTCCAAGTCAAACTATAATAAACCATGGATTAATAAAATAAAAAGGAAAAAAGGAATCCAAGTTTTCTCATAAAACAATTTTAAGAAAACTTAGTAG
Source organism: Eleusine indica (assembly GCA_030378355.1). Lineage (NCBI taxonomy): Eukaryota > Viridiplantae > Streptophyta > Magnoliopsida > Poales > Poaceae > Eleusine > Eleusine indica. The sequence goes on from CM059494.1 coordinate 50,145,500, forward strand.
CGTGCCCATGTAGTAAAAAAAAAAAAACAGGAACCCATGATGGTTTAAAGATTAAGAAAAAGAAAATCTTAACAGTTTGAGGCAATTTATATTAAAAAAGAAAAGAATGAACAAAATTGATTTGTAGCTATAGTAACTCTTTAGGAGTTTGTGAGCCGTAACAGACTTGAATTGCCAAGTGTGTACGATTCCTAAGGCTATATTTGATAAGAATTTGCTAACCATCATGTAAAAAGGAAATTAAAAGATCAACAGTGCATGGAATCTCTAGGATTCTGTTGCATTGTTTCTATGGTATAACATCCTTATGTGAAAATGATTTGACAAGCAACATGATGACCCGACGATGATTAATTTATGTAGGCCCACATAACTGACGATGACACAATGACGATGCAGTGATGGATGATTCCATCTGGTGACACCAGTAAGCATGGTAGAAGATAGAAAGCGTTTTGATAACCAGGTGATTTCACTCCTCACTAATGACATATATGTTATGGCTGCTTCACGTGAAGTTCTGAAAAATAGGTAGTTCATGACATATACAAAGGAAGAGTTGAAAATTCAGAATGACAATCATAATTTTTTTCATAAATAGTCAGAGAGTTGCTACTCATGGATTGTAACATCACTAGCAACAACGAGGAAAATGGCAAAGTAAGAGTCTGTGTAGTTATTAGTGCCCATAAGGATGCAAATATGTAGCCTGTTACAAAAGAAGCAATAGTGATGTACTATTGAGAGATGTAAAGCTGACGAGGATGTCTTTGTTGATGTCTCAAGGGAGTCTTTGAGACACACTTAATGGCACAGAACGACAGGACAACAGGTTGATGTACCATGAGACTACCAACCTGCAGGTCGCATCTTGAAATGATAGCAACTAGAAAAGAAAATGTTGAGATTAATAAGAAATACACCTATGTCGACATGCTAGCACGCATAGAGCATGTTATATGATTCTTGCATGTTAATAATCTGAATGAACAAGTGTAATAGTTGAAACCATTAAAAATTAGAAAAAAGCATTGTATCGTTAAACTTTATGAACCTTGAACGGTTAAGATCCGCTGGAAGAGTTAATGTCAATCAAACTACGATTAAGCTGGCACAAAGTCTATGAATCCTTGCATTAGTAAACAGTCTGGATACAATTGTAGTAGTAGAAATCATTGAAACAAATTAGAAAAAGCCGGTCATTGTATTTGTCGAGGTGATTAGATGACAGTGAGGAACCAACTAAGCATCATATTTCCACATCAGCGATAAGTGACGGGGCACAAGTTGTTGAAGTCGATGATGAGGTAACATCTAGATATAAACTATGATAGCTTTAAAAATTTTCTGCACACTCAGAGTCACACATAATTATAGTGAGCACGTGGCATTAGTTTTTTTTTTTTGATGTTTGGTGCTTGGTCCTGAGGTGTTCATGATCGAAAGAGGATTTAAACCATATGTAAGTTGTTGAGCTTGGGTCCCTGCTTCATTTTTAGAAGGAGGTAATCATGTTTGTGGACTATGATTTGCAAGTAAATCAATATTCACAGCATGTCCAATAGGACAAACACTATGTGATGCCTAGTGCATCCTACGCTCTGTTAACCATTTGATAGAAATTAACCATTGTTGATTACTGCCATTGACAAGACAACAATACTTACTATCATTTGCCAGTTGTCTTAGAAATCAAACAGTATTGATTAACTACCATTGACAAGATCAACAATGTTTATTTATTGATCTTAACAGGATATAATACATACTGAGACACCATGTGGATATGTGTCATGGTTTGCAATATGTGATGAGTAATTGACTTGAGCTTGTTGGTGTTGAGTTGAAATGCGGGGATTTGAGGATTGCATGAGTTTGTGCATGTTGATGTTTTCACTAACCGGAGTTGGTGGAGGTGTTGGAGAAGTTGCAGGACATTGGAAGTGTGTTTGCTTGTCTCATGATGTGTAGTTCACTAGAGTCGACTTGGCGGTCAACGGCGAGAGGATCAGGCACAAGTAGGAGACTTGGGGCCAGACGATCAGGAGGCCGGGTGGAATCAAGGGTGATCCATACCGTACACGTGGAGAGGCAAGAAGCATGGATGGTTTCGCGGTTGAGCCTCAAAATCATGGTGGTGACGAAGACGGCGTGTTGACCAAGTCAAGGTGAGCAGAATGCCGGTGCAAGTGACAAGGGGGCCCCGATGGATAGAGACTGGGAGAGACTTGCCGATGGTCAGGATCGCGGGACAAGGTGACACGTGTCGACATCGAGAAGTCATGCTTTGAGAAGCGTGCAAGGCGGTTTCCCGGTTTGGGCCTCAAAACCAGTGGCGGTGATTGGAGGTGCACGTGGCACCATCGCGGAGCTTGCTTCGAGGCGAAGCGAAGTCGTGAAGGGCCTGAGGGCGTTCGACCGACGAGGAGAGAGATGGACAAGTTTGTCCTTGGTGGTAGGTGGCAGTGTTATGTAGGTCAAGGGTAGAGTGGTCATATGGATAATCCCTAGGCCTATATAAGGAGAGGTAGGGCTGGTGGAAGAGGTGCCTCTCTTGCCATTAGCCTTGCTAGGTTTTGCTTCTCATGTGCTAGGAGAGTGCTGTATCTGTAAAGAGGAGAGTAGTGAGTGTGTGATAGACATCTCTTACTCTTTCAAATAGTGGGAGGATGAGGGTGGCTTCCTAGCCATGTAATCATGTATCTTGAATTCTTGAATCAATGATATGAGGTTCATTTTCATGGTCAAGATCTTCCTCTCTCCCTAAATCCCGAAATTCTCTTTTTCTCTATTTTCGGAGCCATTTTTGTGGGAATTTTTTGTCTCCTTTTTGGATGAGTTTTTGGGTCGGATTTCTTGAGAAACTTGTTGCTATGATGAGCTAGAACAATCCTATATGGATCCTTCACCGAAATAATAGCTCTAGCACCTTTGATGGCTGTGATCGGTAGTGCTGATGGTAGTCCAGTTTCGCACTGTTTTGAGTGTTTGAGTTCTCTTTTGTTTCCGCTGTATTCCGCTGCTATAGTTGATTATTCCTAGGGTTAGCACATCACAAGCTGGTGTGTGTAGCCTTGGTGATCGGTTTAAAGGTTGGCTCGGGTTGTAATCGGGATATAGGCCAAGTTCTCTTGGAGAATTTTAATTGGCTTCCATTCACCCCCCCTCTGGTCGCCTTCTCGGTCCTTCAATTGGTATCAGAGCCGGTTTGATCACTAGTTGACCTTCACCGGCTTTGTGATCCGAAGGTGACATAGAGAAGCGTGTGGTTAAGCTTGTGATGTTCGATGGGAAAGAGTTTCTCTATTGGAAATCATAGACCAAGGCTTATCTCTTGATCCAAGGTCATGCTATTTAGGAGATTGTCGCACAGGACTACCAGATACCTGAGAACCTCGAGAGGGCTACTGTTGCTGAGATAAACAGGTATGAAAACAATTCCAAAGCTGTTAACATTCTGCTTTCTGCACTTGGCAGGAATGAATTTGATCATGTTTCACATCTTGAGACTGCTCATGCAATTTGGGAAAAACTGTGCACGTACCATGAGGGTACCAATCAAGTCAAGTCTATGCATAAGGATTCTTACAATAGACAGTACCAAACCTTTGCACAAAAACCTGGTGAATCACTAGATGAAACTTTTCGTAGGTTTGAGGCAATTGTGTGCAACCTTAGCGCTTGTGGTAACCTAGTGTACAATGATAATGATAGGGCTAAACAATTGTTGTATTCTCTTGATGAAAATGTCTAGGGGGTTAAGATTGCTGCTCTTGAGGAAACTGCTGATTTCAACACCCTTAATTATGAGCAACTGTATAGCAAGCTTAAATCTCATGAACTGTCTAGGAAATCTCGTCCTATTCATGGTAATCCTTCTTCGAGCATGGCTTTTCTTTCTAGCTCTCACAAGGGTAGTCTCACTGGTCCCTCTTATGAAACTAACCCCTCACATGACAAGTCTTCTTTGGAGTTTGCTTTGTCTTCTCTGGTTGCAGCTTTCGATGAACAGATGGAGAGCATTCCTGACGATGAGCTGTCATTGCTCACAAGGAAGTTCAAAAAGTTCTACGACAACCACAAGGAGAGAAGAGGCGGTGGCTCTCGGACCTGTTTCGAGTGTGGTGACCCTGGACACTTCATCGCCGACTGCCCTAAGAAGAAGAAGAAGGCCGGGTACCACGACAACAACCATGAAGACTTCAAGAAGAAGAAGAACCACTTCTACAAGAAGGGCAAGAACTCCAAGAAGTTTGCCAAGGCTGTCGCACGCACCTGCATTGCCGCCTTGAGCAATGTTGATCTCACATCAAGCGGTGGCCTTACGAGCTCGGAAGAGGAGGATGAAAAGCCACGAGTCAAGAGGAAGGACGACTTCACCGGGCTTTGCTTCATGGCAAAGAATGACCATGACACCGACTCTAGCTCCTATTCCGACATAAGCGAGGTACCTCCCACTCTTGATGAGTTCTCCTCTGAAATTGATCATTTGCGTGATGTTTTTCTCATGCAAGATGATAAGCTTCGCAATGCTGTTCATGAAAGTAGAGAGCTTAAGTCTAAATTGGAGAGTGCTGATTTTGAAATTGCTTCGCTTAAGTCTAAGCTTGCTCGTGATGACATTGCTGTTGAGTGTGAGTCTTGTCGAGTTATGATGACTGATCTGAGTCAGAGGGAGAGTGTTCATGCTCAAGTTGCCAGTCAGCTTGAGAGTGCCCTCAAGGAGCTTGATGAGTTCAAGGCTAGACCAACTCTTTTGGGTGCATGTCAGAAGTGCCTCAAGCTCACTGATGAGTTGGGAGCTCAGTCCCTCAAAGTCAAAAAGCTTGAGTCCATGCTGCAAAATGAGGCTCGCTCGAAAGCTTTTCCACCACCGTGTAAAGTGTGTGTCTCTCTCAAAGACAAGCTAGTTATCACTAGGAAGGAAAACAAAGTCCTAGTCCAAGAAAATGACTATCTTATTTCCAGGCTCAAAAAAACCCTAGTGAGTGAGGAAAAGATTGAGAGTGACTTAACAAGAGTGAAGGAGAGTGCTAGTAGATCCACCTACAACTTGGGTTTGAGTTTTGAGAGGTGTGAGAAAGAGAGTCCCAATGTGGGTAAGTTTGTGCCAAGCTCCAGCTACAAGGATGAAGAAAAATCCATCAAACCCACTGACACATACTATCCACCCAATCCAAAGCCCTCCTTCAACCCAAAACAAGCAGAGAAGCCAAAACCCAAGCTTGCTATGCCAAACAAGCCTAATCCTAAGAGAGACTACATTTGCATGTTTTGTGGTCGAAAAGGACACTTGGATGATTTCTGTTTTAGGCACAAGAGGATTGAGAGGAAACAGGCAGAGTTGTTTAGGAATGCTTTTTATGATGATTTTGTTGACTTTCAGCCTCGCTCTTTTCCTCGTGCCCATCGTGGACAGGGTCATTCCTCATATGACTTTGGTTGATGAAACAGAGGCTTTGAGCCACAGCGTTTTGATGTCCCACATTTTCCCTGTCGTGGTGAGCGTCCCGCGCATGGACATGGTTTTCGCTCGTATGGTTTCCGTCCTCGTGACACAAGGTTTGATACGAGACGCTTTGACGGCCATGTTTTCCCCATCGTGGCTCTCGTCCCATGTGTCCAAATGGTGATGTGTAAAGAACTGTTTTTACCTCTGATGGTCGTATGGTAAACTGCTGGCTCCCTAAAAATTTTCTCTCTAACCCCAGCACTGAGCCATCTATCTTTCCTTCTCGTTCTTTGTAGCCAGCAGGTGGAGGCTTGGAGAACAAGTGCTTGATGGATTCTAGGTGTTCGTGCCACATGACCGGAAATACAAAATGGTTCTCCAGCCTCACTTCCTTGAAGTGGCGGGAGTACGTGACCTTTGGAGATGACAAGAGAGGGAGAGTGAAAGGAAGAGGCACGGTAAAGGTAAATGGTAACTTCACTCTCAAGGATGTTGGTTTGGTTGAGCTTCTCAAGTACAATATTCTCTCTGTCTCTCAGCTGCTTGATGTTGGTTTGGAAGTGCGCTTTAAAACAAATGCTTCTTGTGTTCTTGACTCGAATGAGTCTTTGGTTTGTGGGATTTCTCGCATTGGGAGAGTTTTTTAGGCTGATTTTGCTGTTTCACCTGATTCTCACAAGTGTTTGTTTGCTCAATCTTCTTCTGAGCTTTGGAAATGGCATAGGAGACTGGGTCACATGAGCTTTGACTTGCTTTGTCGCTTGAGTGGCCTAAGTTTGATCCGAGGATTGCCTAAGCTCAAATTTGACAAAGATTTGGTTTGTTCTACCTGTCGTCATGGGAAGATGGTTGCCGCCTCTCATCCACCAATTAATTTGGTGATGACTAAATGTCCTAGAGAGTTGCTTCATATGGACACTGTTGGTCCTTCTCGGGTTCATTCGGCGGGTGGGAAGTGATATGTTCTTGTGATTGTTGACGACTTTTCTCGCTACTCTTGGGTTTACTTTTTTGAGAGCAAGGATGAAGTGTTTCATCACTTTCAGAGCTTAGCTTTGAGGCTGTTCAAGGAACTTTCTGGTGCATTATGAACAACCCGCAATGATAATGGCACTAAGTTCAAGAGCTCCTCTTTTGATGCCTTCTGTCTTGAGCATGGTATTAAGCATCAATTTTCTGTACCTCGTGTTCCTCAGCAGAATGGTGTGATCAAAAGAAAGAACAGAACCTTGGTGGAGATGGCCCGGACGATGCTCGATGAGCATAGGACTCTGAGGCGGTTCTGGGCTGAGGCCATTAGCACTGCTTGCTATGTTTCTAATTGGATTTTCTTGCACTCAATCTTAAATGTGACTTCCTATGAGCTACGCTTTGGGAGGAAGCCATCTGTTTCTCATTTGCGTGCCTTTGGTTGCAAGTGCTTTATTCTCAAGCGTGGTAATCTTGATAAGTTTGAGTCGAGATCTTCCGATGGCATCTTTCTTGGTTACGCTCTTCATGGCCATTCTTACACAGTTTTGAACTTGGAAACTAACACCATCGTAGAATCCTGCGATGTAACCTTTGATGAGTCAAACTCTTGTGCAAGCAATGTGGCTGAGACTACAGGTAACAGGGAGATGAAGGAAAGCATCTTTGTAGAAGAGGACCTACAGGGCTTGGATGATGATGATGATGATGAATCAACTCATCCTACATTCGAGCCTACTCCTGCTGCATCCACTACTCCACTAGAGGGTCCAAGAGCTTCTACATCGACCTCGGTTGCTGTCGAGCCAACTCCAGCTATGGTTGAGGGGGAGGTATACTCTACGAGGGAGGCCCCTCATCACATTCAGCGTCAGCATCCACCTCAATAGATGATTGACAACCTTTATGAGAGGACAACAAGATCAATGTCTGCACATCTCGCCTGCTTTACCAATTCTCTATTTGTTGCTCCCTTTGAACCCCGAGATGTTGGACATGCACTATCTGATGATCATTGGGTTAATGCCATGCATGAGGAGTTGGAAAACTTTGAGAGAAACAAAGTCTGGACCCTTGTAGAGTCTGTCACTGGTGTCAATGTCATAGGAACCAAATGGGTATTCAAAAACAAGCATGGGGAAGATGGTGAGGTTGTGAGAAACAAAGCTAGGCTAGTTGCTCAAGGTTTCTCTCAAGTGGAGGGTTTAGACTATGGTGAAACCTTTGCTCTAGTTCCTCGCATAGAAGCCATTAGGATCTTGCTTGTATTTGTTGCCTCTAAGGGCATTAGACTTTATCAAATGGATGTCAAGAGTGCTTTCCTAAATGGCTACATAGAAGAAGAGGTTTATGTCAAACAACCACCCGGCTTTGAGGATCTCAAATACCCAAACCGAGTGTACAAGCTTCAGAAGGCTTTGTACGGGCTAAAGCAAGCACCCAGGGAATGGTATGCTAGGATTAAGAGCTTTTTGCTAGAGCGGGGGTATGTCATGGGGTGTGTTGATAAAACCTTGTTCACTCTAAAGCATGGCAATGACTTTCTAATGGTTCAAATATACGTGGATGATATCATCTTTGGTGGTTCTTCTCATGCCCTTGTGTCGAGATTTCAGGAAGCCATGGAAAGTAAATTTCAGATATCAATGATGAGCGAGCTCACCTTCTTCCTTGGACTTCAAATCAAGCAATGCAAGCAAGGTACCTTCGTACATCAATCCAAGTACGCGAAGTACCTCATGAATAAGTTCAACATGGTCAATGTGAAGTCGTTATCAACACCAATGTCCACTACAACGGCACTTGATCCCGACGAGGACTGTGAAGCGGTGGATCAAAGGGAGTACAGAAGCATGATCGGGTCCCTCTTGTACCTGACGGCGACAAGACCCGACATTCACTTTGCGATGTGTCTTTGTGCTCGCTTTCAAGCTTCCCCAAGGGTGACCCATCGCAAAGCTGTCAAGTGCATTTTCAGGTATCTCAAATACACCCTTGAGTTTGGTCTTTGGTACTCTGCATCTTCTTCTCTTGATCTCATTGGTTATTCGGATGCGGATTTTGCTGGATGTAGAATTGATAGGAAGAGCACTTCGGGTACTTGCCATTTCTTAGGTACCTCTTTGGTTTGTGGGTCTTCTTGCAAGCCATCTAGTGTAGCCCAATCCATAACCAAAGCTGAGTATGTTGTTGCTGCTAGCTGCTGTTCACAAATCCTATGGATGGTTTCCACCATGAGAGACTTTAGGTTAAACTTCAAGAGTGTTCCACTTATGTGTGATAACTCTAGTGCCATATGCTTAGCCCGAAACCCAATCCAACATAGTAAGATCAAACATATAAATGTGAGATTCCACTTTCTAAGAGACAATGTTGAGAAGGGAGATGTTGACCTCAAATACATTGACACTAAACACCAATTGGCTGACATTTTCACCAAGCCCCTTGATGCTTCGAGGTTTGCTTTTCTTCGGGGGGAACTTGGTATTTGCCATCCCTATGGCATTGTTTGAGGGGGAGTTGCTCTTTGCTCTTGCAGTTGATGCTTTTGTACATATGTATCTTACTTTTCTGTATTGCATCTCATTTGTAATATATGCATTTGTAGATGAGCTTTGATTCTTATTCCTTCTTGTATTTCTCATTGCTATGGTTGAGCTTGAGCTAAGTTGTGTGGATGTGACGAGCAAACTCTCTTGCTAGGATTGTCTAGATGGCTTGTCATAGACTTTTGTTGAGCAACTTGCTAATCTTAAAGATAAACTTGGCTTTTTGTGAACCTCATGAACTAATCTTGCCAAAACTTGCTCACCATGTGGATAATTGCTTTTATCCTTGTTGAAACTTGTGTTGAGGCTAGTCTAGAGGATGTCTTGGCTTTGGCACCTTGTGTTTGCGAAATGGAAGGATTTGTAAATATTTAGCTCATGATGGAACATTGTGGGAACATGTGTTCTTTTTGCCGCAAAGGCATGCTCTTTTGTCTTGTGATTATTCATGAAAAATCCAAACACTGTGACTTGAGGCCTCGGGGTGTTTGCCGTACCCAGTCGTGTGACCCTTCGCATGGATAAAAGTACACATGAGGATAAATAATAAACACTTGATCAATTGAGTCTCTGTTGCATATGTGAGCGTTTGTGAAGCTTATTTTTTGTGAATGCTTGTTGCCCTAGTTGAGATTGAGACTGGCTAGTTTCTTTTGATTCACTTGATGCCTGTTTTGCCTTGGATGGGAGTACTTATACATATGGTGGCAGTTTTTCATGATCGGCAAATTTAATTCTATCTTAGCTTGTCTAGCTCTGGGAGCTTATGCCTTGCTATCTGCTTCTGATCTCTGCATGATTGTGAGCTATTGCTTTTATACTTCATAGCTCTATGATTATGATTAGCAAAGTTAAATACTTGTTGGCTAATTGTTGAAGCTCTTTAGGTGTGCATTTTCATGTGTTGCATGTTTTGCTCTTTTGCCTCTTTGATGAGTTCATTGCCAAAGCGGAAGAAATAAGTGCCTAAGGGGAGAAATTGTTGGGTCATGGACAAATAGTGCTAAGAAACTTAAAATGGCCCATTTTGCATTCATGTCAACTACCACAAGTTGAGGGAGAGCATCCCATTTCTTTGAGCGTTTCTTGAGCTTTTTGTGGTCATTGCGCTTTGTTTGCCAACTCTTGGTCCTTGTGATCCTTCTTATGCTAGATGGCTTTCTTTCACCTTTTCTTTGGGTTTGAGCCATTTGGATGTACTTATTTGAGTTTGCATTTCAAACTCTTTTCTCAATTCTATTCTTTATACATCTGGTGTTGTCAATGTACTCATCAAGGGGGAGATTGAGAAACCATGTGGATATGTGCCATGGTTTGCAATATGTGATGAGTAATTGACTTGAGCTTGTTGGTGTTGAGTTGAAATGTGGGGATTTGAGGATTGCATGGTTTTATGCATGTTGATGTTTTCACTAACCGGAGTTGGTGGAGGTGTTGGAGAAGTTGTAGGAGATCGGAAGTGTGTTTGCTTGTCTCATGATGTGTAGGTCACTGGAGTCGACTTGGCGGTCAACAGCGAGAGGATCGGGCACAAGTAGGAGACTTGAGGCCAGACGATCAGAAGGCCGGGTGGAGTCAAGGGTGATCCATACCGTACACGTGGAGAGGCAAGAAGCATGGATGGTTTCGCGGTTGAGCCTCAAAACCGTGGTGGTGACAAAGACGGCGTGTTGACCAAGTCAAGGCAAGCGGGATGCCGGTGCAAGTGACAAGGGGGCCCGATGGACAGGGACCAGAAGAGACTTGCCGGTGGTCAGGATCGTGGGACAAGGTGACACGCGTCGACATCGAGAAGTCGCTCTTTGAGAAGCGTGCAAGGCGGTTTCTCGGTTTGGGCCTCAAAACCGATGGCAGTGATTGAAGGTGCACGTGGCACCATTGCCGAGCTTGCTTCGAGGCGAAGCGAAGTCATGAAGGGCCCGAGGACGTTCGAGCGACGAGGAGAGAGATGGACAAGTTTGCCCCTGATGGTAGGTGGCAGTGTTATGTAGGTCAAGGATAGAGTGGTCATATGGACAATTCCTAGGCCTATATAAGGAGAGGTAAGGCTGGTGAAACAGGTGCCTCTCTTGCCATTAGCCTTGCTAGGTTTTGCTTCTCATGTGCTAGGAGAGTGCTCTATCTGTAAAGAGGAGAGTAGTGGGTGTGTGGCAGATATCTCTTACTCTTCCAAATAGTGAGAGGATGAGGGTGGCTTCCTAGCCATGTAATCATGTATCTTGAATTCTTGAATCAATGATATGAGGTTCATTTTCGTGGTCAAGATCTTCCTCTCTCCCTAAATCCCGAAATTCTCTTTTTCTCTATTTTCGGAGCCATTTTCGTGGGGATTTTTTGTCTCCTTTTTGGATGAGTTTTTGGGTCGGATTTCTTGAGAAACTTGTTGATATGATGAGCTAGAACAATCCTATATGGTTCCTTGACCGTAACAATAGCTCTAGCATCTTTGATTTGAAGTATTTCTCAAGTTTTTTCTTTTTGTTGTTCTTGGCACAAGATCTGAAATTCGTGATGATTTCTTGAGCCAATCAAGTTGATCTTCTAGGATTAAGGTCGTGATATGTTGAGGATTCACTGATCCAAAAATCGCATCATTTGGAGTTTGTTTGATTAGGTTTTGAGCAAGTTTTTGCCTAATCCCGAAACCTGTTCCTGTTCTGTCGGGATCGATCGGCACTGCCGACGACCGGGACCGGCACTGCTGGTGGGTCAAAACTCGGATCGGCACTGCCGATGCCACGACCGACACTGTCGGTGGCTTGAGTCCAAACCACGCACAGGCACTGCCGATAGTCAGACCGGCACTACCGATGCGCTCTGTTTGATGCTTCTGAGAATCCCTCACCGGCACTACCGATGAGCTTTACCGGCACTATCGATGGTGCCAACCGGCACTACCGATGGCTGTGATCGGCAGAGCCAATGGTAGTCCAGTTTCACACTGTTTTGAGTTCCCTTTTGTTTTCGCTGTGTTCCGCTGCTGTAGTTGATCATTCCTAGGGTTAGCATATCACAAATTAGTGTGTGTAGCCTTGGTGATCGGTTTAGAGGTTGGCTCGGGTTATAATCGAGACATAGGACAAGTTCTCTTGGAGAATTTTAATTGGCTTCCATTCACCCCCCCCCCTCCCCCTCTGGTTGCCTTCTCGGTCCTTCACATACATACCGTTATGACATAGAAAGAAGGATCATTTTTCTTTGAAACTAGAAAGAAGTATCATGACTGGAAATATATATGTAATATTTTCAGAAAATATGTACAAGCACCATTTCTCTCAAAATCACAACCCAACATATGTATTTTTTTAAAAAATGTGTACATGCACCATGCTCTAGAGAAACATTGACAGTAGCAATATGTAACATAGCAAAGTATGTTTGATTAAATTTGGACAAATTAATTTTGGAATCAAACAAGATAATGATGAATTTTGTTACTACTTCAATTTAGAAAAAAAAATGTTATTGTAATATTATAAAACATATAAATGTCTAGCCGCGCAAATTGCGCGGGCCATTTTGCTAGTTAAAAATAAGACAAGGGGCCCATAGTACTGCCCATTCCCCACTTTCTCTTCCCGATTCCTCTATCTCCTCGCTAATGTGATTTCATCGATGAATCTCTTCGATGCGAGGACTGAGGAGGATTTGCGGCAAGCACTCGGTGCTATGTGTGAGAAGCATTTGCCGCACGGATGCCTGGTGGCACCCACACGGCCACACCATTGCTAAGCGAGACTAGATCTGCGGTCCATGGAGTCTGGACGACGACGCTGGCAAGAACTCATCGCCGCCGCTAATCATGATTTGGGAACAACGTGGGCATGTAACCACAACCTTTTCTTTGTTCTTACCTTTCTCACTTCTCATGTTGAATCAACGCCGTTCTTGTTTTGCCATCATTCGATGATGCAGATGCGATGCATGTCGATATCGTCCTCAATCTCTTTTCTTCACTCGAAGCTGAGCCAACCTGCAAGGCTGCAATGGCGACGACAGAAATCCCCATCCGTTCTCATGGCATCCTGCTACGGTGAACCAAACTCTCTATTTCTAATGGCCGCCATGGCTGGCTGGCAGCTGCTACTTCGTGAGAGAGAGGAAAGAAGCAGTTGCATGCATGACTCTGCTGCTTTGTTTAGTCGATAAAAGGCTCAGCATCTGCCTAACCATTCACTACGTGATGAAGGATCTAGATGTTGTCTAATGCAGAGAAAGGTGTCCTCTGAATTGATCGAAGTAATTCAGAGGACCCTGATCCCTCCCATCGATCGGATGTGCCATCCCCACCCACGCGACCTCCCGGTCGTCTTCCTCTTCCACCTCATCATCCATTCTCCTTGATGTGACATTGCACGCGGGCGAGGTCGTGCCACAGCCTCTAGAGGAGAATCAGCGAAGCGTGCAGCTGCTTCCGATGGTGAAGTATCTGCACGAGCTCCCGCCTTCATTGCTCGATTTACCAACGTTTGTTTCAGATCTCATGACGCTGGAGGACGGGGGTGGATGTAAGATAGATAAGATTGGAATAATATAGTGGATTATATTGCAATGAGCCTCTCAGCCGGTATATATGAGAGTATAAGACTTGGAGGACAAGATACCTCCAGGATATATATGAAAGTCCTAGATACATAATCTAAACTACCAAATATACTCTAACATTCTCCCGCGATCACAGTGGGAGCACCGCAGACGGTGAGACTGGAGAAGAAGCCGAAGGTAGAAGCCGACGGACTAACATCCCCGCAATTGAAGCGTCAAGGTGTGGATGCTGTGACTGGAGAGAAAACCGGCGAGTAACACATGCGGATAATAGCCCCTTAGTGCCAAAGTAGCCGAAGTCGAGATGGACGTGGTCGTAGCCGTGGAGAAGGGCGTTGTTCCAAAATCATGTTGATGAGCAGACGGATGCACAAAAATCAGCTATATCCTGCCGAGAAGAACTCACTGGACGACTGGCCGATCACGCGATGGCGAGGGTGACGGGGCGCTCGGACGTATCAACGAGCTGCAACCAACTTCAACCCATCTGCGGCATCTATGGTGGTAGCATCCTGGAGGGTGGCGGACGGCACTAACTCGAACCATTAGCCGTGTGATGAGGAGGAACAGGCATGAGTGACACCATCACCTAGCTAGGCGACGATTTCAGTAAAGATGGCTTGACCACGAGCATCGTTATTGCAGCTTGAAGAGTACACAACAACAACCTCGATCTTCAGGAGGGTCGACGTTCAAACGTCAAACGGACGGCAGGGAGACGCAACCCCGAATCAGTGATCGGGAGAAAAAAAACAACAGCAGCAGCAAGATGATTATTCATGTACAGCACCGTGTGCACCTAGCGTTCCCTTCATCTTATCCTGTTTCTAATCTCCTTGCAGTACTGAACGTGGCAAGAAAAAAGGAAATCAAAGACGGAGGTAAGATTGGCCACGGTAAACGACGCGTGCATCTTGTCGCTGTCACGTGCTCCTGCTGCCCGGTTGATCCGCTTGGTGATGATGCCGCGAGAGTGTGCAGGATCGTCACTATCGGGATCGAGGCAGCGGAACGCGTGCGCCACAACCTAGCCGATGGGAAAATCCCGTCTGGTAGGAAACGCCGGAGAGAAGTCCATCTGCGCTGCTTGACACGCTAAAGCGAGACAGCCAGATCAATCGATTGGCGGCGAAACAGAGGCGCTGCCCCCGGCGGAGATCACGGAGATCGATTTCCCCAGAGGCGCGCGATGCGGAAGCGATGATGGGGTTAGATCACAGGATCGTAACCTCCTCTAATATCATGTAAGATAGAATAAATTGAAATAATATAGTGGATTATATTATAATAAACCTATAGAATAAATTGGAATAATATAGTGGATTATATTGAAATAAACCTCTCGACCGGTATATATGAGAGTACAAGAATTGAAGGGTAAAATAGTTCTAGGATACATATAAAAATTCTAGATACATAATCTAAACTATCAAATATACTCTAACATTCGAGAGGAGCAGACCTGCTGCCTTACGACCCTGAAGGATTGTTCCGGAGCAGGCCTTAAATCTTGTCTCATGACGCACAACTGCTATCAGCAAATTCATATATCTTGTTGGCCTTCCAAGTTGTTCAAGCGTTCGAATGACTAAGCACCGTCGGATTAAGTTTCTCTTTCTAGTTATCCGCATCGATCGATGCATCAGATGTGAGCTATTTTGTCCGTTCCTGATTGAGAAGTGGTGGTGGTAGAATACCAAGGCTAGTGTGTTATTCTTCTTTTCATTGTTCAGTTTTGTGCGTTTGATTTTGAAGTTCAGCGGTCGTTTTGAATGTTGGAGAATGCTTCGAGGTACCGAGTGCATCAGGTGAACTCATGATTGGCTCTTCGCTCCTGGTTACTATTCTCACGGACGCGCAAAGGGGAAGAAGATGCTGAACTTGCAGGATATGTCAATTCGATTTGGTATTATACCAGTTTATTTCGAGTCTTCAAATTATTTAAATATCTTCAATAAAAGAAAAATGTCATAACAAATAGTCAAGGTACTATTGTCTTCTCACATTTACAATAAATAATCTGAGCACCAATAATCTTGGTAAACAAACACCCTTATCCAGATTAATTAATCTAGCTTAAATAATCTAAAATGAATAATCTAACATCATAATCTAGATTAAATAATCTAGCTGGAAAACAAACAGGCCCTTAGCCACAATTATCTCACTGGGCCTCTTCCTCCAAACATTGTCTCTCTTAGTGATTTGGAGATTATTGATCTTTCATACAACAATTTGTCTGGTGAGGTGCCATCTTCACTTGCGAACCTTCAGAGTTTGACACAGGTGGTGCTTTCTTATAATAACTTTTCTGGGTTGATTCCTTGCTTTCGTCCGTTTGTGGAAGTCCAATGCATTGGAAATCCATATCTTGAAAATGGTACAAGAAACGATCTTGACACTCCTACTTCTAGTAAGAGAAGGATCCACGCTATTTTCATCATCATCTTTGCTATTATCGGTTCTTTTATCGGATTATGCGTGCTCGCTGTTATTCTCGTGATCTCGATGTCAAAGAGGACTTCTCACAACCAAAGGCTACAACCATCCGAGGATGCTATGGCTCAAAACAGCATTGGCCACGTTACAGCTATGAACACCTCTGCAATTGAGCTCATAAGCGCAAAGCGGGATGACTGGAAGATAACAACTTTCCAAGCTCTTGATTTTGAGGCTGCGGCCATACCCCAGGGGCTAATTGAGGAGAATCTCATCGGCCGTGGCGGCTCAGGGCGCGTCTATCACGTCGCGTACACAAACCGGCACAACGGCAGCACTGGAGTGGTGGCCGTGAAGCAGATATGGAGCAGCAGGAGGCTGGACGAGAAATTGGAACGCGAGTTCGAGTCCGAGGTGAACATCCTTGGCAATGTTCGGCACAAGAACATCGTTAAGTTGCTGTGTTGCATCTCCAATGCTGAGTCGAAGCTCCTCGTCTACGATTACATGGACAACGTCACCCTGGACAATTGGCTCCATGGCCACACCCTCTGCACCACCGTCCACCGGGCACTCCACGGCGAGGTTGTGGTCCATGCGGTGCACGCCGCTGGACTGGACAACGAGACTCAGAGCGGCTGTTGGCGCCGCGCAATAAGGGCTGTACTACATGCATCATGAGTGCTCGCCACCCATTATTCACCGGGATGTCAAGACAAGCAATATCCTTCTGGACTCAGAGTTCGATGCTAAGATTGCAGACTTTGGATCGGCTAGGATGTTGGTGCAGGAAGGGCAGCCCAACACGATGTCCGTCGTCGCTGGATCTTTTGGCTACATGGCTGCAGGTTAAGATCTGTGTTTCAGCATTATTTTTCAGTGGTTCTCTCTGTGTCATTTTTAAAAAAAAAGAGAGATTTCTATTGAAAATCAAATAACAAAGTACAGAAAATTGTTTGATACAATCTTAACAGGACATCTAATACAAATCTCCAAGCTTATTATAGCTCTATCACATCTGAAAGCATGGCACTAGAAGATTGAAATTACTTTATCCAGTTCAGCATTCATTCCACAATATCTTCCATCTTCATCTTCTCTTTTAACGGCTTAAGAAGAATCTTCCATTTCTGAAGAAAAGAAAAGATATGCCAGCATATATTTCTTCAATCAGCTTCTTTGGAAAACATTTTCATGATACCCATCTCAGTTCTTTTTTTCAATTGGCCTTGCCAGTCCTGCAAATACAAATACACCTAAACTTTGAAAGATGACAATTTTTCTAGGCGTCCTCTTGGAGCTCACAACCGGCAAGAAGGCCAATGCGGGCGGTGAGCATGGTTGCCTGGCACAATGGGCATGGCACCACTACAAATCAGGGGCGAGCGTCTCCGATGCAACAGACAAGTGCATCAGATACGCTGGGTATATCCAGGCGAGATTAACACCGTGTTCAGGCTAGGCGTCCAATGCACCGGCAACTCGCCTCCGTCACGGCGAACTACGAAGGAAGTGCTGCGGATTTTGGTGAAGTGCAGTGAGCAGACGGACCAGAAAACTAGAGAGGAGCGTGCCATGGAGCACGAAGCGGCTGCAATCTTCCTGCCACAGCGAGGCAGTCGTCGGAGATGGTTTTCTAGCGGCAAAGGAATCGCCATGTAGAGAACAAAGAACATCAAGTTTCATTGAAGTGTGTGGATGCTGAACGAAAGCATGACATTGCATCTGCAAATAACTACTAGGATATAGTAGTCACATGTGAAAATTTTCTCGGTAGAAATTTCCAATATTTCCGGCGTGCCGAGTATATCGGTGAAGGCAGGTAAAATTTATCCATCAAGCTTGCCAGTGTAACAAACAAATTATACTATATTTTTACTGAAATTATAGCAATTCTTTTAAAAATTTATTTAAGTTTTCAAATCTTTTTCTTAAAAAGACTTCGATATTTCCGAAAACCGGTCGATAAACATTTTTTTACAATAAATTCAGTCAGTAAAATTATGACAAATTCTTAGGTTTTAACAGGTTCTTATTCAGATGACCAGAGAAGAGGAATTATGCATCTAAAAAATTTCCACTGCCTGAACCACTCGACCATACAATTTTGAACTTTTAGATACTGTATCTACAATGTACTTATGCCCACATCTACACATCCAGTGGCAAGGAATTCAGGGGGAGGGGGCCAATCGTCCATCAGACATGAACGAATTGTTTTTTAGTTGCAAAAAATTGCCAATTCACATTGTATCGTACTCATTGTGCATGGATATAATGTAGAACTAATTGTGCATGGCGAAGATATTTGGCAAAAGGGTGAATACAAGTTACTTTAGTCTTTGAATTTAACTGCACACTCCTTAATTGCATCAAAATCATCGATAATTGAATATGTAGTCATCTTAATTGATATCTCCTTCTCGATATAGAGTACCAAGCAATCTCTTAAAAATCCATCTTCCATTTTAGTTCGTAGCCTAGTCTTCACAAGTTTCATTGTAGAAAATGCATGCTCGGTAGTTGAAGTGGAGATTGGCAAAGTAAAAACAAGACGAATCAACCTTGAAAAAAAAAGAAATATTATTACTTCATGTTACATGAAAAGGCTACAAAATTAAGTATGAGCAAGGAAAATAAATGTGAAATAAAAGCATACCTATCAATCAAATAATAATCATCTACATTTTTTAGTTTCAACAAGTCGACGATAAAGATCAGCTACACTTGTCAAATTTGGAACCTTGGATTGCTAGGTATATCAATCTCATAATGACGAAGTTAACATCTCAAATTTGCTCTCTCTTGCTCAGTAAAGTCAGCAGGATAGAACTTTAAAGCTAAAGAGCACACATTATCAATGTTTAATGAGCTGACTGAGTCACTTGGATTCAACGATGTACACAGAATGAGAAGCTCTGTTGCTTGTTCACTAAACCTGCTATTCAACTCTTGTGCTTGTTGATCAATTGCAAATATAAATATACCATATTTGTAGTGATGCTCAACGATGGTCTCATCATTTGCACGAGATCTAATAAAATCCACATAGCGATCCCCATATTTAGAACAACAATCCCTTGCTTGCAATTGTTTACTTACAACTGTAAACAATTTCAGCTTTCCACAACAAAAATATGATTTGGGTTTCGTTTAAGGGGAGAAGAAACTAGGGATTATAACTGTTTGCTGTTGGACGCGAGCCTCACGAACAATGATTAGGTTGATCGCAGTCTCCTCAGTTGCCAGCGATGGCGGCCCGAAGTTGCCGTCCATCCTCTCCACGCAGCCGTGATCTCGTCGGAGCAGTATCGGAGGCGGCAGCGACAGCGCCAGCGACTTCGAGTCGAAGCCATGAACAGAGCGGGCGCGTTTTCCTCTGTTGGCTTGGTTGTCGATTGTTTTCCTCGGCTGTTTTTTTTTTTATAATTGGATGTATTAATTTAGGAACAGGATACAGAGTTTAGGGTCAATGACAGACTGCAGTGCGTCTAATACAGGGCACTGTTGATTGTGTGCAACATGGCTACAAGAGTACACACATTGAGAGGAAGCTGAACTTCTAATAGCCGAGGCCGCTAATTGATGAGCAGAAGTGTTGTTGTCTCGGTGTACCTTGATGACACTGTAGTTTATGAGCTTGTTGTTATTCTTGAATTCGTAAAGTAATGGTCTTAATTTCCATTCTCCCGGATGTAAGACAAAGTCATCTTGTTGCAGAGTGTTGGCAAGTATTTGGCTGTCTGTGGCATAGGTGATCTCTGTGAAGTTGAGGGCCTTGAGCATTTTGGAAGCAAGGAGTATGGCCATTGCTTCAACTTGTAGAGCGGACGCAGCATGTTGAGCTATTGCTATGGCTGCAATGGTTGGACAAGCAGCTCCAGGCATAGTGATGAAGACACCAATGCCCGCTCTGTTTGGCATGTTGACTTGGTAGCTTAGCGGAAGGGCAGCATCTGTGAAGGAAGTTCTCCGGCACATCGACTCTGATGTACAAGGTAGTAGGGACACCGTTGAGCGATTTGTTGTCCTTGCTGACCTGTTCGTCAAGTTTCGATCCAGTGATGAGGGTGGCAGGCTCAGTGGTAGTGGTGGTTCATCATTGACCTGTGCATCTTTGAGTACCGCTTTGGTTGCCCAGTGTACCTGCATGGCTGTCCAATTCTTTCTATTGAATCTTTTATCATTTCTTGCTTTCCATAGATGCCAGATGGTGATGATGATCTGTTGAAGATTTGTTGGTGAAGTGCTCAGCGGTAGCAGATGGAGAAGTTGAGCTTGTACTCCTTGTTGCCCACCTGGGAGATTTGATGAACGGAGCGGGATCGAACCTGCAAACCAGACAACTCTAGCAAAGGTGCATTCAAAGAATAAATGGGCATCTATTTCTAATAGGCCGCATGTGCTGCAATACTTGCTAATGTGCGAGGAG
This sequence comes from Eleusine indica, assembly GCA_030378355.1. Taxonomy (NCBI): domain Eukaryota; kingdom Viridiplantae; phylum Streptophyta; class Magnoliopsida; order Poales; family Poaceae; genus Eleusine; species Eleusine indica. The sequence goes on from CM059494.1 coordinate 50,165,886, forward strand.
TATTTTCCCGCCCTTTCTCCAGTGGCCAAAGCTTGTCGTAGAAGGCGCCAGGAGAAAGTTTTATACTTGGGCTGTAGTGTTTTGTGCTTCTAGAGGACCTGTAGAAGATTTAATACCTGAGGTGGAAAAACTCTGCTTCCTGTCTGAGGAATTGGTTGTTGATGTTGTGTAGCTAGTAGCCTATATGCTTCTTTGGAGGTGCATTGTCCTGATGTCGCCGGTTGCCAGCAGAGTATGTCCGGCTGCTCCACATGAGAGACCTGCACCTGCGAGATAATGTTCATGGCCTGGGGGCCAAATATTTGTTGAATTTATTGCAGATCCCATTGTCTGGTTCCGTGAATCCAAAGATCAACCACGGTGTTGGGCAGAGGCTGCATCGGGGTAGGGAGGATTAGGAGATCATGCATCTGGCTCCAAATTGGACACCAAGGTTCTGTCCAAATGTTAGTGTCGCCACTGCAGATTTGGAATGTGCAATGATTAGAGAGCTTGTTTTTTACCGCCAGGATGGAGTTCTAGAATGCAGATTTGGGTAAGTGAATAGGGGCAGTCCAGAAAGATTTGTTAGGGAAGTATTTAGCTTTGAGCACATTAGAGAGAAAAGGGTCTTGTGTATTAGCAATGCGCCAGGCAATGTTAAGCAGCAGGCTTTGGTTGACTAGCGCTAGGTTCTTGATGCCGAGACCTCCTTTGTTTTTAGGTTGGGTGATATCTTTCCAGGCTCTGAAATTGATGGGGTTATGAGAAGGGTCTTTTTGCACTCCAGCCCACCAAAAGTGTCGGATTATAGCATTAAGTTTGGCTAGGAACTTTTTGGTAAGGATAATGTTCGACATGTAGTAAACTAGGATTGAAGTAAAGACTGAATTGATGTAAGCTAGACGACCTGCATGGTTCAGCTTGTTTGCTTTGATTGTAGTCAGCTTTGCTCTGAATTTGTTCAGGAGGAATTCATAGGCTTTGGTTCTTTCAGTGTGTGAAATGATCAGGGGGTGGCCAAGATGTATGGTGGACGTATCCATAGGCTGGACTAGAAAAATGTTTGTGATTTGGACTTTGGTATTGTCATCTACTTGGCGGCTAAAAAGGATAGAGGACTTGACCCAGTTAGGCATCTGGCCCAAGTGATAACAGAAGTCATTGAGGAAGTTGTTGATTAGGCTAGCTTCTTGAGGATCCGCTTTACCACAAATAATAAGATCGTCGGCATAAAGAAGGGAGTGAATCCGGGGACAGTTAGGACCCAGAGAGATACCAGTGAGAGAGTTTTTCTAGAGAGCTTTTTGTAGACGGATTGATAGTTCATTGATTGCAAGGACAAAAAGGTATGGAGAAAGCAAACAACCTTGACGGATTCCTCGTTGAGATTGAAAGCGGCCATGGGCCTGACCATTTATTAGAACAGAAAAAGTAGGTGCAGCAATGCAGTTATAGATAAGGTCGATGAAACGACCATGGAACCCTTGTCGACGGAGAGCATGAACAATAAAGGACCACTCGATTCTATCAAAAGCTTTAGCAAGGTCTATCTTAAGCAAGAACCCTTTATCTTTCCAAGTAGAGAGCCGAAAAGAGAGAACAATTCCCTGGGCTAAGATAATGTTAGTAGTAATGCGTCTACCCTTAATGAAAGCCATCTGAGAGGCATGAATGTAGTCTGGAAGGTGTTCTTTTAATCTGATAGCTAGGGATTTAGCAATGATTTTGTAAATGACGTTACAAAGGCTTATGGGTCTAAAGTCTTGAGGGACAGAGGGGTTTACTTTTTTAGGAATGAGAACAATACAAGTGTTGTTGAGTTCAGGATGGATGTGACCTGTGTGATAGAAGTCCCTGATGAGGTGCATAATGTCTTCTTTGATCCATGGCCAAGAAGCCCGGTAGAAAGCCACATTGAGACCATCTGGTCCTGGTGAAGCATTCCTCTTCATTTCCTTGATGAGGCTAAGAATTTCCTGTTCGTCTGGAGTTGACATTGTGAATTCTTCTTGGATGGTAACCAAATGTGAGTGGTTGTGGGAGTCTGCTGCATTGGTTAGGTGCAAGGCAAAGAGATTTTGGAAATAGTACGTAAAGATAGTAGCTATGTCTTGAGGAGTAACCACCGAATTACCTTGCGTGTCAAGGATATGAGTGATTCTATTTTTTCTTGCTCTTTTTAAAATGGCATGTTGGAAAAATTATGTGTTTCTATCTCCATCCGTGGCCCACAATTTCTTGACTCGTTGGGGATGGAATATGGCATCTTTGGTGAGCAGCGATTGGTGGTTTTGATATAGAGTAGCTTGGACATTGTGATTTTGCTGTTGAGGAGTTAGGCTATGTTGTTGGAGAATCTGGGTTTCAATGTCTTGGAGCTATTGATTGAGTGGATTTTTCTTTTTTCTCCATATTCTAAGGTCTTTGGCTAGGATTTTAGTTTGGGTGTGGAAAGGTTTGGAGCAGGTTTGGCGCCAGCTGTTAGAAGCAGCGGGCAAGAAATCGTCTTCTAAAAGCCACCAATTTTCAAAACGGAAAGACTTTCTGGAAGTATGCTTCTGGGAATCAAGTACTGCTAGGATGGGGGCGTGGTCGCTGTAGATCATCGGGGAAAAGCTATGCACCATTCTGCATTTGCTAGACAATGATCAAGACGTTGAAAGGTTGGATTAGTAGTAAACCGTTTGTTTGTCCAAGTGTACGCTGGGCCACTATAACCCAGATCAAAGAAACCACAATTTTTTACCAGACAACAAAAGTTTTGAATACGAGTAGCATTTGGCAGGTGTAGAACCACTTTTTTTATTTTGATGCATGATATTGTTTAGATCACCCATACAGAAGGTGGGGATGTTGGGATTCCCTAGCACAAAGGTAGCAACATCCTGCCAAATACTAAATATTTTGAGATGATGCGGGTCTCCATACATACAAACTAAATTAAAGGTTTAATTACTAGTTTTGTAGACACCTTCAGCTAGGATTAAATGATGGCTATCGTGGGTTATAGTTAAGTCTACATCATCTTTCCACATTAACCAGAGCCCTCCAGATTGACCGGCGGCTGGTACAACATGAGCATCATGAAGAGAAAAACAATTGATGAGCCGTGATTTAGTTATGTTTACTGACCTTGTTTCAGAGACAAAAGTTACCTGAGCATGTATGGAGGAGATGAAGCGGGCCAGATGCATGGAGGTAGTACTGCTAAGGCTCCGGCCCGAGCCTTGGCAGTTCCATGAGAGAAGACTCATGGTTCACCCAACGCCCTTGAGGCTGGCGCCCTTGCCTGTGGAGAAGCAGTGTTCATCTGCGGCGACGACCCAAGCTGGTCGCCAGTGTCAAAGTGGCCCTGAGAAAGGTCAGCAGCTAAATCTGGATTTGCACCATTGGCAGCTACGAGGCGGCTGAGTTGTCAACCAAGGATCCCCATGAGATGCACCAGAATATGAGCAGTGGGGAACCCATAGGGACGAGCTCTGAGTCGTCCTTGGTGAGCATCAATGCCGCATTTGAGGGTGAAGCCAGCCGAGGCGCCTCCGTGTTTACGGACTGACGGGGCGACAGTGGCGGGAGAGATAGCATTGTAGAGGCCCGTAGCCTGGGTCAGAGGCGACTTCATCGGGCAGTAGACCAGATGCTTGCCCATCTCGGCGGCTGAAAGTCATTGGCGCAACACGACCTTGCAACCGTGGAGACCTAGGGCGCCTTGCGAGGTAGAGATCGGTTGGCCAGGCCCCGGATCTGGAGGTGGGGGCGGCCAAGGCACCTGGGAACTTCGAATGGTTGCAAGGTGCGAGGGATTTGGTTGGGTGAAGAGCTCGTCAATATTCCTTGTGACTGATTGGTTTGGATGGATGGCAGTGAAGATGGTGAATCTCATGCAGGGCACTGGATGAGAAGCACAAGATTTTGGCAGGGATTCTTGCTTCCCGTTGTGCGATGGTTGATCTCCAGAGAAATCAGGAGTAAAGGCTTGAAGTTGAGTAAGGATTTGGGGATGAACTCGATGAACAGGGGAGGGGAAGAGGAGAAGCGGCATTTTGCCTACAAGTTCGTCACTGTAGCATCTTACTCTACACCCACTCCTACTGTAGCTGCTGGACACTCATCTGGGCTTGCGAAGAAGGGATCCTGGTAAGAATTTCTAAAGTTAGGGGCCGCCGTTGTACACGTCTCAACTATACATGGAAAATACCACACATTACGCTCTAGTTTAACGTTAATATGTTGAGTAACATTATATCAGAGTGCACTCGGCTCCGGCATAGCATGCTGGCCTAAATTTTGCCAGCGTCCTTACTCTAGTGTGCTATATACTATTTCCTCCTTTCAGAATATAGCTAGTTCTGGATTTGTTTTAAGTCAAACTTTTAAAACCTTGAGCTATCATAACAAAAAATTTATAATAATTAATAACATAAAATAGTACTATTAGATTGATCATAAATCAAACTATCATAATATATAACTCTTACTTAATCAACTTTTATAAACCTTCGTAATCAATGATCAAAGTTATAAAAGTTGATTTAGGACAAACTCAGAACTAGCTATATTCTGAGACGGAGGGAGAGTAGCCTAATTAAAATTGAATCTCTAAACTCCAATTAAGATTGAATCTCTAAATATTACACATTTTTTACTTTATGTGGAGGACCTCCTATGTGTAGAGTCATTAGGTAGACGGCCCACAACCCACTAATGCCGTTTCATCACAGCCCACCGCATAATGCATTTTAATTATTTTTAGATTTCTAACCACAAAATCAATTTCAATACTATAATAGATCTGTTTAAATATTTTTTTAAAAAAAATGTTACAATATTTTCATAAATTCATATCAACATTTTAAAAAAGTGAAGTCAATATTTTTCAAACATGTTGATAATTGACACAGTAACAAAACGTTGACACATTGAATGCAAAATATTGATGAAAATTTAAATTTTAAAATAATATAGTCATTCAAATTCAATAAAAAATGGAGTAACGCTTGAGGAAAAAAATATGTTTAAAATTTACTAACGTGTCATGTGATTGTGATCTACTTAAAGTCACCCATCCGCTACTCTATGTATAAGAAAAACCCCTTTCATGAACACCATCACTATACTTGGTCGTTTAGTATGGCCCCAGATTCTTTCAGAAATAAAAACATTTTAGCTAAAAAATGATTCTCAGCCTAAATCAGAATCACTTCGGGAATGTTCGCAATCTACTGTAATCTCTGAATCCCTTCGGGAATCATCTTCAGAGATTACGAACTGAATCTTAAATAACATTATCAACATAAATCCCTATATTTACCTTTCATTTTGAGTTTCTTATCGAACTAGCGCTGCATCGCGAGGTGGAATTATTAGAGTAGTTTCTGCCTTCCTAGCAATCCTTTACTGCAACTAGTACTTTGCACGCGCGATATACACATGCTTTCTTTTCATCAAAATAAATATTTAATAAAAGAACATGTTATTATTAAAATTGATATTTTTCAACTCCATATTGGTGAAATTATTTCAACTCCAAGGTCTCCACTTCACAACCTTACTTTTTTAAAGCTTTATGACTTTATTGCCTTTACTGATGTACAGGACAAATATTTGTTGTAAAACACATGACACAAGAAGATCAAATAATAAAGCTCTCTAAAATCTAAAATAAGATGATTTATGTTCTGTACAAATCTTTATTACAAAACACATGGCACAAAAAGATCAAATAATGAAGCTCTCTAAAATCTAAAACAAGATGCTTTGTGTCATATCAAATACTCCCTTCCGTTCACAATATAAGCATTTGAAGCATTCAAAAATTGATCCACAATGTAAGCATTCCTAGGGATAAGACAAAATATGATGGGTTAGTGGGTGGGTAGGGAATTAATAAGGTAGTGTAAAATAAGGGGTATATATGACTTTTTCTACGTTGACTAAATTTACATTTGAATCTTATGAATGCTTATATTGTAGAACGGAGGAAGTACTCCTCAACAGGGTTGAAATAACCGTGGTTAACCGGCCTGTTAACCCGGTTAACCGATAAACCGGTCCGGGCCGGTTAACCCTCGGTTATGATTTAAAAAATTTCAAAATTCAAAAAAAAATCGTATTAGACAAAACTGATGTAACCGACCAGTTAACCGGAATAATCGATCGGTTAACCCGTAAAACCGCACAAAAACCGGTATTCTTGAATTTAAAAATATATATTCAAAATATATCAATAAAACCGATCTAATCGCCCGGTTCACCAGAATAATCAGTTAGTTAACCGGTCTAACCGGCCAGTTAACCGGTTCCCAAAACAAATTTTGTCCGGCTAACCGGCCGGTTATATCGGTTAACCGGTGAACCGGGCTACGCTGGTTATACCGGCCTAGCTGGTTATGTGAACCTTGCTCCTCAACTGTCAATAGTCCTTGACTTCATAGAATACACTGATGGACCTCCCTTGATATAAGGGCATGCACTTGAATACCCAAATTTTTGACAAATAGTAAAGTGCATATCTATATATTTGTCATATGTACAAATACGCAAGCAATGAAGACCAAATTTCATCTCTTATGAGTATAGAAACTTTGAAAATGAAGATCAAGATCAATAGTTAATGTTCTATTTTTTAAAAAATCTTAATTATTTAAGTTGTTATGTAGTTTGTACATTTTACATGACTTTTAATGTGAAATTGGATTTTTGAATGCTGAAGTGAAAAGTTTTGGGTCCACCACTGATAGAATATCACAAGTATGAGTCCATAGTTGTTGAACCTATAACGAGAGTAGTAAATGGAATGTTTCATTCCATATATGCAATTAAACACACAAATTCTATCTCCTTCATATTGACTCCAAATATTTGGCTAACTCTATATAAGATGAGAAATAAAGGCAGACAACAAGAGTATATACACCTTAATGCCATTTCGTTGAACACTTTGAAGACATGACAAACTATATATACATATTGATGCATCACCTATGTGCACATCAGATTTATAGATCAACTCCCAACATTGAAAAAATAAATGAAGAAAAATAAAAGCAATTAGGGATAGAAATAATAGCCTACCAAGAGGACAAGAGAGGTGCAAGACGACGGGGATTAGGCTAGGTCCATCGTGGAACAGCAGCACTAGTACCTGATCGTTGCACAAGCTAGATTGAGGAGTTGGACCACCGGGCTGAGCGCTTCGAACAACCGTGATATGGCTCAGCGCTGCCTTGACTGCGTTGCAAAGGGCGGAGCCCCGTTCGGAGGATGATGATGCCATACGGCCTTTATGTTCATAACATCATTACGCAGTTCCAAGTCACAGACTACCCAATCTTATTTTTACAGAATAAACAAGCATCTTGCTTGAGCAGACCATCCATACCTCTCCAATAAACAAAGCACGGGCCGTACATTTGTATGCTTATCAACATCGTCATGACATTGCGCGCTTGCTTTGTAGAGCAGTTTATCATATACGTATAATATACTCCCTCACCCTCCGTACATCATCACAGTGATTATCAGTAGTGATGCATGCTTTCCGAGACCCTAATCAAGCTAATTGACTAGATCCTTTATATTAGCCTTTCCGTCGCCGCCGTGCACTGTACCTGGAGGCTGGAGCTGCCTAGACACAGTAGAGTGCACTGTATCTGTAGCACACACTCGACGTTACTCAAAGTCCTGAATAATCCAGTAACAGCCTTTGCTGCTAGGGTCCGTTGTGTTAAGGTTTGACAACTTTGTTTGCATCGAGACCCAAAACTCTCCGACGATAGCTCAGGATTAGCCTTGAGACGGCAGTAGAATCTACATATGCTAAAAAAAAACATGGCTTTTGGTCCGCCTCCTCTCCGTCAAACACGGCTAGTCTATCACTTTCTGAATATTCAAACAAATAAAGCAAAGGCTGTTTGCAGCTTTGCCTATTTTCCCCCCTTGTACCTGCTCTTGATTATTGCCTAGTTGGTACGATTGTCTTCCTTATTTCCTTGAGGCAGTGTCAGTGCTACTATTATACCGTTGAATAGAGATCTTCATTGACATACTAACACTTTTGGCAGAAGAACATGAAACTGCTAATTACTCCTAATTTTGTTCTGAGTACTAAAGAAACATTGACGAATTCTGCAAAGGATGTTACCTCGCCAGCCCCAAGCAGTAATTCATACCTCAATTTTGAATCAAGTTTACTGCTCATAACAAATTGGCATTGTTTTGTCTTTGACCTCCCGAATGGGAATAATTGACATCAGGACACAGATCATTCTGATCTGATTGTGGGAAGTTTTAATTTTGTGAGGAGAAAAAGAGCACACGCTGAATTCTTCTACTCTGAAAAAACTGAATCCCAGAAAGAGGCTCTTTCGCATGATTAAAAATAAAACAAATCCAAAACTGGTCTATGATTTCGTTTTTCTTGGGAATCCATCTTGTTATTGCAACAATCAACAAGTCTTGAATTGGATCTGGTCTCCCGTCGGAGGCACCAAGCACCATTAGAGCAAGTATACTGGTAGACAAAACGTCCGCCTCGTCAGCCTGCATTCCGAGCTGGAGGAGAGAGAAGCAAAGAGAGAGAAGATTATCGGCGATTGTTTCGTCGCCTGCTTCTGGCCGGCTAAAGCAGCACTCCCGAGAAAGCTGTTGGCTCTCATCCAATAACTGAGTGTCTAAATAAATGATAAGTAATAAAATAATCAATTTTAATTGAGTTAGTAGCTAAAGCTCATTATACTAGTGATTTTTGTTGATGGCTCAAAGTGACATGGTATTCGTATTTAGCCGGCAGCCGACTATATTATTAGCCATGCTCTTAAACAGATACTACTCCGACAGGAGTATGATCCAGCAGCGCAAAAAAAAAAAAAGTGGTGGTCAAGGTCTGGCATTTCCAATGCGTTACTCCTTTTCCCTGGGTGGGCCCACTCGACCCTTAAGTCCTGCATTTGCGTCAACAAATCTCGTTTACGTTTCCTACCTGATCCGTTGATCACAGTTTGGCTCCGAGTAAAGTCTTTTTCAGAGTTATTACGTTTACGAAGCTCCAGCTTCTTTGACCCGGCATCTGAAAGTGAAATTCCAAGGACAGATTTTGCAGGAATTTTGTAGAGTAAGACAAGGCCGAGAAATTACCTGCGCGGCGGAAGACTCGAACATAAAATTACATGGACCATTGATTCTGCAGACCAGCCAAAGCTGTCGTCAAATTCCATTCCACGCAGGCCCAGCTTTTGGTTGCTGCTGATTTTCAGCTCCCAAACACCTGCGTTTGAGTCACTCTCACTCACGCACGACACGAGAGTGGACGGTACAGTACGTCAGTCAGTCAACCCTGGACCCAGCGCGAGCCCGAAAGAAGGGGCAAAAGAATTCATCACAGCCTCGCTCTGTCCTCTCTCCTCTCTCTCTCAAGCACCGTGCGCTTGAAGAAGAGAACCCGAGAGCGCCATGGCCGAGCACACCCAGAACCCCAGAACCTAGAGAGAGGAGAGGGGAAAAAAAATCTCGTCTGTTGGGCTTCTGTTGGTGGAGCAGGGAAAGATCAAAGGGCGTTCAGGCGGAAACCAAGAGAAGATTCAATCCGGCGACCATGGTAGAAAGGAGGTATTGTTCCTGTGCCAGCCATGCCTTCTTGCTGCTAGTACCTATCTTCGTCCTGTTTCTGTTTTGCGATGCGTCGGTGGCCGCTGCCGCCGACGCACTGTCATCGCCACCACTGGACAAGAAGCAGGCAAACATCATGAGGCAAGTCAGGCAACTTTCGAGCGTGTTGGGTAACAGATGGAACGCTACCTTGGATCCGTGCGGCTGGAGAGGAGTCGACTGCTCGTCATCTGGCTCCGGCTCCTCGGTCGTCACCAACCTCACCCTGCCTGGCCTTGGCATATCCAGCTCCGGCGTCTTCGCTATCATATGCCCCCTCCAGACCTTGCTATCTCTTGATCTATCGAAGAATTTCATTACCACTTTCCCCAATCAATCCTTCCCCTCCCCTTGCGCAATGAGTGCCGGACTAAAGCAGCTCAATCTCAGCAGCAACCGGCTATCTGGACGGCTTGCTAATTTTTCTATCTTCCCCAAACTAGAGGTTCTTGATTTGTCCTTCAATAAGTTCAGTGGTAAAGTGGGCACCGATTTGATTTCATTGCCCGAATTGAGAAGCTTAAACCTTAGTACAAATACCTTGGAGGGTGATGTCCCCCTCTCTGCAAGCAGACCTCTCGTTTTGCAGGAACTTGTGTTGTCTGGGAATCAATTCTCTGGTCAAATCCCAGAAGATTTATTTCGTTATTCAAATCTCACCGTGCTGGATCTTAGTCAGAATAATCTTACTGGTGAGGTCCATAATGACTTCGGGAAACTCCAAAAGCTCCAGAGCTTACTCCTTTCCGGTAATAATCTAAGTGGGCAGATACCGGCAAGTTTGTCAACTCTCAAGAATTTATCTCGGTTTGCAGCTAATCAAAACAAATTTACCGGTTCGATTCCTAGTGGGATTACCGAGCATGTGAAAATGTTGGATTTGAGTTACAACAATCTATGTGGGACGATCCCCTCCAATTTTTTCTCACCCTTGAGGTTGCAAAGTGTTGATCTCACCCAGAATCTGCTTGAAGGGCAGATTACAGGGAATATTTCTCGCAGCCTCTACCGCTTGAGGCTTAGCAGTAACATGCTCACTGGGGTAATACCAAAGAACATTGGTGATGCCTTACAATTGACATATCTTGAGTTAGATAACAATACCTTTGAAGGAGAGATACCTACACAACTAGGCAACTGCAAGAACTTAACCCTCTTAAACCTAGCACATAATAAGCTGGTAGGTTCAGTGCCCGGTGACTTTGGTTACCTGGAGAAGCTGGAAGTTCTGAAGCTTCAAATGAATAATCTCAGTGGATCCATCCCGGTTGTGTTTTCTAGCCTAACGAATCTGGGCATATTGAATCTTAGTCAGAATTTATTTACTGGACAGATACCACCAAAAATATTCAACCTGGTAAACCTTACCAATGTGAATCTACAAGGCAACAAGTTTAGTGGTGAAATTCCGTCCACGATAAGCTCATTGTCATCGCTGATCGAGCTTAATATCGCAAACAATAAACTGACTGGTCCAATACCAGGAATGCCTGCCAGTTTGAGCACAGCTCTTAATCTTAGCCACAACTACTTAAATGGGTCTATTCCTCCAAACGTTGGCTTTTTGAAAGAGTTGGAGATACTTGATCTTTCATACAACAACCTATCTGGTCAGGTACCATCTTCCCTCATGAACTTGCGCAGCTTGATCGTTTTGGTGCTTTCTTATAATCAGCTTTCTGGGCGCCTCCCTATCTTTGGTTCATATGTATCAGTCATTAGTAATGGAAATCCTGGTCTGATGAATGTTACTCAAGACAATACAGATTCCTCTACTAGCAGTAGGAGACACACTGCTCTCATCATCATTTTTGCTCTTGCTGGCACTCTTATTGGGTTGATTGTGCTTGCTGCTGTTGGTGTGTACTCATATTCCAAGAGAATTTATCGTGTTGAAGATGAAGGTGTACCGGACGAGAATATTCCTCAAATTGTCAGTGGCCATCTTATAACCATGAACAGCATCCATACATCTGCAATTGAATTTATGAAAGCAATGGAAGCGGTCACTGATCATAATAACATCTTTCTGAAGACTAGGTTCTGTACCTACTACAAGGCTGTAATGCCAAACGGCTCAACCTACTCTATAAAAAAGCTTAATTGGAGTGACAAGATTTTCCAAATTGGGAGCAAAGAGAAGTTTGGTCGTGAAATTGAGGTGCTGGGAAAGCTGACCAATTCCAACGTCATGGTTCCACTGGCATATATCTTGACTGTAGATTGTGCCTACCTAATCTATGAACATGCATACTCAGAAGCTCAGAAGTTCAGAAGTACATTGTCCAGCGTCCTTCATGGTGGAAGCTCAGAAGTTCTAGACTGGCCTTCACGATATAGCATTGCTTTGGGAGTTGCTCAGGGACTGATGTTTCTTCACGGCTGCACTCAGCCAGTTTTGCTTCTTGATCTGTCAACAAAGACCATCCATCTGAAGTCAACAAATGAGCCTCAGATTGGAGATATCGAGCTTTACAAAATTATTGACCCTTCCAGGAATACTGGAAGCTTTTCGACCATTGCCGGTACAGTTGGTTATATTCCACCAGGTAAGACATACTACTGGGTTTCATCATTAACTCTGTGATTTAAATTTTAGCTGCAACTTTTGAGAAATAAAGTTTGCTGCTGTCCTTTCACGATATAGTTTATTTCAGCGTATGAGCACTTGTGAACTTGTTACATTCCTTTGTGTGGTTCTGTAGTTATGCCATCTGTTGGGTGAAATTATCAAATTACAACGTACATATATGCTTCCTGGACCTCAATTACACTATAATATCTTAATATTTGACCAAGGAAAGGAGCTGACATATTCGCTCTGAAAAGCTAGAAATTACTGGATTAATTAGAGAAAAAAAGAAGAAGAAAATTACCCACTATTTCTATTATGATAAAGATAGTTCAAAATAACCCTATGAATGTTCATAAATTACCATTCCATTACGAAAAATTAGCTTAAAGCATCCCTATGTATATTTACAAATTATCCACCAAAATCGATGAAAAGAAATTAACCTACTTTAATACCTCTATGTAATAGCTATAGTTAGATTGCTGCTATTTTTCTAATTATATGTCTCATATTTGTAGCAAAATGATCCAACAAGTTGCTTCATTATCTGTTAGTTCACTGCCTTTTTAAAGTACACATGTTTCCTTATGGTATACTTGTTGTCCAAGAACAAATTGTTTCTCGATTCTGGTGTTGGTTGTTAAGAACTGCAACTCAGATGCGTGGTAGTATTATACAATGGAATTAAACTAGGACCTTGTCTATTTTTTTCTGTTTCTTCTGTAGACGCATGCAGATTTTTACTTGATACTTTTTATTAAAAAACAAACTGTGAGAGAGATCCAGTACACTAACCCTAGATTTCTCATTGTTGCAGAGTATGCATATACTATGAGGCTAACGATGGCTGGCAACATTTATAGCTTTGGAGTCATTTTGCTGGAGCTATTGACTGGGAAACCAGCCGTCAGTGAGGGCACTGAATTAGCCAAGTGGGCTCTCAGTCTTTCAGCCAGGCCTGACCAAAGGGACCAGATCCTTGACACCAGGGTCTCAAGAACTTCGGCTGCTGTTCAAAGCCAGATGTTGTCGGTATTGAACATAGCTCTCTCTTGTGTTGCCTTCTCTCCAGATGCTCGGCCAAAGATGCGCAACATCTTGAGAAGTCTTTTTAACGCAAAGTGAATCAGAGTTATTTGGCCTCATAACTTAGATAAGTTTCGAGTGGAGTTGGATCTTTTGCTTAATCTGTGGATGTTAGTACTTAGTATACAGGCGAATTTTTGTACAGTTCCATAGGACCCTAGTTCATGGTAGATTATCATATGGTTGACGAACTCAGTAGTTAGGTATCAGTTCTATAGAGAGGCACCATATGATTTCTGCTGTAATGCTGCAGAGCTGATTATAAGCAAAGATAAAATGCGTTATAAGCATGCCACTGCTCATTCAGAAGTAGGTTACCCTGTTTTTCCTTTGCACTAGTCATGGGTGGTTGAACTGGGAGCAGAACTGGCCTTCAAGGAATGACAACAGCTCGGTCTAAATTATGATGTCTAAATTTGATATTATAGTGCAAAATGAAATAAACAATTTGTCCATGCAAATTATATGTTACGGTTCTCAAATTTACATGGTTACTTCAAGAAACTTTCTTGTCCTCTCTTTTGTTCTTTATGCTTTCAGCTTGCTTTTAGTCTACACTATGTCAATCTTTGAATAATATTTTTGATCTCCCTACATCTGATAGCTTATATATGTTCATTTTAAATCATCATCTGTACAAATTAAAAGTCCACTCAAATGGAAACCGCAAAGTTCAAAATTAAGATAATTCGTGAAAGTAGCACAAACACATTTACTATCTGTATACAAGAAAACATTTCCGGTTTTAATGAAAATAAAACATTTAAATTTTCACTGTTAATAGTATAGAACATATTAATATTGATAATATAAAAACAATGCTATTGAATACATATGAAACCATCTATTATAATATGCAACTTTTTATATTTAAAATAAATTATTTTTTTGCATATTATTTAACCAAACCCTAGTAATGTTTATATTTATGGATGCAAGAAATACGATTTAAGAAACTATACAAAATATAGTATAATGATTCGGACTACCAATATCATGCTCTTTAGATAGGTTCCATCATCCCAATCTGAAACACCCGACTCCGTTATGATAAATGCTCACACACGTGTGGATACTCACCTAACTTTATATTGAGAATAAAATTTGAGTGTTAGAATAATATTTAATTTGGGATGGAGAGAGTACATAACTGCAATTCAGTGAGTGTTGTACAATTACATGAGACTAAGTAACAATATCTATTAAAATAATTTGAGTGTTTTATCTGCAAAGGTGAACATTTCTATGTTTGATTAAAGCAAAACTTCTTGACTTTGACCAACAATATCTTGATAGCTAATGAATCTATATACTGTATATCACTTTAGTTCTATCAAATTTAATGAATTTTTACTATCTTGAGTTAAAATTGCAAATGTTTGACTTTGATCAAACTATTAATGCTAAGATTTTAAGTTTTAAAATTTACGAAAAGAGGAAGAAAAAAGATGATCTTTGTTGAACAAATGGGCTTTGTTGGACTTTGGAGGAGCAGACCCCAAAGCCGGGCTTTGGCACCAGCCGCCCCCCTCGTCGTCCTCGGCTAATCCGCCGCGCCTCCGATACTCCCGAGGTGGCTGCAGCCAGCCAACAACAGCAACAGCTGCAAGCGAGCGGCAGCCAGCTCAAAGCCTCGTCTTCGCCGCGCCCCCTTCTCTCCGCCAGCCTCCTCCCCCTCCCCCGCAATGGCCGGCCTCCTCCACCTCCACTCCACGCTGCTCCCCTCGGCGTCGGCGCTCCGCCGCCGCGGCGGGCTGGCGCCCTCATCCTCGTCCTCCCTCCGCCGCTGTCGGGTGGAGGCCAAGATCCGGGAGATCTTCATGCCGGCGCTCAGCTCCACCATGACCGAGGGCAAGATCGTCTCCTGGACCGCCGCCGAGGGCGACCGCCTCGCTAAGGGCGACCCCGTCGTCGTCGTCGAGTCCGACAAGGCCGACATGGACGTCGAGACCTTCCACGACGGTTTCCTCGCCGCCGTCCTCGTGCCCGCCGGCGAGTCCGCGCCCGTCGGCTCCGCCATCGCGCTCCTCGCCGAGTCCGAGGAGGAGATTCCGCTCGCCCAGTCCAAGGCCGCCTCCTTCTCCCCCTCCGCCTCGCCGCCCCCGCCGCAGGAAGCCGCCGCCGAAGAAGCGGCCCCTCCGCCTCCGCCGCCGCCTCCCCCAGCGCCTGTAGCAGTCTCTGCTCCCGCGCCGCCCTCACCGGCGACTCAAGGCGGGGCGCGCGTGGTTGCGTCGCCCTATGCCAAGAAGCTTGCCAAGGACCTCGGCGTCGATCTTTTCTCGGTCACGGGGTCAGGCCCGGGCGGGCGGATTGTGGCCAAGGATGTTGAGGCAGCAGCGACCGCGCCCAAGAAGGTGGCACCGGTGGTGGCTGCCAGGCCGGATGTGCCACTGGGATCGACGGTGCCATTCACAACAATGCAGGGCGCTGTCAGCAAGAACATGGTGGAGAGCCTTGCCGTCCCGACATTCAGAGTGGGATACACCATCACCACTGATGCTCTGGATCAGCTCTACAAGAAAGTGAGCATCTTTTCAATGTCGAGGAGTGTTTTGTTCTATGCATTGGATTATATTGGGTATAAGAAGAGTTTTTTTGCAGATTAAGGCGAAGGGGGTGACAATGTCGGCTCTGCTGGCAAAGGCGACGGCCATGGCACTGGTGCAGCATCCCGTCATGAATGCCAGCTGCAGGGATGGGAAGAGTTTCACATACAACAGTAGTATCAACATTGCTGTGGCAGTGGCCATTGATGGTGGATTGATTACACCAGTGCTTCAGGATGCTGACAAGGTTGAACACTTTGTGTATTTATTTTGTGCACTGGATGTTGATCTTTGTGACGACATTTTGTTTGACGGAATGGTTAATTGTTGGTTTATGCAGCTTGATATTTATTCATTGTCAAGGAAATGGAAGGAATTGGTTGATAAGGCACGAGCGAAGCAGCTGCAGCCCCATGAGTACAACTCTGGTATTTTCTTTTCTTCATATATGAAACTTGAATCTGTAGCAAATTATTGTGGGTCTTTTCTATGTTCTGAGTTAGTTTCCTAAGTATTGTGTACTGCTAAGTCCATATCCAATGTGCCCTGAATAACAGAATTTGTATGTTGGCATGCTGTGATTCCATATAACTTACTTGGATATGTTTTGTTGAGTACTGCTAAGCCCATACCCAGTGTGACCTGAATAACATAATTTGGTAGATGTTGGTATGCTATGATTCCATATAACTTAGTTGGATAAGGTCTGAAAAGGTGCAATCCTCTGTGTACAAATTCTTTTGGACATGTATCAGCTATGATACTTACAAGATGCCATACCAGGGGATACAAATTGTGTGTTCATTATCTGTATACTGAATAAGTGTCATTCTAGATAACTTACTCTGGTAATGCATACCTCTTAATAGTAAGTTTCCATGAGTCTTCAGCTTGTTTCCAGATAAACTTTTGATATGTGATACCATCATTGGAATTGCTCTGTTACAATCTTTCCAGTAGTTGTTAAAGCTGTAGTAGACTCTATTACATCAAACAAATAAATCCCTGATACGGCTCCAATTCTTCCTATGTTCATCACATGGTATTAGTCTTATTCTGGTTACGTGGATGAGAATTAAGGAACTGACTGTTGGGCATTCTTATCAAAATGCTTATTGTGACATGAATACACACATTGCAGTTGTAACAGGAAAACATGTAGAATTGGTGCATGCTGTTAAAACTAATGATTATGCTCTCTTTTATTTTATTATTCCTGTATCAAACAAATACAATCATATCCACAACTATTAGGGCCTAAAGTTAAGTTATTATTAGCACTGTTCAAGTTGGACGAATTCCCATTCTCTTAATTCAATCATGAGATCTTAAGTGTGTGTCATGGGCCACATATGTTCTTGGCACTTCTTCAGTCTTTTTGTTGCTTGTTTCCTACTGATTGTATGACTAGCTCTGCCAAATAAATGAAATAATAATTCAATAACTGCAGTTCTAGGAGTATGGTTGAGTAATATGCTATTTTTCATTGTCCACACATGCTTTCATACTAGAAACGTGGTTTGTGGTATGTAGTTGTGTCCTAAGACATCTCATTGCACATGCCGGGAGAAAAAAATCAAGATGGGTTTGAGTTAGTCGAGTATTTTAACAAGATTTGAAACAGGACCCATTAAAATGCACTTTTTAAACTTATGCACTCAAGAAGTATGAAAGGTAAACTATCTGATTAGCCTGTTCCTCTTTTATACTAATGCACTGGATTGATTTAAGCTGCCTCCTTACAGTATAAGAAAATATTTTGGAACTGATTTTTAGTCATTAATCTGAAGATGGATGGTAGACCACAGAAACAATATAAGTTACGCTTTTAAAAGTTGATTAAGAACTGTGAAATTCCATTGAAGCCTTATGCCATGTAGATTAGTGTAACCCTTTTTATTTTTTTGGTTAATTTCATTTATCTTGCCTCGAGTTTCTTCTGGATAATATTGGGTCATGTTGTAGTGCATCTTTTTGTAGTTCCTCTCCAAGAGGTGCCCAAAAACAGTGCCATAATTTGCTTTCAGAAATTAGTTATATACTGTGAAACATTGATAAATTTATCGTCTCATGAAATAAACAGAGCAAAGTGTTAAACTAGATTATTTTACCGCATAGTACCAGCCCGTAGCTTTTGTTTAGTATTTTTCTTTAATTTCCTTTTCAAATACTTTGTATTTTGTATGTCCTTTTTTATGGATAAAACAAATATCCGATAATTTGTTCCTGCCTATTTAGCATGCATGGGATTCACTTGATTGTCATCTCTTCCACTGGGCATACCTACTCTAGCTCTTTTTCAGTAATATGATATTTGCTCACTGCTTTTAAATAAAATATAATAGCAGTCCAAACGTTGATGGTAGAATGCAGTCTGCACTTATTTACTTTCCTGATGTAGTCTGATTGAAATTCTGAAACTCTAATCATTAGTTGAGTGTTTGGAGCCATCTATTTATATACGTTTGATGTGTTTTGCTCCACAATTTGATGATATTTTATTTGAACTACTCTGTTGTCTTAGTGTTTTAGCTAAAATTTAACTGATTTTGAATTTTTACTTAGAAAGGCTCCTCTATTCTCTAGTGCTATGTCTGTTACTTTGTTAATGCTCTTCATTTTAGCCACATCAAATATGTACAATGTGATAATCCTGTTATTTGTACATGCTAATAGCTGTCCATGTTTGACTTGCAGGAACGTTTACTCTTTCAAATCTCGGCATGTTTGGAGTTGATAGATTTGATGCAATCTTGCCACCTGGAACTGTGAGATGATGTTTCTATATCTTTCTGTCTTCTGTTTCCATGCAATGCTGCATACCTTATTAGAATTATTTCGGTTACTGAAAACAGGGAGCAATCATGGCCGTTGGCACGTCACAACCAACAGTTGTCGGTACAAAAGATGGCAGAATTGGGATGAAGAACCAAATGCAGGTAAGTTAATTGAACTTGTGGAACTTTTCATTTCTTGCCAACTGTTTTTTGTTTCATGACATTTTGTTTAGTTTGATAACTTCCAACTTGATCAATGCATCTAGGTCAATGTTACTGCTGACCATCGGATTATTTATGGAGCTGATCTTGCTGCTTTTCTGCAAACACTCTCGAAGATAATTGAGGATCCCAAGGATCTTACATTTTAGGTGTATCCAGTGATTGTTTTTCCCTGGCAATCGCAGTTGGATAATTCGCATGTCAGTAGATGTGTAGTATGTGTTCTTGTCATGTGAATTAGTTAATTTATGCTGTGGTTGATGATAGAATCAGGTAATCTGTCCTGCTGGTTACCTTCTCATCATTGGTTTGTTTTGCAATAAATTATTTTACCTTTTTTTTCTTCTTCTGTTGATTAGGGTCAATTATGGATACATTTCTTCTGGGGTTTCACCTATTCTCAATTTTTTCGAGCTCAATGAACAATGATTCATAACCTGACCACCTTGGGATACATAGAATGCAATGGGATTTTTTACCACCTTGTGGTTAATGTTACACTGGATTTTTTTTTCCTGTGCTTTTATCTATATTCAACTTGTAAACAACACTGTAAGCATAAGTTTATTGTTGACGCCCTTGAAAGGGTGCCAAGATTAAATTTTGGTGAATATCGGGGCACATGCTGTTTGTTTTGCAAGTGGAGTGCCATGATTTCTGGCAACCACTGCCATGATGCAAGTTAGGGAGTGTATCTGGTACGTCGACCTGTAGTACATTCCTGGGACAGAAGAGGATATCGTCCTCCCTTTTTTGCGCAGAAAGCATTCCTGTTTCATCTCGCTGTACTATCCCTCTTCTCTACTTGAAGGATTCTATTTGGTGGCAGGTCCCCGTATCTTGCTTGCTGGCCTGGGCTATACGCCATTGTATTGCAAGCAAAGCAAGCCGCCATTGATCACCTTCATATATTCATCCAGGAGCTACCTTGCTCCTGCCTCCCAAACCCATCAGATCCTGCAGGGAAGCCATGGCCGCGGCCGCGCCTGGCCGTGCCGAGGTCGACACCTCACGCGCCTTCAGGTCCGTCAAGGAGGCCGTGGCCGTGTTCGGTGAGCGTATCCTTGCAAGGGAATCCCAGTTCAAGCCAAATACCATTGCGCATGGTGACCGCCTCAATGTCAGGGAGAAGAACCCCAGGTCGAGTTCCAACACAATTGCCGCTCCGAACGCAAAGTCTGAGGTCAGTGATGCGGCTTCTGGCGTTATTCTCAGCAGGGAAAGCCACTCCAAGGCAAGAAGTGACACTTACAATGTGAGTCAAGGGGGAAGTAGCCATAACCTATCGCCAGTGCGAGTGACCAGGGCAGTAGTCCCAGACGACGTTCCAATGTACCTGGTGCCCTCCTCCCCGCCGTTCTTCGCGTCGTCGCCGTCACTAGCCAACGACGATTTCGAGGAGCGAGAGCGCAAGGACGAAGCCGCCGCCGACCTGATGGTGATGAGCTCCATCAAGAAGCTGGAGGAGGAGGCGGCCAGGACGCGGCAGGAGGTGGCGCAGCTCAAGAAGCGGGTCGCGGAGATGGAGCTGTCCATGGCGACGCTGAACGCGAAGCTCCACCGCGCGCTCTCGAAGCTGGCCCACATGGAGGCCGACAAGGCGGCGGCGGAGCGGGCCAGCATCATCGAGCGGGGCCGCAGCGGCGAGTTGGCGGCGCTGGCGCTCTGGGCCGAGGGCCGCCGTGCGCCGCCGATGAGCGGTGGAAGGCCGCCGTTGGGCCACCTGATGAGGTTCGGCGACGGCGGCGGGGAGGCGGTGACGGCCGGCGGCGAGGAGATGGTGGTGGCGAGGAGGAAGGTGCAGAAGCGGAAGCCGATCGTGCCGCTGGTGTTCCCGATGATCAACGGCCTGCTGTTCTCGAACAAGAGGAGGGCCAAGGACAAGGAGAGCGTGTATATGAAGGAGCTTTACAGCTTGTTAAGGATGAGTTAGTGACTGATCGCTGCTTCTGTGTGTGTGCTAATCTATGGCTACTTCGTGTGTCAATGCGTGGTCACCTCTGCACGTATCTAATTATTTTTCAGTGTGTTTGTTTAGTGTCTAAGATTAATTGTGTGAGTGTGGGTTGCCAAAGAGGCTGATGTAAGAAATATGTAAATTAATTTTTTTTTAGCGTTGATGTGTGGTAAACTACCATATTCAATCGAATCAAGAATGGGGTAAAGCACGTACCGTGTTGTGCTTCAGGTACTTATCGGCGAACTAATCTCGTTGCATGCGGTGCATTATGTACTCTGCTATTATAAGTGTCCTCTGGAACTGCCTCTCCCAAGTTTGCGGTTACCTTTTGTTGAACATTTCCAACTGCCCCTCTCACAAAATCAACTAACTCCAAGAACGATCAAAACTTTTGTCCCCCTGGCGATTATCGGCATTCGGAGATACGGATCAATTCGTCAACTGCGTTGCAACGATCATCTGATCTCTGAAAAAACAGAGTCGTCAGTGGTTGCGTTCTGTCAATTAATCAGGTCTTGGCTTTTCTCTTGCGGTTTGATCGATCCCCACCACACCATCGCATTGGTTGGTTCCGAGGAGGGATCAATCAATCTATCAATGGGGACGCCACCGCAGAGACAACAGCCGCCGGGGAGCGTGTGGGTGTGGGTGGTGGCGGCGGTGCTCCTCCTCTGCCTGCTCGCCGGCGGCGGGTGCCTGGTGCTCTACCTCACTCTCCCGCCGGCGGAGGCGCCGCAGTGGCTGGCGGCGGCGGGGCTCAGCCTCGTCGCGCTGCCATGGGCGTTCTGGACCCTCACGTGCGCGTACCGGTGCTGCTGCTCGTCGTCGTCGCCGGACGCGGCGGCGGCGGCGGTCGCGGAGCGGCAGGCGTCGTCTCGGAGGTCCGCCGCGGTGGCGCCGCTGCCGAGCAGCAAGAACCTCAAGAGCGCGCTCACCGGCGCCAGGCGCGGCGAGGGGTCTGCCGGGTCACCCACCGCCAGCAGCGGCGCGCGGCGGGTGCGGTTCGGCGAGGCCACCGTGCTCGGGGAGGAGGAGGAGCGCGTCGCCGAGGAGGAGGAGGATGATGGGTCGTCGGTGCACTCGAACGAGAGCGAGGCGGCGCCCCTCGCCGCATCCATGCATTCCTCCTCCTCCTCCTCATGATATATCTTATTCTTTTACATCATGTAGCACAGGTAATCATTAATTCAATAGATGAATTACGTATTAGTTACATAGTCAGGTAGTGGATTGGTCGATGTGACGCCATGCCGATGCGAAGATGCAAATCAAGTTCCTCATTGTTGCGTCATTCCCCTGATTTTCTCTTTTCTTGTTTCCTCTCTTTATAATTTAATATATTATTAATGTAGACTAGTTGTTCTTGGATGTTTCATGGTCCTCTGACCAACTCTAATGTATTCTGTGTTATTAGAGGAACAGCTGAAAATGCTGTTTCGATAAATCATATGAAAATACTCCCTCCGTTTATATTTAGATGTCGTTTTGTAGTTGGACATGAGAAATAAGGAGAAGTAAAAAGATGGGTGCACTGAAAACGAGAAGGAGAGAGATAGAGATAGAGATATAGTGAGAAAAGAGAATATTGTATTAAAAAGAGAGAAAAATACATTGGGAAGCAAGAATGATATGTAATTAAAGAAAAGTTAAAAACATTAGAATGACATGTAAATATGAACGGAGGGAGTAAGTGTTGTTTCCGTCAGTCACAGCACCGAATCTGTTGCAATCTCTATGCGACAATAAACATAGATGAAAAATTTTAACTGACTCTGATCATGTAGATGGATGTCTTTGTTGTGCAGCATTAGGACGACGATGTCTGAAGATAGAAAAAACAAGTGATCATAGGAGAGGAATACGTGATTTACCTTCAGAAGCAGAACCTGCATCCATGAAGCAGTGTGTGTATAGCTAGAACCTAGACCATAATAATTCTACACCTGTTTAGCTAGAAATAATTGATAAGCTCTGCTCGATGGCCTAAATGCTTTCATTCTAGGAATTTTTAGGTCGTGAAGTTAGTTGTTAGTATAGGTTAAAGCTTTTAGTTCATCCTGTCATGTTACAGCAGGATTTGTCCAACATAATTTCGATGAAAGGTGATGTTATTTGTCCTGTGCCTTTTCTTCTTGTCCCGAATGTCTTGTGTTTTACAAATGAACGAGGTATCGACAGTATCATCGTGCTTTACAAATGAAGAATTCACCATTCACGTTAAGATATAGTAATGATAGGATTCATGACCAAATGACTGATAAAACAGTCTTAGTAAGTCTACCATGTAACTCCTTGGCCCGTGACAAGTAGATTTGAATCATATTGCCTCGGTAGATTATAAATAACTAATTCTATAGTGAGGATTAGTATCAGGAAACATTCCATATGAAACATCATCATACACAGCCATCCTTCCAACCACCGTTTTATAAGTAGTAGTGGACCGGTCAGCAGTGGCTGCATTGCCTGACATGAATTTGTCACAAAGATCATAGGCCAAAACATGCATTACAATTTGAACAGTTTTACTGTCCAAAATAATGGCTAGTAGTTTATCAAAACTACTGGTTTAATGTTTTGAGCAAAATCACACCATAGATCAGCAAACATGACTATGATGAATGATCCCTCACATCAATCCATGCAACTTTTTAAATCTTGATGGAAAGCGGGAGGATCACAATGTGGCTGGTGGTGATATCTACAAAATTACAACATATCTCACTGCTCCAACGCAAGTTGCTTGTGTCGGTTTAGATCGTCGAGGTATCTTGAGCATGAGTAGTCTTCTGAATCGCAAGAGTCAAACATAAGAGGATTTATGATTTTAGGCCTTCGTGTTACTTCAAGGGACTCCCGATCTCCTTTCAAGAAACAGACCACCTACGGCGAACAAATCAGTAGTCAGTTTCTTCATTTTGCACTTTCATATTGCAGATAAACTCTAGTTACTCACTGATTTCATGCTAGGCCGTGAGCTTGAGCTGTGGTTTATGCACATGGATGCCACTGCTAGGATATACACCAGCTCGTCTTGGTCATATTCATTGCCAAGGGAAGGGTCTACCAGCTCTTTTACGTTGTTAGAGTCAAGCAGAGGTTTTGCCTTCACAAACAATAAAACAGTTTGTGAGTTCCAAGGGTCTAGAAGCATGTAAATCTTTATGATGTTTAAAAGAAAACCTAAGGATCTGATTTGAATTCATATAAGATGTGGTACTGATTGCTAAATACATACCCATATTACCAGGCTCTGTCTGTAGGAGTCCACCGCTTTGCGCCCTGTAACTAGTTCAAGCAGTAAAACTCCATATGCAAATACATCGGTCTTCTCATTTATGATCCCATGCATAAAGTATTCCGGGGCCATATACCTAGGAGGGTGTAAATATATACAATTAAAACTACAATTTCCAACACTACATCTGGGTGTATTATGGAAGCATGACCAGGATCAAACAGGCTCACCCGAATGTGCCTTCAACGGGAAACACAACATGATGGGTCAATTTGTCAGGAAGCCACTTCGCAAGCCCAAAATCTGATATCTGTACATTGAAGAACCAAATGGTAATTCTTGGCATTTCTTGTATTCAACGTGAGGGCAGGACTTGTGTTAACAGGATTAATAATACAAACATAATACCTGCGGTTGGTAGTCTTCAGTCAAAAGAATATTAGAAGCCTTGATGTCTCTGTGAATTATGCGCCTATGGCAACCTTCGTGTAGATAAAGCAGCCCTTCAGCAATTCCAAGGGCAATTTTAAACCTGACTTTCCACTTGAGCGGTTCCTTTGTACCTGATGAGCCAAACTCCAGGTTACCACTGGACAAAAGCATTACAGTACACTCAACTGCTGTAGCAACTCTCTTATGTTGCTAAAATAGCATACAGAAATGGACAACAAACATTTTTTCCCCAAAATAGTTGGATACAGAAAGTGGCATTTCAGATAACATTAAAGTTATGTTTTCATTCAATTTTTTAACTTAGAAATGAAGGCATAAAATGTTGTAACCGTATAATAGCATGCCCACAATTTAATTCAGTGCCATCTAATAAGTACTCATGGAGAGAGGAATATACCATGCAGAACAGAAGCCAGGCTTCCATGAGGTGAGAACTGAAGTACCAAGTGTAAACCCCCTTCCACAGTGAACCCCATAAGCTGTGCCGCATTTGAGTGGCTAACATGAGCTATTATTCCAAGTTCAGAAAGAAAATCGCTAACTCTGTCCTCTTTGTTACCACCTTTCGTCAACCTCTTTACAGCCACAAATTGCCCGTCAGCAAGCTGTCCTTTGTACACCTCAGCATGCCCTCCTTTCCCGATTAAGTTTTCTGGTAATATCAAGCATTAAGCAAAAATGCTCAGAGAATACTCAAGGGAGATAAAGAGGATATTCGGTCCAAGAACAATGCTTGTGGTTGGTGGAGATTTAAAAGAAAAACAGAGCACAAGGGATTACATTTCCATTTTTAATATGTCATACCGCCATCATCAGTAGATAAGGGTTCATAACTTTCCAACTAATAACCAGTAATAACTCATCATTAACCTAACGAACAGCTCATGATTAGGACCTCCAAACACTTTAGTGATTTTGTTTTCTCAGTAAAATCATTTCACTACCAACGTAAATCAACAGCCTAATGTTAGAGCTACATCACGTCCCACAAGTGCTGCAATGATATTAACGCAACCTTAATCACAAGAATGAAGAAGGGCATGCATGTTACCTGAACTGAATTTGTCAGTAGCAGCGCAAAGCTCATCGTAGTCAAAGTTTCTCCACGATGCCCTCCACTTCCCAATCTCAGGCAGGATCTCAGGAGCTATGGCACTATATTCCATTTTATTCTTACCGCTCCGCATCCTCTCCAGATACCCTTTAAGCCCTCGGCTCTTGGATCTTTGAGGGAATGTGACTGCTCGATCCATGGACTTCTTTCTCCCAAGTATTAGACCTCTGATCAGATTTTTCCACTGCACTTTGTGGTTTGACTCTGTTGACTGTTCAATGGAGGAGCTGTCATCAGAATCCACACTACCGGATATTGAGATATCTAAAACAGCACGCGGAGAACTCTGATCAGCACATTCGCTGTTGCCATCGCTACTTCTCTTGGAGCTCATTTCAGGCAAATCATCGACGCACGCACTGTTGTCATCATTACTGATCGTGGAGCTCATTTCAGGCACTTGATCAGCACACTCCCTGTTGTCAACTTTACTGATCTTGGAGCTTATTTCAGGCACTTCAGAGGTGCACTCACTGTTATCTTTCCTATTGATCTTGGAGTCCATTTCTGACACTTCTTTGCAAGCACCATCAGGTTCAGCACATTGGCTGTTGCTATCACTCCCATGCCCGTCATTAAGATCTTCACTTGATATGGTGGTTTCAGTCATAGACCAGCCGCTGTCACAATCCTGACTGGTCATTTCATCCGAGGCTCTCATAATGTTCTCTTGGACCTCCCCTATGCGACAAAATTGAGTGATATTCATGATCAAATCAGCTGTCTAACTATCAAGAACAGGACAAAGTGCAACGGAAGACACAGCATCGAACAAAACACAATGATACACAGATTGTCTGGCTTGTCATGAAAAACATGTGTTGCCTGTTGAGAGTATCTGAGCTATTCTATTCCAAAAATAAACGAAGCACCAAAAACACAAATTCACATATGCAACACCGCCGCCCCCTTCCAAAACTGATGTTTGTTTCCTCTACCACAACCACAAGAGAGGCTGACGATGATGGGGACGCAAAATAAATAAATAAATGTCCACTTCAGACTCTCGTAGGGTGGAAATGCGCAGAATTTGACTATCTACCGGTCTTCCATATAAAATTGAAACAAAAGACTGCTCACCTCAGCATATTTTACAGTCTCAGATTAGACTAGAACCCTGAAAACTGACATCATCGTTCATCTTTGTTAAAAATGACAGTTCAAAACTTCAAATTCAAACTAGTTACTAGTATCACAAAACCATGAAACGAGAAACTACTGATTCACTTGAAGGAGCACATAAACGAAATCAAGATATCCCAAAAACAAAACCAGAAAGAAAAGATAGAGGCTCAAACTCTAAGCCGCAGAGAAGGGAAAATCCATGAAGCACCACAGCTCACCTTCCTTATGTGAAGAACGAAGAAGATCCGCCGGCCTCTCTTCTTCAACTGCCTCTGCCGGCCCAAGCCGGAAATACACCATTAGTTTCACCATTGCCGGCACCAGCTCTTGCGATTTCACTCTCCTACCCAATCAAATCGACAGAAGAATGTAGAGAGAGAAAATAAAAGGGAGCAAGCTCGTTTTACAGAGAGAGAGAGATAGAGAACAGCAGAAGAATACCTTCCTTGGGAGTCATATATCCTCTTCACCGTCTGCTCCTTCGGGCACCAACTTCTTTCTGTGTCAACAGCAATCAAGCTCGTCAAGGACAGTTCCTCCTGATTCCTCCTTGCATTGAAGAAACACCAACAACTGAACAAAGAAGGTGAAGCAAGCTTGCAGGGACGGAGACAGGAGTACTCATTTGGAGCTTGCACGGTAACCAGGAAAAATGGAGGATGGAGAGGGACAAAGAAAAATAGGGGGGGGGGGGGGGGGGGGGGAGAGAGATGGAGAGGATTGTGGTCGGGTCGGGGCAGCTTAGCTTGCAGGTCTAGAGAGTGAAACAGGGCAGGGGACCAGAGAGAGAGAGACAGAGACGGGGGCTGCTCTGCTGCACTGGACAGTTGGTTGCATGGCTGAAGTAGCAATTTGGCACTGAGTCGTTCACCTGCTCAGCCTTCGTTCGCCGCAATGACTGCTAGCCACTAATCCTCCTACTAATCACTAGTGTTGCTGCTTTGCTAGCCGCACTGCTACAGTGCATCTGCTGTGGTATCCTCTCGTACATGAAGTCAGTGCGACTGCTACTACTCCGACCACACAACGAAACAAAATCCCCATACACTTGGTTTCCGGAATTAAAAAAAAAAAATCCCCAATCCTAAGTGAAGCATGCTTTACATGTCGCGTCACGTTAGAATACGATCTTCTGAAAGGGTTTGTTTAGGCAGTGGAGTGTGACTTGACCGACTCGTTATCCATCGAGAACGACTCTTGTGTTCCCGTGCCTATTGATGTTTTCATACTCCCATCTCATGTAACATAAATTTTATACAGCACAAATATGGATAAATATATTATATCATCTTCTATTATTATGTAAAAAATTTTATTGACAAATTTTTATGTAAAGAGAAATAAAAAAGACTGTTTATGTCAAACCCGTTAACAACTGATATTCATGCTCTGATTTTGTTTCAGTTGTATCTTATTTACATGATGATAGAAGATGACATGATGTATTAATGCATATTTTTGTTAATTTTTTCGTTGCATAAATTTTATGTTATATAAGATGGAAGCATGAAAGCACCAATAGGTACGGGAGCATCAGAGTTGTTCTCGTTATCGACTGAGGGAAAGAAAAATTCTAGAAGGCACTGTGCAGAGTAAGCTCGCCCAAACGGAACGGCATCAGTGCTCCATCGGCGGCATTTGACAGGCACGCCCTGACGCTAACAACCACTTCAATCGTGGCCACTTCACCTCGGCGGCGTTATATTTTGTCCTCCGGGCTGCAGATCGTCCATGTTCTCTTGTTCTTGTCCTGGAAGTCCTGCACGGGCCGTGGTCACCCAGCTGATTTTTCTTCCTATTTACTGGCTGCGCTGCACGAGAACGCCTTCGCCAGAGGACAGTCATTCAAAAAAAAGCGTCAACCATTTAAAATTTTGAAATTTTTTATTAGTCATCCTTTTTATCTTTTGTTCCTTATTCACCATTGTCATCTCTTATTAGTGTTAAATAGAATGAAAAAAAACTGATTTATCCCTATTGTTATTTTTATACTAAAATTTTCTTATTAATTAATTCAATTCTTATGAAAAAGTCAATTTCACATCTATATTTTTGAGAGAAAAAACATGACCATACATATAATGATATTTTTAAAGGCATATAAACCAACAATGTTGATATTTTTCAAATAACGGAGCATACTAACACTGTATATATTTTAAAAAGAGCAAATCCATCTTTTCTCCTCCTATTTATAACACCATAGAGTAATGATAGTGGTGAATAAGAAACAAAAGATAAGATCATCAATGGCTAATAAGAAACTTAAAAAATTTAAGAAGAAACAAAACATAAGATCAATGGGTAATAAGAAACTTCAAAAATTTAAGTGATTGATAAGGAACTTGAAATTTTTTAAGTGATTGATAAGAAATTTACCCCAGTTTTTAAGGGGTCCCCGGACGAAGCAGGAAATCAGTGGAGCAGCTGATGGCATCGTAGTCGGACCTGGTACGGTAGTGGGTACGTGATACGGGTGTGCCCATCTGGCACTTGTATGTATTCTCCTATATCACAAACATATTGTCGTGCACCTGATTTTTTTTTCTCAAAATTGAATGTCAGAATAATAATAATAAACCGGAGGAACGAGACGGCAGGCATTTATCATCTCCCCGCCGCACGTAACCCGGGGACTAATCGTTGCGTTGAGCAGGACCGCCGGCAAGCGCTGCCCCATTTGCATCGACAAGCCTTTGTCTGGTCATAAACCCGTGGACACGTATGTCTGTCGCTTGCTAGCTCCAAAAACTTTCTTTGTGGTGGAGTTCTTTAGGGGATTTCCTTCCTACGCTACCACCATTCAAGTTGGATGGAGTGGCTGCGAATGTCAGCAACGGAATTAACGGGAGAAGAGGGTTCAGTCCGCCCACTCCAGTCTTTCCCATGCGGATTTCCTTCTTACGAGGGCATCAACCATGCACGCTTGCGCACAGCAGCACTTTGAGCACAAACAGAGTAATAAGCTCAGGTCAGGTAACGGTGCAGTTGCCGAGTTGGGTGTGTTTGTTTTACTGGATTAAATTGAATAGATTTTAATAGGATCATCCAATCTAGTTTAGTGTTTGATTCACATTTAGAGTGAATAACACTGGATTGGAAAGAGAATATTCTCTTAAAATTCTGGTTTGTCTAGTAAAAATGATCGGATGATCTTATGTTTATGTTAGTGTAATGATAATACTTACTAAAATTACTATCTCTACTCCTTATTAATTTAGGTGAGTTCATATATATAATCACGTATACGGTTCGAACCAGAAACGGATTTCCCAATAGTGCATGATAGGGCGGCCACCCTACCTAAGCTCCGCGCTAATCCCCCTTACCCCTCCTCGTCTGGAGCTCCATACTCAGAAATCAGCGCACTTGAAGCCGGCGGCGGTGTTGCTTTTTGCGTGTTTCAGTCGAAGGAAGAAGATCAGAGGAAAATAGAACATGATGAACGGGGTATGGATGGGCTAACAGGCCTGCTGCTGTAAATGGGCCATGGAAAATATTTTCCAGTAATCAATGGGCCTGCTACATTGCTAGGTAGAACAGAACCATTTTGCCTTGGTTCGATTCCATTCGCCCAATCAGAAATCCTACGCTGGGCGTGAGGCAGATATTGAATTTTATTTTTAAATTGACAGGTTTATTATTTATTTGTGAAATATATATGCTTTAAATATTATTATTTATTTCATATTTAATTTTTAAACAATAGATGATATTTTGATTTTTATAATTGTTCTTCATATATATATATTTGGATCGTTCGATTTTATTGTTCATTAAATTTGTGTTGCAAAATTTATGTTGCAACTTTGATGTTTCGCCTTATCTAATTTTTCTTACGAGGTTCGCCACTGGTTCGGACAGGTGCGAAGGCATCCAAATCTCCTCCCGTGTACGAGTTGGCCTCCTCCCTCTTCCATCGATTTGGCGTTGTTCCCTTATTGCCTTTTGCTGACGCTGTTTGGAGTCCGTGATCGCCCCTCCATAAAAACAAAAAGACTTCTGCAACTTGACTAATCGTATATGTGCTGCATAGTCCTGGCCAACTGGATGGTGTCTGTCGTGAGGCCCGTAAAATTTGATCCGGCCTAAATCTGGCATGACACGCCTCAATTCGTGCTCGGACCGGCCCGGCACGCGCCTTCATGCCGTGTTAAAGCCGTGGCCTCGGCCCAATGGGTGGCACGGGCACGGTCCGTTTAGAGGCGGCCCAGTGAAGCACGAATTCGGTCCAGTTAGACACGATTTGATATTAAAAAGAATAGACATTTTATATGCATACAACAAAACTAAAGTGGTCTGATGGTAAATCACTTTACTCTTAATCTGAAAACTAGGTTTCAAATCTCACCCTACCCCGTATTTCCACCTCTTTTTCCCCATTTTAAAGTTATCGAGCTACTGGACTTATCGAGCTACTGGACTTATCGAGCTACTGGGTGTAACGGGCTGACCCGGCACGGCCCACATAATTCGTGCCGTGCTGTGGGCCGACGGCGCGGCATGACAGGCGGCCCGGCCCAGCCCGAAATCAATATCATGCCGTGCCGGCCCGATATATAACGTGCCGGGCCAATTAAAATTTGGGCCGGGCCGGGCCGGACGGCCTGTTTAGCCAGGACTAGTGCTGCAGTAGTAGTGTGCTGTAAATTGGGTTGCAACCAAGGCGCGCCAGTCGCAACCAAATTTGCGGGCACATGCGGCAGCCCGCTCACGGCTGCAGTTTTGTCGTGGGCTTTGCGACGGCCTGCAAATCCGCTGCAACATATGGGGAAAATTGCCGGTTGGGGACTGCAGAAAGCCAGAAACTGCCATGGACTCCATCGATGTGTGTCCGTCTAAATTGCCGGAGTGGACGGCGTGTGTGGAAATTTCTACGAACACCCGCATCCTCTCATGACGAAGAAGCTATTTCACAGAGTCCATAGCGAGCTTGAAGGTGGTGATAATGGGGATCGCACATGGCAATAGCGATGAAGAGGAGATGGAGCAACAAGCAGTCATACATCAAAGGGACACATATCGATATGTTCGAATGTCGGATGAAGAAAAGCGTCAGAAAAATCTTTGGATCATGGGTTGCCAGATGAACAGAGAAAGGATCGACATTAGAGATGTGACAAATATTATCTCAAGAAAGGAATTTTCTAATCAACAGATCCTAGGTTATTCCGACTTACTTAACTTTGTAACTATTCATCACATCTTATTGATAAATGTTATTAACATTTATTATAATCCAAATAACCTAATAGGTAGAACAATATCAGGATTTCCTGTATAGGGATAATATATTTATGGAGACATGGAGGAGGGAACAAAGATGAATAAATAAGCCCAAACTTTCATGGACGAGTGAGATAAAAATCAGAAAACTTGTACACATAAATAGTACTTTTTTTAAGTCCGTATTAACGCACAGGCACTTTGCTAGTGATTTTATAATTAATAATAAGCATTAAGGTATTGATTAGTGTATTACGAAAGCTCAATCGTATTAGGATTAATGATTATAAGTATTTTTACTATTATAATAAATTATTATAATACGATTAAGATCAATAAGTGTCAAATCATATTAATTAGTATATAGTTTATTATATTATCTTGTTCTATCTAATCTTATCCATCCAACCAAACACGAAACAGAATCATCTTATCCACCTAATCAAACATCTAACTGATCATCTCATCTAAATAAATGTAGATAAGCATATCTTATGTAACCTTACCCTCGAAACAAATACATTCTAAGTGTACCACCGTCGCTTAATCCATCTTGCCTGTGCGCATCTCGTGTAACATGGATATTTGCTTACAAGAGATTATTGGAAACCGTCAAATGAATCAGTCGCTTAAACCGCAAGGATGACATCTTAAAAAATTCGAGCAGTGAAGCTTCTGACTGACTACCAGGAGCAGTATATGACTAGACTTGCAAACTGAGCTCAGCTAGTTAGGTTTTTTATGGTGGTGAAACCAACTTATATCTCGATTCAAATATTAGATTTGATATTTTTTTTAGAAAAAAGAATATATTAATATCCCAGCCTCTGCAACGACGGATGCATGTAGCATAATTTTAAAGCATTCAACAAACCGAAACAAAAGGAAACCATGAAATTACAAAAATAAAGTTACTATCCATCAATTGAACTTATAGCGTTAATCTATTCGAGAAGCGCCATCCATTATTGGCAAACATCTCCATGCCTACAGTCTCAATGCGTCTGCATGCCATCTTCATCCATAGACGCTCCTCCTCTTTCCGAAGCAAGGACCAGAAATGGGCTCAATATGTCCCTCTGAAGAGAACTTGTAAATAAGACGGTATTTGTGATTTGTCAAAAACCACATTATTACGACTCAGCCATATTGCCCAGCATAGGCTCGAGACGCCACTCCAAATCATTTTCCTCAACCTTAATTCGTACCTCATAACCAATCTGCAAACATATGTTGGAAGTTATTTGGTGGAGGAATATTAAAAGAGAGGCGGAACACTCTCCAAACGAAACGTGCCAGCGTACACTAAAAAATAAGATGTTGTATGCTCTCACCTAAATTACAAAAGCAACATTTAGTATTTCCCTCTCAATTCCTTCTCTCTAAGTTATCTTTTGTTAGTGTGACGCCTTTAAATAAGTACCATAAGAATACTTTAATCTTAGGTGGTACTTTGATATTCCAAAGATGTATGGTAAAGGGCAAGGCTTGCGCATTTGAAAGGGCATGATACATTGATTTTACTAAGAACAAGCCGTTTTGGTGTATAGCCCATCTAAACATGTCTTTGTTACTTGACAATTGTATCCCTGAGAATTCTGTAACTAATTGATACCAAGACACTAAGTTCTTGCCTATAAGACCTATTCTAAAAGTGACATTCAATAGAGTGGAAGAAAAAAAATTCTGCCACAATTGCGTTTTTCTTTCTAACAATGTTAAAAAGGTTGGCAAAACGATCCCTAAGACAACCGTTACCTGTCCAGTCATCTTTCCAAATTCGGATTTGGGTTCCATCACCAAGATGTAAAGACCCTAGCGGTAGAAACTCTCTTTTTACTCCTAAAATACTAGTCCAAAAATTTGAGTCCCCTAGGACATGCTCAACTTGTGTCAGAGTTTTGGACCGTAGATACTTACGTCTTAAGATGTTCTGCCACATCCCATCACTATTGAAAAGCCTAAAAAGCCACTTACTAAGTAAGCATTTGTTCTGAATTTCTAAATTGAGGATTCTCATTCCCCCTTGATCTTTTGGTGTACACATAATACTTCATTTAGTTAATCTATATTTCTTTTTGTGACCCTCATTCTGCCAAAAAAATCTAGACCTATAGTAGTCCAATTTTTGCAATACCCCTTTTGGAACTTCAAGAAATGAGAACATAAACATGGGCAGACTGCTTAAGACCGAATTGATTAAAGTCAATCGCCCACCAACTGACAACATTTTACTTCTCCAGCGACTTAGCCTTTTTTTGGAATCTCTCTTTGATATGTTTCCAATCTGCATTAGCCAATCTCCTATGGTGCATCGGTATTCCTAAATACCTAAATGGGAGGGTACCCAGATCACACCAAAAAATATGGACATACTCATTTATTGATTCCATAGCCTCCCCACAGCAAAAGAGCTTGCACTTATGAAAATTTATTTTGAGACCAGAAGTTGTTCAAACGCACTTAGCAAAAGCTTCATATTTCTTGCCTCATTGAAAGGATCGAGTGACTAAGAGGGGGGGGGGGGGGGGAATCGGAAACTCAAACTATGTACCTATTTTGCCAACTACTAAAACCGACCACTCAAATAACTCCTACATAATTCTAGTGGCGATCACACTAACAAGATAATCCTATGAAAGGAAAGACAACCTACGCATACTAGTGGATCACACACAAGGCACACAACTCCTATGTAAGCTAGTAATCAACGAACACGCGGAAGCAAACAACAAGCTAGCAAAGGAGCCTACTCATGCAAAGCTACTAGATCATCAAATATAAGATAAGCACACAAGCATGAGTAGCACAATACAAACAAGGGTGAGTAATCAAGCCAATGCAACTCCTATACATGCTAGTGATCAAATGAAAGCTAAGCACAACTAGCAAGTAGAGAAGCCTATTCATGCGAATGCGAGTCTACAAGTAATCAACTAGAGCAAGGTAAGCCTACAAGCATGAATAGCACGATATGTAAATGCGGAAAGTAATGCATCAAAGTAAGGAGTAGAGTAAGAGATGTCTCATGATTTTTTCCCGAGGTCTCGGAAGGATGGCGCATTCCCCTACTCCTCATTGGACTACTCCCGTCGGAGTGCCGGTCCCTCCCGCCGCCAATGTGGAGTTCTCGCCCACGAGCCCGTAATCACTCCCGGAGTAAAGACACGGTGCGTGTCACCGCTGCCACCAAGGCACAAGCTCACCTCCCTCGAGAACTTGCCGGACTCCCCGAGCCGACACGGGCGCTCACTATTGATGCCTCTTTCACCGGCGGGCTCAAACCGTGTATAAACGTGTGACGGCCTTCACAACCGATCACGATAGGCTCGATCACCGACACCTAACCAGTCTAGGTCACACTGATGTTAACAAAGGTTCCTGATCTTCCGAAAGGTTCTTGGTAAGTTTATTTGATTGGAGGCGACACACAAATCAATCCGGCTTCAGAACAGCACGTTCTAAACCCCGTAATCGCAGCACGACGTCTCCTCTGGTTATCAACCGTCTAAAGACGATTGACCTTACCGAGAAGGCTAATCTCTGCCTACAAATCAAGAACACAAGCAAGAACATTGAAGAATGCAACACAATTGCAGATATATGATTAAACTCTCGAAGTTGGGGTCTCACAAACCGATGAACAGCGACACTGTTTATGAACAAAATTGATCTAAGCAAAACCTGAACCCTAATGGTGCAGTGACGGCTGTATATAAAGACCCTAGGGTCGTGCAAGACCCTCTGGACACGCCCCTAATTAGGCTCAACTAGATACAAAGCCCAAAGGCCAAAAATAGGCGACACAACACCGACATAGATTATGGACTCTCTCTTGTTTCGACGATTCCTGATGATTCCGGATGAATTTTGACATGAGGCCAGCGGCATTGGAAAGTTCTTCTCCTTATCTTTCCGTGCATATGTAGAACGTCCAAATCCGAGTTCGTATGCGTCCTGGGCGACTGTTTTAGTGCAGACTGGTCCTGGGCCCCGAAACAGACCCGAAGTCGGTTTTGATTGGGCCTCGACTTTGGCTTCAAAGCCCTTGCTGGTCCTCCACATTCCTAACTCCTTCTCCTATCATCTCCTAGTCCTCTCCATGGTTTCTAATCATAAAATAATCATTAGATAGCAAGCCATTCTCAAAAGTAACATATAACGAAGAACGTAGGAACGAGCTCACCTCTAAATTTAGTCGTCGTGCATGAGCTCTAGTCATTGGACCTTGCAAGTCTAGAATTGAAGGAGTGTTGTGTGTATCCATAGGAGTGATGTCCTCATCACACACCATAGACCAAGAGTAACAACCTAGATCACACCCTAAATGACACCCTAGCCTTAGATGTGTATCAATGCTCAAGTTACTCTCACTAGCACTCTCAAGATATGCAATATCTCCTTCTAGTGCCCTCCTCTTTGCCTCTTGGCTCTCACGAAATGCTCCAAGCAATTCCACTGGCCAAGAGTAGTCTCCAAGACCCCAGCAACAAAGTTATATAGGCTTCCAACCTCCAACTAGCCTTTGCTCCACAAAATCTCCTTTCTGGGCGTACTGACCGGACTGTCCGGTCACTG
Organism: Eleusine indica; assembly: GCA_030378355.1. Taxonomy (NCBI): domain Eukaryota; kingdom Viridiplantae; phylum Streptophyta; class Magnoliopsida; order Poales; family Poaceae; genus Eleusine; species Eleusine indica. The sequence goes on from CM059494.1 coordinate 50,202,413, forward strand.
CCTGACCGGATCGTCCGGTCACTCCTGGAACGGCTCCCAGAACCGTTGGCATCACTGTGTGCCGAAGATCTCGTACTGACCGGACCGTCTAGTCAGCTGCCCAGACCGTCCAGTCAGACTTTCTCTCTCCACTACAGAAACATTCTAGAGCTCGCTTCCTCCCTGCCCTGTGCACATCTGCACAGACCGGACCGTCCAGTCTCTACGGCTCCACCACAGGCAGATTCCTCGCTGAGTCTTCTTCTCTGGATTTTCTGTTCATTTAGTGACTATATAGTCTGGTCTCCACTCACCCCTCTGTCCGGTCACTCTGTCCAAAAGCTGAAACTCCTCGTCCTCGCTTGACTTCGTTTCCCGGCTTCGCCGAACAGTTCCTTGGCTTCTCCATTGTCACCTAGTGCCTGTGATTTCACTGAGCATCCATGCACATCACCAACTAGTGTGACCTAAGAGACATGACCTAGACCCCCTTGATAGTCCGGTTTTTCTTATGGACTCAAAGCCCTAACAACTAGACAAGTGTTTCCAACACTTGCTCCATAGCTTGTCCTTAGCTTTGATCCATCTCCATCAACCCTTGGACTCCATCAAGCTCACAAGCCTCCATGCTTGTGGTCATTGTCATCAATCGCCAAGGCCGTCGTCAATAATCATCATAGAGTATAAAAGGTTTCCTACATGAACAACACTTGTGTAGATATTAGTCATACATTTTATGTTTGTCATTCATCACCAAAACATTCATACCTCGGGGTGACCTCAATGATCATGATCCTTACAATCTCCCCCTTTTTGGTGATGGAAGACAACCACTACTCATGATGATCCAAAACGGACGAACAACAAGGAACCAAAGGAAAAAAAGGAATGAAAGGATTACCTTGGTCCTTACCTTGGAAGTAGTCTCTCCCTTGGAATATGCTAGGTGTTGAGGGAGAACTACCCAATCATGTAGCGCACTTGATATCGATCGTGAGTTGATTTTTGCGCTCGTCTTGGTGTCGTGGTTGATGATCTTGTTGAAGTAGACATACACCAAGGACGTAGATGTTCATTGTTGTTCTAGACATGCACCATCCTTGTTCTTCTCCATGTCAGTGTAGATGTTCATCTTGACATGATCTTCATGTGTACTCCAAGTGAACATGCACCATTGTCTTGATTATCTTCATTTGATCTTCATGTTCTTCTCCATCTTTCCTTCCCCCCGTTTTTTCTTGATCTTTGACTTGACTTTTGGATCTTCATGTTCTTCTCTCCCTTTGTGTTATCGATCTAGACTTGGCTTTTGGATCTTCATGTTCCTTCTCCCCCTCTGTCACCTATCACCAAAAACCAAAAAGAAAACACAAGAGAACCAAGGAGCAAATAATAAATGGCAAGAGTTAGGAAACTCCCCCTTTTATGGTGCTCCTCCTTGGTCACGATGGTGTTTCACCATAGCTCCCCCTACACACATGACTCAACAAAATATTTTCTCAAGGATACAATGGTTAGTCATTAGTGTGTTGGGAATGTATGATCCACTTGTCTTTGAGCTGCGCGAGTAGATTTAACCTCGGAGCTCGTTTGAACATGACTTAATGGGCATGAAGCACAAAGATCACTATGTGATCATCTAGAGGGTCATATACTTACATTATAAATAAGAAACTCCCCCTAGAAACATGCTTGGGAGCATGTAGGGTATCACAATGCAAGAATGCATGAATACAAAGAATGCAAATGCAAATACAACAAGTATACAAATACATGATGTGATGCTAAAGGAAAGAGAGAGAAAGGCTACAAACGAAAGTGCCAACAACGAGTTGTTCCCTTCTTGAGCTTACTCACAATGGACCATTCTTCAAAGCCTTGGGCACACCATGAACCACCATCCCAAGCTTAACCCACGTCCATTGCTATCTCCAGGAGGTCTGAAGTTGACCTACAAGCAAAGAGAAACAAACACAAACCAAAGGCACAAACAACAAACAAAACAAATAAGGCTATACATATTTACAAGAGACAAGCTTTAGGGTTACTCATGTGAAGTTTGAAAGGTCGAGAACATTGAGTTCTCCCCTTAGCTTGTTGAAGGTCTTCTCGTCAAGTGGCTTGGTGAAGATATCCGCCAATTGTTCATGAGTCCTCACACTCACCAACTCAATATCCTTCTTCTCAACATGGTCTCTTATGAAGTGATGTTTGACTTGAATATGCTTTGCATGACCATGATCTCCAGTTTTGAGAGCCATTTTGATTGCCGCTTCGCTATCACAATATAATGGCATTTGAGTGAAGTTGAGGCCATAATTCGAGAGAGTTTGCCTCATGTAGAGAAGTTGTGCACAACAAGCTCCCACCGCCATATACTCCGCTTCGGCTGTAGATAGAGCCACCGAGTTTTGCTTCTTTGAGCTCCAAGATACTAGAGATCTTCCAAGAAATTGGCAACCTCCCAATGTACTCTTCCTATTCACTTTACATCCCGTGAAGTCCGAGTCCGAATACCCAAGTTACTTAAAGCTTGTTCCTCTAGGATACCATAGTCCCATGGTAGGTGTGTACTTGAGGTATCTAAAAATCCTCTTGACGGCCTTCAAGTGAGACTCCTTCGGGTTTGCTTGATAGCGTGCACACAAGCACACACTAAACATGATGTCTGATCTTGAGGCGGTGAGATAGAGCAAGTACCCAATCATTGATCTATAGAGCTTGGGGTTCACTAGTTTACCCTTTGCATCATCATCCAAGGGTTTGCTAGTTGCCATAGGTGTATGCAAGGGCTTGCAATTTTCCATGTTGAATCTCTTGAGTAGGTCCTTGGTGTACTTCTCTTGGTAGATGAAGTTCCCTTCTCTCAATTATTTTACTTGTAAACCAAGGAACACATGCAACTCTCCAATCCTTGACATTTGAAATTCCCTAGCCATCATTTCTCGGAACTCTTCATTGAATTTTTCATTGGTTGACCCATAGATGATATCATACACATAGATTTGTGAAAGTTGCCTAGAGGGGGGGGGGGTGAATAGGCAATCTAAAAATAATCCTAAAAAAGCACTAAGTTTTGATCAAATGCCGGGAATGACGGAACTTCTGTCAGAAACGACAGAACTTCCATCACCACGGAAGTTCTGTCAAATGACATAACTTCACTAATCCTTTCTCTAAAACTTATTTAAATGCAGATAACTAAACAAGTAGAGATACAATACTTGATAAAGGTGAAGCTACAGCAATGCACACTTAGGGTTCTTTGAAGAATAGCTAGCAACACAATCAACAAGTGAATCGAGCACAATAATATGAAACAAATGCAGAAATGTAAAGAGAGACACAAGGAATTAACCCGAGGTTCGGCAACCACACTTAGTAGTTCCTACATCCTTGTTGAGGAGATACACAAAGTGGCCGGGTCTCTCTCAACCCTTTTCCCCGCCAAGCAATCACAAAGATCATGCTCGGATTTCTTTCTCCACTTGATTCTTTTCCTCCGGAGGCGAATCACACCTTCACAAACGTCCCCGTCTCACAACAACACGTTGGGAGCTCAAGAGCGACGCCTAGCCGTCTAGGAGACCAAGTCTCCAAGAGTAACAAGAAAATCAAATCTTGATGGGGAGGAAAAGATGTGCTTAAACTTTTGAGTGGATGGATTCAATCTTTTTGTGGTTGGATCTCTCTCACTTGCTTGGAATCTCAAGAACAAGTCTAGGAGTGAGAGGGGAGAGCTCTATCTGAAATGAGAGTGAATTTTCAAGGAGTCCAACCCTTCCCACAGAGGAAAGGGGAGACTATATATAGAGGCTCTCCAAAAACTAGCCGTTACACAGCTTTTCTGTGTCTGACAGAACTTCTGTCAGTTCAAAAAGAGCCGTTGCGCGGCTGGATTTCAACTGAGTCAAAGATGACGAAACTTCCATGATGGTCATCATATAACTTCCGTTGCTCTCGGGTTTGTAACATAGAGAAAACAGAGAACGACGAAATTTCCGTGGGGGAGCCCACGGAACTTCCGTAACTCTCGGGTTGGCTGAGGTTAGAAGCTTGGCAATGACGGAACTCCCATGGAATGAATCACGGAACTTCTGTGACTGTCTGTTTGACTCAAAAAGGATTGGTTCTTTTTGGTATTGGTTCGCTAAACTCTCACAAAACTTTTTGGTAGGCTTGAGCACACAAATTTCCCTTCTTAGCAAGATTGGTTTACCCCCCTTTATAGTTCAGCATGCCTATGACTCAATTAAAATAAAAACTACTCTTCAAGGCATTTGAGTCATTTTCCTTTTCTTCTTTTTGGGAGTAATAGCCATCTTGCAAATGTGGGTTTAGACAACAATTTTGATTATCTGCACATTTACTTCATGAACATTGTTAGTACAATTTTAATCTTCCGTCATCGTACACCAAAACCCACTAGGGGATCCTAGATGCATCTTGAATCTCCTCCTTTTTGGTGATTGATGACAAGAGATTAAAAAGAATATAAAGGAGATAATCAAACTAGACAAAGAGCAAAATATAGCGGAGCTCCCCCTAAAGATATGCATGAGTCACACAAATATGTGAAGGAGCTCCCCCTATATTTTGCAATGAGTGCGGTGCCTAAGGGTGTTCAAGTGTGCAACAAAGTGATAAAGCGATAAGATGTCAACACACTAAACACAAACAACAACCAAGAGCAATAAAGCAAGCACCACACATGACATAAAACACTAGAGTTATTACAATAAAGGTTCACTTTTCAGACACAAAGGAAATAGAAAGGTACTTGTCCATAGGTTCATCACTATCCTATTACAAACGGGATGAGCACACAACTATCATCCTTTTTCATCGCTTCTCTCCCCCTTTGGCATTAACGCACCAAAAAGAAGGAAATAGAGAGAAGAAATGAAATTACTCATCTTCTTCCTGGAATCCCTCATCCTCAAGCTTTATGAGGCCGAGGAGCTGTAGATGGCCCGACAAAGAGATCACCCCAGTCATAGCCGGCAAGAGGGTCCTCGAAAATCGACGGCTCACCATCGGGCTCACACTCAGAACCATCGAGAGACACCTCATGGCCTTGGGCCCTTTGGTCCCTCTTGTAGCGTCTCACTTGCTTCTTGATTCTCCTCTTGTTCTTCTAGTTCTCTCTAGCATTGAAGCAACAAGTAGTGAAGATGCCCTTAAGAAAGGCGAGAACTGGAGAAGATGGATAGCGTTGCCTATCTTAAGGTGCTTGGGCTGAGGAAGCAGCTCTGGCTGCTGCTTCTCTCTCATCCACTGTCTCGGCATGAGCACGGGCGAGACTCGCTCTCCTAGAGGAAGACACTCCTGGGGGAGTAGGATCAACTGGGTGTTGGTCGTATGTACGCACCCACTTATATACCGCAAGAGTACGGTGTACGATTGTAGCACTTTTTCTCTTGAATTGAGTATTCCAAGGTTTATCGAATCCACTGGGACCTTAGGGATGATTAAACAAAGTTAACAGTAAAAGATCTAGTCAAGGCTACTGTCGAGTTTTGGTTGCATGAGGGGGAGACTGGCTAGCGCAAAGGTGTGCCAGACAGTAAATCCGTTGTTGCGTCGATCGGCGCAGGAGTTGAGCCGATCGGCACACTAGTGAATCTAAGCCAAAGTGTGCCAGTCAGTAAATCTGTAGTTGCGCCGATCGGTGCAGAAGTTGAGTCGATCGGCACACTAGTGAATCTAAGCCAAAGTGCGCCAGATCTTGTATGCCTATGCTGTTAAGTGAGTAACCAGATATCAACTAGTGAGATCGTAACCAGAAAGTCTAAATAAATAGCATCATAATAGGTAATTACATAGATCAATGAAAACCTATGATGAATAAGACCACCCTGCTATCCGAGCGGCTCTCGATTTATCGCTGCCGAGAGGAAACCCTTAATCACGCGAGTATCTTACCCTACTCAACTATCCAATAGTGCTGCGCAGGCTTAGTGCTGTCACCGCTAAACCACATTACTAGCATCATCAAGCAACCATAATCAATACAATGTCCGAATACTATCCTAATCACCACGATCAAGATAATATCTACTTACTTAGCCTAGAACTAAGCAATTGGAATAAGCACATGCATGATTATAGAATCAAGATAGACAAATCACCAAAACCATCATCAACATATTCAATCATTCTTGAGATACATAGAGTAAGATTCATCCCCGCCGAGATGGCCTACCTTGACGGATCAACTCTTAACTCCAATGGTTCTTGAAACTCAACTAGAGATCTATTCTAACGGGGCAAGCCTCGGTGGCTCTAACTCACGGATCTGGTGTCCCTCTGTCGCCTCCTTCCTCTGCGGCCGGGGTTCACAAGTATTTGTAGGGGTTCTACTCGTAAAGGACTCGGTTTCTAGCAAATAAGGCGGTTGCGCCGATCGGCGCAAGCCGTGTCTTCTCTGGTTTCTTCTTCGAGTCGGTTCCTCTGTCTTCCACATCTCCCATGTGGGCCTTTTCCTTCGAGATAAAGTCTTGTACTGCACGTCGAGATCTTGAAGTTCCATAAATCTTCTTGAAGTTCCATAAATCTTCTAGACAAATATCTTCAAGTGTCTTGCACAGATAAACTTCCATAAACATGTGGAATGGGCCTCGGTCACTTCTGTGGTCCAAAACACCCTTGCGCCGATCGGTTCTGGACTCCTATCCTCTCCATCATCACATTAATTACCAATGTTACCTGTTTTTGCAATAAAGCTCCAAAACAACGCATATACAAATATATAGACAATATCATAGGTAAATGGCCTAAATTAGTATCAATTATGCTCTAATTGGGGTAATATTCACATATAAAAGGGGCACTTGGGAAGTGCCAACAGTTCCCCCACACTTAAACTTTTGCTCGTCCCGAGTAAAGTAAAAGAAAGAAAAAAATCAAAAAACATACTCTTTCTATCATAAAAGATATCTCAAATCAGCAAATGTTGAGCATTGTTCCATTGTGGTGTATTTCATATTGGTATTCAGCAAAATAGTTCAATATGGGCATAAAGCTTAAAGTTCTCCCCAAAGCAAAAGATCATGTGCAACTCATAAATTATAACTTTTCCACACATGAAAATCACTTAAAAGAATGTTGTGAACATAGAGAATCTATCTTTCAAATAATCCAAGGCAACAACTCATCTTTCAAATCACCCAACCTATATTCTACATCATTATAATCAAATAATATTAGTGTAAAGCTTATATGAGTAGCTAGGTGAGGTAATTAAAGGATTGCAAACATAAATCAATAATATATTATAAAGCTAGGAGATTATTCTTCGTTGGAATTATAGAAACTTATCAAGATGGCCATTAAGAAAGAAAAATTTAATAAAGGACTCACACTTTGGATATGTGGACATGTGCATAGCAAAAATTTGATCTTGAAAGATTGCACATGGTTGGAATGATTCATGACTATATTAGAATGAATTTCGAGAATAAGCATGTCATATACCATCCCCCCACACTTAGAATTTTGCTAGTCCCTTAGCAAACAACGGACCTTTTTTTTTTTGCGCCGATCGGCTCAGGGTGCGCCGATCGGCTCTCAACCCAAATTTACCAACATTTGTTGGTATTTGATTTGTCTGGCTTCAACATTCATTCAAGAATTAAATATAGCCAAAAATATAGGATGTGGTCAAGGAATGATACTCAACAAGATGTTTTGGATTTATGGTAGTGTACTCAGCGGAATAGAATTTTTGCATGAGTAATTCAAGGCTAGAAAAAGATACACAAAGAATTGCCATCTTAGTAAAGTTTATACCAAAAAGAATTAAATCCTAACCGAACTCAACCATCAATTTAATGTTTATCTATATATCAAAGGTTCATGAGTATTGCTCATAATATGGCATTGGTAGGTAAGGATCTTGAAAACAATAAATTCTAAAGTTCACAGCATGAAAATTTATTTATGAAAAGATTGATACTAAGTTATCATCACAAACTGGACAACACAAATGAAGCACATGGGAACTCAAAATTACTTCACATAAGACATATTTGCCGAATAATCATTAAGTGTAAGTTCGAAATTTTATTCAATGCTCAACATTATTTGATCTTCATCAACACTTTTCAAGAAAGAATAAATAATTCAATTCTCCTAAAAGAGCAGAACTGCCACCATTATATTAAGATCGAAATTCAAATACATGGTGATGATTTTTGCATGCACTTGCATGAAAATAAAACTACTACTAACACACTTGCATGAAAATAAAACTACTACTAACACACTTGCATGAAAGTAAGCACACCTGATACATGGTTTCCCAACCCGCTCACACACACATAAGAAAATAAAGAAAAAGATTGCAAAAGATAAAAAAAAACATGAACCGGGAAACCGATACACGTGCCAACTCCTAGGCACTCTAGTCATCCGAAAGTGGAGGCGGTGGCAGATCGAAGCCATAGCACCGCGCCTTGAGTCGCTCGAACTCCTCCACCATGGCATCATGGTTGTCCCTCCATTGGGACGTGGCTTCCTCCACGCGCTGGATGTAGTGCAAGTTGTTGTCGAGGTACCCCTGCATGGGCACAAAAAAGTCTGCACCGGACACAGGAGGCACCACAGGTACACGCTCTTGGTACCTGTAGTCGATACCCGCGCTGAAGTTGGCTGCGCCGACCAGCGCGTTGCCTGCGCCGATCGGCGCAGAGGGCTGTGAACCGCCCGTTGCGTCGCTCCACCCTGACTGGTTCTGCTGAGGCTCCTGGCGTGACCCCTAGGAGTCCCACTTGCCACCGACTGCTGTACATGTGTCCGGCTGTCGAATCCGCCCACGGCGGTCCTTGAGAACTCGCCCCCCCATCCAGGAGACCTTCCTCAAGCCAATTTCCTCCCTCCAACTTGCGAGGAAGGAAGACTCCTAACTCCGCACACGGGAGCCTAATGTTGGTGCCGCCGACATGGAAGCCGGCGCGAACACTTCCCGTGACAATATTGCCACGAGTCATATTCTCACTGATCTCCGTCGCGCACTCCCACTTGTCGTCGCGTCCTCCCGGTCCATCGTCGCCGTAGACGAGGGCTGCTAGGCGCTGTAGATAGGCCCCGAAGGCCAACTTTTTGCTTGCCTTGCCCCTTTTGTCGACCCCGCACCATCACTGACATGGGTTTGTAGTGAGACGGGCTCACGATGGCGTTGAAGAGCCACCGCAAGTCCGCATCGGTGATGTTGCTGGAGTCGACCTTGTCGCATGTGCGCGCCGCCAACCACCGATGAAATACTTGAATGGTCGGGTTGCGGATGTTGCCGCACTTCATCTCCTCCATGAACGAGAGCCGCCTCCAAAAGGAGTCCAACTCCGCACGTCCCAAAATGCCAACGACGTCGACGTCAGCGTCGAAGCCAAAGGCTTGAGCCGCCGCCTCCATGGTCACCGTATAGCTGACATCGCGGACACGGAAGTTGACGGCCTCGTTGCTGTAGTCGTCGGTGCCGAGCCTCATCGTAGAGGCAACCTCGGTGACGACGTCGAGGTTGTAGTCCATGGGGAGGAGGTGGAAATCCACCCAACCGAGGTTGTCTAGCATCCTCCTTAAGTCCTCCCACATGCCGATCGGGTGAGGAAGGTCTCGTCCAGGTCGAAGTTGGGGATGAACCTTCCCCTCACCGCGAGGTAGTGCTGCTATTCCTCCGCGCTCCGGAGGGTGAAGCCCTCCTCCACCGTGCGCGGCATGAATGCCAGTGGTGATGGTGATGTGGGAACCCCACGGCTTGCCGCCGTTTGGCTCCTCGTAGTACGCCCCGTTGGAAGGGACGCGCCGGAGACGGAGTGGCGGGCTCGGATCTCGTATGTCGCCGCCGCCGAGCCGATGGATGCACCTCCTACCGATATGTCATCGCAAGCGTCGGAGCCACCCCTCGCCGAGGAGTCACCGCTCGACTCGCTGCTGCCGCCGGAACTGCTTCCCCGGCGCAGCCTCTTGCCCAACTTGCCGACGAAGGAGCGGAGACGATCCATTTGCGAAAATTACGGAACGTGTGCGAGATTGTGGGTAGTGGGGAAGGTGGAGAGATTACCGGGATGGTGTGCTGAATTGGGGGCACCTGGCCTCCTTTTTATAGTGTGGGAAACTTCCAGGAGAAGGAACCGCCTTAAAATTTCAAAATTTGAGAGCGCGCCGATTAGCTTGGCTATGCGCCGATCGGCACAGTTCAAATTTTGAATGCTCTGACCACTCTGGTGCTTGATTCTCATCTTTTATGTTGCTTCCCAGTACATCATGTTGGTTGTCAGGGGAACAGCATGGAATCCCGATGTCTTTTTGACCGCGCCAATTGGCGCGGGCCCGTGCCGATCGGAGCGCCGTCTCTTTTTCAGCTTTTGGTCATTTCCGTGTCTCCTCTGCACTGCACACCTACATAATAATCATACCTGTTCCTCAAAATCAATGCCTGCTGCCTTTGTCGCACATTTGGGAACCACATGGGTACTTGCGCCGATCGGCGCAGAAGGGCGCCGAACGGTGCAAGTCCCTTGCACCTCGTCTTTTGGTCCGACGCTGATCCTGATGCCTCGTGTTTATTTCTTTCACCTAATTTTTCCATTTTCCAATGTTCCTGTTGTATTGACATATGTAGCGGGGCTCATCTGGTGACCGCACCGATCGGCGCTGACTCACGCCGATCGGCGCGACGTCCATTTTTGCTCCTGGCCCCTTGCTTCTTCGCTAGATGTTGCTCTTCATCCCCTCCTGCGTCATTTAGCAACCATTTTGCACACAAAAATTAATTCAAAAAGAATTTTGATTACCTTGAAAATAGCTCCGTCTCTGAAAATTGCTGTGCTGGTTGATTTTTAGCACCCCTTCAATTCTGGGCATCGTCAGCCTTCCGTCCTGACTTAAGCAATAATGCGCCGACCGGCGCAGAAGTGCGCCGATCGGTGCAAGCTCTGTTCCTTCCTGTTTTTGGTCCTTTTTTTATATTCTTGCATTGTTAGTCTACAGTATGTATATACACAGTATTTCACGAATAAACAGACAACGTAAGAGCACACAAGAATTAAACACACACTTTTCTATTTCTTTTATTCAGGAGATTGTTTTTATCACAAGCAAGCAAATTAAAAACACCGGGTTGCCCTCCCGGCCAGCACTAATTAACTAAATGAAATGGGTTGCCCTCCCACAAGTACTAAATAACTTCTAAATCTCCCGATCAATGGGTTGCCTCCCAAGAGCGCTCTAGTTATTTAGAGGTCAAAGAGCTTGACCTCCCCGTAAACAATCAATCCTTAGTGTCGTGGTGCGGGATGTGAGGCCGCGACACTACAAGGTTATCTTATCTCCATGGTTCATATAGTTTGGACGATCTATCCATACATCCCCTCCAATTACCTTCGACGCCACGTTGCCACGGTGTCTTGTACCTCTTCACTTCATCAATAGCACGGCACTCTTCCCCCTTTGGGTGAAATTTGAAAGAGTAGGGAGTCCCACTTATATCGAAGCTTATCTCACCACTCCCAACATCAATACTTGCCTTTGCTGTCCTCAAGAAGGGTCTGCCTAAGATCAACGGGGTCCTCGTCCTCTTATCCATATCAAGCATAATAAAATCAACAGGGACGATGTGATCTCCAATTTGAACAGGCACATCCTCAGCAATTCCATCAGGGAAGCGCACTGATTGATCGGCTAACTCCAAACACATACCCGTAGGCTCTAATTCAGGCAAATTGAGACTTGTGAATATATGACGGGGCATAACACTTACACTTGCTCCAAGATCGTACAAGCACCTATCAAATATCCTTGTTCCAATCATGCATTTGATGCTTGGTGATCCAGGGTTGGGTTTCTTCTCTAGTGCAACATCATTGATTGCCGCCGTTAGCTCCTTAGTGACCTTCACAACCTCCTCAGAAACTAGAGACTTGTTGTTTTGCATCATGTCCTTAATGTACTTGGCATAGGTGGGAACTTGGATAGCGTCAACAAAAGGGACATTGATGTAAAGCTTTTTCATAATATCGACGAATCTTGCAAATTGCTCGTCGTGTTGCCGCACTCTTTTTGTCTTCATCAGTAGTTGAATATCCAGGAACGTGGCAGGGTCATGCTCTTCTGTTTCCACGCCCATTTTTAGACCAGAGAGGTCAACATCCTCCCCGCGCCGATCGGCGCTTTCAGGGAGCCGATCGGCGCCAACAGGATCGTCGCGCCGATCGGTGCGGGGTGTGCGCCGATCGGCGCGGGGCTTCTTTGCTCCCGCAGAGTGCTCTGGATCTTCTGTTTGTTTTCCTGACCGTGTAGCTATTGCCTTCAACTGTTCTGTGGACATCGTATTACCAAGAATAGCCCCTTTGTTGCCTTGAATGGCTTGCGATAGCTGTCCCATCTGTTGCTCCATAATCTTGGTATGCTTCAAAATCTGCTCGTTGGAGCTTCGAATTTCTATCACCATGTCATTAATTCCCTCAAGGACATGATCAATCTCCTTGAATTTAGCTTGATTGTCCTTGTTGATCTTCTCTTGAGCTTGGAAGAACTCATGACATTGGAGACGAAGTGGGATAGAATTTTGCATGGACGGACTAGGAGAGAAAGAACTCCTTTGTTGCTGATATTGGGGCTTCCATCCACTATTCTTCATATATTCTAGCATCTTCATCTCTTCAGGGCAATCTTTCTGCACATGACCAAATTCTCCATACTCACTACATGTGGAGCGTGATTCCGCGAGCTTGAGTATCTCTTCCTTAGGGATATGAAGATTATTGTCCAACCTCCTTTGAATAGCATCGAGGCGCTCTATGATCAACTCTTCCTGAGTCTTCTCAATCACACTCTTCGCTACTCCTTTTGAAGGTTGCAAATTCCTTGAGCTTCTCTCACCATCCCATGATTGATTTTCAACTAGCAACTTGATCAAATTCTTAGCTTCGATGGGGGTTTTTGACATGAATGATCCTGCAGCTGAGGCGTCCAAGTGTTGACGTGATAGAAGATTCAATCCTGTGTAGAACTTCTCAACAACTTCTCCAACCGTCAGACCATGATGAGGGCATGCATCCATATATTCATTGTATCTTTCCCATGCTTCTCCAATGCTCTCATCAATATTCTATGTAAATCCAAGAATCTTATTTTTCAAAGCTTGAGTCTTACCAGGAGGGAAGTATTTGGCCAAGAATTCAGCTGCTAACGTGTTCCACACCGTTTTTACTGGGTTTTCTAATCCATTGTACCATTGCTTGGGGCGTCCAACTATAGAGAAGGGGAATAGCCGCACACGTGCTTGATCTCCTGTCAATCCCGCTATCTTGAATGTACTTCAAACGTCAAGGAAGTGTTGCAAGTGATGATTGAGATCTTCTAAGCCTGTGAATGGTTGTTGCGCCACTATCCCAACATATCTCTCCAATTGATACGAAAGTTGATCTTGAGCTTCTTGGAAATCTGTCTTGACAATACTAGTCAATTGTGGCTTGAGACGATTAACCCTAGGTACCTCTGCCATCTCCTCTTCTTCTTGCTCTTGAACTGGGTCTTCTCTTGTGAATAATCCTCGAGGTGTTGCGCGAACTGCTTCTCCAGCTAAATCTCCAAGTGACTTGCTTCTCTTCTCCGCTGTTCTTTTCTTGTGAAAGAGTCTTTCTTGATCATCGGTGTAAGTAGAGGGTTTGTTTGACTTAGGACTGTCCATACCTGTTAGTTTCACTTAACAGAATATATGTACTAGAGAGACAAGTAAAGCACAATGACTAAACACTAATCCATCAAACAATGTTTAAAAACCTGCTACGGTCCCCGGCAACGGTGCCAGAAAATAGAGCTTGTTGGTCGTATCTACGCACCCACTTATACCCCGCAAGAGGACGGTGTACGATTGTAGCACTTTTTCCCTTGAATTGAGTATTCCAAGGTTTATCGAATCCAGTGGGACCTTAGGGATGATTAAACAAAGTTAACAGTAAAAGATCTAGTTAAGGCTATTGTCGAGTTTCGGTTGCGTGAGGGGGAGACTGGCCAGCGCAAAGGTGCGCCAGACAGTAAATCTGTCATTGCGTCGATCGGCGTAAGAGTTGAGCCGATCGGCACACTAGTGAATGTAAGCCAAAGTGCACCAGTCAGTAAATCTGTAGTTGCGCCGATCGGTGCAGAAGTTGAGCCGATCGGCATACTAGTGAATCTAAGCCAAAGTGCACCAGATCTTGTAAGCCTATGCTGTTAAGTGAGTAACCAGATATCTACTAGTGAGATCGTAACCAGAAAGTCTAATTAAATAGCATCATAATGGGTAATTACATAGATCAATGAAAACCTATGATGAATAAGACCACCCTGCTTTTCGAGCGGCTCCCGATTTATCGCTGCCGAGAGGAAACCCTTAATCGCGCGAGTATCTTATCCTACTCAACTATCCAATAGTGCTGCGCAGGCTTAGTGCTGTCACCGCTAAACCACACTACTAGCATCATCAAGCAACGATAATCAATACAATGTCTGAATACTATCCTAATCACCATGATCAAGATAATATCTACTTACTTTGCCTAGAACTAAGCAATTGGAATAAGCACATGCATGATTATAGAATCAAGATGGACAAATCACCAAAACCATCATCAACATATTCAATCATCCTTGAGATACATAGAGTAAGATTCATTCCCATCGAGATGGCCTACCTTGACAGATCAACTCTTAACTCCAATGGTTCTTGAAACTCAACTAGAGATCTATTCTAACGGGGCAAGCCCCGGTGGCTCTAACTCACGGATCTGGTGTCCCTCTGTCGCCTCCTTCCTCTACGGCCGGGGTTCACAAGTATTTATAGGGGTTCTACTCGTAAAGGACTCGGTTTCTAGCAAATAAGGCGGTTGCGCTGATCGGTGTAGGATTGCCGATCGGCGCAAGCCATGTCTTCTCTGGTTTCTTCTCCGAGTCGGTTCCTCTGTCTTCCACAGCTGCCATGTGGGCCTTTTCCTTCGAGATAAAGTCTTGTACTGCACGTCGAGATCTTGAAGTTCCATAAATCTTCTTGAAGTTCCATAAATCTTCTAGACAAATATCTTCAAGTGTCTTGAGCAGATAAACTTCCATAAACATGTGGAATGGGCCTCGGTCACTTCTGTGGGCCAAAACACCCTTGCGCCGATCGGCTCATGGACTGCGCCGATCACCGTACTAGGCTTCTTCAGTGCTTTTCATCGGTTCTTGACTCCTGTCCTCTCCATCATCACATTAATTATCAATTTTACCTGTTTCTGCAATAAAGCTCCAAAACAACGCATATAGAAATATATAGACAATATCACAGGTAAATGGCCTAAATTAGTATCAATTATGCTCTAATTGGGGTAATATTCACATATAAAAGGGGCACTTGGGAAGTGCCAACACTGGGCGAAGCTCATGTCGCTACCTAGGTCGGAGAGGAACATGCTTGCATTCCTTCTCAAATATAAGCCCAGTTTCAGCTTCAATCATTCTCATGAGATAGAGAGCATAAGGAAGGCTCCTTCTTGTGTCAATGGAAGCTAAGTGGATTTCATTTGTGATGAAGTCCATGACACAGAAGGGTCTTGCTCTCCACTATAGCAGTAGCATATCCTCCCTTGGGTGCGATGGTCACTCTAAGCATCCAGTTGAGCGTGAAGTAGTAGTTGGGAAGGCCATTAGTTGTTCCAAACACATTTGGACACGTTTCATAGTACATGAAAGCCATGTCCTTCTCCTTCATCATAGGTTCATTTGTGATAATATCTCTAGTGCGATCTGAATTTTCTTGAAAGAAGTAGCTTGCAAAGTGACTCGCTAAGACAGAATACTCGACACCTTGAGTTCTCTAATGAAGTACGCCCTTGCCATCAAGGAAGAGAGTGGAGTAGAACTGGCAGATTACCTCCTCATTCCAATCATCATTGAATCCCATCAAATCATAAACTCCTCTATCCTTGCACACTTGGATGATCTCATTGAACACATGATTTTCCTTTGACTCCATGTAGGACCAATCAATCCATTGGTGGGAGGCTAGTCGGTTCTTCCGGTTCTTGTCTATGAGCATAGACATATAGTAATCTTGCTGAAACCTTGTGTAGAACCGGGGGTCAGTGACTCCTTGTTCTCCCATTAGTGCGGGATTTTACTTCCCATCTTTAATGAGAGCATCAAGATCTTTCTTGTAGTCCTTGTAGATGTACCCTACGGGATAAGCAGGTTCATGGACTTTAAGTCCCTCTACCACTTCCACATTGTCTGCCCTTGCTGCTTTGGAAGATTTAGAGGGCTTTTCCTTTGCGGGCCTCTTGTCCTTCATTGGCCGCTTGCCCTTATCTTGAGATCTCCTAGGAGGAAGAGATCCTCCCGGCTGGACATGCACAGTGATGAGGACATCACTCCTATGGATACACACAACACTCCTCCAATTCTGGACTTGCAAGGTCCAATGACTAGAGCTCATGCACGACGACTAAATTTAGAGGTGAGCTCGTTCCTACGTTATTCGCTATATATTACTTTTGAGAATGGTTTGCTACCTAATAATTATTTTATGATTAGAAACCATGAAGAGGACCAGAAGATGATGGGAGAAGGTGTTGGGAACGTGGAGGACCAGCAAGGGTTTGGAAGCTAAAGTGGAGGCCCAATCAAAACCGACTTCGAGTCTGTTTCGAGGCCCAGGACCAGTCTGCACCAAAACAGTCGCCCAGGACGCATACGGACTCGGATTTGGATGTTCTACATATTCACGGAAATATAAGGAGAAGACCTTTCCAATGCCGGTGGCCTCATATCAAAATTCATCTGGAGTAATCGGGAATTGTTAAAACAAGAGAGAGTCCAGAATCTGTGTCGGTGCTGCGTCGCCTATTTTTGGCCTTTGGGCTTTGTATTTAGTTGAGCCCAATTAGGGGCGTGTCCAGAGGGTCTTGCATGACCCTAGGGTCTTTATATACAGTGTTGACTTTTGCTAAGCCATATTAATAAATCATTCCCGGCACGGGGCCAGAAACGGTTCACTAATATGTCCCAGAGTCAAGTAGGTAAAATCCGCAAGCGCACGGAGAATACCGCTGTAGCATTTCACCCGGAAGTATTCAGGGTATCGTATTTGTTTATCCCAAAGGAAGGTTATGATCAAGAAGCGTTACTAACATATAAGATCATGTTAACAATTAGCAAGGATATCTAACCAAGACAGGCGGGTACATGATAATAACCGGGTAGTGTGACACACACAGAAGATTCCTACTAAATAAATAAAGTCTAGTGGAGGAAAGACTAGGCTAAGCTACTCCTACTATACATTCCTATACAGTTGCATAGCCTAAGTAGAATACATACAGACCCACACTCAGGTTCAGCAGTCAATAGTATAGCACTTCAGGCACGGACTTACCCCTGCATCCACAGGCGACTTCCGCCAAGAGCCTACGCACTAGCCTAGCGGGGAGGATTTCAATGCACGGACAGGGCTGTCACCACCTGCCGCCTACCTCAACGAACCAGTAGACTAACGAATAATTGATGCAAATCAGTCACCCAAGTACCATACTTGCATGACCAAAGAGCACTCTGCCCCTCCGCGATTACTATTAACGAGGCAGAGCTACCGTACGAATACGATCACCAAACCCATGCTATACTTTATCAGCTAAAACTAAGCATAGAGACTATAACATATAAACTAGACTATAGTGACGGTATATAACTAGCATGACAATAGTAGTATAATAAATATAAACTACTATCACACAAGTAGACTATACTATCACATATATGGATCACAATATCAAACAAGAAACTCATGACCCAAGCACAACTATATAGAAAAGATATATATATTGATAAGAGCAAAGTCTTACAAAAGGGAAAAGATACAAGAGCCATACCAATTCCAAGTGAAGACTTGGGACTAGAGAGCTCTAGACTCAGCCTAACTCCACTAAAACTCCAAGAACTACTACTAGCAAGAGAGAAATGCTTCTTGTGGTGTGTGTTGAGTGTGAAGGCACACCCTCCTATTTATAGCCTCAATAGGTCGGCAAGGGAGAGTAACCGCCACGGAAGGCATCTCAAACCGTCATCAGGAGTCGCGGAGGAGCCAACACGTGGAAGCCCAGGCGGAGAGGGCGCCCGGCCGGGTCGGCCGACCTGACCAGGTCGGCCGACCTGGGGGTGGCCCCTCCTGGCCTGTGCTTTCTCCAGGTGGCTGTCCTGTGGGCCCTGACGTCGGTTTGCGCGGTATTACAGGGAGTTACGTCGGTTAAGTGCTGAAAATGGGCCCTTCAATCCGTGTGACGTCCATGTGGCACTCTCTGATTGGTCGAAAGTGTGTTTTCTTGCCTTTTGAGGTGTTTCCTTCACATTTCCTCTTGCATGCACAAAGTTCTCCAAGTACAAGTGGAACTATATTATTGTGCTAAAGCATGCGTGTATGAAATGCCAAATTCTCCTTTATTTGAGTATAGTTAACGGTTAAAAATGGTACTTAACAGCCGTCAACAAACTCCCCCAAGCTTACCCTTTGCTCGTCCCGAAGCAAAGATAAACTTAAGTTGTTGATCAGGAGTTGCTACAATGTCCTACTCCTCAATAATACTATGCGCACAACAAAGTACTCTTCCTAGAATTAAATATGTTGGCACATAACTTACCCACTTACCTCGATCCATGGGGCTTTTACACCTCATTGTCTTGGGCGGTTGAGAGATAGAACAATTGCAGGGCACCAATCACTGGCTCTAGATTCCGCTATGTTATTCCGGAGGTTTTCAAAAGATTTTGAAAATAAAAACCAAGTTCCTCAAATGATTCTCTCGGATCACTCAATATGTGTATGATTCCTCACCAAGGCAAAGTGTTGCCTATAATCACCTACTTCTAAATAAGGCTTTATGTGGAGCTCAAGGTAGGGATATATGAGGCACTCATGTTCACATAATATTGCTATGTCAAAAGACCGGATCCAAGAAAAACATCAATTCAAACAATCTTGATCAAGATGTGCAAGTGTGTGGGAGAACGGAGGAATGGTGGATGGGAAGAAATAACTCCTTTTTGAATTTTCCTTCTCTCTTTTGGAGTTTCTAGGCTATGGCTATCTTTTGCTTGCTCTCTTTTTTGAGCATTTTTTTTTCTTTTTGGCATAGCCATAGTCCTAGTTCGCAATGAATACTTTGAGAGAGGAATTTTGCAATGGATATATGGAGTGTTTCTTTGGATGGATGGATGGATAGTGGCTTTCTTCCGGTGTAGAAGAATAGCTCACGGTGGATATGGTGGATGCTATCTTCTTGATTTAGAAGGATAGCTCATGGCGGTGGATGTGTGTATATGATCTTGATCAAGAAAGCATGAAAAGAGTTCTACTAGGGTCACAACAATTTTGACTAAGCTCAATGTGAAACAAGCAGCATATGTGTAAAGGTTTTCAAATGTAAACACTACATATGGCTGTGGTGGGAATTTCATCATTGAGGAACTTATCAATTTGTCATTTTGAAAAAATAAAACTCCGGAATTCAAGCTTTACGTTGAGCAAGATCATAGCAGCCCTATCTATCATATCATACCTCTCAACAACTTAGAACTAGAGAATGCATATGCTACCCACAAGATTCAAGTTCAAGGCAAGATTTACCAACAAACCTAACTCTTGAGAGAGTACTAAGTTGTAAACTAGCTTTAGAGAGGAATAAAGGACAGAGCAACTATTCATCATCTCAACATAGGAAAATTATACACATTCATACCGCGCATGAAAAAGGGAAATATTTTTGTTCTTTTTATATTTTGCAAATTTTTATGGATTTTCAGATTTAGCAAATGCAAGAAATAAAGGGAAGGGGAAAGATACAAGTTACCGTGAGAAGGGGGGTCCTCCCCCAAGCTTGTTCTTGCTCATATCTGCTGGTTCGGGTTGTAGCCTTGGGAGCGGAAGAAGGCATCCCAATTGCTCTGATTCTGAGCCATCATCGCGTTCAGCTGGCGGAATTGGTTGTCGCTGAAATTGACGGAGGATGCTTGACTCGTGCTTGCACGAGTGCTTTTCCTCCGCTTGATTCCGGCGACTTGCTTCATTCGGTTGAACATGGCTGCACACAAGAACAAACACAAGACAAGAACAAAAACAAGATCGAACAAGTGTTCGGGTGAGCGTTAGTGAAAACGACAAACCCGGGCTTCTCCGAAATTGGTTTTCTTCTCACAACAACTTGCAAATGCACTAAAACAGAGGGGAATTTTTTTTTTTGGGTTTTTGGGGCTGTAGTAAAGTTGAAGAACACGAAATTTTGGGAGAGCAACAAGTGAGCAAAGGAGGGGAGTGAAAGATGAGCTTGGAATGGTGAAGCTCCTCCTCCTGGGCGGTTTTTATGGCCAAGGAAGCAAGATGGCCGTTAGAAAGGGACAGAGCAACGGCCATATAGCCGTTGGGAGAAAGGAGCACTGGAAAAGGTGGGGCCAGGGGGTCGGCCGACCCCACCAGGTCGGCCGACCTGGCAGGTGGGCCTCCTGGCAGCCCCCTTTTTCCTATGTGTTCCCCAACGGCTAGGGGATTTGTCCCCTGCTGCCTTTTTGCTCAAAAAGCTCGACAAAAAATCTTTTCAAAATGGAGAGCCCAAAAACCTATTTTCTAAATTTTCAAAAATGCAAATGAGTTTTGAAAAATTCCAAGGTGGCTGGAAAAATTCAAAAATGCAGAAATGCAGGGGTCGGGAAAAAATCAAAATGTGGTGGAAAGCAAATATGCAATTAAAAGAGCAAATATGGATAACTACCGGTTTAACCTCCCGACGAGGACTCACCTTTTAAAGTCCGACGAGCGGGACTTTTCTCCGGCGTTCAGCTCGATGAAGCGTTGTCCGGTCCCGGAGATGAAGACACGGATGATGCTTCTTGTTTCACTCGCCACACCTTCTTGGTCTTTGTTGCGGTCGGTGGCTTCTCGGGCTTCGGAGGCTGTGGTTTTGCAGGCTTCATAGCCTGTTTCTTTGCAGACCTCGGAGGTTGCTGCCTTGTGGACTTCGGAGGCTGTTGCTTAATGTGTGACCTTTGCCTCCTTGCCTTCATCAGTTGTTGCTGTGCAACCTTTTCCTTCTCAAGGAATTTCTTCATTAATGTGATGAGGCTGTCCTTCTTTGGCGGAGTGATCTCCACTTCCTTGATGTTGCTTGGGTTCGGCCTGTACTTGATATGGATCATGTTGCACTGTTCTTTCCGTGGCCGAAAGTCAAACTTCTCCTCCTTGCCATTGATGTGGAAGCGGATTTCTCCGGCTCCTACATCGATGCGAGCATCCGCAGTGCTGAGAAATGGGCGTCCCAGGATGAGCGGTGTGCTCTTCCCGACGTCCATATCAAGCATTATGAAGTCGACGGGGATGAAGCAATCCCGGATTTTCACCGGAATATCTTCGGCGATCCCCGCCGAATAGCGGACCGTTGAATCGGCCAGCTGCAGCTGCATCGGCGTGGGGGATAGTGTGGTGTAGTTGAGCTTGTCGAAGACATCCTTCGGCATGACGCTCACACTTGCCCCAAGATCACATAAGGCATGGTCGAAGTTCTGTGTCCCGATCGAGCAGGTGATCGTGGGACACCCTGGATCTTTCTTCTTCTCAGGAAGCCGGTTGAGTATAGCAGCGCTACACTCTTCCGTCAGCTTGACAATTTCTGTGGTCGGTAGTGGGCGCTTGTTGCTGATAAGATCCTTGAGGTAGCGAGCGTACGTGGGTACTTGTATCGCATCCAGCAAGGGCACGTTGATGTGCAGCTTCTGGATCACCTCAACGAAGCGTGTGAACTGCTCGTCCACGGTGGGCTTCCTTCTTCTTTCAGGAAACGGCATGAGGTTCGTGTCATAGAACTCATGTGGGGCCGTTTTCCTGGGCGGCAGTTCTTCTTCTTCTGCCGGCTTCTCAGCTGATGTGTCCTTTCCTGCATGGTTAGGGTATGGCGGATCCCGAGTGGACTTACCTCCTCTCGTGGTAACCGCATTAACATTTTCTAAGGGGGTCTCGGGTTGCCCTGGGATTTTCCCCGACTCAGCAGTAGGAACAGCAGCAGCTAACTGAGCTAATTGAGTTTCTATCATTTTATTAAAGCTCAGCTGATTCTTGAGAGCAGAGGAAACACCCTCTATCTTAGTGTGGATGCTCTCAAGAGTCCTATCAGTGGTGGCAAGCTTTTTACTGATGTTATCATTAACCTTAGCTTGACCAAGCACAAGATCTTTCAAGGAGGGCTGATTATAACTGGAATTAAAACCAGAGAAGTTGCCAGAGTTACCTCCTTGGTAGTTGGGACGTGGTGGACCCCAACTTTGACCTCCTTGTGGACGGTAGCCGTTGTTGTTGTTGTTGCCCATGAACATTACGTCCTCACGGGTCTCAGGGCAGTCATTGCCCGAGTGTCCCGTGTTGCCACAGACCTCGCAAGTCATACGAGCGTCTAGGGCTTTCACTTCTCCATTGGCTTGGTCGTCCATCTTCTTCATGAGAAGGTCAATCTTGGCGGCGAGCATGTCAACCTCCTTGACGGAGTGCATGCCTCGCTGGCGAGGTTGGAGGCGCTCTTCATTCCAACCTTGGTTGGACACCATCTTCTCGATCAAATCTTTTGCCTTGCTCACAGTCAGCGAGAAGAAGGCTCCACCAGCAGCAGCGTCGAGGTGGTCGCGGGCCAACGGAGTAAGCCCGTTGTAGAAGTTCTGGATGATCAGCCAATCATCCATCCCGTGGTGAGGACATGCCAGGATGTACTCCTGGAGCCTCTCCCATGCCTCAGGAATCGACTCCTTCGACTCCTGCTGGAAGCTTGAGATCCTTCCACGGAGGGCATTGGTCTTGCCCAGCGGGAAGAACTTTGCAAGGAACGCAGCTGAACACTTCTCCCAAGTGTTCACAGCTTCAGGGTTTGCGTAGAACCACTGTCTCGCTCTCCCAAGGAGAGAGAACGGGAACAGTCGAAGGCGAACAGCGTCGGGGGTGACGTCCTTCATTTTGAACGTGTTGCAAATCTCCAGGAATTGCTGGAGATGAGCACTAGCGTCCTCATTGGCTTTCCCACAGAATGGGCTAGCCTGCACCATGGTGATGAGACCGGTCTTGATCTCGAAGTTCGCATCTCCCACATTGCCAGCTGGTCCCGTAGGGATGTTGGCAGCGGAGGGAGCGGAGAACTCGCGGAGGGTCTTGTCAGCCATTTGCTCAGAGCTTGATGGTGCGGGAGTGACAGGTTCGATTGGCCGAGTCTCCTTACGAGGAGGGGTGAGCCTAGCTCGTGTCCTTCTCAGGAGTGACTCAGGATCTTCAGTGAAGTTTGTCGGCAAGTCGAAACCAGTCATACACTACCCTGTTTTCATACAAAATGCAGAAAACAAAGCAAGGTTAGCCTGCCTAGGAGATAGCCTTAATAATTGCAACACTACTATATACATTAGTAATTTTTTCTTGAATCATACGCCTTCCCCGGCAACGGTGCCAGAAATGCTTGTTGACTTTTGCTAAGCCATATTAATAAATCATTCCCGGCACGGGGCCAGAAACGGTTCACTAATATGTCCCAGAGTCAAGTAGGTAAAATCCGCAAGCGCACGGAGAATACCGCTGTAGCATTTCACCCGGAAGTATTCAGGGTACGTATTTGTTTATCCCAAAGGAAGGTTATGATCAAGAAGCGTTACTAACATATAAGATCATGTTAACAAGTAGCAAGGATATCTAACCAAGACAGGCGGGTACATGATAATAACCGGGTAGTGTGACACACACAGAAGATTCCTACTAAATAAATAAAGTCTAGTGGAGGAAAGACTAGGCTAAGCTACTCCTACTATACATTCCTATACAGTTGCATAGCCTAAGTAGAATACATACAGACCCACACTCAGGTTCAGCAGTCAATAGTATAGCACTTCAGGCACGGACTTACCCCTGCATCCACAGGCGACTTCCGCCAAGAGCCTACGCACTAGCCTAGCGGGGAGGATTTCAAAGGACGGACAGGGCTGTCACCACCTGCCGCCTACCTCAACGAACCAGTAGACTAACGAATAATTGATGCAAATCAGTCACCCAAGTACCATACTTGCATGACCAAAGAGCACTCTGCCCCTCCGCGATTACTATTAACGAGGCAGAGCTACCGTACGAATACGATCACCAAACCCATGCTATACTTTATCAGCTAAAACTAAGCATAGAGACTATAACATATAAACTAGACTATAGTGACGGTATATAACTAGCATGACAATAGTAGTATAATAAATATAAACTACTATCACACAAGTAGACTATACTATCACATATATGGATCACAATATCAAACAAGAAACTCATGACCCAAGCACAACTATATAGAAAATATATATATATATTGATAAGAGCAAAGTCTTACAAAAGGGAAAAGATACAAGAGCCATACTAATTCCAAGTGAAGACTTGGGACTAGAGAGCTCTAGACTCAGCCTAACTCCACTAAAACTCCAAGAACTACTACTAGCAAGAGAGAAATGCTTCTTGTGGTGTGTGTTGAGTGTGAAGGCACACCCTCCTATTTATAGCCTCAATAGGTCGGCAAGGGAGAGTAACCGCCACGGAAGGCATCTCAAACCGTCATCAGGAGTCGCGGAGGAGCCAACACGTGGAAGCCCAGGCGGAGAGGGCGCCCGGCCGGGTCGGCCGACCTGACCAGGTCGGCCGACCTGGGGGTGGCCCCTCCTGGCCTGTGCTTTCTCCAGGTGGCTGTCCTGTGGGCCCTGACGTCGGTTTGCGCGGTATTACAGGGAGTTACGTCAGTTAAGTGCTGAAAATGGGCCCTTCAATCCGTGTGACGTCCATGTGGCACTCTCTGATTGGTCGAAAGTGTGTTTTCTTGCCTTTTGAGGTGTTTCCTTCACATTTCCTCCTGCATGCACAAAGTTCTCCAAGTACAAGTGGAACTATATTATTGTGCTAAAGCATGCGTGTATGAAATGCCAAATTCTCCTTTATTTGAGTATAGTTGACGGTTAAAAATGGTACTTAACAGCCGTCAACATACAGCCGCTGCCGCACCATTAGGGTTCGGGTTTTTCTTAGATTAATTCTGTTCATAAACAGTGTTGCCGTTCATCAGTTTGTGAGACCCCAACTTTGAGAGTTTAATCATACATATGTAATTGTGTTGCATTCTTCGTTGTTCTTGCTTGTGTTCTTGATTCGTAGGCAGGAATTAGCCTTCTCGGTGAGGTCAATCGTCTTTGGACGGTTGATAACCAGAGGAGACGTCGTGCTGCGATTGCGGGGTTTAGAACGTGCTGTTCTGAAGCCGGATCGATTTGTGTGTCGCCTCCGACCAAATAAACTTACCAAGAACCTTTCGGAAGATCGGGAACCCTTGTTCACATGACACAGTCTGGGCATCCCTGTTGGAGACTTGGCCACTCAACCCTTGTAGTCAAACTGCAGCAGCCTTTCTCCTCTTAGAGGCGGGCACTAGTTCCTCACTTGGAGAGGAGGAGGAAGAGTCTTCATCGCTTGGCTCGCTCAGAGCATTGGATGCGTACTTAATTCTCTCCATCTTGATCTGCCAGTAGTATGAAGATTGATCAAGGAATGAGTCAAATGTTATGGTAAGAATCCAAGAGATGATAAAAAACAATGCACTGAACTGCAGACAACTGAAGTTCCATGACAGATCATGGAAGTTCTGTCATGACGGAAGTTCTCACGGAACTTCCGTCACTTGCAGTTTGCACCAAAATTGACATTACTCCTAGATCCTACCACAACATCACAAATGCTTCTAACATATGATAGACTAGCTCTAGAGGACTTGATCTATCCAAAGGAAATGAAGACATTTGAACTTTTGACCTGAAAACGAAGTTTAGGTCAAAGACTCATACCTAGGTCAAAAACCGAAGACAAACAATGGAGATTGCAGAACTTCCGTGGGGGAGGAGCCAAATCTCCACCTTTTTGATCAACTTCATTGGTGGAATCTTCAAATTGCTAGGAATCGCCGCCTAGGGTTTGAGTGGATGAGAGAGAGAGAGAAAGAGAGGAGTGACCGGTTGACTGGGAAGAAGAAGGGCATCGGGGCCTTTAACCTGAGAGTGACGGAAGTTCCATCATTGGGCAACGGAAGTTTCGTCGTTCTCGGGTTTGGGCATACAGCCCGATTGAGAAGTCACGGAAGTTTCCACAGATATTCCGTGGACAACGGAAGTTCCATCAATGAGTAATGGAAGTTCCGTCGTTCTCCGTTTGACAGAGAGAATTCCTCTACTAGTTTGAACTTTTGGACAAGATAGGTAGGGAATATAGGACATGTTTCAACTTGTGAATAGCAACAGTCAACCAAGTAAAACTATATTCACAGTTTTCAACAATATGATCTATTGATCAAAACATTTTGTTTTAAAAAAAAGATTATGAAATTTTTGAAGAATTTTATTTTTGAGGCATTTTGCATGAGCACTGCATCAAACAAAGTACAAGATTCTACTCCAAGTTGGATGAGTCAAGAATATTTAGTTCACTCCTAAGCTCACAAAACCGCTTCTCATCTAGGGGTTTGGTAAATATATCCGCTAGTTGTTTATCAGTTCTAACATAGCTAGTCTCAATATTCCCTTTGATTGAATGATCTCTCAAGAAGTGGTGCCGCATATCTATATGCTTAGTCCTATTATGATCAATGGGGTTATATGCAATCATGATGGCACTCTCATTGTCACATAGGAGTGGAACTTTGGTCATAGTGTATCCAAAGTCCTTTAGAGTTTGCCGCATCCAAAGTAGTTGAGCACAACAACTTCTGGCTACAACATACTCCGCTTCAGCTATGGATAGGGCAACAGAATTTTGTTTCATGAAAGACCATGACACAAGGGACCTACCTAAGAATTGGTACGTCCTGGAGGCACTCTTCCTATCCACCTTACATCCGGCATAGTCGGCATTGAAATAACCGACTAGCTTGAACTTGGAGCCCTTTGGATACCATAATTCTAGGTTTGGCGTGTGAACTAAATATCTCAAGATTCTTTTTACAGCCACTAAGTGACTTTCCTTAGGAGCACTTTGAAATCTTGCACACATGCACGCACTAAGCATGATATCGGGCCTAGATGCACAAAGATAAAGCAAAGATCAATCATGGATTGATATACCTTTTGATCCATGAGCTTACCGTTTACATCTAGCCCGAGATGTCCATTTGTCTTCATGGGAGTCTTGTTTGGTTTTGCATTCTCCATGTCAAACTTCTTGAGTATGTCTTGAGTGTACTTGGTTTGACTTATGAATGTTCTTTCTTCAAGTTGCTTGACTTGAAAACCTAGAAAGAACTTTAATTCTCCCATCATGGACATCTCAAATTTCCTAGTCATAATCTTGGCAAACTCATCATAAAAAGATTAATTAGTAGAACCAAATATAATGTCATCGACATATATTTGGCACACAAAAATATCATTATCAACTTTTGTTATGAAGAGAGAAGGATCGGCCTTGCCAATTGTGAAGCCCTTGTTGATCAAGTATCCCTTGAGGTGTTCATACCAAGCTCGAGAAGCTTGTTTGAGGCCATAGAGAGCTTGTTTGAGGCCATAGAGACCCTAAGAGGTTCCATAGAGGAAATAAACGAGTAATGATGACAAAACATAGCCATTCGGGATCTAGTAGTTACCCCCTTTTGGATGTCACCAAGAATATTGTCAACGGGTGATCCTTTTGAATGCTTTGTTGGACTTGTGGATGAATTAGCCTAGATGCATCTTGTTCTTCTTGATTGTTGGCATCTTGAGTGTCTCTTTCTCCACCATCTTGAGCTTGATCTTGGTTGTTGCCTTGACCATGATCGTCACCATGGTCTTGGTTACTTCCTTGATCTTGTTCACCATGTGACTCTTGTGGAGAAGAGGATGGTTCATCTTGACTTGAGTTTGGGTCTTGTGGTCTTATATCACCTATTGCCATGTTCCTTATTGCATCACAAGGAGCTTCAACGCCTACATCACTTGGATTAACTTGCTCTACTTGAGAGCCATTAGATTCATCAAATTGCACATCCCGGGTGATTTCAACAACCCCGGTGTCTTTGTTAAAGACTTGATATGCATAGACGTTAGTTCCATATCCAAGAAGAAAACCTTCATGTGTCTTAGGAGCAAACTTAGAGGATTTAGGTTTCTTGTTAAGAATAAAACATTTGCACCCAAAAACACAAAAATATGAAGCATTGGGAAGGTTACCGGTGAGGAGCTCATAAGGTGTCTTCTTCAAAATCTTGTGAAGATATAATCTATTTGTTGCATGGCATGCGGTGTTGATGGCTTTGGCCCAAAAAGTGTCCGATGTCTTGTACTTATCAATCATTGTTCTTGCCATCTCTATGAGTGTACGGTTCTTCCTTCCGGCTACACCATTTTGTTGTGGAGTGTATGGAGCGGAGAATTCATGCTTGATACCTTCTTCATCAAGATATTCTTCAACTTGTGTGTTCTTGAACTCGGTTCCATTGTCACTCCTTATCTTCTTGATCTTCACCTCATACTCATTTTGGGCTCTCCTCAAGAACTTCTTTAGGATTCCTTGTGTTTCACTTTTGTCCTGCAAAAAGAATACCCAAGTGAAACGAGAATAATCATCAACAATTACAAGGCCATATTTGTTACCCCCAATGCTTATGTAGGTGACCGGTTCAAAAAGGTCCATGTGGAGCATTTCCAACGGTCTTGTCATTGTGATCATTGTCTTGGATGGATGCGTCGCTCCTACTTGCTGTCCGGCTTGACATGCGCTACATATTTTGTCCTTCTCAAAAGCAACATCCTTTAGTCCAACGATGTGACCACCTTTTAGGAGTTTGGAAATATTTCTCATCCCAACATGAGCTAGCCGGCGGTGTCATAGCCAACCCAAAGTGGTTTTAGCAACCAAACAAGTATTAAGGTTAGATCCCTCTTTGTTGGTGAAATCAACAAGATAGATTTTGTCCTCTAAGTACCCTTTGAAAGCTATAGAGGAATCCTTTTTCCTAGAGATGGTCACACCATCATCGTCAAAGAGACAACTAAGGCCTATTTCACAAAGTTGTGATACGGACATCAAGTTGTACCCTAGACAATTCACAAGATAAGCATTACTAATTGAAAGGTCATGGGTGACGTCAATCCGTCCACGACCAATTACCTTTCCTTTTTTGTCATTCCCAAATGATATGCCTCCACTTGGTAGATTATCATGTTGAAGTGTGGAGAACATTGATCTCTCTCCGGTCATATGATTTGAGCACCCACTATCAAGCACCCATATTGCGCCACCAGAGGAGTATTCCTACCAAGGAAATCAAGCACGTGTTTTAGGCACCCAAGTTGGTTTGGGTCATTTAACACTAGATACAAGTACTTTGGGCACCCACAGACAAGGCTTCCACCTTGCATCGTGTGGCCCAACAAACTTAGCAACCACTCTACCATAAGCATTACGGGTTAGCACATAAGAGGCATCAAAATTATAAAAGGATATGGTAGAGGTCTTGTTGTTCTTGTTGACTTGGGAGGCATTCTTTGGCTTGATTGTCTTCTCTTGTGCTTCTTGCTTTCCCTTGCATTCGGGTACAAAGTTCGGTCTCTTGTTGTAGCCCTTTTTAGGTGCATTTCTGTTGTACCCTAATCCTCTCTTGTCATGAGAGGCTCTTGGCTCACCAACAATCTTTCTTGTGGTTTCTATTTGAGCCTTCTTCTCAAGTTCCTTGACTTGATTGGATAGCTTTTCAATTATTGCATCTTGCTTGGCAATCATTTCAACATTGATGTTGTGGCACCTTCCACAACCCTTGCTTGTTGAAGCTTGAGAGGATTCAAGCTTCTTCATCAATGAGCGGGAGCTTGTCTTGAGATCTTCAATGGCCTTTACTAATGCGTTGTTCTCCTCTAGCAAGGAGTTGCACCTTTCTTGGTACTTCTTGCTCATTGAGGTGCATGATTCACTTGACTCATTGACCTTTGCAAGGTTCTTAGTCAAGGTCTTGTTCTTCTCCTTCTCTTGCTCAAGTTGCTTGGTGAGCTCAAGGTTCTTGCTTCTTTCTTCATCAAGCAACTCTTCTTGTCCATCAATGATTCTTTCTTGATTGTCCAACTCCCCTTATAGCTTATCTACCATTTTAACCATTTCATGCATAGAGGGGACCAAGTCCTCCTCTTCATCACTACAATAAGAGGGATTGAAATCGGTGTGAGGAGCTACCTTGCTTTCCTTGGCCATGAAACATCGGGGAGCATCATCCTCATCATCGGTGAGGTTGTTAAAGAGTGACTTCTTGGCCGGAGGTAGACCAATGGCGATGTTGGCAATGCCACCCTCATCATCTTCATCATCATCATCAGAGATGTATTCTTGGCCAATGTGAGCTTGCCACTTGTTGTATGGCTTCTTGTTGGGCTTGGTCTTATTGTTGTACCTTTCATTTTTCTTGCCCTTGCCATTTAGCCTAGGACAATCGGCAATCATGTGTCCTTGTTCATGACACTCATAATATCTTCTACTTGTTCTTCTAGCTTTGGCCTTGTCAAAGCTTCTCTTGGTGAAGCTGTTCTTGATCATGTATTTGCCAAATTTTTTGACAAATAAGGCAAACTCTTCATTGTCTTCTTCTTCATCATCATTGTCATCATCTTCGTCATCATTTGACTTGAGAGCTATGTCCTTCTTGCTTGAGCACTCATCACCAATGAGCACATTCACTCTTTTGCCCTCACCATCACGACTCTTGTGGGCATTGATTCTTCCAATCACTTTATCGGTTGTGAAGTTCTCAAATCCATCCTTTTCTTCAATGATGGTGCATAAAATTGGGTTCCACATTCTAAGAGCCATGAGAAGCTTGTAGTTGACTTCTTCATCTTTGATGTTGTCCCTATAAGCTCTTCTCTCATTCATAATGTCCATGAGCCTATCATGAGTTTGTTGAGGCTCTTCTCCCTTGTTCATCACAAAGAAATTGAATTGATTCTTAAGAACTTGGAGCCTTCACAACATCTACTCCCTCATGGGCACATACTAGCTTCTTCCACATTCTCCGGGCATTCTCAATTCCGGCTACTCTTGAATATTCCTTGGGGTTCAAGGAAGAGAGAATGGCCGACACCGCTTGAGCATTGTGATGTATGTTGAGTTGGTCCATGGTTGTAGGATTGTCCTTGTCCTCCAAGGTGAATCCCTTCTCCACAATTTTCCAAATTGGTGGACCAATAGATATGAGGTACATCTTCATCCGGTGCTTGTACCAACTGAAATCTTTGCCCATAAAATAAGGCAACCTTCCACTTCCACTGTCATGAATATTTGCCACATCGGCATAGTTGAATGGCATGGCCGTGTGCAATTCACTTCCTTTGCTTGGCGAAGCAAGATCTTGAGGCTTGTCACCTTCTTCCGGCTTTGACATCTTTTAATCTTCAAGCTTTTAAGCCTTATAGAAGATTCCGACTCTGATGCCAATTGAAAGTTGCCTAGAGGGAGGAGGGGGGGGGGGGTGAATAGGCAATCTAAAAATAATCTTGAAAAAGCACTAAGTGTTGATCGAATGCCAGGAACGATGGAACTTCCGTCAGAAACGACGGAACTTCCGTCGCCATGGAAGTTCTGTCAAATGACAGAACTTCACCAATCCTTTCTTTAAAAGTTATTTAAATGCGGATAACTAAACAAGTAGAGATACAATACTTGATAAGGGTGAAGCTACAACAATGCACACTTAGGGTTCTTTGAAGAATAGCTAGCAACACAATCAACAAGTGAATCGAGCACAATTATATGAAAAAATATGGAAATGTAAAGAGAGACACAAGGAATTAACCTGAGGTTCGGTAACCACACTAAGTAGTTCCTACGTCCTCGTTGAGGAGCCACACAAAGTGGCCGGGTCTCTCTCAACCCTTTTCCCCGCCAAGAAATCACAAAGATCATGCTCGGATTTCTTTCTCCACTTGATTCTTTTCCTCCGGAGGTGAATCACACCTTCACAAACGTCCCCGTCTCACCATAACACGTTGGGAGCTCAAGGGCGGCGTCTAGCCGTCTAGGAGACCAAGTCTCCAAGAGTAACAAGCAAATCAAATCTTGATGTGAAGGGAAAGATGTGCTCAAGCTTTTAAGTGGATGGATTCAATCTTTTTATGGTTGGATCTCTCTCACTTGCTTGGAATCTCAAGAACAAGTCTAGGAGTGAGAGGGGAGAGCTCTAGCTGAAATGAGAGTGAATTTTCAAGGAGTCCAACCCTTCCCACGGGGGAAAGGGGAGACTATATATAGAGGCTCTCCAAAAACTAGCCGTTACACAGCTTTTCTGTGTCTGATGAAACTTCCGTGGTTACCCACGGAACTTCCGTCAGTTGAAAAAGAGCCGTTGCATGGCTGGATTTCATCTGAGTCAGAGACGAGGGAACTTCCATGATGGTCATTATGAAACTTTCGTCGCTCTCGGGTTTGCAACACAGAGAAACCAGAGAACGAAGGAAATTCCATGGGGGAGCCCATGGAACTTCCGTAACTCTCGTGTTGGCTGAGGTTAGAAGCTTGGCAATGACAGAACTTCCGTGGAATGAATCACGGAACTTCTGTGACTCTCTATTTGGCTCAAAAAGGATTGGTTCTTTTTGGCATTGGTTCGCTAAACTCTCACAAAACTTTTTGGTTGGTTTGAGCACACAAATTTCTTTTCTTAGCAAGATTGGTGTACCCCCCTTAATAGTTCGGCATGCCTATGACTCCATTAAAATAAAAACTACTCTTCAATGCATTTGAGTCAATTTTACTTTTCTTCTTTTTGGGAGTAATAGCCATCTTGCAAATGTGGGTTTAGACAATAATTTTGATTATCTGCACATTTACTTCATGGACATTGTTAGTACAATTTTAATCTTCCATCATCGTACACCAAAACCCACTAGGGGATCCTAGATGCATCTTCAATTTGGCACACAAAGAGATCCTTCCCAACATGCCTTGTGAACATGGTGCTATCAATGCTTCCAATGGTGAATCCATTCTTGAGTAGGAAGTTTCTCAAATGTTCATACCATGTCCTTGGTGCTTTCTTGAGGCCATAGAGAGCTTTCTTCAATTTGTACACATGTCTTGGATGTTTAGGGTCCTCAAACCCCGGAGGTTGTTCCACATAGACTTTCTTACTGATCTCTCCATTCAAGAAGGCACTTTTGACATCCATTTGATAGAGCTTGAAGCCATTGTGTGATGCATAGGCAAGTAAGATCTGAATAGCTTCAAGACGAGCCATGTGAGCAAAGGTTTCTTCAAAGTGAATGCCCACCACCTGAGAATATCCCTTAGCCACTAGACGAGCCTTGTTCTTGATGATTGCCCCTTTCTCATCTTGCTTGTTCTTGAAGACCCATTTGGTGCCAACCACATTATGATTCTTGGGCCTCTCAACCAATCTCCAAACTTTACATCTCTTGAAGTTGTTCAATTCCTCTTGCATAGCCATCATCCACTTGTGATCATCCATAGCTTCATCAATGGTTGTAGGCTCAATCATTGAGACAAAGGAGAAGTTCTCAATTGCAACATTTCCCTGATCACCATTTTGTTCACTCACATAGTTGGGCTTGTATTGATTCCTCCGTGTCCTAATTCCTTGAGGTAGACTCCCAATGATAAAGTCACGTGAATGCCCCTTATTGATAGCTTTGGGTCTAGGAAGAGGTTCCTCTTGAGTGGGAGGAGGTCTAGGTGAAATATCTTGTGCATCATGGATTGCTTGCTCTCTACAGATATGAGTGTCTTGGATTCTTAGTGAGGTAGTGTCGAGAGATAATCTCGATATTGATTCTGGGTATGCGTATGAGTATGAAAGCCGATGGACATAGGACACAGGGTTTATACAGGTTCGGGTCTCGTGAAGGATAACAACCCTATGTCCTGTTTGGTGTTTTTGTATTTCTAGGGTTCACACTGGGTTTTGATTCCCAATACGAGTTCTGATGAACTTTAAGGATCCCCTGCCCTCCTTATATAACCGAAGGGCAGTGGTTTACATGGTAATCTATCATTCGGTTACATTTGATTCTATCTATACATCATATCTCTTGACCTAACTTGTGGCCTACTCTAAACAAATATCCAAGTAGTTATCCTCTGGGCATTAATCTCCAATGCTTCATAACCGAGCCTCTGGCCCACTCAGCCATATTGTCGAGTGGTTAATTATCCCGTATATATATGTACCACAGTAGCCCCCAAGAACTTTCCAATTTCGAATAAAAATCTTCAACTTATCTTGATACGTCTCAAAATTGAAAAGTGCTTCTCTTGCTATACATAAAAACACCCTTCCTTTATTGGTAATTAAAAAGGCATATTCCATGTATTGAGACTTTTCTTAAAATGCCTTGTGAGTTTGAAATTAACAATCTCAATCGTCCACCAGATTTTCTTATCTGATTATAGCCCCTTGTGATGTAGTTATTTAAAGAAAATAACTTCTGAAGTAACACTAAGAGGAAACCGCAGCCCTCAGGGTTGAAAATTATCATTTCCTCCGAATGATATGTCAAAAATTAAGAACCATAGCCCCCAAGACTGGTGCTACCACTCCCTCCGAGTGATTAGTAGAGCTTAATGCTAAGCAAGTGTACTGTAACCCCGAAGCTTAGAATCATTAGTCGTCCGAGTGATTTTAATGATAAATCACAAAACAAAGGCATTATAGCCCCCAGTTATGGGACTTATCTACTGTTTGAGTGATTTCAATATTAAATCACCAAGAATCCAAATTTTGGTATGCAATAAATGCTATGAACAATATCATCATATGAGAGCGACAACCCGCGAACCATGCCTGCCCGCTAGGTCAATTTATTGGTATATACATATATATACGCATGCACCCCTTCACCTTCTTCACTCAGCATTCCAGCCGCCACCATCTCCCCCACAAAAACCCTAGATCTTGGATCCCCATTTCCTCTCAGAGATTTTTGCTCATCTCTATTTCTCCAGACACCGATTTCAATGGCACCCAAGCGCACTTGCCAAAGCACCAAATCCCAGTCAAAGAGGCAAGCTTCCCCTGGTAAAACCAACAATGAGACAGTCTTCGACATCCCCGTGGGGATCAGGGAGTTCTCGGTTTCCGCCATGGATGTGGAGAAGATCAACGGGCTCGTGATTGACGGAGTGCTCCAAGATCAGTGAACCGGGGACTGGATTGAAGTAATAGTTCAGAAGTTCCTGCAACCCCCAGTAGATCATATCAGTGTTTTGGCATCCTTTTTCTATCATGGATTTTGGATTCCGTGTTGTGATTTCTTCCGAGGGCTGCTGTTCTTCAATGGCATCAACCTTGTGAATCTAAATCCAAACTCGATTCTCTATATCTCTATCTTTATTCCTCTATGCGAGGTATTCCTGGGGATCGCCCCCCATTTCAATACTTTCAAAGAACTATTTGTTCTAAAATCAAACAGCAACAATGTGATCGGAGGCACAGGATTTCAATTGAGGAATAAGTCAAAATATATCGAAGTTCCTCTTCCTTCGACGAACAAAGGGTGGCACACAGATTGGTTTTACCATGGAAACCATGCACCCCCTTTGTGAGAGTTCACTGCTGAAGCTCCTGTGCCCCGACCTGAATGGTCCGCGAAGGCGTCCCTGAACAAAAAGGCTCAGGTCAATGCAATCTTAGAGCAAATTACTGTGTGTTGACGGCTGTTAAGTACCATTTTTAACCGTCAACTATACTCAAATAAAGGAGAATTTGGCATTTCATACACGCATGCTTTAACACAATAATATAGTTCCACTTGTACTTGGAGAACTTTGTGCATGCAGGAGGAAATGTGAAGGAAACACCTCAAAAGGCAAGAAAACACACTTTCGACCAATCAGAGAGTGCCACATGGACGTCACACGGATTGAAGGGCCCATTTTCAGCACTTAACCGACGCAACTCCCTGTAATACCGCGCAAACCGACGTCAGGGCCCACAGGACAGCCACCTGGAGAAAGCACAGGCCAGGAGGGGCCACCCCCAGGTCGGCCGACCTGGTCAGGTCGGCCGACCCGGCCGGGCGCCCTCTCCGCCTGGGCTTCCACGTGTTGGCTCCTCCGCGACTCCTGATGACGGTTTGAGATGCCTTCCGTGGCAGTTACTCTCCCTTGCCGACCTATTGAGGCTATAAATAGGAGGGTGTGCCTTCACACTCAACACACACCACAAGAAGCATTTCTCTCTTGCTAGTAGTAGTTCTTGGAGTTTTAGTGGAGTTAGGCTGAGTCTAGAGCTCTCTAGTCCCAAGTCTTCACTTGGAATTGGTATGGCTCTTGTATCTTTTCCCTTTTGTAAGACTTTGCTCTTATCAATATATATATCTTTTCTATATAGTTGTGCTTGGGTCATGAGTTTCTTGTTTGATATTGTGATCCATATATGTGATAGTATAGTCTACTTGTGTGATAGTAGTTTATATTTATTATACTACTATTGTCATGCTAGTTATATACCGTCACTATAGTCTAGTTTATATGTTATAGTCTCTATGCTTAGTTTTAGCTGATAAAGTATAGCATGGGTTTGGTGATCGTATTCTTACGGTAACTCTGCCTCGTTAATAGTAATCGCGGAGGGGCAGAGTGCTCTTTGGTCATGCAAGTATGGTACTTGGGTGACTGATTTGCATCAATTATTCGTTAGTCTACTGGTTCGTTGAGGTAGGCGGCAGGTGGTGACAGCCCTGTCCGTCCTTTGAAATCCTCCCCGCTAGGCTAGTGCGTAGGCTCTTGGCGGAAGTCGCCTGTGGATGCAGGGGTAAGTCCGTGCCTGAAGTGCTATACTATTGACTGCTGAACCTGAGTGTGGGTCT
Source organism: Eleusine indica (assembly GCA_030378355.1). Taxonomy (NCBI): domain Eukaryota; kingdom Viridiplantae; phylum Streptophyta; class Magnoliopsida; order Poales; family Poaceae; genus Eleusine; species Eleusine indica. The sequence goes on from CM059494.1 coordinate 50,239,268, forward strand.
GTATGTATTCTACTTAGGCTATGCAACTGTATAGGAATGTATAGTAGGAGTAGCTTAGCCTAGTCTTTCCTCCACTAGACTTTATTTATTTAGTAGGAATCTTCTGTGTGTGTCACACTACCCGGTTATTATCATGTACCCGCCTGTCTTGGTTAGATATCCTTGCTAATTGTTAACATGATCTTATATGTTAGTAACGCTTCTTGATCATAACCTTCCTTTGGGATAAACAAATACGATACCCTGAATACTTCCGGGTGAAATGCTACAGCGGTATTCTCCGTGCGCTTGCGGATTTTACCTACTTGACTCTGGGACATATTAGTGAACCGTTTCTGGCCCCGTGCCGGGAATGATTTATTAATATGGCTTAGCAAAAGTCAACACTATGCTGAAATCAAAGGGATATAGTGGAGTGGACATTGCCTCGAGCTTCATTTTTGCTGAATCCAACCCATCAAGAAACGCCATGTCCCTGGTTGGAAGTTTAACCTCAGTAGAGATCCCACCATGGAAGTGCCTGAAGAGTTGTCAAAACGGGAACTAACTCTCCGGCTTGAGAATATTTTTTCCTCCTTGCTCGATTGGACCCCGCGGTCTGCGAAAGCCGGACATCATTCCAAGATCACCAGGAATGAAGTAAGTAACCACCGCCAAATCTGTTATTCCCAATATTTTGGTGAACATCAAAAATCAATAACATGTCATATGAATTGCAAAAACTCGACATATATTCCTCAAGCCCCCACTGCCTCTTGTGACATGAGAAAAATCACTAGGTCGATAGCCAGCTCACAAGCGTCGTAAAGCCCAGATTGAAGAATCTGACGAAGATGAGTCTTTAGCAGAAAGATCTCCTAGACTCTAAGAAGAGGCAAAGAAAAAAGCTGCAGCTGAGTCATCAACCACTCAGGAAGGATCTGGAGGTGATGTAGAAGCCAAGTCTTCAAAAGAGCAAAGGCACCCGAGTGACAAGAATACAAAGCATGCCTCAACTGAGGATACCCTTGATGCTGCGAAGGATGCTAGGCCATTGAATCCCCCACCAAAACTATCAGGATTAAAGTTTAAACGCCGACCAAGGTAAGCATGTTTAATGGCCATGATTCTAATTTGTTATAAAACGAATCTGCTAATGGTTATATGTCATGTAGTTCATTTGACACCGCTTCTTCAGGTAGCGCGACGCCTTAGAGCATTGTTCCCAAAGAAGATCAAGCGAAGATAAAGACAGGGACATCCAAGGATGATGCCTCTGATCACTCGGCTAAGAGGCCGAGTGATGTTAATGCTGCTCCAACATCCCCCCGGACAAGAAAAGAAACCAAAAGGTCAGAGACCCCTTCTAGGCCGGATCTAAATGTTCCGGGGACAACCACAACCCCTGCTACTTCTTCACCAGTCAACATAGAAGAGCCTACCTTGGTTTTTGAAAAGATGTCGAAACCAGCATATGATTATCCCATCGGCCCTGATGAGATGCCACGCCAACTCCAATTCACCGAGTGGTGAAGGAAGGAATCTCGTAAGAAACTATCCCCATCAGGACGTTGTACCTTACTGGTAAATTTGCCATTGCAGGCTTTGATGAATCTGATGAACAAGAAGATCTGAAGACATTCGAGGGCTTCATCGAAAAAGCTTACCGCTCGTTCCAGGCAAAAAGTTGGATGTATGCTTATTTTTGATTATCACTCAAGGAAATGATACACCTCTTTCTCCTACACTTTTATTGTAGCGCTTGAAGTCACACATGGCTAATAAGAGCAAACTTCTGCAACTTGTGGAGAGGACTTGTGCAAAAGCAATGCAGACCGAAGATCTGCTCGCCAAAGAGAGGCTTGAAGTCGGATGTCTATCTCTCGAGTTGAAGACATGTTCATCCCAGATGGACGAACATCAATTTTAATTGTCAGGTACATTGTCAATAATTTACATGACATAAATTGAGTGACCTGTTATTGCACCATATTTTTTCAAATTTCCTTGTCGAAGAGTTATCTCAAGAGCTTGCTTCTAAATGCAAGAATAAGGCTGACTCGACAATAATGATTGCTGAGTTGAAAGACCGTGTGAAAGCTTTGGAATCGTCCTTTAGTGTTATTGACAATTTAAAGAGTCAAAATCAAGAGCTAAAAAAACAACTTCAAACTTTGAGTGAAATCAAAAACAATTTTGAAAAACTAAAGGACAGCTTCAAAACCATGGAAGAATCCCGGGCTCATTGGAAAAAGAAGGCTGAAGGCATAATTTTACATGCCCTTATAGCTTAAACTCCAGCTACCGACCCACTCTGCTTGTGTAACAGATACTGAAGAAAAAATCAAGATTCAAAACCAAAGAAACGCTCAGCTAGAAACCGGATTGGCCAAAGCTAAAACAATATTCAAGAAGGCCGTAGATGAATTAAATAAATTCAGAAGAAACTTCAAAGAGGTAGAAAAGCTCAAAGAAGAGTACAGGGCAAAGGTGGTCACTCTTGAAGTGGAAAAGGCTGACGCCGAAAAATGTCTGAGAGGTAAGTTTTTGTGCCTATATTACCTACACCGCCGAGTCCATACTTATAGGGGAAATGTGTAATAATTGTGTTCTTGTAGGGTCAAAAAGGGCTTATGAGCTTTTACAAAAGAAATTTATTAAAGGTGATGAAAATCTTCGCTGGTCTCTTATAGCTCTACAAACAGACACGGAGGTGGTTGCCCAATACATCATGCCAGAAGAAAAACCACCCGAGTGTCAAGATCTTCTCACTCGGCTACAAGAAGCCCCAAGTCGAGTGAAAGACCATGCTCGGCGTATTGCAGGACTGGCAGGCGCTCAAGTATTGGCTATTGCCAAATCCCATATTCTAGAGATTAAACTGGATATGGTTGCTGAAGGTTTCCATGAAGACCTTTCTGACGAACAATGCGAAGCTCTAGTAACGGAGGTGCAGGAAACTGCGAACATTTTAATTGACCAGATAGAACTAGATCCATTACCAAAAGTGTAATGGTTTGTATTATTGTTGTCAGACGATATTTCACAACCAATGATGTAATGAAATGTAATTCAGTAGACCCTTAGGATCTAGATCCATCACTAGTATTGTGACGAATTCTTGGGCCATGCTGCTTTGTTTATGTATTGTATGAACTCGTGTTAAACACGCACAACCAATACACAACGCATGTCAGCATTCTAAACAATGTTCCCAATAACTGATATGAACCATGGAGACTAAGAACCCACTCGATCAAGCATATGCGAATTAGGAAAATTGCCTCGGTCCGCAACATACGGCATGAACCCTGGGGACTAAGAACCCACTTGGTCAACATGTGTGAGTTGTGGTAATAGCAAGAATCAAAATTTGAGTCATGACTATATTTAACAAGGTAAGAGATTATTTCACAGAAATGGTAAATTGTATGACAAATTATCATGACCGCAAGTTATATGTATTTATTTAAAAATATAGATGTGTACAAATATACACAAACTGCTGAAGCTAAGCATCGAAACGACGTAGCTGAAATATGTTCCAAGAACTAGGAAGGTCTGACCCATCCTCGCGCATTAACCGATATGCACTTGGCCGAGTGACCTCCTTTACGATAAAATGTCCATCCCATGGAGCCGATAGCTTGTGCTTGCCAACCGTAGATTAAACTTGCTTTAAAACCAGATCACCTACTGTGAAATCCCGTGACCTGACATTTTTATCGTGATATCGCCGTAGCCTTTGCTGATACTTGGTCGACCGAACCAGAGTGACATCGCATTTTTTTCCAACAATAGGAGGTCATCACACCGATGCTTGTTGGAAATATTTTCTTCATATGCTACCACGCGCGGCGAGGTAAACAATTCTTCGGTCGGCAACATGGCTTCGGATCCATAAACCAACAAAAACAGCGAGTGCCTCGTGGCTCGACTGATATTGGTTTGAAGCCCCCACAGTATTGACGGTAACTCTCGAACGCAACATCGAGCATACTTCTCTAATCTATCAAATATGCGAGGCTTAATTCCGGACAATAGGAGGCCATTCGCCCACTCGACTTGGCCGTTACTTTGTGGATGGGCGGCAGAAGCATAGCCGATCTTGAACCCCACCTGATCCATGAAGACCTTAAACTCTTGTGCCATGAACTGACTACCGTTGTCAGTGATGATCTTGTGCAGAGCACCAAACCGAGTTACTATTTCAGTCATGAACTCGACGGCCTTTTTTGCGGAAATTTTTTCGACTGGTTTCACCTCAATCCATTTAGAGAATTTGTCCACTACCACGAACAAATGAGTGAAACCTCCTTGAGCTTTCTGAAAAGGGCCCATGATATCTAAACCCTAAACTGAGAACGACCACGTTATCGGGATATTTTGAAGTTTGGTGACGGGTACGTGCATCTGGCGGGCAAAAAATTGGCAACCTTCGCATTTTCGGATGATATCTTTTGCGTCGGCAATCGCTGTGGGCCAATAAAACCCTTGTCTCATTGCTTTGGTTGCTATAGTTGAGGGATATGCCGGCATGGATTTCCTTTAATACAGCGATGCCCTCCTCTCGTGATAAGCACTTCAACAGTACCCCGTATGGGCTTTGTTTATACAAGAGATTGTCAACAGTGTAGTATAGCCTTGACTTGCAGATGATATGAAGGGCTTCTTCTTTGTCGGTAGGCAGTGTTCCACCGTTTAAATACTCGATGAATGGAGTTCTTTAGTCTATTTCTACTAAAATGACTTGCGGTGTTGCCTCTTTGCCTGGGACAGCCTGCACCACAGTTTGCTGGGGCAGTACATATGGCTTGTGTAGATCATCGAGAAATACTCCATCAGGTATTTTAGCTCTTCTGGACCCAAGCTTGGCCAGTACATCTGCATCCTCATTGAATTTCGAAGGACGTGCTTGAACTCGATGTTATCAAACTTGTCTTCTAGCTTCTGAACTTCAGCGCAATATGCTGTCATGCTTTCATCAAAACAACATCATTCTTTGGTCACTTGATTGATTACAAGTGCCGAGTCGCCAGAGATACTTATCTGTCTGACGCTGAGTGATATGTCCGTTCCCAACCCATGTAGGAGAGCCTCGTACTCCGCTGCATTGTTAGATGCGTGAAAATGCATTCGGAGGACATGGCGCGTCTTGACTCTGTCTGGGGATACTAGTACTACCCCTGCACCGGCTCCCTCCAGTTATAAGGAGCCATCAAATGACATGGTCCAGTAGCTTGTTTCCTGTGGTGTCAGCGGTAATTCGGACTCAGTCCACTCAGCGATGAAATCTGATAGCGCCTGGCCTTTGATTGCATCGCGTGGCTTGAAGGTAATCTCATATGATCCAAGCTTAACAGCCCACTTGGCTATTTTGCTGGTTGCATCTCGGCTGTGTAGCAGTTCGCCCAGCCCGAAGGATGTATGAACTTCGATCGAGCGATCCTCAAAATAATACTTTAACTTACGAGACATCATCAGTAGTGCGTACACTAGCTTTTGGAGCTGAAAGTACCGCATTTTAGAATCTGATAAGACTTTGCTAACGAAATACACCGGACACTGCACCTTTTGAGCCTTGCCATCTTTCGCCCGTTTGACCGCCAGCACTATGCTGACAACGTGTGTGGTTGCGGAAATGTATAGCTGCAAAGTTTCCTTTGGTTCGGGGGGTGTCAACACCAATGGGCCACTAATGTAGGCCTTGAATTCTTCCAAGGATTGTTGGGCTTCGTCATTCCAGGCAAATGAATCCTGCTTCTTGAGCAGTCGGAAGAAAGGTAATCCCCTGATGCCGAGTCATGACATGAATCGGCTAAGTGCCGCCATGTAGCAGGTCAACTTCTGGATGTTTTTCTGAGAGTGTGGACGTCCCATCCGCAATATGGCGTTTATTTTCTTTGGATTTGCCTCAATTCCTCGGTGTGAGACCAAGAAAACGAGTAGCTTCCCTAACGGGACACCAAAAATGCATTTCTCGGGGTTCAGCTTCATGCTGTACTTTCAAAGGTTATCAAATGTCTCGGCCAAGTCTTGTATTAAGTTGGAGGCGAGTCAGCTTTTGACCATCACGTCGTCCATGTAGGCCTCAGCGTTCCTTCCGATCTGGCTATCCAAGCATCATTGCATTGCCCGCTGGTACGTGGCGCCCGCGTTCTTTAGCCCAAAAGGCATCATTGTATAACAAAAATCTCCGAAGGGCGTAATGAACGACGTTTTCAGCTGGTCGGACTCATGTAGGAGGATCTGATGGTACCCTGAGTAGGCATCTAAGAAGCACAATAAAGCACAACCAGCCATTGAGTCGACCACTTGGTCGATACGAGGGAGGGTGAATGGATCCTTGGGACAGGCTTTGTTAAGGCCGGTGTGATCCACACACATTTGCCACTCCTTATTCTTTTTCCGCACCAATACTAGGTTAGCTAACAAGTTGGGGTGAAACACTTCTTTGATGAAACCGGCCACCAGTAATCGGCCGATTTCTTTTCTAATTGTGTCCTTACGATCCTGTGAAAATCTTGCAAGACGTTGCTACATCGGCATTGCGCTCGGTCGAACATGTAGTCTGTGCTCAGCCTTTTCTCTTGGGACACGTGACATGTTAGAAGGTTTCCATGTAAATATGTCCTTATTGTTACAAAGAAAAGGATGAGCGCACTTTCGTATTTAGCATCTAGCTTGACCGTAATATTGGTGGTCTTGGATACATCACTATCATCTAGCTGAATCTTTTTTGACTCTGCAGTCTCTGGCTGCACCGTGGCCTTCAGCACCTTTTTTGGAGGGGGATCGTGGTTGGTCTCTTCCGTGTTTGCAACCACCAGCTTCAACTCTGCGAGCTCCGACGCCATCACCATCTTTTCCGCCAACTCGCAACTCTGGTTATCGCAGTCGTAGGAGGTTCTTATGTCCGAGTGCAGTGAGATGACTCCATTTATTCCTGGCAGCTTCATCATCATGTATGGATAATGTGGCACGGCCATAAATTTGGCGATGGCTGGCCGCTCAATAATGGCGTGGTATGTGGAGTCTAGATCCGCAACCTCAAATGTGATGTGCTCCGTCCTATAGTTCTCCCGGGTGCCAAATGTTACTGGCAGAGTGATCTGTTCGAGCGAGACTGTCTGCATGCCGGCGATCACACCATGAAAAGGTGACCTGCTGGGCTTGAGGTTGGTCAAGGGTATGCCGAACTCCTTGAAGATCTTCACGAAAAGGATGTTAACAGTCCCGCTCTAGGGATGTGATCCGGTACTGCAGACAGTACTCTATGGAGCCAAACTCTGTTAACTGTCGGCGACAGTACTAGCGGTCTAGGGATGTGATCCGGGTGGTTCGACTGATCAAAAGTTATCGAGACCTCATACCAACGAAGGTATTGCAGGATTGCTGGCGATACCGAGTGAACGTCTCACTAAAGGATCTTCTGCTGGCGCTTCGAGTGAGCTGTAGACCTACCACAGATGTAGTTGACCTCGCACTCGGGGTCTTGAAACTCTTCCCTCTCTTCATCTTCCTTGTACGCGTCCTTTTTGCCACCCTTGGGAATCCAGGGAAACTATTTGCAGACCTTCAGAGCATGGTGCGCGAAGCTCTTCAGCTTGAAGCATTCTTTGGCCTTGTGAGCGCCGTCATGCACCAAACAAGGGCCTTCAAGCATTTTTGTCAGTCATCCTGAGTGACCTGTCTTTTTTGGTTGGGACGCTCGGTGTTAGCAACCGTTCTATCCTGCTTTCGCTTCCCGTCGCCGTCCTTATTGTAATTGGACGTGTCCGATTGACCGCGATTTCACGGCACCTCCTCCTTGTATTGACGAACTTGGAAAAGCACCGAATTGCCGACTGCGTACTTATCGGCCATGGTGAACAGCTCCTTGACTGTCAGACTTCCGGCAACATCCAATCTCTTGATTTTCTTGATTAAGTCGTCATCGCGAAGCCCACCCTAGAAGGCCGCAATGACCTGAGCATCTGAGATGTTGGGGATGGTGTTCTTTACTCGACAGAAGCGCTAGATGTATTCCCGCAATGGCTCCCGATCCCGCTGCTTGATCCTGGCGAGCTCTCAGTGATTCTCGGGCCTATCGAACATTGCGTGAAAGTTGGTCGTGAACTGCTTGCATGACTGCACCCATGAACTGATGGAATTGGCAGGTAGATTAGTGAGCCAGGTTCTGGCTGTTGGGGCCAAACATACATGCAAATAATTGGCCATAACAAAGCTGTCGCTGCTGAGTGCTCGGATGGCCGTCGCGTAGACATGGAGCCAATCGTGCGGGTCTGTCTTGCCGTCGTATTTCTCAATGCCGACTGGTTTAAAGCCAACCGGCCAGTTGATAGTTCACAACTCTCGGGTGAAGGCCCTGATGCCAGCCTCATCATCATAATCCTCGAAGATGGGGGTTCGCTCCCGTTCGTGACCAGCTTCTTGGCGATGTCTGTCCTCACATCGTCCATCGTTCTGTCGATCGTAATATCAATCATCTCGGGCCGTCTCCCTTCTGTCATTGCGCTCATAGTACCGGTCGTCAACAAAGCCATGATGACATCGTTTATCTTCATATTCTCGGGGGGCTGCTTCATCCCGCTCTTGATACCTGTTGTCCAGCCGGACCCGGGCGTCATGCGGTGGTATGCTGCTACGAAGATCAGCATGTGGGTTCTGGTCATGGTAGTTCGCATTAGGCCACCGCCGTAGTTCAGTCAGTGGGGTCGTCTACCGGTCAGTTCATTGCCAATCTCTTCTTTCCTGACTAGGCATCGAGCTAGCAGCGCCTGAGACTGATTTACTCGGCATAGCACGCATGTTGTGCATCTCTAGTACCACTGCCGCCTTAATGTGCGCTTTCAGCTTGTTGACATGTGGTGTCAACTCTGGGCTTACTTGGAGCATAGGCTCTAACAAGTTCAGCAGGGCTGCCGCAGCTGTGATGTTGTGCCGCGGGGTCTTGAAGACCTCCTCACCGTCCAGTTGTAAGGTAAGGTTGCCCATGTCCAAGTTTTGCATGACCCGAGATCTGTTTTGATGAGCGTCCGGTCATCGGAGCAGAGGAGTGTCAGCTTCTGGGTCATCGTCCTTAAGCTCGGTCTCCTGCCCGTCCCGACGATCTGCATCTGCTGCTGCCCCACATGTGGCGCCTGCCACGGATGTCTCCCCGACAGCGCCTCCTCTTGGGGCAGCCGGTGCTACCATGAAGACCTCGTAGTAATCCGACAAGCAACTTTCAGAATCACTCGGCTCTTCGATCAAGTCCGGGATTGACTCATGGTTGACGCCGATTGTAGCTACTAATCTTGACCCGAGAAAAAAATTGGGATCTTCATCCGACTCTTCCGTGTAATGAGTCAGGAGATCGACCGCAGTCGGATCCGAGTCGGCTAGGCTTGCCAATCGGTCCATTATGGGCAACGCTGAGAGGGAACCTGGGAGGGTTTCCACCTGGAGAACTGCCGCTACGTTGTTGAGGTCGAGCGGGAGCCGGTAGATCGGGCCAATCTCGTGGTCAGCGAATGGGGCTTTGCCGACCCATGGATCTGAAGGCGTGGTGGCTACCGGAAGTTCCGCCAAGCATTGCTTGACGAGTCTCCCGTTCTCATCAGCAACAAAGCTGAAGGTGCCAAAGCGGATCTTATCTCTTGAGTGGAACTTGACGTCGAAGAAAGCCATCGATTTCAACAAAGTTAATCTCAACGCTGCCCCTACCTGGCGCGCCAACTGTCAAGAGATAATCTCGATAGTGATTCTAGGTATGCGTATGAATATGAAAGCCGATGGAATAGGACATAGGGTTTATACAGGTTCGGGCCTCCCGAAGGATAACAACCCTACGTCCTGTTTGGTGTTTTCGTATTTCTAGGGTTCACACTGGGTTTTGCTTCCCAATACGAGTTCTGATGATCTTTAAGGACCCCCTGCCCTCCTTATATAAACGAAGGGCAGTGGTTTACAAGGTAATCTATCATTCCGTTACATTTGATTCTATCTATACATCATATCTCTTGACCTAACTTGTAGCCTACTCTAAACAAATATCCGAGTAGTTATCCTATGGGCCTTAATCTCCAATGCTTCATAACCGAGCCTCCGACCCACTCGTCCATATTGCCGAGTGGTTAAGTATCCCATATATATATGTACCACAGGTGGGGAAATCACTCATATGCTTTCTCCTTTTGGAACTAGAGCTTCGAGTGGATGAGGGGGTGCCATGTGACGAGCTTGGGGAAGTGGCTTGAGGGGAAGTATGTGAGGAGGCTTGCGACTTACTTTTCACTTGTGTTTCCTCTTGGGTAGGTGGATGAACTCTCAATGAATCTTGGAAGGAGCTAGTGGGTGTGTCAATGGCATCTTGTGTTGGTTTTTGCACCTCAGAGGAGGAGGTTGGTTGAGGTGGTGGAGTAGAGGGTTCACTACTATCATCATCATTGGCCTCGTGGAGTAAAACCTCGCCCACGGGCATGTTCCTCAAAGCTTCCCTTATAGGTTCATCTTCAATGTTCACTTCATGGAATTCATCTCCCTTCTGAGAACCATTTGACTCATCAAATTGCACATCATAGGATTATTCCACATAACCTATGACTGAGTTGTAGACCCTATATGCCTTAGAAGTTCCTGAGTACCCAACAAGAATGCCTTCATCAATTCTGCTCTCAAACTTCCCGGGCTTCCTCCTCTTCTTGAGAATGTAGCAAGTGCAGCTAAAGACCCGAAAATAGGAAACATTTGGTTTCCGTCCAACCAATAGCTCATAGGGTGTCTTCTTCAATAGCCGGTGGAGATATACACGGTTGGAAGTGTAGCAAGCCGTGTTGATTGTCTCTGCCCAAAACCTCTCATGATTTCCATACTCATCTATCATAGCACGAGCAAGGGTGATGAGTGTCTTGTTCTTCCTCTCCACTACTCCATTCTGCTCGGGAGTATATGTAGCAGAGAATTCATGCTCGATCCTCTTCTTGTCACAATATTCCTCCACTGTTGTGTTCTTGAACTCAGTCCAATTGTCACTCCTTATCTTCACACATGTTGGCCTTGAATTAATTCTTTGCTCTCCTTGCAAACTTTATGAAGATATCACTTGCTTGAGACTTGTCCGCAAGAAAGAAGGTCCAAGTGTATCTCATGAAGTCATCCACAATCACAAAGCAATATAGATTCCCTCTCAGACTCTTGTAATGTTTTGGCCCAAACAAGTCCATGTGCAAGAGCTCCAGAGGACGAGACGTAGACATGAAAGACTTGGTGGGATGTGAAGATACAACTTGCTTTCCAGCTTGACAAGCACTGCATAGTTTATCCTTCTCAAAGGTCACATCCTTGATTCCTTCAACTAGATTCCTCTTGACCACTTTTCTAAGCTGATTCATTCCAACATGTGCCAACCTTCTATGCCACAACCACCCCTTAGTTACCTTGGTGAATAGGCAGGTACTTGGTGGCATGTTGCTTGATTTGAAATCCATGACATACAAGTTTACATGCCTCACTCCATAAAATACTAGCCCTTTATTTGCAATTTCAATCATTGCTCCATCCTCATCAAATGTGCATTTGAAACGCATGTCACAGAGTGAACCAATAGACAGGAGGTTGAAGTTAAGGGTTTCCACAAGAAAGACCTTGGAGAGATGGAGGTCTTCAGTAATGGCCACTTTGCCTGATCCTCTAACTCTTCCTTTTGACTTATCCCCAAAAGTCACCTTCTCACTGTCTTTGTCTTCATCAATGTTGGTGAACATGGTTGGCTTCCCGGTCATATGTTGGATGCACCCACTATCAATAATTCAATGAGTACCTCCACTCTTGTAGTTGACCCAGGTGGTAGCCATAAGACAAGCACTAGAGGAAGAAGGGTTAGTATCCAAAGCATTACTTGATTGACTAGCACTAACCTCATCATGTCAAGCGATAAGTCCATCCTCATAGATAGGGATTCTTGCAATCCCTTCTTCAAGTCTCCTCCTGATGGGATAGTGAGGAGCATGATATCTCCAATGTCCATGATCATCCCCCATGTGCACATTGTTGAGCTCGATATAATAATGGGGAGTATCATAAAGGCCAGTGACGTGCTGAAGCACATGTCCCACTTATGAGTGGAGCACAAGTATCATCTCCATGGCTCTCTCAATTGAGAGCTCATGCCTTCTGTTGACTACCTCCTCAAGTAAGAAACCCTTATCGGGAGTTGTAATTTGCTGGAGGAGCTTGTCAATCACCTCATGTGGTGCAATCCTCCGAAGGCCTCTGAAGGAGTTCATCCTACACACAAGATCATAAATGCTTAAGAGATTCTCACTTAGGTCATCATTCAGATTTCTCACGAATTGACCAAGTTCAAAGAAGAGATTCTATTAGTGAGCTCGACGAAGACGACAAAGGTGATCTTGTGGTGGAGGAGGTGGGGGTGCCGGAGACGCAGTGGTGAGATTGATCATCTCTAAAGATCGAGTGAGCACTGTTATCGGCGCTCCCCCTACACCAATGCGTGGTCCACCCGAGGTGCTTGGAGTAGAACTTGGAATGGCACTTGGGGTAGAACTCGATGAAGCGTCTGATGAAGAGCTTGGTGTAGGTCTTGATTCAAAGGGGTTGTAGAAGCTACTGCAAGGCAATCTTGTGGAGGGATCAAAGAAGTTTGAGCTTGAAGCTACTTCTTTCCCTTTTCTTGAGGATGCTCCATTGTTTGCCTTGGAAGTATTCTCCCCATTCCAACTTGCGTTGATCTCCTCATCTTCAAAGAGCAAACCAATCACATCCTCGACGGAGAGACCCTTCTCCATGATGAGATCAAGGGTGATATAGAGGAGCTTGCTGCTAGGGAGCAAGGTGAGGATCTTCTCGATTATCACAATCTTGGGAAACTTGAAAGTAGTTGCTCCAATCCTATCCACAATACCTCGCAAGTGAATAAGAGAGTCAAGTAAGTCCTCATTCTCATTAGCACAAAAAGCAAAGAACTCCTCAACAAGTGAGTCACTAGCATGACCAATAAAAGACTCACAAGCATCATCAGCACTAGTCCCACTAGAAGAGCAAGCAAGATCAAGAGAGCCAACATCATCAATCATCACATTAGGCACACTAGTAGAGCAACCTACCAAATCATCACTAATAGGATCTAGACACTCACTAGAACTAGGCACATCCACACAATCATCATCATCATATACATAATCATCAGTAAAGGTATTGGCAAAGTCCACAAGTGTGTCCATCAACTCATCCAGAATCATGGCATTTAGGTAGCTTTTCAAGCGATCCTTCCATGAGCCATGACCCGGCCCCGAATGGGATGACATCCCAACTCAATATGGTCACTACTCAAGGTGGTTAAGCCCTATGTTAAGCACTTGGCTCTGATATCACTTTAAAGGATCGAGTGATCAAGAGGGGGGGGGGGGTGAATCAGGAACTCAAACTATGTACCTATTTTGCCAACTACTAAAACCAACCACTACAATTCTAGTGATGATCACACTAACAAGATAATCCTATAAAAGGAAAGACAACCTACACATACTAGTGGATCACACACAAGGCACACAACTCCTATGCAAGCTAGTAATCAACAAACACGCGGAAGCACACAATAAGCTAGCAAAGGAGCCTACTCATGCAAAGCTACTAGATCATCAAATACAAGATAAGCACACAAGCATGAGTAGCACAATACAAACAAGGGTGAGTAATCAAGCCAATGCAGCTCCTATACATGCTAGTGATCAAGTGAAAGCTAAGCACAACTAGCAAGTAGAGAAGTCTATTCATGCGAGTCTACAAGTAATCAACTAGAGCAAGGTAAGCATACAAGCATGAATAGCACGATATGTAAATGCGCAAAGTAATGCATCAAAGTAATAAGTAGAGTAAGAGATGACTCATGATTTTTTCCCGAGGTCTCGGAAGGATGGCGCCTTCCTCTACTCCTCGTTGGACCAGTCCCGTCGGAGTGTCGGTTCCTCCCGCCACCAATGTGCAGTTCTCACCCACGAGCCCGCAATCACTCCTGGAGTGAAGACATGGTGCGCGTCACCGCTACCACCAAGGCACAAGTTCACCTCCCTCGAGAACTTGCCAGACTCCCCGAGCCGATACGGGGGCTCACTATTGACGTCTCTTTCATCGGCGGGCTCAAACCGTGTACAAACATGTGACGGCCTTTTCAACCGATCATGATAGGCTCCATCACCCACACCTAACCGGTCTAGGTCTCACCATAGACCAAGAGTAACAACCTAGATCACACCCTCAAGGACACCCTAGCCTTAGATGTGCATCAATGCTCAAGTTACTTTCACTAGCACTCTCAAGATATGCAATATCTCCTCCTAGTGCCCTCCTCCTTGCCTCTTGGCTCTCACCAAACGCTCGAAGCAATTCCACTGGCCAAGAGTGGTCTCCAAGACCCCAGTAACAAAGTTATATAGGCCTCCAACCTCCAACTAGCCGTTGCTCCACAAAATCTCCTTTCTAGGCGTACTAACCGGACTGTCTGGTCACTGCCTGACCGGACCGTTCGGTCACTCCTAGAACGGTTCCCAGAGCCATTGGCATCATTGTGTGCTGAAGATCACGTACTGACCGGACTATCCGGTCAGACTTTCTCTCTCCACTACAGAAACATTCTAGAGCTCGCTTCCTCTCTGCCCTGTGCACATCTGCATAGACCGGACCGTTAGGTCTCTACGGCTCCACCACAGGCAGATTCCTCACTGAGTCTTCTTCTCTGGATTTCCTATTCACTTAGTGACCGTACAGTCCGGTCTCCACTAACCCCTCTATCCGGTCACTCTGTCAAGAAGCTGAAACTTCTTGTCCTCGCTTGACTTCGTTTCCCGATTTCTCCAAACAGTTCATTGGCTTCTCCACTATCCCCTAGTGCCTGTGATTTCACTGAGCATCCATGCACATCACCAACTAGACGTAAGAGACATGACCTAGACCCCCTTGATAGTCCGGTTTTTCCTATGGACTCAAAGCCCTAACAACTAGACAAGTGTTCCCAACACTTGCTCCATAGCCTGTCCTTAGCTTTGATCCATCTCCATCAACCCTTGGACTCCATCAAGCTCACAAGCCTCCATGCTTGTGGTCATTGTCATCAATCGCCAAGGCTGTCGTCAACAATCATCATAGAGTAGAAAAGGTTTCCTACACGAACAACACTCATGTAGATATTAATCACATATTTCATGTTTGTCATTCATCACCAAAACATTCATACCTTGGGGTGACCTAAATGGTCATGATCCTTACACTCATATAGGTTGTGGTCAGGAAAAAGAATTGTATCATCAGCGTACTTGTCGGTGTTTTGGTGACCCGATATTTTTCCCTCATAGTACTGGAGGATAGACAGACCGTCCTCAACAAGACACGGAACAACACCACAAAATGGACCATCTGCTTTGGCGCACTCATTTATGATAGAAAGAAAATGGACAGCTAAGTTGAAAAGGATAGGTGATATCAGGTCACCTTGCCTTATACCTTTTTTCGTCTGAAAATAATGACCCACATCATCATTAAACTTAACAGCTACACTCCCTTTTTCCATGACTTGCCTCATCTAGCTGCACCACGTAGGTGAAAAGCCTTTTAATCTCATGAATTGCTGGAGAAAAGGCCATTTAATTTTATCATAAGCTTTCTCGAAATTGAGCTTAAGGATTTCTGAATTGCTCTTCTTCCTCTGAAGCTCATGGATCGTTTCATGGAGGGTGACGACCCCATCCAAAATGAAATGTCCAAGAAAGTAGGCCGACTAAGAATGCGATATGTGATTGTCCACTAGTGAAGAAATCCTATTATTCAAGACCTTAGTGAAAATCTTGAAGCTCACATTTAAAGGCAAATGGGGCGATATTGAAGAATGCACGTAGCATCCTCTTTTTTAGGAAGCAACGTGATTAGACCAAAACTAAGTGAGTGAATGGGCAGGTCACCACTATGGAAATCGTTAAATATATCAATTTAATCTCTTTTTACTACTTCCCAAAAGAATTGGTAGAACTCGGCTGGGAACCCATCAGGTCTAGGCGCCTTATTGTGTTCCAATTGGAAAACTACTTTTTTTTATTTCTTTCTCTGAAAAAGCTGTAATGAGAAACTCATTCTGCTGCATTGAGACTTGCAGTGTATCCTCTCTGACCGCCTCATCAATAACAAACTCATTGTCTTCATGAGGTCCAAAAATATTTTTATAAAAGTTGGTAATGTAAGTCTTAATATTGTCATGCCCAACTATAATCTCTTCCTCTTGCTCAAGTTGGAAAATACGGGTTTGCTATGTCTCCCATTTGTCAGGAGCTAGAATTATTTGGTATTCTTATCGCCTTGTAACAGCTTAGTCATCTTAGCACGTGAAGCCAATACAATTCTTCTTCATGAGTAATTTCTGCAATTCACTTTTTAGGTTTAATCTAGTGTCAATTTCATGAGGCGAGAGCACCGACCTTTCAGCCTTCCTATCTAGAATATCAAAATTATTTAAAATCTTAATCTTTCTTGACTTGTTTATAGCCCCTTTATTTCTGGCCCAGCCCCTTAAATACCCCCTCACTCTTCTAATTTTATTTTGCCATCTAGCCAGGGGAGAAGAACCCCTATTCTTAGATCACCACACAACTGCAATCTGATCATAATAGCCATCTTTTAGGAACCAACCTAGCTCAAACAAAAATAATCTAGCATTTCCTCTATGATTATGCTGCCCTGACGAAAAGTAAAAGAGGCGCGTGGTCTGAAATATCTCTAGTTAGGGCATGGACAGAAGCTAGAGGGAATTTCAACTCCAAGTCCATACTCACTTAGATGTGGTCCAATTTTTCAAAAGTAGGTACCTTAGCATTATTGGGCCATCTAAATTGCCTCCCCAAAAGTTCCAACTCTCTGAGGTTGAGCGAGTCAATAATGGCATTGAAAAGATTAGGCCAGTGGCTCTGAAACCAATTATTCTTCTTCTCAGATGGGTTATGAATAATGTTGAAGTCTCCACCAACTAAAATAGGACGAATTTCATCTCTACAGGTTCTAACCAGCTCAGCAAGGAACTCATCTTGAGCTGCCCCATAGACAGACATAAGTGTCCATTTAAACCCATCATCTCTATTTGTTAATCTAAATCTAATGTGGAAATCCCCCACTTCTACATCGTCAACTAGAAATCTTGAAAGGTTAACACCTAAAAGAGTTCCCCTGGGCATCCCCCTAGAGGGTGTCCTGTGCCAAAAAAAAGTCTACCCCTGCATAGAAATGTCCAAGGCAATCAACCGAAAAATTGGACTTACATGTCTCAAGAATAGAAATGAAATCTAAATGATGCTCTCTAGACAACTCAAAAAGAAATCTATGCTTGGCTAAATCACATAAATCGTTACTATTCTAGAAGATGCCTTTCATTAGAACACAATTTTCTTTTTCGCTTTCACTTTCCTCTTTGATGTTCCTTGCTTCTTTAACACAATTTGCTGAATAGGAACATTGACTAGATCACCACTAAGATGATCTGAGCTATCAAAAAGTTCTTCTGTGAGATCACCACATAGGCGTTCTAAAGGTGATGAGAACCAAAGTCATCCTCATCACCATTGAAATTCTAGACACCGCTAAATTTACCTCACTAGAAGAATCTCCCAACGAGATACCCATTGTTCTTATATTCTTCTTAAAAATAGAGGGTGAGGTTGGGATCGTTGTAGTTAAGTTACCTGGATTGTCGAGGTTTTTGATAGCCACTGCCTTAGCAGCCTTCTCCAACGAGTCACAGTTTGCCATCGTAGCTGAGTGCTTGCTCCGATGAACAGACAAAAATCCAGCATCAGTGAGTACCCATGCCTGCTCGGATACCCACACTTTTGGCTCAAGATCGGACGTCAAGACCCCTGCGGCCATCACGTGACCATGCATACCGTCAAGCATCAACTCAAACCCCAGAGTTGGAGAAGCGGTTGGGCTGAAAGGAGGATGCAAAGGCGATTTGAACTCCGCCGTGGTAGCCGAGGCATGCGCTCTAGGGGTGGCCCTAGTGGATCCTCTGGGTAGCAGAGCCGACGAAGAAGTCCCTAGATTCGGGGGCACAGAGACCGGTGAAGGACACGATAAGGATGGCTGACCACCATCGCTAGTTCCACCACCCATGCCCGACACAAGGATAACGGTGCCTGAACCGAGCCCTTCCTTGCTTGCAACCCTGCTCATCACAAACTTGCCGAACGTAGGCAAAGCAAGAAGACTCCCCACATTCTTCTTAGCACTAGCAACGTCAGCACCTACAGTAGCACGGCTAGACACCACATAGGTCTGAGCCTTAGATTTTGCTACCTGCAAATGGGCTTTTGACTACACCTCCGATACATTAATCGTTCCATGTGAAGGCACATTCATAAATTGTTTCATTTCAGTAGTTTCTTGTTCTTCACCTAGGAGATCATCATTCTCCCAATCATGGTCCATTATTATCTCATCATCTTCAGCAGCACCAGTTGCAACAGGACTAAGTGAGCTCATTGTACCATCCTTGCCGCCCTCTTCCTGGGTCCCCTTTTTAGGCTCAACATTATGCATGTCTTGATCCTTGCTTGCACCAGGGAAGCCTGACACATTATTATTTTCCAGGATAAAGCCAAAAATGTCACTATTAGGAATAAAAGGCTCTACCTCAAACTTAAGCTGGAAATAACGGTTGCCAATTGTAACTTCCCCTGCCAATTATAACTAATACGACCAAACGTATTAGCCTCTCTAGTCGCCATGTCCACTTTTTGGGTTACCCTGAACATAGTACCAATTGCTCAAATGATTTTAAAAGTTCTCAATATCTTTGACAGGTTGGTCACCCTCATCCATACTGTGGGCAACAGATGCCCAAAGTATTCATCCTCCTTTTTGTACTCCTCAAAGTTGATAGACAAACCGCTTAGCAAAGTAGCGCTAACCCAGTAGGTTGCTCTTAGAAGTTCAGTCCTATTTGGGAAATCAACTTTAAAAGAATTATCTTCCACATGAACAACTTACCAGTCAAAGCTATCTCAGACTAACAACTTAAGGTGATCGACAACATCTAATCCTGAGAGAGATCCGCATGTCACTGAGACGAGATCAGTCCTTGAACTCACAACAGTTGGTTGGATCAGCGGAGCTTCAATGTAGTACCCACCCAGCGCATCTACAACGAATCCTACTGACGCACCTACTGGCCTTGGTATACCCAGATATGGATACCTAAAAGATGCATGTTCTGTGCACAGAATTCACATAGAAGCCCGACAGTGCACTGACCAATAAAATGACCTTTTGCTCCACATCGATGACAAACTATTTTTATTTGCTAAGTTTTTATATTTTTCCCAAGAATATTTAACAGCATCAATCAAATATTTTACCAATTTGCTAACCAAGTCAGCATGTACATCTGCTGAAGAAGAAGCACCTCCAGAAGAGCCGTTCTCCAGCGTTGGCAAGGAGGCCTTGCCCTTAGCCTTAGTTGGGATTGCCAAAGACAAACCTGGCAACACTATCGCCGACTTCTACTGACCAACCCTAGCGTTCTGGTGCCCAACCGTCGACTGAATACGAATACACTGTGAAGCACGAGAAGCATTAGGTCCTCGACCACCAAAGCGGCCATGAAAAGGACCACACCCCCAACCGAACACGTAATTCGGCCATCCCCAACTCAGCATGAAGTTTGGGGGGAATAGACCGAAGTTCAGGTTGAAGCCCAAGCCATCAAAGAAGCCATCGGTGGTGAAGCCACCGTAGCCCCCATGAAAGTCGTGAGGGTGACGTCTAATTATTCTTTACATCGTATTTGGCATGGGAATGTTGTATTAACTGCCAATTATTTTTAATTAGAAGAAGGCAACGTCCTCATCAAAAATGAGTTGCTTATGATGAGTTCATGGATCCGTAAGCTTCATGACAATTGTGGGTCATCCAAAAGGTATGAATGTTTTGGTGATTGGATGGAAATCATGAAATGTGCTTAATATGTATTTGAGTGTTGTGCATGTAGGATCTATCTATCAACTGAAACATGAACATGGTGAATGCCACCTTGATGATCAACTGAGGACTCGGTGGAGTGCCATGAAGATCTTGATGGAGAGTTGTGGTGATGGAGATGGATGAAAGCTAAGGATAGCTAAATCCAAGTTTGTGTGATCACTTGGCTACTGTGTAGGCTTGAGTCCGTAGGAAAACTAGACTGTCAAGAGGTCACGAGTTATTCTCTTAGGCTTCTCTAAGATTAGAGTGTTGTGATGCTCAAGTAAAGCTCTAGGACACTTAGAGTGGCAGTAGAGAAGGGTTGGTCGAGGTTTGGAAGCTTGGAGATGAGTCAAGAGGACAAGTAGTTTTAACTTCAGGACAAGTCACCGTAAGGTACAACGAGGTCACTATTGACGGTCCTTAAATGCTAAATCCGATCATCAAATCCTTGCATAAACAACATAAAAGGAATCACTTATATAGTGGTAGGAGTTTATAACTAACAATTTCCACTAGTGTTGGTGATTACTTGTATGCAGGTGATTTATCCATGAAGTAAAGGTAAAACAAAAGTAATTGGAGGAAGAAACACACTTCCGGCCAATCAGAGCGTAGTATACGGATTTTTGGGCCCACTATGGGGTCTAAACCGCCTCAAGAATCAACCTAACCCATGTACTTGAATTGGGGGCCCACCTAACAGTGTTCTAGAGAAGATTGGGGGTCATTGGGCCCAACTTATGTTCAGCCAAACAAAAAGTGGACCCAATGAGGCCCATCTTTTTGTGGAGGTTCGCTACTGACTTTCCTACGTTGGTTCTCTCCCTTAGGGCGGAAGTTACAGCCTCCAGGAACCGCCTTTGGGCCCTATAAAAGCAGGGGAGTGCCTCCACTTCAAGACAACACAAAAAGAAGAGATTAGTGCTCCACTCAAAAGGCTTTAGCACTGCCAAAGTGCTTAGAAAATAGGGAGAGAGTGAGGGAGAGTTAGGAGGTGGTCCAGGCTTGTCGGTGCCTTCTCCACGCTTGTACCTCGGTGGATGCTTTCCTTTCTTAGTAAGTATTCATGATCCTCCTTTGATATTTAAGTTTCCTTTTTAAGTAAGTTCTTTCCTTAGTTGCTTACGGGATCATCGCTCTATTTAGTTAGAGTATCATAGTCTTCTATAAGCGTGACATCGAGACTTTGATAGTAATTAATAGCATAGACGTGTTGTCTAGGCTAGAGGTTATCTTTGTTTGCCATGTGCCCCATGGTTTGAAGAGGTAGTCGGTAGGTGGTGACAGCTCTATCCGGCCTTAGTAATCCTCCACGTTCGGGTATATCATAGAGCTGTTGACCGAAGTCGTCTGTGGATGCAGGGGTAAGCCGATGCCCGAAGTAAGCAATTATAGACTGAGCCTATCTTATTTTAGGATCTTTTACCATAGGAATCCTCTCTACACTTTGCCTACCATATTCTTGTTGTTCTTGTACGGATTAGAATAGAAGATTAGACACACATGTTCCCTGTAAATTTGATATCTTGGAATACTCTTAGGTTAAGTGCTATAGCGGTATCCATGCGCTTGCGGATTTATCTGTGATTGTAAGAAATACCAACAGTCACCATAGGGTCCACTAAGAAATGCTCCTGTACATGCAGATATTTGGGTATCACTCTATGATGTGGAGGTGAAGTCACCGTATGGTACGGTGAATGCCAAGGAAGTGTACAGAAGCGGCAAAGACTCTGGATTGGAGGTCGCCGTAAGATACGGCGAGTCAAGGAGAAAGGAGGTCATTTTTAGGTACTCTCTGGAGACCTTACGGTGAGGTTGCCGTAGCTTATGGTGACCTATGGAGGAAGAAAAGTGGCCAAAAATTAAGTGTTGTCATTGACTTTACGACGAGATCACTGTAGGATACGATGACCGGAGGAGTTGAAGTGGCCATTCTCAGGTACTCTCTGGAGACCTTACGACGATGTCGCTGTAAGGTGCGGTGACCTAGAGGATTTGTGCGTAGAGAGGCACAAGAGATCAAAGGTCGATGTATGGTTGAGCAGAGGTCACTGTATTCTATGGTGACTATACTCAGAGGTCTTTGTAGTATATGGTGGTACATTACGACGGTTGGCTATCAGGTTCGTCAGCTTTTTGGCAACGGCTAGTGGAGTAGTTGGAGACTATATATAGCTGTTGTTGGGGCCTTTTTGACCTCTCTTGGCCATTTGGATAGCTAGGCAAACTTGGAGAGAGCCAATAGGAGACACTAGAGGAAAGATTGGAGCTACCTTTGAGTGTCTTGGAGAGTAACACAAGAGCATCCCGAGTCTCTAGCCTAAGAGAGGTTGTAGAGAGGATTAGTGTTATTACTCTTGGTCTATGGCAAGGCCTAGACTAGTTAGGTGTCGGTGACCGAGCCTATCGTTATCATGATGCGTTGTAAAGGCTATCACAAGTCTATACAAGATTTGACCTCACCTTTCAAAGGGGCATCATGAGAGAGCGCCCATGCGTGAACTCCACGAGTGCAGCAAGTCCTTGAAGGAGTTGTCACACAACCACGCCGTCACTCTGGGAGTGATACGGGCTTGTGTGCAAGGACTCCACAGTTGGTGGCAGGAG
Organism: Eleusine indica; assembly: GCA_030378355.1. NCBI lineage: Eukaryota > Viridiplantae > Streptophyta > Magnoliopsida > Poales > Poaceae > Eleusine > Eleusine indica. Next base: position 50,261,858 of record CM059494.1, read on the forward strand.
GGATCAATACTCCGGTGGGATTTGATCCAATGAGGACTAGGGGGTGGAGCCATCCTCTCGATACCTCAAGCTAAAAATCAATGAGCATTCCCTTAACCCCTCCTTTACTTATCGTCTTTAATTCGGCACTTGTGTGTAAGTAGAAATACTACTGTGTCATTTTGGTAGGGAGACGGGAGAGGAGGGGCTCAGGAGGATGCTATCGGGTAGGGGTCAGTTATTATCGGGGGAGAGAGCCGGCTGGAGCCGCCAGCAACGGAGGGAGTCGGAGGAGCCCCCCTAGGTCTAGATCCCGCCACCGCCCCAATCCCGTGTCACCTCTCTGGGCCCACCACGCTGGTGAGGGATGAGCTCGCCGGGAGGTGGGGACGCGCCCTTGTCTCGCTTGAGATATGGGCTCTGGGGGAGGTGGGGGGCGACGGTCAGGAGAAGAGGTGGGGGATGACGGACATGAGAGAGTGAGAGGTGAGGTGCAGCTAGGGATATGTGTTTATGATATCTGAAATTTGTCTGGAACACATCAACAAAACGTGATTTTATCCTGAACACATCAAACAAATAAAATTTAGTTGATACACACTACGATTCTAGGAAAATTCGTCTAAAACACACTATGACAATTTAACTTCTATTTTTAACTTTTTTATCTTAATATATTAAATACATCAGAAATTAAAACTTTACACAAATATGAATTATTGCATTCTCTATCATTATAAAATAGAGCTAGATTTTTTTTTATTGTTTGGATGGCTTGCTCGACAAATTAAATATTAAAACAATGAGTAAACAATGAAAATAGTCAAAAACAAATTCTAGCTCTTTTTTTATTGATGGAGGACACAACCGTGTATATTTGTGCTAAGTTTCAAATTTTGACGTATTTTATATATTGAGGTAGAAAAGTTTAAAATAATAGTTAAATGGTCATAATGTATCTCAGACGATTTTTTCTAGAATCGTAGTGTGTTACAACTAAATTTTATTTGTTTGATGTGTTCTAGACAAAGCCACATTTTGTTAGTGTGTTTTAGACAAATTTACCTTATTATATAGTCGGAAACAAAAGATGGAAACAAGCCATGTAGGCCCGTGTCGGTCGACCTAATTTATATACTGTAAGTGAACGACGTACATTGTAGTTTTTCCTTTAGAGTATTTCAAGGTTTATATTGAATCCAACAGGATGAGTAAGAGAACCGTGTTTAGAGTTTCCTAAGACGTTTAATGAATCAATCCTAACATGCAGTACTTATTGCACATATGAGAGCATGAATGGTGAGATCTTTTGTTGATGAGAGCTTAGGGTTTGTGCCGATCGGTGCACTGATGTGCAGGATCGGCACAGAGGCTTTTTAAGTGAAAACTATTTAGAAGCATACACATACATCAAAGAGCAACACCTGGAGTTAGCTTGCATGCATCTAGCGGTTGGAGAAAGGATGTGCCGATCAGCACGAAGAACGTGTCGGCCGGCACCAAAGCAAAAAATCTATAATCTTACATGATGCTTTAAACGGTAGCTACGAATCCCTGAATGATTACATAGGACAACACGCTCAACAGCGAAACCTGTCACAAATGGCCCTAATCACGCAGCCCTATGGTCCTCTACATGAACCATGACAAGACAATAGTGGAACATACTATCAGCAAATTGAAGACTACCGAGAGGGGGGGGGGGGGTAGTGACTGAGTGAGTCGATCACTATGAACAAATACTACTTGTCTCCACGCCCAATACTAACAATCATTGCAACCTAACAATTCTAGGAGATAAATAGCGTACACATGCTAGTATTCATGATGCAAAAACAATGTGGAAGCTAAGCCACACTAGCATATGCATGCCTATAGTCATCCTATCAACTATGTCACACAATTGCAGAATAGTAAGGAGAGGGTCAATGAATGTTCATGATTTCTTCTGGGGTCCCGAAATGATAAGGCCTTCCCCTACTCCTCGTTAAACCACTCCTGTTGGAGTGCTGGTCCCTCTCGCCACCAAGTGGAGTCCTCGCACATGAGCCCGCAATCACTCCTGGAGTAAAGACACGGTTGCAACACCGCTTTCACCAAGGCACAAGCTCGTCTCCGTCGAGGACTTGCCGGACTCCTGAGTCGACACGGGCGCTCACTAATGATGATCCTTTCAATGGCGAGCTCAAACCATGTACAAACATGTACGACCTTCACAACCCATCATGATAGGCTCATCACCAACACCTAACCAGTCTACGTCCCACCATAGAACAAGAGTAACAGCCTAGAACACACTCTCAAGGAGACTATAGCTTTAGATGTATATGGATGCTCAAGTTACTCTCTCTAGCACTCTCAAGATATCCAATATCTCCTCCTAGTGCTCTGCTCTTTGACTCTTGGCTCTCTAGTGATACTCCCAACAATCCAAATGGCCAAGAGAGCTCTCTACTTTATAGAGGCTTTCAGCCACCAACTAGTCGTTGCTTCATGAAACAGCTCTCTGGATGTACAAACCATATAGTATGGTCTCTCTCCAGATCGTACTGTTCGGTCTCCTCCGGACAGCTCCTCTAGAGTTGTTGCTCTCTGTCCACAACTGCTTCTCGTATGGACCATACAATCCGGTCTATACACCGGATTGTCTAGTCTTCATTGCTCCTTCTCCACACAAAGATGTTGTCGACTACTTCCTCTTTGTTCCAAACCACCACCATATAGACCAGACCATCTAGTCTATACACTGAACTGTCCGATCTCTATGGCTCTTCTCCCAACAGATTCCTTGCAGCAAACTATTCTTTATACTGGATTTTCGCAAATGATCGGGTGGTCCGGTCTCCAAGACGTGTCTGTATGGTCTCCATATCCTAAAGCTAAAACTCCTCGTCGCCTCTTAACTTTGTTTTCCAGCTTCATCCAATAGTTCCTTGGCCTCTCCACTTTCACCTAGTGCCATGTGATTTCACTAAGCATCCACGCACATCACCGACTAGTGTGACCTACGAGATATGACCTATACCCCCTTGGTAGTCAAGTTTTTACTATGTACTCAAGCCCTAACAGCTAGCTAAGTGTTTCAAACACTTGATCCTAACTTGTCCTTAGCCTTGATCCATCTTCCATCAACTCTTAGACTCCATAAAACACATCAAGTCTCCATGCTTGTGGTCATTGTCATCAACCGCCAAGACAACCATCATCAATAGGGTTTGTAGTATGGTTCATGATGATCCCTACATCCTCAACACTTGTCTAGATATTAGCCATATCTTCATAGTTTTCATAGTTTGGTCTCCACAGATCCTGTTCATTCCAGAACAGTGCTGAAATTGCTTCCTCTCTGTTTTCATCCCATCCATACAGACCGGACTGTCCGGTCTGCACACCGGTTTGTCCACTCTCTATGACCCTTCACGTCAACAGATTCCTTGCGGCAACTCCTCTTTGATCTGAAAACTTCTCTGATGACCATACAGTCCAGTCTCCATGACCCCTCTGTTCGACCTCCATCTCCATAAGCTAAAACTCCTCGTCTTTGCTTGACTTCATTTCCCGGCTTTATCCAACGACTCCTTGGCCTCTCCACTACCACCTAGTGCCTTGTGATTTCATCCATGCACATCACCTACTAGCATGACATAAGAGATATGACCTAGACCCCATTGATAGTCCGGTTTTTCCTGTGGACACAAGCCCTAACAACTAGACAAGTGCTCCAAACACTTGCTTCCAGATTGTTCTTAGCCTTTATCCATCTCCATTAACCCTTGGACTCCATCAAGCTCACCAAGCCTCCATGCTTGTGGTCATTGTCATCAACTGCCAAGGTAATAGAGTAGGCTTGTGAGCTTGATAGAGTCCAAGGGTTGATGGAGATGGTTCAAAACTAAGGACAAGCTATGGAGCAAATGTTGGGAACACTTGTCTAGTTGTTAGGGCTTTGAGTCCATAGGAAAAACCGGACTATCAAGAGGGTCTAGGTCATTTCTCTTAGGTCATGTCTAGTCGTGATGTACATGGTTGCTCAGTGAAATCACAGGCACTAGGTGATAGTGGAGAAGCCAAGGAGCTGTTCACACAAGCTGGGAAATGAAGTCAAGCAAGGACGAGGACCGGACAGAGGGGTCAGTGCTGACCGGACTGTATGGTCACTAAGAGGATTTGTCTGGACTTACAATGGGTAGTGAGGAATCTGTTTGTGCTTGGAGCTGTAGTGACCGGACGGTCCGGTCTACAGATCGGACGGTACGGTCTGTGTGGCTCCACATAGGGTAGAGAGCCAAGAGCCAAAGAGGAGAGCACTAGGAGGAGATATTGCATATCTTGAGAGTGCTAGTGAGAGTAACAAGGAGTGATCTTGCACATCTAAGGCTAGGTGTCCTTGAGAGTATGATCTAGGTTGTTGCTCTTGGTCTATGGTGAGACCTAGACCGGTTAGGTGTCGATGATCGAGCCTATCGTGATCGGTTGTGAAGGGCATCACATGTTTGTACACGGATTGAGCCCGCCGGTGAAAGGGGCTTCGCTAGTGAGCGCCCGTGTTGGCTTGGGTAGTCCGGCAAGTTCTTGAAGGAGGAGAACTTGTGCCTTGGTGGCAGCGGTAACGCGCACCGTGTCTTTACTCCGGGAGTGATTGTGGGCTCGTGGGCGAGAACTCCACATTGGTGGCGGGAGGGACCAGGACTCTGTCAGGAGTGGTCCAACAAGGAGTAGGGGAAGGCGCCATCCTTTCAAGACCTCGAAAAAAATCATGAGACATCTCTTACTCTACTCCTTACTTTGATGCATTACTTTTTGCATTTTGATACCGTGCTATTCATGCTTGCATGCTTACCGTGCTCTAGTTGATTACTTGTAGACTTGCATGTATAGGAGTTGCTTTGGCTTGATAAATCACCCTAGTATGTATAGCGCTACTCATGCTTGTGTGCTTATCTTGTTCTTGATGATCTAGTAGCTTTGCATGAGTAGGCTCCTTTGCTAGCTTGTTGTGTGCTTCCGCGTGTCTTCGATTACTAGCTCGCATAGGAGTTGTATTGCCTTGTGTGATCCACTGGTATGCTTAGGTTGTTGTTCCATTCATACGTTCATTATCTTTCTAGTGTGATTATCACTAGAATTGTGTAGGAGTTGTTTTGAGTGGTAGGTTTTAGAAATTGGTGAATTTGGTACATAGTGTGAGTTCCCGATTCACCCCCCCCCCTCCTTCTCGGTCACTCGGTCCTTTCAAGTGGTATCAGAGCCAAGTGCTCATCATAGAGCTTAACCACATTGAGTAGTGACCGTATTGAGTTGGGATGTTATCCCATTCAGGGCCGGGTCATGGCTCATGGAAGGATTGCTTGAAAAGCTACCTAAATGCCATGATTTCGGATGAGTTGATGGACACACTTGTGGACTTTGCCAATACCTTTACCGATGATCATATATATGATGATGATGATTGTGTGGGTGTGCCCAGTTCTAGTGAGTGCCTAGATTCTACTAGTGATAATTTGATAGGTTGCTCTACAAGTATTCCTAATATGATGATTGATGATATTGGCTCTCTTGATCTTGCTTGCTCTTCTAGTGTGACTAGTACTGATGATGCTTGTGAGTCTTTTATTGATCATGCTAGTGATTCACTTATTGAGGAGTTCTTTACTTTTCATGCTAATGAGAATGAGGACTTACTTGACTCTCTTATTCACTTACGAGGTATTGTGGACAGGATTGGAGCAACTACTTTCGAGCTTCCCAGGATTGTGATAGTCGAGAACATCCTCACCTTGCTCCCTAGTGTTCACCGCAAGCTGGACTGGAGAGAAGACCTCTAAGACAAATGGAGCATCCTCAAGAAAAGGGAAAGAAGTAGCCTCAAGCTCAAACTTCTTTGATCCCTTCGCAAGATTGCCGTGCAACAACTTCTACAACCCCTTCGGATCAAGACCTACACCATGCTCTTCATCAGGCGCTTCATCAACCTCTACCCCAAGTGTCATTCTAAATTCTACTCCAAGCACTTCGGGTGGCCCACGCATTGGTGTAGAGGGAGCACCAACCACAATGCTCACATGATCATTGGAGATGATCAATCTCACCACTACGGCTCTGGCACCTCCGCCTCCTCTGCCACAAGATCGACTTTGGCATCTTCGTCGAGCTCACCAACAGGATCTCATCTTTCAACTTGGTGAATTTGTGAGAATTCCGAATGATGACCTTTATGATACTCTCTTAAGTATTTATGATCTTGTGTGTAGGATAAACTCATTCAGAGGTCTTCGGAGGATCCCATCATATGAAGTGTTTGATAGACTCCTCTTGCAAATTAAATCACAACTCCTCACAGGGGTTTCTTACTTGAGGAGGTAGTCAACAAAAGGCATGAGCTCTCAATTGAGAGGTCAATGGAGATAATACTTGTGCTCCACTTGCAAGTGAGACACGTGCTTGACCATGTCACTGGACTCTATGATCCTCCTCACTACTGCATCACCCTCGACAATGTGCATATGGGGGATGGTCATTGGAGGTATCGTGCTCCTCACTATCCCATCAGAAGGAGACTTTAGGAAGGGATTGCAAGAATCCCTATCTATGAGGATGGGCTTATCGCTCAACGTGATGAGGTACTCATTGAATTCTTGACAATGGGTGCACCCAACATATGACCGGAAAGCCAACCATGTTCACCAACATTGATGAAGACAAAGACAGTGAGAAGGTGACTTTTGGGGATAACTCAAAAGGGAGAGTCAGAGGATCAGGCAAAGTGGTCATTACTTAGGACCTCCATCTCTCCAAGGTCTTTCTTGTGGAAACCCTCAACTTCAACCTCCTCTCTATTGGTCAACTCTGTGACATGGGTTTCAAGTGCACATTTGATGAGGATGGTGCAATGATTGAAAATGCAAAGAAAGGGCTAGTATTCCATGGTGTAAGGCATGGAAACCTATATGTCACAGACTTATAATCAAGCAATATGCCACCAAGCACTTGCCTCTTCACTAAGGCAACTAAAGGATGGTTGTGGCATAGAACACTAGCACATGTTGGAATGAATTAGCTCAGAAAAGTGGTCAAGAAGAATCTAGTTGAAGGAATCAAGGATGTGACCTTTGAGAAGGACAAACTGTGCAGTGCTTGTCAGGCTGGAAAGCCAGTTGCATCTTCACATCCCATCAAGTCTTTCATGTCTACATCTCGTGCTCTGGAGCTCTTGCACATGGACTTGTTTGGGCCAACACATTACAAGAGTCTAGGAGGGAACCTATATTGCTTGGTGATTGTGGATGACTTCACGAGATACACTTGGACCTTGATTGTGGATGACTTCACGAGATACACTTGGACCTTCTTTCTTGTGGACAAGTCTCAAGAAAGTGACATCTTTAGAAAGTTTGCAAAGAGAGCAAAGAATGAATTCAAGGCCAATATTGTGAAGATAAGGAGTGACAATGGGACAATGGAGGAATATTGTGACAAGAAGGGGATCAAGCATGAATTCTCCGCTACATATACTCCAGAGCATAATGGAGTAGTGGAGAGGAAGAAGAAGACACTCATCACTCTTGCTCGTGCCATGTTAGATGAGTATGGAACTCATGAGAGGTTTTGGGCTGAAGCAATCAACATAGCTTGCTACACCTCAAATCGTGTCTATCTCCACTGGCTATTGAAGAAGACATCATATGCGCTATTGGCTGGACGAAAACCGAATGTTTCCTATTTTTGGGTCTTTGGCTGCACTTACTACATTCTCAAGAAGAGGAGGAAGCTCGGGAAGTTTGAGAGCAGAACTGATGAAGGCATTCTTGTTGGGTACTCAGGAACTTCTAAGGCATATAGGGTCTACAACTCAGCCACAGGTTGTGTGGAAGAACCCTATGATGTGCAATTTGATGAGTCAAATGGTTCTTAGAAGGCAGATGAATTCCACGAAGTGAACATTGGAGATGAGCCTATGAGGGAAGTTTTGAGGAACATGCCCGTGGGCGAGGTTTTACCCCACGAGGCCAATGATGATGATATTGGTGAACCCTCTACTCCACCACCTCAACCAACCTTCTCCTCTGAGGTGCAAGAACCAACTCAAGATGCCATTAACACACCCACTAGCTCCTCCCAAGATTCATTGAGAGTGCATCCACCTACCCAAGAGGAAACACATGTGAGAAGTAAGCCGTAAGCCTCCTCACACACTTCCCCTCAAGCCACTTCTCCAAGCTCTTCACATAACACTCCCTCATCCACTCTAAGTTCTAGTTCCAAAAGGAGAAAGCATATGAGTGATTCCCCCACCTCACTAAGAATCCAAGACACTCATGTCTCAAGAGAGCGAGCAATCCATGATGCACAAGATACTTCACCTAGAGCTCCTCCCACTCAAGAAGACACCATCCTAGACCCAAGGCCATCAATAAGGATTACTCATGTGACTTGATCATTGGAGTCCATCTCAAGGAGTTAAGACAAGGAGAAATCAATACAAGCCCAACTATGTGAGTGAAGAGAATGATGAGGAGACAAATGTTGCAATTGAGAACTTCTCTTTCATCTCCATGATTGAGCCTACAACAATTGATGAAGTTATGGATGATCCCAAATGGGTTATGGCCATGCAAGAAGAACTGAACAATTTCAAGAGATGCAAAGTATGGAAATTAGTTGAGAGGCCCAAGAATCATAACGTGGTTGGCACCAACCGGGTCTTCAAGAACAAGCAAGATGAGAAAGGGGCAACTGTCAAGAACAAGGCTCGTCTACTGGCTAAGGGATATTCTCAAGTGGCGGGCATTGACTTTCAAGAAACCTTTGCTCCCGTGGCTCGTCTTGAAGCTATTCGGATCTTACTTGCCTATGCATCACACAATGGCTTCAGACTCTTTCAAATTGATGTCAAAAGTGCCTTCTTGAATGGAGAGATCAATGAAAAAGACTATGTGGAACAACCTCCGGGGTTTGAGGACCCTAAACATCCAAGACATGTGTACAAACTGAAGAAAGCTCTCTTGGCCTCAAGCAAGCACCAAGGACATAGTATGAAGATTTGAAGAACTTCCAACTCAAGAATGGATTCACCATTGGAAGCATTGACAACACATTGTTCACAAGGCATGTTGGGAAGGACCTCTTTGTCTGCCAAATCTATGTGGATGATCTCATCTATGTGTCAACCAATGAGAAGTTCAATGAAGAGTTCCAGGAAATGATGACTAGGGAATTTCAAATGTCAATGATTGGGGAGTTGCATGTGTTCCTTGGTTTTCAAGTGAAACATTGAGAGAAGGGAATTTCATCTACCAAGAGAAGTACACCAAGGACCTACTCAAGAGATTCAACATGGAAAATTGCAAGCCCTTGCATACACCTATGGCAACTAGCAAACCCTTGGATGATGATGCAAAGGGTAAACTGGTGAACCTCAAGCTCTATAGATCAATGATTGGGTCCTTGCTCTATCTCACCGCCTCAAGACCGGACATTATGTTTAGTGTGTGCTTGTGTGCACGCTATCAAGCAAATCCAAAGGAGTCTCACTTGAAGGCAGTGAAGAGGATTCTTAGATACCTCAAGTACGCACCTACCATGGGACTATGATATCCTAGAGGAACAAGCTTTGAGTTACTTGGGTATTCGGACTCGGACTTCGCGGGATGCAAAGTGAATAGAAAGAGTAGATCGGGAGGTTGCCAATTTCTTGGAAGATTTCTAGTATCTTGGAGCTCAAAGAAGCAAAACTCGGTGGCTCTATCTATAGCCAAAGCTTGTTGACTCTAGCGGTCACTCATGGTAATAGATCGCAAGCGTACGGCTGTCAAATAGCTTTCACCCAGGAGTATTCCAAGGGTATCGAAATCCACGGGGAACGTGTGTGGACTATCAAAGAATCGGGCTTGTCCAGGGACAACAAGAATATAATAGGCGAGGGTAGAGAGGATGCTAGGATGGATTGGACCAAGGACAAGGTATGGTCAAACTCTAATGCTTACTTCAGGTGCTGGCTTCCCCCTGGTCTGCCAGGACGTTCCAGCCTACAGCTCTACGACGTACCCGAACATGGAGGATTACTAAGGACGGACAGGGCTGTCACCACCTGCCGTCTACCTCTTCAATCCGTGGAGCACGCGGCAATCACAGGTAATATATAGCCTAGACTCAAGCATTCAATTACGAATGATGAACCCGTAAGCATGTAAAGAGCAGATCTTATTAAATCAAAGGAACAATACCATAGAAGAATCCTGAAGACTTACTTGAAATGGCAAGACTCCGTCGAGGTACAAGATTAGGGAAGAGTTCCGACAGGCCGGCACTTCCCCGAACTACCCCTCACTCTCTCCCTATTCTCTAAGCACTAAGGAGGTAGTGCTTCGCCTTTTTGAGTGGAGCTCAAGTGTTTCTCTTCTTGTGTGTGTGAGTGTGAAGCCACACCCTCCTATTTATAACCTCTATAAGTCGGCAAAGGGGAGTAACCGCCAAGAAAGACCCTGCCCACCACCTTCAGGGATGAACCAGGAGCCTCCACGTGCAAGCCCAAGAGAAAAGGGCATAGGCCTAGGTCGGCCGACCTGTGGCTGGGCTCTCCTGGCTTGTGCTTCCTCAGGGTGGCTGCCAGGTGGGTCCTCATCCTAGATGTCGGGGTCGTTTTGTGTGTTTCTTTGGTGTAGTACTGAAAATGGGTCCTTCAATCCATGTGCTCTCTCCTGATTGGCTGAAGGTGTGTTTTCTCCCTTAGTTACTTGTGTTTTATTAATACTCCATGGTAAATCACCTGCATACACATAATCACCAAAACTTATGGAATTTGTTAGTAATAAACTCCTACCACTAGTGGTTATTTATTTTGTAGTTTTTATGCATGCAAATGACGGTCATATTTAGCACTTAAGGACCGTCAACAAGCTCCCCCACACTTAGCCTTTGCTCGTCCTCGAGTAAAGAACAAAAGACTAAGTATCATCATAACTTCCCATGGTACAATACTAGCATGCAAATTATTCCATATCATACTTGTATCCATGAATATGTAGGTGTCTATCATGTTACCTTGGCGGGTTGACAAATGGAACAGTCTTGACTTCAGATTACTTGCCTCCTTCTGTTATGTAACTTAGGTTTTCGAAAAGATTTTTTTCAAATAAAGCATAGCCATACTCCTCAAATGATTCTCTCAAGGCACTCAATGTGTATTTTCCTGACCAAGGCACTTGACTCTACTTTTTTCATCCTACCTCTAATTTATTTTGGCTTATGTGGAGCTCAGGGTAAGGGATAAAAGAAGGCATACTAGAGTCTCATATATTACTAAGTCAAAGACCGAATCCATAGAGAAATCAAGTTATGAATTATGACCAAACATGTGCACACACCTATGGATGGAATGGATGATGGATAATGGATACTCCTATTTGAAATGACCTCTCTCTCTTTTGGTTGATTCACTATAGAGAACATGGCTATCTCTTTTTCTCTTTCGTTCATCTTTCCCTTTTTTTTAGGCCATGTCTCTTTTGCATAAATATTTAGAGAGATCACAAAAAAAAAATAGAGTGGTTTATGAAATGGCAATGCAAGATGATAGTGCTATCTCCCATTATGGAAGTTTAGCAATATGATGGTGGGTGCGCACATGATCTTAATCAATAAAACATAACTAGTTTCATACTGAGGTCACAACAATTTGACAAAGTTCATTGAAACTACAAGCAGCATATTTATAAGGTTTCTCAAGAAAATCATCATATGGCTTTGGTAGGAAAATTACGTCATTGAGGAGTAGGCATCTTTTTTACAAAATTTCCAAGTACATAAGAATAAGAGCAAGATTTCATTTGTCAAACCATATCTCATAAGTCAACAACCTAGGTGACATGCTTTCCTAATAAGGAGCATGCAAGTCAACCAAATTGAAGCATGATCATGGAGATACACAAGATTCAATTTTTTTTAATTTTATTTTGAGTTGATTTTAATATTTATGCTAACATAAATTCAACTCAAAAATTAGGGAGGACGAGGGATAGGACGTGCAAACCAGCGCTCTAAAGAAAGGGGAGGTCGAGAGGTGCCAGGATTGGGTCACCCGACCATGGGGTCGGTCGACTTGCTTCTGGGCCAAATGGCCTCGCTCTATGATGTCTTGGTCTTTGTTGCATCTTATTGCACGTTGTTGAGGTGCTATTCTCTGTTTGTGCATCGATGTTCCTGAAAGCCTCCCCCACACTTGTTCCTTGACTTGGATCTTTATTCAAAACAGACAAACAAGTGGAAGCAAAAACTCTACCGGTATGACTGCCGGAGAGTCACATATCTAAGGAAGTTCGAAGATGAAGCAAGTAGAGTTATGTAATGCATTGAAGTCAATTAATTCAATAACATCTACGTCTTCATCTAGAATTTTATAAGGTTCTAAGAAAACTTTTAGGCGTTGGCCATTTACCTTAAAATGGTTGCCATCGTCGTTCTTGATTGTGACTGCTATGTGTGAGGCGGCGTCAACGACGGTGAAAGGCCCTTCCCATTTACTTCTAAGCTTCCCATGCCCGAAAAGCTTCACTCTAGAATTGAAGAGCAACACCTTATCACCTTGCTTGAATTCTTTTATCTTGATCTTCTTGTCATGCATCTCTTAATCTTTTCTTTATATGTCTTGGCACTATGATAGGCTTTGCTTCTCCATTCTTCTAGCTCAGATATCTACATTTTTCTGTGCCGTTCGGCTTCATCTAGGTTCATGTTCCACTTTCGGATGGTCCAGTGTGCTCGATGCTCCAACTCAACTAGCAAGTGGCATGTTTTCCCATAGACAAGCTGATAAGGTGACATGCCAATTGGAGTTTTATATGCAGTCCTATATGCCCAAAGTGCGTCAGGTAACTTCAACTTCCAACCTTTCCCCATCTCTTGGACCGTCTTCTGCAGAATATTCTTGATTTGCTTGTTGGACGTTTCTGCTTGGCCACTTGTCTGAGGATGGTATGGTGTTGCAATATTATGCTGGGCTCCAAGCTCCTTCAAAAAGCTTCGAAAGGTCTTATCAATGAAATAAGACCCTCTGTCACTTATCACCATCCTCGGTGTTCCAAAACGAGGGAAGATAACCTCGTGGAACATCTTGCGGGCGTGCTTGGCGTCGGCAACTCGACAAGGCATAGCTTCTACCCATTTGGACACATAGACAACAACCACCAAGATGTACTCACTGTCGTAGGACTTTGGGAAGGGTCCCATGAAGTCAATGCCCCAGACATCAAATAGTTCGACTTGAAGGTTGTATGTCAGTGGCATTGCATCTCGAGCAGTGATGCCTCCATGCTTCTAGCATCTCCAGCATTTTTGAATGAATTCTATTGTGTCTTCATACATGGTTGGCCAAAAGAACCCACTCTGCGAGATTTTTACCTGTGTACGGAATGCACCATAGTGCCCGCCATATGGAGCTGCATGACACTTCTCGATGATCTTGGTTGCTTCAGTTGTTGGCACACATCTTCTCAATAGTCCGTCTGCACAGACCCTGTAGAGGTACGGATCATCCCACAAATGCAATCTACTCTTGTAGATGAGCTTCTTCTTGTTCTCCCCTAGTGGTACATACCCTGAAACCATGAAGTTCACAATGTTTGCATACCAGGGGTTGTAGTCCATCACTTTCAGCAGCATGTCATCTCGTAGGAAGTCGTTTATGGGTAACTCCTGCATGTTAGTGACTTGCATACGAGACAAATGATCTGCTACAGAATTTTCTACTCCATTCTTATCTCTAATCTCAAGGTCAAATTCTTGGTGTAGAAGAATCCATCTAATTAGCCTTGGTTTAGCATCTTTTTTAGTGAGCAAGTATTTTAATGCAGCATGGTCAGAGTAAACAATAACCTTTGGTCCAACTAAATAAGATCTGAATGTATCAATAGCAAAAACAATAGCAAGGAGCTCTTTTTTAGTTGTTGCAAAATTAAGTTGAGCTCCTGACAAGGTTTTGCTAGCGTAGGCTATTGCGTGATGCTTCTTATCCTTGGTTTGGCCCAAGATGGCCCCAACGGCATAATCACTAGCATCACACATAATTTCGAATGGCAGCGTCCAATCGGGGGGTTGGATGATTGGAGCTGAGATGAGCGCCTTCTTAAGGGTATTAAAAGCTTTAAGGCACTCATCATCGAAATCAGAGGGAACATCCTTAGCTAATAGGCTCATGAGGGGTCTAGAGATTTGAGAAAAATGTTTTATAAAGAGCCTATAGAACCCTGCATGACCCAGAAAGCTTCGGATCCCCTTAACGTTAGCTGGAGGTGGCAACTGTTCTATAACTTCTATCTTTGCCTGATCCACCTCTATCCCCCTCTCGGACACAAGGTGTCCTAGAACGATGCCCTCTCAGACATGAAGTGGCACTTCTCCCAGTTAAGCACTAGGTCCTTCTCTTGGAACCTTTGTAAGACCTTGTCCAAATTCTCGAGACAGTGATCAAAAGTTTTTCTGTAGATAGAAAAGTCGTCCATGAAAACTTCCATAATTTCCTCGATCATGTCACAGAAAATGGACATCATGCACCTTTGGAATGATGCAGGTGCATTGCATAACCCGAAAGACATACGTCGATACACGTAAGTTCCATAAGGACATGTAAAGATGGTCTTACTTTGATCATTAGGATGGATGGGTATTTGATGATAGCCAGAATACCCATCAAGGAAACAAAAGAAGGAATGATTAGCAAGCCACTCCAACATTTCATCAATGAAGGGGAGTGGAAAATGATCTTTCTTTATTGCCTTGTTGAGTTTCCTATAATCAATGCACATCCTCCATCGTGTGACGGTTCGTTGTGGAATCAACTCATTTTTGTTGTTCCTAACTACCGTCATGCCTCCCTTCTTAGGCACTACCTGAACGGGGCTAACGCACTCACTATATGGCACAGGATAAATAATCCCGGCATGAAGGAGTTTCAAGACCTCCTTCTTTACTACCTCTCGCATTGCGTTGTTTAGCCTCCTTTGGGGCTCCCTAGAAGGCAAGCATTCAGGGTCAAGGGGAATGCGATGGGTGCAAAGAGCAGGACTAATCCCTTTAAGGATTTGGAGTGAGTAGCCAAGGACAGAGCGATGCTTTTCTTAGATGGCTATGAGTCTATTGGTTTCTTCATCAGACAGTTTGTCACTTATGATGACAGGGGCCTCTATGTCATCATTTAGGAAAGCGTAGCGTAGGCCTGGGGGCAAAGGTTTAAGCTCAATTGCAGGCCGTGATGGTAAGCCTTCTTTGTGGAGTTCAAAGATTTCTTGCATTTCATCCTCCTCCTCTACAAAATTCTCCGCGCCTTGCTCAAGGATAGAATCAGGAGAGTCAAAGGGGAGAATGGCCATCACTTCTTGAACTGGCTCACACTCAGGATGAGGTTCCGCTAAAGAATTTTTTACTCAAACAAACGGAACTGAAAGGGTGTCTCTCCCGAGTTTTATGTCGAGGTTTCCTAGTGGAGGAACATCTAAGAGAAGTTTCTCTAAAGGATGTACGATCAAAAGATCAAAGTCATAGACTTCGTAAACATGGAAATCTAGGATGGCCTCGACATCTCCGTGCCTAACGGTCATGTTTCGTATAATCCCATATCCTTCTAGGATAGCACCAGACTGGCTCTTGAAGCATTTATTGGTCAGGGCTAAAGGTTCATCGCCTAGCAGGGCGAAAGCAAGGGAATCAGACATTATGTTTGCTCCGACCGTGGGATTATAAAGAGAATCTACATTGGTCCTCCTTATTTGAAGACGAATAGTTGAAGGGGGTGAACTAATCCGAAGGATATTAGGAGAATTCTCAACTTCCCTCAACCATTCATCACTTAGAATGGAGGTTAACTCCTTCACGCTCTCCTTTAGGAAGTGTTCTTCGAGGGCATCGGGGAGGGAAGAAGCTACCGAAGGTTTCTTCTCACAACAATAATTCGAGGTATTCCCATAGTCATCAAATAGATTATCCTTGAATTCAAAAGTGAACTCCAAACGCGGAATTTCTTCCTCCCTTGGTGTTCGTGGTTCGGGCAAGGGCTCAATAGCTGAAGCTTAGGATAAAGAAGGTGAAGGCTTGGGTTCGGCTAAAGAGGTTTCCTCGCAGCTAGTCTCGACATCATCCTTTGCTGGTTCAGGAAGATCCTCAATGAAAGGAAGTGTTTTCTAGAATACGATCTAGAAGGTCCTTACATTCTATCGTGGTCTTGTGTGCAAACAAACCTCTAGCGGAGATATCAAGATATAGGGCAGACTCCTTGTTAAGACCCAAACAAAAGTGTTGTAAAAACAAGTGGTCGGGTATAGACAATTCCGGGCCGAACTGAATTAAGATCGAAAATCGGGCCCAGGCTGCACCTATGGATTCCTTCTCATGCTGCTGAAAGCAGATGATTTCCCTTCGTAGAGACGCGATACGGGATAAAGGAAAGAAAGCAAGACAAGATTTATCTCTTAATTATATCCAATCACGGTTCACACTTCCTACGGTATGAGTGTACCATTGTTTTGCTTTCTCTGTGAGAGAAAAAGGAAACAATTTCCACTTTGAGGTTTCTTGTGTCATGCCTGAAATCATCAGACACGAGCTCAATTGCTCAAACTCCCGTAGATGGTGGTATGGGTTTTCATGGTCAAGCCCGGAGAAGGATTGCTCCCGAACCATGGCTATAAAGCCAGGGCGGAGTTCATAGCCAGATGCACGAATTGGGTTCGCAGAGGAAGGTTTCTCACAAAACTTGCCCTTCGGAGCAGAGAATTGGTATAAAGGTTGTGGCTCCTTCATAGAAGTTGGAAACAGGAACGAAATAAAATCAAATAAAAAAGATATACAAGGACGAACTAGGTTCAAAGATAATTCAGCAACTGTTCCCTGGCAACGGCGCCAGAAATCTTGTTGACTCTAGCGGTCACTCGTGGTAATAAACCGCAAGTGTATAGCTGTCGAAGTAGCTTTCACCCAGGAGTATTCCAAGGGTATCGAAATCCACGGGGAACGTGTGTGGACTATCAAAGAATCGGGCTTGTCCAGAGACAACAAGAATATGGTAGGCGAGGGTAGAGAGGATTCTAGGATGGATTGGACCAAGGACAAGGTAAGGTCGAACTCTAATGCTTACTTCAGGCGCCAGCTTCCCCCTGGTCTACCAGGACATTCCGGCCTACAGCTCTACGACGTACCCGAACGTGGAGGGTTACTAAGGACAAACAGGGCTGTCACCACCTGTTGTCTACCTCTTCAATTCGTGGAGCATGCGGCAATCAAAGGTAATATATAGCCTAGACACCACGTCTATGCTACGAATTACTACTCTAATCTTGATCAAAGACTAAAGCATTCAATTATGAACGATGAACCCGTAAGCATGTAAAGAGCAGACCTTATTGAATCAAAGGAACAATACCATAGAAGAATCCTGAAGACTTACTTGAAATGGCAAGACTCCGTCGAGGTACAAGATTAGAGAAGAGTGCTGACAGGCCGGCACTTCCCCGAACTACCCCTCACTCTCTCCCTATTCTCTAAGCACTAAGGAGGTAGTGCTTCGCTTTTTGAGTGGAGCTCAAGTGTTTCTCTTCTTGTGTGTGTGAGTGTGAAGCCACACCCTCCTATTTATAACCTCTATAAGTCGGCAAAGGGGAGTAACCGCCAAGAAAGACCCTGCCCACCGCCTTCAGGGATCAACCAGGAGCCTCCATGTGCAAGCCCAGGAGAAAAGGGCGTAGGCCTGGGTCGGCCGACCTGTGGCTGGGCCCTCCGGGCTTGTGCTTCGTCAGGGTGGCTGCCAGGTGGGTCCTCATCCTAGATGTCAGGGTCGTTTTGTGTGTTTCTTCGGTGTAGTAGTGAAAATGGGCCCTTCAATCCATATGCTCTCTCCTGTTTGGCTGAAGGTGTGTTTTCTCTCTTAATTACTTGTGTTCTATTAATACTCTGTGGTAAATGACCTGCATACAAATAATCACCAAAACTTGTGGAATTTGTTAGTAATAAACTCCTACCACTAGTTGGTTATTTATTTTGTAGTTTTTATGTAAGCAAATGACGGTCATATTTAGCACTTAAGGACCGTCAACAACAGAGTATATGGCAGCGGGAGCTTGTTGTGCACAACCTTTATACATGAGGCAAACTGTCTCAGATTATGGCCTCAACTTCACTCAAATGCCATTATATTATTATAGTGAAGCGGCAATCAAAATGGCTCTCAAAACTGGAGATCATGGTCATGCAAAGCATATTCAAGTCAAAGATCACTTCATAAGAGACCATGTTGAGAAGAAGGACATTAAGTTGGTGAGTGTGCACTTAAGACCATATTGTGCTTTTGTTTTGTGCTTGTTTCTCTTTGCTTGTATGTCAACTTTGGACCTCCTTGAGATAGCAATGGACATGGGTTAAGCTTCAGAAGGTGGTTCATGGTGTGCCCAAGACGTTGAAGAATGGTCCATTGTGAATAAGCTCGAGAAGGGAACAACTCATTGTTGGCATCTTGGTTTGTAGCTTTTCTCTCTCTTTCCTTTAGCATCGCATCATGCATTTGTATACTTGCTGCTTTTGCATTTGCATTCTTTGCATTCATGCATTCTTGCATCGTGACACCTAACATGCTTCCAAGCATTTTTCTAGGGGGAGTTGCTTATTTACAATGTAAGTATATGACCCTCTAGATGATCACATAGTGATCTTTGTGCTTCATGCCCATTGAGTCATGTTCAAATGAGCTCCGAGGTTAAATCTACTCGCGCGGCTCAAAGACAAATGACTCATACATTCCCAACACACTAATGACTAACCATTGTATTCTTGAGGAAATATTTTGTTGAGTCTTGTGTGTAGGGGGAGCTTTGGTGGAACATCATCATGACCAAGAAGGAGCACCATGAAAGGGGGAGTTTTCCTAGCTCTTGCCATTTATTTGCTCGTTGGTTGCCTTGTCTTTTTGCGTTTGGTTTTTGATGATAGGTGACAAAGGGGGAGAAGGAACATGAAGATCCAAAAGCCAAGTCTAGATCGATAACACAAAGGGGTAGAGGAACATGAAGAGAAGATCCAAAAGCCAAGTCAAGAGGAGAAGGAAAAATGGCGAGGAACAAGAAGACCAAATGAAGATAATCAAGACAATGGTGCATGTTCACTTGGAGTAAACATGAAGATCATGTCAAGATGAACATCTACACCGACATGGAGAAGAACAACGATGGTGCATGTCTACAACAACAATAAACATCTACGTCCTTGCCGCGTGTCTACTTCGACAAGATCATTAACCACGAGACCAAGACAAGCGCAAAATTCATCTCAAGATAAATATCAAGTGCTCTACGTGATTGGGTAGTTCTCCCTCAACACCTAGCACATTCCAAGGGGGAGACTACTTCCAAGGTAAGGACCAAGGTAATCCTTTCATTCCTTTCTCTTCCTTTGATTCTTTGTTGCGTGTCCATTTTGAATCATCATAAGTAGTGGTTGTCATCCAGCACCAAAAAGAGGGAGATTGTAAGGATCATGACCATTGAGGTCACCCCAAGGTATGAATGTTTTGGTGATGAATGACAAACATGAAATGTGACTAATGTCTACCCGAGTGTTGTTCATGTAGGAAACCTTTTCTACTCTATGATTATTGATGACGGCTGCCTTGGCGATGGATGACAATGACCGCAAGCATGGAGGCTTGTGAGCTTGATAGAGTCCAAGGGTTGATGGAGATGGATCAAAGCTAAGGACAAGCTATGGAGCATGTGTTGGGAACACTTGTCTAGTTGTTAGGGCTTTGAGTCCATAGGAAAAACCAGACTATCAAGGGGGTCTAGGTCATTTCTCTTAGGTCATGTCTAGTCGGTGATGTGTAAGGTTGCTCGGCAAAATCACGGGCACTAGGTGACAGTGGAGAAGCCAAGGAGCTATTCGAAGAAGCCGGGAAATGAAGTCAAGCAAGGACGAGGAGTTTCAGCTTTTGGACGAAGTGACCGGACAGAGGGATCAGTGGTGACTGGACTGTACTGTTACTAAGAGGATTTGTCTGGGACTTACAGTGGGCAGCGAGGAATCTATCTGTGCTGGGAGCTGTAGTGACTGGACGGTCCGGTCTACAGACCGGATGGTCCGGTATGTGTGGCTCCACACAGGGCAGAGAGCAACCAGCGCCGTGAAATGTTTCTGGACTAGAGAGAGAAACGGACCAGACGGTCCGGTCAGCTGACCGTATGGTTCGGTTAATAGGAGTCAACAAAGGGGCAGAGCCGTTGGAGCTGAAGACTGCAGTGACCGAACTGTCCAGTCAGTATGCCCTGGAAGCTGATCTCGTGGAGCAATGACTAGTTTGAAGTTAGAAGCCCATATAACTTCGTTGCTGGAGTCTTGGAGACCACTCTTGGCCAGTGGAATTGCTTGGAGCATTTGATGAGAGCCAAAAGGCAAAGAGGAGAGCACTAGGAGGAGATATTGCATATCTTGAGAGTGCTAGTGAGAGTAACAAGGAGTGATCTTGCACATCTAAGGCAAGGTGTCCTTGAGGGTGCGGTCTAGGTTGTTACTCTTGGTCTATGATGAGACCTAGACCGGTTAGGTGTCGGTGATCGAGCCTATCGTGATCGGTTTTGAAGGCCAT
Organism: Eleusine indica; assembly: GCA_030378355.1. Classification (NCBI taxonomy): domain Eukaryota; kingdom Viridiplantae; phylum Streptophyta; class Magnoliopsida; order Poales; family Poaceae; genus Eleusine; species Eleusine indica. The sequence continues at coordinate 50,282,451 of CM059494.1, forward strand.
CACACGTTTGTACATAGTTTGAGCCCGCTGGTGAAAGGGGCATCGCTAGTGAGCGCTCGTGGTGGCTCGAGGAGTCCGGCAAGTTCTAGAGGGAGGCGAGCTTGTGCCTTGGTGGCAGCGGTGACGCGCACCGTGTCTTCACTCCGAGAGTGATTGCGGGCTCATGGGCGAGAACTCCACATTGGTGGTGGGAGGGACCAGGACTCCGGCGGGAGTGGTCCAACGAGGAGTAGGGCAAGGCGCCATCCTTTCGAGACCTCGAAAAAAATCATGAGCCATCTCTTACTCTACTCCTTCTTTGATGCATTACTTTCCGCATTTTCATACCATGCTATTCATGCTTGTATGCTTACCGTGCTCTAGTTGATTACTTGTAGACTTGCATGAATAGGCTTCTCTACTTGCTAGTTGTGCTTAGCTTGCACTTGTTCACTAGCATGTATAGGAGTTGCTTTGGCTTGATCGATCACCCTAGTATGTATAGTGCTACTCATGCTTGTGTGCTTATCTTGTATTTGATGATCTAGTAGCTTTGCATGAGTAGGCTCCTTTGCTAGCTTGTTGTCTGCTTCCCCGTGTCTTCGATTACTAGCTCGCATAGGAGTTGTATTGCCTTGTGTGATCCACTAGTATGCTTAGGTTGTTGTTTCTTTCATAGGTTCATTATCTTGCTAGTGTGATCATCACTAAAATTGTGTAGGAGTTGTTTTGAGTGGTAGGTTTTATGAATTGACGAATTTGGTACATAGTGTGAGTTCCCGATTCACGCCCCCCACCTCTCGGTCACTCGATCCTTTCAATAGCCTCTTGACACGTCCTCCTTTGCTTGGCCACGAAGTTAGCTCTTTGAGATTGAATCCAAGTCGGTTTCTTACCTTCCATATCAAGCACCAACTTCCGAAAATCATAACTCCCATGCTTGAAGTCCAAATGAGGCAATTTTGAACACTATCACGTAGCTTGAGAAGATCTACAATTTTGGTATTCATTCAAGGTCCAGATTCGGCCGTATTTGTTCCCAAATATGCAATGCAAAAATATTTATTCTTATTCGGACTCCTCTGCACAGATCTCTTTGCGGGGCCCATATATCATAGCTACATACTCCTAATAATATGATCCATATATGTTTCGGAAATCCCTTGATGAGATCTACAACTTTTGTAGTTAAAGGTTTCCTATTAGATAATGTCTTGAACTCCAAAATGGCATTGCAATGCAGTGCTCTTTCTGAACTATGTGAATTGATCTATCCTTGTGGATAAACCTTCTAGAAATCCTTAGTCATTGGACCACAATCTTGAGCTTGCATCTTGGGCTCCATGGATGTCCAAGGGCATCTGGTAGGCTTCATGGGCTTGTGAGAAGCCCTTTTTGCATGGCGAGTCGGGCTTCTCATCGGTATTTCTCATATTTAAGCCTTTATAGTGTCATGGCACCTAATTCTGCAACATAGCACTCATACGACACTATATGTGGAAATCGTCAATATCAGAGGTAGAAACACATACTTATGATGAGAATATGGTGGAAAATGGTGGGAATATGATTGCTTTTGGCATATAAAATGGTATGCTAGAAAACACCAGCAGCCCGTTACTATCTTATATCCTCTGAAGTGACGGACTAAGGTCTTTAGGATCAACTTACTAATAGGCACTAAGATGTCTGTTACTATGTGACTTTAGTCTTTTGTCATTATATATATGGTTTTTCTAGTAGTGTGTACTTGAATATCATTATGATAAGTTCATAGTTAAGGGCATGTTTGTTTCCCTGTTAAAGAGGTCAAACTAAACTTTAGGCTAAAGTTGAGCTCAAAGAACACTGAACATATATCTAAAGTTCAGCCCAAATGACTAAAAGGTGGGTAAGTATTTAGTCGCATTTGAGGTGTTAAAGCGGGCTAAATTCTCTTGGACCACCTACCTCTCCCTCTCTCTCTCTTTCCGTTCATCCTTTCATCCCCAACCCCGCGTCACATCGCAGAGAAAAGCAGCCATGACCGTGCTAGTGCCGCACCTGTTCATCTACATCGACGCGGCAGAGCTCAACTCCCTGCTCCCGTTCCCCTCCCTGATCTCCCACCTTCGCACGGGCCTAGCCCACCCGAAGCTCTCTGCCGGCATCCAATGCCCGCAGCGCATCTCCTTCCCGCTCCCCAACGTGTCATCCGTCACGCTCCTCATGATGTCCTCCTGGTGCGCACACCCCACCCTCCCCTACCTCATGCTCAAGGCCATCACCTCCTTCCCCTCCAACTCCATGCGCCTCTCCTCCATCCATGCCGTCATCTCCCTCTTCAACTCCACCATGGGGGCGCAGTGTGCGTCCATCGAGGGTTCACCCCTCATGCTCTACCACACTGTTGACGTGTTCGTGCTCGACACCTCTCTCCTCGCCTCCCTCATGCATTCGTCGGCCATGTTCTCGCTCGTGAGCGCCAGCGCCCTAGCCCCCTGCCTCGCGGAGGCCCACCTCGCCGCGCTCCCGTCCATCTCACACACCCTTGTCTAGAACAACACTAGGCAAGGTCCGTTGTGCTCGTTGCCAGGCTTTGAGAGGCCCACCCGATGCTGCACGTTGAGGAGGCATTGCCGTGTTCTAAGGCATGCTCCATGACCTGGTACCGCCCGACCTCGCCGCGCTGGGGACCTCGAGGTGCTCGACCTCAACGGCAACTAGCTCTTTGGCGTGCTTTATTCGGCAAAGATTTGCAGCCTTCAATAGAAGTTTTTGATCTACCCATAAACAACCTCACTGGAATTAGGAACAAAGGAGTCATTTCAAAGGGAAGAGACAAAGTTCTCAGAACTTCTATTGAAGGCTGCAAAGAGGTGCTTCTCAGAACTTCTTAGAACTAAAAGGTGGGCAAAATTTTAGCCCTCAAAGAGGTGCTAAAATGGGCTAAAACCTTTTTCCCCTATACTGCACTCCCCACCTAACCTTGCCATTCCTCGCTCCCGTGACTTTCTCTCCATGGGCTCCCAAAGCCGCCGCCGCTCTAGCACCGGCTCCGCCGCCTCCCATCGTCCCTGCCACCGCTGCTCGGCTCGCCGCCTCCCTACATCAGAGCTCAGTCTGTAGCCTCCCCATATCTGAGCCCACCGCCTCCCTGCATCTGAGCTCTACTCGCCGCCATGTCCTCGCCTCCCTACATCTGAGCTCTGCTCTCCGCCTCGTCCCCACCTCCTCGCATCCTAGCTCAGTCCGTCGCCTCCTTTGCATTCGACCTTGGTCCGCCACCTCCCCCCATCCCTCAACTTTGGCAAAGCAAAGCCAAATTATAGTAGCATGCATGACACTTCATAATTATATTAGAGGGAGTGATGTTGAGGGTGACAGTATGATCAAGATGAGGAATATGTTCCACAATATGTTGAGGTTAACCATTACATGAGTGTGGAGGAGGATACCCGAGATCAATCAAGTGTGCCGGAAGATTTTAACATAAATGCATTCCTAGATCAGTTAGCCAATGCGTTGTTCCATAGGTCACGTTAATTTCGAGCTTGTTTGGTGCTTCTTTATGAATTGTGCCCAAAAATGGATTATTGAATTCTTGTTGTATATTCACTCATGAAAATGTAATTTGAATTGGAACTTGCATTTGTGCTTGTGACAATGTCATTTGAATTGGAGATTTATTTGTGTTTTATATTATTTGTGCTCATGACAAATGAAATTCAAATTTTGAATTTAAATTTAAATTTGCTTAGCTTTTGTGGCTGAACAAATGCTGTCCGAAAAAATGATGAAATTGCTCTTGATTTGCATGTCTTATGTAATAATTAGGGACAAAGTAGTCATTTCAAAGTGAAAACTAAAGTTTAGCTCTTGAAAATGAACACTCTGAGACTAAACTTTAGGGGTTTAGGGGCTAAAGTTTAGCTCCTAAAAGAAATAAACAGACCCTAAATTGCTCCGAGGTCAATATTGCATTGTTTAAGTGAGTAGGTTTTGTAGGAAATAGGAATATGGTTAATGTTTCTAGCATCCTAACGTACTACTCATTTACTCTAAAATACGTCCGTGAACTTAAATGGCAATGCGGCATTACTATCTTTTGGGAGGGAGGCAGGCTTCTGAACTCAATCATAAATGCCACCACATTTTGAAGCAAAACATGTCCATAAAATTTGTAAGCCAATGGCTATAGTAGGGTACATAGCAATGCACTTCACGTTGTCGTCCCCTATTGCCAACTTCAAATCACCCGCTGGTCCCTGCCACGTCCTTGCTCTTGTCTCCGACCGTTCATATGCGAATTAATGCAGGAGCGACTTTTGTATCACGACCACGCGTCAGGGCTAGTGACGATATGGTTGGTGCGGCCACAAGGACGTTAGGCCCCAACGCTGCATGAGCACACCGCCGCGTTCGTAGCGTCGCCAGGAAATACCGAGTTGTCACCGGCATAGATGAACTCTTGGATTCCCCAAAAATTGAACTTTGACAACACAAATTTAGGTGGCGAACTAGTAATGAGAAACCATGTTGATTTGTGCCATGGTTTGTAATATATGATGAGTAATTGACATTGGTTGATATGATGTTTGAGTTAAAATGCGGGAAATTGGGGATTGCATGAGTTTGTGCATGTCATGGTTTTGACTAGCCGGAGTTGGTAAAGGTATTAGAGAAGTTGCAGGAGAAGGAAAATGTGTTTGCTTGTCTCATGATGTGTAGGTCAATAGAGTCGACTTGGCGGTCAACGGCGAGAGGATCGGGCACAAGTTGGGGAGATGGGGCCAGACGATTGAGAGCCCGGGTGAAGGGTGATCCACACCGTACACGTGGAGAGGCAAGAAGCATGGACGGTTTTGAGATTGAGCCTCAAAACCATGGAGGTGATGAAGACGGCATGTTGACCAAGTCAAAGCAAACGGGATGCTGGTGCAAGTGACAAGGGGGCCCAATGGAGCAGGATCGGGAGAGACTTACCGGTGGTCAGGAAGACGGGACAAGGTGACACGCGTCGATGTCGAGAAGTCGTGCTTTGAGAAACATGCAAGGCGGTTTCTTGGTTTGGGCCTCAATACCGGTGGCGCTTTTGGTGGTGCATGTGGAACCATCACCGAGCTTGCGTCGAGGCGAAGCAAAGTCGTGAAGGGCCCGAGAGCGTTCAAGCGATGAGGAAAAAGATTGACGGTTGTGCCTCTAGTGGTAGGTGGCAGTGTATTGTAGGTAGGGGGTAGGATGGTCTTTAGGACTACCCCTAGACCTATATAAGGAGAGATAGGGTTGGTGGAAGAGGTGCCTCTTCCCATTAGCCTTGTGTTAGGTCTTCATTCAAAGTGTTAGGAGAGGTCTTCATGTTTTAGTGGAGAGGAAAGGGTGTGTGAGAGACTATCTTTTCTCTTCTAAATTGTGGGAGGAAGAGGGTGGATTTCTAGCCATGTATCCATGAATCTTGTATGCAAGAATTAATGATATGATATTCAATTTCGTGCTCAAGATCTTCTCTTCTCCCTAAATCCTGAATTTCTCTTTTTCTCTATTTTTAGAGCTATTTTCGTGGAAATTTTTGATCTTATTTTTGGGTGAGTTTTTGGGGTGAAATTCTTAGGGATCTTGGTGCTATGATGAGCTAGAACAATCTTATATAGATCCTTGACCGAATCAAGAGCTCTAGCACCTTCCATTTCGTAGATTTCTCAAGTTTCCTCTTTTTGGTGTTCTTGGCACAAGATCTGAAATTCGTGATGATTCCTTAAGCCATTTGAGTGGATCTTGTTGAAGAAAGGTCACAATGACCTGAGGATTCCCTGGTTCAAAAATCGCACGTTTTAGAGATCATTTGGTTGAGTTTTGGTGAGATTTTTAGGAGATTCGCGATAGTTTTCTGTTCCGTCGGGGGTCGATCAGCATTGCCGATCACCTGGACCGGCACTACCAGTGGGTCAGAACCTGGATCAGCACTGCCGATGCCACAACCGGCACTCCCGATGGTTTGGGTCCAAACCCCGCATCGGCACTGCCGATGGACATGACCATCACTATCAATGGTGCCTATCGGCACTGCTGATGCCTGTGGTCGGCACGGCCGATGGTAGTCTAGAGTGATCTGTTTTGCATGTTTTTCTTTGGTAGTCTTTGGTCCTAGTTGTTTTCTTGTGCTTCTCCTACTCTCTTCCGCTGTACTAATCATTTTTAGGGTTAGCACATCACAAGTTGGTATGTGTAATCTTCGTGACTTTCTTTAGGGTTGAGTTCAGTTGAAATTGGAATATAGACCAAGTTCTTGTGAAAAATTTTAATTGGCTCCCATTCACAACCCCCCCCCCCTCCTCCCGCCCTCTCGTCACCTTCTCGGTCCTTCAGGTAAAGACTGGGACCCCTAAAAATTGCTACAATTGTATAGATAAACTGCTGAATAATATACATTCATAGTGTTAAGTGCTTTTTACATGGATTAGTATACAATGTATACAAAAATAAAGTAAAAATTAACAATAAAGATAGAAAACTTATATCTTTATTACTTCTTTAGTGAACTACAAAGTACACATTTTCACTTAGGATTTACATAGCAATGCGCGTATGGAGTACATCCCAAGTACTTATCCTTATGCAGTTCTTGGTTCCCGTGACCTCTGTAAGGTCACCGATTATTACATCCATAACATTTGATCACGTCAGACCTCCAATTAAGCTGCTGATAGTTGTCATATCTGAGTATGATAAGTGATACTTGTTAATATATATTTGACAAACAAAATAAGCCACCATATTCGCTTTCTAGACCACGAAATTACTACGTTAATCAGAAAAAAATTGTTTATCTTCACACCTTCTATTAAATTACCCACCACTGTCATTACAAAAAAAATTCTCAAAATACCCCTAAAAAGATATATTGAACAAAAAACCTTTTCCCCTCACGGTTGCAACAAAGATCTATTCTCTTCCAAAATAAATAACATCCATCCTAATCACGATAGAGGTCTCGCTGCCATTTCTATTTCCATCTGAACATTTGGAAACAAGGAGAAATCAACTGCAGTGCTTAACCACTAGGCGCACAAATGACAATGGTGGTTTTTCTTGACTTCATACGTGAACCGATAAACAATTCATGAAAAACACATGCATGGAAGCAAACCATTGGCTTTGAGTCCGATGGGTAATTGGGTTTGAGTATCGGACAAGTAGGGTCTTTAGGGCTTAAGCTGGCAATGGTTCTCACACAATTGATCAAGATGCTTTTTGCCGTTGGGCTCAGGAGCAGGATGAACGCCCTGTCAAACCGCCCCGCCATCGCAAAGCCTCATGGTCACGCACATGCAAAAAGTGGAACTACAAGAGGGGTGATGTTGTAGCAAACCATTAGTTTTGAGTACATGGGTAATTTGGTTTGAGTATCAGACAAGTAAAGTTTTTAGGGCTTAAGCTGGCAATAGTTCTCATACAATTGAGGAAGATGCTTTTTGCCGTTAGGCTCAAGAGCAGGACGAACGTCCTGTCAAACAGCCCCGCCATCGCCGAGCCTCATGGTCCTGCACATGCAAAGAGTAGAACTATGAGATGGGTGGTGTCTTGGATAAATTAGCACTTTTAGTTTTATATTGATCTAGAAATAAATTATAATCATAATTATCAGATTGCATGATAAACTAGATCAGTCTACACAAGATCTTTACAGGTCTATAAAGCCAGACAAAATCACAGCATCTATCATTCTATTCGCAACTATAATAGATAAACAGATCATAATAGCTAATATGAAAGACATCGTTTGAGATAAGAGTACGTATGTTTCCTTCTGTATGATAACCGGATAAAGTATGCAGCGACAACGCTCAGCACCGTCACGTTGGCCAGCAAGATCGTGGAGGACGGCGGTTCTGGAGACCTACTCTCTCATTCGTCGTGCACGCCAACGATCAGAATGGAGAAGTCTTGGCGGCACAAAAATAGAGAGAGACAAAACCCTAGGCAATTGCTTGATTTGATCTATAGCGGCACCTGTACGTATTTATAGAGAGGAACCGCTATGGTTGTGCGTCCCACAACCGAATCAGTTTTCATATCAAAATATATGGGACACGTAGCAAAAAGAAAGTGTAAAAGAAAGCCACACCCCTGCAAGGCAAGGGACCAGATTTTGACGGACCATTCACACAGGTGTGGGCCTGGCCTGGCAAGGTGAGCCGAGCGAGCGCCCGCGTGTGTTCTTCCCTTCTCCCATCGACACACTTGCAAGAGATGCTAGAGCAACCAACCTTATATGCTGGTCTCCATCCATCTCCATTAGTAATGTGAGACTAACCCTTTACACTCCACCACTCATAAATGAGCCTTTGAGATTTATCCTAGAAATTATTAGAACACAATCAGGCCTAGCCCATATAATTCCAGCATGATGTCGGAGCAATGTTGGGTTGCTTAAGAAACTTTCACTACCACAAAAACGGTACTATAGCGGCGTTGTCAAAAATTACGTAGCGGCGTTTTTGTTATCAACCTCTGCTACATATGAATTTTATTTTTAGCAGCAGTCAATAAAATCACCCGACGCTAAAAACCCACTTTTTAGTGGGGGTCAACAAAGTCTACCGCCGCTAAAGATAAATTTTATTTTTAGTGGCGGTCAACAATATCAACCATCACTAAAAACAACTTTTTAGCAGCAGTCAACAAAGTCAACCACCGCTACTGTGCCATCGGGCCCAAATAATATCCATTTCATTTTCCTGGCCCATTTTACTCCAAACCCTAACTCTATGAAATAAATACTACCCTCAAACTCCTCACCTCTCTCTCTCATTTACTCCACGGTAGCGCCTCCCCCACCTGTCTCTCTCTCTCTCTCTCCTTCACTCCACCGGTGGCACGCGGGCTCCCCGGCGCGGCGGCGCGCGAGCTCCCCGGCGGCCGCGGGCTCCCCGACGGCGCGCGAGCTCTACGGTGGTAGGCGGCGGCGCGCGGGCTCTCCAGGGGCAGGCGGCAGCGCGCGGGCTCCCCCTCTCCTCCGCCTCTTCCTCCCACTCCCCTCGGCCGTGACGCCCTCCCCTCTCCCCCGCGACGCCCTCCTCTGCCCCTTCCTCTCGCTCCCTCACGGGCGGCGGCGGCGGGACTGCCGGATCTAGCGATGGAGTGACTAGATCCGGTGATGGGGCGGCCGGATCTGGCGATGGGGCGGCCGGATCAGGCGATGGGGCAGCCGACGGACCTCGGCAGCGGGTCAAGCGCGGGCTACAAGAGTGGGCCGAGAGCGGGCCTGTATGCTTTTTTTTTTGTTTTTCGGATTCAACGGTAGCGGTGGGTGAAGATGTCATCCGCCGCTACTACTCATTTTATAGCGACGGATTATTTGGATCATAGTTCATCCGCCGTTAAAGATGTTTTATTTTTAGCTGCAGAACCGCAGCGGAGGTGGCGCATACCTGCCGCTATGGTACATCTTTAACCGCCGCTATAGGCTGCTTTTCTGGTAGTGTTTGTCAGGCTGGTGACGATATGTGACACCTATAGATCCTGAGTCGTGACCATGGATCAGATCGATCCATGCCAAAGCAATTTGAGCATGTTCTCAGCGTAGAAACTAGAAGGAATAATATCTTTGTATGTAGTGTGATAGCGAGCAAATAAGGTTAGCCATGGTGGTTGTAAGTGCTGCCGTGATGGGCAATGATGTGGGAAGAGCTCAATGATATCTTTTCTAACATCCCTTCGTCCACCGTCATGCTATAGGCTAGAAAATAATCTATGGATTGACCGCACGATCTGTATGAATGATCTGTTTGAGCAAATGCTGGTAAGAGATGATAAGAAAAAGTCATCCAGTGATAGCATATATTCCTTCCGTTCTAAAATTATTATTGTCATTGACTTTTTTTTGCTACCTTTGATCATTCGTCTTATTTAAAAAAAATTAAAAAATATCATGTATTTTCTCATGATTTATTTTATCATTATATAAAATTTAAATATAACTTATAAGTTTTTATATTTAAACAAATATTTTGAATAAGTTGAATGATCAAATGTAACAAAAAAATCAATGGCGACAACAATTTTCGAACGGAGGGAGTAATGTGTTATATAGCAAAATCTGGCCGTGAGAGTGGGGCTTAGCCACTGAGCATCCAAATATCCCCTTTCATTTGTGATGTGCGAGGTGTGACAAACGTATCTTTTGTTTGAGTGAAAAAAAAAAACATTTTGTGTGGTGTTCAAATATGTGCCGCCAGAGAAACAAAGCCACATGAAAAATTGTGAAGGAGGATATACACGGAAGCTAGGAGCCATAGGCATGTCATGGGTTGCGCTACATCGAGAATATCCAGCAACTACATGTTGTTCAGAAAATATCCAGTTCCAGCGGCACATGTTATATATAGGGTGCTTATAGTAGCAATTTCAGATTCTGATTCAGTATGATACGAACATTTGCAAACTTCTTTGGCATACTTTCTTTGGCACCTGTGTGATGTGTTAGCAAGCTAATCTTGTCGCGATAGGCAGTCTGATGATGTAAAACTGCATATTCGTGCGAACTTCTAACTCACAACTCGCGCAAATAACAATGAGAACACGGCTGCGTTACCAGACCAGCAGAAAACGAGAGGTCATAATTCTGTATAGGGGAGGACCGCTTCACCATAATAGCATAGCATCAGTCTCAAGTTTTTTTTTTTTTTGAGCATAGCATCAGTCTCAAGTACAATGTGTCAAGTTGTGCTTATCAGGTTGTGGTTAGTAGACTAGTAATCTGGCGCAAACGCAATTCGGTCACGGTCCTATGTTGTGTTGGGCCCTAATGAATCTATCGGCTGATTCTTCAGATTGGCCCAAAATAGTTACCTGGATATCAGCCCAGCTCGGTCGGCTCAAGAGACCTCTCTCTCTCTCTCTCTCTCTCTCTCTCTCTCTCTCTCTCTCTCTCTCTCTCTCTCTCTCTCTCTCTCTCTCTCTCTCTCTCTCTAAGAAACATAACCAAGCAAAAATTGTCGTATACAAACCAAGATTTATGAGTTAGCTCTCTCTCAAATAACCATTCTTTTTTTTTTAAGAAACATCTGTAGGAGTAACCTCAGGCCCGCCATGAACATTGACTACAAAATCCACATAATTGTTGTAGCATCCTTTTCTTACCAAATGTTGTTTTTCAGGGATCGATAGGACGAAAGAAAAAATTCTGAACAAAGAACTGGAAAAGGCTTGACCGACTCTGGTTCAGACTTTCTATTAGTCTAATCTTCCAGATCAACAAGGAAACATAAACCTAATGTACCCTGGTGATTTATGTCAAAAAAATGTACCCTGGTGATGAACATTGATCGTCATCACACATGGTACCGAATTCCAGATATCGCCATAATGACTTGCTTTTCTTATTGGCTGGAAAAACTTGCTTGTCCCATACTATTCCTTCATATCCATGACCTGATGAGGTGCCAATAATGGATTATTTGTTCTTCATTCTCGCTTGCTCTGCTAAACTTCTGCGACGTCTTCAAAGATAGCTGCATGTGCGGCGTGGCAAGTTGCCACGACCTCTTTTTGACGAGATGCGATGCCGCCGCATGCATCACACCTTTTTTCCATGAAAAAGCGACGATACACTATACAGTTCAACAGCAAAGTTCTAAACAAAACCTTTACAAAGTTATCTGTGTATATCACCTAATCCATGGAAACTATATATATCCGATCCCCGGCAGCTATCTTAGACCAATGATGATCGATTAATTTCAAGTACTCAGGACATAAACAACATTGTAGTAGTTGCGTGCATGTGTGTGATTTCTTTTTGTACATATTCAAGCTGTCTCATCACTTAATTTGGATATGTGAAAAGAGTGACCAAGCTGTGTGCATGAGTTTAGTATAGTGGAAGTAGGGCAGATCGATTAATTCACTTATTTTACACCGTTCACTTTGTTTACAATTCGTACAAGTTGTCATACTTTCACTATGTAGTTAGATAAAGGTTAAGAGATCCCCTCTTGATAAACTTAGCATAATTCAGCTGGTTAGATTCTTTTGTAATGGAACAAAGAACTCGGCTTGAATCCTAACCCTAATCAGTAACCAAGGTTAAGAGATGAGTCCATTACACAAAAAAATAAGAAGATAGAGGTCCTATTGGAATTCGAGGATAGCATGCATAGGCATTGAACTGGTACATGATCCATGCCCCATGCCAAGGTATTCATGTAATTATTCTAGAGATCGACATGCACTTTGGTAGGTTCGGATGCTACTTTTTGGTGTGACTTCTGCAAGAAATATTGAGCAATCGACGATGATGCCGACCTACTCTTTGCACTACTTGTTGGCTCTCAATTACTTAGTTATATTCTCTCCAACTCTTGACTAGTCAAGCCCTTTGCTTTCAGCTGTTCATATCGTGAAGCAATTGTACCCGGCGATCAGCTACTAGCTTTTCTCTGAGTTACTCGGAAACTTTGGAGTAGACGGCGATTGATCTGAAGTGCCCTAATGGAATAGGCACTACCACAGTAGTCCATATCCTGTGATCAAATGTATTGGGTACTTTTTGAGTGTAACGGTCAATGCTCCCTGACATTGCGCGTGCAGAGACTCGGGTTTAGCAATTATATTTAGAGCGATATAAAAGTTGTTAGGTGCATAAAAGGGGAATCAAGCTCACACGTACGGCACCTTATTAGGGTGACGTGCGTGTTTAGCTTTTTGCCTAGCTACCATATATTTTACTTAATTATGTGTGAAAGGAAAACTAAACAATTTACTGAAGATATGTTTGAATATATTTGCCAGACAAGTAAAATATATGGGTGCTCTCTCAGACTCGTTCCCACAGTTGTCTTGGACGTTGTGTTGGCTGTTATCAGGAAGTAATCTCGTCTCCTAGCTTATATGTATCAAATTAGCTGGTTGTTAGTTTTTGTGGAGAACTATATATATACACTCAACCTTTTTTGTAGCATGCATGGAAATTTTACTGCCAACACTGCATAAAACACGTATTGCCCTGAATCTACCTTGCGTTAGAGCGAGTGTCAATTTTGTTTATGAGCACGTGCAACACAAGGTGCCGTGCCGAGATGGACCGCACTTTGTTAGCTCTCGATCATATTAGTCACGCGGGCCACTGGCATAAAGCAACAGTGAAACGATGGAAGCGCGTTTAGTGCGTTAATAAACATGTTTTCAATTATAAACCTCAAAATTGTATGCTGGAATAACACGATAGTGACTTTTACGGCAGTCACGTTCAGCATTGACTACGAGAGCGACAGATTGATTCTCATAGTATAGTGGATACTGACGTCCATGTATATATCGCTCACACGCGTGCTGTGACTTCTCTTCAATCTTTTGCTCCCTTAATGAGTTACTACATCCGTTCTAAAATGTAAGTAATTATTGACTGTAAGCATCACGTTTGACCATTCGTCTTATTCAATCTATTTTATAAAAATATAAAAACAAATTATATATATGTAAAGTATATGTAATAATAAAACATATTATAATAAAATAAATAATATTTTTATAATTTTTTGAATAAGACAAATAGTCAAACATGATTCTTAAAACTCAACAAATGCATATATTTTGGAACGGAGGTAGTAGTATGTATATGTTGGTTAGATTTGGATCAAGGGGTAATTGTAAGAATCATCCCATATATTACTTGCAGTTTGAGATTCTCACTCGTAAATCATTTTGTTACAAATAACTATCCATCATTACCTCAATTTGCACATGTTTAATTGACTCAACATATTTTTTTAATTAAAAAACCTGTTTTTTTTATTTGGAGCAGCAAATGATGTTCGTATCAAACATATAAAAAATATAATGTTTATATTTTTAAAAAATATGCAACAAAAAAATATCAATTAGAGTTTAAATAGTATTACACAGAGTTTGAGATTTAGAATTTTTTTAGAAAATAAGATGATTTAGACTTATTTTAAAATTTTAACAATGTACAACTTAGCTTTTTCTGAATAAAAACATATAAAATTAATCAAACATGTATGAAGTAGGGTGATTTTTTAACAAAATAAAATAGGCGATGAGGATTTACCAAAAAAATATAAGTGGAAATTTCAAACTCTAAATGATATATAGGATGATTTATGTAATTAACAATTGAGTTAAACCAGTAAATGTATGTTATTGGTGTTGTAACCATGCATGCTATAAACAATCGCTTCCTTATTATTTGGACATGTACAACGGTTCAGCAACAACCGTCCTTAAGTTTTTACCATGTCTCATAAAAACAACAGTACAAGTAGCTCATATAATAGGTTGCCTTATTAGTACATCGCTTCTCAATAGTTTGTACACACAGTACAGATAACCTAATATTAATTAATGAATACATATAGAATCTATAAAAACTTATAGTATTAAAATTTTCAACACTCGAAAAGACATCAGCAGATATTTTAAATTGAATTGAGTGGAAACAACTTTGACGAGATCGTTGGATGTGATGATGATCTCTTGGTCTTATGAACTCGTGATGTCCTCCTCATAGGTAGACTTACACATTTATAGTTTAGGAATCACCTCTCGGATTAGAATCCCGACTCTATCTCCAACTTTCTTAGCTATATTATACCGTATAGTCCAAGTTACATCTGTATGGAATCCTAGTGGGCCTACTTCAACACATGGGTCGAATCTTCAGTGCTTTTATACATCGGCAAAAATTAAGGGATTGACAAAAATATTATAAATTTTGTTAACCATCATATCTTGTACCAAGATCTTCTCATTTACACTCTGTCATACCGTCTTTGCTGTGCCACGTAAAAACAACAGCATAAACATCCTATATGGTTGTTTGTTAAAAAGAGACCCAACTCAGGAGGAACGAGGTAGCTTTTTATAATCATTATCAAGGACAAGAAAATTATTTAAAAATAGGCACCTAAATTCCTTTAGTGTGAGGGCTCAATTTTGAATGTGTTAAGGCGGCATTCTCACACCTTCACCCCCAGCTAATTGGGAGAAGTCTAATTCTTTTAGTGGGTTGTTTTCTAGAAAAAAACAACTCTCTACAAAATGTGATATTATTCTAGTGATCTATCATGTGCTGAAGTCATATCGACTTTGCTCTCCCTCTTCATTTACTCAGGGATAAAACTGCTTTATATGACATTATCGTTGTATGTTTTGTTAGATCTCCCCACCCCGAACGGCAAGTACAAGTTCAAATAACAGGACATCTCATCATGATAATCTAGGCTTAAAAATAAGATTTATAGCAATCTATCTTATCCTATACTTACTAATTGGAGACTCCTTTTGAGGCCTCCATATTAATTAGATGAAAATCCTAGAAATTCCCATGTAAAAGCAAAACATCCGACCGCTGATTAGGTGCAAGATAAAAAATATCGATTATTGGATCAAATTTGCCTCTAAATTACCCACTTTTGCTATTATAAATATATTACACAAAAATATTCCGAGTAACCCTATATGGATCCTCATGTCATGTTAAATATTAGCCAAAAATACTCTAAGTACCCACTTTTTATTGCAAAATAGGCAAAATATCGTGTAAGGATCCCTCATGTTAAAAAGTGGCATGGCAAGACAATGCTATGGAGGCAGAAGACGGGATTGGTAATGGTAGAGTCATCGGACCCGTGCATCCGGCCAAGAGAGCATGATGGAGATAGTCGTGGAGATGAGGTTCTGCGACTGAGATGGTCTCTGGTGCATGCTCCTCCTCCTACTCGCGCTCGACGAAGCCACCATCCTCAGTTCCTCAGTAGCGGAGCCAGCATGGTTCATGGGTGTTCACTGAACACCCATGAATTTTTGCATAAAAACATCAATTCTTAAGGCATGCTTCATATACCCATAAAAAACAAAGAGAAACTCAAGACAATTGAGTGTAGGTATCATTTTCTAGCCCTGAAAAGTTTAGTTTATAAGTTTGAACGAGACTTCTTTGATAATTTCTCATGTTTCGGAGTGGTATTGAGAATTTTGAACACACATGTTCAAAATTCTAGCTCTGCCACTGCAGTTCCTCACCGCCCTAGCCGAGGTTGCGCCTAGATCATCGCTTCGCCGCCTGCTCGCCCTCAACGTGTCACGCCACAACACAACCATCTGCCATATCCTCGCGCCCTTCGCCATCAGCTGCAACCAGATCATCGCTGCACCTGTAGGCTGTAGCTGTCACATGATGGCGTGAGGAGGAGCAATGAGCAAACGAGATTGGTTGAGGCGGAGCCAACCTACTGGGAAGAGATCGATTGATAGAACAAGCTATTCAGGTCATCGGCAGGCCATCCAACCCATGCATAACAATGTTGTACGCTGGTGAGGGTAATAGGTAAAATCAATTAAAAAACTAATCAAGGTTTATGAGATCATGCTGGTGTTTGTAGCTATATGAATCAGGGTGTTGTGTGCTCAATAATTGCTGATTTCCTTGATCTGGGACTAGCAAAAAAAATCACTAGGCCTAAGAGTTGTAGGAGCTACAAAGATTCAGAAGCAGCGCCTCCTCACTGCACATTGCTCTAAAAGTTGAAGTTGCTGGTCCGTGATCTAGACTACTAATGATATGGGGCTCTTATATTCTAGAAGAAGAAAAAACATTTTGTTGCTTACCCAGTTATTGCTACAGGTGACATTTTAATTTCTCCTCTTTTTTTTCATGAAACAGGAGGGGTCGCCCCCTACTGATTTTATTAGAGAAAATGAAGAGTTAACAAAGTTCACAACAAAGGAACTAATCTAACAACAAAAGAAAACCAAAATTTGGAAAGCTCTTCTAGCCATTGATGTAGTTTTTGCTTCAAGACCCCCTTTGCTCTATGGATAACCATGGCAATCTCTTATTTAAAGTGATCCTAGCAATTTTGTACTGAGGGGTCCTTGCCATTATATAACCACTCATTTCTTTGCACCCAAATGCACCAATTCATTAGTATGATGATTTCCATAAAGAAAGGTTTCATCAATCTTCTCTTTAGTCTTCTCACCACTTGTAGAGGCTATAGATGGCCGGGGAAGGAGATTTCAATGCTTTGCCAGCCTCGCTTGGCAAAATTGCAGGTAAAGAAGAGATGTCTTAGGGATTCTATCCTCTGTAGGATGCACAATTCACAGTCATAAGAGTCCAGCATCATGTTCTTCCTCTGTAAAAGTCCTCTTGTGTTTAGTCTATCATTCATCAATAACCACCCAAATACCTTACGCTTTTGCTGACATTTGGACTCCCAGAGCCATCGAAAAGTCGGGTGAACTCTACTACTTCCAAGTAGGTGTTTGTAAGATCTTGCTGAGGAGTATGTTGTACTACTCCATATGTATGTCCACTTGTCCTTGTCACTGGTTATGTGAACGCCCTGCATGAAGATTTCCCATTTACAAAATTGCTCAAAGGCTTCCTGTGACAGAGGTAGGTGAAAGAGTTGTGAAAGATCCTCTGTTTGCAGGGCTTTGAAAACTGTAATCTTGTCATTTCGTGCAAATGAGTGGAGTTGAGGGTGGCACATTTCCATTCCACATATCATCCCATAACATTATAGTTCTCCCATCTACAAATGTAGCTTGGGACATCCCTTTAAATTGTGTTAACACCTTTGTTACACTTCTCCACCAAAAGGATCCTTTATTTGGCAGGTTTGGCAAAGTTTCAGCAGAGTAGTACCTTTCCTAGATGAGTTTAACCCATGATAGGTCAGCTCTTGAGTAAAATTTATGAAGATTTTTCATAAGCAGAGCATCATATTGTGTTCTTAGCCTGATCACCCAAGTCCTCCCTGTGTCTTTTGTCTACAGACTTTCTTCCCTGCAGCTAGAGGCAGCTTCTTTGCATTTATATCCGCTCCTCTCCAAAGACGGTGTCTCCTGTATTTGTTAATTTGGTTGATCACAGTAATTGGTAGTTTAATGGTACACATGTAAAAATTTGGCAAAGAGGACAGAACTGAGTTGATCTTTTGTAATTTGCCTCCTTGGGTTAGAAAAAGAGATGTGGCCGACAGTCTTCTCTCAATTCTTGTTATAATAGGCAAACAGTCTTGGATTGAGGGCTTTGTGATTCCCAGTGGCAATCCCAAGTAGGTGAAAGGCATAGATCCTATCTGACAACCAAAAGTTGCTGCTAAATGTTCCATCTTTTCTGAGTTTACATTCACCGGCACAATGTATGATTTTTGATAATTCACCTTCAGTCCTGTAGAGAAGGCAAATGTATTTAATAAAGCTTTTAGTGCAAATAGATGTCTAGGACATGCCTCCATTATGAGAAGAGTATCGTCTGCATATTGAATGATTGGGAAATCTTTTGTGTAGCCAACATGAACTGGTAGATTTAGTAGGCCTCTTTCTTTTGCTTTGTTGAAGATCTGCAGCCAAGACAAATAATAGTGGGGAAAGGGGATCTCCTTGCCTTACTCCCCTTCTGCAATGAATCACTTTGCCAGGTACTCCATTTAGTAGAACCGTAGATGTGCCTATTGACATGATTCCTCTCATCCATTGGATCCATTTTTTCTCCAAAACCCTTGTTATGTAAGATTTTTAAGATAACCTCATGCTAAACCTTGTCAAAAGCTTTCTCAAAATCTACTTTGAGTATGATTATCTCCTTTTTTAATTTATGATAGGTATGAAGATATTCAAAAGTCCATGCTAGACAGTCTTGGATAGACCTATGCTTTATGAATCCATATTGGTTTTGGTGGACCAATTTTAAGATCATTGTTTGTAGCCTGTCAGCTATAGTCATTGACAGAACTTGGGTTATCTATTTTCAGTACCAGGGTTATGTAAGACCCATTGATGCTCTGGATGCAGAGTGAATTATTGTGGAAGGCTTCACATAAGTCATAGAAGTCCTGTGCTATTACTGGCTAGCATTTCTTCACGAAATCAGTGTTAAACCCATCTGGCCCAGGAGATTTGTCACTTGGCAAGCTGGAAATAATATTGTCAATTTCCTCTTTAGAGAATGGTCCTTCTAATTCCTCAAGATCACCCACCACAGTTAATAGGTTATGTAAATCAAACACCATTGTGGTGAAATCACTTGTGCCCAACCTCTCTTTATAAGATTCCTACAGAAGGTGTGCTTTCTCTTCATGTTTATAGACAACAATTCTAGATGTTGAGATTAGTGATGTAATTGCTTGCCTTTTATGCTTCACTGTTGCATTTGCTTGAAAGAATTTTGTATTTTCATCTCCTAGTGTTACCCACTTGATTCGCCCTCTTTGCTTCTAGTAGGCTAACTGTTGACTCAGCAGTTTGTCCAAATTTTGTTGAACAAGTAATCTGAAGCTCCATTCCTCTAGTGACAGATCTCTGTGCTCCTCCACTGTGCCCAGGAATAAAAGCATGGATTTGTTATTTGCTATTGTCCTAGCAAGGCTTGATAGTTTTGTGTGCCATGCTCTTAAGACTCTTCTCAAATTTTTGAATTTTCCTACAATCCTTTTTTGCTTTATCCATCTGCATTGTTGTGATATGCCATCCATGTTCCATAACTTGTCCAAATTCTTCATGTCGTAACCAATAATTTTCAAACCTAAAAACTCTTGCCTTGGGGATATCAGTCGAAATAGTAATAACACAAGGGAAGTGATCAAAGGTTTCCCTTGAGAGGGTTTTCACATTTGATCCTGGATAGTTGGTGATCCAAGAGATTAATGCTAGAAACCAATCCAATCTTTCTAGCAAAGGGTTATCCTGCTTGTTTTTCCAGGTGTATTTGTTTCCTTGTAGTGGCAGCTCTTCTAGCCAAGATTGCTTATTGCCGCACTAAAATCCATCATGTTTTGGACATCTCCACCAGGTTTGTTCCTATCTGGAGGTTTCCTGATTAGGTTGAAATCTCATTCTTGCCTCACTGCTTTCTTGACTTCTTTTTTGGCTTGTCTTCATTGGGATCTTTTTTTTGAGGTTTTTGCGATGCATTTCTTCTCATCTTTGCTTGAAGTGCTCACATTCTTAGTGACTGCAATTTTGGAATGCTTTTTCCCCAAGGCTTCATCAGATAACACACTAGGTGAAATCTTACAGAATTCTGTGCCCAAGCTCTTGATTACTTTTGATGAAAGAGTGGGCGGCTCAACTGAACAGCAAAAGCAGGACCGTTCTTTACATGCCCTATCCCTGAAACCATTCAGGTTTCTTTTGATCCTTTCGCTACTTGTCAGATCAGTGTCCACTATCCTTGATTTAGCTAGCTTTGTTCTCATATGCAAAGCAGAGGTGCTTGCTGAAATCTAGTCTTTGATTATCTGCTTACCTGGTGTCTCAGCCATCGTCTAACTTTCTGTAGTTTGAGTAAAACCCAGTGCTTCCATCTCTATTTCCTCTAGTTCTTCTTTTGATAGCTCAGTAATTGTGACCTTTTTCCCTTGGCATTTTTGCAAAGTATCTACTGGGCAAAGTTGTGGAATTGCAAATTCTATGCAGTCACTCAAGTCTGAACCTATCTTGATGAGTTCACAGGCCTTTGAGGTCAGCAAATGTTTTCATCAGTCAAATCTTCTTGGGTTTACCAAAGATGTAGTGAAGAGTCTGCCTAGGTAATTGGAATTGAGAAAGTTGAGCCATGTCCTACTGGTGCAAAGTGTTTGGCCCAAAGCCTAATACCTGTTGCATTATTTTTTGGAATCCATTGCTGAGTACTCCTTGGTTGCATGAGGCTACCAATGACTAGATCCACCTCTAAATCCTGAATGAATTGCACCATGCCTACATGAAGGTGCTGGTATTGGTACTGGTTCTCATGATCATTGATGTTGTCTTCATTAGAGGGCAGCAGAACCATTGGCACATCAACCTCTTGTTGTAGGTCATTAATCAGCTGGTTCAGGTCAACATCTGAGATTATGAAGGCCTATTCTTCACTATTCTCCCCCAAATCAGGCTCTGCTTCTGGTTGTTGCACATTAAGTGGCTGAACTTGATTAAGTTGCTCTGCATTTTCTTGAATTGGCAGGAGGAAGTCATTTATCTCAATGAATGCTTCTCTAGGGATCATATCAACATTCACCTCATTTGGTAGTGCTTGAACTTCTGGTATAATTTGGGCATTCTCAACCTGTACCTGATTGTGGTTCTGTAACAAAGGTACATTTATCAGGAAAAAAGTCCTCTTCCTCTTCAATGATCTCAGGTGTTATGTTCAGATTGATGTGATCATGCTGATCTTGATCCTAATCATTATCAATTACCACACCATTGTCCTCTGCTTTAGGTTCAGGGACCACCACAACTTGTTGCACAGGGTCTTGTATCGCAGTATTTAGCCATTCCCCCCAACCATCCTGATTTTGCTCTGGTTCTGGTTGATCATTGTTGTTCTGATTGGGACCTTGTCCAGGTTGACCAAGGCCAAAATAATCAAAGGGTAGCTGGTCCCCATTATCTAGGAGCTCAGGAGCCGGTTCTTCATCTGCTGGTTGTCCCCCAAGTAGGTTCTGGTCTATGATCTCATATTGTATTGTCCAGGAATGTCCCAAGAAGCCTTCTCCTTCAGATAAAACAATAAATTGGGGAATATCCACTAGATCAGTTACCCTGGCTCTAATAATTAGTCTAGACAAATTTCTCCTGTCATCCTCCAAAAATATCAATCAACCAAAAGCCGAGATTGTTCTTTCAATGTACTCCTGGGCCCAGTAATCAAGCGGAAAGCCTAGAAGCATAAGCCAACATTCCCTATTAAAGTTTAGGGCTCTCCAATTTCTACCTTCATTGTGTTTTTGGACTAGAAAAGACACTCCATCATAGGGATGCGGACTAGAATTAACCAACCCATCCCGATCATGAATGTATTCAAATCTAACCAGAGCTTGTCCAAGATGAGTAGGTTGGATGTCTTTTATTCGAACCCTTTTATGAGCGACCAGAAATTCATGCACAACTTCCCTAACTGTCTCAAAGTTCATCTCATTGGGAGGGAGAGGACTGATGCTTACTATTGCATAGTCTTCATGTCGATGAGGGGGTCGATGAGTGACCGTACAGACCATCACCGTTCTGAGCTATACCTGTAAATGCTGGAACCCTTCTGGCACAAAGGGTCCAGGATCGGCCCGCTGGAACTCCATGGCTCCCTCTGCTGAATCTTGGGCTGAATGCAGGGTCGAGGGACTGGGATTTAATGGCGGTGGAGGGGGTGATGAGGGCAATGTTCTGGGGTTTTCAGTGCCAATGTTTACAGAAATCCAAGGCAGGGGAGGCGAAGGGTTGAGGGATTGCCGGTTAGGGGCTAAAAAAATATGATTGAAGTCCAAGAGGCGTTGAAAGATCAGAGGACCACTACTACTGGGCCCATAAGTCGGCGTGTCAGTTGACTTGAACCTGGTGCTCATATCCATCTGGGCAAAAGCCTTCTCAAAACCTTCCCTAAAGAAGGAATCCTTTGGTACCTTATTTGGGATAAATCCTTTATTTTTGGATGCCAATCTGCAATTATGGGATATATGTCCCCATTGTAGCAAGAATCTGAAAGGTCTAGGTCTCTAGCCTTGAATCAATGATGAGTTTTGGTGATAAATGACAATGCATGTTGGAACTAACCTTTTATATGAGTTTGTTAGTTTAATGTTAAGTTATGTTCCGGTATCAAGCAAAGGTCAAGAACAACACATTCATAAAGGTTATGGATCCATTACAAGATAGTTGATTGATCATATGTTAGGAATTATCATATTATATGGTGAAGATGCTTGACAAAGGATGATGGTAATCAATGTGTTGATAAAGGTGTCGGTGGACATAATCAACACCCGTGCTTAAAGATGAAGACACATCACATGTTCAAAGATCAAACACAACATATTATTGATTCATGACAAGGGTGAATTGATGATAGTGTTGATTGTTGATACAATCAACACGTATATATAAAGAAGATCAAGGCACTTCATGAAGGAGAATAAGACATCCCTATAGTTGATGATGTCAAAATGGTTATGTTAATACTTGGTATTAAATAGAAATATTAATGCAAGTATTAGTTGGAATCCATGAGTTAATAAATGACGATGGTCAAAGCAAGGATGTTATTATAAAATTGGAACATGGATTTCTAGTGACCATTTACAAAAAGATAAAAGTCATGAATTTGGAAATATCATCTTAGAGATCAAATTAACAAAGTGGATACATTATTGATGTTGGATACAAAGTAGTGTTGTATGGAAAGGCGGTGAAGGTTAGGCAAGACTCGGCTGCGATGGACCATGTGCGAGGGTCAAGGGCAAGCAAGAGGCTTGGCGCCGAAGGACCAAAGGCAATTGTGAAGAGTGAGTTAAGGCTTAGCGCGATGAACTGTGCAAGACCATGTGAAGCTATGGATTATCCACATCACTCATTTAACAGAACAAGAAGAAGATATTGATATTTCATAACGAGTGCATTTGATAAAAGAGCTAAAGGTGAATATACAATGTCAAAAGAAGATCAAGTCGCTTGAATATAGGAAGTTGCAAAACTTTAAAAGTGGATGAACATCAAGCCCATCTCATGTGGACATTGCTCAAGCCTGTTTATCGATGGTTAATCAAATAAATATCTAAGATGATCAATTTATTATGGAGTTGGCCACCCTCAAAAAGAAGAATGAAGAAGATATGAAGATGTTCATTTTGACATAGATTTTCTAATTGCTGTTGAGTATAGGAATGTCGTACTATAAAGAGGGATGCAACTTTGATGGCTTTTCTCTTGTCTCGGTGCTCAAATTGATACAATCAACTTTGAGGGTGTGTTTGTCCTACCTATGTGTGATTTTCGAGCTTGGTAATAGCTGAGTTGGATAGCCCTTCAAATTATCTTTCTGTAGAGTCCAAGATCACCTAAATCATCCTCCGGAGTTAAAAGTTATGGACATTTCTCTATTCATTGTCTGTCTGTATTGTTCCAGTTGACAGTGCTGATCCGGAACTCAACATAACATAATTTTCTTTCCCTATGTGGTTCCCTCATCGACAGTGCTGATCTGGGAATCGGCAATGCCGATGCGGGACATCTAGAGCCTCAACGGCTAGTTTTTGAGCCTATCCTATCGGTAGTGCCGATCCGGGCATCAGCAGTGCCGATGCAGGGCGTCCAGAGCCCCAATGGCTAGTCTTTGAGCCTATCCTATCGGCAGTGCTGATCCGGGCATTGGCAGTGCTGATGCGTGGCATCCAGAGCCCAAACGGCTAGTTTTTGAGTCTCTCCTATTTATACCCCCTTCGTTCCCAACGGTTGTGGTGCTAAAATCACTTTAAAGAATCATCCATTTGAGCCAAGAAAACACCTCTTCACTCCCCATTGCTTAGTGCTATACCTTGTGGGTGAGATTTGGTGAGAGATTGAGAGAGAAAGAGCAAAAATCCATTATTGAGCACTTGAGCAAGCAAGCAATTGTTGTGGCATTTGTTACTCTTAGGGATTCATCCCCTAGACGACAAAGCGTTGCCCAATGAGCTCTCAAGCTTGTGGTGAGCCGTGGGAAGTTTGTGAAGGTTTCGATTGACCTCCAAAAGGAAAGGAATCAAGAGAAGGAAATTCGAGGAAAATGGTTGAAAGAGACCCTGCTCAAGTGTGACCGAGCCCCTCAACGGAGACGTAGGACTCATTGATAAGTCCGAACTTCGGTAAACAAATCTTGTGTCTCCATGTGATCCTTTTACTATTTATTATATTATATTCTTGTTCTAGGGTTTGAACTTGTGCTAGCTCTAAATTGCTCGATCTACTTATGTAAGTTTATCTTATTGTTGTAAGCTTGCTTAATTGACTTATATTGCCTATTATCATCTATCCGTTCCTTTACATTATAGTAGAACTGCTTAGACTTAATCTTCCTCGTCTGTCTTTACCTTATCGGCACTGTCGGTTGCCCCGTCGGTAGTGGCAATCGGCACTTCTGATTGGTCCCATCGGCACTGCCGATCGTACTGATTTTTTGTTAAGTCTAATTTTGCAGATATTTATAGTATCGCCTATTCACCCCCCCCCCCTCTAGGTGACATCAAGGTCCTTTCAAAATCACTACGCAATTTGTTGCTGCAGTATTTCCGTGTGTGACCGTTACTGTAGCAGCGCATGCAACAGAATTCACTTGGGCCAGCCTTGAATGGAACCTGACTGGGCTGGGCTAATTTGAGCACCCATTTCCAGTTTTCTGTTGGCCCATTAGCGGCTACCCGATTTGCACCTTCATTTTGAAACAGCCTACGCGAAGATCCCGCCTTGTTCTTCGACCTTTCAAAATTCAAACTGTTTGGGTTCACCTAGAGACGATCAAAGACCGAGGGTTTTGGAAAGATGATTCGATCAAAAACCTACTTCACCTTAACAATGTCTTGACGAAGCATTGGAGTTGCGTTAGCACCCATGAGCGGTGGCTTCTTAGCTGCCTCTGCATATGAGTATGGTTTCGGCTTTCTTCTTTGAATTGTTGTCCATGAATCGATCTCATCTTGTTCATAGCTCTACAATTCTCAAGACCATTGGGCACCACCTTGGCCCTAGAGGTGGAAATGAATTTTCATCAATGGGCACTGCAAGGTCCTAAATTGATAGATCCAAAAACCAACTTCTTTGCAGGACACAACAAACTTGAAATCTCGATCCCTGACATGCTCAACTAGAAAGGCAGTTGCAATGCCACCCAAAGCAACTTGGAGAAGAGATCCAACAGTTTCTTCATTTAATCTAAATTTGCATCTGCCCACAGAGACCAGTAGAAAAAATTCTTTGCACCCCAGATCAGGAGTGTAATTGATCGGCTTCTGTATTTTTTCCCAAACATTGGATTGGAAGAGAATACCCGGTTGAAGATCCAGACCAAGAAGATCCATCTAGTGGGAAAAGAGGGGGAGGGAAAGATCATACCTGAGACAGAGGAGTTGGGGAGAGCAGAGATCAGGGCAAGATCACGCATATCCATGGAGGATCACGGAGATTGCCAGGGTCGCCCTATCGCCGCACAGGGAGCCTATCATTACTAGTTAAATGCGTTACCTGGAGAAGAGCGCTTTCTGTCAGTTAATTTCTCCTCTTCTCTCTGTCCGCCTTTAGAAGGCCATTCACACTTATCTCAATCCAAGAGGATATATCTAATATATGATGCATGGTATAGATTAGTAACATTCACTGACAGGTCATGATGAATTTCACGTTATCAAAGGAGAAGGAATATGAAGATTCAGTTATACTACATTGGTGATTTCACTCATAGTCGCCAACTGACATGGATGCAAATGCAGGTTAGTATTGTTCCGTAGAAAGACTATTTATCATCAAATTCAATTAAAATCTTGCCTTGCTTGCATAGAGTTCCTAGATCATATTGATGACAACATGACCCTTATATATTAGAAGTCAGGTACCACAAAGATGGTTCATTTATGTTTGCATGACAAATATGTATGAAATATGTCATATGTACTCCGTCCATATTTCTTTTGTTGACCTTCAGAAAGGAAACTTAGTGCAAAGTTGGTACAAACCAACTGGCCAAACTTCAACAATTTGAGCATGGAGGTAGTACATTCATTAACACATCAAATTATATATGAAAATTAAAAAAATTGAAAAAAGTATAGATCATCGAATTGATAGTTTCATAATACCCTCCTAATCATGAATAGTTGGGGTGAAGAATTGTTGTCTCATAACTTTTTTATTATCATCTTATTAAATTGCTAGCCCGTGCAGGCGCACGGGTAAACTGGTGGGCTGCACAATCATGGTCCCCGCACCCATTGCTCTCAAATACTGGAGCATATTGATTCTTTGAGAATCGTCAGTTGTGAGTTGAGGTAAGAAGTTTTGTTCAAGGTTCTGCACCTTCACATCGCGACGTAAGGTAGGCTTGGTCGACAGGTCAAATTGCTTTTGTGAGTAGTTTGTAGGGGAGTCTTGGTCATTAGTTATGTTTGACTCTCCCTCTAAGTTAGAGGTAGACATAGATGTAACTAAGTCTTTTATCTCTACTACTTAATTAAACGGATGAAAAAATCTGTCATATATCCCGCGTCCGTATCATGTGTTATCAGGACTTTTCTTTTATATATTATCTGGTTCATATACATATCGAGCCCACTGGCTGTTCGATGAGATTTGAGTCCATATATCACACAACTACTATTCGAATATGATTTTCTCAATAGCACATAATATTATTTGTTGAAATTTCATGATACGGAACAATAAGTATGCGCCATATCAATCTCGTATGAGCGTCGTGGTCGCCGCTTTCGCCGTGGCCTCTCCTCTGCCTCTGACCCCCAAAAATGGGTTCTCCTCAATTAACATATCAGTTTTCCTACCTTCTTGTCTTAGTTTGGTAACGATGAGACGACGAGTCCTCTGTATCTTCCTTTTTCTCTCTCCCTTCGCACGTTTCTGTGTATTACTCATCCATCAAATTATAATAGTCTTGAATAAAGTGTAAGAGGAAGTATGGAGTTACATTCATCATATTTTTCACCCGTAGTAATACACGGATATGTTGCTAGTTTTAATATAAAACATGCAACACACAATATACATATATAGTCATATATACGGTACAACAGAGGAAAAGAAATATACATACTGGGGCAGCACCTTTTAGCTTGCACGCCTTGTCTTGTTCCTCCTCCTCACGCGTCGCCATTGAGCGTGCGGCGGGTGCAGAATAAGTATTTACGGTATAGGAGCATAATAACGCGAATCATTAGAGATGTGCAGGGTTCGCACGCAGGACACGGACAGGGGAGAAACGACGAAGCGTAACGCGTCGTTTATGCAGACTGTTCCCGTTCCGTGATGCCCATGACGATTAACTATAACTACATACGATGGGATAAGTACATGGATGGTGGATGGATCGTAATCAGGGAAGGGCATCACGGCACACCGCACGGGCGGCGGGTCGTCGGCGCGTGGCGACCACCCGCGGTGGAGATAGAGAGCGAGAGAAAGGAAATGGGAGTCCCCGTGCGGGCCCGAGCGGGATGCGGGGGAGAGGTGGACCCCTGCCGGTTGACCCGCGGCGCTGCTTTTTGACTCCCCAAACCTCAACTTGAACGCCCGTAGGCCCACCGGTGTTCCATTCCATCACCCTTGTCAGCAGGTCATCATATGTACATGCCAGATTGCCAAATAAAAACTGTCCGAAAGAGAAAATTTGACCGTTCAAAAAGGTGGCATGCGCTGTGTTTTTCTTCCTACACAAGTGGCACTTGTTCTGAGAAGTCGACTATCACCCCATGAGGCTGCATGTATCACACGTTTCGTCATTAGTCCGGCTACTACATTTGGGTTGGAGTCCCATACTCTTTATCATTTTACCAACTCTGTCCTATATTCTCCTCGATATAATAGCACAATGAAGCTTCAAACCTCATCGACTTTGAAGCGAGAGGAAAAAGGATGTGTACGTGGTGAACAAAATTCCTTGACTAACGGAAACGAAATGTGAAATGACCACCAATAGGAGGTGTTTGGAGAGATGCTACTTTGCTCCAAGGGAGCAAGGTCAACAAATTAAGGTAAGCAACATTGAGTCCATTGACTACTCGTACTGATGATGTCGACCCGAGTTGAAGCTGGCTTTGGAGGTACGCACACCAAATATTCTCACATAAGTCATAAGGCTATAGAAGTGGAAGGAAGGAAGGAAGGAACGGTTTCAGACACAAACATAGTAAGAAGAAAAGAGAAACAAAACTGTGCTTCAATAGCAATTGACTTCCACGACAATTTCTTTGCCAGAATGTATATGTATTCTGCTTTTCTTTTCCGAAGAAACAGAATATAGTCTGCTAATATAATGGCTAATAACGCACGTAACAAAAACTTTTATATGTACTTCTTACACGTTGACAATACTTGGACATGGATGCACGTATGCTCAAAGTTCCGAAACAAGGTTACTAAAAGTAGTTCATTGTACGGAGGAGGTTAGCTTTTGGATCCAAGGAATAAAGCTTGCTCGCAACGTCTAATGTGCAATCGAAAGCTCAGTCATCTCATGACAGACATACCCGCTGGTTTCAGCATTCACGCAGTTGTATTTACGCTTGGAGACGACGCCCAATAATTGATGCGACGTCAGATGCTGCACGGAAGAAACAAGGCGCGGCGCGGCGACGAAAGAATCCCTCGGGCTACCTGCTCCCCTCGACCAGTGACCTCACGGGTCGCGACGCGGCCACCATCCATCGATCCGGGGTCCCTGCGCAAGTGCCCAAAGCACGCGCTTGACCTCCGTAACATCCCCCTTGCATTGATCGACGCCGGTGGAACGTCAGCAGCAGCTCGCGGCGCGATGGAGAAGAATTATTGGACCCCACCCGCCGACCGACATTGATTAGGGGTCTCGTGCAAGTGATTCGATAGGTCCGTTGAACTTTCTCCACGTAAGAAATCCGACGCACATGAGGTTCAGGAACGAACAGGACTAACGACACAAGGATTAGGATGAGGAAAATATCAAATGTAATTAGGGTCTAGTCCTAGGCCTAACAGGATTAGGAGTACAGATTTCAGCCCTATAGGTGTGACAGGTGAGAACGTCTTCATAGGGGGACATTTATTTTAGAAGACACCTGCCCGCAGCTTCGGCTATCCGTGGCAGTGTGTGGGGCGCTGGGGTTAGCGGAGACCGCGCCCATATTGTGAACCAGGAAGACAGCAAGTCAAAAAAAATTTCTTACAAAAAATTGGAACCAAAAGTTTCATAAAAAAAATTGACACAAACTTTTGCATCAAAAGTTCTATGAAAATTTAGAATAAAACTTTTTTTAAATGGAAACCTGGTGGGAGCGAGCAAAATGTACTTTCCTAGAAAAGAACTTGTTTTTTGAAAACTTAGAAAAGAATGTTTGGAGAGCTGTCGAGAGCAGCCGCTGGTTGAACTCCCAGCACGCGGACGTTGATTAGCCCTTCCCTCTTCATACAGAGTCTTGTGTAGTAGTCGTGTGTATATTTTATTCGTTGTCGTGTCCAATGTGAGCAGGGCCGTCTCTATATATTTGAGGTTACAGGGCGAAACACAAAATGAGACCCTAAAATATTAAAATTCACATAGCCAAAATACATTTATAGTTAACTATATAGCTTCTATACATGTCATTTTTCACAATATTTAAGAATGTCAGATCAATATTAATGTTACGGATACTTGTAAATAAACTGACCTTATGTTCTACTACCTCTGTCCCATAAAAAGTATCGCTTTTGACTTTCAGACATTATTTTTGACCTTTCATCTTATTCAAAAAATTTATATAAATATTAGAATAAACTCTTGAATGAACTTCAACTCCACAAAACATCTCTATGAAGTGTAGTATATATGAGCTATAAATTTAGGGACCCCAAACATTTGTGGGCCTGTTCCGTCGGCCACGTTGGCCTTGCTAATCGACGGGCCTGATGTGAGCGGGAGACATTACCTACAACAATAACTCAGTTTTACTACAACAGTCGTAGGGATAAAAAATAAAAACAATTAGCACTCAGATTCGGATCGGGCCCAAGTGCTAGTAGGGATCAGGTGTCTAAGATTCCACCCTATATATGTGGGAGTAGGACACATCATTTCAGATTTGCTAGTTTTTAGTTAATTGAAATTTTATATTTGATTCATCAATCATATTTCTGGAACAATAAAAATATATTACTAGAACAATGAAAATATACTCACCGAACAAGAAATTATACTGTTGGAACAATTAGTTACTATGCAGATCATTTTCATTTTTTATAGAATATTTTTTGTCACAAGCAAATAAAATCTAGAATCAATATCTAATAACAAAAAAATAATTAAAAGAGGGAGAACTCTCCATCAGTTACAAGTGCCTTCAATCTCCGGGCAAGCATTTTTAGTGCATTCGAGGACACCGTAACTATAGTAGCGTCAGTCCCCACGAGTCCACAACCCGTCGCCAAGATAACTCCAAACAGCGAGCAAAGCACGATGCAGAAAAAAGTAGCAAACGACGCGTGCACTCGGCCACTCGCGCTGACCAACGACCCTGCCGCGGCGACGCCTCTGCAATATCTCTGCTCTGCCCTCTCTATATATAGACGCCTTCCCTCGCCCTTTACCTCCACACCACCAGCACCTCATCATCAGAAGCTTTTATAGTAGTAACCAAAGAACTCAGTTGCTTCAATCCGAGGAGCCAGGAAAACCCAGAGCTGAGAGAGCGAGCTTGCAATAACCTTAGCTCTCATGGCAGCCGGGAACGGAGCTCACAAAAACAAGCAAGTAGTGATGGCGCCGATGGAGGTGTCGCTGGAGTCCGGGAACGCCGACCAGGCCGACTACCTCGACGACGACGGCCGCACCCGCCGCACGGGCACCATATGGACAGCGAGCTCCCACATCATCACCGCCGTCATCGGCTCTGGCGTGCTTTCCCTCGCCTGGGCCATCGCCCAGCTCGGATGGGTCGCCGGCCCCACCGCGATGCTCCTCTTCGCCTTCGTGACCTACTACACGGCCACGCTGCTCGCCGAGTGTTACCGGACCGGCGACCCGGAAACCGGGAAGAGGAATTACACGTACATGGACGCCGTCCGGTCCAACCTCGGCGGCGTGAAAGTCACCTTCTGTGGAGTCATCCAGTACGCTAACCTTGTTGGCGTTGCAATTGGGTACACGATCGCATCGTCGATAAGTATGCAGGCGATAGGGAAAGCCGGGTGCTTCCATACAAAGGGGCATGCCAACCCGTGCAAGAGCTCGAGCAACCCCTACATGATCCTCTTCGGCGCCACGCAGATCTTGTTCTCCCAGATTCCAGACTTTGATCAGATTTGGTGGTTGTCAATTGTCGCTGCTGTGATGTCGTTCACATACTCTGGCATTGGACTGTCACTTGGCATCGCGCAGACCGTTGCCAATGGCGGGTTTGCGGGTAGTCTCACCGGAATCAGCATCGGTGCCGGCGTGACCTCCACGCAGAAGATATGGAGGACCCTGCAGGCTTTTGGTGACATCGCGTTCGCCTACTCCTTCTCCAACATCCTCATTGAAATCCAAGTAAGCGAAATAAATTCCCAACTTTTGTTGTCTGTTCTGTTTCCTCCATCTTGAAGCTCTGTTCCTGATGAAAGTTGCTCTGTTCTTTTTTTCCTCTCAGGACACGATCAAAGCACCACCACCATCAGAGGCCAAGGTGATGCAGAAGGCAACAGGAATGAGCGTGGCCACAACAACAATCTTCTACATGCTGTGCGGATGCATGGGCTACGCGGCCTTCGGCAACGACGCACCCGACAACCTCCTCACCGGGTTCGGCTTCTACGAGCCGTTCTGGCTGCTCGACATCGCCAACATCGCCATTGTCGTGCACCTCGTGGGGGCCTACCAGGTCTTCTGCCAGCCCATCTTCGCCTTCGTTGAGCGCCGGGCCAACGCGGCCTGGCCCAACAGCGCCTTCATCGCCAAGGAGCTCAAGGTGGGGCCATTCGCGCTCAGCCTGTTCCGGCTGACGTGGCGCTCGGCCTTCGTGTGCCTCACCACCGTCGTGGCCATGCTCCTCCCCTTCTTCGGGAACGTGGTGGGACTGCTCGGCGCAGTCTCGTTCTGGCCGCTCACCGTCTACTTCCCAGTCGAGATGTACATCAAGCAGCGCCGAGTTCCTAAATTCAGCACGAAATGGGTCTGCCTCAAGATGCTCAGCTTATGTTGTCTCATCGTCTCCATCGCCGCCGCTGCAGGGTCCATCGCCGACATCATCGGCGCACTCAAAGTCTACCGGCCATTCAGCGGTTAATTAACTCACAAGAACATGAGAGATTAGCTAAACTCTGGTGTAAACAGCGTAAGTAAACAACACCGGATGAGGAGTAAGTAGGTACAACGAGCATCAGACCGAGAGCAGTCTCAGGTAGCCAGAAACAAGGCTTTTGGGAGAGGCAGAGAGTTCACACGAACGATCGAGAGCAGCGTCGTCGATGGTGGTGAGGCGTGCGCAAGTGTGTTCTTCTCCTAGAGATATATTAGTTCTCTTGGCACCTAGAAAAGTGTTGAAAGGGCGAGGTTTTCGGCTTATCGCCATGTATGAATGAGAAGTTTGTGCTTCCTGTAATTTTTGTATTTTTGGGTTTGAGCCTGAATGCTTTGTCAAATTTAGTTTCAACTATTGTTGAGTTAGATTTTACTAAAATTTAGTCTCACTTCACTAAGTACTTATATATAGTAAATATAATGATATGCTTTATGGAACTTTGACCATGAGGCACCGGTATTAGTGCTTCAGTTTCACACTTAAACTACTAGTCGAACTGCTGAACAATATTGTCGCCAAAATATCAAACAGGAGAGACAAAACTAATAATGTGTGTAAAGCTTGGTATATGTCGTGTTGAACATGCATTGCCATTTCAAGAAATGATAATGTAGAAAAATGACATACATCACCAGTAACATAATTCCATGCCAGGATTATTCTAGGCAGAAAAGATTTCACGACAATGACTCTGGTCCATATACATCTACACACTATATTTTCTTAACTTCATTACTCAATTATTAACCGTTTTTATTTATAATTCAATTTTAATTTAAGACTCACATATGATTGACGTGCGTGTATCCTGTCTTCAAGGATAGCTGCACAATGTGTCGCCGTTAACTTTATGAGGATTCGATTCTGTAGCATCCTTGCAACACGAAAAGGTGAATGCACATGCGCTGCATTTCAACAGCAAAATTCTAAACCATTTCTTTCTGTGTAACGTATCTTTTTAGAGGTGATCCACATTGTGAACTGTCGCTATTGAGCTGGTATGGTTCTGGCCCAGTTCAGGCCAACTAGGTCAGCAATCTTATATAAACCGCCTAGGGTTTACTCCACACATCCCTAACCCACCAGTTCTCTCCCCACGCGGCCCCTCCCTCCTCTCTCACTCTCCCCGTGCCTCCCTCCTCTCCCCGACCTCCGGAAGCGGCAGCGGCTCACCCCGGACTTCTGAAGGAAGAAGTGACGGTTCCCCGTGCGGTGACGTGGATCTTCAGAGGCGGCGCCCTCCTCCACGACCTCCGGAGGTGGGCTCAGGGCGACAGCGCGGATCCCCGGATGTGGCGCCCTCCTCCCCGACCTCCGGAGGTGGGCTCTGGGCGGCGCCCACCTCTCCCCAATGACCCTCCGGTGGCAGATCTGGGCTCCAAGCGTGGCTCCCCGAGCGGCTGCGACGGCAGATCCGGGCTCCGGGTGGGCGCGGCGGCGGGTTGCCAGATCCAACGCCCCTCCTCTCCCTCCTTCCCTCACCAACTCCAAGCGTAGGCGGAAGAGGAGGTGCAGCTCATGGCGGCAGAGGAGGGTGGCGGCGGAGGTGAGGGCAAGTCTGGCTACGGCGGTACGGGGCGTAGGCGGGCCCCATCGGTGGTTTTCTTCACCCGCCGCTAAAAATACCTTTTTAGCTGCGGTTGGTTTAG
Organism: Eleusine indica; assembly: GCA_030378355.1. Taxonomy (NCBI): domain Eukaryota; kingdom Viridiplantae; phylum Streptophyta; class Magnoliopsida; order Poales; family Poaceae; genus Eleusine; species Eleusine indica. Next base: position 50,316,832 of record CM059494.1, read on the forward strand.
TCTGTAGGTTGTCCGCCATTGTAAAGTCTTGATTTTTAACTACGATTACGTAGTGTGACATTTACATTGTTTAAAAAAAAATTCAAATATCTTTACTGTTGGTGGGCCACGCCGGACCCACCCGTCAGCTCCAGAACTTTCACCAACGCGCACCGCCCGCGACCGGGTCGCGCTGGCGCGTGCGAGGCCCGCGGATGTGCCACGATGCCCTGCATGCGGGGCCCGCCGGCGCTGCTGTCGCTCGGGGAGGAGGTTTTACCGCCTCCTCTCTTCTCTTTTCTTTTCTCTCTCACGCACTCTCTCTCTCGCGCGCCTAGTTTCTTCCGCCTCCTCTGCTTCGCCACCGCCGACACCGCCGCGCCCACTTTTCGCCGTCGACTTCTCGGCCAACACCGCTCCCCGTCGCGCAATAACCCAACACCCCACCTTGGCCGTCCAGTACCGTCTCCCGCTGAAGGCCGCCATCTAGCGCTGTCGATTTCATCGGTGAGCACCGGCAACCTCTTCCCGCCCTTCTCCAAAAATTCGATTACTACGTTCTACCTTAACCCAATTCCTGGCAATGGAGGGTCCCTAACTTGATTACGACTCGGTTAGAACCTTGTGCAACCGATTTCGACCTCGAATGATCCCTTGCTCCGAGTTTCTCTTCCCGCCGCCATTGCCGAGCTCTGTTTCCGCCGTCGTTCGCCATCGCGTTGTCTCTGGTGCACACGGCCAACACCACCCAGCCCTTCCACTCTTTGTGACGTGCTAGGCCCGCCTGCCAGCCCGCTGGCCGAGCCGAGCTCGAGAGCGAGCTCAAGCTCCGGCGGCAGCAGCGCTCTGTCGGTAGAAGCGCGCGCACGAGAGCTCGAAGAATTTTCTTTGGAGCCGGGTCGCGCTTACGCAACTGGGCCGCCAGGCCACGCTGCCACCACACGCGCGCAAGCCCACGCACTCGCGCTCGTGCCGCGCCCCGCCCGGCCAGGCCGTCGCGACGCTGGGCCGCGTCCCGCCCGAGTGGGCCGCCCGTAGCTGGACCACATCTCCGCGCTACGCAGCTGCCCCGCTGGGCTGGATCCAGCGGCAGCTGGGCTGCCCAAGGCCTAACAGGCCGAAATCCAAAGTTTCTTTATCCTTTTCTTTTTCTCAGGTTTTCTAATTAATAATAATTCAAAAGTTTGAATAAAATCCAGTAAATAAATTAGGCTTCCTAAAATAGTGAAAATAATTTTGTTAAGATCTAAATAAATTCCTTTACCACTTTATGAAATAAAATTTAATAATTATTTTATATGATTTTCTAGTAAATTTATAAATTATCTTTAATATGAATTTTAAGTATTTAAGTAAGTTTATAGGTTTATCTTTTAACTATTATTTAATTTATTTTTTCCAAGTTAATATTTATTTTGTCAATTGATTTATTTTATATAAAAGTGGGATAATTAAGGGTTATTAATTTGAATCAAAATATGTTAAACCCTTGACATTAATGAATATAATTACTCTTACCATGAAGGAAATACTTCAGACAAGAGTAATTAAAAAATTCTCAGTCTAAAGAATTATTGGAGTTATCTTTTCCAATGCATTGCATATTATATTTCATGCATTGTTAATACTAACTTGCATTATATCAACGTATCGTATAGGATCTGAGACCATCGGGCCAGCTGCTGACTGTGGGCCCGAGGCGGTAATTGTTGAGACTGCTCCCACACCTGATTCGTCATTTCCGAGTGAAACCCAAGCCAAGCCCCGGTGCATCCCACCTATGTTTTTAAATTCTTTCTTTTATCACAGTCAGTCGGGTCATGTCTGTGCATTAAGTTCTAGGAATTGATTGACACCCCACCTGCATCACTACCGAATCCTATGATGTGTTTACCGTATACAGGTACAGGTAGCACGATAGGCGTTACGCTTATGTCGTAGGATTATCGGTAGCACTGCATAGGATAAAACTTAAAGCATGGAGGCTTTAAGTTAATTGAAATCTTCGGAAAATTACATGGAAGTGGTTAATGATGATGAGACCGGACGGGCCCAGTAGAGGAAAGGGCAAAGACTGGGTCTTGCAAGGTGGTAGCCCCGTCCGTGTCAAATTAGGACCAACTATTGGCGACTCTGTGAACAAGTATTGAACAGTACCGTCTACATGCTGGTATATGGGACCCAGTAAGCTGATGTACCCTAACTACCTCAGTGGTAGGACGTAGCCAACTTCCTTTTTCTGGCTGCTAGTGAGATTGAAGTCTCACGGGAGGGAAATGGTGGTCGCCCATGGATAACGTCTGGGACGGGTATCTAGTGGGGTCTCTATATTCCCGGGAAAGTTGGAAACGGATCAACCTCTGGTTGGGGTTAGTGGGAAAAGTTGTCATATACGACCAATGCGGTGCGTATATGTCATGTAGTCGGGTTTTACCCAGTTGGTAGAAATTGATTCGAATCGCTGTCCCTCGCAGCAATGAGTACCGCTTGTTCGCTTGGCGCGAATGGAGATAATCGAGTGTAACGAGAATGAGAAGGATTATTTAAAATTATTTAGATTGACTTGATAATTTATGATTGCAAATAGCTGCAGGATGCAAACCTTGTTATTAATGAACATAATCTTGAGCTAAAATTTGAAATAGCTATCCATTAGTAAGAGCTGTTTTTTTTTTTGCAAGTCTGAGTCAACCCACCAGTCAAAGGCCTAAGCATTCTAGATGTCGGCCTTAGCGAGCCACGTTGACGGGTTAGTCTTGCGGAGTATATTAGATACTCAGGGTTTGTTCGACTTATTATTTTGATAGATGAGGAGCCAAACTCCTTTGGATGGTCAGAAGACATGCCTGAAGAAGGACAGCTGCCGGAGGGAGGTTCTCTTCAGTGGGAACGCATTCCGTCTTCGGAAGAGTAGAAAGCTAGGTGTGTCTCAGAGAAAGTAAGCTGGAACAAACGTGTTTTAAAAACTTGGTTTTAATGTGAGTCAAACTTGTGTTTAGTTCAAACATCTTTGTTGTAATAAATATCTCTCCGCTGCAATCCCTTGTCTATTCTTTTCGAAAACCTGGTTGTATTATACCATGATGTAATATATTTGGCTTGTAAGAATGTATGTGCCGTTGTAACTCGCTTCGTCGAGTGTTCTCCTGTACACGGTCCTGGTCATCCCGGAGGGGATGTCACACGTAGCGGCGGTTAGACCAATCCGCCGCTATAGTGACTTCTCACCCGTCTTTATAGGCCTTTTTTTGTAATAGTGATAGTAAGGATATATCCATGACATTAGCTTGAAGTTAGTGCTTGCATGCAAGCATGTGGTTTCTACTCACAGTACTTATCTTTTTTCGATATAAAGTGATGTGTAGAAACAGATATTTTGTTAAGCAGTGCACTGGTAATCAGGCTGCCTTACTTTCAATTTTTAGTTAGCATACATGGAAATTTCAGTCTTATATTATATGAGCATATAAAGTCGACTACACTTCATACCATCGTGGCTAGTATATTACTCTGGAGATCGACGTGCACTTTATTAGGAACTTTGCATGCGACTCGATGTGGCCAATTATTGACCTTTGTAAGAAAGTTCTAAGGCACCTATCTTCATTCATTAGTTATTCTTTTTTAGTTCCAAACACAGACTTTGCTTTCAGTTCATGCGGATATCTGCAATTAGTTCTTTGTATGCTGCTGGTAACTCGGGATTCGACAACAACGGCCGGGTTCGAAGTGTCATGAAGAAGGCAACGCTACAGTCCAGAGCGTGATCAATTATTGGATGCTTTTTGACGTACAATGGTCAATGCTCCTGTCAATCTGTCATACGCGTACAATGACTTCACTCAAAAGCCGGAGGGTGAGATTTTCGTTTTAGCCATTGTTTATACCCAGGAGAAGTGTTTGATCACCTATCAGAGTCAAACAAAAATGATTAATTATATTAGCATGTTTGTCTTTTTGCGTACTAAAGCTTGGGCGTGACAACTCTTTAATTTGTGGGCTGCCATACTAGCCAAAACTTTAGTCCAACAATAATCTAAGACGATCGATAGTCTGACTAATTAAATATAAAATCATGTCATATGTGCAAATTTGTCTGTCAAATTTGATCACGTTTTGTGAAGGATCTCACCCGAATTGATACACGAAGAAACCATGCCACATCCCCTTTTCTTTTTCTTTTTTTTGAGAGAAGCCATCTGGCGCACTTTATTGATCAATTAACATAGTTATATTGTTTATTAGCAGCTTATGAATAACTCTAGGTGGATCATCAGTCCACGTACAAGATTGTTTTGCCTAGAAGGCAACCTTTTCTAACTCATGAGCTATTTTGTTGCACTCTCTATTACAATGCTCAATGGTAATACTATCAAAATCATTCCACATAGCACTACATTCATCATAGATGGCTGCTCCTACCGTTGCTGAAAATCCTCCTTCTTCGATTGTCTTGACCACTTCCATACAATCTGATTGAACAATAATTTTGTTACCACCGATTTGTTGTGCCAGAAGTAATCCTTCCTTTAGGTCATATGCTTTTGCCATGGACGCGTCCACCACACATTGTATCTAGCTAGTTGTTGCCGCTTTGAAATCGCCCCTTTGGTTTTGGATAATAGCCCCTTTACTCTCTGAGCCTGAATTCATATCATAGCTAGCGTTGATATTTAACATGAGCTTACCCTCAGGTGGTTTCTTCCAATTCTCCCCTCTTATCTGTACTCCCTTCTTTGCTCTCTTATAATTTGTTGTTAGTGTAGCAATACCTAAGGCTGATCTTGCAGGAATTTGAATACTTTCACCATGAGCTATTTGTCTCCTTTCCCACCATATATACCCCCCCCCCCCCCCCGTCATGATCAGGTCTGCAAACCCAAGCTCGTTCAGAGATGATATAGTTTCCTCCTATCTTTATAGCTTCCTCCATAAGCACTGATCCAGAGCGATCCAACTCACATATCTGTTTTATCTTGTGTAAAATCCTGAGCTCATTCCAAATTTCCGTTGATCTAGAGCAAGTGAATAACAAGTGTTTGATATCTTCACAACCGTTTGCACACACGGGACAACCCCCGCTATTCCCCACATGCCTATTAGACAGAATTCCTCTACACGGTAGCAGCCCACGTAACACTCACCATCCAAAGCTCTTTATTTTAGCAGGAACTTTCAACTTCCAAAGTTTTGCCCACACCTAAGCAATTATCATGGACACTTCTTTCAAATTTATATAACCATTGGCAATGGTAAGCTGATTAGGCGAAAACAATCCACTCCGGTTATGATGCCATGCAACAACATCCTCTCTTCCTCCTATGATAGGAATTTGGAGAATGCGATGAACATCAACTGGCCAGAATAGGTCCTCAATCAAACTCTCATCCCATGTGCCATCCACTGGGTTAATCAATTCATCCACTGTCGTCACTAGATTGTGCCCTCTTGGTTTCATGATTTTCATGTTTTGGCTCGAGGGGATCCACTGATCATTCCATATGTTAATCTGGGTTCCATCCCCCACTCTCCATATGCAGCCTCGTTTGAAGCATTGTAATTCTTCCATGATACTCTGCCATGTATATGAGCTTCCGCTTTTTAGCTTTGCCTCAAGCAATTTACCATCCGGGTAGTACCTAGCTCTCAAAACCCTTGGGCACAACGACTCCGGCTCCCAAAGCAGCCTCCAAACCTGTTTTGAGTGTATCTGTCATGATAGTTGTCTTCCAGTGGATATGTTACATATGTAGTTAGCATTAACGTTGAAAAAAAAGTTTGTGTCAAGTTTGTATATGCCACATAATTACGGTAGAGTAATGCATAACTACTGGAATAACAATCCATTTTACCATAACAAGCACAACTACCCATAACATCCAATACTACTTTTGAAAATAAAAATTAAAAAAATATGGCAACAATAATAGATGGTCTATTACCTCATAGTAGGTAATAAGGCATATTGCCCCTCGAAATCTACTCAAATGGAAGGTCAATGGTTATTTGGTACTATCTTAAAATCTCTCATGTTTAAAGTCAGAATAATTGCTTGATCATGTAACAGAGGTCAAGAAAAAATGTGATCAATTATTTATCATGTTTGGCTTTTTCTTGGACGAGAGATTGGAGGTATTCTTAATGTGCATTATAGAAGGTATAAAATAGGACAAATACAAAATATGTAAAAGAAAGAAAAATACAGCAAGGATCAGAGGAAAACAAATTCGCTAAGACATCCTAGCCACCACCGACAAAGCGAAAAGATATAAGCTGTCACTGACCACTAATCATGTTTGGACTTTTTCCAACCAGCTCTCACTAATGCCCCTAACTAGAGATTCAAAGGTCACAGAGTAATTTTTGTTGCCTGCAAGGTGGAAGTTGGAGCTCATAGTGCCTGTGCTAGCGGACCCACAACTGTAAAGTAAAGCATATTTTCCCATATAAGTAATTTATAAAACAAATTATATGGATGTGAAATAAGACCATGTAAATGTGGTGAGGACGTTGCGCCTTTTATACTGCCATCTATATAACTATCTTGTTACTCACGTCTCAAAGGCTTGGGCTTTATATTCATTCTACTGCTTTTTATTCCTTGTGTCTTGTTCTGAGATGTTTCTTACGCATGGCAAACCTGACTAGAAATTAGTATATAACTATCTTGTTACTCACATCTCAAAGGCTTGGGCTTTATATTCATTCAACTGCTTTTTATTCCTTCTGTCTTGTGCTGAGATGTTTCTGACGCATTGCAAACCTGACTAGAAATTAGTATATATGCTCTTATCCAACTCTTCTCAATGCCTTTCTAAAAATCTTGTTTGAAGAAATTAGTATATATGTTTGAATTAAAGGGAAGGCTCTACCACCACAACACTTATCATTTTTTGAATTATCTCCGTCTCTACTCTCTAATATAATAGATACAGCGATTCAAAACCTGTCCCCATATAAAACCCTTCTCTATTACTTGCACCATTACTGACAGTACTTAGGCACCATCTCTATTGGTTGGACCTTTATTGACGGGGATTCAGAAGTTCGTCTCCACTATAAAACCCCGTCTCTAATGTTTGGACTATTAGTAACGGATATTTGTGAACCGTCTGTACTGCTTTTATAAGAGATGTGATTCTAGATAACCGTTGTTGTCATTGGTCTTATGCTAAATAGTAGTGACACAGTTTTAGAAAGACGTCGCTAATAGTGATTTAGAGACATGGACCTTTAACCTGTCACTAAATACACGTCACTAAAACCCTTTTGTGGTAGTGAATTCCTTTCTTAAAATCTTGTTTCAAGTAATTTTTTGTAGGGGCATGTGCCCCTCCGCAAATTTCTTTAACACCAAGAGAAAAGAAACAATATAAAAGAATGAATGTCATCACATAATAAAAATATCAATAAACATATCTTACTCTCTCGGTAGTAAGGAATTGGAACTGTGTGTGTGGTCAACTTCTGATGTACCGTGTCTGACAAAAAAAAAATGAAAAAAGATCAATAAAATGAATGATTGAGATTTTTTGATGCTAACTCGTGCTTTGTGTTATGTATGAGATGACCACTCCCGCAGATGAGAAAACTGATTTGTGGCTTGTTGGCTATGTTAGGGTGGGTGTTTTTTAATTAAATTTCTTATACAAACTTTGCTCAAATTGAACATAGAAATTGGAGTTAAATCTATTTAATTTAAACAGATGTGGATTCATGGTTATAATTTGCTCACATGGGGCTGGCTAAATTTGAACTTGAGTTGTTTGATGAATCACAGAGGAGAGGAGAAACGAAAAAAAAAATTAGTGGAGCCCATATTTGGGGGGGAAATAGTGGGCACTATTTCTAGGGGGTTTGGGAGAAAATTTAGTGACCTCCTCAAAATAGTCACTTGAGTAGGGAGAGGTTGGAGTTGAACTTTTGGGTTTAGGTGACTAAAAGGGAATTTAGAGGCCCATTTAGTCACTCCACTAGAGTTGCTCTAACAATAATGATTTGGTTGCTCAACTAATCAGACGCGCTATGCGAACGATCATGTATATCAGCGGTCACTTGCTAGCAGTGTTTAGCTTTCACTTGATCATTAGCATGTATAGGAGTTGTTTTGGCTTGATTGATCACCCTAGCCTATATTGTGCTACCCATGCTTGTGTGCTTATCTTGTGCTTGATGATCTAGTAGCTTTGCATGAGTAGGCTCCTTTGCTAGCTTGTTGTGTGTTTCTACGTGTCATTAATTACTAGTTTGCTTAGGATTTGTTTTGCCTTGTGTGTGATCCACTAGTATGCTTAGGTTGTCATTCCTTTCATAGGGTTATTTTTTGTTAGTGTGATCACCATTAGAATTGTGTAGAAGTTGTTTGATTGATCAATTTTAGGAATTGACAAATTAGGTACATATTATGAGTTCCTGATTCACCCCCCCCCCCCCTCTCGGTCACTTGATCCTTTCACCACGTCTCAAGCAGATGGACTTTATATTCATTCAACTGCTTTTTATTCCTTGTATCTTATGCAGAGTTATTTCTGACGCATGGCAAACCAGCGGCGGAGCTACAGGGTGGACAGGGTGGGCCGTGGCCCACCCTTAGATTTGGATCAACAACCATCCCCAAGTTCATCCTTGTCCATTGTCCAACGCTAACAGGCCTAAAGGCAAAAGCCCAAGCGCAGCCAATTAGCTTGACACAGCCAACCCAAATGACTTTACGCATGGCATAAGCTAATTAAGGATTAATCGAAGGAATAGATTACGGGAGATTATGGGAAAGTGACGAACTGCCGAGATGCTAGGGCTTTTGGCGATCGGCGATTCGGCGGTGATCGCGGCTGCGTCCGTGAGCCTATGCCCGTGGCCACGCAGCTTTGCTGTTGTGCGCCGCTGTGCCTCCTGCTTGCTGGCTGCTGCTGCTCCCTTGCAGTTTGATTCGTCCGATTCTCTGAGATTGAAGAGCAACGACTCAACAAGGTATAATTGTGACTTAACAACAGTTTGTGTTCTAGGATTTAGCAATTTAGGCATATTCACATAGAAAATTAATAATTTTTAATGTAAATTTGATTGTTGTATTGCAGGTTAGTAAAACATGAATAGAGATGGAGCTATTGCAACTCTTTTTCAGAAACATGCAGCAAAGAAAAATTCTTCGTCTTCACCTTCACCTTCGGTTCCCTCGAGCAATACAGCGGTTCACTTGACGGATGCCTCAAGAGCAAGAACAAGTTGCAGGTGAAGACAATATGATTTTGGAGGAAGATGAAGCTCAAGAACATGAGGGCACTTGTAGCACACATGCTGCATCTTCGATTCCGCCAACGCCACCTCCACTAGTTTATGATCCAGATCGTCTTCCACAGGACCCCGCGGAAAGATTGCCCATTGTAAGTTATCCTATCAATGATCAAAATGCAGTTTGAAGGGTCTATATCTTGAAAGGTCCTTTCCAACCTTCTGACCAAGAATTTAATAAAAGAAAAATTAGCACTAGAGATCGGTGGTTCAATGTTACATGGTTTCATAAATATCATTGGCTAGAATATAGTGTTAAAAATGATGCTGCATTTTGCTTTGTATGCTTCTTGTTCAAAAAAGGTGGGAAGAATAGTACATTTACTACTGGTGGATGGAGAAATTGGAATAGAGAGGATGCCTTAGATAACCATGTGGGTAAATTTGATAGTCTACATAATGCAGCCCAAGAGAGGAACACCGCTTATTTGACATCTAGTGCAAAAATTGATAATAAAATTGTGGAAGTTGGTAGTGAGGAGAAGCGGCTTTACAAGTTATGATTGACTTATTCACTTAGATGTTTGAGGTTTCTTTTGAATCAAGGATTAGCATTTCGTGGGCATGATGAAAGTGAAGCGTCTAAGAATAGAGGGGAATTTTTTTAGAGCTTCTTAAATGACTTGCATCTAATAATGAGGAGGTGGATAAGGTTGTTTTAAAGAATGCTCGAGCTAATTATACCTTGACTTGCCATGATATATAGGTGAAAATTATTCAATGTTGTGCCATAGAAACTAGAAATAAAATTATTGAAGAGCTTGGAGATGACCGCTATGCAATTTTAGCTGACAAGGCAAGTGATGTTTCACATAAACAACAACTAGCTGTTTGTTTGCGATATGTTGATAAAAAAAAGGAAAGCCATGCGAACATTTCCTTGGAGTTATGCATGTACAAGATACTACTTCTTTGTCACTTATGGAAGCAATTCAATCTTTACTTGTTAGACCCTATTTAACTATAACTCAAATCCATGGACAAGGTTATGATGGTGCTAGTAATATGAGAGGAGAAATCAAAGGGTTGAAAACATTGTTCTTGAAAGACTCTCCTTCAGCTTATTACATTCATTGTTTTGCATATCAACTGCAACTAGTTCTTGTTGGTGTTGTAAGAGAAATAATGAGTGTGTTTGGTTCTTTGATCATGTATCTACCTTACTTAATATTGTTGGGATTTCTTGTAAACGCCATGACATGCTTAGTGTGAGACCCTCGAAAATTGGCCATACCAAAAATACACTTTATAAATCATTTGATTTATCTAAGAAAAACCCATTTTCAAATAGAGAGGAGCAAAAATTAAAAGATTTAATTATACATAGACTAACCGTGATTTTTCCAAAACTATGAAACTTGGGACATGGTGAAGTGATTGGTCTATTTTTCCCTTGGTTTGTATTTGAATCTTTTCTCTGAAATTTTACTTCTTTAAATTTGATTGGCATGGAGTTTGAGAAAACCAGAAAAAAAAGAAGAAATAGAAAAGACAAAACCCCCCTTAATAGGCCGCACCTCTCCTTTTCCCCCTTCGGCCCGATCGGCCCAACCCCCTCTCCGCTTGCGCGCTCGCTCCCACGCGCAACCTCCACGGCCAACTCGATCTCCCAGCATAAGCCTTTCCGCTCGCCTCCCTTCTCCCTCCGCACAACGCCGTCCCGGCCGACGCCATCGCCACCAACTCGCCTTCACTCCCTCTGGCCCCGTCGCGTCGCGCTACCCCGCCTTGCCAGCCGTTCAGTCGTCCTGCTTGTCAGTAAAGGCCATCAATCCCTGAGCAGGCGCTAGCCGCCGCTGGAACATGTTCCACATGACGCCGTCGCCTTCCCCCTCGCCCCGCCTATAAATAGAACCACAAATGGCCGCTAACCCTCACCGCCGCCTCCGATCGCCCAAGGCAAGAACCTAGTTTTTCCCCTTTCTCCCTCCCTTTCTGATCGCGGCACACGAAGCCAATAGCTAGCTCTAGGCCCCCTCTCACTTCGCGATCACTCATAGTAGACGTGGCGTCTTCCCCGCAACCGTGTAGACCAAGTCCTGGTGAGCCCCAACCATCAAAGAGCCAAGCGGTGAGCGGCGGCGCTGCTAGCCATGGCGTCGTCGCTGTCCTTCTCTCCGGCCGCCGCACGTTGTGCCCTCCCCGCTCGCAGCCGCCCATCGCAAAGCCAACGAGTGAGATTATATCGTAGGATACCCCTTCGATTATTTAAATCCTGCACGTCTGAATCCTGATTGACGGCCCACAACCCCCTGGCCCATAGACCGAGCTCGTGCACTCGGCCCACCGCCCCGTAGACCCAGTCCATGGCTTTTCCTATACACCAATAATTCCAAAAAACTTAGAAAATCCCAGAACCCTATAATTTTGCGGTTAGCCCCCTAAGCTTATTTCTGTCTTAGTCCAACATTTTTACGGAAAAGTACCTAACTTTTTTGTAATTATGTTTTAGTCCCTAACATTTTACAACCAAGATCCTAAAATATTTTATAATTACAGATAGGTCCCTAGAACTTTCTAGAATTTGCAAATAGGTCCCTGAAACTTCAAAAGGCCCTAGTTTTCAAACCGAAGCTCCGATTTAAGCAATTCTTGTGCCGCTGGAATCGTTGTCTCGAACCCTAACCCTTGAAGCCCACCTCATCATCCCTTATCTTCTGGTTTTATCACTATTTGGCTTTTCCTTTGATTATGTGTTATGTTATGTTCCGATAGCTTACGTGTAGCCCGCGTTTTCACAGACGAAGAGAACCAGGAGCAAGAGCCCGTGGACCCAGACTACAAGGAAGTTGTTATTAGCCTCACTAATAATAATGCTACCTTGCTAGTATATGCTTAGGAACTCGTGACGCTTGTCACCTTACTCTCCCCTATCAAGTTTTGCAAAATGGGTGAAAGCGGTGTGTGGTGGTGTGAGTGTAGGAACGGGTGAGTGGTAAATGAACGTGTTATGGTGAAGTGAATAGGATAGTGTGGCTGCTGGTGAGACTCTGGTATTGGTGCAGAGTACTTGTTGATGGTGTCTCCGGTGTAGGTCCACCTATCGTGGACGAGTGCTTGCCCTGCCAACCAGGAAACGACTAGCTAAGACCTCAACTTGGTGGTATTTCAGTATGACCACAGAACCTGTATCGGCAGGACTAACGCGGATCCTGGGTAACGCAACAAGGAAGTATCACGTGGGGAAGTAGAAACGGACTCAGGGATTAGAGCTGTGATGTGATGATAAGTCCAGTACTTGACAAAATTGTTGGTTATGTGCCTTTGATGTGATATGACTAAGTGTCATGATGGTGGAATCCCTGAGCTTCATGGTGGACTTGTGGGCGTGCCTGGGTGAAGTGAGAGCGCTATGTCATTCGTAGCTAAGAGCACATAGCCTGTGGGTACAGCGTACTAAGCTCTGCAGAGTTAATGCTAAATCATTCGGATGTCCGTTGTCACTGGTCATGGTACACCAATCATTGGGCTCTTAGAAAATCCTTGACGTGTGAGTGGATGTAGTGAAACCCGTGTTTTGGTGAAGATGTGGCAGGATGTGCCAGAGTCGTTATGCCTACGTGTCGGAAGCCTCAGCTAAAAGTGGGAAATGTTGGGATCGATTGAATCTCCCTCAGGTCCAACCAACGAAAAGTTATAAAACAGCTTTCCCTCTCGAAAAACCCCATTGGTTCCATAAGTATACCATTGCATCCGAGCTATTCCGCAAAACACTGAGATATAGCCTTACACCTTGACTACCTCCCAAACGCATGTATTACCCCCCTTGCTAGAGGTAGAGCTTGTGGAGTACCTTATGTACTCACCCTTGCCTTTAAATAAAATTTTCCCAGAGAACGAAGATGAGGATGAAGCATCTAAGGAGTTTGACGAGTAGGTCGCGTCCTATGCTCGAGTTGCCTGTGGAAATTCCTAGATGCTTGCTTGTTATTTTCTTTTAGGGCAGGCATCTCCTCCCCTTTGGCTTGTAACATAAGACTTGTATGACTCTATTGTCCCTGCGTAGACCTAAATAAAGATCGATGTATCACTTTGTATCATTTGTATGTGTGTACCAACTACTAATCCAAGGATTGGTACGGAATACACGACATACCCTGGATAGGGGTGTGACACTTAGGAATGCTAATCTCTAGAATATCTTGAAAGCAATCGAATGTGGTGACATACATACTGCAAAGGGAATAAATCAAGAGATAGGGTTAGCTAGACCCGGTGATACTCGATGGGGCACTCATTACAAAACTGTTGTCAACATTTTTAGTGTGTATCTAGCCATCTATGATGTACTCATAAGTCTTGGAGAAGATGTGGCACAAAAGGGTGACTGGCCTAAAATACGAGTTATGGTTTTGCTATTTGAATCATTTGACTTTTTTCTTAGTACACACTTTATGGTTACCATTCTTGGATACACTAATGATTTATCATTGTGCTTACAAAGAAGGGACCAAGATATTCTTAATGCATTGTCTCTTGTTAATGTGGCCAAGAATAGAATGCAAGAACTGAGGTCTGATGGGTGGGATGTATTCCTTCAAAAGGTCACTTTATTTTGCAACAAACATGGAATTCAAGTTCCTCCAATGAATGCTCAATATGTGCCTTTTGGAAGATCAGCCCGGTTTGTTCCAGTCCAAACAAATGATGATCACTGTAGAAGAGAAGTGTATATTGGTATCATTGATCAAATTATTCAAGAGCTTGATACTCGGTTTGATGAGGTTAATATGGAGTTTCTTTCTTGTATGGAAGCTTTGAATCCTTCAAATTCATTTGCTGCATTTGATGCTCACAAGGTAGGTAGGCTTGCTGAATTTTACCCCAATGATTTTTCAAGCTCGGAATTGTTGAGACATAAAATGCAACTTCAAAACTATATTGATAACATGAGAAGAAGTGATAACTTTGAAGGCATAAATAATATTGTTGATCTCTCGATTAAGCTAGTTGAAACTAGCAGACACAATGTTTATGATTTGGTATACTTGCTTCTCAAATTGGTGCTGATTCTACCGGTGGCAATGGCAAGTGTTGAAAGGGCATTTTCAGCGATGAATTTTGTCAAGGATAAGTTGAGAAATAGAATGAGTGATGGTCTTTTAGATGATTGTTTGGTCACTTTCCTAGAGCGGGAAGTTTTTTTAAATGTGAAGGAAGAAGATATTGTGGATTCTTTTATGGCCATTAGAAGATGTAAGCCTGACAAAGAAAAAAAAGAAGTAGTTTCTTAACTCCTTTTTATTAAACTTGTCTTGAACCATTATTGTTGATTTTCTATATTTGTAAGACATGCTATTAAGCTCTTGAATTTCTATTGTAAGTTGGCACATCAAATTTATTGTGCGGGGAAACTTTTTTTTGTCGGCCCACCCCGAGTTTGAATCCTAGCTCCGCCACTGTGGCAAACCCAGATGTTTCTCAATGCCTTTCTAAAAATCTTGTTTGAAGTAATTTTTTGTAGGGGCGTGTGCCCCTCCGCAACAATATTAAAGAATGAATGTCATCATATAATAAAAATATCAATAAACATATGTCACTCTCTCGGTAGTAAGGAATTGGAGTAGTGTGTGTGGTTGTCAACTTCAGCTGTACTATGCCTATCAAAAAAATAATAAAATTAAAAAAAAGACCAATAGAATGAGCGACTGAGATTTTCTGATGCTAACTCGTGCTTTGTGTTCTGTATGAGACGACCACTCCTGTAGATGAGAAAATAGATCTGTGGCTGGTTGGCTATGTTAGGGTGCGGTTTTTTTAATTAAATTTTATATATAAACTTTCCTCAAATTGAACATAGAAATTAGAGTCAAATCTATTTAATTTAACGAGATATGTATTCAATTTTAAAATTTGCTCACATGGGCTGGCTAAATTTGAACTTAAGTTGTTTGATGAATCCCTGCTAGACAATGTCTGAAACTCTGTACATGTTTTCAGTGGCGGAGCCAAGGGGACCAGCAGGGGCTGTGCCCCCCCCCCTAACCCCGGACTCAAAAAAATGTTGAATGCATAGCTTATGGGCTTAAGTAGATCATTTCCGGCCATATGGCCTTGATTAGTGCCCATTTTAGAAGCAAATAAATTTACTATAGTCCTGCCTTTTATCTGGACTGTGTTGAGGCCATATGCCCTCCGTAAGATGAGATCGAGATGCTAAGGCATTCCTCCTATTCACTCAGTGCAAGGTGAAGGCAGCCGCACCCTCGATTCCTATGAACCTAAACCTAACGCTGCACTGGATGCAGCCACACGCCAGCGAATAACATCCATGCAGTGCTGGTGCCAAGGATAAGAAGGTGATTTTTCTGAACTTTTCACAATATTGTAGCTCTAATTTGTTTCTTGTCGCTAGCCACCATAGATACTCTTCTCAAAGTTGGACTATTGCTCTTGAAGGTACTCATCAAGAAACAAAACCTAAAATAATGTGATATTTTTACAAGAAGAATTATGAGTTTGATGGTGAAATATTTAGTCGGCTTGCTACATAAATAAAAGGAGAACGGGAAGGGAAGGAGAACAGGAAGGGATGTGATATGTTAAGTGTACTACTAAAATGAATGAGGTTAGTTCTTCTTTTTCTTGCCTACCATTTTAATGGGATTGTAGATTTTTATATGAAAAAATGCATCCATGAGTTGTGAAAATTTAGTGAAACATATGAAAAATCCTTATGTTGATAAGGATAATTGGTCGGTCCCCCCTATGTAAAATTTCTGGTTCCGCCCCTACATGTTTTTACCAAAATTCATCGAGAATTATCTTGCAAGCCAATGGATCTATGAGCCCAAACCCCATATAACATCGAGAATTGATTGATTGGTTCTTGTTTTCTTCTGGTCCTGCTGTGTGGCCCCTTGTACTTACCAGGATGATGAGTGACTACAAAATGGAGATGGTCAACAACGGGATGAAGCATGAAGTTTTGGTAGAATTCAAGGGTGTTGCCGAAAATACGAACCTTCTTCATTGATAACAGTAAGAAAATGCCTTCGTTCTTTCTTCTTTCTCAGTAACAGATTGTTCATTCCATCAATGTAAGTTTCCTGCTATCCGGATGGTAATCGATTTCAGAATGTTACTACTGTTGTGATGTTTGGGCCATCTGATGATTAAGAATGCCTTTCCAATCTCAGTGTCATGGCCATTCTTTTCAATGCATCTATACTTCAGTGTGGTAGCCTTTCTTTGTTAAAATTTTGCAGCTGTAAGAAATCCTAAAGCAAACTTAAATTTTGCAGCCGTACTATTCTATGGTAAATACTAAAGCAAATAGAAAATACATATGTCACTTCGTCTCATCCATGTCTATTTACCAAGATCACACTCATAGAAATTTGTTCAATATATGGTGGAACCGTGTGCACCACGCACTCTGAGATGTATAGCTTATTCGGTCGTGCTCAAAACAATGGAGTTGATCTTAAATTTTGGGCTTTTGGCATAAAGGAATAGTAAAATAGTTAAGTATATCATCGACCACATGTTTTGCAATAAGCTAATTAAAAAAGACCATGAATATTTTTTTATGTAGTTGTCCTTAACTTTTGGGCTTTTTGGCATGGTAAAATGATTGGATGTATTGTTAACAGATGGTCTATTACCTCATAGGAGGCAATAAGGTATATTTCCCCTCGAGATTTACTTAAAGAGGTGGTGAACGGTTATTTGGGACTATCTTAAAATCTCTCTTGTTTAAATTCAGGATAATTGGTTGATCATGTACCAAAGGTCAAGCAAAAATATGATCAATTATTTATCATGTTTGGCTTTTTCTTTGACGAGAGATGGGAGGTGTTCTTACTGTGCATTATAGAAGGTATAAAATAGGACAAATACAAAAAGTCTCAGCATAATTGGGAGCTTATGCTACCCAAAACATATGTAAAGGAAAGAAAAATATAGCAAGGATCAGAGAAAAAAACAAATTCGCTAAGACATCCTAGCTGCCAACGACAAAGCGAAAAGATATAAGTTGTCCCTGACCACTAATCATTCTTGGACTTTTTCCAACCAGCTCTCACTAATGCCCCATAACTACAGATTCAAAGGTCACACAGTAATTTTTGTTGCCTGCATGGTGGAAGTTGGAGGTCATAGTGGTTATGCTAGTTTTCCCCATATAAGTAATTTATAAATCAAATTATATGGATGTGAAATAACACCATGTAAATGTGGTGAGAACGTTGCCCCTTTTATAGTGCCATCTATATAACTATCTTGTTACCCATGTCTCGAAGGCTTGGTCTTTATATTAATTCAACTACTTTTTATTCCTTGTGTCTTGTGTTGAGATGTTTCTGACCCATGGCAAACCTGACTAGAAATTGGTATATATGCACTTATCCAACTCTTCTCAATGCCTTTCTAAAAATCTTGTTTGAAGTAATTTTTTGTAGGGGCATGTGCCCCTCCGTAAATTTCTTAACACCAAGAGAAAAGAAACATTAGTAAAGAATGAATATCATCACATAATAAAAATATCAAAAAACATATATTACTCTCTCTGTAGTAAAGAATTAGAGCAGTGTGTGTGTGGCTGTGAAAATAATAATAATAAAATAAAAAAGAGATCAATAAAATGAACAACTGAGATTTTCTCATGCTAACTCGTGCTTTGTGTTCTGTATTAGACGGCCACTCCCACAGATGAGAAAACAGATCTGTGGCTTGCTGGCTATGTTAGGGTGGATTTTTTTAATTAAATTCCATATATAAACTTTGCTCAAATTAAACATAGAAATTGGAGTCAAATCTATTTTATTTAACCAGATATGAATTCAAGTTTAAAATTTGCTCACATGGACTGGCTAAATTTGAACTTAAGTTGTTTGATGAATCCCTACTGAAGACCAGGTCTGAAAATGTGTACATGTTTTTACCAAAATTCATCGAGAATTATCTTGCAAGCCAATGGACCTACGAGCCCAAACCCCATATAACATTGAGAATTGATTGGTTGGTTCTTGCTTTCTTCTGGTCTTGCTGTGTCGCTCCTTGTACTTACCAAGATCACACTCATAGAAATTTGCTCAATATATGGTGGAACCGCGTGCACCACACACTCTGAGATGTATAGCTTATCCGGCCGTGCTCAGAACAATGGAGTTGATCTTAACTTTTAGGCTTTTGGCATAAAGAAATAGTAAAATGATTGAGTATATGATCGACCACATGTTTTGCAACAAGTTAATTAAAAAAGACCATGAATATTTTTTTATGTAGTTGATCTTAACTTTTAGGCTTTTTGGCATGGTAAAATGATTGGAGTATTGTTAACAGATTCTTTTTGCAATAAGATTAATTAAGAAACGATCATGAATATATATTATGGGCTGGTTTGCCCAAATAACACGGACATATGCATTGTCCTTATCCGTTAGACGTGTAACAAAAGGGTGGCATTTAGAGCCGTCATGCTCACCAATCAATGCATGGGTGAGTGATCCACTCCCAACTATTCTTGGTAGTAGATAAGATATATGTCACGCGTGCATGGAAATTAAACTGCAGTGCGGCGACCTCTCTCTCTCTCAGGCTGAGATTATCAGTTAATAATCAACTGAAGTTCCCGACCGGACGACGCCACGGCTCTCCTTGCATGCCACTGGTGGTGGTTTCATCCCGACCCGACGACGCCTCCTGCCTCCTTCCTTGGTCTTCGTTCACCACTTACGCGTGCCGACACGCCGCCGTCGGCAGCATGCCATGCGGGAAGGAGAAACAACGAGGCCGTGTTCATTGCCGCCAACCACCGCAGGTAGGAAGGGCGTGCCGACGCTGACGCAGGGAGAGCCGTGACAAGATGAAGGCTTTACTTGTTTGGCTCTACCGGTCGCCACTTGAATCACAGTCGCAGGTCGGCCTGCCTGCGTGTTGGCCCCACACGCCAGCGTTAAGGTTACATCTTTTTCTTTTTTTTTTTGCAAGAAAGTGGGCTTTATTCAGACTCAATGGAATTACAATCTGTTGCTACTGCAGTAGCAGCAAAGTCAGGTGCATTGTGTAGCCAAACTCTAGTGAACCCCTCTACACATGCTCTATTAGCTAGGAAATGACTAACTAAATTTTGAGTCGTATTACAATGATTAATACCCACTATCCTTAGCTCTCCCATGAGCTCTTTAACTTCCCTGGTTAGCAGTGCTAAATGAGATCGATTTTCTTTTTTCTCCTTCAATGCATTACAAACTGATAAGCAATCTGATTCCAAAATAATAGGTTGTTCTATCCACTGCATTGCTAAGTTTAAGCCTTCTTTACATGCTAAAAGCTCTGCCTCTTCAGCATCTTTGCAATTGAACAACTCACGACCAGATGATAGCAAGATCACTCCATTCTCATCCCTTGCTACCACTCCAACACCTGCCTTCTCTCTATCTTTGAAAAAAGCTGCATCCACATTTATTTTAATCTGATCCGGCCCTGGTTGTTTCCATTTAACATGGCATTTCTGTTGTCACTGTTGTTCTTCTTGCCGAATGGAACATAGTTGATTATAATAGCTGTCCAAGAACTGTGCCGATCCCATGACCGAATAGTCTGACTCATTGTGCACAATTTGATTCCGGATATACCAAGTATTAACAACAGTTGACATCTAAATTGTTGGGGGCACTTATCAATCATATGCAGCAGCCACTCCTGTTGATTGTAAACCATAACAAAATCCGGTAATGACCACTTTTCTTTCATTACCTCCATCAGGTCCATCGCACGAGGACATCTCAGCAAGGCATGCTCTTCCGATTTATCTTCTACCACACAAATCTCACATACTTCTGTGACCTCCATGTGCCGAATACATTTGTTCTTCTTTGTTGGCAGAGTGCCCGTTGCTACTCGCCACGCAAAATGTTTAACTCTCGGTGGCACTTCAGTTTTCCAAATCAGTTGCCATATTGTTCTACTACCATCTGGTTGATTACTAGAAGCTTCTAGCACCTCATCTCCCGACAATGAGAAGGCTAACCTGTAGGCGCTCTTCACAGAAAACAACCTCGTTTTTTCATAATGCCAAGCAATAAAATCATCTTGTCCACGCATAGGTAATTTAATTTTCAAAATCTCCTCCGCATCTAGCAAATGGAACAACTCTCTTACTAATCTTGAATCCCACGAATTCGATCGACGGTCTATGAGGTTAGATACCCATCTAATCCTTGTCCTTGGTAGTTTCTTCCCCACTCATCCAATAAGTTTTGTTGTAAAAACCACCCTAATATACACATGTTTAATTTATACAACATATTTTTATTTATTTCAAGTAGCCAATGATGTTTTATCAAACATATAAAATTTTAAAAGTATAATTTTCATAATTTTTATAGAGAATATGTAGCAAAAATGTCAATTAAAATTTGATCAGTGTCTTACAGAGTTTGAAATTTGAATACATCTTTTGTGAAAATAAGAGAAATTATATACTAAAAATCTTTAACAACATCAAACTTATTTAACTTAGTTTATTTTTGAATTTATATCAACAAAAAATATATAATCAGTTAAACATGTATCAACTAGGATGGTTTTTACAACTAAACTCATTGGATAGGTGAAAATTTGCAACAAAAACGTTTATGAATAAGAATCTCAAACTCAAAATAATTTATGGAGTGGTTTATGCAATTATCCGTATAAAATAGAAAAGGAAAACGGAACTAACAATACACCAAGGATTTGCAGCCGCTGGTTGTTTCTGCGCGGTCCATCGACGCGATGGCTCCCTATTAAGAAGTAAGGGACTAGGCCCTTTGGTCTTGGTTCACTGCTGCGCCACTTGGGCAGCTAGCCGGGACAGGAGAAACGACGAGGCTGTGGTATCCATTGCCGGATCCGATGATATGGACCCTGGAAACCGCGTCCATGTACAAGCTCGTGCAAGTTCTCGAGGCGACCGACGGCTCTCCAACGCGGCCGCGAGTAGGCGGGTGGGCTGACGTGGGCGTTCTTGACCGCCGCCCCAGCCCGGAAGGAAAGGGTTGAGGTCTTAGTCGTGACAACACTAAAAAATCAGCGACCAAGAAAACAGGAAACCCGTGCTGGTACACCACGAAGCATCGAAGCTTGCCGCGGTTCCGACGAACATCACAAAGCAACGGCAGGCTATTGCTTTTTGCCTCTTTTTTCCAGCATTCTGGCTCCCTCCCATATCATACGTCGTACTCCCGCCACTGATGCCCCATTGGAGTGGAGGATGGTTTAGGCTTTGGTTCTTTTTTTTTCTAAAAAAAAAAAAATAAGGTCTTAACCCCAACCTTCAATGGAGGCTATTAGGCCCAGGTGTCCCTTGCTCCATGCAGTGATTGAACCTGGGTGATAAAGCTCCCAGCCAGACACTCTAACCAACTAAGCACCATGCTCAGTCTTTAGGCTTTGGTTCTGACTTGCACTTCCCGTCAGCAGTATAGATCGAGTGGCCTGGGAGTTGACCAGCGACGACTAACGTCGCGGAGGCCTGCACGAGTGCGTTGACATCTGGAGGGCCAAATTAAAGGGAGGAGCGCGGCGTTTGACCTGACTGTGACTGGCACTTGCAAATAAAGCCATCTTTTTGCAGGTGACCCCACTTCCACTCGTCCTACTGTGAAGAAGGTGGTGCACTTTATTACAAATGGGCGATCATGGTTTAGCTCGTGCACACTAACACTGCTAGCTCTAATAATGTTGATTGGTTGCTCAACTGATCAGACGCGCTATGCGAACGATCATATATGTGAGCGGTCACTGCACAAGAAAAAGGAATCTTGTACGAATTTCGTCGCACCACTGCCGCGGCAAAGCATCAAACAGATCTTGTTGCCTTGTTGATGACTGATACTAATTCGAAATCTCCACAGGGACCTAATTACACAGCAGGACTGATGATGGCTTAATATATATACTCAGTACACTGTACTGACATCACGAATCAGTCCGGGGAATCCGCAGCAGTACTGTCGTGATCCGGTTAACATGGCCTTGCGTGTACCGATAAGGGGCAACGTGGATTCCCTTGACTATCTACTACATTTCTTGACTTGCCGTGCGTCCATCCTGATGGTGATAAGTGGGAATAAATAAATAAAATCAAAGGAAAGAATGGAAGGAATACGAAGCACACGCATGCATGGACGTACTTCTCTAACTTCTGTACTCGATCTGTCTATTATTGTACACGGAAAACTCACAAATAAGGGTGTCACGTCTCGGGTGGTCGGCATGGGGGACCAATGGGAGATTGCTCTTCTCTGATCAAATAAAAGAGACCCCGCCCGTTCATCCATGCGCGTCCATGATCCATCCAAGTTGGGCGCGCGTATCTGGCTCCACAGTGCCGTATCTCATCATTGGTCTGAAATATAATAAACCATGCTATGACGATCATATAAGGAGCCATGCCTGCCTTGTTACGCAAGATCGCACGTCGATCGGGAATCGTTGCCTAAACCAGTTGATCATTCAACTGCTATACCCAAAGCTGGCTGGAAGAAGGGAACATTTCGAGCACGGCATGATGTCTTTTCTTTTTTGAAAAATTAGCAGGAGCACTGCCATCATTAAGAAAGAGAGAGAGATTTACATCCTAAGTTGTATAAAATCTAAGAAAAACAAAAAACCTACAAAGAGGCGTAGCAAAGACAACAAAACAATGAGCAAAATGTCACCAGCAACCAGAGCAAACTATGTCGACGGCCTTATACCACAACCACAACTCTGAAAAGTCTAAAAAACTATAGACAACATCTTTGGCATTGATCTCCACAGCATCACTGTCGGCATCGACAACAACTATGCCAGAGATCTTCATGGAATCACGCGGTTCGAACCTCAACTTCAACAACTCGCCGGTGCATCCTCTTGAGCTTTCCGGCTCCTTCACCTGCTAGCACTAGCACCCACTGCAAACTCCACCACTTACCGGAACAAGATTTGGCCAAATCTGACCACACCACTGCAGCAAAATAAAGTTGCCATTGATGATGCAAACGGTTAAAAAATATCTTTGCCGAGTGTCAAACGGAAGGCACTCGACAAAGGATCAACTTTTGCCGAGTGTATTTCATAATACACTCGGCAAAGAACCAGCTATTTGCCGAGTGTACTTCTAAATACACACGATAAAGACCCAGCGATTCGCCGAGTGTATTACTAAATACACTCGGCAAAGAGCCAGCCCTTTGCCGACTATTTTTTTTAGGCACTCGATAAACTATGGTTAGTTTGCCGAGTGTATTACTATATATACTTGGCGAAAAATGGTCATTTTACCGAGTGTATTCATTATACACTCGACAAAGTGTACATCCAGAATTCTTTTTTTTTTGTTTCTTCTGTATTACCAAACACAAATCATCACATGCAGTTCATATAATATCAATACACATTCCAGGCATTTCAACAACATATAATCAATAATTCACGAATTAAACCACAACACGTGAATACATAATCATCATCACGAGTATTGATGTCATACTTAAATCCACAAAAAATATCATATTTAGTTCCACAACATTTAAAATCCACACAAACAAGTTTGTTCATCAACACAAATGGTAAGCAAGTTCACTAAGGATGGGGTGGCGGGAACAAAACGTGAGGGAGCGATGGATTTTGCTCTTCTTGAGGCACTTCATTCGACGCCGCCGATGGAGGAGGATTCTGCACAAAGTAGAGCATATTAGCTTGTATAGGTTTCTAAGTTTCTATGTTTCTCTAGGAGTCTAAGTTTTTCTAAATTCTCTAGGTTTTTGAAGTAGAGCATATTACATTACTCTAGGTTTATAAGTTTATCTAGGTTTCTAAGTTTCTATAAGTTTGTAAGTTTCTCTAAGTACTTTAAGTTTCTATGTTTGTCTAGGTTTCTCAGTTTATCTAAATTATCTAAATTTAACAGACGTGAACATCATCTACAAAAGTCCATCAGCAACCTCAATCCAAACATGACGTTCTGCATTACGTGTACTATCATCTACAACTTCTAACACCACTCGCCAATCATGTACTCTCAAGCCAAAAATGATGCTAACCAAGGTGCAATTGATCTGCATGGGCATGATATGCGAGAACCACAGGCAACATCGTAGCGGAACAAAACAGAATCAAGTGTGGCAATTCGTCGATCAGTTGGTTGGTGTTAGTCAGATTTGTCCTAGAAGGAAAGATAGGAGGCGGGGGAGTACGTGAAGCTCACCGAGCAGGAAGAAAGCACTATGGCCGAGCTTGGATAGATGGAGGCGCTTCTGGGCAGCTTCATCGAGCAGGGGGGTCGACGACGGCGGTAGCCCCGGGTGCGGCCGGGCGGGGGCGGTGCTAGGCAGGGGCGCGGCCGGGCGAGGGCGGGGCCGCAGCCAGGCAGCGAGCAGCCGGGGGCATGGCCGCGGCCGGGCAGCAAGCAGATGGGAGGCGTGCACGGGGTGGGCAGGGAGGCGCGGGTAGGTGACGTGTGCGGCGGCAGGGAGGCGCGGGGAGGTGGGTGTCGGCAGAGAAAAGCTAGCAGCCGGAGACGAGACTTAGCGTGTGAGCGAGGGAGATAGAGGTAGGGAGGGGTTCAACGGGTATGTGCACAGATCTGTTTGTGGAGTGCCCGTTCGGGGCGGGCACTCGGCACACCTAACCTTTGTCGTGTGCCTCCAGTTGGCACTCGGCAAAGTAAATAGTCACCGAGTGTTTTATCCGAGGCACTCGGCAAAGGTGATGTTTGCCGAGTGCCTCCATTTGACTCTCAGCAAAAAAAATTTCTTGTATCTGCAAAAATAATTTAGAATAATAAAGCGAATTCAAAAATAATAAAAACTTTAAAATAAAAAGATTTATCTTATATTTTACCTATACAAAATAATTTGAAGTAAAATTCAAATTTAACTTTCAAATTTATTCAAAATCATAAGGATCTGATTAATAACTCCTTGTTTTTTCTTTGGAGATTCTCTGTTATGTGCACAATGTACGTGACAAAATTTGCAAAACTTTCTATAATTTTTATCATAACACTTACATATGATATCATAGTCTCATGACACTTCTCGTAATTTTCTGACTTCGTTTGCTTTTTATAAAATTTAAATAAATTCTGACCACAAAATAATGGTGATATTTCATGTACAAGATTCGCGAAATTTTCTTTTGTTTCTTGGATACGACATCACTTTAGAGTCGCAAATATGAATCACAAATTTTGGTAACCTACATTCTATTATTTGAATAACTTGTAGTTTAAATTTCATTTTACCCAAGAAAATACCTTTAATGAAATAAATATCACAAATATAACAAACCTCTCTTTAAAAATACCAAACTTGAACATTTAGTACCGTGGACTATTTGTGGCCTCAAAAAAAAATTCTGGAAAGAAATAGAAGAAAATATACATTTTTTTAACCGAGTGGCAGTGGTAGGCACTCGGCATAACTGACTCTTTGCCGAGTGACTAAATTAGACACTCGGCAAACGGTACCTTTGCCGAGTGTTTGTTAGTAACACTCGGCAAAGGTTTAACGGCCGGCCATTAGTAACACTCGACAAAGGTTTAACGGCCAGCCAGAATATTAACGGCTTTCCTCTTTGCCGAGTGTCACCTGGCCAGGTGACACACGGCAAAGGTTCAGTTTTGCTGAGTGCTGAAGCTATGCCAAGTGTCTCTAGTGTAGACACTCGGCAAAGGTGAGCTGTGCCGGATGTTTCTTATTTGCCGAGTGTCTTATATTTTACACTCGGTAAAAATATAGTTTGCCAGAGTGTCCGATATATTGCACTCGGCAAAATCATCTGCACTCAACAAAAGCCTTTTTTGTTGGGGAACGGGTAGGCTACGATAGCATATAATAATTTTTACCGTTCAACCAGGAAACCTTGCAAGAGAGGATCATGGATCGTTACCACTAGACGCGCAGGCGGAGCGGAAGCGAATGCTGGAGCAGCTCGATCCAACGTAGTCGCGCGTCGGTGTAGAGGAAGTAGTCGATCACGTCAATCGTCTCCTTCTAGTCCAGCCGTCGGCACCGCAGCAATAGCAGCGCCTCCTCGCGGTATCCACATATATGGGGTTGGAACACCGTGCGCGGCGTGCTAGCACCGGCAACACAGTTAGGGTTTTGTGGACGAGAAAGAGGAGCACGACGGCTAGGGTTAAGGACTGGTGGAATCACCTGCGCCTTAAGCCCCTCCTCCACTTAAATAGACCCTTCTAATGGGCCTCGACTAGTTGGCCCATTAGTGGACTAATTCCTCACGGATCAATATCCGTATGACCCTCACATACAGATCAAATCCGTATTGTCTCTTGGGCATATCTCCAACAATCTCCCACTTGCACTAGAGACAATCACATAGGCAAACGATGTTCCAACCCGTTAAGTGTGTGACCTGTTAGGTCCACATGTACACAACAATGATGTCAAAACCATTTTTCAAATCATAAATCAATAGCGGCACCTAGCAGCACATACTGATTCTCGTGTACATATAAATATCATATCGGCTGAACCTTTGACATACGCAGTCAGCGATCCCTTTGCCTCACGATATCAGTCAAGCTTAAGGCGAGATACGTGCCATCCCTATAATAGCTCGACCATTCACTCGAACGTCTAGTGGATTTATCATGACTCACTTTTAGTCATTATGATTAACTTTTAATCACATTGGCATGGCCATGCACTTCCAAATCCATCTAACTCGAGGGGCCAAGAGATATCTCTCCTGTTATTAGGAGGGGCAAATTCCATCTTGACCGTTCACACCCCACGACATGTTTCATAGCCTACCCGAAACTTACCTTTATAACTACCCAATTACGGAATAGCGTTTGGTAATCCCTAAATATGCTATTACACATTCTGGGAATCAATGACAATCTCAGGTCTAAGGATCCCAAAGGTACATCATACAAGACAACAACTGATGGCACAACAATAACATCTCAGCAAAGTCTATTAGTGGGTCAGTCCAACACTATGTTCTCCAACATGTGTCCACATTATTGATTTGATATCTCCATATCAATGATCTGTGAAACATGATCATCAACCAATACATGTGCTAGTCGATGAATCATTATTGTCCAACACAATGATAAGGAACTAGAGATCATTTAGGATAATATTATGAAAGAACAATGAGTTTCACAAACAAGTCACTCAATTGTCAATCAATGCAATAATTATTATCTATAGAACAGAATAACACTTTATTCAATCACACATAAACATAGACATTACATAATCTCTCATACATTAATCATGCAAATATCTAATACCCATGGATCTCATATGTGCCTCATGCTTGGGCTGAGAGAGAGGTTTTGTCAACGGATCAGCGATGTTTGAGTCCGTGTGCACCTTGCATATCTTTACATCACCTCGAGCGACGATGTTCCGAATAAGGTGATACCACCGTAGTACGTGTTTGTTCTTTTGATGCGCTCTAGGCTCCTTGACTTGCGCAATGGCACCACTATTATCATAATAGAGGTCCATTGGACTGGATGCACTAGGAACCACACCCAACTAAGAAACAAATTTTCTAATCCAAACAGCTTCCTTTGCAGCTTCTGAAGCGGCAAGGTACTCAGCCTCCGTTGTTGAGTCAGCAACCGTATCTTGCTTGGAACTCTTCCAGCTCACCGCGCCTCCACTGAGGCAAAACACATATCTAGATTGCGATCTCGAATCGTCTTTATCGGTTTGGAAGCTAGCATCAGTGTAACCATTTACAACGAGCTCTTCCTCACCTCCATAGACTAGGAACATACCCATAGTCCTTCTCAAGTACTTTAGGATATTCTTATTAGCTCCCCAGTGAGCTTCTCCTGGATTTGACTGGTATCTGCTCATAGCACTAAGAGCGTAGGCTACATCTGGGCGAGTACTTATCATGGCATACATGATGGACCCAACAGCCGAAGCATATGGAATCGCTCTCATTTTCTCTTGCTCATCTGGTGTCGAGGGACACTGAGTCTTGCTAAGAGAAACCCCATGTGACATGGGCAAGAAACCTTTCTTGGAATCCTGCATATTGAACCGTTTCAATACCTTGTCAATGTATGTGTTCTGGCTTAATCCAATTAGCCTCTTTGATCTATCTCTATAGATCTTAATGCCCAAAATGTAAGCTGCCTCTCCTAAGTCCTTCATTGAGAAACTCTTTCTCAAAGAAGTCTTAACAGCTTCAAGCATTGGAATATCATTACCGATCAGCAATATGTCATCCACATAAAGGAACAGAAAGACAAGCGCGCTCCCACTAGCCCTTTTGTAAACACAAGGCTCTTCTTCATTTTTAATGAAGCCAAACCCTTTGACTACCTCATCAAAGCAAAGATTCCAACTCCGAGATGCTTGCTTTAGTCCATAAATGGACTTTTGAAGCTTGCATATCTTCCTAGCATTTTGTGGATCGACAAAACCTTCAGGCTGTATCATGTACACATCCTCACTTAGGTTTCCATTAAGGAAAGCCGTTTTGGCATCCATTTGCCATATCTCATAATCATAAAATGCGGCAATTGCTAGAAGAATCCGTATAGACTTTAGCATAGCGACGGGCGAGAAGGTCTCATCATAATCAACCCCTTGAATTTGCTTAAAACCTTTCGCCACCAATCGTGCCTTATAGATGTGAACATTTCCATCCATGTCTATCTTTTTCTTAAAAACCCATTTACACTCAATGGTTTTTACACCATTAGGCGGATCTATCAAGTTCCAAACTTGATTTTCTCTCATGGATTCTAGTTCGTATCTCATGGCTCCAAGCCATTTCTCAGAGTCCGGTCCCATCATTGCTTCACTGTAAGTCTTAGACTCATCATTGTCTAACAATAATATGTCTCGCTGCCCCGTGGTTAGGAGCGTGAACTTTTCAGGAGCGTGACGTGCCCTTTCTGACCTACGCGGGGCTGGTGTTTCAACAATTTGTTCATCCAATTGTGGTATAGCGGAAGAAGAAACATTTTCTGGAGCTTCTTGAACTTCTTCAAGTTGCACCGTTCTCCCACTTACCCTTTTGGAGAGAAACTCTTTCTCTAGAAAAACACCATTACGAGCGACAAACACTTTGCCCTCTTCCCGGTTGTAGAAATAATAACCTTTGGTTTCCCTAGGGTATCCTACAAAGAAGCATTTATCAGACTTGGAAGAAAGCTTATCAGACGTCATACGTTTTACATAAGCCTCACATCCCCAAATCTTAAGAAAAGACAACCCGGGACGCTTCCCAGTCCATATCTGATATGGTGTCCTCTCCACGGATTTAGATGGAACCCTATTAAGTGTGAAAGCGGCAGTTTCTAGAGCGTATCCCCAGAAGGACAATGGAAGATCACTTTGGCTCATCATAGACCTAACCATGTCTAACAAGGTTCGGTTCCTCCGTTTGGATACTCCATTCCATTGGGGCATTCCTGGCGGAGTCCATTATGGAACAATTCCACATTGCTTTAGATGTTCACCAAATTCATGGCTCAAATATTCACCACCATGATCAGATCGTAGGAGTTTAATAGTCTTGCCCAATTGATTTCGTACTTCATTTTGAAATTCTTTGGACTTTTCAAAGGATTCAGACTTATGCCTCATTAAGTAGATGTAACCATATCTACTAAAGTCGTCGGTAAAAGTTATGAAGTACTGAAGACCACCTCTGGCCGTGCAACTTATTGGTCCACATACATCCGTATGTACAAGTCCCAATAGTTCACTCGCCCTCTCACTATTTCCTGTGAAAGGCGACTTAGTCATTTTGCCAAGTAAACAAGACTCACATGTATCAATTGATTCAAAATCAAAAGAACTTAGAAGACCATCTGTATGGAGCTTCTTTATGCGCTTCTCATTTATATGACCTAAACGACAATGCTAAGTATACGTGGGATTCAAATCATTAGGCTTGAGCCTTTTCGCATCAATGTTATAAATAGGCTTATTCTCAAGATCTAAGTAATATAATCCATTCACCAATGGGCAATTACCATAGAGAATATTATTCAAATAAATGGAACAACACTTGTTCCTTATTATGACCTCATAACCATCATCTTCCTCCAAACACTTTGAAGAAATAATGTTTTTGCCTAAGGCTGGAATATAATAACAATTATTTAACTCCAAAACTAATCCTGATGGTAATGAAAGTGGATAAGTTCCGACGGCCAACGCAGCAACCTTTGCACCATTGCCGATGCGAGCATCCACCTCGCCCTTTGCACATTTCCTTGCTTCTTTAAGCCCCTGCAACGATTTGCAAGTATGAATCATCGATCCGGTATCAAATACCCATGAATCATAAGGACATGTAGCAATATTATTAATTTCAATAACATTGATACCTGAATTAGAAGTGTCTCCACCCTTCTTCTTCAGCTCTTCCAGATAAAGCTTGCAATTTCTCTTCCAATGACTGGGTTTCTTGCAATGAAAACAAGGATCACTAGCCGCCGGTTTAGGCTTAGGAGCTGCTGCAGGCTTAGGCTTAGTGCTAGAGATTTGATCTGTAGCCTTAGCCTTAGTCTTGCGCTTTCGTTTCTTGCTATCCTTTTAAACCAAGTTAACTTGGCTTGGACCAGATTTTTTGATGCTTGCCTCAGCTGTCTTAAGCATCCCATGCAACTCAGCCAATGTCTTCTCTAAGCTATTCATTTGAAAGTTCAAAATGAAAGGCTCATAGCTCGCAGGAAGCGACTGGAGAATCACATCTGTGGCCAAATCAGGGTGTAGAGCAGCACCAAGTTTCTCCAGATTCTCAATGTAACCAATCATCTTGATCACATGAGGACTGACAGAACCGTTTTCAGCTAGCCTTCATGCAAATAAGGACTTTGAGATGTTGTACCTCTCAGACCTTGCTTGGTTCTCAAACATGCCACGAAGTCCCTCAATCATATTGTGGGCATCCGCGTTCTCATATTGCTTCTGAAGCTCAGAGGACATAGTGGCAAGCATGAGACAGCTAACATCAACTGCATCATTGGTATGTTTCTCATACTCCCTTTTCTGAGTGGCAGTAGCATTTTCTGGCAGATCATCAGGATAAGGAAGCTCTAGAACATATTCCTTTTTCTCTTGCTTGAGAACAATTCTCAAGTTGCGATACCAATCAATAAAGTTTGTTCCACTAAGCTTTTCTTTTTCAAGAATTGAGCGCAAATTGAAAGTGTTACTAGCGGTTGGTGCCATGATCTACAACAGAAAATATGCAAATATAAGCACTATGTAAATATAAAACTCTTATAAACATTTTAACAAAAGTTCATTATTCCACTATATGCTTGGAACCGTTTTCCCTCAAAACGACATATAGTGGTTCAAGATCCATATTCAACTTAGATCCTAGTAAGCTTTGGCATCACCGCTAGAAATCTAGTGACATAGATAAGCAACACTTTGCTAATCACATCCCTATGTGACTCTTGTTTGTTGGGTGGCATCACATGCCCCAGCGCCAACACCATGCCCCAAAGCCCAAAACCGTTTTGATAGCTTTGTTAATTAAACCAATACTATACATGTAAATGTCCGATATTTATCCTAATAATTAAGATAGTTGAGGTACTCTACTTTGGCAGACCTACCATACAACGATCATAATTTTAATAGGTGCAGCTATTGGAAGGTCATATAATTTAATTTTTTTGAGGGAACCTATACTAGCATGTTAATCATATCTATTATAAATAACATATGAAAGAATAGGATGATAGGAATATCATCACAGGCAATCATATTAACTGTGAAATAGTATGACCCCTTTCAATTGGTGATCTCCATCTCCATTGTCATCGCCATGTCTCCCGTCCCTTCAACCATCATGCTTGAGGCCTCCATGAACTAACACTTAGCTACTACAACTAATAGCTAGTAATAAATTACATGAGAATATCAAGCATCACAGGTCGACACGCAGGCCATTATACAATAATATGACAGCCTCAACCCAGCTGTAATTAATCATGGCACGCAGGCCATGCAAATCACATATATACATCACATGCATCTTTTGAGCCATACCATTCACAACATTCTCTGCAAAAATAAGTTAGGCGAGAAGCGAATGCTAACATGTGGCCAAAAAGGGTTGTAACAATCTAGGCGTGTCCGTACGTCGATCCCGCTTTTGAGTCATTCACAATGGCTTAGTTTTCCATTAGGTTTTCATGAGTAGACTGCGGTACATGATTATGATACTATTGGCTCCTCTACTGGTGCACGCAGTTAGTCCCGATGGTGATTCCAGCCGGTAGGGACAAGTCGCGCGCGCACGGAGAAGGAACACAAATAAATCAATGATGCATGTATCGCTATCCGCCCATTACCTTGTGAGCCTCCCTATCATCATTGATCTAATCAATTCGAACACAAAAACATGTAATAGATCTCATCTAGTACATCAACATATCAACTATATGCACAAGATCTGGATCACAAACTACACAACCTGGCTCTGATACCACTGTTGGGGAACGGATAGGCTATGATAGCATATAATAATTTCTACCGTTCAACTAGGAAACCTTGCAAGAGAGGATCATGGATCGTTACCACTAGACGCGTAGGCGGAGCGGAAGCGAATGCTGGAGCAGCTCGATCCAACGTAGTCACGCGTCGGTGTAGAGGAAGTAGTCGATCACGTCAATCGTCTCCTTCTAGTCCAGCCGTCGGCACCGCAGCAATAACAGCGCCTCCTCGCGGTATCCACATATACGGGGTTGGAGCACCGTGCGCGGCGTGCTAGCACCGGCAACACAGTTAGGGTTTTGTGGACGAGAAAGAGGAGCACGACGGCTAGGGTTAAGGACTGGTGGAATCACCTGCGCCTTAAGCCCCTCCTCCACTTAAATAGACCCTTCTAATGGGCCTCGACTAGTTGGCCCATTAGTGGACTAATTCCTCACGAATCAATATCCGTATGACCCTCACATACGGATCAAATCCGTATTGTCTCTTGGGCATATCTCCAACATTTTTTCCCGTAGTGCGTTACATTTGTTGCTAGACTAGCTCCACTACAAGCAGGTACCCGGCAAGCACATGCGATGGCATACTTATCACACTATTATGTACTCCTAGCGAGCTATTAGCTAGCCAGTTAGTACTACTAGTAGCAGTGTTGGTGATGCCAAGTTGAGTGTGTGCGACACTGTCTTGGACTTATAAAGCTCATCACCTTTCGACTCAACCTATCGTCCTGGGCCACGGGAAAAGGTGAAACGTGATGGGTCTCACCGTTGCCATCGCCGGAGTTGCGTCGCGCACTACTACCACCGTATAGGCACTTCCACCAGTCTTCCTTCCTTTTCCACTAGCTAAGCTACCTAGAACAGGGAACACATGTGGTGTGGGATTTCCTCGTGCTCTAGCTAGTAATCTAGGTGCAGGGTACGTACGTATTCCTAAAGATGCCGAATACCACGAGCAACACGAACGACGTCTTGTGTGTGTATCGGCAAGAAAAAGGTTTCTGCTTCATTCACCTATGGCATCTTTCGTGGCGCGGATGTGCAACTGCTATGCGTGGCTGACCCATCATTGCTGATGAATGCGGGGTTGTACTTGGAAGGAATAAGTAGGATCTTGTGCAGGCGGTTCGGTCCTTCGAACTTTCTGTCAACATGTATATGAAATCATATGTGTATGAAGTCTAGGCAAACGTTTAAAAATACGGAAATGCTCACTACGGGATTTCAGTTGATGTTTTATTCTCGCCGATGGCTTGCCGGCCGGACAGGTCACGGCGCAGCCGCTGGCACCATTGACACGAAGAATCTTTATTGTGTGTGGGTTTATACAAGCCCTAACCCTAAACTGAAATGGAAGATAATTTTCAATCGCCTGAAAATTAGCAGCTCGTAAAGAATACGGATTTACTAGCTTTCAGTCGCTGAAACCTTTCAGTCGATGCTTTGTTCCTTTATGTTTTAATCTTTTATAATAATTAGAATCTATTGGATATAGAATTATGGCTCAAAAGCAGTGATTAAAAGTTCCAGGAACTTTTTAGTTGTCTAAAAATTAGCAGCTCCTTAAAGAATAAGATGCTGATGTCTTTATAAAACACGAATGGGACAATGGTTAGGTTTTGTTTGGATCTCTTTATTTTTTTGAGAAATTAGCTATTAGAAACTCGAAGGCTTTCAAACGGATCAGTTTATATTTTGGTTTATAAAAATCAGGTTTTAGTTTTTAAGAAACTAATAATTTGGCTGAATCAGTTTTTGTGTCAATCCAGTTAATGAATTACTCAAAAGCTATTTTATAGATTTTTACCAAGATTCAAACAACTTCACACCCATTTTTTATTTAGAAATCATATAAAAAACTAGTTTCTAAGAAACTAGAAATGATCTAAACAAGACCTTAATCTTTCGAAACAAAACATACTAAGAGTAGGGATCGTTATGTTGTCATAACTCATGACCATCATTATCAGCGATAAAAAATGAAAAGAGAGCGTTGAGCGAGATTGGTACAGCCATTATTGCAGTTTCACAAGAGTCATTATCTCCGCCCGGGCAAAGCATCTTAACACTTTGGTTGGAGCACGCCATGGCATGACCACAACAGGGTCGTCGTCGGTCCCCAAACAGCGAGACGCAACACAAAGCCCAGTTTTTCACGGAAAAGGAGACGATAAATAATTAGTAGTAGACGACATTGGCGCACGTGTAGACCAGCGACCCTCCCGCGGCGACTCTGCTCTGCGCTCTATAAAACGACCTCCCTCACCTCGCTGCTCCACACCTCCTCACCACTACTCATTCATATATAGCTTCCGAGTCCAGCAACCAAACAACTCAGTAGCCAGTCATTATAAGTCCTCGCCTGGCTGCATCAATCCGAGAAACAGTGCTAAGAGAGAGTGAGCTTGCAACATCACAGTACTGATGGCGGCAGGCAAGGGAGCTCACAAGAACAAGCAAGTGGTGGCGGCACCCATGGAGGTGTCGCTGGAGTCCGGGAACGCCGACCAGGCCGACTACCTCGACGACGACGGCCGCACCCGCCGCACGGGCACCATATGGACGGCGAGCTCCCACATCATCACCGCCGTCATCGGCTCCGGCGTGCTTTCCCTCGCCTGGGCCATCGCCCAGCTCGGATGGGTCGCCGGCCCCACCGCGATGCTCCTCTTCGCCTTCGTGACCTACTACACGGCCACGCTGCTCGCCGAGTGTTACCGGACCGGCGACCCGGAAACCGGGAAGAGGAATTACACGTACATGGACGCCGTCCGGTCCAACCTCGGCGGCGTGAAAGTCACCTTCTGTGGAGTCATCCAGTACGCTAACCTTGTTGGCGTTGCAATTGGGTACACGATCGCATCGTCGATAAGTATGCAGGCGATAGGGAAAGCCGGGTGCTTCCATACAAAGGGGCATGCCAACCCGTGCAAGAGCTCGAGCAACCCCTACATGATCCTCTTCGGCGCCACGCAGATCTTGTTCTCCCAGATTCCAGACTTTGATCAGATTTGGTGGTTGTCAATTGTCGCTGCTGTGATGTCGTTCACATACTCTGGCATTGGACTGTCACTTGGCATCGCGCAGACCGTTGCCAATGGCGGGTTTGCGGGTAGTCTCACCGGAATCAGCATCGGTGCCGGCGTGACCTCCACGCAGAAGATATGGAGGACCCTGCAGGCTTTTGGTGACATCGCGTTCGCCTACTCCTTCTCCAACATCCTCATTGAAATCCAAGTAAGCGAAATAAATTCCCAACTTTTGTTGTCTGTTCTGTTTCCTCCATCTTGAAGCTCTGTTCCTGATGAAAGTTGCTCTGTTCTTTTTTTCCTCTCAGGACACGATCAAAGCACCACCACCATCAGAGGCCAAGGTGATGCAGAAGGCAACAGGAATGAGCGTGGCCACAACAACAATCTTCTACATGCTGTGCGGATGCATGGGCTACGCGGCCTTCGGCAACGACGCACCCGACAACCTCCTCACCGGGTTCGGCTTCTACGAGCCGTTCTGGCTGCTCGACATCGCCAACATCGCCATTGTCGTGCACCTCGTGGGGGCCTACCAGGTCTTCTGCCAGCCCATCTTCGCCTTCGTTGAGCGCCGGGCCAACGCGGCCTGGCCCAACAGCGCCTTCATCGCCAAGGAGCTCAAGGTGGGGCCATTCGCGCTCAGCCTGTTCCGGCTGACGTGGCGCTCGGCCTTCGTGTGCCTCACCACCGTCGTGGCCATGCTCCTCCCCTTCTTCGGGAACGTGGTGGGACTGCTCGGCGCAGTCTCGTTCTGGCCGCTCACTGTCTACTTCCCAGTCGAGATGTACATCAAGCAGCGCCGAGTTCCTAAATTCAGCACGAAATGGGTCTGCCTCAAGATGCTCAGCTTATGTTGTCTCATCGTCTCCATCGCCGCCGCTGCAGGGTCCATCGCCGACATCATCGGCGCACTCAAAGTCTACCGGCCATTCAGCGGTTAATTAACTCACCAGAACATGAGAGATTAGCTAAACTCCGGTGTAAACAGCATAAGTAAACAACGCCGGATGAGGAGTAAGTAGGTACAACGAGCATCAGACCGAGAGCAGTCTCTAGTAAACTGGCGAGGGGCGCAGAAGCGTGTTCTTCTCTCCTAGATCTTATTAGGTCTCTTCACACATAGAAAAGTGTTGAAGACGAGCTTTTCCTCTTATGTATATGAGAAGTTTGTGCTTCCTGTAATTTGTATTTTGGGTTTCAGCCTGAAGCTCTCCAGATGTATTTATTTTTTACTATTACTGTTTGTTAAATTTTTTTCGAATATTGTTCAACTAACTCAGTCTTAAAATTTAGTATCGCTTCTATTCGAACAGACTGCTTAACCCTTAAAAGGAAGTTTGGTATCATCTCTTGTCTCACACTTGTTACAGCATGATAATGATATGCTGGAAATTTCGACCATGGGGTGCCAGTATTGAAGTTTCAGTTTCACAGTTGCCAACTGCGGAAGAATGTTGTATGTCACCCAAAAATCCAACACGGAAACAAAAATTATACTGTGTAAAGATTGCAGTAAGTCCTGGTGAACATGCATGGCCATTTAAAGAAATGACAATAAACTACAAATTGACACACATCGACAACAAATAGTGCCATGCTTTGGTAATTCTAGGCAGAAAAAAATATCACAACATTGGTCCATGCATCTATACTACATCTGCTAATTCACTTGATTAGTCCATGATTAACCTTTTCTATAACTCATTTTTTTAAGGTTCTGATATGATTGAGTTGTTGCTGTCTTTCAAGGATAGCTCCATGCCATCTCGCCGTCACCTTTTTGAAGATTGGATCTTGTAGCATCTTGGAGCACGGAAAGGGTGAACGCACATGCGCTACATTTCAACAGCTAGATTCTAAATCATTTCTTTCTACATAACGTCTCTCTAGATGATCACCTAATCCATCAACTATATATGTTTCAAGCAGCTTTCTTGGACCTTGAACTACATACATAGTAAGGATAGTGCTTGCATAGAAGCATGTTATTTCCTTGCAGTATCTCTTTTGGATATAAAAGTGTGTCGACGTATATATGGATAATTTTGTTAAGAGTGCACTGATGATAATTTATTAAGCTGCCCTACTTTCATCAAACATATGAAAAGGCAGTGGGTTGTTGTAGATGCATGATGGTATTGACCTTTTGATTAGCATACTTGGCTACTTTATGCTTGTTGTATATGAACATATAAAGTGGTCTATACTTCATGCCATCGTGTCTATATTCCTGTAGACGTCGATGTTCACTTTAGTAGGAAAAACTTGCATGCAAATCTATGCGGCCAATTATTGAAAATTGCGAGAAAATTCTTAGGTACCTATCTCCATGACTCCATTCTTAGTTACTTATTCTTTTTTAACTCCAGACACAGACTTTGCTTTCAGTTCCCACGGCTATCAGCAAGTATTATTCTTTGTAAGCTGCTGGTATCTCAGGATTCGACAGTGACGGGTTTAAATTGTCACGAAGAAGGTGCCGCTACAGTCCATAGGTTGATCAATTATTGGACGCTTTTTGACGTACAATGGTCAATGCTCCTGTCAGACGCGTACAATGACTTCACTCAAAAGCCGGAGGACACGAGAGTTTGGTTTTAGCGATTGTTCAAAGCCTGAAAAAGTGGTTGATCACGCAACGGAAGTCATACAAAAATATGATTAATTTTATCATTACTATGAAAAAACGGGTTGTTGTCGAGTGTCCTAACATTTGCCAGGTGCAATATATCGGGCACTCGACACATAGCTCGTTTGTCTAGTGTTTGTGGCCATAACACTCGGCACAATTTTAACACTCGACAAACAGCTTCTCGGATATATATTGTCATTAATATGAACTGACTGTGACGATATTTATTAGTTAATGTGGCCAAAGCAAAAAGAAAATTCATTCTGTAGGGTCACTTTGCCGAGTGTTAGGGCATGCACTCGGCAAAGTGACCATTCCTTGGCCAGTGTCGTGGCCATAACACATGACAAAGAGTCCATTCTTTGTCGAGTCTTATGGTCACGACACTCGGCCAAGGCATTGACTCTTTGCCGTGTGCTACACTTGACACTCGACAAAGATTGAATATTTTTCTGAGTGTATTTTTAGAGACACTCGACAAAGGTTAACCATCATCGTTAACTTGAGCCGTCGGTGGATTTTTTTTTTTTTAATTTTGCCAAGAACCGCTTCAGCACTCGGCAAACGCTTTGCCTAGTGACCGACAAAAAGCACTCGACAAAGACTACTTTGCCGACACTTTTGTCATCGTGTCATCTTTATGGAGTGTTGCACTCGGCAAAATGTTTACCGAGCGTTTTAAGGAGAGCCCTGGTTTCCCGTAGTGCATGTTTGGCTTTTACTTTGACGAGACATGGCAGTTGTTCTTCTTGTGCATTATAGAAGGAATAAAACAGGGCAATACAAAATGTCTCAGCAGAATTGGCAGGTTATGCTGTCCAAAACATAATAAAGGAAAGAAAAGTACAACAAAGATCAGAGGAAAACGAAATTGTCTGGCAGCTTATGCCCCGAAAATACAGATTCAAGGGCCAAAGAGTAATTTTTATCTTGATAAACTTACATATGGGCCTGCAGGGTATGAAGATGGAGTTCATAGTGACTGCTAGCAGACCCACAACTGTAAAGCTAATGTACATAGTTCCTCGTAAATGTAATCTATAAATCAAATTATATAGTTGTTCTTTAGAAATCATCCATTCGAATGCTCATGTCCAGAGAGTGCAATGGAAACAAGACTATGGAAATGTGGTGAGGATGTGGCCTCTATTATACTGCTATCCATATAGGGTGTGTTTGCTTCATTGGATTGGACTAGATAGACTTGGATGGGATAATTCAGTTCAGCGTTTGTTTTACCGTCACCTCGGATAGATTGGTCTATAGAAGAGAATATACCTCTAAGATGCTGAATGAACATATCCAGCGATATTGGCCGGATGGCGTTATCTGTGTTGGTCTTGGCAGTGCTGAGTGCACGTGAGTGGACTATAGTCACCGTGTATTCCCTCCGGTAACTCAATCGAAGAATCCACGTGCCTTGGGAGAGAGAGAGAGAGAGAGAGGAAAGTGAAGCTGACATGTGGACCTTGGTAGCAAGAAGCTAAGTTTTAAAGTTTGCACAAAAAATTCTAGAAAATTCATTAGATATTAAACAAAATTGAAAATATTTTTATAACTTTGTATAGTTATATTTTACATGATAAAATTATGTGCCCCGATAGAGTAGCAACTATAATTATCATTTTTTTATGATGATGATATATAGTTCATTCACTTATACATAAATCTTTCTATATCAGTGACTTATGAGAGTTTTTATTAAGCATATCTTCCTTATCATCCATATACATGCAACAAAATAATAACTTGGATCATTCAATTAATCTTTCATCTAAGCAATCAAACAAAAAAAATGGATAATCCAGTTCAACAAACCAAACATCTATCTTGGATCATTCAATCCCTAAAAACATGGATGATCCTATCCCATCCAATCTTGACGACCAAACAAACACACCTATAACTATCTGTTGTGCTCACATCTAAGAGGCTTGGACTTTGTATTCATTCAGCTACCTTAAGTTTTGTATCGCTCACACTGAGTTAAGGATGGACTTTTTCACAGCAATGTCAATATGTTCTCTCTTTTTTATCTCTGCTTTAGGGTAGGATGTTTCTGACGCATTACAAAGCTATCTAGGCATTAGTATACTTGCTCTTATCCTATTCTTCTCAGTGACTTTCTAAAAACATTGTTTCAACATATTTTTTTGTAAGGGCATATGCCCCTTTGCAATTCCTTAACAACATGAAAATAGAAACAATCTTAGAGAATGTTACAAAATAAAATGTCAAGAAACATATGTTAAATTCAAAAGCAAATAGATGAGTAGTCGAGTACATGTTTCCTCTCATCGAGATAGTTTTATTGTGGTTACTTGTCATGATCGATTCAACACGATGCAACCTCACCACTTGCCGCGAGTAACTTAATTAGACGCGATGACAGGTGCTCACGTAACATTTCGCAGGGATTAATTAGCAACGAACAAAGAAATTAGAACCCGCGGTTGGTACGACACGAAGCAAGAGGAAGTCACTTTTTGTATGCCTGCTGTTTGCCCATTTCCAACAAAATTACTTTGGGTCCCTCTTATGCTCCCGTAGCCGCTCGTCAAGCATTGGAGCTGGCCTTGACCAGGCACAACTAGCTTTGCATGCGGGCAGCACGTTCACTCACATCGCAAGAAGGCGTGCGCTGGGTGCAGGAAGAGTTAACCGGGCTGCGACTGCCACTTGTTGGAAAGCCATCTTTTGCACGCAGGTACCTGTCGTTGCCCGTCCACTACTACACTGTGCAATGGATGGTGGCGTGCAAATGCAGGGACGATCCATGTACTCATGCCAACGTAGTTCATGATGATTAAGCTCTTGGACCAGGTGACTAGATTAAACGAATAATTATGCACTATGCATGCAGATTATTGTAGAGTACCAAACCTAGGGACAAATGTGTCCTCAAAATTCAAAAAAGAAAAAAATATAAACTAAGGCACTGCAGCTTAGATCATGTGTGTACAATGTGTCAAGAATTGAAGGAGTAAATAAAAGAGAGATCAGTAATGAGTTATAGTTACTGCTGCTGCTAACGGATAAATTGTAAGACTAGAATATGCATGACATCAATCCTAGTAACACGTTTAGTATTGGTACTAACTTCATTTTCAAACAATGAGTACCTTAATTCATCGCTTAGATTGCCATAGTATCAAGAGAGAAATGATATAACTGTAATGAACATGTACGGTTATTTCTGTGATGGTCAAAATTTTTAGATTGCTATAGTATCAAGAGAGAAATGATATAATTGTAATGAACATGTACGGTCATTTTTGTGATGGTCAAAATTTGTTCCTGACACAAAATTTGACACTCGTGGGTGAACAATCACCATACAACGAAAAACTTTGTTTTCAACATTGTAGAGGTGTAGGGGACTCCCCATATGTGAGTGCCTCCCTAGGTTACCTATGTGTCAAACTTAGCTTATAGAATACAACACATATGTGATTATTTGTAAAGTATATGTCAATAGTTTAGTTTTTTTTTTTGCTCACTTCTAGTTTTCTCTGGATTCTTTTTAATACACTTTTTGAAAGAAAAACATTTTTATATAAAATTTATGTAGGGGCATGTGCCCCACTAGCTCTTAAAAAAAATTGATCTCAGTAACTAATAAGATCGTAGAATGTCAATGAACATAGGATAACTCCACATGCAAATATGTTCATACACATTTATTCATCAATCACCATGAGGATGAGCGAAGTAATCAATTCCTAAAAACATAATATATGTTGAGCATGGAATTTAAACTCTAATTGCCGTGACTTCATCAGTTTCTGTCCCTTTTCACCGTCCTGAGATTATTTGTTAGTCAACTAAAGTCGGTTGAGTGATGTATGCGTTGCTCAAATAATTTAAGTTTACAGTCAAATCTTAAGTTCGCGTCTCATACTCACTGTCGAAAGAGAAGCACGAGTTCCCCACACCAAAACGCATGTGAACAGAAAAGAGTTGTATGTTTTGGAAGTCGATCAACCTCTTTTGATGGGGACCTTACAACAAGTTTTTTTACTTTTTTAAAGTGTTAATTTTTTTAGACAAAAGAAGGTTTTTTGAAGTTTTAATTAAATCGTGAGTATATACTCGATCTCGCATATAAAACAGAGAGGAAACGGAATGAACAATAACAAGGTGGCAGTAGCACGAGAGCTGCTGCCGCTGGTGGTTGTTTCTGCCCGACGCCTGCCCCTTGGCCTTCGTTCCGTTCCACCACTTGCGCATGCAAGACAGGAGAAACGACGAGCCGGTGATCCATTGCCGGATCCGGATCGGATCAAATAAAATCCACTCGAAAGAAAAATGAGCAGGGCACGCGGCGACAGGCCATCGCGCGTGAAGGAGAGTGAAGCTGACCTGGTGTTACGTCCTTGACGCGGCTAGAGGCTTCACTCTTGTTCCGCTCTGCACGCCGGTCGCCACTTGAGTCACGTCGCGAGAGCAATGGCAGGCGCGCCGCACCAGTCTACGCGTTGGCCCACTTACTCTCGACACGTGTCCGTTTGGTTGCAAGGCTTCTTCGGCTGCCCAAGTGGCGAGAGCGATGTGCCGGTCACAGTGCCCGTCTCCTCAGGAAATGAAAGTGAGAAGAGACGATCTGATGTGTTCGCGGGTGCCGGGTGGACAACAACGAATTGAGACTTGCACTCTATTTCGTCTTCGGCACTGGGCATCTCAGGCACACGTGCTCAATACAACACGCAAGTTAACCGTATGGTTAACAGTACTAAGCTGATCGGTGAAGAAATTATATGGCTAGTTAGTTTCTGAGTAACGTGGATGCTTCATGTCACTGCACGTCAGATGCTCTCCCAAACATGACTAGTGTCTGGCCATCATTTTTCTACATTCTGGTGTCTGGCCATCATTTTTCTACATTTTGCAAAAAAGAAACCTCAACTTGCGTTCTGGATTGTCTCTGCATGCCATACAGAGAGAGAGAGAGAGGGAGGGAGGGAGGGAGTAAAGGAAAAAACAGAAAGAGGAGATAAGTTGGAGAAGGAAGGTGAAGGACCCAAGTAATTGCTTCTGGTGAAAAGTTGGACATCATCTTTTTTCTTATTACGTTGTAGGGTACATGTTTTTTAATGAGATGCTATTAATGTCTTTGTACATTGTGATGCATAACTCACATCACAAAATTATAAATTTAACACAATGAGATGTTTACATACAAGTAGTGAAATGAAATAAAATCAATAAACATTAATAGTGAAACCCTTAATCATACAATCACATAGGTGCGCCAATTTAGCTAGTTAGCTATACGGACGAGAAAACTGTACGTGCAGCCATCTCCCAACCCACGGTTGGATCGGGCTATCAACTATCATGCATAGGGGTGGTATTCGTATTTCAAAATCATCAGGTCGCTCCAATACTCCCGCCGCCTATAATGCTATCGCTGGAATAGCCTTGGTTCTAACCTGCACTTCCGTCAGCTGGAGACACTGGCCTGGGATGTAGTTGACAAGTAGCGACTAGCCTTGCATGCGGACTTGACATCATAGCTAAGAAAGGTGCGCTCGCATATAGGAGTTGACCCGGCTGTGTGACTGCCGCCACTCGTTGGAAAGACATAGCAGCGACTTAAAAAAGAACCACTACAACAAACACGTACTACAACGGCGGAAGCAAATTTATCATAGCAGCGACTTAAAAAAGAACCACAACTATAAATCAGAACTCATTTTTAACGACGGCCTATTTAACTACCTATCACTACTGTGTTTTGTAGTGGTGGGCTATTTATCCACCCGCTGCTACTTTATTGGCCCGTAGCCCACTGTCATCTACCGACCATATATAAACAAAATCCTAGCTCATTTCACACCACCCATCGTGGGATGCAGGTGGCCCCGAGCAGGCAGCTAGATCCAGGCGGCACTCCTAGATGGGTAGTCAGATCTGAGCTCTGCCCCTCTCCCCGAAGTGCGGTGGCAGCGGTGGTTGCCCCTCTCCAGCTCTCCCTCAAGTGCAGCGGGGGCGGTGGTTGCCCCTCTCCAGCTCTCCCTCAAGTGCGGCGGCGGCGGTGGTTTTGCCCCGCCATT
This sequence comes from Eleusine indica, assembly GCA_030378355.1. Lineage (NCBI taxonomy): Eukaryota > Viridiplantae > Streptophyta > Magnoliopsida > Poales > Poaceae > Eleusine > Eleusine indica. Next base: position 50,361,262 of record CM059494.1, read on the forward strand.
ATAGACGTTTCTTTTTTTTTTAGCAACGAAAGCATACAGTGTCGTGCAAATGCAGGAGCTATCCATGTACTCATACGAAGGTTGCTCATGATGATTGCTTAACAGAACAATCACAATGCTTTGATTATTATAGAGTACCAAACCTAGGAGATAAATGTGTCCTCAAAAATCAAAAAAAGAAAGGAAAGAAAAAAAATTAACTCCCACTAATTCATATGTAGGTGATGTGTGGAAGTTAAACGTCAAGTGCCGCTACTTGACTTTTTTGTCTCCCACTCTTTGACCCGTGGTGAGATTATTGGTTAGTCAATGAAAGTCGGTCGGAAGAGATGCACGAGTTCCCCACACGCGAGCCGCAAGCGAACAGTAAAGAGTTGTATGTTTTGGTAGTTCATTTGCGTCGATTGACGGGGACCCTTGTAAGAAGAGATTCTTCCATTTTTGAAGTCTTGATTACATCGAGTGTCTATACGTACTCGAGTTCGTGTCCATCAGCTACTATGTAAGAAAGTATTGAGAGAACGAAATGGACAATAACAAGGTAGCAGTATTAATAGCACCTCATCTGTTGACGCTCTCGTCGGTTTTGTTTCTGCACGACCCCTGCCCTTGGTCTTCGTTCCGTTCTGTTAAATATGGCATGTAATCTCTATCTTTAGGAGCTGCAACTCTTGTCTTGCTGTGCAAGTCACGGTTATAATTCCATGTCTATATATATCAGATGTTATAGCCCGGTTAGGGCTATCCAACGCCATTACATTTACATGGTAACAGAGCCATGGTTTTTCGTCGAAGATGTCGTTCACTACATCTTCGTCGTCCTCCGCCTCCTCCCCCTCCACCATGATTAACTCGATCCCATCTACTATGTCTAGCACCTTTGCCTTGACTCCTCTCCACCATGTTGTTACTATCCGGCTCAACAAATTCAATTACCTCCTATGGCGCGCCCAGCTCCTCCCCTATCTCCGAAGTATGAAGCTTATGGGCTATGTTGATGGATCCACACCTGCACCCGCCAGGTTGATTGTTGCGTCCAATGATGCTGGTGCTGAGCTTGTACCCAACCCAATCTATGAGCGCTAGTACGATCAAGATCAGCAGGTCCTTAGTGGCCTGCTCTCCTCTCTCTCTGAAAAGATCCTTGAAGATGTGGTCGCTGCAACCTCGTCCAAAGAGGCATGGGATATTTTGCAGCGTATGTTTTCGTCTACAACACGTGCTCGCGCCATGCAGAGTCGTGTCGAGCTCGCCACGATCAAGAAGCACAATCTTACCGCTGCTGACTACTTCTGCAAGGTGAAAGGTTTGGCCTCCCAGCTGGCCGCCACAGGCTCTCCTCTCCGTCCTGAAGAAACTATTGCCTATCTGCTGACTGGGCTCAGCCCTGACTATGAGTTGTTCGTCACGTCGATGACCACCAAGACTGAGCCCCTCACGCTTGATGATGTCTATGCATATCTTATGGCATTTGAGACTCATCATCTTCAGTATCAATCTGATCTGCAGCTCAACCCGTCCTCTTCTGCTAACTTTGTTGGTCGTGGTGGTGGCGGTCAGCAGAGAGCTCATGTCCGCGGGCGCACTCGTGGTCGTGGTGGTCCGCCTAATCTTGGACGTGGTGGCTCACTGCACTACTCGTCTGGTGGACGTGGTGCGTCTAGCCATGCTGGCTCTACTGACCCTCCTTGCCAAATTTGCCACAAGGACGGGCATACTGCTCTTCAGTGCTGGTATCGCATGGATGAATCATATCAAGAGGAGCCTCCTTCAGCAGCTATGGCGTCTACTTCCTCCTACCAGATCGATCCCAATTGGTACTCGGACACTGGCGCTACCGACCACATTACAAGTGAGCTTGATCGCCTTACTATTCGGGAGCACTATCATGGTGGTGATCATGTTCAAGTCGGCAACGGAGCAGGTTTGCAAATTAAGCATGTTGGTCATTGTTCTCTTAATATTGTTGCTCGTCCTCTTGTATTGAATAATGTTTTGCATGTTCCTGAAATTTCTAAACACCTTCTTTCCGTTCATAAGCTTTCCCGTGACAATGATATGTTCTTTGAATTTCATCCTTGGCATTTTTCTATTAAGGATCGCACGTCGAAGAGAAAGCTCCTGGAAGGAAGGTGTGAGTCTGGTCTGTATCCTATCAAGTCCTCGGATGTCCAGCTTCTTAAACAAGCTCTTCTGAGTGCTGCTGTTAGTCATGGGCAGTGGCATGCTCATTTTGGTCACCCTTCATCTCAGACAATTCAGTCTATTTTACGTCTAAATAATCTTCCATGTTCTAGAGAGTCTAGTTCCTCGGTCTGTAATGCTTGCCAATTAGCTAAGAGTCATCAGTTACCTTATGCTAGCTCAATTCATGTGTCCACATCTCCATTAGAGATGGTTTACTCGGATGTTTGGGGTCCTGCACCTTCCTCTGTTGGCGGCTTTAAATATTACATTAGCTTCATTAATGATTTTAGAAAATTTTCTTGGATATACTCGATGCGTGATCGTACTGAAGCCCCTCGCATTTTCTTGCAATTTCAAGAACATGTTGAGCGTCTTCTTGATAAAAAAAAAGTTAAATATGTGCAATCCAATTGGGGTGGTGAATATCAAAAAATTGATAATCAATTTTTTCACTCTCTTGGCATCGCTCATCGAGTTTCTTGCCCCCCATACTCATCAACAAAATGGCTCTGCTGAATGCAAGCATCATCATATTGTGGAAACTGGTCTCGCTCTCTTGGCTCATGCATCTATGCCTATTAAGTTCTGGGATGAAGCTTTTTTGACAGTCACATATCTCATTAATCGTCTCCCTACTCGAGTCATTGATAACACATCACCTCTTGAGCGTCTTTTTAACACCAAACCCATCTATTCTATGTTAAAAATGTTTGATTCTACTTGCTGGCCTCATCTTAGGCCTTACAATAAACATAAACTCTCTTTTCGTTCAAAGCAATGTGTTTTCTTGGGTTACAGCTCTCTTCACAAGGGCTATAAATGTCTTGACATAGATTCTGGTAGGGTCTATATTTCTAGGAATGTGGTGTTTGATGAGCTTGTTTTTCCTTTTGCTAAATTGTCCCCAACACCCACAGATTCCTCTTCGGTTCCCTCACATTTTTTGCATTTGGACAGCACCAGTACTTATTTGAATAATGATCATATGCCTACGTTTGTACCTCCTAACACTGTGGCTGCAGCTGCTCCTGGACTTCATTCGCAGGACGTGTTGCGATCAGATCAGGCGCCATCATCTTCAACTGATGCGCCTTATACGCCTCATGACGGGAACTTCAACATGACTCCTACATCTCCAGGCGTCCTGGATTCTGCACCTTGTGAGTTGTCTGCTGCTCCTCATGATCACGTTCCACCTCCTGTGCCTATCGTGTCTCCTGCTGCAATTGACAGTGTGGCCTCTGAACTGCCGTCCTCATCGTTCTCGGGTCCGGATGCTGCTGTGTCCGTCAATCCCGCTGCAACTTCATCTCTGATTCCGGTGGGTCATCAGTACGGTACTCGGCTCAGTAACAATATTCATCAACCTAAAGTACGTACTGATGGCACTGTTACATATTCTGTGGTTCGTTCTTTGGATTCTAAACCGTCCACACATGTTGGAGCCATGGCACATCCTCTATGGTGTGAGTCAATGGATGAAGAGTTCCATGCTCTCTTACGAAATCAAACCTAGCACTTGGTTTCTCCTTGTCTTGGTCTTAATATAATTGATTACAAATGGGTTTTTAAGCTCAAACGCAAGCCTGATGGGTCTATAGATCGTTATAAGACCCGCCTTGTTGCAAAGGGATTTAAGCAACAATATGGACTTGACTACGGCGACACGTTTAGTCCTGTTGTTAAGCCTACTATAATTCGGATTTTATTGTCTCTCGCTATTTCTCAAAGATGGCATCTGCGCCAAATTGATATCCAAAATGCGTTCTTGCATGGTCTGCTTCATGTGGATGTCTATATGAAACAACCACCAGGTTATAAAAGCTCAGAGTTTCCTAATCATATTTGCAAGCTTGATAAGTCTCTTTATGGTCTCAAACAAGCTCCACGTGCCTGGTTTTCACGGCTCAGCTCTAAACTTTTTCAGCACGGGTTTCATGCCTCAAAAGCTGATGTGTCTCTCTTTATTTTTCAAAAAGGTGACATTTATATGTATATCTTGATCTATGTTGATGATGTCATTATTGTGAGTTCATCCTCCTTGGCCACCGATAAGCTTATTCTTCAGCTCAAAGAGGATTTTGTGGCCAAGGATCTTGGTCCACTGAGCTATTTTTTGGGAATTGAGGTGCATCATAATACAGACAGCATTGTTCTTTTGTAGCATAAATACATTCAAGATCTCTTGCGTAGAACCAATATGCTTGTTGCAAAGGGTACTCCTCCTATGGTTGTTGCTGAGAAGTTATCTTTGCATGATGGTGTGCGGCTTTCTTCAGTGGATTCTACTCGTTATCGCAGCATTGTGGGCGCCCTACAATATTTGTCTCTAACACGGCTTGATATCTCGTACTGTGTTAACAAAGTTTGTTAGTTCATGTCTGCACCAACAACTTCGCATTGGACTGCTGTGAAGCGCATACTACGTTATCTCAAGGAGACTTGTCACCTTGGTTTGCGTATTACTCACTGTCCTTCACATTTTCTCAGTGCTTTTACAGATGTAGACTGGGCTGGTGATTTGGATGATCATCGTAGCACGAGTGGGTATGCTATATTTCTTGGCAACAATCTGGTTTCTTGGAGCTGTCGTAAACAACCAACGGTTTCTAGATCAAGCACAGAGGCCGAATACAAGGGTGTTGCTAATGCTACAGCGGAGCTCATCTGGATTCAGGTTTTGCTGCAAGAACTTGGTATTCCTCAAGCGTCCTCCAAATCTGTGGTGTGATAACATTGGTGCTACCTATCTTTCGGCCAATCCAGTGTTTCATGCCCACACAAAGCACATTGAGGTTGATTATCACTTTGTTCGTGAACGAGTTGCTCCTAAAGCATTGGAGGTTCGTTTTATTTCTCCAGAAGATCAAACAGCTGACATTATGACCAAGCCCTTAGCTATTAGTCCATTCAGTAAATTTTGGCGTAATCTGAATTTAGTTACACTTTATCCAGATTGAGAGGGATGTTAAATATGGCATGTAATCTCTATCTTTAGGAGCTGCAACTCTTGTCTTGTCGTGCAAGTCACGGTTGTAATTCCATGTCTATATATATCAGATGTCATAGCCCGGTTAGGGCTATCCAGTGCCATTACATTTACACGTTCCACCACTTGCGCATGCACAACAGGAGAAACGACGAGCCGGTGATCCGTTGCCGGATCCGGATCATCAGATCAAATCAAACCAACCCGGGAAAATCGAGCCGGGCACGCGACACCCGGCCATCGCGCGTGAAGGAGAGTCAAGCTGACCTGCTGGTGTACACGTCCTTGACGCAGCTAGAGGCTTCACTCTTGTTCCGCTCTGCCAGTCGCCACTTGAGTCACCTCACGTGAACAATGGCAGGCGCCGCGGTCCACCAGCCGCCTCAGATGTGTGGGGCCCCGGTCGGGCCTGTCTGCGCGTTGGTCCCACACACTAGCGCGTGGTGAGCGGCCGCTAGTGACGCGACACGTTTCCGTTTGGTTGTGAGGCTGCTTTAGCTGCCCGAGTGGCGACCGTGATGTGTGCCCGGTCACGGTCCCCCGCCCGTCTCATCAGGAAAAGAAAGGGCAGAGACGACGATCTGATGTGTCAATGGGTGGACAACAACGAGTTCCGGCACTGGGCAACTCAGACACGTGCTCATTACAACACGCAAGTCAAAGCGTCAAACCGCGGGGTTAATTAACTCCCTTGGATTAGATCGGGTACAAAGCAAGATCAAGCCCCTTTTTGTATCTCCAAATCATTTAGATCCCTCCAATACTCCTGCTGCCGCTCATGGTACCATGCATTGGAGTGGCCTTGGTTCGGACCTGCGTTTTCCGTCAGCTGGAGAGTGGCCCGGCCGGGAGTTGACAAGCGGAGACTAGCTTTGCGTGAGGGCAGCGCGTTGACATCAGCAGATGTAATAAAAGGGGTGCGCTCATATTCAGACAGGTGCCTGCCTGACTGCCTGTCCTCGCCCGTCCACTAACTCCTGTGCAGCAGACGGCGTGCAAATAGGCCATCCATGTACTCATCACTACCGCCGCTACCTTGTAGGGTACCAAACCTAGGCCACTAATTATTATTCATACGGTCTCAAACAGCAAAGGGAGCACACCTAGCTCAGTTAGTTAGATTATTACTTGTCGTGAAACACATATATCCACCTAGGTTCGAGCCTCTGACTCAAATAAATATTGTATTTACGTGTAATTATTAATACACGAACATCCTAGTCGATAGCAAGACGCCTTTGAACCTGGTCTACAACTTATTATGTCTTGCAAGAAAAATAAAATATAGTAGTCTCTAACAATGGGAATTAGAAAAGAAAAACTAAACAAGCTTATGTGTGATGTACTGATGGTCAAAGTCTGAAAGATCATGTACATCTAATGGCTTCACGAATTGAAGGAGCTAATAAAGGAGAGATAAGAAATAAGTTACCACTCCTTGTAACGGATAAATTGAAAGAATAAAATGCATGGCATCAATCCTAATGTTTAGTGTTGATCTTAGCTTCATTTTTCAAAAAAAATACTTTAATTCATCTTAGGCCACTAACTGATACGATAGGGACTTCTACGGCAGAGGCCACGCCATTTAAACTAACCTTAGTACCTACACAAAGGATATACTGTAGAATGGATGTGTATCATCAATTCTGTGATCGCCAAACTTTGTTTCGACACAAATGTTTGACACGCGCGGCCGACGTATAATGAAAATTTTCACATGGGCATATGATGTTGAGCATTTACTATCGGTAATGTTAATATTGTTGTTCTAAGAGGTAGATAAAGCTAGTTGGCAAAGTATTGGTGATTAGTATAGTTTTACTGATCTCTACGCAGAATATTACAGCATGGATATTAGATGTCCAGCATTCACATGTGGGGAAAAAAAAAAAGTTTACGCCACCGCGGCAAACATAGGCAAATGGTCTTCCCTCTTGATGGTCCAAATCGACAGGGACCTAATTACCTGACAGTTTGGCTAACATACATATACAGTGTTGCATCTCTGCATCACGAATCAGGTCGCGCCGGGAATCCGCGCAACAGTGTCTTGATGCGCTTTGCTGCCGCGGCATGTGGCAGGACCAGTATGGATGGCCTAATCTTTTCCGGGCCCCACGTCGTTACGTGTAGTGCTGCGGGGGGCGACGTGGACTACTCTGTACTCTTCCCTGGGAGACCACCGTTTTTCTTGACTCACCGTCACCGGCCGTACGTGCAGCCTGATGATTAGACGGAATAAATCAAAGGAAGAAGAAAAGAGGAAATACGATATGGCTCTTCGTTCTTTGTGTGACCAGAAGAGAAGAAAGAGGTCCGTTCATCCATCATCCAAGGTGGGCGCGCGTATCTGGTTCCACAGTGTCGTATCGCATCACGTTTGGTCTCAAATAAACGAGCATCGTCCTCTCCTCCGATCACGTGCCTTGCCAAGTGCCAACAACAAAATATCAAACGAAATTATGGGGAATCGACGCCTTTAACCGGTTTTAGCAATCCATGCTGGTTGGGAAGAATGCCGCATATCGCTCGTGCCGCTGTGACGGTAATAGTGCTGCTGGTACGCGTGCCAAGTTGCCACAAACGGTGGTGGACTTGCCGTTGACCAACAACGTCCTTCTGCCTATACAATGTTGACAAAGGGGACGAAATTGACGAACGTGACAGCCCAAAAGGTGGCAACATGTTGCTACCTCCACTATCTACGAGCTGGCAGCAGGCACATGCTACGGTATAGTACTCTATCATCACACTATGGTCTACAAATAATGTGTACAAGCGAGCTAGTAACTACTGGTAGCAGTGTGATTTGTTATGGCAAGTTGTGCCGACAGTGGCTTTGGCTTATAAAGCTCGTCAATTTTCGATTCAACCTATCGTCCTCGGCCGTGGGAAAAGGTGAAGCTGACGGGTCTCGCCGTTGCCATCGCCGGAATTGCCTCGCGCACTACCATCATTCCATAAACACTTCCAGCCTTTCCTTCTTGTTCCACTATGGATATTGGATACTATACTACAGCTAGCTAGAACAGAAGCGCCACACGCCCTTCTCAACTTTCCGTGTGCGATTTCATTTCATAACAGTTGAGATGCTCTACTAGTCATTTTCCCAAAAAAAAAAAATGCTCTGCTAGTCTAGGTGCAGGGGTAAGTATACGTATATATACGGACGCCGACAACCACGCAACGTACGACTTGCGTATAGTATATAGCTATGCGATGGCTTATTAGTCCCTCTTGCTTTGGTAAAAAAGGAACGGAGATCGAGAATCATCAGCGACAATTGTTTGCGAAACAAAAGTGCATTATGCGCTACGGCAAACATCCCCCTCTTGTTCCCAGACGTCAAATCAAACATCGGTTCCGATCTGAGAGAGAGAGAGAGAGTACAATGCCATTGTCGATTCCAAGCCTCTCCGGTCCATTCGTCGGTTCCTCCCGTCCTCTCTTTCCAGCAAGCGAAATCTTGTGCGAGAAAGGAAAGAGAAGAGAACCGGAAACTATCTGGGGCCCGGAACGAATAATGAAAGCAACGCAACTGGTGGAGACGAGAGCTTCCGTTGCTGAGCAACCAGTGGTGATCCGTGCCGGCACTGCGTCCGACTTGTCCGTCCACCCGTTCCAGCTTATCATGATCTTTATCTACCTAATAAGATTCGCCACCTTCAGAGAGCGAGATATTCCTCGGCAATATTGGAAGGTGAGCGGATCTTTCTTTTTCTTCCAGAAGGACCAGAACCATTGCTTGTTTGCTCTCGCTCGCTCCACAGCTCTTGGCCGGTTACCTATCTTCAAGACGGGACACCATAGGCAACGAGAATATGGTCATATATATATGGTTTTCAATGAGGTAAAACTGTTGTTGGTATACTTTTTCGAAAATGGAAGTCCTTCAAGAAACCCGTAATAGGTTTGTACCGTCCAGAACGTCAGAGTATACCGTTATAGGTTTGTCGTCAGTTTCATGCATGCATGTCAACCCAAACTTTTTTAGGATGCCGATGATTGGGCAAAAGTACTCCATATGTCTATAGATGTTAACATTTCTATATATGATCAATTATGTGAAATATTTTCAACTTTTTACTGATAGCAACCAAGAATTTATTAAGATAGAGAATATATATATATATATATATATATATATATATATATATATATATATGAATGATAGTAACAAAGAATTTATTAATACTGGCAACATACGAATATTAGCTTCCTCGTGCAAGCAACTAACATAATATGTAACATCTCCTATTTGAAATAGTTTGTTTTCATAAATTATTGGTCAAAGTTGAGGAACTTCGATATCACCAAATCTAGGAATATTAACATTTGTGATGGATCGAGGGAGTAGTTTAAACTATATACCAACAACTACAATTACGCATAGAACGCTCCCAATGTTCTTTTTTATTTTATAATAATGCCCAATGTTCTTGGGATGGAGTAGTCAAGTCACTGATTGAGTTTCTGGCTTCTCCCCTTAAAGAACTATACTAAAAGTGGCAATAATGTGGCATGGTCCATTTCATATTTAAAAAAAAATCTGGCATGGTCCATATACATATGGGAAGACCATGTCCATTTCTTTCTGCTTCTCTATACATATATCTTGAAATTTATCCGGTACAACAGGTTGTGTACAACAAAAAGTTCAGTAATACAACCACATCAGCAAAAAAAAAAAAACTATAACTATTGCACTAAGGACCCTACACTCGACTCTATCTCACAAACAGCGCCTCTTGCCATCCTGTTTCGTTGACACACCCCCTTTGTCGTCTTCCAAGGAATGCCATCCACCAGCATGTGCACAAGGGCGCCTAATCATTAAGAACACCACTGTGTAGGGGCCTCGGTGCAAACGTTTTCTCTTCGGTTGTACCGTCGTACGGTTAACTAAAAGCTAAGTGCTCCACGGCACCGGCGCGAGGTTAATTAACCGCTGAACGGCCGGTAAACCTTTAGCGCATCGATAACGTCGGCGATGGATCCGGCGGCGGCGGCGATGGAGACGATGAAGCATGTGACGCTGAGCGTCTGGAGGCAGACCCATTTCGTGCTGAACCGAGGCACTCTCCGCTGCTTGATGTACATCTCCACGGGGAAGTAGACTGTCAACGGCCAGAAGGAGACAGCGCCGAGGAGCCCGACCACGTTCCCGAAGAAGGGGAGAAGCATGGCGACGACCGTTGTGAGGCAGACGAACGCCGAGCGCCAAGTCAGCCGGAACAGGCTGAGCGCGAAGGGCCCCACCTTGAGCTCCTTGGCGATGAAGGCGCTGTTAGGCCAGGCCGCGTTGGCCCGGCGCTCGACGAAGGCGAAGATGGGCTGGCAGAACACCTGGTAGGCCCCCACGAGGTGGACGACAATGGCGATGTTGGCGATGTCGAGAAGCCAGAAGGGCTCGTAGAACCCGAACCCGGTGAGCAGGTTGTCGGGGGCGTCGTTGCCGAACGCGGCGTAGCCCATGCACCCGCACAGCATGTAGAAGATTGTTGTTGTGGCCACGCTCATGCCTGTTGCCTTCTGCATCACCTTCGCCTCTGATGGTGGGGGAGCCTTGATCGTGTCCTGAGAAAAGCAGATCAACCCTTGGTTAGGAAACAGAGCAATCATCAGGTTGGCAAAAAAAATCAGAACAGAGCACCAGAAGAGGAAAAATTGTTTCTTACTTGGATCTCAATGAGGATGTTGGAGAAGGAGTAGGCGAATGCGATGTCCCCAAACGCCTGCAAGCTCCTCCATATCTTTTGCGTGGAGGAAACCTTGGCGCCGATGCTGATTCCAGTGAGGCTGCCGGCGAACCCGCCATTGGAGACGGTCTGCGCGATGCCGAGAGCCAGCCCAATCGAGGAGTATGTGAACGACATCACGGCGGCGACGATGGACAACCACCAAATCTGATCGAAGTCCGGGATCTGCGAGAACAGAATCTGCGTGGCGCCGAAGAGGATCATGTAGGGGTTACTCGAGCTCTTGCACGGGTTGGCGTGGCCCTTGCTGTGGAAGCACCCGGCCTTCCCGATCGCCTGCATACTTATCGACGATGCGATCGTGTACCCGATGGCCACGCCGACGAGGTTAGCGTACTGGATCACGCCACAGAACGTGACCTTGACGCCGCCGAGGTTGGACCGGACGGCGTCCATGTACGTGTAGTTCCGTTTCCCGGTTTCCGGGTCGCCAGTCCGGTAACACTCGGCGAGGAGCGTGGCGGTGTAGTAGGTCACGAAGGCGAAGATGAGCATGGCGGTGGGGCCGGCCACCCAGCCGAGCTGCGCGATGGCCCAGGCGAGGGAGAGCACGCCGGAGCCGATGACGGCGGTGATGATGTGGGAGCTGGCCGTCCATACGGTGCCAGAGCGACGCGGCCTCCCGTCGTCGTCGAGGTAGTCGGCCTGGTTGGCGTTTCCGGCCTCCATCGACACCTCCATGGGCGCCACCGCGTGCTTCTCGTTCATGCTGCCGCCCGCCATCGCTGATGATGATGAGCACTTTGTCTCCGCAACGGGAGTTGGGAGTGTTGTTTGGACGCTTGTGTTCTCAAGTGATGAGGCTTGTGAGGGGGTGAGTAAGAGAAGCTCGGAGATTGTGTGTGTGTGGGAAACGGAGGAGAGGCAGGTTGTTATATATAGAGCAGCGCGAGCAGAAAAGCAACTAGAGGTGGGCGGTTATGGTCATCGCAGGTGTCTGCGCGTCTCTCCATTTCCCGTGTTTCCTTTTTGCGGTAAATCCAATCAAGTTGCGGTGCCGATGCCACGCCGGAGTCCGTTTTGATTCCTCTATTTTATATTATATTTTCTCTGTTGCGGGTGCTACATCATTCTATCCCGTCGTTTGGAGTTTTCCGGCGTTGGCCTTTCCGGGGGCACGGTCATGGTGTGCTCAAAATTATAAGTCGGGTGGGCGGAGGATAAAAACAAGCCCTTGTGATGGTGTGCGTTGTGCGACCGCCAGGGATCTTGGACGCATGCATGCGCTAATACTAACAAATAATGGCTTTTACAGCTCAATCAGAAAAGGTGGCTTTAGATTTTTGGTATTAGGGCTCAAACGGAGAGTACTATTATTGATAAACTTTCAGTTTTATTAATAAGGATTTTTTTAAAGCATCCCGTTTATGGCCGTTGGATGGGGATCCGGTTAACCATTCATGTTCTTTAACCTTCTATATAGTAACCATTTCACCTCACTGCTAGCCTAGCATGTAGTTGTCAACAAATGGAATGAGCGACTGAGCGAGTATATATGTGGCTTACATGAAGTTTCTCTATGATTTTGTCATTGTCATCTCACATGGGTTCTGGATCTGACGTGGTGTACCTGTAAGATTTGGAGGACTCGTCTCCTTTATCATCTAGTTCTCCTTCATCTTTTCTTTATCTTCTTTGTACAACAATTCTAGCATGTGTGTAAGGGCATATGCACCCTGAAGGGATGATAAACATGGTTTTATGCTCACTTAACCATCACGACAACCACATAATTAGAATCATATTCTAATTCTTCATTTAACATTGTGATTTTAAAAAATAAATCTTGAGGCACTAGATAATAGAGCAAATTACTTACTTCTCTTCAATCTAGAATCACATATCTTGTTTGCCCCTACATAATCCAACTTCTCTAATATACCTGAAACTTAACACTGAATCCTTTTATACCATTTTTGTTATTAATTTCTATCTTGTGGACAAGTTTACCCTTAAGGGGGCATCCCTTGTGTATCCTTAAATTAAATAAATAATTAAGAGCACTTATGAATCCAATTTTTTCTAGACTAATAAAAATTCTATCACAAAAGTATGTTCAGATTCCAAAAGTATATTTTTATATAAATATGATATTATTTATTAGTATAGAAAATATAGATAAAATGGACAAGAGTGAAATACAATATTCTTCATTAATAAAAAAAAATAGATAAAAGTCAGTATGATATTTTACATTAATCTAGAAAAATGTGGACAAGAGTGGGTATGATATTTTTCATTAATCTAAAAAATACGTACTTTTGATTGAATCCAAATATTTTTAAATGTGATATTTTTTATTAATCTAGAAAAATGGATGTATAAGTGCGCTTATTTATTTGTTTCATTTGGAGACAAAAAATAGATGTCGCCTTAAGGGTAAACTTGTCCACAAGACAAAAGTTAACAGCAAAAAGGATATAAAAGAGATCCAATGTTAAGTTTTAGGTATATGAGTGAAACTGGCTTGTGTGGGGGCAAATAAGGGATGAGATTCTAGATTAGAGGAAAATAAGTAATGTGCTCTAGATACTGTAGTGGGGCAATGATGGCAACGTCGTGTAAAAAATCATCAAAACCATAGAGTAAAAAATTGATATTCGTCATTTAACTTCTTTTTGTTATAACTTTCTCTTTCCTTTCTTAGAATCAAAACAATCCTTGCATAATTGGGAAGAACCTAGACTTACCAAGATATCATACCCAAGAGACAAATGGTATTCAACAGTCACATGAGTCTATTCTACCTTTTTGTCTGTTGGTAGAGAGGTTATTGTAAAGGGGACGTGACAATTAGTTAGTCACTCTTTTGCCTACGTGAATTAACTTATACTTTAAATAATGTGAATAGATGAATTTTTTTTTTTTGAACTGTAAATTGATGAAAATCGAAAACATAGTTATAGTATCATTAGTCATAAGTTCAAAACAGGATGCAACTATCATGTTTACTATGCTATGCGGCTATGTGTGGGTTTTGAAACTACCTACTAGAGTCACCCGCATATAAAAGGTATTTTTTATTTTATATTAAAAGTTATTCAGTTTTCATAGTAATGATATTTAAGGAATTGTTTTTGAATGGGACTGAAACAATTTCTATCACCCGATATGCTATCAACATTTCTATGACACGTGGAGCCTATATATCACTGATACTGATATAAAGGAGGCTGATATTTAAGCCTATGACATACAAGAATTTCCTATATTAGTTGAGTAAAAACATGCATGTGACTTTCTTATTCTTAAAAAAATCAATCGATGGGGTAAGACCGCCTCCATGAGTTTAAAAAAGTTCAATATTCCACGATCAAGAAAATCCACAAACCATGATTCCATCCTCAAGAAGACGTATTATATGATTCGGACATTAACCAAGGCATGCTTTGAGCCCATCACATACATGAAGAATAAATGACATATATTAAGTATTTTTTTAAAAAAAAAGTTTACACAAATTATGCAGTGCCCCAGAGATTGAACTTGAGGTGGGAGTTTTTCGGTTAATGGTTTTTATCACTGCACCGTGAACCTCTTTATTGTCTTCCTTAGTCTTATTTTTATAGTTTTGAGAGTGAACCTGCTTCACTTATGTACTAGTAATAGATTAATCTAAACATCTTTTTATCCGGTGCACATGATAGGTTGTTTATAAGGAGTGAGTTGATGTTATGAATCAGATGGCTTCAAATGCAGCGTGAGTTGAATTGAAATGAAAACACTTAGCATAGCCGTGCGAGTGCTAACGTGTGAAACTCTTGTCTGGAGCACCTGCATGTGCCTTGCACATAAACGTTTGTAGGTATCATCACTTTAGGATCGTAGAGTACAGACTCTCGTGGGACCACGCGCAGATGTGTCGGCACAAAATCCAGGCTCGCGTCAAGCGCGCGTCTGATACCGATACACACGCGCACGTCTATGATTAGCCTTCCATCAGCCCGCCATGATTTTCACGCGTCCGAAGGCGACACGAGCCAACGTGGCAACAAGGCCCCACATTGGCACGCCTCGTGGGCCCTGTGGGTGCAACGCGTCAGCCGGTGAGTGGCATGGGCCACGTCGGCGACGCGGGTCCCACTGTCATCGAGTCGCATCTTCGCGGCACGCTGCGCGCGTGAGTGTGCGCTGCAGCGCCGAGTGGCCGTGTCGCTGAGACGCTGATGGGACCCTAGAAAATTCAGGCACTATAGTGCATGACACAGTAGTTTGCGAGGAGAGCTACAGTATTTTGCATTAGCCCTGTAGCGGACACTGCACGAGCAGAGCTACATTGTACTGTTCTGCTTGAGTTTCTACTTTCCAGTGCTACTGTAGAAGTCTATCTCATCCGCATGTTTCTGATCGGATGATGCAAAATGTGCCCAAATGCAGCTACTCATTAAGACCTTGAATGCAGAGGACGCCGATCCGTCGCTGATGTGATGTGAACCGGTGTCCTTTCAGTGATAAGAGCATATCCCGAGATTTTTATTTAAGTCTCTATCCTAAATTTTAAAAGAAAAAGATAAAATATAAATTTCAGACATGTAAATAAGATTTTATTTTTCATGTCCTCCCAAAATTAGATTTCACACCCAGGAATAGGATTCCCTCTCCCATCCTTCCTTCTACTCATGGGCCTCACCACTTTTTTTAGTATTTTTCTTTTTTTATTTTTCCTTGTTTTCTTTTTCTTTCTTCTCCCCGAGTCGCACTCTTCCCTGTTGCTTGTCTCTCGCGGCCGCCCACCCTGTCCCCGCCGGCAGTCGGCTTCTCTCCCGCTCCTACCTCTCGGACAAGGTCACCGGCGCCGGATCTACGGAAATGTAGGAGATGCGATGGAATCGACGACCAACGGCGCTGGATTTACCTTCCTCACCGCGACTTACCCAACCTCCGTGTTGCCGGCCCGCAACACCTCTGGCGACCCTCCTCTTCCCCGGTCGACGGCAGCTCGTCCTGCCTCGTCCAAGCCACGTAGGCGCGCCTTCGTCGCCCTGTCTTCCCGGTCGATGGTGCCTCCAACTCCCTGACCGTCGGTGCCTCGTCCCCCTCAGCCGACGACGCCAACTCCTCCTAGGCAGGACGAGCTCCAATCAGTGTAGGGGACGATGAGGCAGAGGAGGGGCGGGCACCAGAGGATAGGAGGGGCAGCAGCAGCATTGGGGCGTCCGTAGGTGGGCGGTGGCGGGCCGGGGGCAACGTGTAGGGAGCAGCACAATGACGAGGAGGGAGGCGGCGGGATGGGGGCAACTGGCAGGGAGTAGCACAGCGTCGGGCGAGGGAGGCGGCGCCGTCGGGCGACAGAGAGCTGGGAACTGCCAATTGGATCCGAGGAATTTGTTTTTATTTTTTATCTGACAAGCGGGTCTCATAGGGATAGGAGTTCATAGAGAGACTCCCACTGGAGTTGGGTACAAAATTGGGCTCTCAAATTTGGTAAGTGAACTTGCAAAATAGGATTTAGGAGCCCAATTTGCATGCCCCACCGGAGATGCTCTAAGAGCATCCTAAATTTTCCATGCCCATCCTAAATTTTGCATTTTAAGCAAAAAAACTTCCTCCAACAGGACCCTTATTTAGGCATGGAAAATGCATGGACACCTAAATTACCCCCTCCTAGTCTCAAGATTTGGAGCCTCCTATTCCCACCTCAAACATGGGGCTCACATATTTTTTTTATTTTTTTTTCTCTTTTCCCTTTCTCTCTTCTCCCTTTCTCTCTTGTGCCCGACCGAATGGCGCCCCTGCCTCCCCTCCCCCCCTCCCCCGTCGGCCAGGCCACCCTCGCCCTCCACCTCCCAGATCTACGACGTGGTCGGGCAGGGGTAGGCGGCGCGCGGGTGGACTGGGCGGTGGAGGGCGACGCCGAGAAGCGGCATAGGCGTGGGCGGAGGCGGGCACGGGCACGGGCACCGACATGGCCGGAGGCACGGCTAGGCCACAACAGCGCCAAATCTAAGGGCAGGTCACAGCGGCGCGGGCTGGGTGTCAGCATCGGTGCTCGGGAGGTAGGGCGGGCGGGGCGCTGCGTCGCCCGGAGCTCTAGAGGTGGGAGATGTGCTCGACTCAATGACAGGCGGGGTTCACTCGTTAGGGGAAAATTAGGGGCCTAGGTTGGATTTGTTACTAGAGTTGAAATCATTTTTTAGAGACCCGTATTTTTCAGGCCGGCCTGCAAATAAGATTTGCAGGCTCAATTTTGCAGGCCGGACGGGAGATGCTCTAGGGAAGTTGCTCACGGTTGGATTATTTGAACTGTATGTGGTCATTTTGGTCAGAGATGAGTCCGAAATATAGAGTCCATTTGGAATGGCGTAAGTTTCTGATTATCGGGGGGAACACCCCAATTCCTGCCAAACGCATGTTTTGAATCGTTTTGGAATTTTAGCCTAGACGAATGAAACGTGTGAAGACCAGTTTTGCATGTGAAATGCCAGCCGATTTGGAACCCTCCTTGAACAGTTGAACGTATTACCAGTTTTATACCAACTATTTATAGGCTTATTTCTCTTCTTTTTTTTTGGTTTCTCCTCACATAATTATTCATTGCATCTTAAATTTGTAATAAGATTCCCCCCAAAAAATTGTATTAAGATGATATATGCTCTATCCATGCATGCATCCATATAGTTATTATAATTTTATATACATATTTGGAGGTGCTATACTGCTATTGTTGTTGGTAACATGGTAACCGGTGGAGAGTTGCTCGCGGTTGGATGATTTGCGTGAATCTACGAACCCTGTTAGTAATCTCCAACTGTATGTGATAGTTGGAGTCGCAAATCTATACAGGTCTGGGTATACTCCTCGCTCACCCAATCAACTCCATTTAGAACTACAGTATATATACATGCAGGTGGCTGGTGCACGCTTGTTAGCTTGGTGGAATTTTAGATCCATTTTACCACGGCGTCTCTAAATACTGACTTGTTACTGCAGGAACCAACTGAAGGGTGGTGGTGGAAAAGAGTAAAACAAATTAGGTTGCCAAGAACATTTCTGATAGAATCATATCCTTAATCATTTGTGGCACATAATATTCGTTGCTTTGTATGGGCGAAATACTATGAAACTCATATCCACATATCCTCACATCATGCCACATGTGTGACACGTTCAAATCATACGAGACTGTTTCGGATAATCCGATAAAACCTATCCTGCTGGTCAGTGGGAATCAATAAGCTCTATATATGTGGGCCTCAGCTTGGGAGATAAAGAGTGCTCTATGCTATACCTTAATCTTTGGCTATGCGCCTATAATGGATGGTCGAATGGATGTCTAGCTCGTTATATTCCTTGTCCACTTGACCACACTCTGTAATAGCCAGAATTAAGCAGTGTAACTTTTTGGCACGTTTTTATAACGAGAAAAGAGCAAAAAGGGTATAAATGTTACTTGTTAATTAGCACTTTATGCTTTTATATAATTGATGACACGAAATTAGTATCTAGCGTAACTTTTGACAAGGAATGTTTATTCCGTTTTCTGTAGATGGAAGGGTTAGATATAGAACAAAGCAAACTTATCTTTACCTACCGTCGTCGTCGCACTTTCACGGTTTCACCGCTGATGTCTCATCCACAAGAGGTGCGTGCGTGGGCACGTGCGGATCGTCTCCTTTTCTTTTCTTTTCTTTCCCGGATTCCTCTGCGCTTTTCATTCCGTGCTCTTTGTGGAGCCGTTTCCATCTGAGAAAAAGCTTCATGATTATGAGACCTACAAGCTAATTCTGCAGCAGGCACGGCAAATGGAAAGCAAGCACCGAACTCGAACCGGATTAGCTAGCTGGGTCGTTCTCTTTCAGTCGAGTTGCACGTTTCTAAAGATGGCAACGGGTGAGCACCCGCTGGGTTTAGCCACTCCAGACCCGCCCCCGCAAGAAAAAACCTTCCCCGTTCCAAAACCCAGACCCGCCAGCGGGTACAATTTCCACCCATACCCGGCCCCATATGGGTGATACTCACCCGACGGGAACCCAGACCCGAGAAACAATAACAATGACAAACACATAGATTTTAAAACGACTGATCTCATTGAGTTCAAGAAATAGGAGTTAGTGTTTATAACACACTCCTTTAAAAAAAAAGTGCATATAGCACACCATAATCAAAGAGATGCAAATTGTAGAGTGATCGCACATTGAGTTCAACAAATATAATATAGCACACCATAATCAAAGAGATGCAAATTGTAGAGTGATCGCACATTGAGTTCAACAAATACACTATAGCTAAAACAGATGCATCAAACGATTGAACATGCGCACTTGTTGACTTGTACTTGCAAACGACTTCGTGGATCATCAGATTGTAAGTTCCTGAAGGCCTTCTTGAATGTCTTGGAGACATGACCAGAAGGAAGCAGTCTTTTCATCTGGCCCATCAACTACAAAAGAAAGCGAAGGATTAGTTGCAGTCAAAGTAAAAAAAAACATGAAATTGCTAATGCTAATGCATGTATCTTTATACTTGTTACGAAACCAATCCTGAGAGCACATTAAAGCCTTCAACATCTCAGGGATGAGCCTGCTGCGATGCTCACTAAGAACTCTTCCACTTGTGCTAAAAGCAGCTTCTGATGCAACTGTAGTCACAAGGATTGCATAAATATCCCTAGCTAGCCGCCTCAAAATTGGATAACGAGTCTCAGCAACCTTCCACCAATCTAAAACATGAAAACCTTTGGTGTCAAGTGGAACAAGTCCATCCTCTAAGTAGCGG
Source organism: Eleusine indica (assembly GCA_030378355.1). Taxonomy (NCBI): domain Eukaryota; kingdom Viridiplantae; phylum Streptophyta; class Magnoliopsida; order Poales; family Poaceae; genus Eleusine; species Eleusine indica. Next base: position 50,380,915 of record CM059494.1, read on the forward strand.
TCTAGCTCAGATTTCAGATTCATGGTTTCTGGCCTTGTGCTTGCAACACGTGCACTGAAGGAAGATAAGAACTCCATGTTACCAGCAGATGGTATAGATGAATCAGTGGCATCATCATCAACCTCTTCCACATGGTATTCAAGCATAAGAATACGCAACAAGTCAATTACTTCGGAAACCTTCTCCTCACAAACTTGTCCAGTTGTACCAAGTAACCATTCAAAACACATCAGCAAGCTTAAAGTTTTAAGCCGAGGATCAAGAACAGTTGCAATGCCCATCAGTCCTTGGATGTCCTTCCAATATTTATCAAACTTGGCAACCATGTTTTTTGACATGGCTTGTACTAATGGATTGCCACAAGTTGACCACTGTCTGATTTTCACTCTAATCTCATAGATCTTAATGAAGTAAATGTTTGCAGTAACATACTGAGTTCCAAAGAATAATTCAGTTATGTCGTTAAACAAGCGAAGCCTTTCTACAACATCTGCTGCAAACTTCCATTCATCCTGACTAGGCATGCAAGTTTATTGCTTATCTACAACACTAGCTCTTATGAAAACAGCCTTGTAGGGAAAAGCAATGTTAAGCATGTTGAAGGTGGAGTTCCATCGAGTTTTACAATCCAGATGTATCTTAGTTTTCATATTAACTTTGATAAACTTAGCTATCTCCTCAAATTTCTCAATTTTTTTGGTGTGGCTGTCCAATAAGCTACACTTTCACGAATATTCTCAATTGCATCTTTCAGTGGTTCTAGTCCGTCCTTAACAATCAGATTGAGAATATGGGCACAACAACGCATATGTAACACCTTCCCATCATTCATAAATTTACTTTCGCCAATCTTTCGTACAAGAGAAGGAATTACCGCATCATTTGTAGTGCAATTGTCGAGAGTCAAAGTAGAGATCTTCTCATCAAGATTCCAATCAACCAAAGATTCGTAGAGTTCTTCACATATGGCATCAGCAGTGTGAGGAACAGGAACATAAATGAACCTGTATGTGAATACCAAAACAGTGTGTTATGATATATTCTCAATGTCAATGAACCTATATTTGACAAGTTATACTTGTTACCTCATGATGATGCTTCTAAGAGTCCAAGATTCATCAATGAAGTGGGCTGTGATGGCCATGTAACCTCTCTTTTGATTCTTAGAGGTCCACGGATCAGTAGTAACAGCCACCCTGGAATCAATTGCAGCCATATATTCAATGGCTTTCTTCCTCTCTATTTTATATTGCATCAGAATGTCCTTCCTAGAATAAAAGAAAAGACCATCAAAGATGCATTTAACACTTGAGAAAAAAATCACATAAACAGTTGCATAAATAAGCAAGATATATACCTTATGGTATTCCTAGTCCCAATCTTGAATAGTGGCTGAAGAGCACTCACAAACCTCCGGAAACCAGCATGATCAACCATACACAAGGGATACTCATGTAGTACTATCATTGCACAAAGTTCACTTCTAGCTGTCTCCTGATCAAATGTATAGTTCTCTATTGAAATAGTCTCTGTTTTTGAGGAACCAAACCTTAAAGAAGCTTATGCAAGAGTCTTGTTTCCACCCAACTTAATCTTTTTCAGCGTACAGATCTTCAAATGGTCATGAAGATGTTTAGTTTCATTCCTTGTTTCTCTAGAAAGATACCTAAAATAGTACATACATTTTGCCTTCACTACCCCCCGTATTTTCACTCTGCTAAACTCATGCCAAACTTTTGAAGTGAGCTTTCTCTTTGAACCAGGGTCAACACCATCAGTGTCCTCTTCCATTATCTGATGATCATCATCATCTTCTATTTCAACTGGTTCTGAGTCATTGACAGATTCAGACTGACTAACTGGAGCTTGACTGCTATTAACACTAGTTGCAGACATTTTATTAAATCTGTACATAAATACTAATCAACAACGTAAATGTCAAAATATAAAAACAAATATTGTAATCTGAATATGTACAATTTAATTCCCTAACAAATAATGTGATATTGTAGGATATAACACTAATCCAAATAGCTTGAATATTAACACATAAACAACGATGAGATTGCAGGATAAAGAAATCTTAGTACATACATTCGTAGGGATCCGCTAATCTAGATTCTAGATTTGCATAAAAATATGTTTTGCTTACCCAAAAGATTGCAGGATGTTGGGACCGGAACTTGGGGAAATGGGAGGGCGCTTGTTCTTCTTGCTTGGGGGATTGACAACGTGTCGACGCTGCTCCTAAGCTCGGACTGCCGTGGGCTTAGGAACTCCGTTTCTTGGTGCAGTCACAGTGACGATGGAGCGGTCTTCGATGCGCCTCGTCCATATTCGCCCCCTTCCAATCTGACGCTAATCGATCTTGATCGGAGTCATCGGCGTCGCTTTCAAATGGGATGGTTTGAGGTCAGTGGAGGAACGGAAAGCTGCAACTACAATTGCAAATCGAAAAGATAGTCAAAGAAAGAAGAAGGTCACCGGCAGCTGTCATCCATGGGGCCAGATTGCGCCATCATGGAGCTAGGCAGCTAGCTTTGCACTTGCGCATTGGTGTGTTGATGTGTGATGGCGGCTGGCAGAGTAAACAATTGTTTTGGAGTATATTTAGCTAATTAGTTAGGGTTTCTGCTGTTAGTTTTTATAGTATAATATATGCAGTTGGAGTATGGGAGCTAGACTGGGCTGAATAATGGCCCATGAAAATAAGTGAAGTGGGCTAAACACAATACCCATGGGTTAACGGGTATGGGTTGAAGGTGAACGCACCCGCACCCGCTATACCTGTTGGGTACTGTTTTTTGCCGTCAACAGACCCATGGGTACAAAAACTCACCCATACCCGGCCCCTAATGGAGTAAATACCCATCGGGTAGCAGGTTACGGGGCCCATTGCCATCTTTACACGTTTTCTTATCTTTGGTTACTAACTTACTACTGCAGCCATTACCGGCTATACTTTTCAATAGTTTTCTGACCTTTCCTCAAACTAAATTAGGTTTCCTACTAATTGTGCTTTCCCATTACCTAATCGCGTCACTGATGTTGGAATTTGGCCTATTTTTTAAATGGCCCATTCAGGAGAAATTTCAAAGCAGTAAGTGACTGTTGATTTTAGTATCACCTTGCTAGTCTATGATGGTCCATACCAACTGAAATAACAGTACTCCTGTACATTGTTGAATAAAGAAAGCATTAAGAGAGACAAAGAGTAGCGCTATGAGTACACATGTACACGCGCGCATGTATATGCATCTTTTTACGTATTATCCCGCGTGACTTATAAACCATTTTGTACTAATCAAGAAGATTAATAAACGGTTAATACCATAATTAGAGTTAATAGACCAGCCAAGTTATTGACCACTAATTAGTGGGCGCAATCAAGTAGGAAACAGCTCCTAGAGAGCAGCCGTGCCTATATTAGATTCTGGAGACGTCCAGGTTTCCATACAACGAAAATCTCCTGCCATTCTTCTTTCTTGTTTCCATCGGGAAGTTGTGCTATGTTGCTGAGCTGCTCCAATCTCGTCGGCCTAATTTCTTGGCGTGCACCGAGGAAAGGGTGAGCGGTATCTCCGAGTCGTTGCCACCGTGAAGCCCGCACAAAGGGCGGCAATAAGGTTTTTGGGCAGCGCATCTGCGCGACCGCTCGAGACTGATCCGTGACGACCTGCACTGCCTCATCGACAAGCTACCACGTCTACATCGACGGTCTATTTCATCTACAATTTACGTTGTTTTAATCGCCGATAAATCCAACGTGAGTTCTAATGGCTCTCCTGGTTATTATTGTGTTGCTCTGCGTGCTGCATGTGTTAGTTAACATCTCATGTTTTAATGTCTATGAAATTTACCTAAAACAAAAATTTGGAAATAGAATACTCCCTTTCAAAATATAAGCATTCCAGGATGAGAGAGAGTGTGTCCAGATTCATATTATCTATCATGTGTTCAGATTCATTAAAGATGCTATGAATCTAGACCAAAGTCTGAAATGCTTATATATTGATACGGAGGGAGTAGCACGCATATTTCCAACAGCTGACACCATTTGATGCACTCATTCACTAGCTGCCGCGTCATGCAGGCTCCAATGCAAGCAGGGTCTTCTTCTTTTGATTTTTTCATGGTTACTATCAGTGGCTCTATCAGTGCTCTTTCTGTTGACGATAGAACAACACTGTTGTACGTGCGTGCTTGTTTCGCCGTGTTGCGCCACGATGTGAGCTCGCTGTCACCGCCGTAGGTATCATATCAGAATCACGAGCTGTGAAGTGGATACGCGTAGAGATGATTTCAATGGACGGTCCCGGCCAGGTGGTTGACTCTTTAACGCTTTCGTTCACTACTAGGAGGAAATTGTTAATGAGCCCCGCATGGGGTCAACGACCTTCCTCCTTGACCTTCCCGGCTTGTCAACCTTACTCTGCACTCACTGGTCGCCACCTAATTATAGTCCTCCTCGGTCAATGCTCGGTCCACTGCAGAGGCAAAAGAAAAGACAATATAATCAAAAGTCAAATGCAAGCCTACCCATTCAACAGTGTTATCTATCAGCACCAGAAAGATCACTGCCAAATCGACTACTATAGATCGTTCTGATCAAAGCTTATTCATCTTAGGCCAGTCTAGGAGTTTTATCTATATATGATAAGATGTGAAGTCAATAAAAATGATGATGTGACATACCCTGCTTTTATCAGGATGAAACTCGATTCACACTATTTTCAACGGATGAAATTTTATTGAAACACCCACAGAGAAATACGGATTCTTCACAAACATATTTTAATCAATCCAAATACAATACTTTAAAATTTTGTCAGACCTATAAAAACGTAAAATGAAACTAGATATATTGAGAGATGTTGTTTTATCTTTTAAACTAATACTATAAATGTGATGTAACACTCTTTGAAATCTGTAAAATGATACATTCTCCGTTCGCTAATTTCTGACATTCCCGACCGTCGGATTGAACTACGAAACAAATAGCCGGCATTGTCCGAACGGCACCATTTAAAAACAGAGGAAGTATTTTGCATTAAGATTGGTCTTGTATCCAAATCTATACACACGTGGGTGGTTGTCACATCATATTGACTTGTGTTGCTGCGCGAGGAAGACTTTAACACGCCGATGCATGTTTGATTTCCAGCAGATTTCCTTGCCTCGTTAGGTATAACACCGAAGTTTGCGATTTTTTATGATGAGGACGAGCGTTGTCTGCCTGCCACTGCTATTGGAGCTGCGCTGTGACAGCATGCTGGTGCCTAATAAACTCCCGTTTTGATGAGACACGTGGAAAGAAAGTAGGCCGCCGGACAGAGGATTTGAAGGTGGAATGGTACTGTGAGCAGTAGCAAACAGGTGGAGTCTCCTCTCTTTCGGCGGTCAAGGACGGCCACGTCACCGTGCCGCGTGAGCGCCACGCTTGACGATCCACTCGTTGCCACCGTCCACCTCGAAAGTGACTTGTACGATGCATGGCGCGTTTCTATTTCCCTTCCGTTCTTGTGCAGAAAAGCGACGATACCGTGTGTCAAAATAATGAAAAGAGCTGACAGGTGCAAGGTGCTGGCGTTGATCATCCAGAAAGAGGAGCGCGTTAGATTCCTTTTTGTTCATGCTTATTTTCTCCTTTCGTTTGTAGGTGCACACTGCGTTGACTTGAACCAATAAGTGGCTTGTTGCCATTGGTTCTACTGCCCTGTCATATTATTATTTGTTCCTAGGAAGATCGATACTTCCCTTCTCTCATTCAAATGTCAAGAATATGTGTTGACGATTGATTCCAAACCAGAATATCCAGATTTCACAAATTTAGTGTTTAAATGTGTTTTGCAGTTAGTGAGCATTGTTCTTGAGCATTTTAGCTAAATTTCATTCAAGGAACAAAGTCCTTATAAATATCAGAAGATAAAGCCAAACTACATGTTTAAAGTGTTCATGATGAAGCTCTTATCGAGTCGATTGGAACGGACATGTCGAATGTCTAATCTAGAATCCGAATGAAGAAGTTATATATGATATTTGAAAGATGTTTATAGAAAATTTTGTTTTTTACTGATTTACACTATATGAAAATCGGATATCTCGGTTTGGACAAGAAAATTGTAAGAGTTTCACTTTCAATGGGATTAGACCTTTTCACCTTTTATGTATAAACGTCCATGACGGATAACATATCTTTAATTGAGAAAATCTTGTATATTTACTTTTATCTTCAAACCCTACCTTTGCAAATCTTAATTCTTGTCCTTATTTCTCTCTACGGCGTTTGATATATGGTCCCTCCTAGGCAGACCTCATTGATTTTTATGACAAATCCGTAACAACCGGATATTCCAATTTTAACATACTAAAATCATGCATAGCTGCATAGGGGCGTGCTGTTGTTTCCAAAGTTTGCTTCTTTGATTAGCGGACAGTTTATGGTTCTGACATACTATTTTTCTCTTACTAATTAAAAATTTATAATTTGTCAAATTGCCTATTATTTTATTATTTTGCTAATAAAACAAATCATGACATTTGCTCTTAAGTATAAAAATGATCACCGTAATTGATTTTTACAAAATGTATCCACTGTTGCATTATGAAAATTGTATGCATCCAAAATGCTCTTCTAATATTTTTACAAATTGCATAAAGCTACCTATCCAGTAATTTAACTTACAATACTATGTCATCATTAGAGAAGAATCATAAGTTCTTGCACAGTAACTTTAGTATAAGTGATAAAAGTTATAATTAGCTAAAAAGAAAAAAATGCATGGGCTACTGAGCTAGCTATATATTTTATCGAATATTGGGAATTGAATGAAGCCCTAGGAATGTGATTGTACTAGCATGTTCTTGCCCATGCCCTAGGAATGCTGCAGAACTCACTGTCTAGGACCAAATGAGCTAATCTCTTGCAGCATTCAAAACCCTATAAAATTGTGTAGTTTAAAAAAAAACTCTAAATCGTTCTCTAGTTCTCTTTCAATTATTCTGCAATTTCTAATATTTACATTATTCATATTTTGCTCCTTCTATAATGCAGCGGCAGAGCACCTGCCTCTTGTATTAAAAAAAAGGAATTCATATTGTGCAATATTGCTTCGATATATGTGATGAACTACATTCCTTCTTGGAGCATTGCATCATCTAGAGCCGGGTGCGGTGAGTTTAAAACATCTGAAGCAAAGTTTTGCCAAATTAACTTTCGCTGAAACTTCTGTTGAAACTTAATTATATGAAAAGTTTTTCCAAAAGATACATGAAAGTTTTTAAAAACCTATCACGTGGAAAGTTGTAGACTTTTACGATATAGCTATGGCTTAAGCAAGAAGTGCACGAGCACAAATGAGTGGCGTCTGTTATTGAAACCACAGGCTGAGTTGGGAAATCACAGTGGTCATTGTTCTTTAACTGTTAGTACCTGTGAACTAAAGGTACTTCTAAGCAAGCTTAGGATTACTGGTTTGTATGCTTGTGCAGCCATAAACGTCATGCAGTATATCGATTTTAAGATCTGCCTGCTGTTCTTGGCACCTGGGAATCTATTGGCGCAAACCAATGGTTAATATAAAATTTTCAAGGGTGGAGATGAAGGAAGCTAGCAACTGCTCTGTTCCGTTTCTCGAGAAGCAACTGCTCTGTTTGCTGCGTTTTTTTTTTGGAACTACCGCATATTGTTTCATTTACATCAGGGTTAGCTATGTCTAATCCTCTATCAACTTAACCGCTGAACGGCCGGTACACCTTGAGCGCCCCCACGATGTCGGCGACGGATCCGGCAGCCGCGGCGATGGAGACGACGAGGCAACCTACGCTGAGCATCTTGAGGCACACCCATTTTGTGCTGAACCGGGGTACTCTCCGCTGCTTGATGTACATCTCGACGGGGAAGTATACCGTCAACGGCCAGAACGAGACTGCCCCAAGAAGCCCGACCACGTTCCCGAAGAAGGGGAGGAGCATGGCGACGACGGTGGTGAGGCACACGAACGCCGAGCGCCACGTCAGCCGGAACAGGCTGAGCGCGAATGGCCCCACTTTGAGCTCCTTGGCGATGAAGGCGCTGTTAGGCCAGGCCGCGTTGGCCCGGCGCTCGACGAAGGCGAAGATGGGCTGGCAGAAGACCTGGTAGGCCCCCACGAGGTGCACGACAATGGCGATGTTGGCGATGTCGAGCAGCCAGAACGGCTCGTAGAAGCCGAACCCGGTGAGGAGGTTGTCGGGTGCGTCGTTGCCGAAGGCCGCGTAGCCCATGCATCCGCACAGCATGTAGAAGATTGTTGTTGTGGCCACGCTCATGCCGGTGGCTTTCTGCATCACCTTCGCCTCTGATGGTGGCGGTGCCTTGATCGTGTCCTGAGAGAGAAAAACAGAGCAATTTGTTTGGTCAGGAACAGAGCTTCGGTGTCTTGAAGAAAACAGAGCAGCAGTGGAGGAGGGGAGGGGAAGTTTTGCGTACCTGGATCTCGATGAGGATGTTGGAGAAGGAGTAGGCGAAGGCGATGTCCCCAAATGCCTGCAAGCTGCGCCAAATCTTCTGTGTCGCAGTGATGCCGGCGCCGATGCTGATGCCGGTGAGGCTCCCCTTGAATCCACCATTGGCTACACCAAGAACCACAGACGGATTATTATTGATAAACATATTAAAGCAACGTCCTCAATTTTTTTTTAAAAAAGTTGAGAAGCAAAGCAACTAAACCAAGCCAAGAACTCACAAATGGTCTGCGCGATGCCGAGGGACAGCCCGATGGAAGAGTAGGTGAAAGACATGACGGCGGCCACGATGGAGAGCCACCAAATCTGATCAAAGTCTGGAATCTGGGAGAACAAGATCTGCGTGGCGCCGAAGATGATCATGTAGGGGTTGCTCGAGCTCTTGCACGGGTTGGCATGCCCCTTTGTATGGAAGCACCCGGCTTTCCCTATCGCCTGCATACTTATCGACGATGCGATCGTGTACCCAATTGCAACGCCAACAAGGTTAGCGTACTGGATGACTCCGCAGAAGGTGACCTTGACGCCGCCGAGGTTGGACCGGACGGCGTCCATGTACGTGTAGTTCCGTTTTCCGGTCTCCGGGTCGCCGGTCCGGTAACACTCGGCGAGAAGCGTGGCCGTGTAGTAGGTCACGAAGGCGAAGAGGAGCATCGCGGTGGGGCCGGCGACCCATCCGAGCTGGGCGATGGCCCAGGCGAGGGAAAGCACGCCGGAGCCGATGACGGCGGTGATGATGTGGGAGCTCGCCGTCCATATGGTGCCCGTGCGGCGGGTGCGGCCGTCGTCGTCGAGGTAGTCGGCCTGGTCGGCGTTCCCGGACTCCAGCGACACCTCCATCGGCGCCACCACCATGCTCTTCGTGCCGTTCTGCAGCGGCCCCATGGGAGTGGAGTGTGGAAGCTTGTTGGGTAGGGGCTGCTGCAAAGGTGAGGTCCGTGAGCGGGTGGGTGTGGAACGGAGGGGAAGGAGGCGGGCTTTTATAAAGAGTGAACTCGAGCAGAGAGAGAGAGGGAGGGGGTCGACGCGGGAAGGAAGGCTCCTCCGGTCAGCGCGTGCGCATGACTGCATGCGCCCTTCTCTTATTTTATTTATCTTTCCTTTCTACTCCTTTTTTTTGGTCGGAAGAATCCATAAAGGTTTTGGCTGTTTGCTGCGTCGATCTACGTAGGGATTTGGAGTTTTGCGTCGCCCTTGGGTGACGGCTTGTGGACTCTTCCGGGGCTCTGCCGCTCTAGTGTGTGATGCTCATGGCGTTGGTGTGCTCCAAATCAGCTGAAGTGTGCTTGTAGGACTGTATCTGATAGAGAGCATGGGTTATTCGTGGACGCAGGCAGAGGTGGTTTGCACCGAAATATAGTTGGCTGTTGTCGATCTCCACAGACTTGACTGGCATGTGCACTATGAACAACGCGGCGAACATTCTTGCCGGACTTTGCCGAGATTTGTGGTTGTGAGATAAGGTGGTGGCACCGATGAAACCATCGCACCTATATACGTAATCGCTGTTATTGCCTAATACTAATATAGTACCACGTGCATAGGTGCAATTCCTCACATGCAGGCGAGCAAACAGGCTATACCATAGCCGGACCGAACCACATGCGCCTCATCATGTCGAGTCCGAACAGGACATCCACACATTCATTTCAAGCGCGCCGATTACAGTTATTGCACGCACCCAAGCCTCTGTGATTAGCGTTGGATCCGCCATGACTTCCACGCCTCAAGAGTCAATAAGAGCCAGCGACGCGGCTTCGTCCTGCTCGTGCGTGTGCGCTTGCAGCGGCCGGGGGCGCCATCGACACGCGACCGGTGCCGACCCTCGGATGACGAAAGTCTCGTTCGGTGAGGTCACCGCCGTGTTCGCGTCGTCTCTGTGGTGGTGCAGGTCGCCGGGAAGCCGATCGCGGTGGTGTCCCATTCTCCACGGCTCTGACTATTTTGGGCTGCAAATCGGGGCGCGTGAGACGGCTGAGATCATCGGGTGTCGCCGTGTAGCTTCATCCAAGACCCATCATGCGTGTTGATGGCAGCCTGATAATGACGATGCAATCAACTGCAGGTGTGTGAAATCAATTTTGCGGAAGCGCCTTGATGGTTCTCGAATTAATCTGTGCGAACCCAAGAGGTACATATGTATGGTCCAAGATCGCAGGTCTGTCACACAGCTGTTTCAATGTTGGTGTCGCGTAATAACAGGACTTACAGCTAATAATTCAAAGTGTGGCGCCCGGTCTGGCCAGTACTTACAATACGATGTACGTGCAGTCTGGTTTGGCACATGACGGAAATGTTGGTTTCAAGTTGCGTGAGGAGCCATTTGGATTGTCACCATTATTTTGGATTTCATTACAGGGACATTTTTCCTGACTCCTGCTTTTTCGGATTTTCTTCACTTCAAAAAGTCAACCATTTCTAGATGTATTCTCCATGCTCTTAATTAATTTCTTCCCTTTCATCATTACCTTGTTTCCCAAAGTCGATGAGGTGTGACTTTTCAAGCTTCCTAAGAAGCATGTATTGATATAAGAGTCACATAAAGGAGAATGGGGACTACTACTATCGAAAGTAGCTGTAGTCGATAACCAAGTGTAGTATACCCTAGCTAGTTCACCTCACGAGCAGTGGGAACAGTAATATTCGGCCGGCCGACGCCCGCCTAATTCGTGATGCAAGTCCAGTTGGAAAATCATGGGATTGGACAGTGATTTATCAAGCGGGTGTAAACTTTTTTGATCGGTCAAAAGTTTCTACGACAAATTTGGCGAATGCGATGTCTACCTCACCTGAAATATAATGTTGGTGGTCACCTTGCCCTTTGCTTGCTTGCTGCAGTTTGATGACTTTAGCAGCGGCTATCTTTCTGCGTGTTTACATGCCTTGACGGCTTGACCCATGCAATGTAGCACAACACATACGGATGGGGTAGATTGATAAAATGTGGACCAAACCAAGAAGAGTGACCAGGCGCAGAAGTCGTGTAACATCTTTGACAAATGACAACGGTACGGTTATCCTGGCAAGTAGCAAAATGTGTTATTTATTTTTCCTTTCAGTATGTTTTCATAATTTCTCTTGTTGCTGTCAGCATAATGTATTGGTTACACGGTTAAATTCATTGGGTGAAACACAAAATTAATGTTAAACAAGATGCAACAGCTTCTTTTACATGGAATACTAAAATGATCAAGCTTCTGCTATTAACCAAATCATGTTAATAAAGTATAACGCTAACAAGTAAAAGAACTGGTAGGGTTACGTTGCTATGTGGATTCAACTCCACTGAGCCGTTAACATTCAGCTCACAAATGCCTTCGTCTTTATAAAAACTTGGACCATTTGTTTTTATAAATAAGCCTTTTATATATAAGAGATATTACTCGGCTTTTGGAAAGCAAAAATAATAGGAGTTTGGTACTGGGGTTACCAGTTTACAGTTCAAGAGCAAATGTTTGCTATGTGGATTCAACTCCAGGACCCTCTGAGATTAACATTCAGCTCACAAATGCATTCATCCCTATAAAAATCGGACCATTTGATTTTGTAAACAAGCCATTTTTTTATAAGAAATATTACTGGCTTTTAGAAAGCGAAAATAACAGGAGTTTGGTACTGGGGTTACTAGTTTATACAGTTCAAGAGCAAAACACACTCATACCTACATTTTATAAACAAGCCTCACAAGCAATGTCACTTAGGCCCTGTTTGGATCCCTTTAGTTTTTAAGAAACTGGTTTCTAGAAACTATAGAGCCTCTAAACATGCCAATTTTTATGCCAGTTTCTATAAACTAGATTATGAATTTTTAATAAATCTATAATCTGACTAAACCTAACTAATGCTAGTTTTTGCCTCATTCTAATACAATTAACTACCAAAAAACTACTTTATAAATTATAAAAACTAGGATCCAAACATTCTCACTTAGTTTTTATTTTAAAATTAGTTTATAGAAACTGAAAATATGGTGAATCCAAACATGACCTTATATTGCTGTTTTTAACACTAAGGTATGTGATAGTGGGTAGTGGCTTGGCTGGCTACCTCAATTCCCGAGCTTGTCCATTTACTGTATCTTTCATGTCGTGTTAATTAAACAATGTAATTGTGGATACACGTTTATTATGACTAGATTGGTTAGGTAGATCAGAAAGGGTCCCTTAAATAATTGGCACTTTTTGTTTTTGGGAGAAAAAACAATTTGCACTTTATGCTTTTACAACTTACATCAAAGCATCTCTAGCTCGCATGAAAAGCTTGCTTGGATACTCTAGCTATAGGCATGGATATGATCATATGAATGGCATAGCGACACAGGGTGCCTTTATGTCGTTAACCACGTGATTGTCAGTCCCGTTGCGTTTTCTCTTTTTCATATTTTGAAAAATTAAAAAGTGCTTCTTTGGTTCAGAATAAATTCGGCAATGGAGGATCTGAATCGTGCTATGACAATCATTGATCGGTAACGATAAGGGTGCGGTTTAGTTTGCAGCCGTGTGGGACCGGGAAAAGCAATCACCCACTCTCACGGCCGTTTCGGAGTCCCAGATATCAGCGGTCACACGTGCTTCTTTGAGTTCAGAATAAATTCGGCAGCCGTGTCTCCCATCTTCCTCATCAAAAAGAAATCCTGCTCCTCCTCATGATCAAGATGACTGATTGAGAGCAATTCTAAGAGCTTCCGGAACACAATTCTAAAAGGGACAATTGTATGATTACCACTGGCTTGAGACCTCAATTCGTCACAACCACAAAAATCTTTCCACTGACACAAATACTACTAGAATGAGCTTCTGTTTGCTCCTGTTAAATTTAGCAAATAAAAAAGGGTTAATTGCAAAAATCACTTCATAATCCACTTGGAGTTTGAGATTTACACCCACAAGTCATTTTGTTGCAAATCCTCACCCATCTAGTGAGTTTGTTGCAAAAACCACCCCAATATACATATATTTAATTTAATCAATACATTTTTGTTTATTTGGAGTAGTCAATGATGTTTTTATCAAATATATAAAATTTTGAGAGTATAATCTTCATATTTTTAGAGAGAATATGTAGCAAAAATATCAATTAAAGTTCGAACTGTGTTTCACAAAGTTTGAAATTTGAATACATTTTTCGTGAAAATAATAGTAATTACACACTAAAAATAATAGTAATTACACACTTAGTTTATTTTAAAATTTATATCAATAAAAATATATAAAATTAATTAAACATGTGTCAACTGGGATAATTTTTGTAACTAAACTTATTGGGTGGGTAAGAATTTACAACAAAAATATTTATGGGTAAGAATTTCAAACTCGAAGTAACTTATGGAGTAGTTTATGCAATTATCCAATAAAAAACTGGCAGTCACCCATTGCCTGGCAGTCCACTATATACTAATACTACCCCAGTAATTTATCTATGACAAGTGCTTTACTATTCTAAACTACAACAACACGATGAATTGCCAAAAACACCTCCCAAATCTAACGCTTTGCTAACCAATACCTAAACGAACAAACAATATCAAAGTAATCTATGTGCAGAATGTGCTCAGCAAAGTTTAGTTTCATTCGAAGCATGTTTTAGACTCCTATCAACAGTCTTACATCGGTAGGTCTGAAACCACCAAATATGGACATATTCATCTCTCCTCCTCCTCTTCTCTCTTTATTGTTTGCTTGCGTGTCTTTCTGTGTAGGCTTAAAAGGTTTTCTTAATAAATGAAGAACCTTCCTGAAAAATGATATTAGAACTTTTTTTCTCACAAATATATGCAATGTGAGGCAATCTCAATCATTCATTTCATCTAAGATCCATGGTACCTATAACTGTTAGTCTTGAATGTTAAATCACTTAGTATTTGCTAGACCGCAAATTTCATTCTTCAGTGACACACCAATACGCGCTGATGATTAACTCCAGCGGCGAACTCTGGCGCCTCTCGCCTTCGCCGCCGTCGACCTCAGACGCGAGAGACGCACCTGCACTAGCGCGCCGCACTCGCGCCCTTTGTCCCCCGCGCTTTTAGGTGCTTCTTTTTACTTCAAAAAATTCCGACTCCTCATGATCAAGATATAACTGACTGATTGGTGTAGCATCAACAACCTAAGACTAGCGTCAGCAACCACTGCATACTAGTCAAGTTACACACGTTTGATTTCTTCCCTAGTGCTGGTGCCTAATTAAGTTAGCACCGCACTGTTAATCAACAGTAGAACGTGTCCCCTGGTGAGAGCTGCACGTTCCTTAATTCTGGTTGGGCGTGGAGAGACCAAATGTAAACATCAAAGCCTTTCCTTTGATCCTTTCTTCCCCCTAACTCTGCTCCTAAGTACTCACTGATGATCACCTCACGCACTCACCAGCTACGCGTACGCCCACTAACTAGCTGTGCCTCAAGTGGCTCGGTACTCTCGCGCTGTTCACGACTGGATGACGAACAGAGCTGCTCGCTCGCCGTGTCTCACATGCGCGTCCCTCCTTTGGGCTGCGCTGCTCCACAGTTTGCTATCCTGCTTTGATGGAACACGTCATCAGTGCCTGTGCTGTGCATGATCAGATATTCGGATCTCTATTCACAACAGGAAGACTGACTGACGCTGACATGTTTGGAGCTGGATGGCGAGCGCGCGTCTGACTTTGGCTTCAGGTCAACGTTCACTTTGACTCGACCTATTCTTACTTAGTTACTTCCTCCATATTAATATGTCAGCACTCCTAGTTCGGGCCTAATTTTTCAAGATCCAAACATTTACAAAATGATCCTTCAATTGGATTAATCAAATACTTTGCAACCATCACCCAAGCTCGTACCACGACTTCTCTCCTTATGTCAATTACTTGTGCACCGCCGTAGGCCTCCTATCCCAGATCAATATCCTACACCATCTCCGACATACTATTGTGTCAAATGCAATAAAAATTATACATATTTGACCATGCAGAGCGTTTTTCACATTAAAATTTAACATATCTAAAATACAATAAAAATTATAATTGTTATTTGAGTGTAGAGGACATGTACCTCAATAATTGTCTTTTTAAACTACAAAATAATTAACTTGTATAGACACTCTTTTTATATGTAATGGAAACTGAAACTGTTATATGAGCATGTTTTTTTTAGCACGGGGGCATATGCCCACCTTAAGTTACCCGCTGTCCGCTAGACGCTTGAGTATAACATGTATTAAAATGATTGTAAACACAAGAGTTTGATGATTTTTTTAATCAATGCAATATATATATGTTAAATAAGTTCCTGGTTAGTATTTAAAAATAGTTGTGATGGTTTACCGTTTTTAGAAGAAACTCTAATTGCATTTCGCTTGTTCTATGAAACAATTGTGGTAGTTTACCTATGAAATATTTATTTATTTAGTTAATGCCAATAAGGCATGGGAAATTATTCAAACAACAACAATTTATAAGAAATTTAATTTAATTTTGTTTATTTAGTCTAGGAAGTCATTGGTCATATACTTTAATTTGGTGTTATTGAGGATATCGGGATTAAGAAGCAAAATATTCAAGCATGGGGCCACGTGCTCAACCAAGTTCAACAATGATAATTCCATCTACCTATTTTTATATAGCCTCTCTCACTACCACTGAGAAGAATAATAAAAATGCTAATAAAGAAAGAAATCTGCAAGTTAAAATTGTTATGGTTATAGAATAATAAAAATGCTAATAAGATTCAGAACACATCTGCTTACAGACCAAATAAACTATGTGCCTATATGTAGTTGTCGAATAGCCTACACAATCATAAGGGCATAAGGTTACATGTAAGGAAACTGTTTTGGTTCAGAGTCGTTGTGCTAATTCAAGCGAATGAGATATTATTAACTTTGGTTATGTGATGAAACTTATTTTTTTGTTACAAATTTTACTTATCTTTATTGTTTTTGTATAAAATCCTTTAGTACCATACATGACTCCTTGATATATTTCCTTAGCATGGTTGTGCATACCATACCAGACACTAAATCTAATGTTATACAGAAAAAGAGTACCTTAGGCACCAAAAAATGGTACCACACAAGTAATAATTTTATTTTTAATCTCACACAAGTTATAGTTTATATGCCACAAGTTATACATCTTGATATAGCCTTTTTACGGTGTTTGGTGTTTTAGCAACTGACACAAGTTAGTTTATATGCCACTTGCTAAAACACCAAACACCATAAAAAGGCTATATCAAGATGTATACTGATTTGTTTTGATTTGCATTATGAGCTTCCCAGTGGAGTTCTATGTCATCTTTGTAAGTTACCACCTCCAAATGTTATGTGTTTTGTTAGAAAAAAATTGCACTAACCGAGAACAATAAGAAAATGATAGCAGTAGGTACGAAATATAGCATAAACTTATGAACATATATAGTTTCTTCAGCATGAACTATATCCAACCAACCAACATGAACATATATAGTTTCTTCAGTCAAAATTTGATTTCTGCATGCTAGAAAACCCCTATACCTGAATCTCACTAAATGTGAATGCCATGTGAAATTTGGGTCATAAAAGAAGTGAAATTTCTATACCTCAAGAGGAATCGCGCTTGGTGCAATGGCAGCTCGTGGACCAGCCCATCCTTGTTTTGTTAGCAAGATCCCATTGCTGTAGGGTCCTGCTGCGTGCAATATATTTGATGGCTTCATTGAGTACTTGACTACGTCCAATGTCCAGGCAACAGCATGGCGGCAAGTAGGTTAGAGCGATAGGCTCATCGTCACCAGAAATCAAATGCATGGATGCGTGCTGCTCGTCTGCATCCTCAAGATGGTTGTCTGCGATTCAGTCAGATCTTGGAGTATTAGGAGGCAGCGATGGCAGTCCTGGAACTCATGAATTTTGACGTGGCTCTCGAAGGCATCTTGCCGGTCATTAGATTCTAGGAGAAACTCAGTTTGATCATCCTACTATGCCGCCACCGCCGCTAAAGGTTGGTGAACAATCGATTCCCTAAACAATGCCGTAATCGGGATTTTGTTCCCGGGATCAGTATGTATAGGTGGTGGATGGGTGTACTTGAGATGGATGGACCTGATTTAACCATAATCTAGTTTAAAGGATGAATGTTTTGCTTTTTTCTGAGAATTTCTAACCTATTTCTCTTTTTTTTTCTTGACATCATGGTAGAAAGTTCATCTTCTTTTATTATTAAATAGATTATGATCAATTATACATAGACAATTATGGTTATTTAAATTTTGGAATTTGCCTTATTTTATGGTTAATTTATGAGAAATATCAAAACAACTAGTGTCTGTTGGCTTTAGCCTTACCTTTCTAGTTCTTGATATGGTGCACACCAACTTAAGTATGAGTGATCCTGCGTATGACTAAATAAAGAAATGAAAAAGAATGGAAGCATTGCACACCAACTTAAAAAGGAAAAGAAGGAAATCATTGCTATATATACACACAACTTATGTATGTGCGTGCATATCCATGTTTTCTCATGTGTTCTTCTATGTTTATTCATGTGTTCTTTCAAGGAGGAGAGTGCACGATATCATCAAACCATTGTCGTCGTAAAACTTGCATGAGGGACGATGCATCCCCATGACCGCTCAGAGCTAGATATGTGCTGCCTCGCTGCCGATTGGATACGTCTACCTCGATGGTTTGCTTAGTCTACAATATGCATTATTTTGAATGCTGACAAACCCAACATGACCCGATGTCTTATATGATTTTAGTTGAGTTGTTCTACCTGCTGCAAGCCTTAGTTTGCATCTCATTTTTGAATGTATATGAAATTTACCTCAAACTAAAATCTGAAGATGAATATTTCCAACTCAAACATTTCAAATCAATTGTTCAGATGTCGTATCAACACGTATAGAAATATCAGATTTAAGCATCATATGGTAAATCACAACTTCTTAGATTTAAACCACCAAACCACTATCGAAGAATTCTCAGACTATCCACGTCTATTTCTGTTATTATATTATCTCTAGATAACATTAGAGGAATTTTTAAAATGTCTCATAAATGACTTGCCATGTATTCACTCTATTAGTATAGTGGCATTCTCTAAATCGTATTTTCCAAATTAGTGACTATTTTTTAGAGACATTATATAATGCCTTAATCAACATAGAGGCATTTTTGTATAATGTCAAATAAATTTTGAAAAACTATAGTAGATATGAAGTGTTAGAATCAAGACCTCATTGGCTAACAATAACTTGTTGGACTAAGGCCATATTTGGACCCCTTTAGTTTTTAAGAACGCTTTTAAAAACTGAAGAGCATCTAAACATGTCAGTTAATTGTCTGGTTTCTAAAAACCAGTTTTTGAGTTTCAAAGAAACCAAGAATGTGGCTTAATCTAGTTGCTATCAATTTTTGCCTCGATCCAATTCATTAACTGTCCAAAAGCTAGTTTATAGATTTTAAAAATCAGGATCCAAAGAGCCTGACCTATTTTTTTATTTTAAAACCAGTCTCTAGAAACCACATAAAAAACCCAGTTTCTAGAAAACTAAAACCTATCCAAATAGAGCCTATGTGATTTTCTACTTATTACACCCTCTGGTTAAAAAATAGCTCTCCTGGTGGTCTTGAAGCATATTATGAGAAGCATACAGTAATTTTATTCGAAAACATGTTAATGTCTTAATGGATTTAAGTTCTTTTTCAGTGGAAACATAATTTACCGACATGGAAGTATTAGAAACAATTGGAAACAAATTGAAAACCATATTGGACTTTTACACTACGGAGAAAATACTTACTACCTCACTTGGTCTTTGATCAATTCCACCCACCCCACCGTGTTTATCAGAACATGTTATTGTCTATAACGAAATTGAGGGTGCAATGACGAAAACAGTCACACATCTATGTTATCCTATGTAGAGGAAACAAGTTAACTTGAACTCGTAATCTTCTATGCCAAATTATTTTTAACAGCTTTGACATACAGATGGCGAAAAATTAACCTTACAAGTTTAGTCAAGAAAAAATATGATGAATTATCCAGGAAACAATAAGGTCTAACAACCAGAAGCTATGTTTTGCATTTTCTCCAATACACTTTAAATGTAGATAATGGATTTCATGCGTCTAGAGACAAATGCCCAGCTAGTGAAGTGGGAAATAATCACCATAGGTTGAAATTTGAACTAGATAGCCTTTAACCAGTGGACACTTGACCATATGCGCGGAACATATATAACTAAATGTATCGCGGTAGAGGTTTGAGGCATATATACTTCTTTTATTGATAAAGTGTATAATGAAAATTCAAAGGAGAATACCATGGTTAATTTGTACATTAAGAAATTAATGCTAGACGCTTTGACATGCATTCTTAAATCAGTGGAACACGCTAGCTGAGTATACCCTCCCTCGGAACGGTTGAGCTGGAGATGATCCCGGTGGCGAACTCGTCGTGCCTTTCACGCTCACAGCCGTCACCTTAGAGGCGAGCGGCCACACGTGCAGACGCCCCACGCCCCACGCGAAGCTACACCAACGCGCCGCAGTCTCGCTCTTTTTCCCCGCGCTTTTAGGTGCTCATGATCAAGATAACTGACTGATTAGCGTAGCGTTAACTACCTGAGAGTCACTAGCGCCAGCGCCCGCCGCAGACCAGTCAAGTCACACGTTTGATTTGTTCTCTAGTGCTGGTGCCTAATTAAGCTATAGCACCGAACTCCTACTGTTAATCAACAGTAGAACGTGTTCCCTGGTGAGAGCGGCACGTTCCTTAATTCTGGTTGGGCGTGGAGAGACCAAACAAAAACATCAAAGGCCTATCTTTTCCCCTAACTCTGCTCCTCATTGATCACCTCACGCACTCACCACATCTACGCGTACGCCCACAAACTAGCTGGGCCTCAAGTGGCTCGGTGCTCTCTCGCTGTTCACGACTAGGGATGGCAGTGGATCGGGTTCAGGTCGGGTGGAGCAAAAACTCATCCACCACGAAAAATGTTTTAGGTAGAAGTTAACACTCACACCCGTACCCACGGGTGGGAATTGAGACTCACACCCGCACCCACCGGGTTTCGGGTGGCTGTCGGGTACCCATCAGGTTTTATATGTAATATGAAAAACATCTCAAAATAAGTATTCTAACGAGGTCAACACAAATGCACAATGTCTATATATGTCACAACAATCAACAAAAATGAGTCATGGATATGTACTTAGGTAATTATACATAAAATTTTAATAATTTAATCATTACTCATCATATTTATATTTATTTAGAGTTAGCTTATTATGAGATGAGACTAAATTTTATATTTAAGTATGTTTTGGGGCCCAACGGGTCACCCATAGGTGAGAAATAAAACCCGCATCCACACCCGTATTTGTCAGGTCGGATGCGGGTGACATCCATGAGTAAAAAATTAGACCCACGCCCGCACCTGTCGGGTGCAAAACCCATCGAGCCCCGCACCCATAAGTGAAATTGCCATCCCTATTTAGGACCAGAAGGAGAACTGAGCTCCTCGCTCGCCGTGTCTCACTTGCGCGTGCCTGCTCTGGCCTCTGAGCTCCTCCGCTCGTGAGTTCGCTATCCTGCTCTGATGGAGCTCGTCATCAGTGCCCGTGCTGTGCATGATCAGATCCTTGTTCACAGCACTAAGGCTGACCGACGCTGACATGGTGGGCCTGGAGGGCGAGCGTGTCTGACTCAACTTGCGGTCAACGTTGACTTTGACTCGACATAATTGTTAGTTCCACCTTTTTTCTTTTCGTTTTCTTCCTTAGACCACAGCGTGTCAACGTTTATCACTCTATGCACCGGCTTCCTTTACGACGTGAAGCCAGCTTCAATGTTCCTTTCAGTTACTACCAAAAAAGAAAATGTTCCCTTTCAGTTCTCAAATTTATTTTTTGAGACAAGTTTCAGTTCTGGAGTGAAATCGAGACAGGAAGTACAATGGCCAACCGGAAAGCCATCAGAAAGCCCATACCATAGCTTGATACCAGATGGTATGTTCTCAAGTCATGGGCCACGAAAGACCAGGTTTACCATGCAGCACCGGAGCGAGCCCAGACTCTGCTTCACTGCTTGCTGTGCCGTGAGCGGCAGAGTTCTACTTCTACGCAATGTAGGTTAAAAAAGGGTTACATTAAATTAGAGTGTTCCTCCTTATAGAGGAGAACCTGAACATGAACCTCAGACTGAAGGGCAAATTACATAATTACTCCGATAGCGAAACGATTCCATTAAAATGTTCCTTTTTAGAGGAGACCCATCAAGGTTGACAGTTGGTTAAACATGTTCCTTGGAAAACCATTGAAATTCATTCAATACGGTTATTAGAAATGTTATCTTCTTTACATTATCCCAGTTCATGATAGATTGCAAGTTGGTAGATAATTAAATAGGCAGAGAATGATATAGAGGAATATGGCACAAGCTGGTTGTGCAGTGCTGCAGCTCAAAGCCTGAGACGGCGTCCATTGAAAGTCTCCACTTAATGTATATTGTTTTGAATGAAAGTAGACAGTTTGAAATTCTGAAGCGCCAGCTAATGTGAATGTAGTTTTGTAATTAGCTTGCTGAAACTGGACTAGTGACTCGCTCCCATGCCTCATGTGGATGGCAATTTGTTATAGCTTTGCTCTATTATACATTATGAGTTATAATTTGTTTTATCATTCACTAGAGATTGGTAGTTTAAGTAAGTATTTGCTTAGTGGTGTACTCCCTTCGTATTATAAAAGCAATTCGTTTTGGCTTAATAGCAGTTGTTATTAAAAGAATTTGTTTTGAAAATTATACAATAAATTAAGGAGAGCGACACAAATAATGAGGAATATGGCACGAGCTGGTTGTGCAGTGCTGCAGCTCACTGCCTGAGACGGCGTCCATTGGAAGTCTCCACTTAATGTATATTGTTTTGAATGGAAGTAGGCAGTTTGAAATTCTGAAGCGCTAGCTAATGTGAATGTAGTTTTGTAATTAGCTTGCTGAAACTGGACTAGTGACTCGCTCCCATGCCTCATGTGGATGGCAATTTGTTATAGCTTTGCTCTATTATCCATTGTGAGTTATAATTTGTTTTATCATTCACTAGAGATTGATAGTTTAAGTAAGTATTTGCTTAGTAGTGTACTCCCTTCATATTATAAAAGCAATTCATTTTGGCCTAATAGCTGTTGTTATCAAAAGAATTTGTTTTGAAAATTATGCAATAAATTAAGGAGAGCGGCATAAATAATGAGGAATATAGCACAAGCTGGTTGTGCAGTGCTGCAGCTCAGAGCCTGAGACAGCATCCATTGGAAGTCTCCACTTAATGTATATTGTTTTGAATGGAAGTAGGCAGTTTGAAATTCTGAAGCGCTAGCTAATGTGAATGTAGTTTTATAATTAGCTTGGTTAAACTGGACTAGTAACTCGCTCCCATGCCTCATGTGGATGGCAATTTGTTATAGCTTTGCTCTATTATACATTGTGAGTTATAATTTGTTTTATCATTCACTAGAGATTGGTAGTTTAAGTAAGTATTTGCTTAGTGGTGTACTCCCTTCATATTATAAAAGCAATTTGTTTTGGCTTAATAGCAGTTGTTACCACAAGAATTTGTTTTGAAAATTAGACAATAAATTAAGAAAAACGGCACAAATAATGAGGCCTATGGGAGTTGAACTCAACACCTGGAGCCTGGACTCTGGTGCAGGCAACCAATGGGGTAAGTAAACAATTGTGAATAAAGTAGAACCACTACCCTATTTAATATAG
Organism: Eleusine indica; assembly: GCA_030378355.1. Lineage (NCBI taxonomy): Eukaryota > Viridiplantae > Streptophyta > Magnoliopsida > Poales > Poaceae > Eleusine > Eleusine indica. Next base: position 50,404,150 of record CM059494.1, read on the forward strand.
CAGATATGGAAAATTATCCCTCATTAATACTTCCTTGGTATTCTAAATCATATCCTAAATGAATTGTTTTTTAATATAGTAGCAGTACATATTTAAGAAATTAGAATAATGGTACATTTTGTGTTGTCAATTGTCGCTTTTATGTTTGTTATTGTTAAGAAAAACTTTATCATCTTTATTGCGCCACGTCTCATATATAGTGTCATATTTATGATGTTTGCAGTCAAGTACGTAAGTATATGAAGTACTGAACATAGATTTGCATAATAGGTATTCTATAACATTTTATAACCATAGTGAGTCGTTATATATATTCTCATTTTTAGAACTTTCACTTGATTGTGCTGATAATGTATCGCCTTAGGTATATGTAGGCTTTCCCTTCTTGTTGCGTAAACAATTGTTGACCTATGGTCTGATTGTTATGCATTCCCTTCTTGTTGCATGAGGATTTCATTGTGGTATTTTGAGGGTAGATCAATCTTGAAGATGATGGCCAATTTGTAGTATACAAAGTATAACATACTCATGATTCATACGATTGCACGTTGTTGTGCAAAACAATTTAATATTCCCATGAATCCTCATGCATCATGGCAGGTCCACCCATGAGTCCATGGCTACATGACTATAATTTGACCTAAACAAGGATCAGATTAAGTCAGACATGATCTTCTTGTATGATTCCAAACAAATTCTCTCTCCTAATTAAGTAAAATATATGTTGACCACATTTATGAAGAAACACTAACCAATAAAGATTAATTTTATCAATATTATATTGAGATAATATAGTGTTGTAATTGTGCAATTCTTTATTTTCCTTTAGAGCGTCAATTGTAAGAACGAAAAGGTATATATGTGCGAATAGGAAAACGCCATCTGTCTATATGGATGAAGGCTTCAGTTTCGATGCTCACTTCCCTCATTTCGTGCCGATGGCAGGGGAGAAGTTGACGCAATGAGATTTGCCACAACGGATCAGGCAACAACGTGTGAGTTTTGCGACTTAATAAGATTGTTGTTGGCATAGGGTTTGTGATTCTAATGAGTTTGAAGCCTTTGGTACCCAACAATGAGTTACATTCATCGCGCCCACATATCCAAGTGGTTAGGGCTATCGTTTATATTAGATTGTTGCTGCTACACTGAAATTCAATCTAGAAACCATATGTTAATTGGACAAAATATTATAACTAGATAAAATCATATTATTTTGTGTCGTATGATAGAGTGTTGTTATTGTAAGCTCACAGTTCTCTCATCGATCCTTTTCAAATTGTATGCGTTGCACTATTTCATTCTCTTTCTGTGTGTTAAGAATGGAAACCAAAGAAAATAAAGCATTCATTAGTCTCCACGGTTACGCAGCCATAATAAGAGGTTATTTTGTTGCTACCCTCGTTGTGGGAGAGCTCAAAGCTCCCTATCCTACTTTGTCGCTCCTAGGCTCCCTATCCTTCTTTGGTATCCAATGACATGGAGGGAGAGCAAGAGTCTCACTTTGGCTTCATCATGTCAAAGTTGACTTTGACTTAGGTTATTAAGATTTTGGTTTGCTTTTCTTTTCATTTTTTTACAACAAGTTTTTGAACTTTCTTGCTCCCTTAAATTTTTAGCTGATGTCATTATAATATTTTTAAGTTTAAAAATAAATTAAATATATTACCCTAATGTAGTTATTACAAAACTGAAGATAGTAACAAGTAGGGTCTTTGTTGTTCAAATTCGAAAGTGAGACCAAGAGCTATTAGCAAACTGAGTGTATGTTAGCTGGTTAGGTTCCTTATGGTAGAACTAACCCATAAGAGTTTAGTTCTATAATGGGAATGAGTGTTGTATTTGAGTAATTATTCTGACATTTTTCTTTAGAGCAAGGCGTATGTGGTAACTTCATAAAACTCAAAATTAGCCGGCTTAGTCTCTTATTGGCACGAATAGGGGCTAGGGTGTTGTGCGTGTGTTCATCGAGACAAGTACTCCAGTGTACATGTGAATATCTAGATCAGTATTGTGTTTCAAGAAAGAAAAACAGAATGAAAGTTAGTAAGAATTCCAGCTTAATGAAAACTCGTTAGCTGAGCATGAGTTTCATCCAGGGAGCAAGCTAGAAGAAACAAAGTATATGGCATGGAGTGGGCTAACCCGGAGCCCACCAGGGAGGAGAACAGTAGCATCCATGGCTTGGATCCTGCGCAGCGAGCTTCGTTGCCAGTTTGCCACGGTGCCGCGGGCAGCTTTGTTAGTTGCAGGCCCCGCATATAACGCAACCGCTACGTTACGTCTCCCTCTCCCATATCCAACGCGCCGGCTAGCACAGCACAGCAGACGACGATGAGGGCATGAAGCTCCGGTCGTCCGTGACGCCGCCGGGACGGAGCTGCTGATCTGGGTGCTAGTCAAGGCCGCTGCAAGCAGCGACCGCGTCGTCGTGCTCCACGTCGCCGTCAGCTGAAGACGACACCGCTCATGATGAAGGCGGGAGGGCGCCCGCCGCGCCGACGCACGCTGGCATCCGTACTTGGCGCCGACACACCGCAACCAGATCGACCCGGATCTCAACAGCCTCTGCGAGGCGCCGTCCACCATGAGGGCCCTAGTCATCTACGACACATTCTCTGCAACGCAGCGGCACCCCTCGATCGTCCTCGGTGTCACCAAAACCTCTCCGGGCCTTCTTCCATCGTCTTCATTGTCCCACGTGTCATATTATCATAGACTAGCAAAATATCCGTGTGTTGCTACGGACTTTAGAAAGAATACAACAAACTATAAAGACTTATAATTTTGATAAATAAAAACATCTTTATTATATTTAGTTGACAGCTTTGATGTCCCGTCGGTGAATATTAAGGAAAGGAGAGCAAGGGGAAGATGGGCAAAATATAATCAAGATATTCTTTCTAATTATTTGATATTAGATAGTCTTATTCTTCATAGAAGTTCAGTTGATAAGAAAAAATACAAAAAAAATCATCGTTACTAACAATATGGGCCAAATGTTACTAACCATTCTATAAGACTTAAACAAAATAGCGTAGACTTCGATCTAGGAACAAACTATGCAGTGTTGAATGTGCCTTCTTCATATGATAATCACCCTTCTTTTGTTCCTTCCTTTATTCATCAGTCAAATATTACCGGAGCAATTGATATTTCAAGAATCTCGCTACAATTGTCTAGTGAAACAGAGACCTTACTTGGAGAGAGTGAGATGAAAATCAACGGTTATCATCAACCTTGTTGTCAGTAAAACTATAATGTAATGACTGCAGTATATGAACATAACACAACTAAATTATCAGATTCACACATGCTAATTTGGCAATAGACTGAACATGGAGACATCAGAACTAAATCTCAATTAGGTATGTAAGAAGTGTTTAGCTACTAATAATTGAGTTGGTAAGTTCTCTACTGGGATATGTAAGAAAAAACCTTATTTATAATCCTATATTGAGGTATGCAAATGCACGGACACTAAGCAAGCAAGAATATACCCAAAGAAAGTACTCGCACCAAACATCGAGTGAGCTTGCAACCAGACTGATACAACCAAGCTTTTGCAGATCATTTTGCTACTCACTTAGAATGTTTAGATAGAACAAATAAAGGCTCCTGAGACTACTGCCTAGAAAGTGAGTTTGGTTTTGAAGTTTTGGCTCAATGCCATCCAATGCAACAATCACCAATTTTATTTGTGTACTAAATTATACAAAACTACATATATACCAGGACCTAACATTCATTACATTATTATTTAAGAGAACTTTATTTTTGACCAGCATGAGTGCAAAGTGCAGATACCTAAACCACACTACTCCATGTCCAAGAACTCCAGCAATACAAATATTTTTATTTCAGAACTCCTTGTGCACCTGAAGTTGATATTGGAAAAATAAACTGTACAAACAACTATTATCCATTTATAAAACACTATAGGAAAGCATAAACAGAATGAACAGGCAAAGCTCCAATGATAGCCTGAATTCATGATTATAAACATAATTCTAACCAATATATTTGTATTCTATTAGGACTATAAATCAACAATAGGTCAACATTGCACTCCACTTTCTGGGGGGGACAGAAGCAAAGGATAGCTATTGCAAGAGCAATCCTCACTATTGTATCCTTGGTTGGAAGCTACTTCTCTTCACTACAATACCAGGATCACCTCACACCAAGACATTCCATCATTTGAGAATATTCTCTACTATGTAGTGGAGTGTTACCCTCTCTGGACTCTGAAAAGTACCTTGTCCTAAAAGAAAAAACAACAGGTCAACACAATTTACAGTTTATTAATATAAGATCCATTATCACACAATCATTCTTGTAACCTAGGCATACCATTGATGTCATGAATATGATCACTCAAAGATGGAGAGAGCAAATAAAATCACCACTCAAATATGCATCACAATAATATCTTCTAAGTTGTCTCACGTACTGTCAATTGTTAATAGATGCAAATCATTCTCAGTCGTTGCCTCGTGAATCAACCAGAACTCAGTGCTTTAGGAAAATAGTCACAACATGGAGACACAATGCAATATCTAGGGAGCAGAAAGACAAGCATTGAAATCTTTATTAGTTGCAGAACTGTGGAGTTTCGTAGAGATGAGATTTAGTATGACTTCAGGTAATTATAATTCATAAAGATATTTTTTTATGATTAGCTCCAGTGTTCTTCACATGCAAAGATATGTGTATCCTTTTTTCTGATAATATGTAACTAATAGAATAAAATGACACTCGGTATATTAATCTCTTCAATTAGTTACCTTGCAGAGAATAAAAATATGTAATTTCAGATCATGACAATAAAATGACACTCGGCATCACGGCAAAACAAGTAGGATCCAAAAACTACGAATTGTTATAAAGCATCGTATGTTAGATCTTGTTATGATAAAGGGTAGCTTACTATTTTGATTTACAGACACTATGGAGTTATGACAATTATATTTCTGGTGCACGATTCTTCATATGGCGATCACAAGTGTTATGGCAAGAGTTGCAGGATTGATGCCTGGTAAGAACTGATTAAAGCTTAATATATATACAGGGCAGGGGTGAGCAAGAAGTATAGTAATAATTGATTCTATCATTATCAATTTAAGTTGTTGTTCATATAGTTGAATGAGAAAAACAACTATAAAATGGCAAACCGTGAACCACATTCAAAGAAGAACCACCTACTTTTATATGGATGGCTGAGGTTATTTAAATACGAAAAGAACTATAAAATGACTATGCTACTATGCTTGGGAATAACTGGGCATATAAAATTAAAATGCAAAAAATCATCTACATAATCCATTGGAACGCCCTGATGAGTAAAGACAAGTCAGTAATAAGATTAGCAAACTCACTCCAAAATTGAACATTTGCCGCTGGCAAACAATGTTTTTGCCTACACCAGTTCGACGGTATATCAGATATATAAAGGTTATATATCCCAATGCAACTGCTAGCAATACTGAACAAATAATACCTATCACAAAATCACGAAGGCAACAATGTCACAATAAGTCCTATCAGAATTTGAAATTGCAACTCATATCCTATCCTTGCCGATTCATCATACATTTTTTTTATGTCATGTTCCTCTAATAGCTGCCATTTTATACTATGCGCATAAGAGTATTGCAATTCGGTCAAGTAAACATATGTATATATTCTTTGAGAAAAAGGTAGACACCTCATATTATTAAGAACTCAAATATCGGTATATATTTATTGCTAGCCTGCAACTACGAGACCAAACATAAATAGAATGACCTGCAGACCTGCGTTCAGCATCCTCCTATTGCCTTGCTTTCTGCATTTCTTTTTCTCCAGCAATTCAGTGTTCATTCGTTCATCACTTTTTTTTTGTTTCAAAGATTGCTGATAGGCCCTGAAATGCATAATATTCCTTCAAAGAATGCACGACTAAACAACAGTGTTCAAACATGGATTCAACTCCATATCACTCCAACACCGATGGTGATGAGCTTCAAGATCTCTGGTGGAGTGTAGAACGCGAGGCATGGCAAATCGTTCTTCACAACGTCCTTGAGCCGCGCAGCAGGTATCCGACGGAGGCCCTGTCCGTCCATGTACGGCCCGTACGGCACCAACTTTGACCCACACTCTAGAGGGTTCGGCGACTACGCCACCACATCTGACCACGCCCATCTGCATAGCCAGCCACGCACAGGAGAAGGCTGGCTGCGATAGGAGGCATTGGCGCAGGTCCAGATCGTGGCAGACGGTAGCAACGGATAGATCCTCGGGCGGCGGCCGTGGATGGCTGGAGGTGGAGACAAAGGTGGTGATTGAGAACAAGGGCTGGAAGGATGCGGGAGGAAGAAGGTTTTCGATTGCAAACCAAAAACATAGCAGCTGCTCGATCCTCAGGCGGCGGCAGCGGCATGTATTCGATTGCAACCGTGTGGTACATAAATTTTGGTCTTCGTGGTAAGTTTTCTTCTGGACTCTTTTTTTCTGAGAGGGGTGGGGGGGGGATGTTTTTTCTTCTGGAGTCTTTACTCTACGGAGCTTACATCTATTTAGTTTTTTTGAAGAGTCAGAGGCAGAATTAAGGGCACAGGGCAGAAAAATTAGGTGAAGAGACGACCTCACCTGTTTTATTAGGAGTAGAGATGAGCGATGCTAGAGTTAAGTAAAATATTAACGTAAATCATACGCACTGTTGACATGGCTGTAATGGACTGGTTGATTATCACACTGGGTTCCTTAAATCACGGGTGTATGGTGTGATTATCACAGGACACATCAGCATCACGTAGGTTTTGCGTAAGTTTTTGTACGTAACTCTAGCATTTCTCATTATCATATTTCCAATCCTTTTCAAGTACCAAAGCAAGTATATGAATGATTGAACATGCATTTCATATAACTAGTTAAGTTTCCCGTGCACATGCACGGGCTAGCCATATTGCTCTATATTATTATTGTCTCTTACGAATTTTAGTGTAACATGTATTAAAATTATTTGAACCATTAAAGTTTGTGGTTACTGTCAAAAAATTGCGGTTGTTTATCTTTTAGGAAGAAATTTCAATTTTGTTTCTTTTCTTCTATGAAAACAATATCATGCTTTATATTTCTTAGCTTCTAGTTAGTGCCTTAGAGGAATGAGAGTTTATTAAAAGGACAACAGTTTTGAAGAACTTTATTAATAGTTCATTGAGCTATTCTGGTCATTTGGCATGCTTATGTGGTATTGAGAAGAAAATTCTGGAGGAATAGGCTAGGTACTCGATCGAGTCCAAGAAAGATGACGACATCTAGCTATTTGAACGTAGGTATCAAATTTCGGAAACATAAGTGGGCATACTAACTAAGCTATGTAGTTATTTGGTGTCCCCTACAGTCAAATGGCCACCTAAGAGCATATCCAAGAGAGACCAAATAAAATATTTGAAAAAAAAGAAATAAAACAACCAATGATGTCTATGAAAAGTGTACCAAACAAATATCACCAGAATGGCATGGAGGGGGTTAAAATTTAATTTCAATTGCACAATTTGGAGGATATGAGTTTTTTCAATGATAGGCAAAGACATAGAATAAATTTTCCATAAAAAATCACTACTAGAAAACACCCCCTATAGATATGCTTTATTGAAGGTTTAGATACATTTATTTTGTCTCAATCAAAATATAAGTATGTTTTTGTAAATCGTGTCCGAGGCGTCTCCGCACGTACCGTGTCAGATCTTGGTAGGTATGATTTTTAAAAGTGTGTCTACCAGAGCTAAAGACATTACATAGAGATGTTTTACAGCATAAATATATATGTATATATGGTTTTATGATGTGACTACATTACGTATATATTGATGTAGACACATTGTGCAGTGACACATTATTGCGTATTAAAGAATGTTGAGTCGCCCATATAGGTACACGTCGTATGCTAGCAGAGGCATTTCCTCCTGAGGCTAACCTACCTAAGAATAATTATGAAGCAAATAAGATCATTCATGGTTTAGGACTTGGCTATGTGAAAATCCATGCATGCCCTAATGATTGCATGCTATATTGAGGTGATAAAGTTAATGAATAGCATTGCCATGTATGTGGAACCTCTCGTTGGAAAGATTGTCCAAACAGTGATTCTACAGATAAATCAAAGTGGAAAAAGAAACCGGCAAAAGTGTTATGTTACTTCCCATTGATACCAAGGATTCAGAGGTTGTTTGCTAGTAAGAAAACATCAGATGACATGAGATGGCATGATAAGGGTCGTAGCAAGGATGAAAAAATGTGACATCCAACAGATGGCAAATCTTGGCAAGATTTTGATGAAAGATATCCATATTTTTCTGGCGATGCTCGTAACATACGCCTTGGTCTAGCAAGTGATGGATTCAACCCTTTCCGAAACATGAGTTCAAAACATAGTACATGGCCAGTGATGTTGATTCCTTGCAATTTACCACCTTTGTTATTCGGACTTCTATTTTAGTTTGATTCGTCAATTTTAATTTTTACTGATATCAATAATAATTAGTAATAAATGAGAGTAATATCATATATTGAAATTGTACATGATACATTTATATATACTATATCTGACCTCAATCATTTGTTGGCTCACGTTCTAGAAGTAGAGAAAAAAGGATCAGATGACATGGTTGACTCTATCATCTTGATATAGTAGACTCAAAAAATTGCATGTAGTACCAAAACAAAAAAAGTTAAAACGATCACATATTAAAGGAATATATTTTGCACATTACCTCAAAAAACAAATTTAGGCTGGCACAAAGGAAATTCTTCCATGATCGATGGTGTTCATCTTTGATTTTGTGATGCAACACTCACAAGACCATACGACAGGGAGACCGAGACCGAAATGACAAAGACTAGGGAAGAATGGCTTGTTGAGATGCCATGCGATGCTGATTACAGGAGTGTGAGGGCTGCGATAGCAGGATGAGCCTTGCGGAAAGCACCCACGGCGCTTATGTAGATATTGATATGGCCAGACGTGGGAACTTTCAGCCATGTAATCCTAGCATGATATAATAATATAGGCCGGCTCCAATGCTAATATATAGCCTTTATAACATTGATGATAATAGAGCACTTAATGTCAAACATCTATAGAAGTTAATTATGGTCAAATAGGATATCAATTACCACATTATTATTTTGATATATTATCAGTGTCATGTACACAAGCATTACTATGTGGATTCTAACGCTGGACACGTCTACGTGTTTTGACATACCTTCTTTATATGTTTTAGTATGTCTCTATAAGCGTGTCTACATGTTTTGAGATGGTTGAAGCACGTCAAATATTGTGCTATTTAGACACATTATCAAAATCATGTCAAAAGGCATCATAATGTGGTTAGTGACGGTCAAATCGTGTCTAGATTTTTAGCACCATCTTGTTTGATATGTTTTGTAACGTGCCTACATGCTAGTGGCGATTGATGTGTATCTAATATCATATCACATTGATACATTACGGATTTCGTGTCAAAAAACATATTTATGTGACTAGTATCGTCATAGCGTGTCTAATATCATGTCTCATTGAGACATGCTAAATATTGTGTCAAAAAGCATCTATACAGATCAATATAGACACGTTTATAAAAGCGCTACTATATGAGCGTGCCTATAGGGCATTTTTCTTGTAGTGAATAGATCCGAACATTCTTTTGGGGCCAGGCCAGAACGTATTAGGGCCAAATTTTCTAAACATCTTCCAACAGTTCCCTTAGATTAGATATAAAACACTTTTAATTCATTGACTTGAGAAAAGGAAAATTATTAGAGTGTTACCACGAATAGAAACACAGTTAGTACAGTTTCAATTAGAAATTGGTACAACTGTAGAAATGTTCTATCAGTATGCATACTAATTTATTTTCTATTTGCGCGTTGAGCATACCAGTGGAGTGCTGTGTGCCTATGTCATCTTCGTAAATAACCAAATGTCATGTTTCTATTAGTAAAAACTTTGTAGTTCCTCCATATTTATATTATTTATGTTGCTTAGCTCAAATTTGTGTTAAGCAATGTCAATGAAAAAAGATTAGAGCAAGTACCAAGAACATTAAGAACATGAAGGTAGCAGGTAGAACCGTAGAAGGCAGGCCTGTAAAAATTCAGTGTCTAGCAAATACGAAGTAAGGCATGAACTCTTTTCTTCCTTTATATCCAACCAAACAACACGCTCATCGCTTCTTTAGTTGAAACGCTGAGACCTGCCTGCTAAAAACCTCCCGGTACCCAAATTTCACTAAATGTCTAAATGGGAATGCAATTCAATAACTTTGCGTGCTGAAAAAGCTTGTAAATTTCAGTACCTGAAGTGGAATCAAGCTGGCTGTGTAACAGGAGCTCGTGGACCAATCCTTCGGCCCGGCGAGAGGAGCGACTGGATCACCTGATAACCTTGTTTATTTTTTGGAATGATTTCCGGCCCTGCTTCCTTCAATATGTTCCATCGCATCATTGAGTACTTGAATACGTCAGGAACTTAATCTAAAAAAAAATAATACGTCAGGAACTTGGAGAGAGTCCCCTCGACAGCAACCTAGTGAATGGCCGGCATGCTACTCCTCACGACGGTGCTGGTGCTGTCTATGAATGCACCAGATCGAAATCGTTGAGTATGTTCCGGCAGCTGTGGCGAGGAGTGAGACCACAATGCAGTGCTGGTATTGTTTAGTTTGGACATGGCCGTCGCACTCATCTTGCAGGCGATCAGACCCTACCGGCAACTCAGCTCGATCATCGCGTTAGGTTATTATCGCCGCCGCCGCCAAAGTGTATACTATTTTTTTTTTACGAAGAACAGTACGTATGTATAGCTGATGGATGGGGTACCTGTGATGGATGGGCCAGATTTATCCATGAATCTAGTCAAGGGACAGATATTTTGCTTTTTTCTTAGAATTTCTAGTCTATTTCTTTTTTTTTTCTAGCCACTGTGGTGGAAGGTTCATCTCCTTTTATTATTTAATAGATTTATAGACTACAATCTTTATAACCATAAATAGCATGTCATATTCTTGTGTTTACAACTTGCATTTGTTTCTATTATAACGTATCATCTTAGGTATTGGTTGTTTGTCCCTTTTTCACTGTAAATCATCTATTAATTTGTCCATGTCCTAGACAATAGTTTTGCTGTGAAGGGTCTAATTATTAGACTAAGATTGGATCATCTGGATGTTACATTCTCTCTTCTTCTTTAATGGTATAGTTGCACAACATGTTATAAGTTTTCTTAATTTATATTAAATATTGAGATAATATAATGTCATAGTAAAGCTTCTCGCTCCTCTAAAGTGTGTCATGTAGCCACAAACGGTGTCAGTCCAAATTTAAGATGTATATTGCTAAGCAATCCAAGAATACAATCTTCACAAAAGGCCAAGTGCCAATGTAGCGAGCAAGAATGTATGTTAATTTCCGTATTGATGCCAATAGGAAGTAGCATGTGATTAATTGGAATACAATATCTATGCCGATAGAGTTTAGAGGGTTAGGGATCAAAAATATAGAAGCCTTTAATTTTGTGCTTTGGAGGAAATGAGGTTTCAAAATTCAAAATATTAAGGGAGACGAGTTATGGGAAGAATTGCTATGTCGTAGATACTATAAGAAGAAACATATTAATATCTTCTACATACCTAAGAGAAGAGAGGTGACTTCGACTTTTGGGGCAAGTGATAGAAGGAATTAAAAAATCACAAGCTTTCAACAAGGAAACAGTTATAACATCATATTCTTGATGTATAGTTGGGCTTGCCAGTATCATTTAAAATATCATTTTTGAGCTTGTTTCATGTAATAATGGATTAGAACTACTAGCAGAGCTTCTCATACGGTAGGGTGGGGCAGCTGCCACGGCTAGCCGACAGGAAACTTTTTGACCCCCCATATCGGTGTCATCCTACCCCCTCAATCCTTCAGCAAGCTACCAACCTTCCAGCATCTAGCTACAGTGCTCTGGTTATTGGTTCTTGCCTATTGAGTTATGGAAGAAGACAAGTGATCAACATCGCATTGATTTTGGACCTCAAGGCTAAGCCCATATGACCAAATGCCACACTCATCGATGGTGCAAAGCTAGCATCGTTGTCGAACCTGTCACACTAATCAATGTAGATTTGAAGAGAATCTTTTTTAAATTTGAAGAGTGTCGGGAAAGCGAAGGAGAAAACACTGCAACACAGCTTTAGAGGTTGAGTACTTGAGCACTGAGCAGCAGCAAAAGGAGTAGCCAGTAGCTTTAGAGGTTGAGTACTTGACCAAATATCTTACATTTTGCATTGGTGAATTTGAGGAAATGATGATAAAAAAAGAGATCACAACCAAGGCAAAATTGATGGGTCAAGATTTGAATATCTATTAACAGTTTTTCCATCTTGTATATGAATGAAAGGTCAGTGACAGCTTGGATCACGTGCATGGCTGCTCGGAAAAGCGCCGCCGTCTCGGCGAGGCCGCCGTGAGCGAGGTCCTTCGTGCTGGTGGTCTCGGCGGAGGGGCACCTGGGTGTCTGAGGCAGGGGAGGTCGCGAGTGGGAGGGCAGGGGAGGGCACGCGACAGCGCGCGAGGGAAGGCGGCAGCGCTTTCCGGGAGGAACAGGCAGTGGTGGGAGGAGATGGCAGCAGCGCTAGGGGCAGGCGCACGAGAGCAGGCGAGGGCAGGCGACGACGTGCGAGGGAAGGCGGCAGTGCTCGCCGGGAGGAGCACATGGTGGCGTTAGGGGAGAGAGGAATGCAAACATGGAGAGGAAGGTAGGTAGAGGGAAAAACTTTTTGGGTTTGACGCATTAGATTGAGTTTTCGATGTGTCCTGCATGCCTGAGTTTTTTCCCAACCAACCGTAAGACGAGGTAAAGCTTTTTACCGACTGGCCACAGGTCGCTGTTTGTTTCGATCGATGTCTATTGATTTACCGGGCAACTGTGAGTTGCAATCTTTTATTAACTGACTGTCACTTGCTAGGATTGGTCAATGAGTGTACCGTGTAGTAAAAACGCTTGAAATTACAAACTCACTATACCCGTGTAGGTATATCACATTGAAACGTGACATAACAAAATATGTTGCTGCTACTTATTATGTTCCAGATGAAGGCAAGATCTCCGTACGATGCTCTGCTCATAGTACAGTTTTACATTTGCTGCATATTTATATTCTTGTATGCAGCAGTAAAGACTGGTATTCTCTTAAAAGAAAAAAAGACTAAGAGCATCTCCAAGAAAGTCACATAAACTCTCCCTAAATCAAAGTAATGAGGTTTAATCTAAAAAATCATCTTCAATAGCTCTCTAAAATAACTCATAGATGTATTCTCTCTCTAAATTATCCTCAATTGTAGCTAAAAATAAGGGAAAAATTGGCAGCCTCAATCCTTATATTTACAAAGGAATTAATGTTGTTATAGTTTTAGATGCAGACGTGGCCCAAATAAAAGTTTTTGTGATCTATTTTTAGAAAAAAGCTGTTGGAGGAGATAAGAAAACTTCTCTCTAGTAATTTTTAGATTGCTACTAAAAACATTCTTTTGGGATTAATGTTTTAGAGAGCTTTTGGAGGTGCTCTCCCCAAAAAATTGACCCCCCAAATAATTAGTCCTAAAAGAGTGTTTTTGGGAGCAGTCGAAAAAATATTAGGAAGAAGTTTTCTTGTCTCCTTCAACAGTTCTCCCTAAAAATAGATCAGAAAAACTTTTGATTGGACCATGTCAGCATCTGGAATCACAACAACATTAATTTCCTTCTAAATATAAGTATTCAGGTCTCTAATTTTCCTCTTGTTTCTAGCTACAAATGAGGAGAATTTAGGGAGAGAATAAATCTATGAATTGTTTAGGGGAGCTGTTGGAGATGGTTTTTTAGATTAAACCCCATTAATTTGATTTAGGAAGAGTGTTTGGAGAGCTTTTGAAGATGCTTTAAGAGCATCTCCTAGAGTTCTCTAAAAACTCTCTTTAAATTAAATTAATGAGATTTAGTAAAAATAACCATCTCCGATAGGCCCCAAAAGAGTCCGTAGATTTATCTCCTCTCTAAATCCATCTCATTCGTAGCTACAAATAGGGACAATTTGATGCCTCCCAATCGGCTAGTTGAGCTTGATCCAACAAAGATTGAGGACGGTGATTCATGTTGTCAATTGGGACAACGCTCCTATGATCTGATGCAAAATTGAATACTCACGTGATATTAGCAAATCGCAAGTACGAACACATGACATGATATTGTCTCCTTCCATCCCACGTGATTGTGATTGTGATGAAGAGTGATGTGCGTACCTGGTGCTGCAACGCGAGATGATCACGACGGAGACGGCGGGCTCACGGAGACTTCGACAAGCCAGAACAATGCAGACCTAGGCTGTGATCTGACTTTTTTATTAGGGAAAGTCAGCGATCTGATGCGGTGGTAATCATACGATGGCCAGGGCGGCTAGCTGATGCGAGTATTGTGCCCGAACAAAATTAGGTTCACAGAAAAGGCCTTGCTAACCTGGCTTAATTCAAAATAATTTTTAGTTTACTTTTAAAGGAGTTATTGGATAAGGAGAGAAAATGTGATCTCATTATTTTTTTGGCTGCTTCCAAGAAGAGGTTTTGGGGAGTAACTTTTTGAGGAGCTCTTGAAGATGTTATGTTTTACGGTGGTTCCAGGTCAGTTCTGTTGCATCTGAGGGTGTAAGATAACAAGTAAATTAAATCTCAGCCATTGCCTTTTAAAGAAAAATTTAAATAATAAATGAATTTATATATTCGATTTACTCCAGATCCTACTTTTCCTCCCCAAAATCCTGTCCTCCACGCAGAGTAATTTTTTTTATCTATTTTATGTCTCTTTTTAGATATTCTAATTTACCCTGTCCTATTTTACTCGTCAAAAGCCGGTTGTGTTGCGTGTGGAACGAAATAGTAACAGCAATTCTTTTGTTCCGTGGTAACGTGGTGTTAGATCCAACTGTTTACATGAAACTAAGAAAATCTTTTAGGACTAATGAATGATTGCGTCGTGTTAGATTCAGAACAAAATGTTACATATTATTGTTGGTATATTAAGTGTTAATACAGACATATGTATCAATTTTGTATTGCATGTGTCACAATTTTTTATTTTCTAACAGTGAGTGCAGCACATATTGCGAGGTTTACAAAGATATACCCACACATATTTTAACCATATATATGTACGTTTTTTTCCTGAACCTAGTGTTTCCAACCACGCACGTCACATATGCACATTTTGCCTAATATCATACATGTATCATGTATATATCAAATACTTTCGAAATTGCAACAGTTAATTTCTTTCCACCTAGCTATATATAACGTAACTATGAGGTCCACAAATTTTGGTTTAATTTCGAGTAATAATATTAATCATTTATGTATTACACCTAGGGTGTGATTTGGGATTACCCTCCCGTTTTACAAAATAAGGTCATCAACGAACACCAACTTATCTGTATCCGATGTGAGAACAACGGAAGCTTGAATAATTATGCACTCCACGTACGCTGTAAGCTCCTCGCACAACGAAAAACTGTACTACACATGATGTGCGCTGCTTTTAAATTTTATTAACTATAGTGGTAATAAATATGCACTCCACGTACTGACAGTCTCTGTACTTGAATAAAAATGGCGGAGGTGCACGGCCAAGCGCCCAAGAATATCCCTTCCATCCGTTTAGTGAGACCAGTCCTGCTCGGCGGCCCCGCTGGAGGACTCCACCGCCCGCATGCAGTGCAGTCTGCTTCGGTCCAGCTCCACTACGGGAAACAGCATATTTGCGGTGGTGTGCCATAGGCACACGGTAAAAGCCAAAATCTCCACGGTAAAGCTTTTGTCATGCGTGCATACGGTAAAACGCGCACGGTAAAGATGCCATCGGCAAAGATGTCTTTGCCGTGTGCTTTTCCTTGGACACACGGCAAAAGATTTGTCGTGTGCCGCACCCGACACACGGCACAAAAAAACCTGTGACGGCGCCCCACGGTGATGGCAGATTTATCGTGTGCCTAACTTTCGGCACACGGCAAAGGCCAAATTCTTTGCGTGGGCCAAGGACCAGGCTCACAGCAAAGAGCAAGACTTTGCCGTATGCCAAGAAAATGGCTCACGACAAAGGTTCAATCTTTGCCATGTGCCAGGATCATGGCACACGGCAAAGGTTGGTTCTAGGTTGGTAGAAACTCCCTCCTTTGTCGTGTGCCATGACCAAGGCACACGGCAAAAGATCAATAATCTGGCAGCAATCCATTAAGATTAGTTGTCCCCGAACCAAAAAAACAACAAATATTCAACATATATGAGCACAACAATTCAAATATCATCACAGGTTTTCAAATATCATCACTGGCATCTAAATATCATCCCGGAGATTCTCAATATAAATATTTCATAATAACCATCATATAGGAGGTTCAGAAACATAACAATTATTCACATGATATCCTAGACAGTTCACAAACTCAAACAAGAAAAATATTAAGATAGAAAGTTCACTAACGACAAAAGCCTTGCCCACCAGCTGACGACAAGCCCTCATCTTGATTCCCCTCAGGCCTTTGACTCCATGTAGTCGATCCCGCTGATTGATTCTGCACAAATAAGAGATGTTGATTACTGATTAGTCTTTTAATACGTGAATGCTCTAATATCCTAAGTAAGTCTCTAGTATTGAGTTTGGTTATTATAATGAATGCTCTACTATGGACAAAATAGAAACTAATACGTTCATACTCACAGGAGTACTAGCCGGAGTAGGTGGCCGAGGAGGTAGAGCAAATGACGGCATCGGCGGCAGGATTGTACCTAAACTCTGGCTAACTGATGCCATCCACTGAGTCAATTGTTGCTGCTGGTGCTCGAGCCTCCTCCCGAAATCCTGTTCCATGTCCTCCCTTGCCTTCCTGTCTACAGCGAGCTGGGCCTGTAACATTTGATCTCATTATTGCAATGCAAAAAAGTTATGTGCAAAATCAGTAAATCAACGATGAATATAACTAAAATTATCTGAAGTGCCTCCACCTGGGACTATGTAGTGTTCGGTCAAGGGCGTATAGCCAGGCTTGAGCTCGTGCTCCTTGCTCGTACCGCGGAGAGAGTGGGTGTAGTCGCCGTGTCAAGCGTGCCTTCTCCAATCCAGTACTGCCCATGCTTCCTGCCTCCTCCCACCCTCATCACAACTTCCCCATCAAGATCATGGGCGGTAGAATCCCACTTAGGCCCATGGATCTCCCTTCCCATCGATGTGTACTCTGTGAGGCAGGTGTGGACGGAGGAATTGTTGTACACCGTGAGCGGGGCTTCTTGGTCGTACTAGACGTCGGGTGTCGTGGCCTTGCCCTTGCGGGCCATAGCAAATGCCTCGAACTGGGTGCAAGGGCGACCATCATGTGACGCCGACTGCGAAACAAAATAGAAGAAAGATTAGAAATTATATAGTATTGAGAGTTAGAATAAATAAAAATATTCGCGTACCTATCTCGCCGCATATTGCTTAAGAGAAAGATTCCCTTGACGGTGTGCTGGACCTGGCATCAGCAAACGATGCTCCCGACAAGCATTATGCGTCTCCTCCCAGCCCTCCGCACACCACTTGTCCACAACGGCTTCCCAAGCAGGCGCATTGGTAGCACACCACCACACAGGCACCTACACATCATCAAGTACATGGCATATAATTAAGAAGAGCAAATTAATTATATTTAATATTAGAAAAATATTAATGTTACTATTCTATATTTACGTGCATGTATTCATCTCTGGTAAGCTTCATATTTCTCGCTCGAGTTTTGGTGACCTTAACTTTAAGGTGTTGGACGTGGTACACAATCATATCATGGATTCGTGCCTCGTAAAACATGTCCCTCACGAGCTTAGGACATGCACAGTGAGCCACGATCTTTGCTCTGTCCTTATGTCCCGTCTCGCATCTATAGAAATCCTACAAATAGATTCGATGTGTAACATCATGATTTCAAAAGTGTCCTATGAATATGATGTATTGAGCAATGCAATATGAGGAAGACTTACCCACAACTCCCCGAGCACACGTTCCGCCTTATTGTCGAAGATCCTGCCATCCCGATCATACTCATCCTCAGTGGAAAAGTAGTGCTTCCACGTATAGGCCAACACGCGCTCTGCGGCATAAAGAACTATGCCCAAAAAGTGTGTCTTTACCAAAAGACCCAGGATGCCATTGACATGGCGATCGTGATCTCCTGGAGCGAGCACCACCCAACTATTGCACAAGTGATTAAGAAAATTAGTAATTTCTATTATGCTTCTCTATGAATCAAATGAACAAGGTGTCATAGCATGTAAAATACTTACTTAGGCGGATCAGGTCGAATCAACGGTCGTCTGGCAAGAAGCATTGGTCGCTTTGGAAGCTTCAAAGGACCTCTCAACCACACCTCTAACAACGCAGAGGAAGTGGAACCCCCTGTCTCCTGCTCCTCCCCCTCTCCTCCTGCTCCTCTTGCTGCTGCTGCTCCTCCTCCTCCTCCTCCTCCGATGATGACGACGACGATGAGGACGAGGACGAGGATTGCTCAACTATAGGCGAGGACTCCCTCGCTCTCGCCCTCCTTTGGCCTCCTCCTCCACCCTTCCCATTCCCTCGACCGCCTCCACTTTTATCTCTCCCTCGACCGCTCCCGGACTCCTCAGCTACACTGGGCCTCCCTCTTTTCCCTGGCATGGCCTTCTTGTACAACGACGCCACTGATTTCACCAGGCCGCCGCCACCCACCATATTTGTCCACTCACCTGCAATGAAAAATAAGAAAACAATCAGCATATGATAAAAGAGTACATAAAATAGAATTTAAAATATTAAAGTATTATAAATATTTATCTATAAATAACAATGAGCAAATAAAATTCATACATGTTCATCTAGAAATAATCATCATCATCGGGAACGGCTGGATCATAATCCTAATCATCACTTGTCCCCATGTCGATATCAGCATTGGGATTAGCAGGAGTATGGTTGTCATCAATGCCCAAATATAATCGCTCAAGTTCACGTAAGTCATCTGCATTATCAATCTCATCTGCAACGTCCTCATTGTCTACTTCCATTTCGAACATTTCGGTTAAGTCTATCTCAAAAGTTCCTTCTAGCCCATCATCTTGAAAGAACTCATCTTCGTGATATGTGTTTGGGTTCAAAGTGTAATCAACATTGTTTGGGAGAGGTAGTTTAGCGCGTGGCCTTACCTTGTACACAACATCCCAACCTTTGAGAATATCCTTCTGGCATGGGTACGAGACATAATAAACTTGCGTGGCCTGTTGAGCCACGATATAGACATCATCTCCGAGTAAGACAGAGGATTGTTGAATTTCAGCTGGATGTACAAGCTTCTCAGGATTGTATCTATGTCTGTGTTTGTGCCATGTCATCTGCTTTGCAGTCTCCTCGGTCATGTAAAGACATTGAAGTCTCGGTATGAATGGAAGGTACCGTATGATTTTCGCCAGAATCGTGAGCTGCTTCTTACCACCATCTCGTGTATCTACCTCCAGGTACCTAGAGGACTTACACTTTGGACAATGTGTTGCTTCTGCATGTTTTTTTCTAAATAAGACGCATCCATTAGGACAAGCATGTATATGCTCATATGGCATCTTAAGCGCACTAAGCAGTTTCCGTGACTCATACATGTTCTTTGAAAGAATGTGACCTTCCGGAAGTAGACTGCTAATGACTGTCAACATAGCATCGAAGACGCCTCAACTCAGGCTAAACTGGGACTGGGACTTCAAGGCCATTAGGCGCGCAATATGCATCCAGTTGACACACCTTGGTATGCCCGTGGAGGGGTTGTTGTGCCGCCTCCATCATTTGGTAATACCCCTTTGCACTTGGCTCCGGCTCCTCCTCCTCCCTAGTTACTTCATCCCCGTGTGCTTCATGATAGTCATTTAACATGCCTCCTACACCGGCATCTGCATCATAATCCTCTATGCGCTGTCTCACTACCTCGTGCCTTGGACGCCCGCCTTCACCATGAAGGGTCCACCGGGTATAGTCTAGCATAAATCCATTGTTGCAAAGGTGCTTGCCTATGACCTCTTTATTGTGTCAACGCGTGTTTCTACAATTGTCGCGGGGACACCAAGTGACACTTGTTCCTTTAACCTTGGCAAATGATCGTTCCAAGAACTTGTTGGTCTTCCGAATCCATTCACTGGTATACTTTCCGTTCTTTGCCCAACCCATATACATCCACTCACGGTTTGGCATCCTCTAACACATCAGCGAGTACAATTAAAAATATTTTCATCTACACGAAGCTTAGGTAGGTCCTAATCCCATCCGAGGATCCGTAGTTGAAGTTCATTTCCAAGGTCTACTCCTCTCCGAGACAGAATTTCAACAGCACTTCCCGCTGTTCTCCAAATACATAACCTGCAAAGGAGATTGTGTATCTAGAGAACAACGGGGAAGTGCTACAGAAACTCTATCTCAGATCGGAGTAGATTGTGGAAACGAACTTCAGCTACGGATCCTCGGGCTGTCCAAAAAACATGGATAATTCAAAACAAATATAGTCAAAGATATGCAATCATATTTCCATATCTCCAACCGTATTTCTTTCGAACGGAAGACGCCTAACTAGGTTATGTGACATACAAACATAAACGTAAAGAGGGGTCTTTTATGCCTCACGTACCCAGTTGTGCAGCAAATTCACGGGTCGAGGAAAGTGCAAAAGCGTCTTCCTGCATAAAAAAAGAACAGGTCTTTTAGTTCTAGGTTACATGAAGCATATATCCTCTTTGAATTTGAAACAAACAAAGGTTACATAGGTAATTCACACAAATAACTACAGATTCATCAAATTCAGTTGACTAGTCTAGTCCCATGACAAGTAAGTATTTGTCTGCCAACAAACAAAGGTTGCTTGGGATTACTAGCATGCACTAAAATTATTACTACAATTATTTAACACTAAAATTATTACTAAGCTAACCCTAACACTACAATTATTACTAACACTAACACTAAGCTAACACTACAATTAATCCAACACTAAAATTATTACTAAGCTAACCCTAACACTAAGCTAACACTAACACTAAGATAACACTAACACTAAGCTAACCCTAACACTACAATTAAACTAACCCTAATTACAATTTTACACTAATCTGTTGTTAAAAAAAAGAAAAAAACTTACCTGAGTTCAGGAAGGCGGACGTGCTCGGGATCGAGGCGAGGGGGAGGAAGTGTTCCGGTGAGGGGGAGGCGGCCATGGACAGTGAGGAGGCAGCGCTGCGGCGCGCGGACGACGGCGGCGCGGCACTGTCGGGTCAGGGTGGTGGAGGGGAGGGCCGAGGCCGAGTCTCGGCGCGGCACTTCGCCGCGAGGATGATGGCGCGACAGAGGGGAGGGCCGAGGCGCGACGGAGGGGAAGGGCAGAGGCGTGGCGGGGGGGGGGGGGCAGAGGCTCGACGGGGGTGGGCGGAGGCGCGAGGACGATGGCGCGGCAGGGGCGGGCGGAGGCGCGAGGACGACAGCGCGGCAAGGGAGGGCGGAGACGCGGCGGCGAGGAAGGGCAGAGGCATGGCGGGGGCAGGCGGAGGCGCGAGGATGACGGCGCGATATGGGTGGGCGGAGGTGCGGCGACAAGGAAGGGCTAGATATGCTCATATGGCTTGTTTGTCGTGTGCCTCTTGACCTGGCTCACGTCAAAGGCCTAACGGTCATGAGGACCGTCCAGCCCGCCTCGGCTGCCAACCGTTAGAGGCTTGTTTGCCGTGTGCCCGTACCTTGGCATACGACAAACTCAATCTTTACCGTGTGTATTCACATAGGCTCACAACAAAGAATAGATTTGCCGTGTGTCCTCTCTGTGCTGTGGGTTTTCTTAGTGGCACACGGCACAAATGCTCTTTGCTGTGTGACCGACTAAATGCCCACGGCACAAGGTCAGGCACACGGCAATGTCGAGCTCTCCCGTAGTGCTCGGTCAAACGATGCCGTGGCAGAACAGTAGCATCCATGGTTTTTTTTTAAAAAAAAACTGTCGCGCCCACGCAGCAAGCTTCCATGCCACGACGCGCGCGGGCAGCCCTCTGCAGCCGTCCCTGGCATATAACACAACAGCCACCTTCTCCAACCCCATGTAAAGGCACCAGAATACCAGATCGAAGACGGTCGAGCTCATTCATCAAGGAGCCTAGAGGACGTACGTGGCCTGTTCCTGTTCGACCGGCGGTCAGCGTAGCAGGGAAGACGAGCGCGGACATGAAGCTCGGGCCGCTTTCGTCCACATGCGGACCGTGCCGTCACCGTTGAATCCAGGAGACGAGAGGAAGAAGAGGAGGGTGGTGGCGGCGCTGCGCCGTGACGCCGCCAGTCCGGAGCTGTTGACCTGGGCGCTCGTCACGGCCACCACCGCTGCCTGAGTTCCCATGGTCGCCCACCCCTCCTCTCCCACCGCCCAAGACACAGGTGTGCCTCCACCGAGGCGCCCTTTGCCACGAACTCTCTTCTCGTCTTCGTTGCGATCCTGAATCTTGACGTTTAATTTGGGGGCAATGGCAGCCGAAGCAACGGGCAGGGCCGCTGCCGCTGCCGACACGCTGGCCTCCTTGCTCGGCGCGTACAAGGGCTTCAGCTAGCGTAACCAGATTGACCTGGAGCTGGAGCTCAGGCTCTGCGAGGCACCTTGACCTCCTTTTTCTTTTCTCACTCTTGCCAAACCAAGTGTTTTTCGGAAACGGAAGCGTCACCAAGACCTCCTCCACGCCTTCTCCAATCGTCTTCATTGTCCCACGTGTCTATATTATCATATTTACAATGCTTACATTTCAAATACCAATGAAAGTCTATAAAGTATTGAACATATGTATTTGGCATGATGTATAGAGTACAACCTAGCTTTATAACCACTAGACCATCAACCCGTACGCCTGCACGGGCTAGCAATTTAAGATGATAATAAAAAGTTGCAACACAACAATTCTTTGCTCCAACTATTCATGATTAGGAGGGTATTATGAAACTATCAATTCCATGATCTATACTTTTTTCAAATTTTCTAATTTTCATATATAATTTGATGTATTAATGGATGTACTACCTCCATGCTCAAATCGTTGAAGTTTGGCCAGTTGGTTTGTACCAACTTTGCACTAAGTTTCCGTCCGAAGGTCAATAAAAGAAATATGGAGGGAGTACATACAACATATTTTATACATATTTGTCATGCAAACATAAATGAACCATCTTTGTGGTACCTGACTTCTAATACATAAGGGTCATGTCGTCATCAGTATGATCTAGGAACTCTATGCAAGCAAGGCAAAATTTTAA
Source organism: Eleusine indica (assembly GCA_030378355.1). Lineage (NCBI taxonomy): Eukaryota > Viridiplantae > Streptophyta > Magnoliopsida > Poales > Poaceae > Eleusine > Eleusine indica. The sequence continues at coordinate 50,427,524 of CM059494.1, forward strand.
TTGAATTTGATGATAAATAGTCTTGCTACGGAACAATACTAACCTGCATTTCCATCCATGTCAGTTGACGACTATGAGTGAAATCACCAATGTAGTATAACTAGATCTTCATATTCCTTCTCCTTTGATAACGTGACATTCATCATGACCTGTTGGTGAATGTTACTAATCTATACCATGCATCATATATTAGATATATCCTCTTGGATTGAGATAAGTGTGAATGGCCTTTTAAAGGCGAACAGAGAGAAGAGGAGAAATTAGAATGTCACCTGTAGCAATAACTGGGTAAGGAACAAAATGTTTTTTTTCTTCTAGAATATAAGAGCCACATCATCAGTAGTCTAGATCACGAACCGGAAACTTAGAGCAATGTACTATGAGGAGGCGCTGCTTCTGAATCTTTGTAGCTCCTACAACTCTTAGCCCTAGCGTTTTTTTTGCTAGTCCCAAATCAAGGAAATCAGCAATTATTGAGCACACACCACTTCTGAGTCATATTAGCTACAAACACCAGCATGATCTCATAAACCTTGATTAGTTTTAAATTGATTTTACTGTTACCCTTACCAGCTTACAACATTGTTATGCATGGGTGGATGGCCTGCCGATGATCTGAATAGCTTGTTCCATCAATCGATCTCTTCCCAGCAGGTTGGCTCCTCCTCAACCAATCTCATTGGCTCATTGTTCCTCCTCACGCCATCATGTGACAGCTACAGGTGCAGCGATGATCTGGTTGCAGTTGATGGCGAAGGCCGAGAGGATGGCAGATGGCTGTATGGTGGCGCTAATACACGTTGAGGGCGAGCAAGCAGCGGAGCGATGATCTGGGCGCAACCTCGGCTAAGGCGGTGAAGATGGTGGCGTGGCGCGTTGAGCGCGAGTAGGAGGAGAAGCATGCACCACAGACCGTCCCAGTCGCAGAACCTCATCTCCACGACTATCTCCATCATGCTCTCTTGTCCGGATGCACGGGTTCGACGATTCTACCATTACTGATCCCGTCTTCTGCCTCCAGCCCTCCATAGCATCGTCTTGCCATGCCACTTTTTAACGTGAGGGATCCTTACACGATACTTTGCCTATTTTGCAATAAAAAAGTGGGTACTTAGAGTATTTTTGGCTACTATTTAACATGAGGATCCATATAGGGTTACTTGGAATATTTTTGTATAATATATTTGTAATGGCAAAAGTGGATAATTTAGAAGCAAATTTGATCCAATGGCTATTTTTTATCTTGCACCTAATCAACGGTCGGATGTTTTGCTTTTATGTGAGAATTTCAAGGATTTTCATCTGATTAATGTGGAGGCCTCAAAAGGATCCTCCAATTAGTAAATATAAGATAGTGTGGCATGTTCTTGTTTTTAGAACTTGCATTTGTTTGTATTGATAATGTATTATCTGAGTCATAGATTGTTTGTCCCCTTTTTGGTGTAAATGTCTATTAATTTGTCCACGATCTGAAACTATGATCTTGTGATGAAGGGCCAAATTATATTGAGATTGAATCATCCAATGTAATTTTCTCTCTTCTTCGATAATGATAGAGGTGGAATGCATAGTCTTAATAAAACGGTTTATCAAGTTATGTATAGTATATTATGGTACTATAATGTTATAGTAAAACACTTCTTTTTTCTAAATTGTGTCATATGGCCCCTAAAATATATAGATTCAAATTTATGGAGTGTGATAGGGCGAGCAAACTGAAGATGAAAGTACAATAAGATAGCGATGCGACTGATGGAGAAATAAAAAAATACAAATGATTTGAGGTATCATGGACAAAGCATTTTAACAAAATTAATGATGACAATGTTTTACATATGTTTTAAATGAATTGTCTTGTTTTGACCTCATTGATGTGTTGTAAGTGTATTAGTAGTTATAACTCGAGAAAACAATCTTACTAGTATATACATCAAAATCAACAAGCATAGACATGCATCAAAATAAAAGGTTGTATTGGTTGATTCCTCACGATACATGTTTGGTTGCTACCTTAACCACCTCTCTGGCTTATACAAGTATTGAGTTTTAGTTTAGATGTCTAAATTTGGATGCTTGATCAGCTTATTAAGAACTCTACTCTTGCCTCAAAATTCACTAGGATGACCACTAGCTAGTAGATACGTTGAGTGACTCAATTATATCTGATTATTCACAACGAGGAGAATAAAGTTGCACGCTCACTATGTATCACATGGCGGCATTGTTCTAGGCTCTACTACATGTAAGCTTGTTTTCATACTCTGATAAAAGAAATCATAACAAAATTTATGATAAGTTTTTTTAAAAAAAATAAGATGAATGATCAAATATAACCTAAAAAGACAACAACGATAATAATTTAAGAATAGATGGAGTATAAAATAAAGTTGACCATTCAGAGATGTTAAGTCGACTCTTGCACAACATCCCCAATCATAAATGTGGAAACTTTCATGTTTTCGTTGATACCCACAAGGACCGCAAATCTGAGATCTTGGGGATCTTGCAGGTGGCGGGTTCCCACAAAGCCTGTGTATCTGCTTTGCGGCCAGCTTCATGGCTCGCAGACCCGCCGGTATCCATCCCATATGCAATTTGATTTGTAGCCATAGTATGGCATATTCTTGTTTTTAGAACTTGAATTTGCTTCTATTGATAGCGTATCATCTTAGATGTAGGTTGGGTGTCCTTTTTTATTATAAATCATCTATTAATTTTTCTACATCTAACACAATGGTCTTGCCATGAAGAGTCAAATATACACTGATGTTGCATTCTCTCATATTTTTTAATATTGGTGCACAACATTTTATCAAACAAGTTTTCTTAACTTATATTAATATATTTAGATAATTTAATATCATAATAAAACTTCTCTCTCCTTTAAAGTGTGTTGTGTGTAGCCACAGACGATGTCAATCCAACTTCAAGGAGTGTATTCTAAAGGGATCCAATAATAGAACCTTCAGTACATGGCCAAGTGAGCCACCAGTAAGGCCGATATAGCGAGCAAACTGAAGATGGTGGTACATAACATAGAGATGCCACTGATAGTAAACTAGGAATATATTGTGAATACATTTGATATTAAATTGGGCATGGGATAATGAGGGTCTGACTATAGGTGGGAGGGATATTCTCATAAAAGTAGTGTTATGTAGCCTTCCATAATATATGATGGGTTAGTACAAATCTAAGAAAGAATCGTTTAACACAGTTGAAAAGAAGTGATGAGGATAACACTCCTATCGATACACACAACACTATAACAGAGATGCAAGTTCATGCGGATCAACTAAATTTACAAGTGAGTTTGTTTCAAATGTATAGTTTATATGATTTTGAGAGTAGATTGCTACCTAATGAATTAATTATTGCTAGGAATCATGGAGATAATGATAAGATGTCTGGAAAGGTTATTGGAGGCCCAAATAATATGGACTTCCAGTCCGACTCAGAGTCCAGGAGCAGGTCGAACTAAAATAGACACCCAGAACACATACGAACTTGGATTGGGACATTCTTTATATGCCTGAAAAGATAACAAGACGATCTTTCCAATGCCGCTGACCTCATGTCAAACACTAATAGCAATGTGGACACCAATAACGTTCTAACTTCGTCACAACAGAGCGAAATTTCATCATAGAAGGTTTTTTGTGATGACTTTATAACGAATTTGGATTCGTCATAGACCTGCCATCACAGAAGACTACCGTGACGAATCATCACATTCGTCACAGAAGACTACCCTTTTACGATGAAACCTTTCTACGTCACAGTACTGATTTTACTTCTATGATGGTGAATAAAAACGTCATTGAAGAGGCTCCGCGCCACCGTGGCGCCGACGCGGCAAGCTCATGTGGCACTGACCACGCTGGCGCATGATGTGGCATGTCTGCTTGGCGAGGGAAACGTGTCGTCATTGCAAAGCATCACGTGCTGCCTCCTAGGATCGCCACGCGTCCCCTTTCACAAGCACCACGTGCTACGTCTGAATAGCGCCGTGTGTCAGTAGCCGTGGAGGCCACGTGGCATGTTACCAGGGCTGCACGTGTCCATTTTGCTAGCACCACATGTCATCTTGGGCATGCCCCATGTGTCCCGTTCAAAGGGCACCACGTGTCCATTTTTCAGAGTGGCACGTGTCTCGTTGAAACAGAGTCACATGTCTCTTTCGCGCGGTGACACGTGTTTCATTCTTAGGTTGCCATGTGTCTCGTTCTCAGAGAGCCACGTGTCCAGTTGTGATTGGTTCTCAAATTGACAGAAATAGCAGCATTATAGAGAAACATCAACAGAATCTTAGAGAAGCATCATCAGAATTATATACACGAGAAACATGCACAGAGAATGAGTTCACCCATCACATACACACTTGATGCATAACAATGCATCAGAGTTCATCACAAATCATCACAGAAGTTCATCACAGATCATCAAAATGCATCAGAATGCATCAGAGTTCATCACACATCATCACAGGATCACGGGGTAACTATAGGTTGAGAGGAGTTACCAGCACCACACAATTTGAGGATTTGTTGAAGGAGAGTATTGTTCTCTTCTGCCATCTTCTTGTACTCCTTGAACTCCTGCTGTGCCTTCTCGAGCTTTTCCTCAACAGCTTTGGCCTTCTTCTTCAGTGCATCCAATTCCACAGCAAGAGAAGCCGCTCCATCCTTTTCAGCAACAAGTTGTTGTCAAAGTTCCTGCTCAGCCTCTATCTCTTGATGGATCAGTGACAGACCAACATTCCTCAGAAAAGTGCTGGTGCAGCTGCTCCGGGACAGAACCTTCGAGACAATCTTAGCACTATGCAGTGGTGGCTCTCCATCAATAGGAGCGTGTGCCTGCATAGTCTCCATAGACGACTACAAATTGGAGAGGAAAATAGATTACCGACAGTGTCAAAGACTCAACATGAAATGTGTAGAGGGACATCTTTAGCAACACACATAGAGAAGCAATGGACATCGTCGGCAACACACATAGAGAAGGAGATATGGTTGTAACGAGCCTTACCACTACTTCTCTTGCCACAGGAGTAATGCCCATTTTCTTGCTGGTATGGCACATCTTGAACAGTTCGACCGCATTGAGCTCCTCTTCATCATCATCTTCTTCTCTTGCTCCTTCTAGTCCTTCCAGACCTTCGTGTTGCTGTGCTACCTGGCCATCCTTGTGCTTCATCTAGACAAAAAGTGCGTGTCAGACTGACGGAAAATGGGGCATAAACAATATCCCTAGTGCTTGTTAGACTTAAATATTCATGAATGTGTGCAACATAACAGCGAGATCCAGTTGCATGATGATACTTTACTTTGGCAGGGTTTCTCTTGTTCTTATCAGCAGTTTCCTAAAGCAGAACGGCAAGATAGACGATATCAATGGTGGAGAATGGAATGCCATGTAAAAAGAGACTTTAGGAAGAACAGTACCTTGTTCTTTGCACTTGACCACTTTTCAACAAGCTGGCACCACTGTTCATCAGACATAGAAGGAACATGGGAGGTGGTTCTGATCTAATCAGTAGGGACGTTGTTGAAGTAAGTCTGCTTTAACCTGTAGCGGGCCTGACGTACTGCAAATGCGAACACACTGGAACATGCATTCTTTGTTGCCCTGTCCTTGTTCATCGCCAACCTCCCCTAGTCATGTCAATTGAAATTCTTTGTGAGTTACATCGATTGTCATAGTTCATTTTGAAACTACAGGGTGTAGTATAGGCACTTACAGAAAGCCTCATGACAAAACCGTCAAAGTACTAAGTATTCTTGTAATCTTTCATGTGGGGCAAGATAGGGACTTGATCCCTAATAATAACTCCAGCCTCGGATGCAAATTTGGCAGCTTGTGTAGGTTGGTGGGGCCTTGACAAGCCCTCAGAATCAGATATATGTAGCTTTGACCCCATAGAACTAGTCATGCGGTCGAGTAGAACTCCCTTGGTATGGCCCCTCGGTCGCCTAGTCGTTCACATGCAATTGTTATATTTCTGCTTATATAAATGAAAGATTGAGAATGCTGATGATATTTACCAACCTTGACATGATAAGGGGTCTAGCTCTTCACCAACATCATCATGCTGCTCTTCAACAATATCATCAAGGTGCTCTAGAGGTCTCCAGTCATGAATAGGGCTAGCAGGAATTGTTGATTCAGGGTTCCCCTCTGGACCTTCAGCATTAGGCTCCTCTGTTACTGTAGGCAGTTGTTGGTGTTGGTGTTGGTCATTGGTATGCAGTCTTTTGGATGACCTTGTTCTCACACCGCCAATGGCTTCTGATAGGTTGGCTGGACTAACTCTTTTCGTTCGAGTGCCTCTTGAGCCAGCCATGTTGATGTTGCCTCTCAACCTTGTTGCACAGACCTTGTGATGCCGAGTTTATATAGGAGGAGCCTGATGTAGGAAAAGTATATTTGTTACAATTGTGTCATATAATAGTAAAGTATGGTAATGACAAGTATGTCATACAAAAGTGTGTCATACAACAGTAAGACATGCTAATGACAAGTGTGTCATACGAAAGTGTGTCATACAACAGTATAGCATGCTAATGACAAGTGTGTCATACAACAATAAAGCATGCTAATGACAAGTGTGTCATACTATAGTAATGCATGTTAATGACAAGTGTGTCATACAACAATAATCCATGCTAATGACAAGAAATCAGCTTTTCTCACCACCACCAGAATAAGCAAAACATCTACCTCGATTGCAAGTGTTTGTAGCTATTCCACCTCTACGTCTGTATCATCATCCCACTGAACATTTTCTTCAGCTTCAGGAAGGTAATCTGATGAGTCAGGTCCTTCTGGTAATGGAATTGAGGATAGTCTAAGAGATGCCGCTAAATCATGAAGCCCCAAATCAGCCATTCTTCTAAGATTATCCTTGATACTGACCTCACATTCCCGCTCATAATCAATAATTGGAGTTTCATAAAGTTGTCAACAAATTTTATGTGTTAGATTGTACTAAACTAAACTACTGATGCCAATCTGTAACCCTATAAAAATTTTAGCCCTATTCATCGTACCTTGCACTATGCGGCGTCTGTGGCCTTGTCGTCGTTTGCGATCATGTCTTCCCATCGGGCAAGGCGTGGTAGCGGATGAGTGCTGAATCGATAGAAGATGAGGCAGTCAATGGAGGAGGAGGAGGAGGTCCGGTGTGCCCCAACAATGTGGAAGATGTCGATGATGAGGCGAAGGAGCTCCGGAGTGGGGCGACGGTGTGGATGAGGCGGAGGAGGCAGAGCTTCGGTGCGGGGCGACGGGGTGGACGACGGCGAAGACGTGGACGAGGAGGTCCGGTGCGACGGCTTTGAAGAGAATGAGGAGGAGAAGGTGGAGATCTGGTGTGCGGCAACGCTGTGGAGGCGGAGGAGAAATGGTTTGAATTTTTAGGGCGACAGGAGAAAATATATTCGACTATGGCGGCCCAACACGAATTGGTAGTAATGCCCTTGAGTAGTCAGAGCCAAAAAATTTGAGTCAGGGGTATTACTGGCCTTTCATTTTCACAATTTTGGAGGCTCCAGATTTCGATGGGCAGTTTTGCGCCTGATGCTTGTTGGACCCACATGTCATGCAGTGTCCTAGTTCATCTCCAGTTCCGTACGTTTCTATTTTTGATTGGCAATTAACAACTGAAACACGTATAGATTGGTCATATAAGATCCAAATGAGTTCATTTTTGTTTCTAAAATTCTCTAAAATCGTCGTGCATCTTTTTCATTCTGATAACGTAGTTAAAATTTGTGAACTAGTTAACGTTAATATCCATTGACATCAAAAAAAGATTTGCATATATCACACAAAAATGATTTTGGTTACCAAACTTTGTGAACATCTTAGGATACTGCAGAGATGTTTACAATAATTGAAACTTACATGTGTTCTGTTAAGTGTGAAGTTGCTCCCATACCCCATATCACTTGAGGATGACTCTTAGGTTTCAAAAGACATGCTCTGATTAAAGTTTTCAAAAAATATAACAAAATTTGTACATGTGTATTGAGTCATGTACAATACCTGTGCCAAATTACAACCAACAATTCATTGTAACTTGGGAGATAAAAATGTGTGAAATATAGAAAATTAGTCATTTTCTTAGTTTTTTATATCTTGTAAAAAAACACGGGTCTATAGCTATAACTTCATATAGAGGTGAAACATATGTATCCCAAGTTACAATAAGTATTTAGGAATTTTTAGAATATTTTTGTCCATTGGCACGTCATATTTTACCCATCACATGAATACAAATTTAAAACACCTACATGACATGAAATTTATTAAAAAAATGAAAAAAATTACTAAAAATGGAGGAGTGTATCGTACATGTTCTCATGAAACTGCACTGCATGAATCGACATATTCTGTTAGATAAAAAATAATTAATAATTAGAAAGTACGAAAACGTATTATCAGATACAAGCCTTTCGAGAGACAAAATGAATTCAATGGGCTAGTTTGAGTGTGACTTATCCGCTACTGGCAGTGGAGCTCATCTGTCGGTGAATATTGGGCCCACATCTCAACGAGTGGGTAAAGAGGCCACCATGTGCCTCTGCATCTCCTGTGCGCATCAATGACTTACGGACTCTTCGTTTGCCCACACAACCCCACGTCTGCCTTCCACGTCCAATCGTGGGTTGGTGGGACACCCAATTCAACGGACAACTTCAATGACTTGTGGGGTGTGCAAAAGCACGAGCCCACATGTCAGAGAGTGGGTATGTAGATCGATCAAGCGGGTACGCATCTGGCCTCCCCTAGCGTCCCTGCACCCTATAAACCAAACCCGCACGTCATACTCTCCCCCACTTCAAACTCTCTTCCGGTCCTCTCTGCGCCTCCCCCTCCGCAACCGCTGCTCTACCTCCGCCACATTCGTGGGACTCCATGGTCTCCCCCTCGTGCCGCCGATCTCCGGTATAGGTTCTTTCGCTCGGTCTATCGCTCTATTTTGTAGATGTTGCGATTATCAAACAATGTTGTTTTTGTTGTACTGTTCATGCAGAGCCACCATCGTCGAAGCCCATCGTGGTCTCCGTCGCCACCTCAGAAGCTCCTCCACTCCGACGGGGCCACTTGCTTTGCCGGTCGTCCACAGTGATGGCGACAGCAACAACGGTCCACCTCACCTTCGTGCCCTCTTCACGAACTTGCCTGCAGGAATGGTGTGGTTCCGCTGTCCCCTGTGCCTCCATCTCCTCCGGTGCCCCGTGACGGCGTCAGTGAGATGCTGAATAGGCACGAGGTGCTCCTCCACACCATCACGTTGGCATGACAACCTGTTGTCGCGGGACAGCAAGGATCAGCATAGGAAGTTGGCCGACGACCTGTTGGCGGAAGCTGGGGCCTGATGTCGTCGTGGGCGTCGTCATCGTGTCATGGGGAGTGTGTGTTGGGACTCATGGTCGGCGTCGTGGAGTCATGGGATCGTGGAGTCATTGTGTGGTGTTTTTACATCTTTGTTTTAAGTTTGTCATGTCATTGGTTGTCGAACTCTCCCCGTAATTTGAATGTTGTCGAACCGCCGACCGAGCAAATTTGCTCTCATGTTGATGTCGTGTGGCCCCGGCACGGTGATGCTCCCAGCGGAGAGGCAGGCCGCCTTGGCACACGAGCAGAATTCAGACGGCGTCTCCAGCAGCACCACCCGGACACGCTCGGTCACCTACTCCTGCTCCGGCCCCGCCAGCACCGGCCATGCACGGTCCATCCTCAGGTGGTGCTGGTCCCAGCCGTGTGCGGCGCCACCCGGACAGCGACAGCGACAAGGAGGAGGCACCGTTAGAGGACGTCGGCCGGCCCTGCCTGCACATCTCTGTTACGACTACCCCATCCAGGATGAGGCGATACCGCTGCCCCATCTGCTAGTTCAATGCGGTCACAATGTGGGGCATTCGTCTCCATGTTGTGGTGATCCTCTACAACGCCACCGTGGAAGGGGTCAAGCCAGCCTAGCAGCACAACGTTGACGAGCACTTCAGGCTTGCTTGGAACAGGGGTTGCAGGAGCGATTGAGCGGCCTGTTCATTGTCAATGTTTTTTTATCATGTTTTTTAATATTCTGTGTTATTGGACATTATGCTGCTTAATTATCATTATTTTTGACATTATCACTCTATGTTAATTATCATGATGGGGCCTCCGGGCCCAACCCCTACGTGCACTCTCTCTCCCGCCGTCGTTGAGTTATGGGCCCAGATTGTGTTGTGGACCCCCTTGGCATTGACTCATATCACCTTCCTCGCTAATCACCCTCAAAAGCCTATCCACATCCTTCCTTGCAAATCACCCTCAACTCTGCATCGACGCCGGCTTGACCACCCGCCCTGCGCCGATGACCTTGAGGCCCACCACATTGACGCCAGCGAGACCACCTACCCCACGTCGAAGACCTAGACTACTTCGACGATGGTATGATTTGAAGAACTCGCCCGCTCCCTTTTCCTGCCTAGATCTGTGATTCAAGGTCTGTTCTTGGTTTGTGCATCAACTGTTGATGTTGGATGTTTGCTTCCATTGTGATGCAACAGAGACATGGCTAGCTGCTATGCAGTTTTCGTAGGAAGAAGGCCTGGAGTCTACCGCAGTTGGCCAAAATGCTAGAAGCAAGTAACTGGATACCCTGGTGCATGCTAACAAAAGTATCCAACATTTGATGCTGCGGTTCTGGATTTCAACAAACCTCATTCAATTGGTCTTGTTGATGCTAACAAGCCGCTGAAGAAAGTTGATGTAGTTGGCAAAATCAAGTGAAAGGATGTAGTCTTAGTGATACAGTTCCTTATTATTCTTGTGTTGTGCTATAAGTTGATATAGACTATTGTTTTTCTCAGTGAATTGATTTGAAAGAAATTGTTGTTCAAATTTCCTAAGATGATCATATTTCATATAAATGATCCAATTCAGTGGTAAGTCTGTCGGTTTCCTGGGACAGGTCGTGGCTTCGAGACCTAGCACCCGCAGTTTGTTTTTAACTTACAAAAACTTGTCGAGCGCGGTTTGTGCCATATGTGGATCGAGAGAGCTTACATGTGGACCTAGCACACGCTTCTCATTCCACGCTGGAATGTTGTACCCACATATGGCACACGTGTCAGCTGTTGTGGTTCTATGACGAATCAAAACTATCACAAAATTGTAGCGCGGATGGACTGGTTATCTATGACGTTCTGATTGTTCTCTTCAATAACATCATTTTAGACTTCATCATAAATTTTGTCATAGAAAATTCGTCACTCGTGTACCGTGACGGTCCCCTATTTTTCGTCATAGTAGAGTCATCTTCTATGACGCATTTTCAAAACATTATTGTTGTGCACATTTCTACTAGTGAAAATTCATTCAGAGTCGTCGGAAGTCAAAACAAGTCGACGTCCAGAATCTGTCCCTATGCAGCAACACCGTATTCGGCCTTGGAGCCATGTATCGACTTGAGCCCACTTAGGGTTGCGTTTGGGGGGTGGTACATGACCCTAGGGTCCTCATATACAACCACCGCCTCTTCATTAGGGTTTGAGTTTTGCTTAGATTAATTCTGTTCATAAATAGTGTCATCATCCGTCGGTTTGTGAGATCCCAACTTCGTGAGTTTAATCATGAGTTTGGTTGCATTCTTCTTTGTTCTTGCTTGTGTTCTTGATTCGTAGGCAGAGATTAGCCTTCTGGGTGAGGTCAATTGTTCTTTAATGGTTGATATTAAAGGAGACGTTGTGCTATGATTGCGGGGTTTTGAACGTATTGTTTAGAAGGCAGATCGATTTGTGTTTCTCCTCCGCCCAAATCAAGATTACCAGAACCTTTCCAAAGATCGGGAACCCTTGTCCACATCAAGAAGTATGTTAAGTTTCATATTGATGCCCATGGGAAGTATCATGTGATCAATTGGGAGACAATATCTATGCCGATAGGGTTTAGAGGGTTAGGGATCAAAGACCTAGAAGCGTTTAATTTTGTGCTTTAGGGGAAATGGGGATTTAAAATTAAAAATATTAAGGGAGACGAGTTATGGGTAGAATTGCTATGCCGTAAATACTATGAGAAGAAATATGCTAATATCTTCCATATACCTAATAGAAGAGGTGACTTGGACTTTTGGGGCAAGTGATAGAAGCAATTAAAATAATCACAAGCTTTCAACTAGGGAACGGTTGTATGCCCTCAAAAAAAAACTAGGGAACGGTTGTAGCATCATATTGTTTTAATGAATAGTTGGGCTCGTGAGTACCATTTAAAATATCTTTTTTTTGGGCTTGTAGCGATGGATTAGATCCACTAGCAGAGCTTTTCATATGGTAGGGTGGGGCAGCTGCCGCCGCTAGCCGGCAGGAAACTTTTTGACCCCGGTGTCATCCCACCCCCTCAATCCTTCAGCAGGCTGCCTACCTTCTGGCATCTAGCTACAGTGCTCTGGCTCTGGTTATTGGTGCTTGCCTATTGAGTTATGGAATAAGGCAAGTGATTAACATTGCATTAATTTGGTGCAAAGCTAGCGTCGTCGTTGACCAAATGGTAGCAGCAGTCATCGATGGTGCGAAGCTAGCATCGTTGTTAAACCTGTCACACTAATCAATGTAGATTTGAAGAGAATTTTATTGAATTTGAAGAGAGCCAGAAAGCGGGAAAGTGAAGGTGAAAGCACTACAACATAGCTTCAGAGGTTGAGTACTTGAGCAGCAGCAAAAGGAGTAGCCAGTAGTAGCAGCTACTGGCTCCATGGCACGAAGCCATCAGACAAGGGCCGTGAAATATCTCACATGCTGCATTGATGAATTTGAGGAAAAGATGGTAAAAAAAGATCACAACCAAGGCAAAACTGATGGATCAAGATTTGAATACCTAGTGTCAGTTTTCCATCTTGTATATGAATGAAAAGTCAGTAACAGCTTGGATCGCGTGCACGCCCATGTGAACCAGCATCGCCGTGTCGGCGAGGCCGCCACAAGCAACGTCCTTCGTGCTGGTGGTCTCAGCGGAGGGGCATCTGGCGGTGTCTAAGGCAGGCGAGGTCGTGAGTGGGAGGGCAGGGGAGGGCACGCGAGGGAAGGCGGCAGCACTTGCCAGGAGGAGCAGGCGGTGGTGGGAGGATATGGTGGCGGCGCTAGGTGCAAGCGGCACGATGGCGCGCGAGGGCATCCAACGTCGCACGAGAGCAGGAGAGGGCAGGCGATGGCATGCTAGGAAAGGCGGTGGCGGTCGCCGGGAGGAGCAGGTGGCGGCGTTGGGGGAGAGAGGAATGCAAACAGGGAGAGGAAGGCCAGTAGATGGGAAAAAATTTTAGGTTTGACGCACTAGATTGGGTTTTCGATGTGTCTTGCCTGCCTAATTTTTTTTCATGACCAACCATAAGAAGAGGTAAAGATTTTTACCGATTGACCGTTGGCAGCTGTTTGTTTTGATAAAAAACGCAACCCACTAAGAGGCATTAACTACTATTTCTCTCTTCCCACGTTGAGCCACATCACCTCAAAACTTGAGTCCGTCGGATCTTTCTACCAGCGTAATCCTCACCGTCCACTATAAATTTGTTATAAAGCACCGATTGCCACCTCAAGAAGCCGTCTCACAAATGGTTCTTAAGTGTTTTAACCCACTAACGCATGTGTTCTTTCATACTTTTTCCGGCCACCAGCAACCATTCAGTAATCACGATTTGTGTCGTTCTAAATGGCTCCCAGACGTTTCAACTTTTACTATATCCTATCTTCTATTCTGCTAGCCATATATTCCTACACTTTCTATGCAACCACATTGTGCCACATCACCTCAAAATTTTAGTCCGTCCGATTTTCTCTATCGCCTACATCCTTACCGTCCATAATATTGCTTACCACCATCAGTGTCATAATTACATTCTACACTTTTAACTCACTACCACCCCATATATGATTCCGTGATTACCATATGCTCCCAGAGTTACAATAATATTGCCAGCCACATTAGCTAGCTGCCACGTGATACCTATGACCTCTTGAAAAATACATGCATGTGGGCCTTGGTTCATCACAGGGATAAAGAAACCGTTGGCACATTATCTGCATGCGAATCGATAATCAATAGCTATCATGAAATTACTCTGCCTGTTTGCCCTTCCTCTTTATCAGTCACAGCCTCACAGGTATGCAGAAACCCCAGCATTAGCTGCCTGTTAATCCTTATTACTTGCCATACATGGAGTTCAGCTCCTGTACAGGGCGCCCTGCACATATTAGGTGCAGGGCGAATAGGCAAGCGAAACCTGTTCCAGGTGGGCCCAAATAAAAATAAATATTTGGAATCTAATTTTAGTATACGGATCGTATATGCACCGGCCGTATGGCAAATACTAACGGAGCAAACAGGATCGTACGCTGCCGCAGTCGAGATTGTTTGTCTGATTCACGCCCAGCTGCTCTCCTTTTCGCTGGCATCGGGTGCGTGCGAGAAAGGGATCGTATACCGCCATCGTTTGCTGGTCTGCACGCCCAGCTGCTCTCCTCTTCGCCTGATATGAGTTGTTTCAGTGAGAGATTTGGAGAGAGAACAAGAGAGAAAGCTACGGTAAGAAGTAAGAACAACTCCTGCAAGAAGAAGAATGATCGGAGATTTGAATAGCGAGAAGAATGGACATGGTTTCATAATTCATTTAGGAGATTGACTTGTAAGTACGGCCATCAATGCAGATAGAAGAAAACTAAGATTTCTTCTTGATTGGCCATGGAATATATAACACATACTTGGTGAATACGGGAGAAGGGATGATGAATCCGCCGTGCCCTCTGCATCTCTCCCTGGGAGCAAGAGATCGCGTTAATTTGTAGAGCTCGCGTAGCAACCAGGTGAAGAGGAGCGCAACTACGCTTGCTTACGCTTACGGAGAAGACGACGATGGAAACCAGGCAAAGAGGGCAGCAGGTGGTCTAGGCGAACGATCTCAATGGCGGTTGGCGGTGGCGTGGAACGATCCGGCTCCCGCATGCGCACCCGCGACACGAGTATTTCCCGCGCGACATGTCTATACTATCCATATATTCAGATTAGTTTCCAAATAATTGATTTTTGTTGGAACCCACCTTGGACAGGTGTCTCTTTCCTATTCGCCCTGCACCTAATATGTGCAGGGCGCCCTGTACAAGAGCCGAACTCCCATACATGCATGTTGCATACAGAAACTGCCGTCAATAGCAGCTATCTTCTATTCTGCTAGCCATATTTTCCTACACTTTCTATGCAACCACATTGTGCCACATCACCTCAAAATTTTAGTCCGTCCGATTTTCTCTATCGCCTACATCCTTACCGTCCATAATATTGCTTACCACCATCAGTGTCATAATTACATCCTACACTTTTAACCCACTACTACCCCATATATGATTCCGTGATTACCATATGCTCCCAGCGTTACAATAATATTGCCAGCCACGTTAGCTAGCTGCCACGTGATACCTATGACCTCTTGAAAAATACATGCACGTGGGCCCTGCTTCATCACAGGGATGAAGAAACCGTTGGCACATTATTTGCATGCGAATCGATAAGCCATAGCTATCATGAAATTACTCTGCCTGTTTGCCCTTCCTCTTTATCTGTCACAGCCTCACAGGTATGCAGAAACCCCAGCATTAGCTGCCTGTTAATCCTTATTACTTGCCATACATGCATGTTGCATACAGAAACTGCCGTCAATAGCAGAAAATCAACAGACATACGTTTTTTCTTTCAATAACTCCTCTCTCATTTAGAGACACGTCCCGATTCTACCTTTAAAATGTGACAGATAGGCCACCACTATGACCGGCGTACGTCCAGTGAGAAAATACTATCATCCTCCGCTTGCAACAAGCAAAAATGTGGAATATAGGCAAGCGACCATCAACTCCATCGATCACCCAACACCTCACTCCACCCATGGAGAGGTTGCTACCAGCTTGATGCCTACATCCCATATTTGTTCATTCCAATATTAATGGCCTCCTTCAGGACAACGCCGTATATTGTGGATATGTCCGTTACATTAGGATAAAGTAGTCTACTACACATTTTATTGTATATTTATATTTTGTGCACAACCACATGTTGTCTTTTAAAAAGTTATACAGAAAAACAGGGGTTGTAAACAAGTTGAGTTATTTCGAAAAGTTATATACAAACAAGAGAAATCAAGCTCTTCTTTGTACAGGGACTTCTTGGCTTCTCACTATTGAGTAATGGGGATTAGCAGTATACTTAGTTACCAATACTTGGTGGAATAATGTATGCTTAAATCAATTTGTCATAGCATTGTCTCTGGTTAAAAAAAGTCATTTTTACAATCTCCGTAGCAACGCGCGGAGTATCATCTAGTTTGTTTCGATAATTACTGACCGATCATCGATCTGCGTCAGTTGATTTACCGACCAATTGTGAGTCGTCTCTTTTACTGACTGACCGTGGGTTGTTAGGATTGGTCAGAAATAGTGTACCATGTTGTAGTGAAAACACTTGAAATTACAAACTCACTATACCCCTGGAGGTATATCACATTGATACGTGACATAACAAAATATGCTGCTGCAACTTATTACGTTCCAGATGAAGCAGGCAAGATATCCGTACGATGCTCTGCTCATAGTACAGTTTTACATTTGCTGCATATTTATATTTCTTATATAGGCAGCAGTAAAGACCGGTATTCCATTGAAAAAAGAAAAGCACTAACATAGTATCACAAAATAAGGTCATCAACGAACACCAACTTATATGTATCCGATGCATGTGAGAATAACGACGTAATCAGCTGTAAGCTCCTCGCACAAGGAAAAACTGTACTATATGATGCACTCCCACTGACAGTCGCTGTAAAAATGGAGGTGCACGGCCAGGCGCCCGCGAATATGCCGTCCAGTGAGACCAGTCTCGCAGGGCTGCCACGCTGGAGGACGCGACCGCCCTCAAGCGTGCAGTCTGCTTCCGTCCAAGTCAAACGTTCTGTGGCAAGAAAAGAAAAAAAAAAACCGTGGCGCCCGCGCAGCCAGCTTCCATGCCACGGCGCGCGGGCTGCCGAATCGAAGATGGTCGAGCTCATTCATCAAGGAGCCGAAAGAACGTGACCTGTTCGGGTTGGACCGGCGGCCAGCGCAGCAGGGACGACGAGCACGGACATGAAGCTCAGGCGTCAGGCCGCTTTCGTCCATGCGGACCGCGCCTTCACCATTGAATCCGGGAGGCTAGAGGCGGAAAAGGAGGGTGATGGTGGCGCTGCGCCCGTGCGCCGTGATGCCGCCGGCCGCGAGCTGCTGACCTGGGCGCTCGTCAAAGCCGCCGTAACTGGCGATCACGTCGTCGACCACGCCTCCTCTCCCACCGCCCATGACGCAGGTCCGCCTCCACCGCGCGTCGCCCTTTGCCATGAGCTCTCTTCTCGACTTCGTTGTTGTTCTGAATCCTGACATTTAATTTGGGGGCAATGGCAGCCGAAAAGATGGGTAGGGCCGCTGCCGACACGCTGGCCTCTAGGCGCGTACAAGGGCTTCTTCGAGAGCTCAGGCTCTGCCAGGCACGCCCTGTCCTCATGTTTCTTTTTCTCAATTGAGCCAAACTAAGTGTTTTCCCAGAACCGAAGCGTCACCAAGACCACCTCCAGGCCTTCTCCCATCGTCTTCATTGTCCCACGTGTCATATTATCATGTTTGCAACTATGCTTACTTTTCAAATATCAATCAAAGTCTATGAAGTATTGAACATGTCTTTGGCATGATGTATAGACTACAACCTACATAACCATAGTGTGGCATGTTCTTGTTTTTAGAACTTGCATTTGTTTCTATTGATAATATATATCATCTTAGTCATAGATTGTTGGTCCTTTTTTTGTAGTGTAAATGTCTATTAATTAGTTCACGTCTGAGACTATCAATGGTCTTCCGATGAATGGGCAAATTATACGAGATTGGATCATCCGATGTAATTTTCTTTCTTCTTTTATAATGATAGAGGTGGAAAGCGTGTTCTTTAAACAAACAGTTTATCAAGTTACGTATGCTATATTAAGGTAATATAATATCATAGTAAAACTCCTCTTTATTCTAAAGTGTGTTATATAGTTCTAGAAATATACCGATCCAAATTTAAAGAGTGTAATAGGACGAACGAACTAAAGATGACAGTATAGTAAGATATAGATGTGACCTACGGAGAAACCAAAGAACACAACTCATTTGAGGCATCATGGTATGTTACTATAAGTGATTTGAGAAATCAAAGAACACAAAGTATGTTAACAAAAAAAATCAGAGATCTCAGACTAAAAATCATGATCTCTCTCTCTCACTATTGTTTTATATTACCACAATCTTGTGCTTGTAGTATTATTACTTGCTTGTCTTGCTTGTATTGTTTATCTAGCAGACTTGCATGCATAAGATATAGATGTATGTTGTTTCTTGGTTTAATCTCTACCTTACATAGAAGTTATATTGGTGTGTGACTTACTAGCATCAATATATTATTGTTATCTTCTTATAATTATATATGATGCTAGTATGCTCTCTCCAGAATTGTTTACAAGTTGTTTGATTACTCGGTTAATGAGTTAGCAAAAAAATTAGTCACATGAGCTACAGATTCAAACTCCCATTCTCAGTCACGTGATCCTTACAGCAACAGACCCAGTTCTAATCTGAGATTTATTTTGATAGGTATTATATTTATGGCTAATTATTCATTCAGCTGAGTGCTATGTTTTTTTGTTGAGAAAGAGATATCTATAATGACTTTGTGAACCGTAAATCAAGCTGGCCTAATATTCTAGACTCGTGCGTGTGTATATTGTGTTCATTCATAAAAAAAAATTGTGACACGTGGAATGCTCTAATATTTATAACTAGTTGGGTGGCCCGTGCATTTGCGCGATTAGATTCACATACTATATATAATGCTATTATCGATAATCTAACTATTTTGACTATTGTATTATATTGGAGGTGTCATTTATACTTATTATACAATCATTGTTTTGACTATCATTATTATTTTAGTTAGATTGAACTCCTAACGGTAATAGCCAATAAGATGTATTACGATATTTTTGGCTAATGCTTCTAATGGCAATGTCAAGTAATTTAAAAATTTGTAAAGTGGTATTTTTTTACCTTTTTAATGCACTACAACAATTGTGATCTTCTATGATGAGTTAATTATGTCATAAAACCTAAGAAACTCGTCATACACATTCTTCTATGATAAACTTATGACAAAAATCACTTTGTCATGGAATGTGCGTAGCTAATTACCTTTTGTGATGAATTGGGTATTTTTGTCACAAATCTATGACGATTTATAGAAACGTCATATATATTAATGACAGTTTTGAAACTGTCACAAAAATTTTATGACACTTCGAAAATCATCATAGAATTTGTATACTATTTGTGTCATAAACCATTGGTCCCAAGCTGATGTGGCTGGCCTGTTTCATTTTTTAGCCCACTAATTTATGACCATTTCGCAAGCCTTATATTTTACAGTGTCAAACACAGACATCGCATAAAGAGAAACGGTATCCAGCAACATCACATAAACAACACTTCCTCATCACTTGGTCTGACATCACAACAATATATATATAAACAGATTGTAACAATTGTCCAACATCACATAAAACTGCACTTTACACATCGCATGGTCTAATATCACAATAACAAATACAGAAACAGATTCCAAAATGGCTAGTAGTTATCGAGAGCCACTTGTCCAGCCCTAAATGGTCTTGTCCAGCCCTAAATGACGAATCTTTATTTTCACCATAAAACAAGCTATTTTCTTAAAAACATCATAAATCATAATGAGTTTATGACATAATGGTATGTTGTCATGAGAATTTCATCATAGAAGACCATAATTGTTGTAGTGATGGTAGTGCTTGGAAAATATGTTAACTTATTATGAAATATTTGTTTTCATAATAATGGTAATTATGGATAATTGAAAAATATATATGGTGGGATATTGCAATCTAAGTTTTTCATAATGGTAGTTGTAGATCCTTTTGTTGGTCAAGTATGTATAGATAATAGATAACATTATAGCACATGCTAATCCCTTCAATTGGAAAATAACAACTAAAGAAAATGTTGCCAGACAATTAAATAGTATACACACTAAATATGAAGTTTCATCATAATATTGATTTTTTGTCTGATTACATTACTTGATAAAATTGTATGTATATAACCTAGACATTTTGTTCTGCTGCCTAGAATTTGATTGCACTTGTGAGTTGCAGGTAAGAATACAAAGATGCATTTAATTAAGCTGATATAAAGAACTTTGTCATTGGTTCACTCACGTAGATTATAGTATCCTAGTCAATTTCATGTAAAATTGGTGATTTGCTCAATGAGTTATATGAAGAAATAAATTTCCCCTAACTCATCTAATATGTGCTCGGACCTTGTGAAAACCTGATGTATGTGACATCTTGTTGTTTATCACTTTCCGTTTTGGTTATTCTGTGATATTTAACATTTGTTGTTTTTTCTTAGAGTAATTTAAAGGATAGTATAGGCTTTCATTTGTTATACAAAGACTCACTAAACTTGAGTGCGCCTTTGTCATTGTAGAATGAATTTAATCAAAACAACGTCACTATAGGTTTGTTTAGTTTTACATTTGAAATAATGAAACCCTCACTTTGTATATATCAGGCTTTTTTTTTTCAATGGCATGGTCCCCATTCCTAAATCATGCACCTACCTGAAACCACACACTGCACAACTAAAACCTAGCTAATGCAGTGGCATGTGTTTCTGAGTTCTTGCTGATTTCTTCCTTTCTATATGATTCAGGATCGTGGTACTTTGAGTTGAGTAGTTAAATGGTGGATCGTACCCTTTTAGATGATGAAATAGGTGAACTGCTACAACTTCATCATCTATAATTCAAAAAGTGAGTTGAAGGGATCCCCTTTAACCTCTTTTAAGTGATGAGATTAAAGAGGAAGGATTGAAGTTGCTCTAATAAATATGCGTGCCAGTTGCCTATTATTGTCACTGTCGCTATATACTTGAATAGAAATGGAGGTGCACGGTCACGCGCCCGCGAATATCCGATCCATCCATCCAGAGACACGACCCGTCAGTCCCGCACGGCGGCACCGCTGACCGCGACCGCCCGCCAGCCGTGCGGCTCAAACGTCCCGTAGCAGAACAGTAGCATCCACGGCATTTAAAAAACTGGGCGCCCGTGCAGCCAGCTTCGTTGCCACGGCGCGCACGGGCTGCTCTGCTGGTTGCTGCCCAATGCAACCGCATATCAGCATATATAACGCAACCGCCATCCAATGCGCCGGATCGAGGACGGTCGAGCTCATTCATCAAGGAGCAGAGAAGGAGTGACCTGTTCGTGTTCGATCGCCCAGCAGCGCAGCAGACCGCTCCGTCGCAGCTGAATCCGGAGAGCGAGAAGACTCACAGATGAGGACAGGGGCGGTGGCCCAAGCGCCGGAACGCGGCCGGGACGGAGCTGCTAACCTGGGCGCTCATCAAGGCTGTCGCTGCCGGCGGCGACCGCGTTGTCACGCTCCACGTCACAAGACACAGCAGATGCGCACCCAACCCGCCGTTACGGTGACCTCTCACCTTCGTGGTTGTCCTGAATCTTCGCAGCTCTATTTCTCTACTCGCGTAGGAGAAAGAAATAGGAGTGACCGCGATGCCGAGTGAGACCAAGGGTGGTGTTGCCGAGACACTGGCCTCCATTCGGGGCGCACAAAGGGGATCCTGCGATCGTAACCAGATCAACCTGGAGGTGAGGGTCCGTGAGGAGCCTTCATCTCCATGTCTCAAACATTTGGAAGTAGAGCTACAACAAGGTAAACTACCCTCTATCCAGGTTGTCTGATGTAATGGTATGGGTCCATCAAACCAAAGGCCCTAATGTAAAAATAGAATCACGTGAGTGGGGGATTATATGCCCCCCTCCCTCCCCCCCTCACAAATTTGCGGTGTAATCACTACCTTACGTTAATCAAATTGTTCATTTCGACCTTTGACGACATTGTCTGTTTTATAATATCCTAATACATCATAGTTATATCTTTGCAAGTTGGAAGATAGACAGAAACAAAGAGAATCATATATAGGAATCTGGCAGCCTGAGATGGCGACCATCCCTCACGTCTGTAGACATCAGAATTTATAATATTGATCCTATAAAAAAAAGAATTTACAATATTAATCATAGAAGCAATTCAACAGAAGATACAATAAATGTCATAGAGGAAGCCTCCTATTAGTTTATTTAATTTGAACAAAAATAGGTCATTTTCATATTCTAAAGTTCCACCTGATGTGACAGAATTTTTTTTATAACAGTATTGTAAGTGGGGAATATTGATTTTCTTCCATGCCACATGTGGATTGAATTTTGTTACAATGTTTTTGTGAGTTAGCTTCTTTTATCCTTTATATGGAGATTGCTAAATTCAATGAACACGTGCATAGTGGTATAAACATTTCAGCAATTGAAAATAATTTATGTTTTATTTTGTAAATTAAGTGCCTCTTTTATGTTTGATATTATTAATAAAAACTTTAATCATCTCCATTGTGACACGTCTGTCATATTTACAATGTTTACTTTAAATACTTATATATGAAGTACTCAGCATCCATTTCACATATGTTGGATGCGCTAAAACCTTTATAATAACTATAGTGTATTCTCATTTCCAAAACTTGTGCTTCTTTATGGCGACACTGATACACTAATTGTATTGTCTTGGGTATAGATGGGTCATCCCATGTTGTGTAGTGTAAAATCATCCTTTAATCTATTCGTCGTTAAATTTGTGATCTTGTGGCAAACATCAAATTAAAGATACGCATGATCTTCTTGTATGACTTTGATGTAATTTTATTTCTTCTCCTTTACTAAAAATATATATGTATTGACTAAAAGAATAAGATTTTATTTAGATATAATATATTGAGGTAATAGAGTGTTATAATAATGCACCCATTATATTCTTTTAGAGCATTGTTTTTATAAACAAGAATATGAGTACATTAATAATACAGCTATTAGCATGTTTTACGAAATCATGTAAAGAGGGTAATTAACTTTTACATATATGACCAAGTTTATATAACTCTTTGGAATTTTTGTTGTTTAATTATAATGTAGTTCATCTCAAAGTAAATGTCTAGTACACTAATAAAATCTGAAACTCATGGTAATTGTTTGTTTGTTTAAAATCAGATGTTATTGGATGATCATGCCATTATTGTAGACTCCTGGTTGTGTCTCACTCTTACTCCCTGATCGATCATCCCTAGATTATATGGAACTCTATATTAGACAAGTTTATTCCATAATACTATGTTGTTTATGGAGAAAGCATTTTGTTTATTCTTGAATCTGAGCCTCTAATGACAAGTTTTAACATATGTGCTATAGAAGGAGTAGGGACAAGCCTATCACAAACTCTACATCAGCGTGGTCTCTTAGGAGAATTATGAGTATTTGCTTCGCCGCTTCCTCAATAGAGTCTTAACTAATCTCAAATTAAATGAAAAGGTTTCAATACATGAAAATGATAAAATATTTTCCATGGATTATTCACTATCGATAATTTGCAGGTGTTAGGAAGTCAACTCTTGCACAACTAAACCACAAATAAATGTGGTATTACTTTTGTGTTTTGCATTGATCTTCAATAAACTCTCGCCTCATTAACACTATATTAGCAAAGGCACTTTTCATTTTATTTGGATCCGTAAGAATAAAGAGTCAAAGCTAAAGCATTACATCATCAAAAACGGCTTCAAAAGAAGAAAAATAATTTGATCTTCTCCGTCGTATATGAGTGGACGTCAATGGCATGGTGTTTAGTCAAAGATTTGCACCTCACGTCGTGAATCTCTATAATCTATTAATTTAGGTGTGGTCATCCACTTTGTTTCCGTGGTGTCCTAATCTGTTTCTGATGTCGCTTCGTCGTTTCATTCATTTGTGTCCGATTCGGTTGTTTGGCTACGATGCTTCTTGATTTGGCTATGATCCGAGTTTGGCTACGATCCTTCTTGGTTTGGCTCCGTCTTCTTGGAAGCAGATTAGGTGTAGGATTTATTCAAAACCCCATTCTAAACACCAAAACAAAGCCACGATGTTATCTGACGACACTGACAAAACTGATGAATCGTCGCATACGTCCCTCTTCGTCCACCATTAACACCCTAGGTTAGCTTTCTAGAGACATCCATTTTGATACTTTGGAAGCATTTTTAAAGCATCTGTAACCTTCAAATTGACCTCATATTCTCCAACTACGGTGGACGGCGGCGTGTGCCCATGAATGGGAAAGAAGGTGACTCTCCTTGTATAACGTGGGTTGTGGGCTTCATTATTGGGCTGAGCTTTTATTTTTAAAATAAACTTACCTGCTTTTCTCTAATGTCACGTGTAGATAGATCTTGATTGTATATAACTTCAATTCGTGATAAATAAGTTTTGGCAGTATATATATGCACACATCAGTTAATAATATACATATGATGTCTATAGTTTGTTTTTCTAAGCCCGTAGCAATGGACACTTTGCTAATAAAGTATAAAATATCCCGAGTGAAGAATATACCTCAACAGCTGTCACCAACTCCACAGGAATTGAGCTATTGGACTATGTTCTTCCACGGCTCCTTACAGCTTGAGGGAGCCGGTGCAGAAGTGGCACTAATATCTCCAGATTGAACAAAGATGAAATACGTCCTCCGTTTGCATTTCCGAGCTTCCAATAACACGGCCGAATATGAAGCACTGTTACACGGCCTCCAATCGGCAATAGCACTCAGATTCAAGAGGTTAAGTATCTCCGGTGACTCAACCCTAGTCATCAACCAAGTAACCAAGGAGTAGTACTGCATGGATGATAACATGACAGCTTACTGCGCTGAAGCTATAAAGCTGGAAGATAAGTTTGATGACATCCAGTACACGCATGTCCTTAGAAAGTACAACGAAGAGGCAGACGAGCTGGCCAAAATTTGGTCTACCTGACCTACTGGAGTATTTCTTCATGAGGTGCAGAAGCTGTCAGTGCAAATCAAGGAGGTCACGATACAGGCTGCGACCGGTCAAGCCTAGTTATCACATGTTGCTGTTATTGGTCGAATGGAGAACTTTGTTCCTTGACTACCTTGACAACGGCGTGTTGCCGACCGACAAAGACGAAGCTAACTGAATCATCCGCAAATCAAAGTAGTACTGTATCATCGATCATATGCTGTACTGTTTGGGCCCGAACGACATTTAATGAAGTGCCTGTCAAGGGATGACGGCATAGCCATACTCCGCGAGATCCACGTGGGCATGTGTGGAAATCACGCGGTTCTCCTGACTATTGTTAGCAAAGCCTCTCCTAACTATTGTTAGCAAAGCCTCTCGACAGGGTTTTTATTGGTCGACTTCTGGGATCATAGACGAGAACATCAACTGGAGGAGCGGAAAGGACGTATACTCTGACGAGAGTTGGTCCAACGAGGAGTACGGAAAGACGTCATCCTTCTAAGATCTTAGATTAAAAATCATGATCTCTCTCTCTCTCTCTTACTATTTTTTATATTTCTATAATCTTATGCTTGTAGTGTTGCCCTTGCTCACTTTATTGTTTGCTTGTCTTGCTTATCTAGTAGACTTGCATGCATAGGACCCTTACTAGGTGTGTTGTTTGGTTTCTTCGTTTAATCTCTAGCTTGCATGCATATAAGTTATATTGATGTGTAACTTAGTAGCATGTATATATTATTGTTATCTTCTTGAAATCATATATCATGCTAGTATGCTCTCTTTAGAATTGTTTACAAGTTGTTTGAATACTCGGTTAGTGAATAAGCAAAAAAAAAATTATTCGTGTGAGTTATAGATTCAAACCCCCATTCTCGGTCACTTGATCCTTACACCAATAGATCCGGTTCTAATCTGAGATTTAATTTCACATGGGTATTGCATTTATTGCTAAATATTTGTTCAGTTGAGTGCTGTGTTTTTGTTGACAGAGACATCTTTAGTGACTTTGTGAAACTTAAGATCAAGCCGGCCTAATTTTCTAGGCTCGTGCGTGTGTATATTGTGTTCATTCCTAAAAAAAAAGTAAC
Organism: Eleusine indica; assembly: GCA_030378355.1. Classification (NCBI taxonomy): domain Eukaryota; kingdom Viridiplantae; phylum Streptophyta; class Magnoliopsida; order Poales; family Poaceae; genus Eleusine; species Eleusine indica. The sequence continues at coordinate 50,453,664 of CM059494.1, forward strand.
ACGTGGAATGCTGAGCTAATATTCATAATACTTGAATTTACAAACTCGTTGTACCCCCCCCCCCCCCCCCCCAAGGTGTGTCACATTGAAACGTGTCATATCGAAATATGCTGCCGCTACTTACGATTCCAGATGAAGGAAAGATCTCTGCATATTTCTCTACTTGTGGTACTGTATTTCAGGCTGCATATTTATATTCGTAGACAGTGAACACTAATATTCCCTTGCAAAAGGACAAAAAAACACTAACACGGTGTTAAAAAAAAGTTCAACCAATTTATATGTAGCCGGTGTGAGAATAACGTTATATCAAATGTACTGTGAGCTCCTCGCAAAAACGAAAACTGTACTATACGTTGTACGTTACTTTTTTATTTTATTAAGAACTATTAAGTAACTAGTTGTGTGGCCCGTGCAAATGCGCTGCAGTATCAACAAATAAAATATGGAGTTATTATTATCAATGAGCAAACTATATTGAATGTCTTAATTTATTTTCTCGTGCTATTGTTAATTTGTTGACACTATATTAATTGTAGTTCTAATACCAACAATGAGTAATTACAAACTTATATATGGATATTTTGAGATTGTTATTTGTGTAAAGGAAATATTGAGTATTTTATTACAAAATTACATAATGGTATTTTAGTCTCAGTACCTTATAATGAGATTGGTAATTTAAACTTGGATTTTGAATTATTTTTGCAATAACAGTGATAAGTTTTTAAAACAAAAAATCACCATATTTACTTTACAAAAAAGGGACATGCATCTCAAAAGAGTCATGTTATTCACGCTGATAGAGCCCTGATCCACAGCTCAAACGGGTGTGCACCATCTACTGCATCCTAAATTCCAAAAGATTTCGATCTTGTTTTTAGTATCAGGACATAATTCGTGCTCCGCTGAAGCTGCAATTAGTCAGCTTGGCAGCAGGTACATCCCGGACGACTACGTGACTTAACTAACTCAAGGCAACCTGACGGTACAAAGGACCTCCAATTTTGACTGCATGTGGCTCCTATAGGTTCTAATGCACCTTGCGTCTGTAGTTCTTCCGTGCTCCTCTCATGGTGCTCTGCAGATTATAATGCACATGAGTGAGGAAAGGCGCTGGGTGAGCTTAACAAAGTTATCAAGTTATGATTTTTGCGTTGTGTGTTTGTGACCTTGCAATGTGTTGCCATGAATCACGCGAATGTTAGTGTGTTTTGCTAATTCTGATTTAGTATACAGCAGAAGCAAGTTAGCAATACTCTTTGTCCTCCTCCTACCATCTGACTTGTAGACCCTGGACAGCAATGCTGCTCTGAGCTATTGCGATGGCAATAGGGGAGTTGTCAACGATGGCAGAGGATTTGACGGCAGCAGAGGCAGTCACGATGGTGATAAAAACTTGCAGTTGTGATGCTAGTCGTGCTGTAAGGAGAGCGTCAGGCAAGGCATGGTGGAGGACGCGACGTGACCGCGGTTTACATTGAGAGGGCGGCCAAAGAGGCTGATAAAGCAATGACGGAGACAGATTTGTGTCATCGCAGCGAAGCGAGGGAATAAGGATACGCTTGGGCGAAGGAAAGAGTTGAAGGACCAAAACTGCTCTCGTGAACATCGATGCTGCCGACATACATGCAACGACTGCAAGGTATTGTGGCTAACATGGTGATCAACGCCGGCAACGGAAGTGCGACGACATGGATGATTAATTTGGTTAACATAACAATTAAAGGAAACCTTATGTGATATGTGTCTCTTTTCTTTTTCTAGAATATATGATGTGGAGGGGTATTTCAGTCTGAAATTTTTATAATTTTTAGTTGACTAATGCCCATGATCAGGAATATAGGAAATTTTACTTTTGATCTGAGACTCAGGAAACAATTTACGATGTCAGATTGTGAGAATTGATACACGGATATGTTGTTTGATGTGTATTAAAGGACAAATCAAGAGGTTTTTACGGATATATGTATATAAGGGTAGTGGTGGATTATTAAACAATAAAGATATGAATATTTTAGTCTAAGTTTTTCATAATGACAGTAGTGAGTAATTTTTATTTTTCTTTTTTCTCTGATTAATGTGATAATTTCTAGCGCTTGAGAGCGAACATGGTGGCTTCATTTGTTGATTAAATATATATATAATAGATAATAAATTTGCAGTGCCAGTTGCCACTCATTGTAATTGTCGTTGTACTCAATAGAAATGGAGGTGCACGGTCACGCGCCCGCGAATATCCGATTCATCCATCCAGAGAGACGACCGGTCAGTCCCTCGAGCCGTGCATGCAGTCTGGTTGCGTCCGACTCAAACATGGCGTGGCAGAACAGTAGTAGCATCCATGCATGGCATTTAAAAAACTGGCCCCCCGCGCAGCCAGCTTCGTTGCCACGGCGCGCACGGGCTGCTCTGCTGGTTGCTGCCCAACGCAACCGCATATCAGCATATATAACGCAACCGCCATCCAACGCGCCGGACTATCGAGCTCATTATTCATCAAGGAGCAGAGAGGGCGTGACATGTTCATGTTCAATCCTCCGCCAGCGCAGCAGAGGCGACGAGCGAGGGCATGAAGGACTAATATGGTATCACGATCTGGTTGATCCTATTCGCTTCCGCAACCCTAGGCCGCCGCCGATCCTTCCGCAGCCTCTGTCTCGGGCCCTCGCTCGTCGCCTGCGCATCGCCGGCCTTCCCGACGTGTGATTCCCCACACTGTCGTCCACCTACCCGTCGCTGAATACAAGCAGTCGCCGTCGCGTGCCCTAGCCGCCGCCTGCTTTCTTTTTCACCGGGTCATCTTCCATGCGCCCTCCCGTCAGCCGTTCCCATGGCTACGATCCGGAGGAGCTCCGCAAGGCTGAAGAAGATCGCCTTGCCCTGGAACGCGCCGCCAAAGAAGAGGAAGAACGCATCGCCAATGAAGCCGCCGATCGCGCCGCTCGTGACACTGAAGTACGAGCCCTTGTCCTCGCAAATGAAGTGCTGCCCTCCATGCTCAAGCGGTGGCAGTTCTTAGCATTCAGTCCATCATCCCGGTCACTCTGCAGGATCGGGCAATCAATAATTACAGCAAGCGGCGTGAATTCTTCCTCGCCGTCCTCGGCAAGTATCAGCTCTCTGATCATGTTCTCTCTGATGCGGTTCATCCTGACCGTGCCGACTGGCTTCGTATGGACTGTACAGTTCTCACTTGGATTTACAACACCATCTCTCCCGAACTGCTGAACATCGTCATGATTCGGAACACCACGGCACGTGCTGCGTGGCTTCAGCTTGATGAAGAGTTTCTTGGCAACAAGAAGAGCCGGACCTTGCAAGTTGAGGCTGAGTTTCGTACTTTTGTCCAGGGCAACCTCACCATCAAAGACTATGCTCAGAAGCTCAAGTCGTTAGCTGACACTCTTGCTGATCTCGAAGACCCCATCTCACCACGGCAGCTGGTCCTCGCACTTCTCCGTGGGCTCAATGAGAAATTTGCTCATATGGTTTCTCTCATTAAGATGCAACGCCCGTTCCCAAATTTTGATCAAGCCTGCTGCACTCTTCGCATAGAGGAATCCTCCATGCTTGACCGGAAGACGACTACCACAGCCTTGGTTGCCACCTCTGGTGCGCCACGGCCCTCTGCTCCTTCTACAGCCAACGGCACCTCCAACATGAACAGCACCGCTGCTGCCCCTCCCGGCGCTCCTCGGCAACAACTACTACCGTTGTCGTCGGGGGAAAGGCACTGGCAACCAAGGCACCTCTTCTAGCTCGCCTAGTTTTCCCTCCTGGAACAACGCTTGGCAAGGTACAGTCCAAGTGTGGCCGCATGGTCGTCCTCCGGCTTCCATCCTTGGCACACGGCCTGGCGCTCCGTCCTCGCCTGCAACATACCAGCAGGCCCGACCGGCCCCTCCCCAAGCGTTCACTGCCACCTATCCGATTCCTCAGTATGGGCTGCTACTGTTGCTCCTATGTACGTGGCTCCTCCTGGCTTCGCCACCCCGCCCAACGCCCCCGCCTACGGTTCGGGCTATGGGGCTTTCGACTATGGTGCCTCCAGCCACAGTGCTCCCTTCCATGGGCCTCTACACCACCAGCAGCCCCTAGTGCCCGTCAGGTCCTCGGATCCGCACTCACTTGCCAGCGCGTTCAACACGGTGTCCGTCACGCCACCGTCATCTTCCAGCGAATGGTACGCTGATTTGGGTGCAAGCTCTCACATGGTGACTGATGCTGGTAATCTCTCGGTCATTGACCCCCCATCTTTGTCTACTCCTTCTAGCATTGTTGTGGGCAATGGTGCTTTAATCCCAGTTCAGTGTACAGTTTCTACTTCCTTTAATACTACTCACGGTCCTCTTCTTTTGAACAATGTTCTTGTCACTCCAAATTTGATCAAAAATCTTATTTATGTTCATCATTTTACCACTGACAACTATTGTTCAATTAAATTTGATCCGTTTGGTCTTTCTATGAAGGATCTACGAACCCAACGCATGATCGCTAGGTGCAATAGCACCGGAGAGCTTTATCCAATCTGGTTGCCGCGCCCAGTTGCTCATGCTCTTGTTGTTGTCCCCTCATCCACCCTGTGGCATCATCGCCTAGGTCACATTGGTCCCGAAGCTTTTGCTAAACTTAGTTCTGTCATTCAATGTAATAAAAATAGTCTAAACACTCTATGTCATGCTTGTCAGTTGGGTCGCCATGTGCGCCTCCCTTTTGGTTCATCCACTTCTCGAGCTAGTTGCAATTTTCATCTAATACATTGTGATCTATGGACATCTCCTGTTCTTAGTGTGTCCGGTTTTAAATATTATCTTGTTATACTTGATGATTGCTCATATTTTATATGGACCTTCCCTCTTCATTTGAAATCTGATACTTTTTCTCTTATGTTCGGAATCAATTTGGCACCACTGTCAAAACCATCCAATGCGACAACGGATGTGAATTTGACAATTCTGCCCCTCGCGATTTCATTCTTGCTCATGGTGTTCCTTTTCGCAGGTCTTGCCCCTACACTTCCCAACAAAATGGTCAGGCCAAGCTATTGCTTCGCACAATTAATAACATTGTTCGCTCCTTGCTTTTTCAAACCAGTGTTCCACCTGAGTTTTGGGTAGAGGATTTGCATGCCGCAACTTACCTTCTTAACAGACATCCCACCAAAACACTGAATTTTTCCACGCCACACTTTGCACTTCATCGTGTTCATCCTTCATACTCACATCTTCGTGTTTTGGATGTCACTGTTACCTTAACCTTTCTTCCATTGCACCACATAAGCTTGCCCCTCGTTCTTCCTTATGCGTCTTCCTTGGTTATTCCGCCGAACATAAAGGATATCGTTGCCTTGATCTTTCATCCAACTGTCTCATCATTTCACGTCACGTGACCTTTGATGAGTCTTCCTTTTCGTTTGCGGATCTTCCATCCCTTCCTCCTCCCCAGCTAACTTTGATTTTTTAGAAGTTCTTGATGTTCCTGTTTCCCCAGTTGGACATCATACTTCTCCTTTTCCCCGTGCAGGTATTGACGGGATTTCACTGATCTCTCAGCCGCACCTTGAGCCCAGCTCGACTGCGGCAACACACGTGTCGGACCTCAAGCTCCGCTCGGTCCCGGCACCACGTGCTGCGTCTGGACCGGGCTTTGAGCCACGCTTCCCAAATCTCTAACTCTAATAGCTCTAGCCACTCTCCTTCTCCACGCGCACCGCCCCGTCACCGCTGAATCCAGAGACGGTGGTGCGGTGGCCCTGCCCTGAGATGCGGCTGGGAGGGAGCTGTTGACCTGGGCGCTGGTCAAGGCCGTCACCGCCAGGGCGGTGGCAACCGTGTTATCTCGCTCCTCATCGCCCAAGACGTAGTAGATGTGCACCTGACCTGTCGTCGTGGGGAGTTCCCGCCTTCGTGGCTGTCCTAAATCTTCGCTACTCTGTTTGTGCTCTCGCATAGGAGAAAGAAACCAGCATGGCCGCCATGCCGACTGAGGCCAAGGGTGGGGTTGCCGGCATGCTAGTCCGCCTCCGTGCTAGATGCGTATACTGGGTTCTAGCCAGATCAACCTGGAGCTCTGGGTTCGTGTGGCGTCTCTCAAGTCTCAACAAGAGGAGATATTGGCTATTTTGCCCATGTAAAGAGGAGATATTGGCTATTTTGCCTATGTAAAGAGTGGGCTTTGTCCAAATGGTCACATAACATTTGACAACTTTAAAATGGCATTGAAACTTTGACTCATGGGTGTTATGCCCATATAATTTTTTATATCTTCTATCTTTCAATCGATTGACAGTTTTCAATCAATAGTTTGTTATTTTATCTTTTGATTTCTTTTATAGAATTATTTGTATAATAACTATAAACTGTTAGATCTAGATTGATAGCTCAATGGGGTGATTAAAAGTTGCCCAAAGTTTCAGTCAGCTGAAAATTAACAAGTACCATAATTTTTTACATTAAAATGCCCCAATTCCTTCAGTATCACATGCCACCTTGTGTCTGATGTAGTGCTATGAGTCCATCAAACCAAAGGTTGTAATATAAAAATAGAATTACATGGTTGGGGGATATATGCAACCTCCTCCCCCTCCCCGTCTTTCACACATTCGCCATGTAATCACTACCTTACATCAATTAAATTGTTCAGCTCGACTTTGGCCTACCTTCCAAAAAACAAATTCTTGTCTGGTTTTTATCAAAGTGCATCATAGTTCAATCTTTTGCAAATTGGGAGATGCAGAGTGTTGACTTTTGCTAAGCCATACTAATAAATCATCACTGGCAAGGTGCCATAAATGCTTCATTAATATGTCCTAGAGCCAATTCGGTAAAATCTGTAAGCACACGGAAAATACCGTTGTAGCATTTCACCCGGAAGTATTCGGGGTATCGTATTTGTTTATCCCAAAGGAAGGCAATGAATAAAAAGGCTTACTTATGCACATACTTATAAATGCTTCTTTATTTGAGCATAGTTAATGGATGAAAATGGTACTTAACAGCCGTCAACAAACTCCCCCAAGCTGAACCTTTGCTCGTCCCGAAGTAAAGATAAAACTTAAGTTGTTGATCAGCAGTTGCTACAATGTCCTACTCCTCAATAATACTAAGTGCACAACAAAGATACTTTTCCTTGAATTAAATATATTGGCACATTAGTCATCGATCATCATAGGGCTTTTAACACCTCATTGTCTTGGGTAGTTGAGAGATAGAACAATTGTAGGGCACTAATTATTTGCTCTCTATTCCACTATCTTACTCCGGAGGTTTTCAATAGATTTTGCAAATAAAACCAAGTTCCTTAAATGATTCTCTCGGATCGCTCAAAAGTGTATGATTCCTCACCAAGGCAAAGTGTTGCCTAAAATCACCTACTTCTAATAAGGCTTATGTGGAGCTCAAGGTAAGGATAATTAAGGCATACTTGTTCACGTACTATTGCTATGTCAAAAGACCGGATCTTAGAAAAATCAATTCACACAATTTTGATCAAGACGTGCAAGTGTGTGGGAAACATGTTGGAATGATGGATAGAATGAATAACTCCTTTTTGAATTTCTTTCCTCTCTTTTGGAATTTTTCTAGGACATGGCTATCTTTTGATTGCTCTTCTTTGGAGCATCCATTTATTTTCTTTTTGCATAGCCATATTCCTAGTTTGCAATGATAATTGAGAGAGGAATTTTTGCAATGAACATATGGAGTATTTCTTTCAGGAGGATGGAAGTGGTGGTGGCTTTCTTCTGATGTAAAAGAATAGCTCATGGTGGTGGATATGGTGGCTGCTATCTTCCAATTTAGAAGAATAGCTCATGGCGGTGGATGTGTGTATGTGATCTTGCTCAAGAAGGCATGAAAAGAGTCTTACTAGGGTCACAACAATTTTGACTAAGCTCAATGTGAAACAAGCAGCATATGTATAAGGTTTTTCAAATAAGCACTACATATGGCTTTGGTAAGAATTTTCATCATTGAGGAACTTATCAATTTATCATTTTGAAAAATAAAACTCCAGAATTCAAGCTTTACTTTGAGCAAGATCAGAGCAGCCCTATTCACTATATCATGTCTCCCAACAACTTAGAACTAGAGAATGTATGTGCTACCCACAAGTAAAATTTTAGCCAACAAACTTAATTCTTGGGAGAGTACTAAGTTGTAAACCAATGTTAGAGAGGAATAAAATAGAGCAACTATTCATCATTTTAACATAGGAAAACTATACACATTCATACCGCGCATGAAAAAGCTAAAGAAAAAAAATTTGGTCTTTTTATCATCTTCTATTTTTTTTCAGATTTTATATTTTTTTGGATTTTTGGATTTCCTAATGCAAAAATGAAAACAAGGGAAAGATACAAGTTACCGTGAGATGGGGGTCCTCCCCCAAGCTTGTTCTTGCTCACATTTGCTGGTTCGGGTCATACCCTTGGGAGCGGAAGAAAGCGTTCCAATTGCTTTGGTTCTAGGCCATCATCGCGTTGAGTTGGCGGAATTGGTTGTCGCTAAAATTCTGCCATTGTTGGGTGCCGGTGACGTGCTGTGAGAGAGTTTGTTGCATACTCTCAGTGCGCAAGTTGATGTCGTCCACCCGCCTTGTTAACTCAGCCATCCCGAAATTGAGCTCATGGAACCCACGGGATGAGAATGACCGGTTAGCAAAGGATGGCGCTCCGCTCGAGCTTGATGATGTGTGCATGGGGTAGTCGTGCTGAGATCCCCATGCACCGGCCTGCCATGATGATCCTCCGGCCTCGTCCGGTGGTGGGGGCTGATCCCAACCCGTACCTCCAATTGGGATTTGGAACCCCGGTGTGGCCGTCATGCTTCTCCGTGGTCGGGTTGGTCGTTCGGAGACATTGTCCCTATTTTTTCAAGGAAGTCCGGGTCAAAATGTCGGGTGTGGGGGAACGGCCGGTCTCTCATGAGCTCGATGGCTTGTCCTTCACGGTCGTCGACGATGTCGAGGTGCTCCTCGGAGGTGAGCTTGGCCGGCATTTCTTCCTCCGGAATTTCAGCTTCAGAGTCGCCATGTCCCGAACTCGGGGTAAGCTCAACGAAGGGCGTCCGGCTCATGCTTACCTGAGAACTCTTCCTCTTCTTCCCCCCGACAGCTTGCTTGATTCGTTTGAGCATGGCTGCACACAAGAACAAACAAAAATAAGAACGACCTTGCGTTCGGGTTAACGTTAAAACAAACCCGAACCCTCCCGAACTTGATTTTTATTCTCACAATCAACTTGAAAATGCACAAAACAAAGGGGAACTATTTTTTGGGGTTTTTGGGGTAGTAGCTAAGTGAAGAACACGAAATCTTGAAGAGCAACAAAGTGAGCAAAGGAGGAGAGTGAAGAATGAGCTTGGAATGGTGAAGCTCCTCCTTCTGGTCGGTGTTTATAGCCCAAACACCAGAATGGCAGCAAGAAATGGACAGAGCAACGGCTATAGAGCCGTTGGGAAGAAGTTGGGGACAAAAAGGTGGGATCAGGGAGTCGGTCGACCAGGTCAGGTCGGTCGACCTGCCAGTTGGCCCTCCTGGCTCCCTCCTTTTTCCAGGATGTTCCCCAACGGCTAGTGAATCTAGCCAGTGCAGCCATTTTGCTCAAATTGTTCAACAAAAATTCTATTCAAAAAGACAAACCCAAAAAACCTATATATATATATATATATATATATATATATATATATATAAATATACATATGATTGGAAAAATTCCAATGTGCAAGATGGTTGAAAAATTGAAATATGCAAAATGCAAAAGTTAGAAATGAATCTAAACATGATGGAAAGCAAATATGGAATTGAAAAAAATAAATACGGATAAATACCGATTTAACTTCTCGGCGAGGGCTCACCCATTTAAGTCCGACGAGTGGGACTTTTCTCCGGCGTTTAGCTCGATGTGGTGTCGTCCGGTCCCGGAGATGAGGACGCGGATGATGCTTCTTGCTTCACTCGCCACACCTTCTTTGTCTTTTTTGTCGGTGTGGTCGGCGGCTTTGCAGACTTCGGAGCCTGTGGCTTGGCATGCGGCTCCGACCTCTTCATCATCACTCGTCGTGGTGACACTTTTTCCTTCTCGAGGAAGTTCTTCATGAACGTTATGAGGCTGTCCTTCTTTGGGGGCGTGACTTCGACTTCCTTGATGTTGTTCGGGTTTGGCCCATACTTGATGCGGATCATATTGCATTGCTCCTTCGATGGCCAAAAATCGAACTTCTCCTCCTTGCCATTGATATGGAAACGGATTTCTCCGGCTCCAACATCAATGCGAGCATCCGCGGTGCTGAGGAATGGCCGCCCAAAGATGAGCGGTGTTTCCTTATCGACATCCATGTCGAGTACCACGAAATCGATGGGAATGAAGCAATCCCGGATTTTCACCGGAATATCTTCGGCAATTCCTGTCGGGTAGCGGACCGAGAAACCGGCTAGCTGGAGCTGCATCGGTGTGGGGGATAAGGCTGTATAGTTCAGCCTATCGAAGATGTCCTTCGGCATGACGCTGACGCTCGCCCCGGGATCACACAGGGCGTGGTCGAAGTTCTGCGTCCCGATCAAGAAGGTGATCGTGGGACAGCCCGGATCTTTCTTCTTCTCGGGAAGCTGGTTGAGTATAGCAGCGCTACACTCTTCCGTAAGCTTGACAATCTTCGTGGTCGGCATCGGACACTTGTTGCTGATGAGGTCCTTGAGGTAGCAAGCGTAGGTAGGTACTTGCATCGCATCCAGCAAGGGCACGTTGATGTGCAGCTTTTGGATTACTTCAACAAAGCGTGTGAACTGCTCGTCCATGGTCGGCTTCCTCTTTCTTTCAGGAAACGGCATGAAGTTCGTGTCATAGAACTCATGTGGAGCCGTTTTCCTTAGCGGCATCGCCTCTTGTTCCTTTTCTTCCACCGACTTCTCAACTTGTGTGCTCTCCTTTTCCTTTCCTGTAGTGTTAGGATATGGTGGGTCTCGAGTGGATTTACCTCCCCTCGTGGTAACCGCATTAACATTTTCTAAGGGAGTCTTGGGTTGCCCCAGGATTTTCCCCGACTCTACAGGAGGAACAGCAGCAGCCAACTGAGCTAATTGGGTTTCAAGCATTTTATTAAAGCCCAGCTGGTTCTTGAAAGCAGAAGAAAGGCCTTATAATTGTAACATAAATATGTACTTTAGTAATTTCTTAATCATACGCCTTCCCTGACAAGGGCACCAGAAATGCTTGTTGACTTTTGCTAAGCCATACTAATAAATCATCGCTGGCAAGGTGCCATGAATGCTTCATTAATATGTCCTAGAGCATTAATATGTCCTAGAGCCAATTAGGTAAAATCCGCAAGCGCACGGAAAATACCGTTATAGCATTTCACCCGGAAGTATTCAGGGTATTGTATTTGTTTATCCCAAAGGAAGGCAATGAATAAGAAGGCTTACTTATGCACATACTTATATTGCGAATTGATAAGGATCATCTAACCAAGGCAGACAAGCAATGGATAATGACGAGGTAGTGTGACACACAGAAGATTCTATCTCAAATATAAATAAATAAATAAAGCCAAGTGGAGAAAGAACTAAGCTGAGCTACTCCTACAGTACTTTCATATATAGTTGTATAGCCTAAGTTCTATACACATACACGCTTATACTCAGGTTCAACAGTTATTAACATAACACTTCAGGACCTACCCCTGCATCCACAGGCGACTTCCGCCAAGAGCCAATGCACTAGCCGGGCGTGGAGGAGTTCAAAGGACAAACAGGGCTATCACCACCTGTCGCCTACCTCAGCTAACCGGTAGACTAACGAATAATTGATGCAAATCAATTATCCAAGTACCATACTTGCATAATCAAAGAGTACTCTACTCCTTCATGGTTATATAAACGAAGTAGAGCTATCATATAAATATGATCACCAAACCCATGTCATGTCATAACAATGAATCCTAAGCATAAAGACTATGTCATATAAATTAGACTATAGTGATGGTATATAACAAGCATGACAATAGTAGTATAATAAATATAAACTACTATCACATGAGTGGGCTATACTATCACATATATAGATCACAATATCAAACAAGAAACTCATGATCCAAACACAACTATATGAAAAGATGACATTTATTAAATAGAGCAAAGTCTTACAAAGGAGAAATGATACAAGAGCCATACCAATTTCTCCAAGAGAAGACTTGAAGAACTAGAGAGCTCTAGACTCAGACTAACTCCACTAAGACTTGAGAACAACTAAGTAGCAAGAGAAGGAATTCTTCTTGTGGTGTGTGTGTTAGTGTAAAGCCACACCCTCCTATTTATAGCCTCTATAGGTCGGCAAAAGGGAGTAACCACTAAGAATATCCCTGCCCACCGCCTTCAGGGATCAACTAGGAGCCTCCACGTGCAAGCCTAGGAGGAAACGCTGTATGCCTGGGTCGGCCGACCTGTGGCTGGGCCCTCCTGGGTTGTGCTTCCTCAGGGTGGCTGCCAGGTGGGTCCTCATCCCAGATGTCGGGGTAGTTTTGTGTGTTTCTTCGGTGTGGTACTGAAAATAAGCCCTTCAATCCATGGGATGTCCAGTTGGCGCTCTCTCATTGGTCGAAAGTGTGTTTCTTTGCCCTTTTGGGTGTGTTTTCTTTATATTTCCTCCTACATGCAAATAATTCTCAAGTACAAGTGGAACTACATTATTGTAAACAAATATGCGTGTATGAAATGCCAAGTTCTCCTTTATTTGAGCATCGTTGACGGATGAAAATGGTACTTAATAGCCATCAACACAGAGAAATAAAGAGAATGAAGCAGAGCAATATGGCACTAGTTGGTTCTGTAGTGTTGAGACAATTCTGTTAGGTGCTATTCTTGCTTAGGCTAGAAGGCTAGTGAGGTTCTACGGCATAACAAAAGCGGCTCTAGTACAAGATCTAAGAAGAGGGGAGGGGAACGAGTATTACCAGGGTTGTGCAGTAGAGCGGAAGCCTAGGAGGAGCCGTAGACCGGGGCCAACATGGTGGTGAGGGCAGGAGCCAATGCAGAGGTGGCTGCGGCGTCGGTTCCTGCCATGTCGACGGCGGCGGCATGTCGGGGCAAAGGCGGCATTGTACAGCATTGTGGCGGCAGCTTTCCGTCACAGGCTGCACCCGTCCTTGGGATTAGGTTAGAGTTCTGTCGGAGGCGAGTGTGGCGGCATTCAACTTCGTGAGACATGCCCTAGCGTCCTCCCCTCTTTTATGTGCGCAGCACGACAGGGGCTCACCAACCAGAGGAGTTGGGCGATCTGGGGTGTTGGGCCATTAGGCTCAACTCAGGGATCTACTAACATTCTCCCCCTAGATCTGTTTCATCATCACTATACATTTTATTATCTCATCTCGGGTTTACACATAGAGTATGTTTTATCATCACAGCTATTTGCTGATAGATTCAATAGCTACTATATACATCCCCGTTCAGAAACGGATACTTTTCTTTGAGCCCTAAGTCCAGAATCATAAGGTTTCCCTTAACCCCATGCCGGCTATGTGCTCCTTGAACACGCTGGGTGGTAAGCCTTTCGAGATCGGATTCGCAAGCATTCTTTCAGTCCTTATATGCTCGAGATTTATAGTGTGATCCTGGACTTTATCTTTCATAACATAGTACTTTATGTTAATGTGCTTGGCAACCCCACTGGACTGATTGTTGTGAGCATACATTACTGCTGGTTCATTGTCGTAGTATAACTTTAGTGGTTTTTCAATACTATCAACGACTCTTAGACCGGGTAAAAACATCTTTAGCCAGTTGACCTGCCTCGTGGCCTCATAACATGCTATAAACTCGACATACAACGTTAACCCTGTTGTAATAGTCTGTTTGGAGTTTTTCCATCAAATAGCTCCTCCTACTAGGATAAACACATATCCCGATGTTGATTTTGTGTTGTCTGTAGCAAAGTCTGAATCATAATACCCCACCACTTGGAGTGAATCTGATCTTTTGTATACTAACATGAGGCCTTTCGGTTGTTGCAAATACCGCAAGACTTTCTTTATCAACTTCCAGTGCTCTGAGCCTGGATTGCTCTAAAATCTATCAAGTAACCCGGTGAAAAACGCTAAATCAGGGTGTGTACATACTTGCGCATACTGCAAGCATCCCACAGCCAAAGCATATGGTTCCGTTTTCATTTCATTGAGCTCATACTGATTCTTGGGTTTTTGTCAATCCCCAAATCTTTCGCCCTTGACTATAGGAGCAGGTGTAGCACCTTCTCTATATACGTCTTTTGAGATAGTCCCAATGTGTATTTTCTTCTATCTTGGTGAATTTCAATGCCCAAAACATATGATGCTTCATCAAGATCTTTCATGTCAAAATTTGAGGATAGGAATTTCTTTGTTTCTTCCAGTAGACTAATATTACTACTAGCTAGTAGAATATCATCCACATATCAAACTAGGAAATTGAATTTCCATTCTTGAACTTTGCATAGATGTCCTCAACATTTGCTTGAAATTCATATTGCATTATTGTTCCATCAAACTTCAAGTACCACTATCTTGAAGCCTGCTTTAATCCATAAATGGATCTTTTTAAACAACATCCCATATTTTCTTTTCCTTCCACAACAAAACCTTTCAATTGTGCCACGTATACTCTTTCTTCTAAATCCCCATTTAGGAATGCTGTTTTCACATCTATTTAATGTAATTCTAAATCATAGTGCGTCACTAGTGCCATTATAATTTTGAAAGAATCTTTACAAGAGACTGGAAAGAACGTCTCATTGTAATCAATTTCTTCTCTTTGCGTGAAGCCTTTTGCCACAAGACGTGCCTTAAACTTTTGGCAAAATTTGCTATGGAGTACTCTTAAAGTGTGACATTTGCTGAAAAGCACGTTTTTTTTCTAACTTTGCTAATGAGCACTACAACTTTGTGGATATTTGCTATGGAGCACTTTGGCAATACTAAGTAATTCTTTCAACAATTTTATCTCCTAACTCAAAATATGTTATAATTTGAAACTTAACAAAGTGATAAAACGTTGCATTGACTATCCATGTGTATTTTTAAAAGAGTTATTTTTTATTATTCAAATAGTTTGATTTACAAAACAAGTATTTTTTAGAATGAAAATATATTTAAGTATTAGAGAAAATAGTTTTAAAAAATACACATGGATAGCCATTGTAACGTTTTATCATTGTGCTAAGTTTCAAATTGTAACATATTTTAATTAACGAGATAAAATTATTAAAAAAATTACTTACTATTACTAAAGTGCTCCACAGCAAATATCCACAAAGTTAACAAAAAGTAGTGCTTTTCAGCAAATGTCACACTTTAAGAGTGCTCCATAGCAAATTTTGCCTAAACTTTTCTATATTCCCTCTAGAGTCATATTTAATCTTGTAGACCAATTTACAGCCTACTTGTTTTGGCTCCTTTAGAAATTTCTTCTAAGTCCCAAACCTCATTGAGACTCACTGATTTCATCTCATCATTCATGGCCTCTAACCATTTAGATGAGTGGACACTTCTCATAACTTCTTTATATGAAGTGGGGTCATCCTCCATATGATATTTTTCTGTGTTATATAGTTCATAGTCAGCCGGTATTGTTGACTTTCTAGTTCTTTGAGACCTCCGAGGGGCCTCTTCATTTGGCATAATTTCTGGTTGAGGCTCTTGTGGAGCCTGCTCTTCTGGCACATCATTTTATTGAGGTTGTTGTTGCTCCCCTTCATTCATGGCGGGTTCCTCTTCTACCATAGGTGGAGTAACAACAGGTCTTGTGTAACATCCAAAATTTCAATTTTAGAGTGTTAATAAAATTTTACTAAACTTTAAAACTTTTTGCAATATGTTAAAATTTAACTTCAGTTAATTAGGGAATCATTATTTTATTTAGTGAAAATATATATTTTCTAAAAGAAATAAATTAATTTACATTATTATTATTTTGTTGCATTCATGCCAATGAAGAATTGCAGTAGGGATTGTTTTTGTGTGAAAAAGTATTCAAAACTTCGAGTAGACATTCGAATTATAGTTAGTATTAGAAAATAGTAAGTAGAACTAGAAAATAAAATTAGAAAAAAAAGAGCATCACGTGTCCTCTTGGTCTTGTTTCCCTCTTGCGCAGCCTAGCTAAGCCTTGGCCTAGAGCCATAGTGGAAGCCCAACAAACCGAGGAACGATCACACCTTTCTTCTTCCTTCAAACATAGATGTTTCCTATCCCATTTCTCCATGGCTGCCACAAAGAGTTCTGAATATTGATTTATTAAAGAACACCTACATCCACTGAATGAACTAAAACGGTCGCCCATTACCTTCTCCAATTGAGTCTCACAAACAGAAAATGAAACTGTCGTCACTATCTCCACCAATTGAAACTGCACCATGGCTGATCAGGTTCAGCTCGTCCCTGTCCTTTCCCCTCCCTTCCCTATCCTTTCCCCTCCCTCCCATGGCCTATATAAACGAATCCTGGAGGCCTTTGTCAAGTACCTCGACCCCCCCGGCCTCCCCTATCTCTTTCCTGACCTTTGGAGTTCGAAATCTTCGCCATCTCCTGTGCTCCCATCGAGTCCAGCAACGCAGGCCCAAGTTGGCATAGGCGTTCCCGGAGATCCACTCGTCCAAACGATGCGAAAGTTCACCGGAAGGTGCGTCTGCAACTCCTCTACAACATATCAAGAGCTCAGGTCAATTGGAGGCCCGACGCGACCAGGATCTTGTCTGCCATGGCCGCTGTTCCCTATCAGTTTACGGGCTGCGCGTGACATGGTAATCCCGAACCTCGCTATGTCGAACCTTGATTCATGTCATGTTCCAGGAAGGCGTCTTCGTGTTCCCTGAAGCCCATCCCAAGACCTTCCCCCACCACTGCAGGAATGCATTTGGCCCATCATCTGTCGCTTCGCAACCTTGCTCTGTTTGGACCCTGCGATCTACAAGTGAGGTGAGCAAAAATCTAAACTAGTTTCCCATTATCGTGTTCCACAATGCTTGTAACACACAGGTTTAAGTTGTAGAACGATTAGTGTACCCAGTCCACAGGAACGCGCAAGTCTTTGGCCATGCTATTCTGTTCATAGTAGCAGCCCAGCTGCCTGCCAGACTCATGACCCTTCCGATGACCCATGCCCCTATAAAATTGGTCCCTAAGCATCCCCATCGTCATCCTTTCCTCGAAGAGAATCTCAAGTCTCACCTATGCATTAAATGACCGCTTGGCCATCATTTTTCCTGGAGCCGTGAAACAACATTGATGCGAGTCACAAGGAGAAAAGTCGTCCCACTCATTGCCGATGACTTAATAGAGGTATTAGAGTTGAACCGGGCCCTTTGGAGGAGCAGCGCCAAGTTTGCTCGTCCGAACGCCACCAAACATTTGCCATCAACCCTGTCGTTGAGTCCCTCAGTTAGGCCACCCGCGCGATGCCTCTATGAGAGCCCCATTTCCCTCCTCTTTGGTTTAGGCTAGACCCCAAAGCTTCTAGGCCTCCAGTGCACCGCCGTAGCGAGCTCCCGTGCCAACTCCCATGGCGCCGCCGCCTTGTTCTACGCTGATAGCCGCCAGCCTATGTAATAACGGTATGATATAATAATAATAATGACGTTGGTTATTTACTGTTACTTCACTTTTGTCTTGTATATGTGAAAACTTGATCCTAGGCACGTATACAGAAGCATTCGGTTTTGTCCTTAATACTGGATGTGACATCTTGGCACTGCAACGTCAGGCATCATAGGTGCAGCAGCAACGTGAGGAGAAAGGCTCTTGACTCATAGGATTGGGTACATATACCCGCTTCTCCTCAAGATCGATCTCTCGAGCTACCATGCTCCCCTTAATCATTTTGTCCTCCAAAAAGACAGCATGTCTTGTGATGAGGACATCACTCCTATGGATACACATAATACTCCTCCAATTCTGGACTTGCAAGGTCCAATGACTAGAGCTCGTGCACGACGACTAAATTTAGAGATGAGTTTGTTCCTACGTTCTTCGTATATGTTACTTTTGAGAATAGTTTGCTACCTAATGATTATTTTATGATTAGAAACCATAGAGAGGACCAGGAGATAATGGGAGAAGGAGTTTGGAACATGGAGGACCAAGGGCTTGGAAGCTAAGGTGGAGGCCCAATCAAAACCGACTTCAAGTCTGTTTCGGGCCCAGGACCAGTCTTCACTAAAACGGTCGCCCAGAACGCTTACAGACTCGGATTTGGACGTTCTACATATGAACGGAAAGATAAGGAGAAGCCCTTTCCAATGCCGCAGACCTCATATCAAAATTCATCCGGACTCATCGGGAATCATCAAAACAAGATTGGGTCCAGAATCTGTGTCGGTGCTGCGTCGCCTATTTTTTGTCTTTGGGCTTTGTATCCATTTGAGCCCAATTGGAGGCGCGTCCAGAGGGTCTTGCACGATCCTTGGGTCTTCATATACAGACGCCGCCACACTATTAGGGTTCGGGTTTTGCTTAGATCAATTCTGTTCATAAACAGTGTCGCCGTTCATCGGTTTATGAGACCCCAACTTCGTGAGCTTAATCATTCATCTGCAAATTGGTTGCTTGCTTTGTTTTTCTTGCTTGTGTTCTTGATTTACAGGCAGGGATTATTCTTCTCGGCAAGGTCAATCGTTCTTGGACGGTTGATAACCAGAGGAGACGTCGTGCTGTGATTGTGGGGTTTAGAACGTGTTGTTCTGAAGCCGGATCGATTTGTGTGTCGCCTCTGACCAAATCAACTTACCAAGAACCTTTCAGAAGATCGGGAACCCTTGTTCATATCATCTTGTTTCTACAAACTTTGTATATCTATCTGAGCAGTAGAAACGGTAACCTTTGGACTTTTCTGGGTAGCCGTTAAATGGCAACTTACTGTCTTGGGATCTAATTTCCCAAGATTTGAATTAAATATCTTAGCCTATGTAGGACTCCCTCACACATGGAGGTGTTCTAGCGAAGGCACTCTTCCAGTCCATAATTCATGCAACGTTTTGGACACCGATTTACTTGGCTATTGAGAATAAGAATGGCGGTTTTTAAAGCCTCCATCCATAAACTCATTAGCAATATGGAGTAGCTCATCATATTGCGCACCATATCCATTAAGGTAAGGTTACACCTTTCTGCCACTCCATTCTGTTGTTGTTCGCCTGGTGTAGAATTCTGAGCAACTATACTATTTTCTTGTAGGAACCTAGCAAAAGGTCCTCGGACTTGTCCATAAGGCTTATGCCTACCATAGTACTCCCCCCCCCCCCCAACGATTGGATCTTACAACTTTAATCTTTAGACCATGTTGATTTTTCTACTTCTGCTTTAAATATCTTGAATTTATCCAATGCCTCTGATCTTTCTTTGATTGGATTAATATAACCACAGCAAGAGTAATTGTCTGTGAATGTTATAAATGAGTCATAACCATCCACACTCTTGACCGGAAAAGGACCACAAATATCTGTATGAATGATCTCTAATATTCCTGCGCTTCTTTTTACGTCTTTCTTAATTTTCTTTACGTATTTTCCTTTAATGTATTCAATGCATTGTTCTAAGCCTGCGAACTCCAATGGAGGAAGAATGTCATTCTTTACAAGTCTCTTAATTCTCCCCCTTGAAATATGGCCTAAACGACACTGCCATAAGTTTGATGAGACGCTTGGAGTTCTTTTTCTTTTCTTGTTAACTTTAGATGAAGAGGACACCTGGTGATTCGTATCATGCACATTATCATTCACATCATGTATCGTATTCACATTATCACCAAGTGACAACAAATAAAGCTTATCTTGCAATAATGCAAAACCAATGCATTCATTATTGAACAAAAGTTCACATTTGTCATTACCAAAATGACAACCATATCCATCAAAGTCTAGATGCGATACACTTATTAAATTTCTTTGTAATGAAGGTACATAAAAAACATCACTAAGCTTAAGAATAAAGCCATCTCTAAGCTCTAGGTGAAGATCCTCTACAGCTTCAACTTTGGCTTCAAATCCATTAGCCACTCTGATCGAACCTTCATTTCTTTATGTGGTTCTCGTCGTACTGAACACCTGTAAACAATTCACAACATGAATAGTTGCTGCTGAATCAATCCACCATGTGGATCCAGAATAATTAACATACAAGGATTCATTTACAAATGCAATTATGTTCTCACCTTGTCTGATGAGGACATCCCTCGCTACTACACCTATGAGAGACCAATGACTCGAGCCAAAGCAAAGCAATTACAATATGAGGTAAATCTTTTCCTTAATGATTGTGAACATGCATCTCATAAGACTCATGTACTACCTAATGGAGGTGCATTACTTGTCCTGAGGTTTGAAGCACAGGTCCAAGACATGGTAGCCACTTGATGCCCAAAGAGAGCAAGCTGAAGTCGATGTGCTGATGTCCAGATTCTGTTCTTCAACTTTATGATGAATTTTATATCATGATAAGAGGTACCACCCTAATTATTATACATGGATGGAAAGGTCTTGGAGTCTACTTTCATATGCAACAAACGGCGTATCCATTGGATTTCTATAGAGAGAGTTATGTCTATTTTAGTAAAGACTGCTCTAGAATCATTCTGTCTCACGGCATGTTGATTTTGCTCAGGGTGTGTTACTTTTACTCTGAAAGTGTTCCTTTCTTAGTTCGGACTTGTCCGATCTGAACGGCGTGTTCCTAAAGCAGGGCGTGTTACATTTTCTCAAGGCATCTTACTTTTACTCCGGAAGTGTTCCTTTTCTCAGTTCGGACTTGTCCGATCTGAACGATGTGTTCCAGAAGCAGGGCATGTTACTTTTGCTCAGGGCGTGTTACTTTTGCTTAGGGAGTGTTCCTTTTTACATGTTCGGGCTTGTCTGATCCGAACTGAGAATGGTGTGTTCTAGAAGCAGGGCATGTTACTTTTGCTCAGGGCGTGTTACTTTTGCTTAGGGAGTGTTCCTTTTTACAAGTTTGGACTTGTCTGATTTGAACGCCGTGTTCCTTTTTTCTTTCCTGTGCGACTTTGTTTTGTCTGTTTTGTTTCAGGCGCATGTAATTTTGATTTGGTCCAGCTAGGAGGGGTGTTCCTAGTATAAATAATCCTTGTACACCTGGTGGAAACCCTAACCATGAATTAAAATCAAAAAAATAGAGAAGCATATTGCTCTTATCCTTAGGGTTTGTGCCATAGTTGCCCCCTTGAGGATTGGGAGTTTTCTCTACCACTTGTTCTTGTCTTTCCACGTGATTTACAAGAGCATCACCTCTCCTTTGCGGCGTTCAGGTTAGGCATTGACCATAGCATGTTGTTGGGCGAAATCTCTATCACAGATGGCTGTTTCTAGCAGTTGTTGGTGCCAAGATTCATCAGGTTTTACGGGTCAGTTATCCTTAGGTCCTACGACGAGAAGATCGGACAAGCCCCCACATCATTGTCTATTCGTGAACAACTTTAGCCAGTTAGGACAGTTCTTCTTGTAGTGTCATTTCTTCTTGCAGTGGAGACATGTATCCTTGTCCACAATAAATTGTCCCTGCTGAGGAAGATGCTTCTGCTTTCCTTGAGCCTTAGAGGTAAAAGCTTCTTGCTTTGGCTGCTTGCCCTTGCCCGTGTTGTCTTTAACATAGTAGACAGAACCACCATTTTTGTCTTTAATTCTGTCCTCCTCTTGGACACTATTAGCAATGAGCTGCTCAAAGGTCCATTTCTATAGATTCATGTTGTAGTTGGAGACAAAGTTGTCAAACTCCGTTGGTAAGGACAGCAACACAAAGTGAATCAAAGGTCATCCTCAATCTTTAATTTCATGGGCTTTAACTTTGCAGCCAAACTGCTCATCTTTAGGATGTGCCCTCTTATGCCACCTTCAGTGTATTTCTTAGTCATAAGCTATTTGATCATCTATGTAGCATATGTCTTGGAGGACCCAGTAAACTAGTTCTCAACCCTCTGGAGATAGCTCTTGACAGTCTCCTCATTCTGGATTGAGCCTATGGCGGGCTCAATTGTGTTCTTGACAAGAGCCAAACACTTGTTGTCAAGGATCCATCTTCTGTGCTCAAATTGAATTCGAGCTCTGGTGGGAGCATCATCCCTCTGTCTCTTTTCCCAAGCAGCATATGTCTTCTTTGTGCTCCTAACAAGCTCAGGAGGCTCTGTGGGACATTGGTAGTCAATACCCAGTCCACCTCACCCATAACAAAAGCACGGTCGACCTTTCTCTTCCACTCTCCATAGTTGTCCCCTATCAAGATTGGAATCTCATTCAGAAAACCCATCAAGGAGACAACTGAAATTAATCATAAAACATGAGAACAAAAAATTATAGATAATTTCTAATATGTTATGCATTAAACCTACATCACCGTTGGGCAGAAAATAGGCCTAATACATAAACCATCATAATATAACATTGTAATTAACAACATTGGTCAGAAAAATTACAATAACATATAATCTAAAAGTTAATGCTCCTAGAAATAAGTTCTCCCGTTGGTTCGAAATTTAATTTTAGAAAACATCAATTTTATCAATAAACATCAATTCTATAATCTTGCAGTGGAAACATAACGTAAAACATGCATAAACACATGCATGAACAGTAGCAAAATAATCTCTATTTACCCTCTGGAAAAAAAACCTCATTCGGGCGCGTGAAAGAGGCACAGCCAAGCCGCCCTCAGCCCCGCCTCAACATCGATGGACAGCTGAGCACGCCTTTCGTTGAACAAAATCGTGCCACACCGCGGGCTCCCCTGAAACCTAGCCTTATTTCTTACTCTCTACTCCGGCCATGTCAACGACGGCGGCGTGTCAGGGCAGAAGCGGCGTTGTACGGCGTCATGGCAGTGGCTTCCCATCGCTGGCTACGCCCGTCCTTGGGATCGGGTTAGGGTGGAAGGCGAGTGTGGCAGCATTCAACTTCGTGAGACGTGCCCTGGAGTCCTCCCCTCTATTATGTGCGTAATGCAACGGGGGCCGACCAACTAGAGGAGGGTTGGGGTGGCCCCGATCAGGGCGTGATCTGAGGGTGTTGGGCCGTTGGGCTCAACTCGGAGATCTACTAACAAATTCAACAAAAGATACAGTAAATACCATAGAGGAGCCTCCTATTAGTCTATTTATTTTAAACAAAACTAGGCAATTTTGAAATTCTAAAGTTCCACCTGATGTGACAGAATTTTGTTATAACAATATTGTAAGAGGGCAATATTGATTTTCTTCCATGCCTCATATGGATTAAATTTTGTTACAAAGGTTTTCGTGAGTTAGTTTCTTTTATCCTTCATATAGAGATTGCTAGATTCAATGAACACGTGCCTAGTGGTATAAACATTTCAGCAATTGAAAATGATTCATATTTATTTTGTACATTAAGTGCTTCTATTATGTCTGATATTATTAAGAAAAACTTAAATCATCTTCATTATGACACGTCTGTCATATTAACAATGTTTACTTCAAGTATTAGATTATGAAGTACTCAGCATCAATTTCACATATATTGGATAGACTAAAACCTCTATAACTGTAGTATATTCTCATTTCCAAAACTCGTGTTTCTTTACGGTGACATTGTATTGTCTTGGGAATAGATGGGTCACCCTTGTTGTGTAATGTAAAATCATCCTTTAATCTAATGGTGCCTAACTTTGAGATCGTGTGGCAAATATCCGATTAGAGTTAGACATGATCTTCTTACATGACTTTGGTGTAATTTTCTATCTTCTCATTTACTAAAATATATACATATTGACAAAAAGAATAAAATGTAATTTAGATATAGTATATTGAGGTGATATAATGTTATAATAATGCATACTTTATTCTCTTTTAGAGCATTAATTTTAAAAACAAGAAGATGTGTACAGTAATGACACATATATTAATACATGTAACATTTTATAAGAAATCATGTAAAAAAGGTAATCTATATATCTTTAGAAAAAATATTCTCTTCTCACGTTGAGCAACATCACCCTTAAAACTTAGTCCATCTAATTTGTTTATTGGTCTAATTCTCATTATCCAGTTCATCCTTCTCATGAAGCACCAAATAGTAATGTGGTCTTAAATGACTATTATGGCATTTTATTGACATAAGCCATTCTTAAGCGTTACAAAAAAACACCCACCATCGCATGCTGATGCCCTTTAATGTCCTACTACTATTGGTGATGTCAGCCCGGTGGTCATATTAATTGTAGTAGTGGATCTGTTGTCCTCCAAGCTATATATTTATCCATGATATAGGCAGGTTTCTCACAAGTATTCTTTCATTTTTCCAAAGAAGAGTTACAACAATGGAGAAAAAATATGCATTTAGTTTTATAAAAGAGATCATTCCCAGTGCAAGGAACATATATGCAATTTTCATGAAAACAAAATAAGCTCCATGTGTAACCTTCAGTATCGGCCACCACTCTGCAGTGTCAATTAATTATAGGATCTGAGTAACCTTCATATTGGTTAACCATTTAAACTCCAGTTTTGATCCTATTTACTCCATTTTCTCATCTTTTTTGTGAATCCTCTTGAATCTTCCAACAATATTTAGCTTTAAGCAATATTGTTTATTCTTTAATACCAATAGTGTTAATATCTACTATGGTCCATACAAATGGTTCACGGCAATGCGCGGGGTAACCAACTAGTTAATTTTTTCATATATGACCAATCTTATTACAATTTTCACCTCTTTTGAAATTTTATTGTTTCATTATATTGCAGTTCGTCTCGAAGTAAATGTCTAGTACACTAACAAATTTAAAAATCATTTTAGTTGTCTCCTTGTTTAAAATTAGATGCCATTGGATGTGCTGTGATGCAAGATAGTCTGCAGAAAATTTGAAGACAAAAATAATAATGAACTGCTATTATCGTATACTTATAGTCGTGTCGACTCTCACTCCCTGATTGATCATCCCTAGTCATATGGAATTCTGCATTGTCCCAGTCTTTCCATAATAATTCATTGTTTATGGAGAGAGCATTTGGTTTGTTCTTGAGTCTGAGGCTCCAATGATAAGTTTTAGCATGCATGCTACATAAGGAGTTGGGGCAAGCCTATCACGAACTTTGGTTAGTCCGCATCAGTGGTCTATTACGAGAATTGTGTGCCTTGTGCTTGGCTGCTTCCTCAATAGTCTTAACTAATCTCGAATTAAATAAAAAGTTTTCAATATGTGAAAATGATAAAATATTTTTCATGCATAATTCACTATCGATAATTTCCATGTGTTAGGTAGCCAACTCCTGCACAACTTAACCACAAATGAATGTGGTATAATATGTTCAAATCAACTCTCGTCTTTTTTTTCTCGAACACGCAGGAGAGTTACGTATCATTGCCTTAATAGAAGAAAGAGAATTACAGAACATACACTATCACCACACTATTTGAGTTTACATTCGTGTCTTTTAACATTAAACAACCCGACCTCTAATCATAATGGTGACCTAATCACCGTCTACCGGGTCATGGCCGGTCAGCAATCTTGGCACCAGCCATGCTCCACAACCAAGTCTCCTCACCAGCCATGATCAAGGCTGTTGCAAGGTTCGGGGTGGATCCGCTGAACACACACTCGTTATGATGCCGCCATAGTGTCCAGGCTCCTAGAGAGATGAGCGAGTTCAGTCCTCTTCTTGTGCTGTTGCTCACCGTTGTGTCCACCATGCGCCACCATTTATCGGAGCTTCTGTTCGTAGGTTGAGGTGACAGGGCCGCCATGCCAACTCGTTGCAGGATCACATACCAGAATTGGCGCGCAAAAACACAGCCAGTGAGAAGGTGGTCTACAGTTTCATCCTCCTGATCGCAAAGAGGGCAGTTCGCTGGGTGTGGTAGGTTCCATTTCACAAGGCGGTCGGCTGTCCAACAGCGCTTGTGAATGGCTAACCACAGGAAGAACTGACACTTGCCAGGCGCCCAAGTCTTCCAGATGCGCTCCCATGGTTCAAAGTGCACTCCTCCATTGAAAAGGGCCTCATATGCTGACTGAGCCGAGTACTGCCCGGATGCAGATAAACGCCAAGTGTGTACATCCGTGACACCAGGTTGTAGGGACATCTCGGAGATGAGATCCTAGAGTTTGAGAAACTCAACAATGACTTGCAGGGAGGTGACACCATGTATATCTCTGAACCAGCTCATATCCATGAGCGCTTCACAAATTGTTCTTTTGTTGGCCAATCATTTTGGTACCATGCTGAAAATCAGTGGGGAGAGGTCTTCAATGCGTTGACCCAGAATCCATCTATCTGTCCAGAATAGTGTGTTGGTCCCATCACCCACCTCTGTAGCCACCGCCATAGAACAAAGAGCTTGGGCACAGTTAGTCGCTTGCATCGGCAGGGAGGGCCATGGTTTACTTGGTTCTGATTTCCGGAGCCAAAGCCAACGGAGTCGCAAAGCTTGGTTCAGGCTTTTGATGTCTGAAATTCCAAGTCCTCCCAGAAATTTTGGTCGTGTCACTTTTGACCAGGCGATCAAGTAATGGCCTCCTTTGGCTTCTTTGCGGCCGCGCCACATGTAGCTCCTCTAAATTTTGTCAATGGCCTTAATCGCCCAGTGGGGGAGATCAAGAGCCATGGCATCGTATATTACCGTTGCTGTGAGCACAAATTGAACTTGTATTGCCCGCCCTGCCCTTGTCATCAATTTTGCTTTCCAACCTAGGAGAAGGTCGGCTAGGCGGTCAATGAGCGGCTGCAATTGTGCCTTGGTGAGCTTCCTCAGAGAAAGTGGCAGACCAAGATATTTGATCAGGAATTCACCAAGTTGACATGGAATTCTCTCTTGTACCAGCTGTATGTCTTTAGTGGAGCACTGAATGGGTGTCACATTGCTCTTTTGGATGTTTGTCTTCAGGCCGGATGCTTCCCTGAAGAGGTTCAACATGCTCGTGGTGAGGTCGATTTCAGTTGCAGCTGGTCAAAGGAATAGGACGACATCATCCGCATAGAGGGACAGCCGGTGCTGGATTGATCTTGAGGAGAGTGGCTGAAGTAACCCATTCTCGGATGCACGTAATATCATTAGGTTTAGAGTGTCCATGACTAATATGAAGAGCATAGGGGAGAGGGGGTCTCCCTGTCACAATCCTCTTCGGTGGGTAATGAAATCCCCAGGTATCTCATTGAGAAGTATTTGTGTGGAAGAGTAGACAACAAGCCACTTAGCATGTCTTGAAAAATCCTCCCGAACCCGAGCTTCTCTAGAACCTCCATGAGAAAGGGCCATAAAATTGAATCGAAAGCCTTTGAGATGTCAAGCTTTAGAAGGATCCTTGGCTGTTTTTGGGAATGGAGAAAACGTGTTGTTTGCTGGACCAACATGAAGTTGTCTTGGATGAAGCATCCTTTGATAAAGGCACTTTGGTTTTTGGAAACCATGCTGTCCAGCCGACCCGCAAGTCTGTTAGCGAGGATCTTCATGACCAGCTTTGCAAAGCTGTGAATTAGACTAATGGGCCAGAAATCCTTCGTTTCTATCGCTCCCTCTTTTTTGGGCAGCAAAGTAATGTGTGCTGTGTTGAGAAGTCTGAAGTTTCTGAAGTCCCTTCTTCAAATTGCTGAAATTGTAGACATGATATCACCCTTAATAATTTGCCAACAAGTCTTGTAAAATCTTCCCATGAAACCATCTGTGTCGGGAGTCTTGTTGGCTGGCAGATCCTTGATAACCTTCCACACTTCTTCTTCTGAAATTGGAGTATCAAGAGCCTCGAGGTCATGCTACTGAATGCCAAGAGCCTCAAGGTCTAGCGTATGTTGCCTCTGTTGTGAAG
Organism: Eleusine indica; assembly: GCA_030378355.1. Taxonomy (NCBI): domain Eukaryota; kingdom Viridiplantae; phylum Streptophyta; class Magnoliopsida; order Poales; family Poaceae; genus Eleusine; species Eleusine indica. The sequence continues at coordinate 50,481,455 of CM059494.1, forward strand.
AGCCAATTAACTCAGTGTAAAAATTCAGGAGCACCTTTGCCTTCTCTTCATGGGTGGGGACAACCTGTTCCTCATCCTTCAGCTTTGCAATGAAATTTTTTCTCTTTCGGTACCGAGCATGGAGATGGAAAAGCCCAGTATTCGCATCTCCCTCACGCAGCCACGAGATCCTCGATCTGATCCTAGCTATGGTTCGGATCAGCGAGGCTAAAGCAAGGGAGTGTTTCTTTAGGTTGTTGCACAGCCAAGCCTCATGCGGGGTTAGTTGCCTACTGTCTTTGGGCGATGTCCAACTGGTGGGTGATTTCCTAAGCCAGCTGCAGCTGCGATTTGAAGTGACCAACTTTCTTGTCACTCCAACTTTGGAGACCTCTCACTGTGGCTTTGAATTTTTGAGAAAGTGTTTCCATTGGGCAAAGTTTGTGCTGCACCGAATTCCATGCTTGCTGGACTGCATCTCCAAATACCTCGAATTTAGGCCAAAATGACTCGAAATCTATCAAGCCTAGAATCAAGGGGCAGTAGTCGTCCGATGCTGCACTTTGTAGCAGACAGTCAGGGAATTGCTGCTCCCAATCAGTTGAGCAGAAAAATCTATCAAGCTTGACGAGGGTGGGCGAATCCGAAGTGCTTGAGCTGCTTCAAGTGAATTTTTTACCGTGAAGCGGGATCTCTTTGATAGCTGTGTTGTCGATGAACCTTCTAAACCGCCCCATCATTGCACGGTTGAAATTTGAGTTGTTCTTGTCTTCATTCTTATAGATCAAGTTAAAATCACCCGCTACTGCCCATGGTCCAGCACATTGAGCTCGGATGGTGCAGAGCTCCTACAAGAAGGCGATCTTGTCTTCATTACCTTGTGGGCCATAAACACAAGTGAGCCACCATGCTTCCCCATGGTCTGGACAGAACTGAACCAAAGTGCTGAAAAGTATCAATTTTGCTAGCACCAATGGCACCGAGCTTGGACTTCCAGGCCATGAGAATGCCTCCGCTAGCACCCGCGGAAGGAAGAGCAAGGAAATTGTTGTCAAAATCCGAGCCGAGCATGGACAGAATTGTCCATCGAGAAATTGACTCCATTTTGGTTTCTTGCAGGCATACCACATCCACTTTAGCTGAGTCAACCATAATCCTGACCGAGTCTTTACGTGCGGCTGAGTTAAGACCTCTCACGTTCCAAACCGAGATATAAGACGGATCCCTTAAAAGGGTTGAGAAACGACCATACATGAGTCCCAACCTTTAAGCAGGGCATACACATGACAGAGCCCCATCAACATTAACAGGGATGGTCCATCCAAATAAGGCTGCTAAAGCTTGAATGTGAGACTCGGGCAACGGTTGGATGAACATCTTGGCGTACTTCTCTTGGTCTTCCTGTTGGAGTTGCTCCCTAGCATCTCCAAAACCAAGTGTGTGCATCACTGTTTTCTTCGAACATGACAGTGCAGGTGGTGCTAGCTCGACGTCGAGGCCAGCAAGCCGACAGCTCCGTCGAGGTGGGGAACAAGTTGGCAAGGTCTTTACCCTTCTTTTTTTTTATTTTGGGCACCGGGAGGAGAGTGCCAACTACCCTTTTGATGCGAAACATGAACTGCTCTTGAGGTGTTGGTGTGACAGGTGAGGCAACTTCACTGTTGTTATGCAGCTTGCTCCTAGAAACTGAACCTGAGCGTCAGCGGGAGTAGACTGCAAGCTGTCGATGAGGCGACTGCACCGTGCGAGGAGAAGGTGCAGCCCTGGCTACAGATATGACCTTCAGGGACATCACAGCAGGCGCCACCTCCAGTGACGATGCAGCAGGCACAACCTTCATTGGCGAAGCAGCAGGAACAGCCGTTGCGTCAGCGATGTTGTTTAAGTGCTGATGGCTGATTGAGGAAGAAGCCTCGAGTTCATACTGCAGTGGGGCAGGCAGAACGGAGGAAGGCTCCTAAAGATTCACCTCGGGTGCTGCAGTCGCCGCCGGCAAAGCGTCTTCAAGTTGCTTGTCTTGCTCTACCGCCAGGACTAGGATGCTTGGTTAGCTTACGCGGGCAGACAGATGTGGAGGCTTCGGTTTGAATTTGAGAAACTCCAGTGGGCTCACAGTTGACCATGTTAGACAGCCCATTAGTTTGTTGGCCCAAATCCAGCAGCAGAGGGAGTTCAGCTTCGTTGGTCAGCTTTGGTGCGACACGAGGATTGCAAGGATCTGCCTCGACTGCCGTGTCACAACGGGTCGACCCTTCATCGCCGAGGAGTGAGAGCAAGTATTATGGCTGGCGTTTCGCTCGCCTCGTCATCCATGTATCCGATGTGGAGGAGAGAGGTAGGAAGAGAGAGAGTGGTGCCGACGATTCATGGGTCGCTCGCGTGAAGCTAGCGCAAGCAGCTAATCCGAGAAAATATTAAAATTATACTAATCAATTTTTATTCTTGCATGTTAAATACTTAAATATTCAAATAAATAGCCGAGTGAATAGCCATTATTATTATATAACCATTCATTGATGTTAGTATTATTATATAACCATTCATTGATGTTAACGGTTAGTGACCTGGACACTCGCAGACAGCGGGCTGTATTATTAAACTTGCTCTGATGGCGTTATCTCCTGGGGAAGAGGCGAGGGAAGCCGCCTGTTTTCGAGGACCATTACATCGCTTTGGGTACCGTTCATTGCAGAGCGCAGCGCTTCGCTGTCCGTGACAGCACCAGCAAACGCCACGCGTCTGGCCATGGATGGACGTGGCCCCAACCTTGAATGCACCGGGCCCGAGGCGTCGTCCCCGGCAGGCCGGCAGCTGAGCCCGATGATGGTTCTTTCGATGCAGGAGAACGGCGCCGACGGCGACCTCGTCGTCGATCTTGGTCCTCCCCCGACGGCGAGGTTGGTGGAGACGGCCCCTCTCCAGCCGGCAGCGACGACTGGGCTGCCAGGACATCGATTGAGTAGACGAGGCCGCGCTTCAGCGGCGGCTGCTCTACCTCCGCGTCTGTGGGCTTGGGGATCAGCAGGTCAACAGCAGCGGGCACAAGGTCCCGACGGAAGCACCAAGCCTTTAGACGAAATGACCTCAAGTTGCGCCGCGCTGCCGTCTCAGGATGGAGAGAAGAAACCCAGCAAACACTGTTCAGCAGCTGCGGAGCAGTGGCGAGCTCCCAAGCATGGGCAGGAACACCGCGGAGTTCAAGATCGACGAGTTCCGGGCCTTCCAGCAACGACGCGCCATGGGCAAGAGATAGTCTCGTCCATCTCTTGAGATGCAAACTGAAACCAGGGCAGTGTAAGGGCAGACCGGTGTTGTAGACTCTGTCCGCCGTCCGCAAGTCTGGCAGAATGAGGAGGAAATCCTCAGGAGCTGCTGCGATGAGGGTCATCGTCTCCACATCCACATCGAACTCAGCAGCGACTTCTTCCAGGACTTGGTCATGAGTGACTACAGGACGGTTACCCACCACTAGGTCAGCCTCTGCATGCACTATCCGGAATGGGCACCGCAGGCACGCCGTCGTCGGGGTTGGATGGAGCAGACGTGGCATAACTGTCCGGAATGGGCACCGCAGGCACGCCGTCGTCGGGGGAGGGCGGGGGTGAAGGGCCGGCATCGCGGCGCGCAGGACGTCGACGTCGGCGTCGAGCGCGACGTCGCGGCGGCCCCTCAGGCCCTCACACCCGGTCATCGGCGCGTCCATTGCCGCAGATGCTAGCCGAGCCACCGTAGTCTTCTCAGTCGTCGCAGCCACCCATGGCCACTCCACCGAGGGCTTCAGGGGGCGACGTCCAGGCCTCAAGCCAGCTTTCTTGTGTGGGCACTCGTAAGAGCGGTGCCCAGGTTCCAGGCAACTGAAGCAGCGGGTGCGATGACGGCAAGCTGCGGCCTGGTGTCAAATGGCCAGGCAGTAGAAGCACCGACCTCGGAGATCCTCAGGAACCGGTCGACGAGGTCGGCGAAACTGAAGGGTGCGGGCTCGCCGTGCGCGCCACGACTCGACCTTCCGCCATCCGTCCTTGTCTACTTGCAACTTCGGCAGTGAGCACAGCCCAACTTCCGAGCGCAGGACCACCTTTGGGGCAACCACGACCGGAACCGGCTTCGTCGCTGGCGGCTCCGGAGAGGCCGGTTCTGCGAGAAGTGTCGCGGCAGTGGGGAAACGGAGCCGCCGGTCGACGGGCTGGACTCCACCCACCGCTGGGACTTGGAGCGACCCGACGGCACAAAGGGAGTAGCATCGGGAGACAAGGAGGCTGGGGAACTGGGGGGCACTGAGGTGGTCGTCGGGGCCGGAGTGGCAGCCGGCGAGGGGCTGGGGTGAGTGGGAGCGCTGGGAGGGGTCTCCATCCTCATCGTTCTGGAATCTCTCATGACAGAGAATCAGTTTCTTTTCCCGTTCGAAATATCATATTCTTCAATCAACTCTCGCCTCATTAACACTATATTAGCAAAGACACTTTAGGGTTTAAAAAGTGTCTTCGCCTCATTAACACTATATTAGCAAAGACACTTTTCATTTTATTTAGAGCCGTAAAGATGAAGAATCAAAGCCAAATCATTCCTTCATCAAAAAGGGCTTCAAAAGAAGAAAAATAGTTCGATCTTTTCCCGTCATATATGAGTGGACATCAATGGCATGGCGTTTAGTCAAAGATTTTTCACCTCACGTCGTGGATGAGGTATTGATGAAACATTGTTTCAAAAACAAGATCACATTGAAACATGACATAGCCAATAAAAAACAATATAATGTTCGAGATGAAGGTAAGATTTATTACTTTTCTCCATTTTTGTGTGTGTTTTTTTTCTTTGTGAATGAAGGGCAGACAGGATTTCTGTAGCCGTATGAATTTGTAGGCAGCAGACACCAACTTATCTGCATCTGATGTGAGAATAATCCTGCTTACAGTCGTTGTACTTGAATAAAAATGGAGCAGCACGGCCACACGCCCGCCAATGTCCCAGTGCGCGCGGCGGCACCGCTGGCCGTGACCGCCCGCAAGCCGCAGAGTCTGGTTGCGTTCAACTCAAACGTATGGCATTTAGAAAAACTGGGTCTCTTTTTCACCGCAAAAAAGAATGGCACAGCACGGCCACGCGCCCGCGAGTATCCCATTCCCATCCATCCAGAGAGACCAGTACTTCCGCGTGGGCTGCGCTGCTGGTTGCTGTAACGCAACCGCCACCTTCTCCCTCCCCCATCAAACGCAATGCGCCGGATCGACGTCGAGGACGTGACCTGTTCGTGTTCGACAGGTGGTCAGCACAACACAGATGACGATCGAGGGCATGAACCTCTGGCCACTTTCGTCCAAGCGGACCCCACCGTTACCGTTACTTGAAGCTCAATACGCTCTGCGAGGCGCCGTCCATGCATCAAGAGGGTCCTAGTTGCCGAGACCACCTCCTGCAGCGTCCCACTTCTTCGGCGTCACCAAGACCTCTCCTGGAGCTCCTTCTATCCTTCTATCGTCTTCATTATCCCACGTGTCATATTCTCATATTTATAATAATTACTTTTCAAATACCAGTGTAACTATATAAAGTATTGAACATGCATTTATAGCCGTAGTATGGCTTATTATTGTTTTCAGAACTTGCATTGTTTCTACGTTGATAACGCATCATCTTAGTACCTGTTGGTTGTCCCTTTTTTTTATTGTATGTAAATCATCACTTATATTGTCCGTGTCCAACACTATGGTCTTGCAATGAATAGTCAAATTAGACGAAGACAGACCATCCAATGTTATATTCTCTCTTTTTCTTTAATGATATATGTACACACTATATTATAAAATAAGTTTTTTTACTCATACATATTGATGTAATATATTGTCATAGTAAAGCTTCGCTTTGCTATAAAGTATTTCATGGGTTATAATATATGCAATAATTTAATTATAAAATTGTGCAAAATAAAGACAATAAAAATAACTCATATTTGTGGATTATCATAAATGAAGATTATTCAAGTGTTCCCGAATAATCTATTTACGTCAACAGAAGTGAAGAAAGTGGCTCAAATCAAAGGTATAAATATAGGTTTCATATTTTACTGGTCATAAGGAGCTTAGAGAGGATAATGATTGGAGTGCTAATATAGATGTCGCACTATTGAGAGGGGTTGATGTTCATGTGCTTGATGCATATATAGCTGCTACTTTGTGAGAATTCTATGTTCAAATTCTCTCTAATTATTCCTTAAAAATCTTCATGTTAAAATAAACTGATAACGTACTACAATGACATGGGCACGGTAGATGGTAACCCTGGAGTCGTAAGTTGTTATGAAGTACCCTAAACTTGAGGTGAGTTAAGCATGGTACTATCTATTTCGACCAGTATTTTATACATAATATCACTTCTGAACTCATTATTTTGTTGTTCTTCTTCTTTCCCTTTTATAGTATACAATTAAGACCTTGTTTTTGTTTGTTTACAAGAACCATTTTTCATTATTATTTGTTTTTAACAGTGGCAAGATCACTACTTTTACATTCAGAATATTTCATTATCTTTAAAAAATAATTTTGAAACCTGAATTTCTCGATCAACTTGGTAGCAATAATTTGTGTATGGCTAAAATGTGATAGTATGCATTTTCATTTGGAACACTTCACAAACTCACTATCACATTGATGAAACATTGTCTCAAAAACAAAATCACATTGAAACATGACAACCAAAAAAACACAATGTAGCTGCTACTTATGTTCGAGATTTTTTTTTCTTGAGTCGAAAGAAGAATTATATTAATATATAGTTGAGTACATCATCAAGTTATAAGCACTCTGTAAAACAAAGAGATTAAAACTAAGAGCACTCAACATACAACTCTGAAGCTCAAATCTAGACCTGTGTGAAGGTTCATACGGATGACTGCATAGACAAGTGGCCTTCATGTGCCATGAACGGCTCAACCAGAAGTAGTACCACAAGTGCCCAAGAATGGCAGCCAACATTCCTGTAGACGAAATTAAGTATCATCTTCTTTCTCATGTTTCCGTCCTTGTTGCTTCTGCCACCGAAGAAGAAGACAAACGAGACCCAAAGTTCTCACTAGACCTCCATCGTGATTGGATCTAATAACGACAAAACGGAGAAGGGTCCAGAGAATTTTATTCCATGATGGCGACATCATCCCCGCCTCCATGTCACCGTCTGGAAACCTAATTCTCCATGTCGTCATGAAGTTGTTGACGTGGCCGCCGCCACCTTCATCGGAGCCGCCATGGAGAGACCAAGTTCACCCTACCTCCTCGCCATCGCCGGATAGGAATAGGAAGAACCAAATCCCCAATATCAAATAACTCGACATGGGAAAGACACAACACTAATCAAGAATATGATCCCTGAAATTTATTGGAGAAACAGATCCCCACTCCCTCCAGCCATTGGCGGCTTGCCGGAGATGAGGAGGGAGGGAGGAGGGCAGCAGTGGTGAGGAGAAATCTGGTGGTAACCGGAGGAGATCGTTGCCCGAGTCGCCCCTGCGGAGGCGATGCGGGGGGGGGGGGGGGGGGGGGAGGGGGAGGGGGGCTCTGCACAAAACGGATCTCGTGATCCAACTTTCAATGCTATTGGATCCAACTTACTTATGTTCGAGATGAAGGCAAGATTTATTACTTTTTCTCCATGTGTGTGTGTGAGTGTTTTGTGAATGAAGGCAGGCAGGAATTCTGTAGCCGTATGAATGTGATATAGTATGAATTTGTAGGCAGCAAACACCAACTTATCTGCATCTGATGTGAGAATAATCCTGTTTACAGTCCTTGTACTTGAATAAAAATGGAGCACGACCAGACGCCCGCGAATGTCCCAGTGAGACGAGCAGTCAGTCAGTCCCGCACGGCGGCTGCTCTGCTGGTTGCTAGCTGTACGTAGCTCCCAAATATAACGCAACCGCCACCTTCTCCCTCCCCATCCAACGCAACGCGCCGGATTGAGGTCGAGGACGACGTGATCTGTTCGTGTTCGACAGGTGCCCAGCTAGCACAGCACAGACGACGATCGAGGGCATGAACCTCCGGCCACTTTCGTCCAAGCGGACCGCGCCGTTACTATTGAATCAGGAGAACGAGACTCGGAGGATGACAGTGGTGGTGGCCATGCGCCGTGACGCCACCAGGATGACGGAGCTGCTGACCCGAGCGCTCCTCGACGCCTCGCCGCAGGCGAGCACGTCATCGTGCTACACATCGTCGCTGCCCACGCTTCTCTCGCTCTTGCGTCGGAGGAGGAGAGCGGGAGGGTGGCCGCTGCACTGACACGGTGGCATCCATACTCAACGCGTATGGGGGAGAGGGGAGATTCTACGACCGACAACCAGATCGAACTGGAGATCAACAGGCTCTGAGCCCCCCTAGTTGCCGAGGCCAACTCCTGCAGGGTCGTCCCGTGTCTTCAGTGTCACAAAGACTTATTTGATCGTCTTCGTTGTCCCACGTGTCATATTGTTATCTTTACAAATATTACTTTTCATTCAAGTACCAATGTAAGTATATATGAAGTATTGAATGTGCATTTGTAGCCATGGTATCGCATATTCTTATTTTTAGAACTTGCATCTGTTTCTATGCTGATAACATATCGTCTTAGGTATAGGTTGGTTGTCCCTTTTTTATTGTAAATCATCTATTATATTTTCCGTATCCACTATGGTCTTGCAATGAAGAGTCAAATTAGACTGAGCTAGATCATCGGATATAAACTTATCTCTTTTTCTATTTAATGATATAGGTGTACAACATGTTATCAAATAAGATTTTTTTTAACTTATATTAATACATATTTAGGTAATATAATATCATAGTAAAGTTTCTCTCTCCTATAAATTATCATGTGTGTTGTAATATATGTTATGGTTTACTTATAAAATAGAGCAAAATAAATATAGTAAAAACACGACTCATGAGCCGCTATCCTAAAAACCATAGAAGCTGTTGTTGCCAACAGTGGGAAAGACAAATACATAGGAACTCTCCACACATATTCACCTAACCATGTGAGCAAGCCTCAACAACGCAGCACCGAGCACCGTCGAATGAGACATGTGCTCCTCGTATACTTGCCTGAAAAGATAAAGAAAGCTTCTAATCTGAAAATAAATTACTCCTCACGCATAAAGATTTCATGAGAAAAATAATGTGAGGGAATTTTCACCAAACAAATGTGCTTTACATTCAGGCTAAGAGAAGCAAGATATAGGGGAAGATAAGAAATGAACCCTAGTGCAAAGCGCACTAGGCTACTTTTGCTCGTCAATCCACACATCTTGCCCTTGATCCAAGTGTCCTCATTGCTCTCCCGGGCCCATGCACACATCACAGCTCCGCATACTCGATCCAGACTCCCGAAGAGCTCGGGCATGCCGTTTAGTTTCGTCGCCCAAGGAGCAACAATCATCTCTTCCATTCATTATGCTGTTGTTCAATAGGGATGAGGTCAACGCTTCCTTGTCCCTAGTTCAAATGGCCTGGGGTTGACCACAAGGACCATTTTGTCTAAGACGGCCCAACATTGAATTTCTCAACTTTTAACAATCCCCACCAAATTTAATATAGGTGTTTAATCGGTTTAATATAAAAGTTTGAGTAATAAGCACCTTTCAAATTTGAACAAACTACCTAGCCATATAGATTTCCACATTCATAGATAGAGGACATTGCCTTGATCCTCTGGTTGGGTGTGATAGTTTCCATCCATACAACACCTTGTACTAGGCTTCTTAATTTTACGCTCTCAGGTTAGACTTTATGGTCATGTTTGTGTATCATTTACTCATGAGTGTCAAACAAAGAGATGCTCGTTCTCTTTGGGATTGCAACCACACAATCACACTCCCATAGGTGAGTTGTCTTACCGGTTCTATAGGACAACTACAATTGCCATACGACATTGAACTTATTATGAATCTAACTCAACCTGGCCTACAATGAAGAGCAACGCATCATGTGGGACCTGTATTGTGCTCTTTTAGTCACATAACTAGTTTTTTAGCCTAGTTCACGGGATCTCCCATCTTCTAAAACAGGTTGATGTTGCTTGAATGATGGTTCTAGCCAATCCACGGTCTGTATAACAAATACAATCCACATTGATCATTCTTGCATCTAGTGCATAACTAATGGACTTAAGTCGCCTTTGAATATGCTTTAAAGACTTCATATTGTCCTTCTTAGTCTTCACCTTAACCAATATGGTTTTGTTATTGCGGTAGTTGAGACCAATCTGAACTGATATAGTCTCTTTGATGTTTTTATTGATATCTAATAATCTATATGAAAGACTTTTGTATGGAAATTTCAGTCATATTCATGAAGATAAAAAGAAGAAAATGAAAATATGAGCATATTTAAGGATACAAGGAGATGTGTGGATGAGCATGGTAAGATGATGAAGGGATTACATGCTTGGCTATGAGGAACCATATATTAGAGAAGGACAAGTGAGAAGCTCGGTGCCAAGAGACCTATGTGATGGAGAAAACAAATGGACTAGATTTTGATGGATTATTCAAGTCATTGAAAGTCATATTTTTCTAAATATCAGTTCTTTATTAATATAAAAAGGATGACATAACATGGATAGGAAGTGTGGTATTTACTAACTAATTTGAAAGTCCATAGTCATTAACTCAAGGTGAATGTGCACAAACAAAATATATGTTGGCAGCCCTCATAAAGCAAAAATGACAACATATACGAAAGGTCCTATATGTTTTGAAGTTCAAACCTATAGGAAAAGTCCGTGGATACATGCCAAAGATCCTATAGTGCAACCTTAGAGTGGTTTGCATGAAAGGCAAGGGCCTTTTCATTTCATAGTTGGTTTGGTTGTTTGCTAGTCAGTAAAACTGACTTGACCGGAATGCACTCCAGTCTAAGCATCGTCCCATTCCTTTGTATGTTACTGATTCTTATACGACTTGGTACCATTCGAACGATCATTTGAGCTTTCTAACCTAACATCCCTTTGTAAGATAGGAGTGATCTTATCTAGATCATTAGCTTAGGTTGAGATATTTGAGAAGAGTGGATATAAGAGAGCAATCCTAAGTCTTGAGCACTTTGAGTTGTGTCAAGCAATTCGTGAAGCATTTATTACTATTAGAGGTTAAATCTTTTATATGGTCAGGCATCGCGTGGCAGAGCCCCCAAGCTTGTGCAGAGCCACGGGACACTTCATGAGGGTTGTGATCTTACCCTGGCAAGAAAAAGATCAAACTAGCATTTTTTTTCTTTTTTTTCCCACCGGACAGTTCCAAATGCATTAATTTCTTTTTTTCCTTTTAGTATACAATAAAACCATATCTTGTTTGATAGCAAATAACCATGTTTCATTATCATTTCAAAAACAAATTAGAAACTTATGTTTTGGATATCGATCAACTTGGTAGAAACAATTTATGTGTTGCTAAAATGTGATAGCATGCGTGCTTCAGTCTTCGCCTCGACATGGCTAGAAATATCATAATAGAATTTGTCCCGCTTAGAAGAAATAAGCTTTTGGTGAGTATTGGAATAACGTTGTTTGCAATCTCGCAGAGGCGGGAAGATACTTTTCATTGTATAAAAAAACGCATGCTCCACAGCTCCAGTATTTGGAACACTTGATAAACTCACTATCACATTGAAACATGATATAAAGCAAAAAAGAATATTGGCTGCTACTTATGTTCGACATGAAGGCAAGATTTCTTTTGTTTTTTTACAAAATGTGTCTCCCTTGATGTCTTTCTTCTTTTTGTTTTGTGGATGAAGGAAGTCAGGATTTGTACAGAACTATGAATGTGTAGGCAGCAGACACCAATATGAATAAAAAAAAAGTAGGGTCAACCAATTTATCTGCTTCTGAAGTTCTGATGTGAGAATAACGTTATAATGAACTGTACTATACGCTGTACGATGCTTTTAATATTTATTTAAGTAATAATGAGTATGCAGTCACACTTACAGTCGCTGTACTTGAATAAAAATGGAGCGGTACGGCCACGAATATCCCAGTGAGACGACCGAGCAGTCAGTCCCGCACGGCGGCCCCGCTGGCTGCGACCGCCCGCAAGCGTGCAGTCTGCTTCGGTCCAGCTCAAACTTGCCGTGGCAGAACAGTAGCATCCACGGCATTTAAAAAACTGGGCGCCCGCGCAGCCAGCTTCGTTGCCACGGCGCGCACGGGCTGCTCTGCTGGTTGGCGGCCCCCCGCATATAACGCGACCGCCACCTTCCTTCTCCCCGCATCCATCCAACGAAGCCCAATCGGAGCCGAGAGCTCATCAACGAGCAGAGGAGGTGGCGGCCATCGCCGCGCAGTTCCGTCGCGACCGATTCGATCGTCGGAGAGCAGAGACGAGCATGAAGCTCCGGCCGCTCTCATTCTCCGTGCGCACCGCGCCGTCCTCGCCGTTGAACCCGGAGAGCGAGAAGGCTCGGACTCAGACTCAGAGGAGGACGGTGGTGGTGGCGCTCCGTCGCGACGCCGCGGGGAGGGAGCTCCTCACCTGGGCGCTGGTCAAGGCCGCCGCCGCCGGTGACCGAGTCGTCGCGCTCCACGTCGCCGCCCACGACGCTTCTTCTTCCGCACCAGCCGGAGATGATGCCGCGGCGGAGAAGGGAAGGGCCGTCGAGACGCTGGGGTCCGTGCTGGGCGCGTACAGGGGGTTCTGCGAGCGCAACCAGATCGAGCTGCAGCTCAGGGTGCGCGAGGCGCCATCCATCAAGCGGGCCCTCGTCGCCGAGGCCACCAACTATGGCGCGGCGCACCTCGTGCTCGGCGTCACCAAGACCAACTCCACCTCCTCCTCCAGGCATTCGTCAAGCAGGTCGTCGGCCACCGCGGTGGCGCGGTACTGCGCGAGGAGGGTGCCAGCGACCTGCGCCGTCACCGCCGTCAGCAACGGCGTCGTCGTCTACCAAAGAGACGCCGCCGCCGCCGTACAGCAACAGCAACATACGCAGTACCACCAGCAGCCGCAGCTCAGCCACTACAGCTCAAGTACGCATGCCGTCGCCCACATTTTGCCAGTTTCATCTAGATTCAGCAGCTTCTACAGTATAGATTCTGTCGTCGAAATGGCTCAACTCTGTTTGAACGTCGATGCAGTGGTCGAGACGCCGCGGAGGCTGTACCGGAAGCTCCTCGACGCGACGGCGACGTCCGGAGACAATAAATCCCAGGACGACCTGGCGATCGACCACGGCCGGGCCACGCGCCGGAACATGTCCGTGTCGATGAGCGCGCTGGTCTCCCCTAGACTGCGGTCCTTGACTCCGTTGAGGAGTCAGAGGCAGCAGGAGTTGCCGGCGACGAGGTCGCAGAAGACGGAGATGGCCGCCGGGTGGCCGCTCCTCAGGAAGGACTTCAAGTCTGCCTTGTTGCCGGAGGACTCGTCGTCGTCTGAGATTTCCGTGGTCCAGTGGGCGATGAAGCTGCCGACCCGGTGCTCGCAGGTGTCGCCGGTGGATTCGGAACAGATTTCCAGTGACAAGAAGGAGGAGGAGGAGCTTGTCGCGCTCAGAGAAAAGTACTCGTCCAAGTACACGATTTTCAGTTACAGCGAGCTCGCCAAGATCACGGACAACTTCTCTCCATGTACATTTAATTTGTTTGACATTTCATTCATTCCGTGTTCAAAAAACAAAACTCTTGGAGGTCCTATCCAACCCCGATCCTTTTTCAGATGCACTGATGGACCAAAAACTAATGGTTGCAAAATGTTGACAGATCGACTGGTCGGGAAAGGCGGCGCGGGCCGGGTGTACCGTGCGCGTACCGACGACGGCACGGAGCTGGCAGTGAAGCTCCTGAAACCCTCGGTCACGGCCGCCCGCGAGTTCGCCTCCGAGGTCGACGTCCTCAGCTTCGTCGACCACCGCCACGCCATGTCCCTCGCGGGGCTCTGCGTCGTCGACAGGCGGCTCGCCCTCGTCTACGACTACGTGCGCCGCGGCAGCCTGGAAGAGGTGCTGCACGGGGAGAAGCGCGGGGGCGGTGCGTTCGGGTGGACGCAGCGGCTCAGGGTCGCCGTCGGCGTCGCCGGCGCGCTGGAGTACCTCCACGCCGGCGACGGAGAACGAAGGCCGGTGATCCATCGGGACGTCAAGTCGTCCAACATCCTTGTTGGGGATGACTTCGAACCCAAGCTGTGTGACTTTGGCCTCGCGATCTGGGCGGAGGACGCGGCGTCGCAGGTCACCGGCGACGACGTCGCCGGCACATTCGGGTAAGCTTCTCCAGCTTGGATTATCTGTAATAACTTACAGTATTAATTATGTGCTGACAAACAATGCCAACTGAGCACCTGACAAAATGTGGAATCTCGATGTCTCCTCCTGTTCACGCCACGCGCGCAGGTACCTGGCTCCGGAGTACTTCATGCACGGCAAGGTCAGCGACAAGATGGACGTGTACGCGTTCGGCGTCGTCCTCCTCGAGCTCGTCTCCGGGCGGAAGCCGGTCAGCGCCGGCGGGACCAAGGGTCAGGAGAGCCTCGTCATGTGGGCCAACTCCGTCGTACAACAAGGAAAGCTCATGGACCTCGTCGACCCGACCCTGCCACATGCCGGCGGCGAGGTCGAGCGGATGGCCCTCGCCGCCGCACTCTGCATCCGGCGAGAACCGCAACGAAGGCCGACCATGAGCAACGTAATTTAATTAAGAACCTCTCGTACTACATTGTTCATTTTGCAGTTGTGTCCGACGTTACAATGTTGATGTGTTGTTCGCTGTTCTGACATGACACTGCACTGAACCTTAATTAGGTCCTGAAGCTGCTCGCCGGCGACGGCGAGACGGTCAAGTGGGCCAAGTCGCAGGTCGGCGTGCCGGTTCACGACGATGAGCAAGACTACTGCGGCGTGCTCGCTTCGCCGGACAAGAGCGACATCCAGTCGTACATCAACCTGGCGCTGCTCGACGACGACGCCGGGTCCGTCAGCAGCGTCGACTTCCTCGGCGCCAACATGTCGCTGGAGGAGTACATGAAGGGGAGATGGAGCCGCTCGTCCAGCTTTGACGACTGAATGAAGACTCTGTCCCTGGGAGAAGGAATTGATGACATTTTTCTTTCTTTTCATTTTTATTTCTGGCCTAGAGCTGTAGATCATTCTTTTGATTCGTTTCGAGAAATCCTACGGAGCAACATCAGCTTCTATCAGGAAACAGAACAAACCATACCAAACGATTTTAGTTGCAGAAACAGTTTTTTCTTCTTCGGAGAAACTAGTTCTCGGATGGCTTTTTGTTCTTAGACTGACCGCACTCGTCATGCTCTAAATTCGTTCTCTAAAAAAACTATTCCGTCCTAATCAATAAGATTTTCTCCTCTATATCTAGTTTTTTCGTACTCATTCATATTTTATATTTATCCTCTATCCCAACTATACAGAGAGGTTTACCACACAGCGGTGCGGACAGCCTTAAGCAGAGAATGAAGAGTTAAAAAGAATCAGTAATGGTGATTTCAAATCTACGTCTTTTCCAATCATGCTACAGGAATGAGTTCTTTACCGGCAAAGACACCTTGCTCGGAAATTAAATATAGCCTACTCTAGTTGACTCAGGTGTCTGTTCGATATGGTTGCAATCATCTCTACCAAAGGTTACAAACTGTACACAAGACAGGATGAGCCTGTAACACCTGACAGCAAATAGAAATATAGTCAACCGGTGCGGGCGTGAAGCACAAGAATAAAGAAGCTGTTCCCAGGAAACTAATAATGAAGTCAACGGAAATGTGAAGCCAGAATGTACCCTGATTAGGCTTAAGAGTAACATGCATGTTGCATCTCAAGCACATGCAGGTATGCAGCATCATGTGGCTTTTTTTTTTTTTAACTCATCATGTGGCTACAATCATACAGAACAGGCACGAACTGCGTCATTCTCGCAGAAGAAACAGCATATACCAGTTGACACTCTTCCCGTTAAAATTTTAAGATTTATGTTGATTCGAATAGGTGCCAAGGATGCCCAGTTCAGAAACTATTTATGGAAAATACAAAACCTTTTCTTGTTACGCAGTTTTTCTCCTGGAACTAATAATCAGGTGCACTGTTTAGCTGGTGCTGGCCAAGGTCACCACACTTCCGCAGCATAGGGGTCGACAGATTCGTTAATTGCAAATGGAACTAGGATTCAGTTTTTGTAGTATTCAGAGATATATAATTGGAAGAGATTCAGGTTTGATTCTTTTTTTTTTTTTTGAACTGAAAAGTTTGATTCTGGTTGGGTTAACTGAATAAAGAGATTCTGATTTAATTGGGGTTGGGTTAACTGAATACAGCATAGGATTATATATGACATCGCAGCTCTTTCTCTCTTATGTTGCGATCATGAAGGAACCTTAACAACATGTATTCTCTGAGCAATCAAATCCAAAAATTAAAAAAAACAAAATGTATGACTCATATTTCATACGGCGCTATTAGAAAGTTGGATGAGATTTGTGATCCCTGTTGGCTTAATTTTCAGGAAGCCCGGGCAGACTTATCACCGTGAAATTTTCTTCAAGAAGTTAATTTAGAAAGCAACGAAACTTCGTCCTGCCCATGTAACACGTAAAATCACATTAATACTAGGTATTAAGAACAACCAGTTCACATAATCATCTCACAACCAGTGTCTTGATTCAGAAGCATCAGCACGTAGCACCACACTCAATACCAAGAAACAAAGTTCATATCATCACACGACCCATGATACTCTACCTACCCACACTTGACGATACTAACAAACAACAGTGTTCTGGAGCACTGTCACTTAGCTTGTCTCGGTCTTCTCAAGTGCTGAAAATGAATATTGTGCCATTTAGAAATGGTGCAACAGGAAAGAAAAATTGTAGCAAATAGCAGCATTAAGTATCAACTTACTGTTGTAGTTAAGCAACTTCTCGATGAGGTCAACATGGGTCATGAGCATCCGCCTGCAGCAGTAGCGGACCAAATACAAAGCATCCAGAGCATCCCTGGTAACAGATAGCAACGGAAAAAGATGTCAAATGTATTCAAGTACCTTCACTTGTGTGTACTGATAAATTCAAAAGATTAGCAGACTAGTAAACATGCGTACTATCAATTAGCCAAATACAATTTTTTTCTTTTGACAAATACTGTCCAGGAAGTACAAATTGATGAGTCCTTGGGGTCATCTTGATGATCAAATAGAAACTGACATGTCACAACACTCCAAAAGGGGCAAGAAAATAAAATGACCAAGATATTCTGGGTACTGTACAGTCATAGAGAAAAATACTTACCAACTGTAAGCATGGAACTTTAAGCATGGGCTTCAGGGCTTATGGTTCAGAGTTTTCATACCAGTATTACTTTCAAACTTTCTGGTGACAAAAAAAAAACATACATGCAGCTGTTTATGTGCATTTCCACATGGCAGGGTCACTAACTTGTTTACTCAGGTTGTCATTTAGTTTTGTACAGTCAAAATCAAGGTAGGTTTAAAATCTGTAATGTAGGTATGTTAGTTATGCTCTTACCAGCCTCCCTTGGTTTACAGTAGCACTGACTTATTTAATACCCAAAGTTCGTGATTTCTAAATGACAGGTTCTAAGATTCCCTGAATTTAACCCTAGTAGGATGCAAAGTGAGCAATCCAAAGTTCTCTGAGGTATACCAAGAACTCACAATGACAACTGACAAGTTCTTAAAATTGTAAAAGAGGAACAGAAAGTTTCACATTTCTCAGTGCAGTAAAAGAAAGCCCCATCTGAGATCACTTACCACTGACCAGTAAAGTGTAAAATGATCGCACATATAATCAATAAGCTTCAGGACACAACTACCACTATATCAGTAATTCAGTGTATAGCTGATAGCTCACACCCCCATAGACTAAAAGCCGAATTCTATACAAGACTACTCCCAATGACATGTTTTCAAAATTGTGAATGAGGCACGGTAAGTTTCATATTCGTAATGCAGTAAAAGAAAGCCCTCTTTAAGATCAGTGAAGTGTAAAATGACCACACACATAATCAATAAGCTCGAGGAGACAGCTACCACTAGATTAGTAGTTCAGTATATAGCTGATGGGACACACCCCGATAGACTAAAAGACAAATTCTATACAAGACTGTCTTGTTTTGCAGTCCATAGTGCATCTCAATTAACAAAATGAACTGCTGCTGATGTTGCGTGCCAGGTTTCCTGACAAAATATGATACATTTTGTTGTGCTAGAACTAACGTAAACAATTAAAATCAGATGAAGGGAATATGAAAGATCTTTTGTTCAAATTATAATTGGTTTGCTCCCGTTCATCTAAGCAAAAATATCACAGCACTGTCCAACAGGAACATTGGAGATACAGTGACCGACAAAACTGCAATATAGGAACTAATAAACTAATAACTGCGAGCAAAAGTTAGGAAGTTTACCCTTCTGTGTAGTCGGCCTGGAGAAGGTCCAGGTACATGTCCCACTTGTTCCCAATCACCTGTAACAGAGAACAAGACAACTATTTTAGTTCACCTCACCATCACAATAATCCCTCTCTGGGAGGCCGAGATAGACTAACAGAAATAAGCCTAACAAGACCCAAGAAAAAATTTCCGTACCAAGACATAACAGATGTGATCCCAACCAAACCAAATCGAGCACACATTTGAGGACACTACGCAAGGACAGATGGCAACCACGCAAAGCAAGCTACGCAGGAACGAGCAGCGGGTACCCTAAACTCACAGCGCGCATTAGTAGAGCCATAGAGGCCTAGGGGAGTAACTAGACAGCGTCCCGCAGCGAAAGCGAAAACGCCAACCAAACCCTAGAGGAACGAAGCGAGAGCCGCGGCGCATCCGAACCGGCAGAGCAGCGCCCACACGAGATGGAGGTGAAAGAGAACGGGTGGGAGAAGAGTTTACCTTGCCGCAGGTGAAGCAGCGCACCGGGATGATCATCTTCGCCGCCGCCGCCGCCGACTTCGGAGCCCGGAGAACAGAGGGAAGGGTTTCCGCGTGAGTGAGGGCGAGGGAAACTGGAGAGGGGCGCTGAAGAAGCCACGAAGGTTTTTGATAATTCTGGCCGTGGCCTCGGCCTCGCACGAATCTTATTGCATTTCAAGCCACAGAGTTTTTTTTTTTTTTTAGTTGTATTTCAAGCCACAGAGTTGATAATTCTGGCCGTGGCCTCGCACGAAATCCTTGTCGGCGCTAAAAGGCGGAAGTGTTCTAGACTGAAATTTGATAGCCGTTCAGCAAACTATTAAAGCCGGGCTTGAACGAGCCTAATAAATTAAAGGTCTAACGTTGTAGAGTGAACTTAAAAATCTTTCTAAAAAAGTTTATGTGGAGAACTCATTCAGCACATTATTAAAGTCTGAACTTTTATTTATTAAGCTTGTTTCTTAGAGTCTAAATTTTAGTGTTGTCATATCTTTCGAACGTTAAATATATGGATCAAATATAAACTAAATATAAAGCTAATTACACAGTTAGATACTAATTTATAAGACAAATCTATTAAACTTAATTAAATTATCATTAGAAGATGTTTACTGTGATATTATATTATCTAATCATGGTCTAATTAGTCTTAATAAATTCATCTTATCATTTAGAGGATGAGCTCCAGACTGGATTTTGTTAATAATCTATATTTAGTACTTCTAACAAATAACCAAAGTACCTTTGCAACGTTTTGACACGCCTAACCATATAATTAATATTTTTTATTAAGTATATATGTTATTAATATTATTAAAAATTAAAATACTATTAATGTGACACTTCCATGCATCAATATCCTGCCATAAGAAGGCACGCGTTAAACAAAATTTAACGATTGTTCGCGGCTTACTTGGGAGGGACCCATGAAAGGTCCGCCTGCTTGGGCGAATCGACGATGCGCACTGACGGGCTCGCCATGGACGGCGACGACAATAGAGACGATAGCGCCACCACAGGTCACTAGTCAAAGAGGCAGTGAATGAATCGACCTTAGCGGCGCGAAGAAATCCATGAGAAAGACGTCCCCATGGCTGATGAGCTGCTGAGGAAGACGAGCCTCCATGGGATTCGGCTTGCGAGCATTGGCGGCAAATGGTGGTAGCAAGAGGCGGGCGGTCGAAGGATGGGGAGCGGAAGTCCGTCGGGCTGGACGTTCTTTTTCTCTTTTATTTTTCCGTTCGACTGCTGAAGCTACGTAAAGGCTTAGCAAATGTTGAGTGCTAGTCCACGTTGTGTTCAGGACAATATGGTTAATTTCAGATTTCTCTCTCTTTTCTAATATAGGAAATCAGTATTTTAAATCTTTAAGTGTGTTTTAGCTAATTATCATATTTTACCTCTCGGAAATTTTTACCTCAACACGTGAGATTAGACAAGGCGATCCGCTGTCCTCTTATCTTTTCATGCTTTGTGCTGAAGGCCTTTCTAGTTTGCTGAAATCCACAGGTCCACAATTCCTAGCAAAAGGAGTTAGAGTGGGAGTGCATACACCATGGGCATCTCATCTTTTATTTACAGATGACTGCCTACTTTTCACACAAGTGAGTGCAAGGGGTGGACAACGGCTAATAGATATTCTACATCATTATCAACGGGGCTCAGGCCAAAGAATAAACAACAAAAAATTTGTAATTTTCTTCAGTGCCAATTGTGAAGACGAAGTAAAAGATGAGGTCAAGGTGGTCACGGGAATTAACACGGAGGCGCTGAGTGAAAAATATCTTGGATTTACCAACATCAGTTGGGAGAAGTACCAAAGATGCCTTTGAGATGATACCTGGTAGGATCCGAGGACTTACGGGGGGATGGAGTGAGAAGCAACTGAGCTGCGCGGCTAGAGAGACGCTGATCAAAAGTGTTGCACAATCAATACCAACGTACTCAATGAGTTGTTTCCTGCTTTCGCCGGATACATGCAAAAAGATTACTTCAACTACGTCAAACTATTGGTGGAGAAGTGAAGTGGACAGCAGAAAAGATAATTGGAGGCGCTGGTCCAATATGACGCTACCGAAATCCCATGGAGAAATGGGCTTCCGGGATGTTAAACTCTTTAATATTGCGATGCTGGGGAAGCAAGGGTGGAGGCTCATGACTAATCTAACTTCGCTTTGTTCTAGAGTCATCAAAGGGAAATATTTCCCCAATTCAGAATTTCTGACAGCAACAAAGAAGAAAAATGCATCCCACACTTGGAGAGCAATTCTTGCTAGATGGAAAGCACTTGAACTGGGACTCATTCGACGCATCGGTGATGGTGCATCTACTAATGTTTGGTATGATCACTGGTTACCAAATGGTATTGGACTGAAGCCGATTAGAAAAGATGGAGCTACTGCTGAGAGAGTATGTGATCTGATGGTAGCGCAGGACCATGCTTGGGATGAGGAGGAACTGAACAACAATCTCATACCAATGGACGTTGAGGCTATAAAGAGAATCCCTCTGGGCATAGCATCTAAGGACTTATGGGCCTGATCTGGTGAGCGTCATGGGCTATATACGGTCAAATCAGCATATCGTCTGCTGGCTGAGGAGGATGCTCAAATGAGGGACTTCAAGAATGACACCTCTTCACACTCGATGGCAGGAAATGATCCCAGATGGAAGAAACCGTGGAAGTGCAATGTTCCCCCAAAGGTGAGAGTGTTCTGGTGGAGAGTATCGAATGAATTCATATCTTCATGAGCTAACTTGCACCGCCGACACATCGATAATCTGAGTATTTATGAAACCTGTGGCGCTGAAAATGAAACCACTTTTCATGCCTTGATTGAGTGCACTTACGCTAGATGCTTCTGGTCAAAGGTTAAGGAGTTCACGGGAATCAAACTATCATCCCTAAACCCAACAACATGGACGGTGGACATACTTGATGATTCCATTTGTGCTGAAAAGGATCGATGTATCTTGCTATGTGGCATGTGGTCTCTCTGGTGCTCGAGGAATGATAGGCGCCATGGCAAGGCCCCAATTGAAATGCGGTTGGCAATTAACTGGGCAATGGAGACTTGCCTCCATTTGGTAATGACTAGAGATCAGGAACCAGGGAGGACATCTGGAACAGTAACGAAATGGCAATGGCCGCCAGAGGGCTACCTAACAATGAATACTGACGGGGCCTTCTTAGGTGATACTCTGACCGGTGCAGTTGGAGCAGTAGTTCGAAGGTCGGATGGATCGCTAGTGAAAGCCTCGGCTCGCCAATTGCCTTCAGTTGCATTGACATTGGTGGCGGAGGCTGAGGCATGCCGGGATGGTGTCCGACTGATTGAGACGGGCTCACGAGACAAGGTGATTTTGGAGACTGATTGCCAGGAATTGGTCTCTCTTTGGAACTCCTGTCCCAACCATCGATCTGAGATATCACCGAAACTGGGAGAAATTCAGGAAATGGTGTCAACCTTTCCTTCCTTTACCTTGAGTCATGTTAGGCGTTCCGCAAATGGTGCTGCCCATGCGTGTGCAAAGAACACTTCGGCTACTAATTCTGTAGTTTGGGTACACCCTCCTAGCTCCTTGTTGTATCAGATACAGTATGATTGTAACCAATCTCACGTATGAATGAAAGAAGCTAGTCCCCCCTAGCCCCCCCCCCCCCCCCCCTCTAAAAAAAAAAGAACAGATATGACATTGAGCTATGTCTATCAACAAATGCCAAGTTTAAGAAGTGTCTCCTAGCAAATTTCCCCATAGACATGTTAAGAAGATAATTTGTCATTTAAATTACAAATCGAAACAGATTTTAAGGAATTTGATTATTCTTGTCTTTAAGGTATTAGCAATGTCGTGATTAAAATAGACGTAGAGATGCGTGACACAGCGGTCATCCAAATTGTCGTCTGCCTCATATGTTGCTAATTGTATACCTAGAAGTGAGTAGTGTCACTTTTGCTTTGTGTGATTTCTTCTTTTATCCACCATGGCAATGATCTAGCATGACAAATTTTTAGGATTTGTCAATTGACAACAGCACGAAAGACCGAAAGTATGTCAGCCTATCAGCATGTGCAAACGTTCAATGAATTTGGACACGCTCTTGCATCAAACTATATCCATAAGGCTTGCATCACAGTAAATAATATACAAGCATTTAATGTCTTTTCCATTTTTTTACTCTTGCACTTGCAAGCGGGAGAAGCAGACGTATGCGTCCCACGTGTGTGCTGACGTGGCAAGGCAGGTTGATCTCACAGTGCCCACTGCCCACCTTCTCCCGTTCCCCGCCCGGTCCAAATCGCTCAACAAACATAACCCTCGTGTCAAAAAAAAAATAAAAAACATAACCCCTGCATCGCTGCCAGATTCCAGACCACGCGACGACCGCGCGCTCGCCGCTCACGCGCGCGCCGCTCGGCGCTCGCCGGTGTCAGAGGCCCGCTCCCCCCAGCGCCGCCTAGCAGCCGAGGATACGATGGCGGCGGTCCCGCCCGCACACGCCGCCCGCGCTTCGGCTTCTGTAAGTGCTCGCATCCTTCATTTCGTCCCAACGCGGTTCCATTTTCCCTCGCTCCCTTTGTCCCCATAAAAGGATGCTTCGTTTCGTTGGTTTACTTGAACTTCGTGCGAATGTTAGTGCACAGATTGGTGTTTGAGGGTGCTCTATGTCAACAGTGATCTAGCTTTGGGCATGATTGTAAATAAATGCTGGTACGTCAGTGTAGAATTTTGTTTAGCGATTCGGGCCTCACGCCTCAGTTTGATTGAAGATAGTCCTTGACAAAATTGAGCTACAATTTCAGCATTTTATAGCTGAGCAGATATTTTTAACCTGAAATTGTTGCCGGAAGGTGAGAGCTGGTGCTTGCAGAAATGGCCTAACAGAAGCGAGAAAGAAAAAGTAGCTCATGTCAAGTATTTCTCACGTTATTCAGTAATAGAGCTAGCAATAATCTGGTGTGATGAGACAGGTAATAAAAATATAGTGCTGCAAATGCGAACCTGTGCCATATTGTGGCTAGGAGGAAACTGTGAGTTTGTTCTGAAGTTTTAGAAGTTGCTTCCAAGAGCTTACAAACTGTGCTCCATTTGGTTCATTAAAATTTGCTCGTTTATGTTATTTAAATCGTTGTGGTTTGGTCTTATGTGTTTATCAGGTCTAGATATAGTTACTCAAAACCTCGAACAGTGAAGCTATTCCTACTGAACCGAACTTCTTATTCTCTTTGAATATATAGGAGACATATGTGTATCATTAAGAAGAAGAGTTTTAGAAGAACAACCCACACACCATGCATCCTCTTAACAGAAAACAAACTACCAGAATTGAATTTTTCTTCTCTATTTTCCCTTCTGTTTCTCCTGTACAGTATATTCTCATGCTATCCCAACCTTTTATCTTAAAATGAAAGCATGTATTATGAAATAAAGGACTTCAGTGCTGTCTGTTTTTTTTTACATGCAACAATTGAAATACAAACACAGCATGGTTGCTTGATCAAATTATGAGTGGCTGGTTTCTATGGTTGGGCTTCCTTATCCAGGGATTTGAAATAATATTTTAGGGCTCCAAAACCAGAAGATAAGTTTTTAGTTAAGAAACAACAACAACAAAGACTTTTAGTCCCAAGAAAGTTGGGGTAGGCTAAGAAATTGAACCACATTATGTAATTTTGGAGTAAATTCTGTGATTAGTATGGAGCAGTTCAAGATAAGATCATAAGAAGCTTATATCCACACAGAAAAATAAAGCTTTTGTAGCTTGGGAAGATTAAAATAGGGCCACGTTATGCTTTTTGTGAAATTGCTGTTAGTCATCCCTATGTCTCTTGTTGCATGTGCTATGAATCATTTTTGTGCTCGCTTGTCAGTACAAACTTTTGTACTTTTCAGGAAACGATACAGTGGAGATTGAACATTTTGAATGAAAAACTGAAATCACATTGGGAAATATTTTACACCACCTCACTTGGTATGCTTGACACTAAGGTTATGTGGCAGTGTCAAGAAAGATATGCGGGAATATCACCATTCTTGTGCTACTGTTGTCATCAAAGTTTCTTTGAATCATTTTCAAGTTATGTTTACTTTGTTGGCATGTAAAAGTGCAATTTTGAGTTGGCGCTTTGAAAGTATTTTTTTTAAAAAGCCTTCTAGGACTCTTGGTTTATTATACAACCAACTTATACATGTAATTGAACTCAGATCATTGCAGGCCTAACTGGTGCTCTGCAAGTAACATCTAAAGGTAACTTGGATAAATTTCCTTTCTTCTGGGGCTATTTGATGATACCTACTTTCTTACTTACGAGTTGAAATCTATTACTTCTCAGGATCATGTACTCATCTGTGCAATTTCCAAGCATCAATGAACATAGGATTTTGTTATAGGAGGAGAGATCCTCTCTCTTTGAGATGCTCATTCCGCTTCTTGCAAGCAAGAAATAACCATTCATCAGCCGTTGCACCTAAAGACTACTGTGAAACTTACATCCAATTTTTAAGGGACAAACGTGTAGTTCCTGATTCAGATCCTCCAAGCTCCAAGGATGTGGACCTACTGTATCAATTCATTGATAAAAGGTAAAGACTCCTTATGAATTTCTTTTCTCATGTTTTCAAGTGGTATTTGAAGTGAAACAAACTTTATTTCTGTTCTTTCTTCAGTAAGAAGCTCATGGTGTTAACTGGAGCAGGAATAAGCACTGAATCAGGAATTCCTGATTATAGGAGGTACATGCATTGCTAAATCTGCCAGAAAATCATATTCCCAGCCTTTCTATACTTCTGTATATTTAACCAGCAGAATTCTTGTTTTATGACAGTCCAAATGGTGCATACAGTACTGGTTTTAAACCACTTACTCATCAGGTGTGGTTGCTATTGCTTATCAAATGGCATCTTTTTTTTCACGCCTTTTAGGAATTTATTCATTTTGAGACAAGCACAATTAGAACTATTATCTATAATTATAGAATTATTTTTAAAAGGGACATCCCGAGTCAAGATTTTGATATGAGAATCAAATATAAGGTCCAACAGGCCAATAACCTTTTCTATAAAACGAAAAAGGCAAAGGTTTTTATGAAGCAATCTGGTATAGTAACCTGAATTAGTTATTTTTTCCCATTAAAATCAACTATATACATGGTAACTCTGTTTGACATGATGCTTTTGAACTTTGAGCAAACAATTCACCTAAAGAAAAAAAATGCTTCACCTTGAGGCCATATGTACTTAAGGCCTCATGTTTCAACTTTTATGCTTTTCTTCTTACGGTTTTGTATGTATTGTGTCATTCTATTATAATTTTACCATATGATTTTTGAAATGTTGTTTTTAGCTACTAGTTCAGCCAATTTTCATTAGGAAATCTTTCTAATCCCCTCCTCATTTTCCTAATAAATAAACTCACAATAATCATTTTATTTATGTCCATTACCATTTGAATAAAATAGGAGTTTGTTCGTTCTATTCGAGCACGGAGGCGGTATTGGGCTAGGAGCTATGCTGGATGGCGAAGATTCACAAAAGCACAGCCAAATTCAGCCCATTATGCTCTTGCATCTCTAGAAAGAAGTGGACGTGTCCACTCTATGGTTACTCAAAATGTGGATAGGTAGTGAACAGGATTTGTATTATTGTTGGTTGAGGAGGGAAGTGTGACTTCTTTTTCATTTCTTTCACTTTGTGCATATTTAATTTAGGTTGCATCATCGTGCTGGAAGTAAGCCAATTGAGTTGCACGGAAGTGTATATGACGTAATTTGCTTAGATTGTGGTACAAAAATTAGCCGACAGTCATTCCAGGAGCAAGTGAAGGACCTTAACCCAAAGGTTTGCTATCCATTTGATTCTTATTAATATTGTTCCTATATAAACTGTTAGTAATATTTCTTTCATGTAAATCATTGAGATATATTTATCTGATGTAAGAAACTCAAAAAGTGATTATCCTTTCCTTGCAAAGTTGTTGAGTTATTTATTTTTATATTTGTTTTTTAAATTGATTGAACATGGTGCGTATGCAGTCATCAACTCTTCATATGACTGCACAACTCTTGCATTTGATGATCATGTTGTTAAATTATCCAGTTTTGATCAGTAGAGCCATGGATGTTTGTAGATAATGCAACTTGAGATTGAGACATACTAAAATCTTCATCTGAACGAATGATCCATATTTTCCTTCTTTGGTCCAATGACCTTAATAGTTCAAGGGCACTCACCATTACTGTTGTATCTGCAGTGGGCCCAAGCTATTGACAGTTTGAAAGTGGAGCAACCTGGTTCAGACAAAAGTTTTGGAATGCAACAGCGACCTGATGGTGATATTGAGATTGATGAGAAGTTCTGGGAGCAAGATTTTGATATTCCTAGTTGCAGTCAATGTGGTGGAGTTCTAAAACCTGATGTGAGATCCTCTAGTTCCCTGATTTGTGGGATTAATTTCTTCATATGTGATCAGTAGTTTGACTTATCAGTAAAATTAATACCAAGTACCTTTTTTAGTACCTATAGTTATCTGATATTACCAACATTTATTTCTTTATTGTCTTACAATGCTACCGTTGCTAAATCTAACACTTAATCTCTAGAACAATGACTAAAATTAGACTGTAAAGTGCTATATCGATATGTTAAAGCCTTTCTTTGTTACATTCTGTCTTATATATAAAATTGAAAGCTGCATGTTATTTCTGATGTTCGAAGGTTGTGATGTTTGGTGATAATGTTCCCCAAGAGAGGGCTGAAAGCGCTAAGGAGGCTGCAAGAAATTGCGATGCGCTTCTGGTGGTTGGTTCAGCACTGATGACAATGTCTGCTTTTAGATTGGCAAGGTATCACTAGAAAAAATATTACATGTTCAAGATTTAATCATCATACTTGTAGGAATTCTTCCTTCTCAAGAAAATCTTTTGAATTGGCTAAAGTTCTGTTCAACTGATGATAAATCCCGATCCAGGCTTGCACACGAAGCAAATGCTCCAATACTTGCAGTTAGCATTGGGGAGACAAGGGCTGATAGTATATTGTCCCTGAAAATCAATGCGAGATGTGGGGAGGTTAGTGCCTCATGCTTTGAGCCTCTTTGTGGTGCACTGTCGTCTATATGACTTACTGTGATTTCTCTTTTCCTTTTTTGCTACTCTTTTTCAGATATTGCCCAGGATACTTCAGATGGGAAGTCTGTCCGTACCAAACATAAGCTGAGTTAAGCACATGCTGGTGTAAGTGTCGAGATATATTCTGTGCCAAGGATCGTTGGCAAATTTAGGACTGACAAATACAAAGTGAAACATATCATAGTATAAGCAAAAGGGGTGACCAAGTTGATCATAGGAAATATATGCTGTATTTGTGGGATGTTGTTTGCAACCAATGATAATTTCTTGTAACGTGTACAAAGGAAATCCATAATTGGTAGATTTGAATGGATTTATGGTGTGTAATGTTTGATTAGTAACACTGATAATTAATGAAGTGCCAATCTGATCTTAACGCTCCAAACTTCAGTGTTTTGATGTTCCCTTTACCCTGGAATGAATTTTCTCAGTGCTTTAAACAGGTGTGGAGATGGAATGCATACTGTCGGTAAAGGAACAACGCCATATGGGTACTTGTGTTGTTGTTGTGGTGCCTTATGATGCGGAATCTAGTGAACTCTTCAAATGTGTGGACTTCTTCACGCCGCTGGCTTTGTAGGCCAGTTTCTCTCTAATCAGTTCATCAGCATCTTCTTTTTTTTTTTTTTTTTTTGCGTTGAGTTCATCAGCATCTACACAGTGAATATTTCTTACTGACTCTCAACCAAACTAACCAGACAAAAAACAGATGTTATACCATGGCAATTTGTAGACCCCATGAGATGAGTTGTCGTGTGACAGTTGTGGAGGCCGCATGAGTAGGGACCTTGACTGCCACTTTATCGTTTTGTGAATTCTCTGTGGCAACGTTCGTCGTTGCCAAATTTGTTTGCAAGATGCCCTCGGCCTCATTCAAATTTAATTGTAGCAGTAGCGTGATGCTTCAACTTCAACCTCACATTCCCCACACCGCGCGCGTAGACCAGAAACAGGGACAGAAACAAAAAAACAAGGAGATAACGCCCGGGGCCTCGTCGCCTACCTTCCCTCACTGCCGCACACTAAACAAGTCAGTTTCAAGTTTCAACCTCCATTCCTCACTCCAGCCGTCCAAAACCCCACGAAAACCCACTCCAATGGCGACGCCGCCACCGGAGCCGCTCTTGCCGGAGGCGGAGGCGGAGGCGGAGGAGGAGGAGGCGCGGGAGCTCCTCTACGAGGCGTACAACGAGCTGCAGGCGCTGGCGGCGGAGCTGGGCGGCGCGGCGGCGCCGGCGCCGGCCGTAGTGGTGGTCGGCCACCAGACGGACGGCAAGAGCGCGCTGGTCGAGGCGCTCATGGGGTTCCAGTTCAACCACGTCGGCGGGGGGACCAAGACGCGCCGCCCCGTGGCCCTGCACCTCCGCTTCAACCCGCGGTGCGACGAGCCGCAGTGTCGCCTCCTCGCCGGCCCCGGGGACAGCGCCGACGGAGATGATGACGCCTGGGTCGCCGGCCGCCCGATGCCGCTCGCCGACATCCAGGTCCGTCCACATTCTTCGACACCGCGCGCATGTTTTTGTGGAAATGCTGATGCGGCGTGCTCCAATCTGTTGTTACCTAAAGGAACGCGCGGCATGTGTTTGTGTAAATGCGGGTGCCCTGAACCTTTAGGGAAACATGTAATGCGCCTCTTATGTTTGTGTGATTCTCATTTTAGTTGACTAAATATGGACTATCTATGGTCTAGACAAGATGAAATATTTTACTGTTGAGGAATGAGGACTTTAGGCACTAATTAGTTGGTTTGGTAGAAAATGCAGCATCTAGAACAAGTACCACTGAGCATCAACATAATTTAAGATTGAAGAACCATTGAATGTTCACATGGTGGAATATGCAATTTCGGTAATATGCTGTTTCATTAGCTACAAAATATATCCATTTTTTGTTGCATTTTCAAATTGAAAAGTATAGAAGAATGATCTGCAGTCGATTTATACTATTTACTTTCTAAACTTTTCTGCGGCAAGGGGATACCATGCTATATAAACTTAACTACTTCCAGGCATATATCGAAGCTGAAAACTTGAGATTGGAGAATGATCCTTGCCAATTTTCAGAGAAGGAAATCATAATAAAGATAGAATACAAGCATTGTCCCAATCTCACCATTATTGACACTCCAGGCCTCATCCTTCCAGCTCCTGGCCGTAAAAACCGAGTTTTGCAGGTATTTCCATTTGTCTTTCTTTGGTTTTCACTCCCTATCAGTTAGCAGTGTTTATTTTGGCCTTTTAAGTGCCTTTCATTTCACACTGAAAATGTTCAAACTTTGGCCATTTTCCACATGCAGACTCAGGCTTCTGCTGTTGAGAGCCTTGTTCGTGCTAAAATCCAGCATAAAGAGACAATAATACTTTGCCTTGAAGATTGCAGTGATTGGAGTAATGCAACAACACGGAGAGTGGTGATGCAGGTTGGTTCTTTAAATTATCTTTCCATATGGAGAATTCCTCTATATGATTCCTTTCCCACTACTTGTACTGACTGGGTTGTCATTTGAGACAATATACAATTTCTCTCAAGCATTCCACAAGTGTTTGACTTGGCACAATCCATCCTTAACTTTTAAGGTGGTCCTTATAAGCAAATTTTGTGCTTACTTTTGATACTGCAGGTTGATCCTGATCTTGCAAGGACCGTTCTAGTCTCCACAAAATTGGACACTAAAATACCACAATTTGCACGGTCCTCTGATGTTGAAGTGTTTCTTCATCCACCAAATTGTGTGCTAGATGTTTCATTATTGGGGGATTCTCCTTTCTTCACTTCAGTACCTTCTGGTAGAGTTGGTTCTTGCCGTGAAGCTGTGTTCAGATCAAATGAAGAATTTAAGAAGGTAATACATGTAGTACTGCCTTATTCTTCCGTTCTTGTTTTGCTGCCAGTGAAGTGTTGGATTATCTACTATCCTAAACATGTGTGAACACTCATGTTTGTGTTAACAGTGAGCTTTCTCCTAGTGCAAAAGCAAACCAACTGGTCATATGATTTCATTAGGTACCTTATCAAACAGTTAGGTAGTCAAGCATGAACTTGCATCTCAGTATGATGTGTGTTGCCATTCCCCTTACAAGACAAACATAGATAACATCAGAATTAGTAACATTAAGTTTACTAAACAAAGGTATAGAATAGCTGTTTGTGCACTGTTTCTTACTGCATAACTGAGTTGTCTTAGTTAAATAGAAGTACTATGAAACACATGTTTTGAAGATCAAACTACTACAAAGTGACTCAACTAGAGTATGCTTTCGTATATATGTCTACTTATGTTCTATATGGCTAACAGATAGGATTCTACTTCCTCTTTTGGATGTCAGAAATGTAGATTGACTCCATGTATATGTGTGCAGCACTATAGGATCAATGATTACTGTGTTAAAATGAAATATTATACTCCCTTCTGCGTTCAAGAATACATGATGGCTCTCTTGGACATGACAAAATATCTTCTATGAGAATTTACCATCAATTTTCATATTAATACATTAGTGAAACGTATAAGCATTTTGTATTTTGAAAGTTCTTCTCACTAAAAAGGTTGAGCATGTTACTGTTCTAAATAATTTCTATGCATCGACGGTCTAGGTTGATAAAATTATATCTCTCAAATCTTAACATCATATAGTTATGAATTCACCTTTTCCCAGTGTTATTCTTTCTCAGCATTTGATATCCAATTTCATTACACATCCTCATAAGGCCTCTAATTTATTGGCGCTATTGTGTTATCCCAAAGGCCATCTCATTGAGAGAACTGGAAGATATTGCATCCATCGAGGACAAGCTAGGAAGGTCACTTACAAGAGAGGAGAAAGATAGGATTGGAGTAAGTACCTTGAGACTATTTCTGGAAGAGTTGCTGCAGAAAAGGTATTCTTATATATTACCTTTTATGAGAAATGTTTTTATATCTTTCTGATCTTGTTATGTGAATAATATAACTGTTATTGAAAAGGTACATTGAGAGCGTTCCATTAATCGTTCCACTTCTTGAGAAGGAACACCGTAATGCAACAAGGAAATTGCATGAAATCAGTCAAGAAATCAGGTGATTTCTGGCACATGTCCAAATCTGGCTAGATGCCACTGTAATCTGGATTTATTTCTCATAACACGGGATTGTTTTTCCCTATAATATTGTATCCGGTGTATTTTGTAAAAACAAAAATGTATCTGGTGTGTTTAGATCTTAAAGCTTTAAAGGAAAGCTGAGTTGCACTTACCTAAAAGTTTGGCTTTGCAAGCTGATTAGCACTACCTCTGTTCTCTTTTACTTGCCGTTTAGGGAATCTGACTCGATCTTTTTTGTATGACTCTGACAATTTGTTAAAATTTATTAAACTAATATTGTTATTTTGATATGAAATCTTTGTACTTTTAGGTGTATTACTTGTCAAATTTTGTAAATTCGAATTGCATGTATCCCTAGATTCGAAATCTTTGTACTTTTAGGTATATTGTATGCTTCTGACAATTCGAATTTACATAATATGTAGTACGATGTATGCTGACAAGTGACAACCTATATTTTGACAGTGATTTGGATGAAGCGAAACTGAAGGGGAAAGTTCAACTATTCCATGATTCATTTTTGACCAAGGTGCTTCTATGACATATTATAAAACTAAATTGCGTTAATTAGATGGAGTAATGTACTTGCGCTACAGCATTCCTTGCCAAGAAATGATGTAATAAACTTTTTTTTTGGAGGAAAATGTAATAAACTAATTGTCACCACATTTTCTTGTTTCAGTTATCTTTGCTATTGAAAGGCATGGTGGTAGCACCTCCTGATAAATTTGGTGGGTGCTTTATCTCCTTTGATTTTCTGGATAACTTGTGATTCTTGCTAGTTGCTACATGTCGCTTTGTTATGACTTGTTGAAACTGTTGGGTCACAGGGGAAACTCTAATTAATGAGAGGATCAATGGAGGAACATTTACTGGAAGTGAAAATTTTCAGCTTCCGAACAAGATGATGCCAGTAAGTTGTTTTTCATTGTCATTTTCTTTTGTGCTGTAGATGCTCACTAGTCACTACTACTCTGTCTCTCAGTGAAATCTTAAGCAGAAGCTGATTTTCTTGCTACTTGTTAGATGTATATGTATTCTTGTAGTTTCCCCATTGTATAAGGGGTTTTATGCATATTTACCCACACCTGTACATGTATATATTTCGGCCTAGTGCCTTCATTCTGGCAAGTGCTATTCATAACATGGTATCAGAGCCAAAATTAGGTTTGGGTTATCTCTCCTTTCCTAATCAACGATTCTGGCGTTGCACTTGCGTCGTCCTCATTTTTCTTTTCTCCTCGGATCTTGCTGGTGTTCTTTTTCTTGAACACTTCTGCCGATCTTCGTGCTTGGTCGTGGTTGGTGCTCGTCATTGCTGACGCATTGCGCTGCCCGCCTGAGCTTCTCCTGTTTTGGCCGCCGTCGCCGGAGCTTCTCCTGTTTTTGGCCGCCGCCGCTGCCGGAGCTTCTCAGTCGGGGCTGTCACCGCCGCCGCCCTCTCCGTCGCCGCTGCCGTCTCCACTGCTGGCAATCGGCTCCACTGCCGCCGTCAGGACCTCGCACTGCTCTCGCGCCCCGTCGCCGTTGCCGAAATCGCCAGAATTGAAGTCGCCGCCGTCGGGATCGGGATCGAACCCGACGACTCGATCTCTAATTGAGTCGTCGGTCCTTCGGCTCGGCTCGATTTTCTCTGGCTCGGCTCGGCTCATCGGCTCGAATCGAGTCGGCTCGTCAGGTTATTGGCTCGACTCATCCGGACTGACTTGTTTATCCGGGCTACTGTTTTGGTTTGGCTGGTTTTTCTGCAACTTGTCTTGTTGCTTTCTAACTGCCAACAACTTTTTCAGTAGGGTACTCAAATAAAAAAAAAGAAAAATGTAGCTTGCGCCGCTACTCCTTCTGCGCTCTCGCCGTCGCCCACCGCTGCTCTTGCGGTCTCGCCGTCGACATGGCTCCTCCATCGTCCAGTGGGGTTGTTATTCTTCATTGTCCGGCGCTTTTCAATGGCACCAACTATCGGGACTGGGTTCCTTGTCTTCGGATTCATATGCGTGGTTTGTGTCTTTGGGATTTTCTTATTGGCGAGCTTTCCTGTCCGCCTTGTCCTACGACTCCTACATCGCCTGTGATTCCAGTTGCGCCTGTTCTTTCGACGACGACCACTAATATTGAGAAGGGCGGTGTATAACAAGACGCTTGCTGATGTTGATGCTGCAGTTGCGAAGCTACATGGTGATTATGAGGATTGTCTGGCATCTTATGAGTCTCAGTACGCTGCATACAGGACATGGGTTGATGAGCATGCTTGGGCTGCTGCTATTCTTGTTGCTAGCATGGAGGATCGTTTCTCTACGGATATTGTTGAGTTTGAGTATACACATTAGATGTGGGCTTTTCTTCGTGAGAGATATGAGCCGTCTAGACAGTCTATCTTTCTTGCTGCCATTCGTCAGGAGCAAATTCTTCGACAGGGTGACTCCACAGTTGATGAGTTCTATGGTCAGATATCTGCGATTTGGCATCAGCTTGATAATCTTGGTCCTCAGTTGTCTCCTAGCACGTGTGATGCCTGTCTGAGTCAGAAGAAGGCACTGGAGCTTCGTCGCACTTATGACTTCTTGACTCGCGTTCGTGATGAGTATGAGTCATGCCGTGCTCAGCTGCTTGCTCGTCACCCTTGTGTCTCTTTGAAGGATGCTCTTGCTGTTATTCGTAATGAGGAGATTCGTCTTCGTGAGGCCGGTATGCTACCATCTCCTTCAGTGTTGGCTGCTCGTTCTTCAGCTCCTCCAGTGGTGCCTTCTTTCACGACACCTTCTTTTGGGAGTCGAGGTGGCTCTAGTATTTTTCAGTGTGACTATTGTAGTAAGGGGGGACATGTGGAGTCTTATTGCTTCAGGAAGAAGAGGGAGAAGAAGGCTCAGACTCGTCGTTCTTCATAGGGTACTAGTAGTGTTAGTGCTGGGTTCTACTGGTTCGGACACACAAAAGATCCTCATGTTACTACATCGCCTTGCACCCTCTGCACCATCAGGAGCTGCTGGTTTTGTGACTCAGTCTTCTGCACTTACCGGTTCTACTGCTGCTTCCCAGTCTTCCACTGAGGGACCTCGTTCCTCTTCTACTCCAGGTACTTGTCCATGGATTCTTGACTCTGGTGCTTCCTTCCATATGACTCCATACCGCACTTGTCTTTCTTCCATGGTTTCTCCACCTCCTCCTTGTTTTATTCAGACAGTCGATGGATCTCCACTTCCTGTTGTAGGATAGGGCACTCTTTTATCCGATTCTTTCTCTGTTCCTAATGTTTCTTGTGTACTTGATCTAACCATGCAGGTTATGTCCGCTGGTCAACTTCCTGATCATAACTATCGTGTGATTCTTGATCCTGATTTTTGCTATGTTCAGGATCGTTGCACGGGTCAGGTAGTTGGTTCTGGCCCTCGGCACCGTGATTCACAGCGTCTTTGGGAGTTGGATTGGCTTCATCTTCCTTCCGCTGCGTCCGCAAGTCTGGTTGGCTCCAGTTTTGCTGCATCGTCTACCTCGTCTTTTGCTCAGTGGCATCATCGTTTAGATCATATTTGTGGCTCTCGTTTGTCTACTATGATTCGTCATGGTCGTTTAGGGTCTGTTTCAGGTCATGAGTCTTTACATCAGTATCAGCGATGTCGGTTAGGAAAGCAGATACAACTTCCCTACTATTCGAGTGAGTCTGTGTCTCAGTGTCCTTTTGATCTTGCTCATTCAGATGTATGGGGTCCAGCTCCCTTTGTTGTTTCTACAGGAGGGCATCGATATTATATACTTTTTATAGATGATTTTTCTCGTCACACATGGATTTATTTTATGAAATATCGTAGTAAGGCTTCATCCATCTATAAGACTTTTACTGCTATGATTCACACTTATTTTGACACGTCCATTCGTGTTTTTCGTGCTGACTCTGCAGGAGAGTATCTTTCTGGAGCTCTTCGCCAAGTTCTTTCTAAGCATAGCACTCTTGCTCAGTTTTCATGTCCTGGTACTTATGTTCAGAATGGAGTTGCTGAGCGCAAGCATCGCCATATTCTTGAGACTGTTCGTGCTCTTATGCTTGCTTCTTGTGTCCTCCTTATTTTTGGGCTGAGGTTGTCTCTACTGTCAACTATTTGGTTAATATTCAGCCTTCGTCCGTCCTTCGTGGAGGGATTCCTTATGAGCGTCTTTTTCACCAGTTGTCAGACTACTCTGGCCTTCGTCTTTTTGGCTATGTGTGCTATGTGCTTCTTGCCCCTTGTGAGTGCACTAAGTTGACTGTCCAGTCTGTTAAGTGTGTTTTTCTAGGCTATAGTGCTGAGCATAAGGGATATCGTTGTTGGGATCCTGTTAGTCGTCGGATGCGAGTTTCTCGGGATGTTGTTTTTGATGAGTCACGTTCTTACTTTCCTCGTCCATCTTTGGACACCTCCCCTGCATCTTTAGTTGACCCACTTTCATTCTTGATTTTGCCTGATGCCTCTATTGTCAGCACACGTCTGGAGCCTTCTTCATTGGTGCCGACATCTTCTCGTGAGGTGCCTTCTTTACCGGTGTCTTCTTCTAGAGAGTCTTCTTCTGGTCCTTCTATGGATCCGGACTATTTTGTGAAGCCACCAGTGACACATGTCTATACTCGACGGGTTCATTCATCCTCTGTTGAGCCCTCTTCTCCTGATGTGTCATTCTCACCTGATGAGCCATCTTTTATGCTGGACGCATCTTCTTCGGAGGATTCTTCGCCCGAGCAGTTTATCAGACGTGGCGATCGTACTCGTCGACGTCCTGATTTTTATTCTCCTTTTGCCTATTCTACTACGGTTCTTTCTGAACCTATCACTTATCGTGATGTTGTTCTTCATCAGGAATGGCAACATGCTATGGCTGAGGAGATTGCTGCTCTTGAGCGTACTAGTACGTGGGATCTTGTTCCCCTTTCAGCACATGTTCGTCCTATTACATATAAGTGGGTATATAAGATAAAGACTCGCTCTAATGGTTCTCTTGAGCGCTATAAGGCTTGTCTTGTGGCTCGCGGCTTTCAGTAGGAGTACGACCGTGACTATGATGAGACCTTTGCGCCTGTAGCTCACATGACTACTGTTCGCACTCTTCTTGCTGTAGCCTCTGTTCGTGAGTGGTCCATCTCTCAGCTTGATGTCAAGAATGCCTTTCTTAATAGTGAGTTATGTGAGGAGGTGTATATGTATCCACCATCTGG
Source organism: Eleusine indica (assembly GCA_030378355.1). Lineage (NCBI taxonomy): Eukaryota > Viridiplantae > Streptophyta > Magnoliopsida > Poales > Poaceae > Eleusine > Eleusine indica. Next base: position 50,518,729 of record CM059494.1, read on the forward strand.
GTATTTTGTTCCTGAGGGTATGGTTTGTTGTCTTCGTCGCTCACTTTATGGCCTAATAAAGCAAGCTCCTCGTGCTTGGTTCCAGCGCTTTGCTTCTGTGGTCACTGCTGCTGGTTTTTCTGCCAATAATCATGATCCAACCCTTTTTGTTCACACATCTGCTCGTGGTCGGACTCTTCTCCTTCTTTATGTTGATAATATGATCATTACTAGAGATGATTCGGAGTATATAGCTTTTGTAAAGGCGTGTCTCAGTGAGCAGTTTTTGATGTCTAATCTTGGTCCTCTTCGTTATTTTCTTGGGATTGAGATTTCCTCTACACCTGAGGGGTTTTATATATCTCAAGAAAAGTATATTAGTGATCTTCTTGATCATGCTTCTCTCATCGATCATCGCACTGTTGAGACTCCTATGGAGCTCAATGTTCACCTTCGTGCCACTGATGGTGAGCTTCTCCCTGATCCTACTCGCTATCGTCATATTGTGGGGAGTTTTGTTTATCTTGGTGTTACTCGTCCTGATATCTCGCATGATGTGCATATTCTGAGTCAGTTTGTTTCCGCTCCCACCCAGCTCCACTATACTCACTTGTTTCGAGTCCTGCGTTATCTTCGTGAGACTATATCTTGTCGCTTGTTCTTTTCACGCTCCAGCTCTTTACAGCTCCGGGCATATTGTGATGCTACCTGGACTAGTGATTCCTCTAATTGTCGCTCTCTTTCTGCTTTTTGTGTGTTTCTTGGTGGTTCTCTTATTGCTTGAAAAACTAAAAAGCAAAAAGCAGTTTCTCGTTCGAGTGCAGTGCAGAGGCTGAGTTGCGTGCTATGGCTCTTGTGACCTAAGTCACAAAGTTCCCGGAACGATAGGGTCGAGGAACGGGAACGTGGGACGTGGGACGCAACTTATTAAAAACTGGTACGTTTGAGGGTATACATCTTTGGAACGCTAATTTGGGAATGTGGAAGGTGAACCAAAAAATTTTAGAACGATAAATGGGAACGATACAGCAGGGGCTATTGGCATTGTTTGGCCCAGTCGGCCCATCAGCCCACTATAACTACCTAACCTAACCATACAGTCCAGTGGAACAGCTAGCCGCCATAGAAAATGGATAGCCCTCATCATTCTTTTCTCTCTGGTATCTTTTTTCCCTCTGGAATCCTTCTTTTTTACCGGGACGAGTTCCCACCAACGATCGGGATGGTGACCCGCATTGTTCCCGTTCCACGTTTTGGAACGAAGTTCCCGGGACAGGGAACGTGGTCAAGTTCCACGTTCCTGCTGACTTAGCTTGTGACAACAGAGATTACTTGGTTACGGTGGTTGTTTGAGGATTTTGGTGTTTCTGTTTCTATGTCGACTACTCTTTTTTCTGACAGTACAGGTGCTATCGGTATGGCTCTTGATCCTGTGAAGCATGAACTCAGTAAGCATGTTGATGTTGATGCTTTTTATACACGATCACAGGTACAGGATGGTATTGTTGCTCCTCAGTATGTGCCTTCAGAGATTCAGTTGGCTGATTTGTTCACCAAGGCATAGACTGGAGCTTAGGCCCAAGTTTTATCTCTCCAAACTCAGTGTTCTTGATCCACCCTGAGTTTGAGGGGGGGGAGGGTGTTAGATGTATATGTATTCTTGTAGTTTTCCCATTGTATAAGGGGTTTTGTGCATATTTACCCACACCTGTACATGTATATATTTGGGCCTAGTGCCCCCATTCTGATACAAGTGCTATTCATAACACTACTATCCATTTCTGATGTTATTGTGTTTGAGATGGGTTCCACAATAGCTTCCTGACAATACTTCTATCTATTAGCATTAAGAAGTGGCATATTGATATGGGTTACATGAGTACTCCCCATCACAAGAATTTCTTTTCTATGAAAACAACATGGTATTATGTCTCCATTAGTTGTATTAAATAACAGGCACCAGATATTTCTATACACTTATCTTTACATTTTGTCGTTATTTTTAGAATGTTTCTTGTTATGAATCTTTTCGAAATATCTTTCTTACAGAATGCTGGAATGCGTCTTTATGGTGGTGCACAATACCATCGGGCAATGGCAGAATTTCGTCTGGTAGTTGGAAGTATCAAGTGCCCTCCAATCACTAGGGAGGAAATTGTCAATGCTTCTGGTGTTGAAGATATTCATGATGGGACAAACTACTCTAGGTATTCTCTTTCTCAAGATTATCATAATGAAACCGATCTGAGGATCAGACAACCCTATGACCACATGTGTGTGGTTCTAGGATCTAAATCTGGTGGATCAACTAAAGCAGGATTGAATAGAATCTTGCCTAGGATTGAGTAAAACACTGACAAAACTCATGTCAGAACTCAAAAGACAATACACAATGGTAGACATTGTTGCTGAACTTCCTGTAAGTTTTTTCCATTTTTAGAAAAATATTTTTTTATTTTTAGTTTAAAATTGGATTTTCTGAATCTTGTACAGGACATTTAGCCTAATTGGACTAAAACTAAACGGGATAAAACCATGTGATTTGTTACTTGAACTAAATGTGAATCATATCCAACTAAACAACAAATAACACTAATTGGTGAAGGCTGCAGGAACCTCCAGGTAAGTAAAGATGGTGGATAATCTCCCCAAAAAACAAGTGATGGCTCTATGCCATGGATAGCTTAGATAAGGTGGCCATCGGACCAGCCAAAACTCCTTTTTCCTTCCTCTGTCTTCCCACCTCTCTATCACTATCAGCCTCTTTCTCCACTCATAATTCAAGGATCAATGAAAGCATAAGTAAAAAATGTTGAAGGGCGCTGTAGAGGGTTATCAGTGTTGAAGAAAAAAAAAAAGTCATTTGGAGACATCAGTGACTCACTGACTCATGCAAGAACAGAGGGCGATCAAAGAATTTAAATGGAGGAGTAAATCCTGAGGAGGCAACACTTAAGCTGAAGATGTTAAGGCAATCTAGTACCGTCACAGATGGAATAGGATGCCTTGGTGAGCTGTGGCGGTAGCTGAAGGTGAATGAAGAAGGTGAGGAAGCATGGGTGGACTTGGAGCTGGTGTGTTTTGTTGCTGGCTAGCAGTGAGCTAATGCCTCTGCATCGGTCAGTGATGACTGGTTGTGATTCTGCAACATGTGGGCTACCAAAGAAGGAAGTGGGAGTGAGGCCTCCCTCCATCGATATGACTCGCATTGGTCCAATTACAATGCTCATTGCTCAAGGCCCCATGCTATTTTATCCATCTCAAAGCTAATGAGGATAAGGTAGTTGAACCTAGGATTTTGTGGAACACTTGGATGTGCCTTGGCTAAATGAGGTTTTTGCGTAGACCTGAGTTCTTGCAGCAACTCAAGCAGTAAAAAGGCTCGGGAAATGTATGGTTATAGATGATAGCATAACTAAAATTACTTTTCTAGACACCTTGAAAAAAATGTTTGTAACATCTCAAAAATCTGATCAACTTTGCTATTTCTGCATGACAGGAATACTATAGTTGTGCATATATTTATTAAAGGAGATTTTTTTTTTCTTTTGGTTTGCTAGGACTGCTTGTGTAATTGCTGTGGCAAAAGCAAGGGACACATTTGAGCCATTCCTTCATCAGGTTGGTGACCTTGCGTCAAGTGTGGACTCAATAACGATCTTCCATTCAGATTTCATGTCTTCCTGTTTTTGTCATGAGATTTGGTTGTGTAATTAACTAATTATACTTTCTGACAACCCCAAAAGTCTTTTTCATTATCTGTGTATCCTCTTTGTTTGGGCTTGTTGTGCCAGACATTTCCAACTAAAACATGTGCTATCATTTGAAAGTGTTAGCACGGTCGTGAAACAATTCTACATATTGTTCTTCTACTTTGTGTGTGGTTGTTTAAGGGGTTTGATCATTATCTGCTTAATAATCCTTTGATCATTGCTCTGCTTAATTATCCCTCTGTACAAGACCTTAAGGTGTATGTTATTTTGGTTCAGCCCTTAAAGTTGGACTTTGACCATTATTTTCTCACATAATGTATCAAGTATATCTACAAAGCTTATATAGTGGGACAGCACATTGAAATCAAATCTCTATATGATTTTGTGTGCCAAACATGCTTATGATTGAAGATGGGCTTGTCAGTGAAAGTAGCATACAAACTTTGACTTTTTGGAAAATATGCATGCCTTGTATAATCAAAGATATGTATGATTTTGTGCACCAAACATGCTTATGATTTGTTGACATGTCAGTGAAAGTAACATACAAAACTTTGGCTTTTTGGAAAACATGCATGCCTTGTATTATCAGACAGAGGGAGTATGTTTCTTCAACTCATATGTCTCAGACTCTCACTTTCCTTTTACGCAGTTGGGTTTTAGGCTTTTGTACATACTGAAGAGACTGATTCCAATCTCTGCTTATTTATTGGAGGTACTAACTTGTCCTTAAGTTATTCAAATAATATATTTGTTCCTTTTTTGTGTGTGATATACTGATGGAACTCTAACAGAAAGATGGTGAAGGCTTTAGTAGCCATGAAGTGCTTGTAAAGCGTGTTCAAGCCGCATTTAAGAGATTTGCTGAATCCACTGAACAATCTTGTCGTGAAAGGTAATGATCTTATTGGTTCTGATCCATTGCATTTCATTCTTGTTATATCTCTGTGTGCACTCTGGTCATATACAGCTTATCTGTTCTTAACCAGTGGTGCTTCCATACTGTAGTCTTGCAACTTGCTCCCTTGTTCTCAAAGTGTAGATACATTGTCTTACATTTCTCTAACCCATGGATCCGGTTACAATAACATATATTGGCTGCATGAGAATTGAGATATTAAAACTCCTTTTCTAAGCTCAGTCAGTTATGCTTGTCAGTTGTTTTACGAAGATGATCAGTATATGATTTGTCAACATGGAGAAAGAAAATGTAGACTATTTTTTTGAATGGATCTTACACAACATGCTTAATTTCAACACCAGATTCAGTCACAGCTCGTTGTCCATTGTCACTTTTATGATTTTAGTGGTGACTGGCTATTAGTGAGTTTGCACACTAAAATGACTGACTGACTTGAACAACTGATCATATATTAATTTCTTTCTATGAAGTTTAATATAACATTTAGAATGAAACATAAAAATGGGGACTGGATATTGTGTTTGTGAGTTATTGTCCGAATCTGCTACTTCTCAGTCCTAACTGCTATATCACATCCTTTATATTTCTTCTTATGTCCTGTAATCCTAAATTAATGTTATTTATTAGTAACACAGGTTTTAAATTCATTTGCATGTTCTATGTAACAGATGCATGGAAGATTTGGAGAGTACCACACGTTATGTCACTTGGTCCCTTCATAACAAGGTACAACTATTTACACATCAGAAATTTAGGCTATGTTATATCAGCATGCTTACTGGTATGCTCTATTGGAGGCAGAACCGTGCTGGATTGCGTCACTTCCTCGACTCTTTTGTTGCACCAGAGCAATTATCTGTAAATACTCACACGGCTCACTCAACAGCCGGACTACACGACCAATCATCTGGGTCAAATGACGGTAAACAGGATAAGCCAAAGGGAGACTTGAATTCATCCGGTTCTGTGCCAGAGACCAGGCTGGTTGACTTGTTGGATAGTACACTCTGGAACAGAAGGCTCGTGCCCTCGTCGGAGAGACTTGTTTATGCACTGGTTCATCAGATTTTCCATGGGATCAAAGAGCATTTTCTTGTCACCACTGAACTCAAGGTCCGTACTTACCCCTGCAGAATACCATATATTTGCTAATTATCTTGGGGTTTATTCTTTGTTTATGGTTTAATGCTTTGTCTGGTCATGATATTGCAGTTCAATTGCTTTCTCCTTATGCCAATTGTGGACAAGTTACCAGCGCTTCTAAGGCAAGACCTTGAATCAACGTTTGGAGATGAACTTGACAGCATCTTTGATGTCACCCATATGCGCCAGTCACTTGGGCAGAGGAAGCGAGAGCTGGAGATCGAATTGAAGCGGGTACATTTTTATGAAACAATCTAAATCTTAAACACATAGTGTGTTTTTTTTTTTTTTTTTGCCAGTACTTATTCTTCTTTCTTTGGACTCAGATCAAGCGCTTAAAGGAGAAGTTTGGGGAGATTAATAAAAAGCTCAATTCTCTTCAGGTTAGGCAGTAGCTGACTCCAGAATGTAGAGGTAGCTTAGCTAGGAATGTGCTTGTCTAGGACTTCAGGTAGTAGTAGAGTTTTTCTGTGTGCTGTAATAAATCGTTTTTGTAAATAAATGTGAATGCTTTATGTGTTCGACTTAATGTACCCATTGTTTTCCCCCACAATAAAAATGCCTTTACTTCCTTGCATAGCAAAATGTTTAGTTTAATGCATAATTTCGCTACTTTACTTTGCTGTCAGAGAAAGATATGGAGATTAAAGCAGAGCAGTGATGATTATGTACTTCTGTTATCAAAGTGATAAAGTGATAATGGCCTGCTACATGTAGTAGCTGTGCATGAGGAGCACATGCACGTTGCGACCCTTTCAAACCAAAGCCAACCTAAAAAGCACCTTCAAGTTCCCCAAACCATCGCCTCCTCTGCACACTCCCTGCCTTCTGTCTTGCTTTTGCAACCTCTCAAACTTACCCCTAAATTTAGCTCTCTCTCCCTCTCTCTCTGCTTGCACGGGAACGGCGGTGGAATGGTCGTCGGGGCATCGTCCAACGCCCAGAACGACACGGCGTCGAGATGAGTGGCGGCGACGGCGAGAGGGACGCCTTCTTCCACTGCCTGGACCGCGTGCCCTCCGGCCTGCACCTGGATGCCGACTTCCCCTCCGACGACGATGACGAGGACGTCCGCGTCTCCTTCGCCTCCGCCATGGGCGACCAGAACGCGCAGAGCTTCCGCAGGTACCAGGCCGCCGTGCTGGACGACGACGACGACGAGGAGGAAGCCGAGGACCCGTCCAAGTACGACATGTGGATGGCCGACGACCACATGTCGATCCAGGAGCGCCGCCGCCGCCTCCACCAGGGCCTCGGCATGGCCAGCAGCCGCGACCTCGCGCTGCGCCGCCACAGCATGAAGAAGCGCCCCGCCGACGTGCCCCGGACCGCGTCGAGGAGGCTACCGCCGCCGCCGTCGCCGACACCAGCCGAGGCGCCGCCAATAAGCGCTGCGCCGGCGCCGGCTCTGGCGCCGGCGGCGAAGGCCATCACGCGGCGCCGGTCGGACAGCTCTCTTGCCGCCGCGCGAGACGGCGGCGCACCGAAGCCGCTGCGTCGCGTTCGTTCCTTGCCGGCGCGCCATGCCGTCGGCGACATCGCGCGCTTCGAGAAGCCCGCCGCTCTATCTGCCACGACTGCACGCGAGTTGCCCATCGTGCCCCTGCCGGCATCGTCATCGGTGGAAGACAGGAGCTGCGACGGCGACGGGCCCAATAAGAGCCAGGGCAAGGACGTGGTGGTCGCCGCGTCCAAAGACGACGCCTCTTCCTCGACCACCCAGTCCGGCGTGCTGGGGCTGGAGGAGATCGAGAAGTTCATCGGCAACACGCCCATCGTGAAGCACCTCGTCCGGCGCGGCCCCAGCCAGCACCACTCCGCGCCGCTGCCGTCCGGCGGCGGCGGCGGCGGGGCGCCGCCCAAGGCCGAGAAGCACGCGGGGAAGAAGAAGGGCGGGTGGCTCAAGAACATCAAGTCCGTCGCCATCGGGTTCATCCACGACAAGGACGCCACCAACGCCAAGTCGTCGGCCACGTCGACCACGACCGCCGCCGCCACCAATGCTGCTGGCGGCGGCGCGCCGGGTGCCTCGTCGTCGTCATCTGAGCGGCTCAAGGTGCACCAGTACGGCAAGTCGAGCAAGGAGCTCACAGGGCTCTACATGAGCCAGGTAACACATGGCAGCTAGAACACCATATACGCTATATATTGGAACGTGTTACTGAACTAGACCTGACACATGATGAAACAGGAGATCCAGGCGCACGAGGGGTCCATCTGGAGCATCAAGTTCAGCACGGACGGACGGCGGCTGGCGAGCGCCGGCGAGGACCACGTGGTGCGGGTGTGGCAGGTGGTGGAGACCAGCGCGCCGCCGAGCCTCCTGGCTCCGGACGGCTCCCCCGGCGCGGCGGCGGCCGACGGCGGGTCGTCGGCGCCGGCGCTGGCGCAGATGTCCAAGAAGTCCGTCAAGGGGAAGAGCGGCCGCGACGCGCTGCCGGAGCACCTCGTCGTCCCCGACAAGATGTTCGCGCTCGCAGAGCAGCCGGCGTGCGTCCTCGAGGGGCACAACGACGACGTGCTCGACCTCACCTGGTCCAAGTCCGATCAGGTCTTTTCTTTGACCGTTTATTACATAGATAAGCCACAGTTTGTTTCACGCTCTCACTGCCACTGCAAAACGGAGTAGCTTGAACGCCGTGGATGAGGATTGATCGGTTCAGTGGTTATTTTCGACGCAGTTGCTGTCCTCGTCGATGGACAAGACGGTGCGGCTGTGGGACACGGAGAAGCAGGTGTGCCTCAAGACCTTCACGCACAGCGATTACGGTGAGCTAAGCGATCATTATTGTTCTTGTGGCTGCAGTACGAACTGATGCCATGCCATCTTATACATGTGCAGTGACTTGCATTCATTTCAATCCTGTGGACGACCGGTACTTCATCAGTGGGTCGCTGGATGCCAAGGTGCGGCTATGGAGCATCCCCAACCGGCAGGTTGTGGACTGGACAGACCTCAACGAGATGGTCACCGCTGCCTCATACACCCCAGATGGCCAGGTGAGCCTGACCGTCAGCTCACTGGCAAATTATTGTCAAGAACATTGCATATGTTTTATTTCTGACTCACCTGTCATTCATATCTTGGAATGAAGGGCGCGATCGTGGGTTCTCACAAAGGGAGCTGCCGATTGTACAAGACAACAGGTATGACTTCTTGCTCTTCACGATCATCATAAAGAACTGCAGGAGAAATAAACAGTTCATTATATATGTTGATGTTCACTTGTGTTGCATGATTCTTTCGTGATCACACAGACTGCAAGCTTACCCAGGAGGCGCAGATCGATATACAGAACAAGAAGCGCAGCAGCAAGTCGCAAGAAAAGAAGATTACTGGATTCCAGGTACACGTACATAAGTATGCAGCAGTGTTTTGATTGATTCTTTACTTGATTACACCACTACCATGGAGCGAGCATTAATATAAACAACGAATTCATGGTCTTCTCTTATGGTTGCAGTTTGCTTCTGCAAATCCATCCGAGGTGCTAGTCACCTCTGCCGACTCGCAGATCCGGGTGTTTGACGGCGTCACCATGGTCCAAAAGTTCAGAGGTAAGCCAGAGTCGACAGAGATGAATTCTCAACTTTTCAGACAGTATTATCACCGCCGATGACGATGAGAAGAACATGACCAAACAACAACGTTTACATACTAAAATAACTGCACGGTGATCAATGAACTAAGGTTACAAGAACACGAGCAGCCAGATCACGGCGGCGTACACCTCGGACGGTCGGTACGCGGTGTGCGCGAGCGAGGACTCGCACGTGTACCTGTGGCGGACGGCCCGTGTGGCCCCGGCGTCGGCGGCCATAGGCATCGGCATGAAGCCCAAGACGTGGTGCACCATCCGCTCCTACGAGAACTTCTACTGCAAGGACGTGTCCGCCGCCGTGCCTTGGCCGCACACGCCGTCGCCGCCGGGTGCCGGCGGCGACAGCCCCTCCTCGTCGCGGGACAAGCAGGGCGGCGGCGTGTCGTGCAACGAGGAGTCCTGCAGCATGGCGAGCCACGGCAAGCCGGCAGATGGTGGGGGAAAGAGTGGCGAGCTGAGCAGCTCCGGCGCGCCGTTGACGCACTCCGGCGAGCTTGGGCGGCACGGCGGTGGAGTGAAGGGCGATGGCGGGAACGCGTGGGGACTGGTGGTCGTTGCGGCGAGCTTGGGTGGGGAGATCAGGGTGTACCAGAACTTTGGGATGCCGTTCAGGATCAGAGGCCAGGGCAACCTCTTCGGCTAGTCACAATTCACGAAGGGAGGGAGCAGCGGAAGGTTGCTCAAAATTCTTTTTTTTTTTTTTTTGCAATACCATTTTAGCTACACTGTCTTTTGACAATTTTGTATACGCGTGCAATGCTACTGATGAGCATATGTAGGAGAGGGGCCATGGCTTTAGATAATTGGTGTGTAGTATCCAGCTGTTAGTGACTTGGCATGTAGATTGAGATTATACATCTCTAATTTGAAGTGAGATGTGTTTTGTATTTGTACCAAAATTAGCATAAAAGAAAGAGTACGTACATAAACTATTGCACAAGAAAAGAATCCAGAGGCTTTCTGAAACAAATTGATCAATTGGTTACATCTTACAACCCTCCATCCATCCGAAGATTACACTGGCATGCATGGAACCTACAGCTACCTTGTAAAGAATTAACAAATTAATATATCCTAATTTAGTTTCATCATCAGTAGTAATAATAAGCTAGACTAGAAACCCCCCCTCGTCCACTACTGGTGCCTGCACGGGCTCCAAGCTATCAATCCAAGACGAAGCGTCGAAGAAGCTCCCGTCGGACTGCAAGATGTCCTCGAGCGGAAACGTGGCGAAGTCCAGCGTCAAGTCGCCGCCGTCCAGCTGGAAGTTGTACGAGTTGCAGGCCAGCCCGAAGTCGTTGCCGTAGGAGGCGTGCGTCAGGTTGGACTGGTCCGTGGAGCCCCCGCCTTCGCCGCCGCTGGTGGACGTCTCGATCACCGGAGGCGGGGGTGGCGACGCCGTGGTCCCTTCTTCTTCCTGCGGCGGCGGCGTTGGGTCTTGATGAAGATGGACTGCGTCGTCGCTGACCTGGTGTGCTTGGAAGTCGTGGAAAGGTTCGGTCTTGGTCGTCGGGAACGCAGCGGCGCTGCTGCTTATCGTGGTTGCATCTTCGGTCTTGGGCATCATCAGCATCGGCTGCGTCAGCCGCGGCTTCTTTTCCACGTGGCGGACCTCCTCCTCCTCGTCGTGTGGCCGGTTATGCGGAGGAGCAGCGACGTGAACCGGCGGCGGCGGTAGTGGCTGGTTGTGATTGTTCAACAAGCCCGCGTTGTAGTGCTGGTGCTGCTCAAGAAGAAAGTCCTGGTAGTAGTGCTGGTGACCGTGAACATGAACTCCCCCCGGCGCCGCGACGTGATGAACGAGCTGCTGCTGGTGCTGGTGGTGACCAAAAAACTCCGGCGGCGGCGGCGCCACGACTTGATGCTGCTGGTACCCGGCCTGAACCTGGTGCCCGTAATTATAACCTCCATGATGACCACGACGGCGAACGCACGACGCCGGCAGCCTCGCCGCGAGGAGGTCGAAGTAGCCGCCATCCACCACAACCCGCGACGGCTTGGGCTTCCCGTTCTCGTCGACGGCGACCCCCTCCTCGCCAAGAATCGCGCGGCGGTCGTCGTTATCCGCGCGCGGGGACACGTACACTCTACAAAACACCGGCGCCTCATCACCACTCGTCACCCCCTTTTTCCCCTTCCCCTTCCCCTTCCCGCCGCCGCCATCGCCGTCGACGAGCTCCTCCATGAGCCACGCCGTCTTGCTCCCGTCGGGGAGGTAGAACCCGTACGTCCGCCGCTTCCCTCCTCCTCCTCCCTCGTTATCTCCATCCTCGAGGAGGTCCTTGGTCTTCTGCTCCACCTTCCAGTTCCCGCCCGTGGCCACGCGCCGCTTCCCGCGCCCGCCGAGGCCGGCGCCGCCGCGCGGGGTGAGGAAGAACCACTTGCGCTCGCATCCCCGCGCGTGCCCGGGAGGGTGCAAGACCACGAGTTCGCCGGGGCCGTGCCGGTACACGTCGGCGGGGAAGACGGGGCCGTTTCGGGGCGCGGCGCCGGTGGAGGTCCAGGGGCGGAGGTAGTCGCGCACGCACTCCTCCGGCGACGGGTTGAAGTACACGCCCGGGGGAAGCGCCGCCATCGCGATCGCCGCCGGACGACGGGGAGAGCTTTCTTGCTTGGAGCGGTTCTGTTTTTTCGCTCTGTGAGGAGTTTTGGAAATCGCTCTGTGACCGGGTGGAGAACAGCGGCCGCACGGATTTATGGCGCGCGGAAGGGGGGATCGAACCCTCCTCGCCCGACTCGGGCTCGAGTCGGTGGACGACTCCGCTTCGTGTTTCCCGACCGACTCTGCTTCGTGGCTACTGCCGCTGCAGCTCAACAAGACTGCACATAACAGTAACCGCACAGTTTTTTTTCTTCTTCTTATATATGCAAGGCAAACAACGGTCTCTACGATAAACCCTGTCCACAGTGCTTTGCTACGGTCTCAGTGTGTTTTGCTACGGTCTCGAGACATGAGCAGAGCAGTGCTACAACAATTGCTACTCAATTATTTAGGACAAAAAATTGGTAATCGGCTATGAGGCATGAGCAGTACTACAACATATGAAAAAGAAAACCACGGTAGGTTTTATGAGAGAAGATATGAAAACATAGTTCCACTACCTACCTGACTTTATTGATTCTTTAAACTCGTCAAGTTAAAAAGCATGTAAAAGTGCCTATTATTTGAAAGGGCTCCATAGTCATGTGGGTTTGGAAATCTTTGTGACTGGTTTGAGCATAGCGGGCGCGTGCGGGGGAGGAATCGAACCCGCAGCCGTCTCGGGCTGAGTCGGTGTCTGACTCTGCTTCGCGTTCCCCGACCGTCGACCGACTCTGCTTCATGGCCTTGGGATGCGGCTTGGGTGCTCCCATACATGGCGCAATTTCATCGGTTCATTTCTTCTTCTTTTTTTGGTCCATTACAGCGCCACGGGTTTCCATTTCCAGCGTTAACGTTAACCTTGTCCCCCAAATCCTATCATATAGACGTCCCATGAGTAGGTATGACAGTGGATCGGATCAAATCGGATAATACCTTATTCACATTCTACTTCACATTTTTTTTGTCAGATTTGGAGCAGAGCGGGTAATATGCGGTTGCGGCTACGAATACGGATATTTTCGGATATTGAATATGGTACGGATTCGGACCGGAGGCGGATCGGAAGTAAACTTTAAATTAACACATGATACCTTTTCATGTAGAGAAATATATATTGACTAAGAATTTGCATAGTACATATATGATCATAGCAGCCTCCAAGAAGGACAACCAAAACACACAACCCAATCTTTTAACTGATTATTCATAGTAAATAAAAAATATATGTGTTCTATATTTCAAAAATCACGTAAGTATGAAAAATAAAATAAAATGTCTGAAGCAAACATTAAACATATTCTTATTTTTCTTTGTCGTATGACCACTTCAGTACACAATAGGATGTTGAGCGAGGTGGTCAAACCTCATCTTCACTATCACTAGACATTATATATTTTGGATCGATAAAATTATCGGATAATTCTATTATGAGCTTCGAATAATCCACTTCAAATTATTGGATTATCGGTATCCATCGGATTTTGTCAATATTATAACCTATCCTACATCCTCATGTTATCGGATTCGCATTATTCATATCTAAAAACCTCAAATGCTCCCTCACATTTTCAAAAATCGGATTTAAATCAGATCAGTTTCAAAAATTATCCACACTGCTTTCATCCCTATCCATGATGCCTCCTCCTGCCGCAGAGAAATGAGAGCCCCTATAGAGGCAGGTTACTAGATCAGCATCCATGAACGCCGGCCAATTACTGTCCATTGGCGCGCAAATGTGTTTTCATTTTTCTAATTTAAATTATAGAATTAACTTTTAATTCATTAAAATATTTTTTCTGACAACATTAAAATATTTATTCTAATATGTTTTTAAATACACACTGTGCATTCAAAATATTGATGAAATTAAAAAAAAAATTCTACATATTGTAGCATTAATTCTAAACAACATGCTAGTTCAAACAGAATAAAAAACAGAGGTACGTTTGAAGAGAAAAATAATTTGCAAATTTATTTATTTCCATCCGCTCCAATCAAAACGTGACACGTGATAGTGATCTATCTGATGTTATTTTTATAAAGCGCTTTATGTTTGAACCATGTGGTATCTTACTGAGAAGCCATGCAGAGAATAAACGATGTGAACAATCTAAAGTATGACCGCCATGTGGTATCTCACTGAGAAGTTGGACTTAAAAAAACACGTGTGCCCCGGGTCTGGACCGGACGTGGCCCGTAGGCTTGTGGTGTGGAGGAGCGGACCACAGAGCCGCACGCAGCAGACGTAGAATTGTGTATCTATGGGCCCATGAGCAAGCTTGTTCGGACGTTGGGCCCATTCGTGTCGACCAAACACTAAAGCAGCTCTCACCAGGGTGTACAATCCCGAATGTCCCGGTGATCTCGGTCGAGACCGGGACGTCAGAAATCACGGTTTTCGATAATTCCGTTCAGAATTCTGTGTAAAATTTAATTTGACCGGACGGTCGGGATGTCACGGACCCGCCTTACCACGGAGACGGCTCCGTTCCAGGATCTCCCTCGGGTGGCGACACGCGCTGTGGCGCCCAATAGTACAATACATGACAGAGAAAATAATTGCAACAGAAATATAGGTGGAGAAGCAGAGTTTACATAAATCCGAAGTTATATTACAAACCGGAGTTTGACAGAAATAAATTGCGGAAGCAAAAAGTTCAACACTGGTTCACCAGTTTGACGAAATAGCCAAGATACAAGTCGCCTTCTCACGGCGACACACAGAGAACATCCCGACCATAATAGGTGCCTTGCCCAAGCACCGTACCGGCAAGCAAGGACCTAAACATCCTCTTCATTCGTGCACAGCTCCCATTCGATGTTCCTGTAATCGGGGCGCTGGCCCTCCCAATGAAACCTTCCTCCACAGTGGCACTCTCCGACCTGGTCATCTGAAAATCACATAGAGCTACGCCCTGAGTAACTAATTTACTCAGCAAGACTGACCCGTCAAAATGGCCATCTACAGCCGACACCTAGACATGCAAGGCCAGGGCTAGGGTTTTAAATTGCCAGAAAACCCACCTAAGAGTGGATCCCTATTTTTCAAGTTTTAGCATTAAGTTGAGTTGTCATGCGGAGAAATAAATTTAGTTTGCACTAGAGCTATAACAATCATAGTTGCAATACAATCTTAATAATTTCAAACAGCAGTATTAAACCCACACAGCATCTTAATGGCTTCCGGCACTGTTCCGTAGCAGTGATCAAGTGGTACTCGTTACTGTGAGGGGCAGCGACTCGAATCGATTTACATCTTGCAGGAGAAACCTGCTTGCACGACCCATACACGCTTCCGAAAAGCCGCATGGAGCAACCTTTCGCTCACGGTACCGCAGGGTCTTCCGGGTCCAGACTCCCCCGAGAAGGGTCCCCCATCGCGATGCGCCTCATGCCGCCATCCGTGGGTGGATTGTTCCCTCCTCTCAGTCCCAGTTCCACCAAAGAAGGGAGAAGGCTATCTTCAGACCAAGCGGTAGTCGTAGCTACGTCGGTTTACTGGGTCCATATCTCCAGCATGCAAACAGTACGTTCAAACTTGATCCCATGGGCCGGACACGAGGCGTAGCCTTAGGGGGGACTCGGACGGAGCTACCTCCTTGAAGACAAGCTGTCCTTCCCTTTTCATCTAGTTGCCCGTCCGGTCTTTATTGTGATTCCATCCACCCTTTTCTTCATCCAAACCCATTTCCCAGTGATAATAATTCCTATCTACGAGTGGTCTCCATACCACTCGATAAACAGTCGTCTTACTTTAAGCGAAGCGACTATTGTCCTGAGGCTAATAATCGGGAAGAGAGACCTACTGCACGCTAGGGTTTCAATCAACTCCTATCACTTAATGCACAGACAAGCTTACATTCCTAGCTAGTGATAAAATAAAAATTCAAACCGGTTTATGCACCGGGGCTTGTCATGGTTCTGCTCTTGGTCAGCTACGGCACCTCCAGCTCCTTCGGGATCCTGCTCCGGTCCTGCCTCCACGTGGTTCACGGCGTGATCTATATGATACAAGAGGGAATGCTATGAGAGAAGATTCATGGCACTTCCTCAATAAATACGTTAATGCACACTGTTATCAGTGGAATTAAACGGTGTGCGGCGAGACGTTCGAAAGCATCACTCAAGGAGTGGGGCACAGGACGAGGGTACTTCGTGTATTTCCTTCATGGACTCCAGTACTTGACCGCGACGATGTCGCATCCAAGTACGGTGTGTCGGTGGGTGCCGGATAAAGCTGTGCAAGTACCGTCCAGGGTTTGCAGGTGCTAACTAAATAGCACTAGTCTGAGCAAAACCTTCGTAAAGTACAAGTACCTGTGAACAGCCTTAAAGCGGAACCATTTATCAACGGTTAAAATTGCACTCGGGGCACAATTTATTTCGTCGACAAGGTTCTGCTCTTCAAAAGGGCAGGGGTGATTAATTATAATTAGGTTACACCAGAAGAGAATTAATTGTTAAGTTTCCCTATCAAATACTAAGCCAAAAATTAATTATTAATTATTATAAGGAAAAAGGCATTAAATTAATTTCAGCTAATAAACAGATAATTTCTATATGAAAATTTTCCAGGAAGACTAAAACTGAAAATCCCACCTGGAGGCCAATTTTTAATATTTTATCAGCTCTCTGTAATTAATTAAAATTCTATTAGTGTTTTTCCTATTTATTTTGACCCTGGTATAAAAATTACTATGCATGTGGCATTAGCATTTTTCTACAATAGTACAAGTTCACACAAGTCTAACAAAATTTACCTTGCTACAAAATTCCTATTATTCAATTTACTATGCATTTTACCAGTTTAACCTATTTCTAGAAATGTTTTAAATAAGAAAAACCGATTTAACATCGCGGGCCGCAAACAGGCAGCCCACTGGGCTGGAACTCGCGCGCGGCCCAACGGCGAGCACGAGCGCGGGGGCGCTCGGCCGAGCGCGGCCCAGAGCGAGGCCAGGCCCACTGGCCTTCGCGGCCCACTGGCCAGCGGGGCCGAGTGCGCGCGCGCGCGCGCTCTCGCCGGAGCACGGCGGCGCCGGCAGGAGGGGCTCGCCGCAGCTCGCTGCGGTCCCTGGCTCGGGCTGGTCCAGAAAGGAGAAATGACCTACTCAACCCCGCGCACTCATCTAGGCTATCGGAAACCACCGACGATGGCCGGACGTAGCCCAGCGACGGGGTCGTCGTCGGCTAGCACGGCAAGGGAAGGGCGGTAGGGCTCGGGATCTAGACGGAAAGCTTCACTGGAGCACGGAGAAGGAAGTCACCAAGCTTCTCCTGCAAGAGGGAGGCCGGGGGTGCGGTCTCACCGGCGAGGTGTGGGTTGCGGCGGTCGGCGGCGGCCTCGAGCGAAGAACTAAGGGAAAACGTGGTCGGATTTGCCCATCCCGAGCTCAAACGCGTGCGCGAACAAGATGGGAGATGGGGAGGAATCGGTCAGGAGCTCACCGTGGGTGCCGGGCGACGCGGTGGGGCGGCGGTCGGAGATGGGGAGGAAGAGGTCGATTCACGGCGGCTCGATGCGGAAAGGGGAAGGTGGCTCCGCGTGGAGCTTGAAGACGCCGAGGCGAGGCCGTGGACGTCGACGGGCTCCTGGAAGCGACGACGAGGCGGCGGTGGCGCGGAGCAGCACCGGGCGGCAATGGGCGCGGCACGAGGGCGGGAGAGAGAGAGGGAGCGCGGAGTGAATGCGGGGCTCGGACAGCGCGTCGGTTGGCAAAAGGGATGTCCGAACGCGCGCGTGGGGCCGTCGATCCGCGGCAACGGCCGTTGGCCGTACGCCAGCGACCACGCGGCGCGCGACGGGCGGGGCAGCGCGGCTGCGGTCGGTGTGTTTTCTCTAAGTCGCTGACAGGCGGGTCCCACGGGCAGTTTTTCTTTTTCCTTTCTTTTTTCAATCCTTTCAACCGACTGCCTTTGCAAATTTTGTTAGAATTAATCCAGATCTGCTAAAATCAGACCAAAATTATGGTAGGTTCCCCATATTGTGCTGGTTTTTACAAAAATACTAACTACCAACAGTCCCCATTAGAAAAAGCTCAGGAATTTTATGAACAGAGCTGGTTTTTAACCATTCTAACATTTATTTGAGGCCTTTATTTATGGCTTAAAATTCTGAGAAAATTCCCAAAATTCTAATTGACCAAGACCATCAATATATAATTTTTGCAAAGGTGAGTTTTTTTAAAAATTTGGGACTTGCAATTCAAAAGCCATTCAATTGGGTTTTGAATTCAATTGAATTGCAAATTTGAATTCAAACTCAAATGCTTGGTGTCATGGTTTTATACTGCCTAGGTGACACCCTTGGGACCCTAATGACACTAGGAGTGTCACACGGGAGGAACCGGAAAACTGGCCGAGATGACCGGGATTCCGGTCCCGAGGCTTCAAAAATCGATTGTTGAAAAAAAAACCCAAAAAATATGTGTAAAAATTAGAAATTTTAGCATAATTTTTGTAGAATATTTATTACATTATTTGTGACATATATAATCAAATAAAATATGATAAAAACTGAAGTAAAATAACAAATCCACCAGACAAGACATGAAACATCGGTAATTACAAGTCTACAAATCACACATAGTTCAAGTCCACAAATCACACATAGTTCGAGTCCATAAATTATAAGCATAGAAATCAAATTCACAATTAATAAGTCCATGACATACATAATATGATATATGAACATGAAATCAAGACCATGTCTTGTTAAAGGAATTGCACATGGCTGAGGTGAGAGGTAGCTACCTTCATCATGTTGTACAGTTGTGGATTTTCTATGTTGTTCTATTACGACCCGTTGTGATGCTGGAACACCATGATCCTGATCCTAGGTAGCGTGTGTGAATTGTGTCTCACCTGCAAAGGAATGGTAAGTATGTGTGATAAATTTAAATTGCGCACATGGTTTATATGGTTATGTTACCTGTAAATCGGAGGGGAGAGATAGGTTGTTGAGGAGGTGGATCACCATCGTTTCCATCTGAATTTGATGGTAAGCTACTGTCATTTGACTCTTAATAACTAGAACTTCTGTTCGTGTCATTCTCAATGTTGTCATCACTTCTCACCTCTTTCTCTATATTCTTTTTCTTTTTCTTTGTAGGTGCTTTCCGTGCAACGACTTTATGTTTGTGCTTGCCTGTGTGTGTATCACCGATATTACGCTATGGGGGAGGGGGGGTCACAAATGGGGAGAAGGTTAGAGTGGATAAGGTTTTTCCCCTTTTTTCTATTTTTTATTCACCTTTGTCTTTTATTAATTTTTTTTCTAAATCACATTTGATTATTTTTATGATCTGTTTCACCATAAATCTTCATTTTTCATTTAGGTTTTTTATATATTTTTTATAAATTCTTTTGAAAAATCAAAAATTTAAATTTTAAAACCCGGTATTCCGATTTTCCAATAAACCCGGCCCGATCTCCGGATTCCGTGGAAACCGGCCGGGATCCGGTCGGGATCGTGAACCATGCTCTCACACGCTCGGGCTTGGTCGTGGCCACAAAACGACAAGCCGCAAACCTTGGCCGCCGCTCCGCTTCGCCTCGAATCTGTCTGCTCGGCGCGCGGGGATCCACGACGCCGCCGCCGACGACGACATGGACGAGCAGTCGCCGCTCGTGGACGCAATAGAGGTCTACTCGCGCATATTGCTCGGGCAGCTGTACAACGCCATGCCCGACACTCCCGTGTCCGCCGCGGCGCCGCTCGCGACCGCGCTCGCCGCGCGCGCCCCCGCCGACGGCGTCGACCGGATCAGCGACCTGCCCGACGAGATCCTCAAGGACATCGTCTCCCGCCTCCCCGCCAAGTCCGCCGTCCGCACCGGCGCGCTCGCCTCCGGCTGGCGCGGCATCTGGCGCTCCGTGCCCCTCGTCCTCACGGACTCCGACGTCTTCCCGGATCCCATTTCCACCCCCAACCGCAAGCGGATGACGCGCGAAATGTTCGTGACGCGCGCCGTCGTCGTCGACGCGGCCAGCGTCCTGGCCGCGCACCCGGGCCCCATCCGTTGCTTCTACCTCACCTCAGTCACATGGAGCTTCGTCCCCTCGCACGAAGCCGAGATCGCGCGCTGGCTGCGGCTTCTCGCCGCCAAGGGCATCCAAGAGCTCGTCCTCAACAACCGCCCGTGGCCGTATGAACTCCCGCTCCCCGCCGCGCTGTTCAGCTGCACGACACTCACCCGCCTGCACGTCGGCATATGGAAGTTCCCGGACACCACCGCGCTTCCGCCCACTGCGGGGTTCCCCCACCTCCGGGAGCTCGTCCTCAGCGTCCTGATGCAGGACGAGGACCTCGCCTTCATGCTCGACAGGAGCCCCGCCCTGGAGTTCCTCACCATCATAGCAAGCCAGTCAGCGCTGCGCCTCCGCCTTGTCAGCCGCAGCCTGCGGTTCCTGCAGCTGGCCACCTGTGGCCTGAGTGAGATTGATGTGGCGGACGCGCCTCGCCTGGAAAGGCTCTTCCTGCTAAGGAATTTGTGTCGCAAAGACGTTTCGAGGATCAGGATTCGCAATGCGCCCAACCTGCACATGCTGGGATATTGGCAACCGGATCACGCTGAACTGGAGATCACCGACAACATCATCCAGGTGCAGCAGATCTCTTCTTTGTGTATTTTGTGCTAATAGTGTGAGTGCAAATGTAGTGATATGTTTCGATGCATTGCAGCCACATACTAGGGTCAGCAAAAGCACCATCGTCCAAAGTGTCCGCATCTTGGCTTTGGAGGTGGAATTTGAGCTTCGTAATGAAGTCAAGATGGTGCCGTGCTTCCTCAAATGCTTTCCCAATGTTGAGACAATCTATGTCTATGTAAAATCTCCGAACCCCTATTTTCCTACCATTAGCTTACTAGCATGATTGGATAAATTGTTGTTTGACTCACTCATTGCATCAGACTGAACTATGTATACTTTGATCTAATAATAATTTGCAGTCAGGCGATAGCAAAAAATCTTCTGGTAAGCCCAGTCTCAAGTTCTGGCAGGAGGCTAGCAATATTGCTTGTGTTCAGAGCCATCTGAAGAAGTTGGTTTTCCAAGAGTTTAGGGGGATGAAAAGTGAGATTTTGTTTCCCAAGTTCATTGCTGAGAAGGCGCGGGCGCTGGAGAAGATGGTGATTATATTGTCCCATGAATATTTCTCCTCCGGGATTGATGCCAATGTGATGCTGAAGAGTGTAAAATGGGCCAGTGAAGATCATAAACTGATTGTCTTGAACAGTCCAGTCGCTGACAGTGGCTCTCCTAGTTGGGACTTCGTTGGCTCCACTTTTAGAACTAAAAAGAAAACTGTAATCTTATTGTGCAACTCAGCAGGAACGCCGTTGTGTCTGTAGTAGGTACACATGTTTTAACGCAACCGTCATCACCAACCTCCAGTACTAGCTGATTGCCTCCACTTCAGTCAGCCGCCACGTGGTCTTCATGACGCAGAGCAACTCCTTCCCCTGGCTGACACGGTCATCTTCACCTCCAAGGAGGCCAGGTAAGACGTTCATGCTTCATTTGTTTCATACTTGCGGACAGGCCTTCGGCCTGTGGGAAGGCGGCTCCCACACCGCACTGCTGCTGCGCTGTGGTACTGTAGCTCGCACAGTGCTCGGCACTGTTGCGGCGCTGGATACTGTAGTTGCATACAGTGTAAAAAATCTCTTTGTTTAAGACTCCCGTCACAGCTCACATGTTTAACTGAGTCTCTACGTATAATTTGGGAGGAGGTTCAGGGGTTTTCTCGGTCTATGTGAAGGGCTCTTCTCTTTAATGCAATGCCGTTGGAGGGGGGCGTTGGGGGGTTTCTTTTCCCGGCAGGTTGAGTTTTTTTGTTTCATACTTCTATTCTAACATATCCCAAGAAAATGTTTTTGTTTTACTGTAGATTGTTTTTTTTATCATTACTGTAGATTGTTTTAATTCAAAAGAAGAGAAACGAGCATATGGCCCATGATTGAATAGATGTGGAGTAGCGTTGAGACACACACTACATGTTTTTCTATATATCTCATTATCCTTCAGTTACATAAACAAAATCATACTATAGTCATACATGTAATATATAGAACGTGATAATGCAGCAGGAATGATGTTGGGGATACTCTTTCAAAAAGACTTAACATTTTTGGTATGTTTCAAACCATCATGTGTGATATTTGTATCAACATGTTTTCTCTGTATGTATGTTTCTTTCCAATATTCCTTTGAACTATTTTTTCAGCAAACGGCATTTTTTCAGCAAACGGCACGCATTACGTTATTAGTGACTTACTCCCTCCATCTCATTGAAAGTGTCGTTATAATATCCGTGCGGGTCAAACTTTGTTAAGTTTGACTATATTTATAGAAAATATTAGTAATATTTGTATCTTTAAATAAATTGATTATGAAAATAGATTCAATAATCTATCTAAGGATACTAATTACATATTATAAATATTAATAATTTTTTTATATATAATTAGTTAAAGTTAAACGTAGTTGACTCATCGGGAAACGAGAACTGACACTTTCAATGGGACGGAGGAAGTACTATGATTTTGCTCCCATCACATTGGAACCACCACTACCAAACACCGACCTTTTTCTCAACACACAATGATAATCTGAACAACAGGCGAGCCGCATCTAAATACCAATATACCAGGTAAAAAAAAACACAATCTGTAACCATCCTGATTATTGCAATGCATCAGGAATGCCGCTGTTCTATTTTCAATACGTACATATTGTTCTACTAAAGTCAACAACTTGTAATACTAGCTGCTGAGCTTCTCGACTTGCGTTGGCCGCCACGTGGTCTTCCTGACGCAGAGCAGCTCCTCCCCCTGGCTGGACACCGTCATCCTGACCTCCCAATGCAACGACTTGGCGACGCCCTGCACCTCCTGGACCGTCGCCCTGTCGTCGCGCACGATGAGCGTGCCTTCTGGGCGGAGGATCCGGTCCGCCTCCACCATCGCCGGCAGCAGGGTGGCGCATCGGCTCTTGATCCTGGAGAAGAGGTGGTCGGCGTGGAGCAGGTCGTATGACCTCGGGTAGGTGCTGAAGGACTCGCACCAGTCGTGGTACATCCCGAACAGCCCGCGCTCGTAGATGATCGGCAGCGTGTCCGGCGAGTCGACCGGCACCACGTTCATCACCCACACCTTCATCTCCTGCAGCGCCGCCGCGAACCTGCAAGACGCGTGGAGGCATCAGTCAATGCATCGTCAAGCTTATTAACTTGGTAGATGTATGAATTAATGAATCATTACCCGCCGTAGACGGCTCTCATGTCCATGACGTTCCTGACGTTCTTCCAGTCGATGCCCATGCCGTTGAGGTACGAGTTGTGGACCACGCTCCTCCAGTGCTCCCCGTCGGCGGCGAAGTCGGCTCCCGTCTGCTCCTCTCTGAGCCAGTAGGGCGCCGCCGCGAGCCGGTCCGGCCACGGCGCCGGCCACCTCGCCCCGCGCGCCGAGGCCTCGACGGGCACCCGGTGCATGCACGGCTGCAGCGTCACGTTCCACGCCGCGTCCTGGTCGTCGGCGGCCTCGCACATGGTGGTGGTGGTGTTGTCGTAGCAGTCGTTGGTGGTGGGCTTCTTGAACACCACCATGGCCGTCTGGTCCACCGTGTCGCTCGTCCGCTTCACCATCTCCCAGCACATGGACTTGGTCAGCGCCGCCATAGCTGATGGATCATGTCATCATCATAACCAACAAGCTCGTTAATCCTCCGTAATCGATCACTAGTAAGCACCACCAGCAGTAGCATGAGATGGAAGAAGAAGGTGTACAACACTCACCGTGCCAGATCTGGACGTCCTCGGGGACTTTCCGGTACACGGGCGTGGCGGACCAGACGAACACGCCACCAGGCCGGAGCAACCGGTTGACCTCAAGCAGCAGCTTCCCGCCTTCAATATGCCACGGCACGCGGCACCGCGCGCAGTGGACAACATCAAACACGTTGCCGGGGAACGGCAGCCGTAGCGTGCCCATGACCGCCGACACGGCCGGGATCCCTCTCTCCAGCGCGAACTGCACCTGCGCCTCGTGCTCGTCTTTGGGCGCGAACGACATGGTCAGCACGTCCCTGTCAAAAAGGAACCCGCCGAAGCTGGCCACGCCGCACCCCACGTCGAGCGCGACGCGGCTGCGCGTGCCCCACGCGAGCACCTCGGGAGGTAGCGACTTCTGCATCACGTCGATGTAGTGCGCCGCGCCGTGCTTGAACTGGGTCCCGCCGCCGGGGAAGGTGAGGTGCTCGCCGGAGACCTTGACCCAGTTCTGGTGGCCCTTGTACGCCGCGAGGCGCGTGTGGGGCACGTTGTGGTACCGGATCTTGTCGCGGCTCGACGGCCACGGGATGGGCGTGCGGTACCCGTCGGGGAGTGGGACCAGGCAGGTTGGTGGGGCCGACGGGCAGTGGCGCTCACGGTGCTCGTAGTGCTTTGTGGTTTTGAGCTTCTTGATGGCGGCGTCGTTGTCCAGGCACGGGATGTAGTCCGCGCCGGCGCTCGTGTTGCAGAGCTTCCAGTCATGGGACGGCGTCGTGGAGGTGGCGACGCCTTGTTGCTTGCTGTTGTTGGGTTTGTTCTTCTTGTTCTTGTTCTTGTTCTTCTTCTTCTTCTTCTTTTCGGAGATGGATTCCGCCGCCTGCGTCGGGAACGCGGGTTCGGATGACGACGACGACGTCTCGTTCAGGAGGTCCGCCTGCCCGCTCGGCAGCACCTCGGCGGTCGTTTTTTCGTCAGTGGTGGTGGAGGAGGTACTGTTCATGGCGTTCTCCGTGTCCTGGGAGATTGTGCTATTGTTGGTCGTGTCGTCGTCTCCAACCGCAAACGCGACCGCCTCGGTCTGTTCCACTGACCAAGTACCGTTCGTGGCCACCGCGCCGGCGGTCGAGTCGTCGTTGAGCGCGGCTTCTTCGGGGCCCTTCTCCGTCTCGTTACCGCTGGTTGACACCTTCTCGTTGCCGGCGGCTTCGTTCGCCGGCTTCTCGCCGTCCACCTTATTGCCGTTGTTATTGGCGTCGTCGAAGGTTGTCTGGTTCTTCGTGGAAACGCCGCTGACATCGGTTGGTGTCTCCTGGCGGTCTTGGATGTTGCTGTCGGCCTGGCCGCCGGTGTCGTCGTCGTTGGACGGGTCCAGCCCACTCTTGGAAACCTTGTCCTTGTCTCCGGTGGCCTCCGGTTTGTTATTCTCGTCTGGCTGGCCGACGCCGTTCTTCTCAGGGTCCTCCGGCTTCGACACTTCCCCGCCCTCCGTCGCGCCGTTCTTCTCAGGGTCCTCCAGCTTCGACACCTCCCCGCCCTCCGTCGCGCCGTTCTCGTCGGAGAACGTCTGGTTCTTCGACGCCGTCTCGCCCTCGGCGACCGCGGCCTGACCGGTATCACCGCCCACTTCCTCGCCTCCGGTCGTCGTGTCATTGCTGCTGCCAGCGTCTGCCGTTTGCGTGGCGCCCTTGTCGCCGCCGTCTTTCGTGCCGGTGGTGTCTCCGCTCGCCTCGATACCGGTCCCCGGCGCCGCATTGTCGCTCTGGTTGGAGTCCACGGACAGGTCGTCCGCCTCCTTGGCCTCGGACCGCTTCTTCTCCGGCGTCACCGGGATGTTGCTGGACGACGACATCATCCACGCGCCCACGAGGCACAGCGCTACGAACACCACGATCGTCGCCGACGAGCAGAACGACGACGGCTTCCGCCCTGGCCCGCCGCCGCCCAGCCGCTGGTACCGGTCCCGTCCGAACAACGGCATCTTAATTACTCGCACCTTTTTTAGCTACCTCATGCAGGGGACGCGCGCTCTCATCTGAAGAGTCACGAAACAAGGATGAGCCTCTTTCAGGTGAGACAACACCAAATGTAACTACTGTAATAAAATCGTATGAACAGACACACAAAAGTGGGGGAAATGCAGATGTCAGAATGCAACGGATCAACAACAAGAAGAAAATATCGCAGTGAAATTCAGACGCAGCAACAATCAAACAGGATCAAATTAAATACTAGGAAAGATCAAGAAGCAGTACCAGACAACCAAGAAATCTGTGAGACGATGCGATGCGATCGGCGCCGACAGCGAAACGAAGATCAAGAATGCCACCCGATTCGCCGCAAAGAACTTATACCGCTGCCCCGGAACGATAGATCTTGATGCTTGCTTGGTGAAGAAGCGGTGAGGTAACCAATGCAACAACCTCAAATCTATTTCCCAGCGACAAGCAACCGGCCGGCCATGCCCATGCATGCGCCGATCTGCTTAGGCTTTTATTGGTGTGGTGGTAAGTGGGCGAGCTTGGATGCAGGAGGGGAGCTGGAAGCGGCAAGTGTGGGAAAAGAGGAGGGACATGCACTGCCAAACCAAAGGGGAAACATAGGATTTTCTTTTTTGCAAAAAAAATATATCGGTTAACATTTTACAAAGTAAAAAAATATTTTTCTTGTGCTCATTGGTTACCATTTGGCCACGCCCACATAACTGAATTGAAATGCTATATCTAATGATCGAATTGGACATATGAGTAGAAGCAGCCACACCCCCATACACTTCAACCTTGAGGTATTTGGCATCGTTCTTCTATAAGATTGGCGTGGATTTTATTTGCGTCTTTCAAAAAAAGTCTCGTAATCTTAGTTTTGTTTTTACCAGAACCTCTAATCACAAGAAAGAACATGCTTGCTCCGCGCTGATTAGATGCGGGTACGTTGACGCGTGCAGCGGAAGCTGGTGAACAAACCTTTCGTCCATGCCCTTGACGCTCGTATATTCATGCACCGTTTTCGTGCGTCGTGCTCACTTTGCGTGTAGGTGATTCAGTGGTTGCGTAGTACGTACATGCTAAAAGAGAATACCTTCTGAATTAGTACTGGATAGTTTAGTTTTGACTTCCTATATTGCAAAGATGTTGATAGATGATCCCTCGTTCTTGTATGTTTCTAGCTCCTTTTTGGTGAGATGTGTTAGTGACAGTGTTGCGCCGTTTGACTGCCTAACGTTGCCACGTGCACGCTTATTGTCACCGCATGAGTCTCCACTAGCTTGCCAGATTTGGGTAGCTGTTTCTAGCATTGCGGCCAATATTGTCTCACATGTGGAAGAAGTATGTTGGTTTTAGATACAGATCCTCGTAACCATGTTTACAACTACTGACAATATTAGCTAAATGGAAAAATCAGTAGTTGTACTTATTGCTGACTTTGATGTAGCCGCAATGTCTCAGCAAGTACAACTACTGATTTTTCAAACCTCCAAGGCTCCAACCATATAACTGCTAAGTGGAAAAATCAGTAATTGTATGGCAAGTTATTCATTCAAACCTCCAATCAGCGTTATTTTGCTTTACGTTCATCTAAAAAAAGTGTCCATACGTTCATTTGGACCAGCCCGGCCCAACCCATATGCAACAAAATTTAAATGTACTTGTTTCAAAATAAATCCTATTATTCTAGTTACTCCCTCGGATATCTTTTATTGATGTTCGGACAGGGCAGCTAGTTCATTTTTAAACTAACAATCCTGTCTGAACGACAATAAAAAATGTCCGAGGGAGTAGATCATAAGCCATCTGCTTTACTTCCCTATCACATTGTTTAATAGAAACATAACCAAAACCAAGCCACATTAGTGCGGGCACTCCTCATAGATAAGGTGCACGTTTTCCACTAAGCTTTTGAGCATATGTGCTTATGTTCATCATCATCGTGCCATCACAATCGTGTAGCATGCTAGATTTCTTAGAAGTTGGAAGATACAAATCTAATTCTATGTACTCCTAATTCGGAATTTGTGCTATGTGCTATTTTTGGATCTACTTTTTGTTGATATAGGTAGACCATCCAATAATGTTCACAAAATTCAATAGTGTATATTTTTCTTTTTCCGATTAACGTAAGAAGATAACAGATTTTTCCTTTGTTCTATGAAGCAGGAGAGCATATATTTTCATTTTCATAGTTTCAACTGAAGTCTTACACGGTGATTAATGGCTGCCTTGGCCCTTTGGGGAAGGCACAATTTGCTCATGGACACTATATAATGTTGGTATTTGCTAGTGAATACTCTTCAAGTTTGGTTTTGCCAATAGACACTATTGAATTGTGCCAATTTGCTAATGTACACTAAAGACAATAAAATACTTACATAAATGAGAGAGATGTATTTGGAAATGACCATATTTCCCTTGTAGTTAGTTTTTTGCATATCTGATCATATAATTATTTTTTGCTAATTATATTTCAAAGAATTAGTAATATTTTCATAAGAAAATTTATTAATTTTCACAAGTATTATATTTTTGAAATATAATTAATAACATTTTTGAAAAAATTTCTAAAAAATTATGTTTGAGAAAATCGAATTATATTTTTTAAATATAATTATTAATGCTTGTGAAAATAATCAATTCTTTAATATTTCTAAGAAATATAATTAGCAAAGAAATATTTTTTAAGTGGTTGGATGTTCTAAAATGAGATGAAAATTAATACATCTTACCAAAAACTATTTATTATGCTTATGCCATTTATAAATATAATTATGTGGTCAAATGTGCTAAAATTGTTGTCAGGGGCACTTTAGTCATTTGCAAACTCTTCTCTTCTCTCTTTACAAGAAAAGTCATATTCTAATGATTAGAGTGTTTTTTGGCCAATTGACACAACTGAAGAGTGTCTTCTAGCAAATACATATTTGAGTAGTGCCCTATAGAAAGACCACAAAAGAATGATGTCCACTAGCAAATTTGGCGGGCAGCGGTTTGAGACCACGACTCTGCCAGGTGGGGCCAAGGAGTCAGTAGTAGTAGAGCAACGCATCCCGAGGCTTCCATTTCTCTATTTTCCCCCACTAGCAAATATTGAAATCTCCTATTGGTCCATTCCTTTCCCCCACCCACGCGGACCAGTGAACCCACACCTAAACCTCTCCATCCCGCCGCCGGCGCCGACATGGCCGTGCCCCACCTCATCCGCCGTGGTGTCTCCGGCGGCTCACCGCTCCACCCTCTCCGCGGCCTCCTCTTCGCCTCGCAGGTACAGACGGCTCCTCCCATCGCCACTTGCCCGTACCAGTACCCCGGTTTATTGATTTCGTGCCTCGTTTTTTCTTCCCGGCGGCGCAGGAGTTCGGGCGGCGTTCGTTGAGCTCGGAGACGGGGGATGCGGCGGCTCAGCTGAAGGGTGCGCGGGAGGAAGTCAAGCAGCTGCTCAAGGCCACCTCCTGCCACCCCATCCTGGTATGCTGTACACGATACTCTCAACTCGTGCAAAGATTCAGCTTTATTTAGTTGTCATCTATCCTGAATTGTTGCATCTGTATTGTTCAAGTGAATTAGTGATTGTTTGTTCTCGTGTTACATTGCCATGTGTTTGAGGGCTGGCTCTGCAAGATACTTGGGCATACATTTAGTTTACTGTTCTTACTATGTTTATATATTCAGAAATGTTTACCCTTTGCTAAGGTACTACTGATAAGGTTGTCTCAAGATTTGTGTGAACATAGTGTCATTGTGTCTTCTTGGTTCCGTTTAGCGGATGCGGCATTGCAGTTTCATTACATGACTTGTATGTTGATTTATCTTTTGTTTCAGGTTCGATTGGGATGGCATGATTCTGGCACTTACGATAAGAACATCACTGAGTGGCCGAAGTGTGGTGGAGCTAATGGCAGCTTGAGATTTGAGATTGAGTTAAAGCATGGTGCTAATGCTGGTACTGCTTCTCTTTCTTTGGTAATCTGTTGCTTCATGATCCAGGATGATTCTCATGTTATCCCGTTGCAGGGCTTGTGAATGCTTTGAAGCTGATCCAACCCATCAAGGACAAATATTCTGGTGTTACATATGCAGATCTGTTTCAGCTTTCTAGTGCTACAGCAATTGAGGTCTGTTATAGTGCTTCAGCTGACCGATGAAGTGGTGTTCATTCATGAGATGTTTCTTGTGAAAAATGTTTAGCCACTGGTTTTTTGGCATTCCAGGAAGCAGGTGGCCCCAAAATTCCCATGGTCTATGGAAGGGTTGACGTTGCTGCCCCTGAGCAATGCCCACCAGAGGGGAGGCTTCCTGGTTAGTAGATATTGTGGGATTTGAATGACTTACTACATATGTCAATTTAGCTGAGTTTCACTAGGAATCTAGAGCGTAGAATATATTTTCTTCCTTAATTTCATTTGATTTTGGTACCAGCATCCTGTTGTCATCAGTGTTTAGTGATGGAAGCTTTGAAGCACTACTTGATCTCACAGACTTGCAATAGTCCATAGATAGCAAACTTTCAGCTTATTACTTGATTCAAACATTGATAAACTATGTGTTGCCATTGTTATAACTTCTGTGTACTTGTTAGGTGATTATGATAAATTCAAAATCTCTGTATACCGGCTTTCAGTAAACAGTAAATTTCACAATACTCTGATTTACGTTGTGGGAAATATATTTGAGATATTTGCATGCATATACATATTAACTACTCCTTTCAGTCTTCTGAAGTTGTCATTTTGGACAACAACATGATCACAAAAGCCTAACTTGAACCGTAATTTTCTTTTAGAATAATATTCATAATCCAAACAAATATATGATGTTATTGAAGTATTCTTGAAGGCGATTCTATGCATATGATTTTTGTGTCTCTAAAACCTAAAAGATATTGATAGTCAAAGATCAAAGTGTTTGACTGGGACCTTGTCCAAAACAAGTTTTTGAAGGCTGGAGGGATACAAATTAATTCCATTTTGCCTTGTTGATCTATGCATATGAGTAACAACAGAGCTGTGTTATGGATGTTGTCCATTTCAAGCTGAGACACCTTCTTTCAGATTTATGGCATCCAAAATGTTTATTTTTCCACAATATGCATTGGCACACAAAAGTAGCACAAGGCAAAATACCTACATAATATTACAAGTAAAGGATCCAAAATTCCAAATATGAAGGAATACATCCCCTTTAAC
Organism: Eleusine indica; assembly: GCA_030378355.1. Classification (NCBI taxonomy): domain Eukaryota; kingdom Viridiplantae; phylum Streptophyta; class Magnoliopsida; order Poales; family Poaceae; genus Eleusine; species Eleusine indica. The sequence goes on from CM059494.1 coordinate 50,549,619, forward strand.
TTTTAAGGTTACTCTTCCGTATCATCAATAATTTAGCCTTTCCACCTCCTGATACCTGTAGTTTTTTGCATTCCTTGTACTGCCTCGAAGTTCAACTTGTTGAATTTAATCCATTCTTGTTTGTTATATAAAGAACAAATTTGTTACAGAATTCAATTGACATCTATGGTCTGGTCAAATCCCATGTCTGAATATGAAGACTGCATCATATATATTATTTCAAGTGCCTGCATCCCAGTGTAACCGGATATTGGGAAGCATCATTACATATGCAGAAGGGAATTATATCCTTGCTGTTGCTTTTTGTACATATATTAGCAAATCTCCAAGTATTGCAATGCTTTGAAGTCCTCTTTATTATTGTAATGGTTCATGATAGATTTCCTCATAGGCCAATTTACTTACATTTGGAAGTAAACATTATCTATATGCCTCTTTAGTATATATAATCTTTTATTCATATAGAAGATTTTGTTCCCAGCTTGCTTATATTTCTTTTTTATTCACTCATTTCAGCTGCTGGTCCACCTTCACCGGCGGAACATTTGCGCGAAGTATTCTACAGAATGGGACTGAATGACAAGGTACTCACAGACTGCTGTGTTTCATTTAGTCAAAGTTAATACAATTTTGGATTCTCGAGTCACAACTGTCTTGCACTTCATAGGAAATTGTGGCACTGTCAGGAGCTCATACACTTGGACGGGCAAGACCGGAGCGTAGTGGCTGGGGTAAACCAGAAACAAAATACACTGTATGTAACTTCAGCTGTAGTTTGATGTGCCTATTTCAGTAATGTGATATTTATCATATCATTTTGGATTGTTGCATGTTCATCCTTCATAATTTACTTCTTAGGTCAGGCATTGAATTGTAACTAGTATTGTCTACTTTTGCTAGTCTCCCAAGTACCGTTTGGTCCTTGCATAAACACTTCTACATAAGCACCTTGTTTGATTATCAAAACAAGGAGTAAAATGTTCTTGATTATTTTGCAGTCTGAGTAGGAATATTATTGCTGCATGTTTTTAGTGATGATCTATATAAATATCACACGGAGTAGCTTCAAAATTTTTCCGTCTATGGATCTTGTCTATTTGCCAATTATTATTCGATAAAGGTGCTTTCTTCTTGGGCAGTATCTAATTCTAGCATCAGTCTTGTAAAATTCTTGCTCGAGGTTGTTAGGAATGCTGTACCACATTCCTTACTAATTCGTTCTTTTACTTGCCAGAAAAATGGACCTGGTGCACCTGGGGGCCAGTCTTGGACATCTCAGTGGCTCAAGTTTGACAACAGCTATTTCAAGGTAGATTAACCTATATGCTACAGCATTACCTTACCTGCAATCATGTAGCAGCTACAATAATGTAAATATAAAAACTCAGGATGTCAAAGAAAGACGGGACGAGGACCTTCTAGTTCTTCCTACTGATGCTGTGCTCTTTGAGGATTCATCATTCAAGGTTGGTTGAGATTTTCTTGTTGTAGAAACTTCCCATCTCTAGCTGATTCCTTGAACCGAGTTTCATGATTACTTCCATGCTTGAAGTTCTATGCTGAAAAATACGCTGTGGACCAAGATGCATTTTTCAGTGACTATGCTGAAGCCCATGCTAAATTAAGCAATCTCGGTGCAAAATTTGACCCACCAAAGGTATGGTTTATAGTTGCCTTTCGTTAGGGGTTATAAAGTGAATATGTGGTCGTATCAGGTCATTTAACATGCTTGTCATTGAAATTTATGCAGGGTTTCTCACTCAACTAGCCGGCTTCAGCTGCTAACAATACATTTTGATGAGCGGACAAGGTCAGGTCATCTGGTTCTAAGGCCGCTCTGAAAAATTAGACTCACTGTCAAAAAAAACTGTGCTGCACTTTCTATATTTTGAGTTATGTGTTCCATTTAGAATTTGGAAATAAAAGCAGCATCCAGCAATTTTGGACCAAACTACTCATATAGTGTTATGTGTTCTCTTTGCTGTTAGAAGCTGTATTGAGCTCCTGCAAACATTCTCGCGCGCACTACTGCTGCAACTTGGTTCTTCCAGCTCCAGATGTCCTATTTATCTATTTATCTGTACGGAAATCCAATGTATTCACCGTGAAAAAAAAACCTTTCCATTTACCAATCGACAAAGCACGTACTAGTCACTAAGACACATCAAAACTGTCAGAACTATGGGCAGCAAATTTAAATTAGCATTCATAACTTTGAGATCTTCTTTCTTTGACACAGATTATTAGTATGACCTTAGACTGAAGCCTTGCAGGTCTCAAAAGATAAAACCTTTCTCAAAAAAATAAAAAAAGATAGACCTAGGATCGACAGATGTGAATTATCGAGCTGCAGCATCGGAAAAGGAACGCAGTTGGCAAATCAACTGGATTACTGACGTTGATAAGCGTTCTAACCCTGCAGAATCCAGTTGATGAGAGCTCCTTAGCATAGCATACATTGAAGCCGTACTACCTCTTCCATTGGATTTCTATGCGAAGGGTCGATGTATATTCTCTTCAATCCTCACATAATTTATCAATCATTTATCTCCGATGTGGTGCATATCCCAAGTCATAAAGTGAAATAAAATATGCTACTTTGAAGACATCAACTCAAGCCCCTCTTGGGCACCCCGAAATAGCCTGAATCATTGCTAACAGGTTGCCCTTTAGCACACCCTTAACGATCTTCAACTTCTCCGGCGTGTAGGGTGGATACCTGGCCTTAGTTTCTCCAATGAAGCAACGGGCCAGAATAGCCTTCTTGTGACTGAAAGCTTCAAAGCTGAACGTGCCATGGTAGGCTCCCATGCCACTCTCGCCCACTCCACCGAATGGCAGATGCAGATTGGTGAGCTAAAACAGAAGAAGCAACCCAGAAGCAAATTATCAGTTCAAGGTATTGATGCTTTTAATTTTAAAAGAAATCATAGTGCTAAGAAAGAAGAGAAACAATCAAGAAATAGTTCGCAATATGAACTTATTCAAATGTTGCGTACATGGATACTAGTATCGTTGATTATCGTTGCCCCTGCAGAAATTCCGTTCTCAAACTGGTTTTGGAGTGTGCTATCCTTGGTGAAGAGGTAGGCTGCCAATGGCTTGGTCATGGAGTTGATCAGAGCAAAGCTCTCATGGATCTTGTCAACCTAGTAGTACAATAAAAACCACAGGAAATGAGATACGAAGTACCAAAAGAAAAATCTTGGAAAACAATGTCATTCGGAACATGTTTAATACTCATTTTTGTACCGTGATTATTGGAAGCAGGGGGCCAAAAATTTCCTCTTTCATGATCGCTGAATCAAGCGGGACATCCAGCAACAATGTAGGTGATATCTTTCTGCAATATGACGAAGAAATGATACAGAACCATCAGCCAAACACTCTTGAAATCAGAAAAGCATTGCACAGACCACGAGTTGGTGCTGTGAAATTCACTCACAGCTGCAGTTCATCCCTCTGTCCACCGAACACGACCTTGTCAGAGACCATCTCCTCGTCCATGAGACGACTCAACCTGTTGAAATGGTTGGAGTTCACTATTTGTGACAAGTCTGGCGATTGCAGCGGGTCTTTCCCGTAGAACTTCAGCAGGACTTTCTCGAGAGACTCCACCTATCAAGTTCCATGATAAGACAATGAAAAGAACAAAGTCAGCCAACCCTGCAAGTTCTTTGAAAGCCCATTTAAATACGCATTGGGGAACTGTAGTTGTTCTTACTAGCTTTGGTGCGAATGAGTTCGTTGTTATGATGAAATCCGGAGCGACGCAGGCTTGGCCATTGTTGCAGCCCCACTTGCCCACAGCTATCCTCTTCGCAGCAACCTTCAAAAGTAGTAAATTTATCAGTTGTTAATCTTCGACATTGTGCTCGCAGAAAGAAATATTGTTTTTGGTCATTACTGCAAGAGACTGGTAATATAGAGGGACAGAGATGATTAACATGAGATGTTTACATGGGCATCAACATTGGAATCGACAACGACAGGGCATTTGCCGCCGAGCTCCAAGACCACCGGCGTCAGATGCTTAGCTGCCAAGGACAACACGATGCGTCCTACTTTGCCGTTGCCTGCAATTTTTTTTTTGTTGTCACAACAAATGATGCACATATTTTATAGCTTGTAATATTAACCACAGGAGGTAAGTTTTCAGTTTCAGAGAAGAAGCTTCAAGCTTTCTGCTTCTCTGATGGCATGGAGAGCTCAGCTAATTATTCATTGGACAGACCTGTGTAGAAGATTTTGCCCCATTTTTGTTCTAGGAGTGCAGTGGTCTCAGGAACCCCGCCCTCGGCGACCTTGATGCACGAGCCATCGACAAACCTCGGCAGCAGGTCTGCAAGCAGCGCCGATGTGGCCGGTGCTATCTCCGACGGTTTCAGCAGTACGGCGTTTCCTGCTGCGATCGCGCCGATGACCGGGTCCACGGACAGCACTGGTTGACGATCATTCAAAAGATAGAGATGTCTGATGAGTTTCAATTTACATCAGGATGGTGAAGACTGAAAGTTTACATCATTGAGCTACGTACTGTACAAGCTTGGATTGCTATTAGCAAAGCGTAAAAAAAACTAAATAAGCAATCACCATATATAACCAAGTGTTCTTTTAAGGTGCGCCTAGAGACCCTGACCATTGAATGTTGCGGATCTGAACAGTTCAAAGATTGTCCAAGAATGGAGTCCATGCAGATCAGTCTCCGGACTGTGTTCTGGCTTTTATAGCGGCGAGGGATTTGGCTTCGTCCACATTATAATCTAATAGCACTGTTGAACTAAAAACAAATTGCCTTTATTCTTGCTGAAGCTAAATTGATTACTCATAATTAGTATGTATATTATGTAGTAAGAAAATATGGATATAGCCAAACCTTAAGTTTCAATATCGTGTAACAAGTGGACAAAGGTCTGACGCATAAAAAGGGAAATGCATTGATTCATTAATTTAGGCTTATATGGTGATGAGAAATTGTAAAAATTCAAAATCCTAAAAACAATTTAAAGTAACATATATATTTTATTTCAAGTATAATAAATTAAGCATATAATATGATAAACATCTAGAATTTAAATTCATCATTCATAATATGACAGGCAAAGAGCTACCTCATAATTTTCTTCAAGATTTTCATGTCAAAATTTCAAAAAAATCTAAAATTTATATTCAATTTCCTTTTATTAATAGTTTTCAATTTCAAATTGAATTTACGTTGTGAGTTGAGAACTTGAGATATATCAAGTGGTTTTCTTTAGCAACATTCACGGTGCCAATATTTTCAAACTTAACATAATTTCTGAGGTTGTGATATATAGCAAGTTGATTTGTTTTTACAAAATTACTTTGCCCACATCTGATTTGTATCTTAAATAGAAGGAACTTTATTTCTTAGAATATATGTGGGAGAAGCTCGCTCATCTGTTGAAAAATATTCATTTGTTTGATTACTTACTGCCCTTTGTAGTCAGTCTGAAAAAATATTCATTTTTAACAAATTGGTTTCTATAAATTGAAGGGCCTCCAAACAGGCCAGTTTCTATAATCAGATTATGGATTTCTAAGAAAACTATAATCTAGTTCAACCTAGCTAATACCAGCTTTTGCCCCATTCAAATTCATTAAGTATCCAAAATCTGGTTTATAGATTATAAAAAACAAGATCCAAGCATCCCCACCTAGTTTTTATTTAGAAACCAGTTTCTAAAAATCATATCAAGAAACCAGATTTTAAGAAACTAAAACTGATCCAAACAAAACCTAAATATCATTTTAGATTCAATGCAGTTAACATGACTAAACATTTTCTTGGCTATTTATATATTTGATCTTTCAATCAACCTTGTGAAAATGTTGTAGTAGACTCATACTCATCTTGCAAAAACAATTTTATATTATTACAATTTTAAAATATTTTACATATCATACTAATAACTAATATGTCGAAATAGTATGTTGGCGACTTGTTACAACGTCGGCGAGGAGTACGTAGAGGAGAGAGTAGACGAGTCTGAGAGGAAGGAAGTGAACGCAAGGGGTAACGAGACAATGAGCTGGTTTCGTCGCCGGGGACGGAGGAAGACTCCGCCACGGTGCCCGAAGACAGCCTCGCCGCAAAGGAGGACTGTATTTCTTCGATGAATCCCTAATGACAATGATGGCAGCCTTTATACATCAGGCGCCCCTGCTAACCGAATGCTAACAACTCCTGAAAATCCTGATCTGTTTGCTAACCGATCCTACCCCTTATTCTGTCGCCTACATGGCGAACTTATCTAGCCACTCAGTGGTATTGACGACCCACAAAAGAATCTATAACATTTTCCCCCTCCCCCACAAACAGCTCGTCCGCGAGCTGGACTGAAGGGTAAGTGGACTTGAACTCCAGTAGCTTTTCCCACGAAGCGTCAGCTGACGGTCGACCGACCCATGAACCAGCAGCTCCTAGATGCCCCGATTGAGCCGTGCCTTGACCACTTTCACCGGTGTCGGCACCACCCTGCCATGTAACAAATTGGGCAGGGGCACCACTGTTGTTGGAGCCATGCCGGCGAACTTCTTCAATAGGGACACATGGAACACATCGTGGATTTTGGCTTTAGGTGGTAATTCCAATCTTTAGGCCACCACCCCAATTCGCTCAAGGACCTGAAAAGGCCCGTAGAACTTCGGGGTGAGCTTGGAATGCGTCCCCTGCTTGATCGTGGCAGCTGCGTGGTGGTGCAGGCGCAGCCATACCCACTCGCCCGCAGCGAAGGTAACTTCCCGTCGGCGCTGGTCTTTCCGTGCCTTCATCGCCCCTTGCGCCTGGAGGAGGCATTCTTTGATTTCTTGCAGGAACTGATCACGGTCAAGGAGCTGCTGCTCCACGGCCGCGACTCGCGCGGCACCCTGCTGGTAGGACAGAAGGGTGGGCGGCTCTCTTCCATAGACGACCCGGAATGGTGAGCACTTGAGGGCTGTGACACTCCTAGTGTCATTAGGGTCCCAAGGGTGTCACTTAGGCAGCATAAAACCTTGACACCAAGCATTTGAATTTAAATTCAAAATTGCAAATTCAATTGAATTCAAAACCCAATTGAATGACCTTTGACCTGCAAGTCCCAAATTTTCAATAAGACTCACCTTTGCAAAAATTATATGTTGATGGTCTGGGTCAATTAGAATTTTGGGAATTTTCTCAGAATTTTAACGCATAAATAAAGGCCTCAAATAATTGTTGGAATGGTTAAAAACCAGATCTGTTCATTAAATTCCTGAGCTTTTTGTAGTGGGGACTGTTGGTAGTTAGTATTTTTGTAAAAACCAGCACATTATGGGGAGCCCACCATAATTTTGGTCTGATTTTAGCAGATCTGGATTAATTCTGACAATTTTTGCAAAGGCAGTCGGCTGAAAGGATTGGAAAAGGAAAGGAAAAAGAAAAATCTGCCCGTGGGACCCACCTGTCAGCGACTCAGAGAAAACACAACCGGCCGAGGCCACGCTGCCCCGCCCGTTGCGCGCCGCGTGGTCGCCGGCGTACGGCCAACGGCCGTTGCCGCGGATCGACGGCCCCACGCGCGCGTTCGGACATCCCTCTGTCGCCTGTCCGAGCGCACTCACCCCGCATTCACTCCTTCGCTCTCGCTCTCTCTCCGCCATCGCCTCTGCTTCCGCCGTCGCCGCTGCTCCGCGTCGCCTGGCTGCCACCGCCCGCCGGGGCCCGAGCCAAGTTTCTGGAAGCAGCACCGAGGCGACCCGACGGACCTGCACCTGCTCCCCCTGCATCGCGCGGTCGGCATTGGGAGATCGGCCCGGTTCTTCCCCGGCGCCGACAGTCGACCCCGAGCTGTTTCCCCGCGCCGTTTCCACCCCGAGGTGAGCCATCTTTCGATTCCTTGCTCGAGGAGCTTCCCATCTTGTTCGCGCACACGTTTGAGCTCGGGATGGACAAATCCGACCACGTTTTCCCCTAGTTCTTCGCTCGAGGCCGCCGCCGACCACCGCAACCCCCACCCCCACCGGTGAGACCGCACCCCCGGCCTCCCTTCCGCAGGAGAAGCTCGGCGACCTCCTTCTCCGTGCTCCAGTGAAGCTTCCCGGCGAGAGCCCGAGCCTTTCTGCCTTTCCCTTGCCGTGCTAGCCGTCGTCGACCCCTGCTCAGTTTCCGCCGCCGTCGCTGGGCTACGACCGGCCATCGCCGGTGGTGTCCGATAGCCTAGATGAGTGCGCGGTGTTGAGTAGGTCATTTCTCCTTTCTGGACCAGCCCGAGCCAGGGACCGCAGCGAGCTGCGGCGAGCCCCCCCCCCCTGTCGACGCCGCCGTGCTCCGGCGAGAGCGCGCGCGCGCGCGCACTCGGCCCCGCTGGCCACTGGGCCGCGAAGGCCAGTGGGCCTGGCCGCGCTTGGCCGAAGCGCCCCGCGCTCGCGCTCGCCCGCTGGGCCGCGCGCGAGTCCCAGCCCAGTGGGCTGCCTGTTTGCGGCCCACGATGTTTAAATCAGTTTTTCTTATTTAAAACATTTCCAGAAATAGGTTAAACTGGTAAATTACATAGTAAATTGAATAATAGGAATTTTGTAGCAAGATAAATTTTTTTAGACTTGTGTGAACTTGTACTGTGGTAGAAAAATGCTAATGCCACATGCATAGTGATTTTTATACCAGGGTTAAAATTAATAGGAAAAACACTAATAGAATTTTAATTAATTTCAGAGAGCTGATAAAATATTAAAAATTGGTTGGAGGTAGGATTTTCAGTTTAGTCTCCCTGGAAAAATTTTCATATAGAAATTCTCTGTTTTTTAGCCGAAATTAATTTAATGCCTTTTTCCTTAATTAATTAATAATTAATCTTTGGCTTAGAGCTTGATAGTGAAACTTAGCAATTAAATCACTCCGGGTGTAGCCTAATTTTAATTAATCACCCCTGCCCCTTTTGAAGAGCAGAACCTGGTCGACTTAATAAATTGTGCCCCGAGTGCAATTTTAACCGTCGATAAATGGAGCCGCTTTAGGGCTGTTCACGGGTACTTGTACCTTGCGAGGGTTTTGCTCGCAAAGCGATGCTAATTAGTTAGCACCTGCGAAACCTGGGCAGCACCTGCACAGTTTTGCCCCGGCACACGCAGACACACCGTACTTGGATGCGACGTCGTCGCGGTCAAGTACTGGAGTCCATAAAGGAAATACACGAAGTACCCTCACCCTGTGCCCCACTCCTTGAGTGATGCTTTCGAACGTCTCACCGCACACCGTTTAATTCCACTGATAACAGTGTGCATTAACGTATTTATTGAGGAAGTGCCATGAATCTTCTCTCATAGCATTCCCTCTTGCATCATATAGATCACGCCGTGTACCACGTGGAGGCAGGACCGGAGCAGGATCCCGAAGAAGCCAGAGGTGCCGTGGCTGACCAAGAGCAGAACCAAGGCAAGCCCCGGTGCATAACCCCGTTTTGAATTTTTATTCTATCACTAGCTAGGAATGTAAGCTTGTCTGTGCATTAAGTGATAGGAGTTGATTGAAACCCTAGCGTGCAGTAGGTCCCTCTTCTCGATTATTAGCCTCAGGATGATAGTCGCTCTGCTTAAAGTAAGACGACTGTTTATCGAGTGGTATGGAGACCACTCGTAGATAGGAATTATTATCACTGGGAAATGGGTTTGGATGAAGAAAAGGGTGGATGGAATCACAATGAAGACCGGACGGGCAACTAGGTGGAAAGGGAAGGACAGCTTGTCTTCAAGGAGGTAGCCCCGTCCGAGTTCCCCCTAAGGCTACGCCTCGTGTCCGGCCCATGGGATCAAGTTTGAACGTACTGTTTGCATGTTGGAGATATGGGCCCAGTAAACCGACGTAGCTACGACTACCGCTTGGTCTGAAGATAGCCTTCTCCCTTCTTTGGTGGAACTGGGGCTGGGAGGAGGGAACAATCCACCCACGGATGGCGGCATGAGGCGCATTGCGATGGGGGACCCTTCTCGGGGGAGTCTGGACCCGGAAGACCCTGCGGTACCGTGAGCGAAAGGTTGCCCCATGCGGCTTGCCGGAAGCGCGTATGGGTCGTGCAAGCAGGTTTCTCCTGCAGGATGTAAATCGATTCGAATCGCTGCCCCTCACAGTAACGAGTACCACTTGATCGCTGCTACGGAACAGTGCCGGAAGCCATTAAGATGCTGTGTGGGTTTAATACTGCTGTTTGAAATTATTAAGATTGTATTGCAACCGTGATTGTTATAGCCCTTGTGCAAACTAAATTTATTATTCTGCATGACAACTCAACTTGATGCTAAAATTTGAAAAATAAGGATCCACTCCTAGGCGGGTTTTTTGTCAATTTAAACCCTACCCCCAGCCTTTGCATGTCTAGGCGTCGGCTGTAGATGGCCATTTTGACGGGTCAGTCTTGCTGAGTAAATTAGTTACTCAGGGCGTAGCTCTATGTGGTTTTCAGATGACCAGGTCGGAGAATGCCACTGTGGAGGGAGATTCCATTGGGAGGGCCAGCGTCCCGACTGTTGGAACATCGAGTGGGAGCTGTGCACAAATGAAGATGAGGATTAGGTCCTTGCTTGCCGGTACGGTGCTTGGGCAAGGCACCTATTATGGCCGGGATGTTCCCAGTGTGTCGTCGTGAGAGGGTGACTTGTATCTTAGCTATTTCGTCAAACTGGTGAACCAGTGTTGAACTTTTCGCTTCCGCAACTTTATTTTGTCAAAACTCCGGTTTGTAATATAACTTCGGATTTATGTAAACTCTGCTTCTCCACCTATGTTCCTGTTGCAATTATTTTTCTCTGTCATGTATTGTACTATTGGGCGCCACAGCGCGTGTCGCCACCCGAGGGAGATCCTAGAACGGGGCCGCCTCCGTGGTAAGGCGGGTCTGTGACAGCGTGGTATCAGAGCTATCTCGGGAATAGTGCAATATTCAAAGACATATTTTCGAAAACCCTGTAACGAACGTGTGAGGACGTGTCCAATAGGTTATTAGTAAGTTATGATTCAGGTGGCAAAGCTAACTGTAGGAGGTTGTTTGTTTAAATACTGTATCTACGGCATCGTCAACGCAGGTATGTGTCCTGCCCAGTGGATTGTAACATGGGAAGCTAGCACAATGGTGTGAACGCAAGCTGATTGCGTAAAACATCAGTGTCCTGTTCTAGGAAAATAATAAGGGATTATTTTCGGCTCGTTTCTTTTGATTTGATGTAATGTTTCTGGAATAAATCTTCTGCAGGTACGCTAACCATGATTCTCGTAAGAAACGGGTAGTATACGACTAACTTGAGAGATCGTCTGCCACCGACTATACGAATGGTCCTATTCGTGACCAACTTTTTATTTGGTGAGGACGGGTAGGCCGAAATCATTTGCATATTTGAAATTGTTAAAGCGCCGCAACGTTAACAAGAAAACTGAAGTTCTAGCAGAATGTCTTCCACGCAAATCGATACCTCCTCGCTCGTGACTTTTGAACTCTTAAATGAACTCTCTGAATCTAGCCAGAACGTTGGTTTAAGAATTACCGGACACCACCAACTTGGCCGTCCGAGTTAGCATGTCGAAATCAGGTTATTACAAATTTCAGGTTTCTGCCTATTGCGCTAAGTCCGTGATTCCTTGTTCCGCTCACCCTAGGGCTGTAGCTGTGTTTTCGAGGAAGCGGTTAAAGGTTCTATCACGTTAGTATTGGACTAGAGTCTGTATTTTTACTCTGCGTCGAATTATTTTGTTTTATTTTGGCATGCACCCCCTGCGTTGGGAACGAGTACTCACTATTTGGGGTTTGTGTTCCAGATGGACGAGCACGACGGGTGGCGATATACCACCGGTCTACACCACCGTGGTTTTCCCACCCTTCTGTGGGAGATGCTTCGCGCTTTGGGCTACGAGGAGCAGCCGTCGTACCATGGGCGTGAGACCCGCCACCACGGTGTGCCTTTTGCAGAGGTGCATCTTAGTGTCTCCCCACACCCGCGCAACCCCGACTTGGCGGGTATGGAGAGCACCGTCACTGCTGGGAGCCTCCGGGAGGGCCTGGAGAGAGTCGCTCACCGGGCTCTCACTCACTTCTGTGGGCGCAACGTAGCAGCGCTCTCGGGGACTCCGTTCGAGATGATCCCCATTTGGCACCAGGCTGACCCGCTGTGGCAGAGGTGCGTGAGACGCGTCTCTCGTGACGACTACCCGGAGTACCACGCGGGGTACCACCGCGTAGCTCACTACTCCGAGTATCTCCTCAACTTGGATGAGGAGTCTAGCAGCCGCAGCAGAGTCTTGCTGGCGGATGCTGAGCAGGTGTGGGTACAGAGGAACGACCTGCAGACACAGGTCGATGCGCAGCAGAGAGAGATTCAGCGGTTGACCGCTGCTCTTGAGGCGAGTGAGACTCGCGTGACGGAGATCACTGAGCAGCAGGACACTCTCACGCGGGCGAACCATAACGAGCACCTGCAGCAGCAGCTGGCCAGTGCCCAGCAGGAGATGGACCTTATGGGGGAGGATCTGGAGACGCTGATTCATGAGAACCAGGACCTCCAGGCTCAGTTGGACGCAGTTGCTGCACCGCAGGCAGCACCCGCAGAGGAGGAGCCCGAGGAGGATGCGGCCGAGGAGTCCGACGTGGACTACGAGCCACCCGCTCCGACCGGCGCAGACCGACCAGGGCCCTCCGGCACCGCCGGTGTCCAGGCTTGGCAGTAGTACTAGATGCGACTAGGTCGTGCTTGTAGGGCTTGGTAGATGGATAGCTTTTGGGATGCTCCGCGCGTGGTTGTTGTATTTTGGGGATCACCCGCGCGATTGGCTTTTGCAAACTCGACGGTCACATATTCCGAGTTTTTGTAGAGTGGAACTGTTGACTTGTACTAGAATTATGTTAACTTGGAAATTGCAGCTTTATCGAGATTATGTTGTTTACCACATTGCTGTCCCGTGTGCTGTATCATTAGCTTTGGTAACCTATAATGCTCATGTTTGGATTAGAGACTAATTGGACCCTTATTCTTGCATTTCAGAATGGTGCGCACCCGTAACACCAATGAGCTGCATGGTGAGCAGCCCGAAGGTTCCAGGGCTAGAGGGACTGACTCTCCGCAAGGGACTCCACCACCGCCGCCGCCACCCAACCCCATGCAGATGATGGCACAATTTTTCGCGTCGATGCTGGAGAGCCAACAACAGCAGGCGGAGTTCATGCGGGAGGTGGCACAGCAGAACCTAGCAACTCGTAATGCTAGGGGCCACCACGACGGAGCACCGCAGAACAGCTCCTACTCCGACTTCCTCGCCACCAGGCCACCCACGTTCAGCTCAACCACCGAGCCCATGGAGGCGGAGAACTTCCTTCGTATGCTCGAGTCCAAATTTGGAATCCTTACCTGCACGCCGGTGCAGAAGACACTGTTCGCCGCGCAGCAACTGCATGGTGCGGCTAGGGCATGGTGGGCCAACCATGTCGCTTCTATGGGAACCGACCGACAGATTACGTGGGATGAATTCAAGGATGCGTTCCGCGCTCACTACATCCCTGCGGGGCTCATCCGCAGGAAGGCGCGTGAATTCGCCGCTCTAAAGCAGGGCAATCGCAGTGTCGAGGAATACTATGAAGAGTTCAACCGGTTGGCGCTATACGCTCCGGAACAAGTGGACACCCCCGCCAAGCGCAAGGACCATTTCTTGGAGGGGCTAAGTGCTGAGCTACAGGACCGCCTCAACCTTAACATGGGAGGCACATTCGCCGAGTTTGTCAATAACGCGATCGTCGCGAAGGACGGATATCGAAGGGTAATGGCAGAACGGAAGCGTTCCGCAAGTGCTATGGGGCCATCCAATGGACCCCCGCAAAAGTTCCGCATGGCGTACACCACCCCGTCGGGACAGAGGTACCGCTCCGCCCCCGTGCCGGCACCTGTTGTGCGCCCGCCTCAGCTAGCACAGCAGCGACCCCCGGTACCGCGTCCGCAGCAGAGTCAAGGTGGATTTCGCCCACCCCAGCGGCCGAGCCCTCAACCCGGATCTTTCCCCTGCTACAACTGCGGCCGTCTAGGGCATTTCTCGAGGGAGTGCCCGCACCCCAAGAAGAGCACTGGTCAGAACCCGTCAAGGTGTAACAACACCAACAACAACCGTAACAACCGAGGACCAGTTCGTGCGGGGCGAGTGAACAACACTACCCTGGAGGAGATTCCGGAGAACAGCCCCATCCTTGCTGGTATGTTCTCTGTTCGAGACCACCCTGCACTAGTACTGTTTGACTCAGGAGCATCTCATAGCTTTGTCAGTGGGTTCTTCGTTGATAAGTACCGGCTGCCTCGTACCCTTATGAGAGCACGGTACACCATTAAATCAGCTGGTGGACAAACCCCTGCTCTATATGAAATAGACAAACTTCCATTAACCCTAGGATCGAAAGTCTACCCTACCAAGTGCATAGTCTTAGATGGGTGCAGCATTGACATTATCTTAGGCATGCCTTGGATGAGGCAACATAAAGCTATGCTGGACATAGACACCTACACGGTGCACTTAAACTCTCCCACCCATGGTAGCGTAAGCTTTCGAGTACGACCACCCCAACTGGTCGCACCAAGTGTTCACCACACCACCGCCGGACAAATAAAGGATATTCCAGTGGTTAGGGAATTTCCAGACGTATTCCCTGACGATCTCCCCGGACTTCCACCGGATCGGGATGTTGAGTTCAAGATTGAGCTTCAGCCAGGGACGGCACCCATATCCAAAAGGCAGTATAAAATGGCGCCTAAAGAACTAGCGGAGTTGAAAGAGCAACTTAAGGAGCAACTGGATAAGGGATTCATTCGACCAAGCTCCTCGCCTTGGGGTTGTCCGGCATTATTCGTGAAGAAGAAAGATGAGACCCTGAGGCTGTGTGTAGACTACCGACCCCTCAATGCGGTGACTGTCAAGAACAAATACCCACTGCCCCGTATTGACATCCTCTTCGACCAGTTAATAGGAGCTAAGGTGTTCTCCAAGATTGATCTCCGGTCGGGTTATCACCAGATTAAAATTTGTGCCGAGGACGTCCCCAAGACCGTCTTTTCTACCCGGTACGGTCTATACGAGTATTTAGTGATGTCGTTCGGATTAACAAATGCACCAGCACACTTCATGTATCTCATGAACTCAGTGTTCATGCCCGAGTTGGACAAGTTTGTGGTGGTTTTCATTGACGACATTCTAGTCTACTCGAAGTCGGAGGAAGAAGATGCAGAGCATCTCCGTGTTGTCTTACAGAGGTTAAGGGAACATCAGCTATATGCTAAGTTTAGCAAGTGCGAGTTTTGGTTGAAGAAAGTACCGTTTTTAGGCCATATTGTTTCGGAAGAAGGCATCGCGGTAGATCCTAGCAAGGTAAGAGATGTGCTGAACTGGAAGACACCGAAGACCGTATTTCATATACGCAGTTTTCTGGGATTAGCTGGCTACTACCGCCGTTTTATTCCCAATTTCTCCAAAATCGCGAAGCCCATTACAGAGCTGCTTAAGAAGGATAAGAAATTCATATGGGATGAGAGCTGCGAAAACGCTTTTCAAACCTTGAAGAAGCACCTGACCACGGCCCCAGTATTAGCTCAACTAGACCTGGGGAAGCCGTTCGATGTCTTTTGTGACGCTTCGGGTATTGGATTGGGATGTGTGCTTATGCAAGACGGAAGAGTTATTGCTTATGGATCGAGGCAATTAAAGAAGCACGAGCAGAATTACCCCGTGCATGACCTGGAATTAGCAGCAGTGGTATTGGCCTTGAAAATGTGGAGACATTACCTCCTTGGGAATTTAGTTCGCATATACACTGACCACAAAAGCTTGAAGTATATTTTCACCCAAGACCACCTGAACATGAGACAGCGTCGTTGGTTGGAATTAATTAAGGATTACGAACTGGAAGTCCATTACCACCCGGGAAAGGCGAATGTAGTGGCTGACGCCCTAAGCCGCAAGGCTCACTGCCACCATATCTTAGTCAGTCCACCAAACCAAGATGGCCATTACGTCCAAGTAACACCCCACGGAGCCCTATACAACTTAGCATTAATCCCTACCTTACAGGAAGAAATAGTGTCAGCTTAGAAAAAAGGATAGAGGCATAGCACATCTAAAAAGAAGACTAAAGGAGGGTGATGCTAAAGTGCAGTGCTTTCGAGAAGACGCTGAGGGTGTGTTATGGTTCAAGAATCGACTGGTGGTTCCTAAGGATCTGGAACTCCGCAAGAAAATTTTGGACGAGGCTCACATGGCAAAGTACTCCATGCATCCGGGCAGCAACAAAATGTACCATGATTTGAGATCCAAATATTGGTGGACTCGTATGAAAAGGGAAATAGTACGATATGTCGTGGAATGTGATACCTGCCGCCGAGTCAAGGCCGATCATCTGAAGAAGGCAGGCCTACCCCAACCCTTGAGTGTTCCAGCTTGGAAATGGGAAGATATCAGCATGGATTTCATCGTTGGTCTACCGTTGACGGCACATAAATTCGACTCCATATGGGTCGTTGTGGACCGATTAACAAAAGTCGCCCACTTTATCCCTGTGTCGACGCGGTTTAAGAAGCAAAAGTATGCGCAACTCTACATTGAGCGAATCCTGTGTTTGCATGGAGTGCCCAAGACTATCGTGTCCGATCGAGGCTCCCAATTTGTGGGACGCTTTTGGGAGAAGCTACACGAGACACTGGGTACCCGACTGATTAGAGGTTCCGCATACCACCCCCAAACCGACGGTCAAACGGAAAGAGTTAACCAAATATTGGAAGACATGTTGAGGGCATATGTGCTGAATCACAACAAGAAGTGGGATGAGTACTTACCCTTGGCAGAATTCGCCTACAACAATAGTTACCAGGAAAGCATCAAGATGGCACCATTCGAGGCTCTCTATGGGCACCGCTGTCGCACACCATTGAATTGGTCGGAATCAGGGGAGAGGATAATCTTTGGTCCGGAGCTAGTGCAGCAAGCTGAACAGAAGGTGCTTGAAATCCAATCCAACTTACGTGCGGCAAAGTCCAGGCAGAAAAGTTATGCAGATAAAAGGCGCCACCCGTTGGAATTCAGAGTCGGCGATACGGTCTACCTCCGAGTGTCACCCACCAAGGGTGTTCAACGGTTTGGAATTCGCGGGAAGTTAGCACCCCGTTATATTGGTCCCTACCCTATCATTGCTAGATGTGGGCCAGTGGCCTACCGGCTCCAACTGCCAGTGGAACTCGCTGGAGTGCATGACACGTTTCACGTGTCCCAACTCAAGGGGTGTTTGAAAACACCGGTGGACATACCACTGAAAAGCACCCAACAACTACAACCTGACCTGACTTATGCCGAGCATCCAGTAAAGGTGCTGGACGAGAAGGAGCGAGCGACACGTAAAAAGACACTGAAGTTCTATAAAGTCCAATGGAGCAACCATACCGCCAGAGAAGCTACTTGGAAAACTGAAGAGTTCCTACGAAGTCGCTACCCCGAGTTCCTACACCACCATTTAGGTAAACCTTCAACACCTCTCTTAATCTCGGGACGAGATTTCCTTAAGGGGGGAGGGCTGTGACACTCCTAGTGTCATTAGGGTCCCAAGGGTGTCACTTAGGCAGCATAAAACCTTGACACCAAGCATTTGAATTTAAATTCAAAATTGCAAATTCAATTGAATTCAAAACCCAATTGAATGACCTTTGAACTCCAAGTCCCAAATTTTCAATAAGACTCACCTTTGCAAAAATTATATGTTGATGGTCTTGGTCAATTAGAATTTTGGGAATTTTCTCAGAATTCTAACCCATCAATAAGGGCCTCAAATAATTGTTGGAATGGTTAAAAACCAGCTCTGTTCATTAAATTCCTGAGATTTTTGTAGTGGGGACTGTTGGTAGTTAGTATTTTTGTAAAAACCAGCACATTATGGGGAGCCCACCATAATTTTGGTCTGATTTTAGCAGATCTGGATTAATTCTAACAATTTTTGCAAAGGCAGTCGGCTGAAAGGATTAGAAAAGAAAAGGAAAAAGAAAAATCTGCCCGTGGGACCCACCTGTCAGCGACTCAGAGAAAACACAACCGGCCGAGGCCGCGCTGCCCCGCCCGTTGTCGCCGGCGTACGGCCAACGGCCGTTGCCGCGGATCGACGGCCCCACGCGCGCGTTCGGACATCCCTCTGTCGCCTGTCCGAGCGCACTCACCCCGCATTCACTCCTTCGCTCTCGCTCTCTCTCCGCCATCGCCTCTGCTTCCGCCGTCGCCGCTGCTCCGCGTCGCCTGGCCGCCACCGCCCGCCGGGGCCCGAGCCAAGTTTCTGGAAGCAGCACCGATGCGACCCGACGGACCTGCACCTGCTCCCCCTGCATCGCGCGGTCGGCATTGGGAGATCGGCCCGGTTCTTCCCCGGCGCCGACAGTCGACCCCGAGCTGTTTCCCCGTGCCGTTTCCACCCCGAGGTGAGCCATCTTTCGATTCCTTGCTCGAGGATCTTCCCATCTTGTTCGCGCACGCGTTTGAGCTCGGGATGGACAAATCCGACCACGTTTTCCCCTAGTTCTTCGCTCGAGGCCGCCGCCGACCACCGCAACCCCCACCCCCACCGGTGAGACCGCACCCCCGGCCTCCCTTCCGCAGGAGAAGCTCGGCGACATCCTTCTCCGTGCTCCAGTGAAGCTTCCCGGCGAGAGCCCGAGCCTTTCCGTCTTTCCCTTGCCGCGCTAGCCGTCGTCGACCCGTGCTCAGTTTCCGCCGCCGTCGCTGGGCTACGTCCGGCCATCGCCGGTGGTGTCCGATAGCCTAGATGAGTGCGCGGTGTTGAGTAGGTCATTTCTCCTTTCTGGACCAGCCCGAGCCAGGGACCGCAGCGAGCTGCGGCGAGCCCCCCCCCCCCTGCCGGCGCCGCCGTGCTCCGGCGAGAGCGCGCGCGCGCACTCGGCCCCGCTGGCCACTGGGCCGCGAAGGCCAGTGGGCCTGGCCGCGCTTGGCCGAAGCGCCCCGCGCTCGCGCTCGCTCGCTGGGCCGCGCGCGAGTCCCAGCCCAGTGGGCTGCCTGTTTGCGGCCCACGATGTTTAAATCGGTTTTTCTTATTTAAAACATTTCCAGAAATAGGTTAAACTGGTAAATTGCATAGTAAATTGAATAATAGGAATTTTGTAGCAAGATAAATTTTGTTAGACTTGTGTGAACTTGTACTGTGGTAGAAAAATGCTAATGCCACATGCATAGTGATTTTTATACCAGGGTTAAAATTAATAGGAAAAACACTAATAGAATTTTAATAAATTTCAGAGAGCTGATAAAATATTAAAAATTGGCCTCCAGGTAGGATTTTCAGTTTAGTCTCCCTGGAAAAATTTTCATATAGAAATTCTCTGTTTTTTTAGCCAAAAATAATTTAATGCCTTTTTCCTTAATTAATTAATAATTAATCTTTGGCTTAGAGCTTGATAGTGAAACTTAGCAATTAAATCACTCCGGGTGTAGCCTAATTTTAATTAATCACCCCTGCCCCTTTTGAAGAGCAGAACCTGGTCGACTTAATAAATTGTGCCCCGAGTGCAATTTTAACTGTCGATAAATGGAGCCGCTTTAGGGCTGTTCACGGGTACTTGTACCTTGCGAGGGTTTTGCTCGCACAGCGATGCTAATTAGTTAGCACCTGCGAAACCTGGGCAGCACCTGCACAGTTTTGCCCCGGCACACGCAGACACACCGTACTTGGATGCGACGTCGTCGCGGTCAAGTACTGGAGTCCATAAAGGAAATACACGAAGTACCCTCACCCTGTGCCCCACTCCTTGAGTGATGCTTTCGAACGTCTCACCGCACACCATTTAATTCCACTGATAACAGTGTGCATTAACGTATTTATTGAGAAAGTGCCATGAATCTTCTCTCATAGCATTCCCTCTTGCATCATATAGATCACGCCGTGAACCACGTGGAGGCAGGACCGGAGCAGGATCCCGAAGAAGCCGGAGGTGCCGTGGCTGACCAAGAGCAGAACCAAGGCAAGCCCCGGTGCATAACCCCGTTTTGAATTTTTATTCTATCACTAGCTAGGAATGTAAGCTTGTCTGTGCATTAAGTGATAGGAGTTGATTGAAACCCTAGCGTGCAGTAGGTCCCTCTTTCCGATTATTAGCCTCAGGACGATAGTCGCTCTGCTTAAAGTAAGACGACTGTTTATCGAGTGGTATGGAGACCACTCGTAGATAGGAATTATTATCACTGGGAAATGGGTTTGGATGAAGAAAAGGGTGGATGGAATCACAATGAAGACCGGACGGGCAACTAGGTGGAAAGGGAAGGATAGCTTGTCTTCAAGGAGGTAGCCCCGTCCGAGTTCCCCCTAAGGCTACGCCTCGTGTCCGGCCCATGGGATCAAGTTTGAACGTACTGTTTGCATACTGGAGATATGGGCCCAATAAACCGACGTAGCTACGACTACCGCTTGGTCTGAAGATAGCCTTCTCCCTTCTTTGGTGGAACTGGGGCTGAGAGGAGGGAACAATCCACCCACGGATGGCGGCATGAGGCGCATCGCGATGGGGGACCCTTCTCGGGGGAGTCTGGACCCGGAAGACCCTGCGGTACCGTGAGCGAAAGGTTGCTTCATGCGGCTTCCCGGAAGCGCATATGGGTCGTGCAAGCAGGTTTCTCCTGCAGGATGTAAATCGATTCAAATCGCTGCCCCTCACAGTAACGAGTACCACTTGATCGCTGCTACGGAACAGTGCCGGAAGCCATTAAGATGCTGTGTGGGTTTAATACTGCTGTTTGAAATTATTAAGATTGTATTGCAACCATGATTGTTATAGCCCTAGTGCAAACTAAATTTATTATTCTGCATGACAACTCAACTTGATGCTAAAATTTGAAAAATAAGGATCCACTCCTAGACGGGTTTTCTGGCAATTTAAACCCTACCCCCAGCCTTTGCATGTCTAGGCGTCGGCTGTAGATGGCCATTTTGACGGGTCAGTCTTGCTGAGTAAATTAGTTACTCAGGGCGTAGCTCTATGTGGTTTTCAGATGACCAGGTCGGAGAATGCCACTGTGGAGGGAGATTCCATTGGGAGGGCCAGCGTCCCGACTGTTGGAACATCGAGTGGGAGCTGTGCACAAATGAAGATGAGGATTACGTCCTTACTTGCCGGTACGGTGCTTGGGCAAGGCACCTATTATGGCCGGGATGTTCCCTGTGTGTCGCCGTGAGAGGGTGACTTGTATCTTAGCTATTTCGTCAAACTGGTGAACCAGTGTTGAACTTTTCGCTTCCGCAACTTTATTTTATCAAAACTCCGGTTTGTAATATAACTTCGGATTTATGTAAACTCTGCTTCTCCACCTATGTTCCTGTTGCAATTATTTTTCTCTGTCATGTATTGTACTATTGGGCGCCATAGCGCGTGTCGCCACCCGAGGAAGATCCTAGAACGGAGCCGCCTCCGTGGTAAGGCGGGTCCGTGACAAGGGCCTACTGGTAGGAAATATTGTAGCAGTATTCCGCCCACGCCAGCCACTGTAGCCACGACCTTGGACGATCACCGGCCAAACACCATAGGTACATGGTGATGATGCGGTTGACGACCTCCGACTGGCCATCACTTTGCGGGTGAAACGCTGAGCTAGTATGGAGTTGCACACCCGCCAGGTGAAACAACTCCTTCCAAAAAGAGATAGTAAATACCGTGTCCCGGTCAGAGACGATGGAGCATGGAAACCCGTGGAGGCGAACAATGGAGTCGAAGAAGGCGCATGCCATGGATGCCGCCGAGTATGGATGTCCCAGTGGAAGAAAGTGGGCCATCTTGGAGAATCTATCAACGATGGTGAGCACCACTGACTTGCCACCGACTTTGGGAAAGGCCTCTATAAAGTCCATGAAGATATCACTCCAAATCTCCGATGGTACGGGCAAGGGTTGGAGGAGATCAGCCGGGTGCATGTGTTCCGACTTGTTTCACTGACACACGGTACACCCACGCACGAATTCCCGGACACGCGTGTGAGCATGCGTGTTGTAGAATGTAGCACGTCAACGGTGGAGGGTCTTCATGCCCGGCATCATGTGCGTCCGCAAGCAGTTGCGGCCACAAGGACGAAGTGTCGGGGACGAACACGCGGCCATGGTGCAGGAGCAGGCTGTCGATATCCGCCCATCCTGGCGCGGCCGTACCCGCAGCTAGCTTGACCCGCAGCTCCACCGCCTGAGGATCAGTTCTCAGCTCTGTGCGCAACACATCATATAGCTCAAATGTTGGCATGGACAATGCGCATGTTGACAGGTGCTCCTGATCCCGCGGAGACAAAGCATCCGCCACAGTATTCAACTTCCCTGGTCTGTACTCCACATCCAAGTCATAACCAAATAATTTAGTTACCCAAGTGTGTTGAGGGATGGTCATGAGTCGTTGGTCTAGGATGAATTTGAGGCTGTAGTGGTCCGTACGGACTGTGAACGGCCGGCCTCAAAGGTACGGCCGCTAGTGCCGCACCGCCTTCACCAGCCCAATAAGCTCCCGCTCGTAGGCCGGCAACTTCGCATGATGCGGTGCGATGGCCCCGCTGAAGAATGCTATGGCGCCATCACCTTGATGAAGGACCGCTCCGAACCCGCTGCCCGACGCGTCGCAGTCCACAAAGAACCGTGCAGCAAAGTCCGGAACGCGGAGCACCGGTGCGGTGGTCAGCGCCTTCTTGAGCGCATCAAAGGCGCCCTCTGCCTCCGCTGACCACGTGAAGGCCTGCTTCTTGAGCAACGCCGTCAGGGGTGCCGCCACAGTGCCGTATCCTGCAACGAACTTGCGATAGTACCCCATTAAGCCGAGGAATCCCCGCAGCGCCTTATCTGACTTTGGCCGGGGCCAGGCCTCCACGGCGGCGATCTTGGAGCGGTCCATGGCCACCGTGTCGGCGCTGATGACATGGCCAAGGTAGGCCACCGACTCGGCACCAAACGAACACTTGGACTGCTTCAATGTCATCTTGTTATCCCGTAGCACCTGGAACACCGCCTTGACATGCTGGAGATGCTCTCCCGATGAAGAACTGAAGACCAAAATATCATCAAAGAAGACAAGCACAAATTTGTGAATAAAGGGCTGCAGAATGTCATTCATCAATGCTTGGAAGGTGGACGACTCGTTGACGAGGCCGAAGGGCATCACCAGGAACTCAAAGTGTCCCTGATGAGTGCGGAACGCCGTCTTGTGGATGTCTTCGGGAGACATACGTACTTGGTGGTACCCGCTTCGTAGGTCGAGCTTGGTGAAGAACCGCACCCCTTTGAGCTCGTCAATGAGCTCATCGATCAAGGGAATGGGGAACTTGTCCTTCAGGGTCAGGAGGTTGAGGGCACGGTAGTCAACGCAGAAATACCACGTGCCGTCGGCCTTGCGCACCAACAGGACCGGCAATGAGAAGGGAGAAGTGCTTACTCGGATGATGCTGGCCTTCAACATGTCAGCACATTGGTGCTCAATCTCGTCCTTGAGTAGCTGAGGGTAGCGGTACGGTCGAACTGCCACCGGTGCAACGTCGGAAAGGAGGTGGATCTTGTGGTTGTGGCGGCGGATGGGCGGCAACCCACTTGACTCGGCGAACAGGTCGACAAAGGAGGTCTGTAGTGCCGCCATGAGGTCACGAGCTGTCATCAGTGAGGTAGTCGGTGTAGATGTTCCGCCCACTCCTATCAAGCAGACCGTGCGGCCATGGCGCCAAAAGGCCATGGTTAGGTCCTCGAAGTTCCAGAGGATGGGTCCCATGGACTTCAGCCACTGAACGCCGAGGACGACGTCGAAGCCTTCCAGCGGTAGGGCGTAGCAATGTATACTGAACACCTCGTTGTGGATGAGTATCGGCGTGTTGACGCAGACGCCCGCGCTAGTCACTTGGTCACCATTAGCGACCTTGACCGACAAGCCGGGGCGGGGTGTGATGTCCAGGTCGATACGCCGGGCGACGCTGTCCCACACAAAGGTGTGCGTCGACCTCGAGTCCACCAGTGCCGTGAGGGGCACGCCGACGATGGTGACGTGCAGTTGCATCGTGTTGGCGACGTTGATTCCTGTCAGGGCATGGAGGGAGATGCCCAATTCCTCCGCAACAGCCTCCACATCTTGGCCGTCGTCGAGCTCCAGCAGGAAGACTCTCTTGCTGGCGCACTTGTGCCCGGGCACAAATTTCTCTGAACAGTAATAGCACTCGTCGCGTGCCCTCTTGGCCGCCATCTCCTCCGCCGACAGACGCCTGAAACATGGCCTAGAGGAAGCGCTGGTAGCGGCCTGTGATGGTGCCCCCCAGACGATGCCGCCGAGCTGGCGACAGATGGTGCTGAAGTGCCTGCTGATGCTAGCTTCCCGGTGCTGCTAAACTGTCGCTGGGTGTTGTGTGTGGTCCCGCCCTTGATGGCCTCCGCCGCAGCCTGGTTACGTGCCTCGTAGGTGCGTGCCAAGCTCATGGTGTGCTGCAGGTTCGCCAGCTTCTGGAGTTCCACATCGGTCATCAGCGGGTTGCCCAAACCTGCGGTAAAGAAATTCATCTTCTGTTTGGGCATGTGATCATCGCAGCGGCAAACCAACAACAAGAACTGGTGCTGATATTCCTCCATGGAGCCGGAACGACGGAGTTCCTTCAGTTCAGCCATGGGGTTCGTTCAGAGAACCGGGCTGAACCGTAGGTTGACGTAGACGACGAAGTCAGCCCAGGGTAGTTGTACGTTGTCGTGGTCGATGGTGAGGAACCACTCGGCCGCCACGCCGTCGAGGTGGAGGGCCGCGAGTCAGACCTCCAGGGTGTCCACACCCCCGGAAGTATGACTCACACATGTTGAGCCAAGGGAGGGGATCAGACTCCCCGTCTAACCGTGGAAAGGTGAGCTTGGGCATCCGACGTGAATCGCCAGACGAACTGGTAGCGCTAGGTGCGCCTCCAGCGGGGGGCCTTTGCCAAAGCGTGCCCTCATCCAGGTCAGCGCGCCACTGCTCGGTGCGCGCAATCCGGGTGGCGTGGCCATCCAGGCGAGTATTGACCGCCGCAAGTTGGGAATTCACCGTGTCGACATCTGAGGAGACCGCCGACAGCTTCTGGATGAGGAAATTCAGCTTTTGGGAGTCCGCATGGAGGTCGGGTCGTCACCAACGGCGCCGGACATGGTGGTCGATGCGCCAGATGAATCTGATACCAAATTGTTACGGCGTTGGCGAGGAGTACGCAGAGGAGAGAGTAAACGAGTATGGGAGGAAGGAAGTGAACGCATGGGGTAACAAGGCAATGAACTGGTTTCATCGCCGGGGATGGAGGAAGACTCCGCCACGGCGACTGAAGATAGCCTCGCCGCAAAGGAGGACTGTATTTCTTCCATGAATCCCTAATGACAATGACGGCAGCCTTTATACATCAGGCGCCCCTGCTAACCGAATGCTAACAACTCCTGAAAATCCTGATCTGTTTGCTAACCGATCCTACCCCTTATTCTGTCGCCTACATGGCGAACTTATCTAGCCACTCGGTGGCTGCCTATTTCTACGGTGGTACTGACGACCCATAAAAGAATCTATAACACGACTGTGTATGTAAATGTCCAAAACGTTACTTATTTGTGACCAGAGGGAGCAATCAATAGTAGATAGGTATATTAACCTTAAGATTTAGTTTTGTTGAGGTAGTAACCCTTGCATTTAGTTGAAACGTTTGTTCACACTGATTAGGTGTACAATAAAGAGGGGGACCCATAATGAAAATGCATGTGAGACGGTGTGTTGCAAGGTACTTTGAACACCATCTGTCACAATTCATGTGAAGACCTATTGATTCCTTCGTTTGCATTGTGATATGCTTGCTTACTATCAGAGAATTCAGAACAGAACTCTTAAGAGCAAGTGACTAACAGAGTTAATTGTCTTTTGTCGTAATCTTCAGACAGATGTTGACAGTATACCAACCGTTCGAGATCATCCCTTGTCATGCCGAACACATGAGCTGACGCATTGATTTAACTCGAAAACTGGATCAATAAATTCCATGACCAAAGGGAACTTGATCTGAAAGTGACCTGCGCGTGCTTCTATTTAGTTCATTGATTCTGTGACCATGGAACTATCACGCGGTGCAACAGCCAACAGGTGTAAGCCACGCAAATGGCATGTGTTCCAGAGGTGCGTAGAGACTGCCTTATTTGCTTGGATTCCAGATAAGCTTTTCTAGCATTCCTAGTATGTTGTTTAATCGGCGGCACTATCTCTCTTAACCGGGGTGAGCACAACTAGGGTCTAGGTTCTCAAACTTACGGAAAGGGTAGTTCCAGGCCGAGATCACAAGGACGACGCCGAGAGGCTCTGCTGCAATCCTCGCCGTCGAGGGGAACGTCAACACACCGGCAGAAACCTGAAACAAACTCTTCTTAGTTCTTGCAGTGTTACTGCTTACTGGTCACTTACGACATATGAACTTTCATGTATATGTTAGTTTTGAAGAACCAATTTGAGCAAGAATTCAATGAATCAAGTAGGAGTAGATGTAACCAACGAATCCGGAACAAGACGGATATGAAAGGGGCC
The DNA here is from genome assembly GCA_030378355.1 of Eleusine indica. Lineage (NCBI taxonomy): Eukaryota > Viridiplantae > Streptophyta > Magnoliopsida > Poales > Poaceae > Eleusine > Eleusine indica. The sequence goes on from CM059494.1 coordinate 50,576,169, forward strand.
TCACGATGTGTCGATGTACGGTGGTGACAAGTACAGAGCGAATTCATGGCTCCAGGACTAGCATGTGTAAGCAACTGATTAGTTCTACTACACTAGACTTTTCCCGGACGCCGGCCTTTTAAAATCTCATAACGCTAATGATATACTTAATGTGTAGGCTTGTCATCCCAACAACATACCTTGACACAACTTTTCTTTTAACAAAACCCCTTACTTACATGTAACTATAGTATATATTTTAAAATTTGTAGTGCTCAGAAGCAAAGATCGATGACCATATATGTTGATGATACAACTGGAGTGGACACTGTAATTTTTTCTAGATTCATGCGAGCTGAATTATTGAACTATTTCTTGTAAAAAATCTTGCATTAATTTCAGACACTCCATAGAAGCTAAGGGAACTGGAGGATGACACGAGCTAAGCTACCTACTAGCAGGAGTCAATTGTCTTAACTCAAGTGCCTTCCTCAAGAAACCAAACATCCGTCTTAACTCTCCTATGGTCTGTGTTTCAAGTCTAGCACGTAGGGACGGCATGTTCCTATTGTACTCTATTCGTTACTAAGACACTGGTAGAATAGATCAATCACACATGATGAACAAATTGACCCGCTTCGCAGAAATCATGTGGACTGACCAATCATCCAACTGTAACAGGTTAATTGACTTGTAGCTCAGATGAACAAAGTACAGATATTAGTACCTTTTGAGGCTTCATCCATTTCTTGAGATTCTTGAGTGCAAACTTGCAGGATGATTTGACCTGCGATATCTGCATCAAAAGCAGACAGAAAATAATTTTTCAAACAAAAAGTTAGTTCAACGGACTAGAATTTTTGAAACAAAAGATAGTCAAACATAACCAAGTCACAAGCAGATAGAAATTTTGTTTCGATACCTCCTGGACGTAGGACTCGGTGCGGGGCTTGGCAAGGTCAGCGTGCAGCGCGTCGCAGATCTCCGTCTCCATCTCCGTCGCCATGCGCAGCACGCCTCGAAGCTGCGCCTCTCTCCACGCCGCCGGACGCGTCCTGCCCGTCGAGAAGCTCTCCCGGAGCTGCTCCGCCGCCGCTGCCGCCATGGTAAGTGAAGTGTAGCTTCGCTGCCGGCAGGCCTGTTTTGTTCGTGGAGAGGTGGCGAGCAGAAGAAAGAAGAGGCAGGTGGTTACGAGGAGGCGGCGCGTGATATATAACGCGGGAGAGAGAGGAGTGGAGTAAGCGTCGCCTACGTGCACGTATATAGCCAGTGTGCGTGTTGTGCGCGCGCTTGTTTTTCGGTTGGGATACGTGTTCACTTGCTGGACTTTCTTGAAGCTTAATAAATAGTGCAAAGAGGAACAACTTCATTGCGTCAAAATATTAATGAATGGATGAAGCTTTGGGATATGCTTTGGGACCTCTGAAAATGACAGATCAGGCCGACTCGGGAGGTGACACCACGGTGGGCAACCTCGCCGTCGGCTAGCTCACGGAGGGTACGATTCCTAGTCCCTCACAACTACATTTTCCTTCCTCTCTCTCCCATGGATCTCCAGGGCTGCTGTCTGGGACAAATTTGGTCTCTCAATCAATTGTCCCAACGTCCAAGGCTTCAAGGATTTCTTCCTAGCTACTGGTCTTCTTTGGGCGATGCAAATTTCGTTAACCAGAAGTTTCGGTTGGCTCAATCCTGAAAACAACAAATGCGGGTCAAGTGGCTGATTTCTGGTTGGGTATGTACGTGCACACACTGCTGTCCTTTTTCTTAGGCTTAACAATCAATTCAAACTAGGCACTTCCTTAGGTCATAATACTTATGGATAGGATATTGATACGGTCACCATCACCTCCCATGTACAGTTCCGTCTTGTTCACATGGACATATACGCTAGCTTCACCAACATATACAAAGGCACCCATTTTTCCAAAATTTTGGATGCGAACATGTAAGGTGTTGTATGCCTCCAAATGTTGATCATGATCTATGTTCTTGCTGCTTTGGAAATTTAACATTGCCAAGCCATATTCAGAAGAGTATGCATGTGGAGTGAAGTAGAAAACTCTCGGGAGCCATGCGATATGATGGGCCAAGGTATCTTTGATCTGTCTTGCCGTTGATGAGAGCAGACTTCAAGAAGCGTCTCTTAGAAAAAAAAAAACTTTGAGCGCTCATATGCTACAAAGAAGCAACTCGCCTACCAAAATGCTCTGCAAATGTCTATGGATGCCAACATGGTGTAGTATGTATCAGAGCCTTAAGGGTGTGTTTGATTTGGTTTTTTAGGTGCTTTTGCTTTTAAAAAAGTCAAAAACAAACCAAAAGGATGGGCTTTCTTCCAAGTGCTTTGACTAAAAGTAGCTTTTCTATAGTTCAATTCTCACAACACCTCTTTATTTGCTTTCTCTGGCCGTGACTTCCAACTTTTCACAAAAATTACTCACTGCCACTGGTTATGAAGTAACGGTTCGATCTTTTTTCTTCCCCGTCTGTTCTTTCCCGTCGCGTGAAGACCGAGCGCCACTACCACCGCCGAGCTCCCCATTCTCCTCTCCCGTGACCCTGCGCTTGCCGGCTACTCAGTGCCCCGCTGCATCTCGCCGGCGGCCCAACGCCCTTCCTCTCCGACCTCCACTCCTCGCCCCTCTCCATTCTCCACAACATCGAGCTGTGGGAGCTGGACGCTTGGGCGACAGGGGAAAAGGAGGCGACGGCGCTAGGGAGAAGCAGGGCAGCGGGGGAGAAGCAGGCGATGCCAGGGGAGAAGCAGGGCAGCGGGGGAGAAGGAGACGACGTCGGGGAGAAGCAGAGCGGCGCCGGGGAGAAGCAGGCCCGACGGGGGAGAAGGAGGCGACGTCGAACGCCGAGGAGGAGGAGACGTCATCGGACGTGGGGGGGGGGGGGGGGGGGGGGGGGAGGGGGCGGAGCAGTAGTAGTCGCGGCGCCGGACATGGGGGAGGAGGCGGCATCGGGCGCATGGGAGGAGGAGGGTGGCGGCAGTGCTAGCGTCGGGCCTGATGTGAGAGAGAAAGAGAGAGATGTAAGGAAGGAGTTGATGAGCAGGGTCCACTTGTCAGTGAGAGAAGGAAATAGCTGAGTGATGAGCAATGTGAATGACATGTGGGGCCTATTTGATAGTTCTTATGAAAGTCACAACTGGTTTAACCAAACGGCTTTTGGCTTTTCTGACAGCCGATATCTCACAACAACTTTTTTTTTACAGCCACAACCTACAACTGTGTTTTCTGACAGCCACAACCTAACCAAACACATCCTTAAAAGTCTACTCCTTCTGTTTTGAAGCTGTTAGTTGTTAGGACAAAATAAACTAAATTTCTTGTCCTAGGGGCAACAATTTCAGAATAGAGGGACTATCCATGATATAAAGCCTATTCGATCGCTAATTACTAGAGGAGGTGCCGTCGAGAAGTAGCTTTCAATCTTTGCTCCAATCACTTCGATTCATTGTTAGGCAAACAAATAAAAAATGAGATAAGTAGCAAGAACTAGGTAGGATTAGAAGAAGAATGTGATGAACATAAGTTTGTATGAAGAGAAGCAATATCGGGAAGGAAGCAAGCATTCTTGTTACAATAATGCTAAACCCCCTATCACACATCTAGGAAAAGTTAGGCACTAGCCACTAGGCGGACGGTGACCCTCCACCTATAGCTTAGTCCTAGGCGTTGTCAACTGTAGCAGAAAAAAAAGAAAAGAAAAGAAAAGAAAAGAAAAAAGAGAAAAAAAAGAGAAGAAAGAACTACTGCCACACATCCAGAATGCAAGGAGGACTCCATCTCCCTGTCTCTTCCACAGCCGCCACGGCTTCTGCTCTCGACCTCTGCCCATCTCTTCCATAGCCGCCGTCGCTGCTACCTCGTGATCCCGTGAGCTCAACGGTGGATCTACAACAGTGTGATTTCATGAGCTCAATGGCGGATCTCTGGCGGCGCAATCGCATGTGCTGGGCGGCGGATCTTGGGGCTGACTGAGCTCGCCGGCGCTTAGAGGCCCGCCTACCCCCCTAGCGCTTAATTGTGCTGAGGCAGTGCCTAGGCAGGACCTTTTTTTCATGGTCATACACCCCTAGTTTTTAACATAGACCATCATGAATTAAGCACACTCAGGTCCAAACACCTTTCTATTGGTGAAATGAGGAAAAAGAATGGGCGTATGGCTGTATGCTGTAGGACTGCTTCCCTTTCTGGTGCCATCTGAATCACCAACCGAAAAGCTATTACCAAAAAAAAGTTGCATATTTGTTCCCCAACTCAATTACAGGAAAGGGTCTGAAACTTTTCCACTATATCATTCATCGTTGGTCTTTGACTCCTCTCTTTCTCCATGCACATCGTAGCCACCTCTAGCATCAACGAAACCTGTGTGTGTTCGACGTTACCATTTAACTTAGGATCTACAAACTCAGCACTCCATGATTGACCACCGTATTTTAGCTTCTCCACAATTGTCCATATTAACTGTCTCAGTACAGCCTCTGAATCACCGTAGCCATTTGATCTCAACTCTGATACCCTTGATCCCATGACTAATTCAAGAAGCACAACCCCATAGCTATAGACATCCACCTTTTCGTTTATCGGAATGTTAAAGGCCCATTCTGGAGCAGCGTAGCCTCTTGTCCCACGAACCTTCGACACATTTGGATCAGTTTGATCTCTCTGTAGCAGCTTTGCGACCCCAAAGTCGCTGATCTTGGGTTCAAAATCCTCGTCCAGTAGTATGTTCTCAGGCTTAACATCACAATGGATGATCCAGTCCAAGCACTCATGGTGAAGGTACGCCAACCCTTTGGCCACACCAACTGCAATCTTGTACCTCTGGTCCCATTGCAGCAATCCATTGTTACCAAACAAGAACATGGCCAGTGAGCCATTTTCCACATATTCGTAGACAAGCAACCGGTGCTTCTGTTCAGAACAAACACCCCATACTCTCACCAGATTCATATGGTAGATCCGCCCTATCACACTAACCTCTGTCTCGAACTCATCTTCTCCTTGGCTTACATCATTGAGCTTCTTCACAGCAATTATGCGTTTGTCAGGTAGGATACCCTTGTATACAGAACCATATCTCCCATGACCAAGCTCATCCTTGAAATTTTTAGTGGCCTTCCTAAGTTCCATATTGGAAAACCTGCGGAAATGATTTGTTACAACCCTGTAACCTTCCTCCGCTGTCCACATCTCTGATCGCTCTGAATGTTTTCTTGTGATGAACCACCAACCAAAAGCAGTGAAGCAGAGCTCTATGAAAAAGAACGCCGCCAGAAACCCATAGTAGTAGGACCACATCGTAGCCTTTCCACCATTTCTTACATTAGAATCAAATATTTGAACTTCTACTTGCCTGCTTGACTCATCACAGTTATGGAATTCAGTATATTCAGAATCAGAAGATGTTTCAGATAAAAAGCTCTCAGGAACCTTGATGTGTGCAGTGCCAGGGTACCCAGGAACAGTCTTTCCATTTAAGAGAACAGATTTCAAGAAGCAACCATTGTTATCTGATTTGTACTCAAAGGCCAGGCAGGAGCATCTTGCCAAGCACAGAGCTTCGCAAGCATCCAGAGATGTCGACGGCATGTAGTCTAGATCAGAACCCCAAAAATCAGATTGAGGAAGGCGCACAAAGCCCATTCTCTGATTACTACCTCCACAGGAGATGTTGAATGTTGACTTGCAGCCTTTGCTCCAGTCACTTGGATCTCTAACCACATAACCAGGAGGACAGGAGCATCTTGGAACTGGTTTGTACACACAAATACCATTCCAACCACATATGCCGTGTATATCACAAGGCTGAGAGAAAGCCATCCAAGAAACTGACCAATTCCCGTTGCTATCGTTCAAGCTATAAAGTCTAAGATTGCCATCGTAATCCAGTGTCAATCTCCTTTTAATCTCCGGGCCCCAATCTGCTGAAACAAAGCTTGTATTGTCACTTGCTATAAACTGACCCAGGTTATCAAGAACACCTCTTCTACTGCTATTATAACTAATCCTGTAATTCATCCAGCTACTGAAATCAGGGTTAGGCCAGTAAAGAGTAGAAATCTCAGGCCCATCATAAGCAAGTGACAAAATGTAACGGTCATCAAAGCGCAAAGTATAGAAACTGGATGGGTGTGAGAGATCAGTCGATACCAGTTTTGCGGTGACTGTCACAGGTTGTGTTGGTAGCAGTGTGTCAGTAGGATAGTCAAAGCTTTGCCAAAGAATGTTGCCACCTTGATCCATCACAACAAGGTTCCCGGAGTTCATGAGCTCTGCGTGATCAACTTCTGTGGAGCTTGTATTCGTTTGCCATACAACCATGCTATCATAGTCCATCAGAACCAGGGCACCATTTTTTTTCAGAATGACCTTTGATCTGCTCCCATACACCGGGCGGTTGCGATTTGCACTCCAAGCAACAGTTCTGTCAGCTGAATTAGTGAACCAGATGGATAGGGTGAAGGCTGTGGCGGAGAGGTTGAAGAATCCAAATGAGAAGGTGCCATCCGGTGATTGTAAGATGTCAGAGGCATGGTCCACAAAGAGGGAGGAGCCTTTCTTCAGGTAACTTGTATAAGCTAGCCCCTTTGTGGTACTAGCTGTAATGGTAGAGGTCAAAAGGAGTGCATGGATTAGGATCAAGCAAGAATTGGACGAGGCAGCCATTGTCTGGACAAGAGTAAGAAAGCAGAACCATCACAGGGAGAAATCATATGTGCATATGGTTTTAAAGGTCCAGTAGCTGTCTTTATGTCAAGCAAGTTGCAAACAACATAAGCCAAGATCACAAGATTAGGCAGATGACTGGAAAATAATGACTCAATTAATTGGCATGGTATGAAAGTAACAACGTGGTATGAGAAAAATAGAGTTAGTCTCAACGTGAGTAGTATTTTTTGTGTATATTTTTGTTTCTTGTGTTACTAGCTGTTCAGTTCACCCACCACAATCAACAACAATTGTTTGACTAGACCAGTCTGCCAAGCTGGTCAAAATACAGCTTTTAGTCAATGTACATAGTTATGAATTATCTCTTACGTAATGATACCAGTAAATAATTAAGAATAAAGAAAGTAACATTACATTTCTGTCCTCCACACACATACAAATACTATTGGTTATTTAGTTTTCACTATCTGCTAGGTGATACTCTGTTGTCTCTTATCCGTGGTTTTATCGGCTTTTACAGTTTTCTATTCAGTTGCATGCAAATGTTGGGCAGCCTCCACATTATTGAAATTCACAGAAACATTCTTCTTCTTCAGAAGAGAGAAAAATGAAGTTCAGAGGAACATTGTTCACCTGAAGCTCATGAATTCCACTTTGGAATGTCGCTTCGATTGCTGTTTCATTCAAAATGCAGAAGGCATCAATCTGGTAACCACGACAACTACATCCATCCATTCATCATAAAAATACACTCTTACTGCAAAAAGGAAATGATCAAACATGCAAACATAGTCGCATCAATTCAACAACTCAGCTGAAGACAAACTAACAACTCTGCGGAAGACAAACTAACAACTCAGCTGAAGACAAACTGCACTAACAATAAGATAACAGCGTGATGTTGAAATGCAGAGTCAGCTTCAGATTAAACAAAACGGCAGATCAAGATACGCGGAATTCAACTTCTGACCAGCACAATTTCAGGTACGAGAGTTTACCTGTGCGAGAAGCGACTATACAATTTTTCACGTGCAGCTTATCACTTCATGTTTCTCAGGATATCGGACAGCTGTTCACCAATAGAACGAAACGAAAATATCATGTGCCACGCACTGAAATACGGCTGACAATTTCGTGGAATGCCGTCTCGAATAAGGAGGAGGAAGAAAGATGCCCAAACTGAAACAATCTGAACTCAATGACGTTATGTTGATACACCTTTTTTCTGATTGATTAACGCGTAAATTGAGCTCATCACCTTGAACAGGGAAATTGATTGCGTGACGGACAGACGGCGTAGGATGCCAAGTCAGATTCAACCACTGCAAACGCGGCTCCGAGTGGAGGCAGCGGTGAGTCACGCGGCCCTCCAGCATTCCCGCGCCTCCGAGCTACTCGATCTCGCCGCTGCTACCTCGAGAGAGCTTCGGCGTCGAAGGACCTTAAGCTGGTCCCTGTATGGTTAGTTCGGAGATGGGACCCTCGACGCCGGGCGACTTGTGGCCGGCGCCGGGGAGACGGCCCGCCGCCGTTGAGGGAGAAGGAGACACCGGCGCCGGGGAGACGGCCCGCCGCCGGTCAACCAGGCAGTTTTTTTTTTTTTGTTTTTGTTTTTGTTTTGTTTGAGAGGAGCAAATGAAGATGACGGGCATTAATTTAGGCCCAAGTTAAGGGGCCGCTTATGATCAGATCTGCCATCCAAGAGCAAATTTGTTCCATCCAAAATTATACCTTTTCTTTTATTTATCGTCGAATACTATAGTTTCTCTTCTCTGTCAATAGTTTAAGTTTTTCATCCCGAAGGTGTTAGGTGCCATCGCTTTTTAGATAGAGAATTTTCAGGTAAGACACACATGCGAGACAAATACGTGTCAACTTTTTTTTTGAAATTAATACACATCAACTTGGAATTAGAAAATAACAACACAGTCTATATTGTTCCCGTTGCGTATCCTCAAGCTAGTGTGTTCTAAGAGAAAAAACTCAAACCTTCATAATAGTACCGTTTTTTTCCTATATATGAACTCAAACCTTAACAACTAGCTAAATGAACGAAACAAATTTAAACCTATATTATCTTTAGCCTTGATCCAATCCATCAGCGTGACCTTCATCAAGGTTCTGAAGTTCATGCTTCGAGTCTTTTTCAATCACTACGGCGATCAATCATCGGGATCATGTTGATTGGATATTTGCTTGGGTTTTCCAACTCATTTGTGACCTTGGACTTATATAATACTTTTTTCTTCAGCCAAAGATGTTAGTCACAATGATCTAGTTGTCACAAGTGGCAATCCAATTCAAACATCATATAAAGTATTAAAATCACGTATGATAAGAAGGAGAACAACTAACTCATGGTGGTTAAACAAAACATGCATGCCATGGTGAATGACGGAATGATATGTAGATACGATCATATGACATGGAATGACAACATGATGACATCATAAGGTATACAGGTAAATATACATGTGTCATATCACATATATAACAAAACTAGCTAAGCGTCCGTACGTTGCTACGGGCTTTAAAAATAAAAAAATAAATACTTACATATTTGATAGATATTTCTTTTTCACACCAAAAGATCTTTAAAAAAAATAAAATATAGTCATCACTACTGGAAACCGGCTTTTTGCCTGGTGTCTGGTGGTTTGCCGAGTGCTCGGTAAACCGGTTCTTTGCCGAGTGTAAAAAAAAAAGACACTCGACAAATGCGGGTTTGCCGACACACGTTTTGTCGAGTACCGTATGCTGAGGGTGACTCTCAACAAATACTTTGTCATGTGCATTTGGGGCTTTGCCGAGTGCCCCCAGCACTCGGCAAAGCAGCCAATTCCAGTAGCGCATCCATATATCTACTATATCATTATAAGTGCAACCCACTACAAGTCATTAACTTATATTTCTCTCAACTCTCATGCAGCCACGTCATCTTTTAATTTTCTACCATTAGATCATGAACTTTGAGTCCCATCTAGCCATTCATTCACCCTCACCACCATCTCAAACCGCATCCTGCTCACCTCCCTTTACTCGGTGGCGCAGAAACTTCAGTCACCAATGTGCAATAAAGAAATCAATAAACCATCACAATTAGTGACATTAATCTCTCCTATCTCAGGCGCCGATCACACTCCCTGTCCCTGACCACTACTTATTCATCATGGTATGTACCGGATCGGCATTCACCCTTTTTGTGTTCAAGAGCTCCTCTGCCAAGCAGGAAAGCATCCTCATTTCCTTCTGTCTGGCTGTCGCATTTCTTTCTGTCTGGCTGTCGCTCACAATGAAGATTGCATTGCGTCCTTTAATTTGCTTTTGGTCTTCATTCTTCTCTGACCATCGTATGTTTTGCATTTTTTTTCCTGTTTTCCCTTTGTATCGATAGCAGACCCAGCTGATGCCGCTCACCCAGAAGATGCTCTCCCACCATTGGCACTCATATATAAGAGCAGCTCTGCAGCCACCAGGCCTGAGTGGCTGAGTAAACGTCGATCGACCGCCATCCTCTATGTGGTATTGATTTCTTCATGAACCTGACACTCGTGGTGGTTGTGATTGTCCTCCTTCCCTCTTTTTCATCTTCAGGTGCCGGATCAATGTGGGTTGTTACGGATTATTGACAGATCAGATTTGAGATTCATTCTCTTTTGTCTTTTCCGACGCCCGTATCCTAATGATAAAGGGTCACCATTGTTGTTGTCTGAAGAATGCATCTAATCCATGGCTATTTCATGTTCTTGCCCCACGACATGCACATAGATTGACCTGATATATAACTTACATGATCAGTTTTTGTGCTGCTGCATGTACTAATTTGTTTTTTGCAAGGCACACCAACACCAACTTTGCCATCAGGAAGCATAGGTAATTCTTCCTCTTGTGTGCTACTTTATTTGTTGCGACCATTAAAATTTAAAATTATCTCACAATTTCTAGACTTTATAGTAATAAGGCAATAAGCTCAACAGGCCATATATATGCCAGTCTCTTTTGTCACGAGTTTTACTTTCTAGGTCATGGGTTCTATAGGTTTGTGTTTCACTTTATTAATTATTAATTTTAAATAGCAAATGTCAAGTTACACTGGAGTTGTGTCATTCATGCAAGATGTAGTTCAGATGAATTCTTGGTTCTTGCTTTTTGTATTTTTGCTTATTTTTATTAGTGTTGATGTGCTTCAAAGAGATCTGCCATAAAAATGAAATGGATGAAACTCTAATTTAGTGTATCAGTCCCTACCCGTGTAATCAGGCTAAAGACATGTGCATGCGTACCAATTTTGAACCATTTACGTTACATGGAGAACATAATGCCTCTTCATAGCTCTTTATGAAAGTAACTGTAATACTTTAAAGTACTGTTATCAATTCCATTTAAATCCTTGCTCAACCCAAAAGACACGTTTACTATATAGCTGTATTAGTATCTCTGATTTCAGTTTTATTGTAATTTAAGAGCGCACACGATAACAGCATCATGTACTAAAACAACTGGACTTTGTATAACAGATCTTATACATACTGTAAATGTTTTATATTTCCTACTCAGGCTTGGTTGTACTTATACACTATATCAAAGTTTCATTTACTATAGACTGCTATAAACAAAGTTTTTTGTAGTACTTTTAAATTCCCGCAGCACCGCGCGGGGTATCACCTAGTTTGGTTTATGAAGTATGATAGATATTTTTTTACACAGCGAAAGATAATATATATATTATTCCAAATATTGTCACATTAAGAATAAATCCACAATTATTCATGTTCAACCTTTTTCTTACTTGTACTCTCCCCATCTTCAAAGTATGGTTATGCTCAAAATTTGGAAGACATACATATAATTTTTTAATCAAATTTACACATGTTATCTCGATAACTTGATTACCAAATACTCGGATAGAACAACTCAACATCTCCATTTCTATCCGCAATGAGCTTTTCAATCGTGAAAAATGCAGATGGCGAAGTGAGATCAAGAAGATGTGGATAGCATCAACGTGCGAATTGGGAACCAAACCACTAAAAAGAAGTTAGGAAACCATCTCCGTGCGAATTGGGAAATGAACCACTAAACAGAAAGCGACTGTACACTATAGGCAAGTCAGGAAGAGAGAGAATAAAAGGAAGGTTGACAGGTCGATTTCCCCATAGCTGTAACAGATCACGTGGTGCAAAACATACTTGTGCCATCAATGAGAACCAACAATCCGGTGGCAATCATGGAGAAGAAAAATAATCCAATCGGTGGGAGAAATTATGCTAATGTACACGGGAAATTTTCTTCTAAGCTAACAGCCTCGTTGATGAATATAAGGCCCTTTGGGTGGGTCTTTAGCCATGTGGGTGGGCCTTCATAATTGATATAGCCTAAAACCCAATTACTCCTGTAAGGCCCATACCCCTTCCCTTGGCCTTCTTCCTCCTCTAGCAGCCAACGAACAAGCACAAGCTCCATCAATTGCGCTTAATGGTCATTGTACGTGAGGACTGAGGTGGACTCCTATGAACGTATGAGAAGGAAGAACAAGAATCGGAGTCCAAAACTTACATAGATAGATGACTACTACGTTTCTTGCCTCCAAACAATCGAACTCCGAACTGCAGACTCTACCAAGCATACAATTGAACTGGGAGCGTCGTACGAACTCCGAACTCTAAACTACGTACGATTGAATCAGGGCGACACAAAATTTTAGGAAGAGACGACCACATTAAATTTAATGAAGAGTAGAGATCATCATCATATAAAAAATAAACAAGGCAAAGCATGATGATGAAGAGCATGTCAAGGTACAAGATACATGGTAGAACACAAGACATGCTTACCTCTTCACTCACCTCATTGTGGCTCGAAGGTTGTATACTCCATATCAATTTTGATCATATAAAGTCATGTTGTTTTCCCCTCCGTGTTGTTCCTAATCAGTTTGACTATGTTGACATTAATCATCTTCCAACCTTTTAGGTACCGGCATTCCAAGAGTATAACACTACTACCATGAGACCAAACACCCTTGCATAGTAGCAAACCTTGTTAGTCCCATTGATCATATTGTTATGAATCACCAAAACCTATATGAACCCTACTCCAGGGTCATTGATCATACAATGGTCTAGAGTGTAATGGTATAATTTTGATGGCATACAAGGAATCAGCTCAAGAATGAATTTGAAAGCAAATCAAACAAGATTAAACTCACACCATTCTCAAAGGGAAAAATCAGTTTTGAAACCCCTAAAAATTACCCGTCGCCACTTCAAGAAAAAAAACTCTAGGTCAGATTTCCCACAACTCCAATACTAGACATTATTCTAAGTATTATATTTATATAAATGACCAGAATCGTTCATTTAACTTACTCCCTTCCATTCAAACCATGATGGATTATTTTTTTATAACTTACAAGTTGTTTTGATGATTGAATGTACACATAACATGATGGGCTAACTAAACAAATAAGTTATTTAATTTATCTTACAATGAAGATATCTTTGGTAACACGTTTGATTTCAGTTACCTAAAATTTGCTTGCTCTATCCAAAGCTATTTATGTTGTGGTCATTGTTGCACCATAGTATTTGTGGAGGAGCCTCCCAAATTATACACACAATGATCAAATATGTCGGTTAACCTTGAGATGAACATTGAAACACGTCGATCATTCGACACACTACATGTCGTAGACCATTTCAAGCAACCAACCAAACAATATGTGATCATAATATGTATAATTATAGTATTCTCTGATATGCATTTCAACGCCCAAGATCGATATGCATATCGCTAAGCCACAAGTGTGCAACCACTATCATCATCACAAGATACAAATAGAGATCAATTATATTACATTATATTACATTATATTACCATTCTTCTCCTTCTAAAAATATACAACAAAAAGAAGTTTGGAGCTCAAACATCCAGCTCTCATGGTCATCAACATGGACAAAGATAGGGTTAAAGTGTTTAGTCCATGTTCAAGAGTATTGCACACCATAATAACTTAACAAAAGCCAATGATGCTCAGCCCATAAGCATCACCATGACAAGTGCAAACCAACCCCGACTACTCTTGCCCATCACCGTCACCAGTGGGGTAGAAATAGCCAAAGACGTTGAAGCATCTAGGCCTTAATTAAGTGTTATGGTATTTAATGAAGACTCATATTTTTGGGAAAATTCCTTAGAAACCACTAGCTAAAACTTCAATCTCTTTCTTACCACCGAATAAATTCATAACCGGTTAGTGCCATTGATGTTAATGTTTTATCCCTCCTATGCCAGTACCGTCTGTTCCATTGGTTTCAATTTTTCTAAATTCCATCGCTACCCTTCTACCCTTTCTATATGTAGTGTCTTCCCTCCTGCCGCCAATGGCCTACGCCAATGAAGTTAGCCATGGCCGAGGTCGACCCGAGGAAGGAGGACATGTGCGCGCTACCGCACTGCTCCAACAAAGCATGGGCGGCGCTCGACATGGAGCAGCAGTGTGCTCGCAGAGTGTGGCGAGGAAGGGCGATGGTGGTCCAGCAAATTGGTCACGCATGTGCCTTCATCTACTAATGCAACCATTTTACTTGTTTTGAGCATGAGTGAAACTGTTGCCGATGATTGATTTCCTGGCCGGAATTGGACGATGGTGACTTTCCATGAGTGAAATAGAAAGGACTCAATATATAGGCGAAACTAATTTTAGTCACCACACTTTATATTACGCACAATCTGGAGAGGTGAATCGCTTGGGTGGAGGACGGAGGATGCGGAAGATTCCGAACATGGCGGCTCACCCCGTCTGATGTCGCCTACTTCAGCCCTGCTACGTCCCCGTAGGGGGAGTGGATTGCCAATCCGCCGCTGCATCGCCGGGTCTAGCATGTGGGGTTGTGGGCTGAGGCAGAGTCAGGTCGGAAGATGAGTGAAGTCTGAAGCACGACATGGGCGCTCGGTGGGGTGAGGAAGAAAGAGAGGGGCAAAGCTGGAACGGACACATCAGTTGTGGCAATGACGGGATAAATATTTAACAGCACTGGCATTCCCAGTACTCGAATTTGTTCGGTGGCAGTGAAGAGATTGGGGTTTATGCTAATGGCTTTGAAGGAATTTTCCCCATATTTTTGGATCATCATATAGAAGAATACTCAATTATTCATGATCAACCTATTGATATCAAAGGAAGTGAAGAAGGTGGCTCAAGGTAAAGATATAAAATAGATTTTTCTACTTTACCGGTCATAAGATGCTTAGAGAGGAAAATGACCGGATTGTTAGTATAGGTATCGCACTATTAAGGGAGGTTGTTGCTCTTTTCCTTGATGCATCCATAGCTGCCACTTCGTGAGAATTCCATTTAATATACCCTCCAATTATTCCTTGAAAACAACCATGATGAAACACTCCAAATACTCATATAATTCTATGAAGAAATGATTCAAATATTCCTTGATGAAAAACCTTCAACATTCATTGAAAATTCTTTGTAGGAAAACCACTAAAAAATTTCTTGCTATTCTTGTCAAATCAGGGGCTGATTTTTTGACCGAGCCCTACTGGCGGTCTGACTGCCAGTGTCCAGAGACTTCGAGGCCCTGCTCCCTGGGCGGTCTGACCGTCAGAGAGGCCCGGTCTGACCGCAATGCCTGTGCGGTCTGATCGGGGTGCTCAGGCAGTCTGACTGTCCTCGACCAGAGACTTTTGGTCTCTCTGTCCTTGTGGCGGACTGCCTGGTGTCGCCCGTCTGACCGCCTAGTGTCGCGATCTGACCGCGAGGTTGTTCTAGTTTGGCCGCTTGTGTCTGTGTCCATTCAACCTCTTGGTCAATGTAGCCATTGGGCTACTAGCAGTCTGACCGCCAGAGGAGCGTGGTTTGACCGCCAGCTACGCAGAGTTTAGTAACGACTAGTTTTTGAAACTATGCCTCTATATACTCCACCCACTTGTGCAAGAAAGCTTTCTTGGCCCTTGTGTAGGATCTAGGATAACGACTAAAAGGGGTGAATAGGCGGTTTTTGACACTTAATAACCTGCACAAATTAATGCAAAAATACTACAAGATAACAAAAGCAGAAATTAAAAACAACACCTAGATTGTGAGCTAAAGGTTTGCAATCCTAGGTGACATGCATCATTAGGATCTCTAATAATGTAAAGGAGAAGTAAATAAACAAGAGAGGGAGACACAATTTTATTTCATGGTCTCGGTGACTTTTCGATCACCCCTAATCCATGTTGAGGTGGATTCAAGTCTTTGACTTATTTTTCTATCAAGTGTACACTTCTCCAACAAGAAGGACTTACACAAGAAAAACTTGATGTTAATCCAAATCAATCCCTTGAACCTCTCCAAACTTCAATTTTACTAGAGTTACCCTTTACCGCTCCGACAAGGTGAGTACAAGACCTCTTACAAGAACACCAGGCCTCCTTCACAATCTTCTTGAAGGGCTCACGGTTTCCACGCCACCAAGCCGACTAGGAGGCAGCAACCTCCAAGGGTAACAAGCCAATGTCACTCTCTTAATGAACAACTAGTGACACATTGCTCAAATTGCTCAAGAATGCGCACTAGATTTTAACACACTTGCAATGAATCAATGGATGCTTTTGTAAGTGGGGAGAAGGCTCCTATAGCTCAAGTATGCAGTTCAAGTTGTCAAGAGAGCTTCCTTGCACGAGTAGGGATGTTATATATAGCCAAGGCTCCAAAAACTAGCAGTTGCAAAAGCCTACAAAGCTGGCGGTCAAACCGTGGCCCCTAGCGGTTAGACCACTAGCAGCCCATCGACTACTTTGACCAAGATTTAAATTGTTTGAAGGCTATCGGTCAGACCGAGGTGGGCCAGCGGTCGGACCGTGGAGCATTGGCAGTCAGACCAACCACACCAGACAGTTAGATGACCACAAGCTCAAAGAAACCAAAAGTCTCTACACGAGGACTGTCAGACCACCTGGGCATTACGGTCGGACCGCGTGGGCCTGGCGGTCAGACCGCCATAGGATCAAAGAAACCAAAAGTCTCTGGACGAGTATGGTCAGACCGCCTCGTCTCATGGGAAATTTTGGAGGGTTTCCAACAAAGAATATTTCAAGGAATTGTTGGAGGTTCTTTATCAAAAGGATATTTCAAGGAATATTTGGGGCATTCTTTCATGTGATTTTCAAAGGATATTTGCATATTTCAACAAGGATCTTAATTTGGATTTCTCACAAAGTGGCAACTAAAAAAACATCAGGCAGTAAAACATTGACCCCTCTTAATAGTGCGACACCTATTCTAGCAATCCAGCCATTCTCCTCTCCAAGCTTCTTATGACCGGCAAAATAGAAAACCTATTTTATACTTTTGCCCTGAGCCGCCTTCTTAACTTCATTTGATATTTGTGAGTTGATCAAGTATGAATTGCCAATCTTGATATAAGATGATCCATGGAAATACGAGTCTTCATTAATTACCAAAACTTTAATTAAGGCCTAGATTCTTCACCTTGACATTGCATACCTAAGATAAATGAGCTCTCTCTTGTCACACAGAAGCTTCCATTATCTATTCTGAGTGTGTGTGAATCTAGTGCTTGTTCTTGAGTTATTTGAGCACTGTAGCACTAGTGGTTCATCAAGCAAGCGACATCGACTTGTTACTCTTGGAGGTTGTTGCCTCTTAGTCGGCTTGGTGGCATGAAAACTGTGAGCCCTTCAAGAAGATTGTGAAGCAAGTACGGTGTTCTTGTAAGAAGTCTTGTACTCACCTCACTAGAGCGGTAAATGATAACTTTAGTGAAATCAAGGTTTGGAGAGATTCAAGGGATTGATTTGGTTTAAGATCAAGTTGCTCTTGTGTGAGCCCTTTTTGTTGGAGAAGTGCACACTTGCTAGAGAAGCAAATCAAATGCTTGAATTTACCTCAACATGGATTAGGGGTGATCGGCAAGTCACCGAGACATGAGATTAAATTTGTCTCTCTCTCTCTCTCTCTTTCTCTCTGTTGTTTAATTTCTTGTCTTTTACTTACTAAAGATGATGATGATGATGCATGTCACCTAGGATTGCAAACCTTTTAGCTATCAACATAGGCTTTTTTTTATTTACTTGCTCTTACTTTCTTGTTAATTATTTCTGCATTTACTTGAGTAAGTTGTTTAATTTTTAAAACCGCCTATTCATCCCCCTCTAGTAGGTATCCTAGATCCTATAGATGTATTCATCCTCATCTACAAATAACTCAACAATAGCATCTTGAGTACAAAGATACTCAGCAAGACTAATACAATGAGTCCTATAGCTCTTGTACAATATAAAATGAATTTGGCATTGGACAAGAGAATAGCAAATAGGATGACATTTTGCATAAAGCAATTAATTGATCAAGTTAGATAAATAACTAGGTGATAAGCATAAACAAAAGACTCATGAGTGACTCATTATAGATCCAATCCAATCCCATAGCTCAAGTGTATACATTAGGCACCTTTAATTTCATCCATAAGTCAACTTGAGCTCATAACCACATCCATAACTACAATGATGACTAACAAACGCAAACATGCTCACGACTAAGAGCGCGATGGTTTGAACCAATTTGCACCCTGCAGGGGTTGTACCACTTTACCCACATGCTACAAAGACCAGTGCGCATACAACCGATCGGTCATAAGAAGTAATTCAGTATGGTAACCCACACTCCAAATACGCTTCGACCATTTAACCAACATCTGGTCAAGGTAAGTTGGTCGCAGGGTCAACCCTAGCACCTTCTTCAATCCCTAAACTCATGGGACAAATGGTCGTAGCTAGATAAAGAAGAAGGCTTACCCGTTAAGGTATGTGGCAACATGGAAGAGGTTTATGTCGACAACATCAACGAGACGGTCCTATATAACTCAAACGAGCCTATGGTGCATTCATGACTCCATTCATGAACCACCCCTACTTCTTACTCATGTCTTCTTATCCATCATCAACCACATGCCCACAAATAACCATTAAGAGGTAACAACCCTATACTCACGAACGGTAGTGGACCTTACCACCATTTGACTTCTACCAAAACTAATAAACATGCATAGCAATAACTCAAATTTCACTGGACTCTGCCTATTAAGACTTGTTATCAAGGTATAGGGCATAACAATCATCAAGGAAGTATATACAACAAATAGGAATTAACCAACAACAACCACTAATGCTCGACCAATGCATATAACCAACTAGGCATATTCAATGTTATTCACCATTAATATGCTTAGATGCTTGCCTTGAGCTGTAGGTGTCACTCTCATGATCTCCGGATCACTTCCACCCTCAGCGTCACGCCCTGTCGGTTCATTTTCTAAAAGAAAGAAAGATGCAATACAATGAATATGATTGCCATGTTATGAGATGAGTGCAAATGGGATGCCAGGAAAATGCAAGTGATGATCTCATAGGCACAAAACAAAATGAATGCCATGAATAGGATTAACGAGTCAAAGGTTTAGTTGTTTACAGAATTGAAAAGAATTTTATTAGGATAAAAGGGTAATTTAATTTTCAAATGTTTCAGCACTACTTGAGGACTGACAATAATTAAGCATAAGCACTAAAGATTTATCAAATTGGTTTCATTGGATTAGGGCATTAGATTAATTAATTAAAAATTATCAAAAGCTTTATCATTATATAGATTGAATGAAAGTGATCTCATCTTGATTAGAGCTTTAATTATTTTTGGGTTAAATTTCAAAGGTCAAAGTATATATATATGCTAATTCACACTCTGGGTGTGAGATAATATTCCACACCCCAGTCTAATCACCTGCCACGTCACACCAAACCCAACACAAACCAGGCTGGCCACACGCCTTGTTAAAAACCAAAACAACAAAAAACTAGACCCAAATAAACCAAGATTAAAAAGTAATTAATAGGTTTCCCATTGAATGTCCGTCATTGACTCCTGCTATTATGGAATTTACTGTCCGGATAGTTTTATTTCCGTCGTACTAGCCTATTTCTTTCCTAATTCCATCCCGAAGAATGTGCATGGCATGCCCTCCAAGTTTTAGACGGCCGCATCATTTTTCTGTAGATCCTCTCGACCGACGGCGGCGGCAGGTTGTCTTCATCCTCACATCCTCAACGGCGGCAAGGCATCGTCCGCATCCTTGACCCGCTCGGGTCTCGACCCGACGAGGACGAGTGACACCGATAGCGCTGCCATGGCTGCAGGGGTGGCCATTGCGGCTGCTCGTCCACCATCTAGACGGCGGCTTCAGGTTTTGCTTCATTATTTGACACACGGCAGCACAGTTTCTCCCGATTCTTTGAGACACGCGTTTGATATTTCCAATTGAGCATCTTTCCATTGAATTTGTGCTTGCACAGGATAGCAGTGAGGCGGAGGCCTCAGTTGATTGATTCTGGAGCAATTGATTGCAAACGAACCTAAACTGCTCCAGACGAACAGGAATACACGACTCGTTGACAGCGATTGATTTACCTCTGATCCATCTTCCATCTGAATATCCAAATCCTGTCGTCGGCATTGCATTTTTTGTCAGATTTATTGCTTCTTTTTTTTTTAGATCACGAAACATCCTATTCATCCATTTCGATCATTACTACCAGAAAACCGAAATTTATCGTGTGCAGCAATCTTCGCTGTGTGCTTCTACACGAGCACACGGCGAAGAGCATGTTCACAGTGTGCAGATTTCGTGGCCCACGACAAACATGTGACACACGGCGAATAACATCTTCGCCGTGTGCCTAGGATACAACACACGATAACTATAATGTTTGCCGTGTGCCTCGGATCAGAGCTCATGGTAAAAGGATGACTGTTACGGCCAAGTCGATGGCCGTTAGTCGGCCCAGAGTTTGTCGTGTGCCTCTGCGAAGACACACGGCAAAGAGCCACTTTTGCCGTGTGCCTGGCCAAAGCACACGGCAAATAAAAAAAATCCTTTATATTTTGCCTCTATAACTATTTCTCTGCTCTATGTATATTGTTTGGTAATCTATATTGCAATATGGGGTATTTCTAACACTGTTTATTATATATGCCCAATTTATTTCTTTTAAAATATTTTTACCGAATAAGTGAAATTTGAACTACAGGTGCATGAAATAATAGAATACAATGAAGCAAAAAATGATATTCATCATATTAAGACTACTATAAGGCCTTATCCAGTAGTTAGAATGAAATTTTGAAAAATGTATTTATGAAACATTATCACGACCATCGGGAGGAATAGTATTTAAATTCTATAAAATTTAAACATAGTATGAAATTCATGAAATTTGTCAGAATATCATTTTATCATATACCAAGTATGAGGAAAATAGTTGAGGTTATTTTGCGCATATTGTCACGTATGATGTTTACAACCTCAAGATTTTTCGATGAAGTTCCATATAGAATAGAAAAGATGAGCTTCAACTCATAGATGCAAAGACATTCGGATTAGAATTTCAATTCAAAACTTTCTTATATACACAATAGACAATACAAAATGCTTCACCTTTATTTTTAGTTATTGTTTAGACTAGTTTGATAAATTTAATGTATTAACATGCAATTATATCATTTTAATTTGTCTAAATTAAATTTCACATATAAGTACATGAAATAATTGAATTTTGTGTGCTCCAAATTCATATTCATTTGATTGAGGCTTCATAAAGATTTTTTTTAAAATTGAACAATTTATTCAAGGAACAATTTGTTTGTATATTTAATTAAAATATTTTTTGCCGCGTGCCTACCAAATGGCACACGGCGAAAGGTTGTTCGCTGTGTGCCACATATCAGATACACGGCGAATGTTGCTCTTTGCCATGTGCCATAGATTGGACACATAGCGAATGTTTCTCTTTGCCGTGTGCTTCGGATCTTGGCACACGGCAAAGAGGTGTTTTTACTTACCGTTGCACACCTGCTCCTCTCTTCCTCCTCACCCACTCTCGCTCACTCTCGCTGTCTGCTCGATCTCCTTCTCGCCCGCCGCCGTTCTCCCGCAGGCCCGCCGCCGCCGCCGACCTCGTGGCGCCGCCTCGCGCCCCCGTCCCCGACGTTGCCCCGTCGGTCTCGCGCCCCCGCCCCCGGCCTTGCACCGCCAGACTCGCGTTCCCGCCCCCGACCTCGCCCCGCCAGCCTCGCTGCGCCGGCCTCCCACCCCGTCACGGACCTCGCCACGTGACATCGCGCCCCCGCCTCTGACGTCGCCCCGCCAACCCCGTGACCCCGCCTGCCTCTTGGCCCTGGCCCGGACCTCGCACTGGTCGGCCTCGCGGCCCGCCTCCACGCCGCCGCTCTTGCCCGGTCCAGGTCACCGGCCCCGAGGCAGCCCCCCGCCAACGTCGATTTGTGTATGTAGTGTTACTTAATTGATTATATTTGTTTACTTAGATGTGTTGAAAGGAATATTAGTGCTAGATGAAATGAATATGAAGGTTTAGTTACTCAATTATCACATGGATTAGTTTAATGACAATCATGCATTAGCTTAATGTGCAGTTCATATTTTCGGTGATTTATGGTAGCGAGAAATTACTGGTGGTGCATATGTAAATTGGATGTGGTTGTCGGCCATTGTGCCGATGTTTTATTGCAGGATTTGAAAATCTCACTGTCGAAATTTACCTAGGTACTAATAATATGCTAATTATTTCTTGCAGAGGGAGGCTCCATATTGACTCGTCACTTGGCATATTAGCAAGGTGAGGCATATAAGACCCCTGCTTTGATATCATGTTCATAGGTCATGTAACCTAGTTAGCCGTCTCCCGTTTGAAAGAGATACGGTTGGATATATGCATTTGTTTGCATATCTATAACCCTATTTGTTTCGAATTATCCATGTTTTTTGGACAGCTTGCGGATGTGTAGATGGGATTATTTTCCATGCTCTACCCGTATCTGAGATAGAGTTTTGGCATCACCTCCTTGTAGTTCTCCGGATAGACAATCTCCTCACCAGGACGTGTATTTGGAGAACAACGGGAAGGTGCTGTCGAAATACTGTCTCGGATAGGGGTGGAGCATGGAAACTATCCCATCTACACATCCGCGGGTGGGATTAGGACCTATCCTCACCTAGTAGACCTTGATAGGCATTGTGTAGATGCAATTAATTTTTATAACACTGAGTGCTATGTTAAAGGATGAATGACCGTGTCTAGATGTATACAGGCTGGCGGGGTAAGCATGACTACACCATAGAATTCATTTATAAGGTAGATGAATTTTTAAAGAAGGCATTTGAATTAGGATAGAGTAAAGCGATGTGTCCCTGTAGCAAGTGTGAAAACAAGTTGTTTCAAACAAAGTTGGAAATGGGTCAACACATTTGCAACAATGGGTTCGTGGCAAACTACACACTGTGGATATGCTATGGAGAAGTCCATCGTGTGAGAGATGAGGTCATGAGGCAACGCATCAATGATTCTGATGCTGATGGCGGGTGCAGAGACATGTTAAATGACTTTCATCAAGCACACTTCGATGAAGGACCTAGTTATGGTGGGGAGGAGCCGCCAGACCCTACCATAAAGGCCTATTACGACATGTTGTCTTCGGCACAGAAACCAATTCACGACCATACTAATGTTTCTCAGCTGGATGTCATCGGGTGCATAATGGCATTGAAATCCCAGCTTGGCATCAGTCGAGACGGCTTTGATAACATGTTAGCAGTTATTGGCAGCCTACTTCCGGGTGGTCACAATCTACCACGCAACATGTATGAGTCACAGAAACTCCTTCGTGCACTTAAGATGCCATACGAGCAGATACATGTGTGTCCTAAGGGATGCGTGTTGTTTAAGAAAGAACACGCAGACGCAAAGTACTGTCCTAAATGTAAGTCCTCTAGGTACATGGAGGTAGACTCTAGTGATGGTCATTAGAGACAGCTCGAGATCCCCGTGAAAATCCTACGGTACCTTCCCTTCATACCGAGGATCCAACGGCTTTACATGTCTGAGGACACCACAAAGCAGATGACATGGCACAAAAAAGGCAAACGATACCGTCCTGAGAATATGGTACATCCAGCCGATGCTAAGTCATGGAAGTATTTTGACAGCAAGCATCAAGCATCCTGATCAAGCCGCGGAAGCTCGTAATGTACGTGTTGCGTTGGCGACAGATGGGTTCAATCCGTACGGAATGTCCTCTGCCCCATACATGTTGGGGGGATCACTTCGCGAGCCACCCTTCAGGGGTTCATTAAAGTCGGGCTACGAATAAAAGTCAAAGTCAACAAATTGTTATCCTTTTTATTTATTATTTATTATTAACCGTAATTTTGAGGTACATGCATTCATCGAAGGCCACCGAGAAAGCAAGACCCTTCGAGTGGTACCTCCGCTCCCTCGGAGGATGAAGTCGTCATCCTTCGAAGGACAACGCGCGAGGCAAGACCAAGAGCTTGGTCGGCGCGAATAGGGCAACACGTGGCACCAGCACGTGTTGTGGCGTGCGGAGCAAGGAAGGGTACCAGGAGTGCTCAAATGTCTGATTTATCCTTTATGACCATTTTGTACAGAATATTCGAAGAATATAGTAGGTAATTAGGGACAAAATGGTCATTTGCACATGGCCTAAGTACGGGCCTATAAAAGGAACACCCCTACTTACTTGTAATGGGATGAATCTTTTTGGGAATACGTGAGAGGAGCCCTTTTCGCCTCGTTTCATACCCTTCACAATTTTTTTTTATGTTCGTCCTTTCTGTCGGTGTCATCGAGGCTCACGCTCAGTGACACCAACAATACACTTGTTGGCCCGTCTTCGTTATCCCTCTCAATCTCCCTCCCAGAGTTATGTTTCAACGACAGAACATATTTTTGTCGTTGTTAATTCCTGGAAGCCCTAGGAATAATATGAGCGTCTACATGGCTCCTCTGATTAATGATTTGCTCCATGCTTGGAATAATAGGGTATGGACATACGATCGAGCTACAAAAACAAACTTCAAAATGATAGTGTGGTACATGTACTGCATGCATGACCATCCGGCATATGGGACATTTAGCAGCTGGTGTGTCCACGGAAAGTTCCCATGCCCAGTATGCAAGTCATCTCTCAAGTTCTTCTGGCTGGCGAAGGATGGTAAATATTGTTCATTCAACAAACACCGACAATTTCTGCCTATGGACCATCCATACAGAAGGAACATAAAGAACTTTACAAAAGATGTCGTGGTTGAGGACTCCCCACCGCAGATGTGGACAGGTGCCGCTATTCATGAATGGTTAGATTCGCTCCAAGCAAATGTTGAAGGTGGTGGTTTTATGGGATATGGTGTCGGTCATGCCTGGACTCAGATCCCGGACTTGTGGAGGCTCCCGTACATGGAGCATATTCTTCTTCCACATGTACTTGATATGATGCACATTGAAATGAACGTCACCCAGGTTTCTTGGTGTACAATCATGGACATTTCTGATAAGACAAAGGACAATGTTAAGGCTAGAGTGGATCAAGCTAGGTTATGCAATAGACCAAAGCTCGACATTCCACCTCCCAAAGACGGCAAGAGATGGAAAAAGCCTCTAGCTGATTTCATACTAAAGAGGAACCAAAGGAAAGAGGTGCTAGAATGGATCCAAACTATAATGTTCCCTGATAGGTATGTAGCGAATCTGAGGAGGGCGGGGGGGTAAACTTAACTACTATGCGAATCAATGGGCTCAAGAGTCATGACTAACACATATGGATTGAGCGGCTTCTTTCGGTAATGGTTCGAGGTTACCATCCTAACAATGTGTGGCTAGTTCTGGCAGAGTTAAGCTATTTCTTCCGCACCCTTTGCGTGAAGGAGTTATTGCGGACTCTGATTGAAGAATTGGAAAAAATGGCTCCTGTGTTGATTTGTAACATGGAGAAGATATTTCCTCCCAGCTTTTTCAATCTGACGGAGCATATGATTGTGCACCTTCCGTAGGAGGTTCGAATGAGTGGACCTATGCATGGTCGTTGGTGCTATTCAATTGAGAGACAACAAAAGGTTCTTCGAACGAAATGTAAAAACAAGTGCAAAATTGAAGCTTCTATTGCAGAGGCATACTGTACTAAGGAGGTGTAGAACTTTACAACAAAATATTATGCTAAAACCCTTCCTAGCGTGCATAATCTACCCCCTCGTTACAATGCCAATGAAAATGAATTGACCCTCAGCCTCGTCATAGGGCAACTGGGTAGTATAAGTGGCGGGACTGCTAAGAACTTAGAACAAGCAGAGTTCCGCACTATCATGATGTATTTATTGACCAACATTTCCGAAGTGGAGCCGTACATACAGTAAGTTCTCCCTCAACTAGTTCTCGGTTATTTATAGCGGCTGGTCACTAATCTGCATCTAACCTATCTCCATCTTCTTTTTGTTTGTATAGAGAATTTACTCAACAATTGTGGCAGAGAAATAGGGCACCGACCCCGCAACAAGTTGATACCCTTCTTAAAGAGGGTGCAAGACATGGATCGTCCGATTTCATTACTTGGTTCAAACAAAAGGGACAAAACGAGGCATCTATGAGTCCTGAGTTGAGACAAGTTGCCAATGGATGTGGCTATAGGGTAATATCATACTCGGGCTATGATGTGAATGGATATCGCTTTCACACAAGAAAGCACGATGAAGGTCAACCCAATCAGATAGGGTGGAGTACTATGGAATAATTGAAGAAATATACGAACTCAAGTTTCATGGTTGCACCACTCTTAAGCCTATCGTATTCAAATGCCATTGGTTTGATCCTAACCAAGTGTGGCGGAACCCCAATGTTGGACTAGTTGAAATTCGACACTCATCCGTCTATCCAGGAGACGATGTGTATATTGTGGTGCAACAAGCAACACAAGTTTATTATCTCTCATACCCCTACAAAATCGACGAACGTCTTTAGGGTTGGGACGTTGTGTATAAGGTATCGCCACATGGTAGGCTACCTGTCCCAAACATTGAAGATTACAACATAGACCCAAACACATATGACAGAGAGTTCTTTCAAGAAGATGAGTTACATGGGTGTTTTGAGATAGACCTAACCAGAGAAATTGAAATGGAAGTAGAGGAGAATAATGAAAGGGTTGATGACGAGGACGCTAGAGATGAGGTTTCCAATGCGAAAGACTTAATATTGCTTGAGCAATTACAATTAGGGATTGATGAGGAGGAGGGGGAGGGGGAGGAGGACGGGGATGGGGATGGGGACGAGGAGGAGGATGGGAGGGGGAGGAGCAGCAGGGGAAGCAGCCTGCTATCTGGTTATGAGGTCCCTCTAGACTCCCGGATAGGCCAATACCTCTAGCTGCACGTCCGGTGATTAGACCTGTGAAGCCAGCATAAGTAACTTTATATGTTATCACTACTTTTTCTTTTTTTAATTTAGAAATCATAATTAAAACTAATATTTTATCTTAATCACTTTTTTGCAAGAGTTGGGAAGTAGTGATCCCAGGTGGTCACAAGCGCAAGGTAAATTGCATCTTGGGTCTTTTGTGCAGGGAGCACTTCCAGGCCAAGTTCACATTGGCACAAGGTACGGGCCAACATGGACATGGAAGCACTACGAAGCTACCCCCAATCAATTCGACCAATTAAACAGTTGCTACCCCAGCAAGGCGGATCGGGTGGTGGAAGAGATGTGGATAAGTATTTCTTGCAATACACTGCTCAATTCATCACATTTATTATACATCGAATACATCGTGTTTGTATGCAGAATTTCTACAGGTGTGAGTCGGGGCACGAGGAGGACGCTAAGGTTGTGGCTCACAACCAATGCCGTAAGCTCATGAAGGACATGCATTATGAGGCCCAAGTTCAGTGTGTCATAAACTACACTTCACATGTCATTGGGCGACGCATTAAAAAGGAAGAGGCAAGAACTGTGAAGCTGACACGAGAACAATACTTGCAGGTATATTTAGATTTTATTCTTTGATTTAGTACATCACTTATTTGATCCTCTTACATGTCAGCCACTTGATCACGTGTAGGTGCCTGTGTGGTGTTGCCGTAATGATGTCCAGTGCTGGGAACGCATAGTGGACAAATGGTTCACACCGGAGTGGGAGGAGATGCACAACACTGGTCGAGAAATGGCGTGCACTTATGCCTGGTCTAGCACACCACCAAGGCAGCCTTAGCAACGAGGAGTACAGGGCTCAATGGATATATGGATTCATATTTTTGTTAACTCTCAATTGTGTATAAATTGTAAGTAACATGGTCTTTTTTGCAGTCTCAGGCACATCATGGCGCTGAAGGACCCAAATTTGTGGGATGGGCTTTGGCACACAAGGGCAAGGTGCCTCAAGCCACCTACGACCTGAATGACCCACCGTCGTCATACACCAATTCCTCCTTCTACTCCTGCAACAGTGCGTACACGAAGGTGGAAAATCAAGTTCATGGCCCAGGGTGGGATCCGGCCGCCCACCCTCTTGATGGAGAGGTGATCATGAGGGCGGGAGGAGGCAAGAAGCATGACCTGTTGTTCATAGGCGACGGTACTGTAGACACGGCCAGTACTCCCACTCTCTCCCAGATTCGAGCGAGGGACCCAAGCACTGCCCCGGCCGTACACCCACGGCTAACCGTGGCACAGTTGCAAGTGTAGTAACTTGAGGTTAGTTCTGCTTTATTCATCATTCATTTAATAACTAATCACATATTCTCTTTGCACTGTAACATTGGGATAAAAAATTATAGGCCCAGCCCGCCGAAGAGAGAAGGCTAAGGCAAGAGTCGGAGGCGAGGCAGCAGGCAGATATGACCAACCTGCTTGCTTACCTTCAAACCATGCACGCTCAGATGAGAGAATCTCTACCGCCGCCTCCGACTATGTCACGTTCGGCTCCAGCAACTCCTCAGGTGAGCTACTTCATAGCCGAGTTGATTCATTTTAAATATTGTAGACTTAGAGACTTAGTTCAATTTAGAGAACTAGAAACTTATAATAATTTAGAGATTTAGAAATATACAACCACTGAGAGACTTAGATAACCTATTACCTTACAATCACTTAGAAAATTACAAGTTCTCACTTTCAATATTTTTTACTTCATGCAGAATCAATCGGTGGCATCGAACACACCTGACATGTCGACGGGTATGTCACCGACATTTCCGGCGCAACAGTTGTTCCCACCGCTGCAATGAGCTTCATGAACTAGGGAAGAGATGTTTGTTGAAACTACGTTGAACTTGTTGAATTATTGTTGATGACGAGATTCATGAACTTGTGAGGAGATGTTTGTGAACATTGAGTGGAATTTAAGTGATATATGTGTTATTTTGATGAGATATGTAAAATATTGTTGATGTGTGTGATAAATTGATGATATATGTGATATTTTGATGAGATGTGTGACATATTATTAATGTTTGTTGAATATATTAGTGATATGTGATATATATGAGTGATTATGGAAGGAAAAACAAAAAAAAAAAGAAACTGAAAGGTCACTTTGCCATGTACCACAGCCATGGCACACAGCGAAGTGACCATAGAAGGGCAACTAGGAAAGCCCTTCCTGGGCAGCTGGGCAGCACGTTCACCGTGTGCCACATCCTGGCACACGGTGAAGTGACGATAACTTGCCGTGTGCCAGCTTCTCGACACACGGCAAAGAGGAGAAGTTCGCCGTGGACACGCTGGACGGCACACAGCGAAGATGAGGGGGCGGGGGCGTCACAGCCATCGTTAATGGCAGGATTTCGCCCTGTGCCCCGTCAAGCACACGGCGAAGGTGTTTGCTGTGTGCCCGACCTTTGACACACGGCGAATCGGCAGTCGCCATCGGTGCCGTTCGCCGTTGGCTCTTCGCCGTGGGCTACACGGCGACTACGTTTGCCGTGTGCCGTAGGCACACAGCGAACTATCAGTTTCCGGTAGTGCATGAAGCCCGATTAGAGCACCTCGCCGGAAGAACTTCACTGTCATTGATAGGAGAGAAGAGCCCAATCGACTTCTTAGGCTAATAAACGAGTCATCAAGCAATGGTCCCTAAGGCACCCTATATTGAAAGGATTACGAGCGATGAATGCTTCAGGATAGATCCATACCGTGTATGCACCAGGAACAGCGTGTTCTTGCAAGTTATAATTAATCTGCTTCAACCGCAAAGTCCATCTTTGTTGTTTTGCTTATAAAGTTTGTAACAAACAGATCTAATATTTTGAATTTTTGGTGTGCTCAGATCATGGCATTTTGACGCCCTTTGTTTGTTGGTGCGACATGAAGTCTTAGGTGCAGGTGAAGCCGGCTCATTTCAGGTACGAATTAATTAACAAGTTCTAATAGAGAAGAATATTCTCAGTCTGTCATTCAAAACAATGAAATAATTTGATGTTTGGTGCCTTCTGGTGACAAATTAGGTTGGCATTCGGCACCAAGTTTTTTATGTAAAATTTTCTATTGCTGTCACAAAAATCTACTGTGTACAGGTTCCACAGTGCTAAGAGGCCAAAGAAGACAACTGGTTTTCATGACAATGCACATATGTGGTTATGACCTGGACGAGCTTGAGCCTGTTGTCAAATTTGGGATCGGTCGATACAATTATATTGTACAAGCAGTAGGATACATGCATGTATAGAAAGATTCTGACGGGCTGTAAATTTTCTCTGAAGATTATGTTAACCTTTCCAATTTCTCGGCTTCATCTTATTTTTATTCAGCTGTAACAACATTTGTCTTAATCCAATAGTATCTTCGGCAATGGAAATGCTATAATTAAACTAGCTAGTAAATCAAATTGTGCAATTGGCACGCCTGGTAATTGCCTTGTTGCAAAAAAATATGCACAATGAAATCACAAAAAGTGCACCAATTTTATAATTAAGATTGAGCTGAATGGATTGTACGATAGGAAATTTATGATCAGATATACTAACTTATTGTACTCAAGCGACATTATGCGATTCCATATTATTATTATTCATACTTTTGCACTCAAGCTTAATATTATTTGCTAAAGGTAGTTCGGTTACAAAATTATTGAGTTCAACCACGACAGTGTTTGCAGTGTAGTACCAAATAAGGTATTTGTGGCCGATCAATTCCATCCTAAATGGACAAGAATCGTCTAAACATGGATTTTGTGTTAGTTCATCTTATTACTTCCCCACAAAAACAAGCCCAACACTTGATCCCATCTAAATTGTCTTTTTGTGATCAAACGTAAAACTATTTGCTATCATGGTACTCTAGCCACAAATATTGTGTTCAAAAATGATATTGTTTGCTATCCGGCTTCAAGGAGCAAATAGCTGCAAATTTTGTGGTAGATCAACTGCGTCCTAAATTGCCCAATCGTAAGAGAGTTTGGATTTCAAAACATTTAATTATTTCACACTTAGAAACAGCATGATAGTTGATCTCATACTGTCGATGACATATACCCGGGGTACCTCTCATATAAAAAAAGGTGGAGATAGACTCCTACTTAGATATGTATAGTAGACCAACTAGGACTCCGCCATGTAACCCTTTCCCCCGGATATATAAGGAGAGTCAGGGACTTCCCTCAAGGGACAAGCAAGCAATAGCATCGCGCATAACATAGAACTAGATATCATCATCTAGGTCTATCCTCGTCTAGATCTATGATCTAGACATATGAATATAAACACCACATAATACAGGACATAGGGTTATTATCCTTTGAGAGGCTTGAACCTGTCTAAATCGGCGTCTTATGTTACCATCGTCTCTCGATCTCGCACATACCCTATTCTACATATAAATCATCATAGGTAAACTACCCTATGATTAATGTCGAGAATAAGTCTTAACATTTGACGCCGTCCGTGGGGATGAGAGCGTGATGATTGACATATCAAGTTTAATGGTTTTAATTAACTTAAAAGATTTGATCGTGATTTTACCGACGTTAAAGCGCACATGTCATCGTGAAGTTGGCCCCCACGGCAGACCGCTGTTTCTTGCATGACGTGAAGTCGGCGAGATATGCCATCGAGTTTGACGAGCGTCAAGTTTACGTGCGAAAAGCTTTTATTTATGTGCATGATGTGCAGTGATGATCACTATGTTTTCTATGTACATGCAGACATTAACAATAGCTGTAGGCAACTTTTAGATACTTCCTCCGTCACTTATTTCACGTTCTATGTAAAGTTTAAATTCCTACTCTCTTCGTTTCTTTTTACCTGTCATTTTAAAGATATTTTTTAATAGTCAGATTCATTAAATATTTTCTAAACCTGAACATACATATTATCCAGATTCAGAAAATATTTAATAAATCTAATAAATAGCCAGAACGATAAGTAATTTAAGACAGGGAGAGTAATTTATTTGACATCCTCTGTGCCAACTGCACTTGTCTGTCTATGTTTCCATCAGAGATGAATAAATAAATGAGAGAAAAACCTCATCCGACCTGAAGCTAGCACTTGTGTGTGATAGGGCCTACGCACATGGGCAGTTGATCCCCTTTGCAGCTAAATAAAAAAGGATAAAACAACACCCTGCATTGGATTTGCATGCAGTGGCAAGGTAGCAGGTACAGAGCAGAGGGTGTATTGGTTTTGATGAAATTTGACAAAGAGTCAGGACGGAGGGAGTACTTCATACAGTAGTTGACTGTAGTTTTAGCTTCAGCCAAATTATATACAAGTAGTGTGAACGCCCTAACTGGATCATGGCCTTGCAGCCTATGTGATTGTCCTGGCAGTACTGACATCACAGCTCGAAGTCCATGAAAGAAATTAATTCTTATGGTTGGTGGCAATAACACGATAGAGTTGTTAGTTAATTTTTCCAGGAAGGTGCCCGACACATCATTTATGAAGAGGATAAAATAATTGATCAATCCTGTTCTGGCATGACTTACGAATGGAGAGATCCTTAAGCTAAAAAGAATAATACTCTCTTTATACTTTAAAAAGAAATCGTTCTAGGTCTATAATTAATTTTATAAAAGCAAGTTGTTTTTTTAAAAAGCAAAAAAATATTATGACTATGGGAAATTGAACCAGCAACCTCATAGGTTGAGCAATTTTTGCTTTACAGCAGCAACCACTAGGATAAGCATACATTATTAATTAGATTAGTTCCAAGACGTTTTTAATAAGAATAGAGAGAAAAAATATCTTCTAATTAATGAGTCATTGATATGTTAAATTATATCTAAACTACTTCTTTTTAAAATATGAAGGAAGTATGTCCGTATCAATGGCTTTGCAAGAGGAACACCTTTTTTGTGTTAACTACCACTGTAAGAAAAAAGCTCATCACTACCCTATGGACTTGATCTATTTAAGCATTCAGTAATAAAATGATCCTGACATGTGGACTTACAATTGGGGAAATGGTTACTCTTCATCGGCAAGGATTTATAGGCATATCTTGGGGAGTATCCGGCATATTGATGGTTACAACAGAGTTCAAGTTAGCTCAAGCACAATGATGCTGATGAAGGATCGACTTAATACACAAGGGATACTCAAAAGGAAAAAAAAACTGACCCTAGAGTCATATACTATACATATTCGTTCGGTAGAGCATCATCAATCGGAGTTAAATTCCCATCACATTTGAAAGCTATGTACGTGACAAAGCTTATCCAGAAATCCGTACAAGGCTCGAGTAGGCGCCGACCAAATGTCCAATTCTCCATAATGATTGTGGTGGCACATCAAAATCTACATGCTTCAAGTCGTTGTATCCACAGGATGCATGACATCCAAATAAAAAATACACCACGCGTGGAGCATGCATATATTAAAATAACATGCGACTATAACAGCTCGCCAACTACCCTCCCCTCCACACACATATTAAAAGGCATCCTAAACCATCTCGTGCCACACCCACAAGCTTCAGTTAGAGCCCTGAGCTAGTATTTGGATCCAGCCAAAAGGTGGCAAGAACTGGCATGTCCACCAGCGGCATAGAAACAAGGAAGCCAGACTCCATGTCGCCGGTGACCAAGCAGACCGACGCCGAGAAGCTTCAGTTGATCGAGGAGATGACAGCTAACGTCGACGCCGTACAGGAGCGCGTGCTGGCGGAGATCCTCAGCCGCAACGGGAAGAGCGAGTACCTCACAAAATATGGCCTCGCCGGCGCCACCAACCGTGCCACATTCCGTGCCAAGGTGCCCATGGTGACATACGAGGACCTGAAGCCGTACATCCGGCGCATTGCAGACGGGGATCGTTCGCCCATCTTAACGGGGCCCGAGTATCCTATCTCGGAGTTCGTCTTCAGCTCAGGCACATCTGGAGGCGAGCCCAAGCTTTTGCCCTATGTGCAGGACGATGCGGACCGCCGCGGGGTGTTCCAGAGCCTTCTTATGGCGGTAATAAAGCAGTAAGTTACTAGTTGTCGGTCAGTTTCATAAATAGAGGTATTAGTAATGCGTTTGAGATTTTGGATGTGTGCCTGCATGCGCAGATTTGTTCCTGGGCACGAGACGGGGAGAGTTCTTGGCTTCCTCTTCGTGCACTCTGAGACGATGACGCCGGGAGGCCTGCCTGCACGGACCGCCATAACGAGCGTGTGCAAGAGCCAACGCTTCAAGGATGTCATCTCCCGTACCAACACGTGCCCTGTGGCTGCCATCCTCTGCGAGGATGCATCTCAAAGCATGTACGCCCAAATGTTGTGCGGTCTGTGCCAGCGCCACGACGTGATGTGCGTGGGCGCCACGTTCGCCGCCGGCCTCGTTCGTGCCATCCGCTTCTTCCAGCTAAATTGGGAGCAGCTCGCCGCCGACATCGAGACCGGCGTGCTCAGCTCCCGTGTTACTGACCAATCAGTACGTGAGGCGGTCGTCGGAGGCATCTTAAAGCCGGACCCGGACTTGGCCCGGTTCATCCACGATGAGTGCTATAAGGGCGACTGGGCTGGCATTATCAAGCGCATCTGGCCAAATACTAAGTACATCAGCACTATAGTCACCGGGTCGATGGCGCAGTACATTTCGATCCTTAACTACTACAGTGGTGGCTTGCCGATAGCGTCCACTAGGTATGTATCATCGGAGTGCAGCACCAGCCTCAACCTTCAACCATTCTGTCACCCGGCTGAGGTGTCCTACACCATCATGCCAAACATGGCCTACTTCGAGTTCCTCCCCGTGGACGACAGTGCCCAACAAGGCGATGAGACAACACCAACAACCCAGCATCATCAGCTCGTGGACCTTGCCCGAGTGCAGGTCGGCCGTGAGTATGAGCTCGTGGTCACTACCTATGCCGGGTTGAACCGGTACCGCATCGGCGATGTCCTCCGTGTGACGGGGTTCCACAACTCTGCGCCACAGTTCCGGTTCGTGTGTCGCAAGAATGTGGTGTTGTCCGTCGATATCGACAAGACCGATGAGGCCGAGCTGCATCGCGCGGTGGAGCACGCGGCTACGTTTCTCCACCCGCACGGTGCTTCCGTGTTGGAGTACACAAGCCAAGTGTGCACCAAGACCATCCCGGGACACTACGTCATCTACTGGGAGCTGCTGATGATCGAGAAGGAGCCCCAAAGCGGCAGCACTGCGGGTGCGGCGGCTGTGAACAACGGCGTGTTGGATAGGTGCTGTGTGGAGATGGAGGAGGCCCTGAGCTGGGTGTACAGGCTTCAGCGGGTTGTGGACAAATCGATTGCGCCATTGGAGATCCGGGTAGTCCGATCTGGGACATTCGAGGAACTCATGGACTGTGCTGTTTCCCGTGGCACGTCCATGAGCCAGTATAAGGTCCCCCGATGTGTGACTGAGAAGCCACACATAATCGAGCTGCTCAATTCGCGCGTCGTCTCCAGCCATTTCAGCTCCAGGGCACCACGTTGGGCACCAGCAGAATCGACCGCCCAATGATTCGAACGGTGGTGTGTGCAGGTACACGTGACTAGCTAGTATTGACAAGCAACAAGCATTATTTCCCGGCACCGTCCGTAGGTTTGGTAATTTGGTTAA
This sequence comes from Eleusine indica, assembly GCA_030378355.1. Lineage (NCBI taxonomy): Eukaryota > Viridiplantae > Streptophyta > Magnoliopsida > Poales > Poaceae > Eleusine > Eleusine indica. The sequence goes on from CM059494.1 coordinate 50,611,770, forward strand.
GCCGTAAGGATATGATTCTTAAGGAGCATAGATGTACAATTTTTCTCGTGGCTAAAAGCAGCAAAATAAATAAATAAAAAAGGCTACCGATAAAGTGGATGTGCCATGTGCTTGAAACCATGGCAAAAGAAGCTTGTATCAAACAAGGCAGGAATTTTAGCAATAAAATTTATTTGTAAAATAATCTGAGACATAGATGCAATGCTTCAGTTTTACTCATTGAAGTCCTGGTGTAATCTCCTTTCTTCAATTATGTAAACTAGTTTGTCTACCCTCTAGTATTGATTTCTTCTTATATTGTAGAAATCAACAATTGAAATCTCTTTAAAATTTTGTATTATACACTTTATCAATGAAAACATCATATTTTTTGAACGATATATATACTTCTAGAACATATGGTCAAGTTCTCACTTATTAGAAGTGTTGTGATGTCCACCTTAGAGGTGACGTGATTTAATTTCAACCTCTCACAACAATAATTGGAATTGATTTTCCTACATAAAAATAATAAATAAAATAGATAGAGTACACGTGAGGGTCATGTATAGAGGCAACGGTAATTATTTAATAAAATTATTTTGGTCAATTATTTTAGTGTTAGTAGTGGGTAATTTAAAAACACATACAGGGGTATTTTGGTCTAATTATCTTATAATAGCAGTGGTGGGTAATTTCTGTTTTTTTTCTCCGATTGACATGAGAATTTCTTGGCCTTGAGAGCGAACATGAAAGCTCCTTTTCTTGATCAAATATATATATAATAGAATCAACATTAGCTATTATATATATATATATATATATATATATATATATATATATATATATAGAATTGATCAAGAAAAGGAGCTTCCATGTTCGCTCTCAAGGCCTAGAAGTTCTCACATTAGTTGGAGAAAAAGAAAAAGAAAAAATACCCACCATTACCATTATGAAAAAAATTAGACCAAAATACCCTGTGCGACGCTGTAATAGAACCGCCTTACCACGGAGACGATTCCGTTTCAAGATCTTTCTCGGCTAACGACACGCGCTGTGACGCCCAACAGTACAACATATGACAGAATAATATAGTTGCAACAAGAACAAAGATGTAGTACAGAGTTTTACATAAATCCGAATTTAAGTTACAAACCAGAGTTTTAAAAGTGCGAAGCGAAATTGTTCAGCTGTATTAAAATGGTCCAACGGAATAAGTAAGATATAATCGCCCTCTCACGGCGATACACATAGGAACATCCGGCAAGGATAGGTGTTTGCCCAAAACACTGTACCGGCAATCAACAGACTCCTCCTCCTCAGTGTCGATGCATCGTTCCCACTTTATATTCCAGCAGTCATGACGCTGGCCCTCTCAGTGGAACCTACCACCGCAGTGACAGTCTCCACCCTAATCATCTGAAAATCACATAGAGCTACGCCCTGAGCGACTAATACTCAGGAAGACTGACCCGTCAAAATGGCCATCTACAGCCGACTCCTAGACATGCATAGGCTAAGGTTAGGGTTTATGTTATCAAAAAACCAGCCTAAGAGTGGATTCTTATTTTTCAAGTTTTAGCAGCAAGTTAAGTGGATATGCAAAATAATAAATTTAGTTTGCACAATAACTACAACAATCATGGTTGCAATACAATTAATAATATTTCAATATAGCAATATTAAACATATTTATCATATTAATGACTTTCAACACTGTTCCAGAGCAGCGATCAAGTGGTACTCGTTACTATGAGGGGCAGCAACTCGAATCGATTTACATCCTGTAGGAGAAACCTGCTTGCACGATCTGTACGCGCTTCATTGAAGCCATATGGAGCAACCTTTCGCTTACGGTACCACAAGGTCTTCCGGGCCTGGCTCCCCCGAGAAGGGTCCCCCAGCACGATGCGTCCCGTACCGCCATCCGTGGGTGGATTGCTCTCTCCTCTCAGCCCTAGTTCCACCAAACAAGGGAGTAGGATATCTTCCAACCAAGCAGTAGTTGTAGCTATGTTAGTTTACTGGGCTTATAATTCCAGCATGCAAATAGTACGTTCAAATTTGATCCCATGGGCCGGACACGAGACGTAGCCTTAGATGACTCGGACGGGGGTACCTCCTTGAAGACAAGCTGTCCTTCTCTTTCCACCTTGTTGTCCATCCGGTCTTCATTGTTATCCCATCCAAACTTTCTTTCAGCCGATATTATTCCCCAGTGATAATGTTTCCAGGTCTACGAGTGGTCTCCATACCACTCAACGAATAGTTGTCCTAGATTAAGCAGAGCGACTACCGGTCTGAGACTAATACTGGGTAAAGGGAACCTACTGCAATACTAAGTTTTTAAATAACTCCTATAAACTTAATGCACAAACAAGCCTACATCCCTGACTAATGTGAAAAGAAAAATGTAAAACTGGTGGGATGCACCGGGGCTTGCCTTGGTCCTTTTCCTAGTTAGCTGAGTCGGCACCTCCTTCTTGCTCCTGCTCTGGTCCATCCTCTATGTGGTTCACCTCGTGATCTACATGATGCAAATGTGATGCTGTGCATGAGAGAAAATTCATGACAGTCTTCTTAAATAAGCCTGACAGGTATGATGAGTACGGGGGTGTTGATTGCCAGGTAATTTTAAATATATGGTGGGAGCATAGGGTGGGTGTGTTTAGTGTATTTCCATCATGGACTCTAGTAATTAAGCGTGATAATGACGTATAAAAGTGCAAGGTGTGTCGATCCAAATTGATGCGGTTGAGCAAGGCTTTTGGACTGTGGTATCGATATAAATAACGATTCAGTGTATCGCGCCAACCTTAATTAAAAACTAAGTATAATGTATTCAGCCTTAAAGTGCAACTATAGATTAAACAAAATTATTACACTTGAGACACGACTAATTAAATTAGCATGGTTGTGAACATCAAAATGAGTACATGTGATTTACTGTAGTTAGAACATGTCGAGGGTAGATTTTGGACCAAGTTTTATAGACATGCATTGAGCCAATAGTTTTAAATAGCTAAAACAAGGCACGTGCCAAATAATTAATTGTGACTAAATTATAGGGAACTACAACTTGTAACCTTTCAGGACAATTAGTGATAAAGAAATATATGTGGATACTAAATTTCAAGAATTTACTAACTTCATAGATTTTTTTTATGATTTTACTAGTGTTTTACCTATTTATTTTAGTTCTAGTAAAAATACTAACATGCAACATGGTTCAGCATTTTTCTACAATAGTACAAGTCTAGATGGTTCCAGAGAATTTTTGTTTGAAAATTTTACATGCAGTGGATTGCCTGGTGTGGATTTTTGAAGTTTAATCAATTTCTTTTGATCATTAAATGCATGCATAAAGAATCATGTACCCTTACTGTGTTTTGGTATTTCTATTAAAATAGAGAATAATCTGAGGGGTCCAGATAGTATTTTATGGTCTTTTATTTCTAAGTAATTATTTCTATATTGATCTTTGAATCTAGAAATATTTATTTTGGCTATATTTAAATTCCAGAGGTATTACCTCGTTAATGGGTCGAAAGAAACCGGCCCATCAGCCACAGCGCGGCGGGGAAGGCGAGGGAGGCCCAAGGCCACCTGACCGATTCAGGCCTAGGATGCAGCAAGGCCCGTTGGCCCAAGCGCTAGGCCAGCCCAGCCAGCGTGGCAAAGCCAGGCCAGGGCGCACGCCTTGGGTGCCTGACGGCGGCGCGGCCGCAGTGGGCCAGCAGGGCACCGACGAGGGTTTGGTCCACCACAGGCGGACGCGTGGGTGCAGGGCGCATGCACTGGAGGGAGAGGCGGCGAAGAAGGAGGAGCCTCCACGTTCGCTCTCAAGACCTAGAAGTTCCCATATTAATCAGAAAAAAAGAAAAAAAAAAGAAAAAATATCCACCACTACCATTATGAAAAAATTAGACTAAAATATCCTTTCACATAATTTTAAATTACTCACCATTAATATTATATAAATTACCCATCACTATCATTATGAAAAATTTAGACCAAAATACCCCTCCACATAATTCTAAATTACCCATCATTAACATTTTGTAAATTACCCACCATTGCTATTATAAATTACCAACCACTGCTATTATAAATAAAATAGACTAAAATACCCTTCCATATAATTTTAAGTTACTCACCATTAGTCTTATTTTAAATAATAAAGTAAAAATCCTAAACCAGTTCGGGATAATATATGCACGGTATCCATGTATGACTTTGGAAGTTGAAAAACAAAATTCACGTGTTGTGGTAGCAACATATTAACGTGGCTGTTGAAAAACAAAATTTAAAAAGAATCCATAGACACACGGTAACATAAATATATGTGTCTTTAAAACAAATGTGTGTTCCGATCGTGATAACATCTATATATACCGATTCAAAGAATACTTTCAACGTGGTTTTAGAAAAAAAAAATTGTTCATGGATACACCCTATTTTTAATGCATGAGACTTCCTCTATATTGACTCTCTAGCAAGATATATACATAGAACGTGAATGCATTTTTCGGTCTTCAGAATACATTGGAATCTAGATATGAGGGTTTCACCAAATAATGAAGCATGTATTTATATGTGCATTAAAAATTATGTTGGATAATACTATATTAATATATTATATAAATCTGAGTATTTTGATTATAATGCCATGGTAGTTGAATAGTTCTGCTTTATTACCTAAGCTTTGAATGAGTAGAGCAATATCAATAAATACAAGCCCACGCATAACATGTTGTTTTGTTTTTATAATCGTAACTAAATAGTTGATCAAATATTGATAATAATTTTTATAATATTTAGGATAATATATAAGACTAGCCGCACAAATATACGGGTAGGTTAGCTAGTTTTAATGAAAAGCCAGGTGGGGATCCCCCCGCCCCTCCCCGTTGACATTAAAAAAAACCTAATTGAGGCTTGATTTCTGCTCTTCGTTATGGTGGTTTTGAGCTGAAAATTGAGGTCGACCGAAGATGATGGTGTCAAACGGAGATGAGTACCGTGCGGCTGCCTAAGAGTTGACGAGCCGACTGGTTGGTATGCATGCTGCGCATGCGGTTTCTTTTCTAGCTCCCATCCATATCCTCTCGGAAGCTCGAATCGATTTCCTTACTTATTACGTTCGTCTCCCACTTCGAATACAACACGGACCCGTGTGCGCATCTCAATCTTGGGGTAAAGAGTTTACATTGCTTATGTTTACTTCAACTTTTTCTGGTACGTAGGAAATGAGGATTTTTTATTTTTACTACAAATTAATAAGGAAAGTTCTGATTCTTCTATAAATTCATATGAATTTCTCACGAATGCAATTTCTTCTGTAAGTTTAGCTATTTTTGGTCTATTCATAGCATATATATGCTATGGGTCTGCTTATTCTTTTTTTTAGAATTTGAATTTTAAAAATTCCCTTGTAACACATACCCTTCCAACATAACCCGCTTCATCACCAAAAGAGATGTTGGGTTGCTGTCTAACAATACGATAATCAAGTTACGTCGGTTTCTCAGTTCCCATACAAAGGTATGTACTTGGTACAGTTTAAACTTGGTCACGGGTCTACACTCGAATGGGGTTCTTAATCGACACAAACGGGGCTATGGCAAACAAGGTCCAACCTTGTCGCCTCAACCTACACATGCACTTTCCCGTTCGGTCTCAAATTAATCCATCATTGTCATGTGAGAGTACAAGTGATAAATTCCCGAACCATCCTATATCGAGTAGTCTCCATATCACTCGATTTTCCTACCGATGACTCCATATTAAGCATAGCAAATTCTAACAAATGGCTGAACAAGTATATTCATACCCATAGGATTTGTCTTTCCTACATGCAACTAGGATTTTAATCATTTCCTACACGTAATGCACAATACATGACACGCATACATGTGATACAAAATAAAAATTTTAAAACATAGGAGTGCACCAGGGCTTGCCTTTGGTCCGAGCAATGTTAGCACACCCAAAAACATAGTTCATCCATCACCTCTCTTTCTGCAGCACCAATCTCCTTGTTCTTGTTAAAGGCTCATTTCCTTGTAATATGATGCACTATGCAAGTCAAGAATATGATAAGAAAATTCACGGAACTTACTTAATAAATGGATGCAATGACATGATGCATGCGAGTAGATATTTAGAGTTATCATTAAGTGTCAATTATTTTACTAAACATATTTCCCTCCTTGACATGCGAGAGTGGTTATGCAATACAACTAAAATGATGCGAGCAACTCGAGCAAAGAATAATTGATACTAGCAATGCTAAGGTACTGCAATGATCTTGTTTAATGGATTTGGTAGAAAAGAAATGATGCAATCTAATTCCTTGACAACAACATGCATGATCAAACAAATTATGTGAGGATATAGCATGACAACATGAGTATGAGATTATATTATAAGAAAGGTGACTTAGCATGTAGTAAGATAATACTCAATATGATGTGATGAGGTGAGTTAATCTACTTTCGCACATTTTCTACCAAAGCATGGTGCAAATGATATAGCAAATTTTATTCAACTAAATGAGCATAGATATAATCAGAGACAAGCTAATTTAAATGAAACATAACTACTAGGGAGCAAAGTGCACATGTGACTATAATTAAAGTAAATAAGATCGAGCTACTCATTCATGATTATGCCACTAACTAGAGATGAATAAGCTACTAAGATGAAAAATGGTTGTAGAAGAGAAATGCTAGTGAGTAATTTGAATGTTTCAGGGAGCATGACATGGCATTTATATACCAAAGTTCATGGCATGAACATGCACCAATTAATTATAATAAAAATCACAATATAAGCATGCCTATAGCAAAATAAATCATTTCATGCAAATGCCTAGTAGAAAAATTTTATGTTAATGCACTAAGGCGTAGTACAATGCAAATAATGAATTACAAAATAGAAATAAGCATCATAGTATTATTATTTATTTTTCTATCATTTAAACGGCCCTAAATAAGATAAATACATAACTTTCAATTTCATGACATGACCAAAGCAAATTAATTCACATACGAGTTACATGCAACACAAATAATATGCATGCAGGTATGGAGAATTTAAACATGCACTAATGAGGAGTTATGATTTTATGTGTTATTTTTCTTATTAAATACACTCATGAATAAATATGAACTTTTGGTGTGCTTTAGTAATTTATTCCATTAGTACACATTCATAGAAGTTCAAAAAGTATTTATTTGAAATTTTATATGAAGTATAATGTTCTGTGTGGATTTTTAAAGTTAAAATCATTTTTCTTTACACATTAACACATGCATAAATAAATGTTTGGTATTTTTATGATTTAGCAATTTTATAAAATAATACATATTACTAGGAGTGCATAACATATTTTTGTTCATTTTTATTCCCAGTATATGTTTGTGTGTGCATTTTTGAAGCTAGAATATAATTTAGTTTTGCTTATTTTAAATACTAGAAGGATTACCTGGCCACTTGGGCCTAAAGCTCCAGGCCCATCAGAACCTGGGACGAAGGGGAGAAACACCTGGGCCAACTCCGGGCCCAGGCTGCTAGTGGCCCGAGGCTGAGCCAGCCCAAGCAGGGCAATCGACCCAGCTGGCCGCACCGGCCCATGCACTCGGCCTAGCCGAGGCAACAGCCAGCGCGCGGCGTGCGCTCGGGGCCGGCGGCGCGGCGCGGCCACAGCGCCCGGGGAAGAGGCCGGCAATGCCTCCAACTGGTGCAGTGCAACACCCTAATTTTCATATTTTGCAAGTGATTAATTTTCCTACTTTTATTAGGGTGTTAATATTTTTCTTTAGCTACAAAGATTATTTTCCTGATTTATTAAATTAAGTAATTAAAATTATTATTATTTTTGTATTATTACATTCATGCTGGATAGTATGCATTAGGATTTTTATTGGTGTGAAAAAGTATTTTAAATTTGACTAGAAATCAATTTAGAAATAGTTAGAATTTTTAAAACAATTTAGAAAAGAATTTGGAAAGAAAAAGGAATTTTTCCTGGCTCATGGGCCACTTCGCTCCCTGAGCCCATTTTCTCTTTCCCCTCCTCCTCTCGCGTTTTCCCCTCCCATTCTTCTTTCGGCCTGCCAGCCCATCCCGGCCCGCGCTCGCTGACAAGCTGGCCCCACCCCGCCCGTCTTCCTCCTCCAGCCTCTCTCTCTCTTCTCTCCCCGCCACCGATTGGTAACCGCCGTCTCCCCTCCTCCCCGCCTCCCTGGCTCCCCGAAACCGGACCACGAGTACCCGCGTGCTTCCCCGTTTCTCCTTCCCCACTTCCCACCCTTAAACGTGCACTCCTGCGCACTCATGCCCATCAATGGCCGCTGGCGGCCATTGATTTCCGCCGAGCTCTCGTCCGCTCGCCTCTTCCCTCCCTACTACCCCTATAAAACCGAGAGCCGGCTCCGCCTTGCCCCGCCACTCCCTCCTCTCACTCCTCCTCACTCCCACGATCCCCGGAACCCCATGCCCGACGACCTCCAGTGATCGCCGCCGCCTTCCTCCATCACCGACCTGCCTCGAGCCCTCCCCGCGCCAGCGCGACGGCACGTTGAGCATCCCCTCGCTCCCCTGTCTCTCTCCCCGTACTCTCGCGGCGAAGGACCAGTGGCCGGAGCGCCATTCCGGCCTATCTCCGGCGACCCCTCCACTTGCGCTGCCGCGTAGCTCACCGCCGGCCGCCACTTGCCCCGCCTGGTCCCCCGTGAGTCGTCCGATCCTCGATCTACGACCCAGATTAGAAGAACCCCGAAGGGTTATTTTTTTTGGTGCATAGTGGACTGTGGACCACGGGTCAACGCCCGGTCCACGAACCCTATGGACCCAATCCACCACTTTTAGGATTTAATTTAATACCAATAAATTCTAGGAAAATGCCCTTTTTACAGTTAGGCCCCTGATCTTTAATTTAATTAGATTTTTAACCTAATCCTTTTACAGAACTTTTAGTAATTTATATTTTCACCCCTGAACTTTTTATAAATATTATTTTGGCCCTGGAAATTTATAGAAATACCCCTAAATTTAATTTTAATTATATTTTAACCCTGACTTTTTGCACCTAGGCCCTTGTGTTTAGGTCCTAAAATTTTGCAGAAACAACCCTAGACTTTTTAGTAATTACATTTTAGTCCTAATATTTTATAATTTAGCCCCTATAATTTTATAAAATTACAAATAAGTCCCTAAACCTTGCTGTTTTTACCTTTTAGCCCCTAAAACTTCAAACTAGCATAACTTTTCAATCGTAACTCTGATTTAGGTGATTTTTGCGCTCACGGAATCGTAGGAATGCGTACTATCTTTTGATACTATTTTCATAGTCATTAGGAAATGTTTGGTGTACTGTTCCTTATTTGTTTGTGCTTTACTTTTCTGGTATTTAGCGATATTAGAAGAGGAGCAGCTCCAGAATTTTCAGGACTTTGAGTTTAAGCAGCAGCTAGCAGGAGAACAAGGCAAGTTTCCCTGACCATATTGCACCTATTAAGAATATTAGTTTACTTTTCATGCATGCTTGTCTAAATTTGAATCCTATGTTAGGGTTGACTAGAAATTGATTTATCCCGTCCCTGTCGCCTGGTTTGGGTTTGGTAGATGAGTATGGGTACATCATGCTAGTGCAGTACTTTGGGGTATAAAATGGATAATAAACTTGACTAATATTCACTTGAACGTAATTATCATTTGGGTAATTTAGATGACCCAAGCAGGAGGATGTTGAGGATGGTGCGGGTATGCACAGGTACGGGTAATGTACTGTTTGGTTTGCGGTAGTACCTTCTTGTAGTCATAAAAACCAAACTCGTGGAGCGACCACCTAGGAAAACAGCGCAAAACACAGGGCTGATATGGGTAGGCGTGGTTTAGTAGTAGATGTCTTCCCGGTTTTGCGGGCGTTCGAGGAAGGAGGACGAGATGGTTACTTTCGGCCTCAGGCGATGAAGGGTATACTTCTAGCCACGGCACCAGAGGGGCCTTCTGTAGGGATGGTTAATCCCGCAGCGGTGAAACCTTAGCATGGATGTTTTGCTGACTGGGGAGTGCTTTGAAAGATCACGTGGGGATCTCCTGGCCTCACACCTACGTTAGTGTGTTGGCAATAGGGAGACTTTAGTCGCTGAATAACGATGGAATCACCAACCTGTGGGCAAAGTTGTGCAATCTCTGTAGAGTGTAAAACTGTTATAACAGCCGTGCTCACGGTCATGAGCGGCCTGGATCCTCACACGATTAGATGGATACTTGGGTGGATCTGGTGGGTAACGAGATTTGGGTGGTAGCTGCAGGTGGGTAACCTGTAGTGTTCTGGTATGGGTGGGTAACTCATAGACTTGCTATCGGTGGGCAACCGATAGTGTTGGGCAGGTGGTTAACCTGTGGGGCTACTTTCACTTAGTAAATAGGATGCTTGTATAATTGAGTCTTAGGATGCGTAGTGCAATAAACCTGTGTCAAGCCTATTATTGATTTAGCCTGCATGTCATAACTTTCCCGCACTTGCTAAGTACTTTATGCACTCACGCGTTATAGTTTTCTCTGCTGTTGTTGCTATATTACTGCTGCTCAGACGACGCTGGCGAGATGGACTACGCCGACGAGGACTACTTTGACTAGGAGTGCGACCCCCGGTTGACTGCCTGTGGTGTTATGGAGTCTTCCGCTGTTTCTTTTATCTTCTTGATGTAATCCAGACTATATAATAACTGATGAGGACATCACTCCTATGGATACACACAACACACAACATTGCTGGTAGTAAGGGTAGAAAGGAAGTAAAGCTTGATGTAGGAGATTTAGTGTGGTTACACTTAAGGAAGGATAGATTTCCAGAATTGAGAAAGTCTAAACTAATGCGTAGAGCTGATGGTCCATTCAAAATAATGGAGAAGATTAATGATAATGCATACAAACTTGAGTTGCCTCCCGAGTTCGGGGTTAGTCCTACTTTTAACATTTCAGATTTGAAATCATACTTGGGAGAAGAGGATGAGCTCGAGTTGAGGACGACTCCACTTCAAGAGGGGGAGGATGATGAGGACATCACTCCAATGGATACACACAACACTCCTCCAATTCTGGACTTGTAAGGTCCAATGACTAGAGCTCGTGCACGACGACTAAATTTAGAGGTGAGCTCGTTCCTACGTTCTTCGCTATATGTTACTTTTGAGAATGGTTTGCTACCTAATGATTATTTTATGATTAGAAACCATGGAGAGGACCAGGAGATGATGGGAGAAGGAGTTGGGAACGTGGAGGACCAGCAAGGGCTTGGAAGCCAAAGTGGAGGCCCAATCAAAACCGACTTTGAGTCTGTTTCGGGGCCCAGAACCAGTCTGCACTAAAACAGTCGCCCAGGACGCATACGGACTCGGATTTGGACGTTCTACATATGCACGGAAAGATAAGGAGAAGACCTTTCCAATGCTGCTGGCCTCATATCAAAATGCATCCGGAGTCATCAGGAATTATCAAAACAAGAGAGAGTCCAGAATCTGTGTCGGTGCTGCGTCTCCTATTTTTGGCCTTTGGGCTTTGTATCTAGTTGAACCCAATTAGGGGCGCGTCCAGAGGGTCTTGCACGACCCTAGGGTCTTTATATACAGCCGCCGCCGCACCATTAGGGTTCGGGTTTTGCTTAAATCAATTATGTTCATAAACAGTGTCGCCGTTCATCGGTTTGTGAGACCCCAACTTCGAGAGTTTAATCATACATCTGCAATTATGTTGCATTCTTCGTTGTTCTTGCTTGTGTTCTTGATTCGTAGGCAAGGATTAGCCTTCTGACGAGGTCAATCGTCTTTGGACGGTTGATAACCAGAGGAGACGTCGTGCTACGATTGCGGGGTTTAGAACGTGCTGTTCTGAAGCCGGATCGATTTGTGTGTCGCCTCCGACCAAATCAACTTACCAAGAACCTTTCGGAAGATCGGGAACCCTTGTTTATATCAATAACGGTATGATATAATAATAATAATGACATTGGTTTTACTGTTATTTCACTTTTGTCCTGTATGCGTGAAAACTTGATCCTGGACACGTATACAGAAGCATTCAGTTTTGGCCTTAAAACTGGGTGTGACAGAGTGGTATCAGAGCCATATCGACCGTAGGACGCAAGCCTAGTTAGAAATGGCCATTTTAAGGTTTTTAACAAAACTATTCTGATATAAACTATAATCTCTTTCTTACTTATCCCCTCTATTTGTTTCCTTGTCTTTCCTTCAAATCCTCATTTTTCTGGTACTCGTCTTTTCAAAAGTTCGATAGATGGTAAGATCTAGTTCCTAAGTCTTCCCATGCAAAGTTATAAGCTCGTTAGTTTTGTTTAGCTCTATCGAGCCTATCTGTTATGTTTTGGTGTGGTGTGCCATGTTTGATTTGGATCTTTGCTTGAGTGAGATGTGAGGTAAGATTTATCTTACAAACACATCATGTTAATAAAAATTATTATTTATTATTTTTAACTTAAGACTTGGGTTAATAATAGGAAATCTATCATATTCCTATCCATCCAACTATTTACTGATCTTATTAGAGTTCTTATCAGATGGTGAACACTAGGCGCAACAATGAGGATCCGCCACCAGCACCTCCTCCAACTATGGAGCAGATTCTTGCTATGTAGACTGTTGGCACTTCCTAAGTGCCCCTTTTATATGTGAATATTACCATAATTACAGCATAATTGATACTAATTTAGGCCATTTACCTATGATATTGCCTATATATTTGTATATACGTTGTTTTGGAGCTTTATTGCAGAAATAGGTAAAATTGGTGATTAAAGTGATGCTGGAGAGGACAGGAGTCCAGAACCGATGAAAAGCACTGAAGAAGTCTAGTGCGCCGATCGGCGCAGTCCATGAGCCGATCGACGCAAGGGTGTTTTGGCCCACAGAAGGGACCAAAGCCCATTCCACATGTGTATGGAAGTTTATATGCGCAAGACACTTGAAGATATTTGCCTAGAAGATTTATGGAACTTTAAGATCTCGACATGCAGTACAAGACTTTATCTCGAAGGAAAAGGCCCACATGAGAGCTGTGAAAGATAGAGAAACCGACTCAGAGAAGAAACCAGAGAAAACACGGCTTGCGCCGATCGGCGCAACCGCTTTATTTGCTAGAAACCGAGTCCTTTACAAGTAGAACCCATATAAATACTTGTAAACCCTGGCCGCAGAGGCAGGAGGCGACAGAGGGACAACAGATTCGTGAGTTAGAGCCACCGGGGCTTGCCCCGTTAGAATAGATCTCTAGTGGAGTTTCAAGAACCATTGGAGTTAAGGGTTGATCCGTCAAGGTAGGCCATCTCGACGGGGATGAATCTTGCTCTATGTATCTTAAGGATGATTGAATATGTTGATGATGGTTTTGGTGATTTGTCTATCTTGATTCTATAATCATGCATGTGCTTATTCCAATTGCTTAGTTCTAGGCTAAGTAAGTTGATATTATCTTGATCGTGGTGATTAGGATAGTATTCGGACATTGTATTGATTATGGTTGCTTGATGATGCTAGTAGTGTGGTATAGCGGTGACAGCACTAAGCCTGCGCAGCACTATTAGATAGTTGAGTAGGGTAAGATACTCACGCGATTAAGGGTTTCCTCTCGGCAGCGATAAATCAGGAGCCGCTCGGAAAGCAGGGTAGTCTTATTCATTATAGGTTTTCATTGATCCATGTAATTACCCATTATGATGCTATTTAATTAGACTTTCTGGTTACGATCTCACTAGTAGATATCTGGCTACTCACTTAACAGCATAGGCTTACAAGGCATCTGGCGCACTTTGGCTTAGATTCACTAGTGTGCCGATCGGCTCAACTCCTGCGCACTAAGGTCCCAGTGAATTCGATAAACCTTGGAATACTCAATTCAAGGGAAAAGTGCTACAATCATACACCGTCCTCTTGCGGTATATAAGTGGGTCCGTAGGTACGACCAACAAGCATAACTGTTCTGGCGCCGTTGCCGAGGACCATAGCAGGTTTTTAAACATTGTTTGATGTATTAGTATTTAGTCATTGTGCTTTACTTGTCTCTCTAGTACATATATTCTGTTAAGTGAAACTAACAGGTATGGACGGTCCTAAGTCAAACAAACCCTCTAATTACACCGATGATCCAGAAAGACTCTTTCACAAGAAGAGAACAACGGAGAAGAGAAGCAAGTCACTTGGAGATTTAGCTAGAGAAGCAGTCCGCGCAACACCTCGAGTATTATTCACAATAGAAGACCCAGCTCAAGAGCAAGAAGAAGAGGAGATGGCAGAGGTACCTATGGTTAATCGTCTAAAGCCACAATTAACTAGTATTGTCAAGACAGATTTCCAAGAAGCTCAAGATCAACTTTCATATCAATTGGAGAGATATGTTGGAATAGTGGCGCAACAACTGTTCACAGGTTTGGAAGATCCCAATCATCACTTGCAACACTTCCTTGAGGTTTGCAGTACCTTCAAGATAGCGGGATTGACAGGAGACCAAGCACGTGTGCGGCTGTTCCCCTTCTCTCTAGTTGGACGCCCCAAGCAATGGTACAATGGATTGGAAAACCCAGTAAAAATGGTGTGGAACACGTTAGCAGCTGAATTCTTGGCCAAATACTTCCCTCCTGGTAAGACTCAAGCTTTGAAAAATAAGATTCTTGGATTTACACAGAATATTGATGAGAGCATTGGAGAAGCATGGGAAAGATACAATGAATATATGGATGCATGCCCTCATCGTGGTCTGACGGTTAGAGAAGTTGTTGAGAAGTTCTACACAGGATTGAACCTTCTATCACGTCAACACTTGGACGCCTCAGCTGCAGGATCATTCATCTCAAAAACCCCCACCGAAGCTAAGAATTTGATCAAGTTGCTAGTTGAAAATCAATCGTGGGATGGTGAGAGAAGCTCAAGGAATTTGCAACCTTCAAAAGGAGTAGCGAAGAGTGTGATTGAGAAGACTCAGGAAGACTTGATTATAGATCACCTCGATGCTATTCAAAGGAGGTTGGACAATAATCTTCATATCCCTAAGGAAGAGACACTCAAGCTGGCGGAATCATGCTCCACATGTAGTGAGTGTGGAGAATTTGGTCATGTGCAAAAAGATTTCCCTGAAGAGATGAAGATGCTAGAACATATGAAAAATAGTGGGTGGAGGCCCCAATATCAGCAACAAAGGAGTTCTTTCTCTCCTAGTTCATCCATGCAAAATTCTATCCCACTTCGTCTCCAATGTCGTGAGTTCTTCCAACCTCAAGAGAAAATCAACAAGGACAATCAAGCTAAATTCAAGGAGATTGATCGTGTCCTTGAGGGAATTAATGACAAGGTGATAGAAATTGGGAGCTGCAATGAGCAGATTTTGAAGCATACCAAGATTATGGAGCAAAAGATGGGACAGCTATCGCAAGCCATTCAAAGCAACAAGGGGGCTATTCCTGGCAATACGATGTCTGCAGAGCAGTTGAAGGCAATAGCTACGCGGTCAGGAAAGCAAACAGAAGATCCAGAGCACTCGGCGGGAGCAAGGAAGTCCTGCGCTGATCGGTGCACACCTGGCGCCGATCGGCGCGACGATCCTGTCGGCGCCGATCGGCTCCCTGAAAGCGCTGATTGGCACGAGGAGGATGTTGACCTCTCTAGTCTGAAAATGGGCATGGAGACAGAAGAGTATGGCCCTACCACGTTCCTGGATACTCAACTACTAACGAAGAAAGAAAGAGCGTGGCAACACGACGAGCAATTTGCAAGGTTTGTCGATATTATGAAGAAGCTTTACAGCATTGTCCCTTTTGTTGACGCTATCCAAGTTCCCACCTATGCCAAATATATTAAGGACATGATGCAAAACAAGAAGTCTCTAGTTTCTGAGGAGGTTGTGAAGGTTACTAAGGAGCTAACGGCGGCAATCAATGATGTTGCATTCAAAAAAACCCGACCCTGGATCACCAAGCATCAAATACATGATTGGAACAAGGATATTTGATAGGTGCTTGTGCGATCTTGGAGCAAGTGTAAGTGTTATGCCCCGTCATATATTCACAAATCTCAATTTGCCTCACTTAGAGTCTATGGGTATGTGTTTGGAGTTAGCCGATCAATCGGTATGCTTCCCAGATGGAATTGCTGAGGATGTGCCTGTTCAAATTGGAGATCACATCGTCCCTGTTGGTTTTATTGTGCTTGATATGGATAAGAGGACGAGGACCCCGTTGATCTTAGGCAGACCCTTCTTGAGGACAGCAAAGGCAATTATTGATGTTGGGAGTGGTGAGATAAACTTCGATATAAGTGGGACTCCCTACTCTTTCAAGTTTCGCCCAAACGGAGAAGAGTGCCGTGCTATTGATGAAGTGAAGAGATACAAGACACCGTGGCAACGTGGCGTCAAAAGTAATTGGAGGGGATGTATGGATAGGTCATCCAAGCTATATGAACCATGGAGATAAGAAAACCTTGTAGTGTCGTGGCAACACATCCCGCACCGTGACACTAAGGATTGATTGTTTGCGGGGAGGTCGAGCTCTTTGACCTCTAAAGAACTAGAGCGCTCTTGGTAGGCAACCCAATGATCGGGAGATTTAGAAGTTGTTTAGTGCTTATGGGAGGGCAACCCATTTCACTTAGTCAATTAGTGCTAGCCGGGAGGGCAACCCGGTGTTTTTAATTTACTTGCTTGTGATAAAAACAATCTCCCGAATAAAAAAAATAGAAAAATGTGTGCTTAATTTTTGTGTGCTCTTGCGTTGTTTGTTTATTTATGCAAAACTATGTATATACATACTGTAGACTAACAATGCAGGAATATAAAAAAAGACCAAAAACAGAAAGGAACAGAGCTTGCGCCGATCGGCGCACTATTGCCCAGGTCAAGAGAGAAGGCTGACGACGCCCAGAATTGAAGGGGTGCTAAAAATCAACCAGCAAAGTAATTTTCAGAGACGGAGCTATTTTCAAGGTAATCAAAATTTTTGAGTTAATCTTTTGTGTGCAAAATGGTTGCTAAATGACGTAGAAAAGGATGAAGAGCAACATCTAGCGAAGAAGCGAGGGGCTAGGAGCAAAAATAGACGTCGCGCAAATCGGCGCGAGTCAGCGCCGATCGGCGCGGTCACCAGATGAGCCCTGCTACGTATGTCAATACTATAGGAACATTGGGAAAAGTGGAAAATTAGATGAAAGAGATGAACACGAGGCATCAGGATCAGCGCCGGACAAAAAGACGAGGTGCAAGGACTTGTGCCGTTCGGCGCCCTTCTGCGCCGATCGGCGCCGGTACCCATGCGGTTCCCAAATGGGTGACAAAGGCGGCAGGCATTGATTTTGAGGAACAGATATGATTGCTATGCAGTTGTGCAGTGTAGAGGAGACATGGAATTGGCCAAAAGCTGAAAAAGAGATGGCGCCCCGTCGGCGCGGGCCCGCGCCGATTGGCGCAGTCGACAAGATATCGGGATTCCGTATTGTTCCCCTTCCAACGAACATGAGGTACCAGGAAGCGACATGAAGGATGGGAATCAAGCACTAGAGTATCAGAGCATTCAAAATTTGAGTTGTGCCAATCGGCGCACTGCCGTGCCGATCGGCGCGCTCTCAAATTTTGAGATTTTTTGACGGTTCCTTCTCCTGGAAGTTTCTCACACTATAAAAGGGAGGCCAGGCGCCCCCAGTTCAGCACCCCATCCCGGTAGTCTCTCCACCTTCCCCACTACCCACGATCTCGCACACATTCCGCATTGCTCGCAGATGGATCGTCTCCGCTCCTCCGTTGGCAAGTTGGGCAAGAGGCTGCGCCGGGGAAGCAGTTCCGGTGGCAGCGGCGAGTCGAGCGGTGACTCCTCAGCAAGGGGGGTTCCGACGCTCGCGATGACATGTCGGTGGGTGGTGCATCCACCGGCTCGGCGGTGGTGACATACGAGATCCGCGCCCGCCACTCCGTCTCCGACGCGTCCCTTCCAATGGGGCATGCTACGAGGAGCCAAACGGCAGCAAGCCGTGGGGTTCCCACATCACCACCACCGCCGGCATTCATGCAACACACGGTGGAGGAGGGCTTCACCCTCCTAAGCGCGGAGGAATAGCGGCACTACCTCGCGGTGAGGGGAAAGTTTGTCCCCAACTTCGACTTGGACGAGACCTTCCTCACCTCGATCGGCCTGTGGGAGGACATAAGGAGGATGCTCAGCAATCTCGGTTGGGTGGACTTCCACCTTCTTCCCATGGACTACAACCATGACATCGTCACCGAGATTGCCTCTACGATGAGGCCTAGCACTGTCGAAGACGACAACGAGGTCATCAACTTCCACGTCCGCGACATCAGCTACACAGTGACCATGGAGGCGGTGTCTCAAGCCTTCGGCTTCGACGCCAACGCCGACGTCGCTGGCATTTTGAGACATGGGGAGTTGGACTCCTTTTGGAGGCGGCTCTCGTTCGTAGAAGAGATAAAGCGCGGCAACATCTGCAACCCGACCATTCAAGTCTTCCATCAGTGGTTGGCGGTGCGCATAGGCGACAAGGTCGACTCTAGCAACATCACCGATGCGGACTTGCGGTGGCTCTTCAATGCCATCGTGAGTCCTTCTAACTGCAAGCCCATGTCGGTGATGGTGCGGGGTTGGCTCGACAAGAGGGGCAAGGCAAGCAAGAAGTTGGCCTTCGGGGCCTATCTTCAATGCCTAGCAGCCCTCGTCTGTAATGGCGACGGACCGGGAGGGCGCGATGATAAGTGGGAGTGCGCGACGGAGATCGGTGAGAATATGACTCGTGGCAATATTGTCACGGGAAGTGTTCGCGCCGGCTTCCATGTCGGTGGCACCAACGTCAAGCTCCCGTGTGCGGATCTAGGAGTTTTCCTCCCTCGCAAGCTAGAGGGAGGAAATTGGCTTGAGGAAGGTCTCCTAGAGGGGGGCCGAGTTCTCAAGGACCGCCGTGGGCGGGTTCGACAGCCGGACACATCTACAGCAGCCGGCGACGAGTGGAACTCCTGGGGGTCCAGGGGCCTCAGCAGTACAAGTCAGGGTGGAGCGACGCAGCGGGCAGTTCACAGCCCTGTGCGCCGATCAGCGCAGGCGATGCGCCGGTCGGCGCACCCTACTTCAGCGCGGGTATCGACTATAGGTACCAAGGGCGTGTACCTGTGGTGCCTCCTGTGCCCGGTGCAGACTTTTTCGTGCCCATGCAGGGGTAACTCGACAACAACATGCACTACATCGAGCGCATGGAGGACACCACGTCCCAATGGAGGGACAACCACGATGCGATGGTGGAAGAGTTCGAGCGACTCAAGGCGCGATGGTGGAAGAGTTCGATCAGCCACCGTCTCCACTTTCGGATGACTAAAGTGCCTAGGAGTTGGCACGAGTATCGGTTCCCCGGTTTGCGTTTTCTTTTATCTTTTGCAATCTTTTTCTTTATTTGCTTATATGTGTGTGAGCGGGTTGGAAAACCATGTATCGGGTGTGCTTACTTTCATGCAAGTGTGTTAGTAGTAGTTTGATTTTCATGCAAGTGTGATAGTAGTAGTTTTATTTTCATGCAAGTGTGTTAGTAGTAGTTTTATTTTATTGCAAGTGTGTGCAAAAAACATCAACATGTATTCGAGTTTCGATCTTAATATAATGGTGGCGGTTATGCTCTTTTAGGAGAATTGAATTATTTATTTTTTCTTGAAAAGTGTTGATGAAGACCAAATAATGTTGAGCATTGAATAAAATTTCAAACTTACACTTAATGATTATTCGGCAAATATGTCTTATGTGGAGCAATTTTGAGTACCCAGGTGCTTCATTTGTGTTGTTCAGTTTGTGATGATAACTTAGTACCAATCTTTTCATATATAAATTTTCATGTTGTGAACTTTGGAATTCATTATTTTCAAGATCCTTACCTACCAATGCCATATTTTGAGCAATTCTCATGAACCTTTGATATGTAGATAAACATTAAATTGATGGTTGAGTTCGGTTAGGATTTAATTCTTTTTGGTATGAACTTTACTAAGATGGCAATTCTTTGTGTATCTTTTTATAGCCTTGAATTACTCATGCAAAAATTCAATTCCGCTGAGTACACTACCATAAATCCAAAACATCTTGTTGAGTATCATTCCTTGACCACATCCTATATCTCTAGCTATATTTAATTCTTGAATAAATGTTGAAGCCAGACAGATCAAATACCAACAAATGTTGGTGAATTTGGGTTGAGAGCCGATCGGCTCAGGGTGCGTCGATCGGCTCTGTGTAGCAGAGAGTAAAAAAAAGAAAAGAAAAGAAAGCTCTGCTGTTTGCTAAGGGACTAGCAAAATTTTAAGTGTGGGGGGGATGGTATTTGACATGATTATTCTCGAAATTCATTCTAATATAGCCATGAATCATTCCAACCATGTGCAATCTTCCAAGATCAAATTTTTGCTATGCACATGTCCACATATCCAAAGTGTGAGTCCTTTCTTAAATTTTTCTTTCTTAATGGCCATCTTGATAAGTTTCTATAATCCAACGAAGAATAATCTCCTAGCTTTACAATATATTATTGTTTTATGTTTGCAATCCTTGAATTACCTCACCTAGCTACTCATATAAGCCTTACACTAATATTATTTGATCATTATGATGTAGAATATAGGTTGAGTGATTTGAAAGATGAGTTGTTGTCTTGGATTATTTAGAAAATAGATTCTCTATGTTCACAACAATCTTTTAAGTGATTTTCATGTGTGGAAAAGTTATAATTTGTGAGTTGGACATGATCCGTTGCTTTGGGGAGAAACTTTAAGCTTTATGCCCATATTTGGACTATTTTGCTGAGTACCAATATGAAATACACCACAATAGAACAATGCTCAATATTTGCTGATTTGAGATATCTTTTATGATAGAAAGAGTATGTTTTTCGATTTTTCTTTCTTTTACTTTACTCGGGACGGGCAAAGGTTTAAGTGTGGGGGAACTGTTGGCACTTCCCAAGTGCCCCTTTTATATGTGAATATTACCCCAATTAGAGCATAATTGATACTAATTTAGGCCATTTACCTATGATATTGCCTATATATTTGTATATGCATTGTTTTGGAGCTTTATTGCAGAAACAGGTAAAATTGGTGATTAAAGTAATGCTGGAGAGGACAGGAGTCCAGAACTGATGAAAAGCACTGAAGAAGCCCAGTGCATCGATCGGCGCAGTCCATGAGCCGATCGGCGCAAGGGTGTTTTGGCCCATAGAAGTGACCGAGGCTCATTCCACATGTTTATGGAAGTTTATCTGCGCAAGACACTTGAAGATATTTGCCTAGAAGATTTATGGAATTTCAAGATCTCGACGTGCAGTACAAGACTTTATCTCGAAGGAAAAGACCCACATGGCAGCTGTGGAAGACAGAGGAACCGACTCGGAGAAGAAACTAGAGAAGACACGGCTTGCACCGATCGTCGCAATCCTGCGTCGATCGGTGCAACCGCCTTATTTGCTAGAAACCGAGTCCTTTACGAGTACAACCCATATAAATACTTGTAAACCCTGGCCGCAGGGACAGGAAGCGACAGAGGGACAACAGATTCGTGAGTTAGAGCCACCGTGGCTTGCCCCGTTAGAATAGATCTCTAGTTGAGTTTCAAGAACCATTGGAGTTAAGAGTTGATCCGTCAAGGTAGGCCATCTCGACGGGGATGAATCTTACTCTATGTATCTCAAGTATGATTGAATATGTTGATGATGGTTTTGGTGATTTGTCTATCTTGATTCTATAATCATGCATGTGCTTATTCCAATTGCTTAGTTCTAGGCTAAGTAAGTTGATATTATCTTGATCGTGGTGATTAGGATAGTATTCGGACATTGTATTGATTATGGTTGCTTGATGATGCTAGTAGTGTGGTATAGCGGTGACAGCACTAAGCCTGCGTAGCACTATTGGATAGTTGAGTAGGGTAAGATACTCGCGCGATTAAGGGTTTCCTCTCGGCAGCGATAAATCGGGAGCCGCTCGGAAAGCAGGGTGGTCTTATTCATTATAGGTTTTCATTGATTCATGTAATTACCCATTATGATGCTATTTAATTAGACTTTCTGGTTACGATCTCACTAGTAGATATCTGGCTACTCACTTAACAGCATAGGCTTACAAAGCATCTGGCGCACTTTGGCTTAGATTCACTAGTGTGCCGATCGGCTCAACTCCTGCGCCAATCAGCGCAACAACAGATTGGCTTAGATTCACTAGTGTGCCGATCGGCTCAACTCCTGCGCCGATCGGCGCAACGACAGATTCACTAGTGTGCCGATCGGCTCAACTCCTACGCCGATCGGCGCAACGACAGATTTACTGTCTGGCGCACCTTTGCGTTGGCCAGTCCCCCTTCACGCAACCTGATTTCAAAATTATCCTTGACTAGATCTTTTACTGTTAACTTTGTTTAATAATCCCTAAGGTCCCAGTGGATTCGATAAACCTTGGAATACTCAATTCAAGGGAAAAGTGCTACAATCGTACACCGTCCTCTTGCGGTATATAAGTGGGTCCGTAGGTACGACCAACACAGACTCAGCTTCTTCACACCATGTAGCAGAACATTATGCAAATGCAGCAGGGTCATAATCAGCCACCTCCACCACCTAGAGACAAGCTTGGAGAATTCCAGAGGACCGAGCCACCCACTTTCTCTCATTCTGTGGAGCATATGGATGCTGATGATTGGCTAAAGACCATTGAGAAGAGATTGCAGGTGGTGCAGTGCAAAAATCGTGAGAAGGTTCTTTTTGCTTCTCACCAGCTTGAAGGTCCCGCTGCTGATTGGTGGGATGCTTATGTTGAGGCTCATGAAGAGCCAGAAAGCATCAACTGGCAAGAGTTCAGGAACAGGTTTCGGTCACACCATGTGCCTCTGGGTGTAATGAAACTCAAGAAGAAGGAATTCCAATACTTGAAGCAAGGCTCTATGTCTGTGAGCGAGTATGTCACTCGTTTCACCCAGCTTTCGCACTACCCTCCTGATGAGGTGAATACAGATGAGAAGAAGCAATATTGTTTTATCAATGGATTGAATGATGGTCTTGCTTATGCTCTAGAAGCTCGGGATTTCACCAACTTCCAAGATATGGTTAACAAAGCACTTGTGCGGGAAAACAGAAGAGGAATTATTGATCACAAGCGTAAGATGGTACGCCAGGGTCAGCAGGGAAGTAGCTCCAGGCCTCGCTTAGGTTCTTCATCATCTGAACTTTCTTTCCGCCCTGGACAGCAGAGTGGCCAGCAGAGGTCTCAGCCTACTGTTCAGGGATTCAGTACTCCTCAGAGATAGATCTAGCGTCCCAACTTTCAGACACCTCGTACTCCTCAGCCACTCCCACAGAGATCTACTCCTGGTCAGAACACTGGTGGAAATGGTGCTTGTTGCCACTATGGTCAGATGGGACACTATGCTAGCAGGTGTCCTCAGAAGCGCCCAAATTAGACTCCAGCTTAGGGTGCAAGCTCTACTCCAAGCCGCAATGCTAATTCTGCACCAACTCTAGCAAGGCAGAATCACGCACATGCTCGTGTCAATCATGTGGCTATTGAGGATGCTCAGGAAGCTCCGAATGTCGTTCTGGGTATGTTCCTTGTCAATGATAATAATGCATCACGCACATGCTCGTGTCAATCATGTGGCTATTGAGGATGCTCAGGAAGCTCCGAATGTCGTTCTAGGTATGTTCCTTGTCAATGATAATAATGCAGTTGTGTTATTTGATTCTGGAGCATCACATTCATTCATATCTACAACTTATGTTCAAAAACATAATCTTCCCATAGCTATGCTAAAGAATAGAATGATTGTTAGTTCCCCTGGGGGAGAGATGAATGCAAAGCATGTCTGTCCTAAGGTGAACCTTAATATAAGGGGGGTAGACTTTTCTGCAAATCTCATAATCCTTGAGTCTAAGGGAATTGATGTGATCCTTGGCATGGATTGGCTAAGCAAGAATAAGAGACTTATTGATTGTGCTAAGAAGGCAGTCAAGCTTACAGACAGTGCTGGAAAGGAATTGGAATATGTGGCAGATCCACTTATCACTGGCAAAGGAGCAACCAATCGCATTGTGTTGAATCAACTTGATGCTACCTCAATTGAAGACATTAGGATTATAAATGAGTTCGTTATTGAATTAGTCCCTGGTACTGCTCCTATTTTTAAGAGACCCTATAGAATGGCTGCAAATCAGCTAGCTGAACTTAAGGAACAACTCCAGGAGTTGTTAGATAAGGGTTATATCCGACCTAGTGCATCTCCTTGGGGAGCCCCTGTTATCTTTGTGCCCAAGAAAGATGGTACTCAGAGGATGTGTGTTGATTACCGTTCTCTCAATAAGGTTACTATCAAGAACAAGTATCCTTTGCCTAGGATTGATGACTTGTTTGATCAGTTTAAGGGAGCATGTGTTTTCTCCAAGATTGATCTCCGGTCGGGATATCATCAATTGAAGATCAAGGCAACTGACATACCCAAGACCGCTTTCATCACTCGTTATGGCTTGTACGAGTATACGGTTATGTTATTCGGATTAACCAATGCTCCTGCCTACTTCATGTATCTAATGAACAAGGTTTTCATGGAGTATTTGGACAAGTTTGTTGTGGTTTTCATTGATGACATCCTTATATTCTCCAAGAATGAAGAAGAACATGAAGAACATCTTCGTCTGGTATTGCAAAAGCTAAGAGAGAATCAGCTATATGCCAAGCTTAGTAAATGTGATTTCTGGTTAAAGGAAGTCTCGTTTCTTGGTCATATTATCTCTAAAGGAGGAGTGTCTGTAGACCCTAGCAAGGTGAAAGATGTGTTGAGCTGGAATACACCTCGGAGTGTTACAGACATCAGAAGTTTCCTTGGACTGGCAGGATACTATAGAAGGTTCATCGAAGGATTTTCCAAGATAGCCAAGCCTATGACTGAGTTGCTAGAAAAAGGAAAGACTTTCAAGTGGACATCGGAACGTGAAGCCAGCTTCCAAGAACTGAAGAAGAGGCTTACCTCAGCACCTGTCTTAACAATGCCCGATATGGAGAAGCCTTTCTCAATCTATTGTGATGCTTTCGGGCAAGGTTTAGGATGTGTGCTCATGCAAGATGGCCATGTGGTCGCTTATGCTTCAAGGCAATTGAGAAAGCATGAAGAGAAGTATCCAACCCATGACTTGGAGTTAGCAGCCGTGGTTCATGCTCTCAAGATCTGGAGACACTATATCATTGGCAAAAGATGTGAAATATATTCAGACCACAAGAGTTTGAAGTATATATTCACTCAGCCAGATTTGAACCTCGGACAGCGAAGATGGTTGGAACTCATCAAACATTATGATTTAGGAATCAACTACCATCCAGGCAAAGGAAATGTTGTAACGGATGCTTTGTGCAGAAGGTCTTATCTCAACATGTTATCAACACGGGAGTTGCTACCTGAGTTCTGTGAAGAATTTCAGAAGCTTAACTTGGAATGGATGTCCAACACAGAAGTCATTGCAATGGAAGTGGACTCAACTCTGGAGCATGACATTCGTAAAGGACAACTTGAAGATGCTAAAGTTCAAGAAATCAAGCAACTCATTGAGAAGGACAAAGCTCCAGGTTTCACAATGGATAATCAAGGAACCTTATGGTATAAGAAAAGGTTGTGTGTGCCTGATATCAAAGAGATCAAGGAGTTGATATTAAGAGAAGCCCATGATTCAGCTTACTCCATTCATCTAGGAAGTACCAAAATGTATCATTACCTCAAGAGTCGGTACTGGTGGTACGGAGTAAAGAGGGCTGTGGGTGAACATGTTGCACTCTGTGACACTTGTCAGCGAGTCAAGGCAGAACGTCAAAGGCCTGTAGGACTCTTGCAACCATTGAAGATACCAGAATGGAAATGGGAAGAAATTTGCATGGATTTCATTGTGGGTTTACCTAGGACACAAGCCGGTTATGATTCTATATGGGTTATTGTGGATCGCTTGACCAAGGTTGCTCATTTCATCCCTGTCAAGACCACATACAGCGGACCCAAGCTTGCAGAGTTGTATATTTCCAGAATAGTATCCTTGCATGGAATACCTAAGAAGATAGTATCTGATAGAGGAACTCAAGTCACCTCAAAGTTTTGGGAAAAGTTACATGAGTGCATGGATACAAGACTGAATTTTAGTTCCACCCATCATCCCCAGACGGATGGACAGACGGAAAGGGTGAATCAAATTCTTGAGGATATGTTGAGGGCTTGTCCACTAAAAGATAGCAAAAGTTGGGAAAAATGTCTGCCATATGCAGAGTTCTCCTACAACAACAACTATCAGGAAAGCTTGAAGATGTCTCTATTTGAGTTTTTATATGGACGGAAGTGTAGAACACCTTTGTTCTGGAATGAGACTAGTGAAAATCAAGTCTTTGGACCTGAGATTCTTCGAGATGCTGAAAGGCAAGTTCATATTGTTCGAGAGAATTTGAAGGTTGCACAGCCCAGACAGAAAAGCTATGCCGATCATAGAAGAAGAGACTTGAGCTTTGAAGTTGGTGATTTTGTCTATCTCAAAGTATCTCCAATGAGAGGACTTCGTCGTTTCAAGGTCAGAGGAAAACTTGCACCAAGGTACATTGGTCCATTCAAGATCATAGAGCGAAGAGGTGAAGTTGCCTATCAGTTGGAACTACCACCACAGCTATCAGATGTGCACGATGTTTACCACGTCTCATAGTTGAGAAAGTGCCTACGAGTTCCAGAGGAGCAAATGCCTATGGAACTGTTGGATGTTGGTGAGGATCTTACATATCAAGAGTATCCCGTCAAGATTCTGGAAATATCAAAGAGAGTCACGAGGAACAAGAAGTATCGTATGTGCAAAGTGCAATGGAGCAATCATACGGAAGAAGAAGTCACTTGGGAGCAAGAAGATCAACTCAAGGCGGATTTTCCAGATTTCTTTTCCGATCAACCCGAATCTCGAGGGCGAGATTCATCCTAAGGGGGGTAGGTTTGTAACACCCTAATTTTCATATTTTGCAAATGATTAATTTTCTTACTTTTATTAGGGTGTTAATATTTTTCTTTAGCTACAAAGATTATTTTCCTGATTTAATAAATTAAGTAATTAAAATTATTATTATTTTTGTATTGTTGCATTCATGCTGGATAGTATGCATTAGAATTTTTATTGGTGTGAAAAAGTATTTAAAATTTGACTAGAAATTGATTTAGAAATAGTTAGAATTTTTAAAACAATTTAGAAAAGAATTTGGAAAGAAAAAGGAATTTTTCCTGGCTCATGGGCCACTTCCCTCCCTGAGCCCATTTTCTCTTTCCCCTCCTCCTCTCTTCTTTTCCCCGCCCCTTCTTCTTTCGGCTTGCCAGCCCAGCCCGGCCCGCGCTCGCTGACAAGCTGGCCCCACCCCGCCCGTCTTCCTCCTCCAGCCTCTCTCTCTCTTCTCTCCCTGCCACCGATCGGTAACCGCCATCTCCCCACCTCCCCGCCTCCCTGGCTCCCCGAAACCGCACCATGAGCACCCGCGCGCTTCCCCGTTTCCCCTTCCCCACTTCCCACCCTGAAACGCGCACTCACGCCCATCAATGGCCACCGGCGGCCATTGATTTCCGCCGAGCTCGCATCCGCTCGCCTCTCCCCTCCGCACTGCCCCTATAAAATCGAGAGCCGGCTCCGCCTTGCCCCGCCGCTCCCTCCTCTCACTCCTCCTCACTCCCATGATCCCCGGAACCCCGTGCTCGACGACCTCCAGTGACCGCCGCCGCCTTCCTCCATCGCCGACCTGCCTCGAGCCCTCCCCGCGCCAGCGCGACGGCACGGTGACCATCCCCTCGCTCCCCTCTCTCTCCCAGTACTCTCGCAACGAAGGACCAGTGGCCGGAGCGCCATTCCGGCCTATCTCCGGCGACCCCGCCCCTTCCGCTACCACGTAGCTCACCGCCGGCCGCTGCTTGCCACGCCTGGTCCCCCGTGAGCCGTCCGATCCTCGATCTACGGCCTGGATTAGAAGAACCCCGAAGGGTTATTTTTTTGGTGCATAGTGGACCGTGGACCACGGGTCAACGCCCGGTCCACGAACCCTATGGACCCGGTCCACCACTTTTAGGATTTAATTTAATACCAATAAATTCCAGGAAAATGTCCTTTTTATACTTAGGCCACTGATCTTTAATTTAATTAGATTTTTATCCTAATCTTTTTACATAACTTTTAGAAATTTATATTTTAACCCCTAAACTTTTTATAAATATTATTTGGCCCTAGAAATTTACAAAAACACCCCTGAATTTAATTTTAATTATATTTTAACCCTGTCTTTTTGCACCTAGGCCCATGTACTTAATAAAAATTATGTTTAGGTCCTAAAAATTTGTAGAAACAACCCTAGACTTTTTAGTAATTACATTTTAGTCCTAATATTTTATAATTTAGTACCTATAATTTTATAAAATTACAAATAGGTCCCTAAACCTTGCTGTTTTTACCTTTTAGCCCCTAGAACTTCAAACTAGCATAACTTTTCAACCGTAACTCCGATTTAGGTGATTTTTGCGCTCACGGAATCGTAGGAACGCGTACTATCTTTTGATACTATTTTCATAGTCATTAGGAAATGTTTGGTGTACTGTTCCTTATTTGTTTGTGCTTTACTTTTCTGGTATTTATCGATATTAGAAGAGGAGCAGCTCCAGAATTTTCAGGACTTTGAGTTTGAGCAGCAGCTAGTGGGAGAACAAGGCAAGTGTCCTTGACCATATTGCACCTATTAAGAATGTTAGTTTACTTTTCATGTATGCTTGTCTAAATTTGAATCCTCTGTTAGGGTTGACTAGAAATTGATTTATCCTATCCTTGTCGCCTGGTTTGGGTTTGGTAGATGAGTATGGGTACATCATGCTAGTGCAGTACTTTAGGGTATAAAATGGATAATAAACTTGACTAATATTCACTTGAACCTAATTATCATTTGGGTAATTTAGATGACCCAAGCAGGAGGATGTTGAGGATGGTGCGGGTATGCACAGGTACGGGTAATGTACTGTTTGGTTTGCGGTAGTACCTTCTTGTAGTCATAAAAACCAAATTCGTGGAGCGACCACCCAGGAAAACAGCGCAAAACACAGGGCTGATATGGGTAGGCATGGTTTAGTAGTAGATGTCTTCCCGGTTTTGCGGACGTTCAAGGAAGGAGGACGAGATGGTTACTTTCGGCCTCAGGCGATGAAGGGTATGCTTCTAGCCACGGCGCCAGAGGGGGCTTCTGTAGGGATGGTTAATCCCGCAGTGGTGAAACCTTAGCATGGACGTTTTGCAGGCTGGGGAGTGCTTTGAAAGATCACGTGGTGATCTCCTGGCCTCACACCTACGGTAGTGTGTTGGCAACAGGGAGACTTTAGTCGCTGAATAGCGATGGAATCACCAACCTATGAGTAAAGTTGTGCAACCTCTGTAGTGTGTAAAACTGTTATAACAGCCGTGCTCACGGTCATGAGCGGCCTGGATCCTCACACGATTAGATGGATACTTGGGTGGATCTGGTGGGTAACCAGATTTGGGTGGTAGCTGCAGGTGGGTAACCTGTAGTGTTCTGGTATGGGTGGGTAACTCATAGACTTGCTATCGGTGGGCAACCGATAGTGTGGGGCAGGTGGTTAACCTGTGGGGCTACTTTCACTTAGTAAATAGGATGCTTGTATAATTGAGTCTTAGGATGCGTAGTGCAGTAAACCTGTGTCAAGCCTATTATTGATTTAGACTGTATGTCATAACTTTACCCCACTTGCTGAGTACTTTATGTACTCACGCGTTATAGTTTTCTCTGTTGTTGTTGCTATATTACTGCTGCTCAGACGACGCTGGCGAGATGGACTACGCCGACGAGGACTACTTCGACTAGGTTTGTGACCCCCGGTTGACTGCCTGTGGCGTTATGGAGTCTTCCGCTGTTTCTTTTATCTTCTTGATGTAATCCAGACAATGTAATAACGGTATGATATAATAATAATAATAATAATGATATTGGTTTTACTGTTATTTCACTTTTGTCCTGTATGCGTGAAAACTTGATCCTGGGCACGTATACAGAAGCATTCGGTTTTGGCCTTAAAACCGGGTGTGACACGCAGGTGGCGGAGGGGTCCCCAAAAGGCTTCACGGC
Source organism: Eleusine indica (assembly GCA_030378355.1). Lineage (NCBI taxonomy): Eukaryota > Viridiplantae > Streptophyta > Magnoliopsida > Poales > Poaceae > Eleusine > Eleusine indica. Next base: position 50,641,950 of record CM059494.1, read on the forward strand.
GCGCGAGAGGAGGGCGGGGAGGCTTCTGGTCGCGCGGTGTGAAGCAGAAGGGCAGAGATGGGCGGATTCGGGGTGGCGTGCAACGACAAAGCCGGTGTTCCGGCGACAGCTCCGGACAAACTCGAGCTGAGGAGGGTTGAAAGGGTGCGTCGTGAACAGAGGATGCTACCAGCGAGAGGAATCGAAGAGCTATGCACCGTGGAGGGAGAACGGGGCAATGGAGTGATGGTCGGCGACATGGAATAACCGGCTCGATTCACGCAGCTCGGGTCGAGGAATGGTACGCACTTGGGCTGGCCAGGGAAGAAGGTTGAGGCGACGCTCTCGGCGACACTGGCTGATGGCGAGATGCAGCAGGGCGGCCAAGCGACGCTACTCTGCCTGGAACGGCAATGGCGGGACAAATGGCGAGAACAAGAGCAAGAGATATAGAGAGAGCAGAGAGAGAATGAGCAAGTAAGGAGGAAATAGGGGCGACCGCGGGAGGATATTCGGACAAGGATTTGCCCAGACGAGCTCTTGGCCCGCGATCAGCGACCACGCGGCGCTCGGTGGCTTGGCAGCGCGGGCGGCCGAACAGTGCAGGGGTGAGTGTGTGGCTGACGAGCGGCACCTGCTGGTTCAAAAGTCCCCAGAAAACATAGTGTGAAGGTGTTTTCAACCCGATTTTTGGAGCACTAAATTAGGTCTAAAATTGAATATCTTTGCATAAACTTGTAGAGCATGATTTGTAGTCTAGCTTTAGTGACATGCATAAGGAGAGGTGAAAGTATTTGTGAGATATTAAATTTTGAAAATGGCTTGCTGATTAAGAAAACTTAGAAACTTTTTTGCTTGCCTGGAAACCTTAATTGTGCAATGTTGGAAGTAACTAAACATTGGATAAAGGGCAATGTTGGAAGTAACTAAACATCCATGATGTAGTTTTGGAAGCATAATTATGCAGGAGTTAATCACTTTCAAAGTTGCTTAATTGTTAAGGCTCAAATTCTCCTCAGAAACTTGATATTTGGTAAAAATTCCAAAAGTGATTTCTCCTTATATTATTAAATCAAGCCAAAATTATATGTTGCTCATAAAGATTGGATATAAACTATGGGTATTATCTGATCCAATGGTTCCTTTAAAAATTTTGAAATTTGAATTTTTAAATTAACCCTGTTTCTGAACATTGTTTGATTTTTTTGACCTACTTACCTTTGAGATAAAATTGCCCAAAATTCTCTAAAATCCTTATTTGTTATATAGATCGATATTATGAAATTTATTTGAGTCATTTGTATTAGAAAATTTGGAGTTCTAGTTCAAGCCATATTTGACTTCAATTCAAATAAAATTCAAACTCAAGTTTAAATTGTTATTTTTCTTTGGTTTCTCCTCCTTGGCTGTCTAGGGTTGTTAATGTGACACCAGGGGTATCACAGTGACTCTGCATGTGTCGTTTAGTAGCCTTGGTTAAGTGCTTGGTTATTTAAGCTTCATTTTTTTGTGTGTAAATTCTTATTCGTTATCTATGCCTCAAAAACCGGTGTGTCCGGTTTGCCAAACCGGTAGGTCCGGTTTTGGACTTTTCCTATTATGGTTGATTCTCTGTGGATCAATTTGGGGTGGTTCCTATGATTTTTTTATTAGCTTGCTTTTCTTTAGAGCTTGGCTGTTTTCCTCACTCTTTGTTTCATCCCAAGCTCTCTAATAAAATCGGAGGTACCGGTTTGCTAAATCGGAGCAATTGGTTTTGGCAGTTTTAATTCCGCTGAGAGTTCTTTTAATTTTTCAGGAACGCCTATTCATCCCCCCCCCCCCCTAGGCGACATCTAGGGACTTTCAACATGTCCCACTTGTGAGTGGAGGACAGGTATCATCTCCATTGCTCTCTCTATTGAGAGCTCATGCCTTCTGTTAACTACCTCCTCAATTAAGAAACCCCTCTCAGGAGTTGGGATTTGTTAGAGGAGCTTGTCAATCACTTCATGTGGTGCAATCCTCTGAAGACCTCTGAAGGAGTTTATCCTACACATAAGATCATAGATGCTTAAGAGAGTATCACAAAGGTGGTCATTTGGATTTCTCACAAATTCACCAAGTTGAAAAATGAAATCCTGTTGGTGAGCTCGACGAAGATGCCAAAGTCGATCTTGTGGCAGAGGAGGTGGAGGCGCCATAGCCGTAGTGGTGAGATTGATCATCTCCAATGATCATGTGATCATGTTAGCATCGTGGTTGGTGCTCCTCTCACACCAATGTTTGGTCCACCTAAAATGCTTGGAGTAGAACTTTGAATGGCACTTGGGGTAGAACTTGATGAAGCGCCTGATGAAGAGCTTGATGCTCCATTGTTTGCCTTGGAAGTATTCTCCCCAGTCTAGCTTGTGGTGATCTTCTCATCCTCAAAGAGCAACCCAATCACATCCTCGACAGAGAGGCCCTTCTCCATGATGAGATCAAGGGTGATGCAGAGGAGCTTGCTGCTAGGGAGCAAGGTGAGAATCTTCTCGACTATCACAATCTTGGGAAACTCAAAAGTAGTTGCTCCAATCCTGTCCACAATACCTCGCAAACGAATAAGAGAGTCAAGTAAGTCCTCATTCTCATTAGCACAAAAGGCAAAGAACTCCTAAACAAGTGAATCACTAGCATGACCAATAAAAGACTCACAAACATCATCGGCACTAGTCACACTAGAAGAGCAAGAAAGATCAAGAGAGCCAACATCATCAATCATCACATTAGGCACACTAGTAGAGCAACCTATCAAATCATCACTAGTAGAATCTAGGCGCTCACTAGAACTAGGTACACAATCATCATCATCATATACATGATCATCGGTAAAGGTATTGGCAAAGTCCACAAGTGTTCCACCAACTCATCCGGAATCATGGCATTTAGGTAGCTTTTCAAGCGATCTTCCATGAGCCATGACCCGGCCCCGAATGGGATGACATCCCAACTCAATACGGTCACTACTCAAGGTGGTTAAGGCCCCGAATGGGATGACATCCCAACTCAATACGGTCACTACTCAAGGCGGTTAAGCCCTATGATGAGCACTTGGCTCTGATACCACTTGAAAGGACCGAGTGACCGAGAGGGGGAGTGAATCGGGAACTCGTTATATATACCAAATTCGCCAATTCCTAAAACTGACCACTCAAAACAACTCCTATATAATTCTAGAGGTGATCACACTAGTAAGATAATGAACCTATGAAAGGAACAACAACCTAAGCATACTAGTGGATCACACAAAGGCAATATAACTCCTATGCAAGCTGGTAACCAAAGATACGCGGAAGCACACAACTAGCTAGTAAGGAGTCCTACACATGCAAGGCTACTAAATCGAGCACAAGGTAAGCACACAAGCATAGGTAGTACAATACATACTAGGGTGATCAATCAAGCCAAAGCAACTCTTATACACACTAGTGATCAAGTATGAAATCAAGGTACTACTAACAAGTAAAGAAGCCTATTCATGAAAGTCTACAAGGCAATCATCCATAGCAAGATAAGCACACAAGCATGAATAGCACAGTATGTAAATGCGGAAAGTAATGCATCAAAGTAAGGAGTAGAGTAAGAGATGGCTCATGATTCTTTTCTCGAGGTCTCGAAAGGATGGCGCCTTCCCCTATTCCTCGTTGGACCACTCCTGTCGGAGTTCCGATCCCTCCCACCACCAATGTAGAGTTCTCGCCCACGAGCTCGCAATCACTCCCGGAGTGAATACATGGTGTGCATCACCGCTGCCACTGAGGCACAAGCTCGCCTCCCTCGAGAACTTGCCGGACTCCCCGAGCCGACAGGGGCGCTCACTATTGATGCCCCTTTTACCAGCGGGCTCAAACCGTGTACAAACGTGTGATAGCCTTCACAACCGATCATGATAGGCTTGATCACCGACACCTAACTGGTCTAGATCTCACCATAGACCAAGAGTAACAACCTGAATCACACCCTCAAGAACATCCTAGCCTTAGAGGTGCATCAATGCTCAAGTTACTCTCACTAGCACTCTCAAGATGTGCAATATCTCCTCCAAGTGCTCTCCTCTTTTTCTCTTTGCTCTCACCAAATGCTCCAAGTAATTCCACTGGCTAAGAGTGGTCTCCAAGCCTAGCAATGAAGTTATATAGTCTTCCAACCTTCAACTAGCCGTTGCTCCACGAGATCACCTTTCTGGACGTACTGACCGGACTGTCCGGTCTCTGGCTGACTGGACCGTCCGGTCACTTCTGTAACGGCTCCCAGAGCCGTTGGCACTTCTGTCCTGGCTGATCTCCTGTACTAACCGGACCGTCCGGTCAGCTGACCGGACCATCCAGTCACTCTGCGTTCTATGCATTCCAGAGAGCTTCACTTTGCTTCCTCTCTGTCCCGAGCCTCAGCCCTACTGACCGAACCGTCCAGTCTCTAGGGTTTCTAGACCTGATAGATTCCTCGTAGATGATGAGGACATCAACGACATACGAATAATGACGACGGAAGATGGCGCGCCAAACCAAGCTGTCACACCTTCACCTCTCGTCGTCGCGCCTCCTCGAGTTACGGATCCATCTTCTAACGAGACGACGACGTACAAGGGCCCAATCACTAGAGCTCGAGCCCAGGAATTGAAGACGGTTTTGATGCTAAGGAACGACGGCCCAGGATGATGTCGCCCGAAGGCCCACGTGGCCCAAGTCGCACGACTCCCTCTCCACCGCGCGCCTCTCCACTTCAGCCGGCCCTAGATGCCTCGTCCTCCCCCTATATAGTCAAGGGCTGCGCCCCTTGTAATCTTTGCGTTTTGTTTTAAGTTTAGCTTAGCTATACATCCGTCTCTCGACGTGAATTCAGAACTCCACCTTCGTGCAATACATCAGATTGCTCGCCTCTAATTCTTGCTCGTTCTTCGATTGCGCGTAAGAATTGATCCTCGTGATCAGGTTGATCTTGTTTACCACAAGGTTAATATCCTCCGGAAGTTGGTTCAGCGATTGCATTGGCGCTTCGGCTTGCTCGTCGTAGTCGGATCGTGAGGGTCGACATCCACCAAATCGAAGTTATCTCCACTCGCCGAAAGATCGGGCACTCTACACCTATCAAGTGGTATCAGATTCCAGTGTTTCTCGGTGAGTTTTATCCAAGTCCACATAAACCAGAAACTACAAAAAAAAAGTTTACCCCAGTACGGTTTTGAGCCTTGCACTTTCGTTCAATAATTTGCGTTGTTGAGTTTTTGTGCTTTCGCTTTTGATCGTTGCTGGTACACTGTGTTTCATCGTTTTCTTCCTATCATCGTCGTATCCTTCCGCCGTGCCGCGTGTTTTCACCACCACAGTTTGCTTTCCGCCGCATCTGTTTACCCCGTCTCGCTTGCCAAATTTTCCCACTGCACCGTAAGTCTGGGTCAATCACTGCCTCGACGATCGAGTCCTACTCGGTTACGTCGTGACCCGCTCGCCTCGCCCTGTGTTTAGTTCTGTTCGGTTTCGTGTGTCCCGTTCGCCTCGCTGATCGAGTCCTACTCGGTTACGTCGTGACCCGCTCGCCTTGCCCTGTGTTTAGTTTTGTTCGGTTTCATGTGTCCCGCTCGCCTCGCTGATCGAGTCCTACACGGTTACGTCGTGACCCGCTCGCCTCGCCCTGTGTTTGTTTCAGCTCGGTTACCGTTCTACCCCTGCCTCAAAAAAAAAGTGCTTGTGCTTAATTGCTTATTTGAGGTCTCATTGTTTATATTTTCAGCAAAAAAGTATTAAAAAAAAGAGAAAAAAAAAGAAAAAAAAGAGAAAAAAAACAAGAGCGGCCGAGTAACACAGGCGACGCGTTCTTGCTGCACTTTGTTTTGATCCTTTTTCCTTCCTCTTGCACTTGTACCGGCAGCAATCTTTTCGCGTTTAGCACCATTATTCAGCTTTGCAGTTATTGTTTGAATTGTGCTAACCCTTGGATTGAGTGCAGCCTCCTAGCCCCACAAATTTTCTACTACGAGCAGGTTTTTGTTTCACCACGCAATCGCTCCACCAATCTTCCACCGGTTTTACCTGTGGTTGCAGTTCACGCTTGCGTGCTTGGTAAGGACGAGTAAGAATTTCATAACAGCTTTTTGATTGAGCTTTTCATCCACCACTCACCTCTCGTTGTAGGATCCCGCTTTTTGTATTGCTTGTGTTTCTATGGCAGAAAACAGCTCGAAGTCGGAGGAGCTCACCCTCCAGGATGTCCAGGCACAGGTAGATGGTCTACAAAACGACATGAAGACGATGCACGAGAGACTTGACTCTACGGTCACTTCGTCGAATGAGCGTTTTGATCAACTGGACCTTGCTGATACGGCTGCCCGCACCACGCTCGCGACGATCATGACTCGTCTTGAGGCCATGTCGACGCAGCTCACGGAGTTGCAACATGCACGTGACTACGGCGCCAACACCGAGCAGGATGACGACAATCGCCGTGGTCGTGCTCGTAGGGTACGTGTTCCTATTAATGATTCTTTTGCCAAAATAAAATTTCGTATTGCCACTTTTAATGGCAAATATGATCCGGGTGCTTATCTTGATTGGGAATTAGAGGTCGAACAAAAATTTGCATGCCATGATATTCCTGCTAATTTACAAGTTAAGGCTGCTATTAGTGAATTTACTGAATTTGCTTTACTTTGGTGGCGTGAGTATAGACAAAGATATCCTGATAATATTCCAGCCACTTGGACGGCATTAAAAGCTGCTATGCGTCATCGTTTTGTGCCGTCATATTATGCTAGAGATTTGCTTAATCAAATGCAGCGTTTTCAACAAGGTTCACTTTCTGTAGAGGATTATTATCAAGCTTTGCAAAAGGGTATGATTCGCTGTGGTTTAGTTGAACTGGATGATGCTGCTATGGCTCGCTTTAGGGGTGAGTTAAATCGTGAAATTCAGAATATTCTTGATTATAAGCATTATGATGATATGACCACCTTATTTGAATATGCTTGTAAAGCTGAACGTGAAGTGCAGGATCGACAATCTTCGTCAAGACCTAACATTTTTGTAGGGTCCAAGACGCCTTCAGCTCCACGGTCGACACCTCCTTCCACGTCGCGCGACCACTCCTCGACCACGTCCAAGTCGAGTGCTCCATCCACGGCCAAATCTACCTCGTTCGTGCCGTCCTCCTCGTCGTCTGGACGAGCTCGTGATATTCAGTGTCACCGTTGCCGAGGATTTGGTCATGTGATATGCGATTGTCCAAATAAACGAACTATGTTGATTCGTGACGACGGTGGGTATTCTTCTGCTAGTGATTCTGAGGATATTCAGCAGACTATGCTTGCCACTAATCATGCAGATAATACGGAGCTTCATGTCGACTCTAGTGCCGCCGACAGGTATGCCACTCTTGTTGTGCAGCGTGTTCTTAGTACACAGGTCGTTCAGGATGAAAAGCATCAGCGCCACAACATTTTTCATATCAAAGGCGTTGTGCAAGAACGAGCGGTCCGTATAATCATCGATGGTGGCAGTTGCAACAATTTGGCTAGTACGACCTTGGTGGAGCAGTTGTCATTGCCAACAAGGAAGCATCCACATCCTTATCACGTTCAATGGCTTAATGATGGCGGCAAAATAAAGGTAACGCGCTCGGTACGTGTTCCTTTCTCTCTTGGCGCCTATTCTGATTTTGTAGATTGTGATGTTGTTCCAATGGAAGCATGCTCTTTGTTGCTTGGCCGTCCTTGGCAATATGATGTCGATAGTGTTCATCATGGTCGCTCCAATTATTATTCCTTCATGTTCAAGGGTCAGAAAATTGTTATTCATCCTATGACACCTAAACAAGTTCTTAAAGATGATATTGCTCGAGCGACAAAAGCTGCAAAATTGGTTACATCGCCTCCTGTTGCACCTGTTCAATATGAGATCAAATTGAATAACCCTATCTTGCTTGCTACACGTGCTGATTTTGATGAATTACATGATGCTAATCTGCTTTGCTATGCGCTAGTTTGCTCTCGTATGCTTGTTTCACTAGATGAGGCGCCTATGTTGCATATTCCTCCTGCTGTTGCTAACCTTTTGCAGGACTATAAAGATGTTTTTCCTGCTGAATTGCCACCGGGTCTTCCTCCTATTCGTGGCATAGAACATCAGATTGATTTAATTCCAGGCGCACAGCTTCCTAATCGCGCCCCGTACCGCACAAATCCTGAGGAGACGAAAGAAATTCAGCGTCAAGTGCAGGCATTGCTTGATAAAGGTTACATTCGTGAGTCTCTCAGCCCTTGTTCGGTTCCTGTTTTGCTTGTTCCTAAGAAAGATGGTTCTTGGCGTATGTGTGTAGATTGTCGTGCAATTAACAATATTATAATTCGTTATCGATATCCTATACCACGCCTTGATGATATGCTTGATGAACTTAGTGGTGCCACAATTTTCTCTAAAGTTGATTTACGTAGTGGTTACCATCAAATAAGAATGAAATTAGGAGATGAATGGAAAACGGCTTTTAAAACTAAATTTGGCTTGTATGAATGGTTGGTTATGCCGTTTGGATTGTCTAATGCTCCTAGCACTTTTATGCGCTTAATGAATGAAGTTCTTCGGTCTTTCATTGGAATATTTGTTGTTGTCTATTTTGATGATATCCTTACATACAGCAAATCCATGAATGAGCATTTAGATCATTTGCGTGCTGTTTTTGATGCTTTGCGTGCTGCTCACTTGTTTGGGAACATGGAAAAATGCACTTTTTGCACGCAACGTGTTTTGTTTCTTGGATATGTTGTTACTCCACAGGGCATTGAGGTCGATAGCAGCAAGGTGGACGCCATTCAGAGTTGGCCCCAACCGACGACGGTCACACAGGTTCGCAGTTTTCTTGGTCTTGCAGGCTTCTATCGTCGTTTTGTACGGGATTTCAGTTCTATTGCTGCACCATTACATGAGCTGACCAAGAAGGGTGCGCCATTTGAGTGGGGCGCACCACAAGACGACGCATTCAACACTTTAAAGGAACGGTTAACTCATGCTCCTCTCTTACAATTGCCTAATTTTGATAAAGTGTTTGAATTGGAATGTGATGCTAGTGGAATTGGTTTGGGTGCTGTTTTGTTGCAAGATCATAAACCCATTGCTTATTTTAGTGAGAAGTTAAGTGGTGCTGCTCTTAAATATTCCACTTATGATAAAGAACTTTATGCTTTAGTAAGAACTTTGCAAACATGGCAGCATTATTTATGGCCTCGCGAATTTATTATTCATTCTGATCATGAGGCTTTGAAACATATTAGAACCCAAACTAATCTGAATCGTCGTCATGCTAAATGGGTTGAATTTATTGAATCTTTTCCATACATCATTAAACATAAAAACGGGAAGGAAAATGTGATTGCCGGTGCTTTGTCTCGTCGTTATATGATGCTGTCCCAATTAGACTTTAAAATCTTTGGTTTGCAAGCTTTGAAAGATCAATATGTGAATGATGCTGATTTTCATGATATTATGATGCATTGTAAGGATGGCAAACCTTGGGGCAAATTTCATATGCAGGATGGGTTCCTGTTTCGTGCTAACAAGCTGTGTATTCCAGCTAGCTCGGTTCGTCTTTTGTTGTTACAGGAGGCGCATGGAGGTGGTCTTATGGGTCACTTCGGAGTTTTCAAGACACATGAGGTGTTGGCCGACCATTTCTTTTGGCCACGGATGCGCCGTGATGTTGAGCGCCTTGTTGCACGCTGTACTACATGTCAAAAAGCTAAATCTCGTTTGGGTAATCATGGTTTGTATATGCACTTGCCTGTTCCCTCTTCTCCTTGGCATGATATTTTGATGGATTTTGTTTTGGGATTGCCTCGCACTAAGAAGGGGAGGGACAGTATTTTTGTGGTTGTTGATCGTTTCTCTAAAATGGCTCACTTTATACCTTGTCATAAAACTGATGATGCCTCAAATGTTGCTGAATTGTTCTTTAGAGAGATTGTTAGATTGCATGGAATTCCTAAAACAATTGTCTCTGATCGTGATGCTAAGTTTCTTAGTCATTTTTGGCGTTCTCTTTGGAATAAATTAGGAACTAAGCTGCTGTTTAGTACTACTTGTCATCCTCAAACTGATGGGCAAACTGAGGTAGTAAATAGAACTTTGTCTGCTATGCTTAGAGCTGTTTTAGATAAAAATTTGAGACGTTGGGAAGATTGTTTACCTCATGTTGAATTTGCTTATAATCGTGCTACACATTCTGCCACTAAGATGTGTCCTTTTGAGGTTGTTTATGGCTATGTTCCTAAGGCGCCTATTGATTTGTTTGCTATTGATGCTAAAGATGAACCACATCTTGATGCTCTTGCTCATATTGATCACATGAAACAATTGCATGAAGAAACACAACACAACATTACCATTGCTAATAAAAAGTATCAAGTTGCTGGTAGTAAAGGTAGAAAACATATTTCTTTTCAACCTGGTGATTTGGTTTGGTTGCACTTGCGTAAAGATAGATTTCCTACTTTGCGTCGTTCTAAACTGATGCCTCGTGTTGCTGGTCCTTTTAAAATGCTAACCAAGATTAACGATAATGCTTATGTTCTTGACTTGCCCATGGAGTTTGGTGTTTCCACTAGTTTTAGTGTTGCAGATTTGAAACCATACTTGGGTGAGGATGATGAGTTGCCGTCGAGGACGACTTCACTTCAAGAAGGGGAGGATGATGAGGACATCAACGACATACGAATAATGACGACGGAAGATGGCGCGCCAAACCAAGCTGTCACACCTTCACCTCTCGTCGTCGCGCCTCCTCGAGTTACGGATCCATCTTCTAACGAGACGACGACGTACAAGGGCCCAATCACTAGAGCTCGAGCCCAGGAATTGAAGACGGTTTTGATGCTAAGGAACGACGGCCTAGGATGATGTCGCCCGAAGGCCCACGTGGCCCAAGTCGCACGACTCCCTCTCCACCGCGCGCCTCTCCACTTCAGCCGGCCCTAGATGCCTCGTCCTCCCCCTATATAGTCAAGGGCTGCGCCCCTTGTAATCTTCGAGTTTTGTTTTAAGTTTAGCTTAGCTATACATCCGTCTCTCGACGTGAATTCAGAACTCCACCTTCGTGCAATACATCAGATTGCTCGCCTCTAATTCTTGCTCGTTCTTCGATTGCGCGTAAGAATTGATCCTCGTGATCAGGTTGATCTTGTTTACCACAAGGTTAATATCCTCCGGAAGTTGGTTCAGCGATTGCATTGGCGCTTCGGCTTGCTCGTCGTAGTCGGATCGTGAGGGTCGACATCCACCAAATCGAAGTTATCTCCACTCGCCGAAAGATCGGGCACTCTACACCTATCAGTAGACTCCTCTCTGATCTCGTGACCGTACAGTCCGGTCTCCACTAACCCCTCTGTCCGGTCACTACGTCCAGAAGCTGAAACTCCTCGTCCTCACTTGACTTCATTTCCCGACTTCTCCGAACAGCTCCTTGGCTTCTCCACTGTCACCTAGTGCATATGATTTCACTGAGCATCCATGCACATCACCAACTAGTGTGACCTAAGCGACATGACCTAGACCCCCTTGATAGTCCGGTTTTTCCTATGGACTCAAAGCTCTAACAACTAGTCAAGTGTTTCCAACACTTTCTCCATAGCTTGTCCTTAGCTTTGATCCATCTCTAATAACCCTTGGACTCCATCAAGCTCATAAGCCTTCATGCTTGTGGTCATTGTCATCAATCGCCAAGGCCGCCATGAACAATCATCATAGAGTAGAAAAGGTTTCCTACACGAATAACACTCATGTAAACATTAGTCATATTTCATGTTTGTCATTCATCACCAAAACATTCATACCTCGGGGTGACCTTAATGGCCATGATCCTTACAATCTGGCGCACAGCGGCCGTGGATCTGGCCTCGGCGGCCTCGGGCTCGCCAGTCTGCCTGGTCTCGGGCCATATCTCGAGGTCTTCCAGGCTAGGCCGGGCCGGGCTGATTCTTTTTTTTTTTTTGTTCATAGTCAGTTTTAGGGACGGGTATAATTTTGTCTCTAGAAAGAACTAGGGACGGGTATTGAAGATGTCTATATATGTCTAGATTTAGGAACGGATAAATCCCCGTCTCTATATGTCAAGATTTATTAGAGACGTAAAAATTAAAACGGCTGCATTTTACGTCTCTAAATGTCCTAGACCACCATCACTAAATGTCTATTCTGTGGTAGTGTTATTAATTTTCCACACACTACATGTATCTTGACTAAGATAATCAGTTGATGGGATGTCGATGGCTTAGACATACCAGTCTTATGCACACGCACGTGCAATTATTTATCTCTATAACATATATTAACTATGCTTTATGCAGAACTGTAAATGATTCCACTACCGTCTACCGGTTCCTTTCTAAGCGTTCCTTTCTTCATAAGATAGATTTTTCTTTTTTTAGAATTTACCTTTGAATCTAGCAAACCGGCGGCTAATATTGTCTCAAATTTAGCACGGTCCAATCTTAGCGTTCCTAGACGCGGGTGATGCTTGGTACGTACGTCTCGGGGGTCACACGATTATGTCCACCTAGGGGCTGAGGCGTGGAAGTAATGGAGGAAAGGACCAGCCAAATTTTGCAAAATAGCAACCAGGACTCCCAAGGAATTGCATGCGTGATTTATTTCATATTCTCTCTTTCCATGATGAATTGCATGCGTGAATTAGAGAAGGAAGAAAATTAAATCAGCCTCAAATATGCATGAATTCTGGGGGTCTGGGTGTTCGTAGCAAATGGTGCATCCGGAAGATTGTGGCATGAAGAAACTATGGAATGGGAAAATAGCCTACAATGACGGTTGAAAAAGCACTGTAGCGATGGACAGGCCAACCCGCCGTGAAGCAAACGCAGCTATAAATAAGCGTTTGTAGTGACGGGAGGTCTAAGACCGAAACAAACCGCCGCTACAAACTCCTTTTTAGCGGCGGTTGAAGATGTCAACCGCCGCTATTTTTTTAGAGTGTTAGTGGTGGTTTACATGTTCAACCGTCGCTATATTTCTCGAGTAGTAGCGATGGTTGGCATCTTCAACCGTCGCTACTTTTTTTCATAAAAAATAAAATTATGATATATATATATAGAAAATTACAGAATCTGCATATAGAATATTTATAACATCTCATTATAAAATATTTATAACATGTCATCATAGAATATATATATATAACATCTCATCAAAGTCATAATATGTGTATACACTAGTTGTTCAATGCATATTACAAAATATCTTATATGAATCATAATGCATAGTCGTCATCTTGCTTTGGCTCATTGGACTCATATGGTGCTTTCGAACCAGCCCATTCACAAAGCGCTCAATGCTTTGTTGCTAGTAAACCATTTGAATCAAAATATTTCCCTTTTGTACTAATTACTTCTCTCAAAAGAAAACGACAAAATGAAGCTACAACTAGATACATGGCACTTCTAGTCAAGTGAACATGTTCTTTAGTAATTATACCCTTTCTAATCTCGTCGTTCCTTTTCATCTTTGCAGCCCATTCTGCCTTTATCCTTGTGGCTTTCTGTGTCACATGAGCAGAGTTTGTTAATATATAAGATATTAAAAATTAAAAATAAATTAAAATGGACATAAACAAAATCAGCTTACCTCTTCGTGGGACTCCTAATTGATATGGGTCAGGTACACATGTGTAGGAGCCACAATGTACACTTTCTCGTATTTTCTTATGGCACTATAAATTAGAGAACACAAGTTGATTACACTTATAATAACTATATGAATGGATAGTACGATAAGGACATGTATGAGATACATATAAATCTTACCCAAAACTTATAACCGAAGTTTATGTTCTTTTTTCTTCTAAGATGGCATGACCCTCTCGCTTTGACATATTTCTTGTAAGCATGGAACAATCGAGAAAAGTGTATCATTAGATGATAGAACATCATCAAACCATATATATATAGACTAATTTCTTACCGATATATGAGTCCCACAATATCACTGTATAACTTCTTGTCGTAGTCCAGACTATCAAGCGCTAGAAGGTATCCTTCTTTGAGAAATATCATGAGACAGATCTAATAATCACTTTAACAATGTTGACAAAAAGTTAATTATAATTACATTTAACTTTAACCTAGGATAGAAGATGAAGGCAGTAGTTGTCCAACTTACTTGTAGTTGTAAGGGGCCACAAATACTTTTCTATCCCGCCGCTTCATGAAGCAGTCGTATAAGTACTTTGTAACCCTAGTCCTTGCTTCTATTGTCAAGACCGTCTTCATTTCAGCTAGCTCTATCGATGTCTTATCCAGATGGTTCTTCAGATCTACCGTTGGTATGAGTTCTCCTTATCTCAGAGAGCAAATTCCTGTAAAAAAAAAACAAACTCAAAACCTTCCCCCTTGATTTTCGTCATCTACCTAAATTTTTAGTCCACCACTGTTCGAGTGATGAGGAAGGGAGTTGTCCTAACACAACTTTTATAGTCTGGGCACTTTATAGCGGTGGTTGACATTGCAAAACCGTCGCTATAGTGTCCTTTATAGCGGTGGTTGGTATTGTCAACTGCCGCTATCAATGAGTATCATTTCTAACGGCGGTTGACAATGTCAACCGCCACTATAGAAGGGTTTTTAGCGGCGGTTTGTTTCAGGACAGGCCTCCTGGACTCTGTAGTGGCGATCCACTTTGGGCCGCGCCGCTACGGACTTTTGGCCACCACCGCTTAAGGCCCGTTTTGTGGTAGTGTTAATTTAGAAAAAAAAAGAAAGGAATATTTGCATGTGTGATTAAGGTAATAAAAAATGAAGAACCTTTCTCCCGTGAGTAGTTTATGGAAAGGAATAATTGCATGCATGATTAACAATCAAATCTGCATGGGTGGGTACAGGAGGGAGCTAGGATTGGCTGGGAGAGGGAAAAAAAAAAGGCATATTTGGTCATGGTTGTATTGCAATAATATGTTACTCCCTCTAGTTTTCTTTTGTTGACATTGGCTAGTGCGAATTTGCACTAACCAATGTCAACAAGTTAAGTCCGGAAGGAGTAAGATTTTGTGATAATGTGTCACACTTTTGATAGAATGTGGACCCAACATTTCATCTAAAGGTTGGAGGATGATATGCGGATTATCAAGGGTAGATGGTTAGGATGGGTAGAAAATCACACGGTGACAAAATACCACATGATGTTTAGTCTTTATAGTATAAAAATAATTTTAAGATTGGTGATACATTTTTACAATGCAACTAAAATGTCTATCATACTCTATCTATAAAAAGAATATATATCTATTGTATGTTATATTTTTTAAAAACAAAATAAAGCCTATAATAACTATATACGAGTAGGAGTATTTTGCTAGTAGTGTATATAGGAGGCTGCGGCTATATAGGATGCCAATCTTTCGTTTTAATGAACGAGGAAGGATTCTTTCTTGAAGATTGGTGAAAAAGAGAAAGATTTCTGTATGGACTCTCCCTGTCTCGCGTGGTATATATGGAAATTTTGTTTCTTCAGCGTACATCCATCTCAAATATTCTCAATCATCTCAGATCAATTTGACTCCATCGTCGGAGCCACCGCCGGCGACTAGCTGGCAGCACTATGACCTCTCTGTGCAGCCTCACCGACGACCTCCTCGCGGAGATCTTCCTCCGTCTGCCCACCCTCGCCGACGTCGGCCGCGCTGCCACCGTTTGCACCGCCTTCCGCCGCGTGGTAGCAGACCACGCCTTCCTACGCCGCCTTCACTGCATCCACCCCGCTCCCCTCTTCGGCTTCCTCTCCTCAGGCTCAGCATCCATCTACTTCGCCGAGCCACCCCACAGCTCGGCGCCCTACGCGCAACCCCTAGAACATGCCGCCGATTTCTCCTTCTCCTTCGTCCCCTACGCCGACCAACACTTCCCGATCGACGCCCGCGACGGCCGCATCCTCCTCGAACTCCACCGGGAATTCCACCAATTAGCGGTATGCGATCCTTTGTTCCGTCGATACTCCCTGCTCCCGGAGATCCCCCTCGAAGATCACTCGGCCTTGCCCAAGCCCAACTGGCGGCGATATCGCGAGGCGTTCCTCGTCCCCGGCGCCGACGACGAGGAGGTGGACACGCCATCGTTCAGAGTCCTCTACATGGAGGAGCGGCCCGCCTCTGAACCGCCGGCCGCCTTTGTCTTCTCCTCGGGCACCGGTCAGTGGACCCGTCTGGCCATGGACAACTACCCCGCAGGCATGCCTCCTAGGTAGCGCCGATACGCCGGCGGCCAAAACTCGGCCGTATTCGATACCCCGTATCGGAACAGTGTTTACCTACTGTTCCCCACTATTTTGTTTTGAAAGTCACGTATCGGTGGCCGTGAGGCCGTATTGATGCCGCGACTGCGCAAGGTGCACCGTCCCACACCCTGCTACGCTAAGGGCTGTTTCTACTGGATTTTCACCAGCGACAGCGACCTATTAGATCACTTCTTCTCCGATTCCGACGACGACGATGCGGCAACCAGGGACGTTGTCTTCGACAGGTTGCTCGTGCTCGACACGCGGTCCATGGAGTTCTCTGCAATTGACATCCCGCCGGGGCCCCCTGGCTACTTCCGGGGGACGCGGGATCTCCTCATTGTTCAGGAAGTAGGAGAGGCAAGGATCGGGATGTTTACTCTCTACAAAACCATAAATGCCAGAAAGGATTCTTGCATTGGCTTCGCTGTTTTTGAAGAAGGCAGCAACAAGTGGCAGCCTGAAAGAATCGTCCTCAAGTTACCCTCTCTGCGCCATTACGACCTTGTAGCTGCAACTGACCGGTGCTTGCACCTGCGTGGGTCTCCAAGCATGGATTTGGTACGAAGTCCTGCGTGGGATAAGTATAAGTCCAGCTCCAGCATCTGGGGAGACGTCCGACATCGACTTTACTTTATTCTCCGTTGAGCTTGAATCTGGGCAGATTAACAGGGTGTGTCGCTTCTTATTGTTGGGAGAATGCAAGCCGTATACTGGCTTCCCACCATCACTGTGTCTGCCAAGTGTATGATCCAAGTTGAAGCGTGATGCGATCAATCTATTTCCGAAACATTTCATCACATATTAGCTAGTAAGGTTAATGGCCTATAGTTCAATCTGTTTTTTTATTAATGTTAATGGCCTACTTTCTTGGTTTTTAAATTATTATTGCTGTTAACTTTTTGAGTTATATTTGACAATACATCTTATTCAAAGTCTAAAATAAAAATTAAATATCATTTATCTTAATTATTATGTCCAAATTTGTTGAGTTCATGTTTTTTGTTTTAGGATTTTTTTTATGCATACCTTGGAATTCGAATATCATTCTTTATCTCCGCTGAGATGATTTGTATTATTTTTCTCTTTTCCCTTCAACTTTTTTATTCAATGAATTTAATATGATTCTTTACCTCTACTATACTAAGATGATTTATTGTAATCGGTTTTTTTTCTTTCGCCTTGAATGAACTTTATTATTCAAGAACTTCGCTACCTTGTTATATATAGATTGTCTTATAACACTTAATTTGATATAATTAGCTCACGTACCACTAATATTTTGTTGATTTCAAAAATAGCATTGTGTTTTCCTTGTTCTTGCACCACCTAGCACTTTGTCATCCCTTCTCTTCCTCTTCTGTCGATGGAGCCGTGGAAACCATAAAACATATTGCAAGTGGAGGAGAGACAAGAGTGCCTAGGTTACATAGTTGGGGAGGAGAAGATTCACATAATGCAAGTGGAGGAGAGACAAGAGTGCCTAGGTTACATAGTTGGGGAGAAGATTCTGTTCAATCTTATTGGGCTATGACAAGATATCAATATGAAGTCAGCCATACAATGAAGACGTTGATTGCATTGTTTATTTACAAACTAATTTGGTGCTTCTCCACTATCACATCTGATATGTTCTTTGGTTTATCCTCTTGCTCTAAGTTTTTGCTAGATTGCTACTCCCAATGGAATTCATCCAACTATGGCAATCAGATTGTTAGTATTCTAGGAAAACCCATGACAGAGTACATGGGAGATGTGGAGGCTTGTAGAGTCTATTGTAGCATGGAGGATCACATTAGAAGAGATGAGTGATCTTGCTAACCGCTAAGAGGTTGCATCTAGTTTGGCTGTTGTGTGGCATAGAGGGTCGGAGTCATGGGAGTAGTTGTGGATTGTACAGATCTTTTCTATCGATGAAGAAAAGGGAAGAAATATCTAATGGCTAATCAATAATTAATGGAATAATCTTCAATTTATGATTTTGACCATTGGCTCGCCGTAAAAGAAATGGATCAGGTTGCTATATGCGCAAAATTCTAAAAAGAAAAAAAGAAATATGATACGTGAGCAATAGCCAATAAAAATGATACATGGGAAATTTTGGAAATAGTGGGGGATTTAGAAAATGGTATAAGGGTGTTTTGGTCTATTTTTCATAATGGCATTGGTGAGTAATTTAAAAAATATGTTCATAAGTATTTTGATCTAATTATTTTATAATGATAATAATGGATAGATTTATCATCTTATTTTCTCTGATTAATGTGGGAATTTTTTAGGCTTAAGAGCAAATGTGGAGGCTTCTTATATTGGTCAAATATATGATATAATAGATTATAAGTTATGTTTGAATGAATTTCCTCTATTGATAAAACAAATCAAAAAAATATGTGATAATTTTAAAAATATTTTGAATAAGATGAATGATAAAACATAACAAAAATTTCAATGACAACAACAACTTAAAAACTCATGGAGTATAGTTTAAATAGAGGGAATGCATGGAGATGATATATAGTATGGTTTGATACTTGGATTATTCTTGTATTGCTCATGTGCGTCAAATTTATGTTAGAGAGCATATTTGGTGCCTAGGTGGACGGGCGTCCCATATACCACAGCTGCTTGATTGAGATCATACCGTCCATAACAGTCATGCCACTTAACGGTGTTGCTCGGTCCGTTACGACTATCAACCCAGGAAAAAAGGAAGCCGCCTTCCAGACGACCTGTCTTGATGCTGTAGACCATTGGCACGGGTGTCAGTGGCGAGGGTGGCGATGGAGAGGGGGATTTGGCCACGGACGCAGGTGTCAGTGGCGGGCGATGAAGGGATGGGGATTTGGTCGCAGCGGCAGGTGTCAGCAGCAATGGCGGGGAAGGGGAAGGGGATTTTGGTTGTTGTCGCAGGTGTCGGCAGCGATGACAGGGATGGGAGCGCCGACTTGTCTGCGGCTGACCCTTATACGACGATGTCCAGATGAGTCCCATAGTCAAGCGAAGCTACGGGTGGAGGTGGACCAGCTGAGAACGAGAAAGAGAGGTGGCTCAGGAGGAGCTCATCGGCCCAGACTTCACCGTGGATATTCAGCGCGGAGGAGCAGGCTACAACTTCACTGGTACTTCAATTTTTCCATGGAGAACCAGCGCGGAGGAGATCGAGCAAGGAAGACCGCCGCAGTGGCTTGCCTGAGAGGATAAGGAGACAGCGGTGTGTAGCAGTGAAGTGCGAAGAGTTGCAGCTCAAACTTGCTCGTGGGAGAGGATAAGGAGAGAGAGCTGCGCGTAGCAAGTCAGTAACGGAGAGAGGACAAGATCACACGGCGTCATAATCAGGATGCCCGTCCATATGGGCACCATTGTATTTCCATGTATGTTACATGATATGGATTGGTAGATGTAGTTCTTATAAGAGGCAATTGTGTTTCTACCCATGGTTCGATATCCAATTCTGATTTTATCCCTCGCTTCAAACAGAAGAGAAAATTTATCTATACTAGGGATAAAATCATAATATTTTTATTATAATTTTATCTTCAATAAGATTATTGAATAAACTTTGTCTTTAATTTGAATAAACAGGAGGTAAAATCACAATTGAGATTAGATCAGGGATAGAAACACAATTGTCCCTTACTATAAAGCAGGATCGAGTACTTTAATTAAATGCCAACAACATATATAAATATAGAAGTATAATATCATACTAGTTTTTTTTTTATTAAACCATTATCTATATTTATGAAGTAAGGAGAAACAAACACAAATACAGATAACTGACGTACAAACGCAAGCTACTAAACCTTCACAGAAAAGAAAAAAGCAACTCGGTCCTCAAGGACCTACATGAAATCTAGCTCCGTTGGAGAAGCAGAAGCTTCGACGCCACCGTGACCACCATGGCCACCACCACGACCTACCAGGCCGCCGTCGAAACCTGAAACAAGCAACGAGGAGTACCTCCGACACCAGAGAGCCTCCACGGTAGTGCTTTGAAGAGGAGAGCCGCAACAGAATAGCAAGAGCATAAGGAGCATCGGCTGGGCACCCCCAACTGGAATAGGCTAGCTCGTCGAAGACCGGCGAGGGGGAAGGCCAGATCCAGCCTCTAAAAGGCCAGCTATAGCAGCTGAACCAACAACGGATGCCACCGGCATCGATAAGACACCGGATGACACCGGGAGCATCCTCCAGGACAAGAGCCGGACACGCCGGACCTCGACTCCACGAGCTCGTCGCCGGTGATGGAGGAGACCGCCACCGAGACAAAGGAGAGCTCGGAAGACCTTATTCCATAGGGGACGCCATCGCCTCTACCTCAACGCCGCCACCGGAAACTTAAACCTAATAAAATAGGAACCTAAACTACGAGCCGGCGAGAACACAACAAAAATCCCCTTCTCGCGATGCCCAAAAGAACGCCGGAGTCGAGGAAAGTCGTCGGCTCCGCCGACGGAGACCAGGCACCTGTTTTTCGCCTTGATATACTGTAGCAAGAGATAAGGATGCGGAGGAGGGGGTCCCATGTCATACTAGTTGAATGCTTGTGTGGCGCCAAAGTTTTGGCAACGATGATAATTCGGCTCCATCAGGTCAAAGCGCTATGTCCCGTCAGAATTCGATTTTGTTAAGTACAGAAGTGTACTACAGACCATGAGCGATATATACTTAAGAAGTCCATTTTCTCTCTCAGCATATGTACGGGATCTGATAGATCTTCCTTGGATCATTCGTGTCCTGCAAGGTGTCCTCTTTTGTTTTCAGAGTCCTCGTGGTCCTGTCAGTCATGTCAGTCAAGAGTACTCCTGGGATTTGGGCCGGACTAAATTCATGCGACCGATGATATGGATATTTGGCACGACCCAAGGTCCAATACGAGACATTAGGCCGTGACGTGTCTAGATTTTAGCTCTAACGGGCGGCATGGCACGGCATAAATTTTTGGATCGTGCTTAGGCCGACATGGTACGAATGCAGCCCAGCACGATAACGACCCAAACACATAAAATCTATTTTTTTTATTTTGATTCTTATTTAAAATTTTAAACTTATATAGATTTTGCGTTTGTAATACAAATGTAATGATTCTTTTTTCTGTAATCTCATAAAAATATGTTCTCTCACTAGAAATTTTTTTATCTTATTGATTTAGTTCAATTATGCAGTGAGTCATTAACTCATTAATAGTCACTATTCAATATTCTCTTTATTTTTTTATAAATCTTGAAAGAAATTAAAATTTTAAATGAAACTTTGTGTATATGTATAACTTCTATATAACCTCTCACAGAAATTTTGTATATTTTTTTTTCAAAACTTCTAGACTTATTTAAGTTCAAAATACTCTTCATTTATCTCAAAACCTCATACCTTGTATATTGTTGAGTAGAATTTGAACACACTATAAAGCAGAAAAAAAAATCCCCATAAATTGTGGAGATTGGTGTTGCCTTGGAAAAATCCCACACAAAAATTGAGTTGAATTTTCAATATATTTTTGAAGATAAAAAATAAAAAAAATATTTTCATTTGTTTTTTTATTACACTTAAGTTATGATTATTTTGGAATTTAAATTTGGTGGTCACATGTAACATAGACTTAAGAAACTGATATAATTTTAGTAAAATTTTATAAATATTTTGATTTATATAATATTATAAAAATAATTAATTTAAATATTTACAGTACGCTTTCTCTATGCTAAAAACGTATTCACGAGAATCATCTTCACTGAAACTGGATCATGCCTGGGCTTGGCACGGCGCGATAGCAGCCCGCCGTGCCTCGTGCCATCCCTGAGGCGTATTTTTGTTAGGTCAACCTGACCGGCACGGCCCAACTTGGCCCAACATGCTACCGACGCACGGCACGAGGCGGCCTGATGGGCCCATGCCGTGCCAACCCGAGTCCTAGGACTAGTCAAGAGGCATAACTAAATACAACCTTTTGTTTTGTGTAATAATTAAACCAACATCTTACAAGCTATAGATCAAACAAATTGAATTGGGCGAAAATTTTATTAACTCGTTGACCATGAGTAGAGATAACACATAGAACTGAATAACAAAAAAAAGAAGCGTTTCTGTCAAAAAAAAAAAACAAAAACAAAAACAAAAGAAGCTGATCTTCTGTAGTACAACATATTTCGAAGGAAATAAACTATCCCACTTCTGAACCATCATGAAGCAGTAAAGCACATACATGTCCTCCCAAATCATTTAGGTTGGAAGGTAATCATACGTGCGTCCTAAAGTCCTTATTTCTCAGATTTCATAGGCACCTGAGTCAAATATTACATCAATGTGACGCCAATGTTCAAACAACAACTGAAAATATCATAACAAATATGGCCCATGTTTCATAAGGTGATCTTTATATTTCATATGAACATTATGTTTACATGTGACTAATTTTGCTCTTTCCTAAAGAATACATGTTTTCTAACTCGGTGTGCAGTCTCCTTTACGTGATCAACCTTCTGTACTTTCGTCACTCGAGTGACCTCCCCTTGCTAATCACTCTTTATTTGACCCGTAATAGGCTGGGCAATCTTCATTCTGAAGACCAATGATGCTGGGGAATTGAGGCCAACAATAACCTTCCTCAAATCCATGAACGGTATTTTCGCTGTTTGAATAAATAGAAATGAATTAAGGGTATGATGTATGGTTGTTCACTGTACAGGGGTGTGAAATGATCACAGAGGGGAAGATCCAAACTTGGGGATTCTATCACAGGGTGCACGAATCCATCCAATTTGACCTCTCTCGTTGTCATATATCACCATCTGATCCTGCATTGTTACATCTGCAAGAAGATGAAAATATATCAGTTGTTACATGAGCCATATACTTCAGAAATTGGTTCATAGGTTTAGCCTCGACTTTCTACCTCCAATAATGTTCAGATCCTTGAGGCCGACATCGGATCCATTGAGAATGCCCAAACACGCATTTCCATATTTCTGGTACACAAACAGAAAATTATATTGGCCACAAAAAATCTTGATTTTACTGCTAATAATAGATAGGGTTATGGATTATTTACAGTGACGATGAGGTAGTTTTCAGGAGGGATTTCCATGAGAGCCTTCTTGCCATTGGAGAAGCTCAGAACCAATGATTTGAACTCTTTTTTGACATCACGGACAGATTTGAATGGCTTCTTCCCTTTCCAGCACAGTGGCAGGGAGGGGTCAGATACCTCTTTCAGAGTCTTGCTTAGGTCACCCCTAAGCTGCAAATACCAAAATCTAATAAGTGTCATATTTAATAATTTTTTTAGAATATAAAAGGTTCTGAAATTTACCGCAGTGACAAGAGCATGATATGGCTGTGCAGCAAAGTAAGTGAATGAGCTGCCGCTGTCGAAGACTACTTCCATTGGCCTCACACCAAGTGACCGGCCACCAAAGTATAAACTTGCTGAACCAGGGGAATAGTAATTCCTGGAAATGCGAGGTTTTGTTAGCCTAGAATAGTGATTCTTAGGATAAAAGTTATGCCAAACTCAATGTGAGAATTATACATCACTGAATTGATACTAGAGATCATAAAGCATAAGTAAGAGTTAGAAACCTTCTACTCATCAAAATGTGTAAGGAATTTACAATAAGAACAATGTAGAAGGAATGACAAGAAACTGATTCACCAGGATTGGCTAGAAATGGTTACAGTATACAAAGTGTACAAAGGTTGGTGATTCCAAGAAAGTTTAGTGTGGCATCATGTGCACTACTTTCGTCCAAAGTTTTTAACTCATTTAACTATAATACACATTATGAACTATTGATCACTGTAATGTTCATTATTACTAGTCAATCACCCCAAAAAAGTACCTAAATTTGAAGAAACAGCTCATATATTTTGTTACAAACAAGCATTGGTCATCAAACCTTCTTTACTGATAATTTCAGGTATCACCAAAATAGAACTTGAGAATAATAGCACTGACCGAAATGCACTTCTAGCCATGGGAGCCCATGTTGCATGTGAGTAAGGCACAAGATTGTCCCCAAAGAAGAGGAAACCCCCTCCTCTTGAGCTGAGGCAGTGACCAATCACATTCTTGGTAATCCCATGCTGCTTGAGCTGTGAAAGAAGGCTAACAGATCCGCTCCCAAGACCAAGCACACCATCGGTGGGTGCCACTTCACTGCTGCTGCCAACCTGTTGATCATACCCACACCTGTACAGATTGAAGCAACAATAAAAGGCCAGTTCAAACAGCTTATCGTGCAGAGTTGTACACCTAACAAGATGCAAGTAGCATACCCGAATGCAAGATTTGGGCGGACAACAGAGGTATTTGCAAGTCGAAGCGCGAAGTTGTCGCTGACTAGTACACCAATAGATGACCCCTGATCAGCATACCTAATCTCATAGTCGCACTGCTGCTGTGCTGAGTCGCATCTGTGCTTCCCATGCAGGGCACCGTGTAGGGATGCACACAACTGATCCACACATGGCACCAGCTTGCTCTTTGTTGGTCGGTACAGCGGGTGGGGCACCTATAACAACCAATACAATTGTAAGCAATATCACAGATCCCAAACTATACTCAGCTTGATTTCTACTTCCTCTGATGTAATGCAAAATTAAAAAATCAACAGACAAGAAATCTGGAGCTGTTATAAAGCCGAATAGGACATCCATAACAATAGTAATGGCATTTAACCACTAATGCCAACAAACTAACTTTTCGTTCCAAAGAGATAAAACATGAAACTGATACAATGTTCCAAAAAGATGACAGGACAATTGTTGCATAATTATTTTAAAATCATAACACAAGAGGTTACAGAACTATAGTGCTGCCATTTAACCACTAATGCCAACAAACTAACTTTTCATTCCAGAAAGATAAAACACGAAACTGATACAATGTTTTGCCAAAAAGGTGACAGGACATTTGTTGCATAACTATTTTAAAATCATAACACAAGAGGTTACAGATTTGGCTACATTCAGTAGATTCAGTGCCTGGGACAGGGAAAAAAAATTGAAGCGGTATGGCGGACGAAACTATTACCAAGATCCAAGTATGAACCTTAAACATTAATACCTGAGCTGGAAATAGTATAATGATATTGAACGACTGACAACGAATGTTGCAACATCACTGCCTCAACGAGCAAGAGAAGGCAGATGATGAACAAAAGACAACAGATGGTGTAGGAACCGCACCTTGGAGCAGCTGACGCAGGGCGCGTCGCACTGGAGCCAGGTGAGGTCGCTGCCGGTGTCGACATCGAGGAAGTAGGGCCGCGCCGGGTTGCCGATGCTCATGGCCACGTAGTACAGGCTGCACAGGAAGAAGGAAACAGCCAAGCACAGTCACCAAAAAAATCATTTTTTTCTCGCAGCAACTTGATCAATCAATCTACGCAAGTAAACAATTTAGTACTGATACTCCAGCGAGAACCGAGCAATGCACACAGAAATCTACGGATGGGACCAAGGCTCTCAATCAGTTGATTGGTTCTTGGAGTCTGGGATTGGCTGACACGGAGATAGGAGGAAGGCAAAGGGGGGACGCACCCGTTCGGGTAGACGTCGCCGTAGAGCGGGAAGACGGCGGAGGACGCCGCCTCCGGCTCCTTCCCCGCCGCCGGACCGCCCCTCGCCGGCCTGTCCGCCTGCACCGCCGGCGCCAGCGCCAGCGCGAGCAGCAGGACCGCGAGTAGGCCCCACCTCGGCGCGGCCATGGGCGGCGCAACTGGGCAGGACAGCGGAGCCTGTGAAGGGAAGCAGAGCAAAACAGGGGAGGGGAGGGATACCTCGCCTCTTGTCTTCTTGCCCCTTCCCCTTTCTCTGAATATTTTTTAATTTTTATAAGCAGTGAGAAAATGGGATTGATGATGAGAGATACCAGGGTGGTGTGGGGGGTGGGGATTTTATAGCAGGCAAGAATGGAGATCAGGAGCAGTGAATTGACTTGGAAGCTTCTCTGGACTTTCTTTTCTGGTTGCAGCAGGAAGCAAAGGAAACAGAAAGGTTTTTTCAAGAATTGCCTGCTTTTCAGGGTTCTGAAGAAGAACCTTTTTCAGGTCTACAGAGGTAACCTCAGTCCTAGGGGAAAAGGGAAGCATTGGGGTCAAGGAATAGTATATTTGCTGGGTTGAAATTGCTATGCCTTTTGTGTTGGAGAAAGGTATTGCCTTTGCCTGGTTCATCAGCTTTGTATCAGTGTTTGAGTGGACATAGACACTAAACCGAATGTATCTTACGGAACAGTTAAAAGATAATACAGGCATCAGATCATAATGATAATCCTTGTATTCCAGATTACCAGAAAAGGTCGCAACCTAGTTAGCAGGAAGTAACATTAATGTAGCACGTCCCGTTCGCCTTGTGTGAAAAATAAGAAATATACTAAAAAAAACTTGCTTGTCATTTTCATGAGGGAGAAATTGGATGGTACCTGAGAACGTGAGCTCAGTTCAACGGTAAGGTGTGAAGTCTTCATCCTTGCGGCGGGAGTTCGACTCTCGGTCTCACTAATAAAAATCCCCTTGCTTCGGATCTCACAGTTTTTCATTAAGAGTAAGCAACTGGCTCCTTCCCCGCCGCCGGACCGGCTTTACATGATTGTGATAAAACTTTAATACTAAAGACCAGTTTGTTTCACAATTTGAATTATGGATTGTGTTTTACAGTTTGGATTGTGCAGACAAAGGGACCGCATATAGAATCCAGATTGAACGATCTTGATACGATATGTGGCACAATGTACAATCCAGGTTTGAGCAACCCTCTGGATTGAGATATGAATATGAGATTAGGTTCTAGTTGGATAAAATTACCGTTTCTGTCATTGTCAAGAGGAACTTAAAATATTTTTTATAAGATGTAAAATATGGATTACAATTACTAAACTATTATTTACTATCTATGTTTTTTATTGATGTCGTTAGGATAATAAATTTAGCTTTAAAATAAATTTATTTTAATTGTTATAACTTAGTCATTTTTATGATGTAGGTACCTAAAAAATAAAAGGGTATCACAATATTTTGACACGAAAAATAGCAAACAATCATCCCAAAACCCATGGTTATCAAATAACATCAGTTTTTGGAATTCAGATTATGCACAATCCAGCTTTTGGATATCACAATCTAGAATCAGGATTGTGCATAATCCATGGGCAAACATACAGACCTCAATTCCACCAGATATAATCAATGGTGGTGTACAGAAGAAACGGAACAGATCCAGATATCTACAATTCCCATCTCGTCCTTGAATCCGATTCTTTCTCTACCACCCGACACTACCGGGAATTGAAGCACCTTCACACCAGTACACATATTCTAGGCTTTTGCCATGGGCATAAACAAAGCATTTGAGTTCTTTTATTCTTCTCTTTTTTTTTTTTTTTGGCGGTGAAGATGCATTTGAGTACTTTAGAGTACTGCCTTCCTGTGTATGATTCGTACTATTCCACGCATGCTGTGCGAAGCAAACAATGACCGGGTCGTCGGCGGATTCCTCCTCTGCTTCCAATCCAACGTTTCTTCTGCAGATGGAAGAAGGAAATTAAGTCAAGCCATTGGCCCATAGAAGAAGCAATGTCCTTTTCCCTCCAAAAAAGAGAAGGAGAGATTTGGCATGCAAGCCTTGTTGAATTAACCTTGACCTTATCGAGCGGACGTACCCGTATTGTCGTGTTTCATACTGTTTTGATCTTTGAGCATTGGACTATTTCTGCTGAAATTTGACTCTGTATACTCATCGTGATTGCACTAATGGAGCAGGCTTACGTGTCGTCTATCGTTGCCAGAGGCTAGGAACACAATGAGCTCCAGACTCCAGAGTCGGAGGTGGGGACTGAACTCAAGTTTAGAGAATAGTCAAGCGCCTGTTCAGGTATCTTGACAGTGGACCACGGAACCCGGCCTGGTTGGCAGGTTGGGGGCGCCACCACCCGCCACACTGTCGTAGCCTCGGCCACGCCGCCCTGTCTTTGAGGGGGCCGGCACCATGTAATACGTATCAGTTTTCTTGAAAAAAAAAAGGAAAAGAAATGGATTTGCTTGTCATTTTCATGAGAAAGAAAAAACGAAGGTGCTAATCTTATGTCAGTGTCAGTCAGTTGTTGAACTGGCTAGGGGTCCTGCCTCTCACGTGGCTCTTCTTGTTTGACTCAACCACCAAGAGCTCCATAAATTAACGTCCACAAAAATGGTTGGCAAACATGTCATCCAGATAAAAAAAAAGTTGATTAGTGCACGTACAAGGTCAGAGTCTACACTGACAGCCCAAACGCGCAGATTTTATTATCAGTTAGCTAGTATTATACAGTATCTTGTTGATACTTCTACTAGTAAAATACTTCGTTATCTGTTAACACCGAGACGGTTATATAGAGTTGGAGTACGTGATTCCATCCCAAAGAATTTTTTAAGAAAAACTCAGAGTAAGCGATGAAGATGCATTCCTAGCTTGAAGTTCGGAGCAGAACTTATACGAGCCTAGGACACTAGAAACAACTGGGTTGTACACAGTGATATTACGGTCATACGGTGCAAGCAAGAAGAAAGAACGTGTTACGTGTCCTTATTTATTCGTAACCTTTCTCTAGCAGAATAGTCCTTGCCATTGCCACTGCCATCAGACACGTACTGACGAGCATGGCAGCACGAGGCTGCTCCGTGACACGGCATTTCCTCTTTGCCATCAGGGAAGCATTTCTTTCTTTCTTTACTTCACAGTGCTGCCTTTTTATCATTCATATTCCTACGTGCTGTGCGAAGCAAACAATGACCGGTCCTCGATGCATTGATTCGTTCCTCTCTGTCTTTCCTCTTCCAGCGTTTCCTTCTCCAGGTAGAAGAGAGGAGGCTTGTGCACTACCACAGAACTACACAAAGGAGACACCATATTAGCGACGCGAAAATAAAAACCGTCACTAATTGCAATATTAGTGACGGTTCAACATAAGCATGTATTCCTCAGGATGCCCTATTTGATGCATTAATAGTGACGAGAAATAACAATAACCGTCACTAATAATATAGGCCAAAAGTTACAGACGGATTTCAGAAAACAACGTCACAAATAGACTTAATTTGAGTGACGGGACTTTAGTTATTAGCGATGTTTTCTGATAACCCGTCGTTGATACTATTTTTTAGTGACGGTGCTAGGAAATCCGTCATAGTAGGCCTTTGACGGTTGTTTAAAACCACGTCACTAAATGTTTATAGTGACGTGTGATTAAAATCATGTCTCTAATTGATCATAGTTTAGTGACGGTATTTTATTGTTTAATAGACATCAGTTAAATTTTTTTGCTACTTGAAATTGAAGAAATTATTTTGCCAGTTTAAACTAAAATATGGTGATATTCTTAAAGAAAAAAAAAACGTAAGACAACAGAATTTAAAACCTCTCGCATTTGTAAAGTTTATGTACTAACGACCACCATCTAATGCTGTAGTTTTATTTTGATAAATACCACCATCTAATGCTGTAGTATTTTGATAAATCATTATGGTTACACTGAAGTCTGGTGGAATTCTTCAAAAAAGAAATATGCAGAGCACAGAGGTCGAACCCAACCACCGTCCAATTATGATTGAAAGGCTTGAAGAAATTTATTTAACCTGGTAACTAGAAAGCAATCATTGCAGATCGAGTAGACGCTTCTTCTCCGATCCGCCTTGCCCGTGGACCACAGAGCGGCTCGAGAAAAACGCTGCGGCCTCGCCCCACGCCATCCGGGCGGTGCTCGCCCCACCTCCGCCCCAGCGCCGCCCACTCCCCTGCGCCGGAGTCCGCCCCCGCTCCTCCCACTTGTGCGGCTCCTGTGCCGGAGTCCGTCCCTGATTTCGAAACCTTCCTCAAGAGCCGACAGCAATGGCCTTGCCCCTCATCGTCCGGACGGTGCTCGCGCTCCTCCCACTCTCCTACTCGCCGGCGCCATCTTAGGCCCCGCTCCTCCCACTCATGCGTCGACCAAGTGTGGTGAGGAAGCCGCGCCGTCCCCAACTCGCCTTCCTCTAGATCTCACTACCGCGCGCCTCCCTCGCCGCTGCACCTGCACCCGTTCCCGGGCTCGGGCCGCCGCAGATCTCCGCTTCTTTCTTGCCGCGTCAGCGAGCAGATCCGTCGTCCCCGACCTGCTTCTCGACATCTTCATCCTCCAGCCCCTGCCTTCGAATTCGTTCTGATCTGCCAAGGAACAAGCTCGTCGACCCCGACCATGTCATCCGCCTGCCTAAGCACTGTGTCGTCCCCAAGCATTGGCCCGAGCAACGGTACCTAGCTGCATGTCCTCCTCGCTGAGCGTCGCTGTCCCTGAGCACCACCGGCCCTGCTTCCTCCTCAAGTCTGGTACCGCGACAGGTTGTTCACCGTTGTGTACATCCAATTGGTCAAGGAGGTTGGTGCCTTTGTGTTGCGGCCATCTGTCCTGTACTCATCCATGCATGTCTTCAATTGCCTGCTTATATAATTCTAGAATGAGAAGAAAAACATCTGGTATGTCTATAGGTGATTGCCGAAAAGTTAATCAATACTGACAGGATGAATGTCTAAGGTCATGTTGTAGTACTAGTTTCTGTACAGTTTACATTGGCTAAACATAAATTAATTTTGATAGAAAGAGTTATCCACCTCGCAATATAGGATGTAAAATTTTGTAATCATTCACTAAAACGTGAATGCTAAGATTTGGCAGTGAAATATGTGGTCTAACTATTTTACTTCACTTAGCTTCATATGTTGTTTGTATCATGCAATCTGGTGCTAAATTACAGGCTTCTCTTTATCTTTGTATTTGACAGTGAGCCGCTTTGCTCCAGATCTTCTCTTGAGTTTACTTTTAGTAATCAAAGAGGTAAGGCACCAAACTATGTTTTATGGCTTGTTCTTGCCCTGCATTTGTTCATAGATGTCTCATGCTTACCTCATATTTGTGGAAATGCCTACAGAAAGTGACACTCTTGGACTTTTGTTATATCTTTCCTGTACACCAAGATTTTTTTTATAATCACTATGTTGTTGAATCAGTTATAAAGGGATCCATGTTAATTATTTTCTTTTTTACCTCATAAACATACGAACCCATTTCATTCCACTTGGAAGCTTTTGATGATTCTTTACATGCTGGTTGCTGCTAGATGCGTAGATGCTACCTTAATTACTGGATGCTTTAGCACATTGGAGATGAAAAGGGTTCATTACTATGTGCAAGAGCTGGATTTAAATGATGTTTACCTAGTCTTGGTACTGCTATGTTGCTGCAAGTGGTCCTTTTATGACCTATGCAAGTGATTTTCTAACCATATTTTCTTGTTTTGCTTTGTTGTGTGTAGAGCCAGATGCTGCAGAAGTCCAATATCTCCAAGTTAAAGCTGCGAGTGAAGAGTTTGCAGGTACTACCTAGTAGAGCTAAAAGGGCCAAGTCATGAGAATTTTGATTTTCGTTTATTTTTTCTGGAGTTGCTTATACTAGTTCCTCATAAACTGTTGATGGGTTTCCGTTGAAAATGATCTCATATCTATTAGCCTATATTTTGGGTGAACCCACTTAGCATTGGTTTCTATATATTCTCTAAATTTCAAGGGTTCAGGCCTGCTTGGATGCAGCCATGGCAAATCTTCCTGGGGCTGCAGATGCATGCTTGGCTGGGCAAGATGCCTGGCAGGCAGCATGCTAACAGCCCCTTAGTCCTGTATATGGTTATTGGTTGTAATTCCTTTTGATAGCTACTCAAGTTTGAACCAACACTAGACGTAGAACAACAGATAATTGCTATGCAGAGTACATGTTCTCTAGCTCTGACTATTATTTTATTGTGTAGTTCGACATAGATTAAATTTAGAAAACCAGATTGTTTATGATCTTGTATGCTATATGAGGTAGTAAGTTGTATGCTAACCTTACAGTTCATTACAAATCCAGCTAAATGATGTAGATCATACACGTTTCATCATCCTGTATTCAGTATGTCATAAATACTTAGTTTGTAGTCCTTGGAAATGTTTACTGCACACAGAATTACTTATTAGGACCATGTCGTGCTTTTCTAATTAAAGTTGATTTTTTTTAACATGATTGATAGGAATGTACAAGCAGGGACCGGTACAGGATAAGTGCTTATGTTGGAGAAACAACATTTGCTTTGTAAATTTCCCCCAAAATTTACTACATACAGGATAAGTGCCTCTGCTGCTCGTCCCAACATCATGGTTTGATCTCATGTTATGGATAAGTGCTCTCATCTTGGTCCCTAGAATATCTATATTCTAAAGTTGAGTTAGTGATAACTTCCAAAAAATGGTTATTGTATACACAGAATTGATCACTAAGTTTTAAACCTGGTTTACCATGTGAGAAGCCCTATACATTCTGGAATAACTACCTGATTGTCCCGAGAAAAAATCAAGATGACTAGCTGAGCTATGGTTAGTGCATTTTATCTACTAGTCATAGCTTCTAGAATCGACTTGTGAGCTCTATTTCGTTTCTGATAATAAGTTCAGATTCTATATCGTTTCTGATAAGTTCAGATGTAGCTATGGCTTTAATAAGCACTTATAGTCTATATGTCCAATGACAATGGTCCCATATTATAACATACTGATTCATTATGCTTTATTGGCCTTCATGCGGTTTGCAGATTGCGCAAAATGAGGAATGGGAGGGCTCCAGGACGACTTAAGCTGAATGTTGTGCGTTTACATGTAATTTCATCACCTTGTATTTTGTGATTTGCTCTTGTTCAGTTAAGATTACGCAACCAAGTAGTTATTCCTTTTGTGGATGGATGTAAGTTGAACAACTCTAGGAACATCTATATTTGGACAGGTTCTTTCTTTTTTTGATTTGTATCAACTGTCATATTGCATCGGGTGGATGTAGAATATGAAATAAATTGTGTAGCAGTTTCAGAGCATGGAATCGTGAGGCTAAGGGCCATCATTTCTTTTTTTTTTTTGTTGTAATGCCAAATCAGAGACGGGTTTTATGTACAATTGTCAGTGATTCGTGGCATCAGTGACGGTTTTTTTGCAAAGAAATGTCACTAAAGGCAAGATATAGTGACGTGGATTGAATACCTGGTCTCTGAAAGCATTATTAGTGACGGGTATGCCCTTTGTTTGGACGGTGCAAGTACAGTCGTCACTAATAATTTTACAGACGGCTTATGCGAGCCGTCACAAATAAATTAATAGAGACGGAAGATATTCGTCACTAAAGGTCGACTTTTAGTGACGCCTTACAGGTGACGGTGGTGATTCCCGTCACTAATGACATGAAAACTCCGTCACTAATGACCTTTTCTGTGATAGTGGTGGTCGGAGTCTTGTCGACATAGCCTTGACGGGACGCAAGACGCAACTTAATGGGCGGGGAAAAGAAAATATGATAATACCACTAGACTTGCATTTGTCTCATGTAGCAGTCCCTAACCTGGTATTCCCTTCGGTCCAAAATATAAGTTTTTAAAAACTTGTTAAAATTCATAGTATCTCCTAGATTTATTAGGACAGAGGAAGTACTAAGCATTGAATTAATTCTTTTGAAATTCTCTTCGAACATTATTCTGCAATGATTTGATTGTGCTCATGCCAGATGAAAAATCAATACTGCTTGGTCGAACGGCAGTAGAACAGAAGCCCCTCAGCAAACGCAGGCTCATGTGTCCTGTATCAGTGCCGGAGGCCATTAGAGCGGCCACAATTCGGTGCTTAAAGAAAGACTCAGTGGATTATACTACTTAAAAAAACTAAGTAGTATAATCAATCTTGAGCGTCGATTGACAGGGGCAAATTCGACCAAATAATCGAGTTATTTACAAAGTTGTCACCGTTGTTTATTTCCGTAGGTATCCAGGAAAAAGGAAAAAAACGGAGGCCATGACCTACCTCTTGCCGCCGCCGTCACCATGGAGAAATGAGGAGTCAATCCCCATGCCCACCAGTCTCACACATAGGTGGAGATTTGTGTGGCGGCGCAGACCCATAGGAGGAGCGGAGATATGTGAACTCTCTACGCACGATGTTATTGATCTAAAACTACAACAACCTTATTTTGCAAAGAAATCATATTGAGAAAACTAAGCCATTATCAGGAGAGAACTATCGCATGGGCTTCTATTTTCTGTTTTCTTTTCATTTCTTCGTGAAGCACATTCTGTTTTTTTCGTTCTTTACATTTCGCCTCTAGGGATGAAGGCAGTAAGGCACATCGAGATGCTTGTGCGCGCGCGCGCACACACACAGAGGGAGGGAGAGAGAGAGAGAGAGAGCAGTGACGTATGTTCTTGGCGTGAGGTAGAAGAAGAAGCAATTTCCCTTGATGTTGATCTCACACTGGAAAACGATCGTATGAAAAGATGAGGAATAGTAACTTCAATATAATTACATTATGTCATTATTATTTCTTCCCATAATACCTATACTATTCCATACTATTTTAAAATACTACTTCATACTACTTAAAAGGTCAATATAGTATAAGTATATCTAAACCATTAGATCAAGTGAAATGGATGACCCATATTAACCGTAGTCCATTGTAAAGGTGCTCAGAAAGAAATCTAGAGGGAATATTACTAATTAGACATCGATGCTACCACTGCAGGGACTGGTGCTTGAAGAAAACAATAGGTATCGGTGCATCTACAAGCACCCGTTGGGTTTTACTGTGTCTCTTGAGTTTTTTAATTATTATTACTCTTTTTTTGAAACTTTAGTATTATTACTCTGCGTCTCTTGAGTTGAGCGTGTACACGCCCAGCGAACAAGCAAGCATAGACAAGTGCCTGTTCTGGCGTCTTCACCTTCTGCCACGGTAATATCGCCATGGTTACGATATTTATGTCATGCTTTTATTCTAATATAATCGTCCACTATGTGACTTTCAAAAAGAAAAGAAAATATCGCCGTGGTTACCACCGGGCACTGGCTTTGGCTCTTGCATCAGCCGCGAAAGCTCGTGGGGCCGTACACTGCTCACCGGGCCGTTCTTTGTTCATGTTTCACCGTTTCAGAGGTCATATAAATGTGGTTTATATTTCAGAATGGCGGTAAAAAAAAATATAGCCTCTCGCATACCACGACTCCAAATACAAATAGGTTCACATTAAAAACACACATGGATTCAATTTCCCTGACTTTCCAAGAGAAATAAGGAGCAGTAACTTTAATCAGGCTGAGATTCTACCTTTTTCTATAGACCATTTAAGCCACTAACAACATCAGTTTCATCACAAAATACAATGGAAACCTATTGCTAGTAACAACTAGACGAGCAATTGTGCAATTCAATTACAATGGTCATGAATCAGAGGGTTACAGCCTAGGAATCTGTGACGCGAAAAGTGCCTTAACCTACATTTGGGTTGTTCCCTGAGGGTGGTCTGAACATCGGATGGTGATTAGGTGGAGCTGAGTTGGGCATCGCATGGTTGAACATCATGTTTGGTCCCGAAGAAGATGTGCCAGGGTTTATTGCTGAGAGCGGCAGACGAGGACCGAACGAGAGCATCTGTTGCCGTTGCTGCAGCAGAGCCATCTGATGCCCCTGCATGTTGTTGTACATCCCTGGCATGCTGGCCTGAGGCATCGACCCTGGTACTACTGGCGGTCTAGGGCTGGTAGCCTGACTCATTGGATTTGAAACCATGATGTTACTACCTCCAGGTACATTGACACCAGTGGGAGTGAACCGAGCTGACAACAATCGCATACGCTGAGCTGCCAGCTGCTGCCTCATTGACTCAAAACGCTCACTTTCCTTCAATAGCATGGTCTCTACCTCTGCAAACTCCTTCAGCTTCAACTCTAATCTCTTTAACTGCAAATGAGTGTCATGGTATAGAATGTGAGTGACAATAAAGAAGATTAACAAAACACTGCTCCAGTTTTTAATCAATGACGTCAAGACACATGTTTAGTTCACATCAATTAAAAGCTAATAAAGTTGACCTACTGCTATCAATTAAAAGCCGGACGGAGTACGTTGCATGTATGCAAAAATGATGGGTAGATTGACCTAGTGCCATCAATTAACAAAACACTGCATGTAGTTAGACCAGCATTTGTTTTTTGTCCAGCACTACAAAACTGAATTTCAAACTGGCAAATGATAAAGAAATGTACAAAAGACCACATATTTAGGATGGCATCTCAAGAACTATTGTTTAGCAGCTTGTTAAAGAACAGGCTCGCAAAGATCTCAAACCCAAAAGGCAAAACACATACTGAACTTGAATAGATCCACCTGATCGCAACAACAACAACTAAGCCTTTAATCCCAAGCAAGTTGGGGTAGGCAATCCGAAGGAAGTTCTAACCAAGGTATTGGAGAGTTATCAAAAATAAAAATGGCAGAACGACTTTTCCCCTTCAAATTCAAACACTACTAGTACCAAGTATCAGCTAAGATTCATATCTTTCAATTCAGAATCAGGTTTAGGGACCAATCTCCAAGTCATAAGCATGCAACAACTGACCATTGGTTTCAATATTCTTCTAGTGCACCAAGTTAACAAAATACTACTACTCTATTCTCTTTTTCTTGTTGTTAGGACAAACTTATTATTGTAAAATCGCACTGGCTTGCTTGTCCTAACAACAAGAAAAGAAGACCGGAGGGAGTATTCCATAAGAGCACTATAGTAGTCACCATCATACTTAAACTACAACATGCTCAATCTTTGTATTGCAACAAACCTGATGGTTTATAATGGTGGCAGCTAATCTCTGAATTTCACGCTCCTCCTGATCTGCAAAAAGTTTGGACTTTGTTGCCGCTGCCGACAAGCCACATATTGTAGCATTTTTTACAGTTTCAGGAGAGATGGATGATGAGGGACCTGTTTCAGAATAAGATTGATTTTACTTTAATCTCCTGCGAATAAGATTGAACAAAAAAGATAACTAGTAATATTGGGAGCAAGGCAGTCACCGATATTAGAGGGAACAGCATGACCCATAGAATCAATGCCTTCTGAACCCATCCTTAATAGAACAAAAAAAAACATGTGAAAATATAACTTCAGTAATGTGTCAGTGAAAACCACAGGGCCAACAAAAATAAATCTAAAAAAGCAATGTTGAATCCAATATCAGTATACATCGTGACATAGAATCAATAAATACTAATTAGCCACACCACTGCATTTGGTATTTGGTGGCTCACCTGGAATCATCTCGCGTTAGAACAGACAAGGCTGCATTTGCACAGGATGCTGCAATTCTTGGTCCTACTGCCGAAGCCACAAATGCAACCTGCAAAACATCTCTGAATATTAAGGTCCGGACCAAGTATAGAACAGCATATGACAACAGATTAACCCTATACCCCTATATATTCTGTTTTATTTTAAACAGCAACTCGGATCAAGTATATGATAGCATATTACAACAGAACAGATTACCCTACATTCAATTTTATTTAAAATAGCAAAGCAAACTAGACTTGTTCACTCCAAGTTTGATCAAACCGGGATCAAAACCGGCAGATCTCAGCAGAACAGTGGATGAACAGTAATCCTGTGCAATGAACATAACAGGTAGCTTCGTGATGGGATGAAGGTTTTCATTCTGGTTTGTGAAACTGACAATGAACTCTCTAACCCAAAATAGCGACGTAGGCGACCCAAATAGCCTCTATTTCCTAAGCAGGATTAAATAACGTGTAAATGCTACATAGGTCAAGCCGTGCTTGCCTAAACATCAATGTAGCCCCAAATATTGGCTAAACGACGGTTGACCGCCAGTGGTGTGTGAATTGCGTTCGAGGAAACAAACATGTGAATCTACATGCCCCTCCTATCCATCGAAATATGATGCTTCCATGTCCTACCCAATGGCTCATGTTGGTGATTATCATTTACCACTAGTACGGTTATGCTCTACACAGTTTCCCATGAAATGTAAACACGTATTCCATGCAACAGTAATTACATGTTCAATTTTAACCCCAGGGCCCTCAATAAGGTATATTCATAAATGTTAGTTGAAGTACCCAATCAATAGTTAGTACAAATTTGCACCTAGATTTCTATGCAGTTCAAGACCTTTTGGAGTTTACAACCAAATAAACTATAATAGGCTACCCATACTTTTTGTACCATCGCCTAGGTGTTGCGAGTGGTGGGTTTCCATAGGACACCACACTGCCACAATGGTTAGGTGCTGCCAAAGTGCAGTGACAGGGATAGATCACCACAGCCACAGGATACCACCAAAAAAATGAAGCTATCTAATCATGCATTGAATCAGTGATACAACACTGACAAATGATTAGCGGCTCCAGTGCCAGTGCCAGTGTCAACAACTATACGTCGATGACCAAAATTCACAAAGGATTTTATGTCTAGATAAAATGAACTTTGATTCACCGACAGGGAATAAATTTGAGCCAAGATCAATGTACATCCCAAAAGACAGGGAATAGACATCAGCACAAGCCAATATTGAATATATGAAGCAACTTTATAAACAACACACTCACCAGTGACATAACCGGATTAGCAGAATCAATGAATGGAATCTGATTTTCAGGTTGGCTACTTTGAGGAAAGCGGCCTAAAAGAAGCAGAGAACAAATGACTAGTCAAATAATAGAGGAATAAACATTTTGCAAACATGAATATTTCGTCAAAAAAGAAACTGAGAGGTTTGTTTGTCGAATCAATAGTGAAGGCACCTGACATACTGCCGTTGGAATCCGAATGCAAAAAACCATTATTTTCCATTCTAGATGGAGCAGATGCTTCTTGAACTTCAATCTTCTCTAACCAACCATCTACCACTGGAAGACTAATAAAATGGTGAATACATTGTGCCTTTGACTTCGTACCAACATGCTCCGCAATATTATTCCAGTTATCATTGAACTTCTCTATGCCCTCCAACAACAATAAAGTTTCCTGATCAGTCCATCTGTCAATGTCAGTGTGTGATCCTTCATTCTCCTCATCTATTCTCTGAAAATCTAAGCTTGAGTGCCCAATAACAAATCTTGCATCGTGGAAGCAATCTGAACAGAGTGTAACATCTGCCTGCTCCAGTGACAAAACAAAGCTAAATAAATTAACACAATGATGAAAAACTATAGATATCAGTGAATATCAACCTGAACAAAAGATGGAGACCATATTGGATACATATCATCTAAAAGCACAAGGACAGGTAATGAAGAAAGAGATACTTTAAAAAAAAAAAAACTAGCCGACCAAGTCAGATAACTTGTTGATAAAAGAAACAACAACTAAGGGGATGTTCGTTTCCTTTAGGTGCTAAACTTTAGCACCTAAAGTTTGGGCTAAACTTTAGCACCTCAAAAGGTGCTAAAGTTTAGCCCCTCTTTTAGCACCTTTTTCTCTCTTGTGCTAAACTTTAGCCTAAAGTTTAGCTTTAGCCCATTAGCACTTGGAAACGAACATCCCCTAAGCCTTTAATACCAAGCAAGCTGGGGTAGGCTACCACTTGTTGATAAATGAAAATGGTACATAAAAAAACTGATTACACTGAAGGTTGTCTGGTCATAAATGCATTTAACAATTTCCAAATGGTAACTACTCTCTGCTCTAGGGGATTGTTCTGCTTGTAAATTGTTTTTGCACTGCTGAGAGCAACATTCCAACATTCCTACCACGTTTCAGCAAGCAATGAAATGACTACTATGAACCAATGCATCAATGAAGGGAGTATCTCTGAAGATGTTATTTCTATTTCATTAACGGGTGACTAACGACAATAATAGAAACCATACCGTGAATGCAGTGTACAACTTAGAGCGAGAAAAGGGAGGAAAACAAATTTTCCCTGTATGTTTTTGGGTTGCTATATAAGGTACTGAGTTTTATCTTCACGCTATTCATATTGGATACCAAAAAAAAAAGATTTCACATTGGTCTAACATGATGTTACTAATTGCCAAACCATCAAATTTGTTAGTAATTTGCATTATATGATATGTTAGCAAGCGTTTTTTAATTCAAATCATGAAATCAACATGTTAAGGTTATGGTCTACTGCCACTTGAAAATTACAAGATTAGAGTCGGAGTGCTACTGTTATCCACAGACTCTAAATCATAAGGTCCCAACTTTTTCTTCCTACAGAGTCCTCAGCCAAAAATCAAATTAAGATGATAAAAAAGCCTTAGGAATAGACAATGATCTCTATTTGATTAGGCCATAGTAGGGCTTGCAAAATTGTTGACGATCCAATGTAATCATTCATCTATCAGATCATAATTGGGCTAGACTACAAACTGAGTATCATTGCCTTAATCAGTTCCATCTCAGAAGGACAGAGGTATTCAGACGCTAAATCAATACTAAGTATTGAATGTATGATAATCAACAGCATTGTATCATTCTGCAAATCAAAACTAAGAATATACGGGGATGTGAAGTATGATCATGTAACTCATTTCATAATAAACAATCCTGAATATTTAACAGAGTAAAACAAAAAGCATCTAAGTAGCCTACCTCTTTTTGTGATTCATAGCGCACATTGGTCAAAGCTTTTGAGCAGAAATTACAGGAGGTCTCTGATAAGTGCTCTAATATCCTGTCATCCAAATCTGCTGGATCAGCATCACCATTTTCCACCACTGGAGTAGATGAAGTTGAGACGACTGGAGCTATATCCTTAGCTGGGATACTGCATTTTGATCGATCAAACAAAATCAAACCATCGATTGATTTCATTGGTGCAGATACCAGCTGCAGCTCCCCTGTTGGCTCCTCCTTGATTAGCGACGCTGTCATCCTTGGGCTCCAGTGACCAGACCCTACTGCCAGGTAATTAATGATCCCCCAACTCTCCAAAAACCTAAGTATCCTACTCAGGTCATACAGTTCACCTGTACTAGATACAAGGCCCTGGCAGTCGGCAAACACAAGTCGCTTCTCAGGTCGCTCCAAATACTTTGCAATCACCTTATTCCTCATCATCATGTACTTCTCGGGTGTGTGCCCTTGGGACTTTCCAGAGAAGTATTGTGGCACCACCTGCCTCTCCAACCTGTGTGCCGTCGTCGGTTCGAACCAATCTATGATTACAAATTAACACACATTCCACACCAATTCGAATTAACTGTCTGTTCTACAGGGAAAGCTGGCTGAGAAGGATTTTCAGTACGAGGAAGATACCTGAGTGCCTGGGCACGATGTGAAGTTTTCCGTAGAATTGCTTGGGCACCCCACGGCCCTCCATGAGTGGAGGCGGGGTGGAGACATAGGTGGACGGCTTGTCAGGGTCGTTGGATAGGGACGGGTGGTCCCGCAGCATGGCCGAGCGCACCTGGAGCTGGCCGTGCGAAATGTTCTCGAGCACGGGCACCGAGGCTGGAGCGGCCGACGCACCGCTGGCACCTGCTGCGGCACGCTCGGCCGCGATGACGGCGAGCACCGAGGGGTGCGGCCGGCCGACGTTGCGTCGGACGGCGGCGGGGAAGGAGGAGATGGGCTCCGCCGAGGAGAGCACTTCCGCCTCGCGGAGGTCGAGAGTGAGGTCGTCATCGCCGCCGCCGCTACCGCCGGCGCGGGCTAGGGTTCCTCCACCCCCGTTGGCGGATGCGGAGCGGGGCGCGTCGTCGTCGCCGTTCGCGGCCGCGGCGGAGTCTGAGTCGTCGGAGTTGTCGCCCACGTGCTTCGACGGGGATGGGTTGGCGGCGCGCTTCCGCTTCCGCCACTTGGACCGCGAATCTGGGGGCGGAAGAGGGGGCGGAGGTTAGGGTTCTGGGGGGAACGAGAGAATTGCGAGGCGGAAATGGGCGTCGGGAGAGGCGCGTACCTGAGTTGGCGGAGGCCTTGCGCGGCATCGT
Source organism: Eleusine indica (assembly GCA_030378355.1). Taxonomy (NCBI): domain Eukaryota; kingdom Viridiplantae; phylum Streptophyta; class Magnoliopsida; order Poales; family Poaceae; genus Eleusine; species Eleusine indica. Next base: position 50,684,013 of record CM059494.1, read on the forward strand.
CGCCGGCCGCCCCCGGCGGCGGAGGACGCGGAGGTTGGGGAGCCCGGAGTGTGTCCGCGAGTGAGGGGACCACGGCGGTTGGTCCGGAAGGCACGTGCGAGAAGAGTTGTTGTGCGATCGAGGAGCCTTCAAACTTCCGGTTTGAATTTTTCTACAAGCACTAGCAGTGTGCTTGGGCCGGAGTTCAAGCGCTCATGGAATCTGCAGTGTTCAATCTTCCAATCTGCAGTGCTCATGAACTGCGGTGTTCAATCTTACAATCCTTTCAAACATCTTTTAAAAAAATTTGCTACTAAATTACTCCTAAGAACTGTTCATTTATGGTTTAAGAAAAACGTATCAGCAAATAGCGAAATACTGGTTTTCTCAAACTATATACCGGTAAACCGCGACATACCCATAATAAAATATAGTGAATAGTGATTTTCTTTAATGGTTTTCTCAAACCATAGAGTAGTAAATCGCTGCTATCTAGTAATGAAATATAATAAATAATGGTCTTTTCTTACTGGTTTTTTTCAAACTATGGACCAGCAAACCGTAGCATATCCACCAGTAATAGGATATAGCGAAATAGTGATTTTTTCTTGTTGGTTTTCTCAAACCATGGACGGACACCCTTATAGAGAATTGATGATTCCTCGCTAACACTACTAGAAAAAAAGAGAAATTTGTTGAAACAACAACAAATAAGATAGATAAATATAGTGAAAAGATCAGACAGTAATGACATTCTTGCTACTAAATTGTTCTATTCATCCATGGTTTAAGAAATCGTATATCAAACCAGCAAATCATGATATGCCCAATAGTGAAATATGGTGAACAATAGTTTTCCTTACTGGTTTTTCTCAAACCACGGACAAACACTCTTTTAGAATATTGGTGATTGATCATTAACATGGCTGGATAAAAAGAAATAAATTTATTGACATGAGGATAAATAAGGTAGGTAGATATACTGAAAAGATGGGATGTCAATGACACGCGACAATGATGACTATAGATATCATCAATAATGATGTGTAAGAGCCATGAACTCTGGAAGGAACCACAATAGCAAGGAGTCAGAGATGACTCTCCTTTTTTCTAAAAAAAAAAATCGAAGGCTTTTTTTTTTTAGACTAAAAAAAATCGAAGGCTGACGATGACAATAGCATTTGATTAACGTCTATCGTTTTGCTATTATTTTTTAAACAAGGAAAAAACAATGTACCTATAACTATGGACTAACGGCTTTCTTTGGCTCCCTGTATTAATGCCAGTATAAGGAATTTCTTACCAGCATTCATTAGTTAGACTACTGTCATGTGGATGTATTTTGCATAGAAAGAATACTTGCCAAGGCATCCATTACTTGTCAACTTTATATTATTTCTGAAACGTAGAACACAACTTTTGGAGTGATTGATTTACTTTGCTGTTTTGCACTCTTACCATAAAAGCTTTTGAAAGCAGTTAAGCTTACTTTAATCGGACATTCATATTTCCCATTAAATTCACATTTATTTGTCAGTAAAAACACGAGCAGCAGCGCTACTAGAGCAAACCAAGGCATTCGACAATAAGGAATTCTATTACGCAATAATGTGTTGTCAAGTGAAGCTTACAAGAGACAGCTACATGTTTTGTGTGCCTTTTGTGAAACTAAACAAAATGACTACAGCGCCCACGGTAAAAACATAAATGTTAGTGGTAGGGGTGCGATCTATCTGCCATCACGCCATCAAACAAAGAGCATGATAAAGGAAATTGCATAATATGTCAAATCAAATGTGTTCGTCATATCTAGTACAATTCAGTTGGTACATCTGGATAAATTCATCACGTTTCACCCATCATAAAGCTACTGAAAATACAGCATTAGGGTGAAGGGAGGTTAGACTTCTGCAGCATGTTCAGGGCAGACTGAAGATAATCTAGCCAGAACATGGAAATGATGGTCATAACCACCATCATTCCTCTCAGCGTGTTACTCTTAGAAGACTAACCCTTGTGGCATGTTGAAAAGAGCACGGATAGTCTCGCTGGCAACATCCAACAGCTGTAAATACTCATCTGCTCCATCAACTAAGCACTGCAAGTTCCCCCAAAAGGCAAGAAAAAACAAATCACAAAAGTTATGTTGTGGCTAATGCATTGAAAGTCAATATTGTATAAATAAAAACTTAGGATAATTGTATAATCCACCCCATAAGTCACTTGAAGTTTAAGATTCCCACCCATAAGGTATTTTGTAGCAAATCCCCATCCACCCAATGTATTTTGTTGCAAAAACCACCCTAGTTGACACATGTTTAATTAGTATAATATGATTTCATCGATATAAATTTAAAATGAAGCTAAGTTAAATAAATTTAGCGTTGTTACAGATTTTTAGTGTGTTTAATTCTTCTTATTTTTATGAAGAACATATCCAAATTTTAAACTACGTTCAAACTTTAATTGATAATTTTGCTACATATCCTCTATAAAAAAAATACGACGATTATATTTTTGAAATTTTGTATTTTTGATAAAAACATCATTGGCTACTCCAAATAAATAAAAACATGTTAAATAAATTAAACATGTGTAAATTGGGGTGATTTTTACAATAAAACTCAATGGGTGGGTGGGAATTTATAACAAAATGACTTATGGGTGGGAATCTCAAACTCTAACTGACTTATGAGGTGGTTTTTGCAATTAACCCTTAAAACTTTAAAATGTCAGCATGACAACATTAAGTTATCATATTTCCTAGCTTTCAATTGACTGAAAGCTTTCAGTCAATAGTTTGTTACTTTATGTTTTAATTTTTCTTTTATAGGATTATCTATATAATAATTATAAACCATTGGATCTAGATCCAATGACTCAAGGAGGTGATTGAAAGTTGCCCAAACTTTCAGTCAGCTGAAAATTAGCAAGTCCCGTAAATTATTGCTGAACTAGTCATAAGGAACATAAATGAGGAGTTTGTCCTCCATAAAAATCTAATATTATTTTTTTTCCACACAAATAAATTAATGTGACTCAAGGTAAGATAAAAGGCAACATATCCTATGAGAACTGACTTCATGTGAGAACTATGAGAACTTCAACCAAGATCACAAGATCCTCATCCAATGGTCAGGGGTAGAGGTGGGTTATTTTAGTTGGGGGTCATTTATAAAATAAGGGATTAGGTGGGATAAGCAGGGGCTTTAATGCAAAATAATCTGGCCATTAGATGAGGATCCTATGATCTTGGTTGGAGTTCTCATAGTTCTCATACGAAATCAGTTCTCATATGATACGTTGCCAAGATAAAAAGCGATAAAATGCAACTTTTTCAGTAGGATAAACCTTATCGGTTTCTCCAAGCTTTCTACATATCCGTGCCTTTTGCTCATCTGGAATATCGTCCGCACTAACAATCACATCTAGAAACTGAATACAAACTTTAGTTAGTGGCACTGATAAGATGAACAGACCTGCCAGGTAACCATAGCGACAAGAAAAAAGATGACCTGTGATATCAGCTGTGAAACTGGATACCCATCAGCAATAATGTTGCTAACTTCCTTATTCATAACATCAAATTCACCAGATCGGCAAGCTGCAAGTAACGACTTCACAACATCTTCTGGGATAACCTGACACATAAAACCAACATGGTGAATGAAAGTGAGAAAAATATGTAGCATTCAAACTATTTGTTCAGATAACCAATTCCTTAAATAGTAAAATTTATCATGAAATAATTTCCCCTGCAAAAAGCGAAGTAAATTTCTCTTTGCCAAAACTATATGATATCTGTGTGCAAAACCTAGCTGAAGGCTAGCGCAAGATCCACATTACTAAGCTCAGATGGATAATATCAACAAGCATGAATAGACTTGTATAACTCCAGGCACCAAGCAAGAAATTATTGTTACTGGCCAAAAATGGAAACCATACATTTTAACATCACACAATGCAGGAAGTGCAAACTTCTTCATATGTGACAAACATAAGTCAGCCTCTAAGCAAAAGAGGAAGTAAAGGAAGTGGTGGTGTACCCCAGAAACACTAATCAAGTCACTGGAAGAAATAGAAGATCCATATAAGCGGGCCGCACTCTGCACAAATATAGAAGTATGTCAATTTAAGGTAAATGTGCTATGGCTAACTTCAAAAATACCAAACTAAAACTACCAGACCTGAAGATAGGTTATAGCACGACGAAGATCGCCTTGAGAAATGGCACTTAGTGTGGACAATGCCTAATTTGAAAATTCAAAAGCAGCTCAACATAAGTAAACAATGAACTAAAAGCCTTGAAAAAATGAGCTTGTAATATGCAGATCTGCATGTGATGGGATAAATATATCATCTGCCTCCTCCAGACTGAGCATTGTTTAGATAAACTGCTGAAGTGAGCACGCCAGCGGTACCTGGGCATCAAGGTTGAGTCCTTCTTCATTGCATATATGCATAATGCGGTTGCTCATCACTTCTTCTGAAAGTGGTTTGAACCTAAATTTTGCACATCTGGATGCGAGTGGCTCTATTATCCTGCATTACACATTAGGATAAATAAGTAACTTAGAAAAATGCAAAACGTTCACCACATGGCAATATAAATCAAGATGACAAAATACCTGCTAATATAATTGCATATAAAAAAGAACCTTGTCACTTTGGAGTAAGTTTCCATAGTACGCCTCAAAGCATTCTACATACAGATAAAGATGATCAGTAATTTTTATTATATTGCCATATGTATTGGTTCTTAAGCATTACAGAAAGATACCTGGGCATCTTCTGTCATGGAATCAGCTTCATCTAGTATGATAATTTTGTATGGCGGGCAGGGATAGCCACTAATAGTAAGAAAAAAATAGTCAAGAATATGGCATTATAGCTATATCAGATGTAAATTTAAAAGCTTCTGATTTTGTTGAGCCTTACGCTTTCTTTTGAGAACCAACAGCAATAGCAGCGAAGTCCTTGATTTTCGTCCTCACCACATTAATTCCACGATCATCACTAGCATTCAGCTCTAAAACCCGCGACTTGTACAGCTCTGGACTGCATCACCCAAAGAAGACCAGAACACTGTGAGTACACAAACCTAATACAAAATGGATAAAAGAGGCCAAGCAAAGTAGGCTGATAGGAGTTGTGAGTCATATTGATTCACTGTGAATTCAAATGAATTTCTTTGCTATTTTGTATTAACTCAATTTCATCCAAAATGGTTCTCTCAAACAATACATAAATTTCAATTGTTTCAGGAAGTAGTATTCTGTTGCATCAAAAATTCCTGTTTTAGAATTTTGTTTTTCTACTACTTTCCCTCTCTAGAACTGACAGGGTCCTATTTGTTCATGCAAAATAAGAAAGTAGCTATTGGGAAACATATAATCCGTCAGTTCTTAAATTGTTGCGGATGGAGTACATTGCAACTGATTCTATTCAATAGGCTGTGACAGGTTAAGAAGGGAGTAATGGAGTTTAAAGTTATAAAGTGTTGAACCATCAAAAGGCTGTGATATATACTAGAATACATATTTCACTTAACAAACTAAACCTTCAAAAATAATAAAAAATGACTAAATATGATTCAAATCATTGACCATATATGCTACGGACAGTTATCAGCAATTGATCATAAAAAAATATTTCTCAGTCATATCCAGGATTCGACCCATGACCAAATATTAACTGTCTACCCTTTGGAAACATTTGTCTAATTCTATGGATCCTACAAAACAGGCATGATTCAACACTGCAGCATTTACAGGGCCAGTACTTGTGAAAATGCCTAGCTTTCCACAGAAATGTTCAGGCGCAATATATGAAGTTGTTGGGAAAGATATTTAACAAAAACCAGTGGTTCTAATGGAAAGAGCCACCACAGAGCTCTAGAATTGTCAAGGCACAGAAGTATCACTATTGTTGTTCCCTTGGTCATCTTAACCCAATCACCATACTATCGGTATTGCAGAGCATGATACCCAGAAATCAAGGGCAACAGCATCAATCAATTAGAAAGCAAAGAGCGTCATAAGTTCACAAATTGAGTAATGAGTACTACCATCGGTTAATGGTGATAAAAAATCAAAGAAAAGGAAATGCAGATTGAGCATACCCGTATAGCTGGTGGGCAATGGCGAGCGCGGTCGTGGTTTTCCCCGTGCCAGGCGGGCCGTAGAACAGCATGTGTGGCAGCTGCGAGGGACCAATCGGCAAATAGGAAACTTCATATGGGTTTCCGCCAAAAAAGAAAGAACTCGGGGATAGGAAATGGGGGCTTAGGGTTTAGCGCGCGCTCACATCGGCGGTCTGGAGGGTGTTGGTGAGCACCCGGATGACCTCCTCCTGGTGCGCCACATCCTTCACCTGCCGCGGCCGGCTGCGGTTCGAGGACGAGCGGGCGCGATTAGAGCAAATCACGAGGGTGTAACTGCAAATTCAGGAGAGATATGGGGCCGGCGGGGCAGCTTACTATTTCTCCACCCATGGCTGCGACGTCGGCACAAGCGGCGCCATCTGCTCCTCCTCCTCCGCCGCCGCCGGTGGTGGTGGCAGTGGTCGCGCGCGCGCGGGCGGTGTCGAGTGGCGGGCGGCTCCTGCGCTTCGCGCGCTGCGAGTTTTGGGGCAGCTCTCCTTCTCTACCGAGGGTTCTGTGCTCTTGTGGGCTCGGCGACACTATGGACGACGTACATCGCAAAACGGGCTGAATTGAGGACCAACACAGGCCCAGCAACACAAAGGCTCCTTCGCCTTCTCTTCTATGATCGGAGCGGCGTTGGGGCGGCCCGGACCGCCTATATGGCGAGTGAGCACTCGGTCCAAAACGGCCTATGAGACATTCTCTTATTTTCTTCCTCTTCATGCTCTCTTGCCTCCACCTCCCGTCTGCTCCAGCGGCCTCTTTGTCGTCGCGCTAAATTCTTCTGATATGACGCTTCTGCCTCCATCATTTTCTGTTTGCTCCGCCGTCGTCCTCGATTGCCGTCGCGCTAAATTCTCCCGACGTGATGTCCCCACCTCCGTCGCCTCCCGCTCGGCTTTGATGACGCCCCCGACGGCTTCGATGCAGCTCTCAACTGCCGTTCGTCCAACCTCGACGCCGGTTTCTATGCTCGGATGAGATTCTACGTATTGACAACGGCTGCGCCGCGCAAGCTCGAGCGGTGGCGCTCCAGCGAGAGTTGAAAGGGAACATGACTGGAGGTGGAAGAAGAGCTATTGGTCGTTCGATGGTCCTTAGCATACAAATATTAAAGCTGGATGCTGGCTCGCCTGCTGGCACCAGTAGGCTCAGGCCCGTCGATCAGCAGGGGTAGGCTGGCCAAGCGCACAAGACTGCCAAATTTTTGGGCCCCTAATTCCTAGGATACGTATAGAGAAAGAGGCCCAACCATTGGCTAAATAAAACCCACTACATAATATACTACTGTGATTGGTTGGGTGCATAAGGTTCTAACCTGGCTCAATGCACCCACCGCTTGTTTGGTATCCTGGAGAGGCCCGTAAGCCAGGCTACAGCAATGCAAAAGAGGCGCGATAGCCATGCTGAGCTAGTACGTGAAAAACGGTCGTCTCCGCTAGTCCAGGCTCGCGGAGTGCACTCCGCACCCGCGCCTGCACCTGCATATGCACCCCGACCCTAGATATATCCCCTCTTAGCATGGTAGGGTTACCTCCTGTCGCCTCATTCTTTCGTTTGCGCGCCGTCGCTCTCACACTCTCGCTCCTATCGCCCTTCCCCTCTTGCTCTGTCGCTAGGGTTTCGACCCCCAGCTCTAGTCCTCCTCAACCTGCTCCTCACTCTTCCGAGCTACAAGCAAGTGATTTGCGCTGAGGTAGTTCAACCTCCTCTGCTTTTGTCCTCTCTTTCCTCTACCCCTATAATTGTTCATACTTGGTATTGCTTGGATCTGTTGGACGATGTGATGTTGCTTCGTGTAGATCTGATACATAGGCATGTGGATCTGGTAGATGACGATGTATGCTTCCTTATTTTGTTCTTGTTCTGAGCAATGGTAGCCATGGCCCATGATGATGATAGGTTCTTCTGTTGTAAGCTTTCATACCTATGACCTATGATGTTTTTCAGATTTTTGTTCATGTTCTGAGCAGAAGTATGCATGGCCAATGATGATTGTTATTTTCTATTACATCTGAGTAGTAGTAATAATGGCTGGTGATGGTTTAGTTTGATGCTACACTTATCTGAGCAGTAGTTTATGGCCCATGATGCATCGTGTTGTTTGGTTATGAATCATAGCTGTGGTGCTGATTAATGTTGGTTCCTAATATTGCTAATAATCTGATTAATAGAAAATGGACCAGTCTACAAGGCGTCGTCGTCTCGTGCTAAGGGGTGCTGCTCTAGTTGTTGTGATCGCTTCTTGGCTGTGTGTTAGGTTGAGACGTCGTGCATTAGCTCGCCCTCGTGTAACCTATGGCCCAATGAGTGCAAGGGATGAGCATAGACAGAATAACCTAACCTTTATCTACCATTATAATGATGTACAGTGTGTTGACCTACTGAGAATGAGAAGGGCCCCATTTTTCCAGCTATGTGACCTATTTTGTACTAGGGGTTTGCTTAGAGATAGCATCCATAGTTCAATTGAGGAGCAAGTGGCCATGTTACTTCATGTTGTTGGTCACAACCAAAGGTTTCGCGTTATTAACTACGCTTTAGGAGATCAGTAGAAACCATTAGTAGGTACTTCCAAGAAGTTCTTTTTGCTATTGGAGAACTCAGGGATGAAATGATTCAACCACCTTCAACTGCAACACCTCCTAAAATACTTAACAGCCGCAGGTGGAATCCATACTTCAAGGTTAGATAATTTACACTTGGGGTAAATGAACTAAAATTGTGTTTATATGCAATGTAGTATCTGAATTATGATCTTCATGATATTGTAGGATTGTATAGGAGCAATTGATGGGACTCATGTGACAACAAGAGTCCCAATAGCTAATAGGGCTGCTTTCCTTGGTAGGAAGCATACCACCACACAAAATATGCTAGCAGATGTAGGTTTTGACCTGAGATTCACCTATGTTCTTGCTGGTTGGGAAGGTTCAGCTCATGATGCTTTAATTGTAGCTGATGCACTTCAGAGGCATGATAGTCTATGGGTTCCTCAAGGTACTACACATGCCACATACACCTTAACACTATAAATTAACGATTGCTGACAAGCCAACACAATCCCATTTACAATTTTAGGAAAATTTTACCTTGCTGATGCTAGGTATGCTGTCGGCCTGGTGTCCTTCCACCTTACCGGGCTACAAGATATCACCTTAGGGAGTGGGGCACTAGAACACCTCAAAACCCAAGGGAGTTGTTCAACTTAAGACACTCCTCTCTTAGGAAAACAGTAGAATGTAGTTTTGCTGCAATGAATAATAGATTTAGAATTTTGGACAATAAGCCATTTCATCCCTACAAGACACAAGTAAAACTCGTCTTAGCTTGCTGCATCTTGCATAATTGGATTCTAAGGTTTGGGCATGATGAACATGTCCCCCTTGAAGCTGCATGGAATGGTTGTCCATCTAATGAGCAAGCTCATAATGATGTTGTCCTGGACAATGCTGGGTGGGCAGCGATGATGGATACTTGGGCTGAACAAATATGGCAGAATAGGGGAAACATGAGGAACTAATTAGCTTTAGTCAAGTACTGCAACTATGATCATGTATCTTAATTTTACTAGTGTTTTGTAATTTGACTATTGTAATGATGCTAGACCATTTCACTACTGCTGTGATGTTGCTTTTCCAATGTTTCATGATCTGAGGCCATTTTACTACTGTTGTGATGATGCTTTTCCTATGTTTCATGATCTGAGGCCATTTTACTACTGCTGTGATTATGCTTTTCCATTATTTCATATTCTAAGGCCATTTTACTACTACTGTGATGATGCTTTTCCATTATTTCATATTTTGAGGCCATGATACTATTGCAATGATGATGCTTTTCAATTGTTTCATATTTTGAGGCCATGCTACTATTGCAATAATGATGTTTTTCCATGACTGAAAAAAGGCATGGCTGACCCAGTTGTGGTTGAGGCTGACGGCAATGGAGGAGGCAATGGCCGGCTGCAGTGGACAAGTGCGATGTCTAGCTTTGTGCTACGCAAGTTTGTGGAGCTAGTTGGGTAAGGTGTCAAGACCAATAAAGGGTTCAAGGAGATCCACCTAAATGTTGTTGCCAAAGAGGTCAGTGCCTTTAATGGTCTTGATGTCAGTGGTAACTAGGTGTATAATCACCTGAGGAAAGTGGAGGGCTAGATGAGTTAAGATCTGTAGCCTAAAGACCATCAGTGGTTCTCTTTGGGATGATGAAGCCTTTGTCATTAGCCTAGATCCTGAACACTACAAGGGACACATTAGGGTAATCAAATGATTCTTACTCATCTCCTTGCTTGCTGTTTCCTTATTGTTTGTTAACCAATATCCTTGCTCCTCTATTTCATAGGACCACCCCAAAGACGCTCACTACCTCAATATGCCTTTGGAGAACTACTTGCCCATGCAAATCATATTTGGCAGTGGCATAGCTACTGGAAAACATGCCATGGGTTCGAATGAGGCACTTGGGTAGCCAGCAGAGCATGTCCATATTGATGTTGAAAACTACCAAGGGGTTGCTACTGATCGGAAGGCAAATGAAGGAAAGGCTGCTGAAGGAGTTCCCGCTGATGGCAAGGGAAGTGTTGGCAAGCCTGAACCCTCAAGACTTGGGAAGAGGAAGAGGATCATGAGTGATGATGATTCAGCCCTTATGAGTAACCTAACCAATGCCATTTGGGGTTTCACTGCTGTTGTCACTGAATCTAACCATTGTGAGGCTCCTCCTGGTGTGTATGAGGCGTGCATGCAACATCCTAGAGAGTGGAGTAGGGAGGTTCTCATGTTCGCTCTTGACCATCTTATTGGCAACAAAGCAACTGGCTTGACCTTTGTCAGGATGATAATGGAAGACAGGGACCTGTGGCTAAGGACTTACCTCACCAAGCACTACTTCATCTCAAGTAGTGGACTGGTTCCTTTACTTCCAGCTAACCCCCTAGCTTTTGAAGCATAGTGTAACACATGATCTGTTGAACCTTTCACACCAAAACTATTCATGTTTAAGCTAATGGCCGGTGTATATGTCACTATATTTTGTAAGTAATAATCTATTGGGGTATGAGATGTGGTGAAACTATGAACACCTACTCCTCTCTTATTGTTGGTGCTGGATGAATGAATGGGATTCTAAAATATGGCTACTACTTGTATTCTTCTATGAATTTACACTTGCAATGATGTAGTGCTCATTTTACAATTTGCTCGTTTTACGCTTTAATGGCCGGTGTATGTGTCAGTTGTTGTTGTAACGATTTAATTTCAAATGGTAATATATATATATATTTTTGCAAAATACTAGTGTTAGAAGTGCAATAATGTAATACTTCACACTAACATGGATGGTAAGCTCATCACATCCAGAACCGGTGACTTGATTCAGTCTAATGCACCCAACCAATCAACAACTCCATCTTGTTTACAACCCACAACCAACCCTTATGCAGGCAACCAATCATTCGGGCCACCAATGCAAGAAAGGCCCGCGCAGGCACCCAAAATTCAGAAAATTGCATTGCTGTAAGCAGGTTGAGGCTAGGCTGGTTTGGGCCCAAGCCAGGCTAGGCCAAACCTAGGTAACCAATCTGAGAAACCATGTTGATATGTGCCATGGTTTACAATATGTGATGAGTAATTGATATTGGTTGATTCAGTGTTTGAGTTAAAATGTGGGAATTTGGGGATTGCATGAGTGTGTGCACGGTTATGGTTATGACTAACCGGAGTTGGTGAGGATGTTGAAGAGTTTGCAGGAGAAGGAAAATGTGTTTGCTTGTCTCATGATGTGTAGGTCAATGGAGTCAACCTAGCGGCCAACGACGAGAGGATCGGACACAAGTTGGGGACTTGGGGCCGGACGATCGGGAGGCCGGATGAAGTCAAGGGTGATCCACACCATACATGTGGAGAGGCAAGAAGCACGAACGGTTTCGCGGTTGAGCATCAAAACCATGGAGGTGATGAAGACGGCATGTTGACCAAGTCAAGGCGAACAGGATGCCGATGCAAGTGACAAGGCGGCCCAATAGAGCAGGACTAGGAGAGACTTGCCGGTGGTAAGGATCGCGAGACATGGTGACATGCGTCGACATCGAATAGTCATGCTTTAAGAAGCGTGTAAGGCGGTTTCCCAGTTTGGGCCTAAAAACCGGTGGTGGCAATTGGTGGTGCACGTGGCACCATCACGGAGCTTGCGTCGAGGTGAAGCAAAGACGTGAAAGACCCCGAGGGCGTTCGGGTGACGAGAAAAGAGATGGACAAGTTTGCCCTTGGTGGTAGGTGGCTATGTATTGTAGGTCAAGGGTAGAGTGGTCTTTAGGACAACCCCTTGGTCTATATAAGGAGAGGTAGGGCTGGCGGGAGAGGTCTCTCTCCCCATTAGTCTTGTGCTAGGAGTGTGCTTCATGCTATAGAGGAGAGAAGAGAGTGTATGAGAGACAAACTTTTCTCTTCCAAATTGTGGGAGGAAGAGGGTGGCTTCCTAGCCATATATCCATGTACCTTGAATGGATGAATTAATGATATGAGATTCAAATTCGTGCTCAATTTCATCCTCTCTCCCTAAATCCTTAATTTGTCTTTTTTCCTATTTTTAGAGCTATTTTTATGGGAATTTCTGATCACAATTTTGGGTGAGTTTTGGGATGGATTTCTTAGGAGATCTTGGTGCTATGACGAGTTAGAACAATCCTATATGAATCCTTGACTGAATCAAAAGCTCTAGCACTCTTGATTTTATGGATTTCCCCTAAATCCCCCTTTTGGTGTTCGTGGCTCAAGATCTGAAATTCATGACAATTCCTTGAGCTATTTGAGTGGATCTTGTTGAAGGAGGGTCGTAATGCATTCAGGATTGTCTGGTCCAAAAATCGCATGTTTTGGAGTTCATTTGATTAGGTTTTGCTAAGATTTTCCCCTAATCTCGAGTACTGTTCTATTTCTATCGAGGTCGATCGGCACTGCCGATACCGTGGACCAGCACTACCGGTGGGCCAGAACCCTAATCGGCACTGCCGATGCCACTATCGGCACTTGCCGGTGGCTTGGGTTAGAACCCCGCATCAGCATTGTCGATGACCAGACCGGCACTGCCAATGGTCTATCAAAACTACCGATCGGCACTGCCGATGCCTCGTCAGAATTGTCCCGTTTTGTGTGAATTTCTTCCATCGGTTAGATTGGCTGTTCTCCTTTGTTTCCGTTGTACTCCTCTATTGGTGTTGATCATTCCTTTGGTTAGCACATCACTAGTTGGTGTGTGTGACCTTGGTGATCTATTTAGAGGTTGGATTGGGTTGTAATTGGGATATAGGCCAAGTTCTTGAGAAGAATTTTAATTGGCTCCCATTCACCCCCCTGGTCGCCTTTTCGGTCCTTCAGTTGGTATCAGAGCCGGTTTGATCACTAGTAGACCTAAACTGGCTTTGTGATCCATAGGCGACTTGGAGAATCGTGCGTTCAAGCTTGTGATGTTCAATGGGGAAGATTTTCCCTATTGGAAATTACGGACCAAGGCTTATCTCTTAAGTCAAGGACATGCTATCTGGGACATCGTTGAGCAAGAATTCAACATACCTGCCAACCTCGACACTGCAACCGTTGGTGAGTTAAATAGGTATGAAAACAACTCCAAAGCTGTTAACATCTTGCTCTCTGCACTTGGTAGGAGTGAATTTGATCGTGTTTGTCATCTTGACACTGCTCATGCTATTTGGGAGAAACTTTCACATACCATGAGGGTACCAACCAAATCAAGTCTATGCGTAAGGAATCTTACAATAGACAATACCAAACATTTGCACAAAAACCTGGTGAATCACTAGATGACACCTTTCGTAGGTTTGAGGCCATTGTTTGCAACTTGAGGGCTTATGGTAACCTTGTCTACACTGATAATGATCGAGCTAAACAACTGCTTTACTCTCTTGATGAAAATGTTTGGGTGTTAAGATTGCTGCTCTAGAGGAAACTGCTGATTTCAATACCCTTAATTGTGAGCAATTGTATAGCAAGCTGAAATCTCATGAGCTTTCTAGGAAATCTCGTCCTAATCATGTTGATCCTTCTTCTAGCATGGCTTTGCTTTCTAGCTCTCAAAAGTGTAGTCATGGTGGTGCCTCTTATGGAACTAACCCCTGACATGACAAGTCTTCCTTAGAGTTTGCTTTGTCTTCTCTTGTTGCAGCTTCTGATGAACAGATGGAGTGCATCCCCAATGAGGAGCTGTCATTGCTCACAAGGAAGTTCAAGAAGTTCTGCAACAACCGCAAGGAGAGAAGAGGCGGTGGTTTACGAACCTACTTCGAGTGTGGTGGCCTTGGACACTTCATCGCTGACTGCCCCAAGAAGAAGAAGAAGAAGACCGGGTGCCATGACAACAACTCTGAAGACTTCAAGAAGAAGAAGAAGAAACACTTCAATAGGAAAGGCAAGAATTTCAAGAAGTTCATGAAGGCGGTCGCACGTGCCTGCATTGCCGCTCTAAGCGACGTCAACCTCACATCAAGCGAAGGCCTTACAAGCTCGGAGGAGGAGGTTGAGAAGCCATGTGTCAAGAGGAAGGGCGACTTCACTGGGCTTTGCTTCATGACAAAGAATGATCACGACACCGACTCTGGCTCCAACTCTGTTGGTCGTACCTACGCGCCCACTTATATACCACAAGAGAACGGTGTACGATTGTAGCACTTTTTCCCTTGAATTGAGTATTCTAAGGTTTATTGAATCCACTGGAACCTTAGGGATAATTAAATAAAGTTAACAGTAAAAGATCTAGTCAAAGCTACTGTCAAATTTAGGTTGCGTGAGGGGGAGACTGGCCAGCGCAAAGGTGCGCCAGACAGTAAATCTGTCGTTGCGCCGATCAGCGCAGGAGTTGAGCCGATCGGCACACTAGTGAATCTAAGCCAAAGTGCGCCAGATGCCTTGTAACCCTATGCTATTAAGTGAGTAACCAGATATCTACTAGTGAGATCGTAACCAGAAAGTCTAATTAAATAGCATCATAATGGGTAATTACATAGATCAATGAAAACCTATAATGAATAAGACCACCCTGCTTTCCGAGCGGTTCCCGATTTATCGCTGCCGAGAGGAAACCCTTAATCGCGCGAGTATCTTACCCTACTCAACTATCTAATAGTGCTGCGTAGGCTTAGTGCTATCACCGCTAAACCACACTACTAGCATCATCAAGCAACCATAATCAATACAATGTCCGAATACTATCCTAATCACCACGATCAAGATAATATTAACTTACTTAGCCTAGAACTAAGCAATTGGAATAAGCACATGCATGATTATAGAATCAAGACAAACAAATCACCAAAACCATCATCAACATATTCAATCATCCTTAAGATACATAGAGTAAGATTCATCCCCGTCGAGATGGCCTACCTTGACGGATCAACTCTTAACATCAATGGTTCTTGAAACTCAACTAGAGATCTATTCTAATGGGGCAAGCCTCGGTGGCTCTAACTCACGGATCTGTTGTCCCTCTGTCGCCTCCCTCTCTACGGCCAGGGTTTACAAGTATTTATAGGGGTTCTACTCATAAAGGACTCGGTTTCTAGCAAATAAGGCGGTTGCGCCGATCGGCGCAGGATCGACCAAGCCGTGTCTTCTCTAGTTTCTTCTCCGAGTCGGTTCCTCTGTCTTCCACAGCTGCCATGTGGGTCTTTTCCTTCGAGATAAAGTCTTGTACTGCACGTCGAGATCTTGAAGTTCCATAAATCTTCTAGGCAAATATCTTCAAGTGTCTTGCGCAGATAAACTTCCATAAACATGTGTAATGGGCCTCGGTTACTTCTATGGGCCAAAACACCCTAGCGCTGACCGGCTCATGGACTGCGCCGATCGGCGCACTGGGCTTCTTCAGTGCTTTTTATCGGTTCTAGATTCCTGTCCTCTCCAACATCACTTTAATCACCAATTTTACCTGTTTCTGCAATAAGCTCCAAAACAACGCATATACAAATATATAGACAATATCATAGGTAAATGGCCTAAATTAGTATCAATTATGCTCTAATTGGGGTAATATTCACATATAAAAGGGGCACTTGGGAAGGGCCAACAGACTCCGACACAAGCGAGGTACTCCCCACTCTTGATGATTTCTCTTCTGAGATTGATCAATTGCGCGATGTTGTGCGAGTAGAGAGCTTAAGTCTAAACTGGAGAGTGCTGATTATGAAATTGCTTCACTTAGGTCTAAGCTTACTAGAGATGACATCGTTATAGAGTGTGAATCGTGCCAAGTTGTGATGAATGATCTTAAGCAAAGAGAAAGTGTGCATGCTCAAGTTGCCAGTCAGCTTGAGAGTGCCCTAAAAGAGCTTGATGAATTCAAAACTAGACCAACTCTTTTGGGTGCATGCTAGAAGTGCCCTAATCTCTCCAATGAGTTGGAAGCTCAGACCCTCAAAGTCAAAGAGCTTGAGTCCAGGCTGCTAAGTGAGACTCGCTCGAAAGTTCTCCCACCACCATGTGTAGTGTGTGGCTCTCTCAAGGATAAGCTTGCAATAACTAGAGAGGAAAACAAGAACCTAACTCAAGAAAATGATTACCTAATCTCTCGCCTCAAAAGAACCCTAGTGAGCAAAGAAAATATTGAGAGTAATTTGTCAAGAGTTAAGGAGAGTGCTTGTAGGTCAACCTACAACTTGGGTTTGTGATATGAGAGGTGTGACAAAGAGAGTGCTAATGTGGGTAAGTCTGTGCCAAGCTCTAGCTACATGGATGAAGAATAGTCCATCAAGCCCATTGACACATACTATCCACCTAACCTAAATCCCTCATTCAATCAAAAGCAAGCTGAGAAACCAAAACCCAAACCTCCTATGCAATCAAAGCCTAATCTAGAGAGTCTACATTTGCATGTTCTGTGGTCGTAAGGGTCACTTGGATGATTTCTGTTATAGGCGTAAGAGGGTTGAGAGAATGCAAGGTGAGTTAACTAGAAATGTGCATCTTGATGATTTTGTTGACTTCCAGTCTCGCTCTTTTTCTCATGCCTATCATGAAACAGAGGCTTCGCGCAACAGCGCTTTGGTGTCCCACGTTTTCCCTATTGTAGTGAGCGTCCCTCGCGTGGATATGGTTTTCACTCAAATGGTTTCTATCCACGTAACACAAGATTTGATTCGAGACACTTTGACAGTCCACGCTTTCCCCATCATGGTTCTCACCCCATGCGTCCGAATGGTGATGTGCAAAGAACTGTGATAAATTCTACAGGTCATATGGTGAAGTGCTGGCTCCCCAAAAGCTTTCTTTCTAACCCCAACACTAAGCCATTGATCTTTCCTTCTTGTACTTTGTAGGCAGCAGGTGGAGGCTTGGAGAACAAATGGTTGATGGACTCCGGGTGTTCTTGCCATTTGACCGGGGATGCAAAGTGGTTCTCCAGCCTCACTCCCTTGAAGCGTCACGAGTATGTGACCTTTGGGGATGACAAGAGAGGCTTTGGGGATGACAAGAGAGGGAGAGTGAAGGAAAGGGGCATGATAAAGGTAAATGGAAACTTCACTCTCAAGGATGTTGGTTTGGTTGAGCATCTCATGTACAATCTCCTCTCTGTTTCTCAATTGCTTGATGTTGGTTTGGAAGTGCGCTTTAAGAAAAATGCTTCTTGTGTTCTTGATTTGAATGATTCTTTGGTTTGTGGGATTTCTAGCATTGGGAGAGTTTTTCAGGCTGACTTTACTGTTTCTCATGGCTCTCACAAGTGCTTGTTTGCTTAATCTTCTTCTGAGCTCTGGACATGGCATAGGAGACTAGGTCACATGAGCTTTGACTTGCTTTGTCGCTTGAGTGGCCTAGGACTGATTCAAGGATTGCCTAAGCTCAAATTTTATAAGAATTTAGTTTGTGCTCCTTTTCATCATGGTAAAATGGTTGCCGCTTCTCATCCACCAATTAATTTGGTGATGACTGAACAACCTAGAGAGTTGCTTCACATGGATACTGTTGGTCCTTCTCAGGTTCGTTCGATGGGTGGGAAGTGGTACGTTCTTGTAATTGTTGACGACTTTTCTCGCTACTCTTGGGTTTACTTTCTTGAGAGCAAGGATGAAGTGTTTCATCACTTTCGGAGCTTAGCTTTGAGGTTGTTCAAGGAACTCCCTGGTGCATTATAAGCAATCCGTAGTGATAATGGCACCGAGTTCAAGAACTCTTCGTTTGATGCCTTATGTCTTAAGCATGGTATTGAGCATCAATTTTCAGTACCTCGTGTTCCTCAGCAGAATGGTGTGGTCGAAAGAAAGAACAGAACCTTGGTGGAAATGTCCTGGACAATGATTGATGAGCATAAGACTCCGAGGCAGTTCTGGGCTGAGGCCATCAACACTGCTTGCTATGTTTCCAATCACACTCAATTCTTAATGTGACTTCCTATGAGCTATGTTTTGGGAGGAAGCCATATGTTTCTCATTTACGTGCCTTTAGTTGCAAGTGCTTTATCCTCAAGCGTGGCAATCTTGATAAGTTTGAGTCGAGATCTTTCGATGGCATCTTTCTTGGTTACACTCTTCATGACCATTCCTATAGAGTATTGAATTTGAAAACTAACACCATCCTAGGGTCTTGCGATGTAACCTTTGATGGATCAAATTCTTGTGCAAGCAATGTGGTTGAGACTGCAGGTAACAGAGAGATGGAGGAGAGCATCTTTGTAGAAGAGGACCTACGGGGCCTAGATGATGATGATGATTCACCATATCTCATGACATCCAAGCTTGTTACTGCTGCTTCCACTACTCTAGTAGAGGGCCCAAAAGCTTCTACATCGACTTCAGTGGCTGTCGAGCCAGCTCTAGCTATGGTTAAGGGGGAGGTACGCTCTGAGATAGAGGCTCCTCTCCGCATCCAACATCAGCATCCTCCTCAACAGATAATTGGTAATCTCTATGAGAGGACAACAAGGTCAAGGTCTGCACATCTTGCCTACTTTACCAATTCTCTATTTGTTGCCACCTTTGAACCTCGGGATGTTGGACACACACTATCTGATGAACATTGGGTTAATGCCATGCATGAAGAGTTAGAAAACTTTGAGAGAAACAAAGTGTAGACCCTAGTAGAGCCTCATGTTGGTGTCAATATCATAGGAACTAAGTGAGTGTTCAAAAACAAGTATGGGGAAGATGGTGAGGTTGTGAGAAACAAGGCTAGACTTGTTGCTCAGAGTTTTAGCCAAGTGGAGGGAGCTCCTATTGCACGCATAGAAGCCATTAGGATCTTGCTTTCCTTTGCTGCGTCTAAGGGCATTAAGCTTTGCCAAATGGATGTCAAGAGTGCTTTCCTAAATGGTTACATAGATTAAGAGGTTTATGTCAAACAACCACCTGACTTTTAGCACCACAAGTACCCAAACCGAGTATACAAGCTTCAGAAGGCTTTGTATGGGCCAAAGCAAGCATCCAGGGCTTGGTATGCTAGGCTTAAGACAATCTTGCTAGAGCGTGGGTATGTGATGGAGTGTGTTGACAAAATCTTGTTCACTCTGAAGCATGGCAATGACTTTTTAATGGTTCAGATATACGTGGATAATATCATCTTTGGGGGTTCCTCTCATGCTCTTGTGTCCAGGTTTCAGGAAGCTGTGGAAAGTGAATTTCAGATGTCGATGATGGGCAAGCTCATCTTCTTTCTTGGACTTCAAATCAAGAAATGCAAGAAAGATACCTTCATACATCAAGCCAAGTACACGAAGGATCTGCTGAAGAAGTTTGACATGGTCAATGTGAAGCCGTTGTGAACACCAATGTCCACTACAACGACACTTGACCCAGACGAAGACTGTGAAGCTGTGGACCAAAGGGAGTACAGGAGCATGATCATCTCCCTCTTGTACCTAACAGCAACAAGACCTGACATACCTTTATGGTGTGTCTTTATGCTCGCTTTCAAGGTTCCCTAAGGGTGACTCATCGCAAAGCTACCAAGCGCATCTTCTGGTATCTCAAATACACTATTGAGTTCGGTCTTTGGTACTCTACATCTTCATCTCTTGATCTTATTGGGTATTCGGATGCGGACTTTGCTGGGTGTAGAATTAATAGGAATAGCACTTCAGGTACTTGCCATTTCTTGGGTACTTCTTTGGTTTGTGGGTCTTCTCGCAAGCAATCTAGTGTAGCCCAATCCACAACCAAAGCTGAGTATGTTGCTACTGCTAGTTGCTGTTCTCAAATCCTTTGGATGGTTTCCACCATGAGAGTCTTTGGGTTAACCTTTAAGAGTGTTCCACTCATGTGTGATAACTCTAGTGCCATTTGCCAAGCCAAAAACCCAATCCAACATGGTAAGGTCAAACACATAAATGTGAGATTCCACTTCCTGAGGGAGGGACAATGTTGAGAAGGGAGATATTGAGCTCAAATACATCGACACTAAACACCAATTGGCTGATATTCTTACCAAGCCCCTAGATGCTTCGAGATTTGCATTTCTTTAGGGGGAGCTTGGTGTTTGCCATCCCTATGGCATTGTTTGAGGGGGAGTTGCTCTTTGATCTCTGAGTTGGTATTTTTGTAAATATGTATCTTACCTTTTCGTATTGCATCTTATAGGTAATATATGCATTTATAGATGAGCTTTGATTCTTATGCTTTCTTGCATTTCTCATTGCTATGACTGAGCTTGACCTAAGTTGTGTGGATGTGATAGCAATCTTTCATGCTTAGATTTCCTAGATGGCCTGTTATGGACTCTTTTTGAGCAACTTGCTAATCTTAAAGGTGAACTTGGCTTTTTGTGAACCTTATAAAGTAATCCTGCCAAAACTTGCTCACCATGTGAATAATTCCTTTTATCCTTGTCGAAACTTGCATTAGGGCTAGTCAAGAGGATGTCTTGGCCTTGGTACATTATGTTGGCAAAATGTGGCTTTGCAAATGTTTAGCTCATGATGGAACATTGTGGGAACATTTGTTCTTTTTGGCACAAAGGCATGCTCAAACTTCTGCTTTTTCTTTGCAAGTTAAGTTGATCAAATGAAAAATTGTGCTTCGAAGCCTCGAGGTATTTGCCGTACCCAGTCGTGCGATCCTCTGCATGGATTAGATGTTACATAAAAATGTTAAATCAAAAAATTATGCTTTGAAGCCTCGGGGTGTTTGTCATACCCAGTCATGCGATCCTTTGCATGGATTAGGAGTAACATGAGGATCAACTAATAATAATGCCTTTCTCTCTTCCTTTTGAGTCTCTGTTGCATATGTGAGCATTTGTAGAGCTTATTTTCTGTGAATGCTTGTTGCCCTGGTTGAGATTGAGACTGGCTATTATCTTTTGATTCACTTGATGCTTGTTTTGCCTCGGATGGGAGTACTTATACATGTGGTGGCAACTTTTCTCATGATGAGCAAATTTGATTCTATCGAAGCTAGTCAATCTTTTTGCTTGGCTTGTATAGCTCTTGGTGTTTATGCCTCGCTATCTATTTTTGGTCTTTGTATGATTGTGAGCTATTTCTTTTACTCTTCACATCTCTATGTTTATGATTAGCAAGGTTAGATGCTTGTTGGTATAATTGTTGAAGCTTGTTCTTTTGCATCTTTGATGAGTTCACTGCCAAATGGGGAGAAAATAGTGGGTCATGCACAAATAATGCTAAGAAACCTAAGATGACCTCATTTTGCATTACATGAGACCTACCACAAGTTGAGGGGGAGCATATCATGAGCTTGAGCGTTTTCATGCGCTTTTCACAATCTTTGCGTTCTCGAGTCGCTTTCTTTGTCAACTCTTGGTTTTGTGATCCTTCTTATGCTAAATGGCTACTTTTCACCTTTTCTTTGGGTTTGAGCCATTTTGATGGGTTTATTCAGTTTCGCATTTCAAACTCTAGTCCTTGTGCATTTGGTGTTCTCAATGTACTCATCAAGGGGGAGATTGAGAAACCATGTTGATATGTGCCATGGTTTATAATATGTGATGAGTAACTGACATTGGTTGATTCGGTGTTTGAGTTGAAATGCGAGAATTTGGGGATTGCATGAGTGTGTGCATGGTTATGGTTATGACTAACCGGAGTTGGTAAGGATGTTGGAGAGTTTGCAGGAGAAGGAAAATGTGTTTGCTTGTCTCATGACGTGTAGGTCAATGGAGTCAACCTGGTGGCCAACGACGAGAGGATCATACACAAGTTGGGGACTTGGGGCCAGACGAGAGAAGAGATGGACAAGTTTGCCCTTGGTGGTAGGAGGCTATGTATTGTAGGTCAAGGGTAGAATAGTTTTTGGGACAACCACTAGGTCTATATAAGGAGAGGTAGGGCTGGTGGGAGAGATGTTTCTCCCCATTAGTCTTGTGCTAGGAGTGTGCTTCATGCTATAGAGGAGAGAAGAGAGTGTGTGAGAGACAAACTTTTATCTTCCAAATTGTGAGAGGAAGAGGGTGGCTTCCTAGCCATGTATTCCTATACCTTGAATGGATGAATCAATGATATGAGATTTAAATTCATGCTCAAGTTCATCCTCTCTCCCTAAATCCCGAATTTGTCTTTTTCCCTATTTTCAGAGCTATTTTTGTGGGAATTTTCGATCTCAATTTTGGGTGAGTTTGGGGATGGATTTCTAGGGGGATCTTGGTGCTATGACGAGCTAGAACAATCCTACATGGATCCTTGACCGAATCAAAAGATCTAGCACTCTTGATTTCATGGATTTCCCCAAAATCCCCCTTTTTGGTGTTTCTGGCTCGAGATCTGAAATTTATGACGATTCCTTGAGCTATTTGAGTGGATCTTGCTGGAGGAGGGTCGTGATGCATTAAGGATTGTCTGGTCCAATAATCGCATGTTTTGGAGTTGGTTTAATTAGGTTTTGCTAAGATTTTCCCGTAATCCCGAGCACAGTTCTTTTTCTGTTGGGGTCGATCGGCTCTCTGCCGATACACTGAACCGGCACTGTCGGTGGGCCAGAACCCTGATCACCACTGCCGATGCCATAATTGGCACTATCGGTGGCTTGGGTCAGAATCCCGCATCAGCACTGCCGATGACCATACCGGCTGATGAGGACATCACTCCTATGGATACACACAACACTCCTCCAAATCTGGACTTGCAAGGTCCAATGACTAGAGCTCGTGCACGACGACTAAATTTAGAGGTGAGCTCGTTCCTACGTTCTTCGCTATATGTTACTTTTGAGAATGGTTTGCTACCTAATGATTATTTTATGATTAGAAACCATGGAGAAGACCAGGAGATGATGGGAGAAGGAGCTGGGAACGTGGAGGACCAGCAAGAGCTTGGAAGCCAAAGTGGAGGCCCAATCAAAACCGACTTCGAGTCTGTTTCGGGGCCCAGGACCAGTCTGTACTAAAACAGTTGTCCAGGACGCATACGGACTCGGATTTGGACGTTCTACATATGCACGGAAAGATAAGGAGAAGACCTTTCCAATGCCTCCGGCCTCATGTCAAAATTCATCCGGAGTCATCGGGAATCGTCAAAACAAGACAGAGTCCAGAATCTGTGTCGGTGCTGCGTCGCCTATTTTTGGCCTTTGGGCTTTATATCTAGTTGAGCCCAATTAGGGGCGCGTCCAGAGGGTCTTGCACGACCCTAGGGTCTTTATATACAGCCGCCGCCGCACCATTAGGGTTCGGGTTTTGCTTAGATCAATTCTGTTCATAAACAGTTTCGCCGTTCATCGGTTTGTGAGACCCCAACTTCGAGAGTTTAATCATACATCTGCAATTGTGTTGCAATCTTCGTTGTTCTTGCTTGTGTTCTTGATTCGCAGGCAGGGATCAGCCTTCTCGGCGAGGTCAATCGTCTTTTGGACGGTTGATAACCAGAGGAGACGTCGTGCTGCGATTGCGGGGTTTAGAACGTGCTGTTCTGAAGCCGGATCGATTTGTGTGTCGCCTCCGACCAAATCAACTTACCAAGAACCTTTCGGAAGATCGGGAACCCTTGTCCACATCAAGTGGTAATCAGAGCTTCAGGTGCACCGTCAGGTTCACACTACCCTTTAGTTTTGTTTTCGTGTTCTTCCTATCGTCCACTGAAAATACCAAAAAAAAAAAAATTTTCCCCCGCCCATAACCACGTGTTTAGCCTTTGCATATTTCAATTTCAGAGTCCGTAGTGTTGAGTTTGTGCCCTAGTTCTTGTTTAGTCGCTGGTTTAGTTTGTGTTTTTGTCGTCAGTAGTGTTTCCCTTGCAACCCTAGCCGCCATCCCCTTCACCATCCTCGGTTTTGTCGGCTTTGTGTGCTAGGGTTGATTGATCAACACGCCCACCCTAATCCCACCCTAAACCTACCCTCACCACCTCGGACCACTTTTCATAAATTCCACTTTCCGCTGCATCCACCTTGCCAAAAAACTCCCTACCCGACCCCAAGCCCGACTCGGATTTCACTCAAAACCCCGGGTTCTTCATAACCGATTCCGACACCCCTTCGGTAAAACAGCCATAACTTTTCGCTCGGTTGTCCGTTTTGGCTGAAATTTTTACAGGCGATTCTAGACGAAAAGTTGAGCATACCCACACTTGGCTACGCCCTGTGTGCCCTCGTCAAAAAATTCAAAAAAAATCGGGAAGATAAAGAAAAAATTCATTCAAGTTGAAACCCGACGTTTTCTAAAACTTCAAGATTTTCTGTAGGCCACGTCCTATCTCGGTTTGAGCTGAAATTTTTTGTGGTTTCTTCCTGTTTACTAGTGAGTTGGAAAAAAATATCAAAAAAATAAAATAAAAAAAAAGAAATTTGGGATTCCTACTAGTGCTCCATCTAGCCCCCTGGAATTTCTGAGTTCGGCTGTTTTACACTAAGCCCCCTGTGATCGACTGTGTCCCTTTGTCTCTTTGTTTCTTCTTTGCTATCACTACTGTTCTAGGACATAGTTAGACCAGCAACTAGGGACAAGTTATTTGGGCACTTATTCAGCTTTACTATCTGTTTTTGATTTGTGTGCCACTCATATATATATATTTGGCCTTCCTAGCTCTACATACTTTTTCTGGACAGCACATAGGTTATTTGGTAACCCTTGCAATCATGGAACACTTCTCCCTGGTATCCTTCGCTTTGTTGTTTTCAGAACTTTGTAAGAGCTTTGCAAGAAGCTTACTTTTGCTGTGTTGAGAGGCACCACTGCTTAGTAGTTTTGTAGGGATAACCTTCACTTCTTGTTTCCTGTTTTGGTGTTTCTGATGTCAGGAAGCGATGGGGAGGGTGCTTCACCCTCAAAATTGGATGAGTGCGTGAGCCAAAATCAGTTACAGAAGGCTTTGCAGGCGGTTCAGAGTGATTTGGCAGAGACGATCACCAGGGCCGTCACCGACGCCGTCACCAAGCTTCACCTGGGAGAAAGCATTGAGCGGTTGGATAAGAGAGTCTCTAAGCTAACCGATCAGGTTGTTGAATTGGAGACCGCTCACAAGACCAACAACAACAACAACAACACCAACACCAACACCAACAACGACACCAACAACGACGTTGAAGACGATCATGATGAAGCAACGGTGTATAAGGCTGATGGCACCGTCGATAGGTCAGCTACAAGGACCGCAAGGTTACGACGCCGTTTGCAACGTAACCCTCAAGGTATGGGTGGTTTCCACAACCACAACCGTCGCACACAAGGTAACTATGCTCCAGATGATCCGTATGCTAAAATTAAGTTTTCAATTCCTTCGTTTTCGGGTCAGTACGATGGTGATGCTTACCTTGATTGGGAAATGACGGTAGAACAAAAATTTAATGCCCATCTTGTTCCTGAACAACATAGAGTTAGACAAGCCACTAGTGAGTTTAAGGACTTTGCTATTGTTTGGTGGAGTGGTCTAGCTGCTGAAACCGATTTGCCTACTACTTGGGAAGAACTTAAGGTAGAAATGCGTGATCGTTTTGTTCCTCCTTCTTTTTATAGAGAAATTCGTAATAAACTGCAGCGTTTAGATCAAGAAGATAAAACTGTTCAGGAGTATTTTAGTGAGCTTCAGAAGGGTTTGATTCGTTGTGCTGTGGTTGAAAAAGTAGAGGATCAGATTTGCCGCTTTTATTCTGGTTTGAGAAAAGAAATTCAGGACATCCTTGATTATAAAGAATTTTATACCCTCAATCAGTGTTTCCAGTATGCTATGCTTGCAGAGAAAGAATCACAGGGACTTTTCCAGGCTTTTGAGGAGTACAGCAAGTCCAGGAATTTCTACCCACCACGACCGACGGGGACTTCGGGGTTGCCCAAGCCATCTTTCCGGCCGCCCCCACCAGCTAGTGTTGTTTCTGCAGCACCAAGATCAGCCCCTGCCCCTTCTACGCGCTCAGGTAAAAATTCTGTGCAGGTACCGGCTAGTAGTGCCTCCTCTGTTGCTTCGACGGGACGCACTACAGGGATTCAGTGCCACCGATGCCATGGTCTTGGCCATGTGCAGAAAGACTGCCCAAGTAGGCGAGCATATGTGGCGACAGATGATGGCGGTTACATGAGCGCCTCCGATGTGGAGGATGAGGAGGAGGATGTCGCTGCCACCAGCGGTGACCTCGTCCTTGGAGGCGGAGATACCACGGGCTACATGAATATTATTGTGCAGCGTGTGCTTAGCACACAAATCCAGCAGCCCGAGATGATGCAGCGACATAACTTGTTCCAGATTTTCTTCGTCATCAAGAACCGTCGGGCACGTGTCATCATTGATGGAGGAAGCTGCAACAATTTGGTGAGTTCTGATGTGGTTAAGAAGCTTGATTTGACCACACGCCCACATCCACATCCATACTACATTCAGTGGTTAAATGACTCTGGAAAAGCTAAGGTAACACAAACTTGCAGAGTTCCTTTTTCCATTGGTTCCTATATGGATTCTGTTGATTGTGATGTTGTACCCATGCAAGCTTGTTCACTTTTATTGGGTAGACCTTGGGAATTTGATAATGATGCTGTACACCATGGTAAAAGTAATAAGTACACTTTTATGCATAAAGGAACTAAAATTACTTTGTTACCAATGACCCCTGCTGAAATTGTACATGCTGATTTAGAACGAGCTGCTAGTTTGAAAAATAAAAGCCCTGAAATTCAGCAACCTGTTAATTCTGCTTCTACACCAAGTAATGTTAATGATTCTTCAAGTTCTAAGGGTGCTGCAATTAAATTACAAGGTCGTTCATGTCTTGCCACAAAATCTGAGCTTGCTGAAATTTCTATTGATGATATTTGCTATGCTTTGATATGCAAACAAGCCTTGTTTTTGCTTGGTGATATTGCTTCTAGTGCTTTGCCTCCTGCTGTCACTAACCTTTTGCAGCAGTATGAGGATGTTTTCCCAGCTGAGATACCCTCGGGCTTGCCACCTTTGAGAGGGATTGAGCATCAAATTGATTTGATTCCTGGTGCTACTTTATTAAACCGTGCTGCTTATAGGACCAACCCTGAGGAGACTAAGGAGATACAACGACATGTCCAAGACCTTTTGGATCGTGGGTATGTTCGTCAATCACTTAGTCCTTGTGTTGTTCCTGTACTTTTGGTTCCTAAGAAAGATGGTTCTTGGTGTATGTGTGTAGATCGTAGAGCCATTAATAACATTACTATTAGGTATCGTCATCCTATTCCTAGGCTAGACGACATGCTTGAAGAGTTATGTGGAGCTATAATTTTCACTAAAATTGATTTGCGTAGTGGCTACCATCAAATTAGAATGAAACTTGGAGATGAATGGAAAACAACTTTCAAAACCAAATTCGGGTTGTATGAGTGGTTAGTAATGCCTTTTGGGTTGACTAATGCACCCAGTACTTTCATGCGTTTGATGAATGAGGTTTTAAGACCTTTTATTGGCAAATTTGTGGTTGTTTACTTTGATGATATCTTGATTTATAGCAAATCCATGGATGGTCATATGATTCATTTGCGTGCTGTTTTTGATGCTTTGCGAGTTGCACGTTTATTTGGTAACCTTGAGAAGTGCACCTTTTGCACGAATCGAGTCTCTTTTCTTGGCTATGTTGTGACTCCACAAGGAATTGAGGTAGATGAGGCAAAGATTGAAGCCATAAAGAGCTGGCCTGTACCAAAAACTATCACACAGGTGAGGAGTTTTCTTGGTCTTGCAGGGTTCTACCGCCGCTTTGTCAAAGATTTCAGCACCATTGCTGCACCATTGCATGAGTTGACAAAGAAGGGCGTTGACTTCCATTTTGGTAAGGTACATCATGAGTCTTTTGATGCTTTGAAGGACAAACTTACACATGCACCATTGCTGCAATTACCCAATTTTGATAAGACTTTTGAGCTTGAATGTGATGCTAGTGGTATAGGCATTGGTGGTGTTTTGATGCAAGATGGTAAACCTGTTGCATACTTTAGTGAGAAAATTACTGGGTCTGTTTTGAATTATTCCACGTATGATAAGGAACTATATGCACTTGTACGTTCTTTAGAGACGTGGCGTCATTATTTGTTGCCCAAAGAATTTGTTATTCATTCTGATCATGAATCACTTAAGTATATTCGTTCTCAATGCAATTTGAACCGTAGACATGCTAAATGGGTTGAGTTTATTGAGTCTTTTCCTTATATTATTAAACATAAGAAAGGGAAGGACAATGTGATTGCTGATGCTTTATCTAGGCGATATACTTTGTTGTCTCAACTTGATTGTAGAATTTTTGGACTTGAGGCAATTAAAGAACAATATGTTGCTGATGTTGATTTTAAAGATGTATTGCTGCACTGTAAAGAAGGTCGTGCTTGGCACAAATTTGTGTTGAATGATGGTTTCTTGTTTAGAGCTAACCGCCTATGCATTCCAGTTGGTTCCGTTCGTCTTTTATTGTTGCAGGAGGCGCATGGAGGTGGATTGATGGGTCATTTTGGTGCTAAGAAGACGGAGGATATTTTGGCCACACACTTCTTTTGGCCAAGGATGAGGAAAGATGTTGAGCGTTTTGTTGCTCGCTGCACTACATGTCAAAAAGCTAAGTCTCGATTGAATCCACATGGTTTATACATGCCACTTCCTGTTCCTTCTATTCCTTGGGCGGATATTTCTATGGACTTTATTTTAGGACTGCCTAGGACTAAGAGGGGGAGTGATAGCATTTTTGTTGTTGTGGATCGTTTTTCCAAGATGGCACACTTTATACCATGTCATAAAACTGATGATGCTAGTTACATTGCTGATCTTTTTTTTAAAGAAATTGTACGTTTGCATGGTATGCCTTCTACTATTGTTTCAGATCGTGATGCAAAATTCTTGAGTCATTT
Organism: Eleusine indica; assembly: GCA_030378355.1. Classification (NCBI taxonomy): domain Eukaryota; kingdom Viridiplantae; phylum Streptophyta; class Magnoliopsida; order Poales; family Poaceae; genus Eleusine; species Eleusine indica. The sequence goes on from CM059494.1 coordinate 50,713,380, forward strand.
TTGGCGCACGCTTTGGAATAAGTTGGGTACAAAGTTGTTATTTTCTACAACTTGTCATCCACAAACTGATGGACAAACTGAGGTTGTGAACCGCACTTTGGGTACTATGTTGCGAGCTATTTTGAAGAAAAATTTGAAGCAATGGGAAGAATGCTTACCTCATGTTGAGTTTGCTTATAATCGGGCAACACATTCTACTACCAAGGTAAGTGCATTCAAGGTAGTGTATGGTTTTGATCCCCGTACTCCACTTGATATACTTCCTCTACCTATTAATGAGAGAGTTCATGTTGATGCTAAGGAGCGTGCTGAATTTATTTTGCAAATGCATGAGACCACTAGACTTAGCATTGAAAAGATGAATGAAAAGTATAAAATTGCTGGCAGTAAGGGTAGAAAGGAAGTAAAGCTTGATGTAGGAGATTTAGTGTGGTTACACTTAAGGAAGGATAGATTTCCAGAATTGAGAAAGTCTAAACTAATGCCTAGAGCTGATGGTCCATTCAAAATAATAGAGAAGATTAATGATAATGCATACAAACTTGAGTTGCCTCCCGAGTTCGGGGTTAGTCCTACTTTTAACATTTCAGATTTGAAACCATACTTGGGAGAAGAGGATGAGCTCGAGTCGAGGACGACTCCACTTCAAGAGGGGGAGGATGATGAGGACATCACTCCTATGGATACACACAACACTCCTCCAAATCTGGACTTGCAAGGTCCAATGACTAGAGCTCGTGCACGACGACTAAATTTAGAGGTGAGCTCGTTCCTACGTTCTTCGCTATATGTTACTTTTGAGAATGGTTTGCTACCTAATGATTATTTTATGATTAGAAACCATGGAGAAGACCAGGAGATGATGGGAGAAGGAGCTGGGAACGTGGAGGACCAGCAAGAGCTTGGAAGCCAAAGTGGAGGCCCAATCAAAACCGACTTCGAGTCTGTTTCGGGGCCCAGGACCAGTCTGTACTAAAACAGTTGTCCAGGACGCATACGGACTCGGATTTGGACGTTCTACATATGCACGGAAAGATAAGGAGAAGACCTTTCCAATGCCTCCGGCCTCATGTCAAAATTCATCCGGAGTCATCGGGAATCGTCAAAACAAGACAGAGTCCAGAATCTGTGTCGGTGCTGCGTCGCCTATTTTTGGCCTTTGGGCTTTATATCTAGTTGAGCCCAATTAGGGGCGCGTCCAGAGGGTCTTGCACGACCCTAGGGTCTTTATATACAGCCGCCGCCGCACCATTAGGGTTCGGGTTTTGCTTAGATCAATTCTGTTCATAAACAGTTTCGCCGTTCATCGGTTTGTGAGACCCCAACTTCGAGAGTTTAATCATACATCTGCAATTGTGTTGCAATCTTCGTTGTTCTTGCTTGTGTTCTTGATTCGCAGGCAGGGATCAGCCTTCTCGGCGAGGTCAATCGTCTTTTGGACGGTTGATAACCAGAGGAGACGTCGTGCTGCGATTGCGGGGTTTAGAACGTGCTGTTCTGAAGCCGGATCGATTTGTGTGTCGCCTCCGACCAAATCAACTTACCAAGAACCTTTCGGAAGATTGGGAACCCTTGTCCACATCACCGGCACTGCCGATGGTCTGTCAAAACTATTAATCAGCACTACCGATGGCCTGATTGGCACTGCCGATGCCTTGTCAGAATTGTCCCGTTTTTTGCGAATTTCTTCCATCGATTAGAATTTGGCTGTTCTCCTTTGTTTTCGCTATAATCCTCTATTGGTGTTGATCATTCCTAGGGTTAGCACATCACAAGTTGGTATGTGTGACCTTGGTGATCTATTTAGAGGTTGGCTTGGGTTGTAATTGGGATATAGGCCAAGTTTTTGAGAAGAATTTTAATTGGCTCCCATTCACCCCCCTCTGGTTGCCTTCTCGGTCCTTCACAATCACACCCATACATGAACAATGTTGTAGAGATCGGACCATGGTTGGTTGGCTTCGGACCTCCGGTTGGGCTCTCTATTCATTTCTTAGAACACGCATCTGTTGTCTATATAAACTTACTATGTTATATTTGTTGAAATAGTAAATATGGATTAATATTTTTATTTCTATATAGATCAATACATGTGACTGTCCATTATTACAAGATAAATAGTTAAAAGAGTGGTGAATTCCACCAAATGATTCATATCCACTGAAAGAGGAACCAAATAGCATGCCATACACACAACTTCAACTAGAGGTAAGTCTTAAACAACATCCATTGAAAGCATAAATTTGCATAGTTGTTTATTCAAGGACACAACACGCTGATTGTGTGTGTTTCTTTTCTTCCTCCTTTTGCAACATACCCCAAAAGTGAATCCAGTACATTCCTCTAAAGAGCATCTGCATAGAAGAAAAGGCTTGGCCATTGTTAGAAACCGCCTCATTTCTACTTAATCAAATTGCCCAACAAAAGGCAGCAGCTTCTACCAGAGATTGATACATACTATTTTTATCTACCCCATGCAACCAACCATTAAACATATGATTAATATCTAATGATAGAGGTATATTAAAAGAAATTTGTATAATCCTCCAAACAAGTTTGGCATTAGAGCAATCAAAGAAGAGATGTTGAATTGTTTCATCATAGTTATGAAAACAACATTTTAGACTCCCATTCAATTGCTTTTTTTTTGCCAAATTGTGTTTAGTAAGAATAACACCTTTGATCATGTACCATATAAAAAATTTAGTTTTCAAGGGCAACTTAAGCTTCCAAATTATGTGACGTTGTGGTTGAACGTTATTATCAGCCAATACTTCATACATAGTGCGAACCGAGAAATATGTCTAGATTCTGTCAATTCCGTGAATATCACTCTAGCAAGAGATCATCTAAATGAGACATTTAAAGTTGTTGAATTTAACACAACATTCACCATATCACATATTATAAAGATTAGAATATTGATGTTTAAAAGTTACATCACCGAACCACTTTCTAAAATCTAACTTGAGTACCATCACCAACATTGAACTTGCCTAGTCTCAAAACTTCTTGTTTGACCCATATTGAACTTGTGCATTCTCAAAATTGTTGTTTGCCCAGCTTGGATACACATGGAGCGGCATCGTGGTCAGTGGCGGAAGAGAACAACAGGAGCTGCACTCCAAGAGAACGACTCGCCCCTCCACGGTACGCCTAATAGCCTCAAGTCCTCAAATCTATTACCGCAAGATCAGGGTTCGAATGCTTGCTGTATGAGTCCTCAATTAAGGACTGTTCTAGTTTTCACAACAGATTGATTCCAATTTTGATCTTGTCTATTTTGATTTGTTTAACTCAAGAGTTGGGGTTCAATTCTTGGTCCAATGACGTCTAACTATAGCTGAAATTGTAGGTTTCACCACACCAGGGGGAGGAGGGATGGAGAAGAGCACGACGGCGGCAGCGGGCTATGTTTACACATAAAAGTGCCGTTAAACACGAGCACACCCTTATGCACAATCGTTGGTAACCAGTAACTCATGCCTGTAGTGCAATCCGGTCAAACTGGTCTTCACAAACATCACCGCAAAAACCAATGAACATTTACCCGTGAGGCACCCCGTTAGGACAGGAGCAACTTAGGTTGTTCTAGCATGAGCAGCCGAGCTAGATCACCTTCAAGCATTGCCAGGACGAGAGAACAACAACAACAACCAGGATTGGAAAAGTGGTGAAAAGAAATAAAAAGATAAAAGAGGCAAAAATATAAACAAAATATGTTTTAATTGATTGGGATGCCCTCAATCGGCCGCGACCCTCCACTTTTATAGAGGGGTTGATCTTGCATCATAAGAAACCAAATTTCCTTACAAATCCTAAGTGTACGGAATTTTTCTTGGTTGTAGGTACTTGGAATTTTTCTTCATGTCCTTGCTCCTCTCTGAATCAGCAAATTCATTTTTGGCTAGATGAAATTGGCCATGATAATGCTCCCCAATAAAGGGTTATGAATTAGGACATTGCATAATACAAAGTTGCATCCAAATATACACATAACCCCAAGGTAAGTAATAGCATGGTATGTCCAAAATAAAGGAGCAGTCAGTTGGAAAGATGGCATAATGTTACCTTGCGATTAATGAAAACCAGATTGCTCATATTTTGGTCTAGGTTTAGTATCACTACTATTATCTTACATGTTTCTAGGACAAACAGTCAGACAAGAAGTGATGCCCAGTCTGACCAGTTTTAGTTGAACTACCTAGCCCTTGGTCATTATATTGCACCCAAAGTGTTTAAGCCTTCAATGTAACATGGGAAGTCTTTTTTAATTGAACTTCCTTTTGTAGATCCCCTTCTCCCTTTGACATGTCTTTGCCAATGATACATTCTTCCCATTAATTGATTTGGCCAAATTAACACTTTTGCATTTTGCACATCAATGGTCTGAATGGGAAACCCCTATTGAGCAAGTTGCATCCCTTTAAGAGACTAATGTACATCATTGATAGCCAACTGTATTCGTCTCCTAAAAACATTACAATTGTTTGTGGCATGAGAATAAGAATTATGTCACTTACAAAAAGCCCTCCCCTTTAATTCATTAAGCGGTGGTATAGATGTTGACGTGAAAATCACACGCGTGACCTGAGAGGTTTGCTTGACTCTAGTGCGGGCTCAACACAAAGAAACCGGAGCATGCCAGTCAATTTTCCCTGCAAATTGACAAAGAAATGAACAGTTAAATTCCATGGGTCATCGGTCCAAGACAGGCCGATGAAGAAAGCCCTCAAAGTATTCACCAACATAGGTGATTGAATAATCAATGCATGATGTATAGCTGCATGTATCATGCTGTTCAATGTAGCCTCATCTATCACCTCTATTGGCTTATTGGCACGTGACTTCTCAGTTTCATCTTCATCAACCAAAGCAGCCACGGGTAACTTTCCCCTCTGTATGATCTTGCCATGCCTGGCCTTGCTAAATGTGCTCAACAAAAGGCTTTCATACTCTACGATTCTCTGATCAATTTGTGTCTTTGTTTCATCATTTAGATCGTCCCTGTTAACAGACATCATGTTCTCCATCTTTAGATCCACACCAACATCATGCTTTGGTGTAGGGCTCTCCGGAAGTTTGGGATCTTTTGGCATTCCATATATCTTGAAGTTCTCTGTCCCACTAGGCATGCCAAAAAGCGTGTTGTCGTGAAAATCACACGCGTGACCCGAGAGATTTGCTTGACTCTAGTGCGAGCTCAACACAAAGAAAGAAACAGTTAAATTCCATGGGTCACCGGCCCAAGACAGGCCGATGAAGAAAGCCGATAATCACTATTAGTGAAAAACAGCCGTTGGCTATAAACAACAAAAATATTGAAAAAGTAAACTAATTGGCTGATTTGTATTGGCTTAACAACAATTCAATAAACAGGTATCAAGTGCTGAATAAATACTGCTAACGAGAATTAAATCGATAGAACAAAGTCGATAGATCTATGATAGACACGCTAGACTTGCTCCGTTAATGTCAAAACGTCGATAGGCCAGAGTCGATAGAAGTACAATAATCATGCAAAGACTCTCCCTGTCGATAGTGTTAAGTCGATAGATCTGATAGCTGGTATTGCAAATATGCCTCAAAATCATAGATCTAATCTTATCAAATAAGGGGGTAATCAACTTCTATGAATGTGATGATAGGCAATTAAAATGCTGAGAAGTCGATCAAACTTTGATAACCTATCAACTAAATGTCCCGATAGAATCCTATCGACTTTACCCACGACTAGTCCGTATCAAGTCTTATCAACTCAGCGAGAGGTCGAAATCGATGCAGCCTCTCTGGCTCGAGCAGATCAAACTTAATCGAGACAGTACCCAAAAATAGCAAATAAAACCAGATACGATCCAATTACGGGAAAAATCGATAGAATGACTCGAATGACAGATCTATACTAAATTTGTAAAATCTCTTAGAACTCACAATAGATCGGACCTAACCGAGACCATATTGCAACTCAAAATCAATAATATACATGTAATTAAGATCTAATTACCGGATAACTAGCAATTCTAAAGATAACAACTAGAATATCAAATCAATGGGAAAGTACTAGTTGGAATCGATAGAATTACTGAGGGTGACTAATCTAAGTCTCTCGCCGAGATCGGAGGCGATGCAGCCCACGCGAGACGAGGATGTCGTCGATAAAAGGTTTGGCGATGCGCCGAATTGTATTAAACGAAAGTGTTGTTTTTTTCGTATAGACCATATTACATATTTATAGCCCCGTGCAAGGGGTTCTGACCCGACTTGGTCAGGACTCTTAAACAAACCGACTAGATTTATTTCTAAACAAAATCTAAACTAAAATAGAAGGAGATAAAATAACCCTATTGGGCCCACTTTATTCCTTTCGGCCATTGAGCTTCCCTGACTTCAGCCGACTTCAACTCTTCGCCTCTGACCAATATGACCGGTCCAAATTCCGGTGCCAACATATGCCCCGTTCGAGTCTGAGGTACGAAATCTTCGTGCGTCGGATTTTCTCTCCTCGTTTACCACGCGACTTTACCACAACCTACCGGCATCCCATCCTTATAAATGCATCTTCTTCCCTCTTTCATTTTCACCCAAGCTTGAGCCTTTTCACCTTCTTCTCTCTCCTCTACTTCGCCGGCGCACTCCTTTTGTCTCAGGCAATCCCGGACTCAAGCATCGACAAGCACCGATGGCTTCAACCTCTCTTCCACTAATGGCAACCCCCGAGAATGTCCCTAAGGTAAACTTCTCTCCCTCCTCCTTCTATTTTTAGATCTCATTTTCAGATTCACCTCGCCATGTTCTTAGTTGTCGTTCGTAGACTCACTCACCGTAGCTATTATGAATTAGCAGTAATCTCTTGCATCTTCTTACCATGCCATACTTACTGTAGTTTTGTATTTCGCTTGTACTAGGAACTCGAGAACCAGATCTGCATTCCCTCCAGTGTTCACAAAAATCAGTTTTATCTGGGTCCAGTCAATGATTCTGATCCTTCGGGACTGATCAACTGTGAAACCAACCAGATTCCATTTAAATCCACTCTGGCCACCCCTGAACCGTGGAAGACTGTTTTTAGATCATGGCCATTAGTGATACCAGGTTGGAGAAATTGGTACCGTAGGGTCACATCCTCCCGAGCTGCCACCCTCCAGGATGCCCAACTAGACATGGCATTGCCATTATCTTTAGTGGACATGGCAAAGAATGAGCCCATACTGGCTACATCTTCCTACTTTTGGTCTGATGCTCTGAACGTTTTCCTATTCTATCAAGGGCCCATGACACCCTCTCTCATGGATGTATTTATGTTGACTGGTCTAAATGTTGATCAGTACTTCAACCCTTTCTTGATTCAGAACATCCAAAAGCAACACAAACTGGAAACCAAGAAAGCAAACAGCTAGCCTAGATACATCGCCGCCCATCAGAAAACTGGACCAGTTTCTCACAAAGAGCTGACAGCGTTCCTGAACCTCTAGTTAGAGCATTTCATCTTCTGTGGATCTTCTTGCATGCCCACCACTAATTTCCAAGGCATAGCAGAAATATTAGCCGATGGAAAAAAAAGTTCCCTCTAGGCCAATTTCTTTTGGGTTCAGTCTACAAACTACTGCATCAAACTGCCGTCAGTCTCCAAATCCATCAAACAATCGCAACAAGGGGGCCATGGTGGTTTATCTAGATTTGGCTCAACATCTACTTCTCCCAAGCCATGGAGCTGGCCCCTTTCATAGATAATGCTTTTCCATCTTCAAATACACCAGAAGGTGAGGAAATAATAGAGCGCCGCTGCACTTCCTTGGGTGAGGCCTCTGTTGTAGTCCCTGAATGAAGAATGACAAAAGAAGACTTCAACATATACTTCACCCTTTTTTATAATGGACTCCAAACAGCAAAACAAGTTTGGTTCCCTTATGAAGATCTGGAGTTTGAAAATCCTGCGGGATTTCGCCCAGACAACCCTTTGCAAGACAGAGAATCAACACTGATCTTAGAGGCCTGTGTCAGACCTGGCATCCTCCCCATTAATTTTCATGGTGGTCAACGCAGAACTCATTCTTATGAGTTTTATAACCCATCAATAGTATCTTGTCAGCTCGGGTTTGGACTACTTCCCACCAGCTCTTTCTTCATCAACCGACTCCGAGTCAGACAAGAACTCAAAAATCACTAAGAGTATCAGAAAATATATAACATGGCCGCAGAGATTCCAATGGGCAACATTACTGATTTAAAGTTGTACCCTTCTTGCTCTGCACTGTTCAAGACCTGGTGGAGGGAATGGAGAAAACATCTCTTCTGCAACCAGCTAACTAGCCATTTGATTGGAGTTCAAGACCCGGTATGTTATACCCATCTCTTGTAATTCATACTTCTCCTTATTGACTATAAACAGCTAACTTCCTTATAATGTAGGACCTAGCAGTAATTCCCCTAGCCATGAGCAATAGCGGGAAGCCAATCAATTACTGTTGAACGGCGAACAATCCAAACATTGGTTGTGATGTCCCCACTCCTGCTCAACTCCTCAGCGGCCGAGGCCTGAAACCTACCCACAAGACTATGAGGAAACATCCAGCAAAGAGGAAAGCCGACACTAAAGCACAATCGACTCAGGCAGCTGAACAGCCGAAGCGCGCCAGGATCGCAACCCCTTCACCAGTTCCACCAACTTCAACAGATCATGCATTGACAACTTAGGTAACAATCCCCTTTCAAAATTCCCTGTAGTTTTATCATCTCAAATCTTTCCTTTATTTAATAGATCGCTCCATCAACTTCGGCTATCATTCAAGAAGTAGCCCAAAAAGTCGTTGCTAGTCTTGCCCAAGCTGCGTAGGTAATAACCTTGTATCTATATTGTATTCATCAACTCTCAACTTAATGAGTTTTTTCATCTTTCAGACATTGCCATCGACCTTCACCACTCCATCGACAACGGATCCACGGGCTTTGGGTACCGTACCACCATCAGAAGATCTATCAAATCTACCTGAGTCGATAGAGCAGCCCTTGTCTTCAGTAGCTACTGACACTTCTCTCTTTTCATAATTATATCTTTGGCAAAGTGTTATTTACCCTTGCTATTCCTTTTCAGGAGATTATGAATGATAGCAGCACCACTATATCAGATCATCCTTCAGAGCGCACTACTCGTATTGACTCCCCTCCTATCGACACTGCTTCTTCAGGGGAAGTCGATGAGCCAATACATGCTCCTTCACCAACTCTGGCTTTGATTCCTTGGATCGACCTGCAGGTACTATTCTTCAATTCACAACTTGACCCTTTACCCTTTTCAACTCTTAACCATCCATATCGTTAAGAATTCCGGTCATTGGCCATTATCGCACACATTCCTGAACCTTCGGATGCCCCAACGCCTTCATCGGCTGCTGTCCATGATGCCCTGATGCCTTCATCGACTCCAGAAACAACAGTAAGAATTAATTTCTCTTGTCTCAATGATATATATTTGACTGCCATCTCCTTAACAAATTCCTCTTTTCCTCTTTAGGCCCAAATCTCTAGACGTACTTCTTCAATATACTTGCCTCCAGAAGTTCATGCTGCTTTATAGGATATCCGCCATCGACTTGATATCCCCATTGAGAATCTACTCTTGGATGCTGGCCCAATCAGAGCAAGATACCTCGAGATAAAAGATCACCTGCCTTCTGGTCTCGTTTCAGTATTGTAGCCAGTGGCATATATTGAATTCCATCAATTCCAAGTACTAGAAGCCTAGGCCCGTATTGAATGTCGATTAGCGCAGAGAATTCAAGCAGAGGCAGCTGACAAGAGGGCCGAAGAAGAGAAGAACAAGTACACGACCTTAATCTCCAAATCAGCTGACCTTGTGGGCAAACTTGTTGATTTGCGGCGAGAGCGAGACGAGCTCCAGGCAGCCCTCGAGGCAAAGAACAAGGAAATAGCCGATGCGGAAGTCATACTTGCTAGAATACCAGAAGAAATTGTAGAGCAAGAAGGCATAACCACATCAGCTTATGAACAAGCTTCTAACCTATGGAGCATCGTGTCCAGTATCCCCGGCACCATTGATGAAGATGCTTGCGCAGTAGCCCAAGTCGACGCTCTTCGCACGAAGGCAATCGAGATCATCGACTTCTACTGCCCGGATGAGTAGTCATTAGGTGTGATTTATCTTGTAAATCTGCGAACAATATTTTGTTCTATAATATTTTTTGAACTTAGGCCGATATCCCTGATATCGGCCATCTAAAGATGATGTATAAACATCGGTTGTGACTTATTTTCTCTTTTATTTTTCTGCTAAGGACGATATTCTTTATGTCGACCATGATCAATCACTCGAGATCATGCGCCAATTCAAACACCCGGATGATATTTCTTCAAATATTTCCTATTAATTGCTCTCCCAAACTCTTCTCCATCTAATCCTTATAAAAAATATGCATTACCCGGTGCACTTTAAATGGTCCCTCCCAAGTTGGAGACCACTTTCCAAATCGACTATCTTTGGAGCTGATGAGCATAATCAACTTCTAGACAAGGTCTCCTCCTGAAAAACTTTTGGGCACCACCTTTTTATTATAGAATCTGGACACACGAGCCTTGTTCTCTTGAATCCTTTCTAAAGCCCGCATCCGATGTTGCACGACATCTTCTAATTCATCCAACATAACCTGCCTGTAATCATCGGCTGAAAACTGATCCTGCAACTCTGTTCTTCTGGACCCCAGATTTGTTTCCCTAGGTAACACTGCTTCATGCCCATAAACTAACTGATTTGGTGCCACTTTTATCGACCCATGACAAGCCATCCTATATGCCCATAATGATTCAACCAACGTCGTATGCCACTTTCTTGGTTGTTCATCTATCTTTCTCTTAATTAGCTTGATCAAACTGTTATTGGATGCTTCTGCTTGACCATTGGCTTGAGCATAATATGGAGATGAATTCAACAACTTTATTCCCATACTATCGGCAAAGCTTTGAAGCTCTTTCGAAGTGAAAACAGAACCCTGATAAGTAGTAATAGTCTGTGGCACACCAAACCTATATATAATATGCTCCTTCACAAAGTTTATCACATCACCAGTCGTCACATTTTTCATCGGCACTGCTTCAATTCACTTTGTGAAATAATCTGTAGCTGCCAGAATATACTTATGACCTTTAGTCGACACTGGATAAATTTGGCCAATCATATCCATACCCCATCCTCTAAATGGCCACGGCTTAATGATTGGATTCATAGCCGATGCCGGTGCTATCTGAATTGCTCTAAATTTTTGGCAATCCTGACATCCTTTGTAGTACCTGAAGCAATCTTCTAGCATATTTGGCCAATAATACCCAGTCCTTTTCAACAACCATCTCATTTTATGGGCCGATTGATGTGTACCACAGATACCTTCATGGACCTCGCACGTAACCACTTTGGCTTCTTCTTGATTTAAACACTTTAATAATACACCATCAATCATCCTATAATAAAGCTTATCTTCAAGTAAAACATACCTCAATGCCATGTACTGAATTTTTCGAGGCGTACGTTAGGCGGGATCTTTGAGATATTGAACAATCTTAGCTCTCCAGTCTTCTTCATCGACATCAGCTATATCAATAATAACTCCATTAGTGTTCAACTGATAGCCAGATGCCTTTTACGCCAAATCATTTGCCTCCATATTCTGTTCCCTTGGGACATGCTTGAATCTTATCATCTTGAAGTGTTGCATCAAATCCTGACACTCAGCATAGAACAATCGTAATATGTCGTCTTTGCACTCGAATTCTCCTACTAACTACCTAAGTATCAATAATGAATCACCAACAACCTCAATAAAATCGACTCCAACTTATTTCAACATCTGCAACCCTTTAAAAATAGCTCTATATTCCACCTGGTTGTTAGTCGATGGTTCAACAGTAAAAGCAAATTCAAACCTTGCCCCCCGAGGCGATATAATCACAAGCCCGATGCCACACCCATTGTTGCATACAGAACCATCAAAAAAATTAACCATGGCATCGGCTCCACCATCGACATATCGAAACTACAATGTTCAACCACCAGATCAGCAGAATCTGACCCTTGATAGCCTTAGGAGACTAACAAGCTAGGTCATATTCAGCTAATGCCAGCATCCATTTTCCAATCCTACCTTTTAGAATCGGAGCCGATAGCATATACTTGATGACATCGGCTTTGCATACCACCACACACTCGGTTGATAGCAGATAATGCCTTAATTTCACACACGAGAAATATAAACATAAACATAATTTTTTAATCTCAGTGTACCTGACATCAATTAATCTTTGTCTTAGGTAAAACACAACCCTCTCTTTGCCATCTTGATCTTGAATTAAAGTTGATCCGATCGACTTCTTATCAGCCGTAAGATAAAGCTTGAAGGACAACCCATCTCTAGGTGGTACCAGCACAGGAGGAGAAACCAGATATTTCTTGATGTTGTCCAGAGCTTTCTGATGTTCAGGTTCCTACACAAACCTCTGATCTGCTTTCAACTTTAATAACGGAGTAGACACATCAAGCTTCCCTGATAAGTTTGAAATAAATCTTCTAATGAAATTAACTTTGCCAATCAAAAATTGAAGCTCTGTTTTGTTGGTCGGTGGCTCGATGTGCAATGGAACATAACTGCGTGCCAACGCATTACCCCACCAAAGTTCAGATAAGATCATGGCTGGGCAGAGGTGATGCATGGTCGCATTTCATTGCATCGGCTGGCCAATATGAACATTGAAGACTTATCACGTCTGCATTGTGGAGAAAATTCTCTATCGGCTTGGTACCATATCAATTGTCATCTGATGGTCGGCTTGGCTTACGATATATATTGGCATTGGATCTGTCGGTATCTCAAGGATCTGAAAGATAGAAGCTGATGGTGACAGGTACATGCTTATTTGGATGAGTCTTTATCTTACCACCATCGGCTAGCATATATTTTGTGGTACCACCGACTGTTAGTGTATAGGCTATGGAATATCTTCATTGGCTCGTATTGAAATAATATACTTCTGGAGAAGCCGATGTATAGTATAGAGATAATCCAATTGAGAAGATTTCAATGTGCAATGGAACACAATTGTCTTAGCCGATGCTATCAACAACGATTAGCCGTGCGCATCGGCCGAATATAGTGTTCGGCTCAGAAATATAAACTTCTTCTCAACAGACGTTCTGCAAAAATGCTTGAGGGTATTGGAAGTTCCTGGTATGATCAGTGGCTCATCATGGTCTGCAAGTTGAAGTATAGATTCATCAAAGACTAATTAAGATAAGTAATTTGCTGCTTTTCCATCTGCTATTCAGTACAAGCACAGAAATACAGGGTTCCGCTCCAATGCATGTGTCTGCTGAAAGCGATCTGATCATCTCGTGCTCTGGGAATCAGTAATGTACGTCAGGGTCTGGTTTCAGACTCCCCATCGATGCCGGGTATTGATGCATGGAGAAAATCACATGAGATATTCATTACTAATCAGAATTAGCATCATGGATGGAATTTTTTATTGTTAATGGTGGAAGTAAATGGAGAAATTCTGACTGTATAACTGGGAAAGCGTGACTTTGCTTCCAAGACGCAAACCATCGGCTTAGTTACAGTAACAACTCAATGGAGTATCTAAGAGCCGATGGTTGAGTTTATAAACTTGGTCAGAAAAGGGCTTAAAGAATAGATATTAGATCCTAACATTTGTTGTTGTGTTAGTGAAATGCTGAATCAATTAAGTCGGATGTGGATTGATGCTAAATGACCGATGAAGAATAAAGAAGTCGATGCCCATAAATATTTCTTCAGAGTCAGAGTAACCTTATTTGTGAAGAGATACATGGTTGCTTGGTCTACAGATTAATTGCATGGTTTGGTGCTCAGAATAATTTATTATCATGAGACATGATTATGAGCCGATGTGTGGTTATTATATGAAGACAGCTGATGTCATTTTTCTTATTGGTCCACCATCGACTGTGCGCAGTTTATTTTGAGGACTTCAAAATCAACCTATTTGTGGGCAAGCTTTGGAATAGCAAAGTGGAATACTGTGAAGGCATAATTGTGCTGGTGCATTATTTCTATGAAGTTCCGACAAGTGCTTGGATAAATAAGATAGCCAAAGTGATCCAGAATTTCTAAAGGCGTCATATAGCTTCCGACATCAGAAAAATGCCGCATCAATCTTACCATTATCTCGGGGGACAGAGCTGATGCATGACTATATATTGTGAAGTCAGACTAAAATCAGGAAGATTGTAGTATTCCAGCATCGACTTCGCCGTTGAAACGAGATTTGGAGCTTAGTGACAGTCATCAGTTCCGTTCCATTGGTCCAACAGCAGGGATAGCAAGATCGTGACATGACAATTACTAGCAACCACTAACGGAGAAGATGCCAATGTTGATCGTAGACTTAGGGGGCATCGGCACTCAGGATGGAGGTATCGTAGTCGTTCTACTCCTGATTTTTTGGACATCTCTGCTGGTTCTGGGCACCGGATCACCACAGATAGTTATGGTATTCCACCACATGACGTGGAGAGCGATACTGAATCAGTTTGCATTGCTGGTATTATTCACTGAAGAAGGCCTAGTTTCATTATTCTCAATCGGCTTGAACAGTTGAGCAGTTAGAACTTTTAGCCGATTGAGTTCAAGGGATATATGAGGTACGGGCAATATCCAGAAATAATTGTTGCTGAGCCTGTTGTAACCAGAGACTTGGAGGGCATCGACACTCAGAGTAGAAGCCGTGAGCCTAGGTTGTTCAATTGAGAAGTTAATCAAGAGAGGAGCAGCTGGGTTCATGCATTTCTAGAAAACTCAGAAATTCATTGGGACATCAGGACTGATATATGAGATTATGGTAGCCATGGTACAACTTGAAAGTTGGTGGCAATGACTGGCTCCAAGCAGATGGACTACACGGATGGCACTAATAAGTAATCATCAATTACTCGGCATACGGAGTGATGCTGCTCAATTCTAGACATTGCTGAGTTTGAATAAAAGGGTCAAGATTACATGAAGAGAAAGAATTTCGGAACATAATATATTATATTCCAAAACTGGGGGGCATATGTTGACACTGAAATTTAGGACACTCAGTTATCTGAATTTGTTGCCTGATTAGATGTGTCATATTAATCTGGTACTACAAGAAGGTATGAAAATATATGTGTGGTCCGACTTATTATCTTGATGATTAATCTAATTAGCCAAGACATGATGGAGGAGGTCATTGACCGGGAGCACGATGCCGATGAGAGTTAATTTGGGAATAATCTTGGATGATTGATACATGCACATGGCAGTGACGAGATTACACAGTGGATCCTTGGTTATTAGCTGATCGCTGGGTGTTTGCTTTAGTGTTCTATTGTGCATGAAGATGAAGTGAGCTGCTGGCGGTTAGGTGTTGGATCCTGGAGGCCGGTCTTCAAATGTTGCATGACCAAGGAAACCGTATTGTGACTTGACACCTGTTTACACCAGATTATTTAGAGCAAGTAAAAGAATATCGGTTATTGGTTTACATTGACAAGGATCGCATGCAATCGGCTAGCATGCATGCAGATGGAATCAAATGACATGAGCAATCGACAAAAGCAGATTAATCGACTGGAGTATAGAGGAAATCGGCCAGCAGTGGACAGAGTGCGTGCATCCATGGGTCTATCGGCAAGGCAACAAGACAGACAAAAATAGTAGAATGAAGAAAGAGATCAAAGATGGCAGGCCAACGCATGCATATTAAAGAAAGATAAAAAGAAAGAAAGGTCACATGGCAGCTTACGGAAATAATTGAAGCACTAGATAGCCACGTGATGCAGTTTCGGTCTGTTGGAGATAAAAATATTTCCTAATTCATTTGCCATGGCCGAAAGGGATTCAAGAGCGGAGGAAGTTTAATTAGCAAGGATTCTACACAAGGAAAAGTAGAGTCTATATATTTTAATATTTCCTTTTATCTAGATATTTTGTATTAGGAAAGTCTTGTGCGAGTCATTGGTCCTACCTTGTTGGGAGTCATTAGTCAGAGTATAAATATGTACCTAGGGTCATTGTAATATCTATCTCTCGATCAATATTCAACTTCGGCGCATTGCCAACCCTGGAAATAGGTCAACCCTGACGGGTTCTTCATCTGGAGTGGGCTCTCCGCGATAGATGTAGGACTCGTCACCCTGACGAACAGGCTGCATCGACTAGTTCGACCTCGGCGGCATGGCGGAGGACTCGCCACCTGGTTAGTTCGTCGTGCTTGCTAGTTATCCGATATACTAGATCTTTCTTGGTTATTTTGCTAGGATTACCTACATACTATCTCGGGAAAACCGATCTATCGTAGTTAATTCTTGTGATTCAATCTAGTCTGATCTATATATTCGAGTCACCTCTGCAGAGATCTTAGCGATTAGATCTAGTATTGTGTGGGCGTTCGTTTGTTCCAAGAATGGGTCTCAGCTCAGACCGATCTTCTGGAATATCTAGAACTGTCTCGGTTAAGTCCGATCTTCTAGTTAGACAACCATGCAAGAACGATTTCGTCGCGAGGGTGTGTTCGAGGTATCGTCGAAGTGTTTAGCTGATGAGTTATCTTGTTACTAGCAACAGCTGATAGATGATTAGATGCTTAGCTTTTGTATCGGCTTTGGTTCATCGACTCTGTGTATTGCACTAGATCTATTTGTATAAGTCGATGAATTATTATAATATTATAGTTAGTCTAGTATTATATCGGCTGAGTATTGTCATTCTATTAATTGGCCGATATAACGTTAAATATTGTGATTAGTCTAGTGTTGTATTGGCTCATGGATTCATGTTTTATTATTATTATTATAAAGCCGATGTGTAATCACGTACTTAACCTGCATCGACTCTGCCCGGATCGATAGTTCCTGCATTGATTTAATCTTCATTGACTCTCCGCCTAGAGGCTATCGTCCGTCGACTTGCAGACGCACACCTTGTCAGTTGAATGGTCAAACTGACTGGCACGCCGCACACCATCTACAACGCGCCATCGGACCTGCACTGGAGCTAAGCAGATCTCCCAGGCCTCGGATTTGCACGCGGAGGATCAACAGTCTATTTTTGGCGTCAACAGATCTTCTACTTGTCTGGATTTAATCACCACATCATCAATATAAATTTCTACTAACCTGCCAATCATATCATGGAGAATATAATTCATGGCTCTTTGATACGTGGCTCCGGCGTTCTTCAATCCAAATGTCATGACGACCCATTCGTATAATGCAATAGTCCCTGGACACCTAAAAGCAGTCTTCGGTATGTCTTCTTCTGCCATAAAAATTTGATTATATCCAGCATTACCATGCATAAAACTAAAGATTTTATGTCCTGCCGCTGTATCAACTAGAAGATCTGCTATTGGCATCGAGTAATCATCTTTAGGAGTAGCTTTATTCAATGGTCAAAAATCAATGCAAACTCTCAACTTCTCACACTTCTTGAAAACAGGCACAATATTTGACACCCACTCTAGATAACGGCAAGGCCTAATAAATTTAGCATCATATAATCTAGTGATCTCAGCCTTGACATCATCATAAATCTTAGGATCGACCCTTCGTGGCGGTTGCTTGTATGGCCGATATCTAGGTTTGATGGGTAGCCAATGTTCAATAATAGATCGGCTAAGAGCGGGCATTTTAGAATAATTGCAAGCAAAACAATCCTGATAGTCCTTCAATAATTTTATTAATTCAACTTTAAATTTCTCATCTAATTTCTTACTGATAAATATCGGCCTAGGCTTGTCACCATCTCCTATGTCGACTTCTTGCAATTCATCGCACGACATAAATCCTTTTCCCAACTTGCCATCTTTTGCAAAATCCATTGGGGTGCCTGTTAGAGAAACAACTTTGAATTTGACTGGATCCACCACCTCAACACCTTGACTAGTAATCTTGACATAATCTCCATCCCAAATCCTGCCAGAGTGACACCCCATATCATCCGTGTGCCATGGCGCTAAATCGGTCGATGCAACATTGATGATCTCATCGGCCGGAACCACTTCCACTCGATCACTGATTCATTGGATCACAGACTGGTGCATTGTATATGGTACATAGCAATTTGCATGTATCCAGTCACGACCCAATAGAAGGTTGTAGTTTCCCTTCCCTTCAATAACAAAGAATGTAATCGACAAAGTTTTGCTGCCGATTGTGAGCTCTAGATTCAAAACTCCTTTGGTTGCTGTAGTACAACCACCATAATCCCGTAAAATCATGTTAGTATCAATTAAATCATCATCGATCTTATCCAACTTTCTGGCAGTAGTGATCGGCATGATATTGACTGCAACACCTCCATCAACCATTATTTTCCTTATCGGCATCCCGTTGACAAACCCTTTTAAATATAAAGCCTTCAAGTGCTGATGTTTTGCTTCATCTGGTTTATCAAACACTGCTTGCTGGACATCAAATACTAACTGAAGAACCTCATCATCATCAGCAAACAATTTCTCTTCTGAGGCCACGAACTCTTGCGGAATCATCATCACCATGCCCACTATAGCACCAGGCACTTGTACTTAAGATTTCACCTTTGGTCTCCAAACCTTTTTAGGCGGCTGATCATCATCCTCATCATAATAATATCTGCTAGCCCTTATCTATCGGCATTGCATCCTCTGAACTCTTTGTTTCTGGCTCCTAGAAAATAAACTAGATGGACACCACTGCTCTTCTTGTGCTTGTTCTTCCTGTAACTCTTCATCGAGTTCTTTGTCAAACTTACCTTCTTCTTCAGTCTTCCTTGCTCCAAGTCGATCAAAAGCTGACACTCTGCCCTGCCCATCGACTTTCCCTTTCATCGACTCTTTGATGTAGCTTTGTCGATCCCGTTGTCGATATAACTTTGGAGCCTCTCTGTATATCTGACCCACACGCCCACTACAACCAGGACAATTGTCGATTGAAAGCAGCTTCATGTTACTCTCCCAGCAATATTTGAAGAATGGACACTCCCAGTATGGATCAAACTGTGATTCCCTTAACTCCCTGTCTCTTTTCTTCTGATATCGGCTAATGAAAGCTTAAACATTGTCGATACTAGCCATGTTAACATTTGCAGGGATGGATGTCCATCGATCTTCATAGCGCCTTTAGTAAACTTCATCTTGCCTTGCTCAATTGCCATCTGAATCTTCCTCCTGAAAACTTTGTAATCATTGGTATTATGAGACGGCAAATTATGCCACTTGCAGTACCTCTTCTTCTTTAATTCTTCAAGCGGTGGAATCACATGATTAGGTGGCAACTGAATGTGCTTCTCCTGCAACAACATGTCAAATATCTTATCGTTCTGCTTTACAAAATATTCTTATTCCTAGTCCACTCAGCCATTTCGACATCTTCAGTCTCCTCTCCGGATTCAGAATCGTAATCATAATAGTTGACCTGAATCGGCCTAGATCGTGCCCCCCAATTCAGGTTCTCTTGAATGGATATCTTTTGCACTAACTGGGATAAGCTTTCAAACTCATCCGAAGGAAACTTTTCCCTTAGAGGCGCCACTAATCCATTAAAAGCAATTTCCGCCATCTGATTATCTGTTAACTAGAGACTAAAACATTTGCTGCGCACTTCCCTGAACCTCTGCACATAATCATGCACAGGCTCACAAGCTTTCTGCCTTACAGCAATCAAATCTGACAATCTCATCTCCTTAGTCTCAATGAAGAAATACTTGTGGAATTTCTGTTCGAGATCGGCCCAAGTTATAATGGAGTTTGGGGGCAACGATGCGAACCAGGGAAAAGCTAATCCAGACAATGATAGAGGAAACAACCTGATCTTGAATGCTTTAGTAGTTCCTGCTTCTCTACATTGCACCAAAAACCGACTGATGTGTTCAACAGTAGTAGTATTATCTTGTTCAGTGAACTTGGTAAATTCTGGTGGCCTGTATCGACTTGGCATAGGAATCAAGTCATAGCTAGGAGGATACGGGCGTCGATACATATAAGTCTGCTATTTTGGCTTTAACCCAAATTGTTCTCTCATTACCTCAACAATCTTCAGTGCCCAATCGTTGGTCGAAACATTGGTATTTGGAGTAGCCAATGTAGGACCAGATGCTGACACTCATGGGGCCGTCTGTGAACCAAAGTTGACCACTGTGTGCTGGCCCCCCAACTCTCCAGGCAATGCGGACGATGATAGCATCCCGAACAGACTTGGCTCTACATTCGGTGTTGTACCATATGTTACATTTGGTTCTGGCGTCTCTTGCTTGTAGTACTGCGGCTGTGTCTGCGGTGATGTCTTCTGTAGAATAATCCTAGGACCAGATCCAGGTGTTCTCTCTATAGTGCCACCATTGTTATTCCTCGAGGGTGGAATGGCATTTTCTAACGCTGGCCCCGAGCTTGCTGTAGGAATTACAATACTAGTACTGGGTGGCTGTTGCTCGGGTCCCTTAGTTGCAGAGCGAGGAATATTCCCCTGAACACGGAAACACATCGGCCTATGTGCTGGATCATCATATACACACCCCTCCACTGTCTGAATAATAAAAGCCCTCAAAGTATTCACCAACATAGGTGATTGATTAATCAATGCATGATGTATAGCTACATGTATCATGCTGTTCAATGTAGCCTCATCTATCGCCTCTATTGGCTTATTGGCAGGTGACTTCTTAGTTTCATCTTCATCAAGCAAAGCAGCCATGGATAACTTTCCCCTCTGTATGATCTTGCCATGCCTGGCCTTGCTAAATGTGCTCAACAAAAGGCTTTCATACTTCACGATTCTCTGATCAATTTGTGTCTTTGTTTCATCACTCAGATCGTCTCTGTTAACAGGCATCATGTTCTCCATCTTCAGATCCGCACCAACATCATGCTTTGGTGTAGGGCTCTCCGGAAGTTTGGAATCTTTTGGCATTCCATAGGTCTTGAAGTTCTCTATCCCACTAGGCGTGCCAAAAAGCGTGTTGACGTGAAAATCACACGCGTGACCTGAGAGATTCGCTTGACTCTATGCGGCTTAACACAAAGAAACAAATAGTTAAATTCCATGGGTCACCGGCCCAAGACAGGCCGATGAAGAAAGCCGATAATCACTGTTAGTGAAAAATAGCTGTTGGCTATAAACAGCAAAATATTGAGAAAGTAATCTAATCGGCTGATTTGTATCGGCTTACCGGCAATTCAATAAACAGGTATCAAGTGCTGAATAAATACTACTGACAAGAATTAAATCGATAGAATAAAGTCAATAGATCTATGATAGACACGCTAGACTTGATCCATTAATGTCAAAAAGTCGATAGGCCAGAGTCAATAGAAGTACAATAATTATGAGAATACTCTCCCTGTCGATAGTGTTAAGTCGATAGATCTGATAGCTGGTATTGCAAATATGCCTTAAAATCACAGATCTAATCTTATCAAATAAGAGGGTAATCGACTTCTATGAATATGATGATAAGCAATTAAAACGCTGAGAAGTCGATCAAACCATGATAACCTATCGGCTAAACGTCCTGACAAAATACTATCGACATTACCCACGACTGGTCCGTATCTAGTCTTATCGACTCAGCGAGAGGTCAAAATCGATGTAGCCACGCTGGCTCGAGCAGATCAAAAAGTCGATAGGCCAGAGTCGATAGAAGTACAATAATCATGCAAAGACTCTCCCTGTCGATAGTGTTAAGTCGATAGATGATGAGAATATCACTCCTATTGATACACACAACACTCCTCCAATTCTGGACTTGCAAGGTCCAATGACTAGAGCTCGTGCACGACGACTAAATTTAGAGGTGAGCTCGCTTCTATGTTCTTCATTATATGTTACTTTTGAGAATGGTTTGCTACCTAATGATTATATTATGATTAGAAACCATGGAGAGGACCAGGAGATGATGGGAGAATGACTTGGGAACGTGGAGGACCAGCAAGGACTTGGAAGACAAGGTGGAGGCCCAATCAAATCCGACTTTGAGTCTGTTTTGGGGCCCAGGACTAGTCTGCACTAAAACAGACGTCCAGGACACATACAGACTCGGATTTGGACGTTCTACATATGCTCGGAAAGATAAGAAGAAGGACTTTCCAATTCCTCTGGTCTCATGTCAAAATTCGTCAGGAGTCATCGGAAATCATCGAAACAATACAGGGTCTAGAATCTGTGTCGGTGCTGCGTCACCTGTTTTTGGCCTTTGGGCTTTGTATCCAGTTGAGCCCAATTAAGGGCACGTCCAGAGGGTCTTGCATGACCCTAGGGTATTCATATACAGCTGCCACCGCACCATTAGGGTTCGGGTTTTGCTTAGATTAATTCTGTTCATAAACAATGTCGCTGTTCATCGGTTTGTGAGACCCCAACTTCGTGAGCTTAGCCTTCTCGGTGAGGTCAATTGTCCTTGGATGGTTGATAACCAGAGGAGACGTTGTGCTGTGATTGCGGGGTTCTAAACGTGTTGTTTAGAAGACGAATTGATTTATGTTTCGCCTCTGTCCAAATCAAGATTTACCAGAACCTTTCAGAAGATCGGAAACCCTTGTCTACATCAAGTGGTAATTAGAGCTTTAGGTGCACCGTCAGGTTCGCACTACTCTTTAGTTTTGTTTTTGTGTTCTTCCTATCGTCCACAGAAAACCACAAAAATTTTTGCCCCCACCCATAACCACGTTTTAGCCTTTTGCATATTTCAATTTCAAAGTCCGTAGTGTTGAGTTTGTGCCCTAGTTCTTGTTTAGTCGTTGGTTTAGTTTGTGTTTTTGTCATCAGGAGTGTTTCCCTTGCAACCCTAGTTGCCATCCCTCTCAACCATCCTCTGTTTTGTTCGGCTTTGTGTGCTAGGGTTGATTGATCGATCCTACCCTAATCCCACCCTCAACATCTCGGACCAACCCCCACAATTTCCACTTTCTGCTGCATCCATCCTGACAAAAAATTTCTTACCCGATCCCGACTCGGGTTTCACTCAAACCCCAGATTTCTTCAAAACCGGTTTTGACACACCTTCGGCAAAACGGCCATAACTTTTCGCTCGGTTGTCCGTTTTAGCTAAAATTTTTACAGGAGCTTCTTGACTCGAAAAGGGGCATCCCAAATTGCAAATGGCCATTTTACCCTCTCAAAAAATTAAAAAAAATCGGGAATATAAAGAAAAAATTCATTCAAGTTGAAACCCGACGTTTTCTGGAACTTGCAGAATTTCTGTAGGCCATAGCCTACCTCTGTTTGAGCTGAAACTTTCTGTGAGTTCTCTCCCATTGCCACTGAGTTGGAGAAAAATATTAAAAAAATAAAATAAAAAAAAATAAATTTAGGATTTCTACTAGTGCTCCATCTAGCCCCGTGGAATTTGGAGATTTGGCTGTTTTACACATAGCCCCCTGCTGTGCTCTATTCTCCTTTCACACTTGTAACTGCCATTGGTATCACTACTGCTCTAGTACATAGTTAGACCAACAACTAAGGACAAGTTACTTGGGACACTTATTCAGCTTTACTCTCTGTTTTTGGTTTGTGTGCCATTGTTGGCACTTCCTAAGTGCCCCTTTTATATGTCAATATTACTCCAATTAGAGCATAATTGATACTAATTTAGGCCATTTACCTGTGATATTGCCTATATATTTGTATATGCGTTGTTTTGGAGCTTTATTGCAGAAATAGATAAAATACTTGTAAACCCCTATAAATACTTGTAAACCCTCGCCGCAGAAAGAGAAGGCGACAGAGGGACACCAGATCCGTGAGTTAGAGCCACCGGGGCTTGCCTTGTTAGAATAGATCTCTAGTTGAGTTTCAAGAACCATTGGAGTCAAGAGTTGATCCGTCAAGGTAGGCCATCTCGACGAGGATGAATCTTACTCTATGTATCTCAAGGATGATTGAATATGTTGATGATGATTTTGGTGATTTGTCTATCTTGATTCTATAATCATGCATGTGCTTATTCCAATTGATTAGTTCTAGGCTAAGTAAGTAGATATTATCTTAATCATAGTGATTAGGATAGTATTCGGACATTGTATTGATTATGGTTGCTTGATGATGCCAGTAGTGTGGTTTAGCGATGACATCACTAAGCCTGCTCAACACTATTGGATAGTTGAGTAGGGTAAGATACTCGCGCGATTAAGGGTTTCCTCCCCGTTGCGATAAAATAGGGAGCCGCTCGGAAAGTAGGGTGATATTACTCATTATAGGTTTTCATTGATCTATGTAATTACCCATTATAATGCTATTCAATTAGACTATCTGGTTACGATCTCACTAGTAGATATCTGGCTACTCACTTACCAGCATAGGTTTACAAGATCTGGAACACTTTGGCTTAGACTCACTGGTGTGCCGATTGGCTCAACCCTGCGTCGATCGGCGCAACCACTTCGACTTAGATCCACCAGTGTGCCGATCGGCTCAATTCCAGCACCGATCGGCGCAACCACCAATTCACTAGATCTTGCGCACTTTTGTTCAGTTTCACCAGCGTGCCGATCGGCTCGACTCCCGTGCCGATCGTTACAACGATAGATTTACTGTCTGGCGCACCTTTGCGCTGGCCAGTCTCCCCCTCATGCAACCTGACCTTGATAGTAGCCTTGACTAGATCTTTTACTGTTAACTTTGTTTAATAAATCCCTAAGGTCCCAGTGGATTTGATAAACCTTGGAATACTCTATTCAAGGGAAAAAGTGCTATAATCGTACACCGTCCTCTTGCGGTATATAGGTGGGTGCGTAGATATGACCAACAAGCTCTATTTTCTGGCGCCGTTGCCGAGGACCATAGCAGGTTTTTAAACATTGTTTGTTGTATTAGTCTTTAGTCATTGTGCTTTACTTGTATCTTTAGTACATATATTCTGTTAAGTGAAACTAACAGGTATGGACGGTCCTAAGTCAAACAAACCCTCTAATTACGCTGATGATCCAGAAAGACTCTTACACAAGAAGAGAACAGCGGAGAAGAGAAGCAAGTCACTTGGAGATTTGGAAGCAGTCCGTGCAACACCTCGAGTATTATTCACAATAGAAGACTCAGTTCAAGAGCAAGAAGAAGAGGAGATGGCAGAGGTACCTATGGTTAATCGTCTCAAGCCACAATTGACTAGTATTGTCAAGACAGATTTCCAAGAAGCTCAGGATCAACTTCCGTATCAATTGGAGAGATATGTTGGAATAGTGGCACAACAACCGTTCATAGGTTCAGAAGATCCCAATCATCACTTGCAACACTTCCTTGAAGTTTGCAGCACATTCAAGATAGCGGGATTGACAGGAGATCAAGCGCGTGTGAGGCTGTTCCCCTTCTCTCTAGTTGGACGCCCCAAGCAATGGTACAAGGGATTGAAAAACACAGTGAAAACGGTGTGGAACACATTAGCAGCTGAATTCTTGGCCAAATACTTCCCCCCGGTAAGACTCAAGCTTTGAAAAATAAGATTCTTGGATTTACACAGAATATTGATGAGAGCATTGGAGAAGCATGTGAAAGATACAATGAGCATATTGATGCATGCCCTCATCATGGTCTGACGGTTGGAGAAGTTGTTGAGAAGTTCTACACAGGATTGAATCTTTTGTCACGTCAACATTTGGACGCCTCAGCTGCAGGATCATTCATGTCAAAAACCCCCACCAAAGCTAAGAATTTGATCAAGTTGTTAGTTGAAAATGAATCATGGGATGGTGAGAGAAGCTCAAGGAATTTGCAACCTTCAAAAGGAGTAGCGAAGAGTGTGATTGAGAAGACTCAGGAAGAATTGATTATAGATTGCCTCGATGCCATTCAAAGAAGGTTGGACAATAATCTTCATATCCCTAAGGAAGAGACACTCAAGCTGGCGGAATCACGCTCAACATGTAGTGAGTGTGGAGAATTTGGTCATGTACAAAAAGATTGCCCTGAAGAGATGAAGATGTTAGAATATATAAAGAATAGTGGATGGAAGCCCCAATATCAACAACAAAGGAGTTCTTTCTCTCCTAGTTCGTCCATGCAAAGCTCTATCCCACTTCGTCTCCAATGTCATGAGTTCTTCCAAGCTCAAGAGAAGATCAACAAGGACAATCAAGCTAGATTCAAGGAGACTGATCGTGTCCTTGAGAGAGTTAATGACAAGGTGATAGAAATTGGGAGCTCCAACGAGCAGATTTTGAAGCATACCAAGATTATGGAGCAAAAGATGGGACAGCTATCGCAAGCCATTCAAGGCAATAAGGGGGCTATTCCTGGTAATACGATGTCTGCAGAACAGTTGAAGGCAATAGCTACGAGATCAGGAAAACAAACAGAAGATCCAGAACACTCTGCGGGAGCAAAGAAGCCCCCCGCCGATCGGCGCACACCCGGCGCCGATCGGCGCGACGACCTTGTCGGTGCCGATCGGCTCCCTGAAAGCGCCGATCGGCGCAAGGAGGCTGATGACTTTTCTGGTCTGAAGATGGGCATAGAGACAGAAGAGCATGGCCCTGCCATGTTTCTAGATACTTAATTACTGACGAAGACAGAAAGAGCGCGACAACACGACGAGTAGTTTGGAAGATTCGTCGATATTATGAAGAAGCTTTACATCAATGTCCCTTTTGTTGATGCTATCCAAGTTCCCACCTATGCCAAGTACATTAAGGACATGATGCAAAACAAGAATTCTCTAGTTTCTGAGGAGGTTTTGAAGGTCACTAAGGAAATCAATGATGCTTGTGCTCTGGAGAAGAAACCTGACCCTGGATCACCAAGCATCAAATGCATGATTGGAACAAGGATATTTGATAGGTGCTTGTGCAATCTTGGAGCAAGCGTAAGTGTTATGCCCCATCATATATTCACAAATCTCAATTTGCCTGAATTAGAGCCTACGGGTATGTGTTTGGAGTTAGCCGATCAATCGGTACGCTTCCCTGATGGAATTGTTGAGGATGTGCCTGTTCAAATTGGAGATCATATCGTCCGTGTTGATTTTATTGTGCTTGATATGGATAAGAGGATGAGGACCCCGTTGATCTTAGGCAGACCCTTCTTGAGGACAGCAAAGGCAAGTATTGATGTTGGGAGTGGTGAGATAAGCTTCGATATAAGTGGGACTCCCTACTCTTTCAAGTTTCACACAAAGGGAGAAGAGTGCCATGCTATTGATGAAGTGAAAAGATACAAGACACCGTGTCATTGAGGCATCAAAAGTAATTGGAGGGGATGTATGGATAGGTCGTCCAAGCTATATGAACCATGGAGATAAGATAACCTTGTAGTGTCGCGGCCTCACATCCCGCACCGCGACACTAAGGATTGATTGTTTGCGGGGAGGTCGAGCTCTTTGACCTTTAAATAACGAGAGCGCTCTTGGGAGGCAACCCAATGATCAGGGGATTTAGAAGTTATTTAGTGCTTATGGGAGGGCAACCATTTCATTTAGTTAATTAGTGCTGGCCGGGAGGGCAACCCGGTGTTTTTAAATTTGCTTGTTTGTGATAAAAATAATCTCTCGAATAAAATAAAAAAATTAGAAAAATGTATGCTTAATTCTTGTGTGCTCTTGCGTTGTCTGTTTATTTTTGCAAAACTGTGTATATACATACTGTAGACTAACAATGCAGGAATATAAAAAAAAAAAAGACCAAAAACAGGAAGAAACAGAGCTTGCGCCGATCGGCGCATATCTGCGCCGATCGGCTCAGCATTGCCCAAGTCAGGACAGAAGGCCGACGATGCCCAGAATTAAAGGAGTGCTAAACCAGCACAATAATTTTTGGAGACAGAGCTATTTTCAAGAAAGACAACATCTAGCGAAGAAGCGAGGGGCAAGAAGCAACAACGGACGTCGCGCCGATCGGCGTAATTCAGCGCCGATCGGCGCGGTCACCAGATGAGCCCCGACACGTATGCCAATACTACAAAAACATTGAAGAAGTGGAAATGAGGTGAAAGAGATGAACACGAGGCATCAGAATCAGCGCTGGACCTAAAGACAAGGTGCAAGGGACTTGCGCCGTTCGGCGCCCTACTGCGCCGATCGGCACGGGTACCCATGATGTTCCCAATAGGTGACAAAGGCGGCATGCATTGATTTTGAGGAACAGGTATGATTATTATGCAGGTGTGCAGTACAGAGGAGACACGGAGTTGACCAAAAGCTGAAAAGGAGATGGCGCGCCGACCGGCGCGTGCCCGCGCTGATCGGCGCCGCCAACAAGACATCAGGATTTTGTGCTGTTCCCCTGCTAACCAACATGATGTGCCAGGAAGCGACATGAAGGAGGGGAATCAAGCATCAGAGTGGTCGGAGCATTCAAAATTTGAATTGTACCAATCGGCGTAGTGCCCGTGCCAATCGGCGCGCTCTCAAATTTTGAAATTTTATGGCGGTTCCTTCTCCTGGAAGTTTCCCACACTATAAAAGGGAGGCCTGGCGCTCCCATTCGGCACACCATCCCGGTAATCTCTCCACCTTCCCCACTACCCACAATCTTGCACACGTTCCGCATTCCTCACAGATGGATCGTCTCCGCTCGTCCATCGGCAAGTTGGGCAAGAGGCTACGCCAAGGGAGCAGTTCCAGCGGCAGCAGCGAGTCGAGCGGTAACTCCTCGGCGAGGGGTGGCTCCGACGCTCGCGATGACATGTCGGTGGGTGGTGCATCCGCCGGCTCGGCAGCGGCAACATACGAGGTCCGCGCCCGCCACTCTGTCTCCGCCGCGTCCCTTCCAACAGGACGTGCTACGAGGAGCCAAACAGCGACAAGCTGTGGGGTTCCCACATCACCACCGCAGCCGGCATTCATGCCGCGCACGGTGGAGGGCGGCTTCACCCTCCTGAGCGTGGAGGAATAGCGGCACTACCTCGCGGTGAGGGGAAGATTCGTCCCCAACTTCGACCTGGACGAGACCTTCCTCACCTCGATCGGCATGTGGGAGGACTTAAGGAGGATGCTAGACAACCTCGGCTGGGTGGATTTCCACCTCCTCCCCATGGACTACAACCTCGACGTCGTCACCAAGGTTGCTTCTACGATGAGGCTTGGCACCGCCGAAGACGGTAGCGAGGCCGTCAACTTCCGCGTCCGCGACATCAGCCACACGGTGACCATGGAGGCGGCGGCTCAAGCCTTCGGCTTCGACGCTGACGCCGACGTCGCCGGCATATTGGGACGTGGGGAGTTGGACTCCTTTTGGAGGCAGCTCTCGTTCATAGAGGAGATTAAGCGCGGCAACATCCGCAACCCGACCATTCAAGTTTTCCATCGGTAGTTGGCGGCGCGCATAGGCGACAAGGTCGACTCCAACAACTCACCGATGCGGACTTGCGGTGACTCTTCAACGCCATCATGAGTCCGTCTCATTGCAATCACATGTCGGTGATGGTGCGGGGTTGGCTCGACAAGAGGGGCAAGGCAAGCAAGAAGTTGGCCTTCGGGGCTTATCTTCAACGCCTAGCAGCCCTCGTCTACGACAGCGACGGACCGGGAGGGCGCGACGACAAGTGGGAGTGAGCGACGAATATCGGCGAGAATATGAATCATGGCAATATTGTCACGGGAAGTGTTCGCGCCGGCTTCCATATCGGCGGCACCAACGTAAAGCTCCCGTGTGCGGAGCTAGGAGTTTTTCTCCCTTGCAAGCTGGAGGGAGGAAATTGGCTTGAGGAAGGTCTCTTGGAGGGGGCCCGAGTTCTCAAGGACCGCCGTGGGCGGGTTCGACAGCCGGATACATCTACAGCAGCCGACGGCGAGTGGGATTCCTGGGGGTCACGCTAGGAGGACCAGCAGTACCAGTCAGGGTAGAGCGACGCAGCGGGCGGTTCATAGCCCTCTGCGACGATCGGCGCAGGCAACGCGCCGATGGGCGCACCCTACTGCAGCGCAGGCATTGACTACAGGTACCAAGGGCGTGTACCAGTGGTGCCTCCTGTGCCCGGTGCAGACTTTTTCATGCCCATGTAGGGGTACCTCGACAACAACATGCACTACATCGAGTGCGTGGAGGACGCCACGTCCCAATGGAGGAACAACCACGATGCGATGGTGGAGGAGTTCGAGCGACTCAAGGCGCGGTGCTATGGCTTCGATCAGCCACCGACTCCACTTTCGGATGACTAGAGTGCCTAGGAGTTGGCACGAGTATCGGTTTCCCGGTTTGCGTTTTCTTTTATCTTTTGCAATCTTTTTCTTTATTTACTTTTATGTGTGTGAGCGGGTTGGGAAACCATGTATCGGGTGTGCTTACTTTCATGCAAGTGTGTTAGTAGTAATTTTATTTTCATGCAAGTGTGTTAGTAGTAGTTTTATTTTCATGCAAGTGTGTGCAAAAATCATCATCATGTATTCAAGTTTAGATCTTAATATAATGGTGGCGGTTATGCTCTATTAGGAGAATTGAATTATTTATTCTTTCTTGAAAAGTGTTGATGAAGATCAAATAGTGTTGAGCATTGAATAAAATTTCGAACTTACACTTAATGATTCTTCGGCAAATATGTCTTATGTGGAGCAATTTTGAGTACCCATGTGCTTCATTTGTGTTGTCCAGTTTGTAATGATAACTTAGTACCAATCTTTTCAAAAATAAATTTTCATGTTGTGAACTTTAGAATTTATTGTTTTTGAAGATCCTTACCTACCAATGCCATATTTTGAACAATACTCATGAACCTTTGATATGTAGATAAACATTAAATTAATGGTTGAGCTCGGTTAGGATTTAATTCTTTTTGGTATGAACTTTATTAAGATGGTAATGCTTTGTGTATCTTTTTCTAGCCTTGAAATTACTCATGCAAAAATTTAATTCCACTGAGTATCCCACCATAAACCTAAAATATCTTGTTGAGTATCATTCCTTGACCACATCCTATATTTCTGGCTATATTTAATTCTTGAATAAAAATTGAAGCCAGACAAATCAAATACCAACAAATGTTGGTAAATTTGGGTTGAGAGCCGATCGGCGCAGCAGAGATGTCAAAAAAAAAAACTCTACTGTTTGCTAAGGGACTAGCAAAATTTTAAGTGTGGGGGGATGGTATATTACATGCTTATTCTCGAAATTCAATATAGCCATGAATCATTCCAACCATGTGCAATCTTCCAAGATCAAATTTTTTGCTATGCACATGTCCACATATCCAAAGTCTGAGTCATTTCTTAAATTTTTCTTTCTTAATTGCCATCTTGATAAGTTTCTATAATTCCAACGAAGAATAATCTCCTAGCTTTACAATATATTATTGATTTATGTTTGCAATCCTTGAATTACCTCACCTAGCTACTCATATAAGCCTTACACTAATATTATTTGATGATTATGATGTAGAATATAGGTTGAGTGATTTGAAAGATGAGTTGTTGCCTTGGATTATTTGGAAGATAGATTCTCTATGTTCACAACAATCTTTTAAGTGATTTTCATGTGTGGAACAGTTATAATTTATGAATTGGACATGATCTTTTTCTTTGGGGAGAACTTTAAGCTTATGCCCATATTTGATCTATTTTGCTGAATACCAATATGAAATACACCACAATAGAACAATGCTCAACATTTGCTGATTTGTGATATGTTTTATGATAGAAATAGTATGTTTTTCGGTTTTCCTTTCTTTTACTTTACTCGGGACGAGCAAAGGTTTAAGTGTGGGGGAACTGTTGGCACTTCCTAAGTGCCCCTTTTTTATGTGAATATTACCCCAATTAGAGCATAATTGATACTAATTTAGGCCATTTACCTGTGATATTGCCTATACATTTGTATATGCGTTGTTTTGGAGCTTTATTGTAGAAACAGGTAAAATTGGTGATTAATGTGAGGATAGAGAGGACAGGAGTCTAGAACCAACGAAAAGCACTGAAGAAGCCCAGTGCGCCGATCGGCGCAGCCCATGAGCCGAGGGGCGCAAGGGTGTTTTGACCCACAGAAGTGACCGAGGCCCATTCCACATGTTTATGGAACTTTATCTACACAAGACACTTGAAGATATTTGTCTAAGAAGAATTATGGAACTTTAAGAAGATTTATGGAACTCCAAGATCTTAACGTGCAGTACAAGACTTTATCTCGAAGGAAAAGGCCCACATGGCAGCTGTGGAAGACAGACGAACCGACTCGAAGAAGAAATCAGAGAAGACATGGCTTGCGTCGATCGGCGCAATCCTGCGCCGATCGGCACAACCGCCTTATTTGCTAGAAACCGAGTCCTTTATGAGTAGAACCCCTATAGATACTTGTAAACTCTCGCCGCAGAAAGAGGAGGCGACAGAGAGACACCAGGTCCATGAGTTAGAACCACCGGGGCTTGCCCCGTTAGAATAGATCTCTAGTTGAGTTTCAAGAATCATTGGAGTCAAGAGTTGATCCGTCAAGGTGGACCATCTCGACGGGGATGAATCTTACTCTATGTATCTCAAGGATGATTGAATATGTTGATTATGGTTTTGGTGATTTGTCTATCTTGATTCTATAATCATGCATGTGCTTATTCCAATTGCTTAGTTCTAGGCTAAGTAAGTAGATATTATCTTAATCATAGTGATTAGGATAGTATTCGGACATTGTATTGATTATGGTTGCTTGATGATGCCAGTAGTGTGGTTTAGCGGTGATAGCACTAAGCCTGCACAGCACTATTGGATAGTTGAGTAGGGTAAGATACTCGCGCGATTAAGGGTTTCCTCCCCGCTGCGATAAAATAGGGAGCCGCTCGGAAAGCAGGGTGATCTTACTCATTATAGGTTTTTATTGATCTATGTAATTACCCATTATAATGCTATTCAATTAGACTATCTGGTTACGATTTCACTAGTAGATATCTGGCTACTCAATTACCAGCATAGGTTTATAAGATCTGAAACACTTTGGCTTAGACTCACAGGTGTGCCGATCGGCTCAACCCTGTGCCAATTGGCGCAACCACTTCGACTTAGATCCACCAGTGTGCCGATTGGCTCAATTCCAGCGCCGATCGGCGCAACCACCAATTCACTAGATCTCGCGCACTTTTGTTCAGTTTCACCAGCGTGCCGATCGGCGCAACAACAGATTTACTGTCTGGCACACCTTTGTGCTGGCCAGTCTCCTCCTCATGCAACCTGACCTTGACAATAGCCTTGACTAGATCTTTTACTGTTAACTTTGTTTAATAAATCCCTAAGGTCCCAGTGGATTCGATAAAACTTGGAATACTCAATTCAAGGAAAAAAGTGCTACAATCGTACACCGTCCTCTTGCGGTATATAAGTGGGTGCATAGATACGACCAACAGCCACTCACATATATATATATATATATATATATATATATATATATATATATATATATATATATATTTGGCCTTCCTAGCTCTACATATTTCTTTTGGACATCATATAGGCTATTTTGTGATCCTTGCAATCATGGAACACACCTCCCTGGTAACCTGTGCTTTGCTTTTCAGAACTTTGTTAGAGCTTCGTAAGGAGCTTCCTTTTGCTATGTTGAGAGGCACCACTGCTTAGTAGTTTTGAAGGGATAACCTTCACTGTTTGTTTCCTGTTTTGGTGTATGTGATGTCAGGAAGGGATGGAGAGGGTGCTTCGCTCAAAATTTGATGAGTGTGTGAGCCAAGATCAGCTACAGAAGGCTTTGCAGGCGGTTCAGAGTGATTTGGCAGAGACGATCACCAGGGCCGTCACTTATGCGGTCACCAAGCTTCACCTAGGAAAAAGCATTGAGCGGTTGGATAAGAGAGTCTCTAAGTTAATCGATCAGGTTATCGAGTTGGAGACCGCTCACAAGACCATCAACACTAACACCAACATTAACGACATCAAAGACGACCATGATGAAGACACGGTGTATAAGGCTGATGGAACCGTGGATAGGGCTGCTACAAGGACCATGAGATTACGACGTCATTTGCAATGTAACACTCAAGGTATGGGTGCTTTCCACAACCACAACCGTCACCCACAAGGTAACAATTATTGCCATGCTCCAAATGATCTGTATGCTAAAATTAAGTTTTTAATTCCGTCATTTATGGGTCAATATGATGGTGATGCTTATCTTGATTAGGAGATGACTATAGAGCAAAAATTTACTGCCCACCTTGTTCCTGAACAACATAGAGTTAGACAAGCCACTAGTGAGTTTAAGGACTTTGCTATTGTTTAGTGGAGTGGTCTAGCTGCTGAAACTGATTTGCCTACTACTTGGGATGAACTTAAGGTAGCAATGCATGATCGTTTTGTTCCTCCTTCCTTTTATAGAGAGATTCATAATAAACTGCAGCGCTTAGATCAAGGAGATAAAACTGTTCAGGATTACTTTAGTGAGGTTCAGAAGGGTTTGATTCATTGTGCTGTAGTTGAAAAAGTAGAGGATCAGATTTGCCGTTTTTATTCTAGTTTGAGAAAAGAAATTCAGGACATCCTTGATTATAAAGAATTTTATACTCTCAACCAGTGTTTCCAGTATTCTATGCTTGCAGAGAAAGAATCGTAGGGACTTTTCCAGGCTTTTGAGGAGTACAGCAAGTCCAGTCATACCTTCTACCCACTGCGGTCGATGAGGACTTCGGGGCTGCCCAAGCCATCTTTTCGGCTACCATCACCAGCAGCTGCCAAGGGAACCACTGTTGTTTCTGCAGCACCAAGATCAGCCCATGCACCTTCTGTGTGCTCAGATAAAAATTCTGTGCAGGTACCAGCTAGTAGTGCCTCCTCTGTCACTTTAACATGACGCACTACAGGGATTCAGTGCCACCGCTGCCATGGACTTGGTCATGTGTAGAAAGATTGCCCAAGTAGGCGGGCATATGTGGTGACAGACGATGGCGGTTACATGAGCACCTCCGATGTGGAGAACGAGGAGGAGGATGTCGCTGCCACCAGCGGCGACCTCATCCTTGGAGGCAGAGACACCACGGGCTACATGAATATTATTGTGCAGCGTGTGGTTAGCATCCAAATTCAGCAGCCCGAGACGATGCAGCGACATAACTTGTTCCAGATTTTCTTTAAAATCAAGAACCGCCGAGCAAGTGTCATCATTGATGGAGGAAGCTGCAATAATTTGGTGAATTCTGATGTGGTCAAGAAGCTTGATTTGACCACACGCCCACATTCACATCCATACTACATTCAGTGGTTAAATGACTCTAGAAAGGCTAAGGTAACACAGACTTGCAGAGTTCCTTTTTCCATTGGTTCTTATATGGATTCTATTGATTGTGATCTTGTACCCATGCAAGCATGTTCACTTTTATTGGGTAGACCTTGGGAATTTGATAATGATGCTGTACACCATGATAAAAGTAATAAGTACACTTTTATGTATAAAGGAACTAAAATTACTTTGTTACCAATGACCCCTGCTGAAATTGTACAAGCTAATTTAGAAAGAGCTGCTATTTTGAAAAATAAAGGTCTTAAAATTCAGCAATCTGTTCATTCTGATTCTACACCTAGTAATGTTAATGATTCTTCAAGTTCTAAGGGTGCTGGAATTAAATTAGAAGGTCGTTCATGTCTTGCAACAAAATCTGAGCTAGCTGAAATTTCTGCTGATGATGATATTTGCTATGCTTTGACATGCAAACAAGCTTTGTTTTCGCTTGATGATGTTGCTTCTAGTGCTTTGCCTCCTGCTATCGCTAACATTTTGCAGGAGTATGAGGATGTTTTCCCAGCTGAGATACCCCCGGGATTGCCACCTTTGAGAGGTATTGAGCATCAAATTGATTTGATTCCGGGTGCTACTTTGCCAAACCGTGCTGCTTATAGGACCAACCCTGAGGAGACTAAGGAGATACAACGACAAGTCCAAGACTTTTTGGATCATGGGTATGTTCGTCAATCACTTAGTCCTTGTGTTGTTCCTAGACTTTTGGTTCCTAAGAAACATGGTACTTGGCGTATGTGTGTAGATTGTAGAGCCATTAAAAACATTACTATTAGGTATGGTCATCCTATTCCTAGGCTAGACGACATGCTTGATGAGTTATGTGGTGCTATAATTTTCATTAAAATTGATTTGTGTAGTGGCTACCATCAAATTAGAATGAAACTTGGAGATGAATGGAAAACAGCTTTCAAAACCAAATTCGGGTTGTATGAGTAGTTAGTAATGCCTTTTGGTTTAACTAATGCACCTAGTACTTTCATGCGTTTGATGAATGAGGTTTTAAGAGCTTTTATTAGAAAATTTGTGGTAGTTTACTTTGATGATATCTTGATTTATAGCAAATCCATGGATGAACATATGAATCATTTGCATGCAATTTTTGATGCTTTGCGAGCTGCACGTTTATTTGGTAACCTTGAGAAGTGCACCTTTTGCACGGATTGAGTCTCTTTTCTTGGCTATGTTGTGACTCCACAGGGAATTGAGGTGGATGAGGCGAAGATTGAAGCCATAAAGAGCTGGTCTGTACCAAAAACTATCACACAAGTGAGGAGTTTTCTTAGTCTTGCAGGTTTCTACCGTCGCTTTGTCAAAGATTTCAGCACCATCGATGCACCATTGCATGAGTTGACAAAGAAGGGCATTGAGTTCCATTGGGGTAAGGTACATCATGAGTCTTTTGATGCTTTGAAGGACAAACTTACACATGCACCATTGTTGCAATTACCCAATTTTAATAAGACTTTTGATCTTGAATGTGATGCTAGTGGTATAGGCATTGGTGGTGTTTTGATGCAAGGTGGTAAACCTGTTGCATACTTTAGCGAGAAAATTACTGGGCCTGTTCTAAATTACTCCACTTATGATATGGAATTACATGCTCTTGTACGTTTCTTAGAGATGTGGCATCATTATTTGCCGCCCAAAGAATTTGTTATTCATTCTGATCATGAATCGCTTAAGTATATTTGCTCATAATGCAATTTGAATCGTAGACATGCTAAATGGGTTGAGTTTATTGAGTCTATTCCTTATATTGTTAAACATAAGAAAGGGAAGGATAATGTGATAGCTGATGCTTTATCTAGGCACTATACTTTGTTGCCTCAACTTGATTGTAGAATTTTTGGACTTGAGGCAATTAAAGAACAATATGCTGAAGATGCTGATTTTAAGGATGTAATGCTGCAATGTAAAGAAGGTCGTGCTTGGAACAAATTTGTGTTCAATGATGGATTCTTGTTTAGATCTATCCGCCTATGCATTCCAGTTGGTTCCGTTCGTCTTTTGTTGTTGCAGGAAGCGCATGGAGGTGGATTGATGGGTCATTTTGGTGCTAATAATACGGAGGATGTTTTGGCCACTTACTTCTTTTGGCTAAGGATGAGGAAAGATGTTGAGCATTTTGTTGCTCGCTGCACTACATGTCACAAAGCTAAGTCTCGCTTGTGTCCACATGGTTTATACATGTCACTTCCTATTCTTTCTATTCCTTGGGCGGATATTTCTATGGATTTTGTTTTAGGACTGCCTAGGACTAAGAGGGGGAGTGATAGCATTGTTGTTGTTGTGGATAGATTTTCTAAGATGGCACACTTTATACCATGTCATAAGACTGATGATGCTAGTCATATTGCTGACCTCTTTTTCAAAGATATTGTACGTTTGCATGGTATGCCTTCTACTATTGTTTCAGATCGTGATGCAAAATTTTTGAGTCACTTTTGGCGCACGCTTTGGAATAAGTTGGGTACAAAGTTGCTGTTTTCTACAACTTGTCACCCACAAACTGATGGACAAACTGAGGTGGTGAACCGCACTTTGGACACTATGTTGGGAGCTATTTTGAAGAAAAATTGAAAGTAATGGGAAGAATGTTTGCCTCATGTTGAGTTTGCTTATAATCGGAGAACACATTCTACTACCAAGGTAAGTCCCTTCAATGTAGTGTATGATTTTGATCCCTGTACTCCACTTGATATACTTCCTCTACCTATTAATGAGAGAGTTCATGTTGATGTTAAGGAGCGTGCTGAATTTATTTTACAAATGCATGAGACCACTAGACTTAGCATTGAAAAGATGAATGAAAAGTATAAAATTGCTGGTAGTAAAGGTAGAAAAGAAATAAAGCTTGATGTTAGAGATTAAGTGTGGTTACACTTGAGGAAGGATAGATTTCCAGAATTGAGAAAGTCTAAATTAATGCCTAGAGCTGATGGTCCATTCAAAATAGTTGAGAAGATTAATGATAATGCATACCGACTTGAGTTGCCTCTCGAGTTCGGGGTTAGTCCTACTTTTAACATTTCAGATTTGAAACCATACTTGGGAGAAGAGGGTGAGCTTGAGTCGAGGATGACTCCACTTCAAGAGGGGGAGGATGATCCGAACATCACTCCTATGGATACACACAACACTCCTCCAATTCTAGACTTGCAAGGTCCAATGACTAGAGCTTGTGCATGATGACTAAATTTAGAGGTGAGCTCGTTCCTACATTCTTCATTATATGTTACTTTTGAGAATGGTTTGCTACCTAATGATTATATTATAATTAGAAACCATGGAGAGGACCAGGAGATGATGGGAGAAGGACTTGGGAATGTGGAGGACCAGCAAGGACTTGGAAGCCAAGGTGGAGGCCCAATCAAAACTGACTTTGAGTCTGTTTTGGGGCCCAGGACCAGTCTGTACTAAAACAGACACCCAGGACGCATACGGACTCGAATTTGGACATTCTACATATGTACAAAAACATAAGAAGAAGAACTTTCCAATGCTGCCGATATCATATCAAAATTTGTCTGGAGTCATCGGGAATCATCAAAACAATAGAGGGTCCACAATCTGTGTCGGTGCTGCATCGCCTAGTTTTGGCCTTTGGGCCTTGTATCCAGTTGAGCCTAATTAGGGGCACGTCTAGAGGGTCTTGCACGATCCTAGGATCTTCATATACAGCCGCCGCCACATCATTAGAGTTTGGGTTTTGCTTAGATTAATTCTGTTCATAAACAGTGTCACCTTTCATCGGTTTGTAAGACCCCAACTTCGTGAGCTTAATCATTCATCTGCAATTGTGTTGCATTCTTCTTTGTTCTTGCTTGTGTTCTTGATTCGCAGGTAGGGATTAGCCTTCTCAGCAAGGTCAATTGTCCTTGGACGGTTGATAACCAGAGGAGACGTTGTGCTGCGATTTCAGGGTTCGGAACGTGTTGTTTAGAAGCCGGATCGATTTGTGTTTTGTCTCCGCCCAAATCAAGATTTACCAGAACCTTTCGAAAAATTGGGAACCCTTGTCTACATCAATAGATCTGATAGCTGGTATTGCAAATATGCCTCAAAATCACAGATCTAATCTTATCAAATAAGGGGGTAATCAACTTCTATGAATGCGATGATAAGCAACTAAAACGTTGAGAAGTCGATCAAACCGTGATAACCTATCGGCTAAACGTCTCGATAGAATCCTATCGACTTTACCCATGACCAGTCCGTATCTAGTCTTATCGACTCAGCGAGAGGTCAAAATCGATGCAACCTCGCTGGCTCAAGCAGATCAAACTTAATCGAGATAGTACCCGAACAAAGCAAATAAAACCAGATACGATCCAATTATGGGAAAAATCGATAGAATGACTTGAATAACAGATCTATATTCAATTTTTAAAATCTCTTAGAAGTCACAATAGATCAGAGCTAACCGAGACAGTATTGCAACTCAAAATTGATAATATAAACATAATTAAGATCTAATTACAAGATAACTAACAATTCTAAAGATAACAACTAGAATATAAAATCAATGAGAAAGTACTAGTTGGAGTCGATAGAATTATCGAGGGTGACTAATCCAAGTCTCTCGCCGAGATCGAAGCCATTGCAGCCCACGCGAGATGAGGATGTCGTCGAGAAAAGGTTTGGCGATGCGCCGAATTGTATTGAACGAAAGTGTTGTTTTTTTGTATAGACCCTATTACATATTTATAGCCCCATGCAAGGGGTTGTGACCTGACTCGGTCAAGACTCTTAAACAAACTGACTAGATTTATTTCTAAACAAAATCTAAAATAAAATAGAAAGGGATAAAATAACCCTATCGGGCCCACTTTATTCCTTTCGGCCATTGAGCTTCGCTGACTTCGGCCGACTTCAACTCTCCGCCTCTAACCAATGGGACTGTCCAAATTCCGGTGCTGACAATAGAATGCGATAATGTGATCTTTCCAGCTCATAATAACTCATCAAATATTTTGTTACATTGAGCTACATCAAAGGTAATTTTCTCTTATTTGTAGAGTTTCATGAATATGCTTGAGAGACTCACAAATGCTTGGCTTATCTTTAGGCAACCATGTGAACTCAGCAGCATAAATATTCTTATCTTCATTGTCGGACTTATCAGATTCACAATCAAGCATAAACATGACGATTAGCCTTTTCATTATATTTTAGCAAGTTTCTAGACTCTTTAACTCAGCTTTAATTAGCCAGAGCCTTTTGAAACTTGACTTACGTCTAGAAATTCATGATCAGCTAAATTCTCTATCAAAAATTATCAAACTATAGTATTAGTTTCTTGTGTTTCTACACCTTCTAATATAATCTAAAACAAGCTCATTTTTTTTGTTTAATTGATGTAAGATGTGATAATTTCAATTCAGATTCACCAATAAAGAAACACACATGAAATATTTTCTCTAAATTGGCCCAAGTGTAGATTGAGCTGGGTGGCAAAGAACCAAACATAGTAAATGCAACACCCAAAAGAGGCAAGGGAAATAACCTTAATTTTTAAATATCACTAGTACTAATATAACTTCACCACGTTGAATGATAAATTGGTCAATATCCTTTAGAGTAGGTCTATTATCATTACTATTGAATTTAGCATAATCAGGAATCTTATAGTTTTATGGAAACTAAACATGCTCATAAGTCTCAGGAGGTTTCTGATAGGATCGACTTTTGACATTAGGATCTACACCAAAAGTGGACTTAAAAATATTATTAATTTGAGCCCTAAGGTCATCTATAATCAAAGGATGATTTCTTGACTAACTAGGAATCAATCCATAATGAATACTAGGCCTATTATGCAGTGGTGTGCCATGTGCTTGCTGTGGTGATGTGTTCGGCAATGTATAAGGAACAACTTGCAACAAACTATCAAAATTTGATATAGGCAAAGGACTAAATGGAACACCAAATGGAGGATTTTCATTATATACCATGGTGTGATATGGAGGCAAAACACTAGTAAGTGGGTTGTTTCACTAGCCGAACTACCAACAATAGTTTGGCTTTGCATATGATTAATTGGTTGCCTCCTCCCCACCAGAACCTTAGGTATTTGCCAAGTTGAAGGATCATTGGAAGCATGAACACTAAGACTTTTGGCATTAGGAGCAGAAGAACTAGCATGGTTGCTAGAAAGCTTATTATCAAGTTTGGCCTCTAATTCTTGAAAGCGAGAAATAAAATCATGACTCATAGCATGCATCAAACTTGCTATTCATGCTAATAGAAATAGAATCAATCAAATTGGAAACATTAGAATCCAAGCTAATTAGTTCACTCACATTGTGTGGTGCCTTGGGCGCCTCAGCAGAAGGAAGAACATGATCTTTGATTTGGAGTGAACCTTCCTAGCCGATCCTTCTTGTAGCAAAGAAGAAGTTCTTTAAGATCTTATGGTAATTGCGCCTTTCTTTCTTCTTCAATTGCCTGAATTCAATCCTCTAGACTCTCCTAGAATGGTTTATGCATGTCCTATGAGATCTCTTCTAAATCTGCCTTGATGATGTTCGTCTTGATCACCTCAGAAGACATGGTTGGAGAAATTAATTTGATTTAGAAAACAACTAATTTCTTCCCTAACCAAGTTGCCAAAAAGTGTGTTGACACATAGAATTTTCATTAAACATGAGCATTCCCTAGTGCAGACTCATTTGTAACCAGTAACTTGCATCGTTATTGCAATCCAATCAGACCAGTTGGAGCAATCGATCAGATTGGTCTTCATGGGCGTCACCACGAAAAAACCTAAACACTTGTCTGGGAGGGACCTCGTCTATGCACGTGCACCTTGGGCTGTTCTAGCATGGACATGTCTCCCTGTATCCCGACCTAGGTATGATAGTCCTAGTGACTATTGCTCTAACAACCTTCCCCTCAGCAGTGAGTCTCGCAGGGCGTCTGTCAAACCCTAGGGTGTGTGGTGGTTGAAAGGTTATAGACACCATGTCGTCTAGAGGTAACATCCCTCCCTATGGTCTGTGGGGTGGAGCCCAGTCTCCGTAGGCACTCCTATACAGCTGAATGTCTAAGGCTATCACGCCAAGTGTAGCAATAAGATCCTTTCTGCTCAGACGCTGGAGCTCTCCTCTGAACATAAACCAGATCTCTGAGCAATCTCTGGCTACCCAAAGTGAGGCATATAACTCCAATACTATGTCCTCTCTATACCTATAGGGGGTGTTGACTAACTTTGCCAGTCTTGCCCTTCTTGGTGAGGTAACGATGAAGTCCCTCACCAATCCTCCTCTGCAAGTCTATCCAAATGTGGTCTCCTCTAGCTAGGTCTCTAGGGACGAGAACCCACTCCTCAAACGGAATGAGGTGACGAACCTTGAGATCTCGGGTGGGAACATCAAGGATGTTCCTCTCTTCAACTGCTGCCACCATTCTCTGCAACCTCCTGGTGCACACTACACAGGTGCACTGCAGGTCTCCTGTCCGATGAGCGCTCCTCTGCTGCTAAGTTGTTTGCTATTGTGGCTCCTCCTCCTCTGACTCCTCAGACTCAGACTCCTCCTCTCTTGTCTCCTCCTCGGACTCCTCCTTCTACTACCTAGAGGAACCCTGGTCCGTAGTTCTCGACAAACCTCTCTAGTGAGAGGCCGGATTCAGAGTACCCTGAGCCCAAGCTGGGGCTTGAATCCCCGTGTACAGCCCTGGGGCTGCTGTCCTCCTCCTGCTACTCCTCCTGAGGCCCTGACTCTTAGTCTCAGGCTGCCTCTTGGTGATCAACACAGAACCACGTGTCCTGCGTGATTGCTAAATAGCTTCTAAGTGCTGGGCAGCCCGTCTATCTCTCTCTGACTCTAGGTCCAGCCTAGTTCTCTTTCTGCCTCTGCTCCGCTCTGGCATCTTGCCCTTTCCCTTATCCTGATCACCTGATCCTGCCATGTCTGTCTAATCAAGCATCACCAGCATCGACATGACATGATTAAAGAGCTGATGGTGGGTTCAACCGATAGGCAGGAAAGAATCTCTACATTTGATCAACTTGGAGCCAAGAAGGCAAGCGACGAAGCCAAGTTTGACAAGGAGGTCGACAAGGAGATGCAGGAAGGACAAGAGCAGGCCGATCAGTGGTGTCCATCTAGTATTTTCTCTAGGAGTCAGAAGCACAGAATACAGAGGATGCGATGCAGGCAGATAAGGGCTGGTAAATATTATTATGATGAAGATGATGATTAGTAGCCAAAGAAGGTTTGGAGGCAAAAAGTGAAATCGCAAGTACAGGTACCAAGTGCCATAGTGGGCACGGTAATGATGTTGCCTCAAGAGTTTATGGGATTAGGAGAAGAATCGATTGCTGATGAGGAGGATACATCACAGTTGGTAATTCCATTATTACTTGGGCCGATCTTCAACAGAAATTTCATAAATACTTCTTTGCTGAAACAAGACAAATGAGGTTGTCTGATCTGATTTCTGTGAGGTAGAAAGCTGGGGAGTCTGTGCATGATTATGTGCAGAGGCTCAGAGATGTGCGCAGCAAATGTTTCAGCTTGTAATTGATTGATACTTTGATAGCAGAAATAGCATTCAATGGTTTAGTTGCACCTTTAAGTGAAAAATTTCCCTCGGCGGAGTTCGAAAGCCTGTCTCAGTTGGTGCAGAAGGTGTCTATTCAAGAGAACCTGACTCGAGGGGCACGGTCAAGGCTGATTCAAGTCAGCTACAATGATTATGAGTCTGAGTCTGATGAAGATGCCGGAGATGTCAATATGGCTGAGTGGACAAGGAATAAGAATATTTTGTCGTCTCCTTGGGTGAAATATAATGAGCCAGAAGAAAAATATGACTTCGATATCACCAAGGCTGATAAGATATTTGATATGCTATTACAGGTGAAGCATATCCAGTTGCCGCCTAATCACGTGATTCCACCTGCTGAAGAATTGAAGAAAAAAAAGTACTACAAGTGGCACAATTCGCCGTGTCATTACACCAATGAATGCAAGGTATTCAGAAGAGAGATTCAATTGGCGATTGAGCAGGGAAAGATCAAGTTTACAAAGGGAACCATGAAGATTGATGGGCATCCGTTCCCTGCGGATGTCAATATGGCTGGTATCGACAATGTAGGTATCAGAAGAAAAGGGACAGGGAGATGAAGGAATCATAGTTTGATCCACATTGGGAATGCCCGTTCTTTCAATATTGCTAGGACCACAATATGAAGCTGTCGTTGATCGACAATTGTCCTGGATGCAGTAAGCGCACAGATCAAATGTATAGGGAGGCCCCAAAGAGTCATTGGCACCAGCATCGACATGACGTGATTAAAGAGCTGATGGTGGGTTCAGTCG
This sequence comes from Eleusine indica, assembly GCA_030378355.1. Taxonomy (NCBI): domain Eukaryota; kingdom Viridiplantae; phylum Streptophyta; class Magnoliopsida; order Poales; family Poaceae; genus Eleusine; species Eleusine indica. Next base: position 50,757,884 of record CM059494.1, read on the forward strand.
ATAGGTAGGAAAGAATCTCTGCATTTGATCGACTTGGAGCCAAGAAGGCAAGCGACAAAGCCAAGTTTGACAAGGAGGTCGATGAGGAGATGCAGGAAGGACAAGAGCAGGCCGATCAGTGGTGTCCATCTGGTATTTTCTCTAGGAGTCAGAAGCGCAGGATATGGAGGATGCGTTGCAGGCAGATAAGGACTGGTAAATATTATTATGATGAAGATGATGATCAGCCGCCAAAGAAGGTTTGGAGGCCAAAAGTGAAATCGCAAGTACAGGTACCAAGTGCCACAGTGGGCATGGTAATGATGTTGCCTCAAGAGTTTATGGCATCAGGAGAAGAATCGATTATTGGTGAAGAGGATACATCATAGTTGGTATTTGATGTACAACAAGCAGTGTTTGATAGGCCAGACGAATCTAAACATCGGCACTTGAAGGCGTGGTACCTCAAGGGGTTCATCAATGGGATGCCGATGGGAAAGATGATGGTCGATGGAGGTGCTGCAGTAAATATTATGCCGATCACTACTGTCAGAAAATTGGGAAAAACTAAAGATGACTTAATTGACACAAATATGTTTCTGAGGGATTATGGTGGTCGTGCTGCAGTAGGCAAGGGAGTCTTAAATGTGGAGCTCATAATCGGCAGTAAAACTTTGCCAGTTACTTTCTTTGTCATCGATGGAAAGGGAACCTATAGCCTTCTATTGGGTCGTGACTGGATACATGCAAACTATTGTATTCCGTCAACAATGTACCAGTCTCTGGCCCAGTGGATTGGCGATCAAGTAGAGGTAATCCCGGCCGATGAAACCGTCAATGTTGCATCGGCTGATTTAGTACCATGGCATGCTGATGATTTGGAGTGTTTGTCTGGAAAGATTTGGGATGGGGATTATGTTAAGATTACTACATAGGGTTTTGAGGTAGTGGACCAGTCAAATTCTAAATTGTTTCTCTGACATGCACCCCAATGGAGTTTGTAGAAGATGGGAAGTTGGGAAAAGGATTCATGTCGGCCGATGAGATACAGGAAGTTGATATAGGAGATGGCGATAAACCAAGGCCGACATTTATTAGTAAGAAGTTGGATGAAGATTTTAAAGTTGAATTAATAAAATTATTAAAAGAGTACCGGGATTGTTTTGCTTGGGATTATTCTGAGATGCTCGGCCTGAGCCAATCTATCGTTGAGCATCAGTTGCCTATCAAACCTGGATATCAACCTTATAAGCAACCTCCAAGGAGAATCGATCCGAAGATTTATGATGATTTCAAGTGATGTGGACAAGGGTTCCCGATCTTCCGATAGGTTCTGATAATCTTGATTAAGGCGGAGGCGATACACAAATCGATCCGGCTTCCGAACGACACGTTCTGAACCCCGCAATCGCAGCACAACGTCTCCTCTGGTTATCAACCGTTCAAGAACGATTGACCTCGCCGAGAAGGCTTATCCTTGCCTGCAAATCAAGAACACAAGCAAGAACAAAGAAGAATGCAACCAAATTTGCAAGTATACGATGAATCTCACAAGTTGGGGTCTCACAAACCGATCAAACGGCGAAACTGTTATCAACAGAATAATCTAAGCAAAACCCAAACCCTAATGAAGAGGCGGCGGCTGTATATGAGGACCCTAGGGTCGTGCAAGACCCCCTGGACGCAGCCCTAAGTGGGCTCAACTCCATACATGGCCCAAAGACCGATTACGGTGTCGCAGCACCAGGACAGATTCTGGAAGTCGAATTGTTTCGACGATTGCCGACGGCTCGGGACGAATTTTGACATGGGACCAGTTGGGTTGGAAAGGGCTTTTCGTTATCTTTCCAGGCATATATAGAACGTCCAAATCCGAGTCCGTATGCGTCCTGGGCATCCGTTTTAGTGCAGACTGGTCCTGGGCTCCGAAACAGACTCGAAGTCGGTTTTGATTGGGCCTCCACCTTGGCTTGGACGTCCTTGCTGGCCCATCACGTCTCCAATCACCTCCCCAACTATCTCATCATCATCTCCATGGTTTCTAATAACAATTAATTCATTAGGTAGCAATCTATTCTCAAAATCACATAAAGGAATCATTAGGAACAAGCTCACCCGTAAATTCAACTGTCGCGCATGAACTTGTATTTTGGTTGGCGGAGTGCTGGGTGTATCCATAAGGGTGATGTCCTCATCATTCTCCCCCTTTTGAATTAGAGTCGTCCTCGACTCGATCCCATCTCTTTCTCCCAATAGTGGTCTCAAATCTGAAATATAAAATATAGAACTATTCCCAAACTTGGAATGCACATCACGTTTATATGTGTTATGAAAATTATCGTCACAATGTGAAACCATAATAGAAGGCATGCCATGCAAGTTAATGACCTCTTTGAAAACTTGCTCAGCAATATGAACGTCATTCTCACTCTTATGACAAGATGGAAAATGTGTGATCTTAAAAACACTAGAAAAACATGACATGACATGGTAATTGTTATTGCAGTTTTCTAGTTCATCATTTGGTTGTACAACACAAGGAGTATTCATGTTTGAGCAAATATAAACTTTATGCACCATAAATACACCTCTATGATCATAGTTTCCTATAGCATAAAATTTGTTTCTTGTTAGTAAAGGCAATTCAGTTTGAGAAAAGATTTGCTTCTCCACGGTATTTAGATCACAAAGAACATCAAATTCAATATAACCCAAAGTATCTAGAGAAGACAATAATTTCTGCTCATCCTTTTCACATGTTATTAAAATCAAATGTTTTATTTCAGCACTAGTAGGTGAATCATAAGCAAAAACATCAAGCTTATTCATTTGTTGTGGCAAAGGTATAAGTGAAGCAGTGGCACACAACTCCTCTTTATCATAAGGATCAATAGATAAATCAACTTGTGGCAAAGGCAAATCAAAACAAGGTTCCAATACAACAAGATTATTGGAACAATTCATCACATCAAGAAAGCTCTTACCTGAAGCAACAACATGTTCTTCATCTTTCTCACTATCCTCTTCTTTGTGTAGAACCTGAAATGTATTAGTTGCAACAAGAGGCACAAAAATATGTTCATCATCTAATTCAGATTTTGATGTAAGTGTTGCAACATTTGAAACAGTCCATTCTTTCCTAAACGGTTCATTCTTTCTCCTTTCAAGCCTTTGTTGATCCTCTTCTAAAATTTCAGCAGCGGTCATAGGTTTAAGAGTAACTCTTCTATCATTGTATTTAAATGAGTAGCTATTTATAATGGCATTGTGCGAAGCATTATTTGTAATAATCCAAGGTTTACTCAATAACAAATGACATGCTTGCATAGGTACTATATCAAATTCTGCACTATCCTTATAAGAACCAATAAAAAATTCAATGCGTGCAATTTTATCTACCTTTATCTTACCAAAAGAATTTACCCATTGGATGTAGTATGGACATGGGTGTGGCTGTGTTGTCAATCCAAGCTTCTCTACTAATTCTAAACTTGCGATGTTGCGGCTACTCTCTCTATCAATGATAACACGACAACGTCGATCCTTGACAACAAAGTGAGTCTGAAATAAATTGTTCAATTGATTTTGCTCTACCTTCTCCATTTGAGGACTGAGCACTCTTTGTAATACATCACTCATATTGTTCTCATTAGACGACGTTGAATCATCACCATGAGTGGCGTAACCTGTCATTGTTAGTAGCAAACAAGGAAACACACGAAAGTATATTTTCCTATCACTACCATGTGATAACAGTGTAAACTCTCAACAAGCAAAGGGAAGCATCTTATCAAGCTCTTACAAAGTTCTTAATTACAACAAGCAAAGGATACCTTAGAGAGTGTGAACTGATGATTGCGAGAGTCAAAAAAATTTGTGCCTGTTCAGAAGGAAATATATGGAGCTTGGATAGGCAATATTAGGTAGCAAGGATTAGCAAAATTTCAATTCAGAAGTTGCAAAACTAAATAATAGTCCCAAGCTAGTCTATGTCACCGGCCTAAACTTGTCTCGGACCTAGTTCAAGCAAGCAAGCAAATGACTCAACAAAGGACACAAAGGATGCAAGCAATTCTGAATTTGTATCTTTTCTTTTTTCTACTTCTTTTTTTGTGCGGCTTTTTCTCTTGTGCACTTTTGCCTTTTTCTTTTCTTTTCTTGAGAATCAGGACTGCAGCAAGGTATTACAAGTTTTACAACCAATGGAACCCCAGAATATTTTTTTCTTACTACAAGTGCAGCAAAAGGATTCTTGTAATAGCACAACTAAAACAAACTTCTATAACAAGATCAAGCACTAATTGGTTGGCTTTTGATCACAATGAGACAGCAGCAGAGCACTCTAATTTTCTTTTGCACACGAAAGTAGAAGGCTAGATGTTAAAGAAATATTTAGTGCACATAATTCCAGCAATACTATTATCTAAACATATGCAACACTGATTTTTCCCTTGTTTGTCTATGACAAGGATATGCACGACTCAAACAAGACCAAAGAACAAGCACTAGACCAGCAACACAATGACCTTGTAGGGACTAAAATTTAGAGAAGCAAACTAAACTGAAAATTGCAAGGCACAAGGAGGGTGTAGGACAGCGGAAACACGACGAACAAATATTTTTGTAGGGCAATTTTCTGGACTCTAGGACTGAACAAAATAACAAGGATAACGACGAACCTAACGGTGTACCTGAAGCTCTGATTACCACTTGATGTGGACAAGGGTTCCCGATCTTCCGATAGGTTCTGATAATCTTGATTAAGGCGGAGGCGATACACAAATCGATCCGGCTTCCGAACGACACGTTCTGAACCCCGCAATCGCAGCACAACGTCTCCTCTGGTTATCAACCGTTCAAGAACGATTGACCTCGCCGAGAAGGCTTATCCTTGCCTGCAAATCAAGAACACAAGCAAGAACAAAGAAGAATGCAACCAAATTTGCAAGTATACGATGAATCTCACAAGTTGGGGTCTCACAAACCGATCAAACGGCGAAACTGTTATCAACAGAATAATCTAAGCAAAACCCAAACCCTAATGAAGAGGCGGCGGCTGTATATGAGGACCCTAGGGTCGTGCAAGACCCCCTGGACGCAGCCCTAAGTGGGCTCAACTCCATACATGGCCCAAAGACCGATTACGGTGTCGCAGCACCAGGACAGATTCTGGAAGTCGAATTGTTTCGACGATTGCCGACGGCTCGGGACGAATTTTGACATGGGACCAGTTGGGTTGGAAAGGGCTTTTCGTTATCTTTCCAGGCATATATAGAACGTCCAAATCCGAGTCCGTATGCGTCCTGGGCATCCGTTTTAGTGCAGACTGGTCCTGGGCTCCGAAACAGACTCGAAGTCGGTTTTGATTGGGCCTCCACCTTGGCTTGGACGTCCTTGCTGGCCCATCACGTCTCCAATCACCTCCCCAACTATCTCATCATCATCTCCATGGTTTCTAATAACAATTAATTCATTAGGTAGCAATCTATTCTCAAAATCACATAAAGGAATCATTAGGAACAAGCTCACCCGTAAATTCAACTGTCGCGCATGAACTTGTATTTTGGTTGGCGGAGTGCTGGGTGTATCCATAAGGGTGATGTCCTCATCATCAAGGCTAAGATTACTAGGTTATCTGATGCTAAGTTCATTAGGCCTTGCCGATATCCAGAGTGGGTTCAAATATTGTGCCTGTTTTCAAGAAGTATGGCAAGTTGAGAGTTTGTGTTGACTTTCGCCCGTTGAATAGGGCCACCCCGAAGGATGACTACCTGATGCCGATAGCAGATCTTCTGGTTGACGCAGCAGCAGGGCATAAGATTGTCAGTTTTATGGATGGTAATGGTGGTTATAATCAGATTTTCATGGTAGAAGAGGATATACCAAAGACTGCTTTCAGGTGTCCTGGGGCTCTTGGTTTGTATGAATGGGTTTTCATGACATTTGGTTTGAAGAATGCTAGAGCCACATATCAAAGGGCCTTGAATTATATATTCCATGATTTGATCGGCAGGCTAGTAGAGATTTATATTGATGATGTGGTAGTTAAATCTAAAGAATAGAAGATCATATAGCCGATTTGCGGGAAGCACTCCAGAGAACCAGGAAGTATGGCTTGAAGATGAATCCAAAAAAGTGTGCTTTCGGTGTATCGGCTGGTCAGTTTCTGGGTTTCATCGTGCATGAAAGAGGAATTGAGATTGGGCCAAAGAGCATGAAGGCTATCAATGACATCAAGCCACCGATCAATAAGACAGAACTTCAATCTTTGATTGGCAAAGTGAATTTCATTAGAAGATTTATTTTGAACTTATCAGGTAAGCTTGATGTATTCACCCTATTATTAAAGTTAAAGGTGGATCAAAGGTTTGAATGGGAGCCAGAACATCAAAAAGCTCTGGAGGATATCAAGAAGTATTCGGTTTCGCCTCCTGTACTGGTGCCACCAAGAGAAGGATTGCCTTTCAAGCTTTATCTTGCGGCTAACAAAAAGTCGATCAGATCAACTTTAATTCAAGAACAAGATGGTAAAGAGAGGGTTGTGTTTTATTTAAGCCGAAGATTGATCGATGCTGAAACCAAGTACACCGATATTGAAAAATTATGTTTGTGTTTATATTTCTCATGTGTGAAGTTGAGGCATTATCTGTTATTGGCTGAGTGTGTGGTGGTATGCAAAGCCGATGTCATCAAATATATGTTATCGGCTCCGATTTTGAAAGGCAGAATTGATAAATGGATGCTAGCATTGGCTGAATATGACTTGACGTATGAATTTGCTAAAGCTGTTAAGGGTCAGGTTCTGGCTGATTTAGTTGTTGAGCATTGTGGATCAGAGGTGTCAATGGTGGAGCCGGTGCCATGGTTATTGTTTTTTGATGGTTCCGTTTGCAAGAATGGATGTGGCATCGGACTTCTAATTATATCGCCTCGGGGCGCAAGGTTTGAATTTGCGTTTGCTGTAGAGGCACCGACTAATAATCAGGTCGAATATAGAGCTGTTATTCAAGGATTGCAGATGTTGAAGGAAGCTAGAGTCGATTGTGTTGAAGTCATTGGAGATTCATTGTTGGTACTCGGGCAGCTAGTAGGAGAATTTGAATGTAAAGATGATATATTAAGATTGTTTTATGCTGAGTGCCAAGATTTGTTGCAATGCTTCAAGATAGTGAGGTTCAAGGATGTCCCGAGGGAACAGAATATGGAGGCAAATGATTTAGCACAGAAGGCATCGGGTTATCAGTTGAACACCAGTGGAGTCATTGTCGATATAGCCGATATCGATGAAGAAGATTGGAGGGTGAAGATCGTCCAATATCTCAAGGATCCAACTCAATGTATGCCTCGAAAGATTCAATACATGGCATTAAGGTATGTTTTATTAGAAGAAAAACTTTATTATCGGATGATTGATGGTGTATTGTTAAGATGTTTAAATCAAGAAGAAGCCAAAGTTGTTATGTGCGAAGTGCATGAAGGCATTTGTGGCACACATCAATCAGCTCATAAAATGAGATGGATGTTAATGAGAACTGGGTACTATTGGCCTACTATGCTGGAAGATTGCTTCAAGTATTATAAAGGGTGTCAAGATTGTCAAAAGTTTGGAGTGATACAGAGAGCACCGACATCGGCTATGAATCCAATTATTAAGCCATGGCCGTTTAGAGGATGGGGTATGGATATGATTAGCCAAATTTATCCAGCATAAAGTAAAGGTCATAAGTATATTTTGGCGGCTATAGATTACTTCACAAAGTGGGTTGAAGCAGTGCCTATGAAAAACGTTACAGCTGGTGATGTGATTAACTTTGTGAAAGAACATATTATATATAGGTTTGGTGTGCCGCAGACAATTACAACTGACCAAGGCTCTGTATTTACTTCGAAAGAGTTTCAAAACTTTGCCGATAGTACGGGTATCAAGCTTTTGAATTCATCACCCTATTATGCTCAAGTCAATGGTCAAGCAGAAGCATCTAACAAAAGTTTGATCAAATTGATCAAGAGAAAGATAGATGACCAACCTAAGAAGTGGCATACGACATTGGCTAAATCTTTATGGGCATATAGGATGGCTTGTCATGGATCAATAAAGGTTCCACCTTACCAGTTGGTTTATGGGCATGAAGCGGTGTTACCATGGGAGACAAATCTCGGGTCCAGAAGAACGGAGATGCAAGATCAGTTGATAGCCGATGATTACAGGCAAGTTATGCTGGATGAATTGGAAGATGTACTGTAGCATCGGATGAGGGCCTTAGAAAGAATTTTATAACAAAAAGGTACTGCCCAAGAATTTTTCAGAAGGAGATCTTGTTTGGAAGTTAGTTATGCCCATCAGCTCTAGAGATAATCATTTTGGAAAATGGTCACCAACATGGGAGGGACCGTTCAAAGTGAGCCGATGTGCGCCAGGCAATGCATATTTTTTACAAGGATTAGATGGAGAAGAGTTTGGGAGAGCAATTAATGTCAAATATTTGAAGAAGTATCATCCAAGCGTTTGGGTTGACTCGTGATCCCGTTGCTGATCATGGCCAATTGTTTTTAGTATGGCGTTTAAGTGGTGAGAGCCAATGGTGGTGCATCGACTTGAGGCGGCCGATATTGAGAATATCATCCTTAGCAGAAAAATATAAAGATAAAAGCGCAACATGCAAAGACGAGAGTTATATATATATATATATATATATATATATATATATATATATATATATATATATATATATATATATATATATATATATATATATATATACACACGACTGAGCCAGCCCACCACACAGGAGCCAACCTTCCATCCCGCAACCATAATTGTATTCTCCTGACCATAAAAGAATTATGTCTGATGCAGCGCCCGACACATGCAACCAGAAAAGTATTGTCGTGACCATAAGAACGCCATCCCGCGGCCATAATTTTTTTCAACAACATTTTATGAACCAGAGACCATAAAAATCGGCTCCCACAACCATAAGGATAAACCATAGAAGTATGTAGCCGTGACCATAAATGTTATTTCATTTTAAACCATTACAATCATGACCACGAAAATGAATCATCCTATAATAATAACTGTGTGGTCGCAATCTCCAACCATAAATATATTATATATCATTCAAATGAATATAATAGGACACTAGACCATAATTTTACCCCTTCAAATAATTATTAAGTTTAGTACCCATTTATAATTTTAAATGGAGACAATATAATGTCATCTCATAAGATACATAGACGGAAAAATAATAAGGATTAAAATAACTACTAGACAGTATCTTTCTTCTTCCCGTGGGACTCCAGCCTCCTGTTATTCCCAATCTAGTGTCTGCATCACAATAGTGTAGGAAACAATGTTCTTTGATCCTTCCCTAACAGCATTCATCATTTCCCTCATGAACTTTGTAACATTACTTTCGATGCACACCCTTTTGTATGTATCCTGAGCCCAGATCCCTACACGGCACATGGTTACAATTGTTCAGCAGTGTGGTCTGATCAAAGAAACCAACAAAAAATTTCATTTCAAATCTCAAATGATTTGATACTATAACTAACACGTCATTCCTGGGCATCACACCTTCTTGCCTCCATTGATATCCTGCTACTTCCCTATATCAATTGACGTGCAACATTCCTAATGGTGTTTATAGATATTTATAAAGGATGACATGCAAGGCTAGTTGAAATCCCATAAATATGGAAATACTAAATATAATTAGGGCATATAATCCCTTCATCACGAGCACTGAACAGATTTATCCAATACATGGCTCCACCACTTTGAACCCATATTAGAGAACTTTAATGGTATAGCTACACCCAAGTAAAACTTTCGTCATTTTGTTATCCTTTTAATTGGTACTCGCAAGGTGTTCGATGGAGCTCAAATTTCACTTAAATAAATTTGTTAGAAGCTTAACTAGATGGGCCTTGGTAAGTCAAGATTGGATTGTCAGCCTCCCCTATTATTGGTGGCGCCTCCTCCACATGTGTGGGCACACAAAACTGTATTCATGATTCTACCCTTAAAATTTGAGAACCCAAGGTCCTTATTTAGAACACAGATAAGACTAGGTAAATCCGAGCCAAGTTTATGTAATTTGGCCCCCTACTTTTAGAAATAAATGGTTACAAACTAACTCATAATTACAATGGTTGGAACATTTACACTTGTTAGCACTAGATGATAGATGTTTGTCAAATTTCCTAAATAATGGTTACAAGTTCATAAATTACGGTACATAAAACGTCTGAATAATGGTAGCGACCATCAGCTGATTTAAGGTTATAAACTGGCTACAAATTACACTGACTTTATTATTGTTGCCAAACAAATATTGTTTATGGTAGTCGTGTTTCCCATTCATCATTTTTATGTGAATTTTGAATGGTTAGAAACTACATTTAAAAGTTTAGACTGAATTTCATCCCATCCCCATGCAATGAACTTACGATAGTAAAAAAACTTCTAGTCGAACCAAAGTAGGTTAATAAATCTCTTATGGTTGACAATCAAAACCTCGATCTGTTTCACAATTATTTAGGATCTCGACTCCAATACTTATGGTCACGTTGACACCAATACTCAGTGGCGAAGCTAGAGTTTGATGTCTGGTGGTGCGAAGTATCCAATTCATAGGTTTAAACGAGTGCACAAGCGGTCAAAACACAACCTATTACTGCTAAGATCTTGATTAATCGTGGTGCCAATGGACTAGGGAAGCTCTATGTAGCTTCGCCAGTGCCAATACTTATGATCCCCCGAAATCATGCTCACAGTTACGGTTGATGAAGCCAATTTCGTAGCTTTATGGTCACGATATCAATACTTATGGTCGATACCAGGTGTGTCTAGTATTGTGGTTTTATGGGTTGGGATGTCAATTCCTGTTTTTTTTTTTGAAAATGGGGATGTCAAAAATTATGGTCAAAGCAAATTGCAGAAACTCTATGGTCGTGTGTCACTAAACTATACTTTACTTTATCGTTGACCAAGCACGTGTGCAATCGGGAGCCTGCCTATATGGTCATGGCAACCAATTTCTTACTTTTGTGGCAACACATACAATACTTATGGTCACATTGATAATAATACTTAGGGCCACCAAGAGTCACGCTGACAATTATGGTGGAGGAAGCCATTTTTTTAGTTTTATGGTCATGAGACTAATATTTATGGTCAAACATTGGGTGTTTGTTGCAGTTTTATGGCTTGAGATAGGAAAAATTACGATCAAAGCAAAATACAGAAACTCTATAGTCGTGTATCATCAAAGTCCACTTTATTTTATGGTTGACGTGGGGCTTCAATCAGGAGCCTTCCTATATGGTCGTGGCATCCAATTTCCATTTTTTGCATTGGGGCATCCAATTTCTTACTTTTATGGTCACACGTACAATACTTACGATCACATTTGACAGTAATACATAGGCCACTCAGAGTCACGCTGAGAATTATTATTGACGAAGCCAATTTTTTAGGTTATGGTCACGAGACGAATATTTATGGTCAACACCAGGTGTGTATTGCAGTGTTATGGCTTAGTATAGGAAAAAATATGGTCAAAGCAAAATGCATAAACTTTATTGTTGCGTGTCACTGAATTCCACTTTTTATGGTCCTACACTAGGCGCAGGAGCCATGCTTTATGGTTGTTGGGAGCCAATTTCAAACTTTTATGGTAGCAGAATTTTAAAACTATGGTTACAAGGACCATAGTGCCTTCTTACCAAGAGATTTATGGTTCTGGGAGCGAATTTTATGGTCGTGGTGTGGGTCACGGCTGGTCCTACACTAGGCACATATATTATGGTTGGGATTTTATGGTTGTATGAATCAACTACGGTTGAATTGCACGAATAAATCTAAATATTTTATGATTGTGGGTATCAATTTGTCAAATTTTATGGTAGTGGAAAATCAACTATTAATGTTCCTATGGTTGTAGGAAATCAGCTATCAGTACTATTATGGTTGCAACAAGTTTTATGATCGTGGACAAGGAAATTCAATGTTTTATGGTTGAGGGAATGAGCTTCACTCTTTTTATGGTTGCAGACCATTGACAAGAAAATCCAACCTTTTATAGTTGAGGCAATGGATGACGGTATTTTTATGGTTGCGGGCCGGTGACCGGAGCTCTGCCGCTGCGCTAAATATTATTTAGCACGCTGCGCGTTAAATAGCATGTCCATATATATATATATATATATATATATATATATATATATATATATATATATATATATATAGCTGAAGAGGTTTTCATCTACTACAAATGGTCGATGTTAAAAGATGAAGACAGGGCGATTAGTCAAAGGTAATCAGTTTCGTTGAGACCTATTCTTCTATGGCGGCTAGGGGATGAAGATGTAATTAATAGTATCCCAAGAAAATAAAAGGAGGTACATGATAGAAGGAAAAAAAACATTAACAGCTTCCTCGTCGTCCCCTTCAAAGATGGCAGTGTCATCAGACATCACCCGCCGAACAAGGGAGAGAGAGGTCTGCTCCGACGATGCCATTCTAGATATCCGTGCTGCTATCCAGGGGCAGAAGAGCCAGCGGATTGGCTTCTAGGTAGTAGGAGCTGCAAACTTTGGATTGAAAGGAGGACTTTGGGGGCAAGAACGGCGAAATTCACCACAGTATGCTTAATAGATTTTGAGATAAATGGTGCTTTTCTATCAAAGCTCTCAGTAAGAGACCCATGGTTGAAGGCAGTAAACAAGATGAGGAAAAGGGGCTGGTGGAAGGATCTATTTATAGGACCTGGACTTGACCTTTGGGGATTCCAAACGCCGCTCCAAGTTGATTGAAGGGAACTCAAGGGAGAAAGATAAGCACAAGGACAATTAAAAGGCAATACCAACAGTCAAGATGGAGCTGGAAATGACAGGTCATAATTAAGGGTCACGAGTGGTTGGATGGTGTACTCAAGATGCGACCTGACTAGTAGGTGGTTCCCGATTGATTGCATTTATTAGAATCTGAAGCAGCAGGGTGGTAAATGAGACGCGTGGTAAACGAGGAGATAAAATTCGACACACGAAGGATTTTGTACACCAGACTCAGGGGGTATGTGTTGGCACAAATTTTGACCGGTTCCAGTGATCAGCCACGTGGAGTCAGAATCGGCCAGAGTCAACAGAATTCAACGGCCGAAGGGAATAAAGTAGGCCCGTTAGGGTTGTTTTATCTTCGTCTATTTTTAGTTTAGATTTAATTTAGAAATAAACCTAGTCGGTTTGTTGAAGGATCTCTTGCTGGGCTGAGAGGGTTAGACTCGATCTGTTTGTAGGCAGAGTCGATAGAGTTCTGTCGGGACGTTTAGCCGACAGGTTATCACGGTTTGATCGATTTCTCAGTATTTTGCCTAGTTACTGCTGTATATTAGCAGTCGATCCCCCCTTTTTTATTTAACAGAATTAGATCTGTGAATTTGAGTCATATTTGCAATACCAGCTATCAGATCTATCGACTTAGCATCTATCAACGGGTAGAGTTCCGTACATGATTATTATAATTCTATCGACTCTGGCCTATCGACTTGCATTCATCGACAGAGTGAGTTTATGCACCTTTACTATAGATCTATCGACTCAACTCTATCGATTTTAGTCTATTGCATCGACTTTGCCAGTTATTGTATGAATACCGTGGATTTATTGACTCTGGCCTATTGTTCTAATTTCTTATCAGCATTAATGATTTATAATTTCTTATTTAATTAAATTTGCCGATAAGCCGATATAATCAGCCGATCAGTTTATATTCTCCTATGTTTTATTTCTATAATAGCATCAGCTGGTTTCACAAATAGTGACTATCAGCTTTCTTCATCGGCCTATCCTGGGGCGGTGACCCGTGGAATTTGACCATTTGTCTCTTTGACGATTTGCAAAGAAAATCGACTGGCACGCCCCGGTTTCCGTATTGATCCTGCACTAGAGCTAAGTAGATCTCCCAGGTCACGCATGTGGTTTTCGCGTCAACACGCACGCACATGGGTAGAGATATGATAAGTATAGAACCTAGTATATGATCTATAAGCAAAGCACCGCTAGGTAAGAAAGCGCAATAGAAATCCTAGCACTGAATGAAGGACATGATCAGTAGACAAAAGAAGCAATATGACAACAGTGATCATCGACTATATGTGGCTGGTGCGAGTCATCTAGTGTACAGTCAAATAATAGGCAATTAATCTAACTATAGACTAAATGAGAGACAAACCTTAGAATTGCAATTAATGGATAATCATGTGACTAATTGCAATGAAGGTTGAGATAATTATCTAATTAATGCAATCAAATAATGCAAATTAATCTAATTGCACCAAAAAGGAAATTGCTCAAACAACAGGGCATAACACGATGAAAGGAGGAATAGCACAATACCCTTGAGGTCCTGGAGCCGAACACCACGAAGTACACACAACTGATCACCGGAGAATGCAACTTGATCGCCGACAGAGGGGGAAAGGGGGCAATTTTGCCCTAGGCTATGGTGGAACTCGACGAGGTGGAGATAGCACGAGCAAGTGAAGGTGCGTGAGCTGCTGTGGAAGGTAGCAGCAGCGAGGGTGACAAGGGGCACGCGGTTGTGATGGCAAGCGGTGGAGGTAGCGGCTGATGTGAACAAGGGTTCCCGATCTTCCGAAAGGTTTTGGATAAGTTGATTTGGTCGGAGGCGACACACAAATCGATCCGGCTTCAGAACAGCATGTTCTAAACCCCGCAATCGCAGCACGATGTCTCCTCTGGTTATCAACCGTCCAAAGATGATTGACATCGCCGAGAAGGCTAATCCCTGCTTGCGAATCAAGAACACAAGCAAGAATAACGAAGAATGCAACACAATTGCAGATGTATGATTAAACTCTCGAAGTTGGGGTCTCACAAACCGATGAACGGTGAAACTGTTTATGAACAGAATTGATCTAAGCAAAACCCACACCCTAATGGTGCGGTGGCGGCTGTATATAAAGACCCTAGGGTCGTGCAAGACCCTCTGGATGCGCCCCTAAATGGGCTCAACTAGATACAAAGCCCAAAGGCCAAAAATAGGCGACGCAGCACCGATACAGATTCTGGACTCTCTCTTGTTTCAACAATTCCCGATGACTCCGGATGAATTTTGACATGAGGCCGGTGGCATTGGAAAGGTCTTCTCCTTATATTTCCGTGCATATGTAGAACGTCCAAATCTGAGTCTGTATGCGTCCTGGGCGACTGTTTTAGTGCAGACTGATCCTGGGCCCCGAAACAGACTCGAAGTCGGTTTTGATTGGGCCTCCACTTTGCTTCCAAGCCCTTGCTGGTCCTCCACGTTCCCAACTCCTTCTCCCATCATCTCCTGGTCCTCTCCATGGTTTCTAATCATAAAATAATTATTAGGTAGCAAACCATTCTCAAAAGTAACATATAGCGAAGAACGTAGGAACGAGCTCACCTCTAAATTTAGTCGTCGTGCACGAGCTCTAGTCATTGGACCTTGCAAGTTCAGAATTGGAGGAGTATTGTGTGTATCCATAGGAGTGATGTCCTCATCAGCGGCTACTTGCAGAGGTGGCAGTGCTAGGGTTACAGGCGAGCGCGGTGCGGCTGCACGCAAAGACAGATTGTGCGAGATAGGATGTAGCGGCGCAAGCTCATGGAAGAAAGGTGGCACAATGGCTCGACGGCAGGTGGCAATAGCGGCGGCGATGGTTCTAGGCGTATACTCGGCGTCGGGGGTGTCGGGGGAAGAACAAAGGGTCATTTTGATTTTGACCTAGGTCAAAGAGTAACGAACAGCCAAGATCCACCAAGGACAAGATCAACGGTCTCATATTGAAAGCGATATCGACGTTTCAACTGTAGAAACTGGACCGTCCGGTCACTTCGGAAGTCTAGAAAGTAACATTCTATTACACAGAACCACATGTAGACCGGACCGTATGGTCTTTAGGGATAGTTCTATCAGGTCTCCATTTCTAGGCAACACGAAGGACTGTGCATTGGTTCACAGACCAGACTATATGGTCTCTAGAGCGGATTGTACGGTCTCTACCAGAATTTCACAGAATCAAAGAATTTCTACAATTTCCAAGTGCCCTCACTTAACACTCCAATAAACACTGCACTTGGAGCATGAAGGGAACTCTCAACCACTCCTTTTCAAATAGTGGCCCTCCATGGCCTAATAGTTTTTGCAAATTGCAAATAAAGAGCCAAGCAAATACGAACCAAGGCAATTAAGAACCAAATGGGTATGTATGAGCCTTAGTCCATGAACCGTGCGAGTAGATTTAACCTCAGAGTTCATAAGAGCTTGCTCAATGGGCATGAAGCATAATCCTTTCCTTTGGTCGCACTTATGGAGGTGTATACTCATATTGATCATAAGGCATAAATTTTCTCCAAGTATGATAAGCCTCCTTTGTGTTTCCTATATGATGCATGCAACAAGAATTTTACAAATGCAATGGAATTTAAACATGCATGTGAATGCAAGCAATATTAAATGAGACACAAAGGAAACCTAACAATGTCAAGTTTGAAACCATCTCAAGCTTAATCACTATAACCCATACCCTTGCCTTGAGAGAAGACAAACAACTGTCTCAAGCACTCCCCCTTGCTTATAGCTATCTTGAGCGGGTTAGACATTGACTAATTTTGATGTGTTTTTCTTTTAGTTATTTACACATGCATGGATGCAAAACATACAAGTCATAAAGGAGTGTCCTAGTTACCATGCGATGCCAGAAAGAAAGAACAAACTACATCTACCAAGAACAAACACGGTTACTTCCCTTATGAGTAGATATGACGTTGTGGTCCATGTCACTTGTGGTGGACATCACTTGATCTTCAAGTAAGCTCCCGGTCCACCACCACCAGCATCATATAGGTCTTGTTCTTGGCACCTACTTGTACTTAGTTGACCTCTCATGATCAATAATGCACTTAGGCACCCATATGTTCTTGACCTTTCTCTTCTTGTTTGGTGGTCCCAAAGCCTTTGCTTTCGCCTTGCCATCCTTGTTCCTAAAAATCTTGAAATGGGTGTTCTCATGGAACAAGTTAGCGTTAGGAAAAACAATGGAATCTCTCACCATAGGGCATTTATTGATGGTGTGGCCATCCTTTCAACACCTCTCACAACAGTAGTCGTCGGCGAGTAGGGTTTTGACCCATGTAGGAATGGAGTTACTCTTATGGATGGTGTCGATGACAGTGGGGTATGAGCCAAGATCATGATGGAGTTATTGTTCACAAAACTCCTCCCAAGATTCTCCTTGTGGATGGCTCTACCACGTGCAAGCTTCTCAAAGCCACCCATCACCATCTTCCTCTCTTCCTTGAGCTGATGATATTGCTTCAAAATAGAGATCTCAATAGAAGAAACCTCGATCGAGGTGGTTTGTTCATCACACGTAGTAGAAGCATCGCTCTTTGATGAACTAGAGGAAGGAGAGGCAAGGTCATCAACATTGATAGCCTCAAAAGTAATTTCAAGAGCCTCGTACTTCTCACGTAGCTCTACATGATCACCCTTGAGTTTGTCATAACTCTTGTTTAGGGATGCATGAGAAGTGACAAGGTCCTTGAGCTCATTCTCAAGATCACCAACATGGTCCTTAGCCAACTTACACTCTTTTCTTACCACTTATAGCATTTTGGACTTCTTGATGATTATGTCGCGATCTTGCTCAAGCATGCTCCAAAGCTCGGCGTAGGAGAGCTCCTCATCATCGCTGTCGTTGCTGCTCTCATCCTCACTCTCCCCAAGTTGGCTCGTGCTATGTGGCACGTGGGAGGTGGAGGAAGAGCTCGAGGTAGAGTGGTCTTTATCATGGCTAGACCGGCCACTTCTTCATCATCACTTGAGGAAGAGGATGCTTCACTTGAGTTGTCATTTGTCCATTCTCAACAAGGGCCTTGCGTGAGAACTTCTTCTTGTGCTCTTTGCCTTTGTCCTTGTTGAAGTAACTCTTCTTCTTGTGCTTGGCTTTGAGATCTTCTTCTTCATCATCACATGACTCTTGAGTTTTGAATGCTTCTTTCTTGGGCTTAGGGCAATCCCGAACAAAGTGATTCTTGGAGCCACAGTTGAAGCATTTTTCCTTGGACTTAGAGGCAAACTTGTTCTTGAAAGTCTTCATCTTCCTCATGAGAAGAGCCAAGTCCTCACTTAAGTCATCTTCATCATCATCATCATCATCATCATCTTCATCGATCACCACCTTCTTCTTGCTCTTCTTGCTCTTGACAGGTTCTTGCTTCTCAACTTGAAGAGATAGGTTAGATGGTTGAGGATCATCCAAACCCAATTGATAGCTCTCAAAGGCAGTGATCTTCCCAAGCACTTCTTGGATGGTCTTCATCCCTAGATAACCTTGCAAGGTGAAAGTGATGATGGACTCATACTTAGGGTCTTTGAATAGCCTCATAAATCTTCTTATCACTTCAACAGGCTTGAGCTTGAAGTCATCTCCAAGAGCATTGATCTCCTCCACTAGTACATGAAAACGAGAATACACAGTGTTAGCTCTCTCATATCTAGGGAACTTATCATACTTGTTCTTCAGCACATAGTACTTCTCCTCTTTCACATCAAGAGTGCCCTCATGAATGCTCTTCATCCCATTCC
Organism: Eleusine indica; assembly: GCA_030378355.1. Taxonomy (NCBI): domain Eukaryota; kingdom Viridiplantae; phylum Streptophyta; class Magnoliopsida; order Poales; family Poaceae; genus Eleusine; species Eleusine indica. Next base: position 50,776,509 of record CM059494.1, read on the forward strand.
AAATACTATGTGCTGTTGAACTAGCATCCAATCTAGCAAAGACATCCTTAGTAATGCATGCAAAAAGAGCATTCTTGGCCTTAGCGTTGTGCTTAATAAAATCATGATCTAGCGAATTCACGTTCGCATCCGTCTCACAGGTTACCTTCCATATCTCTAAATCAAGGGATTCAAGGTAGGCTTGCATATGAGCCTTCCAATAGTTGTAGTCCTCACCATTGAATATGGAAACACTCCCCATCTCTCCTGACATCCTTACTCAAGGCGGTGAAGCCTCTAGATTGAGCACTTGGCTCTTACACCAATTATAAGGACCGAAGGCGAATTGAGAGGGGGGGGGGGTTGAATTTGTAAGCTGACCTCAATTGACAAATGCTAGTAATTCATCCACTAAACCCTTGCAATCATTACAACCTAACAATTCTAGGAGGCCAAGATCCTACACATGCTAATTTTTATGATGCAAGCAATGCGGAAACTAAGCCATACTAGCCTATGCAAGCCTCAAGTCAACCTATCCACTAGAGCACAGAACTAGAAAATAGTAAAGACAGGGTCAGGGAATGCTCATGATTTTTCCTAAGGTATCAGAAGGATGGCGCCTTCTTCTAGTCCTCGTTGGACCACTCCCGTTGGAGTGCCGGTCCCTCCCATCACCGAGTGGAGTTCTCGTACACGAGCCCGTAATTACTCCCAGATTAAAGACACAGTTGCGTCACCGCTTCCACCAAGGCACAAGATTGCCTCCCTCAAGAACTTGCCGAACTCCCAGAGCCGACACTAACACTCACTATCGATGCCCCTTTCAACAGCGGGCTCAAACCATGTACAAACATGTGACGGCCTTCACAACCAATCACGATAGGCTCGATCACTGACACCTAACCGGTCTAGGTCTCACCATAGACCAAAAGTAACAACCTAGATCACACTCTCAAGGATACCTTAGCCTTAGATATGAATAGATGCTCAAGTTACTCTCTCATGCACTCTCAAGATCTCCAAAATCTCCTCCTAGTGCTCCTCTCTTTTCCTTGTCGCTCCCTACTGATGCTCCTAGCTATCCAATGGCCAAGAGAGGTCTCCAAGACCTTATCAACGAGTTTATATAGGCTTTCAATCTCAAATAGCCGTTGCTCCATGAAACAGCCTTTCGTTGCTCCATGAAACAGCCTTTCTGGACGTACAGACCATACAGTCCGGTCTCTACTGGATGGCTCCTCTAGAACCTTCACGCTTCTGTCCATTGCTGCTTCTGCACATATCGGACCGTTCGGTCTCTTTATTTCCTGTTCATTCCAGAGCTGTTGCAAATTACTTCCTCTCTATCCTGCTCCCATCCATACAGACCGGACCGTCTGGTCTATATATTGTACCATCCGGTCTCTATGGGTCTTCACGCTGATAGATTCTTAGCAGCAACTCCTCTCTTATATGAGTCTTCCACTGATGACCGTACAATCTGGTCTCCACGACCCCCTCTATCCGGTCTCTATCTCTAGAAGCTGAAACTCCTCGTCCTCGTTTGACTTTGTTTCTCGGCTTCTTCCAACAGCTCCTTGGCTTCTCCACTGCCACCTAGTACATGTGATTTCACTGAACATCTATGCACATTACCGATTAGCATGACCTAAAAGACATGACCTAGACCCCCGTGATAGTCTGGTTTTTATTATGGACACAAGCCCTAGCAACTAGACAAGTGTTCCAAACACTTTCTCCTAGCTTGTCCTTAGTCTTGTTCCATCTCCATCAACCCTTGGGCTCCATCAAGCTCATCAATTTTCCATGCTTGTGGTCGTTGTTATTAATGGCCAAGGCAACCATCATCAATAAGATTTGTAGTAGAGTTGGAGATGATTCCTGCATACATAACACTCATGTAGATATTAGCCTATAATTTCATAGTTATCATTAATCACCAAAACATTCATATCTTGGGGATCCAATCATCAATGGTCATGAAGCTTACACATGTCTGGCTCGTCCAAGTTAGATTACTAGATCTTATGGGGGCAACGTCAAGAATTCGATCGGGAGAACCGAGTTGATCTCAAGGTCGCACTTTTCAACTTGAAGGCTTAGGAATGCCCCAGCTGGATTGTCTACGGCTTGGCAAATCTCTAATGATGCTTAGATTTTCTTGGGCTATGGTGAGTGCCATGAAAGGAGTCGGATCCTGCATGATGTGGCTTCCATGAAGATCGACGATGAACGTCATCGCGAGAAGAATCTCCTCTCCAGGGTAACTTGAGGTCAAGACAAGCCTTGGAACTCGACGAAGTGGAACTCAACGCGGCCCCTTCATGGCGCGCCAATTATCGAGGGTATTGCTTGGCAGTACTCCTAGATATGTGTGTAAGCTCAAGAACTCGATAGACACAAGACGCAAGGTTTAGACTGGTTTGAGCCTCCCTGTGGATAACAACCCTACATCCTATATATGGTGTATGTGTTGTATTGATGTTTCGCACATATAATAGAAAACTCTCGGTGCGAATTCTAGTGTTCTCCAAAGGACCCCTGCCCTCATTATATATCCCAAAGACAGGGTTACATAAGTTCATGCCTATAACATGATATACTCGAATATGTATATAAACTATCTCTAACTATGTCTTAGTCGTATACTCCAAGTCATATCCGAGTAGTATCCTTCAAGATCTTTATCTCCACGACGTTCTTGCTAGACCCCAGCCATATGTAAATAAACCTAGTCAACCTTGGTCTTTCCCAAGTCTTACGGTATTGAGGGTACACATGCTCCATAACGAAATGGGGACTTGGGAATTAAGAGTATCTCCAAAATCTTTCTAAAAAATATACCCTAAAAGTGTGTTTTTAATAGCAGCCTAAAAATAATTGGGGATAATTTTTTCTTTTCTTCTCCAATAGTTCTACCTAAAAATGGATCAAGAAAACTTTTGATTGGGTCACACCAGCATCTGGAGCCACAACGATATTAATTCTCTTGAAAAGACAAGGATTGGGCCCTCCAATTTTCTTCTTGTTTCTATCTACAAATGAGGTGAATTTAGGAGGAGAAAAAAATCAGTGAGTTATTTTGGGGAGCTGTTGGCGATTGATTTTTTTATTAAATTCTATTAATTTGATTTAGAGAGAGTTTATGAGACTCTTTTGAAAATGCTCTAAGCAAAATAATAGTGAGACAATTTGTCATCAATATTTAATATTACAAAGCAATTTCTTACTAGTTATTCTCCATCCAAGGGGAGTCCCCATCACACCAATTGGCACTTTGGTTTACATGAAGCGCAGTTATCCCTGCACTCTTTCAACGTCAAGTGACAATATTCTTTCCGATCTACCGTCGGGCAGCAGAAGCAACGGTCGTTTTCAGAACCGAAGTAATTGCACAGCGTGGAAATGCAAAAAGTTAAGGAATTTTTTTTCTCCTCTAAAGCAATTGAGGTGACCGCAGTAGCGTTAGAACTCCTGGTATCCAGTAGATGAGAGCGACCTGTGGTAGTTTTCCGCTCATCAATAATGAAATACTTACAGAAAATTAAAATAGATGGATGACAATAGAAGACACAAATGATCCGGTACACTTACACTGTACATGTAATGCTAGGGATCCAAGAAGCATAGAGAATAAGAACATGGCAATCACACTATTGTCCCCCATAGTGGAGTCTTTGAGACTAATAAACTACCAATAGAAGGTTGGACTACCAATGTCAGCACTCAGCAATTAGGAAAAGCTGCTCGCTTTTTTTTTTGTATTATATATATAGTGGTGAACCTGCTGCCCAACATCGATTGATATCACTACCATAAAACGGGCCTTTAGAGGCATTTTAAAAATACGTGTAGCAGCGATTTTAAAGAGAACCGCCGCTATAATGATCCTCTAGCTTTTAGCGGCAGTTCAAGATGTGACCTGCTCCTAAAAATCGATTTTTAGGGGCGGGTCACATCTTGAACCGCCGCTAAAAATGGTCTCCATTTTTAGGGGCGGGTGACAATGTGATCTGTCCTTAAAAATCGATTTTTAGGGGCGGTCCATTTAGTCAACTACCGCTTCTATGTGCTGTAGCCGATTTAAACAGCCCACCACCCTCCTCCTCTATCGAGAAACCCTAACTTTCACTCACCCTGCGCTGCCCTCCTCTCCTCTACTCTCTCTCTCTCTCTCTCTCTCTCTCTCTCTCTCTCTCTCTCTCTCTCTCTCCCCACACCCAGCAACTCTCGAGGAGCACGTGCCGCCCCCTCCTCCAGCCGGCAGCGCCGCCCCTCTCCTCTGGGCGCTGCCCCCTCTTCCAGCCAGCAGCGCTGCTCCTCTCCTCCGAGCACCGCCTCCTCCGCATCTGCACCCTCCTCCGGTCGGCAGCGCCGCCCCTCTCCTCCGGGCACCGCCCGCGCCGCCCCCTCCTCCGGCCGGTAGCGCCGCTCCTCTCCTCCGGGCGCCGCCCCTCCGCATCGGCCCCCTTCTCCAATCGGCAGCGCCGCCCCTCTCCTCCGGCCGCCGCCCGCACCGCCCCCTCCTCCGACTGGTAGTGCCACTCCTTTCCTTCGGGCGCCCTCTCCGCTCTCTCCGCTCTCAGATCTGGCACGGGCGGCGGATCCATCATGGACGTCGGCGGCGGCGCGCGGCCGGGCAGCTAGGGACCCAGAATCTGGCGCGGGCGTCGGCGGCGGTGCGTGGCCGGGCGGCTAGGGTTTCGAGATTCGGCATGGCTTCCTCCTCTACGGCGCGGGCGTTGGCGGCGGCGCACTCCACCACGCGACCGGTGGCGCGGCCCTCCACCATGAGGACCCGGCGGTGGCACACTCCCTGGCACACGGCCCCTCCTCCTCTGGCGGCGACCTGCCGACCTCCCCTCCCCTCCACCTCCTCACAGCGGCGCCTCCTCTCCCTCTCACCACGGCCAGATCCAGTCGAGAGGAGGATGGCATCTCTGGATCCGGTGCGGGCTCGAGCGGGCTGCCAGGCATTTTTTTTGTTTTTCGGATTTATGGGTAGCGATAGGTGAAGTTGTCACCCGCCGCTACTAATATCTTACTACCAGCGGTTGATTCTATCTTTATGTCATCCGCCACTAAAGCTCTCTTTTTTTAGCTGCGTTAGCGTACATGTCATCTTTGTTGTAGTGTATTTAACCATAAATGATGAAAAGCATAGCGCTTTTCATGCGACGATTTATATCCCTATAATAATTCATTGACGCTACCATACTTGATTTCCATGCCACAATTATGGACATATATAAACGCCAATTTCCTTACAAAGGAATCGTTACACATACCATAAATAGGATCCAAATTTTGAAAACTTTAATAAGTCCATATCCAACTTAATTAATAGAATATAATACGAGTTAATGAAGTTCAGAATTTGTGTTATGAACATTGATCATTTTGAACGTTTGAATATAATTTTTTTTTAAATGCATAATTCCAAATTTCGAAGAAAATATAGGGAATCTTTATTTCAACATTTGGTGTCAGTTTTTACATCATACCATATGGACGAATTAACTGAATTCTGCAAGAATGCCTGCAAATTTTGAGGGCAAACCACATACGGCGAATGCCAAGGAGCTATATTCCTGGGCACGTGCAGGTGCATTTGTTGTTTTCATTAGCTGGCTGGCGGGCCGCTATCTTTCTCTCGAGGAGAAAGGCGATGGGACTTTGATACATGCGTGTTCGGTGCCTGTTGGCTCTGTAATTTTGCAGTGTCTTCCCATTCGTATGCGTGCGCGTGTGCTTTGCGTTGGTTTGGTAAGTTTTTTGTTGTTTCTATTGTCGATCTTGTTATTATTCTGTTACAGTGCCATAGCAGGTAGTCGGCGTCCTCGTCGTTGTTGTATGCTCTCAGTGCTAATTTTGTGTTAACGTTTGACCTGAAAATTTCGGTTGTTCAATTTCTTCCGTCGGTAATGCATCCTTTCGAGTTCGACTCGTTTACTTCGTTCCTGTACTATTGATTCGTAGTCGGAATCGGCTCTTGTTTAAAGGGTTGGCCCAATAAATACATTGCAACAGATTCAATCAACTGTTTGCCCTGATACATCACTAAGCGATCCTGAAGTGTCCCGTCCTCAGAAGATTCCTCCAGATGAAGAAAGGTACTAGCCCCGTAATCTCCCTTCCCGACGATGTCGTCCTCGAGGTCCTCTCCCGGCTGCCGGCGAGGTCGCTCTGCATCTGCACGTGTGTCTCCAAGTCGTGGCATCGCCTCATCGCCGACCCGGCCAACCGCAGCAGGCTCGCACAGACCCTGTCCGGCCTCTTCTTCACCCACCCCCACGTCCTCGCCGGACCACCCTTCTTCTTCGCCGCCCTTTCTTCTCCTACCCCGCCATTGCAAGCCCCATCCTTCTCCTTCTTGCCTTCCAGCTACAAGGAAATCGAGCTTCTTGACTCCTGCAATGGCCTCTTCCTCTTCCGCTGCTCGCTAACACCTAAGGTTCTTTCTCAGCGATCACCACCACGTTTCTACGTGGTGTGCAATCCCACCACCAAGGAGTGGGTTGCCTTGCCCCAACCGAGCAACAGGCCGGGAGTGTCAAGCTATTCTGACTTCATTATGGACAATACGGAGACCACCACGGCTGCGCTAGGCTAGGATCCAGACGTATCCCCACATTTTTATGTGTTTCAGCTGGTGGAGAGGGAGGAGCAGTGTAATTTGTTCCTCGACGCCGTAGAGATTTACTCGTCAGAAACTGGCAACTGGGTTCTGATGAGCAAACCCCAGTTGGACGAGCTCGGGTGGATCCTCTTCACTAAGAGCATGACCTACTTCAATGGCGCCCTCCATCTCACCATTCTCAACGACAAAGTTGCATCAGTGGACACCACGGGACAGACATGGAAGGTCACCACGGTCATAGCGCGCCCTGAGGACCCTTCCAGCCATGGTGTTGTTGGGCACTCTCGAGGGCGCTTGCTTTACGTGGACCGCGTTATCCAGGAAGATGCACTGTCAATCTATGCTCTCTGAAAGTGCAAATATTCACACGATGATTGTTCATTGATCAAAGGGTCATACATATATTGTGGGGAGCCAGTATACGATGAGTATACGGCAGGCCCAAAGCCCATACGGCCAGTACAATTCCTAAGACAATATCTATATGTCTAACACTCCCCCACAGTCACAACGTCGAGTTCAGCCACGTGAAGACAAGACATTGAGACTGGAGCGAAATTCTATAAAAACAGATGATGGAAGACCCTTCGTAAAGATATCGGCATACTGCAACGATGTTGGCACATGAAGAACACGAACAGATCCAGCAGCAACCTTATCTCCGACAAAATGCAGATCAATCTCGATGTGTTTGATGCGCTGATATTGCACTGGGTTCGTTGACAGATAGACTGCACTAATATTGTCACAATAGACAAGAGTGGCACGCTGGATAGGACAGTACAATTCCTGAAGCAACTATCGAAGCCAACATATTTCAGCAACTGCATTGGCAACAGCACGATACTCAGCCTCGACACTAGAACGAGAAACCGTGTGTTGCCGCTTAGAAGACCAAGAGATCAAATTGTCACCCCAAAAAACACAGCCAGTTGTAGAGCGACGCGTATGAGGACAACCCGTCCAATCAGCATCTGAATAAGCCACCAAAGAAGAAATCGATGTGCGATGAAGCTGAAGCCCAAAGTGAAGAGTGCCACGAACATACCGCAAAACTCGCTTAATAAGTGCAAGGTGAGGCTCCCGTGGATCATGCATATGAAGATAGATCTGCTGAACCGCATAAGCAATATCCGGTCGAGTGAAGGTGAGATACTGAAGAGCACCAGTAAGAGCACGATAATCTGTAGGATCGTCCACAGGAGGACCATCTGAAGAGAGCTTGGCACATGTGTCGACAGGTGTGGAACACGGCTTGCACTCAGACATACCAGCACGATCAAGAATGTCAATCATGTACTGCCATTGAGATAAAAATAGACCTCCATCATGCCGAGTAATAGATACACCAAGAAAATAGTGAAGAGGTCCAAGGTCCTTCATAGAAAACTCCTCAGTGAGAGCTGCAATAATACGGCGATGAAGGGAGGCTGAGGAAGCAGTAAGCACAATATCATCAACATAGAGCAACAAATAGGCAGTGTCTAAGCCGTGACGGTAGATAAACAAAGAAGTGTCAGACCGAGCACTGGTGAACCCCAATTTTGAAATAATGTGAGAGGCAAAGTGACTATACTAAGCACGGAGAGCTTGCTTCAGACCATAGAGAGACTTGTGGAGGTGACAGACATGTTGGGGTCGCGAGGAATCAACAAAACCAGAGGGCTGCTCACAATAAACTGTCTCTGTCAAAGTCCCATGGAGAAAAGCGTTCTTGACATCAAGCTGATGGATAGGCCAATCATAAGAAAGAGCTACACTGAGAACTATGCGAACTGTAACAGGCTTAACCACCTGACTAAATGTCTCATCAAAGTCGATGCCGGGACGTTGAGAGAAACCACGAACCACCCATCGAGCTTTGTAACGATCAAGAGCACCTTACAGAGTGAACTTGTGATGAAACACCCATTTACCTGTCACAATGTTAGGAGCAGTAGGACGAGGCACAAGCTCCCATGTATTATTCCCGAGAAGAGCCGAGAACTCCTCTTGCATTGCATCACGCCAGTTCGGATCAGCTAGGGCGCCATGATAAGTCTTTGGAGTGGGAGACAGAGTGGCAGCCGAAAGATTGAGACGTTGAACTGGAAGCCTGAAATCATGCTTACCACGAGTTACCATCACATGATCATTATCTGTTGGAGCAACAGGAACTGCTGTGACTGGAAGGCGTCGAGGCGCAGACGATGACACGTCAACAAAGGGTGCGCCATGTGAGCTCGGTGCAGGATCGGGGATCGCACCGCTTGATCCAGTAGAAGGACCACTGGAACCTGGCAAGGAGCCAGAACCATGTGGGTGAACGCCAGGCGTGGCAGGCTCCCGTGGTGCAGAACCAAGCTCAACGGGTGAGAACCCGGGCGCTCCTGCGTGTGGCGTGGAGCCAGCGCCCTGGTCGTGGGAACCAAGCGTGGTGGGCACACGTTGTGCAGGACCAAGCACAACAGGTGTAGACCCGGGCGGTCCTACATGTGGCATGTGGGGCCTAGGCGTAGCATCGCCAAAAGCATCTGGCAGGAGAGGCCTAGCTGGAGCATCGACTCCAACTCCTGTAGTAGCGCCAGAGGCATCACCAGTTGCGGGAGCGCCAACATTGAGAACCGGAAGGCCACCATGAGCACCTGCACGCACAAGAGAAGAACCAACTGTAAGCAAAGCACAGTCATCCGCTAAAAGAAAGTCAAAGTCGGATGAAGGGGGACTGGCCACGGAAGAGTATGGAAAAGAGGTCTCATCAAAAACAACATGATGAGAGATAATAATACGGTTAGAGGAGAGATCAAACCATTTGTACCCTTTATGATCAGAAGAATAGCCAAGAAAACCACAAAGGATAGAGCGTGGGCTAAACTTGTGAGGCATAGTTGTTGGTGGTTTCTAGACGCCCATTTTATCTACCAAAAAGGGATGTTTTGCATCTTAATTTGGTGGTTTGGACTAACAATTAACCCCATATTTGATATATTTGTAGTTGTTCTGTTTTGGATGTAATCACAGGAAACAGGTGTAAAACAGGGCAATTATGGATAAAGAACTAAAGAGTAACAAAGATGGGCCAGATGCGGAGCCGCGCTGATCGGCACGGGCCTGTGCCGATCGACGTAGCAGGAGAAGACGACGAAAACACGATCCGATCCAGGAAAGACGAAGGCCTAGCCCAGTATGAGTTAGAGTCGGTGGAAGTTGACCTAATCTCGTCGAGTATAAAAGGAAGATAATTATCAAGAGCCAAAAAAACCAAAAAAGAGACGGCAATCACAAGAATCAGTTATTAGAACTAGGGTTCCAGGGTATTGGCGGCGAAGGTTGGTCAACACCAACGAGATCCACCAGAAGGGAGGTCGCGCCGATCGGCGCGACGTTTGCGTTGATCGGCACGTGCGCGTTCCAGTGCTATTTCTCACCCCTCTGCTATGTCTAGCGGAAGGATGAGTGAGTAGTCTCATATTCTCTTCTCTGGTGCGGGGATCTGGTCATGTAACTCTCATACTTATTGATACTCTCTCGATGAATTTAATCTATGTGATGAACTTTCTTGCATATCTATCTATCCCTTTCATTAGTGTATCGGCCAATACACTTTTGCCCATTACATAGTGCAAGAAACCAGTGGGGAGCTAATAGCCTCTGTAATGACAGCCGGGGTGAACGAAACCACCATGTCTTGTAGAATATTAGAGTCATCACTCGAGTTGATAAGAATAAGGTTGCATGCTAGTGAACCAATCCTAAGGAGAGAATCCTTCATCATGCTGTTACCTCTTCAATAACATTCACTTTCCACTTTCTCACTATCATCACTCACATCAACCAAACTATTGCAATTTGTTAGTAACCCCTTAATAGTATTATTTCTGCTCGTTCCCTGTGGATTCGATAACCTTGGAATACTCTGAGGGAAAAAGAGCTACAACTGTACACCGTCCTCTTGCGGTATATAAGTGGGTGCGTAATTACGACCAACAAGCCCTTTTTCTGGCGCCGTTGCCGGGGAACAAGCCAGTTCTTTTACTATTAATATTTTACTAACGTCTAATCCTCTCTTTTCTAGTTGTTTTCGTTTTTATGTTTTGTGTGAATTTTCAGGATGAGTACGACAGGACCTTCTCTGACGCTCAGGGAACTTTTTCTACCATCTCTAGACGTGCTGGTGCCTCAATCCTCAGATGAGAAGGCCATGGCCTCCTCGTATGGGTTGAACCCCATTATCATTAGCATGGCTGAAGCAAACAAGTTCTTTGGAGTGAAAGAGGAGAACCCGTATACTCACTTACAAGATTTGGAGGCACTTTGCCAAACATTCCATCATGAAGGAGTGCCTCGGGATCTTTACAGGTGGCTGCTTTTCCTATTCTCTTTAGGAGGAAAAGCCAAAGAGTGGCACAAGACAGCATCTTGAGAAGCAAAAGGTAAGTGGAGTGAGTTAGTTGGAAATTTTTGTCTCCACTATTTTCCTTTGCCAAAGGTGCAGAAGTTGAGAAGGGAAGTGGTGAACTTCTTACAAGAAGATGAAGAATCTCTCGCGGAAGCCGGGACGCATTTTCAAACATTATTGAAACAAGGACCTGACCTCGGCATTGATGAGAATATGTGCGCTCAAACCTTCTACATGGCCATAAACAAGACATCGAGGATGCATTTAGACGGATTGGTCGGAGGAAGTTTTTTGAGATTGACAGCCAAGGTAGGGATCGAATTGTTAGGCAAAATTGCCGAGAATGAAGCTCTGCACAAGCATTGGGAAGAATATCTAGAACCAAATCGGCAATGCCCAGAAGTTATGCAGAAGGGAGAGTTGCCAGCTGAACAGACTTGATGTCCGAGAGTAGATCAATGATTACTTCGGAGCAATTCGAAGAAATAAAGCCTGTCTGACCCGCCTCTGTAGATCTGACGTGTGCGCCGATCGGCGCAGTCGCGACGACAGGAGAACCGATCACCCTGATAACTCTATCAAGTAGCAAGGAATATACCAAGATAGAAGCTGCGATTCTGGACAACCACCTGAAGGAATTTGAAGGAAACTTTGCTAAACCAAAGGGGGATAGAACATTGGCGAATGCTAAACCACTGGACGAATTTGAGCCGATGGACTGGATTCCCATTGATTTTTCGCACGAGTTGCTCAATATGAGAAGATCCTTCAGTCCGCAAGACGCCTCCGAAGCCGGAATTGAGTATAATTTCCCAAGTAATCACCTCAAGTCGGAAGTTTTTGATCAAGAGATTATTGGGAGAGTTTTAGGGAAGCTTTACAACGATGATATAGAGCTTGATGGAACAGAGGTGAAACAAGCGAAGAGATTGCTAGACAGTTGCTTTGAGCCATCCCCCTACGAAGGATTATGTGGTGTGTATGTTGTAGGTCTTACTGAAGAGGAAAAAGAAGAACCCTGCATACCATGTGAGATATCGGGGAAGAAATTTCTGAAAGCCTTGTGTGACTTTGGTTCCCGTGTCAGCTTGATGACTTACGATGCATTCATGAGCATGCCTTATGGAACTCAACAACGGCTGATGGGGCCTGAACTTGAGCTGATCATGGCGGATGGTAGGAAGGCCAAGCCACTAGGAGTGATCAAGAATGTCGAAATTGAGATCAGCTTGAAAAAAATGCCGGTAGATTTCTTTGTTCTAGACAATAAAGAAACTGGGGTTGAAGATATCATTCTGGGAAGGCCATTCTTAAGATTAGTACAAGCTGTTCTGGATGCTGGAAAAGGTCAAATTACGCTACACCTGGGAGAGGAAGAAGTGCGATTTCAATTTAATGATCCGTCTCATCAAGACTGTTCTTACTATCAGGAATTCTGCCCAGAGGAAGACGAGAGGATAGGAATGGATATGGAAGACCCATTGGACCACATCATGCGCAGAACTGACGAGCATACTGCCAGCGCCGATCGGCGCGACGCTTGCGCCGATCGACGCAACCAGGAAAATTCTGATTTTGAACCTCTCGGGGAGCTGGATCCAAATGAAGCGCCAGAAGTGGAACAGAAGGAACTCCCGAAGGAGCTACGCTATGAATATCTAGGAAAGAATAGAACATATCCAGTTATTGTGAACAACGTCCTAACGAAAGAAGAAACAGAGAGGCTTCTCGCTACGCTCAAAAAGTATAAGAAGGCCATTGGTTACACATTGGATGACATCAAGGGAATCAGCCCCGCATTTTACACCCATAAGATTAACTTGGAGGAGAATACTAAACCAGTGGTTGAAGGGATGCGAAGGTTGAAGGAATCAATGAAGCCAGTTGTTAAAAAGGAGATTTTGAAGCTGCTTAATGCAGGTATGATCTACCATATTGCTGATAGTGAATGGGTTAGTCCAGTGCATTGTGTACCCAAGAAAGGAGGGTTGACAGTGGTGCCTAACGAGAACAATGAGTTGATCCCTCAAAGGACTGTAACTGGATGGAGAATGTGCATAGACTATAGAAGTTTGAACAAAGTGACGAAGAAAGATCACTATCCTCTTCCATTCATTGACGAGATGCTTGAAAGATTAGCAAAGAATTCATACTTTTGTTATTTGGATGGATATAGTGGTTTCTTTCAAATACCGGTAAGACCAGAAGATCAGCAGAAAACTACTTTTACTTGCCCTTTTGGGACATTTGCATATAGAAGGATGTCATTTGGTCTTTGCAACGCGCCCGCAACATTTCAAAGATGCATGAATGCAATATTCGCTGAATTCATAGAAGATATTACGGAGCTATTTATGGATGACTTCTCCGTGCATGGTGCTGATTTTGATAGCTATTTGGAGAATTTGGAGAAGGTTTTGAAAAGGTGTGTTAAATGCGACTTAGTTCTTAATTGGGAGAAATGTCACTTCATGGTAAAGAAGGGATAGTACTTGGTCATGTCATATCTAAAGAGGGATAGAGGTTGATAAGGCAAAGGTATCTACAGTTGAGAAATTACCTCCCCTACTGATCTTACAACTTTGAGGAGTTTTCTTGGACATGCCAACTTCTATCGTAGATTTGTTAAGGATTATTCAAAGATTGCTAAACCCCTGATAGAATTGTTAAAGCAAGATACAGAATTTGTCATGGACGAGGAAAGACTCTTGGCCTTCAGAAGATTAAAGGAAGCTCTATGCTCTACACCCATTATGCAGCCACCTGATTGGAGTTTACCTTTTGAAATTATGTGTGATGCAAGTGACTATGCAGTTGGAGCTGTTCTTGGACAACGGAAGGAAGGTAAAGTGCATGCTATTTATTATGCTAGCAAAACTTTGAATAAGGCGCAGATTAATTATACAACAACTGAGAAAGAGATGTTAGCTGTTATATTTGCTTTTGAGAAGTTTAGATCCTACATTCTAAATTCTAAGGTGATTGTATATACTGATCATGCTGCTATAAGATACTTTGTTTCAAAGAAGAAGTCTAAGCCTCGGTTAATGCGATGGGTATTGATGCTGCAAGAATTTGATTTGGAGATAAGAGATAAGAAAGGAGTAAAAAATTCTATAGCAGATCATTTATCTCGTCTTGAATCATCATCAACTGAGCCAATAAGAGATGAAATGCGACAAGAGCAGTTGTTTGCCGCATTTGATCGTAGAGAGAACTGGATGATGGATATTATCAAAGGTTTCAAGGCACAAACTGATCTGATGAACAAGAACACAAGGAAAAGAGTTAAGAGTGAAATGAGAAAATTTATATGGGCCAACCCATACTTGTATAGGTATTGCGAGGATGGAGCAGTACGGAGATGTGTACCCAAAGAAGAACGAGCGAGCATTTTAGCAAAATGTCATTCTTCGGATTATGGGGGACACTATGGCTACTTCAGAACACAAGCAAAGGTATGGGCGAGTGGATTCTATTGGCGTACTATGCATGAAGATGCAAAAAGGTATGTTGCAACATGTGCTCAATGCCAATGAATAGAGAATGTTAACAGTAGGAATGCAATGCCTCTTAAGTACAATCTTCAAGTTGATATCTTTGATGTTTGCGGTATGGATTTTATGGGACCCTTTGTGAATTCTCATGGTTTCGAGTACATATTGGTCGCCATTGATTATGTCTCCAAGTGGGTCGAAGCAATGGCATGCAAGGCTAATACTACAAGAGAATCAAGGAGTATACTTCAGGAGCAGATATTTCCTAGGTACGGAGTACCAAGGATAATAATTACAGATGGAGGATCCCATTTTACAGGAGGAGAATTTACTAGGTTTTTAACCAAATCTAGAGTTGAACATAGAATTGGAACAGTCTACCATCCCCAGACGAATGGACAAGTAGAAACTTTAAATAAGCAATTAAAGGGAATTCTGCAGAAGATTGTTACAAAGGAAGGAAAAGATTGGGCCACAAAGCTTAATGGAGCGTTATGGGCATATAGGACGGCATTCAAGACACCGATTGGTATGACACCATATCAATTCGTCTATGGGAAATCATGTCACCTACCGGTGGAATTGGAACATAAGGCTTATTGGGCTATAAAGGAAATGAATTTGGATCTTGATGCCGCCGGCATGAAAAGAAAGATACAAATAAGTGAATCAGAAGAGATGCGATTACGTGCATATGAAAATGCAGTCATATACAAAGAGAAAACAAAGAAGTGGTACGATAAGAAGCTTTTGAAGAAGGAATTCAAGGAAGGAGATCGGGTGCTCCTATTTAATTCGCGATTCAGATTATTTGGTAAAGGCAAATTGCGAAGCAAATGGGAGGGACCTTATCTTGTGAATACGGTGTTACCTTCGGGAGCGGTAATCATAATGGATGGCAAGAGAAACAAGTACACGATGAACGGACAACGTCTAAAGGTATACCTAGAACCCGACACATTTGAATTAAAATCTTTTGATGTGTATTTCACTGCTTAGTACCCTGTGTGGTCGAGCTTAACGACGTAAAACAAAGGCTAGTATGTGATTTGGTAATTTAGTGTACCGCACCGATCGGCGCGTTGCTGCGCCGATCGGCGCAGCCCTGCACCGATCGGTGCGGTAGAGTCCTTTTGGTTTTTGAGTCGGTTTTGGACCTTGCCTTTTTAAGACTCGTTAAATTCCACGAATAAGAGAAAGAGTTCTTGTCCAATTGGAAATCAAGGGATATAAATATGAGGGGACAGCAAACCCAGGGATCAACTCGTATTACATCGTCACCAGAACAAACCCTAAGAGCAGAAGCGATGGAAGGCGACGCATCGGGCAGAAACCAAGGCGGCGCCAATCGGCGCGACTCTGGAGCCGATCGGCTCGGCGGCGGATTTTCTCAGCCCTCTGCAAATTGGTCCTGGGAAGAAGTCGACAAATTGTTGACACCAACACGAGATGATCCTCTCGTCTGGTCAGATCCACGGAAGAAATTCATGAAGAAAAGCCAAGCTGATCCGTGGAACGCCGACAAGGTGAAGATGGATAATGAACTTCGGCAGATGATAAAGAGAGTATTGGTGCGCAAAGGAAAATCTGTAGCGTCTATTAAAAGTGAAGCAGTTTGTCAAAGGTATACCATGGAAAGTCTTATTGATCTTGCTAAGCCCTTGTTGTATGAGGATTTCCTATCTTTCGAAAGATCATTAACTGAGCAAGAGAAGGAAGAGCTGGATGAAGAGAGCACCCTCACAATCCATAGGTGCCGACTTTATAGTGAACATGACATTGCCGCTAAGTATGAACTCAAGCTGCGAGAGGAAGCCAAAGAAGCTATGTACCAGCGGGATGCGGAGAAGGATCTTCAAGCTAGAAGGTATGAATCCTTTCCCAGGGTTCTTACTGATTGGGAAAGTTTTCAAGAAAATAAGATTCATAGGAACAGTTGTATTGAGGGTTGCAAGTGTCTCTTTTGTGCTAAAGATCTTCAACGCAAGGTTGAACTCCAATTGGCAGAAGATCCAGCTTTCATACCTAGAGATTTAATATATAATGATGGCTATCACGCAGTTCCTAGAGGGAGGACGCCTAAGGAGATTAATGATGAGATTTTATGAAGGCAGCAGAATAAGGTAATCCGTGAGCGTAATCTAGAGCAGTTAGCTAAGAATATGAAGAAAGCTGCTAGCTGCGCCGATCTGCGCCACACTGGAGCCGATCGGCGCGACACTGGAGCCGATCGGCACGACCTGAAGATGGCTAAATTTATTGATCTGACGGCTCTGCCAAGTGAAGACGAAGAATTTGCTGCAATGAAGTGTAAGACTACACCAGAGGTTCGTAGATCTGCTAGACTATCGGGTAAGCCAATTCAAAAGTATTCCGAACGGGATAGCGACTTTGATATGTCATACTATTTGGAAACTTTGGAAAGCGGTGATCCTAGTGTGCGTGGAGATTTTAGTGATGATTTTTATATGCGAAGAGGCTTTGGTAGTCCTAAGTTCGAAAATCAGGAAACACTTGCAGAATGCAGTAATGACAGGGCAGCAAGAACTTCAACAAGAGTTAATGGTAATGCAGAGGGAAGTGGAGGAAGTCACAATGGTGGAAGAACACCACTGCGCCGATCGGCTCAGCCTTTGCGCTGATCGGCTCAGAGGAATTTGAATAGAGCCTCCCCTTACAGCGTTGAAAATCATAACCTACAACCGCCTGCTTGCTGTCCTGTCTACCGAAAAAACATTGAGCGCCTGTATCTAGACAGAGATCGTGCTTACAGTCATCAAAGAGATGTGGACCGTAGAATCCAGGATACAATCGAGATGAACGAAGCGGACTATACTTTTCTCATAAGGAGTATAAGACGAATTTTTTGAGTCTTGAACAGGCATGGTCTGCATGAGTGTGTTGAGTTTCTTCTCTTGCAATGAGGACATTGCAAATTTTGAGTGTGGGGGAAAGGCTTTGCCATTAGTCATAGTTTTTAAATGTTTTTGAGTCTAGTTTCTCGTGTTTTTGTGTCTAGTTTCTCATTTGTTTTTCTTAATGAGTGTTTATTTAAGTTTGTGTGTGTGCTTAAGAGAGTCACGAGTCATGTTGAGAGTTGCTTCAAGGTATTTTATGTAGTTTGAATTATTGCATTGTCTTTAATAAAGTTAGTGTCGATTGTCAAATTGAAAGTGTTCCATGCTATTTATCTTATCTTTCTGATGATCGATTAGTTGATTACTTGAATTTGTTGGTTACCACTTAACTTTTGAGCTTTGTATTTGTGAAAATTTCTTTTGACTCATCATAAGCTAAAGCAAAAGCAAGGTCTAAATATGCCTACATAGCCGAGTGAATGAGAGCAAGCTACACATTTGAACTAAGTGGATTGTAAGTAACTTTGTCAACTTTGTGCTCATGATTTCGACCAAGTTAGGAAAGGATGATCTATTTTGCTTATCTCTATATTTCTAGCCATTCTTATCCATTTAAATTCCTTGCTATCATGAAAACCACACATCTTTGTTTCTCCCTCCTCCTTGATACAACCTATATTCACAATAAAAGGGAATTCAGAAAATTTCTGCTACTGATACAACACAGAAATTGCTGATCATATCGGGAATAGGAAAAAAAAAGTGAAAGAAAAGAAAAAAAATAGACCGCGCCGACCGGCGCAGTGTTGCACCGATCGGCGCTGTTGCAAAAGAAAGAAAAAAAAGAGGTTATTATAAAAAAAAAGAGGTAAAGAGAAAAAAATATATATTCCCTGAGAGGCAGTAAGGTCATCAAAGAAAGCAGATTTCTGATTATTTCTCATTCTTTGCCATTGTTCTCATTGAAATTTTTTTAGATCTTCTACATTCCTCTTCTCCATTAAAAGTTCTTTTACAAGAAAATTCTTTCTTAATAGGCATGATTGAGTACATTGTTGACATGGTTAATCTTATGGTTTAATTTAGTTATATAGCCGTCCAAGATCCACATACAATCCTTGATTAGATAGGAGAGGGAAGGAAATACACTTGAGAGACCTAGAGAGGACCAAATGCTTGATGTTTGATGCTAAAAGATGAGTCGAGGAGAAATAAAATTGTTTTTGAAAAAGTTTTGTGGTAATTTGATTAAGTTCAAGTATGATATGTCGATTGGTTAAAAGGAGATGAGAGAAAATCTTTGTGGTGGGATAACGAGTAAAAATAATGATTGAGATAGATTGCATGAGAGATGGTGTGAAAATTCTAATTACATATTTGATTTTGTATTGCTCGAGGACTAGAAATGATTTGAGTGTGGGGGAACTGTTGGTGGTTTCTAGACACCCATTTTATCTACCAAAAAGGGATGTTTTGCGTCTTAATTTGGTGGTTTGGACTAACAATTAACCCCATATTTGCGTATATTTGTAGTTGTTCTGTTTTGGATGTAATCGCAGGAAACAGGTGTAGAACAGAGTAATTATGGATAAAGAATTAAAGAGTAACGAAGATGGGCCAGATGCGGAGCCGCGCCGATCGGCACGGGCCTGTGCCGATTGGCGCACCAGGAGAAGACAACGAAAACACGATCCGGTCTAGGAAAGACGAAGGCCCAGCCCAGTATAAGTTAGAGTCAGTGGAAGTTGACCTAATCCCGTCGAGTATAAAAGGAAGATAATTATCAAGAGCCAAAAAAACCAGAAAAGAGACGGCAATCGCGAGAATCAGTTATTAGAACTAGGGTTCCAGGATATTGGCGGCGAAGGTTGGTCAACACCGACGAGATCCACCAGAAGGGAGGTCGCACCGATCGGCGTGACGCTTGCGCCAATCGGCACGTGCATGTTCCAGTGCTATTTCTCACCCCTCTGCTATGTCTAGCAGAAGGATGAGTGAATAGTCTCATATTCTCTTCTCTGGTACGGGGATCTGGTCATGTAACTCTCATACTTGTTGATACTCTCTCGATGAATTTAATCTATGTGATGAACTTTATTGCATATCTATCTATCTCTTTCATTAGTGTATCGGCCAATACACTTTTGCCCGTTACATAGTGCAAGAAACCAGTGGGGAGCTAATAGCCTCTGTAATGACAGCCGGGGTGAACGAAACCACCATGTCTTGTAGAATATTAGAGTCATCACTCGAGTTGATAAGAATAAGGTTGCATGCTAGTGAACCAATCCTAAGGAGAGAATCCTTCATCATCCTGTTACCTCTTCAATAACATTCACCTTCCACTTTCTCACCGTCATCATTCACATCAACCAAACCATTGCAATTTGTTAGTAACCCTTTAATAGTATTTTTCCGCTCGTTCCCTGTGGATTCGATAACCTTGAAATACTTTGAGGGAAAAAGAGCTACAACTATACACCGTCCTCTTGCGGTATATAAGTGGGTGCGTAATTACGACCAACAATAGTGGCAGTCAAATTAGGATAACAAGCACACCCAAAAATCCGAAGATGAGCATAGGAGGGCTGGACATCGTATAGGGCATGATGAGGCGTGTCAAATTGTAGAGTTTTAGTGGGATGCCTATTTAGAAGATACGTTGTCACAGAACCGCCTTACCACGGAGACGGCTCCGTTCCAGGATCTTTCTCGGGTGGCGACATGTGCTGTGACGCCCAATAGTATAACACATGACAGAAGAATATAGAAGCAACAAGACATAGGTAGAGTACAGAGTTTTTCAATAAATCCGAATTTATATTACAAACCAGAGTTTTAACAAAAGAATATGCGGAAGCGAAATTTTTCAACAGCGAAATAGTTCGGCGGGATAGATAAGATATAATCGCCCTCTCACGGTGACATAGTGAACAATCTGACCATGATAGGTGTGTTGCCCGAACACCGTACCGG
This sequence comes from Eleusine indica, assembly GCA_030378355.1. Lineage (NCBI taxonomy): Eukaryota > Viridiplantae > Streptophyta > Magnoliopsida > Poales > Poaceae > Eleusine > Eleusine indica. Next base: position 50,796,840 of record CM059494.1, read on the forward strand.
CAATCAAGAGACTACTCCTCGTCTTCGTTCATGCACAGCTCCCACTCGATGTTCCAGCAGTCAGCGCGCTGACCTTCCCAGTGGAACCTCCCACCGTAGTGGTAGTCTCCACCCTGGTCCTCTGAAAAGCACATAGAGCTACGCCCTGAGTAACTAATTTACTTAGCAAGACTGACCCGTCAACATGGCCAACTACAGCCGACACTGTTGGTCGTACCTACCCACCCACTTCTATACCGCAAGAGGACGGTGTACGATTGTAGCACCTTTTCTCTTGAATTGAGTATTCCAAGGTTTATCGAATCCACTGAGACCTTAGGGATAATTAAACAGAGTTAACAGTAAAAGATCTAGTCAAAGCTACTATGGAAATCATGTTGCATGAAGGGGGACTGGCCAGCGCAAAGGTGTGCCAGACAGTAAATCTGTCATTGCGCCGATCGGCGCAGGAGTTGAGCTGATCGGCACACTAGTGAATCCAAGCCAAAGTATGCCAGACAGTAAATCTGTCGTTGCGCCGATTGGCGCAGGAGTTGAGCCGATCAGCACACTAGTGAATCTAAGCCAAAGTGCGTCAGATGCCTTGTAAGCCTAAGCTGTTAAGTGAGTAACCAGATATCTACTAGTGAGATCGTAACCAGAAAGTCTAATTAAATAGCATCATAATGGGTAATTACATAGATCAATAAAAATCTATAATGAATAAGACCACCGTGCTTTTCGAGCGGCTCCTGATTTATCGCTGCCAAGAGGAAACCCTTAATCGCGTAAGTATCTTACCCTACTCAACTATCCAATAGTGATGCGTAGGCTTAGTGCTGTCACCGCTAAACCACACTACTAGCATCATCAAGCAACCATAATCAATACAATGTCCGAATACTATCCTAATCACCACGATCAAGATAATATCAACTTACTTAGCCTAGAACTAAGCAATTGGAATAAGCACATGCATGATTATAGAATCAAGATAGACAAATCACCAAAACCATCATCAACATATTCAATCATCCTTGAGATACATAGAGTAAGATTCATCCTCGTCAAGATGGCCTACCTTGACAGATCAACTCTTAACACCAATGGTTTTTGAAACTCAACAAGAGATCTATTCTAACGGGGCAAGCCCCGGTGGCTCTAACTCACGGATCTGTTGTCCCTCTGTCGCCTCCCTTCTCTACGGCCAGGCTTTACAAGTATTTATAGGGGTTCTACTCGTAAAGGACTCGGTTTCTAGCAAATAGGGTGGTTGCGCCGATCGGCGCAGGATTGCGCTGATCGGCGCAAGCCGTGTCTTCTCTGGTTTCTTCTCCGAGTCGGTTCCTCCGTCTTCCACAGCTGCCATGTGAGCCTTTTCCTTCGAGATAAAGTCTTGTACTGCACGTCGAGATCTTGAAGTTCCACAAATTTTTTAGGCAAATATCTTCAAGTGTCTTACGCAGATAAACTTCCATAAACATGTGGAATGGGCCTCAGTCACTTCTGTGGGCCAAAACACCCTTGCGCCGATTGGCTCATGTACTGCGCCAATCGGCGCACTGGGCTTCTTTAGTGCTTTTCGTCGGTTCTGGACTCCTGTCCTCTCCAGCATCACTTTAATCACCAATTTTACCTGTTTCTGCAATAAAGCTCCAATACAACGCATATACAAATATATAGACAATATCATAGGTAAATGGCCTAAATTAGTATCAATTATGCTCTACTTGGGGTAATGTTCACATATAAACGGGGCACTTGGGAAGTGCCAACAGTTCCCCCACACTTAAACCTTTGCTCGTCCCGAGTAAAATAAAGAAAGAAAAATAAAAAAACATACTCTTTCTATCATAAAAGATATCTCAAATCAGCAAATGTTGAGCATTGTTCTATTGTGGTGTATTTTATATTGGTATTCAGCAAAATAATTCAAATATGGGCATAAAGCTTAAAGTTTCTCCTCAAAGCAACAGATCATGTCCAACTAACAAATTATAACTTTTCCACACATGTAAATTACTTAAAAGATTGTTGTGAACATTGAGAATCTATCTTCCAAATAATCCAAGGCAACAACTCATCTTTCAAATCCCTCAACCTATATCCTACAACATAATGATCAAATAATATTAGTGTAAGGCTTATATGAGTAGCTAGGTGAGGTAATTCAAGGATTGCAAACATAAATCAATAATATATTGTAAAGCTAGGAGATTATTCTTCGTTGGAATTATAGAAACTTATCAAGATGGCCATTAAGAAAGAAAAATTTAAGAAAGGACTCACACTTTGGATATGTGGACATGTGCATAGCAAAAATTTGATCTTGGAAGATTGCACATGGTTGGAATGATTCATGGCTATATTAGAATGAATTTCGAGAATAAGCATGTCATATACCACCCCCCCCCCCCCCCACACTTAAAATTTTGCTAGTCCCTTAGCAAATAGCAGAGCTTTTCTCTCTCTCTTTTTTTTTCACTTCTTGTTTTTCCTTTTTTATTTTGCTCTCTGCTGCGCCGATCGGCTCAGGGTGCGTCGATCAGCTCTCAACCCAAATTCACCAACATTTGTTGGTATTTGATCCGTCTGGCTTCAATATTTATTCAAAAATTAAATATAGCCAGAAATATAGGATGTGGTCAAGGAATGATACTCAACAAGATGTTTTGGGTTTATGATAGTGTACTCAGCGGAATTGAATTTTTGCATGAGTAATTCAAGGCTAGAAAAAGATACACAAAGAATTGCCATCTTAGTAAAGTTCATACCAAAAAGAATTAAATCCTAACCAAACTCAACCATCATTTTAATGTTTATCTACATATCAAAGGCTCATGAGTATTGCTCAAAATATGGCATTGGTAGGTAAGGATCTTGAAAACAAAAAATTCCAGAGTTCACAACATGAAAATTTATTTATGAAAAGATTGGTACTAAGTTATCATCACAAACTGGACAACACAAATGAAGCACATGGGTACTCAAAATTGCTCCACATAAGACATGTTTGCCGAATAATCATTAAGTGTAATTTCGAAATTTTATTCAATGCTCAACATTATTTGGTCTTCATCAACACTTTTCAAGAAAGAATAAATAATTCAATTCTCCTAAACGAGCATAACCGCCACCATTATATTAAGATCGAAACTCGAATACATGGTGATGATTTCTGCACACACTTGCATGAAAATAAAACTACTACTAGCACACTTGCATGAAAATAAAACTACTACTAAGTACTACTAACACACTTGCATGAGAGTAAGGACACCCGATAAATGGTTTCCCAACCCGCTCACACACATATAAGCAAATAAAGAAAAAAGATTGCAAAAGATAAAAGAAAACGCAAACCGGGAAACCGTTACACGTGCCAACTTGTAGGCACTCTAGTCATCCGAAAGTGGAGACGATGGCTGATCGAAGCCACAGCACCGCGCCTTGAGTCGCTCGAATTCCTCCACCATCGCATCGTGGTTGTCCCTCCATTGGGACGTGGCTTCCTCCATGCGCTCGATGTAGTGCATGTTGTTGTCGAGGTACCCCTGCATGGGCACGAAAAAGTCTGCACCAGGCACAGGAGGCACCACAGGTACACGCCCTTGGTACCTGTAGTCGATACCCGCGCTGAAGTAGGGTGCGCCGACCGGCACGTCGCCTGCGCCGATCGGCGCAGAGGGCTGTGAACCGCCCGCTGCATCGCTCCACCCTGACTTGTACTGCTGAGGCCCCTAGCGTGACCCCCAGGAGTCTCACTTGCCGCCGGCTGCTGTAGATGTATCCGGCTGTCGAACCCGCCCACGACGGTCCTTGAGAACTCGGCCCCCCTCCAGGAGACCTTCCTCAAGCCAATTTCCGCCCTCCAGCTTGCGAGGGAGGAAAACTCCTAGCTCTGCACACAAGAGCTTGATGTTGGTGCCACCGACATGGAAGCCGGCGCGAACACTTCCCGTGACAATATTGCCACGAGTCATATTCTCGCCGATCTCTGTCGCGCACTCCCACTTGTCATCGCGCCATCCTGGTCCGTCGCCGTCGCAGACGAGGGCTGCTAGGCATTGAAGATAGGCCCCGAAGGCCAACTTCTTGCTTGCCTTGCCCCTCATGTCGAGCCAACCCAGCACCATCACCGACATGGGGTTGCAATGAGACGGACTCACGATGGCGTTGTAGAGCCACCGCAAGTCCGCATCGATGACGTTGCTGGAGTCGACCTTGTCGCCTATGCGCGCCGTCAACCACCGATGGAAGACTTGAATGGTCGGGTTGCGGATGTTGCCATACTTCATCTCATCTATGAACGAGAGCCGCCTCCAAAAGGAGTCAAACTCCCTATGTCCCAAGATGCCAGTGACGTCGGCGTTGGCATCGAAGCCGAAGGCTTGAGCCGCCGCCTCCATGGTCACCGTGTAGCTGATGTCGCGGACGTGGAAGTTGACGGCCTCGTTGTCATCTTCGACGGTGCCAAGCCTCATCGTAGAGGCAATCCCGATGACGACGTCGAGGTTGTAGTCCATGGGAAGAAGGTGGAAGTCCACCCAACCAAGATTGTTGAGCATCCTTCTTATGTCCTCCCACAGGCCGATCGAGGTGAGGAAGGTCTCGTCCAAGTCGAAGTTGGGGATGAACCTTCCCCTCACCGCGAGGTAGTGCCGCTGTTCCTCCGCGCTCTAGAGGGTGAAGCCCTCCTCCACCATGCGCGGCATGAATGCCGGCGGTGGTGGTGATGTGGGAACCCCACGGCTTGCCGCCGTTTGGCTCCTCATAGCACGCCCCGTTGGAAGGGACGCGCCGGAGACGGAGTGGCTGGCGCGGATCTCGTATGTTGCTGCCGCCGAACCGGTAGATGCACCACCCACCGACATGTCATCGCGAGCGCTGGAGCCCCCCTTGCCGAGGAGTCACTGCTTGACTCGCTGCTGCCACCGGAACTGCTTCCTCGGCGTAGCCTCTTGCCCAACTTGCCGACGAAGGAGCGGAGACGATCCATCTGCGAGGAATGCGGAACATGTGCGAGATCGTGGGTAGTGGGAAAGGTGGAGAGATTACCAGGATGGTGTGCCGAATTGGGGGCGCCTGGCCTCCCTTTTATAGTGTGGGAAACTTCTAGGAGAAGGAACCGCCAAAAAATTTCAAAATTTGAGAGCGCGCCGATCGGCACGGCAGTGCGCCGATCGGCACAATTCAAATTTTGAATGCTCTGACCACTCTGGCGCTTGATTCCCATCCTTCATGTCGCTTCCCGGTACATCATGTTGGTAGGCAGGGGAACAGCACGGAATCCCGATATCTTGTTGACTACGCCAATCGGCGCGGGCCCGCGCCGATCGGCGCGCCGTCTCTTTTTTAGCTTTTGGTCAATTCTGTGTCTCCTCTGCATTGCACATCTGCATAGCAATCATACCTGTTTCTCAAAATCAACGCCTGCCTCCTTTGTCACCCATTTGGGAACCGCATGGGTACCTGCGTCGATCGGCACAGAAGGGCGCCGAATGGCGCAAGTACCTTGCACCTCGTCTTTTGGTCCGGCGCTGATCCTGATGCCTCGTGTTCATCTCTTTCACCTATTTTTTCCACTTTTCCCATTGTTCCTATAGTATTGACATACGTAGCGAGGCTCATCTAGTGACCGCGCCGATCGGCGCTGACTCGCGCCGATCGGCGCGACGTTCATTTTGCTCCTGGACCCCGCTTCTTCGCTAGATGTTGCTCTTCATCCTTTCCCGCGCCATTTAGCAACCATTTTGCACACAAAAATTAATTCAAAAAGATTTTTTTTATTACCTTGAAAATAGCTCCGTCTCTAAAAATTACTGTGCTGGTTGATTTTTAGCACCCCTTCAATTCTGGGCGTCGTCAGCCTTCCGTCCTGACTTGGGCAATAATGCGCCGACCGGCGCAGAAGTGCGCCGATCGGCGCAAGCTCTGTTCCTTCCTGTTTTTGGTCCCTTTTTTTTAATATTCCTACATTGTTAGTCCACGGTATGTATATACACAGTTTTGCACGAATAAACAGACAACGCAAGAGCACACAAGAATTAAGCACACACTTTTCTATTTCTTTTATTCGGGAGATTGTTTTTATCACAAGCAAGCAAATTAAAAACACCGGGTTGCCCTCTCAGCCAGCACTAATTAACTAAGTGAAATGGGTTGCCCTCCCACAAGCACTAAAAAAAACTTCTAAATCCCCCGATCATTGGGTTGTCTCCCAAGAGCGCTCTAGTTATTTAGAGGTCAAAGAGCTTGACCTCCCCGCAAACAATCAATCCTTAGTGTCGCGGTGCGGGATATGAGGCCGCGACACTACAAGGTTTTCTTATCTCCATGGTTCTTATAGCTTGGACGACCTATCCATACATCCCCTCCAATTACTTTCGACGCCACGTTGCCATGGTGTCTTGTATCTCTTCACTTCATCAATAGCACGGCACTCTTCTCCCTTTGAGCGAAATTTGAAAGAGTAGGAAGTCCCACTTATATCGAAGCTTATCTCACCACTTCCAACATCAATACTTGCCTTTGCTGTCCTTGATAAGGGTCTGCCTAAGATCAACAGGGTCCTCGTCCTCTTATCCATATCAAGCACAATAAAATCAATAGGGATGATGTGATCTCCAATTTGAACAGGCACATCCTCAGCAATTCCATCAGGAAAGTGTATCGATTGATCAGCTAACTCCAAACACATACCCGTAGGCTCTAATTCAGGCAAATTGAGACTTATGAATATATGACGGGGCATAACACTTACACTTGCTCCAAGATCGCACAAGCACCTATCAAATATCCTTGTTCGAATCATGCATTTGATGCCTGGGGATCCAGGGTCAGGTTTCTTCTCCAGTGCAACATCATTGATTGCCACCGTAAGCTCCTTAGTGACCTTCACAACCTCCTCAGAAACTAGAGACTTCTTGTTTTGCATCATGTCCTTAATATACTTGGCATAGGTGAGAACTTGGATAGCATCAACAAAAGGGACATTGATGTAAAGCTTCTTCATAATATCGACGAACCTTGCAAATTGCTCGTCATGTTGCCGCGCTCTTTCTGTCTTCGTCAGTAGTTGAGTATCTAGAAACGTGGCAGGGCCATGATCTTCTACCTCCACGCTCATTTTCAGACCAGAGAGGTCAACATCCTCCTCGCGTCGATCGGCACTTTTAGGGAGCCGATCGGCGCCGACAGGATCGTCGCGCCGATCGGCGTCGTGTGTGCGCCGATCGGCGCGGGGCTTCCTTGCTCCCGTAGAGTGCTCTGGATCTTCTGTTTGCTTTCTTGACCGCTTAGCTATTGCCTTCAACTGCTCTGCAGACATCGTATTGCCAGGAATAGCCTCTTTGTTGCCTTGAATGGCTTGCCATAGCTGTCCCATCTATTGCTCCATAATCCTGGTATGCTTCAAAATCTGCTCATTGGAGCTCCCAATTTTTCTATCACCTTGTCATTTATTCCCTCAAGGAAACGATCAATCTCCTTGAATTTAGCTTGATTGTCCTTGTTGATCTTCTCTTGAGCTTGGAAGAACTCATGACATTGGAGACAAAGTGGGATAGAATTTTGCATGGACGAACTAGGAGAGAAAGAACTCCTTTGTTGCTGATATTGGGGCTTCCATCCACTATTCTTCATATATTCTAGCATCTTCATCTCTTTAGGGCAATCTTTCTGCACATGACCAAATTCTCCACACTCACTACATGTGGGGCGTCCAACTAGAGAGAAGGGGAACAGCCGCACACGTGCTTGATCTCCTGTCAATCCCGCTATCTTGAATGTACTGCAAACCTCAAGTAAGTGTTGCAAGATGATTGGGATCTTTTGAACCTGTGAACGGTTGTTGCGCCAGTATTCCAACACATCTCTCCAATTGATACGGAAGTCGATCTTGAGCTTCTTGGAAATTTGTCTTGACAATACTAGTCAATTGTGGCTTGAAACGATTAACCATAGGTACCTCTGCCATCTCCTCTTCTTCTTGCTCTTGAACTGGGTCTTCTATTGTGAATAATACTCGAGGTCTTGCGTGGACTGCTTCTCCAGCTAAACTTCCAAGTGACTTGCTTCTCTTCTCCGCTATTCTCTTCTTGTGAAAGAGTCTTTCTGGATCATCGGTGTAATTAGAGGGTTTCTTTGACTTAGGACCGTCCATACCTGTTAGTTTCACTTAATAGAATATATGTACTAGAGAGACAAGTAAAGCACAATGACTAAACACTAATACATCAAACAATGTTTAAAAACCTGCTATGGTCCTCGGCAACGGCGCCAGAAATTATGCTTGTTGTTCGTACCTACGCACCTACTTATATACTGCAAGAGGACGGTGTATGATTGTAGCACTTTTTCCCTTGAATTGAGTATTCCAAGGTTTATCAAATCCACTAGGACCTTAGAGATAATTAAACAAAGTTAACAGTTAAAGATCTAGTCAAAGCTACTGTCGAAATCAGGTTGCATGAAGGGGGACTGGCCAGCGCAAAGGTGCGCCAGACAGTAAATCTGTCATTGCGCCGATTGGCGCAGGAGTTGAGCCGATCGGCACACTAGTGAATCTAAGCCAAAGTACGCCAGACAGTAAATCTATCGTTGCGCCGATTGGCGCAGGAGTTGAGCCGATTGGCACACTAGTGAATCTAAGCGAAAGTGCGCCAGATGCCTTGTAAGCCTATGCTGTTAAGTGAGTAATCAGATATCTACTAGTGAGATTGTAATCAAAAAATCTAATTAAATAGCATCATAATGGGTAATTACATAGATCAATGAAAATCTATAATGAATAAGACCACCCTGCTTTCCGAGCGGCTCCCGATTTATCGCTGCCGAGAGGAAACCCTTAATCGCGCGAGTATCTTACCCTACTCAACTATCCAATAGTGCTGCGCAGGCTTAGTGCTGTCACCGCTAAACCACACTACTAGCATCATCAAGCAACCATAATCAATACAATGTCCGAATACTATCCGAATCACTACGATCAAGATAATATCAACTTACTTATCCTAGAACTAAGCAATTGGAATAAGCACATGCATGATTATAGAATCAAGATAGACAAATCACCAAAACCATCATTAACATATTCAATCATCCTTGAAATACATAGAGTAAGATTCATCCCCGTCGAGATGGCCTACCTTGATGGATCAACTCTTAACACCAATGATTCTTGAAACTCGACTAGAGATCTATTCTAACGGGGCAAGCCTCGGTGACTCTAACTCACGGATCTGTTGTCCCTCTGTCGCCTCCCTTCTCTACGGCCAGGGTTTACAAGTACTTATAGGGGTTCTACTCATAAAGGACTCGGTTTCTAGCAAATAGGGCGGTTGCGCCGATTGGCGCAAGCCGTGTCTTCTCTGGTTTCTTCTTCGAGTCGGTTCCTCTATCTTCCACAGCTACCATGTGGGCCTTTTCCTTCGAGATAAAGTCTTGTACTGCACGTCGAGATCTTGAAGTTCCATAAATCTTTTAGGCAAATATCTTCAAGTGTCTTGTGCAGATAAACTTTCATAAACATGTGGAATGGGCCTCGGTCACTTCTATGGGCCAAAACACCCTTGCGCCAATCGGCTCATGTACTGTGCCTATCGGCGCACTGGGCTTCTTCAGTGCTTTTCGTCGGTTCTGGACTCCTGTCCTCTCCAGCATCACTTTAATCACCAATTTTACCTGTTTCTACATAAAGTTCCAAAACAACGCATATATAAATATATAGACAATATCATAGGTAAATGGCCTAAATTAGTATCAATTATGCTCTAATTGGAATCATATTCACATATAAAAGGGGCACTTGGGAAGTGCCAATAGACACCTAGACAATGCAAAGTCTAGGGATAGGGTTTATTTTGCCAGAATGTCAGCCTACAAGTGGATCCTTATTTTCAAGTTCTAGCAGCAAGTTAAGTTGTCATACGGAATAATAAATTTAGTTTGCCCTAAGCTATAACAAACAAGGTCACAAAACAATCTTAATAATTTTAAACAGCAGTATTAAACCCACTCATCATCTTAATGGCTTCCGACACTGTTCTGGAGCAGCGATCAAGTGGTACTTGTTACTGTAAGGGGCAGTGACTCAAATCGATTTACATCCTGCAGGAGAAACCTGCTTGCACGACCCATACGCGCTTCCTGGAAGCCGCCTGGATCAACCTTTCGCTTACGGTACCGCAGGGTCTTCCGGGTCCAGACTCCCCCGAGAAGGGTCCCCCAACGCGATGCGCCCCATGCCGCCATCCGTGGGTGGATTGCTCCCTCCTCTCAGCCACAGTTCCACCAAAGAAGGGAGAAGGCTATCTTCCGACTAGGCAGTAGTCGTAGCTACGTCGGTTTACTAGGCCCATAACTCTAGCATAGTATGTTCAAACTTGATCCCATGGGCCGAACACGAGGCGTAGCCTTAGGTGACTCGGACGGGGCTACCTCCTTGAAGACAAGCTGTCCTTAGGTTTTATAGTATCTTGATAAAAATCATCGAGCTTAAGTGAGCCATTTATAATTTAGCATGGTTTAGTAGTTATTTACTCGTGTATTATCTACTGTAAATAGAACATACCATGAGGGGTTCTTATGCTAAGTTGCAATTATATACATTGCTTGCTTGACTTTTAATAATTAAACAATAGGCAAGGGCAATTAATTATTTCGACATGGTTCTATTTGTCAATAGTACACGAGTGATTTACTGTAAATGGGTAATGTCAGGAGTGAATTATATGCCAAATTTCCTTTACATGCAATAAGCCATTAATTTTAAATAATTAGAACAGTGCAAAAGGTTAAATAATTATTTATGTCTAAAATACAAAGAATTATGACTTGTGATTTTACAGTATGGTCCAACAAGTCAGAACATGATTAATCACTAAGTTTTATTAATTTACTAGCCTCTAAGAGTTCTTTATGATTTTATTAGTGGTTTCACCAATTTATTTTATATTTGATAAAATACCATTATGCAACGTGTTTTAGCAATTTTTCTACAACAGTACGAGTCCAGGCAAGGCCAACAAAATTTACTTTACTTCAAAATTTGTATTAATTTCCTTACTACGCATTTTTCAATTTTTATCATTTTCCTGGAAATGAATAAAGGAAGAAAACCATTTTTCGTGCTCGTGGGCCGCATGCCAGCAGCCCAGTGGGCCGAAACCCACATGGAGGGGCGCTCCTGGGCCAGATCAGGCCCAGGCGGGCACGGCCCAATGGCCAGCATGGCCCATCGGCCAGCTCGATCGAGCCGAGCGCGCACGAGAGGGAGCGAGGCGGCTCACCGGGGCTAGTACGGCGACGGTGAGGCGGAGCTGCGGCGGGTGGCGGCGGCGGTCCGGAGGAGGGGCTGCACGGGAATAAGCCGAGTGAGGCCGATGCGACGCGCCGGGGCAGGGTAGTTGTGCTTGCAAGAGGAATTGAGTCGAGGCTCACCGGAGCTCTTGCGCGACGCGGTGGAGCGGCGGTCGGAGGCGGGGAAGATGTTGTCGATTACCGGCGGCTCAGAGTCGAAGAAGGAGGGCGGCTTCGCGAGAGGCTTGGAGACGGCGACGCGGCGCTCCGAGCATTGACGACCGAGACGGGGAGGCAGCGTAGTGGCGGCGACGCGAAGCTCGGCCATGAGCTGCAATGGCGGGGGCATTGTGCGGGCGAGAGAGAGAGAGGGAGTGGAAATGAGGGCCGTTCGGACAGAAGGAGAGGGGACAAAGGGGATGTCGGAGTGCTGGTGGGGCATTCGATCCGCAGCAACAGCTGATGGCCGTACGCCGGCGGCCACGCGATGACGCGCGAGCGGGGCGAGCGCGCGGTGCCCTGGTGTGCTTTCTCATAGTGGCTGACAGGTGGGTCCTGTGGGGTTTTTCTTTTTCCTTTATTTCCAAACTCCTATAAACCACTGATGCTTGTTATTTTTGTGAGGATTAATCCACTGCTGATCAAATGAAATGAAAAATATGGTCAAACTCCTCATAATGTGAGTGATTTTACAAAAATACTAACGGCCATTAGTCCTTAATAAAATTTGAATAGAAATTTTATAAAGAGGGGTAGTTTTTGGGCATTCGACCATTTATTTGGTGCATTAAATGGTGAGATAAAATTATGGTAAATTCACCAAAATTCTATTTCACCAGGACATACCACATATATTTTTAGTGGCACTATGTTATGTTGGAAATATTTGAATTGTAGTTCAATGGTCATTCAACTTAGCTTAATGGCTTCCAAATTTGATCAAATTTTCAGTTCAAGTTTTTGTCCAGGGTTCTTGTTCATGTGAGGATATCACAGCCCTCCCCCCTTAAAGAAATCTTGTCCCGAGATTAAGGAAGTCATAACGGTTTACCTAGGTGTGGCGTTGGAACTCGGGGTAGTGGCTTTGTAGGAACTCTTCAGTTTCCCAGGTGGCTTCCCTGGCGGTGTGGTTGCTCCATTGAACCTTGTAGAACTTGAGTGCCTTCTTATGCGTAACTCGTTCCTTCTCGTCTAGCACCCTCACCGGACGCTCTGAATACGTCAGATCGGGTTGTAGTTGTCCAGTGGCCTCCAATGGAACGTCCGCCGGGGTCTTCAGACATTTCTTGAGCTGGGACACATGGAAGGTATCATGCACTCTAGCAAGCTCCACTGGTAGCTAGAGTTTATAGGCGACCGGCCCACATCTTGCGACGATCGAATAGGGTCCAATGTATCGGGGTGCTAGTATTCTGCGGACTCCAAATCGTTGTACACCTTTGGTTGGTGACACTCAGAGATAGACCATGTCATCGGCTCTGAATTCCAACGGGCGGCGTCTTTTATCTGCATAACTTTTCTGCCTGGATTTTGCTGCTCGTAGGTTTGATTGGATCTCAAGTACTTTCTCCTCAGCTTGCTTCACTATTTCTGGACCGAATATGACTCTCTCCCCTGATTCTGACCAACTCAATGGTGTGCGACAACGGTGACCGTAGAGAGCCTTGAATGGTGCCATTTTGATGCTTTCTTGATAACTATTATTGTATGCAAATTCTGCCAAGGGCAGGCATTCATCCCACCTTTTGTTGTGATTCAACACATATGCCCTCAACATGTCTTCCAATATTTGGTTAACTCTTTCCGTCTGACCGTCTGTCTGGGGATGGTATGCAGAACCTCTAATCAACCTTGTGCCCAGTGACTCATGTAACTTCTCCCAAAAGTGTCCCACAAATTGGGAGCCTCTGTCGGATATGATAGTCTTGGGCACTCCGTGCAAACACATGATTCGCTCAATGTATAGTTGCGCGTATTTCTGCTTCTTGAACCGTGTCGATACAGGGATGAAGTGTGCGACCTTTGTCAACCTGTCAACAATGACCCATATGGAGTCGAATTTGTGTGACGTCGGTAGTAGGCCAACAATGAAATCCATGCTGATATCCTCCCATTTCCAAGCTGGAACACTCAAGGGTTGTAGCAGGCCCGCCTTCTTCAGATGATCAGCCTTGACGCGGCGGCAGGTATCACACTCGGCGACATATCGCGCTATTTCCCTCTTCATCCGGGTCCAGCAATATCTAGACCTCAAATCATGGTACATCTTGTTACTACCCGGGTTTCATATTTTGCAATGTGAGCCTCGTCCAAAATCTTCTTGCGGAGTTCCATATTTTTTGGCACCACTAGGCGATTCTTGAACCATAAAACACCTTCTGCATCTTCTCGAAAACATTGAACCTTAGCGTCGCCTTCTTTTTGTCTCCTTCTGAGGTGTGCTATGCCAACATCATTTTTCTGGGTTGCTACTATCTCTTCCTGTAAAGTAGGAATTAATGCTAGGTTATAGAGGGCTCCGTGGGGTGTTACTTGAACATAATGACCATCTTGGGCTTGCGGGCTGACCAGGATGTGGTGGCATTGAGCCTTGCGGCTTAGTGCGTCAGCCACGACATTAGCCTTTCGTGGGTGATAGTGCACTTCCAACTCATAGTCCTTAATCAATTCCAACCAACGACGTTGTCTCATGTTTAGGTGATCCTGAGTGAAAATGTACTTCAAGCTTTTGTGATCGGTGTATATACGAACTAAATTTCCAAGAAGGTAATGTCTCCACATCTTTAAGGCTAACACCACCGCTGCTAATTCCAGATCGTGTGCGGGGTAATTCTGCTCATGCTTCCTCAACTGCTTTGATCCATAAGCAATGACTCTCCCTTCTTGCATGAGCAGACACCCTAATCCAATGCCCGAAGCATCACAATAGACATCGAACGACTTCCCCAGGTCCGGTTGAGCTAATACTGGGGCCCTGGTCAGGTGCTTCTTCAGGGTTTGAAAAGCATTCTCACAGCCCTCATCCCATACGAATTTCCTTTCTTTCTTAAGTAACTCGGTCATGGGCTCTGCAATCTTGGAGAAGTTGGGAATGAAACGGCGGTAGTAACCAGCCAATCCAAGAAAACTACATATATGAAATACAGTCTTCGGTGTCTTCCAATTCAGTACATCTCTTACTTTGCTAGGATCCACTGCTATGCCTTCTTCCGAGATAATATGGTCTAGAAATGGTACTTGCTTCAACCAAAACTCACATTTGCTAAACTTAGCATAGAGCTGGTGCCCCCTTAACCTCTGTAATACAACATGAAGATGCTCTGCATGTTCTTCTTCTGACTTAGAGTAGACACCACTACAAACTTGTCCAACTCTGGCATGAACACCGAGTTCATGAGATACATGAAGTGCGCCGGTGCATTTGATGGTATCCAGACCGGAGATCGATCTTGGAGAAAACCTTAGCTCCTATTAATTGATCAAAGAGAATGTCAATGTGGGGCAGTGGATACTTGTTCTTGATAGTCACGGCATTGAGGGGTCGGTAATCCACACATAGCCTCAAGGTCTCATTCTTCTTTTTCACGAACAGTGCCGGACAACCCCAAGGTGAAGAACTTGGTCAGATAAACCCCTTATCCAGCAGCTCCTTCAGCTGCTCCTTTAACTCATCTAGTTCTTTGGGCACCATTTTATACGGCCTTTTGGATATAGGTGTCGTCCCTGGCTAAAGCTCAATCTTGAACTTGACATCCCGATCAGGAGGGAGTCTAGGAAGATCATCAGGGATTACGTCTTGAAATTCCCTAACCACGGGGATATCATTTATCTGCACGGCCGTGGTGTGGTGGATGCTTGGTGCATCCAGTTGGGGAGGTAGTACCCGAAAGCTTACGCTACCATGGGTGGGAGAGTTTAGGTGTATGGTGTAGGCGTCTATGTCCAACACAACCTTATGTTGCCTCATCCAAGGCATGCCCAGAATGATGTCAATGTTGCACCCCTCCAAGACCATGCACTTGGTAGAGTAGACTTTTGCTCCTAGGGTTATTGGGAGTTTCTCAATTTCATAGAGAGCAGGGGTTTGCCCACCGGCTGATCTAATGGTGTATCGTGATTTCATAAGGGTCCGAGGCAGCCGATACTTATCAATGAAGAACCCACTAACAAAGTGATGAGGACATCACTCCTATGGATACACACAACACTCCTCCAATTTTGGACTTGCAAGGTCCAATGACTAGAGCTCGTGCACGACGACTAAATTTAGAGGTGAGCTCGTTCCTACGTTCTTCGCTATATGTTACTTTTGAGAATGGTTTGCTACCTAATGATTATTTTATGATTAGAAACCATAGAGAGAACCAGGAGATGATGGGAGAAGGAGTTGGGAACGTCGAGGACCAGCAAGGGCTTGGAAGCCAAAGTGGAGGCCCAATCAAAACCGACTTCGGGTCTGTTTCGGAGCCCAGGATCAGTCTGCACTAAAACAGTCACCCACGACGCATACGGACTCGGATTTGGACGTTCTGCATATGCATTGAAAGATAAGGAGAATACCTTTCTAATGTCTCTGGCCTTATGTCAAAATTCATCCGGAGTCATCAGGAATCATCGAAACAAGAGATAGTCCAGAATCTGTGTCGGTGCTGCATCGCCTATTTTTGGCCTTTGGGCTTTGTATTTAGTTGAGCCCAATTAGGGGCGCGTCCAGAGGGTCTTGCATGACCCTAGGGTCTTTATATACAGCCGCCGCCACACCATTAGGGTTCGGGTTTTGCTTAGATCAATTCTGTTCATAAACAGTGTCGCCGTTCATCGGTTTGTGAGACCCCAACTTTGAGAGTTTAATCATACATCTGCAATTGTGTTGCATTCTTCGTTGTTCTTGCTTGTGTTCTTGATTCGCAGGTAGGGATTTGATGAGGACATCACTCCTATGGATACACACAACACTCCTCCAATTTTGGACTTGCAAGGTCCAATGACTAGAGCTCGTGCACGACGACTAAATTTAGAGTTGAGCTCGTTCCTACGTTCTTCGCTATATGTTACTTTTGAGAATGGTTTGCTACCTAATGATTATTTTATGATTAGAAACTATGGAGAGGACCAGGAGATGATGGGAGAAGGAGTTGGGAACGTGGAGGACCAGCAAGGGCTTGGAAGCCAAAGTGGAGGCCCAATCAAAACCGACTTCGAGTCTGTTTCGGGGCTCAGGACCAGTATGCACTAAAACAGTCACCCAGGACGCATACGGACTCGGATTTGGACGTTCTACATATGCACGGAAAGATAAGGAGAAGACCTTTCCAATGCCGCCAGCCTCATGTCAAAATTCATCAGGAGTCATCGGGAATTGTCAAAACAAGAGAGAGTCCAGAATCTGTGTCGGTGCTGCGTCACCTATTTTTGGCCTTTGGGCTTTGTATCTAGTTGAGCCCAATTAGGGGCGCGTCCAGAAGGTCTTGCACGACCTTAGGGTCTTTATATACAGCCGCCGTCGCACTATTAGGGTTCGGGTTTTGCTTAGATTAATTCTGTTCATAAACAGTTTCGCCGTTCATCGGTTTGTGAGACCCCAACTTCGAGAGTTTAATCATACATCTGCATTTGTGTTGCATTCTTCGTTGTTCTTGCTTGTGTTCTTGATTCGCAGGTAGGGATTAGCTTTCTCGGCAAGGTCAATCGTCTTTGGATGGTTGATAACCAGAGGAGACGTCGTGGTGTGATTGCGGGGTTTAGAACGTGCTGTTCTAAAGCCGGATCGATTTGTGTGTCGCCTCCGACCAAATCAACTTATCAAGAACCTTTCAGAAGATCGGGAACCCTTGTTCACATCAGGATTAGCCTTCTTAGCGAGGTCAATCGTCTTTGGACGGTTGATAACCAGAGGAGACGTCGTGCTACGATTGCGAGGTTTAGAACGTGCTGTTCTGAAGCCGGATCGATTTGTGTGTCACCTCCGACCAAATCAACTTACCAAGAACCTTTCGGAAGATCGGGAACCTTTTTTACATCAAGTGGTATCAGAGCCAGGTATCCTTCGCTTTGTTGTTTTCAGAACTTTGTAAGAGCTTTGCAAGAAGCTTCCTTTTGCTGTGTTGAGAGGCACCACTGCTTAGTACTTTTGTAGGGATAACCTTCACTTTTTGTTTCCTGTTTTGGTGTTTCTGATGTCAGGAAGCAATGGAGAGGGTGCTTCACCCTCAAAATTTGATGAGTGCGTGAGCCAAAGTCAGCTACAGAAGGCTTTGCAGGCAGTTCAGAGTGATTTGGCAGAGATGATCACCAGGGCCGTCACAGACGCCGTCTCCAAGCTTCACCTGGGAGAAAGCATTGAGCGGTTGGATAAGAGAGTCTCTAAGCTAACCGATCAGGTTGTCGAATTGGAGACCGCTCAGAAGACCAACAACACCAACACCAACAACGACGTTGAAGACAATCATGATGAAGCAACGGTGTATAAGGCTGATGGCACCGTCGATAGGTCAGCTACAAGGAGCGCAAGGTTACGACGTCGTTTGCAATGTAACCCTCAAGGTATGGGTGGTTTCCACAACCACAACCATCGCACACAAGGTAACGATGCTCCAGATGACTCGTATGCTAAAATTAAGTTTTTAATTCCTTCATTTTTGGGTCAGTACGATGGTGATGCTTACCTTGATTGGGAAATGACGGTAGACCAAAAATTTAATGCCCACCTTGTTCCCGAACAACATAGAGTTAGACAAGCCACTAGTGAGTTTAAGGACTTTGCTATTGTTTGGTGGAGTGGTCTAGCTGCTGAAACCGATTTGCCTACTACTTGGGAAGAACTTAAGGTAGAAATGCGTGATCGTTTTGTTCCTCCTTCTTTTTATAGAGAAATTCGTAATAAACTGCAGCGTTTAGATCAAGGAGATAAAACTGTTCAGGAGTATTTTAGTGAGCTTTAGAAGGGTTTGATTCGTTGTGCTGTAGTTGAAAAAGTAGAGGATCAGATTTGCCACTTTTATTCTGGTTTGAGAAAAGAAATTCAGGACATCCTTGATTATAAAGAATTTTATTCCCTCAACCAGTGTTTCCAGTATGCTATGCTTGCAGAGAAAGAATCACAGGGACTTTTCTAGGCTTTTGAGGAGTACAGCAAGTCCAGGAATTTCTACCCACCATGGCCGACGGGGACTTCGGGGTTGCCCAAGCCATCTTTCCGGCCGCCCCCACCAGCTAGTGTTGTTTCTGCAGCACCAAGATCAGCCCTTGCCCCTTCTACGTGCTCAGGTAAAAATTCTGTGCAGGTACCGGCTAGTAGTGCCTCCTCTGTTGCTTCGACGGGACGCATTACAGGGATTCAGTGTCACCGCTGCCATGGTCTTGGCCATGTGCAGAAAGATTGCCCAAGTAGGCGGGCATATGTGGCGACAGATGATGGCGGTTACATGAGCACCTCTGATGTGGAGGAGGAGGAGGAGGATGTCGCTGCCACCAGCGGTGACCTCGTCCTTGGAGGCGGAGATACCACGGGCTACATGAATATTAATGTGCAGCGTGTGCTTAGCACACAAATCCAGCAGCCCGAAATGATGCAGCGACATAACTTGTTCCAGATTTTCTTCGTCATGAAGAACCGTCGAGCACGTGTCATCATTGATGGAGGAAGCTGCAACAATTTGGTGAGTTCTGATGTGGTTAAGAAGCTTGATTTGACCACACGCCCACATCCACATCCATACTACATTCAGTGGTTAAATGACTCTGGAAAAGCTAAGGTAATACAAACTTGCAGAGTTCCTTTTTCCATTGGTTCCTATGTGGATTCTGTTGATTGTGATGTTGTACCCATGGAAGCTTGTTCACTTTTATTGGGTAGACCTTGGGAATTTGGTAATGATGCTGTACACCATGGTAAAAGTAATAAGTACACTTTTATGCATAAAGGAACTAAAATTACTTTGTTACCAATGACCCCTGCTGAAATTGTACAAGCTGATTTAGAACAAGCTGCTAGTTTGAAAAATAAAAGCCCTGAAATTCAGCAACCTGTTAATTCTGATTCTACACCAAGTAATATTAATGATTCTTCAAGTTCTAAGGGTGCTGGAATTAAATTACAAGGCCGTTCATGTCTTGCCACAAAATCTGAGCTTGCTGAAATTTCTACTGATAATATTTGCTATGCTTTGATATACAAACAAGCCTTGTTTTCGCTTGGTGATATTGCTTCTAGTGCTTTGCCTCCTGCTGTCACTAACCTTTTGCAGGAGTATGAGGATGTTTTCCCAGCTGAGATACCCCCGGGATTGCCACCTTTGAGAGGGATTGAGCATCAAATTGATTTGATTCCTGGTGCTACATTACCAAACCGTGTTGCTTATAGGACCAACCCTGAGGAGACTAAGGAGATACAATGACAAGTCCAAGACCTTTTGGATCGTGGGTATGTTCGTCAATCACTTAGTCCTTGTGCTGTTCCTGTACTTTTGGTTCCTAAGAAAGATGGTTCTTGGCGTATGTGTGTAGATTGTAGAGCCATTAATAACATTACTATTAGGTACCGTCATCCTATTCCTAGGCTAGACGACATGCTTGATGAGTTATGTGGTGCTATAATTTTCACTAAAATTGATTTGCGTAGTGGCTACCATCAAATTAGAATGAAACTTGGAGATGAATGGAAAACAGCTTTCAAAACCAAATTCGGGTTGTATGAGTGGTTAGTAATGCCTTTTGGGTTAACTAATGCACCCAGTACTTTCATGCGTTTGATGAATGAGGTTTTAAGACCTTTTATTGGCAAATTTGTGGTTGTTTACTTTGATGATATCTTGATTTATAGCAAATCCATGGATGATCATATGATTCATTTGCGTGCTGTTTTTGATGCTTTGCGAGTTGCACGTTTATTTGGTAACCTTGAGAAGTGCATCTTTTGCACGGATCGAGTCTCTTTTCTTGGCTATGTTGTGACTCCATAGGGAATTCAGGTGGATGAGGCGAAGATTGAAGCCATAAAGAGCTGGCCTGTACCAAAAACTATCACACAGGTGAGGAGTTTTCTTGGTTTTGCAGGTTTCTACTGACGCTTTGTCAAAGATTTCAGCACCATTGCATGAGTTGACAAAGAAGGGCGTTGACTTCTTTTTTGGTAAGGTACATCATGAGTCTTTTGATGCTTTGAAGGACAAACTTACACATGCACCATTGCTGCAATTACCCAATTTTGATAAGACTTTTGAGCTTGAATGTGATGCTAGTGGTATAGGCATTGGTGGTGTTTTGATGCAAGATGGTAAACATGTTGCATACTTTAATGAGAAAATTACTGGGCCTGTTTTGAATTATTCCATGTATGATAAGGAACTATATGCACTTGTACGTTCTTTAGAGACGTGGCGTCATTATTTGTTGCCCAAAGAATTTGTTATTCATTCTGATCATGAATCACTTAAGTATATTCGTTCTCAATGCAATTTGTACCGTAGACATGCTAAATGGGTTGAGTTTATTGAGTATTTTCCTTATATTATTAAACATAAGAAAGGGAAGGATAATGTGATTGCTGATGCTTTATCTAGGCGATATACTTTGTTGTCTCAACTTGATTGTAGAATTTTTAGACTTGAGGCAATTAAAGAACAATATGTTGCTGATGTTGATTTTAAAGATGTATTGCTGCACTACAAAGAAGGTCGTGCTTGGAACAAATTTGTGTTGAATGATGGTTTCTTGTTTAGAGCTAACCGCATATGCATTCCAGTTGGTTCCGTTCGTCTTTTGTTGTTGCAGGAGGCGCATGGAGGTGGATTGATGGGTCAATTTGATGCTAAGAAGACGGAGGATATTTTGGCCATACACTTCTTTTGGCCAAGGATGAGGAAAGATGTTGAGCGTTTTGTTGCTCGCTGCACTACATGTCAAAAAGCTAAGTCTCGATTGAATCCACATGGTTTATACATGCCACTTCCTGTTCCTTCTATTCTTTGGGCGGATATTTCTATGGACTTTGTTTTAGGACTGCCTAGGACTAAGAGGGGGAGCGATAGCATTTTTGTTGTTGTGGATCATTTTTCGAAGATGGCACACTTTATACCATGTCATAAAACTGATGATGCTAGTTATATTGCTGATCTCTTTTTCAAAGAAATTATACGTTTGCATGGTATGCCTTCTACTATTGTTTCAGATCGTGATACAAAATTCTTAAGTCATTTTTGGCGCACACTTTGGAATAGGTTGGGTACAAAGTTGCTATTTTCTACAACTTGTCATCCACAAACTGATGGACAAACTGAGGTTGTGAACCGCACTTTGGGCACTATGTTACGAGCTATTTTGAAGAAAAAATTGAAGCAATGGGAAGAATGCTTGCCTCATGTTGAGTTTGCTTATAATCAGGCAACACATTCTACTACCAAGGTAAGTCCCTTCAAGGTAGTGTATGGTTTTGATCCCCGTACTCCACTTGATATACTTTCTCTACCTATTAATGAGAGAGTTCATGTTGATGCTAAGGAGCGTGCTAAATTTATTTTGCAAATGCATGAGACCACTAGACTTAGCATTGAAAAGATGAATGAAAAATATAAAATTGCTGGAAGTAAAGGTAGAAAGGAAGTAAAGCTTGATGTAGGAGATTTAGTGTGGTTACACTTAAGGAAGGATAGATTTCCAGAATTGAGAAAGTCTAAGCTAATGCCTAGAGCTGATGGTCCATTCAAAATAATGGAGAAGATTAATGATAATGCATACAAACTTGAGTTGCCTCCCGAGTTCGGGGTTAGTCCTACTTTTAATATTTCAGATTTGAAACCATACTTGGGAGAAGAGGATGAACTTGAGTCGAGGACGACTCCACTTCAAGAGGGGGAGGATGATGAGGACATCACTCCTATGGATACACACAACACTCCTCCAATTTTGGACTTGCAAGGTCCAATGACTAGAGCTCGTGCACGACGACTAAATTTAGAGGTGAGCTCGTTCCTATGTTCTTCGCTATATGTTACTTTTGAGAATGGTTTGCTACCTAATGATTATTTTATGATTAGAAACCATGGAGAGGACCAGGAGATGATGGGAGAAGGAGTTGGGAATGTCGAGGACCAGCAAGGGCTTGGAAGCCAAAGTGGAGGCCTAATCAAAACCGACTTCGAGTCTGTTTTGGAGCTCAGGACCAGTCTGTACTAAAACAGTCGCCCAGGACGCATACAAACTCGGATTTGGACGTTCTACATATGCATGGAAATATAAGGAGAAGACCTTTCCAATGCCGCCGGCCTCATGTCAAAATTCATCCGGAATCTGTGTCGGTGCTGCGTCGTCTATTTTTGGCCTTTGGGCTTTGTATTTAGTTGAGCCCAATTAGGGGCGCGTCCAGAGGGTCTTGCACGACCCTAGGGTCTTTATATACAGCCGCCGCCGCACCATTAGGGTTCGGGTTTTGCTTAGATCAATTCTGTTCATAAACAGTGTCGCCGTTCATCGGTTTGTGAGACCCCAACTTCGAGAGTTTAGTCATACATCTGCAATTGTGTTGCATTCTTCGTTGTTCTTGCTTGTGTTCCTTATTCGCAGGCAAGGATTAGCCTTCTCAGTGAGGTCAATCGTCTTTGGACGGTTGATAACCAGAGGAGACGTCGTGCTGTGATTGCGGGGTTTAGAACATGCTGTTCGGAAGCCGGATTGATTTGTGTGTCGCCTCCGACCGAATCAACTTACCAAGAACCTTTCGGAAGATCAGGAACCCTTGTTTACATCACAAAGCTATATGATGCCCCCGAATCAAATAGAACTAGTGCGGGGTGGTCTCGAACAGAGAACATACCAGCGAGGATGGGGCTGTTCTCCGGAATCTTCTCCAGGGTGGTGTTGTTTACGCGGCCAGTGTGGACTGGTCTCCTGTTGTTATGGTTGTTGTTGTTGTTGCTGTTGCTGTTGTTGTTCCTTGTTGGATTCGGGCCAGCACTTTTCTTGCGATGCGGGCACTCCCTCGAGAAGTGCCCAAGACGACCGCAGTTGTAACAGAGAAAAGGTCCGGTCTGAGCGTTCTGCTGCTGTGGCGAGCGGTACCCACCTTGGCCCTGCTGCTGACGTGGTGCCTGGGGTCGCTGCTGTGCTGGCTGAGGTGGACGCGAAAATGGTGCCATCACGGGGGCGGAACGGTACCTCTGTCCCGATAGGTCTGTGTACACCATGCAAAACTTCTGTGGGGGTCCAGTGGATGGCCCCATATCACTTGTGGACCTCTTCCGCTCTGCCATCACCTTGCGATATCCATCTTCCGCGATGATAGCGTTGTTGACAAATTCAGCGAATGTGCCGCCCATGTTTAGGTTGAGGCGGTCCTGCAGCTCTACACTTAGCCCCTCCAAGAAACGGTCCTTGTGCTTGGCGGGGGTGTCAACTTGTTCCGGGGAGTACAGTGTCAACCGGTTGAACTCCTCGCAGTACTCCTTGACGCTACGGTTGCCTTGCTTTAGTGTGGTGAACTCACGTGCCTTCCTACGGATGAGCCCCGTAGGAATATAGTGGGCCCGGAACGCCATCTTGAAGTCGTCCCAAGTGATCTGCTGGTCCGCACCAACAGAGGCGACATGGTTAGCCCACCATGCCCCAGCTGCGCCATGCAGCTGCTGTGCTGCAAACAATGTCTTCTGCACTGGCGTGTAGTTAAAGAGCCCAAATTTGGACTCGAGCATGCGAAGAAAATTCTCCGCTTCCATGGGCTCAGTGGTCGAGCTGAATGTAGGTGTCCTGGTGGCGAGGAAGTCAGCATAGGTGCTGTTCTGTGGTGTGCCATCATTGTTGCCCATAGCATTCCAGCATGCTAGGTTCTGCTGTGCCAGCTCTCACATGAATTCCGCCTGCTACTGCTGGCTTTCCATCATGGTGGTGAAGAACTGCGCCATCATCTGCATGGGGCTAGGTGGTGGCGGTGGTGGTGGAGTCCCCTGCGAAGAGGCATTCCCTCTAGCCCTGGAACCTTCGGGCTGTTCACCATGAAGCTCGTTGGTATTACAGGTGCGCACCATTCTGAAACGCAAGAATAAGGATTCCAATTAGTCTCTTATCCAACATGATCATTATAG
This sequence comes from Eleusine indica, assembly GCA_030378355.1. NCBI lineage: Eukaryota > Viridiplantae > Streptophyta > Magnoliopsida > Poales > Poaceae > Eleusine > Eleusine indica. Next base: position 50,821,193 of record CM059494.1, read on the forward strand.
GATACCAAATCAAATAACACAGCAACACAGGGTAGAAATATGGTAGACAACATAATTCTGATAAAAGCTAGCATTCCTAGGTTAACACAGGTCTTAATACAAGTCAACAGTTCTGTACTACATAAACTCGGAATATGTGGCCATCGAGTTACCAAAAGCTATTCACGCGGGTGATCCCCAAAATACAACAACAACCACATGTGGATCGTCAAAATCTACCCATCTATCCTGCCTTATACGTACGGCCTAGTCATGTCTGCTATGAATACTAAGCCCTATCTCCAGCGATGCCGGAGGGTCCCGGACGGTCTGCGCCTGTCGGAGCGGGTGGCTCGTAATCCAGGTCGGACTCCTCGCCCATTTCCTCCTCGGGGTCCTCCTCTGCGGGTGCTGCCAGTGGCGCAGCAATCACGTCCAAGTGAACCTGGAGGTCCTGGTTCTCGTGCGCCAGGGTGTCAAGGTCCTCTGCCATAAGGTCCATCTCCTGCTAGGCACTTGCCAGCTGCTGCTGCAGGTGCTCGTTGTGGTTGGCACGCTGCTGCATAATCAGGCCCAGTCTGTCTACCTCCTGCGCAAGAGTGTCGCGCTGTCCAGTGACCTCGGTCACGCGAGTCTCACTCGCCTCAAGAGCAGCTGTCAGCCGCTGAATCTCTCTCTGCTGTGCAGTGACCTGTGCCTACAGGTCGTTCCTCTACAGCCAAACCCACTCAGTGTCTGCTAGTAAGATCCTGCTGCGGCTGCTAGACTCCTCATCCAAGTTGAGGAGGTACTCGGAATAGTGAGATACGCAGTGGTATCCCGCGTGGTACTTCGGGTAGTCATCGCGGGAGACGCGTCTCACACGGCTCTGCCATACCGGGTCAGCCTGGTGTCAAATAGAGATCATCACGAACAGAGTCCCCGAGAGCGCTGCTATGTTGCGCCCACAGAAGTGAGTGAGAGACCTATGGGCAACTCTCTCCAAGCCCTCCCTGAGGCTCCCAGACGTGACTGTGCTTTCCATCCCCGCCAGGTCGGGGTTGCGCGGGTGTGGAGGGACGCAGATATGCACCTCTGCAAACGTCACACCGTGATGGCGGGTCTCACGCCCATGGTACGAAGGCTGCTCCTCGTAGCCCAAAGCGCGTAGCATCTCCCACAGGAGGGTGGGAAAGCCACGGTGGTGTAGACCGGTGGTATAACGCCATCCGTCGTGCTGGAACACCTCGAAGCCATGCTCGTCTATCTGGAATACAAACCCAATGGTGAGTAATCATTCCAAACGCAGAGAGTGCAAGTCAACAAAAATAATAATACGGTGTGATGTGTGATATAAGGAATTTGACCAACGTAATCGGCTATATATTCTAGGGTGGATTCGGTTACTCAGCTAAAAGGGTATGTTCTGTCCTAGGGTACATCAGCCACTAAATCGAACTTTTAGACAATCTTACTCAAAGATTTTTGACAGTAATTGAATACCAAAGTGGTAGAGTTTTTCAACACCTTTCCAACAAGTACTTACTGAACTCAATCTAATGAGGGAATCAGGAGCTATGAATTTTCTAAGTGGCAAGTCAGAATCTGAAAATTTGTTCTGAACATCACAGGGTTCATTCCGGAAATGGTCCTGAAATATGGAGTCCTAGGCCTTTAATTTCTGGAGCAATTTACCCATATTATAGAGAATTTTAATACCTTTCTAACTCATATTTATACGCCTCCATCCAATACCTGTAACTCGAGATGTTAAAATTTTACCCTACCCGTCGAATTTCCGAACCGGTTTTCTAGACAGAACCGGATTACTTTAAAGATTTGCTCCTAGCTCTGCCTTTCAGGTCTCAAACCCGAAATATTAAACTACCAAAGTTGTAGTACTTTTTGTAACCTTTCCAGAAAGTGCTCATACATTCCTAGGAGTGATCGGAGCAAGAAGTTATGAATTTTATTTTTGAGATAGATCAAGAATCTGGATTTCAGAATGACTTCAAACCGACATGCTGACTCGGACGGACCAGAAATGGTATTGCCCGGTAATCTTTAAATCAAAATTTCTTGCTGGATGTACAAAGAGTTCGTTCATGATTTCAATAAGTATTTATTTGCATGCTTTTTGACTCTCGAGTGAGAAGATATCGATTTTTATGTGAGCAACATGTTTGCTGAAATTTTCTAGTTTCCATAACGACTTAATGCTTTACTATTTTACATGATGCATATGCTTTCGGCCTATACGTCCTCACAAAAATAAAAGTTGGCCGCGAATAGGACCATACGCATAGTCGGTGGTAGACGATCTCTCAAGTTAGTCGTCTGCTACACGTTTCTTACTCGATTCGTGGTTAGCGTACCTGTAGAAAATTGATTGCAGAAACATTACATCAAATAGAAAAGAAACAAGTCAAAAATAATCCCTTATTATTGTCCTAGGACAGGACACTGATATTCGCAATCAGCCCATGTTCACACCTTTGTGCTAGCTTCCTATGTTACTGTCTACAGGGCGGGATACATACCTACGTTGACGATGCCGTAGATGCAGTATTTAAACAAACAACCTCCTACAGTTAGCTTTGCCACCTGAATCATAACTAATAAAAACATAATGGGCACGTCCTCACACGTTCGTTACGGGGTTTTCGAAAATATGTCTTTGAATGTTGTACTGTTCCCGAGACAGCTCTGATACCACGCTGTCATAGAACCGCCTTACCACGAAGACGGCTCCGTTCTAGGATCTTTCTCGTGTGGTGACACGTGCTGTGACGCCTAATAGTACAACACATGACAGAAGAATATAGAAGCAACAAGACATAGGTAGAGTACAGATTTTTTACATAAATCCAAATTTATATTACAAACCAGAGTTTTAACAAAAGAAAATGCGGAAGCGAAATTGTTCAACAGTGATTTAAATAGTTCGGCGGGATAGATAAGATACAATCGCCCTCTAACGGTGACATACAGTGAATAATCCGGCCATGATAGGTGTGTTGCCCGAACACCATACCGGTAATCAAGAGACTACTCCTCGTCTTCATTCGTGCACAGCTCCCACTCGATGTTCCAGCAGTCAGGGTGCTGGCCTTCCCAGTGGAACCTCCCACCGCAGTGGCAGTCTCCACCCTGGTCGACACCTAGACAATGCAAAGGCTAGGGATAAGGTTTATTTTGCCAGAATGCCAGCCTATGAGTGGATCCTTGTTTTCAAGTTTTAGCAGCAAGTTAAGTTGTCATACGAAATAATAAATTTAGTTTGCCCTAAGCTATAACAATCAAGGTCGCAAAACAATCTTAATAATTTCAAATAGCAGTATTAAACCCACTCATTATCTTAATGGCTTCTGACACTGTTCCGGAGCAGCGATTAAGTGGTACTTGTTACTGTGAGGGGCAGCGACTTGATCGATTTACATCCTGTAGGAGAAACCTGCTTGTACGACCCATATGCGCTTCTTGGAAGCCGCATGGAGCAACCTTTCGCTTACAGTACCGCAGGGTCTTCCGGGTCCAGACTCCCCCGAGAAGGGTCCCCCAACGCAATGCGCCCCGTGCCGCCATCCATGGGTGGATTGCTCCCTTCTCTCAGCTCTAATTCCACCAAAGAAGGGAGAAGGCTATCTTCCGACCAGGCAGTAGTCGTAGCTACGTCGGTTTACTGGGTCCATAACTCCAGCATGCAAACAGTACTTTCAAACTTGATCCCATGGGCCGGACACGAGGGGTAGCCTTAGGTGACTCAGACGGGGCTACCTCCTTGAAGACAAGTTGTCCTTCCCTTTCCACCTAACTACCCGTCCGGTCTTCATTGTGATTCCATCTACACCTTTCTTCATCCGACATCATTCCCCAGTGATAACATTTCCTATCTACGAGTGGTCTCCATACCATTCGGTGAATGGTCGTCCTAAATTAAGCAGAGCGACTACCGTCCTGAGGCTAAATATCCGGGAGAAGGGACCTACTACAACGCTAGGGTTTCAACCAACTCCTATCACTTAATGCACAGTAAAGCCTACATTCCTAACTAGTGATAGAGTAAAAATTAAAACGGCTGGAATGCACCGGGGCTTGCCTGGGTTCTGCTCCTGGTCAGCTGAGACACCACCGAGTCCTTTGGGCTCCTGCTCCGGTCCCGTCTCCACGTGGTGCACCTCGTGATCTACATGATGCGAATGATGCAATGCATTAGAACCTCATTTGATTCATGGCACTTCCTCAACAAATACGTTAATGTACACTATTTCATGTAGAAGTGAGCGGGGTGTCGCTCGTTAAAATGCTACCCCCGGCTTTTATAGTATTTTGATGAAAATCATTGAGCTTAAGTGAGCCATTCATAATTTAGCATGGTTTAGTAGTTATTCACTCGTGTATTATCTACTATAAATAGAACATACCGTGAGGGGTCCTTATGCTAAGTTGCAATTATATACATTGCTTGCTTGACTTTTAATAATTAAACAATGGGCAAGGGCAATTAATTATTTCGACATGGTTCTGTTCGTCAATAGTACACGAGTGATTTACTGTAAATGGGTAATGTCAGGAGTGAATTATATGCCAAATTTCCTTTGCATGCAATGAGCCATTAATTTTAAATAATTAGAACAGTGCAAAAGGTTAAATAATTATTTATATCTAAAAAACAAAGAATTATGACTTGTGATTTTACAGTAAGGTCCATCAAGTCGAAACATGATTAATCACTAAGTTTTATTAATTTACTGGCCTCTAAGAATTCTTTATGATTTTATTAGTGGTTTCACCTATTTATTTTATATTTGATAAAATACCATTATGCAACATGTTTTAGCATTTTTCCACAATAGTGCAAGTCCAGACCAGGCCAACAAAATTTACTTTGCTCCAAAATTTGTATTAATTTCTTTACTACATATTTTACAATTTTTAACATTTTCCTGGAAATGAATAAAGAGAGAAAACCATTTTTCGTGCTCGTGGGCCGCATCCCAGCAGCCCAGTGGGCCGAAACCCACGTGGAGGGGTGCTCCTGGGCCAGATCAGGCCCAGGCAGACGTGGCCCAGTGGCCAGCGTGGCCCATCGGCTAGCTCGACCAAGCCGATTGCGCTCGACGGCGGCGCCCTCGGCCGCGCGCGGTGGCGCGGGCACGGCGGCCAGTCGGGTTGGTGGTGGGAGCTACACTTGCGCGACGGCGGTCAGAGGGTGAGAGCGAACACGCGGCGCGCGAGAGGGAACGAGGCGGCTCACCGGGGCTAGTACAGCGATGGTGAGGCGGAGCGGCGACGGGTGGCGACGGCGGTCCGGAGGAGGGGCTACACGGGAGTAAGCCAAGTGAGGCCAATGCGACGCGCTGGGGTAGGGTAGTCGTGCTTGCAAGAGGAATTGAGTCGAGACTCACCGGAGCTCTTGCGCGACGCGACGGAGCGGCGGTCGGAGGCGGGGAAGACGTCGTCGATTACCGGCGGCTCGGAGTCAGAGAAGGAGGGCGGCTTTGCGAGAGGCTTGGAGACGGCAAGGCGGCGCTCCGCGTGTTGATGACCGGGATGGGGAGGCAGCGTAGCGGTGGTGACGCGGAGCTCCACCGTGAGCTGCAATGGCGGGGGCGTTGTGCGGACGCGAGAGAGAGAGAGAGGGAGTGGAAATGAAGGCCGTTCGGACAGAAGGAGAGGGGACAAAGGGGATGCCGGAGTGCTAGTGGGGCATTCGATCCGCGGCAAAGGCCGTTGGCCATACGTCGACGGCCACGCGGCGACGCGCGAGCGGGGCGAGCGCGCGGTGCCCCGGTGTGCTTTCTCACCGTGGCTGATAGGTGGGTCCCGTGTGGTTTTTCTTTTTCCTTTATTTCCAAACTTCTATAAACCACTGATGCTTGTTATTTTTGTGGGGATTAATCCAGCACTGATCAAATGAAACTAAAAATTTGGGCAAACTCCTCATAATGTGAGTGATTTTACAAAAATGCTAACGGCCATTAGTCCTTAATAAAATTTGAAAAGAAATTTTATAAAGAGGGGTGGTTTTTGGGCATTCGACTATTTATTTGGGGCATTAAATGGTGAGATAAAATTATCGTAAATTCACCAAAATTCTATTTCACCAGGACATACCACATCTATTTTTGGTGGCACTATATTATGTTGGAAATATTTGAATTGTAGTTCAATGGTCATTCAAATTAGCTTAATGGCTTCCAAATTTGATCAAATTTTCAGTTCAAATTTTTGTTCAGGGTTCTTGTTCATGTGAGTATATCACATAGGTAGCCGTGTGAAGTGCTTCAACCTAGAAGGAGGGCAGTAAGCTGGCTTGGAATAATAAAGAGCGCATAATATTATTAGTGGAACGAATAATACGCTCGGCCCGAGCATTCTGTGGTGAAGTGTATGGACATGACATGCGAAGTGAAATACCACGGGTGAGAAAAAAAGTCCGCGAGGTGGATTTGTCAAACTCACGACCATTATCACACTGAATACTCTTAACAGTGCACCCAAACTGTGTGGTAACATAGGCAAAAAAGTGAGTGAGAGTGGCGAACGTGTCAGACTTAAGTTTAAGCGAGAAAGTCCAAGTATAATGAGAGCAATCATCAAGAATAACAAGATAATATTTGTAGCCAGAGATACTAGCAACAGGTAAGATCCAAAGATCATAATGTATTAAATCAAAATTCTTAATGGCTCTAGAAGCGGAGTTCGGAAAAGGAAGACACACGTGACGTCCAAGCTGACATACATGACAAATAGACTCAGTATCATGTTTATTACAAGAAATAGCTTGACTACTAGCCAATTTAGATAAAGCCTCATGATCAAGATGACCTAAACGACGATGCCATATAGTGGAGGAGCCAGCAACAAGTGCTAACGACGATGGCGAAGGTGACGAAGGAGGAAACAAAGGGTAGAGCTGCCCAGAACTATTGCACCTGACGATCACGTTTCGTATATGAAGGTCCTTCAGAGACAGACCAAAAGGATCAAATTCAATAGAACAATTATTATCAGTAGTAAATTGATGCACGGAGACAAGATTTTTAATAAGATGGGGGGAAACAAGGACATTGCGTAAATAAAGGGGTTGCTGAGCAGCATTGAAAGAAATATGACCGGTGGAGGTAACAGGTAGCAACGACCCATTACCGACAACTTTATTTGAAGGAGTAAAAGAAGTAGGCGGAGAGGAGACGGTGAGATTGCCAGCGTTCAACGTCATGTGCGAGGAGGCCCCAGAATCAGCATACCAGTCCACGGATGAAGGCGGCGGCGTGAGGGTCATCGTGTTGAAGGAGCCAGCGAGAGTGTTCTGGTCCCATACAGAGTGAGCCGGTGAGGGTGGCACGAAGAAGCCTGGTGGAAGCGCCATGACACTGGGCACTGGTGGAGCCTGGGGCACCCAGCCTGGTTGCTGTGGTGGCACTCCGGCGAAGTAAGCGTGCTGCTGCATGTGCTGTTGCGGCATGTGAGGACGCTGTGGTTGGAACACAGGTGAACGTGCGCCAAGCAGACCAGTAGAGGCCCCTGGACCAGGCCACATCTGAATAGTACCGGACCAGGGGTTGTACACCGAAGGAAATCCACCACCGTAGCCAATACCAAAGCCTCCTGGACGGTTTTTATTTTTATTATTCTTCTTCTTGCCTTGGAGACCAGAAGATGGACCCTGAGAGCTGCCACCATGAGGACCATAACCAGTGTTGTGCGCACTATTGTGAGGAGCAGAGGGACAACTTGGTTGTGGAGCTAGAGCTCGAGCAGCAGGGGGTACGCTGGCATGGGCAACCAGAGCAGTGGTTGAAGCATCATGTTTGGCCTTCAGCTCCATCTCTTCAAAATCCAAATCTGCTTGAACATCAGCGAAGGGGGGTAACGGCTTCATGCGCTTGATGATGGCCGCCATATAGGAATACTTTCCGTTGAGGCCACGAAGAGTTGCAAGAACAAGAGTACGATCCAGAACAGGCTCCCCGAGATCAGCAAGTGCGTCTGCCATACTCTTGAGGCGGCGGCAATATTCTGAGACGGACAAATCTCCTTGCACAGAAGTGCGAAACTTGGTGTCAAGGATCATGGCCCGTATCTCCTTATTCCCAAGGAACTGCTTCTCAAGGCGAAGCCATGCCGTGCGAGCTGTGGAGCAATCGCCCATGACATGTTCAAGCAGCACAGTGGTTAGCGTGGTGAAGACCCAGTGCTTGACGGCAGCATCAAGGCGGTACCGATCTTCATCATCAGAGTAGTCGTCATCTAGGAGAACATGATCGTCCAGCGCATACTTGGCGAGGACAGTGAGGAAGAGTCCGTGCCATCGGGAGTAGTTTGTGGAACCGAAGTCTAGCACGATGGGCACCAAGATCTTGAAGTTTTGAACTGCAATCGCCTGCTGGTGAAGAAGCGCTCTGGTCTGGGCGAGCATGTGCGCGTCCGCTCGGCGTTGGCATCAGCTTCGGCCTTCAAACGCTTGTCCTCAGCTTCCTGGCGCACCCGTTCAGCCTCGGACTTCAGGCGAACCTCGCGCTCTTCCTGGGTTTCGAGAGTCGGCGACATCATAGAAAGATTAAGAAGAAAAAGCCCCGGCAGAAGTGGCGGCGGCTAGGGTTTTCAGGTGGAGATACGTGGGGTAGAGTGAACACCGTGTAAGATGAAACGGTGAAGGAGAAAGAGGGAGGCAGGGCTAGAAAACGACGTCGCTCGGGAACGTGGCGACGACGAGAGGACGCCCCGGCGTGAGGCCGGCGGCGGAGGGAGAGCGGAAGCGAGACTAGGTCCCAGGAGATTGGACCTCCCGTGATACCATGAAAGTGCAAATATTAACACGATGATTGTTCATTGATCAAAGGGTCATACATATATTGTGGGGAGCCAGTATACGATGAGTATACGGCAGGCCCAAAGCCCATACGGCCAGTACAATTCCTAAGACAATATCTATATGTCTAACACTCTCGAGGACGATCAGGAGTGAACCTTGAAGCATAAAGTAAGCAAGCTGGGTTTGTTCGGACCGAGCAAGTCACAGCATGGAGTGTACTATAGCGTAGCTGCGTTTCATCCAGACTGCGATTTGATTATTTTCTGTGATGGGGCACGGAAAAGACTCGTGTCTTATCACATGAATCACATGCTGGTGCATGGTATCTGCACGATTGAAGAACTGCCAAACGACCATCACCCGTTTAAACCAGATGTGCCATTGTACTCGAGGGCATTATTAGCATCATCGAAAGTCCAATAGTCCAATAGAAGTATATATATATATATATATATATATATATATATTATGTCTTGTTTTGAAATAAACTGAATGTTTGCATTCGTAGATAAATGTATTAACCATAAACTGAGCATTGTTCAGGAGGTTAGGTTCTTTTCTCTAGACCTACCACTACCACAAAAGTAGCCTATAGCGGCGGTTAAAAAGATACTGTAGCGGCGGGCAGGCCAACCTGTCGCAAAGCAAACGCAGGTACAAAAAAGCGTTTGTAGCGGTGGGTGGTCTGAGACCGAAATAAACCACCGCTACAAACATCTTTTTAGCGGCGGTTAAAGAATCTTGCCACTTCATATAGCAGTCATATAAATAATTTGTAACCCGAGTCCTTGCTTATTTTGTCAGGACCGTCTTCATGTCAGCTAGCTCTGCCGGTGTCTTATCCGAAGGCTTTTCCGGATTTACCGTTGGGTTGATTATGCTTTGGTTGATGCAGTTCGGCTACAAAAAGAGGCATAAGAAAATATATTGAATTGTGCTTCACATATGAAGTAGATCGAACGCGACACTTACATGCACCACATGGTGATGAAGGTCATGTCCACCTTGCCGAGGTGAAACATTAAGTAGACATCCTCCCAAAATAGGGGTAAGATTTGTTCATCGCCTCCTTCATTAAGCATCATATTTAGAATCTTACAAATGATTGTGGTGATCCCTTCCTTCGATGTCATCATGTACCAGTCATGCAACTTCCACATCTCCAACGGTAGGTTCTTGTATATGTTTTTTTGATAAAAGGGGCTTACTGAATTTGAATTCCGGGTAGTCCACATCATCTTCCAGACGGGTTGTCTAAAATCAGATCATCGTACGACAATATATCCCAAGGATTTGGATCTTGCAGGACGAGCTTATCGGTGATTGCTAGACACTTTTTTAGTGCAGCCAAGTACTTATCAACATTTTTTTTGGCTTCTGGGGTCCTTTGGCTCTTTGTCAAAACCGGTAATCGTCTTTGGGATTACCGGAACCTTGACGACAACTGGCACAGGCTCGACTTGAATTACCGGAGCCTCAACTTCAACCGTCATAGCCGTTGTTGACGGAGGCTCGACGACAACAGGCGAAGGCTCGACTTGAACAGTCATAGCCATATGGAACCTTCAACGATGACTGGAAGAGGCTCGTTGTCACTATAGATTATAGGACTGTGAGTCGAGTCGGCTTCCGCATGAGGAGATTGGGGCTTGTTGCCCGAAGCTGTCGCAGACATAGGAGACGGCTGTCCACCTGCCATGAGTGGATGGCTCGCATGAAAGGACCCGTGCTCAGACAATGGGGGTAGAGAAACTCGTTTTGAGAGATAACATCACATCATTTCTAAATGATGAAAGATCCAAGAGCATCTTGGAGAGTTTCTATACCTTCCTCAGGTATCGAGCATTCGATCTTGTTGTCCTCATAGTATTGGGGACAAAAACCGGAGGTGTCACGTGGCACCGTTTAAACCCATCGACGCACATTCGTCCAGCTTAAAACAATAAGGCCCGCCGGTCCACGATCGACGTGGCATCGGTGTGGACCCAAAAGGGGACCCCGTGCATCGCTCGAGTCTCGTGGGCAAAGTCGTACCGTTCCCATCTCGCTCGACTCACCCAGGGTCGATGACTATGTCACGCTCGACCCACCAGGAGGCCGAGGGCCACACCAGGCTCGCCAGACCCACCAAGGGTCGACGCCCGTTTCCGACTCGCTCGACTCATCGGGGGACGAAGCAGCGGTAACCTATCCAAAAAGACTTGAATGTGCCTCACCTCGTCCAGTGCGAATGGGCTCGGAACCACCGAATAACCTCTGACCCTGCCAACTTTTGCCAGTGGGCCCTGCCCCTGTGACGAGATAGCCCGGCGAACCACCGGCCGAGCGGAAATAGCGGGATGGAGAAACTTGACTGCCGTGACAAGGTGGGACAGATACAAACTCTAGGTGGGCCAAGATAAGTACAACCTGACGCCCCGACCCATTATGAAAGGGTCGAGCAGGGCGGCAGTCAACAACTACCCACTGACCCACCATAAATGTTATACCAAGCGTGCACGCACAGTGTCGAGGAGTCAAATCCTCCTGTATACCTGTTCCTATCATCATCATTGTCATCGACAAACGAAGGCACGGGCAGCAAGACGCCCCAACTGTGCCCGCTCGATGACACACCAAATAGTGGTAATGAAGGACGGCTTGATAGACAGGTGGATAGAACCTTGCAGGGGTCACGCGATAATGCCCATACTGCGCCGCGCCCAATCGACGGAACATGCCGTCTATAGGAACGAGGAGGTTCAACTTAGCGACGGTAAATGGGGACACGCTTGGACACAGTGCCCTCCGACATGAGAGTAGGACGAACGGGCCCATGAGGACCAAAGCCTATGCCACCGACCGGAGTCTTCGCCTTCTCCAGCACGGCTTCGCCAACTCCCCACGTGTAGAAATCCCACTCTTTCTCTCTCTCTCTCTATCTCTCTATCTCTATCTCTATCTCAATGTAACATGGGCCCAACTCCTTGAACTATAAAAGTAGAGGCTTTCTTCTTCCTCGAGGAGACAGACAGAGCGAAAGACACTGACACTCTCACACTTACTAGTGTAATGAGATGAGCGCACTGAGACTTGGAGTCCACTCCTCTCTCGCCACCATTGTACACCCCGGTGTAGGTAACACGAGCGAACTCAAGAACTGGACATAGGGTGCTCCCTCGAACCTGTATAATCCCCGTGTCCTCTTGCATAGCCATTACCGAACTTGGAGCACGCACCCCTAGAACAAACTCTACTCGATGGTGATCTAAACACCGACAGTTGGCGCACCAGGTAGGGGATACCGTGCGTTTCACTTCACAACCATTTTCCGGTTCGGATGGCCACTCCCTCCGCTTTTCTGGGCTCCTGACACTAGCGTGTTCTTCAGGAGCGTGGAGTTCGTTGCCACGGGAGACCAGAAGCTACTGTTCATCAGCATCCCCGCGTCCGCGCCACCTCCAGTCCTGGCGCCCGCCGGCGTGACAACGCGTTCGTGGTGGCTAGAGGACTTGGGCGGCACACTTGACTTTGTTGTCGTGAAGGACGGGACATTAGAACTTGTCAACGATTCGCTCCCGGACCCCATCATGGCAGCCACTGCCATCGCCAATGAGGCGGTGTGCACGGTTCGGCTCGAGTCGGCCAGGCCACGGGCCGCCGACCATTCCGTGCCAATAGCTGACTATAGCGATCCGCTATGATACCATCTTCAGCGTTAATTGGGCCCTGCACCCGACCAGGATGACCTCTGACACTTTGCGTTCGCCCTGGCAAACATCCACTGGCAGCCCCTTTGTGGAGAGCCTCTCCTTCCTGACCGACTCACCAAAGCCCTATCGGAGAGCTAGCCGCATAGCCTACAAAATGCCATGGAGGGTTTTCAGAGCCTCACCGTCCACCATGGAGTTCCCGCTCTCGCGTACACCGGGTTCGTTGGTGTGATCGACCGCCTGGATGAATCTCTCTTCGACCTCCTCGATGTGGGATCTCTAGAAGACTCGGGCTCTGACTCCGGGAGTTACACGAGGAGCTACGATCTTGCACGCGAATGCCATATGGTGCAGGTGGCACCCATGGTAGCCGCGAGAGCCGGCAAACCTCCGAGGCAGGAGCGAGGATGAACCTCGGGAACCACGCTCCTGTGGACCCCACGGGGCACGGGGGGGGGGGGGGTGCAGCGGTAGGGGAGACGCTCGTTAACGTCCCCATCACACTGGCCGGCGAGCCCCAGCTCATGTCACGACCAAAGGACCCTCAACAACGGCTGAGGGCAAGACGGGCAGTACTGGAGGAAACCTGGCGCTAGCTAGAGCAAGAGAAGGAAGAAATAGATCGCGAGCTGGCCCGTTCCAGCACGGGCGGACGCGCTCACGCCATGGCTCGCGACGTCCACCAGTGCATCCTCGACGATGACCAGGGACCCCCGTCGTTCACTCGCGCGGGACAGAACATAATGGCAACCATCACGCTGCTATAGACTCTCCCCGAGCTCGTGACACCGGAGGCCCAGCAGGCTCGGCGAGAAGTCGCGGCTCTTTTAGCCAAGGCTGCCGAGCTCCAGGCAGAAAGCTCGTTACGGCATGCCATCCAATCCAGCCAGCTGATCTCCACGTCCAGACATGTGAAGGGAGGCAGTGTCACCGGGTCACAGCAGCCATCGGTTCAACAGCCTCCCCCAGCCGAAGGTGCACAAAGAAAGTCTCGGTTCATGACCGAGAAGGCCTTCACCAAGACGCACGCCATACCCTCAGAGCGCACCGTCTCAAAAGGGAGCAGCTGAACAAGGAAAGAGGCCGTCAGCCATGCCGCGGTGGTCAGGACAATGACACCGACGAGGAGAGGAGCTGGAGCCCAAGCCCGCCTGGGCCACGGGTCTTCCGCTCGCGTATCCGCGATGCTGAGTTCCTGCGACGCTTCTGAGCACTCACGATCGTCACTAAGTACGCATGTGAGATGGACCGCGGGCTCTGGCTCGAGGACTACGACCTCGCGTGCCAAGCAGGAGGAGCAGCCAATGACCTCGCCATCATCCGAAACCTGCCGTTGTACCTCGCCGACTCGGCCCGTGCTTGGCTCGAGCACTGGCCCAAGGGTCAGATCTACGACTGGAGCGATCTGAGGGACATCTTCGTCGTGAACTTCCATGGGACCTATGTCTGACCAGGCAACCTCTGAGACCTCAAGAACTGTCGGCAGAAAGCCGATGAGTCCCTCCGGGACTACATCAGACGTTTCAGCAAGAAGTGCAATGAGCTGCCTAACGTGGGCGACGTGGACATCATCGGGGTCTTCATCTCTGGCACAACCTCAGAATAGCATATCCACGAACTGGGCCGGAAGGGTCCACGCACTGCTCACGAGCTCCTGGACATCACGACGAGCTTCGCCTCCAGAGAAGAGTGCGTGGGAGCAGTTCTCCATTGCACCCCGGAAGCGAAGGGCAAAAGTAAATGGGAAGGAGAAGCTGGCAAGGGCGCCCCCAACCGTCCAAAGAAGAGAAAGAACAAGTCACGGACTGGCCGTGACCCCATTGTCGCCGCCGCAGAGCGCAAGCCACCGAGGCCTGTGACAGGGGAGGCGCCAAACCACTTCGAGAAGAAGTGGAATGGCCCGTGCTCAAACCACGGTTTCCCCGTCAAACACCTCCAGGACTGCTCTATGACGAAGAAGTTGATCCGAGAGGAGACAAAGAAGGGGGAGCCGAAGAAAGCTTCGGAGCCGGGGGCCCAGGACCCCATGAACGGCGATGATGAGCAGGGGGACAAGTGTTCCCTAACACCAAGGCTTGCCACATGATCTTCACGGGGCCCGAGGCCCGAGAGAGCTGGCACACGGCCAAGGTTGAGCATCGCGAGGTCTTCGTGGCCGAGCCCGCCACGCCATCCTTTCTCAAGTGGTCTAGCCTGCCAATCACGTTCGATCGGTCGGACCAGCCCCTTCACGTGCCACGACCGGGCTGATACCCGCTCGTGGCCGATCCTATCATTGCTGAAGTCCGTCTCATGAAGGTGATGATGGACGGGGCCACCTGCATCAACATCTTGTACCCCGACACCCTCGATTTGCTTGGGATCGATCGGGCGCGACTCCAACCAGCTAGCGCCCCCTTCCACGGGATTGTTCCTGGGAGACTAGCCATCCCCTTGGGGGAATTGTCCTGTCCATCACGTTCGGGACTCCCTCCAACTTCAGGACCGAGAACCTCGTCTTCGAGGTCATCAACTTCCCAATGGCATATCACGCCATCCTAGGGCGTCCGTGTTATGCCAAGTTCATGGCCATCCCCAACTACACCTACTTGAAGCTCAAATGCCGGGACCCATAGGGGAGATCAACGTGAGTGTGTCACTTCAGCGCGCTTTCTAGAGTGAGACGGAGAATGGAGACCTTGGCACCGCAATGGTGCCTTCAACCTAGGAGCTCGGGGCTATCCGCACCCACCTCGTGGAGGGGGCCCCCCAGGCCAGCCACAAGAACGCCTCGTTCAGGCCAGCGGAAGATACCAAAGAAGTGCAAGTCAATCCCAAAGGCGACAAGGAGCAGACGACGAGAGTGGGGACGTCCCTCACTCCTAAATAGAAACGCGAGCTCATCGACTTTCTCTGTGCGAACGCCGACATCTTTGCCTGGAGGCACTCGGACATGCCAGGCAATCCGAGGGAAGTCGCCGAGCACTCCTTGAACATCAGGCCGGGCTCCAAGCCGGTGAAGCAACGTCTACGTCGCTTCGACAAGAAGAAGCGTAGGGCAATCGGTGAGGAGATCGTGAAGCTCCAAGCCGCCGGGTTTACCAAGGAGGTGTTTCATCCTGAATGGTTAGCTAATCCTGTTCTTTTACGAAAAGGCATGTCCGAAGGAATGGTTAGCTAATCCTGTTCTTTTACGAATGGAGAATGTGTGTTGACTATACAAGCCTGAATTAGGCATGTCTGAAGGAATCTTTTCCTTTGTCACGCATAGACCAGATAGTTGACTCAACGACGGGGTGCAAAACCCTCAGTTTCCTAGATTCATATTCGGGGTACCACCAAATGTTGATGAAAGAATCCGACCAACTCGTGACATCTTTCATCATACTGTTCGACTCCTACTATTACGTAACGATGCCATTCGGGCTCAAGAAAGCTGGCGCCACCTTCCAGCGCAGTATGCAATGGTGTTTCGACCATCTCATCGGCCACACGGTCGAGGCCTATATAGAAGACATCGTGGTCAAATCCAAAAAAGCCGACATGCTCGTCACCGACCTCCAACGTGTTTTTGCCGAGCTGCGCATGAACGACGTCAAACTTAATCCCGAGAAGTGCGTCTTCGGGGTACTGAGGGGCATGCTTTTGGGGTTTATCATTTCTGATCGTGGCATTGAGGCGAACCCTGAGAAGATCTCCGCGATCGAGCGGATGGGCCCGATTTAGAACCTAAAAGGGCTGCCATAGCTCATGGGTTGCCTGGTGGCGCTGAGCCACTTCATCTCGCGCCTTGGCGAGAGGGTGCTCCCACTATACAGGCTCTTGAGGAAATCCGATCGGTTCGAATGGACTCCGGAGGCGCAACTCCGCCCTCGACGACGTCAAGTGCATCCTGAGCAGCTCCCCGGTGCTGATGCCGCTCCTCCCAGGAGAGGTGCTGCTGCCATACATAGCTACGATGACATAGGTCATGAGCTCAGCACTGGTGGTCGAGCGAGAAGCGGAAGGGCACGCCCTCGAGGTGTAGCACACCGTTTACTATGTCAGCAAAGTCCTATCCGACTCAATGACCAGATACCCACAGATCCTCAAGATCCACTCTGCAGTGATGGTCACGAGGTGCAACCTCCGGCACTACTTCAACTCTCACCCGATACACATTGTAAGTTCCTTCCCGCTCCACAAAATTATACAGAACAGGGACTCGGCAGGCAAAGTCGTGAAGTGGGCACTCAAGTTCATGGGACACGACGTCACGTACCAACCTCAGGCGGCCATCAAGTCCAAGGTCATTGTTGACTTCATGGCGGAATGGACCGAAGCCTAGCTCCCGCTTGCTCCAGTCGACCAAGAGTATTGGGTCATGCACTTGGAAGGGTCCCTCATGCGCACAGGCGATGGCATCATCCTCGTGTTCATCTCTCCACTCGAGGTATGTGTAAAATGCGCAATTTACTTACACTTTCCGGCCTCAAACAATGTCGTAGAGTATGAGGCACTCCTAAACGGGCTTAAGATCACCGTCGAGCTCGACATCTGACGATTGGAGATCCGGGGTGACTCCGAGCTCATGGTCGACCAAAGCATGAAAGAGTCCAGCTGTCGGACCGACACCATGTCGCTATATTGCCAAGAACTCCGCAAGCTCAAAAACAAATTCGAGGGGCTTGAGCTTAAGAATATCCCCTGGCGCCTCAATGAGGCGGCCGGCGCACTGGCTAAAATAGCATATCGTCGAGGCCTAATTCCACCGGGAGTCTTTGCCAGTGACCAGTTTGACCCTCGGTTCGATCCAAAGAGACCGCGGAGTCCCAGAGGCGCCCATGGAACCCGATGAGGATCGACCAGGGGTCGAGCTACTCGGGCCGAGAGGTAGGGACGCTCTCGACCCTGCAGCGTGCCGATGTCGTGGAGATCAATCGGTCCAACGACTCGAGCGAAGCGGACGATCGCTCGGATGACCCAGGGGTCGAACGAATCGACCGCCCAGTCAAAAGGGCCAAGCTCCTGAATAACTAGAGGGTTCCGTACATCGAGTACTTGGCCTGGGGCGCGTTTCCCGCCGACAGGACCAAAGCCAAATGACTCTATCGGTATGCCTAGTCTTTCATTCTAATTGACGGGGAGGTTTATAAGCGCAACATCACCAAAGTTATGCAACGCTGCATCCCCATCAGCGAGGGTGTCAAGCTACTCGCTGACATCCACGGAGGGGTGTGTGGCCATCACGCCACGCCAAAAACCCTCGTAGGCAACGCGTTCCGCCAAGGCTTTTACTATCCGGCTGTTGTGGGTGACGCAACCCACATAGTCAAAACCTGCAAAGGATGCCAGTACTATGTCCGTCAAACGCATCTGTCGGCTCTGGCCCTCCAAACAATCCCCCTCACCTGGCCCTTCATGATCTGGGGATTGGACCTGGTCGGCCCGCTTAAAAATGCGCCCGAGGGCTAGACCCTCTTGCTTATCGCGGTCGACAAGTTCACTAAGTGGATCAAAGCACGCCCGCTCGCTAAAATTCTATTCAAGGAAGCAGTTGAGTTCTTCCTTGATATCATCCACTGATTGGGAGTCCCGAACTCCATAATCACGGATAACAGAACACAGTTCACGGGAACGAAGTTCCTCTCATGGTTTACGGGTCTAAGGCAATCTTGCCCAGGGACTTAGACTATGGCGCGCCGCGAGTACGCGCGTATGTTGAACAGGGCAATGAAGCGGCACTCTAGGACGCGATGGATCAGATAGACGAGGTGCAAGACGTTGCACCTCTCCACTCGGCCAAATACTAGCAGGCGCTCCGCCCTTATCACGACCGAAATGTAAGGAACAGGGGTCTTCTCGTCAACGATCTTGTATTGTGGAGGGTTCAAGACAACAGAGGTCGACACAAGCTCTCGTCGCCCTGGGAAGGACCATATGTCATCTCTCGAGTGATCCGACCCAGCACCTACAAGCTCAAGACCTTAGAAGGCGATGAGTTCAAGAACGCATGGAACATTTCACAGCTACATAAATTCTATCCTTAGAGTTTCTACTAGTTCCATTTCCATGCATTCTTTCTTGTTCTTCAGCGACCCTCGTCCCCTTCTTCGGGGGACAAGCGTCGCTCAGGGGCTGGAAGGCACACTACATCGTGCACCTATTTTCTGAAAAACGTGTTTTTTCTTTTCCAACACAATCTTTCTCGGCCCTAAACCTCACGGCGATCACCGACAAGGCCAAACCTCAGAGATCTCGGGGGCTCAAACTTTGTAAGTTAAAACGGAAAGGATAAAAGGCCAACTACTTGAACAGTCAAATGCGAACTAAAAATTGTTTAAGGCTGCCACGGGCCAATGAAACTAAACAAGCGCACGAGTTCACGGCTTAAATCTATTACATAAAGATTGGCACGATGACCCATTGTTTGAAAATAATGCGAACTAAGAAAAGCAATCACTAACTAATTCCCCTCTTCGGTCTTGAGGAGCGCTTCTTTCTCGTATTTTGCAGCCAAGACATCGGCATGAGACTCGGAGCCAGCACAGATTCGGTCCATTTCCTCGGGAGTGTGGTCGAGAAAGCCATGGCTCAGCGCCTCATAGTCCACTGTCACGAAGTGCATCCCGAGCACGGCGAAGATGGTGCGCACACCAAACCGCACACCATGCCTAATCCATTCTCAGACCAACGACATCTAGTTGCCAACCTGCAGTCCCAGCGGGGCCTCAGGCGCTGCAGGGACTTGGAGTTCCTGAGTCGCCCTCCTTAGCACGGTACACAGCTCAGTCTTCTCGACAACCTCTTGGCGAAGATACTCCTCGGCCTTGGCCAGCTTCTCCTCCAGCGCTGCACCAACCAGCCACGGCAATAAGAAACAACACGAAGGCGAGCTAATACCAATATTAAACAGAAGGAAAAAACACGCACCTTCCCCAACCTTACGGGTCTCTTGCAGCTGTGTCAAGGCCTCATCACGCTCCTTCCGTGCCGTCTCGAGCGCCAGCTCAAGCTGACTGAGGCGGCTGCCACGCTGCTCCTCCATGGCTTGCAGGTTGTATAGCTCCGTGTGAAGCTCGGAGCCTCGCTCTTCCGCACCTTTCAATGCCGCCTCAAGATCTCCCACATGGCCCTTCACTGCGTCCAGCTTAAGGCGGGCATCACAGAGATCGGCAAGGATCGCCAGCCCTTCCTCCCTGATGGCTTTGTAGTTGTCAAAGAATCTCTTCCTCTCCGAAGATGGAAGTCCTTGGAGCCGCCGAGGAACCGGTCCCTGGTGCCGTCATCGTGACGTCTGCGAAGGGCGAGGCAGAAGCCCTTGGGGCAACCAGCGCCGCAGCCGCAGCCTCCTCTGAAGGCTCCGTGGAGTCATGCCCGAGGACCATCGGGGAAGCCATCCCTGAGTCGAGCGTCACGCCGGACTCGATTACGGCATCCACGGCACTCGACACCCTCTGGCCTGCCTCGCGCATCCTTGCCACCGTGTTCACTCGCAGCGTCATAGCCGATGTGAAGGGACCAGGGTGGCGCTTCTTCGCAATGGCCAGATGCTTCTACATAGCCACGTCTCCTGCCGAACCAGTGTCGTGCCCCCGCTTATGCGAAGCATCGACGACAGAGACAACATCTGGGTTCTCCGTTGCGGGAGGAACAATGACCGTCTGTCCCATAGCCGATTGATCACTGTCTCCGTCGCCCCAACCAGCTCACTCGGCCTCGGGGGCTGCCCGCCTTCGCTCTTGTTGCCCGCCACCAGCGACGCGTCGGCCCGCAACTCGATTGGATCCTCCGTCTCCTTGATGGCCGGCGGCTCGCTCGGGCGAGCTTCTTGCGTGGTGCCTTGGGACGTCGAGGTCGAGCCCGCGGAGTGTAGCGCCGCGGCCAACTCCATGCCGACTGCATCATCATTGTCGGTACCTGCCACATCACTCACCATGGCATCATAGGGGTGAGCGACGTGCCCACCTCCACCCTCCTCGCCTTCCGAACCATCGGTGTCCTCGTCGGTCGAGGCAAAAGACTCGGTGTCCATGGCTTCTTCCCTATCTTGGGGCCGCGCCTTCTCCCCCTCTCGATCCATCCTCCTTCGAAGCTTCGCGTCCTTGGCACTCTGCTGCTCTCTCCTGGCATCTCTGGCCTCTGCATCTTGGAAGCAGTTCGCCGCCCTTAGGGGCACGTCCTCTAGGAGCTTCAAGGCCCGCAGATGAACGTGGCTCGTCAGGTCGGACTACATCCAGGGAGCAAAGATAAATTTTTTGGGATCAGGAAATAGAATGATGGGAGGATAGTTGGATCACCAAAAACATCAACAGCAACTGCACTTACCTCATCAACCGCCCGTCGGAAGGGAGCATCGAGGGACAACCCGGCATGGGCCAGACATTGTCCACATACAGCAGCACAGTCTTGATTCTCTCCCCCATAGCCACGCGGTTGCTCAGTTCCTCTGCAGCTGCGATAGCACCGGCGACCACGTGCTCCGCTGGGCTGACTCGGAACATGGGGAGAGGGCGAGCCGCGAGCGGGATGAAACAGCGCTGGAACCACCACCGTGTGACTCCAACGCCGGTGAGGCCACGCTCTTTCAGACGCTGGATGGCTCGGACGGCATGATCGACGGATTTCTGGTCCTTCTTCATGATGCCCCAGCTCCAGGATGCCGGCGCCTCGCGGATCGACCATCCGGTGAAAGCAGGGAAGGGGCCCACCATGTCGTTACGTAAGTAGAACCACTTTGAATGCCACCCCGACACATTCGAAGGAAGGGGAACCGAGATATACTTCAGCGCGCCCTTCTTGGTCAAGCAAAGACTGCAACAACCAAGGGCGATAGGGCGCACCCCGTCGTCATCGACCTCACAAACAGGGAGGGGGAAAAGAAGTTCTTCCATACCTCGATGTGGTCCTTGATCCCCAAGAAACTCTCGCACAATGGGACAAAGAGCGCGATGTGCTGGACCCCATTTGGGTTCAGATGCTACAACTCGATCTCATAGAAGCTCAGCAACCCGCGAAGGAACCTGCTCCCCGGCACGCCAACACCCCTCTCATGGAACAGCACGAGCGAGTCGACATAGCCTAGCGGAGTTTCGGGCGCCATCTCATTGCCCGGCACGATCCACTCAACTGCGTGGGTGAGAGGAGGAAGAAAGTTAGCTTCCACCAGGTCCTCCATCTGCGACATCCTCACGGACGAGCGGCCCTAGGCGGTCCTGTCTAGCTGAACCATCGGCACAAGCAGGGGGATGACGGATGTGGTGAATGCTGAAGCGGCAAAAGAGCAGCCAGAGAAGTGTCAGGATCCTCTACGCGCTAGAAAACCAGGGACAGGATGAAGAGTGGAAGCGAGGCAAAAGAAGAAGAAGGGGAGAGAACTACCCAAGTCAGATTTAAATAGGCGGCGTGCTCCAGGAACTGCACTCTGACTTGACCGTGGGGCCCAGCCACGACCTTCTCAAGGTAAGGAGCTTAACTCCTCACTGCGAGATCCGCGGCTAAAATTCCGCCACATCTTCCTCATTCTCTCCATGCCCCCCCCCTACATGATTCCCCAGCTTCCGTTCTGATCAATGACTCCTTGACTTCGTGGCCCCACGTCCCTCATCATTCGGGCGGAGAAAGCGCACTCATGATCGTCACGTCGCGAGAAACGAAGCGACGCAATAGTCCACCCAGGACCACCATGACGCACGCACCATAAGTACGCCACCCCCACCTCGGGCAGTGGGAAGACGATTCAAGACCAGTCGAGACCCCGCGCCCCGCTACTACCTCTTTAAAATTTAAGGAAGTAGGCTCATTTGCCCAGAGCTCTCCATTTTGTTTGCGCCCAAATCCTCCCATAAAATCCCCTGCATTCATGAATAGGGAGCAAGACGATCAAGGCAGATCTCTCAACTGGCCATGTCTTGCAGCAACGACCAGATCGACCCTACCCGATCCAATCCATGTCGACCTAGGTGGCGGCATGATGAACCGCGACTTGGTCCAGCCGACTCAGGATCATCAAGCCCAGGTAAGATGGGATAAGAGGCTGAAAACTGCCTCGACAGCCCAATAGCGCCGGGGTTCTAAGGCTGGCCCCATGAATGGGTTTGACATCCGCCCAGTGCGCAAAACGAGAGCGAGGGGCACGAGCGAGGGGCAAGGGCATCGTAGAGTCGCGTTTGAGTCCCGCTCTAACCTGTTCATTGGTATCGCACCGAAGAGAGGCAGCTAGTCGCCGCGACCCATCGAACAGTCGGGGTAACCAGTCGGGTCGGAAAAGAGGATTTATGAAGTCAGCCACCAGCTGGTTCATTGGGACCGCTTTTCAGGGAACCGAGGGCTTCACTCGAATCAACGTGGGAACCGAGGGCTTCACTCGAATCAACGTGATAACAGCTCAATGAGCACCTCTTTTCAACCATCAAGGCAGAAACGCGGCCTGGATCTATCCCCCGCCTCATGAACAAGGCGCAGAAAGAGAACACGACAAAGCCGAAATGGTTGCCCGACTAGTCCAACTGCGCAGAGCAGGGACTCCAGATCCGGCATCGCCAACAGAAATCCGACGGCGGGATTGCATGACAGGTCTCTTTATTGATACGTGCCGCACAGGGTCGATCCATACAAAAATCTCTCACAAATGAATGTTTACCATTCGCGAAATACAAGAAAGAGAAAAATAAAAATTGACCCGATTAGCACGCTACAATAAAGAGTCGATACCCGCGCCTCGACGGGCGCATGCAGAGCGAAGCAGCTGTAATGCTTCATTGTCACGGAAAAGATGCCCTCATTTGAGAGCACAAAATCCCTCCGACCAACAAAGCTAGCAGATTATCTGCGCCCTGGCGACGCAAATGCTGTTGATCACGGGGACTAAGGTCCCCACAGGAACAAGAGGGCCGGTGCGGCTCCTCTTCCTGTCCCCATCCTTACTAACATCGTCTAAGGCGCACAAGGGAGCGACTGAAAAACCATCTAGGTCTTCCATAGGAGGACCCCTTACATCTCACTGAGTATCGGCAATCGACAGAGGTTACAGGACTTGAACCCCTAGCCTACTGCCATCGCCACAAGCAACGACTGTAGTAGCAGCATCTTCACCAAACATCAGATCGCTCTCCGCTCCACCACGACGGCCGTCGATAGGGAGCGCCGGGCCGCGCAGCCTCTGGTCATCATCCTCGCCCTCTTTCTCATCCCTATCGCCTGACAGGCATCCGCTTCGGCCAGCCATGCCAGCACCGGGATGCTCCACAAACGACTCGCCAAGTGGCACTAACTCAGGGACATAACCAAATCTGGAAGAAAAAGAGGCTTTGGGTGTGAGTAGGGATAAGGAAGCACCACCCTACGATCACCTTAAATAGCCGCACCGCCTTAGGCATAGCCTCGGATCCCCCCTGACGCACAGTGCGTCGGCACCAAGCTCGATAGAAAGACACTCTTACACAACGCATGCCGGAAAAAGACAAAAGTCTATCATCTTGGCAGTGCCATGTCTCACCATTTGAGGAAAAGAAGATACACTCCATCACAGGGGGCGCCACGGATAAAACCTCCCCGACACGTCTTGTCGCGGGCCCCACAGCAGCGCCCGGGGCCGCCTGGCCCGACCACGCAACGGAACCCAAGGGACTCGGATGCAACAGCGCTCCCACAATCATCTTTAATGTATGAAGCCAAAGCGCAAGTTTTTTCCAAACTCGCCCTCTGGCTTGGGGGCTACACCTGACGGGTGCGCTCGCGCGCACCTCCCTTGGTAGCTGGATGATTGGAAAACTCCACCTTGCTCGCCTGCGTTAAAGTCAACATCCCCTAAGTGACTCTCCGACTCGCTCGGAGGCTCAGGGGCTACTATTAGGGATAAAAACCGGAGGTGCCACATGGCACCATTTAAACCGACCGATGCACGTTCGCCCTGCTTAAAACAATAAGGCCCGCCGGTCCATGATCGACGTGGAATCGACGTGGATCCGTGAGGGGACCCCCCGCATCGCTCGATTCTCGTGTGTAAGGATCATGACCATTGAGGTCACCCCGAGGTATGAATGTTTTGGTCATGAATGATAAACATGAAATGTGACTAATGTCTACACGAGTGTTGTTCGTGTAGGAAACCTTTTCCACTCTATGATGATTATTGGCAGCGGCCTTGGCGATGGATGATAATGACCACAAGCATGGAGGCTTGGTGAGCTTGATGGAGTCCAAGGGTTGATGGAGATGGATCAAAGCGAAGGACAAGCTATGGAGCAAGTGTTGGGAACACTTGTCTAGTTGTTAGGGCTTTGAGTCCATAGGAAAAACCAGACTATCAAGGGGTCTAGGTCATTTCTCTTAGGTCATGTCTAGTCGGTGATGTGCAAGGTTGCTCGGTGAAATCACAGGCACTAGGTGACCGTGGAGAAGCCAAGGAGCTTTTCGGAGAAGCCAGGAAATGAAGTAAAGCGAGGACGAGGAGTTTCAGCTTCTAGACGAAGTGACTGGACAGAGGGGTCAGTCGAGACCGGACTGTACGATCACTAAGAGGACTTATCTGGGACTTACAGTGGGCTGCGAGGAATCTGTCTGTGCTAGGAGCTATAGTGACTAGATGGTCTGGTCTACAGACCGGACAGTTCGGTCTATGTGGCTTCACACATGGCAAAGAGGAAGCAGCGCCAAGAAAGTTTCTGGACTATAGAGAGAAACTGACCGGACGGTCTGGTCAGCTGACCGGACGGTCGGGTCAGCTGACCGGACGGTCTGGCCAGTAGGAGATCAGAAGGGGCAGAGCCGTTGGTGCCAAGGATTGTAGTGACCAGACGATCCAGTCAGGCAGTGATCGGACAGTCCGGTTAGTTAACCCAGAAAGCTGATTTCGTGGAGCAACGGCTAGTTGAAGGTTGGAGGCCTATATAACTTCATTGTTGGGCTCTTTGTGACCACTCTTGGTGATGTGAACAAGGGTTCCCGATCTTCTGAAAGGTTCTTGGTAAGTTGATTTGGTCGGAGGCGACACACAATTCGATTCGGCTTCTAAACAACACGTTCTAAACCCCGCAATCGCAGCACGACGTCTCCTCTGGTTATCAACCGTCCAAAGACGATTGACCTCGCCGAGAAGGCTAATCCCTGCCTGCAAATCAAGAACACAAGCAAGAACAACGAAGAATACAACACAATTGCAGATGTATGATTAAACTCTCGAAGTTGGGGTCTCACAAACCGATGAACGGCGAAACTATTTATGAACAGAATTGATCTAAGCAAAACCCGAACCCTAATGGTGCGGCGGCGGCTGTATATAAAGACCCTAGGGTCGTGCAAGACCCTCTGGACCCGCCCCTAATTGAGCTCAACTAGATACAAAGCCCAAAGGCCAAAAATAGGCGACGCAACACCGACACAGATTCTGGACTCTCTCTTGTTTTGACGATTCTCGATGACTCCGGATGAATTTTGACATGAGGCTGGTGGCATTGGAAAGGTCTTCTCCTTAGCTTTCCGTGCATATGTAGAACGTCTAAATCCGAGTCCATATGCGTCCTGGGCGACTGTTTTAGTATAGATTGGTCCTGGGCCCCGAAACAGACTCGAAGTCGGTTTTGATTGGGCCTCCACTTTGGCTTCCAAGCCCTTGCTGGTCCTCCACGTTCCCAACTCCTTCTCCCATCATCTCCTGGTCTTCTCCATGGTTTCTAATCATAAAATAATCATTAGGTAGCAAACCATTCTCAAAAGTAACATATAGCGAAGAACGTAGGAACGAGCTCACCTCTAAATTTAGTGGTCGTGCACGAGCTCTAGTCATTGGACCTTGCAAGTCCAGATTTGGAGGAGTGTTGTGTGTATCCATAGGAGTGATGTCCTCATCATCCTCCCCCTCTTGAAGTGGAGTCGTCCTCGACTCGAGCTTATCGTCTTCTCCCAAGTATGGTTTCAAATCTGAAATGTTAAAAGTAGGACTAACCCCGAACTCGGGAGGCAACTCAAGTTTGTATGCATTATTATTAATCTTCTCTATTATTTTGAATGGACCATCAGCTCTAGGCATTAGTTTAGACTTTCTCAATTCTGGAAATCTATCATTCCTTAAGTGTAACCACACTAAATCTCCTACATCAAGATTTACTACCTTTCTACCCTTACTACCAGCAATTTTATACTTTTCATTCATCTTTTCAATGCTAAGTCTAGTGGTCTCATGCATTTGCAAAATAAATTCAGCACGCTCCTTAGCATCAACATGAACTCTCTCATTAATAGGTAGAGGAAGTATATCAAGTGGAGTACGGGGATCAAAACCATACACTACCTTGAATGGACTTACCTTGGTAGTAGAATGTGTTGCCCGATTATAAGCAAACTCAACATGAGGTAAGCATTCTTCCCATTGCTTCAAATTTTTCTTCAAAATAGCTCGCAACATAGTACCCAAAGTGCGGTTCACAACCTCAGTTTGTCCATCAGTTTGTGGATGACAAGTTGTAGAAAATAACAACTTTGTACCCAACTTATTCCAAAGCGTGCGCCAAAAATGACTCAAGAATTTTGCATCACGATCTGAAACAATAGTAGAAGGCATACCATGCAAACGTACAATTTCTTTGAAAAAAAGATCAGCAATGTAACTAGCATCATCAGTTTTATGACATGGTATAAAGTGTGCCATCTTGGAAAAACGATCCACAACAACAAAAATGCTATCGCTCCCCCTCTTAGTTCTAGGCAGTCCTAAAATAAAGTCCATAGAAATATCCGCCCAAGGAATAGAAGGAACAGGAAGTGGCATGTATAAACCATGTGGATTCAATCGAGACTTAGCTTTTTGACATGTAGTGCAGCGAGCAACAAAACGCTCAACATCTTTCCTCATCCTTGGCCAAAAGAAGTGCGTGGCCAAAATATCCTCTGTCTTCTTAGCACCAAAATGACCCATCAATCCACCTCCATGCGCCTCCTGCAACAACAAAAGACAAACGGAACCAACTGGAATGCATTCGCGGTTAGCTCTAAACAAGAATCCATCATTTAACACAAATTTGTGCCAAGCACGACCTTCTTTACAGTGCAGCAATACATCTTTAAAATCAACATCAGCAACATATTGTTCTTTAATTGCCTCAAGTCCGAAAATTCTACAATCAAGTTGAGACAACAAAGTATATCGCCTAGATAAAGCATCAGCAATCACATTATCCTTCCCTTTCTTATGTTTAATAATATAAGGAAAAGACTCAATAAACTCAACCCATTTAGCATGTCTACGGTTCAAATTGCATTGAGAACGAATATACTTAAGTGATTCATGATCAGAATGAATAACAAATTCTTTGGGCAACAAATAATGACGCCACGTCTCTAAAGAACGTACAAGTGCATATAGTTCCTTATCATACATGGAATAATTCAAAATAGGCCCAGTAATTTTCTCATTAAAGTATGCAACATGTTTACCATCTTGCATCAAAACACCACCAATGCCTATACCACTAGTATCACATTCAAGCTCAAAAGTCTTATCAAAATTGGGTAATTGCAGCAATGGTGCATGTGTAAGTTTGTCCTTCAAAGCATCAAAAGACTCATGATGTACCTTACCAAAATGGAAGTCAACGCCCTTCTTTGTCAACTCATGCAATGGTGCAGCAATGGTGCTGAAATCTTTGACAAAGCGGCGGTAGAAACCTGCAAGACCAAGAAAACTCCTCACCTGTGTGATAGTTTTTGGTACAGGCCAGCTCTTTATGGCTTCAATCTTCGCCTCATCCACCTCAATTCCCTGTGGAGTCACAACATAGCCAAGAAAAGAGACTCGATCCGTGCAAAAGGTGCACTTCTCAAGATTACCAAATAAACGTGCAACTCGCAAAGCATCAAAAACAGCACGCAAATGAATCATATGATCATCCATGGATTTGCTATAAATCAAGATATCATCAAAGTAAACAACCACAAATTTACCAATAAAAGGTCTTAAAACCTCATTCATCAAACGCATGAAAGTACTGGGTGCATTAGTCAACCCAAAAGGCATTACTAACCACTCATACAACCCGAATTTGGTTTTGAAAGCTGTTTTCCATTCATCTCCAAGTTTCATTCTAATTTGATGGTAGCCACTACGCAAATCAATTTTAGTGAAAATTATAGCACCACATAGCTGATCAAGCATGTCGTCTAGCCTAGGAATAGGATGACGATACCTAATAGTAATGTTATTAATGGCTCTACAATCTACACACATACGCCAAGAACCATCTTTCTTAGGAACCAAAAGTACAGGAACAGCACAAGGGCTAAGTGATTG
This sequence comes from Eleusine indica, assembly GCA_030378355.1. NCBI lineage: Eukaryota > Viridiplantae > Streptophyta > Magnoliopsida > Poales > Poaceae > Eleusine > Eleusine indica. The sequence goes on from CM059494.1 coordinate 50,849,907, forward strand.
ACGAACATACCCACGATCCAAAAGGTCTTGGACTTGTCGTTGTATCTCCTTTGTCTCCTCAGGGTTGGTCCTATAAGCAGCACAGTTTGGTAAAGTAGCACCAGGAATCAAATCAATTTGATGCTCAATCCCTCTCAAAGGTGGCAAGCCCGGGGGTATCTCAGCTGTGAAAACATCCTCATACTCCTGCAAAAGGTTAGTGACAGTAGGAGGCAAAGCACTAGAAGCAATATCACCAAGCGAAAACAAGGCTTGTTTGCATATCAAAGCATAGCAAATATCATCAGTGGAAATTTCAGCAAGCTCAGATTTTGTGGCAGGACATGAACGACCTTGTAATTTAATTGCAAAACCCTTAGAACTTGAAGAATCATTAACATTACTTGGTGTAGAAGCAGAATTAACAGGTTGCTGAATTTCAGGGCTTTTATTTTTCAAACTAGCAGCTCGTTCTAAATCAGCTTGTATAATTTCAGCAGGGGTCATTGGTAACAAAGTAATTTTAGTTCCTTTATGCATAAAAGTGTACTTATTACTTTTACCATGGTGTACAGCATCATTATCAAATTCCCAAGGTCTACCCAATAAAAGTTAACAAGCTTGCATGGGTACAACATCACAATCAACAGAATCGACATAGGAACCAATGGAAAAAGGAACTCTGCAAGTTTGTGTTACCTTAGCTTTTCCAGAGTCATTTAACCACTGAATGTAGTATGGATGTGGATGTGGGCGTGTGGTCAAATCAAGCTTCTTAACCACATCAGAACTCACCAAATTGTTGCAGCTTCCTCCATCAATGATGACACGTGCCCGACGGTTCTTGATGACGAAGAAAATCTGGAACAAGTTATGTCGCTGCATCATCTCGGGCTGCTGGATTTGTGTGCTACGCACATGCTGCACAATAATATTCATATAGCCCGTGGTATCTCCGCCTCCAAGGACGAGGTCACCGCTGGTGGCAGCGACATCCTCCTCCTCATCCTCCACATCGGAGGTGCTCATGTAACCGCCATCATCTGTCGTCACATATGCCCGCCTACTTGGGCAATCTTTCTGCACATGGCCAAGACCATGGCAGCGGTGGCACTGAATCCCTGTAGTGTGTCCCGTCGAAGCAATAGAGGAGGCACTACTAGCCGGTACCTGCACAGAGTAAAAAGAGCGTGTAGAAGGGAGAGGGGCTGATCTTGGTGCTGTAGAAACAACAATAGCTGGTGGGGGCGGCCGGAAAGATGGCTTGGGCAGCCCCGAAGTCCCCGTCGGCCGTGGTGGGTAGAAATTCCTGGACTTGCTGTACTCCTCAAAAGCCTGGAAAAGTCCTTGTGATTCTTTCTCTACAAGCATAGCATACTGGAAACACTGGTTGAGGGTATAAAATTATTTATAATCAAGGATGTCCTGAATTTCTTTTCTCAAACCAGAATAAAAGCGGCAAATCTGATCCTCTACTTTTTCAACCACAGCACAACGAATCAAACCTTCTGAAGCTCACTAAAATACTCCTGAACAGTTTTATCTCCTTGATCTAAATGCTGCAGTTTATTACGAATTTCTCTATAAAAAGAAGGAGGAACAAAACGATCACGCACTTCTACCTTAAGTTCTTCCCAAGTAGTAGGCAAATCAGTTTCAGCAGCTAGACCACTCCACCAAACAATAGCAAAGTCCTTAAACTCACTAGTGGCTTGTCTAACTCTATGTTGTTCAGGAACAAGGTGGGCATTAAATTTTTGTTCTACCGTCATTTCCCAATCAAGGTAAGCATCACCATCGTACTGACCTGAAAACGAAGGAATTGAAAACTTAATTTTAGCATACGGATCATCTGGAGCATGGTTACCTTGTGTGTGACGGTTGTGGTTGTGGAAACCACCCATAATTTTAGCATATGGATCATCTGGAGCATGGTTAATTTTAGCATTACCTTGAGGGTTACGTTGCAAACGACGTCATAACCTTGCGGTCCTTGTAGCTGACCTATCGACGGTGCCATCAGCCTTATACACCGTTGCTTCATCATGATCGCCTTCAACGTCGTTGTTGTTGGTGGTGTTGTTGTTGTTGGTGGTGTTGGTGTTGTTGTTGGTGGTGTTGTTGGTCTTGTGAGTGGTCTCCAATTCGACAACCTGATCGGTTAGCTTAGAGACTCTCTTATCCAACCGTTCAATGCTTTCTCCCAAGTGAAGCTTGGTGACGGCGTCGGTGACGGCCCTGGTGATCGTCTCTGCCAAATCACTCTGAACCGCCTGCAAAGCCTTCTGTAACTGATTTTGGCTCACGCACTCATCCAATTTTGAGGGTGAAGCACCCTCCCCGTCGCTTCCTGACATCAGAAACACCAAAACAGGAAACAAAAAGTGAAGGTTATCCCTACAAAACTACTAAGCAGTGGTGCCTCTCAACACAGCAAAAGTAAGCTTCTTGCAAAGCTCTTACAAAGTTCTGAAAACAACAAAGCGAAGGATACCAGGGAGAAGTGTTCCACGATTTCAAGGGTTACAAAATAACCTATGTGCTGTCCAGAAGAAGTATGTAGAGCTAGGAAGGCCAAATATATATATATGAGTGGCACACAAATCAAAAATAGATAGTAAAGCTGAATAAGTGCCCAAGTAACTTGTCCCTAGTTGCTGGTCTAACTATGTCCTAGAACAGTAGTGATAGCAAAGAAGAAACAAGGAGACAAAGGGACACAGTCGATAACAGGGGGCTTAGTGTAAAACAGCCAAACTCAGAAATTCCAAGGGGCTAGATGGAGCACTAGTAGGAATCCCAAATTTCTTTATTTTATTTTATTTTTTTGATATTTTTTTCCAACTCACTAGCAAACAGAAAGAAACCACAAAATATTCAGCTCAAACCGAGCTAGGACGTGGCCTACAGAAAATCTTGAAGTTTCAGAAAACGTCGGGTTTCAACTTGAATGAATTTTTTCTTTATCTTCCCGATTTTTTTTGAATTTTTTGATGAGGGCACACAGGGCATAGCCCAGTGTGGGTATGCTCAACTTTTCGTCAAGAATCTCCTGTAAAACTTTTAGCCAAAACGGACAACCGAGCGAAAAGTTATGGCTGTTTTACCGAAGGGGTGTCAGAATCGGTTATGAAGAACCCGGGGGTTTGAGTGAAATCCGAGTCGGGCTTGGGGTCGGGTAGGGATTTTTTTTTTTGGCGAGGTGGATGCAGCAGAAAGTGAAATTTGTGAAAATTGGTCCGAGGTGGTGAGGGTGGGTTTAGGGTGGAATTAGGGTGGGCGTGTTGATCAATCAACCCTAGCACACAAAGCTGACAAAACCGAGGATAGTGAAGGGGATGGCGGCTAGGGTTGCAAGGGAAACACTACTGACGACAAAAACACAAACTAAACCAGCGACCAAACAAGAACTAGGGCACAAACTCAACACTACGGACTCTGAAATTGAAATATGCAAAGGCTAAACACGTGGTTATGGGCGGGGGAAATTTTTTTTTGGTATTTTCTGTGGACGATAGGAAGAACACGAAAACAAAACTAAAGGGTAGTGTGAACCTGACGGTGCACCTAAAGCTCTGATTACCACTTGATGTGAACAAGGGTTCCCGATCTTCCGAAAGGTTCTTGGTAAGTTGATTTGGTCGAAGGCGACACATAATTCGATCTGGCTTCAGAACAGCACGTTCTAAACCCCGCAATCGCAGCACGACGTCTCCTCTGGTTATCAACAGTCCAAAGACGATTGACCTCGCCGAGAAGGCTAATCCCTGCCTGCGAATCAAGAACACAAGCAAGAACAATGAAGAATACAACACAATTGCAGATGTATGATTAAACTCTCGAAGTTGGGGTCTCACAAACCGATGAACGGCGAAACTGTTTATGAACAGAATTGATCTAAGCAAAACCCGAACCCTAATGGTGCAGAGGCGGCTGTACATAAAGACCCTAGGGTCGTGCATGACCCTCTGAACGCGCCCCTAATTGGGCTCAACTAGATACAAAGCCCAAAGGCCAAAAATAGGCGACGCAACACCGACACAGATTCTGGACTCTCTCTTGTTTTGACGATTCTCGATGACTCCGAATGAATTTTGACATGAGGCTGGCGGCATTGGAAAGGTCTTCTCCTTATCTTTCCGTGAATATGTAGAACGTCTAAATCCAAGTCCGTATGCGTCCTGGGCGACTGTTTTAGTACAGACTGGTCCTGGGCCCTGAAACAGACTCGAAGTCGGTTTTGATTGGGCCTCCACTTTGGCTTCCAAGCCCTTGCTGGTCCTCCACGTTCCCAACTCCTTCTCCCATCATCTCCTGGTCTTCTCCATGGTTTCTAATCATAAAATAATCATTAGGTAGCAAACCATTCTCAAAAGTAACATATAGCGAAGAACGTAGGAACGAGCTCACCTCTAAATTTAGTCGTTGTGCACGAGCTCTAGTCATTGGACCTTGCAAGTCCAGATTTGGAGGAGTGTTGTGTGTATCCAAAGGAGTGATGTCCTCATCACTTGGCCAGTGGAATTGCTTGGTGCATTTGGTGAGAGCCAAGAGGCAAAGAGGAGAGCACTAGGAGGAGATATTGCATATCTTGAGAGTGCTAGTGAGAGTAACAAAGAGTGATCTTGCACATCTTAGGCTAGGTGTTCTTGAGGGTGTGATCTAGGTTCTTACTCTTGGTCTATGGTGAGACCTAGACCACTTAGGTGTCGGTGATCAAGCCTAACGTGATCGGTTGTGAAGGCCGTCACATGTCTGTACATGGTTTGAGCCCGCCGGTGAAAGGGGCATCGCTAGTGAGCGCCCATGTCGGCTCGGGGAGTCCGGCAAGTTCTCGAGGGAGGTGAGCTTATGCCTTAGTGGCAGCGGTGACATGCACCATGTCTTCACTCCGGGAGTGATTGCGGGCTCGTGTGCGAGAACTCCACTTGGTGGCGGGAGGGATCGGGACTCCGGCAGGAGTAGTCCAACGAAGAGTAGGGGAAGGCGCCATCCTTCCGAGACCTCATGAAAAAATATCATGAGCCATCTCTTACTCCGCTCTTTACTTTGATGCCTTTCCTTTTAGTCTTTTCATATCGTGCTATTCATGCTTGTATGCTTGCCATGTTCTAGTTGATTATCGTGTAGACTTACATGTTTAGGTTCCTTGCTTGCTAGTAGTGTTTAAGCTTCCGCATTTGATCACTAGCATGTGTAGGAGTTGCATTGGCGTGCTTGATCACTAGAAGTGCATAAGAGTTTTCAAGGGAGGCGAGCTTGTGCTTTGGTGGCATCGGTGACGTGCACCATGTCTTCACTCCGGGAGTTATTGTGGGCTCGTGGGCGAGAACTCCACATTGGTGGCGGGAGGGACCGGGACTCTGGTGGGAGTGGTCCAACGAGGAGTAGGGGAAGGTGCCATTCTTCTGAGACCTCGGGAAAAAATCATGAGCCATCTCTTACTCTACTCCTTACTTTGATGCATTACTTTCCGCATTTACATATCGTGCTATTCATGCTTATATGCTTACCATGCTCTAGTTGATTACTTGTAGCCTTGCATGAATAGGCTTCTCTACTTGCTAGTTGTGCTTAGCTTTCACTTGTTCACTGCATGTTGTTGACACCGAATTTTGACCGGTCCCAGTGGTCAGTGACACGAAGGCAAGAATCTGCTGGAGATTAGCAAAGCTCAACGGCTGAAAGGAATAAAGTGGGCCCGATAGATTTATTATATCTTTTTTCTATTTTTTAATTTAGAATTTGATTATCAAATCAGTTTTAAGAGTCCTGACTGAATCAGATCAAAACCCCTTGCATGGGGTTATAAATATGTAATAAGATCTATACGAAACCAACAACACCTTCGTTCAATACAATTCGGCGCATCGCCAACCTTTCCTACTCGACGAAACCCTCGTCTCGCACGGGCTACATCGGCTCCGATCTCGGCGAGAGACTTGGATTAGTCAACCTCGGTAATTCTATCAATCTCAACTAGAACTTTCTTGATATTGTAGTTGTTATCATTAGGATTGCTAGTTATCCAGTAATTAGATCTTTATTGTGCTTATTCTATCAACTTTCGATTGCATACTGTCTTGCCTGAGCCCAATCTATTGCAATTTTTAGGAGGTTTTGTGAGTATAGTTTAGATCTTTTACTCGAGTCACTCTATTGATTTTATCTATAAATAGCTTAAATCTAGCTCTATTTACCATGTTTGAACACTGTCTCGATTAGGTTCGATCTGTTCAAATCAGCAAGGCTGCATCAGTGTCGATCTCTTGCTGGGTTGATAAGGCTAGGTTCAAGTCATTTATAGGTAGAATCGATAGAGTTCTATCTGAACGTTTAGCCGATAGATTATCACGGTTCGATCGACTTCTGGTTTATGATTGATTTCTTATATATTTTGTTAGTCGATCGCCCCCTTATTGAAATAAGTTAGATCTTAGATTTATGGCATATTTGCAATATTAGCTATCAGATCTATTGACTTAGTACCATCGACAGAACGAGTCTTTATATGTTTACTGTAGATTCATCGACTCTGTTCTATCGAATTAGTATTATCAGCAGAGCAGATCTCGGCATATTTACTTCTGACTTATTGATTTTGTTCTATCGATTTATTCCCTTATCGGCATTAATTACATTCAATGTTTAAACTATTTAATTTGCCGATGAGCCTATATAATCAGCCAATTAGTTTATTCATTTAAATTAATTCATGTTAGCATCGGCTAATTCTCACGAGTAGTGATTATTGGCTTTCTTCATCGGCCTGTCCTAGGCCGGTGACCCATGGAATTTGATTGTTTGCTTCCTTTGTCGATTTGCAGGGAAAATCGACTGGCACGCCCAGTTTCTTTGTATTGAGCCTGCACTGGAGCTAAGCGGATCTCCCAGGTCAAGCGTGGTGATTTTCCCGTCAATACGCTTTTTGGCGCACCCGGTGGGACCAAAAAACTCCAAGGATTTATAACATGTCTGAACTCGGAATGCCAAAAGACGGGACTCCTCTCTCTAAGCATGACGTCGGTGCTGATCTAAAGACGGAGAATATGCTGCCGGTCAATAAAGATGATTTGAGTGATGAGGCAAAGGCACAAATTAATCAGAGAATGGCTGAGTATGAAAACCTTTTATTCGAAACGTTTAGCAAGACAAGGCATGGAAAGATCATTTAGAAAGGAAAGTTACCAGTTGCTGCGTTGATTGAAGGTGGAACAAAAGAATCGCTCACCAACAAGCCAATGGAAGTTATCGATGAGGCAGCTCTGAACAATATGATTCATACAACTATACACCACGCATTAATAAACTAGTCACCTGTATTGGTTAACACATTGAGGACCTTGATCATTCAGACTATGGAGGGGTGCTTATATGAAGCTTCACCTCGTGGGTCAGGGTATTTCTGCGAATCAGGGGATACTCATCGGCCAGCAATAGAAACATCTAGTCCACAGCAGCCAGGTGCGAGCACGTCAGGTCCCATTACGGGTTCAAGGACATCTCCTTCTGAGGCTACTCCATCTCTGAAGAGTGTTGATGGTGGTACAGTGGTAAGAACACCTCGGTGGATAATATTACAAAGGACTACTCCACAAACACAGCCACAACATTACAGACAAGAAGTAACAGAGCCAAATGTCACATGCAGCACTACGCCCAATGTTGAGCCTAGTATGTTTGGGATGCCATCATCATCTTCTCTGCCAGGAGAATTAGGAGGCCAGCACACAGTTGTTAATTATCACTCACAAACGCCAGCATCTGGTCCCACATCGACTATCCTAAATATTAATGTGCCGACTGATGACTGGGCTTTGAAGATTGCTGAGGTAATGAGGGAACAATTTGGACTGAAACTAAAACAACAAACATACATGTATCGACCCCCGTATCTGCCGAGTTATGATTTGGTACCTATGCCGAGTCGATATAGGCCACCAGAATTCACCAAGTTTACTGGACAAGATAGTACTACCACTGTTGAGCATATCAGCCAATTTTCAGTACAATGTGGAGAAGCTAGTAATAAAAATCAAGTTGTTTCCATTATCATTGTCTGGATTGGCATTTTCTTGGTTCGCATCGTTGCCCCCAAATTTAGTTATTACTTGGGCCGACCTTGAAGAAAAATTCCATAAGTACTTTTTTGCTGAGACTAGATAGTTGAGGATGTCCGACTTGATTGCTGTGACATAGAAGGCTGGGGAGTCTCTACATGATTATGTGCAGAGATTTAGAGATGTGCGCAGCAAGTGTTTCAGCCTGCAATTGACTGATAATTAGATGGCAGAAATAGCATTCAATGGTCTAGTTGCACCGCTAAGTGACAAGTTTCCTTCGACTGAATTTGAGAGTCTGTCCCAGTTAGTGCAGAAGATGTCGATCCAGGAGAATCTGACTCGGGGGGCACGATCAAGGCCGATTCAAGTCAACTGTAATGATTATGAATCTAAGTCCGATGAACAAGCTGAAGAGGTCGATATGGCTGAATGGACTAGAAACAAGAATGTGTTGTCGTGCCCATGGGTGAAGCAGAATGAGCCAGAAGAAAAATACGATTTTGATATCACCAAGGCTGATAAGATATTTGATACTCCCTCCGTTCAATATTATATGATGTTTTGGCTTCGGGTACAAGAATTAAGGAGAGGTAAAAAAGGTGGGTGCACAGAAAACAAGGAGGAAAGAAATTGGGATAGAGGTGTATTGGGAAGAGAGAAAGGTGCATTGGGAAGCGAGGGTTTCTTATAATTTGAGAAAACTTGAGAAGAGTAGAGTGTCATATAATGTTGAATGGAGGGAGTATGTTGCTGCAGGAGAAACATATTCAATTGCCACCTAACCTGTGATCCCGCCTGCAGAAGATTTGAAGAAGAAGAGGTATTGCAAGTGGCATAACTCACCGTCTCATAATACTAATGATTGCAAAGTTTTCAGGAGGTAGATTCAGATGGAGCAGGGTAAAATAAAATTTACCAAATATGCAGTGAAGATAGATGGACATCCTTTCCCAGCAAATGTCAGTATGGCTGGCATCAATAATGTTGAAGCCTTTATTAAGTGATATCAGAAATAGAGGGACAGAGAAGTAAAGGAATCACAGTTCGATCCACATTGGGAGTGCCCTTTCTTTCAATACTGCTAGGATAACAACATGAAACTGCCATCAATCAACAACTGTCCTGGATGTAATAGACGCGCGGAGCAGATGTATAGTAAAGCTACAACAGGTCATCGGCAGCAATATCGTGCAAACGATTCTAAAGAGTCGATAGTGGGTACAACCAATCGACATCATAGGGTCTCTGTGTTTGATCGACTTGGAACAAAAAAGGTGGGTGAAGAGGACAAGTTTGACAAAGAAATCGATGAAGACATGTAGGAGCAAGAATAAAATGATCAATGGTGTCTATCTGGCATTTTTTCTAGATGCCAGAAGCGCAGGGTGCAGAGGATGCGGTGCACACAAATAAGGGCTGGCAAATATTATTATGATGAAGAAGATGATCAGCCACCAAAGAAAGTCTAGAGGCCAAAGGTGAAATCACAAGTGCAGGCGTCAAGTGCTACAGTGAGTATGGTGGTGATGTTGCCGCAACAGTTCATGGCCTTGGAAGAAGAAGAAGTGTTTGCTGATGAAGGGAGTTTAGCACAGCTGATATTTGTGCACAACAAGCAGTGTTTGATAGGCCAGATGAATCTAAGCATCGGCATTTAAAAGCTTTATACCTTAGGGGATTCGTCAATGGGATGCCGATGGGAAAGATGATGGTCGATGGAGGTGCTGTAGTGAATATCATGCCAATCACTACTGTCAGAAAGTTGGGAAAAACTGAAGATGACTTGATCGACACGAATATGATTTTGAGGGATTATGGTGGTCGTACTGCAGCAGCCAAGGGAGCCTTAAATGTGGAGCTCACAATCGGCAGTAAAACTTTGCCGGTTACTTTCTTTGTTATTGATGGTAAGGAAACCTATAGCCTTCTGTTGGGTCGTGATTGGATACATGCCAACTGTTGTGCAACACTACACCAGTCTCTGGCCCAATGGATTGGCAATCAAGTAGAGGTGATCCCCGCCAATGAAACCGTCAATGTCGTATCGGCCGATTTAGTTCCATGGCATGCAGATGATATGGAGTGTTTGTCTGGCAAGATTTGGGATGGAGACTATGTCAAGATCACTACTCAGGGCCTTGAAGTAGTGGATCAGTCAAATTCAAAACTGTTTCTCTGACAGGCACCCCAATAGAATTTACAGAAGACGGAAAGTTGGGAAAGGGATTCATGTCGGCCGACGAACTACAAGATGTCGATATAGGAGATGGTGACAAATCAAGGCCGACATTTATCAGTAAGAGGTTAGATGAGATTTTAAAGTTGAATTGATAAAATTATTAAAAGAATACTGGGATTGTTTCGCTTGGGAATATTCTGAAATGCCCGGTTTGAGCCGATCCATCGTTGAGCATCAGCTACCCATCAAACCTGGATATGAACCTTATAAGCAACCACCAAGAAGAATTGATCCAAAGATTTATGATGATGTCAAGGCCAAGATTACCAAATTATATTGCGCTAAGTTCATTAGGGCCTACCGATATCCAGAGTGGGTATCGAATATCGTGCCTCTCTTCAAGAAGTGCGGGAAGTTGAGAGTTTGCATTGACTTTAGACCATTGAACAGGGCTACACTAAAAGATGATTACCCAATGCTGATAGCGGATCTTTTGGTTGATGCAGCAGCAAGGCATAAGATTGTTAGTTTTATGGATGATAATGCTAGTTATAATCAGATTTTTATGGCAGAAGAAGATATACCGAAAACTGCTTTCAGGTGTCCTGGAGCTCTTAGATTGTATGAATGGGTCGTCATGACGTTTGGATTGAAGAATGTGGGAGCCACATATCAGAGCGCCATGAATTATATTTTCCATGATCTAATTGGTAGGTTAGTTGAGATTTATATTGATGACATGGTTGTTAAATCTAAAAGGATGGAGGATCATATAGTCGATTTGTGGGAGGTACTCGAGAGGACTAGAAAGTATGGTTTGAAGATGAATCCAAAAAAGTGTGCTTTCGGCGTATTGGCTGGTCAGTTTTTAGGTTTCATTGTGCATGAGAGAGGGATTGAGATTGGGCCGAAGAGTATGAAGGCTGTCAATGACACTGAACCGCCGGTTAACAAGACAGAGCTTCATTCGTTAATTGGCAAAGTAAATTTCATTAGAAGATTTATTTCGAACTTATCAGGGAGGCTTGATGTATTTACCCCGTTGTTGAAACTGAAGGCCAATCAGATGTTCGTATGGGAACCAGAACATCAGAAAGCCTTGGATGATATCAAGAAGTATTTGGTTTCACCTCCCGTATTAGTATCACCAAGAAAAGGACAGCCCTTCAGGCTTTATCTTGCGGCTGACAAGAAGTCAATTGGATTGACTTTAATTCAAGAACAAGATGGCAAACAAAGGGTTATATTCTACTTAAGTCGAAGATTGATTGACGCTGAAACCAGTCGATGTCATCAAATATATGCTATTGGCTCCTATTTTAAAAGGGAGAATTGGTAAGTGGATGCTTGCTCTAGCCGAATATGATCTTATTGTATGAATCTGCCAAGGCAGTCAAAGGTCAAGTTCTGGCTGATTTAGTTGTTCAGCATTGTGGATCCGAAGTGTCGATGGTAGAGCCGGTGCCATGGTTATTATTTTTTGATGGTTCTGTTTGCAAGAGTGGGTGTGGTATCAGGCTCGTGGTCATATCGCCTCGGGGGGCAAGTTTTGAGTTTGCATTTACTGTCAAGGTATCGACTAATAATAAGGTTGAGTATAGAGCCGTGCTTAAGGGATTGCAGATATTGAAGGAAGCTAGAGTCGATTATGTTGAAGTCATGGGAGATTCATTACTGGTGCTTGGGCAGCTGGCTGGAGAGTTTGAATGCAAAGATGATATTTTGAGAATGTTTTATGCCGAGTGTCAGGAGGTGCTGCAACACTTCAAAATAGTAAGATGAAGCATGTCCCAAGAGAACAAAATATGGAAGCGAATGACCTAGCACAGAAGGCATCGGGCTATCAATTGAACACTAGTTGAGTTATTGTTGATATAGCTGATGTCGATGAAGAAGATTGGAGATCCAAGATTGTCCAATACCTCAAGGATCTAGCTCAACGAACTCCTCGGATGATTCGATATATGGCATTGAGGTATGTTTTATTAAAAGAAAAACTTTATTATGGACAGTTGATGGTGTATTGCTAAGGTGTTTAAATCAAGAAGAAGCTAAAGTTTTTATGTGCGAAGTCCACGAAGGCATATGTGGTACACATCAATCTTCGCATAAGATGAGATGGTTGCTAAAGAGAACTGGATATTATTGGCCTACCATGCTGGAAGATTGCTTCAAGTATTATAAGGGATGTCAAGATTGTGAGAAGTTTGGAGCAATATAGAGAGCACCGACATCAGCTATGAATCCAATTATTAAGCCGTGGCCGTTTAGAGGTTGGGGTATGGATATGATTGGCCAAATTTATCCAGCCTCTAGTAAGGGTCAAAAATATATTTTGGCGGCTACAGATTACTTCACAAAGTGGGTTGAGGTAGTTCCTATGAAGAATGTTACCACTAATGATGTAATCAACTTTGTGAAGGAGCATATTATATATAGGTTTGGTGTGCCGCAGACTATTACGACTAATCAAGGTTCTATCTTCACTACGGAAAAGTTTCAAAACTTTGCCGATAGTATGGGTATCAAGCTGTTGAATTCATCGCCTTATTATGCTCAAGCTAATGGACAAGCAGAGGCGTCCAACAAGAACTTGATCAAATTGATTAAGAGGAAAATAGATGAACAACCAAAGAAGTGGCATATCACATTGGCAGAATCATTATGGGCTTATGTTGGTCGTAATTACGCACCCACTTATATACCGCAAGAGGACGGTATACAGTTGTAGCTCTTTTTCCCTCAGAGTATTCCAAGGTTATCGAATCCACAGGGAACGAGCGGAACTAATACTATTAAAGGGTTACTAACAGATTGCAATGGGTTGGTTGGTGTGAATGATGACGGTGAGAAAGAGGAAGGTGAATGTTATTGAAGAGGTAACAGGATGATGAAGGATTCTCTCCTTAGGATTGGTTCACTAGCATGCAACCTTATTCTTATCAACTCGAGTGATGACTCTAATATTCTAACAAGACATGGTGGTTTCGTTCACCCCGGCTGTCACTACAGAGGCTATTAGCTCCCCACTGGTTTCTTGCACTATGTGATGGGCAAAAGTGTATTGGCCGATACACTAATGAAAGGGATAGATAGATGTGCAATAAAGTTCATCACATAGATTAAATTCATCGAGAGAGTATCAACAAGTATGAGAGTTACATGACCAGATCCCCGCACCAGAGAAGAGAATATGAGACTACTCACTCATCCTTCCGCTAGACATAGCAGAGGGGTGAGAAATAGCGCTGGAACGCGCACAAGCCGATCGGGGCAAGCGTCGCCCCGATCGGCGCGACCTCCCTTCCGGTGGATCTCATCGGTGTTGACAAACCTCCGCCGCCAATATCCTGGAACCCTAGTTTTAATAACTGATTCTCACGATCGCCGTCTCTCCTTCGGCGTCCTTGGCTCTTGATAATTATCTTCCTTTTATACTCGATGGGATTAGGTCAACTTCCACCGACTCTAACTCATACTGGGCTAGGCCTTCATCTTTCCTGAACCGGATCGTGTTTTTGTCATCTTTACCTCCTGCGCCGATCGGCGCAAGCCGTGTCTTCTCTTGTTTCTTCTCCGAGTCGGTTCCTCTGTCTTCCACAGCTACCATGTGGGCCTTTTCCTTCGAGATAAAGTCTTGTACTGTACGTCGAGATCTTAAAGTTCTGTAAATCTTCTAGGCAAATATCTTCGAATGACCCTTGGTCACTTCTGTGGGCCAAAACACCCTTGCGCCCCGATCGGCTCATGTACTGCGTCGATCGACGCACTGGGCTTCTTCAGTGTTTTTTGTCGGTTCTGGATTCCTGTCCTCTCTAGCATCACTTTAATCGCCAATTTTACCTGTTTCTGCAATAAAGCTCCAAAACAACGCATATACAAATATATAGACAATATCATAGGTAAATGGCCTAAATTACTATCAATTATGCTTTAATTAGGGTAATATTCGCATATAAAAGGGGAGCTTGGGAAGTGCCAACAGTTCCCCCACACTCAAATCATTGCTAGTATTCGAGCAATACAAAATCAAATATGTAACAAGAATTTTCACACCATCCCTCATGCAGTCAATCTCAATTATCATTTTTACTCGATATCCCGCCACAAAGATTTTCTCTCATCTTCTTTTAACCAATCGGCATATCTTACTTGAACTTAATCAAATTACCACAAAACTTTTTTAAAAAACAATTTTAGTTTTCCTCAACTCATCTTTTAACATTAAACATCAAGCATTTGGTCTTCTCTAGGTCTCTCAAGTGTATTTCCTTCCCTCTCCTATCTAATCAAGGATTGTATGTGGATCTTGGAGGGCTATATAACTAAATTAAACCATAAGGTTAACCATGTCAACAATGTGCTCAATCATGCCTATTAAGAAAGAATTTTCTTGGAAAAGAACTTTTAATGGAGAAGAGGAATGTAGAAGATCTAAAAGAAAATTCAATGAGAACAATTGGCAAATAATGAGAAATAAACAGAAATCTGCTTTCTTTGATGACCTTACTGCCTCTCAGGGAATATATTTTTTTTTCTCTTTACCCCCTTTTTTTGTTTCATAATAACCTCTTTTTTTCTTTGTTTTTGCGACAGCGCCGATCGGCGCAACACTGCGCCGGTCGGTGCGGTCTATTTTTTTTCTTTCACCTCTTTTTTCTATTCCTGATATGATCAGTAATTTTTGTCTTGTATCAGCAGCGAAAATTTTCTGAGAATATAGGTTGTCTCAAGGAGGAGGGAGAAACAAAGATGTATGGTTTTCATGATAGCATGGAATTTAATTGGATAAGAATGGCTAGAAATACAAAGATAAACAAAATAGATCATTCTTTCCTAACTTGATCGAAATCATGAGCAAAAAGTTGACAAAGTTATTTACAATCCACTTAGTTCAAATGTATAGCTTGCTCTCATTCATCTCGATTGTATCCTGGATTCTGCGGTCTATATGTCTTTGATTCCTGTAAGCACGGTCTCTGTCTAGATACAGGGCTCAATGTTTCTTCGGCAGACAGGACAGCAAACAGGCGGTTCTAGGTTATGATTTTCAACGCTGTAAGGAGAGGCACTATTCAAATTCCTTCGAGCCGATCGGCGCATAGGCTGAGCCGATTGGCGTAGTGGCGTTCTTCCATCATTGCGACTTCCTCCACTTCCCTCTGCATTACCATTAACTCTTGTTGAAGTTCCTGCTTCCCTGTCATTACTGCATTCTGCAAGTGTTTCTCGATTTTCGAACTTAGGACTACCAAAGCTTCTTTGCATATCAAAATCATCACTAAAATCTCCAGGCACACTAGGATCACCGCTTTCCAAAGTTTCCAAATAGTATGACGTATAGTCGCTATCCCATTCGGAATAATTCTGAATTGGCTTACCCGATAGTCTAGCAGATCTACGTACCTCTTGTGTAGTCTTACACTTCCTTGCAACAGTTTCTTCGTCTTCACTTAGCAGAGCCATCAGATCAATAAATTCAACAATCTTCAGATCGTGCCGATCGGCTCCAGTGTCGCACCGATCGGCGCAGCCAACAGCTTCCTTCATATACTCATCTAACTGCTCTAGATTACGCTCACGGATCACCTTATTCTGCTGCCTTCGTAAAATCTCATCATTAATCTCCTTAGGTGTCCTTCCTCCAGGAAGTGCGCGACAGCCGTCATCGTATATTAAATCTCTAGGTATGAAAGCTGGATCTTCTACCAATTGGAGTTCAACCTTGCGTTGAAGATCTTTAGCACAAAAGAAACACTTGCAACCCTCAATACAACTGTTCCTATGAATCTTATTTTCTTGAAAACCTTCCCAATCGGTAAGAACCTTGGGAAAGGATTCATCCCTTCTAGCTTGAAGATCCTTCTCCGCATCCTGCTGGTACATAGCTTCTTCGACTTCCTCTCGCAGCTTGAGTTCATACTTGGCGGCAATGTCATGTTCACTATGAAGTCGGCACCTATGAATTGTGAGGGCGCTCTATTCATCTAGATCTTCCTTCTCTTGCTCAGTCAATGATTTTTTGAAAGATAGGAAATCCTCATACGACAAGGGCTTAGCAAGATCAAGAAGACTTTCCATGGTATACCTTTGAGAAACTACTTCACTTTCAATAGGTGCTACAGATTTTCCTTTGCACACCAATACTCTTTTCATCATCTGCCGAAGTTCATTGTCCATCGTCACCTTGTCGGCGTTCCACGCGTCAGCTCCGCTTTTCTTCATGAATTTCTTCCGCAGATCTGACCAGACGAGGGGATCATCTCGTGTTGGTGTCAACACTTTGTCGACTTCTTCCCAGGGCCAAATTGCAGAGGGCTGAGGAAATCCGCCGCCGAGCTGATCGGCTCCAAAGTCGTGCCGATCAGCACAGAGGTCGTGCCGATCGGCGCCGCCTTGGTTTCTAGCTGATGCGCCGCCTTCCATCACTTCTGCTCTTAGGGTTTGTTCTGATGACGATGTAATACGAGTTGATCCATGGGTTTTCTGTCCCCTCATATTTATATCCCTTGATTTCCAATTGGACTAGGATTCTTTCTCTTATTCGTGGAATTTAACGAGTCTTAAAAAGGCAAGGTCTGAAACCGACTCAAAAACAAAAAAAGACTTTGCCGTGCCGATCGGTGCAGGGCTGCGCTGATCGGCGCGGTACACTAAATTGCCAAATCAGAAAAAGAAAAACTACGGAAATTAAAATACATACAAGCTTTTGTTTTACGTCGTTAAGCTCGACCACACGGGGTACTAAGCGGTGAAATACACATGAAAAGATTTTAGTTCAAATGTGTCGGGTTCTAGGTATACCTTTAGGCGTTGTCCGTTCACCGTGTACTTGTTTCTCTTGCCATCCATTATGATCACCGCTCCCGAAGGTAACACCGTATTCACAAGATAAGGTCCCTCCCATTTGCTTCGCAGTTTGCCTTTACCAAATAATCTGAATCGTGAATTAAATAGGAGCACCCGATCTCCTTCCTTGAATTCCTTCTTCAAGAGCTTCTTATCGTACCACTTCTTTGTTTTCTCTTTGTATATCGCTGCATTTTCATATGCACGCAATCTTATCTCTTCCAATTCACTTATTTATATCTTCCTTTTCATGCCAGCAGCATCAAGATCCAAATTCATTTCCTTTATAGCCCAATAAGCCTTATGTTCCAATTCCACCGGTAGGTGACACGATTTCCCATAGACGAATTGATATGGTGTCATACCAATCGGTGTCTTGAATGTCGTCCTATATGCCCATAATGCTCCATTAAGCTTCGTGGCCCAATCTTTTCCTTCCTTTATAACAATCTTCTGCAGAATTCCCTTTAATTGCTTATTTGAAGTTTCTGCTTGCCCATTCGTCTGGGGATGGTAGGCTGTTCCAATTCTATGTTCAACTCCAGATTTGGTTAAAAACCTAGCAAATTCTCCTCCTATAAAATGGGATCCTCCATCTATAATTATTATCCTCGGTACTCCGTACCTAGGAAATATCTGCTCCTGAAGTATACTCCTTGATTCTCTTGTAGTATTAGCCTTGCATGCCATTGCTTCGACCCACATGGAGACATAATCAACGGCGACCAATATGTACTCGAAACCATGAGAATTCACAAAGGGTCCCATAAAATCCATACCCCAAACATCAAAGATATCGACTTGAAGATTGTACTTAACAGGCATTGCATTCCTACTATTAACATTCCCTATTCGTTGGCATTGAGCACATGTTGCAACATACCTTTTTGCATCTTCATGCATAGTAGGCCAATAGAATCCACTCGCCCATACCTTTGCCTGTGTTCTGAAGTAGCCATAGTGTCCCCTATAATCCAAAGAATGACATTTTGCTAAAATGCTTGCTCTTTCTTCTCTGGGTACACATCTCCGTACTGCTCCGTCCTCGCAATACCTATACAAGTATGGGTCGGCCCATATAAATTATCTCATTTCAGTCTTAACTATTTTCCTTGTGTTCTTGTTCATCAGATCAGTTTATCCCTTCTCATCTAAGGGTTGAGGCACCAGCACGTCTGGAGATGGTAGAGAAAGTTCCCTGAGCGTCCGAGAAGGTCCTGTCGTACTCATCCTAAAAATTCACACAAAAGGGTTATCGAATCCACAAGGAACGAGCGGAACTAATACTATTAAAGGGTTACTAACAGATTGCAATGGGTTGGTTGGTGTGAATGATGACGGTGAGAAAGAGGAAGGTGAATGTTATTGAAGAGGTAATAGGATGATGAAGGATTCTCTCCTTAGGATTGGTTCACTAGCATGCAACCTTATTCTTATCAACTCGAGTGATGACTCTAATATTCTACAAGACATGGTGCTTTCGTTCACCCCGGCTGTCACTACAGAGGCTATTAGCTCCCCACTGGTTTCTTGCACTATGTGATGGGCAAAAGTGTATTGGCCGATACACTAATGAAAGGGATAGATAGATGTGCAATAAAGTTCATCACATAGATTAAATTCATCGAGAGAGTATCAACAAGTATGAGAGTACATGACCAGATCCCCACACCAGAGAAGAAAATATGAGACTACTCACTCATCCTTCCGCTAGACATAGCAGAGGGGTGAGAAATACCGCTAGAACGCGCACGAGCCGATCGGCGCAAGCGTCACGCTGTTGTTCGTATCTACGCACCCACTTATATACCGCAAGAGGACGGTGTACGATTGTAGCACTTTTTCCCTTAAATTGAGTATTCCAAGGTATATCAAATCCACCGGGACCTTAGGGATATGAAGATTATTGTCCAACCTTCTTTGAATAGCATCAAGGCGATCTATAATCAATTCTTCCTGAGTCTTCTCAATCACACTCTTCGCTACTCCTTTTGAAGGGTGCAAATTCCTTGAGCTTCTCTCACCATCCCACAATTGAGTTTCAACTAACAACTTGATCAAATTCTTAGCTTCCGTGGGGGTTTTTGACATGAATGATCCTGCAGCTGAGGCGTCCAAATGTTGACGTGACAAAAGATTCAATCCTGTGTAGAACTTCTCAATAACTTCTCCAACCGTCAGACCATGATGAGGGCATGCATCCACATGCTCATTGTATCTTTCCCATGCTTCTCCAATGCTCTCATCAATATTCTTTATAAATTCAAGAATCTTATTTTTCAAAGCTTGAGTCTTACCGGGGGGGGGGGGGGGAGTATTTGGCGAAGAATTCAGCTGCTAATATGTTCCACACCGTTTTCACTGTGTTTTCCAATCCATTGTACCATTGCTTGGGGTGACCAATTAGAGAGAAGGGGAACAGCCGCACACGCGCTTGATCTCCTGTCAATCCCGCTATCTTGAATGTGCTGCAAACTTCAAGGAAGTGTTGCAAGTGATGATTGGGATCTTCTGAACCTGTGAACGGTTGTTGCGCCACTATTCCAACATATCTCTCCAATTGCTACAGAAGTTGATCTTGAGCTTCTTGGAAATCTGTCTTGACAATACTAGTCAATTGTGGCTTGAGACGATTAACCATAGGCACCTCTGCCATCTCCTCTTCTTCTTGCTCTTGAACTG
Source organism: Eleusine indica (assembly GCA_030378355.1). Taxonomy (NCBI): domain Eukaryota; kingdom Viridiplantae; phylum Streptophyta; class Magnoliopsida; order Poales; family Poaceae; genus Eleusine; species Eleusine indica. Next base: position 50,869,659 of record CM059494.1, read on the forward strand.
AGTCTTCTATTGTGAATAATACTTGAGGTGTTGCGCGGACTGCTTCCAAATCTCCAAGTGACTTGCTTCTCTTCTCTGCTGTTCTCTTCTTGTGTAAGAGTCTTTCTGGATCATCGGCGTAATTACAGGGTTTGTTTGACTTAGGACTGTCCATACCTATTAGTTTCACTTAACAGAATATATGTACTAGAGAGACAAGTAAAGCACAATGACTAAACACTAATACATCAAATAATGTTTAAAAACCAGCTATGGTCCTCGACAACGGTGCCAGAAAAAGGAAGCTTGTTGGTCGTATCTACGCACCCACTTATATACCGCAAGAGGACGGTGTACGATTATAGCACTTTTTCCCTTGAATTGAGTATTCCAAAGTATATCGAATCCATTGGGACCTTAGGGATTTATTAAACAAAGTTAATAGTAAAAGATCTAATCAAGGCTACTGTCAAGGTCAGGTTGCATGTGGGGGAGACTGGCCAGCGCAAAGGTGCGCCAGACAGTAAATCTGTCGATGTGCCGATCGGCGCGGGAGTCGAGCCGATCGGCACACTAGTGAAACTGAGTCAAAGTGTGCGAGATCTAGTGAATCTGGGGTTGCGCCGATCGTCGCTGGAATTGAGCCGATCGGCACGCTGGTGGATCTAAGCCAAAGTTGTTGCGTCGATCGGCGCAGGAGTTGAGCCGATCGGCACACCAGTGAGTCTAAGACAAAGTGTTCCAGATCTTGTAAACCTATGCTGGTAAGTGAGTAGCCAGATATCTACTAGTGAGATCGTAACTAGATAGTCTAATTGAGTAGCATCATAATGGGTAATTACATAGATCAATGAAAACCAATAATGAGTAAGACCACCCTGCTCTCCGAGCGGCTCCTGATTTATCGCTGCCGGGAGGAAACCCTTAATCGCGCGAGTATCTTACCCTACTCAACTATCCAATAGTGCTGCGCAGGCTTAGTGCTGTCACCGCTAAACCACACTACTGGCATCATCAAGCAACCATAATCAGTACAATATCTGAGTACTATCCTAATCACCACGATTAAGATAATATCTACTTACTTGGCCTAGAACTAAGCAATTGGAATAAGCACATGCATGATTATAGAATCAAGATAGACAAATTACCAAAACCATCATCAACATATTCAATCATCCTGGAGATACATAGAGTAAGATTTATCCCCGTCGAGATGGCCTACCTTGACGGATCAACTCTTGACTCCAATGGTTCTTGAAACTCAACTAGAGATCTATTCTAACGGGGCAAGCCTCGGTGGCTCTAACTCATGGATCTGGTGTCCCTCTGTCGCCTCCTCTTCTGCGGTGAGGGTTTACAAGTATTTATAAGGGTTCTACTCATAAAGGACTCGGTTTCTAGCAAATAAGGCGGTTGCGCCGATCGGCGCAAGCCGTGTCTTCTCTGATTTCTTCCTCGAGTCGGTTCCTCTGTCTTCCACAGCTGCCATGTGGGCCTTTTCCTTCGAGATAAAGTCTTGTACTGCACGTTAAGATCTTGGAGTTCCATAAATCTTCTTGAAGTTCCATAATTCTTCTTAGACAAATATCTTCATGTGTCTTGCGCAGATAAACTTACATAAACATGTGGAATGGGCCTCGGTCACTTCTGTGGGTCAAAACACCCTTGCGTCGATCGGCTCATGGGCTGCGCCGATCGGCGCACTAGGCTTCTTCAGTGCTTTTCGTCAGTTCTAGACTCCTGTCCTCTCCATCATCGCATTAATCACCAATGTTACCTGTTTCTGCAATAAAGCTCCAAAACAACGCATATACAAATATATAGGCAATATCATAGGTAAATGGCCTAAATTAGTATCAATTATGCTCTAATTGGGACAATATTCACATATAAAAGGGGCACTTGGGAAGTGCCAATAGTTCTCCCACACTTAAACCTTTGCTCGTCCCGAGTAAAGTAAAAGAAAGAAAAATCGAAAAACATACTCTTTCTATCATAAAAGATATCTCAAATCAGCAAATGTTGAGCATTGTTCTATTGCGGTGTATTTCATATTGGTATTCAGCAAAGTAGATCAAATATGGGCATAAGCTTAAAGTTCTCCCCAAAGCAAAAGATCATGTCCAATTCATAAATTATAACTCTTCCACACATGAGAATCACTTAAAAGATTGTTGTGAACATAGAGAATCTATCTTCCAAATAATCCAAGGCAATAACTCATCTTTCAAATCACTCAACCTATATTCTACATCATAATGATCAAATAATATTAGTGTAAGGCTTCTATGAGTAGCTAGGTGAGGTAATTCAAGGATTGCAAACATAAATCAATAATATATTGTAAAGCTAGGAGATTATTCTTCATTGGAATTATAGAAACTTATCAAGATGGCAATTAAGAAAGAAAAATTTAAGAAAGGACTCTTTGGATATGTGGACATGTGCATAGAAAAAATTTGAGCTTGGAAGATTGCACATGGTTGGAATGATTCATGGCTATATTGAATTTCGAGAATAAGCATGTCATATACCATCCCCCCACACTTCAAATTTTGCTAGTCCCTTAGCAAACAGCAGAGTTTTTTTTTCTTTTTTTTATTTTGCTCTCTGCTGCGCTGATCGGCTCAGGGTGCGCCGATCGGCTCTCAACCCCAATTTACCAACATTTGTTGGTATTTGATTTGTCTAGCTTCAACTTTTATTCAAGAATTAAATATAGCCAGAAATATAGGATGTGGTCAAGGAATGATACTCAACAAGATATTTTGGGTTTATGGTGGGATACTCAGCGGAGTTAAATTTTTGCATGAGTAATTTCAAGGCTAGAAAAAGATACACAAAGAATTGCCATCTTAATAAAGTTCATACCAAAAAGAATTAAATCTTAACCGAACTCAACCATCAATTTAATGTTTATCTACATATCAAAGGTTCATGAGTATTGTTCAAAATATGGCATTGGTAGGTAAGGATCTTCAAAAACAATAAATTCTAAAGTTCACAACATGAAAATTTATTTTTGAAAAGATTGGTATTAAGTTATCATTACAAACTGGACAACACAAATGAAGCACATGGGTACTCAAAATTGCTCCACATAAGACATATTTGCCGAATAATTATTAAGTGTAAGTTTGAAATTTTATTCAATGCTCAACACTACTTGATCTTCATCAACACTTTTCAAGAAAGAATAAATAATTCAATTCTCCTAATAGAGCATAACCGCCACCATTATATTAAGATCTAAACTTGAATACATGATGATGATGATTTTTGCACACACTTGCATAAAAATAAAACTACTACTAACACACTTGCATGAAAATAAGATTACTACTAACACACTTGCATCAAAATAAAACTAATACTAACACACTTGCATGAAAGTAAACACACCCGATACATGGTTTCCCAACCCGCTCACACACACATAAGTAAATAAAGAAAAAGACTGCAAAAGAGAAAAGAAAATGCAAACCGGGAAACCGATACACGTGCCAACTCCTAGGCACTCTAGTCATCCAAAAGTGGAGTCGGTGGCTGATCGAAGCCATAGCACCACGCCTTGAGTCGCTCGAACTCTTCCACCATCGCATCGTGGTTGTACCTCCATTGGGACGTGGCTTCCTCCACGCGCTCGATGTAGTGCATGTTGTTATCGAGGAACCCCTGCATGGGCACGAAAAAGTCTGCACCGGGCACACGAGGCACCACTGGTACACGCCCTTGGTACCTGTAGTCAATGCCCGCGCTGCAGTAGGATGCGCCGATCGGCGCAGAGGGCTGTGAACCGCCCGCTGCGTCGCTCCACCCTGACTGGTACTGCTGGTACTCCTGGCGTGACCGCAGGAGTCTCACTCGCCACCGGCTACTGTAGATGCGTCCGGCTGTTGAACCCGCCCACGGCGGTCCTTGAGAACTCGGCCCCCCTCCAAGAGACCTTCCTCAAGCCAATTTGCTCCCTCCAGCTTGCGAGGGAGAAAAACTCCTAGCTCCACACACGGGAGCTTTACATTGGTGCCGCCGACATGGAAGCCAGCGCGAACACTTCCCGTGACAATATTGCCATGAGTCATATTCTCGCCGATCTCCGTCGCGCACTCCCACTTATCGTCGCGCCCTCCCGGTCCGTCGCTGTCCCAGACGAGGGCTGCTAGGCGTTGAAGATAGGCCCCGAAGGCCAACTTCTTGCTTGCCTTGCCCCTCTTGTCGAGCCAACCCCGCACCATTACCGACATGGGATTGCAATGAGACGGACTCACAATGGCGTTGAAGAGCCACCGCAAGTCCGCATCGGTCACGTTGATGGAGTCGACCTTGTCGCCTATGCGCGCTGCCAACCATCGATGGAAAACTTTAATGGTCGGGTTGCGGATGTTGCCGTGATTCATCTCCTCTATGAACGAGAGCCGCCTCCAAAAGGAGTCCAACTCCCCATGTCCCAAGATGCCGGCGACGTCGGTATCGGCGTCGAAGCCGAAGGCTTGAGCTGCCACCTCCATGGTCACCGTGTGGCTGATGTCGCGGACGCGGAAGTTGACGGCCTCGCTACCATCTTTGACAGTGCCAAGCCTCATCATAGAAGCAACCTCGGTGACGATGTCGAGGTTGTAGTCCATGGGGAGGAGGTGGAAATCCACCCAGCCGAGGTTGTCTAGCATCCTCCTTAAGTCCTCCCACATGCCGATCGAGGTGAGGAAGGTCTCGTCCAGGTCGAAGTTGGGGACGAACCTTCCCCTCATCGCGAGGTAGTGCCGCTGTTCCTCCTCGCTCGGGAGGGTGAAGCCCTCCTCCACTGTGCGTGGCATGAATGCTGGCGGCGGTGATGATGTAGGAACCCCATGGCTTGCCGCCGTTTGGCTCCTCGTAGCACGCCCTGTTGGAAGGGACGCGCCGGAGACGGAGTGGCGGGCGCGGACCTCGTATGTCGCCGCCGCCGAGCCGGTGGATGCACCACCCACTGACATATCATCATGAGCGTCGGAGCCACCCCTCGCCGAGTTACCGCTCGACTCGCTGCTGCCGCCGGAACTTCTCCCCCGGCGCAGCCTCTTGCCCAACTTGCCGACGGAGGAGCGGAGACGATCCATCTGCGAGGAATGTGGAACATGTGCGAGATCATGGGTAGTGGGGAAGGTGGAGAGATTACCGGGATGGTGTGCCGAATGGGGGCGCCTGGCCTCCCTTTTATACTGTGCCAAACTTCCAGGAGAAGCAACCGCCATAAAATTTCAAAATTTGAGAGCGCGCCGATCGGCACGGGAACTGCGCCGATTGGCACAATTCAAATTTTGAATGCTCTGACCACTCTGATGCTTGATTCCCCTCCTTCATATCGCTTCCTGGCACATCATGTTGGTTGGCAGGGGAACAGCATGGAATCCTGATGTCTTATTGGCGGCGCCGATCGGCGCGCCGTCTCCTTTTCAGCTTTTGGTCAATTTCGTGTCCCCTCTGCACTGCACACCTGCATAATAATCATACCTGCTCCTCAAAATCAATGCCTGCAGCCTTTGTCGCCCATTTGGGAACATCATGGGTACCCGCGCCGATCAGCGCAGAAGGGCGTCGAACGGCGCAAGTCCCTTGCACCTCGTGTTTAGGTCCGGCGCTGATTCTGATGCCTCGTGTTCATCTCTTTCACCTAATTTCCACTTCTCCAATGTAGCTGTAGTATTGGCATACGTGTCGGGGCTCACTTAGTAACCGTGCCGATCGGCGCGATGTCCGTTTTTGCTTCTGGCCCCTCGCTTCTTTGCTAGATGTTGTCTTTATCCTTGAAAATAGCTCTGTCTCCGAAAATTATTATGCTGGTTTAGCACTCCTTCAATTCTGGGCGTCGTCAGCCTTCTGTCCTGACTTGGGCAATGCTGAGCCGATCGGCGCAGATGTGCGCCGATCGGCGCAAGCTTTGTTCCTTCCTGTTTTTGGTCTTTTTTTTTTATATCCCTGCATTGTTAGTCGACAGTATGTATATAGACAGTTTTGCACGAATAAATAGACAACGCAAGAGCACACAAGAATTCAGCACACACTTTTCTAAATTTTTTTTATTTTATTCGGGAGATTTATTTTATCACAAGCAAGCAAATTGAAATACACCGGGTTGCCCTCCCGGCCAGCACTAATTAACTAAATGAAATGGGTTACCCTCCCATAAGCACTAAATAACTTCTAAATCCCCCGATCATTGGGTTGCTTCCCAAGAGCGCTCTAGTTATTTAGAGGTCAAAGAGCTCGACCTCCCCGCAAACAATCAATCCTTAGTATCGTGGTACGGGATGTGAAGCCGCGACACTACATGGTTATCTTATCTCCTTGGTTTATATAGCTTGGACGACCTATCCATACATCCCTTCCAATTACTTTTGACGCCTCGATGCCACGGTGCCTTGTATCTCTTCACTTCATCAATAGCACGACACTCTTCTCCCTTTGGGCGAAACTTGAAAGAGTAGGGAGTCTCACTTATATCAAAGCTTATCTCACCACTGCCAACATCAATACTTGCCTTTGCTGTCCTCAAGAAGGGTCTGCCTAAGATCAACGGGGTCCTCGTCCTCTTATCCATATCAAGCACAATAAAATCAACAGGGATGATATGATCTCCAATTTGAACAGGCACATCCTCAGTAATTCCATCAGGGAAGCGTACCGATTGATCGGTTAACTCCAAACACAAACCCGTAGGCTCTAATTCAGGCAAATTGAGATTTGTTAATATATGACAGGGCATAACACTTATGCTTGCTCCAAGATCGCACAAGAACCTATCAAATATCCTTGTTCCAATCATGCATTTGATGCTTGGTGATCCAGGGTCGGGTTTCTTCTATAGTGTAACATCATTGATTGCCACCGTTAGTTCCTTAGTGACCTTCACAACCTCCTCAGAAACTAGAGACTTCTTGTTTTGCATCATGCCCTTAATGTACTTGGCATAGGTGGGAACTTGGATAGCATCAACAAAAGGGACATTGATGTAAAGCTTCTTCATAATATCGACGAATCTTGCAAACTGCTCGTCGTGTTGTCGCGCTCTTTCTATCTTCGTCAATAGCTGAGTATCTAGAAACGTGGCAGGGCCATGCTCTTCTGTCTCCACGCCCATCTTCAGACCAGAGAGGTCATCATCCTCCTTGTGCCGATCGGCGCTTTCAGGGAGCCGATCGGCTCCGACAGGGTCGTCGCGCCAATCAACACTGGGTGTGCGCCGATTGGCGCGGGGCTTCTTGGCTCCCGTAGAGTGTTCTGGATCTTCTATTTGTTTTCCTGATCCCGTGGCTATTGCCTTCAACTGTTCTGCAGACATCGTATTGCCAGAAATAGCCCCCTTATTGCCTTGAATGGCTTGCGATAGTTGTCCCATCTGTTGCTCCATAATGTTGGTATGCTTCAAAATCTGCTCGCTGGAGCTCCCAATTTTTATCACCTTGTCATTAACTCTCTCAAGGACACGATCAATCTCCTTGAATCTAGCTTGATTGTCCTTGTTGATCTTCTCTTGAGCTTGGAAGAACTCATGATATTGGAGACGAAGTGGGATAGAGTTTTGCATGGACGAACTATGTGAGAAAGAACTCCTTTATTGTTGATATTGGGGCTTCCATCCACTATTCTTCATATATTCTAACATCTTCATCTCTTCAGGGCAATCTTTCTGCACATGACCAAATTCTCCACACTCACTACATGTTGAGCGTGATTCCACCAGCTTGAGTGTCTCTTCCTTAGGGATATGAAGATTATTGTCCAACCTTCTTTGAATAGCATCGAGGCAATCTATAATCAATTCTTCTTGAGTCTTCTCAATCACACTCTTTGCTACTCCTTTTGAAGGTTGCAAATTCCTTGAGCTTCTCTCACCATCCCAGGATTAAGTTTCAACTAACAGCTTGATCAAATTCTTAGCTTTGGTGGGGGTTTTTGACATGAATGATCCTGCAGCTGAGGCGTACAAATGTTGACGTGACAAAAGATTCAATCCTGTGTAGAACTTCTCAACAACTTCTCCAACCGTCAGACCATGATGAGAGCATGTATCCATATGCTCATTGTATCAATATTCCCATGCAACCTGGGGGGAAGTATTTGGCCAAGAATTCAGCTGCTAATGTGTTCCACACCGTTTTCACTGTGTTTTCCAATCCATTGTACCATTGCTTGGGGCGTCCAATAAGAGAGAAGGGGAATAGCCGCACACGCGCTTGATCTCTTGTCAATCCCGCTATCTTGAATGTGTTGCAAACCTCAAGGAAGTGTTGCAAGTGATGATTGGGATCTTCTAAACCTGTGAACGGTTGTTGCGCCACTATTCCAATATATCTCTCCAATTGATACGGAAGTTGATCTTGAGCTTCTTGGAAATCTGTCTTGACAATACTAGTCAATTGTGGCTTGAGACGATTAACCATAGGCACCTCTGCCATCTCCTCTTCTTCTTGCTCTTGAACTGAGTCTTCTATTGTGAATAATACTTGAGGTGTTGCGCGGACTGCTTCCAAATCTCCAAGTGACTTGCTTCTCTTCTCTGCTGTTCTCTTCTTGTGTAAGAGTCTTTCTGGATCATCAATGTAATTAGAGGGTTTGTTTGACTTAGGACCGTCCATACCTATTAGTTTCACTTAACAAAATATATCTACTAGAGAGACAAGTAAAGCACAATGACTAAACACTAATACATCAAACAATGTTTAAAAACCTGCTATGGTCCCCGACAATGGCGCCAGAAAAAGGAAGCTTGTTGGTCGTATCTACGCACCCACTTATATACAGCAAGAGGACGGTATACGATTGTAGCACTTTTTCCCTTGAATTGAGTATTCCAAGGTATATCGAATCCACTGGGACCTTAGGGATTTATTAAACAAAGTTAATAGTAAAAGATCTAATCAAGGCCACTGTCAAGGTCAGGTTGCATGAAGGGGAAACTGGCCAGCGCAAAGGTGCGCCAGACAGTAAATCTGTTGATGCGCCGATCGGCGCAGAAGTCGAGCCGATCAGCACACTAGTGAAACTAAGTCAAAGTGTGCGAGATCTAGTGAATCTGGGGTTGCGCCGATCGGCGCTGGAATTGAACCGATCGGCACACTGGTGGATCTAAGACGAAGTTGTTGCGCCGATCGGTGCACGAGTTGAGCCGATCGGCACACCAGTGAGTCTAAGCCAAAGTGTTTCAGATCTTATAAACCTATGCTGGTAAGTGAGTAGCCAGACATCTACTAGTGAGATCGTAACCAGATAGTCTAATTGAATAGCATCATAATAGGTAATTACATAGATCAATGAAAACCTATAATGAGTAAGACCACCCTGCTTTCCGAGCGGCTCCCGATTTGTCGCTGCCGGGAGGAAACCCTTAATCGCGCGAGTATCTTACCCTACTCAACTATCCAATAGTGCTACGCAGGCTTAGTGCTGTCATAGCTAAACCATACTACTGGCATCATCAAGCAACCATAATCAGTACAATGTCCGAATACTATCCTAATCACCACGATTAAGATAATATCTACTTACTTGGCCTAGAACTAAGCAATTGGAATAAGCACATGCATGATTATAGAATCAAGATAGACAAATCACCAAAACCATCATCAACATATTCAATCATCCTTGAGATACATAGAGTAAGATTTATCCCCGTCGAGATGGCCTACCTTGACGGATCAACTCTTGACTCCAATGGTTCTTGAAACTCAACTAGAGATCTATTCTAACGGGGCAAGCCTCGGTGGCTCTAACTCATGGATCTGGTGTCCCTCTGTCGCCTCCTCTTCTGCGGCGAGGGTTTACAAGTATTTATAGGGGTTCTACTCGTAAAGGACTCGGTTTCTAGCAAATAAGGCGGTTGCGCCGATCGGCGCAAGTCGTGTCTTCTCTGATTTCTTCCCCAAGTCGGTTCCTCTGTCTTCCACAGCTGCCATGTGGGCCATTTCCTTCGAGATAAAGTCTTGTACTGCACGTTAAGATCTTGGAGTTCCATAAATCTTCTTGAAGTTCCATAATTCTTCTTAGACAAATATCTTCATGTGTCTTGCGCAGATAAACTTACATAAACATGTGGAATGGGCCTCGGTCACTTCTGTGGGTCAAAACATCCTTGCGCCGATCGGCTCATGGGTTGCGCCGATCGACGCACTAGGCTTCTTCAGTGCTTTTCGTCAGTTCTGGACTCCTGTCCTCTCCATCATCGCATTAATCACCAATTTTACCTGTTTCTGCAATAAAGCTCCAAAACAACGCATATACAAATATATAGGCAATATCACAGGTAAATGGCCTAAATTAGTATCAATTATGCTCTAATTAGGGCAATATTCACATATAAAAGGGGCACTTGGGAAGTGCCAACACACGCCGATCGGCGCGACCTCCCTTCTGGTGGATTTCGTCGGTGTTGACGAACCTCCGCCGCCAATATCCTGGAACCCTAGTTTTAATAACTGATTCTCGCGATCGCCGTCTCTCCTTCGGCGTCCTTGGCTCTTGATAATTATCTTCCTTTTATACTCGACGGGATTATGTCAACTTCCACCGACTCTAACTCATACTGAGCTGGGCCTTCATCTTTCCTGGACCGGATCGTGTTTTCGTCATCTTTTCCTCCTGCGCCGATTGGCGCCAGGGTCGCGCCGATCGGCGCAAGCCGTGTCTTCTCTTGTTTCTTCTCCGAGTCGGTTCCTCTGTCTTCCACAGCTGCCATGTGGGCCTTTTCCTTTGAGATAAAGTCTTGTACTGCACGTCGAGATCTTGAAGTTCCATAAATCTTCTAGGGAAATATCTTTAAGTGTCTTGCGCAGATAAACTTCCATAAATATGTGGAATGGCCCTTGATCACTTCTGTGGCCCAAAACACTTGCGCCGATTGGCTCATGTACTGCGCCGATCGGCGCACTAGGCTTCTTCAGTGTTTTTCGTCGGTTCTGGATTCCTGTCCTCTCCAGCATCACTTTAATCGCCAATTTTACCTGTTTCTGCAATAAAGCTCCAAAACAATGCATATACAAATATATTGACAATATCATAGGTAAATGGCCTAAATTAGTATCAATTATGCTCTAAGTGGGGTAATATTTGCATATAAAAGGGGCACTTGGGAAGTGCCAACAGCTTACAGGATGGCTTGTCATGGATCAATCAAGGTACCACCCTATTAGTTAGTATATGGGAACAAAGCGGTTTTACCATGGGAAACAAATGTGGGATCAAGAAGAGTAGAGTTGCAAGATCAGCTATCGGCCGATGAGTATTGACATGCAATGCATGAGGAATTGGAAGATGTCGTACAACATTGGATGAAGGCCCTAGAAAAGATTCAGGAAAATAAAGCTCGTGTGTCCAGGTTTTATAATAAAAAGGTGGTGCCCAAGAGTTTTTCAGAAGGGGATCTTGTCTGGAAGTTGATCATGCCCATCGGTTCTAGAGATAATCGATTTCGAAAATGGTTGCCAACATGGGAAGGGCCATTCAAAGTGAGTCGATGTGCGCCGGGCAATGCATATTTCTTGCAAGGAATAGAAGGAGAAGAGTTTGGAAGAGCGATTAATGGCAAGTACTTGAAGAAATATCATCTGAGCATTTGGGTTGGCGCATGAACTCGATTGCTGAATCATAGGCGATGTGAGAAATTTTATCCTCAAGAAAAGTGTGGACAGCCGATGGATGCTCATCGACTTGAGATGGCCGATATTGAAAATATCACCCTTAGCAGAAAAAATATTAACGTCATGTGCAAAAACAAGGATAATACATATTATAGAATATTCATCCACTAACAATATTGAGAGTATCGCTCATAGAAGAAGTTACAGATGGCCATTGTTACAAGATGAAGATGGGTTGATTACTTGCAGGTGATCAATGTCTGAGGAAACCTATTCTCCTATTACAGCTAGACGATGAAGATGTAATTATTATCTTCCAAAATACAAGAAAGGAGCTACATAGAAAGAGGAAAAAACACATTAGTAGCTTCCTCTGCCCCCCTGGAAGAGTGGCATCGTCATCAGACATCACCCACCGGACATGGGGAAGAGAGTGCTACCCCGCTGATGCCATTCTTGACACTTGTGCCGATGTCTAAGGCCAACTAGTGAGTTGATTTCTGAGTGGGGGTAGCTGCATATTTTGGATTGAAAGGATCACTATGGAGGCAGAAGAGGTGAAGAATATTCGCCATAACACACTTAGTAGATTTGGAGATAGATGGTACTTTTCCATCAAGGCTCTTGAGAGAAGACCCATGGTTGAAAGTGTTAAACTGAGATGAGAAAAGGAAGCTAGCAGAAGGGTCTATTTATAGGGTTTGAGCTTGGCCTTTGAGGAGTCCAAACATTGGTTCGTCAGAAGAAGCGATAGGATTTGAGGGGAGAAGATAAACGAAAGGACAGTCAAAAAGTAAAGGCAGCGGTCGGATCGATGCAAAGAAATGGCAGGCTGCAATTAAACAACCACGAGTAGTTGGGAAGTCTGACGAACAGGCGACTCCCAGATGACTACATCGCGAAGAGGTAGGGTGATAAAAGCGCACGGTAAATGAGGAGATGAAATCTGGCGCATGAATGATTTCGTACCCCGGACTCAGGGGGCATGTGTTGACACTAAATTTTGACCGGTCCCAGCAGTCAGCAGCGCGAAGGCTAGAATTGGCTGGAGATTAACGAAGCTCAATGGCCAAAAGTAATAAAATGGGCCTGATAGATTTATTATATCTTTTTTCTATTTTTTATTTTAGAATTTGATTATCGAATAGGTTTTGAGAGTCCTGACTGAATCGGGTCAGAACCCCTTGCATGGGGTCATAAATATGTAATAGGATCTGTACAAAAACAACAACACCTTCGTTCAATACAATTCGGCGCATCGCCAACCTTTCCTACTCGACGAAACCCTCGTCTCGCACGGGCTGCATCGGCTTCGATCTCGGCGAGAGACTTGGATTAGTAAACCTCGGTAATTCTTTCAATCTCAACTAGAACTTTCTCATTTGTTTGATATTCTAGTTGTTATCACTAGAATTGCTAGTTATCCGATAATTAGATCTTTATTGTGCTTATTCTATGAACTTTTGATTGCAATACTGTCTTGGCTGAGCATAATCTATTGCAATTTTTAGGAGATTTTGTGAGTATGGTTTAGATCTTTTACTTGAGTCATTCTATTGATTTTATCTATAAAGAGCTTAAATCTAGCTCTATTTACCGTGTTTGAACAATGTCTCGATTAGGTTCGATCTGTTCAAATCAACAAGGCTGCATCAGTGTCGATCTCTTGCTAGGTTGATAAGGCTAGGTTCGAGTCGTTTATAAGTAGAGTCGATAGAGTTCTATCGGGACGTTTAGCCGATAGATTATCACGGTTCGATCAACTTTTGGTTTATGATTGATTTCTTACATATTTAATTAGTCGATCGCCCCCTTATTGAAATAAGTTAGATCTATGATTTAAGGCATATTTGTAATACCAGCTATCAGATCTATCGACTTAGTACCATCGAACGAATGAGTCTTTATATGTTTACTGTAGATTCATCCACTCAGTTCTATCAACTTAGTATCATCAGCAGAGCAGATCTTGGCATATTTACTTCTGACTTATCGATTCTATTCTATCAATTTATTCCATTATTGGCATTAATTACGTTCAATGTTTAAACTATTTAATTTGCCGATGAGCCTATATAATCAGCCGATTAGTTTATTCGTTTAAATTAATTTGTGTTAGCATCGGCTGATTCTCATGAACAGTGATTATCGGCTTTCTTTATCGGCCTGTCCTGGGCCGGTGACCCATGGAATTTTACTGTTTGCTTCCTTTGTCGATTTGCAGGGAAAATCGACTGGCACGCCCTGGTTTCTTCGTATTGAGCCTGCACTAGAGCTAAGTAGATCTTCCTGGTCGTATGTGGTGATTTTCGGGTCAACACATGTATAGGAGTTGCTTTGGCTTGATCGATCACCCTAGTATGCATAATGCTACTCATGCTTGTGTGCTTATCTTATTCTTGATGATCTAGTAGCTTTGCATGAGTAGGCTCCTTTGCTAGCTTGTTGTGTGCTTCCGCGTGTCTTCAATTACTAGCTTGCATAGGAGTTGTCTTGCCTTGTGTGATCCACTAGTATGCTTAGGTTGTTGTTCCTTTCATAGTTTCATTATCTTGCTAGTGTGATCATCACTAGAATTATGTAGGAGTTGTTTTGAGTGGTCGGTTTTAGTAATTGGCGAATTTGGTACATAGCGTGAGTTCCCGATTCACCCCCCTGCCTCTCGGCCACTCGATGCTTTCAAGTTGTATCAGAGCCAAGTGCTCATCATATGGCTTAACCGCCTTGAGTAGTGACCGTATTGAGTTGGGATGTCAACCCATTTGGGGCCGGGCCATGGCTCATGGAAGGATCGCTTGAAAAGCTACCTAAATGCCATGATTCCGGATGAGTTGATGGACACACTTGTGGACTTTGCCAATACATTTACCGATGATCATGTATATGATGATGATGATTGTGTGGATGTGCCTAGTTCTAGTGAATGCCTAGATTCTACTAGTGATGATTTGATAGATTGCTCTACTAGCGTGCCTAATGTGATGATTGATGATGTTGGCTCTCTTGATTTTGCTTGCTCTTCTAGTATGACTAGTGCTGATGATGCTTGTGAGTCTTTTATTGGTCTTGCTAGTGATACACTTGTTGAGGATTTTGCTTGCTCTCCATGATCTAAACGCTGCAGTTTATTACGAATTTCTCTATAAAAAGAAGGAGGAACAAAACGATCACGCATTTCTACCTTAAGTTCTTCCCAAGTAGTAGGCAAATCGGTTTCAGCGGCTAGACCACTCCACCAAACAATAGCAAAGTCCTTAAACTCACTAGTGGCTTGTCTAACTCTATGTTGTTCCGAAACAAGGTGGGCATTAAATTTTTGTTCTACCGTCATTTTCCAATCAAGGTAAGCATCACCATCATACTGACCCGAAAACGAAGGAATTGAAAACTTAATTTTAGCATACGGATCATCTGGAGCATGGTTACCTTGTGTGCGACGGTTATGGTTGTGGAAACCACCCATACCTTGAGGGTTACGTTGCAAACGACATCGTAACCTTGCGGTCCTTGTAGCTGACCTATCGACGGTGCTATCAGCCTTATACACCGTTGCTTCATCATGATCGTCTTCAACGTCGTTGTTGGTGTTGGTGTCGTTGTTGGTGTTGGTGTTGGTGTTGTTGTTGTTGTTGTTGTTGGTCTTGTGAGCGGTCTCCAATTCGACAACCTGATCTGTTAGCTTAGAGACTCTCTTATCCAACCGCTCAATGCTTTCTCCCAGGTGAAGCTTGGTGACGGCGTCGGTGACAGCCTTGGTGATCGTCTCTGCCAAATCACTCTGAACCGCCTGCAAAGCCTTCTGTAACTGACTTTGGCTCACGCACTCATCCAATTTTGAGGGTGAAGCACCATCTCCATCGCTTCCTGACATCAGAAACACCAAAACAGGAAACAAAAAGTGAAGGTTATCCCTACAAAACTACTAAGCAGTGGTGCCTCTCAACACAGCAAAAGGAAGCTTCTTGCAAAGCTCTTACAAAGTTCTGAAAACAACAAAGCGAAGGATACCAGGGAGAAGTGTTCCATGATTGCAAGGTTTACAAAATAACCTATGTGCTGTCCAGAAGAAGTATGTAGAGCTAGGAAGGCCAAATATATATATGTGAGTGGCACACAAATCAAAAACAGATAGTAAAGCTGAATAAGTGCCCAAGTAACTTGTCCCTAGTTGCTGGTCTAACTACGTCCTAGAACAGTAGTGATAGCAAAGAAGAAACACGGAGACAAAGGGACACAGTCGATAACAGGGGGCTTAGTGTAAAACAACCAAACTGAGAAATTCCAGGGGGCTAGATGGAGCACTAGTAGGAATTACAAATTTCTTTTTTTTTATTTTATTTTTTTGATATTTTTTTCCAACTCACTAGCAAAGGGGGAGAAACCACAAAAAATTTCAGCTCAAACTGAGCAAGGACGTGGCCTACAGAAAATCTTGAAGTTTCAGAAAACGTCGGGTTTCAACTTGAATGAATTTTTTCTTTATCTTCCCGATTTTTTTTGAATTTTCTTTATCTTAAAGTATCTTATAGCAGCATGATCAGTATATACAATCACCTTAGAATTTAGAATGTAGGATCTAAACTTCTCAAAAGCAAATATAACAGCTAACATCTCTTTCTCAGTTGTTGTATAATTGATCTGCGCCTCATTCAAAGTTTTGCTAGCATAATAAATAGCATGCACTTTACCTTCCTTTCGTGGTCCAAGAACAGCTCCAACTACATAGTCACTTGCATCACACATAATTTCAAAAGGTAAACTCCAATCAGGTGGCTGCATAATGGGTGCAGAGCATAGAGCTTCCTTTAAACTTCTGAAGACCAAGAGTCTTTCCTCGTCCGTGATAAATTCTGTATCTTGCTTTAATAATTCTGTCAGGGGTTTAGCAATCTTCGAATAATCCTTAACAAATCTGCGATAGAAGTTGGCATGTCCAAGAATACTCCTCAAAGTTGTAAGCTCAGTAGTGGGAGGTAATTTCTCAACTGTAGATACCTTTGCCTTATCAACCTCTATCCCTCTTTTAGATATGACATGACTAAGTACTATCCCTTCTGTTACCATGAAGTAACACTTCTCCCAATTAAGAACTAAGTCGCATTCAACACACCTTTTCAAAACCTTCTCCAAATTCTCCAAACAGCTATCAAAATTAGCACCATGCACGGAGAAGTCATCCATAAATACCTCCATAATATCTTCTATGAATTCAGCGAATATTGCATTCATGCATCTTTGAAATGTTGCGGGCGCGTTGCAAAGACCAAATGGCATCCTTCTATATGCATATGTCCCAAAAGGGCAAGTAAAAGTAGTTTTCTGCTAATCTTCTGGTCTTACCGGTATTTGAAAGAAACCACTATATCCATCCAAATAACAAAAGTATGAATTCTTTGCTAACCTTTCAAGCATGTCGTCAATGAACGGAAGAGGATAGTGATCTGTCTTCGTCACTTTGTTCAAACTTCTATAATCTATGCACATTCTCCATCTAGTTACAGTCCTTTGAGGGATCAACTCATTGTTCTTGTTAGGCACCACTGTCAACCCTCCTTTCTTGGGTACACAATGCACTGGACTAACCCATTCACTATCAGCAACAGGGTAGATCATACCTGCATTAAGCAGCTTCAAAATCTCCTTTTTAACCACTGGCTTCATTGATTCCTTCAACCTTCGCATCCATTCAACCACTGGTTTAGTATTGTCCTCCAACTTAATCTTGTGGGTGCAAAATGCGGGGCTGATTCCCTTGATGTCATCCAATGTGTAACCAATGGCTTTCTTATACTTTTTGAGCATAGCGAGAAGCCTCTCTGTTTCTTCTTTCGTTAGGGCGTTGTTCACAATAGCTGGATATGTTCTATTCTTTCCTAGATATTTATAGAGTAGCTCCTTCGGGAGTTCCTTCTGTTCCACTTCTGGCGCTTCATATGGATCCAGCTCCCCGAGAGGTTCAAAATCAGGATTTTCCTGGTTGAGCCGATCGGCGCAAGCGTCGCACCGATCAGCGCTGGCAGTATACTCGTCAGTTCTGTGCATAATGTGGTCCAGTGGGTCTCCCATATCCATCCCTATCCTCTCGTCTTCCTCTGGGCAGAATTCCTGATAGTAAGAAGAGTCTTGATGAGACGGATCATTAAATTGAAATCGCACTTCTTCCTCTCCTAGGTGTAGCGTAATTTGACCTTTCGTAGCATCCAGAACAGCTTGTACTAATCTTAAGAATGGTCTTCCCTGAATGATATCTTCAACCCTAGTTTCTTTATTGTCTAGAACAAAGAAATCTACCGGCATTGTTTTCGAGCTGATCTCAATTTCGACATTCTTGATCACTCCCAGTGGCTTGGTTTTCCTACCATCCGCCATGATCAGCTCAAGTTCAGTCTCCATCAGCCGCTGTTGAGTTCCATAAGGCATGCTCATGAATGCATCGTAAGTCATCAAGCTGACATGGGAGCCAAAGTCACACAAGGCTTTCAGAAATTTCTTTTCCGATATCTCACAGGGTATGTATGGTTCTTCTTTTTCCTCTTCAGTGACTCCTACAGCATACACACCATATAATCCTTCGTATGGGGATGGCTCAAAGCAACTATCTAGCAATCTCTTCGCTTGTTTCACCTCTGTTCCATCAAGCTCTATATCATCCTTGTAAAGCTTCCCTAAAACTCTCCCAATAATCTCTTGATCGAAAACTTCCGACTTGAGGTGATTACTTGGGAAATTATACTCAATTCTGGCTTTAGAAGCGTCTTGCGGACTGAAGGATCTTCTCATATTGAGCAACTCGTGCGAAAAATCAATGGGAATCCAGTCCATCGGCTCAAATTCGTCAAGTGGTTTAGCATTCGCCAATGTTCTATCCCCCTTTGGTTTAGCAATGTTCCCTTCAAATTCCTTCAGGTGGCTGTCCAGAATCATAGCTTCTATCTTGGTATATTCCTTGCTACTTGACGGAGTTGTCAGGGCCATCGCAACTGCGCCGATCGGCTCAGAGACTACGCCGATCGGCGCACACGTCAGATCCACAAAGGCGGGTCCGACGGGCTTTGTTTCTTCGAATTGCTCCGAAGTAATCATTGATCTACTCTTGGACATCAAGATCTGTTCAGCTGGCGACTCTTCCTTCTGCATAACTTCTGGGCATTGCCGATTTGGTTCTAGATATTCTTCCCAATGCTTGTGCAAAGCTTCATTCTCGGCACTTTTTGCCTAACAATTCGATCCCTACCTTGGCTGTCAATCTCAGAAAACTTCCTCCGGCCGATCCGTCCAAATGCATCCTCGATGCCTTGTTTATGGCCATGTAGAAGGTTTGAGCGCACATATTCTCATCAATGTCGAGGACAGGTCCTTGTTTCAACAATGTTTGAAAACGCGTCCAGGCTTCTGCGAGAGATTCTTCATCTTCTTGTAAGAAGTTCACCACTTCCCTTCTCAACTTCTGCACCTTTGGCAAAGGAAAATAGTGGAGACAAAAATTTCCAACTAACTCACTCCACTTACCTTTTGCTTCCCGAGATGCTGCCTTGTGCCACTCTTTGGCTTTTCCTCCCAAAGAGAATGGGAAAAGCAGCCACCTGTAAAGATCCCGAGGCACTCCTTCACGATGTAAAGTGCCTCCAAATCTTGTGAGTATACGGGTTCTCCTCTTTCACTCCAAAGAACTTGTTTCCTTCAGCCATGCTAATGATAATGGGGTTCAACACATACGAGGAGGCCGTGGCCTTCTCATCTGAGGATTGAGGCACCAGCACGTCTGGAGATGGTAGAGAAAGTTCCCTGAGCGTCAGAGAAGGTCCTGTCGTACTTATCCTGAAAATTCACACAAAACACAAAAACGAAAACAACTAGAAAAGAGAGGATTAGAGGTTAGTAAAATATTAATAGTAAAAGAACTGGCTTGCTGCCCGGCAACGGCACCAGAAAAAGGGCTTGTTGGTCGTAATTACGCACCCACTTATATACCGCAAGAGGACGGTGTACAGTTGTAGCTCTTTTTCCCTCAGAGTATTCCAAGGTTATCGAATCCACAGGGAACGAGCGGAACTAATACTATTAAAGGGTTACTAACAAATTGCAATTGGTTGGTTGGTGTGAATGATGACGGTGAGAAAGTGGAAGGTGAATGTTATTGAAGAGGTAACAGGATGATGAAGGATTCTCTCCTTAGGATTGGTTCACTAGCATGCAACCTTATTCTTATCAACTCGAGTGATGATTCTAATATTCTACAAGACATGGTGGTTTCGTTCACCCCGGCTGTCACTACAGAGGCTATTAGCTCCCCACTGGTTTCTTGCACTATGTAATGGGCAAAAGTGTATTGGCCGATACACTAATGAAAGGGATAGATAGATGTGCAATAAAGTTCATCACATATATTAAATTCATCGAGAGAGTATCAACAAGTATGAGAGTTACATGACCAGATCCCCGCACCAGAGAAGAGAATATGAGACTACTCACTCATCCTTCCGCTTGCTACTCGAGGGCCTCATCTGTCGCAACCTCTGCTGCAAATAGCCTATGGGCACTTCATCAAGGGCCCTAGGATATAAGTAGTAGACTTTAATTGATATAATCTATGTACCAAATGAGGAAATTGTCTTTGACAAGATACCTTCTCTTCAGGCACGTAATCCAGGTCCGGATTCCCCAATCAACATTCCTTAGGTGATGGAGGATGTAGATCCTCTGGTTCTTCCTAGTGTTCGCTTGATCCTTTATCGTCTGAAGATGACCCCCCTTCCGAGGGCGCCTTAAGGGTGTCTTCTTGATTCGTTGCTTCTAACAAATTTTCCTCTTGAGAGGGCATCTTTTCCGCCATGACGAGAAGACTTTGACACCTTATATTAGATATGACGAATAGTTTAGAAAACAAGGAGTATAAGTAATACAGAGAGACAAGGAGAAGAATAGAAAAGTCAAAATTTGCTCTTAGTGCGGGTTGCCGAATCAACGGCCTTCCAACGCTCTAAAATCCTTGACCTGTACAGTAGCATGTATCCAATATCATATGATATGGTCCATGTCGTCGAACAAGTCTCACTTAGCCCACTTTCATCATTGAGCATGTGTCGATCGCTTACATAGAATAGATAAGTAGTACGGAGAGACAAGGAGAAGAATGGAAAAGTAAAAAAATTTGCTCTTAGTACAGGTTGCCAAATAAATGGCCTTCGAACGCTCTAAGATCCTTGACCTGTACAGCAGCATGTATCCAATATCGTACGATATGGTCCATGTCGCCGGACTAGTCTCACTTATTTCATCATTGAGCATGAGTAGATTGCATACGTAGAATAGATAAGTATTACAAAGAGACAAGGAGAAGAATAGAAAAGTCAAAATTTACTCAGAGTACTAATTTCACCTAGCTCGCTTTCAGTATTGAGTATATAAGGCAGTGAACATCTAGATAAATTATCTCACAGATAACAAGGGAATTTTACATATATGTGCATCAAACTAGTATGGCCGCAAGTATATAAGCAGTAAATTACTTGGCATCAAACTACGACAGCAAATATATGCGACAGTATATGGCGGTTGTGATTTCAACACAAAGACACAACAGAATATGACATTATATGGTGTAGTATATGGCATCAAAATAGAATACAAGGACACAAGAACAAAACAGCATACAAGAACAGACTTACAGAGAAACTGTGATTTCAAGAGCATAAACAAGGCACTTATGCTAAATTATATGAGGGTAGTGAGCATCAAATTAGAAACTAAGGCAGCAAGTATATGGGGCCATACATGGCAACAAGTATATGAGCAGAACAAATTAGTTTGTATGGCAGCAAGCAACTAGAGCATAAAATTAGTATGTCAGGAAGTATATGGCAACAAGCCATATGAGCATCAAACTAGTATGGCCGCAAGTATATGAGCAGCAAATATACTTGGCATCAAACTACGACAACAGATATATGGGGTGGTGTATGGCGACTATGGTTTCAACATAAAGACACAACAGAATATGGCATTATATAGTGCAGTATACGGCATCAAAATAGAATACAAGGACACAAGAACAGAACAACATCGAAGAACACAATTACAGAGAAACTGTGATTTCAAGAGATCATATACATGGCACTTATGCAAAATTATATGAGGGCAGTGAGCATCAAACTAGAAACTACGGCAGCAAGTATATGGGGCAGTACATGGCAACATGTATATGAGCAGAACAAACTAGATTGAATGGCAACAAGCTACTAGAGCATAAAATTAGTATGGCAGGAAGTATATGGCAACAAACCATATCAGCATCAAACTAGTATGGCCGCATGTATGTGAGTAGCAAATATACTTGACATCAAACTATGGCAATAAATATATGGGATAGTATATGGCGGTTGTGATTTCAACACAAAGACACAATAGAATATGGCATTATATGGTGCTGTATATGGCATCAAAATAGAATACAAGGACACAAGAACAGAACAACATACAAGAACACAATTACAGAGAAACTATGATTTGAACAGAGCATATACAAAGCACTTATGCTAAATTATATGAGGGCAGTGAGCCAGTTCAAAGTCATTGTGCAGAAACATACAAAGCCAGTTCAAAGTCATTGTGCAGAAACAATACAATATGAGCATATGCATATTCTCTAGACTGACAGCTTACATGCTACTTTAACCAAAATAAGAACATAGACAAATAGAGGGAGGAGGGTTGAGGCAAAGGGCGCACCTGGATGCTAATGGAGCTGATAGCAAGAACACACACAATGGGTAGATAGATAGCACCTAGAAGCTCGGCTCGAGGAGGAGGCCCTCACGGCGGTGGCGACGAGGGGGAGGAGGAGGTGGCCCGTGCAATGGCGCTCGGGGAGGGTGCCCACACGACGGGTGACGACATCGAGGAGGAGGCTAAGGGAAGCCCTTGGCGGCAGCACTTGGGGAGGGGGCCCATGCGGTGGCCAACAAGGGGGGTGGAGGAGGAGGCCCGTTCTCTAAGAGGGGAGGCCATGACAGCAGCGGTAGCGGTCGGGGAGGGGGCCACATGGCGGCCGGCGAGTAGGGAGCCCACACGGCGGCGCTCAGGGAGTCGGAGGGGAGCAGGTGTTGATCCAAAAATCTACACCCGTGACTTGGGAGTTCTGCTTAGCTCTAGTGTAGGCTCAATACGGGAACCGGGGCAGGCTAGTCAATTTTCCATGCAAACCTACAAAGAAAAAGAAACGGTCAAATTCCGTGGGTCACTGGCCCCGGACAGGTCGATGATAAAGCCGATAGTCATTGTTCGTGAAAACCAACCGATGGCTATAAAGTGCAAATAGTAAGAATTAAATCCAATCGGCTGATTGAATCGGCTTATTGGCAAGCTAATAAACGAATAATAAATGCTATAAAAATTAGTGCCGATAACCACTAAGCCGAAAGAGCAAAGACGATAGATCTGAAATGAACACACTAGGCTTGCTCATGTGAATAAAGTGAAGTCGATATATCTGATAGCTGGTATTGCAAATATGCCTTGAAATAATAGATCTAATCTATTTGAATAAAGGGGACGATCGACTATCAAAAAGTGTGATAATTCAAATAAAGCGCAGAGAAGTCAATCAGACCATGATAACCTATCGGCTAAATGTCCCGATAGAACCCTATAGACTCTACCTACAATCGGATCGGACCCAACCCTATCGACTCAGTGAGAGATCAGAGTCAGTGCAACCTCACTGGTTCAAGCAGATCGAACTTAATCAAGACAGTGCCCAAACAAAGTAAATCGAGCAAGATATAATCCAATTATAGATAAAATCAATACAGTGACTCGAGTAATATATCTAAACCAAGTTCATAAAATCTACTAAAATCGTAGAAAATCAGATCTAACCAAGACAGTACTACAATACGAAGTCGATAGAACAAGCAAGATAAAGATATAATTACCGCATAACTAGCAATTCCAAGGATAACAATTAGAATATCAAATTAATGAGAAAGTCGATGCAAAGCAAGATAATTAGATTATATCTTGCTTGGGATAGAAAGTTACCTTAGGAACAAGCAAGATAAAGATCTAATTACCGCATAACTATAATACGAAGTCGATGAAATTACTGAGGGTGACTAATCCAAGTCTCTCGCTGAGATCGGAGTCGATGCAGCCTGCACGACACGAGGATTTCATCGAATAGGAAAAAGGTTGGTGATGCGTCAAATTGTATTGAACCAAAGTGCTACCCTTTTTCAGTTAGGACTCTTCGGTTTCCAAACAAACAAACTAACTAGATTTATTCCTAAACAAAATCTAACTAAAAATAAAAAAGATAAAATAAACCCTGGCGGGCTCACTTTACTCCCTCCGGCCATTGGACTTCTTTGACCCAGTCGATTCTGCATCCGTGACTCTGACTACTAGACCCAGTCTAAATTCTGCTGCCAACACATGCCCTCCAAGTCTGGGGTATGAACTCTTCATGCGCTGGATTTGATCTCCTCGTTCACCGTGCGCCTTTACCGCGACCTACCGGCATCCCGTCCTTATAAACGCATCTTCTTCCTTTATTTATTTTCACCCGGGTCCAAGCCTTTTAACTTTCTTCTCTCTCTTGCTTCGTCGGCACGCTCTTTCTCTCAGACGGCTCCGCCTCCAATTGGCAAGCACCGACGACCTCAACTTCTTCTTCAGCGATGGCGACCCCGCAGCATGTTCCCGAGGTAACTTTCTATCTTTCGCTCTCCTCACGCTCTCTAGGATTCATTACTTTGTAGATGCAAAGCGTCATGTTCTTGTTCATTGTTCACCATTCATATCTACTGTAACAATATTCATTAGTAGTAATCCTAGGATTCTTTCATATTGCCATGCCAAAGATCACTTAGCCCCTTTATTAACATTAGTTGCAACTTCTGCTTTTGATAGGAACTGAAAAATCAGATTTGCATCCCCTCTGCTATCGAGCTGAATCATTTTTACCTGGGCCCATGTAACAACCCTGACTCCACATACTTCATCAACTATGAAACCAACAGAATCCCCTTCAAATCCACCTGTGCCACCCCTGAACCTTGGAAAGAGCTTTTTTATCTTGGCTATCAGAAAGAAAGGGTTAGAGCAACTTGTATTGTAGGGTCACAAATTCCCGCATTGATACCCTTCCAGACGCCCAAATAGAAGAGGCACTACCATTATCTCTGGTTTATATGGCAAAGAACGAACCCATACTAGCTGCAGCCTCCTATTTTTGGTCCGATGCTCTGAACGCTTTTCTGTTCAACCAAGGGCCCATGGCTCCTTCCCTTACGGATGTAGTGATGTTAACTGGTCTGAACATCAATCAATATTTTGGTCACTTCGTCATCCAAAACACCAAGAAACAGCACAAATTGGACACCAAGGGTTCGAACAGTAGGCCCAGGTATATTACCGTGTACCAAAAAACTGCAAGTCAACCATCAAGAACTGACTGCATTTTTAAACCTCTGGTTAGAACACTTTGTTTTTGATGGGTCTTCTTGCATGCTGACTACCAACTTCCAGGGTATGGCTCAAATCTTGGCCGATGGCAAAAAAAATTCCCTTAGGCCGATTTCTCCTGGGTTTGGTGTATCAACTCCTTCACCGCACCGCTGTCAGCCTTCAGCTTAACCAACCCATCACATCAGACGGTCCATGGTGGTTCATACAGCTATGCCTCAATGTTTACTATTCACAAGCCATGGATTTGGCCACCTTCACAGATAACTCCCTCCCATCCACAGACGCAGCAGAGGATGAAAACATACCAGAGCGTTGTTGTACATCACTGGGTGAAGCTTCCATTGTGGTTTCTGGATGCAGGATGACAAGAGAGGATTTTAATTCTTATTTCACTATCTTCTATAATGGTATCCAAACACAGAAGAAAATTTGGTTCCCTTATGAAGACCTGGAATTCGAGAACCCCTCCAGATTCCATCCTAATACCCCTCTACACGACACGGAGTCGACCTCATCCTTGAAGCCTGTGTCAGACCTGGCATCCTTCCCGTCGACTTTCATGGTAGGCAACATAGGACCAGTTCTTATGAGTTTTATAACCCATCATCGATATCTTGTCAGCTTGGGTTTGGTCAACTTCCTACCGGCTCCTTTTACATCGATCCACTTTGAGCCAGACAGGAACTCAAGGACCATGTGGAGTACAAGAAGATTTATGACATGGCTGCAGAAATCCAAATGGGTAATCCTATTGGTTTAAAATTATTTCCCTCTTGCTCTGCATTATCCAAGACACGGTGGAGGGAGTGCAGAAAACACCTTTTCTGCAACCAGCTAACCAGTCATCTCATCGATGTCAAGGACACAGTAAGCCCCCTCAACTTTTCTGATTCATTCTATTCTCTCCTTGACCACAAATAATTTGTACTAATCCATTCTGTAGGTCTCGGCAGTAATTCCTCCAACCGTCAGCAACAGCGGGAGGCCAATCGAGTATAACGGCAAACAACCGAAACATAGGTTGTGATGCGCCGACCCCCACCCAAATCCTTAGAGGTCACGGTTTGAAGAAACAAAAGGTCGTTCGACAGGCGGTGAGAAAACAACCTACTAGGAAGAGAGCAAATGAACCAGTCGCCATGTCAACTCATGCTGCCGAATGCAAAAAGCGCATTCATGTGGAAGTGGCCGATCCATCATCTCCTCTCACATCAGCTCAACCTCTGTCTTCATGAGTAAGCTGCAAAATTCTTCAGCCTTACCTAGCCTCAATAATAACATCTAACTATGTTCATTACTCTTTCTTCCTCAGGAACCTGCACCTGTCCCGGTTGTTTTGGATGAGGTACCACGGGAAGTAATCACTGGCTTAGCTCAAGCTCATCAAGTAATAAAACTTCTCTCCCAAATAAATCATCTCTTGCATCCTTACTAGTTTAACCTTTGAGTCGGTAAAGACAATTTCATCAGACTCATCAGATGACGTCCAAGTGGTAGAGCCGATAAATTCTCCAAATCCGGCAATCACCAGATCAGCTTCAGTAGCAACGGTAAGATATGATATTTTAATCACCAAATCATTTTCCTTTACTCAATCCAGCAGTGCCACCATATTAGACAATCCCTCGACGCGTACAGCTTCTATCGACTCCTCCCAAGCCGACACAGCAATGTCTGAAGATGCGACTAAGGAGTCGATTCCTGCTGCACCAACTTCACCGACTTTAGCCATCGTCCCTTGGGTCGATCCTCAGGTACTATCTCTTGTACTCCTACCATTTAATCAATTCACATTCTGATTTCTTGCATTTTTAGGCATTCTTGTCATCGGCCATCCAGGTTTATAACCTCATCAACACTACCTCGGCCGATGTCCCAAGACCTACTTCTCCTTCAGAAACAATGGTAAAGATCATCCCTTCTCGGTTCATCAATTCGCCTATTTATCATATTATTTAACACTTTCTCTCCTTTTTCTTCACCCTCTTTGCAGGTCCAAATCTCTAGGCGTACATTGACTCTATATCTTCCTCCAGAGGTTTGAGCCACACTTCAAGAAATCCGACAATGCTTGGACATGATTCCTATCGAACATCTCATTCTAGACGGCAACCCAAATAGAGCACGCTACTTGGAAGTTAAAGACCACTTGCCTCCAACCTTGGTCTCGATACTGCAACCGATGGCTTACATCGAATTGGTCCAGCTCCAAGTGCTTGAGGCCCAATAGTGCATCGAACGCTGATTCGAGCAGAGAAGCCGTGCAGAAGCCACTGATGCCAAGGCTAAAGAGGAAAAGAACAAGTATATCACCCTCCTCTCCAAACCGGCTAACCTTGAAGCAATGCTTAAAGCCCTACAAAAAGAATGAGACGAAATCCAAGCTGCATTAAAGGCAAAGAACAAAGAAATAGTCGATGCAGAAGCAGCTCTTGTCAGAGTCCCTTAGGAAATCATGGATCAAGAGAGCATCATCGGATATCGCCCTTAGGTCAAAAAAATTACAACACAAAATATTGTTTGTTACAATGCAGGTGAGCCTATCTCTACTCTAAGGGACCGTAAAAGTCGATGATGTTGATGGCTTGCATCCGGATTTCATCGACTTTGGCGATGATGTAGGTGTCCTCTTCAACAGATCCGGATGTGTTGGAAGTGGTGGTCAACAAGATGTTGGCCTGTTCATAAGCCGATGTTCTTAATCCTGGTCCACTCGGCCATATCAACCTCTTCCACCTCCATATCGGACTCAAATTCATAATCATTCTAGTTGACTTGAATCAGCCTGGATCGACACCTTCTGCACTAACTAGGACATGCTCTCAAATTCAGCTGAAGGAAACATCTCCCTGAGGGGCATGACCAGGCCATTGAATGCAATCTCTGCCATTTGATTATCTATCAATTGTAGGCTAAAACACATGTTGTGCACCTCCCTGAATCTCCAGCCTTCTGCCTTGCAACAATTAAGTCCGATAGCCTCATCTCCCTTGTGTCAGCGAAGAAGTACTTGTGAGATTTCTGTTCCAGATTGGCCCAAGTGATAGAATTTGGCTGCAATGATGCAAACCAAGAGAAAGCCAACCCAGATAGAGACAAGGGAAACAACCTGATTCTCAAAGCCTCTGCCGCACTAGCTTCTCCGCATTGCACTTAGAATCGGCTGATATGCTCAATGGTGGTAATATTATCCTGTCCAGTGAACATGGTAAATTATGGTGGCCTGTATCGGCTCGGCATGGGAACTGGGCGGATATGGGGGTCGATAAATATAAGTTTGTTGCTTCGGCTTCAACCCAAACTGCTCCCTCATTACTTCAGCAATTTTAACTGCCCAGTCATCAGTCAAAACATTGGCATTCGCAGTAGTCATTATATGACCAAATGCTGGCATCTCTGGAGCAGACCGTGAACCATAATTAGCCACTCTATGTCGACCTCCCAGCTCTCCTAGCAATGCAGCTTGTGATGGCATCTCGAACAAGCTCATATGTAACATTCAGCGGAGCCTATGTCTCTTGTCTGTAATGCTGTGGTTGTGTCTGTGGGGTCGTCCTCTGTGGAATTATTCTGTTACCGGACCCAGACGATCCCTCTACTGTACCACCACTAGTTTTTTCTGAGGTGGAGTAGTACAACAGGTGCTGGTTTCGAGCCCATTGTAGGAGTTCTTGTGCTTGTGCTAGCCTGCTGTTGTTGACTGGAAGCTTCAATGGCCGGACGAGGGATATTTTCAGACACCCAAAAATACATCAGCCCACGTGCAGGATCATCATATACACAACCCTCCACTGTTTGTATAATCAAGGCTCTCAATGTATTGACCAACACGGGAGATTGGTTAATCAATGCATGGTGTATGGCTGTATGAATCGTATTATTCAGTATGCCCTTATCAATAACCTACATTATAGGCCGAACAGGCTGTTCCTTAGTCTCATCTTCAATTAGGGCAGGTACACATAGATTCCCTTTCTGCAAGATCTTGCCATGCCTTGTTTTATTGAATGTTCCCATCAGGAGACTTTGAAACTGCACTACCATTTCCTTCACTTGTGTTTTGCTTTCATCACTCAATTCATCGAAGTCAACAGGTAACATATTTTCTACTTTTAGACCTTACCCGACATCAGTCTTCGGATGCGGGGTTGGTGGTTCCTTCGGCATTCCAGACATGATGCTGAGCTTGAAGTTCTTGGTCCCACCAGGCGTGCCAAAAAGCATGTTGACCCAAGAATCTACACGCGCGACCTGGGATTTTTGCTTAGCTCCAGTGCAGGCTCAATACGGAAACCGGGGCATGCCAGTCGATTTTCCCTGCAAACCGACAAAGAAAAACAAACGGTCAAATTCCTTTGGTCACCGGCCCCGAACAGGCCGATGATAAAGCCGATAGTCACTGTTCGTGAAAACCAGCCGATGGCTATAAAGAGCAAATAATAAGAATTAAATCCAATCGGCTGATTGAATCGGCTTATCGAGAAGCTAATAAACGAACAATAAATGCTGTAAAAATTAGTGCTGATAACTACAAAGTCGATAGAGCAAAGGGGATAGATCTGAAGCGAACGCACTAGGCTTGCTCATGTCAATGAAGTGAAGTTGATAGATCTGCTAGCTAGTATTGTAAATATGCCTTGAAATAACAGATCTACTCTATTTGAATAAAGGGGACAATCGACTATCAAAAAGTGTGATAATTCAAATAAAGCACAGAGAAGTCGATCGGACCATGATAACCTATCGGCTAAACATCCTGATAGAACCCTATCGACTCTACCTACAATCAGATCAGACCTAGCCCTATCGACTCAGTGAGAGATCAAAGTCGATGCAGCCTCACTGGTTCAAGTAGATCGAACTTAATCAAGACAGTGACCAAACAAAGTAAATCGAGCAAGATATAATCCAATTATAGAAAAAATCAATAAAGGGACTCGAGTAATAGATCTAAACTAAGTTCATAAAATCTACTTAAATCACAACAGATCGGACCTAACCGAGACAGCACTGCAATACTGTTGGCACTTCCCAAGTGCCCCTTTTATATGCGAATATTACCCAATTAGAGCATAATTGATACTAATTTAGGCCATTTACCTATAATATTGTCTATATATTTGTATATGCATTGTTTTGGAGCTTTATTGCAGAAACAGGTAAAATTGGCGATTAAAGTGATGCTGGAGAGGACAGGAATACAGAACCGATGAAAAACAATGAAGAAGCCCAGTGCGCCGATCGGCGCAGTACCTGTGCCGATCGGCGCAAGGGTGTTTTGGCCCGCAGAAGTGACCGAGGCCCATTCCACATGTTTATAGAAGTTTATCTGCGCAAGACACTTGAATATATTTGCCTAGAAAATTTATGGAACTTCAAGATCTCGACGTGTAGTACAAGACTTTATCTCGAAGGAAAAGGCCCACATGGCAGCTGTGGAAGACAGAGGAACCAACTCGGAGAAGAAACAAGAGAAGACACGACTTGCACCGATCGGCGCGGCCCATGCGCCGATCAGCGCAGGAGGAAAAGATGACTAAAACGTGATCCGGTCCAGGAAAGAGGAAGGCCCAGCCCAGTATGAGTTAGAGTCGCTAGAAGTTGACCTAATCCCGTCGAGTATAAAAGGAAGATAACTATCAAAGAGCCAAGACGCACAAGGAGAGATGGCAATCGTGAGAACCAGCTATTAAAACTAGGGTTCCAGGATATTGGCGGCGGAGGTTCATCAACACCGACGAGATCCACCAGAAGGGAGGTCACGCCGATCGGTGCGACGCTTGCGCCAATCGGCTCGTGCGCGTTCAGCGCTATTTCTTACTTCTAGCGGAAGGATGAGTGAGTAGTCTCATATTCTCTTCTCTGGTGCGGGGATCTGGTCATGTAACTCTCATACTTGTTGATACTCTCTCGATGAATTTAATCTATGTGATGAACTTTATTGCACATCTATCTATCCCTTTCATTAGTGTATCGGCCAATACACTTTTGCCCATTACATAGTGCAATAAACCAGTGGGGAGCTAATAGCCTCTATAGTGACAGCCGGGGTGAACGAGACCACCATGTCTTGTAGAATATTAGAGTCATCACTCGAGTTGATAAGAATAAGGTTGCATGCTAGTGAACCAATCCGAAGGAGAGAATCCTTCATTATTCTGTTGCCTCTTCAATAACATTCACCTTCCTCTTTCTCACCGTCACCATTCACACCAACCAACTCATTGCAATCTGTTAGTAACCCTTTAATAGTTTTAGTTCCGCTCGTTCCCTGTGGATTCGATAACCTTGGAATACTCTTAGGGAAAAAGAGCTACAACTGTACACCGTCCTCTTGCGGTATATAAGTGGGTGCGTAGATACGACCAACAAGCCCTTTTTCTGGCACCGTTTCCAGGGAACAAGCCAGTTCTTTTACTATTAATATTTCACTAATGTCTAATTCTCTCTTTTCTAGTTGTTTTCGTTTTTGTGTTTTGTGTGAATTTTTAGGATAAGTATGACAGGACCTTCTCGGACGCTCAGGGAACTTTCTCTACCATCTCCAGACGTGCTGGTGCCTCAACCCTCAAATGAGAAGGCCACGGCCTCCTCGTATGTGTTGAACCCCATCATCATTAGCATGGCTGAAGCAAACAAATTCTTTGGAGCGAAAGAGGGGAACCCGTATTACTCACTTACAAGATTTGGCGGCACTTTGCCAAACATTCCATCATGAAGGAGTGCCTCGGGATCTTTATAGGTGGCTGCTTTTCCCATTCTCTTTGGGAGGAAAAGCCAAAGAGTGGCACAAGGCAGCATCTTGAGAAGCAAAAGGTAAGTGGAGTGAGTTAGTTGGAAATTTTTGTCTCCACTATTTTCCTTTGCCAAAGGTGCAGAAGTTGAGAAGGGAAGTGGTGAACTTCTTACGAGAAGATGAAGAATCTCTTGCGGAAGCCTGGACGCGTTTTCAAACATTGTTGAAACAAGGACCTGACCATGGCATTGATGAGAATATGTGCGCTCAGACCTTCTACATGGCCATAAACAAGGAATCGAGGATGCATTTGGACGAATCGGCCGGAGAAAGTTTTCTGAGATTGACAGCCAAGGTAGGGATCGAATTGTTAGGCAAAATTGCCGAGAATGAAGCCTTGCACAAGCATTGGGAAGAATATTTAGAATCAAATCGGCAATGCTCAGAAGTTATAAAGAAGGAAGAGTTGCCAACTGAACAGATCTTGATGTCCGACAGCAGATCAATGATTACTTTGGGGCAATTCGAAGAAATAGAGCCCGTCGAACTCACCTCTGTGGGTCTGACGTGTGCGCCGATCAGCGCGGTCTCTGAGCCGATCGGCGCAGTCGCGACAACCGGAGAACCGATCACCCTGACGACTCCGCCAAGTAGCAAGGAATATACCAAGATAGAAGCTGCGATTCTGGACAATCAACTGAAGGAATTTGAAGGAAATTTTGCTAAACCGAAGGGGGATAGAACATTGGTGAATGCTAAACCACTTGACGAATTTGAGCCAATAGACTGGATTCCCATTGATTTTTCGTAAGAATTGCTTAATATGAGAAGATCCTTCAGTCCGCAAGACGCCTCTGAAGTCGGAATTGAGTATAATTTCCCAAGTAATCGCCTCAAGTCAGAAGTCTTCGATCAAGAGATTATTGGGAGAGTTTTAGGGAAGCTTTACAAGGATGATATAGAGCTTGATGGAACAGAGGTGAAACAAGCAAAAAGATTGCTAGACAGTTGCTTTGAGCCATCCCCCTACGAAGGATTATGTGGTGTGTATGCTATAGGTGTGACTGAAGAGGAAAAAGAAGAACCGTACATACCCTGTGAGATATCGACGAAGAAATTTTCGAAAGCCTTGTGTGACTTTGGCTCTCGTGTCAGCTTGATGACTTTTGATGCATTCATGAGCATGCCTTATGGAACTCAATAGTGGCCGATGGGGACTGAACTTGAGCTGATCATGGTGGATGGTAGGAAAACCAAGCCACTAGGAGTGATCAGGAATGTCAAAATTGAGATCAGCTCAAAAACAATGCCGATAGATTTCTTTGTTCTAGACAATAAGGAAACTGGGGTTGAAGATATCATTCTGGGAAGGCCATTCTTAAGATTAGTACAAGCTATTCTGGATGCTGGGAAAGGTCAAATCACGCTACACCTGGGAGAGGAAGAAGTGCAATTTCAATTTAATGATCCATCTCATCAAGACTCTTCTTGCTATCAAGAATTCTGCCCAGAGAAAGACGAGAGGATAAGGATGGACATGGGAGACCCACTGGACCACATCATGCGTGAAACTGACAAGTATACTGCCAGCGCCGATCGGTGCGACCCCTACGCCGATCGGCTCAATCATACTGGCAGCGCCGATCGGCGCGACCCCTACGCCGATCGGCTCAATCATACTGGCAGTGCCAATCGGCGTGACCCTTGTGCCGATCGGCTCAACCAGGAAAATCCTAATTTTGAACCTCTCGGGGAGCTGGATCAAGACGAAGCGCCAGAAGTGGAACAAAAGGAACTTCCGAAGGAGCTACGCTATGAATATCTAAGAAAGAATAGAACATATCCAGTTATTGTGAAAAATGCCCTAATGAAAGAAGAAACAGAGAGGCTTCTTGTTGTGCTCAAAAGGTATAAGAAGGCCATTGGTTACACATTGGATGACATCAAGGGAATCAGCCCCGCATTTTGCACCCACAAGATTAACTTGGAGGAGAATACTAAACCAGTGGTTGAAGGGATGCGAAGGTTGAAGGAATCAATGAATCCAGTGGTTAAAAAGGAGATTTTGAAGCTGCTTGATGTAGGTATGATCTACCCTGTTGCTGATAGTGAATGGGTTAGGCTAGTGCATTGTGTACCCAAGAAAGGAGGGTTGATTGTAGTGCCTAACGAAAACAATGAGTTGATCCCTCAAAGGACTATAACTGGATGGAGAATGTGCATAGATTATAGAAGTTTGAACAAAGTGACGAAGAAAGATCACTATCCTCTTCCGTTCATTGATGAGATGCTTGAAAGATTAGCAAGGAATTCATACTTTTGTTATTTGGATGGATATAATGGTTTCTTTCAAATACCGGTAAGACCAGAAGATCAACAGAAAACTACTTTTACTTGCCCTTTTGGGACATATGCATATAGAAGGATGCCATTTGGTCTTTGCAACGTCCCTGTAACATTTCAAAGATGCATGAATGCAATATTCGCTGAATTCATAGAAGATATTTTGGAGGTATTTATGGATGACTTCTCCGTACATGGTGCTGATTTTGATAGCTGTTTGGAGCATTTGGAGAAGGTTTTGAAAAGGTGTGTTGAATGTGATTTAGTTCTTAATTGGGAGAAGTGTCAGTTCATGGTAACAGAAGGGATAGTACTTGGTCATGTCATATCTAAAAGAGGGATAGAGGTTGATAAAGCAAAGGTATCTATAGTTGGGAAATTACCTCCCCCTACTGATCTTACAACTTTGAGGAGTTTTTTTGGTCATGCCAACTTCTATCGCAGATTTGTTAAGGATTATTCGAAGATTGCTAAACCCCTGACAGAATTGTTAAAGCAAGATATAGAATTTGTTGTGGATGTGCAAAGACTCTTGGCCTTCAAGAGATTAAAGGAAGCTCTATGCTCTGCACCCGTTATGCAGCCACCTGATTGGAGTCTACCTTTTGAAATTATGTGTGATGCAAGTGACTATGCAGTTGGAGCTGTTCTTGGACAACGAAATGAAGGTAAAGTGCATGCTATTTATTATGCTAGCAAAACTTTGAATGAGGCGCAAATAAATTATACAACAACTGAGAAGGAGATGCTAGCTGTTATATTTGCTTTTGAGAAGTTTAGATCCTACATTCTAAATTCTAAGGTGATCGTATATACTGATCATGCTGCTATAAGATACTTGGTTTCAAAGAAGGAGTCTAAACC
This sequence comes from Eleusine indica, assembly GCA_030378355.1. Taxonomy (NCBI): domain Eukaryota; kingdom Viridiplantae; phylum Streptophyta; class Magnoliopsida; order Poales; family Poaceae; genus Eleusine; species Eleusine indica. The sequence goes on from CM059494.1 coordinate 50,904,663, forward strand.
TCGGTTAATGCGATGGGTATTGATATTGCAAGAATTTGATTTGGAGATAAGAGATAAGAAAGGAGTAGAAAATTCTGTAGCAAATCATTTATCTCGTCTTGAATCACCATCAACTGAGCCAATAAGAGATGAAATGCGACAAGAGCAGTTATTTGCCGCATTTGATCGTAGAGGGAACTGGATGATGGATATTATCAAAGGTTTCAAGGGACAAACTGATCTGATGAACAAGAACACATGGAAAAGAGTTAAGAGTGAAATGAGAAAATTTATATGGGCCGACCCATACTTGTATAGGTATTGCGAGGACGGAGCAGTACGGAGATGTGTACCCAGAGAAGAAAGAGCAAGCATTTTAGCAAAATGTCATTCTTCAGATTGTGGGGGACATTATGGCTACTTCATAACACAGGCAAAGGTATGGGCAAGTGGATTCTATTGGCCTACTATGCATGAAGATGCAAAAAGGTATGTTGCAACATGTCCTCAATGCCAACGAATAGAGAATGTTAACAGAAGGAATGCAATGCCTCTTAAGTACAATCTTCAAGTCGATATCTTTGATGTTTGGGGTATGGATTTTATGGGACCCTTTGTGAATTCTCATGGTTTCGAGTATATATTGGTCGCCGTTGATTATGTCTCCAAGTGGGTCGAAGCAATGGCATGCAAGGCTAACACTACAAGAGAATCAAGGAGTATACTTCAGGAGCAGATATTTCCTAGGTATGGAGTATCGAGGATAATAATTACACATGGAGGATCCCATTTTACAGGAGGATAATTTGCTAGGTTTTTAACCAAATCTAGAGTTGAACATAGAATTAGAACAGCCTACCATCCCTAGACAAATGGACAAGCAGAAACTTCAAATAAGCAATTAAAGGGAATTCTGTAGAAGATTGTTATAAAGGAAGGAAAAGATTAGGCCACGAAGCTTAATGGAGCGTTATGGGCATATAGAACGGCATTCAAGACACTAATTGGTATGACACCATATTAATTCGTCTATGGGAAATCGTGTCACCTACCGGTGGAATTGGAACATAAAGCTTATTGGGCTATAAAGGAGATGAATCTGGATCCTGATGCCGCCGGCATGAAAAGGAAGATACAAATAAGTGAATTGGAAGAGATGAGATTACGTGCATATGAAAATGCAGCCATATACAAGGAGAAAACAAAGAAGTAGTACGATAAGAAACTTTTGAAGAAGGAATTCAAGGAAGGAGATCGGGTGCTCCTATTTAACTCGTGATTCAGATTATTTGGTAAAGGCAAACTACGAAGCAAATGGGAGGGACCTTATCTCATGAATACGGTGTTAACTTTGGGAGCGGTAATTATAATGGATGGCAAGAGAAAAAACTGCACGGTGAACGGACAGCGTCTAAAGGTATACCTAGAACCCGACACATTTGAATTAAAATCTTTTGATGTGTATTTCACTGCTTAGTACCCCGTGTGGTCGAGCTTAATGACGTAAAACAAAAGCTTGTATTTTCCGTAGTGATTTGGAAACTTAGTGTACCGCACCGATCGGCGTGATGCTGCGCCGATCAGCGCAGCCCTGCACCGATTGGCACGGCAGAGTCCTTTTTGTTTTGAGTCGGTTTTGGACCTTGCCTTTTTAAGACTCATTAAATTCCATGAATAAGAGAAAGAGTCCTAGTCCAATTGGAAATCAAGGGATATAAATATCAGGTGACAGCAACCCCACGGATCAACTCGTATTACATTATGACCAGAACAAACCCTAAGAGCAGAAGCGATGGAAGGCGGCGCATCAGGCAGAAACCAAGGCGGCGCCGATCGGCGCGACTCTGGAGCCGATCGGCTCGGCGGCGGATTTCCTCAGCCCTCTGTAAATTGGCCCTGGGAAGAAGTCGACGAAGTGTTGACACCAACATGAGATGATCCCGTCGTCTGGTCAGATCTGCGGAAGAAATTCATGAAGAAAAGCGAAGCTGACACGTGAAACGCCGACAAGGTGAAGATGGACAATGAACTTCGGCAGATGATGAAAAGAGTATTAGTGCGCAAAGGAAAATCTGTAGCACGTATTGAAAGTGAAGTAGTTTGTCAAAGGTATACCATGGAAAGTCTTCTTGATCTTGCTACGCCCTTGTCATATGAGGATTTCCTAGCTTTCTAAAGATCATTGACTGAGCAAGAGAAGGAAGAGCTAGATGAATAGAGCGCCCTCACAATTCATAGGTGCCGACTTTATGGTGAACATGACATTGCCGCCAAGTATGAACTCAAGCTGCGAGAAGTTGAAGAAGCTATGTACCAGCAGGATGCGGAGACGGATCTTCAAGCTAGAAGGGATGAATCCTTTGCCAAGGTTCTTTCCGATTGGGAAAGTTTTCAAGAAAATAAGATTCATAGGAACAGTTGTATTGATGGTTGCAAGTGTTTCTTTTGTGCTAAAGATCTTCAACACAAGGTTGAACTCCAATTGGCAGAAGACCCAGCTTTCATACCTAGAGATTTAATATACGATGATGGCTCTCACGCAGTTCCTGGAGGAAGGACAACTAAGGAGATTAATGATGAGATTTTACGAAGGCAGCAGAATAAGGTGATCTGTGAGCGTAATCTAGAGCAGTTAGATGAGTATATGAAGGAAGCTGCTGGCTGCGCCGATCGGCGCGACACTGGAGCCGATCGGCACGATCTGAAGATGGTTGAATTTATTGATCTGACGGCTCTGCCAAGTGAAGACGAAGAAACTGCTGCAAGGAAGTGTAAGATTACACCAGAGGTTCGCAGATCCGCTAGATTATCGGGTAAGCCAATTCAGAATTATTCCGAATGGGATAGTGACTATACGTCATACTATTTGGAAACTTTGGAAAGCGGTGATCTTAGTGTGCCTGGAGATTTTAGTGATGATTTTGATATGCAAGAAAGCTTTGGTAGTCCTAAGTTCAAAAATCAGGAAACACTTGTAGAATGCAGTAATGACAGGGTAGCAGGAACTTCAACAAGAGTTAATGGTAATGGAGAGGGAAGTGGAGGAAGTCGCAATGGTGGAAGAACACCACTGCACTGATCGGCTCAGCCTATGCGCCGATCGGCTCGGAGGAATTTGAATAGTGCCTCTCCTTACAGCGTTGAAAATCATAACCTGCAACCGCCTGCTTGCTGTCCTGTCTGCCGAAGAAACATTGAGAGACTGTATCTAGACAGAGATCGTGCTTATAGAAATCAAAGAGATGTGGACCAAAAAATACAGGATACGATCGAGATGAACGAACCGGACTACACTTTTCTCATAAGGAATATAAGACGAATTTTCCGAGTCTGGAACAGGCATCGTCTACATCATTAGTGTGTTGAGTTTCTTCTCTTGCAATGAGGACATTGCAAATTTTGAGTGTGGGGGAAGGGCTTTGCCATTAGTCATAGTTTTTAAGTGTTTTTGAGTCCAGTTTCTCAGTTTTTAAATAGTTTCTTAGTTTTTAAGTGTTTTTGATGAGTGTTTATTTAAGTTTGTGTGTGTGCTTAAGAGAGTCATGATTCATGTTGAGAGTTGCTTCTAGGTCTTTTATGTAGTTTGAATTCTTGCATTGTCTTTAATAAAGTTAGTGTCGATTGTCAAATTGAAAATGCCCCATGCTATTTATCTTGTCTTTCTGATGATTGATTGGTTGATTACTTGAATTTGTTAGTTACCACTTAACTTTTGAGCTTTATATTTGTGAAAATTTCTTTTAACTCATCATAAGCTAAAGCAAAAGCAAGGTCGAAATATGCCTACATAGCCGAGTCAATGAGGGCAAGCTACACATTTGAACTAAGTGGATTGTAAGTAACTTTGTCAACTTTTTGCTCATGATTTCGACCAAGTTAGGAAAGGATGATCTATTTTGTTTATCTCTGTATTTCTAGCCACTCTTATCCAACTAAATTCCTTGCTATCATGAAAACCATACATCTTTGTTTCTCCCTCATCCTTCGTACAACCTATATTCTCAATAAAAGGGAATTCAGAAAGTTTCCGCTGCTGATACAAGACAGAAATTGTTGATCATATCAGGGAATATTAAAAAAGAGGTGAAAGAAAAGAAAAAAAAGAGGAAGAAAAAATATAGGTCGCGCCGATCGGCGCGATGCTTGCGCCGATCGGCGCTGTTGCAAAAAGAAAAAAAGAGGTTATTATAAGAAAAAAGGGGTAAAGAGAAAAAAATATATATTCCCTAAGAGGCAGTAAGGTCATCAAAGAAAGCAGATTTCTGATTATTTCTCATTCTTTGCCATTGTTCTCATTGAATTTTCTTTTAGATCTTCTACATTCCTCTTCTCCATTAAAAGTTCTTTTCCAAGAAAATTCTTTCTTAATAGGCATGATTGAGCACATTGTTGACATGGTTAATCTTATGGTTTAATTTAGCTATATAGCCCTCCAAGATCCACATACAATCCTTGATTAGATAGGAGAGGGAAGGAAATACACTTGAGAGACCTAGAGAAGACCAAATGCTTGATGTTTGATGCTAAAAGATGAGTTGAGGAGAACTAAAATTATTTTTGAAAAGGTTCTGTGGTAATTTGATTAAGTTCAAGTAAGATATGCCGATTGGTTAAAAGGATATGAGAGAAAATCTTTGTGGCGGGATAACGAGTAAAAATGATGATTGAGATTGATTGCATGAGAGATGGTGTGAAAATTCTTATTTCATATTTGATTTTCTATTGCTCGAGGACTAGCAATGATTTGAGTGTGGGGAAACTGTCGGCACTTCCCAAGTGCCCCTTTTATATGCGAATATTACCCTAATTAGAGCATAATTGATACTAATTTAGGCCATTTACCTATGATATTGTCTATATATTTGTATATGCGTTGTTTTGGAGCTTTATTGCAGAAACAGGTAAAATTGGTGACTAAAGTGATGCTGGAGAGGTCAGGAATCCAGAACCGACGAAAAACACTGAAGAAGCCCAGTGCGCCGATCGGCGCAGTACATGAGCCGATCGGCGCAAGGGTGTTTTGGCCTGCAGAAGTAACCGAGGCCCATTGCACATGTTTATGGAAGTTTATCTGCGCAAGACACTTAAAGATATTTGCCTAGAAGATTTATGGCACTTCAAGATCTTGACGTGCAGTACAAGACTTTATCTCGAAAGAAAAGGCCCACATGGCAGCTGTGGAAGATAGAGGAACCGACTCGGAGAAGAAACAAGAGAAGACACGGCTTGCGCCGATCGGCGCGGCCCATGCGTCGATCGGTGCAGGAGGAAAAGATGACTAAAACATGATCCGGTCCAGGAAAGAAGAAGGTCCAGCCCAGTATGAGTTACAGTCGGTGGAAGTTGACCTAATCCCGTCGAGTATAAAAGGAAGATAACTATCAAAGAGCCAAGACGCACAAGGAGAGACGACAATTGCGAGAACCAGCTATTAAAACTACGGTTCCAGGATATTGGCGGCGGAGATTCGTCAACACCGACGAGATCCACCAGAAGGGAGGTCGCGCTGATCGGCGCGATGCTTGCGCCGATCAGCTCGTGCGCGTTCCAGCGCTATTTCTCACCCCTCTGCTATGTCTAGCGGAAGGATGAGTGAGTAGTCTCATATTCTCTTCTCTGGTGCGGGGATCTGGTCATGTAACTCTCATACTTGTTGATACTCTCTCGATGAATTTAATCTAAGTGATGAACTTTATTGCACATCTATCTATCCCTTTCATTAGTGTATCGGCCAATACACTTTTGCCCATTACATAGTGCAAGAAACCAGTGGGGAGCTAATAGCCTCTGTAGTGACAGCCGGGGTGAACGAAACCACCATGTCTTGTAGAATATTAGAGTCATCACTCGAGTTGATAAGAATAAGGTTGCATGCTAGTGAACCAATCCGAAGGAGAGAATCCTTCATTATTCTGTTGCCCCTTCAATAACATTCACCTTCCTCTTTCTCACCGTCATCATTCACACCAACCATCTCATTGCAATCTGTTAGTAACCCTTTAATAGTATTAGTTCCGCTCGTTCCCTGTGGATTCGATAACCTTGGAATACTCTGAGGGAAAAAGAGCTACAACTGTACACCGTCCTCTTGCGGTATATAAGTGAGTGCGTAGATATGACCAACAAATACGAAGTCGATAGAACAAGCAAGATAAAGATCTAATTAACGGATAACTAGCAATTCTAAGGATAACAACTAGAATATCAAATTAATGAGAAAGTACTAGTTGAACACGATGAAATTACCGAGGGTGACTAATCCATGTCTCTCTCTCCGAGATCAGAGCCGATGCGGCCTGCGCGAGATGAGGAATTCAACAAATAGGAAAAAGGGTGGCGATGTACCGAATTGTGTTGAACGAAAGTGTTATCCTTTTTCGTACAAACCCTATTACATATTTATAGCTCCGTGCAAGGGGTTTTGACCCGAGTCGACCAGGACTCTTCGGTTTCCAAATAAACAAACCCACTAGATTTATTCCTAAACAAAATCTAATTAATAAATAAAAAAGATAAAATAAACTCTAGTGGGCCCACTTTACTCCCTTTGACTGTTGGACTTCTTGGACCCAGCCGATTCTGCATCTGCGCCTCTGACTACTGGACCCGATCCAAATTCCAGTGCTAACAGGAGGGCGTGGCAGCGCTAAGACGGAGTTGGGCAGCTTGACAGCGTACAAGACACCAACCGAGGGTTAGGGTTTGGGCCCCACCACACCCCCTGCTTATATTGGGGTGGAATCTTTAGGGGCGGCTCAAGACATGAACCGCGGGTAAAAAAGAGTAGCGGTGGTTGGCTTTGTGAGCTGCCGCTAAAAATCTGCCTTTTTGAAATTGTTTTATTCATTTTCCAAAAAATTACCAGAGCCTTCTTCTTTTGTAGAAAAAAACTCTAGCAGTAATCTAAATTTTGTTTTTGTCCTAGATTTTTGTAGAAACACCCCTACACTTTCTCAAAATTATATGTTCAGTCCTCTTATTTTTGCTTTTTGGCCCCAATATACTATTCCATAATTTCCTAGAAACTTTGTACAATACATCTAAGCCCCTACATCTTACAGAAATCATATTTTCTCAACCGTAAGTCTGTTTGAAGCCATTCTTGCACTCACGTGTTTGCTAGGACATGTACTATTGTTTGATCGCATCTCTAACTCTTTTTCTCCTCTTACCATTTCAATAACATCTTTCTATTTAAATAACTTACACAATCTTTATATTCAAATAAACATAAATTACATAGAACATAATACAAGGTTCGCATAATAAAATATACATAACAAAATAAAAATACCTGATGCTTGAGTTTGCCCTGAACGACTTTTCCTTGGCAATGATCGGTGCACATGTAGGGCCTTCCGCCAGCATAGGAGAGTCTTGCTTCTAAGAGTTTGAACTTTTTTTGATCTATGAAAAATGGCACCTTGTTATATTGATTGCATTCATCTCGATCCTCCACATTCTCTACTCCAACGATTCTTTGTTTACCTGAACAACAATGTATTTCTTTTTGTCCTTCAGTGCAAGTACATAAAACACCTGTTCCATGGTCTTGGCCAGTATCCAAAGTCTCATCTTTATGACCGACATTGTTACGATCAACGGTTGTGAAACCGTATTCATCCACCTCTAATCCATTAGGGTGCTTCACCCATTTGCATTTAAATACAGGAACCTATAAATTTGCCATGTAGTCTAGTTCCCATATTTCCTGAATGTACCCATAATACGAGGTCTCCTGGTCCTCTTTGTCAATGGCTTCTACTCGAACACCGCTGTTTTGACACTTGCTCTTCTTATCCTTCTGTTGGGTGTAGAAGGTAAAACCATTGATGTCGTATGCCTCAAAGGTAACCACAGTTTTTCTCGGGCGGTTAGCTAACTTTCTCAACATTTTCTCTTTCACGAACTCGCCACTTGGAAGGTCTTGGGAGCTAGACCATGATGTGAATGGGAGCTTGTGCTCATCTATGATCTATTCATCTGTCGCATACTTGTGGTTCTGACGGAGCTCTAACAGATGTTTCTCAAAGTACGGTCCCACAATCTACGTTTGTTGCAATACGTTGAAATGTGCTTGGTCCACTCATTTGAAGTCAAGCCCAATGAATGATCTGCGTCCTTTCGTACCTTTTCTAGATAATCTACCCTCATGACGAGACATAGGGAGACCAATTGATTTGCTACCATCTTTAATATAATTTGTGCAACATTCGATGATCTTCTTAGTTGTGTAGCCCTCGATCATAGAACCCTCTAGATGTGAACGAGTACGTACATAGCATTTCAATACATACATGAACCTCTCAAATGAAAACATCTGATGTAGGTAAATGGGGCCCAACGTAGACATCTGGTCAACAGTATGAATCATAAAGTGTTCCATCGTATCGAAAAAGGATGGAGGGAAAACCATCTTAAGTATGCACATTGTTTCCTTTATGTGGGTCCGTAGGTCATTTAACTTGTCTTTAGTTATCAAGCCATTTTTCTTATCATGATCATTTTCAGACATCCCCTCTATATTTCATAATTTATCAATCTATTTTTTCAAATGACGCAAGTTTTATTCTGTATAAAGTCATCCAATGCGTCAAATTCAATCAATACTAATTCTACTCCAATTTTTTTTATCTAGATGGTTTCAGCGTCTCTAATCTACAACTCTACCGGTTGTGATGTAATGAGAGTGCAGATGGAGGAGAACAACCGAATCAAGGAAGTGCTAGCGTAGTCTAAGTGTAAAATTATGTTTGTTTTGTAATTATTGATTCTCTCATGTCAATTGTAAATATAACAAATGCATGAATAGCTACAGATTCTGCAATGCAGCTTGTGCACAGGTCATTCCATTGTCAAGTTGGAGGTCTATATTTGAAACTTGTGTCATCTCATCACACTTACGCCAGTAGAAGGAAGGGGTACATATGCACTTGTGTCGATTCTTTATCTTGGTGAGCTACACCAGCGAGTTTTTTATTTTGATGGCACCTTAGATGAAATTTTTCCATGCTACTGATAGTGGTGCAATTTGAAAAAGCAGCTCACAACATGTACTCATACAAACGGGCACTCCATTATTCAGGAAAAACAGGGGAAATAAATACCTAGGGGACTAAATTATCATTATCCATATATTGATGGTGGGAGGCTATATACTGTTTGACCCATGTATATATTACTTTGTTTTATTAGGAAGCATTATATCTCTCAAAAAACTAAACATACCTTGAAATTTTAGACTAAGAACCATTGTTGATGTAACAATAAGAACTGTATGTTTTCCAACTACATCTTTACACAAATAGTGTGCCAACTCTCCCCATAATGTTAGTTTACCTATCTCACGCCTGAATTTTGTATTGCATTTAAATGTGTTAATTTAGAGCGCCAAAACAAACTAATAGCATTCAATAAATGTTGATTAAATAAGTTTCTCTTATCTTACTCTAATAAGAGAAGTTCAATATCATGTATATCTTTATTTCATGGATTACTGGTGTCCGTCTTTATTGTCCTCTGTTGTACTGGTGAAATACTGGTGAGTAAGCCAATCACATCTGAAAATTTAGATATGAATTAGCAGGATAAAAATATGATATATATATATATATATATATATATATATATATATATATATATATATATATATATATATATGATGAGTTACCTGAGCATTGTATATCTTTATTTTCTCTTTTTAGTAACATATCTTTTGTTGCAAATTCAAAGTAGTATTTCTGAAATTTATTTGATACCTCTTTCAACTCCTTTACCTTTGTATTATACATGAATATAAGTCTCAGTTCATTGCTCATAGGACGGTATTTGGTGGACTGTTGAACTTTGAAATTAGTGATAGCATATATGCAGTTTTCTTTGATCTGTGGTCTATAGGTATCTATCAGATTTTTCTAAATAGTAGCATGGGTTATATGGTTCTGTTTGAACAAAGATAACTCTATCAATATAAATATATAAAACCAAATATGGATTTTCATAATTCATGACAGATATTGTTGTTAAAAACGGACAGTGGCAAAAAAAACTATCTTCTCATCCATTAGTATCATGTCCAGGCTCGTAAGTTCTTCGGTCTTGTTATTAACGGATTCCCAAAGTCTTATCACTTTTACTTTAATATTCCATATTTGTCCTGTTGTTGTCAGCTCACTCAACTTTTTGTATGCCATTGTTGTTATTTTCCTTGAATATATAAGAAACAGATAAATCAAGTCAAATTATGGTCATCATGGCATGTTCTAAGCAAAGTCACTCATACATAGAAATCAAGAATTAATAAATCTCTTTTTTTTTAAGAAAAGAAGCATACAATCGACCACATTAGACTTTTAAACCTAAGTTCACATATATCATATCAGTAATTTGAGTTTGTACATGTCGATGCATTGGCAGGCATGATTAATCTAAGGGCATGTAGCATACCGCAAGTTTGTGATGGTCTGGATGCTATTGATCTGCAGGGTGGAAGGGTTTTTCTGTCGAGACTCGATCAGCGTCTGTTGTGCTAGAGATTATCATGACAGAATAGAACCGTGACAGAATAGAACCATGATAGAATAGAACAGTGGCATGTGCACGGAAGATCATTATTTGTGCTGGAGAGTAAGCATGATATACATACCAGAAAATCTTTTTTTCTTGAAGCCTGGTTAGTCACAGCAGTTGTGGCATCCCCGATAGTGAAGAGAGATCTTGATGCTTGAAGACTCGCTGGTGCTGGCGGCTGCGGTGTTATTTTTAGTGATACGATCTTCCTGTGCGAAACCTTGCTGGTGCCAACGGCGGCGGTATCGCTTTTGGATTTATGAAAACTTGATCTCTTTTTCATGACAGAATAGAACCGTGACAGAATAGAACTATGATAGAATAGAATAGTGACATATGCACAGAAGATCTTTATTTGTGCTGGAGAGTAAGCATGATATACATACCAGATAATCATTTTTGCTTGAAGCCGGGTTGGTCGCAGCAGTTGTGGCGTCCCCGATAGTGCAGAGATATCTTGGTGCTTGAAGCCTCGCTGGTGCCGGCGGCGGTGGTGTTAATTTGGTGATACGATCTCCCTGTGCGAAAGCTCGCTGATGCCGACGGAGGCGGTGTCATTTTTGGATTTACGAAAAGTTGATTTATTATTTCGTAAAGTCCTATATAGTATGGAGACCGATCTCTTTACATTCTATATAGTTTGGAGACTGATCTCTTTACATTCTGATTTCTGAGGTCAAAAACTTGATCTCTTTTTCATGACAGAATAGAACCGTGATAGAATAGAACCATGATAGAATAGAACAGTGACATGTGCACCCAAGATCTTTATTTGTGTTGGAGAGTAAGCATGATATACATACCAGAAAATCTTTTTTGCTTGAAGCCGGGTTGGTCGCAGTAGTTGTGGCGTCCCCAATAGTGAAGAGATATCTTGATGCTCGAAGGCTCGCTGGTGCCGGTGGCGGCGGTGTTATTTTTGGTGATATGATCTTCCTGTGCGAAAGCTTGCTGGTGCCGACGGAGGCGGTGTTGTTTTTGGATTTACGAAAACTTGATTTCTTTTTTCGTAAAGTCCTATATAGTATGGAGACCGATCTCTTTATGTTCTATATAGTTTGGAGTCTGATCTCTTTACATTCTGATTTCTGAGGTCTGTTTAAATTTATACGTTCTATATAGTTTGAAGACCGATCTCTTTATGTTCTGATTTCTGAGGTCTGTTTAAACTTAGAGATTGTTTTGTTACGTGGTGATAAAGTTTACTTAAGATATTTGTGTCTTTTTCAATATCATGTCGTGAAATACCCAACCACCTCAATCATGTGTATGATGTACATGTGCGTGTTGCATGTAGTCGGACGGTTGAACGATACAAAGAAAAGAAAATTACAATGGTGGATAATTAATTAACATAACAAGGATAGTTTGGTCTAATTCTTTCATATGGCAGTGGTAGGTAATTTTTTTCTTTTTTTTTTCGATTAACGTAGTAATTTGTAGGCCTTGAGAGGGAACGTGGTGGCTCCTTTTGTTGCTCAAATATCGTGAAATACCCAACCACCTCAATCATGTGTATGATGTACATGTGCGTGTTGCATGTAATCGGACGGTTGAACGTTACAAAGAAAAGAAATTTACAATGGTGGGTAATTAATTAACATAAGTGAGGGTAGTTTGGTCTAATTCTTTGATAATGGCAGTGGTGGATAATTTTCTTTTCTTTTTTTCTCCGATTACGTGAGAATTTCTAGACCTTGAGAGCGAACATGGTGGCTCCTTTTGTTGCTCAAAAATATATATAATAGATAGCAAAGGCGAGTTACAGTCAACTTCAGCCATAGCGATTTAACAATAGGGAGAAACACTGAAAGCATTATGTGGCAATCGTGAGTGTTGTACTCACTTATCTTTAACTCTTCCATGTTTACAAGATTCTTGATACTCGATGAGAAACCTGTCGGTACTTTAATCTCACGTAGACACTTACAGAATGTCATTTTCTCCTCAATCGTAAGGGTGTAGGCTGCCGGAGGGAGGTAGTAATTTCCATTTGGTCTTTCTTGTGGATGAAGCTCTGGCCTTATTCCCATCTCTCCAAGATCTCTGCGTGCGCTAAGTCCATCCTTTGTCTTACCTGGTTGGGCGAGTATAAGTCCGCTACTACTGTCAAATACACCCTTCTCAATATGCATCCAGTCGAAGGCATGATTCACTTCCAATTCCTTCCAATAATTGTAATATACGAAGAAAATGGATTTTTCTTAAAAGGAGTGAGATCATTTGCCTTTTTTACTTCCTTTACCAGCTTTCCAAAATAACACTGATATTTTTAACAGGGTCAAACATGACCCTGCCAGTCCAACGTCGAGGTTTTATGTCTTTCTCAACTTTGCCATCAAAGTGTCTAGCCAGCACGCGATACCTGCGTTTTACTGGTAAGAATCGGCGGTTTTTCATATACACTAGCTTCTGGGATGCTGGAAGGTACACATGGGATGTATCGTCCACGCATACAAAACATGCCGTCTTTCTTTTGACCTGCCCCAATAGCGCTCTTAGTGCCAAGGAATCACTTATCATGCAGAAAATAATTTCTCTGAGCATGAAGTACTCTCTTTGATACTATCCCACATATGGACCCCCTCCAACCACTTATTCTGTAGGTCTTTGAACAATGGTATTAAGAACATGTCTATGTCGTTACCAGGTTCTTTAGGCCCAGATATAAGAGTGGTCAGCAATAGGTACGTATGCTTATGGCATAACCATGGTGGAATGTTGTATATTGCTAGTATCACTGACCAAGTGCTATGCGGATTTCTCATTTGACCGAAAGGGTTTATCCCGTCTATACTCAATGCAAGCTGTAGGTTCCTTTCCTCATTAGAAAAGTCTCGATAATCCTCATCGAATTCTTTCTATTGTGTTCTATCGATGGGATGCCTGAGCTTATCATCCCCCTTGTGCACATGACATGTCATCATTGTCGCATCCCTGGGATTGGCGAATAAGCGTCTTACGCTATCGACTACGGGTAAGTACCACATGACTAAGGCAGGAACCATACTATCATCACTGTCATTGGCGATAAAACATCTTTTCTTCTTTCTCCCATTTTTTGGTATTCTTCATGCCACCATCGGCATCATAATCATTGTTCCTATTGTAACGACTGTATATGCACCTTGGGCATCTCACAGCATCCTGATGCTCCTTTTGATACAATATGCAATGATTTGGACACGCGTGGATTTTTTGCATGTCCAACAAAAGTGGGGAAATCAGCTTCGTAGCAAGGTATATGGTCCTTGGCAACAAGTTAGGCTTCGGCAGCGCATCGGAAATAAATTCCAACAAATCCGTGAAACTAGCGTCCGACCAGCCATGCATGACCTTTAGCTTCATTAGCTCAAGTACAGTGCACAATAAAGTAAACTCTTTCCCATATCCTTTAGATTCCTCATATAGTGGGTCCTTTGATGCCTTCTCTATTGTATGAAAATTATCATGTCTTTTAGTTGTACCGGCATTGATCAACACCTAGGGCTCAATGTGGCATAACAACTCCTCAACATCGAAATCAGCTTCACAACGCTACTCCGTCATAGCTGCACCAGGCGAATTGACAGCCTCGACTTAAATTCAATAGGCTCATCAAATTCCATATCAACCACACTGTTTTTGCCATGTTTTGTCCATCTCATGTACCCTGTAACAAAACCCCTCTGTCCCAAGTGTGATTTAATTTCTTCTGTATCCTTCCGTAGCTTTTCATTCTTGCAATCATAGCACGGACAATGTATATGAGTTGTCCTTTCATATCGAGCATGTTGTACGGCCCCTCAATGAATTTAGAGACTTCTCATAAAAATATTGGATCCAGTCTTAGTGTCTCGTACATCCAAGATCTATCCATCGCGAACGACCTTGAACGAGAATCAAAAAAATATTTTTAATTAATTAATTAATTACGTGTAACAAAAAAAATTAAACATTCATTATATATATATATATATATTGAAAAATAAATTACATGAAGTAAGAAGTATTATGCAAGGTAAAATAAAACAAATACCAAATTATTCTATATATTATTTAACTTTTTTTGGGAATTAATAAAAAATCATATCCCTCTTGCCCTAACACTTTCTCTTTCTTTTACTACCCAAACTAGATCTAAATTCCCATTGACATAAAAGAGGCTAGATATAGTATTTTTCTTGTAGTGATGAAAATAGATGATGTATGCCTTCATAAATTTTAACTACAACCCAATAGAACCATACAAATCAAATGAATTTAGCTAAAATTTAATGAAAATCTAAGAAACTTAAAAATGCAAAATTTAATTTAATTTCAAAATAAAAGCACAAAAAATATATGGGATGAGTTTCCCTTACCTTAGAGAGCAAATTCCTGTAAAAAATACAAACTCAAAACTACCGCTAACTCTATTCGAGTGAGAAAGGGAGTTGTCTGAACATGGCTTTTATAGCTTGGACATTTTATAGCGGCGGTTTGACCACCGCTATAGTGTCTTTTATAGCGGTGGTTGGCATTGTCAACCGCCACTATAGAGATGAACTATTTGTAGCGACGGTTGACAATGGTTCTATACCGGCGGCTTGATCCGCGGTAGGCCTCCTGGACTCTGTAGCGGTGGTCCACTTTAGGCCGCGCCGCTACGGACTTTTGACCACCGTCATTAAAGACCCGTTTTATGATAGTGTATCCACCTAGGTTCAAATGTGCAACTTAGCACGAATATACTATTTACAACTACTTTTCTTTAACGGGATTTGAATGGGCATCCGCATCTTCAAAAGAGGGAACGTGCCTTAACAAGAAGCGCAAGCACATTTTTTCTCTAGCTACTGCTGCATGAAGCTAAGCACGAAAAAGGTCTCGCACATGAAAAATGTGGAGCAACAAAACATGACTATGTGCTCTTTTCTTCACGATCGAACAGAAGAGACCTTGGTCCATCATCTGCTTTGATTTCTCATTTAGCCAGTGCTGCTGCAGTATGCTAAACATTACTTGGAACACTTAACAATTACATAGACACAGCCACAAGACATCATCCTGCAAGTCAACTAGAAGGAAATTTGGGTCTAAAATATTCATAGAAATCATAGTCACTACTACAAAATTATTTTAAGCAACGCGCTTTAACTGGCTTTAGTAGCGGACATTATGACCGCTAATAGCAATATGTTGCTAAGTTTGATTAAAAATAGTGATGGACCGAATGCTCATCACTAAAGACATTTTTTTTAGATTAAATAAAGGGACAATAGTAACAGGCGGTCACTACCATCCACACAATCGACATAAAAAAGAGACCCACTTTGAAAAGGCGCTAGGCCTCACTTTAAACCCTAACTCTAGAGGTCGCCGCCACCTTAAACATAATTGAAGCCGGCGGACTTGGTCTCGTAGGCAATGTCCAATGCCCTCACCACCGCCCATGCAGCCTCCCCCATTGCCTAGGCCGCTATGGCTGTCAACGAGTTCTCCTCCATGACGTCCTCCACAGCCTCTCTATCACCTTGCTGATTGCCTTCTTCGCCTCCATGCTCGCCATCGAGACTGCAATGGCCGCATCATATATATATTTGATTGATCAACAAAATAAGCTCTCAAAGGCTAAAAATTACTACATGAAACAAAGGAAAAAAAAACTTATGATGGCGTTCACAACCGATCACGATAGGCTCATCACCGACGCTTAACCGGTCTAGGTCCCACCATAGACCAAAAGTAACAAACTAGAACACACTCTCAATGACACCCTAGACTTAGATGTATATGGATGCTCATGTTACTCTCTAGTACTATCAAGATATCCAATATCTCGTTCTAGTGCTCTCCTCTTTTCCTCTTGGTTCCCTACTCGTGCTCCCAGCAATCCTAATGGCCAAGAGAGGTCTCCAAGATCCCACCAACGACTTTAAATATGCTTTCAACCTCACTAGCCGCTGCTCCATGAAACAGCTCTCTGGACATATAGATCGTACAGTCCGATCTCATTCCAAAACGTATTGTCCGGTCTTCACCAGACGGCTTTCTGTCCTCGGCCGCTTCCTGCACAGACCGTACGGTCCAGTCTACAGAACAGACTATCCGGTCTCTTCTGTTCCTTCTCCAAATAGAGTCATTTCAATCTGCTTCCTCTTCTGTCCAAGGGCATTCCATATAGATCGGACTGTCCGATCTGCACACCGGATTGTTTGGCCTCCATGGCTCCTATGCCAATAGAAGTCCTCGTTGACTTTCCCTGTTCCTAGAAATCCTCGCGCATGACCGGACCGTCCGATCTCCAAGACCCGTATGTCCGGTCTCTATCTCTAGAAGCTAAAACTCCTCGTCTCATCTTGACTTCGTGCCCTGACTTCATACAACAATTCTTTGGCCTCTCGACTGCCACCTGGTGCCTTGTGATTTCACTGAGCATCCATGCACATCACCGACTAGCGTGACCTAAGAGATATGACCTAGATCCCTTTGATAGTCCTGTTTTTTCTATGTACTCAAGCCCTAACAACTAGACAAGTATTCCAAACACTTGCTCCTAGCTTGTCCTTAGCCTTGATCTATCTGCATCAACCCTTGGACTCCATCAAGCTCACCAAGCCCCCATGCTTGTGGTCATTATCATCAAATGCTAAGGCAACCATCATCAATCATCATGAAGTAGATAAGATTTTCTACACATACAACACTCGTGTAGATATTAGTCATATTTATGCTTGTCATTTATCACCAAAACATTCATACCTTTGGAGATCCTCAATGGTCATGAACCTTACAGAACACCCACTAAATTTTTTTAGTCGATTGAAGATACGGGGCTTAAGCCCATGCAATACCATACCGTTTGCGTGCTCAACCTGCCTATTCGTACGGTAGTGCACCACGGCTGCCGAGTCGACTTGGACATGATAGTCATCATAGCACGTGTAATTTCATCCCCATGAACTACGTAGTGTTATCCGTGATGATGAAATTTGGCACCCAAAGCGATGGATGATGTCGAGAAAGAATTCGACGGCTTCCTCGTACTTGATCTTTGTGATTGGATGGGCCTTGATCCACTTGGTGAACTTGGCCACCGCCACAAAGTAGGTGTCTGTAGCTCCTGGGCGCTCTATTGAGGCGTTTGACAAGATCCAGTTCCGAGATCATGAACAGCCCCCAAGCTCGCCATTGTGCTCAGCTGGCACTGGTGCGCCTTCTCTGTCAAGTTCCATGCACGTGCTCTCCTTCTACATGGGCTGGCCCATGGCGGGGATAGACCGGGTCTCGCGTGCATAGGTTGTGCGGGTTTTTCCTATACGTAGAGCGGTCTGGGTGACTCTAGGTAGATCACTTCAAGATTCATGCAAAATGAGAACCATTTGAACCACCGTGTTTCTTAGAATTAGCTCTACAAAATAAGACCTAATTTGAATATTTTTTTAATTTTTTTATAAAAATTCATTTTTTTGTCAACATTTTGACACACTATATCAACATTTTGTTGTACTGTGTCAATATTTTATATATTCTATATCAACATCTAGGATGCAAAAATTGACTTCATTTATAAAAAATATTGATATGGATTTATTAAATTATTGATGAATGTTGAAACATATTTTAAAATATTAAAATAGATATTTTGAATTATTAAAAGTAATTCTATGATTTAAAATTTTAAAAGAAACTAAAAGGCATCAATGCAGTGATGGGCTATGGTGTAAGTGCTGTTGGCCTACGCTACAGATAATATTGGGCCTGATGGAGGAGCACCAATGGACTATGGGCTGATCTATCTAGTGCCTCCTATACATATACATGACCAAATAGGCAGCCCGGCTGGGCACAGGCATTAAAAGGCCCGACACATTTAGTTTCAATCCGGGCCAACATGTCGGGCTTATCAGGCTATGCCAAGGCTGCCCACGGGCTCATGCACCGGTCCGACATGAAAATATGTAATCATGTTGGACCAACCCATTACCCATGCTAGCCCATCTAATACAAGTAATAATGAAATTCAGTGTTAAATGTTTCAAAAACAAAGGAGGAAAGGAGATTCAAATGCAAGACCTCAAGGAAATGAAGAAGCTACCGCCAAAACACGACACCTTGTTTGATTCATAACAAAATACAATTATATTTAATATAACTAAAACAGGCCATGTCGTGCCACCCATCGGGCTGCACCTCCAGCCCAAGCACCGCACGACACCACAGGTCGTACCGGCATGCGCATGAAATATTCCGGGGTGTGCCGGACCTAGGCCGGACCAATAATATACTACTTCAAGCCGGCCCAGTTAGCACGACCCATTTGTTCATCTATAGCTGTACATCAATCTTGATGCCTAAATAAATTAGGTCAACACGTCCACAACAAAATTCTGCCGTATGCCTCTACACTGACCTGCCCCCGTGAAAGCGTCATGTACAGTCCGTGTGCCGTCAGGACTCCCTGGCTCCAGCAAAAAGTTACTGTTCAGTTATCAACGATCGCAGGCACGTAGATCGAAATAGAGAACAAAAACTAAAAAGCAATAAGAATAGAGGAGACGAAATTCTTTATTGAATAATTTTGGCGAATTTACAAAGGGGTGTCTCCTCAACTATTTATAAGGGGGGAACCCTACATCGTGTTGGGTTTGGATTAGATAAAAAGCCCACATGGGCCAGGAACCCTTCTTCTAGAAGGTAAGCCTGGCCTAATAAGCGTTTTACAATACTCCCTCTTGGGCTCTTTATCACAATAAATATGCCTCATAAAAACTCCTTAAATCCAGTGGAAAAAACTGGAGAAAAGAGCACATATTACCGTTACGAGTATTACACATATTGCCTTATGAAAAACCTTAATGAGAAAACTTCATATGAAAAACTCATAAGAAAAAAAGAGTACAATGCTATAATCTTCGTGATTAATCACTATCGATCTTCGTAAACGATATGTATTATCTTCGAGATAATACTTTAATTTGGGAATGTGATGTACTTAGGGAAGTTCTCCCCCTGTTCCAAGCACTTCTTTAAGTCTTCACATGCCAATACCACGCTGACACTTTTTAAGAGTGCAAGCTGGTAATGCCTTTGTGAACATATCTGCAAGATTATCACAAGATCGGAGATAAGTTACCAAAATCTCTCCCTTCTCTTGCAATTCATGCGTATGGAAGATTTTGGGTAATATATGCTTTGTCCTGTTTAACTTTATGTATCCCGATTATATTTGTGCAATACAAGCTTTATTATCTTCATAGATAATTATAGGGGATGGAGTATATGACACTCCACAACTATCCAATATATGGCTTGATATCCTCTTGAGCCAGGTGCATTCCTTAGCAGCTTCAAATAATGCAATGATCTCTGAGTAATTTGTTGATGTAGCGATGATTGCATGCTTTGTTGACTTTCATGAAATTGCCGTTCCACCAAATAGGAATACATATCCAGTCTGTGAAATTGACTTGTGTGGATCGGATAAGTAGCCCACATCAGTATACCCTACCAGGGTTACTTCTGCATTCTTCTTAAAAAATAATCCAAAATCTTCACTTCCTCTCAGACATCTTAATACTTGTTTAATGCCCTTCCAATGTTGCATAGCTGGTGCCGAACTGTATCTAGCAAGTATATTAACAGCAAAGGCTATATCAGGCCTCGTACCATTTGCAAGGTACATCAATGCTCCAATAGTACTGAGATATGGGTATAGAGGATCTAATAATTCTTCACCTTCCTCTACATTGAGTGATCTCACAACCATAGGGGATCTGAGTGGATATGTATCTTTCATATTAAATCTCTCTAATAGCTTCTTGGTATAGTTTGATTGATGCAATAGTATCCCTTCGTGGGTATGTTCAAGCTGCAAGCCTAAACAATATGCAGTCTTACCTAAATCCTTCATTTCGAATTCAGACTTTAAGTAAGAACATGCATCTTTGACGTCCTGTGTAGTGCCAACGATATTCAAATCATCAACATAAATAGAGATTATGCAATAACCTTTCTCTGATTTCTTAATGAATACACAAGGACAATCATCATTCTTCAAGAATCCTTTCTCCAGTAAAAAGTTAATGAGTTTGTTATACCACATTCTTCCAGATTGCTTTAAACCATATAGTGACTTCTGAAGTTTGACACTATATAATTTTTGTTCTTCTTCATTTGGGATTTGATTCCTTCTAGAACTTTAATATAGATTTCTGTATCTAATGTTCCATACAGATATGCAGTTATGACATCCATAAGTCACATTTGCAAATTCATATTCACTGCCAACGATATCAAATACCGGAAAGTAATTCCATCCATTACGGGGGAGTATGTCTCTTCGTAGTTAATTCCTGGTCTCTACGTGAAACCTTGAGCTATGAGTCTCGCCTTATATCTAGTCACTTCATTTTGAGCATTTCTCTTCCTGACAAACACCCATTTGTGACCCACTGGAAAGATACCTTTTGGTGTAAGGCTTACATTGCCAAACACTTCTCTTTTCTTTAGCGAGTTTAACTCTGCACAGATTGCTTCTTTCCACTTTGGTCAGTCAGGACACTTCTTGCATTCCTTCATTGACTTTGGTTTAGATTCCAAATCAATTTGTCTTGCAATTGTATTGGCAAAGTATGAGTCGACAACAATTGTGTTTCTATTGTATACTACTCCCGTCTCAACATAATTCATTGATACTTCTTCTATTCTTTCTTTTTCTTGATCCACATCACTCAGATGTGTGTTTAGCTCAGGAATTTCCGGTAATCCATCATGAATTTCAAGTGTGCACACATTCTTACTTGGGATATTTTATTCAAGTCTCACCACTTTGTGTGGTTTGCTTTCACCTTCTATATTCTTCTTTTGAGTGGTTTGCTTAGGCTTCTTCTCCGCAAGACGTCTCCTAGGAGCTTTAGCTTGAGCTTGTACTCTAGGCTTCTTTGGTGCCCGTTAGCATTTGTTGCTTTTGAGGAAGGAGGCAGGAACTCTATATAGTCATCCTCTTCAAATAGGATTTCTATTCTTTCAGATGCATTTGCAGCCGGTATATAAGACTTTACAACGTCTCTTGTATTGGTGAAAGCTTCTGGCAGTTCATTAGCATCCCTCTGTAGATGGAGGATATTCTGAACTTTGAGCTCAGTTTCTTTAGTGCGAGGATCCATTCCTTGGATTCCTTTAGTTTCTCATTCTATTTCACAACATTCGTCCCGAGAGAGATACTTCCTCCCCCTAATGCCAGAAAATGATCTTCATTAAAGATACAATCAGCGAAGCGAGCCGTATGTAGATCTCTAGTGGATGGCTCTAAATACTTGATTATGGATGCACTTTCATAGCCCATTGTAGTTCGTTGAGGCGGAGGGATTGGGACATATACAGCACATCCGAATCTCCGTAAGTGAGAAACATTTGGTATTGTACCACGCACCATTGCTAATGGTGATTCTTCATGTATAGCATATGGTCTTAATTGAATTAATGCTATTGCGTGCAACACTCCATGCCCCCAATAAGAGGTAGGCAATAAGCAATTTTGCAATAATGGTCGTGCTATCAACTTGATCCTCTCGATTAATGATTCCGCAAGGCCATATTGTGTATGCACGTGTGAAACAGAGTATTCCACTTTGATGCCCAGACTGATACAATAGTCATTAAACACCTTTGAGGTGAATTCTCTGGCATTATCCATCCTCATGGATTGGATTCTGTGATCCGAGAAATTGGTTTTCAATTGTATGATCTAAGTTGTCAACCGTGCAAACGCATAGTTTCTAGTAGGTAATAAACATGCATGACTCCACTGAATTGGTCCACATAAAGTACCGGAAAGGTCTTGACATGGGGTTGATTGGTCCACATATGTCTCCTTGAATTCGTTCAAGGAATGTCATCGATTCTGCTTGAATATTAAGCTTGGAGGGTCGAGTGATTAGCTTCCCTTTTGCACATGCAACGCACAAAAGATCTTCTTGATTTAGGAAATCTTTTGTCTTCAAATTGTGACCTTTTGAATTCTTCGTGATTCTTTGCATCATATTGAGGCCAGGATGACCAAGTCTATCATGCCATATGCGATAGGCTTCTTGGTTGCTAAAGACGGTCTTGAATGTAGCAAACTCTTTGTGTGGTTTAACATAAGTGTAGTACATGCTTTCTTTGATGATTGCAAAACTTTCAACAATAGTATTGTGATCTCCATCCTTCTTGGTCATAATGAGACATTCTTCGCCTTTATCATCATTGGTTTCTACATGAAAACCATTTGCACGGATGTTCTTAAAGCTTAACAATGTCCAAGTAGACTCAGGATAAAGTAATGCTTCATGGATTACTAGCTGTGTTCCGTTCAGTAGGACAATTGTGGCCCTACCTGTGCCAACAATTCTAGTGTCATTGCCTATGATAGTAGTTATATCTCCATCATATTTTTGAAGTGTTTGGAAATAACTAGTGTCCCTTAGAACGGTAGCGGTAGGGCCACTATCTACGAGACAGAGCTCTTCATGAATAGCCATTGTACTCCACGATTCTGTAATCAAAACAATAATGTATAATCAATAGAAATAATAATGCGAACAATTTCCACACCAATATGATATATTAATGAGAAAAAGTCTTCTCTTCATGAGATTTCATAAATAAACCACCTAAAACTTAATGCATCCCTATTACAAATGCTTAATTCTAATAGATAACTTTGGATTGTAAGTAGTCTACGAGACTAAATCTCCATGCACATCTTCCTCCTCTTCTTCCATGAGGTCTTCATTGAGTTCAAAATCTGAGGTCTTGCTTGGTTCTCCATGAACCTTAGTTTTGTCTAGTGTACCAGAATTCATCTTCATGATGTCTTCTTTGGCTTGTGGAGCTTCAACATAGTTGCCTTCATGCTCCACAAGCTTCTTTCTGAGTTCTTGGTATATGTCGACAACGTGCTTAGGTGTGCGACAAATTTTGGACCAATGTTCATTCATGCCACAACTGTAACATTTCTGGTCCTGTTTCCCATATTCTCCCCTTGAAGCTGTCTTCTTTAACTTTCCTTTTACAGTTCTTCTTGACCTTGTTAGGGTTGTTTTGCGCCTTTGGTGGTGCCTTCTGTGGCGCCTTTGGAGCTCCTTTACCCTTGTTGTTATTGTTCTTGAATAATATGGCATTCACTTCTTGTGGTGCCATAGAGCCAGTAGGACGAGACAAATGATTCTGCTTGATCAATTCATCCTCCCCTTGATCTTGTTGCAATGCATTACTCAGGACGACATAAGAGTCATATTTGTCCTTCTTATACTAGCGACTCACATGGGTGACCTTAGGGTGAAAGGTGGAGAGAGTCTTGTGGATGAGGTCAAGATCTTTGCCACATAGCTTCATGCGTGACACAATACCGTAAAGTGCAGTATTGTATTCCTGAACAGTCTTGTAGTCTTGGAAGCGTAGGTTTTGTCATTCACGCTCCACTTTAGAAAGTAAGACTGATTCAATTTGCTCAAAGCGTTCACACATTGAGTCCCACAAGACCTTCAGGTTCCTTTTGGTCATGTACTCATTTTTCAATGTAGTACATAGATGATGCCTCAGGAAATGCAAGGACTGAGCTTTCTCCACTTCTGTTGCAGGAGGATCCCCTTGTTTGGGCAAATTGTCTTCAAGAGATTCTTGCCACTAAGGAGGATTTCAGCATCAAGGGCCCAGATAGGTAGTTACTTCCATGGGGGGTAAGCACATCGAATTCTCTCTTCACAAGGTCAGACATCTACATTGTATCATGGTGCAAAAATTACTTCATGTATATGCAAATAATATATCTAAGTAATAGGGGGCATAATTAAAGTGGTATAACAAAAACTGCATGTTTAAGTTATTTTATTGGTGTTTCTACTTAAAAACAACCGATAAACCATGAAAACGGTATAATATAAGGAGTATAGCCCATATTGATATAAATCTAAAAAAATCCAAGGTGTTATATGCAAAATAACACACTCCCGTAATATTTTCAATAATTTTGTGATTTTCTAGTAATATTCATAATTTCCAGGGGTCTTCATGCAAAATTCTTCAATTTTAGGGGCTTATTGCAAAAAGATAAGATATTTTCCCTGGCCGGCTGAAAGAGAGCTAGAAACTGGCCCATACGGCCCATATCTGCTAAAGGTGTATAAAAGAGGTCAAAACCCTAGCTCCCTCCACTTGCTCCCACTTTCTTTCTCCACTGGCCGCCGCTCTCTCTGCTTTTCCCTCTTCTCTTCCTTCTTTCTCTTCCCCCACTGAGTGTCTCTTTCTTGTCCAGATCTGCCTACGCGCAGAGCTTCAAGAAAGTGGGTGAAAGCTGAGCAGGGGAAGTCTCGGCTCTAGGCGCGTCTGCTGGAGGCACAGTGGCTTCATGCCTGGCAGCGTCGCGCGGCTGCCTGGGAGCTGCATTGGCTCCTGGCTCACGAGACACAACGCGAGGTGAGGCGGGCCAGGCGGGGCCAGCAGCTGGCCGGCGCTAAACGTACGCATGCGGGGAGGCTGCACCTTGCGCGCGTGGGCTAGGTCGAGCGCTGTTGGGCCACAGCTTCAAGCGCATGTGGGCCAGGCGGCGTCGGCTGTCGGCAGAGCCCAGGTCGAGCGCTGCCGGGCGGGCCATGCTATACGCATCCTGACCATTGATGATTGGATCCCTAAGGTATAAATGTTTTGGTGATAGATAACAACTATGAAATTATGGGCTAATATCTACACGAGTGTTGTCTATGTAGGAATCATCTCTAAACTCTACTATAAATCATATGGATGATGGTTGCCTTGGTGATTGATGACAATGACCACAAGCATGGAGGCTTGTGAGCTTGATGGAGTCCAAGGGTTGATGGAGATGGATCAAAGATAAGGACAAGCTATGGAGAAAGTGTTTGAAACACTTGTCTAGTTGTTAGGGCTTTCATTCCATAGGAAAAACGGGACTATGAAGGGGGTCTAGGTCATTTCTCTTAGGTCATGTCTAGTCGGTGATGTGCAAGGTTGCTCGGTGAAATCATAGGCACTAGGTGACAGTGGAAATGCCAAGGAGCTGTTCGGAGATGCCAAGAAACGAAGTCAAGCAAGGACGAGGAGTTTCAGCTTCTAAACGAAGTGACCGGACAAAGGGGTCAGTGCAGACCGGACTGTACAGTCACTAAGTGGACATAGAGCAGTTTGCAAGGAATTTATTTGCACAAGGATCAATAGTGACCGGACGGTCCGGTCTATATGGAGATGCGCCGAGACAGAGAGAACGCAAAATGGGAGCTCTCTGGAATGGAGACAGAAAGTCTGACCGAACGGTCTGGTCAGCCGACCAGACAGTCTGATCAGTAGGAGTCAGCAGAGGGCAGAGCCGTTGGAGCTGAAGACTGCAGTGACCGGACTGTGTGGTCAGTATGCCGAGGAAGCTGATCTCGTGGAGCAACGGCTAGTTTGAGATTGGAAGCCTATATAACTTTGTTGCTGGGGTCTTTGTGACCAGTGGAATTGCTTGGAGCATTTGGTGAGAGCCAAGAGGCAAAGAGGAAAGCACTAGGAGGAGATATTGCATATCTTGACAGTGCTAGTGAGAGTAACATGGAGTGATCTTGCACATCTAAGGCTAGGTGTCCTTAAGGGTGTGATCTAGGTTATTACTCTTGGTCTATGGTGAGACCTAGACCGGTTAGGTGTTGGTGATCAAGCCTATCATGATTGGTTGTGAAGGCCGTCATACGTTTGTACACGGTATGAGCCTGCCGGTGAAAAGGGCATCGCTAGTGAGCACCTGTGTCGGCTCGGGGAGTCCGACAAGTTCTCGAGGGAGGCGAGCTTGTGTGTTGGTGGCAGCGGTGACGCACACTGTTTCTTCACTCTAGGAGTGATTGCGGGCTCATGGGCGAGAACTCCACATTGTTGGTGGGAGGCACCGGGACTCTGGCAGGAGTGGTCCAACGAGGAGTAGGGGAAGGTGCCATCCTTCCGAGACCTCAGGAAAAATCATGAGCATTCCTTGACCCCCTCTTTACTTTTCTGCATTTGAGTGCTCTAGTGATTAGGTTGAATTGTGGCTTGCATAGGGTAGTGTGTTTGGCTTCCGCGCTTGCTATCATCATGAACACTAGCATGTGTAGGGTCTTGGCCTACTGGAGTTGTTAGGTTGTAACGATTGCTAGGCTCTAGTAGTGTAAATTGAAGTATTTGGATTCGTGAGCGGCTTACCGATTCACCCCCCCCCCTCTCGGTACGCCTTTGGTCCTTACACGCAGCTTCAAGCGTGCATGGGTCAGGCGGGGCCCAGACGCGGGCGTCTGCGGGTCCAGCGCCTACTGCATGCGGGCATCGGCATGTCGGGGCTCAGGCGCACTTCGTGCAGGCCCAGCAATCCAGGCACCGGCGTGCAGCACCGAGGCCGAGTCCAGGGTCCGGTGGAGCCGGATCTGGGCTGACAGGGCCTAGATCTGAGCCGTCTCAGAACGGATCTGTGCCTTGTTTTGTTTTTCTAAATCTTATTTTTTCTTTGATCTTTCTGTGATGATCTATATTGTGCTTCGATGCTTGCGATGGATCCGGTCACCTTCACCGCTAGGGTTAGGATAGATCCGGTGGCAGCGACATCAGATCTTCAGATGTTTGTTTTTGCTTCTTGTTTGCCTACACGGCCTCTATTCTGATCCAGCTGGTGGAGCCCCTATCCGACTAGGGTTAGGTTAGCCAGCCACCAGATCTAGAATTCTTTCTTCTTTTTCTTGTGGATCCGGTCGGTGGAGCCCTAGGTCAGGTAAGCCAATCACATGATCTGATCTTCGTGCACAGCCTGAAGGCTCTCACGCGTCTTTTTTGTTGGATCTTTTCTCGATCTATCTCTCAACCGGGCGTGACGGTCTTAGCCGCACGTTTCCGGCGGGGTGATGCTTCATGGGGCGTAGGTCGCATGGTGCGCCACGCCACGCGGTGCTCGATGCCTCGCACTGCAGTTTGCTTTGTTTTACTTTGGATCTTGACAGCAACGTGTCTAGATCTTGATCTTGATGGCGAACTTGGACAGATCTTGACTGTAGAGTTAAGATAAAAATTCAATCAAAAAACAGACCTTTAATCGCCAAGTAGATTCACCGGCTTGATTAGAGCGTGCTAATAGCATATTAAGTTATCGATGATTGTAGGCACGTAGATCAAAATAGAGAACGAAAACTAAAAAGCAACAAGAATAGAGGAGACGAAATTCTTTATTGAATAATTCTGATAAATTTATAAAGGGATGTCTCTTTAACTATTTATAAGATGGAATCCTACTTCGTGTTGGGTCAGGATTAGATAAGAAGCTCACATGGGTCAGAAGTCCTTCTTCTAGAAGACGGGTCTGGCCCAATAAGCGTTTTACAACCGTTACTACTAAAACATCGCCCTCTCCCCTCACTACAGATACGAAGACAGGCCTCCTGCGGACGACCGCGTATTCCTACGTGGTTATGTCCTGATGTCTGCATCTGCGTATTTACGAGGTGATGAAACGTCCGGTTGTCTGCTATGGGCAAGCGATTTGCAAGGTCGGTCCCTAACGTGGGTGATCGTGAGAACTGAACGATCTACGGAGAAAGAATACGCCGTCGCGCCGTCACTCTGTAGTCCACACTATTTTGCCCTAACGAGGAGAAGGAATACGTCACTCTTTCCAGGTCATGTACGTACGGATGTGGAGTTCATCATCACACATGCGTGGTGGAGTTCGCTTGTTCCATCGAGTTCGTCGTGCTAATAATTTGGTTGCTCGAATGTTATCTGTTTCTTGCCACGATGATTCGATACATTCCATCTTTGCTCAGATCTTGTCTATTCCCATCGAAAATCCGTGGATAATTGAGATACAAGTGGCAAATTCATCTCCCACAATCATGCAATCCCACCCAGCAAGAATTACCTAAGAGCAACTCCAATGAAGTGATTAAATAGGCCTCTAAATTCTCTTTTAGTCATCCAACCTCAAAAACTCAACTCCAATCCCTCCATATCACACTGACAAAATTTAGTGGTCTACCAAATTCTACAGCAAACCCCCTAGGAATAGAGGGGCACTATTTTTCTCCCCCAAAACATGGACCCTACCATTTTTTTCATTTCTTTCCTCTCCTCTCCTCTTCCGTCGCCGCCGGCCACCCGCCCCTTTCCGCCGGTCGGCGCCCGCCCCACGCCTCCTGCCGCTGGAAAAAGACATGCCTTGGCTGGATCTACACAGGAGTTGGATCCTTGGGCAGGATTCCTGAGCACCGGCGGCACGCCGAGCCATTCAACTTCGTCGTCGCGCTCGGCTGGGGCGCCGCCTCCACGCGACCTCGCCGGCGACGGAGTTCCTCTCCGTCTAACTGCATGTCCCCCACTCAAGAAATGTCGACAAAGCTTCGCCACACCTACTCGACAGGCGGCTCGCCCATCTCCCGCCGCCGATGTCCTGCGCTGCCAGCTCCCGGACATGGGCCTCCCTCCCGCCAGCACACCGAGCCGCCTCCTGTCCTCATCCCTGACGCAACCAGCGGCAGAGCTCATCCACGCAGGCCCCTGCTGCCAGCCTTCACCGAGCCGCCATACCTAGCCTCGCCATCGCGCTACAACTTTGACATGATGCCATTGGAGCATGCTGCCGCCGCTACCAGTGCACCTGCTCGTGTCTCCACCTTCAGCGAGCCGCCATTCGGCAATGCCTCAATGGCACCACTGGACGACCAGGCCGCTGGTGAGGTCTGGAGCCCGACCAGGACGCTGTTCTATAATTGGACGCCCACCCCGACGCCCTCCATGGATCAGTACCTCCAAAATGTAAATGTTCTTGCTTTCTTTGTTTTACTGGTGTTCATAGTTTTCACTAGTGCAAAACTTGACCTAGTAGATTGTAGACTGTTGAAACAACATTGGTGCCTTTAACTTGAACTTGCATTGGCTTCTATACAATTCTTGCTTGCCTTGCATTATCTTTGACTGGAATGGTGTGATGATATGATTGCTGATCAATCCAGAGTGACACGAGATTTATCAAAAAATCTATTTTCTCAAGTCGTGACTGGAGATGCTCATATGCTAGTTCAGTTCTATTTCCACCTCTTGAACTTAAGCTCAGTTTTGCTTAACTGAATATTGCAATGTGTGTTGACTGGCAGACAAATGCATAGATCATACTTGCTTGCTTGCCATAGTATTTTAGGAAAAGGAAACTGTTATCATCCAAAAGTAAAACCTCTGCATCATCATTTCTTGGTTATGCCTGAATCTATGCTATTTGTGTCATAACTGAACAGAGGTTATTCTGTGTAAGCTGAATGTCAGTAAACATTCTTGATAGCGCTCATGCTTCTGTCTGAATTGATGTGATAATGTACATTACTTCTGCTACATCCTCTCCGGTTAACTTCAAAGCTGTTTTTGATAATTGAGCACCCATGGTCTTAGAATCAGTTAGTAGCTCGATGACTTCAACTTGGAATAGCATAACAGTTTCAGAATGCATTTCTGCAGCCTTCATTACATATTTGGCATTCAATTAAACAAAAGAAAGGATTGTTGTGTTCCTGTCACTTAACTTGGAATGCGTTAACTGAATGTCAGTTATATCAGCCTGAATGTCAGTATACCATGACTTCTTATTCCGAATTAGAAACATTCTGCTAAGTGTACCATGTCAATAACATTCGTTTTCTGAATTACCCACAGTAACATGTTTTGCTTAATTATTCCTGTTGTGAGCTCAGATGAGAATCACTACTACTTATTACAAACATGATGTTGTGTTTTTTTTTCACTTGTTGTAGGATCCGATGTGTAGTTCACAGTGCTTCATGGACATGTTGACACAAGAATCTGAACCTCCTTTGGGTGTGCTCACACAAGATAGTGGCGAAGGGCGGGGAGGAAATTACAATCACAATGAAGACATCCAACTGTGTTGGTCTTGGATGCAAATAACCAACGATGCTAGAATTGGGAATAAGCAACCACACACAACTTACTAGAACCGGATAGCAGAACACTTTCATGAGAACAAGACTTTTGACTCTGAGAGGAATGCTACTTCGCTTGAAAAGAGATGGGGAATCATCCAGAAGGAGTGCATAAAATTTCAAGGATGTTTTAAGGAAATAGAATGTCTCCGTCCAAGTGGTGTTCCCTTCACAGAGCATGTATGTTTCTAAGTTTTTGTCTTCTTCAGATGCTTTTCATTTCTTATCATACACTTATGTTATGCTTCTTTGTTGCAGATCCAATTAGCACATAAAATTTATGGTGGAGCCAAAGGTTGTCCCTTCGTTCACTGTTGGATGGAGGTCCGACACTCAGAGAAATTTCTGTCGGTACATGAGACAATGAAGCAAGCCCAAGAAAAGAAGCGAAGCAACTCTGCAACACCATCGCAAGAAGGTGAACCAACACCTGATTCTTCCATGCAAGCGACCTCTAGGTCGAAAACAAGCGAAGCAGAAACTAAAGAGGAAAGAAGGTGAAGATGAGTATGTGGAGGTGTTGGGCAGCTTTGTGCAAATGAAGACCGACGAACAGGTTAAAAGGGAAGAAAGATGGAAATCAGACAAGGAGCGAAAGGTTCAATTGAGGAACGTCGCTTATAATGGGATCTGGAGAATAAATCAAACAAAGAGCTTAAGGAGCGAAAGGTGTCGATTGAGGAACGTCGTCTACAATGGGAACAAGAACACAAGATCATGTTTTGCGATGTGTCAACTACACAAGATCATGTTTTGCGATGTGTCAACTATGGATGACAGTTGGCCATGAGAGAAGAAATTGCAAGAGCAAAGGTGGCCTCCCTCAAGTCTTCAGGAGCGGCTACAAGTTGTACAAGTGAACATGCAAGCGGTGGGAACATGGAGGGTGCTGAGTTTAGTGGAACAATGTAATTTATGCATCTTTTGTTGTGAACAATGTAATTTATGCATGATCTTTAGATGCGAACAATGTAATCTTGTGTTGAGAACATGCAATGGATAAATTGATGGCAACTTATCTTCTATTGTAATTTATACAATAACTTGTGTTGTGAACATTGCAAAGGGATGTACATTCCTCAAATTGTTTGAATATCCATACATCGAATAAATTACACAAAGTGATATATTATTCAAATATCCTCAAAATTTCTTCTTGTTCTTTTTCCACTTCAATCCGGTAAGAACAGCACCAACGAAGAACATGTCGTCATCATCAGAATCCTCCTCCTCATCCCTCACCCGCTGAAGCCTCTGAGACCGCGACATCTGGCACATCAAGAAAATTCAACACTTTCAGTCTAGTAACATATGAAAAGGCTCAAGTTTGATCATATACATAGACAGAATGCAGTAAATCATACATTACTACATCTCATAATTGGCAAAAATCCCCTGAAAATGCAGAGCACATAAATCTCTAAATTATAGGCTACAATACCCTGAAAATGCAGAGCACATACATCTCTAAATTAGTACGTTTTGTAGTTACTCTCAATGATTTGAGCTCTTTTTACTTTTGCTACAAACACAAGATTGAGGAATTAAATCTTTGTGCAATTTATAACAATGTGGTTCTTTTTCACTTCTTCATATAGTGATAATTCATGGACAAACAGAACATCACAACAGAGATGAAATTTGAGATAAAAGAAACAATGCTAACATTTGTGTGTTGCAGACTTGGAGATTGCAATGGAGTGCTCAATTTCGTGGAGTGCAGAGCTTTCGGCGAGTAGGGCACAGAGGCTTTTGGCGAGTAGATCGTCGCCATGGGGTGAAGGGGGTGCCAGGAAGGCGTTGCAGGAAAGGAGACAGAGAAGCGACAGGACAGGAGACAGAGAGAAGCAGTGGCATGGCCAGGTGAGGGGAGGAAGAGCTAGCAGGCATAGGGAACGAGAGGGAGAGGCGACACGCGCGTAGGGGAGAAGAGGGTAGGCACCGGCGAGAGAAGGGGAGGGGAACTGCCAGCGCCTACAGAGGAAGAAAGCGAGTGGCAGCGGTGCGCTCTGGGGTGCGAGGCGGTGGCGTGTGAGGGGGTGCGATGCGGCGGCGTGAGCAGCAGAGGTCCAGGAGGCACCGCGCGTAGGAGAGGAGAGTGGGAGGCGGCGGCGCAATCGGCGGTGACGGGAAAGAGGGATGCTCGACAGGGGAGGAAGAACGGTGGGGCCAAAGTAAGATGGATAGAGGCCTAGTTTTAGTCAGTTGGGTTGGAGTGAAAATTTTATTTGGACCTCTAAAACTGGAAATCAGGCCCTCGAAAGGAAAAATAGAGGCTCTAATTTAGTCTGTGGGCTGAAGTTGCTCATAATTACATGTTGGAAGAACTTGACGCATGACATGTGCCTCATCCCTGTGTACTCCTGCTTGCTCTTACACTGCCTCCGCACCCTGATTGGGTTCCAGGAGTTTGCCAACCATGACAACGTCTTCTTCGCTGGTGATCGCACCAAGGTGTTGTTTGGTTGGCGAATTTGTAACATTAGATTGCGGAGTAAATTGATTACATTAGTTTCTGTTTGTTTGAGCACCTTCCACAATCGGGTCCCCTGTAGTTGCATGCTATGTACAAATTTGATACCCACCATCCTGCTCCGTAATCGAAATACGATACGGCAGCAATCGTCGTCATCTTCTTCTCTCCTACCGATCTCGTGAACAGGCAGAGCCCGATATGCATCTCCATCATTCCCCACCGGCTGCCGTAATCCTCTCCTCGCCTACCTCTTGGCCTCCGCAAACATCTCTTCCATCCCATCGAGTACGATGCGGCGATCCAATCTACAAGCCGCCGAAATCGCTTTGCTGAGCAGAGCCAAGAGCTCCTGGGGCCGAGGCCTAGCCATGGCAACCCAATCGGAAAGCACACTGTAACAGCCCAGAAATTTTCAAAACTCAAAATTTGAATCAATGTCAAATTAATTGCCAAGCTAATTTTTTTTCCTTGAAATCGAGTCGTGGGCTGATTCCTTTTTTCTCTCCTCGCATCGGCCCACTCCCCTTTCCTCTCTTTTCTCTTTGGCCCGAGTCGGAACTGGCCCAACTGGCCCAAACCGAGCGCCTGCTCCTTGTCGTCTTCTCCCGAGCGATCGCCACCGCGCACTGTGGCGGCACGGACGCCAAAAAGCCATGCATCGCCATCTCCCTCGTCGTGCCGCCAAACCCTAGCACTGTGCTCGCCTATAAGCAGCCCGAGCTGCCGCCTCCCCACCAACCCTAGCTCGCGCCGCTAGGCCGCGAAGGAAAACTCTAGCTGGCGCCTTTTCTCCCTCCTCACCGTCGACAGTGCAAGGCGAGCAACACGACCGCCATCGGTAAGTCAAACACTTCCCTATTGCTTCGTCTCTCATTTGCGCATCCTCCTGCACTGACCGCGTGGTGTTTGGAGCAGAGGAGAAGGAGGATTTGGAGAAACCCCATCCACTGCCGGGACCATCTCGCCGCCGATTCCCTTCTATCCGGTGAGCCTCAACCATTCCCCGCCTCCGTTCCTGCTTCTTGGTCTCATGTCCTTGCTCCAGGCCTTGATCGTGACTGCCCCTCTCTGCAGATCGCTCCGAACGGCGACCGTGCCAGTCGCCATGGTCACCGTGTCCGCCCTCGAGCCGTCCCTCTCGGGCACTTGTCTTGTGCTGAACTCCCTGGACCTCGCCGACCCCGACGTTCGCTTCTAACCGTCGTGGTAAGGCCCTACGAACCCCTCCGACCACCCTTCTTCCTTGTCACTCTATCCGGTGCTTGTTTTTACTCTTGGGTCGCTGCGACATGTGTTTTGCCATGGCTGTAAATGTGAGCTCACGCGCGCGCGTCGGCTCTGGTCCGTGATGTGTCTGCTTGCTTGGTCGAGCCCAAGTCGTGGCGTTGTGCGCGCGGTTGTGCTGGAGCGGTGCTGCGCGGGACCGAGCGGCCATCTGCTGCTCGCTTGCCGTCGCACGGAGCAAGCCGTACCCTGGCGCCTTTGCATGCCAGGGCAAGGCTTATCGCATGGTGATGCTGGGCCACGCGGAGCTGGACCAAGGCCCAAGTAAAGGCCTTGTGGCCTGGCTTCAGCTTTGGGCCAAGGTTCCACCTCAAAGGCATTTCTGGCCCGGCTGGAAGGTGTGGGCTGAGGCCAAGCCTCGTGGGCTGCACCCGAGTTTCCGACCAGTAGGGTTGCTGGGCCAAGATCAAGTCCTTGGGCCGAGTAGTGGTAGAGTTTAGGAACAAATTATTTTGTTGCTCTGTTTTATTTTCTGTGGACTTGGTCCACCGTGGTCTGCCATCTGCCACCCAACGACGGATGGGCCACACCAGTCAGCTGTGAAAACCAGAAAAGAATATTCCCTAGAATATTCTCTGTTATTTTTCCAGAAAATCATTTATCTCCTTTTATATTCGGAAATTCCTAGAAAATCCATCTTAGCTCCGTTTTTAGTGATTCCAATTGCGTTAGTTTCATAAATTTATTCTCCTTGCTTTGGTAGTGTCGGTTGAAACTAACTAGCATCTTTTAGGATTGCAATTTAAT
This sequence comes from Eleusine indica, assembly GCA_030378355.1. Taxonomy (NCBI): domain Eukaryota; kingdom Viridiplantae; phylum Streptophyta; class Magnoliopsida; order Poales; family Poaceae; genus Eleusine; species Eleusine indica. Next base: position 50,939,661 of record CM059494.1, read on the forward strand.
TTCGACTCGAGATCGTCTTTATTCATCGTGACTTACCCGTTGTTTCCGACTCGATGCACAGACCCTCCGGAGCCACAGGAGTGCGAGCAGGAGCGTACTGAGGACCTGGACCCTGACTGGAACCCCGACTCTCAAGGCAAGCTGCCTTCCTTGATCACTATTTTCTACCCAGTTTTTCTAAAACTGCATGTGTTGTTTGCAACTGTTTTGCATCCCAACAATTTAAAATGACGCTAGATCGTACCCAAGCCATATCATGTTTACTTTTCCACTGTGAAGCCATAGGAATATTTTGCTACTATGACGACGCTTAGCCTACTTAGTTGCATAATTTCAAACTCTCACCTGGACACTATGAAATGAATTTGTGTGAATGATTTAAAATGTGCTCTGAGTGCATGTTTGAAAATAACTCCACAATACCCGATTTAGCGGGGGCGGGCTGTTGTTGGTTTCTAGACGTCCATTTTATGTACCAAAAAGGGATGTTTTGCATCTTAATTTGGTAGTTTGGACTAACAATTAACCCCATATTTATATATTTGTAGTTGTTCTGTTTTGGATATAATCGTAGGAAACAGGTGTAAAACAAGGCAATTATGGATAAAGAACTAAAGAGTAACGAAGATGGGCCAGATGCGGAGCCGCGCCGATCGGCACGGGCCTGTGCCGATCGGCGCAGCAGGAGAAGATGACGAAAACACGATCCAGTCCAGGAAAGACGAAGGCCCAGCCCAGTATGAATTAGAGTCGATGGAAGTTGACCTAATTCCGTCGAGTATAAAAGGAAGATAATTATCAAGAGCCAAGGGACAACGAGAGAGACGGCGATCGCGAGAATCAATTATTAGAACTAGGGTTCCAGGGTATTGGCGGCGAAGATTGGTCAACACCGACGAGATCCACCAGAAGGGAGGTCGCACCGATCGGCGCGACGCTTGCGTCGATCGGCTCGTGCATGTTGCAGCGCTACTTCTCACCCCTCTGCTATGTCTAGCGGAAGGATGAGTGAGTAGTCTCATATTCTCTTCTCTGGTGCGGGGATCTGGTCATGTAACTCTCATACTTGTTAATACTCTCTCGATGAATTTAATCTATGTGATGAACTTTATTGCATATCTATCTATCCCTTTCATTAGTGTATCGGCCAATACACTTTTGCCCATTACATAGTGCAAGAAACCAGTGGGGAGCTAATAGCCTCTGTAGTGACAGCCGTGGTGAACGAAACCACCATGTCTTGTACAATATTAGAGTCATCACTCGAGTTGATAAGAATAAGGTTGCATGCTAGTGAACCAATCCTAAGGAGAGAATCCTTCATCATCCTGTTACCTCTTCAATAACATTCACCTTCCACTTTCTCACCATCATCATTTACATCAACCAAACCATTGCAATTTGTTAGTAACCCTTTAATAGTATTAGTTCCGCTCGTTCCCTGTGGATTCGATAACCTTGGAATACTCTGAGGGAAAAAGTGCTACAACTGTATGCCGTCCTCTTGCGGTATATAAGTGGGTACGTAATTACGACCAACAAGCCCTTTTTCTGGCGCCGTTGCCGGGGAACAAGCCAGTTCTTCTACCATCTCCAGACATGCTGGTGCCTCAATCCTCAGATGAGAAGACCACGGCCTCCTCGTATGTGTTGAACCCCATTATCATTAGCATGGCTGAAGCAAACAAGTTCTTTGGAGCGAAAGAGGAGAACCCCTATACTCACTTACAAGATTTGGAGGCACTTTGCCAAACATTCCATCACGAAGGAGTGCCTCGGGATCTTTACAGGTGGCTGCTTTTCCCATTCTCTTTGGGAGGAAAAGCCAAAGAGTGGCACAAGGCAGCATCTCGAGAAGCAAAAGGTAAGTGGAGTGAGTTAGTTGGAAATTTTTGTCTCCACTATTTTCCTTTGCGAAAGGTGCAGAAGTTGAGAAGGGAAGTGGTGAACTTCTTACAAGAAGATGAAGAATCTCTCGCAGAAGCCTGGACGCGTTTTCAAACATTGTTGAAACAAGAACCTGACCTCGGCATTGATGAGAATATGTGCGCTCAAACCTTCTACATGGCCATAAACAAGGCATCGAGGATGCATTTGGACGGATCGACTGGAGGAAGTTTTCTAAGATTGACAGCCAAGGTAGGGATCGAATTGTTAGGCAAAATTGTCGAGAATGAAACTTTGCACAAGCATTGGCAAGAATATCTAGAACCAAATCGGCAATGCCCAGAAGTTATGCAGAAGGAATAGTCGCCAGCTGAACAGATCTTGATGTCGGAGAATAGATCAATGATTACTTTGGAGCATAAATTCAAAGAAATAAAGCCCATTGGACCCGCCTCTGTGGATCTGATGTGTGTGCCGATCGGCGCAGTCTCTGAGCCGATCGGCGCAGTCGTGACGACAGGAGAACCGATCACCCTGACGACTCTGTCAAGTAGCAAGGAATATACCGAGATAGAAGCTGTGATTCTGGACAACCACCTGAAGGAATTTGAAGGGAACTTTGCTAAACCAAAGGGGGATAGAACATTGGCAAACGCTAAATCACTTGACGAATTTGAGCTGATGGACTAGATTCCCATTGATTTTTCGCACGAGTTGCTCAATATGAGAAGATCCTTTAGTCCGCAAGACGCCTCCGAAGCCGGAATTGAGTATAATTTCCCAAGTAATCGCCTCAAGTCGAAAGTTTTCGATCAAGAGATTATTGGGAGAGTTTTAGGGAAGCTTTACAAGGATGATATAGAGCTTGATGGAACAGAGGTGAAACAAGCGAAGAGATTGCTAGACAGTTGCTTTGAGCCATCCCCTTATGAAGGATTATGTGGTGTGTATGTTGTAGGTCTCACTGAAGAGAAAAAAGAAGAACCGTACATACCATGTGAGATATCGGGAAAGAAATTTCTGAAAGCCCTGTGTGACTTTGGTTCTCGTGTCAGCTTGATGACTTACGATGCATTCATGAGCATGCCTTATGGAACTCAACAGCGGCTGATGGGGACTGAACTTGAGCTGATCATGGTGGATGGTAGGAAGACCAAGCCACTGTGAGTGATCAAGAATGTCGAAATTGAGATCAGCTCGAAAACAATGCCGGTAGATTTCTTTGTTCTAGACAATAAAGAAACTGGGGTTGAAGATATCATTCTGGGAAGGCCATTCTTAAGATTAGTACAAGCTGTTCTGGATGCTGGGAAAGGTCAAATTACGCTACACCTGGGAGAGGAAGAAGTGCGATTTCAATTTAATGATCCGTCTCATCAAGACTCTTCTTACTATCAGGAATTCTGCCCAGAGGAAGACGAGAGGATAGGGATGGATATGGGAGACCCACTAGACCACATCATGCGCGGAACTGACGAGTATACTGCCAGTGCCGATCGGCGCGACGCTTGCGCTGATCGGCTCAATCAGGAAAATCCTGATTTTGAACCTCTCGGGGAGCTGGATCTAGATGGAGCGCCAGAAGTGGAACAGAAGGAACTCCCAAAGGAGCTACGCTATGAATATCTGGGAAAGAATAGAACATATCCAGTTATTGTGAACAACGCCCTAACAAAAGAAGAAACAGAGAGGCTTCTCGCTATGCTCAAAAAGTATAAGAAGGTCATTGGTTACACATTGGATGACATCAAGGGAATCAGCCCTGCAATTTGCACCCATAAGATTAACTTGGAGGAGAATACTAAACCAGTGGTTGAAGGGATGCGAAGGTTGAAGGAATCAATGAAGCCAGTGATTAAAAAGGAGATTTTGAAGCTGCTTAATGCAGGTATGATCTACCCTGTTGCTGATAGTGAATGGGTTAGTCCAATCCATTGTGTACCCAAGAAAGGAGGGTTGACAGTGGTGCCTAACGAGAACAATGAGTTGATCCCTCAAAGGACTGTGACTAGATGGAGAATGTGCATAGATTATACAAGTTTGAACAAAGTGACGAAGAAAGATCACTATCCTCTTCCGTTCATTGACGAGATGCTTGAAAGGTTAGCAAAGAATTCATACTTTTGTTATTTGGATGGATATAGTGGTTTCTTTCAAATACCGGTAAGACCAGAAGATCAGTAGAAAACTACTTTTACTTGCCCTTTTGGGACATATACATATAGAAGGATGCCATTTGGTCTTTGCAACGCGCCCGCAACATTTCAAAGATGCATGAATGCAATATTCGCTGAATTCATAGAAGATATTATGGAGGTATTTATGGATGACTTCTCCGTGCATGGTGCTGATATTGATAGCTGTTTGAAGAATTTGGAGAAGGTTTTAAAAGGTGTGTTGAATGCGACTTAGTTCTTAATTGGGAGAAGTGTCACTTCATGGTATCAGAAGGGATAGTACTTGGTCATGTCATATCTAAAAGAGGGATAGAGGTTGATAAGGCAAAGGTATCTACAGTTGAGAAATTACCTCCCCCTACTGATCTTACAACTTTGAGGAGTTTTCTTGGACATGCCAACTTCTATCGCAGATATGTTAAGGATTATTCGAAGATTGCTAAACCCCTGACAGAATTGTTAAAGCAAGATACAGAATTTGTCACGGACGAGGAAAGACTCTTGGCCCTCAGAAGATTAAAGGAAGCTCTATGCTCTGTACCCATTATGCAGCCACCTGATTGGAGTTTACCTTTTGAAATTATGTGTGATGCAAGTGACTATGCAGTTGGAGCTGTTCTTGGACAACGGAAGGAAGGTAAAGTGCATGCTATTTATTATGCTAGCAAAACTTTGAATGAGGCGCAGATCAATTATATAACAACTGAGAAAGAGATGTTAGCTGTTATATTTGCTTTTGAGAAGTTTAGATCCTACATTCTAAATTCTAAGGTGATTGTATATACTGATCATGCTGCTATAAGATACTTGGTTTCAAAGAAGGAGTCTAAGCCTCGGTTAATGCGATGGGTATTGATGCTGTAAGAATTTAATTTGGAGATAAGAGATAAGAAAGGAGTAGAAAATTCTGTAGCAGATCATTTATCTCGTCTTGAATCATCATCAACTGAGCCAATAAGAGATGAAATGCGACAAGAGCAGTTGTTTGCCGCATTTGATCATAGAGAGAACTGGATAATGGATATTATCAAAGGTTTCAAGGGACAAACTGATCTGATGAACAAGAACACAAGAAAAAGAGTTAAGAGTGAAATGAGAAAATTTATATGGGCCGACCCATACGTGTATAGGTATTGCAAGGATGGAGCAGTACGGAGATGTGTACCCAAAGAAGAACGAGCGAGCATTTTAGCAAAATCTCATTCTTCGAATTATGGGGGACACTATGGCTACTTCGAACACATGCAAAGGTATGGGCGAGTGGATTCTTTTGGCCTACTATGCATGAAGATGCAAAAAGGTATGTTGCAACATGTGCTCAATGCCAACAAATAGGGAATGTTAACAGTAGGAATGCAATGCCTCTTAAGTACAATCTTCAAGTCGATATTTTTGATGCTTGGGGTATGGATTTTACGGAACCCTTTGTGAATTCTCGTGGTTTCGAGTACATATTGGTCGCCGTTGATTATGTCTCCAAGTGGGTCGAAGCAATGGCATGCAAGGCTAATACTACAAGAGAATCAAGGAGTAGACTTCAGGAGCAGATATTTCCTAGGTACAGAGTACCGAGGATAATAATTACAGATGGAGGATCCCATTTTACAGGAGGAGAATTTACTAGGTTTTTAACCAAATCTAGAGTTGAACATAGAATTGGAACATCCTACCATCCCCAGACGAATGGACAAGCAGAAACTTCAAATAAGAAATTAAAGGGAATTCTGCAGAAGATTGTTACAAAGGAAGGAAAAGATTGGGCCACGAAGTATAATGGAGCGTTATGGGCATATAGGATGGCATTCAAGACACCGATTGGTATGACACCATATCAATTCGTCTATGAGAAATCGTGTCACCTACCGGGGGAATTGGAACATAAGGCTTGTTGGGCTATAAAGGAAATGAATTTGTATCTTGATGCCGCCGGCATGAAAAGAAAGATACAAATAAGTGAATTGGAAGAGATGCGATTGCGTGCATATGAAAATGCAGCCATATACAAAGAGAAAACAAAGAAGTGGTACGATAAGAAGCTTTTGAAGAAGGAATTCAAGGAAGGAGATCGGGTGCTCCTATTTAATTCACGATTCAGATTATTTGGTAAAGGCAAACTGCGAAGCAAATGGAAGAGACCTTATCTTGTGAATACGGTGTTACCTTCGGGAGCGGTAATCATAATGGATGGCAAGAGAAACAAGTACACGGTGAACGGACAACGTCTAAAGGTATACCTAGAACCCGACACATTTGAATTAAAATCTTTTGATTGTATTTCACTGCTTAGTACCCCGTGTGGTCGAGCTTAACGATGTAAAACAAAGGTCTGTATGTATTTTGATTTCCGTAGTTTTTCTTTTTCTGATTTGGTAATTTAGTGTACCGCGCCGATCGGCGCGTTGCTGCGCCGTTCGGCGCAGCAGAGTCCTTTTGGTTTTTGAGTCGGTTTCGGACCTTGCCTTTTTAAGACTCGTTAAATTCCACGAATAAGAGAAAGAGTCCTAGTCCAATTGGAAATCAAGGGATATAAATATGAGGGGACAGCAAACCCACGGATCAACTCGTATTACATCGTCACCAGAACAAACCCTAAGAGCAGAAGCGATGGAAGGCGGCGCATCGGGCAGAAACCAAGGCGGCGCCGATCGGCGCGACTCAGGAGCCGATCAGCTCGGCGATGGATTTGCTCAGCCCTCTGCAAATTGGTCCTGGGAGGAAATCAACAAAGTGTTGACACCAACACGAGATGATCCTCTCGTCTGGTCAGATCTGCAGAAGAAATTCATGAAGAAAAGCAAAGCTGATGCGTGGAACGCCGACAAGGTGAAGATGGACAATGAACTTCGGCAGATGATGAAGAGAGTATTGGTGTGCAAAGGAAAATCTGTAGCACGTATTAAAAGTGAAGCAGTTTCTCAAAGGTATACCATGGAAAGTCTTCTTAATCTTGCTAAGCCCTTGTCGTATGAGGATTTCCTGTCTTTCGAAAGATCATTGACTGAGCAAGAGAAGGAAGAGCTAGATGAAGAGAGCACCCTCACAATCCATAGGTGCTGACTTTATAGTGAACATGACATTGCCGCCAAGTATGAACTCAAGCTGCAAGAGGAAGCCGAAGAAGCTATGTACCAGTGGGATGCGGAGAAGGATCTTCAAGATAGAAGGGATGAATCCTTTCCTAGGGATCTTACCGATTGGGAAAATTTTCAAGAAAATAAGATTCGTAGGAACAGTTGTATTGAGGGTTGCAAGTCTCTATTTTGTGCTAAAGATCTTCAACGCAAGGTTGAACTCCAATTGGAAGAAGATCCAGCTTTCATACCTAGAGATTTTATATATGATGATGTCTATCACGCAGTTCCTGGAGGGAGGACGCCTAAGGAGATTAATGATGAGATTTTACGAAGGCAGCAGAATAAGGTGATCCCTGAGCGTAATCTAGAGCAGTTAGCTGAGTATATGAAGGAAGATGATAGCTGCGTCGATCGGCGCGACACTGGAGCCGATCGGCACGACTTGAAGATGGCTGAATTTATTGATCTGTCGGCTCTGCCAAGTGAAGACGAAGAACCTGCTGCAAGGAAGTGTAAGACTACATCAGAGGTTCACAGATCTGCTAGACTATCGGGTAAGCCAATTCAAAAGTATTCCGAACGGGATAGCGAATTTGATACGTCATACTATTTGGAAACTTTAGAAAGCGGTGATCCTAGTGTGCCTAGAGATTTTAGTGATGATTTTGATATGCGAAGAAGCTTTGGTAGTCCTAAGTTCAAAAATCAGAAAACACTTGCAGAATGCAATAATGACAGGGCAGCAGGAACTTCAACAAGAGTTAATGGTAATGCAGAGGGAAGTGGAGGAAGTCGCAATGGTGGAAGAACACCACTGCACCGATCGGCTCAGCCTTTGCGCCGATCAGCTCGAAGGAATTTGAATAGTGCCTCCCCTTACAGCGTTGAAAATCATAACCTGCAACCGCCTGCTTGCTGTCCTGTCTGCCGAAAAATCATTGAGCGCCTGTATCTAGACAGAGATTGTGCTTACAGGCATCAAAGAGATGTGGACCGCAGAATCATACAATCAAGATGAACGAAGCGGACTACACTTTTCTCATAAGGAGTATAAGAGGAAGTTTCCGAGTCTTGAACAGGCATGGTCTGCATGATTAGTGTGTTGAGTTTCTTCTCTTGCAATGAGGACATTGCAAATTTTGAGTGCGGGGGAAGGGCTTTGCCATTAGTCATAGTTTTTAAGTGTTTTTGAGTCTAGTTTCTCATTTGCTATTTTTGAGTCTAGTTTCTCATTTGTTTTTTTAATGAGTGGTTATTTAAGTTTGTGTGTGTGCTTAAGAGAGTCACGAGTCATGATTGAGAGATGCTTCAAGGTCTTTTATGTAGTTTGAATTATTGCATTGTCTTTAACAAAGTTAGTGTCGATTGTCAAATTGAAAGTGCCCCATGCTATTTATCTTGTCTTTCTGATGATCGATTGGTTGATTACTTGAATTTGTTGGTTACCACTTAACTTTTGAGCTTTGTATTTGTGAAAAAACATTTTGACTCATCATAAGCTAAAGCAAAAGCAAGGTCTAAATATGCCTACATAGCCGAGTGAATGAGAGCAAGCTACACATTTGAACTAAGTGGATTGTAAGTAACTTTGTCAACTTTTTTCTCATGATTTCAACCAAGTTAGGAAAGGATGATCTATTTTGTTTATCTCTGTATTTCTAGCCATTCTTATCCATTTAAATCCTTTGCTATCATGAAAACCATACATCTTTGTTTCTCCCTCCTCCTTGATACAACCTATATTCTCAATAAAAGGGAATTCAGAAAATTTCCGCTGCTGATAGAAGACAGAAATTGTTGATCATATCGGGAAAAAAATAGACCGAGCCGACCGGCGCAGTGTTGCGCCGATCGGCGATGTTGCAAAAGAAAGAAAAAAAGAGGTTATTATAAAAAAAAAGAGGTAATGAAAAAAAATATATATATGTATATTCCCTGAGAGGCAGTAAGGTCATCAAAGAAAGCATATTTCTGATTATTTCTCATTCTTTGCCATTGTTCTCATTGAAATTTTCTTTTAGATCTTCTACATTCCTCTTCTCCATTAAAAGTTCTTTTCCAAGAAAATTCTTTCTTAATAGGCATGATTGAGCACATTGTTGACATGGTTAATCTCATGATTTAATTTAGTTATATAGCCCTCCAAGATCCACATACAATCCTTGATTAGATAAGAGAGGGAAGGAAATACACTTGAGAGACCTAGAGAGGACCAAATGCTTGATGTTTGATGCTAAAAGATGAGTTGAGGAGAACTAAAACTGTTTTTGAAAAAGTTTTGTGGTAATTTGATTAAGTTCAAGTATGATATGCCGATTGGTTAAAAGGAGATGAGAGAAAATCTTTGTGGTGGGATAACGAGTAAAAATGATGATTGAGATTGATTGCATGAGAGATGGTGTGAAAATTCTTATTACATATTTGATTTTGTATTGCTCGAGGACTAGCAATGATTTGAGTGTGGGGGAACTATTGGTGGTTTCTAGATGCCCATTTTATCTACCAAAAAGGGATGTTTTGCGTCTTAATTTGGTGGTTTGGACTAACAATTAACCCCATATTTGCATATATTTGTAGTTGTTCTGTTTTGGATGTAATCGCAGGAAACAGGTGTAAAACAGGGCAATTATGGATAAAGAACTAAAGAGTAATGAAGATGGGCAAGATGCAGAGCCGCGCCGATCGGCGCAGCAGGAGAAGATGACGAAAACACGATCCGGTCCAGGAAAGATGAAGGCCCAGCCCAGTATGAGTTAGATCGGTGGAAGTTGACCTAATTTCGTCGAGGTAAAAAGGAAGATAATTACCAAGAGCCAAGGGACAATGAGAGATACGGCGATCGCGAGAATCAATTACTAGAACTAGGGTTCCAGGATATTGGCGGCGAAGGTTGGTCAACACCGACGAGATCCACCAGAAGGGAGGTCACGCCGATCGGCGCAACGCTTGCGCCGATCGGCTCGTGCGCGTTCCAGCGCTACTTCTCACCCCTCTGCTATGTCTAGCGGAAGGATGAGTGAGTAGTCTCATATTCTCTTCTCTGGTGTGGGGATCTGGTCATGTAACTCTCATACTTGTTGATACTCTCTCGATGAATTTAATCTATGTGATGAACTTTATTGCATATCTATCTATCCCTTTCATTAGTGTATCAGCCAATACACTTTTGCCCATTACATAGTGTAAGAAACCAGTGGGGAGCTAATAGCCTCTGTAGTGACAGCCGTGGTGAACGAAACCACCATGTCTTGAAGAATATTAGAGTCATCACTCGAGTTGATAAGAATAAGGTTGCATGCTAGTGAACCAATCCTAAGGAGAGAATCCTTCATCATCCTGTTACCTCTTCAATAACATTCACCTTCCACTTTCTCACCGTCATAATTCACATCAGCCAAACCATTGCAATTTGTTAGTAACCCTTTAATAGTATTAGTTCCGCTCGTTCCCTGTGGATTCGATAACCTTGGAATACTCTGAGGGAAAAAGAGCTACAACTGTATGCCGTCACAGCTTTAGGACACTTAGTCTTGCAAGGCTCTGGGAGCTCAATTCTGGAGGCGCGGGAGACACCAGTCGATGCTTGAGTAAGGATTCTATGTGAGCTTTCTGTGCTTAGGCTACGGCCATAGTCTATGTATCGGGCCACATCATGTGGGTACAAGTGTATCACTCTACAGAGTTATGATCTATATATATAGCCGCGTCCTCGGTAATGGACATCGCGTGAGAGCTTTCATAATGATTAGATTTGTTTTCCTCTTCCTTTCCCCCTCTCTTGTTTTGCATCTGGCCTAAAGCTATGGCCCAGTTGGGAGGATATTAGCTGGGATTAAAATTTGAACCTTATTGGGACGTGTTAATCCCAATGGGGCAAGATAATAAAACTTGATGATTTAAATGATTTGAAAAGTTTTAAAAGAAAATGTTTGTCAACCTAGCTTTTGGCACTCAGCCTTAACCCCTCCTTGAAATACCTATATGCATAGCATACTTTGCTAGGATAGTACGACTCGTTGAGTACGGCACGTACTTGGGGTGGATTGACTTGTTGAGTACTCCATGTACTCAGGGCTGCTCCCCTTCTCGCTTTTAGGGGATGATGGAGCCAGCGATCCGGACTACAACTTCGATGACGTGGATGATGAGGAGTAGATCGGTCTCTCACCTACACTCGAGCTGCCTGTGGAGACAAATCATCCATGAAGACTTCCTCTGTAGATTTCGCTTCCGCCTTTGTCGTTTCACTTCTGCTAGATGCCATGATCATCTTCCTTGGCCTGCATGCCATGATCTTGTACCCAGATGTTGATGCTTAATTTATGGAGTTGATGTCATGTTCATCTATCTTACCTTTGTATCTTGTTCTGTTATGGTTTTATGGTATCACTTGTGAATGGTTGTACAAGCCACCCTCCTAGGAGTGGCTGTGAGGTATAAACGACATGGTTTTGCCTTTTGGGTAAAGTCGGGTCATCACAGGTGGTATCAGAGCCATACTTGACTGTAGGTACGAGACCCCTAGAAACGGACGTTAGTATAAGGATCAAATCTTGTCATCCTTTCAGCGCATAACTCCTTCATCATACCTTGGAATCTTTTGATCCTCTTTCATCTTAGAATCCTGCCTACGAAGAAGCTGCTAAGATCAAGAAGAGCGCTAAAGGGAAAGTTTTTGAGTTTATGCGTTAAGGTCTGCTAATATTAAAGTAAACGCATATAAGTCATTTGGCAACAAACTAACGGATTAGTGAGCGTAGCAAAACAAATTGTGATGCCCTTTTTGGATGAGTTGATTCATGCAATTATTTTGAGCATCATGGAATTTCATACCTTGTTCAATAATGCAAGTATTATGATATTTTAGATCAACTAGTTTTTCTTATTGGAATTTCTGATGCAACAGATGCCACCAAGAAGGTCCAACCGCTTGAACGAGCACTTCGAGAAAGCTGCTCGCGAGGAGGAGATCGCTCCACCACCTCATGGTCGGGGGCGTCGTGCCGCTCTGAGAGGCCGTGGCCGTGACACTCATGGTCGTGGTCATGGCGACGGGGGTCGCGGCCGAGCTGTTGGAGGCCATGGCCGTGCTGGTGGCCATGGCAGGGGTTGAGAGCATACCCCTGACGGCAATGAGGACGAGGTTGAGGAGCCCGTTGAGGATGAGGTGCTACCTGCTACTCCTAACTTCGCTGAGGTGATGGCTAGACAAACACGGCTGATACAACACCTTGTGACCGCCACGACTAGTTGGCAGAACCAGCGTGGACGGGCTGGAGGATACGGGCTCCATCACCAGGGGCCTGGGGACCGCATGAGTGCTTTCATGCGTCTGAAGCCGCCAGAGTTCGATAGTTCTGATGACCCGCTGGTTGCTGATGGTTGGCTCAGGGAAATTGAGAAGAAGTTGGACTTACTACCATGTGACGACGCTGAGTGTGTGCGTCTCGCCACGCACCAGCTGGTAGGCCCAGCTAGCGCTTGGTGGGATAGCTTCGTTGCCACACACGAGGATCCTGACAGTATTACTTAGGATTAGTTTGTGGAGGAGTTCCGCACCATCCACATTCCCAGGGGTGCTATGGTCAGGAAGGCTAAGGAGTTCCGATCCTTGAAGCTTGGATAGATGTCTGTGTCAAAGTACACCAACAGGATCACTCAGCTAAGTCGCTACATTCCCACACAGGTAGCAACTGAAGAGCAAAAGATGTACTAGTTTTCTCAAGGTTTGCACGCAGGTGAGGACTTTAAATTCTCACAATATTACCAGTCGAGTCTGCTTAGTTGTATAATTTTAGATTTCTCACAATTTTTTAGGTTTGCACGCAGGCATGGGTGTACATCGTGTTGACTGTACCAGCCTAAAGCAGATGGTCAATAAAGCAATGCTCCTGGAAACTGCTTACAAGAGAGTGGAAAAAGAAAGAGAAAGCAAAAGGAAGTCAGCAACTCAAGTGAACCGTCCTGGAGGTCCCCAGCGACCGCGGTTTAGTGGTCCTCTCGTCTCTCAGCCTCAGTTCGGACGGTCTTCTCAGGGGCAGGGCTCCAGCTCCGCTCCCTGTTCGTACACACAGCAGCAGACCAGTAGGGGCTAGACGCAGCAGTCACCCTCGCAGCAGTCTGGGTGGAGGTCACAGAGTAGCAGTGGGCAGTACTCCATTCACTGCTACTCCTGTGGCAAAGATGCCCACAAGTCCTACCAGTGTCCTAAAGGGGTCAAGGAGAACACCAACAGTCAGCTCAGCAAAAGGAACAGCAACACTTCTCAAAAGCCACAGCACCAGAGTGGTCACCGCCTAGTGGAGTCAGCAGCAAAGCCACCAGTTCCGCAGAGCGTGACCAGAAGTAGGGTGAACCATATCTCAATCGAAGAAGCTCAGGGTGCACCGGACGTTGTTCTTGGTGAGTTCTTGGTGAATTCTTGCATGGCTACTGTCTTATTTGATTCTGACGCTACTCAGTCATTTATAGCCTCCAAGTTCGTGTCTAGGCTCGCTATACCAACCACCTTACTCAAAACTCCAAGAATTGCCTCATCTCCCTTAGGCACCCACAAATGCCTTATAGGTTGTCGTAAGGTTCGCATTCTCATTGTGGGTATCCAGTTCCTTGCTGATCTTATAGTGCTACTTTCTCGTGACATTGATGTCATCTTGGGCATGGATTGGTTAGCCAAGAACAAAGGAGTCATATCCTGTGCAGATAGGGTAGTCTCTCTTGAGAACCACCTAGGTGTCAAAGTCAAGTTCTCCCCCAAAGCTCCAACGCACCCTCCCCAAATCTGCCACATAGAAGAGCTGACTATTGATCAGATTCCAGTGGTTTGTGAGTACCGAGAGGTCTTTCCTGAGGAATTGCCAGGACACCCGCCTAATCGGGATGTGGAGTTCATCATTGATCTTGTTCCTGGAATGGCCCTAATTGCTAAGAGGTCATATCACATGTCTTTTGAAGAATTGGCAGAATTGAAGGTGCAATTGGATGAATTGCTTGAGAAGGGATTCATTCGCCCTAGTGCATCTCCATGGGGATCTCCGGTACTCTTTGTGAGGAAGAAAGATGGCACCATGAGGATGTGTGTGGACTATCGATCTCTCAATGAAGTGACTATCAAGAACAAGTACCCCTTGCCTAGAATTGATGACTTGTTTGATCAGTTGAAGGATGCTAAGTACTTCTCCTCGATTCATTTGAGATCGGGGTACTATCAGATGAAGATTCGTGAGTGTGATATACCTAAGATGTCCTTTGTGACGAGGTATGGCTTGTATGAGTTCTTGGTTGTCTCTTTTGAGCTCACCAATGCCCCGGCTTATTTCAGGAATATGATGAACAAGACCTTCATGGCTGAATTGGACAAGTTTGTAGTGGTATTCGTTGATGATATTCTTATCTACTCCAAGACAGCTGAAGAGCATGAGCAACATTTGAGAGTTGTGCTTGAGAGACTCAGGGAACACCAATTGTATGCAAAATTCAGTAAGTGCAAGTTCTGGCTGGAAGAAGTGGCATTCTTGGGTCATATCATAACCGCTGATGGTGTAGCGGTAGATTCAAAAAAAGTCTAGGCAGTTGTTGAGTGGACTACACCATGGAATGTGAAAGATGTGAGAAGCTTCCTTGGGTTGGCAGGCTATTACCGCCGTTTCATTGAGAACTTCTCCAAGATAGCCAAGTCAATGACAAAACTCCTGCAAGATAATGTGGATTTCGAGTGGACTACAGCACGTGAGCGCAGTTTTCAAGAATTGAAGATGAGATTGACCACCGCACCGATTCTCACCTTGCCTGACATCAATCAAGACTTTGAAGTGTATTGTGAAGCCTCAACACAAGGTCTTGGTTGTGTTCTCATGCAGAATAAGAAGGTGGTGGCATATGCATCAAGGCAATTGAAGAAGAATGAACAGAATTACCCTACTCATGATTTGGAGTTGGCAGCGGTTGTGCATGCATTGAAGATTTAGAGGCACTATCTCATTAGCAACCGTTGTGAAGTATATACCGATCACAAGAGCCTCAAGTACATCTTCACTCAATCAGAATTGAACATGAGACAAAGGAGATGGTTGGAATTGATCAAGGACTATGACATTGGTGTGAACTATCATCCTGGCAAAGCAAATGTTGTGGCTAATGCATTGAGTCACAAGTCCTATTGCACTAGTCTCATAGTGAGTGAACCCCCAATCTTTGAGGATATGATGGATGCAGGAATAGAGCTGATTCCTGAGGGCTATCTCAATGAGCTCATAGTGAAGCCTCTCTTGAGTGACAGAATAAAGCTTGCAAAGAAGAAAGATGCAGAAATAAAGGATATCTTGGGAAAAATGAAGAGGAATGTCGCACCGGATTTTAGGGTGGATGAGTGTTGGCACTTCCCAAGTGCCCCTTTTATATGTGAATATTACCCCAATTAGAGCATAATTGATACTAATTTAGGCCATTTACTTATGATATTGTCTATATATTTGTATATGCGTTGTTTTGGAGCTTTATTGTAGAAACAGGTAAAATTGGTGATAAAAGTGATGCTGAAGAGGACAGGAGTCCAGAACTGACAAAAAGCACTGAAGAAGCCCAATGCGCCGATCAGTGCAGTACATTAGCCGATCGGCGCAAGGGTGTTTTGGCCCATAGAAGTGACCAAGGCCCATTCCACATGTTTATGGAAGTTTATCTGCGCAAGACACTTGAAGATATTTGCCTAGAAGATTTATGGAATTTCAAGATCTCGACGTGCAGTATAAGACTTTATCTCGAAGGAAAAGGCCCACATGGCAGCTGTGGAAGACAAAGGAACCGACTCGGAGAAGAAACCAGAGAAGACACGGCTTGCACCGATCGACGCAACCGCCTTATTTGCTAGAAACCGAGTCCTTTACGAGTAGAACCCCTACAAATACTTGTAAACCCTGGCCGCAGAGAGAGGAGGCGACAGAGGGACAACAGATCCGTGAGTTAGAGCCACCGGGGATGCCCCGTTAGAATAGATCTCTAGTTGAGTTTCAAGAGCCATTGGTGTTAAGAGTTGATCCGTCAAGGTAGGCCATCTCGACGGGGATGAATCATACTCTATGTATCTCAAGGATGATTAAATATGTTGATGATGGTTTTGGTGATTTGTCTATCTTGATTCTATAATCATGCATGTGCTTATTCCAATTGCTTAGTTTTAGGCTAAGTAAGTTGATATTATCTTGATCGTGGTGATTAGGATAGTATTCGGACATTGTATTCATTATGGTTGCTTGATGATGCTAGTAGTGTGGTTTAGCGGTGACAGCACTAAGCCTGCGCAGCACTATTGGATAGTTGAGTAGGGTAAGATACTCGCGCGATTAAGGGTTTCCTCTCGGCAGCGATAAATCGGGAGCCGCTCGGAAAGCAAGGTGGTCTTATTCATCATAGGTTTTTATTGATCTATGTAATTATCCATTATGATGCTATTTAATTAGACTTTCTGGTTACGATCTCACTAGTAGATATCTGGTTACTCACTTAACAACATAGGCTTACAAGGCATCTGGCGCACTTTGGCTTAGATTCACTAGTGTGCCGATCGGCTCAACTCCTGCACCGATCGGCGCAATGACAGAATGGCTTAGATTCACTAGTGTGCCGATCGGCTCAACTCCTACGCCGATCGGCGCAATGACAGAATGGCTTAGATTCCTTGAGGTTTGCAGTACATTCAAGATAGCAGGATTGACAGGAGATCAAGCACGTGTGCGGCTGTTCCCCTTCTCTCTAGTTGGACGCCCCAAGCAAAGGTACAATAGATTGGAAAACCTAGTAAAAACGGTGTGGAACACATTAGCAACTGAATTCTTAGCCAAATACTTCCCTCCTGGTAAGACTCAAGCTTTGAAAAATAAGATTCTTAGATTTACACAGAATATTGATGAGAGCATTGGAGAAGCATGGGAAAGATACAATGAATATATGGATGCATGCCCTCATCATGGTCTGACGGTTGGAGAAGTTGTTGAGAAGTTCTACACAGGATTGAATCTTCTATCACGTCAACACTTGGATGCCTCAGCTGCAGGATCATTCATGTCAAAAACCCCCATCGAAGCTAAGAATTTGATCAAGTTGCTAGTTGAAAATCAATCGTGGGATGGTGAGAGAAGCTCAAGGAATTTTCAACCTTCAAAAGGAGTAGCGAAGAGTGTGATTGAGAAGACTCAGGAAGACTTGATTATAGATCTCCTCGATGCTATTCAAAGGAGGTTGGACAATAATCTTCAAATCCCTAAGGAAGAGACACTCAAGCTGGCGGAATCACACTCCACATGTAGTGAGTGTGGAGAATTTGGTCATGTGCAGAAAGTGATGTGAACAAGGGTTCCCGATCTTCCGAAAGGTTCTTGGTAAGTTGATTTGGTCGGAGGCGACACACAAATCGATCCGGCTTCAGAACAGCACGTTCTAAACCCCGCAATCGCAGCACGACGTCTCCTCTGGTTATCAACCGTCCAAAAGACGATTGACCTCGCCGAGAAGGCTGATCCCTGCCTGCGAATCAAGAACACAAGCAAGAACAACAAAGATTGCTACACAATTGCAGATGTATGATTAAACTCTCGAAGTTGGGGTCTCACAAACCGATGAACGGCGAAACTGTTTATGAACAGAATTGATCTAAGCAAAACCCGAACCCTAATGGTGCGGCGGCGGCTGTATATAAAGACCCTAGGGTCGTGCAAGACCCTCTGGACGCGCCCCTAATTGGGCTCAACTAGATACAAAGCCCAAAGGCCAAAAATAGGCGACGCAGCACCGACACAGATTCTGGACTCTGTCTTGTTTTGACGATTCCCGATGACTCCGGATGAATTTTGACATGAGGCCGGCGGCATTGGAAAGGTCTTCTCCTTATCTTTCCGTGCATATGTAGAACGTCCAAATCCGAGTCCGTATGCGTCCTGGGCAACTGTTTTAGTACAGACTGGTCCTGGGCCCCGAAACAGACTCGAAGTCGGTTTTGATTGGGCCTCCACTTTGGCTTCCAAGCTCTTGCTGGTCCTCCACGTTCCCAGCTCCTTCTCCCATCATCTCCTGGTCTTCTCCATGGTTTCTAATCATAAAATAATCATTAAGTAGCAAACCATTCTCAAAAGTAACATATAGCGAAGAACGTAGGAACGAGCTCACCTCTAAATTTAGTCGTCGTGCACGAGCTCTAGTCATTGGACCTTGCAAGTCCAGATTTGGAGGAGTGTTGTGTGTATCCATAGGAGTGATGTCCTCATCATCCTCCCCCTCTTGAAGTGGAGTCGTCCTCGACTCGAGCTCATCCTCTTCTCCCAAGTATGGTTTCAAATCTGAAATGTTAAAAGTAGGACTAACCCCGAACTCGGGAGGCAACTCAAGTTTGTATGCATTATCATTAATCTTCTCTATTATTTTGAATGGACCATCAGCTCTAGGCATTAGTTTAGACTTTCTCAATTCTAGAAATCTATCCTTCCTTAAGTGTAACCACACTAAATCTCCTACATCAAGCTTTACTTCCTTTCTACCCTTACTGCCAGCAATTTTATACTTTTCATTCATCTTTTCAATGCTAAGTCTAGTGGTCTCATGCATTTGCAAAATAAATTCAGCACGCTCCTTAGCATCAACATGAACTCTCTCATTAATAGGTAGAGGAAGTATATCAAGTGGAGTACGGGGATCAAAACCATACACTACCTTGAATGGACTTACCTTGGTAGTAGAATGTGTTGCCCGATTATAAGCAAACTCAACATGAGGTAAGCATTCTTCCCATTGCTTCAAATTTTTCTTCAAAATAGCTCGCAACATAGTACCCAAAGTGCGGTTCACAACCTCAGTTTGTCCATCAGTTTGTGGATGACAAGTTGTAGAAAATAACAACTTTGTACCCAACTTATTCCAAAGCGTGCGCCAAAAATGACTCAAGAATTTTGCATCACGATCTGAAACAATAGTAGAAGGCATACCATGCAAACGTACAATTTCTTTGAAAAAAAGATCAGCAATGTAACTAGCATCATCAGTTTTATGACATGGTATAAAGTGTGCCATCTTGGAAAAACGATCCACAACAACAAAAATGCTATCACTCCCCCTCTTAGTCCTAGGCAGTCCTAAAATAAAGTCCATAGAAATATCCGCCCAAGGAATAGAAGGAACAGGAAGTGGCATGTATAAACCATGTGGATTCAATCGAGACTTAGCTTTTTGACATGTAGTGCAGCGAGCAACAAAACGCTCAACATCTTTCCTCATCCTTGGCCAAAAGAAGTGTGTGGCCAAAATATCCTCCGTCTTCTTAGCACCAAAATGACCCATCAATCCACCTCCATGCGCCTCCTGCAACAATAAAAGACGAACGGAACTAACTGGAATGCATAGGCGGTTAGCTCTAAACAAGAATCCATCATTCAACACAAATTTGTGCCAAGCACGACCTTCTTTACAGTGCAGCAATACATCTTTAAAATCAACATCAGCAACATATTGTTCTTTAATTGCCTCAAGTCCAAAAATTCTACAATCAAGTTGAGACAACAAAGTATATCGCCTAGATAAAGCATCAGCAATCACATTATCCTTCCCTTTCTTATGTTTAATAATATAAGGAAAAGACTCAATAAACTCAACCCATTTAGCATGTCTATGGTTCAAATTGCATTGAGAACGAATATACTTAAGTGATTCATGATCAGAATGAATAACAAATTCTTTGGGCAACAAATAATGACGCCACGTCTCTAAAGAACGTACAAGTGCATATAGTTCCTTATCATACGTGGAATAATTCAAAACAGGCCCAGTAATTTTCTCACTAAAGTATGCAACAGGTTTACCATCTTGCATCAAAACACCACCAATGCCTATACCACTAGCATCACATTCAAGCTCAAAAGTCTTATCAAAATTGGGTAATTGCAGCAATGGTGCATGTGTAAGTTTGTCCTTCAAAGCATCAAAAGACTCATGATGTACCTTACCAAAATGGAAGTCAACGCCCTTCTTTGTCAACTCATGCAATGGTGCAGCAATGGTGCTGAAATCTTTGACAAAGCGGCGGTAGAAACCTGCAAGACCAAGAAAACTCCTCACCTGTGTGATAGTTTTTGGTACAGGCCAGCTCTTTATGGCTTCAATCTTCGCCTCATCCACCTCAATTCCCTGTGGAGTCACAACATAGCCAAGAAAAGAGACTCGATCCGTGCAAAAGGTGCACTTCTCAAGGTTACCAAATAAACGTGCAACTCGCAAAGCATCGAAAACAGCACGCAAATGAATCATATGATCATCCATGGATTTGCTATAAATCAAGTATCATCAAAATAAACAACCACAAATTTGCCAATAAAAGGTCTTAAAACCTCATTCATCAAACGCATGAAAGTACTGGGTGCATTAGTTAACCCAAAAGGCATTACTAACCACTCATATAACCCGAATTTGGTTTTGAAAGCTGTTTTCCATTCATCTCCAAGTTTCATTCTAATTTGATGGTAGCCACTACGCAAATCAATTTTAGTGAAAATTATAGCACCACATAACTCATCAAGCATGTCGTCTAGCCTAGGAATAGGATGACGATACCTAATAGTAATGTTATTAATGGCTCTACAATCTACACACATACGCCAAGAACCATCTTTCTTAGGAACCAAAAGTACAGGAACAGCACAAGGACTAAGTGATTGACGAACATACCCACGATCCAAAAGGTCTTGGACTTGTCGTTGTATCTCCTTAGTCTCCTCAGGGTTGGTCCGATAAGCAGCACGGTTTGGCAAAGTAGCACCAGGAATCAAATCAATTTGATGCTCAATCTCTCTCAAAGGTGGCAAGCCCGAGGGTATCTCAGCTGGGAAAACATCCTCATACTCCTGCAAAAGGTTAGTGACAGCAGGAGGCAAAGCACTAGAAGCAATATCACCAAGCAAAAACAAGGCTTGTTTGCATATCAAAGCATAGCAAATATCATCAGTAGAAATTTCAGCAAGCTCAGATTTTGTGGCAAGACATGAACGACCTTGTAATTTAATTGCAGCACCCTTAGAACATGAAGAATCATTAACATTACTTGGTGTAGAAGCAGAATTAACAGGTTGCTGAATTTCAGGGCTTTTATTTTTCAAACTAGCAGCTCGTGCTAAATCAGCTTGTACAATTTCAGCAGGGGTCATTGGTAACAAAGTAATTTTAGTTCCTTTATGCATAAAAGTGTACTTATTACTTTTACCATGGTGTACAGCATCATTATCAAATTTCCAAGGTCTACCCAATAAAAGTGAACAAGCTTGCATGGGTACAACATCACAATCAACAGAATCCACATAGGAACCAATGGAAAAAG
The DNA here is from genome assembly GCA_030378355.1 of Eleusine indica. Taxonomy (NCBI): domain Eukaryota; kingdom Viridiplantae; phylum Streptophyta; class Magnoliopsida; order Poales; family Poaceae; genus Eleusine; species Eleusine indica. The sequence continues at coordinate 50,961,149 of CM059494.1, forward strand.
GAACTCTGCAAGTTTGTGTTACCTTAGCTTTTCCAGAGTCATTTAACCACTGAATGTAGTATGGATGTGGATGTGGGCGTGTGGTCAAATCAAGCTTCTTAACCACATCAGAACTCACCAAATTGTTGCAGCTTCCTCCATCAATGATGACACGTGCCCGACGGTTCTTGATGACGAAGAAAATCTGGAACAAGTTATGTCGCTGCATCATCTCGGGCTGCTGGATTTGTGTGCTAAGCACACGCTGCACAATAATATTCATGTAGCCTGTGGTATCTCCGCCTCCAAGGACGAGGTCACCGCTGGTGGCAGCGACATCCTCCTCCTCATCCTCCACATCAGAGGTGCTCATGTAACCGCCATCATCTGTCGCCACATATGCCCGCCTACTTGGGCAATCTTTCTGCACATGGCCAAGACCATGGCATCGGTGGCACTGAATCCCTGTAGTGCGTCCCGTCGAAGCAACAGAGGAGGCACTACTAGCCGGTACCTGCACAGAATTTTTACCTGAGCGCGTAGAAGGGGCAGGGGCTGATCTTGGTGCTGCAGAAACAACACTAGCTGGTGGGGGCGGCCGGAGAGATGGCTTGGGCAGCCCCGAAGTCCTCATTGGCCGTGGTGGGTAGAAATTCCTGGACTTGCTGTACTCCTCAAAAGCCTGGAAAAGTCCCTGTGATTCTTTCTCTGCAAGCATAGCATACTGGAAACACTGGTTGAGGGTATAAAATTCTTTATAATCAAGGATGTCCTGAATTTCTTTTCTCAAACCAGAATAAAAGCGGCAAATCTGATCCTCTACTTTTTCAACCACAGCACAACGAATCAAACCCTTCTGAAGCTCACTAAAATACTCCTGAACAGTTTTATCTCCTTGATCTAAACGCTGCAGTTTATTACGAATTTCTCTATAAAAAGAAGGAGGAACAAAACGATCACGCATTTCTACCTTAAGTTCTTCCCAAGTAGTAGGCAAATCGGTTTCAGCAGCTAGACCACTCCACCAAACAATTGCAAAGTCCTTAAACTCACTAGTGGCTTGTCTAACTCTATGTTGTTCAGGAACAAGGTGGGCATTAAATTTTTGTTCTACCGTCATTTCCCAATCAAGGTAAGCATCACCATCGTACTGACCCGAAGACGAAGGAATTGAAAACTTAATTTTAGCATACGGATCATCTGGAGCATAGTTACCTTGTGTGCGACGGTTGTGGTTGTGGAAACCACCCATACCTTGAGGGTTATGTTGCAAATGGCGTCGTAACCTTGCGGTCCTTGTAGCTGACCTATCGACGGTGCCATCAGCCTTATACACCGTTGCTTCATCATGATCGTCTTCAATGTCGTTGTTGGTGTCGTTGTTGGTGTTGGTGTTGGTGTTGTTGTTGTTGTTGTTGTTGTTGTTGTTGTTGGTCTTGTGAGCGGTCTCCAATTTGACAACCTGATCGGTTAGCTTAGAGACTCTCTTATCCAACCGCTCAATGCTTTCTCCCAGGTGAAGCTTGGTGACGGCGTCGGTGACGGCCCTGGTGATCGTCTCTACCAAATCACTCTGAACCGCCTGCAAAGCCTTCTGTAACTGATCTTGGCTCACGCACTCATCAAATTTTGCGGGCGAAGCACCCTCTCCATCGCTTCCTGACATCAGAAACACCAAAACAGGAAACAAAAAGTGAAGGTTATCCCTACAAAACTACTAAGCAGTGGTGCCTCTCAACACAGTAAAAGTAAGCTTCTTGCAAAGCTCTTACAAAGTTCTGAAAACAACAAAGCGAAGGATACCAGGGAGAAGTGTTCCACGATTGCAAGGGTTACCAAATAACCTATGTGCTGTCCAGAAGAAGTATGTAGAGCTAGGAAGGCCAAATATATATATGTGAGTGGCACACAAATCAAAAACAGATAGTAAAGCTGAATAAGTGCCCAAGTAACTTGTCCCTAGTTGCTGGTCTAACTATGTCCTAGAACAGTAGTGATAGCAAAGAAGAAACAAAGAGACAAAGGGACACAGTCGATCACAGGGGGCTTAGTGTAAAACAGCCGAACTCAGAAATTCCAGGGGGCTAGATGGAGCACTAGTAGGAATCCCAAATTTCTTTTTTTTTTATTTTATTTTTTTGATATTTTTTTCCAACTCACTAGTAAACAGGAAGAAACCACAAAAAATTTCAGCTCAAACCGAGATAGGACGTGGCCTACAGAAAATCTTGAAGTTTCAGAAAACGTCGAGTTTCAACTTGAATGAATTTTTTCTTTATCTTCCCGATTTTTTTTGAATTTTTTGACGAGGGCACACAGGGCGTAGCCAAGTGTGGGTATGGTCAACTTTTCGTCTAGAATCTCCTGTAAAAATTTCAGCCAAAACGGACAACCGAGCGAAAAGTTATGGCTGTTTTACCGAAGGGGTGTCGGAATCGGTTATGAAGAATCCGGGGTTTTGAGTGAAATCCGAGTCGGGCTTGGGGTCGGGTAGGGAGTTTTTTGGTAAGGTGGATGCAGCGGAAAGTGGAATTTATGAAAAGTGGTCCGAGGTGGTGAGGGTAGGTTTAGGGTGGGATTAGGGTGGGCGTGTTGATCAATCAACCCTAGCACACAAAGCCGACAAAACCGAGGATGGTGAAGGGGATGGCGGCTAGGGTTGCAAGGGAAACACTACTGACGACAAAAACACAAACTAAACCAGCGACTAAACAAGAACTAGGGCACAAACTCAACACTACGGACTCTGAAATTGAAATATGCAAAGGCTAAACACGTGGTTATGGGCGGGGGAAAAATTTTTTTTGGTATTTTCAGTGGACGATAGGAAGAACACGAAAACAAAACTAAAGGGTAGTGTGAACCTGACGGTGCACCTGAAGCTCTGATACCACTTGATGTGAACAAGGGTTCCCGATCTTCCGAAAGGTTCTTGGTAAGTTGATTTGGTCGGAGGCGACACACAAATCGATCCGGCTTCAGAACAGCACGTTCTAAACCCCGCAATCGCAGCACGACGTCTCCTCTGGTTATCAACCGTCCAAAAGACGATTGACCTCGCCGAGAAGGCTGATCCCTGCCTGCGAATCAAGAACACAAGCAAGAACAACAAAGATTGCAACACAATTGCAGATGTATGATTAAACTCTCGAAGTTGGGGTCTCACAAACCGATGAACGGCGAAACTGTTTATGAACAGAATTGATCTAAGCAAAACCCGAACCCTAATGGTGCGGCGGCGGCTGTATATAAAGACCCTAGGGTCGTGCAAGACCCTCTGGACGCGCCCCTAATTGGGCTCAACTAGATACAAAGCCCAAAGGCCAAAAATAGGCGACGCAGCACCGACACAGATTCTGGACTCTGTCTTGTTTTGACGATTCCCGATGACTCCGGATGAATTTTGACATGAGGCCGGCGGCATTGGAAAGGTCTTCTCCTTATCTTTCCGTGCATATGTAGAACGTCCAAATCCGAGTCCGTATGCGTCCTGGGCAACTGTTTTAGTACAGACTGGTCCTGGGCCCCGAAACAGACTCGAAGTCGGTTTTGATTGGGCCTCCACTTTGGCTTCCAAGCTCTTGCTGGTCCTCCACGTTCCCAGCTCCTTCTCCCATCATCTCCTGGTCTTCTCCATGGTTTCTAATCATAAAATAATCATTAGGTAGAAAACCATTCTCAAAAGTAACAATAGCGAAGAACGTAGGAACGAGCTCACCTCTAAATTTAGTCGTCGTGCACGAGCTCTAGTCATTGGACCTTGCAAGTCCAGATTTGGAGGAGTGTTGTGTGTATCCATAGGAGTGATGTCCTCATCAGAAAGATTGCCCTGAAGAGATGAAGATGCTACAATATATGAAGAATAATGGATGGAAGCCCCAATATCAGCAATAAAGGAGTTCTTTCTCTCCTAGTTCATCCATGCAAAATTCTATTCCACTTCGTCTCCAATGTCATGAGTTCTTCCAAGCTCAAGAGAAGATCAACAAGGACAATCAAGCTAAATTCAAGGAGATTGATCGTGTCCTTGAGGGAATTAAGGACAGGATGATAGAAATTGGGAGCTTCAATGAGCAGATTTTGAAGCATACCAAGATTATGGAGCAACAGATGGGACAGCTATCGCAAGCCATTCAACGCAACAAAGGGGCTATTCCTGGCAATGCGATGTCTGCAGAGCAGTTGAAGGCAATAGCTAGCAGTCAGGAAAGCAAATAGAAGATCCAGAACACTCTACGGGAGCAAGGAAGCCCCGCGCCGATCGGCGCACACCCGGCACCGATCGGCGCGACGATCCTGTCGGCGCCGATCGGCTCCCTCAAAGCGCCGATCGGCGTGAGGAGGATGTTGACCTCTCTGGTCTGAAAATGGGCGTGGAGACAGAAGAGCATGGCCCTGCCACGTTCCTAGATACTCAACTACTGACGAAGACAGAAAGAGCGCGGCAGCACGACGAGCAATTTGCAAGGTTCGTCGATATTATGAAGAAGCTTTACATCAATGTCCCTTTTGTTGACGCTATCCAAGTTCCCACCTATGCCAAGTACATTAAGGACATGATGCAAAACAAGAAGTCTCTAGTTTCTGAGGAGGTTGTGAAGGTCACTAAGGAGCTAACGGCGGCAATCAATGATGTTGCACTGGAGAAGAAACCCGACCCTGGATCCCTAAGCATCAAATGCATGATTGGAACAAGGATATTTGATAGGTGCTTGTGCGATCTTGGAGCAAGTATAAGTGTTATGCCCCGTCATATATTCACAAGTCTCAATTTGTCTGAATTAGAGCCTACGGGTATATGTTTGGAGTTAGCCGATCAATCGGTACGCTTCCTTGATGGAATTGCTGAGGATGTGCCTGTTCAAATTGGAGATCATATTGTCCCTGTTGATTTTATTGTGCTTGATATGGATAAGAGGACGAGGACCCCGTTGATCTTAGGCAGACCCTTCTTGAAGACAGCAAAGGCAAGTATTGATGTTGGGAGTGGTGAGATAAGCTTCGATATAAGTGGGACTCAATACTCTTTCAAATTTCACCCAAAGGGAGAAGAGTGCCGTGCTATTGATGAAGTGAAGAGATACAAGACACCGTGGCAACGTGGCGTCGAAAGTAATTGGAGGGGATGTATGGATAGGTCGTCCAAGCTATATGAACCATGGAGATAAGAGAATCTTGTAGTGTCGCGGGCTCACATCCCGCACCGCGACACTAAGGATTGATTGTTTGTGGGGAGGTCAAGCTCTTTGACCTCTAAATAACTAGAGCGCTCTTGGGAGGCAACCCAATGATCGGGGGATTTAGAAGTTTTTTAATGCTTGTGGGAGGGCAACCCATTTCATTTAGTTAATTAGCGCTCCCGGGAGGGCAACCCGGTATTTTTAATTTGCTTGCTTGTGATAAAAACAATCTCCTGAATAAAAAAAATAGAAAAGTGTGTGCTTAATTCTTGTGTGCTCTTGCGTTGTCTGTTTATTCGTGCAAAACTGTGTATATATATACTGTAGACTAACAATGCGGGAATATAAAAAAAAGACCAAAAACAGGAAGGAACAGAGCTTGCGTCGATCGGCGCACTTCTGCACCGGTCGGCGCATTATTGCCCAAGTCAGGACGGAAGGCTGACGACGCCCAGAATTGAAGGGGTGCTAAAAATCAACCAGCACAGTAATTTTCAGAGACAAAGCTATTTTCAAGGTAATCAAAAATATTTTTGAATTAATTTTTGTGTGCAAAATTGTTGCTAAATGACACAGGAAAGGATCAAGAGCAACATCGAGCGAAGAAGCGAGGGGCTAGGAGCAAAAATGGATGTCGCGCCGATTGGCGCGAGTCAGCGCCGATCGGCGCGGTCACCAGATGAGCCCCGCTACGTATGTCAATACTACAGGAACATTGGAAAAAGTGGAAAAATTAGGTGAAAGAGATGAACACGAGACATCAGGATCAACGCCGGACCAAAGAACGAGGTGCAAGAGACTTGCGCCGTTGGGCGCCCTTCTGCGCCGATCGGCGCAGCTACCCATGCGGTTCCCAAATGGGCGACAAAGGCGGCAGGCATTGATTTTGAGGAACAGGTATGATTGCTATGCAGGTGTGCAGTGCAGAGGAGACACGGAATTGACCAAAAGCTGAAAAAGAGACGGCGCGCCGATCAGCGCGGGCCCGCCGATTGGCGCAGTCAACAAGATATCGGGATTCCGGGCTGTTCCCCTGCCAACCAACATGATGTATCGGGAGGCTACATGAAGGATGGGAATCAAGCGCCAGAGTGGTTAGAGCATTCAAAATTTGAATTGTGCCGATAGGCGCACTGCCGTGCCGATCGGCGCACTCTCAAATTTTAAAATTTTTTGGTGGTTCCCTCTCCTGGAAGTTTCCCACACTATAGAAGGGAGGCCAGGCACCCCCAGTTCGGCACACCATCCCGGTAATCTCTCCACCTTCCCCACTACCCACGATCTCGTACACGTTCCGCATTCCTCGCAGATGGATCGTCTCCGCTCCTCCGTCGGCAAGTTGGGCAAGAGGCTGCGCTGGGGAAGTAGTTCCGGCGGCAGCAGCGAGTCGAGCGGTGACTGCTCGGCAAGGGGGGGCTCTGGTGCTCGCGATGACATGTCGGTGGGTGGTGCATCCACCGGCTCGGCGGCGGCGACATACGAGATCCGCGCCCGCCACTCCGTCTTCGGCGCGTCCCTTCCAACGGGGCGTGCTACGAGGAGCCAAACGGCGGCACGCCGTGGGGTTCCCACATCACCACCACCGCCGGCATTCATGCTGCGCATGGTGGAGGATGGCTTCACCCTCCTGAGCGCGGAGGCACAGTGGCACTACCTCGCGGTGAGGGGAAGGTTCGTCCCCAACTTCGACTTGGACGAGACCTTCCTCACCTTGATCGGCCTGTGGGAGGACATAAGGAGGATGCTCAACAATCTCGGTTGGGTGGACTTCAACCTTCTTCCCATGGACTACAACCTCGACGTCGTCACCGAGATTGCCTCTATGATGAGGCTTGGCACCGTCGAAGACTTCAACGAGGCTGTCAACTTCCGCATTTGCGACATCATCTACATGGTGACCATGGAGGAGGCGGCTCAAGCCTTCGGCTTTGACGCCAACGCCGATGTCACCGGCATTTTGGGACGTGGGGAGTGGAAGAGATGTAGCGCGGCAACATCCGCAACCCCACCATTCAAGTCTTCCATCGGTGGTTGGCGGCGCGCATAGGCGACAAGGTCGACTCCAGCAACGTCACCGATGCAGACTTGCAGTGGCTCTACAACGCCATCGTGAGTCTATCTCATTGCAACCCCATGTCGGTGATGGTGCGGGGTTGGCTCGACAAGAGGGGCAAGGCAAGCAAGAAATTCGCCTTCGGGGCCTATCTTCAACGCCTAGCAGCCCTCGTCTGTGATGATGATGGACCGGTAGGGCGCGATGACAAGTGAGAGTGCGCGATGGAGATCGGCGAGAATATGACTCATGGCAATATTGTCACGGGAAGTGTTCGCGCCAGCTTCCATGTTGGTGGCACCAACGTCAAGCTCCCATGTGCGGAGCTAGGAGTTTTCCTCCCTCGCAAGCTGGAGGGAGGAAATTGGCTTGAGGAAGGTCTCCTAGAGGGGGGCCGAGTTCTCAAGGACCGCCGTGGACGGGTTCGACAGCCGGACACATCTACAGCAGCCGGTGGCGAGTGGGACTCCTAGGGGTCATGCCAGGGGCCTTAGCAGTGCAAGTCAGGGTGGAGCGACGCAGCGGGCGGTTCACAGCCCTCTGTGCCGATCGGCGCAGGCGATGCGCCGGTCGGCGCACCCTACTTCAACACGGGTATCGACTACAGGTACCAAGGACGTGTACCTGTGGTGCCTCCTGTGCCCGGTGCAGACTTTTTCATGCCCATGCAGGGGTACCTCGACAACAACATGCACTACATCGAGCACATGGAGGAAGCCACGTCCCAATGGAGGGACAACCACGATGCGATGGTGGAGGAGTTCGAGCGACTCAAGGCGCGGTGCTATGGCTTTGATCAGCCACCGTCTCCACTTTCGGAAGACTAGAGTGCCTAGGAGTTGGCACGTGTATCAGTTTCTCGGTTTGTGTTTTCTTTTATCTTTTGCAATCTTTTTTCTTTATTTGCATATATGTGTGTGAGCGGGTTGGGAAACCATTTATCGGGTGTGCTTACTTTCATGCAAGTGTGTTAGTAGTAATTAGTAGTAGTTTTATTTTCATGCAAGTGTGTTAGTAGTAGTTTTATTTTCATGCAAGTGTGTTAGTAGTAGTTTTATTTTCATGCAAGTGTGTGCAAAAATCATCACCATGTATTTGAGTTTCGATCTTAATATAATGGTGGCGGTTATGCTCTTTTAGGAGAATTGAATTATTTATTCTTTCTTGAGAAGTGTTGATGAAGACCAATTAATGTTGAGCATTGAATAAAATTTCGAACTTACACTTAATGATTATTCGGCAAATATGTCTTATGTGGAGCAATTTTGAGTACCCATGTGCTTCATTTGGGCTGTCCAGTTTGTGATGATAACTTAGTACCAATCTTTTCATAAATAAATTTTCATGTTGTGAACTTTGGAATTTATTGTTTTCAAGATCCTTACCTACCAATGCCATATTTTGAGCAATACACATGAACCTTTGATATGTAGATAAACATTAAATTGATGGTTGAGTTCGGTTAGGATTTAATTCTTTTTGGTATGAACTTTACTAAGATGGCAATTCTTTGTGTATCTTTTTCCAGCCTTGAATTACTCTTGCAAAAATTCAATTCCGCTGAGTATCCCACCCCACCATGAACCCAAAACATCTTGTTGAGTATCATTCCTTGACCACATCCTATATTTCTGGCTATATTTAATTCTTGAATAAATGTTGAAGCTTGACGGATCAAATACCAACAAATATTGGTGAATTTGGGTTGAGAGCCGATCGGCGCAGCAGAGAGAAAAATAAAATATAAAAAAAAAGAGAAAAGCTCTACTGTTTGCTAAGGGACTAGCAAAATTTTAAGTGTGGGGGGATGATATATGACATGCTTATTCTCGAAATTCATTCTAATATAGCCATGAATCATTCCAACCATGTGCAATCTTCCAAGATCAAATTTTTGCTATGCACATGTCCACATATCCAAAGTGTGAGTTGTTTCTTAAATTTTTCTTTCTTAATGGCCATCTTGATAAGTTTCTATAATTCCAACGAAGAATAATCTCCTAGCTTTACAATATATTATTGATTTATGTTTGCAATCCTTGAATTACCTCACCTAGCTACTCATATAAGCCTTACACTAATATTATTTGATCATTATGATGTAGAATATAGGTTGAGTGATTTGAAAGATGAGTTGTTGCCTTGGATTATTTGGAAGATAGATTCTCTATGTTCATAACAATCTTTTAAGTAATTTACATGTGTGGAAAAGTTATAATTTGTGAGTTGCACATGATCTGTTGCTTTGGAGAGAAACTTCAAGCTTTATGCCCATATTTGAACTATTTTGCTGAATACCAATATGAAATACACCACAATAGAACAATGCTCAACATTTACTGATTTGAGATATCTTTTATGATAGAAAAGTATGTTTTTTTATTTTTCTTTCTTTTACTTTACTCGGAACGAGCAAAGGTTTAAGTGTGGGAGAACTGTTGGCACTTCCCAAGTGCCCCTTTTATATGTGAATATTACTCCAATTAGAGCATAATTGATACTAATTTAGGCCATTTACCTATGATATTGTCTATATATTTGTATATGCGTTGTTTTGGAGCTTTATTACAGAAATAGGTAAAATTGGTGATTAAAGTGATGCTGGAGAGGACAGGAGTCCAGAACCGACAAAAAGCACTGAAGAAGCCTAGTGCGCCGATCGGCGCAGTACATGAGCCGATCGGCGCAAGGGTGTTTTGGCCCACAGAAGTGACCGAGGCCCATTACACATGTTTATGGAAGTTTATCTGCGCAAGACACTTGAATATATTTGCCTAGAAGATTTATGGAATTTCAAGATCTCGACTTGTAGTACAAGGCTTTATCTCGAAGGAAAAGGCCCACATGGCAGCTGTGGAAGACAGAGGAACCGACTCGGAGAAGAAACCAGAGAAGACACGGCTTGTGCCGATCGGCGCAATCCTGCGCCGATAGGCGCAACCGTCTTATTTGCTAGAAACTGAGTTCTTTACGAGTAGAACCCCTATAAATACTTATAAACCCTGGCCGCAGAGAGAGGAGGCGACAGAGGGACAACAGATCCGTGAGTTAGAGCCACCGGGGCTTGCCCCGTTAGAATAGATCTCTAGTTGAGTTTCAAGAACCATTGGTGTTAAGAGTTGATCCGTCAAGGTAGGCCATCTCGATGGGGATGAATCTTACTCTATGTATCTCAAGGATGATTGAATATGTTGATGATGGTTTTGGTGATTATTCTATCTTGATTCTATAATCATGCATGTGCTTATTCCAATTGCTTAGTTCTAGGCTAAGTAAGTTGATATTATCTTGATCATGGTGATTAGGATAGTATTCGGACATTGTATTGATTATGGTTGCTTGATGATGCTAGTAGTGTGGTTTAGCGGTAACAGCACTAAGCCTGCGCAACACTATTGGATAGTTGAGTAGGGTAAGATACTCGCGCGATAAATCGGGAGCCGCTCGGAAAGCAGGGTGGTCTTATTCATCATAGGTTTTCATTAATCTATGTAATTACCCATTATGATGCTATTTAATTAGACTTTCTCGTTACGATCTCACTAGTAGATATCTAGTTACTCACTTAACAGCATAGGCTTACAAAGCATCTGGCGCACTTTGGCTTAGATTCACTAGTGTGCCGATCGACTCAACTCCTGCGTCGATCGGCGCAATGACAGATTGGCTTAGATTCACTAGTGTGCCGATCGGCTCAACTCCTGCTCCGATCGGCGCAATGACAGATTTTATGTCTGGCGCACCTTTGTGCTGGTCAGTCTCCCCCTCACGCAACCTAAATTCGACAGTAGCTTTGACTAGATCTTTTACTGTTAACTTTGTTTAATTATCCCTAAGGTCCCAGTGGATTCGATAAACCTTGGAATACTCAATTCAAGGGAAAAAGTGCTACAATCGTACATCGTCCTCTTGCGGTAAATAAGTGGGTGCGTAGGTACGACCAACAATGAGCATGGTGTCTTGTGGTTCGAGGACTGCATGTGTGTGCCAAGGGTCAAGGACATACGTCAAACCATCTTGCGTGAAGCTCATGACTCCAGATATTCTATTCACCCTGGCAACACCAAGATGTATCAAGATCTCAGAACCATGTTCTGGTGGAAAGGCATCAAAAGGGAAATCGCTGAGTATGTGGCTCGATGTGACATTTGCAAGAGGGTCAAGGCAGAACATCAAAGACCAGCTGGTTTGTTACAACCAATCTCCATACCCGTGTGGAAGTGGGCAAACATCAGCATGGATTTCATCAATGGGTTGCCTCTGTCACCCAAGGGTCATAACTCTATATGGGTCCTCGTGGATCGTCTCCCCAAGTGTGCACGCTTCATTGCCACGCGTGACACTTACTCTGTTGAGCAGCTAGCTCATCTCTACATTGATAATGTGCTGAAACTTCATGGTGTACCTATGTCCATAATCACTGATAGAGGGCCCTAGTTTGTGTCCAAGTTTTGGGAGAGCTTGCATGTTGCCATGGGCACATCTCTTGATTTTAGCAAAGCATACCATCCACAGACTGATGGTCAGACGGAGAGAGTGAACCAGACTCTTGAGGATATGTTGAGAGCTTGTGTGCTTACTTATGGGAAGAGTTGGGAAGACAGTCTTTCATTTGCGGAATTCTCCTACAACAATAGTTATCAAGAAAGCTTGAGAATGTCTCCAAATGAGTCGCTGTATGGCAGGAAGTGCAGGACCCCTCTCATGTGATCTGAAGTGGGAGAACGATCATTCTTTGGTCCCGACATGATCAGGGCAGCAGAAGAGAAGGTTGAGAAAGTGAGAGAAAACCTCAGAGTTGCTCAAAGCAGGCAAAAGAGCTATGCAGACAAGAGAAGAAGGCCACTGGAATTCAGGAAGGGAGACTATGTGTACCTCATGGTCTCTCCTCTTCGGGGTACACGTAGGTTCGATGTCCGTGGAAAGCTAGCACCAAGATATATGGGACCATTTCGCATTGTGCGAAGAATTGGAATGCTTGCTTACAAGTTGGATCTGCCAGCCTACCTGGCGGGAGTGCATGATGTGTTCCACGTATCACAGCTAAAGAAGTGCTTGGAAGTGCCGACCAAGGTGGTGCCACCTCAAGCAGTGGATCTGCAGGAAAACCTAGAGTACTTGGAGTATCCAATCAAGATCATTGGTGAAGACTACAAGGAAACAAGAAGCTCAAAGGTCATGTACTGCAAGGTCCTACGGAGCAATCATACCGAGCGTGAAACAACTTGGGAAAAAGAAGAGAATCTCAAGAAGAAATTTCCCCATTTGTTTGTAGAGCAGGATTGAAATCTCGAGGACGAGATTCTTGTAAGCGGGGAGGTCTTTAACAGCCTAGAAATTTTCAAAATTCAAAATTTGAATCATTGTCAAATTAATTGCCAAGCTAATTTTTTTTCCTTGTAATCGAGTTGTGGGCTGATTCCTTTTTTCTCTCCTCGCGTCGGCCCACTCCCCTTTCCTCTCTTTTCTCTTTGCCCCGAGTCGGAACTAGACCAACTGGCCCAAACCGAGCGCCTGCTCCTTATCGTCTTCTCCCGAGCAATCGCCACCGCGCGATGTGGCGGCACGAACGCCAAAAAGACATGCGCCGTCATCTCCCTCGTCGCGCCGCCAAACCCTAGCCATGTGCTCGCCTATAAGTAGCCCGAGCCGCCACCTCCCCACCAACCCTAGCTCGCGCTGTCAGGCCGTGAGGGAAAACTCTAGCCGCCGCCTTTTCTCCCTCCTCTCCGTCGACGGCGCAAGGCTGTTGGTCGTATCTACGTACCCACTTATATACCGCAAGAGGACGGTGTATAGTTGTAGCTCTTTTTCCCTCAGAGTATTCCAAGGTTATTGAATTCACAGGGAATGGGCGGAACTAATACTATTAAAGGGTTACTAACAGATTGCAATAGGTTGGTTGGTGTGAATGATGACAGTGAGAAAGAGGAAGGTGAATGTTATTGAAGGGCCAACAGAATAATGAAGGATTCTCTCCTTAGGATTGGTTCACTAGCATGCAACCTCATTCTTATCAACTCAAGTGATGACTCTAATATTCTACAAGACATGGTGGTTTCATTCACCCCGGCTTTCACTACAGAGGCTATTAGCTCTCCACTGGTTTCTTGCACTATGTAATGGGCAAAAGTGTATTGGCCGATACACTAATGAAAGAGATAGATAGATGTGCAATAAAGTTCATCACATAGATTAAATCCATCGAGAGAGTATCAACAAGTATGAGAGTTACATGACCAGATCCCCGCACCAAAGAAGAGAATATGAGACTACTCACTCATCCTTCCGCTAGACATAGCAGAGGGGTGAGAAATAGCGCTGGAACGCGCATGAGCCAATCGGTGCAAGCAGCACGCCGATCGGCGCGACCTCCCGTCTGGTGGATCTCGTCGGTGTTGACGAACCTCCGCCGCCAATATCCTGGAACCCTAGTTTTAATAATTGGTTCTCGCGATTGCCGTCTCTCCTCATGCCTTTGGCTCTTTGATAGTTATCTTCCTTTTATACTCGACGGGATTAGGTCAACTTCCACCGACTCAAACTCATACTAGGTTGGGCCTTCGGCTTTCCTGGACCGGATCATGTTTTAGTCATCTTTCCCTCCTGCGTCGATCGGTGCATGGGCCGCGCCGATCGACGCAAGCCGTGTCTTCTCTTATTTCTTCTCCGAGTCGGTTCCTCTGTCTTCCACAGCTGCCATGTGGGCCTTTTTCTTCGAGGTAAAGTCTTCTACTGCATGTCGAGATCTTGAAGTTCCATAAATCTTCTAGGCAAATATCTTCTAGTGTCTTGCGTAGATAAACTTCCATAAACATGTGGAATGGGCCTCGGTCACTTCTGCGGGCAAAAACACCCTTGCGCCGATCGGCGCATTGGGCTTCTTCAGTGTTTTTCATCGGTTCTGGATTCCTGTCCTCTCCAGCATCACTTTAATCGCCAAATTTACCTGTTTCTGCAATAAAGCTCCAAAACAACGCATATACAAATATATAGACAATATCATAGGTAAATGGCCTAAATTAGTATCAATTATGCTCTAATTGGGGTAATATTCGCATATAAAAGGGGCACTTGGGAAGTGCCAACAGTTCCCCCATACTCAAATCATTGCTAGTCCTCGAGCAATACAAAATCAAATAGTAATACGAATTTTCACACCATTCTTCATGCAGTCAATCTCAATCATCATTTTTACTCGTTATCCCGCCACAAAGATTTTCTCTCATCTCCTTTTAACCAATCGGCATATCTTACTTGAACTTATTCAAATTACCACAGAACCTTTTCAAAAACAATTTTAGTTCTCCTCAACTCATCTTTTACCATCAAACATCAAGCATTTGGTCTTCTCTAGGTCTCTCAAGTGTATTTGCTTCCCTCTCCTATCTAATCAAGGATTGTATATGGATCTTGGAGGGCTATATAACTAAATTAAATCATAAGATTAACCATGTCAACAATGTGCTCAAACATGCCTATTAAGAAAGGATTTTCTTGGAAATGAACTTTTAATGGAGAAGATGAATGTAGAATATCTAAAAGAAAATTCAATGAGAACAATTGGCAAAGAATGAGGAATAATCAGAAGTCTGCTTTCTTTGATGACCTTACTGCCTCTCAGGGAATATATTTTTTTTCTCTTTACCCCTTTTTTATAATAACCTCTTTTTTTTCTTTTTTTGCAACAGCGCTGATCGGCGCAAGCGTCGCGCCGATCGGCGCGACCTATATTTTTTTCCTTCTCTTTTTTTTTCTTCTTTTCTTTCACCTCTTTTTTAATATTCCCTGATATGATCAGCAATTTCTGTCTTGTATCAGCAGCGGAAACTTTTTGAATTCCCTTTTATTGAGAATATAGGTTGTATCAAGGATGAGGGAGAAACAAAGATGTATGGTTTTCATGATAGCAAGGAATTTAATTGGATAAGAATGGCTAGAAATACAGAGATAAACAAAATAGATCATCCTTTCCTAACTTGGTCGAAATCATGAGCAAAAAGTTGACAAAGTTACTTACAATCCACTTAGTTCAAATGTGTAGCTTGCTCTCATTCACTCGGCTATGTAGGCATATTTAGACCTTGCTTTTGCTTTAGCTTATGATGAGTCAAAAGAAATTTTCACAAATATAAAGCTCAAAAGTTAAGTGGTAACCAACAAATTCAAGTAATCAACCAATCGATCATCAGAAAGACAAGATAAATAGCATGGGGCACTTTCAATTTGACAATTGACACTAACTTTATTAAAGACAATGCAAGAATTCAAACTACATAAAAGACCTAGAAGCAACTCTCAACATGACTCATGACTCTCTTAAGCACACACACAAACTTAAATAAACACTCATCAAAAACACTTAAAAACTAAGAAACTAGACTCACAAACACTTAAAAACACTTAAAAACTATGACTAATGGCAAAGCCCTTCCCCCACGCTTAAAATTTGCAATGTCCTCATTGCAAGAGAAGAAACACAACACACTAATCATGCAGACCATGCCTGTTTAAGACTCGGAAAATTCGTCTTATATTCCTTATGAGAAAAGTGTAGTCCGCTTTGTTCATCTCGATCGTATCCTGTATTCTGCGGTCCACATCTCTTTGATTCATGTAAGCACGATCTCTGTCTAGATGTAGTCTCTCAATGTTTCTTCGGCAGACAGGACAGCAAGCAGGCGATTGCAGGTTATGATTTTCAACGCTGTAAGGAGAGAAACTATTCAAATTCCTCTGAGCCGATCGGCGCAGTGGTGTTCTTCCACCATTGCGACTTCCTCCACTTCCCTCTGCATTACCATTAACTCTTGTTGAAGTTCCTGCTGCCCTGTCATTACTGCATTCTGCAAGTGTTTCCTGATTTTCGAACTTACGACTACCAAAGCTTCCTTGCATATCAAAATCATCACTAAAATCTCCAGGCACACTAAGATCACCGCTTTCCAAAGTTTCCAAATAGTATGACATATAGTCACTATCCCATTCGGAATAATTCTGAATTGGCTTACCCGATAATCTAGCGGGTCTGCAAACCTCTGGTGTAATCTTACACTTCCTTGCAGCAGTTTCCTCGTCTTCACTTGGCAGAGCCGTCAGATCAATAAATTCAACCATATTCAGATCGTGCCGATCGGCTCCAGTGTCGCGCCGATCAGCGCAGCCAGCAGCTTCCTGCATATACTCATCTAACTGCTCTAGATTACGCTCACGGATCACCTTATTCTGTTGCCTTCGTAAAATCTCATCATTAATCTCCTTAGGTGTCCTTCCTCCAGGAACTGCGCGACAGCCATCATCATAAATCAAATCTCTAGGTATGAAAACTGGATCTTCTGCCAATTGGAGTTCTACCTTGCGTTGAAGATCTTTAGCACAAAAGAAACACTTGCAACCCTCAATACAACTGTTCCTATGAATCTTATTTTCTTGAAAACCTTCCCAATCGGTAAGAACCATGGGAAAGGATTCATCCCTTCTAGCTTGAAGATCCGTCTCCACATCCTGCTGGTACATAGCTTCTTCGAGTTCCTCTCGCAGCTTGAGTTCATACTAGGCAGAAATGTCATGTTCACCATAAAGTCGGCACCTATGAATTGTGAGGGTGCTCTCTTCATCTAGCTCTTCCTTCTCTTGCTCAGTCAATGATCTTTCGAAAGATAGGAAATCTTCATACGATAAGGGCGTAGCAAGATCAAGAAGATTTTCCATGGTATACCTTTGAGAAACTACTTCACTTTCAATAGGCGCTACAGATTTTCCTTTGCGCACCAATACTCTTTTCATCATCTGCCGAAGTTCATTGTCCATCTTCACCTCGTCAGCGTTCCACGCGTCAGCTTCGCTTTTCTTCATGAATTTCTTACGCAGATCTGACCAGACGAGGGGATCATCTCGTGTTGGTGTCAACACTTCGTCAACTTCTTCCTAGGGCCAATTTGCAGAGGGCTGAGGAAATCCGCCGTCACGCCGATCGGCGCAAGGGTCGTGCCGATCGGCGCCGCCATGGTTTCTGCCTGATGCGCCACCTTTCATCGCTTCTGCTCTTAGGGTTTGTTCTGGTCATGATGTAATACGAATTGATTTGTGGGTTTGCTGTCACCTCATATTTATATCCCTTGATTTCCAATTGGACTAGGACTCTTTCTCTTATTCGTGGAATTTAACGAGTCATAAAAAGGCAAGGTCCAAAACCGACTCAAAACAAAAAGGACTCTGCCGCGCTGATCGGTGCAGGGCTGCGCCGATCGGCGCAGCGTCGTGCTGATCGGCACGGTACACTAAATTGCCAAATTACTACAGAAAATACAAGCTTTTGTTTTACGTCGTTAAGCTCGACCACACGGGGTACTAAGCAGTGAAATACACATCAAAAGATTTTAATTCAAATGAGTCGAGTTCTAGGTATACATTTAGGTGTTGTCCGTTCACCGTGTACTTGTTTCTCTTGTCATCCATTATAATTACCTCTCCCGAAGGTAACACCGTATTCACGAGATAAGGTCCCTCCCATTTGCTTCACAGTTTGCCTTTACCAAATAATCTGAATCGCGAGTTAAATAGGAGCACCCGATCTCCTTCCTTGAATTCCTTCTTCAAAAGTTTCTTATCGTACCACTTCTTTGTTTTCTCCTTGTATATGGCTGCATTTTCATATGCACGCAATCTCATTTCTTCCAATTCACTTATTTGTATCTTCCTTTTCATGCCAGCGGCATCAAGATCCAGATTGATCTCCTTTATAGCCCAATAAGCCTTATGTTCCAATTCCACCGGTAGGTGACACGATTTCCCATAGACGAATTGATACGGTGTCATACCATTTGGTGTCTTGAATGCCTTCCTATATGCCCATAACGCTCCATTAAGCTTCGTGGCCCAATCTTTTCCTTCCTTTGTAACAATCTTCTGCAGAATTCCCTTTAATTGCTTATTTGAAGTTTCTGCTTGTCCATTTGTCTGGGGATGGTAGGTTGTTCCAATTCTATGTTCAACTCCAGATTTGGTTAAAAACCTAGCAAATTCTCCTCCTGTAAAATGGGATCCTCCATCTGTAATTATTATCCTCGGTACCCCGTACCTAGGAAATATCTGCTCCTGAAGTATACTCCTTGATTCTCTTGTAGTGTTAGCCTTGAATGCCATTGCTTCGACCCACTTGGAGACATAATCAACGGCGACCAATATATACTCGAAACCATGAGAATTCACAAAGAGTCCCATAAAATCCATACCCCAAACATCAAAGATATCGACTTCAAGATTGTACTTAAGAGGCATTGCATTCCTACTGTTAGCATTCCCTATTCGTTGGCATTGAGCACATGTTGCAACATACCTTTTTGCATCTTCATGCATAGTAGGCCAATAGAGTCCACTTGCCCATACCTTTGCCTGTGTTCTAAAGTAGCCATAATGTCCCCCATAATCCGAAGAATGACATTTTGCTAAAATGCTTGCTCTTTCTTCTCTGGGTACACATCTCTGTACTGCTCCGTCCTCGCAATACCTATACAAGTATGGGTCGGCCCATATAAATTTTCTCATTTCACTCTTAACTCTTTTCCTTGTGTTCTTGTTCATCAGATCGGTTTGTCCCTTGAAACCTTTGATAATATCCATCATCCAGTTCTCTCTACGATCAAATGCGGCAAATAACTGCTCTTGTCGCATTTCATCTCTTATTGGCTCAGTTGATGGTGATTCAAGACGAGATAAATGATCTGCTACAGAATTTTCTACTCCTTTCTTATCTCTTATCTCCAAATCAAATTCTTGCAGCATCAATGCCCATCGCATTAACCGAGGTTTAGACTCCTTCTTTGAAACCAAGTATCTTATAGCAGCATGATCAGTATATACAATCACCTTAGAATTTAGAATGTAGGATCTAAACTTCTCAAAAGCAAATATAACAGCTAGCATCTCCTTCTCAGTTGTTGTATAATTTATTTGCGCCTCATTCAAAGTTTTGCTAGCATAATAAATAGCATGCACTTTACCTTCCTTCCGTTGTCCAAGAACAGCTCCAACTGCATAGTCACTTGCATCACACAAAATTTCAAAAGGTAGACTCCAATCAGGTGGCTGCATAACGGGTGCAGAGCATAGAGCTTCCTTTAATCTCCTGAAGGCCAAGAGTCTTTCCTCATCCATAACAAATTCTATATCTTGCTTTAACAATTCTGTCAGGGGTTTAGCAATCTTCGAATAATAGAAGTTGGCATGTCCAAGAAAACTCCTCAAAGTTGTAAGATCAGTAGGGGGAGGTAATTTCTCAACTATAGATACCTTTGCCTTATCAACCTCTATCCCTCTTTTAGATATGACATGACCAAGTACTATCCCTTCTGTTACCATGAAGTGACACTTCTCCCAATTAAGAACTAAATCGCATTCAACACACCTTTTCAAAACCTTCTCCAAATTCTCCAAACAGCTATCAAAATCGACTCCATGTACAGAGAAGTCATCCATAAATATCTCTATAATATCTTCTATGAATTCAGCGAATATTGCATTCATGCATCTTGAAATGTTGCAGGCGCGTTGCAAAGAACAAATGACATCCTTCTATATGCATATGTCCCAAAAGGGCAATAAAAGTAGTTTTCTGCTGATCTTCTGGTCTTACCGGTATTTGAAAGAAACCACTATATCCATCCAAATAACAAAAGTATGAATTTCTTGCTAATCTTTCAAGCATCTCATTAATGAACGGAAGAGGATAGTGATCTTTCTTTCTCACTTTGTTCAAACTTCTATAATCTATGCACATTCTCCATCCAGTTACAGTCCTTTGAGGGATCAACTCATTGTTTTCGTTTGGCACTACTGTCAACCCTCCTTTCTTGGGTACACAATGCACTGGGCTAACCCATTCACTATCAGCAACATGGTAGATCATACCTGCATTAAGCAGCTTCAAAATCTCCTTTTTAACCACTGGCTTCATTGATTCCTTCAACCTTCGCATCCCTTCAACCACTGGTTTAGTATTCTCCTCCAAGTTAATCTTGTGGGTGTAAAATGCGGGGCTGATTCCCTTGATGTCATCCAATGTGTAACCAATGGACTTCTTATACCTTTTGAGCACAACAAGAAAGCCTTTCTGTTTCTTCTTTTGTTAGGGCGTTGTTTACAATAACTGGATATGTGCTATTCTTTCCTAGATATTCATAGCGTAACTCCTTCGGAAGTTCCTTTTGTTCCACTTCTGGCGCTTCGTCTGGATCCACCTCCCCGAGAGGTTCAAAATCAGGATTTTCCTGGTTGAGCCGATCGGCGCAGGGGTCACGCCGATCGATGCTGCCAGTATGATTGAGCCGATCGGCGCAGGGGTCGCGCCGATCGGCGCTGCGAGTATGATTGAGTCGATCGGCGCAGGGGTCGCGCCGATCGGCGCTGCCAGTATGATTGAGCCGATCGGCGCAGGGGTCACGTCGATTAGCGCTGGCAGTATACTTTTTAGTTTCACGCATGATGTGGTTCAGTGGGTCTCCCATATCCATCCCTATCCTCTCTTCTTCCTCTGGGCAGAATTCCTGATAGCAAGAAGAGTCTTGATGAGACGGATCATTAAATTGAAATTGCACTTCTTCCTCTCCCAGGTGTAGCGTGATTTGACCTTTCCCAGCATCCAGAACAGCTTTTACTAATCTTAAGAATGGCCTTCCCAGAATGATATCTTCAACCCCAGTTTCTTTATTGTCTAGAACAAAGAAATCTATCGGCATTGTTTTCGAGCTGATCTCAATTTCGACGTTCTTGATCACTCCCAGTGGCTTGGTTTTTCTACCATCCGCCATGATCAGCTCAAGTTCGGTCCCTATCAGCCGCTGTTGAGTTCCATAAGGCATGCTCATGAATGCATCGTAAGTCATCAAGCTGACACGGGAGCCAAAGTCACATAAGGCTTTAGAAAATTTCTTCCCCGATATCTCACATGGTATGTACGGTTCTTCTTTTTCCTCTTCAGTCACACCTACAGCATACACGCCGCATAATCCTTCGTAGGGGGATGGCTCAAAGCAACTGTCTAGCAATCTTTTTGCTTGTTTCACCTCTGTTCCATCAAGCTCTATATCATCCTTGTAAAGCTTCCCTAAAACTCTCCCAATAATCTCTTGATCGAAAACTTCCGACTTGAGGCGATTACTTGGGAAATTATACTAAATTCCAGCTTCGGAGGCGTCTTGCGGACTGAAGGATCTTCTCATATTAAGCAATTCTTGCAAAAAATCAATGGGAATCCAGTCCATTGGCTCAAATTCGTCAAGTGGTTTAGCATTCGCCAATGTTCTATCCCTCTTCGGTTTAGCAAAATTCCCTTCAAATTCCTTCAGTTGATTGTCCAGAATCGCAGCTTCAAAGCCGTGTCTTCTCTTGTTTCTTCTCCGAGTCAGTTCCTCCGTCTTCCACAGCTGCCATATGGGCCTTTTCCTTCGAGATAAAGTCTTGTACTGCACGTCGAGATCTTGAAGTTCCATAAATCTTCTAGGCAAATATCTTCAAGTGTCTTGCACGGATAAACTTCCATAAACATGTGGAATAGGCCTCGGTCACTTCTGCGGGCAAAAACACCCTTACGCCGATCGGCTCATGTACTGCGCCGATCGGCGCACTCGGCTTCTTCAGTGTTTTTCGTCCGTTCTGGATTCCTGTCCTCTCCAGCATCACTTTAATCGCCAATTTTACCTGTTTCTGCAATAAAGCTTCAAAACAACGCATATACAAATATATAGATAATATCATAGGTAAATGGTCTAAATTAGTATCAATTATGCTCTAATTGGGATAATTTTCGCATATAAAAGGGGCACTTGGGAAGTGCCAACAAAGGCGAACAACGCGACCGCCGTCCGTAAGTCGAACCCTTCCCTACTGCTTTGTCTCTCATTTGCGCATCCTCCTGCACTGACCGCGTGGTGTTTGGAGCAGAGGAGAAGGAGGATTTGGAGAAACCTCGTCCGCCGCCGGGACCATCTCGCCGCCGATTCCCTTCTACCGGGCGAGCCTCAACCATTCCCCGCCCCTATTACTGCTTCTTTGTCTCATGTCCTTGCTCCAGGCCTTGATCGTGACCGCCCCTCTCTGCAGATTGCTTCGAACGGCGACTGTGCCAGTCGCCGTGGTCACCGCGTCCGCCCTCGAGCCGTCCCTCTCAGGCACTTGTCTTGTGCTGAACTCCCTAGACCTCGCCGACCCCGCCGTTCGCTTCAAACCGTTGCGGTAAGGCCCTGCGAACCCCTCCGACCCCCCTTCTTCCTTATCTCTCTATCTGGTGCTTGTTTTTGCTATTGGGTCGCTGCGACATGTGTTTTGCCATGGCTGTGAATGTGAGCTCGCGCGCGCGCGTCGGCTCTGCTCTGTGATGTGTCCGCTTGCTTGGTCGAGCCCAAGTCGTGGAGTTGTGCACGCGGTTGTGCTGGAGTGGTGTTGCGTGGGACCGAGCGGCCATCTGCTGCTCGCTTACCGTCGCACGGAGCAAGCCGTACCCTGGTGCCTTTGCATGCCGGGCAAGGCTCATCGCATGGTGATGCTGGGCCGCGCGGAGCTGGACCAAGGCCCAAGTAGAGGCCTTGTGGCCTGGCTTCAGCTTTGGGCCAAGGTTCCGCCTCAAAGGCATTTCCGGCCTGGCTGGAAGGTGTGGGCTGAGGCCAAGCCTCGTGGGCTGCACCTGAGTTTCAGACCAGTAGGGTTGCTGGGCCAAGATCAAGTCCTTGGGCCGAGTAGTGGGAGTTTAGGCCCAAATTATTTTGTTGCTCTGTTTTATTTTTTGTGGACTTGGTCTACCGTGGTCTGCCATCTGCCACCCAACGACGGATGGGCCCCACTAGTCAGCTGTGAAAACTAGAAAAGAATATTCCCTAGAATATTCTCTGTTATTTTTCCAGAAAATCATTTATCTCCTGTTTATCTTCGAAAATTCCTAGAAAATCCATCTTAGCTCCGTTTTTAGTGATTCCAATTGCGTTAGTTTTGTAAATTTATTCTCCTCGCTTTGGTAGTGTCCGTCGAGCCTAACTAGCATCTTTTAGGATGGCAATTTAATTTCAACTCGAGATCATCTTTATTCGTCTTGACTTACTCGTTGTTTCTGACTCGATGCACAGACCCTCCGGAGCCACAGGAGTACGAGTAGGAGCGTACTGAGGACCTGGACCCTGACTGGAACCCCGACTCTCAAGACAAGCCGCCTTCCTTGATCACTATTGTCTACCCAGTTTTTCTAAAACTGCATGTGTTGTTTGCAACTGTTTTGCATGCCAACAATTTAAAATGACGCTAGATCGTACCCAAGCCATATCATGTTTACCTTTCCACTGTTAAGCCATAGGAATATTTTGCTACTATGACAACACTTAGCCTGCTTAGTTGCATAATTTCAAACTCTCACCGGGACACTATGAAATAAATTTGTGTGAATGATTTAAAATGTGCTCTGAGTGCGTGTTTGAAAATAACTCCACAATACCCGATTTAGCGGGGGCGGGCGTAGGTGATACTAGGTGCCAAAGGGTAGATTGGGCAACCCCTATTGGGAGAGTGTCTGTGACGGATACAGTTGAGTAGAGACTTGGGCTATGGGTGTCTGTTGTGGTTTGGGCTGTTGAGGTTTGGACAGGAGGAGGATGGGGATGGAGATGCCTGCCCCGGCTGCCCTTTTAGGTACATTCACGTGACACATGTCTCCAGGTTATTACTTACACACCACATTGACCCTGTGTGGATAGTGGCGGAATCTTGATACTTGCGGAGGACTGGTGTTCTAGCCGTAGGAGTGCGAGGTAGTGTTAGTGGTTCCCGTTGGTTGCGACCCAGCTCCACGAGAGGGATACCCCACCTGATCAGTGGTAAACCCGTCACAGCTTCAAGACCCTTAGTCTTGCGAGGCTCTAGGAGCTCAGTTTTAGAGGCGCGGGAGACACCAGTCGATGCTTGAGTAAGGATTCTGAGTGAGCTTTCTGTGCTTAGGCTACGGCCATAGTCTATGTATGGGGCCACATCGTGTGGGTACAGGTGTATCACTCTGTAGAGTTATGATCTATATATATAGCCGCGTCCTCGGTAATGGACATCGCTTGAGAGCTTTCATAGTGATTAGATTTGTTTTCCTCTTCCTTTTCCCCTCTCTTGTTTTGCATCCGGCCTAGAGTTGTGGCCCAGTTGGAAGGATATTAGATGGGATTAAAATTTGAACCTTGTTGGGACGTGTTAATCTCAATAGGGCAAGATAATAAAACTTGATGATTTAAACGATTTGAAAAGTTTTAAAAAAAAATGTTTATCAACCTAGCTTTTGGCACTCAGCCTTAACCCCTTCTTGAAATACCTGCATGCATAGCATACTTTGCTAGGATAGTACGACTCGTTGAGTACGGCACGTACTTGAGGTTGATCGACTTGTTGAGTACTTCATGTACTCAGGGCTGCTCCCCTTCTCGCTTTCAGGGGATGGTAGAGCTAGCGAACCGGACTACAACTTCGACGACGTGGATGATAAGGAGTAGATCGGTCTCTCACCTACACTCGAGCTGCCTGTGGAGAAGAATCACCTATGAAGACTTCCGCTGTCGATTTCACTTCTGCCTTTGTCATTTCACTTCTGCTAGATGCCATGATCATCTTCCTTGGCCTGCGTGCCATGATCTTGTACCCAGATGTTGATGCTTAATTTATGAAATCGATGTCATGTTGATCTATCTTATCTTTATATCTTGTTCTGTTATGCTTTTATGGTATCACTTGTGAATGGTTGTACAAGCCACTCTCCTGGGAGTGGCTGTGAGGTACAAACGACACGGTTTTGACTTTTGGGTAAAGTCTGGTCGTCACACACACGATGGAGATCAATCGAAGAATAGATGATTGTGTGGCGTGTGGTCCGACATCGCGGTAAGATGAAGATCGATCCGGCAAGCACGCTGCTACATCCGCATGGTCTGACGAGTGTGCGTCATATCCTCCATACTCCGCAAGCTGTGACTCCCACAGGGTGAAGCTCTCTCGCTCAGACGAGGTCAACTGCATGAGGAAGCTGGTCACGGATCGAATTCTCGTTGGTCTTTGGCGAGAAGACGATGGCCTCGTAGGCTGGCTAGGAGCTACGACGGCCTCATCAAGCCGAGTATGGCCAAAACACTGCCAATTACGATTATGGCGTATGAGCCAAACAAAATGTGTATTCCAATACATTTCTTGCAATTGCAGTGTAGTTTCATTTCATTTCCGTTTACGTTTACAATTGCCAACCAAACAGCACCCAAGTGCGTTGGTCGGAAAAGCCTGCCAGATATACCGCGCGGATCACATTGCACATTGCATACATCTGAATCCAGCCGTCCACTTTGTGACGTCACCAACGCCTGCATTGACGTGGACCATGTCTACATGCCGCCGGTTGAGTTCGTCGACAAGCGGCACTCGAGCTCCAGCGAACTGAGCAACCTCCATCAATCTTCGACTTGATCCTGGCGACTAATGGCAAATACTTCATCCTCAACGTCAACTACTGTCCATCATACTCCAAGGTGTCCAATTTTGAACAAATTCTAACATAACAGCGGTAGCAGGTGATCGCCCTCACATGTGTTGCTTTGAGCCACCAGCAGCTAAGGTGAAGCGGAACAAAAACGACGAGTAGTCTGTTGCTGCAGGCGTCGCAATTTATAGAAAGTCAGTTGTTACCTTTGTTCTTGACATATCTGGGCATCTGGCTAATAATCAAGTTGTTGAAGCAGGGGTATCTAACGCAGAAGGGAGAGGCGAATGAAAAAAATTGTTGCTAGCTGGACTGCAGGAGCAGTCAATGTTATTCATGTGGTGATCACTGATTCAAGCTATCCTTGTACCTCTTTCGGCATGTTTTTTCATGGTTATATCATATTGAATTATATAAGAACCTTTACTGCGATCCAGTACTGAACTGTATGTTTTTCTTCTTGTTTGATTCAGTTCAGAAACGTGTTCCTGTGTTGACTGTTAAGGTGGATTGCCCCAATAGTGTGGAAGTGATTAACTCGATCTTCCCCTTATGTTTATAAGGACTACCATGCAACTTCTGCTTCGTGAGTCCTCACATTTGTAGATACAACAACTCTACCACCATGTGAAAACCATCCGTTTTGGGAGCTCAGATGAAACATGTACAGTTGTCTACCAATAACTAATTGGTATAAAGATTATTATGTCTTGTAACTATTTTCCTATAGATGCCCCATGTCTTCCTCTAGGATATGCAGATTTCTATCATACTTTCTAGCTTTCAATCGAATGAAAACAATTAGTCGATAGTTTGTTATTTTAAATTTTGATTTTTTTTATAGAATTATTTGTATAATAATTATAAGTCGTTGGATCTAGATCCGATGGCTCAAAGCGGTGATTAAAAGTTGCACAAACTTTCAGCTTACTAAAAATTAGCAAAATCCATAAGTTTCTACTAAATAGGACAATTCTCTTTTTTAAATAAATAAATAAATATTGATACAGGGAAAACAAATCAGTGCTATGCATTTAACAAATACTATGCTTCATGACTCTGCAACTTTAATTTTAGTTTATGAATTAACAAAGATGATCTCATGACCTTAGTTTTAGTATCCGTTGCAACGCACAGGTCAATTGCTAGTAATTCAATATCGTCGCTATAGAAAGTCCAAATTCTTTTAAGAGATAAAGGGTTAATTGCAAAAAACACCTCATAATTCACTTGGAGTTTGAGATTCCCACCCATAAGTTATTTTGTTGCAAATTCTCACTCATCCAGTAAGTTTTGTTACAAAAACCACCCCAATATGCACATGTTTAATTCATTCAACATATTTTTTTTATTTAGAGTAGCCAATAATAATTTTATTAAACATACAAAATTTTGAAAGTATAATCTTCTTTATTTTTACAAAGAATATGTAGCAACATTATCAATTAAAGTTCGAACAGTGTTTTACAAAGTTTGAGATTTGGATACATTTTTTTATAAAAATAAGAGGAATCAAACACACTAAAAATCTTTAACAATATTAGACTTATTTAACTAAGTTTATTTTTAAATTTATATATATAAAATATATAAGATCAATTAAACATGTGTCAATTGTGGTTGTTTTTATAACTAAACTCATTGGATGTGTGAGGATTTACAACAAAAAAAATCTTTTGGTAGCTAGCTGATGGCTGAACCCAAAGGAAAGAGGGTAGTAGGGTTTATCTCATGTGGACATAATGGATACTGCACTATTGGTTGTCCTTGATAATGGTGACGCTCAAAATGGCTGAAAGCCACATGTCTACAATGCTACTATTAAGAATATTTTGAGAAGTGTATGGTGGTAATCACAAAGGACAACATAACAACAAGGTGTAAAACTTTTGATAAACATTATGATATCATTAGCAAGATACTTTCTCAGAGTGGATTTGGTTGAGATTGGAAAAATAACAAGCTGCAGATTGATAGTGATGAAGTTTGGGCTAAATATGTTGAGGTATGTAGAATTTTGATTCTAATTTTTCTTTGGTAAAATAATATAGCTTCAAATTTATCTTATATATGTGTGTATTATGCAGGCTAAGAAGACATCAACTTGTTACAAGACCAAAGTGGCACATAACTAGGATGCAATCTCAACCATTTACTTAAAAGATCATGCTAATGGAGAAGGTGCCATGATCGGTGCTGAGGCTACTCAAGAACCAGCAGTAGAAGGTACTCAACCGTCTTAAGATTTGCCTTATAAGCGGCAGCAAACTGGGGATACAATTATGTGCATGCTGGAGATATGAAGACCACATTTCATGATGCTATGAAGTCATGTGAGCCATTACAAATGCCTCAGGTGACTCCACCGATGGACATACTTTCTGCACTTGAAATGATACCAGATTTTGTTAGGAGTGACATGCTACGGGCTTATGGAAAGCTGATTCTTAGTGAACGCTTATTCTAAACGCTTATGAAACTCCCGATGGCCTTTAGGAAGAAATGGCTGCTGACATTGAGTGAAAAGAATGCAAGTTGAATGATACTTGTATGCTTCCTATTATGTAATAGTTAAGACCATGATCGTGTTAGGTGTTTAATATAATAGACTAAACTTATGGTGTGTCCTTCTCTTCCCATTCTGTTGTTTCTATTTGTAAGAGACATGAAAAATATTGAAACCATGTCATTGGCTCTATCATGCTCCTCTGATCATTATTTTTACAATTTTTGATTTTGTTATCATGATTTCTTGGAATATTGATGCTATTAAGATCATTTTCATAATTTTCTCATGATTTATAAAATTTGAAGTCATACGTATATAAATACATTCAAATATATACACTTTTTGTTGAGAAAATATTTTCATACATGTATAGATAGGATAATGCTCAAAGCTTTCAACATTTTATAATTCAATCATTTGTACATCCAAGCAGGAATTAGAATTGGCTACTACTATTGATTTCAACTATAAATTCTATGAACATCTAAACAACAGAATTAACATTATAGGCCATTTTCAATACAGCTTGACTTTATTATTTAGGGTCTAATTTAATTCCTTCTTCTGAATGTTAATATCCAAACGAAATCTAAATAACTTATGAGGTGATTTATGCAATTATCCTCAAAACAAACGAGCTCCCGGTCGCGCGCGAGAGTTTCACTCCTGAACGGCTGAAATCTGTCACACCACAACCCTAAACGGCCAAAGCCAGCACCGGAAATTCGCCGGCGGGTTGGTGTTCGCAGAACCGAATCGATGTCCTTCGCGTTCGGTTTCTTGCGGTCGCGCCTCTTCAATCGGCGCAGCAACCACCAGGCGTCTACAGTCCTTCGCCTCTGCGTCACCTTCTCCACCGCTTCACCATCATTGTCGGAGGAGCCTTCCACTACCGACACCGGCGGCAGCATCCCAGCTACCATCAGGGAAGGACGAGTGGAGATCTTCACGGACGAGTTCAACTCGGTATTTTATAACAAGGCACAGGTTTGCATCATTGCTCATGATTTTTTATGTGCTGTAGATTTTTTTTTTTAAATATCGTTCATAGTGGAATCCGAGTAATTTCTTTTATACGGGCAAGTAATTTTGTTATGTTACGGGAATCACAGAAGCTTGATGATTTTTGAAGTTCGTATTGTTGTTTATGATGTGGCCTCGCCTTTGAAATATGAAACTTATTTGTCGCAAAAAAAAAAAGAAATATGAAAGTTATAATACCAGTACTGGTGTAGGAGCCAAACTTTACTGATTTAAACTGCTAACGGATTTACTGATTTTGTCCCCTGCACAGTTACATAGTATAGACCGTGAGTAGATTTCGGAGTACATTTCCTATGGCCAATCATTGTTCATATGTTAATTGCTACCAAAAGTTAATTGTCTTGGAGATGTTCTGAAGTTAATGTGAATACAACTTCAAAATAAAGTTTCTGCTACTAGGTTCTTATGAAAAATTTGTTGCATGTTAGGTTAACAACAGAGATATTTCTATTGCTGTACTGAGATCATTTATTTCAAAAAGACGTGAAGAATATGCCACCCAATTGACAAAAGGCATGAATTTCAAATATCTTGGACTGTACCAATCATCAGTTTTTACATCATTATATTTGGGCATTTTATGAATGAGTGACAAAATACTGCAAAATGTGATAGGTGGACCAAAAGACAATGCATTGACAGAACATACTAAGTACAAAGCGCCAAGAGTTCTTGAGGTGGGTTCCTTAATATTTATTTTCCTTCTACTGATATTTGCACCCTCAGTATATTGCTAACTGTTCATGTGTACCTTTCTACCTGTGGCTATTGTAGTATCTTCATACGAATATGTAGTGAATTTCTTTTTGACCCAAATACGTAGTGAATTTGAAATACAATGATTTGTTGCAACTGAATTTCTGATTTATTATGAACTAGAGTTATGTTCAATGTTCCTTTTTTTTTATTTGAAAGAGCATGTCCTTTTGCAATTCCATATGGTAATATTGCTGCTGTTGATACCTTATTCGTTTTGGCTTTCAGCAAATAATCTAAGGACTCCTGTCATAGACAGGATCCTTCAATGAAATCTTATTTTAATGACTTTCCTTTTTAGGCTTTGGCTGCATCAGGATTAAGAGCCATTAGGTATGCCCTTGAGGTTGATGGGATTGGAGAAGTTGTTGCTATAGACAATAGTGAAGGTGAATTTATGTCTCAATATCAAGTATTGAATATATATTTTTTTCAGAATGTTCTGAATACAGAAATTATATTCTGTCTGACTGATTCTATTCTGTTTGACTGATTCTAAATGCTTATTTGATTCACTGCAGTAGCTATAGAAGCCTGCAAGAAAAATATATACCACAATAGCAGTCTTGTTCCTTCAAAGGTGGTACCACATCTTGCTGATGCTCGTGTTTACATGCTCAACCACCCAAAAGAATTTGATGTGGTACTGCCTTCTTTATACATACGTTTTGCTTACTTCTCCTGTAATTGTCTGTGTACAAGTCTCATCGCTGAGGAAGAATAAATGTGAAATGATTTTTTTATTTTGTATATACATGCATCTTTGCCTTCCATAGCTGTAGGCCTAAGTTTGTAAAGTGGATTCACGTCATGGTGGCTGTTACAAACCAAGGGATTGAATTGTTTCAATCATGTTTCATTGACACTTGCACATGGCTCAGTTTTGTTTGGAGTATCAGGAAAATGTGCATCAATATGATTTCTATTAACGTCCTGTACATCCTGAATCAGGTTGACCTTGATCCTTATGGATCACCAGCTGCATTCCTTGATTCGGCAGTTCAATGTGTAGCAGATGGGGGTATCTTGATGTGCTCAGCTACAGATATGGCAGTGCTTGCTGGAGGAAATGCAGAAGTTTGTTTTTCCAAGTGAGATTTTAAACTCCTGAGTCCTGACTTGAATTTTACTTTCCAAGCACATTACTTACAAGAATCTAGTACTCACAGTGCCAGTAATATGTACCTGTAGATATGGTTCTTATCCATTGAGAGGTAAACACTGCCATGAGATGGCCATGAGGATTCTTCTTGCCTGTATAGAGGTATACAATTAGTTCTGTTTTCTTGGCCCTGTTTGTTTACCATTCTCCCAGACATACTTCGATTATTAGCAGCAGCCACGAAAAGCGAAGATTTTCTCGCTTCTCATAGTTCAAAACTCTGAAGCGGTGGTCAGAATAAGCGAGAATCGGTAAAAATAAGCAAAGCGTTTGGGTGGGATTATCATTTATTTTCAGAGGAAAAGCGAGAATCGACAAAAATAAGCGGAAACAAACAGGGCCCTTGTATTCCTATGTGTTCATTTATGATGAACCATTTGATTTATTTTCCTTGTTTGTCTTGCAGTCGCATGCGATTCGCCACAAG
The DNA here is from genome assembly GCA_030378355.1 of Eleusine indica. Classification (NCBI taxonomy): domain Eukaryota; kingdom Viridiplantae; phylum Streptophyta; class Magnoliopsida; order Poales; family Poaceae; genus Eleusine; species Eleusine indica. The sequence continues at coordinate 50,992,743 of CM059494.1, forward strand.
CGCTATATAGTTCCTATAATATCAGTGCACATGGATTTCTACATTCGGGTTTTTGTGCGAGTGTTCACGTTGTCTCCTGCTACTCAAATTACCTGACACTCTTTTCCTTAGGATGAACAGGATTTTCTGCTTAATTTCGGTGTCTCACAACAGATCTTACCAGTGTCCCTCTTGTATATGCAGCTCAGCTAGCATTGTCAAAAGTTCACCACTCAAATTGTCGCATATCTATCAATGCACTGGATGCGATTCATTTCACCTACAAACTATTGGGAGAACCAACTCGAAGGTGGTGTTTCTTTTTTATTACTATTTGTCTGGCTGGTATGGTATGCTTACGGTTATTATGCTCTGATGCAGGATAAGAGAAACATTATTCTACCAAGTTTTTGCCCTTCTATGCCTGAAGAATGTTTGGAATGTGGCCATAAATCTGTTATGGGAGGACCCATCTGGAGCAATCCAATACATGACAAAGAATGGGCTGCTTCTATATTGTCAAATGTTCATGCAATGAGTACCGTGTATCCAGCTTATGCAAAAATTTCAGCTATACTAACATCTATCTCAGAGGTAATGCCCTATTCTTCTTGTGTACACAACGCAGAGATGACATAATGAGAAATGGTAAGGATCAGCCTAGGGTGGTTGCTTCACAAATGTGTAGGCTGTATGTTGGATGTAGCAAATTTGATTTTTTGCAAGCACAGCAAGTGATGCTGGATAGATGCAAAAACAGAAGGATAGACAAACTCGGTTAAAAAGCTAGAGGAATACAAGCTGAAGGGAACTCTGCTACCAATTTATGGAACTAAAAGCGAATGTGAATATTGCTTGCTCAGATTGAAATCATGAGACATCAATTGGTGCTCATGGCTGAACAGGCAATATAAGAAAGAAATCTCGCATGGTTGGCCAGGCTATAGGCAGTCATAGCAATATAGTAGCACTATCAAGGATAGTTGATTTCATGATAAGAGCAGGAACAACACTTTAGGCACAAAATTACTCTTTGGTTACAGATTGTTTCAGATAGGTTTAGTGCTCCATCTAGAAGAATAATAAACCTAATCCTTTTTGCATGTTCTTTGTAGTTTAGAATGTTTAAAACTCAGTGATCTGTAGACAGGATAAATAGTAACTGTGCCTAGCTCGGTTGAGGGCATGGATGTACACCTAGACCACCCAAGTTCGACTCTGCTTCAGCATTAATATTTAATTGGGTGCCTATTTCTTATTTACTGTGGTCTAACTCTTCCTAGGGTTCTTTTGAGCTATTTTTAGATAGGACAAACATAGAGTAAATATGAGGAAATGAGATGCGAATGTCTGTCTTAGCTCAATCCCTCTCTTGCCATAACTTGCTGGCTATTTGAGATCTCTTTGAAGGGGCATCTTTTGGGGAGTAACTGTAGAGCTTAATGTTGGACTGTTCCTGTGTGTTGGATGGAAACTCACACACAGGTTGTTTTCAGCTCACACTTGAACTAGGCTAGAACAGCTAATTTCATTCATATGGCCATAGTGGCCTATTTATAGACAAGGGAGGTCGGTTCAGAGGGGGGGCTGAACTGACTGGATACATCTGCCAGCTATTACAGGCTGGTTCTAGTACTAATACAAATCAAAATTGACTTTTACTACCTATGACTTACTGCCTAAGTAACTAACCTACTATGGTAGCTGCTGTGCTGTCATGCAGCAGCTAATGTAGCAGCCATATGGGCTGCTAGTTCACACTAGTTCACACACTGGTGCTGAACCACCAATTGAAGCCTAGACTCATCTAACAATCACCCCCTGAGTCTTGGCTTCTATTCTTCAATTTAGGCTTCTGCCATGGCAATTTTGCTGCTCAACTCTTCAAATGTGATCCTACCCAGTGGCTTGGTTAGGATGTCTGCCAATTGTTCTTTTCTGCATTTGCTGGTGGTGAGGCGAACTCGATGACCGGTGCTGGAGCAGGGGAGCTCGGTGGTGTTGCAGCTGGAGATGGCAGCACTGGAGGTGGACTCGCCGGTGGTGTGCCGAGTCCGGAGGCTGCACCCCCATGATCTGGACTCGCGGGTGCAGGTGCGCCATACATCACGGTTGTAGACTCGATGACAAATTCTCCAGGGCACCTGACTTCTTCTTCCCCCTTGCTCCAGTCCTAGCTGCGCTTTTCGTCGAACACCACGTCGCGAGTGATGTGGACGCACTGGAACACAGGATCGAACACCCTATAGGCCTTGGTTCCTGCCTCATAGCCGTGAAGACGGCAGGGATGCTGCGGTCTTCAAGCTTGGCTTGGTGCGGCTTCGTCTTCTTCATGAATGCGACGCACCCGAAGGTGCGCAGGAAGCTCACTGCCGGCTTCTTGCCATACCAGGCCTCATACGGCGTCTTGCCGTCGAGCGCCTTGGTAGGTGCTCTGTTGAGGAGAAACACGGCCGTTGTGACCGCTTCTCCCCAGAACATGGCTGGCATGTCGCGCTGCTTGAGCAAGCTTCTCGCCGTCGCCGCGATCGTCTGGTTCCTGCGCTCCACAACGCCATTCTGTTGCGGTGAATAAGGAGCCGAGTGATGGCGTTGAATACCTTCCGAGGCGCAGTAGTCGCCGAATTCGACGGAGGTGAACTCCCCGCCATAGCCCGTGCGCAAGATCTTGAGCTTGCGGCCGCTCTCCAGTTCTACTGCTGCCTGGAAGTGCTTGATTGCCGCTGGTGCGTCGCTCTTGGCTGCCGGCAGCATCAGCCACATGAAGCGGCTGTAGTCGTCGACCATCAAGAGGAAGTACTTCCTTCCACCGGGGGTTGCTGGAGTGATGGGCCCGCAAATGTCACCATGGACCAAGTCGAGGGCGTGCTCGGCGCGGTACTTCGCATGTGCAGGGAACGGCGATCGACGCTGCTTGGTGATGACGCAAGTGTCGCAGAACTGGTCTGCGTGCTCGATTGCCGGGAGGCCGCGCACCATGTCCTTCTTGGCGAGTTGCCGGAGCGCGTCGAAGTGGATGTGGCCGAAACGTTCGTGCCATCTCCAGGCGATGTCATCCCGGTGGGCAGCAAGGCAGAGCGGCTGCGTGATGTCGAGGCGCATGACGTAGAGTCGATTGCAGCCGGGCTCGATTCTTGCAAGCAGCTTCTGGTTGCGATCCCAAATCCGCAGCTTGCCGTCCTTGATCTCCACCGTGGCGCCATTTTCATCTAGCTGGCCCACAGAGACGATGTTGTTCTTGAGCTGAGGGATGTAGTAGACACCCGCCAAAGCTCGATGCTCGCCGCTGGTGCCGGAGAAGATGACAGTGCCTTGTCCTTCGATGTTCACCGTCGATCCGTCATCGAAGCGGACTGAGCCGGTGATGTTGCGGTCGAGCTCGGCGAAGACATCACGGCGCCCGGTCATGTGGTTCATGGCGCCAGTGTCGAGGAACCACTTATCGCTGAGGTGGTTGTCATCGACGCCGAGAAACGCTTGAGCACGCCGCTCCTTTAGGTGGACTTCGGTCGCTGGAGAGGAAGACGGCACCACCGTGCTTGTGCTTGAGGTCGTTGAGCTCATCGTGCTCTGTGCAGACAGAGCACAGACTTGTGCCATCAGCAATCCTGGGCCTTCTTCGTCTTGTGCAGCAAGATGCGCTTGCTCCCGTCTTGGCTTGCGGCAGTTCTTGGCCCAATGGCTGTACTTGCCACAATTCCGACATCGATTGTCGTTCGACGTGTTGCTTGGTGTGTCACGCGGTGCGTCGCGGGCAGCTCCTCTGTTACTGCCAGGGCCGCCTCGCCTCCTCTGTCCACGTGGTGGACGACGTGATCCGTCACCGCCGTTGTTCCTGCCGCCGCTTGACGACGAGTCGCCGGCTTGCCGCTCCTTCATCCTTGCCATCCACTGTTCCTCAGTAAGCAGCAGCTTCCCACCTGCCTGCTCGGGAGTTGGTGATGGTGGTGTAGGGGCGCGATCATCAACAGCCTTCAAACGCCCAGTCACCTCCTCCATTGACAGATCGGCTGTGTCGAGCAGCGTCTCAATCAAGAGTGCGATCTGCGAATATTTTGGAGGGACGGTGCGGAGCAGCTTTTCAACGGCCTTCTGCTTGGTGATGGTCTCACCGTAGATGTTGAGGGAGCTCACCATGCCAGAGAGACGGAGCACGTAGTCATCCAGGTGTTCGCCGTCGCGGAAGGAGAGCAGCTCCCAGTCCCTGACCAGGCGCTGCACCGTCGACTTTCGGGCACGATCAGACCCGATGTAGATCGTCTTGATTGCATCCCACGCTGCCTTCGCCGTCTCCTTGGTCGCCAGGGTGCGTATCATCTCCTGGGAACGGCGGACAGCAGCGCGTCGACCGCTGCACGGTCGTCTTGGCGATTGGCACCGCCGAACTCAATGGCTTCCCATAAGCCACGAACTTCCAGCTTCACACGCATCAAAAGGCTCCAGTCCTCATAGTTGCTGCGGGTGAGCAGGGGAAACGGCGTGCCGTCGACTTCCTTCACAACACGTTCAGGCTCAGCCTGGCGACGTCCTCGCCTGGGCCTGGAAGGGGAACGGCGGCGATAGGTGTGCTCAGCAGCATCTTCCCTCGCCGGAGTTGACGCCATGGATTAGAACTTGAGCTCTGAATACCAAATGTTGGATGGAAACTCACACACAGGTTGTTTTCAGCTCACACTTGGAGTAGGCTAGAACAGCTAATTTCATTCATATGGCCATAGTGGCCTATTTATAGACAAGGGAGATCGGTTCAGAGGGGGCTGAACTGACTGGATACATCTGCCAGCTATTACAGGCTGGTTCTAGTACTAATACAAATCAAAATTGACTTTTACTACCTATGACTTACTGCCTAAGTAACTAAGCTACTAGGGTAGCTGCTGTGCTGTCATGCAGCAGCTAATGTAGCAGCCATATGGGCTGCTAGTTCACACACTGGTGCTGAACCACCAATTGAAGCCTAGACTCATCTAACACTGTGATCCTGTATCTGTAGACAATATGCATATGTAGCCCATGAATAATGGTGCAAGAGATACTGTGTGCGTCTATTGTTGATCTTGTGCGCCGCATACTGTTGATTCTGAAAATAGGTATTTATGCCCTAATTCCCTGTCTAACTCGATATAAGGGTTTTTGTAAGATTGTTTTGATTGGATAGCTCGTTAGGTGCATTGATAACTGAGCTGAAATGATTTCTCGAGAACTGATTCAGATAGAGCAGCGCAAACAAGAATTAATAGGTAGAATCCTGAAAACTAAACAATGACTAATTTGCACTGGCCCTGTAAGTGATCTTTCCTGGAGGCCTATTTGCGCTACTTAGCACTCTATTGACTCTTGACAACCATTGGCAAAAGAATCTGACGATATCAGTCTGCATTCCGCTAAATTTGGTAATTCAATGGCGACCTGTTGTACCAAATAAATAATGTTGATTTTAGGTGAAATTGGCTCAACATTATAATTTTGTGACATCTGTTAGATGGATGATAAAACATTGAATTTAGCGGCCCTTAAAGTATGGCTCTTGACTAAAGAATAACAGATGTGTCAGAAGTATCATTTTCAGCTGAGATTAGAGAGATGATACTGTACTCTGTGTCACCTTCCCAGTCATACTGGGCGCTTTTGCCCCAGACCATATGGCCTGATGGTTACGAGGGATTGTCATTAGGATTTGTGACAGCAGAATCAGTCTGACAATGGTTTTATCAGTGTTGAGTTATTTTTAGGGACATTGCTAGTTGATATCCTCTGACAACAGGCCACTACTTTGGGTTGCACTCGTACCTGAAGTGTTTTGCCCAATGTCTTCCAATATATGCTAAAAAAGCATGTAGTCCACAAGCTAGTGTCACCCTTCATGGCAGGCGATGAAACAAAAAAAACTTTTATTTCTCTGCAAAATACTCAGCTGTATTTGAAATTACTTTCATATAATCATACTTGAGCAATAATTGCACATTGTTTGCATGCAGGAATTGCCTGATGCACCTTTATTTGTGAACCTTCACAGTTTATGTGCAACGCTGAAGTGCACTAATCCAACCATGGGCATGCTATATTCTGCCATCAGAAATGCAGGGTATCAAATATCAGGAAGTCATGTGGACCCACTAGCTCTCAAAACAGATGCCCCAGTGTCTGTAATTTGGGACATTATGCGGTGCTGGGTATGACATAGGTTGTTTGTTTTTATAGGCTAGGCAGCCATGTTTAACTAATTTATTGATAGCTTTGTACTGCAGGTCAAGCTTCACCCAGTTAAGCATCGATCTGGAAATCATCCTGGCAACATAATACTTTCTCATGAGCCTAAATTTCAGGTATAGTTTATAAATCACAGATGTATCATTCTTTGAAAAAATTGTGCAAATGAAACTATGAAAGAGGTACTAATTCAAAATCTGCTATTGGGCCAAATCAATTGCTCCAGCAATATTTAGTGTCAAATTATTTTCAGACCACTGATTTTAGGTTGAAGTTTTATTTGAAATAATCATATTACACAATATGTTCCAAATGGAGTAGTGAGTTAATCGAGTTCATCTGGAATCTTTATTCCCAGTGCCATATGTCTATTGCTTCATAGTAACATAAGCATGTCGCATTTAAATATCATATCTTTCATAAGCTTTCATATAAATATTTGGTTGTCTGTACGTATCTAACAAAACTATTTGAAGCACCGAGACAGGTTAACTATCTTTACTCAAGTGCTCAATTACCCTGAAATTCCACTTACTAGTGAAATTATGCAGTATGTGTATCTAGTCGCATTGCTCATTTGCTCAATAAGCATTTTTCTGCATGTTAAATTTGTATAGAATCTCCTCTATCATAAGTTCCTTATTGCAGCTGTTCCATCCAGCCCTCAATTTCAAAAAATCTTGTCTGTGCGAGCAGTTTCACATATTTTCTGCATGTTGATTTATTCGCTTTAAAGTAAGTGTTGTAAAATAAGTAAACAATGCTGTCAATGAACTAGAGAGTTCTTGTTGCTGTTGCCTTTTGTTGATTATTATTCAGGTCTAAGGATTGTTTCTCATATAATATGGTTCTCACTTTCTCAGAGCATCTTCAACGGTTATGTAAAAAATGGACTTCCAAGGGAGTTTTTATAAAAACCTATAGAGTAATAAAGATCATGTCCTCCAACAGTTCTCAATATATGATTGCTAAATACTTTTGAATCTATGCATGACAACTTGTTTGTGGGCCCCAGGGTAACTCTTGGAGGAATAGTTTTAGGGTGTATTCCCAATATTTAACATTAGGAAGTGTGGATTGGGAGTTGTTGGAGATGCTCTTAGCTTTTTTTTACTGCATTCCATTTTGCTGGCTGAGTTAGCGGTATATTCATTTGGTACTTAACTATTTTAACATTTTTGAACAACTACCAGGCAAACTTTTCAGAAGTACCCCAGGTTTCATCACCTCAGAAGAACCGAAAATTTGTCCCTAATCCTGAGAAATATTGGGGCCCCAAAACAAAGGCTGGCAGGCATCCAAAGATGCCACATGGACAAAATCCTTGATGAATAAGGTAATCCCTACAAGAAACTGGAAGAACTATTCTTTGTATTGAGATATTAAGAACCTGCATTACAGAGACATCCAGCTGGAAAACCAATTATTTTGGCCTCTAGTGATTATAGAGTACGAATCCTTGATTTTGAGAACTGCATACATGATGGATCCAACAGTTGTCGTTTTCATTATACTTTTGGTTGTGGTCGTAGCGTCCTCCTAAGAACCGTAGACGTGGTCCTGCTCTACCAATTGCTGCTGCCAACCTCTGTCGGTTGCTGAAGTACATGATAAGATGATTCTTACCCTAGCTGTATGCTGAAACTTTGTGATTCCCCTTCTCTAGATCATGCATGTCTAAGTCATGGATTGAAGAGTCTATTTACTCGTGGTTTGCATCGACATCACGTTCTGGCAAGCCAGTTATTATCTACCGTGTTTGTATTGTTGCTGGTTTGTGATTGCACACGGAGAACCAATCAGTGATGTCTATTTTATTGTGATTGATGGATAATTAAAGCAGTATTGCTATTCTATCTGTTATTCCTAAGATAACAAGTAACAAACTACTCTATACTGGCTACTGCTTGTACCATTAAAAGTTGGGACAAATCCTAAACATCCTAGTCGTGTCATTATCACAACTTTGTGAGACCTTTCTAATGACCCATTGATGTAATCAACTCGTACCTAAAAACATATAATAGATCATATCTACTACACTAGCATATGAACTATATGCGCATGATATAGATCAACAACTATACAAGGTCGGCTCTGACTGTCACTATTGAAGAATGAGAACGATAAACTACGATAGCTATAAACAATTTCTACCGTTCAACTAGAAAACCGTGTGAGAGGCTGGTGAAGCGGAAATGAGGTTGGAGTAATGAGATCCAACGACGTCGCGCATCATTGTAGCGGATGTATTCGTTCACGGCATTGTATCCTCCTTGTCCTGTTGAATAGCGTCACACTAGGAGCGTCTCCTCGCGGGATCCAAACGTATGGGGTTGGAAGGTCGTGTGCGATGTGCTAGCACTATTAGCGTAGCTTAGGGTTTCGTGGAGACAGAGCTGGAGACGGTAGCTAGGTCTTCGAATTGATTGATCAACGTGTGCCCTCAACCCCCCCCCCCCCCCCTCTACTTATATAGATCCTGCTAATGGGCCTTCACATGTCGATCCATTAGTGGTTTAATCCCTTATAGTTCATAATTTCTATGGTCCTTGTATAGGAAACAATTATGTATTGTCTCTTGGACACATCGAACAGGAAGTCCAATTTTTTTTAAAAAAAGTTGGTGTTATTCCACATTGATGTTTCAATGAAATATGGTCAAGATCTGACTGATATTGGCATTTACTGTGGATTATAAGAAAAATTACTCCTGACGAGTTGACAATTATAGTCCGTAGTCGTGTCATTATCACAACTTTGTGCGGCCTTTCTAATAACCCATTGATGTAATCAACTCGTACTAAAAAATATGCGATAGGTCATATCTACTACACTAGCATATAAACTATATGTGCATAGTATAGATCAATAACTATACAAGGTCGGCTCTAATGTCACCATTAAAGAACGAGAACGGATAGGCTATGATAGCTATAAACAATTTCTACCGTTCAACCAAAAAACCTTGTGAGAGGGGATCATGTTTCACTACCATTAGACGTGCAGGCGAAGTGGAAATGAGGTTGGAGTAATGACATCCAACGTAGTCACGCATCGGTGTAGTGGATGTATTCATTCACACCAATCGCCTCCTCCTCGTCCTGTTGAATAGCGTCACACTAGCAACGCCTCCTCGCGATTTCCAAATGTATGAGGTTGGAAGGTCGTGCGCGTTGCGCTAGCACCAATGGTGTAGCTTAGGGTTTTGTGGAGACATAGAGCTAGAGACGGCAGCCAGGACTTTGAACTAATCAATCAGCGTACGCCCTCAACCCCTCTTCTACTTATATAGATCCCGCTAATGGGCCTCCAGGTGTCGGCTATTAGTGGTCAGTTCATAATTTGTATGGTCCTCGCATAGAAAACAATGATGTATTGTCTCTTGGACACATCCAATAGGAAGTCCAAATTTTTTTTAAAATAATTGTGTTATTCCACATTGATGTTTTAGTGAAATATGATCAAGATCTGACTGATATTGGCATTTACTATGGATTATAAGAAAAATTACTCGTGACGAGTTGGCAAATGACTAAACCGGTTTGCTGGGGGAACTAGCCGCAAGAATGTGCACATACATATCACTACAGGGAAGTCGTGCTTTACCGAGTGCCAAGAGCACTCAACAAAGCTTAAAAAAACTTGACAAACTTGAAAGTTGCCTACAAAGGGGCGGGGGGGGGGGGGGGGTGAACTCTTAATGTAGAATCACTAGGAATGATAGAACTTCCGTCATTTACTCACGGCAGTTCCTTCATTAGAGAGGTGAAAGATTAACGAATTGTGAAAATTAATAAGTTAGAGATAATCTACTTGAATAGAAGTGTTGCTAGCACGGTGTAGAGCTCAAATTTCACAGGATATAGCAAGCAATACAACACAAGAGGAGATCGGGTACAATGTGTATAAATGAAAGAAACAAGTTTGAGAACAACAACAATCACATGAATAATAAGAGAGACATGGTGATATTTACCGAGGTTCGGCAGCCACACTAAGTAGCTCCTACATTCTTGTTGAGGAGCCACACAAAGTAGTCGGGTCTCTCTCAAACCTTGTCCCCGCCAAGCGACCATAAAGATCAAGCTTGAATCCTTCCTTCACTTGATTCTTTTTCTTTCGAAGGTAAATCACACCTTCACAAATGTCCCATGTCTCACCACAATCTTTGGGAGCTCTAGGGCGACGCCTAGCCGTCTAGGAGAATATATTAATCTCTAAGAGTAACAAACAATCCATGTATTTTTTGTGAGGGAATGAGTGTGCTCAATCTTTGGATTGAGTTGATGCAAGCTTTTGTTGGTTGAATCTCTCTCACAAGTCTAGAAATCTTAAGAGTGAATTGAGAGTGAGAGAGCAAAACTGAAGCTTGAAGACGAATGAAATTTCTAAGTGTTCAACCTCTCCCAACGGGTATGGGGAGAGGTATATATAGGCAAGCCTAAAAAACTAGCCATTTGAGTGTTAAAATGACCCTGACGGAACTTCTGTGGTGACCCATGGAGCTTCCATAAATTCAAAAAGAGTGGAGTGTGGGCTAGGGTTTCACTATGAAAAATTGCCACGAAACTTTTATCACTGATCGACGGAACTACCGTAGCTCTCGGGTTGGCAAGTGTGAATCCACGGTACTTCCGTGACTCACGGCACTAAGTTTTCCAGTGACGAAAGTCCATCACTAGGCAACGGAACTTCCGACACTCTCTGTTTGGCATTGGTGAGTTGGCTCTTTTTGAGTCATTTTCATCACCAAGTTTCCTCTCAAAGCTTTGGGTTCACTTGAGCACAATAATTCCCTTCAAGCAAGATTAGTTTACCCCTCTTAATAGTTTGGCATACCTAGACTCAAAAAATTAAAGATATGCAAGAAAAGCTCTTTTGAGTTGATCTTTTTCTTCCTAGTTTGAGGGATCAATCATCTTGCTTTGTAGATAAATAATCCTTTGATATCCTGTTCACAAACTCATAAACCCATTAAATCAATTAACCTTTTGTCATAAATCAACAAAACCCACTAGAGGGGGGGAGGGACCTAGGTGCATTTTCAAAACTGTTTACAGCATACGATAAAAGTAGACTCGGCAAAGAGACCTTTGTCGAGTTTCTTCTTTCAGGCAGTCGTGCCAGGATAACTCTCGAAAAAAAAAAGATGAGTCGACGGCTGATGGCGGTGTAAGGTTCATGACCATTGAGGTCACCCCAAGGTATGAATATTTTGGTGATGAATGACAAACATGAAATATGACTAATGCCTACACGAGTGTTGTGCGTGTAGGAAACCTTTTCTACTTTAAGATGATTATTGACGGCGGCCTTGGCAATTGATGACAATGTCCATAAGCATGGAGGCTTGCTGAGCTTGATGGAGTCCAAGGATTGATGGAGATGAATCAAAGTTAAGGACAAGCTATGGAGCAAGTGTTGGGAACTCTTGTCTAGTTGTTAGGGCTTTGAGTCCATAGAAAAAACCGGACTATCAAGGGGGTCTAGGTCATTTCTCTTAGGTCATATATAGTCGGTGATGTGCATGGATGCTCAGTGAATTCACATACACTAGGTGACAGTGGAGAAGCCAAGAAGCTGTTCGTAGAAGTCGGGAAACAAAGTCAAGGGAGGATGAGGAGTTTCAACTTCTAGAGATAGAAACCGGACAGAGGGTCGTAGAGACCGGACTGTACGGTCATCAGGAGGAATTCCAGAACAGAGGAGAAGTTGGTTGCGAGGAAATCTGTTGGAGCAGAATTTGTATAGACCGGACTGTACAGTCTGTAAACCAGACTATACGGTCTATAGGAGAAAATTCTGGACAGACGAGGAAGTGGTTGCAACGGCTCTGTTTGGAGATTCAGTGATAAAGACTGGACGTACGGTCAGTATGGAGGAAACAACGGACATAGAGCAACGGCTCTGGAGGAGCCATTCGGTGGAGACCGGACTGTCCGGTCTAGACAGTGACCAGACCGTCCAGTCAGTACGTCTAGAAGGCTATTTCGTGGAGCAACGGCTAGTTTGAGGTCGGAAGTCTATATAAACTCACTGCTAGGATCTTGGAGACTGCCTTTGGCCATTGGGATTGCTGGAAGCATCTATTGGAAGCCAAAGGGCCAAGAGAGGAGCACTAGGAGAGGATATTGGATATCTGGAGAGTGCTAGAGAGAGTAACAAGAGTGTCTATGCACATCTAAGGCTAGGGTGCCCTTGAGGGTGTGATCTAGGTTGTTACTCTTGGTTTATGGTGAGACCTAGAGCAGTTAGGTGTTGGTGATCGAGCCTATCATGATTGGTTGTGAAGGTCATCACACGTTTGTACACGGTTTGAGCCCGCCAGTGAAAGGGGCATCGCTAGTGAGCGCCCGTGTCGGCTCGGGGAGTCCGGCAAGTTCTCGAGGGAGGCGAGCTTGTGCTTTGGTGGCAGCGGTGATGCGCACCGTGTCTTCACTCCGGGAGTTATTGCGGACTCGTGGGCGAGAACTTCACATTGGTAGCGGAAGGGACCGGAACTCTGGCGGGAGTTGTCCAACGAGGAGTAGGGGAATGCGCCATCCTTCCGAGACCTCGGGAAAAAATATCATGAGTCATCTCGTACTCTACTCCTTACTATGATGCTTTACTTTCCGTATTTATATACCGTGCTATTCATGCTTGTGTGTTTGCCTTGCTCTAGTTGATTACCTTATAGACTTGCATGAATAGGCTTCTCTACTTACTAGTTGTACTTAGCTTTCACTTGATCACTAGCATGTATAGGAGTTGCTTTGGCTTGACTGATCACCCTAGTATGTATAGTGCTACTCATGCTTGTGTGCTTATCTTGTTCTTGATGATCTAGTAGCTTTGCATGAGTAGACTCTTTTGCTAGCTTGTTGTATGCTTCCGCGTGTCTTTGTTTACTAGCTTGCATAGGAGTTGTGTGCCTAGTGTGTGATCCGCTAGTATGCTTAGGTTGTCTTTCCTTTCATAGGATTATCTTGTTAGTGTGATCACCACTAGAATTGTGTAGAAGTTGTTTAAGTGGTTGGTTTTAGTAATTGGCAAATTAGGTACATAGTTTGAGTTCCCAATTCAACCCCCTCCCCCTTCTCGGTCACTCGATCCTTTCAGACGGCTTTGCCAAGTGATTGTCAAGTGTCGTGTTGGGGGATCGCTCGAGGGCCACCTCTCGAGGCTTCCTGAATTTGGGCCACGTCGCGGGCTGAAGTCTAACATATAACCCTTGAATACCTTCGAAGTGCAGGGACACGACAGGTGACCTGGAAGATCTTCGAAGGGACCATGAAGTTCTTCTCCTCCATGGGTACGAGATACACCTTCGGAGGACAAGTGATCCGAACCCGACCAAACAGTAGGCGAGCTTCAAAGATAAGACGTGGGGACATGTCGGGGAGTCGTCTTGGGTGCGGACATAGTAGATACGCTATGTAATGACCAAGTTGCCCCTGGTGACTATTTTGTACGAAATATTTGTAGAATATAGTAGGTAATTGGGGGTAATTTTGTCCTAAAATGAGTATGCAATCCGGGGTTCATAAATAGAACTCCCCGACCTACTTGTAAAAGGACGAATGTTCATGGAATATTCAAAGTAGACTCGTTGTTTGCTTTATATCATCCATGCCCGCCTTATCCTCCATTACTTCTTTGTTGTGACACCGAAGCATGCGCTTCGAGACACCAACAGTGGCGCCCACTCTCGGGGGCATTATTAGCGTCATCAAAAGTCAAGTAGAAGACTTTCTAATTCTCTTCTGCAAGCAGCCCCGCATATGTAAGTTTGGATTTCTTGTTTTTATTAAATGATACTGATGTCTCGAAAAAGGAGATGGTGAAATAACCTGAATGACATTATTTTCCTTTCAAGCGCAAGTACCTTACCTGCTCGACAGAACCATGTTGCACATCTTTTATGTATGTATCTATTTGATCAACAAAATAAGCCATCATGTTTGCTTCCTAGGTACTTGAAACTTATCAAATGAGTCAGGAAAAAATAGAAAGAAAACAAATACCCTTCATTGTCACTATGAAAATATTAAAATATTAACTCAAATATATATCCTTACACAATAAGATTTAAAAATAACCATCACTGTCATTATACTCAAATAGACTAAAATATGTATATAATTTTAGACATTTCCACAATTTTGTTGCATAAGTATTTATCTGAATATTTGCCTAGAATATAGTTATCGGCATATACTCCCATGAATAATTCACTTTGTCTGTAAAAACTATTGTCCGTGTGGCTGTGTTTCATCCAGATGGTGACCTGATTTCATTCCGTGCACTACCAGAAATCGGAACTTTGCCAAGTGTCAGGGGTACGCCAAAGGCTTAAATACACTCGACAAAGAGCACATAATAAAAATTAATTCAATAAAAAGCTCTTTGTCAAGTGTTTTTCGTCAGGCACTCGACAAAGCCTTGCACTCGACAAAATATAAATCATAAAAGAAAACCAATAAAATAGCAAAAACTCATGTCCTAACATGAATCACATGCACGTGCATATTATCTGCGCTCCCAAAGAAGTAGCAAACGACATCGACCTTGTACCCAGGGGCACTCTTAGCATCATGAAAAGTCAAGTACAAGTCTTTCACATTTTTACAAAAAACCTGCACATATGTGTATTTGTATGTCTTGTTTTGAAATGATATTGATGTATCCAGAAGGAGAGGGTCAAATAAACTGAATCTAGCATAGCGCATTCAATAATAAATTCCTTAATTAACTACTCTGAGGAACCATGTTGTGTATCTATTACATAATGTATATATTTGTCCAGCAAAAAAGGTTTACCGCATTCACTCTCCAGGCATATAAATTACCATATTAATTAAAGTTAAAAAGAAAGAATCAAAGTAAAACGTTAGCTCAAAATATCCCTATACATATTTTGAAATTACTAATATCATTGTTATTATAAGAAAATAACATATAAATTAGCAAGGAGCCCGTGTGTGTTGCTACGGGCTTAAAAAACTAACTTTGACAATAGAACACGAGGGTCGGCATTAGCGTGTAGTACAGGGCACGCTAGCAAAATGCACGGCTACATGACGGGCTAACGGCGTTCATAGGCAAAGCACAGACAAGTACTTCATGAGAGCAGCTGCAATGGTTTGGGGGAACGATAGTCAATGTGAGACCTAAAAATTTATATTTTCACACACATCTTTTCATACACTGTCCAATGATGCGCTCGGCTGCTACCATTCGAGGGTGAAAAAGGAAAAAAGAGGATAGAACAAACATGGATCCCACTTTGCTTGGTTATACATCATCACGGGCAGAGCCCTCTACGGTATATATTATTTTCACTGTCTTGTTTTTTTTCAAAACAGAAACAGACAATGTGGCAACTATAATCTACCTAAATTTTATTGCTGTTAGTCACGTGAGATTTTATTAATTATCTACTAAGTAATAGGATTGGCCAAGTGCCGCATTATTTTATTATTCAATCCAAAAGAGAGAACTTGTTTTATTTTTGTTTGAGTCTAACATGGCCTTAATGCCGATTCCAACTCTGATTCGTTAATATGAGAGAACAGGCAGAATAAAACAGAAGGGTCGAGCGGATGACACCACTTCAATTAATATAGTTTAGATTTAGACTAGCAAGGAGCCTGTGCATTGGTACGGGCTTAAAAAACTAACTTTGACAATAGAACACTGGGTCGGCGTTAGCGTGTAGTATAGGGCACGCCAGCAAAATGCATGGCTACGTGAGGCGCTAACGACATTGATAGGTAAAGCACAAACAAGTGCTTCATGAGAGCAGCCGCAATGGTTTGGGGGAACGATAGTCAATGTCAGACCTAAAAATTTATGTTTTTACACACATCTTTTCATACACTATCCAATGATGTGCTCGACTGCTACCATACGAGGGTGGAAAAGAAAAAAAAAGATAGGACAAACATGGATCCCACTTTGCTTGGTTATACATCATCGCCGGCAGAGTCCTATGCGGTAGATATCATTTTCATTGTCTTGTTTTTTTTAAGAACAGAAACAGACAATGTGACAACTATAACGCTACCTAAATTTTGTTGTTGTTAGTCACGTGAGATTTTATTAATTATATACTAAGTAATAGGATTGGTCAAGCTGCCGCATTATTTTATTATTCAATCCAGAAGAGAGAACTTGTTTTATTTTTGTTTGAGTCCAACATGGTCTTAATACCGATTCCAACTCTGATTCGTTAATATGAGAGAACAGGCAGAATAAAACAGAAGGGGCGGGCGGACGACACCATATAGCTTAGATTAGATGAATATTCATCTAAATATTAGCCCAAAATATACTTATTCAAATATAGCAGAAAATAGAGTGACCATGCAGTAAGTTAATGTGGATACTAATCACGTAAAATACATAAGTCCTACTAGTTTTATGTGACATAGATAAACTAATAGCTTCCCGTCGGACAATTGGATATATATTTGTAGAATTTTACCATATATATTCCAACACTGAGGAATCATAGATTAGATGAATATTCATCTAAATATTAGCCCAAAATATACTTATTCAAATATAGCAGAAAATAGAGTGACCATGCAGTAAGTTAATGTGGATACTAATCACGTAAAATACATAAGTCCTACTAGTTTTATGTGACATAGATAAACTAATAGCTTCCCGTCGGACAATTGGATATGTATTTGTAGAATTTTACCATATATATTCCAACACTGAGGAATCACTATTTGCAGATAATTGTCCATTGAAAAATTAAGATGATAGTGATAGAAAATATGTACAATCTCTATCCCTTCTTGAATTATGCGAAACTGGTTATTTTTTTATAGCCTTTGATCTATTGACTTGGTATAATTAACAGATTTTCTAGTTCTCTACCTTTTTTTAGATAACGAGAATTCCTAGTTCTCAGTTAACTGAGATTTACAACCACATTGCCTTTATGTCTAAAATTTTTTTCTTTGATTACCATGGAATGAAGGATTGCAATAGTTGTAAGTACTAATAAAGTCATTTCAATTTTTTAAATTCGTTTTGTCAAAGTGTGACATCAGAATATGTTGGAAGGATGAATATACTATTTATAAGGACTAGCGGGAGCCTACTTGAGAGATCAAGTATGTCATTCCTAGTTCTCAGTTAACTGAGATTTACAACCACATTGCCTTTATGTCTAAAATTTTTTTCTTTGATTACCATGGAATGAAGGATTGCAATAGTTGTAAGTACTAATAAAGTCATTTCAATTTTTTAAATTCGTTTTGTCAAAGTGTGACATCAGAATATGTTGGAAGGATGAATATACTATTTATAAGGACTAGCGGGAGCCTACTTGAGAGATCAAGTATGTCATTTGCATCCCCTTTGTACTACAGCCGTTCCCATTTAGCCATCCCTTAGCATATAAAAATATTATCACGTTTAGAAGTAGTTTGCATATAGAAAATATTTTGTGTTACGGTTAGGCCTTTGGGAGCGCATGACAGGCTCTAACCCCGCGACGGCCTTGTCCTAGAGCACGCACGAAAAATACTCCCTCCGTTTTAAAATATAAGCATTACAAGCTAGGAGGGGGAGTGTCTAGATTCATAACATCTCTCATGTATCTGGATAGTTTTGTATTCAAATTCATTTGAGATGCTATGAATCTAATGTTTATATATTAGAACAGAGGAAGTAGCAAGCAAGCGCCAACGCGTAGAAGAGATTGTGCTAGGGCGAGCGACGGCATACCAAGTATGCAAGCCAGTGCCATGTTGTGGTGCGTGACGACCTCTCGGATGTTAAATATGTAGCAGTCGCGGAAGACGCGGCACTATACCACGGGAAATAATATTTGCATTTTCTTATTGAACAAAACATAGACGTAGATATTTATATACACGTACGAGTTTTTCATCTTTATGAATAGACATATGCATAATTAATCTTAAATGCAACATCCATGTTAAATCTAGGATTTGAATCTACGTCGGTTGGTTCTACCACAATAGACCAAACCACTGAGCTAGCTCAATTTGCGGAAAATATTATTGTAATTCAACATTGATATGAACTTTTGAGAGTCGGAACTTTCATACATTTAATGATCTAGTATTTCAATCAAGTCCAGAACTGGATACCAATTTTGCACATGTATGTGTTGCCTTATTACAAGAACGATTGACAAAGAAAAATTAAAATCTAAGAAATTCCAGTTAAGCTCCTTCATAATATGGATCGAGAAAGTATGTGGCTAACTATTTGTAACAAATGAACTAGCAAATATGATTATTCTTCTGATCTGAATTTCATGTTGTTCAGAAAGGAGAATGACCTAAGAACGGAGCATGTAATGACCTTGTGTCATATATGTTCCAAGGCCAAGAGAAGTTTTGGCCAACTAACATTTTTAGCTAACCGTATTTATACAATTCAAATCATAAATGGACAGAAAACAGAATTGCACAAGCAATAAAAAACAAGTGTGTCTTGCAGAATTATAGAATAATTTTGAGAAAATAAATATTTTTTTGAAAAAAACGTAGCACGCCTGGTGGGACTCGAACCCACAATCGCTTGATTAGAAGTCAAACGCCTTATCCATTAGGCCACAGGCGCAACTTGATTCTCTGCAGCTTTACGTTTTATAAATTAATAATCTTACCTAGATCTGCGCTTGTCTTAGCACCCCGCTGCCCTCCCATGACATCGAGATCCAAATCAAACGGCCCTTCTCCAATCTCTTCTGGACCACTTCGCCGGATCCGGAGAGCGGGAGAGAGATGGACGCCGCCAAGAAGCTCAACGCGAGAGCTGTGGAGAAGGCCGCCGAGAAGAGGAGCCACGGGTCCACGGCGTTGTTCGTGGCAGTGGACTACGCCTTCCTGCTCGGCTTCGCCGGCTTCCTCGCCTACCTCGTTGGCTCCAGGATCCTCCCATCCGTCGCCTCCGCCATCTAGATCGGTCCACCGTTCTTGCTTCCGCACCTATTTTTTGTTCGGGTCCGTTGTGAGTGGGACGCTGAGATCTTTCCCCCAGCCGCTGGTTGCTTTCTCTGTTCTGATGCCGCCGCTCCTGCGATGTAACCCCCGATCTCCCAGTGTAATGAGTTGAGAATTACTAGCAGTGTTTCTTGACAATTGGCTGGCGCATTGTTGATGCGTGAACGATTTGATTACTCGGTTGTTTCTGTTCTTGTAATGAGATCAGCGACGTGCCGTTGCTACTGATGCTGATTGATGGAGTCTGATTTGACCGCTTTCGTGCTTTATTAGTTTCAATCAGAGTACTTTCTGTTTGTGATTCATGGGCCCAGCATGCAGCCTGCACCTTTCTGCATGTACTTGAATTGGCAATGCTCAATTCTCGTCCTCCCTCTCTCCAGTATCCATTTTGACAAAGGTAGTGTTTGTCAGAACCTCACCGGAGATAAGGTTGCTGGTGAGATCACGGCCAACGCACATACGCACACAAGAAAAACTCATATATAAGGAAAGCAAATGCGAAATTCGGCGCACAAGAATTATTCCTACAGTGTTTGACCAAGATTTGATGAGAAATGTGCGATTCTGGATCAACTGCTATTTGAGCAGTTTCAGTCGCTGGAGCTCTCTAATGTGGAAACTGGCCACAAGTTGTTTTGGTTCAAACTGGCTAGAACAAAGCTGAAGAAATGGTAAGCCTGCCTATTATCTATCACCGTTATTGACATTGGCAATACAGAGTCCCTTTTCGTCTTACAGTGTTGCTACGACCAAAATGAAACTAGATTCAACCCGATGAGACAATTTTGTCGATATTGGCAACGTCAGCTTTATTTGATTTCGCAACTGGCGTATGCTATAGATATATTTGCTGAGACCAAAAACCTGTAAGATGAACACATCTCCTGTTTTCTGCCTTAGCCGGCCTTGTGGAAACTGCAAATAGTAATTGGGAAAATATCTGGCTAAATTCAACAGAAACGCATCTTTTCCTTTTCTCTTCCGTGATGAATGAACATACCAAAGCTTTTTACAGATGTCAAGGATCAACGACCGTGTTTACAGAATGTTGCATCAGTAGTCACACATCCTAGTCTGACTACTAGCTATAGGTCAGTAACTACAGCCGTGATCATGGACAAATTTAATTCTTTTTTTTCCTGTACAGTGGCTCATTCAGGAACTGACGCACAAATCTTTACAAACTATGACAATAGCCGGACGGCTGAGATGGACGGGATCTTCTCTCGAAGTTTCCGAGTTAGAGCTACTCGAACTGTTGTCACGCGAGCAACAGGACCTCTGATCCGAATTTTCAGAATGGAGCCTGCGATCCCGATAAACTTGAGCTCACCGCCTCCTGTGCCAGCAAGGTATGGTCTAATCTCAGAGAGCACCTGGTATCGGATTAAAACAAGTTTTAAATCTAAAGTTAAATGATAATAGTTGAACATCAATCGACCATCGTAAAGTAAAGATGTTTTTATCAATTCAGCGGCTCTCCTTGTTCCTGAAAGTATCAACAACAACAACAAAACCTTTAATGCTATAGTGTAACACAGTGTAGACAAAACTTGTTCCTAAAAGTATAACTGACAAAACTGCTCATTGTCCATCTCTTATCACTCTACTAGGCTAGACCTGAGATACTGTCAACAGTAAGAAAGAGTGCTGCTCCAAGTACACATAGCCCTAAAACCAACAGAATGGTATTTGTTTTTCTTTGAACACAAACAGATGGCACAGATAATATGGCTGCAATAAACGGAACTGCAACAGAACCGTTACTCAAGTACCTGAAGGATGATGTCACAAATGTTCCTAATATGTTGGTAACTGTCATAAACTTATGTTGTAAAATTTTGGACTGATCTAATGTTTCAGCTTAACACATTTAGACTAACTTAGATTTTTTTTTTCTTGAGATAGACAATCATGATAGTTCATTAACTAGCAGTCCTAGAACATATCAATCATATACTCCCATGCAACCATCTGTAGCTTTAAGTGAACTATGTGATCACTCAATCATTTCCATTCTAGCAAATAATCATATAAGATTTATAAAGTAAATCAGTAAGTAAAATCAGACTACATGACTAGACTTACCTTTTGAACGTTCCTCTCATTCAGCTCAAGCCCAGTTTCTTTATCAGTGATAGATTCAACTGCAATGATATCTGGTATTTTCTCCATCAAGCGCTGTTTAATTCCCATCTTCATTGTCGTCACTGAGCTTGGGCATGAACCACACGCTCCCTGCAGCACTAACCTCACAACATTCCTGTCGATCTCATGCAAGGCGACATTGCCTCCATCTGCCATAAGGTACGGGCGCACCTCATCCAGGACCAGCTCAACGTTTTCGGATGTTAGGGGCAACTGAACCACTGGATCGAGGTCGGCAACTGCTCCAACAACTGCTTCAATTAGAAACAACAGGGAAAAAATTCAGTTCATTTCAACTCAAAAAAGACAGCTTGCAGCTGACTCTTTTTCTGATCATGTAACTGAGTTCAAACATGATCAGTAAGATCCCAGGCAGCAGCAACACGTGCTGGTTGTTTGCTGAATTGTCCTTCGGCAGTGAGCATGTGCATCTTTTTTTTTTAGATAATGGAATCAATTTCTTTTGAATCTAGATTCTGAGTTTTAAATTACTGTTTCCTGCTACATCGACTTCAGTTTCAATAGGTACATTATGCAGCTAGGATTCACTTTGATGTCCCATGTTTCTAAAAATTATGATGCATCCTATAGTCTCTTAAGCGCTGTTTGAGCAATAGGAACATTTTTTCTGCATGCAAGTACACGAAACAGAACAATTCATGGCCCCTGCACGAGCATATCAGGGATCCTCAGCAACAAGGCCCTTTTTGCAACTGCAACGCCGAGGAGCAGAGAACTCACATTGCAGACGCCGGCGAGTGGGCACGTCGGCCACCAATCTCGGAGCAAGAGAGGGCGCGCTCCCACGCGACCATGACGCGGCCCGCACCTTCGATATCCAACAACAACCCAGCGGCGCCGTCAGTACTATCACATCAGTTTCAGCAAAAGGGGACGAGGAGGGTGCGTGTGATCAACCTTGAACGCGGAGGACGGCACCGCCCACGGCGCCGCGGTGGTGACCGAGGCCGCCGCTGCCGTCCGCATCTCCTCTCTGGATTGCCCGCGCGCCTCCCGGGACGGAGGAGAATCCCGACGGTGCGCGGGGCGGCGGAGAGGAGACGACGCGCCCCCGCCGGCCGGCCAACGACGATGGTGGTGGTCGGGCCGGGCGGGGTGGTGTGGATGGCGGGTGATCTGTGTTGCTGAGCCCGCCGGTCTTCTCTCCCCGGAGCCGGGAACGGCGGCTCGCTCGAGCGCTCATTTCGCTCGAGCCTTCTTCGCTCCCTGATTCCTGCCAGTTTTTTTTTTTGCTTTTCCCGTCATCTCGCCACGTTGCCCCGGTACTCGTTCCCAGTTGTGTGACACATTTTCCCTGTGCTGATTAAAACGAGGAACAAAACAAAACTAAAGGAACGATAGAAAATATAGAATTAAATGGAAATGAAGTGTCAAAGTGAGGGAGGGATCGAAAACACATCAAAGCTTTAAAAATAGGTGTTTGCAACACATCAAAGCCTTAAGCATTAACCTCAAGACTGTATTAACCAAAGTTCATTATTAAGACTAAAGTTAAGAGTCTAATAAGTGACGACCAAAGTTCATTATTAAGGCTAAAGTCAAGAGTCTAATAAGAAACGATGTGTGTGACGTGCAGCTAATCTCTCTTCCTCTCCTAGCAATCATCAAGCACCTAGAGAAAGTAAAACAAGGGTGAGATAAAATCTCAGTAAGCGAATTTATTTTGTCAAGCTATTTAAATCACAAATTTAATTAAATAATGATTTGAAAGAATCAATAAAATAAGGTTAATACTTCAATATGAATCACAATAATCACGACCGAATAATAAAATACCTTCATGAGCATATAAGATCACTTCACTTTCATAATAATATTCATATGTTAATAAATTCAATAAATACATATGAATGCAATGTCGTGACCACTTTTACATCACATCCCTCCTCAGACAACATACGATGTGTACCGATACAGTAGTAACCATAGGATTGCAAGAACTTCAATGTAAATGAGATGATTATGCTTATGATATGCTTTCAGATGCCTCCTAATAAGATAAAGATCTCCACTTCATTTATAATAGAGATAAGACAATAAGTCTCAAGTGAATAAATATGTAACAAGACATAAATAATTCTTCATTTGGCACAAGTATTCAAATTATAGTTAAGTGGTAAGGTTCTGAATATTAAAGTGTAGTTGATAAAAATAACAAGCTAAAACAGTAGCAAACCACCGCTATATTCATTTGCAAAGTACCCAGTGGTTTGCTGAGTGCAATCTATCGAACGCTCGGTAAACAGATCTTTGCCGAGTGCCACTTGGTAAACAAGGTCTTTTGTCGAGTGCTGAAGAAAAAAACGTTCGGTAAAAGAATTTAAAATCACATTTTGAAATAGTAAATTAATTTAATTTAAAACTCTTTTAACTACAAAGTTATATAATTTCTCAAGATATACAACTTTTACTTTGGTCATTTTTTCATTCGACAAAACAGTATAACATTGTTCACAAAATCTATATCTTTCGTATAGTTTTATAAAACTAAAAGAAAGAGATATAAGATTTGTGAACAATGTTACTACTACTATGTCGGATGAAGAAATGATCAAAATAAAAGTTATAGATCTTTAAAAGTTATACAACTTTGTAGTTGAATAATTTTTAATTTGAATTAATTTTATCAATGAAAAGTATATTTAAATTTCTTAAATTTGAAATTTGAATTTTTCAGGCGACCTCGGACGAAGAAACAATCAATTATAAAAGTTATAGATCTTAAAAAATTATGAAAATTTATAGTTGACAACATTTTTATTTAAAATCATATTGTCAACAAATAGCTAAGTTTGAATTGTTCAAATTTGAAATTCAAATTTTGTAAACTACCTCGGATGGAGAAAGTCCTAAAATGAAAGCTGTAGACCATGAAAAGTTATGAATATTCCTAGCTAATAGTTGTTAATTTAAATCCGATTAGGGTCTCAAATAAGAAATTCACATGTTTTTTAATCACATTCATATATGATCCAGTCATATTTTTCTCTTATAAAAGCATGAGATTTTTTTTTCTATGTATTCATGTCACGTTACATATGCATCTGATAAATATGCTGTCATGTTACATATGCACATCTGAACGTCGTCATGTTAATTACCTTTTCATCACGTTCGCTAAGTATGCGGCCTTGCCTAACTCGCGTATACACGTTCACACGTACACAAGCTGAACTCACGTTCTAAAGATTTCTTTTTTCACGTTCGCACGGACACGATTTTGTCTAACTCACGATGGCGGCAAGTCCACGAGATGAAGTCATGTTGTCATGTTCTAAAGATTTTTTCCCCCACAAAGTGTAACTAACAGATCCACAAAATCTGATTCTATTTTTAATAATGGAAAAAACGTTCTAGTGTTTTGTATGTTTGCATACGGCTCAGAGTCATAGTACACTATTAATATAACATTTGGAAGACAGTATACAAGCAGTCCAATCAATACCAAGAAAAACATTCACTATTAAGAGCAAAGTTTATGTTGTATGACAACCTGTTATTGACGGATAAATGAAAGTGCATCTAGACTCCTAATTTTGTTTTGGTGATTGGCGTCAATACAATTAAGAATGGACTAATGTTTTCATTGAGCATATGTGTAGATGACTAACTCAAATTGATGAAGAAAATGCATTAAAACAAAAAAAAAAGAAAAAGAGATGGTTATTTGTCTAAAAAATGAAGGTCCAATATTTACTCAAGAACGAAGATCATGGAGTTTTATTTCTTTTATCTCTTGAGTATAGGTAAACCGTACTATCAAGTGGGATATAATTCATAAGTGTGGTAAAGTCAAATGCTCAAATTTCTCAAAAATTCCACTTTTGTCGCTCTCTATTTTTGCCTTCATCAGTAGTGCCGGTGGTCTTCATCGGCAGTGCCGATCCCCCCTTCCCAAAGGCGCTGTGGAGTCCAGACATCTCTGGCTCTCTGGCTGTAGCTCACCGGCAGTGCCGGTCATGGCTCCCAGAGAGCCACTCTTTCTATCTGGCTCTGGTTGTAGCTCACCGGCAGTGCCGCTCCCCAGATCGGCAGTGCCGGTCCCCTCTCCACAGAGACTGTTTTTCCTCGGGCTCTCTGGCTGGCTGTGATCGGCAGTGCCGGTCAAGGTCTCCAGAGACCACTTGTCTTCTCTGTGGCTGCCTCACCGGCAGTGTCGATGTCCTGATCGGCAGTGCTGGAGCGAGCCGAATCCTTGTCTGTAGATCTATGACAGTGTGTCAGAAACCCTACTGACAGTGTTGATGGCTCGATCGGCAGTGCCGGTGCAAGGTGTCCAGACAGGCCAACGGCTCTTTTTGAGCCCTTTGTATAAAAGGCTCTCACCCCACTTCGTGACTCCTCTCTCCAACCTGAAAATCATTTGGCACTTTTGAGTTTCACTCTCCTCACTCTCCCTCTCTAAGTCAAAGCTTGATTCCTTGAGCTAGGGCTTGAGTGAGCCATTGATTCGTAGTGAAAAGAGCACCATTCCACTCTTGAGCATTCGATTTAATCATCTTTGTGACTTGTGCTTGATACTCTTGGAGCTTTGCTCCTAGACGGTTAGCGGTGCCCATAGAGCTCCCAACTTGTGTGGTGATGCCTCGGGAAGTTTGTATTACCCTCCTATAAGGGAATTGATAGTGGAGAACTTGAGCTCGATCTTTGTGGTCGCTTGAGTGAGAATAGGGTTGAAAGAGACCCGGTCCTTTATGGACTTCTCAACGGAGACGTAGGGTTCTTTGTGAGTCCGAACTTCGGTAATAAATCTTATGTCTTCGTGTGCTCCTTTATTTACTTGTTGTCTATTTATTCATGCTCTAGGGTTTGTTCTTGTATTTTATTAAATTACTAGATCTACTTGTGTAGCCTTTGCTTAGTTGTCTCTTATTGTTGTAGAGCTTCCATTCAACTATTATTGTAATCAATTATCACCTAGTAACAGCGAAACCACTTAAACCTAGTTTTCTCTCGACTGTCTGCTCATCCATTGGTAGTGGCCATCGGCACTGCCGATCACCATCACTGACACTGCCGGTCAAATTGATAAACTTGTTTAAGTCCATTTTTGCAGGATTTTTAGATTTGCCTATTCACCCCCCCCCCCCCCCCCTCGAGGCAACTTTCAATTGGTATCAGAGCAGGTATCTTGTACAAAGCTTAACCGCTTGAAGATTAAAGATGTCAAAACCGGAAGATCAACCATCTACCGCTCTTCCAACCAAAGATAGTGTTAGTGGTTCTCGAGATGAGATGATGCAAGGACTGGAGATGGTGATAATGGTGCTCAATCAAAACTCTACAACAATGTCATGTATGATTATAATGACCTCAAGGAAGATCGCATTGGACAAGGGTCGGGTAGACTCCCTTACTTTGATGGACAATTCTATGATCATTGAAAATGCAAGATGATGATGTATTTGGAATCCATGAGTCCACATGTTGCAAGTATAACCGAGAATGGTTTCTTGTGGGAAAACAGAGATAATCCAACCCGCAAGGATCAAATCAACATTTATCGTAATGTCGTGGCGGCTAGTGCAATTGTCTCCGCACTTAGCTCCACCGAGTATGATAAGGTTGTCGAAATAAAGAATGTCAATCAACTATGGAGAAAACTTGAGGTTATTTATGAGGGCATTGATTCCGTCAAGGATGCAAGACTTGAAGAATTACAAAATGAATTCAATCTATTCATCATGGGTCCGGGAGAAGGCCCTAAAGAAGTTCATGATAGATTCATGAGGATTGTAAATCAAAGAAGAGCACTAGGAGCCAAAATGACCAACTTGGATATATACAAGAGATTGCTACAAGCATTGAGACCATGGGATAGCAACATTTGCTCTAATATTAGAAAGAAGGATAACTTCAAGAGTTTCTCTACCGATGAAGTGCTTGGAAAACTTCTATCCCAAAAGCAACAAAATGATCAAGCTAACAAGATAAATGCCTTGATCAAGCAAATTGAGGGAGCAAGTGGTGACAAGAATGATGTAGCACTCAACGCTACACGAGAGACGCAAGAGAAAAAGAAGAAAGTGGTTGATCCTAGTGATGAAGATAGTGATGATGAAATGGCATTGCTTGTGAGGAGATTCAAGTCATTTCTGAAGAAAGATGGTTACAAGAAGAAGAGTTTTGACAAGGGCAAAGCAAGAAAGTTAAAAAGAACTTGCTATGAGTGTGGTGATGAAGGACATTTCATTACGGAATGTCCAAAGAAGAAGAACAAGGATGAAAGAAAGAAAGACAAGAAGTACAAGAAGCATAGAAGAGGTGAAGCTCACATTGGTCAAGAATAGAATTTCGATGACTCATCCTCTTTATCATCTTCCTCCTCCGAATCCGACTCGGATGAGGGAGGCATTGCTACAATTGCCATTGGCGTCACTCCCACCAATATTTCTCTATTTGGGAGCTTGAGTGGTGATGATGATGATGACAACACTCACAAGTGCTTCATGGCAAGAAGATCCAAGGTATCTAAATCTAAACATAAACGTTCCTCTTATGCTAGTAGTAGTGATGATGATGATGATATTAATGCCTCTCTTCCTAAAATGCTTGAATTTATGGAATTACTTGAAAAACAAAAGGAAAAAAATGATCGACAAGAGGAGCTTCTTAAAAAACAAGAAGACTTGCTTATTCTTGAAAAGAACAGAAACCTTGAACTAGAGAAGCTCTTAGAAGATAAGAGAAAAAAAAATGATGACTTAACTATGGCCCCCTTTGTTTGAGCTTTGGATTATGGATTGTATAATCCAAGAGCTCAAACAAACGGGTAGATTGTATAAGCGGATTGCAAAATCGAACACCCAGATTGTGGAAATCCAACAATCTAGCCCAGACCAGCTTGCACCGGATTGTGAGACGTAGAATGACCAAAATACCCATCAAACTTGAGACTAAATTGAGCGGTCATTTGGTGTTCTAAAGATGAAGTGGAGAATTTTGCTTAACATGTCTAGTTATCCTATGTTTAAGCAATCAAAAATAATACTCGCATGTATGGCTCTTCATAACTTTATTCGTGAGAGTGCACTGGTTGATCATGAGTTTGACATGTGCGATGAAAATGAGGACTACATGCCAATACCATCAACTCATGGAAGTGGTGCTAATAATATGTTGGGAGATGAGGAGCAAGACATGAATGTATTTCGTGACAACCTTGATAATGCCCTATATGCAATGAATTAGTAGGTTGTATGATCAAGAAAATTTGTATGAACAAATATTTAAATTTGTATGAACAAATATTTAAATTTGTATGGACAAATGTATGCTTTTTCATTAATTTAAGTTATTTTAACTTTGATATTTATCTTCCATGTCGGTTGTGATGAGAAACATACTTGTTGTTGTGTTGCACGTAAAA
This sequence comes from Eleusine indica, assembly GCA_030378355.1. Taxonomy (NCBI): domain Eukaryota; kingdom Viridiplantae; phylum Streptophyta; class Magnoliopsida; order Poales; family Poaceae; genus Eleusine; species Eleusine indica. The sequence continues at coordinate 51,021,453 of CM059494.1, forward strand.
GAAGGGTATTTCAGTCTATTACCATGTTAAAATAACAATCCAGTCACCTATAATCTATGCAAACAAACAGCTCTCAGATTATAGAATCCCAGATTCTATAATCCATAATCCAAAATCTGAATTCCACTATCTTTAGCTCAAACAAAGGGGGCCTATGTCTCTCACTAAAATTGAAAACTCTTGTGAAAATCTTTAGAGGTCAAAAGATGCTCTTCTAGAGAAATATGAGAACTTAGAAAACACTAATAAGTCTCTTGAAGAATAATATGAAATACTTTCAACCTTCACATCCTCCACCAATAATTCTTCTCGTCCTTCCACTAGCAATGGATGTCATAGGTGTTATAATATTGATGTCGATGCTTGTGCTACTAATATTAAATTGATTGATGATTTGAACAAGCAAGTGAAGGCTCTTGAAAGAAAAATACAACATGAGAAAAATATTGTTGATGATGAGAAGGTAAAGTATGCAAGAGGTGCATACTCATATTCTCGGCACCCCAATGTCAAGGATGGCATTGCATATGTTGAGGGTGCCAAGCACAATGCTAAGGAGAACAAAAATGGGAAGGAATTCCTTAAGTTCACCAAGGAAGGATCGTACCAAAAGAAGCAAGTCAAGAACATGAACACTAACCATTCTTCTTTTGTTAATGATTCTCATACTAATACGCCTAATGCTACTTGCGCACTCTTTCATGATTTTGATGCTTCATATGTACTCATGAGAAACATGCATGGTCATGTGTTTGCTAAATATGCTGGGCCACATAACAAGAGGCCAAAGACTTGTGTGTGGGTGTCCAAAGTGCTTGTGATTAATGTGAAAGGACACAAGCAAATTTGGGTACCTAAAAACAAAGCTTAACTTGTTTTGTAGGATTATGTCTCCGAAGGGTCAAGTTGCGTGATTGATAGTGGATGCACCAAATATATGACCGAAGACAAAAAGATGTTCAAGTCATTTGAACCAAGTCACAATAAAAATAAATACATTACATTTGGTGATAATGTAACGGGACAAGTACTAGGTTATGGTAAAGTTCCTCTTACTCCTTCGTATTCACTTTCTAAGGTTATGCTTGTTGATCACGTTGACTTCAATCTATTGTCCATTTTGCAATTTTGTAAAATGGGCTATGATTGCTTGTTCAACGAATATGGTGTGATCGTCTATAAGAGGAGTGATGGCTCAGTTGCTTTTAAGGATGTGGTTAAAGGAAAGCTTTATGTTGTGGACTTCTCAACGGATGAAGCTAGACTTGGTACATACTTATTAGCAAAGTCCAACATAGGGTGGTTGTGGCATAGAAGGCTAGCCCATGTTGGCATGAGAAATCTTCACAAACTCTAAAAGGGCGGCCACATCATAGGACTAACCGATGTGTGTTTTGAGAAAGATAGAATTTGTAGTGCATGTCAAGCGGGAAAGCAAGTTGGAGCTTCACACCCCTCCAAGAACGTGATGACAACCACAAGACCATTAGAAATGTTGCACATGGACCTCTTCGGCCCCATCTCCTATATAAGCATTGGTGGTAACAAATATGGTCTTGTAATTGTTGATGATTTTTGTCGCTTTACGTGTTATTCTTTTTGCATGACAGAGGTGAAGTTAAAGACGAGTTCAAGACATTCATGAAAAGTGCACAAAATGAGTATGAAGTCAAGATCAAGAAAATAAGAAGTGACAACGGCACCGAATTCAAGAACACCCAAGTTGAGGAATACCTTGATAAAGAAGGCATCAAGCATGAATTTTCGGCCCCCTACTCCCCTCAACAAAATGGGGTGGTCGAAAGAAAGAACCGCACACTCATTGAGATGGCATGGACAATGCTTGATGAATACAAGATGTCCGACCATTTTTGGGCCAAAGCCATTAACACCGCATGCCATGCCTCCAACCGGTTATATCTCCATCGACTATTGAAGAAAACACCATATGAGCTACTAACCGATAACAAACCTAATATTTCCTATTTTAGTGTTTTTGGAAGAAAATGTTTTATGCTAAACAAGAAACCCAAGAATTCAAAGTTTGCTCCAAAAGTTGATGAAGGTTTCTTGCTCGGTTACGGGTCAAATGTTCATGCCTATTGTGTGTTCAACAAAACCACCGGTTATGTTGAAATTTCACGTGACGTGACATTTGATAAATCTAATAGCTCTCAAGGGAAGCGAGTTGTTAATGATGATGTAGATGATGAAGCTCCTAGTAATGCAATAAAAAAAGATGGCCATTGGTGATGTGAAACCACAAGAAACATCAAGTGTTGAAAATCAACCCTCTCCCCCAAGACAAGACCAACACCATGAAAATGAAGAAATTGATCATGTAAGTGGCCAAGATCAAGATGTTGGGGATCATGAACAAGCATCAAGTGATGATTCTCAAAGACATGATTAAGAGGTTGATAAAGATGGTGGTCAAGGAATCTCACATCCACCACACCCAAGAGTGCATCAAAATGTACAACATGATCACCCCTTCAAGCTAATTCTTGGAGACATTGATAAGGGGGTAATCACTAGACCTCGAGTTAGTAATTTCTGTGAACATTACTCTTTTGTCTCTTCTATGGAGCCATTTAGGGTAGAACAAGCACATGAGGATTTGGACTGGGTGATGGCCATGCAAGAGGAATTGAACAACTTCACAAGAAATGAAGTGTGGACATTGAAGGAAAGACCAAAGAACAACAATGTTGTGAGCACCAAGTGGGTGTTCCGCAAGAAACAAAATAAAGATGGTGTGGTGACAAGAAAGAAGGCAAGGCTCGTAGCAAAGGGGTATTCACAAGTAGAAGGTTTGGATTTTGATGAAACCTATGCCCCCGTAGCAAGACTTGAATCAATTAGAATATTACTTGCTTTTGCTACTCACCATGATTTTAAATTGTATCAAATGAATGTGAAAAGTGCATTTCTTAATGGGCCAATATAGGAAGAGGTGTATGTGGAGCAACCACTAGGCTTTGAAGACCCTAAGTATCCTAACCATGTTTATAAACTTCATAAGGCGCTCTATGGGCTTAAGCAAGCTCTAAGAGCATGGTATGAATGCCTTAGGGATTTTCTTGTTAAGAAGGGTTTTGTCATTGGCAAGGCCGATGCAACTCTCTTCACAAAGCATTTTGGTGATGATATATTTGTGTGCCAAATATACGTCGATGACATTATATTTGGTTCTACTAATCAAATCTTTTGTGATGAATTTAGCAAGATAATGACCAAGAGGTTCGATGTCACACTCTAAAATTTTAAATTTTGGTATGTGACCTAAATTTCACTAAATTTTAAAACTTTTTATAATAGATTAAAATTTAATTTAAATTCAGTAGGGCATTATCATTTATTTTAGGCAAAAGAACTATTTGCTAAAACTAATTAAAATTAAGTTATTATTATTATTATTATTATTATTATTATTATTATGTTGGTTGTTGCATTCATGCCTATTTGATGCATTAGGTTTTTGTTGTATGAAAAATATTTTGAAAATCCGATTAGAATTCGAATTGTTTTGGTTTAGAAAATAGAATTAGAAATGAGAGAGAAAGATAAAGGAAAGAAAACCAGCCTAAAGCCTTTGGGCTGAATCCTTCCCTCGGCCCAGCCTCCTTCCCTTTTCTCTCCCTCTCCTTCCAGCCTGCTTCGGCTTTAGGTTGACTCCCGCGCGGCCCATTTCCTCCTCCTCCCCCACTCCTTCGGCCTTGGGCCATTTCTCCCCACGGCCCACTCCTCCCCTTCCCTCCTCTCAGCCTGGCCCAGCACCTCGCGCCCACGCCTGCCCGCTCAGCCCCCCCACGCGCGCGCGCAGCCTTTGGCCTAGCGCCAGCCCACCTCGGCTACCTGTGCACGCGCAACCCTAGCCCGAGCCACGTCGCCGCCTCCCCATATTGGCGTGCGTGCCAAGGCAACTTCGGCCACGCGCCTCATAAATAGCAGACCCTACTCCTCCGCGCCGCTTTTCCTCAACCCCCGCCACCTGTCGCGCTCCCGCCAGCCCTAGCGTCGCCGCCGGAGTTCGCCGCCACAAGCTCGCCGTGGGCCACGCTCCTCACTCCTTTCCCGCCGCGCGCAAGCCCCTGGTGAGTCTCCCCTCGAGCTCCTCTCTCGATTGCCGCTCTCGCCGTCAAAAATAGGCCACCGTAGTGCGACATCGCGCCGCGCCGCCGCGTTCGGCCATGGCGCCGCCGCCAGGCTCGTCGTCGGCTGCCGCCTGCCCGCCGGAGTGGTTCCCGATCGTTCGATCCTAGATCAACGGCCAGGATTAGATCCACCCCGAAGGGGCATGGACCGGGTCCATCGTGGACCGTGTACCCCTCGGGTCAACGCTGGTTCACGACCCCGTGGACCTAGTCCATGGGAATTAATTTAATTAATTTAATTAATTAAATCTTGATATTGATTAATTATCTATTAATGCGTATTTTGCATAAAAGCCCTTATACTTTAATTAAGTTAGATTTTAGCCCCTGTTTTCTAAAAATTATATTTAAGCCCCTAGTATTTTCCTAAATAATATTTTAGTCCTATAATTTTATAGAAACACCCCTGGACTTATTGCTAATTATGTTTAAGTCCTGTCTTTTTACACTTAGGCCCCTATACTTTGAATAAATTACATTTTAGTCCCTAAACTTTACACAAATTATATTTTTCACCCTGATATTTTACAAATTAGTTCCTATACTTTTCTGAAATTACTTTTAGGCCTTTTAACTTGTCTGTTTTTTCGTTTTAGCCTCTGAAATTTCAAATCATCATAACTTTTCAACCATAGCTCGGAACTGAGAAATTCTTGTACTAGAGTAATCACAGTGTTTAATATTATTTATTCATACTGTTTCATAATATTTTGCTAATTTATTGTTTTAACCATTGAACTTTAAACCTTCATAACTTTTTACTCGTAACTCGGATTGAGGCAATTCTTGCGCTCACGCGATCATAGCAACACATACTTTTTCATAGTATTGTTTTCATTGTTGTTTGTTACTATGTGATGTGTTATTGCTTAGTTTGTTTGTATGCTTGTGTTTCTGGTGTGACGTTGAGTAGATGAACCGCTGTTAGAAAGCTTCCGAGATCTCCCTCTTGAAGACTTTGAGCAGCAGCAAGGGGAACCAGGCAAGTGTCCTTGATGCATATTGAACCTATATTTTACATCTCTCTCTATTCGCGATGCATGCTTGTGAATATTGAATCCTATGTGTCATCATCCTGTTCCATATTGTTCCTTGTCGCCTAGGTTCTGGTGTAGTATGCTAGTATGGGTACGGCATGCTTAGTTTGCTATATAAGGATTAGAAGTGTCTAATATTAATCTTGATTAATGGTTCACTTCAACATAATGATCATAAGGGATGGGTAATCCTTTTTAGCAACATGGAACTAGAGTGATACAAGCAGGAGGATGATGATGATGGTGCAGGTATGCACGTGTACTCGGTACAGTATTGTGGGATTGTGGTGGTACCTGCTTGGGATCACACGGATAGGTTCGTCGAACGTGTAACCATGAAAACCGCGCAAAGCACAGGGCTGATATGAGTAGGCTTGGTTGAGTATCACGATGTCTTCCCAGTTTTGCGGGCAGTCGAGGAATGAGGGCAGAACGATTTTACTTTCGACCTCTGGCGATGGACGGTTTTACTCCTAGCCATGGCGCCAGACGGGGCTTCTGTAGAAATGGTTTTAATCCTACAGCGGTGAAATCTTAGCGTGGATTGTTTGAGAGTTGGGAAGCTCTTGGAAAGACCTTGTGGTGATCTCCCAGTTTCACACCTAAGGTAGTGTGAATTGGACAACATGGAGACTCTCTAGTCACTAGATAGTGATGAAATCACCAACCTGTGGGTAAAGTTGTGCAACCTCTGTAGAGTGTCAAACTGTTATAACAGCCATGCTCATGGTCATGAGCGACATGGACCTTTTACACGATTAGAGGGATTGGATGGGTGGACTTGGTGGGTAGCCAAGCTTGGTTTGGGCGGCGTAACCCTTGGATTGCTACAGGCGGTGTAACCTGTAGTGTGGTTCTCTTATGGGCGGTTTAACCCATGGTTGGCTACAGGCGGTGTAACCTATAGTGTTGGATAGATGAGATAATTTTGGGGTACTTTTCACCTAGTAAATAGGATGGTTTTTCTACTAGGTGTAGGTGTTCATTTATGCAAATAAACCATTATGTTAGCCTTTCTTCTATTAAGCTTGCATGTCATATTTTCCCCCACTTGCTGAGTACGGCATGAGCTCACCCTTACTATTTCCCTTTATTCCTATATACTATAAACTGCTACTCAGAAGATGGAGAGATGGACTACATCGATGAAGACTACTACTAGGCGAGCGTGCCCCCGGTCGATTACCTGTGGTGTTATGGTGTCTTCCGCTGTTATTCTACAAGAGAGTCATCGTTAGTCTTTAAAGACAATAATTTATGTAATAATGGTACACTTTAATAATGACATTGGTTATACTGTTATTCACTTTTACTATCGATATGTGTGAAACTTGTCCTGGGCACACATATACTAAGCATCTGGTTTTATCCTTAAAACCGGGTGTGACATTCGAGATGTCCATGATGGGAGAATTGACATTTTTTCTAGGCTTCCAAGTGAAGCAACTCAAGGAGGGCACCTTTATATATCAAACCAAGTACACACAAGATCTATTGAAGAAGTTTGACATGGACAAGGCAAAGCCCATCAAAACTCTCATGCTAACAAATGGCCACCTTGACCTCAACAAAAAGGACAAGCCTGTTGATCAAAAGGTATACCGCTCCATGATAGGCTCTTTGCTTTATCTTTGTGCATCTAGGCCCGATATCATGCTTAGTGTGTGTATGTGTGCACGTTTTCAAGCCGCTCCTATGGAGTGTCACATGGTGGCTGTTAAGAGAATATTGAGATATTTGGTTCACACACCCAACCTAGGGCTTTGGTACCCCAAGGGTCAACCTATTAGGCTATTCCGATGCGAATTATGCCGGGGATAAGGTGGATAGAAAGAGCACCTCTAGGACATGCCAATTTTTGGGTAGGTCCCTAGTGTCATGGTCATCCAAGAAACAAAATTCTGTTGCACTTTCCACGGCCAAATCAGAGTATGTTGCAGCCGGTAGTTGTTGTGCATAACTACTTTGGATGAGACAAACTCTAAGGGACTATGGTTACAAATTAAACCATATTCCTCTCCTATGTGACAATGAGAGTGCCATAAAGCTCGCTTATAACCCCGTTGAGCATTCGTGCACAAAGCATATAGATATCCGCTATCATTTTTTGAGAGATCATTCTATCAAGGGGGATATAGAAGTTAGTCATGTGCGAACGGAAGATCAACTAGTCGATATATTCACCAAGCCCCTAGATGAGAAGAGATTTTGCTATCTTAGAAGTGAACTAAATATTCTTGACTCTAGCAATGTGATGTAGAGGATGTGCACATCTGAGTGGTGTTTGTTTTATTATTGCACAAATCATTGCTTTATGTTAAAAATCTATTATTTTTGCTATTGATGTTGTTTCTAGATCACTAGATCAAATCTTGTCAAAATATGGTTATTGTTATAAATTGTTGATTGTTGGCTGACCATATGATGTCAAGATGTCTCCTTGTCCATCAAAAACCTATTTTGAAAATTACTCCTATCTTTTTCTATGCTCTATTTTGTCTGATCTTCAGAGGATCGGCACTGCCGGTTTATCCATCAGCACTACTGATAGTCAGTCCGACAGAGGAGGCTCTCTGCCTGGGATTTTTGTCACTCGGATTGCCCACATCGGCACTACCGATGCCCACCATCGGCACTGCCAATGAGGTATGTATCCCTGAGCGTTGACCCGCACCGGCATTGTCGATACCCATCACGGGCACTACCGATGCGGGACTGGAGCTTTGAAATCGACTCGGTCCCCTCACGGGACCGAGCCATCTCTCAGTTGCAGCAAACCTCGCCACCTCTCTCTCTCTCCCCCCCCCAACCCTAACCGAAGTCAATCCTCTCCAATACCTTGCTATTCTTCATGGAATCAAGCGGGAGATGGATCAAATCATCAACTCCTACACCTTCCCTCCTCCATCTCCTCCCGGATTTGAAGGAGTTTTTGAAAATCTCCATCTCTTGAATCTCGCAATGCCTCATGTTTTTACGTAATTTCACTTGATAGAGATGATCATCTAGGAGTATTTTAGTCACCCATGCAATTTGGTAGAGTTTTAGTGGCTAAATTTCTTTTTTAGTGGTTTTAGGGTTTCAATCCCCCTCGGTCGGCACTGCTGATGGCTCCCACCGGCACTACTGATCGGGAGATTTGAAACCCTAAGTGACCGTTGCTGCCGTCTGTTTGAACTGATCGGCACTGCTGATGACAGTCATCGGCACTGCCGATTGGGCCAATCAGAGAGCGTTTTCACTTGAGCTACTCTCTGTTTGACCCACCGGCACTGCCGATATCTCCCATCAACACTGCCGATCCGGGCAAACAGACAACAGTTCAGTACTGTTCTGTTGCACTTTTTCACACCACTTCTTATCTCCTTGACAGATGGCAGGTGGCAAGAGGTAGAAGCATCCGGGAACTCCCAGTGACTCCGACGAGGATTTCGATCCTGCTACCTCTCCCCTTGATCGACGAGAAGGAGGTGGCAAACATGGCAGAGGTGGAGACCTTGGCCAAACCACCTCTCGTGATCTTGGTTTGGGTTGTGGGAAGGGCCAAGGCAAAGCCCTTCCACCTCGCTCTCCCTCTCCTAGTGCAGATGAGGAAAGTGAGGAAGGCTCAGAGGAAGAGGAAGAAGAGGCTCAGTCGCAAGCGAGTGAGGAGGACAATGAGGACAGTGATGACTCTGAGGATGAGGTCGTTCATGAGCCTCAGCCTTGACCCATGCGCTCCTCAGTCACATATCAGATGTTGGCACCACAGGTGTCTGAGGAGTTTTGGATTCCAGTGGCTCTGTCCAAGGATGAGATGAGAGAGTACCGCCACACTAACCCCTGGACCCAGCCCAAGCACCCAGGCATCTCAGATATCATATTTTGGGACTTGACTCAGGTTGCCTGGTACAAGAACATCTTGAAGAAGACCACTCACAGAGTTGCTCCCATGAAGTGCATTAACTAGGATAGGATGGCAGCAGCTCATGACCCCACTTTTCAGTTGATCAGGGCAGAGTGTGACAGGAGAAACTTGACAGATATCATGGGCTTGCATCAGCACTGGAATAATGAGATCATTGGCTAGTTTTACTCTACTCTATGAATTAAGACTAAGGAGGAGAACCATATGGACTTCAAGCTGCACTAGACTATTGAGGGCAACCGCTTCACTGTCACCTACTTCAACTTCTCACAGATTCTTGGTTTTATTGAGACTAGCAGAGCGAAGCCCAAGGCGACCATCATTGATCCTTAGGAGGAGAGTGAGTGGGCCTTCATGTATGATGCCCGCTATGTAGACCCTAAGCATGGGATTGAGTTCGGTTCATACCATGGCATGACGCCTTACTTTCATGTTCTCAACAACATGCTTAGAGTGACTTTGACTCCTAAAGTGGGGGATCACACACACATTCTGAGTTCCACCAAGACCTTGATGTTTGCTATGCGAGAGGGAGCAGAACCATTCAGTGTCTTTGATTTCATCTGGACAGAAATCCTCTACAACTCCTATACCAGTAAGGCCTCTTTGATCTATGCTCCTTACATCATGAAGATGATTCTGCGTGTTGTGGGCTATCAGTTCATTTGTGATCACAAGCATCCCTCAGTCACGCCAAAGAGGTTTCTTCTCATTGCCACACCTCCTAGAGATGGATCTCCTCCCCCAGCGGCCACAGATGCCCCTCAGACTTCAGCAGTAGTAGCACCAACAGCAGCAGCAGGCCCTAGTACTGCCCCTCGCCATCGCTCGTCCAAGGTCACCCGTACTATCAAGTCGAAGTTTTGCATGTGCCGGGACATAGCGGTTGCAGTGCGAGAGCAGCGAGAGATGCTTACTCACATGAGATCAGATATGGCTCTTCTCGCCACCTTTGCTAGTGTTCAGCTGCCACCCCCTATGGAGCTCACCTCTCTGCCCGATATCACCTCCTATGATGATCCATGGGGCTTCTACACTCAGGCATCAAAGTTGGTCCAGCCGACAAGCGATGAGGAGGAGGAGGACGATGATGCTGACAGTGCGGATGAGTGACTTCGTGTACCTCAGTCTTTTCTTTTCCCTTTTTGGTGTTGTGATGCCAAAGGGGGAGAAGTACTTATCTTTTAGTCTTATTTTGTGAGGTGTGAGTGTGATGGACATAATTGTGTGGCTTGTGGTTTGTAATTCTATTTGTGATCTTTTATGCTTTGAGGCTTCTATTGTAATGGTGTATTGTTCCCTTCTCTTTTTGAGATGCATTTGTGTGGAAATTCTTGTCATTTGCATTGTTTCTCGCTTTAATGCTTAATTGTTGCAAATTGACTCTTATGCATGCCTTTAGGGGGAGCTCTCACACTTTTCTTTAAATATGTGCATTGTTATTCATTGATTATTATTTCTCACATGTACATACTTAGGGGGGAGCTCCACATCTCTTTTTCATCACAAAATGTATCTTATTGCTTTTTTCTATAAAGTTTAGTTGTATTGTCATCAATCACCCAAAAGGGGAAGATTGAAAGTGCATCTAGGCCCTTAATTTTGTTTTAGTGATTGGCGTTTTGTTTTGGTGATTGGTGTCAATACAATTAAGAATGGACTAATGTTTTCATTGAGCATGTGTGTAAATGACTATCTCAAATTGATGAAGGAAATGCATTGAAACAAAAAAAAAGGGAAAAGGAGATGGTCATTTGTCTCAAAAATGAAGGACCAATATTTACTCAAGAACGAAGATCATGGAGTTTTATTTCTTTTATTTCTTGAGAATAGGTAAACCGTACTATCAACAGGGGTATAATTCACAAGTGTGGTAAAGTCAAATGCTCAAATTTCCTAAAAATTCCACTTTATCGCTCTCTGTTTTTGCCTTCATCGGCAGTGCCGGTGGCCTTTACCGGCAGTGCCGATCCCCCTTCCCAGAGGCGCTGTGGAGTCCAGGCATCTCTTGCTCTCTGGCTGTAGCTCACCGACAGTTCCGGTTTACTGATCGGCAGTGCCGGTCATGGCTCCCAGAGAGCCACTCTTTCTGTCTGGCTCTGGCTATAGCTCACCGGCAGTGCCGGTCCCCTCTCCACAGAGACTATTTTTTCTCAGGCTCTCTGGCTGACTGTGATCGGAAGTGCCGGTCAAGGTCTCTAGAGACCACTTGTCTTCTCTGTGCCTGCCTCACCGGCAGTGCCGATGTCCTGATCGACAGTGCAATACGGACCGATCCTTGTCTGTAGATCTATGACAGTGTGTCAGAAACCCTACCGGCAGTGCTGGTTCAGGGTGTCCAGACAGGCCAACGACTCTTTTTGAGCCCTTTGTATAAAAGGCTCTCACCCCACTTCGTGTCTCCTCTCTCCAACCTGAAAATCATTTGTCACTTTTGAGCTTCACTATCCTCTCTCTCCCTCTCTAAGTCAAAGCTTGATTCCTTGAACTAGGGCTTGAGTAAGCCATTGATTCATAGTGAAAAGAGAACCATTCCACTCTTGAGCATTCGATTTAATCATCTTTGTGACTTGTGCTTGTTATTGTTGGAGCTTTGCTCCTAGACGGTTAGTGGTGCCCGTAGAGCTCCCAACTTGTGTGGTGACGCCTCGGAAAGTTTGTATTACCCTCCCAAAAGAGAATTGATAGTGGAGAACTTGAGCTCGATCTTTGTGGCCGCTTGAGTAAGAATAGGGCTGAAAGAGACCCAGTCCTTTGTGGACTTCTCAACAGAGATGTAGGGTTTTTTGTGAGCCCGAACTTCGGTAATAAATCTTGTGTCTCCGTGTGCTCCTTTATTTACTTGTTGCCTTTTTATTCATGCTCTAGGGTTTGTTCTTGTATTTGCTTAAATTACTAGATCTACTTATGTAGCATTTGCTTAGTTGTCTCTTATTGTTATAGAGCTTCCTTTCAACTATTGTTGTAGTCAATTATCACCTAGTAACAGCGAAACCACTTAAACCTAGTTTTCTCTCGACTGTCTGCTCATCCATCGGCACTGCCGATCACCATCACCGGCGCTGCCGGTCAGACTGATAAACTTATTTAAGTCCATTTTTGCAGGATTTTTAGATTTGCCTATTCACCCCCCCCCCCCCCTCTAGGCAACTTTCAATAAACTCATAATCCTTTTATAGTAGCTTTCATAAATAAAATCAGTATATTAAATAATCTGCATCAAGGAAATAATTAATTTAAAATCAGTACAATATCACGCCATAGCCATATTAAGCAAAATATAGTTGTCACTCCATGATAAGTAACCTTTTTCCATCTACTCCCTAAGAAATAAGCCAATTTCCTAAAACATGATTACTATCATTGTACTTTGGAATACCGATAACAATATTGACTATACGCCGCACATTCTTAGCTACATGACACGTAAAAAAGCAAGTGATGTATAGTTTTGTTATGACTACAGAAACTATATTTTTTACTATCTTTACATTGTTTTGTTTATTAAGTTGTCTTTGATCAGGATGAAACCTCTAATCAGGTATCACAAGAATATTTTAATTTTGAATGAGAATTTAACTTTTCATAACCTTTTTATTAAATAAAACTTAGATAGCATCGCATTATGCATACAAGGGACCGAGAATGATCTATTGTTAAACAAATGTTATAATGTGATTTGGTAGACACCTTAAAATATGTACCACGAGAGTTCTTATAAATGCAGTAATACCTAAAACAATGGGAATAACTCCACCCCACCCCCACCCCCCTGTTGCACCATACCTTACAAAGATATTAAATGAGAATTAGATATATGATTGTGGTATCTAAGTATTGTCACCTAATAATGTCAATATTGATCTAGTTCTCAAACTTTTCTTATAATTTCAGCAAAGTGTTCATGTATTACCATGGATTGATATAAAAATAAGATACTTGTTTGATATATATCTAATAAAAAATTTATATCTTTTTAATTTTTTATCTGCTAATAGTAACCCATATGTAGCAAAATATATTATAATATTGTAAAAAAATAATATCACGTTGATAATATAAAAATTTATTGTTGTCAATGTTATCATATCACGTTTATTTGTTATGATCTATTTATGCATAGGACAATCTTCCAAGCAGCTGAAAGTATTAAAAGTCAATGTCAATTGATCTTATACTAGCAAAGTGTCCGTGCATTATCACGGGTTTTTCAAACATTATAAATTTTCATGTTACTTAATTAAATTACAATATAAATACAACACGTATATCAGACCTTTTGTAAGAACATAGGATATTTATTGCGTCTTCTTTATATGTCTTTCATCTCGACGTTTCTTATTTTGTTCATATCTCTGCTCATCAGTCATTTGCACTTGCTTTTGCCTCTGTTGTTCTCGCTCCCTTTGCTTTTTACAGTCCTGCTGATTGGTTCTTCCCGGTTTGTTTTTGTCAGGTTTATAGATGGTGTTCTTTCGGCATGGTAGTTTTTCTCCTCCATATTCTATCTACAACCGACAACAACAATTACAGATGAATATGACATGCCGAATTAGCACACATTAACTGCAACTAACATTATATTATTTCAGATTGAAGCTCAGTGCAGCCCAAAAACACAGTATATCATTGTTTCTTGACAATAATGTTTTGTGTCAGAAAAGCCAAACACTTTAATCTGATTGCATTGTTAGTAAACAAAATAGGTGCCTATTGCATGCATGATCAACATCTCTAGTGTGATGCTGGAACAAAGCATATTTGAAATTTGAACAATCCGCTTCTTTTTATGCTAACTGATGAAACTTGGTTGTATTAGTTTAGCATGGACAACTGGACACTGTTGCGGCTTAGATTTTTGTGATTAGACAGAAACCATCCAGGCATTACTAAAAAAATAATCTTAAATGCACGCTTGAACTTTGCGCAATCGCTAGAAACAAAAAAGAAAGTCATGCACCTGTGCGTGAAGACTACGATCGTACCGAACAATGGAGCACGCCTGATGGCCGGACTGTCCTGTATGCCGTCGATCGCAAGGACATACAAGTTAGACATCAAGAAAGAGCATGCAGGACATGCACGAGCTTCACGAGCTGGGGCACGTCGAGGGTGTCCCCGATTGTGCAATGGGTGTCCTTTTAGCATACACTAGGTGATTTCCCGCGCGTTGCTACGGGATTCAAACCGATATTTCAAATAAATGAAGGTTGATGAACACATCAATTTATTGGTAGAGGAAACAATGTGGGAATTCATTGATTGGAATATATTTTGCTTATGCAACGAATGTTTATGGTGAATGAATCAAATGTGTACATGGATGACAAAACAAATGTTTTTCAAGAATATGATTCCATTATATTAAGCCTTTATACTACTATGATTTACACATAATAGCAAGCGGTGGGTACTTACAAACTAATTCTAGGTTCTCTGATGCGAGTAATTTTCTCCTATGTTGATCTCCACGGTATATTTTCTACATTCCCTGCCAAAAATGAGACAATTCTGCTCCTTTTACCAAGTCAAACAATGATGAATTTTTAGACAACATCAAAAAGACTTATGGACATAGCTTAAAAATATATAAAGATGTGTGGGACACAATCAAATTCATTCTGAACATCTTAAGACATTCAGGAGCATACCTCTACTCCAAATACCTAATGTAAATATATCAGGTTAATTCTAATGATTACGAACGTGTTCTTTCTGAATTTACACTACATTCCATATTTTTTAGAAAATATATTAATATACACTACATAGCATAGAAAGAAAACAAAGACAACTGACTGTGGACAAATCTGACCTCTGTTAGAGATAACATATGAAAAATTATAGAGATTATCACTTAACCAACATTTTTTAGGTGTTGTTAAAATGAAGAACATAATAAGAAGAATTTTGGTACCATTATTTGAGGTCCAAATGTGCCATCTTGGAGGCTTAGAGCTCCCGCAGAATATCGCCAAGGTATATCAAGTATGCTTAAAATCTGAGAATTGTGATGTAGAAAAAATAATAGAATGCATTTGGCATGGGTTGCAGAACTCTTCTGAATAGTTTTATTTGGTTTGGAGGTTTCTCTTCCAGCCGTCTTTTCACTTGGATAAAAGCACAATGTGCATCAAAACCTATACAAAAGTACATTAAACAAACTGTTACAATACAAACATATCCTAAAATGAACACACGGATAGCATCGAGATGTACAAATAAATTAGTAAACTTTGATTTAACCCTGCAGAGAATGAGAGAGCAAATAGAATAATACAGACTTGAGGAGGACAGTTTGGTTGAGAAGCTGCTCTACACATACAGAGAGAGAGAGTTACGGACACACAACCCCCCCCCCCCCCCACACACACAGAGAGGGTTACAGACATAGAAAGAACAATGTTTCCATGGTAGACTGGTCTGGGCGAGGGTTGTTGAAGAGGGCTCTAAGCGTAGGAAGTAGAGGACCTTAATTGTTAGTTAATGGGAAAACGCTACTAGTGGACAGTAATTTGTGACCCCTCAGATGCGTTCAGTTACGGACACCAGGCCAATGGGTTATTAATAGGGATTAAAGTTGGCAAGCATTTTCTGTTTGGTAACTAAGAAAATATTGCACGGATGGAAGCTGGAGTGAGGGAGGATAAATAGATGGATAGATGATACTCAAGCACCATGATCTAACGGTGGAGAAATAAAAGATGATGTGGAGGCATGAGAGTTGAGAGAAATAGACGTTAATGCTTTTTAGTGGGTTGTATCTTCTAAAGATATGTAGATATGGTTGTATATACTTGGAAGCCAGGTATAGCTTTATTTCTTTTGAAAAATAAAATTTTGAGTTTTCAAGAAGACATGAAAATATCATGACCAATTAGAATGACTACCAATTGCTTACTATACTCAACCAATGGAAGAATTATATATTTTTATATTAAGAATGAAAAAGAAGAACAATACACCTTATAATAACAACCACCTTCACTCAGATTTGAAGCCATCTTTACACACACAACAACAAAAAGAAAACACTGAGCCGATCTAAAATGTTATAAGAAACCTAGCCGTAGAACCTGATGACGGCATGTTGTTCTGTCAAAGCACCATAGATGTGCTTCCTCTTTTAAATGTCAGTTATACTTCCTAGATGCTAAGAGCTAAAGCTACACTAGTAAAAACAAACATGTTCCTATGTTACATAAAACCGAGGCATCAAGAATAGTGAAGGGTGTTAATCTTTTCCTTTGAGATTTGTTCATGCTTCACATAGGATGTTCAGATGACACGAAACATGCATAGTCCACAAAATAAAATGCACCAAGTCAAATTGACCCAGACCATTCTTGAAAGTCAATCCACCAAACACATTGTCAAAAAAAAAAATGTCTGATGCTTCTGAAGACATTCGAAAAATGTACGACCTAAGTATGCTATAAAAGAAATAAATAAAATAGTTTATTGACAATGATTAAACATGTAAAGAATACCTTAAAAAATAAATAATTATAATGTACCGCTCAGTGTCATTGCCATTTTTTAACGGTACCAAACTTTAGAGTTGAACCATATGATGTCCAATGTTTAAGTGCATACAAGTTATTAAGGTATAAGCAAATGAGTCAAATCAAACACCCACAAAATAAACAAATATTCTACAATTTAGAAGTACTTCAAATTTATTTGCTTGGGGTAACGAAAGGGCCTTTACCTCACTGGTAAGGTGCCTGAGTCCTTCCAAGTCCCAGATTTGACTCTCCGTGGGAGCGAATTTGTGATCTGAGTTAAAAAAAAATCCTCTCACCTCTCTCCGCACCAAAGCATTTGGTTAAGACCTCGCCTCTGGAAGCAACAACGGCCATGGTGGCCCCGGCCCAGGTTCTCATAAGATTGGTGGCCCCAATATAAGCGGGAAGTGAGGTTTAGAAGTTTTCTTGATCTGCGTAATAGGATCTTCTCTTTAAATACAATATCTGAGGAGCGTCATACCCCAGGTCTAAGTTTTTTTATTAGCTTGGGTTAACTCGTCTCCTAAGTCAAAATGGCTGAATTTCCAACCATAAAAAAAATTGAAGAGTCAACGGTCGACGAATCCTACCGTAGATCAGAGGCCGTCCAGGCCGCGGACAAGGGCATCACACGCCACACAGCATCCACGAGACCACGACCGCACCAAACCGAGGAAAACACAAGATCGCGAGGTCCGGAGAGCAGCCGGGCTCGTGAGCGTCTTCGCCGTCTCGGGCCAAACCCGAACCCCACGGCCCGCGACCGCGCCGACCCTCCTCTCAGATCTCGCCGGCGCCGGCATGCTCCGCTCCTCCCGCGGCGGCCGCGGCCGCCTCCTCGCGCTCCTTGCCGTCGTGGCTGCGCTGCTCTCCCTCGCCTCCGCCTCCGAGTCCGACCACAAGGTGCGTGCCCCGCCCCCCCGCGGCCTCTCTTTCCTTGCCCCGTTGGATCGCCTCACGTGGCACCGGATCTGGACATCCTCATCGGTCGGATCTCGCTCTTGGTGCTGTTCTATTTCGTCATGTGGCGTGACTGGTTGGAGGCACCTGATGTGGTGCGCGAGCTGTCGGTGTGTAATAACAGTAGAAACATTACTAGCCAGCCACGCTGCTTAGATCGTTGGTAGGAGTTTTGTTACTTTGAGAAGTAAGGTTTGGGTTGGTAGTTCAGAGAAATGAGCACGCTCGGACTCTGGGAGGAAAGCCAACAAAATGTTGTGATAGTGGTGGTGCTTCTTATTTTGAGTTCTGTTAGTTTACAGATATGCAGCTGTGTCTTCCCGAAAAACCTTGTTACGTCGGCTTAGTACAGTTGTAATTGTATGCATATGTAGGCCTCTGGCAACGTTTTGAAATTCTGTGTTATGTCGAGCCATAATCACTCTGCAGTTCGGTTGAGCAAACAGTGTTTTCTATTTT
This sequence comes from Eleusine indica, assembly GCA_030378355.1. NCBI lineage: Eukaryota > Viridiplantae > Streptophyta > Magnoliopsida > Poales > Poaceae > Eleusine > Eleusine indica. Next base: position 51,039,481 of record CM059494.1, read on the forward strand.
CTTTGTTGTTAGAATAATCATGTACTTACCACCGAGTACTGTAGTAGGTATTGATCATGGGAAATCCTGGCTCCTGCTACCATGATTCTTTTTCCCTGTTTCTATGCGCTTTCAGTAATTGAAATTGATGGAGATGACATTATTCCATGGCCCAAGAGGGTTTGGCATAGTGGTTACTACGGCTAACAGATCCACCCCATGTGTTCACTGCAATATGTGGTTGTGGTGTAATCCTGAAATCCAACCACCATACATTTGATTTTGGACAATGATTCTATGCGTGTCAAGTCAACTAGATGTGAGGCTTATTGTAAATAATTCCATGTCAGTCTATGATGCATACTTCGGTATTAGTTGATTCTATCTTCCACTCTTTATGATTGCCTTTGTGCCATTTTTCTTGGTAGTAGGGAAAAGTTATAATCAACAGACATTGTAAAGTCAAGAAGATATTTTTTTTGTTTGCTACATACTTCTAATTTATTTAATAGTTATCCTTATATAGTTGTGTGATTCATAATAATAAGTTAGGTGATGTCCTCCACTATAGAAATAGTTATGTGATCTACTTAAGGTATGGATTCATTTTATAAGAACACTAGACTTAGTTTAAAACTAAGATCATATTATTATTTAAAACGTTTCTGGTAACTATTCTTTTGAATTGAATTGTTCAAAATTTGTGAAATAACAATAATGCATCACTTGGCTAATATCTAACACTGTTGGATGATCACTAATACCTTAATGTTGTCAGCATAACTACCGCACGAAAAATTGATACATAGTAATATGTGATGTCTAAAATGCAACACAATTTTGTTAACATGGTTTTGTTTCTAAGTTGGTATACGTGTTACTGTCTTTATCCCATCATACTGGTTTTGTTCATCCATGTTGCAGCAACCGATACCTTCCAGATTATAATATTATAGTATTTAAAGAAACACTGGAGCTACCTGGTTTGGATGCTTGCTGAAATTCGGGCAATCTTTATTCTCACTTTTTGAATGTTGTATTTAAAAAAACACTAAACCATCTATTTTGTGTGCAGTCTGAAATCTGAGCCACTTTTGCTAGAGATAATGACCAAAATTTAAAGATCTTTTATACAGTTATCACATAGAGAAAAAAAAAACCTTTATTAGCACTTCAGTTGTTGAAGATTTGCATTTGTTGTTGTCATCCTTGAATGCATAGTCTTCGATGGAAATGTTTTTGTGTCTTAGCTAAGCCAGTCTTGAAGATGGATATTGTCATGATAATTTCATGACGTCAATGTCTCTAATATACCTTTCCAACAGACGCAATCAACCCCACGGTCTCCAACAAATAAGTTAGCAAGTCACTGCAGAAGTTCAAAGAACAAACAATTCACAGAATTTCTTGGATTTGCTATATGTGGTTGGTTAACTGTTTATAATTGTGAAGTTTGTTTTGTTTCTAAATTTTTTTGCGTACTTACATGCAGTGCCAACATTTTTCAAACTCAAAAGTTTTCACCACCTTTGATGTTTCTTGCATGCAGTATAAAGCTGAGGAGCCAGTTAAACTCTGGGTGAATAAAGTTGGCCCTTACAATAATCCTCAAGAGACTTACAACTATTACAGCCTTCCATTTTGTCAGCCGTCCGAGAACCCTGCACATAAATGGGGTGGTCTTGGAGAGGTCCTGGGTGGAAATGAGCTGATTGATAGTCAGCTTGATATTAAGTTCTTAAGTATGTTGATATTTCCATTTCATCATTGTCTTTGTCTCTTTTATATATTAAAATGTCTGTTTATATGTGCTTTTCCTGTTCACTGTTTTGATGTTACATATGATTTAGGAAATGAGGAGAAAGGCTTTATTTGCACTCTGGAGCTAGATTCTAGCAAGGTCCAACAATTTGCGGATGCCATTGAAAGCTCATATTGGTTTGAATTCTTCATTGGTATGTGGTTCCACACTTTGATCCATTGTGTTGTATAGTGTTATGATAAATTGGAATTTATTTCTTGTTTCTGACATTTTGCATTCTTTTCTATATCACATGTTACTTGTTGCTTGCTGCCATATTCTCCTAGATGATCTGCCTCTTTGGGGTAAGTTCCTCTCACCTGTTAGTTTATTTGCCCTATCTTTTTCTCTACTTCTGCCTGATAAGATAGTTGCCATCTATTTTGAACAGGTTTTGTTGGGGAGACTGATAAGAACAGTGAAAACAAGCATTATCTTTACACACACAAGAACATTCTTGTTAAGTACAATGAGAACAGGGTATGCCATTTGCATTAATCCAGATCACTAAATGTTAATATGGATGCAACTAAATAACTTGACCTGATGCGGTTTTGTTACAGATAATTCATGTTAATCTCACCCAAGATTCTCCTAAGCTTCTTGAAGTGGGTAAGAAATTGGAAATGACTTATTCAGTGAAATGGGTAGCAACAGATGTGCCATTTGCACGCCGTTTCGAAGTATACTTGGACTATCCTTTCTTTGAACACCAGGTAATGCTTTTATCTATAGACAACCATTAGCATGCTATGTAACTTTCTATGTAGTCCATCAATTCCATTAGGTAAACTGTATCTACCGTTTCAACTATTAGAAGACTCTAAGCTATGTTCATGTTTCTTATTTTCAGATCCACTGGTTCTCCATCTTCAACTCTTTTATGATGGTTATTTTCCTCACTGGTTTGGTTTCAATGATATTGATGCGCACTTTGAGAAATGATTATGCGAAATATGCCCGTGAGGATGATGACTTGGAGTCCCTGGTGAGCATTATTCTTGTCCATATAATTTTAGTGGTATAGTTGATAGCTAGGCAAAATGTTTTGTCGTAGCATATGCCTGATTCCTCACTTCATTGCTGCTTAAGTTATGATATTCCTTTGGTAGGAGAGAGATGTTAATGAAGAATCAGGATGGAAGCTTGTTCATGGTGATGTATTTCGGCCTCCCAAAAGTTTGATGATTCTATCTGCACTTGTTGGTATTGGCACTCAGCTGTCAGCTCTTATCCTACTCGTTATTGTATTGGCCATTGTTGGCATGTTATACATCGGGTATGTGCAGCTCTTCTCCTTGCATGTTTAAGAAAACTAGATAAATACACGTGACATGAAAGAAATGAAAATGGAATGATTTTGTGAAATTTGGGAAGGCCTCTTTTTTGTGTTACAACCACCGGTTTACAGTCCATGATCCACCACAGGTTTGCTGGAAGCTGCCTGGGAACCATCACGATCCTGTATTTTTTGCTCATCTATTTTTCTTCCTGAAAACCTTGACTTGTTTGTTGCATTTAATTGGAATCTTGAATTTTTTGCTGTGAGTATTCGTCTGAGTCTGTCATGACATGGAATCTTGAATAACTCTTACTAAATCAACATTTAATTGGTGTACAGTGGTTGGGATGCAACTTGTCTCTGGCTAGTTTGACTGTAAACTGCCTATTTGCTTGTACTTCTTTAAACCCTCTGTAAAAGCGTGGAATGACAGCATATTGTTTTGGTGTGACACTGGTAACTCAAGCATCCCATAACTGAAAGACAATGGCAATGATGTTTTGGGCACACTTCTTTAAATATAGGTCCAGCCTGTTAAAAATATATTTGTGGGTTAAAACTGACATGATGCATGCTCCATTATTCTTCTCTTTTTTAGTATGATAAAAAGATGAAATTTGTGCTTTTCTTTGTCTAGAAGTTACCTTTTTAATCAAGTTGCATTAGGATTATCCTTTTAGTGGTTGTGCTCATCCTTTGTATTTCCAAAAATATAAAAATTCATCGAGGTTGAGATGCATTATGTAGAAGTGATGAATCATAAAAAAGACACTCTTACAATGTTTCCAGGACAATCTTTCTTATTTAGTCATGGTGTAATTCTTTTCATGCACTATTTGAACATGCAATTGTGAATGGCTTTTCTCTAAATTGAATTATACAATCTGTTTCAGGCGGGGAGCTATCATCACAACCTTCATTGTGTGCTATGCGCTTACATCATTTATTTCTGGATATGTTAGTGGTGGTCTTTACTCGAGGAATGGTGGTATGATTCTACAGAATTTTGTTTCCATTTCGTATTTTTGTTAGAGTTTATTTTCTTTTGATATTTTATTTTATGTCTAGCTCCTCATATTATTCTTCCTTTTTAGAAAAACAATTGAGACTTTTATGTTGTCATGTATGTAACCCCCCTGTTTATGATTTATAGCTTATTGAATGCATTACTTCATTCCATGACAGGTAAAAACTGGATTAAAGCTATGGTCCTTACAGCATCCCTCTTTCCATTCCTGTGTTTTTCAATTGGCTTTGCTCTGAACACTATTGCTATCTTCTACCGGTCGTTAGCAGCAATACCATTCGGTACAATGGTTGTCATGTTTGTACTTTGGGCTTTCATCTCCTTTCCCTTGGTGCTTTTGGGAACTGTTGTTGGTAGGAATTGGAGTGGTGCTCCCAACAACCCCTGCCGAGTAAAGACTATTCCACGACCAATTCCTGAGAAGAAATGGTACCTTACACCTTCTATCATCTCTTTGATGGGTGGGCTGCTTCCCTTTGGCAGTATTTTCATTGAGATGTACTTTGTATTCACATCATTCTGGAACTACAAGGTAAATATGAAAATAGGATTTTTGTTACTGATTGGGATAATTTTTTTTATTCTTTTGCTATCATCATCCTATATAGCAAGGGGTGAATAGTTTTTGTTTTTGAATGACTCTTTGTGGATTTTTATTGATGTCCATGCTTACTGCGTTTATTATGAGATTATTATCCGAGGCATAGTTGTATTGTAGTTCATTTGACAGTGCAATTTTGACTTGTTCTTGGGGGTTATTGGCAGGTATATTATGTCTATGGCTTCATGTTGCTGGTCTTTGTTATCCTTCTAATAGTCACCATTTGTGTCACTATTGTGGGTACTTATTTCTTACTGAATGCTGAGAACTACCACTGGCAATGGACTTCGTTTTTCTCTGCTGCATCGACCGCTTTATATGTGTATCTATACTCTATCTACTACTATCATGTGAAAACGAAGATGTCAGGCTTTTTCCAGACGAGTTTCTACTTCGGCTACACATTGATGTTCTGCCTTGGTCTGGGCATACTCTGTGGTGAGCTCTCCTTTTAACTGAAGTTTGTGCAATGGCTCTCAGTTTTTGTCATGCTCATAGTAAATAACATCTCCTTTGGTAATTCAGGTGCTATTGGCTATCTAGGGTCAACCCTTTTTGTAAGGAGAATCTACAGAAACATCAAATGTGATTAATTTTCTGCTACTTTCTGGCACAACAAAACTGTAGCAGAGATCATATGTATTGTCATTGTGGAAGCAAGGCCTCAAGAATGGATTGGATCAGTGCTGAATCCTGATTAGGTTTTTGAGAATACAAAGACATGCTCCCATTGTTCACCATTATACGCATTTTTGTTTGACAACATGTTTCTTATGTGGAACTGTCATCATAATGTATACCTATGGTAGTCGAAGGATTAGTCTGAAGCGTCCGGTCAATTAGGGTTTTATTTTTTCTTTCTTTTTGTATTTTATTGTTGAGTAGGATGTAATCAGCGAATGTTCATGCGGCGTGAGCAGCATTGGGGTTTTCCCTCGAATGAATTGTGATACCATCTTCGAAGTTTTGAACTGTTGACATCGTGAATCGTTAGCAATGTTTTACAAAAAGATATAATTGTACACGTACTAGAGTACTTGCCAATTGAGAAGTACATGTAAGATTATGCCATTGCCATCAAGAGTGCTCTACGAAATAAAACATATCAGTTTTTTGAAGGCGCTTATAAGAGTAATATGTTTATAGGGTGAGTAATCATGTGTATGTGAATATCTACGTGTACTGTGTTCAATTCAGAAAAAAATAAACTGCTCGAGTCGATAGAGAACCCCTGCAAAACTAGGCAACTGTCTGAAAAATCTCAAAACAAATTAAGAGGATGGGCTGAGGTTTATGCTCTACAACTACATGAGCTGGCATATAGGCTGAAATCAGTTTCTGGGCCCATTTCAATGGAAGAAATTTCAGTGGGATGGCGACTGGTAACATGATCACCCAAGCGAGAGAAAAAACATGAGGATTTGAAGGTATTGATATCCCTCCAATTAAATTGTTAATATTAGGACTTACGACGTTGAAACAACATACTTTATTAAGCATTAGCTCAATATTGTCCTAATGCAACCAATTAAAAACCGGAGAATGACAGCCAATTGCGAGCAGTACGTAGAATCATAATCAAATGGCGTGTCTTCTTGAGAAAACCATGTCAGTTTACTTACTGAATAAGTAATCCGGCTACCTTATGAAGGAGAATGACGGTCAAAACTAGTGGAGTTTGCTCACAAAAGGATAATAATGCTAACAGCATGTTTTTTTTATGGTCGACGGGAGGGAGAACTCCCCACCTGATATTTTCATTGCTGAATGGCCCTGCAATGACCCAAGGAGTGTTGTTTTACATCATACTAAGTTGAAGAGGGGGACCAAAGGTAGAATATTAGCCTACATTCGGTCTAAACATAGTACACTAGTGATTACAAACTTGTTCTTCTTCACGCTTGAAGCACCAGCGCCAGGGAACTACATCCTCTGCAAAACTACATCCTCTGCAGTTATGCATTAGCATTAACAGTGGTTGACCTATAGGCCCACTGCTAGCTGGCCCACATGTCAGCCACTGTTAATACTAATGCACAACTACATGGGAGGAAATCTTTGCGCTTTGCATATTGGTGGGCTTCTTTGGTCTACAGGCTTCCCAGGTAAGCCAGATCCTCTGCAGTTGTGCATTAGCATTAACAGTGACTGACATGTCCCGCTCCATCCATCTCGAGCCGCAGGCCGCACGACCTTCGCTCCCTCTCCTAACGCCATCGCTCCCTCAGAGCTCAATCCACACCGCTACCGCCCTCTCTGTGATGCAGCGATGCCGCCCGCTTCCCTCTCGCAGCGCCATCGCCCGCTCGGTCTCGCAGCGCTGGCACCCGTTTCCTTCTCGTAGCGCTGACGTTGTATCCCACATGGTCTCACAGCGCCTACATTGTGTCACTCGCAACGTCGCCCCCCTCTCCCTCTAGCGGCACCGACATCGTCCCTCCCTCTACTAGACGCGCCCTCCGCCAGTTCTCATTCTCTATTCGTTTGCATGTTTGTTTGCCCTCTCCCTCTGCTCGCCAAGCAATCCAGGAGATGAATTGAAGATGCAATTGAGAACAGATGATGATGATGCTTATTCAACTCAACCCATAAGAGAATGAATTCGATTTGGGTGTTTTTCATGATTCTTAGTGTACTTGGATGCAATGTAATTTCTAGTGTATTTGGATCTTTAAAAAATAACTTTTTGGTAAATTTGTGACTTAATATGCACTTGAGAATATTATTTTGTAACGTAATTTCTATTTAGCCTCAGGGACATTCAAGTCATTTTACCATTCAGACAGACAATCCACTAAAAATAATCAAGATTGCCAAAAACCTAGCTTATTTAGACAGTGGAATCTCTAGACGACGACTTAACAGAAAATCAAGCTTTTTAGAGAAGCCAGTTTCAGAAAAGCGGAAACAAACTGGGTCTTAACCACCAAACCCATATGATGTTCTTGGTTGAAAGGGAAACATGCAATATATTTAATTGACTTTATCGAGGCCATGCCCGTGCCGCCCAACTTCATGCCGAACGCATTGGCGTGATTTTTTTTCCATCTCGAATAGGCTCGTTCTTCTCTCTCTTGCACATGTGACTAAAGTATTGATTTTATCCTCTTCTGCTTTCAGGAGCATGTCCCCAAATCTAACAGCCCATTTATCTCTATCTTATGTGTGCTTTTATAACTAAGACCACACTTATCTCTCTCTTATATGGTTCATCTTGTATTATTGATCTAATTGTAGAACTACTATAAATGTCTTCTTAATCTTCCAATAATTTTGTGTTTCAGTTGTCTCATACTATAATGCTTCAGTTTCATGACAAAACTAAAAATTCGTCATAGCTGGGCTTTGATCAATGACAAAATATGCAAAAGTCATTAGACAATCCATAAATGATCAGATTTCGACTTCACTGCAAAAAAATCCCCAAGTCAACTACTATATATTAGGATGGGATAATTTCTACTAAATGACTTTACTGCAGCAATTGAATCCATAAAACAATCATATGCTCGATCAGCAATTGTTGACATGATTAGCTAAAATTTAATCCAAGTAGCGTAAAAAAAAGTATGGGAGGAGTACATGACAACGGTGGAAAAATTGCCACTATGCCATTCAACTCCAGCTAGCGATGAGTTTCAAAAAAAAAAAAAAAAAAAACTCCAGCTAGCGATCCAAAAACTTTTGCAGGTGTTGATGCGCTAGTCACCTACATAGCACCTACGTAACAATATCAGCAGAAAACAAACATGCTCTTATCGGAAGAAATCAATCTTCTTGCAGGTGATGTTCCAACAATACGCTCTAGCTGAAATTAGCAAGAACTTAAAGTTAAATGAAGGATTAACATATTGGAGAAGATTAACTGATTGGAGCAACGAAATGCATATAAAATTTTAAAAGAAAACATACAACAAAAAAAGGGAACATACAAGAGCTAGTTATCAATTACTAGTGAATATCACGCAGAACACAGTGCACTGTTCTCAGTTGTCGTTTTAACAGCAACAGGCGATACCAAATTTCAAAAAGATGCTCAGACTTCGTGTTAGTTTCCATGGAACTAAAATGATGTGAAAATGCGACTATAAAGAAAATAAAACTGTTCATAGTACTTACAACAACGCAAGAACTACATGAGAAGTGCCACCATGCCTTACAAAGGACTAAGGATATTTTTCTTTTGCTGGGTTAGAGCTTTGACGATGGCACAGGGTTATGTGAAACAGTAACCTCACCTTAAGAAGGTCTAGACGAGAAAAGAGGACAGTGCACTTCCGATTTTTTGATTCATCAAGCATGTTTACAAGCTGAAAGAAAGACAAATCTCAAGGACTTCTGATATTAAAAAATCCCAGCCCATAAAGCTTCAGATAAATCACTATTCTGGAGTCTTTTTCCTCAAAAAAAGAAAAGAAAAGAAATAGAGTCTAGACAATACCTCTGGATAAAAACCTTTTCTCCCTGGCAATGAATAGATTAACAAATGATGTGTTCCCCTGATCTGCATGTTAAGAAATAATGATAAACACTCTGGACTATACATCTAGCATTAACATGGGGAATGGCTAGTTGTTCTGTTATGATCTTAGATGTTATGACCTTGTATCGGTGGTAGAAGTGAGACCTTTCACTATAAAGCAAAATCTTTTTCTTGCCCTCATAAAACCAGAGTCTTGAACGAGATATATCCTGTTGTGATGTATACCTGATTCAGGACAACATTGAAACAGTAACAGCATGCTTAAGACCAAGAAAACAACAATCCTAAATCGAAATAATCAAATGAGCTATCATGAGAAGGATGCTCTACTCACTCCCCAACTCGACAGAAGGATGCTTCCTTAGATTTCAAGAAATTACTTATCCGGATATATTCAAAATATGAACTAACGAATAGCAAAAATCCACCCTGCATCAACAGGACAAAGAAAAGACCTTACAAGAGATGATATAGTTAATCTATTACATAAATAAGAGCATGAAACAATATGCAGTTCCAGAATTTTAAAAGTTCAGACAAGCTATTCCCAAGTATATGACAACACTAGTCATTTTCTGTGCAATGACATAAATTTTATTTTAAAATGCATTAGTCTTTTATTTTCTTTAAAACTCTTTTTTGATTTTTCTGATTAAAATGACTAATATGATACATATCCCATTGCTACAAACAGTATATCTGTATGAGAACACCACACGGGGACAAGCCATCAAGGACTGATGTATAACAGAATTTTATGGACCCTTAAATACGAATAGATCATCGTAGGCCAGATCAATTAACCTACCTTTCTAATTACAGTATAAATTAGATGAAGTACATATACCACATAACTTGCCATTACGGCATAAACCTTGTAAGCTGCAACTATGAGCGCCGTAAAGACTGGCTCAAGAGATGCAATTAATAGTTTTCATGAACAAGGTTAAACCATCTATTTTTAACTACGAGTGGTTTACCTTCAAAATATGAAAAATATCATGGCTCCAACAAATGAGACACAATTGAACCTGAAAGAATTATAAATACAGAAGTAAACAGTGGCATACCTCATCCGAGTCCTGAATCTTTGGATATACCTGTTACACAATGTAAAAATGTAAAAGGTCCAGATGCATTCAATAACAGAGAAGAATAAATTTTATATTTGACAGACTATGAAACGCTGAAACCGTGAAGTCCATGATTTATTGCACTGACCTCATGACACTACAATCAATTGTACATATGACTGAGATGTTGTATAATAAATTTTCAGGTTAACCAAAATTTACTCAGCAATATCTTAGATAATTCAAAGTTCTAACTGTGAGCCAAAACATAGGGAGTGGGTGGGAGTGATTCCAAGATCAAATTTGGCTCCTACTTCCTGAAGCCATAAAATGCCTGGAAACTGGAATAAAAAGAGAAATTGAAAACCTTGGAATTTGAAGTTCAATGATTTGATGTGGATAAAATTTTCCTATTGAAATCAATTATTAATTAATTGATGTAGTGTTTATTTGTGCTATAGTTTATATTTAGTACTCTTAATAAATAGCAGATTTTTAGTTTTTGTTTTAGGCTTCACTAGAAACCCGCTGTAGCGGACAATTCAGTGAATTATGTAATTCAAAACTAGCTCGCATCCAAAACAGCATAAAGTTTTCCCGTCACTATATAAAGGGTGAAATACTAGTAGAGGTATTTGTCTCAAATTACCACTGTAGATTGATAAAACTTCATTATAAGAAAAGGTCAAAGTGAAACCAAATCCAGTACACAATCAACTATTCAATACAGGCACAAACCTTATTGCAAAAATAATCAAAACGGGCATCATCAGCTTCGGAAATAGATGATGCATCAAATCGTTCATAAACCTGTTTAGCAATTCACATTGAAAAAACATCTGTTTAGTAAAGCAGAAGCATAACTATTTTAGCAAATAAGATATGAAGCTATATGCACTTTAAGCCTTTCCTCCAACATTGGAGCATTCTTAATACACAGCATGTAAATATTGTTAATATAAATATACTACACAAGTACACATAATATTTTATGATGAACTCACAACCAATACAACAACCTGATTGAATAAAGATAAGAGGAAGCAGACCTGTCGGACTTCAAGTTTTATTTTCGGAAGAACACCTCCATATTCGGTCACCATTTTAACCTGAAAAAATTATGAAACTACAACTTTAAACAATATATATAAACATTACCTATATTTCCTAACAGAAAAGGAGGACAGTTTGACTCAGTGACATAGCATGTTATATACCTTCCCCTCATAATTTAAGCATAATCCATTGAATAAAGCATTCATCTCTGCAAAACAGGGAAAACAATTTCAAATTTGAAACATCCATGTTTGAGAAAAAAAATTGAAACATATACAAAGCGGGTTCGAAGATTCGTGAAAAATGTTCAGTTGACACCGTGAACTGACTAGATAGCACAGCATTGGACAGCTCTGCATGGGCCTAGGCAGGAATGTACAAGGACCTTTCCACACCGCAAAGAGACAAACTCTGTCAAAAGCAATAATTCATCTGGCTACGAAACCACTGTAGTTACATTGCAGCGCTTAGGACCCTCAATTGTCCATGTAGCCACACTGCCTTCACCCATCCATACCTCATCGTGGCAGCTCCAGAGCATGGAACCAGTAAAGTGATATAACGGCCACATGAACGTCATTACTTTACAATGAACGGCTATGAAATCGCGGGACACGAGCGACGACACAGATGTTGAAGCCGCACGCCTCCCAGGGCACAAATGAATTTCCAGAAACATATATAGGTTATCAATAAACAAATGGAAAACCATGCAATAGGTAGTCTTCTGAAATAGAAAAGCACACTGAACAGCTCCTTAACCATGAACAATCTACACGTTTGTGGAAAAAAAAATTGAGAGGACATAATTGCACATCAGGATTATATGCTATCTAAATATCTAATGAGAATAGAAAAAAATGTCATTGGCATGACATAAGCTAGCACCAAGGTTACAATTTTGCAAGCTAATGCATATGGATCATAATCATTTCGCTGACCATATTTCAAATGGAAGTTTGTACCTGGAGTAAGATATGAGCCTAAGAGTATTGTCTGTCGATAGTGGCGTGCATGCTGATCCAAGTACCTTAAGCAACATATGTAAAGATTAAAATTTAAATTGCCACAACACTTAGCTCTCCTAATACAGAACTGATGCTATTTGAAAGTAAACATAAACACTCAAGAAAAGAGAATTACCATGGCCTAATTCGCATCACATTGGTTCCATGTTCTTTTGACGGCACATGATTCAGTTGTTCAAACACAGTCTCTAGATGTGCCCAGTTCTACATTCAAACATAAGCAGTCATAGAAGGCATTGACAAATAAGTAGAAAAATGCATGGCTTCAAATCCAACCTGCATAAGTATCACATCAGCATGATCAACAACCACTATCTGCATCGAACAAACAGATATTCTTTATTAGGAGCAAAAATGTGATAATGTAGAAACTGCGGGATAAAATACATTATCTCCATTCCAAAATAGAACAGGTATTTTTTATATGTAAATTTAAGCACTGGTTCTTGTTCTGATATCACGGAGTACTTTTGGTGAAAAATTAAACAACAGCATTGTCATGCAAACCTTATTTCTACATACAACAACATTTTAGAGAAACAAATACTATCATTCTATTTATGAAAAATGTACATAGATCATGGCATATGGGTTCAGTAAGCTAACTTCAATTGATGATAGGAAATCAAAGTCCTTCTCCTTGCCATCTTCTCCATCAATTTTCTGAAAACATAAATACATAAGTATTATAAAATAGTAAAACTTAAGCAAAAATACAAAAATACACATGTATTATAAGTACAATTCAATGGAATAAGATTGAACACAAAGTAATTTGCCGAGTCTGGAGATCAAATGTGTTATGGACGAAATTGGTCCTTAACAATGGAGGTCTCCAACAAAATTCTGATGAAATAAATTGGTTCTTAACAATTCATATAGAAACTATTTATCATCTCTCTATGTCAGCTATGTCGCTAAATTCAGACAGATTACCAATTGTGCTATACAAAGGTTTTGGGATTAACCAGCCTAAATCATTAGTTTACTTCTTTGCAGTAGTTTGTTTGGATTGCAATCACATTTGGTATAAACCATAAGTTAGGTCTTAATTGTTCTGCAGGTGTGATTTAGCAGTTCGGCCTTTTTTGTTTTGTAGAACTAGCATGAGTGATTTGCCAAAAGGGATCAAGATGGTCATTGAAATTGATGCTGGAGTCTCAGGGATGGATTGCTACTAAGAAAGTGGGGTGATTTGAAGATTTACAAGATTATGGCAACGCCAATATGATTTGAGTTTTTTACCCTCTCAAATTCAATCATCCTTTTCCCATGACTCAAAGTGCAGCAACAATCATTTCTACCACTTTGTCAATAGAAATGTTCACCCAAGGAGTCCATTCCTCTGGCTCTGCGACTCAAAGTGCAGCAAAAATCTTGGGAGTATTCACCTAGCTCATCCTTATGGACAGGTTCAACATAAGAAATACGCTGTGAAGAAGAAACTGAAAATCGAAGGAAACAATTATAACTGTGTGCTGTCAGCAGCAGCGAGAGGAAACAGCTCATCATGTATTTTTTGCCTGCCCTTCGGTCAAGCATGCTGGCAGTACCATAGGAATCAACTGGAATATGGCCACAGATTTGTACATTATGATGGCCTAGGCCAAGTCTGAAACTCAGAAGTTGTTTATGGAAATCTTTATTACTGTAGCATGGTAAATCTGGAAGCAGAGAAGCAACCATATCTCTGACAGAGGCAGGCCATCCTCCCAGAGCTGGAAAAGCCAAATTATGAAAGAAGCTGCACTCCAAGATCATCGAATGCAACCTCCCAAAAATCACTTTTTCACTACCCTCCTAGAACTGTGTAGTTAATTGTGTTGTCTTTCTTGTTTTCCACTTTTTGGCTTTCTCTAGGTATTCCCAGGAGGTTGTACAGTTTGCTACTTTTTTATATATCTATAATAAAATAGCTATCACAGGAGGGGTTACCCCTGCAGTATATTTCAAACAAAAAAAATGTAGTATCTTGTTGTTCACAACCCAGTGGCTAGCCAGCACTATTGTCATAGCAGGTACTCCCTCCGTTCCAAAACTGTTGTCGCCGTTGACTTTTTTAGTTATCTTTAACCATTCGTCTTATTAAATTTTTTTTTTTGAAAATTATCATAAATCTTATGATTTGTTTTATCACTAGCGAAAGTTGAAATATAACTAATAATTTTGCATATTTAAACTAATATTTTGAATAAGACGAATGGTCAAATGTTACAAAAAAAAGTCAATGGCGACAACAATTTTGAAACATAGTAGTATGTTCTAGCAATTTTGTAACAGTTTTCAGGAGTATATCAAGTTTTAGATCAAAAGGACAGTAGCATGGAAGTCTTCCCAGTACAAAACTAACGTACAGCTGCCGGACATGAGAGTGAATACAGGCCATTGAGTCTATGAACAAATGGTGTTCAAAGAAAACTTACACGTTTAAGAGCTAAAGGCGATGCAACTATAATATCAGAAGCATAAAAGTTACTGTACAGCTTAACAGATTTCCTGCACAAACAATAGTTTAAACATTATTACAATGTTTCCAGTACTGAAATTGACACAAACAGAATGAATGTGAATGAATTCTCCAAATTATGAAAGAACAATTCAAGCATTTATAGAATAGATTTGATTCTATAAAAATGTACTATTTTTAAATTTAAGAGATAACAGAAATTAATGTGGCCCTGTTTGGTACAGCTTCTGCTTATTATTATTATTATTATTATTATGGTGTACCATGTTATGAATAGGTCTTGTATTTACATGAGGGCTCTAGGCCTGAATATGCATGTAGTGCGATGGATATGCACAAATACATGTTATACCATGGAAAAATACAAAAGAGAAAAAAAAAAGCCATGGATGACTCTAACACAATGATGAGGACAATAGAACTGAAAGACCAAACTCTGAAACAGAAAATCAAAACATTACAATAACTAAATCAAATTATGTATGCTTGTCCAGTAAGCAGTAAACATTCGGCAAAGTCTATGTTAATGGACGCTCACAGAATGTTGTAAGATGAAAACAAGAATAAAAGAAATCAAGGACAAAACTGAAAGCTGCTAAATATTAATCTGTGGAGAAAAGTACTGAAATCTGAAGTTATGTATACACAACTTATATTCATTTAATGCCAAATTTATCTTGTGATCCTGTAATACATGATGCCAGGAGAAAAGCCATGTTTTACTATGAAATAAAAATCTGTGTACTGCAATGTAATACACTGTTGTCTGAAACTGTAAAATTATTATAAAAAAATTATTAATTAAGTGCACTTACTTTGTAAATTTTATTCCAAAAACAAAGTGATCATCAGTATCACCAGCAAAAAGAAGGTCAAAGTCTGCAGGTTTTGTGCTCTGTTCTTGCTTCTCCAGTTCGTCATCTGACTCCCCAAATTGCTTTTTAAATAGCCCTATAGTATTATCCTGCAGGAGACGCATATCTCTTAGCACCAGGAGCAAAAATTATAGTGTAGGCTATCTTATCAGCATAGCAATATGGTATACAATAATTCGCTATGTTAAAGTATTATATACAATAATTCGCTATGTCAAAGTATTAATCTATTATTTATATTGAAGAAACCAACATTCATAAGAAAACAAAAGTCTACCTTTTGTGACAATGGGGAAAGCTGGATCAATCTCTTCACAATGCGCCTCGCAAAACTCTTGAATGGTAACAGGAAGAGAACCTAAATATACATTTGAACAAAAAGAAAAGAAAATTAACATGGACATGGTAGAAGACTGAGTTGTTATAGTAATTACGAAGGCAACAGATTGCCAACTAAATTTGTGTGCATTAACAATCATAAGAGAAAATAAGTACAAACACATTCAGACAATTAGTTCTACACTGGTAGTGTCCAGTTAGATACAATTTTACTTAGACGTGCTCCAATACACCCAATGTTCTTTCTTGAGCATGCTGTGGACTACTTTTGGGGGCCACCTACTAGATGGCATGAGACACGCGACAAGTCATGTCAGTTGGCTATCAGTCCTTAATATTAAAAATATAATTGATCACAAGTATTCCTAACAGTTGAGGCAAAACAAATCCGAAAGGTACAGTCACTGAACAGCCCCTCAATCCCCCCCCCCCCCCAACCAACCAAACACACGCACAAAAAAAAGGAGAAAGGTACACACGCATTAACTGTGGCAATAAACAGTAGTCAATGTCTACAATGTACACACCAGAATAGAAAAATCTCATTTTTCCACTCTCTGTCTTGGGGTCAAGCTGTCAGGCCTCTCTCATGAGGGCAAGCACTACAATAATAACCAGACTGCCAAATGATTGGGAGCAGGCAATTGGTATCACTAGCTGAAGAAGAGATGAGCGAGTGAGTGCAGATAACGTAGTGAGAGCAAACGAAAGTCATGTATCTGGGGCAGCGAAATCAGCTATGATGCGTCTGTTGCTATGTACTAGACTAGAGACAAAACACTGAACTTGGTTTCCTGAATAAATCAAACTAAGGGATCCTGCCTCTTTCCTAAAAGAAAAAGTTTACTATTGATACGCTAGCAGTTCCTCGTAACTTGGCATTTGAACGTTTTCATAGGAAAAAAAAAATAATCGCCATCACATAGTAACAAATAAAACATTGTAAATAAATGCAGCATAGCATCACATTCTAGTTATGGAATCTCAGCTAAGTGTCTCCATAACAATACAACAGACCCATTTTTTTAACACTGATGATGATGTACCTTTGGGCGTGTAAACCCCTGATCAAGGTATGAGTTATCATCAAAAATATCCCTGTTAGCATCATTCCTAAGCTTTGCGTCATTTCTAATGACAACGTCTCTTGTCCTCTGAATATGGTTCAACTGAAAAAAGAAGTGACCTTTGACATTAGCCAGTACCATAACAGGTTATGTCAAAATGTCATGACCAAAGTGACATAGTAAAACTTACAGCATGCATAAGATACGCATCCATTGTACTCGAATCGACACCTTTACCTTTCAGATAAAAGGGCTTCTTATTACAATACATTATGTCACGATAACTATTACCTGCAGTTACAAATTAAGATTAAAATCACATTTAACATAGGAAAGTAGAAAATAAACCATATATCATAATGGTCAGAAAATTTGACTAATGACATCGTAACTTTGGTTGTTTCGCATTTGTTTAGGATCTGGCATTGCTCAACTGTGTCAGTAATTGTTCAAATGGAACCAATTGATGGATAGTTTTACACTTTTAGAATCAAAGCAACTTGAGGTAATTTCTCATTCAGTATACGAAATTAACAACACAAAGTGCCTAAAGTGAAAATAGATACTTTAGTAGTGTTCAAAATGACACTGGAGAACAGACAGTTCATGATAGCTTCTGGTGAAACCGATCAGCAGTGTCATATAAAAAATATGGCAGGTCCTGTACATCAAGTCGGTAAGGTTGAATATGATCAAGAGCAATCAACATCAAATCTAGGTGACTTGCTGAATCTACATGAGCACATTTGATAGACTTGGAGTCACATGTGTTGCTCTAGTACTGGTGGTGGTTTAACCCATAATGGGATTTTAGAGAGTAGCAGTAACACATAAAGCTTGTGAGCCGAAGCAAAACATATGTGTGCTAATCATGTCCATGTAATGTGGAAAAGGAGAAAGAAGGATACTTTACAATTTGGGATTAGGTTAAGTGTTTACAAGGTGATAGTCTGGCAATGGCTCAGAAAACCTTTGCCAGTCTTGCTAATAATTGGTGGGAGCCTAGCATTAACCTATCTTTTTTCACATGAACATGGATTCCCCCATAATCCCCATCCACAAAATAAAAGACCATTCCAATATCCAAGTAGAATAACAATCTAATCATGTGCAATATATATGTGAAGCCGTGATCAGATTATATCAAACCCAAAAGATCTGTTAACCTCTCAAAGACGCACCTATTAAGTTAATCCAGAAAAGTTTAGACAAAGGGAGTCGATGCAACCAAAACCAAACTCACCAACCACAAGTATCAGGAAAAAAAAATATAACCCAACAGCTAGTATCAAAGCAGAGAAATGCAATTTATTACAGTAAACATAACTTACATAGAGAGAAAAAGCTCATCCGAGAATACAAATCATCAGACAGGGTATTTTGCCAATGGTCCCTCAACTTTCCCTTGACGTCATGAAGATGATCATCGTAAGCTCCCTAACAGAAGTTCTTCAGTATTTAGACAATCATCCCAAAACTAGTCATTCAGAAGTAGTAAAATAACCCAGCAGAAAGCAGTTGACTAGTTTGACTGGTAAAGTGACTCCACCAGAGATCACTTAGATTAAGACAAACATGTACAAGATTAGTATTTTAGCAGTCCAAACTCATAATAATTAAATTGTCAAAATATTAAGAAATAAAAGAAATGCTGCTTGTCACAAAAACTAGCCACAGATTAACAAGCAGTACTCAAAGGCATTGTTAACACAACTACCTGTATCTTTTCACCTGTTCCGACCCATTTGGACTTAGGAATGTCTGCAGCAGGGATTTCCCACTTAAATTTGCAATTCTGCTTCATCAATGTATTGACTTCTTCATTTGTTATGATGTGGCTTACATGACGATGAAATGAACTGCAAAAAAAGAATGAGGGAGGCGGTGCTATAAAAGGAGATATCAAAGATGCAAGGACATGGCTAGAGAGAGAGAGAGAGAGATGAATCGTCAAAGAATAGACAGGATAATCATCTTTACGATTGGAATTTACAGAACATTGCTAGTGTAACTTAAAATCCACAATAAAAGCTTGTGGCGTCACTATCTTTCACAAGATGCATAACTATGGCAGTCAGCAGCATGGGATAGAAATGACAAAGTTGAAGCCATAATAATCCATAAATATGGCAGTCAATGAATAAGTAGTACATGGGAAAAGCCTTAGGTGGGAGGGTGGGTGTAGAACTAACCATGAAGTTTCAGTTTCATCAAAACCACTTTCATGGTTTATAGTATCATCCATCACATCTTCTGTGTCATCTTCATCACTATGCTCTATGCCTTGAACAGGATCCACTGTTCTAGATTTAGTCACTAAAGTTTCGGCTGCACAGAATGCTCACATTCAGAAAAAAAAAGGTGCAGAGAATGGGAAGAAAGCCTTATGGAATGATTACAACAAAAAAATTTAAGCTGCTCAAAATGTCTTCCAGAGAAACATATTGATAATCTCAGAGGGAAACACATCTAAAATGGCAATTATTAATATTAGAGAATTAAAAAGGTACACCGCAAGCATCATTGTGCAATTATCTGACCTAGAAGATACACATGGTGCAGGAGGCAAATGGGCAAGTAGGTAACTGCAACAAAGACATCAGATGATGCTTTCAAGATGCATAAGGTCAAATACACCATGACCATGGTCTTCAAACAATGACATGTCGATACACTGCATGTCATGGGACCATGGATATAGCGATCTCAATCAATGCATGCTAATACTTCTAGTAACTTGGCTGTCAACTACTCTACTCAGATAAATCTAGGGCTAACTTTTAGCATCTTCTGAAACCATGAATTGCAGTAGGCTAGTAGCATACAACAACTTAACTCATTTGTGGTAACATCGTCCAAGTTATATGAATTGGAAGAGGAACTTTGCTAATTTTTCAAGTTTGTGCCCTAGGAGTTGCAAGGAATGAGAGAATTATAACTCATAGATTTATAACTATCTTAGGACTTTGTACCAAAAACTGCTAACTCTGATCGAATACATGAAAAAGAACTTTAATGATGGTACATGCCCAGACACAAGCTACACTATAACAATGCGTTAGTTTTTGTACAAAATGCCTCAGTTTCACTGGATAAGAACTAGGAACCCATAGATATGTAGGAGTACAACAGAGAGATAAAGAACCCTCGCACATGCAACAGCTCCTGGCATATCATTAAGCATTGGCATGTAAGAGCAGAGTACATATATCCACAAGCCAACGATCACAAAGATTGTACAAGGCAACAAGAACAGAACCTGAACCGGAGTCAGGCAACGGCACTTCAGCCGCTACACAGTCGTCAAGCTCAAACCCTCCAGAATTCTCCTCGCGAGATTTAGCTCCCTGCTTTGCGGACTTTGCCCTCTTGGGCCGCTTCTTTGATCCTGCTACTAAAGCAAGAGCAACACGAGAGGAAAGCAAGTCAGAAACAATTCCAACCCAAAGCGAAGATATGTAGCCGATTTAGTTCGGGGTAAGGTTCCGTACCTCGGGCGGCGCCAGCAGTCGCTGGCTTGCGCTTCGCCATCTGCCTGCGTTGGACGGTGGTGGGAGCAGCTAGGCACGCCGGCTCGTTGGAAGGAAACGCAAAGGCGCTGATGCAGGTGGGAGTTCCGTGAGCGGCGGCGCGGGAAGGCGGCAAAAAAAAAAAACAATGAAGCAGCAGGATTATTCACCATTCCGGCATAGTAGCAGCAAGGTTTCAATCCAAGAAAGAATAAGAAGCAACGTACATTGGAGGAGTGCTCGGTTACTGGAGCCGTTGCTCTGTTTGCGTCACCGCCAAACAAATCGCCGCCCTCGATGCGTCGACTTCAAGCTCTCGGTTGGCGTGGTACCGCGGGCCCGTACAGGCGCCGGCGCGACCCCACGGCGAGCGCCGAGCGGCGTCGAAGGCTCGAGGTGAGGGGGGACCGGAGGAGCGAGACGAGAAGAGCGAGGATGTCAGGGACTGCTCGACTTTTTTTTTTCGAGAACAAGGGGACTGCTCGACTGGGATGGGAAATTAGGGTTGAGGGTTCTTGCGACGCCGAATTGGGCTGGGCTTTTGATGCTTGGTGGGCTCTGTTCGGCTAATTCGGTTTCTCGGTTAATACGAGGCCGAAACCGCAGACCGATCGGGACTTCCTATTTGTAGCGCGCGCTACGCATAGCTTCTACATAGCGCGCTTCAAGATTCGTGCACTCGAAGCTGTCATCTGTCTGATTCCTGTCATTCTCTCTCCTAGCTTGAGCTCCAGCATTTTGGCCGCCGCCACTGCCTTCTCTGCCGTGCGCCGTCTTCCTTCTCTGTCCATGCGTGTGGCTGCCTTCCTTCTCCATCTATGTGTCTGGCCGTCGTCCTCTCCTACGTGTGCGTGCTCTATATGATGCGCTAACTAGAGTTTTGTCTTTCCATCGTGCTGTAACTGCCATACTTATAACAATTCGATTTGATTTTCAGAACAGTTAAATGGAAGAGATGGAACAATTAATTTAGTTGTGTGGAACAACAAAGGGAACAATGGAGTACTATGGCGGAACAATGGAGTATCATTTATAGAACAATAGAATAACACATGTGAGACAACAAGGGAATATGTGTGAAATCTTGTCGGGAAACATGGGTCTGACGAGAGGAGGTGTTGGAGATGATGGAGAACGACGAAGCAGCGAACGAGAGGAGCGACAGGTTAGCACGGGATGGACGGACGTCGCGGATCTGACGATAGAAGCGACGGACGGAGGCTAGACCAACAAGCTGCCGGAGGTTGACGATGACTCCGAGTCTTGTGGGCTGATTTTCGGCCTACCGATGACGGGCCATGGCCCGCGCTATGCTCAGGCTATACGTAGCGCGAGGTAGAAATAGGAGGTCCCGACGGATCACCCAACAACGCAAAACTGCCTATTTACCTCAGCATCTCCAATAATTTCCAATACATACTTCCTAAAATTAAATTTAGAGAATATATCATAAAACTACCTCTCCAACAGTTTCCAATATTTACTCCCTAAATCTTCAAACTCCTAAAAGAATCCATTTTAGTCGCTACATTTGGCTCATGTTTAGCAATTCCTAATCCTAAAATATTTTCATACATTAATGCTAGAGCCCACAAAACAAGTTGACATAAATAGATTTAGTATTATTTAGCAACCACATATTAGGAACCGTTGGAAAACACAACCTTTTTTACTCCCAAAAGGTTGTGTAAAATAATACTCCTAAAAATCTGATTTAGAGAGTTTGTAAAAAACTATAGGAGTAAAAAAGGTTGTGTTCTGCAACGGTTCCTAATATATGGTTGTCAAATAATACTAAATCTATTTATGTCAACTTGTTTTGTGGGCTTTAGTATCAATGTATGGAAATATTTTAGGATTCGGAATTGCTAAACATGAGTCAAATGTAGCAACCAAAATGGATTCTTTTGGGAGTTTGGAGATTTAGGGACTAAATATTGGGAACTATTGGAGAGGTAGTTTTATGATATATTCCCTAAATTTAATTATAGGAAGTATGTATTGGAAATTGTTGGAGATGCTCTTAGGACTAGTATTGTGTTAGTGCGGCACGCACATGCTATCCTTCCACCATAAATTATTTATTAAAAATAAATGTTATTATTTAAACTAATAAATGATTAATGAAATTAAACTTCATATATCACATATAACACACAAGCTATTCGCATCACAACTACTTATTCTCAAAATACATAGACCCATGCTGCAACAAAATTAAGATAGTATAGTATCACAAGTAGTTTGATTATAAATTATCACAAAATTAAATTTTACTTTTCATCTAGAAGATAGACCATTAACATGTGAGGTCAAAGCGGTGCACGAGCGAAGGGGTAAGTCGCCGGAGAAGTTAACCAAAAAATGGCTCACCAAGGAGTGCGCGCGAGGCGGAGAAGCGTTGGTCGGAGGTGGAAACAAAATCAGCGATTGGCGGTGGCTCGGTGCGGGAGAGGGTGGAGTGGCTCTGTGCGAAGGCCGAGGGTGTCGAGGTGGAGCTCTGTGTGGCTCGGTGAGGTGGTTAGTGCGGTGAGGTGTCGGCGGGACGGAGCCCTGCTCCGAGCGGCAATGGCGCGCACAGTGCTGGGCAACAGAGAGTCTGAGAGCGGAGACGGAAAATGGAGAACCGTTCGGACAGGGGGGATGTCGGGGCGTTTGATGTGGACAAAGGTTCCCGATCTTCCGATAAGTTCTGATAATCTTGATTAAGACGGAGGCGATACACAAATCGATCCGGCTTCCGAACGACACGTTCTGAACCCCGCAATCGCAGCACAACGTCTCCTCTGGTTATCAACCGTTCAAGAATGATTGACCTCGCCGAGAAGGCTTATCCTTGCCTGCAAATCAAGAACACAAGCAAGAACAAAGAAGAATACAACCAAATTTGCAAGTATACGATGAATCTCACAAGTTGGGGTCTTACAAACCGATCAAACGGCGAAACTGTTATCAACAGAATAATCTAAGCAAAACCCCAAACCCTAATGAAGAGACGGCGGCTGTATATGAGGACTCTAGGGTCGTGCAAGACCCCCTGGACGCAGCCCTAAGTGGGCTCAACTCCATACATGGCCCAAAGACCGATTACGGTGTCGCAGCACCAGGACAGATTCTGAAAGTCGAATTGTTTCGGCGATTGCCGATGGCTCGAGACGAATTTTGACATGGAACCAGTTGGGTTGGAAAGGGCTTTTCGTTATCTTTCCAGGCATATATAGAACGTTCAAATCCGAGTCCGTATGCGTCCTGGGCATCCGTTTTAGTGCAGGCTGGTCCTGGGCTCCGAAACAGACTCGAAGTCGGTTTTGATTGGGCCTCCACCTTGGCTTGGACGTCCTTGCTGGCCCATCACGTCTCCAATCACCTCCCCAGCTATCTCATCATCATATCCATGGTTTCTAACAACAATTAATTTATTAGGTAGCAATCTATTCTCAAAATCACATAAAGGAATCATTAGTAACAAGCTCACCCGTAAATTCAGTTGTCGCGCATGAACTTGTATTTTGGTTAGCGGAGTGCAGGGTGTATCCATAAGGGTGATGTCCTCATCATTCTCCCCCTTTTGAATTAGAGTCGTCCACGACTCGATCCCATCTCTTTCTCCCAATAGTGGTCTCAAATCTGAAATATAAAATATAGAACTATTTCCAAACTTGGAATGCACCTCGCGTTTATATGTGTTATGAAAATTATCATCACAATGTGAAACCATAATAGAAGGCATGCCATGCAAATTAATGACCTCTTTGAAAACTTGCTCAGCAATATGAACGTCATTTTCACTCTTATGACAAGATGGAAAATGTGTGATCTTAAAAACACTAGAAAAACATGACATGACATGGTAATTGTTATTGCAGTTTTCTAGTTCATCATTTGGTTGTACAACACAAGGAGTATTCATGTTTGAGCAAATATAAACTTTATGCACCATAAATACACCTCTATGATCATAGTTTTCTATAGCATAAAATTTGTTTCTTATTAGTAAAGGCAATTCAGTTTGAGAAAAGATTTACTTCTCCACGGTATTTAGATTACAAAGAACATCAAATTCAATATAACCCAAAGTATTTAGAGAAGATAATAATTTCTGCTCATTCTTTTCACATGTTATTAAAATCAAATGTTTTATTTCAGCACTAGTAGGTGAATCATAAGCAAAAACATCAATCTTGTTCATTTGTTGTGGCAAAGGTATAAGTGAAGCAGTGGCACACAACTCCTCTTTATCACAAGGATCAGTACATAAATCAACTTGTGGCAAAGGCAAATCAAGACAAGGTTCCAATACAACAAGATTGTTGGAACAATTCATCACATCAAGAAAGCTCTTACCTGAAACAACAACATGTTCTTCATCTTTCACACTATCCTCTTCTTTGTGTAGAACCTGAAATGTATTAGTTGCAACAAGAGGCAAGGAAATATGTTCATCATCTAATTCAGATTTTGATGTAAGTGTTGCAACATTTGAAGTAGTCCATTCTTTCCTAAATGGTTCATTCTTTCTTCTCTCAAGTCTTTGTTGATCCTCTTCTAAAATTTTAGCAGCAGATATAGGTTTAAGAGTAACTCTTCTACCATTGTATTTAAATGAATAGGTATTAGCAATGGTATTGTGCAAAGCATTATTTGTAGAAATTCAAGGCTTACTCAATAACAAATGACACGCTTGCATAGGCACTATATCAAAATCTGCACAATTCTTATAAGAACCAATAAAAATTCAATGCGTGCAATTTTATCTACCTTAATCTTACCACAAGAATTTACCCATTGGATGTAGTATGGACACGGGTGTGGCTGTGTGGTCAAGCCGAGCTTCTCGACCAATTTCAAGCTTGCGATGTTGTTGCTACTCTCTCCATCAATGATGACACGACAACGTCGATCCTTCACAACAAAGTGAGTCTGAAACAAGTTGTTCATTTGATTTTGCTCTACCTTCTCCATTTGAGAACTAAACACTCGTTGTGCTACAACACTTGTATCAACCTCATTTGACACCATCGACTCATCACCATCGGTGTTGTAACCTGTCATTGTTAATAGAAAACAAGAAAACACACAAGAGTATATTTTCCTATCACCACTGTTTGATCACGGTGGAAACTCTCAACAAGCAAATGACAGCACCTAACTGAGTTCTTGCAAGATTCTTAGTAGCAAAACAGAGGATACCTTGGAGAGTGTGATCCGACGATTACGAGGGTCCAAAGTTCTGTGCCAATTCAGAAGGATATATGTGGAGCTAGGTAGGCAATTTATAGTAGCAAGGATTAGCAAAATTTCAATTCAGAAATTGCAAAACTGAATAATAGTCCCAAGCTAGTCCCAAACTGAACAAAGGACACAAAGGCTGCAAGCAATTCTGAATTTTTTTCTCTTCTCCTTTCGTTTTTTTTCTTTTGTTATAGGTGCGGCTTTTTCTTCTTATTTTTTTTTCAGCACCTCTCTGCCTTTTACTTCTTTCATGATTTTTTTGACATAGAACTGCAGCAAGAGTTGCGAACTTTATAGCACAAAGAAAAAACCTAAACTTTCTTTTTTGCACTCTTTACGTAAGGAATAGATGTACATGTAGAACTGAACCGACAATTCTCATATGCAATAACGTGCAGCAATCTCTTGACTCAAGGAACAACGTGCAACAGAAAACAATCTAAGTTTCTTTTGCACACAAAAAATAGAAGGCTAGATGTTAAATAAATATTTAGTGTAAATAATTCCAGCAGTACTATTCTCTCAATGTGTGCAACAATCTGATTTTTTTTTTCTTGATTGTCTATGAACAAGGATGTTGACGGCTGCTAAGTACCATTTTCAACCGTCAACTATACTCAAATAAAGGAGAATTTGGCATTTCATACACGCATGCTTTATCACAATAATATAGTTCCACTTGTACTTGGAGAACTTTGTGCATGTAGGAGGAAATGTGAAGGAAACACCTCAAAAGGCAAGAAAACACACTTTCGACCAATCAGAGAGTGCCACATGGATGTCACACGGATTGAAGGGCCCATTTTCAGCACTTAACCGACGTAACTCCCTGTAATACCGCGCAAACCGACGTCAGGGCCCACAGGACAGCCACCTGGAGAAAGCACAGGCCAGGAGGGGCCACCCCCAGGTCGGCCGACCTGGTCAGGTCGGGCGACCTGGTCTGGCGCCCTCTCCGCCTGGGCTTCCACGTGTTGGCTCTTCCGCGACTCCTGATGGCGGTTTGAGGTGCCTTCCGTGGCGGTTACTCTCCCTTGCTGACCTATTGAGGCTATAAATAGAGGGTGAGGGCCTTCACACTCAACACACACCACAAGAAGCATTTCTCTCTTGCTAGTAGTAGTTCTTGGAGTTTTAGCGGAGTTAGGCTGAGTCTAGAGCTCTCTAGTCCCAAGTCTTCACTTGGAATTGGTATGGCTCTTGTATCTTTTCCCTTTTGCAAGACTTTGCTCTTATCAATATATATATATATTCTATATAGTTGTGCTTGGGTCATGAGTTTCTTGTTTGATATTGTGATCCATATATGTGATAGTATAGTCTACTTGTGTGATAGTAGTTTATATTTATTATACTACTATTGTCATGCTAGTTATATACCGTCACTATAGTGTAGTTTATATGTTATAGTCTCTATGCTTAGTTTTAGCTGATAAAGTATAGCATGGGTTTGGTGATCGTATTCGTACGGTAGCTCTGCCTCGTTAATAGTAATCGCGGAGGGGCAGAGTGCTCTTTGGTCATGCAAGTATGGTACTTGGGTGACTGATTTGCATCAATTATTCGTTAGTCTACTGGTTCGTTGAGGTAGGCGGCAGGTGGTGACAGCCCTGTCCGTCCTTTGAAATCCTCCCCGCTAGGCTAGTGCGTAGGCTCTTGGCGGAAGTCGCCTGTGGATGCAGGGGTAAGTCCGTGCCTGAAGTGCTATACTATTGACTGCTGAACTTGAGTGTGGGTCTGTATGTATTCTACTTAGGCTATGCAACTGTATAGGAATGTATAGTAGGAGTAGCTTAGCCTAGTCTTTCCTCCACTAGACTTTATTTATTTAGTAGGAATCTTCTATGTGTCACACTACCCGGTTATTATCATGTACCCGCCTGTCTTGGTTAGATATCCTTGCTAATTGTTAACATGATCTTATATGTTAGTAACGCTTCTTGATCATAACCTTCCTTTGGGGATAAACAAATACGATACCCTGAATACTTCCGGGTGAAATGCTACAGCGGTATTCTCCGTGCGCTTGCGGATTTTACCTACTTGACTCTGGGACATATTAGTGAACCGTTTCTGGCCCCGTGCCGGGAATAATTTATTAATATGGCTTAGCAAAAGTCAACAAGCATTTCTGGCGCCGTTGCCGGGGAAGGCGTATGATTTAAGAAAAATTACTAATGTATATAGTAGTGTTGCAATTATTAAGGCTATCTCCTAGGTAGGCTAACCTTGCTTTGTTTTCTGCATTTTGTATGAAAACAGGGTAGTGTATGACTGGTTTTGACTTGCCGACAAACTTCACTGAAGATCCTGAGTCACTCCTGAGAAGGACACGAGCTAGGCTCACCCCTCCTCGTAAGGAGACTCGGCCAATCGAACCTGTCATTCCCGCACCATCAAGCTCTGAGCAAATGGCCGACAAGACCCTCCGCGAGTTCTCCGCTCCCTCCGCTGCCAACATCCCTACGGGACCAGCTGGCAATGTGGGAGATGCGAACTTCGAGATCAAGACCGGTGTCATCACCATGGTGCAGGCTAGCCCATTCTGTGGGAAAGCCAATGAGGACGCTAGTGCTCATCTCCAGCAATTCCTGGAGATTTGCAACACGTTCAAAATGAAGGACGTCACCCCCGACGCTGTTCGCCTTCGACTGTTCCCGTTCTCTCTCCTTGGGAGAGCGAGACAGTGGTTCTACGCAAACCCTGAAGCTGTGAACACTTAGGAGAAGTGTTCAGCTGCGTTCCTTGCAAAGTTCTTCCCGCTGGGCAAGACCAATGCCCTCCGCGGAAGGATCTCAAGCTTCCAGCAGGAGTCGATTCCTGAGGCATGGGAGAGACTCCAGGAGTACATCCTGGCATGTCCCCACCACGGGATGGATGATTGGCTGATCATCCAGAACTTCTACAACGGGCTTACCCCGTCGACTTCGTAGTGCTTGACATGGACGTCGGGAAGAGCACACCGCTCATCCTGGGACGCCCATTTCTCAGCACTGCGGATGCTCGCATCGATGTAGGAGCCGGAGAAATCCGTTTCCACATCAATGGCAAGGAGGAGAAGTTTGACTTTCGGCCACGGAAAGAACAGTGCAACATGATCCGTATCAAGTACGGGCCGAACCCAAGCAACATCAAGGAAGTGGAGGTCACTCCGCCAAAGAAGGACAGCCTCATCACATTTATGAAGAACTTCCTTGAGAAGGAAAAGGTCGCACAGCGACAACTGATGAAGGCAAGGAGGCAAAGGTCACACATTAAGCAACAGCCTCCGAAGTCCCCAAGGCAGCAACCTCCGAGGTCTGCAAAGAAACAGGCTGTGAAGCCTGCAAAACCGCAGCCTCCGAAGCCCGAGAAGCCACCGACCGCAACAAAGACCAAGAAGGTGTGGCGAGTGAAACAAGAAGCATCATCCGTGTCTTCATCTCCGGGACCGGACAACGCTTCATCGAGCTGAACGCCGGAGAAAAGTCCCGCTCGTCGGACTTTAAAAGGTGAGTCCTCGCCGGGAGGTTAAACCGGTAGTTATCCATATT
The DNA here is from genome assembly GCA_030378355.1 of Eleusine indica. Taxonomy (NCBI): domain Eukaryota; kingdom Viridiplantae; phylum Streptophyta; class Magnoliopsida; order Poales; family Poaceae; genus Eleusine; species Eleusine indica. The sequence continues at coordinate 51,068,833 of CM059494.1, forward strand.
TGCTCTTTTAATTGCATATTTGCTTTCCACCACATTTTGATTTTTCCCGACCACTGCATTTCTGCATTCTTGAATTTTTCCAGCCACCTTGGAATTTTTCAAAACTCATTTGCATTTTTGAAAATTTAAAAAATAGGTTTTTGGGCTTTCTATTTTGAAAAGATTTTTTGTCGAGCTTTTTGAGCAAAAAGGCAGCAGGGGACAAATCCCCTAGCCGTTGGGGAACACATAGGAAAAAGGGGGCTGCCAGGAGGCCACCTGCCAGGTCGGCCGACCTGGTGGGGTCGGCCGACCCCCTGGCCCCACCTTTTCCTGTGCTCCTTTCTCCCAACGGCTATATGGCCGTTGCTCTGTCCCTTTCTAACGGCCATCTTGCTTCCTTGGCTATAAAAACCGCCCAGGAGGAGGAGCTTCACCATTCCAAGCTCATCTTTCGCTCCCCTCCTTTGCTCACTTGTTGCTCTCCCAAAATTTCGTGTTCTTCCACTTTACTACAGCCCCAAAAACCCAAAAAAAAAAATATTTCCCCTCTGTTTTAGTGCATTTGCAAGTTGTCGTGAGAAGAAAACCAATTTCGGAGAAGCTCGGGTTTGTTGTTTTCACTAACGCTCACCCGAACACTTGTTCGATCTTGTTTTTGTTCTTGTCTTGTGTTTGTTCTTGTGTGCAGCCATGTTCAACCGAATGAATCAAGTCGCCGGAATCAAGCAGAGAAAAAGCACTCGTGCAAGCACGAGTCAAGCATCCTCCGTCGAGCTCACACCAAGTCCGGGGCATGGTGACCCCGAAGCTGAAATTCCGGAGGAAAGGCCGGCCTTGCTCATCACCGAGGAGCATCTCGACATCAAGGACGACCGCGAGGGCCAAGCCATCGCGCTCATGAGAGAACGGCCATTCGCCCACACCCGACGCTTCGATCCGGACTTCCTCGAGAAAATAGGTATGAGAGAAGAATTTACCTCTATTTTTCGCACTATGGGTTGGCTAAATTTCGTAGAAGTAGATGAGCCGGGTTCTCGTTTGCTTACTATGCAGTTTTTATGCACCCTTAGAAAGTATGATGAAGGCATTTCTTTTCGCTTGTATGGGCAAGAGCGCTTGGTCACATGGGGTGATCTTCATGCTATGCTAGGTCTAAATCCTAAATGTAGGCTAGACTTAGATAAAGCGCTAAAGGGGTTCCATAAAAAAAGTTTTTGGAAAAAGATTTCCGGAAACGAGTGGGGTCCCAAGCCTAGAACAAGTGCCATCCATAATCCTACACTTAGATTTATGCATGTGTGGTTGGCTATGACCTTGTTTCCTTGAGGTGACATTAGGGTTGTCCGGCAAGATGAATTGAAAATACTTTATGCCATGGTTAAGAAAATTAGGGTGTCACCCGCGGAATGCATGATTGATCAATGGTTAGACAATATAAAGTTGACAGGACCAATTGAGTGCACCTCTTTAGTTACTCGCATTGCGCAGAAGTGTGGTCTGCTTGAGAATGTTCATGTTGAATATTTGACGGTAGATAGAGAATTTCTAGGCGAGGACTATTTTGTGCAAGGACATACTTTGAAACATGGTCCAAATAATACCTTGATCTATCACTTTCCCGGGTATACAAATGAATTCCCGTTACCTAACCCGGGTCTTTGTTTGTATCACTGTCGGGCACTAACCCTCCCACTTGAGCCAGTGGGAGAAGTTCGCAGGCATAGTGTTTCAGGGCGACCGACACGTTCCCGTAGGCATATGAAGCCTACACCGGAGTTTCACACTCCGACCGGAGATCCAGTATGGGAGCAGCCCCCACCACAGGACGAGGCGGGTGCATCAACATGGCAGGCCGGAGCATGGGAATCTCAGTACGATTACCCCATGCAGACGTCATCAAGTTCAAGCGGACCGCCATCCTTTGCCACTCGGTCATTCTCATCCCGTGGGTTCCGTGAACTCAACTATGGGATGGCCGAGTTGACAAGGAGGGTGAACGACATTGATTTGCGCACCGAGAGCATGCAACAAACTCTCACGCAACATGTCGCCGACACCCAGCAATGGCAGAATTTCAGCGACAACCAATTCCGCCAGCTGAACGCGATGATGGCTCAGAATCAGAGCAATTGGGATGCCTTCTTCCGCTCCCAAGGCTACGATCCGAACCAGCAGATATGAGCAAGAACAAGCTTGGGGGAGGACCCCCCTTCTCACGGTAACTTGTATCTTTCCCCTTCCCTTTTTTTTCTTGCATTTGCTAAATCTGAAAATCCATAAAAATTTGCAAAATATAAAAAGAACAAAAATATTTCCCTTTTTCATGCGCGGTATGAATGTGTATAATTTTCCTATGTTGAGATGATGAATAGTTGCTCTGTCCTTTATTCCTCTCTAATGCTAGTTTACAATTTAGTACTCTCTCAAGAGTTAGGTTTGTTGGTAAATCTTGCCTTGAACTTGAATCTTGTGGGTAGCATATGCATTCTCTAGTTCTAAGTTGTTGAGAGGTATGATATGATAGATAGGGCTGCTATGATCTTGCTCAACGTAAAGCTTGAATTCCGGAGTTTTATTTTTCAAAATGACAAATTGATAAGTTCCTCAATGATGAAATTCCCACCACAGCCATATGTAGTGTTTACATTTGAAAACCTTTACACATATGCTGCTTGTTTCACATTGAGCTTAGTCAAAATTGTTGTGACCCTAGTAGAACTCTTTTCATGCTTTCTTGATCAAGATCATATACACACATCCACCGCCATGAGCTATCCTTCTAAATCAAGAAGATAGCATCCACCATATCCACCATATCCACCGTGAGCTATTCTTCTACACCGGAAGAAAGCCACTATCCATCCATCCATCCAAAGAAACACTCCATATATCCATTGCAAAATTCCTCTCTCAAAGTATTCATTGCAAACTAGGACTATGGCTACGCAAAAAGAAAAGAAAAAAAATGCTCAAAAAAAGAGAGCAAGCAAAAGATAGCCATAGCCTAGAAACTCCAAAAGAGAGAAGGAAAATTCAAAAAGGAGTTATTTCTTCCCATCCACCATTCCTCCGTTCTCCCACACACTTGCACATCTTGATCAAGATTGTTTGAATTGATGTTTTTCTTGGATCCGGTCTTTTGACATAGCAATATTATGTGAACATGAGTGCCTCATATATCCCTACCTTGAGCTCCACATAAAGCCTTATTTAGAAGTAGGTGATTATAGGCAACACTTTGCCTTGGTGAGGAATCATACACATATTGAGTGATCCGAGAGAATCATTTAAGGAACTTGGTTTTTATTTTCAAAATCTTTTGAAAACCTCCGGAATAACATAGCGGAATCTAGAGCAAGTGATTGGTGCCCTGCAATTGTTCTATCTCTCAACCGCCCAAGACAATGAGGTGTAAAAGCCCCATGGATCGAGGTAAATGGGTAAGTTATGTGCCAACATATTTAATTCTAGGAAGAGTACTTTGTTGTGCGCATAGTATTATTGAGGAGTAGGACATTGTAGCAACTCCTGATCAACAACTTAAGTTTATCTTTGCTTCGGGACGAGCAAAGGGTAAGCTTGGGGGAGTTTGTTGACGGCTGCTAAGTACCATTTTCAACCGTCAACTATACTCAAATAAAGGAGAATTTGGCATTTCATACACGCATGCTTTATCACAATAATATAGTTCCACTTGTACTTGGAGAACTTTGTGCATGCAGGAGGAAATGTGAAGGAAACACCTCAAAAGGCAAGAAAACACACTTTCGACCAATCAGAGAGTGCCACATGGACGTCACATGGATTGAAGGGCCCATTTTCAGCACTTAACCGACGTAACTCCCTGTAATACCACGCAAACCGACGTCAGGGCCCACAGGACAGCCACCTGGAGAAAGCACAGGCCAGGAGGGGCCACCCCCAGGTCGGCCGACCTGGTCTGGCGCCCTCTCCGCCTGGGCTTCCACGTGTTGGCTCCTCCGCGACTCCTGATGGCGGTTTGAGGTGCCTTCCGTGGCGGTTACTCTCCCTTGCCGACCTATTGAGGCTATAAATAGAGGGTGAGGGCCTTCACACTCAACACACACCACAAGAAGCATTTCTCTCTTGCTAGTAGTAGTTCTTGGAGTTTTAGCGGAGTTAGGCTGAGTCTAGAGCTCTCTAGTCCCAAGTCTTCACTTGGAATTGGTATGGCTCTTGTATCTTTTCCCTTTTGTAAGACTTTGCTCTTATCAATATATATATATTTTCTATATAGTTGTGCTTGGGTCATGAGTTTCTTGTTTGATATTGTGATCCATATATGTGATAGTATAGTCTACTTGTGTGATAGTAGTTTATATTTATTATACTACTATTGTCATGCTAGTTATATACCGTCACTATAGTGTAGTTTATATGTTATAGTCTCTATGCTTAGTTTTAGCTGATAAAGTATAGCATGGGTTTGGTGATCGTATTCGTACGGTAGCTCTGCCTCGTTAATAGTAATCGCGGAGGGGCAGAGTGCTCTTTGGTCATGCAAGTATGGTACTTGGGTGACTGATTTGCATCAATTATTCGTTAGTCTACTGGTTCGTTGAGGTAGGCGGCAGGTGGTGACAGCCCTGTCCGTCCTTTGAAATCCTCCCCGCTAGGCTAGTGCGTAGGCTCTTGGCGGAAGTCGCCTATGGATGCAGGGGTAAGTCCGTGCCTGAAGTGCTATACTATTGACTGCTGAACCTGAGTGTGGGTCTGTATGTATTCTACTTAGGCTATGCAACTGTATAGGAATGTATAGTAGGAGTAGCTTAGCCTAGTCTTTCCTCCACTAGACTTTATTTATTTAGTAGGAATCTTCTGTGTGTGTCACACTACCCGGTTATTATCATGTACCCGCCTGTCTTGGTTAGATATCCTTGCTAATTGTTAACATGATCTTATATGTTAGTAACGCTTCTTGATCATAACCTTCCTTTGGGGATAAACAAATACGATACCCTGAATACTTCCGGGTGAAATGCTACAGCGGTATTCTCCGTGCGCTTGCGGATTTTACCTACTTGACTCTAGGACATATTAGTGAACCGTTTGTGGCCCCGTGCCAGGAATGATTTATTAATATGGCTTAGCAAAAGTCATATTATGATCCGCGGTGTCACCCGTTCGACCATACACTGGAGGCCACGCGACACGTGCCGAGTCGGGCGAGGTGGGAGGCCGATGTGTGTTTCTTTAGCGTCACTGATGGGTGGATCCTACAGCTAGTTTTTATTTTTTTCTTATTTCCATTTCCTATAAACCGATGTTGCTTGTTATTTTTATGGGATTTAATTGGTGGCAGATCAAGATAAACCAAAAATATGGACAAGCTCCACATGATGTGTTTGATTTTATAAAAATGCTAATGATCAATAGCTCCCACTCAAATTTGGATATGAATTTTTCTAAATATACTACTTTTGGACATTTGAGCATTTATTTGGGGTATCCAACAAGGGCATAAAATCCTGAAACAATTCTCAAAATTCTATCTTGACATCAGCTATAACATATATGTTTAGTTCAATTCTTATTTCATTCAAATTGATTTCAAAGTGATTTCATTCTTAATGTGAGTTTTCTAAACATGTCAAGGTTGTGACTAAGGTACTTCGTTACGAACCCTTGACACCAGAGGTGTCACAATCTTCTTCAGCCCTAACACTCCGTGTCAGAAGAAAAATTAGGTGCGAGCAATCTTGTCCATCAATCGCGAAATGATGAATGAGAGATATCTAGGGCTCCCAGTATCGATAGGAAAGGCAAGAAAGAAAACCTTTGCATATATAGAGAAGAAAATTTGGTCACGGGTGCAAGGCTGTCAGGAAAAGCTCCTCTCGAAAGCGGGTAAATTTATCCTGATCAAGAAGGTCACACAAGCAGTATCTACGTATACTATGTCATGCTTCAATATTACGAAAGTCCTTTGTGACGAACTGAGCACCATGATTGGGAGGTACTGGTGGCGCCAACAGGACAAAACCCATAAAATCCATTGGCTTAGCTGGGAAAAACTGACGAGATCCAAGAAGAAGGGTGGGCTGAGTTTCAGAGATCTTGTAAGGTTCATGATCATTGAGGTCACCTCAAGGTATGAATATTTTGGTGATGAATGATAAACTTGAAATATGACTAATGTCTACACGAGTGTTGCACGTGTAGGAAATCTTTTCTACTCTATGATGATTATAGACGGTTGCCTTGGCGATGGATGACAATGACCACAAGCATGAAGGCTTGATGAGCTTGATGGAGAACAAGGGTCGATGAAGATGGATCAAGGCTAAAGACAGACTATGGAGCAAGTGTTTGGAACACTTGTCTAGTTGTTAGAGCTTTGAGTCCATAGGAAAAACCGGACTATCAAGGGTGTCTAGGTCATGTCTCTTTAGGTCATGCTAGTTGGTGATGTGCATGTATGCTCAGTGAAATCATAGGAACTAGATGACAGTTGAGAAGCCAAGGAGCTATTCGAAGAAGCCGAGAAACAAAGTCAAGCTAGGACGAAGAGTTTCAGCTTCTGGACGAAGTGACGGGTCAGAGGGATCAGTGGTGACCAGACTGTACGGTCACTAGAGACCCGACGGTCTGGTCTATAGACCGGACAGTCCGCTCTGTGTGGATCAGTACAGGGCAAAGAGGAAGCAGGTCTCTGGAGTCTGATGGACTTGTCCGACGCATCGGACATGTCCAACACATGGAGTGATTGAATGGTACGGTCTTATGATCAGACTATATGGTCAGTACAGGGAGATCAATAGTGGGCAGAGCTGTTGGAGCCCTGTCTGCAGTGACCGAACAATTTGGTCAGTTGGCCCAGGAAGCTGATTTCGTGGAGCAATGGCTAGTTAGAGGTTGAAAACCTATATAACTTCGTTGCTGGGGTCTTGGAGACCACTCTTGGCTAGTGGAATACCTGAGAGCATTTGGTAAGGTCCAGGAGGAAAAGAGGAGAGCACTAGGAGGAGATATTGCATATCTTGAGAGTGCTAGTGAGAGTAACTAGAGCATCTTGCACATCTAAGGCTAGGGTGTACTTAAGGGTGTGATCTAGGTTGTTACTCTTGGTCTATAGTGAGACCTAGACCGGTTAGGTATCGGTGATCGAGCCTATCATGATTGGTTGTAAAGGCCATCACATGTTTGTACGTGGTTTGAGCTCGTCGATGAAAGGGGCATCAATAGTGAGCGCCCGTGTCAGCTCGGGGAGTCCGACAAGTTCTCGAGGGAGGTGAGCTTGTGCCTTGGTGGCAGCGGTGACGCGATGGTGTCTTCACTACGGGGGTGATTGCGGGCTCGTGGGCGAGAACTCCACATTGGTGGTGGGTGGGACTGGTACTCCGGCGGGAGTGGTTCAATGAGGAGTAGGGAAAAGAGCCATCCTTCTGAGACCTCGGGAAAAAAATCATGAGCCATCTCTTACTCTACACCTTACTTTGATGCATTACTTTTTGCATTTACATATCGTGCTATTCATGCATGTGTCCTTACCTTTGCTCTTGTTGATTACCTTGTAAACTTGCATGAATAGGCTTCCTTACATGCTAGTTGTGCTTAGCTTTCACTTGATCACTAGCATGTTTAGGAGTTGCTTTGGCTTGGTTGATCACCCTAGTTTGTATCATGCTACTTATGCTTGTGTCCTTATCTTGTACTTGATGGTCTAGTAGCTTTGTATGAGTAGGCTCCTTTGTTAGCTTGTTGTGTGCTTTTGCGTGTTCTTTGATTACTAGCTTGCATAGGAGTTTTGTGCCTCATGTGTGATCCACTAGTATGCTTAGGTTGTTTTACTTTCATAGGATTATCTTGTTAGTGTGATCATCACTAGAATTATGTAGGAGTTGTTTGAATGGTCGGTTTTAGTAATTGGCAAATTAGGTACATAGTTTGAGTTCTCGATTCACCCCCCTCTCGGTCACTCAATCCTTTCAAGTGGTATCAGAGCTAAGTGCTCATTATAGGGCTTAACCGCCTTGAGTAGTGACCGTATTGAGATGGGATGTCATCCCATTCGGGGCCAAGTCATGGCTCATAGAAGGATCACTTTAAAAGCTACCTAAATGCCATGATTCTGGATGAGTTGATGGATACTCTTGTGGACTTTGCCAATACCTTCACCGATAATCATGTGTATGATGATGATGATTGTGTTGATGTGCCTAGTTCTAGTGAGTGCCTAGATTCTTCTAATGATAATTTGATAGGTTGCTCTACTAGTGCGCCTAATGTGTTGACTGATGACGGTGTTTCTCTTTATCTTGCTTGCTCCACTAGCATCACTAGGATTGATTATAATGTGCCTCTTGATCTTGCTAGTGATTCACTTGTTGAGGAGTTCTTTGCTTTCCATGCTAATGATAATGAAGACTTACTTGACTCTCTTATTCGCTTGTGAGGTATTGTGGACAAGATTCAAGCAAATAAAGAATCTTTCGAGCTTCACAAGATTGTGATAGTCGAGAAGATCCTCACCTTGCTCCCTCGTAGCAAGCTCCTCTACATCACCCTTGATCTTATCATGGAGAAGTGTCTCTCCGTTGAGGATGTGATTGGGTTGCTCTTTGAGGATGAGGAGATCACCGCAACCTAGACCGGGGAGAAGACTTCCAAGGCAAACAATGGAGCATCTTTAAGGAAAGGGAAAGAAGTAACTTCGAGCTCAAACTTCTTCGATCCCTCCACAAGATTGCCTTGCAGCAGCTTCTACAACCCCTTCGGATCAAGACCTTTACCAAGCTCATCATCAAGCGCTTCGTCAAGCTCTACCTCAAGTGCCATTCCAAGTTCTACTCCAAGCACTTCAGGTGGACCACACATTGGTGTAGCGGGAGCGCCAACAACAATGCTCACTCAATCATTTGAGATGATCAATCTCACAACTACAGCTCTGGTGCCCCCACCTCTTCCACCTCCTTCACCACAAGATCAACTTTGGCATCTTTGCAGAGCTCACCAACAGGATCTCTTCTTTCAATTTGATGAATTTGTGAGAAATCCGAATGGTGACCTTTGTGATACTCTCTTGAATATTTATGATCTTGTGTGCAGGATAAACTTATTTCGAGGCCTAGGGAGGATCCCATCATATAAAGTGATTGATAGACTCCTCTTGCAAATTATAACTCCTGAGAGAGGTTTCTTACTTGAGGAGGTGATCAACAGAAGGCGCGAGCTCTCAATTGAGAGAGCGATGGAGATGATACTTGTGCTTCACTCACAAGTGGGACACGTGCTTGAGCTCGTCACTGGACTCTATGACCCTCCCCACTACTAAATCAACCTCGACAATGTGCACATGGGGGATGGTCATGGACAATGGAGGTATCATGCTCCTCACTATCCTATATGGAGGAGACTTCAGGAAGGGATTACAAGGATACCTAATTGTGAGGATGATCTCATGGTTCATCATGATGAGGTTAGTACAAGTCAATTGAGCAATCCTTTGGATACTAACCCTTCTTCCTCTAGTGCTTGTCTTATGGCTACTACCAGGGTCAACTACAAGAGTGGAGGTACCCACTGGATACTTGATAGTGGGTGCACCCAACATATGACCGGAAAGCCAACAATGTTCACCAACATTGATGAAGACGAAGACAGTGAGAAGGTGACTTTTGGGGATAACTCAAAAGGGAGAATTAGAGGATTAAGCAAGGTGGTCATTACCGAGGATCTCCATCTCTGCAAGGTCTTTCTTGTGGAAACCCTCAATTTCAATCTATTGTCTATTGGTCAGCTTTGTGACATAGGATTCAAGTGCACATTTGATGAGGATGGAGCAATGACTGAAAATGCAAAGAAAGGGCTAGTATTTCATGGAGTAAGGCATAGGAACTTGTATGTCACGGACGTCAAATCAAGCAACATGCCACCAAGTACTTGCCTATTCACCAAGGCAACTATGGGATGGTTGTGGCATAAGAGATTGGCACATGTTGGAATGAATTAGCTCAAAAAAGTGATCATGAGGAATCTAGTTGAAGGAATCAAGGATGTGACCTTTGAGAAAGATAGATTGTGTAGTGCTTGTTAGGCTGGAAAACAAGTTGCATCTTCATCCCACCAAGTCTTTCATGTCTACATCTCATCCTCTAGAGCTCTTGCACATGGACTTTTTTGGGCCAACAAATTATAAGAGTCTGGGAGGGAATCTATATTGCTTGGTGATTATGGATGGCTTCACAGGATACACTTGGACTTTCTTTCTTGTGGACAAGTCTCAAGCAAGTGACATCTTCAGAAAGTTTGCAAGGAGAGCAAAGAATGAATTCAAGGCTAGCATTGTGAAGATAAGGAGTGACAATAGGACTGAGTTCAAGAACACAACAGTGGAGAAATATTGTGACAAGAAGGGAATCAAGCATGAATTCTCCGCTACATATACTCCCGAGCAAAATGGAGTAGTGGAGAGGAAGAACAAGACACTCATCACCCTTGCTCGTGCCATGTTAGATGAGTATGGAAGTCATGAGAGGTTTTGGGCTGAACCAATCAACACAGCTTGCTACACCTCAAACCGTGTCTATCTCCATATGTGGTTGAAGAAGACACCATATGAGCTATTGGTTGGACGAAAACCGAATATTTCCTATTTTCGGGTCTTTGGTTGCACTTGTTACATTCTCAAGAAGAGAAGGAAGCTCGCGAAGTTTGAGAGCAGAACTGATGAAAGCATTCTTGTTGGGTATTCAGTGACTTCTAAAGCATATCGGGTTTACAACTCAGCCACAAGATGTGTGGAGGAATCTTATGATGTGCAATTTGATGAGTCAAAGGGTTCTCAAAAGGAAGATGAATTTGAGGAAGTGAATATTGGAGATGAACCAATAAGAGAAGCTATGAGGAACATGCTCGTGGGTGAGGTCTTACCCCACGAGGTCAATGATGATGATATTGGTGAGCCCTCTACTCCACCACCTCAATCAACCTTATCCTTCAAGGTGCAAGAACCAACCCGAGATGCCATTAACACGCCCACTAGCTCCACCCAAGATTCATTGAGCGTGCATCCACCTACCTATGAGGGAACCCAAGAGAGGAGTGAGCCACAAGACTCCCCACATACTTCACCTCGAGCCACTTCTCCAAGCTCTTCACATGATACTTCCTCATCCACTCCAAGCTCAAGTTCCAAGACAAGAAAGCATATGACTGATTCCACCACCCTATTAAGTATCCAAGACACTCATATCTCAAGAGAGCGAGCAATCCATGATGCACAAGATACTTCACCTAGACCTCTTCCTACTCAAGAAGAACCTCTTCCTAGACCCAAAGCTATGAACAAGGATCATTCACGTGACTTGATCATCGGGAGTCCATCTCAAGGTGTTAGGACAAGGAGAAATCAATACAAGCCCAACTATGTGAGTGAAGGAAATGATGATGAGGCAAATGTTGCAATTGAGAACTTCTCCTTCGTCTCTATGGTTGAGCCCACTACCATTGATGAAGCTATGGATGATCACAATTGGGTAATGGCTATGCAAGAAGAGTTGAACAACTTCAAAAGGTGCAAAGTGTGGAAACTTGTTGAAAGGCCTAAGAACCATAATGTTGTTGGCACCAAATGTGTCTTCAAGAATAAACAAGATAAGAAAGAGGCCATTGTCAAGAACAAGGCTCGCCTAGTGGCTAAGGTATATTCTCAAGTAGCGGGTATTGACTTTGAAGAAACATTTGCTCCCATGGCCCGTCTTGAAGCAATTCGGATCTTACTTGCCTATGCATCACGCAATGGCTTCAAGCTCTATCAAATGGATGTGAAGAGTGATTTCTTGAATGGAGAGATCAATGAGAAAGTCTATGTGGAACAATCCCTGGGGTTTAAGGAGGCTAAACATCCAAGACATGTATACAAATTAAAGAAAGCTCTCTATGGCCTCAAGCAAGCACCAAGGTCATGGTATGAACACTTGAAGAACTTCCTTCTGAAGAATGGCTTCAAAATTGGAAGTATTGACAACACCTTGTTCACAAGACATGTTGGGAAGGACCTCTTTGTGTGCCAAATCTATGTGGATGATATCATCCATGGGTCAACCAATGAGAAGTTCAATAAAGAGTTTCGGGAGATGATGGCTAGGGAATTTCAAATGTCAATGATTGGAGAGTTGCATGTGTTCCTTGGTTTTCAAGTCAAATAATTAAGAGAAGGGAACTTCATCTATCAAGAGAAGTATACCAAGGATCTTCTCAAGAGATTCAACATGGAGAATTGCAAGCCTTTGCACACACCTATGGTGACAAGCAAATCCCTGGATGATTATGCAAAGGGTAAACCGGTGAACCCCAAGCTCTATAGATCAATGATTGGGTCCTTGCTCTATCTCACCACCTCAAGACCGGACATCATGTTTAGTGTGTGCTTATATGCACGCTATCAAGCAAATCCAAAGGAGTCACACTTGAAGACCGTGAAGAGAATACTTAGATACCTCAAGTACACACCTACCATGGGATTATGGTATCCTAGAGGAACAAGCTTTGTGCTACTTGGGTATTCGGATTCGGACTTCGCGGGATGCAAAGTGAATAGAAAAAGCACATCGGGAGGTTGCCAATTTCTTGGAAGATCACTTGTATCTTGGAGCTCAAAGAAGCAAAACTCGGTGCCTCTATCTACAGCCAAAGCAGCAGGAGCATGTTGTGCTCAACTTCTCTATATAAGGCAAACTCTCTCGGATTATGGCCTCAACTTCACTCAAATGCCATTATATTGTGATAGTGAAGTGACAATCAAAATAGCTCTCAAAACTAGAGATCATGGTCATGCAAAGCATATTCAAGTCAAGTATCATTTCATAAGAGACCATGTTTAGAAGAAGGACATTGAGTTGGTGAGTGTGTGGAATCATAAACAATTGGCGGATATCTTCACCAAGCCACTCGACGAGAAGACCTTCAACAAGATAAAGGGAGAACTCAACATTCTCGACCTTTCAAACTTCACATAAGTAACCCTAAAGCTTGTCTCTTGTAAATATCTATAGCTTTTGTTTGTTTTTTTTATTGTTTATGCTATTGTTTTGTGCTTGTTTCTCTTCTTCTTGTAGGTCAACTTTGGACCTCCTTGAGATAGCAATGGACATGGGTTAAGCTTGGGATGGTGATTCATGGTATGCCCAAGGCTTTAAAGAATTGTCCATTGTCAGTAAGCTCGAGAAGGGAACAACTCGTCGTTGGCACTTTGGTTTGTAGCCTTTCTCTCTCTTTCTCTTAGCATCGCATCATGCATTTGTATACTTGTTGCATTTGAATTTGCACTCTTTGCATTCATGCATTTTGCATCATGATACCTTACATGCTTTCAAGCATGTTTCTAGGAGGAGTTGCTTATTTACAATGTAAGTATATGAACCTCTAGATGATCACATAGTGATCTTTGTGCTTCATGTCCATTGAGTCATGTTCAAATGAGCTCCGAGGTTAAATCTACTCATGCGGCTCAAAGACAAGTAACTCATACATTCCCAACACACTAATGACTAACCATTGCATCCCTAAGGAAACATTTTGTTGAGTCATGTGTGTAGGGGGAGCTATGGTGACACACCATCGTGACCAAGGAGGAGCACCATGAAAGGGAGAGTTTCCTAACTCTTGCCATTTATTATTTGCTCCTTGGTTCTCTTGTGTTTTGTTTGTGGTTTTTGGTGATAGGTGACAAAGGGGGAGAAGGAACATGAAGATCCAAAAGTCAAGTCTAGATTGATAACACAAAGGGGGAGAAGAACAAGAGGGAGAGAAGGAAAGATGGAGAAGAACATGAAGACCAACCATCAAGAAGAGGAGAAGAACAAGAAGATACAAGGAAGTTATGAAGTGATAAAGAGGAGAACATGAAGAACAAATAAAGATGATCAAGACAATGGTGCATGTTCACTTGAACTACACATGAAGATCATATCAAGATGAACATCTACACAACAACGGTGCATGTCTACAACAACAATGAACATCTACACCGACATGAACATCTACGTCTTTGGTGTGTGCCTACTTCAACAAGATCATCAACCACGACACCAAGCCAGGCACAAAATTCAACTCAAGATCGATATCAAGTGCGCTGCATGATTGAGTAGTTCTCTCTCAACACCTAGCACATTCCAAGGGGGGAGACTACTTCTAAGGTGAGGACGAAGGTAATCCTTTCAATCCTTTCTTTTCTTTGGTTCCTTGTTGCTCGTCCGTTTTGGATCATCATAACTAGTGGTTGTCATCTATCACCAAAAAGGGGGAGATTGTATCGATCATGACCATTGAGGTCACCCCAAGGTATGATGTTTTGGTGATGAATGACACACATGAAATATGACTAATGCCTACACCAGTGTTGTGAGTGTAGGAAACCTTTTTACTCTATGATGATTGTAGACGGTTGCCTTGGCGATGGATGACAATGACCACAAGCATGGAGGTTTGATAAGCTTGATGGAGTCCAAGGGTTGATGGAGATGGATCAAGGCTAAGTACAAGCTATGGTGCAAGTGTTGGGAACACTTGTCTAGTTGTTAGGGCTTTGAGTCCATACGAAAAACTGGACTATCAAGGGGGTCTAGGTCATTTCTCTTAGGTCATGTCTAGTCGGTGATGTGCATGGATGCTCAGTGAAATCACAGGCACTAGATGACAGTGGAAAAGCCAAGGAGTTGTTCGGAGAAGCCAAGAAACGAAGTCAAGCGAGGATGAGGAGTTTTAGCTTCTGAACATAGTGACCGGACAGAGGGGTCAGTGAAAACCGAATTGTACGATCACTAGGAGATCAGAGAGGAGTCTACAAGGAACCTGTCTGCATTGCATCATGCATTTGTATACTTGTTGCATTTGCATTTGCACTCTTTGCATTCATGCATTTTGCATCGTGATACCTTACAGGCTTCCAAGCATGTTTCTAGGGGGGGGGGGGGGTTGCTTATTTACAATGTAAGTATATGACCCTCTAGATGATCATATAGTGATCTTTGTGCTTCATGTCCATTGAGTCATGTTCAAGCGAGCTTCGAGATTAAATCTACTCGCGTGGCTCAAACATAAGTGACTCATACATTCCCAACACACTAATGACTGACCATTGCATTCTTGAGGAAATATTTTGTTGAGTCATGTGTGTAGGGGGAGCTATGGTGCAACACCATCGTGACCAAGGAGGAGCACCATGAAAGGGGGAGTTTCCTAACTCTTGCTATGTATTATTTGCTCCTTGGTTCTCTTGTGTTTTGTCTTTGGTTTTTGGTGATAGGTGACAAAGGGGGAGAAGAACATATGAAGATCCAAAAGCCAAGGCAAGATTGAGAAAAGTACAAAGGGGAGAAGGACATGAAGATCCAAGAGTCAAGAAGTGGGTGATAGCATAGAAAGGGGAGAAGAACAAGAGAAGTCATGAAGATCAAAAGAAGATGACCAAATGGAGATGATCAAGACAATGGTGCATGTCTACAACAACAATGAACATCTACACTGACATGAATATCTACGTCCATGGTGCATGTCTACATCAATAAGATCAACTACCATGACACCATGACAGGCGCAAATTCAACTCAAGATCAACTCTAGTGTGCTACATGATTGGGTAGTTCTCCCTCAACACCTAGCACATTCCGAGGAGGAGACTACTTCCAAGGTAAGGACCAAGGTAATTTTCAAACCTTTCTTTTCTCTTGGTTCCTCATTTTTGTTCGAGTCTTTTGTGTCTTCCTTCTTATTCCTTCGAGACTCGTTCATTTTGGATCGTCGTAAGTAGTGATTGTCATCCATCACCAAAAAGGGGGAGATTGTAAGGTTCATGACCATTGAGGTCACCCCAAAGTATGAATGTTTTGGTGATGAATGACAAACATGAAATGTGACTAATGTCTATATGAGTGTTGTGCGTGTAGGAAATATTTTCTACTCTATGATGATTGTACACAGTTGCCTTGGCGATGGATGACAATGACCACAAGCATGGAGGCTTGATGAGCTTGATGGAGTCGAAGGGTTGATAAAGATGGATCAAGGCTAAGGAAAAGCTATAGAGCAAGTGTTTGGAACACTTGTCTAGTTGTTAGGGCTTTGAGTCCATAGGAAAAACCGAACTATCAAGAGGGTCTAGGTCATGTATCTTTAGGTCATGCTAGTTGGTGATATGCATGGATGCTCAGTGAAATCATAGGTACTAGGTGACAGTTGAGAATCCAATGAGCTGTTCGGAGAAGCCAAAAAACGAAGTCAAGCAAGGATGAAGAGTTTCAGCTTTTGGACGAAGTGACCGGACAGAGGGGTCAGTGGTGACTTGACTGTACAGTCACTAAGAGATCAGAGAGAATACTTTCGAGGAATCTGTCTGTGCTGGAGTCTATAGAGATCGGACGGTCCGGTCTGTGTGGATCAGTACATGGCAGAGAGGAAGCAGCTCTCTAGAGTCCGATGGACTTGTCCGACGCATCGGACATGTCCGACACAAGGAGTGACCGGATGATACGGTCTTATGATCGGACTATACGGTCAGTACAGGGAGATCAGTAGTGGGCAGAACTATTGGAGCCGTGTCTACAGTGACCGGACGGTCAGGTCAGGCAGTGACCGGACAGTCTAGTTAGTTGGCCCAGGAAGCTGATTTCATAGAGCAACGACTAGTTGGAGGTTAGAAGCCTATATAACTTTGTTGCTGGGGTCTTGGAGACTACTCTTGGCCAGTGGAATACCTGAGAGCATTTGGTAAGGTCCAAGAGGAAAAGAGGAGAGCACTAGGAGGAGATATTGCATATCTTGAGAGTGCTAGTGAGAATAACTTGAGCATCTTGCACATCTAAGGCTAGGGTGTCCTTGAGGGTGTGATCTAGGTTGTTACTCTTGGTCTATGGTGAAGGTTGTCACACGTTTGTACACGGTTTATGCCCACCGGTGAAAGAGGCATCAATAGTGAGCGCCCGTGTCGGCTCGGGGAGTCCGGCAAGTTCTCGAGTGAGGCGAGCTTGTGCCTTGGTGGCAGCGGTTACGTGATCGTGTCTTCACTCTAGGAGTGATGGCGGGCTTGTGGGCGAGAACTCCATATTGGTGGCGGGAGGGACCGGTACTCCGATGGGAGTGGTCCAACGAGGAGTAGAGGAAAGCGCCATCCTTCTGAGACCTCGGGAAAAAATCATGAGCCATCTCTTACTCTACACCTTACTTTGATGCATTACTTTTCGCATTTACATACCATGCTATTCTTGGTTGTGTGCTTACCTTGCTCTTGTTGATTACCTTGTAGACTTGCTTGAATAGGCTTCTTTACTTGCTAGTTGTGCTTAGCTTTCACTTGATCACTAGCATGTTTAGGAGTTGCTTTGGCTTGGTTGATCACCCTAGTTTGTATCATGTTACTCATGCTTGTGTCCTTATCTTGTACTTGATGATCTAGTAGCTTTATATGAGTAGGCTTCTTTGTTAGTTTGTTGTGTGCTTTCGCGTGTTCTTTGATTACTAGCTTGCATAGGAGTTGTGTGCCTCGTGTATGATCCACTAGTATGCTTAGGTTGTCTTTCCTTTCATAGGATTATCTTGTTAGTGTGATCACCACTAAAATTATGTAGGAGTTGTTTGAGTGGTCGGTTTTAGTAATTGGCAAATTAAGTACATAGTTTGAGTTCCCGATTCACCCTCCCTCTCGGTCACTCGATCCTTTCAGATCTACACTTAGTTAATAAAGCGATGCTAGCCCGCCAAGCATGGAGGTTACTCACTAATCCAGACACCTTGTGTGCAAGAGTATTGAAAGCCAAATACTATCCAAGTAATGGGCTGATTCAGTACCGGTCAAGGAATGGAATTTCTTACTCCTGGAGGAGCATCCTGTTCGGGCTGGAGCTGGTAAAGCAAGACATAATCTGAAGGGTGGGCAATGGAGTTAGCATCAACATTTGGAATGACCCATGGCTGCCCCGAGGCATTACAAGACGCCCTGCAACGCCTAGGAGACAATGTCTACTGACAAGAGTTGAAGAGTTGATCAACCCCATTAGTGGAGAGTGGGATGAAGAGCTAATAAAGGAGACTTTCTGGGAAGAGGATGCAAATACAATCCTGGGCATACCCATTGACAGAGACGGAAAGGACTGGCCGGTATGGCATTTTGATTCCACTAGGCGATTTTCGGTCAAGTCAGCGTGTAAAGTGGCCATACAAAATAGGGACAATGAGCATGGCAGCGACGCTGGACACTCAGGTGAAGGTGATTGCCAAAACCCTCCTTTCGAATGGCACAAGTGTTGGAAGATGGAAATCCCACGGAAGGTGCATATGTTCACTTGGCACCTGGCTCATAATAGTCTACATGTCTGTCGTAACCTAAAACACAGAGGGGTAAAAACAGAATCCATCTGCCCAATGTGCCCTAGGTTTGATGAAGACTGTGGCACCTATTTTTCAAGTTCAAGCAAGTCCGGGAGTGTAGGCGAGTGCTGAACCTCGACCATCTCCGGACAGAATTTCTTTGTTGTCAGTCCGGACAAGAAGTGATGAGTTAAATCTGGTCATTGCAATCTGACCTGCAGGTTAAAATCATTATCTTTCTTTGGTGCTGGTGGTGTGCAAGGAACAAAATGAATGCTGGGGAGAGAAGATGGAGTACACCAGAAATTCATAGCTCCGTCGAGTATCACCTGATGGAAGCTAAAAAACTGAAGCACATACCAAAGGAGTGGGCCACCCAACAGGTTCTGAAATGGTCGACTCCACCAGATGGCAGCTATAAACTCAACATTAATGGTTCCTTTCTTTCGGAGTCAAGCAAGGGGGCCTGGGGATATGTGGCCAGAGATAGCAGCGGCACCTTCCTTGAAGGGGGCGTTGGAAGTTTTGCCCATGCAACCTCAGCCTTTCAGATAGAAGCCATGGCAGCGCTACAGGGACTAGAGAGAGCAGCGTCGATTGGAATGACAAGAGTAATCCTGGAAACAGATGCCACAAATCTTGGGCGCGCCCTCTTGATGGCAGACTGGGATCATAGCCCTGAAGGAGGTCTCTTCAAAACAATCAAGAGATTCATGAATAAAAACTTTGTGTCGTGTGTGATCTCTGTATGCTCACGGGTCTGCAACAAGGTGGCTGATAGGTTTGCAGCCCATGGCATCGGCGCTGTGCCGGATGACCAAAGTATTTTCTGGTGCAATGCACCAACCTTGTATCTGAACTAGTCTCTAGCGATTTGGCTGGAGCCAATGTCTAAGTAAAGCTATTGTCTCAAAAAAAAAGAAGCACGGTAGAGGAGCTGGTTCCGTGCTTTGGGGAGGTAGGTAAAGCCTTCTAGAACACCAACCCAACAAAGGATCCATCATAGGACCATATGGAACTGTCCAAATCCCATGCAATCTTATTCCATGTGAGATTATATTTGGTAAGCTTTTGCATTAAGTGTTGTCTGTTGAGTTATCGACGATCGTAGGCACGTAGATCGAAGTAGAAAACAAAAACTAAAAGTAACAAGAATAGAGGAGACGAAATTCTTTATTGAATAATTCTAGCAAAATTACAAGGGGTGTCTCCTCAACTATTTATAAGGGGGAAACCCTACTTCATGTTGGGTCAGAATTAGATAAGGAGCCCACATGGGTCAGGAGTCCTTCTAGAAGGTGGGCCTGGCCCATAAGTGTTTTACAACACTCCCCCTTGGGCTCTTTATCACGATAAACATGCCTCATAAAAAAAACTCCTTAAAAACCCAGTGGAAAAAATGAAGAAAAGAGCACATATTACCGTCACTTGTATTGTACGCATTGCCTCATCAAAAATCTTAATGAGAAAACTTCATATGAAAAACTCATAAGGGAAAAAGAGTACGATGCTTTAATCTTCATGATTAATGCTTATCGATCTTCATGAATGACATGAATTATCTTCGAGATAATTCTTTAATTCGGGAACGTGATGTACTTAGGGAAGTTCTCCCCCTGTTCCAATTACTTTTCTAAGTCTTCTCATGCCAATACCATGCTCACACTTTTCAAGAGTGCAAACTGGTAGTGCCTTTGTGAATATATCCGCAAGATTATCACAAGATCGGACATGAGTTACCAAAATCTCTCCCTTCTCTTGCAATTCATGCGTATGGAAGAATTTAGTTAACATATGCTTTGTCCTGTTCGACTTATGTATCCCGATTGTATTTGTGCAATACAAGCGTTATTATCTTCATAGATAACTGTAGGGGATGGAGTATATGATACTCCGCAACTATTCATTATGTGTCTTGACATCCTTCTGAGCCAAGTGCATTCCTTGGCGGCTTCAAATAATACAATGATCTCTGAGTAATTTGTTGATCTAGCAACAATCATCTGCTTCATTGACTTCTATGAAATTATCGTTCCACCAAATAAGAACACATATCTAGTCCGCGAGATTGACTTGTGTGGATCGGATAAGTAGCCAGCATCAGTATACCCAACCAAGGTTACTTCTGCATTCTTCTTGAAAAATAATCCGAAATCTTCAGTTCCTCTAAGATATCTTAGTACTTGTTTAATACCTTTCCAATGTCGCATAGTTGGTGCCGAGCTGTATCTAGCAAGTAGATTAACAACAAAAGCTATATCGGGCCTCGTACCATTTGCAAGATACATCAATGCTCCAATAGCACTAAAATAGGGATATTGAGGTCCCAATAATTCCTCACCTTCCTCCCTTGGTCTAAATGGGTCTTCCTCTGTATTGAGTGATCTCACAACCATAGGGGATCTGAGTGGGTATGCATCTTTCATATTAAATCTCTCTAATACCTTCTTGGTATAGTTTGATTGACGCAATAATATCCCTTCGTGGGTATGCTCAAGCTGCAAGCCTAAACAATATACAGTCTTACCTAAATCTTTCATTTCAAATTCAGACTTTAAGTAAGAACATGCATCTTCGACGTCCTGTGTAGTGCCAATGATATTCAAATCATCAACATAAACATAGATTATGCAATAACCTTTTCTCTGATTTCTTAATGAATACACAAGGACAATCATCATTCTTCAAGAATCCTTTCTCCAGTAAAAAGTTACTAAGTTTGTTATACCACATTCTTCCAGATTGCTTTAAACCATATAGTGACTTCTGAAGTTTGATACTATATAATTTGCGTTCTTCTTCATTCGAGACTTTGATTCCTTTTGGAACTTTCATATAGATTTATATATCTAATGTTCCATACAAATATGCAGTGACAACATCCATAAGTCGCATTTACAAATTCATATTCACTGCCAATGATATTAAATACCAGAAAGTAATTCCATCCATTACGGGAAAGTAGGTTTCTTCATTGTCAATTCCTGGTCTCTGCGTGAAACCTTGAGCTACGAGTCCCGCTTTGTATCTAGTCACTTTATTTTGAGCATTTCTCTTCCTGACAAACACCCATTTGTGACCCACTAGGAAGATACCTTTTGGTGTAAGGCTTACACTGCCGAACACTTCCCTTTTCTTTAGCGGGTTCAACTATGCACAGATTGCTTCTTTCCACTTTGGCCAGTCAAAATGCTTCTTGAATTCCTTCATTGACTTTGGTTCAAATTCTAAGTCGATCTGTGTTGCAATTATGTCAGCAAAATATGAGTCGACTTTCATTGTCTTTCTATTGTATACTACTCCCGAGTAATTCGTTGAAACTTCTTCTATTATTTCATTTTCTTGATCAGGAATTTCCGGTAACCCGTCGTGAGTTTCAAGTGTGCGCATATTCTCACTTGGGATTTCTTCTTCAAGGCTCACCACTTCGTGTGGTTTGCTTTCACCTTCTATATTCTTCTTTTGAGTAGTTTGCTTAGGCTTCTTCTCCGCAGGACGTCTCCTAGGAGCTTTAGCTTGAGCTTGTACTCTAGGCTTCTTTGGTGCCCATGTAATCGGATCACTTTCCCTCTTCTTAGCATTCGTTGCTTTTGAAGAAGGAGGCTGGAATTCCATATAGTCATCCTCTTCAAATGGGATGTCTATTCTTTCAGGTGTATTTGCAACTGGTATATGAGACTTCACAATGTCTCTTGTATTGGTGAAAGCTTCCAGCAGTTCATTAGCAACCCTCTGTAGATGGAGAATGTTCTGAACTTCGGGCTCAGTTTCTGTAGTGCGAGGATCCATTCCTTGAATTCCTTTAGTTTCCCATTCTATTTCACGGCATTCGTCCCGAGAGAGATACTTTCCTCTCCCTAATGCCGGGAAATGATCTTCATTAAAGATACAATCAGCGAAGCGAGCCGTGTGTAGATCTCTAGTGGATGGCTCTAAATACTTGATTATGGATGCACTTTCACATCCAACGTAAACTCCGAGTTTCCGTTGTGCACCCATTGTAGTTTGCTGAGGCGGAGGGATAGGGACATATACAACACATCCAAATCTCCGTAAGTGAGACACATTTGTTATTGTACCATGCACCATTGCTAATTGTGATTCTTTATGTGTAGCAGATAACCTCAATTGAATTAATGCTGTTGCGTGCAACATTGCATACCCCCAACAAGAGGTAGGCTATAAGCAATTCTGCAATAATGGTCGTGCTATCAACTTGATCCTCTTAATTAATGATTCTGCAAGGCTATTTTGTGTATGCACGTGTGGTACAGAGTGTTCCACTTTGATACCCAGACTCATACAATAGTCATTAAACACATTCGAGGTAAATTCTCTGGCATTATCCATCCTGATAGATTGAATTATGTGATCCGGAAAATTGGTTTTCAATTGTATAATCAGAGTTGTCAATCGTGCAAACGCATGGTTTCTAGTAGACAATAAACATACATGACTCCACTTCAAGAAAGCATCAATTAACACCATGAAGTACTAAAAAGGTTCTGACATGGGGTTAATTGGTCCACATATTTCTCCTTGAATTCGTTCAAGGAATGCCATCAATTCTGCTTGAATCTTCTTGATTTGGGAAATCTTCTTGATTTGGGAAATCTTTTATCTTCAAGTTGTGACCATTTGAATTCTTCGTGATTTTTTACATCATGTTGAGGCCTGGATGACCAAGTCTATCGTGCCATGTTCAATAGGCTTCTTGGTTGCTAAATACGGTCTTGAACACAACAAATTCTTTATGTGGTTTAACACAAGTGTAGTACATGTTTTCTTTAATGGTTGGAAAACTTTCGATGATAGTCTTGTGATCTCCATCTTTTTTGGTCATAATGAGACATTCTTCGCCTTTATCATCATTGGTTTCTACGTGAAAACCATTTGCACGGATGTCCTTGAAGCTTAACAATGTCCGAGTAGACTCGGGATAAAGCAATGCTTCATAGATTACTAGTCGCGTACCATTTGGTAGGACGATTGTGGCCCTGCCCGTGCCAACAATCCTAGTCTCATTGCTAATGACAGTAGTTATATCTCCATCATACTTTCGAAGTGTTTAGAAATAACTAGTGTCCCTTAGAACGGTAGCGGTAGTGCCACTGTCTACGAGACAGAGCTCCTCTTGAATAGCCATGTTCTTCACGATTCTGTAATTAATATAATAATCAACAAAAATAATAATGCAAATAAATTCCACAGGAATATGGTATATTAATGAGAAAATGTCTTCTCTTCATGAGATTACATAAATAAACCACCACTAAAAACTTAATGCACCTCTATTACTAATGCTTAATTCTAATGGAGAACTTTTGATTCTAAGTAGTCTGCGAGACTAGTGGGAATCTCTATGCAGGTCCTCCTCATCCTCTACCATGAGGTCTTCATCAAATTCAATATCAGAGGCCTTGCTTGGTTCTCATGAGCCTTGTCTAGTGTACCAGAATTCATCTTCGTGATGTCTTCTTTGGCTTGTGGAGCTTCAACATAGTTGGCTTCATGCTCCGCAAGCTTCTTCCTATGTTCTTGGTACATGTCGACAACGTGCTTAGGCGTGCGACAAAATTTGTACCAATGTCCATTCATGCCACATCTCCCCCTAAAGGCGTCTTCTTTGACTTTCCTTTATAGTTCTTCTTGAACTTGTTAGGGTTGTTTTGGCGCCTTCGGTGGTGCCTTCTGTGGCACCTTTGGAGCTCCTTTACCCTTGTTGTTATTCTTCTTGAATGATGTGGCATTTGCTTCTTGCAGTGCCATGGAGCCAGTAGGATGAGACAAATGATTCTGCTTGATCAATTCGTCCTCCCCCTGATCTTGCTGCAATGCATTGCTCATGCGACATAAGAGTCATATTTGTCCTTCTTGTACTAGCGGCTCACATGGGTGAGCTTAGGGTGAAAGGTGGAGAGAGTCTTGTGGATGAGGTCGGGATCTTTAAGATCTTTGCCACAGAGCTTCATGTGTGACACAATACCATAAAGCTTGGTATTATATTCCTCAACAATCTTGTAGTCTTGGAAGCATAGATTTTGCCATTCACGCTCCACTTTAGGAAGTAAGACTGCTTCAATTTGCTCAAAGCGATTACACAGTGAGTCCCACAAGACCTTCGGATTCCTTTCGGTCATGTACTCATTTTTGAATGTAGTACATAAATGATGCCTTAGGAAATGCAGGGACTGAGCTTGCTCCACTTCTATTACAGCAGGTTCCTTATTTTTGGGCAAAATTATCTTCAAAAGATTTTTGCCACTAAGTAGGATTTCAGCATCAAGAGCTCAGGACAAGTAGTTACTTCTATTGGGGGTAAACAAATTGAATTCTCTCTTCATAAGGTCAGACATCTGCATGATATCATGGTGCAAAAATTACTTCATGTATATGCAAATAATATATCCAATTAATAGTGGGCGTAATTAAAGTGGTATAACAAAAACTGCATGTTTAAGTTATTTTTTTATTGGTATTTCTGCATAAAAATAACCAATAAACCGTGAAAATGGTATAATATAAGGACTATTGTCCATCTTGATATAAATATGGAAAAATCCAGGGTGTTATATACAAAATAACGCACTCCCGTGAAATTTCTATTTATTCTGGTAATTTTCGTAATTTCTAGGGGCCTTGCTACAAACAATTGCATATGTTTCTGCGAGAAACAGAAAATCCCATAATTTTGAGGGCTATTTTGCAAAATTTCCAGATATTTCTGCTGATCGGGCTTCTAGTGGGCCAAAAACCGGCCCAAAAATTTAGCTCGGCCCGTTTTTCTTCTGGAGGATATATAAGGGTTGAAACCCTAAGTCCCTTTCACTTTCTCCCACTTCTTTCACTTTCTCCACTCCCGGCTCTCTTCTTTTCTCTCTACTCGTTTTCTTCTGCACCGAGTATCAGATCCAGATGCAGGGAGACAACTTCGTGCTGCGTGCATGGGCCCTCGCTTCTAGCGTGGCAGCTTGCGGGTAGGCGCAGCTCGACATGCCGGCGGGCACGGCTCGTGAGCAAGCGCTGCTTGGCGTGCTGGCGGGATGCAAACTACAGGCGGGGGCTAGGCCGAGCGTGCTTCGTGCGGGCCGAGCAAGTTCAGGTGCGGGGTTGCGGTTGTGGGGCCCTGCGGCCAAGTGCGGAAGCAGGCGCGCGCGGGAGCTCGGGGGCAGGCGGTTGCGCTGCTAGCGCGCATCGCTAGGCCTAGGCGACAGGCTCCGTGCGCGAGGACAAGGCCTGCATGGCCTAGTCGTCGGAGCCTCCGTGGCCGAGCAACTGGGTGGGGCCCAGTCTCTCCTTCGGCACGACAACTTGCTCGCGCGGCAGCAGGGCAGAGGAGGGGCCCAGGCACCGCTGGATTAGGCGGGGTTCAGGTCGCTGCTTCGTTCACGGGCCCGGACCGGTCTACCGGTGGGCCGGATCTGGGCTGAGGCGGGCCAAGTGGCTTTCAGGTCTCATTGGTGGGGCCCAGATCAAACCGAATCCGGTTGCCCTTCTTCTTTTTTTTCTTTTCAACTTTCTGTGATGTATGGAGCTAGGTCCAAGGTCCGGTGGGGCCGGATCTGGGCTGACAGGGCCTAGATCTAAGCCGTCTTGGAACGGATCTGATCCTTCTTGTTTGTTTTTTTTTCTTTGATCTTGAATGTGTTGTGATGCTTTTGCGATGGATCCGGTCATCTTCACCGCTAGGGTTAGGGTAGATCCAGTTTTCTTCATTGTCTTCTTGGCCTCTCCTGCAAGGATTAGGGTTTGGTGGTCAAGTCGCCGGATAGATCTTCTGAACTTCTAGACGTACCCCGTTTTGGATCTGGATATCCCAGATCCTTCCCTTGCCGGTTCCAGATCCGGTTAGGGTTGGTAGATCGCGGACGCATAAGTGACTTTAATCTGATTTCGTTATTTCATTATGCCGCCTCCTATGGCAGGCTTTTGTTGTTGTAGATCTTGACTGCAACGAGTCAAGATTTTTGTCGCGATCTCCTGGACAGATCTTGGCTGCAACGAGTCAAGATACAAATTCAATCGAAAATCGTACCTTTAATCGCCGAGTAGATGGTCGACTCTGTAGAGCGTGCTGATAACATGTTGAGTTATCGACGATCGCACGCACGTAGATCGAAGTAGAAAATAAAAATTAAACATAACAAGAATAAAGAAGACGAATTTTTTTATTGAATAATTCTGGCGAAATTACAAGGGGTGTCTCCTCAAATATTTATAAGGGGGAAACCCTACTTCGTGTTGGGTCAGAAGTAAATAAGGATTCCATATGGGTCAGGAGGCCTTCTTCTATAAGATGGGCCTGATCCATAAGCGTTTTACAACATTGTCAATGAATAGAATGTTGAGCACCAATTTTTTTCCTGATGAATAGAATGTGAAAGTAGTAGTTTATTATTTCACCACATCAGTTGTTTCTTATTGGACGTTTCTTGACTTCCTGCGGTGATTGAAGATATAATTTTGGCACTACTTTTTTATTCATTGTCTGCCGGCCAGTACTTTTACAAATCTGCATTGAAAAGTACTTTTAGTTCCAATTCGTATCGTGATGTAGTTTTCACATATTATTCGGCTCACATATTTTTTATAACATGACAAAACACCTGGCCCCATAGATCGTAAAAAAAGAACTGAGCAGGAATACACAGTATATATAGTACCAGATATGTTTAAAAGCTCGATCTTTCTGATCCTTCCGAATCCCAATCACAACAATATGCTGTGTAGAACTTTGAACAGAACATCGAAAGATGTTACCTCCGTAAAATATATTTTGGAACATCTCTAGCTGCTGATCAAAGGTAAATTTGGAAAAACTAGATTTTCTAGAAGTCATGAACCCATGTAAAGTGACGCTCCTTTTCTAGAAGACCGCGCGCAGCTCCAGTGGTGTGAAGTGTGCTGAACTGGTAGACGCATGCAAATATGTACGTGAGTTCCACGTCAGCAAAGCGCCACGGCCAGCAGTGATTTGGTGCCATGCATGCAGTATGCATGTGTACCTTGCCCTTCTCTCTCTCTCGGTTCCTACCCATAATACCTACGCCCGTCTTTGTCATTCAGTGTGTTGCCACGCATCCGGTGGGCAGTCAACTTTATGCGTTGACGCGGTCACCAGCTAGCAACAGATATCTTAGCCAGAAAGGACGTCGATCGGCGGTTCTTCCCATCTCCGATTGTTTTGTCATTTTTGTTTGGAGAAACTAGTGCAAAATGAATCGCAACAGATGGAGAAGACGGAAGAGAGAAGTACTACACGAATGATTTGTTGCTTACCACAGCTTCGTGAGACCAGTGTAGACTGATCAGCCTTCGGCTTGACAAACTCGAAGCCTTCCAATTGACATGATCCGAACCGTTAAAACATGCATGCACTCAAAATATTCTGCTACTGGATCGTATACTCGTTTTGATATCTCAAAAAGATTATCCTTCATCTATATGCATAGATAAAACAGATATCATCGTCAAGTTGAACGCTGAGACTGTGGAAAAGTTGGCACCGATCGAAATGAACAACGTCGTCGACTCCCGACTTTGCTCTCACCGTTTCATCAGAAACAAAAGGAAAAAATGCTTGCATTAAATTGGCCGATAGACTAGTCTTATTTGCAATGTAACTATTCACGTGTCTAAACGGAATCATCAACTGCGCACACGTCACGGATAATTTCAGAGTTAGTTTTTGTTGGCTTGTTGTTAACTCTCAAGAACATGGATATCCATTACAAGATTTTATGCAACAAAACAACAGTTGTACCGTGGAGAATTGTAGTCACGGAAACGTCGTAATTTAGATGTTTATTGGCTAGAGCGTCTGTCTGTCTGCATGCCGCAGCAGCAGCTGATGCGTACGTGCCTACCTTACCTACCCCGGGCTCCTTGGATTTATGTAGGACGAATAGTGGTAGGTGAAGACCTATCATAAACGCCATCTTATTACTACCTACTACCTCGCGTTCTTGCTTGCTTTCTCCCATTTTCCTCGAGTTACATATGGCGCAATTTGGACACAATTATTAACATATATATATAGTCCAGTGAAGACAAGGGCTGTAACAAATTTAGTTATAGGAGATGTCTCCATATCAGGTGCCATTCTTAATTGTTTATTTCATAATTCATGATCCCTAAAACTCAAATGTTCCCAATTTATGATCGTAATGAATTTCAGACATAAGGTGCACAAAACATTCGTACATAGGTTTTACAGTTTTCAAGACAACATTCTTAACAGTTTTCTTAAAATTCAAGGACTCTAATATCCACCTGCATTATAATTGTTGTAATGAATTTAAACATCACATCTATGTGTCATTGTTCTTTGATTATTTGATCAACCACACCTAAGTTGTGTCACAATTATAAACAAGATAAGCTGTACTAAGGTGGTGATAAGTAATCATAAATATTTACTCAAGTAATTAATATCTTATTGTGTACATATGAAAAAATACTATGTAAAGATATACCAATATTAGTAGAAATATTTGAAACAAAAAGTCATGCGATGATTATGTACTATGCGATCCTAGAAAATGAAAACTCAACAAATATAGCATTCCAAATTTCCAACACATTTTTGTAAAGTGAATATTTGAACAGGTTATCATACTTGATATAGAAATATTTTTAATGCTAAAGCAAGAATCTTGACCGCAGATCCAGAGATCATGCAGACCAGCTCCATTATTTCAATCCACCTACGAAGGTGTCGGCACAGTAAATTAAGGCTGGACGATGCTAGGTCTAGGTCCCCGCAGAATGCAGACCGGTTTGGTTTCTCCCTCGCATTTCTTTGGCTGCGCTTTGTGATCGATAGGAGCAGTAAACTGTGTACTGTCACGATTCCCACTAGACGAACATGCAAAGCTTCTCATAATCTCATCTTAAAACAAAGGAGTGTGATGACGAAAATCCAACTTCTCCATGTGTATGTATATATATGGTTCATAATGGCCAAGATCTCTTAACAACGAAGCCTTCACTCCTTGCTTGCGCCATATACATAAGGGGTGAAACCCTCGCTTTGTCATTGCAAAATTAAGAGCATTATTATACCCCTATATGTATTATGAATCTTCCTCTATCATTGCGAAACAATATCCACTTTTGCCACTGCAAGAAAAATAGTCTAAAGCGCCATATCCATTTTTTTTAAAAAAATTATCTATCCTTGCATTAAGATGAAATTAGTTAAAGTACCCATGCATTTATGTTTAATAAGTACTCATAACCCCCTAATATATCTAAACCACATAAAAATAAGCACAAAATGTTGACAACAATGATAAAAGTGAGTGCTTTTAATATAATAATAAATTGTTGAGACCATCCACATATAGTATGTTCATCATACTAGCTTCGGAAATGCTTTGAATCACACCCATCTCTATATACCTAATACTCCCTCCGTTCCAAAATTATTATCGTCAATGACTTTTTTCGCTACCTTTGACTATTCATCTTATTTAAAAAATATCATGTATTTTCTTATAATTTATTTTATCACTAGACAAAATATAAATATAACTTATATCTTTTTATATTTAAATAAATATTTTAAATAAGATGAATGATAAAAAATAACAAAAAAAGTTATTGACGATAATAATTTTAAAACAGGGGGAGGATACGGAAACCGGACAAAAGAAGTACGTGATAATGAATGAAAACAATGTTGTATAACTAATTATAAGTAATCAGTACTTTTGGATTCAAACTAGGGCCCGCGGCAGGCCCCCCCCCCCTAACACCGGACCAAAAAAATATTTTTTTTTGACAAGTCATGCCTATATTCCATCAACGACAAAGTACAGACACTAGGGTGTAAACACCACAAGAGAATCCATTCAGTGCCTCCAAGATTGGGCACCAATTTTGGTGAGCTAGATGATTACAAGTGAAGGTACTATTGTGATCGTCGGCGGCCACCGCGCGGCGAACTAAATCATGTGCTGTCATGTTTTGAGTCCTATTGATGTGCATGACACTATGGCAGATACTTTCAGTGTTTTGGCGGAAGTGGAATAGTGCAGGTCTAATCCTCCAATGTCCTGGCTCCTCCATGAAGTTTGCCATATTGATTGTGTTGGCCAGCACTTGGTTGTCAGAGCAGGACAGCATGTTGTCATATTCCAGGGCCTTTGTGAGTTTTGAGGCAAGCAGCAAGGCCATGGATTCGGCTTGTAGAGGGGAGAAGCAGGCTTGAGTTGTTGCTTGGACGTGGACTGCCGGGGTGATTGGCCCTGAGGTGTTGAAGAAGAGGACTCCAATGCCCACTCTGTCTTGTGGCGCCGGTTAGGGAGGGCATGCCACATCGATGTGGCATGTCGTGCCCTGCCAGGGGGTGCAGATGGTGTCAAAGGCATCGCTTGGAGTAGGCTCTGTCGTCGCTGCTGTCCGCCATTTTCCAGGGGCGGTTGGTGAGGTCCATCATCCTGCGCTCCTTGCAATTGTGCCTGTGTGGCCATGTGAACCTGCAAGACAGTCCAAGTTTTGGTTCGAAAGCGGTGATCATTCCTAGCCCTCCAGAGAAATCACATAAGGGTTAGTGTGTAGCCAAGTGACTCCGTTGTTGGTGTGGTTCCCAGCATTGCAAGCATCTGGTCCTGTACTCCAATTGTTCCCTGTGGAAGAGCATCTGATCTGATGGTGTTTGGGCCAAAGAACCAGACCGCTCGAGCAAAAACACAGTTGAAGAATAGGTGAGCATCCGATTCAGGTTGCCCGCAAAGTGCACATTCCTGAGGAATGTGTTGCGAATGTTATCCGATGCGATCTGCAGTGGGAATGGCCTGTCGCAGAATCCTCCAAGCGAAGGCTTTGTATCTCGGTTGGATGGTCTTCTTGCCCATATTGCCTGCAATAGTAGTTGTACCTGAGGGGGCAGTGCCCTACTTCCCTGTTGGTGGAGCGGTTGCTGATTTTGGGTGGCCAGGAGCCTGTAAGCTTCTTTGGTGGTGCATACTCCTTTCGTAGCTGGTGTCCAGCATAGGATGTCTTGCTGGTGTGTGGGGCGACCTGCAGGTTAGTGATAGTAGTTGCTGCATCGTCTCCGAAAATGTTCTGGATTTTTGTTGTGTCCCAGTGATTTGTGCCCGGCAGCCAGAGGTCGGCCTGTCATCCATCCAAACTGTAAAACCGACCCTAGCTCACCATTCCACTTATCAAATCTGCAGTGGCAACTCTAATATCTGGAACACGCCTTGGTGTCCCGATTAATCTATCTAGACCAAAAAAAAAACATTGAATGCATGGCTTATGGGCTTAAGTAGACGATTACCAGCCATATAGCCTTATTAGTCTCCAGTTTAGCAGCAGATAAATTAACTATAGGTCTGCCTACTATCTGGACTCTGTTGAGGCCATATGCACTCCGTAAGATGAGATCGAGATGAGCGATAGAGATGCCGAGGCCTTCCTGCTATTCACTCAGTGCAAAGCGAAGGCCGTCGTACCCTCGATTCCTATAAACCTAAACCTAAAACTGCACTAGATGCAGCCACACATCGGCGATTAACGTCCATGCAGTACTCGAGCCAAGGATAAGAAGGTGATTTTTTTAACTGTTCATAATATTGTAGCTCTAATTTATTTCTTGTCGGTAACCACCGTAGATACTCTTCTTAGAGTTGGACTATTGCTCTTGAAGGTACTCATCAAGAAACAAAAACTAAAATAATGTGATATTTTTATAAGTAGAATTATGAGTTTGCTGATGAAATATTTAGTCGGCTTGCTACATAAATAAAAGAAGAACGGGAAGGGATGCAATATGTTAAGTGTACTACTAAAATGAATAAGGTTAGTTCTTTTTTTTCCTACCATTTTTTTAATGGAATTGTAGATTTTTATATGAAAAAATGCATCCATGAGTTATAAAAATTTAGTAAAATATATGAAAATTTCTTATGTTGATAAGTCTAATTGGTCGGTCCCTGCTATGTAAAATTTCTAGCTCCGCCCCTGATCCGCGGCCATGCCAACTCCGGCAGCGAACATTGTTTGGTGGCTTTTTGTCCCACAAGACAACTCCAATGCGCAAGACCGCTCTATGTCAGCATATAAAAAGACAAGGGTAGGTAAGGGTTCCTCTGAAACAACATAGGAACCGATTGGGTACTGTGTATTCGTTTTCTGCCCACTAATATTTAGACCCGTATCATTGAATATTGAAATATTAATTAAAAGTATTAAATATAGATTAATGATAAAATTCAGTCAATAACCCACTCACTAAATGACGAAATGAATCTATTGAACCTAATTAGGTCAAGATTAGATAATATGATGCTAGCGTAAACATCTCCTAATAATAACTTAATTAAGTTTAATAAATTTGTCTCACAAATTAGCATCCAACTATATAATTAGTTTTATATTTAATTTATATTTAATCACTGTATTTAGCGTTCGAAGGATTGATTTGACTACACTAAAATTTAGACCATACAAAAAAACACACCCGATTAAGTTATTAATAATTTACAAACGGGGAGTGAGAATTCCAATGCTAAGGAATCTTCGACGCCTGCTGCAATAGGTACTCCATGACCATTTGCTGAGAAAAGTAGCCGGTTTCCAATAAACTGAACAACAGGGACTGCAACAGTTTTGATTATTTCAAAGGGAAGGGTAGTTGACCGACCAACAACGAATATTTAAACTTTACTATATGCTTACTGGCTAATTTCATGGATGCATGTTTTTCCCCTCTAACACTGAAAAATACTAAATCATGAACTAAGCTTCTAGAATCCTATTGTCAGAAAGGAGGAGTTAGTGCTGTTATAGTGATAAAAAACAAAAGCAGGTGCAAAGGGCGCACTTTAGAGAGACAATGCATACTGGGCATTGCCGAACATGTTGGCACTGGGCAACCTCTCAGATATTCAATGTTGAAGTTGTGTTTACTGATGCAACTTTTTCTTCTTTGTTTTTACAGGTATAGGAATTTGAACTGCCCTAGCCTTTCAATAAGATGCACATGGCACCTTTTTCCCTTAATATTGCCAAACTGTTTCCCCTTTATTTTCCTCGAGCCAAATATGTTGGTGGCACAATACTTATTTGGGTTCGTATCATTAATTAAGAAATGCAAGTAATACTGTGGCAAACAAAAAAGAAATGAGTGACAATGTATGTATGATGCTACACTTCCTACAGGGTAAGTTCTTACCTACCACTGATTTTGCACAATCCGTTATTATATGCCACCCTTGTAATTAATTAGCTTGTGACAAGGTTTATTCCACATGTAATTTTGGAAGAGGTCCCACTGACCAGATTGTTTAGAGACATTTGACTGGGTAGGTATGAGGACAGACAAAGACTTGATCAGTGAGGCCGTGAGAGGTTGTAAAGCCCTAAAAATTTGGGTTTGGTAGGTAAAAGTGTGCCTCTTCTCCTCCACACACACACACAATCTCCCCTTCGTATAAACCGCACACTCCTCGAATCAAACAACACTCACCGCTTTCACCAGTCACCAGTCACCAGTCTATGTTCTAGTTTCTTGTGGGCAGCTTCGCTAGCTAGTACCTCTGTTCGGAGTCTCCTGACTCTTCAAATAGAGGGAGTATGGGGAGGTCTCCGTGCTGCGAGAAGGCGCACACGAACAAGGGCGCCTGGACCAAGGAAGAAGATCAGCGGCTGGTCGCCTACATCAAGTCCTATGGCGAAGGTTGCTGGAGGTCGCTACCGAAGGCGGCCGGGCTGCAGCGGTGCGGCAAGAGCTGCCGCCTCCGGTGGATCAACTACCTCCGGCCGGACCTCAAGCGCGGCAACTTCACCGAGGAGGAGAACGACATCATCATCAAGCTCCACCAGATCCTCGGAAACAAGTACGAATTTTACCGATCCGTCACATCACTTCAAAGCTTGTTGAACTAGCTCGTTTTAATTTCAGCTATACAGATTGGTTTTATCAGGTTCATGCTGATTCTTACGATGGAACAAACTAATTAATCAAACAGGTGGTCTATGATCGCGGGAAGGCTGCCAGGCCGGACGGACAACGAGATCAAGAACTACTGGAACACGCACATCAAGCGCAAGCTCCTCGCCCGGGGCATCGATCCGAAGACGCACCGCCCGCTCAGTGTCACAGCTGCCGCAGCTGCACCAAGCAGCCAGCATCAATTGGACCACGAGCTGGTGGCGGGCACGAGCTGTTCGCCTGAGATCAGTAGTGGCGGCCACAGCAGCGATGACGATAGAACGTCCGTGCCGCGCGTTTGTGGAATCGATCTCAACCTGTCCTTAAGCCTGCCGAGCTAACCGTCATCGCTACTGTCTCCGAAAACGAGCTAGGAAGACACAAAAGCACCAAGAAGCGGAACGACTACACTCAAAGCTACTCTTGACTCTCAGAACCGTCGGGACATTTTAAGAAAAAAAGTACGAACAGAAAGAGAGGAATAGCGCACGTGCCTGAAACTATTTTGTTACGGATACACGATAAAGATGAGTATTTGCCACACGATAAAATCTTTACTATATGCTAAAAAAATTAACATACGGTAAAGATGGGTGTTTGCCGTGTGTTTTTTTGACACACGGCAAACATGCTCTTTGCCGAGTGTTTTTTCCCTAACACTCGGCAAAATATAAATTTAAATTATATTTAAAACCATAAATTAATTTAAATTAAAAAATGTTGAATTACAAAGTTATATAACTTTTGAAGACCTATAACTTTTATTTTGATTATTTGCTTATTATTCAATTTAATCCAAAACATTATTCACAAAATCTAATAGCCTCATATAGTTTCATGGAACATTCGATAAGACATATAAGATTCGTGAATAATATTACTACCACTTTATCAAATGAACAAATGATCAAAACAAAAGTTATAGATCTAAATAAGTTATACAACTTTATAGTTTAATAATTTTTTATTTTAATTAATTTAGTCAACAAAAAACACATTGAAAAATATATAATAGGTCTTTATCAAATGTTTTTTTCTTGGCACATGACAAAGGTAGCTTTACTAATAAATCTTTTGCCATATGAAAGATGCCGTGTGCAACCCACGGCAAAGACTTTGCTGCTTTCCAGTGTGTCCTAGACACACGGCAAAGGTGCTGCTTCCCGTAGTGGCATGACAAGGGATGCGGCTGCTGTTTTCTTCCATGCAGAGAGAGAGAGAGAGAGAGAGAGAGAGAGAGAGAGGGCAGTTATTTTTTCAGACCTCTATGATTCAGTCATGAGAAATTAACATCTCTTCTGCTTGTCTTCAACTTCATGATTCAAAGTATTATATTCCCTCTTTGCTCAAAAACAATATTTGCGCTGCACCATCTTTGCGCTTGCCTTCAATGAATCTTTGCTACTTTGATCTTTCCTGGCTTTTGATGCACATTGCTATACTGGTGTAGTACATATGCTTTGGCATTTAGCCTTTTATTTCCTTATAGTAAGTTTCAAGTTCTTTTTATCTATACTTAGATCTCAGACGGTACTCATCTGGAAATGTGGATGCTCTTGACGTGTCTCACATGTTCACAAAATACTACACTCTCCATCGACCAATGTAGACATATTTTTATTTAAGTTTAAAACATCATCAAAATGACATCCATGTTTACTGTACAAAAGTTTTATCAATATATTTGTAGTTTACAAAAAACTGACTGTACTACAGAAGATCAATATATTAGAAGTATCCTAGAAGTTTTAATTAAAATATGATGGATTAAATGAGTATTACCTCATTTTTATTTATCTCTTGAAAAAAATTAGTGATTCAAAGTATTTATGTTTGAAACTATGATTATCGGTTTTATAAATGTTATATTAAGGTATATATGTTTCACTATGCATTGGTTAATTATGAGTTGATTCTAAGTCATTTTAAAAAAGAAAACAGTTATAGTAGTAATGAGAATAACTCGCGCTGTAGTGTTTGCAAAAAAACAAAATTATAGGGCCATATGCTTCCTACATATATCCTAGACCAACTCTTTTATTTCAACATAATCGTATCTTAGGATCATATTTAACAATCATAGGGCCATATGCCCCCTCCAAGAATATATAGTAGAACTATGTAATTGCTGAAAAAAATATTTGACATACATGAAATACTTTATGGAACAAAATCTGCAAATGCAAGCCTATACAACCATTGGGGAAAAAAGATCTTAGGACACTGCTATTCTTACTTCTATAGCCATATCGATCATCAACATTGTAACATAATTCTTCATATATGGAACAAAATGAAGTCACCCTTCTATAAATTTCATAGTGTAGCTCCAATTAATTAATTTACAACAAATCTAAACGCGCGCATAGCTTGCTATAACTTTGACATAGAATCTCAATCCCATGGTTAGGCCAAGTTCCTATACTAAGCACCCTAGTAGCTTCAACTTACATATACTTAAGCTAATGCTAAGCCAAAAGTACCAATTACTAATGCAAACAGCATAATACTTCCTTGCCATATCCATGATCTGAGAGGGGAAGTCATACTACACTATTGACATTGCTATTGCTTCAAGGCAAACCAAATGAAAAGTAACAAAATTACACAGAACGAAAAAATGTAACAAACTAAACCATGTCCTATCACGTTGACTATCACCCAGAAACATAACCTAACATGAATGTGCTGATCTACATAACGATATGACAAATCCAAAAAGCCACTCTATGATGCAATGAGAAAGACCTTCCATGTTGTATCATTTAAGCTATTAAACATATAAGCACGGTTAGAATATAGTGAAGTGGCTTGCATTGGTGGTTAATTGGTTAAAATATCGGTTCAACAGGTACACTTCTTTTCAGTTAGGTGCAGTTGTGTTGCCATGACAAAGATCTTCCTGAGCTTTTCTTGTACGTACCTGATCAACCAACCCTAGCTAGCTACCTAGCTTCTAGAAGAGTTAGTGGCCCGCTAAGTGCACCCTCCATATGGCTCCATCTTTGATGTAACATACAGTGAGAATCTTCCATCATCTTTATATTCTGAAGTTAATCAACTAGTTAACCTTACACCGATGATATCAAATCCACAGAAAAGAGAAGGCAGTAGATGTGATGCATATATATCTAGCTACTTTGATGTTCTTGATCAAAGCCTCACCTAGTCACGTGGATGAGCTTGGCACCTTTGAAATGCTCTACAGTTCGTTGAGAACTCAATTTCTGTTCTGTGTTTTCATAACTTAATCAAGAAATGGAGAAGATCTCAAATTTTAGTAGCTAGCGTAAGGAGCTGATTTTCTATCAATTCTAAGCTTGTCAATTGCACTAACAATCATATCACTTTGATATTTTCCCCTAAGCACAGACGATAATTGATACTCTTGATCTGAAGGCAATCTGCCACTAGATTTAAATGCTCTACATCTACATGGGCACCTGATGTTTTAATCGACAATATGATAGAGACAGTTCATGAGTCCATTTTACCATTGGTGGGGAAGTCACTGGGTGGGGCTGCCTGAATTTCTAGAAGGTGAAGGACTCCAAACAGAGCACTTTTCCAAGAGTCATCATTTTTTTTCTTTTTGCCCTAACGTACTGAAAGGACACTTCAGATATTCTAGAATGAGAAGAATAGGGGCAGCTACCACAGAGAGTATAGTGGTACTCATGCAAATGAGCTAACCAGGCACTACTGGTGGTTGTTGTTCATATCCGAGTATGTAGTGGTGTCATTGTGCTACCAACCACCAACTCTGACGGCCAAGTGTAAGCCAACCATTCCAATCACCATCCCAATTCTGTTTTCTGATCAAGCATTCATTTACCAATGCCCTTAAAAAGCACTCAAATACCAAGTGGGAAAATTATCAATGGCGTATTTTGAATTAGAGGATTTTGCAAACACAAAGATCAAGCACAAGTGGAAAGCATAAATACCAAATGAGCACAATTAGTCCCCGACTGAATAGACGTTCAGGTGGCCTGAAATACCACGTGCACGGTGCACATATAAAGTACAGACATTTGACTAGGATCCGGATAGGTGTTAGTCTGATTTGATACGGACATACATAATGTTTGTAGCTTTGCATGAAAGCTTAGAACACACAGTAATCGATGTATTTGGATTATAGGTAAATGATATCGACGGTAACATGTGGAGAGGAGAGAAATGAACTCTTCATCCAAACAATTCCATGACCCTCATGCTATTATTGACTTCTTTTTGCTAGATCTACAATGATCTCTACATGACTGGGCGAAAAACAGTGACAATCCATTGAACAAATTTCTATACAGTATGCTCAAGAATGTAGCCCTATATATAATCAACGTACGCGTGAGACTCTCTCACTACATTAAAGCTAATATCTGGAAACATATAGACAATCGCTGCTGAGTTGAGTAAAACACGAAGTCCACGAAATTAACCCAGTCTACTCGTATTATTTAATATACCACTCTCTTTATTATTTTAGAGATTTGGACGTTGCAGTAGATGCAATGATAATTAAGATGCCACTCAGTTTCTACTAGTTAGATAATTACACCAGTTGCCTATAACATAGTGGTGGCCCACAACTGAAGTTTGAAATATGTGGTCCGGCGACGTCAATTCAAATGAAGTGACATGCACTAAACCTTATTCTACCTAGCGCCAAAGATTGGACATAGACAATGTATATAACACAAATATTTTTCTAGAACATCGATTCATAAATCTGCAGCCAGCGACGTCGGTGATGAGATGATGCTAATGACAGATAACCTGCAAATTGAGTTTGGCTCAGGTGATTAGGTACTTAGGTTCATTGTGGTAGAACCAATCCACCTAAGTTCAAATTCTATATTTAACACAGATGCTCCATTTACAGCTAATTATTCTTTTAGTGAAAGACGATCTCTCCGTTGATGTCGAGGCGCCTGTGGTAGGGTAGGGTGCATGTGTGTGTTCATAAGGCTGAGTACTGGTGTGTGCGTGTGTTTGTGTGTGCGTGTGTTTGTGTGTGTGTGTTTGTGTGTTTGTGTGTGTGTGTGTGTGTGTCTGTATTGTGGTCATTTCTCAAAAAAAAAAAAGAACAAGCAGCATATTATTATTAGCACATACACACGCTTGATGTTTAATCAGAGGAAGCAGCTGTATAACAAATCCAAGAATGTTCCAACGTATGTTTCTAGAATAACGCTACACTTCTTATCTCTGCATGGTAATGTTGAGATTAATTATTCGCCATTTCAGAAACTTCTCTTGCTAGTTATATTGTACATGTCTACTTCGTGGAGATTAACATTAGGATGAGCAGCAATACATGGAAAATAAGAAATGATTTCATATGAAACAACATAGAAACCACTACACATGCATGGTTTACAATTCCAGGTCTATACATGAACTGCCATAGTTATTTATCAAAAGCTGACTGTTTCTCTCATAAACACAAAGATGGCGCGTCTTTAGTTTGGCGAGTCTATGGTATTTAGCACCCAGCATGCTAAATAGTTATTTAGCACCCCAAGCCTATGACCATAAATGTTTGTCCCACGACCATAAAACTTTATTCCATGATCTTAAAAAATTATGAAAGTTCACACACACAACAATAAACTTTTCACATCTCGTAACCATAAAAATTCCTCAACTTATTCCCATAACCATAAATGATTTTACCGTGACCATAAAACTTTTCAAGGTGCTCAATAACATAATTTACATGTTGTGCCAAACAGGAGTTCTATATATTTCTTAAGTAGTAAAAAAATGATCGTTTAAGGGGGTATGTAGCCAAATATTAAAAGATCAATCAGACCATGCACATGGTTTTCCATGTAAAGATTGTTATTATTACAGATTTTTAATAAAAACGTACTTTAAAATTGCTGCACTATTTTTTTGGGCAGTACTATGTAAAAAAGTAATAACAACTAGATTCTTTTTTGGTGATTTATTTTTTGCTTTTCACAAGCACCGAAAAAATACCCACTGCAGAAGTGTCTGGGGTTCAGTAATGGACAAAAAGTGTGGCACTAATAACCAAGAAGACCTAAAGACCAGCAAGTCTAACCACCAGCAGATAGTACTACACTGGCATATAGCAGCATGCATCAAAAGGTAGGAAAGATCAAAGTAGCATCGATTTTTAATGAAGAACAGGCTACAGAAGATGCAGTAAACAAGCTTAATTAGCAAAAATGAACGGAGAGAAACCCGACCTTCCCATGATAAAACCATAAAGATCTGCTAAACACAGATTTTATCGTCGTCATGATCGTCATCATATATCATCTCTCTCTCTCTCTCTCTCTCTCTCTCTCTCTCTCTGTAGACTGAACATTATATTAACCACTCGTGACGGGCCGGTGGGCCTCACCCGCTGCATGGATGAAGAGAAGACGAACAGCTAGCCATCGCCGCATCTGCACTCTTCATCGCATTGCAAGCCCATGCTGTTCAAGCACAGGCATATACTCTCTTTCACGGAGTTACTCGAGCTAGTACCGGCGGCTGTGGCTTTCGGGCTGGACATTTTACTGCTTTCTGATGCTTGTTGCGCTTCTTGCCTCGGCGGCGGTGGTGAAGACCACGACGGTTGGCACGGTAGGCCTATGGATAGATTGAGATCGATGCAAGTGGCTAGCTGCCGCTGTGACGTCTCGGGAAGCGATCTTGACACGCTATCTTCGTCACTGCTTTGGCCGGCGCCGCTAGTCTCCGGCGAGCAGCTGGCACGTGCCGTGTGGTCCTGCTCGCGATGCGTGTTTGGTACGGCTGCAGTGGAAGCTTGCTCAATGAGCGGACGGTGCGTCTTCGGGTCGATGCCGCGGG
Organism: Eleusine indica; assembly: GCA_030378355.1. NCBI lineage: Eukaryota > Viridiplantae > Streptophyta > Magnoliopsida > Poales > Poaceae > Eleusine > Eleusine indica. The sequence continues at coordinate 51,109,916 of CM059494.1, forward strand.
CGAGAAGCTTGCGTTTGATGTGCGTGTTCCAGTAGTTCTTGATCTCGTTGTCAGTCCGGCCCGGCAGCCTTGCCGCGATCAGAGACCACCTGTTTAAATTTGTTCCACCACAGTAAGAACACATATGAACCTTATTTACAAAAATATATGCCAGTTGCCAGAAATAAAACTAGCTAATTAATTCAACAGAGCCTGATGATATATATATGTGTGTCGGATCAGTGGTAACCTACTTGTTTCCTAGGATCTGGTGGAGCTTGATGATAACGTCGTCCTCCTCCTCAGTGAAGTTGCCGCGCTTGAGGTCTGGCCGGAGGTAGTTGATCCACCGGAGGCGGCAGCTCTTACCGCACCGCTGCAGCCCGGCCGCCTTCGGTAGCGACCTCCAGCAACCTTCGCCGTGGGCCCTGATGTAGGCGACCAGCCGCTGGTCTTCCTCCTTGGTCCAGGCGCCCTTGTTCGTGTGAGCTTTCTCGCAGCACGGGGACCTCCCCATGTCTCTGATGTTTGGTGAGCGTTGCAAGAAGAGGAAGAGAGAGAGAGGCGTGGAGGATTATATGGGGAGGAGAGAGAAAAGGAGCCCACTGAGCTGGACGCTCGCTTCGAGACATTTGACCGGGTAGGTACCATCAAGGTTTACATAGTTATTTGGGCCGGTAGAATCAGACCGGACCGGTTCATTAGTTAACCGGATAAAATTTAATTCGAGAAACAGACAACTGAAGACCGATTAACCGACTGATTGGACTGGTTAACTAGCCAGTGTTATCAGTTTTGTTAACATATTTTTAAATACAGATTCTTAAATTTAAATTTTATCTGTTTTTTGCGTTTAATCGACCTGTTTCACTGTTAACTGACTGATTTGACTGATTTTATTGGGTGCAAATTTTTTCAAATTTTAAAAATTATTTTCAAATTAAAACAGGCGGTTAACCGATCAACCAGTGTAACCGGTTCGGACCAGTTGACCGGTTAACCATGATTTTTTTAACCTTGGTTACGAGGAGAGAGAGAGAGAGTGTGTGTGGTTGCCAAGCCCTAGGGATGAATGGACTTGGTGGGTAGGTGCGTGTAGTCTGTGCTTCTGCTCGATTCTGCTCCCTGCGGCTTGTCTACTCCTGTCCATGTTCTTTTCATTCTTTTCTTATTATTAAGCATTGGTGTTTGTCTTGGAATCAGGACTAACTCCTGCTTTTAAGCGTTGGGAGTACTCAAATATTATGCTAACAGACATAACTCCTTTTAAGGTTATATAAAGCCTAAGCCTATTGCATGTCTACTTCCTTGAGTATATTGTCTGTGAAGAAAGGAAGAACAAACATATGCTGCCAGTAAACGTATTTTATAAATCTTTAGAACTAACCGATTCTTTAGGGTGCATTTGGTTGACGAGGCAGGATGGGTTGAGTCCATCCAAAAGCCCCCCCCCCCCTCCTGCTACGCATTCGGTTGGCTATTTTTCTCAGCATATGGCTGTACCATGCATTGTCACAGCGGCAGGAAGGTGAGGATTCCCTGGCGTCGGAGTTCACACTACCCACCAGTATAGATGCAAACACTCACAAATACACACAGTCCTCATCCTTATGAACACATGCACACACAGTCTACTCCTATGAGTGTCTCTAAAAGACTGAGCCGGCTTGACCTTGAGATTCACGAAGTCGCCGCAGACGCGTCGCTATCGATAGAGATGCCGCCTTCTACTAAAAGAATAATTAGCCGTAATTGCAAGACCCATATTAAATATGAGATTTGAACCTGAATGGGTTGGTTCCATCACAATAAACCTAACCACCTGAGCTAGGCTAAGTTTGCATATACTAATTACTTAGTTAGCAGCCTTTTCAATGATTTGTTTACCCGGATTGTCGGTTGGTATGCCTTACCTGCCCTATCTTCCTCGTTTCTGTTTTAGTAAAACAAACATGCCGAGTTGTAGGGACGAGAAATCGAGAAATAATGCACAAACAGTAGTGTGGCTTAGCAACCCGCCGTAGTTTAGGAGAATATCGCTTGTCTATCTTTGCAACAAACATTGAAACTGGTAGCCTGGTAGGTGTTACCATACTTCTTTTCTTCGTCTGTGCATGATCTTTAGATAAATCAAGAAAGAGGGAAAGATATGTCTTGACCATTATGAACCACAGGTGGACGTTGGATTGGTGATAGACATTGATTCCTGCAACGCTGACTAGAACGAACGAATGCATTGAACACTAATTGTCACCCCTGTCGGCTGTTCTGTCCAGGTGAGGGGATGTGGTTGCACTAGTGTCCTTGCGATGCAGACTGCGATCAATCGAAGAAATGCATTCAAAACTATGGCAAGGCTCTTGCATCAGCAGAGGTCCACTGCCGGTTATGTGTCCTCGCTCTTGTGTCTTGAGTAGTAAATGGATGTGTGCTAGTCCTAATTTCACGTTTTGCACCAACAGCAGCAATAAATCAACTGAACCTGAGACGCGTCCCAATGAGAAGTCCACGTCATTTGTATTTCTTTTTGTGATGCTGTTGGATTACAAAGAACTTATATAGCATTCAGAAAGAATGGTATTGCTCAGCTAGCTAGGCCATATATCCCTTGCAATCCATGCATCCATGCAATAATCAAACAATTGTAGGAAGAATTCAACTTGCTATATTGGAGAAAAAGAATCAAACTTTCTCCGGAGTAAAATAAATAAGGGACTTACTAATTTTCAGTTGACTGAAAGTTTGGACAACTTTCAATCACCGCTTTGAGCCATCGGATCTAGATTCAATGGTTTATAATTATTATACAAATAATCCTAAAAAAAATCAAAACTCAAAGTAACAAACTATTAATTAAAAGTTTTCAATCAATTAAAAGTTAGGAAACATGAATAAATAAACAACATGCAGCACTAGAAGCCGGGGCAACTAGCTTAGTATAGCCAGCATGGAGGACAGGAGGAGTAGTGGTAGGTGAGCTGCGTGGTGTTGATGATGCGGCCGATCGCTACCAACTACTTTCCCGCGCGCGGGCTGGCTAAATCCAAGGAGCCAGTGGTAGGTAAGGTAACTCACGTAGGCATGAGCCATGCGCCACCTGCATGCAGTCTGCACACCTGGGCCCTCTACTGCGACCTTTCTATGACTATTCTCGCGAAAGACTGCTCTTTCTTTCAGCAGATCTCATGGTCATGGAAAGCTACGCCTTCATGAGACTCAGCAAAATAATTAAGCTTATTACGCTCATGAGAGAACAGCTAATTTAGTACAGTTTACAACATTTTACTAGACTACTCGCATGGAAAGCAATAATGGATATGAATGTATTAGTATGACGACTGCTAATGCCTTTCACACATGAAGGTCCTTCTGGACCAGTCGACATGACGACATTGGTAACAAGCAGGCGCCAACTTCTTACAAGTGTCGACAGAGTGTCAGCCTTCCACGCAACAGGAGTGTAAAGAAACTTAATTTCTTTTTCAGGGCATGCAGGACCTTGGGGCTTCCAAATGACTAGTATCGTCTCATACTTCCTGTCTTGATCATGTAATCTAATAAAGTAGGATGACAACCGGAAACTATTTTACGGATGCCGCCTCTGAAATACTCCGGAGAGAAATACCTTCATCACACGAGTTTGAGTATCCGGAGAGAATAACCACCTCTTGCATTTCATGCATTGGATAAACCGATGAATAGAAACTTTGTGTTTATCATACCTTGATATACTGGTTTTGTGATTTCTGCTACATGCTTAAGTCGATGTAGAGGTCGGAATATTGATTAATATATTTCCTTATTAAAAAACGTTGAAGGTTTGGCGTTTGAATAAAACCGTGTGAAAAGTGAAACAGTACGACAATCAGAATGAGGACGCATGCCTCAAACACTTAAGACAACCATTCGAAACAGCCGACACTGGCAAGGTGTTTTTCATGGACTGTCTTTTGCAGTAGCCTCGTGTTACATCAAATTCGAGTTTCCAACAGAATTTATTTAAATTTCAACTTTCAAATGAAGAGAACCAGAGAAGGTTTCAAGTTCAAGCATAGGGGGTGGGAATTCAACCAACCATCTAGCTTGCTTGCAGTGTAGCTGCTTGAGTGATGCGCTATTCTCTGACTAATCAACTGAGCTTTGGTCCATGAACATTCAAGAACGGAATTGTACCCCCTCGAGATGAGAGTTTTCTTCCTTTTCAGCCTGACTATCTTGCATCAGTTGCCATTGCCTGTGGGCGCATCACATCACCGACCCTGACAGAGCTAGTTAGCTGCATGTTCCCTACAGCGACATGCATGACACTCACGGACGAAAGCATCGTATTCAAGGGCTCGGTCTTCTAGAAAGAGTTCTTTGCCTTTCTTTTACTTTTATTTAATTTTTCATGTCAAAATTCTTTGCACTGACAATCATTTCTTTTCCTGACTTCTTTTGTTAAATAATATCAAGAACCAGCTGGGTTCATTTGGCACTTATGGGACGCAGAGACCAAGAATTTTGAAGGGTATAGCAGGTTGTTGATGACAGTTCAAACTCGTGTGATGAAGGTGACAATGCAATATAGTACTTAGCATTGAGTTTTCATTCTATGCGAGCACAGCCCAATGGGGTTAGAAATTGATACATCACCTAACACTGAAGCTTACCAGAACCTGACATCTTGCGTTTGTTTAGGGAATATGTATGTAAGAACACTTGCGTCTTCATAGCGTGGTCCTACATATGATTGCTCATTTGCTGGGTGTTCTAGAAGGGCTACCTACCAAGCTAAGCCACATCGTGCGTATACATAGTTGTCACATCTTCTGGGTACCTTTCCCAGTACGTATGCGGCAGCATCTAGCGAATCTAAACCACACGACAACTATTTGAGCGTGCACTTTATTTTCTTATGTATACAGCGCGTAACATAGAGCATTTTTCAACGCTCGCGCAAGTATGACATAACGCCTGATTGTATCTCAGTGTGCATATATGTCATGTTTTTCTTGGAAGCCAAGCCCCTAACAGACGAGTGTGAATTCAACCTAATTCCCTGACTACCAGCTAGGTGCTGCACTCAGTGACGGCCATTGAAGATGCTTTTTCTTTTTTTGCTCCAAATCCATATATGTAGTATTTTGTCTTGCATATTATCATGCAAATTCCTCGAAAAACAATATTGTCGTACAAATGTATATGCCATACGAGGAAACTGCATATGCCAAAATATTTCCCACATTTGTTCTTATTAATTGATCGACAACAAAAACCTCTCCTATAGTCAGGCTTCTAGGCTATGAACTTCAGTATCCTCCTCACCAAAGTTAGACTAGTTATTACTCATGAATAAAGATAATTTCTGGATACAAAATCTATTATCTTCTTATTTGAAGAGAAAAATAAGCCTCTACGCTCTCAAGGTCACGAAATTACCATGTAAATTTGAAAAAAGATAAGATATAGACCGTTGAATTTTATGAAGATTTAATGGTTGAGATGAAGTCAAACATTTGTTCAAATTCTGGATAAAAATAATCCATATAATATCTCTTAGACATTAATATGACTGAAACTCTTTTTGAGAGCCCGCCATAAGGAATAGTTGAGAAAAAAAACAAGGTGTAGAGAAGCTTTTCAATCTAAGTATAGTCTGCCGTGAGAAAAAAACTTCCATCTAACGGTCTTGATAAAAACAATGAATTAAAAAATATATAGATATAGGATTTCTAATATTTTGTTGAATAAGATGCTACCATAATAAGGTGTCCTAACGTGAGTTGATAAAACAAAATATCCCAATATGTGACAAGCTTAGAGTTGTGCGGACAAATAAAAAAGGAAATAATTTGAAAGAAGGATAGCTGGAAATAGGTTAGGTGCAAGTATAAAACTCTGTTTAGTCACTTGCCTGCCAAGTCGCAACTCGCAAGTCCTACAATGAAAACAAACAACCGCCAAATCATCTCCTGTGCAAGACGCATGAATCCACCAAGACCACATAAGTCATCGGAATCGACCATAAGGTACCGGCCTATGTCCAGCACGAGCATTGTAAAAGCGAGTGTTAGCTACGTAAGTCGCTCGATCTAATGGACAACTATAAATCATACCGTTAATTGAGCTTTAAATAAGATCTCTAAAGCTGGGTAACGTCCATGCGGCAGAGTATGTGAGAATTTCAGCATGTCGGTGTTGCCATTGATGCGCTCTTCCATCAATGATTCTCAGCGAACATGCCATTATGATTGAATAGAATTTGATGAACAGTTCATCAAATTGATATCGAGACTCCACGTATGTGTAGGCATGGATTCCTGTCACCAATTGAGATCACAACATTGTGGCCACCACTTCCCTGAGTTCCACATGTAGAGAGCATGGTCAGGGTGTTGTGCAGTCTCAGAACACATAATGTAAATAACAAGTGCATACGTGGTCTCCACAGGCTGTTGGCATGTTTTCAGTCAATGCAAGAAAACTGCAGCAAGAGTGGCAATAACATGAAAAAATTTCTCACTGAAATTGATTGTCTTGATCCAGACCACCTAGATACGTTAAACTTCTTCATGTAATATCATTAATTTGTTGGAAGTCTGATCATGTGTGTATGAGACTTTTTGGTGATGTACCTTCGGATCCTTAGACTTGAGATTGTCATGTATTTCCACAATGTGTAATATCACACTTAGGGGTTATCAAACGCTATTCCGTAAATGGATAGTTATAGAGGTAACTTTCGGTTATTCTATGAAATATGTCACTGAATGTGAGCGATCAAGACGGAATTTGCCCCTTCTGATAGCAGGAGAGATATCTCTGAGCCCCTCGAGTTAGATGGGTTTGGAAGTGCATGGTCATGCCAATGTGGTTAAATAGTTAATCACAATGACTAAGAGTTAGTCATGATAAATCCAACTAGTTGTTCGAGTGAATGGTCAAGCTGTCAAAGGGATGGTACGTATCTCGCGTTGAGCTTGATTGATATCATGAGGCAAAGGGACCAGTGCATATATATCTCAAAGGTTCAACCGATATAATTTTTATGTGTACGGGAGTCAATATGTGCTGCTAGCTGCCGCTATTGATTTATGATTTGAAAATTATTTTCATATCATTGCTATGTGCATGTGAACCTAACATGTCACACACTTAATAGGTTTGAATGTCGTTTAACTTGCCTATGTGATTGTTATTAATGCAAGTGGGAGATTGTTTGAGATATGCACAAGAGACAATATGGATTTGATCCGTATGTGAGGATCATATGTATATTGATCTATGAGAAATTAGCCTACTAATAGACCGACTTGTCGAGACCTATTTGCAGGGTTTATATAAGTGAATGTATCATGATGGGTTGAAATAAATACGTATTTATGTGCTGGAATGAATATGGGATCAGAATTTGACCAGATCCACGAAAAACATAATTCTGAATTAGTATTAGACGTATTGGATGGGCCCACAAAACTATATGAGGTCTGCAAAAGAGTTCAGCTCGGCCCAACCAAAATTTTTGGCCTAATTAACTATATTGGGCCAAATAAAATGACTTACATTTGTACACTACGTGGGCTTGACCCATAATACTAGAAAGATTTTAAGGTAGTTCCAAACAACTGTGAGCCGTTCATTTGAGTTGTTCTCGAGAATTAAAATGATCAATTACTTCATAGAAAGTAATAGTTAAAATAAAATTAAATCTATTGTTTTCCATAATTAACTGATGTAACGTTGGGAAGTATCTTTTTCGGAGGCTGACAAACTTGCATGCATGGGAACGTGTACCAGATTTTCAGACTGTTGTTTTCTCTCTTTTTTTTTTGAGAAAACATGGGGAATTTGAATTGGAAGGAAAAAATGGAAGTAATAGTTAAAATAAAATTAAATCTATTGTTTTCCATAATTAACTGATGTAAAGTTGGGAAGTATCTTTTTCGGAGGCTGACAAACTTGCATGCATGGGAACGTGTACCAAATTTTCAGGCTGTTGTTTTATCTCTCTCTTTTTTTTTTTTTGAGAAAACGTGGGGAATTTGAATTGGAAGGAAAAAATGTAACATTATAACCAAAAAGTTTTTTGCACTTGACATCACTGGTTTATTCATATATGTAGTGTATCAAATAAGCGATGCGAGTATAAATTCCAAATTTTGAACGTGCTTAGCTTGTCATGTTAATTTGCATGCAGTAATGCCTAATCCCAACAGTACCATTTTTTATCATCTTAGAAATAAGAAAAATGCATGCAATTGCTTCACATAAAGTTTAATCAAATTTCAAATTTTTTCGTCAAGCCTTGATTGGCTGCGTGCAAATGCCTCCAAAAATGCTTCTCTGCATGGCCGCATTCATTATTTAAACAAATGTATGCAGAAAATCCGGATGTTCCAAAAATGCTGTTGACATGCATGCTAAAAAATCGCTGGTTAATGGCAATTACTCTTTTCTATTTATTTTATTCTCCTAAAAATCAATGGTCCAGATTTCATTCTTCTCTTACCTCCTAGGAGGTAAGAGGAATAAGATGGGACTACCGTAAAAGAACTCTAATACTAAATGGGTTGTTCTATTTAAACTTGAGATTTTGTGATGTTTTAAGACTTATAATGATGAAAAACTAATGTTATAAAGTAATGACGAAGGGCATATCATCATAGAAACATTGTGACAAAAACAAAGCAAATTGTCACAAATCATCTTTTATTACGCATATTCTGTGACAAAGAAACATTGGTCACTGAATCATCACTGAATTTAATATATGACATATTTCAAGTTTTGTGACATAAATAAAATATTACAGAATGTCAAATTTCTTGTAGTTGGAGGAGGGGCTTAAGGCGCAGGTGCTTATTATTCAGTCCAAAACCTTGGTCGCCGCCTCCACCTGTCTCTCTCAACCCTAAGTCGTGTCGCCAGTGCTAGCACACCGCGCATGACCTTTCAATCCTGTACGTGTGCATACCGTGAGGAGGCGTCGTTGCTGTGGTGCGAGAAAAGGAGACAGTTTTGTGAACAACTATATCGTGCACATCGACGTGCGGCTATATTGGAACTTGCTTCTCCAACCTCGCTTTCGCTCTGCCTGCGCGTCTAATGGTAACAAACCATGATCCTCTCTTATAAGATTTTCTGATTGATCACTTATCACCATCTTCCATCTTTATGTCCTCGGTGGTCATTCTGCCCTTGTCGAAACTGCTGCTCTAAGTATTTCCTTTCTTTTTTACTACAGAGAGAAGTTTCCACCCGTTCAGCATTCCCATCAGTTGTCTTCATATATACAAGAGAAATATCCTTCGAGCTCCCAATTCTGGAAATGTAGGCCATTAGCTTCCATATTTGTTTGCACACTACAGTTGCAGGTGTGTAAACATAAGCGATCATCACTTGTCTCCACATGGTTGCAAGCTGTGAACATGTTAAGTACAATCCTTTATTGATTCCACTTGTTTTTTCACCTCGTTTCGTCCCTGCTATGCTGCTTCTCCTTGTTAATTCCACTTGTTTTTTCTCCGCTTACTTTTGTAGTTCTATTATCTGGTACAAACAAAAGCATCTTGGTTTATCCTCTGGAGACCCGATTTGTAGGTGCAAATTACTGGAGATTACTTTGTAGGCCTTACTGCTTGTTTGTTTTTTCTGCTAGATTCGTATTACTTTTGCGGTTTTTGAAACATTTATGGCATTATTCTTGTCATTTGTTTAATGGATACATGATATTTTCTTCACATTTATATGGAATCCACGCTCCCCCTGCCTGTAATGTGTTTTTTTAGATTGTATGATTTTACAGTTTTGATTGGAGCATCAAGCTACTTTTGTTCTTTCACTAGTGTTCCCAGAATTTTGGCTGTTCATGTTGCTTATTTCAGTCTATTTTTTGAGGTTGGTCTTTGTTAAAATTGATTAAATAAATTTGACTAATGACGTATCTTTAGTGGTTCAAAAACAATAATTGAATCTCAATCGAAATATATCTGAGTGTTAATGATTCATAATATAAAAGAAAAATAAAATGCAATTTGATTTCTTTTTTTTGGGAAAATGGGAGGATCGCGGCCTGGCAAAAGGCTACCACTTAATTGTGGGCTAGACATCCAAGGCCTACGTGAAAAAGAACATTTGCCAAGCTACCGGAGCAGTTGGACACCGTGCGCATGGTACGACCATGTGGCACGTGCCCGCCCTAACGACCCACCGCGTCGACGGCCTGTCGCCCTTTCTTCTACCTCTCGCCTGCCTTGTTCTTCTTTCTCCCCAGTCCAACTCCCCCGCCGCCAGCTCCGCCCACCGCTCGCCAACCGCTCGCGGTTTCGATGACGTCGCACCGCCGCGCCGCATCCCACCACCGGTCCATTCGGCCGCCCCCAGACCTCCCTCTATGTCCTGAGCACTCTAATGAGACCTCTATCAAGTCCGGATCTTAACCCCGCTCCCTCCTCCACCACTAACGACCGGTGGCGCCCTCGCCGTGCCGCCGCACCGCCCGCACACTCTCGCGCTTCGCCGTCGACTCCCCCCTCCCCACCCCGCCCCGCCGCCAACAACGACGACGTTGAAGACGAAGACCCCCGCGCAGCCGCGCTCGTGGGCCGCGGTCCAACACGCGCGCGGTGTAAAGCGTTTACGCAAGCTACCCCCAGCCTACCCTCGTGTTTTTGTTCATTTATTCTTCCATCCGGTGTCAAAAAAAAAAAAAAATTCTTTCATCCATCCCGACACGTGATACGTCACCACCAGGACGCCTCCGACGAACTCTCCTGTGGCCTCCGCCGTCGCGTCCCTCTCCGGTTGCCCCCACGATCCCGCCTCGGAAGAAGCGGCAGGGAACGCGGTGGCTTCCCGCGCCGCCGCAACCGTCGGCAGTCTCCGCGGCAAGGCGAGGGCCGCGGCCAGGCTCTCCTGCAAATCGCCGCCGTCGCAGGAGCCGATGTCCTCCTCCCGGGCCCCGGCGCGTGGGGGCGCGTTCGACCCCTTCGACGTTGAGGCCGATCCGCCGTCGCGTCCGGACCTGACGCCTGAGCAGGTGGAGCTGTGCAAGGACGCGCTCGCACACTTCAAGGCGAAGAGGAAGAACAAGGCTGCTTTGTCCGATGAGTTCGCCAGCCTCTGGGTACGAATGAATGATTGTTTGTTCAATTCGGGATGGTTTCGCCTGCGTGATTGTTCTAAACATGTTCTAAAAATCTGCCATCGCTGATTGAGTTATTTGGGTGATTCCCGTAGTTTCGTCTGCCTTAATTCAGTTTTGCAGTCTTAGTCATTTTCTGACAGTGTTAATGTGCAGTTTAGTTTCATCTTTGACAGAGGCTGTGACTGAACTACTCTAATGCTGTTAGAATTGTGATGTGCGTGCTGTTCGGTTATGTTTATGTAGTAGGATGTGACTAAACAACCGGTGCTGCATTGCTTTGGGTTGAAGCATTTTGTGGATCTGATTTGATATGATATCCTGAATTGGGCGAAATAAATTTCTCGCCAGCTGTGTTGGAGAGCGATGATGCATCACCTTGGTTTGTTCAGACCGAGTAAGTCAAATATTGAAATTATGAAATACTTCTAAATATAACAGAGACACAAATTAGGTTGTAGGGACAAATTGACTCGAGAGTATCGACTGTTATCTATAGATCACTTCATTTGTTTCTTTAATGTATGCATCTATAATGCGCTGCCGAATTTTCTTTCACTATCTTAGAAGTAAGACATTCAATGTTTTTCATTATGCTCGTTGATTCTTTTTCTCAGGCATCAGGGGAACTGGTGAGAAGGCCTAGTATAAGTGTAGCTCATTATCCTGCTAACAGGCTAAAAAACCGCTACATCGATATCTTACCATGTGAGTGCTTCCACTTCTATCAATTACAATGGTGATTATTATCGGTGTGCCTCTAGCATGTTCCTGCTAAACTTCTAGCATTTACAAATTTGACTTGGACTCTGTTTCTTGTCTTTAGTTGATGACACCAGGGTACGACTGCATCCATCAACAAGCGGTCGGGCTTCAGACAATGATTACATCAATGCAAGCTTTGTAAAGGTAGAGTTGTATATCCTTTTTTATTTATGTGTTACTATTCATGTTGCATTGATGGGTGCTGTTTGACATAATTCAAGGATAGTTAAGTTGGTGCATTGAACTTGTAGGCTACTGAGGATGATAGAGTTGCAACCTTTATTTCCACTCAAGGTCCTCTAGTCAATACATTTGATGATTTTTGGCAAATGGTCTGTGAAAACCAGTGCCCTGCAATTGTCATGCTCACTCAGTTTGATGGCCTTAAGGTACTGCTTACCCTCTAACAATTTCTGCAACTTCCATTTGATTGGACTGATGAAGAAATAAAATGTCATGCTGGCATATTGTTTGTATTATCTTGAATACTTATATGAACCAGGGATGCAACACAGTATGGAATGCCAAAATTATTTCTGACAAGTATACTACAAAAATATTTGAGTTAATGTACTATATATTATGGAAGGAAAAAAAGGGAAAACCATTTATATGTTGATTCAAATGAGTGTTGGACACAATCAGAAAAAGCAACCAAATAACATGATTCCTGATTCCACTTACTAAGGATCTTTATGAGGATACTGTCAGTGTAGGGGAATCCGGGGTTCCCCTAACTGCCTATGGGCTGATTAGCCGGCCCATAGAAGCGCAGCGCTACCGAGGCGATGGCCCGCCTAGGACTAGGCCGAAGTCGGGGAGGCACCTGGCGCGCGCCCCCACGGCCATCCGCCAACCACCCGAGTTAATGCGGGCACTCGAGTGCCCGCGCTGACGGGCGGCGGATGGGACGGGGTGCGCCCGGGGCCCTCCTTCGCCTGTCGCCGCCGCCTGGTGCTGTCGCCTGGGGAACGCGCGAACCGGGTGAAGCACGAGGAGCGCCGCCATTAATGACGAGGTAGCCGGCGTGGGCTGTCCGAAGCGCGAAGAACGAGGGCGGCGGAGGAAGATTTGAGAAGATCCTGTCCCCTTAGAATAGGCGCCCGAGTCGTTGGTCTGAGGGGGGTCCAGGTTGTGTAATAACCTCTCCCTTGACCTATAAAAGGGGGAGACCCGTTCATTGTAAGGGAGAAACACATCAGTAACACGCATACAAGCAGGACGTAGGGTTTTACGCTCCGAGCGGCCCGAACCTGGGTAAAACTGCGTGAGTTTTATTCTGCATCCAGATTGCCTTCAACGAGCACTCGATCCGATCTCCCCGCAACCTTTCCCAAGGGCGTTCCGGCAGGCCCCCATTTGAAGGTGCTTGCACGCACCGACAGATACACATCGCTAAAAATTGTTCATGGTTTAAGTTCTCTATAATCCTCCGTATGTGGGTGAATGTTGCTTTTGTATCATACACCCATCTTGGCTCTGCTGTATGAATGTATTTAGAGAATAATATGTACTGAACAACTGATATCTTCCTTCCTTGGACTTCTCTGTTCTATACATAGTTGAAGCCCAAGTATTTTCTCCATTATATGCATGTTAAATAAATTATGTTTATAATAATGACAGTGTGATGAATATCTCCCTTTACACACTGGGAAAGGAGTGTATGGAAAGTATAGTGTGAAGATCAGGAAGACCAGAACAGATAACCATGAATTATGGTTGCGTGATGTTGAGGTGAAATGTAATAAGGTAAGTGAATCTGAAAAGAATTCTTGTAACTTTGTTCCATTTTTCATTAAGAAAATGCATGTGCAGATGTCGATTAATTTTGAGTCTATAACTTTGTTTTGGTCCTCTTGACAAGTAACATTTGTTTGAAAGCTAATGTGCTATATTTTGCCTTTCTAGGCACAGATCCCTTTTGAGACTATGTATAACCCATCTCTTAATATTTAGGAATAGCCGAATAGGAGTTTTGTTGAAATAACTTAGAGTAATAATTTTAGGTACTGGTAAAGATTCTGCTTATTTACGTTCCCTTGCACGAGGATTTAAGGTATTTACTAACGTGATAATGGAAGCCTCAAGCATGTCACTTCGATAAAATGGATGTGATCATTTTTTATCATATTTATACAATGGTCAAATCAACAAAAATGTAATCACTCATTATCCCTGTGTAGCCATATATAGTAATTTATGATTAAAGCTTTCGAATTGTTGAATGTGATAATTTAGTCAGGAAAAGTTCACTCTGTTCTACATATTGAATATCCGGATTGGCCTGACCATGGAGCGCCACCCAAAACTGATGCTGTAAGACAAATCTGGAAAAGAGTACATCACATTCCAAGAGAACATCCTATAGTTGCACATTGCAGGTTTGCTTCAACTTGATGAAATGTCTCCATATGCATGTCATTGTTCTGTTAACACTGTTTGTATCTTTCTGCAGTGCAGGTATTGGGAGAACTGGTACTTACATCACCATTCATACTACGATTGAGAGAATTCTTCTTGGTGACAAAAGCTCTTATAATCTTGTTGAGACTGTAAAAAGTTTTAGATGCCAACGAACTGGAATGGTTCAAACTGAGGTATGCTAGGATTCTTCCCTTTTTAGCTCCTATTATCTGAGCTAATGGATACACTTAGTCCAGCATAATTTGAGCACAGCACACTTTTCCTTGCTAATAACTGTTTTCACAATCTGAATTAATTTCTAGAAATTTTGAAAGAGAGTTTCTTGTCACGTTACAAATGATTTTCTACAAGTTCAAGGTAAAAAAAAAACATATGTTGTCTAATTTTGGTATGCTTTTATCACCATCCTATACATAGTTTTTGGAATAGAATTTTTTTATGTGAATTAATTAACAGTATGGAATCAGAGAGGAGGCGTTACATGATACGTTTATAATTTTATGCCATCTGCTCCCGTCGATTATGTGACAACTTGTATAACTGAGGAGTGTAACATTATTTTCGTGGACTTGTGTTAATGCAATGCTGGTGGTTAGTTCGAAACTGTAACAACGGCCATGTAGCACGTGACATGTGTATAGATGTTTGCTTGGTCATCTCACGCTCCAGTGCTAGTACATATCTTATTTATATTATTTTTATAGTGTCTTACATATATTAGTCTCAATACTCCAGTATGTTTTAATGTGTACAAACTTGAGAGATATGCTAATGGCATATATTCTGCTTTTTCAGGAACAATACAAGTTCTGCTATCGGGCGATTGCTGATGAGCTGAAAAATTTGATAAAATCAAACCGTTGAGGTAGTTGCATGATGCATATGGCAATGTCACTGCACGACTATATACTTTATACTTTATATTAACTTTCTTTTGATAGAACCTAAGTGCATATTATTCTTTTATTATGAATCTTATTTTTGTTCTCTGTGTAGGAAGTAGCCCAATGCTGCCTCCTTCAACATGGATGAGTCCTATGTCAAAATTTTACATTCACCATTTCTTCACTGGAAGTTGTCACTTTTGTTGGGCGTGCCCGTTGTTCCAAGTGGATTGCATCAGTGACACCTATATTTTCATATGCCATCCAGTATATTTGTCATTAGCATTAATCGTGTACAAAAGAACTAGGAATATTGCAGACGTTTCAGCTGCAAAGTGGGTGCAATTACAGTGCTCCAAATTATTCGTCCACCACCCTAACAGAACTATGTGCACCTAATTCCTACGAGCCCAACGCATTGCACCTTGTGTCCATAATATACTGGCAGCATGTTCAGTGACGACTTGACTGGAAGGTGAGCTACATACATCAGAAAAATTTTGGTCTCTCGTTGAAAGGACATGCGATGTAGCAGGATGAAAGGCTTCAATTGTAGCTTTGCTTTGTTATCATCAACGGCAACGAAGCACTGTTAAATAAGATAATTGTATAAATCACCCTATAAGTCACTTAAAATTTAAAATTCCCACCCATAAGCTTTTTTTGACAAATCCTTATTCATTCAATGTATTTTGTCATAAAAATCATTCTAATTAACACATGTTTAATTGATTTTATATGATTTTATCAATATAAATATAAAATAAAGCTAAGTTATATAAGTTTAATATTATTAGAGATTTTTAGTATGTTTAATTCCTCTTATTTTCATGAAAAATGTATTTAAATTTTTAAACTTTATTGTTGAACACTGTTCAAATTAAAATTGATATTTTTACTATATAAATCTATAAAAAATATGAAGATTATGTTTTCAAAATTTTGAATTTTTAATCGGAACACTATTGGCTATTTCAAATAAACAAAAATATGTTAAATAAATTAAATATGTGCAAATTGGGATGGTTTTTGTAACAAAACTCAATGAGTGGGTAGGAATTTGTAATAAAATAACTTCTAGGTGGAAATTTCAAACTCTAATTGAATTATGGGATGATTTTGACAATTATCTCTTAAAATAACAACGTCAGAATACACCACATCATAGTGTCATTCCGACTGTAAAGGCTTTGATTTTACTGGGGGTCTTTATGGTTGCCACCAGCTCTCCGGATTTCCTCTTACGCGCAGGAAAAGGGCCGCAGGCAGGGTTTAAAAAATCGTTTGAACCGAAAAAACTAGATCACACCGGTTTTACGGTTTTCATGAAAACCGAAAAAACCACTCGATAAACCGCTCAAACATCAAAAACCAAATTTGAATAAAATTTTAGAGCTAACCTGTTGGTTTCTCCGGTTTACCGACCTTTTTTTGGTTTATTGCTCGGTTTTCTCGGTTCACCGTTCGATTTATTGAGAAAATTTCTTCTTTCGAAAAACCGCTTGGTTTCTTTGGTTTATCGCTCGGTTTTTCCGGTTTATCGCTCGGTTTTACAGGTTTTTGAAATTACCATTTTTTTCAAATTTACAAATTTTAAAAAATAATTCAACCGAAAACCGGTCATTTGTTAAAACCGGACCGGACTGGTTTGGTCAAAAACCGCAAAAACCGATCGGTTTTTGTCGGTTTTTCAATCCATGGGCCCCGCAGGTTCCGCTCCAGGCGTGCGCGCGTCGGTTTCCTTTTTTGCCGTAGGAGCGATGACTTCCTCCCGGGACACGTTCGATGCCGACCAGCCGCCGCGTCTGAAGCTGACGCCCGAGCAGGTAGAGCTGTGCAGGGACGCGCTCTTGCACTTCGAGGAGGAGCAAGAAGGGTGCATTGTCCGATGAGTTCGCCCGCCTCTGGGTATGGATGAATTTGTTTTTTTTTTCCTCAAGTTCTGAACTTTTGTGCTGAAGCCCTTGCTGTCCAGGGAACAACTTTGGGTTCTAATCTGGTATTACTTATGTACTTATTTGGGCAAATTCTTTGCTATTTCACCGGAAAAATGCACGAGCTTGTTTAATCCAAACCGAATGAGTCAAATATTTTGTAAATTACTTGTACAAAGTAGGTTTAGGGACAAACTGATTTGAGAACATCGACTGTTCTTTGTTCATTACTACATTTTTTTAATGTATCCATCTGTAATGTGTGCTACCAAATGTTCTTTTGCGATCTTGGAGGTAACAACATTCAAAGTTTTTCATTACTTGTGGATTCTTTTCCTCGGGGCATGGTTAGGCTGGTAAAAAGCCCAAGCATCACTGTGGCTCATTATCCTGCTAATAGAGGAAGAAACCACTATACTAATGTCTTACCATGTGAGTGTTCTCACTCATGTCCATTAGGACAGTCTTAATGGGAGTTTCATTTGTATCAAAAGAGCCGCCACATCAACAAAATAGGTGACATGGCAAATCAATTAAGATGAGAGAGGAAATGAGTTTCATTAGAATGAAACTCATTTGACATTATTTCATATGTATAAAACTCAATTGAAACCAGCATTGAGAGCATAAAGTTTTATCATAATATATTTTGATTAATTCTAATGCAACAAATTTAATGTTATGCGTTGTCTATAAAATTATAATATAAAACCATGCATTGAGAGTGACTATTTTATCTATCAAACTAAAATTCTAAATTTGATGTGACACTCTTAGAAATGATGAGATAAAACTATGCATTGAGACTGGCCTTATTATGGTGATTATTATCCATGCGCATCTCGCAAATTCCTGTTAGACTACTTTCAATGAGGATTTATGTCTATTAAGTTAAGTGAATTTTGATGACATGACAAGAGTTATAAAAAGAGGGGGAAGGAGTTTCATCTAGATGAAACTAGATATCACTATAACAATTGTGGTCTTTTATGACGAAATTCTTATGACAACATAGTGTTTCGTCATAAACTCAACATGATTTATGACGTTCTTGAAAAAAAACTTGTTTTTATGACCAAAATAAGGGATTTGCTAATTTTCAGTTAACTAAAAGTTTGGACAACTTTCAATCACCGTTTTAAGCCATTGGATCTAGATCTAACATTTTATAATTATTATACAAATAATTCTATAAAAAAAAAATCAAAATACAAAGTAACAAAACATCGATTGAAGGCTAGGAAATATGTCAAAATAAAGATTCACCACTAAATATCTCCACAAAATTGTCATAAATAAACACACATATACATTATAACGAATAGAAACATCATAATTTGTAAATAACAAACATCACAAAATTTATGCCAAATATGAATCGTCTTTATTATTACAGAAAACCATGTAGGCATACAAGGCCCACTTGTCATGATTGGCCACACAACCACTGTCACATGGGATCCACATGTCATTTTTATTTAAAAATAAAAGCAAAATATGAATTATTGATAAATATTTTTTTATACCATGCATACATGACAATAAAAATCAATATTTTTTACTAAAAATCAAAGTTCCAACTGGAAATTATCTAGAGAAAGACGCATTAGAAAAATAAATCACATCAACTGCTACCGCGTATGCAGAAAAAAAAAGAAACAAAAAATTCTGCGTTGGGGCATATAGGACTCCAACCTGCAACCTGTAGGTAGGAACCCAACTGTTTTACCACCGCACAACTATTTGCTTTGTTGAAGCAAACGGCATAATTTCAACTTATATGATGTTTTCTGTCTAATTGTCTATACAAACCCGGAGTCACTCGAGTCCATTCTGTCGCAACCCTATACCGAAGTATAGAGTGTGCTGTACAGGATCGCCTCGGGAGATGGTTAACGAAGTAACCATACATAGCATTCACACAGGACATCCATCATTTACAGAGATACATCATTAAGGGTATAATATTACAGCTCGAGAGTCATGGCGGAAGCAAATTTAGTTACATTATTATACATATGTTCTTGGTTCATATTTCATAATTATGCGGAGGTGGGAGATACGACAAACACTCCGCCAAGCCTAAGCGAGCCACGCCGGCCCTAGGGTAGTGGCTCACTCGTCTTGATTAGGGGAGCCGGGGACCCATTCAATGGTCCAATTCTGGGGCTCCTCGCCTTCCCACACAATTTTGTTACAGCAATCGCAATAAGTCGCTTGAGGCAAACCTGAAAAACCACATAATCGCAAAGCCTGAGTATCTAGCATACTCCGCAAGACTTACCCGTCCAAAAGGGGTTTGCTAAAACCGACTCCTAGTATGCAGGGGGCCGACCGGGTTTATTTGATATTTGCATAAAAGCACCTATTAATTCTGTGATGCGATACTTATTCCTTAACCAAGATTTTAATTGCTTGTTGCGGGAAAGGAACTATAGTGGACCCTAGTTAGCTGCTAAGACTGTTCAAATATAAAGAACAATACAACATAGTAATTTGTACCCATAGAGTAAATAAATATCAGCATCCTAAACAAATTTCTCTACTTAAGTATCATTGTCACTGTTCGAACAAGAGATACTCATGACCGCGAGAGACGGCAATCCGAATTGATTTACATCCTGCAGGAGAATAACCCAAATGCACGACATACGCATCATTTAAGAACACGTATGGCCACCGTTCACGAGGTTGCGATAAAGTCGATCCGGGGCCATCGATCCCGAGTACACGTCCTCCCCGCGATACAGTACTTCGTATCCGAGGCTTAACCCGTGCACTCTCCAGCGGTCCTCGACCCGTGCATCCACCGTGCCATTCACATCACCTCTGGATCGATGAGTAATACCGTCCAACAATACGGCGCCCAAGTTACTAGGTTTACCAATTCCCATATAGAGGTATGCACTTGGTACTGTTCAATACTTGTCCGCGTGGTTGCAACGATAGGTTCCCAAATTTTAACCAATTTTATTCTTCACGTGGATCATGATTGAATCAAGTGATCCCATAGCCTACCGTTGACTCCACTAATTTAAGCCTAGCAGTTGCTAACGAAAGGCTTACTGACGTAACTAAGTATAGGTCACAGTTTGTGTATGCAAGTGGGTTTTCATCCAAGCCCTATACTTAATGCACAATACAATATCCCTCTATGGTGGCAAAATAAAAAGGACTCGTAAATCAGTAGGTGTGCACCGGGGCTTGCCTTGGGAGTGATCGTAGTTAAAGTTCTCGGTGGGTTTTAGCTCAACTTCGGGCTCCTCAGGGTTGCTTGCCACGTCCTTGCTCCCAGTCTCGCTTCCTAGTCAATGCAGTGCAATGCACGGTCAGGAGTTGGATGATGCTGCATGACACTTCGTCAATAAATAGGATTTGATGGAATGATGCTCATGCATGAGATGACATGTTTGTACCATACTCTGGCAATTATTTAAATTTAAGGGGACAAACTTCTAATTAGGGGAGGTGGGAGGCATGGTAATAAATGGGCATATCACCTATATCCAATTACGAGTATGCCATCGAGGCCCACTTAGCAAACATGCAAGGCTCCTTGACTTCCCACTTACCCAGGGCTCATTCCCCAATTAACTACCTATGCAAGAGAGCATAGGAATTTTATTTTGCAAGGTTAATTGCAACCTCCTAGAGTTTTACATATTCACTTTTAATTGTAGCCCTGCCTAATCTAGATATATACATTAATTGTGAATCATTATTATGCAAAAGAAAATCATAACTTCACTGTAAGTCAAGATTAACATGTTGCATGGGCTGTCCCAAGGATGGATTTACCACTAATAATAACCATATGCATATATTAGGCAACAATTATATTGAAATTCTTAAGTTAATTAGGAATGAGTAACTTTAACAGCCAAAAGCACACTGATGGTGCCCAAACATTTTTCATGGAGATTTTATACTTATGTAGAAATGCTCAAAGAGTAGGAATGCAAAATTTCAGAATTAAAATCCTACCCAAGCATTTATAGAAATTTATTTACTAAAAATGGGGATTATGCAATAACACTAAAATTTGCATAAAAGATGGAAATGTGATTTAGCAGAAAGTTTAGGAATGACATGAAGTGCTTACTGACCAAATCCCATGATTTTATCAGTTGTAGATTTTGAATTATTAATTTAATACTCTTAGCAAGGTTCTAACTTTGGTGATTTAATTCTACTAACCTACTGCATAACCCTGGATCTCATCTTGTTTTTCTGGTAGAGCAAGATTTTTGGAGTCAAACAAAATTAATTTCACATTTTTAGGCCTCTTATTTCTCGAGTTATTGAATTTTAAAGTTTTAATCGAAGTTCACCCTTATTTACAAATCTGCCACTGGCCATTTTCAAATTTTTCCCCGCGCGTGTGCGCGGCGGCGCGGCGGGGTGGCTCTGCTGGCTCGCCGGCGAGGCACGGAACTTGGTGCTGCTCTACAAGATCAGTGACCTAAGGCGGTCACGTGGGTGGTGGTGGCCGGAGCGGGGGCTGCCGGAGCTCTGCCGGCGACGAGCGGCGGCGACGCTGGACGGTGGCCGACGGCGGCAGGCACGCCCAGAGATGGATTCGGCAAGGGGGGAGGTCCGGAAGCATCACCTGGGTGCCGCGGTGCTCGTCGACGCGTGGGCTGGAGTTGGGGTGGCCGGGAGGGTGGTCGTCGCCGTGAGCCCTTTCCGCGCGGTGGCCGATGGCGGCTCGGTTTCTCCAAATTCCGGCAACGTCTCTGCACGAGGGAGGAAGAGGATCAGCAGGCGGTGAGAGGACTCCTTAGCGCGCTGATTTGCGAAAAAAAGAAGAAGGGAGGGGCTGCCTGGTCGGGGCTGGACGCGGCGGCGCTCACGCGACCCGGAGCAGGGGAGCTCGCCGGGTTTCCTTGCGGCAGAGGAGGAGCAGGGCGGTAGCAGCGCTGCACGACCTTGCGGGAGCGCTTGGGGCGTGTGGGAGTGTTGGCGAGCAGAGAGGGAGAGGAATGGGGTGGGTGAGCCGCTGCTGCCCTTATGTTGTGGCCGCCGGAAGGAGGAGCCGATAGAGGGATGGAGGGAGGACGGCGAGCTGTCGGGCAGGGAGTGGCTCCTCCGGTGGAGCTTCAATGCCGGCCGGTGGCACAGGCGCGATTTGGCGGAGCAGTGACCGTGACGGGGCTACAGCAATCGCCGGTGGCTCGTACGGGCGCGTTGGTGTCGGGCGGAGACTGGCCGGAGAGAGTGGGAGAGGGAAGGGGCGGTTGACCCGGCTTGACCCAGACTTGGACTCGGATTTGGTAAATTCCGACACGTTCCCGTGCTCCAAATTTGACGCAACTTTTTGTGTGTACTCAGTGAAACGTGTGCTCCAACGTTTCTGTTGGGTGCACCTGCTAGTTTTCCTTTGAGAATTTATGAAAATTCTAAACCCGAAATACACTTTTCTGACCTTGGAGAAATTTTTAAGGGTATTAAATGGTTACCAAAAATTCTGGAAAAATTCTCAAAATTCTATTTTATTATGGCCATTCAGAATATGTAAAAATATTTGGGTACTTTCATGGATTTTGATGATGTTTGTGAGTGACCCATATTTGAATATTTTTGGAATTTAATTAACTAGGTTTCTTTTCTTTATCCTTTGGCATATGGATAAATCATACTCCGGCTTAGTCCTTAATTGAGGTTAGGCTTAGCTAACTTCATGTTGTAACATGGGATGTCACACATTCCCCATCCACCTTTGGGGTTCGCACCTAGTCCCTAACCCTAGCCGCCACCTCGGCAACCACACCGCAGCTGCCGCCTCCACTGCCGGCGCCAAGTCCACCTCCATCGGGCACGTGCTTTTCTCAAATTGTGTTTAAACGATAAAACTTAGTAGATGTATAGTTATTTGGTTTTTCTTTCTACGCTGGTAAATACCTGCTATAAGTAAAGTAGAGAGCCTAACTAGCTCAATAGGTCATGCATGTCTATGAGGTTATTCTACTTAATACAGTGTGACTATGCGCAATATACACGAAGGGAACGGTATTATTTAAATCCAGTTGGGTGATGAGACTCGACTTCAAATTAGTTCTTGCTTCTTGTTGCTTATTGAAAACATGTAATGCTCTTAGAATGATCGAGTAGATACGCATGCATGTGTGGACCTAGGCGCTTGAAAAACTTTTTAAGAAAAAAAGCTTGAAGTAAACTAATCTCTGGTCAAGGGTCATAGAATACACATTGTTGACAAACACGCATGTGTGGATTGAGCATATACGCATGCATGTGTGGATCGAGCAGATTCTTGTTATGAAACATTGTTGATGTCATATTTGATATTTAGCTCGAAGAAGTGGTGATTCTTGCTACTATAATTTATTTAATACTTGTCTTACTTTAATGTGCCATTCTGTAGGAAAAGTGTGTAAAAAATAGGAGTAATCAAGAGAAAGCTCAATGTATGCAGAAAACATGGTTTCGTTCTTTCATTGCACATTGCCATGCAAGAAATGGAAGAGGTTGAAGCAGAAAGATTGAAGTAGGCCGAATAAGTGGAGAACTTGAAGCAAGCATCAACGGATACTCAAGCTCTTCTTCAGTGGCTACTTGCGGTCAACAAAGATAGTGCTCTCGCTAACTTATGAGATGTATGGTGGGGCTGAAGAATGGCCATTTGGGGTTGGGCAAGTGGCTCTCAATAACTCTTGATCATTTTGCAATTTGTTTCTGTACTTGTTATTATGATGTTAGAACATGTGATGTGGAAATACAGTTTTATGTGATATTGGACAATTGGTAGAATCTGCTTCTATATATGTTGTTGTGATGTCAGACCATGTGATGTGGGAAATGCAGTTTATGTGTATGGTTAATTCTATGCAAATTGACTTTTTGTGTAATTGGTCTTGGTTGTTCTGCCGAGTAGAGCTGTATGTTCTAAATGATGGACTGGGTAAAATAGGCCGAAATTAATGATCCAAAAAAGTAACAGGCCTGCTCAAAATGAAATAGGTGCCATGTCAGCTTCAGGCAAATGGTTTATAACAAAAATACCAGCATCATAAAAATTCCGTGACGACTTTGATAGCGTCATAAACATGTATGATGCTTTTTTAAATTGTCATAAATTTGTGACAAAAATACAAAATTCGTCGCAGAAGGTAATTATCTACGCACAATCCATGACAAATTGATTTTTTTTATCATAAGTTTGTCATAGAAGAATATGTATGACGAATTTCTTAGATTTTATGACATAATTAACTCGTCATAGAAGACCAAAATTGTTGTAGTTTAAGGCAATGGATAAATTTTGTCGATCTTATATTTGGAAGGAAAGAAAAGAAGTAAATGGGGGGGGGGGGTTCTTTACTTGTCGCTTGGGAGAGAGGGCAAAGACCTCTCGGTGTGCTGAATCTGGAGTATATGTGCTGGGCACTACAAGTACGTTGGTTATGATTTGAGAAGATAGATCCTAATCGACCTTAGAAAGGGGTTGACATACCAGTCCACAAGAATTCTATTGCTTTCTTCAACAGTGCCCTGCAATCACAGGTTAGTCGAGGAGGTACAACTTTGTTTTGGAGTGATAAATGGGTTTTTGGTTGCTGCAATAGGAGATCTTGCGCCTATCGTAGTTGCAGCAGTGCCTCTGAAAATTCAGAAGCAACGCACTGTTGATGAATCCATGTCTAACCATCTATGGGTCGAGGGTATGCAAGGAGGGTTATCTCTGATTGGGTTATATGAATTCTTCCATCTATGGAATGCTCTCTGGGACACTATCTTATCTAATGAAGAGGACAAACACACATGGCGGTTCGAGAACTATTACCAATTCTCCTCCAGGTCGATTTACAGGGTCTTCTTCCATGGCTCAGTCCTATTTGGACCTTGGCGTCATCTTTGAAAGACTTGGCCGCCATCTAAATGCAAGGTATTTCTCTGGTAAGCCATACGAAACAAATGTTGGATGGTCGATCTCTTGGCAAGCAGAGGTCTACCTCATCCTAATCATTGTGTTCTATGCAACCAAGAGGAAGAGGACGTCCAACATATCCTCAGTTCTTGTGTGTTTTCCCAACAATTATGGTTCACCAGCTTGATCATTATCGGAGCATGAGTTCACCGGGTCGTCGTGAGAAGGTATTCGCTGAATGGTGGAGAAAGGCTTGCAAACAAGTTCAAAAAGAAAGGAGAAAGGGGTTCAACAGCTTGATCATTATTGGAGCATGGGTTCTTTGGAAGCAACGTAACGCTTGTGTGTTCAACGGAGCATGACCTTACATTAGTGCAATTCTTTAGGAATTTGAAAACAAAAATAATCTGTGGGGGCTAGCAGGCGTTCGGTCTCTTCGAGCCCTAACCCAAGCTGAGGTTGTGACTTAGGTGTGTGAGTGGTTTTGTAGGTCAGATCTCACCCATCTGTGTTTCCTTTTAGTGCGCTCTCTTGTTGTACTAACATCTGACACAGCTCGGTCCAGAGTGTGGTGGTGTTTTTTTATAAGGGATCGATCTCTATGCTCTTTAATATAAAGATACGTAACTCTGCTGCATATTCGAGAAAAAAAGATACCTATATTTTGATGGCATCCATGTTGGCGCAACCCAGGAACGCTGCTAACTCACTCGATGGACGAAGGTAGAAGAAGCAGCAGCAAGGCAAGAAATTTTTCCGGCGACAAAACGCCCCCAGCGACAACTTCGCTGGACTTTTTCTTTGTTATTCTCTGGACTTGGCAATCAACACAGATTACACGTTGACAATTTATACAGGGGACGCTAAGCAATTACCTCCTAGAATCCCTCGTGCGCACGTCCGCACGAGCTCCTCAAGACCCGGCTTCCTCTCGACATGAGCCGTTCCCTCTTCCATAGGAGCTGCACATAGTCCGAGCTTTCCGTTGAGATATGCTCGCTCAACACACCCACGATCAACGCCACGCTTAACCTGCACACACACACGAACTGACCAGCTAATCTACGACTCAAACGCTGCACACCTGCTGATCTACGCTGATTAACCGGACTGAGCCTGGACCCAACATGCAGCTTGCCTGCATGAACGTGGACTCAACCCAGAACGCGACGCAACGTGTTCCCGGCTCCAACTCTGAGATGCCTCAGCTAATTTGCACACACCAACTAACCTAATGAGCCAAACCAGAACGATTAGCACATCACGTTCTGAACTCCAACTCACACCGCTGCTAGTCTGCACGAACACACACTTGATGTAGACAAACTAAACGCACTCTCGCCATGATGTAGACAAACTAAACACACACTTGATGTAGACAAACTACATCAGAATTTATCTTGGTCTCTCGTCGAAAAGACATGTGAGATATGCATGCTCTGTGTGCTTCCTGGATCTGTGTTAAACGAAATAGAACATGATTTAGACCTGACTTGATATCAGAGCTTTAGAACATTTGAGCAGATCACATGGCAAAGCACGTCCAAATCCTCCCTGATTGCTACAGTTTTAGAATTTGGATCCACACGGCGAAGGAACATTCCTTTTCGTTGTAGTTGCATGACAAGGACTGAACAGCAAAGTTTCCAAGGAATCGACAGACGATAAAACTGGTCCCGTTCAGCAAGGTAAAATTTAGAACGAAATATTCCTTCACGGCATTGCTGCATAGGGTAGAAATCTGAAAGAAGGTGCGCTTGTTCTCAGACATCTGCCTGCAATCGATTGCGATCAGCATGGTTATGTTCTCGCGTTGAGATGCTTTTCACGATGGACCTTCTCCACTAGCTTTCTTGCTGGATTAAGTTCCGAATTTCCATTCCTCCCTTACTTCTATTGGTTGATGACCCTACAGCCTACTGCTGGCGTTTTAGATATTGGCTTAAGATTTCAGAGACGATTTCTTAAAACACCGACAGATTTAAACCACTTAGAACAATTTACTTCCGTGAAGTAAATTAAGAGGATTATCAACGTGAAACTGTCATTCCAGAGTACGGAGTTACATGTCCGGGAATGTCTATTCTATTCAAGTGTTACGAAGTTATAGTGAGAGAGTCGAGGTCTTGACCCTCTCCCCATGCGCCGTAAGGGAGCCCGTGGGTGTCCTTTTATAGCCCAAGGAACTCACTATAACGCTCTAAATAACTCAAATACCTCTAAGAACCCTAAAGCATTTTACATTTGCAACGCTCGCCTAGGGACATTCTTGAGATTCTTGTTTTTCGAGTGCGCCACCATGATGAGGGGGCCCACGAGAGATTGCCTAACCACTTCGCTGCGGACTCCACGACGCGAGGTCCTCTGTCTGATGCAAGACACTGAGGATCACCTTCGCGCTCTTCCATCGGGGTGAGCCTGATCTCCGCCTTAGCGTGACTCCGCTCTGACCACCAGCGCTTCGACTCCGGCTCTCCTCCCTGAAGAGGTAACTTGACAGAAAAAACTGAAAAAGGACCTCACGATCGAAGTGAAATAATCATTCACTTCACATCGCATCCCTAATAGTAGCCCCTTGAGGGATAAGGTCTACTTCGAAGGGCTTAATCCCTCGTTTGAGGTGCGATGTCACTTCTTACGAGGTCCTTTCGGTTAGTTCCGTAAGGTTGTAACCAACTTCCTGCTATTCAGTGACGCCTTATTTTGCCAAAACGCCATCCTCGAATTCGAAGTTAGACCGTACGCAATTTTGAGTCTTGCGTTAGTGCTTTCGCAATGGTCATATTCGACTCTAAACGGCTGTTTTACTGACCATTGAGCCTTTCGGCTTATAAATACCTGGTAATCCCCTAGAGGCAGGTCCCCTTTGTCCTTTTCTTTGACCTAAAATGCTGTCGATTTTTTTGGACCCTAGCTCTTTGTCGTCGTCGTCTGGCTCGTCGACCTCTGGATCATCTTCTGGCACTTCGTCTTCATCCACTTCGTCGTCGTCGTCTTGCTCGTCAGCCTCTCTGGTATAGATTTTTGTTTGCTTGTCTTTGTTGTTTTATTGACGCATTCATGTCGCCGCCCTTGATTCTTGTGCCTTAGTAAGTCGATAACCTCAATTCTCATGCCGCTTCCCACGTTTTGACTTCTCCGTCTGCCGCGCTGACGCGTGCTAAGTCAATCAATGCTTGCTCCGTTTTCGTCCCAATAAAACAAAGGCCAGGGGGTCTTCCTGTAGATCCCCGATGCTCATTTGCTCTTGGCTATTTTTCTGGTGCGCTTGCGCACCACGCCCTTTACTTTGCTAGTGCCTTTGCTCTTGAACTTCGTAATTGTCTTCTCAAGTTTTGACATTACCATTATTTACCTTGCTGCAACCTCATTTTTCCTTTTTACTTTGTTTTTACTTTTGACTATTTTGCAGGCTCAAAAAAGATGGCTCGTGCCACGAACTGCCTTACCACGGAGACGGCTCCGTTCCAGGATCTCCCTCGGGTGACGACACGCGCTGTGGCGCCCAATAGTACAACATATGACAGAGAAATATAATTGCAACCAGAGCATAGGTGGGAAACAGAGTTTTACATAAATTCGAAGTTATATTACAAATCAGAGTTTTGACAAAAATAAATTGCGAAAGCGAATTGTTTAACATTGGCTCACCAGCCGACGGAAATAGCTAAGATACCATCGCCCTCTCACGACGACACACAGGGAACAACCCGGCCATATTAGGTTCCTTGCCCAAGCATCGTACCGGCAAGCAAGGAACTACTCCTCATCTTCATTCGTGCACAACTCCCATTCGATGTTCCAGCAATCGGGGCGCTGGCCCTCCCAATGAAATCTCCCACCGCAGTGGCAGTCTCCGTCCTGATCATCTGAAAACCACATAGAGCTACGCTCTGAGTAACTAATTTACTCAGCAAGACTGACCCGTCAAAATGGCCATCTATAGCCGACGCCTAGACATGCAAAGGCTGGGGATAGGGTTTTAATTGCCAGAAAGTCCGCCTAAGAGTGGATCCTTATTTTTCAAGTTTTAGCATCAAGTTATGTTGTCATGCGGAATAATAAATTTAGTTTACACTAAAGCTATAACAATTATGGTTACAATACAATCTTACTAATTCCAAACAATAGTATTAAACCCACTCATCATCTTAATGGCTTCTGACACTGTTCCGGAGCAGCGATCAAGAGCTACTTGTTACTGTGAGGGGCAGCGATTCGAATCGATTTACATCCTGCAGGAGAAACCTGCTTGCACGACCCATACGCGCTTTCGGGAAGCCGCATGGAGCAACCTTTCGCTCACGGTACGGTAGGGTCTTCCGGGTCCAGACTCCCCCGAGAAGGGTCCCCCATCGCGATGCGCCCCGTGCCACCATCCGTGGGTGGATTGCTCCCTCCTCTTAGCCCCAGTTCCACCAAAGAAGGGAGAAGGCTATCTTCGGACCAGGCGGTAGTCGTAGCTACGTCGGTTTACTGGGCCCATATCTCCAGAATGCAAACAGTACGTTCAAACTTGATCCCATGGGCCGGACACAAGGCGTAGCTTTAGGTGACTCAGACGGGGCTACCTCCTGGAAAACAAATTGTCCTTCCCTCTCCACCTAGTTGCCCGTCCGGTCTTTATTGTGATTCCATCCACCCTTTCCTTCATCCGATATCATTCCCCAGTGATAATATTCTCTATCTACGAGTGGTCTCCATACCACTTGATGAGTAGCCGTCCTAATTTTAAGCAGAGCGACTACCGTCCTGAGGCTAATACCGGGTACAGGGATCCTACTGCAATACTAGGTTCTCAAACAACTCCTATAAATTTAATGCACAAGCAAACCTACATCACACTATCTAGTGTTAAAAATAAAACGGGTAAAACTTGGTGGGATGCACCGGGGCTTGCCTTGGGTCTGCTCTTGCTCCGCAACAGCACCTCCGGCTCGTTCTGGATCCTGCTCCGGTCTCGTCTCCACGTGGTTCACTGCGTGATCTATATGATGCAAAAGATGATGCTTACAAGAGAAGATTCATGGCACTTCCTCAATAAATACGTTAATGTACCCTGTCATTCATGGAAGTAAGCGGGGTGGGATGATGCGTTTAGCAGTATATCTTATTGAGTGGGGCACAGGGTGAGGGCGTTTCGTGTATTTCCTTCATGGACTCAAGTATTTACTTGCGACGACGTCGCACCAAAGTACGGTGGGTTTGTGTGTGTCGAGGTGAAACTAGGTAAGTGATGTCCATGACTAGTAGGTGCTAATTAATTAGTATTTTAGTATGTCGAGCAAAACCCTTGCAAGGTACTAAGTAGCCGTGAAACATCCCTAAAGCGGAACCATTTTTATTAACGGGTAAAATTGCTCTCGGGGCATAATTTATTATGTTGACATGGTTCTGATCTTCAAATGGGCAGGGGTGATTTATTATAGCTAGATTATACCAGGAGTGATTTATTTGCCAAGTTTCACTTTCATGCACCAAACCAATAATTTCTATTAATTATTATAAAGAAAAAATGCATTAAATTAATTTCAGCAAATATACAGAGATTTACACTATGACATTTTTCCAGGGAGACTAAAACTAATAATCCTACTTGGTGACCAAATTTCAATATTTTATCAGCTCTCTGTAATTAATTATGAATTTATGAGGGTTTTTATCATATAATTAAATCCTAAAAGTAAAACTAACATGCACTGTAACTTAGCATTTTTCCTTATTAGTACTACTCCAGACAAGGATAACAAAATTTATTTTGCCTCAAAATTTCCACTATTCATTTTACTATGCATTTTACAATTTTAACCTATTTCTCGAAATGATTAAAATGAGAAAACTCGATTTTTACCACGTGGGCCGCAACCAGGCAGCCCAGTGGGCTGGGACTCACGCAGCCCAGCAGGCGAGCTCGCGCGCGGAAGCGCTTTCGGGCCAGGCGCGGCCCGAGAGCAAGGCCAGGCCCACTGGCCATCGCGGCCCAGTGGCCAGCGCGACCGGGCCGAGCGCGCGCGCGCGCGACGGCTGCGCTCGACAGTGCGCGGTGGCGCGAGCACGGCGGCCAGCAGGGGAGGCGGCAGCGGCAACATTGCAAGGGTAACAACCAGCGAGCTCCGAGGGACGCGCGGCGCGTGAAAAGAGGAAGGGTGGCTCACCGGGGTTAGCTCGGCGACGACGAGACGGAGCTCCGGCGGTCGGCGGTGGTGTCCCGGACGAATGGCTGCACGGGGAAAGGCCGAGTGAGGTCGGGAAGGAAAAGGAGGGGCATTCACTCGTGCCCGTGCAAGGAATCGGCTAGGAGCTCACCGCGGGGGTCGGGCGACGCGGAGGGACGGCGGTCGGAGGCGGGGACAAAAGGGTCGATTCGCGGCGGCTCAGAGGGGAACGAAGACGGCAGCTCCGTGGGAAGCACCGGAGCGTTGGCACGAAGCCGGTGCAGCGGCCGGGCGATGCGGGGAAGAGGCGACGGCGGAGGCAGAGACGAGCGGAAGAGAGAGAGAGAGCGAGAGCGAAGGGAGTAAAGGGGGGGGGGGGTTCGGACAGCGCAACGGCGACAAAAGGGATGTCCGAACGCGCGCGTGGGGCCGTCGATCCGCGGCA
Source organism: Eleusine indica (assembly GCA_030378355.1). Lineage (NCBI taxonomy): Eukaryota > Viridiplantae > Streptophyta > Magnoliopsida > Poales > Poaceae > Eleusine > Eleusine indica. The sequence goes on from CM059494.1 coordinate 51,141,515, forward strand.
ACGGCCGTTGGCCGTACGCCGGCGACCACGTGGCGCGCGCCGAGTCAGGCGGAGCGGCAGCGGTCGGGTGTGTTTTCTCTGAGTCGCTGATAGGTGGGGTCCGCGGGGAGTTTTGTTTTTCAATCCTATCAGCCGACTGCATTTGTTATTTTTGTTGGAATTAATTCAGAGCTGCTAAAATCAGACCAAAAATAGGGTAGGCTCCCCATTATGTGCGGGTGTTTATAAAAATACCAACTACTATATTTTCCCACTAAAATTTGATTAGGAATTTTGGTAATAGAGCTGGTTTTTAACCATTCAAGCATTTATTTGGGGCCTTTATGGATGGACCAAAAATCTGAGAAAATTCTCAAAATTCGAATTGACCATGACCATGAACATATAATTTTTGTAGGGGTGACTTTTACTGAAAATTTGGGACTTGTAGTGCAAGTGTTATTAAATTTGAATTTGAATTTAATTTGAATTGACAACCTAAATTCAAATTTTTGAGTGATAGGGTCTTGTGATGACTAAGTGTTGCTCTTGGGACCACTATGACACCAGGAGTGTCACATCCCTCCCCCCTTAAGGAAATCTCGTCCCGAGATTAAAGGATGTGTTGACGGTTTACCTAAGTGGTGGCGTAGGAACTCGGGGTAGTGGCTTTGCAGGAACTCTTCAATTTCCCAAGTAGCTTCTCTGGCGGTATGGTTGCTCCATTGAACTTTATAGAACTTCAGTGTCTTCTTACGTGTCGCTCGCTCCTTCTCGTCTAGCACTTTCACCGGATGCTCGACATAAGTCAAGTCGGGTTGTAGTTGCTGGGTGCTCTCCAGTGGTATGTCCACCGGTGTCTTTAAACACTTCTTGAGTTGGGACACGTGGAACGTGTCGTGCACTCCAGCGAGTTCCACTGGCAGTTGGAGTTGGTAGACCACGGGTCCGCATCTCGCAATGATAGGGTAGGGACCAATATAACGAGGTGTTAACTTCCCGCGAATTCTAAACCGTTGTATACCCTTGGTGGGTGACACTCGGAGGTATACCATATCGTCGACCCTAAATTCCAACGGGCGGCGCCTTTTATCTGCATAACTTTTCTGCCTGGACTTTGCCGCACGTAAGTTGGATTGGATTTCAAGCACCTTCTGTTCAGCTTGCTGCACTAGCTCCGGACCAAATACTATCCTCTCCCCTGCTTCCGACCAACTCAGTGGTGTGCGATAGCAGCGCCCATAGAGAGCCTCGAATGGTGCCATCTTGATGCTTTCCTGGTAACTATTGTTGTATGCGAATTCTGCCAAGGGTAGGCACTCGTCCCACTTTTTGTTGTGATTCAATACATATGCCCTTAACATGTCTTTCAATATTTGGTTAACTCTTTCCGTTTGACCGTCTGTCTGGGGGTGGTACGCGGAACCTCTAATCAACCTGGTGCCCAGTGTCTCGTGTAGCTTCTCCCAAAAGCGTCCCACAAACTGGGAGCCTCTGTCGGATTCGATGGTCTTGGGCACTCCGTGCAGACACACGATTCGCTCAATGTACAGTTGCGCATATTTCTGCATCTTGAACCGTGTCGACACAGGGATAAAGTGGGCGACCTTTGTCAATCAGTCAACAATGACCCATATGGAGTCGAATTTATGCGACGTCAACGGTAGACCAACGATGAAATCCATGCTGATATCTTCCCATTTCCAGGCTGGAACACTCAAGGGTTGTAGTAGGCCTGCCTTCTTCAGATGATCGGCCTTGACTCAGCGGCAGGTATCGCACTCTGTGATATATCGTGCTATCTCCCTTTTCATACGAGTCCACCAATATTTGGATCTTAATTCATGATACATTTTGTTGCTGCCCGGATGCATGGAGTACTTTGTAATGTGAGCCTCGTCCAGAATTTTCCTGCGGAGTTCCAGATCCTTAGGAACCACCAGTCGATCCTTGAACCATAAAACACCGTCTGCATCTTCTCGAAAGCATTATACCTTAGCATCACCCTCTTTTAGCCTCCTTTTGAGATGTGTTATACCTCTATCATTTTTCTGGGCTGTCACTATTTCTTCCCGTAAGGTGAGAATTAATGCTAGGTTATAGAGGGCTCCGTGGGGTGTTACTTGAACATAATGACCATCTTGGACTTATGGGCTGACTAGGATGTGGTGGCAGTGAGCCATGCGGCTTAGGGCGTCAACCACGACATTCGCCTTTCCCGGGTGGTAATGGACTTCCAACTCGTAATCCTTAATCAATTCCAACCAACAACGCTGTCTCATGTTTAGGTGGTCTTGAGTGAAAATGTACTTCAAGCTTTTGTGGTCGGTGTATATACAAACTAAATTTCCAAGGAGGTAATGTCTCCACATCTTTAAGGCCAATACCACTGCTGCTAATTCCAGGTCATGCACGGGGTAATTCTGCTCGTGCTTCTTCAATTGCCTTGACCCATAAGCAATAACTCTTCGTCTTGCATAAGCACACATCCTAATCCAATACCTGAAGCGTCACAATAGACATCGAACGGCTTCCTCAGGTTCGGTTGAGCTAATACTAGGGCCGTGGTCAGGTGCTTCTTCAAGGTTTGAAAAGCACCTTTGTAGCCTTCATCCCATATGAATTTCGTATCCTTCTTAAGCAACTCGGTCATGGGCTTTACGATTTTGGAGAAATTGGGAATAAAACGGCGGTAGTAGCCAGCTAATCCCAGAAAACTGCGTATATGAAATACGGTCTTCGGTGTCTTCCAATTCAGTACATCTCTTACCTTGCTGGGATCTACCGCGATGCCTTCTTCCGAGACAATATGGCCTAAAAATGGTACTTGCTTCAACCAAAACTCGCACTTGCTAAACTTAGCATATAGCTGGTGCTCCCTTAACCTCTGTAAGACAACACGGAGATGCTCTGCATGTTCTTCCTCTGACTTCGAGTAGACTAGGATGTCGTCAATGAATACCACCACAAACTTGTCCAACTCGGGCATGAATACTAAGTTCATGAGATACATGAAGTGTGCCGGTGCATTTGTCAACCCGAACGACATCACTAAATACTCATATAGACTGTATCGGGTAGAAAAGGCTGTCTTGGGGACGTCTTCAGCACGGATTTTAATTTGGTGGTAACCCGACCGGAGATCAATCTTGGAGAACACCTTAGCTCCTATTAACTGGTCGAAGAGAATGTCAATACGGGGCAGTGGGTATTTGTTCTTGACAGTCACCGCATTGAGGGGTCGGTAGTCTACACATAGCCTTAGGGTCTCATATATCTTCTTCACGAATAGTGCCGGACAACCCCAAGGCGAGGAGCTTGGTCGAATGAATCCCTTATCCAGCAACTCTTTAAGTTGCTCCTTCAACTCCGCTAGTTCCTTAGGCGCCATTTTATACGGCCTTTTGGATATAGGTGCCGTCCCTGGCTGAAGCTCGATCTTGAACTCAACATCCCGATCCGGCGGGAGTCCTGGGAGATCGTCAGGGAATACGTCCGGAAATTCCCTAACCACTGGAATATTCTCTATTTGCCCAGCGGTGGTGTGGTGAATGCTTGGTGCGACCAGTTGGGGTGGTCGTACCCGGAAGCTTACGCTGCCATGGGTGGGGGAGTTCAAGTGTACAGTGTAGGCGTCTATGTCCAGTATAGCTTTATGTTGCCTCATCCAAGGCATGCCCAAGATAATGTCAATGCTGCACCCATCTAAGACCATGCACTTGGTAGGGTAGACTTTTGATCCTAGGGTTATTGGGAGTTTCTTTATTTCATAAAGAGCAGGGGTTTGTCCACCGGCTGATTTAATGGTGTATCGTGCTTGCATAAGGGTGCGAGGCAGCCGTACTTATCAACGAAGGACGCACTAACAAAACTATGTGATGCTCCTGAGTCAAACAGAACTAGTGCGGGGTGGTCTCGAACAGAGAACATACCAGCAAAGATGGGGCTGTTCTCCGGAATCTCCTCCAGGGTGGTGTTGTTCACTCGCCCAGCACGAACTGGCCCTCGGTTGTTGCGGTTGTTGTTGTTGTTGTTGTTATTCCTTGGCGGGTTTTGACCAGTGCTCTTCTTGGGGTGCGGGCACTCCCTCGAGAAATGCCCAAAACGACCGCAGTTGTAGCAGGGGAAAGATCCGGTCTGAGTGTTCGGCAGCTGGGGTGGGCGAAATCCACCTTGACTCTGCTGCTGACGCGGTACCGGGGGTCGCTGCTGTGCTGGTTGAGGCGGGCGCACAATAGGTGCCGGTACGGGGGCGGAACGGTACCTCTGTCCCGACGGGGTGGTGTACACCATGCGGAACTTCTGTGGGGGTCCACTGGATGGCCCCATAGCACTTACGGAGCGCTTCCGTTCTGCCATCACCCTGCGATATCCCTCTTCCACGACTATCGCGTTGTTGACGAACTCAGCGAATGAGCCTCCCATGTTAAGGTTGAGGCGGTTCTGTAGCTCAGCACTTAGCCCCTCCAAGAAACGGTCCTTACGCTTGGAAGGGGTGTCCACTTGTTCCGGGGCGTATAGCGCCAACCGGTTGAACTCTTCGCAGTATTCCTCGACACTGCGGTTGCCCTGCTTTAGTGCGGCGAATTCACATGCCTTCCTGCGGACGAGCCGCGCAGGGATGTAGTGAGCACGGAACGCCTCTTTGAAGTCATCCCACGTAATCTGCTGGTCCGCTCCCACAGAGGTGACATGGTTGGCCCACCATGCCCCAGCCGCACCATGCAGCTGCTGCGCGGCGAACAACGTCTTCTGCACAGACGTGCAGTTAAGGAGTCCAAATTTGGACTCGAGCATGCGAAGAAAATTCTCCGCCTCCATGGGCTCGGTGGTTGAGCTGAATGTGGGTGGCCTGGTGGCGAGGAAGTCAGCGTAGGAGCTGCGTTGCTATACGCCGTCGTTGTGGCCCCTAGCATTACGGGCTGCTAGGTTTTGTTGTGCCAGCTCCCGCATGAACTCCGCCTGCTGTTGCTGGCTGTCCATCATAGTGGCAAAAAACTGCGCCATCATTTGGATGGGGTTGGATGGCGGCGGCGGTGGTGGAGTCCCTCGTGGAGAGTCAGTCCCCCTAGCCCTGGAACCTTCGGGCTGCTCGCCATGCAGCTCATTGGTGTTGCGAGTGCGCACCATTTTGAAATGTAAGAATGAGGGGTCCAATTAGTTTCTTATCCAGCATGATCAGTATAGGTTACCAAATCAAATAACACATAATACAGGGCAGCAATTTGGTAAACAACATAATTTCGATAAAGCGGGAGTTTTCCAGGTTAACATGGTTCTAGTACAAGTCAACAGTTCCACTTTACATAAACTCGGAATATGTGGCCATCGAGTTTGCAAAATCTATTCACGCGGGTGATCCCCAAAATACAACAACCACGCGTGGAGTGTCCCAAAAGCTATCCATCTACCATGTCCTACCAAGACGACCTAGTCGTGCCTACTACTACTGCCATGCCCTAACACCGGCGGTGCCAGAGGGCCCTGGTCGGTCCGCGTCGGTCGGAGCGGGTGGCTCGTAGTCCACGTCGGACTCCTCGCCCGCGTCCTCCTCGGGTTCCTCCTCCATGGGTGCTGCCGGCGGTGCAGCAACCGCGTCCAACTGAGCCCGGAGGTCCTGGTTCTCATGAGCCAGGGTCTCCAGGTCCTCCGCCATAAGGTCCATCTCCTGCTGGGCACTCGCCAGCTGCTGCTGCAGGTGCTCGTTGTGGTTTGCCCGCTGCTGCATAATGAACCCTCGTCTATCCACCTCCTGCGCGAGAGTGTCGCGCTGCTTAGTGACCTCCGACACGCGAGTCTCACTCGCCTCAAGAGCAGCAGTCAACCGCTAAATCTCTCTCTGCTGTGCATCGACCTGTGTTTGCAGGTCATTCCTCTGCAGCCACACTTGCTCAGCATCCGCCAGCAAGACTCTGCTACGGCTGCTAGACTCCTCATCCAAGTTGAGTAGGTACTCGGAGTAGTGAGCTACGCGGTGGTATCCCGCGTGGTACTTCGGGTAGTCGTCACGAGAGACGCGTCTCACGTGCCTCTGCCACACCGGGTCAGCCTGGTGCCAAATGGGGATCATCTCAAACGGAGTCCCCGAGAGCGCTGCTACGTTGCGCCCATAGAAGTGAGTGAGAGCCCGGTGGGCGACTCTCTCCAGGCCCTCTCTGAGGCTCCCAGCCGTGACGGTGCTCTCCATACCCGCCAAGTCGGGGTTGCGCGGGTGTGGGGAGACACTGAGATGCACCTCTGCAAAAGGCACACCGTGGCGGCGAGTCTCACGCCCACGGTATGAAGGCTGCTCCTCGTAGCCCAGGGCGTGTAGCATCTCCCACAGGAGGGTGGGAAAGCCACGGTGGTGTAGACCGGTGGTATAACGCCACCCGTCGTGCTGGAACAGCTCAAACCTGTGCTCGTCCATCTGGAACACAAACCCCAAATAGTGAGTACTCGTTCCCAACGCAGAGGGTGCAGGCCAAAATAAATCAATTTGATGCAATGAGTGATACACAGAATCTAGCCACTAGGGGGGGGGGTTACATATTCTAGAGGGAAATTCGGTTATTGCGCAAAATAGTACGTTCTGTCCTAGGGTACAGCAGCTGCTTCGTCGAGTTTTTAGGCAGTCCTACTTACGAATTCTGGATGGTAACTGAGTACTAAAGTGGTAGAGTCCTTCACCACTATCCCGAAAGTGCAACTACAGCCCTAGGGGTGATCGGAGCAAGGAATTACGGGTTTTACACAATAGATTAAAAGCTGAAATTTAGATTAACCCGTTTTCGACGTGCTGACTCGGACGGCCAAAATGGTATCGTCCGGAAATCTTCAAACCAAAGTCTTCTTACTGAACGTACAGAGAGTTCTTTCTCGATTTCAATAAGTATTCATTTGCATGCTTTTGACTTTCAGGTGGAAAGATATCGATTTATATGTGGACGACCCGTCTGCTGAAATTTTAGTTTCTTGTTGATGTCTTGATGCTTTTTAATAGTTTTCATTTATGCATATGATTTCGGCCTACCCGTCCTTACCAAATAAAAGAATTCGGTCACGTATAGGACCATACGTATAGTCGGTGGCAATCGATCTCTCAAGTCAGTCGTATACTACCCGTTTCTTACGAGAATCGTGGTTAGCGTACCTGCAGAAGATTCATTCCAGAAACATTACATCAAATCAAAAGAAACGAGCTGAAAATAATTCCATATTATTGTCCTAGGGCAGGACACTGATGTTTTACGCAATCAGCCCGCGTTCACACCATTGCCCTAGCTTCCCATGTTACAGTCCACTGGGCGAGACACATACCTGCGTTGACGATGCTGTAGATGCAGTATTTAAACAAACAACCTCCTACAGTTAGGTTTGCCACCTGGATCATAACTATTAATAACCTATTGGGAACGTCCTCACACGTTCGTTATGGGGTTTTCAAAAATATGTCTTTGAATATTGCACTATTCCCAAGATCGCTCTTATACCACGCTATGACGGACCCGCCTTACCACGGAGACGGCTCCGTTCCAGGATCTCCCTCGGGTGGCGACACGCGCTGTGGCGCCCAATAGTACAACACATGACAGAGAAATATAATTGCAACCAGAGCATAGGTGGGAAACAGAGTTTTACATAAATCCAAAGTTATATTACAAATCAGAGTTTTGACAAAAGTAAATTGCGGAAGCGAATTGTTCAACATTGGCTCACCAGCCGACGGAAATAGCTAAGATACCATCGCCCTCTCACGGCGACACACAGGGAACAACCCGGCCATATTAGGTGCCTTGCCCAAGTACCGTACCGGTAAGCAAGGAGCTACTCCTCATCTTCATTTGTGCACAACTCCCATTCGATGTTCCAGCAATCGGGGCACTGGCCCTCCCAATGGAATCTCCCACCGCAGTGGCAGTCTCCATCCTAGTCATCTGAAAACCACATAGAGCTACGCTCTGAGTAACTAATTTACTCAGCAAGACTGACCCGTCAAAATGGCCATCTACAGTCGACGCCTAGACATGCAAAGGCTGGGGATAGGGTTTCAATTGCCAGAAAGTCCGCCTAAGAGTGGATCCTTATTTTTCAAGTTTTAGCATCAAGTTACGTTGTCATGCGGAATAATAAATTTAGTTTACACTAAAGCTATAACAATCATGGTTGCAATACAATCTTACTAATTCCAAACAATAGTATTAAACCCACTCATCATCTTAATGGCTTCCGACACTGTTCCGGAGCAGCGATCAAGTGGTACTCATTACTGTGAGGGGCAGCGACTCGAATCGATTTACATCCTGCAGGAGAAACCTGCTTGCACGACCCATACGCGCTTTCGGGAAGCCGCATGGAGCAACCTTTCGCTCACAGTACCGTAGGGTCTTCCGGGTCCAGACTCCCCCGAGAAGGGTCCCCCATCGCGATGCGCCCCGTGCCGCCATCCGTGGGTGGATTGCTCCCTCCTCTCAGCCCCAGTTCCACCAAAGAAGGGAGAAGGCTATCTTCGGAGCAGGCGGTAGTCATAGCTACGTCGGTTTACTTGGCCCATATCTCCAGCATGCAAACAGTACGTTCAAACTTGATCCCATGGGCCGGACACGAGGCGTAGCCTTAGGTGACTCGGATGGGGCTACGTCCTTGAAGACAAACTGTCCTTCCCTTTCCACCTAGTTGCCCGTTCGGTCTTCATTGTGATTCCATCCACCCTTTCCTTCATCCGATATCATTCCCCAGTGATAATATTCTCTATCTACGAGTGGTCTCCATACCACTCGATGAGTAGCCGTCTTAATTTTAAGCAGAGCGACTACCGTCCTGAGGCCAATACCGGGTATAGGGATCCTACTGCAATACTAGGTTCTCAAACAACTTCTATAAACTTAATGCACAAGCAAACCTATATCACACTATCTAGTGTTAAAAATAAAACGGGTAAAACTTGGTGGGATGCACCGAGGCTTGCCTTGGGTCTGCTCTTGTTCAGCAACGGCACCTCCGGCTCGTTCTGGATCCTGCTCCGGTCTCGTCTCCACGTGGTTCACTGCGTGATCTATATGATGCAAAAGATGATGCTTATGAGAGAAGATTCATGGCACTTCCTCAATAAATACGTTAATGTACCCTGTCATTCATGGAAGTAAGCGGGGTGGGATGATGCGTTCAGTAGTATATCTTATTGAGTGGGGCACAGGGTGAGGGCGTTTCGTGTATTTCCTTCATGGACTCCAGTATTTACTTGCGACGACGTCGCACCAAAGTACGGTGGGTTTGTGTGTCCGGGGTGAAACTACATAAGTGATGTCCATGACTAGTAGTTGCTAATTAATTAGTATTTTAGTGTGTCGAGCAAAACCCTCGCAAGGTACTAAGTAGCCATGAAACATCCCTAAAGCGGAACCATTTTTATTAACGGGTAAAATTACTCTTGGGGCATAATTTATTATGTTGACATGGTTCTGATCTTCAAATGGGCAGGGGTGATTTATTATAGCTAGATTATACCAGGAGTGATTTATTTGCCAAGTTTCACTTTCATGCACCAAGCCAATAATTTCTATTAATTATTATAAGAAAAAAGTGCATTAAATTAATTTCAGCTAATATACAGAAATTTACCCTATGACATTTTTCCAGGGAGACTAAAATTAATAATCGTACTTGGTGACCAAATTTCAAGATTTTATCAGCTCTCTCTAATTAATTATGAATTTATGAAGGTTTTTATTATATAATTAAATCCTAACAGTAAAACGAACATGCACTGTAACTTAGCATTTTTCCTTATTAGTACTACTCCAGACAAGGATAACAAAATTTATTTTGCCTTAAAATTCCCATTATTCATTTTACTATGTATTTTACAAGTTTAACCTATTTCTGGAAATGATTAAAATGAGAAAACTCGATTTTTACCACGTGGGCCGCAACCAGGTAGCCCAGTGGGCTGGGACTCACGCGGCCCAGCGGGCGAGCTCGTGCGCGGAAGCGCTCTCGGGCCAGGGTAACAACCAGCGAGCTTCGAGGGACGCGCGGCACGTGAAAAGAGGAAGGGTGGCTTACCGGGGTTAGCTCGGCGACGACGAGGCGGAGCTCCGGCGGTCGGCGGTGGTGTCCCGGACGAATGCAGCGGAAAGGCCGAGTGAGGTCGGGAAGGAAAAGGAGGGGCATTCACTCGTGCCCGTGCAAGGAATCAGCCAGGAGCTCACCGCGGGGGTCGGGCGACGCGGAGGGGCGGCGGTCGGAGGCGGGGACGAAAGGGTCGATCCGTGGCGGCTCGGAGGGGAACGAAGACGGCAGCTCCGTGGGAAGCACCGGAACGTTGGCACGAAGCCGGTGGCGCTCACGGCAGGGGCGGGGAGGCGGTGCAGCGGCCGGGCGATGCGGGGAAGAGGCGACGGCGGAGGCAGAGACGAGCGGAAGAGAGAGAGAGCGAGAGCGAAGGGAGTAAATGGGAGGGGGGGGGGGTCAGACAGCGCGACGGCGACAAAAGGAATGTCCGAACGCGCGCGTGAGGCCGTCGATCCGCGGCAACAGCCGTTGGCCGTACGCCGGCGACCACGTGGCGCGCGCCGAGTCGGGCGGAGCGGCAGCGGTCGGGTGTGTTTTCTCTGAGTCGCTGACAGGTGGGGTCCGCGGGGAGTTTTCTTTTTCATTTCTTTTTCCAATCCTATCAGCCAACTGCATTTGTTATTTTTGTTGGAATTAATTCAGAGCTGCTAAAATCAGACCAAAAATAGGGTAGGCTCCCCATAATGTGCTAGTGTTTATAAAAATACCAACTACTATCTTTTCCCACTAAAATTTGATTAAGAATTTTGGGAATAGAGCTGGTTTTTAACCATTCAAGAATTTATTTGGGGCCCTTATTGATAGACTAAAAATCTAAGAAAATTCTCAAAATTCTAATTGACCATGACCATCAACATATAATTTTTGCAGGGGTGACTTTCACTGAAAATTTGGGACTTGTAGTGCAAGTGTTATTAAATTTGAATTGACAACCTAAATTCAAATTTTTGAGTGATAGGGTCTTGTGATGACTAAGTGTTGCTCTTGGGACCACTATGACACCAGGAGTGTCACAGCTTGTGTTAAGCAAACCGTTGCTGCTGACTTCGAATCCGACCCACATCGCGAAGATGCAGATTTGGTTGAAGGCAGCATGGCTTATAATGAGGATGAAGTATATGTTGAAACAAGTTCTCCGTCTCACTCACCTCGCCGCTCAGACGAAGTGCTTGGCGAGGATGACGGAATCGTACTAGCCTCGGACAGTGAAGATCATGAGGCGTACAAAACGTGATGCGTGGGCTAGCTACGCCAACCAATTGGAAATAGCGAAGAAGACAGTGATGATGATGAGTCTGATCATCAAGAATCGGATGATGATTCTAGGGAGGAAGACGAAGTTCCACCGGGCCAGGTTGAATGCCCGGTGCTTTCCACGTCCGTGGCTGCCGATGGTGCATCGGGTTCGTCCGGTGCTAGTCTGAACTTAGCCTCCGGTGTTTCGTCAAAAAGAAATGGAAAGGGTGCAAAGACTGACTTTCCTCACATCAATATTACTAGAGCTTCGCGGTTCAATCTCGATGCTATCCCTGAAATGGAGAAACGTGGTTTCTTTCCTGAAGGCTTCGCGCGAGTCCCCGATGATAACAAAACTACACCTCGCCCTGAGCCACACGAAGCTGTCGTTTTTGGTGAATTTTTCGACGCAGGACTGCGGCTACCTTGCCATTCTTTTGCTAATATTGAACTTGATCATCTGACCCCCAGTGGGATTGTGCAACTCGCTAAGTTTTCCTGGGCGATGAAGTCAGATGGTGGTGAGCCTGATGCTGAGGTTTTTGCAAAGTTTATCTATGTTCATTATCAAAAGCGCACAGTTACTCAAAGGGGAGTTAAGTACATCGTTGACTACGGGTGTTGTTCTTTCAAAGCTTGTGCAAAGTGCGACGCTAGGTTTACCCCATGCTCCTTGAACAAGTGGACTGACAAATAGTATTCTTGTTGGTTTTATGTGCGTGTCTCGTCTGAACACAGTGTCACAGACGATGGCATTCAGACCTCATATCCGCTTGCATCCACTATGAAACCTTTCGATGGTGTTTGTAATTCAGTCATTGAAGTTGCTCCGGGAAATCGTATGGTTGTAGTCTTCCGCGAGGCCAGTTGACATAGCAGCGACCGTGATCTTGTCAAAGAATATTGCGCTGCTTCCATGCACCCTTTGAAGTCAGACTTTACTATTCCCATCGTTGAGAGCCGGCTACGCAAAGATGGGAAAACTAGGCTTCATTTCCCCGTTGTGGGTGTTAGGAAAGGCACACTGAATAATGAACAATTTGTGAAGAGGATTGAGAAATTTGGTGTTCATTATATTGGCAAATACACGGTTTCTGAGCACAAAGCCATCCAAGAGTATACTTTTTCCGGTGCGAGGTTCAACTGTGTCTTTGAGGTGAATGGAATTCCTTACGGACCTCGCCAATGCTCCGGTGCTCCTGCCGGAAAGCACCGTGGTGGAAAAAATGTTTGTGCGGAAACAAGCAAAACTGTGGCTGGGAGGATGAAAACCTGGCTAAAAGGAAAAGGGCAGACGCGGAAGATTTAGCTTCTTGCTGCGAATTGCCGCCACCTCGCACAAATCACACGTCTGATAACTTGACTGCGAACCCACCTCGCATCGTTCGTCCCAGGGTTGCTTTTGCTGAGAGGATGTCGGGCGCTCTGTCTGATTATGAGGACAGCGACACTGAAGATGTACGCGAGGTGGTCGCCCGTCCTGCTGCTGAACAGGTTTCTACTGGGCCTATCTCTCGTGATATCGAGACCACTGTGAGGACCCACCAGACTCCTCATGATCGAAGTGTTGTTGTTGTTGGTATCCTTCAAACTTCTTTTTTTAATGTTGTTACTATTTTTTATTTATGTTTCTTGATTTTTCCCTTGTGTAAGTTTCAGCTTCCACTCCTGCCCGACGAAGTGGTTCTTCTTCTAGGGTGGACTTCAGGAATCCAAAAACTTGGGATTTCTTTGATTCCGTTACTGAGTCAGGTTTGCACGGCTCTTTATGTTTTCGATTAAGGCATGACTGTTTTTGGTTAATCATTGAACGACCTCGGCCTTGCAGAACTGAACCAACACGTGGCTGGGTTTTCTCTGGAAAAATTGAACAGCCTGACCTCTATCATGCTACAACACGCAAGCTTTTGTTCTTTTTTTGTTGAGTGGATTGTAAATTTTGAGCTTTTTACTTTACTAGTGCTGATTTTTTCACTTTGCGTAGAATCTTGCCCTTTCCGAAGTGATTGGTTAGAAGATTGATATTGGAAAATGTGCTTCGGCGACTGTCTCTTTATTGAAGTCAAAAAATAGTGAACTCGCACGCGAGCGGGACGAAGCCGTGAAGAAAGTCAGAGCGCAAGGAAATGAGGTCAGTTCGTGCCAGAAGAAGATTACAGACTTGGAGAAAGAGAACAAAGAATTGAAAAGGTCTATGCTGACAAAGTCTCACGATTTTGATGACCTGAATACTGAGTATTACAAGGTTGTAGATGCCTCCCGACTTCATTCTGCATCTTTTTCTGCTCGGGCTGCGGATGTCGGATGTCGCCTACAACGATGTACTGCGCCGTGTTGGGGTTGAAAGCGGCGATCTTGTTCGGCACGGCGATTCGATTAGTGAATCATCGTTTTTTGACTGGACTGACAGCGAGGTCGCTGCTTTGCCTACCATAATCGATCGGTGCACCGATTACGGCTCGCTTCAAACCGCGGAAGTGATTCTCATTGTTTTGAAGCGACTCGTGTGTGATCACGTTTCTACTCTTTGCAACTTGTCCGTTCCTATTGATAGAAATGCTCGTTCCGAGTTACCAGAGGAGGTTTCTGCTGCGGCTAAATGCGTTGCTGTTAAGTACTGGAAGAAATACGGTCGAGAAGCGGCTATGGAATCCGCTCGTTCGAATCTGGCTGAGGTTGTTAACTTTCCTTTTCGTATCATTCTTCTATTTCGTTTTTTGTTATCGCTTTGTTGAAAAGAAAGTATTTTTGACACTCGTGTGATTCATAGATGAAGAAAGCTGCTACGCTGTGCGCTGCTGTCGCTTGCGAGGACAGAGGGAGCCCAAAGGACCTTGACCAGCCAGGCGCCGGAGATGATGCCCCCGCCAACCCTCCTCCAGCGGATGCATCGCAAAATGACGAGGTTTAGGATAGGTCATTTTGTCATTGTGCTAATTTAGCTCAATCGAACAATTATGTAATTTCAAGCTTTGGTCTGGTTTTGTAACATACTGTAATACTGCGAAGGTTCCTGAAGATGGACCTGCGCAGGGATCGCCTGGTTTTTTCAATTGAAGTTTCTAGCGACAGTTCCGAAGTGATTCGCCACTTTGGGTTTTCACAATCACCTGTTTCTCCATAGTTCTGAACTTGATTGGAGTATGTTTGACGAGGTTAAAAACACCCCTCAAAGCGCTTCTCCTTGTGAAGCTGTTCGTTCCGGCGATGATCAAAATCGTCGAATGAAACGTGTGCCAAGGCTTGCTGTTCGGAAAATTCCAATTAGTAGGTTAGGTTTTCCACAGCGTGAAGTTGGTTGCAGTTCTCATGGTCCGCAAGGATCCAGAGGTTTCGAGGGCTCAAAACGCGCGTCAAAATCTCAAGTCGCGACTGTTAACAATCTTGATTATTATAGGATTTTTGGGAAGATTCCCCGCGCATCAGCGGGTTATACTCAGGATGAGTGGGAAAAGATATTTCCCCAACTTGTTGAAACCGACATTTGTGTAAAAGAAGAGAATGAATAAAAATGCTGTCGTGCTTTGTTTTCGTGACGTCTGTTGTTTTCTTTCTAAAATGTTTGTGATGTAATATGCCACTTCGGAACTTTTAAGCTTGAAAAACGTCGAGTTGCGTGCGGAGCCAAAATTCACCGAGCCCCTTTTTCGACTTCGGCAATTTCTTAGTTTGAAAAACGCCACTCTCCCCCCTTAGTCGATTTGGGGCGAGGTGCGCATGAAGTTAGAATTCGCCGAGCCTGTTGGCACCGGAATTTGGACTGGCCCCAATGATTAGGGGCGTGGAGTCAGAATCGGCTAGGTCAAAGAAGTTCAATGGCCGAAGAAAGTAAAGTGGCCCGGTAGGGTTATTTTATCTCTTTCTATTTTAGTTTATATTTTGTTTAGGAATAAATCTAGTCGGTTTGTTTGTTTGGGAACCGAAGAGTCCTAACCGAATCAGGTCAGAACCCCTTACACGGGGCTATAAATATGTAATAGGATGTGTACGAGAAAAATAATACTTTCGTTCAATATAATTCAGCGCATCACCAAAACCTTTTCTCGACGACATCCTCATCTCGCGTGGGCTGCATCGTCTCCGATCTCGGTGAGAGACTTGGATTAGTCAACCTTAGTAATTCTAGTGACTTCATCTAGTACTTTCTCATTAGTTTGATATTCTAGTTGTTATCTTTAGAATTAATAGTTATCCGGTAATTAGATCTTAATTATGTTTATACTATCGACTTTGAGTTGCATTACTATTTCGGTTAAGTCCAATCTATTGCAGTTTTTAGGAGGTCTTATAAGCTTGATTTAGATCTTTTATTTGAGTCACTTTATCGATTTTTCATATAATTAGAGCGTATCTAGTCCTATCTGCTTTGTTTGGGCACTCTCTCGATTAAGTTCCATCTGCTTGAACCAGCGAGGCTGCATCGACTTTGATCTCTTGCTGAGTCGATAAGATTAGGTACGAGTCGATTGTGGGAAGAGTTGATTGGGTTCTGTCAGGACGTTTAGCCAATAGGTTATCACGGTTCGATTGACTTCTCTATCGACTTTGGTCCATCGACTTTTCTTCATCGATAGAGTAAGTTTTAGCATGTTTATTATAGATCTATCGACTTTGCCCTATCGACTCAATTCTTGTCGGCACTATTTATGTAATATTTAATACTTGCTTACTGAATTGCCGATAAGCCGATACAAATCAGCCGATTAGTTTATTTAACAATATTATCTTCTGTTTATAGCCATCGGCTGGTTTTCACTAACAGTGACTATCGGCTTTCTTCATCGGCCTGTCCTGGGTCGGTGACCCGTAGAATTTAACTGTTTGTTTCTTTGTCGATTTGGAGGGAAAATCGACTGGCACGCCCCAATTTTCTTGTGCTGAGCCTGCACTAGAGTCAAGCAAATGTCTCAGATCGCGTGTGTGATTTTCCTTGTGTTTTTTTCTGAAATGTTTGTGATGTAATATGCCACTTGGGAACTTTAAGCTTGAAAAACATCAAGTTGTGTGTAGAGCAAAAATTCACCGAGCCCCATTTTTGACTTTCGTGATTTCTTAGTTTGAAAAATGCCACCCTCCCCCCTTAGTCAATTTGGGGCGAGGTGCGCGCAAAGTTAGAATTCGCCGAGCCTCTTTAGCGACTCTTGTGATTTTTTATTTTGAAAACCACCACCCTCCCCCATTAGTCGATTTGGGGTGAGGTGCATGCGAAGTTTGAATTGCCAAGCCCCTTTAGCGACTCCGGTGATTTTTGTTTTGAAAACGCCGCCCTCCCTCCTTAGTCGATTTGGGGCGAGGTGCGCGCGAAGTTAGAATTTACCGAGCCCCTTTAGCGACTTCAGCGATTTCTTTGTTTGAAAAATGCCACCCTCCCCCCTTAGTCGATTTAGGGCGAGGTGCGCACGAAGTTAGAATTCGTTGAGCCTCTTTAGCGACTCCTATGAATTTTTGTTTTGAAAAATGCCACCCACCCCCTTTAGTCGATTTGGGGCGAGGTGCGCACGAAGTTAGAATTCACCGAGCCCCTTTAGTGACTCCTGTGATTTTTGTTTTGAAAAACGCCACCCTCCCCACTTAGTCGATTTGGGGCGAGGTGCGCATGAAGTTAGAATTTGCCGAGCCCCTTTAGTGACTCCTGTGATTTTTGTTTTGAAAAATGCCACCCTCCCCCCTTAGTCGATTTGGGGCGAGGTACGAGCGAAGTGAAAGTCCACTGAGCCCTTTTTGCGACTCTGGTGGTTTGCGCTTTTAGCGACTTTTGGAAAGTTAAAACTTCATCGAGACGCATTGGGCCCAACTATTTGCGCTTTGAGCGACTTTTGAGGAATTGAAACTTCGTCGAGACACATTGGGTCCGACTGTTTGCACTTTGAGCAACTTTTGAGGAATTGAAACTTCATCAAGACACATTGGGTCCGACTATTTGCCCTTTGAGCGACTTTTATGAAAGTAAAACTTCGTCGAGACACATTGGGTCCGACTATTTGCGCTTTGAGCAACTTTTGAGGAATTGAAACTTCGTCGAGACACATTCGTAAGTTTGGAGCCAGGATAGTGATGTTGTTACCTTCACGACATTACGTCCGACTCTGTGTTTTGATATTTGTTGAATGTTAGAACTTCTCACGAGGAGTTCTTTCGACTTATTTATATGGAATTCTCGAAGCGCTTGGGGAAATTCTAGCTTTTATTTCTCTAAGGATTACACTTTGCCGCCTTCTTAAAAACCTTACCCCATTGCTTGGTTCCCCTGTGAGGAAAAGAGTACGGACTTTTACAAAAACTTTTAAAAGAAAGAGAAACTACAAAAAGGTAAATACTACTGTGCCCGTTCGCTTATAACTGCACGAATTGCACCTCAAAGCTTTAATTCTTCATTGGTAAAACTTGCGGAGATTGTCCGAATTCCAAGAGTGGTTTAACTCTTCACCCTCCAAACTTGCCAGTCTGTACGCTCTTTGTCTATTTGTTTTGCTGACGAGGTAAGGGCCTTCCCACTTTGGCTCCAATTTTCCTTTGCCTTCCATTCTTCGCGTTCTGATCAACATGAGCTCCCCCGAGTGTATTTTCTTGGTACTACCTTTTTGTTTCTCCAACTTTAAGTTTCTGCCTGGTACTTTTCTAGATTGTGCACGGCTTGCAGCCTATCCACTTTGACCAGGTCTCTGACTTCCCCTTCTTTGAACTGGTTGTTTTGCTTTGTGGTTCTTAGACTTCCAAATTTGATTTCCTCGGGTATAAGCGCCTCCTCACCATACAAGAGTCTGAAAGGTGTAAAACCAGTTGTTCTAGACTCCAAAGTGTTGTGAGATCAGATTACTCTTGGCAACTCCTCTGCCCATTTTCTTTTTTTCTGATCGAGCAGAATTTTCTTTATTCCTTCAAAGATTATTTCGTTTGCCCTTTCCACCATGCCATTTGATTACAGATGATAAACTGATGCGAACTCAACTTTTGTTCCGATTGACTTGTAGAATTGCTTGAACATGTCATTGTCAAATTGTTTCCTGTTGCCCTCTGTAATTTCCTTTGGTACTATGAATCTACACACAATGTTCTGCTAGAAATTTTTGTTGATGGTTGCGGCGGTGATGTTAGTTACAGGTTTTGCTTCTATCCACTTCGACAAGTACTCAACTACGACTAATGCATATCTATAATTCCCTTGCGAAGTTGTAAGTTCTTCGACAATGTCAATTCCCCACCTTTGCAGCGGCTAAGATGGTGATATCAGTTGTGTTGACTGAGATGGCGCTGAGTTCTTCTTGGGGAACTTTTGGCAAGCTTCACAAGAGCGGACCAATTCTACTGTGTCCTTTAGCGCAGAGGACCAGAAAAATCCTTGCCTGAATGCTTTAGCGGCGAGTGCCCAAGGTTCAATATGAGAAGCACAGAATCCTTGATGGACTTCCTTTAAGAGCTGGGCCCCTTCGCTGAAGGATAAGCATTTCAGGAGTGGAGTGCATACTCCTTTCTTGTATAGTGTGTTTTCTATTATTTTATAATTTCTTATTCTTTGTTGCATTCTTTTCTTCTCAACTTCGCTTTGAGGCTCATACTATCCCCTGTGATAGGCCATGGTTTTTGCTCTCCAGTCTTCGTTGTGTATTGCGTGGACTAGCTTTGGTGTTTTTTGTATGATTTTGATTGACGGTTCTAGCAACATTTCAAAGAACACATATAGTGGTAATTCTTGCTTTCTGGAAGCTGCCTTTGCTAATTCATCTGCCGTGTCATTGTGTTTTCTTTTGACATACTCAATGTCAAATCCCTTGAAGTACTTGTCCATGCTCCTCACTGCCATCAAATATTTTTTCGAGCTGGGGATCTCTTGCAATGAAATCTTTATCCACTTGCTTCACTACTACTTTAGAATATGTTTTAATTCTACAACTTTGCACCCCTAGATCTCTCACTTTTCTCAGACCTAATAACACTGCTTCATACTCTGCAACAATGTTAGTGCACTTGACTTCATCATCTGTGAATTCGAACCTTGCGACATACCTCATTTTCAATCCCATTGGTGAGGTCACGACTGCTGCTATTCCGGCCCCTGCTGCGCCCCAAGCACCATCACAGTATACTGTCCTATATTTTTCAATCACCTCTCCATCACCGAAGTAACCCGGCGAGGTCCAGTTTGCGATAAAATCTGCTAGAACATGAGATTTTTCTGCACTTATTTTCTCAAAATCTATGACATGTTCGGATAGCTCCACTGCCCATTTTCCGATCCTACCTGAAGCATCGCGGTTTCTGAAAATGTCATTCAAAGGCTGATTTGTCATGACTTTTATTCTGTGCACTTCGAAGTAACGCCTCAGTTTCCGTGATGCCATTACTACTACATACGCTATTTTTTTCCATCTCTGTGTAGAATTTCTTGGACCCTGACAATGCCTCACTAACGAAGTACACTAGGTTTTGCTGGTATGTTTCTTTTTGTTCTCCCTTGACTATTTTTGTTACTTTTTTCTCAGTTACCAGTGCTGCACTTACTGCAAATGTGGATGCTGCTACATAGAGCATCAAAGGCGTCCCAGGTTCTAGGTTTGTCAATTTTGCCAAATCTTTCAAGTATTTCTTCAATTCATCAAATGCATTCTGCTGCTCATGGCCCCACTCAAATTTTTAAGAGCCTCTTAGCATTTTGAAGAACAGGAGACTTTGCTCTGCGGATTTTGTGATGAACCTATTGAGCACTGGCATTCTCTTGGTTAATTTTTGCACTTCTCTCTCGCTTTTGGGTGGTTGCATGTTTATGATTGTGTTGATTTTGTCTGGATTTGCTTCAATTCCCTTGGGGGATACTAAGCAACCCAAGACTTTTCCATTCTAAATCCCAAATTCACACTTTTCTGGATTCAACTTCAACTTCGCAGCTCTGAGGCTTGCAAATGTTTCTACCAAATCTGTGATGTGATCCGTCTTGTGTTTCCTTGCAACTACTATGTCGTCAACATATGCATGAACATTTCTACCCAATTGCGATTTGAACACTTTTTTTGGACATTCTACAGAAAGTTGGACCTGCGTTCTTCAGACCCTCACGCATTCTCACAAAATAGAAAGTTCCGAATGACATGATGAAACTTGTTTTCTCTTGATCTTCTTCTCTTAGCAAAATTTGATGATAGCCCGAGAAAGAGTCAAGCAATGACAATAATTCGCTCCCAGCGGCGGAGTCTACTATTCCGTCTATGCGAGGCAGAGGGAAATCATCTTTCAGACAAGCTTTATTGAGGTCCATGAAATCAATGCACATTCTCCACTTCCCATTTTTGTTTTTTACCATGACCATGTTTGCCAACCACTTTGGATAATCCACTTTTGTGATTATCATAGCATCTAGCAGCCGTTGGACTTCTGCTTTTACTGCAGCCGCTTTCTTGTCTGACATTTTTTTGAGTTTTTGCTTTTTTGGCTTTGTTGTGTCTCTGATTTGTAGTTTATGCTCTATCACTCCTCTGCTAACTCCCTTGAGGACTTTCGAGTTCCAGGTGAACACATCCTTTTTTTCTGCAAGAAAGCTAGCAGTTGTTCCTCTTCGCTGACTGTCAGGCCCGTTCCAATTAGCACAAACTGCCTGAGTACAAGATTATCAAGGAGCACTTTCTTGGTTTCCGATTCTGACTAAATTGACATGGTCTCTTTGTCTGCTGCAGACATTTCGTCCTTTGCGTTCTTTCTCTTCTCGGCTTCGTGTTGTTTTTTCTTTCTTCTTCTTCTGACATCTCTTGTGATATGGCTTCTATGTTATGAATGTTTGTTTGTCCTGGGGTATATCCTTTCTCGTTGTTTCTGGCTTCTTGTTGGTCGCCGAAAACTGTAATTACGCCATTGCCTGCCGACATTTTCATGCACAAGTATGCATTATGCACTATTGCCTCGAAAGTATTGATTGTACCTCGCCCAAGAATTACATTGTATCGGTAGAACAGGTCAATAACATCAAAGTGATGTACTCCGTTCTTGGGTTGAACATGTCACCAAATGAGACTGGCAATTCTATCTTTCCAAGCGGTTCTACCCTTTTTCTGCCAAAACCGTACAAAGGCACGTTTGAAGGTTTGAGTATTTCTTTTGCATAGCCCATTTGGAGAAAAGTGTTGTAGAAGATGATGTCTGCTTGGCTGCCATTATCCACTAAGATGTTTCCAATTTTCTATTTGTCGATGTGCACATTGATAACAAAAACGTCTATGTGGGGGTAGGTTTTGAGTTTCAAGTCATCTTGGGTGAAGGTTATTGGGATGTGGGACCACTTCGATTTTACGATTGGGTCTTCAATAGAAATATTGTTTACTGCCCTGAAATAGTTTCTTCTTTGCCTTTTGTTATCGAAGTCCATTGAGGATCCCCCCATTATCATTCCAATGAATCCTTTCGTTGGCATTGGTTGCGATTGGCTTTGCTGACTGGTTGAGTTCTTTGCTTTTGGTGCTGGGAGCGCTAGCTGCTCACTTCGCGAGCTTTCAAGAGCTAGATTTTGCCGAGGTTGCTGGTTTTGGTTTTGCACGGCTGAATGTTGTAGCAGATGGCTTGCAGCAAAGTAAGAGTGTGGATGATATTGATGATATGGGCTTTGAATGTACGTTTGATTGAAAGGTGGGGTGTAGTTTTGTCTGTATGATATGTAGGGTTGGCTTTGCGAAAAATGGGCTTGGTTTTGAGGTACAATATTTGGCTGACTGTTTGAGGCGGTACTGGGTTGAGTCTGCCATGATTGCAGCATGGTGTGATTTACCACTTTTGCCTGCTTCGATTGCTTTTTTTCTTCATCCATTCTCCGCTTGATTTGTTTGGTAATTGAGCATTTAAATGATCTGTGCCCCTTATTCTCTCCACAGTAGATGCAATATGGCTTTTTAAGGGGACGATTTGCAGCGCCCCCTCTGCCGCTACCTCGGCCTCTGTTTTTGCCTCCTCTAAACTGCTGCTGATTTTGTTGGTTTGGTTGGGGTGGGCTTTGTCATGCGAGCTGCTGGATTGGCTCACTATTATTCACCATGAGTTGATGTGTGTAATTTTGGAATCTCTGCCTTTTGTTGCTTCTGTCTTGCCAGTACTCACCTCACTGGCTTTGGTTTCTATTATTTTCTTCTTTTTGATTCTAAGTTCTTGTTTGAAATCTTGCTCTGATCAGCAGTACTCTTTGATTTTTGTGCACATATCTTTTAGCGAGGTTGGCAGTTTTTTTGTGAATTTTGATGTTAACAAAGATGCTCTTAAACCAGCAATTGCATACTCCATTGCTCTCTCTTCGGATAATATTGGCGATTGAGCTTCTAGGATTAGAAACCTCTTGTAAACATCTTGCAAAGTTTCACCGGGACGCTGCTTGAGGTTTTTGAGAGCTTCGTTTAGCTAAGAGATGCTTTTGAGTCCCTCAAAATTTGCTAGCACTTTATCTCTTAGATTCTCCCAGGTGTATATTTATCTGGGTGGTAGGTTAAAATACTAGTTTAGTGCTACTCCTTCCAGGGCACAAGCAAAATCTTTTGCTAATGTAACATCATCTCCTCCAGCCGAAGTGATTGCTACTTCGTAGCTTATCAGGAAATGTCTGGGGTCTGAATCTCCTTTGTACTTCGGCACTGCGTTCATTCTGAACTGAGTTGGATTGTAACATTTTTGTAGTCCTTCAGATAATGGTGATTCTCTATTGAATGTGCTGGTGGGCATCATCATTCTGCCCGAAGTGACTTGTGTATTCTGTTGATCTTCAAAGTAGACTCTTCTTCTGTTTTGATTTGACCGTGCTCCAGTGATTTTGCTTTTTAGCTGCTCTATTTCTTAGAGAAGTTGAGCTTTCTTGCATTCCTGCTCAAGGATAGCTATTGTTTCTGAATCTTGACGGGTAGTTGCTTCCGCATCTTCGATTAACTACTGATGAAGTGTCAGCACGTAATCATTTCCCTTCCTTAGCTTTTCAATTTCGGCCTCTTGATTTGATTGCACCATTATGTCTTCCACCTCCGAGGTTTCTTGCCCATCAACTTTGGTTATATTTATTGTTCTTTCTTGCCTTTCATGCGAAGTACCGGTTGATGCATCCGGCCCAGGTGGGGTTGGAAAAGCACGACACACCGACCCGATTCTATATACGCGATCCGAACACGCAGTCTTAGCACCACAACTCTGGCAGCACAATACACTGATCCGGTTTTAGATACACATGATCTGGCCCCCGCAATCTTAGCATCTCAACTCCGGCACACCCACTCGGGGAAAGACCCAATCGCCCTAAAAGACTAGTTCAATAGGGGAAGGGTGGCTCTCCCTTTTAAGGTGGCTTCCTCCTCCCAAGCTAAGCAAGGTGGGATTATTCTAAGGCTCGCACGGTTGCCGCCCGACTACAACTGGGCCACTTGGCCCCATTGTTGCGTCTTTGCCACGGGTAATAGTGGAGGATGTCCTCATCATTCCCACCGCTTAAACAAGGGTCCTGCTCTGATACCAAATGATGTATCCGGCCTAGGTGGGGTTGGAAAAGCACGACACACCGACCCGATTCTAGATACGTGATCCGAATCCGCAGTCTTAGGACCACAACTCTAGCACACCCACTCGGGGAAAGACCCAATCGCCCTAAAAGACTAGTCCAATAGGGGAAGGGTGGCTCTCCCTTTTAAGGTGGCTTTCTCCTCCCAAGCTAAGCATGGTGGGATTATTCTGAGGCTCGCACGGTCGCCGCCCGACTACAACTGGGCCACTTGACTCCATTGTTGCGTCTTTGCCATGGGTAATAGTGGAGGATGTCCTCATCACCGGCCTCATGATCATTTGCTCCTGACAAGTTTCCTTCCACTTCGTGTAGGCTGGGAGTTTCAATTTCTGGTCGCGTACCCGAATTTGGATGCGACTGTGCGATTAGTGTTTGGTTGTGCACTTCGTGGTTTTGGTCCTGTTGACTGTGAACTCTGTCTTCATGGCCTTGTTGAGACCGTGCGTTCACCCTGACGGGCTCGACGTTTGACAACTCTGGCATGGTGCCCCATGCCATTTTCCTTCTTGATCTGGACATTGCGGGCTTTTCTTTTCGTACTCACAGACGGTGGGCGCCACTGTTGGCGTTTTAGAAATCGGCTTAAGATTTCAGAGTTGATTTCTTAAAACACCGACAGATTTAAACCACTTAGAACAATTTACTTTCGTGAAGTAAATTGAGAGGATTATCAACATGAAACTGTCATTCTAGAGTACGAAGTTACATGTCCGGGAATGTCTTTTCTATTCTAGTGTTACGAACTTACAGTGAGAGAGTCGAGGTCTTGACCCTCTCCCCACATGTCGTAAAGGAGCCCGTGGGTGTCCTTTTATAGCCCAAGGAACTCACTATAACGCTCTAAATGACTCAAATACCCCTAAGAACCCTAAAGCATTTTACATTTGCAACGCTCGCCTAGGGACATTTTTGAGATTCTTGTTTTTTGATTGCGCCACCATGATGAGGGGGCCCACGAGAGATTGCCTAACCACTTCGCTGCGGACTCCACGGCGCGAGGTCCTCTGTCTGATGCAAGACACTGAGGATCACCTCGCGCTCTTCCATTAGGGTGAGCCTGATCTCCGCCAAAGCGTGACTCCGCTCTGACCACCAGCGCTTCGACTCCGGCTCTCCTCCTTGAAAAGGTAACTTGACAGAGAAAACAGAAAGAGGACCTCACGATCGAAGTGAAATAATCATTCACTTCACATCGCATCCCCAACACCTACACTGAAATCGTGTGAGGTGCCTCCAGATCGATGAAGGGAACGATTACAGAGGACAGGACATTCAGGACCATGATATCAACTGCCAATTAGTGGATCAGTTTGGATGATCAAGCATATTGTCACGCATGTTTGAACAACAGATCTTGATTGCCAACATCCATCAAAGCACTGGATGCTGATCGGACGGTTCAGTTCTCAAGTTGTTGGTCCAACCTTTTGAACAGAAACTTGTTACCGTGTCATAGAGGGGAACCGTGCGTTTGGCAGTGTGTTAGTGAAGACTTAGATAAGTCTTTCAGATCTGGTCCATTCCAAAGCTACTAAAGTAACAGAAAGAATATGCTAGGCGTGGCTGTAGGTCTTAGAGCATCTCCAATAGTACCTCTCAAATCCAGCCTCCTATTCTCTGTTTTGAGAGCTGAGTCCCACTTTTCACCTCTCAATTTTTTCTCTCAGCTCTAATAGTATTGCTTATTTTTTTTAGCTCTCATCTTCCTCTAAACCGCGGGACCCACCTGTTAGCCATAGAATCGAGAAACACAGATGAAATCTCTCTGCCCGCTCGGCTCGACGGTGCTGCTTGCCGCCGGTGATTGGAGGCCGCCCCGCGTTGCCACCCCTGTCCCGTATATCGCCACCCCACGCGTGGATGATTGGAGGGCTCATCGCGAGTCGGCTCCTATCGCTTGCCAGCCCTTGTCGCCCGTGCAGCTCTGCACTGCGCACGAGAAACCCTGCGCCACGAATGGGAGGCCGAGCCGCCGCTGCTTCGCCCTTCGCCCACCAGCCCCCATCAGGATCTTGAAGGCTGAGCTGTCGCAGCTTCTCCCTTCTCCCGCCAGCCCCCATCCGCCTGTGGCCTCCATCGAATCCTGGAGACCGCATGTCGCCCGCATCTCCTCCGCCTCTCAGGGGCCGCTGCCCATGTCGGGAGACGCCGCGCCCGCCTCTCCTCCATGCGCGGAGGGCCGTGGGACGGGCCTAGCACGGCGGCACGTGAAGGGTCACGGGATAGGCGACACCGTGGCCCCGCTCGTGCGTGACACCTGTCCTCTGTCCTGTGAAGTGACGCTTGGCAGGCCGAGGAGGCGGCGTATCTTGGGAGGTCGGGGGAAGGGCGGCGGCAAGGGCAGGCAGCGGCCAGAGAGAGAGAGAGAGAGAGAGAGAGAGAGGAAAGGAGAGGTGGGCCAGCGCCAACGGCGGCGGTGGGTGGCTGGGGCCTGGCTCGCAGCGGTGGAGAGGGGGTGAAGAGGGAGAGAGAGAAAAAGGAGAGGAGAGAAGGCGTCCGGTGGAAAAAAAAATTACAAGACACCCGGTCTTTTATTAATCGGAGAGACCCTTATCCTACCAGCGACGCGTGTCCCATTACAATCTCAAAGCACCTCTCCCTAATCCGAATCTTAAACCTTAACGATGCCGCCATTTCTCCATTATTAGGCTACAGTACACGCCATTGAGCTTTCGTCTTGGACGAGCTCCCAGTCGCCGGGGGGAGTGCAGGCGTCAGGCGGTATGTCCATCTCAGCTCGTCTTGCCTCCGATCCTCTGTTCTTAGCTCGTCACCCGGGATTTCAGTATCATTCCCGCGGGGAATTCCGAAGAGTGCCTCCTGCGCTGCGCGTCGGCTGGCTTGCTCTGATGAAAGATAGAATTAATCCTCCTGCGCGGAGCTCGACGAAGACGAAAGGTCCGTCCGCGTCTCGATTCTATGGCTTAAGATTAGACTTAACTGCTTAAGGTGGAGGTGCATTGAGATCATATGATGTGGCACGTGTCACCCAAAGGTTTGGGTCTCTCAGATTAGTGAGAGACCTGGTCTCTCGTAATTTATTTCCCGTCCGGTGCGGAGTGGAGAAAGAGAAAGAGGAAAAAAAAAAAGAAACAGGAGAGGAGAAAAAAAGAAATGAAAAAATTGGTGGATCTCACTGTTGAGAGGGCTCCAAAACACAAGAGGTTGAAGTTAGAATTTAAAAGTCTTACTAAATTGAGAGTCTAAATAGTCAGTTTGTTGGAGTTGTTGTTTTGAGTTAGACACTCAAAAAATAGAGTAGGAGGCTAATTTGAGAAACCCGCTGGAGATGCTTTTATAGTGGTTGGCCATCGATTTTTCTCTGCAAGCTAAGTGAAGCAAGAACCGGAAGACAACATATCTGGAGCTCTCTTGAGGATGGGTGGTGGGAATCGGATTCTGTATTTGCACTCTGCTTGCTTGTGGTTCGAAATCGCCCTCTTTATTTATCCCTGATCTGAAATCAACACTGATCTTTATTCTCATTTCTGTTCTGCAAAACAGTTACCGATCAATCATTTTCAATGACATTTTCACGCAAGGTATACTCATAAGTTCTTTTTTTTAGGAAGTTGGGAGGGGAGGCCCCTACCTAATTTCATTAATTAAAACCAGTTTATGTACAATCACATTTCATAAAAAAGAAGAAAAAGCACTCGCAGGTGTGAAAATATAAAATGCATGAGTGCCATTACAGTTTGTCATCGACGATGAAATTAAAGGTTCCACTACAGTTTTGCTTTGTTATCATCGACGGCAAAGAAGTACTATATATATGTTGATAGTGTCAGAATACGCCACCATCGTACGATATGCTAACTTAGTAGTTGCCTTTACTTTAGTCGTGTCATACCAGCAATTGTACTCCTTGTAACTATAAAGACTTGATTTTCCGGATTGGTGGAGATGGTTGGCACAGTAGGAATGCTCTACCCGCAGATGAAATGACATGAACACTGAAGATTTGGACAGAGGTGTTCCAACAACCAAAAGCCAATGCATATCAGATCGTCGTGTTCCCACACTTTATTGGCAATCAATCACGTCAGCTAGCTGCAGTTACACCAACGAACACTCTTGAAACTTTTTCACCCCCAAAACACTTGCTCAACTTTTGCGTAAAAAGCGAAACAAAATTTGGTAGGGTAGGGTCATCATCAGTGGTTGATGTAGATGTTGTACTCGACGGTGGCGTCGCCGGTCTTGAGGTCCAGGGTGTGCGTCCTGGCCTGCGCGTAGCCTCTCGCCGAGCGGAACTCGCCGGTGCCGCCGACGACGGCCACCTCTCGGACGGCGGAGAACACCTCGTTGCGGCCCATGATGGCCACCGTGCTGCCGTTGTACCTGCCGCCCTGGAACACGAAGTTCATGCTCATCATCAGCTGCACCGTGTCCCTGCCAGCGCTGATGTAGGTGCCCTGCGCGCGGCCGATGAGCTTCGAGGACTTGAGGTCGGGCCCATCCGTCAGCGCGTCGTCGATGACGATCATGGCGCCGAACAAGGTCTTGGACGTGTTGGTCGACGCCGCCTGCGCCACGCGCACCGCCGTCGGGTTGGACCCGCTCAGCACGTCGTGCCAGTACAGCTTGATGTGGGTGGTCTTCTCGCCGGCGGCGGTGGAGGAGAGGAGGAGAGGAAGGAGGCAGAAGAAGAGCACCGGGGAAGCCATTGAGTACGAGGTGTTGCAATGGCGCTTGCCCGTGCGTGTATTTATTTATGCGCATGCGCGCTCGTCCGGAGCTTTATTTCGGAAGTGACCAAAGAATTATGTGCGCGCATGGCGTGGTGAGCGGGGCTGGTTGTTTGCTTTCGGAGGAAAGGAAATGTTCGGTGAGATGCCATCATCGAGGAGGGGCCTGGAGCAACAGAGGCTGTGGAAAGCAGACAAGAAAATTCACGTAGTGACGGTAAGCCCGATCTCTTGCCGTCTGGACAAGGAAAGTAGCAGGTGCCACAGGATGTGTCTAGAAGGTGCTGGTCCGTACAAAACACGTCAACTCGTGCTCAACGGCCCACTGCCAAATTCAAGGAAAGAAGTCCCGTCCGTCCTCCCTCAAATAGTCAAATCATACCTTAATCTTGATTTTAGATGTTTTCATCTGAGACGATTTTCCTATCTAACTAGCCATTTCAAGGATGCTTCATTCACTCAGTTGCCCAGTTGGTCTCTCGTCGATCAATCTTACTGTGGGATGGTTTGTTGTTTGCTGTGGAGTGAAAAAAACAAGAGTTTTTTTTTTCTTTCTACTACAGAGAAAACGATGATGCGCGTTTGCAGAACTTGTTGCTTGAGAGTTGAGAGATCTGGTCTCGGAAGAACCAGCCTGGCGGTCTCTGCATCATTGCAAGCGTATGTAAAACAGAGGTGATTAAACTTTTTTTTTTGTGAACGAAATAGAGGTGATTACACTGGTGCATATGCAAAAGGAATTTTTGTTGGTACACTAGGTGTTTATGTGATATGAGAAGACGTTTGCTTACGTTAGCACTCGGTGCTTAAATTATTTAGCAAAATGGATAGACCTATCTAAGAATTGTAGAAACCGAATTAGAATTTGAACGTCAACACTAGGTTGAATATCTGAAAATTTTAGTTGGCTGAAAGCTTAGTAAGGGTCAAACTGCTGAAGAACGAAAACGGTACCATATCAAGACCAGTAACGATGTTAACGATTCTACACGTTAATTAGGTCGTATCAAGTGTGAAGGGTCAATCCTAAGGGGAATGGTGCAGTCTTCCATACTTCTACTCTTCCGTCAATTCACGAGGTGTAGAATAGAGAGACAATAGCGTGCCTTTGTCCTCGACGGCTATCGGTCTGGCAAATTTAGTACATGTATCGGTCTTGGCGGTTCAAGGACGTCATCCTCGGTCTCGTCCTCGACGCATCGTCATCTTCGTCTACATCGTCTTCGCCTATGCCCACTACTTCATGACACCTCCTTGTGTCCAGTTGCATTATGTGTTGTTCATCTTCATTGGCTACCTCGACAACCTCAACGACCATGACTATTTGAAGAACCACATCATCAATCATGGCTACAGGCATTCGTCTTGGCTACCTCAATATTGGCATAAACGGTTACCGCCTTGATCCTAGCTTACCTTGTATCTAAGAGATGCTTCTTGGCACCTAATAACCAATCTACTCCTATATAATATGTCCATGAGACTCAACAATATAATCATTCATTATTTTCAACTCTATTCTCCTACAAAACCCACTCCTATAAACCAGCTATGGAGACGCAAAAAAGTTCCAAATATGGAGACGCAAATGAAAGGGTAATGTCACATACCTAGTTAGGTCTAGCGATAAATCCACCTTAGCAGATGAACAACAGTGGGGCGATCAATCTACCTTAGCCGGATGAAACGCTAAATGGCTAGTAGAAATCATTATCACACATGCTTCTTCTCTATTCTACATGACCGCCATTGTATAATTACACTAACTATGGTTTTAATTTTTTGGCATTAGAGGCATATGTGCCAACAGATTAAACTTTATATCACTAGTTATAGAACTTCATGGCAGGATTTTAGTTATGCAAAAGGAGATTGCTAGCTGATAATTGAAGTGGACTAGATCTCGATCCAAAAAATTCTCTAAGGAGCTGAAGAGGCCAAAGGAAACCATCACATCATGTCAGCAGGTCATTAACCTGCTGGATATTTTTGAGGAATATAGAGCTCTATCTGCTGCCGAAAAACTGTTGCGAGTCTTTGTTAAGGAACAGCTATCAGAGCAAAACAATCCCTCGAGGCCTATTGGAAACAGCGGTATCGTTTCAAACTCTGCAAACTGGGGGACGGAACACTGCCTTTCTGCATTCAAGTGCTTCCACCAGGCTAATGAAAACCAAATCAGGGTGTTGCATGAGCAGGATATGCCTATTTACTCTCATGTAGGTAAAGAGCAGATCCTCTTTGAATTTTACAACAACCTACTCGGCACCACAAATGACATTTCTTGGTCCTTCCCACTCCAAGAACTCTACACCACCGCCAACAACATTGATGCTGACTTAACAGAGGAGGAAGTCAAGCTTGCGCTCTGGCATATGAAGACTGACAGCAGTCTAGGACCGGACGGGTTTGGCCCGGCTTTTTTCAAGAAATTCTGGGACATAACCAAAGGTGACGTGATGCAACTTTACAAAGATTTCTGTCAGGAGCGCATCAGCCTAGAGTGCATCAACCAGGCCCTGATCGTTTTGCTTCCCAAAAAAGAGGATGTCGTCTCTGCTGGCGACTACCGACCGATCTCTCTACAAAATTGTCTGATGAAGATCATCAGCAAAGGTCTCACCTCCAGGCTGCAAGAGCGCAAATCTCCAACTTAGGATCTGACAACCAGACCGGCTTTATCAAGGGGCGGAACATCATAGACAGTTTCATTCTTGCTGCTGAACTGACCAATGTTGCCACAAAAGGAAGGTGCCGACTCTTGTACTCAAACTCGATTTACACGAAAGTGGAGGAGTACATGCCCTTCTAGACAGGTTTCAGGACATCACCCAACTACACTAACACATGGAACACGCTCGCCAAGCTCATGCCACTCTATCAGGCGATCACATCGGTTGATGTAGGAGACGACTCTACAACTTTTTTTTTGTTTGATGATTGGACAACACTTGGGCCGCTGCATCAGGCGATGCTTGCCGCCTTCACCCACTGCACCACAAAATACTGCATAGTTCGAGATGTGCTCTCGTCTGGTGCGCTTGCACTTCAGCTCCGAACGCGCCTCTCAAATGCCGCCTTGGATGAACTTGCTGTGCTGCACAATCACCTCGCCTCCTCCACTCTAGAAGATTGGCCAGACATCAAATTCATGAGAGGGGGGGGGGGGGGGGGGGGCACCACCCCTGGCTTCAAAACGAGCAGAGCTTACTCCATGATATGTCCTCCGGGCCAAGCTATGAGATGGCAAGATTTTAACTGGATGAATTTCGCCCCCAAAAAAGTCCAGATCTTCTTCTGGATCCTAAGGGCAGGCAACACAAGAACTAGACTCTTCCTCCATGCCAGGGGTGCAGTCCCGACGCCAGATTGCCCTTTTTGTGTCTCCATACACTGAGACCATCGACCATCTCTTTGTGGCGTGCCCATCAGTCCGTATGTTCTGGGACGCTGTGCTGCCAACATCCACAGGCCTGACCACGGTTGATGAGCTCTGTGACGCCATACCCTCCATGTTCCCTAACTGGCCACCAAAACTGAGAAACACACTGCTCTTGTGCCTGCTATGGGTAGTGTGGAAGTGTAGGAACAAGAAGATCTTTGATGCGGCGGCCATGTCCCTGCCGGCCGTGGCGTCCATGCTGCAAGAACATTTGCGCCTTTGGGCTGTTCGTGCGCCGACGAAAGTAGTCACACACCAAATGGAAGACTGGTGCACACTGAACGTCCATGTAATTAGATATAGTACCAGATGTTTGCTTTGCCTCGGTTTCTCTTGTCACTTCCGGTGCCTGGAGCGGCATATGTAAAAACCCTGTTGCTTTGCAATGAGAAATTCAGGTGGGGAACTCCCCCACCGTAGATTTCTCAAAAAAAAAAAGTTCTGCAAATGGTGTGTATATCAGATGAATTAAAGCATATATCGGCCACTAAAAAATGCAACTGCCTAGAAAACTCCATTTTATTTGTTTCATAGATATTTTGAGACTACATCAAGGCTGCAAGGCAACGCAAAAGCCCTGGTCCGTGAATGGTTTTAAGCTGTGTATGTTGTATATCCGCCAGCTATTTTACAGTATTGAGTATATGAATTTCTGTCGTCTATGGTACAGTAGCAATATTCATTCTGTTCCATTGAGAGTTAGAGGACGCACACGCCTACCTTACGTGCTGCTTTCGTGCGTGCGGTCCAGCCACGTAAAGGCGACAAAGAAAATAGGAAATGGAAAATGGCTGGAAAAAGTGTTGCCGGTTGGTGGTCGTCGTGAACGGTCGAGCAAAGTGTCAAACCGTACCACTAAGAAACAGCGGTAGTACGATTTTTCTTCCCGCGCGTGCAGCTACCACCTGCATCGCGCTTCACCTGTCAAATGAGCACTTCGGCATATGTGTCGACCTGCAACATCAGCGTCGTTGACTCATTGTTGGCAATGCGGCTAGGCGCTGCTGGTCACGTCAAAACATCGGTCGTTTTGTTAATTGGACTCGTTGACCAAAGAAAGAAAAAACAATGGAGTGATCCTGAAACTTGATTTTGAGCCTTATTTCCAAACACATAAAGGCTTCAGACAAGCAGATCCTTTGTCCCCTATTCTCTTCAATCTTGTAGCCGATATGCTAGCTATCCTAACTGGCAGAGCTAAAGAGGATGGACAAATAGCTGGGGTACTCCCCGAGCTGTTCGATGATGGTTTGTCTATTTTACAATACGCTGATGACATAGTCATCTTCCTGGATCATGATATAGAACAAGCAACAAATATGAAGCTTTTGTTTAGTGTTTTTGAACAACTATCTAGCTGGAAGATTAACTTTGATAAGAGTGAAATCTTTTGTTTTGGTGAGGCCAAAATTTTGGAATCACATTATACTACACTATTTGGTTGCAAAGTTGGTGCTCTCCCATTCAAATATCTTGGTATCCCTATTACTCATAGGAGACTAAGAAATAGCAAATGGAATGATGTTATCCAAGGGTTAGAGAAGAAGTTGAACAAATGGAAGGGCAAGCATATGTCTTCGGGAGGTAGACTTGTTCTTATCAACTCTGTCTTAAGTAATCTGCCGATATTCATGATGTCTTTCTTTGAAATTTCTGAGGGGGTTCTGCAAAAGCTATATAAGATCCGGTCCCGATTTTATTGAGAGGGAGAAGATCATAAGAAAAAGTACCACCTTACAAAATGGGATATACTATGTCAACCTAAAGAGCAAGGTGGTCTGGGAATTGCCAATCTGAAAGTAAAGAATATATGTCTATTAAGCAAGTGGATTTTTTAACTTCTTAATGAAGATGGGCCTTGGCAAAGGTTGTCGAAGAGTAAATATTTTGGCAATAGTACATTTACCCAAGCACAGAACCGACCAGGGGATTCTCACTTTTGGAGCGGTCTCTTAAAGGTTAGGGAGAAATTCTTCCAATGGGGCACGTTCTAAATTAGGGATGGCAGCCAAACAAGATTCTGGAATGATGTTTGGCTGGATAATATACCACTAAGCAATCAATTTCCAGCATTACATAGTGTGGCGAGGTGGAAACAAGTCATACTTATGGAAGTCCTCCAAAACAACATACCAAACCTGACCAATCTCAGGACACAAACTTATAGAGTGGAATAACCTGCTGACCAAATTGGCAAACGTACGACTTGAAGACAACCCAGACTTCTTCAAGTGGAATCTACATCAGAGCGGTACTTTCTTAGTGCGGTCGATGTACATAGCAATGTTAAAACTTAGTTCTCACCTCAAACACCTATGGCACATCAAACTTCCCCTCAAAAGCAAAATTTTCTTATGGTATTTGGCAAAGGGTATCACTTTAACAAAGGATAACCTTTAAAGAAAGAGATGGAAAGGTAGTCCCAAATGTAGTTTCTGTAATCATGATGAAACTATACACCTCCTCTTTTTTGAGTGTCATTTAGCCAAGACATTATGGTGGATTCTTAAAATTGCGATAGGGTTGCCAATGCCCAAGAGTATTGATCATATTGTTGGGGATTGGCTTAGATCCTGAAGGGGGAGGACAAAAAGAATAATCATTGTTGGGATTGCGGCTATGTTCTAGGCCATTTGGCTTAGCCGCATTGACATTGTCTTTAACAAAAAGTCTTTGATGAATGTGTTACAGGTTATCTTCAGGAGCTCTTATTGGTCAAGGCAATGGAGACTCTTGCAAAAAGAGGAGGACAGAGATGCCATTACTAAAGCATGTCAACAGGCGGAAGTGGTGGCCATGGAAATATTTGCTAGAAATGGATGGCCGGCTCTTTATCGAATCAGTTCTTAGTTTATTTCATTGGTTTTGTTGGTCACAAGACTATGTAATAATTGAAGAACTGGGTTGTATGCATGAACAATGCAAAAAGCAGGAAACTTGTTTCCATTATCTAAAAAAAGTGGACTCGTTTACTCATTGACATGTCATCAGCACATTCGCCGGGATGTAGTAATAAGTTCCCTTGACATAACTATTATGTCGAGCTGGAGTGTTATGAGCGTCCATTCACACAACACATATGAAGGACCAAGGAAGGCGAACCAGATGGGGGTGAATGGGAACCAATTAAAATTTTTCACAAGAACTTGGCCTATACCCCAATCACAACCCAAACTAACCTCAAACCAAATCACCAAGAAAACACACGCTAACATGTGATGTGTTAACCCTAAGAATGATTCAAAATGATGGAACTTTAAGCTGAAGGAAAGATATATGAAAAATGACAAACAAAACTTAATACTATGCAAAAACAAAAATCAAAACAAAGCAGTTCTGACGAAGTATCGGCAGTGCTGATCAGGTAATCAGGACTGCCGATCGGTAGTTTTGGTCCAAGCCATCGGCAGTGCCGATCTGATCCATCGGCAGTTGTCATTGGCATTGCTGGTCCATATCGAAAGCTCAAGAAATAGCAACAATGATTCGCCTGGAAAAATTGCAAAACACTATCAAACGATGCCAAAAATCACGAATATTGGACCAGATGTGCGTCATGGAAGGACACAACTCCTCCAAGTGGATACATATCAAAAGCTCAAGAAATCACCATGAATTTTGGATTCTACCAAAAAGTCTAGGGTTTGGATGAACTTTGGGAAATCCACAAAATGGAAGGTGCTAGAGTGTGACAACCACGGTGCCAAGAACACGGTTTAGGGAACCCTAACAATGACCTCTGATAAAAATTTAACCCACCCCAAAAGGTTTAAGCTTAGGATAACTCCATTTGCATGAAATTTGAATAAATTTAAATGCAAGTTGAACTACAAGCCAAATTATTTCCACAGAACATAATGTTGTGAAAAATATATGTTGTCGGTCACGATCAAGTATAATTTTGAGGAATTTCTCAGAATTTTGTTCTATTTAAATTCCCAAATAAATAGTTAAAAGATCAAAAACCACCCCTATTTACAAAATTCCTATTTAAATTTTATTAGGAACTAATGAGAGTTAGCATTTTTATAATATCAACCACATTATATAGAGCCTACACATATTTTTGGTTTGTCGGGATCGACTCCAATTAATTCCAATGAAAAATAACAAGCACCAGTGGTTTATAGGAGTTTGGAAATAAATGAAAAAGAAAAATTCCCCGTGGGACCTACCTGTCGGCGACACTGAGGAAGCACAACCGGGCGCCGCGCGCTCGCCCCGCTCATGCATCGACGTGTGACTGCCGACGTACAGCCAACGGCCGTTGCCGCGGATCGACTGCCCCATCAGCCTCCCGACATCCCCTCTGTCCCCCTCCCGGTCGGAACGCGCCCACTCTTATTTTCCCTTGCTCTCATTTTTCTCTTGCCGGGCACCACGCCCGCCACTGCCGCTCGGAGCTGGAGCCTGCCACGCAGACGCCTCGCCGCATGAGCTGCCACACCGAGCACCTCCGGACCTCCTTCCCGACAACCTCGGCCTTCGCGTGAAGCTGCATTCTCTCTTCCGCACCGAGCCGCCGGCAATCGCAGGTTTCTTCTCCGCCTTTGATGACCCCTCCGCCACCTCGCACACCCTCTCCAGTGAGCCTCCGACCGATTGCTCGCACATGCACACGGGTTCCAACCCAACGCCCCTCTCCGACCTCACTCGGCTCGCGCTTCTGCAGATCCGCCGCGGGAACGCCATTGCCGACCACCGTCACCCGCCGCCGCTCGTCACCGACCAAGCTAGGTGAGCAGAATTATGATTCTCCCACACGCTGCTCAACCACCACCACCTCCCGGCCACATTCACGCTCGCTTCGGGTATCGCCGTCGCCCTGGCCACCGGCCTTGCCCCTGCCACCGCACGTGGCCAGAGCGCCACCGCGCGCGCGCTCGGCTTGGCTAAGCTGGCCGATTGGCCAGGCACGCACTGGGCCGCGCCCTGCCTGGGCTAGATCTGGCCCAGGAGCAGCCCTCGCATGGGTTTTGGTCCATTGGGCTGCTGGAATGCGGCCCGCGGGCATAATAATGGATTTCTTTTGAATTACCAATTCTAGAAAATTGTTAAATGTTGTAAAATACATAGTAAATTAAGTACTGCGAATCTGGGAGCAAAGTAAATTTTGTTGGTCTTCTCTAGACATGTACTATTTAAGAAAAATACTAAATCCCTCTGCATGTGAGTATTTTTACCAGCACTAACTTGATTAGCTAAAACACTAATAAAATCATAAAGAATTCTAGGAGACCAGTAAATTCATGAAACTTGGAGAATAATCCTATGTTGACATATTGCACTTTCTTGTAAAAGCACAAGTTCTGGTTCTTTGTGTCTTAGTCACAATTAATTATTAAACCTTTTGCATTGTTCTAATTATTTAAAATTAATGGCTCATGTCATGTAAGTGAAATTTGGCATATAATTCACTCCTGGCATTAACCAATTACAGTAAATCACTCATGCTCTATTGACGAACAGAACCATGTTGAAATAATTAACTTCCCTTGTCCATTGTTTAATTATTAAAAATTAAGCAAGTAATGTATATAATGAAAACTTGACATAAGAATCACTCATGGTATGTTCTATTTACAGTAGATACCACATGAGTAAATAACTACTAATTCATGCTAAATCATTTAATTGTCTTGTAGGATTTAGTATTTCCTAATTATTCGGTAGTGCAATTTCGGGTTTATCTCATTTATGCTTACTCTTGCACGATAACATGCTCAACCCACTCCTGATATTACTCGATCATAAGTACACATACAACCCTTCACTGCTACATATTATATTTCTACATTGACATATTTGTTGAGGAAGTGCCATGAACCTCCTCTCATAATCATCATCATTGTATCATATAGATCACGAAGTGAACCACGTGGAGGCAGGACAAGAGCAGGAGCCAGAAGGACCGGGTGGTGCTTCAGCTAACCAGGAGCAGGACCAAGGAAAGCCCCAGTGCATCCTACCAGTTTTATATTTTTATTTTATCACTAGTTAGGGATGTAGGCTTGTGTGTGCATTAAGTATATAGGAGTTGCTTGAAAACTTTTATTGCAGTAGGTCCCCTTTAACCAATAATAGCCTTAGGATGGTAGTCGCTCTGCTTAATTTAGGACGGTCATTCGTCGAGTGGTATGGAGACCACTCGTAGCCCAGGAAATGTTATCACTTGGGAATGATGTCAGATGAAAGAAAGATAGAATGGGATAACAAGTGAAGACCGGACGAGCAATTAGGTGGAACGGGAAGGACAACTTGTCTTCAAGGAGGTAGTCACGTCCGAGTCACCTAAGGCTATGCGTCATGTCCAACCCATGGGATCAAGTTTGAACGTACTGTTTGTATGCTGGAGTTATGGGCCCAATAAACTGAGGTAGCTACGACTACTGCCTGGTCGGAAGATAGCCTTCTCCCTTCTTTGGTGGAACTGGGGCTGAGAGGAGGGAAGAATCCACCCACGAATGGCGGCATGGGGCGCATCGCGTTGGGGATCCTTTTTGGGGGAGTCTGGACCCGAAAGACCTTGTGATACCGTATGCGAAAGGTTGCTCCACATAGCTTCCATGAAGCGCGTATGGATCGTTCAAACAGGTTTCTCATGCAGGATGTAAATCGATTCGAGTCTTTGCCCTCACAGTAATGAGTACCACTTGATAACTCCACCGGAACGTGGATGGAAGCCATTAATATGATGGATGGGTTCAATACTGCTGTATGGAATTATTCTAGTTGCACCGCAACCATGATTGCTATAGTTTCGGTGCAAACTAAATTTCTTATTCTGCATGTCAACTTAACTTGATGCTAAAACTTGAAAAATAAGGATCCACTCGTAGGCTGGATTTTTGGTAACATAAACCCTACCTATGGTCTGTGCATGTCTACGAGTCGGTTGTAGTTGACCACTTTGACAGGTCAGTCTTGCTGAGTAGTAGTTGCTCAGGGCGAAGCTCTATGTGGTTTTCAGATGATCTGGGTGGCACCTGTCACTGCGGTGGAAGGTTCCACTGGGAAGGCCAGCGTCTTGACCGCTGAAACATTGAGTGGGAGCCTTGCAGCAATGATGATGAGGAGTAGGCTTGTGTGCGCTGGTACGATGTCAAGGGCATGACACCGATCAAGGCCGGCTTCGACTACTGTGTATCACCGTGAGAGGGCGTGGTATCTTACTTTCCGTCGAAACTCTTTAGTACTATTGAACTATTTCGCTTCCGCACTTTTAAAACTCTAGTTGTAATTTAAATTCGGATATGTGTGAAACTCTATATTCTATCTATGTTCTTGTTGCAACTATATTATTTGTCCTGTGTTGTACTATTGGATGTCATAGCGCGTGTCGTCACCCGAGAAAGATCCTGAAACAAAATCGTCTCTGTGGTAAGGCGGTTTTGTTATATAGAGCCTTTGGTTCGGTCAAGAACTTATCTAGGATTGTTCTAGCTCATCATAGCACCACAATTCCCTAAGAAATCCGTCCCAAAACTCATTCAAAAAGGAGATAAAAAATTCTCACGAAAATAGCTCTAAAAATAGAGAAAAAGACAAATTTAGGATTTAGGGAGAGAGGATGAACTTGAGCACAAAATGGAATCTCATATCATTGATTCATTCTTTCAAGATACATGGATACATGGCTAGGAAGTTACCCTCTTTCTCTCACTCTTTGGAAGAGAAAAAGGTGTCTCTCACACACCCTCTCCTCTCCTCTACAATATGAAGCACACTCCTAACTCTATGAAATGAAACCCTAACACAAGGCTAGAAGGAAGAGACACCCTCTCCCAGCAGCCCTACCTCTCCTTATATAGGCCTAGAGTTTTTCCTAAAGACCACACTACCCTTGACCTACAATATATTGCCACCTACCATTAGTGGCAAACTTGTCCAACTCTTTTTCCGCCGCCCGGATGCCCCCGGGTCCTTCACATCTTTGCTTTGCGATGGTGCCCATGCACCTCCAATTGCCACCACCAGTTTTGAGGCCCAAACCGGGAAACCACCTTGCACGCTTCTCAAAACATGTCTTCCTTGATGTTGACGCGTGTCACCTTGTCCCGCAATCCTGACCACCGACAAGTCTCTCCCGGGAGGTTTGAGCGGCTGCATGCATAAACTAGATGCTTTTTCTATTCTTTTCACTCACGTAGCTGATCCATCCTAGACTTGAACTAGAGACCTCACCCTTGAAGTAAATCATCGTGCTTCACGGGTTAAACGGGCTAGGCATTGTGTCTATAGATGGGCTGCACTAAATGGGTCGTGTCCGGGTCAGCACAATGGACTTATGGCAAGGCCTAACCACAACCCATATTGTGCCACGTGCTAGCATAGCTCATCTAACTCTGGGTCGTGTCGTGCTCAGGCCGAGCCAAAATAGTTGGGCCTCATGCCAGCCCATTTAGCCTAGCCCACCTGACCAACTATACCTTCAGTTAGTGTCGATAAGGGCTAATTCCACCAATATGTCCTAGCCCATTCAGCAATGGCAGCAGGGTGCACCGCCACAGGTAAGACAATAGAAAAACAATAAAAAAAGAAAAGGCACCCAGGACCAGCCCTGCCTGCCACCCTACAGTCAGATTAGCCTGTGTCTGAAACCCTTTCCGTTGTCCCCAATCGGGTCTGCTCGAAGGTCGGTGTTGCCATGCCTGCCGTTGTCGGGGAGTGATTGAGAGAGTGGAGCCATTGGAGAGGGTAGATCCGTGCCTGCCATCGCCGGAGCCATGCAGTGCCATGGCCATCGTCATGGGTCCAAGAGGGGCTAACTGTCAAGGAGTTGCCTTCTCATCGTGGAGTTGCACTGCTGTGGGAGAAGGGCGTTGGTGCCGAGGATGAGAAAGGAGAGGGGTGCCACCGTGAAGGAGGGGGTCGCGCTGCTCCATGCATCGAGGACAATGGAGGGAGTGGCAGGTAGCTGGGGGAGAGGGAGGGCACTACATAAAAAAGGAAGCGAGCGGAGGTGGCGGCCGGGTGAGAAGAAAATGAGGAGGAAGCGAAATCCTAGGGTCAATTTATAGTGGAAGTCCATTATAGTTGTAAAAATGGACCTATATATGGACCTGTCGATAGAGCCAATGGTCCGTATAGCTTCCTAGTGGCGGGTATTGTATGACATGATTTTGACACATACTAACATGTATGTGTAACCAGCCTTTTGACCTACGTATTAATTACTTGCTTATGGGCCAACACATATGAGCCTAATTAACCTATATAACGCATTGCTTGATCATTCATGTAAATGAAGAGCTGGGGGCAAAATATGTGGCCACCACAGCCATTGAAAATAGACTTGTACATATGTATGCTGGAAAATGCGATGAATCCGACTACGTATAAATCCATCAAACATCTGTGCCATTGTGATGATCAAGTCTAAATTAAAGGCATATGCGATGCAGCTTAGCAAGCTGATTTATAGCCCCAATTGTTCTATACATATTGAATGAAGGAATACACACGTACAATTGTTGGAATATTAAATATTATTCTACATGATTTAATCCAAAAAATATTTTTGACAAAGAACATGAGCATGACTTAAGGAATGTTGCAATCAAATCAATCTAGCCAAGACATCATCATGCCTTGATTATTGATAAAAAACATAAAAATGAAGAGGATAGAAAGAGAATGACAAACTAAGAGGACATGGTAATAGGGACTGTGTTGAAGACGAGCGCTCCCGAAAAACCTTATAGCCCTCCTATCCCAATGCATGAACACAAGAGGGTAGAGGTTCCGGTGGGACTGCTCTCCCAACACGTATGCACGCAGATATCGGTACAAAGATATGCTTTCTTTGCAACCGCCAGTGTGTGACAGAGAATGAGAGAAGAGAGTTGTATTGTTGTTCTGAATATATATCTTCAAGGAGACCTTGCTAGCTTTATACAGGTGCTTGGAGATGAAGATGAAACACTTTTCATTAAGCTCTCATGCATGGTAACTCCTAGGAGATGAAACGAATCATTACCATAATTGTGGAGCATTCTCTCACACATGGTAACTCCCAAAAGATGAAACAAAGAATCATCATAATATAGCACTCTGTCACAACTATTTATTTTCAAATTAGTCTTTTGGACTTTCACATTTATGGGTCACTACCCATTAACTCCAACAATCCTCATCAAATTTCAAAGGCACATTTGAAAGTTCTCTTAGCCACATGAGTTTTAATATATCTATGTTTTGGTGGAAACCATTTAGGGTTGAACATCCT
Source organism: Eleusine indica (assembly GCA_030378355.1). Taxonomy (NCBI): domain Eukaryota; kingdom Viridiplantae; phylum Streptophyta; class Magnoliopsida; order Poales; family Poaceae; genus Eleusine; species Eleusine indica. Next base: position 51,183,652 of record CM059494.1, read on the forward strand.
CCTAGAATAAGAGCTATGCCTATCCACAACTATACAATGGACTTTGCATTTAACTGATAGTCTTGTGTGGAAAATGTTTAACTCAAGCTTTTTACTGATACTAGGTTGTCGTAAGGATCCTCTCAATTTGGGGCACATGAGTCAAACTCGTGGCCTATTCATCAGCTTCTTCTAAATTAACCGTATTTTACGAACTGTGACTAGCAATCGGGCTCATATATGCATGTTCCTTTAAGATGTTCTTTAGGTAAACATCTATGTTAATGAAGCCATATGAAGTACATTAAGATAAAGATCAACTTACCATATAGATTAGGAGAATGCTGCATCTTCATGGAGTGGGTTGGTATTTAATGTACTCTCATCTCACACTACAACAAAAAGAACCTTTAGCCGTAGTTGAAACTCTATTGTAGTGGCGGACAAGCCAGTCCGCCGCTCCGTAACCACAGCTAAAAAAACACGTTTATAGCAGCAGACTTCGTTGGAAGAAAACAAAGTGCCGTTACTATAATGAATTGTAGTGGAGGGTGACATCTTCACCCGCCGCTATCACTAAACCCGAAAAATAAAAAAACACCCAACGGGCCGCATTGCCGCTGCCATCGCAATGGAGAAGGGAGGAGGGGCAATGAGCCATCATCGCCATCGCCATAGCTGGGTTGCCGGAGGAGGTGGGCGGCGCACCAGATCCGCCATGCGTGTGGCCGCCGGAGGTAGAGGGGCATCGCGCGGGTCACCGGAGGAGGATGTGGCGCTCTAGATCCACCCCGCGTACGGGCCGCCGAAGGAGGCGGCATCGCTCCAAATCCACCTCTCCCGTGGGCCGCCAGAGGAGGGGGCGCTCCGGATCCACCCCGCGTGCGGCCGTCGGAGGAGACGGCCCCGAGTGCGGCCGTCGGAGGAGGGGCACCACGCCGGCCGCCAGAGAAGACGGGACCTGAGCGCGGCCATTGAAGGAGGGGCGTGATGCGGGCCGCCGGAGGAGACGGCCCCGAGCGCGGCCATCGGAGGAGAGGGGCGCCGCGCAGGCCGCCGGAGGAGAGGGGCCTCGAGTCACCGCCGTCAGAGGAGAGGGGCCCCCAATCGCCACTGTCGGAGGAGAGGGGCCCCCAGTCGCTTCCGTCGAAGGAGAGGGGCCTCGAGTCACCCGCCGCCCGCCATGGGAGGAGAGGGGCGCCGAGTCGCCACCCTCCATGGAGCTACCAAGCTCCTCTGCCACCGAGCTCAGGCCTCTGTCCAAACATTGATTGCATCTTGGAAGAAGATGAGGATGGGACCTGTGCTTTTGACTGACGTTCACGTTTGAGTCCAATGGGAGTTGAGCGTGCAGATCGATGACATGACACTAGTGTTTCTTTAGTGAGGAGGACATGGTGGGCCTTAGGAATGGGTCTTATCATTTTTTGTTTGCTCACATGATTGGAAAGATGAAAAGCTGATACCAGCATGGGGGCACAATATTCAAATTTTTTGTAGCGGCGGTTGAATTCATGGCCCGCTGTTAGAAATTATTTTTAGTTGCGGTTGATGTCTTGGTCTGCCATTAAAAATTATTTTTAGCTACGGTTGATGTCTTGATCCGCCATTATAAATTTCACATAGCTGTAGTGGTGGCTTTTCTTTAGATGCGCCACTATGTGATATTTTGTACCACCGCTAAAGACCGTTTTTGTGGTAGTGTCAGTTAACTAACAACTTGTTTCGCCAACCTAATTCATAGGATCTCCAATCACATAGGATGTGTTACTATTGTGGTGTAACTCATGTGGGTCTTAGACCCATCTTGCTCAACATAATTTTTATCAGATTTTGTGAAAGACCCTTTGTGAAGGGATCTGCCAGATGCTTAGTTGATTCGATATAGTTCAATGCTATCATCCCAAGTTTTTCATTTTTCAGATAGATTTCAGTCTTCTATTCACATGTCATCATGACTTCATATTATCCTTAGAACTGGTCACCTTGGTTATCAGGATTTGATAGTCGCGATTCATAAGAATAGTCGGTATCTATTTCTAAACCACCAACAATTCCATCAAATATTCATGAAGCCAATCTACTTCAACAGTAGCAGTGTCCAAAGCTATGAGTTTTGCTTCCATTGTTAACCACGTTAAGATGATCTACTTGCAAAACTTGCATGAAACAACACCATCTTCAAGAGTGAATATATATCCATTTGTGGCTTTAATCTCATCAGCATCCGAAATCCAGTTAGAGTCATTATATCCCTCTAGTACTCTAGGATACCCAACATAGTGAATTTTATATGTTGTAGTACATTTCAAGTCGCACAATATTCTCTCAAGGGCATACCAGTGATCATCTCCTGGATTCGACTTAGTTTGCCCACAACATAGGAGATGTCAGTGCGGGTAGCATCACCCTACGATCATAAGATGTTGGAGCAGGTTTTTAATCACTAAAACCAAAATGGCTCAAAACCTTTTCTACATGGTGGGATTGAACCAATGTGATCCCATCATCTTTGTCATTAAGTAGCTTGATGTTCAAGATCACATTGACTACTCCCATATCCTTCATCTAAAAACTTTGGAAGAATAACTCCTTAACCTTGTTAATGGCACTGATATTTGTCCCAAACATTAGTACATCATCAACATAGAAGCACAAGATAACTCTCGCACCCACTATAGCTATTGTATACATATTTATCTCCTTCATTCACAACAAAGCCTGTTGGAGTTAAAGTTCGGTCGAACTTCTCATGCATTGCTTTGGTGCTTGCTTGAGGCCATATGAAGATTTTGACAACTTACACACTTTTCTTTCTTGATCTTTCACCACAAATCAATTTCTTAGGCTACCCGTGAAATCTAGATCCTTTAATTAGAGAGCACGTTGCAACATTAGCATCTATGAAGAGATGGTGTGCTTTTTGAATATTAATCTTGATCTCTAAAACCTTCCAAATATCAGTAATAAAAGGAGGTGAATCTGTGATACATGAGATAAAGGTGGACTCTGATGGTAAGGCCTTCCAATAGCTGGTGTACCACCCCATGATGAAATGAATGGGCAATGGTGATTCACATTCGCTGGATGAAAATCATGCTTACAAATATGTTGAGTAACAACATCTAGGGCTCTTGTACAAATACTCCATGCTAGCAACTCCGATGCTTCTATGAATCCCATGGGCAATGGAGGCTGCTGCCATGAAAACCTTTGGGCGTTTGAAAGCCCCTAGACCAATCAAAACAAACGCCACCAGCAAATTGCACTCAGGTGAACTGGTGATAGAATTCAGTGGCCCTATTAGCAAAATAAACACAATTAGGCCTTCGTTTTCTCACATCCATACGGAAGTTTAAATGTGTGAACAGTAGATCTTCAATAGATGCATACCATGAAGTTGGGAGCAGCGTGACTTGGTGACCCTCTGTATGTTCATCATCTTGTAAAAAGTAGTTAGGGTATCTTTGACGGCTTATGCAACTGCTTATTGAAAGTGCTTATGCTCAATAAGCAGTTTGGACTGCCAAACAACAAAATAGCAAAATTGCTTATGGGATATAAACACCTATAAGCACTTTGCTATTTTATACTATTGTAAGCACTTTGAGCAAAACAACAAAACGTAGCTTTTTAGTGCTTATGTGCAAGCATAAGCAGTTTAGACAGATAACCATAAACAGTTTTGCCAAACGCGTTGAGTGCTTGTGCTATAATAAGCACTATAAGCAGTTTTGACAGAATAAGTACTTTGTGCATAAGCCGTGTCAAATGCACCCTTAGTCCAGTCAACAAGGGTGATAGGACTAGGTGTGGCCAGAACACCATCCTTGCTCCGGCTGCTCCACATTTCAGTATAGGCCATGAACAAAGCATGGGCCACTTTATCAGTAAAATTGGAGTAGCAGGTACCTACTCATTATAGACACTCCATGAGATGTTATGATCTCATATGCCCGTGAGAGTTCCAAAATGATATGAAAGCTTGTCATAATGGTCATGAAGGATCAACTCGATAGATTGATGCTAAGACCCCTTTCAAAATACCAGCTTGCTCCAAGAGCTAGCCTTCTCTCACTTGGAGAAACAAGAACAGCAGCTTGATATATTGATGCTAAGACCCTTTTCAAAATACCAGCTTGCTCCAAGAGCCTTCTCTGGCTTGGAGAAAAGAACAGCACGAGCCTAAATAAAGAATTTTGGGCAGAAGGGTGCTCAAAACAGTAATCCGTGGGTCGTTGTAATTCCACCATGTCTTTAAAGGATTAGCAATGAAAATCTGTGCAGCTGTGGACACTGGGTGAACTGGGAGCATCGTCCTTCTAAAAAGGAAACCCATCCACAGCCGTCTCTAGGCTTGTACATGTAATGCGTTCAGAGCTCCTGATTATTTCAGAACCGAGACCAAGCCATATACCTTGATACTGTCTCCGCATCATGGCGAGCGACAACGGCGGTGTAGCTAGGATGCCAAATCGGGTTAGGTCCTTCTGACGAGTAATTTCTGGTCCCTTGAAAAATTATCAAGTGCTAACACAGTAGTTATGCACTGTTCTATCTTCTCTGATGAAGAGCTTTGCCCACTCATTGGTGAGATGGCCGGATCAGCGAGGCTCGTACTCGGCCCGTCACAACAGCGACTCTTCTCTTCGGTGGTCATAGTCAGCGACATGGTCGAGTTCACTGTCCTGTGAAAAGTCATCTAAGAAAGCTTCATTACTTTTTGCATCAGCCGCAACTGTCGGACTAGCAGCGGCTTTGTTCTTCACACCAACATGACTCTGCACAGATATGAAATTAAACCAATTTGGACATTTATAAAACTACTGTATATATACTTACCTCTGAAGAAGATTTAATATCTGCACGACGTGGGTCTGTCACACGGCCCCGACGAGCAGATTCCTTACCATCCGGAATCCTTGTAGAACGCCTGGCATAGCGTGTGCCTCCACGCCCCTTGTGCATGTATGCCGCTGGAGAACAATGATTACTGGAAGAAGCGGTACCAGATCCTAGGGCATGCTGCTTGAAGGTTGTATCGCCAAATATGGTTTGGCGACCGGAAACGGTCCCTCGAATCGTCACGTTCACGGCGTTCATTCACTTGAGATGGGTATTAGCCGAAGCGCTCCGGCGACCAATCGGCACGTCATGGCCGACGAGAGTCAGGGTGATAGTCCCGACGGACCCATGGCCTCGCCGGACGAGATGGCCATCAACCTCTTCGCCCCCTTGCCATTGCAGTACGTGGGAACCTGATGTCAAACGAACAAAAGAAAATATTAATTAGAAGCAAAAGCAGGATAACAAAAAAAAAGGGGCGACTGAGCTTGGATGCAAACCTTCACGAAGGAAAAATGTCAACTACTCAGGAGCAAACGAATCTCGATTATCGTTGCAGAGAATTGCCAGAATCCTGGGGCGTATCTAGCTACCACGTACGCCCTCGCTCCCCCAGATATGAGCATATATATATACGTAGCCGCTGGATAAAATCGTATCTACGTTGGGTATTCTGTTAAACAACAGAAATTGAAACGAAATCCACCGGTGCATATATCTGATGAGTTTCTATTGGATATGCTTAACTAAAAAGAAAATCGTGGGCACCAAGTTGAGCCAACGCTCGTTCCTCGCAAGGACTCTACTTGTTGGTGGGGCCGGGGGCACTTTTTTTTGAGAGAGAGAAAGGTGGGGGGCACTTGTATGACATGATTTTTACACATACTAACACGTAGGGTTAATCAGCCTTCTAACCCACGTATTAATTATTTGCTTATGGGCTAATTTACATGTGGGCCTAATTAACCTATATGAGAACACTACATGATCATGTAAATAAAGGGCTATGGGGCCAAATATGTGGCTACAAAAGCAGCCCATGTGCATAGCCCTTTGAAAATATACTTGTACGTGTACGTATGTACACCGGTAACATGCGTATACCATGAATCCGACTATGTATAAATCCATCAAACTCCTGTGTCACTGTGATGATCAAGTCCAAAGGCATATGCGATGCAGCTTATCCTCACGAAGGAAGTAGCGAGCTGATTTGTAGCCACAATTTGTCTACACATATTGCATGAAGGAATACGCACGTACGATGACAAAGAAGACAGTCTTTAGTTGCTCATTTGGCTTTTGCATTTACAAAGGACTTGTTCAGCAGCTTGGGCTCGTATATAATTTGGCCATCGTCATGATAAGATCTGGGAAGGGATGACAAGCCTTGCCAATGACTGAAATCCTCGCTCGCGCTTACGCCTTCCACAACTGAATGGCGGCGCTCTGCGTGACCTTCTCCTCTCAGCGCTTACCCTAGGCTTGGCCTATAAAAAACAGATTTGCTACAAATTAGTTAACTGAGATTTTGCACCATGGGCAGAAGGCAGGGTGGTGGAGCGTGGTGGCTGTGCGAACAGCGCGGCGTGGCGGCAAGGGTGCCAGCCTGTCGCTGGAGGTGGAGGATGGGGGTTGTGGCGTAGCGCAGGTATGAGCGGGTGGTGCGACGTGGTGGTGAGGGCGCCGCAACGTCGTGGGAGGCGGTTATCGCTGGTGGTTAGGGTGGAGGGGTTGTCGAGGGAAGGCGACGGCTCTCTAATGATCTCCAAGGTGGAGGGAGGCGATATTAGGGTTCTGGTGACTTCAACATCCTCCGACCGCGGTGCGGCGAGGCAGCGGTGGCTGTTAGAGCCCAAAGAAAATTTCTCCGTCTCTTCCATTTACAAATTTATGAATGACCAAGGAGTAAGAGATAGAAATACAGCTGAAATCTAGGAAAGTCCTTACCACTAAAAAATAAAGATTTTTACTTGGCTAGTGCACAAAGGGAAGACTCAGAACTGAAGAAGAAAAACTGGCCAGGTGAAGAGAGTTGTAAACTATGTGGGGGCAAAGGTGAAGAGAGTTGTAAACTATGTGGGGGCAAAGGAATCAACCACACACGTCATGTTCTTATGTCTAATGGCAACTTATGTATGGTGGCATTGTCTGAGATGCGGTCAAGTGGAGTGAGGTTCCTTTAAATATAAACGATTTTAACAGCCTCTATAACTACTAACCCCAAAGAAAATAAAATCAGATCTTTCCTGTTTGGAGCTATGAGAATTTATTCACAATAGATTCCTAGTTTACTATGAGACGCATCTCTATGTTATGTTTCATCATCTTTAGTTTGTTCGCTACATCGGCCTTACTGATTGCTCACTTGGCCATATACAGAAGATTCTATTGTTGGATTGCTTCAAATACGCTCCTAAAATTTGGATTAACACCATATGTGGCTACACGACACATTTTAGAGAAGAGAGAAACTTTACTATGATATTATATTATCTTAATATATTAATAGAAACGTATCCTATGAGAACTCACTTTCTATAAGAATTATGTGAACTTTAATTAACATCACAGAATCCTAAATCGATGGTCAGAGGTAGATGTGGATTAGTTTAGCACTTAACCCCTCACTAATCCAATCCTAACACTTTCTTTTCATTAACCCCCACCCTAATCAGCCGAGCCGATCGGGTCAATCGAGCCTGGACGTCGGACGCTCGGCACGCGCTCGCCCCCGCCCTGGTTCCTTGGCCTCCTACGCGCGCGCTGCACCTAAATTCTGTGTGTATCACGGGCGATAAATTGGAGTGCCTTCTTTCCAACTCCCTTGCTCTGAAGGAGCTGCACCTCTTTGATTACGAGGAGATAATTACCATCAAGATACCTCCTGTGTTGCGGCAGCTCAGCTTCCTGAATGTTACTGATTAATGCTACGAGCTGTCAGTGATAGAGAACCAAGCTCCGAATCTCTCCGTTTAAGAGTTTAGCGGAGACATAATCGGAGAAATATCGCAGGTGAAGAACGTAGATTGATGCGTTCGAACGTCGTTCATTATGCTCGTGTCATGCTGCCGTCCGTCATGCCAAACCTTGAGGAACAACACCCTGGATGATCATCTGTTCAATCGAGCTCGCCCTTACCTGGCCAAGGTGCCGCGCGCTCAACCCTGCCGCCTACTACTCACTACGGGAAAATCAATCTTTGTTGTGTGCCTAAAACTTTTGCCGTGTGTTTTGTTTCGGGCACACAATAAAGATGGTGTTTGCCGTATGCTAAATTAAAACACACGACAAAATTTTTACTGTATTTAAAAAAAGATTGGCACACGGCAAAGATGATATTTGCTGTATGTTTTTTTTGACACACGGCAAGCACCCTCTTTGTCGAGTGTTTTTTCCCTAACACTCGGTAAAATATAAATTCAAATTATATATAAAACCGTAAATTAATTGAAATAAAAAAATTTAAACTACAAAGTTGTATAACTTTTGAAGACTTATAACTTTTATTTTGATCATTTGTTCATTACTCAATGCAATTCAAAATATTATTCACAAAATCTAATAGTCTCGTATAGTTTCATGAAACATTCGATGAGACATATATAATTCGTGAACAATGTTATTATCACTTTATCAAATGATCAAATGACTAAAACAAAAGTTATAGATCTTAATAAGTTATATAACTTTCTAGTTCAACTCTTTTTTATTTGAAATAATTTAGTTAATAAAAAATATATTAAAAAATATATAAATAGGTGTTTGTCGTGTGCCATATATAAGCCACACGGCAAACATGGTCTTTGTCGTGTGCCATATATAAGGCACACGATAAAGATGGTCTTTGCCGTATGCCCGATATAAAGCACACGGTAAAGAGGTAAAATATAAAAAAAGCGAACACGAGATGTAGTCACAAATCAATATATAATGCAGTGGTAGAGGGCTCTACGCGCGAAGATGAGGTCCTGGGTTCGAATTTTGGCAGACGCACATTGCCGCGTAGCGCGCGAAAAAATGCCACGACTTGCGACTTGAGACGGGATACCTCGGCGTGAAAAAATAAATTTTGCCATTTTTTTGGGTTTTTTCAGTGATTTATATTTTTGTCGAGTGCAAGTCTTCATCGAGTGTTTTTTGACACTCGACAAAGTCTTTGCCGACAAATCCTTTGCCGTATAAGAGATGCCGCATGTAACCCACGACAAAGACTTTGTCGTGGGTATTTCGTGCTTTGTCGTGTGTCCTGGGCACGCGGCAAAGGTGCTGCTTCCCGTAGTGACTGCCGCGCGTAGGAGGCCAAGGCACCAGCGCGCGCCGAGCATCGACATCCATGCTCGATCGGCCCGATCAGCTCGGCTGAGTAGGGTGGGGGGTTAATGAAAAAAAGTGTTAGGGTAGGATTAGTGAGGGGTTAAGTGCTAAACTAGTTTATATCTACCTCTGGCCATCGATTTAAGATCATGTGATATTAATTAGAGTTCTCATAGTTCTCAAAGAAAGCCAGTTCTTATAGGATATGTTCCCTATATTAATATAAATTAAGAAAACTTGTTTGATAACATGTTGTACGCCAATAATATCATTAAAACGAAAGAGAGAATGCAACATAGGTCGATTTAGTGTCACTATAATTTGACTCTTCATGGCATGATTATTGTGTTGGATGCAAAAAAATTAATAGATGATTTATAATAAAAAAGGACAACCAACCTACACTTAAGATGATATGTTATCAATAGAAACTAATGCAAGTTCTAAAAACAAGAATATGCCATACTATGACTACAAAGGTTCTAAAAACGAAAGATATTATGTAAAATGACGTGTCCCGGTGACTAAGACCCTCTTGATGGACGGCGCCTAGCTCGCAGACCTGTTGAGAGCTCCACGTCGATATGCGCAAGTACGGAGGCTAGCGTGTCGGCACGGCGGCGGCCCTGCCGCCTTCCTCCGCCACGGTGTCATCTTCTGCTGACAGGAACATGGAGCGCGACGACGTGGTCGCTGCTGGCAGCGGCCTTGACTAGCACCCAGGTCAGTAGCTCCATCCTGGCGGCGTCACAGCACAGGGCCACCACCGCCCTCCTTCTCTTGAGTCTCGCTCTCCAGATTCAATGGCGAAAGCGGCCGGAGCTTGACGCCATCGTCGTCTGCTGCTGTGCTGTGCTAGCCGCCGGTCGAACACGAACAGGTCACGTCCTCTCGGCTCCTTGAGGCCTTGTTTGGGTACACTCAATCCGTATGGATTAGAGGGGATTGAGGTGGAAAATGAACTGATTTCCCCTTTAATCCCTCTCAATCCATATGGATTGGAGTGTATTCTCTAGTATCCAAACAAGGCCTGATGAATGAGCTCGACCGTCTCTCGATCCGGTGCGTTGGATGTGGTGGAGGGAGAGGGTGGCGGTTGCGTTATTATCTGCGAGGCAGCGAAGGGCAGCAGGTAACCGAGCTGCCCGCGGCGCCGCGGCAACGAAGCTCGCTGCGCAGGATCCGAGTATTTTAAATTATATTTGCTACAAATTAGTTAACTGAGATTTTGCAACCCGTTCAGTCAGCAAAAAACTGAACCGGCGGCACCATGGGCAGAAGGCAGGGTGGCCAAAAAGAAAAAAAAAAGACCCCCCTCGACTCCACTGCAAAGACACATATTCAACCACCGCTCTGCACTCGCTGCCGCAAACCAGAACCAACTCATACGCCCATCTCGTGTTGCATCTCATACAAAATCGTCGCACTGCCGGCGCCCGGCGATCTCGCCTGGTGAGATTCTTTATATTTTGTACTGATCATTCTGATCGATCTTGTGTATAGCCTAAGGTGGAATATACGTTGAAGAAGAGCACCGTCCTCGTGTGCGGTGTGCCGAGGAGTGATGATACCTGCCACGATCTGCACGAGTGCAAGAACAGCGACACTCGCGACGACCTCCGCGATCCGGTCCCAGCGGCAGCGATATACATCTCAAGCTACCCCTCAGGCTGCAGCACCGGCAACCGGCGCATGGCAGTCCTGGCGGCGCCCAGCGACTTTGGCCAATATGATGGCCCTGATCGCCTGAACATCATCCTCGATGATGCATTCAACAGAGGCCGTAGCCCTGATGCAGATTTCAACAACCTAGCGATGAACACGGTGTCTTGCATGTCCTCTGCATTGTGCGGTGATGATTTGAAGGCACCTGTGCTGATAAGAGCAACAAAGAGTCAGCAGGCAAGGTGTCATTCCGGACGGCAACGCCAACAGCATGAGAAATGATCTGGAATGATAATCCCGGCAATGCAAAGTTCAGTGAATAAAGAAGCAAAGTGTTCCCACGAGAGAACCATGCCTCAATGTTCATGTGCATCATACGAGCAAATAAATAAAACAAGTCATGTGACTCATGATTACTTATATGATCATGTTCTGAAGAAAGCTGCCATCCTTCAAATGTTCCCAGCTATGGCATAATTCTGCAACCTGCTAGATGGCCCGGTCCGGCGGCCTGTCACTTTACGTGAGTACGTGACTTAACTAGCTCATTCTTAAAAAAAAGCAGTCTAAGTATTGTTGTTGCAAGTCAAATGCAATACTTTTAGACTACTTATTTTGCCTTGTAGTTGGAGGAGAAGAAAGATGAGGATCACAGGCTCAGCCATCTTATGGCGCGCAGCGTGTTGCCCGCTTGCCTTGGAGTGTTGTGTCGCTGTGGCATTATTGGTTTCCAAGGCTCGTGGATCTGAGGCAAGCGGAGTCCATTGTGTGCTGCGTTATTGGTTTCCATGGAACAGTTTTATTTTGGGAGGGGGTTATCCTACTTGTGAAAAGTGTCAAAAGAGTATGAAATCAGAGGAAGAAAAAAAAAGACAAAGTGTGAAGTTTCTAGCCATTCTTCAGTTTGAGGAAAATAAATTATATTAGCTCTACGGATAACCAAGCGAACTTCTTTATAAATCATGCTTTATTAGCTGACACTTTACATCAAGCAGTGCACACAATTATTAGATCTGTACAATTCTAAAGCCATATTGATCCGATTTAGCATTGTCCTTGTATTCTTTTTTCTTGAATACATAGAAGAACTGCATACCTTTATATTAAGAGAGAAGAAAAACAGCTCCTTACAATTACCTGTCACTCCGGACTGAGCCATTAGGAGGTGGAATACAGAAAGATGGAATACTTTACAAATAAAACTATAGTGATGGGGATTAAAAATGCCGTCTCTACCAAAAAAACACGTCCATGTGGCTTGGACTATTAGTGACGGTTTTTTGTGAAATGTCTATATTGCTTTTGTTACAGACGGGATTCTATATAGCCGTCACTGCTACTTGCCCTATGTCAAATAGTAGTGACGTGGTTCTAGAAAGACGTCACTAAAAGTGGTTCAGAGACATGGTATTTTTATCCCGTCACTAATCTCGTGTCCCTAAATCTCTGTTTTGTGGTAGTGGAAAGGAAACAAGATCAATATAATTGGACAAGCACAACTAAACTAACCATGCTTGTCTCCAAATATCTTACACAATATCTTACACATCAGATATATCCATCAGAAAAGCAATGCGTAGCTGTATTAGCTAGGCATATATATGTCCAAATGTCTTACACCATATATATACTACAGCAAGGTTCTGTTTGGATGCTGTGTTATTTATAAACCAGAGTAATTGAAAACTATGGTTTTTTTTGCCTCACTCATAATATACTCCTGTTTTAAGATACCATAGTATTCTCCAGTTTTCATCAAAACCTTGACATGTTTCAAATGCTGCGGTATTTTTTTCCAGTTTTCACGCTTGCTCTTGGTAGCCAATTAGCAGTACCGCAGCAGCATTTGTATATATGGCCGTTTAATTTCTGGATATATTTGTTTTGCTAATCCATTTCTTAACAGCTTTGTATATCTTTAAGTGTATATGGTTTTAACTTGTAGGTCATGATGTGTGATGGCGACCGATGAATACGAGAAAAAAAAAATTGATGCATGCATGCATGCATATGAAGGAATACATGGTGCAGATAGGCACATGCATGGGGGATGCGAGATGAACTAGCGGAAGCGCGCAACTCGTTCTCGGTTCTAGAAAAAAGAGGTGGGGGTGGGGGGGGGGGGGGCAGATTTTTCAATACTTCAAAATTACCATTGTATCTTTCTAAAACACCAAAAATACTTTATATCCTTCATGATGCACTTCTCTAATTTCTAATATGTTATAGGAAATACATACAACACACAACATATAGTGAAAGCAACACATATGGAGTCATCTGGTTGAAATCCTTCTTCATCTCTCTTCACATTACTTTGCCATGTCATGAAAATGATGACATAACATCCTATTTATTGGAATCAAACTTTTTGAAAAAGTAAGCCAATGGATAAATGAGGTGTCGTTCATTAGACAGGACATGAGACTGCCTTGAAAGTTAGTTCCATCACCTTATACTTGTCTGTAGGCGCGGCAGCAAGAACCTGATCAGCGGCCTGCTTGTAGGCATTAGTAAGTTCAACTGCTTCCTCCTCTTTTCCTGCATCCTTGACCTTGGTGATACAAGCAGCAGGAATGAAAACAAGGTTGAAAGCAGCATCTCTAGTTTTGGCCAGCTCTTGTGGTGGGGCAGCAGCGAGTACAGAATCGAGAGCCTCCTGGACCTTTCTTTCCAAAGACTTGTCAATGACGGTGCATTCCGCTGGCACTAATGCAGCAGTCACCGTGACGGCAACAAATATTATTAAGATGACCTTCGCCATTGCTATTTTGCCTTGTAGTTGGTTGAGGAACGATTCAACAAGATATCACTGTCGTATGTTAATGGTCCGCATTCATCATGAAAGATGAGGTCATTACTTTATATCATGGATGTTGCATGGCGATATGACAACTTAAGGCCACGAGAGGTTTGCGGATGTCCAAAATGCTTGGTTGCATGCACACATGCTAGCACTACCAGAAAATGGAAATTTCATGAGAGTGCATATTTTTTGTGGGAGTAAAATTAAACCTACAGGATAATTGACTATTATGGTGACGGCTGCAAAAAACCTCCATGAAAATTAATTTTCCCGGCGGTTTTTGAAGACCTCCACGAAATTTGGTATTTTCCTGTGCGTCCACCACCGCCAAGAAAATGGCAACCACGCAGGCGAGACATCAATTCGTATTTCTCAGGCGCGAAATTATCTGAATCCTGACCTAATCCTCACCACGGCTGCTCTCTCTCCCAACCTTATCCTCACAACCTTCACGTCTGCCCATCCAACAAATCTCTCTCTCCCAGTCTCTCCCTCACTCTCTCAACCACAGCAAGCACCTGTATACTGGTGGACTAGCTCAAGCTCAACTCCGCAGGTGGCATGGGAGCGCAGGATCCTGGGGAGGCAGCCAACTGGAGGCGGAGGCAGCGACATCCCAATCGCAGCAGACTGGGAGGCACGGAGGCGGCTACATCTTGTGATTTTGATTTTGAAAGTAGAATAACTCAACGTAATAGATTGATAGATGCCAACCATGGCATATAAGTACACAGGCATAGAGATAGAGGAAGGATTACATGCCGTAAAAACAGCTAACAGAAAATAGAAACAAATCCTAACTTCCTAATTTCTATCTCGATATGCCTTTTATATTGCTTGCGGAATACGTTTGCTAACCCCCCCCCCCCCCCCGCAGATTGAACGTCAATCAACCACATGCGACGACATTCAAGTTGGAAAGAAATTCGGTCGGTAAACACCGACGTAGGGAGGCCTTTAGTAAATACATCTGCATATTGTGAAGTGGTTGGCACAAGAAAAACTTTCATCTCTCCTGTAGCAACCTTGTCGCGAACAAAGTGCAGGTCAATCTCCACATGTTTGGTACTCTGATGCTGAATTGGATTCATGGAGAGATAAACTGCACTGATATTATCACAGAACACCACTGACAAGCGACGAGGAGGAGAGTGAAGTTCATGAAGCAATTGCCATAGCCAAGAGATCTCTGCAACTGCATTAGCCACTGACCGGTACTCGGCCTTTGCGTTGGAATGAGACACTGTGGGTTGTCGCTTTGAGGACCAAGAAACTAAGTTGTCACCCACGAAAACAGCATAGCCGGAAGTAGAGGAACATGTGTCCGGACAGCTCGCCCAATCAGCATCAGAATAAGCAACCAGATTAGTGCCGGAGGAGGGACGTATCTATAAGCCATAGTCCAAGGTGCCTTTGACATGCGCTTGACCAAAGTGAGATGTGGCTCACAGAGATCATGCATATGTAGATAAATCTGCTGCACCGCATAGGAGATGTCCGGACGAGTGAAAGTTAGGTACTGAATGACACCAGCAATTCCACGGTAATGAGTGGGATCAGCAACACATGGGCCATCAGTAGGAAGCTTTGCACAAGTGTCGACGGGCGTAGAACAAGACTTGCAATCAGTCAAGCCAGCGCGATCAAGAATCTCCAATATGTAGTGATGTTGGGATAAAAATAGACAATCAGCACTGCGTGAAACAGACATCCCAAGGAAGTGATGAAGATTACCAAGATCTTTCATAGAGAACTCCACTGTGAGAGAGTCAATGACGCGACGAAGAAGAGCCTCCAAAGATGCAGTGAGAATAATGTCATCCACATAAAGAAGCAAATACGCCATGTCTGCTCCATGACAAAGAACAAATAAAGAGGTATTAGATTTGGCCTCAATAAAACCGAGAGACTGCATGAAGGAGGCAAATCGACTGTACCACGCATGGGGGCTTGCTTGGGTCCATAGAGGGACTTGTTGAGACGACAAACATGATCAGGATGGTTAGTGTCAACAAATCCAGAGGGTTGAGCACAGTAGACTGTCTTGTCCAGGGTGCCATGGAGAAAGGCGTTCTTGACATCCAGCTGATGAATCTACCAATCACGAGAAAGAGCCAACGAAAGCACTATACGAATAGTTGCAGGCTTCATAGCGGGACTAAAAGTTTCTCCAACATCAATACCTGGATGTTGAGTGAAGCCTCGAAAGACCCATCGAGCTTTATAACGATCAAGTGAGCCATCGAGATGCATCTTGTGATGATAGACCCACTTGCCAGTAACAATGTTGGCACCATCAGGCGCAGGTACGAGATCCCATGTGTTGTTTGCTTGGAGTGCAGTGAACTCCTCGATCATTGCATCACGCCAATTCGGGTCAGCCAATGTGCCACGGTAAGACTTAGGCAAAGGTGACAGAACAGTTTATTGCAAGTCGAATACCGACTTGGGCTGACGAACCCTGCTTCCCGCGAGAAGCCATGACATGCTCATTGGTGATAGCTAGAATGGTATGCCCCGGTGGGCAGGCGAGGAGCACTGGTCGCGGCGCGTGGCGTGCCACATGGACCAAGCGCGACTGGAGCAGGTACGAGACCAGGCGCGGCTGGAGCAAGCACGGGGTGCAGAGGAGGCGGGTTCAACACCTGGAGGAGGGCTGGACGGAGGAATGTCCGTGACTTGGGAAGGCGTCAGCACCCCGTTGGTAGCAACCCGAGGAGATGATCTAGCGGGGGTAGCGGGAAGCAAATTAGTACGTGCAACACATGGAGAACCAATAGGAGTAGGCACATAGTTAAACTCTGAAAGAAAGTCAAAGTTGGATGAAGGTAGTGGGAAGGGAAGCTCGGCAAAGGGAAAGGAGGATTCATCAAAGGTGACATGGAAAGAGATAATCAAATGATTGGTGGCAAGATTAAGGCAACGAGACCCTTTGTGGTCGGAAGGATAACCCAAGAACACACAAAGAAAGGACGGGGGGGGGGGGGGGGGGGGGGTTGTGTGGGGCGGTGGCGGAGAGATTGGGATAGCACCTACAACCGAAGACGTGAAGGTGGGTGTATGAAGGAGAGACGCCGTATAGCACACGAAGTACGACGTCTGAAAATTGAGCGTCTTGGTGGGATGGCGATTAAGGAGAAAGGTGGCAGTGTGAAGGGCCTCTACTCAATAGGGTGCATATGATGGCGATTAAGGAGAAAGGTGGTAGTGTGAAGGGCCTCTACCCAATAGGATGCCGGGATGCTCGCATGAAACATGAGAGAGCACATGATATTATTGGTGGAGCGGATGATGCGCTCAGCATGACCGTTTTGGGGAGAAGTGTGGGGCACGACATGCGAATGGTGGCACCGTGAGTAAGAAGGAACGGGTTGAGGAATTGTCAAATTCCCGGCCGTTGTCGCACTGAACAGTTTTGTTGGTGGTGCTAAAGTGAGTTTTGACATAATCGAAAAATGAGAGAGGGTGGTAAAGATGTCAGACTTAAGGCGTAAAGGAAAAGTGCAAGAGAAGTGTGAAAAATCATCAAGAATAATGAGATAATATTTATAACCAGTGACACTTGAAATGGGTGATGTCCACAAATCACGGTGTATTAAATCAAAACTTTTGAGAGCACGAGAGTTGGACTTAGCAAACAGGAGACGCACATGGAGACCTAGCTGACAAGCATGACACAAAACTTCTAACTCACTCTTATGACAAGAAGAATCTAAGATAGACGCTAAATGAGACAATGACTCATGACCAAGATGACCGAGCCGACGATATCAAAGCACACTAGGTGGGATGGTAGCCGTGAGCATGTGGGCGGGTGGACGAAAGGAGTAGAGCTCCCCAGAACTATTGCACCTGACGATCACGTTCTTCGTTGTGAGGTCCTTCACAGAAAGGCCAAATGGGTCAAACTCAACCGAACAATGATTATCAATAGTGAAACGATGAACAGATATGAGGTTTTTAATAATTTGTGGGGAGACAAGTACATTGTGGAGATATAAAGAACGATTGTCCATAGGGAAAGATAAAGTGCCCGTGCTGGTGACGGGCAATAGGGAGACATTACCAACGATAATATTAGACAGAGTGAGAGGGTTAGGAGGATGAAAGGTTGAAAGAGAATCAGAGTTTGAAACCATATGACTAGACGCACCTGAGTCCATGTAGAAGTTGTTGCTTGGCGGCAATGTGAGTGTCATCGTGTTGAACGAGTTCACGAGGGCCTGCTGATCAAACACGTATTGGTGCTGCTTCTGCTACTGCATGAGCGGAGAGGAAGTGTTGCTGTAGAAGTGGTGGTGGCCACCGTAGTGCTGCTGCTGCTGCTGCTGGGGCGTGCCGGTGTGCCCGATCGCAAAAGCCTGTGGACATGGGGGTAGCGGCGCGAGCGGGGACAGTAAGCGTGCGCCAGGCTGACCTGGCGAGACAGCAAATGTACCCGTGAGCGGGTTCCATTGAGGCTAGTGGGTCTGGCAATTGTTGTAGGGAGGACGCGAGTTGCCGCCCCCATTGCCGTAACCACCTTGCTAGCGACGATGGTTTCTGTTCCGGTTGTAACCGCCGCCGCCCAAAACGGTGCCCGAGGCAGGAGGGGTGGGTGGACGTGGTGCCGAGCCAGGGGAGCCGCCAGGGATCGTCGGGGCAGGAGGGCGATGTGGCAGGGAGCCACCGGAGGTGCCTGCAACCAGTGCCGTGGGCGCCGTCGCTACTTTGCTGGCCATGATTGACTCTTCAATGAGAAGATCGGATCGGATATCGCGGTACAGGGGAAACGGCTGGGTACGGGTGATCAGCACCGCAAGGTGGGAGTACTTCTCATTGAGGCCACGAAGCACGTTGAGGACAAGAGTGCGGTCGAGGACAGTCTCGCCCAAGTCTCCTAAGGCATCCGCCATACTTTTCATCTACCGGCAGTAGTCGGTGACCAAGAGATCTCCCTGAACGAGCGTTCAAAACTCGGCATCGAGGAGGATGGCATGGGTCTCCTTATTGCCGATGAATTGCTCTTCAAGGCCCAGCCAAAGGGAACGGAACGTCGGCGCCGAGGTAGACACAACCTCGATGAGATCAGATGAGACCGTGCTGTAGAGCCAAGATTTGACCATACAATCCATCTGATGCCAATGCGTGTCCTGAGAAACATTGACATCATCGCAGAGGACTAGGGTATCCAGGCCATACTTGGACAGGGTGTTGAGGACGAGCGAGCACCACTGATTGTAGTGAGGAGAGGTCTGGTCGAGGTCAAGGGGGATCATTGCCCTGATGTTGGTCACATCAATGGCCTGCGCATGAAGCTGGGACTGCTCAAGATCCTCATACTTGGCAAGGAGAGCGGCCGCCAAATTGGCAGAGGTCGTAGCCTCAGCGACGGCGGCACGAAGTCGGGCGATCTCTGTGGCAGAAGCAGTAGCATCGTTGGTGGTGTTGGTCATGGCGATGGAGGGTAGGGAAGATGGCAGGGCGCCGAGCTTCAAAGGGTAGAGATGGCCGCGGTGAGAGGCCGGCGGCAGAGAAGGGAGCGGAAGCGAGAGGAGGAACAAACCCCTCTGTACACCATGAAAGCAGAATAACTCAACGCAATAGATTGATAGATGCCAATCATGGTATATAAGTAGACAGGCGTAGAGATAGAGAAAGGATTACATGCCGTAAAAACAGCTAACAGAAAAAAGAAACAAATCCTAACTTCCTAATTCCTATCTCGATATGCCTTGTATATTGCTTGCGGAATACGTTTGCTAACATATTTTACGCTGTGAGAATAGGAAAAGGAGAAATTGCTGATGTATGTGTAATTTGATTGAAGTAATCGATCCATTAACATTCTTGTATTTGGCTTATGATGTGAGAACTGAAAATGTTGTGCAGCTGTCCAAAATCAAAAAAAAGAATTATCTCCTGTATAGTGCAAACTCGATTAATAATAAGCAATTATTTTCAACATGGCTTGTTACAATATCGTGAGGGTCGACCCTCATAAAAATTGGTTGTGTACAACTTATTTTTCGTGAGAGTGGCCGTCAGGGATTGCCGTCACGAAATATTCTCCCGTGTGCCACCCATCATGAAAAATGAATTTCCCTGGCACCGTATTGGTGTGTGTCTTTGCGTGACGGTTCACCGACGGGAAAACTTTTGGTGACGGTTTTTGCTATTTTCGTGAGGGTTTCAGGCACACGGGGAAATTCCGTTCTGTGGTATAGTGTTTAGTTAGTTTATTGCATGCATACTCGCTAGTATTTTTAGGAGGAAAGAGGTCTTTGTGGTGGACAAGAGAATTGGTTGATTTCAGACTTATGTTGGGCACATACACCTTATTTTGTTTCACAATAGTTTAGAAAATTTATTTATTGATTGATTGATAACTAACTAAGTGGCCCTATTTTTAGGGGATTTGCCTTACTAGACCCCATTCACTTTTAGGCAGTTTTACAATCTGCCATTGTCAAGCAGCTAATTAAGGGCTAGAGGTGTTTCTTTATTATCCAGTAGGTCGGCATGTATATACTAACAAATTGGTAATCTTGTTATGAGCAATAACAAAAGCTTTTGAACTATAAGAAAATCGTTTAATAGTGAGTTTTTATGATATATATTTTTGACATGTCTCAAGATGACGCATATTTTATCACATCATTTCGATCAGTTCGAATGTCGTAGTTGATATGCAATGTCAACTATGGTATGTCGTTGGAAGTAGGAATCGAAAGTAATGGAGTATGTCTGGTCACGAAGAGTAGTTGAGGAAGACCAAAGCTAAAGCAAAAAATGTGAACATGTAAACTAGTTCAGTCGGTCTAAATTGTAAATAAAAAATAAGTACTGAATATTATGAGTCATTAAGCTTATATTATTCCTATTAATTCTAAATAGTCTAGGCCCATATTTAATGTTGTAATGATTTAGTCCCACATGAGATGCTTATCATTAATTGTCTCAACTTATTAGGTGGATTACTGGTATATCTTCTAGAGAAGTTGAGAGAGGCCAAAGCCGAGCCACACGCGCTCGCGCGCGCCGCCGCTGCCAGCAGAGCGTTTTATTTCCATCATTTCATGACACACTATATATAATCCCTCCCCGGATTCGTCTGAAGGCTAATCATGAGATCACCGCTTTCCATCTTCCTCTCGAGATGTCTTTCGAGTCTTCCACGTCCAGGTCCTCTGCGTGCACAGAGCGTAGGGAGAGCAGGCCTCTGGAACCTTCCTCCGCGGGCGATCAGTTTTTTAGGGAGCGTCTTCGCGACTGCTCGCTGATCGATCAACCACAACCTTTTCCTCTTCAACAACAGACTATGACTACTTCCTGGAAGCCGTTCGAGGGACTGCACTGCGTACCTCTTCCTACATCAACTAAAATCGGCGATGTCAAAACAAACTCACAAAAATGACTCGTGAGAATGGAGCCGCCAGTGCCTACGACATAGGTCCCTCCGCAGGGTATACCTTTGACCCCAACTGTGTTATTTGCTTATTCAGTATATTAACCGTTATCACCACCAGCATTTTATTCTAGATTAAATTAATCATAAAATTGCCTAAATAGTTAATAATAAGTGAGTTCAGATTAGAATACAGAACCATTGATGGTAAAAAAATTGAACTGAAAAATCTACAAGAATGCTGTGGCAAGGGTAGTTTTAGGAGGCTCCATATAGTATACCTTATGCAAGTGAGTAGGAAGTTAAGCCAACGATTAATATTTTAGGATAAAACATTCATTCACATGGTGTCAGTTTATACTCCAAAGCCTATATGGCAACTTAAGCCACCGGAGTGTGCGGGAGCACGCACTTAAGCCAGCCTTCTCTTTAGCGGCATTCAAATATCGTTCTTGGATGGGCTTTTTTCTTCCAAACCAGATGTATCATATATAGGCTGTAGGATACATAGGGTTTTAGATTTTTTTTACCTGCTCTTCAATTTAATCATGAATTTTTTAACTAATATTGTTCAATCATTTGAAAAATATAAACATACAAGTACTAAACATTTCAAAGCTGAAAAATATAAAAATCCAAGTATACAAGGAAAGAAACTTAAAAGGCAATATGAAACATCTAGATAATCTAGAAAAAAAATCCTGTAACTTAAAAAGAAATGTGAAACTCTAATACGGGTATATTTAGATGTCACCATTGTATAACAACAATCCATAATATATATAATGAGTAACTTTTGAAAACAAATATAGTTGAGAATAAGAATTATAATATGGAACAGTGCATTATACATCATGGAGTATTTGAAAAATATAGAATGAAAAAATTCTTGGATTATTTTGCTGCCGGACAATATTTAATTATGAAATTTGCTGCCGGACACTGAAATAGGTTTTATTTGCTGCTGGACACTAAGAGACAATTACACAGTGTCTAGCAGCAAATGAAACTTATTTTAGTGTCCAGCAGCAAATATCAGGTTTATATGGTGTTCACCGGCAAATTTTGCAATAATTCTAATGTACAATTCGGGAGTTATTAATTCTGGCCTCATGTCTTATTGTGCGGCTGTAATACATTTTCTCAAGTATATCAATATGATTATTTAGTTTATGTGAATTTTCCAAAATTTTGGACATTTTTTAACTCAAATAATCAAACGAGGGTTGGAAGCTAACAATTTTATGAAATTTTAATGGGTTCCGTATCTGAATTAGCTCAAGATCCAAAATTTCAGATTTTTTGTTCGGCAGGATAAGATGTATGGATTACATGAAATCCTACGCCAGGATCCCTCGCAATGACAGCTCCTGCCGTACGTGTTTCATGCTGAAAAAAAGGGTATTTATTAGGATTTTCCCTAGTTATTTTGACTGCAGGAGACATGCATCAGAGATAATATTATGTTAGGATTTTTTTTAAAAAAAGGTCAGGGGTAAGAGATTTTCTCTTTAAAAAAACATGCTGTTCCATCATGTTCCGTACTGCCAGTGGTTAACCTATGTGTTGTGTAAGTCTGGTTGTTGCAAAGACAGGTAAAGGAATTGTCATTATTACATTATAAACTAAGGATCAGTTTGGAAGACCTGATCACATTCAACGATAATCATCAAGTGGCCGGTCAGCTTGTCAACAGACCTGATCTGATTAAACATAGATGCAAACATTTAAAACGAATTTGTATAAATACTTTGACATGTGTGCGTGTTGTAAATAAACCCACTAAAAACTGATTTAGCGGAGTGGACGTTGGTGATATGAGGTGCCGAAGAACAGATTGAGTAGTCCCTTTTGGCAGAGTGTCTACCACAGACACAGTTGAGTGAAGACTTGGGCTATGAGCCTCCATTGTTGTGATGGTGTTGATGTGTGGTTTGATTGGAGGAGGAGTGGGATGGAGCTATTTGTCCCGACTACATAAGGACTGGTTCGTTGTGTTGTATGTCTCCGGACATTCCATACATGTCACATCAATCCTGTGTAGGCGGTGGCTGGTATCTAATCCTTGCGGAGAATTAGTGTTCTAGTCATAAGCATACGAGGAGTAGTGGGTTCCGTTGGTTGCAACCCGGTCCCACAAGAGGGATACCCTGCCTGATAAGTGGTAGGCCCGTCACAACTCCAGAACTCATTGCCTTGCAAAGCTCTGGGAGGCCTAGTTCTATGGATGCGGGAGACACTAGTTGATGCTTGGAAAAAATTCTATGTACGCTACTATACTTAGGCAACGACCATAGTCTATATATGTTATAGTGCCATGTCATGTGGGTATAGGTGTATAAACTCTACAGAATATAATTTATGTACAAAGCCACGTCCTCGGTCATAGACGACTGCCCTTGTGAGCATCCATGGTGATTAGTGTTGTTTTTTTCCTCTTCCCCCTTTTTTGAATGTTTTGGATTCCGGTCTAGAGCTGAGGTTGTTGACGGTCGTTAAATTCTATTTCTGGCCATCAGTATTACTCCAAATAAAGAAGGATTGCATATTCCCATCATGCATGTTGGTTAGAATTAATAAATATTCACTATTGCTTGGAGAATCACTGACATGCAGGAGAAATAACGAAATGGAGAAGGAAACACTCCCATGTAACGAAGAAACACAACTTCCACCAATCAAAGCTCACCAACAGGGACTCCCACAGATTGACTGGCCCACTGAAAGTTGCCTAGAGAGGGGTGAATAGGCAATTTAAAATTTAAATCTGAAAGACACTAAGTTTTGATCAAATCCAGAGAATGACGGAACTTCCGTCAGAAATGACAGAACTTCCGTCACCACGGTTGTTCTGTCAAATCACCCATCCTTTCTCTAAAACTAATTGAAATGCAGATAACTAAAAGAAAAAGATACGATACTTGACAGTAGTGAAGCTATAGCAATGCACACCTCGGTTTCTTTGATAGATAACTAGCAACACAATTATCAAGTGAATCGAGCACAATAATATGAAAAGAATACACAAGCACAATAATAAAAGCAGGAATGTAAAGAGAGACATAAGGATTTAACCCGAGGTTCGGCAACCACACTAAGTAGTCCCTACGTCCTTGTTGAGGAGCCACACAAAGTGGCCGGGTCTCTCTCAACCCGTTTCCCCGCCAAGCAATCACAAAGATCGTACTTGGATTTCTTTCTCCACTTGATTCTTTTCCTCCGGAGGCGAATCACATCTTCATGAACGTCCCCGTCTGACCACAATAAGTTGCGAGCTCAAGGGCGATGCCTAGCCGTCTAGGAGACCAAGTCTCCAAGAGTAACAAGCAAATCGAATCTTGTTTGGGGAGGGAAAGATGTGCTCAAGCTTTTGAGTGGATGGATTCAATCTTTTTGTGGTTATATCTCTCTCACTTTGCTTGGAATATCAATATCAAGTCTAGGAGTGAGAGGGGAGAGCTTTAGATAAAGAATGAGTGAAATACCAAGATGTCCAACCCTTCCTATGGGGGAAGGGGTAGGCTATTTATAGAGCTCTCTCAAAAATTAGTCGTTGTATAGCTTTTCTGACTCTGATGGAACTTCCATGGTTCCCCACGGAACTTCCATTAATTCAAAAAGAGCCATTACGCGGAGGATTCCAGCTGAGCCAAAGATGATGGAACTTCCGTGATGGTCACCATGAAACTTCCGTCGCTCTCGGGTTTGCGACAAAGAGAATGAAGGGAAAGACGGAACTTCCGTGGCAGAGGCCACGGAACTTTCGTAGCTCTCAGGTTGTTGGAGTTTGAAGCTGGGCACTGACGGAACTTCCGTAAGGGGACTCACGGAACTTCCGCTACTCTCTGTTTGGCTCAGAACTGGTTGGTTCTTTTTGGCTTTTGGTTGTCTAAATTTCTCTCAAAGATTTGTGGTTGGGTTAAGCACATAATTTCCCTTTATAGCAAGATTGATTTACCCCCCTTGATAGTGCGGCAAACTTATGACTCAATTAAAAACAAAAAGCTACACTTGAAGCACTTGACTCCATTTCTCTTTTCTTCTTTTTAGGAGTAAAACAACCATCTTGCAAGTGTGGTATTGAATAATAATCTAATTATCTACACATTTACCTCATGAACATGTTAGCATAATTTTAATCTTTAGTCATCATACACCAAAACCCACTAGGGGATCCTAGATGCATCTTCAATCTCCCCCTTTTTGGTGATTAATGATAATAGATTAAAAAGGATATAAAAGAGATAAACAAGTAATACAAATATAGCAGAACTCCCCCTAAAGATATGTATGAGTCACAAGAACATGTGAAGGAGCTCTCCCAATATTTTGCAAAAAGTGGGGTGCCTAAAAAAGGTGTACAAGTGTGCATCAAAGTGAAAGAGCAATAGATCATCAACACACTTAGCACAATCAACACATCACTAAGTAATAACAAGCACCATACAATACCATAAAGCAAGATAGAGTTATTACAATAAAGGTTCACAAATAGTTTTTCACACACAAAGCAACTACGGGGGGATACTTATCCATAGGTTCATCTATTCTATTACATGAGAAGAGGCACATGAAACATATCCCTTTTTCATCGCCTTTCTCTCCCCCTTTGGCATCAATGCACCAAAAAGAAGGAGAGAGAGAGAGAGAGAGAGAGAGAGAGAGTAAAGAGAAGAAATCACTCGTCATCTTACTCGGACTCTTCATATTGATATTCACTTTCACGTGCCGGAGGTAGAGGAGTGGTGGATGGTCCAACGGAGAGATCACTCCAGTCATAGCCGGCAAGAGGGTCCTCGAAAACCGGCGGCTCATCATCGGGCTCATACTCAGAACCATCAGGAGACACCTTATGGACTTGGGCCCTTTGGTCCCTCTTGTAGCGTCTCACTTGCTTCTTCATTCTCCTCTTATTCTCCCAGTTCTCTCTAGCATTGAAGCAACAGGTAGTAAAGATGCCTTTAAGAAAGGCGAGAACTGGATAAGATGGACGGCGTTACCTATCTTGAGGTGCCTAGGCTGAGGAAGCAGCTCTGGCTGCTGCATCTCTCTCAACCGCTGTCTCGGCATGAGCACGGGCGAGACTCGCTCTCCTAGAGGAAGACACTCCTGGGAGAGTAGGATCAACTGGGCGAAGCTCATGTTGCACCCTAGGTCAGAGAGGAACATGCTTGCATTCGTTCTCAAATATAAGCCCAGTTTCAGCTTCAATCATCCTCATGAGATAGGGAGCATAGGGGAGAGATCTACTTGTGTCCATAAATGACAGGTGGATGTCATTTGTGATGAAGTCCATCACACAGAATGGAGTGGCATCTGGAGCAAATCTTGCAAGGATGTTCCTGGAGGACTCCACTATAGCTGTAACATATCCACCCTTAGGTGCAATAGTAACTCGAAGCATCCGATTGAGAGTGAAGTAGAAATTGTGAAGGCCATTAGTTGTTCCAAACACATTTGGACACGTCTCATAGCACATGAAAGCCATGTCCTTCTCCTTCATCACAGGTTCATTTGTGATGATCTCTCTAGTGTGATCCGAACTTCCTTGAAAGAAGTAGCTTACAAAGCGACTCGCTGAGACAGAATATTCCACATCTTGAGTTCTCCAATGAAGTACGCCCTTGCCATCAAGGAAGAGAGTGGAGTAGAACTGGCAGATTACCTCCTCGTTCTAATCATATTTGAATCCGATCAAAGCACACATCAAGAAGCATTACTCTCTTATTCATTTCGTGATTTCCTTTAGTTTTAGTGGAGTTAGGCTTAGAATAGAATCTTCTTCGTTCACAAGTGTTCCTTCGAGTCTTCTTCAGTTCACAAGTTTTAATGGAGTTAGACTTAGAATAGAGAGCTAGGGTGAATAAAACCAAACCTTTTGGGAGCTACAGCTACTCAGGCTGCTTGCACTTAGCATGCTCCACCTCGAGTCCCGTCAGAAAGAAAAGCATTTTGATGGAAGAAAATTATTACACAGCGTTCGAACACTTCTATATTCACTATATATATATATAGTAAATATATTATTTATACCTGGCTACACAATAGGAAATTCTATAGCTGGACCCAATCCAGGGATCCGACCCGCCCGACCCAGGTAGGTCCTCTGGTGCAGACCCAACCAACCGGAGGCGTTTCCCACACGTGCCGAGCACGATCCCCACGATGCTACCATCAAGCCCAACGCCGCCCTCGCTCCATTTGCCGTTCGCCTCTCACCGTCCCCGAAGAACAAGCCCCTCCGTGTTCGGTGTTCCCGTTTGCTGTCAACCTTCACGGGCGCAAGGTCCTAATCCAGCCTCCTGGTCATGGCGGAGCCGATGGCGACGCAGCCGGCGAACTCAACGTCACCAACTTCGACGCCTTCCTCAAGGCCTTGCTGGAGTTGTTCGCGGTGGTGAAGTTTCCGCCTCGATTGATTCGTCCAATCGTCTGCATATTGTTTCCGCCTCTGTTAATTCGTGTTTCTTTTCTTCTTCTCTAGGTTGGTTCGATGTGGCTGCGCTCAACGTCTGTGGTACTTCTGATCCGTTCATTGCAGTTGCTCGACGTCCCGGCAAGGCGGCGATTGTCCTTCATCAATCGATATATATTGACAATGCATTTGCATTCCGCACACCGGGCAGCAGGTGCATACGTGCTTGTCATTTGAACCCCCCAAATTGTTTTTATTTGTGCCCTGTTACTGATGAATCAGAGATCTGTTCTCCCAAATATACTCTCCAATTTGTTTTCAATTTTCCTCAGCTCGGGGATGCATTGGATGTATGTGGTCCCTAATTTCCTTCCCAAATTATTAATAATTTGTTCATCCGTAAACAAATACTTTAGGTGCCTGTGATCCAATTTATTCACCAATCTGAAAAGCATTATCTTTTCTAGTTCTAAATACTGACTCGTCAAGTGCCATCCGCCACATCAACTGAATCCACAGGTTAGCTTCCATTCATTTTATTTTTTTTTTTTGATTTTGGTCACGCTGGAATGATTGGTCTGTGCTTCTACCTCCGCCTGATGTGAGTAGCTTTGTCTTGGATGATTAGCCAACTCAAATCTGCCGTGGCGGCAGCCGCCCGTTAGAGCAGCAAGTTCCATCTCCCCACAGATGTTCGGCAGTGGCAAGGTTCGTATGATTTATCGTCACCACATCCTGATTCATGGTTTTTTTACATCGTTCTCCAGCTGGCACTATTGTCGTTTCGTGATCTGTTTATCTGTTGGATCCATTATCAATTGCCTAAATCCGTGCAGATTAATGCCAGTTAATTTAATGTGATGACTGTGTGCCTTTAGCTCCATCTGATGTGAACTACGCAACACAGTTTCAGGTGATGATGCTTCGGCAGATTATAGGCCAATGCACACGCTTAAATATGATCTCCTTTCATTGGTTATATCCCCATCCTGTGTGCTGCTTAAGAGCTCCTCAACTAAGGTAATTTCCAAGCAATCTGATTTATTGCTGATTATTAATTGATTATTTCTTTTTTACCAACGTTCCAACATGTGTTTCTTGCCATACCATCTCTGAAAAATACTCTTGCAGCAGAGGAGCTCGAAATAACTGAAATTAACAGGCCATTGTGCAATTTTCTAGTTTCACTGTTTAACTTCCTCATGACAGAAAACCATTAGGACCTAAAGATGGCTTGTAGTCATCTAGTTTTTTTTGTGGATTGTGCAACAAAAATTAGGCAATTTGACTGCAAAAATCTATGGTCATTGTTTACCATTGTATTATTGTGGCAGTATGCCTAATTGCTCATGCATCTGAATGCCAATTTAATTCTTTTCTCGATAATGTGTTCATCACTCATTAAGCCTTGATGTTATTTTATTCTTAGCTCTGTCGAGCTCATGATGTCCGAACACCATATTACTTACAGTAATATTTTCATTGTGATGAAATGTAAGAAAATATGAATTTATCTATCATAAATCTTGTGATCTAGATTTCGTCAACAGCTTCCATATATACTTGACGTTCTGAACTAACAGTACATATAAAAAAAATATGCATCTGCCAGAAGGTAGTGATCTGATATTATTCCTGCTTATTATAGAAGTATTCGAGCACTGTGTAATAATTTTCTTCCATCAGAATGCTTTTCTTTCTAACGGGACTCGAGGTGGAGCATGCTAAGTGCAAGCAGCCTGAGTAGCTGTAGCTCCCAAAAGGTTTGGTTTTATTCACCCTAGCTCTCTATACATGTTCGGATGTTCATATCAGATTGAAATTTCTACTAGCAATTGACTGATGAATGAGTACATGTTGCCGAACGATCTATTGCAATGCCAATATATTATTGCGAGGAATCCAGAGCTAATTACTTCGGTGCTCTCTAATTACCATCTCCTAATTTGTCCACCTTTCACCGCTGCATATAAATAAAGAAAAAAAAAAGGTAAACTGACAAATATTCATGTAATGGTCATGGGTTTCTCATCCATAGCCCATACTTTGTTTAAATATTTTTAATATTGCCAATATAGGACTGTAAAGGTAGAGCACTAGTATCATTCATATTTGTTCCTTCCCTATGTCGTCTCATAAAAAATTCATATATTTACTATTGTACTCACTACGATGATTTCAGGTGATGAGGGAAAATGGACAATTGTGGGGCAAGAAGTTCAATGTTTCCAGGTTGGTTATTGGTTAGACAGCAGTGCATCTAGAGATTCTAATGCAGTTCCACAATCACTGTCCAGTCCAATCTCAGTTTATAATCACTAGTGGAAAAACAAATTCAACTGTCCAGCTTCCTTCAGATTAAGGCGGGGAATGGTATTGTGCTCCAGTCTACCTCTGTTCAAGCAATGGAAGCCTTCATGGTTTTATCTTCTATTTTGTTTTGTAAAAATCTGCATGACTTCTCTGATGATGCTTCTGGTATGATACTATTGGAGTTATGACAAGAAACAATGGCTTATGGCACAACTTCAGGCTGTTGTATGATGTAGACATAAAGCAGAGTGCATGTGCTTTGTCGAACACATTAGAATATGCGCATAAAAAAAGCAATTTGATAATATCAGTTATTCTCTGATGTCTTATTGGCAGTTTGATATTGTGTGGCGTAGTGATTGACATGTTATAATGCGATATTGAATCAATAATGCGATCTGGAAATTATTGTGGTGTAGTGCATCTCAAATGTTGATTAAAATTGAGCTAATTTGGTAAAATGAAATTGCTATCATTTGATCAGAGGTACGTCATGCAGCACAAAAAAAATATTTTTTTTTAGTAATGTGTACCTCGCGTTGTACAAACTTGTAAATGCAATAGAACCTAGTAACGGACAGTCGGACAACCATGGAGGATGGGCGTGTAGTGGGAACGCTCCGCTCGGGAGATGCACACCGCGCGGAGTGGACCCGTTTCTATAGTGGGAGAACGGACGCACGCGTTCGATCGCAGCCTGGCCCAGACGTGATAATCCAACCTGGCTACAGATTATACCTACACTATATATATATACATATAGATAGATAGATAGATAGATAGATAGATAGATAGATAGGATAGGATAATTCCATTCTACTCCCAAGTGTAGTTACTTCCATGTTCAAAAAACCACCTTGGATATGTGTTCATACCCATTTATCATTTTGAGTATGTACACATACTTAAAACAATATTTTTAAGAGTGATAACCATAAAAAACTTTGAAGGCACTCCTAGTTATAAGCATATGAACTTATATCGCATTTACTACTATATAAATGTGAGTATGTTCATATACTTCATGTATCCCAACAAAAAATAAGTGGGTATGTCCATATACCCACTAGTATGACTATATACGTAATTTTAAAATCTCATGTATGTAATAATACTCTCTAGATTGTGAGATATATATATAGAAGTAGCTACTTTTGGGAGTAGCAAAAATGCTAGGGCTATACGTTAAATAGCTATTTAACACCACGACCATAAATTTTCATTCACAACCATAAAAGTTTACACGTGACCATAAAACTATGAAAATCCACACCCGTGACCATAAACTTTGTCCACAACCATAAATCTTTTCACACCATAATCATAAAATTTACTAAATTTATTCCCACAACCATAAATATTTTCATTGTGACCATAAAACTTTGCGTGGTGGTAAATAACAGATTTTAGACGTTGTGTCAAATAAGAGTATATATATATATATATATATATATATATATTTGTTTTGCTAATGCTTAACAGCTTTGTATATCTTTAAAGTGTATATGGTTTTAACTTGTAGGTCATGATGTGTGATGACCACCGATGAATAGGAAAAAAAATTGCTCCATATATAGTCTAAAGCTGACAGGGAAGGATTTCCACCCCCACAGTAATTTCACCGATGCGGATAGCGTCCGGAGGCAATAGATATGTACTTGTCGATGTGGGTGATTCTTTTAATGAGGCATGACGCATTGCCAGCCACTTGTGTGCAAACCGGGGCATTGCTGGTTCTCTTGGTGTTGCGCCCTGGTCATTTGGGCCATCAACCCATCACACAGCCCAACAGAAGGCCTCTACCATCGTGGCCACCTTCGGCAGCCCGGCCATGAAGCTTCTCGACGCACTAGTGACCTCCCGTCGACCACCTCCCTGACCCCACCAGGTTCAGCCTGTTGTTGGGCATGGTTTCCCTTCCAGGCCGAAGAAGGGCGTCAACAAGGTCGCGACGGCACATGAGCTTTGGTCCACCACTCCGCCTCCAAATCTACATGAAGAGACATGCAACGCTTGGATCCGGATGGATCTGACTACATGAGCCTTTGGTGGGAACCAGAAGCAGAGGAGGGAAGTGGTTGTATTTGGCAAATCTCATAGCTACGAGAAGGACGAGACTGAAGAAAGAGGAGCACTAGGCCGGGGCGAGCCATTCCCGTCACTTTGCTAGCTGGCCCATGAGCCGAGCTAGTTCGAGCAAGGTCTTAGAGGCGGGGAGCAAATTTTTCAATACTTCAAAATTACCAAGGTATTAGCTATACCTTGGTTTTCACAACAACAGTTGCTATCTCAACCAGACATCTTGGAGTTTTCAATACCATAGTATTTTTGTAATACCATGATATATTTCTAAAACTCCAAAAATACTTTATATCCAAACAGGGCCTAATGTTCCATTTGCAAAACAAAAAAAAAGGATAAACCTTCCTGATGCAATTCTCTAGTTTATAATATGTTATAGAAAATACATACAAAACACAACATAGAGTGAAAACAACAGACATGGAGTCATCTAGTTGCAACCCCTCTTTATCTCTCTTCTCATTACTTTGCCATGTCACGAAAATGATGACATAACATCCTATTTTTTAAAATCAAACTTTTTGGAGAAGTAAGCCAACGAATGAACGAGGTGTCATTCATCAAACAGGAAATGAGACTGCCTTGAAGGTTAGTTCCATCACCTTATACTTGTCTGCAGGTGCGGCAGCAAGAACCTGATCAGCAGCCTGCTTGTAGGCATTAGTAAGTTCAACTGCTTCCTCCTCTTTTCCTGCATCCTTGACCTTGGTGATACAAGTAGCAGGAATGAAAACAAGGTTGAAAGCAGCATCTCTAGTTTTGGTTAGCTCTTGTGGTGGGGCAGCAGCGAGTACAGAATCGAGAGCCTCCTGGACCTTTCTTTCCAAAGACATATCAATGACGGTGCATTCTGCTGGCACTAATGCAGCAGTCACCGTGACGGCAACAAATATTACTGCGATGACCTTTGCCATTGCTCTTTTGCCTTGTAGTTGGTTGTGGAACGATTCAACAAGATATTACGTCGTATGTTATTAATGATCCGCATTCATCATGAAAGACGAGTTCATTGCTTTATATTATGGATATTGCATGGTGATATGATAGTTTAAGGCCACGAGAGGTTTGCGTATGTCAAAAAATTGTTGGTTGCAAGCATACATGCTAGTGCTTTAATTAGTTTATTGCATGGATTCTCGCTAGTCTTAGGAGAAAAGAGATCTTTGTGGTGGACAAGAGAATTGGTTCATTTCAGAGTTATGTTTTCACTTGAGGGCAGATATGCCTCATTTTGTTTCACAATAGTTTAGAAAATTCATTTATTTGTTGATTAATAATTAACTATGTTACCTTTTTTTACTCAGTCGGTAAAAGTTGTAAATAAAAAAGTAAGTGAGTTCAGATTTGAATGCAGAACCGTTGATCGTAAAAATTTTGAAGTTAAAATCTAGAATATTGTGGCAAGGGTAATTTTAGGAGGCTCCATATTGTATACGATATGTAAGTGGGTAGGAAGTTAAGCCAATAATTAATGTTTTAGGCTAAAACATTCATTCATTCTTAGGAAAATTGTCTGGAACACACCAATAAAATTAAATTTAGCTATAACATATTACGATTGTGGAAAAATTCGTTTGTGGCACACTACGATCATTTAACAATTATTTTCAACTTTTTTGTGTCAATATATAAAATATGTTAGAATTTAAAACTTGGCACAAATATATATTGTTGCATTCTCTATCATAAAAAATAGAGTTATATTTTTTTTATTTCTATAGTTTACTACATAAATTAAATATTAAAACAATTATCAAATAATATAATCTATTGAAAAAAAATCTAGCTCTATCTTTTTATGATAAAGAATGCAGCAATGTATATTTGTGCCAAGTTTTAAATTCTAATATATTTTATATATTGAGATAAAAAAGTTGGAAATAATTGTTAAATGATTATAATGTGTCACAGACGAATGTTTCTACAATCGTAATGTGTTACATCTAAATTCAACTTTGTTAGTCTGCTCAGGACAAAACCACAGTTTGTTAGTGTATTCCAGACAATTTCTCCCATCATCCTTTATCAGCTATGTAGTCGAAAGTCCATATGGCAACGTAACCCACCGGCCGGGGTATGCGGTTCCTCCGGAGAACGCGCTTGAGCCAGTGTTATTTTATTTTAGTGGCCTCAAAATATTGTACTTTGATGGACTTTTTTTTCTTAATCAGATGTATCATATATGATGTAGCATACATCGGGTTTGAGATTTTTGTACCTACTCTTTAATTTAATCATGAAATCTGTAAGTAATATTTCTCAAACATTGAAGAATAAACATACAAGTAGTAAACATTTCAATGCTCAGAAAATATAAGAATCGAAGTATATAAGTAAAGTCACTTAAAAAGCAATATGAAACATCTAAATAATATAGAAGATATATGAACTCCAATTAATATCGGGATATTGCAATTTCACCATTGTAACAACACCACAAAATATATATAATGAGTAACATTTGAAAACAAATATAGATGACAATACGAATTATAATGTGGAACATTACATAATAACGTCATGGCATATGGGGCATTTGAAAAATATAGAATGAGACAAATTCTAATGTATAACATTCAGGATTTATTAATTCTGGCCTCTTGTCTTATTGGGTGGCTGTAATACATTATTTTTCCAAGTATATCGATACCAGTATTTAATTTATGTATTTTTTTATAAATTTTGGGACTATTTTTATAACTTCAATAGTCCAACGAGGGTTGGAAGCTAACAATTTGAGTAATTTTAATGGGTTCCGGATCTGACTTAGCACAAAATCCAAAGTTTCAAATTTCTTGTTCGGCTGCATAAGACGTTTGTATTACATGAAATCCTGCGCCTGGATCTCAAAGTTCAATCTGAATAAGAAAAAATCTGACCCTCACAATGACAGTTCCTGTCGCATGTGTTTCATGCTAAAAACAACTGATTTCTAAGGATTTTTTCATAGTAATTTTGACTGTAGGAGACATGCATCAGAGATAATATTATGCTAGGATTCCAAAAAGAAAAAGGTCACGGGCAAGATATTTTCTTTGTACTCCCTTTGTCCCATTGAAAGTGTTATTTTTTACTTTTATAAAATCATCTTTGATCATTTATTTTATTTAAAATTTTTGTTTAAATATTAAAATAAAGATGGTATCATGAAAGTATTTTTAGTGATAAATTTAATTATAAAAAATAAATTATTTTGGCATATTTTTTTTTGTAAGACGAGCGGTTCAAACATCGTGTCAAAAAGTATAAAACGACACTTTTAATGGGACGAAGGTAGTAAAAAAGATGGTGTTTCATCATGTTCTGTACTGACAGGGTACGTAATATGACTATAAACCTTTTTGTGAAAGATTGATAACAGGGAGCAAATATGTATGCAAGTTATAGGATTTACCAACGCTCAGAAACATTATTAACTACAAAATACAAATTAGCACAAATTAATTTATAATCTTAAATAAATGGTAGATATGAGTTTAACATTTTTTGAGCATTATCTATCTATCTATCTATTTATTAATAAAAGGAGATGATCTTCTCCATTAGATGATTAAGAAAAAAGAAAAATAGGTTAGAAATTCGCAAAAAAAAAAAAGCAAAAATGCAGGCCATTGATCCATTCTCTACCTAATCTGAACCTTTAATGCATAACCAAATATAAGCACCGGTTGCCCCAAACAATGCCTTTCCACCTCTCACAAATATTCAGGGCGCCGTGTGCTGCAGATTCAATTGATTCTCTCCCTATGATGGGGTTATCGACTTCGTCGCCACGCCACAGACGGCGTTGAAACGTGATGCTTCGGCTCTCCCCGCTCGCCATATATATCTGCACTACTGTTTACTTCATCAACGACGCCATGGCGGCAGAACCGTACCCAAATCCCCATGCTGGCTGCGCCGCTTGCCGCAGACTCAATCGATCTGCTCGGTTGTCGCAGGTGTGTAAACAAATTGCTGTGTAATGGAGGCAGTGAAGAGGACCAATCGATCAGGACAAGGAGTCCTTGCCATCGGTCGGGGATCTGGTGTTCCATGGGCAGCAATGAGTTCAGTGGCGAAGCCAGTATCAAAATCTACCTATGGCGAACGTACTACTACTAATTTATTTAATATTTAATAAAACCTTATAATTATATGATAATGTAAAATCTTAATAAGTAATGATTGGTTGAACGTATTATATAAGTATTAAGTGCGGCGCAGTGGTCGGAAAAGATCGATCCTTCAATGTTTCATTGCAAATTCTAATATCACATGCAAGCAAGTATGAATTAATTGATCTCACATATCACAAGTGCATAATCTAATTTTCTTACCTTTCATTTTTTTCCTAGTCCCACTTGAGGTTGAGGAAGAGATCACGGTGCCGGCGAAGAGGCCTGAGACTGCTCCCGGTTCCTTTCCCGGCCATCTGTTGCCATTCGAAGTTGCAGCATGCCTTCGTCACGTCGATATTGAGGATTCAGGAAGACAGGGAATCAGGGAGGCGAGGCGATGGACGGACGGAGGAAAGATCAGTAAATCCGATCGTGTTTACTAGCTGCAGTAGCAGGAATCCTAATGACAATTGTTAAGTGTTAACTAAAGAAAAGTTCAATTAATAAAGACCCATATAACAATAGGCCTATAACGTTTCATCAATAATCAGGATCGTGTTTAAACTTGTGCAGCTGCCAAAAAAATAAATTTGAGCGCGTAGGGTGGGAGGGTCTCGCCGGTGTGAGGTATGGCTGGCGTCGTGGCTTGCCATACTGGTGGCTTCGCCTGTGGCAATGACTGAATGCTACCCGGTGATGTGGTTGCAGCTTTATTAATTGCTTGCGTTGTGCTCATGCCTGAGTGCCAGGTGCCGGAAGTGACAGAAGAGCGAGATCAAGTGGGCAGACAAACGACGACGAGGCCTTGCGAAATTGCATCTGAGAACTGTGGCTACCTTGCTTATACCAGTCAACAACGTAAGAGGCAAGGTTATCAAAGGCATCAGAACCCCACTATGGCGCCGGCAAGCCTTTGACATGTTCGTAAGAAGTGGTTATATGATCCCAAGATTCAAGTAGCTCCCTATAGATTCTATTACTTCTATAATTCATCACCGGCCAAATTTGACCTGCCTGCCACAATGGCACACGCATTATTACTACGGGTTATCATAATGACACTTTTCAGGAGCCACTTTGCTAGCGGCAGTAGTTTCTACTGAAGCACTTCACCAATTAGTAAAAGGTAACCAGAGACAATAATATGGTACTAGGACAATTTTTAGCCCTGAATGGTTACGTTACTATAATACCATGCACCACGCTTTAATCTCAAAACTACAATGGTATTGGTACATTCAGTATGATAATGATAATCGTAGGGCTTATTCTTTCTTCAAGTGTCATGAAGTCAATTTATGGTACAGTAATTATATACTCCAGAAAAGGCGTGTGGATCTTCAGTTCTTCGCCAGCCCATTTACATGTATCACTGATTCTTCACACGCGCATAGAGTCACGGTAGCATAATCCTGCTACTAAAAAAGTGGCTTCTTGACGTGAAACACTTCAGCAAACAATTGTGGTCTAACATCAGAGCCACAGAAGCTTGCGGCCAATTTGAATGTAAGTAAAGCTCATGGCCAATAATTCTGAAAGAGCCATCATTCAATGTACCGTTTCTACTTACTTAAACATGCACTGAAATTGTTGTAACATATTTTGAAATAATTATAAAATGAATGAACAAAAAGAGGGTCAAAGAGTACCTTACGGTTAACCTTTGCCCCTGGCGCTTGGATGAACGGTCAACCAAATAATTTGTTAACTTGCTTAATCAGAAGATGCACATATAATTTAGCCGTTGTGCATAATCAGAAGAGTGATTTAATAATATCAGTCTTTCATTTTTTTTGTGGTAGTTAATTTTAGTTTTTATTTGCATAATCATAATGTCACATCATTACGGGAAAGAGAGGGTATATCATGTGCCGAGTTGTTTGCCATGTGCCTTCTATCGGACACACGGCAAAGTGGCTTTCTACCGTGTGCCAAGCAAAAGACACATGACAAATATGGGGCACACGGTATAAACATGCTTTGCCGTGTGCCACAAGGTAGGCACACGGCAAAGTTGAGATTTACTGTGTGCATTATTACCCGGCACACGGCAAACAGACTTTTAGCTATTTGCAAGCACGACTGTAGGGAGCAGGCTAACGGCCTTTACATGTTTGTCGTGTGCCCCGACAGCAGGCACATAACAAAAGTTTTGTTTGCCGTGTGCCCTAACTTGGCACATGACAAACATGACATGGGAGGGTACGTGACCACCTTTGCTATGTGCCTCCTTGCATGACACATGGCAAAGTTGAGATTTGCCACGTTCCCTTTCTTGGCACACGGTAAAAAAAAATTTCCTTCCCCTTTTGCCCCCAATATTTTTTGTGGTTCATATCATTTGCTTGGTACTTGTACATTGATATTTGATAAAATTTTATTTGTATTATTTTGTGAAAATTCAAATTTGAACTGCAAGTGGTTCGAATAATGCAATGTAGTGGATGCAAATTTGATATTTC
Organism: Eleusine indica; assembly: GCA_030378355.1. Lineage (NCBI taxonomy): Eukaryota > Viridiplantae > Streptophyta > Magnoliopsida > Poales > Poaceae > Eleusine > Eleusine indica. The sequence continues at coordinate 51,222,023 of CM059494.1, forward strand.
ATACTAATGATTTCCATTTGAATCTGTATTTGTGAAAGACCAAGAAACATCATGCATATTATACATGAAATATAACAACCACCATGTGGTTCAATTAAAATTAAATTTTATAAAAAACAAACAGCGGTTTTAAATTATGAGAATTGTCCTAACATCCTTATATGATACGTAGAGGCTGTAATAAAAAGTAGAAAATATTTTGTGCAAGTTGTCATGTATATTGCTCACAAATCATAGAATCTCCGTAAAAGAATCGCATTGTTGACTTGGAACCTTTCAGATTTTGAATGAAAACAACGGTAGAATGAGTTTTGACTTCAACCATTTTTCTATAAGAAAAATGCATATCAATAGTATCTGGGTGAAATTTGGTTATTTTCTAAGTTTTCTAAATAATTATAAAATTTTTTAAAGAATGTAAAATGTTTGTCGTGTGCCTGGACCCATGGCATGGCACACGGCAACACAGGCCATTTGCCGTGTGGGGTATGGGGGCACTCGGCAAAAATGGCAAGTCAACGCCTTTTGCCGTGTGCTCCCCTTTGCTGTGTGCCTGTCAGGAGGCACACGGCAAACCCGTGCGTCTTATCCCGATCTGGATCGAGTCTTCTTCCATTTTCGGCCTCAGCTTCCCTCTTTGTCCCGACCGTTACCCACGCCCAAGCCACCTCCAGCAATCTCCCTCCCCGCCGCGCCCTTTCTCGTCGTTCGCCGACGTCCTCGCCACCTCCTCCCCCCCTCCGACGCCAGCTCCCCCCCTCTAACGCTAGCTCTCCCCCCCCTCTGGCGCCAGCTCCCTCCCTCCTCTCCCTTCTACCGCGTCACCTCCTATCCCTCTGTTGTGCCTCCGCTCGCCTGTACCTGCCCGCTCTGCTCGCTTCTCCCTGTTGCCGTAGCCTCCCACCCGTCCTCGGCCCGACAGCGTCTCTGGCCATCGAGCCATCCGGACGCCCGACCCTACACCGCCCGGAGCACCGTTGTCGTTGAACGCGTAGGGAAGAAAGATTTGGTGAATGTCAAACTCGTCCATCGAGTCGTGAGCATTGTTGTTGGACCTCGTGTTGTGTGTGTGGTTACTCGCCATCGCGCCGTGTGTGTTTTACAGGTTTTGGAAACCTCTCTGAGCAGGGGAGGTGCTACCAAACATTTCAATTGACATTATTTTGTTGATTCTTATGTAGGAGAGAGGCGGTTACCGCAGCCCCGACGCTCCACCCTTCACTACACCATCGTTGCATTGTCAATCCCTAGGTGAGCACATCAGAAAGAACCCTATGTATGTTTCCTGTTCGTAGGTCACGCAACCTAGTTAGGCATCTCTTGTTCGAAAGAAATACGGCTGGAGATATGCAGATACGGTTGCATATCTATGACTGTATTTATTTAGAATTGTCCATGTTTTTTGGACAGCCCGAGGGTGCGTAGTTGGGGTTAGTTTCCATGGTCTACTCCGATTGGAGATAGATTTTCAGCACCATCTCTTCATTGTTCTCCGGATACACAATCTTCTTTGCAGGACGTGTATTTGGAGAACAGCGGGGAGGTGCTGCCGAAATTTTGTCTCGGAGAGGAGTAGACCTTGGAAACTAACCTCAACTATGGATCCTCAGGTGGGATTAGGACCTATCTTCACCTATTAGACTGTATATGTATCGTGTAGATGAAAATATTTTTAGTTTTACTCTAATATGTTAGAGGATGCTGAACCGTGAGTGGATGTATATTGGTTGGACAAAGAACGAAAAGTATACCAGTGAATGGATTCAAAAGACCAACAAGTTCTTAGAACGATCATTTGCCAAGGTTAAAGGAACAAGTGTCACTTGGTGTCCTTGCGACAATTGTAGAAACACACGTCGACACAATAAAGAGGTCATAGGCATGCACCTTTGCAAGAATGGATTTATGGCAGATTATCACCGGTGGACCCTTCATGGGTAAGGTGAGCATCGAAGGCACGAGATAGTGAGACAGCGCATGGAGGATTATGATGCAGATGTCGGTGTAGGAGACATGTTAAATGACAATCATGAAGCACATGGGGATGAAGTAACCAGGGAGGAGGAGGAGCCACAACCAAGTGCAAAGGCGTATTATCAAATGATGGAGACGGCACAATAACCCCTCCACGGGCATACCAAGGTGTGTCAACTGAATGCCATTGCACGCCTAATGGCCATGAAGTCCTAGTTTAGCCTAAGTCAAGGTGCCTTCGATGCTACGTTGACAGTCATTGGCAACCTACTTCCAGAAGGTCACATTCTGCCAAAGAGCATGTATGAGCCATGTAAACTACTCAGTGTGCGCTTAAGATGCCATATAGCAAGATACATGCTTGTCCTAACGGATGCGTCTTACTTAGAAAACAACATACGGAAGCAACGTACTGTCCAAAGTGTAAGTCCTCTAGGTACCTGGAGGTAGATACACATGATGGTGGTAAGAAGTACCTCACCATTCTGGTGAAAATCATACGGTACGTTCCGTTCATACCGAGGCTTCAACGTCTTTACATGACTGAGGAGACCCCAAAACAGATGAGATGGCACAAACATGGACATAGATACAATCCTGAGAAGCTTGTACATCCAGCTGATGGTGAATCCTAGAAACATTTTGATAGGATTCATGAGCGCAAAGCTGGAGAGGCTCGTAATGTACGAGTGGCACTAGAAACAGATGGATTCAATCCTTATGGCATGGGGGCTGCCCCATACACTTGTTGTCCCGTGTTCGTTATACCCCTCAATCTCCCTCCAGGCGTACTGTTTCAACGACAATACAAATTCTTGTCGTTGATAATTCCTGAACACCTGGGGAATAATATGAGTGTATACATGGAGCCTCTGTTTGATGATTTGGAACGTGCTTGGTATGATGGGGTATTGACATACGATCAAGCTACAAGGAGCAACTTCACAATGCATGTTTGGTTCTAGTACGCTCTGCATGACTTCTTGGCGTATGGTACATTCCTTGGCTGGTTCACTCTAAGATCCCATGCCCAGTATGTAAGGGAGCTATAGAATTTACTTATTTGCCGAAGGGACGCAAGTTTTCTTCGTTCAACCAACACCAACAATTCCTCCCTCTTGATCATCCATTTAGAAAGGACAAGAAGAACTTCACGAAAGGTCAAGAAGTTAACGACCCTCCACCGTCCCTCATGATAGGTGCCGTGGTTCGTGCCGAGCTAGAGGCCCTCAAGTTCGATAAAGAAAAAAATTATTTTGAGGGATATGGTGAGCGACATGCCTGGACTCAAATACTAGGCTTGTATCGGCTTGGATATATGGATGACGTTATTCTTCCACATTTCATTGATGTAATGCACACTAAAAAGAATATCGGTGAGGTAGGTTTTCACATAATCATGGGCATTCCTGATAAGACAAGGGTTAACATTAAAGCCATAATGGATCAAGAACTGTTATGTGATAGACCAAAGCTAAACATGGTGCCTCCTAGAGCTGATACCAAGTCATGGAAGAAGCCTAAGGCCGAGTTTGTCTTGACGGCGGCCGAAAAGAAGGAAGTACTACAATGGTTGCAAATGTTAATGTTTCCGGATGGTTTTGCAGCGAGTTGGAAGAGGGGGGGGGGGGTGAATTTTGCTACCATGCGAGTCAGCGGGCTCAAGAGTCATGACTACCTCCTGTGGCTTCAGATGCTTCTTTTAGTGATGGTTTGATGCTATGTTCCTGAGCGTGTGTGGCAAGTGCTGGCAGAGTTGAGTTATTTCTTTCATCAACTTTGTGCTAAGGAGGTTTCTCGGGCCGTGATTGCGGACATGGAAAAAATGGCACCTGTGTTCCTGTGTAAGTTGGAGAAGATATTTCCACTGGGCTTCTTCACTTCGATGCCACATATGATTTTGCACCTCCCGTATGAGGTACGAATGGTGGGCCCGTGCAGTTCCATTTGTGCTATCCAATTGAGAGATGTCGAAAGGTTCTTCGAACTAAATGTGGAAATAAATGCAAAATAGAAGCTTCCATGACAGAGGCATATATTCTCGAGGAGGTGTCAAACTTCATAATAAAATACTATGTTAATAACCTACCAAACGTGCATAATCCACTCCTTCGTTACAATGTTGGTGAAGATGAATTGAACCTTAGCCTTTGCCAAGGGCAGCTCGGAAGTTCATTTGGTGCGAGACAGAAGAAGTTGACACATGCTGAGTGGCGCAAGATCATGCTATATGTGTTGACCAACATTTCTGAGGTTGAGCCGTACATGCAGTAAGTTCTTAACATTTCTTTCCTCGAGTAGTCACTCTTCTGCATCCAACCTCTTTGTTTTCTTGTTGGTACAAGGAATTTCTACAACACTTCTGGCGTCTAACAAGGGAACCTACCCCGCACGAATTTGATACCCTACTAAAACAGGGTGCGGGGAATGGAATGCTAGATTTCATTTCCTGGTTCATACAGAAGGTATTGTCCAATTTATCTCCTACTTAGTTTGACTTTAGAAGTAGCGCGTAATTAATATACTTTCATGGTCTGACCTACAGGGACAAATTGATACGTCCATGAGTGCCGAGTTGAGACAGTTGCTACTGGCTTTACCTATAGGGTCAAGTGCTTTAATGGTTACAACGTTAACGGATATCGCTTTCACACAAGAAGCTACAAGGAGGCTCATCCCAATCGACGAACCACAAATATCGGAGTTTTTATGCCAGACCTTGATGGGGTCAAGTATTATGGAATAGTTGAAGAGATATACCAACTCTCGTTTCATGGTTCCAAACCTCTGACTCCAGTCATTTTCAAATGCCATTGGTTTGACCTGCAAGTTATGAGACGGATGCCTCAAGTTGGGATTGTTGGAATTCAACAATCCTCCATCTTACTTGGAGACGATTTCTATAGTGTTGATCAACATGCCACGCATGTTTATTATGTCTAGTACCCGTGCTAGAAGGATAATCACAAAGGCTGGGATGTTGTGTACAAGGTAAGGCCACGCGCTAAACTACCTCTCCCAAACAATGCCGATTACACCATAAACCCAAACACATATCACGAAGATGAGTTCTTTCAAGACGATGGGCTAGAAGAAACTTTTGAGATAGACTTAACCGAAATGTTCAAAATTTCGTTGTACAAGAAAGCAAAGCCAATGAAAAGAGGGAGGCCCAGTGTAGCTGAGGACTCCGAGAGCGGTCGAGGGAGCAGGAATGGTGGACACGGTCGAGGGAGAGGGAACGGTGGAGGAAGAGGTCGAGGGAGAGGGAGAGCGAGGGCGCCATCGCCTATAGTTGAGCAATCCTCGTCCTCATCCTCGTCCTCATAAAAGGAGGAGGAGGAGGAGGAGCAGCAGCAGCAGCAGGAGGAGGAGGAGGAGGAGGGGGGGGGGGAGGAGCAGGAGATAGGGGGTTCCACTTCCTCTGCGTCGTCAAAGGTGTGGTTGAGAGGTCCTTCGGAGCTCACGAAGCAACTAATACTTGTTGCCAGATGACCGTTGATTCGACCCGATCTGTTTAAGTATTTTACATGCTATGACAACCTGTTCATTTGATTCATAGAGAAGCATAATAGAAATTACTAATTTTTCTTAATCACTTATGCAGGAGTCGGGTGGTGCTCGTTCTAGGAGATCACGATTGCCATGTCAATGGCATCCTGGGTCTTTTGGTAAAGACACACTTTCTGGGCATGGTTCGATATGCCGGAGAGCGCGTGTTGGCCTATACGTGGAAGCACTACTTTGCCGCTGAGGATGATTATGATTAGGATGGCAGGAAGTTCGGCAACAAGGCGGAACGTGTGCTCGATGAGCTGTGGGTAAGTCTTCCTCGCACTGCATTGCTCGATACATCGCATTCATAGGACATACGAGGACGGAGCAAAGATCGTGGCTCACCATGCATGTCCTAAGCTTGTGAGGGACATGTTTTACAAGGCACGTATCCATGTCGTGATTGTGTACCATGCCCAACACCTTAAAGTTAAGGTCACCAAATCTCAAGGGAGAAACATGAAGCTTACCAGAGATTAATATTAATATTTTTTTGACATTAAGTATGATTAATTTGCTCTTCTTAATTATATGCTATGTACTTTGATGAGGTGTTGGTGCCTGTGTGGTGATGTGCTACCATTGCGACTGCCTGGGAAGCTATTGTTGACAAGTGGTGCGTGGAGGGCTGGGAGGAGACGCATAATGCTTGTCGGGAGCGTCGTTTGCTCATGCCAGGTCAAACACACCATCAAGGGAATCTTTCCCTCAAGCAATATGCGGTGAGATGGGTACGTGAATTTATTTATTCATTCTAACTCTCAATATTGTATAATTTCTAATCCTCCTTTTATTTTGTTTCGTAGTCGATGTTAAATGATGGTCACCCTTGCACCCAGTACGAGGCATTTGCTATGGCCTGCCAAGGCAAGGCCACGGCGCCCGATGTCTAGTACAACCCGGAGGCCCCGCCCACGGTGTACAGCAATTCCTCTGTCCACACCCGCCTCACTGAGTACACATCAATGGGAAGGGAGATCGATGGGCTTGAGTGGGATTCTACTGCCCAGGATCTTGATGGGGAAGTCGTGATGAGGGTGGGAGGAGGCTGGAAGCATGGGCAGTACTGGATTGGAGAAGGCACACTCGACACGGCGACTACGCCCACTCTCTCAATTCAGGTAATTTCAGTTATATTCGTCGTTGGGTTACTGGTTTTGCACATTAATTTTTTGCATTGCCATAATGAGATCAAATGTTACAGGCCCAGCTCGATACAGAGAGGAAGGCAAGGGAGGACATGGAACAGGAGTTCGCGAGGAGGCTCGAGCCCCACCAGCAGCAATTGACTCAGTTGATGGCAACACTTGGCCAGAGTTTAGGTACAGCCCTGCTGCCAATGCCGACCTTTGCTCTACCTCCTCGGGCACCTACTCCGACCAGTACTCCTATGAGTATGAATGTTTTAGTTTCTGTTTAGTCCATACTCGATTCGTTACAATAACCAAACTAAATACTAGAGACTTTTCTTAGGATACTAGAGCATTCACTTATTGAAAGACTAATAAGTAATCAACATTTCTTATTTGTGCAGAATCAATCGGCGGGATCGAATATCTGGAGTCAATGGCCTGAGTGGAATCAAGATCAGGACTTGTCGCCAGCTGGTGGGCAATGCTCTTGTCGGTAGCGACCTTTCTATCATATTCTTTGTTTTGCTTGACTTTGTGAACTGCCTGGGATGTGATGTGGATTCTTGTTATGTTTATGAACCTCCTATCATGGTTAATGTGAATTATTTATGTTGTCAATGTTCGGAGATGATAATTGCATGCCTGTGATGATTTTTGAATACTGAATGTCATGACATGTCATATATATTGAATATGGTAGGTTTTTTCTGGTTCAGGGACAGCTAATTATAATGTTTTGATGGCGGATTATTGAAGCTTTGTCGTGTGCCTTGGCCATGGCACACGGCAAAGGGGGAGTTTCTGGCATCCTGGGAACAATCTTTGCCGTGTGCCATGACCGTGGCACACGACAAACACAACATCCACTGTCGTGTGTTGTGGCCACGGCACACAGCAAACACACCAATCTTTGCCATGTGCCTCTGCCACGGCTCACGGCAAAGTCAGAAACCTTTGCCGTGTGCCAGCCGTCGGGCACATGGTAAAACGCGCCATTAGCAGGATGCGTCGGTGACAACCCTTTTTTTTTTTTGCCGTGAGTCAGCCACGACACATGGCAAAACCCAAAAGGCTCACGACAAAGATCTATTTGCCGAGAAGAATTTTGTCGTGGAAGAGTTGCCGTGTGCAACCCATGGCATAACTTTTGCCATGTGCAATATTGCTTTTGAGCACACACGACAAAATCCCATCCTCCCGTAGTGCATGTTAATATGTTACCCTAGAAAAGAAGTCAACTGAAAATGAGGACTAAGAAAACGGTAAGTAGTGCACCGGAAGTTTGACATTGTACCTACCATAAAGATCTGTAGAGAAATATATAAAAAAATATAATTTTAAGCCATATATACTACAACAAAACTAGCCTTTAGCGATGGGTCAAAAACTACTGTATCGGCGGATTGACTGTCCCGCCGCTACGTTAACGCAGCTAAAAAGAAAAGTTTTTAGTGCCGGACGTCCTGTTGTCAAAACAAACCGTAGCTATTAAGAGAATAGTAGCGGCAGGTGACATCTTCACTCACTGCTACGCATCCACTTGATAAAATAAAAAAAGGTCCCGCTTGTGTCCCGCACCGCCATCCTCCTGGCCAACCACTAGGAAGGGAGTGTCGGATTGGGGAGGGGTGGCGCCGATTGTCAGGGAGCAGCGGCGCCACTGTCGATCAACCGCTGATGCGCCACTTGCCAGATCCGACATGGGCTGGCTAGAGATGAGGGCCGCCATGCCAGATCCCTGGACGTTGGAGGAGGGGGCGACGCAAGGCTGCCGTCGTTGAGCCGCCCGGATCCAGTCCGCACCGCCGCGAAGAGAGGGAGTCAAGGGTCGCCATTGTCGAGCCGCCCGGAGCCAGGCCACACCACCACGAAGAGAGGGAGGCAGGGGCCACCGTCGCCGCACCGCCTGGATCCAGGTCGCAACAAGTGGAGGTGATGCTGGAGCCACCGATTGTCGGGAGAGGAGGGGGGGGGTCGGAGTTGTCGTCATTGGGAGAGGAGCCGGGGCCGCCAGATCCGTCGTTGCGCATGTGAAGCCTGGTCACCGCAGCCGTCATTGGGAGGGGGGCTGTGACACAGAGCCGCCGTCTCCTCTCGGAGCCGCCATCGCCTCCCAAAGGTCAGGGGAGGGCAGATCCGCTGCCCGGAGCCGCCGCCTCCTCTAGGAACCGCTGCCACGGCCCTCCTCTCTGTCGGATCTAGCTGTGGCATGGAGAGGGAGAAGAGGGTCAGGGGGTCACACGGGGAGAGGACTACGATGTAGGCGGCGGTGGTGGCGGATGGGGGAGCAGTGACAGGCGGTGGGAGAGAGAAGAGGGTTGCTTGCTGGGAGAGAAGAGGGAGCACGCGGGAAGAGGAGTGAGGCGGCGGGGAGAGAAGAGGCAGGAGGCAGCGATGGGTGGAGGAAAGAGTAGGGTTAGGGTTACCACTTCATTTTATATACAGAAGGAGATAATTGGGCCTTGGGCTGTCTATGTAGCTGTGGGCTGTAAAGTGGGTGGCCGCTAAAATGAAGAGTAGCGACGGGTGGTTAAGTGGACCGCTGCCAAAATGAAGAGTAGCGGCGGGTGATTAAGTGGGCTGCCGCTATAGTTGTTTTTCTGGTTATAGCGGGGTTTTTTTGTTGGGCCGCCGCTACGGTGATTTAGGCTGCGCCGCTATTGGGCCTTTTTGTCGTAGTGATATGAGGTATCTTTACATTTTCATGTAGGCAAGTCAAACATTTCTTGCCTATATATAGGTGATTGTAATAAAGGCATCATCACAGATTGTTACAAATAACTTATTTTAGTGACTAATTCAATTAATTATCTTCTATAAGAGTTAGCAAGCTTATAAAACAAGAACAATCAATTAACTTGATACTTTTATGGAAGCATTTTTATGAATGCATTTTCTCGGATTTGTCTGTCCTTCCAACAATGATTCAGTGAGTGATTGGGTTTGTTATGTCTGGGTAACTGCAATCTTGGAAATCCGTATAAAATTGATTTTAACTTAGATGTTTCCATGTATTAAATATGCCATGGTAAGAGAAGATCATTATGCAACTGCTCCAAAAATATTGGATAACTGCGGTTGTTTCACATCTACATATTTCAAGTTCCATATATTACAGAGATATAAGGTTTCCTGCTAGCTGCAAAGTGGTTTCGTCAAATTGCCAAGGTTTTTGGACATGCACAAGACTGAAATAGATGATTTATATAAATTATACAATATGGGATTCATATTCCAAAATAATCTTCAGCAAAGTCTACATGCGCTATCGTAATATTTGAAAAGAGTAATAAATAATTATGTGTTTTCTCTGTAGATATATATGGTAGTGTAACTTGGTCTTTGACATAACTCACTTGATATTAATTACTAATAACATTGCTTTTTTTTTGTCCAAATGAAAATACATTTTGGAGAAACACGGACAAATAACTATGATCAAATCAAAAGATATGAAAATCAATAATATTTGATGCTGTCATTAAATTCTAATCTAATTAAATGACAAATAAATTCAAACAAGGATTCCAAAATTGATGTTGAGTTGTTTTAATTTATTAATACTAAGAAGTCATAGTCTCAAATTAATTACGTGAAAAATGCTAAAGATCCAGAGCACATACAACTGAAAATATAGACACTCATAGACTTCACAAAAAAAAAAGACACATAGGATATCTAGCCCGTGCAATGCACGGGCAACTTAGCTAGTTAGAGTTAATAAAATCAGTAGTCCTTCGATATGCTACAAAATCAGTAGATGGTAATCATTTATATAAGTTGATTCGTGAGAAGAAAACTTGTGCACCAGGAGTCCATGAGAACTCCACAGTATAGAGCAGAAAAACTGCATCAGGTAAAAGCTGCTGCACAGGTATGCACCACCGCCTCCCGCGTCCTGATGCTGCACAATTAGTCCTTGGACCCGTCCCGTGCCGTGCCCTGGCGGCACGCCATGATCAGTCGGTTCGTGCCGGCCGACATGAAAGACCGAAAATGTGGCCCAAGCACGGCACACAACACCATGGGCCACGACCGTGTCGGACCAAGCACGAGCACGACCCAAATTTGGATGTGGCTATTGTTTCTTTTTTTTTATCTCCAGAAATAATTTATATTTTGAATTGAATTTTTTTTGTGTGACTGTTCCAAGAAGATAGTAACCTCTAATAATTCTAGTAATTTTTTTAATTTGTTTGCATCAAAGTGTAATAAAATTATACTCAATGGAATGTGAGTTTATGAGATGTTGAGAGATGACTTAGGGAGAATTGAACTCACACATATATAGGTATTGAAAAAACTTATATGGGTAAATATGTATAATCTGTAAAAATACAGAAAAACTCAACTCACAATTCAATTTTTGTTGTGATTTACAAAAAAAAGTGAAGAAAATATTTATTTTTAGATAAAGGGAATATATTTCATCAAGCAAATAGAAAGATCTCGACCTCTGCATTCCAAGATACATATGACCGTAATTTATTACATAGATCTACTATGGGGTAGACTCCATCGACCATGTAGTACACACACCAATCAGCCACTCCAAAGGATTGAGATAAAGCAAAAAAAAAATCATCATAAACTTAATCTATTGCTAAACCTCCACCCATTGCTGGCAAAGATGTCCATTGTCAAAGTCTCCAACAGAAAGCATGCATTTCGCAACAAGCATTGCTCTTCCTTCTTCTGGAAAAGTGACCAATTCCTGATCCAATGTGAGCCCCTGTATATCATCTGCATCTAAGAAACATTTTATACATTATCAAAAACAATATTACTACGACCTAACCATCTGGTCCAACAAATGTTGCTTACACCCACAAGAACTAGTAATTTATTAGTCTCCAAAATAATATTTAACTAATCACAAACTATGTTAGTTGAACTATTCTCCATATAAACCAAGTAGAACTATTCTCCATATATAAACCTAGAAAAAGTTAGTTGAACTATTCTAAGGTTCATGATCATTGAGGATCCCAGATGTGAATGTTTTGGTTATGAATGACAAGCATGAAATATGACTGCGTGTAGGAAATCTTATCTACTTCATGATGATTGTTGATGGTTGCCTTGGTGGTTAATGATAATGATCATAAGTATGGAGGCTTGGTGAGCTTGATGGAGTCCAAAGATTGATAGAGATGGATCAATGCTAAGGACGAGCTAGGAGCAAGTGTTTGGAACACTTGTCTAGTTGTTAGGGCTTGACTCTATAAGAAAAACTGGAGTATCAAGGGGGTCTAGGTTATATCTCTTAGTTCATGCTAGTTGGTGATGCGCATGGATGCTCAATAAAATCACAAGTCACTAGGTGGCAGTGGAGAGGTCAAAGAATTATTGGATGAAGCTGGAAAACAAAGTCAAGAGGAGACAAGGAGTTTCAGCTTCTGTACATGGAGATCGGACAGACAGGTCTTGGAGACCGGACGGTCCGGTCATGCATGAGGATTTTCAGAAACGATGCAATTCAGCGAGGAATCTGTTGGAGAGAAGACCCACATATATCGGACAGTCTAGTGTGTAGACCGGATGGTCCAGCCTGTGTGGTGGAGATTCTTGACAGAGAGGAAGCAAATTGCAACGGTTCTGTTTTGCGGTGGTGTAGACCGGACCGTCCAGACCGTACGGTCTGCAGAGAGAGCATCCAGAGGCGTCAAGCAATGGCTCTGGAAGAGACATCCAGTGAATACCGAACAGTCCGATTTGGAGAGAGACCGGACTGTACTGCCTGCACGTCCAGAGCTGTTTCATGGAGCAACGGGCTTGTTTGAGGTTGGAATCCTATATAAAGTCATTGTTGGGGTCTTGAAGATCTTTCTTGGCCATTTGGATTGTAAGGAGCATCAGTAGAGAGCCAAGAGGAAAAGAGGAGAGTTGTAGGAGGTCATATTGGATATCTTAAAAGTGCTAGAGAGAGTAACTTGAGCATCCATACAAATCTATGGCTAGGGTGTCCTTGAGAGTGTGTTCTAGGCTGTTACTCTTGGTCTATGGTGGGATCTAAACCGGTTAGGTGTTGATAATGAGCCTATCTTGATCGGTTGTGAAAGCCATCACAAGTTTGTACGTAGTTTGAGCTCGTCGTTGAAAGGAGCATCGCTAGTGAGCACTCGTGCCGACTCGGAGAGTCCAACAAGTCCTTGAGGGAGGTGAGCTTGTGCTTTGGTGACAGCAGTGACGCAACCGTGTCTTCATTCCGGGAGTGATTGCGAGATTGTGTGCGAGGACTTCACTTAGTGGCGGGAGGGACCGGTACTCTGGCGGGAGTGGTCCAACGAGGAGTTGGGCAAGGCACGATGCTTCCGAGACCTTAGGAAAAAATCATGAGTCGTCTCTTACTCATACTCCTTACTTTGATACTTTACCTTTTATATTTACATATCGTGCTATTCATGCTTGTGTGCTTACCTTGCTCTTGTTGACTATCTTGTAGACTTTCTCTAGGTATCCCTACCTTTCTTTTGGTTACCATCTTGCCAATAAATTTAGATATACAAAAATCCAATTTTTGCAATACTCCATTAGGTATTTCAAAGAAGGATAGCATAAGAAGTACAATGCTGCTTAGCACATAATTTATTAGCACTAATCGCCCACCATACTATAAGAGTTTTCCTTTCCAACTATTCAACCTTTTTTGAAATTTCTCTTCTATAATTTTCTAATCTGCACTACCGATTCTTGTATGATCATTGGTATTCCCAAATAGCGGAAGGGGTACTCCCCCATTCCACACCCAAACAACTCTGTATATATAGGTCGTCACTTTCTTTTGCCTCTCGGTAGCAGAACAACTCACTCTTATGAAAAAAAATTCAACTCCAAAAGTTGTTCAAAAGCACAAAGTAGTGTCTTCATATTTTTAGCCTATTAGACATTATGTTCCATAAAGAGTATCGTATCATTCGCATATTGTAGAATAGAAAGACTTGTGTATGAAGTGTGTAACCAGACCAGCGATCTGACCCTCCTCATTGGCTCTAAATATTAGGGTTGAGGGCATGTCAGCTACCAAATTAAAGAGCATAGAGGACAAGGGATCCTCTTTTGCTCTAGAGATTAGAGTGAAGAGAATGTTTAATAGTGACTATTAGTGAGTTGAATGATCATTTCATAATTGAAGTGCACTACTGTAATGAACAAGCTTCCTCGTGATACATAATATTTTTCTAAGATTATAGGGAAAAACAATGCATTTCAACTATGTATGCGGAATTTAAACAAATTTGAATTTGAAACTATGAAGCAAAATAAGAAAATGAAGTGTGGCACAAGAACTCATTTGAACTTGTGGCGTCGTGTGGGGCATGTAGCAAATTTCGGCCCATGATCCACTAATTGTTGTTATGATGGGCTGCTTTGTGCCGATGGATCATTTTCTGCTACCGGACCATTTTCATGTTATGCAGACCCAAGCACGGCCCATTCGTGCCTTGTCGTGCCGCTCGTTGGGCAGAAAACTGAGGCATGACATGTCCTGACTGCCCGTGTCGTGCCAGCATGGCATGACCTCCATCCGAGCTGGGCCGTGCCATGGGCCATGCCGAAGATGCGTGTTTCGGCCACACGATTTTGGCCTGGCGCAAGTCCTAGGACTATGCACAATCTCAATCGCTTGGTGCGCGAGGCAGCCGTGCCAGGACGCTAAGAGTGGCTGGACGGGAGGAAGCATTTATCCCTTTTAAAAAAAAATAATAAAGATACCGGGTAGAAGCAAGTTTGAGATGGTCACTTGTAAAGTTGTAATATCTACAGACCCAAATATCTATGCAAGTATAGGCTAGTAGTATGCTTTTGTTTACTTGATGACATAGAATATTCTTGTATCTGTAAACTAATCTAGGGTCAACTGCTTTATTCAGGTCCATTAATGTCCACGGCTTCTCCTTCTAGAGTCCCCATCTGAAATGTCAACTCTATTAGGAGAAATACATGTGCGTTGTGTCTGGAATCCTATGTGGTTTGATGCCTTTTCTTCTTCTATTTAAGGCATTATGCACACCCCTGCGTGACATATTCATCAACTAATCTATACTTCCCCGGTATCTATTTTAAGAAAGGAAGGGAATGCGTTTCAATATCACAAAGGAAGGGCAAGAATCTGGAAATGGAGCCCTTACTACACAGGATTTGAGTATCTGTTCTCCTCCTGCTCTTGCTTTTGCCAACAGGTACGTGCTCAGCTAATGTGCAGCGCAACAAATTTACGTAACAATAAATTCTTTTTGTATAGCCAAATATGCTCAAAATATTGGAACTTCGTCTACACTTATTCGAGGGACGAAGTCCATTTTGTGTAGCTAGTAAGTGATGAGCGCTGATCCAAACTACGTCACTGACCTGTCTCTGTTTTGTTCATCTAGAGGTTGAGCTAAAAGCAATGGCGGCAGAGAAGTGCTGGGTAGACAGCGAGACCGGGAAGACCACGTGCCCTATAAATGACTTGTGCAATACTTACTGCAAACTCGAGGGCTACAAATTCGGTGAATGCCAAGGATCTATATCTTCCTGGGCACCTGCAGGTATAATTGCGGGATTAAGTAAGTAGCTCTGCTACTGTTGTGTGCGTCTTCTGGTTTGCATGCGTGCGTGTGCATGAATAATGAGTAAGATCAATGTCTGCATTGTTAAGTAATTGGGCATTTTCATGTTAAATTTAATCCATATTAATCGCACAAATAGCAGCATGTAATTGATGACAGTTTTGACAAAAGTAGGAGTATTAGTTAAGATCTCAACAAAACTAGTAATCGTGAGGAGTATTAGGATGTATCCTACGGAGGGACCAGTGCCGGTGGCACCGGCGGCTCCATTCGCATCAGGCATGATACGTTGCTTGAAGTAGTCGATCTTAGTTGATGCAGGAAGAACGTCGATGCAGTGTAGCCCCTCGAACAACTCCTGGGGTGCGCGCGTCGGGAAGACGTGAGCAGTCGCGCCGTCAAGTGCTCCCCAAAAACTTGATTGCCCGCACCACCCGAGCAGGTGTCGCCTTGCGGGAGAAGTTCCGGAGGCCTGCTTTCCCAAAGCTCCGTGCGCGCGGATCGCCGGGACGGAGAAAACTCAGAAGGCAACTCGAGAGGAAAGTGATTCGCTGATCGGGCAACTCGGGACGTGGCCGGAGAAGGCTTATCCAGTGGTCGCTGGTTAATGAAAATAATGGCTCCGCAATCAACACCGTAACGGAAGGAGTATCCTATGCATAACGGAAGCATTAATCACGTCCGTTTCCAAAATTAAAACGTGCCTAGCATGTCTGTTTGTTTGTCTGCCACGACATGACACGGCACGGCTCGGCGGCGGCGCGCGCGCGTGTGGCTTGCCCTTGTCCTGCCTCAACTTCTCTAGGGGATATACTGGTATTCCACCTAATAAGTTGGGGCGGTTAATGATAGGAATCCCATGTGGGACTAAATCAATATAGCATTAAATATGGACCTAGACTAATTAGAATTAATAGAGATAATATGGGCTTTAATTGGCCCATAATATCCAACAATCTCCACCAAATCTAGTGCTCATAGAAAACGCTCTTAGAAAGCTTCCTCTCGTTTGATATATCAGTGTTTCGATGGAGACTGTTAAGTTAACTTCCACCTAGAACAGAGGTTACACCTTGTCACAACTGAACAATGAACTAAGCCTTGAATTGACAGTTTTGTGTGAAAAAGGTTTCACCAAAGCCCTTTACTGATACAAGGTTGCCGCAAGCATCTCCTCAGGTTACAGCGTATAAGTCATACTCGTGGGCCTTTCATGAGTATCTAGAGATTCCCACCATCTCACGAACTGTGACTAGCAGTCGGACTTATATAGGTGTATTCCTCAGCAGATATTCTGTAGGATGGTATCTCTGCTTCACATATGCCATTGGAATACATTAAGGTAAGACCAGCTACCATACAGCATAGGAAAGAAGTGCACCTGAGGTGGACTAATAAGGGGTCTTTTCTCTTGGACTAGTTCCAGCTTGTTTCGCCATTGTACTTCCCGGGATCTCCGATCACATGGAATGGGTTGCTACTGAAACAATCCATCAGGTGGGTCTCATGCCCATCTCACTCGATGCACTATCTATCGCGTTACGTGACAGTCCCTTTGTAAATTGATCTGCCAGATTTTTAGACGTATGGACATAGTCCAACGCTAATACTCCGGAGTTTCTCATCTTTTCGACAGATTTCAACCGCCTTTTTACATGCCTAGATGACTTTATGTTATCCTTGGAACTGTTTACCTTGACTATCACAGTCTGGTTGTCACAGTTCATGGAGATAGCCGGTATTGGTTTTTCAACCACCGGTAAATCCATAAGGAGGTCACGAAGCCATTCAATCTCAATGTTGGCGGTGTCTAATACTGTTAATTCTGCTTCCATGGTGGATCTCGTTAAGATGGTCTGCTTGCAAGACTTCCAGGAAACAGCGCCACCTCCGAGTAGAAACACATAACCACTCATGGCATATATGTCATCAGCATCAGATATCCAGTTGGCATCACAATAACCCTCTAGTACCCTCGGATACCCGTCATACTGAATACCATAGCTCATCGTACCTTTTAGGTAACGCATTACTCTCTCAAGAGCACGCCAATGATCATCTCCCGGTTTTGATACAAACCGGCTCAATTTGCTCACAGAAAAAGAGATGTTAGGCCTCGTGGCGTTAGCTAAGTACATGAGTGAACCTATGATTTGGAAGTATCTTAGTTGATCCCTTGCTATTCTTCGATTTTTCCTCAATAGCACACTAGGGTCATAAGGTGTTAGAACAGATTGACAGTCGCTAAAGCCGAAGCGACTTAATACCTTCTCCACATAGTGGGACTGCACAAGAGTGACCCCACCATTACCTTCTCTAATCAGCTTGATATTAAGTAGAACATCAGCTTCTCCCAAATCCTTCATCTCAAAATTATTAGAGAGAAAATCTTTTACCTCCTTAATCACTTTAAGGTTGGTCCCAAAGATTAAAATGTCATCAACATACAAACACAATATAACTCTCTCGCCCCCACCGTACCGATAATATACACATTTATCTGCTTCATTCGCAGCAAAGCCGACCGATATCAAAGTTCTTTCGAACTTCTCGTGCCATTGCTTAGGTGCTTGTTTTAGGCCGTATAGGGATTTCAGCAATTTACACACATAGCCCTTTTGACCATCAATTACAAACCCATCTGGCTGATCCATATAGATCTCCTCCTCTAACTCTCCATATAGGAAAGCTGTCTTAACATCTATCTGGTAAACGAGAAGACCATCTGAGGCTGCCAGGGAAAGTAATACTCGAATTGTGGTCAAACGGGCGGCAAGTGAATAGGTGTCGAAATAATCTTCACCTTCCTTTTGTAAATATCCCTTTACCACAAGCCTTGCCTTGTACCTCTCGATAGTACCATCTGGCCTCAGCTTCTTCTTGAACACCCATTTGCATCCTATAGGTTTACAACTATAAGGACGCTCAACGACTTCCCAAGTACCGTTGGACATAATTGAATCCATCTCGCTCCTTACTGCTTCCTTCCATAGGTCAGCTTCAGGAGAGGAATATGCCTCCTCAATGGTACTGGATGTGTCATCCACAAGGTACACAATAAAGTCATCGCCAAAGGACTTTGCAATCCTCTGTCTCTTACTCTTTTGAGTGACTACATTATCATCCTCCTCAGGATTTTCCACATGGAGTTCCTCATTGTGTATAACTGGTGTGAAAATCTCATGGGAAATTACAGATTCATGACCAGAAATGCTATGTTTATCCTTCATAGGAAAGTTACATTCAAAAAATGTAGCGTCTCTGGACTCAAAAATTGTACCGACCACCATGTTAGGTACTCCATATTTAATAATTAGGAATCTATAACCCACGCTGTTAAAAGCATAACCTAAGAAAACACAGTCAATAGTTTTAGGTCCAAGTTTGCGCTTTTTGTTGGTTGGCACATTCACCATAGCCAAGCAACTTCAAGTGTGCAAGTATGAGAGATTTACTTTCCTTTTAAACCATTCCTCGAATGGTAAAATTTCTTTATTCTTTGTGGGCACTTTATTCAGGACATGACATGCCGATAAAATTGCCTCACCCCACCATTCCTCAGAAAGCCCCACGGTCTCTAACATGGCATCAACCAAATCAATTAAAGTGCGGTTCTTTCACTCAGCTATCCCATTGGATTCAGGCGAGTAGGGCGGTGTCCTCTTATGAATAATTCCGTGCTTAGTGCAAAAGTCAAAAAATTCATTGGAAAAATATTCTCCACCGCGATCAGACCTTAACCGTTTAATTTTCCTCTCAAGTTGGTTTTCTACTTCAGCTTTATAGATCTTAAAATAATGTAACGTTTCATCTTTCATTTTTAACAAATAAATATAGCAAAATCGGGAACAATCATCTATAAGGGTCATGAAGTATCTTTTGTCGCCTTTAATCAACTCGCCGTTCATTTCACACAGATCGGTATGAACAAGTTATAATGTTTCTAAGTTCCTCGCCTCCGCAGCCTTGTGAGGCTTACGAGGTTGTTTAGATTGCACGTAAGCATCACATTTGGAACCTTTGACTAAATTAAATTTAGGAATTAAATTTAAATTTGCTAACCACGACATACACCCAAAATTAACATGACAAAGCCGTGAATGCCAAATATTTAACTCATCCGAAATCAAGACATTATTCACAATGTTATTACAGAGATTATCATGCAAAGAAAAACGGAACAAGCCACCACATTCATATCCTTTTCCAACAAATATCCCATACTTAGAAAGTATACATTTATTTGACTCAAGAACAATCTTAAAACCATCTCTACATAGTAGAGAGCCGCTAACTAGATTTTTCTTGATGGAGGGGACATGCTGGACGTTCTTCAAAAGCACGGTCTTTCCCGAAGTAAGATTCAGAACGGCCGTATCAACACCAAGAACACGCGCATGCGACCCGTTCCCCATCAACAACGCTCCCGTCACGCCGGCCTGATAAGTGGAAAACAAGGAAATATCAGCATAGACATGATCATTAGCCCCAGTGTCCATCCACCACTCAGGCGAATGATAAACTGAAAGAACAGTAGGTAAAATATTACCGTACCCCGATGTTCCTACAGTCTCGCTAATTACCATGTTGGCTGATTTCTTTGGCTGGATGAATTTGCGGTCTGGGCACGCACTTCCCCAATGCTCACTGCTGCCTCAAACAAAACAACCCTCGTTTTCTTTTCCCTTTTTCTTCTTAAATATGGTAGTCTGCTTTGGCTTCTCTTTCTTTTCCTGCTTCTTCTTTTTATTGCAAGAGGCATTGGAATTATTTTTCTTCTACGCCACATTGGCGGTAGAAGACTCAACGCCGTTTCCGCGCGTGTCTTTTGCTCTCGCCCTCTCCTCAACGTCAAGAGCCCCAATAAGATCAGCCACGCTGAACTCTTGTCTCTTGTGTTTTAGAGAAGAAGCAAAATCCTTCCAAGAAGGTGGTAATTTGGAGATAATACCTCCAGCCACAAACTTGTCAGGCAACACACATGGAATTTGCTCGAGTTCTTTTGCTAGTGCCTATACTTCATGAGCTTGTTTAACTACAGAACGGTTTTCAACCATCTTATAGTCAAACAGTAGCACCATGATGTACAGCTCACTCCTAGCATCAGAGACACCGAATTTAGCGTCCAATGCATGCCACAATTACTTGGCAGTTTCACATGTGATGTAGGAGTCAACGTACTTGTCAGCGAGAGCGCTAATCACGGCGCCTCGAAACAGGTTGTCAGATGCCACGAACGCACTCTCCTTTTCAGGAGTGCACTGTTCAGGCTTCCCTTATGCAGCGTGATAGCAGTTCATCGCTATCAACCACAGTATCATCCGTGCATGCCACCTTTTGTAAAATGTACCATCAAAATCGTCGGGTTTTAAAGCGGCAGCAAATCCTCTAACAGAAAAATGCCTATCAGGTTTTTGGATTGTTAAGTAATTGGGCATTTTCATGTTAAATTTAATCTATATTAATCACACAAATAGCAGCATGCAGTTGATGACAGTTTTGATAAGAGCAGCATTACTAGTTAAGATCTCAACAAAACTGGTAATCACGAGGAGTATTAGGATGTACCCAACGGAGGGACCAGTGCTGGTGGCACCAGAGGCTCCATTTGCACCAGGCATACGTTGCTTGAAGTAGTCAATCTTAGTTGATGCAGGAAGAACGTCGATGCAGTGCAGTCCCTTGAACAGCTCATGGGGTGCGCGCACCGGGAAGATATGAGCAGTCACGCCATCAAGCGCTCCCCAAAAACCTGATTACCCGCACCACCCGAGCAGGTGTCGCCTTGCGGGAGAGGTTCCGGAGGCCTGCTTTCTCGAAGCTCCGTACTCGGAAGGCAACTCAAGAGGAAAGTGATTCGCTGATCAGGCAACTCGGGACGTGGCCGGGGAAGGCTTATATAGTGGTCGTTGGTTAATGGAAATAGTGGCTCCGCAATCAACACCATAACAGAATGAGTAAATAAGATTTATTCCTATGCGTAACGGAAGCATTAATCACGACCGTTTCCAAAATTAAAACGCGTCCAGTCAGTTAGTCAGTCTGTCTACCATGACACGACACGCAGTAGCCAGCCGGCCAGCCACGTCACGCAGCAGCAGCCTGCCAGGCCATGTCACGCACGCATGCCCACCCGCCCCAGCGCGGCTCAGTGGCGGCGCGCGCGCGCGTGTGGCTTGCCCTTGTCCTGTCTCAACTTCTCTAAGGGATATACTGGTATTCCACCTAATAAGTTGGGGCAGTTAATGATAGGAATCTCATGTGAGACTAAATCAATATAGCATTTATGGGCCTAGACTAAGTAGAATTAATAGAGATAATATGGGTTTTAATTGGCCCATAATATCCAACAATAGCTTGGTAAGTTTTTGTTGTTTCGATCTTTTATCTCTAGTTATTCTGGGGTATCCTCAAAATCTGTCCTTGCATTGTGGTGGTAACGGTTAGATGTAAATTTTGATTGTTCAATTCCTGCGTGCCTATATATACTCAATTAGTAGAAGGGCAGATATCGTGATATGCGTTAATTATTACTTGAAAACTTTTCCACCCCAGTCTATAGGTCGCCAACAGGCCGTGCCGCGCTGATTCATTAATGGCCCGAGCCATGTAATGTGTCGGGCCAGCACGACGGGCCTGAGGCCAAGCCCAAGCATGGCACGTCATTGCCACATTTATATGGACTATGCCATGCCGTCAGCCCATCAGGCCCGTTCATGCCGGGCCAGCCCAAAGCACGACGAGAGGGAGGGAAGGAGAAGGGGCGGCACGAGCTGGAGTGCGGAGGGAGGGAGGGAGAAAGGGCCGAGCCCAAAGGGAGGGTGCAAGTATGGCGCCATGGCAAGCTGGAGCCTAGAGGGAGAGAGGGAGCATGGGGCGCTGCGGTGAGCCGAATTGCTGAGGGAGTAGGGTGGCGTCACGGCGAGCCGAAGACTGATGGTAGGGAGGGACGGAGAAGGGGCAGCGCTGCAATGAACGGAAGCTCCACGGAGGGAGGGAGCAGGGGCGGCGGTGTGCCGAGCCAAATCTTGAAGGGAAGGAAGGGGAGGCAGTCGACGGCAAGCCGAAGGGAGGGAGGGGGACGGAGCAGCGGTGCCAGCGGTCGGCCGCTAGCCAGAGCGAGCAGGGGCATGAAGTGAGGGAGGTGGAGGCGCGGGGCGGTAGGGGATCGGGTTTGCGGTTTGGTGGTGCACATGCACTGGTGCTGGAAAAAAGGCTTCATGGGTCATATGGGTCGTGCTTGTGCCGGGCTATGGTCCGCGTGCTACCACGGGCCGTGGTGCAGGCTGATCGGGCTGTCATAAATGGGTCATGCTTGGGCCGGCACGATGGGCTTGTGTCTGAGCCCAAGCACGGCCATCCATGTCGGGCTTTGGGCCGACATAGCCTGCGCAGCCATTGTGCTGAGTCGTGCCTGTGCCGGGCCAAAACAGCCAAGCCTCGGGCCGGCCTGAATAACTTGGCTCAGATGGCCAGGTATACCCCAGTCGGAGTTTCCCAAACTACGTTTGTACTAGTTGTAGCTCTTGATGGTATAGCACCCTGAGACAATTGCGTGTGTCAGATTGAGTTCCACACGTTTACTTCGTTGCTGCAGTAGTGATTCCTTGTCGGAATCAGTTGTTGTTCCAATGCCAAATACGAGTCGAGTTATTAATAAATTATAAATCAACCCTACGACAATGCCTCCAATCCAATGATGCCACACCGCAGGTCCAACAACCACCACACGGAGTATATAGTACAGGGTAGAAATTAGGGAAAGAAGCCGACGTGTCTAAGAATTAATGGAGGTGTAAATGTACGTAAGAAGAGACGTCGGTTTCAGTTCGTAAGAAAGAGACATCGCGCATTGGCCAAGATCCGTCGCGATGGCCGGCCTGTCTTTGAGTGCGGAGGAGGTCGGGGGATCCGGGGCGACACGCCCAGGCGGCCAAATCCATGTGCTTCGCAGTGTCCACAGACAAGCTGGGTCTTTCTCCCCTTGTCTCCATGGGTGGCTCTTCCTCTTGCCAGCATCCATGCGCAACCCCTGCTCTCCGCCTGCCAAACCACGCAGGGGCGGCTCACTGGAGCCACCTTAAGCCACTGCTCCTGTCTCTATTACAGCCTGTGGAGCCAAAATCCGAGTTTAGAGATGGCATGACGCTGGCGGGAGAGACGAGGAGGAGCGGAGAGGTACGGCGGAGGTGGTGGCGGTGAGACAAGAGGGAGGGCGCAGGAGGCAGTGGCTGAGAGAGGAGAGGGACAGCGGAGGTGGAAGCTGCGGAGAGAGGAGAGGGAGGAGGGCGGAGGTGGCGGCTGCGGAGAGAGGAAAGAGAGAGCAGAGGCGATTGGGAGAGTATAGAAAGGGAGGCTAGGCCAGATAGGAGGGGAAGCAATGGGGTAGAGGAGAGTAGGAGAGAATCTATGGTTTTTTTAGAATCAGATAGGGTTGTATTTTATTCACATCGAATGTTACGCTTTGCCTTTACAAATAACTCTCATTTATAGAGACAAGCCGTAATGTGATTGCCCTTAAAAATCAATTTTTAGAGGCACATTACTTTATAATCTGTTGCTAAAAATCAATTCATCATTGTAGCAATGGACTTCTATAAATTCATTGTATTATGAATTTCGGTTCAGCTGCTATAGTGCCTTTTTGCTGTAGTGTGCCAAACCTAAATTTTGGAGTTGGATCCACCGCAATCTACTTTTGAAGATATGTTCATCCATAAAACAAAACTATCCCTATGGTGACCAAGTCATAATAAAACACTATTATCATGACAGACACACACACACACACACACAGAGAGAGAGAGAGAGAGCGTCCGCACAAACTTTACTTATTATAGAATATTATTCACCAGTAATTGACTGGACACCTTTCTTACTAAGAGGATTACAAATGTTTACACTATAATATTGGATATAGACTTCAAGAAGACAATGGTGTGGGATCGAAATTACCACTCCACACATTGTTTGTCTTAGAACATGAAACCTCGACACTGGACATTGACTTCACGAGAAAACTGGCAATCGAGTAGGACTAATATCTCCACTTTAGCATATTCTTTATTTCTGAATATAAGTTGAGCTAAACAAAGAAGGACAGCAAGACCAATACTCTTCCTCCGTGCCTCGCGCTTACAGTTTCTTGTACATGGCTGTTGACTTTTGGGAGAAATGGGAGAATAATATCAGGAGGAGCAATAGGAAAGTGGATATTACCTGAACTCTTGCTAGGAGAAGAGAAATGGAGAGTGGTTGTGTCTATTCTTGTTAAAGACGAGAGACAGGATGAGGGCTTATTTATAGTTTGTAGGGAGGATAAGATAGTTGAGAAGTGGGGTACATGGTAGACTGATGATGATGACAATACGATGAAGGCCCCAATAAAAAAACTAAAGTTTTTATATAGCTAAAAATAGAATACTGATACAAGAAATAAAAAAGAATTTATTGTATAGAATTTTAGAACCAACCCAAAGGGTAGAAAGAAAGCGTGAAATCAGTCTGAGTAAACCTATGAAACACTAACATGTATAGGACATTAGCTTTCTAGGATTACTCGTTGATGCTTATCTTCACACTAGCATGCTAATTTGTTCTCCTAGTTAGGGTTTGTTCTTCCTGTCCGATAGTTTGTTGAAGTTGTTAGCTAAAAGTTAGACTAGGTGGGTTCCAATTCAATCCCCTCTTCTTAGTCACTCTGGTGCTTACAATGCGGCGAGCATGACATAGAGGCATGTTGTCCTATGGTCATCGTCATCATCATTGTGTGTGTGTGTGTGTGTGTGTGTGTGGGCATGTGTGTGTGTGTCACTGGTAGGACGACATTGTGGGTAGAGTTGGATGAAAAACTCATAGCTCACAACCTGGCTCGGCTTATTTCAATCTGTAACGAGGTAAGCTACATATTTAGCTTGTTATGTTAATGAACTAGCTCAAGCCAACTCGTGAGTTACTTGCGAGCCACTCATGTATGTCACTATTATTATATTTGCCTTATTTGTTATATTATCAAAGTATCTTTGGCACAAGAGTGATCTTAAGTGATATCCGTCAATATTTAAATTAT
The DNA here is from genome assembly GCA_030378355.1 of Eleusine indica. NCBI lineage: Eukaryota > Viridiplantae > Streptophyta > Magnoliopsida > Poales > Poaceae > Eleusine > Eleusine indica. Next base: position 51,247,309 of record CM059494.1, read on the forward strand.
AAAATAGTATTCATATCTTAATATAATAAATTAGAAACAAATGATATTCTACACCTAGGATGTTCAGTATTATTTTACATCCAACTAATTTACTGAATAAAATGTTGTCACGATGATGATAATTATCGATGTTAGTTAAAAATATATTACCGAGAAAATTCAAATTCATTAATTAGTGTTGGATGTAGAATAAGATTGAACACCCTAGGCATAGAATAGCATTGTTGATATTTTAGATATATAACATCACTATATTCATAGGGATGAGTTTTATGACGAGCTCAGGAGCTAGCTCGAGCTGGCTTGCTAGCTTAACGAGCCAAGGAAAATTAGATTTTAGTTTGTTTCATTAACATGACAAGCCAAGCTAGATTGTTATGTAAACGAGCTGGACCAAGCCGTGCCGAGCTGGCTCGACGTCCACCCCTAGCTGCGGGCACAATGATGGTGGCAATGCTCCAGTCGTCGTGAAACTAAAAACCATGGGGCAAGATCTTTTACATCTCAATGGTTGTGTAATAATTGGAAGATATTTGAGACTTAATCTATATGCATATGTTTCTAAACCTCTCTAGCTCTCAATGTCACCATACCGATTATAGTGGACGGCAACATCCTCAAAGTGCTCAACAACGTGAGCGAAGTACCGTTGCCGGCGCGTCTGGACCGCATTTTCTTTGATCGTACAATTGGGTGGGTGATCAACTGGTGATGGTAGTGGTAGGAGAGCAAGATATGTCGTACCTCTGATCGATAGAGAAGCATCGTCGTTCATGTGTGCAAAGCAAGGTGAGGGCAGATAGGACTATAGGAGGTAGACAATGACAACGTATGTGGTGCCGCACCATCAAGGTCATGTCATAGTCACATTGTATGAGTAGTATTTGTATTATATAAATATATGTGATGTAATATTTTAACGTCTATATGGCAAATATTTAAGGCTTAATCTATATGGATATGTTTCTAATCCTCTCTAGCTCTCAAGGCCACCATCTCATATTTCACAATACCAATTTGTTTTTAATAATGACATGTACATACGATTAAATATGATACTAATAAGGATGATCTCTTCCTATGTTTGCAATATTCTAATGTTCTTAAAGTCATCATCTGATTTCTTTCCTCACGGCCTATCTCATTCTCAATGTCACCATCTCATTTTTCTAGTGACTAATTATTTAGAGCTAATCTATGTTTCACTAATCATAATGTTGTCTTGTGGGTAAGGATGGTAGCATTTTCTACGTACTCGGACCACACATAAATAAAGAAGGAATAATTTAGAGCTAATATATGAGTATCACTGATTGGTGGAGGACATTAAACATAGGGTCAGATGGTAGAAGTTTTCTTCAATTACTGGAAACAGTGAAAAATTAAACAAAAATCATAGATTGAATTATCTTGTTATACTGACCAACAAACCTAATTAAGAGACAAAAGCAAAAATACAGACGACCAGTAGGGACACAAAGTTAATTATTCCAAATAATGTGTCCCTATTGATCGTGTGTATTTTTTCCTTTGTCTATTAGTTAGATTTGTTGGTCAGTACAACTAAATAATTTAATCCATACTTTCTATTTAATTTTTCATTGTGTCCAGTAGTACAAAACTTCTACTGCTGACCATGTGTTTAATGTCCTCCATGAATCAGTGATACTCCTATGTTAGCTCTAAATTATTCCTTTTTTTATTTATGTGTGGTCCTAGTAGGTAGAAAACATCACCATCCTTACCTATGAGACAACATTATGATTAATAAAACATAGATTAGCTCTAAGTAATTGGTGATGAAAAAATGAGATGGTGATATTGAGAATGAGAGAGACCACGAGAAAATAAAATCAGATGGCGACTTTAAGAACAATAGAACTGTAACATCTCAGCCCATTGAGATTGGGCCCATAGTGGCCCATGAGCACTTGTGTACATGAGGGGGGGGTGAGAATTTAGTACCACCTTACGAATCTAGTGGAAGGAGGACCAACATATAAGGCTAGATTGTCCACCAACACCGACCTTGGGTTAGCCCTTTTACGTGAAGTGAGGATGAAAGCGTAAATATATTGGTAGGTGTGTGGGGTCCACTCAAAATGCGAGTCGAGACTAGCCGGGTGTGGACCCTAGGTCCTTACAAGTGGTATCAGAGCCGGCCCTCGCGGGCACGATGCACGTGGTGGCCAGGCGGTCCGGACATATGTGCATGACGTGTGTAGGCCCATGCGTGGAATACGGCATGACATATGATTCGACACTAGACACGGACGTGCCCAAGAGGGGAACATTCCTGGTAGCTTGTCCAGTGTGGGTATGTTGTCTCTATGTTCCGACCAGAACATTGTTCCTTTGAGGGGGGGGGGGAGTGTATGTAACATCTTAGCCCATTGAGATTAGGCCTATGTGGCCCATGAGCACTTGTGTGCATGAGAGGGTAGGAATTTGGTATCACTTTGCTAGTCTAGTGGGAGGAGGACCAACATATAAGGCTAGGTTGTCCACCACCACCTACTTTGGGTTAGTCCTTTTACGCGAAGTAAGGACAAAAGCGTAAATATGTTGGTAGGTGTGTGGGGTCCACTCAAAATGCAAGTCGAGTCCAGCCGAATGTGGACTCTGGGTCCTTACAAGAATATTGCAAACATAGGAATAGATCATCCTTATCAGTATCATATTTAATTGAAAGTACATGTCATTATTAAAAAAGTTAATCTTGTGAAATCTGAGATGGTGACCTTGAGAGGTAGAGAGGATTAGAAACATATGCATATAGATTAAGCTTTAAATATTTACCAATTACTACCAAAATGCTCGTGCCTTGTTATGGGTGTTAAAATATTACATCACATATATTTGTATACCATAAATACTGCTTACACAAATTTTGTTTGAGTACGATTTGTGTTGAAGAACCGAGTAGTGCGACTAGAGGGATGGTGAATAGGCGTCCCAACAAATTTCTTTCAATATTGATGGCCTTCTCTATTTTTCACCCAACGCACCTCTCTTATAACACACTATGATTACGTAATCATAGAAATGTGTTCGGAGTTCCCGCAAAATTTATAAAACCAAAAAGAAAAGAACAAAAGAACACACCAAAAGAAACAATAGGGATTATCTTAATAATCAGAAGGATTAGTTGATGAACACTAATAAATCTAATAAACTGACCAAGGAAATAATAAGCAAGCTACTATGCCCCTAACAAGAAAAAGAATAAACAACTAATGATGCTGATTTTTTATGTAAGCATGCATGCGAACGGTTCTCTGGAATTAGGCACGCCCATCAATGATTTCGAACCCTAAGCAGGACGCAGCTGTATTGCAACGTTCGTCGGTGACCGCTAGACATTGTCTATACACGGTGGCCGCATATACCTGATGGACTCCCTCGTTTCGTGGCGTTCCTAGACTTCACAATGGACAAGTTAATCAGAGTGCAAGGGCGGCTGCAGCTAAAACCTAATCATGTCGCCAGTAACCCGATTCGTCGGTGCGCACCCCTGATGTTGGTGATTACGCCGCTGGCGATTACTGCCAGCCATCATTTCCGCATCAGCGCGAGTCCTTGGATACTACCAGAAATTAATAGTGCATCAGGTTACTTAGGGTTTGTTTGGTTTGGGGACAAGGTGGGATGGGATGAAACTATTCTAGGTTTTTGGGATGGGACGGTTCCAGTTTATGTTTGTTTAGAGGGATGGAATGAACCCAGTTTTATGTTTGATTGAAGACATAAAAGGGGATGGAACCATTCTGTTCCACGTTTGATTGAAGAGATATGACAGAGAAAATGAGATGGGTTACCTTCTCATGAAGATGGTGTAGTTACCCCCTCTTTGCTAGTTGTCACACAAGAAACAATTATATACAAAAACTCACAGTACAAAATAAAACAGATTGTATACACATCATACTTAAACCACATGACAGGTTATAAACATCATACTTAGTCAAATGACTGGTTCGTAACATCATTCTTAGACCACATAATAGTTGTATGTGGTACCAACAAGTAGTACACGTACACAAGTTTTGAACTAGCTAGTTATCGATAAGCATTACATAACTAAGCCACATAATAAGTTTTTGTGGTGGTTACAAAATAACAGTGACACATCTCATAGGTTCACAACCTCAACCAGAAAACTTGTCACTAATCCACTTTGCCATGAAGTTCAGTTTGTACTTCAATGGAGCATCGTAGAAAGCTCTTTCAACCCGAGGGTTTTCAACCAGATGAGAGTAGTAATAGGACTTGTGTGTATCATCAAAACCTAGGAGTTCTTGCACCTTAACTATCAAGTCAGCTGGTAACTCCACGTTTCCTGCCAGCTTGTCCAAAGTATTTGCTATCCTGTCACTGCAGCTTTTGAAAGCTCCAATGAGCCCTTCTGTGTCTTCATTTTTAGTAGTCCTTGCTCTCTTGTTGGGTCTAGTGGCTGATGAAGATGCCCCATTTTCGTCAGGAGTGCTTGGAACAGCAAAAACATTCGGCACATCTTCATGGCCAACATCTTCAGTACCAGGAGTGTTGGTTTTTATTTGTTTTTTTTTCTTTTCCAACCGGTATGGACGAGGTGAAATGAGGGGCGGGGCCGGGCGTTGGGTGACCACAACGCGCACGCGCGGCTCACGTGACGCATCGGAGCAGTGGGATGGACTCATCCGGTCGTTTTTGGCTGCCTGCCTCCATCCCGGATATTGGTGAAATATTCCCTATTGTGTTCACCTCGTCCCACTATGTCTCCCAATCAAACAGCTCTAAAAAAGGGATGGGATGGTCCTATCCCAAGACGTCCCTTGAACCAAACACACGCTTACAAAGCCTTTGTTTGATTGCCACCAGATGATAAAATGGGAGGATATACGCAAGTCCTTAGACATTGTTTCTACTTTGAGCGTCTTGCTAGATGCAAATGCTTACAATTGAAGCCTCCGGTCATCATAATCAAGCTGATTTAGCTTCAATAGCAATCAAGAGTGTTGGGGGATCATTTGTAAGCCACCCTTTGAGGCCCCACTAAACTTGTGCTTCTTCATGGGCCGAGATTAACTTCCGAGTCCTTTGTTTTTTCTTGTCTTCAAAGCGCAGGTACCCAACGAAAAATCCAGGAGGTTCAAGGAAGGTGGGCAGAGCAGAAGAAACCTTTGAAGCTTAGTGGCAAAGCCTCCAGAGAGCGTGGCATCTCCAGGCCGACTCCAAGATATTGCGTCTAGGGAAAGCCACGTGGCCTAATAGATGGCGATGTTGTCAAGCACTCAAAATGGTACAAACAATATGCGCATGAACCAATTTACCCTTTATGACTGTTTTGTACAGAATATTCATAGAATGTAGTAGGTAATTGAGGGTAAATTGATCATTGGTGGATAGCCTAAGCCCAAGTTTATAAATAGAACACACCTGTTTACCAATAACGGGACAAATATTCATAGAATATACGAAATAGACTAATCGTTTGCTTTGCACTTTTCGAGACGTCCTGCTTTTTGCCTTTTCTGTTCGTGGCATCGAAGCTTGCGTTTCGTGACACCAACATAGAGTAAACTAAACATTTATTAACAACAGGAAATAGATGATGGATCCAAGAAATTTCAGAACCGATGCATACATCAGAGAGGCAGCCAGACTGCCAAACAAATCACCGAAAGACTTGAAAACCGAACCTTGTCCAGATCCCTCAGGCCTGCATCCAAAACTCCACAGAGACATGCCTAACAGAGAAATCAGTAAAAGACAGAGAAAGGTATCAACGAACACTACAGCCTGATGCAAATCTCGTAGAAACAGAGTAGAACAACCATGAAACCAAGACCCCAAATAAAACAGCTTTTCATTGAAATCACAACAGGGTACAGGCTACAAATCCAGACGGCTCCTCCCTCTCTCTCTCATTTGTTGGATTACATTACAAAAACTTCTCACTAATTTCCCTCAATTTTGGCTCACTCCTCTCTCTCTTCTAAAAACTTAATCCCCAATTACAAAGCACAGGAACACGAGTGGACACCAGCCACCAGTTACCCACGCCAATACATATCAGTAAATAGAAATTTATCAAAATGCTATCAGCTACTAACACACATGCCTAGTTCCAGGGACATTTTTGTTCAACTTTTCCCTCGTTGCCCGAATGCCATCGGGCGCTTCACGACTTTGCTTCGTCTCGACGCAACCATCGCGATGATGCCACGTGCACCACCAACCGCCATCAACGGTTTTGAAGCCCAAATCAGGAAACCGCTTTGCACGCTTGTCAAAGCACGACTTCATCCGATGTTGACACATCTCACCTCGTCCCGTGATCTTGACCGCCGGCAACTCTCTCCCGGTCCCGCTTTATTAAGCCCCCCTGTCACTTGCACCGGCATCCCCTTTGCTTTGACTTGGTCAACATATCATCTTCATCGCTCCCATGATTTTGAGGCTCAACCGTGAAACTGTCTATGCTCCTTGCCTCTCCACATATACGGTGTGGATCACCCTTGACTTCACCCTGCTTCCCGATCGTCCGCTCCCAAATCTCCAACTTGTGCCCGATCCTTTTACCGTTGACTGCCAAATTGACTCTATTGATCTATACATCATGAGACAAGCAGACGTATTTCCCTTCTCGTGCAACTTCTCCAACACCTTCACCAACTATGTTTAGTCATAACCATAATCATGAACAAACTTATGCAATCCTCAAGTTTCCGTATTTCAACCCAAAGACCAAACGATCTAGTGTCAATCACTCATCACATATTGCAAATCATAACACATCTCAACATTGTTTCTTAGTTATACAAATATATGTGATGTAATATTTTGTATGAGCAGTATTTGTGTTATATAAATATATGTGATGTAATATTTAAACACCCTTAACAAGGTACAACCATTTTTCTACTCGTTGGCAAATATTTAAAGCTTAATCTATATGCATATGTTTCTAATCCTCTCTAGCTCTCAAGGTCACGATCTCAGATCCTATATTTGCAATATTCTATTGTTCATAAAGTCACCATTTGATTTTCTTTCCTCGTGGTCTCTCTCATTCTCAATGTCACTATTTTATTTTTCTCATACCAGTTATTTAGAGCTAATCTATGTTTCATTAATCGTATTGTTGTCTTGTGGGTAAGGTTCATGACGTTTTCTATGTACTCGGACCACACATAAATAATGAAGAAAGAATTTAAAGCTAACATAGGAGTATCACTGATTGATAGAGGACATCAAACACGAGGTCGGACAGCAGAAGTTTTGTATGATTACTAGACACTGGAAAATTAAACAAAAAGCATGGATTGAATTATCTAGTTGTACTGACCAACAAACCTGATTAAAAGACAAAAGCAATAATACAGGCGACCAATAGGAACACATTAGCAGTTAGCAAGACCATAGCCGCATGGATTTCTGTTGGCGTAGCTTATGCACCCAATATGTGTGGAGATGATCTGTTTATGTTAGCGACCACTGTGGCAAGGTGTTCCAAGCTAAGAACTGTAGCACCAGCGGAGAGTTCATGAATGTCATCTGGTTTATCATATGGCAGGATACGTTGTACGACAGATTTGCATCATATGGAGAGAACTTAACTGGGGGCTCACGGCTCAGCTAGACACTACGAACGAACCGTGTGTCACCTGGTGTTCAATCTACATATCGGTCCTTTTGTTATGTATATATAGGTGCACACCAAAAACCGTGTACGTCATGTACATGTGCAACCCAGGATAGACTCCTCCTGGTCGGGCAAGCACTCATTGGTTATACATGAGTTGCGCAATTAATATCTTTTTAGAAAAGCTCATGCTAAGAAAGAACTCCATTCATGATAGCATATAGGCTTAGGAAATTACAAAGGACTAAGTAAACAAAACCAAAAAAAGAAAGAAATATTAGGTGACCAACTACCAAACGACTACTACTTTTCATTGGCCACCAACATCAAGGCTTGAAAAGTTAATATGACTCTAAAAACAACATTCTCAAGAAGGAATGGCACTCTCAAGTGTCATCGCTGCTAAGGATTTCTCCCATGACCGACATCTCATCGTTGCAATTAATATTCATAGGTAACATTCTAAGTGCAAATGTAAAAACATGTAAGTCTAATAAAAATTATGTATGTTTGCTCTCTCTCTCTCTCTCTCTATCTCTCTCATTATTGAGAGAAGGAGCTGATGAATAGGTTCCACATGTTAGTGAGAGAAGGAAATAGCTGAGTGGTGAGTACTATGGAGGACATGTGGGGTCTAATTGGCAGTTATAACGAAAGTCACACCTAGTCAATTAAACAACTTTTGGCTTTTCTCACAGCTCACAACTCACAACAGTTTTTTTTTTTCACAACCACAACCCGTAATAGCTTTTCCTCACAGCCACAGCCCAACCAAACACACACTAAGAACATCCTTTCTAGATACCAAACCATCCTGAGATTGAAAGGAAGTAAAATTTCACATTTAAATGGTAAACAAGCTGATGGAAGGGTAAATTTAGGGATCATATGCCACAAATATGAAAATTGGAGTCGACTATTATTTATTTAATAAATCTTGACCGTCAGGATTCGAACTCAAAACCTCTAACCTAACACCACATCGAGCTACTTTGCACGGATCTGTTCCACCTAAAAATTTAAACTTCTAGAAAAGAATGGACAATTCACTAACACTTAAACAATTATTACGATCGCTATTATAACAACAATGATAATAATTAAAGAACACTTTTAGTCCATATGTTTATTCTTATAACTCTCCAAACTACAAAAAAAGACTAGTCATCTATATAGTATCCATTAAATTCTACTTGCAGCCATCAAATAATTAATGTGTGTGGCACACATCTAGAGCTACTAGTATACTTAAAAATAATATTATTGTCGAAAATATTAATCAATAATTTTGAAAAACTATTGGCCAGCAGTTTAATCTAATGGTATAGATTCAATAATCTAAAACAACAACCAAGGACCAATATTTATTAATGTGAAGTTAATGTTATAAACAAATGATTGATAGATTTATAATAATTATTTTTATTATCATGAACGAAATTAAATTAATAATATGGTTAATAAATAATGTTTCTTATTTTTTAAGGTGACCTAAGTTTTACTGATTTGCTAGGGTTAGAATTATATTGTGGAAATAAAATAAATTTATTAATAAATAGTGCAATGATGTGGCTACCTTCTGAAGGTATGGATGTTTTGGTGATTAATGACAACTATGAAATTATGGGCTAATATCTATATGAATATTGTCTATGCAGGAATCATCTCTAAACTCTACTACAAATCTTGTTGATGATGGTTGCCTTGATGGTTGATGACAATGACAACAAGCATGGATGCTTGGTGAGCTTGATGGAGTCCAAGGGTTGATGGAGATGGATCAAGGCTAAGGACAAGCTAGGAGCAAGTGTTTGGAACACATGTGTAGTTGTTAGGGCTTGGAGTTCATAAGAAAAACCAGACTATTAAGGGGAGTCTAGGTCATGTCTCTTAGATCACACTAGTTGGTGATGTGCATGGATCCTCAGTGAAATCACAGGCACTAGGTGACAGTGGTGAAGCCAAAGAGCTATTGGAAAAAGCCGGGAAACAAAGTCAAGCAAGGAAGAGGAGTTTCACCTTCTGGACAGAGTGACCGGATAGAAGGTCTGGTGAGACTGGACCGTACGATCATCAGAGGAGAAGGCACATCAGATAGAAATTATTGTTAGGTTTCACCGGAGAAGGCAAGGATATGGCTCATAGTGCGTAAGCTTGGGAGGGGTTCAAAATTGACATTGTTAGGTTTCCTTTGTGTCTTGTTTGATATTGCTTGCCTACACAAGGCATGTTTACATTCCATTGCAATTGTAAAATGCTTGTTGCATGCATCATATAGGAAACACATAGGAGGCTTGTCACACCTGGAGAAAATTTATGCCTCATGTTCAATATGAGAATACATGTCCATAAGTGCAACCAAAGGAAAGGATTGTGCTTCATACCCATTGAGCAAGCTCTTATGAACTCCGAGGTTAAATCTACTCGCGCGGTTCATGGACTAAAGCTCATACATACCCATTTGGTTCTTAATTGCCTTGGTTCTTATTTGCTTGATTCTTTATTTTGCATTTGCGAAAGCTATTTGGCCATAAAGTTCCACTATTTCAAAAGGAGTGTTTGAGAGATTCCCTTCATGCTCCAAGTGCAGTGTTTATTTGGATGTTAAATGAGGGCACTTGAAAATTGGAAAAATTCTTGATTCAGCGAAATTCTAGTAGAGACCATACAGTCTGATCTAAGGACCATACAGTCTGCTCAGTGCACTAGTGCACAGCGTTGCGGGGAAGTTTGGTCATAGAGACCGGATAGAACGGTTCTAGAGTCCGGATCGTCCGGTCTGTGTGGCTTGCTAGAAGACTCGGGGCCAGACCGGACCGTCCGGTCCAGATATCGTACCGTATGGTCACTATGATTGAAACGCAAGTATTTCCTTCAATCGTGACCATTGATCTCGCCTTGGTTAGATATCGGCCGTTTGTCAGTTCCTTGACCTAGGTCAAAATCACGTCAGGCTTGTCTTCCTTCTTCGAACGCCGAGAGCACGTCGAGCTCGTCGCCACCGCATCACCTGCCACCGTCAAGCCATTGTCAACGCACCCGCGCACTCGCCCTCACCCTCGGGTACCCATAGCTCCAGTCGCAACCACCCACGCGAACCCTACTCACCGCCTACACCGAAAGTCATTGTCGCTTGCCGCCACTTGCCTAGCTCCGCTGTGCGCCCCGCCATCTCCGCCACCAGTGCCGCTAACGCCCACACCTCACCCTCGCGTGTGCACGCCCCAGAGCCAAACTCCAGCGAAGCCTAGGGCAAGTTTGCCTCTACCCCCTTTGTCGGTGTTCAAGTTCCCCTGTTTCCGGTGATCGGTCACGAGTTCCTCATCTGTTCGACTTCAATTCTTCCCAGGGTATTGAGACATTCCTCCTTTCATCGTTTATGCCCTAATTTGCGAGCAATTATCTTAATTGGTGCAATTAGATTAATTCCCATTATTTGATTGCATTAATTAGGATTATTGGCTCAACCTAGTTTCCAATTATTTCCACGATTACTGATAATTGCAATTCTAGGTTTGTCTCTCATTTAGTCTACAATTAGATTAATTGCCCATTATTTGATTGTACACTAGATGATTCGCACCAGCCACTTATAGTCGATGATCACAGTTGTACTTTGCATATATTGACTAGTGATCATGTCCTTCAGTCAGTGCTAGGATTTCTATTGCACATTCTTTCCTAGCGGTGCTCCGCTTGTAGATTATACTTGGTTCTATACTTATCCTATCTCCACTTATGTGCGTGTAGTGATAGTTGTTTAGTCAGCAGCAGAAACGGTAGGAGCAGATGATCAGGATAAGGGCAAGGGTAAGATGCCAGAGAAGGCCAGAGGGAATAACAGAACCAGGCTGGACCCAGAGACAGAGAGAGCTAGACGGGTTGCACAACACCTTGACGTAGTCACATAGGACGCCGGGAGCCCAGTTGATCACAGGGATGCAGACATACACTCAGGGTCATAGGAGGAGCACTAGACAGAGGACAATAGCCTTAGAGCTCTATATAGGTGTTCGACTCCCAGCTTGGGTGCAGGGTACTCTGACCTCTCTTCAAAGGGGTTCATCGAGGACTGCGGACCAGGGATCCTCCAGGCAGCAGGAGGAGGAGATTAAGGAGGAGGAGACTGGAGAGTCTGAGTCAGAGGCCTCAGAGGAGGAGGAGCCAGAGCAGCCACAACAAACATAACAACAGTCAGGACCACATCAGAGGACAGCTCACCGGGTAGGAGACCCATAGTGCACTTGTGTAGTGTGCACCAAGAGACTGTAGAGGCTAGTAGCTGCAGCAGGTGAGAGGGACATACTAGAGGTTCCCGTTAGGGATCTCAAGGTGAGTTGCCTCGTACAGTTCAAGCAGTGGGTTTCTATCCCTAGGGATCTAGCTGGAGGAGAGAGGTACTAGACCAGCCTACACAAGAGGATTGGTGACGGATTGCAACATTACCTTGCCAAGAAGGACAAGTTTGGAGTGTTTGTGTCACAGCAGTACGTGACCTTCCAGGCCCTGAGGATGGCAGTGGCACAAACATGAAACAATACTTCGACTACTTGCCCGGACTGGCTGAGCTAATCACCACCCCCTACAGATATAGAGAGGACATAGTGATGAAGGTTTATGCCTCACTTTGGGTAGCCAGAGATCGTTCAAAGGTCTGGTTTATGTTCAGAGGAGAGCCCCACCGCTTGGGCAGAGAGGATCTCATAGTAGCACTTGGACTGATAGCTTTAGATTTACACTCTACATGAGTGCCTATGGAGACTGGGCTCCTCCCCTCAGACCTTAGGGAGGGATGCTACCTCTAGACGACATGGTGTCGATAGCCTTTCAGCCACCTCACACACCAGTGTTTGACAAATGCCCTACGAGACTCACTGTAGAGGCAAAGGTTATTAGGGAAATAGTCACCAGGACTATCATCCCGAGGTCAGGCTACAGAGACAACACTTTGACCTAATAGACCTGATGATACCTGGGATAGAGGAGGTTATCTCCAAGACGGTTGGAGGCCGTCACTTAGTCTATGGACCGTACATTTGTTACCTTCCGAGGAGACTGGGACTAGTGTCAGAGGAGCAGTACGAGGCCTTCCATAAGGTGACTACCAGCTACGCACCTCATGTCCCCAGCGGATCGCAGTCAGCCTCCAGCCAGTAGACTGACGAGTAGGAGTTGTTGCTAGTAACTCACGAGCAGGAGGCTCATCCAGAGACGACGGTTCCTGAGTTAGGCAGTGTGGGTGCACCACCTCAGCAAGCAGCTATAGAGACAAATCACGCCTCCACCATTGCAGCCCTTGTCAGACGCTTGGATGACTTCATCCAGAGCACTACTAAGGACAGGCGTCAGATCATGGATGTGCTGAGGAAGCAGGTAGGGTTTCAGCAGCAGCAAATCAGGATAATGACTTTGGTGATGAGTCAGATGACAGAGCTCACTCATGGACAGTCTAGCCAGCAGACTGGAGACCCTACGCTTTCAAAGGGCCAGCAGGTTCCGACACAGAGAGGCCCTTTCACTATGATGATGACGGCACAGTCTAGAAGTTTGACATCACTCTCAGGTGAGTTTTAGACTGGGGGAGCAGGACATACTTTCACACCTTCTCAGTTCTCCCTGCTGTCCACATTATCGATGTATGCACTGTTTACTTTGCCCGCACAGTCGACAGCTTCATAGATGGAAGTGCCTTCCACCTCCACTCTTCAGCCACCTGTCAGGAGTCTATTCTCTAAGATAGTGCACACCACACAGGCAGCCCCGTAGACGGATATAGCTTCTACCTCAGACCTACCTTCTTCTGCTATAGTTTCTACACTTGACACACCTCAGGTAGTAGAGGATCTAGTCCGTGAAGGATTCTCTGAGCAGGACATGGCTGACCTTAGTGTTTTTCAGACGTCTGTTGTGCTGGAGACAACCACTGTTTTAGCAGGAGCTCAGGGCAGAGAGTCAGAGTCACCAGAGGATCTCACTTACTTCGAGCAGCCTGACGCTCAGGTGACAGAGACTCAGGAAGAGCAGCAGGATCCGACATAGGAGCAGCCCGGCATAGAGCCTTCAAGGGACGTCGCTGCACCACCACCTCCTACGACCTCGAGCGCTTAGTAGTTTTTCCCTCTCTTTTTGGTGCTTGTTGCCAAAGGGGGAGAAGACATAGTGATAAGGGGAGTGTGCCTTGTGTCGATCGAGAGTAGTCTTGTATCTAGGAGGAGCATACGTGGTATACTTGGTTTTGATGGGAGATACATTTGGATCTTATTTTGATAGATTTATCTATATTCGTGGATTTTGATGAGTCGTGTTTTTCATTCGATTGTATTTTGACTCATCATGATTTCACTTGCTTTATTTTCATACAGAGTGTCTTGTCTTTCTTTATTTAGCCTATATGTCTGCGTATGATTCCATGATGATGATTGCTTGCTTTAATTTCCTAGCATGTTTCATGCTATTCTGTTGAATATCATCATTCATGCCTTGCATTGCATGTCTGTATGATTTCTTTCATTATCACCTAACATGATATGCATGCATATCATCTAGAGTGTGTTTTTCTATCTTTACCTTTTAGCTCTTGGTGATGCTTGTTTTGAGTAGGACCTTATCCATTCTTTGTTATGCCTTTTTTGTTTCTCTCAATCTTAGTGTAGCTCTTTTAGCCTTGATGTTTCATGACAAATAGTTGTTGTCATCAATCACTAAAAAGGGGGAGATTGTAAGCTTCATGACCATTGATGATAGGATCCCCGAGGTGTGTGTGTTTTGATGATTAATGACAACTATGAAATTGTGGGCTAATATCTACATGAGTGTTGTCTATGCAGGAATCATCTCTAAACTCTAGTACAAATCTTGTTGATGATGGTTGGCTTGGCGGCTAATGACAATGACCACAAGCATGGATGCATGGTCATCAGAGCAGAGGGCAGATCAGAGAGAAATTATTGTGAGGAATATGTCAACGTGAAAATCCATAGAGACCGGATGGTTCGGTCTGTATGGATGGGAGCAGTACAGATAGGAAGCAAAATGGACACTCTCTTGAGGATCTAGTCCATGAAGGATTCTGTGAGCAGGACACGATCGACCTTAGTCTTTTTTAGGCGTCTGTTGCGCCAGAGACGGCCACTGTTTCAGCAGGAGCTCAAGGCAGAGAGTCAGAGTCACCAGAGGATCTCGCTTACTTCGAGCAGCTTGATGCTCAGGTGACAGAGACTCAGGGAAGGTAGCAGGATCCAACACAGGAGCAGCCCAGTAGAGAGCCTTTAGAGGGCATCGCTACACCACCACCTCCTATGACCTCGAGCACTTAGTAGTTTTTTTGAGAGGCTAGTCGTGAGCATCTATTATTTGTTTTTTGGTCATGGTTGGTTGTGTGGATTGCATAGCAGTGTGCAATAGCATAGACGTCAGCAATAAACTGATCCAAAAAAATGAAAGAGATGTTTATTTGGATGATACAAGGACCGTAAATTCCATGACGATGCAAGGACAATGGAATAGTCCCTCGTCTGCTATAACTGCAGCAATATATGGATGACCCATCAGGCACGATCAACAAACAACCAAGGATGTTGGTTGCATGTTGCTGGGGAAGTGACCTATGATTTTGACAAAGCTAACTAATGGATGCCACAATCTACATGGCAGACGCAATTCGAGACGACAGGAGGACGATAGAGTTGTTTCTTCTTACTATGATGGCAATGAATCTATCTGGCCATGATCTGTCATGGCCTCCAATTGTGATGATTCTAATGATAATCATCATTGATCCAACACATAGAAACAACAAAAATACTTGACAATGCGAGAATGATGGTAATTTTTGTTGATTTATGAAGGTCACACAATTTGATTGGTTTCATAGTCTTATCCGCTTTTAAAAGGGGTGTTTTATTGAGAGAGAGAGAGAGAGACATGGTCAATGTGGTGCTTTTACAAATATATTTAGAAATGTGTAATTCTAAATCAATTATAAAGATAATGTTGGGTAATTTAGGCCCTATTTGGATCCCACCAGATTTTAAGAAACAGGAGGGCCTCTAAACATGTCAATTGATATATTATGAGTTTCCAAGAAAACGATAAACTGGCTCAATCTAGTTAATGTCAGTTTTTATCTTATTCCAATGCATTGACTACCCAAAGCCTAGTTTATAGATTATAGAAATCGCGATCCAAACATCCCCACCCAATTTCTATTTTGAAACCAGTTTGCAAACATGAAAAGAAAAACCAATTTTTAAGATACTACGATTGATCTAGGCAGGGCCTTAATAATTTTTTTAGGTGTATTTTAGTCTGATTTCCTCATAATGATAATGGTGGATAATGTTTTATAATGCTAGTGATTTCTCCAATTAATGTGGGCATGGTGTTTTATAGAGAGAGAGAGGGAGAGGGGGAGAGAGATGGGTGAACGTGATACTTTTACAAATATATTTATAAATATTCAATTCTAATTCATTTATAATGGCAATGGTGTGTAATTTTATAACTCTTTTAGGGGTATTTTAGTCTACTTTTTTTATAATGGAAGTGGTTGGTAATTTAATAACTTTCTTAGGCGTATTTTAGTCTTATTTTTTCATAATGGTAGTGCTTGCTAATTTTTTTTCTTTTATTTTGTCAGATTAATGTGCGAACTTTTTGACCTTGAGAGCGAACGCGGTTGCTTCTTTTGTTGCTCAAATATATATAAATATTTATAATGCCAATGGTGGGTAATTTAATCAATTTTTAGGGGTATTTCAGTCTAATTTTTTTATAAGGGGAGTGATGGGTGATTTACAAGTTTCTTAGAAGTAATTTAAACTTTTTTTTATAATGGCTGTGGTGGGTAAGTTTTTCTTCTTTTTTCTCTGATTAATGTGAGAACTTCTTGATCTTGTGAGCGAATATGGTGACTTTTTTTGTTGCTCAAATATATATATATATATATATATATATATATATATATATATATATATATATATATATATAATAGATTTTTCATAATGGTAGTGGTGGATAATTTTTTCTTCTTATTTTTTCTGATTAATGTTGGAATTTTTTGACCTTGAGAGCGAACGTGGTGACTTATTTTGTTGATCAAATCTCTATCTCTATATTTTATTAAAAGAGGTGAACACGTTCATACGGTGTTGCACGGTATTGCACATGATGATACGACTCCATGTTGTATAAGGTGTTACGTTGCATTGTAAGGAAAAAAAATACTTGTACATTGTTTCGCCCGTATTTTATCCATGCCTTTGTGTAGTTCATCCAGCCTGAATTTGGTGTTGCTTCGACAATCCAACAGTTCGTGTCCAGCACGTATCCAACCTGCTATCCGATCTTGAATTTAAACTTAGTGTTGCTCCGATCCAACAGTTGCTGTCCAGCACGTATCTAACCAGCCATCCGATATAGACTTGATGTTGATCCTGCAAAAGCCTAATTCAGCTACGTGACCCGCAACACACTTGTTCTCGATTTTTGGCTCTAGGGCCTCGACGTTCTTCCCTGCGTTGTTCTTTCTTTGTTGGAGTCACTACAATAGCCTCGGCAGCGCTGATTCCGATCTTCGTTTGCGGAACAGAGAACGATGCTTCCAGCTAGAAAATCAAAGCGTGCGATCTTTCATCAGGCATGGAGTCCCTTTTGTCTTCCCTAATAGGACGAACGGAGTCACGCACATGGGAGACGGATGTTGTGAAAACAGACCTGTCCTGCGGTGTGCTTCTTGCTTCAACCACGGTGAGTTCGTTAACCAAATTTTCTCCTTCCTACCATGCAATTGTGATGCATGTGTGCCACGCGTAGTAGCAGTTCGTTTTGCTGGCTAAGTCTTCATCTGGATTTGCGTAAAAAAAATCATAAGGAACTTGTTTGTGTAGTGTATACTAAAAATTCCTACGGCAAGAGGTGAGATGGCCCATGCCAATTGATCATGAGGCTCCGCTTATGTGCACCTTGGCTAGATTCTGTTATCTCTCTTCCTAAATAGAAGGCCACGAACACATGAACCCTACTAACTTTAGAATCTAGAGAATTAAATAGAAACGTATGAAAACATGTACCTGTAATCTTAGCATCGACGAATTTTGATGAAACAGAGGCAACTAAACAAGACATCTCTGAAGTAAAAAGTTTTCTACGAACATTGATGAACCATGCTAGCATTTCACTTGCTGACCAAATTATAGTTGATTAACAACTTTATGAATTGGTCAGTCATTCTTTGCATGTTCCCTAATAAAAATTGTTCTTTGGATGTGCTTTATCATATTATTTAAACATGAGTTTGTGTGTATAGTCTAATAGCTAATCTTCCATATATTCACTAGGTACATCATGCATAATATTCAATAATGAAAGAGTACTATTATTTGTTATTTACTTGCCACATGCTGGTCCACTCATATGATACAAAATTGCAATCTGTTTATTGAAAAATCATTCTCATACGAATTGTTCAGCTGACTGTTGGTGTGAATCTACTTCATCCAATTGTATATAGAGCCATATAAAATCATGAAAGACATATCTCTCTTACTTTGTTTAGGTATTGCTCATATATATGCTTTTTTGTGTTTATATGAAGAGTTATAGCATGTATATGAACAATGCTTATTATATATATTTGAACTTATACACTATTGTTATTTGATAACTTTTTCTACACATTTTATTTCAATTATATTATGTTTAAGTTTTAAAAAGCCCCGTAGCAACACATGAGCATTTTGCTAATATATATATAATAGATATTAATTCTTATGGTCAAATAACTATAAGGTGCTGTTTGTTTCTAGAATGCAAACGGTACCGCAAACGCTATCAGAAAACACTGTAGTAGCAAACAATGTATACTATTACTGACTTTGTTTGGCTTTGCTCCCGTAATGGAATTAGATAGAGGAAAGCTTCTCTCTTCTCACAGACGAGCGCCACCGCCTAGCACAGCTTCAACGAGGTCTGGTCGTACGGGCGCCACCAATCGCGTTGAATCCAAGCTATCGCCTGAGGCCTTGGCCCCGCGTTGCATCGGTGGTTGACTTGCCGCAGCTAGTGGATAGACGCCCACGTCGGCGACGGCACAGCCGCACAGGCCGCAATCCCTCGTCGCTGTGCTGCCTGCGTCCTCCTCCGCTCTGCAAGACGACTCAGAGTTCGAAGGTGGGGAGGCAAGGAAGAGATCGCAGGAATCGATTAAATCTCGACGAGGAAGGGTGGAGGCGGCGGCGGGGAGGAAGGAAAATGATGCGGCGATGTGGAAGGGAAGCCCGATGCGACGGAATCGATCTGATTCCGGTGGGGAGAGACCGGTATCAACTTTACGAAGGGCCGTATCCGATTACAGTGGTATCTGATTACGGTTGAGGTCAAACAAACGAATTCTAACGTAATCAGATGACCTTGTAATCAGACTGCGTTACAATTACATGAACCAAACACCATCTAAGATCCATATGTTTAAATAAAAGGACCTCAAGTGCTAATTCCAAAATTTTGGCTTATAAATTTACTGATGAAATAAACTCAAACTTTCAGAATGATCAATCCATGTGTACCAAAAAGTATTGAATTTTATAAGGATACTATTAAAATGCCCGTGCGTTGCTACGGGCTTAAAAACAACTATAGACACCATATAACAAATTCATCCCGTAGAATTAGACAGTTTATCCATGATGAGTCTTGTAAAATTTTTTATTCAAAGTACAATATTATTCAGGCTACATATCTGTATGGTTGATTTTCTCACTATGCTTGTACTATAAATATGCAAGTGTTTTACTCACAGGAAATTGAAGGTCTTTGTATTAATGTTTCGTAACCCTTTGATTGTTTTTCAACTCCGATGTTGAACATATCTTTGGATACCATTGCTAACAGAAGAAGCTTATTCTAATTATAGTAGCATCATGATCATCATCATCAAGTTGCAAACAACGTCTATCGGTTCTTCTTTGCTCATTGCAAACCACTTGGTAACTTAGAGTTCGTCTTCATCATCCTATTCGTCAACTCTTTTTTTTCTTCTCTTTACTGTTGTTTTAAATACGTGATATCTGATGGACTTCCCACATAGGACATCCCTTGAGCCCTGAATTGTGTTGTATCGTTCTGTACAATAATATTAATAATAATATAATGCATGCAGATCGAGAAGGACTCGCCGGCGAACTTCCCGAGCCTGCATCGGTTGGAGGTCATCGATGAGGCCAAGTTTGTGAACGTGCACTGCCCACAAACATGGTGTCTTGCGCTGTGCCGCGACGTCCTCGTAATAGGGTGCACCTTGCCGCTGGCATCGACTACCACGTCCCCAGGTCATCGTCCGATTCCAGCATATGCATGACGGCCGCCGCCTCGCTGCCCTCCACCGTCATGACTGCTTTGTGCGAGATACTCTCTGTTCACAAAAAGCTACTCGCTCATGTTAGCGTCTCCATCGAAAGGAGGTGAAGGCCCAGATTATGTTCTGGAGGTCCTCGATGAGGTTCGTATCAAAAGTCACCTTGAACTTCGGCAACTGGCCGGAACTCACCGCGCGACCAGGACGTCCTCGTAGTCATAGTTCATAGGGGAGGAAGATGCACATTGGCTGGCTTCTCTGCAGCTTCCAGTCGTGTCGGTGCTCGTGCTTATGCAACACCTCGTACTAAAGCTTGAGCACATTGAACTCTTGGTACTGGTAGAATGCGATGTACGTGTAGGCTTGTAGCTCCAGCTCTGCAGGAACGGCACGTCGGCAACGGTGCTGCCGTTGAGGCAGTGGAACTCGCCATCGATGGTGTCCCTCCTCCTTGAAGGGGCTGCACCACTGGCCCTTGAAGTAGATGATGGTGTTTGCGATATTATGTGCATGGTGGTTTGGATTCGTGGGTCGTTCGATCGGGTCAAGAACCTTGGTAATGAGGTTCCTCGTGTGGCGTTGGTGATCCAGGCGGTAATCTGCTTTCATGATTCAACTGGTTGCAAATAATATAGTATCTCTGATGTTAATTAAATCAAAAGATGCTAGAAAATCACGTACTTTTAAGTCTTTATGACTAATAAATCTTTCTATTTTTTCGGGCAATAATAAATAAAAAATCTTGTTAATGCATGTACTGAATTCTCCTGTAAAGTCGACAACCCCTTGAACATGCCGATGATGGCCTCCTTGTACGATGTCCTGAGCGGGTACATCTTGTCCGTCCACGTGCCGCACGCGTACGATATGCACGGCCCGCCGACATCCAATCGGCCGGCGACGAAACCTTGGCCATGACGAATGCGGCGAGGTCATCCCATGCATGACGGATCACCGGCGACGTTGAATGTGTCTCCGGCCAGGGCAGTGGACATCAGCGCCAGCGCCGCGTGGATCGACAATGACGAGAAGATCAGGTTCTGGTCCTTCTCCGCGGTGACCACCGAGATGCACTTCAGCAGCGACGTGGCCAGCGCTTGGCTAGGCAAGCGTTTATGACATCCGCTTTCTTTGCCATTGCTGCCATGGCGTGTTCTCGTCGATGTGCCGCAAGGATAGACAAGAGAGCGTTGCTGCGGTATTGGGATGCGATAATTTATGGACGGAAATCCTAGGCTGGTTATGTAAGCATGTCATGATTGGACGGGAGATCACGGAGACGATGGCCAAGTTGTTTTACGCCACGACACCATGGAGGTGCAGGACAGTTTTTTTAAAGAAAACATAGAAACCACCGAAAGTGAAAGAGATAGAGATGAAAACGGAATAGGACTTTTCACGTATATGGGTGGACACAAACGAAAAAAAAAGTGGAAGACCATACCGGTTTTATTAAGGAGTAGAGATTCCAAAAGTGAATATAAATTCAAATAAAATTGTGGAGTTACTATGCAGCATGCACTTGCTTAATTTTTTGGTCAAAAGTTAATACTTTAGGGACCAATAAGTGACAAATTGCAGTGCTATAAGTAGGGCTTGTAATGGGCCAAACACATTACACTATATTTGTTAAGGGCCAGACCCAAAAAAAGGCTGACGGAAAGCTTATTCATTTTTGGTCTAACATTTTTTGAAGGGTTGGTTATGACTCTGGAAGAGGCCATGGGCCATGATCTATTACCAGACCTACTATAACTGGTGATACAAAGTAGGGGTAGTACAATCAAGTCATAACTATAAACAAAAAGTTTTGATAGAAATTTGAGAAAACGTTTGGAATTTTTTTCCCAAAAAGTAATGTTTATGGGAGTGGATATTTTTTTTTAAAAAAAGCTATATGTTATTTGGACTGGGCCGCTATTTGGGTTGCTAGCGCGCGTGTGCAAATTAGCGCTGCCTGCTCGGGCCACCATGAACGGAGAAAGAGCCGTTGTTTATGTCGTTTCTTGTCCATCGATCAGGACATTTCCATCCCGAATCCAAAAAAAAAGGACCTTTCCACCCGGTTGCTTGCCAGCCATTAGTCCGTTTTCAATTTGAAGCAAATCGCAGTCCCAAGACCAGGAAACAACCAGGGGCCTTCCAACTCGATCTCACGCCCAGGGCCTCAAAGATGAAGTGAACTATCAAGACCCAAGCGTACCATGTTTTTTTAGACCAAATCCAGTCTACCATGTGACATCTGACAAGGAAACGATGCGCACATGGACGCACGAACCCTTACGGACCCAACTATCGATCTGTCCCTTGACCACTTGCGAGATCGTCCTCTCCAAGCAAGTTTTCAACGAGCATGTATAGATGCCATGAGGAGCTGTCGCGAGCATCCTGCACCCATACAAGGCCGGCCGGGGAACATGGCACAACACTGCCAGCATCATCATGCATCCCCCCGACCGTAGCAGAAGCAGCAACAGGCCAACAAAACACCCATGATTTGTACACGGTACCTGAGATGAGGAAGAAACATTATAGTACTACAGTGCACATCAATTTGCTGAGTTATGGGGTGACATGCATGTGTCACCTAATGACTCTGAATGTGTCAAGAAGTAGGCACGAATGAAGAAGCTAGGGACAGCAAAAATACATTCATTTCTACAATGCCAGCTCTTATTATGTGCTGATTTTTTTACTTTGTGAGGTGGGCTTGGTCTTGAGGTTTGGTGCTTGGTACTAGTTAAAAGAGCACCAGCCTGCCCACTCTCACGAATAAATGCATATGATCTGGCACATACTGCAACAATTTGATCTATCCTATCATAAATTGACAAATCTGATCCAAACAATCAAATATTATGTTTGTTGGGCAAGTTTTTACCAGTATATGTCCTGTTGGTAATTAGTAGTTACTACCATACTACATCGGTGACTGCAACACATGGCAGCAGACGGGACCACTTTGTACAAAATTATGTAGTTTCAGCAGATCATTTTTCATCAAACAGAAGGATAAGATTAGAGAAACCCACACTCACCATAAATCAACGAAGGGAAAATAGATAAATATATACAAGTGATAATCATACTTTCTTGTCTTTCAATCAGTGTATATGTCATTGACATGGAAAAGGGGGGATTTAATTTACCACTACAATGGCCAATCCCTCAAATTGGCAGTGATAATACATCCAAATGATCAAAGTGAACGAAACAACAGATTATTAACCTTGAGCTCTAGGATTACGCAATAGTTTTCAATTCACGAACTTTCTAGCATAGCGGCAAATTCCCCTCTATAATCTTCATAAAACTATTGACTGAGATAACTTGCACTCTCCATAAATCAAAGGAAGCAAATTAGATAAATATACAGAAGTAGTAGTTTCTTGCCTCACAACGGTAACTGAATGCATCTCGCGAAGCAATTCGGTCGTCTGAATGAGTGCCTTCTTAGTACTTTAGAAGTCAACCCGCTCCAAATGGTGATGACGGCAGAGGACACAACTAATAATGATCCAAAGTGCTTAATTCAACTTGGCACCACACTACCCGAGGATTACAATCCTTTTTCATATCTACATACACATGTACGTTCGTAACAATTTTTTATATAATTAGTTGATACGTGGATCTGTTACCTATGATCTGCGGGAGGCCCGGCGGCCATGTGCCACGACGGGACGGCAGGCGAAGATGGCGCCGTCGGTGACGGCCAATGCGCTCTTGCACCCGTAGAGGTCGAGGAAGCCGACGCTGGCAGAGAGCCACCACCGGCGCTCGGCCCGGCCGGACGACGCTGCCGGCTTTGCTCGCGCCAGCCACAGCTTGTTGTCCGCGACGGCCACGTCCACACCGTGATCCTCGCCGTCCTCCCTTGTGCACTCGGTGAAGGCGGCGACGAAGGGGTCGCTATTGCTGGTGCCAAAATTCGATGAGGATGCAGCAGCGTTGACGTTGGCGCGGTGCCGGCGCCGGCGTCGAGCGGCCGGACGCAGCGGCGGCGGCAGCGGGAGCGGCACTCCCGTGGAGCCGTCGGCGATGTCGCCGTGGAATGAGGTCTTGGGAACGCCGGCGTGGCGCTCCCACGAGAACGGCACGAGTGATGCAGCGCTGCCGCGCGGCGGGGACGCGGCGGGCGACGGCGAGGGGCAGAAGGAGAAGGAATACGCGGCCGACACGGAGGACGACGAAGACGAGGAGGAGGACGACGACGCGGAGGAGGTGCGGTGGCGGCCTCGTCGTGGGGCGGCGGGTGACGACGGCAGCGAGAGCGGCGGCGGCGGGAGCGGCAGCGGCAGGGGCTGCGGCGTTCGGGCCGGTTGAGACGACGTGCGCATCATGGCGCGTGGTTGGGTTTGGGATGGCCGCGAGGGGAGGGAAGCGTACAGTGGAGTGAGGAACGGTTTGATTGTGTGGCGGGCCGTTCGAGGTCAGTTGTCTCTGCATAAATACCGTTGATGATCTCCGGAAGCGGTCCTCGAGGATTGTACGAATTTCCTTCCTTTCTCTTTCTTTATTTCTTTTCATTCATTTAGATGAAAACTACTCGACCAAATAAAAGTGTCTTTCCAACTTGTTTTGCAATCTTTATCTGTTACTTGGGAATCACAGGTTCGTAGATTGTAGTAGAAGGTTGTACTCGAGCGATAGGTTTAGTTACATCCACTTTATATGTAGTGCACACCGACGAACTTGACCAGGCCATAATCGGGGTCTCCCAAAATTAAAGAAAATGAAAACTCATAGTCAAGTGAGGGACCAGCTCGGAAACGACCATTATTTTTTTATTCTGAGCAACCTTCAGGGTAACTTGCTTGGTGTTGCCGCTCGCAGTCCGAGCAGCAGAAGCTATTGCTGTTTGTCCTGCACTGCACTCACTGAAACGTGTGGCGGTTGTACCATCCGCGGCGTGGCGGTTGCTCCCCGTCTCCTCCTTGGCACGCACGTCATCGCCTTCTCCGTTCAATTGGTTTATTTTCCTTTGCATTCGCTTCTCAACTTATTGTGCACAGGCCTTCTCCTCTGCAAAGTAAAAGGACTCTGCAAAAGCATTACAGGAACGGAAGAAGAGTAGGCAACGGTCAGTCGATCAGTTACAAAGGTAAGATATCTAGCTCATCCAGATCGAGATCCCAGGTTGGTGTGGTGAAGTTTGCTCCGTCTCTGGACGTTACGTAGCTTGGCCTGTACGAATTTCTCGTTCAGAATTCCAGCGAGACAGAGTGTCAGAAGTATTAGCTCAGCAGGAACAGGCCAAGAACACGTACACGTACTGCCAACAAGAATGAACACACGCTAAGCTAAAGGGTGTGCCTTTGTAACGTACTAGTGATTAGTGATAGCGCTCCAACCGAATGATGTCCCACCTTGACTAAAACTTTCGTACTTGTCCCGGCCGGCCAACCTTTTCGCCTCTATAATATGCACCTACCATCGATGGTCCTGTGTCCGGTTGCCCACATGCACGGCGATGCACTCATGCAAGCACATGCCTCTTCATTCCAAGATTATTAGTTCGTTTTAAGTTATTGATGGCGGAACCCAGCTTACACATGGCTCCGTAATGCAATGACATATATTAGTAGTGGTCACCTTCTGTGTACGGTTTGCTGCATGCCTACATTTTGGCGTATGCACAAGCTGCTAGTTCAGGAGAGAAACCGTTATCGATCTGAATCAATCTACTGGGCGAACTAACCCCTTGCAACATATTCATGCTTTTGTGGAGACTGGTTGGTAGTTACTTTTGGCTTGCAAAATTACAACGACACAGATTGTTTCATAAAAGAGATTATCCGGTAGGTTAACTGCTAGTAAGTAGCATCATACACTACCACAAAATGGTACTGTACTGGTAGGCAAAAAGGTACTGAAGCGGCGGGGAAGACAGACTACCGCTACGTCACCGCAGCTAAAAGAAAATTACAATAACGACGGGTACAAGTTTCCTGCCGCAAGAAAGAGATTTTGTAGTGGCAGACCATACAATCACTCACGGCTACGAATCAAATCAGAGAAAAAATGGGCCCTAGCCCATGCTGTCAAGCCCAAGCCGCCTCCCCCTGGACCACCACACCCGTGGCCAGCACCCCGTACACCATGCCCTTGTCTTGTGCCCCGACCATCGCTGCACGTGAGACCGCATCTCGCCACCAGTGGAGGTGTTGCGCCCCACGAACAAGGCCGCCCTGGCCTGAGTCACCGTGGACAGGAGCCGCCACCCTGGCTCGAGTCGCCACTGGCAAGAGCGAGGCCGCCTGCTCGCCGCCCGCCCGCGAGGCCACCTCCCGTTATGGCACGAGTCGTCGTTCTAAGGGGGAAGAAGGGAGGGAGATGGGGTCAGATGAGACCGCAGCCCAGCCCACCGCTAGGTCAGCAGAGGCCGAATCCGACCGCAGTTCAGCCCGCTACCGCACCTGGAGAGGCCGACAACAGCTTCGCCCGCCGCTATGCCTGAAGGGGAGATGGAGGGGGAGGCAGCAGCGCTGGATGAGGAGACGGGGATGGGGAGGCCCGACTAAGAGGGGGATGACGGGAGGGGAGGTGTGAGGGCATAGGAGCAAGGCGGCGGCGTGAGTAGGGTAGGTTTGGAGGAGGCAGGAAAGGAAGAAGTGTTGGTTTCAAAACTCTAGCTATTCTTTTATATTGATCGAGGTCATTTGGGCCGGATATAGAAAATGGAAAACTTGAGCACAGTAGCGGCGGGCCTTCTTATGTGCCACCGTTAGAAATAGTTTTTTAGCGACGCACGGTGATCTAAACCGCTGTTACAAATGTTCGATCATTTGTCGCGGCGGTGCGTGTTATGGATCGCCTCTAAGAAGTTATTTTAGCGTTGGTTGACTTCGTTGACCTCCGCTAAAAATAAAAACCATCTGTAGCGATGGTTGATAATAAAAACACTGCTACATGATTTTTTACCACGACGCTATAGTATCATTTTATGATAGTGATAATCAGATAAAGTCATGTGTATTTTCTTTTCTTTACAAAAGATGGTGCTAATTTCGTTAATTGCTAAGGAAGGCTTCTCTGGCTATGAAAAACAAAAAGAGATAAAACAAAAGGCCGTGGTTAGTCTTCCTGAATCAGATGCTCTATGCTCCAAGCTCCCGCCAAAGGTTCATATGCGCTTTGATCTTCGTTACGTAGTGTACTCGGGAGGCTACAGACAGCTCCTTATGTATGGCGGACTGCCGTGTGTTTATCTCATTGACTCATTCCATACTTCCTAGTTGACAAAAAGTATAAGCGTTCGCAACTCCCTTTTGGGCACGTCCTATATCATCTTGTTTTGTTGCTGCCCTGCCTGGCAGCGTCGCCAGCCGTACGCGTCCCATATCAGACGAGATCAGCTCTGGTGCAGGGCGCCCTGTACATAATATGTGCAGGGCCAATAGTCTCGTGACACGTGTCCATGTAAGTTGTCAAAATAAAATCTAAAGCATGCCGTTCCTTCCAAAGACGACTGGAGAAGATTCGCCGGTCTTTGTACGGAGAAATGGCCGGTGCCGCTTCTAGCCGTGCCCCAAAAAGACATTGACCGGTTGCGAGAACTTGCGACGGCAACCACGCCGTCGGCAGGCTACGGCGGTGCGTCCTCACAGTCTACTCAGGAGTAACGCGCGTGGCTCGCAGCGCTAATCAAGTTCTTTGCTAATTCAATTACCAGACCAGGAGTAGCTGTTCTTCTCCTCATCTGTACTGTAGGTGAGGATATAAACTCTGGCGAGCAAGTCATCAAGATGCAGTGAGATTGCTAGTGGGATCTGGAAATTGAGCTCGTTGTAGCCATTTGCTAGAATGGCGCAAGAACAATTTGTGAGCGCAGCGGCGTAGATCCATAGAATCCAAAGAGGGTCGTTGATTGCACAATTGCATTGAGTCGAAGAAAGAGCGAGCAGAGGCCGAATGATTTCGGCGGCAGGAGTCCTCTAAGTAGCAAGATCCGAAGCAATTAGTCTAAATTGTGGGACACGTGTCACAAGGCCATTGGCCCTGCACATAATATCTGCAGGGCACCCTGCACCAGAGCCGATCTCATATCAGACGACGCCTGAGCGAGCTGCCTGAATCAGGAAGATTTCACACGGCAGCATGCAAAGTCCCTGATTCAGCCAATGCGCCAGGCTCAAATGCGACGGTCCTCCAGTTTTTTTCGAGGCCACAATTTGAAACATGTGCTCGGACCAAGAGAATATAGATGAGATCGATCTGTATTGATTAGCTGCCCTGTAGTTTTCACGCATTGAAATAAATCAAATTAAGCTGTTCGATCCATATCACCATATATGTATATGGTCCATGGATGGGTGCACTACGGGAAAATTAATCTTTGCCGTGTGTATAAAACTTTACCGTGCGTTTTGTTTCGGGTACACGGCAAAGGTTTTGCTGTATGCTAAATTAAAACACACGGTAAAATCTTTGTCGTGTGTAAAAAAAGTTAACACACGATAAAGGTGGCTGTTTGCCGTGTATTTTTTTTTTGGCACACGGCAAACATGCTATTTGCCGTGTGTTTTTTTCTTGACACATGGCAAAGATAAATTTAAATTATATTTTAAAATTGTAAATTAATTTAAATCAAAAAATTTTAAACTACAAAGTTGTATAAGATTCGTGAACAATATTACTACCACTTTATCGAATGAACAAATCACCAAAACAAAAGTTGTAGATCTTCATAAGTTATATAACTTTGTAGTTTAACACTTTTTTATTTGAATTAATTTTGCCAATGAAAAATATATTTAAATTATGAAAGAAAATGTTTGCCGAGTGTAAAATATAATGCACGGCAAAGTAAATGTTTGCCGAGTGCACTATATTTTGCACTCGGCAAACACGCTCTTTGCCGAGTGCCCGATAGAAGGCACTCGGTAAAGAGGTAAACTATAAAAAAAGTGAACGCGGGTTATAGTCATAACTGAGTATGTGGTGCAGTGGTAGGGGAGGCTACGCGAAAGTGAGGCTGCGAGTTCGATTCTTGGCGGGTGTACTTTGCGCGTAGCATGTGAAAAAATACCGCAACTTGTGAATTGAGACGGAGACAGACGGGGGTTCTTGGACACCAAAAAAAAATTTCTATTTTTTAGGTTTTATATGATTTATATTTTATCGGCTTTGTCATGTGTATTTTTAACACATAGCAAAACCTTTGTTGTGTGTCCGATAGAAGGCACATGGTAAGCCGGCTTTGCCGATGGATATTTTGCCGTGCGCACTTTACCGTGTGTAATCCACGGAAAAAACTTTGTAACCCACGGTAAAAACTTTGCCGTAGGTATTTATGCTTTTG
The DNA here is from genome assembly GCA_030378355.1 of Eleusine indica. Classification (NCBI taxonomy): domain Eukaryota; kingdom Viridiplantae; phylum Streptophyta; class Magnoliopsida; order Poales; family Poaceae; genus Eleusine; species Eleusine indica. The sequence continues at coordinate 51,276,592 of CM059494.1, forward strand.
CTGTGTGCAGTGGACACACACGACAAACTTGACATTTCTGTAGTGGTGCATGCAGATATAACTTTGTCATTCTCTTGCACGCGAGTGTAACTTATGTGGATTGCTGATAGGACGTTATTTATAACTCTTTTTGTTGTAGGTCGCAAAACGGTTTTGTATACATATATGGACGACGTAAGCTACAGTTCTTTCTGTTGACGAGTCCAACACATTAATTTGTTTTGAGCTAGTCGAACGACACCACAACAAACGAAAGCTGTAAAAAGACAACGGTGAACTCAATCTATGCTGCAATGCAAGCTAAGAGTATTGTCACTCATTGTACATAAGTAATACTTGGTGAGCAGAGTTCTAGCTCAAAGATTTCCATTTTATAGAGTTCCTCGCGTTCTTTAAACTTAGAAACCTTTAGACCTATGAGTAACGAGTCATTATTTTCTAGCTCGGTTACTTTTGCTTCTATATATATGTTCATGCATGGTATAGCTCCATCAATGGCGCAATGCATTGACGACAAGTAGGGCGATGATGCACGCACGCTTAATGATGCTGTAGCATTGCACTCGAATATGCATATGCAGTACTGTACGTAACGTTAGTAGTTTGTTGGTGGAGCTCCATCGGGGTGGATCCGTGTAGCACGCTCGATGGAGAAGGATTATTTTTATTCGTGAAAGAAGATGGACATGGATGCTGCTGGTTTTGAACCAATGGATGAGTTGCATATCATATGGCCGCTTGATGTTGATGAAGACGGACGCGGAAAATACGGTGGAACGTAATTATTGTGGGCCAACCCTGAGTTGCTCGGCCTAACGTCATGTCATGCATTTAGTTGTGCCCAGCCCAAAAGACATACGGCCCAGTGGGAGAAGTAGTGTCTACGAGCCCAAAAATATCTTTTTCTTACTCCGTTTCTATTTTCCTTAAATCGTTTCTCTAATTCTCCGGTCTCACATATTTGTTTTGTTTATAAAAAAAGTATCGATATTTTTCATCTCTTTTCTTGTTTCTTCAAGGATTATTGAATCAAAATAAACAATATCTAATGGAACCATGGAGGAGTACATACGTTACATACTTTTGGAACATGCAAGTGAACATATAAAACATCATAGTGTTTACTAATCATTTAGTTCCATAAAAACTTACAGAACACTCTATGTGACATAAGACAGGATAATATAGATGGCATATTATAGAATATCACATATGCTTATTAATTTTTGTATAGCTTTAATATTAATATGTCTCCACATTAATTTACAATATATGAAAAATTATCCAGGCATTCAAGTGGAATAACGTGTCATGTTGTCATGTACTTGTCAGAAAACATATAAATGAGTTATATTAGAGATGGCACTACTGATTAAAATACATTCAAGATTGTTTAATCTGCCATTTATTTTGACACAGGGGCATGTGCCCCTGCGTGACGTGGATAGATCATTAAAAAAATGGCTCCCTACATGTATTTTAGTTCATGTCAAGGAACAAACACTTTGCAATGTCAAGTTCACCATAAATCTAAAATTTTAGCATATAAATCTCACATAAGTATACTTCTTTTTTGCACTCAGTGTACATATTTAAATCTTAAACGCCTAACTAAAAAGGCACAATAATGAAACATAGGTGGTTGGAAAGCTGTTCAATGCTCATGAAAATGATGATTGTTGTTTTTGGCACAATTTTGTATGGTATCATAACCAACCGATTCCTTCTTTTAATTGTTTATTTTTATACACCAAAGTCTACAACAAGCAATTGTTATGACTGTGAATGTTGACTAATTAATTATTGGAATAATGCCAATAAACTAGTTTAATAGATTTTTTTTCCAGGAAACATGTTCGCTTCAATTAATTAGAAACATGCCCAACATCTCAAGATAATAAAAGTTGATTCACAAAAATAATAAAATGAACTTTGAGTTACAAATAAAGAAATCTCTACAAAGCTTGAAACTTCAACATATAGTTGTGAATTGATATGAAACGTACAATAGAAAACCTAGGCAATTGAAGGAAATAAAATTTAATATATATTTAATCCTCAAATGTAATCTACAAAATGTATGATGGAACTTCATAGTTCTTTAGAGGGCATTTTCTACTTTTGGCCATTTAATAAAAATAAGATAAGGGGTCACGCGAAGAACTCAAGATGTCCACCTTATGATACGGAGGAAATACCAGCACGACATGAGGTTTATATGAACACTCCTGAAATTCAAGTCATAACAATGTGGGATAGAGAAGACACTGTTGTCCCTAATTAAACCACTTTACTTTAGGTGCGATGACAAGGCTTCCCATGCAGAAGCAAACCCAACGACACGCAATATGGTGACGCTAGCGTGGCAGCGGTGATTCCCCAAAGGAAGACAAGAATGAGGCCTCGAACGTTCCGAACAAGCAACGCCCGTAACAGGAAGCTTTGCCGCCACTTGAGGTCAGTCCGAAGAAAGGCCACGGCCGTTACTATATTGCTTGCACGCGTCGTCGATCGACGTACAGTAAATCGTAATGGTGTAGGTCGATGGACGTGCTGGTGCAGATGACGACGCGGTGTCAGACTGTGGCCGCGGCAGGCGTGGCGTTGTGCTTGCTACCGGTAGTTCTGACCCTTTGTCCTCTGCTTGCTGCTACGCCCTGGCCGTCGACCGGTTCCGGCGTTTGGTGAGGACGAGGCTGGCGCGCGGGTGCTGCAGGGGAGGACGGCGGTGGCGGACAGCGTCGGTTGACTCTGGCGCTCGGACGGACCTGCTGGATCGGTACCTCGAAGATCAGTTGGAGCTCGTCAGAGGCTCAGAGCCGACCACGGATGGAAAAAGGAACAGAAGCTCCTCCTCCTTCTCACTACCGGAATCGGCAAGTTTGCTCCACGGCCAAATCGTAATGATGACAAAATCAACGTGTAACGGGAATTGCCGGACGCCAGCCGGCCAGAGCGACAATCTGTTTGCGCCGAGTGAAGCAAGACGTGAGCTAATTAAACCCAATATAGAACTGTAATGCATATCTATTCTAGTATATCCACTTTTAAACATATGGCAAAATACTCCGTAGTAAATGACAATGATACTATCACTGAACTAATTTGATAGATCCATTTAAACATATCATAAAAATATCTATAAGATAAAGAGGTAAACTCAAAGTGGTGTCTCCGTCAACAAGAAAAAAAGGCACATCAAAAAGTAGAAGAGGAGAAAAAAGCCGACTCGAAAAGAGACAAGAATCCATTCGAACCCAATGTACCAGCAATATCCAAAATGACCATTGAAGCTTTATATCTGTTAATAATTCTCTTATCAATAAATGTCTTTATTAACTAAGATTAATATAACAAAAGATCTCATCAAATATGATAAATAATAAGCGAGCCATATAAAATTTTCATTTTTTTCAATTCTTTTCTAGATACATTCTCTAGAGCGATGAGAGCATTTGTGGATATCTTTGAACTTACAAACTAACCACTAAACTTATTGTTCCCGTTATACACGATGCTATTGAGAGATGTGAAACGTGGGTTGGTTCAGACGAGAAAGACGACTGGCGTGTCATTCCTAGTGCTGTCCCTAGTGCCGATATTATGATCATGGGCATGGATGTTATGTACTTATATGCAAGATGGCCTATTGATCTAGCATTTAACTAGATGCACCTTACTCATTTGTCACGATCTATTCTCTCAGAAGACTAAAATCAAACTAACTCTAAACAAAATAAAAATATAATTTATCCAAATAATATACATGATGATTATCGCTAAAATTTAGCACTACTAACATTATTTTCAAAACTTTGAAATGTTTTCCATCATTGTTTGCATGATACATGAAACCCCTAAATGGCACATCTGAACAAAAAAAGGTGTAAAATATAGTATGTATATATGAGTCTATTGTAAAAGCTAGGATGAAAACAGCCACTGTGTTTTCTTATAGCTTCTCCCAAAGCACATGAAATCGATTGAGAGTTACCGGCCAGAACCCTAACATGCCAAGCGCAGTTCATTTAGACCTCGTCTATGGAGCAGTTGTTACAGTGATCGTAGTACTGTTTTTAATAGATTGTCAAAGCTTCTAAAAAATATCGCAGAAATATCAGCGAGGCAGACTTTCCTTGCGGTTGCAAGAAAGAAATTAAAAATTAACAATAGCGGCGGTTGAAAATCAACAATAGCGGCGGTTATACCGTACCGCAGCTGTAAAATCATAGCTAAAAATAATATTTTATTGCAGCGGGCTGTAAAAAAGGAAAACAAACTGCAGCTAAAAATATGTTCGTAGCAGCGGGTGACATCTTCACCCGCTGCTACCATTGACTCGAAAAAAAAAGGGCAGAGCTCGCCGGTCCATTCGTAGCCCACGATGCCACGCAGCCAGATCCGACGAAGAGAGACTGGGAAGTGCCGGATCCATGCTCTAGAGGAGCCCGCTGCCGCCACGCGGTCGAGGAGGGGGAGGGCCACTATCGAAGACGGGAAGGGGCACCGGATCTGCGCCCCAGAGGAGCCCACCGCTGCCGCGCCGTTGGGGAGGGGAGGGCCACCATAGGGGAGGGGAAGAGGCGTCAGATCCGCATGAGGAGCCCGTCGCCGCCGTGCCGTCGGGGAGGGGGAGGGGCACCGGATCCGCCCCAGGAGCCCGCCACCGCCGTGCCGTTGGGGAGGGGGAGAGCCACCGTGCCGTCAGGGTGTGGGAGGGGCACAGGATCTGCCCTAGAGGAGCCTACCGCCGCCGCATTGTCTGCAAGGGGAAGAGGCGCCAGATCCACCGGAGGAGCCCGCCGCCATAGGGGAGGGGCAGGGGCGCCGGATCCGCTCCAGAGGAGCCTGCCGTCACCGACGTTTCGCCGAGCGCCCATCGTGGCCGCCCGCGCGGCTGCTGCCCTTTCACCGAGTGCCGGATCTTGCCGATGAGGAGAAGATGGGGCACGGAGAGAGGAGGGAGAGGGGTGGGGCTGTATGGGGAGCCAGGAGGGGTGGGGTGGGGAGAGAGGAGGGAAATGGTTGGTGGGGCAGCGTGGGAGGGGGAGAGAGGAGGATGGGGGTGGTGAGTTAGGGTTTCAGGCATATTTTATAGGCTTTAGTTGGGCCAAAGTGGTAGAAGAAAAAAAGAACTAGGCCTCATATTTTTATAGCGGCGGTCCATATTATGAACCGCCGCTAAAAATCAATTTTTAGTGGTGGTTGACAATATGAACCACGCTAAAAATCGAGGTGATTTTTAGAGGCGGCTCACATTGTCAACCGTCGCTAAAATTTGATTTGTAGCGGCGGTTTATAATGTGGGCTACCTCTAAAATCATTGGCCCACTGTAACGGTGGTTTTCTTTGGCCACGCCACTACGTCAATTTTTTTTCCACCGCTAAAGGGCCTTTTGTTGTAGTGACATCTGGCTTGCGCGACGGGCGGGGGCGCTGTCAAGCGATAGTGATGGCCACTGTGGCAGTGACTGTTTGGCTGGTGCCGGTGGTCCTGAAGCTGGCGGTGCTCTTGCTGCCGCTGCTTTGTTGCGCCGTGGCCGCCGTACCCTTCAACCGGGCTGTTATGGTCAATATGCGGCCCATGGTCCCTTGTGCTGCTCAGAGGCCCAAAGGGCAGGCTTAGTACCAAAGGCGGTTACTGTTCACGCCTTGCCCATTAAGATAGATAATATTGGATCTAAGATCTTCTACATTGTAATAGGTTATTTAGAGGTCAAGTTAAGTCCTCTCTATATAAAGACAGACAATTTATCAATAAAGAACAAGCAGGATTAAAGGGGTAAAACCCTAAAATCTCTCTCTCTCTCTCTCTCTCTCTCTCTCTCTCTCAGCCGTCGCCGCCTCCCCAGCGCCGCAGCCATAGCAACACCTTGCTGCCGCCCTTCCCCTTCAGCGCCTAGGACAGCAGCCTTAGGGTTGTTGCTCCCCTTCTTCCTCCTCCCTCCCTCTCTGTTACCGCCTCGTCACCCTAGCACCATCGCCGCTACTGCCACCATCGTCACCACCGTTGTCGCTGCCTCGCCAATGCCGTCGTTGCTCTCTCCTTTTTCCTCTTAATTTATGCACATAATAGCTTGGTATCAGAGCCAATCTGTTGCCTCGCTGTCATACAGCTCACAACAGCGATTTTGATCACTCCACCACCTCTATTTTCCTTTTGTACCATTAGCAACATAGAACAACCATATTGGAGCATCCATTGTGATCGTACTCTTCGGTTCAGTACTGTTCATGGTGTCAATGGTACCAGCTACATTGATCACCCCGTGAGTAGTACTAGAGACACTGTTCATCCTGTGAATAGTACTAATGGCACTGCAGTACGGCTGCAATCTACAAGTGGACTTCGAACGCGTCAGAAGGAGGCACTTGGTCTACATAGCAGCCCCTCCAACATCTTCAACAACTCTGCAACAAACATAGGTAAAGGTTTGGACCCCTCCATTAGTTCCTGAAAGGCACATGCTATGCAGATTATGTCCTACCTAGAGATGATTTTGGAGGCAATCGACGTGCTGAACAACAAGAAGGGTTTGGATGAGATGGTGATTTCAGATTACATCCAGCGCCAATACGGCTCCAATTTAGTAGATGTGTCATCATTCTGTCTTCCGTTTCAACTGTGGTGCATGAGCATTTCTGGCGAGCTCTTCTTTGATGGAAATAACTACTTCCGCAGTGGCAACGCCAAGAATAGCGATGCCTCTGCTGTCGAGGATGCCATCTCTGCCCCATCCACAGGCATTCTGACATCAACAGCCTCGGCATCAACGAGGGACGACTCCAACAACATCAGATCTCCTACCACTATTGTTGCCATTGATTCTCCACTATTGAAGGATGATCTACTCACTAGTCAATCAATTCCTTTGATAGAGGTGTTCCCTGTCCAATCATCCATGGATGATACTATAGACCTTCAGGACAACATTGAGCATGCTATCAACTTGTTGCTCGATGACTCTTCTTGGACGCCATTTTCAACTCCAACAACGGTAATAAATAATACTTCGCTGAAACTTCAATTACCATATGTTATTCCTTATCGGCGAGGGAAGAATACTTCGACAGTATTTGCTCCCTCTTGCATTGGTGGTCGTGAGCTAGATAAGATGATTGACCCTGGTGGATTATTTGATTTGGGCATTCTTGGACCACCGCCAAGCACCAACAACTCTGTGAGTACGCATTCTTCAGCTTCTACATCAGACATGCTTGCAACTCAACAGATTCAAAGTCCTCTATCTTCGGCGCCATGCATCAGTCATTACCTCCTCTACTATGGCCACGAACAATTTCAAGGAGGACTCCAACACGGGATGTGCACTATTATTAACTGATGATGTTGATACCATGCTTAAGGAAGGAGATGCTACGACACCAGAGGATGCCTTCAGTGCATTATTCTCATTGATGGAATTCATAGCGCACCAGGAGCCGAACACCGTAGAGTCGGTGATCCAGGCCATCACCCTTCGAATAGAAGACCCTATGGCGTCTAATGTTAATTATGGTGTGACATCTCTCCATTACGGTTCCATGCATATATCTATTAGTAGCTTCTCCAACATTTGGCGCTTGAACATCTACACCAAGCTTCTGGCCTCAATAACACACCCTCCGAAGTATGGTCTCCTTGCAAGAGGAGGCTTATTGACATCTCCAGCTATGCGCTTCAAACCTTCTATTATGGACAAGAGGGAACCCGGTGACAATTTCGATGTTGTGTCTCGAACGAGAGCCTCTGGCACACTTCCAGCAAATTGCCATGTTTAAGGACAATGCCAAAAGTTAGACTGTGGCAACACCATCGTTCACGAGGCTTGTGGCTATAAGCTCCAACTTCAACGTGCTTCTAGCAGCCTTATCGCTTTCTTCCTCAGTCTGCTATTCATCCTCATGGCACAGTCAATTTCAATCCCTCACATATGGTAGTTTCCTGAAGGAGAAAGTGCATACTATGGCATGGAGTTCGCCCAAGATTCTATTAAGTCTTTTGCACACCATTGCGGGTGGATTTCATGGACCCATTAGTGGCATAGCATGACGTATTCTTCCACGGGAACCACCATGGCTATAACTTGCTGATCTTAGTAAAGAATTTGTGAGCTATCATGGCCTTCCTCAGAATGGTGGTATTTCTGCTATTGCAGCATGAAAATTACTCAAACCAGTCCCACCATGGTTACTTCCAAAAGAAGCTCATGCAATTCTATGTCAGCAACAAAGACTACACCAACCTCCACATGCTTTTCATCGACATCATCAAGTTCATGGTGGGGTACATCATCGTCGACACCACATGGCGCATCGACTTCTTCGTCAACCACCTCGTCGCCAACAGCAGCAACAGCGTAGGAGCTTCATACGTGCATCTACATGGGACTTACTTGGACTTCAACCATGGCCGCCACCTAACAGCTTTAGGATCCCCTACCTAGCAGCTCGAGGACGAGCTGCAAGTCAATAGGGGGAGAGATGTTAAGGTCAATATGCGGCCCATGGTCCGTTGTGCTGCCCAGAGGCCCAAAGGGCGTGCCTAGTACCAAAGTCGGTTACTGTTCATGCCTTTGCCCATTAAGATAGATAATATTGGATCTAAGATCTTCTATTTTGTAATAGATTACTTAGGGGTCAAGTTAAGTCCTCTCTATATAAAGAGAGACAGTTTATCAATAAAGGACAAGCAGGATTAAAGGGGTAAAACCCTAAAATCTCTCTCTCTCTCTCTCTCTCTCTCTCTCTCTCTCTCTCTCAGCCGCCGCCGCCTCCCCAATGCCGCCGCCATAGCAGCACCATGCCGCCACCCCTCCCCTCCAGCGCCTAGGACAACAGCCTTAGGGCTGTTGCTCCCCTTCTTCCTCCTCTCTCCCTCTCTGTTGCCGCCTCGTCACCCTAGCACCATCGCCGCCACTGCCACCGTCGTCACTGCTGTCGTCGCTGCCTCGCCAGTGCCGTCGTTGCTCTCTCCTTTTCCGTCTTAATTTGTGCACATAACACGGTCTCTGTTGCTCTTTTGCTTCATCTTTTCTGAAAGAAAATACGGAAAAGAGAGAATTCGTTTGTTCCTGGTGAAGTATCAAGGGCTGGCTATACTAGACCTCACCTCTGTTTCCCTCCAAAACAAACAGGGAAATTTTCTCTGTTTCTTCAATGAAATTCCTCAGCTCTTTGTTATTAGCTTGCGATTATTGTTGCAAATTTTGCGCTACTTGTCCCTTGTGTTAGGGGGAGATTCTACAGTCTTTCATTCAACTGGTAACTAAATCCACTCACCCCATTTGAAATTCAAACTCAGAAAGTTGCTGGCGCGATGGAAGCAGCAATCCATGGGAAACCATTTCTCTAATTCTCCAGTCTATCTCATTTGTTTACAATTCTATTTTCCTTAAATCATTTCTATGATTCTCCTGTCTATGGACCTCGCACAGAATGTTATTTCTCACATTACAAATCAGTAAGCCTATGAAGGCCGAGTCGGACAACCCAGTCGGATGTAAAGCATTTCCGTTCTTTATATGTAGTTGTATCCCGATATAATTTATGCAATACTCAGTGACCTCTATACTATAATTGTAGATTTATGAACCATTAAGCCATCACGGGTCCTACTTTGTGATAACAATTCAGACGAAGTATTGATCCTAATCAAATCCCGTCATGGGTCAAAAGGTACAACTTCAAGCGGTTTACAAATAAATTAAATTTAATAATCCCGTTCTTTAGACTTTGGAAAACCTGAGTGTGCGCGAAGCGCGATTGGAGGAATTGTGAAACTAAAGTGTTGGACGATGTGGAACACAGAGAAAAATAACTATAAATGTAACATCACATATATCAATCACTGATATTTATGATATGGCAAGCAAAAATTTTATTTTTCAACAATTACTGTGATGGAAATGAACTACCCGATCATCGAGTGTTGTTTGTCATAGCTGCGTGGAATGGAAAAGATGCTCAAGCACGGCAGTGCTTGTTTATATAAGAGTATTGAAAACAACTTAAGACAAACCTTTTAATTTACCGTGAGCACGCAGGATGGTCTACACTAAGGAGGCAGTTCTATGAGCAATATCCTTCCTGAGCAAATCAAGAAAAAAACATTTCAAATATGCATGTTGTGATTTGTAATCAGACTACTTGTGGCAGTACACTGTCTTAGTTTTCGTATGCATAAGACTAAGTATTGTGGAATGAGCACTTGATTTGTGAATAACTATTTGTTATCTAAAGTTTAATTAATCAATTTAGCATCAATTTCTAATAATAGTGGATATCTTTCGAAAATATTCATAGTGGGATGATAAGACATGCGTGCCGCAGGTGCATTGCACTAGTATTCATAGTATTTATCCATTTCCTTGTTTGTAAATGGATTATTGAATCAAAATAAACAATATCTAGGGGAACAGTACATGAGTTACATACTTCTTGAACATGCAAATGGACATACAGAACTAACATTTATTTATTAATATTTTACTTTCCTTAAAATTTTAAAATAACACTGCAGCACGGATGAAGGGAAGATTAAAGGTTTAAATGGATTCCTACCAATATCTATGCACCATGCACGGATGAAGAAAAGATTCTTTTCTTAGATTGGTTCACAAACATAGATATGCCTCTGGATTGCAACTGGCTCATAGTGGGAGATTTTAACTTGATGAGATCACCAGAAGATAGAAATAAACCTGGTGGAAACATAAAAGAAATGCTACTTTTTAATGAAGCTGTGACACCCATGGTGTCACCTTAGCATCTTAGGCAGTCAAGGGAAGAAAACAGAATCAGGAATAGCATTTTTTTTTCTAAAACTCAAATTTGAATTTATATGAATTTTGACTCAAATAAGCCTTGAACTAGAAGTTCAAATTTTTTTTAATATAAGTGACCTAGTTAAATTTCATAATCTTGATCCATGACTCAAATAAGAATTTTAGAGAAGTTTTGGTGATTTTATCTCATAGATAAGTTGGTCAAACAAACCCAACAAAGCTTAGAAATAGGGTTACTTTAAAAATTCAAAATTTGGAAACAAAGATTTAACACTATCATGCCCCTAATTTAGTTCCAATCTTTTGGAGCAGCATATATTTTAGGTTTGAATTTACAAAGTCAGAAAAAACCACCTTTTGGAAATTATAACAGAAACAAGTTTGAAAGGAAGTTCTAAAAAATTCAGACTTAGAATTAATTCTGAGTCGCCTTGCTACTTATCAGTTTTTGAAATTTAATAACTTTCTCTCTGTTCTACTCCCTGAACTACATCACCCAAGGTTAGTTACTACACCTATTGATCTTCTCAGATGTCAGGTCTTATCCCCTTTGGACGATGTTTGATGCCCCAAATATTAACTGGAATCTGCCCAAGTGTTAAACATCCTTAGTCACCTTGGTGACTTGGCGCTATTCAAAATTTATTAGTTCTCAATTCCTTGCATTTCCTGATCTTCATCATCCATGTTCTTGTTATACACCTGCTGATCTTCGTGTATGTCAAGTTTCGTCACTTGTCAATCGTGTTTGGTGATCCAATACCTAGTTGCAATATGCCCAAACATTAAAACATTCTGAAATTTCCTGAACCAAGTCCTTGACAGTTAGCAGTTTTCAAAATTCAATAACCGACAAACTATGAAGCCTCTAGTCCTGCATGTAGCCTCGGTCGATGATGCCCTTCGTATCTTCAATTCGGCCAAGTTGCAAGTTATTTCGATCTTTCTTTTGCCTGAGACTTAAGTAGCGAAATGCCCAGCCGTTAAGCATTTCTGGAATCCAAATCCTGCATAGGACCCAGTCGTCAGTCTCCCCTCTCTCCATTACACTGTGCACCGCTCCGAGCGCCCAGCCATCAGTGCCCACGTGGCCGCCATTTAACAGGCCAGGGCGCGCCTGGTCGGGAAACCAGCGGCAAAACCAACACCCGGCCCGTGGTTTCGCTTTCCTCTGGTCTCCTCTCTCTTTCTCCCTCTCATTCTCGCTCTCTGCTCGCGCTGTGGGCGCCATGGCCGCCGAGCTTCGCGCGGGCTCGCCCAGTCGCCCTGCTTCCTTTCCGCTCCGGACAAGCAGCCACTCTAATCCGCCATGACCCCCTCCCCCTCCCTCCAACTCGGCTCCTTCCCATTCGCCGTCGAATGCCGTGAATCGGCTCTTCTTCCTCAAGCCCGGCCAAAGGACCCCGAGCCGCCCCTTCTCCGATTTCTCCAAGCATGGTGAGCCCCCATGAAATTCCTGATACCGGCGACACCCACAGCCTATTACGAATCGGATGGACCCGCTTCGGCGCCAGGATTTTGCAGGTAGACGCCTGAACGCGGCTCTCTTCCGCCGCCGACCGCTCTGTCCGTCGCGAGCCGCCTCATCGCGCTGACGCCCCCCCCCTCGGCGAGTTTACCTGCCTTCCGCCGGGCGCCGCGCCTCCACCGTCGCTCCCTCTCGCCGCCGGCAGTGGCTGGAGCCATCGCCGGCCTCGCCTCTGGCTGCCGGGCTCGCGCCGCGCCGCCGCTCCGGGCGCGCGGGTGGCTGCGCTGGCCATGTCCTGGCCTGGCCGCCTGGGCCATGGGCCACTGCTGCTCCTGGGCCGAAGCTACCCCAGGGAGCCTTTTCCCCGCTGCTCCAGGCCTAATGGACCAGGATGTTTCGGCCCAAGTGGCCAGGTAAATTCATCTGGCATTTAAAATAAGCAGAATAATTGTTCCAACTTCCAGAATTCACCCAATAATATTTACTTGGAATAAAAATATAGAAAAATGTGTTTTAGACCACTCAGAATTTTCTATGCTCTATGAAAATTCTAAATCACAGAAACACCAAATAATTATTTATGCATGTGTTAATGTGCAAAGGAAAATAGTTTTAACTTTACAAATCCACACAGAAAGATCTACTTCATAGAAAATTTCAAATAAAAACTTTTTAGAATCCTCTGATTATGTGATATTTTAATAAATTGTTAAAGCACACTAAAACTTCATATTTATTTATGAGTGCATTTAGTAAGAAATATACAAATAAAATCATAACCAATTATCAGAGCACAAAATAAATCTCCACTTTTCCATGCATGTTTATTGCATCATTTTAATGCATCTCACCAAGTGGCATATTTAATTTACAAGTAGTTTCTCTGTAATTGTATTTTTGCTCCTTGCACTACTTTAATCATTTGAAAATAATAGTGCACGTTCTTACCTTAAACTTTGGATTATAAATCTCATATAATGTCCCCTACAACATATATTGTTCTCATTGACATATATCTTTAAGAACCATGTTAAACAAATTAAGAATGTAAATATGTTTAAATACTAGTTTGAGCACCTAGCTAATTAGTTTAAACTTAAACTTTTTTGTATCCAAACATACTAGCAACATTTCTTTGAATTTTTAGTATTTGAAATGAATTACTTGATCACTGATCATGTTGCATGCCCATGCTAGGTTACCTGTGAATAAAATCACTGCACCGTTGCATGGAAATAATTCATCCCTTATAATTAAAAAGTTAATGAAAGAAATAGACAACTATAGTAATTCACCTTATCGTGTCATGTTGAGTATTATTTTACTAAATGCCTAGTCACCTTTCTTGTTATTTAATCTCATACTCATGTTGTCATGCTACATCCTAACATAATTAATTCATTATGCCTGTTAACAAAACATTTATCCAGAAATTAGATTGCATCTTTTCTTTTCTATCAAGTTCATTAAACAAGATCATTCCAGTACCTTAGCGTTGCTAGTATCAATTATTTATTTTATTATGATGTCTTGCCCCTATACTGTTTAAGTTGCTCGCATCATTGTTAGTTACATTGCAAAACTAATCTCTCATACAAAGAAATTGGAAATATGTTTAGTAAAATAATCTAACACTTAATGGTAACACTAAATATCTACTCACATGCATCATGTCATTGCATCAATTTATTAAGGAGGTTCCGTGAATTTTCTTATCATATTCTTGACTTGCATAGTGCATTATCTTAGTATGAAACGAGCCAGTAACGAGGAAGAGGAGATTGGTGCTGCAGAGATAGATGATGTCTTGACTATGTTTTTGAGTGTGCCAACATTGCTCGGACCAGGCAAGACCCGGTGCACTCCTATATTTTAAAATTTTATTTTATACCACATGTATGTGTGTCATGATTGTGTATTACATGCAGGAATTGATTATAACCCTAGTTGCATGTAGGAAAGATAAATCCTATGTATGTCATGATTGTGTATTACATGCAGCCATTTGATAGAGTTTGCTATGCTTAATATCGAGTCATCGGTAGCAAAATTGAGTGGTATGAAGACTACTCAATGTAGGATGGTCTAGGAATTTATTACTCGTAACTCTCACATGATAATGATGGATTAATTTGAGACTAAACAGGAAGTGCATGTATAGGTTGAGGTGACGAGGTTGGATCTTGTTGGCCATAGCCCCGTTTGTGTCGATTAAGAACCCCTTTCGAGTGTGGCCCCGTTGAGTAAGTTTGAACAGTATCAAGTACATACCTTTATATGGGAACTGGGAAACTAATGTAACTTGATTATCGTATTGTTGGACGGCAAGCTAACCTCTCTTCTGATGATGAAGCGGGTTATAGTAGAATTGGATGGCTACCGACGGGAGCATCGCATGGGGTGACGTGTACTCGGGAGAGGTTGGCCCCGGACCGGCTATATGGTGTCTTGTGAAAGGTGGCCGGATGTGACTCCTCATGAGTGTGCGTACGTCATGTGCTTGGTTTCTCCTGCAGGATGTAAATCGATTCGAGTCGCCATCCCTCGCAGTTATTGAGTACCACTTGTGATCGCTATCACATCAAAGTACAAAGTGAAATGATGATGATGGTATTGTATTTCTATAAATTGTATTGCAATCATATTTGTTATAGCATAGCTTGGCTAAAATCTAAAAATAAGGATCAATTATTAGTGATGTTTTTGAAATTATTCCAGCAACCTTTGGTCAGCTTCCTACATGCTAGGTGTCGGCCTTAGCGTGTCATTTTGACGGGTAAGTCTTGCTGAGTATTAGTTGCTCAGGGTTTTGCTCTATATTGTTTTGTGCAGGTGTTCTTCTTGAAAATAAGGCGCGTCTACGGGCTTGATGTGCTTCATGATAGGATTCTAACGTGAGATATATTGCTCCCGCAATTTATATTACCGAACTTCAAACTTGTTTACATACTCAAATCTAAACTAAAGTTATAATACTTAGATTTTAATATTTCACACTAATTTATCATGCTCATATGTGTGTACTTTTGGACTCTTATTTTATTAAGATGTCACCCGATGTTCGATCCTTCGACTACCCCCTCTCTTTCATGGGGCGGGGATGTCACAAAAGCTATTAGTGCCCAAGGACTTGTCGAGTTGCCACTTCAAGGAAGAAATTACACCTGGTCAAACAAGCAACATAGCCCACTTTTAGAAAGACTGGACTGTTTTTTCACTTCAAGCTCATGGACTTCGATTTTTCCTCAGTCAACAGTAATTGCTCTCTCTAGAGACACCTCTGATCATGTCCCCTGCCTCATTAAAGGTGCAACCTCCATTCCTAAGCCTCAAGTTTTTTGATTTGAAAATTATGGAGCATGATGATTTCCTACAAGTAGTCCATGAAGCTTGGGCTCAACCAGTACAGACGACAAACAAATCAAAGATCACAATGGCCAAATTCTAATATTTAAGAAGGGTCCTAAGAGAGTGGGCCTCTAATATCTTAAATCTTGCTGCCACTATCACAAGCACCAAATTGTCAATAGAGCTGATAGACAAGATTGAAGAAACAAGAGACTTAACATTACAAGAGTGGAACTTTAGAAAAATTCTGCAAGGGTATTTGCAAAGGTTACTGCACAAGCAAAAAATATATTGGAGGCAGAGAGGAGATATCAAGTGGGTCAAATTTGGGGATGCACCAACAAAGTTCTTCCATGCTAGAGCAACTATTAATCATAGAAGGAATTCAATTGTTGTGATATAGGACAGTAATGGACAGTTGCATGCTGATCATAATAGTAAAGAAAGTCTTCTCTGGGATGAATACAAGGATAGATTGGGAACTTTTGATAACATCACTATGCAATTCAATCTGAATGATTTAATGAAGCAAGTGGGTGGCCTTGACTGGCTAGAGGAACCTTTCACACAGCAAGAAATTGATGAAGTGATTTTAGACTTACCTTCCAATAAGTCACCAGGTCCAGACGGATTTAATGGTCATTTTATCAAGAGATGCTAGCATATCATTTCATGAGACTTCAATCTTATTGCAGCCTTCTGTGAGGGTGAACTTTGCCTTTAGAGTATTAATGGTTCATTTATTACTTTGGTTCCTAAAAAGGATCACCCAACTTTGGTAGGAGACTTTAGACCAATTTCATTGCTCAACTCATCAATCAAATTGATCACAAAACTCTTAGCCAAGAGATTGTAGGCAGTAATTCTACAGTTAATGCACAAAAATCAGTATGGATTCATCAAAAAGAGAAGCATTCAAGATTGTCTGGCTTGGTCATTTGACTATCTGCACATGTGTAAAATGTCAAAAAAGGAAATCATCCTTTTTAAGTTAGATTTCGAGAAAGGATTTGACAAGATAGAGCATAAAGTCATCATTGATATACTCAAACACAAAGGGTTAGGTTCTAAATGAATCAAATGGATGGAAATTGTCACAGCCCTATCCGGGGTATGTCGTGTATTCCGTACCAATCCCTGGATCAGTAGTTAGTACACACATACAAATGATACAAAGTGATACAACAATCTTTATTTAGGTCCACGCAAGGACAATAGAGTCATACAAGTCTTAATTTACAAGCCAAAGGGGAGGACATGCCTGCCCTAAAAGAAAATTACAAGCAAGCTTCTAGGAACTTCCACAGGCAACTCGAGCATAGGACGCAACCTACTCGTCAAACTCCTCGGATGCTTCATCCTCGTCTTTGTTCTCTGGGGGAATTTAGTTAAAGCCAAGGGTGAGTACATACGGTACTCCACAAGCTCTACCTCTAGCAAGGGGGGTAATACATGCATTTGGGAAGTAGTCAAGAAATAAGGCTATGTCTCAGAGTTTTGCGGAATAGCGCGGATGCAAGGGTATACTTATGGAACCAATGGGGTTTTTCGAGAGGGACAGTTGCTTTATAACTTTTGGTTGGTTGGACCTGAGGGAGATTCAATCCATCCCAACAGTTCCCACTTTTAGCTGAGGCTTTCGACACGTAGTCATAACGACTGGCACATCATGCCACATCTTCACCAAAACATGGGTTTCACTACACCCACTCACACGTCATGGAATTTCTAAGAGCCCAATGATTGGTGTGCCATGACTAGTGATAACGGACATCTGAATGATTTAGGGTTAACTCTGCAAAGCTTAGTATGTTGTACTCACAAGCTATGTGCTCTTAGCTATGGATCACATAGTGCTCCCACTTCACCCAGGCACGCCCACAAGTCCACCACGAAGCTCAGGGATTCCACCAGCAATTTTTCTAAGTACTGGACTTATCATGACATCACCGCTTCAATCCCTGAGTCCGTTTCTTCTTCATCGGGTGATAATTCCTTGTTGCATTACCAAGGATCCGCGTTAGTCCTACCCATACAGGTTCTATGGTCATACTAAAAAACCACCAAGTTGAGGTCTTAGCTAGTCGTTTCCTAGTTGGCATAGCAAGCACTCGTCCACGACAGGTGGACCTACACCGAAGACACCATCACCAAGTACTCTACACCAGTATTAGAAGTCTCACCCGCAGCCACACTATCCAATCCACTTCACCATAACACATTCATTTATCACCCACCCGTTCCTACACACACACACACACTACCAAACACCACTTTCACCCATTTTGTAAAACTTGACAGTGGAAAATATGATGACAAGCGTCATGGGTTCCTAAGCGTATACTAGCAAGGTAGCGTTATTATTAGCGAGGCGAATAATAACTTCCTAGGGTTATCAACGCAGGGGAATAACAAATGCTGCCAATCAAGGATCTAACATTCACACCTTATATATAGGCGGTATGAATGCTAGTGTTCACACAAATGGGTTTCAACTAAGCAAGCACAACGTGACAAGGATTAATGCATATAAGAAGTAGGCTCCAGTTGGGTGCATTTTTAAAATAATAGGAGCAATAATGATCAAGGAATAGATAGAGCTTGCCTCCTAATGCGTCCTCGAAGACTTCCTCGTAGTCCGGGTCCTCGGGCTCTTGCTCCTGGTTCTCTTCGTCTGTGAAAACGCGAGCTACGCGTAAGCTATCGGAACATAAAATAGCACATAATCAAAGGAAAAGTCAAATAGTGAGAAA
Source organism: Eleusine indica (assembly GCA_030378355.1). NCBI lineage: Eukaryota > Viridiplantae > Streptophyta > Magnoliopsida > Poales > Poaceae > Eleusine > Eleusine indica. The sequence continues at coordinate 51,294,945 of CM059494.1, forward strand.
ACCAGAAGTTAAGGCGGGTGATGAGGTGGGCTTCATGGGTTAGGGTTCGAGACAACGATTCCAGCGGCACAAGAATCGCTTAAATCGGAGCTACGGTTTGAAAACTAGGGCTTTCAGAAGTTTTAGGGACCTATTTGCAAATTCTAGAAAGTTCTAGGGACGTATCTATAATTATAAAATCTTCTAGGGGCTTGGTTGTAAGATGGCAGGGGCTAAAATATAATTACAGGAAAGTTGGGATACTTTTCTATAAAAATACTAGGCTAAAACAGAAATAAACTAAAGCTCGGGGGGCTAAGTGTAAAACAACAGTGGTTTTAGGATTTTCTAAGTTTTCTAAAATTATTTTCCTATTGGTAATTCTATAGAATATGTCTACGGGGTGATGGACCAGGTGCACGGGGTCGGTCTATAGGCTAAAGGGCTGTGGGCCGAGGATCTAGGGATCGACGGCTGGGATTTAAAATCACGAAGGGGTATCCTACGATCTAATCGTGACCGTTGGTTTCATGATGAGCGGTTGAGAGCGGGGAGGCAATAGCGCACGGCGGCCAGAGTTAGGTGAGGCGACGGCGCCATGGCCGATAGCTCCGCCGCTCGCGCCGCAGGGTGCTCTAGAGGCTAAAGCTTGGCGGGGCTAGGTCTAAACGGCAAAGGGGAGTGAGGCGCGTTCACTTGAGGTGATCGCAAGGCGAGGGGAAGGCCTAGGGCTGGCTATCTACTCAGATGCCGAGATGGGAGAACGAGAAGGGGAAAAGCGGCTGGTCTTTACCTCCGACGGCTACGAGTGGCGGTGAAGCGCTAAGCGAGAGGGAGGGGATTATTTATAGGTCGAGGGGTGGGAAGGCGATGCGGGAGCGTGATTCACGTTCTTACGGCAGCTAGCGGCTTTACCTCGGCCCGGGCAATGCTCCATGCGACGGCTCGGGCAGCGGCGAAGTGAAGGGGAGGGCGACGAGATGGCTTGTTGTGTGCGCGGAGCTAATGGCTAGGCAACAATGACCAGAGAGGGGTAAAGTCATGCGGGGTAGGGTTGAGTCACGTCGCTAGAGATGAGGTGGCGTCGCGGTGCGTTTAAAGGCTCAAGCAGGGTGGTCAGGCGGGGAGAGACGTGGCCTAGGCGACGAGGTGCAGGGAGAGGTCAAGTTGGTAGCGGTGCCAATGTGAAGGGCGGGGCAACAGCGGCGGCTAGGAGGAGTCATTTCCATGTCCTATATGGTGGCGTCGTGACGGGGCAGTGATGCCGCGTGGAGTAATGGCGGAGCTGTGCTTGCCGTTGGGCAGGTGGGAGTGGTGTCGGTGCGACGGCGTCGGCGGAACAGGGTGGCGACGGCGTTGTGAGGAAGAAGAGGGAGAGCGCGGGAAGGAGAGGCTGGCCGAGCGAGAGAGTGGGTCGGGGAGACCGTGCGGGCATGCACGTGAGGTGGAGTGGGAGCCAGCCCAAGCGAGAGGCGGGAAAAGAAGAGACGGGCCGAGCGGTTTAGGCATAGAGAGGAAGAAGGGAGGGAAGCGGCCTGCTAAGGGGTTTTGCCTTTTTATTTAATTTTTGGTGTTTCTCAAACTCAATCCAAATGAAATCAGTTCAAACAAAAAGTTCAAACCAAAACTTGGGAATGAAAAATAAGAGGAAAGGCAAACACTTGTCAAGTTCCAAGTTTTAGGGTTTTCTTGAAAAACAATTATTCCGCTATGTGTCTACTTCTATTTTATTTTTATTTTTTATTTTCTTCTATTTGAGAAAATGATTTAATAAGGTGTATTCTTGTATGGTCAATTTTTGAGGGTCTCATAGAAATGATCATGAGTTCAGGGACCTCATCTATCCTTCTAAATGGCGTACTAGGAAAGTGTTCCATTGTCACAGAGGAGTAAGGCAAGGTGATCCTTTGTCTCCTCTCCTTTTTGCTTTTGCTACTGATCTGCTTCAATCAATAATGAACAAAGGAAAGGATATTGGGATTAGTGGGCTGTGCGCAATTCCTAACTCAAGTTGGCAAATTGGAAATGGTCAATTCAGTATTATCCTATCTACCAACCTTTATAATGCGCACTCTCCTACTCCCACTATCTGTGATCAAACAAATTTATAAATACAGGAAACACCTCCTGTGGAGAGGTTCAGATATAAATGCAAGAAACCCACCACTGGCAGCATGGGAATTAGTCACCAAGCCAAAATCAGAAGGAGGACTTGGAGTCAAAAATATGAAACTTCAAAATACAGCTTTGCTTCTCAAAAGCTTACACAAGTTTTACAACAAAGATGGCCTACCTTGGGTTCATCTCTTGTGGGGTAAATATTATCAAAATGGAAGACTGCCTGGTCAACAAAGGAAAGGATCTTTTTGGTGGAGAGATATTCTAAAGCTACTAGATACTTTTAAAGGTATCAGAGCTTGTGGGACATGTATACTCGGGATACTTATTCACTTGGCTATATGACCGAGTGGGCCTCGGTTTGATTACGAAGCATTAGAGATCAAGGCCCAGAGGATAATTATTCGAATATTTGTTTTAGAGTAGACGACAAGTCAAGATTAGAGATATGATGTATAGATAGAATCAAATATAAACAAAATGATAGATTATCATGTAAAACGCTGCCCTTCGGTTATATAAGGAGGGCAGGGGGGGTCCTCGAAGATGATCAGAACTCGCATTGGGAAACCCTAGCCCTATAGTGAACCCTAGCAATACAAGAACACCAAACAGGACGTAGGGTTGTTATCCTTCGGGAGGCCCAAACCTGTCTAAACCCTGTATCCTGTCTCCATCGACTTTCATACTCATACGCATACCTAGAACTACTATCAAGAATATCTCTCGACAGTTGGCGTGCCAGGAAGGGGCAGCGTTGAGTTCAACTTTATTGAAATCGATGGCTTTCTTCGACATCAAGTTCCACCCAGGAGACAAGATCCGCTTCGGCACCTTCAGCTTCGTTGCTGATAAGAGCAGGAGCCTTGTCAAGCAATGTTCGACGGCCCTTCCGGCAGTCGCCGCGCCTTCAGATCCAGGCGTCAGCAAAGCTTCATCGGCTGATCGAAGATCGGCCCGATCTACCGACTCCTACTCAGCCTCAACAACGCGGCGGCGGTTCTCCAGGCAGAAACCCTCTCGGGTTCCTTCTCAGTGTTCCCCATAATGGACCGATCGGCAAGCCTAGCCAACTCGGATCTAACTATGGTCGATCTCCCAACTCCTTACATAGAGGAGTCGGACGAAGATTCTAATTTTTTTTCTTGGCTCAAGACTAGTAGCTACAATCGACGTCGATCACGACTCAATCTTGGACCTAATTGAAGAGCTGAGTGATTCTAAAAGCCACTCGTCGGCCTACTATGAGGTCTTCATGGTAGCACTGATGACCCCAGATAGACGCGCAGTCAGGGAGACATCCGTGGCAGCTGCTGCACGGGGAGCAGCAGCGGATACAAACCTTCGGGACAAGAACAAAACCAAACTTGAAGATGATGACCCAGAAGCTGAGACCCCTCCGCTTCGATGACCGGCCGCCCGTCACAATAGATCTAGGATCATGCAAAACTTGGATATGGGTGACCTCACCTTACAACTGGATGGTGAGGAGGTCTTCAAAACCCCGCAGCACAATATCACGGCTGCGACAACCCTGTTGAACTCGCTGGAGCCTATGCTCCAAGCGAACCCAGAGTTGACACCACTGGTCAACAAGCTAAAAGCACATATTAAAGTTGCAGCTATGCTAGAGATGAACTCGACTTGCTCAGGGCCAAACAAAATGACGTCTGGTGTCGCCAGCACGGTGCCTAGCCAGGAGAGAAGATACCGGCGACGAAACGATCGGCAGGCCACTCCGCCGACTGAACCACGGCGGCGGCCCATCGTGGAGTACCACGATCGGAACCCACATGCCGACCTCTCAACGGCATACCACAGCATGATGCCCACGTACGACTGGAAAATTGGCATCGGGAGTGGGATGAGGCGGCCCACCGAGAGTACGAGGATGAATGACATCGCCACGGCTTTGTTGATGACCGCTATTACGAGTGCAATGACAGAAGGGAGCCACCTCGGGATGATCGGTACTATGATCAGCGAAACGATGGGCGGCGTGAAGACAGACATCATCAAGAAGCCGGTCGCGAACGAGAGTGGACCCCCTTCTTTGAGGATTACGATGATAGGGCCGGTATCAGAGCCTTCACCCGAGAACTACGCACTGTCAAGTGGCCGGCTGGCTTTAAACTAGTCGACATTGAAAAGTATGACGGCAAGACAGATCCACGCGACTGGCTTCATGTCTACGCGACAACCATCCGAGTACTCAATGGTGACAGCTTCGTCATGGCCAATTATCTGCATGGATGTCCGGTCCTAGCAGCCAAAACATGGCTGACCAACCTGCCTACCAATTCCATCATTCCTGGGCGGAGTTATGCAGACAGTTTACCACCAACTTCCAGGCGACATTCGACAGGCCTGGGAATCACTAGGAGCTCGCCAGGATCAAGCAGTGGGATCGAGAGATGCTACGAGAGTACATCTAGCACTTCTGTCGAGTGAAGAACACCATCCCCAACATCTCGGATGCTCAGGTCATCACCGCCTTCTAGGGCGGACTTCACGTTGATGACTCAATCAAGAAGATCGGGAGGTTGGATGCTACCGGTAGCTTAACAGCCAAGGAGCTATTTACCATGGCAGACAAGTATGCAGCTGGCAATTCGGCCCTCTTCCAAGTACGTCAATACAAGGAGGAGATGCCACGGAATCACAGTCAGTCAGGACCATCCAACTACAATAAGGACGGCGATAGGAAGCGCAAGAAGAACAGAACAGCTACTAACACCAAGCGTCCCAACCGGAGAAGACAGGTCACACAGGATGACTTTGACAAAATGCTCAAAGGCCCTTATTTGCTGCACGATGGCATTCACAAGGCCAAAGAATGCTTCAAGCTGAAGGGCTTTGCACACCACGCTCTAAAGGTTTACAAGGAATGCCCCTGGATTCCCAAGGGTGGCAGGAAAGATATGGACAAGGAAGATGACAAAGAAGAATTTCGAGATCCCAAGCGTGAGGTCAACTACATTTATGGTAAGTCCACAGCCAACTCGAAGCGCCAACAGAAGATCCTTTACCGAGAGGTTCACTCGGTTTCACCAGTAGTGCCGCACTACCTTCGGTGGTCTGAGATCTCGATAACTTTCGATCGGTCGGACCACCGGGATCACATCCCTAGACCCGGCAAATACCCTCTAGTACTATCACCGACTATCAATAGAGTACGGCTCCATAGAGTACTAGTGGATGGTGGAAGCAACCCAGACATCCTCTTTGTGAAGACCTTCAAGGAGCTCAACATACCTCTGACCGACCTCAAGCCCAGTAGATCACCTTTCCATGGTGTGATCCCTGGTATGCAGACAGTCCTATTAGGAGAACTACAGGACAGAGCACATCACCTTCGAGGTTGCAGATTTAGACTCCACTTATCATGCCATCATTGGGCGGCCGGCCATCACCAAATTCATGGTTATACCACATTATCCATACATGATAATGATGCTGCCAGGGGCAGTCTCGCTGCACTCGGATGTAAGGACCTCCTACTACTGCGACAACCAGAGCTGTGAGTTGGTGAAAAAGAAGGTGATGGCGTCGGAGCTCGCCGAGTTGAAGCTGGAGGTCACAAAACCAGAGGAGGCAAACTTCGATCCCCCTCCCAAGAAGGGCCACGGTGTAGGCAGAGACCATGGAATAAAAAAAGATTCAGTTAGATGATAGTGATGTATCCAGGACCACCAATATTGGGGTCAATTTAGATACTAAATAGGAAAGCGCGCTCACCCTTTTTCTTCACGACAATAAAGACATATTTGCATGGAAACCTTTAGATATGTCGATTGTTCCAAAGGAAAAGACTGAGCACAAACTACATGTTCGACCGAATGCTAAACCTGTGAGGCAGCGACTTCGGCGATATTCGCAGGACCGTAAGGATGCAATTTGAAAAGAAATCGGCCAATTGTTGGCGGTTGGTTTTATCAAAGAAGTATTTCACCCTGATTGGTTAGCTAACCCAGTACTGCTGTGAAAGAAGAATAAGGAGTGGCAGATGTGCGTGGATTACATCGGCCTTAACCAAGCCTGTCCCAAAGATCCTTTCACTCTCCCCCGTATTGATCAAGTGGTCGATTCAACGGCTGGTTGCGCTTTATTGTTCTTCTTAGACGCCTACTCAGGGTATCATTAGATTCCCCTTAACGAATCCGACCAGCTGAAAACATCATTTATTATGCCCTTCGCAGCTTTTTGTTACACAACAATGCCCTTTGGGCTGAAGAACACTGGTGCCACCTACCAGCAGACCATGCAACGATGCTTGGATAGCCAGATCAGAATGAACGCCGAGGCCTACATCGATGATGTGGTGGACAAAAGTCGACTCGCCTCCGACTTGATACAAGACTTGGCCGAGACATTTGATAACCTTCGCATGTATAGCATGATGCTGAACCTCAAAAAGTGCATCTTCGGCGTCCCATCAGGGAAACTACTCGGTTTCTGGTCTCATACCGAGGGATCAAGGAAAATCCAGAGAAGGTGAACGCCATATTGCGGATGGGACGCCCGCATTCATAGAAAGACATCCAGAAGTTGACTGGTTGCATGGCAGCACTCAGCCGATTCGTGTCACGACTTAGCATCCGAGGGTTACCTTTCTTCCGACTGCTCAAAAAATAGGATTCATTCACCTGGAATGATGAAGCCCAAAAAGCCATTGAGGAATTCAAGGCCTACATTAATGGCCCACTGGTGCTGACACCCCCTAAACCGAAGGAAACTTTGTAGTTGTACATCTCTGCAGCCACACACGTTGTTAGCACTATGTTGGCGGTCGAACAGGCGGAAGATGGCAAGGCTCAAAAGGTGCAGCGTCCGGTGTACTTCGTCAGCGAAGTTATATCAGATTCTAAGATACGGTACTTCTAGCTATATAAGCTAGTATACGCTTTATTGATGACGTCTTGCAAGTTACAACATTACTTTGAGGACCACCTGATCAAAGTGCATACATCTTTCGGGCTCGGCGAATTGCTCCACAATCGAGATGCAACCGGAAAAATTGCCAAGTGGGCTGTTGAGCTCGGTTCATACGAGATTACCTTCAACCCTTGCGACGCAATCAAAGACCAGACGTTGTCAGATTTCATTGTCGAGTGGACAGAGTCCGAATTACCGCCAGCCCCGCACGAGTTAAGCTATTGGACCATGTCATTTGATGGCTCCTTACAACTGAAGGGAGCCGCGCGGGTGTAGTATTGGCATCCCCAGATGGAACAAAGATGCGGTATGTCCTCTGAATGCATTTTCATGCCTCTAATAACGCAGCGGAGTACGAGGCTCTATTACAAGGGTTGCGAACAGCCATATCACTCGGCGTCAAGATGATAAGTATCTCTGGTGACTCGGCGCTTGTAATCAATCAAGTGACCAAGGAATGATGTAGTTCTGAAGAAAGCATGATAGCATATTGCGCTGAAGTTCGGAAGCTAGAAGACAAGTTTGATGGCTTCGAGTACAAGCACATCCTCCAGAAGTTCAATGAGGATGCAGATGAGCTGGCCAAGCTTGGGTCCAGCAGAGCTAAAATACCCGGCGGAGTATTCCTCGATGATCTACACAAGCCATCTGTACTGACCCAGCAAACTGTGTGCAAGCTGTAACGGACAAAGAAGCAACACCTCAGGTCGTCTTGATAGAAGTCGACTAAAGAAGTCCATATGTTGAGTATTTAAACAATGGAACACTACCCGCTGACAAAGAGGAAGCCCTTCGCATCATCTGCAAGTCAAGGCTATACTGCGCAGTCGATCACCTCTTGTACAAGTAGAGCCCATACGGGGTGCTGTTGAAGTGTTTATCACAGGAGGAGGGCATAGTCGTCTTGCGGGAAATCCATGTTGGCATATGTGGTAACCATGTGGGTCCCTTAACAATAGCAACCAAAGCAATGAGGCAAGGGTTTTATTGGCCAACTGCGGTTGCTGACGCCAAGGATATCATCCGAAAGTGCGAAGGTTGCTAATTCTTCGCCCGCCAGATGCATGTGCCTGCCATCGAGCTTCAAAATATCCCGATAGCTTGGCCGTTCTTAGTTTGGGGTTTAGATATAGTTGGTCCTTTTCAGAAGGCCCAAGGTGGCTTCACCCATCTGTTCGTGGCAGTGGACAAATTTTCTAAATGGATTGAGGCGAAACCAGTCAGAAAAAATTCAGCAAGGAAGGTCGTCGAGTTCATGACAGAGATAGTTTGGTGCTCCGCACAAGATCATTACTGACAACGATCGTCAGTTCACGGCGCAAGAGTTTTAAGGACTCCGCGGCAAAAGTGGGGTTCAAGATCGGTTATGCTTCTGCTGTGATGTAAACAAAGGTTCCCGATCTTCCGAAAGGTTCTTGGTAAGTTGATTTGGTCGGAGGCGACACACAAATCGATCCGGCTTCAGAACAGCACGTTCTAAACCCCGCAATCGCAGCACGACGTCTCCTCTGGTTATCAACCGTCCAAAGACGATTGACCTTGCTGGGAAGGCTAATCCCTGCCTGCGAATCAAGAACACAAGCAAGAACAACGAAGAATGTAACACAATTGCAGATGTATGATTAAACTCTCGAAGTTGGGATCTCACAAACCGATGAACGGCGACACTGTTTATGAACAGAATTGATCTAAGAAAAACCCGAACCCTAATGGTGCGGCGGCAGCTGTATATAAAGACCCTAGGATCATTCAAGACCCTCTGGACACGCCCCTAATTGGGCTCAACTAAATACAAAGCCCAAAGGCCAAAAATAGGCGACGCAGCACCGACACAGATTCTGGACTCTCTCTTGTTTTGAATATTTCCAATGACTCCGGATGAATTTTGACATGAAGCCGGCATCATTGGAAAGGTCTTCTCCTTATCTTTCCATGCATATGTAGAACGTCCAAATCCGAGTCCGTATGCGTCTTGGGTGACTGTTTTAGTGCAGACTGGTCCTGGGCTCCGAAACAGACTCGAAGTCGGTTTTGATTGGGCCTCCACTTTGGCTTCCAAGCCCTTGCTGGTCCTCGATGTTCCCAACTCCTTCTCCCATCATCTCCTGGCACTCTCCATAGTTTCTAATCATAAAATAATCATTAGGTAGCAAACCATTCTCAAAAGTAACATATAGCAAAGAACGTAGGAACGAGCTCACCTCTAAATTTAGTCGTCGTGCACGAGCTCTAGTCATTGGACCTTGCAAGTCTAGAATTGGAGGAGTGTTGTGTGTATTCATAGGAGTGATGTCCTCATCATGCTGCCTATCCACAAAGTAACGGCCAGATTGAGCGAGCAAATGGCCTCTTGCTATGAGGAATTAAGCCCCGCATATTCGATAGATTGGAGAAATATGCTCGATGTTTGGTTCGAGAGTTACCATCAGTACTGTGGGCTCGAGCCCCCCCCCCCCTCTCCACCGTTAGATCCACCACTTGGTGCTTAAATGAGGTTTGAGTTTGGGGGATTATGAAGGAAATATACTAGCATGGGTGCGCCATCTCCTCACACACCTTCTACGAAATAAAAAAAAACTTTCTGCTCCTGTGTATCCAGGGACAGCTTATCTCCTAACATACAGTGGTGGAGCTAGAACTTGACGGGGGAGGGGGGTTGCAATGTTTTTTTGGAAACCAAATAACTAGGGTTTCATTTAAAACCAAACTTCGACATTGTAGTTGGAGATAAGTTTGGATATAAATGTGGGGACCAGGGTTAACATAACCAGGGTTAACCAGCCGGTTAACCAGTTTAACCGGTAAGTCTGGGCCGGTTACTGGTCAGCCGGTTAACCTTCGGTTATGATTTAAATTTTTTTAAAATTTGAACAAATTTGTATCCAATAAAACCGGTAAAACTGGTCAGTTAACCGGTCAACTAACAAGTGAAACCGATCGGTTAGCCAAAAATTGATATATTTAAAATTAAAAAAATATATTTTTGAAAATCTATCAACAAAACCGGTAAAATCAAATGGTTAACCAGATTAACTGGCCGGTTAACCGAGCGGTTACCCGCTCCCGACCGATGGTCATCGGAATCAAATTTTGTTCGGTTAACTAGCCGGTTATTCTGATTTTCCGATTAACCGATGAACTAGTCCCGACCGGTTACACCGGTCGGTTCGGTTATGTTAACCCTGCTGGGGACTTGGCTGATGAAGACGCATGAATCCAAGCTAACCATGCTCAGTGCGTACTTTGCTAGGCAATCAACCACTTTGTTACGGGTTCTCAGACAATGCAGAACAACACATAAATCAAACGAACTGTTGTAAGCTTCATGGCCATTGGAGTGTGTCATACTAAAAGGTATGAATGTTTTAGTGATGGGACGACAAGCATGAAATTAACTTAATATCTACACGGGCATTGTGTGTGCTATAAAATTATCTGTCAACTCAACAATGAATACGGTGATTGGTCCCCTTGATGATCAATGTGGACTCGGTGGATTGCCATGAAGATCTTGATGGAGAGTCGTCATAATTGAGATGGATCAAGGCTAAAGACAGCTAGGTCAAGTGTGTGTGATCTGTGTGATCACTTTACTAGTTTGTAGGCTTGAGTCCATGGAAAAGAAATCGGACTATTAAGAGGGCAGGAGTCATTCTCTTAGGTCTCTCTAGTGTTAGGAGTGTTGAGATGCTCAAGTGAGGCTCTTGGACAATAAGAGTGGAAATGATGAAGGATCGACCTAGGTTGGAAGCAAGGAAATGAAATCAAAGAGGACAAGAAGTTTCAGCTTCATATCAGGTCACTATAAGCTACGGTGGGGTCACTGTAAAGTCCATGGGAGATTGACACTCTGTACACGCAAGTATGTGTGTATCATCGTAAGCTATGGAGGTTATGTCACCGTAAGTTACGATGAGTACCAAGAACTTGGACAAAGAGACTGCAAGTCATTGGACTGGTGCTCAGGAGGTCACCCTAAGATACGGGTAGTGGAGTGGTTGAAGCCTATATATAGCTGTTGCTAGGGTCTTGCAGACTTCTCTTGGCCATTTGGATAGCTAGGGATAAACCTATAGAGGGCCCTAAGGAGAAGAGAAGACACTTGGGCAAAGAATGGAGAGTTATCTTTGAGTGTCTTGGAGAGTAATTAGAGCATCCCTTTATTTCTAGTCTAGAGTGGTTGTAGAGAGTGATTAGTGTTGTTACTCTTGGTCTATGGCAAGACCTAGACCATTTCAGTGTTAGTAATCGAGACTATCAGATGTGATTGGTTGTAAAGGTCATCACAAGTTTATACAAGGTTGGAGCTCGCCTTCGAAAGGAGCATAAAAAAGAGAGCACTCGTGCTTGCACTCAAGGAGTGGTGAGCATCCCGGGAGAGGGCATTGTCTTGTGCATAGTAGGAGGAGCCCGTGAGTCCACTTGGAGAGTGGATCATGCTCTAGGGGGAGACTACCGACTCGAGGAGTGAAGCAAGTCCTTGAGGGAGGCAAGCTCATGCTCAAGGAGCACTGGTCACGCAACCACGCCATCACTCCGAGAGTGATGCGAGCTTGTGTATAAGAACTCCATCATTGAGTGGCGGCAGGGGTCAATACTCCGGTGGGAGTCAATCCAACAAGGACTAGGGGAAAGCGTCATTCTTCTGATACCTCAGGCTAAACATCATGATCCTTCAAAGTTTATCGTGGGAGTTCCCGATTCAACTCCCCCGCCCCCCCCCCCCCCCCCTCTCTTGGCCACTTGGTCCTTTCAACTATCTATCAACTCTTGTATCTGTCAAAACAAACAATCATCCACATTCCAGACCAACTCTTTGGTGGTTAGTGCATGCTGCAGCTCCACAACATCAGTCTTAAAGATAATTCTTGACATACCTAGTGGTACGGAATGCTCCAAGCAATGTAATGCTTCTAAGGCCTCCCCTTGCAATGCACTAGACAGTCTCTGCAGGTTGCCGTACCTAGTAGTTAGTGCATGCTGCAGCTCTTCAGTAGTCACTAGTCAGTCTATGCAATTTACCATTGCTATCTCTAGTGACGAAGCATCACCCGCTTATTCTTGTTGATCCGGCGAAAGAAGCATCAGAGTTGATCTTATATATACCTTTCCACTGAGGATGCCATCGATTGATCCTAGCTTGAGGTGTTTTTTCTTGAAATTGATTAAGTCCTTTGAAATAGCAATATAGCATAACACCTGAGAGGCAATTTCTGGACCTTCTAGATCCTTTTCCTTTGCATTTGACTTCTTTCTTGTTGACCACTATCTCCACAAAAGGATAACAATAAAATGACCAATCTTATCTACATCATCTTCATCCTAGACTAACAGTTAGCAAACTTCTATTCTCTATGTTTAGGATCCTTCAACATTCCTTAGCGCTTTTACATTTCAAAAACAGGGGTCTCTGATCCTCGTCTAGAACACATAGTTCTTCCTTCATTCCACGTCTTACCAAATTTCTTCTCACTGGCAGGCTGTTAGGCGGACTGGTAAGAAAGGTTTTATATTCAAACTTGAATTTGAGAAGGTCTATGACAAGGTAAGATGGGGGTTTGTGGAAGAGGTCCTTAAAGGGAAGGGTTTCCCTAGAAAATGGATTCAACAAACGATGCAGACAGTGCAAGGGGGCAAGGTATGCATTAATGTGAATGAAAACAGGTCCCAATACTTCAAAACTTACTAGGGCCTAAGGCAAAGAGATCCTTACTCCCCACTGCTTTTTAATCTGGTTGTTGACGCCTTGGGGATGATGCTGGATAAGACCAGAGACAAGGGGCTAGTAAAAGGAATTATCCCTCATTTGATCCAAGGAGGGATCACCCATATTCAATATGTAGACGATACAATTATAATGACGGAAGGAGATGATGAATCGATACTACACATTAAATTCATTTTATATTGCTTTGAATGGCTCTCAGGATTACGAATTAACTATCCTAAGAGTGAAGCATACATCTTCAGGGTTGAGGATGAGGAGTAGCACAGAATAGCAAATATGCTGAATTGCTAGCTGGGACAGCTGTCAATCAAATACCTTGGCATTCCTGTGGACGATCATGTTATGGGCGGAAGGCATTTCAGGGTGTACATGAAAAAGTAAGTAACCAACTTACACCGTGGAAGGCCAAACACATGTCCTCGGCTGCAAGATTAATTCTTACAAACACTTGTCTAACGAGTCTGCCTACCTACTGTATGGGGTTCTATCATCTTCCCCCTGAAATTCATAAAAGGATGGACTCCATAAGAAGCAGGTTCTACTGGAGTGGGGCGACTATGAAATTTAAATATCATATGATTAAATGGTCAGTTATTATGAGACCAAAAGAGTTTGGAGGCCTGGGATCCTGAACACCAAACTTTTCAATGAATGCCTAATCACAAAGTGGGGTTGGAGGATTTACCAAAACAGTGGAGAGCTTTGGTGCAAGGTGCTCAAGGCCAAATATTTCCCTCATGGAGATGTTTTCAGACATAACACTGCACAAGGTTCCCAATTCTAGAGAGGAGTTAAGAAAGTTATGCATCTGTTTAAGTGGGACGCAATTCATAAAATTGGCAATGACAATTTAACTGCCTTTTTGGGATGATGTTTGGATGGATAACTGCCCTTTGAGACTGCAGTTCCCGAGGCTATATGAGGTCTGCTATAATCCTAAGGCAAGAGTAAGTGATCATGCTGCTAATGGTTGGCAGATGATGTTTAGAAGAATGCTGGGAGATACTGAAGCTGAAGAATGGTCAAGCCTGAATAAAAAACTGAACAAAATAATATTGTCCCAAGAGGAAGATACTATAGAATGGGCCCTCTCACCTGATAAGAAATTTTTGACCAAATCTCTTTATAAATTCCTGTCCCATTCTAGGTTAACCAATAAGAAGGCGGCGAAAATTTGGAGATGTAAGTTGCCACTGAAAATAAGGATTTTCCTTTGGCAAGCTTTCCAAAACAGACTGCCAACACGTCAACAGTTGAAGAGGAAAATGTGGAGAGGCAGCATTAGATGTGCTCTTTGTGGGAACAGTGAAAATGCCAATCATCTTTTGTTTTACTGCCCCAGGGCACGTTTTCTTTGGTGTGCTTTACACGGATACTTTGGCTGGACGGACAAGACAGTTTCTGTCGACAATATCCAAGAAGAATGGCTTTACGCCCTGTAGGGTTTTAGTTATCAATTAGGCCGTTTTATTTTTGCAGGCTTCGCTTGGGCATTATGGACTGCAAGAAATAGAGCTACGATGCAGGATTTGATAACTAAAAAGCCTACTGATGTAATATTTGCTGGACTATGCAATATACAGAAATGGAGTATTTTGCTGAAAACGGAGGACAAACTGAAGGTGGAAGGGATCATCGCGAAGATGAGGGATTGGCTGCACCATTTCAAACCATCAGATGCTCTTAATTCGGATATCATGGAGTTGTAATCTGCTAATAGTTTTAGCTCTTCAACCTGTGTCTGGTTAACTGGCAACCCCAGTACTCTGTAATTAACTTTTGTACTCGCCAAACTGCGCTTTCAATAAAAGCGGGAGAAACCTTTTATCTTAAAAAAAGTAAACATTCTAACCTTGTTCCGGACATCCATGCAACACTATAAGTTGAGCTGGTTTGTCTTGTTTTTTTGGCTTTGTGTGTGCATGATGATGAGCTAAGGGATGTGCATATGTGGTGAATGTAGAGCTAATTATACTTAATAAATTTCCTAGAAATGTGGGTGCATCCGGCCCCACAACAGCATATGTAGCTCTGCTCGTACTCACATAGCTAACTTAACTCTATCTGCAGCAATAACATTAATCCGCCGCACTTCACTTACGTGTGTGGCTACGTGCTGCTTCCTGGACCGTGTGGTTCACCAGTGGTATCCATTAAATAGATGTGCCACTGTAATGCAATAAGGAAGAGATACCACTTAATTAATTAAACGGCAATTGTTTACCAAAGCGCCAAGGTGGACTAATAAAAAATAAGAATCTAGGAAAACAAATAATTGTCTACTAGGAAAATGGTTATTTAAGGGTATTACTTAAGTGAAGCTTTGGTGACATTCTTAATTGCGTTAAAAAGAAATGTGCGGGAAATCTAATGTGTTTATTGGTACGTTAAAAGACTAAATCTCACGCAAAACACTTTTGTTGGACCGGCATTAGAACAAGGACTAACTAGAAATAGGTCCACGCAAGGAGAAGGTTCTCTTGTCTAGACACAATAGTAGCGCATTGGATGCAATAAACACCATTATTTATCACCAAAAAAGCTCTCATTTATCTAGTAGCATGTATGGATACAACCAAATATTTTTTTTATTATCCACAAAAGTCGCATTTTCTTAAAATACTAGCATGTATGCATGCAACCAACCAATTTTTTGGTCAGCCACAAATCTTGTTTGCTTTACAACAATAGCATGTATGCATGCAACCAACTATTTTAGGGGCCCGCAAACCTCTCATCGCATTAGCCAGACAATATCTAGGTTTCCACCATATAAAGCAACGACCGCCTCCTTCACGATGAAAGTGTCTCATACACGTAGTTCAGTGACATCTTGTTGAATCATCCATCAACCCACTACTGGAAAAAAAATTGCAATGGGAAAGGTGGTTGCAATAATTCTTGTTGCCACCATGGTGACAACTGCGTTAGTGCCAGCAGAATGCACAATCATTGATAAGGATTTAGAAAGAAAGGTCCAAGAGGCCCTCGATTCGGTACTCGCTGCTGCCCCACCAGAGGAGAAGTTAAAAACTAGAGATGCTGCTTTCAACCTCATTTTCATTCCTGCAGCATGTATCACCAAGACCAAAGATGCAGGAAAAGAGGCGGAAGCTATTGAACTTACTAATGCCTACAAGCAAGCTGCTAATCAGGTCCTTGTTGCTGCACCTGCAGACAAGTACAAAGTGATGGAAGATACCTTCAAGGGGATAACGTGTCCTGTTGCCTGAAGAATGATACCTTGTTCATCCATTAGACTACTCTCAGTGGATATTTGATTCCTATCAATAGGATGCTATGTCATTTTTTTTTTGCATGGCAAGGTAATAAGTGGAGACATGAAAGTGTTTTTACCTAGATGACTTCATAGTGTCTTTTCAAGTATATATCGTGTCTTGGATGTATTGCTTATGGAATATAAGAAAAGCATGGCTTGTACGGGTTACTTCAACCATCAAATATCTATTTCATTATTGATCATGTGGGGCACCATTGGAAACCAAAAAATAAAACAAACTGTTGATATTTGAAGCGTCCTTCCACCACGGACACAAAAACTTGTTGTTTTACGCATTGGCATAAATTCAGAAGGGACAATGACAGGCTTTAACTATGTGGAAGAAGGTGTAAAGCTCCTAAAAAAAATTAACCTTAAAAGAGTGTTTTTAGTTGCAGTCCAAAAATTGTTAGGGATAACTTTTCTTGTCTCGTCCAACAATACGTTCTCCCTAAAAATGGAACAATAAAACTTTTGATTGGATCATGTTAGCATCTGGGCCACAACAACATTAATTCTCTTAAAAATACAAAGGTTAGGACCCCCTCCCCCAACTTTCTCTTTATTTCTAGGTACAAATAAGGTGAATTTAGGAGGAGCTGTTGAAGATCGATTTTGGATTAAACCCTATTAGTTTGATTTAGGAAGAGTTTATGAGGCTCTCTTGCAGATGCTCTAACAAGGGTTTCTCAAGTGCAAAATTACAGAAATTCATCCAAGCTAGTGTTGGAGCCTATTGGCCAATCAAACTAATAGAAGATTTTTAAGGAGAACCGAAAACAAAACTAGTCGTTTTGTGTATGATACTTTATCAAAACAAAAAAAAACATCATGTGATGCTTGCTAACGCATAGCATCATCGTAAGCACATCAAGTTTTCATGACGGTGTCCATCATTGACCGTCCTAGAGAAAGGCGCATGAGAAGGCGGGAAGGGAGGAGTTGAAGGCAGCAGACTTTAAGAGAGACATGAATCGCTCGGACCAAAACAAGAAGCTTCTTTTACTACCACAGTTCCTCAGTTCGGACCAAACCAAGGACTCACCAAAGTGTCTGTTTGCTTTGCAATGGAATGCCACACCAGCCATTGGGTGCCAGTGGTCCTGCCGCTGCCGCTGCTTTGCGCCCATGGGCGCCGTTGTCTTCAACCGGGCACGGATGAGAAGGCTGCGACAGCATGCACTACCATAAAATGGCACTATAACAGCAGCAACCAAATGGAGGTAGGGCCTGAAAATGAGCCGCTGCTACAATCCCATGGGGACCTTCGCGCTGCTACAGAAAATTAAGAAAATTCTTAGTTCTGATGATTTACTAGCGTTATAATATTGCGACGTTTCTAGTTTGTATCTTAGAATAGACAATTGTTTGTCATAATATGACATTGTCTTAGTTTGCAATAATTTTTTTCTTTTATTTACAACACACCTGACATCCTCATCACTAAATTAATAAAATGTCACAAAGTGGATTGCAATGCAACGTTTTTATTAAATGTCAGTCTATAATTGTCACAGGATATCATATTTCTTGTATTGAGTAGTATCTCAATTAACCTTTTGCCAAATTAGACTCGAATGTGAGCGGCGGAATTGCTTTTCTAGGATAGAACTTTGAGTTCACTGAGCTATCTTCCCACATAGAGAATCTACGTGATGTCAGTTACCTGTGGGCCCTCTAGGTTTACAGCATTCTTTTATGCAATTTGCCAATACTTTAATTGGGTGTGATTGCACTTATGTGGGCGGATTGAAGTACGGGATATGATGATAAGTGGTGTGGAGAGACTAGAACATCACAACCAAAGAATTTAGTGTGATAATTCTTGTGTGGTTCAGGTTTGCTGATTTATTTGCCTAGATCTTGTTATCTTGTGAGCTTATTACTATGGCAAGGTTTTCCTTTCTTTTTTTTTGTTTGGTAATTCTAGGCTGGTAACATAGCTGTCTTTTCTAGGCTCATAATTATTGATCTAAATCATGAGAATTCTAAGTTGAGCAAATATAAATAATGTGTAAAGTGCATAGTTGGTTCTTAAACTTGTTCAGTTGTATCATTTAGGTTTCCATACTCAATTGCAGTTTTAACTAACTAAACTTAGACACAAGTGTCATCTAGATCCCTATATACTCAAAATACAAATATAGGTCCCTAAACTTGGCTTCGGGTGTCGTCTAGGTCTCATACTCTCAAAGTACAGTGATTCCCTAATTAATTTTATTAAAATATATTTTTTATAAATATAAGTTTGTTATAGTTAAATAAACATAAATTTCTGCTCAAATGTCTATATTGAATATTGATAGGCGTGGATGACATGCGTCGTTTATTCTTAAAAGGAATGTTGGACCTAGTAGGTAAAAAAGAAAGTAGAGACTAGTCAGGCTACACACTATTTGCTAACCCATAAAACTACTTTATTTTGTTCATTAACTCAATATTTGCTAGAAAATTTTATTAATGCTCTTCATTGCATTTTCTTTTTTGATAATAGATATCTTTATTGATCAATGATAGCATGTATTACGGTGATCCGATTTATATTCACTCTTCCAATGTAACCAATTCAATTGGGATAAAACTATATTTTGAGAGTATGGGACCAAGATAACACTCGAAGCCAAGTTTTAGTACCTATATTAGCATTTTGAGAGAATAGGAACCTAACAGACATAATAGCCTAAGTTTACGAAGTCAAAAATATAATTTAAGAGTATAAGAATTTAAGTATGTAACGCCTAGAAAAAAATAAACAAAATTTTTTTTTTGCCTAATTGGGCTTTATGTTGAGACTAAAGCCCAACTCGAGCCCAAATCAATCCCTTAGGTTTTCTCTCCGACATTTGCTATAGCACCTATCATCTCTCCCATTGTTTCTGCCATCATCGAAGAAATAAATGAAGGCAACGCAGGTGCTCTTTGACCCTGCTGCTAGAACTTGGCTTTCCTTCTGTGTACATTCTTCTCTTTTATTTTAATTGGTGACTTGCTCTGCTGCTGAAGACTCTACTTGTCCTGGTTGGCTGCAGTATTAAAGCTGCTAGTAGAGGGAGACAAAGGGGCGAGTGGGGAACAAAAATGACCAGGGGCTGCGTGGATTGCGTGAGGTATCGGCCTGTGCTGTTCTCCCCTGTTTTCCTCACGCTTAACCTAGTTTTTCAGTATGTTGATCTCGTTTAACTGAAGTTGCATGAAGCAGTCTGCTGATCTGCTATTTCAATCTGCATAGTAGCAGATCGAACCTGCTTTTCGCAATCCCAGCTACCGAACTGGAAACTTTGGTAGTAACAAAAGTTGTAGATCTTTTTAATATCTTTCCAACGCATATTTATACACATTACGACATCGAGTATTCTAGGAGTTATGGCCCTCCAAAGTGGATTGTCGATCCCTGGCGCTGTATTGTTCCTCGCAGCTCGGACAGTATCAGTTTGAGGTCATTTTCAGTGGCCTCAGAGGCTGATTCTGAGTAGTAATTTATAACAAAAGTTGTAGAGGACTTTAAAACCTTTCCAACGGATGTTCATACGCATTTTTGTCATTGAGTAAAATGGATTTTTTTTTTTTTGCTTTCTGAATCCGACTGCCGATTCCAATTTCAGTTCAGAACTGAATTTGTTACAGTTGCAAATATCTGTTTTGAGTGGCTATTTAAAATACTTTAGATGACGAATTAGTCTAGGATTGTATGGAGTATTTTGTATTTCAATGTATACTCTTTCCATAGAGTCCTTAAATGCCTGATTTGGAGTTGTATTTTGGCAGTTATGATTTTCTGAAGTCAGCGCTCTTTTGCTGTTCGTCAGAGTTTGTATGTCACTTTGTGGATACAATAAAAAAATAGTAGTCTTTAAAATTAAAAGTGGTAATGAATACCAAAGTTGTAGACTGTTCAATATAGATGCTCATAGGGTATTTATTTATTCTCACTGCTGTTATAATTATAATGTTATAAAAAAGACAAGTAACACTGCCACTGTTTACTAATTTGTCGTTTTTGCCAATGGTGGGTTTGGGGCATAGGAATGCTATGAATATTGGTTATGAATGATTTATAGACTGTTTGTACTGAAGTATTTGTTTCAAAATAAATGGTAGTGCTCCAGATCATTCATAGTACTTTGTTCTTTTTCGGTTGAGAGGCAACTGAATGTAGCGGTAGTTGTGCTACTGTTTGGACTAGTTATTTTTATCACCTACAGTATAATGTTCAGAACCATGTCTTTCTACTATAAATTGAACCTTGTCTTGCTTATTCACTCAAATATAACCAATAGATGCTTAATTCTTCTCTTATTGTTGGAGCATGGCTTATGTGGTTATTCCATATTCTTGGAGGAAGTTGAAGTTTGTATTATAATCATTGCAGTATGCCATGTGCATTGCATTATTCATTTGCATTGGAAGTTATGTCATTGATTGATGGTCACGATCGTACCGGTACAACATCATAGGATGCAGCTCTATACCTTATTGGGTATGCAGGTAGTAGACATATGTATTTTCATTTACAAAGTATCATAAAGTGACGTATTGTTATTATTGAAGCTCTTTCATCTGAATATATTCTACTTGGAAGTTATTCACTTTATATCAATTTTATATCTTTATTATCATCAAAGTTAAGTTCTATGTTAAATCATTACTTAATCCCAACTTGTGGTTTGAATAGCTTGTCAAAACAAATTTGTTTGCTGAGATTTTTATCTCACCCTTGTTTTACTCTCTCTAGGTGCTTGATGATTGCTAGGAGGGGAAGAGGGATTAGCTGTATATTTTACACTTTATTTAATCTTAATAATTAAAATTTAATTATTAGAGCACTGTGATTGATATTTGAAGGAGTGTGGGTGTCAAACTTGTTCTTTTGGAGATACTCTTTACCTTTTATTAGGATGTTTCATTAATGCAAGTGTGAGGCCTTAATTCTTTGGTTATTTCTGTGTCTTTTGGTTCCGTGTTGCTTATGAATACAAAGAAGATGTTGTCAAAATTTCTATTTATTTGTTCAGCTTTTTTGTTGTGTGGTTTTAGTGATATTTTGGAGTGTGTGGATTCTGGGATGTTACGAAGTATCACAACGAGACAAGTTTATAGACCAGCTATTCACTTTACTCATAAATAAACTATTGTTTATGTTTTTAGTATGCTTTCTTCGTCCTCTTACCATGTTATATCCTGAGATAAACATGAGTAGCATTGTTTACTATATATAAGGCTTTGAAATGCTCCTGTTATATTATGTCTCATTTGATTATGGCTTGCATCTTTTACCGTGTTTATTGTATTCCTAGTTTATTTATTTAGTTTGTTAGATATTGTTAGAACCATGCCACTTATTTCTCTAAAATTACAACAATAAAGTAAACCAATATGTACAATGGCCTCCAGTTCTAATGTCACATTAAGCCTAAAGTGTTTGATGGCGCGTGCTTTAAGCATTGGCAGATATTAAGACTCGCATGTGGCTCGGACCTGAAATTATTTTGGGTGGTGTTGGCTGATGTCCCTATGGCTGCAGTAGATGATACTGATGTAGCAGCAAAGGCCACCACGGAAGCGGAGGCAGAATTGGATAAAGTAAAGGCCACCACGCAAGCCTGTCTAGGCTGCTGAATGTAGTGTGTTAAACCGCTTATATGATGTGTATTCCGCTTTCACTTCTAGTAAGGAATTCTGGGCTGAACATGAGAATAAATTCTCTGAAGTCGATAATGACAATGTGTTGTTTGCAACGGAAACCTACTTTAACTATAAAATGGTTGAGGGATGGTCTGTCATGGAGCAGTTACAGGAGATTCAGCTCCTTGTACAGGACTTAGTTCAATATAACTACAACTTTCCAGGTAGCGTTTAAGTGAAAGCAATACTGGCACCCGCCATCTTGGCGAGAGTTTGTAACTGCACGCCATCACATGAAGAAGCAAATGACTCTCTGAGTTGTCTGCTGCTATTAATATAGAAGAGCGTGCAAGGGCCAGTAACAAGCCATCCCAGCAAGTCATATGAGTTAGGCGGTATGTTTCGTCTGTTCTGAACCATTTTTTCTTCTTTTAGGTATAATATAGTTTGTAATAACAATTACAATTACTCACACACTCAATGGGATAGAGCTCGATGGCTCGGTCTTCCGATGGATGCGACGAGCATGGATGGCGTCCTAGTGTCACAACCGCTCGCCCACCCTAAGCAGGAGCCCCTTATTTTGTGCATGAGTGGGTATGAAAATCGTGGCACTAGGGCCATCTACTCGCCTATTTAGGTGGCTGCACTACTCTCTCCAACACACACAGAAAAATCTCATTTTCTTTGATCCACAAATTCAGGCAAAGGTCTGGTCTTGGGGTCTCTAGCGGCTGCGGTATAGATCGTTCTATAGGCTTGTGATGCTTCTCTTGGTTGATAGTCGGAAAACGTGCTTCTTGCAGTTGTTGTTCTTGCACCTTTGTGGTGAAGAGTAACCTTGTTCTGATCGCTGTCGGTTTTTAAGCCCTCTACTCCGCGGTGTTCCTCTACTTCTCTCGGGCTGTTGTTGTGGACGTTCCCCTTGGCTCCGACGTCTCGGATCAAATGCATATGTGAGAAGTGGAATTGGTTTTCTAGGATAGATAGTGTTTTGTCATACTTTGCATCTACCGTCAGCTCCCAACTAACATTTTACGAAATAAAAAACATTTTATCCAAAAGATACACATGATAATTATCGCTAATATTCCAACATTAAATTCAAAAGTTTGTTGTCTTTTTCCATCATTGCGTGTATGATACATGGTACCCCTAACTGACATATGTGGACTAAAAATGTATCATCATGATAATGTGATTGTAAGCTATTGGATGAAGAAAATGAATGGCAGGCATCAATTTGGGTCTCACTATACCAGCTTTATATACTATTCTTCTATGAAACCAGTTTAAGAACTAGGATGAAAAATGGCCACAGCATTTCTTATCAGTTTCTCGCAAAGCACAGGAAATCAAGAATTACCACCTTTCCGGGTTAGTGGAGTAACAATAATTAGACACCTTGCATTTACTGGAATGGATAGAAGAGAACAGGTCACTATCACTCCTTGAAACCACCTTCAAAGAGCTAGTGAAAGATAGAATTAGCCATCTGGTTCATTCAGTAGCAATGGCAGCTCGACAAAGAGGTAATAAATTACATGGTGCGTACTCGAGGATGAGGATACTGACTTTTATCATGCCAGAGCTTCAGCCAGAATGCGCAACAACCAAATCAAGGAGGTGGATTCAGAAGGGATCAGAGTATTCACGCATAAAGAAAAAGAGAGAATCTTTACCTCCTTCTATCGCCAATTGCTAGGAACCTCGACCCCAATACATCGATCAATCGAACTCGACTCTCTCTATCTGTCTCCTTTAAATCTCTCTTCCCTAACACGTCCATTCAGTGAACAAGAAATCCATCAAGTGCTTTTTGACATTCCGATCGTTAAAGCCCAGGACCGGATGGACTCGGTTCTGGGTTTTTCAGAGATTTCTGGCCACAAGTCAAAGATGATCTGATACTCATGTTCCACCAATTCTATGAGGGGACTTTACAACTGGAACGATTCAATAGATCCTACACGATTCTTTTGAGCAAGAACAACAACTCCTGTACTCCAGACGCGTATCGTCCCATTTCCCTACTGAACTGCCCAACAAAAATCATCACAAAATCACTAGCATTCAGGCTACAAGAAGAAATACCTCGCCTCATTCACCAAGATCAAACCGGTTTCATCAAGGAAAGATCCATTGCAGACAACTTCATGTATGCGTCTGATTTGATTCAAACTTGCAAACAAAGAAAGAGGAAAACGATCATTCTTAAGTTAGACTTCAAGAAAGCATTAGACTCAGTGTCTTGGGAAACCCTTATCACCATCATGAGAACCTGAGGTTTCAATGAAAAATGGATAGGTTGGATCAACAACATTAACCAAACTGCTAAAACAGCAGTGTTACTAAATGGAGCGCCGGGACCATGGATTCCTCTGAAAAAAGGCCTCCGTCAAGGAGACCCTCTCTCCCCTTTACTTTTCCTACTAGTAGCTGATATACTTCAACAAGTGATTAATAACTTTGGCACAAATGGATTACTCACCCACCCGGTACTTGAAAACGAGCCTTGCACAATTTTACAGTACGCGGACAACACTCTTATTATCACAAAGGGATGCACCACCCAGGCTAGATTCCTAAAGGAGACTCTACACTGCTTTGCAGAAACAACGGGACTCAACATCAACTTCATCAAATCTACCTTCGTCCCAATCAATTTATCAGAGCAAGAGAGTCAGGACATTGCTAGCATTCTCGATTGTCACATAGCTCAGTTCCCATAAGTATATCTTGGACTACCACTCACAGATTCTCCCCTCCCAAAACAAGCATTGTTACCGATTCTACAATCCCTGGACAAAAGAGCATATGCTTATGCTATTAGAAAACCGTCTAGTGGTGGACGTCTAACACTACCAAATCGGTGTTCTCTGCGATCCCGGGCTATATATCAACCTGCATCACTCTCCCGAAATGGTTCATAAAGGAAATAGAAAAAGAAGGAAAGGTTTTTTCAGGTCAGGGCAAAAAAGTGCAGGCAAAGGTAAATGCTTGGTAGCTTGGGATATGGCTTGCCGGACGATAGAACAGGGAGGTCTTGGTATAAAGAATTTAGAGGCACAAAACACTAGCCTCCTTCTCAAATTTGTACACAAAATTCACTCTGCTCCAAACAACCCTTGGGTGAAATGGATTATGAAAGCCCATTATGAGAACAACAAAAGGAGACAACATAGCAAGACCAACTCGAGCTTGGAATTCAGTCAACTCACTCATCCATTTATACCGAACTCTCACAGTGGTTAAACTAGGAGATGGAAAAACGATTGCCTTTTGGCTGGACAGCTGGGTTATTAATGGAAAACCGATCAACACGCAATTTCCTGCACTATTCTCACATGTCGAGAGAACCAACAGCCTCGTTGTAGACAATTATGTCAATGGGAATTGGAGTATAAGAATCAGGCATTTAACATCTAATAGGGCAGAATCTGAATTGTTGGAACTACTGCAACTACTGCATAACATCTCCTTATGTGACAATCCGGACACAAGGACCATCCGATTTGGAAAAGAAAAAAAGCCCATTATGAGAACAACAAAAGGAGACAACATAGCAAGGCCAACTCGAGCTTGGAATTCAGTCAACTCACTCATCCATTTATACCGAACTCTCACAGTGGTTAAACTAGGAGATGGAAAAACGACTGCCTTTTGGCTGGACAGCTGGGTTATTAATGGAAAACCGATCAACACGCAATTTCCTGCACTATTCTCACATGTCGAGAGAACCAACAGCCTCGTTGTAGACAATTATGTCAATGGGAATTGGAGTATAAGAATCAGGCATTTAACATCTAATAGGGCAGAATCTGAATTGTTGGAACTACTGTAACTACTGCAAAACATCTCCTTATGTGACAATCCGGACATCTCCTTATGTGACAATCCGGACACAAGGACCATCCGATTTGGAAAAGAAAAATAATTTTCAGTAAAAGCTTGCTACTTTGCACTCATGTACGGTGGACAGGTATGCCAAACGAATCAACATATTTGGAATTCTTTTGATCCCAGGAAATGCAGTGTTCATGTGGCTGGTGGCTAGAGACAGATTAAAAACTAGAGATCTTCTAACTAGACGTGGCATTACAACCGACGCTAGATGCCCATTCGGTTGTAACTCAGCAGAATCACAGCAACACATGCTTTTCCCGATGTACACACGCAGCATCAACATGGGAAAAGCTCAAATTCAGATTGCAACGGAGTATGGAGGTCTCCCAAGCTCTCACAGCATGTCCACAATCTTGCCTACAAAACATCAAAGCAACAATAGTCATTGCCGTTGCTTCGAACATTTGGTTAGCAAGAAACAGAGAAGTGTTTGATAATGACACCACTACAGCCCAAAGATCAGCAGCAAATTGCATTCAAATGGTGAAGCTATGGACCTACAGGATGCCCAAGAGATCAACCAAACAAAATGCCCTACAGTGGATTCACAACTGCTCCTCTTCCTTGAACATAACAGACCCTCCAGACTCTTCACAAGAATGTTCAGCAAGACAGGCTACATGCGACACTCATGCACTTTGCATTAATTTTAATTTTAAATTTTTTTGGCACCTGCGAGTGCTTCTTCTTCTTCTTTTTATGAAATTTGCTTGTACATAAACTGGTTTTTATTAATGAAAATAGGTAGGAGCCTCCCCTCCCGACTTCCTCAAAAAAAATAATAATTAGACACGGTAGCTTGGAACTAAATTGCTTCTCGCCTCTTTCTATCATGCAGGAAACTAGAATTATTCCCCTCTGTCTATAAATGTAGCAGTTTTAATGGGCTGATGATTGTACTTAAAATATCACGGAAATATCTGAGAGACAGAGGGGCTTGTGTTCAAAGTGGCGTGCGTGTCCATCACTGACCGTCTCCGAGAAAGAAAGGCGCATCAGAAGGCGTGAAGGGAAGGAGTCGAAGGCAGCCGACTCGGAGAGAGACACGAATCGTTCGGACCAAAACAAGAAGCTTCTTTTTCTGCCACACTTCCTCAGTTCGGACCAAACCAAGGAGTCGCCACGGTCTCCGTTTGCTTTGCAACTGCAAGCCACACCAGCCATTGAGTGTGGGGCAGCCATTGGGTGCCGGTGGTCCTGATGCTGGCGGTCCTCTGGCTGCCGCTGCTTTGCTGCCCATGGCCGCCGTTTGCTTCAACCGGGCCCGGACGAGGAGGCTGCATCTGCGTGGGTGCCTCGATGATGACAACGTCGACAGGGCAGTTGCGGTAGAGTAGGGCTGTGATGGACGGAGGTGGTAGATACGGGCAGTGGCGGATCAAGACAAAAATTAAAGGGACGGCTTAATGCTCCACTAAATATAAGATTAAACTGTGTCATACACTAATTTAATAATTTAATTTTTAAGATGATGTTGTACAGAAAATAAATAAAAAATATAATGTGATTATGCGTGATATAAACTATTAATTTACATAAGAAGCAATATATGCAAAAAGGATAGTGATAAATAATAAATTTAGTCTACTTCTGTTCATGTTTAATCCGTCTGTGCTTACTTGACTTATGATCAATCAATCTGTTTTCATTTAATGTTCTCAATCAATCCTTCAACATTCATGCTCTCATTAGGCCAGTCTCAATGCAAGGTTCTATTACACGGTTCTAAAAAAATATCATATCATATAAAGATATTTGAAACAGTAAATAAAATAGGTTTTCTCAATACAAAGTTTTATATTGCTGTTTTATAAGTTATCATTTAAATGTTACATCTAATTGACCAGTGATAATCCATAAAATATGTAAAGATGAAACAAATTCTTCTTAGTAGAGGTTTCATTCTACTTTCATAGTTTAGTTAACCGTGCACACAAGATTTTATCCCCATGAAACTCAACTCCTATCTTTCATCATAAATTTTATATCACATCATTGTTTTACTTATGTGGCATATCATTTAATGAGTTTGAAACTCATATGAAAGTTAGATTGAGACTGGCCTTAGTGTTTTGGAGTATATCAAAGAATTCTAATGGCTTTGGGCTGGATTTAGGTGAAGCTATGCTCGATTTTGGGTCTCGAGCAGCGGCGGTGTGTATCATCATCTCCGTTCTGTTGGCTAGCGGTGCTTCTCATGATTGGTGGTCCGAGTGCGTGCTTCTGAACAAGCACGTGTGATGCACTGATGCCGTTATTCTTGCACTTGTGTGGTGCAGACCAACCTCGTTTTGATCGTTGTCAACCATTGTCTGGTTCCAGAGCACTCTGCTACATGGTGCTCCTTTGCTCCTCGGGTTGGTGCCGTGAACGCTCCCCTCGACTTCAGTATCTACGTCACCCTTTCATCGGATTAGACTCGGACGTGAGCCGTGAGCGACGGAATTGGTTTTCTAGAACAGAAATTCGAGTTTGTTCAGCTATCTTCCCACATAGGCAATCTATATGTTATGAGTTACCCGTAGTCCCTCTCAATTTACCGCATTATTTTATGCAATTTGTTATTCCTCCCATCTCAAAATATATGTATTTGAAAGTTTAGTCTAAATTTATATCATCTTCAATAAATCTATACAATATGTTGTCCAGATTCATTGGAGCAGTGACAAAGGATAGTGGAGATCAAGGTGGGCTATGGCCCCTCCCTAACCAAGACAAAATTACACTAATTCTACAGTAATTTTGCTACTGTTCACTAACTTTTTGTGTTTAGCTAGTGTGATGGCCTCCTGATTGTTTGCTCAAGCTTCGCCCCTGCATTGGAGTGCCATGAATTTGGACATCTTCTCTTATAACTTTAAATGCTTATATTTTAGAATGGATGGAATACACTACTACAAATAGAGTCTTTAATAGCGCTTCATTTTTTACTATAATAGCGGACACATAAACAGACGCTATTGCAGTACGCAATTGCTGACATCAGCAAATCGAGACGCTATTGTAGTGCACATAACAATATCGGACGACTATGACATCAGCGAGAGAGCCGATATTGTTGTGTGGGCTACACTCTAATATCAGACGTATGATGATATTACAAGTGCCCGATATTGATGTCTATAACTATAATATCGGACAACGGCTGACATCATCATAACTAATTTTGATGTCTGCAACTGCAATATCGGACAACGATGATGTCACCCCGTTCGATATTGATGTATTCCACTACAATATCGTTCCTAGCGCTGATGTCATTCTGTATGATATTAATGTTCCGCCTATATAACTTCGTCTCCTTCCAAGCGTCGGACGCTCTGTTCGAACCAGTTTCGGACAGTGTGTCCGTACGGCGGCGGCAAAATCAAAACAAATGAGGGGGGAGGAGGTTTTGATTCATTTTTTTTCAAGGAATTTATTCTAGAAGGTAAATCCATGCCATCCCTTGTATTTTTTTATGTTTAAATGTTGTTTTCATTGCCTTTTCTTTGGATGAACAATTTCTAAGGTTTCAACCATCTTTAGCTTAAACTATCATAATAAAATTATATTTAGTTGTTCTAAAAGAGATCTCACCTTATTTTGCTTACCTCCATACTTGTTATAGATTTACTTAAGAATTTATCAGTAAAATTTGATATATCTAATTTTGGACCTACACCATGTAGGAGGGAAGAGAAGTAGAAAGATCTAGTTTTTTTATAAAATTTCATATGTAGTTTTATATCTAGAATGAAATTAATTTTATCATTGTAATTATTGTTGCACCATTTCATATAGTTTTGTATTGAGTGAAATAGTTAAATTATTATTTAATTTTTATATTTTTATTCTGCATAATAATCATTTATCCTATTATTTCTTTTTCTATAGTATTGAAGATGGAAGATCGTTCTTGGATGTACAATGATGCGCGAGGAAATGCAGTTGTCTATTTTCAAAAAGTTACTGCATTTGTTGAAGTGGCCAAGAAGCATGCCTTAAGTCAGCATACAAAGTATATATATTGTCCTTGTAGTAGATGCAAGAACAAATATATGTTTGAGAACCCTGAGACCATTCGTGAGCATCTGTTGAAAAATAAATTCATTGCTAACTACATTATCTGGACGCAACATGGTGAAACACAAGCAATTGCACAAGGCAATGTCGAGCAGGAGATAGGAGCAGAAGTGGACATCGAGTGGGTGAGGGAAGTAGACAACAACAAGCGAGCAAGGGCAGAAGGGGACACCAATCATCCGAGGGTAGGATGACACAATGATGATCCCAATGTGGTACATGAAAGTCAGGGTGGTGATGGCCTTGACGTGGAGGACCTCTTGGTCCATGTTGCACGTGAGGAATTGATACATAACAAAAAGTGAGGCTTGGATAATTTGGATATTTTAGAGAAGGCATCGAAGGAGCTTTTGTATGGCGAATCTAAAGAGTGCCAAAAGGACTGCATGTTATTGCAGACAATGCTTGACCTTATGACGCTGAAGGCTAAGAATAGGTGGTCAGACACTAACTTTAACCAGCTATTACAGCTCTTAGCCAAAATACTGCTGAAACCGAACGCTTTGCCTGCCAACACCTACTATGCAAAGAAACTACTGTCACCATTGATGTTGGGTGTATAGAAAATACACGCTTGTCCGAACCATTGCATATTGTACCGTAAAGAGCACGCCAACAAAACTAGGTGTCCAACATGCAACGCCCATCGGTACAAAAAGTATGATGGAAATGATGATGGTTGATACGTGGATAAGAACAACAAGAATAAGAAAAAGAAAAAGAGCAAGAAAAGCACTACTGTTAGTGACGGTCAAGGTACCCAAGAGGAAGAAGAGATTGACGAAAGGAAGATTCCAGCCCTGGTGATGTGGTACCTTCCAATAATCAATCGCTTAAAGCATCTTTTTGCCAACTCTAGAGACGCTAAACTCATGAGGTGGCATGCCGCAAAGGATGGGCGTAAGAAGGATGGCATGCTTCGGCACCCCGCAGATGCCCAACAGTGGAAAACCTTTGATATTAACCATGTCAAGTTTGCAGGGGAACCAAGGAATCTAAGGATGGCCTTAAGTACAGATGGAATGAATCCTTTTGGTGAAATGACAAACCCACACAGTAGTTGGCCAGTGATTATGAGCATATATAATATTCCTGCATGGTTGTGCCATAAGATAAAGTATCTTTTGCTGACTACGCTTAATTCTGGCCCAAAACAAACTGGGGTTGATATAGATGTGTTTCTAGAACCTTTAATGGAAGACATGCAGAAACTATGGGAACAAGGGGTGCGTGTTTGGGATGCATATAAACAAGAGAGTTTCATCCTATATGCCATCATTTTTGTTACTGTCAGTGACAGTCCCGCGCGCTTAGATCTAACTGGGCAAGTCAAAGGGAAGACGACATGTGTAGTATGTCTGGACCAAACTTCATTTGTGTATCTTCCTTATTCATGTAAGTTGGTGTATATGAGGCACCGACCATGGCTATCAAGAAAGCACCCATATCGTTTATCGGCGGGGCGATTTGATGGCACAATTGAGAGAGAGCTAGAGCCGAAACATCGAGATGGTCAGTTTGTGTTTGAAATGGTCAGAAATATCAAATATACTTTTGGGAGGAAGACAATGAAGGGGAAAAAAGGAAAGAAAATAGATAAGGATGTGTCATTTAAAAAACAATCGATTGTCCATCGGTATCTAAACTATTGGAGGAAGTCAGAGATTGCCCATGCAACAGACCCTATGCATGTTGGAAAGGGTGTATTCGACAATACTTCTAGCATGTTGTTGGATATTCCAGGTAAGACAAAAGATGGACTCCATGTACGTAGGGACTTACAAAAGTTAGGTATCAGGCCAGAGCTCCATCCTCAAGAATGACCAAATGGGAAGTATTACCTTCCTCTAGCTAGTTGGAACCTGATAGTCGAGGAGAAAAGGGCATTCTGCAAGTCACTACATGGGGTGAGAGTCCCCACGGGTTTCTATTCAAACATAAAGAAAGTAGTCTCGATGACTAAGTTGAAAATAAGCGGCTATAACACCCACGAATGCCATATGATGCTTTCACTATATCTCGCCATCGCAATCAGGGTTGTCAAGCAATCACATATCAAGGTTGCAGTCATACGGATGTGTCACTTTTCGAATGTCATATCAAAGAAGGTGATCAACCCTGTTGAGTTGGCCACGATACGTAAAGAGATGGTGGAGGCAATGTGCCAACTAGAGATGTGCTTCCCACTCTCTTTCTTTGATATAATGGAGCACTACATGATTCACTTAGCTGGTCAGATATCTGTTCTTGGTCCTATTTACTTGCATCACATGTTTCCGTTTGAGCGGTTCATGTCTGCTCTGAAGGGATATGTACGCAACCGTGCTCACCCTGAGGGTTCCATGATAGAGGCCTACACAACCGAGGAGGTTCTTAAGTTCTACAATGATTACGATGAAGATAGGAAACCGTTAGGTCTACCGGTGTCACGACACGAGGGGAGGCTTTTTGGAAAAGGAACTAAAGGAAACCGAATTGGTGCCGCATGTGCCTCAATTGCCCGATGGTGTCAAAGAAGGAGGTTGGGATCTTACGCCGGATGATTTTCCTGAGTTTCGCCATGGCATGCCAATGTTGCCACCATCTATCTTGCAATCAAAATCATGAATATTTAAGAAATTTCATAAATGGTACTTCGATGCATGTAGCAAAGGCATTCAATTCATCCAAGCTAAGGTCCCTAACATTTTTGGCCAAGGGGCATTTGATTTACATGTGTTGTTTGAGAACATACATGCCTTATATCGTCTTGATAGATTGGGTGCCACTATGATTACTGTATGGTGTCTGTAAGTGTTTTGAATCTTCATTATTTGTAAATGCATGACTATTAATGGACACATGACTATCATTTTCCATTGTGAAGGATGTGTTACCACTCTGATCTGATAAGACAACCACGTACCTTAACCCGACTGCCATAAGTCAGGTTGCTATGAACGTGACGCTTAACAAGAACAAACCCTTAATGGTTGGCAAGAAGAAGAACATGAAGAAACAAATACACAAGATGGTCGAGCAAGATAGGAATGCTATAGCGACATACATAGGAAAGCGCATGTTTGAGTGCCGACACACAAATAGTGTCATTGCTCCTTATAACTTTGAGTAAGTTTTTCGGATCATGTTATTATTGTAGAGTTGAATGTTCAACTAAGACACTAACATGGTTACATATTTATATAGTAATCACGATTGCCTTCGACATAGATCCAAGGTTTGGGTGGGTTGTGGTACTAGACTCTGTTGATCGTGATCCGAAAACCTACAGGGTTTTCTGTGACGTTCTAGATAGGTAATATACATTATTTATTGATTAACTTATAATCTTGATACTTATGGTACTTTTATGTTAATTATTTTATTTTTTAATATGCATATAAGTATTACCTCAAGCTTGGTGGTGAGGAAAATCCGAAAAGGAATGGGAAAATGAACTACAGAACACATTACAAGGTACTATGAGAGCATAATATAATATTTTGTATCAATTTATTCATGTTTGGATATGTTGTAACTTACAATTCATTTTGTTTCATCGATATTGTGTCAAACAGGTTCCTGGGAGCATGCATTGTGGCTTCTATGTGTGCTATTACATCACTGCTAGCACAGGATCATAGAATACATTTCCCTCAAACAATCCACCAAAATGTAAAGATATAAGTATTGAGTATTTTTTTTACTATTATACTACACCATTTTTCCTAGACACTCTTAGTAATTGTTACTTGATATGTGCAGCCAAATAATAAACCTAAGAAGGACAATTCCTGTCTTCATGACAATACACTCTATCTCATTGGATCTAAGTTGCTTTGTTTCATCATGCGTGAGTTCATTCATCTGAAAGGGGCTTACCAAGATCCAGAGGGTCTTGTCGCTCAACATCCAGATCTGTGTGATTATATTGGTAAAGGATGTGCCAAAGATATAATCAAAACAAACAACAAGGCGGAGCAAGAGAGGCAGGATGCAATAGACCAACAACGGAGTTGGTCGGATGATGAATGAACGTGTGCATTAATATCTTGTGTGTAAACTTATGAGAGAATTTGTGTATGAATATTTATCTTGTGTCCGAGTGATACTTTATTATGTGTAAACTTGTGTATGAATGATGAAGTTATGGATATGGTGGATTATTTTGTTAAACTCTATGTTTGTATTTATGCTTGATGAAATCTGTTATAATGTCGTTTAAATTTAAATTTGTAATTGAGACCTATGATGATTTGAAATAGTGTTAAATGGTATAATATTCAGGAAAAACAGCAATATCGGACATGATGATGTCATTGACCAGATATTGTTCTGTTTGACTACAATATCGGACAATATGATATCGTTTCACTGATACTGTTGTATTACTTTCAATATCGGACAAAGTGATGTCATGCCCCCGATATTGTAGTCCTGAATATCAATAGCGGATATGGTGACATCATGCGCCCGATATTGTAGTCCTGAACATCAATATCGGACATGATGATGTCTGAACAACAATATGGGACGGTTGTGGCCGATATTGCTGGGTGAAGCCAGCAATATCGTTGGAGCAATAGCGCACTGTTTGTCCTCTATTGAAAGGCCTTTTTGTCCGCTATTGAAGGCTCTGATTGTAGTAGTGAATAGTGCTTTACTTGACTGTGCAATATTTGGATAGAATGTATATGTAAAGAGACTAGAACATAACAGCCAAACGGTGGTAATCTTCAGAACCAGTGGTTTTGTAACGAATACCTTAAGTGCGGTTTTCTTCATGCCTACATTTCCACGCATGCTATATATACAAGCCACTTCAGGATAGAAACACTTATGAACCAGTTCTGAACCATTTCCATGCATTTCTCGAGACTGGCAACTAGTTTCGGCTTAAGAAACACCTACAGTGATTATGGCATGAAGAGATATGTTATCTGGTTGGTAGGTTAACCGTTAACTAGCAACACAATCAGATAGCAGTCACGACATATGCGAATGCATGCATGATCCAGTTTTTTTTTTCGAAAGATCAATATTGCCATACTAGTATAAAGCAGGCCTATAGTAACGCTGTCTTTTTTTTTTCCTAGTGACGGTCACTAGTACAAACACCCCCTTTAGTAGTGGTTTGGAAAACCAAACCACCACTGGGAGGGGATCATGCCCCAGTGACGGTGGAGCTGAACCGTCATTGGGGTTGGGGATTCAGTGGCGGTGGGATAACATTATATTCCACCACCACTAGGAAGAAATTAAAAAAACAAAAAAAACAGCATGGGTCCGACGGGCCGCTCGAACCCAACCATCCATCATCGTGCCACCGGCCATGTTGTACACCTCCTCGCACCGAACCTAGATCCGCCATCACACCGCCAGTCATGCTGCCTGCCTCCTCGCTTTGCACCTGGTTTCGCCGTGCGTCGCCAGCCATGCTGCTCGCCTCCTCGCTCTCCGCTCCTGAATCCATGTCAAGGAGTGCGAGGCAGGAGGCCAGCCACCATCGACGAACGTGGGGGGGGGGGGGGGGGGGGGGGAGGCCACCTACCTCAGCCGTTAGGAGCCGCACCTTCGGGAGCTCGCCGCCGTGCCAGGACGGTGTTTGCGTTGTCGAGAGCCCGGTTCAACACCGCCGTGCCGGATCTGATTCGTCTCGTCGTCATGTGCCCAGTCCCGCATGGGATCCGCAGCCGACATGGCGACAAGGGAGGGGAGGGGAGACTATGGCGACGAGAGAGACAAGGGGAGGGCCGGCCAGGAGCTTGCCTCGATAGAGAGAAGGACTGGCGGCAACAGGGGCAGAGACAGGGAGAGAGAAATGAGGAGGATTAATGAGCTGTGGTTTGGCGTTCAATTTATATTTTACTTATATTGGATTGGCTCTGGTCACTAATGGCCCTCGTCTGGGCTTTGTTTTTACTAGTGGCGGTTTGTTGATGGGCCCATCAACAAACCGCCACTGTTATAAAAAATAGTGGCAGTGCGTGTTGATGTCGGCAAGCACTGCCACTAGTACTTGGTGTTTGCTAACATCATCACAAATCATCACTGGTGTTGAATCTCAGCGGTAGGTATTTTCGCTGATGTCATCACACAGCTTCCTTGTGACGGGTTTTTGGGGCACCGCCATGTTTCGCTTCTGTTTGTACTAGTGGGTGTGCCTTTAAAGCCGGCACTAGGAGCCTAGGATGTCCCTTCGAAGCATCCGCCATCTCTAAAAATCAATCACAGTGGTGGTTGTTGCTGATGTCAGGAAAAAAGTCACTGGAAAATGAACCCTAGTGGTAGGTTTTGCTGATGTCAGCACCAAAATCTACCAGTAGGCGTTCTTGTTGATGTCAGTGAATCGTCAATGGCATTTTTTTCACCTATGGTGGTTTATTAATATCATCGAGCCGCCACCAGAAAATCTGATCCATAAAGCCCATCAAATAAACCTTAAGAGTCCAATCCTAATAAGGAGCACCATATATACTCTACCTCGTGGTTCTTTTTCACCTAGCTCCCATTCTCTCCGCTTCTCTCTCTCTCTCTCTCCAGGTGAGTGTGTGCCTTTTCCCTGCCTGCCGCCTCATCTACCCCCGCCACTGAGATTTTGGGTACTAGTGATGCTCTGCCAGTGGGCTCTGTCTCTTCCAATGATGGGAGCTTAGTGATGGCTCGGAAAACCGCCACTAAAAATTGTTTTCCGCTGCCACTAAAGGTTATCTATGTACTAGTGTGAGATATGAGTGCATATGTATTGCATGAAGACCAAGAGAATAGATGAGCTCCATCTGTATAACTTCGATTATTGCTCTGTAGCTTTCACGGATGGAAATCAAGTCAAGATACTAAATCGATGAATCGATGCGGATGTATTCAGATGATATAACTACTGTGGCATTCTCTTGCACGCGAGGCCAACGTACTACGTGGACAACTGGACAACCGGTAATGATAGCCTGTTAGGATAAACACCCGCATCGACGAACAGTTTGCTTGTATAAATACATGGATGTAAGATACAGTTTCACTCTGTTGTTGACGAATTCAAAATAAGGTACCGCAGACAGCAAACAAATCTGTGGAAATTAAAGCTACTCACAGCGGTTTATAATCGATGATTGAAGAAAAAAATTTACATGTAATGAACCAAAAGTGTTATCTAAACATCAAGTACAAACCAGTGCGACTACATAGCTTGGTAAGTAAGCTGAGAATATACTCAACACTCATTTACCACACGGGTATATATTATACTACAGTTCCTCGGCAGAGCTCCAACTCAAAGATATTCCTTTTAAGAAAAGGTGTTCATCATTCTTTATACTACTTAGGAAACTATAGACCTCTCCTATGACTCATTCTCTAGCTAGAGGTTTACCGTACTTTCGATATACTTCACCGATGGCGATAGCGCAATGTATATAGTGACAATAGCGAAATGATGCACACCCGTAATGATGTTGTAGCGTCGCACGCGCGCACATGTAGTTGCATTGCGTGGTGGAAGCAGAGATATGAAAGCTTTGCTGTCACTTGAGGACAATAGCTGCTGGCGCCGTATGTTCCGAGAGATGGTTGACAGATGATCGATATGTCATGGTGGCCACGGCATTATGCTTGCTTGGTCCCGGTGATCCCGAGTCCTCTGGCTGTCGCTGCTCTGCTTTGCCGTGGCCGCCATCTGGGTCAAGAGGCAGGAAGGAACGAGGCGGACGCGCGGCTTCTGTTCAGGATGACAATCGGCTGCGTTTGCTGAAAAGCAGTACCTCAGAGGCTCGAGGACCAGATGGATCGGAGGTCGTTAGAACCGACAATGCTGGGCAGGAAGAATCTCCTTAATCCGGGCCGAGAAACAGTGGTGCGTGTAAAAGTGATGTAACAGGAGTTGACACAGTGGTGTTTGGCGAAGCATCAAGAACTAAAACCCGATGGAAGGCTCTGTGTTGGAAAATTAAGGGAGTACCACTACTAACTGCATTCACAGAACTTTGATTCATCTCGAACAAAAAAAAACATTAACATGCATGCACGACGCACAATATAATCACCTAGTATATGTACCTATTTTATCTCAATCCCTGAGAACGTCGTTGATTCTCGTTCACCGATTCCAATATATACGTCTTTGATTTGAAATCAGCAACGGTTGTGTTGTCCATCTATGCTTCCTCCAAGCAGTCATTGCATTCCTCTGTTATTACTGTTCTACACAGTCTTCATAGGTTCGAAAGTGACGACAGACTTTAATTACGTGGATGGAGGTGTAAATGTGGACTGTAACAAGGGTTTCTTAAATGCAAAATTAGAGAAATCCTCCCTAGTGTTGGAGCCTATTAGCCAAGCAAGCTAAAAGGTGTTAAGACAACAGTAAACAAAATTTCTCCTCTTGTGTATGGTACAAATCAAAACCAAACACACCATTATGCTCGGCTAGCTAACACATACCATCATCATAAGCACATCAAGTTTTTATAACCAAGATCCTTGATACATCATTGATCAAAGGATCCTCTTCACAACACACGCCATCAATTATTATATTGACTAGTTTAAAGCAGATTTGGTCAAAAATATGTCGTGTTCATTACAAAAGGAAATCTAAATATTGTTGACGACATTAATCATTGTTTTAGTTTCTGAAATCAATGGAACATATGCACAAGGTATAAAAATAGTACCATCAAATATATTTCAATATATAAAAATAGTACTATCAAATATAAGATATAGAAAATAAGCTAGAAATATTTTGCAGTTAACTTTTTATTATTATAGCAATTAGAGAAAACAAGACATGAAGAAAAAGAATGGTAATATAAGCATATATTTGGGTCCCATGAGTAACTTTTTTATATCTATTATCCATGAAAGCAATTTCAATGCTACTAGGATGAAAAACAGCTGCGTGTTTTCCTATCTACTTCTCCTAAAAAAAATCAGCAAGTATCCTTACTACAGTTAATACTTAAACCTGGGTAGTTACGGTGATGCTACTTTAATACGTAGGGTGGAGATATAGTGCTTAAAAATATCGCCCAAATATCTGCCACACAGATGACAGATGGGGTAAACTCAAAGTGGCGTGTCCCTCTCTCTCCATCTCCAGAAAGGAAAGGCGCATCATCAAATGGCGGCAAAGGAGAAACAAAGGAGGCTGGTGCCGGTGGTCCTGACGCTGGCCGTCGTCCTCTGGATGCCGCTGCTCTGCTGCGCTGTGGCCGTTAATTTCTTCTTAAATTATGCAAAAACTTTTAAAAATAATTAATATTATTCGCCAAAACTTTTAAAAATAATTATTCGCCAAAAACCTTAATTTCTTCTTAAATTATGCAAAAACTTTTAAAAATAATTAATATTATTCGCCAAAATTACCGATATTTTTGAAATATCGTGTTTATCGGTGACCTCCTAATATATTTTTTTTACCGAATTTTTTTCCTAGGTATCTATATCTCAATCCCCGAGAATGGCGTTGATTCTGGTTCACCGATTCCAATATATACTCCTCTGTTTTTGTAATGATGTTGTTAGGATAAGCAACACTAGCTCATTTCTAGTTTTTCTCCATATCTGAAACGATAATATTTCTAGACCGGAGAGAGTAGGTCTTTGAAATCAGCAACGATTGTGTTGTCCATCTATGCTTCCTCCTTGCAGTCACTGCATTCCACTATAATTATTGTTATTACACATGTCTTCATAGATTCGAAAGTGACAATGACGAACTATAACTATACGTGGATGGAGGTGTAAATGTGGAATGTAACATGGGTTTCTCAACGCCTAAATTAGAGTAACTAGCATGATAGCCCGCGCCATAGCGCAGGCTTGTGCTGTAAACATTCTTTTTTTAATATATGAATATATATGACATATTTTTAATGTAGAAACCATAACTGCTCACCAAATTATAAATTGCTTCCTAGAATATAGTTGTTTCAAATTCTTTATTATAGAACATAAATGACATTAAAACTTGAAGAAATCCATAAATAAAGTTTTGTTGTCCTGCCACGCATTACAAAAAAGGACGAACAGCTAGCAGCCTTTACGACTTTTCATAAAGCTTTTCTACTCTTATGTCTATGTTGTTATAGGATCACTGACCTGGCTTACCCACCTAATATATTTAATCTCTATAAAAAATGAAGTTTCCATAGTATGAAAATGTCATTAATATGTGAATTATAACCATGATAATAGAATTGTTTTGCATTTTAATAAAGTTACATGGAAGGAATCATCGCAACAGTTGTCCTTCCCCATGATTCATCTTGAAACTTTCATCTCCATGCTTTCAGTTGAAGCCCTTTCATGAAACCACTACCAACAGGCATCTTTTTTATTTTATCCCTTCACCAATGTATTTTATAATTTCTTTCTTGTTGCCTTGGTTCGTATATTCTTCTAATTCTTTTTTCATAATTTGGTGTTTTGAGCAGACCTTAGTTCTAA
This sequence comes from Eleusine indica, assembly GCA_030378355.1. NCBI lineage: Eukaryota > Viridiplantae > Streptophyta > Magnoliopsida > Poales > Poaceae > Eleusine > Eleusine indica. The sequence goes on from CM059494.1 coordinate 51,335,003, forward strand.
TTCCTTAATTCATGTCATGGTGATTAATTAGGGTGTCATCCTCGTGCAACTTATGAAAGCAATTATATTTTGAGTTACTAAAGACTTGTGCACGGATTATACTTGGTCTTGCATGTGGGTTTTTCAGTGAACGTTACTCTTTGTCAGAGGAAATAGACAACACGAAATTTGAAAATAAAAAGACCAAGTAAGCTTTAATATAGCTTTATTGTTATACAATGAATTGCTATGTCACTTTTGACTGTTCCATCCGTCAAACTAATCCTGAATATATCATCGTTATTATTTGATTATATTATGATCTATACCTGACTGATAGTATTATAGTATAAACAGAACAGAAAAAATAAAATAGGAAAATGAACCTGTGCGGTATATGTACGTATGGGAATTGCTTCTTTTGAGTTCCCATTATCATTTGGCTCATTTTTGTTGATACAAGCTTGCTTTTCGTCCTGTAGCAACTCTCACTGTAATTAAGGTTTCGTTAGCATAAAAAAGTATTAATATATAGAAAAGAAGGAAGATTTGGTTACTTTAACTAAACATGCCATGTGCATCAGCCTTTATGTGTCTTCAGGTACCTCGGCGTGCATGCTCTTTCCCGACTGGTGTTGCTTGGCGGAGAGATTCGTCAACTCATGTCCAGCAGGAACTCCCAAACATGCTGCATATTTTGTTAAACTCACTCGTCCTCGCACTGCCAATCTGCCCTTGCCTGAAGAAACTCGCGAGGAAGAAAGCAACGCAACGACGGGGCCAGAATAAGCCACCAGTCATGAGCTCCAGAAGCCGCTAATGTGCCGTCTTCTCATGTCCATACTCGTGCTCCACCACGTCCTCGGCCTTGACTATGTTGTTCGAAGGTGACACGAGTGCCTCCAGCATTCAGCAATCAGCAATCAGCATCACCTACCTGTTGCCTCGGGTTGCTGTTCCGATCCTGCTCCAACCATTCAACAGTATGTTTAGGCAAAACCAAACTCATCAATCCTTCTCAACTGGCATACCAGCGGTGTCAGCAATGATTGACATAGGTAACACTTAAAGAGCCACTACATTTGCCGCCATGATTAACCTCCTGGACATGACTGCCGCCTGGTGCTAGATGAATCGTCATCATCACCACACCACCACACTCAGATTTCCCAGTTCAAGGAGTCACAGCTGAGATGCCGATGCCTGTAATTAACATATGTGCGGGACAGCCGCAGGGTTAAACATCACCGACCTTCAAGATCAGAAGGCAATCCCTGACAAGAACATCACAATTAGCATCATGAAGTTGTCACGGCCATGACGAGTCTACCGCAGAAAAGAGCATCGTGGACAGGACACACCTCGGACGAGCGTGGCGGCTACGGCGTGAAAGAGATTGGCTGCGGCTGCTAGGTTATGAAGACGCGAGATACATTCGTTATAGCAGGGAGATTAAGGGTTGGATCTCCCTGTGAGATTACCTGTAGGGATAATGGATGGCTAGATCTTTTGCTTTTTTGTGAGAATTTAGAGGGTATTTCTCTTTTTTTCTAGGCATCATGGTGAGAGGGTCATCTCATTTTATTAATAGATAGATAGATAGATAGATAGATAGATAGATAGATAAATCATTCCTAGTATTGGAGCCTATTGGCCAAGCAAACTAAAAGGTGTTAAGAGAACAAAAAGAAAAACTTTTCTATCGTGTGTATGATACTAAATCAAAACAAAAAATACCATCATGCCCTGCTAGTTAACACATAACATCATTAGAAGCACATTAAGTATTCATGACCGATATATCCTCGATACAACATTGAGCTTGCTCGAAGAATAGCAAAGGCTTTTCCTCAAAACACAAACCATCAAACAGAATTGACCTTGCTCAGAGAGAATAGAATAGCAGGGGCTCCTCCTCAAAACACACCATCAACAATTATATTAACGTGTATAAAACAGATCCAGTCAAAAATAAGTTGCACTTAGAAAAAAGGAACCTAAACACACTACCACAGATATGACCTTTAGCGAAGGCAGCCTAAAAGCTGTAGCGGCGCTACCCAAAGTGGGCCTCCGCTACAAAGCCAAGGGGGCCTGCCCCGAGGCTAGTCGCCACTATAGAGGCCTCTTTAGAGGCGGTTGGCATTGTCACCCGCCGCTAAAGATGGCCACTGTTTATAGTTACCACCGCTATAGGATACCCTTTAATGGTGGTTGGCAATTGCAACTGCCTTAAAAAATTATCTAGGATATAAAGGTCACGCTTAGACAGCTCTCACCCTCACTCGAACAGTGATGGTCCAAAAATTTGGCCAAATCATCAAAATCAAATGGGAAAGGTCCTGAGTTTGTTTGTTTTTTTTTGTAGACTTTTGCTCTATAAGGTTAGGGGAACTCATTCCATATGTTTTTATTTTGCTTTTATTTTGAAATAAATTAAATTTTGAGTTTTAAATATGTTGAATTTCATCAAATTTTGTCTTAGTTCTTTTGATTTGTATGGTTCTATTGGGTTGGAGTTGAAGTTTATTTTAGCATACATCATCTATTTTTCTCACAACAAAAAACAAATCAACTATACATAGCCTCTTTTATATGGATCAAAATCTAAATCTAATTTGCTTAATAGAGAGAGAAAGAGAGGAAGAGTTAGGGCATAAGGATGTTAACTTTTTTAATTCTCCATAAAAATCAAATAATACATAAAATAACTTATTATTTGTTATATTTTACCTATTATAAGTTTTTTCACTGCATGTATTTTATTTTTCAATATATGTATTTTACATTTTAATAAATTTTACTATACTTAATTAATTAATTTAAAATATTTATTTGGTTTTAGTGTAATTGGTCATTTGGGATGGATAAATCTTGGATGTATGACACATGAAGAACGGAGTGATTATTTATATGAGAAGTCTCTATATCCATTGACGGGCCGCACAACATGCTCGACGTGAAGGGACGACGGATAGATATTCTCCATGCTATGATTGCAAGTATGAGAAGTTATGGAGGGATACAGATGTAATCAAATCACATTTATTGAGGAGGGGTTTTGTTACAGGGTACACAACATGAATGAAATATGGTCAAAACAATGTGGTTTATGTTTGTGGGCACTTCCCAAGTGCCCCTTTTATATGTGAATATTACCCCAATTAGAGCATAATTGAAACTAATTTAGCCGATTTACCTGTGATATTGCCTATATATTTGTATATGCATTGTTTTGGAATTTTATTACAGAAACAGGTAAAATTGGTGATTAATGCGATGATGGAGAGGACAGGAGTCCAGAACCGACAAAAAGCACTGAAGAAGCCTAGTGCGCCGATCGGCGCAGCCCATGAGCCGATCGGCGCAAGGGTGTTTTGACCCACAGAAGTGACTGAGGCCCATTCCACATGTTTATGGAAGTTTATCTGCGCAAGACACTTGAAGATATTTGTCTACGAAGAATTATGGAACTTCAAGAAGATTTATGGAACTCCAAGATCTTAACATACAGTACAAGACTTTATCTTGAAGGAAAAGGCCAACATGGCAGCTATGGAAGACAGAGAAACCGACTCGAGGAAGAAATCAGAGAAGACACGGCTTGCACCGATCAGCGCAACCGCCTTATTTGCTAGAAACTGAGTCCTTTACGAGTAGAACCCCTATAAATACTTGTAAACCCTCGCCGCAGAAAAGGAGGCGACAGAGGGACACCAAATCCGTGAGTTAGAGCCACCGGGGCTTGCCCAGTTAGAATAGATCTCTAGTTGAGTTTCAAGAACTATTGGAGTCAAGAGTTGATCCGTCAAGGTAGGCCATCTCAACGGGGATGAATCTTACTCTATGTATCTCAAGGATGATTGAATATGTTGATGATGATTTTGGTGATTTGTCTATCTTGATTCTATAATCATGTATGTGCTTATTCCAATTGCTTAGTTCTAGGCTAAGTAAGTAGATATTATCTTAATTATGGTGATTAGGATAGTATTCGGACATTGTATTGATTATGGTTGCTTGATGATGCCAGTAGTGTGGTTTAGCGGTGACAGCACTAAGCCTGCGCAGCACTATTGGATAGTTGTGTAGGATAAGATACTCGCGTGATTAAGGGTTTCCTCCTCGCTGCGATAAAAATAGGGAGCCGCTCGAAAAGCAGGGTGAGCTTACTCATTATAGGTTTTCATTGATTTATGTAAGTATCTATTATGATGCTATTTAATTAGACTATCTGGTTACGATCTCACTAGTAGATATCTGGCTACTCACTTACCAGCATAGGTTTACAAGATCTGGAACACTTTGACTTAGACTCACTGGTGTGCCAATCGGCTCAACCCCTACGCCGATCGGCGCAACAACTTCAGCTTAGATCCACCAGTGTGCCGATTGGCTCAATTCTAGCGCTGATCGGCACAACTCCAGATTTAATAGATATCATGCACTTTTGTTCAGTTTCACCAGCGTGCCGATCGGCTCGACTCCCGCGCCGATCGGTGCAACGACAGATTTACTGTCTGGCGCACCTTTGCGCTGGCCGATCTCTCCCTCATGCAACCTGACCTTGACAGTAGCCTTGACTATATCTTTTACTGTTAACTTTGTTTAATAAATTCCTAAGGTCCTAGTGGATTCGATATACCTTGGAATACTCAATTCAAGGGAAAAAGTGCTATAATCATACACCGTCCTCTTGCGGTATATAAGTGGATGCGTAGATACGACCAACAATGTTGAATTTAATGAGCCTATTGAAGTTGAAATTGAGGCAGCAAATCATCTAATGCAACTGCTTCAGAGTCGCCTTATGAAGCTGATTTTGATGTTGAGGAGTTGTTATGTCACATTGAGCCGTAAGTGTTGATTAATGCCGGTACAACACAAGGGCTTGATAACTTTAATACAATAGAGAAGGCATCAAAGAACCTAATATATGAGGAATCTAAGGGATATGGTAAAGAGTTCAGTGTGTTGCATACTGTCTTGAGCTAATGAAACAGAAGGTCATGTATGGCTACTCAGATGCCTTCACGTATTTGTTGGAACTTATTTCTAATACACTGCTGAAGACCAACTTATTACCAAGGACTACATACTTTGCTAAGAAGTTGATTTTCCCACTTTCATTGGGCATGCCAAAAATGCACCCGTGTCCAAATTATTGCATATTGTATCGAAAGAAACATAGGGAGAAGGCTTTTTTACGTCGGCTCATAATGCCAACCGCTGCTATTTCTTTTTAGCGATAGTTGGCATTTTGAATCGCCAGGGGCTTATCTACAAAAGGAGAAGCCTTTTTTTAGCAGCGGCTCACAATGCCAACCACCGCTGAAAAATAAATAGCGACGGTTGGCATTGTGAAACGCCACTAAAAAAGCCTTCTCTATATAAGGCGAAGGAGCGACAGCCCCTTAGCCCTAAATGCGCCAGAGAGCATACCATGCCGTTAGGATGCCCAACCCTCGTGCGTCGTCGTCTCCTCTCCCCTAATATCACTGACCCCCGCCACGTGGGCCTCCTCCTCCTCATCGACCGCCGCTGCCTCCTCTCCTCCCCCCCCCCCCCCGAGCACTGCCGCACGAGCCCCCATCCCCGAGCGCCACCTCACTGACCACTCAGCCCCCTCCTCTCCTCCCTCCCGAGCGCCACCGCACAGGCCCCCATCCCTGAGCACCGCCTCGCCGCCCGCCTCCGTGCAGGCCCCCCTCTTCTCCTCCCTCCCGAGCGCCACTGCACGGGCCCCCGTTCCTGAGCGCCGCCCCGCCGACCACTACCACACGGGCCCCCATCCTTGAGCACCGCCTTGCCGACCCCTCATCTCTGAGCTCTGTCCACATGCTCCTGCTCTCCACGATCCCTCATCCCTGAGCTTGTGTGCATCGGCCTCCTCTAGTCCCCAAGCGCACCGCGTGGACCTCCTCTCCTCCCATCACCAATCTAGGTGTGCGTCTGTCTATCTATATCTCTGTCTGTGTGTGTGATTGTTCTTGTGTTCTTGTCCTCTGCACCACCAGCAATCCATGTGTGCCCTCTCCCTCACCCGTCATCCCTCCCTCCTTACTGTTGATTGCAAATCAATCACGTGAAAGCATAGTAATGTTAGTCGATCTGTTTGTGCAAATTTCGCATGCTTGCATTGGTTTGAGGCTCTAATTATTGCATAAACTCTAATAGTACAATCCTTTTCTTGAGGCTGTAATTATGCTAGTGCTGTTTTTTCACATCTGAATGTGCTAGCACCATAAAAGTATATGCTGATGATTATTGCAGCGCACTTTATAACAGTGTTTGACAAATCCTGGTGAACTCTAGGTTTACCTTTTTTTCATGTTATGATATACTGATGCATGTTTATTGGTTGATTGGATTGCTGAAACAAAAAAAAGTTGGTTTCCCACTTGTGAGCATACCTCTTGTTAAACTCTGGTCTTGTTCTTGTTCTGAAGCCTCATTGCCATCTGATTTCTGTACTTGGATCAATCAAGTTCATGTACATTCACCTACTATCAATATAGTAACAATTTAGCTCACAAATTAGCTCCATACTAATGACATTATTCTTCTAGTTAGTTTGCTACAGTTTGGTGCAAGTGAATCATCGTTGCAGATAACTTGTGCACTGTGATACTTTATTCTACTACTACAGAAAACCCCATCAGCAACGGTTCAAAACCCCTCATCAGCAGCGGTTCTAGAAGCGCTGCTTATAACACGTTGCTGATAGTCGGCTTATCAGCAGTGGTTCCAGAACCGCTGTTGATGTGCACCTATCAGCAGTGGTTCAGAACTACGAACCGCTGCTGATACTCTACATATCAGCAGCGGTTCAAAACTGTGAACCGTTGCCGATACTCTGCACATCAGCAGCGGTTCACTATTATGAACTGTTGCTGATATGAATTTTCAGGAAAAAAAATTAGTTCTCCTTGCTATTTTTGGTCTCAACAGATATAATAGTCTCAATACATAAATCAACATGTAATCTCAACAAACAAGCTTACACATATATATATGTCATACAAATCTATAAATAAACATATCACATAATCATATAAGTCCACAATACTAGTCCAATAATTTACATTGTAATCAGACGCTAGCAAGACCGAAAATAATAGACGTGTATTTCAAAGACATGACATACACAAAGAATACAAGGGGAAAACACACAAGTGTTTGTGGTCGGTGCAGCCTTGAAATTGTGAGAAATCTTTCTGATATCAAGGGGAAAACACACAATAGTACCTTCCATTAATAAAGAACTAAACCACAATAATATCAGTGTCATATAAAAGAAAAATAGCAAATCTCACCTTGAAATCCTGGGTAATCTCCCTGACAAGCCTCTAGAAGGGCAGCTTCTTTATGAGCATATCGATGGGGGAGGCAGAGGTGGCATCGATAGGGGAGGCGGTGTCGAGGCGTGTCAGGCAGGGGAGGCAGAAGCGACGTTGGTAGGCGAGGCAACGTCGGGCTTTGGGGGAAGAACACTTGTAAAAATGGTGGAAGAAATAGTGCTCGGGTGCGCAGAAACGAAGAGGATGAGAGTTATATATGTAGGCTATTTATCAGCAGCGGTTCAGATAGAGGGTAATTGTGCACAGTATTTCTACCATTCCTACTAGTTTGATGCTCACTGCCCCAAATCCTAGTATATTTCTGGTTAATTGTTCTAAGTTGCTATATTATTTATTTTGAGTGAATGCAAATATATGAAATATGACTTATATATTTGTAGTCATATTGTATTTTACTGTCATATATTTGTGTTGTCATGCTCATAGCCACAAAGGTAGATTTTCTAGTACAGTGACTAGGTGATGATTATCATTATTATTTGACACTACCAAACATTAATTTTGGAAGTTTGTTATTGTTTCCATCATATTTGCTGATGTGATACGAGATATCCCTAAATGATCTCGTGATTGTAGTCATCTATTCAGGTCTACTACACAATTTTTCTATATCTATCACCCTTGAAAGCAATTTAAATGCTACTAGGATGAAAAATAGCCACAATGTTTTCTTATCAGCTTCTCCCAAAGCATAGGAAATCAAGAATTGTCGTTTGAGGGTTACTGCAGTAAACACTTTAACCTGCTTAGTCACAGTGATGTAACTTCAATAGGCTGGTGGTAATGCTTCTTAAAAATATGGCACAAATATCTACGAGACAGAAGGGGTAAACTCGAAACTGGCGTGTCCATATCTCTCCGTCTCCCAAATTGAAAGGCGCATCAACAAAAGGTGGGAAGGGAAGGAGCACACAGTCGACTATAGATGGCCAACGGGCCAGCACGGCACAAGCCCGTGATGGGCCGGGCCGTTTGCTTAACAGGTTGGCATGACCCGAGCTGGCTAACGGGTCATGCCATGCCAGCACAACGGGTCTAAGGCCAAGCCCAAGCACGGCACAACCACTCTTAAATGGACCATGCTTTACCGACGGCACGTTCATGAAGGACAGCCCAAAGCACGGCAACGGGAGAGGCAAGGGCGGGGCGAAAGGCGACACCGGCAGGAGATACACAGGGCGCGGGGGGGGGGGGGAGGCACCGTCAGAGGAAGAGGCCGGCGGAAGGCCTAGGGTAGTGAAAGGAGGCGTCGGCCAGAGCAGTGCAAGGCGGCACTGACAGGAGAGGGGCAGAGTGACGGGAAGGAGAGGAGGACTCGACAGGAGAGGCGCGGGGCGGCGGGAGGTGGGGCCAATCGGAGAGACGTGAGGCGGTGGGAGGCGATGCCTGAAGGAGAGGGGCGGAGCACCAGTGGTAGTGGCCCTAGCAAGAGAGGCGCGGGGTGGCAGGGAGGTGCGTGGCAGGGAGGGAGCGGAGGCACGGGGCGGCAGAAGAGGTGCAGCCATGCGGGACGGCGCTGACAGAGAAAGGGAGTGAGCACGGTTGACTAGGGTTTGGGAGTATTTATACTTACATGCCATAATAGGTCGGGTCAGACCGGGCTAGGTACCACGGGCTTATCAGGCGGATTGAACGGGCTGACCGAACCACGTTAAACGTACCGTGCTTGGGTCGGCGCGATGGGCTCAAGGCTAGGCCTAAGCACAGCCCGCATAGCCTTCATGTCAGGCCAAAATGGCCTAGCTTCGGGCTGGCCCGTTTAACCCGGCCCATACGACCAGCTATACGCCGACTCGGAGAAGGCTTTTGGCACAAATCTGTTTGGCATAAGCAACGCCCTAAAGAAGAGGTTCCTTCGTTCGCTGCCACACTTCCACGGTTTGGACCAAACGAGCACAGTCGATGGGTGCACACCCAGCATTGGGCGATGGGTGGCGGCAGCCCGGCTAGGCGACCACAGTCGCTTTGGGTGGTGGTTGCGGTGGTTGGTGTCGGTGGTCCTAACGCTGGCGGTCCTCTGGATGTCGCTGCTCTCCGATGTCGTGGCCACTGTCCGCTTCAACCAGGCGCGGATGCTGCAACGATGCATTGCTTAGAAACCAAAACTATATATATATATGTTGCATTGCTTAGAAACCAAAACTATGTGTATTAGCAATAGAAGCGTTGCGTATTAATATTTAGGTTTGTTGTTTTAACGAATGCAACATATTTTTATCAATAACTTCCACTTTTATACAAATTAGTGTGTATAAAAATTTCATCAATATATAAGGCATAAGAAATGAGTTAGATATGTTTTTCTTATTTATTTTTATGATTGTATAACTTGATAAAAGAGGCAAACTACTCGAGAATTTCATTATGCATACAATTTGTGTATACTTGCATAGCAGTAAATGATTCAAATGTAAAACAGTCTACTTAATTATTATTGTTTTTGTGAAGCATGATGTAATAGATACTCATTAATACTATCTTATTAGGGTGGATACTTAGATAATGAGAACCTAGTCCTTACTATTAAATACGTAAATAGTATTATCTAAATCTAAAACATCAAAATTGTCTACCGTGATACGCTCAACTTCACGTAACCCTTTAGAAAATAAAATATTATTTTATCCAAAACATGTACATGATAATTATTGCTAATATTTTGACACTATTAAACAGTAATTTTAGAAATTTCTTTTTTCAACATTGCTTGTATGATACATTGTATACCCCGTAAATAATACTTATGATACATGTGGACTTAAAATCTATCATTATGATAACATATTTTCTAGTTTTCATTCGACTCAAAGATCCTGATTTGTTACATATTTTTTGTATGATTACTTATATAATAATTAGAAACCATTAGATCTAGATCTGATGACTCAAAGTGGTGAATAGAAGTTAAACTTTCAATCAGCTAAAACTTAGCTAGTCCTTTATTATAATCGTATCTTGTAGATGAAGGAAATGAAAGGTAGACAACTATTTTGATCTATTGCATAACTTTTTATATCCATCATCGATGAAAGCAATTTAAATGCTACTAGGATGAGAAATAGCAACAACATTTTCTTATCAGCTTCTCCCAAAGCACAAGAAATCAGGAATGGTCTTTTAAGGGTTACTGCAGTAAACACTTTAACATGCCTAATCACTGTGATGCAACTTTAATAGACTAATGATAGTGTTTCTTAAAAATATCGTGTAAATATCTACTCCTTTCATACTAAAATAATTGATGTTTTGACTTTGTGCACAAGAACTAAAGAGAAGTGAAAAAGATAGATGCGCAGAAAACGAGGATGAGAGAGATAGAGATAGGGATGTATTGAAAAGAGAGAAAGTTGTATTGAAAAGTGAGAATGATAATTATTTTAAGATATTTAAAATTGACTAAAGTGTCAAATATTTTGGTATGGAGAGAGTACGAGACAGAGGGGATTAAACTCAAAGTGACGTGTTCATGTCTCTCCATCTCCGAAAAGGAAAGCCACGTCATCAAAAGGCGGGAACGGAAGGAGCACGCGACTTGGAGAGAGACAAGAATCGCTCGGACCCGAAAGCCTTTGGCACAAGCAACGCCTGAAACAAGAAGTTCCTTTGCTGCCACACTTCCTCAGTTCGGAGTACGGACCAAACCGACGCAAAGCAAGCAAAGCCCATGGCGGCTTAATCTCTTGCTTTCAGTTGCAAGCATCACACCCAGCATTGGGCGATGGGCTGCGACGGCGGCGTGGGCCGAACGCAGTCGGTGCGAGCGGTGGCCGCGGCGGCGGTGGCGGTGTGGCTGCTGCCGGTGGTCCTGACGTTGGCCGTCCTCTGGATGCCACTGCTCTGTTGCGCCGTGGCCGTGGTCCGGTTCAACCGGGCACGGAGGAGGAGGTTGCGGCTGCGTGGGTGCTGCGACGACGACGATGGAGGAGGCAAACGGTGGACGGAGGCGGTCAACGCCGGGTACCGGATGCGGCTGCTGGATCAGTACCTCGAGGATCAGATCAAGGTCGTCGGAGTCGGAGTTGCCGAAGTAGGGGAGGTCGGGAGGAAGATCCCTACTGATTCCGGGCGGCGTGAGGAGACGAGATCCTCTCTGATTAGGCGTAGCATGTAAATCTGTAATAGGAGTAGCCAGATGTTTAGAGACGCCGCCCAGGGAATTCGCTTGATCTTTAAAAAGAGAAAAGAGGAATTCCCTTGTGCTTGTTGTAGGGATGGCAACGGGGCCGGTTCGAGTGGGTGGAGTAAAAACCCACCCGCGATGAGAGATGTTGCGGATGGAAATCTCCACCCGCACCCGCACCCGCGGGTGGAAATCCACACCCGTCCTTGCATCCGCCGGGTTTCTGGGTAAGGGATCCCCGCCGGTTTTCATATGCATAAAAAATATATTTTTAGTTCAATTCTAATAATTTAGCATATTTTATATAATAAAAAATACAAACTCATTCATAACTTGATAGTTAACATAATATAACAACTTATATACACTTCTAAGAATTATTATACATATAATTCTTACTCTCATAAAACAACATTAGACTAAAATTTTTATGATTCTTTTTTCGGGCCCCAAGGATCACTCACAGGTTAAAAGAAAAATCCACCCCGAAGCCGACTCGTTTCGGATCGGGCACGGGTGTGACCCACGGGTAAAAAATGTAACACATACCCGGACCCATCGGGTTGGATACCCGCCGGGTTTTGGGTACCCGGCCCCGAATTACCACCCCTAGCCTGGTGAAACATCCCTCATTGCCGTTTTTTTCCTCAACTACAAAGAAGGAAAAGAAACTTTTTTTTGAAGGAACAGCAAGGAAAGAAAATGAGTTCACAGTTTCCTCTGTTTCTTCAGATGAATGAATCTCCTCTGTTTCTTCAGATGAATCTCCTCTATTGTTTGTCGGTAACTGTCAGTCAATCCTGCTATTTGCTCTAGTCAGATACTTTGTCCGGTGTCGAAACTAAAGGCATTCGCATTCACTCAACATGTAATTAGATCTACTCGCTCTGTTTTAAAATTCAAACGTTGCGCAGATCCACTCAGTCTGTTTTAAAATTCAAAGGCTGTTGGTGCAACGGAAGCAACGCGACATGCCTTCAGAGATTTGGAAGGGACATTGATGGATTTAATTAACTACGTGGATGGAGGTGTAAATGTGGACCGTAACAAGGGTTTCTCAAATTCAAGTTAGAGAAATACTTCATGGTGTTGGAGCCTATTGGCCAAGCAAACAACAAGATGTTGAAGAGAACTGAAGACAAACCTGTCAGTTGTCATCGTGTGTATGATACATAATGAAAACCAAAAACACCATCATGTCCTGCTATTTAACACGTAACATCATTAGAAGCACATCAAGTTTTCATGACCTATATATCCTTGTTACAAAATTGAGCTTGCTCAGAGAATACCAAAGGCTTTTCCTCACAACATACGCCATCAATAATAATTATAGGGCCATGATAATATTGACTAGTACAAAAGAAATTTGATGTAAAAATCTTACATTTCATTACAAAAGAAATGTAAATTACAGTTTTTTTGTTTCAAAAAATCAACAAAACGCATACATAGACAAAACTATGATTATAATTATTTGTACGAATACATTTCAATTTTATACAAATCAATGTGTAAGAAAATTATATCAAATGTAAGGCATAAGAATTGAGCTGGATATATTTTGGTTTTTATGATTATACAAATTAGATAAACAACACAGTTGGTTGAGTTAATTATACACACTTGGACGTCGCTCCTTTAGGCGTGTTATTATGCAAACATATTAACATCGTATTGCTGAGGTTGGTGAAAGTTAAGGCAATACAAATGAACGTGGTCGAGAGTGCTTATTGTGGTTGAGTGAATACTCACATGTGGTCGATTTTGTAATAATTTCCTAATTTGATTTTGTAGATCCACTCGCTCTGTTTTAAAATTCAAACGTTGCGCAGATCCACTCGCTCTGTTTTTAAATTCAAAGGCTGCTGGCGCAACAGAAGCAACGAGACATGGGCTTCAACCAAAAGCTTTCTATTTTTTTCGGCGTCAATGTTTAAACTGAAGAACTTTTGTTTTTTGAATTCGGAAATTGTTGAAAAAGCATATGGTACTGTATTGAAATGGAAATGTTTGGTACTCATGTGTGCTGCTTGCGTGAGACGTGACCAAATTTGGAGTGTGTAAAAAATCTATGAAGTACAAACAATGCTTCCCTCCAGCCATAAACAGCTGGTTGCTATAGATGTGACAGTAGAAAATGAGGCCTAACGTGACCAGAATGGTTCGCGTGTTTATAGAGTCTGAATAGCTCGGCTTGGAGTACAAGTCATACAACAAATCAAGAGATAAACTCTATCTACAATTTAAACAACAAACTTATCTCTAAGACTCTATTTGTTACAAACAACAGAATTCTAACAATTTCATCAGCCGCCCTCAATCACAACTTATCCAAGTTGAGATTGCGCTGAAAACTATGAAGTTTCTGGACAGTCAATGGCTTTGTGAATCCATCGGCAACTTGATCATTAGTGGATATCAACCGAATGTCCAGAAGTTTATTTGCTATCCATTCTCGAACAAAATGATAGTTTGTCTCAACATGTTTCATCATCGAATGAAACACTGGATTAGCACTCAAATAGGTAGCACCCAGATTAGCACACCACAAACACGCAGCTCGATGTTGAGATACCCCAAGCTCTTTCAGTAGCATCTGAATCTAAATAATTTCTGTTGTAGCATTGGCTAAGGACTTGTATTCTTCCTCTGTGCTTGAGCGAGACATGGTTGCTTGTTTCATTGCACTCCACGATACAAAATTTGAACCAAAGAATATTGCAAAACCTCCTGTGGAACGCCTATCATCCACACAACCTGTCCAATCTACATCTGAAAATGCACTGACCAATGTTTATTTACTTCTTCTAAACGTAATGCCGAGTCCAAGTGTTCCATACACATATCTCATGATCCTTTTTACAGTTGTCCAATGCAATGTGGTTGGTGTATGAAGGAACTGGCATACCTTGTTGACTGAGTAAGAAATATCAGGACATGTAAGAGTAAGATACTGCAAAGCACCTACTATGCTTCGATACTTTGTGCTATCTTGGACTCCCAATGGCGTACTACCTTTCAATAATAACTTTTTTGAAGTTGACAGTGGTGTTGACACAGCCTTGCAATTTGTCATTCCAACCCTCTTGACAAGTTCTCGTGCATATTTTTCTCTGTGTCAGCAGAATGTCATTGTCTAAGTCTTTCACTTCAATACGTAGAAAATAGCTCAACTTCCCAAGATCCTTCAACGCAAATTCAACCCTTAGATCTTTAAGAAGAGCATCCACCGCCATTGAACATGAAGAGGTGACAATTATATCATCAACATATACTAAAATAAATATAGACACACCTCTCTTGTTGTAAATAAACAAAGAAGAGTCATCTTTAGAAGCAACAAAACCAAGTTGCAGAAGCTTGGTGCTGAACCGTGAGTACCAGGCACGTGGTGCCTACTTCAAACCATAGAGCGCTTTGTCGAGTTGACACACATAATACGGTTGAGATGCATCTTCAAAACCAGGTGGCTGCCTCATATAGACTTCTTCCTCCAGAACTCCATGAAGGAATGCGTTATGAATATCTAATTGGTGAAGGCACCAGTTGTTAGATACTGCTAAGGACAGTATTAACTGAATGGTAGTTGGCTTGATTACAGGACTGAATGTGTCCTCGTAATCTATTCCATATTGCTGCTTAAAGCCTTTAGCTACTAACCGAGCCTTGTACCTCTCAATGGATCCATCATCCTTTTCCTTAATCTTGTATACCCACTTGCAGTCAATGATATTGCTAGCATACTTAGGATGGACAAGGTGCCACGTTTTGTTCTTCAAGAGAACTTGATATTCTTCTTCCATTGCTGCCTTCCAATTTTGATCGCCAAGAGCAGTCTCCAGATTGTCTGGTTCTCCCGTGAAGAAAACAAGACCATACCGCACAGTGCCATCCATTATTGCTTTGGTTGTCGGATGTTGTTCTGCAGTTGAGTTCATGGACGTTGTAGAATTGGTTCAGCATCAGGACTCGGTGCACTTGGAGCAGCGGAATCAGACGGAGAACTAGCAGCAGTAGCAGCAGATCTAGAGCCCCCCATGCTTGCAGCTGTAACTGGTGAGAGGGGATTAGCACGCCTGGGGGAGCCATCGCGATGCGAAGTACCAATTGTGACGCCAGGTGGCGACACCAAGGTGGCCAGGGCAGACGTGCTGCCAGAATCTGCTCGCATCGGATCCCACCAAAGCTGCACCGAGTCAGCTGAGGAATTTGTCGGTAGGAAATCATCTTCGGTTCTGATGCTCGGATCTTCTGTGCATGAGGGATCCGCACGAGGTTGTGCAGACGCAACACCATCACCAGCTGGTGCAGCAGAGGCATGGGCATGCGATTCACCTACTGAAGAGTTATCCGTGAATTAGATCCTATTCATCATGTAGCTCAACAGAAACATTAGCAGCATTAGTCATATTGGGATCAACTACTTGATCACCCCATGTAGGATTTTTCAAAATAGGATGAAGAAGTAGAAGCTCACATTGCAATTGAGCTCCAACATTTGGGTGTAAGGTGGCAAAGGGAATACAGTTTCATCAAAAACTACATCTCGTGAGATGTAGACACGACCAGATACCATGTCCAGGCATTTGTATCCCTTGTGTTGGCTACTATAGCCTAAGAAAGTGCATTGTTTTGATCTAATGGCAAGTTTATGTGTGTTATATGATCGTAGATTAGGCCAACACGTGCATCCAAACATGCGAAGAAAAGAATAATCCGGTTTTTGGTCAAAGAGTTTTTCGAGTGGGGTACAAAAGTCAATGACTTGTGAGGGAAGACGATTGATGAGGAATGTTGTTGTGAGATATGCTTCATCCCAAAACTTAAGAGGCATGGAAGCATGAAACAGTAAGGCAAGACCGACCTCAACTATGCGCCGGTGTTTGCGCTCAACAGACCAATTTTGTTGATGCATATGAGGACATGACACAAGATGTGAGATCCCAATGTGAGAGAAGAAAGAATTCAAACGTTGATACTCCCCTCCCCAATCAGTTTATAGTGCAATAATTTTCCGATTCAGCAATCGCTCAACGTGCTATGAAAAATATGGAATTTTTGGAAGACTTTAGACTTATGCTTCAACAAATAAATCCATGTAAACTTACTGTAATCTTACATAGTAATTATTTTTTCCTACGGACCTTGGAGTGGGGCCCCACACATCTGAAAAAAATAACTCTAAAGGAGCTTTTGACACACTTGAGGACTTAGGGAAGGGAAGCTGGTGACTCTTAGCTTGTTGACAAGCATTACAATCAGCTTCTTTATTTGCCTCTCTAGAATAGGAAAACTACTAGAGTCTAGGACTCTTTGCACAACCACTGACGATGAATGACCTAACCAACCATGCTACCGATTCCACGATGGCTTGGTGACACTAAGCACACACTTTGATGAGGAATGCTTCAAAGAAGGTAGAGGATATGGACCACCTCTACACCAACCGCACAACAGTGTTTTCTTCGTGACCTGGTCCTTAACAAGGAAAAAGTCGGGATGATATTCCAAATAGATATTATTATCACAAGTAAGGTGATAGACAGATACAAGATTTTTATGAGAGTTGGAAACATGAAGGACATTGTTCAGTTGAATAACACAAGTAGCGGTAGAAAGAGTAGTTTTTCCAACATGACAAATGTGCATACATGTTCCATTGGTTGTGTGTATCTGATCCTGCCCACCATATTTCTCACAAGTGGTGAGCTCATCCAGCTCTCCCGTGATGTGGTCGGTGGCACCCGTATTGGTGTACCACGCCGTGTCGACCCCACATGACGCTACAACGGCATTGGCGATCTTCACTTCTCTATTGTAGTCATGATCAAAGCGCTTCCAGTAGCGGTGCAATGTGTGTCCAGTCTTGGAGCAGAGTTGGCAGGTCGGCTTAGTGCCTGATGAAGAACCAGATCCACCACGTGTTCCATAGCCATGGCCAAAGCCACCGCGTCCTCCTCCTTCGCCACGGCCGCCATCATTGGGACCACGACCACGTCCACTGAGGTGAGCACTATGGCCACGAGCTGCAACATTAGTCGAGGACTGATACTGGGAGTTTTGCAACTCCAGACGCGCCTCTACAGAGAGAAAATGAGCATAGAATTCACTAAGCAAGATCGCATCTGAACGGTAACCAACCGTCTCAACAAGTGGATTGTAGTCTGCATCCAGACCAACTAGGATGTAGCTGACAAGGTCATCATCTTCAAGCGGCTTCCCTGCAGCCGCCATCTCATCGGTGGAGCCTTTATCTTTCTGTAGTAGGCCGCCGCCGTTAGATCACCCTTGCGAGTGTGCGCAAGGCGTGAGCGAAGTTGGATGACCCGCGCCCTCGACTGGGATGCGAACATGCCTTGGAGTTCCACCCATGCATCAGCAGCGGTCTCCTTTGTAGCAACCTGCCCCAGAATCTCCCGTGATAGAGAGATCAGCAGGTAGGCCAGGACTTGTTGATCCTGAGCCGTCCAGAGCGTGTAGGCCGGGTTTTCCGACTCTACGCCCTTGTCGTCCTTCACCATGGCCATCGGCTTGACGTTCGTCCCATCAAGGAAGCCATAAAGCTGGGCTCTCCGGAAGGTGGCGAGAACCTGTGTCTTCCACAGGATGTAGTTGTCGCAGGTGAGCTTCTCCGCAGCGGATTGGTTGATGGGCTCACCATGGACTAGATGTATTTTGAGGAAGTGGATCTGATTACCAAGTAGAAAATGAGGCTTAACGTGACCAGAATGGTTCACGATTGCATGTTTATATAGAGCCTGAATAGCTCGGCTTGTAGTACAAGTCATACAACAAATCAAGAGATAAACTCTATCTACAATTTAAACAACAAACTTATCTCTAAAACTCTATCTGTTATGAACAACAGAATTCTAACTATTTCAACAGTGATCACTCCATGCCGCCTCTCCATCTGTTGCATTAATATATTGCCATGCGTGAGAGGAGATAATTCAAATCATGCTCTGGTATTTTACGTCCTTCAATTACATTGGCTTTGCACTGATCACCTCAAGCATGTGTGCTTCTTGTTTGAGACGGCCATATTTGCAGAGGAACCAATCGAAGGAGATGCAAATCTATTAACATCATCTTGCGAAGATGGTGAAAGTTGAGCCAATATAAATGAATGTGGTGGAGAGTGTGTTTGTGCTAGCATCTTAAACGTCTATATTATTAGGGTCTGTTTGGTAGGGCTCCGGCTATGTCGGCTTCGGCTGTGGCTGTGGCTTCTCTGAAAAACCAGCTGTGCTGACTGTGGCTGTGTCTGAAATCGTTAGGTAAACAGCTTCTTCTGTAGCTTCTCAAGCAGTTTTTCTTATAGCTTCACGGAAGAAAGAGGTAAATATTCATATTTCTCATTGACTAGATGCATTGTATACATATATTTCTTGTTTTCATAATACAAAATAAATTAATTAGTAGAATATAAATTAATAAATTATTAGTTACAAAAATAATTTAGATGATGAGACAATATTCCATCAAAAACAATCATGAGGATCTTGAAAATATATTGTTCCGGTAAGATAGAGGGAGAGAAGAACAAATAAAGGCATACTGCTTTATTTTTTAAAATTGGTGATGTTTTTTGCATGGGCCTAGAGGGCAAGAAGTCGGCGAAGCCACGGTTCAGTAGCTCCAGGCTTCGCTGCCTTTTCGCGCGCTGCTTTGCCTGGGATTTGCGGACAGCCGACTGTAGCAGCATCACCTTTGGTAAAAAAAATTTTGTGAAGCCGCTAGCGGAGCCGAACCGGAGCCCGGCCAAACTGCCCCTTAATTGGGTTTGGTCCTACTTTACATAGTGACATGTAGATCTTAGTTCTGAGTTCTAACTGTCTAAGGCTTGACCAAAGTAACCCTTTAGAAAATAAAAAGACATTGAATTCAAAACATACGTGTGATGACTACCGCTAATATTTAAACACTACTAAACAATTTTAGAAGTTTGTTATGATTGCTTGTATGATACATGGTGCCCCTAAATGCTATTTATGACAAGTGAGGACTTAAAATAATCATCATGGTAATCTGATATCGTGGCTGAAGAAAACGAATGATGGACATCTATTTGGGTCTACTTCAAAAAAAAATGTATCTATCATCCATAGTAGCAATTTAATGTTTTTTATCAGCTTCTCCCAAAGAAATCAGGAATTGTCCGTGTTGATGTAGTAAAAACGTTAACATGTCTAATCACAGGGATGCTATTTTAATAAGTTGACAGCGCTGCTTAAAAATATCGAGCAAATATCTGCGAGACAGAAGAGGTAAACTCAAAGTGGCGTGTCCATCTCCGAAGAAGGAAAGACGCATCAAAAGGCGGGAAGGGAAAGGAAAGGAGTCGAAGGCAGCCTACACGTAGAGAGACAAGCAAGAATCGCTTGGACCCCCAAAGCCTTCGGCACAAGCAACGCCCGAAACAAGAAGGTTCCTTCGCTGCCACACTTCCTCAGTTCGGACCAAACCCAACGCAAAGCAAGCAAAGCCCACGGCGGTTTAATTTCTTGCTTGCAGTTGCAAGAAACACACCCAGCATTGGGCGATGGGCTGCGGCGGCGGCGTGGGGCGACCGCCGTCGGTGGGGGCGCTGGCCGCGGCGGCGGTGGCGGTGTGGTTGGTGCCGGTGGTCCTGACGCTGGCCGTCCTCTGGATGCCGCTGCTCTGCTGCGTCGTCGCCGCCGTCCGGTTCAACCGGGCGCGGTCGAGGCGGAGGCTGCGTGGTTGCTGCGACGGCAAAGACGGCAGCGGCGGATTAGGTCGCCGGTGGACGGAGGCGGTCGACGCCGGGTACCGGAAGCGGCTGCTGGATCAGTACCTCGAGGATCAGATCAAGGTCGTCGGAGTTGCCGAAGAAGGGGAGGAAGATCCCTACTGATCCGGGCGGCGTGACTGTAGTAAAGGAGACCATATCCTCTCTGATTAGGCGTAGCGTAGCGTGTAAATTTGTTGTAATAGGAGTAGACAGATGCTTAGACAGGAGCCGCCGGCCAGAGAATTCGCCTGATCTTTCGGAAAAGAGAAGGGAGGAATTCCCTTGTGCCTAGTGATTTGGTGAAGCATCCCCCCTCATCCCCGTCGTCGTTTTTCCCTCGACAAAACAGGGGTAGAGAAATGAGTTCGCAGTTGATTTTCCTCTGTTTCTTCAGGCGAATGAGTTTCCTCTGTTTCTTCAGGTCAATTTCCTCTGTTGTTTGTCAGTAACTGACAGTTATTCTTCCTGCTATTTGCTCTACTTAAGTGGTGAAACAAACACTACGGGCCTTCGCATTCAGTCAACAATCAACAAGTAACTATAGTAAGATCCACTCGCTATGTTTCAAATTCAAAGGCTGCTGGCGCCACGGAAGCAACGAGACATGGGCTTGATGAACCAAAGCTTTTCCTTTCTCGTCGTCGATGCTTAAAGTTGAAGAAGCAATTTTAGAAGGAAAAAAAATCGCTGAAGAAGCATCTGCTAGTACTGGATTGGAGGGACATTAAAACTGTGCTGGACTAGCGTATCTTATGTTATCCACCTACTGATCCGACGTGCACACATGTGCCTCCCTTCACCTTCCATTCGATGCCGCCGATACGGATGGTTGGTTCAGCGGAGTGATTCTGCTTCAGTCCCACGACTGGTGGTAAAGCATTGAATTGCGCCGTAGAGTTAAGTAGGACAAACCAGGGCTAATAAGATGCGATTACGATTATTGAATACTTGATCATGATGGGTTCAATCGATCGGGTTTCGGTCTTGACTGAGTGAGAGAGAGCTTCGGACACAACTGCGAAAACCAATGTAAGGTGCCGGTGCGGACAAGTTTTTGCCGTCGTAGTCTAATGATCGCGGCGTTTTTAGCAGTCTCATCAGTCAAGATGCGCTCTCCTAGAAACCAAAACATAAAGAAAAGAAATATTAAAAACACCGAATGTGTGTGTGTGGTTGCATTCCATCAGTCTTCACAAACAAAACACTGCGTGCAACACGTGGAGTTGAGGCATATGAAACACGATGCTGCTCAAGCTTCTCGTGCTGAATAATAGTACTTCGATTGACTGACTGATGCCCTTACAATTCCGTCGCTTTAATTGAGAATGCATAACGAAAGTGTCGCAGTAGTCGCCTTGTTGAATTTCAGGCATTACTGAAGGGCAGTACAAGTATCTGAGTATGATCACACTACAATCTGTAGAAAGTCTCTCTCTTTTGGTCGGTGCGGCGGACGTGCGGAGGAATGCGGCGGCGCCACGAATGGAGCCGACGACCAACCAACCAGTGGTGGGGCGGCGAGGATCCAACCCTTGTGATTCGGCATGGACTCTGCTCTGCTGCCTCCAGATTTTCTTCCACTCCAATCAGTGTCGAGTCACGTCGGAATTCAATCAAAGTCATAAAACCAACGACCCTGCAGTGCGCTTGCCAACAACTTCTATCCGATAGAATTGAAAAGGCTCAGAGCCTCAGAATCTGTGGTTCTCTTTTCTCACTAACTTTGCCACGTTTTCACATGTGAAGTTTCTGCGCATTAAATTTGAAACAAAAATTCAGTGAAAAAGAGATTTGTGTTTGATAGTCCTTTTGCTTATGCTAAACACTACTTATGCTTTAATTTATTCGTCAAAAGTGTTTATCAAACTTATCTAGCTTATTGTAGGATAAGTTGTCAATCCGTTTGGTAAAATAGCCTAGCTTATCTTAAAAAAAGTTGATCCATAAACTGAAAAAGTAAGATTTTTCTTACTTATGGATGTACAAAAGAGGTTTTGGCTTATAGTATAAAAAAAAATTTAGCTTATGGATGTTTATTATAATAAATGTTTATGTCTTTATTCTGTTTGGTAGAGTTTATAACTTATGATAGCATAAGCTATTCAATAAACTGGTATATAAGCTCTATCAAACACACCATAATTCAGGCTCGATTGACTTCCTCGAGTGTCCACGAACAAGTCGTAGGATTCAGAATTTCTTTACTACTCTACTCAGCAACGCAACAGACATATGCTGCTCATTCTGATCTGTTTTTCTGCCAAGGAAACAAAGCCTGATGGCAAAATGATCATATCTGATTCTAATAAACTGTTGTTCTGGTACTAGTAGAAAGTAGTAGTCATAGTTGTTCGGTTCTTTTTTATCTTGTTGATGAGCTACAAAGCCACATCATAGTTGATTGGTGATGCACTGACAGGTTGATGATTGAAAACAATCAGGAAATTTGTCTGTAAGACACTCTTCAATGTTGGTTTTATCTCCTGAACACTGGATCGTTTTTTTTGATCTCGTAGACATTGAAAAAATATATCTTTTGTCTGCAGGATACTATAGCGAAAAAAGTGACTACTTTAAAAAAATTTATCTTAATATACAAAATATATTGCAACTTGAAATTTGGCACAATATTACATTGTTGCATTTTATGTTCATGTGATTTTTTCTTGATTTTTTACCAATTGTTTGTATAGTTTAATTTTAAAAATAAATATTTTATTAGTGAAAAAGTTATGTAAATAATCAGCAATAAATATGAAAAAAATTGCATGTATAAAGAATTTAGTAATGTAATATTGTGTCAAATTTCAAGTTTCAAGATATTTTGTACATTAAGATGAAAATTTTAAAAGTAGTCACTTTTTTCGCTATAATGTCCTACAGACAAAAGGTGCATGTTTTCAATGTCTACAAGACCAAAAAAAGTGATCCAGTGTCTAGGAGACAAAACCAACATTGAAGAGTGTCCTACAGACAAATTTCTCAAAAACAATCTAATAGTTATTAGGATAAATTCCTTATCAGCCATCAAAAATAGTTGTGGTTCCTTATTGCCCATCAAAATTTCAAGTTTCCTTATCAACCATGGATGTAAACTTTTGTTCCTTCAACACCACTATCATTAGTTCCGTTAGCTTCTGTTTGCAATTGTGTACTCGTACGCTTGGGACTGGACCAAAGTACCCCTCTCCAAACTGGCTTCTTTTTCATCCGACGCACAAGGTTCCTTTGTTTTCCCCCAAAAATTTTCCAATTGCAAACCCTAGCATGGGAGGCTTGTTAATTTGTACTGCTTGCTCGAGCCTCGCGTGCTGCTACTAATGAGCAAGAAGGGCGCAAGGACAACTCGGCGCGGATGGGAAGCGGGGAGGACGCAGGCCGGCTGCCGCGTGCGGCCGATGCGGCGGATGGGCGGCTGGCGAGCGAGGCCGATGCGACGCTGCAGGCCTGGCGAGCGCACCTGGTGGACGCGGCTGGCTCGTGGCTCCCGTGTTGGATTGCTGCCAAGCGGCTTCTTGTGGAAGCAAGTTCACCGTATTTGCAGGCAAGAAGCTAACAGGAGGCACGACAAGGACAAGTTCAATTTGCACATCGCGTGATTGGCTTCCTGATGGGTACCTGTGCCTTCCTTTACTATACACCCTTGTTTGCTTTTAATTAACATGTACGTGTGTTTAATTTATTGCACATTCTTTTCATAGAATGGATCCTAGTTGTAGCTTTTTATTGAGAGTCACCAAACCTATAGATGCCGATACAACGAATTTCAGGGACTTTGTTGAATTGATTATAGATGAGTTTCCACCATGTTATAAGGATGATATTTTGAAAGCTCTGCCGGATGTTAAAACTGATCATGATGTTGGGGAGTGGCCTCCTTCGCCACTTGAGAAAGGATTTGGTGATGTTCATGATGTTGTGCAGACTCAGCCAGAGAAGAGGAAGCCTATGACAAATGGAGAAAATATGCAGAATGAAGAAGATGAGGATAATTACTTAGCCAACCCACTGCCAGAGAATGAGCATGTGGGTGTTGATGAGGAGGCCATATATCTAGACAAGGCACCTGTAGATGCTATTGTTGTTGCTGCTGGATATGATTCGAATCCTATACCTGAGGATAATGTAAGTTCTGAGGACCAAGAAGATAACTCTAATTCTTGTTCTTATTTTGGGGAAGAGTCTGACTTTGAGGAAGAGGAGGAATTAGTCGGAAAGGACTCACTACCAGATACTTTTGCAAATATGGATTATGATAAAGAAAATCCACCAATGACAGTAGGAAGCACCTATCTTAATATGAAAGAATTTAAGTTGGCATTAGCACAACATGCCATAAAAAATGAGTTCGAGTTTAATATGGAAAAGAGTGAACCCGGTAGGTACAGGGCATATTGTTCAAGGAAACATGAAAATAAATGTCGTTGGAGAATACATGCATCTACAATGGGTGATGGAGTAACTATGAAGGTAATGACACTGTTTAGTTATTGTTTTCTTTTTAGACTTCTGTTCAGTTTTTTTATGTGTCTAACTGAATTTCTATGTATCATTTGTTTAGGTGAAGAAGAACCCTGCTACCCATGATTGCACCAGTAGACGAAGAGCTAAAAAGGTGAAGAATGCAACCAAATATTGGGTCTGTGAGAAAGTGAAAGATTGGCTTATTGAGGATGCCACTCTAGGAGCAAAAGAATTGCTAAGGAGAATAAAAGATGACTACAAGGTGAAAGTTCATTACAAAAGAGTCTACATGGGTAAGCAACTTGCACTGAATCAACTATATGGTGATTGGAACAGCAGCTTCGATAATCTTTATAGGTTTAAGGCTGCAATTGAAGAGTCATCTCCTGGTAGTCTTGTAGTCCTAGATCATCACACTATAAAGGACAAGATCAGATTCAGGAGGCCATTCATTGCTTTGAAACCCTGCATAGATGGATTCCTTGATGGTTGTAGACCATATTTGGCAATAGATAGCACTCTTTTGACAGGAAGGTTTAAAGGTCACTTGGTTGTTGCTATAGTTGTCGATGGACATAACTGGATGTATCCAATTGCTTTTGGTGTTTTTGATTCCGAAACTAATGATAATTGGATCTGGTTCATGAAAAGGCTTCGGGAAGCAATCGGATCACCGTATGGGTTAGCAATATGCACTGATTGTGGACAAGCGGTGATGGCAGGAGTGAAAGAAGCATTTCCTAATGTCGAGCATAGGGAATGCATGTTCCACTTGGTCCAAAATTTCAAGAAGAGATGGAGTGGCAAGGTGTTTGAAGACCACCTTTGGGCTGCAGCTTATTCATGGCACTCACATTTCTTTGAGAAACATTGGGCTGCAATGGAGGCAGCAAAACTGATTGCTATGGACTATTTGAGGAAGTGGCACACTAGATTATGGACTAGGAGCCAGTTCTCAACACGTTGCAAGGTAGACTATGTGACCAAACCAAAGATATAGAAGTTGCACCAAGGGCAAAAGAAACACCACAAGGAGGAAAGGACAACATCAGTGCTCTATTTGTAAAGACTATGGCCATCATTGGCATAATTGCAAGGAAGATGACCCTGATGATATCGCAGCCATGATGGCTATGAGGTATGTAATACATATGTTCTTATTTTTATTTTGTGTTTTTTTCTTAGGATTCTTTTACTGTTAATGTAGGGGACCACCAAAGAAAAAGAAAAGGACAAATAATGCATCAAGTGAAAATAGCATTGTTCCTTTTGATGAGGATGCACCAGCAGCTTGTATGACTTTCTCACCAAGGTTAGCACATGCATCCTATGCTTCTGTTAAATATGAAATAAGTTCTAAATCTGGATGTTTTTTACTATAGCCAAACCATAGGCGGCACAAACCAATCCAAGTCTCTTTCTATTAAGTACCCAGTTGCACCTTCATGTGACACACAACCTGTTACTGCTGGAGCTCCAAAGAAAAGGGTTGTTACTAAGAACAAAGCTAAAGGTAATGTGCAGCCTAAGGAAAAGTCAAAGAAAAAGTTGAAGCCAATTGGGCTGGACAGCCCTGCAATGGGTACACGAATTAAAAAATCAGATGCAGCAAGCCCTGCAATGTCTACCCGAAGCAAAAGGAGACTCAGTCTGTAGTGTGTGTGCTGTCAAAGTTGAGATTTTGTAATGGTGCATGCGAAGATGCTTTTGTAATGACATAACTGAACGTGTGGTGCTTTTATATTGTGCATGCAAATTGTATAGTCCTTTTGTAAGGTGCATGCTTTTGTATAGGCTTTCGGTAAACTAATGATAATCTGTATAGGCTCAGAGGCTCAGAATGTATGATGCTTTTGATAAATTTCTTTAATGTCTAATAGCCATCAGGATCGACATGAATGTCTATTTGGTGTTGTCCGTGTGTGACAATCTTAATTTATATGCTCATATGTTTAGCTCTTGTGAAAATTATAATAATGTTGTTTGTTGTTGTCCGTATGGTCATGTCCCCCCTTCTGATCATAAAAATTAGCATCATGTCCATTTCAATGGCTAATAAATAAAAGTTTAGTATAAATTTATTGCCAGGGGCAATTATGTCATTTCTTGTCTATTTAACACCGTTAAGCCCATGTTATGACAGAAGTGGTCATTAAGGGACAAAAAATAAGAAGGATGGCTGATAAGGAAAATCAAAATTTTGAGTGGTTGATAGGGAACTCCAAGTTTTTCCAGTGGTGAATAAGGAATTCTCCCTAGTTATTATTCACAAGGCAATGTCGAATTTGTGTGAGTTGTCTGGCCCATTTGCGTCATAAGGCCACACGGGGACCGAGGAAACGAGTCCGAACCTACCGATTTCCCAGTGCACTCCAGTGAAAACACCAGTCTGGGCCAAGGTAACTCTAGGCCGTTGTCAAACGCAGCCCACGAAACATTACAGCCCAAGCGAACACGCACCTGCAGATTCGGGTTTGAAATATCTAAATCTACATCCTTCTTTATTACGATTTTAGCAAAATTGTTTCCTTTGTTCTTTAATGAAGATCACAGCCATGGAACAAAATTGTGAGCTATGAGAGCTCTGAAATTACCAAGACAACAAGGAGCAACTTCAGAGACTAAAAGACAGATGAAATGCAACATAGAATACTTGCATCAGGAAATTCTTTTCTTTGTAGTTAGCCATCCTATTTACATTTACACTGAAGGTGTAAAAAATGTTGTCACCGTTCAGAAGGCCCTCTCTGTATGTCAACCCCCAGCTCACATCTACAGACCCTAGAGACAAACAAAAGGTGAAGATTTGCTATATGGTGACTACCTACAGATTACAAAGTGTACAAAACGCCCACACCAATCTGTGTGATGTGAATCTCAAAGAGAGAAAGAATGATTTGTCCCGTATATATGCTGGCCTAGACCATTCCATCTTGCTGACACATGCAATCAGGCATTGGGAAGGTGTATACAGAATCGTTTGGTTTCCTGAATGCAACGCTCCTCATGTCACTTTGTTGCAAGATTTCCTGCATATGGTGCTTGAATCGATCCCACCTGCAGTTAAATAGATCACTTTATGCCACAATAACATTATATCATATTAAATGTGAAGGTCGGCTAAGAAGTGTTATACAATTTGTTGACTGTATTAATGTATACCAAGAAAAGAATGTAAACAAGAATAAAGTCATCAATCATCAAATTCAGAGATAAGGTCCAACATAAGTTTGGTAGGAAGCGCATTGTTTAAAGCGGTTCGTAATACAGGGAATACTAAGGTCAAAACATATTGTTTCAATAAGTAACTCTAGTGAGCATTATCATCTGTGCAAAAGTCAAATTCAAAATTATTTAGTGTCATTTGACTGTAAATGAAAGACACTGATGAACTGATCACTTCCCCCATATAGTTACTGGTTAAATGCATAGTGACTGCTGAAAACCAACCTGATATTTGGATCATCAAAGGATAAGACAAGCTTCCGCTTGTCTGGTTTTATTGTCTTTGCGTTCCCTCCAAATAGGTAACGCCTGTGCCCCATCACAAAGTGAGGGAAGTTTCCGCCTTGAGTTGTCACAAACACTTCACTCTGAATACAGACAGTGTAATCTAACGCTGCTAGCCGAGACGAGTGTCCCTGCAGAGAATCCATACTTGTAAACATTAAATGCTTCAAAGTTAATATATTGGAAGGGCAAACAGCATTGTTTATGCATATTCATTAAGCGTTTATGGGAAACAATACTTATGAGTGACTGGTGCAGGAAATACCTTGAACTGAGCAAGCTCTTCAGGCAAAGCAAGAGTATCCTTTGTCACTAAAAGAGGGAACATCTTGCGAAGAGGAGCCATGTATTTTTCAGAATTGTATATTTTACCAGAAGCAACATAGAGGGAGGTGGTATTGTCAAAGCCCATCCCTCGTAGCATCATACCAACCTGCATAAATTCATTTATTGACCACATTATCTCCAGAAAACGATTTCATATACTCCCTCCATTTGGATATTGATGTCATTCCAACCGGCTCGCTTGAACTATGGCCAGTACAATTTTGATGTCGGGACAACAAATCCCGAATGAAGGGAGTATTAATTTATAGAGGAGGATTTCTAAGTGGAACTAAAATTAACACTTGATGATGATAAGCTTAGGTAACTCAATACAAGAGAAGCAGGAAACAATTATAAACCATAATTACCAACACTAGTTACAGATTCAATAAATGGTTGCTTCTACATACAGCTGAAAACAAGCCTAAACTCAAAAACGTTTCTATAGCAGACAGATACAGAAGAGTCACAACAGCAAAAAGGAGGTCCTGACCTCAAGGGGAGTAAGGGGACATTTCCCATCCCTTCTGTTTCCTTCAGGATTTATTATTCGACCATGTCGACGGAACTTCCCTCTCCAGCTCCTTTCACGAGCATTGTCCATTTCAGTTTTCTCCTTCCAGCCACCATCATATGTACAACATGAAAAGGCTACCATATCCTGAAAAGTGCACACCATCTTAGTAGGGTGTAAGGAAATGCCATAGCTATTTGACTTGTAAGTCAGAATTAAAACCTCTTCGAAGCGAAGATGCACCGAAACATACTTCCCACCAGTCAAAGAACTCTTTTGGATCATTCGACCAACCAAGACTTCTGCAAGAGTTCTTATTGGCTCGGCAAATCTCAATGCATGGTAGTTTACCAAACACCTTAAGGCCTGGATGTTTGATGGAACTGACTGAGCTAATCTATTTGAGAATGGGGCGATACGCACAACCCTGCACAGAACAGAAAAGAATGAACCCATGCCTTGGCTTTTTTTTCGGTTAAATTAAGCCCTCCTTTTCGAGGTGAGACCTTTTCAATGTGAGAAATGGGATTGGTTATCATACCCTAGCTCCAGCAGTTTTGGAAGCACCTTTTGCACATAGTGGTTTGGAGATGAGTAAGCTTTAGTTCTCATGTTTGGTATGCTGCTGATATTATAATTGAAGCGCAGCAAAACATCTTCAGGAAGTGTTTTCACAACTCTTACATGTTCTCGGAGTGTCGCAATGAAATGATCTTCATCAAATATATCACCAAATTTGCTGAAACAATATAATATAGATCAGACAAACATATTTATAACCTCATCAAACTGCTTACAGTGAAGTACTAGAACAGAT
Organism: Eleusine indica; assembly: GCA_030378355.1. Classification (NCBI taxonomy): domain Eukaryota; kingdom Viridiplantae; phylum Streptophyta; class Magnoliopsida; order Poales; family Poaceae; genus Eleusine; species Eleusine indica. The sequence continues at coordinate 51,364,853 of CM059494.1, forward strand.
ACCAATGATTATACTTAAATCAGAATGTTTAAATTTGCAATCTAACAATATCTGTAAACAACCATTCATTTTAGAACTTATGCAAACTGCTCCACGCTCTAAAATAGTACTGTCTAACAATAGGACAAGCAGAAACATATCAGTCCTAAATCACAGAATGTTGAAATTTGCAGTTTGATGTTGTCTGTGAACAATCGTTCACTTTAGAACTGCTTCCAAACAAAAAGATAGAAAAAATGTGAAAATCTGGCAAAGATATACCTGCGATCACGCCATACACTATTCAGATGAAATGTTGGGATCACAAGTGTTGCATTAAGCATGCTAGCCACAGCAACTGCATCGCATATCTGCATCGAATCTGAGTTAACTACTACTCAACATAGTGTGAAGATCTCAAAAACTTCAGAAATATAATAGACTAGCACCACAGCTAGTGACAAGGATGACAGCATGATTCCAAAATTCAAAGTCAGGGTAACAAGAATAACAAACATGCCAAATCAGCATACAAGCATGTTTTTTGCAAAATAGCCAAGATAACACCCCTATGTTGAGGCTGATCAAAGAATATCAAAAACATTTTGTTTTGGCACGCTCTAGAAGAAATTTCATGGTTCTGCAACTCAAATGTAATAGCCTTTTCTGTGGACAACCTCTAGCCTGCCTAATTTTCATAGCCAAGTAACTAAATAAGCCATGTCAGTAGAGCACAGTGATGCTAAATATGGAAAGGGCACTGGACCTTCAAATAAGACAATGGCAATGGTATATCTACGCCGAATTTTTCAAAATAGAAATAACAGCCCTGGAACTTACAGAAAGTCGTTGTTGATTCAGACCACCATTTGCTTCAACCATCAGATAGCCATTTGAGGGCGGCAACTCTGCAAAGTGCAATGGTGTGATGTAGGCTATCAATATTGGTGTAGTTCTGATAGTACGGTCCTCAGGATTATGTGGCACAAGATTACTAAACTGTAGGTTTCAAGTGAGTGCATTTGATTTACGAAAACATAACAAAGGTGTTGAAGGACCAACCTGATCGAGTCAGCCGACTGTTGACACAAGGCACCCATGGCTCCGCAGAGTTTTGATAATGAGAAGTCATTAACTGCGAGTACCAAAAGAGAACTGTTACATAGCAAGACAATAGATGAGACCAAAGCTATATCAGGATGATACAGGGAAGTTCTCACAATAGAAAGAAATGGACAAAATAAGCTACTATAGGTGTGAACATTCGCGGGGAAGCCTCAGGTTTGGTCCCCTACCACCAACACAGGCCTAATTTTAGAGCATTCTAAGACTGATTTAACACTAAAACCTGAATCTGAACAACTGACATTTCCCGACAGAATCTTGACGCAGACACCAAGGGACACGAGCGCAATCTGAAGCTTATTTTGTTCCTGTGGAATCGTAAGAGATCTGAACTTGCGAAATTTCGCGTTTCTTGTTTAGCAAACCAGACAGCAATGCAACAGCTGCTTATTACTTGGGAGTATCGTCTATTTCCGATCACAGAGTGTAGCAGACGCAAACCATCGTGAATTAATGAAACGCTTGCTAAAATCTATCTTCCGGAAACCGAAGCAAACAAACAAGGGGCAGCCCAAGAATGAAGTACCGTTTTTTGGTCAAATAAAGTAGAACGAGTAATCGGAGCACGAATCCTCCTTTTGAGGAACAATAACACATTGCCCGTACCTCTTATGGAAAATAAGAGCAAGGACACGAAAATGTTGCTGAAATTCGCCGAGTACTTGGCGTAATCCAGCAAAAACCCACGAAGAAACTCCCCCAAACAAGCAACCTAAGAATCACGCGGTGATCGAAAAATGCTCCCCAAAAAAAGCCGGAAACTCCCGCGGCAAGAGCCGAGAAAAACGGCGCTCACCATGCTGCGGCGCCACGAGGCCGCGGAGGAGACCGAGGACGACGCGGACGCGGCGTCGTCGCGCATGGCCGGCCACAGCCGGTCGAACACGAGGTGGCTGCGGTACACCGACCCCGGCCGCGGCGGCGCCGACGCCTCCTCCACGCGCCGCCGCCGCCGGAGCAGCGAGGAAGCCACCTCCACGCCGCCTGGCGGCAGCGACGACGACGACGACACCCTCCCGCCGAGTACGAACATGAGCAGCCCCGCGGCGTACGCGAGCGCGAGGAGCAGCGCCACCGCGCCGCGCCTCCGCACGCGGCCCGGCCTCCGCGCGGCTCCCGCCTTGCCGCCTCCGGCGCGCATTGACGCCCCCAGAGACATCACCGGCGGGAGAGGGAGACCATGTGAGCTCGGGTAGGCCGCGGGCGTGGGAAAGGGGGAGGTTGGCTGGCCGGCGGCGAAGCGGGAATTAATGGAGGGGGGGAAGTGGAGGAAGAAGCAGATTGGATTAATGAGACGTGGGTTAATTAGTGTGTAACCGCCCGAATCTACGAATGACGGTGCGGAGACGCGTCAACGCGTGACCTGGTGCTAAGCTACCCAGCTTGATCGTCTGCGTCGCCGATGCGTGTAGCCAAATTTGATGCTTCTGTTTCTTTAAAAAAAGAAAAGGAACTTGCTAATTTTCAGTCCCTAGAAAGTTTATGAAGCTTTCAGTCACCTTTTTTGACTCATTCAATCTATATCCAATGGTTGCTAATTATTATATAAAAAATCTTATAAAAACAAAACAAAATACAAAGGAACAAACAGGTGACTGAAAGCTTTCAGTCACCTGAAATCTAGTAAATCCAAAAAGAAAATGCTTCCCATGGGCCTAAACTTTGTAAATATTTTTCCTGATTCCGAATCCTTCAGATTTTAGCTCTCGAGCGGTGAAATATTTACCATTTCCAAATAAAGACATTTTATTTATGTTGTTATTTGCAAATTTTATATGATCATTGGAACAAATAAATAAACCATGATCATATTTATAGTAAACCTTGTATGGATGAGACGCTTTCGTAATACACCCCCTATCCCTCATTTATTCTATCACATCTCTCTTGTTGTTTTGGTGGTGCAGCAATAACAAGGGTGACTTGAGCTCCCCTCCTAATCACCGCTCTTCTTCTCACGTAATCCTTACAAAATCCGCCAAAGAAGCAACCAAGAACCCTACAAGTAGAAGAAACCAAAATCTCTCGTGATAGTAGCCTATAAACACAGAAAGAACCAAGCAAGAAACACAAAAACATTTGTTGTTTAATAAGTTAGCGCCAGCATAGTTGCATAACTCTTTATTTTCTAGATCTTAGTAATCGAACTACATAGTGGTATCATAGTCTTTTTCCTTTTTTAAGGCTTCATTACAAAACTCATATTATGGAGGGACTAAATCTGCCGCTGTAACAATGGTTAAAATCCAATTCCAAGATGGAGCAACAGAGGTTTCATTGTATATGTTGCCATTACTACTAGATAGCTAAGTTGACCAGTTATCTCTTCATTCACGTATTTGTTGCTAATATAAATTATACACATATTGTCTTCTATCTACTAGTGATGATACTATCTTTATAGTAGCTAAAAAGTATGGTTTGAATATATTGGTTAAATTTCATCCTACAATAAATCAGTGCTCTACTTTTGCAGATTCTACGTCTCCTTTTGAGTGGTAGGAGATTGAAGCTTTGCAAACATGCGTTTGCCCAACAACCAACATACAAACATAGCATGGACAAGAGATCCAGGACTTGGTCCCTTTTTTGGACTCTTTCGGGCTACTCTAGGATGATGCAAACTTTCAACGGTCCTCGGATGGCTGTGAGCCTATGGTGTTTAGCGCTAGAAACCAGCCATGAATCTGCAAGCCACGTATGTAATGTAGTGGAACTGGCACCACAAGATCTCTCTCTTGCACGCCTTACCAGACAAGGCTGAGTACGTGTCAAAAGAAAGCAAAGGTATACCTGAACTATGACAACTGCACTTGCTCATCACAAGGCCCTTCTTTTTCTTTCTGCCATGAGGTTTCATAAGACAAAATACGATTTCCACGTATACTGTACCTACTATGCACTGTTTTATCTGAAATTGATTCCTCGTAACAAAATTCTTGCATCTGCAATTCTGCATCCGTGTTCACGCTCGCTTTGGTTGTAGTACCGGCGAGCGGCTCGAGTCTCAGGCGGAAAAGGGGGAAGACTAGTACTCGTATACAGTGCTCGTATGGTGTCTCAGAAACCATGTGCAGCTGTCCTCTCGGGTCAGGCGCCTACCGTTGCCTGGAACGAGAAGCTGAAGCCATGGCACCGTTGGTCACGGCAACGAATTCAAAGGCTCCTGCAGCTTTGCAGTGCTTTCTCCTGAAGAGCAGCTCAAAAAGTCCACAGGGGCAGGCAGAGGCAGCGAGCAGCTGGTGAAATATCCCATGGGCTTCCTGCTCAAAAATTTTCGCTTGTAGTACACCTTCGTCTTTAATTCAGCTGAGCAGAGTGCAAGCTGCGCAAAAGTAACCAGTTATTGTACTCGTCGTACTCTAAATTTATATTCTAAAAATAATATTTTATCCTGATCAACAAGATTCTCTTCTCTATATTTAATTTTCCGCACTCATTCATACTCTATATCAATCCTTTATATTAACTACCTAATATTTTATTCAATCATCTTTAACTATCATCTTTTCTTTATTTTTTTCACTTCTCTTCCCTCCTATTTCCTCCTTTCCCACATCACTGGCGCATCGCGCACCACCGTGACATACGCTGAGAATAGCGGATGGCCAGTCATCCGCTAGGCTTGCGTAGCGCTTAGCGTGCTGCGGTGCAGCGCCCCGATACGGTAAAGCTCTCCTGCAGGAGCTTTATCGCACAACGGTGCGGGCAGCCTTACAGCAGTGAAAACCCAGCCACCCGGGAAAGAGGAAAAGAGATGGTGCAAGTACATAGTTGCTTCAAATATGCAACAAATTAGAATCAGCCAATCAGTTGAAAGCTTGGATTCCTTGGACCTGAATCACCACCTGCTGTGGTAGAGCATTGAGAGCTTATCTAATGATAGAGCTAGTTAAGAGGTAACACCTAACTCTTGCAGAGAATTGAAGAAGAGTAGGATTCATGTTTAAACCTTTCATTTTTCTTAGAGGTTGTCTCTTGAGGAAGAGTTAATTGTCTTCTCTGTTTTCTTTTCTTTCAATAAATAATTCTAAGAGACAGTCAAGAAGCAACTATTAGAGACGCTCTGATAATGACACTCTCTCTGGAACATTGGTTTCCATGAAATTAGAATCAGCCAATCAGGTGAAAGCTTGAAATTGGCTGCATTGGTTTCCATAAATTTTTTTAAAGTGTATGTTTATTTCTTCGGATCTAAATTTTAGTGGTCCCGATTAGTAAAGTGACACTGTCTCTGGAACATGGGATATATTTTTTTAACCGTACTACAACTGTTTTTCGCCACTGTTAAGGATGCTGCTTTGTGCCACTATTGGCGTGTTTTCATGCCATTGGATCATTAGAAACGACATGCATTGGTTACAAAAGAAAAGATTGATGCCACACAGAAAAAAGAAACATAAAAATAACAAATTTAAAAACATCCATTTGATCTGCTCAGTTTTTTCAAAAGAATACTAGAGTTTTCAACAATACTTCGGTTTACAGAAACGCGTGGATCCCCCAACCACCAGGCCGAGGACGAGGTGATTGCACAGCAACAAGCAGCAGGCAGACGGCGCCATGCTGTCGGCCAAGGCGTCGCTCCGGGGAAGCCAGCGGCGGTGGACGGCGCAGCTGGCCTCGACGGCGGAGCTCACAATCCTCGCCACGGCCATGGTCATCAGCGACGCATGCCTCACGCCGGCAATCTCCGTGCTCTGACTCCGCCGTCGGGGGGCTCAAAGAGAAAGCACCAAACCTCACCACAGGTACACTCGCTCATCAACGTCGTTGCATCATCATCAGTTTAACTACTACTGTTACCAATGTGATTTGTTGTATCTGAACTCGATCTGAAGGAAGGAAAAAAAAAGGTGATCAATCGCTCTCTATATACCGACTGTAGCCTAGCGTAGTGTCTAGTATGCAATTAAGCCAGTGGTTGCGTCACTGATGCTGAGTGATCAATTCAACTAGAACACATTTTCGTCCATCATCAGTTCATTATTAGACTACAGGTGAATAATCTGTTCACTCTAGGATACCTAATAATTAAGAGACAGTATTATATAGACGAGGTTTTTAAAACTGTAATTTCTGTATACTGAAGTTTTGGTACCAAAACAGGGCCAGATTCTTTTGCACAGCCAGCCAGTCAGCAATCGAATGCATGCGGCCGCAACCAAAAGGAGGATCAAATGTTTCACCTGTTCAGATCCTACTAAACCTAAATAGAACCTACTCCCTCCCATTTTTATTATGACGTTATAACTAGTTAATATAAAATTAAACTAATCAACAACGTCATAAAAAACCGGAGGGAGTACTGAACCTAATAACCTAACCTACTTTATCTCGACTTCACGGCTCCAAGTTGAGCGTGGCTTCGGCCTTGGCCTCGATATCCATCTTGCTCCTGATCACGGATCTCCTCTTCGTTCCATCATCCAGGTACCCTAGGTCTTCAGCAAGAGCAATGTGCGCATAGAGCAGTTCGTCCAGATTGTCAATAGGAGCAGCTTGCTTACCTTTGCTGCCGCTCATCTCCTGGAACTCTTCCTTACCGTGGTTTTTGGCAGAGAAATGGTCGTGAATCCTCATTGCTTCCTGAAATCCAGATATTGTAGGCTGGAACTTCACCAGGAAAACGCTCTGATTGCCTGGCCTTCCATGGCTGACCTTCGCCTTTTGAAGTGGTATCCCAATATCTGGATACGAGAAGAAAATGTAAGCAACTTTTAAAAAATTAAACACCATAAACCCGAACAGAATTTCTAAGAATCCAAACATTATTATGTCAAAAACTTGCACTATAAGTAGAGAAAAATTCATTTTGCTCAAAACATAGTACAGTAACAGAATACAGAGCTACAAACACAAGGATATGTCTGCACGACTGCTGCATAACTCATTCTGCCAGCTTATGCAGACTTAACAGAAAACAAATGCAGATAAAACCACAACTCAGAGATGCATACCAACAGGGAGTCAGGGAAAAACAAAACATGAAAAGCACATAGATCATAAATTCAATTAACGCTTGATGAAAACTAACCTGCCAGTAGACCTTCAATTTCTTCTTTGGATACAATCTTGGATTCAGCATCCTTTGTCTTGATAGCAATTGAGCTGTTATGTACCACAACAACTGGAGGCCACAGCAGGAGATCTCCTTTCATGGCATTTACTTCCTCAGCTGTAATGGAGTGGTGAGATTTAGAGGTGTCTGGAGCAACGTGCCAATTCCATCCCATCAGAACACAAAGTGCTTTGTGAAACCCTAAATGTTTGGTCTTCAAACCCATTTTGCATGTATCGTAGGCATGTGATACTAAGGCATCAACATCTGGAAACTTCCTCGCGACACTGTTATGGGAAAGATAAAAGGAACATATAAACAACCTTTCTTCAGATCACACATTCATACAAATGTCCCGTTATTAAATAAATCAAACTATACAAAAAAAAACTGCAGATAGTCATAATTTGCGTTTACAACTCAATTGCATGCAGTCTAATGAATTCAAAAGGAAGTAATGTTCCTGGCCCCAATCAAACAGAAGAGAAAGAGCTTATATAATGATATAAAACCCTTGAAGAAAGAGCTCAAGAACACAAGAAAACATCAAGCATTGCTTCCAGCTGAGATATTTGAGAAGAAATGCCCATAAACAAGATTCTGTAACTACAGAAAACAAATTTCATGACAAAACTAATGCTTTCATGACAAAGAAGAGAACATTTTGATTAAAGCAGATTTGACAAAATCTAGTAGACTGGACATGAAAAAAAAAATGTGGCATGCCCAGTGGAATCAGAAGTTTTCTCATATCTCTTAAGGAAAAAAAGGATGGACATTGAGTTCAGTCGTAGCCTCCTAGTTCAATTCTACTTAGGTACACTTCCAAAGTAGTAGACCACACATTCAATAGCAAAAATACCTTTATTAGGTAGAAAATGATCAACATAGGAATTCAAATTTGGTGCTACCTCTGGTCTTTTTTTAGTTGTCATCAACATCACATAGAAAAAAGTCTGAGTACTGGGATAGCGCAGTGAGCCCTTGTAGTTTTGATAATACTCAAAGCCACAAGCACAAAAAGAAAAAACAATACATATGGAGCTGGCTTGTACTATACTAATACTGACTGCAGAAGAGAGAAAAAAGAAACATGACTTCCATTAATTTCAAAAGTAAATATAGAATTTAGGGACCAGCAACTTACCAGGGCAGGGAGAGAAAAAGATTAACTATACAGAAAACTGCTCATAACCCTTTACTAAGGTTAAACGTTCAGTCAAAACCAGCTACTAGCAGAGGGTTAAATGTTGCTCTTGGTCCAAACCATAGTATACCCAGCCTACTGGTCAGTGTATTTTAAGTTCACAAACCTGTGCCTCAGCCTTTGTCATTCACCCATGCCAAGTTGTAAGTGAACTTCTGCCTGACCAGTAGGCTAGATACGACTTATGAGTCTAACTACGCCAATGTGCTGGCTATCTTAATAGCCATGAGGTTTCAAGAAAAACTTAGCAAGGATATTACATGGGCCTGTCTTGTGCTTTTGTCCAGGTTGTCCAATAAAGCAATCTGGCAAATGTGTGCACCTGACTCACAGAATGCAAAATAGCTGATAACCGAATAACAGCAGCCAGAAGCTCCAAACCCTACCCACTCCAGACTGCATTAATATTCTGAAGCTAATTTCTCATCAACCACACATTGTTACTTCTACATCCAAACATGTCGCAATGGAACTCCAATGCATAACTCCGACGAGCATCACCATCCAATCTTGTGTCAGGATATAGCATCAGTCCACAGCAGATACAAATGCTGGATTGTCCAAAGCCCCATGAGCTACAGTGTTCCATTGTCTAAACCTTATATGGAACACCAACATGCTTTGGTGTATTATGTGTCTCAGGAGTGAACCTTGAACCCATAATGTTGGCATAATTTAGCACATCTGAATTCTTCCTTGGGCCATTTTGTCATTGTGATAGAATGTCTACTAAATAACGCATCCGGAGTAAACAAAAGGATAGCTCACGACAAAGGATCTATAGATCCTTTGTCAAGTACCTAGGGCGAAATACTAATATGACTCAGCTATTTAGTTAAAAGGGTCAACAATCGTATCTAGCATCTATTGTATGGACTATCTCCGATTCCTACGTTTCAGGCACTAAATCAGCAAGTGGCGAACTTCTAACGAATTTATAGGAGGCACTATTTAGCTCGTAGAGTGTTGGCGCAGACAAAGAAACACAAACCTGCCACATGCACAGCATTGCAAAGACCCTTTTGACGCATCACGAAACTTCTTCTGCATGGCTGGACTCTCATTTATTATCTTGGTATACTTAAGGAAGGCTTCATGAACTTGCTTGGTGAACTCTTCTGAACCTTCTGGCGGATCTTTCTGCTGAGGAAGATCTTCACCCTCAGGAGTATCCTCATGGTTCATTTCAGCTTCATTGGGATTATCATCTTCTGACGACTTTGGATATTTATTATTTAGCCTAATGAATTCATTTCTTGATGATCCACCATCAAAATGATGACGAGCAACTCTCATTCTCTTTTTTTCGCTCTTAGTCAGTGCTCCTTTCCCTCTTCCCTGCATGGAAGGTACCCCAAATTTTGAGTGACCAATAGGTCTGGACAGCCTTTGCGAGATAGGTTTGTGTTTTGAATATCCATAGGCCAAGGTGCTTGAATGAGGATGGCCTTCTTGCTCTGCGTCAGTCCATTCTCCACTGATTTCATGTGGCAAAGCAAGCCTTGAGAAAACATTATGGTTACTTGGCATACCATATTTTGGATCATCTTCATCTTCATCAACCATATCATAAATTCTTGACATTCTTCGAGGGGATAGGTCACACTCAACCATATTATAATACCCCCGTCCAGCAAATTCATCATCAGCTTGACACATGTCCATTTCATGATCATGAGAAAGAGGACTCCTGTATCTTTTCCTAGAAATCATGGGAGAAGCTTCTCTATCACTTACGTCACGGCCATCCTCAAATGAATCAAAATCATGCAGACGAGCTGGGCGCCTTGCATTTCCAACAGGCTCAAATCTAGGGGAGCGAGAATAGTGATCACTGCCACCCCTTGCTGGTGGGTAAGGTACAGATGCATGGATGCCATAGGAATCACGTCGATTGTGCTCAGAGTCATGAAGTATGCCTTGATAGCTATCCTCATCCTCTTCCAACCTATGGGATAGCCTCAGATTGTGGTTCATCCTTTCATCCTTGAGGCCTGTCAAAGGTCCTAAGCCCGATATGTGCCTTGGATTCTGTGAGACATTACCACGTAAGTCCTCCGATGCAACATATGTGTCAATTATTGGATCCCTTGTAACATATCCATGTCCATCATACTCCAGCCGTTCAGCCCTTGGTGCAAGCCTAGAGAATTCCTGCCTTGTAATGTTCAGCAATGCCTCATCACCATGATCACTGCCATCCTCCAACGACCTTCCTGAGAACCTATGAGCACGAACTCTCCCACGTGCTAATGACTCATCAGGCGGCATTCCAAGGCCATTCATTTCATATCCATTACTTGGCTCAAAGTCAGGTTCACTATGCATCCTGTATTGCCTGTCCTTAGAGAGCAAGGATGAGGAAGAATCACCAATCTGCTTCAGCTGTGTACCCACCGGGTCAGACCCAAGCATACCCCTACTAGAGTAAATCCTATCAGTTTCTCTGTCCCCATGAATAGGCATCTCCGCGGTAGGGTAAATGCTATCAGTTCCTCCATTTTCCTCGGCGATCACATCCCTATTACCAGAATAATTCCTCACATTTCCTCTACCCCTCTCAGCATATGGACCAGGCAAGCGGTCGCCATACTCAAACCTGCTACCATCACGCACTAAGCGTGTGCTTCCAGTGCCAAAACCATCACCTGCCATCATATCAGATTCCCCGGATAAGAATCCAGTACCTGTAGGTGGCACAGAGGGGTACAGTGGTGGAGGTGTAGACAACGCTGCCCGTGGCGGAGACAACCTGCGCTCTTGATACAATGCAGTAGTCCTTCCTGATTCAGTTGCACTGATTCTGAGTGTCACACCATCGTCCCCAAGCAACTCCCTTTCCTTGTCAATGTACCGTCGACCTGGGCTGCCAACATAGTCACTGTGCCTGTTAAGGCTACGGTCACTGGGGCCTCCAAAGTAGTCACTTTCCTTTCTCCCACTGTGCAGGGATGGTCGGCTGAGGTCTGACGGGTGATCGGGAAGCATGTAGGCAGGCGGAGCATTGTAAGTCTCGCTTGCACCACGGTCATGCACCTGATGGTAGTAGTCCTCCCTGCGCCCATGGTGGGGCAAGTCACTATAGTCCTCCCTACGCCCTTGACGGGGCAGATCGCGATCGCTGACGTAATCCTCCTCCCTGCGCCGGCGGCCAGGCTCAGCGTGGAGGTCATCGTAGCCCAAATCCCCGCGGCCAGCAGGACGGTCACGGTCACCACCGTAGCTCACTGGGCCGCGGGGCAGGTCGCGATCACCGCTGTAGTTCCCCTTTCGCCCACGGCTGTGCTCATCGTAGCTGGAATCCCCACGGCCGGGAGGAGGGCTGCGGTCACCGCCGTAGCCCATCTGGCAACCACGGGGCCGGACACGGTCGCCGCCGTAGCCCACGCGGCCTCCGCGGGTCGGGCCACGATTGCCGCGAGTCGCCTCTCGGTCGCCGTCCTCGCCCCTCGGGCGCCTCGCGCGCGGGGGCGGTGACGGGCTGCGACGGCGGGGGCTGTGGTCGATGCGCCGGCGAGGGATGTCATCAGCGCGGCGGCGGGGGCTGTAGTCGGGGCGGCGGTCGCGCCTGTCCCGGTCGTCCCGGGAGGCGGCGCCGCCCGGCCGTACGTCTCTGCGGTCATACCCACCTCCTCTCTCTCTTCCCCCGCCTCTTCCCCTACCTCCTCGTCTGCCTCCGCTTCGCATGCTCAGACGGATGGGTCACCGGAACGTGGGGCGCGTGGTGTCGGGTCGCAACCGTGGGTGGCGGCGGGTTACCGGGTGGGGGGAGATGTATCAGATCTAGGCGTCCATGCCCAGATGCAACACGGCGACGGTGGCGAGGGAGAAGCGGTAATCGTAGCGGCGATCGCCGTCAAGGAGGGCGATGGATCTGGTGGCGGCGGCGGCGGCGGCGGATGATTCGGGAGATTCGAGCGGCGGAAGTGGGGGAGTCGGTGGGGATGGCTATTTCAATGGGCCGATCTGGTGGGCCTGGCCTGGCCTGGGTGATTCGAATGGGCCTGTGGAGTTTCCAACTACAAAAGCAACGGAGGAATAGAGGATTGCAACTTGCAAGGCAAACGAAATTCTTGCAGAAAGAAGGGAAAGATCCTCAAAATTTTGGAACTTGGAAGTTTTATTTAAAAATCATCTAATGTGAGAAAAAGACAGTAACAAAAGTATTCCAATGTTTGAATAAAGTCGCTAAACGAAATATACAGATGCTTATGCAGTACCTTTGGTTTTATCTTATCTTCTTCTTTTTCATCTAATATCGTGCCCCCTCTAAACTCCAGTTCATGTGAAGTTTGCATGGAAAAGACACGATGTAAATTTTTTTGCATTTTCCATCTGTTTGCTACTTTATCTATATTTTTCTAGTTATTGTATTAAGGAAAAGAAAATATACTATGTTTTATAACAAGGAATTTATATTAGCGGCAAACTATCAATAATAATAGCACTTTGAGAAATATGGGAAGGAGTTTGTTCAACAACCATCCTTATTAATTTGTATCCTTTCACCCTTCTATTTCGTTGATTTTCTCTTCTCTATTTGGTTAGTTATTAGATTATAAAGGATATATGTGAAGAGTTCAAGGTACGTCAATTAACTAGCTATAGCTAAGAGCATCTCCAACAATTTTCAATTCACTTTCTAAAGTTAAATATTGGGAATACCCTAGAAAACTACTCCTCCAACAGTTTTCAATATGTACTCCTAAATTTACCAACTCCTAAAAAACTCATCTCGGTTGTCACATTTAGCTCATATTTAACAATTCCCAATCCTAAAATCTTGATAGGACCTACAAAAAAGTTGATATAGAGAAATTCAATAATATTTGACAACCATTTATTGAGATTTTTTGGAGATTATGATTGTTTTTACTCTCAATATTTTTTTAGAAACTTACTAAAAATTAATTTTTTGGGAGTCATTTTTTACATAAGTATTGAAGATGCTCCAACAATTGGACATGTGCGGTATCATCAGCCTCTAAGGCTAGTCTCAATGGAGAGTTTCATTTTGTTATTTTCAAGAGTACCATGTCACCAAAATTATTTTTAAAACCATAAATAAAATCATCTCAATAATGCATAGTTTTATTTTGATATTACTTTACACGTATTTCTATATTGTATTTTCACTCCTTCAATGTTAGTTTTATGGTGTTTTATATTTAGAAAATCGTATACCTAGTTTCAACTAGATGAAAGTGCTTTCATCTCTCTTCATAACTTTGTTGCCATATCATCCAGTTTGCTGATGTGACATACTATTTAATAAAAATAAAACTCCCATTAAAAATAGCCTAACATGGTGTTCCAGGGTTCAGACTTCCCTGTAGCAAATCTGACAAAAAAAAAAACTTCCTCACTATCGGCAGTGAGAAAGGAATCCTCATGTTCTCATGAAATTTACAGCATCCGTCTGATGGATGGGGAAAACTCGTTATTTTCCAGACAAATTACACACCAAAAACATTGCTCCTACGGATTCCAGAATGACCAAAGAAATGAATGACAACACATCCACGTCAAGAAACATTCTTTAAATACATTCATTCATAATTTATAAACCTTCTAGAAATTAACGGCATCCGTTATCCATTATTAAAAGCACACCACCCATGGCATCCATTATCCATCCAAAACCAATTGGTGATTGTGAAACACAAAAGGTGATTCTACAGTTTAAACTATATATATCTGTACAAGTGTATATTCCATTATCTCGCCATAAAATAATTGGCAACACTTGCATTACTGTGAATAATTGGCAACATTTGCATTACTGTGACCGGGCAAAATCTGCAAACAAACAAGCGCCCCAACCACTACAAGTTTCCTCTTGAGTTTCACTCCAGTGATCACAGTGTCGGCATCAATGATGAGGATACGAGCAGTAAATGGCCCAAAAAGCAAAACAACTTTGTCATGTGATAAGAACAGATGATGGTTTCTTGAAGCTGGAACCACTTGTTTTATTTGAACATGCGGCTGCCCTATCCTTTGTCACAGCACTGCCTAAAACGAATTCTGAAGAATTTGATGGCTGATCATTTTCACCTTCACCTGGTCTAGCCCAGATTTTGATGAGTCCCTCACGGCAGATCGTAACAATTGATTCACTGGTGAACACCAAACCAGAAAGGAGATCCACATGTACTCGGTGGGCGACAAGGGGTGAGAGCTTCGGCACATGTCGCATTTTTGGTGAAGGTTGAAGAACACCAGTTGGAGGGCATGCACTGTCCCAATGTGCAGAAGGGCTTCCACTGCTAAATGTTGGCGAGCCACTTGAAAGATGACGTAGTGGGGCAACAATCTCGTCTGGCACGAGATCCCATAGAAGAAGCTGGGTATCCTAGGAGTACATAATGATGAAAATTTGTCAGATAAGCAAAAAAACATGTTATCAGCAAAATCTACCTTGTGGATGCAAATGAAGCATACGCTCAAGAAATGATGTCGAACCACACATTTTTGCTAAAACTACAGTCTACAGCATGTTGAAAATAGGAATATGACAAGGGGAAATGGTCTTCAGTACTTAACTAACATACACAGAAACTTAAAAAAGAATATCACCAGCATATTGATATCTCAAAAAATATATGCAGTTATTTACTCCTCTTGAAAGGAAAAATTAACACTATAACAGCAAAGTTTTTGTTTCAAACAAACAGAAAATTGATGGTTTATGGCATCTTAAGGAGCATAACAATGGATTGCGCAAACTGTCCATAATTCATTGATATAAGGTCTGCAAATAACCGAGCAAGAATAAAACAAGTGAAACGAGAAGTCTTTCAAGGTATCCATTATTTTGTTAGAAATACGACTCCCAAAATCTATGCCTTCTGTAAATTTAGTAGTTAGAGATTGGGACCCAGGTATGCACTGCTTTAGTACTGCTTATTACAGCTACCACTTGACTTCAATATACAGAACATACTGTAACAATATGTCAAACTATAGATCCAACTACTTGCTATACCTGTCCAACAGAACCAAAGCGATACACGTTTTCTCCAGTTCCATCAGAACTTGGTGGAGACCAATAGGAATCAAAAGCAACTCCACTTACCTGAGAAAAGAAAAAAAGTAGCCTTGTCCTCAACAAAAAAGTTTTAATAAGGAACATTGATAAAATTTAATGCAGGTTAAACTATTACCCAGGAATTGTGCCCTTCACCCCATGCAACTATCTTTCTGTCATCCATGCTCCATACTTGCACAAGATCATCTTCACCACCAGTTAACAGATATTTGCCATCTGAGCTGTAGGCACACAACACATTAGATAAGGTCAGCAGCTGAAATACTTATTTGTGTGCCTTGCCCCTCATAAGTGACAAAACCGTATAACAGTGAGAAACTATTTGCAGGATATGAAAAGACGCGAACAGAAATATCTGAAGAAAGAACCATTGATGAATGGATCAATCAAGACAAACATGCAATTTCATTGACATAGGATAATTTACCACGGATCAAGCAAAAGGCAAAAAAGAAACCATGGAAAGAAGACCATGCTACCAAAAAAATGTTTCAACATAATTCACAGGGCAACCTTAATGTATTTAGATATAACGTTTGATAGCTATCATGAAACTATATATCAAGTAATACAAAAGAACAACTGACCCCCCAAGCACAAACAACCCATGGTAGATGCAAGTCAACATCCAACTACTTGATATTTCAACAGTAATGTACTTCACGATGTGACACTTAAAACAAGCATGGTTGCAAGCAGAGCAGGCATAACTGGCAAGTGCCTCGAGACACCAACTTAACTAAGTTGAGAAACTATTTGTGTGCCTTGCCCCTCATAAAGTATTATAGGGGGCTGTTTGGATTCTGACAAGGACGACCTCGCCAAACTTCGGTGTGCCCATGCTCGCCCGCACATTGGCGGCAAATTTCTTCGCCCGCGTCTCGCCAATGCATTGATGCAGAAATGAACTATGGCGCTGCTATGACACCAGGGCAAAGCCAAACTTTGGAAACACGTGGGCTGCAATCCAGACTCTAGCCAACTGAGCGTTGGCGAGCTTCGGCAACACCAGTTATTGGTAAGCTTGTGTCGGCGGCAATTCAAGCGTACCCTAGATACACTATAACACACAAGGAACACTAACAGGATGCTACATATCAGTTTGACATGCATGTTTCAGACGAACAGAAATATAGTACAGGGAAACTTCAGCAGAAAAAGCTCTGAATACTAAAATTCATTAATACATGATGACTAAATAACCAACAGGAACCAGAAAGTGCAAATACATAATGATACAAGTGAAAGCAGGGAACAATATAAATAATTCAAACTGCACGTCATTTACACTTACCTCCAAGTGCAACACAAAAGCGCTCCATAATAACTTCTTCCACCAAATACTAGTTGTTCCTTTGAAAAATCAAAAACTCTCAAATATCCTACATTTGTGTGTTTATCAATGTTAGTTCAATATAAGAATCAAGTCAAAAATGTTAGCTCAGTAAGAAAGACAAAGCTGGTGGACCTTATCATGGGTAAAAAGAACTTATGGTGCCTAGGGCAAAGTAAGTACCATCTCTCCCAACAGTTGCCAAGTATGCACCATCAGGTGAAAAGGAAATTGCATTGATGGAACCTTGACAGATGTGCCATCTTCCAACTGGGTTGCACTGTAAAAAAATCATGATTTAAATCACAGTCAAAGGCCACATTTTTAAGGTCAAAAATATATTACATCCCAGCCTAAACTCTTAGCATCAAATGTTTAAAAAGGACTACTTTTCATAATCTGTAACAGTACACTCATAAAATTATTTCCCGAGATTCATCATACATGGTGTACTTCGGTCATTGTTGGACGGTGGACCTTTGTGGCTTGTACAGCCCTAGAGTTCTTGTAGCAAAATATATTGTACATCTAACATCCCTAAGCTCGTGCAGGTGAAGGCAGGACAGATGCAATAGTGTTGAACTTAGCCAGCATGCTACCCAAAAACTATTGTTGAATGTCAATCAAACCCGGAAATGTCAAGGCAAATCAATTAAGTAAACTTACGTTTCTAAAGGACAATTGTGGTATTTTATCACTTTATCAGTAATCTCCACACGAAAATATTTAAGTGGTGTACCTTCGCTTGGATTTCTGTCGTTACATGCAACATTAAACAACAAGAAGTTTTACGAAACAGTCCATCGTTTAGCAAGTAACATTAACAAGGAGGAACAAGTGTATTCATTGCTTCAAGGCTACTTACAGTTAGATTGCTACTACATCACAGAATAACCAAAGTGCTACCAGTCTACTATATATAGATGAAATGAAATAGAAACATAAAAAAAAAGCACCCTTTACAATGTGAACTGATGCTAAAGCATCTTTCTTCACCAAAGTAATGCAGTTTAGATAAGCACTAAGCAGTAATGGAATAACCTATATACCTTACTGGATTTTGCATGTGAAACCATAAACTGTGATTGATCTTTCACAGCCGGAAACGTACAATCCGTGTTTCCATCCTTATTCTGAATACAAAAAGGGTAGAAAGTCAATTAGAAATATTAAAAAAAAAGTCTGCCAGTATATTATAAAATCTTACAGTTGCTCACTTTATCATACACGTAAAAATTTCCATCAGAATGGCTGACAACAAAAAATCCTTCACGGTCTGGCACCCATGCAACTGATGTGCACCGGCTGAAAAACATTAGTGTCCTGATGTCAATTAGATAACTAAGTCAAATAAATTGATCAAGATAAAAGGTGTCCGGCTTATATTGCCGCAAAGTCACACTTCAGATAGCTAATTCAGCAATAATAAAAAATAATGTTAACAAAAAGAAAATTGTTCCAGAAAGCCAGCATAAAAATGTAAGCCCTTTACTTTCGCTCGTATACATGTTGAAGGATTCAGGGCATGCAAGAAAGCACTATAGACAGCAGAATACAAGCAAAGAAAGAATCTCTCCCTTGATGTCACATGTTTTTGGGACGTCAGCACTAACGGCACAGAAGGAAGATGGCTTCGGCAGACTAGGTGACAGCACCAGTAGGGCCATCCACTACATCTTAGAGACATTGTCAATTTTTTTAATCAGGTTTCATCAGGATGTTAGTGTCTTTGTAGGCAAGTCAGGCAGAAATTTTGAGATAATTTGTTTGGCCATTAGCTTCATGTATTAGACAGATGGCTATATAATGTCAGGCCTTTGATGAATTGAATAAAGCAAGAATTTTACCTAACTACTACTCAGAGCCTCTGTAGTGAGGCAAGTTGGTCATCATGCTATTTAACTCTAAGCTCTACATCCCGTACCACGTTAGTTGATACAAAACTCAAATGTTAAAATAGTAAAGAATGGATCATGCCTTCCACTGGACGAGACATCTTTGTCACCCTTATTATAATGTTGAGCTGCAACAGGCTTCCTTCCAGGGTCCTGTAACTGTTGCCTCAGCGACATTGAATAGACTGCACAGCAGATCCACATAACAAAGAATGAAAATCAAACTCATGCATAGTCCATAATGAAGCATAAAGCAATCCAGGCAAACAATTGTACTAACCATCCCCTGATCCCATCCCAACGATCAGGTCATGCCCATCTTTGGCCTCTGGGTCAAATGCATGGCACAGCGGGTTCGAGTTGCTGAAATGAATGGACTTTATTGGATCCTAGTTCAAGTAACCAAACTGATCAGAAAAGAGCAAACGGCATCAGAAACTGTATTTAGCTTGCATCTAAAAGAAGACTGATTACCTTGTCCGGGGAATTGAGGTCACTGATGAACAGTGTGTCAGCAGAATTGAAGATGATGTATGTACCCTTGCCATCATAATTTGGCGCCCCCTGTGATCCACTAAGGCCAGTAGATGTACCAAGACCTCCTCCCACCCGGCTGCTTCCAGACACAACCCGGTTTCCACCATTGCCCCCAGCCCGGTTACCGTTCCCAGCGCCCAGAAACCTTGCTGCCGCAGATCGCATCCCGCTACTTGAGCTTGGTGTTGACGGTGCGGAGCCCTGGCCAGCAGGTTTCTCCTTGAGGTAGGCCACTGTCAGCTGCGTTGATCGATCAAAACCGACCATTACTGTAAATATATTTTTCAAGACTGCAAATTAAGTCTATGCGCACAGCAGAAAATGCAAGCTATTGCTACCACCCCAAGAGCATAGAGAACCCCCTGAATTTACCATAGAGATTACTGTTTGCTCATTAGAAAGTTAGCCTGAAGTTGGTATCGAAACAGGAAATCATGTATATATACTCACACGAAAACACAAAAAAAACCCAACTTTGCCTGTGGAGCATGGGTAAACTGAACTGCCGATGATCAACTCTATCGCTAAACGCATTCCTACTTGGAAGCACCCAATATCGCATATACAGGGGAGACTCGTAATTCACCTCAACTTATCACTAACCCCGACCCCAATTATCCAATATTCCAATAGCATAGCGAACTACAGCTAATGGAACCAGCCGAAGCGGCAATCCCCCACCCTACACGCACGCCGGCCGCTCGCCCCAACCATCGCCGTGTACCTGGGAGACGGTCCTGCCGCCGTGGCCGTAGTGCGGCACCGCCGAGTGCGTCTTCTCGTACTGCAGCTTGTACCTCCCCTCGGGCGTCTTGAAGTAGGCCTTGAGCCCGGCCCCCGCGGCGCCGGCGCCTCCAGTACCGGGACCCGCCCCGGGCGCTCCCGCCATGCCCGGCGCCACCGCTGCGCCCGACTGTATTTACAGCTCACCCCCCGCCGCCGATGGCCTCCCGCGAGGCGACCCCGCCGCGGATAGGGCGTCGGGGAGGTGGGGCGGAGATTGGTCGAGGCGGCGACGGAGATGGGGCGGCGCGGTTGCTGTCGATTTGGGGAGGAGGCGACGGCGAGGACGAGGGGGAATCGGCAGCGGCTTTGGTAGAACTTGGAGGCGGAGAAAACAAAATAAACGTGTTTTTTTTTTTTGCGAGCAGACAAGTACCCCACTCGTCAGCGGCCGTGGAGGCGGCGTTGTTGCGTGACGTCAGCACGCGTCAGACCTCCTCGCGCCAACTCCCGCCGCTAGACCGGCGCGCCCATCGGACGAAACTGCAACCTTTGGAATCGACCGTCCACCACCGTTCTGCAAAGCCGAAAACAACACGTAAATCAGTTGTAAACAGCGGCAAGGACGTCTCGGCGTTGCATTATTATTAATAACAGTAGCAATAAGCTAACATAAAATGACACCCTGGCACACTAGCTTGTCTACGTAATTATAGAGGACTCGGTAATTTTTAGTTGATTAATTATTGTTTTGAGCCATCAAATATGGATCTAATAATATATAATTATTATATAAATAATTTTATAAAAAAACATAAAAATAACAAATTCTGGATTGAAATTTTTTATTCGATTGAAAGCTAGAAAATATATAACTATAATTAGATACGTGCTAAATACATCTTTCATGTCATTCCGGATGATTCCACCTTCTCGCAATATAAGCCTCCAGGACGTTTTCAACTGCCCTCCCCTGTCGCGTTTAGCAAATGGCCAGCAGTAAAAGCACAGCGCAGATGGTTTTTCATCAGTAAAATAAAACTGCTGACGTGATTAGGCGTGACTAGCGTCGTCCATATGTACGCAACAAACGGTACAAACCAATCAATAACTCAACTGCTGGCGTGATTCGATCTGCTCCACGGGCCCTATGCATCACCAAGATTGATGGGCTGTGGGCTTGTCGATGATCAAACTATTGCCCTTTACACGTGTACCTACATCATGCGGACATGCCTGCAACACTGCATCGCGCCATCGATCGTGTGTGTTGATATAGGTTTACAGGAAGAGAGGGGCAGTCCATGCATGTCTCGTAAACTCATGTGCATGACTGCGGCAATAGCATGGGCTCGCATGCATGTGTCTACTTTCTACAGAAAACTCAAAGTTTGCACTTGGCACATAGCAAAGTATGAAATACCTATAGTAAAATTTTTGTCGTAGGCTGCACACGGTAAAATATTTGTCGGTAAAGTCGGCTTTGTCGTGTATCTTATATCGGACACACGGTAAAGGCTTTGTCGAGTGTCAAAAAACACTCGGTAAAGACTTGCACTCGATAAAATCTAAATTATGGAAAAAACTAGAAGAAATAAAAAAAAATTCACATCGAGGAACCCACCGCCTGTCCCAGTCCCAAGTCGCAAGTCACGGTATTTTTTCGCGCGCTACGCGTAAGGCTGTGGCAATAGCATGGGCACGCATGCATGTGTCTACTCACTACGGGAAACTCAAAGTTTGTCGTGTGCGAAGAGCACACGGCAAAGCACGAAATACCCATAGCAAAATCTTTGTCGTGGGCTGTACACGACATCTCTCACTCAGCAAAAGATTTATTGGCAAAGCCGGCTTTGTCTTGTGACTTATATCGGACACACGGCAAATGCTTTGCCAAGTGTCAAAAACACTCTGCAAAATCTAAACCATGGAAAAAACCAGAAAAAATAGCAAAAAAAAAATTCACGCCGAGGAACCCCATCCGCCTGTCCCAGTCCCAAGTTGCAAGTCACGGTATTTTTTTGCACGCTACGCGCAAGGCTGCAACAATAGCATGGGCACGCACGCATATGTCTAGTTACTACTGGATACTCAAAGTTTGCTGTGTGGCAAGGGCACACGGCAAAGCACGAAATACCCACGATAAAATCTTTGTCGCGGGCTGCACACGACATCTCTCACACCGCAAAAGATTTGTCGGTAAAGTCGGCTTTATCGTGTGCCTTATATCGGACACACGGTAAAGGCTTTGTCGAGTGTCAAAAAACACTCGGCAAAGACTTACACTCGACAAAATCTAAAGTATGAAAAAAATCAGAAAAAATAGTAAAAAAAAATTCACGCCGAGGAACCCCACCGCCCATCCCAGTTCCAAGTCGCAAGTCGCGGTATTTTTTCACGCGTTACGCGAAAGGCTACGGCAATAGCATGGGCACGCATGCATATGTTTACTCACTACGGGAAACTCAAAGTTTGCCGTGTGCCTATCCATGATAAAATCTTTGCCGTGAGCTGCACACGGCATCTCTCACACGGCAAAAGATTTATCGGCAAAGTCGGCTTTAACGAGTGTCAAAAAACACTCGACAATGACTTACAGTCGGCAAAATCTAAATCATGGAAAAAACCAAAAAAATAGCAAAAAAAAATTGTGCCGAGGAACCCCGCCCGCCCGTCCCAGTCCCAAGTCGCAAGTCGCGATATTTTTTCACACGCTACGCGAAAGGCTGCAGCAATAGCATGGGCACGCATGCATGTGTCTACTCATTACGGGACTCAAAGTTTGCCGTGTGCCAAAGACACACGGCAAAGCACGAAATAATCATGGCAAAATCTTTACCGTGGGTTGCACACGACATCTTTCACATGACAAAAGATTTATCGGTAAAGCCGGCTTTGCAGTGGCTTTGCCAAGTGTCAAAAAACACTCGGTAAAATCTAAATCATGGAAAAACAAAAAAAAATAGCAAAAAAAAATTATGTCGAGGAACCCCGCCCGCCCGTCCGAGTTGCAAGTCGCGGCATTTTTCGCGCGCTACGCGCAAGGTGCTCCCGTCAAGAATCGAACCTACAACCTCACTTTCGCGCATAGCCTCTCCCAGCACTACACCACACTTCAGTTGTGACTACCAACCGCGTTCACTCTTTTTATAGTTTACATCTTTGCCGAGTACATTCTATCGGGCACAAGGTAAAGACCATATTTGTCGTGTGTCTTATATTGAGCACACGGCAAAGACCATGTTTGTCGTGTGCCTTATATCAGGCACACAACAAAGACCTATTTTTATATTTTCCAACATATTTTTTGTTGACTAAATTAATTCAAATAAAAAAATGTTGAACTACAAAATTGTATAACTTATTAAGATCTATAATTTTTATTTTGGTAATTTATTCATTTGATAAAATAGTATTAATATTATTCACGAATCTTATATGTATTATTGAATGTTTCGAGATTATTAGATTTTGTGAACAATATTTTGAATTAAATTGAGTAATGCATAAATAATCAAAATAAAAGTTGTAAGTTTTCAAAAGTTATACAACTTTATAGTTTAAATTTTTGTTTATTTGAATTAATTTACGGTTTTAAACCGCGTGTTAATTTTTTTACACACGATATAGAATTTACCGTGTGTTTTAATTTAACACATAACAAACACCATTTTTATCGTATGGCCGAAATAAAATACACAGCAAAGTTTCAAACACACAGCAAAGATTGATTTTTCCGTAGCGACTGTTGTGAGTTGTGATAGTCTAGAACCTAGAGCTACATTACAGTACTACTCCTACTAGGTAAAGAAAGAGGTTTGATCGATACAGGGATACTTATCATGGCTGCGATAGACCATGCATTTCTGCAGAGTACTAATATGACTCAGGATCACAATATAGCAACCCTTCTCACATGGATGTCGCACAACGTAAAACAATCGTTCGGCGTCTCACATGGATGATGTCACACAAAGGAGAACGAGCTTTCGGCGTTTGGCCAACCGAATTGGTATCGTGTGTGATATGTGTGATCCGCGCCGGTTTTTTATTGATCGCAGAAAGTGGGCTGACAGGAACATCAGTTGCCGTGCCAGGCGCGCCACAGCCAAACCAGGCTTCGTCCTCGACTCACGTCTCTCGTTGGCTCAACTTGCGTCCACCATGCGTGTAGGAGTTTCGAAGTGGTCGTCTGTCTAGTCCAATCGCATGTGTGTAAAGGCCGCATGGTGTGCATTGCATGCCAACACAGGTTCCCCATTTTGTCGGAGCTCCGATCGAGACGAGACCATCGAGAGGGAGAATCCAACTTTTACCACACGGTTAAAGAGGTGGTGGTTGCAAACAACAACAACGCCGCATCGTCGAGACCTTGACCCTCCTTCCTGCACAGCATGTGCTTTTTCATACCATGCACGCACGCAAAAAAAAAAAAAAAAAAAAGGTTCGCCTGCGTGCATTCCTGCCGCGCCCTGTACATGCGGCTTGCCACAACACGTACTGTACCTGTGTACCGTGTACGTACGTACGCGAATGGCATGATTGACTCAGTCAAACAAAACAAAGTCCCGGCGCGGACGAACAATTGTTTGCTTTGGTGCGTCGTCACACGAATTATTAAGAGTTTCTATTCTTCATGGCCCTGAGTTAGCATATACAAAATCATTTTAGGTGCGTCGTTGTCACACGACACGCCGTCAGGCTAATAATCGACACACGCGAGGACCTTTGAAGGATGACCCAAACGAGACGACAGCAGATCCATGTGGTCCCGTGGGCCCCCAACACTGGCGGCCCATATCCTGACAGCCCGTGATAGTCCGACGCTGTACTATCCCAGTGTGTACTTGGCCTCCTTCCTCCTGCCGTCGTGTGCCTGTATCACGCGAGAGAGAAACGACCAACACCGCCAGCTAGATTAGACTCCCTTTGTAACTTGGATTGGCGGCCCACACTTCGTGCTGGAGCTCCAGGACACTTGTGCTTGACTAGGAAGTGTATGTACTGATATGTTTTTCTTAGCATCAAAATTAAAGAGCAAATGAAAAGGGCTTTTCTTTTAATTATTACAGAAAAAGTAGGGGTGAGATTTGCTATTGTTTCTCAGCTAATACTTCGCACATCTCGGAGACAAACTCCCTCGGGATCCTTTTTATTGATGTTAAGACATGGTGTTTAGTTCAAATTGAACTATATATGTGAAGATTTGGAGCATTTTTTAATGATTGGGACTTCTCATATGGAAGCTAAAACCAAGTATATGTATGTATAAGACGTTTTTAACTGAAGATGGAATTTTTTCTTATTATTAAACTTAAAAGAGTGTGGTCAGACTTGGCTGACTCTCTTAACTCGAGGAAAGTAGAAAGCTTTGAACAAATGGCTACTTGTTGGCTCTCTAAAAAGAGATTTGTGGTGTTTAACATGTTCACAGCGGCAAGCATGTAGAGTATCTGGAAGTTAAGAAATAATCTTTGTTTTTAGAATGGCGCATGGAGGAATTTGGGAGTACTCTGGAGGCAGATAACTACAATTCTGAGAAACGGGGAACTGCTCTGCCCTGTGAGCTCTTCTCTGCACAATTGGAAGACCTGACAAGACGCAACTCGGAGCCGGACAAGCTGAGATGATAATAGACCACAAGGCGTGTTGGCTGACAACTGAGTTACTCTTGTAATAGGTAGCTGAAGTGGATGTATTGAGAGAGAATGCTGTGAGGAAGTTAGCGGGAGTGGTTGGCTCTAACTGGTTATGTAAACAATGACACAGGTCTCGAATGCAATGCATGATGGCACCGTCCCTATTACTCTAAAAAATTATATACCTCAAACTTATTTTCGCATGAACCTCACTCCTACATCTTATTAAATAATAATAACAATTAGGTAAAAATGAATATTTTTCTTCTTAATCATACATATTTTATGGTTCCTTTTTTTCATTGGGGGGGGGGGGGGGGGGGAGAGGTCATGATCCCCTTATGCAAACAATATGGAGCTCCACACAGTTGTGTTGTTTTTCAGGGAACCTGAATTTATTCATCTAAATAAAGTTAACATGTTAGAATCTGCAATGCAAAGTCTTAAAGGAACAAAAGAGATAGAAATTGAGATAATACACTATTTTCGTGTCACTTTTACCTAATTACATCTAATATCATAGATGACTAGTCACATAAAATTTGTGTGGATGTAGATCAAGAGACCCTCATGTGACATTTCCGTTTAAAAAAAAAATACCTTTACTGCTAGTAGGCCCCGCTGGACCCACCCGTCAGCCACCGGCACTCAGCGCCACGCACCGCCCGCGCCGGGGCAGCGCTCGCGTGCGTGAGCACCGGAGGCGCCACGCGGGCCTGCGGCCGGGCCCCGCCACCGCTTTTCACCGAGAGATAGAGATCGGGATCTTTACCCGGCTCTTCTCCGTTACTTCTTTTCTCTCCCACTCGGTTTCTTTTCTCTCGCTCCCGCCTCCTCTGTTTCTTTTCGCCGCCGGCCGAGCCTGTTCCTCGCCGTCAACTTCCCGGCCAACACCCCTCTTCGCCGCGCAATACTCCCAGTAACTCACTTCGGTCATCTAGTACCGCCACCCGTTGAAGACCGCGACGAGGAGTCGTCGTTTGTTTCGGTGAGCACCGATGACCTCTTTCCGCCTTCCCCTCTAATTCAATTTCTACTCCCATCTATAATCAAATTCCTTGCAACGAAAGGTTTTTAGCTTGATTACGCCTCCGTTTGAACCTTGTCCACTTGATTTTGACCCCGGATGATTCTATGCTCCACGTTCTTCCCCACCGCCGTTGTCGAGCCCGCATCGCCACCGGCCGCCACCCTTGTTGCTCCGATGAGCCAGCTCATCGTCGTAGCCTTTTCTCCTCTGCCACTTGCTGGTACCGCCGCCCCTTCTCCGCGTTGGCTGGCCGAGCCGAGCTCGAGAACGAGCTCGAGCTCCGACGGCAGAGTCACCGCGCGGGCGCGCGCGCGAGCTCGAGCGTTCCCTGATGCTGGGCCAAGACCGCACGATTTGGCCGGCAGGCCGAGCCACTGGCTCGCGCGAGAGCCCAAGCGCTCGTGTCGCTGGGCCACGTCCCGCCCCGCCTGGGCCGTCGCGTGGCTGGGCCGTGCTCCCGCACCGCGCTGCTGTGCTACTGGACCGGGTCCAGCAGCAGCTGGGCTGCCCTGAGGCCCATAAGAGCGAAAACCAGTTTT
The DNA here is from genome assembly GCA_030378355.1 of Eleusine indica. Classification (NCBI taxonomy): domain Eukaryota; kingdom Viridiplantae; phylum Streptophyta; class Magnoliopsida; order Poales; family Poaceae; genus Eleusine; species Eleusine indica. The sequence goes on from CM059494.1 coordinate 51,391,972, forward strand.
CGTTTATTCTTTTCTTTTCCGAGGCTTTTCATTTAAAAATAATTCTAGAGTTTAAATAAAACCTAGCAAATAAATTAGACTTCCTAAAATCTTGGAATTAATTTTGTTAGGTTCCAAATAATTTCCTCTACCACTTTATGAAATAAAATTTAATATTTAATGTATATGATTTTTAAGTATTTAATTAAGTTTATGAATTATCTTTTAATTGTTAATTAATTTATTTTCTAAGTTAATATTTATTTTGCTAAAGGAGTTATTTTATGTTTAAATTGGGTAACTAAGGGTTATTAATTTGAATTAAAACATGTTAAACTCTTGTCATTAATGGACTTAATTACTCTTATTTTGAAGAAAATACTTCAGACAAGAGTAATTAAAATTCTTAGTCTAAATATTCTATCGCATCATCATTCTCAATGCATTGCATGTCATATTTTATGCATCGCTGATACTAACTTGCGACGTGTCGACGAATCATATAGGACCCGAGATCATCGAGCTGTCTGCTGACTGTGGGCCCAAGGTGGTAATTGTCGAGACCGCTCCCGCACCTGAATCGTCGCACCCGGACGAAACCCAAGGCAAGCCCCGGTGCATCCCACCTAGGTTTTCAAATTCTTTCTTTTATCACAGTCAGTCGAGTCATGCTTGTGCATGCTTATGTCGTAGGATTGTTGGTAGCACTGCATAGGATGATCTTAAAGCATGGAGGCTTTGAGTTGTTTGAGACCTTTGAGAATTAAATAAAAGTTGATGATGAGATCGGACGGGTCCCGTAGAGGAAAGGGCAAAGACTAGGTCTTGCAAGGTGGTAGCCCCGTTCGTGTCAAATTAGGACCAAACCGTTGGCGGCTCCGTGAACAAGTATTGAACAGTACCGTCTACATGCTGGTATATGGGACCCAGTAAGCTGATGTACCCTAACTACCTTAGTGGTAGAACGTAGCCAATTTTCTTTTTCTGGCTGTTAGTGAGATTGAAGTCTCACGGGAGGGAAATAGTGGTCTCTCATGGATAACGTCTGGGACGGGTATCTAGTGGGGTCTCCATATTCTCGGGGGAGTTGGAAACGGATCGACCTCTGGTTGGGGTTAGTGGGAAAAGTTGACATATACGACCAATGCGGTGCGTATATGTCGTGTAGTCGGGTTTTACCCAGCTGGTAGAAATTGATTCGAATCGCTACAGGATGCAAACCTTACTCTTAGTGAACATAATCTTGAGCTAAAATTTGAAAATAGCTATCCACTAGTCAGTGCTGTTTTTCGCAAGTCAGAATCAATCCACCAGCCAAAGGGCTAAGCATTCTAGGTGTCGGCCTTAGCGAGCCACGTTGACGGGTCAGTCTTGCGGAGTATATTAGATACTCATGGTTTGTTCGAATTATTTTATTCTTAGGTGGTGAGTCAAGCTCCTACGGATGGTCAGAAGACATGCTAGAGGAAGAGCAACTACCGGAGGAAGGTTCTCTTCAGTGGGAACACATCCCGTCTCCGAAAGAGTAGAAGACTTGGCGTGTCTTCGAGAATGAGCTAGATAGACGTGGTTTCAAACTTGGTTTTAAACAACAAACAAACTTCTGTTAAGTTTTTAAATCGTTGTTGCAATAAATGTTTTCTCCGCTGTGAAACTTTATCTTGTCCTTTTGAAAACTTGGTTGTATTATACCATGATGTGATTTATTTGGGCTTGTATGAATGTATGTGCTTTTGTAACTCGCTTCGTCGAGTGTTCTCCTGTATACGATCCTGGTCATCTCGGAGGGGATGTCACACCTCATACCTTGAAGCAGCGAAACAATTGTCATCATTGGCATCGTAATGTGTTCATGTAGCACATAAGCAACATTTGTTTCTTCTCTTCCACGCGATCTAGAGGAGGACAAGCAAAAGCGTGTGTGGTGTGTTTGTGAAGAGTATAACTCTCTAAAACTATGTTATAATGAATGAATAGTTGGACAAGTATAATTACCAAATTGATTCATTACATGTAGTGTTGGTAATCACGACCATTCTCGTCTTGACTTTGTTAGCTGGCTTCATCAAGATTTTCCATTTGTAGAAATGTGAAAGTCTAGTGGCACCACCACCAATTGGTTTGTTACCTCATAATTTAGAGTGCCCAGGCTAATCGTTCAAACACCTGATAATCCACGGTAGGACAAAGTATACACAGAATAAAATGGCTCATAGTTTTGTTTTTCATACTTGAACAACGTGCTCTTTTGAACGGGAGGCATTCAGTCATCTCACTGTATGTTAGTATTTGTATTTATCAGTTGAACCTCTCTAAATTTTTTTTGCTTCAACTGACGAGTACTTGTGCACGCCAACCCGTCACACCGTCTCACCACTGACCAGCGTGCGTTTGTCTTTGTTCGTATCAACTGTGGTGTTCAATGCTTGCCACCGTCCACCGAGCAGGGAGGGAGGGGGGGAGGGAGGGAGATCCAGGCGGGTAAAAATTCCTTGGCGTTGGCAGCACCCGAGGCCACGACGAGCGCCCCATATAATTGGACCCAAATTTGTGTCGGGCCAAAACTTTTTTACGGCGTACTAGCGCACATGCGCTTTGCACCGTGCAATGGTTGTTTTTGATACTGGTACTACGCGGTAACGAAGCGGTAAAGCGCCGTGCCAAAGGTGACAGTAGTAAAAAAGAGATCTCGCGCACGCACGCGCGCTCTCCTCTGGCATGCATGAGTATGACGGATGGCTGCCTCATCATCCATATGATCCATCGGCTCGCGGAATCGCTTTTTTACCGCAACACGCCGGTCCGTCCGTCGCTTTCGTACTACTGCGATGGGGGGGAGGAGGAAGATCACGTGTGCCGGTTCGGCGCCGGGCAGCTCTGCCGCGGTCGCGTTTGTCCGCCGCACTGGGAAGTCGTGTGGTAGGGGTGTGAAACCGGAACGGAGCTCCACACAGTAAAAACGACACGAAGCCTGGGAATCTACAGCAGGAGAGAGAGGGGTTGAGCCGAGAAGGCGAGAAGGGTCAAGGACTCCAGGGGGGTAAATCGAAGGAGTCCGGCCCGCCGTGACCACTGACCACCACAAACACAGCCGCCCGTTACAGAAGATCCAGATCGGCGCGTCGAGCTGGTGCCTGGTAGTAGTAATAAAATGCGGTCGGGGCTGCGACGCGATTGGGTGGTTTGACGAGGGTGCGAGCCAGGAGGTCCGAGACCGGTCAACAAACACAGGTTCGAGCCACGCTGGCGCTGTCTGGGGCCCGCCCGTCGGTCAGTCATCGCTGGCTCGCGGCGCTGCCCGTGCAATGCTTAGGGTTTTGCAGGTGCCAGCCATGCCATGGCTCAGATGGACTCGATTTGACCAGCGCTTTGACCGGCTGCTGCCTGGGCTCGCTACCAATGCTCCATGCCCTTCAGTTGTCACTGCAACATTTTTTTAACACATACTATTCCTCCATTCAACATTCTATGATATTTCCGTATTGGAACATAAAAACTAATAAGATATATATATATATATATATATATATATATATATATATATATATATATATATATATATATATATATATATATATATATAATATGTCACACACGAAACGAGAAAGAGAGACACTAGTGTATTGAAAGAAGAAAAAGATATATGTTGAAAAATAAAAATATCTTATAATTTAAAAAACATTTAAAATTTAGAGTGCCGTATAATTTGAAATGAAGACAGTAGTGTATCCAACGTTTTATGCCTGGAAGCTAAACACTCACGCTCGCTGAGGCGCAAGGAGCAGGTGAATAATCCCGTTTTGATTCTGGACCTAATAACACAGAATCGCGGGTCCGCAAAGGTCCTTTCTGCAAAGTCGCGCGGGGGGGCGGTGTGGGCCAGGCTGGAGTTGACTGGCAGGAGACCCGCCCGACCCCGCTGCCAGCTTTCCCACCCATCTTTGGCTCCCCCCCCTGCTTGTTTATTCGCCTCACCATCGCCGCCGTCAGATCACACACACCCAAATTTTCAATCCTGAAAAGAAAAGAAACGGAAAAAAAGGAGGGGAATAAAATAGTTACGACGCCACCACGGTCGTAAAAAGGACATTCTGTTGCGATGGCTTTGTTTAATGGTCGCATCATGCATATACTAATAATTTTCTTTTGAGGTTCATCACGCACATTAATTAAGGAGATATAACAGCACCACCGTAGCAGCCTAAAAGCCCAGGTTGTCAATCAATCGAGTTGGTAACTTGGCAAATGCTCTAAATGGGTTTAAATCCTAGGGAAATGGTTAAATGGGTAAACTTTTTCTCTGTCCAGGAAACGGTGGTAGGGAGAGAGAATGTATAGCTGTACAGGAGACAGTGGCAAGCGAATACGGACAGCCATACAGGTGAGGAGAGAGAAAGTGAGAAGAGAGAGAGGAGGAGGATGTTGTGTTGTTGGGGGATGAGCTGTCAGCAGCATTAGATGCTCCCCCCGGTCTGACACACCGCACCTGCAGTGTCCCCCCTCTCCCCCTCCCCTCCCCTCCTTCAATTTCCTCCACAAAACCCAATCATCCATCCACCAAAAGCTACTCGAGCTCCAGCCTTGCTACCCTTGCCAATTGCCATTGCTAGCCTCACGCTCCCATCCAGGCGCCGCTCATCATTGGCTCATACACTCGATCGCTTTCAGCCTTGCCCTCTATCACCCATCAAGCTTTGCATGATTCAAAATCATGCGCAGAAAAAAAAAATCATGCGCAGAAAAAACCAAGCCAAAATCGAGCCAGAGCTGCCTGTGCTGTGACAGCACTTGGTGGTAGTAGGAGTATTTATACTACTTTTGTACAAAAATAGAAGTATCAACGCTGGTGCCAGTACTATACCGCCACATGTTTTCCATGCCACTATTTCACACTCCACGAAAAAGGCAAAAACAGATGTCAACAGCCAGCCAGAACAGACACCCACCATACTACACCACCACCAGCACGAATGAAAAACGCACTCGTGGAGAGGCATGAGCCTGTCTTTTTTATTTTTTATTTTTACCGAAATGCAGTTTTATGTAAAATCACTGAGGCCTCAAACTGGAAATTTTCCACATATGGAAAACATGCCGAGCTGCGTCAATGGCCTGCGCACAGCTCACACATATTCATTCACCACCATTTTTTTTCCGCATGAATCTCTGGAATTAGTAGTAGCACGATAACATGCAAGAAACCCAAGGACCACTCAGCGCCGTCTGTGTTGTTGTTACCTGTTCATCTCTCTGTTAAGAACTTTAAGATTTTATAAAAGATAAAAAATGCTGTCAGATGATTGTGGAGGGGTGTGGGCGCATGTGGGGCCGTCCCTGGCGCAAAGCGAGAAAAAAGGAAAATAGAGGAGAAAGGGCGCAAGCCCGCGCGCGATCTCTCTTCACATTTCTCTTCTTCTTGCTTGCTTTCGTGGTTGGGATGGGGTGGGGTTCATCATTCCGAGGCCCCACGGGTGGCCGCGCGCTTCTCCTGCTTCTTCTCACGTCTCCCGCCCGATCTTTCCCTCCAAAACAAATTAAAAAGGACCCTGCGAAAAAAAAGAGAGAAAAGGGGGAGAAAAGAGAGGGAAAGGTGTACGTGTACCGCGAAAAACCGTCCCATGAACGAATTTCAGGGCTCTGAAACGGATTGTACGTGGGTTCTTTTTTTCCTTATGATTTAGAGCTTACTCACATGGAACTTATATGTCTTCATCTCTGAATTATTCGGAGTTTTGGCTGATGCTGCTAACTACTAACACATGACACATTATTTTAGACCATAAGTGATAAGTCTCCCTTGCACACGAAAATTTGAAGTAGTTAGTGGACATTAGTAGATGTTTTTGTCGAGCGAAGCACGTCTGAAATAGTATGACACATCAAGTTACTGAACACGTGTCTAATATATTTATTTTTTGGACATCGTGACAAATAACATTATACTTGATCTAAAATTCATACTTTTCTTTCATGAATTTTTTTTTCACATCACTTTTCGAAAGCTTAAAAAATATAGTCATTCCCTATCAATCTACGAAACACACCACTGCTGAGCCTCGATAGCCGCAATTAAATAAATCATGCAATTGCTTTTTAAAATGGTTTTTATAGAATTGTATAAAAAGCCTTTATAAGCAATATAACAAAGACAACAATACATAAACATATTTGTCCTTATCTGTCTTCCACGATACGTGATATATTTATAATATATGTGTAATGTTTTTTCCTTAAGCAAATACGTTTCGCTCAAATTAAGGCGTCGCGAGCGTAGGTACAAATCCAACGCTTCCGTTAAAAGAATCATATTTTTCTTTTTTGAAAAAAATTCACCTTACTTTTTAAAAAGCTAATCCTTCTCTACCAATTTATGAAATGCATCAAAACTAAGACGTGATAGCCACAATTAAAAGAATCACCTAATTACTTTTATTAATGGTTTTATGGAATTACACGGGAAGCTTTAGTAAGTAGTGTAACCATGCATGAGTCTAATAACAAAGACAACAATGCATGATCATGTTTGTCGTTATGTGATGTCCACGACATTACGTATATTTCTATACCATATGCATGAACGTTTTTTTGTTAGTCAGATACATTTCGCTCAAATTAAGGCCTTCCATTTCGACATCATGACAAATATCATGATATTAGATACAAACATCACGTTTTATTTCAGGGATAAACCAAACTTCATCTCACTTTTGTAGCGCTCCAAATTGAGACTAGGCACGGCCGTGGACCAATCGAAACGCAACGGAAATGGAATGTGAAAGTGAGAGAAAAAGAAAACACCCCTGGGCGCTGCTAGGGTTTTACAGAAAGAAGAATTGCAGAGAGGAAAGGCGCCTCCTCCTAATAAACAAGAATAACCCCATCGAGCAACCCCACCCCACCCGGCCCGGCCACCTCCCTCTCTCTCCCTGTCTCTCTCCTCAGCCAGCCAGCCCCCCGCCTCCCCTCTTCCTCCGCTCTCCCACCCAGGCAGGAGGCAGCCCCACCGGACCCCGCGCCGCCTTCCCTTCCTCCCCCACCCACCCTCCTACCAGCGTGCTCTGCACGTGCTCCCTCCCTCCTCCGGCCCGCCGCCGCCGCCTGTCCATTCGCATCCGCCTCGTCACTCAAATAGGAAAGGTTCTTGGCGTGCGGCCATGGACCACGGCGGCGGCGGCGGTGCGGTAGGAGGAGGGGGCGGCGGCGCGCCGTCCAGCAGCAACAGCGGCGGCGCGACGAGCGCGGGCAGCGGCGACCCGCACCCGCACCACGCGTTCTACTACACCGGCCCGTCCCCGCCGCCGGTGGTGTCCAACTCCGGCGCGCCTCCTCCTCCGCCGCCGCAACCCTTCGCGGGCGCGCTCTCCATCGTCCCCTCCCCCGCCGGCGGCGGCGAGCCATCCTCCGCCGCGGCCGACAACAAGAAGTCCCTCGTGCCCGCCGCGGCGGCGGGGACCAACACCACCACGACGGTGGCGGTGGCGGCGAAGCGTCCCTCCAAGGACCGGCACACGAAGGTGGACGGGCGCGGGCGGCGGATCCGTATGCCGGCGCTGTGCGCGGCGCGCGTGTTCCAGCTGACCCGCGAGCTCGGGCACAAGTCCGACGGCGAGACCATCGAGTGGCTGCTGCAGCAGGCGGAGCCGGCCATCCTCGCCGCCACGGGCACCGGCACCATCCCCGCCAACTTCTCCTCGCTCAACATCACCGTGCGCACCAACCCCGCCGCCGCCGCGCGCGGGTCCCACTTCGCTGGCTCGCTCGTGCTCCACCCCCACCACCAGCAGCAGCAGCACGACATGTCGGCGGCCGCCATGATGGCCGGGTACCACCACCACCTCCTCCCGCAGCCGCACCCGCAGGAAGCGTCTCCCACCCATCCTCAGCAGCAGCAGGACTCTGGTGGCGGGGGGTACATGAGGAAGCGATACAGGGAGGACCTGTTCAAGGAGGACGACGAGCAGCAGCAGCAGCAGCAGCCGGACGCCAAGGCGGCGCGCGGCGAGGCGCCGCAGGCGGCAATGTGGGCCATGGCGCCCAACGCGGGGGCCCCCGGCGGCGCGTTCTGGATGCTGCCGGTGTCGGCGCCCTCCTCGGCGGCGGCGGCTGGTGGGAGGCCGGCGGAGCAGCAGCCCATGTGGTCGTTCGGCGGCGGGACGGCCACCGTGCAGGCGCCGCTGCAGTTCATGTCCAGGGCGACGTACCCGGCATCCGGTGGCGGGATGGCGGAGACGGCTAACCTGGGGATGTTCGCGGCGGTGAGCAACCCGTACAGCCGCGGCGGGAGCGAGGACCAGCAGCACCAGCAGGGTGAGAGGGAGCAGCAGCAGCGGGGAGGAGATGGAGGTGAGGAGGAGGATGGGGATGATGATAGTGGAGAGGACAACCATGGCGGCAACAACAGCTCGCAGTAAGCTTCTGCAACATGTCGACGAACTCTCAAGTCTGAAACACCATTGCTGCATCGTTCTGATAGCAGCGGCAGCAGCCAATAGGCTTGTTACAACTTCACAATTTTGGTGTCTTCCCTTCCGCTTGATCCATCGCATTGCACTGTCACCGCATCCAATAATAGGGATTGGAATCGCTTATTATGGGAAGGAAGATCACTAGAGTTTGTTGCAAGGAGGAACGAAGCTGAACGCTAAGCCAAGCCAACAAGCCCAAATGCAAGAGCATCCCACTTCTTGCCATTAGCCTTGTTTCCATTTTTTTTCTTTTCTTTCCGGTTTGTTTCTCTTTTTTTTTTTCGAATTGATCAGTGAATGATTGCTTTGTTGAGTCGGGTGTTGTGATGGTGATGATGATTAGTGGGGTCCGGAATTAGAGAGGGGCCAAGGAAAGGAGTCAAGTCGGGTCTGTTCGTTGTACAGCTGATCATCTTGATTTTTGCTGCAGTGTCGATGATTCTAGTAGTTTGTTTTCTTCCTCCCCGCAGAGAGAATTGTGAATCCTAGCTGGTTTCTTGTTCTTTTTCTTGTATCATTTCTCAGTGCTTGCATTTCTCAGTGCTTGTGTCATGTGCGGTTGTATGGATGGATTTGCAGACAACCTGTTATTGGGGCAGCGATCTTGTGGGCATATCCTCTCGTGTTCCCCAACCTCCACCTGCATTGTGAATGTGAAATCGCCTAAACTCCTGCTTCCTGCTTGTAGGAAACATGAACCATAGATCTTCTCTTTTAAAGAAGAGTATTATTAGTATCTACCCAACAATAACAACAACAGCAGAAATTCTCACCTGGAAATGCTCTGTGTTGTAATGTGCTTCAAGAATCCGATACATTATTATTGAGTAGTACAGGATAGTACTATATCACACAGCCAGAGGCCCAGAGTGACTTAACCCATAAGTGGATTCTGATTATGTGTTGCCATATGCATGGCGCTCGACGCACATTGCTGGATTCCACGAGTTGATATGCTACATGTTATTCCCTGATGTTTCTTTTTTCCAAGATGGGGTTGGCCATTTCTGGTAGACCGGAAAGAACACGCGCGAAGCCAAAAGAGTGTTGTGGAGCAATCATATGGACGAAGAAGAAAAGGAGCTCTCGACCGGCATATGAGTGAGGATAATTCCGGCGGGTGCCGAATGCTTATGCAGACGAGCTTGCAGAGACAAAACGAGACAGGGAGAGCGACGGTATTAATTAACTAGACGGGAGCCGTCGTTATCCCCCAACGGGTGTGTGGTGAAACAAGTTGGGATTATCCCTTTAATTATTGCCTGTCGTGTCAGGCCGCGGGAATCTCGATGCACATCCGACGGCGCCGAGACGGTCCCGTGGTCTGTTTAGGCCAGATATTTTTCGCTCGGAGACGGCGTGCGTCACTGGCACGAAACACCGGGCTTTAGTCTGCAGTGTCCTGCTTTTGTTTGCGTCCAACCGCTGATCAGCTTAGAAGAATAAGTACGAGATAAAAAATGAACGAACGAAAAAAAATGTCTCTTTCGTGGTGGTGTGCATCACAAATGCTGTAGGAGATTAAGACGATTTACACTGCTTTCAAATGGACGTGGAGGTGTGTAGTGTATGCGTTATCCACTCTACTATTTAAGTGTCTAGACAGCGCTGCTATCAGCGAAAGGCACACGAGAAAGCGATGGCAGCACCCACTGTCTACACTTTCCAGAATATTCGTTTGAAATTCGTACGAGTTGTATCAAAATCTCGTAGTTTTTGTCTTCTGAAATTTCTGAAAGGTCGTTAGGAGTAAACTTTTCAGGTTCAATCAGAGCTAATTTTACGAAATTTCTTCCCACGTGTTTTTCCTGGTAAGTATCGGACTGCTTTGAACCCATGCCACTTAAAATGTCAAACATTCAGATATGCTCTACCTGCTCTTGTGCTTGTGTACGAAGTCGTGCCATCACCGGAAAGTGATTTGATTCTGATTCCGGGAGGCCTGGCCCGCAGAAAGTGGATTTCACTCGTGGCCCATGTCCAGTTGGCCACCACCACTACAGCGGCACAGCCACAGGCTCGCTCGTCTCTTCTTGGTTTTCCACGGCATCAGTGCAAGCGGCAACTCATGTCGAAATCAACACGGCACGTCAAAGCATTCAGATATAGTAGTAGTAGCAGAGAGATTCCTCCCCGTCCGATCGATTGACTGTCGGTAACTATGCTCTTGTAAGTATCAGGCGGTTTAAAGTTCGCAATGAAATACACCGGAATGGTTTTAGAATAGTACTGAATAGAGGATTCTGAACTTCTGGTACGTAAAACTGTTCAGATTCAGAAGTGAACCTTGAAAGCTGATGCAGTCATGCTCATCGTCTATAAAATGAATTGTTTCAGTATTCTTCGATGCAATCTAGTCACTGACATCAGACTTTAGACTTGTGAGGGATTATAATACCTGTAGAAGCCATGCTCACCGTTTATAATTATTTGGTTCCTCTAACACTTACATCATATTAGGCCACATCAGACATCACATTAAAATTTCATGTCTTGGATACAATGATTTTTTTTTTATCCGGCAATCCATACAAATGAGATGATGTGTCAAAATTGGTTGGACTAGAAATAGACGAAAGATTGAGGAGCATCTCAACGCTGCTATATGAAATAATCCCAAGGCATGTTTTAGATAAAACAAAGAGTAAATTTTACAAAACATGCCTTGGGATGATAGCCTCATAATTTGAGTATAACTATTTACATTTTGTATCAGAAAGTCTCACTTTTGATGATAGCTTCAAAAACCTACAACAGTTTGGCCCTTTGTTTCACAAAACTATATCTCATCAGTGATCCTTTATGATCGGACTATTTAGCCTCACAGTGTTCCTTTCTCAAATTATGAGGTCGAGAAGTCAAACCCAAAAGTTATATTTTCTACAACAAAGGGTCGAAATAGTTGGAGGTATCTGAAATCTACTTAACAGTTGTAGTCTTTTTATACAACGACATAAATAGTTTCATTTTATAAAATTTAGTCTAAAAACAATATCTTTAATAATTTGTTTTTTAAGCACATTGTCTATGGTGGAGTTGGTCCCTATTTTCTTCTCTACGGATAGTATTAACCCACTACATGATAGCTTTATGTAGCTACTAATCCTTGCTTCCATACTAGTACTATGCTCGCCTTCGAGCCAGTTGGTCAATGGAGGACCTCTTGGCCCTCCCCTCACGCGACCTTATTAGAACTTGCAGGACAGGTCTCATCAGAGGTTCACAAAACTGAAGCTGGTCTGGTTTTCAGACCGGACAAAAATCGCTAGTTAACTGAAAACTCTGATTAACCGTTTTTCTTACAATACAAAGATTCCGTTTTCACAAAAAAACCTGGTTATCCAATGAAACCGACCGGACTGGTTTGTTGGTTAACCGGTCTATTTTGACTGATTTGTAAACCCTGCTCTCCAAACGAGAAAGGAGGAAGGGACTTGAGAAGATGTAAAAGAAGATAAGTAATTTGGTTCAAAAAATTACTACAATGTTGTGATTCAAATTTAGACGATATCACGATGACATTAGACCTATTTTGTGAACTTTATATAATTATGTCTATTTTTAATCTGGCTACAAGTTCAGTTACAACAATCTCATTATCTTATATTCTTTGAATTATGTAATGCGTATTAAAAATGTACACAACCAAGTGGGGGCTTCTTTTTTTGTTTTTTTTTTCTTTCTTCTGGGCATACGGAATAGGCACTTGGCTGTTGGCACACATTGACACATGCAGCACTAGACTCACAGGCAACAGGCGCGAGTTCAGAAAAGGCCCAGCTATCCATCGGCCCAGCTATCCAATTCCCGGAAGGAGAAAGAAAATGAAAAGAGAGATTTGGCCGAAGCGGCGGCGGCGGTTCCGATGATCGCCGGAGACGACGACGATGCCCTAACCGCGTTGCGCGAGCAGGTATCTCTCACCTCAGCAGCGGCCATTTCCGCTTCCGACCTCGACCACGCCTTCGAACTCCAGCTCGCCGAGGCCATTGAAGCCTCCCTCCGTGGCCAATCTACTCCCAATGCCGCCGCCTCATCATCCCTCTCTTGGTCACAATCCTCTCCCCCGCCGCTCCACGAGCCTCCCTCGGACGCCGCCTGCGCGCTCGCCCTCCAAGCCGCTGACCTCGCGCGGGCCGAGCAGGCCCGCCGCGACGCCGAGGCCTGCCGCGCCGCGCACGCCGCCGCCGCCGCCTCCGTCCGCATCGCCGCCCACGACGCGCTCTTTGCGCGCGAGCTCGCCGCCGTCCCGGAGGACCGGTGGGCCGACGAGGGCGACCTCATCGAGCGGCCCATGAACTCGTCTGCGGCCCGCCCGCACTTTCGCGTCTTCTCCAAGGGCTTGGCGAGCGGGGACGTGGTGGGCCCGCGGGACCGGGACCCCGGCGTCGCGGCGCTCGCCGTCGCCGTGTGCGGGCTGCAGGGGGAGGCGGTGCTCAGGATACAGAAGCCGGTGGACGGGGAGGTCGGCGGCCGGATGACGCTGGAGGTGATGGCTCTCATGGAGGGCCTGGACGCTGCGCTCGGACTAGGCATCCGGAGCATCACCATCGTCACAGATTACAGGCCGCTGTACAACTATGTAGGGTCCCTCCCTCTCTTCCTCACCTGTTCTGTTTCTGCTGGTATATACCCTACCCTAGTTTAAATTCCTGAGGTTCCGAGGCAAAATGAGCAATTGAGGATATGCTCTGTTTAATTGTTTGTGTAGCACATATACAATGCTCACATCCCCTTCTGCGAAGAAAAACCCAATAATAGGTTTTAAACTTGACTGATACGCCATGTGCTTATGGCCAAATGTGGTAGTATATAGATCTCATTTTTGTGCTATTTTTCCTCTGACACGTACTATGGTTGTTAACGCTCGAATGTGCGTAAAACAATGTCTTGTTCCTTATGCCGTATTTTATTTAACTGTGCAAGTACTTCAAGATATCAGGCCAGAAACATTACATATTTGCAAATAATTTGTTGCAGACTAAATAAAGGGGGTCATTTCTAGCTACACAGTTGTATGATAACTTACTCTAAAAAAATGTATGACAACTTTTGAATTTCGTCAATTGTTCAGAAAGAATTGCAAACCTTGAACGGTGCCATACCGGTGCATCTCTAGTTCAGTGCCAGTGTTGGCCTTGGGTGCATTGCACACGTACTCATTCTTTCACATAGTCAGTTTATCCGTTATGATCTATGAGGATGCTTTCTGAGTTTCTGTACATGTAGATTCAATGTTGGAAGTGCTTCATGTTTTTTCCTTTGCACTGATCTTATGATGGTATCGCCCCTTATGCGCTCAGAATGCAATAATACATTTTGCTTTTTAATACAATAATGCATTCATGGGATTGTTTCCTAACAGTATTATGATTGCAGATGCTTGGGATTTCACATCCCACAGGGAGGAAACTGTTGAATATGATCGATCATGTCCTGTCAGTGCGAAAGGAATTTGAGCAATGTGAAATCTCACTTGTTGAGCCAAGCCAAGTCAGTTATGTGACACAATTAGCAAGAGATTCCATAGATGCTCAGATTGCCAAAGCTCTCGCTGCCGAGTCTTTCAAGGAGAAAAGGGAGACTTGCACCATATGCTTGGAAGACAATGATGTTTCCAAAATTCACGTGATTGAAGGTTGTGCTCATCGCTTTTGCTTCTCTTGCATGAAGGAGCATGTGAAAGCCAAGATTTTCCATGGAATGCTTCCAGCCTGCCCACAGGATGGTTGCACCACGAAGCTAACTGTTGAGGGCTCAAAGATATTCCTCTCGCCACGGCTGTTGGAGATCATGGTGCAACGTGTTAGGGAAGGACAGATCCCCCCGAGTCAGAAGATATATTGTCCTTATCCCAAGTGCTCAGCCTTGATGTCCTTGAGTGAGGTGATTCATCCGATGCAAGCTTCCAGCTCGAAGTACACAGTTGCTGATGTTGACACATTGAGAAAGTGTGTCAAATGTAGAGGCTCCTTCTGCATCAATTGTAAGGTGCCATGGCATGATGGAATGATTTGCGATGACTACAAGAAGAGTTACCCCCATGCTGTTCCAGAAGATGCAAGGCTACAGAACCTTGCAAAGCAGCAGTTGTGGCGCCAATGTGTGAAATGCAACCACATGATTGAACTTGCAGAGGGATGCTACCATATGACCTGCGTGTATGGCTCATTCTCTTTACTCTTGATTTCCTAGCTGATATTATGCCTGGAAATCCAGTTTTCACACTGATGTATCTTTTGCGTAAATGAGCGTAAGTTTCTCATATTAAGACCTTTCACATGTCTCATCTTTGCTTCCTGTAGGTGTGGTTACGAATTCTGTTACACATGTGGGAAAGAGTGGAAAGATAAGAAAGCAACCTGCTCCTGCCCGCTCTGGGACGAACATAATATCATGGAAGATAGTAGTGATGATGACGATGACTGAAGAAGCCGAGGATGGTGTAGTGCCTTTGGTTTACCGCAACTACCATTCCATGCACCTTTCAGAGTTTGATAACTAGCTGTTTAATTTGTAACCAGTTGTATAATCTAGTCGAACTACATGTATAGAGTAGATAGTCAGTACCTCTGTCGAAGTATTTGCTGATAATGTTACTCGCCAGCACATGTGTGTATTTTGGGTATTGCTGGTGGCCTCGTCATCAACAAATATTGGCACGCAGCTGTCTTCGGTAAGCCACGAAGCTGCTTGTTGGACTATCCTTGGTTGTATGAGCAGCAGACACACAGTACACTTACTACTATAGCATGATCACAGCTGTCGTCTAATGCCGTGTTACCTATCTGTCCATGAATGACTGCAAGGTTCTGAAGTTGATTTCAATGCAGAAATCGTGACGTGTATAGAGGCTCATGCTAAAATCCACATGTCCATTTCTACACCTAGCGCTCCTTTGTCTGGCTGCTCCTCAAGAACCACAGTAGAACTTTCTAAGTTTAGTCTTGGGATTGCCCCTGAGGAGTAAAGCACTCCTTCAGTTTGTATTCAGACTCTGATGATTGATTTCTCAAAGAGAACACTAGAGGAACTTTCCTTTGGACTGCAGCTTCGACGACGACGACAATGTCCTTATCCGAGAGGTAGTAGCCGACGGCTGCCAGCCGAGCGGCGCGCTGCGTCCAAGCAAGAGCCACTCATGCGAGGACTGCTGCAAGGCCGGGCGCTCGTACCCGACGTACACGTGCTCGCCGCCGACGACCTCGGGGGGGAGCGGCGCCACCAAGGCCATCATGACGCTGAACGACTTCGACGCCGGCGGCGACCCGTCGGAGTGCGACGGGAAGTTCCACCGGAACACGGAGCGCGTGGTGGCGCTGTCCACGGGGTGGTACGACGGGGGCAGCCGCTGCGGCAAGAACGTGCGGATCCGCGCCAACGGGAAGTCCGTGCTCGCCAAGGTCGTGGACGAGTGCGACACGCTCCAAGGGTTCCAGCCGCCGTGCCGCCCCAACGCCGTCGACGCGTCCCAGGCCGTGTGGGACAAGCTGGGGATCACTGGGGACGACGTCGGCGAGTACGACATCACCTGGTCGGATGCGTGAGAGCGATCGTGCATGCATGATACTACTAGCTAGACTGCTTTAATAATTCACAGCTCATGCTTGTCTCCTTTTTTTTAAATTTTTTTTTGAGCTAAGTCATGCTTGGGTTGCCTCCTGGATGTCATGTTCCCAGTGATGAATCAATAATAAACACGAACAAGATTTGCGACAGAGTTTGTTACGGTTCGATTTTCATATGCACTCAGCCCACGAAGCTGCTTGTTGGCGGACTATCCTTTGGTTTTTTTTTTTTTTTTTTTTTTTTTTATACCAACTATCCCTTGGTTTGGTTGGTCGTATGAGCAGCAGACACAACACTTACTGCTATAACATGATCACTGCCGGGTTACCTATCTGTCCATGAATTATGACTGTGCAATATTCTGAAGATGATTTCAATGCAGAAATCGTGACGTGTATAGAGGCTCATGCTAAAATCTACATGTCCATTTCTACGCCTAGCGCTTCTTTATTTGTCTGCCGGCTCCCCACGAACCACAGCAAAACTTTCTAAGTTGAGTCTTGGGATTGCCCTGAGGAGTAAACCAATCCTTCAGTTTGGATTCTGCAAGTTTTCTATCGTGTGGTTGCCTGGTCCACGCTTCCGTAGGCAGGCGAAAGTTTGCAGACCATCGATTTACCGGCAGCTAGCCATGAATGGTCACAAACGGTATTTGTACGGTGCCACCTTGCCTTTTCTGTTCTGCAATACGGTCTGACATAAAAGCTAGCTACAGCAGACCCATCTGCCGGCGATTAGCTATAGTCAAGCTCGTAGGACCCACGTTGCATCTTTCCCTCACGCATTGCTCAGCCGAATGCCAGAAGAGTAGGTCCCACCATCGCTTTTAGTTACTGCCCAAACGATAGAGGGCCGAGGACCTAATTTTTGCGTCCACCTTTACGTAAAATGACTCTCACAAGAGAAATAATCATTGTGGACGTTCTAAAGGCCTCCACAATGGTTTGATATAGCTAGTTTTTATAAAAGTTTTTCAGATGTAAAAAGTAAAAAAATAGGAAAGATAAAAATAGATAGCTGCTGTAGGAGCGACCATCTATAGTTAAGCCATACAATGCTCTATCGATGATCTTTACTTCTACTTACGTGTTTTGTAGGCTGGCCGAAGAAAACTGAACCAAGAGAAGAATAAAGTAACACTTTTATATAGGACCCATAAGTGTTTTGGACAGAGTGTTATAGATATCAGTTTTATATCATATAGTTATGTAGTCTATATGAAAAATTATAGTCAATAACCATTATGGAGGCCGTAAGGGTCTTCACAATAGTTTGTTATACGTAGCGTTTGTTAGTTTTATATTATTATTTTGTATGAAAAGGTGATGACATAGAAGGAGTTATCGTTGCGACCAATAATCATCTATAGCTACATTACTATAATTAAGCTCTATAGTAGAGGGCTAAAATGGGTCTCAGTGGCGAACACAATAAACGTCACTAAGCTTCTGTCACTACTTGATGGAAAATTTAGTGGTGTGCTCGAAACCGCTATTATTGTGAACGAATCTGTAGCAGCCGTCATGACATCATCATTGCCGCTACTAAGTGAACTTGAATAGTTATGGTTTTAGTGATGTCATTTGACCGCCACTAAAAGCGACCCGCGACTACACTTCGCTCAGTGCCCGTGACTACATTTCAGTTAGTGCAAACTGGATAGTTTATTTCAGTTGGCATCTTTTAGATTTCACAATCAAAATGCAGATTTAACAATACTCCAGAAGCCACATTCACAGTAATGAAACAACATAGATATATAGATTCATAACTGAATATATATGTCACATATTTGTCCAACAACATATCAATAATAATTTAGATCAAAACTATCAAACACAACAAGTTATATGGTACAAAAATAAGATATATATATAGCAAAACTATATCAAAACTGTCTTAAAAATAAAAAGAAAACAAGAATGTCCTCGGAAGTATACAAGGTACAAACTGTGATGACTAAACATTGGACAGCCATCATGGCTACATATTGTTACCGCCCCCAATTTAAGAGCAGAGGGAGTAATCATGGACCAGGCGACCACTACCGATAACTTATAGAATCCGAGTGTGATGAAAGACTGGCTTCTCAATGCCACTCTAGGACCAAATCCCACCTTTTTAACGAAATTTTCGCCACCACCACCCTCTGTACGTAGCCTCCACCTGGAGGGTCAGCAAGCCCATTCTCTTCTCCTTCTCCTCGACTATAACAACACGGTGATTGAACGTATATAACCAACCATTGTTAGTCGACACCACCACCTTCTTGTCCAGAGAGTCGAGCAGCACAAAATCCTCGTCTATACCTGCAGCGCGGGCGATGAAACGGGCCATGAAATTGGTGGATCCTTCAATAACACGGACTTCAATGGTCGCCTCAACCACATTTTTAGATGTGCCAATCATAAGCTTCATGGTGTTGTGTTCGGTTGACTCGACCCTTTTTTTCATATTTTTTAACTTTTAATCAAGTGAAATCTTTCAGTCAATAATTTGTTACTTTATGTTTTAATTTTTTTTGTAGAATTATCTATATAATAATTATAAATCATTCGATCTAAGATCTAATGACTCAAGAAGATGACTGAAAGTTGATCAAACTTTCAATCAGTTGAAAATTATAAGTCTTTTTTTTTTTTGGACAAAGCCAGCGTAGCTCATCCGAGCAATGTGGTTGTAAAAGAAGGCCTGGTAACTCAAAACCACGTCCTCATCGCATCCAAACGATGTCCCACATTAGTCTTGACCTTCAGATCAACCTCAAATAAGACTGGATCAATAAGAGCGACAGCACGACTAGTCTCTTCCACCGTCTCGTGCCCCACTGCTCCGCCGGCGCCTCCATCTCGGCCTCCATCGATCACCGCCCTAGGTACGGGCATAGCTGTACGAGATGGGCCTGGTTTGATCTGAAGGCCCAAATCGTTCGGTAAATGTGAGAGGTTTGTGACTCTGTACCTCTGATGGTGGGCCCGAAGACCGTATCTCATTGTTCCTGAGGAACTCATTGATGATGTGATGGGCACCATAAAATTATTCTTGAAGTGGAACATTGTGGTCAAATTTTGGGTGGTTTGTGGCAACGGTTTCCACTCTTTGGGTAAGGTATAAAGCACAACGGAGAGGCGTCGCATATACGAGTATGCGTTAGTCCTCAGAGTTCAGCTTGGAGAAGATTAGTTGTTGTTGTTATTATTGAAGGTGGAGAAGATTATGCCAAGAATGCTCAACTGGCAAAGAATTTCACACCCAGTCTCTGTGTCTGATAGATCTTTTTTTTAATATTTGTGACAGGGATAGTTTTTTGGATTTATATTTCTGTTATTTGGCATGACGTCACGGATGAGCTTGTGGTGCGTTTTCAATAAAAGATTTTCTCTAAAAAATAAGCTACGAGGCTAATACGAGAGGAGCCTGGCTGGAGTTGTCTCATTTTGCCACCAGCTTGCTCCTCTCATATGCTATCATCTGGGCTTGATCCACTACTTACCTGAAGGCCCAAAATGCAACGATAGTGATTTTCTTCCATCCAAGGTAGCACGTCGCAGAGCAGGCA
Source organism: Eleusine indica (assembly GCA_030378355.1). NCBI lineage: Eukaryota > Viridiplantae > Streptophyta > Magnoliopsida > Poales > Poaceae > Eleusine > Eleusine indica. The sequence goes on from CM059494.1 coordinate 51,411,544, forward strand.
GCTCACGGCCATGGAGCTCCGCTGCCGGACGTCAGGGCGTAATTAGGGGCAGCGGGATAAAAAATTTTCCGCTGGCTAGCTAGGGCAGCTGTCCCACCCTGCCGTATGGGGTGCTCCGCCAGTGGAACCTATACACATTGCATGACGTTAGACACGCAAAGTGAGAACATTACCAGTTTAATCCATTTTAAGGAAGTAACACTAGTTTGCTACTCCCTCGGTATTTTTATTGACTACTCGTCTTATTTAAAAAAAATATATACTTTAAAACTATCTTATATTTTGTTATGGTTTGTTTTATTACTAAAGAAATTAAAGTACTCCCTCCGTCTCAATATAGTTGATACTTTGGAGCCTGGTACGGGAATTAAGAAGAAATGTAAAAGATAGATGTATAGAAAACAAGGAGAAAAGAGATAGAGATAGAGGTGTATTGTAAAGAGAGAAAGGTGCATCAAAAAGTGAAAATGCCAATTATTTTGGGACAATTGAAGAGAGCTAGAATGCCAATTATTTTGGGACAGAGGGAGTATAACTTATAATTTTATATATTTAAATAAATATTTTAAATAAGACTAACGGTCTAAAAAGTCAAATATGACAATAATTTATAAACGGAGAGAGTATATCGCAACACAGAAGCAATGTCATGTTGTCTAATGCCACACTACCACTGCCACAACTGAGAGACTAGGATGTGTTTGTTTCACTGGATTGAATTGGACAGATCCATCCAATCTAGTATTTGTTTCACCGTCAGTCTGAATAGAATAGACAGGAGCAGTGAATATTCTTCATATCTGCTGTATGAGTTTGTCCAGAAAAATTGGCCGGACAACGCTGTTCAACTTGTTTAAGCGTGATCATTAATGAATAATTAAAGATTATTAGCATATTGTGGTATTAATTAGTATATTATATTATGAGATTATGGTTAATAAACACTCATATGTTAATTAATGTGAAAAAGTACATAGATTAGAATGTGATTGTTGGTAATTAGAATATTTATTACTCCCTTTGTTCTAAAATTGTTGTCGCCATTGACTTTTTTCGTTATCTTTGACCATTCGTCTTATTCAAAAGATTTTGAAAATTATCATATATTTTTTATAATTAGTTTTATTACTATATAAACTTAAAATACAATCAATATTTTTATGTATTTGAAATATTTTTTTGAATAAGACGAATGGTCAAAGTTCACGAAAAAGTCAATGATAACAACAATTTTAGAACGGAGGGAGTATTAATTAAGCCTTGTCATAACAAGATTATCATTTACAAATATTAAAAATAGGTTAATTAGTATGTATTTTATTGCTATTATTTACAAGTAAGATATATAATTAAGTTAATTATTCTCATCCTACCTCTCTTATCCCTCTAACCAAGTAAAAAGCTTAAATTATCCTATCCAATCAAACAAACTTTAAGGCTCAACCAAACGCACCCTAAGTAACCAGAGACCAGGCGACCACCGTCTGCACCCTAGTCAACCCGACCTCAAAATAACATTCACTCCTTAAAGCACACCTAGCACAAAAACGCATCTTCATCTCAATGGATGTGCTGCTCTCAGACCCATCATCTAGCTGGGTAGCCTTAATACCAAGGATCAGATTACCTTGCTCCTCCACAACCGCGACACGGCGCTGCAGGACAACCTCCCCATCTTTGGTGACAGACACCTCACGCCCTCGGGTGTCCAGCAGCACCACATCCTCCCCGATACTCGCAGTGCGAGCAGTGAATCGTGCACAGAAGTTGCCTTATCCACTAGTGATTCGGAAAGTGATGGTCGCCTCCAAGGAGCACATGAGATGTCCATACCTGACCTCAATTGTGCTGTGCTCTTTTGAAAGCACTTTTGTTTTGGCGTAGCTTTGAACCTCTTTGTAAGCAATGCTGTTGCATCCAAAGACACGACAGCATAGAACAGTGTCTTCTTCAGATTCTTCTTTGGCTTTCACTTTCAGGAAAATCTCGAAATCGGCGGGGTCCAGTAGCAGAACCGCTCGGCTAGGGCCAGTCAGTTCCAAGAGTGAATCCTGCACACACATGCAAATGAGTCGAGCTCACAGGGAAAGATCGAACCAGGAGAAAACATTTTAGCAATAGTAAGCTGGTGAACATGAAAAGACCATGAAAAATCCAGTTTTGACAGTACAGGAGTTTGTGCAGACTAAGTGTAACAACATGGATGGATATAACAGATGAAACGGAATGAGATGGGAAATGGGCACACGCCTGCGGCGAGGTGAGTGTCTGGCACCTCTCCCTGGACCTGCGGAAGATGTAATTGCGCTTGTAGTCAAGGTTATCACGCACGGCAACGTCGCCGTAGACGTCAAGCGGCCACTGGAGCAGCTTCCCGGTGATCTGAGCCACCTTGACATAGTAGATCTCCATCGTGTCGATATGAATAGCAAGCATGGGGAGCATTGGCCCGTCAGTGCGGCGCATCGGGGGCAACTCAGCTAACAGAAAGAAACAAGGTCAGGTACTAATTAGTGCACTGCCAGTGCTAATTAACCATGACACAACTGACTAATTAAGATGATGACGAGAGACAGCAGAAATGAAAATACATACTTGGGTCCTCGAACTTGGCCTTATGTCCACACATCATGATCCAATTCTTGCAGTAAAAGCCGAAGGGCTGATATAGCGTCATGTCCTCCTCCTCCTCCTCGTCTTCGTCCATCTCCATCTTCATGGCGCCGCAGCTGTGGCCGTGGTCGCCCTCACAAGGCCTCTTCGCATTGCCACCGTCGTACACTTCATCCCCCGGTGTTGTATCCGGATCCGATCTTTTGTTGTTGTCGTGGTCGCTGCTACCCAGTTTCGCCTCCATTCGCCGCCGAGAACTGTCAATAGCTAGGGTTGGCTCCGGGGCTACGCATCAATCAAGTGATGACGATGTAAAATTAGAGGCTCACTAAAGATGGGCTGCTGGGCTGTATTGTAACAGTACAGGGAACGGCTCGTATATAACGACGATGGAAAATTATCTTATTTGCCTTTTTTTTTGGTAAGAAAATTCACACCTAATCCTGCATGTCACTCGTCGTCTCACAGCACACATCACAAAATAAACAAGAACGGAGCTTATTTGATAGATGCCGCAGTACACAAAAAGGAACTGATCTACCACTCAGTCGTAAAGTTGAACGAGCTTGTTTGAGACTTGCTTGCACTTCTTCGGAATACAATAACATGGTTTACTGTCAGACTGACTTCATAACATTTTTTTTGCATCTTCAGTCCATTAGGTATTGCTGGGTATCTGTTCATTGTTGCAAACACATTATGCCCAGGATTTCGTGCCCCAGTTTAGTATTTCCAAGTTAGTTTGATACTACAATGAAATATTAAAAGTACTGCATTCTAATAATCAGATTAGTGGTGAGAAATAGACCAAGCCTGTTTACATTTGCCACAGGTGGCACCAAACGCTGCCATGCAAGTGTTCACCCAGGCCGCGGGCTCAACTGATGTAAGCTGACGCAATAAGCAATCGGTGACATATCTGAAGACTGCGTATGCCCTAAATGGCAGACTCAGGTGTTAGATTCTACTTTTTGACGCTTTGATTGTGACTGCTTCATCCACTCGATGCACTCATCACTGGTCCCTTTTGGATGCGCGAGTTGCCACTTCAACAGCCGTTGTTGCTGCAACGAGGAATATATATGTTCAGATTATTCAGCATCTAGAATTAGTGTGATACGTTACAATGGGGAAGAGTAGTGTACCCATTTTCCGATCAGTGGACCTCCTGACTTGAGCTGCAGAACTCCCATAATGGTTTTGCCATCGAGTAATCGCTTCAACTTCCATATCCCATCTAGATCTGGAGAAATGAAGCAAACAACCAAGCCAGTTAAACAGTGACATGAACAAGTAGATTTCAGTATCTGTGGTTACGGGAAAAGCACAAATTCTGGAACCATCATAGGCTACTGTACCAAGGTCAGTTATGGAACGCTCAGCTCTGAGGTATTTCTCTTTCCTTCGCTGTAGCTCATCCTGCTGGTTGAGGGTGTCATCGACATTATTTTCAACTTTCAGATCAGAGAGAATGGAAATAAACAATGCCACCCGCCAAAAGTCCTTTATTTCACGTAGTACAAGTCCTGAAATGCTTAATTTGTTACTTGTTTTGGTCCAAAACATATGACTTCATCAAAACAAATAAGAATCTTATGATTATGGAATAATGGAATCTGTTTGTTAGAAAATTCTGCAGAAGTAAATCAAATGCAATAGTCTTACATATATCGCTACATTAAAAATAAACTTAGAAGAGACAAACTGCATTAAAAACACCATATTACAAAGGATCGATTAGTACAGGACACATGGGCACCTGACAAATTTAAATACCACCATTACTCAATACTAACCTGCAAAAACACGTTTCACCATGTTCGCTGGTATCTCAAGATATTCATCCTCCAGCTTATCTTTAAGAGTTCCTATGTCAGTATTTGACTCAAATAGAAGAACTAATTCAGCAAACTTTTCACTCGCAGCATGAACGTTGGCAACCTTTAAGAAGAGCATAAATATGATAAGTTAATTTGATATCACAATATATATAACGGGAACAAACACTGTTTGGGACAAACTTAAATGTACCGTCTCAGCATCATTAGCTTTCAACTTCAGTGAATCCCGAATAATATAGCTAGTAACAGGAACCTGCAGATACAATGCACCCTTTTATTATCAAAAAAAAAAAAAAACAAAACAAAAAAAAACGATGCCCTCTTTAGCTCCACAAGTAATTAAAGACAAGTGTGCCCTAACTCTGGTGTCCACTCAGCAAGCAGCAACAAAATTATGACTACACCGCGACCTAAAAGGCTGAAACAATTAAAATTACCCTCTCATTGTAATATTCCATGCCATTTACCAACATACAGCAAAGCTTATCATCTAATACTCAGAATGACCATTATGACACTAAAACTACTCTCTCCACAAGTCGGCCACACTTCTACGCCAACTCTCTGAGCAAATACCAAACACTATCAGTTTATTTGTTCAAAATACTTGTCACTTTCTTGTTTGCAAGGTAGACATTACCAACATACACCCCACCAAATCTGCAAACTACCATCCATGCACTAATACTTTCAATTGTCATGTTGGTATTATGTAGCTTGTGAATCAAACTTTATCCAAACCATGACTTTCTCCGTCTGACTGCTTTGGCCAAAAGAGATGCTGTTTACAAATAGGGGGTCACAACAAGCAAGTGCACCCACTACTGCATTTTATATAGATGCTAAGGCTTCTCCGATCCAAGAAAATTACAATAAAATACCTGCTCAAATAGTTAAAGTGTTTTTGATAACAAATAATAAGAGGCACACAAGTTAATTAATGCAATGCTAGCTGTTCAGTTTGAAACAGAGCAATGGCCAAGACACACCAATCCCACTTACAAATACAATTGCTTCTATGTGAATGAACAATTTTAGTGAACTCAACTACCCAACATCACATACATAGACAATTTGCCTGTTTAATCAGTCAAAGATTTAGATTAAACAGCTTGGGTGATGCAAGACTTAAATGTTACCTTCTTAGATTTTTTGTCCAAGTAGAACATATTTCGGAGGGGAACAAATAGTGCACTATACAGGCAAAGCCTTCGCTGTTCATCCTAAACACAATAAAAGATCATAGTGTCACAGAAAGCCAATAGAGAATAAATATAGCTTCAGAATTATTGGTAGCCATAATACACAGGGTGTAGTGATTTTCCCTAACATAGGTCATCATGAGACACAAGTAAGATGAAACTAGAGACAGAAGAATATAATCACATCACAGATGCTCTGGAAAACAATAATAAGATACCATAAATCATTTCATTTATAGACTTACAGTCAAATAAAATTGAAACAACGAAAGAAAACTATCTTCATTTTACTCATCTGTAGCTTAAGTAATCATTAGTACTGATGAAACCAAGATAAATATTATGGATTGTGGGGGTGTGGACAAATTCAGACCTGCAACTTGGAGTCTGAACCACCAGTGAACACAGAGCAGCCAGAAGAATATACAAGATTCCAAGCTGCTTCAATATATGAAACGCAGCACCTGCATACCAATACAAGATAAAATACAAGCATAATTAAAGCATGGAAGCCAATGGAAATAAGCATACAAGTTTGCGATGGTAACTTGTACTACTCCGCAGTTCAACACTCACTAGTTCGAAACGTAATTAAGCGACAGTTTGTTGCCAAAGCCTAAAATCAAACTAGATGTTCTAGAAAGAACGAACATGGACATACTGATCACATTTGTCAGCAACTGGAGGCTCGGATTTCCCAGGGAAAGTGAATACAACATAAAATAGCCCCAAATCACGGATGTGACACATTGCTTTAACAGGCTGTTTGTCTGACATCATGAGATCAATCTGCACAATATACAAACATAAGATAATTAATCACCAAGGGTTTGCATGCAGTATACTTAGGTCCATCAAGAACAACAAAGCATTATTGCATACAGGACAACACAAACAAACAGCAGGGTGATAACGAATGTAGATCACCTCATGACCAATACGTTCTCTGCTGATCTTGCTACCAAGCTCTAACTTCACCATTTCATCAGAAGCAGCTTCCTTCAAATCTTCATCCAATGTAAAGTTGAATCTAGCAGCTGAAAGAGACCGATATTAGCCAATGTTAAAAGAACATGACATCCAATTCACTGTTATATTCTTCGATACTAACTTTAGTCTCCATTTCTTGATCAGTTACATCATAAACTATAAAATGGCTATGCATTACCATACAACAAAATATCTACCTGTGAACCAAGCAATTTCGTGAATACTAAGCTGGTATTACCGCATTAACATATATGTGTATTAAATTAAGACTATTATCCACTTATTAGGGGGTGAACTTATTGTCAATGCTTCTAGGATATGAAAATTAAGCATAGAAAATCTTAGAGATCAATTAGGGGATGCTTAAAGTTACCGAATCGGATTGCACGAAGAACTCTAAGCGGATCATCCAGGAAGGTAGCTTTGGCGGGTAAGGGGGTAACAATAAGGCCCTTTTTGAGATCTTCAATACCTTCACAATGACAAAGAAGAATAAACGCTGTATGATGGTCACACACATCTACAAAGTTATCTAGAAATACAACCAAACTCACCCCTTCCAGTTAAATCTTCCACTGAGTTATTGTTTATATTGAAGAATAAGCTGCCAAAGTATTTAGAAAAAACAGAATATAAATATCTGGATGCTGAAGTAAGCTTTCAAGTTTCATTTTAAACTAGAATAATAATGGCACCATTGAAACACAAATTAGAAATATCACAACCCTAACCTATTAATTGTTAGGTCCCTGCGGTAAGCATCTTCTTCGGCAGTACCAATCTCCTGCAAGTTGAAAACATGCCATAGCCATAAATATGTTGTAAAGGACTGTCTATAAAACCTAAAGTGAAAGGTGGACTTCAGCGTAAACAGATGAATGGGAAATGAGAAGTTTACAAACATTGAAGTCGAAACAAAAGTAAATGGATAGTACCCACCACGGTAGGAATACGACTGTTTTCAGCATATGTTTCAGATCTCAAGTTAACAAAGTCAATCCATATGTCGAATATAAGCATTCTAGCAGTTTCCAAGTGCTTGGATTGATCAGGATTGCTGCACAGAAGAATATACTAATGAACATCATGATTCGGGTAAACTACATAACAAGGTCATGGTATATTAATTGGTAGATATTTTTTGACCAAACTATTGAGAAATGGTAGATTACAGTACTATTTTACTCACTACAGCATAATAAGAATTGCATACCACTGGATAACACCGATTCCTTTCTGTTCCTCCCCTACCATCTTTGAGTACTCATTTACTTTCTCACAGAAATTCTGGCCCGTCATATTATCGAGAGCAATGTCAATATCTGCAGAGTCTTTCCCTAAAAGCTGCCAAGGATATTGTTCAGTCAGAAAGCTGCCCAACACTCACATCACACGATACAATACAAGCTACAGCTGGCTATTTAAGTGCACAAATAATGATACGATTCTTCTCATTGTACGACACTTATATAGCACAACATAAAACATTGAAAAAAACGACACCATGATAAATAATTCACTTCTCTACTCTTTGATGATTATTATCCATTAGTAATCTCAATTCCAACACCAGATGCTACTGCATTGATGAATCCACAATTCCCAATTACAACGTAGTAAACAAATCAGCATTACAGTTGATGCAATTGACAGGTATGTGACTGACTTTATAGCAATGAAACCATCAATATTGTCAACAAACTGAATGATTCCACCAAACCTACAAAAAAATTTGTTCATGACATGGCTAAACCTATCATTGAAGATCCCAGAACAAAACTGAAGCACAGAATACATACCGAAATAATCATAAACAACTTGTAGCAAAAGTAAACACAGTGAAGCTCACAAAATTCAACAAAAAGGAGGAACCTTTCCTGATCATACATACATAGGACCCAAATATTAGCTGCTGGTACTCGCCTACTTGCTGGTTTGACATTCTCAGAAGTGACGAAAATAAACAATTTGCCTACCTGCTTCCAGAACACTTCCTCTCAAAAATCCTCAATGAAAACTATATAAGGAACCTAAAAGACTCGTTTTGCAGCATTCGATAATTTCTCCAATTTGCAAAATTTTAAATTCTCAAAAGCAAAAAATTGAACCATAGCTGTCGCAAATTGGTCCCTAATTGTTGTGCCAACAAGAAGTCGTTACGCATAAACCCTACAATCTTCCGTCCTAAAGAAAACACGCCTAAAATATCTCGAGTTCTTCCAGCTAATTTTCATTCAATATGACAAGAGAAAGTATCTTCTTTTGTTGAGTAAGCAAAACAAGAAAAATAAAAACGCTCACCTTGTCCCGGACCCAGCCACCAGCGACGCGGAGCTGCGTGCCGAGGCCGAAGTGTCGAACGACATCAAGGAGGCGCCGGAAGATCCGCTCCTCCTTCTCCGTCAGCACCACGGTCTCCCTCACCTCAACGCTCCGCTGCTGCTGCTGCTCTGACGACCCCGCCGCCATGCCGCTGGGGTTGCTGGAGAAGGCGCGAATGGAGAAGACGGAGAAGAAGGTGCGGGTGCGGGTGCGGGTGGGTGAGGCTACGCTCCGGTGAAGGGAGGGAACCAGCGAGCGGCAGCGGAGAGGGGCGAGCAGGAGGAGGCCGCCGCCGCGAGGAAGGAGGTGGAGGAGGCGAGGAGGCATGCGCCCGGCCCGGGTTGCCGCTTGCGCCTTCTGGGCTCCTGGCCTCCTGCTGCCTCGCCGCCGCCGCGCTCCCCGGACGATGAGCAGCCACTGCCAGTGGGCCCATCGCCGGTCTGGCCTAATCAACCGTCCTATTCGCATCGAACGCTTGTCCCTTGACGGGCCTACTAGCCGCTCCTGGCGGCCCATTACCAATCCAACACACATGCAGTGGCAGCCCGTCTGGTGACTCAATATGGATATGGCATTCATTCATTCAATTAAAAAAAGGCACCAAACCAGCAGATGGTATTCTTAAGATTAATTGTGATGGAGCCTTTGACCAGGTGTATCGATCTAGTGGATGGGGATGCATACTCAGAGATTCTGATGGTGATGTAGTTCAAGCTGAAGGGGGAGAATCCATCATCTGATGGATGTCTTCAAGCAGAGGTAATTTTTTCGATAATGGAAAACTGTTACCGAGTTCCGACCTTTTACATTTTGGGATGCATACGGCCATAAAAAGTCATTATTATAGTAATTCAAGAAAAAGAAGGAGAATAAAACTAATTAAGCATTGAGCCTATGATTAAATGGCCATCCATTGTTGGCGAATATTTGCATTGCCACAACTTTCAAAGCTCGGCATGTTTCCAACATAGTGTCTCTTTGTTCTTCCTTTTGAAGCAATCACCAGAATCTGATCCAATAAGTACTCATGAATAGTGCCTGCATAAAACTAAGTGTTTGTTTTTTGTTAAATATAATATCATTATGACATCTTCATATGGACCAAAACATGGAAGCCACTCCCACTAAGATTAACCTTTTCTTCTTGGCACCCATAGATATTTTCCAATCACCAATAATATGAGCAATACTATTTGGTTTAGTAAGACCAGTGGCTATAAAAATAATTTTCCATATAGATCTTGCAACATGGCAATAAAAAAATAAATGGTGTATAGTTTCATTAGCATTACAAAAACTACACTTGATGCTGCCCTTCCACCTACGTTTACCAAGATTATCTTTTGTCAAGGCAACCCCTTTGCCTAAGTATCATAAGAAGATCTTAATCTTTAATGGAATTTTTAGATCCCATAGAGACTTAATTTGTAAGTTGGAAACGTTTGCCATTAATTGATTGTACATCGACCGGACAGATAATTGGCCATTATTATGTAACTTCCATCAAAAGACATCCTTGTTATCATTTAGATGGAAATGGCTTATTTTCGTAATCATGTTGTCCCATTCAATCAGTTTGTCATCAATGATGGAATGTCTAAAAGAGAGATTTAGAGGAGTGGTGCTAAAAACATCACTCATTGTTGCCTTTTTAATGATGGACCACATTATATAGGGAAGGAAATTGTTCACTCAGTGAGGTATTATCAATCCAGGTGTCATGCTAGAATCTAGTTTGGTATCCATTATTTGTTTGGAATGTTCCCCATTGTAGGAATTCGGTTTTCACCTTCATGAGAACTGACCAAAAGTGAGAATCTCCTGGTCTCCCTTCCAATTGTGTGAGTTACTTACTCCCCATATATTTGTTTCGTAGTAATTGTTGCCAGACCCGTCCTCATTTAGCAACTGGAACAACCATTTGCTAAGGAGGCAAATATTTTTAGCCCGGAAGTTAGTAATTTCGAGGCCACCATGATCTTTGGGTTGACATAGTATCTCCCACCGTGCAAGATGGTACTTCTTCTTATGCCTGTCTCCCTTTCAAAAGAATCTGGATCGAATATTATCCAATTTCTTAAGCACCTCATCGGGGATCTGGATGAAGCACATCATAAAGATTGGTAGGTTACTCAATACAGAATGTATGAGCACCAATCGTCCCCCAACAGAAAGTAGCTTTCCTTTCCAACAACAAAGTTTTTTTTGGATCTCTCTATCACTCCATTCCAATCACTATTCCTTATCTTCCCTATGGATCATAGGAATGCCAAGGTATTTGAAAGGCATGGAACCACTTTGACACCCAAACAATTGTGTGTATTGAAATTCACTATCTTTTATCGTTCCGAAGAAGAAGATTTCACTCTTATGAAAGTTTATCTTCAATCCAGACAACTGCTGAAACACACTTAGCAAGAGCTTCATATCTCGTGCTTGATTAATGTCATGGTCCATAAAAATGATTGTATCATCTGCATATTGTAGAATTTTGCAGAATTGATAGTCCACCATCAACTAGATGTGGTACGACACTTGTTATTTACCCTTCTTTCTTTAGCTCTTGATATTAAAATAGCAAGCATATCTGCCACCAAGTTAAAGAGGATGGGCGATAGAGGATCACCTTGTCTGAGACCTTTGTGAGTTTGGAAGTATGGTCCAAGGTCATCATTGACCTTTACACCTACGTGTCTGCCGATCCAATGGCACCACTGTTCAAAAAATCCTTTCATTCTTAAGGTCTATTGTAGGAAGGACCATTTGACTTATCGTAGGCCTTTTCAAAGTCTATTTTAAGTATAACTCCATTTAGCTTTTTTCCTTTGCATCTCATGTATGGTCTTGTGTAAGATGATTACACCTTCCATTATGTTTCGGCCGGACATGAAAGTTGTTTGAGTAGGATTAATGACCTTCTCCGCTACTGTACTGATCCTATTTGTGGCAATTTTAGTTAGTATCTTAAAGCTGACATTCAGAAGGCAAATAGGACAATGTTCTTGAATTTTTGTAGCAGTGTCTTTCTTTGGAAGCAGTGTAATTACTCTAAAGTTCAAACTGAATGCAGAGAGCTTTCCATATTGAAACTCTGTAAAAAGTGCCATTAGATCCTCTTTGATCACTTCCCAGAAAACTTGGTAGAATTCTGCTGGGAAACCATCAGGGCCTGGGTCTTTGTTGTGCTCCATTTGTAAGATGGCTCTCTTGACCTCCTCCTCGTCCTCCTCAAAGGGTGATGTCAAAATTTAATTCTCTTGTTGGGTCATTTGTGATATATAACTAATTATTGAGTCATCCATTTCAAAATGTGTTTGCTCTGGTTTGCCAAATAATCCTCTGTAGTATGTTGTGATATATCTCTTAAGTTTAGTATCCCCCACTATTGTGCCCTCCTCTTGTTCCAACTTATAAATGCGTTTCTTTCTATGCTTGCCATTTGCTACTAGATGGAAGTATTGAGTATTATTGTCTCCCTCTTGAAGCTCTTTGACTTTGGCTTTTTGATACCATTTGAGCTCTTCCTCTCTCAATATGTGTCCAAGCCTCTCATGCATTTAATTCTTCATGGATACCTCATTGGGCGTGAGATGAGTATGTTCATCCCTTTTATCTAACTCATATATTAGAATGGTGAGTTGTTTTTTCTCGTTTTTTAAAGTGCCAGAAGTGTTCTTAGTCCAACCTCTTAAGTATTGACGTAGGGCTCGAATTTTATTTTTCCATTTATCCAAAGCGGTACTGCATTTGCACTCCTTTTGCCATATGTTGGTTACCATATCAAAGAAACCATCACATATGAGTCATCCTAATTCAAATTTGAACTGGTGTTGTCGGTTATGTTGGAACGCTTCCCCTGTATTAAGTAATAGTGGAGTATGATCAGAGCGAGAACGGTCCAAAGCCTCCACTGTTACTTTTGGGAATTTCATTTCCCATTTCATACTCACGAGAACCTGATCAAGTTTCTCAAAAGTCGGTGGGCCAAGATCATTAGCCCATGTGTATTGTCTTCCTAACATGTCATTTTCTCGTAGTTCCAATGTATCAATTATTGCATTGAAAAGACAAGGCCAACGAGGGAAAAATTGTCATTGCTTTTGTCTTCCGGAAACCTCATGATATTAAAATCACCACCAATAATCATTGGGTTGGTCTCCAAACTACATATATGTGCCATTTTAGTGAGAAATTAAGGTTTGGGATCATCTTGTACTGGTCCATAGATAAAGTATAGTGCCCAAGTGAATCCGTCCTCTTTGTTCTTTAAAAGGAACTAGTCAATCTACTCGTGCATTTGTGCGGCTAGTCTATATATATTTTTTATGTCCAATTATGAAACTATTTCATAAAAATATGTGTCCAACATGAACATTGAGTATCTTTTATCTCAATTGTTATGTCAAAAATTATTGAAGTTTAAATTGGTTTGTGTTTATAATTTTATATTTTTTTCTTGTGCATACATTAGAACCAAATATGATTCTTTGTCTCGACTACTGAAATATTTTATCTTCTATCATTGAATTTATTGATTCAAAAAATTGAATATGATTCTTTATCTTTACAATTGGGATGATTTATTGATTTGATGGAATTAGCTCATGTACCATCGTTGGTTGAAATTGCTCTCATAACACTCAATTTGATGGAATTAGCACACATATCATTATTGGTTGATTCAAAAATACCATCGTGTTTTGTTATGCTAGCTCCATCTAGCACTTCGTCATCTCGTCTATTTCTTTTCTACCGATGGAGCTATTGAAACGTGAAACCTAATGCAAACAAAGGATAAGCTAGTGTTCTGGTTACATTCCTGGGGAGGATAGATGACGATGGAGTACCATACGGTGAAGGATTTTATTTTATGTTGACAAACAAATTTGGTGCTACATCTGATTTTTTTTCTTTGGCTTGCCCTTTTGCTCCAAGCTTTTTCAAAATTATTACTCCCCATGGAATTCATAGCACCAGGCAGCAACGGGCTCATGCATCTCCAGATTAGAAATCTATTATAACCTATGAGAGAGCACTGTAATGAGAACATGGGATGGACATGTGGAGGTCTGTGGTCTATTGCGGCATGGAGCATCATATTAGCATATATGAGTAAGGTTGCACTCGTTTTGATGGTTGTGAAGACATCCAATGGCTAATAGGAGAATAATCTAACGATCTTTCAATCTATGAGTAGTTTAGGAGATGCCATGAAAAAATCTCGTAGCTATGAGAGGAATTATGCAAAATAAAATGAACTGAAATATGCTATGTCAGCCATGAAATAGTCAAAAAATTTAACGTGAGCATTTTTTTTAAAATAGTGGGTAATTCTAAAAACAATATATAATGGCATTGATGGGTAATGTTTTTTTAAAAATGTCTAGGGGTATTTTGATCTAATTATTTTATAATGACAATGGTGGGTAAATTTCTCTTCTTATTTTCTATGATTAACGTGAAAATTTCTAGACCTTGAGAGTAAACGTGAAGGCTTTTTTTTTGATCAAATATATATATATATATATATATATATATATATATATATATATATATATATATATATATATATATATATAATAGATTTTGAGTAAAAATCCCCTTCAGATATGACACCAATATCAAAAACTGCCATGTTAACACCTAAGATCATTCCCCCTGATCTACCTCTAGGAGGCATGACATGGCAAAGGTAATCTAGACCCCCGCCTAAGTGCTTGAGTAAAGAATTAGAGAAGTCACTTTTACCAGTTTCCATTATTGCCAAGAAGTCTAAATGTTGTTCTTTCACTAAATTAGAAATATAGTTGTGTTTAGCCGGTCTCCTAACCCTGCTATTCCAGAACAGCCCTTTCATTTTATAACTAACTTGGAGGGAGTTATAGGTTTTTTTGGATGATGAGGAATCTTCCCTTTGCCTTTGCGTAAACTACTTTTGTTTTCCCTTGGAACCGCATTCAGATCATAGAGAATGTAATCTGAACATGAGTCCTCGAGGTCAACAGCGATATCCCGACATATAGGTCCCAAAGTGCCTTCAATATCAACATTGCTGTCATCCATGCCATATGCATGACACGAAGTATATATTGGAGAATTTTTTGGCTCAAGGTGTCTTAGCAGTGACAGTCAACCTATCTATTTCAATGTTTTTTTAGAGTGGTTATAGAGTGGACTGCAGAGTTGTCATCTCTACCAATGCAAACACCTAAGTTTTTGTTTTTTTAATCTTGGTAGAAATGATACTGGAAGGTAAAGCAACAAAAGAATTTTGCATACCTTCCTCCAAATTACGTTTAGCGATGAGGCGTTGCGCCTTGGTCAGGGTGTCCTCATCCGACGCCGTCCTGCAGCATGTTCGTTGTGGCTCTGGTGGTCCAGGAATAGTAAAGATGTTGCCATCATCCTTTTGTCTCTTGGTGGTGACCATAGCAAGGTCAGCTTCTTTCAGTGACAATGCTTCTAGAGCTTGCACCATCTCCACGGTCTTCATATTGGCCCGTACACCATAAAGCTTGCATAGCTCCTGAAGACGACGGCGCGACAGTGCGTGCAGTTGCACACCAGACACCGTCGAGTGTAGCAAGGGAACATCCAGCGCCTTGGGAGTGGGAGTGCGGTCAGCGACTGCTGAAGCCAACATCACGTGCAGCAGGTTCAAGTGCCGCCTGAGGGAACTTGCTCTGGCAATGCAACCGCGTCGAGCGGTGGGGATGGCGTTCCGGGCGTGAATGGCACAACATGCAGAGCTGGCGAAGTCCCAAGCACTGCAGCCACGCATGGCACAATGGCTGTTGTGCTGTCCATGTGAGAAGTAGAACCAATTGCAGTCATGGCCACGCTTGGTCTGGGGGACGCAAGAGCTGTGGTCGGATGTGGCGCGGGAGTCAGAGAACCCGTGTCTGCCGCACATGTTGTAGGAATCAGAGAATGCATGGCCGCCCCTGGCGCAGGTGGGGGAGAAGCCGTGGCCGCATGTGGCGTAGTTGTGTGCGTCGGGGCAGGGGTGATAATGGGTTGGGACCCACGGGTCCTAGAAAAGTCTTTTTTAGCTATTTTTTAATTTAAATAAAAAAATAGTTTATTCTTGACCTGATCCTTTTTAGATCCGACTCTCAACTTTGCTAGTTTAAAATTTTAGGCTCATTATCACCCCTAAGTCCAGATAGCCATGGCCGCGCGTGGCGTAGCGCCACGCGTGGCACAGGAGTGGTGTTCGCGCGTGACACATGAGTCAGAGTATCTGTGGCCACGCGTGGCGTAGGATATGTTGGACTCTTGGCTGCGCTCGGCGTGATCCACGATAAGGAAGGCGACTCCGAGCGAGGCACGAAAGTGCCCGCTGTAGCTTCACCAACGGGCATCACATCCGGTGTTTGGGAAGCATCGATTTTGCTCATCACGGAGCACTCGTGAAATAGCATGCCTGAACTGACATCCATTCCAGCCCTGGCATGCATATTCAGCGTGTCCGGCAAGACGTTGGCCGGCACACCCTAAACAGAGGAGGTGTCTGCCGCACATAGTTCGGTCTCCGGCTCACAGGATAAAGACCCTGGATCAGTTGCGATGCCAGAGAGGAACTGATTGGAGGGCGCAACTGTTGAAAATAACAGCAGTTTAGTGATGATAAGTCTAATTTTAGTGGGTATAAATACTAGAGAAATTACACGTAATCTAGACATACAGATCATCAGAAAGCTTCTATCTCAATTACGTGTACTAGTAGATCATTAGTTATAAACAAGGAACAAGCGCTAATCACAGCGACTAGCAACAATCTAGAAACAAGACCTAGATCGAGTGACTAGCAATAATCTAGGAACAAGGCCTAGATCACTCGATCTAATTATCAACGAGATGTTAAAGAATGACTTACGGGGAAGCGCTCCGGCGATGGTTGTTGTAGAGTCTGATCCGTCGATGAAGTAGGCGATGCAGGCGATCGGTTGATGAAGAGGACGCGGATCGAATCACCAGCGAGCAGTCATGAAGGCACTTCCCAAAAACCTGATACGTCCTCTACCCCGTGCAAGGACACGAGGAGATGTAGGCTTCGGAGACCTGCTCTCCCGACACCGATGGCACGTCGACGGCGGGATGGGAAGACGATGCGGCAGCACAATAAAGAGTGGCGAGAAAGGCAGTGGAAAAATCATGTGTCCTGTAGAGGCAACGTCTCGCTATATATACACACACAATGATAACACACTTATGGTAATTAATCCATAATTAAGCAGGCGCGTCAATCACCATTAAGAGAGTATAATTGCTTACTATATTTGATCAGCGTAATTATCTCTTGCATAATAAAAAGTCTGAGTAGTAAAAGGAACCGGTCTGATAAGGCGAGCGAGCACGCATGTGTTCTTCCTCTTCTCTCTTACTAGCTCAACTAGATGAAAACAGTTCAAATATTTAAGTTGTTATTCTCCTTCCTAGACTAGCAGTATGGGATTAAAGTCCCTCACTATGTCATGCATGTGCACATGGGCCTTTAGGATTTATTAAAATTATTAATTTGGGCCACAGGCCAAAACTTCTAAGAGCACCCTGAGCCTACGTGTCTGGGATAGTACTGCCAGCAGCTAGCATGACGTGAGTAGTTGGCAGTTGGACTTCTGCAACTTCATTAATCAAAGTATCACAAGCTCGGTCTATGATTTCTGCCACCATGTCTTGAATTTTCTTTTCCATGGCATTGTGCTGGGTGTTCTCGGAAGACACATTTTCCATCCATTTTCTCTTGAGTGAATTGCACCAGTGGTCCTCAAATTTGTTCCGAGTTCTTATCTAGGTCCTGGTACTTTCATATCTTGAATTTTAGGTCCTGTAACTTGCTAAGGAGTCTCATCTAGGTCCTGATACTTCTTAGTCTTGATTTTTGGGTCTTGAAACTTGCTAAATAGTCTTATCTAGGTCTCAATACTTCTTAATCTTAATTTTTGGGTCTCAAAATCTGCTAAGTTATCTTATTCAAGTCCAAATCACCATTCAAATGTCTAGAGCATGTAAACTACTGCCCGCATGGTATCATGAGACCCATTGATCTTCTTTCTATTCTGCTCTCTTTTACTGATAGGTGAGCCCCATAATTGCCCATGGCACTGCATCTCGCCACATGTCCCCGATCACCCCATCGTTATGCAGCATCATAAAGGAGTACTAACAAGAAATAGGCTTTCTGTGATGCGTCGAACATGTCACAATAGTAAAAATATGTCATAGAAATGAATCAGACAGAGCCCCAATGAAGAAGCTAATGTCACTGAAGGTCCTAAAATGCCATACAGATACAATCCATGGGTTTCACACTTACACACCATTTTAGCGTTGTTAGACATCTAGATGACGATTTGAAAGTTAACAAGTTTTAAAACCAAAAAAATCAAGATTAAGGAGTATTGGGCCTTAAATGAGACTACTTAAAAAAGTTATGATACCCAAAAATCAAGATTAAGGAGCATCAGGACCTGGATGAGATCGCTTAGCAAGTTCTGGGACCTAGAAATTAAGATTTTAAAGTACCGGGACCTAGACGAGAACTCGAGACAAGTTCGAGGACCCCTGGTGCAATTCACTCTTTTCTCTTGCGTTGGATTTTGCTCTTGGCCAGCTGCTGCCTCCTTATCATTGGGATTTTCCTCGTCCATGAGGTCATCCTCCTCCATGTTATCACTGAATTACCATCAGCATTAGTATCATTGTCAGTATAATCCATCCAATTGCCATCATGATAAACCTTGTCAATCTTAAAGAAGATGTCATAGAGACCCTCCCCCACAGCTATCTCGGTTTTGTCAGGGATGCATTTTGTGTGAACAACAACAACGAGAATACAAACAACCCCCATCTTCCTTGTGTATTTCATGTCCACCTTCAGCGTAGCTCCAATAATTGTACCTACCGCCCAAAGTGGCAGGTACGACCTGATCTCATATGGAACCCCGTATAGATTGACCCAAGCCTTCTGCAAGTATTGTCTTGGTTCAATCTTGTGATCCCACTCATTGATAACAATGATGCCCTCACCTTCGAATCTGTGTATGAACCTAGTAGCGACCATGCGATCAAGTTCAACCTTGCTAGGGAACGGGACTAGAGAGCCGTCACCTTGTTGTTGGACAGCCCAGGACCATTTCACCGGGATTAAACGGTGGAGTTCTCTCTTGATCAACTCAGGCGTGATACTTCCATCCTTGATGGTGATGAGTGCAGTAGCGTTCTCCTTCTTTGGTGCTTTTCTGGAAGGACCGAACTGGGGAATCAGAAAGAAACCGCGCGCACCACCATCAACACCACAGAAAACCGCATGTGTTTTAGGTCCCAGGTAAATTGGGCATTCTAGGGTCAAATGCTCCTCTTCACAAATGTCACAGTACAAGATCTCTTTTTGCTTCTTGGCTTTCTTTGCCGCTTGCTCAGCTGCAGCAACTTCTGCCGACCTTTTCTTGCTTAGATCGACATTGACATCCTCCTTTCATGAACCCCCGGCCATGCCGTGATCTAGACTATGACCTCCACGGCCGTGACCACCGCGACAAGCTCCTCATCCCCACCGCTCGAGTGGCGATCAGCAGGGGCACGGCCAGGAGCATGGCCACCACCCTTGTCACCTCGACCTCCCCCTCGTGCGCCTGGAGGGATGTAGCGCTGATGGAAGGGACGACACAAATTGTCAGGGTGACGCCCTGCCATGCCGCGGCCATCATCTCTTCCTCCCGCCGCACTACCTCCTCCCAACGCCTTACCGGCATCTACTCTGCCACCAGCCATCAATGTCACCGCAAACGAAGATTTGGAACTTGTTCTATAACATTTTTACACTTTGGATGGCCGAACACATATGTGTTCACCAAGGCTATAAGCGACATGCTTGTTGGGCAGTCCGCAGGTGATCTTCAGGTCATAGTTGTTCATCCAAGTATGGTATCCAGTATTGAACCATGAGTGAATTATCCATCCTTTCCCATCAGCGTAGGCTTTTGGTTGTAACTGGTTGGTGCATAGTAGCTTAACATGGTATCAGGCCAGAGGTCTTGAGTTCACGTCCTGGCGGCCGCATATTCCGCTGCGCCGCTCCTATTTCCATATTTGCGCCCCGAGGGAGTTGCACGTGAGGGAGAGTTTTGAACCATAAGTGAATTATCCATCCTTCCCCATCAGCTTAAGATTTTGGATGCAACTGGTTGGTGCATAGTAACTTAACATAGTATCAGGCCAGAGGTCTTGAGTTGAAGTCTTGGCGATCGCATATTCCGCTGCGTTGCTCCTATTTCCACGTTTAAGCCCTGAGGGAGCTGCACGTGAGGGGGAGTGTTGAATCATAAGTAAATTGTCCACTCTTTCCCATCAGCTTAGGCTTTTGGGTGCAACTGGTCGGTGCATAGTAGCTTAACATGGTATCAAGCCAGAGGTCTTGAGTTTAAGTCCTGGCGACTGCACATTCCGCCGCGCCGCTCCTATTTTCACGTTTGCACCCCGAGGGAGCTGCACGTGAGGGGGAGTGTTGAACCATCAGTGAATTGTTCACCCTTCCCCATCAACTTAGGCTTTTGGGTGTAACTGGTCGGTGCATAGTAGCTTAACATGATATCAAGCCACAGGTCTTGACTTCAACTTACCTGTACCATATCATTGAGGAGTCTCAACCAGAGGTAAGTTGATTTTGTTTATGTCCATTTTACTTTACCTGGACCATATCATTGAGGACTCTGCTTATGTGACACAGAAAGCCACAAGGTCAAAGAGAGACTGGGCTGCAAAGATGAAAAGGAACGACGTGATCAAAAAGGGTATAATTCCTGAATCATGTGTTCACTTGAGTACAAATGTCATGTATCTAGTTGTAGCTTCTCTTTGTTGTTTTATGCTGAGAGAGGTAATTAGTCTAGAAGGGAAGTGCTTTGACTCAAATAGTGAACTAGCAACAAAACATAGGTCCCTTTATGAGTGGACTGGTTCAAGAGCACCATATGAGTCTAATATGTCGAAAAAAGATGATGACTATGCATTAGGGTTCATATAAAACATTTTGTAAGCTCGATTAAATATTTTGATGATAATATTGTATATATTCTATGATGAGATATAAATATCTGTGATGAGATTGTAAATACCTTTGATGAGATGTTATAAATATCTGTGATGAGATTTGTAAATTTCTGTGTATGCAGAATCTGTGATTTCTGTATATTTGCTAAATTTTATTTTTTTTTGGAAAATAACAAGTAGTGACGGTTGATGTTGCCAACCGGCGCTACTAATAGCCAACAGTAGCAGTGGTTGATGATGTCAACCGCCGCTACTAATGGCTAACAATAGCGGCGGTTGACATCTTCAACCGCCGCTAATAATGTGTCTGTAGCGGCGATTTATTTAGACGACAGACCACCCGCCACACAAATGCATATTTGTAGCTACGTTTGCGTAGTGGTGGGATGACCTGCCCACCGCTACAGTGCCTTTCCAACCGCTGCTACAGGTCTTTTTTGTTGTTGTGTTACATGTGTTCTCGGATAAAACAGGTGTTGCACTTGGCGAATATATTGTTGGGTGGAACTTTTTCTCGGTATTATAATAAGTTCAACAGAAGCTACAACTATTTCAATATTCTAGCAAAACTATATGCGCCATATAGTTTCTTTAACGCCTGGTAGGTTTTGCAATGTTTTTTGTTGTGGTCATATAGATATTCTTGACCTTTGCTATCTTTTTTTATCTATTTTTATTGGCTACTTTTGAGTATATACGGTTGTTTTAATTGTATTGTCTCCATTTCTAGCACTACACATATAGGTAATGGAGATTTTGCATTCATTTATGATGAAAACTATGTGAATATATATACCAGTAGTGAAGCTCGGGTGTTTAACTGTGACCCCAAGTCTATTGACTGGGAATATTATTTCTATAACATCCACATACCAGGTGTCTTAAAGTATGGCCAGAAGAAGTAATATAATATTCAGAGGCCCGTATCAAAATGAAAGAAAAACAAGGTATATATGACCGGAAGAAAATATGCCGAAGCACAAAATGGAAGAAGCATTTATAATCTTTGTAATATAGTTAAATAATGAAAAATCCAGCAAGACTCTCATCATGTAATGCGACATACATTTATCGCATGTTTTACTCTCTGAGCTAGCGGAACAAAAGTTTGATGAATTAAATATAAAAAAAATCATAAATATGCTTGTGATGAATAAAAGGCTCTTCATCGCAGCTACCACCATCAATACGGTTGATTTACTAAGGGGAGACAGTGTTTTTCTAGATGTGCAACGACGTCTAGATGCAAGACTTGGGGTTGACGTTGAGTCTACCCCCTAGTCACCACTCTGGACATAAAACGCGTCTAATACCGTTTAAATAGCCTTTGACCGTCTAAACGCGGACTCTAGACATATTCTGGACACATTTAAACAGCGTGTTATGCGTCTAGACACCTATCTAGACTAAGAGGAAGTGGTCTATCTAGTTATTAGCAAAAGAAAATAAGAGGTACTCATGATTAAATATTCATCTAACCAACAAGTATTCATGAACTTGCAATCTACGTTCTATTTAGGATGCTTTTATTTTTATAACTTTTAAAAAATATAATTATTGATGTATTTAATTATTAATTTATCTATCTATCTTCTATTATTGATATTTGCCATACTATATATTTGTTATTTTTTTGGCTGCTATGCAGTACAAATATACCTATTACGTCTAATGTGTTTAGACATCGTCTAGACCGTCTAGACTCTAGTCGTCAGCTTGTCGTCTATCTACGTCTTATGTCTAGAAAAACACTGAGGGGAGATCTAGCTCTGTATTCTATGCTACAGCCTAAATATCCTCATACCACTGTTCCACCATCGGGTGTTTTTATATACTACCATTCCATTATGTTTGTGTCTGTTATCCTCTAAGCTAAACACAAGTCTTAGTTATATGTACCTTTTGGATAATGCAAAACATTGCAGCTTTTTGCATCATCGAATGCATACAGCCTACGAAAACATGTTGTTAGATACACCAATCCTATATGATACTCCGGTGCCATGAAGCAAATGAGCTCCCACTTTGAGATTTGTGAGGGAGGAAAAATCCGATGGCCATGGTTCTTTTTTCCACCACCAGCTATGGTTGTTTTTTCCACCTCCGTAGAAGCTCCACCTTCAACATTTCAAATGCACAGTTTTAGTAATTTGAATGCACAATTTAAATAATGTTGAACTACGTTTCATGAATTATGGAAACTGATCGAACATTCAAAATGTTGAAGATGGTGCAGCGGGTGTATACGGATCGAGGAGCCAAGATGGGGGGGGGGGGGGGTGAATTGTACCGGTATGGATCATCAACTCAATCTACCAATTGGTTTCAACTCCACATTCTAATAACAAATCTTATACAATTCTATTCTACTGAGCCAAGATCCTAGCAATACTAGTAGGATGTTAAGATACAAGCGGTGCCAATCCAATCAACAAGCATATAAACCCATGGGAATCCTAGATCTTCTTACACTCAAGTGTGGAATGTAAAGGCGGTAATAAGTAAGAGAAGGGTTTAGAGATTGCATATGGATTTTTAACTTGAGGTCTCAGAAAGATGGCTCTGTGGGACATATGTACCCAAGATAACTATCCACTCAGTTATATGGCTGATTGAGCCAGGGGCTCGACTATGAACCACTAGAGGTTAAGGCCCAGAAGATAGCTATTCGGATATTCGTTTGGAGTAAACAACAAGTTAGGTTAAGAGATATGGTGTATAGATAGAATCAAATGTAACCAAATGATATATTACCATGTAAACTGCTGCCCTTCGGCTTTATAAGGAGGACAGGAGGTCTTCGGAGATCATCAGAGCTCGTATTGGGAACCCTAGCCCCAGTG
The DNA here is from genome assembly GCA_030378355.1 of Eleusine indica. Classification (NCBI taxonomy): domain Eukaryota; kingdom Viridiplantae; phylum Streptophyta; class Magnoliopsida; order Poales; family Poaceae; genus Eleusine; species Eleusine indica. The sequence goes on from CM059494.1 coordinate 51,435,409, forward strand.
TGAACCCTAGCAATACAAGAACACCAAACAAGAAGTAGGGTTGTTATCCTCCGGGAGGCCCGAACCTGTATAAACCCTGTGTCCTGTGTCCATCGACTTTCATACTCATACGCATACCTAGAATTACTATCGAGATTATCTCTCGACATGCTCCTTCCCCTACTCGTTGGACCAATTCCTACCAGAGTATAGGTCACTTCCACCGCTCCAAGTGATATCCTCGTCCACAAGCCCGTTTCACTCTCCTAGTGAGGCTACATTTATGTCACCGCTGCTCTCCATGGCAAATAATCTTCCCCAAGGAAATGCTTCACTCTCCAAGTGCAAGCACAAACGCTCTCTCTTCATACTCCTTTCAACGGCGAGCTCAAACCTTGTATAAACTTGTAATGACCTTCACAACCAACATGATAGGCTCAATGTCACACTCGGTTTCAACGACCGAAACTGAATGCATCTATATGTGTGTCCAAGATCAAGTTTTCACACGCACAAGATAATATATATGATAAAAGAACAATATCTTTATTAAACAGATAACTTTATTACAAAAATGACCCATAGGTCGAAAGAGAAAGATTACATTGCAGCGAAATATCTAAGCATTGGCACCCTTCAACTCCCACAAAAAGTCCACCGAAACACCGCATGCCTAGAGCTCTCCTCCATCGTCTTCATTGTTGTACCATCATTCTCCTATAGTTGAGCAGCAATGTGGGGTATGGTAAGGGTGAGTACATACTAGGAGACCCCTTGTAAAAGGCTCGTAGTGATCTCCTGGCCGCACACCTAAGGAAGTGTGCTAGTGCTTGGCTGGCATGGCAACATGAAGACACTAGTCCACCTGGCAACAGGGGACGAAATCACGACTTGTGGGTAAAGTGGCACAACCTTTACAAAGTTTAAAACTGTCATGACAACCGTGCTCGCGATCATGAGTGGCCTGGATCCCTCACTTGATTAGTTGGTGGTTTATGGATGGTTAGTTGGGAATTATCGTTGGTGATGTTGTGGTTCATGTAGAACTCAGTGGTTGGATTGGATCTTTGGGGGTGGTTGACCTCGCACATAGTAATTAGGTCACATTTACAACTGATTGTGAACTAAACTCGGCTTTCCACAAATAATAAATATAGCCTTTCTTGACTCAACAAACATGCCATACTTTCCCCCACTTGCTGAGTACGGCATGTACTCACCCTTGCCATATCTCACATTGCTGCTCAGCTACAGGAGAAGGATGGTACAACTATGAGGATGATGGACTGGATATAATGGAGGCTAGGCATGTCGTCTTCCGGTCGACTTCCTGTGGGAGCTGAAGAACGCCAACACTTAGTTTATTCCATATATATAATGGATATATATGGGTAATATATAATTTTAGAATAAAGCTTCTCATCAAAGAAGCTCCCGGGCTTACAATCCAGTTCTATTTAATCAGCAAGAGATCTATTAAAAGATCATTGCTATATTTTAATTAACCAAAAGAATGGCCCAGCACTATATGGCCCATGTGGCCCGCTTGGCCCCACCGAAGACTAGGTCAAACGCGAAGGTACAAAAAGCAACAAAACAGCTGATAAACATCACGCCGTCATTTTGCCCAAACTCTTCATCTTCCTCGCGATTCCCTTGTTCTCGTACCTCCTCAGCTCCTCATTGCTAGGGTGAGTAGTTTCTCGCCGTCGCCGTAGATCCTCGAGCATTCCCCAGCCCCCGAGCTTGTGCTAGGATTAGGGTGCCATTTCCAGATCCACCGCAATACATCATCCCATCAAAATGATGCGCAAATCCACCAAGGGGCAGAAAGCTGCCGCCGTCGCTGTTGAGTCGTTGTCTTCGGAGCTGGACATCCCAGATCAGCTGCGGGAATTCCCAAAGAGCAGCATCACTACCGAAGATCTGAACACCATGGTGGTCAACGACGTCCTTCTAGATCAGGCTGTTGGCACTTCCCAAGTGCCACTTTTATATGTGAATATTACCCTAATTAGAGCATAATTAATACTAATTTAGACCATTTACCTATGATATTGTCTATATATTTGTATATGCGTTATTTTGGAGCTTTATTGCAGAAACAGGTCAAATTGGTGATTAAGTGATGCTGGAGAGGACAGGAATCCAGAACCGACAAAAAGCACTGAAGAAGCCTAGTGCGCCGATCAATGCAGTGCATGAGCCGGTCGGCGCTAGGGTGTTTTGGCCCACAGAAGTGACCGAGGCCCATTCCACATGTTTATGGAAGTTTATCTGCGCAAGACACTTGAAGATATTTGCCTAGAAGATTTATGGAACTTCAAGATCTCGACGTGCAGTACAAGACTTTATCTCGAAGGAAAAGGCCCACATGGCAGCTATGGAAGACAGAGGAATCGACTTAGAGAAGAAACCAGAGAAGACACGGCTTGCGCCGATCAGCGCAATCCTGCGCCGATCGGCGCAACCGCCTTATTTGCTAGAAACTGAGTCCGTCACAAGTAGAACCCCTATAAATACTTGTAAACCCTGGCCGCAGAGAGAAGAGGCAACAGAGGGACAACAGATCCATGAGTTAGAGCCACCGGGGCATGCCTCATTAGAATAGATCTCTAGTTGAGTTTCAAGAACCATTGGTGTTAAGAGTTGATCCGTCAAGGTAGGCCATCTCGACGGGGATGAATCTTACTCTATGTATCTCAAAGATGATTGAATATGTTGATGATGGTTTTGGTGATTTGTCTGTCTTAATTCTACAATCATGCATGTGCTTATTCCAATTGCTTAGTTCTAGGCTAAATAAGTTGATATTATCTTGATCACGGTGATTAGGATAGTATTCGGACATTGTATTGATTTTGGTTGCTTGATGATGCTAGTAGTGTGGTTTAGCGGTGATAGCACTAAGCCTGCGCAGCACTATTGGATAGTTGAGTAGGGTAAGATACTCGCGCGATTAAGGGTTTCCTCTCGACAGCGATAAATCGGGAGCCGCTCGGAAAGCAGGATGGTCTTATTCATTATAGGTTTTCATTGATCTATGTAATTACCCATTATGATGCTATTTAATTAGACTTTCTGGTTATGATCTCACTAGTATATATGTGGTTACTCACTTAACAGCATTGGCTTACAAGGCATCTGACGCACTTTGACTTAGATTCACTAGTGTGCCGATCGACTCAACTCCTACGCCGATCGGCGCAACGACAGATTTACTGTCTGGCGCACCTTTGCGCTGGCCAGTCTCCCCCTCACGCAACCTAAATTCGACAGTAGCTTTGACTAGATCTTTTACTGTTAACTTTGTTTAATTATCCCTAAGGTCCCAGTGGATTCGATAAACCTTGGAATACTCAATTTAAGGGAAAAAGTGCTACAATCGTACACCGTCTTCTTGCGGTATATAAGTGGGTGCGTAGGTACGACCAACAAGCTTAATTTTTCTGGCGCCGTTGCCGAGGACCATAGCAGGTTTTTAAATATTGTTTGATGTGTTAGTGTTTAGTCATTGTGCTTTACTTGTCTCTCTAGTACATATATTCTGTTAAGTGAAACTAACAGGTATGGACGGTCGTAAGTCAAACAAACCCTATAATTACACCGATGATCCAGAAAGACTCTTTCACCTGAAGAGAACAACGGAGAAGAGAAGCAAGTCACTTGGAGGTTTAGCTAGAGAAGCAGTCCGCGCAACACCTCGAGTATTATTCATAATAGAAGACCCAGTTCAAGAGCAAGAAGAAGAGGAGATGGCAGAGGTACCTATGGTTAATCGTCTCAAGCCACAGTTGACTAGTATTATGAAGACAGATTTCCAAGAAGCTCAAGATCAACTTCCATATCAATTGGAGAGATATGTTGGAATAGTGGCGCAACAACCGTTCACAGGTTCGGAAGATCCTAATCATCAGTTGCAACACTTCCTTGAGGTTTGCAGTACATTCAAGATAGCAGGATTGACAGGAGACCAAGCACGTGTGCGGCTGTTCCCCTTCTCTCTAGTTAGATGCCCCAAGCAATGGTACAATGGATTGGAAAACCTAGTAAAAACGATGTGGGACACGTTAGCAGCTGAATTCTTGGCCAAATACTTTTCTCCTGGTAAGACTCAAGCTTTGAAAAATAAGATTCTTAGATTTACATAGAATATTGATGAGAGCATTGGAGAAGCATGGGAAAGATACAATGAATATATGGATGCATGCCCTCATCATGGTCTGACGGTTGGAGAAGTTGTTGAGAAGTTCTACACAGGATTGAATCTTCTATCACGTCAACACTTGGACGCCTTAGCTGCAGGATCATTTATGTTAAAAACCCCCACCGAAGCTAAGAATTTGATCAAGTTGCTAGTTGAAAATCAATCGTGGGATGGTGAGAGAAGCTCAAGGAATTTGCAACCTTCAAAAGGAGTAGCGAAGAGTGTGATTGAGAAGACTCAGGAAGACTTGATTATAGATCACCTTAATGCTATTGAAAGGAGGTTGGACAATAATCTTCATATCCCTAAGGAAGAGACACTCAAGTTGGCGGAATCATGCTCGACATGTAGTGAGTATGGAGAATTTGGTCATGTGCAGAAAGATTGCCCTGAAGAGATGAAGATGCTAGAATATGAAGAATAGTGGATGGAAGCCCCAATATCAGCAACAAAGGAGTTCTTTCTCTCCTAGTTTGTCCGTGCAAAATTCTATTCCACTTCGTCTCCAATGTCATGAGTTCTTTCAAGATCAAGAGAAGATCAACAAGGACAATCAAGCTAAATTCAAGGAGATTGATCGTGTCCTTGAGGGAATTAATGACAAGGTGATAGAAATCAGGAGCTCCAATGAGCAGATTTTGAAGCATACCAAGATTATGGAGCAACAGATGGGACAGCTATCGCAAGCCATTCAAGGCAACAAAGGGGCTTTTCCTGGCAATACAATGTCTACAGAGTAGTTGAAGGCAATAGCTACACGGTCAAGAAAGCAAACAGAAGCTCCAGAGCACTCTGCGGGAGCAAGGAAGCCCCGCGCTGATCGGCGCACACCCGACGCCGAAAGGCGCGACGATCATGTCAGCGCCGATCGGCTCCCTGAAAGCGCCGATCGGCGCGAGGAGGATGTTGACCTCTCTGGTCTGAAAATGGGCGTGGAGACAGAAGAGCATGGCCCTGCCATGTTCCTGGATACTCAACTACTAACGACGTAGGAAAGGATGAAGAGCAACATCTAGCGAAGAAGCGAGGGGCCAGGAGCAAAAATGGACATCACGCCGATCGGTGCAAGTCAGCGCCGATCGGCGCGGTCATTAGATGAGCCCGCCTACGTATGTCAATACGACAGGAACATTGGGAAAAGTAGAAAAATTAGGTGAAAGAGATGAACACGAGGCATCAGGATCAACGTCGGACCAAAAGACGAGGTGCAAAGGACTTGCGCCGTTCGGCGCCCCACTGCGCCGACCGGCACAGGTGCCCGTGTGGTTCCAAAACGGGTGGCAAATGCGGCAGGCGTTGATTTTAAGGAATAGGTATGATTATTATGCAAGTGTGAAGTGCAGAGGAGACATGAAATTGACTAAAAAGCTAAAAAAGAGACGGCGCGCCGATCGGTGCGGGCCCGTGCCGATTGGCGCAGTCAACAAGACATCGGGATTCCGTGCTGTTCCCCTGCCAACCAACATGATGTACCGGGAAGCGACATGAAGGATAGGAATCAAGCGCCAGAGTGGTCAGAGCATTCAAAATTTGAATTGTGCCGATCGGCGTACTGCCATGCCGATCGGCGCGCTCTTAAATTTTGAAATTTTTTTGACGGTTCCTTCTCCTAGAAGTTTCTCACACTATAAAAGGGAGGCCAGGTGCCCCCAGTTCAGCACACTATCCTGGTAATCTCTCCACCTTCCCCACCACCCAGGATCTCGCACACGTTCCGCATTCCTCGCAGATGGATCGTCTCCGCTCCTCGATCGGCAAGTTGGGCAAGAGGCTGCGCCGGGGAAGCAGTTCCGACGGCAGCGGCGAGTCGAGCAGTGACTCCCGGGCGAGGGGGGGGGGGGGCTCCGGCGCTCGCGATGACATGTCAGTGGGTGGTGCATCCACCGGCTCGGCGGCGGCGACATACGAGATCCGCGCCCGCCACTCCGTCTCCGGCGCGTCCCTTCCAATGGGGCGTGCTACAAGGAGCCAAACGGCGGCAAGCCGTGGGGTTCCCACAACACCACCACCGCCGGCATTCATGCCGCACACGGTGGAGGAGGGCTTCACCCTCCTGAGCGCGGAGGAATAGCGACACTACCTTGTGGTGAGGGGAAGGTTCGTCCCCAACTTCGACTTGGACGAGACCTTCCTCACCTCGATCAGCCTGTGGGAGGACATAAGGAGGATGCTCAACAATCTCGGTTGGGTGGACTTCCACCTTCTTCCCATGGACTACAACCTCGACGTCGTCACCGAGATTGCCTCTACGATAAGGCTTGGCACCGTCGAAGATGGCAACGAGGCCGTCAACTTCCGCATCCGCGACATCAGGTACACGGTGACCATGGAGGTGGCGGCTCAAGCCTTCGGCTTCAACATCAACGCCGACATCGCCGGCATCTTGGGACGTGGGGAGTTGGACTCCTTTTGGAGGCGGCTCTCGTTCATAGAAGAGATGAAGCGTGGCAACATCCGCAACCCGACCATTCAAGTCTTCCATCGGTAGTTGGCGGCGCGCATAGGCGACAAGGTCGACTCCAGCAACGTCACCGATGCGGACTTGCGGTGGCTCTACAACGCCATCGTGAGTCCGTCTCATTGCAACCCCATGTCGGTGATGGTGCGGGGTTGGCTCGACAAGAGGGGCAAGGCAAGCAAGAAGTTAGCCTTCGGGGCCTATCTTCAACGCCTAGCAGCCCTCATCTGCGACGGCGACGGACCGGAGGGCACGATGACAAGTGGGAATGCGCGACGGAGATCGGCGAGAATATGACTCGTGGAAATATTGTCACGGGAAGTGTTTGCGCCGGCTTCCATGTCGGTGGCACCAACGTCAAGCTCCCGTGTGCGGAGCTACGAGTTTTCCTCCCTCGCAAGCTGGAGGGAGGAAATTGGCTTGAGGAAGGTCTCCTGGAGGGGGGCCGAGTTCTCAAGGATCGCCATGGGCGGGTTTGACAGCCGGACACATCTACAGCAGCCGGCGGCGAGTGAGACTCCTGGGGGTCACGCCAGGGGCCTCAGCAGTACAAGTAAGGGCGGAGCGACGCAGCGGGTGGTTCACAGCCCTCTGCGCCGATCGGTGCAGGCGACACGCCGGTCGGTGCTCCCTACTTCAGCACGGGTATCGACTACAGGTACCAAGGGCGTGTACCTGTGGTGCCTCCTGTGCCCAGTGCAGACTTTTTCGTGCCCATGCAGGGGTACCTTGACAACAACATGCACTACATCGAGCGCGTGGAGGACGCCACGTCCCAATGGAGGGACAACCACGATGTGATGGTGGAGGAGTTCGAGCGACTCAAGGCGCGGTGCTTTGGCTTCGATCAGCCACCGCCTCCACTTTCGGATGACTAGAGTGCCTAGGAGTTGGCACGTATATCGGTTTCCTGGTTTGCGTTTTCTTTTATCTTTTACAATCTTTTTCTTTATTTGCTTATATATGTGTGAGCGGGTTGGGAAACCATGTATCGGGTGTGCTTACTTTCATGCAAGTGTGTTAGTAGTAGTTAGTAGTAGTTTTATTTTCATGCAAGTGTGTTAGTAGTAGTTTTACTTTCATGCAAGTGTGTTAGTAGTAGTTAGTAGTAGTTTTATTTTCATGCAAGTGTGTTAGTAGTAGTTTTATTTTTATGCAAATGTGTGCAAAAATCATCACCATGTATTCGAGTTTCGATCTTAATATAATGGTGGCGGTTATGCTCTTTTAGGAAAATTGAATTATTTATTCTTTCTTGAAAAGTGTTGATGAAGACCAAATAATGTTGAGCAATTAATAAAATTTCAAACTTACACTTAATGATTATTCGGCAAATATGTCTTATGTGGAGCAATTTTGAGTACACATGTGCTTCATTTTTGTTGTCCAGTTTGTAATGATAACTTAGTACCAATCTTTTCATAAATAAATTTTCATGTTGTGAACTTTGGAATTTATTGTTTTCAAGATCCTTACCTACTAATGCCATATTTTGAGCAATACTCATGAACCTTTGATATGTAGATAAACATTAAATTGATGGTTGAGTTCGGTTAGGATTTAATTCTTTTTGGTATGAACTTTACTAAGATGGCAATTCTTTGTGTATCTTTTTCTAGCCTTGAATTACTCATGCAAAAATTCAATTCCGCTGAGTACACTACCACAAACCCAAAACATCTTGTTGAGTATCATTCCTTAACCACATCCTATATTTCTGGCTATATTTAATTCTTGAATAAATATTGAAGCCAGACAGATCAAATACCAACAAATGTTGGTGAATTTGGGTTGAGAGCCGATCAGCGCATCCTCAACCGATCGGCACAGCAGAGAGCAAAATAAAAAAAAGGGGAGAAACAAGAAGTGGGGAAAAAAAGAAAATAAAAGAGAAAAGCTCTGCTGTTTGCTAAGGGACTAGCAAAATTTTAAGTGTGGGGGGATGGTATATGACATGCTTATTCTCGAAATTCATTCTAATATAGCCATGAATCATTCCAACCATGTGCAATCTTCCAAGATCAAATTTTTTCTATGCCCATGTCCACATATCCAAAGTGTGAGTTCTTTCTTAAATTTTTCTTTCTTAATGGCCATCTTGATAAGTTTCTATAATTCCAACGAAGAATAATCTCCTAGCTTTACAATATATTATTGATTTATGTTTGCAATCCTTGAATTACCTCATATAGCTACTCATATAAGCCTTACACTAATATTATTTGATCATTATGTTGTAGGATATAGGTTGAGTGATTTGAAAGATGAGTTGTTGCCTTGGATTATTTGGAAGATACATTCTCTATGTTCACAACAATCTTTTAAGTAATTTACATGTGTGGAAAAGTTATAATTTATGAGTTGGACATGATCTGTTGCTTTGGGGAGAAACTTTAAGCTTTATGCCCATATTTAAACTAGTTTGCTGAATATCAATATGAAATACACCACAATAGAACAATGCTCAACATTTGCTGATTTGAGATATCTTTTATGATAGAAAGAGTATGTTTTTTGATTTTTCTTTCTTTTACTTTACTCGGGACGAGCAAAGGTTTAATTGTGGGGGAACTGTTGGCACTTCCCAAGTGCCTCTTTTATATATGAATATTACCCCAATTAGAGCATAATTGATACTAATTTAAGCCATTTACCTATGATATTGTCTATGTATTTGTATATGCGTTGTTTTGGAGCTTTATTGCAGAAACAGGTAAAATCGGTGATTAAAGTGATGCTGGAGAGGACAGGAATCCAGAATTGACGAAAAGCACTGAAGAAGTCTAGTGCGCCGATCGGTGCAGTCCATGAGCCGGTAGGCGCTAGGGTGTTTTGGCCCACAGAAGTGACCGAGGCCCATTCCACATGTATGGAAGTTTATCTGCGCAAGACACTTGAAGATATTTGCCTAGAAGATTTATGGAACTTCAAGATCTCGACGTGCAGTACAAGACTTTATCTCAAAGGAAAAGGCCCACATGACAGCTGTGGAAGACAGAGGAACCGACTCGGAGAAGAAACCAGAGAAGACACGGCTTGCGCCGATCGGCGCAACCGCCTTATTTGCTAGAAACTGAGTCCTTTACGAGTAGAACCCCTATAAATACTTGTAAACCCTAGCCGCAGAGAGAAGAGGCGATAGAGGGACAACAGATGCGTGAGTTAGAGCCACCGGGGCTTGCCTCGTTAGAATAGATCTCTAGTTGAGTTTCAAGAACCATTGGTGTTAAGAGTTGATCCGTCAAGGTAGGCCATCTCGACGGGGATGAATCTTACTCTATGTATCTCAAAGATGATTGAATATGTTGATGATGGTTTTGGTGATTTGTCTGTCTTAATTCTACAATCATGCATGTGCTTATTCCAATTGCTTAGTTCTAGGCTAAATAAGTTGATATTATCTTGATCACGGTGATTAGGATAGTATTTGGACATTGTATTGATTTTGGTTGCTTGATGATGCTAGTAGTGTGGTTTAGTGGTGATAGCACTAAGCCTGCGCAGCACTATTGGATAGTTGAGTAGGGTAAGATACTCGCGCGATTAAGGGTTTCCTCTCGACAGCGATAAATCGGGAGCCGCTCGGAAAGCAGGGTGGTCTTATTTATTATAGGTTTTCATTGATCTATGTAATTACCCATTATGATGAATTTAATTAGACTTTCTGGTTACGATCTCACTAGTAGATATCTGGTTACTCACTTAACAACATAGGCTTACAAGGCATCTGGCGCACTTTGGCTTAGATTCACTAGTGTGCCGATCGGCTCAACTCCTGCACTGATCGGCGCACCTCCCCCTCATGCAACCTAAAGTCGACAGTAGCTTTGACTAGATCTTTTACTATTAACTTTGTTTAATTATCCCTAAGGTCCCAGTGGATTCGATAAACCTTGGAATACTCAATTCAAGGGAAAAAGTGCTACAATCGTACACCGTCCTCTTGCGGTATATAAGTGGGTGCGTAGGTACGACCAACACAGGCGCGCATCGATTTGAAGGTACCCGGTTCTGAAGTCCATCCTCTTCCAATCCATAAGCAGATTGTTGTCTTCCGTTCATTTTTTGAGCATGGTCTCAGAGTTTCGTGCTTCAGCTTCTTGCGCAGTCTCCTTTTCTTGTATGGGATTGAGCTTGTTAATCTCAATCCCAATTCTATTCTACACATTGCAATTTTTGTGCATTTGTGCAAAGCTTTTCTGGGCCTGTTGCCCCACTTTTCTCTTTTTTGCCATCTCTTCCTCCTCCGACCGCTGCAAACAAAGGAGAACCAAGTCGCCATTGGTGGAGTTGGCCTCCAGTTGCGCAGGAAGGAGGTCTAAATCAATGTGCCCCTGAACACCAGGAACAAGAACTGGAGGGAGGAGTGGTTCTATTGTGATAATCTTCCCTCTGTTCTTGCGGATTTTACTGGTGCAAAGGCGAGCCCCTGACCGTGTTGGTCAGAGAAGCCGGTCCCTAATGACGCGCAAGTGGTCGAGCTGCTGAAGAAGATTGCTGACTTGAAAAAAGAGGGAGTCGACGGCGGCACAATAGCTAAAAGCTTCATAGTGCACCGAGTTCAACCCCTCAAACTGCAGAGCCATCCTGCCTGGAAATATTCCACCGATGATGAGACGAGGGAGGTGCCCGACCCACCAAACTCCACTCTGCGTCGATCTCGTTTGAAGAAGATGTTTGAAGTGAACACCCTTTAGGATCATGCCTTGATCACAATGGCATACAACGTGGGCACTCACCGGGTCCGAGTAAGCTCTGGATGTTCAATGTTCATTTGATATCCATCTTGGCAGAGTGATAAGATTGGTCTGATATCTTGATGTTTGTTTTCAGGTTCTAGACACTTACATGTCACACCCTCTGCTCCCTCCGACCGATACCAAAGGGCCAGATTATGTGGAGAAGCCGCCGTAAACTGGTACTGGTGGGTCAAGCTCATCAACAGGCGCGCGTCTGACCGAATCGATCATCGCTGGCAACTCTGCTGTCCCCACCACCAATCTTCCCCTCACCAGTCAGCGAGTAAAAAAGCTTGCTTACCGCCGAAGGCAATATCTGGGAGATGACGATGATGATGAGGAAGACCAACCTCAAAACGTCAGTCAGCCATCCCCTGCTCCCTCTGACCGACCATCAAATCGGTCGGAGCCCCCAAGTCAAGAGGCGCATGATGCAGGAGCAACAAAGAAGGTTGACGAAGCCGCCAAGCAGAAGCGATCAGATTTGCAGACTACTTCTTTAAAGAAAGTCAGTCGGATCAAGATCAAGCATGCCTCTGAGTAAGTTACTTCATGGCTTCGAATCTTTATCAAGTGTAACCAAAATATGCTCAGTTTCTGACATTTTGTCATGCAGTGAACATACTACTCGGTCAACCGAGACTCAGAGCGCCCCCATGTCTAAAGACACTCGGTCAACTTCGGCGCTTCATCTGACCAACCCATCTCAGTCTGAAACAACGCCACCAAGCATGCAGACTCAAGCGAAGGAGATCCCAACAGTTCCAAGGTTGCCCCCACAGACCGCTTCTCCTCCCCCGATTGGCAGCGCACCTTCTCCCATCAAGGACAAGGTCATGCCAGTCGAGAAAACTTCGGGTCGGCCTGAAGCCGGAGACTTGGAAATTCTCCATCAACACCGAAAAGCAACCAAGGTACATCAATACCAAGGCCTTTTTCTTCCTCACACCATTGTTGCTTCTAACCATAACGATCTCCCCTTATCCAGCAAATATATGCTCTAATGGAGAAAAAACAAGCAAGGATAGAGTACCTTGAGGCCGAGAGCTTCGGTATATATTGAAATCCCACTTTATGTATAAATATTTCGTTGTATCTCTGACTTGTTGTTGCTCGTAGTCACCGGTCAGCAGCTGGCAAAAGCTCAACAACAACAAGAGAAGCTGCAAACCGGTTCCAAGGAAGCTTTCGCTTCTTTACAGCAGAGCCCTCTTGACCTTGCACGTAAAAGATCTTCAAATCTTCCTGTCGTCCATATTTTTTCCATATGTTTGTAAATCTTACAAAGAAATCATTACAGAACTGGAGAAGGTCACTTCCAATCAACAGAAGTATTTGGATGTTCTGAAGACCAAGAAGGACAACCCCTCCAAATCTCCGTGCGAGCGAGATGTTGAACTTTCTAAACTGAAGAAGAAGTTGCTAGAGACTGAGGAGTCCCTGAAGAACACTAAGGCTAGTGCCCTACAGTTTAAATTTAATCTGACCAGTAAGCTCTTCTTGTTTTCCGCTTATTAGTTTTTGTTATAAACTTCATCTTCTAATCTTAATGCCGGTCTACAGTATTGTCATATGGCGTCCAGAAGGCTCTGGACTATATCCACGCAATGCAAGTGGAGCAGACCGGGCATTCCATTGAATACTTGCTGGAGCATGCACCAAAAGTGATCGCCAACCATACCAAGAGGGTGGCAACCGAGGTCAGGAGTCAAGTGTTGGCTATTTGCCAATATTGGTCCCTGAAACTGCCATTGGACAAGATCAAAGAGGGCTTCAACCCATCGATGTCGGTTAACCAATGTCAATTGCTGATGAACTCGATGATAGAAACCTCCCAAGCCCTGGTCGAGAACATTGACATCGATCCTACTGCTCCGACTCCTCCTAGCTCTCCAGAAATAGAAGATAACGCCTTTTCTCCTTCAGCAGAGCTGTAATTTATGTAATCAGATACATTAGTAGTATTTGAGTAGAAAAACAGTATGTTCCTTGGATATTATTAATTGTTCTTTTTCTTGCTTAATTACTAAAGAAGTTAAAAAACTCGACTGAGTAGTCAGCAGAGCGATCTCCTATTAATTATAGCAATTCAGGTAGCACTTAGTTGCGTTAATCATGTTTTAGTACTACAGCTCTTTCACTATTAGACCTAGAAGACGCATCGGTCTGCTTTAGGTTATCTAGCCATAATTTGTAACCACGTAACAATCAGAATCGACCAATCGACATATCACCTCTCGCACTTTGGCTCTAAGTTTAGTGTAGTGGCAGTCTAGTGTGGAATATGAATTGTATGGCTCTCATTCTGCATGGTTAGACCAAAAAACATTAGACCGTATCAAAATATGAGAAATCGGTCTATAAAAATCCAAAACCAGCGTTTATCAAGGTTAAGGAGGGATGGGACATTATTATTAGGCCCCTGTCTTGATTGTTTAATGTATAAATTAAGGAATCGAGGCAAAGAAGAATGAAAATCATCAAAAACCTTTCATCAAAAAGATTGAAGTTCCATTCAATAATAATGTATAGGAATACAAAAATAAACTAAGTATAAAAGCGACGTAGCTGATTTATGTTGTATGAATTTGGTACGTCATCGCCGTCTTCATACATCAGTCGATAAACCCCTGGACGAGTGACTTCTTTGAAAATGTATGGTCCTTCTCACTTAGGAGATAACTTATGCCGATTCTTAGTTGATTGCACTCGGCGCAGTACTATGTCTCCAACATGGAACTGACGACTTCAGACATTCTTGTCGTAGTAACGTCGTAAGCTCTGTTGGTACACTACCGATCGAAACGGAGCGTGATCACGCATCACCTCTGTTGCAATCAACTCGATTTCTCGGTTATCTTCAGAAAGCTTCTCGTCATATCCCTTGACTCGCGCTGAAACGAGGTTTACCTCGGTTGGCAGCATAGCCTCAGAGCCATAGACCAACGAGAAAGGAGATTGACCAGTAGCCCGACTGACATTGGTGCGCAGCCCCCAGAGGACCGAAGGAAGCTCTCGAACCCATCAACCGGCATACGGCTTAAGTCTGTCAAAAATCCGGGGCTTCAACCCTAGAAGAATCATACCGTTGGCCTGTTCGATCTGCCCATTGCTTTGAGAATGGGCCACCAAAGCAATGTGGATTTTTATTCCCATCTCATCGGCATAGTCACAGAATTCCTCAGATGTAAACTGAGTACCATTGTCAGTGATGATGTCATGAGGAACTACAAACTGAGTGAAGACGTCTTTGACAAACTCGATTGCCTTCTTCGAAGTAATCTTCCCGACCAGCTTCGCTTCAATCCACTTGGTGAACTTGTCAATGGCAACAAACAAATGAGTAAACCCGCCTGACGCTTTTTTGAAAGGGCCAACAATATCCAGCCCCCAAATTGCAAAAGGCCAAGTTATAGGTATCATCTGAAGTTATTGTGAAGGCACGTGCATCTACTGAGCAAAAAGTTGACAACCTTCACACTTCTGAACAACCTGGTGTGCATCTTCGACCGCCGTGGGCCAATAGAACCCTTGCCGGAAAGCCTTGCCGACCAAAGTTTTGAAAGCTGCATGGTTACCACATGCTCCTGCATGAATTTCCTCCATCAACTTTTTACCTTCTAGAATTGAAATGCATCGCATCAAGATGTTCGGTCCTCCTTTTCGATAGAGCATGTTATCCACCATTAAATACCCCCCGAGATCAAGCCTTTAACCTCTGTTGCTCATTAGAATCCACAGGCAGTGTAGCGCTAACCAAAAATTGAATAATCGGGTCGCTCCAATCGGTCTCCATGTTGGTATCTTCCACAGGGTCAGCAACATCGGTTGTCAACACATCTGACCGAGGAGAAATAGTTGGTGTATCAAGGGTGTGTAGAAAAACACCAGGTGGGACAATTTTAGCTAGCTCATCAGTAGCGTGGTTATTATCGCAGAGAACATGCGTGAACTTAAGTCCATCAAACTTGTTCTCCAACTTCCTTACTTCTTGGCAATAGGCAGCCATGTTGTCATCCATACAGTTGTAATCCTTAGTGACCTGGTTGATGACCAGAGCCGAGTCACCGAAGGTATCAAGGCGCTGAATACCAAGTGATATGGCAATTTGTAGACCGTGTAGAGGAGCTCCATACTCCGCAGCGTTGTTGGACGCGTGAAACTTGATCTGGAGTGCATATCGAAGTCTCTCTCTTGTCAAAGAAATAGGTACAATTCCTGCCCCTACTCTTGGCATTTGGAGTGAACCGTTAATATACATTTTCCAGTACTCAATATCTTGTGGTGCCGATGGCATTTGAATCTCTGTCCACTCGGAAACGAAGTCAGCCAACGCCTGTCCTTTGATCACCGAGCGAGGTACGAACATAATGGTATATCGACCAGGTTCGACCGCCCATTTGGCAATCTTACTGACCGCCTCACGGTTATGAAGAACCACTTTGAGTGCAAAAGTGGTATGAACTTCGATCAAATGAGCTTGAAAATAATGCTGCAGCTTCCTCGAGGTGACCAAGAGCGCATATAGCAGCCTCAAGATATGATGATATCGGGTCTTGGAGGCATTAAGAACCTCACTCACAAAGTATACTGGGTGTTGTACTTTTGTTACATGTCTCTCTTCTTCTTGGTTGACTGTTAAGACAGAACTCACAACTTGGGTTGTGGCCGATACATAAAGCTGAAGCTTCTCCTGTGGCTCCGGAGGCACTAAGACTGGAATGTTGCCGAGGTAGGTCTTTAACTCATCCAATGCTAACTGTGCTTCTTCTGTCCAAATGAAGTTGTCTTTCTTTTTGAGCAACTTGAAGAACGACAGACCCCTAACCCCCAGCCGAGAGATAAAGCGACTCAAAGATGCCATGCACCCGGTCAGCTTCTGTACATCTCTTTGGGAATTAGGAGGTCCCATATCAAGGATTGCCTTGAATTTTTCCGGGTTTCCCTCTATACCTCATTTTGATACGATGTAACCGAGTAGCTTTCCCGAAGGTACCTCGAAGACACACTTCTTAGGGCTTAGCTGCATTGAGTATCGCCTCAAATTGTCGAACGTCTCTGCCAGGTCAGAGAGAAGTTCTCCAACATTTGGAGTCTTTACCACGATGTCGTCAACATATGCTTCTGCGTTCCGACCGATCTGAGTTTGAGGCAGCGTTGAATACCACGTTGGTAGGCCGCCCTAGCATTCTTCAGACCGAACAACATGGTTATATAGCAGTAGGCGCCAAAGGGAGTTATAAAGGAAGTTTTGATTTGATCATCGACCTTCAGTAGGATCTGGTGATAGCCTGAATAGGCATCCAGAAAGCTCAAGAGCTCACACCCGGCTGTCGATTCCACGATCTGATCAATGCACAGTAGAGCTCCTTAGGGTAGACCTTATTCGAATTGGTATAATCAACACATATACGCCACTCTTTATTCTTCTTCGGTACAAGGACTAGATTATCCAGCCAATCCGGATGGTACACTTTCTTTATAAAGTTAGCATCTAAAAGCCTAGCCATCTCCTTCTTCATGGCGTCCTTGCGATCTTGAGCAAATCTTCTAAGTTGTTGCTTGATGGGTGTAGCCCCAGGAGGCACCCTTAATTCGTGCTCAATCTTTTCCTTAGGAACTCCCGGCATGTCAGAAGGTTTCCATGCATAGATGTCCCTATTTTCCTGGAGAACAAGAGTGAGCGCGAGTTCCTATTTCTCTCCTAGATTGGCCCCCACATAAGTAACCTTAGAAGGGTCTTCAAGATCAAGCAAAATTTCCCTGGTCGGCACGTCGTCCGTTTGGATCTTCTAATATATAGCAATAAAATAGGCAAAATACCGAGAAGTCAATCGAACCGTGATAACCTATCGGCTAAACATCCCGACAGAACTCTATCGATTTTGCCTATAAACAGATCGAATCTAACCCTATCAGCCCAGCAAGAGATCAAAGTTGATGCAGCCTTGCTGATTCAAACAGATCGAACTTAATCGAGACAGTGTTCAAGCACAACAAATAAAGCTAGATTTAATCTAATTATAAATAGGAACGATCAAGTGACTCGAATAATAGATCTAAAACCCAGCTTATAAAACCTACTGAAATCACAGAAGATCAGACCTAACCGAGACAGTAATGCAATCTAAGTCGATAATACAAACCAAATAAAAACCTAATTACCGGATAACTAGCAATTTCAAAGATAACAACTAGAATATCAACTTAATGAGAAGGTACAAGTTGAAATCGATAAAATTACCGAGGGTGACTAATCCAAATCTCTCGCCGAGATCAGAGCTGATGCAGCCCGCGCGAGACGAGGATGTCATCGAGAAAAAGTTTGGCGATGCGTCGAGTTGTATTGAACAAAAGTTATAGCCCCGTGCAAGGGGTTCTGACCCGATTCGGTCAGGACTCTTAAACAAACCGACTTGATTTATTTTAAAGCTAAATCTAAACTAAAAATGAACAAAGACAAAACAACCCAAACAGGCCCACTATATTCTCTTCGGCCATTGAACTTCATTGATTTTGGCCGATTCTGACTCCATGTGGCTGACCACTAGGACCGGTCAAATTTTGGTGCCAACACATGCCCCCCGAGTCCGGGGCACGAAATCCTTAGTGTGCTGGATTCTATCTCCTCGTTTACCGCGCACCTTTATTGCAACCTACCGATGTCCCATCCTTATAAATGCTTCTTTTTTCTTCTTTCATTTTCACCTGAGCTCAAGCCTTTTCATCTTCTTCTCTCTCCAGCTCCACCGGCGCTCTTCTCCTCCCGGACCACCCTCTACTCGAAACACCGACGAAAACCAACGAACTCAACCATTGTGGATGGCGACCCCAGAGACCGTTCCCGAGGTTATCATTTTCCACTTCCCTCTGCTCTTTATATCTTAATCTTAGATCTAATCTGCTAAGCTTCTTCATCACTGCAGCATTTTAACCTTCATGATTACTATAACACCTTCATTCTCAAATGAACTAGTAGTTAACTTAGCACCCTTTAAGCCATGATCATTTAGTTTCCATTTGTAATATTAGCTTCATCTTTTGTTTACATTAGGAACTCAAGAACCAGATCTGCATTCCCTCTGGCATTGATCAGAACCATTTTTATTTAGGCCCCCTGCAATGATTTTGATCATTCGGAACTTATCAACTGTGAAACCAACCGGATTCCCATCAAATCAACTCTAGCCACCCCTGAGCCATGGAAAAACGTTTTTATATCATGGCCGACATCAATTCCGGGCTGGAGAAATTGGTACCATAGGGTCACTTCTTCTCATGCTACCACTCTTCTAGATGCCCAAATTGATATGGCAATGCCACTTTAGCTGGTCGATATGGCTAAGAACAAACCAATACTGGCGGCAGCATCTTATTTTGGGTTTGATTCTCTGAATGCTTTTCTGTTCCATCTAGGTCCAATGGCACCCTCCCTTATGGATGTGCTAATATTAACTGGATTGAATGTTGACCAGTACTATGATCCCTTCCTCATCCAGAATAACCACAAAAATTGGCAGCTTAACACCAAAGGGGCGAACAGTTGGCCGAAATACATCATGGCTCACAAAAAGATCGGATCAGTTTCCACCCGAGAACTTTTCGCGTTTCTAAATCTCTGGCTGGAGCACTTTATTTTCTGTGGGTCGTCTTGCATGCCTACCATCAACTTCCTAGGAATAGCCGACATACTAGCCGAAGGCACAAAATTTCCCCTAGGAAAATATCTCTTAGGCTTAGTATACCACCTCCTTACCCGTACTGCTGTTAGTCTCCAAACCAACCAAACTATCACAGCAGGAGGTCCATGGTGGTTTATACAATTACGGCTCAATGTCTATTATTCTCAGGCCATGAATTTGGCCCCTTTCTTAGAAAACTCTTTCCCATCGACGAACACTACAGAAGGTGAAGAAATGCCCACTCGTCGTTGCACATCTTTAGGCGAAGCTGCCATGGCAGTTCCTGGAGGCCGAATGTCATCAGAAAACTTCAATATTTACTTTACCATGTTCCGCAACGGCATACAAATAGACAAGCGGCATTGGTTCCCCTACGATGATTTGGAGTTTGTGAACCCTTTGAGTTTTCGTCCAGACAATCCTCTTCAAGATAGGGAATCAACACTTATCTTGGAGGCATGCATTAGACCCGGCATCCTGCCTACTGACTTCCATGGCGGGCACCGCAGGACCCGCTCATACGAATTCTATAACCCATCAGTGGTTGCCTGCCAACTTGGCTTTGGACGTCTCCTAGCTGGTTCCTTCTTCATTGGGCGGCTCTGGGCCAGACAAGAACTCAAGAGCCCTCTGGAATACAAAAAGATCTATGATATGGCTTCAGAAATTCCAATGGGCAATCCAGCAAACATCGAATTGCTCCCTTCCATCTCGGACTTGTTCACGGACTGGTGGAGAGAATGGAGAAAACATCTTTTTTTTGCAATCAGCTGACTGACCACCTCATCGGCGTTGTTGATGCAATAAGTCACTTTCATTTGATATCTACTTAATTTATATTATAGAATACTTATCTTACAGGTATCCATAGCGATGCCTAATTCGGTAGACGACCGGGTACCTTATCCATAAGAGAACCGACCGAGTCGGCTTGGAGCACAAGGCAATTAGAGATAGACTTTCTATATGAATCCTTGTAGACTACGAGTAGGACTCTTCATGTACTCCCTGCCGACTCAATATATAATGTGGCAAGGAACCCCCATCGGGAGGGAGACAACACACAAAACACAACAGCAATACAAACTACAGAACACAGGATGTAGGGTTTTTACTCTCGTCGAGAGGGCCCGAACCTGTCTAAATCGGCATCTTGTGTCTTAACCATCGAGTTCTTAATCTCGACGCAGCCCTATAAATTTGTTGTCGAGTAGAAGTCTCGACAGTTGGCGCGGCAGGAAGGGGACAAGGCTTGTCGGGATTCACCGTCGACCTCGATGGCCGAGATTCCCACTATCCAGTACTCGCCGGAGTTTAAGATCTCCTTTGGGTCTCTCTACTTCATCGCCAACTCCAACAGAGCGCTAGGCCTCCGACCAATGATTCGACTCGGTCGTAACCAATCTCATGGCGTGATCACCGAGCCCATCAGATCTGATCCCTATATTGGTTCCATTGGGATTCGACAACATAGATCTACCCACCGGATACAACTCTAAGTCGGCCTGCTCCTTTGATGAGGACTCAGATGGATCTACATGCCCTTATCTTTTGGCCATTAATATGATCAAGGTTTGTGAGAACCCAACCGATGATGGGGATGATGACAACAATGACGATGGTCTTGCCAACGGCAACGATGGACGTGATGAGGAAGTCTAAAGGGATGATGAACCCGAAGAGGTACCACCTTCGAGCGGTCACCGCCACTGACCGAGAGGATCTCGTGGATCCCGATTGGCGTGACGGCTAGACCTCGGGGATTGGGAGATTGAAGTAGATGGCGTCAAAGTCTACCACACCCCTCAGAACAACATCACCAGAGCGAAGATGTTGCTTGGCAGCTTGATGGCTGATGCAGCATACCAAACTCCGATGATGCATAAGGCAGTAGCCATGCTCAAAGCAGCTGCTGTTCAAGACGCGGCCAGGGACGAACCACAATCAGTGGCGACTTCTAGCCATGCAACTTCTCATGGTCGACGCGTAGCGATCTAAGGAATTTCATAAGACCCCACGACGGTTGAGATACCATCAACTCCCGTACTGAAGAGCGGTTTCGAGATGACCAGGGCCACGAGGAGGAACGCCGCAACCGGAGGACAGATAATCGACAGGACAACCGACGGGATGACCGACAGGACGATCGACGACACAATACATCCCCGAGAGATAACTGCGATGACCGACATCGACGAGACAATCAGGACTGGCGCGAGAACCATGATGAAGACAATCGTCGCTATAGTGATGACGTAGGCCCTCGCCATAATCGCTGTGCATCTTCACCTTCCCGGTTATCAGACCGACAACGGAGGTCGGTCACCCCTAACGAGGATGAATTCGATGGGATCAAGACTTATGTACCAGAGGTTTGTAACACTCAGTGGCCAAAAGGATTCAAGCCGGTCCCCATCGAGAAGTATGATGGTCAGACCAACCCTCAGAAGTGGCTTCAACTTTACAGCGTGGCGATTCGGTCGGCAGGAGGTGACACTTATGTGATGGCCAACTATCTACCGGTCTGCCTCAAGCCAGCCGTTCGGCTTTGGCTCACATCACTCCCGGAATGGTCGATTACTTCATGGGACGACCTCAACAAGAAGTTCATTGAGAGCTTCCAAGCTACCTGCAACCGGCCAGGCAATCACTTCGACCTCATCCGGATCAAGCAGAAGGCTGACGAGTCCCTACGTGACTACATCAAGCGGTTCTGCGCCAAGAAGACCGAGATCCCTAATGTCCCGGACCAACAGATCATTGCAGACTTCCAAGAAGGTGTCCAGAGCGATGACCTAGTTCATGAGATCGGTCGGAGGAATCATGACCTTAAGCTGACCGTTCGGGAGTGCTTTAAGATTGCTGATGAGTTTCCATTTGGAGAGTTGGCCTTGTATGATATACAAGGCAAAGGAAAGGAGAAGCGCTCGCACAAGCCGAAGTCCTCCAAGAAGGACAAGAAACGGAAGACTGAGAAGAAAGTCGCTGCAGTAGACCAAACGAGGAAAAATCCTCGAACGAACCAGCTGACCATGGATGACTTGCTGAGTGGACCATGCCTATGGCATCCAAAGGGAAACCACAAAGCAAAGGATTGTTACCGGCTGAAGGGCTTCATGACTGCCACGCTGAAGGTGGCTAAAGATCTGCCAAGGCGCAACGGCAAGGATAAAGCCAATGACGGTGACGATAAGAATGAGGTTGGGGAGTTCTAGGAGCCCCAAAAGGAAGTCAATTTCATTTTCGGTGGCCCGGATGCCTACACCTCCAAGCACAAGCAAAAGCTGGAGCTTCGAGAGATCAACTCCGTAGAGCCTGTCGTGCCCGAGTACATGAGGTGGTCTAAAGTACCGATTACTTTTGATCGGTCGGATCACTCCAGGCACCTGCCCAAGCCAGGCCGCTATCCGCTAGTGCTCGCGGCAACGATGAAGGGGGTCAAGTTCAACAAAGTACTCATTGACGGAGGAAGCAGTCTGGACTTGATCTTCACCAAGACCCTCATGGAGTTAGGCTTGTCGGTTAGCGACTTCAGCCAAGTTTCTCTCCCTTTCATGGGATCGTGCCCGGCAAAACCTCTGTTCCTAGTGGATAGATCACTTTGCCTGTCACCTTTGGGACCCATGAGAACTTCAGGACTGAGCGTGTCATCTTCCAAATAGCCGACTTTGAGTCTGCCTACCACACCATCATCGGCAGACCAGTGATGGAGAAATTCATGGCGGTCCCCGCACTACCCGTATCTTACCCTCAAGATGCCAGGCCCCAAGGAATCATCTCCCTCCACTCTGATCTTCGGAATTCTTTTGATTGCGATGTGTAGAGTTGTGAGATGGCCGACTGACAGTTGATGCTGTCCGATCGGCTGGAGATCCAGAAGGCAGTTGGTAGTCAGGAGCAGACTAACGCGGAGGTCCCCGTGAAAAAGCCCACCAAGGACAAGATTCAGACGGATGATGTCCCTACCAAGGAATTTTCGCTCGACCCAAAAGACCCTGCCAAGATCACTTATGCAGGGGCAACTTCGACGAGAAATAGGAACTCACGCTCACTCTTTTCCTCCAGGAAAATAGAGACATCTTTGCATGGAAGCCCTCTGACATGCCGGGAGTTACTAGGGAAAAGATTGAGCACGAGCTAAGGGTGCCTCCTGGGGCCACCCCCG
The DNA here is from genome assembly GCA_030378355.1 of Eleusine indica. Classification (NCBI taxonomy): domain Eukaryota; kingdom Viridiplantae; phylum Streptophyta; class Magnoliopsida; order Poales; family Poaceae; genus Eleusine; species Eleusine indica. The sequence goes on from CM059494.1 coordinate 51,458,639, forward strand.
TCAAGCAAAGGCTTAGAAGGTTTGCACAAGACCGCAAGGATGCCATGAAGGAGATAGCTAGATTGTTAGATGCTAAGTTTATAAGGGAAGTGTACCATCCCGATTGGCTGGCAAACTCAGTCCTTGTACCTAAGAAGAATAAAGAGTGGCGGATGTGTGTCGATTATACCGATTTGAACAAGGTCTGTCCTAAAGACCCCTTCGCTCCGCCATGTATTGATCAGATTGTAGACTCTACAGCTGGGTGTGAGCTTTTAAGCTTTCTGGATGCCTATTCAGGCTATCACCAGATCCCGCTAAAAGTCGAAGATCAGATCAAGACTTCCTTTATAACTCCCTTTGGTGCCTATTGTTATACTACTATGCCATTCGGTCTGAAAAATGCTAGCGCGACTTACCAATGTGGTATTCAATGCTGCCTCAAAACTTAGATTGGTCGAAACATAGAAGCGTATGTTGACGACATCTTGGTAAAGACTCAGAATGTTGAAGAACTTCTCTCAGACCTGGCAGAGACGTTTGACAATTTGAGATGTTACTCGATGAAGTTGAACCCTAAAAAGTGTGTTTTTAGGGTTCCTTCGGGAAAGCTACTCGGTTACATCGTTTCAAAATGAGGTATAGAGGCCAACCCGGACAAAATCAAGGCGATCCTTGATATGGGGCCACCTAATTCCCAAAGGGATGTTTAGAAGCTGACCAGATGTATGGCATCCTTGAGTCGCTTTATCTCCCGACTGGGGGTCACGGGTCTGCCGTTTTTTAAACTACTCAAAAAGCAGGATGACTTCGTCTGGACAACAGAGGCGCAGTCAGTGTTGGATGAGTTGAAGGTCCACCTCAGCAATATTCCAGTCTTGGTGCCTCCCGAGCCACAAGAAAAGCTTATGCTCTACATATTGGCCACAACCCAAGTTGTGAGCACCGTCTTAGCGGTCAACCGAGAGGAAGTGGGTCACGTACAAAAAGTACAACACCCGGTGTATTTTGTCAGTGAGGTTCTTAGTGCCTCTAAAACACGATATCACTAGATCTTGAAGCTGCTATGTGCGCTCTTGATCACTTTGAGGAAATTGAAGCATTATTTTCAGGCTCATCCTATTGAAGTTCAAACAACCTTTGCACTCGAGGAAGTCCTCCACAACCGAGAAGCCGAAGGGAAAATTGCCAAGTGGGCAGTCGAACTCGGTCAGTTCACCATTACGTTTGTACCCCGCTTGGTAATCAAAGGACAAGTGTTCGCTGACTTCGTTTTTGAGTGGACAGAGGTTCAGATGCTGCCTGCACTGCAAGATATTGAGTACTGGAAAATGTATTTTGACAGATCCCTCCAGTTACTTGGAGCGGGTGCAGGAATTGTGCTCATCTCACCACAAGGAGAAAAGCTCCAGTACGTCCTCCTGATCATGTTTCGCACGTCTAACAATAGTGCGGAATATGAGGCTCTTCTACACGGTCTACGTATTGCCGTATCACTCGGCATTCAGCGTCTTGACATCTTTGGTGATTCGGCTCTGGTCATCAACCAAGTCACTAAGGATTGGAACTGTGTGGATGACAATATGGCTGCCTACTGCCAAGAAGTAAGGAAGTTTGAAGACAAATTTGAAGGACTGAAGTTCACACATGTTCTTCGAGACAATAACCAAGTGGCTGATGAATTAGCCATGATGGGATCATCATGATCGATGGTTCCACCCATGTGTTTTCTTACACACCCTTGATTCTCCTACTATTTCTCCTTGGTCTGACGTCTTAACGGTCGGTGTTGCTGAGCTGGTAGATTATAAACATAAACACCGACTGGCATGACCCGATTGTCCAATTTTTGACTAAGGGGACGCTGCCTCCGGATCATAATGAGCAACAAAGGTTAAAGGCAAGGTGTCGAGGATATTTGATGGTGGACGACCTGCTCTATCGACGAGGAGGTTTGAATATCTTGATGCGATGCATCTCGATTCCAGAAGGCAAAGAGTTGATGAAAGAAATTCATTCAGGAGTACGTGGCAATCATGAGGCTTCCAAGACTTTGGTCGGCAAAGCCTTCTGGCAAGGGTTCTATTGGCCTATGGTGGTTGAAGATGCAAACCAAGTCGTTTGGAAGTGTGAAGGTTGTCAATTCTTTGCTCAACAGACACATGTGCCTTCGCAACAACTTTAGATCATACCTATGACTTGGCCTTTTGCAGTCTAGGGGCTTGACATTGTCGATCCTTTCAAAAAAGCGCTAGGAGGGTTCACTCATTTGTTTGTTGCTATTTATAAATTCACCAAGTGGATTGAAGCGAAGCCAGTCGGCAAGATAACTTCAAAGAAAGCAGTCAAGTTTATCAGAGATGTCTTCACTCGGTTTGGGGTCCCTCAGGATATCATCACTGATAATGGTACTTAGTTTACATCTGAGGAATTCCGTGACTTTGTCAATGAGATGGGAATAAAAATCCACTTTGCATCAGTTGCTCATCCTCAATGCAATAGGCAGGTCGAAAGGGCCAATGGTATGATTCTTCAGGGGTTGAAGCCCTGAATATTTGACGGGCCCAAATCGTATGCCGGTCGGTGGGTTCTAGAGCTTCCTTCGGTTCCCTAGGGGCTGCGCACAAATGTCAGTCGGGCTACTGGCCAGTCACCTTTCTTGTTGGTCTACGGCTCCGAGGCTATGCTACCGACCGAGGTGAACCTCGTATCAGCGCGAGTCAAGGGATATGATGAGAAGCTTTCTGAAGACAACCGATTGATTGAGTTGATTGCAGCAGAGGAGTTGCGTGATCACGCTTTGTTTCGGTCGGCGGTATACCAGCAAGGCTTGTGATGCTATTATCAAAAAAATGTTTGCAGTCCCCAGTTTCATGTTGGGGATTTAGTGCTGCAATGAGTGCAATCAACCAAGAATCAACACAAGTTATTGTTGATCGTTCCTACGCACCCACTTATATACCGCAAGAGGACGGTGTACGATTGTAGCACTTTTCCCTTGAATTGAGTATTCCAAGATTTATCAAATCCACTGGGACCTTAGGGATAATTAAACAAAGTTAACAGTAAAAGATCTAGTCAAGGCTACTGTCGAATTCAGGTTGCATGAGGGGAGACTGGCCAGCGCAAAGGTGCGCCAGACAGCAAATCTACCGTTGCGCCGATCGGTGCAGGAGTTGAGCCGATCGGCACACTAGTGAATCGTTGCGCCGATCGACGCACAAGTTGAGCCGATCGGCACACTAGTGAATCTAAGCCAAAGTGCGCCAGATGCCTTGTAAGCCTAGGCTGTTAAGTGAGTAACTAGATATCTACTAGTGAGATCGTAACCAGAAAGTCTAATTAAATAACATCATAATGGGTAATTACATAGATCAATGAAAACCTATAATGAAGAAGACCACCCTGCTTTCCGAGCGGCTCCCGATTTATCGCTGCCGAGAGGAAACCCTTTATCGCGCGAGTATCTTACCCTACTTAACTATCCAATAGTGCTGCGCAGGCTTAGTGCTGTCACCGCTAAACCACACTACTAGCATCATCAAGCAACCATAATCAATACAATGTCCGAATACTATCCTAATCACCACGATCAAGATAATATCAACTTGCTTAGCCTAGAACTAAGCAATTGGAATAAGCACATGCATGATTATAGAATCAAGATAGACAAATCACCAAAACCATCATCAACATATTCAATCATCCTTAAGATACATAGAGTAAGATTCATCCCCGTCGAGATGGCCTACCTTGACGGATCAACTCTTAACACCAATGGTTCTTGAAACTCAACTAGAGATCTATTCTAACGGGGCAAGCTCCGGTGGCTCTAACTCACGGATCTGTTGTCCCTCTGTCGCCTCTTCTCTCTGCGGCCAGGGTTTACAAGTATTTATAGGGGTTCTACTCGTAAAGGACTCAGTTTCTAGCAAATAAGGCGGTTGCGCCGATCGGCGCAAGCCGTGTCTTCTCTGGTTTCTTCTCCGAGTCGGTTCTTCTGTCTTCCACAACTGCCATGTGGGCCTTTTCCTTCGAGATAAAGTCTTGTACTGCACGTCGAGATCTTGAAGTTCCATAAATCTTCTAGGCAAATATCTTCAAGTGTCTTGCGCAGATAAACTTCCATAAACATGTAGAATGGGCCTCGGTCACTTCTGTGGGCCAAAACACCCTAGCGCCGATCGGCTCATGGACTGTGCCAATCAGCGCACTGGGCTTCTTCAGTGCTTTTCATCGGTTCTGGACTCCTGTCCTCTCCAACATCACTTTAATCACCAATTTTACTTGTTTCTGCAATAAAGCTCCAAAACAACGCATACACAAATATATAGACAAAATCACAGGTAAATGACCTAAATTAGTATCAATTATGCTCTAATTGGGGTAATATTCACATATAAAAGGGGCACTTGAGAAGTGCCAATAGTTATCCCCTAAATGGGAAGGACCTTATGTGGTCAAAGAAGTTACTCGGCTGGGGGCTTATCGACTGATGTATGAAGATGGCGATGATGTACCAAATTCATGGAGTATCAACTAGCTACATCGCTTTTATACTTAATCTTGTTCTTGTATTTTCATACATTATTATTGAATGAAATTCTAAGTCTTTTTGATGGAAGATGTTTTTGATTTCATTCTTATTTGTCTCGATTCCTTAATTTATAACATTAAACAATCGAGCCAGGGGGCTAGTAATAATATCCCATTACTCCTTAACTTTGACAGATTCTGGTTTTGGATTTTTCAGACCGATTTCTCATATTTTGACATGGTCTAAAGTTTTTTGGTCTTATGCTGGAACATTATGTTTATACAATTTATACTGCACAACAAACTACCACTACACTAACCCTAGAGCCAAATTGTAAGAGGTCATGTGTCAATTGGTCGATTCTGCTTGTTACGCAGTTATAGATTACAACTTAATAAGTGAAGGCCGACCGGTGCAACTTCTATTTTAGTTTCTAAAAAATCTTAAGGTGAAAAGGTCTAAGTGCTATAGCGCGACTAATGCAGCTTGGTGCCGACTGGTTTTCCCTAAGTAACAAGAGAATATTTTTATAACTACTTAGTTTGTTTTTCCAAACTTGTTTAGTAACTAAGCAAGCATAAGAATTAATATTCATATTTACATGGAGACAATATTGTTTTCATGATTCAAATACTACTAATGTTTTCTAATATTACAGATATTAGAGCTCGTATGAAGGAGAGGAGGCATCATCTTGTAATTCTAATGCCGGAGTTGCTGGAGGAGACGACACGATGGGGTCGACCTCTACATTGTTGACTAAGGCACGGGAGGTTTCTAACATGGACTCCATAAGCAATTGACATCGATCCATCATCAAGTTAGGGTTGAAACCCTCCTTGACTTTGTCCAATAGCAGAGCAGGAGACCAAGATTGGCAAATAGCCAGTACTTGACTCTCAGCTTCGGTCGCCACTCTTCTAGTGTTGTTGGCGTTCACCTCCGGCGTGTGCTCTAGCAAATACTCCAAGGAGTGCGCGGTCTTCTCCACTTGGTTAGCATGGATATAATCCAATGCTTTTCGAGGGCCGTAAGATATGGCTGTAAAAGTCATAAAGGGTATTAGATGATGAAGTCCAAAAATGATGAAAGAAGACTTAGAAAGATAGCTTACTAGCAAGATTACATTTGAAAGACTTGGAGATGCTCTTAGCTTCCTCAATCTTTCCTTTGGTCTCCTCTAGTTCCTTCTTCAGCCGAGTGATCTCGGCGCTCTGCTCTCCGACCGACTTAGAGAGGTCATTCTTCTTAGCAGTCAAAGCATTTAAGAATCTCTGCTGGTTTGAAGTTAACTTTTCCAGGTCGGTGACCTTCTGATCACGAGCTAAAAATACAAATAAAGACTTTAGCATTAGAGTGAGAAAGAAGTAAATATAAGTTGGTCTACAATCTTACCAACGACATCAGCACGACTCTGCTCTAGAGCTTTGGTCACCTCCTTATGGTCGGTCTGCAGCTTCTCAATTTGCCTTCTGGCTTGGGAAAGCTGCTCGCCGGTAACTGTTGATAACAAGTCAATACCTCTAAAAGGAGAAGTTTGAATGCATGAGATGTTAGGGACTTACCAAAAGTTTCAGCCTTGAGGTATTCAATGCTGGCCTGCTTCTTATCCACAAGAGAATATATTCTCTGAATTGGAGGTAGGGTATGGTTAGTTGGAAGAATGATTCAAGGAAAAAAAACTTGGTATTGATGTATCTTGTTGGCCTCTCGATGCTGATGCATGACGTCCATGTCCTCAACTTCTGGTCGACTCAATGAGTCCTCGACCAACACGGTCTTACCCTTATAACACGGAGAAGACATGCCAGTCAGGGAAGGGTTGACAGTCTGAGAAGTAGGCGTCAGCAGTGGCGTGGGCACTGGAGCATTGGGCAACTTCCTCGGCTCGGTCTGCACACTTGATGGTGTGCGGACCGGCTGAGGCTGGTCGGTCGGTCGAGGAGCAGGAGCTTGAGACCCTTGGGTGGTCTGAGTATCACTTGACCGACCGCTATGATTGCCAAAGAGCATAGCGAAAAAAGCTTAGCAGATAGTTGATAATAACAATGATGAAGAATCGAAAACACAAAGAAATATACCTGGAGGCTTGTTTAATTCTGATCCGACAGACTTTCTTCTTTATAGAAGTGGTTTGTGGGTCAAAATCCTTCCTCTTTAGGGAAGTCTTGGTGGCTTCATCGGTCTTCTTTGCCAACCTTGCACCACTATCTGATTTTCTCTGGGGCTCCAACTGGCTTGATGATCGGTCGGAGTGTGCAGAGGTCGGTAGACTGGGATCTTGGCGGCGCTCCTCCGCGTCATCATCGTCCTCTCCCACATATTGCCGACGACGGTGAGCAGTCCGTTTTACTCGTCGGCTGGGGGAGGGCAAGTCAAGGCGAGGAGGTGCTGTGGAGACATTGGTGATGGCCTCTTCGGTCGGTCGGGAGTTTGCTACAGAGCTGGCTCCACCAGTGCCAGTCTGCAGTGGCTTTTTGACATAATCCGGTCCCTCGGAAACGGTCGGAGGGAGCGGAAGGTGTGACACATAAGTGTCCAGAACCTGCAAAAACATTAAGACATCACATACTATGATTATTCAAAGGGACGTCAGAATTACTCAAGACGACCGAGGCTTACTCGGGCCTGCAAAGTGCCCACGTTGTATGCTTTCGCGATTAAAAGGTGATCTTGAATGATGTCTCCTTCAAACATATTTGATAATCGTGACCAATGCAGAGTGGAGTTTGGCGGATCAGGCACCTCCCTCGTCTCATCATCGGTGGCATACTCCCAGGCGGGGTGGCTCTGTTTCTTCAACGGCTGCACTCGACGCACTATAAAGCTTTTTGCTATAGTGATGCCGTCGACCCCTTCATTCTTTAGCTCTGCGATTTTCTCTAGCAGAGCGACCACTTGGGGGTCAGTTGGGTCAAGTCTTTCTGACCACCGCGCCTGGGGAATGGCCTTGGCACCAAAGAAGTCGGCAAGAACAGGAGGAGGATTCTCACAGTAGAACCACTCGTCCTTCCAGTTCTTGCTCTCGGTCTTCAATGGTACGTTGATGTAGGGCTCCTTCTTGCGCAACTGGAAACCAACTCCACCTATGGCGACTTGGTTTTCCTTGGTTGGCAGCGGTCAGAGGATGAACAGATGGCGGAACAAAGTAAAATGGGAAGAATGCCCAGAAAAGCTTTGCACATATGCATGAAGATAGCAATATGAAGAATGGAATTGGGTTTAAGGTTGACGAGCTCAATCCCATAGAAGAAAAGGAGCCCCGAAGAAAGCTGCAGCAGGGAACTCCGAAGCCATGCTCAAAAAACGAGTAGAAAACTATAATTTGTTGATGGATTGGAAGGGGGCGAGTCTCTTTCGGTACCTTCCAGTCGATGCGAGCTTGCTCTGAAAGGATGACGTCCTCCACCATCTTGTTCAGATCGGCAGAGGAGATGTTGCTCTTCGAGAACTCCCGTAGCTGCTCCGGGATCTCCAGCTCGGAGGAGGAGCACTCAGCGGTGGTGGCTTTCTTGGATGATTTGCGAGGCATCTTCGAGGGATGTAAAAATGCGGTGGATCCAAACCCTAGCTAATGCTCAGGGGCTTGGTGGCGATGAAGATCTATGGCGGCGATGGGATAAGGCGCAAACCCTAACTTTGGAAGTGGAGGAGTCACAAGAACATGGGAGGCGCAAGGAAGACGAAGCGCTGTGTGCAAATGGCGGCATGGAATTGGAGTCAACAGTCCTCTGCTCTTTTTATACTTTCGCCTTTTTGGCCTAGTCTCTGGGTCCCATGGGCTGGTATGGGCCGCACAGTGACGGGCTTTTCCACCTAATAATAATAATAATAATAATAACGTAAAAGCCTTCATTCTTTAAAAAAGAATTAGATCTATCAACCTTGAGAAATAATCTTGGGGGCTTCTTTGATGAGAAGCAGTGGCAAATCCACTTAAAATTACTTTCTGTGTCTATGTGATTTGATGATCATGTAGCAGAGGACTTGATGGTCGTACGGGTGTAAGTTCAAAAGATAAGTTATTGATTGATGTCAGTGATTAAATTATCAAAATTGGACTTATATTAAGAAGAGTGATAATTGATTAAGGAAAAGCTATACTATGATTGATGTCATTTTGCTTAGTACTATTATATGATTGATGTCATATTCTTTTATATGGGTTAAAACATGATTGATGTCATGAAACTTAGATCCACAAGTCACTCGGACAAGAGTGTGTATCACTCGGCCTTTCTATTAATCGGTCGTCAAGATTGATATCTTGCTAACTGACCTTTTGGTTTGATGATTAGAAGTTTACTTAAGCTCAAACTTGATGGTTTGAGTAAGTTATATATAACAAAATGTTAAGAGCTAATATTATTAGACTCTTGCATTATTTGTCAGCCTCCAAATTATACAAGAGTCAGGGGCTACACCGGATCAGGTGCACCTAGTCGGCGCACCAGATCCATCAGGAACTTCAATCAAGAGGTCTTCCTAATTTGTGATCTAGTCACAGAATCCCGAAGATCACTCAACAGGTCAAAGCTCAAAATCAGGAAGCACTCGGGGGCTGCTGTGGAATACTTACCTCATAGGTATCCATAGCTATGCCTAAGTCGGTAGATGACCGGGTACCTCATCCATAAGGGAACCGACCGAGTTGGCTTAGAGCATAAGGCAATTAGAAATAGACTTTCTATATGAATCCTTGTAGACTACAAGTAGGACTCTTCATGTACTCCCTGCCGACCGGATATATAATGTGGCAGGGAACCCCCATCGGGAGGGAGACAACACACGAAACACAACATCAATACAAACTATAGAATATAGGACGTAGGGTTTTTACTCTCACCGAGAGGGCCCGAACCTGTCTAAATCGGCATCTTGTGTCTTAACCATCGAGTTCTTAATTCCGATGCATCCCTATAAATTTATTGCCGAGTAGAAGTCTCGACATATATCTTTATCGACTTTCATAGTTAACCTTCTCTTGATGCAGGACTCGGCCATAACTCCTCCAACTGTAAGCAACAAACGGCTAACAACCCCATCATAGGTTGTGACAATCCAACACCCGCCCAAATTTTCAGCGGCCAAGGGTTGAAGAAGACAACTCAAAAAGCAGTGGCCAAGAAACGATAGAACACTCCTTCAGCTTCATCGACTCAAGCCGCCGAACAACAGAAAAAAGCCAAACTTGCAGCGACTGTATCGGCTCCAGCCATCTCCACCCCAGCTGCTCAAGTAATATCTTTAACCATTTTTTAATTCGTATGTAATTCATATTCATACCACACTGATACTGTATTTGTACACATTGTGTCTTTTGTTCCTCGAATTCATGCAATATTCAGACCCCATCATCGACTCTTGCGGCTTCATCAACTTTACCCATTCTGGAAGAGATAGCACAAGAAGTCACCAACGACCCTACTCAACACGCACAGGTACTTGCATTCACATTCATCCTGCCCTTGCTTTTCCTTCAAACTTTATACATTCTCCAGGTCCCATCATCAACTCCTGCAGCTCCATCAACTTCAACCGCACTCCCAGAAGTAGCCCAAGAAGTCGTCTCTGAGCTTGCTCATGCTATGCAGGTAACTCATGTGATCCCATATTATCCTTTCCTTTCTTTAGTGCTAATTTCTACCAATTTTTTTCAGGGACTACCATCGACTCCTGCCATTCCATCGATAATGGCTCCATCGGCTCAGGGCAATAAGTTATCAATAGAAGAACAAATGCACTCTCCTGAGCCAATAGAACAACCCTCATCTTCAGTGGTCACGGTAAGAGCACCTTTTTTCTTATTATTATTTCTAAACTCTCCTCTTTTTTACGAATGTAGCGTACCTTTTGGCTTCCTTTTAGGAAATATTACCTGGAAGTCAATCCAATAGTGCCACTTTGTCAGTTTTCTCAATGCATACTGCCTTTATCGACTCTGAGAACGCCGATACGGTCAATTCTAAGAAACCGGCCGAGGAATTCCCTATCGTTGCGACCTCATTGACTTGGGCTATCATCCCTTGGACAGACCCATAGGTACTCACTTTGACTAATTTAACATGTAATTATTTCATACCTTGAAGCTTTGTATTCCCCATGCAATTTTGTTATCTCATACTCCTGTCGAAACCGCGCTAGCTGATACTTCAAGACCCACTCCCTCTTTAGAGACGGCGGTAAGAATTTGAACTTCTCTTAATTTATCTTTCAATTATTCATCGGCTCCTCATCTCTGCTTTTCTCGCAGGTTCATACTGCCAGGCGGACCTCTTCGGTCTACCTCCCCCCAGAAGTCAGAGCCACTCACCTACAAATCCATCAACAACTCGATGGAATCCCCATCGAACAACTAGTGTCAGACGCTACTCCCATCAGGCAGCGATATCTGGAGATCAAGGATTTGTTGCCACTTGGCCTTGCCTCAGTACTACAACCAGTGGCCTTCACTGAATTTCACCAAATCCGAGTACTGGAAGCCAAGTCTCGCATCGAGCAATGATTAGAGCAAAGAGAACAAGCAGAAGCGGCTGACAAGAAGGCGGCCGAAGAACAGGGCAAATATATTTCTTTAATCTCCAAATCAGCCGACCTTGAAACGAAGCTAGAGAACCTATGGAAGGAGCATGATGAAATCCAAGCTGCCCAGGAAGCAAAAAAACTGAGAAATAACCAATGTGGAAACAGCTCTTAGTCAAGTACGAAATGAAATCGTAGCACCAAAAGCTGTCATCACATCGGCTTATACTCAAGCCACCAGCCTGTGGAACACGGCCTCCAACATCCCTGAGTCGATTGAGGAAGATGCCTATGCCATCACTGAAGTAGAACAACTCAGAACCCAAGCCACCGACCTCATCGATTTTTATTGTCCAGTAGAGTAAATGTAAATGGTTACTGACTGTCTGAATAGAATTTTGTTTTGCAATACTTTTTCCACTAAGGGCGATATCTGTAATATCGGCCATCTAAAGTCGATGATAACTCATCGGCTATGAAACATCTCCTTTTCTTTTCATCATTCGGTCGTGATCGGTCGTGATCTAGCACTCGAGGTCATGAGCCAACCCAAACACTCAAGAATATTTGCCATCTTCTAACAACTCCATTGGGACGCCTGTCATAAAAACAGTTTAGAGTTTGAGTGGTCTACCACCTCAAGACCCTGAGTAGTAATCTTGACATAATCTCCATTCCAAATCTTGCCAGACAAACACTCCATATCATCCGCATGCCATGGTACCAAATCGGTTGACGCATCATTGACGGTTTCATCGGTCGGGATTACCTCTACTTGATCGCCAATCCATTGGGCCAGAGACTGGTGCATTGTTGACGGAACACAACAGTTTGCATGTATCCAATCATGACCCAATAGAAGGTTGTAGGTTCACTTTCCATCGATGACAAAGAAAGTAACCGGCAAAGTTTTACTGCCGATTGTGATCTCCACATTTAAGACTCCCTTGGCTGCTGCAGTACGACCACTATAATCCTTCAGAATCATATTTGTGTCAATTAAGTCATCTTCAGTTTTCCCCACTTTTTTGACAGTAGTGATCGGCATAATATTTACTGCAGCACCTCCATCAGCCATCATCTTTCCCATCGGCATCCCATTGATGAACCCCTTGAGGTACAAAGCCTTCAAGTGTCGATGTTTAGATTCATCTGGCCTATCAAACACTGCTTCTTGTACATCAAATACCAACTGTGGTGTATCCTCTTCATAAGCAATCAATTCTTCTCCTAATGCCATAAACTCTTGAGGCAACATCATTACCACACCCACTGTAGCACTTGGTACCTGTACTTGCGATTTCACTTTTGGCTTCTAGACCTTCTTTGGCGGATGATCATCATCTTCATCATAATAATATTTACCAGCCCTTATCTGCCTGCAACGCATCCTCTGTATCCTGCGCTTCTGATTCCTAGAGAAAATATCGGATGGACACCACTGTCGACATTTAGATCACCGACCAGTAGAATTTGTTCACAGGGGTGCGCGCTTCAGGCTCGGCGATGGCTAAGCAAGTGGACACGTGGGATTATACTGGTTCGGGGAAGCCCCCCGCGTCCAGTTCTCGGGCCTGCTCGTGTTACTTGCTCCGGTGAGAGTGTACAACGATGGTGAGAGAGGAGAGTGCTCCAAGTTTCGGGTGCAAGTGGTGTGTGCGATTGCCTGTGTCGTGGTTCTTGTTGCTCGTTGTCTCATGTTTTCTTGTTTTTTCTAGAGAAGAGAGTGGGCTTCCCCTTTTATACTCCAAGGGGATAGGCCCATTTACAGAGAGAGAACGAGAGAGAGAGAGAGAGAGAGAGAGAGATTCTACACGTGTGGAGTTTGCGGAGGCGTGCCGAAGAAGGCGAGGCCTTTAGTCGGCGACGTGGTCTTCGGCCATCGCGGGCCCCATTGTCCTGGCTTCACGTCAGAGGGGCGGTACTGCGTCTTGGCGTGCCCCCATTCTTCATCGTTGGGTCGAGTCCTCCCTTGTCCCTATAGTCAGCGTGTTCCGGCGTGCGCGGGGAGGTGTCGTACGGGCACTGACATGTCATTGATGCGAGGTTCATTCTAGCTGTCCCTCAAGCTGTCCTACACCATCATCATTAGGTGTGTCATCGCATGATGGCAGCGTGGCATGCCTGGCCACGCCTGCTACCGTCAGCGGTCGTTGGTGCTGATGAGGGGGGCAGGTATTTGGAGGAATTTGACTACTTGATACTGTGTACGTGTAGTGGGCATGGCATTTAAGGCCAGGTGGTTGGCAGTTGTTGACCGTTGGCTCCATCGACCCCCTCCGTCGGGGGTCGTTGTGTCGGGTTGCGTCTGTCCGGAACGGCTTGGAGTTGGAATTTGTACCATCCAGACGTGGCGATCAAGCATCTCCACTTCGCCACTCCTGGCCTGGCCAGTGTTCCCTCACCCTGTCCTGTCCGGGCTCGGGTCCCACCGATGGGAGTTGACGGACGTGGAGTTTGCCTGATGATTGCAAGGGGGGGGGGGGGTGGGCGCACACTGTCATCGCGATAGTGGTGGCAGCGGGGCGTCCGTCCTTGCCTCGAGGCGGATAGGCTCAGGCTAATGGCTGAGCCATCTACTTGGAAGTGCGAGCTGTGCGCGCACTCCATCAGGCAGAGCGATCTGCCCTCTGACCCTTTCGGGGGGTCGAGTGGGATGCGACCGGCCCTCGACCACTTGGGGGTCGAGCGGGATGCGACTGGCCCTCGACAACTCGGGGGTCGAGCGGGACACGACCGGCCTTCTGACGCGAAGCCATGATGATAGGGCCCATGAGGACCGAAGACCACGCCGCCGACTAAGGGCCTCGCCTTCTTCGGCACCCTCTGTCAACTCCACACGTGTATAATCTCTCTCTCTCTCTCTCCCCCTCTTATTCTCTCTCTATAAATGGGCCTATCCCCTTGGAGTATAAAAGGGGAAGCGCACTCTCTTTTCTAGAAAAAACAAGAAAAACACGAGACAACGAGCAACAAGAACCACGACACAGGCAATCGCACACACCACTTGCACCCGAGACATGGAGCACTCTCCTCTCTCACCATCGTTGTACACTCTCACCGGAGCAAGTAACATGAGCAGGCCTGAGAATTGGACGTAGGGGGCTTCCCTGAACCAGTATAATCCCCCGTGTCCACTTACTTAGCCATCGCCGAGCCCGAAACACACCCCCACATGAACAAATTCTACTGGTCGATGATCTAAACGCCGATAGTTGGCAAGCCAGGTTGGGGTTTTGCGCGCTTTGCTTCACCACTTCCCGGTTTGGATGGCCACTTCCTCCACCTTCTGGGCTCCCGGCAGCAACATATTCTTCGGGAGCCTTGAGTTCGTTGCTACTATAGACCGGAAGTTGCTATGCGTCAGCATTCTAACCTCTTCGCTACCCCCAGTCCAGCCGCCTGGCCCCGGGGCCACGCGTCCGTGGTGGATCGAGGACGCGAACAACGTGCTCGACTCCGCAGTCGCAGAAGATGGGACGCGGCGACTCATCGACGAGTCACTCCTGGGACCCTATCGCGGCGGCCATCAGAGTCGCTAACGAGGCGATGCGTGCGCTTCGACTCGAGCCAGCCAGGCCGCACGCCACTGACCGCTCCATGGCGCCTGCCGGCCATGGTGACCAGCTGTGACTCCATCAGGAGCGTTATTTGGGCCCTACGCCCGATCCGGAAGACCTTCGGCACTTCGCGTTCACGTTGGCGAACATTCATGGGCAACATCTCGGAGAAGAGCCCCTCCGCCCGAACGGGCTCGCCAGAACCCCTTCGGAGGGCCACCCACACGGCCTACAAAACACCGCTAGGTGTTTCCAGAGCGCGACCACACAACTTGTTGTTCCCGCCTTTGCGGGCTCTAGGTTTGTCGGCGTGAACGAGTGTCCGGATGAGTCCCTCATCTACCTTCTCGACGTGAGGTCAGCAGGAGACTCCAGCTCCGAGTCCGGAAGCTGTGCGGAAATCTGCGGCACCCTGCGAGGGTGCAACATGGTGTGGCTTGTGCCCGCCTTAGTTGCGGGGGTGTGCCGGGACCTCGGCCGCCGGAGCGGCGGCAAATCCTGGAACCCTCGCCTAGGAGAACCCGACGGTGGGTGTGGGAGGAGGTGAAACCCTCGTCAACATCCCCGTGGCTACGGCCGAGGACCCGCAGACCCAGCCCCGCCCGGACGAGCTTCAACAACGGTTGAGGGCTAGGCGGGCAGAGCTGGAAGAGACTCGACGCCAGTTCGAGCATAAAAAAGAAGAGATAGACCACGAGCTAGCCCGTCCCGGCATGAGCGGACGTGCTCGCGCCATGGCCCGCGACGTCCATTAGCGCATCATCGTCGACGTCAAGGGCCTTTATAGTTTGCCTGTGCAGAGCAAAACATAGCAGCAGTCGTCTCCCTGCTCAATACTCTCCTTGAGCCTGCGACGCCGGAGGCCCAACAGGCTCAGCGAGAAGTCACGGCTCTGCTAGCCAAGGCCGCCGAGCTCCAAATGACGAGCTCACAACAGCGTGCCGCTCAATCTAGCCAACAGATCTCCACGTCCAGATGGGCAGGAGGAGGCAGCGCCGCTGAATCGCAACAGCATTCGGTCCAGCAGGCAGCCCCGGCTGGAGGCGTACCAAAGAAAGCCTTGGTCCGCGACCGAGTCAGACCCCATCGTGACACGCATCACACTCTCAAGGCGCATCGTCGCAAGAGAGAGCGGTGGAACAAGGAAAGAGGCCACCAACCATGCCGCAGAGGTCGGTACGACAACACTGATGAGGAGCGGAGCCACGGGTCTTCAGCTCGCGAATCCGCACCGCCGAGTTCCCCCAGCGCTTCCGGGCGCCTGTGACCGTGACCAAGTATGCGGGCGAGATGGAGCCTGGCCTTTGGCTCGAGGACTACCGCCTCGCGTGTCAAGCCGGGGGGGGGGGGGGGTATCAATGACCTCGCCATCATCCGTAATCCCCCGCTATACCTCGCCGACTCGGCACATACTTGGCTTGAGCACCTCCCTGAGGGTCAAATCTATGACTGGGCGACTTAAGGGATATCTTCATCGGAAACTTTAAGGGGACCTACGTCCGGTCGGGCAACCCCTGGGACCTCAAGAGCTGCCGGCAGAAAGCTGGCGAGTCCCTTCGGAACTCTATCTGGTGCTTCAGCAAGAAGTGCAACGAGCTACCCAATGTGGGTGACGCGGACATCATTGGAGCCTTCATCTCAGGCACGACATCGGAACAGCTCATCCATGAGCTGGGCCGAAGGGGTCCGCGCATGGCCCACGAGCTCCTAGACATCGCCACAAGCTTCGCCTCCAGCGAGGAGTGCAGGGGAGCGGTCCTCTGTTGACTTTTGCTAAGCCATATTAATAAATCATTCCCGGCACGGGGCCAGAAACGGTTCACTAATATGTCCCAGAGTCAAGTAGGTAAAATCCGCAAGCGCACGGAGAATACCGCTGTAGCATTTCACCCGGAAGTATTCAGGGTATCGTATTTGTTTATCCCAAAGGAAGGTTATGATCAAGAAGCGTTACTAACATATAAGATCATGTTAACAATTAGCAAGGATATCTAACCAAGACAGGCGGGTACATGATAATAACCGGGTAGTGTGACACACACAGAAGATTCCTACTAAATAAATAAAGTCTAGTGGAGGAAAGACTAGGCTAAGCTACTCCTATTATACATTCCTATACAGTTGCATAGCCTAAGTAGAATACATACAGACCCACACTCAGGTTCAGCAGTCAATAGTATAGCACTTCAGGCACGGACTTACCCCTGCATCCACAGGCGACTTCCGCCAAGAGCCTACGCACTAGCCTAGCGGGGAGGATTTCAAAGGACGGACAGGGCTGTCACCACCTGCCGCCTACCTCAACGAACCAGTAGACTAACGAATAATTGATGCAAATCAGTCACCCAAGTACCATACTTGCATGACCAAAGAGCACTCTGCCCCTCCGCGATTACTATTAACGAGGCAGAGTTACCGTACGAATACGATCACCAAACCCATGCTATACTTTATCAGCTAAAACTAAGCATAGAGACTATAACATATAAACTAGACTATAGTGACGGTATATAACTAGCATGACAATAGTAGTATAATAAATATAAACTATTATCACACAAGTAGACTATACTATCACATATATGGATCACAAAATCAAACAAGAAACTCATGACCCAAGCACAACTATATAGAAAATAGATATATATTAATAAGAGCAAAGTCTTACAAAAGGGAAAAGATACAAGAGCCATACCAATTCCAAGTGAAGACTCGGGACTAGAGAGCTCTAGACTCAGCCTAACTCCACTAAAACTCCAAGAACTACTACTAGCAAGAGAGAAATGCTTCTTGTGGTGTGTGTTGAGTGTGAAGGCACACCCTCCTATTTATAGCCTCAATAGGTCGGCAAGGGAGAGTAACCGCCACGGAAGGCATCTCAAACCGTCATCAGGAGTCGCGGAGGAGCCAACACGTGGAAGCCCAGGCGGAGAGGGCGCCCGGCTGGGTCGGCCGACCTGACCAGGTCGGCCGACCTGGGGGTGGCCCCTCCTGGCCTGTGCTTTCTCCAGGTGGCTGTCCTGTGGGCCCTGACGTTGGTTTGCGCGGTATTGCAGGGAGTTACGTCGGTTAAGTGCTGAAAATGGGCCCTTCAATCCGTGTGACGTCCATGTGGCACTCTCTTATTGGTCGAAAGTGTGTTTTCTTGCCTTTTGAGGTGTTTCCTTCACATTTCCTCCTGCATGCACAAAGTTCTCCAAGTACAAGTGGAACTATATTATTGTGATAAAGCATGCGTGTATGAAATGCCAAATTCTCCTTTATTTGAGTATAGTTGACGGTTGAAAATGGTACTTAACAGCCGTCAACAAACTCCCCCAAGCTTACCCTTTGCTCGTCCCGAAGCAAAGATAAACTTAAGTTGTTGATCAGGAGTTGCTACAATGTCCTACTCCTCAATAATACTATGCGCACAACAAAGTACTCTTCCTAGAATTAAATATATTGGCGCCTAACTTACCCATTTACCTCGATCCATGGGGCTTTTACACCTCATTGTCTTGGGCGGTTGAGAGATAGAACAATTGCAGGGCACCAATCACTTGCTCTAGATTCCGCTATGTTATTCCGGAGGTTTTCAAAAGATTTTGAAAATAAAAACCAAGTTCCTCAAATGATTCTCTCGGATCACTCAATATGTGTATGATTCCTCACCAAGGCAAAGTGTTGCCTATAATCACCTACTTCTAAATAAGGCTTTATGTGGAGCTCAAGGTAGGGATATATGAAGCACTCATGTTCACATAATATTGCTATGTCAAAAGACCGGATCCAAGAAAAACATCAATTCAAACAATCTTGATCAAGATGTGCAAGTGTGTGGGAGAACGGAGGAATGGTGGATGGGAAGAAATAACTCCTTTTTGAATTTTCCTTCTCTCTTTTGGAGTTTCTAGGCTATGGCTATCTTTTGCTTGCTCTCTTTTTTGAGCATTTTTTTTCTTTTTTTTTCTTTTATTTTCTTTTTGCATAGCCATAGTCCTAGTTTGCAATGAATACTTTGAGAGAGGAATTTTGCAATGGATATATGGAGTGTTTCTTTGGATGGATGGATGGATAGTGGCTTTCTTCCGGTGTAGAAGAATAGCTCACGGTGGATATGGTGGATATGGTGGATATGGTGGATGCTATCTTCTTGATTTAGAAGGATAGCTCATGACGGTGGATGTGTGTACATGATCTTGATCAAGAAAGCATGAAAAGAGTTCTACTAGGGTCACAACAATTTTGACTAAGCTCAATGTGAAACAAGCAGCATATGTGTAAAGGTTTTCAAATGTAAACACTACATATGGCTGTGGTGGGAATTTCATCATTGAGGAACTTATTAATTTGTCATTTTGAAAAATAAAACTCCGGAATTCAAGCTTTACGTTGAGCAAGATCATAGCAGCCCTATCTATCATATCATACCTCTCAACAACTTAGAACTAGAGAATGCATATGCTACCCACAAGATTCAAGTTCAAGGCAAGATTTACCAACAAACCTAACTCTTGAGAGAGTACTAAGTTGTAAACTAGCTTTAGAGAGGAATAAAGGACAGAGCAACTATTCATCATCTCAACATAGGAAAATTATACACATTCATACCGCGCATGAAAAAGGGAAATATTTTTGTTCTTTTTATGTTTTGCAAATTTTTATGGAATTTCAGATTTAGCAAATGCAAGAAATAAAGGGAAGGGGAAAGATACAAGTTACCGTGAGAAGGGGGGTCCTCCCCCAAGCTTGTTCTTGCTCATATCTGCTGGTTCGGGTCGTAGCCTTGGGAGCGGAAGAAGGCATCCCAATTGCTCTGATTCTGAGCCATCATCGCGTTCAGCTGGCGGAATTGGTTGTCGCTGAAATTCTGCCATTGCTGGGTGTCGGTGACATGTTGCGTGAGAGTTTGTTGCATGCTCTCGGTGCGCAAATCAATGTCGTTCACCCTCCTTGTCAACTCGGCCATCCCATAGTTGAGTTCACGGAACCCACGGGACGAGAATGACCGAGTGGCAAAGGATGGCGGTCCGCTTGAACTTGATGACGTCTGCATGGGGTAATCGTACTGAGATTCCCATGCTCCGGCCTGCCATGTTGATGCACCCGCCTCGTCCTGTGGCGGGGGCTGCTCCCATACCGGATCTCCGGTCGGAGTGTGAAACTCCGGTGTAGGCTCCATATGCCTACGGGAACGTGTCGGTCGCCCTGAAACACTATGCCTGTGAACTTCTCCCACTGGCTCAAGTGGGAGGGTTAGTGCCCGACAGTGATACAAACGAAGACCCGGGTTAGGTAACGGGAATTCATTTGTATACCCGGGAAAGTGATAGATCAAGGTATTATTTGGACCATGTTTCAAAGTATGTCCTTGCACAAAATAGTCCTCGCCTAGAAATTCTCTATCTACCGTCAAATATTCAACATGAACATTCTCAAGCAGACCACACTTCTGCGCAATGCGAGTAACTAAAGAGGTGCACTCAATTGGTCCTGTCAACTTTATATTGTCTAACCATTGATCAATCATGCATTCCGCGGGTGACACCCTAATTTTCTTAACCATGGCATAAAGTATTTTCAATTCATCTTGCCGGACAACCCTAATGTCACCTCGAGGAAACAAGGTCATAGCCAACCACACATGCATAAATCTAAGTGTAGGATTATGGATGGCACTTGTTCTAGGCTTGGGACCCCACTCGTTTCCGGAAATCTTTTTCCAAAAACTTTCTTTATGGAACCCCTTTAGCGCTTTATCTAAGTCTAGCCTACATTTAGGATTTAGACCTAGCATAGCATGAAGATCACCCCATGTGACCAAGCGCTCTTGCCCAAACAAGCGAAAAGAAATGCCTTCATCATACTTTCGAAGGGTGCATAAAAACTGCATAGTAAGCAAACGAGAACCCGGCTCATCTACTTCTACGAAATTTAGCCAACCCATAGTGCGAAAAATAGAGGCAAATTCTTCTCTCATACCTATTTTCTCGAGGAAGTCCGGATCGAAGCGTCGGGTGTGGGCGAATGGCCGCTCTCTCATGAGCGCGATGGCTTGGCCCTCGCGGTCGTCCTTGATGTCGAGATGCTCCTCGGTGATGAGCAAGGCCGGCCTTTCCTCCGGAATTTCAGCTTCGGGGTCACCATGCCCCGGACTTGGTGTGAGCTCGACGGAGGATGCTTGACTCGTGCTTGCACGAGTGCTTTTTCTCCGCTTGATTCCGGCGACTTGCTTCATTCGTTTGAACATGGCTGCACACAAGAACAAACACAAGACAAGAACAAAAACAAGATCGAACAAGTGTTCGGGTGAGCGTTAGTGAAAACGACAAACCCGAGCTTCTCCGAAATTGGTTTTCTTCTCACAACAACTGGCAAATGCACTAAAACAGAGGGGAAATATTTTTTTGGGTTTTTGGGGCTGTAGTAAAGTTGAAGAACACGAAATTTTGGGAGAGCAACAAGTGAGCAAAGGAGGGGGGTGAAAGATGGGCTTGGAATGGTGAAACTCCTCCTCCTGGGCGGTTTTATAGCCAAGGAAGCAAGATGGCCGTTAGAAAGGGACAGAGCAACGGCCATATAGCCGTTGGGAGAAAGGAACACAGGAAAAGGTGGGGCCAAGGGGTCGGCCGACCCCACCAGGTCGGCCGACCTGGCAGGTGGGCCTCCTGGCAGCCCCCTTTTTCCTATGTGTTCCCCAACGGCTAGGGGATTTGTCCCCTGCTGCCTTTTTGCTCAAAAAGCTCGACAAAAAATCTTTTCAAAATGGAAAGCCCAAAAACCTATTTTCTAAATTTTTAAAAATGCAAATGAGTTTTGAAAAATTCGAGGTGGCTGGAAAAATTCAAAAATGCAGAAATGCAGTGGTCAGGAAAAATCAAAATGTGGTGGAAAGCAAATATGCAATTAAAAGAGCAAATATGGATAACTACCGGTTTAACCTCCCGGCGAGGACTCACCTTTTAAAGTCCGACGAGCGGGACTGTTCTCCGGCGTTCAGCTCGATGAAGCGTTGTCCGGTCCCGGAGATGAAGACACGGATGATGCTTCTTGTTTCACTCGCCACACCTTTTTGGTCTTTGTTGCGGTCGGTGGCTTCTCGGGCTTCGGAGGCTGCGGTTTTGCAGGCTTCACAGCCTGTTTCTTTGCAGACCTCGGAGGTTGCTGCCTTGTGGACTTCGGAGGCTGTTGCTTAATGTGTGACCTTTGCCTCCTTGCCTTCATCAGTTGTTGCTGTGCAACTTTTTCCTTCTCAAGGAAGTTCTTCATGAATGTGATGAGGCTGTCCTTCTTTTTGAACGTGTTGCAAATCTCCAGGAATTGCTGGAGATGAGCACTAGCGTCCTCATTGGCTTTCCCACAGAATGGGCTAGCCTGCACCATGGTGATGAGACCGGTCTTGATCTCGAAGTTCGCATCTCCCACATTGCCAGCTGGTCCCGTAGGGATGTTGGCAGCGGAGGGAGCGGAGAACTCGCGGAGGGTCTTGTCGGCCATTTGCTCAGAGCTTGATGGTGCGGGAATGACAGGTTCGATTGGCCGAGTCTCCTTACGAGGAGGGGTGAGCCTAGCTCGTGTCCTTCTCAGGAGCGACTCAGGATCTTCAGTGAAGTTTGTCGGCAAGTCGAAACCAGTCATACACTACCCTGTTTTCATACAAAATGCAGAAAACAAAGCAAGGTTAGCCTGCCTAGGAGATAGCCTTAATAATTGCAACACTACTATATACATTAGTAATTTTTTCTTAGATCATACACCTTCCCCGGCAACGGCGCCAGAAATGCTTGTTGACTTTTGCTAAGCCATATTAATAAATCATTCCCGGCACGGGGCCAGAAACGGTTCACTAATATGTCCCAGAGTCAAGTAGGTAAAATCCGCAAGCGCACGGAGAATACCGCTGTAGCATTTCACCCGGAAGTATTCAGGGTATCGTATTTGTTTATCCCAAAGGAAGGTTATGATCAAGAAGCGTTACTAACATATAAGATCATGTTAACAATTAGCAAGGATATCTAACCAAGACAGGCGGGTACATGATAATAACCGGGTAGTGTGACACACACAGAAGATTCCTACTAAATAAATAAAGTCTAGTGGAGGAAAGACTAGGCTAAGCTACTCCTACTATACATTCCTATACAGTTGCATAGCCTAAGTAGAATACATACAGACCCACACTCAGGTTCAGCAGTCAATAGTATAGCACTTCAGGCACGGACTTACCCCTGCATCCACAGGCGACTTCCGCCAAGAGCCTACGCACTAGCCTAGCGGGGAGGATTTCAAAGGACGGACAGGGCTGTCACCACCTGCCGCCTACCTCAACGAACCAGTAGACTAACGAATAATTGATGCAAATCAGTCACCCAAGTACCATACTTGCATGACCAAAGAGCACTCTGCCCCTCCGCGATTACTATTAACGAGGCAGAGTTACCGTACGAATACGATCACCAAACCCATGCTATACTTTATCAGCTAAAACTAAGCATAGAGACTATAACATATAAACTAGACTATAGTGACGGTATATAACTAGCATGACAATAGTAGTATAATAAATATAAACTATTATCACACAAGTAGACTATACTATCACATATATGGATCACAAAATCAAACAAGAAACTCATGACCCAAGCACAACTATATAGAAAATAGATATATATTAATAAGAGCAAAGTCTTACAAAAGGGAAAAGATACAAGAGCCATACCAATTCCAAGTGAAGACTCGGGACTAGAGAGCTCTAGACTCAGCCTAACTCCACTAAAACTCCAAGAACTACTACTAGCAAGAGAGAAATGCTTCTTGTGGTGTGTGTTGAGTGTGAAGGCACACCCTCCTATTTATAGCCTCAATAGGTCGGCAAGGGAGAGTAACCGCCACGGAAGGCATCTCAAACCGTCATCAGGAGTCGCGGAGGAGCCAACACGTGGAAGCCCAGGCGGAGAGGGCGCCCGGCTGGGTCGGCCGACCTGACCAGGTCGGCCGACCTGGGGGTGGCCCCTCCTGGCCTGTGCTTTCTCCAGGTGGCTGTCCTGTGGGCCCTGACGTTGGTTTGCGCGGTATTGCAGGGAGTTACGTCGGTTAAGTGCTGAAAATGGGCCCTTCAATCCGTGTGACGTCCATGTGGCACTCTCTTATTGGTCGAAAGTGTGTTTTCTTGCCTTTTGAGGTGTTTCCTTCACATTTCCTCCTGCATGCACAAAGTTCTCCAAGTACAAGTGGAACTATATTATTGTGATAAAGCATGCGTGTATGAAATGCCAAATTCTCCTTTATTTGAGTATAGTTGACGGTTGAAAATGGTACTTAACAGCCGTCAACATGACGTACATCAGAGAGCAAGGGCAAGGGCAAGCAGGAGGAAGGAGCCAGCAACGGCGCCTCTGATCGCCCGAACAAAAAGAAGAACAAGCCGCGAGCAGGGTGCGACCCCATCATGGTCGCCGCCGAGCGCAAGCCGCCGAGGCTGGCAGCGGGGGAGGCGTCGAACCACTTCGAAAAGAAGTGGAATGGTCCATGCTGTTCTTGTACGAAAAAAGAATGGGAAATGGAGAATGTGTGTTGACTATATGAGCTTGAATAAGGCACGTCCGAAGGATCCTTTTCCTGCTATGTAATGATGTGAGACTCTATGCTTCCTAGATGCCTACTCGGGTACCACCAGATCGCGATGAAAGAATCCGGCCAACTCACGACATCTTTCATCACGCCATTCGGCTCTGACTGCTATGTAATGATGCCTTTTGGGCTCAAGAACGTCGGTGTGATGTTTCAGCGTTATATGCAATGATGTTTCAATCATTTGATCGGCCACACGGTTGAAGCCTATATGGACGACATCGTCGTCAAGTCCAAAAAGGCGGACACCCTCGTGGCCGACCTCGAGCTCGTCTTTGCCAAACTGCGCGCAAACGACGTCAAACTCAACCCTGAGAAGTGTGTTTTCGGGGTCCCAAGAGGAATGCTCCTCGAGTTCGTCATCTCCCAACGAGGTATCGAGGCCAACCCTGAGAAAATCTCTGCGATCAAGTGAATGGGGCCGGTCCAGAATCTCAAAGAGCTGCAGCGGCTCACGGCTGTCTGGCGGCGTTGAGCCGCTTCATCTCGCGCCTTGGCGAGAGGGTGCTCCCGCTGTATAGGCTTCTAAAGAAGTCCGACTGGTTCGAGTGGACCCCCGACGCACAGTCCGCCCTCGACGACATGAAGCGCATTCTGAGCGGCGCACCCGTGCTAACACCCCCGGTCCCGGGAGAGGCGCTGCTGCTATACATAGTTGCGATGACTCAAGTCGTAAGCTCGACGCTCGTAGTCAAGCGAGAAAGAGAGGGACACGCCCTCAACGTCCAACAACCCGTCTACTATGTCAGCGAAGTCCTGTCTGACTCGAAGACAAGGTCCTCTACACGGTGATGGTGGCAAGGCGCAAGCTCCGGCACTACTTCGACTCCCACCCGATTCACATTGTGAGTTCCTTTCCTCTCCGAGAGATTATACAGAACAGGGACTCGACGGGCAAGGTGGTCAAGTGGGCGCTCAAGTTGATGGGACAGAACGTCACGTAACAACCCCAAGTGGCCATCAAGTCCAAGGTCGTTGTCGACTTCGTGGCGGAGTGGACCAAGGCGCAACTCCCGCCCACTCTCATCGATCAGCCTAGGTCATGTACTTTGACGGATCGCACATGCGGACAGGGGCAGGCGTCGGCCTCGTCTTCGTCTCTCCACTCGGGGTACGTATGAAATATGCAATTCGTTTACATTTCCCCGCATCAAATAATGTTGCCGAGTATGAAGAGCTCATCAACGGACTCAAGATTGCCATCGAGCTCGGAATCTAGCGGCTGGAAATCCGGGGCGACTCCCAACTCATGGTCGACCAGATCATGAAAGAGTCCAGCTGCCGGACTGACGCCATGGCACTCTACTGCCAGGAGGTCCGTAAGCTCGAGAATAAATTCGATGGGCTAGAACTGAAGAACATCCCGCGACGCCTCAACGAGGTGGCCGACGTTTTAGCCAAAATGGCGCCTGGTCGGGAGCGGATCCCTCCGTGAATGATCAGCACCAACCTTCGTTCTGACCCAACGAGCCCACGGGACCCAAGAAGGGGTCGAGTGATTCCGCCGAACCTGACTCAGGGGCCGAAGAATCGCCTCCGCTGGCCCCGCAGCTTGCGGAGGTGATGGAGATCTATCAACCAAGCGACTCGAGTGAGCCGAACGACCAGTCGGGCAACCCGGGGGTCGAGCGAATCGACCTCCTGGCCGAGCGAGCCAGGCTCCCACCCGACTGGAGAGTCCTGTACATCGAATTCTTGGCTTGGGGCACGCTCCCCATCGACGGGGCTGAGGCCAAACGGCTCTATCGGAGCGCCAAGTCTTTCGTCTTAATCAACGGGGAACTCTACAAGCGTAGCGTCATCAAGGTTATGCTTGTGATACCACCCGACGACACCGGCGCCGTCGAGTCTGGACTCCTTGAGATGGGCGATGGCGACGAGCGCGCTCTCGATCCACTTCTTCCCACTCTTTCCCTTGCCCCAGTGCCAGCTCTCCCGAGCCTCGGTGATGTCGCGGCTGGTTAACTCGGGGAGGGGATGGATCTCATCGTTGCGCAAGTAGAACCACCTCTTGTGCCACCCTAAGTGGGTGGTTGGGGTGGGCATCAAGAGGTACTCCCCTGTGCGCTCGCCTCGAAGCCGGATCCCTGTGTACCCGATGGTGCACAGGAAGCTCTCACCCGCAATCCTACGCCGGATGCAGGATACGAGGAAGAAGTGGCACCAAAGGTCGAAGTTAGGCAAGCTCCCAAGAAATCCCTCGCACAAGGCCACGAAGGCCGAGATGTGCTGGATCCCGTTCGGATTCAGGTGCTGCAGCTCCACCTTGTAGTGGTGGAGCAGCGCTCGAAGGAAGTCGTGCGCCGGCCGGTCGAGCCCGCGCTTATGGAAGGGGATGAATGACAACACGTAGCCCCTCAGGGGCTCCGGCCGCACCTCGTTCCCCGGCACTATCCATTCCCTCGCTCCAGTGAGGGGCGCAAGAAGCCTAGCTTTGACGAGTCCCTCCAACTCTTTCTTCGTCACCGTGGAGCGAGTAAACTTAGACATTGCGGCGGTGAGGCTACAACAGGGGAGATCGCTAGAGACGAAGGAAAGGAAAGGGCAAGGAAAGGAGGAAGGCGAAAGGAAGAGCAGAGGATGCAGTGTCCAAGGCTTAAATAGGAGGACAAGCCAGGAGCGTAACCGAAACTGACAGCGGAAAATCCACCCACGACCCGCCAGGTGATAAAACTCTCAACCACTCATCCCGCATGGCGCGTGGACGCGGTATCTCACGCTCCTCCATAACTCCACTTTTCCCACTATCCCGAAAACTTCTCGACTTCCACGAATGGCTCTACACACCACGGGCCCATCTCTACTGCCATCACTGCGAGAAACGCCCCTCCAGTCGCCACGCCAAGAAAGAAGGAACGGCAACACGCCGCGCTTGGGACCACCACGACCCGGGTGTCAGGTAAACCACTCAGTCCCCCCTTATTTTACTCGGGTAGTGGAAGCTGGCAGTGCGGAGCCGATTTAGGCCCCACGCTGCGTCTTGAATTCTTAAGCAGGAGGTACACGCGGACCCCACTAGTCAGGTCTCGCCTCGGCAAACACGACCGACCCAGGCAGCCCCGGCCAACGAGTGGCAACGAGCGGGACGGAGGCGTGAGGCGAGCCGCTCCACCCCGACGAGGGACGAGCGGCGCAGGTAAGACGGGATAAAGGGCTAAAACCTGCCCCGACGGCCCGACGGTGCCATGGTTCTAATGCTAGCCCCACAAGCGGGTTCGACAGCCGCCTAAAGCGATGGACACACTTAGCGGCCAATACCTCGACCCCTCAAGGGTCGAGGGCATCACGGAGTAGCATTTGAGTCCCGCTCCGACTCGACCTTTGGTATGTCCCCGAAGAGAGGCAACTAGCCATCATGATCTATCGAATGGTCATGACAACCAGTCGAGCTGGAAGGATGGATTTATGAGGTTGACCACCAGCTGGTTCGCTAGGACCCCGACGACGGGGAACCGGAGATCTCACTCGAACAAACCCGATAGCACCTTATCGAGCAATCATGTTTCAGCCACCGAGGCAAAAGCATGGCCCGGCTCTACCCTCCGTCTCACAAACAGGACGCGGAAGGGGAAAACAAAAAAGTCGAAACGGCCGCTCAACCGATCCGTCTGCATCGAGCGGGGACGCGAGGGCCAGTATCGCCAAACGAGACCCAACAACGGGGTCACATTCATTATTCTTTGTCGAGGTTCTAAGGTTGGCCCCATGAGCGGGTTCGACGGCCGCCTAGGGCACGAACAGAGCGAGGGGCACAAGCGATGGGCACACTTAGCGGCCAATACCTCGACCCCCGAGGGGTCGAGGGTATCGCGGAGTAGCGTTTGAGTCCCGCTCTGACTTGACCTTTGGTATCTCCCTGAAGAGAGGAAGCTAGCCATCACAACCTATCAAATGGTCGTGACAACCAGTCGAGCCGAAAAGACAGATTTATGAGGTCAATCACCAGCTGGTTCGCTGGGACCCCATCGATGGGGAATCGGAGATCTCACTCGAACGAACCTGATTGTCGCTCATCGAGAAACCACATTTCAGCCACCGAGGCAAAAACATGGCTCGTCTCTACCCTCCGTCTTATGAACGGGACACAGAAGGGGAAAACAAAAAATTCAAAATGGTCGCTCGACCGATCCGTCTGCATCAAGCGGGGACGCAAGGGCCGGCATCGCCAAAGGAGACCAAACGACGGGGTCACACTCATTATTCTTTGCTTACAAGACCGTTTGAGGCCGACTCTTACAGACTCCCTCACTTTTTTTTTACAAAGCAAGTACCAACAACTCGAGGAAAGAAGGAAAAAATCAACCCCAGGGGTCTACTACAAAGAAAAAGCGATAGCTGCACCTCGGCGGGTACATGTGAGGTAAAGCACCTGTAATGCTTCGTCTTCAAGGAAAGACGCCCTCATTTGGGGCCGACCTTTTCCTCCAACGAAGAAGGCAAGCAGCCCGGCCACACCGTACGGCTGTTGCTGGAGCCGCTTCCAGAGACCGAGGACCCCCATGCTGGTGGGGAGCCTGGCCCGGCGCCTCTTCTTGATCTCGCTCCTACCAACGCCACCAAGGACGAACATGAGGGGACCTAATAAGCCATGGCGACCCTCCACGCGAAGGCCCCTTTATCTCCATCTCACCCCGACAAGGGGAGTACACAGTAAAAGTCGAGACAACCTTCCCCCAACCGATGGAGCCGCCACACCGGGGCGGCCGAAGACTTACTATCGGCCAGTTTTCATCCCCGTCCTCATCACTAGGGACACCCTGCGCTGTCTGTTCGGACCAGGGGACGGATACCGAGGAACACGGGTCCCATGGCACCCTCGTGATCATTTCAGATACAAATAGCCAAAGAACGAGTCCATCCGGACTCCTCCTTTGGCTTGGGGGCTACACCCGACGGGTGCGCTCGCGTGCACTCCAATGGATGAACAACCTAACCTTCCCACAATGTGTTAAGCCGAAGCGCGAGTTTCGACCAAACTTCCCCTCCAGCTCGGGGGCTACACCCGTCGGGTGCGCTCGCGCGTACCACTCTCACGTAGACAAGGCTACCCGCGGACGACTTTGTACCTTCCGTCCACACCCGCGTCAAAATCCCCCGAACGACTCTCCGACTCGCTCAAGGTCTCGGGGGCTACTATCGAGGGTAAAGATCATGGTGCAACGTGGCACCTCCTAAGGACTCCCACGCATCAAACTCAAAAGGCCGGTCGCGTACTGCTCGACCCCCGACTGGTCGAGGGCCGGTCGCGTCCCGCCCACGCCCACTCGAGGGTCGACCGAGTCAGGGTAGCGGCGCGGCTTTTACGGATAAGGCCTGACTGCCACGGGGATGCCTTGGCGGTGATCTTGTGGGCCCTTTTGAGTTTGGTGCGTGTGAGTCCTTAGGAGGTGCCACGTGGCACCCCGATCTTTACCCTTGACAAATGTGTAAGGATTGCAATGCACGGTAAGGATTTGGACGATGATTCATGGCACTTCCTCCATAAATAGAATTGCCTTGGAATGATGCTCATGTATGAGATGGTACGCTTGCATAACATTCTGGACAACTACTTAATTTAAGGGGGCAAACTTGTAATTAGGGAAGTATGAGGCATTGCAATTAATAAGCATATCACCTACATCTCAAATAAAAGCATACCTCTAATGCTAGGAAATTAACAAGGTATTTTTCATCGGTGTGTTAAGGCCTACTTAGCAGACATGCAAAGCCTCTAAACTAAATTCCTATCAGGGAGTTTATAAAAAAAAATTCATTTACCAATTATAATGATTATGTAAAGGAACATAGAAACTTTATGTTGCAAAGTTAAACACCAGCATGTATCTTCCTTAATTAATCTCCTAAAGTTGACGTGCCCACTTTTAATATAACCCTAAACCGATCTAGATACATATAAGCTACTACGAAACATGAGCATACCATGGGGAGTAATAAACCTTACTGCAAGTCAAGATTAACATGTTGTATGAACAGTCCCAAAGATGAATTGATCCCTAATAATAACTATATGCATATACAAGGCAATATTTATATTGAAATTTCCTAAGCTAATTATCAAATGAGCAAATTAACAGCAAAAAGCATACTTATGTTGCCCACAATTTTTACATGGGAATTTATAGACATGTAGAAATGCCCAAAGAATAGGAATACTAAATTCCATGATTAAAATCCTACCCAAGAATTTATATAAATTCAATTACTGAAATTGGAGATTATGCAATAACACTAAACATTTGCATAAAAATGGAAATGTGCTTGTGCAGAATGTTTAGAGATGCCATGATATGCTTACAGAAAAATTTTCATAATTTTACCATTTATATATTTTTGCTTATGAATTTAACACTCTTAGCAAGGTTCTAACTTTGGTGATTTAATTTTATTAACCTATTTCATAACTTTGGTGCTCATCTTGTTTTTCTAGTAGAGGAGAATTTTATGAATCCAACAAATTTGGTTTCAAGATCATTGGACTTTTATTTCTCGCGTTATGAATGTTTGAATGTTTTATCAAAGTTGGAACTAAATTACAGAAATGCCACTCGGCATTTTCAAATGGCCGAGGGCGCGCGCGCGAGCACGGCGAGTGTACGGCGATGTCGCGCGGCGAGCACAGCGAGCGAGAGCGGTCGAGGAGTGGCAGGAGATCATCACCTTGGTGCGGTGATTCACGGCGTGGAGGAGCTGGTCGACGGGAACGGCCGGAGAGGGGGTCTCGTCGGCGGGGTGGGAGGAACCCGATGGCGGTGGCTCTTTCCCTCATCAATTCCGACGAGGTCGCTGCGACAGAGAGGGAGCGGGTTAGGGGCGCGCTAGTGGATGTTCTTGCCCCACGATTTTAGGAAAAAGGAGGGAACGGGGAGCTGCCTAGGTGGAGCTCAACGGGACGGCGGCCATGGCGGAGGAAAACAGGGGTGGCGCTCGATTTCCGCTACTGCTTTTACCGGCGATGGGGATGGGGGGTGTTGAGGGGCCTAGAGTGTCGAGAGAGAGCAGAGGAAGGTGTGGGAGAGTGCAAGCGCCGGGAGAGTGGGAGAGTAGGCCTTGCCGCTGTGGCGCTTATAGCCGAGAGAGAGAGATCGTGGGGGGGGGGGGGGGGGTGAGCTGGCCGTAGGGGAATGGCTCGTCGGTGAAGGGGCTTTCAAGGCTGCGCCGGTGGCACAGCAACGGGCAGGTGGAGCAGTGGCCGGGATGGGCAGGAAAGAGGAGGTGATCGGTGGCCGGCGGGGGGGGGGGGGGGGGGGGGGTTACGGCGGTGTCGATCGGTGAGTGGACCAAGGACAGAGAAGATGGTTGACCCCTTTGACTAATACAGTGCTCTGTACTCTCCTAAATTCTCCAAGCTTCGGTGCTCCAATCTTCATGCCAAGTTTTGTGCGTGTCCAGAAAACCCTATCCTCCAACTTTCCTTTTGGGACCATGTCCAAATTTTTGTTGGAGAATTTATGAAAACTCCTGGAACAGAGGTACTTTTCTCTGCACTTAGGGAATTTTTAAGGGTATTAAACCTTTACCAAAAATTCTGATAAATTCCCCAAAATTCATTCTTCACATGATCCACTGGAATGTGCAAAAATATCGGCACACTTTCATTGAGCTTTGTAAAGGTTGTGAAATGCTATTAATTGGCCAAATTGTGGATTTTAATCAATTAAATTTATTTCCCTTATTTCTGTGGCACTTTAATCATTTGAAATTTTTAATTAGCCAGCAATTTAACTTTAGGGTTAGCTTAATCAACTTTTTGTGACATGGGATGTCACAGCACTCCCGCCTTAAAAGAAATCTCGCCCCGAGATTTGTAACTGGATGAACAAAAGAGGGAGGGCGTGGGTGTTTACCGGATTTGCGAGGTCAAGAACTCGGGGAAGTTGGTTTTCAGAAACTCCTCTTGCTCCCAAGTGGCTTCATCTTCGGTATGATTGCTCCATTGCACTTTGTAGAAGGTGATGGTGCGATGGCGCGTTACCCGGTCTTTTTGATCAATGATTCGGACGGGGTATTCAGGGTAGGAGAGGTCTTCTTTCAATTGTTCGGTGTCGGAAATGACCACGTCGATCGGAGGCTTTAAACACTTCTTGAGTTGGGATACGTGGAAGACGTTGTGCACCCGCTCAAGAATTTCTGGTAGTTGCAATCGATAAGCAACGGCGCTATGCTTCTCCATGATCGAAAAGGGTCCAATGTAGCGTGGTGCTAATTTACCCTTAATTCCAAAGCGAGATATACCCTTGTCGGGAGAAACTCGAAGATAGACATGATCTCCCTTCTCGAACTCCAATGGGCGTCTCCTTTTGTTGGCATAGCTTATCTGACGGGATTGTGCTGCTTTCATGTTAGCTTGAATTTGTCGGACCTTCTCTTCAGCTTGGATGACAAGGTCTGGACCAAAATTAATTCTTTCTCCCGATTCCGACCAATTCAGTGGTGTTCAGCATGAGTGGCCGTACAAGGACTCAAACGGTGACATTCCCGAACTCTCTTGATAGCTATTATTGTATGAGAATTCGGCGAATGGAAGGCAATCTTCCCAATTTCCACGATTGTCCAGAACACAGGCTCTCAATATGTCCTCCAAATATTGGTTCAGTCTCTCGGTTTGACCATCGGTTTGCGGGTGATAAGCAGAACTTCGGATAAGGGTGGTGCCAAGACAAGAATGCAGTTGCTCCCAAAAACGAGCAATGAACTGGGGGCCTCGATCAGAGATAATAGCCTTGGGCACACCGTGCAAACATAGGATTCTTGCGATGTAGAGCTCGACATACTTCTTGGTCGAGTAGGTCGTATGGACGGGAAGAAAGTGAGCGGATTTTGTCAACCTATCCATGATAACCCATATGGAATCATGCTTCTTGGGGGTGAGGGGTAACCCAACAATAAAATCCATAGCAATATCCTCCCATTTCCAAGCGGGGATTTTTAATAGGTGCAAAAGACCGGCTTTCCTCAGATGGTCGGCCTTCACACGCTGGCAAGTATTGCACTCGGAAACATAATGAGCGACTTCTCGTTTCATGCGCGTCCACCAAAACTTTTCCTTTAACCCACGGTACATCTTGTTGCTGCCTGGGTGTATGGTGTATTTGGACAAGTGAGCCTCATCCATAATTTTCTTCCTTAATTCCTCCTTTGGAACAACAAGTCGATTGTTGAACCATAGCACTCCATCTTCGTCCTGTCGAAAACATGTAGCTTCATCTTTGCGTATCTTTTGTCGAATGTGTTCCATTCCCTTGTCTTCCTTTTGGGCTTCAACAATTTCGTCGTGAAGGGTAGGAATAAGAGCTAGATTATACAAGGATCCAAATGGAATGATACGAAGACTTGGTTTGCTTGAATCTGAAATTGGGCAAGCTTCCATGGAACAAACAATTGCGTGATTGCATTGATCCCTATGACTCAGGGCGTCGGCAACCATGTTGGCTTTTCCAGGGTGATAATGAATTTCCAATTCATAATCCTTGATTAATTCTAACCATATATGTTGCCTCATATTGCTACGTGAATATATACTTGAGACTTTTGTGGTCGGTGTAGAGATTGACAAGGTTACCAAGCAGGTAATGGCGCTAGATTTTTAAGGCTAGGACAACGGAGGCCAATTCCAAATCGTGAGTGGGATAATTTTGCTCATGCTTTCGGAGCTGTCGGGAGGCATAGGCAATGACACGAACTTCTTGCATAAGCACACAACCCAATCCGGTGCCGGATGCATCACAGTAAACATCAAACGGTTTGGTAATATCGGGTTGAGCCAAAATCGGGGCAGTTGTCAAATGCTTCTTGAGTGACTAGAAGGTGTCCTCACATTCACTACTCCACTTAAACTTAGCATCTTTTTCAGGTAACTTGGTCATGGGCTTGGTAATGCTCGAGAAGTTGGGGATAAATTTCAGATAATATCCGGCAAGACCAAGGAAGCTACGAATTTGCTTGACCGATTTCAGAGCTTTCCAATTCAGCACATCTTCCACCTTGGTAGGATCGACGGCTACTCCTTTCGCTGAAATGATATGACCCAAGAATGGAACCTGCTTTAGCCAAAATTCACACTTGCTAAATTTGGCGTAAAGTTGATGATCTCGAAGTCGTTGTAGAACAATGCGGAGACGTTCGGCGTGTTCTTCCTCGGACTTGGAGTAGATAAGGATGTCGTCAATGAACACAACCACAAACTTATCCAACTCTGGCATAAACACGGAATTCATCAAATACATCAAGTGGGCAGGAGCATTGGTGAGACAAAAAGACATGACCAGGTATTCAAAACGGCCGTATCGCGTGGAGAAAGCCGTTTTTGGAATGTCTTCGGCTCGGATCTTTATTTGGTGGTAATCGGATCAGAGGTCAATCTTGGAGAAAACTTTAGCACCAACAAGTTGACCAGAGAGAATATCAATTCGAGGTAGAGGGTACTTGTTCTTGATGGTTACGGCATTCAAAGGCCTGTAGTCAACACACAGACGTAAGGTCTTGTCTTTCTTCTTCACAAAGAGGACTGGACATCCCCAGGGGGATGAACTCGGTCGAATGTAACCCTTGTCCATAAGCTCTTGTAATTGCTCTTTTAATTCTGCTAACTCATAAGGAGCCATTTTGTACGGCCTACGAGAGATAGGCGCCGTACCGGGTAGGAGTTTAATTTTAAACTCGACATCTCTGTCCGGAGGCATTCCCAGTAAATCATCTGGGAACACGTCGGGAAAGTCACGTACCACTGGGATACACTTGAGGAGTGGACAATTTTGGACATGACAATCATAGAATAGACGGGCCATAGAGGGGTGAGTTCAAGTGGACTTCCCGGGACTCAATGTGCAAGACGGCTCTATGTTTAGTCATCCATCTCATACCAAGAATTATGTCAATGCCTTGACCATCTAAGATGATTAGCGAAGCGGGGTACACGTTGCCTGCTAACTTAAGTGGCACTTTTCTCAACTCGAGATGAGTCCTTATTTTCCCACCGGGGGATGTGATGATGTACAGGGTTCCCGTAGTGGTGGGGATGATTTTCAGATGATTCACACATGCTTGACTAATAAAACCATGCGTTGCTCCCGAATCAAAAAGAACCATAGCAGCGTGTTAGTTGATCGAGAACGTACCCACGAGAACGGGCTCTCCAACTTGAATCTCTTTGACCGTGGTATAATTGACTCGGCCATTCTTGTGAGTAGGGGTAGAAGACTGGGGACGATTTCCATTGTTGCCATGGTTGTTGCCGCTGCTGTGGTGGTTGTTGTTGTTCCCGGAAGTGTTGGAGTTGTTGTTGTTTCCCTGGTTGCGCTTCGGGAAACGGCACTCTTTGGCAAAGTGACCGGTCCGGCCACAGTTGTAGCACGGCTGCACGGAGTTGTGCTTCACAACTTGATTAGTCTGCTGCGGAGGGCGGGAACCAGAGGAGGGCTGCTGGTTGCTCCCATGGGAGTGAAAGTGCTGCTGCGAGTAGGACGGGTGAGGTCCTCCTCCCGACGGTACCGCAGCTCAGAACTTTTGTCTAGTCGGGGAGGTGATTGCCAGCCTGTACTTGGGCGGTGCGGAGCCGGACGAACTTCCATAGCACGCTTCCTCTTCTTGTCCTCTTGGTTAGCATGGATGGTGATGTGGACAAGGGTTCCCGATCTTCTGAAAGGTTCTTGGTAAGTTGATTTGGTCGGAGGCGACACACAAATCGATCCGGCTTCAGAACAGCACGTTCTAAACCCCGCAATCGCAGTACGACGTCTCCTCTGGTTATCAACCGTCCAAAGACGATTGACCTCGCCGAGAAGGCTAATCCCTGCCTGCGAATCAAGAACACAAGCAAGAACAAAGAAGAATGCAACCAAATTTGCAAGTATACGATGAATCTCACAAGTTGGGGTCTCACAAACCGATCAAACGGCAAAACTGTTATCAACAGAATAATCTAAGCAAAACCCAAACTCTAATGAACAGGAGGCGGCTGTATATGAGGACCCTAAGGTCGTGCAAGACCCCCTGGACGCAGCCCTAAGTGGGCTCAACTCGATACATGGCCCGAAGACCGATTACGGTGTCGCAGCACCAGGACAGATTCTGGAAGTCGAATTGTTTTGGTGATTGCTGAGGGCTAGGGACGCATTTTGACATGGGACCAGTTGGATTGGAAAGGGCTTTTCGTTATCTTTCCAGGCATATATAGAACGTCCAAATCCGAGTCCGTATGCGTCCTGGGCGTCCGTTTTAGTGCAGACTGGTCCTGGGCTCCGAAACAGACTCGAGGTCGGTTTTGATTGGGCCTCCACCTTGGCTTGGACGTCCTTGCTGGCCCATCACGTCTCCAATCACCTCCCCAGCTATCTCATCATCATCTCCATGGTTTCTAACAATAATTAATTCATTAGGTAGCAATCTATTCTCAAAATCATATAAAGGAATCATTAGGAACAAGCTCACCCGTAAATTCAGTTGTCGCGCATGAACTTGCATTTTGGTTGGCGGAATGCTGGGTGTATCCATAAGGGTGATGTTCTCATCAGATGGCATCTTCTTGCACAATGGCGGCACTCATCAGGTCGTTGAACGTGCCGGCGGTAACTTGTGCCAAATGGTCCTGTAGCTTCAGGGTAAGGCCCGAGCGGAAACAATCCTTCTTCTTTTCGTCCGTATCGGCGTGATACGAAGCATACTGAGTCAAGTAATTGAACTTCCGTGCGTACTCTTGCATGATTTCCGAGCCTTGCTTCAGGTTGAGAAACTCTTGCAGCTTGCGCTTCATAAGACCAGCGGGAATGTGGTGTGCACGGAATGTGGAGCAGAATTCCGTCCAAGTGACTTGGTGGCCAGTGGCAAGAGCGGTGGTGTAGCTCGCCCACCAAGCACTTGCAGAACCACGGAGTTGCTGCGCGGCGAAGAGGGGCTTCTGATGGTCGGTGCAGTGGAGAAGAGCAAACTTCGATTCCAAAGTGTGAATGAAATTATCTGCTTCCCGCGGATCACCGGCTTCTCCGAAGGTGGGCGGATGAGTTGCCCAAAAGTCACTGTAGGAGGATTCACGGGGCTGCTGCGGTGGTGGTCCGGGAGCTCCTTGGCGATTCATGTTCTCCATGAACTTGCGGAACATCTTGTTCTGATTGTGGATGAGCTGCTCCATAGGCGTCATGGGCGGAGCATTGGGTGGCGGCTGGTTTCCACCCACGTTTGAGGCACCAGGAGCATCACCGAGGTTTTCTCCACCGCGGCGAGTTTGCACCATCTGTCATAGGAGTAAAGCATGTTAGCCCGATCATCACATGAGACAATATGATAATAAGGCTATGACATAGTGATGAAATAAAATTTCAGATTGCTCATAAACGGAAATGTTGACAGGGGAACGGTGCAGGTCACAAGAGATAACTTAGATTCCATTAGTTCCAACAACATAGGCAACATACTTATGATAAAAACCATGGATACATGCGATGCAACTTTCGATACATGGCAAGCCTTAGGTTACATCACTACAAACACGACAACAACACGATCTCGAAGATCTTAGGTTACAACTTCACTTAGCGCTACCGACACTATCCACATACGAGCACAAAGTCTCACGAGATTCCACCCTACACAACGT
Source organism: Eleusine indica (assembly GCA_030378355.1). Taxonomy (NCBI): domain Eukaryota; kingdom Viridiplantae; phylum Streptophyta; class Magnoliopsida; order Poales; family Poaceae; genus Eleusine; species Eleusine indica. The sequence continues at coordinate 51,496,440 of CM059494.1, forward strand.
ACTACTCCTCAGTCACTCGGCGTGGCTGCTACCATTGGACTCCCACTCCATGTCACCCGGTCCAGGGGGTGCCTCGTAGTCAACACCGGAGTCACCGTCCTCACTCAAATCGGCGTCATCTGGGAGAATCACCGCAAGTGGCACGGGTGGCTGGGCATTAAGGACAGCATTCAGCTGGGCATTGGCAACTTGGAGATGCCCAATCAGTTGTTCTTGTTGTGCAATGATGACGTGAGCGTCGTTGAGGTTCCCTTCCATGACATCCCTCGCATCTTGGGCTTCGTCGCGTTGAGCTTAGAGCTCGCTTCGCTCCTCCAAGAGAGCGTCAATCTGACCATGAAGAGAGTAGATCTCCTCTTGGGCAGCAGTGAATTGAGCATTACGCTGGTTCAGTTGCTCCTGCAACTGGTCACTAGCATCTCCCTCGATGATGAGTTGAGCGTCATGGAGCTGCTCAAAAAGATCAGCCCGCTCCAACTCGCTAGTGTACAGTTTGTCCTCGAGAACCATGATCTTAGCGTTGTGAGCAGCGAGCTGGGCGTCACGGGCGGCAGGTGCAGACTGCAGCGCCTCACGCTCTCGTTCCAACTCGAGAACGCATGCGGAAAGGTGCTCGGAGACCTTCATGAGCTTGTCATCAACCATCTGTCGGGATAAGTTTTGCAAGAATGAGTCAAAACTAAATATCCCGCTAAGTACACATGCCCAAAATAGCATAAGGGTTGATGGGTACAGGAAGAGACACAAAGTGCCCGATCCGTTTGACGAAAGACCATGCAGTTCTGCGGTTGACAAAGTACTCACAGGGATGAGCAAAAACACGTAGCTTCTGGACAAAATTAAAATTTTGACCTTTTACAAAAGTTGTGGAGGAGTTAATTATCTTTCCAATGCATACTCACACATCTCCATCTAAAAAAAATCTCTGGGAGTTATGAACATCCAAAAATAGAGGACAGAAGTGAAGCCACTTCTGAAATTCCAGAAAGCTCACTGTTTTTGCCAAATTCGACCCAATTCCAGATTTTTCTGAGACAAACCTACTATACCAAACTTGTAGGGAAAAACATTAGGTTTCCAATGGGTACTCATTCACCTTCGTTGGATTAAAATTGAGGAAGTTATGTTCATTTTAGTGGAACTGACCTTTTTGGTAGAGTTTGATTTCTTCCCGATTAAGTTCAAACTTTCGTTTTAAGTGCCATAGGGATTCAAAATCGCCCGGGATTTGATTATTTCACATGTTTGTGATATTTGTGACTTTTTACATGATTTGATAAGAATAAATGCATGTGGTATGCATGAATGCCAAATGCTTAATATGCTGATTTCCTACGTCCTCACAAAGGAAAACTTGACCGAATATATAGATCGATCCATTTGATGGCACGCACACCTCTCGCACGTTTCTAAGCGAACTACACATGGTTAGTGCACCTGTAATAGATCCATTTCAGAAACAATACATCAAATTTAAAAGAAACAAGCCAAAATAACAATGCAGTTTATGTCCAGGTATTTGCCCACCCGGAAGGCAGCCGATACTTAAGCGCAATCGGTCCGCGCATCAAACAAAGCCCAGGTCTTTACCCACCCGGAAGGCGTTCGGTGTTTATTGCGCAACCGATCCACGCACAGGCACATACCTTCGGGGAAGAATCTGTAGATGCAAATAATTTAAACAAACATAACCCAGGGTTAGCTTTGCCACCTACTAATAAAATCCTTATATGGGCACTACTAGTTCGTACCTCACCGTACGACGTAAAACGGGTTGTTTAAGTTTTTAAAATGTTCATCGGTGTGATGCTTATCCCGAATCGACTCTGATACCAGCTGTCGCAACCCTATACCAAAGTATAGAGTGTGCCGTACAGGATCGCCTCGGGAGATGGTTAACGAAGTAACCATACATAGCGTTCACACATGAACATCCATCATTTACAAAGATACATCATTAAGTGCATAATATTACAAGTTCAAGAGTCACTGCGGAAGCAAATTTAGTTACATTACCATACATATATTCTTGGTTCATATTACATAAATATGTGGAGGCGGAAAATACGACAAAGCACGACGTAGACCCTAAGTAAACCATGCCGGCCCTAGGGCAATAGCTCACTCATCTTGGTTAGGAGATCTAGAGACCCATTCAATGGTCTAGTTCTGGGGCTCCTCACCTTCCCATACAACTTTGTTACAACAATCACAATAAGTAGCTTGAGGAAAACCTAAAAAACCACATAATCGCAAAGCCTGAGTATCTAGCATACTCCGCAAGACTCCCGTCCAAAAGGTTTACTAAAACCGACTCCTAATGTGCAGGGGGCTGAGCGGGTTTATTTGATAATTGCATAAAACGCACCTATTAATTCTATGCTGCGATGCTTATTCTTTAACCAACATTTCAATTGCTTGTTGCAGAAAATTAACTGTAGTTGAACCTAGCTAGCTGCTAAGACTGTCCAAATGTAAAGAACAATACAACATGGCAATATGTAGCCACAGAGTAAATAAATTTCAGCAACATACCCAACCTCTCTACTTAAGTATCATCGCCACTGCTCGAAGAAGAGGTACTCATAACCACGAGGGACGGCAATTCGAATCAATTTAAATCCTGCAGGAGAATAACCCAAGTGCATGACATACGCATCATTTAAGAACACGTATGGCCAACATTCACGAGATTGCGATAAAGTCGATCCGGGGCCATCGATCCCGAGTACACGTCCTCCCCGTGATACAGTACTTCGTATCCGAGGCTTAACCCGTGCACTCTCCAGCGATCCTCAACCCGTGCATGCACCGTGCCATTCACATCACCTCTGGATCGATGAGTAATACTGTCCAACAATACGACGCTCAAGTTACTAGGTTTACCAATTCCCATATAGATGTATGCACTTGGTACTGTTCAATACTTGTCCGCGGAGTTGCAACGATAGGTTCTCAAATTTTAGCCAATTTCATTCTTCATGTGAATCATGATTGAATCAAGTGATCCCATAGCCTACCGTTGACTCCACTAATTTAAGCCTAGCAGTTGCTAACGAAAAGGCTTACTAACGTAAACTAAGTATAGGTCATAGTGTGTTTATGCACGTGGGTTTCCATCCAAGCCCTATACCTAATGCACAATACAATATTCCTATATTGTGACAAAATAAAAAGGACTCGTAAATCACTAGGTGTGCACCGGGGCTTGCCTTGGGAGTGATCGTAGTTAGAGTTTTCGACGAGGTTTAGCTCAACTTCGGGCTCCTCGGGGTTGCTTGCCACGGCATTGCTTCCGGTCTCGCTTCCTAGTCAATACAATGCAATGCACGGTAAGGATTTGGACGATGATTCATGGCACTTCCTCAATAAATAGAATTGACGGAATGATGCTCATGTATGAGATGGTATGCTTGCATAACATTCTGGACAACTAGTTAATTTAAGGGGGCAAACTTCTAATTAGGGAAGTATGAGGCATTGCAATTAATAAGCATATCACCTACATCTCAAATAAAAGCATACCTCTGGTGCTAGGAAATTAACAAGGTATTTTTTATCGATGTGTTAAGGCCTACTTAGCAGACATGCAAAGCCTCTAAACTAAATTCCTATCAGGGAGTTTATAAAAAAAATTCATTTACCAATTATAATGATTATGTAAAGGAACATAGAAACTTTATGTTGCAAAGTTAAACACCAGCATGTATCTTCCTTAATTAATCTCCTAAAGTTGACGTGCCCACTTTTAATATAACCCTAAACCAATCTAGATACATATAAGCTACTATGAAACATGAGCATACCATGCGGAGTAATAAACCTTACTGCAAGTCAAGATTAACATGTTGTATGAACACTCCCAAAGATGAATTTATCCCTAATAATAACTATATGCAAATACAAGGCAATATTTATATTGAAATTTCCTAAGCTAATTATCGAATGAGCAAATTAACAGCAAAAAGCATACTGATGGTGCCCACAATTTTTACATGGGAATTTATAGACATGTAAAAAGGCCCAAAGAACAGGAATACTAAATTCCATCATTTAAATCCTACCCAAGAATTTATCTAAATTCAATTACTGAAATTGGAGATTATGCAATAACACTAAACATTTGCATAAAAATGGAAATGTGCTTGTGCAGAAAGTTTAGAGATGCCATGATATGCTTACAGAACAATTTTCATAATTTTACCATCTATATGTTTTTACTTATGAATTTAATACTCTTAGCAAGGTTCTAACTTTGGTGATTTAATTTAATTAACCTATTTCATAACTTTGGTGCTCATCTTGTTTTTTTGATAGAGGAGAATTTTATGAATCCAACGAAATTGGTTTCATGATCATTGGACTTTTATTTCTCGAGTTATGAATTTTTGAATGTTTTATCAAAGTTGGAACTAAATTACAGATATGCCACTCGGCATTTTCAAATGGCCGAGGGCGCGCGCGCGCCCGCGCGGCGGCCGGCGCTGGCGAGCCCGGGCCAGCGGCTAAACGGCAGCACGGCCAGGCCCACGCCCTTTGCCCAAGTGCTCAGCGTCTCACGGCGACCTCGTGGCACCGGTCGGCGATCAACAGGAGGCGCCGGAGATGGCCGACGGCGAGCGGCAGAGCAGGGGGGTGTACGGCGATGTCGCGCGGCGAGCACGGTGAGTGAGAGCGGTCGGGGAGTGGCAGGAGAGCATCACCTTGGTGCGGTGATTCACGGCGTGGAGGAGCTTGTCGACGGGAACGGCCGGAGTGGGGGTCTCATCGGCGGGGTGGGAGGAACCCGACGGCGGTGGCTCTTTCCCTCGTCAATTCCGGCGAGGTCGCTGCGACAGAGAGGGAGCGGGTCAGGGGCGCGCTAGTGGAGGTACTTGCGCACCGATTTGAGGAAAAAGGAGGGAACGAGGAGCTGCCTAGGTAGAGCTCAACGCGACGGTGGCGATGGCGGAGGAAAACAGGGGCGGCGGTCGATTTCCGCTGCTGCTTTTACCGGCGATGGGGATGGGGGGTATTGAGGGGCCTGGAGTGTCGAGAGAGAGCAGAGAAAGGTGCGGGAGAGTGCAAGCGCCAGGAGAGTGGGAGAGTAGGCCTTGCCGCTGTGGCGCTTATAGCCGAGAGAGAGAGATCGGGGGGGGGGGGGGGGGAGGGGGTGAGCTGGCCGAAGGGGAGTGGCTCGTCGGTGGAGGGGCTTTCAAGGCTGCGCCGGTGGCACAGCAACGGGAAGGTGGAGCAGTGGCCGGGATGGGCAGGAAAGAGGAGGTGATCGGTGGCCGGCGGGGGGTACGGCGGTGTCGATCGGTGAGTGGACCAAGGACAGAGAAGGTGGTTGACCCCTTTGACTGGAACAGTGCTCTGTACTCTGCTAAATGCTCCACGCTTCGGCGCACCAATCTTCATGCCAATTTTTGTGCATGTCCAGAAAACCCTATCCTCCAACTTTTCTGTTGGGGCCATGTCGAAATTCCTATTGGAGAATTTATGAAAAATCCTGGAACAGAGGTATTTTTCTCTGCACTTAGGGAATTGTTAAGGGTATTAAACCTTTACCAAAAATTCTGATAAATTCCCCAAAATTCATTCATGACATGATCCACTGGAATGTGCAAAAATATTGGCACACTTTCATTGATCTTTGTAAAGGTTGTGAAATGCTATTAATTGGCCAAATTGTGGATTTTAATCAATTAAATTTATTTCCCTTATTTCTATGGCACTTTAATCATTTGAAATTTTTAATTAGCCAGAAATTTAACTTTAGGGTTAGCTTAATCAACTTTTTGTGACATGGGATGTCACAAAGTCCTTCAATTGCAGGCCGAGGAATATTTCCCTTCATACGAAAATACATCGTCCCACATGCTGGATCATCATATCTGCATCCCTCCACTGTCTAAATAATCGAAGACCTCAAAGTATTTACCAACACAGGTGATTGAATGATCAATGCATGATGTATAGCCGCATGTATCATGTTGTTCAATGTAGCCTCATCTACCACCTCCATCGGCTTATAAGCATGTGACTTCTCAGTTTCATCTTCATCAATCAAAGTAGCCACGGGTAATTTTCCCTTTTGTATGATCTTGCCATGCATGGTTTTGCTAAATGTGCTCAACAAAAAGGCTTTTATACTCCGCAATCCTCTAATTAATTTGTGCCCTTGTTTCATCGCTCAGATCGTCCTTGTTAACAGGCATTATGTTCTCTATCTTCAGATCCGCGCTGACATCATGTTTTGGTGGAGGATATCAGGGAGCTTAGGATCCTTTGGCATTCCAAGTTCAGACATGTTGTGAAGCTTAAAGTTCTTGATCCCACCGGGCGTTCCAAAAAGCATGTTGACGCGAAAATCACACGCGTGACCTGGGAGATCTCCTTAGCTCCAGTGCAGGCTCAATACAGACACCGGGGCATGCCAGTCGATTTTCTCTGCAAATTGACAAAGAGACAAACGGTCAGATTCCACGGATCACCGACCTAAGACAAGCCGATGAAGAAAGTCGATGCTCACTATTAGTGAAAGCCAGCCGATGCTATTATAGGAATAAAACATAGGAGAATATAAACTGATCGACTGATTATATCGACTTATCAGCAAATTTAATTAAATAAGCAATTATAAATCATTAATGCCAATAAGAACTTAGAACAACAGGCCAGAGTCGATAAATCCACAGTAATCGTACAATAACTGGCCAAGTCGATGCAATAGACTAAAGTCGATAGAGCTGAGTTGATAGATCTACAGTAAAGGTGCATAAACTCGCTCTGTCGATGGTGCTAAAGTCGATAGGACAGAGTCGATAGAAGTACTGTAATCATGCATGAAACTCTATCCGTCGATAGATGCTAAGTCGATAGATCTGATAGCTGGTATTGCAAATATGCCTCAAATTCACAGATCTAGTCCTATTAAACAAAAGGGGGGCAATCGACTTCTAATATACATCAATAAAATAGGCAAAATATCAAGAAGTCGATCGAACCATGATAACCTGTTGACTAAACGCCCCGACAGAATTCTATCGACTCTGCTTATAAATAGATCGAATCTAACCCTATCAGCCTGTTAAGAGATCAAAGTCGATGCAGCCTTGCTGATTCGAATAGATCGAACTTAATCGAGGCAGTGTTTAAACATGGCAAATATAGCTAGATTTAATCTAATTATAGATAGGATCAATCGAGTGATTCGAATAATAGATTTAAAACCCAGCTTATAAAACCTACAGAAATCACAGAAGATCGGTCCTAACCGAGACAGTAATGCAATCTAAGTTGATAATACAAACCAAATAAAGACCTAATTACTGGATAACTAGCAATTTCAAAGATAACAACTAGAATATCAACTTAATGAGAAAGTACTAGCTGAAGTCGTTGAAATTACCGAGGGTGACTAATCCAAATCTCTCGTCAAGATCGAAGCCGATGCAGCCCGCGTGAGACGAGAATGTCATCGAGAAAAAGTTTGATGATGCGCCGAGTTGTATTGAACAAAAGTGTTGTTCTTCTTGTACAGATCCTATTACAGATTTATAGCCCCATGCAAGGGGTTCTGACCCGATTCGGTCAGGACTGTTGAACAAAATGACTTGATTTATTTCGAAGCTAAATCTAAACTAAAAATAAACAAAGACAAAACAACCCTAATGGGCCCACTTTATTCTCTTCGGCCGTTGAACTCCATTGACTTTGGCTGATTCTGACTCCATGCGGCTGACCATTGGGACCGATCAAATTTTGATGCCAACAGTCGGTCTCCACCTCTTTGCCGACTACCTTCTGGATCTCCAACCGGTGATACAGCATCTACTGTCGATCGGCCAACTCACAACTCTACACATCGCAATCAAAATAATTCTGAAGATCAGAGTGGAGGGAGATGATTCCTTTGGGGCCTGACATCTTCAAGGTGAGGTAAGTCTAGTGCGAGACCGCCATGAATTTTGCTATCGCCGGTCTACCAATGATGGCATGGTAGGCAAACTCAAAGTCAGCTACTTGGAAGACGATACGCTCGGTCCTGAAGTTCTATCGGGTACCGAATGTGACAGGCAGAGTGATCTGCCCTATCGGCATCGAGGTCTTACCTGGGACAATCCCATCGAAGGAAGAAGTGCTCGGTTTGAGGTCGGCGATTGTCAGGCCTAGCTCCCTGAGAGTCTTGGTGAAGATCAAGTCAAGGTTGCTTCCCCCATCGATGAGTACTTTGTTGAACATGACCTCCTTCAAGGTTGCCGTGAGTACGAACGGGTAGCGACCCGGTCTGGGCAGGTGACTGGGGTGATCCGACCGATCAAAAAATGACCGGAACTTTAGACTACTTCATGTACTTGGGTGCAACTAGTTCGACGGAGTTGATCTCTCATAGTTCTAGCTTGTGTTTATGTTTGGACGTGTAAGCGTTGGGCCCTCCGAAGATAAAGTTCACTTACTTTTGGGGCTCCTGAAACTCTCCTTCCTCGCCCTTGTCGTCGTCGTTGCTGGCTTTGTCCTTGCCGTTCCGCCTCGGTGGGTCTTTGGCTACTTTCAGCGCACCAGTCACGAAACCCTTCAGACGGTAGCAATCCTTTGCTTTGTGGTTTCCCTTTGGGTGCCATAGGCACGGGCCACTCAGCAAGTCATCCATGGTCTGTTGGTTCATTCGTGGATTTTTCTTGGATCGGTTTACAGCGGCAACCATGTTATCAGTTTTCCTCTTCTTGTCCTTTTTTAAGGACTCGGTCTTGTCCTGGCACTTCTCCTTCCCTCTACCTTGGATGTCATACAGAGCTGACTCCCCGAAGCATATTTGTCCGCGATCTCAAAACACTCTTGAGCGGTCAGATCGAGGTTATGATTCTGCCGACCGATCTCCCGAACCAGGTCATCACTCTACAACACTCCTTGGAAGGCAGTAATGATCTGCTGGTCTGGGACATTGGGGATTTTTGTCTTTTTGGCACAGAACCATTTGATAAAATCACGCAAAGGTTCGTCTGGCTTCTGCTTGAGTCGAGTGAGGTCGAAGTGGTTGCCCAGATGATTGTAGGTAGCTTGAAAACTCTCGATGAACTGCTTATTGAGCTCCCCCTGATTGGAGATCGAATCCTCAGGAAGAGACGTGAGCCAAATCCGAACGGCGGGCTCAAGGGAGACCGGTAGGTAGTTAGCCATGACATAGGTGTTTCCCCCAGCAGACCGAATAGTTGTGCTGTAGATCTGGAGTCACTCCTTGGGGTTGGTTTGGCCATCATACTTTTCGATAGCAATAGGCTTGAAACTCCTTGGAAACTTGCACCTGCACAGCTCGGGAGTATAAGCCATTACTCCGTAGAACTCCTCGTCAGTCAGTGACGGAGTCCTATGCTGTCGGTCTAGAGATCGCGACGCAGAGGGAGTACGACGTCTATGGCACAGACCCACATCATCATCGTGACGGCGGTGACGGTTATCCTCGTGGTAGTTTTCACGCCGATCCCGATCGTCGTATAGACATCGGTAGTCACGGTTATCCCTCGGAGGTTGGTCTTGTCGGTCATCACGATTATCCCTTAGAGGTGGATCACGTTGGTCGTCGTGGTTATCCCTCAGAGGTGGGTCTTGTCGGTCTTCCCGACAATAATCATCCCTCCGGTCACGTCGCTCTTCTTCATAACGGCGGTTATCTCGAGCTCGCTCGTCATGATGAGAATTGATGACGTCTCGAAGATCGTGAGACACTAACGAGTCTCTCAGATTGCGGCATCCTCGATGACTGCGTGAGGTAACATGGCTGGAGCTTGCTACAGACTGAGGTGGCTCTTTGTGAGCTTCTTGAACGGCAGCTGCTTTGAGCATGGTCATGACTTTCTTCATCACGGGGGTCTGGTACGCCTCGCCAACTATCAACCTGTCGAGTAACATTTTTGCCCTAGTGATGTTATTCTGCGGGGTGTCTTAGACCTTAATGTCATCTACCTCGATCTCTAGTTGCCCGAGATCTAGCCTTCGTGCGAGGCGAGATCCACGCGATCCTCTCGCTCGGTGGCGGTCTCCCGCCGATGAGTTGTTGTCTTGGGGGTTTTCTTCAGTGCAGCCATCTTCTTTGTGACCGTCTCTACCATGGTCACCTTCCTCATCATTGTTACCCGAAGGGTTCTCATCTATCTCGACCACGTTTACGGCCAAAGGATATAAGCCAACAGATCCATCCAAGTCCTCTTCAAAGGAACGGACCGACTTTGAATCGTACCCTGTGGGTAGGTCTGTGTCGCCGAATCCAAGTGGGAACAATACTAGGATCAGATCTGACGAACTCGGTGATCGCGTCATAGAACCAGCTGCGGCCGAGTCGGATCGGTAGTTTTCCAGACCTAGCTCTTCGTTGGTGTCGACGGCGAAGTCGAGCGATCCGAAGGATATCTTGATGTTCGGCGAGTACTGGATGTTGGGAATTTCAGCCATCGTAGTCGACGGAGAATCCCAGCGAGCCTTGTCCCCTTCCTGGCGTGCCAACTATCGAGACTTATTCTCGGCAATATACTTATAGGGCTATATCAGGACTAAGAACTACGATGGTAACACAAGACGCCGAATTAAACAGGTTCAGACCCTCTTGATGAGAATAAAAACCCTACCTTCTGTATTCTGGGGAGGTCCCTGCCGTCTTATATATCTGGTCGGCAGGGGTACATGAAAAGTCCTACTTGTAGTCTATAAGGATTTACATAGAAAGTCTATCTCTAATTGCCTTGTACTCCAAACCGACTCGGTGGGTTCCCTTATGGTGGGCCGCCTGGTTGTCAAATAAGAACGCTGCTAGTGTGGAACGAGAGACAGACTGAGATTTCATTTACAAAATATACGACCTGCAGCCTCACATTTGTGAATTTATTTCACCCAAAAAAGGACATGTGGACGAGCCACACCAATCTCTTCTCTGAGCCTCCGATGGTTCGGGTGCTGGCACGTGTTTGCACGCAATTGGCACTGCCGTTGGTTGCCCGGCTTGGAATGTGAAAAGCACGCTTTTCTGAATCCCTATTAGTGGAAGATTTTATACTACCTTTTCGAATTGTAAGTCTTCTATTTATGGTTTCCATCACGCAGAGAGTAGAGGCAAAACTTGTATGTTCCTATGTTTGGTGTAACTTCGTTGTATAGCAAGAGCGGAAGTGAGGAGCAATGGCTATATGTAAAATGAATTTTTGCATTGCTAAGATGGCATACAAAGAAGACATGCGAGAAGAGTAACAACTGCAAACCAAGGTGGCATACGAAGAAGACACATGCGAGAAGAGTAAGAAGAAATGATGATTTCGCATGCATGAAGCTTGCAATTATTGTTGCCTTCTAGTCTATTTCCAGGCATTGCATAATATTTAGTCCATAAAGAAAAAAAAAGAATTTTTTTTGGAAAACATTTATATTGTAACCGGTCGATATAACAAGTTTAAGAAAAATGTTTATGCAGAAATAAAACAAAGACTCACAGAAAAAGAACAAACATATTTGTAAGTGTAATATTATATAATAGTATGTGAACAATTAGTTTTTACTTCATATTTTAAATTTTTATGTTAAAACTGTTAGATAAACTCTTAATATTTCTATGTATTTAAGTTTAAGTACATAATTGTAGTCTGTAATGGTGTTTTAGTGTGCATCCTTTTCAATAATATATATAATATAAACATTACTTTCCATCACAGTAACTTTTATCACAAACATAATATTTTACAAAACAATATTTTTTTATCACAAATACTACTTTTAATCACAGCAATATGCCACCATTTTGGGTTCCTGACTCGTCTATATCCTAGTCTAAAAACTATTTGAAAATATATATTTGCACACAATAAAGAGTTGAAATGCTTAACGATATCCTAGTATATACTCAACTAGTTAGGCCTCCCGGGCATTTGCGCGGCTGTAGGTTTACCTTTCATTGTTTTGCATATGATTTTAAAATTAAAGATCTCCAAACTTCAATAAATATCATCACCATCTCAGAACCATGTTAATATTTCATAATTTATTATGTTTCTCTATTGGTTACAAAAAAATATATTTTGTGGTCCTTGCCACAATCATCTTATACCCTATATTACAACCCATATTAATTTTATGACAGGTGGATTACTTTTACTCGACTCAGACAACGAAACACTATTATGATTCGCCACACATCTAAACCTATCAACATGCTAGCAATCCAGCTGTATCAATCCATTCTGAGCATATAAGCAGACACTTCTATGGCCATTTTTTTTTCCAGTGCTCAACATCCATTGCATTGTTGCCGAGGATCATTGGTATCACCATGTCTATCACCGCCGCAAACATGTGGTCCCATTGGTAAGAAGTATTAATCTCTGAACTCTTATGTCATTCCGGAGCTCGAAGAGATCAAGATTTTTCTCCTAGTGATATAGGTCTTCAGGTACGTGTGCTCGATAAAAGAAGAGGAGTTTTACTGTTCAAAATATTAGTCATTAATTTTGAGAAACTATTGTCTAATAGTTTGAGGGTAATTTCATAATTGCACCATTATAAATAATTTTATATTTATTTTATAATAGAAATCTAGCCCTGCCGAATTATTAAAACATCAATAATTATTAAAACATCAATTAGTAATCATATTACTAATTTATTTTTATTCCTCAAAATATAACATAATTATTATAAATCTAAAAGTATTATTTTTTCTTATATTACCCTCAAACTGATAAACTATTAGTCAATAGTTATGTGTTTAGATTATTCAATCTAAACCATTATATCAAACTATTGGTTAATAATTTTTTGAAACTAATGGCTAATATTTTGTACTGTAAAACTCCTCAAGAACAATCAATCTAGGTAACGCAAGGTCAATAACCAGAGGCTCTAGTTTCTATACATACGCATGGTATATGGACCTTTTTGTTGATCTTGATGGTTGTTGTTGTAACATCCTTCATAGTTCTTGACATCTAATGTTAATTTGTTTTTGTTCCCAAAATCACCTGAGTTTCAACTGAGTTGTTGATCTACACTTTTCTTCATGAAAGCTCTGCTTGTGGCAAATCATTCCTCCCTCAAAACCTCCTTGTCCTTTTATGCACTCTGTTGCTTTCGAGATACATGATGTCTTATTGTTCAACTTCATCACATCGTTAGTTTGAGACATATAGCTCCTTCCATGGGAAGCATAGAAAGGAACTAAATCATCTGCACTACATTACTCAAGACTGCTCGTTCATCTCTGCTAACAGATACTCCGAACTCCACTCCTCTTTCTTCTCCGTCAAATGTTGATTTTAGCCACCCATAAAACCGCAATTCGGTCGTCCGCGGAGGTCGGCGGCTCCACGCGCGCTTCTGTACATTCCTGCCACAGCAGCCGTCGCTGTAACTGTTGTGGGCCCAGAACGTCAGGGCTGTTGCGAACGGAGGCTGCCGGACTGTCATCTTCCACTGGTGCTGCTTGTCAAGGCTATTGTGGACCGAGGCTGCCATTATTAGCCATGGCAAGATCGCCGAGCAACAGTGTTCTCCGCTTCCATCCACATTCGACAACCAATCAAAATAAAGAAGTTTTGGGCCTTCTATGATTTGATGACTATGTGCTTCACTGAGGATTGCATGTCTCGCTGAGTCATTTTCATAATATAATGTGGAACGTGTAATAATCCCTAGGCTACACATTCCTTTTGCCTATGGCAACGTTTTTTTTGCATTTGTTCCTTGACGTGGAGTCCAGCCCTTGCACGTGAGATTGTTGGTCTCCCTTTATTATTATATATATTATACCAGCTGGGGCAATTCATATATAAATCGAAGGGTATTTTTGGGATAATTTTTCATAATGGCAGTGATGAGTAATTTTTCTTTTTATTTTTTCTCTCCTATTAACGTGAAAATTTTTAAGCCTTGAGAGCGAACGTGGTGGCTTCTTTTGTTGCTCAAATATATATATAATAGATATATGGGAAAAAAGTTTATATATGAACGAACTTCTAGTAAACGATATAATTAAAGAAGATATATATGAACGAACTTCTAGTAAACGATTTGCAGAACTTCTAGTTCAACAGCGGTTGTGAAAGTTTTTTTTTAAGAATACGTAAAAGAGTTATATATCATTTATATTAACTAGTTACTATGCCCGTGCGGCACGCTCGCGCTCCTTCTAAACATGATATTATTAAAGAAGATAGCATTATTATGTTCAACAATCTAGTTACAATTCCCATGCAGCACACACATGCGAATAGTTCTAAATTTAGTATTGTATTATTCAGATTAATAGTTAATCTACTGTTTGAGGCTTTCAGCCAACTTATTAAAATATAATAAATTATTATAATAGAAAAATAGAGAAGATTTTAAACCAAAAGAATCTACTCATGAGGTATAAAATTCTAAAAATAACATTTATATATACTTTACAATATAAATGTTCGATGAGGTAATGTAAATGAAGTCCTAGCAACTTCATCCCACCAATTCTCCTTGTCCTTGATGGTGGTCGACAGTGATGCAGATGCACATAAGAACGGCTTCACCTTGCAAGAGAGCGTCAGAATGAAAAAAATATATGCTCAAATGTAATATGATGCATTAATAGCTACCAAAACAAATATAAAAGTAATATGATCTTACTATAGTCAATCTATTTTTAGTAAAACCTTTTACATGCTTTGTATTGAAAGCTTGAGAGTCAGAAACCAGACTTGGTCATCTCTTAAGGTTGGTTGGTGTGATCTCTTGCTTTTCCTTATGACATTATTTTTGCTCTTTTAAATTGTAACTCAAAAGAAACCTAAAAGGTTAGAGGAAGACACTCAGGCAATACATATATAACTATCCACAACATATAAAATATAACTCACTTAAATATTTAAAATTTAGACTTAAAAGGCATATATGCAGATCATTTTTAAATGCTGCTTGAGCCTTGCCTAAAACTTATCGCCATAAAAGACCCAAACCATAACAAGTGAGAAGCAATATGTCTCAATTCTAAATAATTACCCAAATATAGCTGGTTCTTTGAGGTATTTGAAGATTCTCTAACAAATCTGGTTCATTTACCATTATTGCTTCTATAAACATAGTAGCTAAGGAGCTAGTCCAAAACAAGGTTCTGCAGAATAGTATGAAAAGATTGGTAAATCAGACTCTTTTTTTCTCGAAAACGCAGGAGAGATTGATAAACCAGACTCAATGGACACTATGATACTTGGGTGTTTATTAATATTTATTGAAGGACTCTAAAATAGAGCATTGTATCACCTGTAAAGATAGGTGTCATCTATAACTGTAAATGCAAGCATACTACCGTTGCTATCATAATTTTGATTATAGTCCTATGAATCTGATGATAATAACAGAGAACCGTGTGATGTTTGTATGAACATTTAAAAAATAAAAAGGGATGTTTTTTTTAAAAAAAAGATAACACATCAAAATTTAATAGACCTCATTTAAGCAACACTAAATGACAAGATCTCAAAACTCAAAACCACAAACGATTAAGCCAAATGAATGACTTGTCAATACTAATTCATTAAGCAAAGATAAAAAAATGCAAGCAGAAATATAAAAATAATACCAGCTTGTTTTACAAAACTGGTTCATTTGTTTGCATTGGTACAATATACACCAGGGTAAAATACATAACAGGCTGGATTATCCACCAAACTCTAATCAATTGCATGGTCGGTAGTTAGGTTGAACCAAACAGATGGAGGTCCCAAAACGTTGTTGGGGATATAAAGAAATATACTTTTTATGCAGTCCCTAAAATCATGATACAATCTTTCAGGTCCCAAAATTCAGGTATCAAAGATAAAAATGTTTATTACAATACTAAAAAGTTTATTATAATTTCACATCAACTTCTGAGTATATTGATACTAGTAGAGTTATTATTCCACATCATTGTTGAAGCAAGTGTTTATCTCAGCGAAACATAATATCCTATTATTGAAACTCTCACACATGTTGTTGTCGACACTATCACAATTTGATCCAATGTTAAACCATGCTCTGCTCCAATGTTTTGGATTGTTGTTCATCATATCTTTGGCACCTGCTGGCGTAAGTTGTGCAAGCAATGCTCTTGAGAAGTTGAACATTAGCACATTTTAAGCCTTTGCACACCTCCAAAAGGGCTTCTGGTATGCTTGATCCCTATACTTCTTTTTCCAATTGGCATATATGTGTCTGACACACATCCTATGCCCAATTTTGGGGAAAAGGTCCCTAATTGCATTTAAAAGACTCTGGAATAACATAAAGGCAGATTAGTCAAATTTACCTAATCAAAGATATTTTTCAAGGCCAATGTAAAACTTGTGTACCTTTTGTTGGTCAGATATGATAACCCATCCGTTCCCTCCAACAGGAATTTGCAAGTCCTTTTGTAGTAGGCCCAAGAACCAAAGCCATGTATCTTCTGTTTCTTTTTCAACTACCGCCCATGCAATAGGGTATACCTGGTTATTTGCATCCCTCCCTATTGCACATATGAGCTCACCATTGCAGGCTCCCTTAAAGAAACATCCATCTAATCCTATAACTTTTCTACAACCTGCAAGGAATCCTTTTTTGCAAGCATCAAAACAAACATATATCCTTTGGAATACTAGCGTGTTAAATCCAGGATCCAAGCAAACTGCAACTGTGCTTCCAGGATTGGATCTAAGAATTTCCGCCTGATACTCAAAGACCTTGGCATATTCTCCTCTGCAAGACTCATATATTCTTTTCATTACAATGCTCTTTGCTCTCTTGACCTTAGAAACGGACACTATTGCTCCCATCTCAAGTTGCACTGTATCTTTGATGTTTACAAGCTTCCATGATGGGTTTGCCTTAATGATGTGCTGAAACTTATCAGCTATCCTTTTTGTAGTGATAAGCCTATTATCTTTCCTCTTAGGGCAAATGTGCACATCATTAAATGACTTCACTTGAAACCACTCACAATTCGTCCTTTTTGAGGCCCATATCCACCAAGGACAATTTTTCCAGGAACATTTGACTCAGATCTTGTCTTTCTCATCTTTGGGAAATGCTAAATGCCTCCTGGTTGCTAGGCCATATTTGATCAAAGCATTTTTGAACTCTTTCCTACCAGCAAAAGTCATGCCAATGGAAAAAATTCGCACCATAGCTTCATTGTCAAATCTCGCATACTTGCTCTTCTTTCTTATTGCTTCACCACCATCATCATCATCATACGAGGCCTCCTCACTAGAATCCATTATTGGTGGCTCAACTCTAGGGTTAATTGTACCCTCTCCATCATTTTCAGGAACTAGAACCCTACTCACTATTGTTCTTGCTATTGTTGTTGATGTTGGGTTCTTCCTCATATTTCTTGCATTTTCTCTAAACTGAATGGCTTCTTCATCATTTTCAGATGTGTCATCGTCGCCTTCAACATATTCTTCATCCCCAGACGTGTCTTCGTCCTCCTCAGCATAATCTTCATCGTGAGATTCACTATCTTCTTCTTGTTCCCCATTTGGTGCTCCATGCCCAAATGATTCATTCCCGCCCTCTTGAGTAGACTTTTCTACCTGATTAACTTCATTAGTCTTGAAGATTTTGACATACACCTCTGCAACTCCATCCTCTCATATGCATTCTGACATGTACAAGCAAGTTTGATCACTGTCAAGCCTTCTTAGACCGCTACTCAAATCAACTCCAGGAAAAAGCCAGTGGAAATCAACACCATCTTCATCAGTGAGTGCAACATGATCACCCAGGTGGCCCCTTAGTTCAGGCAAAGACACCTTGTCCCTCTCTATGTGAGATAGCTCAACTCGGCCACGGACATAGTTCAATGAGTAACCATCAAAATCAAATTCGCCACCAAAATGCAGCCTAACAGGAAGTATATCCGTCGAATTCATTGCTCCTGAAAACATTAAAAAATACAAAATTTTAGTTTTGGCGATATAGAATTTCACATGTCATATTTGGTAGAAAATAATCATAGCTTCATAATACTTTTAAATGCAACACACTAATCTTGTCTCATGCATGTACGTATCATGTATATAGCTTTCTCCTAAAACTTGTACTAACCAGAGCAAACGATTAAACAAAGAGGCGTAATGACACATAATAATTAAACTACCTAACTGGGGCACATCATACGAGTGGGCGGCCTCATCTAACAGCCACTTCTCAGATTGACAAAAATTCTCAGGAAGAATTAAATTAACCCAACAAAACATGAGTCATCCTATATGCATGAATGGCCTATCTTCCCACCGCAACTCAACTTCACCCAGGATTAGTTAGATCATACGCCACCATGCATTAATCACAAAAAGTATGAATGGTTCCTTTAGCAGTTTGAGCATGCTATAGGATACACACTTGGATGTCGTCGTCGCTGTCCATCAACTACCACATCCAGCGATCATCCCTAGATCGATCCACTAGCGGAGGGAGAAGCCTAGCTTTGAGTCAGTAAGAGCGATGGGAACGAATAGATCGATCGTGTGCGCCGCCGCCAGTCTAAAAAAAATGTTCCACGGCAGCTAACCCATGTGACAGTACGTACATGCAAAACCTCCTAAAACTATGTCCACGTCACCAAAACCAGAGTCCACTAGGGCCCAAAGGTGAATAATGATTCGGACTAGAGATTTCAGGGGGTAATACAAACGGTTTTATACATTAGGGGGTGTTTTGGACCTTGTGTAAACATTAGGGGAGTAAAGTGGACTTTTTCCTTTTAAGAACCATCACAAATCAGATGCAGTTATGCCATGCGATGACCAAGAGAGCATTTTTTTCTACAGTGAAACTCGGTAAACAAATAACATATTTTAAAATAACAACCTACTTTGCACAGTTGACTGTATACAACCCTATCTTCAATTCACAAATGCATGAATTGAACAACAAAAAGGCTTGAAGCCCACCTGCAAACCACAACCATATTAGAATAAAGCACAATATTACGTAACATAAGAATGAAGAAGTTCTTATCTCAAACGTACCAACTTGTGCTTCATATATTACCAATTACCATAAGACAGACTAAAAGGCTATGATTAGAAAGAAAATAAGTTTATAGAGGTGGGTACCATGTGATACAGACGCTGAACATGCGAATGCATAAAGCAAAAATCAGTAGCTATCCGGTCCTTTTTATAAAGTATAAACACAGACATTTTAAACCCATCCTGTGATGATTACAAATGCAAATGGTGCTTCAACAAAAAAAATCAAAGCCTTTGCTCGAAGAACATGAAAGGTTATGTCTTGCATTACAAATTGCACAAATGAGATATATATCCACTATATTATTTATGTCCTACAAATAAAAAGGTTTGATGCAAATTGTTGCTAGGAAACCACTTCAACATGATGCAAATTATTGCTAGGAAATCACGCACAGGGATTTATTCATGAGACATTCTAAAGGATTCATAATTTTTAAAGAATAAAATAAAAATCAGTGCTATGAATTATGCAAGGCAAGATTCCAATATGTTTGTAACAATTCCACTACATCCTTACAAATAGAAAGAACGAAAATGAAATCATAAAAACATTTAATAAATAAATGATCATGTTTGTCTTTTATGACATATTGTCAGTTTCATATCAACAGTCATATTACCAGTTTCATGAAAAGTTCCTAGTCAATAAGAAAATAACTACGTGTGTTATTTCTTAGAAATTGTCATACAATTTCATAAACTACAAGAGGATTTAGTATGTCATGATTGTTTTAATGAGTGACTTATAGTAAACATCTCCTAATGATGACTTAATTAAGCTTAATAGATTTGTCTCACAAATTAGCATCTAACTGTATAATTAGTGTTATATTTAGTTTCTATTTAATCATCATATTCAGTGTTTAAAGGATTGATATGACAACACTAAAATTTAGACCTTAGGAAACGAACACACCATGTGGTTGTGCAACTTCCATGCACGACTTACTATGCTTTGAATATAAGTCATGTGAACTTCAAACTAAATCAGTGCACGCAATAACCCCATGCACATCCAAAAAAAAATTCAACATATCATGACAACTTAAAATTTCAGATCAAATCAGGCCATAACCTCTGGCAAGTAGTTAATAACTGCTAAATCAAGGAAAACAGGAAGTTGCATTTCCATATACAATGGCCAAAGCGTTCATCTCTACCCTTAGATGCTACAACATTTTGTATAATGTTTTGTTGCCTCAATTGCACTTTCATATCAAGATTTTGTATATGAAAGGATAAACATAAAAAGCTAAAAAATCCCATATCTAGATCTTAGGCGTAAAAAATTTAGCACAAAAGTTAATGCATTCATTTTCCATGAATGGCAATAAAGAGATTAAAATGTTCAGGCTGGTTACCTTCATGCCTCCTTTAACTTTGCTCCAAAGTAAACCATTCTTGGTAGGCCATACTGTTCGTGGTTTCACCTTCTCAACAAAATCAACATGAAAGTGTCCAACAGAAGTTCTAGCAAACTCCATCACACACAGAAGAACATTGTCCCACAAACATGTTGGTAAGTGATTACTACCTTCCTAAAACTATCAGAACAACCATTAGGTATCAAACATTCTAGTTGTCACATGCACTATAATTATTTTTTATCAAGCGTCTGAGAGACTAATCACTAACATCCATAGCATAATCTATTTTACTAAGATTCCATTAATATTGAAGTGGCAATCAGGTACCTACCTATAGTATCTATACTATAAAGAATGAAGACCGTGTGCCAACATCAACTTGTTAGCATTCTTAAAGTAAAAGATATTACCAAGTGTATAAAACCAGTAAACCACACATCAACCACTCCTGAATCTAAAACACATCAACCACTGTAGCAACTGTAACCACAGAAAATACCTTATAACTGCTGGAGAGTAATGCAAGGTCTGTGTGGTCTGCCAAAAACTTCTAGACAAAAAACTCTTGTAAGTTTTCAATCATTAAAGTAGTTTAGAACAATTTTGATAGTATAACCAACCTAATTTTGCAAAGGATGCAATGGTTCAAAAAGCATCATGTCTCTCTAGTAGGTTCTTATCAATCTAACTAATTTTACGCACGATGAATGAATGCAGAAAATAGTGAAACATGGTAGCTGACTACAACGAACTATTGACTACTATTCCAGTGACTCAAAAAGGGAAGTTCAGAAGAAGATGAAGTCAACAGTGCATATAAAGAAAATGAAGCAATACAAATACATAGACACAAATTTTGTTGCTATGGGTGTGGTGAGAAGGTTCTCTTTTTGATAGCTCATCTTATCTCTGGTTTCAAATAATATAACACAAAGAGATGATGGTCTCGTCAAACAATAATTACAGATATATGTTTTGAGCATCCCGCATTTTTACAAAGTAAAAAAAAAACTGAATCAGCATTTACAAGCATATGAGTGACATGCATAAGACCAAACACTAATTACACAGGATTATAATTTATACATTAAACAAGAATTTAATTTTACAAAACAGCATTCTTGCAAAAACTTAATTTCAAATGACAGATTAAATTATAAAGAGATCAATTATTTCTTTTTTGTCAAACTTTGAGCATGCATTTTCAGTTTAGAAACAACTGAAAACTCATTAATACATATTAATTTTACTAAAAATACTAAGCTACAAATACTTGAAAAAGCAGATGTTGCTCTCAATGAAATCCTGCAGACAAATGTAACACTCTATAATCTTAGATAAACACACTTTTGAGATGATCATGCCTCTTTGTCTACACAAATCCAATACCTTAAGGTGTAGCCCCCCCCCCCATTCCATCTGTCAATGTATGTTTTTTGTTACCTATTCTCCAGTGCAGAATCATCACTTACTCCTTTGACCGGTAAGGGAGGCAATATAGGACCAACTTGTCAGTAAACAAGACCCTTCTTAAAAAAATAGTGTTAATAGCAGGCAAATTATAATACTGCAGAAAATTTTTCTTGGATTTCGTCAAAGTAGCAGATTGCCCATCATGGGTGATTGATTTGTTCTTCCTTTCCATTGTCTCTCCTTCATTCTTGTTTCATGAGCTACAAGAGAAAGCATATGTATTCGTGGGTGCTGGTAGCAACAGCCTAAAAATCAAATAATGAAAACTAGAGTATTACCAAAAATAAGAAAGAAAATACTTAATTGAGCCAATATAATTATATTAAGGTGGAGCAGGCATCAATCGTAATACAAGAATTTTATCTTGGATTTTAATTAAAGTAGCAGATTACCCATCATGGACGTTTAATGTTTTTCTTACCATCCATTATCTCACCTTCATTCAATCTGTCCAGAGGAAGCATATGTAGTTGCAGGTGATGCTAGCAACCTGAAAAACAAATACCAAGATACAGAGCATTACCAAAAATAAGAAATAAATATTATGGTGGGGCATTATTATATTACGGTGGTAGCCCACGGCTTTGGGCGAGCACAACCGGTAGCTCCCGGCAATGTTGACCCATGGCTCACAACGTCATCTCACAAATGAAGCCCACGAGCCGTGTTGTCAGTCGACAAGATTGACAAGATTGGATTGTATTGGCAAGACTCCCCCTTCACGTGCTAGATCTACCAAGGTTGCAAAGAAACAAGACGAGGAAAGCAAGGAAATTACGGAATGGAAGGAAGACAGTCGAGGAAGTGCTAGAAGCCTGCTCACCTATAGAAAGCATAGCGGCAACTGCTTGGAGACCTCGAGCCCTCGCTGCGGGAAGGTGCCCATAAACCCACTGTCGTCGCCTCTTTCCATTTACCAGTGTCGCCAGGTTCGGTTGGCCTCACCAGGATCACCAGATTTTATCAGACACAATATAGGAAACCTCTTCAGCACCGTTCAATGACAAAAAATTGTACAGATTAGGATAAAAAATCATTTATATAGTGCAATACACAAGCAAACTACCATCTTTTCCTACATTCCACTCGTGTTGGGCAACATAAAACATAAAAAAAACAAAAAAAACAAAACAAGCAAAACATCTGGGCATAATTAGTGATGAATGCACTATTGACAAAAGAATTATAATTTGCATTTAGATGCATGAACGATTAAACATACTGTCATAATAATAAAATGGTAAACAATGACAATAGATTTTTACAGTCAAGCATTGCACAATTACTTTTACGCAATCCACATATGCAGTACTAACAGGGCTAAAAGCACACAAAATTAATCCGTGACCAAAACCCAAGTAAAATATGGAATCAGAGACAAACAATAGGAAGCTGACCTTGGGTTCCAACTGAGTTCGTTGAGGGCACTGTCTACTGCCACCAAATTGTGGATCAAATGTGTCTGTAATCTCATCCGATCAGGCAACCATTATCCCTTCTCATCTTATTTACATCCTAAAATCAAAAACAAAAAGACCGGAGCGGCGAGCCTCTTAGAAACACACGGTCCATCCGGTCGATTGTCACCGCACGCCGCTCGTTTCATTTCATTACGTGAGCAGTGGACAACCGAAGACCGGAGCGGCGAGCCTGCTGGAGATCGTACGCAACCGCAAGTGACCTGTGACAACCATCCAAGAAAGCTAACAGGAATTGATCGAACGTTTCTTCATCCTTTCTCTCTAGAAAGGACACACGAAAGGAAAAAAAAAAGTTTGTTGAACCCTAACCTTACCCTCGGCGGCGGCAGGCGGACGACAAGGCCACTCAATCGGTGGATTGCAGGGCCGCCTCGGACGTGCCAGTGCAGGGCAGAAGGATCAGGAAGGCCTTGCTCGGGCGTCCATCGCCGTCGGCAATGCCACAACCGAGGACGAGGCTACGCCCACCGCTGTGGCTCATTGCGCTTCTCGCTGGGGCCACTTATTCCTTGGCTGCGGCTGCTGCTCCTTCTTCCTTAGCCGCAGTGACCTCTGTGCTTTTCCATGAACTGAAGCACTCGTCGCCTCCTTCAAGCGTGCGGGCAGGGACGAGGAGGTCGTCACTCGCCACCACACACCATTCCGCCCGCCCGCTGCCGCCGGAACGATTAGAGAGATGAGCATTTTTTCCTAATGCGTATCGGTTAATTAGAAAGAAAAAATTTTATATTAGGAAAGTGATGCGGCATTTGGGGCTGTGGGCAGAGGGGTTTGATTAGGAAAGAGACGTGATTAAAGAAAATTAATGGAGACTGAATGCATTTGTGGAAGGTGCAATTCGAAATGCGCGGCATCAAAGCAAGGCTTGTAGGGCCAAATTCATATTCGGAAGGGATGTCTAACTATGGGGACATAAATTTCAAAAATTAATAGCGTTTAGGAAAGAAAAAAGTGTGTACGGTGGGAAGGGAAGAATTCAGGAAAGTGAAACAAAATTAAGAAAGTGATAATGTTTATGGAAATGCTTAATTTGGGGGGGGGGGGGGCATGATTTTCAGAAAAGTAATAGCGTCTAGGAAAGAAAAAAGTTGATTCAATAGGCTGGTAAGAATATTAGTTTATATGAAAATAATAATAAAGACGGAAAGTGCATGTTAAAAATAGGCGATGTTATTGGAATTAAATTTGAATTAGTAGATGGTAAGGAAGGTTTATACTTTTATATGGAATGCGTATGCGTAGTTTAGGGAAAATCAATTTGTTATATAAACACGTGTGTGAGTGATTTTCTAGTACTAATGGGGTGTAAGAGGTGTAACATGTAAATATCTAGTGGGATTAGATTTTAATCCAAGGACTAGGTAAGTTTGTCTCATTTAGATCCAAGAATCTAAATTAGTGGGTATTAGCATATTGTTGGTGAGGCATAGGTCGTAGGAACTCCTTTATTACAAAGAAGAATTTTGGTTGACGACCTTAAAACGTGATTCGTCGTGACGAATGCCTGGCAGACTTACAAAATAGTGCACAAGGACCACTAGGGCCATGGTCTTAGTCTTAGGTCCTGATTACAGTGTATAAATCATGATTTTTCTATACTCTAGCATAATTAACACTAACATCTGTTAGGGACTATCTTCGTTAGGAGCAGATCGAGTGGGCGATCATATGTAGACGGCGTACGTGCGGTCTTTTTGTGACGCCGTCGAGGCTCATCGGTGAGTACTCGTGGTCGACGGGGAAGGGGCTTCCCGTCGGCTTCCGGCTTCCTTAGATCCGTGTGGACTGGATTTGGCGAGATCGTGTAAGACTTGGTCGTCGCCAAGCCCGACCCCACAGCCAAGCTGCCCAGGTCCACGGACCATGGTGCTACTCTTGCGATTGCAGGTGGCGAGGCCCACAGCCAGTCGGTGATTCGCCTGATCGGCGATATCTCAGATGAACAGCAAGGAATGGCAGCGCCTCTCATCTCTACTTCTTAATAAAATCAGTATGGTCTTTTTTTTTTGTTGGTTTCTAACCCTATACGTGAAAAGTTCTATTACTTTTCCGCTGGTTTTCACCTCTATACTTAAAGTCCTTCACTTTTTTTCTGCCGCCACCGTTCCCATCTGCTGTACTTCCCCAATATACGACGTCATCGCCGCTCTGTTTGACTTGATCGTGTGTCCCGCTGCCGCTCGATTCGCAATCGACGCTAGCGGTAGCGGCTGGCTCTTGGTCCATGCATGAGCAGAGGCTTGCCGGTTTGGGCACCTGCGGCGATAGGGGAGCACATGAGTCATCGGCTGGTCACATGCCAGGGCTCGTCCGCAGCTGGATCACGTGTTGATTGACATGACTGGTATAACGGCGGTGAATAGTTAGTTAGTGTTAATCCTGTGTTGAACTGTCAAGCATGAGATTTTGATCTTACTATCGACATGAAGATCTTGTTTAAAGCGATTTAATTTTTTAGTTAATTTTATCTCGTAGTCTCTTGAAGCAGAATTGAACCCGAGAGGAATGAAAATATTGCATCCCTATTTCCTAAACATGCCGCAAAGAAAGGTCATTGCTACTTTCATCCTCTCCGTCTCCTGCTGCAAGTGAGGCAGAAGTAATCATGCAATCTCCTTGTCTATAGATTTATTGACTTGATATGTAGGTATTAATTATTCTTCTAAAGTTAATCGAGTGATTTTTAATATATACTCATCTTGAGATTTTAAACGTCTTATCTTGATTTTATATAGTTATTATACGTTTAATACACAAAATTATTTTAACAAAATTTAAAGTTATTTACCAATCGTACCCTGAGCTAAAATTCTAGGTCCGACACTACCTCCTGCCCCATGAAAAAGAAAAACATGCCCCGTGAAAAAAAAAACATACTTATTCCTTTCAAATTCTTTAATCGCTAGCTGTCTCACAAACATATTCCTTCCAAGTTCTTCTCGCCGGTAGTTTATTTCGTTCACCCGATCCGCAAGCTGTCCCCAGCCGTGGCTGTAGTCCACTTCTTCGATCTTCGGCGCTAGCCCGACAACTCCAACCAGCTCTCGCATCATCGCTCCCTTCATCCGGAAGGAGAAAGGTCAAATATTGGTCTCTTCATGCCGCACTAATCTATAGGGCCTGCCGAGTCGCCTAAACCTACGATCTCTTCTTGCCGCGCGAAGGAGAGGCTACAACATGATTGCAAGTGTGCAACTGCATGCGAGGAGCAAAATCAAGTGCGTCATGGGTGAGGCTCTGTGCCTACGTTATCTGATCCATGCATTGTTTATTAATTTTATCTATCTATATGAGAGTCTATTTCCTACATGCTTCACTATCCTGTATTATTTTACCAATTTGAAAGAGTAGTGACCAGTCAGTTAACAATTTAGATTCAATGATGCAACAATTGATCAGCCAAAGTTTTCTATTTTTAGCATAGTTGTTTTCTGAGATGATGTAGCACAAGTACATCATAGCAATTTTATAGAGAATCGGCTATGATGCTCTGTTTTCTTACTTGCTTTACAGTAGCATGGCATAGAAAATTCTAATCGTGGTCTGACATGCTAGCATCTCTGAAAATTATCAGTATATATCTTTCAAATATATTGTTTTTTTATTATTTATTGAATTTTTTATAAGTCCGTAGCAACGCACCGGCAATTTGCTAGTTCACATATATATTCGGCTAGTTTGTCTACCCTCACTGTAGCAGTATATTGATACAATAAGAGCATCTTGAACAGGACTCTCAAAGAGTCTCTCTACTCTATTTTTTGAGAGTCTAGCCTAAAAAATCAATAACTTTTAAAAAAAAGAATAAAAAACTTCAGTCTAAATTTATATTGAAAACCATATGGAACAAAATTTTAAGGATCTACATATTTAATCACGTCATTCAAATTGGCATGATATGTACGTGAATCACGCCAAGTCATATGGCGTGATTGGGTACCACGTAAGCACGGACCGCCATGTCGGACTAGACTGCGATCGAAGGTTGAACCAATCACGCCAATCCATATGCCAGCGGGCTTACTGTTTTGAAAAAATATATATTTAAATCAATTATTTTGAAAAAAAAATCAAACTCAACTCCATCAGGCTTACTATTTTGACTCTCATTTCACGAGAGCTCTCATATTTTAGAGCCCATGGGTCCGACCATTTTCTTTTTCTTTTTTCTTCTTTTTTTCTCTTTTTGTCTTCTCGGCCAACACACCTAAATTCGAACGGGAAAATTCACCCTGACGCCCGATCTTGCCCGGGGGCCACCACCATGGGCGTGCCCCCTCCCTCCATCCATCCCCGCTGGACCTCCGCCAATGCCTCTGGGACTCGATGGGTGCCTAGCAACCCACCTCCAAATCAAGTTGTCCTCGCCGCACAACATATGAGCCCTTAGCAGCTAAAGACTATTTTCGCTATGTGAAACCCTAGCGCCGCCAGGTGACCGTGGGGACACGGGAACGACTTGGTCTCGTCCTTGGAGGGGGATTCTTCGTCAAGTCCTCATGCTTTCAGTTTCGATTGATCGGTCGTATCGATCTAGGACGCCTTGCGCTTTGCAACCACCGAAGAAATCACCGTGTTCTCCATATCAGGAGATCTATTTGTATCGAGACAAGGGCTCAATCTTCTGGCTTATTTATACTGCTTTTGTCGTTAGATCTTGGCACAAATTCCGAAAGTATCGTTCTGCCTACCGCGGTGGGGGTGATCCAAGGGATTCTGTTGAAGAATCTGCCGACCCGAAGCCAGCTGCGACGACGAACAATCTGGGGTTAACCAAGATCAACATGATGGTAGAATAACTCAGCGACAGCGTCTGGTGAAATGGGCGCTCGTAGCAATGGAGATAGTTCGAAGGGGAGGATAGAGAAGAATAAACACAAGGCAGGCACCTCACGGCAGGAACACGAGCAGGAAGGCTGGGCCACGGAGGTCTACCGACAGGAGAAGGCGGAGACAGATGGGGCGGCAGAGGAAGATGATGTGCTTGAAGTAGATATCGAAGACTTGGAGGATGATGAAATGAGGAAGTTCATTGCAATGGCGTGGTTCTACTTGAAAAAGAGCTTCCATCCATGCAAGATGTTTGAAGATATGAAACTCGCCTGGGGAGTGCCGGTGTTGGTCGTACCTACGCACCCACTTATATACCGCAAGAGGACGATATACGATTGTAGCACTTTTCCCTTGAATTGAGTATTCCAAGGTTTATCGATTCTACTGGGACCTTAGGGATAATTAAACAAAGTTAACAGTAAAAGATCTAGTCAAGGCTACTGTCGAGTATAGGTTGCACGAGAGGGAGACTGGCCAGCGCAAAGGTGCGCCAGACAGTAAATCTGTTGTTGCGCCGATCGGCGTAGGAATTGAGCCGATCGGCACAATAGTGAATCTGTCATTGCGCCGACCGGCGCAGCAGTTGAGCCAATTGGCACACCAGTGAATCTAAGCCAAAGTGCGCCAGATGTCTTGTAAACCTAGGCTGTTAAGTGAGTAACCAGATATCTACTAGTGAGATCGTAACCAGAAAGTCTAATTAAATAGCATCATAATGGGTAATTACATGGATCAATGAAAACCTATAACGAATAAGACCACTCTGCTTTCCGAGCGGCTCCCGATTTATCGCTGCCGAGAGGAAACCCTTAATCGCGCGAGTATCTTACCCTACTCAATAATTGTTGACGGCTGTTAAGTACCATTTTTAACCGTCAACTATACTCAAATAAAGGAGAATTTGGCATTTCATACACGCATGCTTTAGCACAATAATATAGTTCCACTTGTACTTGGAGAACTTTGTGCATGCAGGAGGAAATGTGAAGGAAACACCTCAAAAGGCAAGAAAACACACTTTCGACCAATCAGAGAGTGCCACATGGACGTCACACGGATTGAAGGGCCCATTTTCAGCACTTAACCGACGTAACTCCCTGTAATACCGCGCAAACCGACGTCAGGGCCCACAGGACAGCCACCTGGAGAAAGCACAGGCCAGGAGGGGCCACCTCCAGGTCGGCCGACCTGGTCAGGTCGGCCGACCCGGCCGGGCGCCCTCTCCGCCTGGGCTTCCACGTGTTGGCTCCTCCGTGACTCCTGATGACGGTTTGAGATGCCTTCCGTGGCGGTTACTCTCCCTTGCCGACCTATTGAGGCTATAAATAGGAGGGTGTGCCTTCACACTCAACACACACCACAAGAAGCATTTCTCTCTTGCTAGTAGTAGTTCTTGGAGTTTTAGTGGAGTTAGGCTGAGTCTAGAGCTCTCTAGTCCCAAGTCTTCACTTGGAATTGGTATGGCTCTTGTATCTTTTTCCTTTTGTAAGACTTTGCTCTTATCAATATATATATATTTTCTATATAGTTGTGCTTGGGTCATGAGTTTCTTGTTTGATATTGTGATCCATATATGTGATAGTATAGTCTACTTGTGTGATAGTAGTTTATATTTATTATACTACTATTGTCATGCTAGTTATATACCGTCACTATAGTCTAGTTTATATGTTATAGTCTCTATGCTTAGTTTTAGCTGATAAAGTATAGCATGGGTTTGGTGACCGTATTCGTACGGTAGCTCTGCCTCGTTAATAGTAATCGCGAAGGGGCAGAGTGCTCTTTGGTCATGCAAGTATGGTACTTGGGTGACTGATTTGCATCAATTATTCGTTAGTCTACTGGTTCGTTGAGGTAGGCGGCAGGTGGTGACAGCCCTGTCCGTCCTTTGAAATCCTCCCCGCTAGGCTAGTGCGTAGGCTCTTGGCGGAAGTCGCCTGTGGATGCAGGGGTAAGTCCGTGCCTGAAGTGCTATACTATTGACTGCTGAACCTGAGTGTGGGTCTGTATGTATTCTACTTAGGCTATGCAACTGTATAGGAATATATAGTAGGAGTAGCTTAGCCTAGTCTTTCCTCCACTAGACTTTATTTATTTAGTAGGAATCTTCTGTGTGTGTCACACTACCCGGTTATTATCATATACCCGCCTATCTTGGTTAGATATCCTTGCTAATTGTTAACATGATCTTATATGTTAGTAACGCTTCTTGATCATACCCTTCCTTTGGGATAAACAAATACGATACCCTGAATACTTCCGGGTGAAATGCTACAGCGGTATTCTCCGTGCGCTTGCGGATTTTACCTACTTGACTCTGGGACATATTAGTGAACCGTTTCTGGCCCCGTGCCGGGAATGATTTATTAATATGGCTTAGCAAAAGTCAACAAGCATTTCTGGCGCCGTTGCCGGGGAAGGCGTATGATTTAAGAAAAATTACTAATGTATATAGTAGTGTTGCAATTATTAAGGCTATCTCCTAGGCAGGCTAACCTTGCTTTGTTTTCTGCATTTTGTATGAAAACAGGGTAGTGTATGACTGGTTTCAACTTGCCGACAAACTTCACTGAAGATCCTGAGTTACTCCTGAGAAGGACACGAGCTAGGCTCACCCCTCCTCGTAAGGAGACTCGGCCAATCGAACCTGTCATTCCCGCACCATCAAGCTCTGAGCAAATGGCCGACAAGACCCTCCGCGAGTTCTCCGCTCCCTCCGCTGCCAACATCCCTACGGGACCAGCTGGCAATGTGGGAGATGCGAACTTCGAGATCAAGACCGGTCTCATCACCATGGTGCAGGCTAGCCCATTCTGTGGGAAAGCCAATGAGGACGCTAGTGCTCATCTCCAGCAATTCCTGGAGATTTGCAACACGTTCAAAAAGAAGGACAGCCTCATCACATTCATGAAGAACTTCCTTGAGAAGGAAAAGGTTGCACAGCAACAACTGATGAAGGCAAGGGGGCAAAGGTCACACATTAAGCAACAGCCTCCGAAGTCCACAAGGCAGCAACCTCCAAGGTCTGCAAAGAAACAGGCTGTGAAGCCTGCAAAACCGCAGCCTCCGAAGCCCGAGAAGCCACCGACCGCAACAAAGACCAAGAAGGTGTGGCGAATGAAACAAGAAGCATCATCCGTGTCTTCATCTCTGGGACCGGACAACGCTTCATCGAGCTGAACGCCGGAGAAAAGTCCCACTCGTCGGACTTTAAAAGGTGAGTCCTCGCCGGGAGGTTAAACCGGTAGTTATCCATATTTGCTCTTTTAATTGCATATTTGCTTTCCACCACATTTTGATTTTTCCCGACCACTGCATTTCTGCACTTTTGAATTTTTCCAGCCACCTTGGAAATTTTCAAAACTCATTTGCATTTTTGAAAATTTAGAAAATAGGTTTTTGGGCCTTCCATTTTGAAAAGATTTTTTGTCGAGCTTTTTGAGCAAAAAGGCAGCAGGGGACAAATCCCCTAGCCGTTGGGGAACACATAGGAAAAAGGGGGCTGCCAGGAGGCCCACCTGCCAGGTCGGCCGACCTGGTGGGGTCGGCCGACCCCCTGGCCCCACCTTTTCCTGTGCTCCTTTCTCCCAACGGCTATATGGCCGTTGCTCTGTACCTTTCTAACGGCCATCTTGCTTCCTTGGCCATAAAAACCGCCCAGGAGGAGGAGCTTCACCATTCCAAGCTCATCTTTCACTCCCCTCCTTTGCTCACTTGTTGCTCTCCCAAAATTTCGTGTTCTTCAACTTTACTACAGCCCCAAAAACCCAAAAAAAAAAAATATTTCCCCTCTGTTTTAGTGCATTTGCAAGTTGTTGTGAGAAGAAAACCAATTTCGGAGAAGCTCGGGTTTGTCGTTTTCACTAACGCTCACCCGAACACTTGTTCGATCTTGTTTTTGTTCTTGTCTTGTGTTTGTTCTTGTGTGCAGCCATGTTCAACCGAATGAAGCAAGTCGCCGGAATCAAGCAGAGAAAAAGCACTCGTGCAAGCACGAGTCAAGCATCCTCCGTCAATTTCAGCGACAACCAATTCCGCCAGCTGAACGTGATGATGGCTCAGAATCAGAGCAATTGGGATGCCTTCTTCCGCTCCCAAGGCTACGACCCGAACCAGCAGATATGAGCAAGAACAAGCTTGGGGGAGGACCCCCCTTCTCACGGTAACTTGTATCTTTCCCCTTCCCTTTATTTCTTGCATTTGCTAAATCTGAAAATCCATAAAAATTTGCAAAATATAAAAAGAACAAAAATATTTCCCTTTTTCATGCGCGGTATGAATGTGTATAATTTTCCTATGTTGAGATGATGAATAGTTGCTCTGTCCTTTATTCCTCTCTAAAGCTAGTTTACAACTTAGTACTCTCTCAAGAGTTAGGTTTGTTGGTAAATCTTGCCTTGAACTTGAATCTTGTGGGTAGCATATGCATTCTCTAGTTCTAAGTTGTTGAGAGGTATGATATGATAGATAGGGCTGCTATGATCTTGCTCAACGTAAAGCTTGAATTCCGGAGTTTTATTTTTCAAAATGACAAATTGATAAGTTCCTCAATGATGAAATTCCCACCACAGCCATATGTAGTGTTTACATTTGAAAACCTTTACACATATGCTGCTTGTTTCACATTGAGCTTAGTCAAAATTGTTGTGACCCTAGTAGAACTCTTTTCATGCTTTCTTGATCAAGATCATATACACACATCCACCGCCATGAGCTATCCTTCTAAATCAAGAAGATAGCATCCACCATATCCACCATATCCACCGTGAGCTATTCTTCTACACCGGAAGAAAGCCACTATCCATCCATCCATCCAAAGAAACACTCCATATATCCATTGCAAAATTCCTCTCTCAAAGTATTCATTGCAAACTAGGACTATGGCTATGCAAAAAAAAAAGAAAAAAAATGCTCAAAAAAAGAGAGCAAGCAAAAGATAGCCATAGCCTAGAAACTCCAAAAGAGAGAAGGAAAATTCGAAAAGGAGTTATTTCTTCCCATCCACCATTCCTCCGTTCTCCCACACACTTGCACATCTTGATCAAGATTGTTTGAATTGATGTTTTTCTTGGATCTGGTCTTTTGACATAGCAATATTATGTGAACATGAGTGCCTCATATATCCCTACCTTGAGCTCCACATAAAGCCTTATTTAGAAGTAGGTGATTATAGGCAACACTTTGCCTTGGTGAGGAATCATACACATATTGAGTGATCCGAGAGAATCATTTGAGGAACTTGGTTTTTATTTTCAAAATCTTTTGAAAACCTCCGGAATAACATAGCGGAATTTAGAGCAAGTGATTGGTGCCCTGCAATTGTTCTATCTCTTAACCGCCCAAGACAATGAGGTGTAAAAGCCCCATGGATCGAGGTAAATGGGTAAGTTATGTGCCAACATATTTAATTCTAGGAAGAGTACTTTGTTGTGCGCATAGTATTATTGAGGAGTAGGACATTGTAGCAACTCCTGATCAACAACTTAAGTTTATCTTTGCTTCGGGACGAGCAAAGGGTAAGCTTGGGGGAGTTTGTTGACGGCTGTTAAGTACCATTTTTAACCGTCAACTATACTCAAATAAAGGAGAATTTGGCATTTCATACACGCATGCTTTAGCACAATAATATAGTTCCACTTGTACTTGGAGAACTTTGTGCATGCAGGAGGAAATGTGAAGGAAACACCTCAAAAGGCAAGAAAACACACTTTCGACCAATCAGAGAGTGCCACATGGACGTCACACGGATTGAAGGGCCCATTTTCAGCACTTAACCGACGTAACTCCCTGTAATACCGCGCAAACCGACGTCAGGGCCCACAGGACAGCCACCTGGAGAAAGCACAGGCCAGGAGGGGCCACCTCCAGGTCGGCCGACCTGGTCAGGTCGGCCGACCCGGCCGGGCGCCCTCTCCGCCTGGGCTTCCACGTGTTGGCTCCTCCGTGACTCCTGATGACGGTTTGAGATGCCTTCCGTGGCGGTTACTCTCCCTTGCCGACCTATTGAGGCTATAAATAGGAGGGTGTGCCTTCACACTCAACACACACCACAAGAAGCATTTCTCTCTTGCTAGTAGTAGTTCTTGGAGTTTTAGTGGAGTTAGGCTGAGTCTAGAGCTCTCTAGTCCCAAGTCTTCACTTGGAATTGGTATGGCTCTTGTATCTTTTTCCTTTTGTAAGACTTTGCTCTTATCAATATATATATATTTTCTATATAGTTGTGCTTGGGTCATGAGTTTCTTGTTTGATATTGTGATCCATATATGTGATAGTATAGTCTACTTGTGTGATAGTAGTTTATATTTATTATACTACTATTGTCATGCTAGTTATATACCGTCACTATAGTCTAGTTTATATGTTATAGTCTCTATGCTTAGTTTTAGCTGATAAAGTATAGCATGGGTTTGGTGACCGTATTCGTACGGTAGCTCTGCCTCGTTAATAGTAATCGCGAAGGGGCAGAGTGCTCTTTGGTCATGCAAGTATGGTACTTGGGTGACTGATTTGCATCAATTATTCGTTAGTCTACTGGTTCGTTGAGGTAGGCGGCAGGTGGTGACAGCCCTGTCCGTCCTTTGAAATCCTCCCCGCTAGGCTAGTGCGTAGGCTCTTGGCGGAAGTCGCCTGTGGATGCAGGGGTAAGTCCGTGCCTGAAGTGCTATACTATTGACTGCTGAACCTGAGTGTGGGTCTGTATGTATTCTACTTAGGCTATGCAACTGTATAGGAATATATAGTAGGAGTAGCTTAGCCTAGTCTTTCCTCCACTAGACTTTATTTATTTAGTAGGAATCTTCTGTGTGTGTCACACTACCCGGTTATTATCATATACCCGCCTATCTTGGTTAGATATCCTTGCTAATTGTTAACATGATGTTATATGTTAGTAACGCTTCTTGATCATACCCTTCCTTTGGGATAAACAAATACGATACCCTGAATACTTCCGGGTGAAATGCTACAGCGGTATTCTCCGTGCGCTTGCGGATTTTACCTACTTGACTCTGGGACATATTAGTGAACCGTTTCTGGCCCCGTGCCGGGAATGATTTATTAATATGGCTTAGCAAAAGTCAACAACAATCCAATAGTGCTGCGCAGGCTTAGTGCTATCACCGCTAAACCATACTACTAGCATCATCAAGCAACCATAATCAATACAATGTCCGAATACTATCCTAATCACCACGATCAAGATAATATCAACTTACTTAGCCTAGAACTAAGCAATTGGAATAAGCACATGCATGATTATAGAATCAAGATAGACAAATCACCAAAACCATCATCAACATATTCAATCATCCTTGAGATACATAGAGTAAGATTCATCCCCGTTGAGATGGCCTACCTTGACGGATCAACTCTTAACTCCAATGGTTCTTGAAACTCAACTAGAGATCTATTCTAACGGGGTTAAGCTCTAGTGGCTCTAACTCACGGATCTGTTGTCCCTCTATTGCCTCCTCTCTCTACGAATAGGGTTTACAAGTATTTATAGGGGTTCTACTCGTAAAGGACTCGGTTTCTAGCAAATAAGGCGGTTGCGCCGATCGGCGTAGGATTGCGCCGATCGGCGCGATCGGCGTAGGATTGCGCCGATCGGCGCAAGCCGTGTCTTCTCTGGTTTCTTCTCCGAGTCGGTTCCTCTGTCTTCCACACCTGCCATGTGGGCCTTTCCCTTTGAGATAAAGTCTTGTACTGCACATTGAGATCTTGAAGTTCCATAAATCTTCTTGAAGTTCCATAAATCTTCTAGACAAATATCTTCAAGTGTCTTGCGCAGATAAACTTTCATAAACATGTGGAATGGGCCTCGGTCACTTCTGTAGGCCAAAACACCCTTGCGCCGATCAGCTCATGGACTGCGCCGATTGGCGCACTGGGCTTCTTCAGTGCTTTTCATCGGTTCTGGACTCCTGTCCTCTCGAGCATCACTTTAATCACCAATTTTACCTGTTTCTGCAATAAAGCTCTAAAACAACGCATATACAATTATATAGATAATATCACAGGTAAATGGCATACATTAGTATCAATTATGCTCTAATTGGGGTAATATTCATATATAAAAGGGGCACTTGGAAACTGGCAACAGTTCCCCCACACTTAAACCTTTGCTCGTCCCGAGTAAAGTAAAAGAAAGAAAAATCGAAAAACATACTCTTTCTATCATAAAAGATACCTCAAATCAGCAAATATTGAGCATTGTTCTATTGTGGTGTAATTCATATTGGTATTCAGCAAAATAGTTCAAATATGGGCATAAAGCTTAAAGTTCTCCCCAAAGCAAAAGATCATGTCCAACTCATAAATTATAACTTTTCCACACATGAAAATCACTTAAAAGATTATTGTGAACATAGAGAATCTATCTTCCAAATAATCCAAGGCAACAACTCATCTTTCAAATCATTCAACCTATATTCTACATCATAATGATCAAATAATATTAGTGTAAGGCTTATATGAGTAGCTAGCTGAGGTAATTCAAGGATTGCAAACATAAATCAATAATATATTGTAAAGCTAGAAGATTATTCTTTGTTGGAATTATAGAAACTTATCAAGATGGCCATTAAGAAAAAAAAATTTAAGAAAGGACTCACACTTTGAATATGTGGACATGTGCATAGCAAAAATTTGATCTTGGAAGATTGCACATGGTTGGAATGATTCATGGCTATATTTGAATGAATTTCGAGAATAAGCATGTCATATACCATCCCCCCACACTTAAAATTTTGCTACTCCCTTAGCAAACAACAGAGCTTTTCTCTTTTTTTTTTTTGGTCTCTGCTGCGCCGATCGGTTCAGGATGCGCCAATCGGCTCTCAACCCAAATTCACCAGCATTTGTTGGTATCTGATTTGTCTGGCTGCAACATTTATTCAATAATTAAATATAGCCAGAAATATAGGATGTGGTCAAGGAATGATACTCAACAAGATGTTTTGGGTTTATGGTAGTGTACTCAACGGAATTGAATTTTTGCATGAGTAATTCAAGGCTAGAAAAAGATACACAAAGAATTTCCATCTTAGTAAAGTTCATACCAAAAAGAATTAAATCCTAACCGAACTCAACCATCAATTTAATGTTTATCTACATATCAAAGGTTCATGAGTATTGCTCAAAACATGGCATTGGTAGGTACGGATCTTGAAAACAATAAATTCCAAAGTTCACAACATGAAAATTTATTTATGAAAAGATTGGTACTAAGTTATCATCACAAACTAGACAACACAAATAAAGCACATGGTTACTCAAAATTGCTCCACATAAGACATATTTGCTGAATAATCATTAAGTGTAAGTTCGAAATTTTATTCAATGCTCAACATTATTTGGTCTTCATCAACACTTTTCAAGAAAAAATAAATAATTCAATTCTCCTAAAAGAGCATAACCGCCACCATTATATTAAGATCGAAACTTGAATACATGGTGATGATTTTTGCACACACTTGCATGAAAATAAAACTACTACTAACACACTTGCATGAAAATAAAACACTACTAACACACTTGCATGAAAATAAAACTACTACTAACTACTACTAACACACTTGCATAAAAATAAGCACACCCGATACATGGTTTCCCAACCCGCTCACACACATATAAGCAAATAAAGAAAAAGATTGTAAAAGATAAAAGAAAACAATAACCGGGAAATCGATACTCGTGCCAACTCCTAGGCACTCTAGTCATCCGAAAGTGGAGGCGGTGGCTGATCGAAGCCATAGCACCGCGCCTTGAGTCGCTCGAACTCTTCCACCATCGCATCATGGTTGTCCCTCCATTGGGACGTGGCGTCCTCCACGCGCTCGATGTAGTGCATGCTGTTGTCGAGGTACCCCTGCATGGGCACGAAAAAGTCTGCACCAGGCACAGGAGGCACCACAGGTACACGCCCTTGGTACCTGTAATCGATACCCGTGCTGAAGTAGGGTGCGCCGACCGGCGCGTCGCCTGCACCGATCGGCACAGAGGGCTGTGAAACGCCCGCTGCGTCGCTCCACCCTAACTTGTACTGCTGAGGCCCCTGGCTTGACCCCTAGGAGTCCCACTCGCCGCCGGCTGCTGTAGATGTGTTCGGTTGTCGCACCCGCCCACGGCGGTCCTTGAGAACTCGGCCTCCCTCTAGGAGTCCTTCCTCAAGCCAATTTCCTCCCTCCAGCTTGCGAGGGAGGAAAACTCCTAGCTCCGCACACGAGAGCTTAACATTGGTGCCACCGACATGGAAGCCGGCACGAACACTTCCCGTGACAATATTGCCATGAGTCATATTCTCGCCGATCTCCGTCGCGCACTCCCACTTGTCATCACGCCCTCCCGGTCCGTCACTGTCGCAGACGAGGGCTGCTAGGCGTTGAAGATAGGCCCCGAAGGCCAACTTCTTGCTTGCCTTGCCCCTATTGTCGAGCCAACCCTGCACCATCACCGACATGGCATTGCAATGAGACGGACTCACGATGGCGTTGTAGAGCCACTGCAAGTCCGCATCGGTGACGTTGCTGGAGTCGACTTTGTCGCATGTGCGCGCCGCCAACCACCGATGGAAGACTTAAATGGTCGGGTTGCGGATGTTGTCGCGCTTCATCTCCTCCACGAACGAGAGCTGCCTCCAAAAGGAGTCCAACTCCCCACGTCCCAAGATTCCAGCGACGTCGGCGTGGGCGTCGAAGCCGAAGGATTGAGCTGCCGCCTCCATGGTCACCGTGTAGCTGATGTCACGGACGCGGAAGTTGACGGCCTCGTTGCCGTCTTCGACAGTGCCAATCCTCATCGTAGAGGCAAACTCGGTGACGACGTCGTGGTTGTAGTTCATGGGAAGAAGGTGGAAGTCCACCCAACCGAGATTGTTGAGCATCCTCCTTATGTCCTCCCACAGGCCGATCAAGGTGAGGAAGGTCTCATCCAAGTCGAAGTTGGGGACAAACCTTCCCCTCACCGCAAGGTAGTGCTGCTGTTCCTCCGCGCTCCGGAGGGTGAAGCCCTCCTCCACCGTGCGCGGCATGAATGCCGGCGGTGGTAGTGATATGGGAACCCCACGGCTTACTGCCGTTTGGCTCCTCGTAGCATGCCCCGTTGGAAAGGACGTGCCAGAGACGGAGTGGCGGGCGCGGATCTCGTATGTTGCCGCTGCCGAGCCGGTGGATGCACCACCCACCAACATGTCATCGCGAGC
This sequence comes from Eleusine indica, assembly GCA_030378355.1. Taxonomy (NCBI): domain Eukaryota; kingdom Viridiplantae; phylum Streptophyta; class Magnoliopsida; order Poales; family Poaceae; genus Eleusine; species Eleusine indica. The sequence continues at coordinate 51,535,786 of CM059494.1, forward strand.
GCCAGAGCTACCCCTCACCGAGGAGTCACCGCTCGACTCGCTGCTGCCGCCAGAACTGCTTCCCTGGCGCAGCCTCTTGCCCAACTTACCGACGGAGGAGCGGAGACGATCCATCTGCAAAAATTACGGAACGTGTGCGAGATCGTGGGTAGTGGGGAAGGTGGAGAGATTACCAGGATGGTGTGCTGAACTGGGGGCCCCTGGCCTCCCTTTTATAGTGTGGGAAACTTCCAGGAGAAGGAACCTCTAAAAAATTTCAAAATTTTAGAGCGCACCGATCGGCACGGCAGCGCGCCGATCGGCACAATTCAAATTTTGAGTGCTCTGACCACTCTGGCACTTGATTCTCATCCTTCATGTCGCTTCCCGGTACATCATGTTGGTTGGCAGGGGAACAACACGGAATCCCGATGTCTTGTTGGCTACGCCAATCAGCGCGGGCCCACGCCGATCGGCGCACCATCTCTTTTTCAGCTTTTGGTCAATTCCGTGTCTCCTCTGCACTGCACACCTGCATAGCAATCATACCTGTTCCTCAAAATCAACGCCTGTCGCCTTTGTCACCCATTTGGGAACCTCATGGGTACCTGTGCTGATCAGCGCAGAAGGGCACCGATCGACGCAAGTTCCTTGCACCTCGTCTTTTGGTCCGGCGCTGATCCTGATGCCTCGTGTTCATCTCTTTCACCTAATTTTCCACTTTTTCCAATGTTCCTGTAGTATTGACACACGTAGCAGAGCTCATCTGGTGACAGTGCCGATCGGCGCTGACTCACGCCGATCGGCGCGACATCCATTTTTGCTCCTGGCCCCTCGCTTCTTCGCAAGATGTTGCTCTTCATCCTTTCCTACCTCATTTAGCAACCATTTTGCACACAAAAAATTAATTCAAAAAGATTTTTGATTACCTTAAAAATAGCTCCGTCTCTGAAAATTACTGTGTTGGTTGTTTTTTAGCACCCCTTCAATTCTGGGCATCGTCAGCCTTCTGTCCTGACCTGGGCAATAATGCGCCGATCGGTGCAGGCTCTGTTCCTTCCTGTTTTTGGTCTTTTTTTTTATATTCCTGCATTATTAGTCTACAGTATGTATATACACAGTTTTGCACGAATAAACAGACAACGCAAGAGCACACAAGAATTAAGCACACACTTTTCTACCCTTTTTTTTATTTGGGAGATTGTTTTTATCACAAGCAAGAAATTAAAAACACCGGGTTGCCCTCCCGACCAGCACTAATTAACTAAGTGAAATAGGTTGCCCTCCCACAAGCACTAAACAACTTCTAAATCCCCCGACCATTGGGTTGCCTCCCAAGAGCGCTCTAATTATTTAGAGGCCAAAGAGCTTGACCTCCCCACAAATAATCAATCCTTAGTGTCGCGGTGCGGGATGTGAGGCCGCAACTGATGTGAACAAGGGTTCCCGATCTTCCGATAGGTTCTGATAATCTTGATTAAGGCGGAGGCGATACACAAATCGATCCGGCTTTCGAACGACACGTTCTGAACCCCGCAATCGCAGCATAACGTCTCCTCTGGTTATCAACCGTTCAAGAACGATTGACCTCGCCGAGAAGGCTTATCCTTGCCTGCAAATCAAGAACACAAGCAAGAACAAAGAAGAATGCAACCAAATTTGCAAGTATACGATGAATCTCACAAGTTGGAGTCTCACAAACCGATCAAACGGTGAAACTGTTATCAACAGAATAATCTAAGCAAAACCCAAACCCTAATGAAGAGGTGGTGGCTGTACATGAGGACCCTAGGGTCGTGCAAGCCCCCCTAGACGCAGCCCTAAGTGGGCTCAACTTGATACATGGCCCAAAGACCGATTACGGTGTCGCAGCACCAGGAAAGATTCTGAAAGTCGAATTGTTTCGGCGATTGCTGACGGCTCGAGATGAATTTTGACATGGGACCAGTTGGGTTGGAAAGGTCTTTTCGTTATCTTTCCATGCATATATAGAACGTACAAATCCGAGTCTGTATGCGTTCTGGGCGTTCATTTTAGTGTATACTGGTCCTGGGCTCCAAAACAGACTCGAAGTCGGTTTTGATTGGGCCTCCACCTTGGCTTGGACGTCCTTGCTGGCCCATCACCTCTCCAATCACCTCCCCAGCTATCTCATCATCATCTCCATGGTTTCTAACAATAATTAATTCATTAGGTAGCAATCTATTCTCAAAATCACATAAAGGAATTATTAGGAACAAGCTCACCCGTAAATTCAGTTGTCGCGCATGAACTTGCATTTTGCTTGGCGGAGTGCTGGGTGTATCCATAAGGGTGATGTCCTCATCATTCTCCTCCTTTTGAATTAGAGTCGTCCTCGACTCGAGCTCATCTCTTTCTCCCATGTATGGTCTCAAATCTGAAATATTAATTGTGGAACTATTCCCAAACTTGGGATACAACTCATATTTATATGCATTATAAAATTTATCATCACAATGTGAAACTACAATAGAACGCATGCCATGCAAATTAATGATCTCTATGAAAACTTGCTCAGCAATATAAACATCATTCTCCCTCTTATGACAAGATAGAAAATGTGTGATCTTAAAAATACTAGAAAAACATGACATGACATGGTAATTGTTATTGCAGTTTTTTAGTTCATCATTTGGTTGTACAACACAAGGAGTATTCATATTTGAGCAAATATAAACTTTATGCACCATAAATACACCTCTATGATCATAGTTTCCTATAGCATAAAATTTGTTTTTTGTTAGTAAAGGCAATTCAGTTTGAGAAAAGATTTGCTTCTCCACAGTATTTAGATCACAAAGAACATCAAATTCAATATAACCCAAAGTATTTAGAGAAGACAATAATTTCTGCTCATCCTTTTCACATGTTATTAAAATCAAATGTTTTATTTCAGCACTAGTAGGTGAATTATAAGCAAAAACATCAAGCTTATTCATTTGTTGTGGCAAAGGTATAAGTGAAGCAGTGGCACACAACTCCTCTTTATCATAAGGATCAGTAGATAAATCAACTTATGGCAATGGCAAATCAAAACAAGGTTCCAATACAACAAGATTGTTGGAATAATTCATCACATCAAGAAAGCTCTTACCTGAAGCAACAACATGTTCTTCATCTTTCTCACTATCCTCTTCTTTGTGTAGAACCTGAAATGTATTAGTTGCAACAAGAGGCACGAAAATATGTTCATCATCTAATTCAGATTTTGATGTAAGTGTTGCAACGTTTGAAACAGTCCATTCTTTCCTAAACGGTTCATTCTTTCTCCTTTCAAGCCTTTGTTGATCCTCTTCTAAAATTTCAGCAGCGGTCATAGGTTTAAGAGTAACTCTTCTATCATTGTATTTAAATGAGTAGCTATTTATAATGGCATTGTGCGAAGCATTATTTGTAATAATCCAAGGTTTACTCAATAACAAATGACATGCTTGCATAGGTACTATATCAAATTCTGCACTATCCTTATAAAAACCAATAAAAAATTCAATGCGTGCAATTTTATCTACCTTTATCTTACCAAAAGAATTTAACCATTGGATGTAGTATGGACATGGGTGTGGCTGTGTTGTCAATCCAAGCTTCTCTACTAATTCTAAACTTGCGATGTTGCAGCTACTCTCTCCATCAATGATAACACGACAACGTCGATCCTTGACAACAAAGTGAGTCTGAAATAAATTGTTCAATTGATTTTGCTCTACCTTCTCCATTTGAGGACTGAGCACTCTTTGTAATACATCACTCATATTGTTCTCATTAGACGATGTTGAATCATCACCATGAGTGGCGTAACCTGTCATTGTTAGTAGCAAACAAGGAAACACACGGAAGTATATTTTCCTATCACTACTATGTGATAACAGTGTAAACTCTCAACAAGCAAAGGGAAGCATCTTATCAAGCTCTTATAAAGTTCTTAATTATAACAAGCAAAGAATACCTTGGAGAGTGTGAACTGATGATTGCGAGAGTCAAAAAAATTTGTGCCTGTTCAGAAGGAAATATATGGAGTTTGGATAGGCAATATTAGGTAGCAAGGATTAGCAAAATTTCAATTCAGAAGTTGCAAAACTGAATAATAGTCCCAAGCTAGTCTATGTCACCGGCCTAAACTTGTCTCGGACCTAGTTCAAGCAAGCAAGCAAATGACTCAACAAAGGACACAAAGGATGCAAGCAATTCTGAATTTGTACCTTTTCATTTTTCTACTTCTTTTTTTTTGTGCGGCTTTTTCTCTTGTGCACTTTTGCCTTTTTCTTTTCTTTTCTTGAGAATCAGAACTGCAGCAAGGTATTACAAGTTTTACAACGACTAGAACCCCAGAATATATTTTTTTTTCTTACTACAAGTGCAGCAAAAGGGTTCTTGTAATAGCACAACTAAAACAAACTTCTATAACAAGATCAAGCACTAATTGGTTGGCTTTTGATCACAATGAGACAACAGCAGAGCACTCTAATTTTCTTTTGCACAAGAAAGTAGAAGGCTAGATGTTAAAGAAATATTTAGTGCACATAATTCCAGCAATACTATTATCTAAACATATGCAACACTGATTTTTCCCTTGTTTGTCTATGACAAGGATATGCACGACTCAAACAAGACCAAAGAACAAGCACTAGACCAGCAACACAATGACCTTATAGGGACTAAAATTCAGAGAAGAAAACTAAACTGAAAATTGCAAGGCACAAGGGGTGTGTAGGACAACGGAAACACGACGAACAAATATTTTTGTAGGGCAATTTTCTGGACTCTAGGATTGAACAAAATAACAAGGATAACGGCGAACCTAACGGTGTACCTGAAGCTCTGATTACAACTTGATGTGAACAAGGGTTCCCGATCTTCCGACAAGTTCTGATAATCTTGATTAAGGCGGAGGCGATACACAAATCGATCCGGCTTCCGAACGACACGTTCTGAACCCCGCAATCACAGCACAACGTCTCCTCTGGTTATCAACCGTTCAAGAACGATTGACCTCCCCGAGAAGGCTTATCCTTGCCTGCAAATCAAGAACACAAGCAAGAACAAAGAAGAATGCAACCAAATTTGCAAGTATATGATGAATCTCACAAGTTGGAGTCTCACAAACCGATCAAACGGCGAAACTGTTATCAACAGAATAATCTAAGCAAAACCAAAGCCCTAATGAAGAGGCGGCGGCTGTATATGAGGACCCTAGGATCGTGCAAGACCCCCTGGACACAGTTCTAAGTGGGCTCAACTCGATACATGGCCCAAAGACCGATTACGGTGTCGCAGCACCAGGACAGATTCTGGAAGTCGAATTGTTTCGGCGATTGCCGACGGCTCGAGACGAATTTTGACATGGGACCAGTTGGGTTGGAAAGTTCGTTTCGTTATCTTTTCATGCATATATAGAACGTACAAATCCGAGTCCGTATGCGTCCTGGGCGTCCGTTTTAGTGCAGACTGGTCCTGGGCTCCGAAACAGACTCGAAGTCGGTTTTGATTGGGCCTCCACCTTGGCTTGGACGTCCTTGCTGGCCCATCACCTCTCCAATCACCTCCCCAGCTATCTCATCATCATCTCCATGGTTTCTAACAACAATTAATTCATTAGGTAGCAATCTATTCTCAAAATCACATAAAGGAATTATTAGGAACAAGCTCACCCGTAAATTCAGTTGTCGCGCATGAACTTGCATTTTGGTTGGCGGAGTGCTGGGTGTATCCATAAGGGTGATGTCCTCATCAGCAACACTACAAGGTTCTCTTATCTACTTGGTTCATATAGCTCGAACGACCTATCCATACATCCCCTCCAATTACTCTCGACGCCACGTTGCCATGGTGTCTTGTATCTCTTCACTTCATCAATAGCACGGCACTCTTCTCCTTTTGGACGAAATTCGAAAGAGTAGGGAGTCCCACTTATATCGAAGCTTATCTCACCACTCCCAACATCAATACTTGCCTTTGCTGTCCTCAAGAAGGGTCTGCCTAAGATCAACGGGGTGCTCGTCCTCTTATCCATATCAAGCACAATAAAATCAACAGGGACGATGTGATCTCCAATTTGAACAGGCACATCCTCAGCAATTCCATCAGGGAAACGTACCGATTGATCGGCTAACTCCAAACACATACCCGTAGGCTCTAATTTAGGCAAATTGAGACTTGTGAATATATGACGGGGCATAACACTTACACTTGCTCCAAGATCGCACAAGCACCTATCAAATATCCTTGTTCCATTCATGCATTTGATGCTTGGTGATCCAGGGTCGGGTTTCTTCTCCAGTGCAACATCATTGATTTCCGTCGTTAGCTCCTTAGTGACCTTCACAACCTCCTCAGAAATTAGAGACTTCTTGTTTTGCATCATGTCCTTAATGTACTTGGCATAGGTGGGAACTTGGATAGTGTCAACCAAAAGGGACATTGATGTAAAGCTTCTTCATAATATCGACGAACCTTGCAAATTGCTCATCGTGTTGCCGCGCTCTTTCTGTCTTCGTCAGTAGTTGAGTATCCAGGAACGTGACAGGGCCATGCTCTTCTGTCTCCATGCCCATTTTCAGACTAGAGAGGTCAACATCCCCCTCGCGTCAATCGGCGCTTTCAGGGAGCCGATCGGCTCCGACAGGATCATCGCGCCGATCAGCGCCGGGTGTGCGCCGATCGGCACGGGGCTTCTTTGCTCCCGCAGAGTGCTCTGGATCTTCTGTTTGCTTTCCTGACCGCGTAGCTATTGCCTTCAACTACTCTGCAGACATCGTATTGCCAGGAATAGCCCCTTTGTTGCCTTGAATGGCTTGCGATAGTTGTCCCATCTGTTGCTCCATAATCTTGGTATGCTTCAAAATCTGCTCATTGGAGCTCCCAATTTCTATCACCTTGTCATTGATAACCTAAAGGACACGATCAATCTCCTTGAATTTAGCTTGATTGTCCTTGTTGATCTTCTCTTGAGCTTGGAAGAACTCATGATATTGGAGACGAAGCGGGATAGAATTTTGCATGGACGAACTAGGAGAGAAAGAACTCTTTTGTTGCTGATATTGGGGCTTCCATCCACTATTCTTCATATATTCTAGCATCTTCATCTCTTCAGGGCAATCTTTCTGCACATGACCAAATTCTCCACACTCACTACATATGGAGCACGATTCCACCAGCTTGAGTGTCTCTTCCTAAGGGATATGAAGATTATTGTCCAACCTCCTTTGAATAGCATCGAGGTGATCTATAATCAAGTCTTACTGAGTCTTCTCAATCACACTCTTCGATACTTCTTTTGAAGGTTGCAAATTCCTTGAACTTCTCTCACCATCCCACGATTGATTTTCAACTAGTAACTTGATCAAATTCTTAGCTTCAGTGGGGGTTTTTGACATGAATGATCCTGCAGCTGAGGCATCCAAATGTTGACGTGATAGAAGATTCAATCCCGTGTAGAACTTCTCAACAACTTCTCCAACCGTCAGACCATGATGAGGGCATGCATCCATATATTCATTGTATCTTTCCCATGCTTCTCCAATGCTCTCATCAATATTCTGTGTAAATCCAAGAATCTTATTTTTCAAAGCTTGAGTCTTACCAGGAGGGAAGTATTTGGCCAAGAATTCAGTTGCTAACGTGTTCCACACCGTTTTTAATGTGTTTTCCAATCCATTGTACCATTGCTTGGGGCATCCAACTAGAGATAAGGGGAACAGTCGCACACGTGCTTGGTCTCCTGTCAATCCCGCTATCTTGAATGTACTGCAAACCTCAAGGAAGTGTTGCAAGTGATGATTGGGATCTTCCGAACCTATGAACGGTTATTGCGCCACTATTCCAACATATCTCTCCAATTGATACGGAAGTTGATCTTGATCTTCTTGGAAATCTGTCTTGACAATACTAGTCAATTGTGGCTTGAGACGATTAACCATAGGTACCTCTGCCATCTCCACTTCTTCTTGCTCTTGAACTGGGTCTTCTATTGTGAATAATACTCGAGGTGTTACGCGGACTGCTTCTCCAGCTAAATCTCCAAGTGACTTGCTTTTCTTCTCCCTTGTTCTCTTCAGGTGAAAGAGTCTTTCTGGATCATCGGTGTAATTAGAGGGTTTGTTTGACTTAGGACCGTCCATACCTGTTAGTTTCACTTAACAGAATATATGTACTAGAGAGACAAGGAAAGCACAATGACTAAACACTAATACATCAAACAATGTTTAAAAACCTGCTATGGTCCCCGGCAACGGCGCCAGAAAATGTAGCTTATTTATACTGCTTTTGTCATTAGATCTTGGCACAAATTTCAAAAGTATCATTTTGCCTACTGCGGTGGGGGTGATCCAATGGATTCTGTTGAAGAATCTGCCCACCCGAAGCCGGCTGCAGCGACGAACAATCTGGGGTTAACCAAGATCAACATGATGGTAGAATAACTCAGCGACAGCGTCTGGTGAAATCGGCGCTCGTATCGATGGAGATAGTTCGAAGGGGAGGATAGAGAAGAATAAACACAAGGCAGGCACCTCACGGCAAAAACATGAGCAGGAAGGCTGGGCCACGGAGGTCTACCGACAGGAGAAGGCGGAGACAGATGGGGCGGCAGAGGAAGATGATGTGCTTGAAGTAGATATCGAAGACTTGGAGGATGATGAAATGAGGAAGTTCATTGCAATGGCGTGGTTCTACTTGAAAAAGAGCTTCCATCCATGCACGATGTTTGAAGATATGAAACTCGTTTGGGAGTGCCGGTGTTGGTCATACCTACGCACCCACTTATATACCGCAAGAGGACGGTGTACGATTGTAGCACTTTTCCCTTGAATTGAGTATTCCAAGGTTTATCGAATCCACTGGGACCTTAGAGATAATTAAACAAAGTTAACAATAAAAGATCTAGTCAAAGCTACTGTCGAGTTTAGGTTCCATGAGGGGGAGACTGGCCAGCACAAAGGTGCGCCAGATAGTAAATCTGTTGTTGCGCTGATCGGCGCAGGAATTGAGCCGATCGGCACACTAGTGAATCTGTCATTGCACCGATCGGCGCAGGAGTTGAGCCGATCGACACACCAGTGAATCTAAGCCAAAGTGCGCCAGATGCCTTGTAAACCTAGGCTGTTAAGTGAGTAACATGATATCTAATAGTGAGATCGTAACCAGAAAGTCTAATTAAATAGCATCATAATGGGTAATTACATGGATCAATGAAAACCTATAATGAATAAGACCACTCTGCTTTCCGAGCGACTCCCGATATATCGCTGCCGAGAGGAAACCCTTAATCGCGCGAGTATCTTACCCTACTCAACTATCGAATAGTGCTGCGTAGGCTTAGTGATATCACCGCTAAACCATACTACTAGCATCATCAAGCAACCATAATCAATACAATGTCCGAATACTATCCTAATCACCACGATCAAGATAATATCAACTTAGCCTAGAACTAAGCAATTGGAATAAGCACATGCATGATTATAGAATCAAGATAGACAAATCACCAAAACCATCATCAACATATTCAGTCATCCTTGAGATACATAGAGTAAGATTCATCCCCGTCGAGATGGCCTACCTTGACGGATCAACTCTTAACTCCAATGGTTCTTGAAACTCAACTATAGATCTATTCTAACAGGGCAAGCCCCGGTGGCTCTAACTCACGGATCTATTGTCCCTCTATCGCCTCCTCTCTCTGCGAACAGGGTTTACAAGTATTTATAGGCGTTCTACTCATAAAGGACTCGGTTTCTAGCAAATAAGGCGGTTGCGCCAATTGGCGCAAGCCGTGTCTTCTCTGGTTTCTTCTCCGAGTCGGTTCCTCTGTCTTCCACAGCTGCCATGTGGGCCTTTCCCTTTGAGATAAAGTCTTGTACTGCATGTTGAGATCTTGAAGTTCCATAAATCTTCTTGAAGTTCCATAAATCTTCTAGACAAATATCTTCAAGTGTCTTGCGCAGATAAACTTCCATAAACATGTGGAATGGGCCTCGGTCACTTCTGTGGGCCAAAACACTCTTGCGCCGATCGGCTCATGGACTGCGCCGATTGGCGCACTAGGCTTCTTCAGTGCTTTTCATCGGTTCTGGACTCATTTCCTCTCCAGCATCACTTTAATCACCAATTTTACCTGTTTCTGCAATAAAGCTCCAAAACAACGCATATACAAATATATAGACAATATCACAGGTAAATGGCCTAAGTTAGTATCAATTGTGCTCTAATTAGGGTAATATTCATATATAAAAGGGGCACTTGGGAAGTGCCAACAGCCGGATCTGGCGCCGGTAGAAAAGCTGGCTGACAAGGTGTTCCTGGTAGCTTTTACGTCGGAGGAGGAGAAGAAACATGCTGTAGAAGGGGGTCCATGGCGGCACAAAGGTGATGCGCTGATCGTGGTGGCCTATGATGGCCTGAGTCGTCCGTCTGAGGTGCAGTTCAAGACCATTGCTTTATGGATCAGATTCTTTGATCTACCACCAAAATTGAAGAACAAGGACTTCGCTGTACCCACAGGCTATGTGCTTCTTAGCCTCGGAAATATATAACACTTCCACTTCACCCAGGCATGCCCACAAGTCCACCACGAAGCTCAGGGATTCCACCATCATGACACATAGTGATATTAACAATGAAGGCACATAGCCAATAATATTGCCAAGTACTGGACTTATCACCATTTCACCAAAACTGATCTCTAAGTCCGTTCCTACTTCGTCGGGTGATACTTCCTTGTTGCGTTACCCAGGATTCGTGTTAGTCCTAGCCATACAGGTTCTGTGGTCGTAGTAAGAATATCACTAGGTTGAGGTTTTGCTATCGGTTCCTATGCGGCCGGGCAAGCACTCATCCACGATAGGTGGATCTACATCGAAGACACCATCATCAAGTACTCTGTACCAGTACTAAGGAGTCTCGCCCTCGACCAAGTACATCCCACCCAACTTCACCTTCACACAGTTGGTTTATCACCCATCCATACTGTACTTATACGCACACCACCAAACATGTTTTCACCTATTTTCGAAATCGAAGTATGTAGTATGGTGATGCGATGAACCTCATCACGGGGTTCCTAAGTGCTTCTAAGCATAGCAGCACTCCGAACATTAGGCATCCAACGTTCATGTATGTGGGGCTTACGAGGTGGTAAGGTAAGGCCGACATGGAGGGGTTGCGGTAATAACAACGGAATTACCGATACTCAAGTAGGTAGCAATCATGCAAGCAAGTCACACAATAGCAGTCAAGAGAGCATGCAATATAGAGTAGGCTCTAAGTAGGTTTTCTAGACTACTGTGATAGGATAAATATAATCAAGGGGATGTTAGAGTGTGTCTGGTATCGCTATATCCTTAACGTTGTGGTTTACGTCGCTTCACGTATCGGTGTCGGAGTCCACCTCGAGACTTGGGCCTTCGGGTTTCATCTCCAGCATCGGGCTCCTCAGCTTCTCCGCGTGCTACGGTACGTGACGCTAGCGTGAAGAAAATAAAATAAATAAGAAACAATCAACACGCTAATTAAAACTCCAGATAGATTATTTGAGGTGGTTAGGTGTATACCAGGGTAGGATTTAGGTTGGTCGGATCTTGGTGGATAAGGTTCGAGTGTATGGGGTATGATTTGGGTAGGTCGGGTCTTAGAAGATTAACGGCAAAAGAATCGATGGAATCGGAGGTCGAGCGGTGAAGATATGGTGTTTAGGGGGACAAGGGAAAAATACCATGGCGGAAACGATGGTGGATGGAAAAAGGTTCCTCGTGTCGAGATGATCGCGTGAGCGCACGAATCGCTCGAAATGGAGCTACGGTGAAAAGATATGATTTTCGGAAGGTCTGGAGGCTTATTTGGAATATTTCATAAGGTCGTGGGGACCTATTTGTAATTACAAAAATATATCAAGGGCTTGGTTGTAAAATGAAAAATAAAATTCGCATTGATTTTCTGTAATTAAATTAGTATTAAAATTTGAGGTGTTACAGATCTACCCTACTTCAAAGAATCTCGTCCTTGAGATTAGAGGGGTGCTAGGGGTGGAAAAGAATTTTCAGGTGGGGTGTGGGACCTATCTAGCGGAATGGGGAAAAATCTTGAACAAGATCAAGGGGATTTGAAGCACACAAGATAGACTGATTATTCAACTGCCCGATACAGACTTGACACCGAGATTACATTCACACTCAGGCGAGGAATCACGGAGCGGGCTTCGCCAGGGGCTGGGAGAAGACCTTCCACACGAGATAGGCCATCAACAGCAGATAGGCGACGATGACCCAAACTAGCACATCCAGGATGAGGGTCATGGTGGCTGTAGCTCGATGCAAGCTGCAATCTGTCGATGGCTTGAACTGACGGATTGATGGCTGCAGGGAAGAAGTGGTCGGTATTTTCTGGCCGCGATGGAGGTCTGGCAATGGTGGTGCCCTTTTATGATTGCTCGCGTCACGCGAGGTGGTTGCAGGGGAAGTGGTGATTCCAACAAGGACAGCACGTGTGCGAGCACAGAGGAGTGGAGCGGACGGTTGAGGTTGTGCGAGACGGAAATTTGTTCCTCGGCGGGGTGATGGATGCGACGGGGCTACTGGCGATGGTGGATGGAAGGGAATCTAACTCGTGGTTCGGCAGGCTAGGTGAAATGGAGGTGGTGCCAATGGGGAGGTTTTTTGGTGGCGGGGTAGGTACGGTTCGTGGGACACGGGGAAGACGAGCGAGTGGGCCTGCGAGAGAGAGATGGGCTGGGGAGACCCATGGGCTCGATAGTAGGTGGGACAAGGATTGTAGGTGGGCTGGATTTTTTTTATAGCCATTTGGTTTGGATGAAATCCTTGGTAAGTAGGGAGGGATCTACCCTACTTAAATGAATTTTGTTGGGGTCAAGGAATCTAGTAGGGTACTACCCTACTTAGGAATCTTGTCTAGGGTGGTATGCTGACGAATTTCTAGTGCTTGCGGCCGGTACTCGCTAGGTTCGGGTGCATCTGCATGGCTACTTTCTTGGTAGAATATCTGGTGTAGGGTCTGGTAGGGTCAATGGTGTTAGCCAAGCGGTGGAAAATATGCTTGGCGAGCTTTACTGACTGGTATAGTGATTTGCCAGTGGTGATATTTCCCAATCTTGTCAAGGTTGAGATTGCGGCACCTAAGTTACTTTCTGCCTTAGCGGCACGGACTTCGGCTTCTTCAAGTTCGAGACGCAGGGCTACGCAGTGTGCATCGGTTTCTCTTTCATGATGGATGTGTGTTTCAAGGAGTTGGGCCTACTGGTCGCAAAGGTCATCCAGCACGTGGAGTTATTTGGTGGTGTTGACAAGGGTAGGGTCATGCCCAATAGAGTTTGATTCTATCAGGGATTCTATATGGGATTTCCATCGGGCTAGGTCTTTATTGGTGATTGGAAGGTACCTCATGCTCGAGAATGCAAGAGGGGGCTCGTAGAGCTGGCACAAGAGTTTCAAGGCTTTACGGGTGGCAAGTTGGTAGGTGTCTGGGAGACGTGATCCAATGACGGTTACACTGAAAGGCTGTATAGTGGGGTAGTCTGGGCTGGTTTCAATATGAGCGGAGACGACACAACTTGGGGTTCTATATTTGTTGTATTCTTTACCAACAAATAGGGGCGGAGCTTGAAGCCTAAGGCAACCGTAGCGGTGTAAAGGAGCTGTGGGAAGCCAGGCTCATGTTGGCAATTGGTGATAACCCAAGGTTGGTCTTCAGTGGATAGGACTGATGCTGGTGTATTTGGGTTGAAGGTGTTGATGGGGTTAACTTGGTGGGGATCCATGAGTACCTGGGGATGTGGGAGATGGTATTCACAGGAAGGCTCTTGGTGATGGAGTTGATGGATAGGGATGGCGTTTACAAGCTTTATTTGTAGGCGAGGTGAATAGGTAACTTGAGGCTTGTGAGAGAATCCTAGGTTCTATGGGTTAGGGCTCACTTTTAAAATAGGGGGAAGTAGGTGTCATGCATTGGATACGAATCTGTGACTTGGGCTAGTGTTGTTGACTTGATGCATGGGGTACGATGTCATTATCTTGGTTGCCTTTATTTATGGCCAATGTAGGACTTGCCGTGAATTGCGGTGGTATTGGGTCGAAGGTGGGTTGGAAGAAGGCGTGCTACTTTTGGTAGCATGAAGGGATTTAGGTTGTGGTACAACATGTCGTGAGATTTGGCAACACGTCATCAGAGGAGTGGCTGAAAAAGGGGAGTGTGTGACTTGGGTGCTTCTGGTGAAAGCAGGGGTATCCTAGACTAGCTAGAAGCTAGGGGGGAATACCAGATACGAGACTAAAAGTATATCTGTAGATCTATTTTTCTTTATTTTTATATATTATTTACTTGTTTAGAATTCGCAACTATTTTGCAACTTCCGGTTGTGTTTGTGCTCTTTGTTGGTCTAAGCACTCAACATCACTCAATCAAAAAGCCAAATGAGCAAACAATGATTCACACAATCATGGTTGAATTACACACTTAGGAGTACTAGGTGAAGTACTATTGATGGTACATGCGGAGTGGAAACGAGTTTACACTAGATGGGTCGGATACTATTTAGTTGGCATGACTAGAGGCAAACGGTTCGCTGTGCTAGTTCTACTAAGATTCGGACCAGGACGACTTTGTTCCCATGTCGACGTTGTCGGTTCCTGTCGACCTTCACTCGATGGTGTCTTCAAGTTTCTCGGTCGGCGAATGGTACGGCGTGGAGGTTCTTTCTTCCTTGGGGATTAGCTGAGTCAGGGGGATTGACTCGAAAGTTTTTTCGTTGAGAAGGCCCTGGAAAGGTTCCTCTCTTCTTGCTTCAACCGACAAGGAGCTGACTGGGAATCTTCGCTTCACGGTGAGGGAGGAACTGAAGGGGATTCCTTCAAGGATCATGTCTTTCACTTCTCCAGCGAGGTGCAAAGTCCTATGGGCTACACGACCGTTGAGGTAGGCATGGTTGAGGGCACGGGTGTGGCAATTCTCCATGCTTCTTAGGGCTGCTTCGGCTGTGGTAGCGTGACGATGAGCTTCTGCTTCTGCGAGATTGACTTGTTGTCTTCCGTACTTCTCTTCAGCTTCTTTGGCTCACTAGATGCAGGCTCGCAGTTGTTCTGCTTGCTGGTCAAACAGCTCGTCAAGGGCGAGGAGGTACTGCGTCATGGCGACAACAGTAGAGTCTCTATCCTGACTTTCCAAGCTATCGACGGGGGCTTTCCATGTAGACCAGTCTCTGTCCAAAGGCAGGAATTATCGCATGCTGGTGCGACTAATGGGCTTCTTGAGCAACTGGCACAAGTATCATAGAGCCTTTCGAGCGACTAACTAGTAGGTGTTCGAAAAGCGGAACACAATAGTTGTCACTCTCCATGGCTTCATGCTGGGAGCTTCTAGGCTGGTGGCGATCTGGACTGTGATGGTGCAATGCTTAGTGCCAGATTCTTCGTACTCTCTTCCGACATACTCGGGGCGGTCTAGGATGCCTAGTTTGGTTGTAGTGGCGAGTAGGATTTTGGGAAAACCGAGCTCTTCTAGGCAGTAGCTGGTGGTCCAGGCGATGTCTTCTATGGAAAGGTGGGGATTGATTTTGTTTGGCCAATGGGATGGGATTGCGATTTTTGTTGGCAAGGAATGATTGAGAGGGATGATTATGGGCTATAATTGGGTTGGTCTAGACATGCCGAGAGGGCTCGCGATAGGGTGTATTGCGCAAGTTAGCTTCTTGGAGAAGCTTTCAGGTACACTGGCTCGTCATAACCATGCTCCCACAGGGTTCTCTGGTCCAATTTGATTGGTCCGAGGTGCAGCGATACGCACAGGTATTGGCGGCAAATGGAGTATGATGCTATTATGGTGTCGGTGGCTCTTGCGTGCTTCAACTGGTCAAAGGGATAGCGGTCGGCGTGCGGGAATCGGCACGCGACAGGCAGTGTGTGCACTAGGGGTAACACACGGGCAACATGATCATGGCGCCAAAGATTCCTTGAATGATTCAAAGGATTCCGGATCATGATGATGTCCGGTCTTCAAGACTGCTTGCGTGCTTTGAGGAACACGCTTCAGGAAAAGGTTCTTAGAACGCAAGTGGACAGGTAATAATGCAAGACTGACAAGGCTAGCAGGGCTTCTAGGCGAGGCTAGTAAGGTTTTGGGCTGCGATTCGATTTTGGTTCGAATGGCAAGGGTATACGAGGTAAGGGTCTCTATATACGGCACATGTACGGCTCTAGGTTTCATCCTACGGTTAAGTATGGCTCTGATACCAATCTATGATACCCCACTCTCCGGGGACGTCCTGTGCATCATGTACCAATCTCTAGATCAGTAGTTGGTATGCACAATCAGATTATCTCAAATCCATACAGAACTAAAAAACAAGGATATACAGATGACTTACCAAACTTGGCTAAGTTACAATGCAGATGAGGCAGCGGAAGTTTGGGCGCAGAAGACACTTGAGCATACGACTAAACCCTACTGTGGTTACTCCCCTGGAGCTTGTTCACTAAAAACCAGAAATAGCAAACCATGAGTATATAAGGTACTCAGCATGCACTAACGCTACTCAAGGATAAAATTATGCATTGAGGCTGTAGCAAGGATGTAGGCAATGGGTTTAATATTTGTGCTAGCAGCTAAGCAGGCGGGGTTCACTAAGAATAGATATCAAGAAAAGAGGAGACCTGTCAATATTTTAGTAGGTTGGCCCTGGAGGGAGTAGAAACCATTCCCATCAGTTCCCGTAGATTTTAAAAGGAATGGATCTCCGTATCCAAACCTTGCACTTCCAAAATACGGGTATCACATCACCGACTCACATGTCAAGGATACTGATTTGTGGCTAATCAATAAGAGCAGAATGATTAGTGTGACATGACCAGTGACAACGGACATTCGAATGATTTAGGGTTAACTCTTCAGAGCTTAGTATGCTGTACCCATAGGCTATATGCTTCTTAGCCTCGAAAACACATAACCCTTCCACTTCACCCAGGCACACCCACAAGTCCACCATCGAGCTGAGGTATTCCACCATCATGACACATAGTCGTATTAACAACGAAGGCACACAACCAATAATATTGCCAAGTACTAGACTTATCACCAATTCACCGAAACCGATCCCAGAGTTCGTTCTCACTTTGTTGGGTGATACTTCCTTGTTGTGTTACCCAGGTGATGTGAACAAGGGTTCCCGATCTTCTGATAGGTTCTAATAATCTTGATTAAGGCGGAGGCGATACACAAATCGATCCGGCTTCCGAACGACACGTTCTGAACCCCGCAATCACAGCACAATGTCTCCTCTGGTTATCAACCGTTCAAGAACAATTGATCTCACCGAGAAGGCTTATCCTTGCCTGCAAATCAAGAACACAAGCAAGAACAAAGAAGAATGCAACCAAATTTGCAAGTATACGATGAATCTCATAAGTTGGAATCTCATAAACCGATCAAACAGCGAAACTGTTATCAATAGAATAATCTAAGAAAAACTCAAACCCTAATGAAGAGGTGGCGGCTGTATATGAGGACCCTAGAGTCATGCAAGATCCCCTCTATGCAGCCCTAAGTGGGCTCAACTTGATACATCGCCCAAATACCGATTATGGTGTCGCAGCACCAAGACAGATTCTGGATGTCGATTTGTTTCAGTGATTGCTGACGGCTCAGGATGAATTTTGACATGGGACTGGCTGGGTTGGAAAGGTCTTTTTGTTATCTTTTTAGACATATGTAGAACGTCCAAATCCGAGTCCGTATGCGTCCTGGGCATTCGTTTCAGTGCAGACTGGTCCTGGGCCCCGAAACAGACTTGGAGTCGGTTTTGATTGGGTCTCCACCTTGGCTTGGACGTCCTTGCTGGCCCATCACGTATCCAATCACCTCCCCAGCTATCTCATCATCATCTCATGGTTCCTAACAACAGTTAATTCATTAGATGACAATCTATTCTCAAAACCACAAAATAAAAACATTAGAAACAATCTCACCTGTAAATTCAGGTGATGCACATGAACTTTCATCTTAGTTGAAGGAGTGTTGTGTGTATCCATGGGTGTGATGTACTCATCATTATCCCCCTTTTGAATTAGAGTCGTCCTCGACTCGATCCCATCACTTTCTCCCAATAGTGGTCTCAAATCTGAAATATAAAATATAGAACTATTCCCAAACTTGGGATGCACCTCATTTTTATATGTGTTATGAAAATTATCATCACAATGTGAAACTACAATAAAAGGCATGCCATGCAAATTAATGACTTCTTTGAAAACTTGCTCAGCAATATGAACGTCATTCTCACTCTTATGACAAGATGGAAAATGTGTGATCTTGAAAACACTAGAAAAATATGATATGACATGGTAATTGTTATTGCAGTTTTCTAGTTCATCATTTGGTTGTACAACACAAGGAGGATTCATGTTTGAGGAAATATAAACTTTGTGCACCATAGATACACCTCTATGATCATAGTTTCCTATAGCATAAAAATTATTTCTTGTTAGTAAAGGCAATTCAGTTTGAGAAAAGATTTGCTTCTCCAAAGTACTTAGATTACAAAGAACATCAAATTCAATATAACCCAAAGTATTTAGAGAAGACAATAATTTCTGCTCATCCTTTTGACATATAACTAAAATCAAACATTTATTTTCGGCACTAGTGGGTGAATCATAAGCAAAAACATCAAGCTCATTCATTTGTTGTGGCAAAGGTATAAGTAAAGTATTGGCACACAACTCCTCTTTATCACAAGGACCACTAGTTAAATCAACTTGTGACAAAGGAACATGATCATAAGGTTCCAATATAGCAAAACCATTGGAACAATCCATCACATCAAGAAAGCTCTTACCTAAAGCAACCACCTGTTTTTTATCTTTCCCACCATCATCTTCCTTGTGTATATGCTGAAAAGTATTAGTTGCAATAAGAGGCAAAGAAATATGTTCATCCTCTAGCAATTCAGATTTTGATGGAAGTGTTGCAACATTTGAAATAGCCCATTCTATCCTAAATGGTTCATTCTTTCTTCTCTCAAATCATTGTTGATCCTCTTCTAAAATTTCAGTAGCAATCATACGTTTAAGAGTAACTCTTCTACAATTGTATTTAAATAAGTAGCTATTAGCAATGGTATTATGCAAAACATTATTTTTAGAAATCCAAGGTTTACTCAATAATAAATGACATGCTTGCATAGGTACTATATCAAATTCTGCACTATCCTTATAAGAACCAATAAAAAATTCAATATGTGCAATTTTATCTACCTTTATCTTACCACAAGAATTTACCCATTCAATGTAGTATGGGCATGGATGTGGCTGTGTTGTCAATCCAAGCTTCTCAACTAACTCCAAACTTACGATATTGCGGCTACTCTCTCCATCAATGATGACACGACAACGCCGATCCTTCACAATAAAATGAGTCTGAAACAAGTTGTTCACTTGATTTGCTCTACCTTCTCCATGTGAGAACTAAGCACTCGTTGTGCTACAACACTTGAATCAACCTTATTTGATACCATCGACTCATCACCATCGGTGTTGTAACATGTCTTTGTTAGTAGCAAACAAGAAAATACACAAGAGTATACTTTCCTATCACTACTGTTTGATCATGGTGGAAACTCTCAACAAGCAAATGGCAGCACCTAACTGAGTTCTTACAAGATTCTTAATACCAAAACAGAGGATACCTCAGAGAGTGCGATCTGACGATTGCGAGGTTCCAAAAATCGGTGCCTGTTCAGAAGGATATATATAGAGAGAGCTAGGTAGGCAATTTATAGTAGCAAGGATTAGCAAAATTTCAATTCAGAAATTACAAAACTGAAAAATAGTCCCAAGCTAGTCTATGTCACCGACCTAAACTTGTCTCGGACCTAGTTCAAGCAAGCAAACAAATGGCTCAATAAAGGACACAAACGCTGTAAGCAATTCTGAATTTTTTTCTCTTCTCCTTTAGCTTTTTTCTTTTGTTATAGGTGCGCCTTTTTCTTCTTATTTTTTTTTAGCACCTCTTTGCCTTTTACTTCTTTCATGATTTTTTTGACACAGAACTGCAGCAAGAGTTGCTAACTTTATAGCACAAAGAAAAAACCTAAACTTTCTTTTTTGCACTCTTTATGTAAGAAATAGATGTACATGTAGAACTGAACCGACAATTCTCATATGCAACAACGTGTAGCAATCTCTTGACTCAAGAAACAACGTGCAACAGAAAACACTCTAAGTTTCTTTTGCACACAAAAAGTAGAAGGCTAGATGTTAAATAAATATTTAGTGTACACAATTCCAGCAGTAATATTCTCTCAACGTGTGCAACAATCTGTTTTTTTTTCTTGATTGTCTACGAACAAGGACACACACGACTCAAACAAGACCAAACAACAAGCACGAGACCAACAACACAATCACCTTGTAGGGACTAAAATTCAGAGAAGCAAAAAACTGATAATTGCAGGGCACAAGGGGGTGTAGGACAGCGAAAACATGACGAACAAATATTTTTGTAGGCCAATTTTCTGGACTCTAGGATTCAACAAAATAACAAGAATAGGGACGAACCTAACGGTGTACCTGAAGCTCTGATACCATTTGATGTGGACAAGGGTTCTCGATCTTCAGATAGGTTCTGGTAAACTTGATTAAGGCGGAGGCAATACACAAATGGATCTAACTTCCGAACGACACGTTTTGAAGCCCGCAATCACAGCACAACGTCTCCTCTGGTTATCAACCGTTCAAGAACAATTGACCTCATCGAGAAGGCTTATCCTTGCCTGCAAATCAAGAACACAAGCAAGAACAAAAAAGAATGCAACCAAATTTGCAAGTATGCGATAAATCTCACAAGTTGAGATGTAGGACAGCGGAAACACAACGAATAAATACTTTTGTAGGGCAATTTTCTGAGCTCTAGGATTGAAAACAATAACGAGGATAAGGGTGAACCTAACGGTGTGCCTGAAGCTCTGATACAACTTGATGTGAATAAGGGTTCCCGATCTTCCGATAGGTTCTGATAATCTTGATTAAGGCAGAGGCGATACACAAATCGATCCGGCTTCCGAACGACATGTTCTGAACCCCGCAATCGCAGCACAACGTCTCCTCTGGTTATCAACCGTTCAAGAACGATTGACCTCACTGAGAAGGCTTATCCTTGTCTGCAAATCAAGAACACAAGAAAGAACAAAGAAGAATGCAACCAAATTTGCAAGTATACGATGAATCTTATAAGTTGGAGTCTCACAAACCGATCAAACGGTAAAACTGTTATCAATAGAATAATCTAAGAAAAACCCAAACCCTAATGAAGAGGCAGCGGCTATATATGAGGACCCTAGGGTTGTGCAAGATCCTCTGGATGCAACCCGAAGTGGGCTCAACTCGATACATGGCCCAAAGACCGATTACGGTGTCGTAGCACCAAGACAGATTTTGGAAGTCGAATTGTTTTGGCTATTGCTGACGCCTCGGTGAAGTTTGATATGAGACTAGTTGGGTTGGAAAGGTCTTTTCGTTATCTTTTCAGGCATATGTAGAACGTCCAAATCCGAGTCCGTATGCGTTCTGGGCGTCCGCTTTAGTGCAGACTGGTCCTGGGCCTTGAAACAGACTCGAAGTCGGTTTTGATTGGGTCTCCACCTTGGTTTAGACGTCCTTGCTGTCCCATCACGCCTCAAAATCACCTCCCCAGCTATCTTATTATCATCTTCATGGTTCCTAACAATAATTAATTCATTAGGTAGTAGTCTATTGTCAAAACCACATAATAAAAATATTAGAAACGATCTCACATGTAAATTCAGGTGATGCACATGAACTTTCATCTTAGTTGGAGGAGTGTTGTGTGTATCCATTGGTGTGATGTACTCATCACCAGGATCCACGTTAGTCCTGCCTATACAGGTTCAGTGGCCGTACTGAGGATATCGCTAAGTTGAGGTCTCGCTATCGGTTCCTATGCAGCCGGGCAAGCACTCATCTATGACAGGTGGATCTACACTGAAGACACCATCATCAAGTACTCTGCATCAATACTAAGGAGTCTCACCCTCGACCAAGTACATCCCACCCAACTTCACCTTCACATAGTTGGTTTATCACCCATCCGCACCGTACTTATACGCACACCACCAAACATGTTTTCACCCATTTTTGAAACAAAAGTATGTAATATGGTGTTACGATGAACCTCATCGTGGGGTTCCTAAGCGTTTCTAAGCATAGCAGCACTCCAAATATTAGGCATCCAATGTCGGTGTATGTGGGGCTTACAAGGTGGTAAAATAAGGCGGACAAGGAGGGGTTGTGGTAATAACAACAAAATTACCGATACTCAAGTAGGTAGCAATCATGCAAGCAAGTCACACAATAGCACTCAAGAGAGCATGTAATATAGAGTAGGCTCTAAGTAGGTTTTCTAGACTACTGTGATAGGATAAATATGATCCAGGGGATGTTAGAGCTTGCATGGTACCGCTATATCCTTAATTTCATGGTTTATGTCGCTTCGCGTAATGGTGTCGGAGTCCGCCTTGAGAATTGGGCCTTCGGGCTTCGTCTCCATCATCGGGCTCCTCACGTTCTCCACGTGCTACGGTACGTGACGCTAACACGAAGAAAATAAAATAAATAAGAAACAATCAACACTCCAATTAAAACTCTGGATAGATTATTTGAGGTGGTTCGGTGTATAGCAGGGTAGGATTTAGGTTGGTCGGATCTTGGTCGATAAGGTTCAGATTTACGGGGTATGATTTGGGTAGGTCGGGTCTTAGAAGATTAACGGCGGAAGAATCGGTGGAATCGGAGGTCGGGCGGTGAAGATATGGAGTTTAGGGGGACAGGGGGAAAATATCATGGCAGAAACGGAAATATGGTGGATGGAAAAAGGTTCCTCATGTCGGGGCGATCGTGTGAGCGCAAGAATCGCCCGAAACGGAGCTACGGTTGAAAAGATATGATTTTCAGAAGGTCTGGAGGCTCATTTGTAATTTTTCATAAGGTCATGGGGACATATTTGAAATTACAAAAATATATCAGGGGCTTGGTTGTAAAACAACAGGGGCTAAAATATTGTTACAGAAGGTCTAGGGGTCTTTCTGTAAAAAGGTAGGGGCTTGGACAGAATTAAATAGAAGATTAGAGGCTTATTTGCAAAAGGACAAGGGCATGGGATTTTTCTAGTATTTTTGTAATTATTTTTGTATAAGAAATTCTGTGGACCAGGTCCATGGCTCTATGGACCATGGGTCGGCTCACGGTGGACCAAGGGCTAGAATGCAAATGTGCCTAAAATAGGAGGGGGCTGATTCGGAAAGAGTGGAGGGACTAGATTGCAAACTACCATGTGCTCACGTGAAAGATCTGAGGCGTCTTCTCCCTCGCTTCTGCTCGTCCCAAACCGAGTTCCGGAGCTTGGGGCCGCTGGGGAAAGAGAGGGGAGAGTGGCTGGAGAGAGGGGGAAACGGTGCGCGAGCTCGCCGCGCATCCGTTTCTGGTGGAAGCTCGGACAGAGGATGCCAGGGCACGGTGTATTAGGTGGATGAATAGCCATGGCTGGGAGCTTGGTGGAAGGGGAAAAGCTCGAATTGGGGCTGATCAGTGGAAGGGAGGAGGCGGCGCTGGTGTTGTTGCGGAGTGGAGGGCACGGTGCGTCCATTTATAGGCGAAGGGGAGGGAGTAGAGCGCGGTGAGCCACCTGTTGGAAAACTGAACGCGAGAGAAGTGTTTTTGGTGCTGCGGGAAGGTGCAGCTTTTCTGTTTATTGACTCGGCTTATATCACCAACTGAACACAAAGGCCGTAGTGGCCTGAAAACCTGGCCATGATGGCCTACAAACTTGGCATGATGCCCTACTGACCCGGCCGTAGTAGCCACCTAAAAACCAGGCATGGCTAACAGAGTGCATGCCGGCAGTAATTTATTCTAACAAGGTTTATTCTTGTGTGATCTATTTGATACTGAAATTGACCATCTCGATCCTTGTTCTCAGCTCCTGTAATTTAACTCGCCCAAATGTCTTCGTTAGGTGGTCGACGAGCTGGTCATTTGTGCTGATGAATTCAGCCTGCATCTCTCCAGCCAACACGCACTGCCTGATGAAATGATACTTCACTTCTATATGCTTGCTGCGCTCGTGATGAACTGGATTTCTGCTCAAAGCCAGGGCTGACATGTTGTCAATCCGCAGGTCCACTATTTCAGCTTCCACTCCTCTGAGTTCACCCAACAGTCGAGCCAGCCAGATGCCCTGAGTCGCTGCCATAGTAGCAGCTACATACTCTGCCTCACAGGAGGACAGAGCAACAACCCGTTGTTTCACAGACTGCCAACTGATCAAATTTTCGCCGAGGTAGAACAGTAGGCCTGTAGTGCTCTTCCTCGTATCAATGTCGCCGGCGTGGTCACTGTCACTGTAGCCAATCAACTTGATTTTTTCTGCTCCCTTGTAGACAAGACCATACTGAGTAGTGCCGATGATGTAGCGCAACAGCCTCTTGACTGCAGCCATGTGTTCCTCTGTGGGCCACTCCATGAACCGGCTGATGTAGCCAACTGCGAAGGAGATGTCCGGCCGTGTATGCACAAGGTAGCGGAGGCTGCCTACAATGCTCCGGTGGGAAGTGGCGTCGGTGAGAGGTGCAGTGCTGTCACGGCTAAGCTTCAGCCTTTCCTCCATTGGTGTGTGAGCAGGATTGCATCCACTCATCCCTGCCAATTCCAGTATCTTCCTAGCATACGCTGCCTGACACAGCTCAATTTCTCCCTCATTCTGCCGAACCTCGATTCCGAGATAGAATGACAGCAGTCCGAGGTCACTCATGCTGAATTGCTCCTTCATCTGCAGCTTGAAGCGATCAATCTCCCGGCTATTGGAACCGGTGATCACAAGATCATCAACATACACTCCAACAAGCAGACGTGCGCCGCCATGGCCTTGGCCATAGACTGCATGCCCATGGGAGCACTGCTCGAAGCCCAGGTTCTTCAAAGTCTCATCCAGCTTAGAGTTCCACGCGCGTAGTGCCTGCTTGAGCCCGTACAACGCCTTCTTCAGACGCAGCACTTTTCCTTCTTCCCCGGCAATGGTGAAACCCGGGGGCTGTGTCACGTACACTTCTTCTTCTAGCGTCCCATTGAGGAACGCCGACTTCACGTCCATGTGATGGACGGACCACTTCTGTGCAGCAGCCAGCACGAGCAGCAGCCGTACGGATTCCATGCGAGCCACAGGAGCGAAGACCTCGTCGTAGTCCACCCTAGCCTGCTGCACGTAGCCCTTCACAACAAGCCGGGCTTTGTGCTTGACCACCTCGCTGGCTTCGTTCTTCTTGAGTTTGAACACCCACTTCAAACTGATGGCGCGGTGACCACGCGGCAAAGTAGAGAGCTCCTAGGTTCCATTGTCTTCGACTGACTTCATCTCGGCCTCCATTGCCGCCCACCAGGAAGGGTCGCCTTGTGCCTCCTTGTACGAAGCGGGTTCCCCTGCTTCTGTCAGGAGCAGAGTCTCGGCGCCTGCTGGACTGCGGTGTGCACGTCCAGGGACAGCCCCGTCTTGCAGGATGTCATCGATCCGGCGGTAGCGAGGCGGTTCATCATCATGGCTCGCATCAATGCGCTCGTCGTCGTTCGGTGGCGGCGAGACAAACATCGATGGTGCTGGAGCAGGAGGCGAGGGCGCAGGGGTCCTTGGAGTAGGAGCTGGCGGTGGTGATGCAGGTGCAGGCACAGGTGATGGAAATTGAGTCGGAGCAGGATCAACCACACGAACCTCAGAGTACTCGACGATGAAATCGCTCGACGGTGCTCCTCCTCCTTCTTGTTCATCCGCCTCCCAATTCCACGTCGTGTCTTCATCAAACACGACGTCGCGTGAGATATGGACACGGCCAGAGTGAGGTTCATAGAGGCGGTAGGCCTTGGAACCCTCCTGGTACCCGAAGAACACCATGGCAGTGCTCCGATCATCAAGCTTGCGGACGTGCGGCTTCGTCGTCTTCATGTAAGCCACACACCCGAAGGTGCGCAGGTAGTGTACTGCAGGTTTGCGCCCATGCCATGCCTCGAAGGGGGTCTGACCCTCGAGAGCCTTGGTGGGCACACGGTTCAGCAGGAAGACGGCCGTTGAGACGGCCTCTCCCCAGAAGACTGCTAGGACTTGACGTTGCTTGAGGAGGGCGCGCGCAATGCTGAGGATCGTCTGATTCCGCCATTCTACAACCCCGTTCTACTGGGAGGAGTACGACGCGGACAGATGGCGAGTGAGCCTGTGCTCTGCACAGTGCTCGGCGAAGGTGATCGAAGTGAACTCCCCGCCATTGTCTGTGCGGAGAACGCGTAGACGCTTGCCTGACTGGACCTCAGCAGCCGCCATGATCTTCTTTACGGCTTCTGGAGCTTCTGCTTTTGAATCCAGCAGCGCCAGCCACATATAGCGATTGGCATCATCCACCATCAGCAGGAAATGGTGGCGGCCCGTGGGTGTTGTTGGAGCAATTGGCCCACACAGATCTACGTGCACCAAGTCCAGAGGATCAATTGCGTGATACTTGGCTTGAGCTGGGAACGACGACCGCCTCTGCTTTGTGATGATGCATGTGTCACAGAGTTGATCGACATGCTCAATCTCAGGCAGGCCACGTACCATGTCATAGCGCACCATCTTCTGCAGTGCGCCAAAACTGATGTGCCCGAAGCGGGCATCCAGCGCCATGCGTCGTCGCGGTGATGTGCAGCAAGACAAACAGGACGAGCTATATTCACACGTAGAGTGTACAAACGACTATTGCTGCGACGTACCTTGACGATCAGATGGCGTTGCTTGTCCCAGATGCGAAGAAGGCCATCTTCAATCTCCACCTTGGACCCGTGTTCATCGAGCTGCCCAACTGAAATGATGTTGTTTTTCAGTCTGGTAATCCAGTACACATCAGCCAGGATCTTGTGGTCGCCTTCCTTGTCGGTAAAGAGGATGTTGCCGCAGCCGAGGATCTCCACTAGAGAACCATCGCCGAAGCGAACTGTCCCCGTCACGCCAAGATCCAGCTCAGCAAACGCGTCACGGCAGCCTGTCATGTGGTTCGTAGCCCCTGTGTCGAGGTACCACAGGTCAGAGTGCGTGCCTTCGCTTGCTGTGTCGAGATTCACTTGAGCCCGCGGTTCTTCTAGTTGAACATTGGCCGGCGACGGATTTGAGGAATTCGTGATGGAGCACACCTGGGCCATGACAGACCCGGTGCGTCGTCGTTGTCATCGGCCTGGTTCAGGTTCGCCTGCTCCCTCTTGCGCTGGCGGCAATCCTCGATCAAGTGACCCAGGCGGCCGCAATGACGGCACTTGATCTCGTCACGGTTGCTGCTACCACCGGGGCGCTCTTTGTTCCCGCCATTCTTCTTTGGCGGACGTGACCGGCATCGGTTACTCGGCTTTGAACCCGAGCTTTCTTCACCTGGATGCCTCTGCTTGTACTTGGCGAGCCACTGTTCCTCAGTGAGCAACATTTTCCCGCCAGTCTCCTTGACGGGTTCCTCTTCCACCTCGTCTCTGCCATCCTGGGCCTTGAAGTGCCCAGCGAGTTCATCGACGGTGAGAGTAGTCACGTCGGTAAGGGTCTCTAGTGCCACGATCAGCGAATTGTACCGCCTGGGTGCAACACGGAGAAACTTCAGGACCACCTTCTCCGGCGGTTCCGGATCGCCGAGGATCTGCAGCTTGTTCACCATGGCCGTGAGGCGCATGGCGAACTCTTCGACACCCTCACCCGCCTTGAACGCGATTGCCTCATACTGCTTGTGCAGCGTTTGAGCTGAGGATCTACGGACTCGGTCATCGCCGATCCGCAATCTGCGTATCATCTCCCAGGCCTCCTTTGCACTCTTCTTGACGGCGATAGCCGCGTGCATCTCTGGTGGAAGACCGAGGAGTATGGCCTCAAGGGCCATACGATCTTCTTGGGCGTCAATGTCATCGAACTCCACGGCCTCCCAAAGACTGCGGGCTTGCAGCTTGACCTTCATCACCAGGGACCAATCGCCGTAGTTGGAGCTGCTCAGGATTGGGAAGGTCCCGGCACCACCGACCTCCTTGACGACCCGCTGTACGACGGTGTGACCACGTCGTCCGCGCGGGGAAGGGGAGTTACGGCGACGGCGCTCATGGCTTGGGGAGCGCGATGGTGGAGGCGTCTTCTTGCCAGCGTCACCGTCGTCGGCGGCCTTCTTGGGCGGCGTCCCAGCCATGATCGGGCTTGCACAGGATCACACAACGCTGCTCTGTATACCAATTATTGGAAAACTGAATGCGAGAGAAGTGTTTTTGGTGCTACGAGAAGCTGCAGCTTTTCTGTTTATTGACTCGGCTTATATCGTCAACTGAACACAAAGGCCGTAGTGGCCTGAAAACCTGGCCATGATGACCTACAAACTTGGCATGACGCTCTACTGACCCGGCCTTAGTGGCCACCTAAAAACCAAGCATGGCTAACAGAGTGCATTCCGGCAGTATAGCTGAAAAGGAATTAAAAGAAATAAAACAAACACAAGGTTTATTCTAACACCACCGGGCGGTAGCTCAAGCTCGCGTTAATGGTCACGGTGTGTGTGAGCGGTGCATGGTCAGGCGGCGTGAAGCTCGTGCGTGCATCGTCGAGCGGGGCCGGCGCGTCACGGAGCAGGGGAGGCGCGTAGTGGAGCTGGGGAGGCAGCCAGAGCGTGCTATTGAGCGTGAAAAGAGCGGCGGGGCGTGCTCGTCCATTAGCGTCGGCGCGCTCATGCGAGGACAGGGGCACAGCATCGGCGACGGGACGTGTCCTTGGCAGCGGCATGCGCTTGAATGCGGTCACTGCGGCGAGGGTGAGTTGCTAGGCCACGATGGCGGCGTTGTCGGTGGTTGGGAGTTAGAGCGGCAAGGGTGGAGGTGACGGCTCGAGGTCTGCTAATGGTGCAGGGTCCAGCTCTCTGTGCTGCGTCGCGGGTTAGGTAGGCATCAAGAGCTGCAGGGGCGGCATGCGGTGGTGGCTCGAGTAAGGCACAGTGGTCGGGGCGTGCGGCTGGGGGTGCTCGGTGCGAGCGTGACCGAACGGAGGCAGCGATGGCTTCTTCTGCCATCTAACCCAGGGAGGAAGACGACGTCCAGGCGGCTGGGCCGGTGGATCTGCGCGCGGCCCAGGTGGAGAAAGGAGGCGGCGTGGCCCAGGTGGAGGGGTGGGGAGGCACTGGTGGCGGCTGGGCCGGGGGAGGCGCGTGGCCTAGAGAGGAGGGGGAGAAGCGGGCGCGCTGGGCCGGGGGAGGCGCACGGTCCAGTGGCTGGCGGGTGGAGCGCGGCCGGGTGGGCCGGCGGCGCATGCGCGGCCCAAGAGGGAGAGAGGAGGGTGGCCTGCGGGGGAGGCGAGGTGCGTTGTGCGGGGAGAGAGGGGAAGCAGAGGCGGCTTGGGCTGGGCCGGAAAAAGAGGGGGGAAAGGAGGATTCGGCCTGCGCTGGGCTGAGAGAGAGAAGGGAAGGAGGGGTCTCGGCGCAAGAAGGGGAGGAAAGGTTTCATTTATTTCCCTGGATTTTTGACATTTGGCTTTTGAATAGGTTCAAATAGGATTAGAGTTTTAAAATGAAGTGACACGCAAACAATAATTGCAAGAAAAACAATCACTCATCAAGATTTATTTTATTATGTTCAAAATTTTAATTATTCTAGTTTAATTAATTAAGGAGGTTTTCACTTTTCAAAAATCGTGAGATCGTATTAATTTCAAAAACTAAAATTCACACTAATTTTCTATAATTAAATTAGTATTAAAATTTGAGGTGTTACAACAACGCAGGTGAGGTTACAGATGAGAAGTACGATAGAAGCCCGGAGCCACCGTTGTTGCCTCCGGATCCGTGGCCACACACGATGGAGGAGGGAAGGGGAGGCCGGCCGGGCAACGGAGGAGGGAAGGGAAGGTCGACGTCACACGGGAAGGGAAGGGGAGGCTTGCGGCGCGCGAAGAGAGAGAGAGAGAGAGGTGGGGTGGCGGCGGCAGGGAATGGAGAAGTTTATGTTAAAGTGTTGCTTATATACTGACGAGGGTGGATGGGGTGGTGGCGGCGGGGAATGGAGAAATTTAGGTTAAAGTGTCGCTTATATACTGACGAGGGTGGACCCCCCCTGCGCGCGCAGGCCCTCAAGGTTATTTTTTGTTTTATTCATCTTTCGTTCATTTTCAACATTGAGATGCAGTCACTCTAGGTTAACATTGAATGGTGGAAGAAGAGAGGAAGAGACGGGAGGAGCTAGAGACAAGGGTGCAGCAGATAGAGGCTGTGCAAAAGAGGCAGAATGAGAAGATCGAGCAGTAGAGTTAGCAAGAGATGGCGCATTTCTATAGCTACATGCAAGATCTTTCTACGTGGATGGGTCATACTCTGCCACCGATGTCCTGGGCTTCACCACCTCCTCCCATTTCTCATGTGAGTCCCTTGATAACCTTATAATTCCATTTCAATTACTTGGTTACCTTAGATAACTTACACAAACTTAGATCGTTACTTACAGTTCTTATTAGTTAGAAAACTTAGACAACCTTAGAGAACTTATACAACTTTTAGTTTGTTACTTAGAGAACTTGTTTTTGTTCTCCTTTGTGCAAAATCTTTCTCCGTCGGCGGCATCGAATGATGAGCCTCAGGACCAAGACCCATCACTCCGTCGCAATCTGTTTCCATCTGTTCAGTGATTTGTGTATTATTTCTTGTTGTGATTTATGGATTGTTAGCGACTATTTTTTATTATGAACAAACTTGTGACTTGTGAATTTATGTGTTGTCAAACTACCTGTGATGCTTATTGTCATATATATGAACTGTCTATGATGATTATTGTCATGTCTTTGAACTGCTTGTGATGTTTGTCGGTTTATATGACTAAGCAATAAAAACAGGACCTAGATGGTCAATTTGCCGAGTGTAATGACCAAGACACTTTGACAAATGTTCAATGCTTTGTTGAATGTAATGACCAAGACACTCAGACAAACGTTCAATGGTTCAACTGTTTGTCGAGTGTCATGACCAAGACACTTGGCAAAGTAGTGAAGCTTTGCCGAGTGTTGCGTACCGACTTGCCATCTACTCGTCTTTTTTTTTCTTTTACTGATAGTCATTCGGACACTCAACAAAAGTTTTATTACGATAAAAAAACACTCGGTAAAGCTTGCTTTGCTTAGTGTTTTATTACAGAGTGTGGTATTATTAGTTTTGCTAAGTGCTTTTGTCACTCGGCAAATGCCGTCTCTCCGGTAGTGCACCCTTCCTTTTCTGCTCGGCTTCTCGCATGCGAGGTCTGCACAATGAGTCCGTCTTATCTGTCAGTAGAGGGCACGATATGTCGAGGTCCCGCCTTCTTGCTCATCGGTTTCATGTGTGGTGTGCTTTTCATATGCGATGCTTTTATGATACAATCAATAATTCGATTTATTTTAAATCAGGTATAGCTCTAGCGTCCTTGCGGCCTGGTGGTGTCGTACATAGTGGTAATGCATGGTACGGCCCGCTCTAAAACAAAGAAAGGTGAATGCCAACTGCCAATGAGATCGCAACACTACAGGCATTAAAGGATGTCAAGTCCGTTGGGCCTTCAAAAAGTTTCTTCACTTCCAGATCGTTCAGGGACAGGGAGTCGAGCTCTGCTCTTTGTTGCCACACCTTGGACGATTCATGAACTCGAGTCGGACTCATGCACTGTTGATAGCGTACTGATTGAACCACCCGGCCCGGACCTATGGCTGGTACAGAGAATCTCTCACGATGGATAAATGACAAATCGAAAGCTCTACGGAGGCAAACATCCTATCATTTGTCATGGAAATGGGATGGAAGTATGAATAGGAAAGAAAATAGGGGACTTCTACCTTGAGATCTGCGGATCTACCTAGTAACCTCCGAGGGTTTTTGATAAATAAAAAAAGACAAAACAAAATCTTTAGAACAAGACAAAGCCTAAAGGGTAGAGCACTTAGCCGAGCATTTAGTAGTTGTTCGGCTGGATAAGATTTTCTGTTTAAACGTCTAACTATTAATTTTCATAATCAGTATGATGTTAAAAAATAGTGATAATTACGTTAATGCCAAAATCTAAGAATATAATGTATATGATTTTATGCTGGTGGAGTTGCTTTGATTAAGATTTTGTTAGTTTATTACTCTAAACTAACACTACCACAAAACTAGTCTGTAGCGGTATTTTCTAAGAGAGCCTAGCGGCGAAAACAAAGTCAACCACCGCTATATTATTATATATACTTCTAAAGGCGGTTCGGAAGCTGACCCGCCGTTGAAAAGTAAATTTTACCGACGGTACACAATGTGGACCGCCGCTACAAATGCCCATTAAACAGCCCGCCATAAAAATATGTTAGCCAGCCCATTTAACTAAACCCTAACACCTCTCCCTCCCCTCCCCTCACTCCACGCCTCTCTATCTCTCTCTCTCTCTCTCTCTCTCTCTCTCTCTCTCTCTCTGCTACGCCCGACGTGCGCCATCTCCCTGCTCTCCCTTCTCGGGTCCGGCGCTCCCCCTCCCTGATGGCTCAACGGCGGCACCCCTTTGGCCCTCCCCCTCATCTTCCGGTGCCCCTCCCCCTCACCTTCGAGCTCGGTGGTGGCGTGGGGCTTCTCCCATCTGAATTCGGCGCCTCCTCCTCACCTTCGAGCTCGACGGCGGCGGCGGTGGGCTCCGCCCATCCGGAACCGACGCCCCTCTCCCTCCCTGACAGCTCAGTGGCGCCGCCCCTCCCCCTCACCTTCGAGCGTGGCAGCGAGCTCCACTTTGGATCCAGCGCATCTCCCATCCCCCCCTCCAGATCCGGGCCCCCAGGCACGTTGGTAGGCTCCTCCCCTCCCCCCTTCGGATCCGGGCCCCTAGGCGCGGCGGCGGACGGGGCTGCTCTGACACTCAGAGCGGTGGCGCGGGGTGGGGCTGCTCCGGATCCGACGCTCAGAGGCGGCGGCACGTGGCGGGGCTGCTCCGGATCCGGCGCTCAGAAGCGGCGGCGTGTGGTGGGGCTGCTCCGGATCCGGCACTCAAAGGCGAGCGGGGCTACTCCGGATCCGGCCTGCTCCCTCTTCGTGGCAGCGCGGCATGGTCGGGGCCCGTGGGTGCAGCGGCGTGGATAGAGGTGGACGGACCTGGATGGGCTCGGACGTGGGCTATTTTTTTTTGTTTTCTCTAGTTGGAGGTAGCAGCGGGTGATTTGTCACCCGCCGCTACTATTCGTTAGGTAGCGGTGGATTGTTTCCTCCCAAGGAAGTCTGCCGCTACAAATATGTTTTTTTAGCTACGGAACCGTAGCGGTGGTTGTGCATGCCCGCCGCTACAGTACTTATTGAACCGCCGCTAGAGGCTTGTTTTCTGGTAGTGTAAATAAAAGATTTATGTTAGAGTATATATGGTAGACTAGATATTTATATTATAGAATACCATATGTATCGGCAGCTCGTCGTGACCCCTAGTCTTGTACTCATATATACTGACCGGGGGCACAATGCAATAGAATTCATAGATATTCTATTTTCTTTTACATTGCATTGGAAGAAGTTATGATCTGTGATCTAACCCTAAGTGGGCATAGTTCTTTGTAGTAAAACCCTGTTTACGTGAATGGTGGGCTGCATCAATATTCTCCTCCTCACCACTTTGCGCACCACAACCGTCATCGAGGCTTTATCTGCTGATCTCCTCCAAGATAGGCACATGTTTGATATGGTCCCTACCCCTGTGTGCTCGATATTGGCAACATCAGTGCATGTCTTCATCGATGTGTTCCCAAGCCTGGCAAAACCCGACGAATGCCTCGTCCATGGAGGTTAGACTACATCAACTTCAGCACCGATCCTCTTCTTCATGGTGTCTCAACTGTGTCATCGTCTTCATCCAAGGCGCATCCATGTGCCTATGGGTTCATGTGCAGCTTTCTTAACATTGGTGACTTTGACTTCGTCGACCATGGCTACCTCAGACTTACTCAACCACGGCTATCGTCCTCGCTCCTAACTATTACAGTATGCACAAGACTAGCTAATAACAGTGGCTCTCTAAAATTAGCTAGCAAGAATTTTGGAATGAAGAGCCACCAAATTTAGAGAGTGAGATAGACATTGTTAAAGATACTTTTACTTAATAATAGCTATATTTGACTTTATAATCTTTTTTTTTTTTGGCTATTCTCTTGGAGTTGCTCTAAAATATTGGATCTGATATTAATCCTTTGTTGTTGCTTCATAAGAGTGAAGTAAATCAAATTGTGGGGGAAAGGGAGGCACTTTAAACTCACCAACGAATGGCTTCACTAACGTTTAACAAACAGAAAAATAAATGGGGTACGGCGGGGTGGGGGGGGGGGGCGGTTAAAGGTGATCTTTATTCCCCTAGCTGCTCTCTATTCAGCAAGTAACTCTTTTCAAAAGATGACAACTTAAGATTACCAGTCAAAAACCAACGCCTTTTCTTCTCATATAGCTGCATCATTACATTGATATGATCTGATGTCTCGCTCTTGCTACAGTACTTGCACTCATCTTTTCCGTTCCACATTTTCTTCATCAATTGCTCTGTTGACTGTATTCTATTAGAAAATATGATTACAGGTGTGAAAAAGAGCAAGAAGATAAAACAGACTTGAAGTGCTTGCTCGGACTCAAATGGGTGTTCTTCATAGATTTGTTGTTAAAGAAGTATCCAAATTTAACAGAAAGTCAAACTTGTGATCCTAATCTAGATGGGAGTCATGGCTATACGACCATGAAAAATGTCAAGGCTCCTTTTAAATAGAAGGAACACAGAATTACAAAACAAAAATCAATATATTTGGGTCATGTATTCTTAAAACCAGGGGGCATTTTGTTTTCAGGCCTAAAAAATTCCTTTACTTTCATGTGACTGCCAATCGAATGCACATCAGAGCACATGAATGAGCATTTGGTCCATTGGAAGCAGCTGCCTGGAAATTGTGTTTTTGTGAGGTGAACCGGCCGGGGATATGAATTGAGATTTAAGTGTTATGACATTCCTATCGTTTGTGATAGGATAGGATATGCATGTCCATATTCTAGTGCTGAGTATTTGTGCATGTACATTAGTGTTTCCTCACACGCACTTGTGAGGTTTAATTTGCATTGTCCCTGAGATCTAATTTGTTAATGGATATATTAATCTAGCAAAACATAATATTTTTTTAAAGAAAAAGGTAGGCAGAGCCGCCAAAGATGTAGATGTAGACCAATCACTCTGCTTGTACTGTCTTTTGGTCTATGTAAATTCGGGGTCGTACTTTAGGTGTTTGTTCGAGCAGGCCCGCCTGTATGCCATTTACGTTTGTTCTGTTGTGTTAGTATTTTACTGCTTTTTCTGTTTGTAAAAACTTCTTCGGTAGTCTCATGGCCATGAAAAAAAGGTCCACTTCTTCTAGAGTATACGAAAGTCACAAGTCAAGTCACTACATAACACTATTGCCTACTGTGAACTATGGAGAAATATAGTTTATTACCAGCTTATAATCTGTTGGTAAATGTATATTTTTTTCTCCTTCAGTTTATCTATCGGCAATCGTTTTCTAAGGCAAGTATATTTTTTCTGCTTCACTTTATTTGTCGGCAATCCTCTCCTAAGGCAACTAGTTATTTGCCAGTGTGTTGTTCTCATCCCACAAAAAAAAAAGGACTTGCTAATTTTCAGCTGATTGAAAGTTCCTATTTGACCCATTGGATCTAAATCTAATGGTTTATGATTATTATATAAATAATCTTATAATAGAAAAATAAAAACATAAAGTAACAAATCATTGACTGAAAGATTTCAGTAGATTGAAGGCTAGAAAATATGTAAAGAAAATAGACTGTCGCTGTAACATTATACCTCGAGCTATCTGTCGATGTTGGTGCGGGTCTCTTTGACTGCTGCCCTGGAAATCATTTGGCCAAGCCCCAGCTCACCTAATCGGCTAACTCCAACCCTACCTACATCTTTCCACGCCGATGCCAACAGCTAACAGGCAGCCAAGCATGTAATGGTATAGTGAGTGAACGCTGTTATATGATGCAGACAGCAGCACGGACTATTTAGAGATTCGTACATATGTAGACTGAAGTTTGTGCAAGTAGACTGGACGTGGGATGTAGACCGGGGCACTATTTGAGTGCAAGGTGTGTGTATGTATACCGCACACAGTTCATGGGGCTGCCAAACGTAGATTGCGATTTAAGCAAACTGATTGACAATCAGGTTGCTAAATACTGGACTGGTTGATGAGGTTTTGCACTGTCCGTACTGGCAAACAATCATGGCTATAAATAGAACCATGCGTTCAGAGTTTGCCACACAGCCCAGCTAGCTAGTAGCAAACCACTTTCACACATCATCAGTTGCTAGTGCGCGCAAAATGGATGCGGCTACCATTGCTGATTGTTTCAAGGATAAGAGCATCTTAATTACTGGCTCCACGGGTTATATAGGGAAAAGTACGTATATGTCCATTTATCCACTTAATTTACAATAACCTCTATATTTCTATTATATTTCAAGAGATGCTTGTGTATAAAAAAGAGCACCACCGACATGGAGATACTGCTGTACTCCCTCCATACTGCAAAAGAAAGTCGTTTAGGACATGATTTACAATAACAAGTGATTAATTAGAGAGCATTTTTCTTGTGACTAACTAACAAACAGTTCTCTCTTTATTTCTTGAGAAAAACATCATAAATCTTTAAAAAAAACAAATTGAATTGGTTCTTTTTCTTGTTTTCTTGGCATTGCTGCGCATTTAGTACTCTTGGAAAAGATACTAAGGGTTCAGCCTGATGTGAAGAAGGTATTCCTCTTGGTACGAGCTGCTGATATGTCGGTCGCAGAGGAACGAGTCTTCAACGAGGTACATACATGGACAGAGATGTTATTGCTCGCCATATATTAATAAGCACGTCTTGTATCCATTTTCTTCTTGAAGGAAATATTAGCAAATTTTCTTCTTCTTAAGCTATTAGTTAGGAGGCTTCCTGTACCATGAATCGGTTAACCGAACTTAATCAGTGTTTCCTTTTCCAATTTTTATTCTATGTAGGAATATTTTACAGTCAATCTCTGAGATAATTGATTTAGGATTTTTCTCATGCACAAAATTTACAAAGAGCGAACTTAACAATTCCTTAAAATCAAATCAACAATTTTTATGGCCTACTTCAGTCTATATATGTCAAACTATCTTGAGTTTGGTCAGGCACTTAGACTTATAGAGAAAACGTAACAATATTAGATGCATCATATGATCTGACTTTTGATATACGTTTAGATTGTAGGCAATGAGCTATTTGACACGCTACGAGAGAAGTGTGGACCCAGTTTCCATCGTTTCCTTAGAGAAAAGATATCACCTTTAGCTGGAGACATCATGGAGGAGAACTTAGGGCTTGAGAGCTCCAAAATATCGGAATTGTCACAGCAGATTGACATCATAGTTAATGGAGCTGCAACAACAAACTTTTATGAAAGGTGTCATTTATCAATTAGTATGAGTACTTATTTAAAACAAATAAACAGAGGAATTAAGTGCTAGACAAACTGACTTTGAACATGCCTCATTCAGATATGATGTTGCCTTGGCATCCAATTCCTTGGGAACAAAGTACATATGTAAGTTTGCGGAGAAGTGTCCTAATCTGAAAATGTTTCTTCACGTTTCCACTGGTACGTATATAAGTATCTCTTTTCTTCAATTAATATGCTTCTGAGAACCATTGCTAATCAAACAGCGAGTTGACATCAGAATTCAATTTCTGTGAGTTAAATTTATTTTTATTCGCACAGCTTATGTTGCTGGTGAACAACAAGGGCTTTTGTTGGAGAAACCATTTCGTTTTGGTGAAACCCTAAAGGAAGGTTGCCATTTGGACATCGATGCAGAGCTAAAGTTGGTTGATTCTGTAAAGGCAGAACTTGCACACTCAAGTGGTAACTCGAAGCATCTAGAGAGGAAAACCATGAAGAAACTTGGATTGAAGAGGTTCTCTAACATAATTTTATTAGCACTGAAACCAATTATATAATAGTGCAAGAGAATACTTGAGTTAGTGATTAACACATTGGACTTGTTCTATTACATTTTTATGAAAAAGGGCTAGACACTTTGGATGGCCGAACACATATGTGTTCACGAAGGCTATAGGCGAGATGCTTGTTGAGCAGTTCGCAGGTGATCTTCCGGTTGTAGTTGTTCGTCCAAGTATGGTATCCAGCATTTACCGTGACCCGTTGCCTGGTTGGATAGAAGGGGCTAGGTATACACACTAAGAATTTGTCTATAGTATTGTAATTAACTGGTTCCTATACTAAACAATGTACAAATTGAAGTTGGTAATCAGTTGACATGATGACTTGGAAAACTCTTCTTCTGTGCTATAGGACAATTGACGCTATAATTACTGCTTACGCCAAGGAAAATGTTCCACGTTTCATTGGTGATGCTGATGTCATCCTTGATTTGGTAATGGTACAGTAATGCATCAATAAACTGTAAAATATTTTTTGACAATTCATGTTCACAGATTCCTGGAGACATGGTGGTGAATGCAATGATGGTAGCTATGGCCTTTCACTGGAATGAGAAAGGCCAAGTTATCATCCATGTGACCTCATCCCTACAAAATCCATTGTCAACTTCTAGTGCATTGGAGATCGGGTACAGCTATTTTTCAGCTAACCCGCAGATAGGAAAGAATGGGAGGATCATCAAAGCCAAACGGTTGCAATTAACCAAAAATTTTGCAAGCTTCCGAGCTTACATGTTTCTGAAGTACAAGCTGCCATTAGAGGTCAGCTGAAATCACATACTCCTACATAACAACGTATGCTACAAATTAATTGTTGCATGGGCATACATATGTCCCAGATTATCACTTACACAATATATGTGTTCTCTGAGAAACAGATGTTGCATTTGATGAATATATTGTTGGGCGGATCTTTTTCTCGGTATTATAATAAGTTCAACAGAAGCTACAAATATTTCATTCTTCTGGCAAAACTATATGCACCATATAGTTTCTTCAATGGCCGGTAGGTTTTACACTGTTTGTTTTTGTGGTCATATACATATTCTTGGCCTTTGATATCTATTTGATCTAATTTTATTGGCTAATTTTTAGTATATATGGTTTTTTTAATTGTATTGTCTTCATTTCTAGTACTACACATATTGGTAATGGAGATTTTGCATTCATTTATGATGAAAATATGTGAAAGTTTCATTATATAGTAAAACAGTCATATTTATAATGTTAACCTTTTTTTTTGGCTTTGCGTGCAGCTTCGATGACACAAATTTGGCAAGGCTGCAGGCTGCAACAAGTAGTGAAGCTCAGGATTTTAACTGTGATCCCAAATCCATTGACTGGGAATATTATTTCCACAACATCCACATACCAGGCGTCTTAAAGTACGGCCAGAAGAAGTAATATAATACGCAGAGGCCCGTATCAAAATGAATAAACAATCTATATACGACCTGAAAAAAATATGCCGTAGCACACAGTGAAAGATCGAAGCATTTATAATCTCTGTAGTGTAGTTGAATAATGTAAAATCCACCAAGAATCTCATCATGTAATGTGACATACATTTACCGGATATCTTACTCTTCGAAACTAGAGGAACAAAAATATGATTAACCAAATTTAAGAAAAAACGATAAATATGCTTGCGATGAATAAAAGCGTCTTCATCACAATGACCTCTCGATCCAGACACAGTTGATGTACAGATGGGAGATCTAGCTTTGCATTCTACAGCCTAAATATCCCCGTACCATTGATCCACCACCGGGTGTTTTTGTATTATGTCATTCCATATGTTTGTGTCTATTATCACAATAGCAAAAAAGGCCTGTAGCGGCGGTTCGAAAAGCTCTGTAGCGGCGGGCAGGTCACTCCGTCGCTACGCAAATGCAGCTACAAATAAGCGTTTATAGCGGCGGATGGTTTGTCATCCAAATAAACCGCCGCTACAAACACATTATTAGCGGCGGTTGAAGATATCAATCGCCGTTATTGTTAGCTACTAGTAGCGACGGTTGACATCATCAACTACCGCTATTGTTAGCTATTAGTAATGGCGGTTGGCAACATCAACTGCTGCTACTTGTTATTTTCCAAAAAAATTAGCAAATATACAGAAATCAGAAATTATAGATTCTGCATACACAGAAATTTACAAATCTCATCATAGATATTTACAATATCTCATCACAGATATTTACATCTCATCACAGAATATATACAACATTATCATCAAAATGTTCAATTAAGATTAAAAAATATTTTATATGAACCCTAATGCATAGTCATCATCTTTTTTCGACACACCGGACTCATATGGTGCTCTTGAACCAGCCCACTCATAAAGGGACCTATGTTTTGTTGTTAGTTCACTGTTTGAATCAAAACACTTCCCTTCTGGACTAATTAACTCTCTCAACATAAAATAACAAAAAGAAGCTACAACTAGATACATGGCATTTGTACTTAAGTGAACGCGTGATTCAGGAATTATACCCTTTTTGATCTCGTCGTTCCTTTTCATCTTTGTAGCTCATTCTCTTTTTGTCCTTGCGGCTTTCTGTGTCACATGAGCAGAATCCTCAATGATATGATCCAGGTAAAGTAAAATGGACATAAACAAAATCAACTTACCTCTTATTGAGACTCCTCAATGATATGGTTCAGGTAAGTTGAAGTGTCAGCCCGAGAACACACAAGTATAGTAACCACAATGCACACTTCCTCGTATTTGCTTATGGCACTATAAATTAGAGAACACAAGTTCGTTACACTTACGATAATTATATGAATGGATAGTACGATAAGAATGTGTATGAGATGCATATAAGTCTTACCTAAAACTTATGACAGAAGCACATCTTCTTTTTCCTTGTAGGATGACATGCCCCGCCGGCTATGACATATTTCTCATAAGCACTACGCGATCGACAAAAGCTTATCATTAGATGATATTAACATAATCAAACCATACACACGTAGACCAATTTCTTACTGATCTATGACTTCTAGAATG
The DNA here is from genome assembly GCA_030378355.1 of Eleusine indica. Lineage (NCBI taxonomy): Eukaryota > Viridiplantae > Streptophyta > Magnoliopsida > Poales > Poaceae > Eleusine > Eleusine indica. Next base: position 51,576,873 of record CM059494.1, read on the forward strand.
TCATCATATAAGTTCTTGTCATAGTCCAGGCTATCAAGTGATAGAAGGTACCCTTCATTCGGAAATATCATCAGACAGATCCAATGATCGCTACAACAATGTTTGTTGTCAATAAGTTAATTACAATTGGATTTAATTTTAACATAGAATACTTGATGAAGGTAGTAGTTGTCCAACTTACTTGAAGTTTTAAGGGGCCATAATGCACTCTCTATCTTGCCACCTCATGAAGCAGTCGTACAAGTAATTTGCAACATAAGTTCTTGCTTCTGTTGTCAAGACCGTCTTCATTTCAGCAAGCTCTGTCGATGTCTTATCCGGATAATTTTTTGGATTTATCACTGGGTTGATCGAGCTTTGGTTGATCCAGCTTAGGTTGACATAGGACACCCTCTAATATTTTGTATTGGTCTTCTTTCTTCAGAAAAGGAGTTCATGCTACAAAAGAAACATAAGATAATATATGGAACTATGCTTGAAATATGAAGTAGATCAAACACGATACTTACATGCACCACAAGGTGATGAAGGTGACGTCCATCTTGTCTAGACGAAACATCGAGTGGACATCCTCCCAAAATAGGTATAAGATTTGTTCATATTCTTCGTTGAACACCTCTTTTGGAATCCTACAAGTGATTTCGATGACCCCTTCCTTCCACGTCATCATGTACCAGTCAAGCAACTTCCATATCTCTCACGGCAGGTTCTTGTACATGTTCTTTAATATAAGGGGCTTACCGAGTATGAATTTTGGGTAGTCCACATCGTCGGTAGGATTGTCCAAAATTTGATCATCATACGACAATACATCCCGAGGATCTTCTTCTTGCAGTACGAGCTTGCTGGTGGTTGCTAGACGTTTTTTCAATCCAACCAAGTACTTATCAACATCACTTTTTGCTTTTGGGTCCTTTAGATTTTTGTCAAAACCGGTAATCGTCTTTGGGATTACCAGAGCCTTGACGACAACTGGCGCAGGCTGAACTTGGATTACTGGAGCCTGAACTTGAACCGTCGTAGCCACTGTTGACGGAGGCTTGACTTCAATTGCCAGAGCCTGGACTTGAATTGGTGGAGCCTTGTCGACAACAGGCGAAGGCTCGAGTTGAACAGTCTCCGGAAGAGGCTCATTGTCATGATAGATTATAGGACTGAGAGTCGAGCCGTCTTTCGGATGAGGAAATTAGGGCCTGTTGCCCGAAGCTGTCATGACTGGCTGGCTCACATGAAAGGACCTGTGACCAGACAACAGGGGTAGAGAAGCTCGTGTGGAGAGGACAACATCACGACGTTTCCAAATGATGAAAGAGTCGAGCGCATCTTGGAGAGTTTCTATACCCGGCTCAGGTATCGGACATTCGATCTCGTTGTCCTCATAGCCAGGTACTATATCCAACATGGAGACACGCACGTAACCTGGAGGGATATCCTGGTTATGGAGCGTCCGTCCTGGAAGTGCCATGCCGGATGCAAGCTTCATCGTCTTCCCCTTGTAACCAAATGGCACATGCAACTCACACGACGTTTCCTCAATAAGGTCCTCCGTTTCTGATGGTTGCATCAAGACTGATGGTTGACCCGAGACTGATGGTTGCATGGAGACTGATGGTTGCGTGGATGAGGACGAACCACGTAAGAAGGCATCCATAGCATCCTGTAGGTTGGGGTCCAAACGACCGCTTTGTTTGTCGCTAGCGAACATAAGAAGTTGCCGCCTCCAACCTCCTTGGCTTTCTCTTCTTGCTCTTTCTTGTGCAATGTATGCTTCTTGTATAGGTGTGAGGATGTTTCAGAGAAACCTTCTTTCCATGTTGCCGACAATGACACTCCCCGTACCCGACCACCATGTTCTTTGGTCCCAATAGCCCTCGCTAGCTCATCCTTGTGATACTCCGATGTAAACAGACCAGCCTCCGTCTATGTCGTGATGGGACCTTTCAAGGCTTGCATGACTTCAATTGTCGCGGGATCCTTCACAATAATTTCTCCTTCATCGCATAAGTCAGAGCGACCATATACTCAATTCCTGGTACGCTCATTGGTGTTTGGCAAAGGATCAGGTTTTCCTTCCGTGCGGAGTTTGGCTTCCGTCTCTCTCCAAATTGGAATCTTCTTTTTGTATCCGCCCGACCTAACTGCGGCTTGTACTTGTTCCGCTTGTTCAGCTCAACCATCTTTTCACTGAGCTCCTTCGAAGCACTGCTCGTCTTCTGCTCAACAAACTCATCCTATTCTTATTGACTGATATTTCCATGCTTGTCGAATGGGGTTTGATTTTTTTTTTTACGTATTGGCAGTTGAGCTTGGACTTGTAATCTCGAAAGATGTGATTGAGAGTGGACATTGTGGCCTTCTTGGCTCTCTCGAGATCCGCTGGCTGGAACTGGATGGTTGCTATGACATCAGCCCACATATCGTCTTTTCTACCATCCGGGACTTGGCGCCAATCTTGCCACGTGATTTTGCAATGGTCTCTCACCACTTTGCCGCAACGGTTCCGCCATTTGGCATTGACACCAGCGGGTTCAATCGGTTCCCCATCTTTGGGGTCTACTACAGTAACCTCGTAGATGCCCTCTGCCTTGTTCGCGGAGCGCTGACCGTGCTTGCGTTTGTGTGTGGACACTTGGGCAAGCACCTCTTCCGTTTGCTACTCGAGGGCCTCATCTGCCGCAGCCTCTGCTGCAAATCACTGACGGGCACTTCGTCGAGGGCCCTAGGATATAAGTAGTAGATTTTAGTTGATATAATCTATGTACCAATTAAGGAAACTATCTTTGACAAGATACCTTCTCTTCAGGCACATAATCAGGGTCCAGGTTCCCCAATTGACGTTCCTTAGGCGATGGAGGATGTGGATCCTCTGGTTCTTCATAGTGTTCGCTTGATCCATCATCGTCTGAAGACAACCTTGCTTCTAAGGGCGCCTTGAGGATGTCTTCCTCTTGAGAGGGCATATTGTCAACCATGACGAGAAGACTTTGACACCTTATATTAGATATGATGACTAGTTTAGAAAACAAGGAGTATACACCTTTCATCATTGAGCATATAAACAAGGAAAAGAAAAGAAAAGAACTGAAAAGTAAAAATTTGCTCTCAATGCGGGTTGTCGAATCAACGGCCTTCCAACGCTCTAAGATCCTTGACTTATACAACAACATATATCCGATATCCTAGGATATGATCCATGTCGCCACACTAGCCTCACTTAGCCTGCTTTCATTATTGAGCATGGGTCGATTGTCGATGTAGAATAGATAAGTAGTACAGAGAGACAAGGAGAAGAATAGAAAATTCAAAATTTGCTCTTAGTGCGGGTTGCTGAATCAACGGCCTTCCAACGCTCAAATAAGATCCTCGACCTGTACAGCAGCATGTATCCAATATCCTAGGATATGGCCCATGTTACCAGACAAGTCTCACTTAGCCTGCTTTCATCATTGAGCATGAGCCTATCAACTATATGTACCATCCGTTCATAGTAACATCGCATATATACCAATATGTATCATAGGCAGCAAGCATATGGCATATATATCACCATATATATCATAGGCAGGAAGTATATGACATATATATCACCATATATATCATAGGCAGCAAGCATATGGCAACAAATTAAATATATGGTAGAAAAATAAGTGGAGCCCCTCTATGATTAGGAAACTGAGATCTAGGATATTTTTTACTAAAAGTGGTGCTACCAATACAATCAGAAATTCAATAAGGTTCTACAGTGTATAGTGCTCCACTAAAGTAGTAAAAAAATTGACTTCAAGCAAAGAAACCATAGGAAACACATTTTCTCACAAAACCATAGGGGCAATAAGAAGTCCCAAATATTTTCTTAAGTCATTCACAACCAATAGAAGTATAGCATGTAGCAATTCCAAACAAGTGCAGAACATAGGAACAATCACTTCGGACTTCAAGTGTAGAGCAAGGATTTAAGTGCAAACATTTGACCATGTACTGTTATTCTCTACGGAACAGGCAAAAAAGTAGTCATCCATCAAGAATAAAGCAAGTATAGCCATGATCACTTCAATAAAAATAGTGAAACATTGAAACATAACCAGCAGTCAAGGAAACATAACCAACAGTGAAACATAGGCAGGAAAGTGCAGAATCAAGGATGTACTGGTAAAAAAAGAAAGAAAGTTGGTAACCCAGTGACTAATAAAATGCACATAACCAGCAGTCAATTATGATAGTTTGTTGTATCAACAGTGAAACCACACCCCATCAATTAGCCATGATCACTTCAATAAAAACAATGAAAAGGAATAAACACAAAAAGCCAACACCCAGTTACCCCCAACATGCCTTGGATAGACGAGAGCCTGGGAATCTACCAAGAACCCTACTGTCTAAAACGAGAAGCAGATCTATGTAGCATCAAATGAATCAAGGATGATCTTAATGCAATACGCTTGATTTTTATTTCAGTTTAATTAAGCTCCATGAATCTGGACCTATCCATAAATGATAAGGTTAAAAAAAAGTTGGCCTCAGTTTGAGTTCACAGTTCAGGTTGTAACATGTGTGATCAAATGTAATGTAACCAATCTGAGACAAATGAATTCACACAAGCACCTCCGACACGACGCTAGAGATGTCAATAGAACACAAGAAACTGGTTTATTTGACAACTGGAGAATGTCACGGAGAATGGGAACTCTAGGAGTGGGGAGCGTTATCACCAAGATTTGGGCTTGCTGACAATTATCTGAACTAGACTCGCTGCATTATGAAAATAACTTAAAAACAAGCTACGAAACCAGCATGACGAGCGTGCTTAACAATCAAATTTCATGCTCGTTGACTCGTTGTGCAATGTTCTACAACATGTGGGGAAAGGATTCCAAGTAAAACAATAAAACATCCATCAAAAAAAATGAAGATAGCTCTTAAACCCTAGATTTCCCAAGCAGAAGAGGGTCTCTCCCCATGCTCAGAACCCAAGCTTAGTCCAACGATGGCCGCAAAAAGGGCACATCAGAGAGCGGGGCAGAGGGAGGGGGAGAGAACGTGCGCACCTAGCCGAAGCTCGTCGGACGAGCGGGAGAAGGAGGAGGCCCGCGTGGTCGTGGAGGCTGCACCTGGTCAGAGGAGGGGATTCGGGCCTGCGACGGTGCTCGGGGAGGAGGGCAGCCCGACGAGGCAGAGCTCGAGGAGGAGGGCAGCCCGACGCGGTAGAGCTCGGGGAGGAGAGTGACGAGGGACGAGGAGGCGGGGGCGCGGTTAGGAGAGGAGGCCTACGCGGCGGCCGTCGACGAGGAGAGGAGGCCCATGCAGCGGCCGGATCAGGGAGGAGGCCCATGCGGCGGCCGGGTCGGGGAGGAGGCCCATGCGGCGGCCGGGGGTCGGGGATGGGGCCCGCACGATGGCCGTCAACGAGGAGAGGACGAGAAAGCCCATGCAGCGGCCGGGGTCGGGAGGAGGCCCATACGGCGGCCGGGGTCGAGGAGGGGGCCCGCGCGGCGGCCGTCGACGAGGAGAGGGGGAGGAGGCCCACGCGACGGCCATCAACGGGGAGAGGGGGAGGAGGCCCACGCAGCGGCCACCGACGAGGAGAGGGGGAGGAGGCCCACGCGGCGGCCATCGATGAGCTCAAGGAGGATCGGTGGTCGTCGACGAGCTCGAGGAGGCGACGGCGCTGGAGGACGGATTTGGGCAGCCTTACGGCGTGGAGAAAAGCTTCGGGGAGCTAGGGCTTGGGCCTCGCGCGCGCCCTTGGTTATATAGGGTTTCTCTCTTTAGCGGTGGCTCACAAGGCCAACCGCCGCTATTCTAAAATATTTTAAAACATATATTCATTTTAAAAACTTTAAAAAATATATTCATTTTAGGAAACTATTAAAATACCTTATTCATTTAGAAAGTTATTAAAAATACATTTTAAAGTACCTTATTCATTTAGAAAGCTATTCAAAAATATATTATTCATTTAGAAAGCTTTTAAAAAATATATTATTCATTTAGAAAGCTTTAAAAAATATATTATTCATTTAGAAATATACTATTTATTTGGAAATAATATTATTCATTTAGAAATATATTATTCATTTAGAAATATATTATTCATTTAGAAATATATTAAAAGGCCTTATTCTTTTGCAGAAAAGCCCATAAAGTAATGTAAATTCTATTTTGGTCCTGGATTTTTACAAAAACACCACTACACTTTTGCAAAATTATATTTTCTATCCATTTTTTTTCAAAATTACAAAAAGGTCCTTAGAACCTTGCTACAATTACAGATATGCCCCTATATATTTTTTTGAAGATTGTATTACTCATTTCCCCATAAAATTACATTTTAGCCCCTACATTTTATAGAAATCATATCTTCTCAAGCATGTAAGTCTCTTTTAAGCCATTATTGCATTCGCGCCTTTGTTAGGACATGTACTATTGCTTTATATTCAAATAAGCATAAATTATATAGAACATAATACAAGGTTCGAATAATAAAAGGTACTTAATAAAATAAAATTACATGATGCTTGAATTAGCCTTGAACGACTTTTCCTTCGCAGTGATCGGTGCGCATGTAGGGCATTCCGCAAGTTAAGAAGAGTCTTGCTTCTAAGACTTTAAAAATTTTCGGATCTATGAAACATGGCACCTCGTCATATTGATTGTAGTCATCTCGATCCTCCACATTCTCCACTCCAACGATTCTTTGTTTACCTGGAACAACAATGTATTTCTTTTCATCCTTTGAATCAAGTACATAAAACACCTGTTCCACGGTCTTGGTAAGTATCCAAGGCTCATCTTTGTGACCAACATTGTTAAGATCAACAATTGTGAAACCATATTCATCCACCTCGATGCCATTATGGTGCTTCACCCATTTGCATTTAAATATGGGAACCTGTAAATTTGCACCGTAGTCTAGTTTCCATATTTTCTCAATATACCCGTAATACGAGGTCATCTAGTCCTCTTCATCAATGGCTTCTACTCGTACACCACTGTTTTGACACTTGCTCTTCTTATCCTTCTGTTGGGTGTAGAAGGTAAAACCATTGATGTCGTATGCCTGAAAGGTAACCACAGTTCTTCTCGGGCGGTTAGCCAACTTTCTCAACATTTTCTCTTTCACGGACTCGCCACTTGGAAGGTCTTGGGAGCTAAACCATGATGTGAAAGAGCGCTTGTGCTCGTCTATGATCCATTTATCCCTCGCATCCTTGTTCTTCTGGCGGAGCTCGAACAAATGTTTCTCAAAGAACGGTCCCACAATCTGTGTCTGTTGCAATACACTAAAATATGATTGGTCCACTCGTTTGAAGTCACGGTCAATCAACGATCTACGTCCTTTTGTACCTTTTCTAGATAATCTACCCTCATGACGAGACACAGGGAGACCAATTGATCTGCTACCATCATTAATGTAATCTGAGCAACATTCGATGATCTCCTTAGTTGTGTAGCCCTCGATCATAGAACCCTCTGGATGTGAACGAGTACGTACATAGCGTTTCAGTACATACATGAAACTCTAAAATGGAAACATCTGATGCAAGTAGACAGGGCCCAATGTAGAGATCTGGTCAACAATATGAATCATGAAGTGTTCCATCATATCGAAGAAGGATGGAGGGAAGACCATCTCAAGTATGCACATTGTTTCCTTCATGTGGGTCCGTAGGTCATTTAACTCATCTTCAGTTATCACCTTCTTCGATACCGCGTTAAAGAAGTAGCAAATGCGAGTTACAGCCAACTTTAGCCATGGTGATTTAACAGCTCTGATAGCAATAGGGAGAAAGACGAAAAGCATTATGTGGCAATGGTGAGTGTTGCACCCACTTATCTTTAACTCTTCCATGTTTACAAGATTCTTGATATTCCATGAGAAACCCGTCGGTACTTTAATCCCACTAAGGCACTTACAGAATGATGTTTTCTCCTTAATCGTAAGTGTGTAGGCTGCCAGGGGGAGAAAGTACTTTCCATTTTCTCTTTCTTGCGGATGGAGCTCTGATCTTATTCCCATCACTACAAGATCTCTATGTGCGTTGAGTCCATCCTTTGTCTTACCGGGTTGGTCGAGTATAAGTCCGCTACTACTGTCAAATACACCCTTCCCAATATGCATCTAGTCAAAGGCATGATTCATTTCTAATTCTTTCCAATAATTGAAATATATGAAGAAAATCGATTTCTTCTTAAACGGCATGAGACCTTTTGGCTTTTTGACTCCCTTCACCGGCTTTCCAAAAACAACACTGATATTTTTAACAAGGTCAAACACGACCCTGTCAGTCCAACATTGAGGTTCTATGTCGTTCTCAACATTGCCATCAAAGTACCTAGCCGTCATGCGATACCTGTGTTTTCCTGGTAAGAATCGGCGGTTTCGCGTATACACTAGCTTCTGGGATGCTGGAAGGTACACATAGGATGTATCATCAACGCATACGAAACATGCCGCCTTTCCTTTGACCTGTCCTGATAGCGCCCTTAGTGCCGGGGAATCACTTACCGTGTAAAAAATAATTGCTCTAAGCATGAAGTACTCTCTTCGATACTCATCCCATATACAGACTCCCTTCAACCACAGTTTCTGCACGTCTTCGAACAATGGTACTAAGAACATGTCTATGTCGTTACCAGGTTCTTTAGGCCCAGATATAAGAGTGATCAGCAGAAGATACTTATGCTTATGGCATAACCATGGTGGAATGTTGTACATTGCTAGTATCACTGGCCAAGTGCTATGCAGATTCCTCATTTGACCGAATGGGTTCATTCTGTCTGTACTCAATGCAAATTGTATGTTCCTTTCCTCATTAGAGAAGTCTCGATGATCCTCATCGAACTTTTTCCACTGTGTTCCATCTGTGGGATGCCTGAGCTTACCGTCCCCCTTGCGTGCATGCCATGTCATCATTGCCGCATCCCAAGGGTTGGTGAACAAGCGTCTGATGCGATCGAGGAGGGAGGGAGTGGGGTGCCAGCTAGGGTTCCATGATTTTTATATGGACTCTACATAGTGGGCTATGGAATGGGCTTTAGCGGCGAATTACATTGTGGGCTGCCGCTACTGCATGTTTGTAGCAGTGGACTACGCTTTGGCATGCCGCTGTAATTGTCAGACCAAATGTAGTGACAGGTCTTTTTTCTGTCCGCCACTACATTAAAATGGGTTGCGCCGCTAAAGGCCTATTTTCTTATAGTGCTCCAAAGATGCTTCACCTTTAACATTTTGAATGCACAATGTAAACAAAGGACTTGCTAATTTTAAGTTGATCAAAAGTTTGGGCAACTTTCAATCACTGCTTTGAACCATCGGATCTAGATCCAATGATTTATAATTATTATACAAAAATCCTACAAAAGAAAAAAAAATCAAAACACAAGGTAACAAACTATTGACTGAAAGCTTTTAGTCGATTGAAAGTTAGGAAATATGTTTAAACAATGTTGAATTAGGTTTCCTGAATTGATAAAACAGATCATTCAAAATGTTGAAAATGTTCCAGCGGACGACGCATAACAACACTGGCAGTTTCTTCCACCTCCGTAGAACGCACGGTTTTAACAATTCAAATACACAACTTAGGGGCTATTTGTTTTAGCTTATAATCCACCCAGATTAATTAATCAAGACTAATTAATCTAGTAGGAAAACAAACATGGTAGATTAAATGGTCATATTAATTAATCCAGATGGCAGATTATCATAATCCAATAATCTCCTAAAGATGTAATTATTTCAGCTTATTTTGACAAAAGACCCACTATGCATGACTAGTTGAAAGAAATTATAGACTTATGCCATCGAGTACCTTTTTTCCCAACCGAGCCCCACTCACACCGTACTCCCCTTCCTCCAGCTCTGGAATCTGTATTCTTCTCGCAAACTCTCAAACCCTACACAACTCCCAGCCAAATCCGGCGGCTCCCCGATGAAGGATGGATCGAATTGACAGTGGCAACCCAGAGGATACCCTCTCCTCCATCTTGGCGTACCAGAATCCCTTGCAAAGATCCCTTTTTTCTTCTTCCAATGTTCACGGTTTTCTCCGTTTCTTCACGGTTCTCAACCGATGTGTGAGGAAGACATTCGGCCCAAGAGATGGAGTTGCCTCAAGTGTTCCCACCAACTTGAGGAACTTGCTTGCTAGGTTACATGGGAAGCCACAATTCAATGCTTTTGACTTCATTTGGGCAGAAATCTATGCTATATCCATCAACCCCGATCGGTCTTGCTGCAATGGACCTTATATAATGAAGATGATTGAGGAAGTCAGCGAGCCCACTTTTGTCAAGGATGTGCCTCATAGGCCATTGAGGCCTCAAAATCCTATTTCCTTGGTTTATCCCTCAACTACTCCCATGACCACTAGAGGTGAGGGCTCTAGTTGAGCTGCTCGGTCTTCTTCTCATGGAAAGAAAGGCCTTTTGAAGTTCCTCTCCGCCCTGTTTTGTCTTGGGTGTGATGCAAATCAAAAGCTAGACAATGAGAGGAGGGAAAGGAAGAAGAACACTAGGACTCTCAAGCACCTCTCTACCAAGTTTGAGCTCAGCCCAGTCCGTTCTCCACCTGGTTCTAAGGACAACAACTCACCTCCATGTCCTTATATGCATCTCGCTCTTTCTTTCACCAGGGAGGAACATGAGTACTTTGGCATCACCGAGGGGGACATAGAGGAAGCTACCAGTGCTGTTGGTGAGAGTGAGGGTGAGGGTGATGGAGATGGCAACGACCATGAGGATGAAGAGAGGGAACCTAGTGGCAGCGAGTATGATGGGAGCGAGTGACTATCTTCCATTACCACTTCTTTTTCCTTTTTAGTGTCTTGATGCCAAAGGGGGAGAAGAAGCTTATCTATCTAGTTATGTTGATCATGGACAATTTCAAAAAAATTATAATGTCTAAGACTATGTGATGTGTGGTATGCCTCTAAATTTCACTATTTGCTCCTATAAGACCATGTTAAGACTCATTTGTCATCTTTGTGTAATGACTTCATTCTATGGATGATGTGTTGATGAATGACGGTTGTTGGTTTTTTTATGTTTCCTCTATTGATCCTTCACTCACTTATATTACTTGATCACACTTGTTTAGGCACCCCATGATTGCAATGAATATATGTATGAGCTCTCAAAATTGATGTCTTAGTATGCATATGGGTTGTTGTTGTTTGAATCATGGATGCATAAATTTAGGGGGAGCTCTACATATATTGATTGTAATCGAAATTGGTTTTATCTCAATGTAAGCTTTAATTGGTTGTCATCAATCACCAAAAAGGGGGAGATTGAAAGTGCATCTAGGCCTCCATGTGGATTTGGGTTGATTAATGATGAACAATTAAAGGACTAATGATATTTGGCTAAGTTTATGAGCAGGGCAAATACTTCATGCATTAAAGACGACCCCCCAAAATGAAAAGGAAAAAGGAAAGAGGCAACCAGGGACTCTTAGTTTATATTCTTATTTTTTGAGTCATAGGTGTGTCGTACTATCAAGAGGGACACAACATGAAAAGTGGTGAATTGACTAAGTGCTCAAAATTACTAATACCATTTTGCATTCCTAAGGCATTAACAACTCTGCCTTTGTCTAGAACCCGGACTAGTCCAGATATGACCGGACTAGGACGGCTTGAGCTAAACCAGAACCAGTTTGGTTCTGGAGTCGGCCAAGCCGAACTAAGACGCCCAGGGTTGGACTAAGATGGGATCCAAGTTAGCCGGACTAGGACGGAAAGGCCCGGACTAGGATGGCTTAGGGCCAAACCAGGGAAACATGGGTTTTGTTCTTGGTTTCATCCGGACTAGGCCAGCCTTGCCAGTACTAGGATGGGTGAACTTCAAATAGGAAGTGAATTGGGTCTGAGTTAAGGCCACCCGAACTATGACGGCTATGGCCGGACTAGGACGGGTTCATGACCCTCTAGGGACCATGTTGCCCGGGAAGTTGCTTGGTCCGAACTAAGACGGGTTTTCCCAGACTAGTCCGGGTCACTAACACTTAACCTTTTTCTGGGAACTGGTGAGCGCCAGTGTTGGTTTTGAACTCCAGGCCCGGACTAATCTGGCCTTTAGACGCTTACACTTGCGTCTTAGTCCGGCCTCTGTTAGTACTCATCATTTATAATTATTGCATATCCCAACCCCCCCCCCCCCTCCTCTAGGCAACTTTCACTAACTGTGGCTACTAGAACATAGCTGAAAAGTATTATGAAAGAACTTCTTTGCATCACTCTAAGGTTCAGCAGAAGAATAAGCTAGATTTGCTTAAAGGTTTGTATGGTTTTTGGCAATAATTGCTGAAAGACACTGGACTTGGATGGAATGATACCTTGGGAATTATGGAGGCATCAGAAGACTATTGGGAAAAATACTAAGGTATGACTTGCAATTATTTTGTCATGTTAAATCTCATTACTCTTGCAGATTGTACTAACAGTTTGTTTACTAAAATGTAGAGTTATCCCACTTTGAGACAACTGAAGAAGGGTCCTCCAGAGCATGAAGAGTTACTGCACAAAATGTTTCAAGGATTTATAGTTGACGGATCCACTGCTTTAGCTCCTGGACAAGGTATTGGTGATGATGATGGATTAGTAGGTGGGAGGGCTAATGATGACTTTGTGAGTGGAGCGGCTGATGGAACTGAACAAACATCACCACATGCATCACCAGTTGTGAGTGGTAGCTTTACACAGAGAAGCCTACCACACAATCAAGGTGGACGAAGCCCTAGTGCAGTTACTAGTCCAAATGAAGACAACAAAGAATCATATGGTCAAAATCATGAAAAATATTCATGCTACTTTGGTGGCCAACAGTTCTATTGCCAAGGTCATGCTTAGTGATCATCTGGATGAGAAGATAGCAGAGGTCTTGGACATGGCAGTGGCGTGTGGGGCATCTGAAGGATCTATTGAGCATTTCATGGCAACTCTTTTGTTTAAGAGTGCTGAAAATAGGTACACCTTCAAGGCTCTTAAAACCAATGAAGGGAGGCTTGTTTGGTTGAATAGGCATTGTGTAAAGCAAGGCCTAGTTTAGAAATGAGTAGAGACTTATTATCGCATTAGTTTCTATCATACAAGAACTTGTTTTGCAATATTTAACTTGAAAACTTTGTGACACAATCCTAAGATATATTAAAGTACTTGTTGCAATTCTTGTAGATGACTATGCATGGAAATGATGATGAGGAAGATATGTCCTTAATTGTTGCACGCAACCATGCTAATTCATTGAGTAAATTTGGAGCTATTACAATAGCTTTTGGTATGTACTATGCTGCAACTTTTTTGAACAAGTCTACAAGAAGAGAATTTCTTGATCTTCCTGGTTATGTGTCGGATTCTGTTTGGGTACATAGAACACTAAATGATGCTACCTCTTGCTATGAAATGTTTAAGATGAGTAAACCAATATTTGATAGGTTACATGATTTATTGGTTTCATCATATGGTTTGGCATCCACATGTAAAATGACTATTGTTGAAATGTTAGCTATGTTCCTATGGATTGTCGGGGCACTACAATCATTTATTCAAGCAAAGAATAGATTTGAGAGGTCTTCAATGAAGTTTTGAAATATTTGTATCGTATGGCTAGACATATTGCGAAATCTAAAGACCCCAACTTCGCAACCATCCATCCACGGGTGCTTGGTGCTCGATTTGATTCATACTTTAACAATTGTATAGGAGCAATAGATGGTACACATATTCTAGTTATGGCACCCCATTCAAAAGTTGTGCAACACATAGGTCGACATGGATATCCTACTCAAAATGTGTTGACCATATGTGATTTCGACTTGAGGTTTACTTTTATAATTGCGGGATGGCATGGCTCAGTGCATGACATGAGGGTTTTCAATGATGCTTTGCGCAAGTACAATGATATATTTTCTCATCGTCCACCAGGTATAATAGCTTGCATCCACTTTAAATTTTTTGAATTGTATCAATGAAATATTAATATAAATTGTTATAGGAAAATTTTACCTTGTGGATTCTGGCTATCCAAATCGATAAGGTTATCTAGCTCCATACAAAGGTGTGAAGTACAATTTGCAAGAGTTTAGAGCTGGACCTCGTGCAAGAGGCAAAAAGGAGGTATTCAATGAATTGCACTTCTTCCTTCGTAATCATATTGAGCGTTCTTTTAGGGTCTTGAAGAAGAAGTGAAGAATTTTATTGAACTTGCCAAGTTATCCAATGCTAAAGCAAACAAAAATAATACATGCATGCATGGCTCTACATAATTTTATTCAAAAAAGTAAAATGGCCGATGAAGAGTTTGATCGATGTGATAAAGATCAAGACTACATGTCATTTCCTCCAACTCAAACAAGTGCCAGGCATTTGGGAGATGAAGAGAGTGTCATGAATACCTTATGTGATAAAGTTGCTAATGCCTTATTTGCTAGGAGAATATTATTTTATTTTATTTTTAATATTTGAATAAACTCTGAGGTTGTATTAAATATTTGGACTAAAGTAATTTGATTTGGTATTATATGAGTTTATTTCAAGTCTTCAAAGTATATAAATATCTTCAACAAAGAAAAAGATAATATATAACAAATAGTCAAGGATACTATTGTCTTCTTACATCGACAATCACTTGATCTAGCTTAAATAATCTAGACAAACAAACACCCTCATCCAAATTAATTAATCTAACTTAAATAATCTAGCAACATAATCTAGATTTATTAATTTGGGTAGAAAACAAACAGCCCATTAACAACGTTGAGTAGGTTTCTGAATTATTGAAATAAATCATTCAAAATGTTGAAGATGGTGCGGGGCGGTGGAGAGGAGCTGGTGCGAGCTCTCCTCCCGTGGGCTGTTGGTCCACCGGGGAGCTGTATGTATAGGAGTCCGTGTTAAAGGGGAAGTTTCCCATTATCCTACAAAATGTTTATCTTGAGTCATTGGGCTGTGGACCACATAGTCAAGTGGACTTGAGTTTTGGGCGCCTAGAACTTTATATTCAGCCTAGTAAGCAAAGGTTGGTCTCGTCGTGTGAGCTCACGAGCTTCTGTTAAATAAAGCGTATGGCATCCCTAAAAAAAAATGAATTAAGCCTGTGACAGGCTGAGAGTTCTCTCGACTTTATTTCTGCTCTATTAGATATTATTCCCTCCATTCTAAAATTGTTGACGTCATTGACTTTTTCGCTATCTTTGATCATTCGTATTATTTAAAAAAAATTAAAAAATATTATATATTTTCTCATGATTTATTTTATCACTAGATAAAATTTAAATATAACTTATAATATTTAAATAAATATTTTAAATAAAACGAATGGTCAAAGGTAATAAAAAAAGTCACAATAATTTTAGAACGAAGGGAGTATGTTATAACAAAACCACGGGAAAATCTATATGACGTATAGTATCTGATTAATTAATTAAACAGTATATATATGAAGACATAACGTGCAATGCATGGACGAATAACATAACACATAACATAATAATAAAGTATGAATAAACCAACAACCGCGACATATAATCGCCGTACATATAACTAAGCTGTCGATCGAGAAGATAGTGTATAATAATCACTCTTTCCTCAGAATCTTGACATCCTTCCATCGCGTCTCCATGCAGCTGGAGGCGTGCCTCTGCGCGTACACGCCGAACTTGAAGTAGTGCTTGCCGCCTCCGCGGCCGGGCGCGCGCAGCCGCTCGACGCCGTCGACGAACACGGTGAGCTTGCCCGCGCCGACGTCGTGGACGACGTTGAGCCGGAACCAGCGGTCGTAGATGTTGTCCTCGACCACCTGCCGGTCGTAGTAGCGCAGGGCGCCGTCGTAGACGTGCAGCATCAGCGTGGTGGCGGTCTCGCCGGCGCCGAACACCTGCATGATGGATACGCCCGTCGTGCCGGATCGGACGTAGCCGTAGCCTTCGAACTGCCACACCCCGGAAGAGTAATCGTACCCCTGGTAGGTAGCAGTATAGAGGGGGGAAATCAAAAGGCATGAAATCATCATGAACATTTTTTACCAGAAAAAACTTTTAATTATGAATCTCTACTGCATCTCAACTAATAATAATCTAGCTATGACAAGATAATAATCACACAGTGGTTAATAATAATATGGACATGCATGTTTTTGGTCTACTGTACTGTGTGTCATTACCGCAATCCTGATCTCGGTTCTTGGGCTGGTGTGGCTGTAGGGGTCGTGTGGCTTGTCGGATTCCAGGACCCAGAGCTGCCGCACGCCGGCGTCGAAACTGTACCGCGCGTCGCTCGGCAGGTTGTACGGGTGCTGCAGCACGAAGTTGCTGTCGCTCAGCCTCACCGCCGTGAACCCTCGCGTCGGGCCGTGGCCCCCGGCGACGTCGGCAAGGCCACGTCCACGTGATGCAATCACCGGCGAGGCCAACAAGACAGCCAAACAGGCATACACAAGCCAAGCCATCGTCGGCATTTGCAGAAACAAGGTTCTGCCTAATAGCCTTCCCTGGCGGCCTCCACTAGCTGATGAGGTGTAAGCTACTTACTTGTGCTGTAGTGGGCATAGTCATGTGGCTTATATACACAGGAGTCCTGTCCTGGGGATCTTACTAAACTGGCAGAGATTGACAGCTTCTTCTAAGTAGTATAAAAAAAAATGTACTTTCACCTTTCACACTTGTGAGATGTTTACACACAGCGTATCGATTGGTTGGCTTGACATTTTCTCTTTTTTTATTGGGCGTGGGGATTAGTTTTTAGGATTGTTAATCCTAATCGTAGTGCCAGCTGTCTAGCTATATAATAGTTGCCGGTACTCTTAATTAGGACTGACTAACTGGCTCTGCCTAATTAAGCAAGGCCTCTTAATTAAACAATGAAAACAAACAAAAAATAGGGTATGCTCTTCGCTTTCCAGTGATGTGCTCGTTTGATGCTTGTCATATGCACTAATGTTTGTCAGAGACGAATGAGCAGCAATCAACAAAGTAGGGCTTATTTTTCGGCAAAAAAAGGGGCTTAGTGGCAAGGAAACAAATTGTTCATTACTAGCCAGAACCATTAATAATAATAATACTACTTAGAGCATTTCCAGTGGAATTGGATTCGTATATTTCGGCTGCTCGTACGCACGAGTGGCTTTAAAATTTTAGGTCTCCATCTTTGCATTGGTATATTTGAGTAAGAGAGAAACTTAGATCATAGCCAAAATACAAAATAGGGATACTGATGTATATAGGTACTATGCTAGAGCAGTTTTTTTTTTTTGAATGTTTAGGACTTTTGTCAGAGATGTTCTTACTGGAGATTGCTGTGTCTCTGTCTCTTCACCAAGTCCTCCTTGGTTAATTAGCATCGCAACATGCATAGTTGATGTTGTCTTCTTATTTCGAAACAGTTTAATTATACACCTCTAGCAAGGATATAGTCTCATCTGTGTTCCTCTGCTTCCTTGATAACTCAGAAGGCAGTAACGTGGTAAGAAAAGCAAGATACAAATGGCAAGATAGCATCGCCGTGCGGTAAAAACTAGAACATTGCGTCGTCGTGAGGCATGGAGTGATTGAAACGGCAAATGGAACTAATGCCGTGTAAAATCGTCTCAGCAGTCTGATGAGGATGAAGCTGTAACTGTAATATTTACTAGATGATTCGTACACGGTGCGCTATCAGGATCACATACGTGTGTCGCTCATGAACATGGCAGACTAGTTCGCTCGTTGACGGCTAGTGTCAAAGAAGAACGCTGCTAACGTGGAACGAGACAGACTGAGATTTCGTTTACAAAATATTACTACGACCTGCAGACTCACAATTGTTGATTTATTTCACCCAAAAAAGGACGTGTGGACGACGGCTTAGAGAGAGAGTGGGAGACTGCTGCAGGTGACGATTATGCCTCTAAAAACAATCTTTGAACAACCACACTAAAATTATGCTCAGTAAGCTACTTTAAACTAACATAACGTAGATACATGATCCATATTGCATATCTTGTTTTGAGACCTATGAAACAATGCCTATCTTAAATTTGTATGAAATAGCCTATATACTGCATTGATTCTACGCAATGGCGGGTCGATTATCTTCTCCACACAATCCATATGTGTGTTCAGACAGCCCGATACCCTTTTTGTACATGTTGTTGGATGCACTTTCATTTTTGTCTCCTGCCAATCAATGGAGCAGTCTGAAGTTATTTGAGGAAAAAGAGCAGAGGACGAGTAGAGTGTAGTGACATGTGGCTTTTTGCCTTTTAGACTGCGAGAATCAACAGGTGAGTCTTAGGAACATCAAGCGCTTGTACTGATAGCCTGTGCATACATCTGTGCGTTCCATTCAATATACATATACATGTGACGGAGGCCAATCTAGTTTTGGTTACATGCACGCACCGGTAATAATGGCATAGTGACAGTGGGCGGGAGAGCACACCGATTCTTTGCCTCTCCTCCATTTCCCACACATGTTGAAGAATACACTAATCAATTGAAGCTCCTCAAACCGTCTGCAATTTTGCAACGGTCAAATCAAGATAGGGAGAAAGTTCTAATAAAAGAATGAGGCTATGGAGCAAATCGAGCCAATAATATTATATCGGCTTAGCTAACTGCAGAGGGAGCATGATGGATTGAAGCGGTCAGTTGAACTGGACGTAGGAGCGGTAGTCGGTGTTGGGCTGCCAGTTCGCCGGGATGACGTTGTTGGCCACCACCATCTTGCCGGAGTCGCTGCGGAGGCGGAAGGAGAAAGGGCCCTTGAGCGGGCGGTAGGAGTCCATCCTCCAGATGTCGCCCCAGGACTCGCGCATCGGCACCCAGTAGCCAGAGTTGGCCTCCATGAGGTCCACCTGCACAACGGTGCCGTCCTTGTTGGCAAACTCGACGAGGACCGCCAGGTAGTTGGGGTTGGCGCCATGCTCCACATGGAAGTTAATGGTTAGGCCCGGGAAGTTGCACTGCACCCTGCACCAGTCAACGGGTTAACTGCTTGGGAAGTGATCGTGGCGTTTGAGTTAGTAGCTGATTTTCTGTTCTGGATAGCATGGAGATATGTCAGAGATAGATATTGGACCTGCGGAATTGCATGTCGATGATGCCTGCGTGGCGGAGCTTGTCACTGAGGCCCCAGTTGGCCATGGAGCCAAACGCCGTGCCGCTGAGGTCGAAGTGGTAAGTGGCAACCGGGTAGTAGTTCATGTCAGTGATCATGACCGTCTGAGGTATGCCGGAGCAGGCGGGGTGGTTACTCTTGAGGCATCGTATCTGGAAAATAAAGCCAATTAAACACTCTTAGGCTAACATTAATATCATCATCAACAATTTGAGGTACTACTAAGCCTCTCTCTCCGCCTTAACCAATCAAATGAAATGATTGGCATCGGCAGCAGCAGCTACTACTTGACATGGTTTTAATTTGGTCGGCAGCATGGCCAAAACTGATGCACGCACCTGGTAGCATGCCCCGCATCCCTTCCCGTTCTGGAAGATGGGCTCGTTGCCACAAGACGTCATGGACGAGAAGGGATAGTGGTTGGTGTGCTTGAAGCCGCATGCACCGCCTACAAGATTCAGCGGGCATTTGTTAGCCACATTGCACGTATGAATTGAACAAACATGGAGAGAGAGAGAGAGAGATCTTGCAGACCCTTACCATTGTCGATGGGGCCAGCACCGGTGGGCGCTCCGTACCAGGTGGCCTTGGCTGGGAGCCAGCCGGAGTTGTAGGAATTGGCAACAGTGCTAGCTGGAGTTGGTGACCAGCTAACCGGAGTTGTAGTTGTAGGAGTTGGTGGCGAAGTCGGGTGCTCCTGCTGTTGCTGTTTGTGGACGCTAACGGCAACGAGCACGCATAAGACAACGACTACTGCAGCTATGGCAGCGGCCTGCTTGGCGGAGGGCATCCTTGTCCTAGTTAGCTTAGGACCTTGGCAATATGAGCTTAGCTAGTACACTCGGTGCTGCTGGTGTAACACTCCATATATCCACATAGCTGAAGGCTACAAAAAACAAACATGAAATCTGATCAAACTGAAAATTAATAGACAATTTCGAAAAGGTCTCCTTTGTAAAATAAACCTTGGACAAGCAAAGCTACATAACACAAGCACATGAATATCATATTTGCATGACAGCAACCACCACAATCCAAGAAAAATAACCATTTAACCCAAACTAAACCAACCACAAGACCACTACGACAGCATTAAGCGCCAAGCAGAACTAAATTCAACAAGGTGAAATTCTAATAATCTATGATAATGTATAAGGTTTGTGTTGAAGCATGAGTGCTCAAAATAAATATGCCCATCACATGCATGTCGCAGTAACTTAATACCTAAAAACCAGATAAACACGTGAGTAAAAGCCCTCAACAAGTATAATGCAGAATTAAAGACACAAGATCATCAAAACAAACATCATGAACAATAGGTGTAAAACAATTTCTTTTCTTTTCTCGAAAACATCAATGAAATAGCAGTTTCCGTCTTTAACAAACAACACCTGAAACTTCCTTCGCATTTATCAGTAAAGCCGAGTAAGAGGGGCTAGCACTCAATCACAGGAACTGAATAGAAGAACCAAAATTACACAACAGATTTTCATGGAAGAACCCTCGGCACTTAAATAATACATAAGGGAACAACATGAAAATTGAATATCTAAATAGAATGAGTATCATGAAACTTGAATCAAACATGTTATAGAAATACCAATGCCGAATGAGAATCACAGGGGAACCAAATAATCAATTAACACGCAACTCACACCACCAGACAAGAGTTTGTCATTGCGCTTGCCTTAGCCATGTTGAGGACACGGTGGCACGCTGTCAACACTTAAAAACTATCCTAATATGAATATTACCATATTGCTCAATCCAGTTGTCTGATGACAGATTTTGTCAGATTTTTGTCCAATCAAAATCAGCCACATCACAATCAGAAAGACTAACAAGATACCATCACAAAAATTGACCCACCAATACATCACTTCCCTAACAGGTACAAAACTAAAACCCTGCACTGATTTGTGACCACAACCAATCTAGTCCAGTAAATGAAGCAGGGGAGGGGAATGGAGCTTACTGCCACCATGAAGCTAAGGACTGGAACAGAACAAGGGTACCGTCGTGGGAACCCGAGAACCAGAAAAACAGATTTGCTCTGTTTCTTCCAAATTGATGTGCTGGTTACTCAAAATCAACAATATTTCTTCTTCTTAGCATGCACTTGCCATAGTCAAATTACAGAATTGCAGTTGACGCAGGGCAGGTCACTGAATTTTGCCGCATGCTTAGAACTGCCTGCATCAGCTGCAAGCGCCTCTGTTCTGCAATTAAAATCAACAAGGTAAGGTCAATTGGGTCAGATATATTTCAGGTAAGACAGATAAATCAGTGACATGAAAATCAACAAATAGTGCCACAAGTTCAAACTTGCAGAAACCGAGAAACATGAACCATATTTCGAGAGGGTGACAAAGCCAATACAAAAAAAAAATTAAATTAATCAATTCAGTACAAGTCACGTGTAACTAACCTATCTTCATATATCATCTAAACCTGTAGTTTGGATGAAATGACTCCTACAAATAAAAAATATGTCTAATCCATTCAGTAAGGAATCAAAATGTGTGGTCAACCTCAACTGACTACCAATCAAGCAAATGAGACACAATACTTCTTCAAATTTTGATACTGGCACCAATAACCACTCAGATAACTGTAATAAACAATATAGATTAACAATCATGATGCAGTTCAATAATAAAACAAAACAACCACTCAAAATTAAGAAACTATCATCAATATTGAAACAAATTGGATCAGAATTCATGGGCTACCAAAAGAAATAGCACCCTGAACCTGGCATAAAAAAGAACTAAGAGAAATTTTTGATATATTTGGGATCCTAGAGTGGCTGGTTGTACAGTAATAAAACAGCCCAGATAATAATTCAAGGACCAGCAAAAAGAAACAATCAGCGATCACAAGTTGGGGGCAAGGACTTCTATCAGCACCTAAGCATCCCACTTTTATCCCAAAGAAAAAACTAAGCATCCCATAAAAATATTTACGAGCTCATTATAGAATCAGTTTGTTGTGCTATTCCATGACTAGTATCACGACAGAAACTATGTACTGCAGATAATGACAGAACTAGCTATTTCTGGAGAAAACAAGGACCACATGGATCAGATATATCGTACACACTGTATATTATGCGACAACAGATTGCTTAAAGCTGCTAATCTGACTACGAAACAAATTAAACAGAAGAAAAATGGGAACACACCCCTAATCATAAAAAAAACGTTTAGATGTTGTAAAGATAACAACACAAACGCATCATATTTTAAGCAGCAAAGAGATCACGAAAAAGGGGTACCATGGTAAATGATTCTACAACATGCGTACTTCAAAAAGAAGTAAAATTCTGATAAAACACAACAGTCATTTTTAAAAGTCCCAAACCCTGTCACCGAACATCGAACAGTTAGTGTCCCCGAATATTGAACAGGATATGGCAATATGTCTGGTGGACTTCTAGTTCTTCAGATTAAGAAACATGGCAAAATTCCATGTGTAGTATAACTCAAGTAATTCCGAAATGAGTGAAACCCCCAGAAACAAACCTTGTCTTCAGCCCACTTGCTCACACATCACCTCCACGATCGTGTCAACTAATTACAGAAGCAAACCTTGATTTTTCAATCCCTCCCTTTCACCACCTCCACGATAATCCCCAACAAATGAAGCCCTGCAGGTGGAAGAGAGTCGAAAAGCATAGATGCAAACATGAGAAAAATGAATAGATCGAAGACAATAAAGAACGAAAACAACATAAATCTTGGGTGCGATGGAGGAATCGGGTGAATCGCGTTGGGGTGAGGTGATGTGCAGAGTGGCATGTGTGCTTTGAACAGAGGGAAAAAGGAGATGAGCTGGTTTCCGAACTGAATTGGGGGTGGATTAGGCATGCAAAAATTTAGCGGATGCAGGAACAGGCACAGCACCCAATTCCCTTAGTTGTATGCAGATTCAGTCCCTCACACGCTTATATACTAAAGAAAATCAAAAGCTCCGAATTAGACAGATTTTTACCAACAAAATATATTATAGATAAAAAGTTCTAATCATATACAACAAATGCCTAGAAAAACTTCTAAAGCGAACCCTGGAACCTCCGTTTACTTGACATCTGACAATTCGACAAGTTTCTAACTGCCCATTGTTTTGTCCATAACTTTTGATTTACTCAACTAATTGCAGCAAATAAATACATCTCGGATATCTACAGAAAATTTCCTACAACTTTGCTATTGTTGGCTTGGGCCGAAACTGTCTCTAACTAGGTCAAAAACAGATAACTGCTCAGCTTGAACATACTGGAACATTAGCACTATTTTCACGATAACTCTTAAACCGCACATCAGAATTGAACAAGACCAACACCGTTGGAGATATATCAACGAGGCCTACAACTTTCGTTACTGTCATAGAGCCAAATTCTGCCCCAATTAGTACTAGATTTCGAATCAAGCTCACTCCTGCTAAGTCCATCTATTGAACACGAAATTTGACATGGATTCATGAAATCAATCTCGAATACTTGCAACCAGGGGCTGTTTAGAGACTATCCTTACACAGCATGGACAACACCATTTGAGAAAAACAATCAATGGAGTCCCAACACCCTGACCTTTTTCCTCACTTTTCTGTTCTTGCTCCTGCCTTGACTTTTTCCTCTTCAGTTCCTCGGCTAGCAAGCAGCAGCACACGGAGCTCCCCTGCTAGCAGCTGTTGCACAGCACTCCAGCCGCCCGACCACACCTCAACTCCAAAAGCAAGCAGCGGCAGCAGCAACACGGCAGCACGACCAGGGACGCCGGTAATCAGCAATGTGCCAATGTCGGCACTCGGCAGGGAGGAAGGAAAGAATCTTTGCGGCCGCCAAGGGCGAGGCGTGGGCGGCTAGGTCAGGGTAGGAATAATTTGAAAGAAAAAAGAAGCAGCGCTCGCATCTTCAACGGTCCCTCAAACTCTATAAAAATAATATAAACTGGGTACCAGTAACAATTTATGAATATTGGGAACAGCCAGCCCGTGAATATTGGGGGTGTTTTCCAATAACCCATTCCCAATCATCCGCGTACTGGGTCCCGCCTGTCATACAATCACGTGAACAACCAGCCCGTGAACGCGGCGAGCTCGGGGAGTGAGTGGGCCAGCTCGACCATGGCGGCGGACGTTGAGGTGCGGGGAGAATGAGAATGGCGGCTCTCGTGTGGTCCTGGGAGGACGGCAGGCAGCTCTCGGCAAGCAATCCAGCCGCTGGAGCGAGCTCGAGAAGCCGGGCGGGTCGCGGCGGCGCTCGGGAAGTCGGCAAGCGGGATTCATGAGTGTGTGTGATTAAACTCTAAAAATGAGTGTCTGTGACCTCCACTGTGGTGGAAGCAACCATGCTGTTGCCGTTTGATTCAACTCCAATGCCGCCGCCGCGAATGTAGACGCGCATACCAGATCTTAACCAACGATGCGTCTTTGAACAGGGGGGGCGAAGTAAGTCAAGCGAATCCAAAAAGATTAGGAGGGATTACAAGGACTCACCGTACAGGACGCGGTCGCCGGCGGGAGGAGATCCGGCAAGCCGGCGAGGAGGAATGTGGCTCGCGCCGACTCCTCTTCACACCGGAGTGGCAGTGTACTGAACTCTGCTGTACTAGTGTGTTATCCAAATGTGGCTCGTGCCTATTACGGGCTTTGCTCAAAGCAAACAGGATTTATTAAGGGAATCACTTTTGTGCTGCAAGTAGCTCACTACATGACAAAAGGAATTGGAGGATACTGTACTGTAAATCCTCGGACAGGACAACTCGCTGTGCAGCAGCTGCACGCAACCTGTCAGCCTTCACAAGTTTCCTCCAACCATGCAGTTGAGTTCCTTTGCGGACAAAGGCAGTTACGTAGTCTGAACAAGTTAAAAAGAATGACAAAACAGTATAGTATTCTCCGTCTTAAAATATTTAATACTTTAGCTAATTTTAAATATCTTAAAATAATAATTATTATTATTTCCTGATATAACTTTCTCTCTTTCTAATACATCTCTATCTCTCTTATATTTGTTTCATGCGCAACTATCTTTTTTACTTCTTAATTTTCATGTCCAAATCTAAAATATCAATTATTTTATGACAGAGGGAGTAGCAACGATGCCTGCATCATCCTCAAGCCGAAAATATTGAAAACTCGTCTGAACAGAATCTTTGCTCATGTTAGCCGGTGAAAGCCCCTTGCTATGTGGGATGATCTGTAAATAAAACATGTTTTTGGCCCATCGTCGTAATCAATCAAGGATATAAACATATCCAGCAGCACCAGACGATGTCAACTTATTCGTGAACGGCTTCCAATCTACAGCTGTACATTTCAACTTTCTATCCACCAGATTTGTGTTATCTTTCACTACAGATACATGTTAAAATTCGGCATAAAGTATTTGGATGGTAGAAATTCAAGTACTTTTACAGCAGCACCAGACATAGAAAGATATTTTCTCATTCTATATTTCATTTTATACAAAAAAAAAAGAGAGAATTTGTTTTTCATTTTGGTTACATTTCTCACTAGTATGCCATTGACTCAAGGAATCAACACTAGAAACTAGTAAAACAGATCCATTCTCGCAGTCACATTATAAGTCATGTTTTGAACAAACAGATCATACTCCATATTCCATATCATACTAGTAACAACATAAGTGTGTTTGTATTCCTCTTTGTCTATAAACACGACCCTCTAATACAAAACAGTATACAGCTCTAGTCTTAGCTCCAGGAAAAAGTGTTTCAAAAAAATGATTTTTTTTCAGAAGGATATCAGCTATTTTCTTTCAACAATGAACACTTTGGCATACCGTTTGATCTATTTCACATATCTGAGTTGCAATTCATACAATTCTGATCCAAAACGAGGTGTATAAGCCATAGAAACTACCTAGTATACACAAAGAGAAACAAATGTTAACTCAGCATGTATTAGCACGTAAACAGGGAGTATCTAAGTGAGGATACCAACCAGTTAATCACAACGCATCTGCGCTCCTACCACCTCTCTTACTAACTAGTTCACAGAGCCGGCAAGGCAGTGTGTCAAGGCTCATTTCACGTGCTCTGCCGAAGTTACCAAAGATTCCACATCGCCTCCAGGCATGGTATTCCGCATAGGCTACAGGAT
This sequence comes from Eleusine indica, assembly GCA_030378355.1. Classification (NCBI taxonomy): domain Eukaryota; kingdom Viridiplantae; phylum Streptophyta; class Magnoliopsida; order Poales; family Poaceae; genus Eleusine; species Eleusine indica. Next base: position 51,603,095 of record CM059494.1, read on the forward strand.
CATTTGCAAGAGTTTTCACATATGATGCCAGTTCTTTAAGAGAGCTGAATTTGGAGGCGTCTATGATAGAATTGGGAGGGACAAAATCCCAGACATTGGGTGCTCCAAAATATATGGGCACAGATCCAGCCTCCAAAGCATAGAACAGCTTCTCGGTCACATAACTTTCTGTCTTGGTGTTTTCAATTGCAAGGACAAACTTGTAGTGTGACATTGCACAGTGTAGGTGATCCCACCACTGTGGTGTTCCATTATCGTTAGTGGAGCAAACTGGGTACATGGATAGCGCCATGTCAGGACCACCAACATTATTCAGACATCTCCCAAAGGAATGGTGTGGCACCATGGAGAGAAAATCTTTTGCAAGCTTGTCTCTGTGAGGAAGACACCTTGAAGATGACCAGTAAATGAGTGCATCCTGAAACCAGACATGAGACCAGAAGTTCAGAGGAGTATAAGCAATCCAAGGAGAGTGACTTATGACGGCAAAAATAATGATATCTAAGAAAGTGCAAACACTAATGAAGTAACAGATAAGCACAATTTCGTATCTTTGGTGGGTAAAACACAAATTACACAAAGTGAATAGGTGACACTACCCACTCTTGGTATCATCCATTACATACTTTGTATTGAATCTTTGCCATGGAAAAGGTAAAACTGGAAACCGTCTAACCAGGCCATCAGGGTGTGAATTTTGTAAGCACCTGGTAATTTTCTAGAATCAACTAAAGCCAATATATGCCACCAGAGATTATTCTGTCATGCTTCTATGTTTTTTTTATCCATTCAGCCCAGCTGATGAGACAAAGTGAATTGGAAACATGTGAATAGCGTCAAAATCACTACTTTGTTGAAACAAGTAACAAGTTACAATGAATAATACATCCTATGAAATTTAGACTCAGCATTAGTCACACTTACATTTCTCTTTTCGGTTGAGACATGGTAGTTCCGGCTAGTGTGAAATGATTTCCCAGCATATGTTACTTGCACATCATCTTGGGCATGGTAACCTATGAAAATGTCCTCGAAGCCAGTTGGCTTCCTACCAGCCTCCAGATCAAGATAAACACGAAGAGGCAGACCTTTCATTCTCTGCAAAATATGTTACAGAATATTTTACTCAGGGAAAGAGATATGGACATATGGTGTATGATTCCACAAAAGTCCAATGAAGAGTTGCAACATTCTAGCTCTATTCCATATAAAAAAACAGATACCAAATGACCCAATCAGAACTGCCAAATTAACTGACTCAGCATAGGCTCTGTACGTTTGAAAAAGAAAAGTCAAGAAGCAATCTACAATACAAAAATCAAGTTTGGAACTTAGCCGTTGATATTAATGCAGGTCCCAAAAAACAGATACCAAATGACCCAATCACAACGGCCTCTCTTATTGATAATTATAGCTTACAGGCCCCAAATAATACTTAAATCAAGTTTGTAAATGAACTCGAATTAGACTGGCACAAGTATCATGATCAAAAAAAATTCATTAATGCACCAAGACAATGGGAGGTTTTCACCGATTTACTCCAACAACTAATCTGAAGATGTTCTTTACAAGAACCAAATCATGAATTAAATCCCTCTTCCAAATAGTCCACACTCCATCGAGCATACAGAAACAAAAGTAGCAGTATGAACTACGACTTCACAACCATTCGTTAACCAGACCAAGATAAAAAGAGGGAAATAAGCTACAATACCAATTCGCATTCGAAGAAATACTCTACTCTGTTTGGAACTTAGCAGTTGACAGAGACCTCGCTCCTGATCACAAAAATTCCAATTTTGCATCAAAACATTCCTTGTATCTGTTCTTTGATTGCACCAAGCAACCGTTACTGCGCAAATATCAGAATCTATCCCCAATTTTGATCCCACCGAAACGCTCAAGTTACAGTGACGAAAAATGGGGCTCTTCGCTTTGGCATCGTCACACGAGGAGAATAGAGGACAACAAGTCGGGGTACCTGCTGCGGCGGCGTGGCGCCCTCGAAGAGCAGCGCGTCGGGGCGGTCAACGACGGCGGTGGACTTACTCCAGACGCAGCTGACCCCGCAGCGGCAGGTGTAGACCCCGTCGAGCGCGTCGGGGATCCACGTCCACCCCTTGACGAGCACCCCGACGTGCCGCGCCGCCGCCGGAAGCTCCTCGCACCTCGCACCGCTCCACGCCACGCCGCCGGTGACTGCCGCCTCCGCCCGCGCCGTGGCGTTCGCGGCGGCGGCGACCTTGGCGCGGACGCGGGGGCACCCGACGGCGGCGTCCCAGTCGCGGAACGCGGCGAGGAGGGAGGTGAAGGCGGAGGGATCGCGGGAGCCGACGGAGTCGAGCGCGGTGGGGAAGCGGGAGCCTGCGAGGACGGCCGACGGGGTGGTGAGCGAGGAGATGGAGGGCAGCTCGAAGTAGCCGGAGAGGAGGAACAGCAGGATGGCGGCGGACGCGAGCATCGGGGCCACGTAGTTGATCCGCTTCCGGACGAGCATCGGGGGCTTGGAGAAGTTTCTAGAAGCTTCGGCCGCCCGCGCGCTCGCCGGAGCGCGAGATCTCCAAGCGGGAGGCGGAGCAGGTGTGCGCGGGTAATAATGGAAGATTAGAAGGGCTTATTTAGAGAACGTTGGATCCTGGTTCTTTCGTTGAGGTTGTTTTATGCTAATGTCCTTTAAAATCTTGTGATTTGGAGAAGGAGGCGAAGTGGTTGTACTTGGCGTCGGCCCAGCAGTTGGTAGGACTGGATCACTGGACTGACCGGCCGGCGGGTGCTTACGATTTCTCGGAGACTTTTGGAGTACGCCTGTTCCATCGCGTCCAATTTAGAATCGACTAATTGCTTTCAGAAACGACTTTTATATGCAAGTATGAGGAAACTTATGTGGGATTTTCTATGGAACCGTACTGGTGAAATTCATGACTTTGAACTTGTGGTGGTGGTTCAAAAAATATATAACAATCATGGGTCTATAAAATCAACCAAGGGGGGATTTTTTTTATATAACTAACAATAGTAGGATTAAGTTGACATGACGTATGTGATTTCGTGACATTTAAAGCCATTTGAAACCAAGCAATGCAGCCACGAATTGGTGTTGAATATCACATTTGAAGAATGAAGACAATAGGTTCTCCTTCTAAGAAGTATATGCACTCTCTTTCAGCATATTCCACGTGAGGGGAGCCGACGACTCCGTTGAAAACTCCGTCCAAACTGCAAGCACACAAAATGTCGATTCGTCATGCATCCCGTCAAGCTTGGGAGCGTTTTACTGCTTTGGAAGAAAATCAAGGATTTTGACAAGTATTCGGCAGGTCCATGACGTACTCCTATACGGACGATTGATGAAGTACGTAATCCTTAGTTAAAGGCGGACTTTATCCCCAAAACAGAGACGCACTCGTCACTGCATTGCCTATTGGAGAAGATCAGAAAAGATTTGTGGGCAGTGGAGTGCAAAAATGAGCTCACCATTACGGCGAAGCATCAGCTACCAGATCGTCACCAGAATCTCGCCACGCCATATGATGGAGCAAGTGCAAAATGGAAATTACACAGAACTTAAGCCACGTTTCTCCCGTCAAGAACCCTGATAACGTGAATCATGGATCTACTGCAACAAGGCAGTCACTAACATGGTGATCAATGATCAGTGGTACTCGCCAGTGACAGCAGATCCTCATCGAGGAGGTCAGCAGTTTGCAGACAACATTATGCATCAATAGAAAATGGCCAAGTTAGTGCTTCTTGTCTTTCCAAAACCAGCATCAGCATGTTATCTGGTCAGTTAAAGATGCTTCAGGTTCAGACTCAGTAGTATGGAACATGAATGTATTATTATGTACGACCTGAAATTTGTTCATGTTATAAAAAAAATGAATAGTGGCAGCACTACTACCAGCACAGCAGGAAAGGAAAAACTTTTCACGTTTGCATGTGTCCTTTTCAGATTAACAGTTCATAGATTGCAACTGCTTTGTGCACAAATAAACTGCAAACTCATGGAATAAGGATGATGATGCTCATCGCATGAAGCTGATAAATAACTATTCAAATCAGTGTGCAGGTACAGATCACATTGAGATAATATAGGAGAAATACAAGGACAACAAGAAAGCTTAGAAATGGTAAAACATAGGATACAACAAGGAATATCCAAGCAGAATCACCGTGTCAGATACAACGGCCCACAGAGAGAAGATACTATAGTGTAAAAACAAAAAGAACAAAACAAAGTACAGAGAGAACAGAGATATCTGAGGTGACCCAAGATTGTCTGCATTTTAGTTTCCCCCTCTCTTTTGAGCACTTTGGAAGTGATCAGGAGGCAGCATTGCAAATGAACTCTCGGAAGAGCTTCCTATAAATTCATCAAGCCGCCCAAAACTGAAATTGAAGGAACCATAGTTTGCTGTTGACAGAAAATCATCGCTGCAGCTCTCGAGCCCTTTAACGTCCAGTGCACTGTCATTGCTCAAAGAGTTACCCCACATGAAGCCGTCGATGGAGCTTGCGAGTTTTGCTGGTTCCTGCTGGCTTCCTACGAGACCAGCCTGGTCTGAAGAAGCCTTTGGCTCCTCTGATGGCAGCGCCGGCGTGTGGCCTTGGAACAGAGCCACATGTGCGAAGAGTTTATCCTTCCTCGAGAAGCTTGTCCCGCAAGAGCACAGCCACTTGTCCCGGCCACAGTGCTTCTCGTGTGTCTTGAGGTCGGCCAAGACGGAGAACTTCTTGGTGTGGCACCGGCTGCAGGTGTGACTCTTCTCACAGTGGCTCCGCTTGTAGTGATTCTTCACGCACAGGATCGTCTTGAGTGGTTGGAAGTTCTTGTGCAGCTTGTTCCGCTTGCAGCCAACGAACGGGCATGAATATCTCTTCACCACAGCGTTCTCTACGCTTGCATCTCTGGGTGGTTTGGCTAGTGCAGCAGGGCTCTTGTATTCGTCCCCATGCCCTCTCATATGCATCCGCAGGTTTGCATCCCTCTTGAAACCTTTACCACAGATGGCGCAGAAGTGTGTGTGAGGAGCCAAAATCTCATCCTTCTCGAGCTGCAGTAATTCATATGAGCCTGGTGGTAGGTTCTCTCCATCCATGCCAGCATCGCCACCTTCATCGACATCCTTTGTATCCTGCTCCTCAACAACATTGTCTATTTCAATGCCTCCACCAACTGTGCCATCAGTCAATTCCTTGAAAAGCTCAATGTACTCTTCAGAGCTGCACGATTTCTCCTTGTTCAATTCAGAAATGGTGGTCACATTAGGAACCATGCTTGAGCTCGACCCAACATGGTTAGACATGTCTGTGCGTCCAGCTGGGGGCTGGCTCAGAAAGGATGAGTTCTTCAGAGATGGAAGTAGGCTTCCGGCAGTAGAAATGAGCTGCACTATGAGGCATGTTAGATCTGTGTTAACTGCCTGCTGTTGCTGGGCGATATCCCCTGCATGACATGATGGCTGACTACCGTTGTCCACCATTGTTCGTATGACATCTTTCACTTGCTGTATCTTCTCCTCGATGAATGTGAGATTGTCCAGCATCATAACTGGATTCCAGTCCATGTGTGGGATATTAGTGGATGATGAAGCACCGAACGGTGTGGTGAATGGGGCAAATGGCTGTTGCATTCCCATGCCAAGGAGCGGATTGTCTGAACCAAAGTGATAGCATAGAGGACTCGAACTGAGATTTGGAGATTGCCCACAGTTGTTAGTCTGACTGCTATCCATTGTCGATTCCTAAAGATTATGATGTCTGTAATCAGAGGGGGATTTTAATCTGTAGACAGAACTGAAACCAAACACCATAAGAACCTGCAGATTTGAACATTTACCGTAATCCAAATAATTTTTAAGTAATGAAAAGTAATCTCGTGAAGAAAAAAATGATTTATGGTAACACTAAATACACAGAGAAATTACACCTTTTAGGGTACAACAATTCAACAGCAGGAACTATGTGGGATTACGAATGGTTGCAACCACACTAGTGGTTCTAATGCTCGCAATTGATTTTCCAAGTGTAACTTAAATCGATAGATTAAGACCCTGAGACAAAGATATAAACCTCTGTTTCTTTCAGAGTTCAGTCAACAGTCTACTGAAGCAGGCAGGGTGAGGGAGGGACCAAAAAATACCAGATACTACTGAAACCAAAATCATTTCAAAATGCTTCATAGACAATCTATTTCATTGAGAAAGCGAGAATGTTGTAAAATACTACTCAAACTAGTCTGATAGGACAACTTAGTTCAATTTCAGAAGTTCATACCTATATAGAGCATAAGCGTCATATAATTTTAGTCCAAAGTAGAAACCATACCTACACAAACAAACCCTCTTTGAGGGACCAGATCAACGACCTGATCACAAAATGGGACAAGTCTTTATACTAGGGCACAATCTTTGGTTCAAGAGGCAGAACAGATCAAATTTTTCACAGGAACTGAAGCAAAACCCGAGGATATTACCACGACATAAAAGGGAAAATGGGCTCAATCCTAAAACTAACAACTTTGACATACGGGCACTAAAGAAGAACGCCCCTTTATCCTCTCATCGAGATCTCAAAGAAGGGGACTGGAACTACATCCTGTTCCAACCCATCGACAATAATCCAGGATTTTGCTGCTGGTATCAGTACGTCCTAGAAAATCTGCAAGTTAGTATGAATCACCTACCCAGGGCGAGGGGCCTGGTCACCATGCGCCGTTCCCACGCCAAGAACCGGGGAGAAGCCGAGAGATGGGGTGGACGGGGAGAAGAGAGGGAAGCAGCCAAGAAGCCGTCCACCATGACAGAGGCGGGCAGGCGGCGGGTGGGTCGCTGAGCTGGGGTCAAATTAAACGCAGCGCTTGACTCCAGGAATCAAGATCGGTAGCGAATCGTTTAGTCTAGTCAGTGGTCAGTGAATAATTGCGTAGATTATTGGATGGAGTTGTGCGCCCCTCGAGTCCCGATCCCGTATTCTCGGTCACTGACTCACTCTCGAAAGCTCAACTTGGCTTTGCCCCCTCCGATGATGTAGCCTTCTTTGTTTAGCAGCACATGGGGGGCACGTATGCTTATGGCGTGGTTAGCCTTTGCGTACAGGTGTATTTGTTTCAGATCAGAAGTTTAATTGCCATTTTAATCAAGTGCTCAACTGCTCATAGGCCTAACAGAGCATATGATCTGAATTATTCGACTACTCTACTCGTAGAGTAGTAAATAATGGACCGATTGAAACTCCAAATTAATCGACTTGCCGCCATCACGGATGGAAGGATGTGCACATTACCGGGTAATTTTGCTTTTACCGCTAGAAGATCTGTTAAAAGTTCAAATATAACCTTTCTTTTTTCATTGAAACGCCGATTGATGAATAGGCAGTGGACGTCCATAGGCGGTATAAATGGCCTGGCCGCTAAATGGACATTGGATCATGATAAGAAGGTCATAGACTCTGTCTGGATCCATCTTAGTTTTTTTATAAAAAAAAAACTGGTTTTTACATTTAGTTTCTACAATCTGTTTTTTAAAAAAAAAACTAACTGGTCCTGTTTGGATACCAGTTTTTAAAAATCTGTAATCCAGATTTTTTTTGGTTGCTAATGACCTGTGTGATTTTGTCTTTTTTATTCAGACGATGGTAGTTGCGCAAAATAAAAATATATTGAACTGCATGCTGCCAAAAAAACAAAGAAAATGTACATTCTATCAAAAAAGTAATTGATGGAACTTTCAAGCTGGAAGGTGCTTGCGTAGGAGGGAAAAAAAGAGACGGTGATAAGGTCTATAATATTCAAAAAATTATGAAGGACAGTGCGTCATTTGCAAAAGTAAAACTAGGATTAGCTAGGTTCAACTAGATTATGGATTTTTAATAAATCCATAATCTAGTTTCTAGAACTGGCCTGTTTGCTTTCAAATAGTGCTTTTAGTAAAGTGTATGACCGGTATTTAAATTTATCTTGTTGTGTCATTTAAGTCTATGTACTCTCAAATTATTGCTCTCTAAATTTAGATTCGGTTATCATTTAACTATAGTTAGGTCCCATATTCTCAAATTACAGTATGTTACTAATTAATTTGACTAAAACCTAACTATAGTTAAATATACATAAATTTTAACTCAAATATTTGTATAGAATATTAATAGATGTGGATTACAGTTACGCTTTATTTTTTAAAAATTAAGTGATGGGTCTAGTGCTAAATGAAGTGTAGTGAGTCAGGCTACACCATAATACTAAATCACAAAACAACTTCAGTTTGTTTGTTAGCTAGATATTACTAAGCCAATTTTTTATGCTCCTTATTTGCATTTTTTTATTAATAATGAGTGTATTTGCATTTTTTATTAATAATGAGTGTCTTTAATGATCAATGATAGCATGTATAAAGATGGTCTGTTTGTATTAACTGATCAAATTAATCATTTTAACTGGAACAAATTATATTTTGAAAATATCAAACCTAGATGACATGCCCAAAACCAAGATAAGAAACTTATATTTTAGTGACTTAACTGACACTAAGTTTAAATATAAGAAGTTAGAACTGTAATTTGAGAGTACGATAACCTAAAATGACACAACAAGATAAGTTTAAACACTGGCTATATGAACTTTAGCATCTTGTTTTAAGAATATGTTTGAAAATTTTTTGTTATAAAAAGCCAATTACTTACATAGCGACAACGAGACGTGTTTCAGTTGAAAAGCATGTAAAGGTGATATGTGCAAAAGGACAATTTTAGCACAATTTTAATCATATATACTTTGTGTCGTCTTATAGGCTACAACAACTGGAGATAAAAGACTGCTACATTTTTTTCTAAAGCTCAAATCAGGGTTTTTATTGTGCGCAACCATAGAAAACGAAAAGGTCGGTGATGGTGATAGTGTTGCCAAAAACAGTGACACTGTTTGCTCCAGAAGTCAAGTTACTTAGCTTTTCATGCAGGATAGCGTAGATTCAAGATACCCGCCTTCCAAGGGATAAAACGTTAAGTCACTTAACTTTCCATGCAGAGTAGCATAGATTCAAGATACCCGCCTTTCAAGGGATAAAACATGCTCTACAATCATGGCCGGACCGGAATAATCTGTGCGCTAGATACCATTTCACTCCAATGCTTCATGAGTGCATTCTAGATTATTCTCTTTATACATAAAAAATATTGTTTAAGACATGATTTAGTATATCAAAAATTGATTAATTATAAAGTATTATTTCTTCTCAGTTCTCACGTCTCTGCTTGGGTAGAGCTCCCTATTATTTGTATAGGCGGTACGTATGACACAAAAGAAAGGCCTTGGTTTTGCTTCCTGAGTGGCTACCACTATGCATCTCAATATACGAGATGTCTGTTTCTTTAGGAGCTAAAGTTTAGATCTTAAAATTTAGCACCAAATTAGAGGCTAAAGTTTTGCTCTTCTTTTAGCCTATTTTTCTACTTTAGTCTAAAGTTTAGTACATCTGATCGGTATCCTAAGAGTTAAAATTTAGACTAAAGTGTTAGGACTGAATTTTAGCATAAGAAAACAAAAATTCCCATAGTAGGTCATGGGTTGGATCCTGTGCAGCTGCAACATTTTTCTACGTTGCTACAAAAACATTATTGGCCTCGAGAATGAGAGGAAACATCGAATCAGAATATGTGGTCCAGTTTAATATTTCTTAACGGGCTACGTATTTCTCAATGGAACTGATGCAACGGGTACTATTGTCTCAACGGGCTATATATTTCTGAGAATAATGTTATTTCGCAAACGAATGATAACCCAGAATGACCTCCTTTCGAAACAAAGAGAGTAAAGGATAATGGCTCCACGCCACCGTCATCCACCATAGCTCCCCTCCTCCCTCTTCATCTTCTATTGACCACGTGCACTACCTCATCATGTGCATCAGGATCATAGCTTTTTCCCCCTTCCTCGTCACTGCTTACGCCTGCCCACCCTGCAATGCCTCCGGTGGACCTGCGCCTCCGGTCCCTCTTCCTCCCTCTCTCACGGGACGGGGTGCTATATATGGCTCGGGCCTGAAAATTGTGTTGGATTAGTCTATGTAAACTTAGGAGCATGATACAATTCTGGGTCCTATCTTTTTTTTTTTTTTAAAAAAAAGATGATCATCTTAGTCCTAGCTCATTTTGAATGATATTCCGCGATTTAACTTATAGCTAGGCTGCGATAATAATGATATTAGAAGATAGTCCCTTTGTCCAATAATATACCAAATGTTTGTGGGTTGATTAAGTCAAACAATTTTAGTTTTGATTGTGAATAACAAAAAAAATATGAAGTTTGATCATGCGAAAATGGACCTTCAACAACCATTATATTATGTAACATTTTTTTATTTGACATAATAAATATATTATTAGTTAAGAATTTTTAAATTTGACTTTGATCAAATTTCACGGCTTCTCTCTGCAGGACCCGAGAGAACTGGCGGTAGGAAAAGGTGGGTAACTGCTCTTTGATACCTTCTTCGGAATCGAGACAAGTCGCTTCCGCCATCCCGCCCGAAACAGATCGATCGATCTGCGTGCCTCTTCACTCCAGTGCTCCACTTCAATCAACCGCTTGCTTCGTGATCGCACCGGGACAAATCCAACCACCGCGCCGCTGCCGCCATGGCTCTCCTCCTCCTCCTCCGCCCTCTCCCGGCCGCGAGCGCCGCCGTCCGGCCCGCTCCAACACCACGGCTTCCCTTCCCTAGGCGTAGGTCCCTGCGATGCCTCGCCGGGCTAGCTCCGCCTCCTTCCCCAACTCCGGCGCCGGCGCCGCCGCGGTGGCACGCGGCGCTGTCGGCCGCGGCGGGGCTGTACCCGGCCTACGTCACCGCCGGCGCCGCCGTGGCCGTCGCGCGCCCCGAATCGTTCCGGTGGTTCGTCGCGCGGGCGCCGGGGTCGTACACCGCCGCGCTCGGCTTCATCATGCTCGCCATGGGCCTCACCCTCCGGCTCGACGACTTCGCCGCGCTCCTCCGCGACAGGCCACTCGCCGTACGTGGCCTCGACCCCGATCCATCACACGACTCTGTTCTGCTCCCCTATCGACACTTCTTCTTCCCGTCTGAAATTTCGTGTCTTTGAAATTAATCGACGTGCTCTGCTGGCTGCTGCAGATACTGTTCGGGTGCGCCGCGCAGTACACCATCATGCCTGCTCTTGGAGCGATCGTTAGCCGCGTGCTGGGCCTCCCTCCGTCTCTGTCGGTTGGATTAATCCTGCTTGGATCCTGCCCCGGAGGAACAGCATCCAACGTGGTAAGATCGTCACTTGTCAACACACGTTCTTTCATTCATTTTTTTTTTGTCAAACTGCACTGGGGTGATGTGTGGTTAGATTAACCTATTTTTGTAGCCACAGCACCACTTAATCGATGGTTCCTTTATTTACGTACCGATGTGGACTTGAAGCTTCAGAGACCCAAATTAAGTTTAGTTATTATGCTATTCAGATGCATGTGTATTCGTTCAGATCAAGAAACTGAGAGACACTTTATAGTCGAGAGAAGGGGATTTTAGCTCCTGCTCAAGGCAACATTTGATGTTTGACCACTACTTAAGCCTACGAGTTGTTTCGAAACAATAAAGCTGATTAGCCGAGATGTTTGTTCCAGTCAACCTATTTAGAGGAAACTTCTGCGGAACATTTTAAAACTTTTGATAGCAGTTTTCACTTTCCAGACGTTAACTTGTAATTTTCAGCATCAAAAGGAACAACATTTTATATCCCAGCTAGTTACTCTTGGCTGTACTACAGAGTACTGAACATACTCCAAAAGACCTTCCATTTTCTGCCTTATGACAGTTTTCCTCCTCCACTGCTATATATATTTTGGCATTTAACAATCAAATGCGCATGGTCAAGCAACAGTTTCTTCTTTGTCTATTTCGCGGTTATGCCTTCTATGCTCTGACATACTCCTTTCATATAGTGGTTCAGGTGACCTTAGTCGCTAAAGGTGACGTTCCGCTGTCCGTCGTGATGACTGTCTGCAGCACTCTTGCTGCCGTATTCCTTACCCCTCTGTTGACAAAAGTCCTAGCTGGTGCTTATATTCCTGTGGACGCCGTGAAGCTTTCTCTCAGTACATTGCAGGTGAAAGTTGTGAGGCCAACCAATTGTTCATAATAAATTTCACTCCCTAGCTAGTTTGTTCTGACAACATTTCTACCCTGTAGGTGGTTGTTGCCCCAATCATATTAGGCTCATCTATACAAAGTGCATTCCCGTCAGTAGTAAAATTTGTGACTCCTTTTGCACCTCTGCTGGCAGTTTTAGCTTCATCGCTTTTGGCATGCAGGTTTGAATCCTTCAAATTAATGATGCTATATTTGTCAATCAATTGCAGAAACTGTAAATGTTCTATTCCTTTTTGTTATGTGACAGTGTCTTCTCCGAGAACTTCGTACGCTTAAGATCAACAATTGCAGATGCATCTGGGAATGGAAAATTCTTCTCCGGGGATATTGGGGTTGTCATGCTCTCTGTCTTCTTGCTGCATTTTGCAGGTTTCTTTTTCGGGTGAGAACTAGGGCGTCTACTATACTCTTTATGTATCATTCACTTCACAAACTTTGTATTGAAAGGGCTTTTCTTTTTTGTAAAAAGACATGGTAGAGCATAACTTGATGAGAATCCCTCATATTTCGATTAATTTGGCCATACTAGAAGCTGCAGTCACTTGCTGTCCAGATTTCTAACTGTTTAGATGACTCTATTGGCAAACAGGTATATTGCAGCAGCTATAGGTGGTCTCAAGGAAAGACAAAGGAGAGCAATATCAATAGAGGTATGGAAGTCCGGACTATGAGTTTACAAAACTTATCAATGTAACCAACTAACTATAACCAGGGACAGAGCATAGTAATGACCAAAGGGGGCCATGGCCCTCCTGACTTTGAAAAATTATGCAAAATGACCTTGTTTGTGCATTTGATTGATAAAAATTCTACTAACTGGCATCTCTTGGTGACTTCTTAAAAAACATTGGCCCTCCTTGTAAAACTCTGTCACTGCATGTCAGGTAAAACTTTCACTAACAAAACATACTTGAATCCATTTTATTTGAACAGAGGAGGATCATGTGCTTTATTTCAATAAACTTGTCTGGATTGGGCAGATCCTTTGCTTGGCTATTTCTGTGAAACAATCGGTCTATTGCTAATGTTTATCCACAGTGTATAGGCCATCATCAACCACCTGAACCTGTCACGGCTAGAGATACAAAATTTTCTTCGATCATTGACCAGACAAGGTCTTGTGTGACAAGTTCTTCTGTCACTTTATGTTCTGATGAAGAGTCACACTGTAAATATAAGCCTCTTCGATGAGGTCCAAATGCCTTTGCGATGTGGTCGTCGTTATCAGGGCATGGGTGAATGCAGCAGCTTGCCGAGCTCCCTAACGTGTCGCGTTCGACGTCAGATGTGCGCCCAATGACGGAGCTTTGTGATGGCCATGGTGGGCACGTGCCTCCCCCCTCTCTCCTAGGTTAGAAATTTTTTTAGCAAATCACCGTATAAACTATGCAAATTTATGACAGCCTCCATTAATGACCCTCCTTGTTCAATAACAAGCCTCTATTGGCTAGCTCCGCTTGGGATTAAGTTCAAGCTCCGTCACTGACTATAACCAATAAGAAAAAGGAAGAGTTGAGTTAATTGTTGAAACCATGTGTCAGATACTTCTAAAATAGAAAATTCAAGCATGTCTTCGAGCATGCTTATACATCAATAACAGGAAGTATTATGTACTTAAGAGGTACAACTAAAGACCAGATTATGAATCAATTAACCAATCAATGTCAATTAGTCCTCTCCCACAACTTAAGTATCTTCTACTCTAGTTCAAAAAAAAGTATCTTCTACTCAGTAAAAGCCAAGCTGCATTTTGGTGTGCATGCAATCAAATCATTTTTTCTTAACTTATAAGGTTATTAATATCGGTGTGTTTGCTTATATTGGACGTACAAATTGTCAAACTGTTGATAAATATCTGTCAAAGTGGATAACGTAAGTTGTGAAGAGACTTACCGTTAATTGTAGGGATCATTACTTGTGAAAATTATATGACCTCACAAAATCCAAGCATAGAATAAGATATCTTAAAAAATGACTAGTAAAATATCCGTGCGTTGTCATGGGCTTGAATCTCTGCTTTTAGTGAAAATAGGTAAAAATGTCAACATGCATTATTATGTTGGTTATTATTGAAAGGAGAGTCAAGTCAATTTATTTTAGAGTTACTTTTTTCTCATACAACTTGGATGTTGTTTTGTTCTGCGTAGGAGTTAAATTTTTATATTATGGAAACTGTTGTTTTATTCTGTATAGGAGTCATATTTTTGTATTTATGAAAAGGGGACACCATATGAATATGTTCTCTGAGTAGGAGCCCGTATAGACATGTTCTCTTAGGAGTTTGTTTGGAACAACTTTTTTCCTCATGCAATTCGAATGTTATTTCATCATACAAAGCCTATTTTCACCCGTACAATACCGTATGGACGTGTTCACCTATTTTAATTAAGAGTAGAGAAGTTGTTGTATAGATTATTTTTTTAGGGCAATTCTTTCTACTTGATACTATTAGAAATGATGATGGGTTTTCTTTTCTGCGTTGCAGGTAGGAATGCAGAACTCCTCCTTAGCAGTAGTGTTGGCATCTGCCCATTTCTCCTCGTCCTTGGTCGCCTTGCCACCTGCGCTCTCAGCTGTCATTATGAACATAATGGGAAGCACACTGGGTCTTGTATGGCAATGTATCACGCCATCTGTTTCAGAAAATGAAAACCACTGATATGTCAGATGATGCATAACTTGCTCGTACTTTTCTGTGCCTATTCTCCCCTATCATATGTACTTTGCAACTTATGCAGAGTTAAAACCATGGCAAAATAGCTTTCAATTCTTTGATTATTCTCTCTGTGTCCTCGTTATTTTGTAGGAATCACTGATAGTTGTGGAATGTTACCATTTGAGGTTTATAATAATCTTTCATTCTTTTGTGGGTCATTTAGAACAGCTAAATTCATTGAAAAAGGACGACTCACGTGGCCGTATAGTATGGCATATCTTCAACCTACTCATGTGGCCGTATAGTATGGCATATCTTCGTTCCCTATCATTCGGTCTCTACACAACTTTCTCTTCCATGACGAAAAACAATCTTTCAAAAAAAAACTTTTATAAAAGAGACACACAAAAACCAAGAGTTACTGAAATATATGAAGCAAAACAAACCAATAGCACTCATATTTTTTTTGAGTAAAATACATTGGTGGTCCCTAAACTTGTCTCGGGGTGTCATCTAGGTCCCAAACTCTCAATATGCATATCTGGGTGCTTGAACTTGTTAAAGTGTGTCATCTAGGTCCAAAGTACAGAAAATACCCCTTGTATACTGACATGCCTTTTTTATTCATGGTTTTTTCTCTTATTTTTCTACAATTATACCATGTTGCATTAAAAACAGAAGTTCGTTAGAATGAACTGTGGTAGCATATAGTTAATTTAGGAAAAAATACCTCTTGTATGCTGACATGCCTTCTTTTATTCATGGCTTTCCGTTTTATTTTATATGATTATATCATGTTGCAGTAAAAAATAAAAGTTCATTAGAATGAATTGTGATAGCAAAGTTAATTTAGCGAGAGAAAGTTTAAGAAAAATGATGTTAGTTTCTCACTCAAGTCATAAATCAGAGGGGTATTTTTAATGCTTTAGACCTAGATGACACACTTTAACAAGTTCAGGTATCCAAATATATATTTTGAGAGTTCGAGGACCTAGATAACACGCTGAGACAAGTTTAAAGACCGTTGGTGCACTTTATTCTATTTTTTTTTCCGCCTCTGGAAGAGGAAATTTGGGTACCACTTTATTAAAGGTGCTACCTTAGCTTAACCTCTAGGGTCCATGGCCCCATGAATCCATCATTTTTTTAATTCGAACACTCATCTACCAATATTTCTTCTTCTTTTTTCTTTTGAGAGAAAGAGAGCTCGAAAAGCAAAAAGGGCCTCATTTAACGAGCTTTTTCTCTGTAGGACACTCAATAAACATGGTTTTGTCTGTGGGGCACCACAACCTTTTATTTTGTCTTTTAGGCACTAAGAAATTATAATTTTTGTCTGTAGAACACTTTAGCAGAAGAAGTGAATATTTGTAATATTTTTGTCCTAATGCACAAAAGGCATTGCAAATTAAAATTTGACACAAAGATACACTGCCATATTACCTATCTATGTGATTTTTTCCTAATTTTTTATCGGTTATTTGCACAAGTTTATTTTGAAAATAAATATTTTCTTTATTGAAAAGTCATGCAAACATCAACAATAAATCTGTAAAAAAACACATGTATAAGAAATGCATCAATATATCTCTGCCAAATTTCAAGTTGCAAATGCATTATATGGATTGAGATAAAAAAATTATTAAAATAGTTCACTTCTCCTGCTAAAGTATTCTATAGACAAAAACCATAATTTTTTAGTGTTCGAGTGATAAAATATAAAGTTTTGATGTCTAACAGACAAAACCATGTTTATTGAGTGTCCCATATACAAAAAGCCCTTGTTTAACCGAGCCCCGTTAGCAACCATTTCAGTACAGGATTAATCTATATATCCCACTTCTGCAATTTAAAGGCATCATTGCGAATGTGACCTGGTACGATGCTGTGCCCGCAAACAACACCCAATGCCATTGCTTTGATTTGCTATTTTTGTCAATGCTCTAAAAGACAGGGTGCAATGGCAGTGGTCAAGGACATGTTCTAGACATGTACCATTGCATCAAGGCAGTTCTGGTAATGATCACCAAAGCTTTGCATCAACCCCACATGGAGATGTGTTGGTTGGTGAGGCTCAGGGCACCATGGGTGCAGAGATCTCTATCCTCTGCTCATCATTGCACACATGACGGAAGTTTTTTAGTCTGCAGATCCTGAGCAAATTACTCGATTGGACAGCTGGAGCATAATGAGAATCAGTTGTCAATTTTCTTGGAGCTGAATCATACTGCTCATTACTCAAGAATGTTTAAAGGTTTTATCAACATGATATACCGGACAACTGCAGAATATGATGGGAAGTAGTTGCCACTTTTATAGGGGGGGGGGGGGGGGGGGGGGGCAAATAGAATATTAATAATGTTCATGGATATTTAGCTGTGGGCGTAATCAGCTTTGTATCTGCACATCGTATGTCTGTCAAGATCAGATGCCAGTTTTCTGCACGAAAGAAATGCATTTTTTTTGTCCTCTTTTCTTTATCATGGTTAGTGGCTGTGGCTTGTAACTTCAATGATTTGGGTCAAAGGAAGTTATGTGCTGAATGAGTCGTGAGGCTTTGTTAGTCAAATTTGTAATGGCATCCTCTACCTCTACTTGGCCACTAAATTGGTTGTAAACTGCCAGGTCAAAAAATATAAAACATGGATCTTTTCATGAGCTGATGACAATTAACGTGGATAAGGGCTCTCGCTTTCTTTGGTTGTTGAGCCATGTGCATGAAGATAATTTTCCGTTCATTCTTTTTCAGGGCGAATTTCATCGTTGCTTGGCTGGGTCTTACTCCTGGGATGGCAATGTAGCAAGTTTTCAGAAACTACATCGGTTGCTTTTCAGCAGTGGCATGTCCCTGATGCATAAGGTACTGAATCTGACTTGGCTTCCTTTTTGTTAACTTACTTTGCCGAGGCTCTTGTCTGCCATCTTTGTTCAAGTGGCGATTAAGCTATTCACAGTGATGTGTTACCAGTTTTTTTTATACCTATTAGTTATATGCTCTGTGAATCATGTGTTCTGGTTTAACAAGTCTTTACCTCGTAGTTGCAGATGATACCTTGCCCACTTCAAAAGAGAATTCGTTCTTTTATACATCAGCTTGTAAACTGCCATGTTATACCATACTAGTATTTGCCTGTTATTTGTTATCATCTTTCGGGTTTTGCATGAGAGAAAAAACCTTTTTTTTAACAAATATTGAAGTTTTACAGGATTATGTGCAAATTATTATTTTTTCCATCTCACAAAAGTAAAACAATGCCTGGTTGAAACAAATTCAAGATGCTTTCAAACTTTGAAATTTCACCGGGGTCTTGGTTCAAAATGACTGAGTGTCTTATATGTTACTCCCTCCGTATTTTTATTGATGTTGCTTGGTAGTAGTGTAAATTTGAATTGGCCGGCAACATCAATTAAAATACGAAGGAAGTATTCAATAAGTTGTCAGTCTATGTCAAGAATTATACTCTTTTTATATCTCTGGAATTCATATGTTCTGTGTTATACGTTTACCGTAGCTCAACCAGTATCAATACACCTCAAATTCCTGAAACAATGGCGACACATCATTTTTATTGAACTACAAAGATATTCGATTCTTTTATGAGGATAGTACAACTTCATGAAGATCGACATTCATCGACGTGGGGTCCAAAATGTCCGGCCGACATCACGATCCAATTGCTAATGCCTCAACAAGCTTAATTAGATTCTTCATCAAGTTGAAAATGATTGAAAACAATCATGGCCAATATGAAATATGGCAAACTAGGATTTTAACGGAACAAGTACGTTGTGTATATACTTCGTCAAGCATAACTTTAATATTTTCCAACTTTTATTTGTTATAAAGAGAAATTTAGTGCTCTTGAGTTCATCAGAGGACTTGTTCAAAAATTTGATCAAAAGTCAAAGATGACAAGGTGACCAGTAATGAATAGTGTACGTACACATGCTTAGTTAGTGGGAACGCATGTTATCATTTGAAAAGGGAGATTATTATCTCTCACTATCCATTATAATATGTTTTTATTATATAAGGAAAAAAAATTCTGTATACTCTCATTTCTAGTTACTCTCACGTTAAAAATATCCAAGAGGGTGTGATAACCCGTTTGGGAAAGGGGGAAAAGGAGAAAAAGAAACAAAAGGGAATGGAATGGGAATTTTTTCGACCACGTTGTCTTCCTCCTCTCGCCGAGGGAGGCGAAGACGATATAGCCACCGACATGCTCCGCCACATGCCCTAGCAATCCGTTCCCATTTGCAGACCCAATCAAATCCTCCCGAAGAATCATCTATATAACCGAGCAGATTTCCACCTTCTCACGGCGGAAAAATCCAACCTTTGCATGTGACCTCTCCATAAAAAAATCCCCGCAAAGAATCATCAATCCGAAAGGAAAGAGAAAAGCAGAGCAATCCCCATTGCTTCACATCTTCTCCTTCCCCGCTTTCGCTTCTCTTCGGTCTGCGCAGCGCCATAAACCTCCCGTAAAGCTCCTTTGTCACGGCCAAATCGTTGACCATTTCCCCAAGAATCCCCCGAAGGCGTGAGCCCCTGGCGCCAAGATCCAATCTTTGCGTTATTTGGTCCCAATCCGCATTGATTTCCCTTGAGAGAACCTGAGAATCGCATTGCTTTCCATTTTCGATCGATCGCCGGTGAAAATTCGTGCCTAACCGCACAGTTTTCTTTTCCAAGGAGGAGGGGGCAGTTGCGTCCGCACAGCCTTTAATCCGGGGAGGGACCACCGCCGGCAGAGACAATGCAGCCGGACCCGCAAGGCCCGGGAAGGGAGAAGCCCGGCGGCACCAATGTGAACGTCCGGCTGCCGCCGCCGGTGACGGTGGGGTCGGGTGGCCGGCCGGCGTCCGTGCTGCCGCACAAGACGGCGAACGTGCGCGACCATTACCGCATCGGGAAGAAGCTGGGGCAGGGGCAGTTCGGCACCACGTACCAGTGCGTGGGCAAGGCCGACGGCGCCGAGTACGCGTGCAAGTCCATCCCCAAGCGCAAGCTGCTGTGCCGCGAGGACTACGAGGACGTGTGGCGCGAGATCCAGATCATGCACCACCTCTCCGAGCACCCAAACGTGGTCCGCATCCGCGGCGCATACGAGGACGCCCTCTTCGTGCACCTCGTCATGGAGCTCTGCGCCGGCGGCGAGCTCTTCGACCGCATCGTCGCCAAGGGCCATTACTCCGAGCGCGCCGCGGCGCAGCTCATCAGGACGATCGTTGGCGTGGTCGAAGGTTGCCACTCGCTCGGCGTCATGCATCGGGACCTCAAGCCGGAGAACTTCCTCTTCGCGAGCACCGCTGAGGATGCGCCGCTCAAGGCCACTGACTTTGGGCTCTCTGTGTTCTACAAGCCTGGTGAGTTGTGCTATTTTATTTGGTTATTAGTGCTGTGCTATTAGCCTACCCCAACTTGTTCAGGATTTAATGCTTTGTTATTGTTATTGTTGATTAATGCTGTGCTATTCAATTTTGCTGTTGGGTCCATCTGATTTTGCTATTGACCTATTGTATCCGTGCATACAACTTATATTGCGTTCAGTAGCGAGAAATGTTCTAGTTAGATTGTTTGGTATTCCTGGTAAATTCAGCAAGCATTTTAACATTGGGTTCAGTGGCGAGTAATGTTCCTAGTAAAAGCTTCATGTTCTTGTCCTTGCATCAATGTTTCAAGAGTCTGTTATAATGCTGTATCAGAGAATTCTTCTCAGAAAGCCATAAGCCTTTCAAAGTTGAAAAAAAGTAGTGATTTTATTCACGCTGAAACAGATTTTGTTACACACATCCTCTAGCTGTTCTCATGTTTAACTCTGCTAGTCTGTATAATGATTTGCTGAAGTATTGAGTGAATGTACAGTTTTCTTCTCTTTACTGGAAGTCATTAATAAAGCACGAACTAAAAGCTCACGAACAATGAATGGTATTCCTATCCATTTCTTCAGGTGATAAATTTTCTGACGTTGTCGGGAGCCCCTATTATGTTGCACCGGAGGTGCTTCAAAAATGCTATGGCCCAGAAGCTGATGTCTGGAGTGCTGGAGTGATTCTGTACATTTTGCTATGTGGTGTGCCCCCATTCTGGGCAGGTAACTAATCAGACCATTCAATTGTAGGTCTAGATGCATCAGAATTTACTCTCATTGACATGTTTCCTTGTATAACATCTTCCCTCCTTTTTTTCCTTCTTTCAGAAAGTGAAGCTGGAATCTTCAGGCAGATTTTGCGAGGCAAACTTGACTTGGAATCGGAGCCATGGCCTAATATCTCTGATAGTGCTAAAGATCTGGTCCGTAAGATGCTTACCCGGGATCCTACAAAAAGACTGACTGCTCATGAGGTTCTATGTAAGTTTTCTGCCTGCACTTGCGTTCCCTCCCTCTATGCCTTCATTATTGTGCTTGTGTCGGGAGTTCATTCTTATTGAAATAACGAATAAATGTTGCATATGCCAGGCCATCCCTGGATTGTTGATGATGCTGTTGCACCCGATAAGCCTATTGATTCTGCTGTATTGTCAAGGCTGAAAAACTTTTCTGCAATGAACAAGCTCAAGAAGATGGCATTGAGGGTATGATCTTTTGATTCCGTTGCTGTTGCGTGCTTTATTTGGAAAAAAAATCCATGATTTTTCACTGAAATTTGTTGGTGTCTTGTTTCTGGTATAATACTGCTTTAAATCAACCAGTTTATGCACACAAGTTTAAAGTCTCTCCCTGTAACTGAATTTCTTGTACCTCCCTGTTAATTGAATTTCTTGTACACTTGTTTAAAATATCTACTCGTCCACTAATTTTGTGAAAGACTGATTTACACCCAAATACCTCAAAACTGGGTATTTCACCGCCCATACAGTTTGGGGGACAAGGTCGTTTAACCACTTAGTATGTTTTTAATGGCAATTTACCATAACAAAAAAAAAGCACTGACAACATTGTTACTTGTCAGTGTCACATCCACCTCTCTCATGCAAGTAACAAAACTTTTCTTTCTAAAATGACATTCCTCCCATACCCATCTGTGCTATCCTCAATCGTCTCTGCACAGACCTGGATGGTACATACATTTTCTACATTAACTATCAGCAAAACCATTGACCTATGTCTAAGGACCAGTCGATTCTAGCAGTGGGGCCCCAAGGATGGCAGCAATTGCAAATGGCGAGATGTGAGAAAGGTGGGGTGATGGTAGGTGGAGAGAAGCTTTGTGAGAGAGCTAGATACTGGTTAATGACTGGATCACACTTTTGGACACATTACTGCTCACTGCATTGCTTTGTTGAGTGGATTTTATTGAAAACACTTCATCTTCTTTGATTCCACCCACCTTGGTGACCCAGATACCTCTGCTACCCTCTGAGTTCACCATTGCCGTTGACATGCTTAAGTGGATTCAGGTGAACAACTTCATCCTCAGTGACAGTAGCAAATATTGCATGCTGTGATCTGTGGCATATTGGTAGCAGCAATGAGATGCCAGATTTGGACAAATTCTCCCAGATAAGGGCATTAGGAAGCATTAAATTTTGTTAAAGGAGGTTGTATGAGTGGCGAGTGGTGGCCGGATGATGCTAGGAATGAAGAATTAGGAGTTTAAAGGCAGAGGCCCAGAAGAATTCATTGTTCAAAGATTGTGCTTTCCTTTACCGTAAAAAAAGATTGGGCTGTTATTCTCTTTTTCTATTAGAGAATTATTTACATGTACCTCGTTTGCTGACTAAAAATTAAAATATAGAATATCCAAATCTCCATACAATACTGTTTGCTTGATTTGTAAGTGAACTCCATATGATGGTATCTGGTAGAATAGACCATCAATAAGGTTGCAAATGCTCAGAAGTGATGATAGCATGTGCAACATGCAATTAATGACCTTGGATTTAGAGCTTTACAGAGGCTTATTTTTGCTCGTGCAGGTGATAGCTGAAAGTCTGTCTGAGGAGGAAATTGGTGGCTTGAAGGAGCTGTTCAAAATGATCGACACTGACAATAGTGGCACAATAACTTATGATGAACTGAAAAACGGCCTGAAAAGGGTGGGTTCTGATCTAATGGAACCTGAAATCCAGGCTTTAATGGATGCGGTAAGTGCAAAGAAAATAATCTACACATCTGTACTGCAGCATTATTTGACAGTACAAGCCATTGAGTTGAGATACTGAGTTTGTTTTCTGTTTCAGGCCGATATTGACAACAGTGGAACCATTGACTATGGAGAGTTCCTAGCAGCTACATTGCACATGAATAAACTGGAGAGGGAGGAAAGCTTGGTATCAGCATTTTCATTTTTTGATAAGGATGGAAGTGGCTTCATAACAATTGATGAGCTCTCACAAGCATGCAAACAGTTTGGCCTTTCTGATGTTCATCTTGAGGATATGATCAAAGATGTGGATCAAAACAATGTTGGTCTTATTAATCCTTTTCTTTTTTTTTTCCATCTCCATAATTTTCTGTTGTCAGATCTTTACTTGATGTTGTCTATAATGTTGGTCATTTTTCAGGATGGACAAATTGATTATAGCGAGTTTGCAGCAATGATGAGAAAGGGCAATGCTGGTGGAGCAGGGAGGAGAACCATGAGGAACAGCTTGCATGTGAACCTTGGTGAAATCTTCAAACCCGCTGAGAATTAAATCTTATCACAGGGTTCTCCCTTCTAAATGATCCCATTTGAAGTTTTTTGTGCCTCATCTGCTGGACTTTACAAACGGAATAGAAGATTTGACTAGTTGCTCCATTACCTGTGCCTCTGAGAAGCCGTTAAACTATCGTAGCAGTACTAGTAGTTAGTGGGAAAAGCATACTGTGGCATGGGTGTAGCAAATTTTAGGTGCGGAAGATATTTGTTTGAGTCCTGTTGTCTTGTCCCAAGTCCTGTATAATTACATATCTTTGTTGTTCATGTGCAAAATGTGTTTGTCCCATAAGGCGTGGGCACCTTAGCTCTCTGTTTGACTCATCAAACCATTTGTAATCTTCTCTTGAACTATATATTTTTCATTGATGATCTGTCAAAACACATTGCCTCTTCCACTATACAATATAGTAGGAATCATGTGTCTGCTCGTTGGAGTTTATGCATGGCTGTTGTTGTTCATTGTGATGCTAGTTCTTAAAGCGATGCATGGTTATTACTTCGTGTTTTTAATCCCGTGAGTTCGTTAAAAGCAAATCCATCGGAAATATGGATTAGTAAATTTTGAAGCCGGACTCCATCTGTTAGCCCTGATAGTCTGGGATTTCTCATCGAAAGAACAGGAAAGTCCCAGCCGAGACTTTGGTTCCCATGCCATACGAACTCTCCAAGCAATCTTGGCCGTATACGACACGAAAAACCCTGCATGCCATCTCCAAGAGTTTCCCTAGAAAAAAGCTCCTCAAAACTACTTTTTGGGAGCAGACCAAAAACTATTGGGGTCAAAAAATCTTCTCTTCTCCAACAATTCCTCTAAAAGTGATTTAATCTGAATTTAAATTTGGCCACATCAGCTAGACCTGTTTAGAATTTACCTGTCCTGATCGTCCTCGACTCAAGGGTACTCGCTCGCCGCTACAGCCTCCGACGTCGTAGCCTTCATCAACGAACGAGTCCGGATCAAGGAGAAGCAGGTGCAGGCGGGCACTAGGGTCCGTAGCAGGACAGAGCTAGCGCATGCGAGCGTCGTGCGCCGTTTCCTATTGACGCATGCGAGCGTTCGCTGCATGTCTATGCTGGAAGGCCTCCGACGGTAGGGATAAACAATAGATTGTAATCGGTAAGTACACACATGTCTATGGATAATGATTATCAATTATTGCTTAGTTTGTGCCACTTAATAATTATTTTTTTATCAGATCACTTACTTGTGGTGATCTCTTCAACAACGAGGGAGCGCGGAGAAGAAAACGGACGAGCACCTATTCGTTCTGTTGCTAGCTCAACGTTGTGCGGCAAGCTAGGGCCGTGGCTGCGCTGCATTGTCATCGACCGGACGCCCTGCCTGGCTGCCTCCTTGCCACGAACAGCTCCAGATCTGTCTTTTCCCGTGACCAATTCATCGCCAGCAACATCAGCAGATTGTCAAGAGATACGACTAGTGCGCGTCGGGGAGGGGCGAGCTAGGCGCGAGGAGGGGATTGGGGACTCCGAGTTGTTTTCTTGTTTTACCTACAATTGAGTCTGGTTTAGAGAAGGGATAAAAATAGAAAGGTGTTTAGGGGAGCTGTTAGATAATAATTTTTATAATAAATCCTAATAATTTGATTTAAGAATACTTATTGGGGAGCTCTTGTAGATGCTTAACACCACAATCTCGTCGCCGCAATCTCCCTCCCTATCTCGGTTCTCGTCAATCTCTAGCTGCGCCGCAAGAGCACATTAAGGTTTCTAGTAGATCCGGCAGCTCCATCCATCCCTTCCCAATGGCGGCCAAAGGCGAGAAGAAGACGATGATCTGAAGAGCTCGGACGGCGAGGAGTTCGAGATAGAAGAAGCTGTGGCCATGGAGTCGCAGACGATCAAGCACATGATCGAGGACGACTGCACCGACAACGGCATCCCGCTGCCCAACGTCACGGCAACCATCCTCTCCAGGGTCATCGAGTACCGCAAGAAGCACGTCGAGGCCAAGGCCATGGCCGAATCCAACGACGACGACGCTACTGCTGCTGCTGGTGGGCCCTCCTCGTCAGCTGGCAACAGCAGCGTCGCTGACAACAAGGACCTCAAGGCATGGGACGCCGGGTTCGTGCAGGTGGACCAGCACACCCTCTTCGACCTCATCCTGGCGGCAAACTACCTCAACGTCAAGAGCCTGCTCGACCTGACCTGCCAGACCGTTGCTGACATGATGAAGGGCAAGAGTCCTGAGGAGATTCGCAAGATGTTCAACATCGTGAACGATTTCACCCCTGAGGAGGAAGCTGAGGTCCGTAGGGAGAACCAGTGGGCCTTCGATTAGACAAGCGTTCTATTCATCTGTTCATGCTTTTTAGGAGTAGATCTACTATGTATTCTATACTATATGCATTTAATCTATTCTAGTTAATGGTCTACAAGTTTTTAGTAGTAGTGTCCCCCGGAGAATATATTCGTGGATCAAACAGATGTCATGGTACTCAGTGTTACCAATTATATATTTATACTTATTAGATAGAAAGGCAATATATCAAAGGGTTTACCTAGATAACAATCTGCAAGTCGGCATCACTACCACAAATCCGCACTGTAGTGGCAGGCAGACCAAACAGCCGTAGTGCAAGCGCAGCTAAAAATACAGCTTTATTGCGGCCGGTCTTTTATAAACCAAACAAACCGCCGCTTAAAATATTATTATAGCACCACAGACCCAGAAAAACAAAAAAAAGCCCGTGGGCCTTGACCTAGGCCCATCCGTGCCCACAGGCCCTGACCTAACCCAGATCTGGCCTCCTCGGACGCCGCCGTGGAGAGGTAGGGGGCGACCAGATCTGGCCGCCCCAGACGCCGCCGCGTCGCCGTGGAGAGGGGGAGGGGGGGGGGTTTACTAGATCTGGCTGCCCTAGACGCCGTTGCACTGCCATGGAGAGGGAGAGGCCTCCCAAGCCGCTGTAGTTGCCGGACGAGCCGTTGTGGTCGGGGGAGAGAGAGGCAGGGGGAGTTGCCTCGCCGCCCGCCAATCCGCTGCCACCTCGGGGCCAAGCCTTGCCGTGCGTCGACATGGGGGCTGCCTGTCGCCTGGAGTGCCGCTTGACGCCAGAGAGGGCGCGAGCCCGGGGGGTGCTGCCTGCCGCCGGGGAGGAAGCGAGGTCGGGGGGGGGGGGTGCCGCCTGCCGCTGGGTAGGGCGCAAGGTCAGGGGGTGCCGCCTGCCGTCGGGGAGGGCGCGAGGCCGGGGTTGCCGCCTGCCACCGGGGAGGGCACGAGGCCGGGGGGTGCCGCCTGCCATCGGGGAGGGCGCGAGGCGGGGGGGGGGGGGGATCTCTATTTTTAGCGGCGGTTGAAAATGTGAGCCGCCGCTAAAAACTAATTTTTAGAAATCATTTGATCACTGTAGCGGTGGTTTTTTTTAATCCGATGCTACGTGATTTTTGGTACCGCCGCTATAAACCATTTTTGTTGTAATGCATGCTTAAACGAGAATCAGTGGGCCTTCGAATATAGACAGGCATTTATTTCCAAGTCTTCTATACTATGTCCTAGGTTTCGGGAGTAGTCACCGCGAATATGTCTTCGTGGGTCAAACTTAACTTTGAACGATTGATTAATCAATCATACCCTGCAATATTGAAAAATACTACTTTATTTTGACTTCCTTATTACTTATGCTGTCAAATTGCCCATTATACCTCTACATACATGGTTACATATACCCATAGGGAAGCACATTATTACAGTACATGTATGCTTTTAGCAGGAATCCTATTAAAGATGGGAGCATATGGATTGATTCAGATCAATATGGAATTCTTACCTCATGCTCATTATCTATTTCCCCCCTGGTTGGTAATAATAGCAGCAGCGCAAATAATCGTCATAGTACTCAAGTACTCATGGGTAACTTTTACTTACAAAGGCAATAACATCAGAGAGTTTTATATGACAAAAGCTGCAGGATCACCTTTCGCTTACGAATCTAAACTAATAAAGGAGTTTCTGCGACCTATGACTCATCCATAAAATGCTAATATCCACCAATCTGGATCCTTGGATCTAAACGGGTCCAACTCATCAAGCCCTTGGATTAAAACTTGGTCACACAAGATGTTTACATGTTACACACCTCTTACACCCAATTTGTACTACAAAATCACTCAAGGGAGACCCAATTTTTAGACTTTTTACACCCCGGGTCCTACTCGTACACGTGTTTTTGTATGTCAGATTAATTACCCTAAACCACGCATACACATTCCATATAAACATAAACCTTCCTTAATATTACGTCATTAAAATTTATTTCCCATAATTTCCAGTAATATCGCCTATTTCAAATTGCACCTTCCATCTTTATTATTATTTCCAATTCCAACGCATGGTTCAAATTGCACCTTCCATCTTTATTAGTTTAGGTGCACAGGTGCTTTCCTTCAACCACTCTAGGAGTTCCTATGATCTATGTTGTCACTCCCTTCACTCTATACCCTTTAATCTGGAGCCTTAGATCTAAATAGGATCAATCCTTATTACCACTGGATTCAGAAATGGACTCATTAGATGGTTACATGCTACACCTCTTACATCTGTTTTGAACTAAAAATTCACTCAGGTACACCCAAACCTCTGACTTTTCTTACCCAATAAGGACCTAGCTCTTGTCTGTACCCACCTAGAAATCACGTGCCCATACTTTTCTTAATTTATGCATTTTTTAATACACACAGTAATTACTATCCCTTAATTATTCCCTTTTATAATAATTGTGTGTGTAATTTCCTCTTTTCTCTCCTTCCGCATTGGTCGTTTCCTTCCCATGTTGCATGCATACGTGAGACACAACCCCAAATATCTCCCTTCCTTAATTGTACCGTACTTAATTTGGTTTTACTTTCCTAAATTCTAGATTATTCTCCTAAATGGTGATATTCTCCTTCCAAGCCTTCTTCCTTGTTCTCGCTCTAGCTCTGTGGTGGACGTCTCGCCCTAGCCAACACCTTCGTGATGGCCGTCATCCTGTCGACACCCTCATGGCATGGTCGAGGTCCACACGCCTCATAGCTCAGGAGCAAAAAGGGTTGATGTCCTGCCGCAACTCAGCGGCCTCGCGGCAAAGTCGACTTCCAGCCACCACCCTCGCGGCAAGGTTGGCATCCTTCTGGTGCGACACGATAGCCGATAGGAGCAGGCGAGCAACCTGTCTGTTGCGCTTGGTGGTGGTTGGAATTCACATCTTTTGGCTACGACAAACGACCAACATAATCGACTCCTACCCCAGCTCCAAATGCCCGATCTCCCCTGATTCTGACCGATAAGCTCTGAATTTATTTTCTGTGCTGTGCAATAGTAAGGTGAGTTGGTTCTGCTATTTTTTTAGTGTTTACATCTGAGATTTGAGGGGTTCATGATCATAATAGTTATTTGGCTCCTGAAATATTTGATCTCTTGCGAAAACTCAAAATAATCGCGAAATTATCGATGGGGCGGTTGTGCGGAGGCGGCAGGTGAGTAAACGGCGACTGTGGGATGGAGGTGGCGGTTCCTTTGATCTCCCATTCTGCATCTGACATATCCGCAGCAACAAATATGGCAGTCCAAGGTAATGTTGCCGTAGGTGGTAGTAGACCAATAGTAGACGAGCAGATTTATATTGTACACTAAGCAATTAGCAAATTTGAAACTAACACGACTGTTGTTAAATTTCCCTTTGAAATATTGTAGAACTGTATGCTTTGATTATTGTTAAAGAGTTGTATCCGTATTGACAATAAAATGGTGCTATGAAAAAAAAAGGGTATTTACATATCCTATTTAGAACATGATTTATACTTCAATAGAAAGAATTTACTATTCCGTAAGTGTTATGTTTGTTTCTCAGTTTGTACAGTTTGTGTTCTATAATTTTAGACACATCATTGGAATACAAAAGACTGCATTCTTTTTAAAAAGTCACAATCATGTAAACAAAGCAACTAGAATTGCCTTTCTAAAAAGCTGAGGCATAAAGAAGCTCCTTTTCCTATGGTTTTGTACAATAATTTTGCATAGCTTAAAATTTATTGTAGCCTTAACTTTGCTATTTATTCTAGAAGTTTAATACTTTGGGTGAAAGGAAGTTTTATTTGTATTTGTCATTGACAGAATTAGTTTTGAGTTCTCTGGTAGTCTTAGAGCTTAGGCAATAATAATGCTTCGGACTGTACACATTAAATGGCTATTATGTAGGATATTCAGTTGATGCAGCACTCATAACTAAAAGTCATTGAAGATGATATTATGTTATATGACTTCTAGATTATGCACTTTAAACATGCACCTCCATTATGCAATGAAATGCTTTTATGTGCAAGGCCACTTTTTAGTAAGGTAGCATTAGTTTGATTTTACGGCTACAAGTGGTACGTCTTTATCTAAGTTTAAGTAAGTATGGCTTCATCTTGTAAGATTACAATATTTTTTATGTACATTATTATAATTTTCATGATTCAATAATGCCTCTTCAATTAATTCTTCACTTTGTCATAAGTTTATTCCATAATAACTGTTATATTACTTAGAGTTTCAATAGAACTTTGTTGTTCATCACACTTTTTTCAACATAGAAGACAAAAAATATAGTTGTGAGCTTTTGTGTTTTACATGTTTCATAATATGCCCATATTCTTCCTCCCCATACTTCTCTATAAATCTAAACGTATCTTTTGTGATGTGCAACCAGAACAGATATGAATCCATTGTTTGTTCTTTTAAATGAATTAATGGGTTTCATATATTTTGATTTGTTCTGTGTACTGAACTCATTAGTTTTGTTGATGTATTGTTATTCCCTTTGCAACACAAAAATAGTCAATACCTGGCTCTTTTGTTTCTTTTCTAGCATTTTACTCCTTGTTTATTTTCTAGCGCTGGGATCACCTTCTGATTCTTCTTTTGAGACCAAACTTTCCAGTTCTAAAGTTGGAGCTGCTGATTAAGAATTATTATGTGAGTGTTCATTTGATATATCATAGAAATCGAAAATAGTTTTTAGAAAACGTTGTTATTATTAGCTATATATAAAACCAAGATACATTCATATTGTCATCGATGGAATGCATCTATGGTTTAGAGATGATGAATGTGTCATTTTTTAAAATAAAAGATAATTAAGCAAGATAAACTGTAGATCACTTTCTGTAGAATCTAAACTAATAAAGAACGAGTTCCTGCGACCTATGTGTCACCCACGATATTCTAATACCTACCAATCTAGATCCTTCGATATAAATGGGACCAATTCATCTAGCCCTTGGATTAAAACCTGAACCTACTGGTTGGTTATATGTTACACATCTTGCACTCCATTAGTACTAGGAAACACTCAAAGGATACTCAGACTTTGAGATTCTTTTGCACCCAGGATCCTACCGAACCAACTACTAATTCATTCCATATAAATATATAAAACTTCCTTACCATCTACTAATTCAAACTTAATTTCAATAACATCGCCTACATCTAAACTAATATTCTTGCCTGTCTACCGAACTAACTTTTTTCTTTCCTAGACGCTATTATTTTTCTAAAAATCATGCCCCCCCCCCCGTAATTAAGCCTTTCCATAAACATCATCCCTTCCTTAATTTTGTTTCATTTTCCTAAATTCTATATTATTACTTTCCTAAATTCTTTCCTTCCCACCGTATCCACTTTTTTCTTTCCTAAGTGCTATTAATTTTCTGAAATTCATGTCCCCATAGTTAAGTCTTTTCATAATACGAATTTATTTTCCTGTTGCACCAGACCTGACAACGAGCACGATGTTATACTTGACTCTTTCAACGACACCAAGGTGGCCAGTGTGCTCTACACGATTGCCAACGTAATTGACTGAGTTGCATCGCATCATTGTCTGGCAGATTAGCTTTCCAGGTTTGTCTGCTCCACATGCTCATGACTTGTTTGCTGAAATGTCTCATACAGATTTTTTTTTCTGGATCTTTTTATTTAATTGATTTCATGATCTGATACTGGCATGGTTTCTATTTGGGGAAAGTTAAAATTTTGCAATGGGTTCCTGTAGATGAAAAAATGACTTGGACTCAAATGGCAGGGACAATATTTATACTATATGCAGCTATACATTGCACATGAATTATCCAAATTAATGGTTTCATTCCTTTATTATGTTAAGCATAGTGACTAGGAATAGAAACAAGCTCATTTATTTGTTTGTTTTCCAAGATCACATCTCTTCTCCTCCTCATACTCTCTCTCTCTCTCTCTCTCTCTCACACACACACACACACACTTGAGTGAAGCCCAATACCCGTCCCAAGCTTGTTTTGAGTTAAAAAGAAGTCAAACCGGCTTAAAACGTGCGATAGACCTTGACACCCATTCCATGATTTTTTAAATTGAAATGAAGTCAAATGGGTTTGTAACATTCAATGGAACCCCGACACCTCTCAAAAGTATTGACGAGTTTTCCGCTTTTGAGAACAATAATCAATTTATGTATTTGTGGACTCTTGATGGAATAATATATGACTGATGCTATAAAGTATGTTCTATTTTGAAAACATGCTTATTTGTTTATCGATTTCATCATTGATATTATTTTTACTTTAAGGAATCACATATCACAAATACACATCTTTTAATAAATATATTAAAATTTGAAAAAATTGAATGTGATGGCAACTTTTAGAAACCATAAAAAACCAATGATTGAAAGCATATGTTTGTATTGGAGATAGACATTATGTTTTTTAGAATTTTATCACATCATCTCCTTTATGTTTTTGTTGTAATAATTTATTTCATATTATTTTAATATAATATGTTAGTTTAATAGTATATTATATCATCTTTGAATGTTGTGAATGAAACAATATATTACATTAATTTTTAATATAATATTTGACTGAATGACATAATAATACATACTATTAAAATTGTTTTTTCGCTGTGATACCACGTACAGAAGTATTCGCGCGTGCGTGTCGCACGGGCATTATAACTAGTTTATTAACTATGTACGAGTTGTCAATGACAAGTGTATGTCATGCAATGTTGTAGCAAAACACGTCTTCTGAATCATGCATGTGCAACCCTGCGCATACGATATTGTTATAGCAAAACATGTCTTCTGGATTGAGCATATCTGCATCCAAATGGACATAGTTTTCACTTGTGCTGGAGCTTCTCCAACTCTTAATGAGGTCCCAGGTGAGGTTAGACTACAGATTTCAGCCTTGAAGTTAGGGGTTGTAAATAGCAGAGCTTCTCCAACAAGGTTATTTACTTATTCTCCCGTTAGCTCCTTCATCGTGTCCGGACTTGTGAGAAAGGTTGAACATGTCAAAATTCTGGTTCCGACAAGGTAAAAAGCGTGCGCCGGCGTTGGCTGATGTAGTTCGCGTCCGCGGCGTGGAAGTCTGCTTAATATAATATGTCATCGTCATGAGAAGGCCGCCCAATTATAATGTGATGCACACGACTTCACACAGCAGAGCTTGGAGGAGCCTGCATGAATGCACAGAGGCGGTGTGGGCGAGTGGGTATACTCCCTGTCCCTGCAGACTGTTACATGCACATCGAAAGCAGAAGAGGATGACGTGCACAGAAAGCAGGTGGATGCCTCGGCAGAAGCACTGCCGTGGTGCTTCGGCAGGACGACAGTGCGAACTGTTCACAGGGGTTGACAAACAAGTGGATGGAGGATGGCCGATGGCCAGCTGCTTTTATGGATGAGGATTACCAAATAACTCTGTTGAGCCATGGACTCTTAGGTGGTCGAGCAGAAAGAAAGCAAGCAAGCGAGAACAGATATGCATGTACCAAGAGGGACCGTACCATGATCAATTCAATTCATGTGCCAAGTAACAGTTTGATGATTCCTGCAAATGCAAAAAAAATCAATTAACTGGAAGGGTACAACAAGTGGCCAAAAACTCTAATAAAGAACAAAAAACGTCTTGAAACAATGTGTATAGAGACATTTTCCATACCTATAGGTGGACAATCACTTTAATGAAATGTAAAACATATATGGGTCCTTTGGAACCTAGAACGAGAAAACATAGGCATAGGAAAAACACAAGAATACAGTAAGAAAACATAGGATTGAAAACACAGGAAAGTTATGTGACAAGACCTTTGGATAGGGCATATGAATATTTATAGAAAAGGTATTACAAGTTAGCATAATCATCCTCACTTTGATTTAATCAGCATCAGCATTGTATTGTTGTTGCTTTGCAAAATACATAAAAAAGCATCATTATAACTAATTTTCTTCAAAGAATTCCCTCAGAATGATTTTCAAAGGGAAAGCCACCGACGAGTGAGCCACAATGTCAGCAATGATGGACCTAATCCACTCTCTCGAGCTATATATTTTGATACACATCGTATTTCCTCAAAGCTTTCTCTTCCAAGGATGCTAGCAGCGAGCCAGGATAACACAACACGCGAGTAGTGAATGTGGAGACAGGATAACGCACTACCACAGAACGGAATTTCCCGTGTGCCTGAAACCCTCACGAAAATAGTAAAAACTGTCACGAAAAGTTTTCCCATTGGTGAACCGTCACGCAAAGACACCCACAAATATGGCGCCATGGAAATTCATTTTTCGTGACGGGTAGCACACGGGAGAAGATTTCGTGACGGCAATCCCTGGCGGCCACTCTCACGAAAAGTAAGTGGTCGCCAGATTTACACACCCAATTTTCATGAGCATCCACCCTCACGATATTGTAACAAGCCATGTTGAAAATAATTGCTTATTATCAATCGAGTTTGCACTGTACAGGAGAATTCTTTTTTGGATTTGCCGCACAGCCACACAAGATTTTCAGTTCTCATATCATAAGCCAAATACACGAATATTAATGGATCGATTACTTCAATCAAGTTACACATACATCAACAATTTCTCCTTTTCCTATTCTCACAGCGTAAAATCAAAATCACTAGATGTAGCCGCCGAAAACTTGCCGCCTCCGTGCCTCCCAGTTTGCTGCGATGGGATGCCGCTGCCTCCGCCTCTAGTTGGCTGCAACCGAGATGCCGAGGTCGACGCCGCGCTGCCGCTCGCTGAGGCGACCAAGCCCGACCGCTGAGGTCGGGGTTGCGCCGCCACTCGCCGAGGCAAGCCGTCGAGGTCGGGGTCGCGCCGCCGCTCGCCGAGGCGACCAAGCCCAGCCGCTGAGGTCGGGGTCACGCCGCCACTCCCCGAGGCAAGCCGTCGACGTCGGAGTCACGCCGCCGCTCGCCGAGGCCACCAAGACCATCCTTGCCCACGACTGCCGAGATCCAGTCTGCACATGGTGAGCGCGAGGGTGAGATCGAGGGAGAGAGAGTGTTTCGGGAGAGTAGGGGGCAGCAATGTGCAGATAAGAATGAACAAGACAGAAGGGATAAGATGCAAGATTCGGATATTTGTTTGGAAAGCTGATGGTTTCGCGCCTGAGCAATTTGAATAGATTTCACACCTCCTCGCGTGCTCGGCTGCTCGCTATTTTCTTGAGGGTGGACCCTCACGAAAAGGCCAATTTTCATGAAGGTTCTCTACTACCCCCGGGAAAATTAATTTTCGTGAAGGTATTTAACAACCGTCACTATAATAGATATTTATCATGTAGGTTTTCTTGCTATTCTCACGAAACATATCCACCCTCACGAAAATTTTATTTTCTGGTAGTGACGTGACCTCGAGCAGCAGCAATGGTGTGAGCTCAAGCTTCTACCATGGTGTTCCTTGAGCGGCGAAAATGGCGCCATCTTGACCTCAGCGATCACTACTTGCACTCACTTCTGCTTATTCTGCACCATGATTGTCTACCATCTATTGGTTCATTTTCGTTCGATTTGTTGATGAAGAGGCGATGCTTTATTTCTTTGATGCTCGTGCATGGAGTTGGTGCTTAAGCCTTGCGTCAGCAGAGCATAGCTCGATTTGCTTCAATCCTACGTGATAGAAATAAAAAAGGTCAGACTTAATGTTTGATTCCTAGTAAAATACATATGAAATCAACATCATAGGAAATTTTCCTCAATTTTCCTACTCTCTAATCCTTCGTTTCAAAGACAAAAACAAGACCATATTCTATAGGAATCAAAATCCAATGTTTTTGCTTAAACAATCCTCCAATTCAAAGGAGGTCATAGGTATTGTTTGGGGCAGTCCATGTAATACTTACTATGCCAAGCAGGTGCATCGTACCCCAAACTGACGAAATCCAACACCTAGGGTGGGGGGGGGGGGGCACCTGCCCCATGTATAATTCCCAAGACGTGAAAAAGAAGTTCATAGTCATAGAGAAGCTAATATAAACGAATAAACGATAACTACTAGAAACTTTTAATGTTTCGTGACAACTATTACCATTTGACTTTTTAGATTTGTAGCCCACCCAATACGTACTCATAGGCCACATTGTCATATTTCTTTTTTACTGCATGATGGTAATCGGCAGATTGGTAAATATTCTTT
The DNA here is from genome assembly GCA_030378355.1 of Eleusine indica. Classification (NCBI taxonomy): domain Eukaryota; kingdom Viridiplantae; phylum Streptophyta; class Magnoliopsida; order Poales; family Poaceae; genus Eleusine; species Eleusine indica. The sequence goes on from CM059494.1 coordinate 51,639,004, forward strand.
GTTCACGCTCAGTTGGTGAAAAAAGAATTTATATACGGTTTTATCTTTCGTGGCACTGCCTCTTTGGTTGTCCGCTGACTTGTTGTATGTTTTTTATTCTGATTGGTGGAGGTGGGACGTGGAGTAATGGCAGTGGGTGGGCAGCGGCTGCCTGGCTCTTCTTCTTCCTCCTCCCAATCTCCAGTTCTTTTCCCCAACTCCTTTCTTCTTCTTGGCTTCTTGCTGCCTCCGCTTGACTGAATCATGCTATCCTCGCCAAGGTGATTGCTCCTGTTTTTACTTTTTGTTTTCCCTTGGATTCGTTTGATGTTGTTGAGCTGAGGATGCAGGTTTGTGGTTCTTGATTTGTTCCACCTATGATTCAATTTTCCTTCTTTCCTTGATCTATTTTAGGCTTCTGGTATTTTTGGTGATTCTTTCTAATCTTGCCTTCGCTTGCTTTTGGCATGATGGTGAATTCGTGCTTTGGGTTCTCTAATGTCCCTAGGGTTTTCATGATCCCTGACCTCTTGGCTTCTTGTGCTCAGGCTTCTTTTCTCCCTTTTTCATTGTTCATTCGATGTGGCTTAGGAACTGATGTTCATGGATCATGCTTTGCTGTGAACGACATCTGGGTTATAATCTGTCTTGTTTTCCCTGTGGATTTTGGCACCTGCGGTTTGTTTCCTTGGTCTTGTCTGGTCCCCCCACATTTTATTTTGCATTGCAGGACGTTGGTCATTGGTTGAGCCAAGAACAATTATTTCAATTTGTGCAGAGCTGTCCTCGGCTGGAAGACCAAGCCACACAAGCTTTAGGCTCTGCTCCATTTCGGCATCACCTACAAGGCTCTCGCTTGATGCACTCATAGGGTCAGATACTTGGATTGATTGTTTTGTGGTTCATGACTCATAGGTTTGACTTTGCATATGCCAACAATCAGATTATTAGAAAAAAAGGTTACCAGTGAGTTTCCTCAATCTCTTATGTCAGTTCATGCATTTTTCATCTTGTTTTTAGTCTCTGAACACGAGCGATACATTTATTTTGCTTCTCTGAAAATAAGTGTTTCTTGAGGCAGACCAAAGAGGTTCAGATATGGACATCTAAGATAAATAATATTTTCACGTATCAATGTACCATAACTAATTCTTACTTCACTGCCCCAAAATGTGTACAATCAGCACTTGTGCCATCCTTTCTTTCTTATTAAAAGAAGGGAATCATATGCCATAGAAATTCAGAGTGACATCCAAATAAAATTGGTTTCCATCAGGCAAGTGCTCATGACCATGAACCCAGTGCTACTGTTATATTATAATGTTATAAGTACAAATTCCAATTTGAGTTCAGTGCCTCCTCACTGATAATGACAGAAATCTTTATAGCCATGTCTATTTTCAACTATATCTCCATACGGACCAGTCTTCTAGATTTGTTCTTTGAGAAGCATGGTGATTACAACGTGCAATGTTATTTTCATTTCAGACTTCTTATTTAATAGTCTTATAATTTTAAATTAAATTGATGATGTGCAAATTCTTGAGCAGTCCGATACTCTACCGCTACTATCTAATTCAGACTTCTTACTGCACATCTCTGTTTTTTCCATGAGTATGTTTTAGAAGTCTAAATCTGATTAGCAGAATTAAGAGAACCGAGGTGGTTGTGGATCCTGGTACCATCTAATCCTGTCCTCACTTACATTCAGAACAATACATATCTGTTCTCATTTTATTATCTCTTTGCTGTTATTGCACAACTGCATGTAGGGAATAAATTATACAAATATATATTGTATATATACAAATATATATTGTAAACTATACAAGTATATATTGGAAAGATATCAGTAATGAAAAATTGTCAATATCACAGTGACTTCTGGCTTGAAATATAAGCTTATGAAACTCTTTTTTTTCCAATGTGTTTGGGTAGTACTAAGAAATTACATGACTCCTTGCACCACCGTTTGGGCAGAGATCTTTTCTTACTTTCTTGATCTGACCTGTGGCTGCCTAAGGTGTACAATCTGTGCTGGAGCTGCTTACTTATGTAAGACGCAAGGAACACCATCTTGTGTTTCCCTTGCTATCTTCTTATACATCAGTTCGCTTGAACATTTCCATCTTATTTATGTAATAAACTTCTCTTATGGTCATCATTATCGTATTGGAGTGTATGTGCCTGCTTGGCAGGTGATCATTGGTGCAGAATTTGATTCATTATCAATAGAATAACTGCAGTAGTCACATGCACCACTCACACCGGAGAACTGGAGAACCCAGTTTTTTTTTCAAAAACAAATGCCAAGAGCAAGAAGTGCCACATATCAGTTATATGCAGAAGATTATTTTAAATGGTTAGTCAAATTGGCATGTTATCAATTTTTCGTGGATTCAGTTATGGTTGCATCTTTAGAATACACAGTATGTTGATTTGTATCATTGTTGGATGTGTCCACCAATCAGATAAAGGATCAAAATGGTTCCAGGTTGAGTATTTTGTTACATGTGTATTGCCAGTTCATCAGCTTTTTTGGTTCTGGGCAATGGCATCAGACATAATTAAATAATATGTGACTGTATTTAAGATGTGTTCATTGTCATAGGCTAAATCACATGAAAAGATCGAAAAGGGAGAGTAGGTGCACCAGTTTGTGTTTTTATGAGCAAATATTTTCTCTCTGATGTGTTCCAGAACAGCGTTTTGAACTTTGCCTTAGCAGTTTCATTGAGTTCATATTAGTATTTAAAAGATGGAATTAGATTGTTTATTATCTGTACTTCAAATATTCAGAAGTTCCATGTGTGACTTTGATTAAGCACTTTCTCTAAAATATCATTTTGTATACCATGGTCACCAATGAAGCTAACAATAAGTTAGTATTGCTCCGCATATATGGTTGATTACCATACATACAATTTCAGTTTAAAGGGTAATACATTTGTAGTCTCAAAATTCAGGCCTTTGGTTGGTAGCATGTTGAATAATATTTGTTTTCAAGGATAAAGCTGAATGTTAATGCATCTTGGGAAAAGTCCTAACTAGACAGATGACCTTTTTCTGTCATGATCGTATGTTTTTTCATGGTGTTTTAGTATATTATAGATAGCTGAAGTCTCAATATACTGTGGCCTTTTTTTTTCACAAGCAAGAAGGATGCCATATATTCTGTTTTGTTCACTTCTAAATTTATGCAAGGAAAAAAAGATCATCAATGTTCAGATCCAAACTTATGGCATAGCATCTCTGCGTTGCTTCCTACAGACAAGCAATCGACTAGATTACATTATTCATTGATCCTACCAGGCACACGGTTATATGTTAGTCAAGTGTACCTCAGAGGTCAAAACACTTAATTTAGTAGGTGAAATAGTATAGCTGATTCTAATCTTGTCGTTGTTGTTAGTCTCACCTATTGTTAGCACTACTCATTTTGATGAAACATATGCACCATGTATGTAGGGAAAATCTAGCATTGTAGCTTTTCAACTGATTTCTTTAAGTCATGTGCTTACTTTCTCCTCAAAGGCTTTTTGTTTTTCAAAAATTGAACTACTCCGAAATTTGACTTGATACCCCAATAGCAGCAAGCAGATCAAATGACGAATTCATTTACTTCTACTTTCAGTATTTTTGTCCTCGAACATGCAGGAGAACTGTACGTCATTTCATTAAGAAGAAGAAGAATGTGGTACACTGGTGTAAGCCTTTTAGCAAGGCAAACACATGCAAATATACAAAGCACCCAGGCATGCATAGACAGGCTACCCATCTACTTTCAGCATTGTTTGCTAATATCCATCCTTATTGTATTGTTATATTATTTCAGTTTTGCTAGGCTAAATGTACCGAAATGCCAAGTTGTCTAATTGATCTTCAAACAACATATCACATTCTAGTGTCGTGAAAATTAATTGCTCCATTGGTGGAATTTGATAGTGCATCCTTTTTTCAACCTGTTTATGCATCATTTGTGTTCAGTAGCATTATCTGAGTTCAATGAAATAAATTCCTGTAATAAAATATATGTATTGAGCTCAAATCGACATATATTCTTTTTAAAAAAAATATTTAATTTTCCTTTCTTTTAGCTATGCTTTTCCACTGAAGAGGTCATCATGTGAGAGCTTTTCTCAAGGTCAGGAAAAAATAGTAAAAGAGGAAGATATAGGATTGATTGTTTGTTTAGTTTATTTCCTTCTGAAGTTATATAAGATCTAATTATTGAATTATCTGTTTAGTATCTTTCCTTCAGAAGTTATATAACATTTAGTTATCGAAAGGTTGTTGTTCCACTAATTGGGTCTTGCAACATGCAGTTATGTTTGACATGCACAGTAAAGTTTTTTTTACATGGTACATGGGTTGACCAATATCCCAAAATCTATTTTAACTCAACTTTCAGTTTTTGAAATATTGTTGTCTTTTATGCCTAGGTTTAACTTCATATAGTTCCCCAATATGTTATTATTGTTAATTTTTTCCTTAGTTCACAACTTATATAGACAGATATAACCATTGATATCATTTTTCATGTAGTAAAACCATATGCCTTGATGATTCACTTATAGCAGCTATGCCTTGATGATTCACTTATAGCAGCATTGGTTGGTATATATTCACTGCCAATGCATCTCTATCTTATAAGGTATCTTTCTTTGATACCACAAGGTATTTAGGCATTGGACCCTTCCAATTGCTCTCATCAATCTATTCCTACATGATTAAAATTCCATATTTCATACCACTTCTGACCATTTCTTTTGATTCAAATAAACGTGATGACCATACTACGATGGCACTAAGCATGCCCCTCAACCATTTCGTCCCCAAAGAAGTGTCTAAATTGTTGATTGGTTGCTATTTGCACATGTTTTTGAAAGGCCAAAGGTCCAATTCTTTCCTCCCGTGTGTACTATGTTAATTTTTTTGTTCCTAGATAAGTTCAGTTGTTGGGATATCAATTTACTTCTATGAGATCTTTTATGGTGTTTGCAAGTAGTGTGCATCGTCCATTTTCATAGATCTAATGGATCATAATTGAAGGTACCAACCAAAAGGTATTTAAATATTAAGCAAGGTACTTAAGTATTGAGGATAAAAATGTATTTTCATCTATGACAAATTAAGAATGATATAAATCTATTAGCGAATAGATCAATACGTGATATGTTCCTATTTACATTGTTTCCATAACACTTACTTGGTTACCATTACGTACGAGTCAAGATAGAAACTGTACCATTGATTTTAGTTTATATTGTTTTATTCAGATTTACTTGATTGTTTCCTCATTGAACGTTGTATACCAAAAGGTACACACCACTGAGTCTAGATGCTTGCTTTGAGTTTTTTTTTCTATCACTTACATGTTTCTTGAAGAGATACTCTACTATTAAGGTTTTGCAAGTCGTGTATAGCTGACCCACATTAAGGCATAATAAAAATAATTATTCACTTTATATACCACTAATAGTTGAAATATAATTTATTAAACTCAATCCTAATCCGCTTTCATGTCTCTAGATCCTAGTACAAATTCTCAGTAATCAATATATGAATCAGTAACTAGTAAAATAATTAAACAATGAGATATCTTGATGTCGTCATTCTAGTAGCATCCATGGAGAAGACGAACATAGAAGGGGTAATTAATGAACCAAATACTCTACATTACCATAATTTACTTACTTTCTATTGATATGATATTTTTTATTCCGTATCTTGTCCCTCTCTTAATCAACGGTCTAGATCGTAATACTTCTTGGTATCTCGCAAACACCATAAAAGATCTCTTCTTCTATTGCTGCAAGTGTTCATCATGCATTCTGACAATATCACACACAGTGGCGGACCCAGCGACAAATTTTTGGTATGGTGAAGCCAAACTAAAACCAACATTAAAAAACATATTCAAAGTGGCCCTAAATAAATATGTACTCTCTTTGTCCCTTAAAGGTTGTTGTTTTTTATTTTTGAACATCACGTTTGACCGTTTATCTTATTCAAAAAACTTAGATAAATTATTTATTTAGTCTATTATTAAAAATATTTTAATTATGATATGTCTATTTTTATATTTATATAAAAATTTGAATAAGACGAACGATCAAATATGATGTCTAAAAGTCAAAAACGACAAATTTTATGGGACGGAGGTAGTAAGATTTTAACTCTTAATTCTCATGGAGTAAATAATGATTCCTGTATCAATTAAGAGACAACTAGTTAATGATAATTAATAATAACAAAAAAAGTACAGAACATTATTGTTATGAGACTAAATACCATTGCTAAGATTATTTATCATGTCTCACGGTACCTGAAAAATTGATAAAATGCGTTAAGAATAATCTTGAGCGATTTTTTTCTGGTTAAGACGGGGAAGACCTTGGGACATCTGAGGTTTACAGGATAAGCGATAGGTCGGATAGTGGCAGTTTTAGTTCTTGATGGAGAAAGAAAGAAAAACAAGACATGGAAAACGCTCATGCAATTACCAGCTTGCATCTCTTACAAGCAGATTGTAACTCTCATGTTGCCATGCAACCAATATTCAAAGCAACTCTAGCGTAGCAGTATAGCACGTTCTTCACTTTTTACTGGATCTTGTTTGTGAGAATGACCGATTGATTCCTACGGAACAGCTGAGACGGGCTGTCAACAAAGAAGCCCTTCTTCTTCCTCTGTTGGCAGCCGACACACAGCTCCATTGCCCAAAATCCATGGCGAGAAATCGATCTGCAGGACTAGGGGAGGAAGAGTAGATGCTATTCGGCGCTAGAGGTAGGTATGATGGACGCTATACCATACTATATTGGTGGATCCGTCTCTGATCACACATAACTGGCCAATAAAGTTGTTGACTGTTTATATCTGCCCATGTTTTTATTAAAGTGCTACTTATAACTTTACACTTGCTATTAGAAAGGCTGGTGTAACTTTTAACGGTTTGAATGTTCCATAAATGAAATTCGAGACTGGCACCACTCCTTGTTAATTTTAGTACCTTTTGTCTTCTGTTGTTATTTGAGAAAAAGCATTGTACCCCTTAAATCTTGACACTGGTACTCGATTGCTGATTATTATCTTCTATCAGGTGGTCAGAGACTGAGAGTGAGAATGGTGATGCTCTGGTGAGGGCAGCAGAGGTGGTGTTAGAAGGCAAGTAAGTGGAGCCGTGGACAACACTAAGTCGTCGTAACTGTGCAATGCTTTGGGAAGGGAGTGTTCCTTGAGGTTTTCCTTTTTTATTTGAGAACCATTATAAGATTTCTTTATTTCATCTGGGATGCATTAGAAAAAGGACTTCTTGGTAAACTAAGTAGTTTGTCTGACCGCACATTTCAATGTGCTTATTATAAAATAAAATAATGTTCAGAATTCCAATAGAATCTTGAGATAATTCCTTCAGTATTATTGTAAAACGTTCTAATCTTAAATATGCTAATCTAAAACGGCTTATCCCATATAAGCCATCAGATTATAAATTTTATCCCATATATACTATCATAAACAGTAAATCATATGAAAAAAATAAAAACGCCCATATCTTTCTTTCTTCTCCAACCATTGCTCCTCCACTCGCCGGCCGCTGCGCCCGCGTTTGCCTTCGTCGGCTGCCGTGCCTCTGCTCGCCGGCCGTCGCGCCCACGTCTTAGCCGTCGCCGCGCCCGCGCTCGCCGACAACCGCGCCCGCCCTTGCGCTCGCCTTTTCCGTCCATCGCGCCTGCGTTCGTCGGCTGCCGCGCACGTGCTCGCCGGTAGCCACGTCCGCGCTCGCCTCCGCCACGTCTTGCGCTCGACTCGGCCTCCGCGCACGCTCGCCACGGCCAGCACCGCATCTCGCACTTATCCCAGCCCAGCCGCCACCGCGCACTCGCTCGCCATCACGGCCACGTGCACGCGTGCGCTTGCGCTGATCGCTGCGTGTGCTGGCCTCGTGGCCACGTGCGCGCGCGTGCTGTGTCCACTGGACTGCCGCCGCCGCCGGCCATAGTTAATTAGTTTAGTGACCTTAATTAGAGGCAAGGGTAGATTAGTTATTTTTCTAACAAAAATAGCGGTTTAATGATGTAAATGAGATAAAGGGAATAAATTTTGCAACATAATATCATATATGGGATAAGTGATTCTATGATGACGAATTCGGGATTGATGAAATTTACAATGTCATGTATGGAATTGGCCCGAGATAATTCTTTCAGTGCCATTGCAAAACGTTCTAATCCCAAATATGCCAGTACAAAAGGACTTATCCCATATAAACCATCACATTGTAAATTTTATCTCATATATGTCATTGATGAACAGTAAATTATGTAAAAAGACCAAAACACCCCTGCCTTTCTTCCTTCTCCAAACGTTGCTGCTCCACTCACCGGATGCCGTCACCCTCGCGCTCGCGCTTGCCTCCGCCGGCTGCGCCCACACTCGCCTCCGCCTGCCGCCGTCCTCATGCTCATCGGTCGCGCCCGCACTCGCCTCTGCTAGCCGCCGCCCTCACGCTCATCAGCCGCCTCGCTCACGCTCACCGGCCGTGCCCGCACTCGCGCTCATCGGTCGTCGCCGTGTCACCGTCGCGCTCGTGCTTGCCTCCGCCGTCCACACCCACACTCGCATCCGCTTGCCGCCGCCCATGCTCGCCTCCGCCGGCTGCCATCCCCGCGCTCGTCAGGAGCCGCTCCCGCTCTCACCTCTGCTGGCCGCTGCCCTCTCGCTCGCCGGTAGTCACGCCCGCGCCTTCGTCGACTGACGCACCACGCTCGCCAGCAGCCACGCCCGCGCCTCAGTCGACCAATGTGCCACGCTCGCCTCTGCCCCTGCGCTCGGTGGCCGTCGCTTGTTAGCTGTTTTGTGATAATTAGGTCATGGAGTGTAATCAGAGGACAAGGGTAGATTAGTCATTTTCAAAAAAAAAGTTTAGCAAATTAATAATATAAATGACACAAACGGGATAAATTTTATAACACAATGGCATGTATAGGATAAGTGATTTTATAATGACGGATTTGAGATTGATGAACTTTGCAATAGCATGTATGGAATTGGCCCCATATAATTTAGTATTCATGTGAGCATACTATGATGGTTGTATGTTATTATCTGTATATGCGTGAGCAATTTTGGGAAAAATGCATGACAAGCGATGCGACCTTATCAAGATATATCTGTTGAACAGGGTGATGGCTTGTAAATCATAGTGATGGCTTTCAAATAATTCCTCTGTTTTCTTTTCCCAAAATAGCGTATACCTTCGCCTTCCCTATATCTTTTCACTTGATTTCTTTTAGCACACAACGCACATACATCATAGTAAAACAAATATATCCCTACGTGATCTTACATTAAGCATCATCTCCGGTTTTCTCTTACAGTCTTGTGCTTCTTCTCTACCTAGCTTCTCCTTTCTTTGGCATCCCTCCACCACCAGCCACCCAATACCACGTACATTTCGGAACAGGGCCATCTTTGAGCATCCCCCCCCCCCCCACCTCCCTCCCCGGTCTTCTTTTACAGTCTTATGCTTCTTCTCTACGTACGTAGCTTCTCCTATCCCTCCACCACCGGTCTATGCACCCAATACCACGCACATTTCAAAATATGGCCATCTCTGAACACCTCTCAACGTCAACAACAAAGACATAGATAAAAAATCAACCCATATATAACTAAAGTATCATATAATTTAACTTATTTTTTACGTGTAATTTTTATTCATATGATCCGCAAGGACGCGTCGCGTTACACTAGTTGTCTACTAGTTTTCAAATAAACAAGGCAAGCTTCTCTACTCCTCTCCCATGGGCTGACCGCCTGAGACTCTTCCTCCAGATCCACCAATGGTGAGCAACATCCAACACTAGAAAATAGCAAAATCGAAAGCCCGTGTCGCCTCTCATCTCCCTGTATGAGGCTTCCCCTTCCTAACGCTGCCACGCACCACCATCCCTTTTCTTACTCGCGCCTCCCCGCTCACTTCATAGATGAACGGCGTGAAAGGAAGAGCAGCCCCAACAATTGCCTGGTCACAGGCACCCTCCCTCCTCGAGTTGTTGCTCCGTCGCACTCCCTCTCCTCTACCCTCATGTGCCGCACTATCAAATCGCCACTGCGCTCCATGCACGCGCCTTTCAACCTCACCAGCACTACCTCTAGCTGCTTCTCCACGCTAGTAAAGGAGGAAGAGGCAAAGTGATGCTCACACATGGGTCGAGCTTGCCGGAACGTCTGATTTGTCGGCCTACAGGCAGAGGCCTCGATGCAAGGCCACCAGTTCGGAGCGACGACGTGATCGCTTCTAGAGGCATCCATGACCCGCGGAAGAGGAATGGAGCCCAGCGGAAGCAGGACCCCACCACAGAACTAAATCGAAGGAGAGAGGCAGCTGACGCCGTGGGAGACGAAAGACAAAGTTGAATCGAGAGAGAAGAACAGCCATGCGGCAAGGTGCACCAGACCACGTTCCAACGAGGCGAAGGAATCCCATGCCATCGAGAGTAAAGGCGGCGCGGACATACCACGTTCAACGGAAGCAGAACTCCACCAGCAAGTCGCAAAATGAGGACCGCACACGGGCCACGATAGGCAAAGCAAAGCCCGTAAAGTGAGCGCTGAGGCGGGTAAAAAAACAAGACGACGCGTTTGAACCAGAACGAAACACATCCGTAAAAAACTGACGCGTCGAGATAAGAAGATGTCCACGTATGGTAAAACGCTGTGGGAGCTAAACATCCTTCCTGAGTCAGCTTATAACTATGGGAGGGATAGAGATAGTCGGGAAATGGATCCTATAGGCCTTTGTAGTTTTTAGTAGTGGATGTGTCCTCATATTTTCGTTTGACAGAAATATGCATGTCATAGTGACGAGATAACATACCCAGCAAGGGACATAAAAGATATGACCATATGAGAGCAATTCATAGGAGACTATTTTTGCAACTTTGGTCTAGCTCAAGGTTGTACAATTACAACTCATCAAATATCATATTGCGCTGGTGACGAATGAGGTATTACATGGACAAAATTTATTTTGATTCAAACATTTGTTAGGGTTTGGGTGGGGAACTATAAATTTGTTATGAGAAATTTTAGATGCAATCTTGATACGCCGTGACATCGTATAATAACCAGTGTATTAAGGGAATAGCCCCTGCTAGTGCAAGAACTCTGTGGAGGTAATTTATAGTTACACACCAAAGCAATATCAACTCTAGCCCGTGCAATTTATGCGGGTCGCCTCACTGGTTAATCTTGTTGTCCATGAATAATTGTGAGTCCCCATTCCCTCTTCTCGTCATAGTTGGTCATTGCAATGTAAATTTTTCTTTTCTCACGTGCAGTTAAACTCTATAGATTCGATCCTTTGGGTAATGTTTCCCAGACATATGTGGAAAGTTGGGCCTTTTCATATATGAAGACTACTGTATCATATCATGTGCGACGACATATGATCTTCAGGACTACGACATGATTGGACTCTCTTCGGTCCCGTTGCTGCTATTGAATTCTTCAAATCACTTTGGTTAATTAATTAAAAAAAAGGTTCTTCAGATCAGTGGCCAATTTTCATGCTTCGCCCATGCGCAACAAGAATCTGCAATCTGTCCCTCAAGCTGTAGTGGTAAGTAGTAATGTGGAATTACACGCGCACTGCGTAGCAACAAACATCTCAGTGCTACAGCCGTTGCCATCACAGAAGTATCCGCGGCATTCGACGAAAACTAGGTGACAAACCGTGCATGAGACTCCAAATCGCATGGATGTAATGTCCCGGGTGATCTCCACCGCAAGGGTGGGCACCTCGCCTAGGGGCAACAGTTAGTGGTCATAGGCGCCCGTACAAAGCTGCAACCCATCCATTTTGAGGCGAGGACACGTTCAGGCAATTCCCATGGATGAGGTGGGGACAAAAGTAGCATAAAAAAGCGCAAATTTCGGTTTCAAAGAGAGCCAATTTTGAGGGGCTTTTAGACATGAAAATTGGGGAAAGGGAAACGGAATCTGAACCGGGGAGTAAACAGTACGGTCGCGTGAGGACAAAAGGAGGCGATAGCAACAGGATTGGATGAAGCGAGTGCCAGCCACTGAAACCCAGAGGAAGCCTGAGCCTCACAACTCATATCTCTCTCGCTCTTGAGCGGCCAGCCAGCCAGCGAGTCAACGAGAGCGATTCAGCCTTAAATACGGCCCGTGGGTGTCTCTCAAACCCCTAAGGGAGGAGAGGCGATAATTCAGAGTTCACTCTCGCAGGTGTGAACCTGAGGATCAGTGGCAACCTGCTGAGCTGAGCTGTTTTGTTGCGTGAGGAAAAAAGCATGGCCTCTGCTACCCTGCTCAAGTCCTCCTTCCTTCCCAAGAAGTCTGAATGGGGCGCGACGCGGCAGGTCGCCGCGCCGAGGCCGGTGACCGTGGCCATGGTCGTCCGCGCCAGCGCCTACGCCGATGAGCTCGTCAAGACCGCGGTACGTTGCATTACTTTCATGTTGCATATACATCGACAGGAATCACACCACCTAAAAACCTCATATTACTTAGTTACATATAAAAAGGTGACGAGGACAGAAAAAAAAAACATGCTGATGAATCCTTCCTGATGTGTGCAAATTAAATGTGGATATTCTTGGTGCAGAAAACGATCGCGTCCCCGGGCCGCGGCATCCTTGCCATGGACGAGTCGAACGCGACGTGCGGGAAGCGTCTGGCGTCCATCGGGCTGGACAACACGGAGGAGAACCGGCAGGCGTACCGGACGCTGCTGGTGACGGCGCCGGGTCTGGGCCAGTACGTCTCGGGCGCCATCCTGTTCGAGGAGACGCTGTACCAGTCCGCGGTGGACGGGCGCAAGATCGTCGACATCCTCGCCGAGCAAGGGATCGTGCCCGGGATCAAGGTCGACAAGGGCCTCGTCCCGCTCGCCGGCTCCAACGACGAGTCATGGTGCCAGGGCCTCGACGGTCTCGCGTCGCGCGAGGCCGCGTACTACCAGCAGGGCGCGCGGTTCGCCAAGTGGCGCACCGTTGTCAGCATCCCCAACGGGCCTTCTGAGCTCGCCGTCAAGGAGGCCGCGTGGGGCCTCGCCCGCTACGCCGCCATCTCACAGGTCTCAAATTATCCTTTTTTTTTTTCCTTTTGTCAAAAGACAACACTCACACGCATGTTCCATCTTCTTAGCCAGATCATTGGTGATCTGAAAGATTATCAATTTGAGCTGATGAACCATATGCTAATAATGTAATAGGATAACGGACTGGTGCCGATCGTGGAGCCGGAGATCCTGCTGGACGGTGAGCACGGGATCGAGCGGACCTTCGAGGTAGCCCAAAAGGTGTGGGCGGAGACGTTCTACGCAATGGCGGAGAACAAGGTGATGTTCGAGGGCATCCTGCTGAAACCGTCGATGGTGACCCCAGGGGCCGAGTGCAAGGACCGGGCGACGCCGGAACAGGTGGCGGCGTACACGCTGAAGCTCCTTCACCGGCGCATCCCGCCGGCGGTGCCGGGCATCATGTTCCTCTCGGGGGGGCAGTCGGAGGTGGAGGCGACGCAGAACCTCAACGCCATGAACCAGGGCGCCAACCCGTGGCACGTGTCATTCTCCTACGCCCGCGCGCTGCAGAACACCTGCCTCAAGACGTGGGGCGGCAAGCCCGAGAACGTCAAGGCCGCCCAGGACGCGCTGCTGCTGAGGGCGAAGGCCAACTCGCTCGCGCAGCTTGGAAAGTACAGCTCCGATGGAGAGGCGGCTGAGGCCAATGAGAACATGTTCGTCAAGAACTACAGCTACTGATCGGTCCATCGGTTATTACTGTCACAGCTCTTCTTTTCCCTGATGATGATGTTGCAACACCACGTACGACCCTTCCATAATCAGTGAATGGTGCGTGCAGCACGCTGCCACACACTAGAATCTACTACTACTGCAAGCGAGAGCAAAAGGGCGACATTGTAGGAGAGAGAACGACGAGAGATGACTACTTGTTAATTATTACCCGTATATTATTTTGCACATGGAACATATATGCATAAGTCCACCTAGAATAATCTGCTTTTTGTTCACTTGTTTGTCGATCAATCCGTGCACAATGGGTGCTTCAGCAGTACATCAAAAAGTCTAATGCATGAGATACATGGTTCTTATTACTAAATGTGTACGTCGCAATCATATGTACTGTGTGCATCGCTATGGGCGTGATTGGTTGGGTGGGTGAGCTCGGGCCTGGCTCGGGGGTAGATACTGGCTCAGCGTAGTCAGGTTCCACAGGTGCAACGTGCCGTGTTTGGATGGCTGTTTTAATGTTGATCTGTCTTGAGTCGGTTGGTGATTGGTGAGTTGCTTTTTGTCTCGTGTAAAGAGCATACAAAGAGCATGGGCTCCTATGAAGAGTGCAGGCTGCACCCACACGACCAGGCTCAAGTGAAGACCAAATCCCAGGTTTCCCTCATGCCAAGCCGCGGACCACCGCCTTGATCAATTGAACCAGGCCCACATGTCACTCCATCTAACCAAATATGACGAGCCTGCATTGGTTGAATATGCCCGAAGATCGAGCCACCCAACCAATCACACACTATCAAGCTCTCATTTTTTGTCCATCTATCTGACAAAACGGAAATCATGTCGTAATTAGTGTCCTCCCCTTTGTGCAAATCCTCATGCGCATGGCACTGCCGCCTCTCTAGTCGCCACTATGGAGCTCCCTCCTATGAGGCAGGTGATGGGCTTGGGACCCTTTAGGCGAGCTCCTGTGTCCACAGATTGGTGTTGAGGGCATGGTGACTGCACCCGCTTCTACACGAATTCGGCGATGAATTTACATGGCATATACTCATGGGGCGAAAATGCATGAAAATTTGCATGACATACCACAAGATTGAACCTGCATTATGTAGTGTCTTTGGTAATTGTATGAAAATTAGATACAACTTATTTGGGACTGTAGCAATCTTAGTGTTTATGTAGAATCTAGCTATCAGTTTAGTTGTTGTTTTTGTAACATCTTTCAATGAGTAACTAATACAAAATTAACCTCGATACCGGTCACGAATTGGAATGGGCCGGGTACAAAGATTTTTTGGTACAATATTAGAATTTTCAATACGTTAGATAGATAATTTTTTATTATTATTGAAAGATTAAACCATATGCATCTCCGTGTAAGTGTGGTTTGGTTGTTCCTGTACATTGATGAATAAAAGTGACAAATAATATCTTTCACTTTTTTTTATTTTGAGTAGCGACTCCTATATTTATTGTTACCATTATTTGCTGAGTAGCGGCCTGCACATTGCATCATTTGGTTTTAGGTTTGGGTTCTTGGCAAAAGAGTGCAATTCTAGGAACTGTTGTTGCATAATGTTATTATTCCAGAAATGAATCCAAATTAAATCAGACTTCTACTGATGCTATTAGGTCTAAGTCCATGCTTTTGCAACACCCTTTTAATTTATTGATCCACCAACTTAACAATATCCCTCCACCAAAAAGAACCTTTATTAGATCTATTGTCCAAGCAGCCATCCATTGTTGTTTCATAGCTCTTCAATAGCAAGGCTTCATTATGCAACCATCGTAGACTTGATTTTGTCATGTATTTTTACATTGATATATAAAGAACATTATACTATATAAAAAATGAAACTATGAACCATATAAACATAACTAGATATATATTTTAATAATCCTTAATCCTTACCTATGATTAGCGTAAATTTTCGAGAGTAAACAAACATGAGAATCCTTGGTTAAAGAATTTATTCTCATAGAAATGAAAATGACAATGAGTCATCAATAAACACTTTATCCTACATGTATATTGAAGTCCTCGATAAGTTTCTCGTGAAAGAAATGTTAGAGACTTTTTAGAATGTTTGGTTGTTGTAGTTCATGCATATAGGGTATTAGACCATTTAACAATATAGCTCTCAACACAATCATCTTTCACCTTTTTTGCACGAAATTTTGTAGACAAATAATAGATACCAGTATTTACAATCTATTTTTTTTAGACTAAAGCAACAAACTTCTTGTTGCAAGGTCTGACCACATTCTTATAAATGTATCAAATACCTCTCCAAGGATCACCGAGTTATTTTTCATCCTTGTATTGATTCTATTACTTTGTGGCAAATTTTAATCGATATATAATAAAAATAAAGACTTATTTTGTAATAACAACAATGAAATCATCCATATTGACCATACAACAATGAAATTGTTCATATTCAGGGCCATCCCGGCTTTTTCGGAGGCCCTGTGCAAAAATCCTAGTTGAGGCCCTAGATTAACTCTCAAAAGACAATAAAATTAGTTTTCAGATTTTATTCATTGATGAAACATCAATCTTCACCTCGTTAAAAGTGCATAAGAACATGAGAATGAGGCGTTGGGAATGGCTAGGCCACGATGTTGTAGTGCTACATTGTGCCATAGTCTTGTTGTGTGCGAGATTACATCACCTCGAGAGGATAATTTACAATGGGGCAGGGCAACGACATATGACGTCGGATGTGCGCATGGCATCACACACAATCAGGAAAAAAAATCTTCATTGTGATCGATTGGGCTCTGCAGCGTGTAGTTTTCTACGCATAGAATGGACTCATGGATATCAGGCTGCATCTTACTGCGTGAGGGAGGGACAGTTTCTTATTGGACATGTTGCTGATGGAAGCCAACCATGGTAAAGTGTGGGATGCGCAACCCTCTTCGGAGGCCCTTGAAATCTGCGGGTCCTGTGCGGTTGCACAGCTCGCACGCCCCCAGGGACATGCCTGTCCATATTGATCATCCAACAAATCCGTGAAACAATGAAATTCAAAACATCATAAAGTGTTATGAGAACTATGAATTTGCTTGTATGGGTAATTCCTACTCATATGCATTCACATGGCATACACACCCCTTTAGCACCTGTGTTTATCTAATAACCTTCCCAATTGTTGGTTAGGCTTGGAATGTGAAAGGAAAGCATTGATGGATAATATAAAAGTGACATAATATCTTCCACTTTTATGGATTTTGAGTGAATCACTCTTCTACTTATTGTTGTGGTATCACCAAAATGCACATATCATAGCTTGTTTGTGGTATAAGAGTAGTATAGGGGAAATACGTAAAATGACTTTGACTCTTAGTAATTTAAGACATATGAATTCTTAAATGTTTTAAATTGACTATGTCACATTTTACCGCTTCTTAATAACTCAAAAAAAATGTAAATACTCCCTTTGTCTAGATATATAAGCATATTTCAGGGTTTGATCAAAGTCAAATTTTCTCAACTTTGAGCAATAACATATGTAAAAATAAATTATTTTAAATACAAAGAGCTACTTATTGTGATAGATGGTCTCATGATAAATCTAATAGTAACATTCTCATATTGTCATATTAATTATCACAGAACCGTCTTACCACGGAGACGGCTCCGTTTCAGGATCTTTCTCGGGTGGCGACACGCGCTGTGACGCCCAATAGTACAATACATGACAGAAGAAAATAATTACAACAAGAGCATAGGTAGAGTACAGAGTTTTATATAAATCCAAAATTATATTACAAACCAGAGTTTTATCAAAAGGAAAATACGGAAGCGAATTGTTCAACATTGATTCAACTAGTTCGACCTAATAGATAAGATACAATCGTCCTCTCACGGCGACATACAGGAAAGAACCCGGCCATAATAGATGCCTTGCCCAAGCACCGTACCGGCAAGTAAGGAACTACTCCTCGTCTTCATTTGTGCACAGCTCCCACTCGATGTTCCAGCAGTCAGGGCGCTGGCCTTCCCAGTGGAATCTCCCACCGCAGTGGCAGTCTCCCCCCTGATCATCTGTAAACCACATAGAACTACGCCTGAGCAACTAATTTACTCAGCAAGACTGACCCGTCAAAATGGACAACTACAACCGACACCTAGACATGCAAAGGCTAGAGACGGAGTTTATGTTGCTAGAAAGCCAGCCTACGAGTGGATCCTTATTTTTCAAGTTTTAGTAGCAGGTTAAGTAGTCATGCGGAAAGATAAATTTAGTTTACACTAACGCTATAACAATCTAGGTTGCAACACAATGCTCCATAATTTCAAACAACAGTGTTAAACCCATTCATCAACTTAATAGTTTCCGACACTGTTCCTGAGCAGCGATCAAGTGGTACTCGTTACTGTGAGGGGCAGCGACTCGAATCAATTTACATCCTGCAGGAGAAACCTGCTTGCACGACCCATACACGCTTCCTAGAAGCCGTATGGAGCAACCTTTCGCTTATGGTACCGCAGGGTCTTCCGAGTCCAGACTCCCCCGAGAAGGGGCCCCCAACGCGATGCGCCCCGTGCCACCATCCGTGGGTGCATTGCTCCCTCCTCTCAGCCCCAGTTACACCAAAGAAGGGAGAAGGCTATCTTTCGACCACCAGTAGTCGTAGCTACGTCGGTTTACTGGGCTCATAACTCTAGCATGCAAACAGTACGTTCAAACTTGATCCCATGGGCCGGACACGAGGCGTAGCCTTAGGTGACTTGGACGGGACTACCTCCTTGAAGACAAACTGTCCTTCCTTTTCCACCTAATTGCCCGTCCGGTCTTCATTGTGATCCCACCCACATCTTTCTTAATCCGTCATCATTCCCCAGAGGTAACATTTCCTATCTACGAGTGGTCTCCATACCACTCGGTGAATGGTCGTCCTAAATTAAGCAGAGCGACTACCGTCCTGAGGCTAAATATCGGAAAGGAGGAACCTACTACACGCTAGGATTTCAACCAACTCCTATCACTTAATGCACAGTCAAGACTACATCCCTAACTAGTGATAGAGTAAAAATTAAAACGGGTGGGATGCACCGGGGCTTGCCTGGGTTTGGCTCCTGGTCAGCTGCGACACCACCGGTTCCTTCTGGCTCCTGCTCCGGTCCCGTCTCCACATGGTTCACTGCGTGATCTATATGATGCAAAAGATGATGCTTATAAGAGAAGATTCATGGCACTTCTCAATAAATACGTTAATATACACTATTTCATGTGGAAGTGAGCGGGGTACCGCTGGTCGAACGCTACCCAGCCCTTTTAGAGTATTTTGATGAAAATCATCAAGCTTAAGTGAGAAATTCATAATTTAGCTTGGTTTAACAGTTATTTACTTGTGTATTATCTACTGTAGATAGAACATATCATGAGGGGTTTTTATGCCAAGTTGTAATTATATACATTGCTTGCTTGATTTTTAATAATTAATCAATAGGTAAGAGCAATTAATTATTTTGACATGGCTCTGTTAGTCAATAGTGCACGAGTGATTTACTGTAAATGGGTAATGACAGGAGGGAATTATATGCCAAATTTCCTTTACATGTATCGAGCCATTAATTTTTAAATAATTAGAACAGTGCAAAAGGTTAAATAATTATTTATGTCTAAAATACAGAGAATTATGGCTTGTGATTCTCCAGTAAGGTTCAACAAGTTAAAACATGACTAATCACTAAGTTTCATCAATTTACTGGTTCCTATGAATTCTTTATGATTTTATTTGTAGTTTCCTCTATTTAATTTATACTTGATACAATACTATTATGCAACGTGCTTTAGCATTTTTTTAATAGTACAAGTCCAGACAAGGCCAATAAAATTTACCTTGCTTCAAAATTCGTACTAATTACTTTACTATGCATTTTACAAGTTTTAACATTTTTCTGAAAATGAATAAAATGAGAAAACCCATTTTTATCCTCATGGGCCGCATCCAGGCAGCCCAGTGGGACGAAACCCACGCGGGGAGGGGGGGGCGCTCCTGGGTCAGATCTGGCCTAGGCGGGCGCGGCCCAGTGACCACTGTGGCCCATCGGCCAGCTCGGCCGAGCCGAGCACGCGTGCGCGACGGCGACGCTCGGCCGCGCGCGGTGGCGCGAGCACGGCGGTCAGCTAAGGCGGCGAGGACTCGTGCCCCGACTTTCGACGGATCTGGGGGGAGTGTGGGGGTGACGTGGTGCGCGGAAAGAGAGACAATATGGCACGCCCTCGCGGCCGGCGATGAGCGACGACGGCGGTGGCGGCTAGCAGCGGCAGCCTTGCGGGTAAGGAACTCGAGCTCGAGCCGACTGAGGCTGGGAAGGGGAGGGAGGTGGATTCGCGCGCACATGCATGAGGAATCAAGCGAGGGCTCACCGTGGGGGTCGTGCGACATGGTTGAGCCGCGGTCAGAGGTGGAGAAGAAGTCGGCGATTGGTGGCGGCTCGGTGCGGAAGAGGGGATGCGGCTCCACGCGAAGCTTGAGGGCGTCGAGGCAGTGCTCCAGGTGTCAGCGGTCGGTGGTTATTGCGGCGAAGCGTCAGCGGCGCAGAGCGGCTCCGAGCGGTAATGGCGGCACGGCGAGCGAGAGAGTGCGAGAGAGAGAGAGTGTGTGTGAGTGGGGGAGGAGACCGTTCGGACGGGGGGGGGGGGGGGACAAAGGGGATGTCCGCACGCGCGTGGGGCCATCGATCCGCGGCGTCGACGTTCGACCGTACATCAACGTCCACACGGCGCCGCGCGAGTCGGACGAGGCGGGCGGCAGCCGGTGTGTTTTCTCACCGAGGCTGACAGGCGGGTCCCACTCGTTATTTCTTTTTCCTGGTTTTTTAACAGCACTGGTTTAATAATTTTGTAGTTTTAAAAATATAGATCCCATGGGAAATCTAAAAATATGTGCGTGTTCCTCGTGATGTACTCTATTTTACAAAAATGATAGCACTCAATGGTTGTTACTGGAATTTAAAGGAGAAATTTTTAAAAAAGGATAGTTTTGGACCTTTTAGGTATTTATTTGGGCCTTTAAATTAAGGGATAAAATTCTGAAAAATTCTTAAAATTCTACTCCACCATGAACATCAACATATATTTTTGGTAGGTATGAGTTATGTTGAAAAGTCTGGACTTGTAGTTCAAGTGACATTCAAATATGCTTAATTTGAATTCAAATTTGGTCATTTCAGTTCAAACTTTCGGTGTTAGGCTCTTATGAAGACTAAGGTGCTGTTCTTGGAACCTTTATGACACTAGGAGTGTCATGTTAATAGTATATTTTCTATTAACAATCAAATTTGTTGATGTTTGATTTTAACAAAATAAACTAGAAATGCTTATATTTATGGACGGGGAAAGTATGTAAATGAGGATCCCAAAATTAATAGCATATTTTCTAAGAAATTACATTTTAACTAAAAGGCAGAAGTTGTCGTTCAAAGAATTTTCACTTCATAGAAATCATTTTTCCATAGATGGTCAAAGAACAACACCTTGCAAAAACATCAACTCTCAAAGTCCGTATGTACAAATTAATTCTGATGAATTGTAAGCTGATAGATAACATACATTATGAGTGAAACTAAATATTCGAAAAAGGGTGAAGACAAGGTAGGTATTGAAATAAAATATGGGTTTGGTGTGTTCATGCTAGGTTGGAGCAGATTGGTCCGCTGGTTACATATGAAGAACAAAGACAATTTTATTATTAGTAGGAAAATCTATGTGTGACGAGCGACATGAAATTCGTATCAGATGGTAGGTAGATATTGAAAACTTTAAAATTTCAACAGCTCAGTCACATGGTATATTCTTAAAAAACTTTTTTCAATTAAAAATACAGTTGACAGACGATACTGGATCTTGCTCATGAACCATGATGCAAGTTCATCCAATGCAAACGGATTTCATCTCGCTCGTCAGCTCGTGCCTCACCCAGTTCTGTCGTTGCTTCGCTTAGCAGTGAAGACTCGTTTCATCCTCTCCTGCCACTGGCAGGCTCACTTTAATTTGCTCCGTGACTGACAGATGAACCACGCACGCACGAGCAGTGTTTCAATAACCGACTGAAACCGGCCGGTTATCCTGGTTAACCGGAGAACTGGTTCCGGCCGATCGTTCTAACCAGTCAATTCTGTCCGACTAACCGTAGTTAGTTACTATAACTAAACGGTTAATCAGCCTATTTCTCAGTTAACCAGTCGGTTTTTTATCAAATCAAGCTGGTCAATTCCACCGACTTTTTAACCTTAGCGCACGAGGCAGCAGCGCCACCAAACTCTCGCGGCCCATCTTCCTGCACGTTCCCAGTCGTCCATCCGTATGTCCCACTCCCAGTTCGCAAAAAAAAAAAAAAGAGTATGTCCCACTCCCGTGACGTGCCACTCACTGCCATGTGGGCCAGATCAGCACCCCAACCGAGGGTCTATACGAAATTTCAGAAAACGTCGAGGGCGCTATCCGTTCATCCCGCCCCGCGGGGTGCATATTCAAAGTTTCAAATCTGCATCTGGCCGCCTTTCCGATGGTTGGGGAGGAGAAGAGAGAGAGCTGCGTGCGTGGACGTGGTGCACCGCCAGCGCGTGGACGCGGTCCTGGGTGGTGGCGGGGCCCACGGGGGTGTGTGGTCTGATCGGTGCATGTGGTTCACGCGTTGGAGAATCAATGCTGAGCTACAACGTCCGTTGAGTTTTGGGTGTGCCACACTACTCCGTTGTGTGTATTATTTTGCTAACTAATAATCATCGTGGTGGACTATTTTAGTGAGGTCCTGCGTCTGTCACGATATTGCTGAGACGCTAACATCAGATGGAATTAATGGCTGGCCATCCGTGTGTTACAAGAATGACGGACTTGCTCGAAAAGACCACTCAAGCCTAAAGAAATTGTACAGATCGGCTGAATTCTTCGCTACAAGGTCCTGAAGCTATGACTACAACGTGACAGCGAATGCGCATTGAAGTAAAATAGAGTTAAGCAATGTCTTTTCCTACATAAAAATAAATGAGTTCACCGTGTCTTTGTTCCCTAAAAACCTCACATATCTTATCCCGTAATATGATCATGGCTCAAATAATTATGAAAAGTCATCTAGATAAATTTATCAATGGCGTCGTTTTATCGCTCCTCTCTTGGCCAGAGTTATTTGAAGCTTTTGATCAACTCACTTTGATGGCCAACTTTGGTGGTGACTTGCGGATTTTAGTTAACAGCTGCATATTACTAGTAACAACAGTTGCATACTCCTACTTCAAAATGGATGCTTTTGTTGTCATACTTGAAAATTTCCGTAATTGGCAGCCGGGGTGCATATTAGTAATCGGGAAGCATTCATATACTCCTATGCCCTTTCAATGGTGTAAAGCTGGCTCGGTTAATTAAATTCATCAAAACTGCCAACAAATTTCAACGTCTGAAAATCCGAGTTAACTGTGAATAATCAATACTAGAAGGACCAATACGAAAACTCGCACACGCTAACGAAGGAGTCCAGCGGGTCAGGAGAAACGAAGCTGAAGCCACCAGCCCAACCTGCTCGCACGGTCCCACCCCGCCGGCGGCCGCCACCGCTGCATCCCTAGGAGCCCTCGCCGCAATAGTATCCATGAGCACAGCCGGTTCCGCGGCGCTTCCGAGCCGCCGCACGCGCAACCGGCCGCCGTCGGCTTCCTCCCGCAAGTCCGATGACCCCTCGCCCGCTGCCGCCGCCGCAGCCAACGGAAATGGGAACGTGAAGGCCGCCTCGAAGCCTACCTCCCCCAACAACCTCAGGTAATCTTGTGCAGAATCATCCCTTGCTCCTCTTCGATTTCTTCGCCTCCGCTCAGACCAGGACGCCCAAAGATTCGAATTTTTTTATATAGGGGAGAGAGGACGGTGAAGAAGCTGCGGCTGTCCAAGGCGCTGACTATACCGGAGGGAACTACGGTGTCGGAGGCGTGCCGGCGGATGGCGACGAGGCGGGTTGACGCTGTGCTGCTCACCGATGCCCAAGGCCTCCTTTCTGGCATAGTCACCGATAAGGTGAAATTCTTTTTTCCTTTCTTAAATTTCTGGAGAAATTAGATAGTTACAATGAGTCCTGGTGTGCTTTCATAGTGCTTGTGGTTCGAGAGGGAAGAAGAAAGTGAGTTTTGTTTTTTTTTTTAAAAAAAAAGAGGGGGGGGGGGGGGGGGGGGAATTGATGTAACAGGAGTCGAACAAGAAGCTACATAGTACATATCTTCCCACTTTTGGGAACTAGAAATTTGTTTTGGTTAGATGCTTGGCTTCGAGCTTAGCAAGTGGCCATTTCTGGTACAACAAGGTTCACTTTTATTTGGAGCTTTTGATCAACTTATTTTGTGGACCAAACTTTGGTGACTCACTGGGATTTCAGTTTACTATTTACGTACCATCCCATTGGTGTTTATCTCTTTCTGTTATTGTACTTGAAAATTGCAAGATTAAATCATTATACCTATTTATCAGTCGTACATGTCTTAAAATCGTTGAAGTAAGTAAAGTAAAATGAATATTGTTTACATTTAAGTTTTTTTTAGGCATCATTTCTTTTACCTACATCTTTAACTAAACAGCCTTGTAGTTGCTGGCATGCTGTTGCTGCTAAGCAGCTGAGGATGATTCATGTTTTTTTTTTCCGATTGGTTGCAGGATATAGCTACAAGGGTGATCGCTGAGGGCCTGAGGGTAGAGCAAACCATCATGTCCAAGATCATGACAAGGAATCCAACATATGTCATGTCCGAGACACTTGCCATTGAGGCTTTGCAGAAGATGGTTCAAGGTAAATGTTGTGATTCTAGCATTCCACAACTATAGTTCACTGTTTGTAATATGTATATACATAATCAGACAGCAAAGTAGATCCATTTGAGCAAAATTATGATTTTCAGTTAATAACTGTGGCCATGATCTCTTCTGTGAGATATGTAATTATAACAAATCAAAAATTTGTGTTTTCACAACTATATAGTGGCTCATCCTGTAAGTTAATGTGTATCTATCATTTTTATTACTTCCAATATGTGATTTCCAGTGTCTCAATCACAATCTTTAGTTGGAGCATTTGATGCATTCTTTTTTCACGAGTAGCTATCACACCAGCTTAGCTTTCATGTTTTATGAGTGCAAGCACAATTTTAGGTACATGTTCGGGTACCTTTAGCTGCATTATATCTTGGTATCTCAGTATCAAATGAATGGTTCTGAATTGATATGGTTAGCTATGTGTAGTATTCCTGCAACATGTTGCTTAGTTCAACTCAACTTGCATGTTCTGTAAGTGGGAGCACAATTTTAGGTAGATGTTTAGGTACCTTTTGATGTATTGTATCTTGGTATCTCAGTATCAAATGAATGATACTGACTTACTGAGTTGGTATTGTTAGCTATGTGTTGTTTTCATGCAACGTGTTGTGTTATTTCTGTCATCATGATTTCGGTGGAAGTATTTATATGCATGTAGGTTTCTTATTTCTGGTCATTGCATAGAGGCCTTGATTGTTCTTGCAACGAGATCTTAACTACATATATATTTTCTTTGTTCTGCACTAACCTTAGTTTTCCAATATGTTCTTTCATATTTTAGGGAAATTCAGGCACCTCCCTGTTGTTGAAAACGGTGAGGTTATTGCTATGCTGGACATTGCAAAATGCCTTTATGATGCAATATCAAGACTGGAAAAAGCAGCAGAACAAGGAAGTGCAATAGCAGCTGCTGTCGAAGGGGTTGAGCGTCAATTGGGAGGCAACTTTTCAGGTTTTCAGTTACATGAATTGTACTGTCAATTAATTTTAAAGTTTTGTTCAAAAGTACACAGATAGGTGATCCATATGGTATTGTTTGTGAATAATAAGCATGCTGCATCGTACCTTTCTAAACCAAAGTGAAATGAATATATCTATTTGAGAAAATAGGGCCTTTTTACACTACAGACCTTGATTCTAAGTACACTGTCAGAACTATTTTTTTATGTTTTACTATCTTACCAATCATTTAAAAGTATTTTATTTTCTGTGGTTACAGCTCCATCTGCTCTCATAGAAACTCTAAGAGAGAGAATGTTCAAGCCTTCATTGTCAACCATTGTCACGGAGAACACAAAGTATAGCATCTGTTTCTCTGCTATTTTCTTTCAAATTTTAGCAAGGAAGGTTTGAACAGTGAAACTGACCATACTGTTAACTTCCAGAGTGGCAATTGTTTCACCTACAGATCCTGTGTATGTTGCAACTCAAAAAATGAGAGAGTTTCGAGTTAATTCGGTTGTTGTCACTACAGGAAACACATTGCAGGGGATCTTTACGTAAGCATTTTACATTAACAAGATAGCACTGTCCATGACATTTGTTTTTATTTTTCTTTCAAATTCTTGATGGATATATGATTATGCAGCTCAAAAGATGTACTTATGCGTGTTGTTGCACAAAATCTTTCTCCAGAGTTGACCCTAGTTGAAAAGGTTCTCCACCAGTTTTATATTTCTTTAATATTCACACCATCTAAGTTTTTTTTATTGCTTGTAAATTCACTGCACTTATCATAAATTCTTCAGGTGATGACAGCCAACCCAGATTGTGCAACGTTGGATACAACAATTCTTGATGCATTACATATAATGCATGATGGCAAATTCTTGCATATTCCTGTTATTAATGGAGGTTTGTTTTTCCTCTGAGCTGGTAAATACCTTGCTTGTACTACATGTGTCACAAGTCTTCATTTTCATGAACAGATGGACAAATTGCTGCCTGCTTGGACGTCCTCCAACTTACCCATGCAACTATTCAACTGGTGATCCCTGACTTCTTTCTAATACTTTTCTTCAGCTCTCTTCTATTTCATATTCTAGATTTGTTGATCTATTTCTTTACTTTTAGGTTGAAGGAGGGAATGGAACTGCAAATGATGTTGCCAACTCAGTAATGCAGAGATTCTGGGACTCTGCTCTTGCTTTGGAGCCTCCAGATGAGGAATTTGATAGCCATAGGTTTGTTGATGGTTCATTCATGGATTTTGTTCTTTCATTTTAATGTAACATAATACAAATTCTTCCTGTGTTGTTCAGCGAAGTATCCTTACTCATGGCATCTGAAGCTGGAGATGGAAAGAGTAGCATCTACCCCCCTGCGGTTGGCTATTCATTTGCCTTTAAGCTTCAAGACCGAAAGGGGCGTGTGCATAGATTCACTTGTGGTATGTGTTTGTTTGATAGTTTACCTCAATATAAAAGTTATGGTTGCAGTCCTCTAGATATAATTAGGTGTCATAATTGTTCACAGGATATGAGAGCTTAGACGAGCTGGTATGTTCTGTAAGGCAAAGATTAAATATTACCAACGAGAAGGAGACAGTGCAACTTTTGGTAAGGTTTGAGTTATTTGGCATAACAGCATTTGGCATTAGAATATTCCGAGGGTCTGTTACGAATTAGGATAGAGATTAGGTTCTGGACTCCGATAGCAAAAGCCAAACTTTCCCAATTTTTTTCGATGTGAAATTCATTATTTTTATGTACTTGGAGTGGATTTTGATCACCATTCCATGAAATAAAGAATGTGCCATCTTTGCCTGCACTAACCAACATAATCTTGTTGTTCTTGGTAGTATGATGATGATGAAGGAGACCGAGTTCTGCTGACAACAGATGCTGATCTTGCTGGTGCGGTGCTTCATGCTAAATCATCTGGGCTAAAGGTAGTCCTTGACTCCTTGTTCTTCCCTTCTGTTACTCCGTATTCTCCCACAACTTGTTGCAGTGCAAGTTGTTTGCTTGATCCGCCTGATCGAAGTGATTATCCTTTCATAATCAGGTTTTGTTTGCTTGATCCGCCTGACCAAAGTGATTATCCTTTCATTCAGGTTTTGAAGTTGCATATCGAAGATCCAGAATTGAGTACAGAAGTTACAAAACCATCTATGGAGATGGAGCTGGCTCCACCTCCCCCAAGAAGTGCCCTGTCACCGGTTCATGTTGGGTTGATGGCTGGTGCAGTTGCTCTGAGTGGCGCAGCAGTTCTGGTTTACTTGAAACGATCTCAGCTGTGATTTCCAGAAAACAGATGGATGGATGAATGACTTTCGAAACTAGCATCCAGCAGCTAACATTTTTCTTAAGGCTTGCCAATATCGCATCTGAAGATCACTTCACTGCTTTCTGGGTAGATGATTGCATTTCTGACACTAGGCAGAATGGGCTGCGTATCTTTTGTATTCATCTCTTGCTCCCACGCAAACGCGGTTAAGTTTCACCGCTACGGTGACATGTAGAATTCGTGACATGTGTTAGCATTACGTATGTACACAGTTTGTATTTACTTATTTTGTTTGTAGATACAAAGGTTACGTAACTAGTCTCGGTCGTGTCGAATTTTCTGTCTTGAGGCGTTCATGTAAAGTCAGCTTAATCAGCATAGTGAAGTTCGGAGTGTGAAGCATGGAGGATTCACAGCTTACTTTGAGTAAGATATTTCTTTGTTATTCGGTCGTTTGCTGAATGCCAGAAAAAATAAACAAGGGAGGAACAAAACAGAGTCACGTGTCGAGAGAATTGAAGAACCACATAATGGCAGGACTGATTAGTTACCACATTGTCTGTGTTTGCTCCCTGCATTTTGCTACCCAAACTTTCACGGGATGTACGAAAATCGGATACCACATTTTTGTAGTCTGCTTCAGTTCATCTTTGTATTGGCAAATAAAGGTTGCATGCACTGAACTCATTTCAGAGAACTATGAACGCGTCCTCCTCTGCTACGGGATGTATCAATTAGTACAAAAATGTGTACCATATTCGCATTGACAAACAACTTGCAAGCACTGAAATTCATTTCAGAGGACTAAATTGGAATGTCATCCTCTTCTATGTCGCGAGCTTGACTCTTGCATGCACAGGCGGTAATTATCACAGTACAATCTTATTTACTTTTTAAGAGTGTGTACATAACAATAGTATAACTTAGGATGTGTTTGACAGATCTTATGTTGAAAATGCTTATAGTACTAAAAGTATTTATTATAGTATAAACAGTCAATTCGTTTGGCAAAATTGTTTACGCTTATTTGTCCAAACTGCTTATGCTGAGGAGGAAGACTACCATAAGCACTAAAAGCTACGTTATATTTTTGCTGCATTGTCAAAATTGCAAATTGCTTATGATAGTACAAAATAGCAAAGTACTTATAGGTGTTTATACTTCATAAGCACTTTTGCTATTTTACTGTTTAACAGTCTAAACCGTTTATTAAACATAAGCACTTTTAATAAGCAACAACATAAGCCCTTTAGTGTTGATAATATGATACCAACTTAAACCAGATAGAGTACGAACATACGTAACAGATGGAGGTGCAAGTCCAAGTAGAGACACCCATGGCACAAAAGTACTAATACTTGCTGTTGTGCATGGCCACAACAGATCGTTGATTGTCTGTGTTGCGCGTGGTCTTTCCGAGGGTCTTGGTGAGGAGCAGCCTTGCGCCAGCCTGAACTTGCTTATTGTGCTTAATAATTTTTAACACTTTCTTTGAATTTAAATTATTGATATAGTAGATCTTTTTAGCTATATTTGACCATTTGTCTTATTCAAAAAAATTTAAAAGTATTAGATATTTTGTTATGATTTGTTTTATCATTGAGTAAAGTTGAAATCTTATTTATAATTTTGTATATTTAAACTAATATTTAAATAAGACAGACAGTCAAACATAGTTAAAAAAATCAACTGCGTCAATAATTTAAATTTGGAGGAGTAGATATTAATGATTCTCTCTTTAAATAGTATATTTCCTTTGTTTTAGGAAACTAAGTCAAAACTTTTCCTTTGTTTTAGGCAATTGAACAAGACAAACTTTCAATAACTTAAAAAATAGTTGAAGTTGTACTTATATTTTATTAGCATTTATTTTTATAGGATTATATGTATTAGTAAAAAGAATGAAAAATCTGCTGATGTATAAACTATAAAAAAATTAATTTTTATAAATCGTTGGATCTAGAGCTGAAGACTCAGTGATGATTTAAAGTTGGCTAAACTTTTTATCAACGGAAAATTAGCAGGATCCTAAAATATGAGCTAATAAACTTATTTCGTTTATTGTGCTTTTGACTTTGATGTGATGAGGTAATTTATGTGCTGTGTCAGGAATGCCTACAATTTTGCTCATCTTCTTGTTAATGACAACAACTGCTTGCTCTAAACTTGGAGATCTTGGGGATGTTTAAGATAATTTTGAAGATCTTCAGTGACAGAGGTTACCCCAAAGTTAGGAGGGGCCAAGAGCAAAGGGTACATAAATTGTTATGGATAAGTTAAAGAAGTGAAATAGCTCAAACACTATTGTTTATAGTTTTGATAAATATAGAGGGGGCCTTCATATCTAACCTAACGATTGTACTCCTCTTTACCGGCGAAAGACATTCAATAATAAGAATACAGATTTCCTAGTTTCCAATCAGCTGATTAAGGATAATGTAGAGTACCTAATTAAGGATCACGTCGATGCTACCAAACGACGAGTTGATGCCTACGGAGGACGTTGTCAGGGACGTGACTGTGATGTTCGGGCCGGATAACATCTCGTGGATGGAGAGGGGATGTGAATCAGGCCATGGTCATCGCCTGTTGCGCTAACCGCGGGGGATAAGCAGGACATGAGGAGGAGGGCGAGCAATGAGAGCATTTGCGAGGAGCGCATGGGCTATGGCCATGATTTGTGAAAAAGATGAGATACGAATGGCAATGGCATGGCGAGCATGGTTATCCAACAAGCTGCCGTGTGTCCAAACATGAAAGATAATTTATAGTAGGTGCCCAACTTTTTGAGTGCGCATGGTCCTCAAATACGACCAGAACTATAAGTGGCTTCTTTACTCCAAAGGAAAATGTTCCACATTCAACAACATAGTTGGGTACAATACTGCCAGTTCAAAGATTGTGGTTTCCGACAAGGAGTTATATATCTTTGTTTGGTTGAATGTTGTCAGCGGTTTACTTGACTCCATCCATATGGTCTCTGCTTCTAACCTATGAGAGAAACAACTTTTCTTCACACATCTCCTCTTGCGCAAAGATTGATTTTTTTTTTCTAACTCCTACTTGAATTTAGATGAGTTCAAAATTCAGCAAAAGAACGCACGAGCGCTTTGGCCATGTCATGTTCGGTGATCCGCGGTTTGTTGTGCAACTTCAAATTGTCATTTTGTATTTTTGAGCAGTATTCCTCTTTGATTATCAGAGCACACAACTGTGCAAATTCTAGACCAAGCCTAGGAGTTGACACACTCATCTTTGTATCTAGTACACAAACGTTTGCAGGCCGTATGAGGTTTAAAATTGGATGAGCAGAAGTTAAATAGGTCAAATATTATTGTTTTTGTTGACGCTAAAACATGCCGTTAAACACGAGCACGCAAACGTGCAGCCCGCAGCTCCACTTTTTGTCGCTGAGTCTACGGAAACCGGATGCTCCGGTTTGGCAAACCGGAGGGTCCGGTTTTGTCGGGTTTGATAGAAAAGAGGGTAACTATCACTGTTACGTAGTGAAGGATGGCTAGATTTACGAGCAAACCAACAAAGAGGTAAACGACGCCTTACGTGACGAAGAACGACTAGTTTACAAGCAAATTAGTAAAGACCGTCGAAACTCTCGCCCAGGAGGGACCCCGTCAGGGCGTGGGCGTTGTCGGTGTGCCCTAGAAGCCTAGGACATCATCTCTGGTCATAGAGATCAGAAGACGAACAACATGAAAAGATTGGAAAAGAAGGATAAAGGAAAAAACATGTAAGTAAATTGATAGATTCGATTGGGATGTTGCCTCAATCGGCTATGACCCTTTGTTTATAAAAGGTGAGGAAGTCTACCCCGTGGAAGGTGTAATCCATAAGAAAAACCCAAAAGAAACCGACCTAAAACAGATCTAGAACTCTGGTCTCGGACAGTCAAAACCGGACTATCCGGTTTTTCAAACCAGACCCTCTAGTTTTCCTAACAAACCTGTCAAAACCGGACCCTTTGATTTACAAAAGCGGAATGTCCGGTTTTACAGCCTGAAAGTACTTTGTAAAAACCATAACTTCTTCATCCGGAGTCCAAATTAAGCGTTCCATATATCCATTTCGATCGTCTCCACGAGGGCTTCATCATGAAAACTTCAAATATGCATTTTGGCTTTATTATATTAATTTTTTAAACACTTTTTTACTTCTTAGGTGAAAATTAGTTAAAATGCACCTAAAATACTTCCATAACCTATAAAACGTGTCTAAATACCAAACTTGTAAAATAATTGCTGTTAGACTTAGTTTAGACAATTTTAACCACACTTCATCTGTAAAAACCTAACAATCCTATTTTGAAAACTAGAACCTTCAATTTTCCGTGAGTGTCAATTTTAGTTGTCGACAATTTTCTATAGAGTTTATATCAAATATAGGGGCCCAAACCCCCACCCCTACCCACCCACCCGCAAATAGACATGACATACTAAAACAATAATAACAACCATAATATAAATGCAAACACATACACACAACATACATGAAGCCAGAGCACAACATACTAAGATTCAGAAAACAAAAGACGAAGGGCAACCGGATTAACTGACCATCATTGTTTATTTGCTTACTCATTTCGGTCACTAACGTATTTTTACTGTTAAGAGCGACATAATGTAAGGACATGCTTTTTAATAAACATGTTAAAATTTAAAGATAATAAATTATGATGAAAATATAATTAAACCTGTCAAAAAAATTGTTGATGGCATAAGGATGTATTGAAGATAGATATTTATGTTTTCTTTTTGGAATTTCATCACATATCACTAGATGTTTCTTGTTTGAACAATATATGAATAACAACTTATTACATGCCTTTAATATATTAATTTAAAAATATCATATTCAAATGTTTGATTGAAGAATATATTACATAATTTTTTAATATATTATTTTAAAAAAATAATTATACACATTATTGAAACTGTTTTTCTAATCATCTCCGGTTTCTAACCGAGCAGTTTACGTACAGCCGTCCGCGGAGGATCCGACGGTCAAGTTGACTCGGTCGGAGTCCCTGCAGCTGCAGTGAGTGCGCCCCGGTCTTTCTTCCTCCTCCGTCCTCCCTCTCCTTCCTCCCGTAGCTTGGAAGCCCTGGGAACGAAGAAGGGAAGGAGAGGAGGCGCGGATGGACAGCAGGAACGTGGTCGTCTGCGATAATGGAACCGGGGTAAGCCTCCGCCTCTTTCCTCCGATCCGCCCGTAACCCCTCCCTGCCCTCCTCTGCGTTCCCAGATCCCGCGTCCGTCTCCGGTCTATTCTTGGTACTAATCTTGGGTAACCCCCGCGGTAGAACGCGCCGCCTGTTAGG
This sequence comes from Eleusine indica, assembly GCA_030378355.1. Lineage (NCBI taxonomy): Eukaryota > Viridiplantae > Streptophyta > Magnoliopsida > Poales > Poaceae > Eleusine > Eleusine indica. Next base: position 51,672,146 of record CM059494.1, read on the forward strand.
AGCTCAGAATCAGTCGCGACGGGTGCTGCTGATGAAACCTCAGAGCGTGGGAGCCGTGGGCGCCGCTCCATTTCTGATATGTATTTTGTAGCGCCGGGATGTTTTCTTTGTTGCGTTCGGAGTTATAAGTGCCAATTAGATCTTTCGGTTGAAGTGATACTCACTGCCACATTGAATTGTGAAGTCCGACTAATGCTGCTGTACGAGGCTTCTTGTGCAGACAACATTTCAGTTATTACAGTACTCATTTGATGTTCTGCTATAATTTGCTTAACTGCATTTAGATTCGGGCATGAACGTGAAGTGCAGTAGGAACTGCTGGTACTATACATTACTGCTGATGAACTTTTGACTTGCCTCTGTGATATAAGGTTAAAGAACAGTAGAACAGATTACCGATTGCATGAATTTGTTGTTCTTTCTGATTTGACATACATGGCTGCAGTATGTCAAGTGTGGGTTTGCTGGCGAGAACTTCCCTACATCTGTGTTTCCTTGTGTCGTTGGAAGGCCATTGCTTCGCTATGAGGAGTCACTGCAGGAACAAGAATTGACGGTCTGTGGTTACTGTCTGTTTTAATACTTTTGGAACTTCCTCTTTTCTCTTAGTACTCTGTGTGATCCGTGCTGATGTTTGACAGGATATTGTGGTTGGAGCAGCTTGTGCTGACCTGAGACATCAACTTGATGTATCATATCCTGTCACTAATGGGATTGTTCAGAATTGGGATGATATGGGCCATATATGGGATCATGCCTTCTACAGTGAGCTCAAGGTTATATCAATCTTCATACATGTTATTTCATCTAATGCAGACCCTTTTTCTGAAAAATAATACTGTATTGGACTGTCAGTATCTTTAATCATATTTCTTGATGTCCTCTTGGTCTAATTAAAGCAGCACATTTCTATTGTCTTTGTTCAGGTTGATCCATCTGAGTGTAAAATCCTATTGACTGATCCACCACTCAATCCGGTGAAAAACCGTGAAAAAATGGTAAGCTATTTTCTTTATCAAGCCTCTGCTACATTGACTTAATATTATGAACTAAGAAATTGTTTCCCATGATGAACAGATTGAGACAATGTTCGAGAAATATAATTTTTCTGGGGTATTCATCCAGATTCAAGCAGTTCTTTCACTATATGCTCAAGGTCCTGTTCTCCCCCTCCCTACCACATGCCCATCAGTTGGCGTGCTTATTTGAGATAGCTGATGTGGTTGTTTATATGTGCATATGTTTCTCAGGCTTGCTAACCGGACTTGTCATAGATTCTGGAGATGGTGTTACGCATGTGGTATGATAATGATATCCTTGCATGTGTTGTGTTTCACTTTGAAATTGATACATTACATTCCTTGCATCAGTTTGGCAACTAAAATATCATGGCAATTAGCAACAAATTATCCACAAGAGTGGTAGGTTGCATGATCATTTCCCATCCAAATTTTGATGTTATTGTTTTCCACGTACTGTGAAACATGCACTGGCATTATGATGAATATGGCTACTATAATCTGTAATCAGTAGGAGCATAAATTGATCGTATAGTACTCGGTGTTATGAGGTTGTACAAGTGTGTTTTGAGTGCTTGGTGTTCGAGAGGCTCTTTGTAACATGTCTTTGCTTCCAATATTTGACTTAAGCTTGTATCCTATATCACTGGTCCTCATTTCTCTGAATAATCTTTCATTCTTCCTGTGCAAATTATTGTAGAGAAACCTCCATATAGAATGTTGCTAGTTTCCATATTTTATTAGTATGTCATCTGTTTTATGCATCCAGGTTCCTGTAGTTGATGGGTACTCCTATCCACATCTTACAAAACGAATGAATGTAGCTGGAAGGCATATAACATCCTATCTTGTTGATCTACTTTCAAGAAGAGGGTAATAACTAATCTGCTCTGAAAATATTGTATTAGGCAGTTGTTGCTTCAGTATTTTTTCTGACCCTCATAATTTTCTCACATTGAAAGGTATGCTATGAACAAAGCTGCTGACTTTGAGACTGTGAGAGAAATAAAGGAAAAACTATGTTATACAAGGTCAACCTTTTATTGTACTTAGTTTTCTCTATATCTTATTGTTATGTACATTGGAATGACAGTTAAAAGATGTGCAGCTATGATTACAAACGTGAGTATCAGCTAGGACTTGAAACCACTATCCTTGTTAAAAGTTACACTGTAAGTATATTATCATTCTTTTGTTTCTTGCCTGTTCTTTTTTGTATTGTGATCTCAGTTATTTTGATCAGCTTCCAGATGGCAGAGTTATCAAAGTGGGCACTGAACGATTTCAAGCTCCCGAGGCTCTTTTCACTCCTGTAAGGCTGTTCCTTTTCATCCATAGTCCTGCGTTAACATTTATACGATGTGCAGTTCTATGGACATGTTCAGCAAGAAGGTATTACTGACTGGTATTGATCATATATTTATTGAACAGGAATTGATAGATGTTGAAGGTGATGGAATGGCAGATATGGCATTCCGTTGCATTCAAGAAATGGACATTGACAATCGGATGACGGTATGTATATATATCTTTCCTGTACATTGATTATAGGAAATTATGGGTTAATAATAATATTGCCTCTGTTCCGTCAAGTAGTTTTTGGATGTTTTATGTTCGCCTCGTGGTACTAATTGATAGGCTTTCAGAGACATGTCTGCCTGAACATAATAATGATATATAATTATGCCTAGGCGCATTTGTAATTTGTAGTAATTTGATATGGCCCATGATGTCAGTCTTGAATATGACAGTTGGACAAGCTTAGCTTTGTATAGATTTCCTCATCGTTTGTGCATTTACATGTTTTAGCTTTATCCAGGATTTATATTGCTTCATATTTAGCACAGTTATGCTGCTCCACTAACATTAAATCCAAGGTGGCTGGAATGTAAAATATTAATTATGCTATCCTTCTGATCTGCTTCACTTTTTTATAATGATGTAGATCCTTATTAGAACTGGATCACATTTTGCAGCTTTATCAACATATTGTACTGAGTGGAGGAAGTACCATGTATCCTGGTCTGCCAAGCCGGTAAAGACTATAGTCCTGAGGTTCTTATTCATGAGGATGTGCATATGATTTTGCCGTTTTCTTATAAAGTACAAGAATGTAGAACTGTTTGTCTGGTGATAAGATTACTTACAGAATAAAGAGCTACGATCTTTTTCTTGACCCTGACTGCCTTTGTATCCATATGATTCTGAGTCTGGTTATTTTCTCATGTCTCCTGCAGTAATTGTTATCCTGCTATTTATAAAAGATTCATGTTCCGGGTATATACAAGTATATATCTTCTAGTCTTTAGGTTACATACGTCTAACAGACTGATACTTAATCTGAAGGTTGGAGAAGGAAATTCTTGATCGTTATCTGGATGTAGTTTTGAAGGGAAACAAGGATGGGCTTAAGGTGATATCAGACTATAATCTATTCTAAAGAAATAATTGTACTTGTAGTTATTGTTTTACACTTGAAGTTCTTACTATGGCAGTACACTTCCATCTAACACATTTGCTCTATCATTTACATACCTTGCAACCAAATAAGCATTGCCCATAAAATTAAATTTGATATCAGTAATAGCCTGTGCTCTCTGATTCCTGTGACAAGACATCTTTGATTGTGCACAGAAATTACGACTGCGGATAGAGGATCCTCCTCGTAGAAAGCACATGGTCTACTTGGGAGGTGCAGTGCTCGCTGGAATCATGAAGGTAGCTTGTCCCCTCTTCACTTCTTTTTCAGTTTTCTTGACTATATATGCACCCTCATGCAGAAGTTAATGCTAAGCAAAGCTCTGGGACACAATAAACAAGTGAAAATAAATGAAGATGAAACATGACATTGTCGTGCAGTACCATTGCTGCATCATACTGTATTTTGCTATTCTGGATAGCTAAAAAGCTTCAGTACTTACTGGTCTGAAAATGCAGGACGCACCTGAGTTCTGGATTACGAAGCAGGAGTACCAGGAAGAAGGTGTTGCTTGCCTTAGGAAGTGTGGGCAAGCATAAGTCACAACAACCGAGGAATATATCATCTAACCCTTGAACGACAAACAAAATGGAAGGATCTCCAAAGCTGCCTGAAGTTTGTTCAAATCATACAAAGCCTGCCATGGATGGGTCGTGGAGATTACTTGTAGAAAGGTCACAGGAGTAAGCATTAAAGATTGTTCGTGTCAATAACTCAATATGGAAAGCTGTTGTGAACATGCTAGCGAGACCGCGGTAGGGCTGCCACACTATTTGGGCTAACTCTCTATTTGGCCAGTGTTGTTGATCGTCTCCTGAATTCTTGATGGTTGCTAGGTTCAGATACAAGTAGTGAAGGAAATGGTTTTGTCAAATTGTACCAATTATCTAGAGCATTCTTCAACAGGCTTCAAATTGTACCAATTATCTAGAGTATTACAAGCTGCAGTGTTGATATCTTTTTCTTGTAATGTTTTTTTTTTTTAAACTCGCTCTTGTACGGTAGCTTTTTTATGTCAAACATGCACTCGAGGGAGATGTCATAGTATATTCAACGAGTTCGTGACTTGATTCCTTGGAAAAAAAAAAGGGATTCGTGACTTGATTGATGCTGTGTTTATAACATTATTATTATACGTATAAAAAAGCTATCATACGGTGATTGTTACTGGAACCAAATTGTGTATCAACTCCCCAACCTCGGCGTGTATTGGGTGGGTGGGAATCCCCTGCCTCTAACACGTGGTTTGCATTGGATCGTGACATATCGCGTTCTCTTATCCAGTGGCAATCCAAATTCCCAACCAACCCACAGTACCGTCTCCTCGGCACGAGAGCAACTCCTTCGGAGACTAACTGCAATTTTGCTTGTTCATTGGAAATCTCGAGCAGAACACGAAGATTCCCGCTAGCTGTGGAAGCTGCTGCGACTGTGGTACGGCTGGGACTGGGAGGGAGATGGAGGGGCTAACGGGCAGCGAGATAGCCGGCTTTGTGGTCGGAGCGTTGCTGCTCGGTGCCACTGTCGCCGCTCCCAGGGTCGACGGGTTCATCGCCTCTTCGCAAAGACGGTTGGTTTCCTTCTCTGTCACGCATCCCAGTTGTGTTGTCTTGTCTAGTATCCTGCACAAGGATTTCAAGTAAGGTCTTGATGGCAAGTAATTTGTGGTGATAAAGTCTGCAGTGCAGACTTGTTTCTACTCTGCATTTCCAGAGGGGAGAGTGAAGTCATCTATCTTTATCTGAGCAATGTACAAGCAAATTATTTTCAATTTAGGAAAGGAGCGCACTGAAACTTTATTTTCAATTTGAATTGAATATATTAATTTCTCATTAGCAATTACCAACTATGGCTAGCATAGTCAGAAAGAGAGATGACATCTTGACTAGGTCTAATGCAAAATTGTTGACTGACAGATTGTTTGCTTCTATTCTCTACTCTGCAAGTCTGCATATACACCTTACCATTTGCTCGGAAGAGTAAGACATCTGTCCTTACGTGAGCAACGTTCAAATGCACCGCAGGTCACTAGGCATGTGTAAGAGGTGTGGTGATCTTGGAATTGTGGCATGCCCACAGTGCAAAGGAAAGGGCTTGCTTCGGAAAGGAGGGATGCTTAATCTGGGCATGCTAGATGATGTCTACGAGTCGCTTGGGGCTGAACCCAAGACTGACAATCTGGTTCCTTGCACGAATTGCAGATCCAGAGGGCGTCTCTTGTGTCCAGAGTGCTCGAAGAGGACATGACTGACAATAGTTGGAGCATAGACAATATAAAGTTTCCATTTGTGCTCACAATTTTTGCTGATGTCAAAGTCGATAAATTAATTAGTAATGGATGTAGTGTTGTTGTTCTTTTACCTGATTACATCTTATTTTCCAGCTGTAAACCGATGTGTTTCAATTTTAAAATTTCAAGAAAACAAAAACAAAATATTATTCTTTATCAGTTTACAATATATAACGTCAGAAATAGTGTTATAGCAAGCATGCTGTCGTTTACAGCATAGAGATATTTGATAGAACAGTTTCAGCAAGGTGTAAAATCACAACTCTGATATTTCAGAATGATTTTCTTTCTACTACTTTGCATGAAATTTCATATATTCTGTTTGATGAATTTATTTAAAAACAAATAACATTATGGAACAAACAATTGTTTCCTCAGAATGGCTTCAAAGTAAGTCCGGTTCCCCTTGTTGTGTGGACATGGGTCCATAGTGCCTATTCTTGGTGGCTTTCGGTAGCTGTTGTCTGCAAGTCGTGGGTTCTTTTTCATTTTGGAGACTCGAGTCTGGGGAGACCAGATGAAAATGGAAGCAAAATAATTTTCACATTGGTTCTTTTGTCGTTTAGTATTTAATCATGCAGGTTAAGTATTACTACCTCTGATTTTTTTTTTGTTAACGTTCAGACAGGACAATTAGTGCAAATTTGAACTAGCTTTCTGGTCTGAACGTGAAGAAAAAAAAATCCGGTGGAAGTAGAAGCTAATGTATCAAGCAACTCTGCAATCTGCAGCACCTGGGACTTTTAACTGATTGATCTATGGATTTCAGGTTGATTGTTATTAGAAAATCCTTTTAGAAAATGGACACAATCTATATAGGTTTAGCAGTGGAGCAGCGAGCGGACGGACGCGTTTACCTTTCCGGCTTGAATGCATGTTTTTTGACATTGAAAATGTATGGAACGAAGCCATCTCACATCTCCGTGATTTCAGTGATGGATTGCAACATATGACGACGTGCCTATCGGTATTTTTTGTTTCATCTCTCCTACCCCGTGTCGTGTTTTGACTCGAATCGGTTTCCTTGTTTTCCTTTCCCTTCTCTCTGATCATCTTATCCAAACAAAACAGAGACGCCCAACACTGTTCCGGTGAATTAATAAAACCAGCACTAGGCGATTCGTGAGGTCAATCTTAGTGGTGATTTTATAAGAGTTTCATTCTCAATAAATAACATGTTACATAGACAAAAATGATGATATGACATGTAATCTATGAGGAGAGAGGATATTTGGGTTTCATTGGGATGAAACTCCATCTATATGTCTACCAAAAGTTTAAAACTAAAATGAAATATCATTAAGAGTGTTTTAGTTTCATCTATACTTATTTAATAATTTTTATTGATTATTTAGATGAAATATTTAATTACTACACTAACATATGAAATAGTGAAACGAAACTTTATATTAAAAAATCTAGTTTTATTCATCTATTTCAAAACTATGAGATGACATGACACTCTTAAAAATAACGAAATAAAACCATGCATTAAGAATGGCCTGAGCTGAAACCACTCCCTCACTTATTCATCCATCCACCGACCACCAGCCGCCGACGTCTCGCTCCTCAATCGCCAGCACCCACCTTTCGGTGCGTTGCTGCTGCTGCGGCGCCACCGATCATTCCAAGAACCAAACTTTCCAGTCTCTGGTGGACACCATTGGCGGGTTATACGTGGAGGTGCTCACCCGACTGCCCATCCACGACTACCCAGACCTAATCCAACATGCTTCTCCACGCCATCGCAGCGCACGGCCCCAACAACAAGCGAGGAGGAAGTTGCAGGTACTACAAGAAGCAGCACATCACCGATGAGTTCATGACCCGGGTCCGCCACCCCGCGTACTGGCGGTCCCTCCACGGGCTCACCACCTTCTTGATGAGCCTGTACCACTACCTGACCAAAGACAAGGCGCTGCGCTACCTCTCCCTCGCCGACGCCGATGCCTACCTCGCCGTCTATCGCATCGAGCAGGATTTTAATAATAAAGTGGTGGAGGAGGAGGAGGAGGAGTTGCCGCCGGCTCCGGGTTTCTTCGACCACGACGCGTGGATCCCGAAACTGGAGCACGCCGCGGTGGACGCGGAGCACCCTGACCCCAGGCTCCTGGCCAAACTCGCCACCAAAGCTTTCGGTGCCGACCACGTGCGCAACCCTGCCGCGTGGCTGAATAATAACAGCAGCCTTGTCGATCGACAAGGCTGCCGTTGACGGCATCTACAACTCGTTGAGCTACGGAAGGGCGGAGGACCCAACGGAATATGGCGTGTATCTCGGATCCCTACGTAAGTGTACGCTACTACCCTGCAGAAACTGACGATACTGCGAAGAAGGCGACAACGTGCGTCCACCGCTGCCCATCCGTGCTCAAGGACATAGAAGAGGGTTCTTCTTCTTCTTCTTGGACCTTCTCATCAGACTTCTCATCCCCATCATGCGACTACATCAAGAGAATCGAGGCGCTGCTCTTGGACTATGGGCGGACGCGGTGAAGCTGCTGCACCACGGGCTGGTTGGTGCCGGGTACTTGTACGGCCGTTCCCCGAACCCGTGTTCAACATTATCCTCAACGCGATCTGGTACCGTCTCACCGTTGTTCCTCCGGCTGATGACCATCACGATGACGACCGCGTGCCGTCCCTGCCGCCGGTGCGCGTGATCTGCATGGACCTGATGCTGCGTAACGGGTTCAACGCCGTCGTCGGGCAGGCAGCTTTCCTCTGCGCCAAGTACGGCGGCGGCGGCACCATGATGACTGGGCACGATGCCGTGGAGTGCATCTTCGCCGCCAACTGTAACATCCGCGCCGCCGAGGAGCTGGCAGAGGAGGCTGGGCATCGTGCGGTAACAAGCTCATCATCATCTAGTAACATCGACGCCATGGTGGCTGCGGTCAAGGCGATGAAACACCCCAGGCCGGACGCGATGATGGCGCTTGGATTCGTTCACGCCCGAGCTCGAAGCACAACTGCGCGGCCTCCTGCCTGCCAAAGATCGCGAGCTCTCATGCGAGGACGTACATCGCAAATCCTTGTTACTGTCTTCACATGTGAGCTTATTACGGCCGGGCAATAACCATGCATGCGCCAAGGGGCCCTTGCGGAGATAGCGTCACAGAGAAGGGCCTTCAGAAGGAAACAACGGTTCATCATGGAGAAAATCGATTGCTTAATGGAGAAGGTAATCTCATTTTCTTCTCTTATTAACTAATTTAATAAGGGATATAGTCTGTACAACGTCACTGATTTAATCCTTAGTTGCTGCAGCATGAAAACTATGAGATTCATACCATTTGTGCCGTGGCAAGATGCGACCTTCCCACGCACAGAATCTACCACGTCAACTCCTTGGCTACCAGAAAGGATCTAACTGATGGAAACCATCAAGACACTCGTGTGCTCTTTTTTGCACAGGTTGTTCAAGGCAGCATTCGTCCTCGTAGTAGCAAGAAGATACAGGTGTACAAATACAATTCATGCGAAAAGAACTGGGAGAGGTCGTTCTGCTGCCCGGTGACTATATCAGCATTTCTTGGTAAGTACTACTACTATTGCACGCAACAGTGTCTTCATTGATGAAAACTCTGCATGCAGCTCCCGTGACAGTTCGGCTTAATAATGATGTTCATTCTCACCTGGGTCCTCACTCTTGCTTCAGGTCGTTGCGTTCCCTATTGAGTTTCACAGGGCTAAGATCGTGCACCCAATTGGCATTGGCGTGGGGGTACTGTGGTCGGCAAGACAAGACCTACGTCAACTTCATGAACTACATCAACAAGCCAACTCATACCGGCGTGCACAGCTACCATATGGACTCTGATTACGTCTACTTCGACCCCAGCGTTAACACTGAGCTTGCTACATACCTGAATGAACGTGCCGAAGAAAAGAAGGGATGGCCGAGGAACAAACTCATCAAGCCTTTTTGGATGAGATGACGACATTGGGGTGGTAGTCGGGTTGGCTAATTTTGAGTTGCTAGATTTCGTTATTCTTAAGTCCCTACACAAGGTTGTGCGTTGTATTTATCAAGATTTGTGTGCACGACGCTATATTGTGTGAAAAGTTTAACTTGTCTAGTGTGTGCATGGTTATTCTGATTATTATTTTGATATTGTCTATAATCTGAAATTTAGTGGTCAGCTATGGAATAACGAGGCGTCCCTAGTCGATGTATGTGGCACACGTGGCTAAGATAGAATGCTACTATATCTCCATTTGTATATATGTTCTTGATGTTAGTAAGCTGAAATTTGAGATAATACCTCTGATTTATTTCCATGAAAAAAAATCCTACTATAACTATCCATAGAAAAGGGCACTTCCGTGATAAAAAAAAGTGAACTGCCTTACATTTTGGTCAGAGTTCGGGTTAAAAAAAAGTATAATGCACATAAGTTGTCGAGAAGGTAGAGTGACCTTGATTTATTTGTGTATTGGTATAATTTTTTAAATTTTAAAAATATTTATTTTCAAAAATGATATTCCCAATCTTTCCCATGAAATAAAAGCAACATCAGCCACGAACACACCTTTCCACTTTCTTTTTCTAGGTTTTCTCATGAGAACCGAGGCACCTTATTATGAATGGTTGATGTAATGAGATAATTTAAGTGTTGCACCGAAAATGCTATGATTTTATCCTCATTTTCCAATTTCTTGTCAAGAACTGTGACGGTAACCTTTTGAATGTAGGATACTAAGGCAATTGAAGATAATCGTGGACATGAGTGTATATGAAGTAAAATAGCATAAATACTATTGTTTTCTAGAGTTTGGATCAGATATAGGGGGGCGTGGCCCCCCTTCCATCTCTAACTAAATGGTTGGATTACTCTAGGCAAGTTACATAAGCTCGGTCAGCTCCATCCTAGCCTTCACTTCAAAAACCTGATGACCTTGGATGGTAGTGCGTGAGATTATCTCTAAGTCTTTCTCAATGATGGACAATGATCGTCATGACTGAAGAGACTACAATCACAATAATATTATACTAATCATCTACAAGAAGCAAGTGTAGCATAAAATTATTGGGACTTCTCGGAGTCCTAGACCCTGATGAGGAGTTGGTACTTAACCTCTTGTTACCATCTACATTAACCATGCAAATCCAAGACCCAACTAAGATGTTGGCACTAAACCTCCCCGGTTGGCTAATATCATCCAATGGTAACTAGCAGCCTGAAACATAAATAACGGATTCGGCATATGGCACTGATCTTTTTTTTTTCTAAAGCGGCGTGTTGGCTAGTACTTTACGGGGTACATGATCATGTAAGGCTGACTCCAACAAGAAGTGGCAATTTTGAGAGGCAAATTCAGCTTTGCCTTGCATCTACAGTAAATAGAACGACACTTATTTGATGGCTACTCCAACAGGTACTGCATTTACCGCTCTCCAACATGGATGGTTTCATTTCCCGCGCTACGGTCCCCTCCGCGGCTCTGCCGCTGATTTTCCCACGCAGCAAGAGACGATCGTCAGTCAGCCCGCGTATCTGCCCACGCGTTGCTTAGGTCATGCATGTGAGCTTCGCCACTGGTAGTGCCGCGCGCCGATCGCTGCTGCTCGTTCCACGTGCCGATCATAGGTTGGCTCATGTCGCAGCCGCTCATTGCCCACCTCTGTCATAGGTTGGCATGCATGTCATAGCCGCTCATTGCCCACCTCGTGCACACGCTCCGCCGCTGGGAGCCGAAGGGCGTGCGAGCTCGTCCTGCAGTTCCAACTCACCAAAGTCATCACTCGGCTTGTGTGCCGCCCACCTCTAGGCTCACGAGCCGCATGGCCACCGCCCGTGGCATGCCCGCTTGTGGTGTTTGACTACTTCTCATATGCATTCGAAAAGAGGGGATTCTATTTTTGCATCTTCTATCTCATCAAAAGGAAAATTGCCTATCGTTTTGACTATTATGTTAGAGACCGGTTTCGTCACCCGAGAGTTATATGGGGTTTGCCTCTCGAGATGGCACAGCTGTTGGAGTACACCTATGGGGTATACACTTTTGCAAACCGACAACCGTTTCATGCACATAACAACGTGGAACATCACGTGGAGTGAATTAGCAAACTGAATGTCTGACAAGGTGCAGAATCAGCAGCTGCTAGGCCATCTCTGTTTTTCCTCTATACTACATTTTTTGCAGCAACTCCGGACCCGACTGTGGCGAGCCGAAATAAATTTCGCTAGATGCATGCCTTGCTTTGTTCACACAACCAATCGAGAACGTTTTTGCACCGAAGTATAATCATAAGAAAATGAATGCTAGATAAAATAATGTCCCTTTTTATTAATAGAAGACAATGATGATCATATGACAAAGTAATCCCACTACGTGTGACCTGAACGGCGAGGGCCAGAGCGCGCAGGCCCGACGCACCTCGACGCCAGGCTAGGCGAATAACTTAGATGCAGGGGAACTGGGAAGCAAAAGCAGGGGAAGAAAAGCAGAGCAGAGGAGGAGGAGGAGGAGGAGAAGCAGGGGGTGGGTGCTCCCTTCCGATCTTCCGCGAGCGGAGGAAGTCTTAGAATCCTGGGAAAAAATCGCGTCGATGAACGACGACGGCAGCGCGCCACGGAGCTCATCTCCTGGAACTCACGGGTGGCGTCTTGGAAAGCGCGATGAAGTCGAGCGGGCGGGGTCTTCGTCCTCGGCCCCGGCGGCGGCCGGCCTTCCTCTTCCTCCTTGGGACACCGGGAGGAGGAGGTGATGGCAGGCGCAAGGAAGAACCGCCGGCGGCCGCGTCCTCTTCCGGGCTTCGCTCGCCGGCGGGACGGTGGACGGCCGCTTGCTGGTGGTCGCCGGCCGAGCGTGGAGGCTCGGGCGGCGCGGTGAGCGCCATCCCCGCTCGGCGCCGTGCGGCGGGTATGTGCTGGGTTGCCAAGACGGACGCGCCGCCGCATTTATAGGTTACCAGCCTGTGCAGATCGTGAGGCGATCGAGCTTGTTTGTTGGTGCATGCAGATTTGCAGGGTTGTTCGTTTCCATTCCAATTTCATATGGATGGATGACCCGGTTCGGTCCTCGTCCGTGATCCGCACCACCGCACGCGCGGGCGGTTTGTTACCATTTCACTGAGAACCGTGATCCACTGTTAAACTGAAACCTATTTTATAATTTTCTATAAATTAAAATGGATCAACCTGAACAAATATAATAGAAATGTGCTGCTTTAATTAGAACTAGAGGACATCAAGAAATATGATCAAAGACTAGGTGTTTGCTCCTACGTTGTTACGGGTATCTTAAAGCTGACTTCAATAATGCGATGCAAATGCATTTGTGGCTCTCCCGCAGCACTGTGTATCTCCAAAACCATCTCTAACAGACGAGGTAAATGAACATATATTTTACAGTGTGAGGAGAGAGGAGCTAGAGCTAAAAAATGGATTACCTCTCTCCTCCATTGCATTTGGTGAGCGCGGGCAGCTAGCACGGACGTAGCGAGCAAGGGCGGGGAGCGCGGGATGATCGGCGGAGCGAGAAGTTGGCGGCGGAGCAAGCAGGACGGTGGAGACCAGCCGGCTCCGGCGGACACGCTGGGCAAGATGAGACACCAGTGTGCGTCGTGGCGAGCGGGGACACCGACGCGCGTGCAGACCTCCGCGTCCTCCTCGTCAGTGGCGGGCCCAGGATTTGAGCCATGTGTATTCAAAATTTGGAACCCTTAATTTTTTTCAACAGACTAAATTAGGTATCCATAATGCATGATTAAGTAACAACACATAGGTATACTAAATCATCAATATACCAAAGTGATAGCACGTGATATAAATAGCAAAATAAGAAGAGAGCTTATAGTAATAGCTTCACTTTATGATTCTTTATACTCTAAATGTAAGTGATGATATCCTTGTTCTTAGCTTGCAATAACAATTTCCTTTCAATAAATTTGAACAAGCAACCATTCAAATAGTTCTGACCCATCTTGCTTCTTAACTTGTTTTTGATAAAATTCACTGTAGAAAAGATCCTCTCAACACCAGCAGTTGCAACTGAGAGAATAAACACCAATTTAAGAAGTTTATAAAGAATGTCATATCTAGAAACTTTCCCTTCTATAACTAGCATCATAGACAACTCTGATAAACTTCTCAAATTTTTGAACTTTTCATCACTTCTCACATCCTTGATATAAAGTTGTAATTGAAAAAAAAAAGTTGGTTCATTTTGCTGTGGAAAATTCTCCTTCTTGATGCTTGGTTGACATGGTCCCATTGCAATATGTGCTCTTCTAACTAAATCTTGATCATTGACAGGATAACTTGAGATTGGAGCCCTCAATCTAGGATCATGTTTAAGGTTATATTCATCAGAATTGTCATCATCACTGCATTCAGATTCATCTAGTGATTGTATGGACTCATCATCTTCTGTTATTGGGGTCTTTGTTTCTGTTGTTTTTGTTTCACTATCACTCTGCCCTTGGAATACCACCATTTGCATCCGGATTTCATTGGAAGACGGTCCAGTAACACTTTCCCTCTCTGGTTCAGGCTGTTTCTTCTTTGCAGCAGCTCTTGCCAAGAAAGATCTCAAATCAGTAACGACGCTATTCTTCCTCTTCATGTTTCACACTAAAACTAAAATCATACAAATCACATGATGAATCATACAAACCTGAAAATTCCTATCTATATTACCTATGTTTTACAAATCAAACAATTTCTAAGTCATAATACAGTAATCCAATTGGGTGCTTACCAGCACGATGCTTTGCCGATGGGGTGAGCAGAGACGAGCGGCGGCGTGCGTTGTGGACTCGCGGTGGGCTCCCTCGGCGCTGTGGGCGCTCGCGCATCGTGGAGGCGCTCGGCTTTGCACTTAACGCAAAGGCGCGACGGCGGTGAGATCATGAGATGGCGAGAGCAGTCCGGGGCGCCGGGCAGCGGGAGGTTCCGAGCTGGGGCTGGGCGCAGGCTCCGACGCCAGGTGCCGGCGGGACGTGGTCACGCGTGAGGAGCGGGGGCGGGCGGTGGCTCGCGCGCACGTTTGCACGCTGGGTCAGTTCAGGGGCGGTGACGGGTGACAGCGTGATGCCAGGGAAGAGCAGGTGCGTCGGGCGGCGGTTCTAGTAGGGGAGAATGGGGATTTCGACCAAATGGGCCAAGTTCCCTACTGGGCCGAATGGGTTGAGGGGGAATTGGACCAAAAATTGACTAAATGGGCTTTTCTTTTGTTGGATTTACTGGTAGCGTGTTTTCTTTTTTCTTTTTTGCTACACATGGGTAAGATATGCTATTTATAATTTTCTTTTATCCAATATAATCTGGATTCAACTGAATATAGTTGAATCATGGTGGGCCCGCCCCTGCTCCTCGCCTTCCTCGCTGAGATGTGGCGCAGGCCGGAGCGGAGGTGCCGGCGGAGGAGGTGTGAGTTGGCGGCGGAGAGCGGGAGGCCGAGGAGGAGGAGGTGCGGGCGGAGGAGGCGTGAGGCAGCGGCAGGGAGCGAGAGACCGAGGAGGAGGAGGAGGTGCGGGCGGAGGAGGCATGAGGCTGCAAGGCTGGTGTGTGGGGCCGATGCGCACGGGTCTGACGTGCATGACCCCGGGACGAAGACGGCGAGCAGGACGAGCTGTCGGTCACGGGACGAGGAGCGGTGGGGCCGGCTGGCGGTGGGACTGAAAGATTTGCCTCTCCATTGTTGGAGACAACAACATTTGTCTCTCCAAATCTGCTCTTGCACAAGAGACAAAGCTACAATTACCTCTCCAAATTGTAATACGTTGTTGGAGTCGGTCTAAGAAATACCTTATACATATGTAAAATATAATGATCAGTAATTATTTTTTATTTAAACATAAAAAACAGGAAGAAATTGCTCAACCAAAGGATCCAAAATTTCTTGCTGAACACTTACTGTCAAATTTCTTACACATATAAAGAGGTCAATATGTTGTTAGCTTAATTATTGTTTCACTACCATTTTTTGAATATAAAGATCATAAGCACTAATGTAATAAATGGTTATAAAAAGAATTTCCTAAGTGGTAAATCGTTCCAATCATATCTGACAAATGATAAAATTCGAAACAACTATCTAAACATGTTGTAAACAAAAACTTTACTAACTCACCACCAACTCCATGCCTTGCTAATCATGTTGTGTGCCACTCTATTAATAGCGCAGAGTGAAGATTTCGCAAAGTTTACTTGGTATAAAGATCATGCATATATAATAATACTATAGATAAGATTTCATGATTAATGATATGCTTTATAACATAGAAAAATGAAATTCAATGAATAAAATTATAGAGGATCAGAATACTCCCATACTTGAATCTTCCACTACAGAAAAGTAAAACCAAAATATACGCAAGAAATTTAAAGGACGAGCATCCCTCTATCAAGGGATGAGTTCCAAATCTCATAGACTTCTCAGGCAAGCGTTCAAAACTGAAGAATGTTTCTTTTATAGATATTAGAAAAGTTGAGAAATTCAGAAAAGACTATACTGAAGATCGTTTCTTTACGAAACACTATAAGTTAGTGCCAAGGACATCAAAATAATTTTCCTAACACATATGACCAGTTCATCGTATCATTTAAGCAAAATGTTTTTTCTTTGTTTCACTTTTCGCTGCAAGCTACTTGATGACCTTATCAAAGTTGAGAAATTACGCAACTCACTTTTCTAACAGTTGAAGTGGCTTCAACTACATCGTATGGTCCTGTAATTGTCATCAGGGAGAGGGTAGAAAGGCCTAGTGTGTAGTAGCATCCATCTGGCAAATGAACAATTAAAAAGGAAAGCACATGTTACGACAATCCCTTCCTGCTTCGTCACGATTCGCCATCCAGAACACGGAAAACTGACCATCCAGGAAGAGCAGTAGCAGGGTGGCAGCCGCCGTTTCCGTGTTCGTCGCCTGACGCTGGCCTGTCCCTGCGACCTGCCTCTTCGACGGCACGTTCGTCCGGCGCGCGTCGTCGCAGACTTGCAGGAGCTCGTTAGGCGTTTCCATCGGTCTACGCGCATGGACATGCACGCACACACCGTGAGTGACCACTCTGATCTTGGCCTGGCAAAGATCACCTGTGTGATGCGTGCAACGGCCATCGACGAAACCGTCACCTGCAGTTGCTACATCAAGAGGATCGCGAGGAGAAGAGTAGTGTATAATTAGGAGCATCACGAGTTAAAGATGTAACGTAGAGTGCTTGAATCCGATTGGTATTTGAAGTCTTTTTACGTTCGGTTTGTGACAGAACAACCACGTTATTACGACCGGCAGAACCATAATAACCACGCTATTTGGCAGACTGTACAGACATAAGAAATTTAATACAGTATTATTTTTTCAGAAAAGGGTATGCATTAGATGCAATAACATGTATGAAGATTGATATAACCTTGAGCTCAATGTAGAAGTGATGTTCCGTTCATGTCAATGTACATATAGAATTGTTGTATGTCCCTCGTTTGGGATTAAGGATGGCAATGAGTACCCATCACCCGATACTCGATGGGTTTTTACTCTATTCTCTCCATGGGTTCTTTAATGGGTTATTTTCACTACCTCAAGGTCACTGCAGACCGTGGCAATGTCGGTGAGAGGCTTGGTGCGTTTGATGATGGCGGCCATGTAGGAGAACTACTGATTGAGGCCGCGCAACGTCTGAAGAACAAGGGTGCACTCGAGGACGGTCTCGCCCAAGTCTGCAAGGGAGTCGGCCATGCACTAGAAGTGGCGACAGTACTCCGAGATCGAGAGATCGCCCTGCTGAAAGGTGCGAAATTACGCATCAAGGAGCATGGCACGTGTCTCCTTGTCGCCAAGGAACTGCTCGTCGAGAGCAAGCCAGGCCTTGCGGCGCATGATGAGGAGATCAATGGCGAGGGTGGAGAAGATCCAGTGCTTGAAGGTGGCATCCATGCGATACCACTCATCATCCACCAAAAGATCATCATCAGAGAGCACATGATCATCAAGAGCATACTTGGCGAGGACGGTGAGAAAGAGGCCCTTCTAGCGAGAGTAGTTCGTAGATCCAAACTCCAAGGTGATGGGGACAAGAACCTTGAAGTTCTGGACGGCGACGACCTGTTGATAAAGAATGGCCGTGGCCTGGGCGAGGGCGAGAACACGGTCTTCGGCAGCCAGGCAGCGCGCGGCGTCAGTTTTGCAATGCTCGGCGTCGAGACGAGTGGCCTCGCGCTCATCGTCGGAGGCAGTCATGATGTAGACGGGGAGGGTCTGGACGAGGAGGGCGGAGTGCACTTCGTCGGGAGCAGGGAGGTGCCGCACGAGGAGGGTGACGGCTGCTGCTAGGGTTGTGGAAGCGCGATCGAAGGAAAGACCGGATCGGATACCATGTAATTAGTGAATAATGATCGCGTGTTAATTGAGAAAGCGCACAAAGGAGAGTACAAATTGGAGGGAGCCGTCGTGGGGCAGGCCTCGTACCTGGGCACATGGCCCAAAGGATGTAAAACCCTAATATAGATTAAGCCCACTAATCCAGTAGTCTAACACTAGAAAACCAGTCTCCATCATGGAGACAACGATGAATTCATACTCCATCTGAACCAAGAGTGACCATGCCATGCATTCTTTTTTGCCTTAGTAACACGCCTCGATAAGGCGGGGACTGCGGCCATGGTGGCAAAAGACGTCCCAGGGCAGGATGATCGGGTTCCAACCTAAAGCTTGCAGATAGATTATTGCTCCTCTTCTGATAGCTATTATTTTGCATTTTTCGCCAGTAGGATATAATTAATCAAGTTCAGAACTACTAACAATATTATATTTGTTTTGTTACTACACTGGGAAGTGCTCTGTTTACATAGGACCAGTTGCTGTACACGTTTAATGTCAGAGATCACAGAGTATCAGGTGGAGCTTAATTTTCTGGCTGGTGATGGACTGAACGTTTCAGTTTCTGACGGAATGCTAATTCGCATCCCTTGCCAAAAAAAAAAAAGAAAAAGAAATACTGATTCGCACTGCACATCTTATGGTCCATCTGTTTTACTAGTCCACAACCACACCGATGTGGTATTGGAATAACTGAAACTCTGCTTTTCTCAGCAGCTTAATTTATAGTGCAGTAGTAGGATCCATCCACAGCATGACATTAAAATACATACACACATACATAGCACGAATATGAAAAAAAAAAGATGACACCTACATATCGCCGTCAATTCCTTTGATACAATTTTTTGTTGTAAAGCGCCGCTCCATAGGTAACAGCTTCTTCTGGTTTCAGCCTCGTATTTAGCTCCTTGTTCCCACCAAAGTAGTCCTTGACGAGTTCCTGGATCTTTGGGATCATGGTGCTTCCACCAACAAGAACAACCTCGTCAATGTTGACTTCATTATCCATGGTCGTTTCAGCTCCTGCCACGGCCAAATCGACGAGGTCAACGACTCTGAGGAACAGATCACGGTTCAGTTCCTCGAACTCGGCCCTTGTAAGCAGCTCCGACAGGTTCAGGCCATGGTGGGCAAGTGAATCGACCCTCACCTCGGCACGATCCTGATCGCTCAATGTCTTATTGGCAAGCTCACACGCCGTTCTCAGTTTCATGAGCGCAGCGCTGTCGTTGCTGATGTCACGACCATGCTTTTCCTTGATCAATTGGACAAAGTGTCCCAGGACCCTCTGATCAAAATCTTGTCCTCCGAGGAATGGATCGTGCCTTGCTCCGATGACCTCGTACACGCCGTCGACGAAAGTCATGACGGTGGCCTCCGCCGTGCCGCCGCCGCCGTGAAGGACGACGACGTTGCCTTCCTCCCGCAATTTCTTATCAAGGTCGTAGGCGACGGCGGCGGCGATGGGCTCGTAAAGGAGCTCGGTCGCTTCGAAGCCGGCGCGCCGAGCGGCGTGGAGCGGCGCGTCCCTGCACTGGCAGGTGTGGCAGTCGTACGGCAGGGTGATGATGGCGGCGCAGACCTTGTGGCCGCCGCCGAGACGCGATTACGCCATGGCCTTGAGCTTGGAGAACACCGCGAGGGTCACCTCCTCCACGCCGACGCTAACCAGGGAGGAGTCGCCGTTCGTCGTATTCTTCTTCTTCACCAGGAGGATGTGAGGGTGCGCGTCCTTCTCCACCACATTGTACTGCAGATTAGTCTTACTGAACCTCTGAAAAAACTCCTCCTCCTCAGCCTCCAACGCGGCGTGGCTCGGTCTCCTGCCGAAGAGGCGCTTGAATCCGTGGATGGCGGCGGGGTGGTCCATGGCGTCCTCGCCGACGAGGACGGTGCCGTCGTCGGAGAAGGCGACCAATGAGGGGATGCAGATGCGGAACATGGTCTCGGCTTCAGGGGTGCTGTAGCCGGCAACGCACGAGTTGGTATTGCCCAGATCGATGGCGATGACTTGCCCCGGCGGGAACATGGACGGATCGGGGCTCCACTCAACGTCTAGGAGTGCGTTGGCCTTTTTATTGCCGGGGAAGAGAAACACTCCTGATGCGACAACAAGGAGCCATATCAAAGCCCTACTAGCCATTACGGAGAGAAGATCTGTGCGAGCCATATTGCCCATCGCATCGCATCCAGAGGATTGATGATATATATATATATATATATATATAGCCAGCCGCCCCTCCCGCCCAGTTTTATCCGCGGGGCTGCATCAACTTTTTAAATCGAGTCGGAATCAACACACGACAAGTTTCCTTTTTGTTTTTGCAAAAAAAAAAGATCGGAATCAACGCATAATCCGGTTAAACCAATAATATCCCCCATCGAGTCCGTATCAACAAGGCTAGGGCGCGAAAGGACCTGCAGCATAGTGGTTAGGGTTTTCGAGTAGCACCTCTCAGGTCTCAGGTTCGATCCCTATAGGGGACGAATTATGGCCTAGGTTAAAAAAATCCTCTCGCCTCTCTGTAATCTCAAAGCATGAGTTAAGACCCGGTCTGATCACGGGTAACGGTGCTAAGCGCCGACCCGATTTTCACAGGGATCACGTGACCCTCGTGAGGGTTTTTTCGGCCTACGTGAGAAGGTCTTCTTTTTAATGCAATACCTCGGGGGTGATCTTACCCTCAGTGGATCTAGTTTTTTTTTTCAACAGGGCTAGGGCCGGTTCAATTAGTCAAACCTAGACTTTTTCCAAAAAAAAAAAACAATCTAGCTCCATCCGTAAATAATAACCAGAGTCGAGCTTCAATTAACACATGCCTGATTGATTCGTAAGGTGGTGCACTGCTAGTTAATACTATCGGACATGACTGGTTCAGATGCATGCAATGTGCGCATCAATGTGTACAAATGAACACAGTATTACATAACCTGAGAACCACATGTACGTCTTTCACACTAAAATAAAATATATTCCCAGTGAAAAAATGACATCAAGTAATTAAGGCAAACTTATTACAGGTAGTAAGTAACTCTCTGCTACAATCTCAGTAATAAATATTAAATAAAGGAAAGGAAAACTAAATGGTCCTAATTAACTTAGCGGAGCATCAAGAGGAGTAGCAAGCAGGTCTCATCCTAATTCAATGATGGATCGATCAGCAAGCGTCAGGTTCAAACCCAAACATCTTGGCCCGGAGATGGAAGACAACCCTGAACGACCTTGTTGCCTTGTTTCCCAGAATTTGGACGCCATTAACACCAGCATCCCGGGGCTGAAACGCCATGCAGACGATGACAAGATCCGATCGAGTTGATGAAGCGTTGGCTGAACACATTCTGTGGTGGTAGCTTCAGTGTCGTCCCCGTGAACTTCATCTCCACCTTCGGCAGGTCATTCCAGTCCACAGCCGTGTCACTGCCGGTCACTGGAAAGCAGACTGTGTGCTCCTCATCGTTGAGCTGGTGCCGACCATACCCCTTGGCCGCCATTGCCGCCGTCACCGCCTTTTCGAGAGCATAAAAAAAGGGGAGCTAAGAGGAACGTGTGTGGAGTCCCCGAGTCAATGACCATCATCTGACTTGTGTACACCCACGGATCAACCTCGAGCCGCTGCCCGTCCACCATCATGTCAAGCTGCTGAAGAGAGTACACAAATGCTCTACGATCGTTGCCGTATGCAAAGACCAATTAAATTGGTGAATTTTAGGCCGTCCCTTGCGTACGGACCCATGGAGAGGAAACCCCTGGCGTCATGGCCATCACCAGCAGGAAAGCAGTAGGAGACGGCGTGGTAGCTGTTGGTCTGCCGATCCATTACCTGGTTCAAGAAGGAGAACCTGTCGTTCCCGAAGCCGACGATGCCTGCTTCACTCCCTTTGAACCTGGCATCCTCGCTGCAGCCGAAGATGAAGTCGTCGACGACGACGTCGTCTGAAAGGGTGAGGCCGAGCCTGTCTTTGCTCAGCCTGCCAACGGAGTACTGCGCCATTGGACCGGACCCGTAGCGGAAGCTGTACAGGCAGGTCTCCATCTCCTCCATGCAACCGAACTGTACACCAAGGCGTTCCTGGATGCCGGTGCAGTCTTGGCTGGAGCACGCCACGCGCTGGTAAGTGGTGGAGTTGCGAGGGTCAAAGGTAGGTCCAGCCTCCGGATTGTGCGTGTAGCACCAAATCTGACAGGGCTGGCACTGGACCCAGGAGAGGATGGAGCCGGTGTCGATGGTCACAAGGTTGAACACGGGCGGGGTGCCGAGCCTGATGACCATGAAGAACTTGCCTTTGTGGATCATGTCGTTGGAAACGACTGGACTCGCCGGCCCTGCTTGTAGGTTCGCCGCCGCTGCATGCAGCTGGATGGACGTCGAAGATGGATCGTCCATTTGCCGCTGTAAGCAGGGATGCTTCCAGTTGATGACAGGAAATTGCAAGGCACCATCTTTGTTCTTCAAACCTTATATACTACCTGCCACATCCCCATAGCTTTTCTTAGTTCATTTAATTTGGGATGGATTTCATCCATAGGTTCAAATAAACAGGAGCAAATGAATATGAAGAAAAGATAAGAAATTCACGGGGTAGAATGAAAGGTCATATCAAATGACCAACTGGAGTGTCCTAGCTAAGCTGGTAATAAAATTTAAAACGCTCACAAGGATCTTTACCAAAGGTTGAAGGAGAGCATTTGCCTGTGCCGTCACATGGTCGAATCATGTACACTACAGCAACAGCCATAATAACGAACAGCACCATCCCCAACCCCAATAATACTTCTTTCAGGAACGAGCTTGGGTGGATTTCGAGAGCCTACCTTACTCGATCACTGGGTTTCTTATTGCTTATTACAAGCATGCAAAACAAACTCGCCAACTACCTAGCAATCATGCGTTGTACACGACTATGTGTCATGTTACTCACGTTGTCACACGCACCGCAGACATCATGTTGAAATTCATTGATATTGCTGCATCAACTTTTCATCAATGGGGAAGGTGGTAAATAGCATCGTCAGCACAACTCTCCTCCCCTAAATGTTCACTGGTACCTATAGTCAATACACGAGAAAAGTGTAGAATTTTAATTTTTTTTGTTGCATTCTCTATTTAATACACTGTATATAGTGTCATGTCTTAGGCTTTCCACTGTGTGAACTTTTCCCCAACATTAAGCTAATCTAAGAGCATCTCCAACAGAGTTGTTATATTAGATTGCTATGCCTAAAATCAGCAAAAACACAGCTTCAGCAGAGTTGCTATCTGGATTGCTACACCTAAAATTTTTAGCAAATAACCTAAATTTCTCTCTTCATGACCTAAATTTGTTAATCGAACACACAGAGACCTAAAACACAATTGCAATTGCGGGAGAGGCCAACCACACCTAGACGGACATTTCCACGCCCAATTCCCCTTCGCTCGCCTCGTTGCCCCTTCAATTCTGGTTGACGGCGCCACCATCAAAGGTGACAATGACCTTATCGCATCCCCTTCCCCTCCCGCCAGGCCACCTGGGCTGCCTTCAGGGCGACTACCTCGCACCCAAGCGCGAGCTCGGTGGGTTTGATGCACCCCATCATCGTAGTGGAGGGGCTCGAGGCCGCACCGCCGCTCCTAGCCACCCCCTTCCTCTCAGGAACAATCTTGCCGAGGTGAGGCCGCGCTGCCATCTCAAGTCGCTCCCTTCCTCGTGGTCGCCAGCTCGGCGAGGCCCGCCCTGACCTGCCCGTTGCCGCGGACCGGAGCTCCAATTGCCGAGTTGTTGTTTGCGGTGTCCATCGAGCGAGCGGCAGAGGCAATTGTGGGTTGCTCCGTGCAGATGGATTAGGGTGGTAGCCTGTTGAAGAGCCCTCGAATAATAGTGTAATTATTCAATAGATTTTCTATGTCATTACGTTTTAAGGAAAACCCCTTAACATTTATAGAATTTGAAAATAATTTATAGGTATCCAGCTTTAGATATTATGCTCGAGAGAAACATAAAATTGTTACCTAAAATAAATAAAGATTACAATTTAAGTAAATGACGCAACCACAAAGTGCTACCGTAGTGACAGGCAAAAAAGAAAAAACTGTAGTGGTGGAGATGGCAGCCCGTCGCTAACTAAAAAGAAATCACAACAATAAAGAGTTAAATTTCTCGTCGTAAAAGAGAAATAATGTAGCAGCGGACGATAATATTGCCCGCTGCTATGAAAGTACGAATCAATTGTGAAAACAATACAAAAAAAAAAATACAGCCCCTAGCCTGCGCCGCCGGCCGCACTCCTGGCCGTGTCCTGGCCGTCGCACCGCTGGCAGCCGTTCCCCGGCTGCCATCCCCGACCATCGCGCCGCTGTCCGCCGCCTCCTGCCCGTTGGTGGAGCTGTCACGCCCCTGGCCCGAGCCGCCGCCGGCCGCCCACGAGGCCGCTACCCGCCGGCTGCCACTACCCATGAGACCGCAACCAGTGGAGCTGCCACGCCCTTGCCTGAGCTGCCGTCGGCCGCGAGCGAGGCCGCTGTCCACCGACCCCTCATGAGTCCGCCTTTCGCCGCTGGTGGAGCTGTTGCGCCCTTGGCTCGAGCTGCCGCTCGGCGCTGGCTGTGAGCGAGGCCGCTGGTCGTCCATGAGGCCTCCACCAGCCGCCCTCCATCCATGAGCCACGTGGCCTTGTGCTTTACGCAATTTTCTCCAGAGTCTAGAACGTGGTTGCAAGGGAAGAAGGTAAGTGTTGTGACGCGTTCACATCTCAGGACTCTTTGGCATGGCTCCTCAAAAATCGAATTCTTCACAAAATAAATTCTTCATCAAAATAGATTCTTTATCAAAACGGATGCTCTATCAAAACAGATTTTTGAGGTGTTTGACAAAACAGATTCTTATTACTTTGGAATAATTTGAAAATAGGGTGAAAAGGGACATTGTCCATAATACCCATGCTAGTACACACATAATTTGCACACGTCATACCCATTCATATAACCAGCCAATAGAAGAAAAAAATACACACATACACCACTATTCACATCACTAGAAATAGCTGAAAAAGAAAAAGAAAAAACACACATTCACTCACAGCGTCCAGGAAACACTACAACGCACTAGGATTGGGTGCAGAAGCAGCTGAAGCAATGGTAGACCACCACTCCGGCATGCTTGCGAGGCCACATGGCTGCGGTGGCCATGCCTGAGGGGCCTGACCATGGGTCCGTGTTTGATGCGTCAGAGCCGACAGGCCACATACCCGTCGTGGCTGTCCCAGAGGTAGCCGGCCACGGGCTCAAGCTGGAAGTGTTGCCACAGCCGTCGTGTCAGTCGAAGCTCGTGGCACCGCCGTCGCTGTTGTGCCAATCACCCCCACTGACCGGGCCTAACCCCCCCCCCCTCCCCCCACCACCACCATCGAATGGGCTGGTGTCGCGCCATTCCCCATGGCCGACTATGTCAGAGCCCCACTAATCCCCACCACCGATAGGGCCGGAGCCGCCTGCCCTGACCGCTTTGCTGACTCTCGTCATCACGACGGCTCTACGACGTGGCGGCTAGCTAGGTGCGCCACCGTCTTCCAGGCATCGCATCGGCGGAGCCTCGCCAATCCCCGTTGTCAGCCGATGTGGAACCACCAGATCTACCTATGGCGAGTGGCGACACTTGGGAGCCCACCTGCTGAGTCCCTATCGCCGATCGGGCTAGAGCTGTCGATGCTCATTGTGAGGGCAACTCTTGTGTGTGGCGGCTAGCCAGATATGCCACCCGGTCCTCCAGCCATTGGATCCGATGAGGAACGACCGGATGCTTGGCGATGGGAGCGGTGCCGCCACCGATTCTTGAATTTTTTTATTTTTCATTTTTGGATGGAGACGAGAGCGCTAGTTGGATTTGGGCAGGGAGACGAGGGTAGTGAAAATTCTGCTATTATTTCTACCAAGTTCAAGGGGCAAATACGTGGTCCCTATTTGGGAATGGAGGGACGAGCCACGCGGAGCTGCATTTCTGCTACTTTCAGCTCCTAGTGGAAATGGGAAAGCGCTTCTATATCAGAATTCATTTTCTAACTAACCTATTACCTAGTTTCTCTAGTGCAGGAGCAGAATCTGTTGCAGATCTGTTTGAAAAGCCCTGTCAAATAGGGCCTCAATCCATAGCGTTCACATGTTATGTTAGCGAGACTAAATGGGAGCGTTCGGATGAGGAGGCGCGGATCGATGACATGACAACATTGAAGGGGCATGTGCTTCTTCTAAGAGGATGAGGTGGGCCTTGCTCTTCTTTTACAT
The DNA here is from genome assembly GCA_030378355.1 of Eleusine indica. NCBI lineage: Eukaryota > Viridiplantae > Streptophyta > Magnoliopsida > Poales > Poaceae > Eleusine > Eleusine indica. Next base: position 51,698,523 of record CM059494.1, read on the forward strand.
TGGCCTTGGGGATTTCTTGCTTGCGTCAGGTAGCAGCATGATGGATACAGGATTGAGGGCTTTTGTAGCTACGGTTGAATGAAACAAAGGATCGAGTGACCGAGAAGGCGAGTTTGAATCGAAAACTCGACCGAGCACTCAATCAACTCCTAAGCAAGTCTAGTTGTGGCACAATAGCAAAATAAAAGACTCTAGAAGAGAAGAAACAACCTATACATACTAGTGTTGCACTCACCACTCAACTCCTAACCATACTACTGATAGCAAGCAGACAATTCAGTAAGACAATGCACAAAGAGCTCTACTAAATAGACTATAGTGAAAGGCCAACACAAGCACCAAAAGCACAAGGCCCAATAATAAGCAATAATCGCTAAGAGTAGAGCCAAACAATCAATAAGCAAGCAGTCACAATGCAGTTCTATCTCTACTCACACATAAGTGTGGAATTAAAGACGGTAAGTAAAGAGGAGTTTAGGAAATGCTCATTGATTTTTAGCCCGAGGTATCGGAAGGATGGCGCCTCCCTAGTCCTTGTTGGATCGATTCTCGTTGGAGCATTGATCCCTCCTATCATCAGCCGTGGAGTCTTTGCGCACAAGCCTGTATCTCCTGGAGTGATGGCGTTATTGCATGACCACTGCTCATCGAGCTCTCGGCTCTTCGAGCATAAGCTTGCCTCCTGTAAGGACTTTCTGCACTCCCAGAGTGCACGCACGGGAGCTCTCTCACGATACTCTTTTTAAAAGCGATCTCAAACCTTGTATAAATATGTGACACCTTCTCAACACGTTAAGATAATGATAGGCTCGATTACTAATAGCACTGACACTCTCTACAACCTCTCCTAGCCTATAGACAATGGGATGCTCTTCTTACTCTCCAAGACACTCAAAGATAGCTCTCAATCATTGCACTAGTATCTCCTCTTCTCCTCTTGGCTCTCTCTAAGTTTGCCCAGCTCTCCAAAATGGCCAAGAGAGGTCTGATGGACCCATCCCATAGGTATTTGTAGTCTACAACTACCAAACTAGCCGTTGCTAAAAGATGGCACACTAAGAAGCCAATGTAAGCTTCATGACCATTGATGATTAGATCCCCAAGGTATGAATATTTTGGTGATAAATGACAACTATAAAATTATTGGCTAATATCTACACGAGTGTTGTCTATGTAGATATCATCTCTAAACTCTACTACAAATCTTATTGATGATGACGGTTGCCTTGGCGATGGATGACAATGACCACAAACATGGAGGCTTGATGAGTGGAGTCCTAGGGTTGATAGAGATGGATCAAGGCTAAAGACAAGCTATGGAGCAAGTGTTTGAAACATTTGTCTAGTTGTTAGGGCTTTGATTCCATAGGAAAAACCGGACTATCAAGGGAGTCTAGATCATGTCTCTTAGGTCATGCTAGTCGGTGATGTGCATGGATGCTCAGTGAAATCAGAGGCACTAGATGAGAGTGGAGAAGCCAAGGAGATGTTCGGAGAAGCTAGAAAACAAAGTCAAGTGAGGATAAAGAGTTTTAGCTTCTGGACAGAGTGACCGGACAGAGGGGGTCAGAGAAGACCGGACTGTACGGTCACTAGGAGATCAGAGAGAAGTCTACATAGAAGTCTGTCCGCGCAAAGGCCCGTAGAGACCGGACGGTCCGGCCTGCAGACCGAATGATCCGGTCTGTATGGAGGTTGCTCGGGACGGAGAAGTGCAGAAGATGGTGCTCTGTGGAATGGAGAGAGAAGTCTGACCGGACGGTCCGGTTAGTACAGGAGATTGTAGGCACAGCGAAGCCAACGGCTCTAGGAGCCGTTCCAGGAGTGACCGGACGGTCCGGTCAGGCAGTGACAGGACAGTCCGGTCAGTGTGTCCAGAAAGGCAATCTCGTGGAGCAACGGCTAGTTTGAGGTTGGAAACCTAAATAACTTCGTTACTGGGGTCTTGGAGACCTCTCTTACCCAGTGGAATAGCTTGGAGCATTTGGTGAGAGCCAAGAGAAAAAGAGGAGAGCACTAGAAGGAGATATTGGATATCTTGAGAGTGCTAGTGAGAGTAACAAGAGCATCTTACACATCTAAGACTAGGGTGTCCTTGAGGGTGTGATCTAGGTTGTTACTCTTTGTCTATGGTGAGACCTAGACCGGTTAGGTGTTGGTGATCGAGCCTATTGTGATCGGTTATGAAGGCCATCACATATTTATACATGGTTTGAGCCCTCCAGTGAAAGGGGCATCGCTAGTGAGCGCCCGTGTTGGCTCGAGAAGTCTGGTAAGTTCTCAAGGGAGGCGAGCTTGTGCCCTAGTGCCAGCGGTGACGCGACAATGTCTTCACTTCGGGAGTGATTACGGACTCATAGGCGAGAACTCCACATTGGTGGCGGGAGGGACCGGAACTCCGGCTGAAGTGGTCCAATGAGGATTAAAGAAAGGCGCCATCCTTCCGAGACCTCGAGATAAAATCATGAGCATTCGTTGACCCTCTCTTTACTATTCCGCACTTGTGTGCTCTAGTGAGTTGGTTTAATTGTGGCTTGCATAGGCTAGTGTGTTTAGCTTCCACATTCTCTCTCATCATGAACATTAGCATGTGTAGGGTCTTGGTCTCCTAAAACGGTTAGGTTGTAAAAATTTCTAGGTTCTAGTGGTGTGAATTGAAATATTCGGATTTGTGGTCGGCTTACCGATTCACCCCCCTACCCCTCTCGGTATGCCTTCGGTCCTTACAGCCAACCACCATAATGTACCACCATGCAGTAGGATGACCATTGAGTGCAGTCACCATACAATACGGTGACCTCAACTTGACCATATGGCAACCTCTGATCTCTAGTGCCTCTCTGCACAAAATCCTCTTAGGTCACTGTACTATACGGCGACCTCGTCGTAACGTCTCTAGAGAGTTCCATTTTCTGGCCACTCAACCTCCTCCTAGTCACCGTACCTTACGGTGACCCCGCCATAACGTCAATGACACCTTCTGAGTTCTGGTCACTTCTTCTCTCTCAGGTCATTGTACCTTACGGCAACCCCGCCGTAATGAATACAAAGAGCTCTGCGAAACAGCCTTCCATGCTCCTTGACTCGCCGTATCCTATGGTGATATCATCGTACCTTACGGTGACTTCCTGAGCACCAGACCCAGAGACTCTACCCCTCTCTGTATAACTTCTTGATATTCACCATACCTTATGGCGACTTAACCTCCGCACCATACAGTGATACTCACATACCTGCATGTACAGGAGCATTTCTCAATGGACCTTACAGTGACCTCACCGTACCTTACGATGACTTGCTCTAAAGCTGAAACTTGCTATCATCTTGACTCGCCTCCAAGCTTCCAAGCCTTGACTAATCCTTCTTCATTACCACTTTAAGTGTCCTAGAGGTTTACTTGAGCATCCTAACACTTTAACCCCTGAGAGGCCTAAGAGTCCCTTTTGATAGTCCGGTTTTTCCTATGAACTCAAGCCTACACAATAGTCAAGTGATCACAACACACTTGGACCAAGTTGTCCTTAGCCTTGATCCATCTCGATCACCGTGACTCTCCATCAAGATCTTTATGGCACTCCACCGAGTCCTTATTGATCATCAAGGTGACCATTCATCGTGTTCATGTTTGAGTTGATAGATAAATCCTACATGCACAATGCTCAAGTAGACATTAAACATATTTTATGCTTGTCATCCAATCACCAAAACACTAATACCTTTTGGGTTGACCCACAATGGTCATGAAGCTTACATTGATGCAATGGTCTATCATTGTAAATAATTTTTAGTTGCGGGTGACAATGTAGACTAACTAGCTACGGACAACAATGTAGACTGGCGCTAGAAATATTATGCGGTGGCCGACTATTAGGGTATTTTATTTTCTCGTCATTATAGCGTTGTTTTGTGATAGTATGAAGAACCTAAAATCTTAATCATTTTGTAGCATTATCCAAAATGATCATAGTTAAACACACATTGGACCAAATCCCAACAAGGGCCATAATTAAACCTCTTTATCTCATTAAGAATATTTCTTGGGAACTTAGAGCATCTCCAAAAGCTCTCCAAAAAATTAATTCCAAAAAAGTGTTTTTAGGAGCAGCCCAAAAATTATTAGGAAGAAGTTTTCTTGTCTCCTCCAACAGTTCTTCCTAAAAATAGATCAGAAAAACTTTTGATTAAACCACATCAGTATTTGGGACCACAATAAAATTAATTTTCTTCTAAATACAAGTATTGGTATCCCCAATTTTCCCCTCATTTCTAGCTACAAATGAGGAGAATTTAGGGAGAGAATAAATCTGTGAGTTGTTTAAAGAGTTGTTAGAGATGGTTTTTAGACTAAATCCTATTAATTTAATTTAGGGAGAGCTTTTGGAGATGCTCTTAATATGATTGTTTGTTTATTTTGCATTTTTAATATTGAAAAACTAGACTAGTATCTCATGGTTAATTAAGATACGTATGGAAGAAAGGAACAACACAAAAGTACCATTCGTTGCTATTGGGCCTAACCGACCCATATGATAGCCTGTGATTCTACACCGAGCAGCTTTAGTCCAGCAATTTTGATCCAGCCCAATGTGGCCGTAAAACTTGGCAAAGCGGAAAACGCAGCGCGCAAGAAAGAAGGCAAAGCGCGCTCGCAACCGCCTTCACCACTACACGACAGGGACGAGCGCGGCCGCCTGCTCTCCATCCCCATCTTGCCCGCCGCCGGCGCCGCATCCGGGAAGAGGAGCTCGCGCGTGCACACCTGAATCCTTTTTCTGATCTCGTTGATCACACCCACCGTTTCCAGCAGGGACGGGATCGGAGCAATCCGAACTCCGAATCCGGCCAAGTTCAGATCCCGCCGAAACATTCCGCCGGCGAGGTTCCCTCTCAAAACCAGTACCCGTTCCCCTCTTTTATCGGACACTGCTTCGTTCTGCTGATCCTGAGATCTGTTTGGTTTTGCAGATCGCTAGAAACGCGGAGAGCAGCCGTGCACCTTGTCACAGCTTCTCTTCCTCGCCGACAGCGCCGCCTCCTCTTTTATCGGGCCATCTTCTACTGTTCCTGGTGACTGGTGAGGCACCCATCTTACTTTTCCAAACCTGTGTTGATTAGCTTGGCCTGAGTAGAGCTTTGTTTCGACTCGTGCGCGTCGCCGTGTTCAGATTACACGTACGTGTTGATTAGCTTGGCTACCTGTCAACGCTAAGCTTTTGCTGCATTGGCTCGTAGTATGTGAGCTGCTTCACATCTCCGTATCCCGATCCTTGAAAGCTTCGGTGTGTGTCCCTCACTGTGAAAGCAGCGAGATGCATGGATGATCTGTTCGTACTTATTATGTTTTCACTGGCTTGTCAGTTCGTATTAGTATGTCTTAGTTTTGAAGCTTCACGTATTTTGACATGTTTAAGTGATGAAATTAGGTTCTCTTCTGAATATATTGGCGGTTCATTATTGGGTAAAATTGAATCCGGCATATTGGAAATCATCTATCCATTATATTGTAGCCATATGGGTGCTAGAGTTTAGAGGTGCATATTTGGGAAGCAATATTTATGCTGCAACTAACGAAGCTGCTATTCTGTGTCTTAAATTTACAAATTTGTCTTTCGTTGCTAACGGTACTAGTTATATTGTCTATTCAACTGTCAGACAAATTTTGTCAGGATTAACAATTGATTTAGCTCCTGTTTAACAATGCGTCAAGTGCACTTTTTTCTGCTGGCCATCATGCTTGTCTCAGCCTTCTTCCCAGTAGTCTGTTCATTCACAAAGGATGAGAGCGCAGAGATCGGTACTTGTCGTTTTGACTTGACTAGCCTAGCTACTCTGTCCTGCCTTCAGCCGGATAAGAAATGGAGGCCTCCCTCAGTAACTTGCTGCAAAGCGTTGCTGTACGCAATCGATAAATCGCCGTCTATGAGTAATGAGAGGGGAGCGTGCTGCCTGTGTCGCTACATATTGCAAAAATTTCGTCAGCATCCAGGACTGGCAAGATCATATGCTTGGTGTCATGGGAAGGACAAGCACATTGTTGCTCAGTGGCCAGTTCCTCTTCAATCATGCTATACAAGTAAAGAAAACTCTGCTCTGTTTATGATCTGAGATTTATATATAGACTATTTTTGTTTTGAAACATACACTACATATCTAGAGTACTAGTAACAAAAAACAATCTAATTACTGAGAGTAACGTTTTCATGTCTTGGTTTGACCAGCGTGCAACCGGAGGAGAAATGCTGACCTATCTCGCGGTATGGGTACCCCTGCAGGCAAGGAGCTTGACATAACATTAAGCAGCGGCTTGAAGATGGTGTGGATGGCAGTTGCTGCCGGAGCAGAAGCGTGATCTTTCCTGTTTACTGCTGGTATGTTTAATGCAGTAAGAGGACAGGGAAGTCTCTTGCTTCCATATCCCGTCGCCAGGGATTGGATGCCTCGCCGGCACCGGCTGGGCGCAAGCAACCGAAGCGCAGGATGTCAACTTCTTCCAATGGTTAATAAATCAACCGGTCGTGCATTGACGGTTGATTTGGCATTGCAGTACATTTGGTTGTTGTCTGTCTGTCATTTTTTCACACTAGTACTACTACTGCTAGCATCAATTGTTCTCTAGACTAGTACGTGCGGTTGATATTGATGTGGTACACCTACGGAATATACACTTTTGCAAACCGACAACCGTTTCATGCACATAACAACGTAGAACGTGGCGTGAACTGAATTAGCGACTGAATCTCTAACAAGGAGCAGAATCAGCAGCTGGTAGCCCATCCGTCTTCGTCCTCGTCCGCGGCGGCCGGCCTTCCTCTTCCTACTTGGGACTGATGGGAGGAGGTGGTGGCACCGCCGGCGGCCGCGTCCTCTTCCGGGCTTCGCTGCTGATCCCCGCTCGGCGCCGTGCGGCGGGTATGTGCTGGGTTGCGACGAGGGACGCGACGCCGCCGCATTTATAGATACGTAGGCGATCGAATCGAATCGGGATTCGGGAGGCGATCGAGTTTGTTTGTTGGCCCATGCGCCCTCATCATCACTTTGCAAACAAAACAAACCTATGTGACTCATCCAGCTTTCGCACATGCGTGCATGGCACGTTGCAAAACTATGTGACTCGGGTTGTTTTACGGTCAAAACTCTGGCTGCGGCAAAAAGCATCAGCTCCGCCCCCCAACGCCGCCGACTGTCACCCATCGAGTTTCCACGTCTCCGCCGGCCGCCACGAAAACAGGACAACACCACCACCAATCAGCCGAAGAGGAGGAACACCATGTTTGGAACCAAACTGAACAAGTTTCTGATGGATTGGTTCTTCACACCGCCAACGAGGACGGTGACGGAGGAGGTGAGGACGACGACGATCGATGCCACACCCACACCTCTCCTCCCGGAGGACGGTAACAACGCCGCAGCCCTCTCAGAGAATCACGACGGTGGCGGTGGCCAAGAGGAGAAAAATAATTGTGAGAGAATAGATAGGAATAATGGATGGGATTGTAATACAATGAGTCTCTTGACCGGTACATATGAGAGTACAAGATTTGAAGAACAAGGCACCTACATGAATATATATGAAAGTTCTAGATACATAATCTAAACTACCAAATATACTCTACCATCCTCCCCCCGTCATAGCGGAGCATCGCAGACGGTGAGACTAAAAAAGAAGCCAAAGGTACAAGCCGATGGACTAACATCCCACCCGCAGTTGAAGCGTCGAGATACGGATGCTGCGACTGGAGAGAAAACCGGCGAGTAGCACATGCGGATGATAGCCCTTTGTGCCGATGTCGAAGAAGCCGAGAACAAGGGCGAGTAGCCGTGGTCAAGGAAGTTGTACTTCATGTAGCCATGGTCGATGTAGCTTAGGTTGCCGATGTTGAGGAAGCCGCACATAAAGCCGCGGGCACAAGGAGGCGCCAAGGTAGGAAGGTGCGCGAGGATGCGCCTTGGACGAGGACGGTGACACAGTCAAGGCACCGTGAGGTAGAAGGTCGATACCGATGTCGATGTAGTCAGCCCGCCATAGATGAGGTGTCCCTCAGGTTTGCCAAGTCCGAGAACACGTCGTGGACGAAGACATGCATCGGTGTTGTCAATACCGAACGTACGGAGGTAGGGACCACCATGAACATATGCCAGTGTTGGAGGAGATCAGCAGAGAAGGCCTCCATGACGGTCGCGGCGCAAAGCGGCCAGGAAGGAGAGTGTCGATGCAGCCCGCAGTTGTGAGAGTAGACGAAGAGGACTCGAGGTTGAGACTACAACTCTGACGACGTGGTCATTGTGGACGAAGGCGAAGTCGTAGACATGGCATAACCGGCGGCCAAGAGTGGCGACGCGGATAGCCTGAAGAAGCGTGACAGCAGTGCTCGACGTAGACGAAGAAGAACCATCAGCTTGACGAAGACCATATGCGCGAACGATCGAGTCATTGGTGCACGAAGACGGCGATGATGATGCAGCAACATGCGCCATAATAGACAGAGTCATGTCCCGAAAGGCACTTCTCGAGGCTGTGGCGACCACGGGTGGTGGCGCTATGGCCCGAGGAGGCGACGCAGCGGCAGCCCAAAGCTCGGAGGCGTGGTACGTGATCTCAACATTGTTGCACGCGCGATCGGTTTATCAGACCAATGGTGCGCGCTAAAGCACGACGATACCGCACAGGTTGGAGGTGGTGGCGGTGATGTCGAGGACGTGCCGAACGATGGCGACGACAAAGCCGACTAGAGTACGTGCGGTCGAGGCGGCCAGGCAGCGATGCTTGAAGGCATCCCTTGAGCGTTGGATACCCGGCTACCCCGCACTTGTTGAGGACGAAGCGCACGTCAGAGTAGTCAATACCGGTGTCGGGAAAGAGGCTCGCGATGTTGACGGCGATGGGCAACGCAATCCCGAATCAGTGATTGAGTAAAAAAAAAACGGAGCAACGAGATAAAGTGATCGTGTGGATCACCTAGTGCATCTAGCAGATCTCCTCCTTCGGGTGCACAAGCATAGGTCTCTCGCTCCTTTGTTTTTCCTGCCGTGGTCAACCGAAGGCAATAGTACTTGTCAAAAAAAAAAAAACCGAAGGCAATAGAAAAATCTTGGGAGAGCAGGCTGGTAGGAGACTGCCCACGTGATGTTGGACGGCGAGCGGCTTTGCTGGTGGCCCGGGGTAGCTGGACGATGAGCCACTCCTGGTGACGACAGGTTGGGACGAGGCCAGGCGCGGTGACCATGCAGAGGCGTAGCAGCGATGCGATCTGCACGACGGACAGCCTTCGACTGTGCTGCGACATCAAATAAGAAGGCAGCCAAATCAAATAGGACCGGCTGCAAATCAGGGCGCTGCCCCCGGCAGAGATGGTGAAGATTGATCTCTCCGGGGGCGCGCGATGTGGAAGCAAGTGGCGGCTAGGGTTAGAGAGGATGGACAGTAAAATCGATTTGGCTCTATACCATGTAAGAGAATTGATGGTGAATAATGGATGAGATTATATTGCAATGAGCCTCTCAACCGGTATATATGAGAATATAAAACTTGAGGGCAAGACATCTCCAGGGATACAAATCGAAATTCTAGATACATAATCTAAACTACCAAATATACTCTAACAATAATCATCGTGGAGCGCACCGGGAGGAGTACATCGACGACGACGATCCTGTAATAATCGGCACATGCGGTCCACGCGCGCTGCAAATTCTGGCCATCCGCGCAAACTTCCCGATCAACTCCATCAACGGCCACGACTGGGAAACAGACCGATGCATCTACGTGCAGCAGAAGGGGGAGGTACAGGAGGAGGAAGCGTCGACAACGATGGTCGACCTGGTGCTCGTCGGACCGCGCCATTATTTCATGGCGGCGGGATCCTTCGCCCTCGAAGTTTTCCATGACACGAATACGGCCGACGGCGAGGAGCCGGTCACCGGTCCTCCCTTGATAGAGGAGTGGGATGTTTGCGACGATGACGAGGAACATGAGGCATACACGAAAAGGATGTGTCAGGGCCCCGGACGCGAGATGGAGATCACGTTCTTGGTGATTCCTATTGCTATTGAGGTTAATGTCAAGCTCAGGGTGAAGCTCAAAGACGACCTTGCTCGTTCTACAAGTCGTGTCTGTTAAGGTACTATGCACCGATCAGTTGCACCAAAAAACTTAAGCTGATGGGAAAGAGTGGGCAATTCACTTATGGTTCAACACTCCCCCTCACGTGTAGCTCCCTTGGGGCACAAACGTGGAAATAATAGTGGCACTGTCGGGGGTAGAAATCAGGGGTGCCGCGTGGCGCCACTCTGAGGACCGTCGATGCCCGAGACAGCGAACCCCCAGATGCCTCATCGGAACATCCTCCATGTGGGCCCCACAAAGGGAGTCCCTTGCACCAACCAAGTTTCAGAAGCAAGAGCCGCGCCCTCCCCGGCTCATTCGATCCCACACGGGTCGGAGACCGGACGGGACTCTCTCGACCCTGTCGGGGGGGGGGGGGGGGGGGGTGTCGAAGGTCAGATGCGGGGCACTTGCCCAGGCTGGATGACTCGGTCACACGCCCCATCTTATCGCTTCTCGGATGAGGATAAAACGGTACACCGCTACCTCGATCGTGACGACCAAAATAAAGCTCGGGACCACCAGATAGGCTCAGCTCCGAGGGAACCTGCCTCAGAACAAGACGACTCGGCGAGTCACTAACCAAGACGGAAATAACGGGTGGAGGAAATCGATGGCCCAGCTATGACGGGACAGATCTCCACCTCCAGCGGGATCGGATAGGCACAACTTGACCCCCAGCGAGGGGGTCGAGCGGGACGGTGGTCAACAACTACCAACCACTCTGTGTTAACTACCGAGCCAAGTACAAGCACAGTATCTGGGGAGTCAAATCATCTCCATACCTGCCCCTCTCATCATCACTAGCGCCCATTGATGATTGCAGGCATGGCAAAGCACACTGCGATGCAATCACTGATGACGCCCCAATAGCGACGATGTGGGACGATCCGATGCACAGGCCGATTGAACCTAGCCTGAGCGGCACGACAATGACCATGCTGCCCCCCCCCCTCCCCCACGTATGGCGGGGCATGCCATCCACAGTAACAAAGGAGGACTCAACAGGACGACATAAAACGGGGGCACGCCCGGAAACAGTGTCCCCTGACGTAGGACCAGGACGACCGGGTCCACAAGGACCAAAGGCCACGCCGTCAACCAAGGCCTCTACCTTCTCCGACACGGCTTCGCCGACTCCGCACGTGTAGAAATCTATCCTCTGTGTGTGTGTGTGTGTGTAATTGGGGTCGGCTCCCTTGAGGTATAACAGGGAAGGCCTATCTCTTCCTTAAGGGGAGAAGACATCATCATCCACACAGAGACACCCACGCTTACGAGCATTAGAGACTTGGAGGCTCCTCCTCCTCTCTCGTCACCTTTGTACACCCGGTGCAAGTAACACGAGCAGAGCCCTGAACTGGACGTAGGAGCTCTCCCCGAACCAGTATAATCCTTGTGTCCTCTTGCATAGCCATCACCGAAACCGAAGCGCGCGCTCCTAGAACAAATACTACTTGCTAGTGATCTAAACACCGACAGTTGGCGTGCCAGGAAGGGGCCTCTGCACGTTTTGATCTACAAACACCCTTCATTTTGGATGGCCACTTCCTCCGTGTTCTGTGCTCCCGGCGCGAGCATTTTCTTCGGGAGCCTGGAGTTTGTCGCCACGGGCGACCAGAAGTTGTTTTGCGTCAGCATCCCGGCTTCCTCGCCACCACCAGCCCCGTCACCCGTCCCCGCGGTGACACGCCAGTGGTGGTTGGAGGACCTAGGCTACACTCTCGACTTTGTCATCGTGACGGACGGGACTTTGGAGTTCATCGGTGAGACACTCTCACACCCCATCAGAGCGGCCGCCACCATCGCCCACGAGGTGATGAGTGTGGTCCGGCCTGAGCTGGCCAGGCCACGGGTTGCCAGCCAGCCCATACCACCAACCGACTATAGCGACCAGCTATGGTCCTACCTGGAGTGTTATTTGGACCCCGCACCCGACCAGGACGATCTTCGGCAGTTTGCGTTCGCGCTTGCGAATGTCCACGGACAGCTCCTCGGGGTCGAACCTCTCCACCCGGACAGGCTCGCTGAAGTCCCTCCAGATGGTTACCCACGTGGCGTAAAAAATGCCTATGCGGACGTCGACTTCGTTGGCATGATCGAGGGCCTAGACGTGTCTCTTTTCGATCTCCTTGACATGGGGTCGCAGGAAGACTCTAGCTCCGACTCAGGGAGCTGCACAGGAAGCTACAACCTCCCGCACGAATGCCACATGGTGCAGCTCAACCGCATGCCGGCCACGGGGGGTGCTGAAACCTCAGCCGTCGGGGCAATGGCAAACCCCGGGACCCCTGCTCCAGCGAACCCAACGACGGCTCGAGCACTAGAAGGAAGAGATAGACCGCGAGCTGGCCTGCTCCGGTGCGTGCGGACATGCTCGGTCCACTGCTCGCCATGTCCACCAGCGCCTCCTCGCCGATGACCAGGGATCCCCACAATTCGCTCCTACAGGACAAAACATAGAAGCGCCTGTCATGCTGCTCAAGACCCTCCCTGAGCCCATGACACCAGAGGCCCAGCATGCCCAACGAGAAGTCATAGCTCTTGTTGCCAAGGCCGCCGTGCTCCAAGCGGAGAGCTCACAACGGCGCGTCATCCAGTCCAGCCAGCAGATCTCCACGTCCAAGCGCGCTGGATGGGGCAGCGTCATCGGATTGCAGCAACACTCGGTTCAGCAACCCCACCAGGCCGGAGGTGCGCCCAAGAACGTCTCGGTTCATGACCGGGTCAGGGCCCATCGTGATGCGCGTCACACCCTCAAGGCGCCCTGATGTGAAAAGGAGCGACTGGACAAGGAAAGGGATCGTCAACCGCGCCACGGAGGCCGGTTAGACAACACTGCCGAGGAGAGGAGCCCGAGCCCGAGCCCTCCTGGGCCACGGGTCTTCTGTTTCTGTATCCACAGCGCCGAGTTTCCGCAGCGCTTTCGGGCGCCCGCGACTGTCACCAAGTACGCGGGCGAGACGGATCCCGGACTCTAGCTCGAGGACTATCGTCCCGCGTGCCAGGCGGGGGGCGCAATCGATGACTTGGCCATCATCCGCAACCTCCTCCTGTACCTCGCCGACTCGGCTCGGGCATGGCTGGAGCATCTTCCCGAGAGCTAGATCTACAACTAGGGTGACTTGAGGGACATATTCGTCGGGAACTTCTAGGGAACCTACGTCCGACCGGGCAACCCTTGGGACCCAAAGAACTGCCGGTAGAAAGCCGGTGAGTCCCTCCGGTGCTTCAGTAAGAAGTGCAACGAGCTGCCCAATGTGGGCGACGTGGATATCATCGGAGCCTTCATCTCCGGCAAGACCTCAGAGCGGCTCATCCACGAGCTGGGCTGAAAGGATCCGCGCACCGCCTGCAAGCTCCTCGACATCGCTGTGAGTTGTGCCTCCGGCGAGGACTGCGTGGGGGTGGTCCTCCAGTGCGCTTTGGAGGGCAAGGGCAAAGGCAAGCGAGACAAAGGGGCCAGCAACGGTCCCACTGACCGCCCGAAGAAAAAAAAGAACAAGTCGCGAGCCAGGCACGACCCTGTAGTGGCTGCCACCGAGCGCAAGCCACCGAGGCCCGCGACAAGGGAGGCGCCGAACCACTTTGAGAAGAAGTGGAATGGTCCGTGCCCAAACCACGGATTCCCCATCAAGCACCTCCTCAAACACTGCTCCATGATGAAGAAGTTCATCCGGGAGGAGGCAAAGAAGGGGGACTCAGAGAAAGCGTCAGAGCCGGGGACCCAAGACCCTCCCGACGGCGATGATGAGCAAGTGGGGCCAGTGTTCCCTAACACTAAAGCCTACCACATGATCTTCACGGGGCCTGATTCCTGAGGGAGTCGATTCACGGCGTCGCGAGGTCTTGGTGGCGGAACCCGCCACGCCATCTTTCCTCAAATGGTCAAACCTGCCGATCACTTTCGACCGATCGGACCATCCCCCACACATACCATGACCAGGTCAATACCCACTCGTGGTCGACCCCATCATCGCTGAGGTTCGCCTCACGAAGGTGATGATAGATGGGGGCAGTTGCATCAATATCCTTTAGGCTGACACCCTCGATCTCCTCGGGATCGACCGGTCGCACCTCCAGCCGGCCGGCGCCCCCTTCCATGGGATCGTCCCTGGGAGACAGGCCATTCCCCTCAGGCGAATCAGCTTGCCTGTCATGTTCGGAACCCCCTCTAACTTTAGGACCGAGACCCTCGTCTTCGAGGTCGTCGATTTCCCATGAGTATATCACGCTCTCTTGTGGCGTGACCTTTGAGCATTGTATCACACTGTTCGGCTCTTACTGCTACATAACGATGCCTTTCAGGCTCAAGAACGTTGGTACAAACTTTGAGCATTGTATGCAATGGTGCTTCGACCATCTGATCGGCCACACGGTCGAGGCCTATAAGGATGATATCGTTGTCAAATCCAATAGGGCCAACACTCTCGTGGCTGACCTCGATTGCGTCTTCGCCAAGTTGTGCGCAAATGGCATCAAGCTCAACCCCGAGAAATGCGTCTTCGGGATCCCAAGAGGCATGCTTCTCGGTTTTATCGTCTCTGAATGGGGCATCGAGGTCAACCCTGAGAAGATTTCTGTGATCGAACGAATGGGCCCGGTACAGAATCTCAAGGGACTGCAACGCCTTACGGGTGTCTGGCGGCGCTGAGCCGCTTCATCTCGTGCCTAGGCGAGAGAGTGCTCCCGTTATACAGGCTTATGAAGAAATTCCGACCGTTTCGAATGGACCTCCGAGGCGCAGTCAGCTCTCGATGAAGTCAAACGCATCTTGAGTAGCGCACCGGTGTTGACACCGCTGCTCCTAGGAGAGGTGTTGTTACTATACATAGCGGCGATGACTCAGGTCATGAGCTCGGCGCTTGTAGTCGAGCGGGAAAGGGAAGGTCACGCCCTCAAAGTCTAGCACCCCGTCTACTACGTCAGCGAAGTCCTGTCCGACTCGAAGACCCGGTACCCGCAGATCCTCAAGATCCTCTACGCGGTGATGGTCGCAAGGCGCAAGCTTTGGCACTACTTTGACTCTCACCCAGTACATGTGGTAAGTTCCTTTCTACTCTGCGAGATTATACAGAACAAAGGCTCAGCGGGAAAGGTAGCCAAGTGCGCACTCGAGCTGCTGGGGCACGACGTCACGTACCAACCTCAAGCGGCTATCCAATCCAAAGTCCTCCTCGACTTCATGGCGGAATGGACCGAAGCACAACTCCTGCCTGCTCCGATCGACTAAGAGTATTGGGTCCAGTACTTCGACAGGTCACTTATGCGAACAGGCGTAGGCGTCAGCCTCGTCTTCGTCTCTCCACTCAGGGTACGTATGAAATACGCCATTCGACTCCATTTCCCCGCTTCAAATAACGTTGTCGAGTATGAGGCGCTCGTAAACAGTCTCAAGATCGCCATCGAGCTAGGCATTCGACGGCTAGAGATCCGGGGCGACTCCCAACTCGTGATCGACCAGATCATGAAGGAATCTAGCTGTCGAACCGATACCATGGCACTGTCTTGCCAAGAAGTTCACAGGCTCGAAGGCAGGTTAGACGGCCTAGAGCTCAAGCACGTCCCGTGACGTCTCAACGAGGCGGCGGATGCGTTGGCCAAGGAATCCGCGGGGGCCAAGGAGGCTCCAAGCGACTCCGTCAACCTCAGCCCAAGGGTCGACGGACTGCCTGAGGAAACAAGGTCCCCCTCGACCCCCAGCACGTCGACGTGATGGAGATCGACCGACCAGACAAATTGCATGAGGCGGACGACCCGTCAGATGACCCCGGGGTCGAGCGAATCGACGCCCACGTTGACGACAGCAGAGCCCCCAGATGATTAGAGAATCCCGTGCGTCGAATTCTTGGCTCGAGGCACACTTCCCGTCGACGGCACCGAAGCCAAGCGACACTATCGGTGTGCCAAGTCTTTCATCTTAATCGACAAGGATATTTACAAGCATAGTGTCACCAAAGTTATGCAGCGCTGCATCCCCATCAGTAAAGGCATCCAACTACTCGTCGATATTCATGGTGGGGGGGGGGGAGGGGGGGTTGCAGTCACCATGCCGCACCTCAAACCCTTGTGGGTAATGCGTTTTGCCAAGGCTTCTACTGGTCGACTGTCGTGGGGGACGCGACCCGCATAGTCAAAACCTGCAAGGGTTGTTAGTACTACGCCCGCCAAATGCACTTGCCGGCACAGGCTCTCCAAACGATCCCCCTCGCGTGGCCTTTCACGGTCTGAGGACTAGACCCGGTCGGTTTGCTCAAAAAGGCACCCGAGGGCTACACTCACTTGCTTGTCGCGGTAGACAAGTTCACCAAGTGGATCGAAGCACGCCCGCTGGTAAAATTCTGATCCGACGAAGCGGTCAAATTCTTCCACGACATCATCCACCGATTTGAGGTCTCGAATTCCACAATCACGGACAATGGAACGCAGTTCACGGGAAAGAAATTTCCTAAAATTCTGCAACAACTACCACATCCGCGTCGACTGGGCCGCCGTCGCCCATCCCGAGACGAACAGCCAAGTCGAGCGGGCAAACGGCATGATACTTCAAGGGTTAAATAATTGGATCTTCGACCCAACCGTCGTCTTCAACTGTCTGAAGCAATTCAGCCGAACTCCACGTCGTACTCTGGAGCCTTCACATGACCTAGAGTCGTGCGACAGACTTCACACCCTTCTTCATGGTTTACGGGTCCAAAGCAATTCTGCACACGGATCTAGACTACAGCGCACCGCGAGTACATCATTCAAAGAGCAAGGCAACAAAGCATCGCTCCATGACGCGCTCGACTAGATAGACGAGGCGCGAGACGTAACACTCCTCCACTCGGCTAAATGCCAGCAGGCACTCCACCGCTACCACGATCGAAATGTAAGAGACAGGGGTCTCCTCGAAGGCGACCTCGTTTTATACAGGGTTCAGGACAATAGGGATCGGCACAAGCTCTCACCGCCCTAGGAAGGACCGTACGTCATCTCTTGAGCAATCCGCCCCGACACTTACAAGCTCAAGACCATGGAGGGCGTAGAATTAAAGAACACGTGGAACATCTCAGAACTACGTAAATTCTTTACCTAACCCTCTGTTTCACGTATTCCCCGCACACCTTGCTCGCTTCTAAGTGACGCCCAACCCCTCCTAAGGAGTCGAGCATCACTCAGGGGCTGGAAAAGCACAATAGGCCCGCGCGGCTGCGCCCCCTTCATTTTTGCTCGGAAAGGCACAATAGGCCCACGAATCTACGCCCCCTTTGTTTTTGCTTGAAAAATTTTCTTTCTTCCACTTTTCTCGACCTCGAGTTTCACTACGATAGCAAACAAAGTAAGCCACAAGGAAAGAATTTCGCAGTCGAGCCGGTCGGACGGCGTAATGTTGTGCTTGCCCCACCGGCAACGACAACGGCGATCACCGGTGACACTAAACTTTCAAAACACTTGGGGGCTCAAACTTTGTGAGCCAAAGCAAGAGAGGCAACAGGCAGAACACATAAAGTGGGTTGACAACAAGAACTAAAATTATTCAAGGCCACCACGAGTCGGTGACATTAAACAAGCACGAGTTCAAACTATTACATGGGCATAATAACCCACCGAAACAACCAATACAACTAAAGCAGCCACTAATTAATTTTCCTCCTCACCCTTAGGGAGCACCTCCTCCTCGTGCGCACGAGCCAGGAAGTTGGCGTGAGGGGCGGTGCAAGCGCGGATCGCCTCTAGCTGCTCGGGAGTGTGCCCTTCAATGTGACCCGCGCTCACGGCCTTGAACTCGGCATCGACCAAGTTCAAGTGAGTGGCGAACATGCCGAAGGCAGTGCGTACGCCAAAACACATGCCTCGCCTGATCCAGATGTGACCAGCCTCCATCAATCTCCCGACATGCTCCGCAGGAGTGACGTCAGAAGGTAAGTCCACCTGAAGCTCTCACGCCACCCGACCCATCACGACACTGAGCGCCTCCCTCTCCTCGACCCTCTGGCGAAGGGAGCCCTCGGTCGCCGCCAGCTTCGACCCCAGATCTACCTGACACCCAACAAGGTCGGTGAACCAAAAGGAACAACAATAAGGCAAGAAAAAGAAGAGTAAAAGAAAAGATTACCCTCCTCTCGCTGATGGGTGCTTTGCAGCTGCTCCATGTAGCCAGCTGCCGCTTCGGTAGAGCTCTTGGCCGCTTTGTCCGCGTCCTCGTGACGCAGTTTCTCCTGCAGCAACACGAGATTGAGTCTGTCGATATCCGTGACAGAGGATAGAGCCCTTGCATCGACGTAGTCCCGCTCCTTCCTGGCAGCAGCGAGGTCGCCCTCTGTGCGGCTCAGTTGGTCAGCAACCTGCTCCATGGAGGCCTCCAGCTAAACCAGCCTCATGCCCAGGTCCATGCCGCAGCGATGTTCGTCTTCCAACTTTTGCCGAGCGGCAGCCAAGGCTCGTAGGCCTAAGACGAACGAAGCCTCGCACTCGAACTTTAGCGCCCGATACGCAGCGAGGACTTGAAGCCCGACAGGGTCGCACGAGCGCTTCATCATCCCGAACTCCTCTCTGATGAACACGAGCTCGGCCTCCGTCAGAGGCACAACTGGAACCACGCGGGGCGCCGCACTAGCAAACCCAACAGTCGTGGCGCCGGCAGCCTCGTCGCCCGCACCAGGTTGAGTCAGCCCAGGCGCGCCGCCGTCCGGGACTCCACTGCTGACATTTTCGCCCTCCGTTGCCAACACGCGCGTGCTAGAATCTGCCACGGCCACAGCGGCATCGCGCACTCTTGCTTCGGCGGCGGCGTCCCTCATGAGCGTCTTCGCCATGGTGAACCGCGGCCGATGGGGCTTCGGGCCAACCGCCAGCTGCTTCTCGAGCGGCGCATCGCCGCTCGCCGCATCGTCGCGCGGGTGCTTCTCCACGGCCGCTGTAGAAGGCGTGACCCCGACCGCGCCGGTGGCGGGTGGCGTCTTGACTCATGCCGGCTTAACCTCCTGCACCCGCGCCACGGCCTCGACCACTCCCTCGATGGGCGACCTCGTCGGCGAGCGGGGACCCTCCGCCGAGGCCGACCGACCCAACACCGCCTCTTCGACCAGACAAGGACCCGTGGAGGCCCCTGACCCGGGGGGCAGCAGCGAGACCAAAGATGACCCCGCCCCCAGGGTCGGACGCACGAACGGCACGTAGCCGAGCCGGACCGCCAGGCCGCAGACGCCGCCGAGGTCGTCGTCGTCGTCATCACCACCACCGCCGAGGCCGTCACCGCCATCACCGCTGTCTTCAAAGTCCATGAATCCACTAACGGCCTCCCCGCCATCAGACACATCATCATCCTCATCCTCGTCCTCCTCCTCCGTCGAGGCAGTCGACAACGTGTTCGGGTTCTCCCCCTGCAACTCCTTCTGCTCCCTCAGCGCCTGCCGACGGCACGACACTCCTCCTTCGCCTACCTCACCAGGATGTAAGCGTCCTTCTTCTTCCGCGCCTCCCTCTTGGCCTCCCGCTGCTCCATGTTCCTGAAATAGTTAGCGGTCTGAAGGGGCTGGTCCTCCGACAGCCGGAGACGAGGGGTCCGGATGAAACGTGTCCACTAGGACTGAGAACATAGACACTAGGGTGAGACTGATAGCCATGATTACCAGAGGACCAAAGAATGCGCGAGAAAAATCAGGAGAAAGGTAGGGCAACTTACCACGTCAACCGTCTGGGGACTTGGACGCATCACCGGTCCGTCCGGAATAGGCCAGGGCCGAGCGGAAGACCCCAGCGCTGCCTTCACCCGCTTCGTGACCTCGTCGTCAGGCAGCAGCTCCTCTACCATCATGTTGTCCGGCACGATGCGGTCGGTATCCTTGACCAGGAACGTGGAGAGTTGACGGGCTGACAGCGGCACAAACCGCCGCTTGTGGAACCACCTGACGACCCCGGTGCCGTCGAGACCGCACAGCTTGAGGTGTGCGATCGCACCGAGGGCATCCCTAATCCACCGCTCGCCGTCCTTCCCTTTCCCCCAGTGCTACCTATCCCTGGGTACGGGGATGTCTCGGCCGGTATACTCGAGAAGAGGATGGAGCTCGTTGTTGTGCAAGTAGAACCACCTCTTGTGTCACCCCCCATGATTGGTCGGGGTGGGCATTTAGAGGTATTCGCCCGCACGCTCCCCCGGAGCCGGATGCCAACGCACCCGATGGTGCAAGGGAAAGACTCGGTCCCGATCTTGCGCCGAATGCAGAAGGCGAGGAAGAAGAGGTACCACAAGTCAAAGTTAGGAGCTATCCCCAAGAACCCCTCGCACAGGGCCGAGAGGTGCAGGATCCCGATGGGATTCAGATGCTGCAACTCTGCACGGTAGTGGAACAGCAGCGCGTGGAGGAAGTCATGCGCCGACCTCCCCAGCCCACGCTCATGGGAGGGGATGAACGACACCACATAGCCTCGAGAGGGCTTCGGTTGGATCTCGTTCCCCGACACCAGCCATTCCCTCGCAGTGGTGAAAGGACCTAGGAGCCCGGCCTGGACGAGCGCCTCTAGCTCCTTCTTCATCACCGTGGATCGGATGAACACAGAAATGGCGGACGAGAAGGCAACCGCGATGAAGCGAAGACGAGCACCGAGAGAGGCTATAGGCAGGAAAATACGAAGGCCAGAAGAAGAAGAAGGGAGGGAGGGATGCGACCCGGGCCGGACTTAAATAGGCGGCGTGCACCGAAACTGCGCTCCGATTCGACCACGGGGCCGGCCACAACTTACCCAAGGTAAGGGGTTTAACTCCCCGGCGCGTTACCCGCGGCTTAAATCTCGCCACGTCCTCCACCTTTTCTCTCCATATCTTCCATGATTCCCTGGTTTCCGTTCCACTTCACAATGCCCTGGTGCGGCGGCCCTATTACGCTCGTTATTCGGGCGGAGAAAACACTCCCACGATCGCCACGACAAGGGAGATGAGGCAACGCGACAGTGCAACCGGGACTACCACGGCGCACGCGCAAGGTAAACACGCCACCCTTGCCTCGGGTAGTGGGAAGACGGTTCAGAATCAACCGAAATCCCACACCCTCCTTTATTTCCTCTAGATTTAAGGAAATGGGCCCCATCCATCCGAGACCTCTCATTTCCTGTGCCCAAATAATCTTCCCATAAAACACCTGGGTTCACGGGTAGGGAGCAGGGCGGTCGGGGCGGAACCTCGACTAACCGTGTCTTGCAGCAACGGCTCGATCGACCCCGCAGGGTTCGGTCGGCGTCAACCTAGGCGCAGGTGAGACAAACTGCGACTCGACCGACCCGACACAAGGCCTACGGTCACAGGTAAGATGGGATAAGAAGCTAAAAACTGTTTCGACGGCTCGGCAGCGCCAGTGTTCTAAGGCTGGCCTCGTGGAGAGGTTCGACAGCCACCCAGTGCGCAAGGCAAGAGTGAGGGGCACGAGCGATGGGCACACCTAGCGGCCAACACCCCGACCCTCGAAGGTCGAGGGCATCGCAGATTCGCGTTTGAGTCCAGCTTCGACCTGTCCATTAGTATCTCCCCGAAGAGAGCCAGCTAGCCGCCACGACCCATCGAACAGTCGTGGTAACCAGCCGGGTCTGAAAAATGGATTTGTGAAGCCAACCACCAGCTGGTTCACTGGAACCCTGTCGACAGGGAACATGGGGCTTCTCTCGAAAGAACCCGATAGCAGCTCACTGAGCACCACGTTTCAACCATTGAGGCTAAAACATGGCCTGGTTCTACCCTCCGCTTCACAAACGAGGCGCGAAAGGGGAACACGATCAAGTCAAAACGGTTACTCGACTAGTTTGACTGCGCCAAACAGCGACTCAAGGGCCGGCATCGCCTACAGAGACCGCACGGCTGGGTCACACGACAAATCCCTTTATTGATACGTGTTGTGCAGGATTGACTCATACAAAACTTCTTGCAAATGGACGCTATAAAGCGCGAGATACAAGAAAGAGAAAAATAAAAATAGACCTTGTGGAACATGCTACAATAAGAGTCGGTACCCACACCTCAGCAGTTGTAATGCTTCGTTGTCACGGGAAAGATGCCCTCATTTGAGAGCGCAAAATCCCTCCGATCAACGAAGCAAGCAGATTATCCGCACCTGGAGGATGCAAATGCGGCTGATCGCGGGGACTAGGGTCCCCACAGGAGCAAGAGGGCCGGTGTGACACCTCTCCCTCCCCCCGTCCTTACTGACGCCACCAAAGGCGCATAGGGGAACGGCTGAGAAACCATCCAGGCCTTCCATACGAGGGCCCATTACTCCTTACCGAGCATTGGCAACCCGTGGTGGTAGCGGAACTCAAATTCCCTGGCTCGCCGCCTTCACTACGAGTGGTATATATAGTAATGGCCGGCCGGACCGACCTCCTCCCTGCCACATCAGTCGTCAATGTGTAATATGGGGCTGTGCAACTTCAGGCAATCGTCCTCGCCCTCATCTCTGTCGTCTGACAGGCAGCCGTCTCGAGCAGCCATACCAGCACCAAGGTGTATTGCAAGGAGCTCAACAAGTGGCACCGACTCGAGGGAAGGAGACTCTGAAGCGAGCGAAGATAATAGGGGCGTTAGCCTGCAACCGTCTTAAATAGCCGCGCTACCTTAGGCCGCGGCCTCGGATTCTCTCTTACGCACTGCACAGTGGCACGAACCTCGGTGGAAAGATGCCCGTGCGCCTCGCACGCCAGAAGAAGATGAAAAACCTGTCATCTCGGTAGCGTCGTGTCTCGCCTTCTTGGGAAAGAAAGACGTGTCTCTTCACGAGGGCACTATGGACAAACCTCCTTTCTGCAACTCTTAGAAACGTCCACCCAGCCCGGGGTGTGAAACCCGAGGGACTCAGGCGCGACAGTATTCGCGTGACCACTCCAAGAAAATAAAGCCAAAGCATGAGTCCATCCGGCCTCGTCCCTTGGCTCGGGGGCTACACCCGACGGGTGCGCTCGCGCGCACCTCGTCCGGAGGACCAGCTAACCATCTCACATCAAGTCAAGCCAAAGCGCGAGTCTCGCCAAGACTCGCCCTCTGGCTCGGGGGCTACACCTGTCAGGTGCGCTCGCACGCACCTCTTTAGGGCTTTAACAACAAAGACCAACTTCATGTCGCCCAAAAATGTCGAGGCAAAGACCCCCCCAACGATTCTCCGATTCGTTCGGGGACTCGGAGCTACTGTCAGGGGCAAAAATCGGGGGTGTCGTGTGGGGTCACTCTGAGGCCCGTCGATGCTCGAGACAGCGAACCCTTAGTTGCCTCACCGGAACATCCTCCGTGCAGGCCCCGCCAAGGAAGTCCCTCGCACCATCCAAGTTTCAGAAGAAAGAGTCGCGCCCTCCCCCGGCTCGTTCGATCCCATAGGGGTCGAAGACCGGACAAGACACTCTCGACCCCGTCAGAGGGGGGGTGGGGGTCGGAGCTCCGCTACGGTTCGCTCGACCCCCCGAGGGGCCGAGGCGAGGCGGGTCCAAACATGGGCCAGATGCGGGGCACTTGCCCAGGTTGGATGACTCGGTCACACGCCCCATCTTATCGCTTCCCAGATGAGGACAAAACGGTACACCGCTACCTCGATTGTGACGACCGGAATAAAGGTCGGGACCACCAGATAGGCTTAGCCACCGAGGGAACCTGCCCCAGGAAAAGACGGCTCGGCGAGTCACTGACTAAGCCGGAAATAACGGGTGGAGGAACTCGATGGTCCTGCTGTGACGAGACAGATCTCCACCTCCAGCGGGATCGGACAGGCGCAACCTGACACGTCGACCCTCGGCGAGGGGGTCGAGCGGGACGGTGGTCAACAACTACCAACCACCCCGTCTTAACTACCGAGCCCAGTCCAAGCGCACGGTATCAGGGGAGTCAAATCATCCCCATACCTACCCCTCTAATCATCACTAGCGCCCGCTGACGATGACAGACATAGCAAAGCGCACTGTGATGCAATCACTGATGACGCCCCGAGTAGCGACGATGCGGGACGATCCGATGGGCAGGCCAATTGAACCTAGCCTGAGCGGCACAACAATGACCATGCTGCACCCCCCCCCCTCCCCCGGTATGGCAGGGCACGCAATCCACAGTAACAGAGGACTCAACGTGACGACGTAAAACCGGGGCACGCCCGGAAACAGTGCCCCCTGACGCAGGACCAGGACGATCGGGTCCACAAGGACCAAAGGCCACGCCGTCGACCAAGGCCTCTACCTTCTCCGACACGGCTTCGTCGACTCCACACGTGTAGAAATCTACCCTCTCTCTCTCTCTGTGTGTGTGTGTGTGTGTGTGTGTGTGTAATTGGGGTGAGGTATAAAAGGGAAGGCCTATCTCTTCTTTAAGGGGAGAAGACGTCATCATCCACACAGAGACACCCACGCTTACGAGCATCAGAGACTTGGAGGCTCCGCCTCCTCTCTCGCCACCTTTGTACACCCCGGTGCAAGTAACACGAGCAGAGCCGTGAACTGAACGTAGGGGCTCTCCCCGAACCAGTATAATCCTTGTGTCCTCTTGCATAGCCATCACCGAAACCGAAGCGCGTGCCCCTAGAACAAATACTACTTGCCGGTGATCTAAACACCGACAGACGCAGTGGAAAATGCAGTCACCAGGACTTGAACTCAAGACCTCTGGTTCTGATATCATGTTAAGCTACTATGCACCGATCAGTTGCACCCAAAAACCTAAGCTGATGAGAAAGGGTGTGTAATTCACTTATGGTTCAACAGTGCCGTGTATGGTAAGGTTAGAACGAGCGTGAGTGACTACGGGAACAGAAGCGTGCACCTTTTCAGCTGTGAACGAGGGAGGAGCTGCTCCTTTCCCTCTGGCTGCACATATGTCCTACCACTTGGTCCGTTTGAGATTGCCTTGCCGTATCGTCGGCATCCCGAACTCCACGTTGAGGTGAACCTGATAGTACTCACAACCTGTTGTGATAGCCAAGAAGAAGAGGAGGAGAATAATTTGAAATTCACTCTTACATTCACCTGTCAAATTACGAGGCAAGAAAGAGAAGTCGATGATGATCGAGTTGAAGTGAACATCACATGGCACTTCTACGAAGTGAGACATAGGCGTGCAATGCTGGAAGATAGATTATGAAATTAGTGATGAAGGGTTGCTCTAGCTAGTAGTAGTATCATAGCGTCGAACCTGGAACTTGGTGTACCTTTGTCAAATCATGTTACTTATTATTTCGTTTTTCTGTTTGAATCTTTTCATGTTGTTTTTATTTGAACTGAACTATTCGTGTTAATGGGTCATGACCTGTTTAAAAATACCTGGTATAGGAACTTTCACGTATCCTTTGTTTCAGTGTGCATCTTATAGATTCCCAAATTGTTTCTAGAAAATATGGATATCTGTAAAATATATATTCCTCCAACCTCATCATGATATAGGACATCCTTTTATACTTCCGGAACTGTTACTGTCCCATTTGAATCAAGTACACTAATTGCTCCCTAACGTTCTTCCATTCGTGTGTGTTGTGACACGGCTTGACGGTGATGGACCTATATATGATTGACGAGTTGTAAATGGGCATAGTGTGTGTGGTTCAAGTTACGCCTTACGGTCACATGTTGTTGCTAGCTAAAGCTAGTGGAGCCGTTGGCGAGCAAGCTCCTTTTCTCTTTGCGAGGTTAGTTAGCTTCTCTAACCTCCGCTCCTCGGTGGCAGACTTGGCTGTTCGTTCCTTCACTTCGCCTTATCTGCTTGCTTGCTTTTCTCTTGCAACCATCAAACAACTCGCGATCGTGTAGCTTGAAAGGTGGTGCTGGGATACGGCAATAATGATGGTAAACATTTTGACACGGCATGCATACATATAAATATAGCGTGCCAGTTCAAAAACAACGTTTTCTTTGTGACATTTTTTTTTTAAAAAAACACCATATGGATAAGGCGCAGATAAAATTTAAGGACAACACTCCGTATGCATAAATATATAGTACTATTTTATCCAAAATTATTATCGTTGCTGATATTTTTCATTATATTTGATCATTCATATTATTTAACATATACAAAATTATAAATGGTGTTTCATCTTTCTCTAATGATAAAACAAATAACACAAAAATATATGATAATTTTTATTTTTCTAATAAGATGTATTATGAAACAAAGAAAGTATGACAGCATATGCTTTTCTAGTGCATGCAAACAATGAGGCAATGGAGCACGTCGTTCTCTCTCTTTTTCTTGCATGAGAAATGGCCGATGAGGCATTAATTGCGTCATGATTAAGTACCTGAATTAACCGGCAACATGTTAGCAGTTGGCGTGACAACAACTGCGTACAGTGGGGGGTTATTACCAGAATGATTAGACTGTAATGGCGCAGCCAACAGCTCAATCCAATCCAAGTTGTAAAGGGGCATATAGTGTGTGGTTCAAGTTGGTCACATGCTAAGCTAGCTAGTAGTGGAAGCCTTTTCTCTTTGATAGTGTGTGGTTCAAGTCGGTGCCAAGTGTAATCTTTTTCTCTTTGACAGGTTAGTTAGCTTCTCTAACCTCCGTTCCTCGGTGGCAGACTTTGATTGGAACCTTTCCCGTTCGATCGCCTTATTTGCTTTCTTTTCTCTTACAACCATCATGTAGCTTGAAAGTCAGTTCTTGGATCCGGCAATGATGGTAAACTTTCTCACACGGCATGCATCGATATAGTGCGCATGGGTGGCGCCTACGAATCGCAACACAACATATGTTGAACACCAATTTAACAAAATCGGCCATATGGATAAGGCACCCGTAGAATTTAAGGACGATATCCAGACTAAATATTACTACATATGTATGCGTAAATATCAAATTAACGTGTAGTTCTTCTACTGTCTGCTCTGCTGGTGCATGCAACAATATAGACAATGGGGATCTGCAAAAAAAAAAAAAAAAAAAAAGGTCACAAATACTATCACAAAAAAGACCTATAGCAGCGAAACCAATTTTCAACTAGAGGCGCCCAAATCTTCCACCACTGCTATATTTCACTATAGTGTTTGAAAACACAATTCGGAGGTAAATGTCATTAAATATAAATTAATAGTGATGGTTCACTTTATGTACCGCCGCTACAAATAATTCCTCATTTGTAGCGGCGGCCCATATCTTCTCTTGCCGCCAAATGTGAGCCCATCAGCTCATTATAGCCCACTAGCCCATTAACACAAATAAAATAGATCCAAATCTTAACCCTCAGCTCCCACACCAACCTCCTCCACCCTTTCTCTCTCACCCGCCGCCGCCTCCTCCCTTTCTCTCCCACCTGGCGCCTCCTCCTCCTCCTCCTCCCCCCCCTCCCCCTCGGCCACCGCCACCTCCTCTTCTCCCTCCCCCTTCCCTCGGCCATCGTTGCCGCCTCCTCCCCTTGGCCACGACGCCACCTCCCCACCCTCCCCTCTGGATCCAGCCCCTGCACGGCTTCCACGACGCGGCTTCGATGGCGTGAGATGAGAGGCACAGAAGAGGGCGGCTTTGATGGCGACGTGGCGGGTGGCTTCGTGGTCGAGACGCGACGCTGTAACGAGATCCAGCCAGGAGGAGGGGTAGTGGCGTGGATCCCCCTCCTTTGCCTCCTCGCCAAGATGGGCAAGTAGGGAGGGAGATCCCCATCCCTCCTCGCCAAGGCGCCTCGCCCCTTCCTCCTGCCTCCCCAGCAACAACCCCTCTCCAGCACTGCGGTGGCGAGGGCGAGTTCGGCGAGCAGCGGTGCAGGGCGCATGCGGATCTCGTGGGTAGCGACATTATTTTTTTCGTGTTGATGGATAGCGGCAGGTGAAGATGTCACCTGCCGCTACTAATGTGTTTTTTGTCGTAGTTCGTTTAGTCTGCAAGTTGTCTACCGTTACAACTCGTGATTTTTAACTATGATTATATAGCGACGGATCGGTCAAACCGTCGCTATAGTGGTTTTTCACCAGCCTATATAGTCATTTTTTGTTGTAGTGCACCATGTTTTTTCTTTTTCTTCTTTTTGCATGAGAAATGGGCATTTATCTGCATCATGATCAAGCACCTGAATTAAACAGGCAACATGTTAGCTGTTGGCGTGACAACAACTACGTACAGCAGACATGCATGTAGAGACAGGTTATTACCAGAATGATTAGACTGTGATGGCGCATCAGCTGAATCCAAATGCAGATTCGGGTGCCCATCGGAGGCGACTGACGCATGCAACAAGGTTGGGGGCCCTTGTGCGTGCGTGCTAAACATATTAAAACGAGCGTTGCAGTTGATGATGACTTGATGAGTGACCTTAAAGCGACAACTATGCGTCACCTAGAATGGGCCTGTATCATCGCTCCTCATGTACCTCGGATATGCGAGAGAGATCAACTAGCAAGGAGCATATATAATACTGATAAAATATAAAGGTATTTTTACGGCAGTACAATTTGCAGCTAATGATATGTGTGACCCTTCATGACTCTTCTGCTAATCATGTCTCGTCTCGAGTTTAATTAACCGAGGGTGTCTAGAGTTGGCATGTCCTCGTGCTGATAGACGTTTCAGACGGTCAGCTGTGCGCCACGTGTCCTGCAGGGTCGACTCGTGCTGACACCTGTTCTATGCACGGGTACAGGAGCTGAATGAACCGATGACGAGAAATGATTTGGGATTAGTCCTTCGTTCCTGCCCGCTGATGAATGATTGCGCGTGCCGCCGCCAGTGGTGATACTTCCGCGCAACCGCAACCGGCCTCTGACAGGCGTGGGACCTACGTGCCACATGCTTGGGAGTTGGGAGGAGGTGAAAAGAAATTGTAAAATGCGCTCGAATGGACATACTGAAAACAAACGCGATAGCGTACTCAATAGTAGTTACAGTAGTTCTCATTTAAGCGGTGGAGGAATTGCATCAATAACATTCTGCTGGTAGGTGGCATGATGCATGGCATCACCATCAACAATTACGAAATGATACGATTACGAGAATCATCACCAATGGAGTAGATTGTAACGGGAAGTAACATTTTTTTAATCGATGGTTTTTTTAGTGTTATTTTTTTATTATTTTTTATTTATAGGATTATTTATATTAATTAGTGTTCTATATAAACTATAAAAAAGTTTTTTTTATTTATTAGATCTAGATCTAAGGGTTAAAAATAATGATCGAAAGAAATCTCTATTTTTAATCGACTGAAAATTAGATACTTCTAAATTGTAATGGCATGTCAGTGGGCAGCAGACACGGAGTTAGACACTTAATTTGACGGTTGACAATTGACATGATGCTGTAGGGCCCCTTTATTATTAGCAGAAAAAACGGAGGAAGAAGTTGAGTGAGCTTAAGCTCACAAGACAAACATGTGTTCACCAAGGGTGGATTTTTTTTTTTAGGAAACTAAGGTAGGACAAGCGTCCACTATTGTCATGCATGGATGCAAAATCACCCGAGGCTCAAAATCAACCTTTGCGGATTTGTGGGTCAATGTATCATGTTGTTTGGGACCAACCGCGAGCTACGTGGAGATACCGAGCTTCAGCGATCACGTAGGAGTACCAAACAGTTCAAATGGACTAGTAGATTAATTGGCTTTATCTATGTCCGCACCAAAATATTGTTAGTGTCAAAGCATAGTAGTCAGCAAGAAAACGCCAAAAAGAAGAAAAAAAACTGACACACTACATCTGCCTACTAAACTGCAACTGCAACTACCTGAAAGAATGCTTTTGGGTACAAAGTTTGTTTTTTTATGAAATTTTCCATAAAAACTGAAATTTTAAAACTTCCCATGGGAGGTAGTAGTAGTAGTACAACGTCACGCACGAACACACACCTTTCCGTTTCCTTTTTCTTGGTACTACTGTCATGAGAATAGAGACACATAATACTTTCTCCGTTTTAAAATGTAAATATTTATTAACTTTCAGAAATTATGTTTAACCGTTTATTTTATTTAAAAATTTATAAAAATATTATTTATTTTGTTATGAATTGTTTTATTATTAAATATATTTTAAACATGATTTATTTATTTTTATAATTTTAAAAAATATTTAAATAAAATAAACAGTTAAATATAATTTTAAAAAATCAACAAATAAGAACGGTAGTAACGATAATGATTATTGATGGGGGGTTCATTCATTCACTCGTCCTCGGAACGGAAATCGATCGTGTTTTGCCTGCACGGTGTTGTCAGGCGCCCGGCCGGCTGGTCACCGTCGGCGTAAACGCCGCCGCGCTCATCCCTCCCGGCCGCCGGATCGCCGACGGACGGCGGCGCGCACCGCACACGCAACCGACGGTCTCCATCCCCTCTGACGCCGGCGGGCCCGCCACATGCGAGCGAGGCCAAGAGAAAAGCGGCCAAACTCGGAAGGGGGAGGTGGTCAGGCAAGCGGACAGGAGCGCGTCGTCAGGTGCACGAAACAGCCAAGACAAGCTAACTTCACTCAAAGTCCAAAGATTTCATTTCTTTAAAGAAAAAGAATTCAGATAAACTAATCGAGCTCCCCCTAATCCTGTCGCTGGAATTTCGCAGTCAAGTGACCAGGGCAGGAACCGTCATCGGCTAATCTAAAGTTCTAACTATACTAGTAAACCCACCGCTGATCCAGTGGTTATGGCTGCATCGAACACAGCACTACACGTAGATGCCGTACTTAATGCGGCTGAGGTTGAGCTAGAGAGAGAGAGGGGAGGAGGGGACCAAGGGTAGAGACAAAAGGCTGCGGCATTCCTTGGTTTGGGGAGCAATTGAGTTGAGCCCACCGCGCGGGAAGAAATCACGAAGCGAGGAGGAGCGGGGGCGCCGTGTGGAGGAGGAAGACGAGTCGTCGCCGACGAGGAGGAAGGAGAAGATGACGACAATGGCGGCACAGTGTTTCCACTGTAGGTGCACGGCTCGCTTCCCCCCATTTCTCAAATCAATTTATTTCCATTTCGGGAGAGGAAAAAATAGCAGCTTTGGATCCTCTCAAATTTACCGCGTCGTCCTCTGCACGCGGTCTGCTGCTCTGCATTTGGGCGGCTGCCTGCTGCAGCGTGCTCGTCGGCTTCACCGCCATTCGCATCGAGGCTCGAGAGCATACGAGGGGGGATCCATCCAAGCCGTACTTGCAGGTTCAGTCTTGGGGCTGGCCTCCTCCTCCTCCTCCTCCTCACATGGTGGTGTGGCCCCTTTCGCTTTTCCGCGCCTGCCTTTTTTTTTTCTTTCCGTTGGAGCTCCGTTCTCGGCTTCTCGCGCGGCTGGTCCGCTTCGATCCGCGCCTGCGACGGGTGAGCTGTTGTTGATGCGCCTCTTCGCTTTTCCTCACCTGCACCTCGCTGTCGGCTCGAGGTAAAAAGACAGGATAGAGAGAGGGAAGGGAGGAGAGAGAAGCAGTACGTACGCCACGCTGGGTGCTCTTCTCTTCACGGGCGGCGGGGAGAGTCCTTCGTGTTCCTGTGGTGAGGCGCGGCATTCTCCGTGCACCGG
Source organism: Eleusine indica (assembly GCA_030378355.1). Lineage (NCBI taxonomy): Eukaryota > Viridiplantae > Streptophyta > Magnoliopsida > Poales > Poaceae > Eleusine > Eleusine indica. Next base: position 51,730,035 of record CM059494.1, read on the forward strand.
CGTAACTCCAGGTATCAATGCCGCCATTGATGGCTTCCCTCTTCCTCCGCGTCCTCGCTAGTACTGCTGCTGTACTAGTCCATGAGATTTCTTCAAGTACTCCGTTCCTCCTCTCCCCTCTCTCTTTCACTCCCTCCGTTCCCGCCGGGCTTTCCTCCGGAATTTCTTGAGGCGAGTGGGGAACGGGTTTGGGGCGCGTAAAGATGGGATTTTGAGGAGATTGGTGCTGGATTTCCTCCGCCTCGCCGGCGGTTTAGGTAATTGGAAATTTGGAACGGGAAATAGGGCGTCAAGCCGCAATCTTTGGGGACTCTCGTGTGTGTCTGTTTGCGCCTCCTGGTTTCGCCTTACATTTTGATTTTGATTTCCCGGCCGTGCTCCTCTTACTTTGGGATACTAATTTGGGCGCACTCTCTGGGGGACGACCGTGTATTTCTCAACATTCGCCCGACGTCTTTTCTTTAGGCACGAATACTTGGAGCATTGGTTCTTTCCGAGTTCTTGGCTGCTGAATTTCCTGAGAGCTCCTAGTGATTAATTTTGAGCTCGCATAGTCCTGTCCTTCTCATTTTTGTAGTCTGATCCTGGTGTTTTTTCTTCTTCTGAGATTCTATCCTACGACGGATTTGGTGCTGATGCTTATGTTTTGCCAACTTGTGCTAAAGAAAGGAGCCGGTAGTCTTGCAGCACATGCTGCCGGAGCTGTGGCAGGGACCAATTTTTGCCTTTTCCTTTGTGCCAAGTTGTATCATTCTAGAGTCCCTTTCTTTTCTTTTTTCTCCTGCCTTCGACAGATGTGTGTGGAACACGCATACTATTTGTTTGACTTGATTCTAGTAGAGCAGAGGGTTCTGGATGCTAATCTTCAATGAACGCATTGTTTTTTATTTATTGGGGGAAAAGGTGTGATAGAGAAAGATCAACTTGTCTTTTGCTGTGAACCTTCATGCAGATAGTAGTACCTCCAATTTTGTAATAGTGTGATGGAGAATGGTAACAAAGAAATTGATCTCTTATTAGGTGCTTTTGGAACTGAATTTTAAGCAATTTGCTGTTTCCATTCTTGACGGATGATTTTTGCTGCATTTTGGTAAACTCAAACTAGTAACCTATAACTCTTCTGATGGTGCAGAGATGTCTCTCCAAATACAATCTTTCCACCGGTGATGTTCATCTGTGAAACATGTATATTGGTGGTGGTCCAGATTGCATCGTAAGTTTGTAACCACTTCTGATCTTCTGAGTGGTTGATGGTTATGGACCGTGCGAGTTGGCTCTGGAGGCGCAAGCCATCGGATAAGAGCCCAGGGGGTAGTGACAGTTCTGTGTCACTGTCATCGCATTCTGAGCAGTGCTCTGATGATCAGGTTGATCACCATTCCCTATCTCTTTGAGTTTGTATTTTGCGAAACTTTTCATTTCATCAACACAAATGCAGTAGGCAGTAGCACATGTTTTGATCATAACCACTGCGATCTTTTGATGCATATATACCATGAATGTACTATAAATCTTTAAAACTTTGGCATTCTTTCCACTTGTAGGACACTGGAATTTCTTAGAATAGAAATTTCTTAATGCTTCAACCTTGTCTGTTTATAATTTCCCCCTAGAATTCATGTTTTCTTTTTTGGGCAAACTCAACACTTATGACTTCTGCTAATGCCAAAAAATTCTAATGGTTATATTGATGCCAAACAAAACTTCTAATTGTCTATACTTAACAAAACTCAAGTAGGGATTGAATAAACTTGATCTGCTAATGTTACTTTTACTGCCTGATCACTGGTTGATTGATATATCTTTTACAACTTTCAAAAGCTGTTGTATCACAAATTGATAGAGCAACTTACTAAACAGAATTAGTTATATCCCTCTAATTCCTTGTGACACGTGATTTAATTAAATAACTGCGCCAAGTGGCAAGAAGGAAGGGGGGGGGGGATTACTGAGAAAAATGATTTTTTCTCTTTAAATTTACATGTATTAGTCTTGTTTTATAATGATATTGAGGTGTGCAATTACATTAATTGTTATTTTCTTGGTAATTAAGTAAACCAACAACTTTGCATATTCCTTGGAATAGGAAATGATTTGACTACTAAAATATTTTTTCTTAGTCTTTACCTTGTGGCACCCTCTCCATGTCAGTTGAGGGTGGAAATCACTGAATGGGTCCGCTTCATCTTTTCCTGAGCTTGGGGATTATAGCGATTGTTGGCTTTTTAACATGGTCTACACATAGATATTTGCTTGGTCTAGTCAGAATTTGGATATTGAAACAAACTGTTTGCTATTCCTGTGAAGATGCTTCGTTTATATTTTGTTTTGCTCATGTTAAACCAGGAGATTTTAAGGCCTATCTCAGATAATTCTTCTCCGTGTCGTGGCCAAATTCCTGGAGTCTCTGTAAGAAGTAATGACAACCAAAAAGCTGGGGTCACAAAATCCTTCAATGGTAAGCTAGAAACAGGGGCTAATTTGAATGATTCTACTCCACAACATAGCCAATCAGTAGAACCACACATATCCTCCAATGTCAGAGATGAAAATATTGAGGAAACCATGAAGAGTTTGAATGACAAACTTTCTGCTGCACTTTTGACCATTAAAGCGAAAGAGGATTTGGTGAAGCAGCACGCTAAAGTCACAGAAGAGGCTGTTGCAGGTAAATTTTGCTCCTTAGTGAATAGATTTTAGTGTGTTGCTTAATTAATTTGTCCCAAATTTCATCTATAGAGTCACCCGTAATGAGAAAAAATCGAGTCAATTCATTTCTTCCTCCAGAACTAAGTGACAGTAACTTTACTTTGTCCCTTCTATGTTTGCATTGTTCTTAATCTTATCGATAACTCTTTTGTAGGTTGGGAACAGGCTGAAGCTGAAGTTACTGCTCTCAAGGGGTTACTTGAAGCTGCTTCTCTGAAAAATGCTGCTCTCGAGGATCGAGTCAGCCAACTAGACAAAGCCCTCAAGGAATGTGTCAGGCAATTGCGTTTGGCACGAGAAGAACAAGAGGAGAAGATCCATGACATAGTTGCGAAGAAGTCACAGGTGCTGGAGTCTGAGAACTCCGAGCTGAGGAAACGGCTAGAAGTGACCCGATTAGAAGCATCGTCCATGTTATTACAGCATGATCTACAAGAAAAGCTTCAGATAATTGAGAAAGAGAATATGGATCTTAAGGCCAAGCTTCAGGAAATTGATAAAGAAAACATGGATCTCAAGGCCAAGCTTCTTGTGCAGTCCAAGGATATGAAGATACTATTGTTGGAAAGAGACCTGAGCAACCAAGCAGCAGAGATAGCGAGTAAGCAGCACCTGGAAAGCGTTAAAAAGATTGCGAGGGTTGAGGCAGAGTGCCGCAGGTTACAGCATTTAGCTCGGAAAACATCATTGGTCAATGAATTGAGGCCACTACAAAACAATGTTTGCATGGAATTGCTGACTGACAGCCACTCCGACAATGAGGAGGGTATGGCTGTTGCTGATAATGAACTGCGAAATTCTGACTCGTGGACATCTGCTTTGAGTGCTGAGGTTGATCAGTTCAAGAATGGCAAGGATAGTTCTAAGACTCTTGTTAACAATCCTGTTGAGATTGACATAATGGACGATTTCCTTGAGATGGAAAAGTTAGCTGCATTGCCTTATTCAGACCGCACGAGTTCTAGTTCGGAAACTGACTCTGAGAAGGCAGTGGCAAGAGACAACTCTTCAAAAGTTGAAACTGAAGAACTGAAAAATCAGGTCACAGATTTGCAGGAAAAGTTTGAAGCAATTGCAACCGAGAAAAGGGAGCTTGAGATGACCCTGATGGAGATGAGAAACCAGCTTGACATATCAAGCGACGCGCTGGTGGCTGCAAAGCATAGGTTGGTCGATATGCAAATGCAGTTGGACTCGGCAAACAAATCTAAACTTGCTGCTTTGGAAGATGTTGAGCGATTGGACTCAGAGAGGAAGGCTTTGGAGTTGCAGTTGGAGTCCAAATCTGTAGAAGCTGAGGAGCTACTTATGGTTATAACTTCATTGGAAGAAAATTCAGGGCAGAAAGAGTTGGAGTCACAGTTAGAACGAATATCAGCACAAGCCACAGAGCTTCGCCTAACTGTGGCATCACTGGAAGATAGGGTTGAGGCTGAGAGAGCTGTTTCTGTGCAACAGAAAGAAAATTCAGAAGCCGCCTGGGCTGCTAAAGAAGAAATAGAGGCACAGCTGTGTTCAGCAAACACTGAAACAGCAAAACTACATGACATTATCAGAGCACTGGAGAATGATATTGAAAAGGAGAAGACACTTCATGAGGACCTCACAGCACAACTACAGCTTAAAATTGAAGCAGCTGTCAATGCAGTTAAAGAATCAATGGGGTCACAGATATGTTCAGCCAATACTGAAGTAGAGAAGCTGCGAGATGTTATCAAAGTGCTAGAAGATAAGGTAGTAAAGGAGAAGGCATTACATGAAGAGCTTGCAGTAGAAGTACAGTTGAAAATTGAAGCAACGAGAAGCCTTGAGATTGTCAAAGAGTCCTTGGAGGCAGAATTGTGTTCAGCAAACAGTGAAATACAGGAACTGCGTGAGATCACCAAAGAACTAGAGAATAAGGTAGAAAAAGAGAAGGTGCTTCTTGAAGAAATCTCAACACAATTTGAGATGAAAATTGAAGCGGAGAAAACTCGTTCCATGGAGGCTGTTAAAGAATCCTTGGAGGCACAATTATGTTCAGCAAACACTGAAATACATAAACTGCGGGAGGTCACCCAAGCACTAGAGAATGAGGTAGAAAAAGAAAAGGCACTTAAGGAAGAGCTTTCGGCACAATTGGAGATGAAGAATGAAGTAGAGAGAACTCATTCTGTGGAGTCTGTTAGATCATCATTTGAGGAGCAACTCCAGTTTGCAAACTCGGAAGCTGCAAAGCTGCGTGATATGGTGTCGGCACTTGAGCATGATGTGGAAAAAGAAAAGGAATTTTCTGCAGAGCTGCAGATGCAGCTAGAAGCTGTAGAGGGCATAAAAAAGGTGTTGGAATCAGAGGTTGAGTCAGCACATCAGGATGCCAGAAATCTCAACCAGAAGGTGGAGTCATTGGAGGTAAAACTCAAGGAACAGATGTCTTTAGCCGAAGAATACACTGCCAAGGCTGAGGTTGTACAATCAGAGAGAGTCGCTGTGGAGCATCGACTTCAAACAGCAGAGAGAGAACTCATAAAATTGACAAACAAGGTGAGCTCGCTTCACAGGGAGATTGAGCAGGAGCGATTGCTGTCAGAAGATTATGAATATAAATGCCGAAATTTGGAGGCACAGCTGTCAAGAGATAGTCGTGATGCGAGGCTTTGGCGGCTTGCAAACTCGAATGGAGAGCTGAAGGTCAAGAAGGTAAGTTTCTATGTATACTTGGCCTGCTAGGTTCCGAGTACTCAAACAGCATATGTTTTTCCTTGCTAACACCCATTCTCAGCACGAAACTGTACTATAAGCATCATATCTGCAAAGTGGCCTACAGGCTACAGCTATCCCAACTTACAATTGCTTAAACAGTATCCATAATAACATGAATGCTCAAACATTGCTTGGTCTACATATTGAATCCTAGTTAAATGTTTGTGTTTGTTTATAGGAGAAGGAGCTTGCTAACGCAGCTGGGAAGCTTGCAGAATGCCAGAAGACCATTGCTTCTCTTGGACGCCAATTGAAATCACTGACAGACCTCGACAGTGTGGTATTGGAGCCTGAAAGGCCGGAACCCAGGGACATGCCAATGCCTTTAGACTTTAGAAATAGCAATGCTGAATTCGCAGTCTTTGCAGATGATTTATATGACTTCGACCTCCCAAACGTGAACGGGAGCTGCTTTTCACCGCTCCCTTCAATTCAACCCACGTCCCCGCCCTCAGAAATGTCAGTGTTTGCAGGGGGGCTTTCGACTCTGAGCAGTTACAGGAGCAAAAGGGCAGGTAGGAGGTTATGAAAAAAGATTACCTAGGTGCTCCACTAACAAACGGTTCATGGATGCTCTCATATATAGGTCTAGATCAATGTACATCCACAGAAACTGATTGTAGATTCGTGCATTAAATTCCGTTCCAGCAAGCTCAGTTTTTTATAGCATGCTTGAAGAGGTCTTACTGCAATAGCGTGCGGTTCCGAGGCGCCGAAACTGTTTGCTGTAAAATGTAAACGGAGTGTCAGTTTGTGATGCAAGGTCTAAAGATTGGACATTTGCGCCATATCCAGGTTGGATTGTTTTTGGGTTCCCTGGAAAGAGAAATCCTTGAGAATCTTTACAATGCTGAAATGAATATGAATCAGTTATTTCTTCTAATCTAACATTTAGATACACTTATACTACTCTGACTCTTGAAGTAGTATTTTAAAATAGTATGAACTATTATGAGTATTTACGGGGGAAAAAGTAACCACAGGCTGTAATTTTTTGGACCTCTTAGGATGAATTAAACACTTAATCATTTATTCATATGAACTACATCCATTTCATTTTCCTGTCTTCTTCCACTATTTGTCTTCATTTTGGCGGCGGATTGAAATTCGATAGAAAAGAACATGATGCAAAGACAATGCTGCTTGCCTTTGCATCAGGTACTTCTTTTCAAAATCATCTCCACACAGGCATCACAAAATTTTTTGTCATCTTCTTGTTTTCAAAAAACCTTCTGAGTATATGGTTCAAATATTCTAGCATTAGCAATTCTATAATGCTAGAATATTTCAACTAGGTACTTAAAAAAAATTGAAAACAAGATGATGACAAAATATTTTGTGAAGCATGTGTCGAGATGATAGAAAAGAACACGATGGAAAGGTAGGGAGCATTGACACAAGAAACGTTTCTAATAACATCTCCAAGTTTTCTTTTGTCAATGCTTCATGCCTTTGCATCCTGTACTTCTTTTAAATTATCTCCGAGCGTGCATCGCAAAATCTTTTGTCATCTTCTTGTTCTCAAAAAACCTTCTGTGTACCTGGTTGAAATATTGTAGCATTAGCATTTTTTATAAAAGAAGAAAAAATCCTCATAAAAGGATCCAATGCAAAAGAGGTTTTCTTTTGAGTTTTATATTACCAAGCTGTGTACATGCCTCCTTGTCCCTAGAAGGCTGAGTTCCTAGGAAGAAGGATTTATGCCTGATTGATGATGTGTCCTATGACGTAGGCATCCTCTTGCCATTTGTTGTTGAAATATTCTAGCATTGGATTCATTTATGCCGAATTTACTCCTTTTATGAAAAACTCCTAATGCTAGAATATTTACTCCAAAGGTGTTTTTGAAAATAAGAAGTTGACGAAATATTTTGTAAAACATGTGCCGAGATGATAGACAAGACCATGATGTAAAGGCAGGGAGCATTGACACAAGAATAGTTTCTAATAACATCTCCAAGTTTTCTTTTGCTAATGCTCCTTGCCTTTGCATTTGGTTCTTCTTTTCGATCATCTCTACACAGGCTTTATAAAATGTTTTTTCATCTTCTTGTTTTTAAGAACCCATCTAAGTACCTGGTTGAAATATTCAAGCATTAACAATTTTGTATAAAAAAGAAGTAAATTCACTTATAAAAATGAACAAACACAACAAAAAATCATTATAGATAACAATTAATCATTCACATTAAACAAATACCACCATGATTAGAGATGTTGCTACCCTTATTAACGTTTTATGTTGAGAATGTAAATGTAGCCCAGTATCTGGTTGGGTTAATTAAGTAATTCCTTTGAGAGTGAAAAATAAAAATTAGAGTGTGTGTTTCAATGTTGGAAGATAAAAATTGGTGTTCAAAATCTCAAGATTAGCTTTAGCCACAATGTTACATCTAGACTTAACAAATATCTTAGATTATTAGCTGTAATTTATATTTTGAAATTGAAATATATAAAGCCAAATATGAAATCTTAATAACAAATCCACAAGGGTCCAATGCAAGATGTTTTCTTTTAAGTTTGTATATAATGAAACCGTATAAGTCTCCTAGTTTCTTCTGAAAATAGAAATATTTCTGTTTACATTGAATGTAAAATATTGCTTTAGCTTTTGCCACCTTGTCAGTGAAAACTTTTCCGGCATGGCGCTCTCTGAACCGACGTAATTATCGAAAGACCATACCTAAGAAACGTCAGTGAAAGTGATGAAACACTCAATTTTGTCCTGCATTACAAGTGTTGGCATAGCAGTTATTGCAGACTGGGAAGACTACTGAGCGGGGATTCAACCTTCTTTTTAGTTTAGTTATCTTTTTCTTTAGATCGAGTCTTAGTTATCTTTTTAGTTTAGTTTTCTCCATGTCGAGTTATTCGGCATTGGGAATTTATTTTCTTCTTTTTTTCATCGGTCACGTCGAGGATAAAGGATGTATTCTCAGTCTGTTTGCTGAGTGTTTGGCTGTATGGTTATCTATGTGAATCTTCATACAGATTTAGGATTGAGTTTTGGAGCTATATACTAAGTGCACTTAGTTATAATATCTTTATATTTTAAAGTACTTATAACATAAAAATGTACTAAGTCATTATTTAATATAATCCTTCTTTTATTTAAAAACTTAGGACATGCATAATTTCGAGACTCAGATTCGTACGATATACACTACCCAGTCTCAGCATTAATACGTACACCTTGACCTGAATTCATGACCTCGTGGATATGTGAACGAAGTTTGATGATAAAATTATTTGTTCACCCATTGCTGTGGTATATTCCTTCCTACACGGTGTGGTACATTACTCGTTGCTACTCGTTAAGGTTTTCTTGGCACATGATTATTTGACAAATCTCGAGTTCACAAGTAGTAATGTTTTAATTTATTGAGTGTTGTTATGCGCATACGAGCTTCCTGCTGCTGACTTGCTGAGACGTGGGCCCAACCTTACCTGCTGTCCTTATCGGCTTTCCATATTGTTCAGGCAATTAATAATTCACTGGTATTTTCTTCTACATATTGACTAATACGGCTTTGTACTTGAGTGTAGAATTTCATGTCCGCTTCCGATGAAACAAAAGTTTAGACACTTCTCAAAGGATGGGAGCTGTATACGCAGATACGGATGCATCCAATTTATACTAACCGCTCTTGTGGAAAAAATTGGAATAAAATCAGACGTAGATATGTGCAATCAATAACGGCCATCACGACCAGAGCACTGATGAATATCATAACGATATCATAGACAAGAAGAAGGAATTCATGATCAGAAGAAATAAATTGGCCTCCCTTTTGGGTGAGCACTGCTCAGGGTTTAATCATAGGCCGGGGGCAAGTTAATGCTGCTCATCCGAGAGGTGTGTTGAGTGGTTATGGGTTAACCATCTTCTTGCAAGTGATGGGAGCTGGAGAATTAAATGGGCAAGCAAGCAAAGCAAGCCCAATCAATTGCTGCAATTGTTGTTGGTTGCTGAAACTGACTTTTTCTCTTCCTCGAGTCCTATTGTCTTTTCTTCCATTTTTTTTCCTAGTAATTGACTTCTTCTAGAAGCCTTTTTTTCATGCTTGTGATCTTGAACATCGTTTCTTGGCCTGAAAAGAATGGGGAGACATTTATTGCTGAGTGTGGGATGGAGGTGTCGCCTTGGATATGCACGCTTTTGTTGAAGTGACTAGTTGGAATCAGTTTGGTGGGAGAGAGCTGGTCGTTAAAGTTTTCTTGGCACACGTTTGGGAGGATAACGACCTCTACTGTTTCATCAATGTTTTATTTTTGCTTTAAACTTCAATGTCTTAGCTTAAAATAGTTTGCTCCTCATTTTAGTTTTTATATTGGAACTATTGGGCTACTTGTTTTATTTATTAGTGACGTCCATCATCCATTAGTCCACTTAAAGAGATCACAAGTTGTTTCCGGAAAGAAAATAGTATAATTCATATGTAACGATTTCTCCTTTTATTAGTCAGTCGTCGAATTTGAAGTAAACTTTTACTACAGTTCCTTGACGAGAGTGAGAGAGAGAGAGAGAGACCGAGAGAGAATAAAGACTGCTTCTATTGTTAACATACGTATTTCATATACAGTTGACAGCGAAATACCATCAAGTACAAAGCCGCCTTGATCTGGCAATAACAGACACCTCCAAAGAGAAAAGTGAGCATCGTTTTCGAACTGTCACTGATACGACCGGATCCATTTAGTCCTCATATATATGGTTGAACTGCATAAGTTTACCACGTGTTTTCAAGGAAATAATTATTGATCCCGTGATTATATATTCCTGCAAGGATGTAGCTTGATTTTTTTTTGTTTGGTTGTTTCTTCTAATATAGTTTATACAACTTATTAAAATTCAAACAAGAGTGAGTGATTTTTTACTGATGTGTCGGTTTCCAAAATTTTGTTTACTACGGATATGCAAATTGAGCTTTACAATTTGTGGTCCTCACGACCAAGTTCACGTACGTTGCGATGCTAGACTTGTATACGCAAGAGCAGAGTGTATGGATTAGAGTATTATTGCAACCGATGTGGTAGTACACAAGGCAAGACAACCCCAGGCCGGAAGATACCGCTGGAAACTATGCATCAATCTCGCCAGAATTCCAACAAGAATATGAGTGAGAGAGAGAGATTGTCTTGGTCCCTACTCTCTACCTCATCTCTCTACCTCATCTCTCCTTGTCCAGTGCCCTCTAATTAATTCTTCACGGCGAAATTACCCCTTGTTCTTGTCGTTCTTGGCTGTCATCGCCGTATATAAGCACAAATCCTCGGCCAGATCACAAGGCACAAGCAGTCCCTGTCCACTCACCCAGAGCGCCCTGCTGCCAGCTACTCTCATCGTCCCATCCCATGGGTCTCTTCAGCTCGCCAGCCAAGGTCTACAAGCCGGCCGCCGAGGTCGACCTCGGCCCCGGCAGCGACGAGTTCTACATCAGCCCCAATGTCAAAGGTCTGCTCGCCATTCCCAATCCTGTGCTGAATTTGGTGTTCTGAGTTCAGTTCTTGGAGTCGAGATAGAATTGAAGTGAGAGAATTCTCTGCTAGTGCTTTGTGTTCAGAATGAAATATATTTGTTGTTGGTCTTTGATGATAATCAGCTCCCCGCGTCGCCGGGCTTCTGGTGAAGATCTTCGTGTGGATCCTCGAGATGCCGATCATCGGGACGATGGTGCTTTATATCTTGAAGAAGGATAATCTCATCAATAAGGTGAAGCAGAGCTCGAATTCCAATTCCAATTCCCTTTCTCTCTCTCTCTCTCTCTCTCTCTCCTTCAAAACTACTATTTCTCTCTGTTTTCTGACAATGGAAGATGACCACGCGCATGCATGCATGTAAAGATCAGTAACAACGATCACAAATTCACAATTGCACATAATTGACAGTTGTCTGACTCTGGAACCCACTGAAACTGCAGCTCGTGTCCGACGCCGACATCCCGGAGCCGCCGCTCTTCACCGCGACCCATAGCTGGGAAGGTTCACTCCTGCAACAAAACTCCTGAAATTTCTCTGAACATGCAGAGGCCGAGCTCTGAACCTAACCAAACTTTTTTTTTAAAAAAAAAATCATTGTTTTGTTTCAGACATCCCGGAGCAGAACGTGAGCCTGACGAAGCCCGACCTGTCGCCGGCCGAGCGTGTGCAGGAGGCCGTGAGCTGCCTCCCGGCGCGGCTGGAGTCGACGCTCGCCGCCGGCGGGCTTAATAAACGGTGGACGATCAGGGATTTCCACGACGCGTACCGGTCGGGGGAGACGACACCTGTTGAGGTCAGCTCTCTTATTACACTGACACCTGCTGAGATCTCAAAATTAAAATAAGAGAAAAAGAAACTGTCAAATGGACACTGTCAGTGACGGGCTGCAACTGCAACTACACAACGCACTGTTGCGTGCAGGTCGCGAAGAGGTTCCTGGCGGCAGTGAAGGAGTGCTCGGGGGGCCCCGGTCGCAAGAACATGGCCTTCTTCATCAGCTACGACCCCGACGACATCATGCAGCAGGCTGAGCAGTCCACCCTTCGATACAAGCAAGGTACTGCGTACTAACCCAAAAAAAAAAAAAAAAAAAGAAGGCAAGATATTGGTGGCGTCTTCGTTAATTAAGTGCTAAAACAAAACCAGACATCGTGTTTTGGCAAAGGTTGACGGGTGAGTCGAGGAGTAGAAAAGGCGCCGTTTCTGTTGCTCTCACCGCCACTGATGCGTTCTTCCACCAACGCCTCACCCTTTTTGTGCAGTGCCACCAAACTTTGTAGCCTAGTCTGTTAATTAGGCCTGCACCCACTGGCTACCAGCCGAGCGGTGCAGTGACCCTCACGTATTTTCTTTGCCCCGGTGCAAGTAGTACATACCTGGAGCGAACAAACCGTGCAGGAGACTAAGTTTCCCGGTGCAAGTAGGTACGTGAGTGGTTGAACAGCGAAATCCAGTCGGTGAGGTTCTTCAGATCGTTGCCGTCCTGGGTCGGAGACAGCAGGTACTAGTAGAGTAGTAGGTCGAGACGGCCTGGTCCATCCGTATCCACACGGGCCCTGCTGAGGTGCCGAGGACACGCACATTCATTGCGCAGCCAATCGATGTTTCCAAGTACTAGGTGTCAGCAGGAGTAGTACCCGCTTCATCGGTTTACTGGTCTGTCATTCAGTGCAGGTCACAGAAGTTGCTTGCTTCCTGCATAATTTTGCATTGGCTGCGGGTCACAGATCTACATCCGTTCATCCGTTTTATATGTCGCCTTCTTTTTCGTGCAAGGGCAACCACCTGTATCTGAGACTGCTGAGTAACTGCTGTGTTGTGATGGTTTGGTTGACAGGGACGCCTTTGTCGGCGATGGACGGGGTGCTGGTGGCCGTGAAGGACGAGATCGACTGCCTCCCCTACCCCACCACAGGTATAATATATAGTAATCCCCAACTAAGTAACTAACTAACCACTGTGTTGTGTCAGACAGAGATCGATGGAAGGACCAACTACTAACTAATAGGATGAAATTATTTGGGCAGGCGGGACGCGGTGGCTGGGTTCGGCGCGGCGGTGCGTGGCGGACGCGGCGTGCGTGGCGCAGCTGCGGGCGTGCGGCGCCGTGCTCGCGGGGAAGGCCAACATGCACGAGCTCGGCGCCGGAACCAGCGGCATCAACCCGCACCACGGGTAATCCTACTCTTTCTCTCTCTCTATGTACTATTTTTTCCATTCCAAAATAATTAGCACTTTAGATATTTTTAATTTTTCTAAAATAATTAACATTCTTACTTTCAAGTACATATATTTTTTTCTCTTTTCAATACAACTCTATTTCTATCTTTTTTCTACTAGTTTTCTATACATCTATCATTTATACTCCTCCTTAATTCTGGTACTTTAAAGTGTCAATTTCCTTCTTCCTACTGTGAACAACTGGTGGTACCAGTTCGCTGCAGCCGTGCCGGCCGTGCCGCGCTTTGCCACTGTGAACAACTAGTAAAGGTACGAGACCGGAATAGTAGCTGTAGCCGTGCCGCGCTTTGCCACATCATCAGCAGTCGACATCACCTATACTAGTAGCAAGTACTGTAGGCTATTACTAGTACCACGACCCTGCTCATTAACCGGCGTCACCCACCTGATCGACCTGCCGCCAACGCAAGCTAATCATCATTATCATGACTATGGGCTGCACGGGGCACGGCTCGTTATTCACTGGATCGATCTCATCATATGCATGCATGATGATGCGCGAGTGTAGTACCCACCACCAACCAGCTGGTTCGGTTCGTGCGTGCGTTCGGACAACCACACCGATGGTGTCAACTCCAGTAGTGACACTGACAGCTCCATCGCTTATTATGGTGTGATGAATAACGTACAACGTGCAGGTCGACGAGGAACCCGTACAACGCCGACAAGATCGCCGGAGGGTCGTCGAGCGGCTCGGCCGCCGTGGTCTGCGCGGGGCTCTGCCCCGTCGCGCTCGGCGTCGACGGCGGCGGCTCCGTCCGGATGCCGGCGGCGCTATGCGGCGTCGTCGGGTTCAAGCCCACCGCCGGCCGACTCTCCAACGCCGGGTAATCATACAGCTTTCCCACCGTCTACTGTGTACCTTTCTCTTGCCCCTCCGAGTCTCAACTATACACAGTATTATGAACAATGGCATTCCATTCGCAGGGTGCTTCCGCTGAACTGGACGGTCGGGATGCCCGGGATCCTCGCAGGGACGGTCGAGGACGCCCTCATCGCGTCAGTCACACACCTCTTTCTCTTTTAATTTCTTCCACACAAAGCGTCGCTGTCGCTGAATAGATATCTCGATGCCGTTATTTAACTGTGCAACTTCCATCTGATGAACTGCAATGTACGATACCTTGTGCTGCTGTTTTGCTTCTTTCAGATACTCGGCGATCGTCGACCAGTCGCAACCGTCGTACCTGCGGGTAAGGAAAACAAAAGGACTATCACCATTTTCTCAACTTTTTTCTCGCTACTGTTTCCAGCTTATTACAGTGAACTTGTTGAATTACTGACAAGAGTTTCACCTTGCAGCCGGAGCTGAACCTGCCTCTTCTCAACTCTACACCGTCCATCAGCAACGTCAGGCTAGCGAAATCCGCAAAGGTTCAGACCGCTAATAATAACCAGTTTGCGATAAAATCGATTTGTGTTACAACTAACATCGTCCTAACACTGCGGCAAACAAAAAAAAAAAAACACGTTACAGTGGTTCAATGACAGTGCCGAGGACATCAGGAGCTGCTGCGACAAGGCTCTCCAGATGCTCAACGCGCACTACGGCTGGCAGGTCAGGAACACACCTCAGTTAGTGACACGCGGAGTTGGGGACTTAAATAATGTTTTATGCAAGTTTAGTTTTGTTTTCCCCCGAGAACCACACACACAGGATTTGTGCTAGAAGATCTCATCAAATTAAATCGCTCTTGTTTGTGATGATCGCTGCTGCGAGCAGACTGTGGAGGTGACCATTCCCGAGATCGAGGAGATGCGTCTCGCGCACTACGTGACGATCGGTTCAGAGTGCACCACCTCGCTCGCCAAGTACCTCGACACCCTGTAAGCTCATACTGTCGATGGTTCAGAATGTCATTATTGATTATTCGCACATTGGACTGAATGTCTGAAACAGGCGATCAAGCTGTGTCTGAAACTGATGATGGCACTGTAATGACAAATTGTGGCAGGAAGAGGTCTGAAATCGGTTGGGACGCAAGGGTCGCGCTCAGCGTTTACGGCTCCTTCAGCAGCAGGGCGTACCTCAACTCGCAACGGCTTCGGTGAGTTGCTACATATCCTATGTTGTGGGAAGGGTTACTTCTGCAGTAATCGGTCAATGAAAATCTTGAGCGTTGTGTGAGGCTGAAAGATCAACAGCTACCTCTTAGCATTTTGCAAACTGAACAAGAATATATGTTGGTTCAGAAACCGTCAGATGTACTTCCACAAGGAGATCTTCAAGACCGCAGACGTGATCGTCTCGCCGATGACGGGGTATCTTCACAGTTCCTCACCACGTATCAGATTTTTATTAGCACCTTCATCCTGTCAGTTAATAACATGTAACTCATCGTTCGTACGTCCTTCTCCGTTGCCAACTCCTTGTGCAGCGTGACTGCCTACACGCTGCAAGACGACGCGCTACAAACCGGCGAGCTCGACTACATCAACGGAGGTAATTAGTCTCATGCTCAAGAACTCAGTCAGGGGGGGGGAATGTCAATGTTTCAATGATTCCACATCGTCTCCTAATTAACATCACGAATACTGTTTCCGATTCCATTCAAAAGCCGCGCTGGTCCGGTACTCCATTGCAGGGAACTTCCTCGGCTTGCCGGCCATCACCGTCATGGTAACGCGGCTATTAATTATTTCTGCAGAAACAGCCAAGACTTGTAAAAATTGCTGTTTTTACACTAACTTAATATAATGATCTATCTGGTGATGAAATCTGTCAGGTTGGGCATGACAAGGAGGGCCTGCCCATCGGTCTCCAGTTCATCGGGAGGCCGTGGTCAGAGGCGACTCTGCTCCACATAGCATTCGCCATGCAGGCAAGTGAAATCTGCTTTCTAATAAAGTACATTTTACACAGCTGAAATGTGAATCTGTGGCTGTACCACTGATCACTGAAACTACTAACCTTCTGAATTGCAAGCAGGAAGCGTGCGCGAAGAGCCACAGGAAGCCGGCGGTGTTCTACGACCTCCTCAAGAAAGATTGATTGATCAAAGCAACCCTGGGAATTAATGGAAGATGTTAATTATGGAGAGCGCAAAAGAGCAGTGATACAAAAGGATTAAGCTGAACCGGACGTCGAAAACGAAGGGGTCACCCCGATTCGTGAATAGAATTCAGAATTGCTCGGACCGGTTCATGTGTTGTGTGTAGAGTACAAATAGTCTGTGCATGTCGTGCACAAAATATGCAATATAAAATTTGCGGGATTTTACCCTCTCACACTCAATAGTTGGAGTTCTTCCGTATTCCCTACCTGAATGGTTCGGGATGCCGTCTCACTCGTCATAAAACCTGCCATCCAATCTTTCTATTCTATCGCAAGTAATGGACGTCCAAGATTCATGTCGTGCATGAATTAACATCAAACGATGTGTGCAAAGTAATGTTTTTAACTGCGAATGAACATAAAAATTTGAGAGTGTCTAATTTTCAATCGATTGAAAATGGGTTACTTTCAATCAACGTTTTTAACCCTTAGATCTAAATCTAATGGATACAAAAAGATAAAATTTTTCTATAGTCTATACTCCCTCCGTTCCAAAATTATTGTCGACATTAACTTTTTTCGCTATCTTTGACCATTCGTCTTATTTAAAAAATTTCAAAAAACATCATATATTTTTTCATGATTTATTTTATTACTAGATAAAATTGAAATATAACTTATAACTTTTCATATGTGAACAAATATTTTGAATAATACGACTGGTCAAAGATCACGAAAAAAGTCAATGACAACAATAATTTTGAAATATAGGGAGTACATAACACTAATTAATATAAATAATCCTATAAATAAATAAATAACAAAAGAAATAAAAAGAACAAAAGAATATACACACAACCGTCAATTGAAAGGGATGCTACTTTTCAATCGACTGAAAAGTAACATTATCGTAAAAATATCATACTTGCTTCTGATCAATCGACTGAAAATAAACGGGTATTTCATTCAACATCTCGACCTTCTTATCTGAGATTTTATTTTATTTTACAATAATTATGTGTTGACTAGAAAGAAAAGTTTATCAATGTATTTGACTAAAAACAAATTATAACTTGTTAGTTGTCAGATCTACATCTAAGGGCTGAACGGTGATTGAAAGCATCTAGTTTTCAGTAGCAACTAACATCAACACCTACTCGAGCAACCATTACTCTTACAACTACAGCCTGGTCGAACGTCCGAGAAGTACGTAGAGCATTTCCGTTTTTTTTTTTTTACTTTGATGCACTTGTCTATTAACTCCTGACCACGAAGCCTTTATTAACTCGTGACGATGATATGATAAACAAATTATATAGGATTATAGATTAATGCTAACAATTTGTGACAATGATATGATAAACAAATTATAAGCATATTAACTCGTGATCATTAGATTTTTTTTACTATTATAGAGGTTACAACCATAAAACTAACTAGATGAATACCTGGCGTGTTGCTGCGGGAAAGTTTGGATACTTCGAAATGAAATGATGGATAATAAAGGAATATTGATGCAGTATGTCATATGACTTGTCCAATTTGAAAATGGTAGGGCAAGTAGGAGAGGACTTTAGAACATTTAGAGGTAGCCATTTTTTACCTGAGTACTTATGTAAATAAAATCTTGATGCATTTGTATTTAAGAACAATTATGAAATAATGAAACCCATTCTATTGTTATTGGACAAAACTGAAATGGAAATAGTTCCGTAATTTTGTCATACTTATGTGCTATACAAATTAGTTTTGGTTGACTGAACTTTGTACTACTAATACATGAATAAGAATAAGTGTTTTGCCCAAAGCATATTGTACTATGGGAAAAGATCTCGGAGCTAATAACACAATATATATTCACATATGTTAAGCCAACTGACTAATAGAATGAAGTGCAATATGTCCAACAAAGGAGAAATGGACTTAGAGAATGCATGTGTAACACCACAATTATTTTACAACGAAAATATGTAAAAAAGTTTCATATGTGAAGATTCCATCTCATAGGATCCTGTTGAATTCTATTGCACCACGAAAGTAAACTGGAATTGAGAATCAACCTGAAAAAACAGGAAGTTAAAAAAGAGATGGAGAGTAAAATATGGGGATTTAACAGGTAAAAGCTATTGTGCAATGAAATAATCAATACAGATGCTACTGACTACTGAGGAACAACGCCTATTGATGTTAATTTCATATAATTGAGTTATTGTGGCATAAAATACTGACACAATAACATGATGCAAAACCATATGAAAGAACAATGTATGCTTGTAAAATTCAAGATGTGAAGAAAAAAATGATGTCAGATAAACTTGCAAGTAACGTAAGCATACCACAGCTTAAAATGCAGCTGTTTCAGACAAAAAGTTTAATAAAGTACGACAGTAATATAAGCAAGGGCTACCTAAGAAGAACTCCGCAACTTGGAAAAATTAAGTGAAACGATTCATTAGACAATATAGTAAAGAAATTGGAACTTGATGGTATCCTACAAAGAAATTAATTGGAATGGATGGTTTGCAAAAACTGACTTGGTTTGGCTGGCGCTTGCTATATAGAAGAATCCCTGGGTGTAATCCTGCACCAACAAAGCTATTTAGTGAGAAACATGCATCGCTATTTGCTTCAAAGCAATCCAATAACTAAAAACAAAGGGAAAGAAATCAGCCAAGAGTGAGTGGATCCTGTGCGTGTTGCTGTGCCAGGCTTTTTCCATACTGCAGTGGGCAGGCGAAGCTGGAAGCTCGTAGCGAGTACATAAAGGGCCAAATAGCTTATGAAACTGAAGGTCCAAAGGGTAAATAATGGACGACAGTTTCTTTCGATTTATGGAGGTGAGCAATAATGGACGGCAGTTTCCCTCGGTTACAGAAACAAAATAGAGTGACGTCAAGACTCGGAAGGTAAGCGATCCATATTTGTATTGACGTACTTGTGCACCAGGGTGGAGACATAGAACAACTGAAGAGGTTAATGGTTGGATTAAGTTGTGAGATTGCAATCTAATGGCTGACAATTAAGGATGACGTGGCTGGCTGTGGTATGAGAAAAATAGTAATTGAGGACTTTTAGTGGGTTGCATCTTCTAAATATACGTCTACATAAATAAGTTTTTGATGGTTAAAATCTCAGACAACTTAGAATTAATAAATCTAAAAAATTTAGTACTCCCTCTATCTTTAAATTATTGTCTCTGTTGACTTTTAAATATTCATTTGACCATTCATCTTATTTAAAATATTAGTTCAAATATATAAAAATATAATTCATTTTAAATTCTCTCTAGTAATAACAAATTATAAAAATATGATATTTTTAGTTTTAGTTTTCCTCTCTTTTTCTTTGTTTGGTTTTTTATTTTATTCATCTCTCTTCTTCTTTGTCTTTTTTGTTTTGTTTGTTTGTTTGCTATTGTGCTTTGTTCAGGACGGGCTCTGAGCCTAGGCGTTAAGTGCGACGGCCTAGGGCCTAGACATAGGAGGGGCCTAAAATAGTTTATGTACATATACTATAGGTGTTGGAATTATGTCTTTCAACATTAATCAATCTATTTATATTTTGGTTATTAATATATACTTAATATAAAATTAATATTATTGGTGTGATAGAAAATGATTGTTAATGTGGAATATTTGTTACTCTTAAAAATCATGTACTCGAGAATGTTTATGCTAAAACAGTAGATGAATTTATCAGGAATTTTTTATTTATGTTTAGCTCCCAAAATTGTTCATCTTCCAAATTCCCAACAATAGGAACCAAATCTCAGATGAAAACTAGTTTACTACAACCCAAGCCCAACCAGCTAACACATAACCCACCATGTACGTGTATACTGCTCCTCTTTTCATCGATCCCAATTCTCCCGAACAAGTTTGCTTAACGCCAAACCAAACGCAGAACGCCGCCTCAGCGTCATCGCTTTGTCGTTGATCGTGATCCTCTTCTGAGCAAATCAGGTTTGTTGCTGGTTACTCCCATTAAAGTTTAGCACAAGAAAAACTAACACCCCCTGAGATAGGTTCAGTTTGCATGGTTAATCCAGTTCACTTTAAAGATATCATTAAAGTTATCTAACCCTGCTTTTTACTCAACTAATTATTAATGTATATTTGAGGGCTCTGTGTCAAGGTCTTGAAATAGAATCATATTTGTGATGGGGTACCATTAAATTATAGTTTTGAACTATTGTTTGACAAAACTTTAGGATCTTTTTTTTTTACTATTTGCATGAGCAACAAAAAACATTATTCCTCATCATTATTGTGTGAAAATTGTGTCAACAATGTGCCAAATTGATTACAGGTGACTGAATATCCAAGAAACCTAACGATAAATCATTAGCAAATCAAACACTTGTTATTTAAATACCAGATCGGTTCTTTCCGAGCTATATAGCTGGACGCGATGTGTCATGAAAAAGTTTATAACTTTCAAAAATAAAAGATTAATGTGTACACTGGCATGAAAAAAACTTCTAATGATATTTAGTTTGTTTGTACTAGGTGTACACCCTTTAAAATCAAAATTATTTACCCTTTAACATGAGACTCCGGTGCATATGCACCCATATTTTTTTTCTTATCAATAGTTATTTTACTTATTTACATTTATCAAAAAGTGTCTTTCCATCGATGGAGGCATCCACGCCTCATTTTCCCTTATTAGAATTTCCATCTTTGTATTACATGTTAATTATGATGGTAAGTAAAAATTGAAGTTATAAAATTAGTGAAATACTTTCAGTCAAAATTATAAAAGGCAAATTAAGATTTGGATAGTATGTTTAGTGACGTTTGTAAATATATCACTCATAGTACTTTGAAACTAGTGGTAACATGTGTCTTCTTCACGAAATATTCAAGAAAACTACATTGAAAATATTAGGGATTTATATATTTCAAACGAATTTAAGACAAGTCCAAGCTAAATTTAAATAAAACACATCGTTCGAACAGGCGGAGGGGCAAAACCGTCCACCCGGCAGCGCCGTGCTCCTCTCGTCTTCTTCCCTTCCCCAACCCCACCCACGAGCCTCCTCAGATCAGATCAGAGCCCGCGACCAAAGCAGAGGAGGGAAATCTCGAGACCTCACTGCGGCGACAAGGGGGAGGCTGCGGCACGGGAGCTCCTCAATTCCCCGCATCGCAGCAGCAACGGTAGCAGCAGGTGGAGGAAGATGTCGTCGACCTTCAGCGGCGATGAGACCGCCCCCTTCTTCGGCTTCCTCGGCGCGGCCGCCGCGCTCGTCTTCTCATGTAACCATCTCTTCCTCCCGTTCGTTTATCTTGTAGCTCACCCCTTTTGGGATTTTAGTTGGCGCTCTCCGATCCGTTGGGGTTGTCAATGTCCCCTCGAATGCTCGATCCATGTTGTGCTTATGCTTCTAGTTGCTCGGATATCCGCATCATGTCGGTTTGATCCGATCTGCAAAAGACAGGGGAAGGAAATTGGGTGAATTTTGGGTGGATCCATGTGGTGGGGATGCTCGTGGAGGCACTTGGACCGGTCTGAGAAGATCGTGCTTATTCCTTGCAGGCATGGGAGCGGCGTACGGGACGGCCAAGAGCGGCGTCGGCGTGGCGTCCATGGGTGTGATGCGCCCCGAGCTCGTCATGAAGTCCATCGTGCCCGTTGTCATGGCTGGTGTGCTCGGTATCTACGGCCTCATCATCGCCGTCATCATCAGCACCGGGATCAACCCCAAGGCCAAGCCCTACTTCCTCTTCGACGGCTACGCCCACCTCTCATCTGGCCTCGCCTGTGGTCTTGCTGGGCTCGCTGCCGGCATGGCCATTGGCATTGTTGGTGATGCTGGTGTGAGGTAAACACGCTTGCTCTTACTCACCTCCGTATTTTTATCGTTGACGCTGCTTAGTTCAAATTTGTGCTAAGCAGCGTCAACAAAAAAAGATCGGAGGTAGTACATAACTTGCTGTCACAAATGTTGGTTCGGCAACTATTTGCTTCTCTTTGGTACTATAGTTCATATATCTCCTGTGAAAGAATAATTATGAATTTATCAGATTACCATCCCTTGATCTGTTAGTTGACTTATTATTGTTATGATTTATCGTAACGACCAACTGTTGTTAACATCTAAATGATATACGTGGTTTCTGTTTAGTGGAGAATGCCAGCTTTAAAACGGTAAATGACATTCACACCATGACTTCTCTCAAATCTAGTACTCAAGGAACTCCAAATTAGTTCATTGATTGATTAGCTGAAGGTCAACCTATGCCAACTCTTCCTTATTTATCATACAGTAGTAGTTATATACTGATTGTATCTTGTTTGAAGAAGTTATTCACATATATTCTTTATAGAAAAATGTCAATGAGGCCCACTTCTTGCCAACCCATTTTGTAGGCAGACCGATGTATTCTGCTAGAAGTAAAGTAGAGTACTATTTGTGATTTACTTTTGACGTCTGGTTTGAGCTTATAATACATAACTTGCTGGAAAAATAAAGGTTGATATTTTTTTTAGTTATGCTATCTATACTTCAATGTTATGCTATATCTGATTTCAAATTGTTCCATTTCTGAAATTGGGTATGCTTTGTCTATGGGTTTTTCCTCTGCCCATTTGTGAATATTTTTGAACCCAAGAGAAGGTTAATTGTTTGATTGTGTGTAATCTGAAAGAGGTTATACAGATCTAGAGGTGTATGAGCAGAGCTTCAGAACTTGTAGCTTTCTAGATCACTGTTCTCTGCAGAAATTCCTTTTAAGTATATTGTATAAGAACACATTGTTTATTTTTAGAGTTGGTGCTTGAAATTTCATACCAGCAACCAATAGGAACTAGTACAAATAATGTGTCTTCTGTTTTAGCACTTGCTTGTGCTGACTGGGTAATCAGAATTATAGCAGTGCTCTTGTTTCATTGAGTTAGCAAATACACTGAGTTCACTGGATTGCAATGCTAATCCTTGTTAATGTCTGCAGGGCAAATGCTCAGCAGCCAAAGCTGTTCGTGGGTATGATTCTCATCCTCATCTTTGCTGAGGCGCTCGCCCTCTACGGTCTCATCGTCGGCATTATCCTGTCATCCCGTGCTGGCCAGTCCCGTGCAGATTAGGCATTTGCCCAGTTTCAATCTCATGTCGGCCCTTGCCGGGTCTTGTTTCACATTTCCTGAAATGAGAACCTGGAGCTCTTTAGAGGTTATTATTGTGTCTAGTTTTTGTCCTATGGTGAACCCAGTGAAAAACAAATCTGTAACCGCGGGAGGACTTATCCTGCTGTTGACATTCTTTTACCGTCGTGCTGGTGGGCTGTGGTTGATACTTGTGCAGTTTTGTGGGGTCTCTGGCTGGACGGCGATGTATCTGTTGAATAAGTAAGACATCTAATGCATTGGGTGTTCATGACACTGCTGTTTTGTTCCATTTTCTTTTGTTATTTGTTCTTGTGATCTGTGACTTCTGTGGGGAAAATTATGCGATGCACGATTAGTGCTAATTCTTTCTTGCAAAATCAACAACGCTATCACGATCTTGTGTTCTACCATTGCTGGCAGGAATTTTTTTCAGTGTTTATACCGTCTGTATAGTCAAAACTTTTGGATCCATTGTAGACAGTTGTTGTAATTCGGGGTCAAAGTTTGAGGAAACAGTGCAGTCCTGAACTCTCAATGCCCGAGAAATACGTCAAATTATATGACTCCACGACAGGATTTTGACATCAACTCAACGCCCAAATAATGTGTACTACGACTGGATTGTATCTTTCCTGACCCTGTCTAAAATTCAGAATGGCATTTTGGTAATAGGTTTATCAAGTTACTGCAGATTATTGAATGGCATTTTGGTACACATTGCTGCACCATATTTAAGGCCTCCTTTGGAACATAGGATTCTCAAAACGTAGAAATAAGAAAAACATAGGATTGGAATGTATCTTCATATGAAATCCTATAGGAATTCAAAATGCAGGATTTGTGTAAGAAATTGTTTGGATATGACGTAGGAAAAACACAAAAAACCTTTGGTGGGAAGAGTATATTAGAAGAGAGAATAAGAGAGATAGACATATTGTGCATTGGAATTTTCAAGGAATTCTAACATGAGGTTGGAGCTCATGTTTAGAATCCTCCAAAAAGTGGAGGAAAGGAATGAATCATATGTAATTTTCCTATGAAATTTTGTGTGCCAAAGGACTTGATAGGAATAATTTCCATAGGAATCAAATCATCCAAAATTCTTCCACAATTCCTCCATTCCAAATGAGACCTAAGTAGGTTTGTCTATACAATTATTGCAGCTCATTTAAGTTCATACGGTATTGCACTGCACGGATGAAAATAGACTCCATATGGTGAAACAACATCCGAGGAAAAATGTTCTTCCAAACATACTCCATACTTAAAAAACACGTCCATACAGATTCCTACTTAAAGAATATGTCCATATGGTGCTTCCCTTTCTATACATACAAAAATATGTAAAACAACATCCGAGTTTTCATAAATACAAAAATGTGCGTTGACGTGTTTACCTGTTTTAACTAAGAGTAGAGATTCAACATCGTGGCAACGCACGGATAAATAAAAAAAATACGACTCCTGCTCAGAATAAAACATCCGAGTTGCAATAAATACAAAAACACACGTTGACATGTTTATCTATTTTAACTAAAAGTAGAGATTCAACCTCGTGACAATGCACGAACACTTTGCTAGTTGTCGTATATTTGTCGACTTGCAGTACTTCGTACGTATGTTACAAATTGACTTTCGAACTAAACCCAACTTCCACACGTATACAACTCCTACTCAGAATAAAACATCCGAGTTGCAATAAACACAAAAAATGCAAGTTGATGTGTTTACCTGTTTTAACTAAAAGTAGAGATTCAATCTTATGGTAACGCACGGACACTTTGCTAGTTGTCGTATATTTGTCGACTTGCAGTACTTCGTACGTATGTTACAAATTGACTTTTGAACTAAACCCAACTTCCACACGTATACAACTCCTACTCAGAATAAAACATTTGAGTTGCAATAAATACAAAAAACGCAAGTTGACGTGTTTCCCTGTTTTAACTAAAAGTAGAGATTCAACCTTATGACAACGCATGGACACTTTACTAGTTGTCGTATATTTGTCGACTTGCAGTATTTCGTACGTACGTTACAAATTGACTTTTGAACTAAACCCAACTTCCACACGTATACAACTCCTACTCCGAATAAAACATCCGAGTTGCAATAAATACAAAAAACGCACGTTGACGTGTTTACCTGTTTTAACTAAAAGTAGAGATTCAACCTTATGGCAACGCACGGACACTTTGCTAGTTGTCATATATTTGTCGACTTGCAGTACTTCGTACGTATGTTACAAATTGACTTTCGAACTAAACCCAACTTCCACACGTATACAACTCCTACTCAGAATAAAACATCCGAGTTGCAATAAATACAAAAAATGCAAGTTGACGTGTTTATCTGTTTTAACTAAAAGTAGAGATTCAACCTTATAGCAACGCACGGACACTTTGCTAGTTGTCGTATATTTGTCGACTTGCAGTACTTCATGCGTATGTTACAAATTGACTTTCGAACTAAACCTAACTTTCACACGTATACACAACGATCGATTTCAAGCCAAGCAGTGTCATTCAAATATTTGGTAGCGGCCAAATTACTCACCAATACACAACTTCCGACAGGAACTACATAGAAGTGCTGAGGAGCTCAAAGTAGGGGGCCAGTTTCCGAATTCAATAAAACAAGCTTTGGGCGACGCCACAGGAAAACTTTCATGTTACCATGGCAAAAAGGGAAAGGACTAATGGAGCTGAGGAGCTCAAAGGAGGGGACAGTTTCCAATTCAATAAACCAAGCTCAAAGCAGGAAGGGGCCGTTTCCAAATTCAGCAAGGTATTTAGAGTGGTTCATTCTAGGCTGGTGAATGATTTTTTGCTTTTGGGGAGATCAGTGTAGCTCACCATGGGCAATCTGAAATTGTAGTAGGAATATAGGTAGGTTAGGCATTGGACTCTCATGCTTAGGAATCTTGCCCAATTTGTCCATCACTGACTGCAAGAAGATTGCATGAACTGTACTTCAACTTTAACTATAGAGGGACACGACATGAGCATGATTCGTATCCTAATGCAGCACTTGAGACGAGCGTGAACAGGCACAGCATATGGTTATGTCCTGCATATCAAGCTCTGCTCCGGCCACCCCAAAATGGCTACTACAGCATTAGCTAGAACTGATTAATAAAAGATCAATCCTACTAGTAGACATGAGGAAATCAGCACAAATTTTACTACACGAAAACTGTCATGATTGAGCAAACACTCACGACGAAAAAACTGAGAATTGTATCTCGGAAGAAGAAAGAAAAAGAAAGGGGGGAAAGATTAGTACTAGTCTCATCTCACTCAGCTGGATTATTCCTAGGCTCGCTAGCTGACCAGGAACTGGTCGGCACCGTCGACGATCAGCGGCGCGGACGGCCCTTCCAGCAGCAGCGAGTCCAGCGCCTCCGTCTGATCATTGCCTGCCACCGCGCCTTTGTTGCCACCACGCGGGTCGTCGTCCACAGGCGGCGGCGGCAGCGGCCTGTGCAGCGGCGTCGCAGGGTACCGCTCCTCCTTGTCCGCCGGGCGTTCCCGGCGCACCAGGAACACGTTGTTCTTGTCGTCCTCGTCGGAGTTGCTGTCCCCGCCGCACTGGGCAAAGAGGAGGCTGTGGTCATCGACGGGCAACTTATTATTAGTCGGAGGCAGCGGCAGCTGCTGCTTCCGGCGCAGCTGCTGCGTCTTGGTGCTGCCGCCCTGGCGCTGCCGGTGCAGCTGCACCACCTCGCGGTGCCGGCTGGCGTGCTCGGACGGCACGAACGTCGGGCTCGCCGCGGGCCGGTACTCCGGCAGCAGCCGGCCCTGCCTGTACCGCACGCCGCAGGCGTTGCACAGCGTGTGGCGGCCCATGGGCCCCTCCCTCCACTGCGGCGTCGAGGTCGTGCCGCAGTGCAGGCACCTCTGGCCCGTGTTGCGCGGCCGCCACGGCTTCTTCGATGGCTTCTTCTTCCTCACCAGGTAGATCGCCGACGGCGGCGAGGAGGAGGACGCCCGCGGCGGCGAGGAGGAATCCTTCCTCGGCGTCCGCCTCTCCCGTACCGGGTTCTTCCGCACGAGGTACACGTCGCCCAGAGGCACCCGGCGCTGACAGATCGGGCTGTCGGAGTCCGAGCCCGGGCTCTCCGGCGGCGGCGGCGGCGTCGCCGGCGGGGGGTGGAGTTCCACCGCCTCCCGCAGCGCGCCGGCGGCCCTGAGCCGGACCCCGCAGGCGTTGCAGAGCGTGCTCCGGCCCATGGGCCCGGACCTCCACTGCGGCGTCTCCGCCGACCCGCACTGCACGCACCGCCTCGCCTTCTTCGCCGGCCTCTCCTCCCCCTCCTCAAGATCAGCCGCCGGCGAGAGGGACGGCGCCCCCAACCCCAAGCACACGCTCAGGCGCTGGGTCTTCCCCTCCTTCTCCGGGGAAGAGGCCGCCGGCGCCTTCGGGAGGGGGACGGGAAGCCGGAAGGCCCACCACCCGGCGGGCTTCGCGTGGGCCCGGCTGGTGCGGGCCCTGCGAGGGACGCCGGCGTCGATGCGGGCGACGGCGACGGGGAGGGGCAGGGATAGCGGGAGCGCGAGGACGTAGAGGTGGGGGCCCTTCTCCTCCTCCCCGGCGACGCCGTCGGCGGCGGCGGCGGCGGACATGTCCCCCTTGGTCGCCGCAGATCGCCGGGTTCTTGGTGGGCCTAATCCTGGCGGCTGCGCAGCTAGTCAAAAATCCTATCTTTAGCAAGGCGCTCGGCTCTCCCCAGAGCTAGATTGAGATGCGGACCGACGACGCTCCCAACCACCGAAACGTACTGAGGGATTAATGAATCCGTACCTGTACCTCTCGTCCGTCCCCTATCTCCGCCGTCGCCATGAACGGCGCGGCGAGGGAAGAAGAAGAAGAAGGCGGCGGCGGCGGTGGGGGGAGAGACAAGCGAGGGTGCGGACCAGAAGGAGCGGGCAGGCGTCAGCAGGAGGGAGAGGAAAGAGAGTCGGGAAAGAAAAGATGACGGGTCATTCCGCTCTTTTTAATTGTTTTTGGTTATTTATGTCGTGTATTTCCTCGAGTGTCACGGAAACAGGAAAACTTTTCACGAATTCCAGCGAGCGCTGTCGGCCTGCCAAAAACGTTATACGATTTTTACTCGAAAGAAATATACGATTTTCCCGTGCTCGAGTCTAAAGTTTCCTTGCGTAAATCTGTCAAACCAAATAACGTTAACACATACAGATATACTCCAGCTGACATTTTTGAAGAGAGCATTCGTAGTTTACAGAGGAAAGACGCAACTACAGCTGAGCGAGCGCAGTCTGTCCTTTTTCGTGTCAGCCGAACGGTCGATAGCCATAAGAGTTTGTTTCTCCCTTTATATTTTTTTCTTGCATCTAGAGAAAGGACATACTTCTAATAGCATGTCCATAAAACATTTACAACACCAAGATGTTCCAGCAGCTACTACAAAAATATGTGGTGCTTTAAATTTTTTAGACATCATTTATTTTATTCCTTCTATGTTGTATATTTGGAGCATGAGCCTACTTGCTCTATCGGGCGAAGACGTTGGCGGGAACACCCTCTGCCCTTCGCGCCAAGCGCGTCGCACCCACACCGACGGCGGCAGCTCGCCATCCGCCCGTCGAAGCACCGCCGCATGCCTCCACCAGACCTTCTCTCGTCCTGCCGAGCTCCATCCCACCACCCGTGGCTTCTCGCCCTTGCCCGACTCTGACCAGAGGTGACGTCTCGATGCCACCTTGACCAGACGCGACCTCGTTGCCCTGTTCCCCATGGCGGTAGGTCACCGTCAAGCCTTCGCGCCGTCTCGATCATCGACATCGACCATCGATGCAACAACACTTGCTAGAGAATCTCCTTCACCCCTGACTAGACCCAGCAATCGGCGGCCACCACGCGGGCTCCGCCAAAGAAGTGGAAGAAGACAACCACAACGACCCAGCAACATCCTGCTACTGCGATCAGGACACCTACAACCCTCTCCTTCCCCAACACCGACAATGACACAGCCATGGCCGACGACCTGGAGGTGCTCGACGAAATACCAGAAAGGTAAATTTTTTCTGTTTTCATTTCTTTTTTTTGTATAATTTGATAAAATGGAATGCTCCACACTTATCTCTGAAATGTAGATGATGGTGCATCATTTATTTTCTCAATTACATGGATTTTTGATTATTTATGCATTGAAAATGTGGAGTGTGTGCTTAAAAGGATAAGAGAATTAGAGGTTAATCAATTATAAACCATCAATTTTAGAGTAGCTGATGTAGCAGCAGACCATGAATCCTTAAAAATCAGTTTTACAGGATCTCTGGATATACAACACCAGTTATACAGTAGCCGCTAGGAACGCTCTAAGATGGTAATATACTTTTCTTAAAAACATATTTTCCTTGATTAACATAAGGCGAGTTTTATGAAAGTTTAAATATAGTTATACTCCATTTGTTTATCTTATTTAAAATATTATTTCAAATATGTGAATTTAAAATCTATATGTTCATTTTATTTAGTTAAAGAAATCATAATAAAATATATGATTTTTAAAAAATAAACTGAACGATCAAATATATTTAAAAAGTAAAAAATAACAATGATTCGGGAACCAATGGAGTTTATATTATTAATATTGGCAATTTATTGCTAAACTTTTCTAGTACGGAACATGACCGTAACATTTCTAAGGTCAATCGCAACCGAAAAAATGGAAGGAAAAGAGAAAGTTAAGTTGAGCTATCATCACTTTGCTAGAACATTGGCCACCGTACTTACATGGAATGAGCAAAACATAGTCGTCGGATGACCAAGTCTTCACTCCGCGCGTGTATGAGCTTTAACCCTTCTCCGTTTCTGATGTACTCCAAGTCTCCACCTCCGTTTCTAATTTTTCATGGAAAAAACAGCCTACAATCCATTGTTTCCGGTTTCCTCTCCCTCATTGATCTTGCATTAGCCCTTTGCACTTGACTACTTGAGAGAGACCCTTATCTCTCGTTGCGTGCGTCATGGACGAGCACGACCATGGACTTCTGCGGTGTGACGAGCTCACGAGCAAGGAGAGTGATATTGATGTCATACTTGGATGTCATTTTTGTTTTTTGTTTTTCAGTTAGGTGTGTTTGTTTTCTACTCATTAAATTTTAGTTTTGTTCCATCAAATATTAAGATACTAATTAGAAGTAATAAATATAGATTAATGATAAAATACATTCCATAATCCTAGGCTAAATGATGATACAAACCTATCAAGCCTAGTTAGACTATAATTAGAATATATGATGCTACAAATATTTTGTAATGATAATTTAATTAAGCTTAATAGAATCATCTCGTACATTAGTTTCCAACCATATAATTAGTTTTATATCTGATTTATATTTAATTATTCTATTTAGCATTCGAATGATTGATATGATAACACTAAAATTTAGATCCCAGAAAACGAAAACATCAGAGAAAATGCATATTTAAAAATTTAAGTTCTGACTTTTGGGATCTAAAAATCTGCCTCGTATTTAAAGTAAAGTTTTGGATTTGAACCAATCGGTTGTACACATTCATTAACGGGAAAAGGCGTACGATTCATATGCTTCAACCGAGTACAAGTAGCAGACTAGTTAACTGTCTTTAGAGGATCTAAGGACGATGAGAAGCAAACTGTAACATCTCTTGGTTTCGCAGCTCCCAACGTATGTGCCGTTTAGACCGTTACGAGTACCAACCACGGGATTTTACATCAATAGTGAGCCCTTGCTTAGACAGCCATAAATTTACCAACTCCTATTGGGATTGAAGTCTAATGCAGAGATCATGTAGATTTTTTTTTTTCTGTATTTTTGGAAGGTCACAAAATACTGTTTGAAACAGACCGTAAATCATCTGTGTCATTAAAAAACTCGGACCATGGCCGAGAACCATGACAGGGTCGATCAGTGCGGAACCCCAAGCAGCATCAGACACTGGAGACCCGACAGTTTTTCCATACAATTCCGTTTGACTTGCATTAACAACTCCTTTTAGGGGGAGGGAATAAGAACAGAACAGAGGAAACCGTTAAAAGGTGGTACTTCTAAGCCTCAGCTAGTGTAGGAGACGAACAATGCACAACAGGAATCCAACATCATATGCTGATGGAAAACGTATAAAATGAGGCTTCATAAAGTATTCTCGAAGATCAAAATTGCATTGCAGTATTAACTAAAGAAGCCTGGCCACAATTTCAGACTACCTCCAACCCAGCTGTACTGCAAAAGCATACTCCCTGAAGACCGATTTATCAAAAACAAATCACAATTATTGCTGTCATCGACATATTGAGTTCTGTCATATATCATCTCCATAGCTGAACGTCGAACTTGTCAAATTAGGTCGCAGAGCCATCAGGCGTAAAGCTGAGCAAGATCATTCTCAAAGGTCTTCCTGATCACCTCCCTCTTCAGCTTGAGGGCAGCAGTGACGAGGCCAGACTCAGGCGTCCATGGATCTGGTATCAATTTGATTTTGGCTGGGATCTCAAACTTCTCAAGTCGCGCTTCCTTTGCAGCCTAAAGAAATTTAAGAGCATGTCAGCACAATCAGACATAGGATTTTCTAAAACATGCTTGCGACTTTCAGCCAGATATTCATCACAAGTGCACACAAGCATGATATCCATCAATGTGAATAGAAAATACAAACCTTAGCTAAAGATCCAAGAACTTCTTTGACAGCCTCTTGCTTTTGGCACAAATCTGGGAAATCATTGTATTTAACTCCTTGCTGTGATGCCCAGTTTTCCAGCTCACTGTGCGCAGGCACCACAAGAGCAACACAGTAACTATGGAAAGGATCGGCATGAATCATGATGTTATCCACATATGGGCTCGCAATCAAAGCAGCCTCCACCTGCGATTATCCAATAAGTTGAGTTTATGAAGAGCAATCAGACAGTCTAACCAGAACAAGAATATCACATACCTTTCCAAGAGAGACATATTCGCCATGTTGAAGCTTCACAATATCTTTCTTGCGGTCAATGATTTCAAGGCAGCCATCTGGATGGAAACGTCCAATGTCACCAGAATAGAACCATCGCATACCTTTTTCATCATCCTTCATAATGTATATGATGTTAAACAGATTATGAACATGAAGTTATTAGTACAATTCATGAATAACCAGCAAACGTTAGTAAGAAAATACCTTGTACACTTCATTTGTTTTTGTTTCATTCTTGAAATAACCTTTAGTTATATTAGGACCCCCAATGACTATTTCTCCCCGAGGCATGGGTGAATCAGTTGTCAAGTATCCACCTTCGGGCCAGTCAATCAACTGAAATACAGTAGCCAGCATATCAGGAAATGCATGAGGTCAAAGAAGATACCAAACAAGGGATCAACAAGTCAGAAATGCAATTATGAGTTTGTAATAATCTCCTGCGTGTTCGAGAAAAAAAAAAGTTTGTAATAATCTTGATACAAACAGCCGTGGCTACTCGATCAAGAAAAAAAAAAGAGCAGTTGTTACCTGCCTCCACTATTCTACAAGATGTTCTTTTGTGTCTGTATGCTAGTGTGGATCCCGCCGAAGGCAATCGATTGGAAAAAATGAAGACAAGGAATTTTTCATACTTCTTTGAACCAATGGGCAAAACCTGTTGTCCCTTTTTGTATGGGCATAAATGCAAAATTACGTTAAAGGTTTGGCTAGAGCTAATTGGTCGTTCTTGGTGTATGCCGAATTAAAACATTCACCAAATTATTTCTCTGACAGATTTTCAATTAACAAATCTCTAATGGACATAAGTATGAAATAGGCCCATGTAAACCAAATGGGATTTAAACAACTTTGCTACTCAAACAAAGATCCACCTCAAAGGAGAATATGCTGGAAACAACAAAGGTGACCTTAATATAGGAGCAAGGTAGTGGAGCACCAACACGGCCAACAGATGGATCATCATACTCAGAAAATGTCCCTCCAGCACAAGTTTCAGTCAGACCATATCCTTGCCCTATTGGAGCCCTGAAATTGCATAAGCCTATCAATTTCAGACTGTAAACACAAAGAAATGAACATGTATGATTTAATTCTAATATCTAAATGTATGGAATGGTGAGTTAGGACCAATGTTTTCCTAAACGGTAAACGGTAGACAGTCGGTCGACCATCGTTTAGTGTTTAAACGGTTTACACGTGTTTAGACGGAGTTCAAATGGGCTAAACGTTTTTCTACTGTGGTACACTAGCAGAGGAAAATAGAGGCTAGCAGCAGGAAAGAAAAAAAGAAAAAAAGTAAAGAAAAAGAGGGGGAAAGGAAAATAGAGGTGTCTGGCCCAGCCCACATGTGCTGCCTTAGGTCATATGACCCTGTCGTTCGGTGCTTTTTTTCCCAGAGAACAATCGAAGCCGCCTCCGCCTATATCTTTCGCTGGAAATCACCGCCGCTAGCGCAGGCCTTGCCTTCTTCCTCCCTCTCCATGGCGCTGCCAGCTCTCTTTCCTCTCCATGGCACTGCCCAGATCTCCTCCCTCTCCCTCGACCTCTGCCCGCTACATCGTACAGCGCTGCGCTCCTGCACGCCTGGACGGCAGCAGCTGTACGGAGGCGTGACGGTCGATGGGGAGCTCAATCTCTGGCTCACTACCTCTCTTAGACGGCCTGAACGACATCTAAATCGGTCTAAAACCCGTCCCGTGTACCCCGTTTTCTCTGTTTTCACTGTTTTGACCGATTAAACAGGTCAACCGTTTAGGAGTCCAATTAGGGGCTAAACTGTGCGGTTGGGTGTCGTCTACGGTTTAAACCGGTCTAGACGGCTGTCTAGAACTGTTTAGGAGAACACTGGTTAGGACTCAAAATAATTGCTATCAGACAAGAAAAAAGGGGATGTATTCAATCTTACCCAAGGCATATGTTGATAAATCTCTGAGTATCTCCAGATAGTGGCGCCCCACCAGAAAGTACAAAGCGAATCTTTCCTCCCAAAATTGCACGCACCTTGCCAAACACAAGCTTGTCCCACAAGAGTTTCTCCAGTCCCCAGGCACCAAGCCAACTACCATTGATTGCAGCAAGCCGGCGGTTGTAGGCAATGTCAAATAGTTTCTTTGCTACACCACCCTTCGTATCCACCTAACGCCATGTCAATGAGAAAAGTAGTGATTGATAACCAAATTAAGAACAATGAAACTAAATAAACATAAAGGGTCGATGATTATGATTTAAACATACATAAAGAAACTACCTTTTTTCTCACACCATCACGAACTCGATCAAGTATAGCAGGAACAGCAGTCATTAGGGTTGGATTCAATGCAGAAGCATCACCTAGAGTTCCCCTTTTTATTTTGTTTGATGTATCAGTCAGAGTTAAAGGTGATCCATATCCAATGGAGGCCCCAACAGCAGCCATAAGTGCCTACAAATTACCATTTTCTGAAAAGTGAGTAATGGTCGGTAAATAATATTTTGATACAATTCACCTGTCTTTTTCTAGAACTACCTCAGCTGCTAACTCAAGAATGTGTGCAAGTGGAAGGTACGCCAAGTATATGTCCTTTTTGCCGAGGGCAGGGACAATGGTCATAACTGCTGAGAGTGTAGCCAGGACGTTGCGGTGGGTCATCATAACTCCCTACAAAAAATTGAGATACATGCTACCCATTTACACACAGATAATACAAACTCAGAGATGGCACTTCCTCTTCAAGTTCTGTATTATTAATTAATTTCAAATAAAAGGTCTAGCATGTAAGACATATTGCATACAAAAGAACTGGGACAGTTAGGCGAACCTTGGGCAATCCAGTGCTACCACTTGTATACATTATCACTGCGACATCAGATGGGTGCGGCATGTTTGCATCAACTGGTGCTTCATTTCCTAATCTATCCACTTCCTCAAATGACTCCAATCTCCAGCTTGTACTGTTTCGAGCTACGGAAACTTCAGCTGAGATTCCTTCATCATTGATATAGACAACACGCTTGACAGTGTCAAGTTGCCCACTTATATCAATCAACTTTTTCAGTTCCTTCTGACCGCAAATTACAGTGGTGACTTCAGTCTGGAAAGCAAAAGGAAAAAGTTAACCAAACAAAGAAGGATATGGACCAACAGTAGTTAAATGCAACTGCAGCAAAGTATCTAGTTCATGTATACAGCGAATATGTTAATACTAGTACAGGCATGTCTTGATAAAGAATGGACCAAAT
The DNA here is from genome assembly GCA_030378355.1 of Eleusine indica. Taxonomy (NCBI): domain Eukaryota; kingdom Viridiplantae; phylum Streptophyta; class Magnoliopsida; order Poales; family Poaceae; genus Eleusine; species Eleusine indica. The sequence goes on from CM059494.1 coordinate 51,765,499, forward strand.
GAAAAAGTAGCAAACACTAACTGTACAGAAAACATGATGCATAAGCGAGTGTACTGACCTCATTTAGCGAGTGGCACAGTGCTTCCTCTCCCAGGGAGGCATAGATAGTGACAACAGTAATATTTTGTCTGAAGCATGCCTTGCAAATAGAAAATATAAAACTCAGAACTTGAGGTGCCAAGGCTCAATGTAACACATTATTAAGAAGATTGAAAATGAAGGGAAGCGAAGAAAAGTGGGATCAGGGTGAAGTTGTGTCCCAAAAAACAATTCAATAAACACAGATCATTCCTGCTAGATAGGTAACACCATCAGGCACCATATCCTTTTATGACACTTCATGCTCAATAATACAAACAGATAGGCATATACCAGGTAGCTAACACCATTACCATATTTGACACTGTAAGTTTGGCATGCATAAAATTATTAAAAATAATGCCAAGCCAGAGGTATATTTGTGTTCTCTGACTGGCTGCACATCATCTTGCATGGATCATGCATAGTTCACACTTCTCTGCATTGTATGTGTTGGCCAGTGCTCTCAGTTAATAAGTAAAACAATATTCAGAGTATCATAGGTTGCAAGTGAAGATAGAACAAATGCACAAGAGTAGTCTATCTGTGGGTTGAAGGGGAAGGTTACCTGCAATGCAATCTGCCACTCAGCCCGTGTCTCAGCAAAAATAGCAACACGCTCAGTCTTCTGGTGGCCTAGTTGAACTAGTCCAGATGAAAAGTTGCAAACTCTCTTGAAGACCTCGGCGTAACACTTCCACTCATATTCGCCCAGATGAAGCTTCTCAAATGATCTCCCACCAGGCCCTGTTTCAGTTTCCTTTGAAATGAGCTTCCTGGTGCCAAGAAGCGGCATGTGGACATACTCCTTGCAAGAACGTTCGAACAGCTCAGCAAGTGTGGTCACTCCCTCCCAGTGTGTTTCAACAGGCTGTTCGAACCGGTAGTTACGTATGGCATACCCAGGCTCTCCGCCAACCTCAACCGGCACTCCCCTCTTCTTTTGCACATTTCTCCTCTTGCTGAGCAGCAGGGAGACCGCGACAGGGACAAGAAAGCCAACGAAGTAAGGATTCATACTTCCGTAAGAGCGGTCTGGCTTATCAGAGGTGAAGGACTGATTCAACTATGCTCCGAAGAAACAAGCCTGCAGAAAAAGTAATTTTCATGATGTAAAAGCTTTCTAAACTTGGAGGTTCAAAGAGTAATATCCCAAGGCATATGCACAACGAAATAAATGCATGGTTAGATTCAGTCTTTATCTGTGTGCTGGTACATTTTGCATGCACAGCGCTTGTTCAACAACCAACTAGATCACGATATGCTATCCTTGAAAGGCCGTACCACCTTACAAAAACAATTCTTTAGCTGGCATGTGCCCGCCATCCCCATCTTAATTATACGAGCAAAATGCTTTTACGTACTCCTCCCCCAATCCTAATGAATAACAGACATTCCTCCGCTTCACGAAGAGCGCAAGGCCAAGGGGGAGCGACCAATAGGGACGCAAGCGGAGAGACCTCCCTCCTCTCCTCTCAAGAGCTCCAACCCCCAAATCGCCAGTCACAGTTGCCCAAATTGCCGCGGCTACTGGATGCCCATCCCCATCCCCATCCCCATCCCCATCCCCATCCCCAATTGGGATGAAATCTCCCCATCCCCATCACCGTCCCCGCGCAGGGATCGACGGCCGCTACATCCATCCTAAATGTCAACTACAAAAGGAAGGAGAAGGGTTAGAGGATTGGGGAGGAGGAAAGCTCAGCTCTCACCTTCCGTTGTCACCGTCGAAGCTTAGGGCAAGCCCAAGGCGGCAAGCTTGTGCCCCGACCTGGCCGCGCGTGCCGCACGAGACCGAGCCGCTGCTGCTAGCTGCCTGGCTCCGCCGCTGTTGGTGGCTGCTGCCTCCCTGGGATCCGAGTGCTTGTAGCGGCGGCCGGCGGGGATATGGGAGAGGAGGGAGGAACACTTGGCCCTAGACAAATTTTCAGCGATTCGCAAGACAAACAGACGAGCTCGCGGCCCAACTAGGCGGGCCCACAACTATAAGGCACGCGACGCCGGATCAACCATGTGGCGTTTCTGCTAGCTACTAGTTTTCGTTTCGTGCCTTCTAATTTTTAGACATGTTGTATCAAATATTGGGATTCTAAATATAGATTATTGATAAAACTTAATCTACAACTCATCTACTAAATAACGAGATGAATCTATTAAGACTAATTATATCATAATTAGATAAGGTGATGCTATAGTAAACATCTCCTAATGATGGTTTAATTAAATAAATTAACATCTAACTATATAATTAATTTTATATTTAATTTATATTTAATCAATGTATTTAACATTTGAAGGATTGATATGATAACACTAAAATTTAGACAAAAAAAAACACCCTGTATATCAAAAGAAAATGATGAATTAGGAATGTCTCGTTCTCAGAAATGGCACTTGTGTTAAGATATATGATAATTTTGGGCATGTGAAAGAGAGTTTTCTTTTCTTGTGATGGTAGAATTGTATGTGTTCTCTGACAAACAAGTCTGAAAATGAGTGAAGCATACCATGACACAAAGAAGGGGAGGAAGATGATGACTAGTGTGCAGATAAGCACGAATTGAATTCTGGAGACTTGGTATACATCAAGAGTAATTGTCAACCAGGTATAACAGCCTTCCACGCCTTGTACAGTGTCATCATCCACAAAATTGGACGTTTGTCTATTCCTACTCCCTAGTTCCTCGCACAATGAATATTTGCTATATATAAGTATCAAATGTTACAATAACTTATGCTCACGAGTTACCATAGCGTAGTAATACAGTGGGTCGATGCTATATAAGGGTCAAAATGTTACAATAATCGCTGATGCCTACAGCATCAGAAGGGGGTTGGGTTAACCAACTTATGGGTGTGGTAATAGTCAATGAATGGCACTACCAAAAATTTCAACCAGAGGCAGCTGCGATCCGCTCCCTGTCGGCGCATTCCTCCTTGTCAAACTCCTCTATCAGCTCCCGTTGCCGTTGTGTCACCTCCCTGCAAACAAAAAAGTACTTTGGATTATCTATCTGATTTATTTGAGAAAAAAGGAGGAAAGTCCTAAACTGAACCAATTAAAATCAATGTGGTAATTCGCTGGAGGCAAGGCGTACGTTGGAACTCTGATATTGAAGTGGACATACTGATTCCCGAATGCTGGGGAATTTCTCAACTTTATTCCTGCAAACATAAACATGTCACTTTCACCAGTTCTCAAAGTGACTGCTGGACTAATCTGAGAATCCACAAAAGGATAACCAACCTTTGCCCCGAAGTACAACCTTCTCTCCTGGTTGGGTACCTTGGCGAACCTGGGCACAGGATATTGCAAGCAAGTCTTATGAGATCCAGTAAAGCTATCCTGCCACAATTGGCAAGCACCATGCAGAACGAATGTGAGACATCACAAGATCAACACATACCTTGACTGAAACATTTCCAGTAAGTGTTGGTACTGAGACAGTTCCACCTAGGACAGCCTGTAGATGAAGCAAGTATTAGATGGAGATTCTCATCATCCATGAAAAATATCTGCCGAATGGTATCTCATCGGGAATCCAAATTCCTCACTTGACCCTGGCCATGTGTGCCTCCACACAATCAATCAAAATGCTCACCATCGTTGCACTCTGGGCTCATACCCACACCACCTATCACTGTCACACATGCATATGCACGCCTCTACATCTGCAACTAACAAGCCTGCACGCTCGTTTCTGCCAGTCTGGCATCACCACACCGTAGATTTGTGCAAATGTTTACTGGTTATGGTAGCAATGATGGACGTACAGGGGATTAGGTCACCAGAAAGGCAGGCATGCCAGGTCTGCTTAGTTGATGCCATTCAGGCCCTGAGTTTACAGCAAGTGAAGAGGGATGGAGAAAGAGAAGACAAAGAGATGTCTAAAAGGAAAATCTTGTGAGGGTGGTGATTTCAAACACTCCATGCATGGGACTGGATGAGCAAGGTACCTAAGCACTTTGGTACTTCTACTTGTATACCATTTGTCAATTTTCTTCTTTAGAAAAGTGATGCCAGTTAAATCATGTCTCCCTTCGACAAAAATATAGGAGTACTGTTTGATGTGTAGGAGCATCTTTGCATTTGATTAAGAAATATTAAATTTTCATTCTGATGGGTACCTTGATCAGAACACCAACCAACAATAAGGTAAGTTACTAGAAAGAGAGACTACCTGGGCAATGCTTAGAACAGCATCGACATGCACATGGTTGCCTTCTCTACGAAAGATGGGATCTTCTCTGACCTGTAAAAGTAAAATGAATATTAAGTTTACTTTTTTCTTGAGACTTAGCATTGTACAGATTAAACTAAAGGCAAAAGAACCTTGATAGTAACATAAAGGTCGCCAGGTTTACTACGCTCAACATCTGCACCACCCTTACCAAAAACCTTCATGGTGTCATTATCATCAATTCCTGAAAAAGTGTTTCAGTTATAAATACCTGAAATGCATGTATTGCAATGTACACTACAGAATAAAAGCTTATGATTGCATACATAGCAGAAAATAGTCAAATATTAACAGAAAAGACATAGGAGCAGAATAATCATGTAGAAATATGTTTTATAATAGGCTAGCTATTAGCTTACTTAATGCTATATGTTTACGCTTCATAGGCTAGTTATCTAGTTACAGTCTTACTAGCAAATCTACCTGAAAAAAAAACAATATGCACATAATGTGCTGCATATTCATAGAATATTCAAATTGCAAGCTCAGATTTACATGTCTAGCATATAAATATCGGCAAAGGTAACTCCTACTCACCTGCCATTATGTCTAGCTTAACTGACTTTTTCCCTTTCACTAACTGTTCTCCTTTGCATGTCTTGCAAAAATCCTTCAATATATTTTGGAAATCAGAACAAGTTCAAGTCACCATGAGCAGAAAACATCATGAGAAGAACCAACTGTGGAGATTTATTGTTTATCAATTTAATGTTAAATTGCATTGCTTAATTTGCATCATATATTTCATCGCAAACTTGAATAATTTTAGAAATTTTCATCTCAATTAGTCCAAGAAAATAGGTAAAAGGTATTCTATAAACTGTTGGACACCTTTCCTCTAAAGAACAAAGTGGCACATAAAGTGACCAGGATATTGCTGAACATCACTCAATGCATTGGTCCGCCATGAGATGTTACAATTTACAAAATACTGTAGGACTTGAACATCAGATAAAAAATGTCAGAAATGTGCTGACATTGAGAAAGGGAAATATGCACCTTCACAATTTTCCCACTCCCGCTGCACTGGGAACAGGTCGATTCAAGAGTAAATAGACCCCTTTGCATGTATATCTGCATTCAAGAGACAAAAAAAACGAAGGTCAGGGTGCTACTATCCAAATTAATCATTGTTTCAGCTCAATATTTTGCAAGCAAACTGGAGATAGGGATCTATAAGAAACATGCTATGGAGTAAAAATATTATGTCAAAGGATACATACCACACCGGCACCTCTACAAGTTTTACATGTTTTAGGCACAGTTCCAGGGGGAACTCCACTTCCATCTGCAACAAACATATTTGAAGTTGAGACAAACAAATGAACACAAAATGGGTGGGGTTGTCAGTGGAAGAATATACAAGAGGCAACACATACTGCAAGTTCCACATAATGTATCGGCTTCATAAGTAATAGTTTTTCTGCAGCCTTGGACAGCTTCCATGAATGATAGTTCAACAGAAACCTACAGCTTGAGTGATAGAAAAGATAAGTGTTGCATCAATATGTTTGAGTTGCGACAAACAGCTGTAATCAGAACTAGTTAAACCTTGACATCTTGGCCTCCTTTCAGCACATTACCAAAGATCTGGTTGACATGAGTACATAACAAAATAAAAGTATGTTAGGTTCGTGAAACAATTCATATGCAAAGCAAACTGAAAAGTAAGAGGAATTAAAGTTCTATAGAATATAGAATGGTTTTTCATGGCCATCTGCCTACAATTTTTCAAATTAATTCCACATCACAGCATACAACATAAATTGAGCAAATGTATCAAATATTTTTAATTGTAAACAACAGGTGCGTAACTTCAACAAATGAAGGGTGAATCTAAAATGACACGTACAGATGAAACCAGCCAAATTTCTGATACATAAATAAAACCCCGAAAATAGCTCTTACATCTGTAAAGATGTCACTAAATGGGTTACCATCAGGAAACCCATGCCCTCCAGGGAAACCATCTGGGCCACCACCAGATGCTTGGCGCTCGTATGCTTCAGGTCCAAGCTGTCAAATATAAAGTTGTGTGTTATATAAAGTATAGCAAACAATGTTTCGTGACTCTAATGATTTAATGCTACCACGAGGTATGAAATTCAAGACCAACACAAAGAAAAAGGTTAGCTTTATTTTATGATTTATAATTGAAATGATCAGTCTGCATGTGACCATTCTTATAAGCAATATCATCGCTATTCTTCTTTCATGCAGAGAGAAATCACTAACCTGATCATATGTTTCACGCTTATCCTCATCCTTCAAAACCTGAGATAAATGCACAGAAAATATCAGCATTTCAACAAAAACTGTATTGATTCATGAAAGGTAACAAACTTTTGACAATAAATACCTCGTAGGCACGGTTAACTTCTTGAAACTTCTTTTCAGCATCAGCATCATCTTTATTAGTATCAGGATGAAACTTCTTTGCAAGCTGGAGAAACATGATAAGTTTGGTTGAAATGAATGGATTCAACAGATTACAGAAAAAAAAGAACATTAAATACATAAATGACCACAGGACCAAATCAAATTGAGGTGCAATCTGGGTTGGATGGAATTGTACTAATAATAGATTCATAAGGACCCCAGTTGGATGATTATCTCCTACTCTATCCAAATGTAGAGTTGCCTGCCCCCCCCCCCTGGTCTTCCAAATGTCATACATTTTTTTATTGTAACTCTGTTTCTGATGATCCATACACGGTCTAGAGCTTCTTACTTTATGCTACTTCTATATATAAATGAGCTTTCATATCCAAAAAATGATTGGATCGTAGACAGGGGAACATGGCATGTCCCAAGCATCTAAGCAACTAAGTGGGGTCCTAGTCATCAGTCAAGCAGCATACGTGAGCAAAAGGAAGCATGGATGAAGAGGTAATCAGTTAGGTTTAATAAATGTTACGCATCACGGAGGTCAATCAGTATGAGCCTATGAGGCAGAATATGTATACTGCCTAAACCAAGGGCATAAGAGAGCTAAATGTAAAACAAAGATGGAAAAAGAAAGACAAGAAACAGCAGCCAAACAAAAGATAGCCGTGGCAGAGTTAAAGCAGTGAAGAAGGGAGAAGCAACAACAACAACAACTGAGGCTTTAATACCAATCAAGTTGGGGTAGGCTAGAGATGAAACCCTGAAGAACCCAAGCACAAGCGCAAACAAACAAACAAACAAAAGAAAGAAGGCAGAGAAGAAGATAGGTGGGAAAAAAGCAATATAAAACCAAACAAAAAAAAGGAGTAGAAATAAAAGTGAACAAGGAAAAGAACATGGGAAAGGGAGGAAAAAACAAAGAATCAAGGTTTTGGCATGTGAATTACTAATTTCCAAGCTCTCCTATCCATGGCTAGCTCCTTGACGACATTCCAATCCTTCAAGTCTCACTTCACAGACTTCTCCCATGTCAAGTTTGGACTTCCTCTGCATCTCTTCACATTATTAGGCCCTCTTATTACCCCACTCTGCACCGGTGCCTCTTCCGGCCTCCGTTGGACATGTCCAAACCAGATCAAACAATGTTGCACAAGTTTTTCCTCAATCGGTGCGACACGATATCTTCTTGTGTGCCCACAAATCCACCGTAACATATGCGTCTCTGCGACACTTAGTTGTTGGGCATGTCGTCTTTTAGTGGGCCAACATTCTGCTCCATATAACATAGCAGGCCGAATCACGGCCCTATCAAAGAAGGGAGAAGCGTAGCCAAGAAAATCAGGAGCACAAGAAAATTGAACATAGCACATAAGGTAAGAGTACAGGAAAGGAAAGGAGAAGAGAGGAGAAGTAGGTAAAGCACTGTGGAAACTGGAGAGAGGATGGTGACAGTGAGGTAACATTAACAGTCACTGTAACGATAGGTCCTCATGCCCTCGATAGGCTAGAAGGCCCAGGCTCAGATTGCTGTCATTGGATAATGGGGTGATTTGTACTGAACTTGATTAAACTTAGTCCAGATGGGTTTCATGGTTGAGGTGACAACGAAATTTTGAGAGTTTAGGCCTTGAGAGGGGGGGGGGGGGGGGGTCAAACAAAGTTTATTCCTGTACAGTAATCATGTGGAGATGCTAATGTTAAGAGAGGTAGAGGCCGACCTAACTTGACTTGGGACGAGTCGGTTAAGAGAGACCTGAAGGCATGGGATATGCCTAAGGAGCTAGCTATGGATAGGAGCGCTTGGAGACTAGCAATAGACGTGCCGGAACCGTGATCTTTTTTCTTCCTTATTGCTTACTCGTTTTTTCTTTCTTTTGGCTTCTGTTCCTTTAATTTTTGTCTCTCTTTTTTTTTCTTTTTTCCTTTCTTTCTTTTGGCTTTTGCTCCTTTGTCTCTTCTTTTTTGGGTTTCCATGGGTTTCATCTCTAGCCTACCCCAACTTGCTTGGGATAAAAAGGCTTTGTTGTTGTTGTTGTACAGTAATCATGTAACGAGAATCAGGATGTGAAAGATTCCAGACAATGACCAGCAATAGAACATGGTATGGACCATTAGGTTCAGATGTAGAACTGCCAATCAAATGGAAAAAATAGAAGCAAGAAGTGTTCTGTGCTATTCACATAGTATAACTAACAAAAGCATGTGATGGCACGGTGGCACCTCAAACTCTATCAACAGTAACATTTGGGAAATTAAAAGATAAATTATTCTCCAGAAGTTTAATGATGTTCAGTGAATCAAGCATATGCACAGCTTCTTCATTTTCACCTGACTGAAAGGAGCTGAATATCCTACTGATATAAATAAAAATGCATACCGCATAATATGCCTTCTTTATATCTGACCCAGAAGCATCCTTGCTCACTCCAAGCACATCGTAGTAATCCCTTGCACACACACTCCTTGTGGCTAAAATCAAGGAAATAAAAGATTTATTACAAGTATTCACACAGAGTAAATAGAAGCAAGTTTAGAAAAATGAACTCCTACGAAGCGATTCTTAGTGCCTAGCCTAATGGCCCCAAAAAAAGAGATATCGGTAAACAGCAACATTGATCCCTATTTAAAATCTGTGGAGCCATATTGATTATGGATTAGCACAACTTTCTTAACAAGCTAAAAGAATAGCATAACTTTGTAAGGAAGCTAAAGAGTTGGCACAACTTCCTTTAGAAGCTAAAGGCAAAATTTACTGATAAAATAATAATAATGAAATTAGTAAAAAAGGAAAAACATAGAGCAAAACTACCTTTAATTAGTCTAGAACAACATGCATGATAACCAATAATCAGATGTGGAATTGGTGTTGCAGTAAGGACAGTGGGAAAATAATACAGCTATTCCATTGTGTAATCTGTTTTATACCATTCGTCCATATATTTAAAATAAAGTGGCATGTGGTAGTATCAATATCTAAAACCCATGCACAACTCTACTCTACCGTAAAACTTAAAATATGGAAAACATATCGTGAATAGATAAGGGACTCAGATTGAGCGCTAATTGCTAAAGCGGCACAAAATTACGCTATGGGTGGTTAGATAGCTCAGCTGCTGTAAAATTGTGCTCTTCCACAAAATTAAGCTCGTAAGTCAGTCACACACATCCACGCAGACCTTTACCTCCAAATCCAGAAACCTAAATTAGAAAGAAAGGGCTGTCTACCTAGATTGAGAGGAGAAAGACGGGTAATCTTAACCAGCATATGATGTCTTGCTTTCAATTGCCATTAATCATTATTAATGCATCAAATTTTGGATTTCACCACTACAAGATCAGCTACAACTATGCCTACCAAACGTCATGACCATTTCACAAGACTGTATGATAAAATGAAACTCCGAAATGACACCAAAGATAACATTAAAATGCATCAGAGCACACACCATGGAAGGTCCTGCTCGGGCACCACCAGCTCGTGCTCCGCCTCTCCCTGCCTGCGCAGTTCACCTGGTCAGCGACACACTTCCTCGCTACGATTCATTCACAAAGAATCGAACTCTTGGAGCGAGGAGACTCACCTGGATTAGGCATCCGCGACGGACAGGCCCACGCTGTAGATGCGGCGGCGGCGAGGTGGCGGGCGAACAGCGCGCGCTGACACCGGGGTAAAGGTTTTAGCCGCGGGAATCAGGATAGGATGAAGGAGGAGAAGTGGGAGAGGGATGGAAGAACGGAGGGAGCTCACCGTCGCTGAGGAGGCCGCCGCGGAGGCGAGCCTGGAGGCGGCGGCGCGCGCCATGGTGACGGAGGCGGCGGACGGGGACGGGAGAACCCTACTTTGTGCAGCAAGGCAAACGGCGGCAGTTTGGGTTGGGACTTGGGAGGGCGTGGGACCGTGAAGCTTTTAAGTGTCGATTTTGTAAACTTCGCAAACTGGCAATAAAGAAACTTTACTGAAATGGATCATTGCATTTTTCATTTTAAAAATATCATTGTTAACATACCGTTCTAATTTTTTATTTCTTAATTTCTAATAAAATAACCTGAAATACATTCATCTATCAATTAGTTAGCATCTGTCTAATCAACTAACCAAGCAATCTAAAGTGCACTACAACATCGTTGTAACTTGTAATCATGCAAGAAGAAACCAAAGATAATTTAGTACGTCATAACTGGGTAGGAAATAAATGTTGAGTTTTCTGCGTCTAGGATGAAACAATTCAACACCTCTATTTTATTGTCATTTTACTAGATTCTTATAGAGAGCGGTGCAATTTATTTTAAAATTGATATTCCTACTAGTATCAACTATATGTTTTATGATTGGTTACTAGGATTTGGATCAAAAACAAGGAGTCCATTGTTAACGGGTGCTTCTGCTCTTTGTTGGTCTATCTGGATCAGTAGAAATTATATTGTTTTTGATAAATTATCCATGAAAACTTATATATAGGTACTTTATAGGACAACACACTGGCTTTGAGAATGGGCGCAGTTATAAAAGGGTGTCGACACCACCAAGATAAAGGAAGCATGCAGACATTGGTCATGCAAGTCTTTGCCAACCACTGATGAAGATTTAGCAATAGAATTAATATCTAATAAATATTGTCATCCAAACTTTTGTTAGTGTTCTTTTATTGTCTAGTGTGGTGTGTCAAGTGGTCATACTGCTTTTTACAACTGAATTTGTAATGGTGGGCTCTAACCTCTTTTGAGGGGAAGGCCGGAGTATTTTTTTCCATTATTTAAAAAAAAGAAGAAATCAAAGTATATGCAATTAGAGCCTTTATAAGACAGGGCAATTTGTCGGCTTTCTCTTATTATCCTGTGGTATCTTATTTGGCTAGCTCTGTCCATATCTAGACAAGGTTAAGAATTGTCACTATTTCTAACATACCCTGAGCAGTTTTTGAACGACCTATTTATGAAGTTGACAACTGCTGGAACGAAAAATGAGAACTATGAATTGTATGAGTGAGAGGAAGCATGAGTTTGATTACATGATGTTCTTGTAGGACCCATCTTACCTTGTGAATTTTTATTCTTTAGCTAAATTTTAAGTGAAGTGTGCTTCTAGATTTCTTTGTTGATATTGGCGTCCCCCACATGACAACTCGATCGACAAGAATATAGCTCGTGTGCATGAATGAGCCTTGGAAAAAGCATGAAGATATGCCATTCCAATGGGAATAATGGGAAAAAAATTCATATAAGGCTGACTCCAACGGATCACCTATATGATGACCCAAACCTAAAATGGGTCTAGAATGCTGAAAAACACTCTCTAATGGAGCACCTAAACCTGAGACCCATTTTGGATGAAGCCTGGGTCGCGATCCACAAATGGGGCACGGACGCGCCCAACCCAGGGGCAACGCTTCTTCCGCCGCTTCACTGACAGGCGGGCCCCATGTCATCCACTTCCTCCTGCCGTGCGCCCGTGCTCCTTCTCCTGCCGCTGCGCTCGAGCTCGAGCTTCTCCGTCGACGCCGCGCTCGAGCTCCTCTGCCGCCAGCAGCGCTCCTCCTCCTACCGCCGCGCCCGAGCTCGAGCTCCGCCGCCGATGCCGCGCTCGAGCTTCTCCGCCACCTGCCACGCCTGAGCTCCTCTTCCTCTGCCGCATCCACGTCCGAGCCTCTCCTCCTCCTCCACGACCGGATCGATTGGAGATCCGAAGAAGGGCTCGGCTGCCGGCGACTGCCGCGGCAATGCGAAGGAGCGGTGGCACGAGACAGCGTAAAGGAGCGGTGGCGCGAGACAGCGTGAAGGAGCGGCGGCGCTAAGAACACAAGATGACCTAGTTTACGGTCTGTGTTGGAGATAGCTTCATTTGGATCGTGTCCTTTTGACCGATGGAAGATCCATATAGGCGTTTAGGTCTCCACTCACTACAACAAAAATATCTTCTAGACATGGTTGTATTGTTATGTTTTTATAAATGTCTCTACATTAATAGCTAGAGACACTTTTTAATACGATTTTAAGAACATATCAATATGATATGATTTTAGATACGCTTTAACGTCAATAATATAATAAACATGTTTTTTGACACTCTTTCTAAAACATCACAAAGTGTTATGATTTTAGACATGCTTTAAACCGTTGGTAGCCACCAAGAAGACACATTTTGACATGTTTCTAAAGATATCAGAAATTTAGATACGCTTTAATCATATCTAGCCACATCAAACATGCTTCTTGAGATATTATTGAAAACATATAAAACATGAGATGATATTAGACACGTTTGATCGTATCAATACTCTCTAGAGACATTTTTGACACGCTATGTAAAATCCTAGGAGCATCAAAACACAAAGAAAATATAGGTATAAAAGAATGAATATCTCAATCTAATCAAGTTTACTTCGAATGTGAGCTAGTTAGATAAGCATGTAAAAAACAAGAAGGTCAAAGGTTCAACTCTTGCTAACTATGTAAAAAAAATCAATCACTTAAAAGAGGTTCTAAAACAGTAATATGCTAGTAGCAACACAATATAAACATATCAATAAAATTATGTCTAAACTTTTTAACACGGTACATAAGAAGACGCCTCGGACACAAATTATGAAAACGTATCTATATTTTAATAAAAGCAGAATAAACATATCTAAACCCAAAATAAAGCGTATCGGGTGTTTTCTAGTAGTGACCATTGGAGACGCCCTAACGGGTCATCGGAAATAGGATATAAAATGTGTTTTAATTTTCAAAGCTTAATGATTGTGTGTGTAATTGGGAAACACGTAATTGTGCTAGAATTTTATTCTGATCAATCGACAACGCATTGAGACTTGAAAAAAAAAAGCTCTAGAAAAACAAATGTTACATGACACGTATGATCAATACAATTATACGGCTAATATAATTCAGAAATGGAACATGCACAGGATGAACCATTTTTTTACTCATTTTTTCCCTTTGTTGCAATGCTTTGTTGCAATATATGTACCACATAGTGTAATGGATCCTTGACCCCTTTGAAGGCACAGACCACACAGGGGAACAATAACCATCTTGATTTTCAAAAATAGACTTTCAAGTGACGAACTTTCCTCAAAGAAATGGCATTGATGTACATAAAAGCGAAATATCTTGATCAACTCCAGTAATGGTTTCGACTGTGAAATTAGTGCTATCTTGATCAACTCCAGTAATGGTTTCGATTGTGAAATTAGTGCTAGTTGGTTCTCTTTTGCTCTTTTATTTTTGTTTCCGTATTTGTCTTTATTCTTTCCCTGTTTTGGATTTATTTTGTACCTGCTTGATATTTTTTAAAGGATAAAATTCACTTTACTCCCTTTAAGTATGGACAAAGTTTGAATACCCCTTTAAACTATTGTTCGGTTTGTTTTATCCCTATATTATTCGTAAAATTAGAATGTTTTACACCTTTGATTGATATTGTAATCCCAAATTGCTGATATAGTTCGGGATAGAGTTGAGATTGTCCATTTAGACTTACACATGTTTTGTCTAACATAATAAAAAAATTAATATGACATATAACCTTATCCTAACCCAGTTATGATATGTGTTCACCCTTGTTTCTATATCGTCTTGCCTTCCTTTCCGTTCCGTACATGTTTCGAGGCGCTCAACCATTAGGAGTTCATGGTCACTGACGAGCTCACTCAATCCGTGCCACCGCGATATACTCGATTCGCCTATCATCAACTTTCTATAGTTGTAGCCCAGCTATACTTCTCCTTGTGCCACTAAACGAGAGAACAAAGAAAAAGAACCACACATAAAAGAGTATAGACTCAAATAGAATTATGTGACTCGTTTAGTCCTTTTTTACGCTGTACGACACATGTGTGAAGGTTGAGAGGGCAATTCTAACTCAAATCCTGGTTCATATCAATAAATCAGGATTAAAATACTAATTAAAGGTGTAAAATGATCTATTTTAACAAATCATGGGATAAAACGAACCAAATGATAGTTGATGGGGTTATCCGGACTTTGTTCATACTTGAAGGGAGTAAAATAGAATTTATTCTTTTTAATATACTATAAATTCTGAGGGATGTTACAATCTATTATTTTTGCAATCAAGGCTTGAAGCACTATAGAGGCGCAACTGTTGAACGGATGGCTCTTGATGCATGAGCGCACTGGTGCAGGTAGTGGATCTCAATTCCTACTTTCCTAGTGGCCAAGCAATATTTAATGACTGTTATGTAAGCTTAAACTGCAAAGAGGGAGCAATGTTGATCATTTCAAAAGCGCGCCTCTGTTGCACGATGAAACATCTATCTATCCGTTTGAGGACTGCGGAGGCAAGAGACGGCGGATAGGCTAGTGCCAGGGCGGGAGAGCGCAGAACCGACGCAGCTGCCAGTCAGCTACTGGCTCGATCCCATAAGTCCTGGGCATTCCTAGGAATATCCAGTTTTTGTGAAAAAAGAATCAAGCATATTTGTGCATCTGATCAGAACTTGTGGATGTGAACGTTATCATCTTTGTGATTGGACAATTCTGTGGTTTGGGAATACCCGGTCACCAAATCTTGGCTCGGCCACCGGTCAGTCGTCATCGGTCCACTGAAACCAACAATTGGTTGACAGAGACAAACAGCAGGTCTCTTCGAAAGGCAATCAAGAAGATTATTATCGTGTAATAACAGTAGTAATGCTTGGACGCCAGAAGGAGAGGTCCATCTCGTACGGGAAGAGGAGGTGCACGACCCTGTCCCGTAGCCTGCAAATTTGGCGTACCCTCCTGGTCCTCAGATCAACCCAGCAGTAGTAGGAGATCCCACGCACGCCCACCGCCGCCATCCGCGCCATCACGCCGCCGCTCTTCTCCCCGAACCACCTCAGCTCATCAAACCGCTTGTCATCAGTCGTCCACGCCATTCCCGGCACCTCGTTGGGCGTGGCCTGCCGGACCTTACCACTGCCGATCATCACCGCCTTCCGGGTCCAATAACATCTCCCGGTCCCGGCGGCAGAGTCTGGCGGGTCGTCGGGCGGCGCCGCCCAAAGAGAGATCTTCAACTGGTCCTCGGCGACGAGCAGGCTCGCCCGCCTGTCCGTTGATGACACCAGCAGAAGCTCTTCCGGCTTGCGTTCATGCAGCCGCAGCCGCCGCGGGCAGTCGTCGTCGTCGTGGATGGCGGTGACCGTCGCTGTGGAGAGCTCGTCGCTGAACGTGAGGAGGAAGTAGCTGTGTCCTGAGTTGCATAGCCAGTGCGCGACGCCGGCGAGGACGAGCGGGCACGGGCGCACCAACTTGGCGTCCGGAGGCAACAGGCTTGGAAGCGGAGTCTCCGTGACGTCACCCCAGGCACACGTGTCTGACGAGTAGGCCTGCGAGAGGTTGGCGCCGAGCAGGCGGTAGCGGCAACCGATGCCGTCGCAGTCGTCGGTGAGCAGGGCGTAGGACTGGGCCGGGAGCCCGGGCGGCGAGCGGAACAGGTCCAGCAGGCCCGTCATGGGGTTGCACACGCCCGCGCCGCTCCCGTACCGGAGGGCCACGAGACCGCCGCGCGACGCCGCGGGCTGGTAGAACTCGAAGAGGTCGCTGTACTCGGAGAAGAAGGCGCGGAACGGCTCGGGCGGCGGCGCGCGCTGGCACCAGGGGTCCACGAGCGAAGGGTCCTCGCCCTCGTCGCGGTCGCGGCTCTGGTAGATGAAGCCGCGGAGGAGGGTCGGGACGAACCGGCCGTCGGCGGCGTGGCGCCGGAGGCGGAGGGGGGAGGCGTCCCGCTTCCGGCGCCAGCGCAGCGACGTGGCGGCGGAGGGCCTTGCACGCGGTGGCGCAGCGCAGGAGGGTGATGGGGTCGGACCGCGCCGCGATCTCTAGCACAAGGTCGATCGGCAGAAAGGACGACTCCGGCGGCGGGGGCTCCTCCATTGATGGGTCTCGGTCGATCACGCGAACAAAGTCGCCACCAGCCAGGATCATCAAATCAAAGTGTGTTTAATTTGGTCTTCTTCCTCTGTTTATATTCATGATGAAGGTCCACCAGGATCAAAGTTTTATTGTATCCGGATCACATTTGAGCGCTAAGCTAAGAATCCTACCATAACTCGTAGTAGATATATACGTACACGTGTATATACATACCAAGTTTCTATACGTACGCAGATCGCAGACAAGTGTTCACGTACGTACATATGCACATGTGTGTGAACTGTGAAGGCCATGGCTGACGATGAAGGCCAACAGCTACTGATTTTCTTCGATTTGAGCTGCCCCAGCAGCGAGTACGTACGTACATACGCGCCGTGATGTACTAGCACATAGATAAAATTTGAATTGGTCCAAAAAAAAAAGATAAAATTTGAATCTTCGCGTTCGTGGCGCTTGCCGTGGGCCGGTAAACTTGCTTGGGCTCCCACACGCCCGTGAATACCAACCCGGCCCACGCGTACGGGCCTGATCCAGCAACGCCGGCCCGAGACAACATTACCACCATGCCCATTCTCCGAAGGAACCAATCCCGTCCGTCCGTGCCCTCGCGCCCGAATCGTGTGGAACACAGCAGCCACAGCCCAGGTCGACGGAGAAGAGCTCGACCCTGACCTCGCCGACGGCGGCGGTGCGGCGGAGGCGGGAGGAGGATGGGGGCGGAGGGCAAGTGGCGGTTCGCGATGGTGTGCTCCTCCAACATGAACCGGAGCATGGAGGCGCACTCGCTGCTGGGGCGCGCGGGGCTGGACGTGGCCTCCTACGGCACCGGCACCCACGTCAAGCTCCCGGGCCCCTCCCTCCATGAGCCCAACGTCTACGACTTCGGCACCCCTTACGGCGCCATCTACGACGACCTCCGCCGCAAGGACCCCGACCTGTCCGTACTACCCCCTTCCTCGCCGCAGTCTTCCCTTCCTCTTGTACTGTTTCCGCGTCTTTTGTTAGGTTCTCGGCGATCTTGTAGTTGGGCTGATCTTTTCCCTTTTCTTGGGTGGTTTGGGAAAGGTTTGGTGAGAGATTTTGAGGCTTTTGAATGGGTTCCGAGGATTGTTGTGGGTTTTGATGGAAACTGGTGGCAGCGTCTAAATCTCGTGCAACTTTTGTGTTGTTCAAATGTCCTCTGTTTAGGAAATTCTGATGATATATTTAGCTGAGCTAGACATACTCCCAAATGGTAAAGTGAGATTTAATTGAGCTCGACCTATTTCCTAGTGAATTAGGCAGTAATGTTGTAACATTGTTTTTCCTTGTTTGTTTTTCATGTGTTTTAGGCCTACTTGGGCATCGTGTTTACTTGAATTTGCCAGCTGCTATTAGTGCCTTTTTTTTTGCTCATCATTGCGGTCGTGAACCATCCAGGTACAAGAGGAATGGTCTTCTACCAATGCTGAAGAGGAACACCTCGGTGAAGCTGGCGCCTCAGCGGTGGCAGGACAATGCTGGTGATGGGGTGTTCGATATGATACTCACCTTTGAGGAGAGGGTATTCGACTTGGTCATTGAAGGTAATTAGTTCACCTCTGAGCCTTTTTGGGGCATGATTTTGATCTAGGAGAGTTGTCAATGGGGTTGCAGTTTTGAGGTGGTATGGTTGTGTCGGAGTTCACTGATGGATGCTGAAATCTGTTTCCAGATATGAACAACCGCGAACCAAGGCTGATGAAAAGCGTGCTGATAGTCAATATGGATGTCAAAGATAACCATGAAGAAGCTGGTGTTGGGGCAAAGCTTGCTTTAGAATTATGTCAAAAGGTATACAAAGTAGTGTAACGTATGTGGTGCATAACCTCTTCCGTATGTTAACTTGTTAGTTATTTGATCTGGCTATGTTGTTATTAATGATCCATGACTTCACCATGTATGTAAACAACACAGTTAAGAGATAGTTCAAGACTTCAAGTGAACGAAAATTGTAAGAGAGCACTTCATTTACATGATACTACTTGAATGAGTCAAAAACCCAAAGAGAAATAAACCATTTATCACACTCCTAATCTACTTTGAGGTGTGCTCTCATCATCAACCCTACTTATCACCTTGCTCACTCCCTGATTGGAGGCAACGTTTCAACTTGAGACTGAAGGGGGTGAGGAGGGTTTCGCAGGTGATGGTTGGAGGTAAAGAATTGAAAAATGAAGAGCAAAAGGGAATAAATAAGAGGAGAGGCTGCCTAGAAGATAGGGGGTAGCAATGGAGTGGGAGGCAGCAGGGATGTGTCAACAGTCCCATTTCTCCAGCCTTACACTGGATCATTGCTCCCCATTTAGTCCTTATCAACTCGAAACAGCATAGACAAACATATTCCAATCATTCTTTGCTACAAATATCAAAGGAAAAGTAGTAATATTAACTTGCTGTGAACATGAAGATAAAAACACACAGAAGAGAACACATCTGTTTCCTCTATTTTGTTCACTTCAATAGTCAAAATTTCTCTGTTTCCTTCTGTACGTTTGGCCCTTCTTTTTACATGTCTTTAAATATTGGCAGGCGTCATGTTTTCTCTTTGTTGCATCTCAACTACTTGCCTGAGTAAAACACCTGGGAGAGCACATCAGGGCACTCTCTGACATAAAAAATGAGAGAACACAAAAATACTGAAGAAAAAACGTTTTGGTTTTGAACTGGCTCATGACTTTTAATCCACCAGCATATCTCCGTTTACCACCACCCCACATTCTTAAGCTTGTATCAGAGAAGTCATATGTATACCATGGTTAAAAAAGTTATTATACTTGGTTGCACCCTCTCTCAGTATGATCATGTATTGCTGTGGTAGAGATGTGACTTCTTTTAGAATGCCTCAATACTTCCAAGCACAGTATTGCAATGTAGAATTTAGTCTGTATGTTCCTATTTTTTTTTTCCATAGAGCTTTTACTTTTTCAAACGGTTCTGGTACCGTATATCCTTTGTCCATGGTTTGGTATTCAGTTTTGTAAAATTCAGTTTACAAGTTTGATGGTACCATGTACCAATGCAGTCAAGCATGTTTTTTATTTATTTATTTATTTATTTATTTTTTTTTAATGAGCAGCAAGAAGCCAAGAAGTTAATTTGTTTGCCTTTTCTTGTCAGCTTCAAGGAGTTGATGGTGATTGGGAGGAAATCATTGATGATGTGATGATTGCATTCGAGAAGCAGCACAAGCGGAAGCTCGCATACAGCATTTCATTCTACTAACTTATATCCCTGCGCTGGTGTGGGATACACGGAGGCAGAATGATTCTCAGTTCATCCTATGGCTGGTAATGCGCCATACGGCAAAGAAACTGCACATACTGAAGTAGCAGCCTTGTCGCAGTGTTACTCTAATTCATTGTCAACATTAGAAGTGGAGACTGCAGAGCTTATCCTTTTCTTTAATGAAGGAGTTATCCTTAAAATGAGGGCAAGAAACTGTTCATTTTATTGCATTATATGATGTTGGATGGTACACTGAAGGTGTCATCACAAGATCTTGCATCACCCAAGAGCCTAATGTTGTAATTCTTTTATATTAATGTAAGTGATGGACTTGACGAACTGTGCATGGCAATGGATATTCATTTGCTGTTTGGAGTTTGTAGATAGAACCTCTGAGAGCAAAAATCGTTAACTAGTAGGCCAGAACATGGTTTTGATTCTAGTGCCTGGCCAAAACCACCGGGATTGCATTGTACTTTCAGATTCTGTAGCTACTTTTCTGCAAATCTAGACATGAATGAAGTCAACGACTACGTGTTCAATGTCATTTTGACTGGTTTCCTTTACGCACCTTCAAATTGGCTGGTAATTTGCAAAGCGCCAGATGATCATCCAACTAATCTTTCCTCGTGGCAACTGATGGGTGCCGTCCTGGTTGTTCAGATGGGTTGACGTCCCAAGCATTTCGTTGTGCATAACTTTCAGAGCTCACGTAGCAGGACATTCTTGGTAATATATAGAATAGGTGGTACTATTGTCAGTTTACCTCATTGTTTGCACAAAAGTAGACTGGAGACTGAGTG
Organism: Eleusine indica; assembly: GCA_030378355.1. Classification (NCBI taxonomy): domain Eukaryota; kingdom Viridiplantae; phylum Streptophyta; class Magnoliopsida; order Poales; family Poaceae; genus Eleusine; species Eleusine indica. The sequence continues at coordinate 51,786,134 of CM059494.1, forward strand.
CATTGTAGCAGCTCCAGGTTGGGAATGGAGTTTGGATGGCCTAGATGATGATCTTGCACAAAGCCGTCGTCTAATGTTGGCCGTATGCTTGTAATGAGTGGCCATAGCCTCATATGAGGTCAAGGCTGGGTACTCTTTTCCCATTATAAAAAAAAATGGATCATTTTCTTCGATTTGATTTTTTTTCGAAAGCCACGTAGTGGACGGTTATATTAGAAGAAGAGCATGACATTAAATTGTCGTAAATACAAGCCGAAGCCAAAAGAAAAAGAAACCTAACACACTAAAGTTTTCAGAGTGTCTGCTCAAGAAAAAAAATTAAGACACAAACAGCTGAAAACACCATAATACACCCTCATCGAAAATACTACGATGAGAGAGAGACCGAACATCTGGTGTAGCGCATCAGGAGAGAGCTCCAAGACAATGCCTCCAACAAGGTCACGACGTTTAAGATGCCGCCGTTGTCCAATCCGGTAAACCGAATTTGGATGTATATCCAAAAAACCCTCGACAAGCGGGGATGCAGAGACACCATGGCAATGCCTCCAAGGAGAAAGCGACACCTGCAGGCGCCGTGGTTGCCAACCCAGCCGAAGCAGAGCATGCTTTCGCACAATGCCCTACACATCCCGCCGAAGATCCACCTGCGCCGAAACACCATGCTGCCCCAAGTCTCTACCTCGCCGCCGGCACCCAGGCGTAGCAGAAGTGCTGCCCCGAGCCTTGCCGTCCTCACGCCACCAGCCCGTCTCCGCCTCACACCACCAGCCCGTCCTGGAGACGGACTCGTCGACGCCGGCACCCAAGCGCAACAAAAGTACTGCCCCGAGCCTCGCCGGTCTCACGTCACCAGCCCGTCGTAGGGACGGCCAGCAACCACCACGGTGATGGCCAGCAATGCCGCCACCGTACATCAACTCGCCATCCGAGTTATTCCTGACCAGATCCGAGCGACAGATCCGGCAATCACCAAACGGACCTGGCCAGCACCAACCAAATCCAACTAGCTCCCCACTGGCAACCCCGTCAAGACACAACCACGCCCGTCGCCTCTGCTACGGCCCGCCGTTGCGCCTCCCGTGTGAGCCACCCCCACGGTCCCTTCTGTTGACCACGTTATTGTCAACAACGAGAGCCACAACGTCGCGCGCAGTCGCCACGCACGAGCCGCGGTTGTGCCCACCGCAAGGCACCGCCGAGTCAGACGCGTGAGCCGCCGCCATGCCCAACACGACAAGACGCTGCCATGAGGGTCTGGATGCCAGATCCGGCCATGGCGGCTTCGGATCTGGGCGACTTCCACCACGGCGACACCTCCATCCATGCCGCCACCAAGAACAACATGCCCAGGCCACGTCCTTCGCACCCAGATCCCTCACCGTGAACGGCTGTCACGCGTCGCTAGGGTAGCAGCCCCCGATGCGGCCGCCGACGCGCCCATAGCCCTCACCGCGGGCCGCCGACGCGCACCTCACCTGAGCCGCGCCCGACGCCCATACCTCCGCTGCGCCCACCACAAACTCCGAGATCTTGGAGGAGAGGCCCCGCCACCGCCATCCTGGCTTGCCGCACAGCTTCCGGCGACATACTCAAGCGGCGGCGAGGGGGGAGGAGGGAAGGAGAGAACCAGCGACTAGGGTTTGAGAGACCGCCCGTGACCCGAGCGACGCGGGGGCGAAAAAGAAGATGTTTCAGCTTTACGCATCGAGTTCTCATTTTCTTCGATTTGAGCTGTGTGTGTTAGACGCGTCTTATACTCATTCAAATGGATATAGGAGATCTTAATTCTCAACATGCATTCCAGTATTCTAGTGTGTTGCCTGACATAAAATCGTCCAAACTGCTCAATGTTCAGGTGTCAATTCTCAGTTGTCAAGTTCACTCGAGGCAATTGTCCGGCACCCTACTGTCATGATATCGACAACTTGTCATAACATTATTTCGTTATCCAGTCAAGAATGTCATTTGCAAAGGCGTTCAATTATCTGCGGGCTATTACCAGCCTTCCGTCCTGCTCAGCATTTGGTCTGGTGTTGGTCACTGTCAGTGTGTTATGGACTACTAACCCAAGGATGCCATGTGAAACATGTGTGTGGATCTAAAGAGTGTGCCGGGTGAGCCACGGCCCACGACCCCACGAAACGGTCTATACATTTGGCCCAATCCAGTACATATATATATATTTTTTAAAATCTTATTGTGGTTTTGATTGAATGGAAAAAGAAAATATATAAACTATAAGGCTTGCAATGGAAGCCACTGAGATAGGACTACGCAAAATTAAAACACGTATTGAGATTACCACTTCTCTCTCTTTTTTTTATTATGTGTCAACAGAACAAAACCCCTCTCTACATGAGAACAGAATGTTGAGCATAGTCAGCCATGCTGCATGTTTCTTTCACAGAAAACCAGCCCACTGTTTCCATCCCCCCCTCCCCTCCCCTCTCTCCCCGCCCCTCCCAAGTACTTAACAAATTAAAGATTTACAATGGAAGCTGAGTTAGAGTTACAAACATCTCTCAGCTCGATAGGTATATTCTATAGATAGATCTAAAAAGTATGTTGGATGAGTAACAATTCAACCCAACCTAGCTCATATGTAACAAAGAAATGCTTGATATGCTTGCTGGTCGATGATCATAATTAAAGGAAGAAGAAAATAAATTAAGGCTTGAAAGCTAATGAGTGCACAGCACCGTCACACATGTCTCAATGGCCATGTTATCACTTCTCTCCTTTTTTGTTGTATGCCAATAGAAAAATAGGTGTTCTATCTTTTTGGGCCATGAATTGAGTTTGAGAGGGGTCATATACTAATATTTATCTCATAAGGGGGGGGGGGCAAAATCATTTTTTTTCTTCATTACATGTTGGTTTTATGTGTGTATAAGAGGAGTACTTGAAGCATTGGGGGGTAGGGGAGGGGGGGGGGGCTAGGTCCCTCCTAGCCCCTCCCTGACTGCGCTCCTGCTTTTTGGATGAGTCTATTTTGTTCCATGACAGTGCGAGTGAGCAACGAGCATCAATATACGTCAACTGCGCCGTACGTTTGGTTTCACAAAAAAGTGGTCGACCGTTTCTATTTTATCTTTTTTATATATCATCCGCCCTCTCCCCTTCCCCTCTCTCTGTGCGTAGTAATGAAAGTCGAGATAGCTAGGTAGATACACATATCTTTATATGGGTTCATTCTACGACTACATCTAAATAGTATGTCGGATAAGCCACAACATACCTTGTAGATTTGGTCTAACTACCTGAAAAAAGAACAATTAAGAAAAAGCAAGAAGAAGCTCGCTGTGTGGTCCCAAACGTGACGGTCTCGTTAAAAGAAAGAAGAAAACAAATTATGGATTGCAGTGGAAGCCGCTGAGTTGAGGCTTGCACCGGCCTGGATTATTGCTTCTCTCCTTTTTAGCTATATGCCAATAGAACAGCAGGTTCGGCATTTCTCTAGATAGGCCCACTCTGTTATATAGCAGCGCGAGCAAGCAAGGATCATGCATCAGCCGCGCCGTGCGTTTGCTTCCACGGGAAATCAGCCTTACGTTTCGTTTCACCCCCTCGCGCACACCATCCATGGAGTCTCTCCCTCACTTTCCTCTCTCTGCCTAGTACTAAACTACAGGCATCTCTCCATTGATAGCATTGCGCAGTACTGCTCTTCTCCAGTCCGACAACGCGGAGAGGGACGTCGGATCAAGGGGATCGAAGTCTGTGCAGCAGTACTACACTCTAGCAAGCCTTTTCCTACTCTTCCTGCTGGTATGCTAGCTCTGCTCCTCCCTCTCCTTTTATATAGGTTCAATTGATCCATGGCTGGATCGCCTTTTAATTAGATTATATCTGCCTTTGCCTTAGCAGGTTGCAATAAAGTGTTTTTTGTTTTTCGGATCCATGGACATGACGATGACCCCCAACTCCAAGAAGGCCAGCAACGGCACTACTGCAACCGCATCTGCCCTCCTCCACCACCAGCAGCAACAGGTAATTCACCTCATCAATTCCAACTCGTTCGATCCTCATGATCTTTGGTCAAACGTAATAAGACTAGAAATAGTAGGAACTAAGATCGATCCTAGTATATATACGCAAGTTGATATGTGTGCATATATCTGTATCTGACACGAACAGATACCACGTAGGGATAGGGTGTGATTGGTTGTCTGGATGCGTCTAGGCCTCGCTGGGGTGAGATGTCGGCCCAACAAAGCCAGTATCCACAGATACAGATGCAGACACAGACGTTTGGTAGCCTGGTTTGGCCTAGTCTTAGCCGAAGTGAGCTGCTCTTTGTTTACCTGTCTGTCATCCTGAGCTTCACGCGCTGGTGCAGAGAGGCTTGTTTGGTAGCCCTCCTTAGACCTAGTTCTGGTTACTGTGTTCTAGGTTGGGTAAGGTTACTAGCTCTGTTTGACCTCTTTTATGTGCCAACACTAGGTTTTGGCGCGAATGCCTTCTTTCCCGCGCCATTTCTTTCTTTCTCGCACATTTTTCCTTGATTCACATGTAACACCGCTAGTTAACCAGAAACTTGTTCACAGGTAACAAACATTCACATATTCAAGATAAAAAAACAGTTGGCCATCTGGACCACTAAAGTCCATGATAGCACTAGCCGCATTGAACAATGTAATTTTTCTAAATTTGGCCATTTGTGACATTGCTGGTTTGAGTCACGTTTTGGTGTAATTGTCAATGAAAAAAACAATGTATGTGGTCCATCCAATATCACCTGAACCGTGTGTCTAAGAGTTCTGTTTCTTGTGTTTGCGTGCATTATTTGCTGAAAGTATTAGATACACTAGATGATAAACTCTGAGTTGTTGCTGATTAAGCCTAATGTTGGGTTCATTTTTTTTTTTGAGATGAATATTGGGTTCATTATTAGTAGTAAAAGAGGAAACCATGCATGCCTTTTTTTACGAGCCTTACCTATCAGTAGCACAATAATAACAAACTGTTTTTCGTCATGGCATCCTTGCTTGCATCTTACTTCACACTCATATTATTACTGTTTTTGTAATTAGGCTAGTATCCATTTAAAATGTTGATCAGTTATATCATTGTTTCTTCCACGTACTTATGATTTGAACATACATACTCATAACAAGAAATTAAAATGTTGTTAACATAAATACCTTTAATTTTCTGATAAACCCACTATCTATATAACACGTACTGAGCATTTTACGTAAAGTGCACATTTACAATTCGTGATCGTTAAGTACTTTTCGCATGCATGCAGGAGGCGGATGCCATGGATGTGATGATGCAGTCCCAGCAGCATGCAGGAGCGAGGGGCGGTGGGGAGCGTAAGCCTCGGCCGCAGCTGGAAGAGGCGCTGTCGTGCCCACGCTGCGATTCAAACAACACCAAGTTTTGCTACTACAACAACAACAAGATGTCCCAGCCGCGCTACTTCTGCAAGTCCTGCCGCCGCTACTGGACACAAGGCGGCTCCCTCCGCAACGTCCCTGTCGGCGGCGGATGCCGCAAGAACAAGCAGCGCGCCCCCTCCTCCGCCTCCTTGTTGCCGCCGTCGTCCAGCTCCACCACCAGCTTCGTCATCAACGGGCAACCACAAGTGCAAATTTCTTCCATGGCCGCCGCGGAGCATCAGCAGCGGCAAGACTTCCCCAACGTTCTCCCGACGTTCATGTCCAGCCTGCCACCGCTGCCGTTCAAGTCGTTGGCCTTGTCCAGCCTGGCGCCTGCTCCTCCCCTGGATTTCGATGTTGGGACGATGACGTCATCGTTTCTGGACATACTCAAAGGAGAGTTCCTCGTCCACCAGGGCAACAACGGCTTCTACCAGCCAACGAGCAGTGGCATGGAGATGACGCCATCATCGGCTGGGTTTGATGCTGCCATGCAGCAGAATGGGATCGGTTCAACATTGATAGATGGTGGCAGTACAAGTGCAGCTACACATCAGGATCAGGGAGGGCAGCGGCCGACGACAGAGGTTGGTCCAGCAAATCAGCTGGAGGGTGCGAGTGTGCCAGACCCTACTAATAACTAGGGATTTCGTGGTACCATGATGCCAAGTCATCATATATGGCATTCTCTTTTGCTATTTCTTTGGTAATTTCCATGCATGCGGACATGTGAGTTTTTTTTTTCTTTTTGCGAAGGACATGAGGTTTAGTAGCTAGTTATAGTTCTTTCTTCATCCGGAACATTTTGAATAGTAAAAAATTTTGCATCGATCCCTTCCTTATTTGATTAATGTTACTTTTTTTTTTGCTTTTCTCTTCTTGATTATAACTTTTATTTTCCAGTCTAATTTTTTTTCTTATTTAAGTTTTTTTATTCCAAAATGTTGAGCAGAGGCCTCTTTTCGATTCCTCGGGTGCAACGGAAAAAAGTTCCGTTCACAAGTCTGGGAGTTACAGCGTTTCCAGAATCTGGGGATCTAAGAAAAGCATCAAAAGGATAGAAATTGCAGGTATTACAGAGATGCTAAAAACCTGGAAACTGAAAGTAACGACAGGACAAGTTGTTCATCATCACTAATTAATTTGAGGTGTGTCCAGTCTTCATCATCAGTTTCCTCATGGAATCGACTTGCTGCATGCATCATCGTCAGCAGGCGGCAGGTGCAGGTTGTATTGTAGCGTACGAACTAGCAAGCAGTCTTGCTCGGGAGAATGGGAGGGACTCCGTTAGAAGATGCGGTCGATGAGGACTCTCTATATGCAGGTTGTCCGATGGTAGACATCAGACAGATAGGTACATTAAGGTGCAGATCATCACGGCCCATGATATGTAATGATGTTTTTTAAATTTCTAATCATAGTAATTAATTTGTAAAATTGTTATATTAATTTTTATATCAATGTAAAATTTATAAAAAAATATGTCAACATTTTTATAAACCCATGTAGGTACTCAAATGTGAAGGTGAAAGCAACAATATGTACTCAAATGTGAAGGTGAAAGCAACAATATGACTATGATAAACATATATAGTGAATTGAACATGAGACTCCTAAAACTCACTACAAGCATATCAATAGGTTAAAATGAATAAAAGTAAGATGTTCATAAACATTGTGTACCCCTCTCATATTTAAAACATAAAGCACCCCAAATGATTCTAGGAGACTCTATCACAACATAGACCAAAATTTAAAATAAAAAATAAACAAACATTTAAATTAAAAAAAAAACCTAAACACTAGTTTAAATTGTGGCTAGCACTAGGGTCGCTTTATATATGATCTCATGGTTGGAATCTATCTAGTCGCTTTATGACTAGGTGGATTCTGAAGTGACATCTTTTACAACATCAAATGACTAACTCAATCTATATTGTCTAGATACTATTACCTCATTGCTTAGAATAAAATTAATTAACTTTGTGATTTCCCTAGTGAATTTGCACAAATCCATATAGCTGAATCAAGCTTGGTTTATATAAAGATAGTTCAGATTATACACATAGTATATTAGAGTACATATCAATGGACATAGAAGCATGTAAAGCAAAATTTTACACCATGATAGCTTGGAGGGTTAAGGACTTGTAAAACAAAACACAATCATATTTTGTTTGTTACTAATTATTTTTGCTTTACATGCCTCGGTTGTTATAGAAACCCTAAACATGTTGTTTGGCATGTACAATTGAAGCAACAAGATGGGCAGTAAGATAAACATTATTTGAATAAGCTTGAACTGCTTTATTAGACCTGTTTTAGAACCTAGGGTTTTGGTGTGAACTGAATTGAGAGTGGTGGTTTGTCAATCGTAGTGTTTGTGTGTGTGCCTTTATTTTTATGAGATGCAGCTTATGAGTTTGGTCAATGGAAATTTATTCCTCACCAACAACAATTTTCTTGGTTAAAAATATGCCCAATGGTATGGTTCATCACTCCTTTTTTTCTTTTTTAAAAAGTCATGACACATGTCCAATTTCTCATGGCTAGTACTCATGTCATTAGTGAGAAACATATCTTAAAATTGGCCAAATATCTTAACATAATGTGTGTGTGCCACGACAGTTGTACATGACACAAAAGATAGGGTAAATTCTACTTTACTCCCTTCAAATATAGTTGGAAGTCCGAATAACCCTCTCAACTATTGTTTGATTTGTTTTAGCCCCATTGTTCACTAAAATAGATCATTTTACACCTTTCATCGATATTTCAATCCCAACTTACTGACGGGGACCACACATGTGCAGTCTGATATCGCAAAGGAATCCCTATCCGCCTCTTTTTTTTTTGTGTACGCGAAGACAACAAGGAGAAAAGTACAACTGAGCTACGGGGTCGATGTCAAGATGGTTTTGATGATATTGCGCTGATAGGGCATGTCGATGAGTGCAAGAGCTCATAGCGATGGAGTGCCTTGATAGATGCACGAGAAGGAAATGAAGGTCAGAGGACACAAGAACAGGCTGGAGTTAGGATGAGGTTATGTGTCTTGTTGCTTCTTTTACCATGTCAGGCAACACATGAGAGGACAATCTCCACTTAATCCTCATGTACACTAGGCAAAGCGGGATTAGAATCTCGATTAAAAGTGTAAAATGGTCTGGTTCAGAAAATAATAGGAGTAAAATAAGCCAAACAATAGTTGAGGAGGTTATATAGACTTTGGTTATACTTTGAAAAGAGTAACGTAGACTATATCCCAACATATATGACCTACATTGCATAGTATTCCTTTCCTTTCTTTTTTACCAAAAGTTTGAGGTCTGACTCGCAATTTACATTCTTGAGCTCAAACTTCTCAGCAAGTTTCCTATAGTATCTGTTTCGTGGGCTTGGCTGCCATGGTTGAGGCAGTTGCTAAACCCTGTTGCCCTTGCTCAGCATCTGGTCTGATCATCAGGGCTGTTCAAAAGTAAAACCGCCAAACCATCTAAGAAACTGGTAGTACATTTTTATACACGAGCCACTGTTCATTGATTTGTGAAAGCAAAGTTATGCATATAGCGATAATCGTGTTAACACAATACGATGAGTACATATAGGGGAGCCGTAGGGCAGGCCCAGTACAAGACGTATGGCCATTGGCCCATAGGAAACCGACTAAAGACCCTAATGTACACAAGACAAATACATAGTCTAACAACCCCCCCCCCCCCTGCAGTCTGAAGACAGATGATCGAACATTGAGACTAGATCAAAACTCAGTAAACACCGATGTGGGAAGACCTTTGGTGAAGATATCAGCATACTGTGAAGTTGTAGGAATGTCGACAACACGAACTTCTCCAGTAGCCACTTTATCACAAACAAAGTGCACATCGATTTCAACATGCTTGGTGCGCTGATGCTGGACCGGATTGCTGGAGAGGTAGACAACACTCACATTGTCACAATAGACAATTCTAGCACAGCGCAAAGGACAACAATGTTCCATTAATAGTTGATGCAGCCAAGTAGCTTCAGCAACGCCATTGGCCATGACATGATATTCCGCTTCAGCACTGGAGCAGGATACTGTAGTCTGATATTTAAAAGACCAGAAAATTAGATTATCTCCAAGAAACACCACATAACCCAAGGTAGACCAACGAGTGACGGGTCAGCCAGCCCAATCTGCATCTGTGTAGACCGTCAGAATATCCTAGGGAGAACGGTGTAGTACCAAAGCATGTTCCAAAGTACCTCGTAGATAACGAAGAATGCGCTTGACTAAAGCAAGATGAGGATCACATGGATCATGCATGTAGAGACAAACTTGTTGAACCACATAAGCAATGTCCGGATGGGTAAAGGTGAGATACTGTAAGGCACCAACAATGCTGCAGTGCCGTGTTGGATCAGCTACTAGCGAGCCATCAGAAGAGAGTTTAGAGTGGGTATCGACTAGTGTGCTGCACGACTTGCAGTCGATCATACCGGCACGCTCCAAAATGTCCAAGGCATACTGACGCTGAGATAAGACAAAAGCATCAGAAGTCTGGCTCACAAAATTCCAAGAAAGTGATGAAGAGGTCCCAAATCCTTCATAGCAAACTTGTGTTGAAGGGCGACAATGATCTGACGAAGTAAAGACTCAGAGGAGGCTGTCAAAACAATATCATCCACATAGAGAAGCAAGTATACCAGATCTGATCCACGATGAAAAATGAATAGACTGGTGTCGGCCTTTGCCTCCATAAAACCGAGAGTGGCTAAAAAAGATGCAAAATGGCTGTACTAGGCATGAGGAGCTTGCTTGAGGCCATAGAGGGACTTGTTGAGCCGACAAGCATGGTCCGGGCGAGAGGAATCAACAAAACCAGCAGGTTGCACACAATAGACTGTCTCTGACAAAGTGCCATGAAGGAAGGCATTTTTGACGTCCTGATGAACCAGCCAACAACGGGAAAGTGCAAGAGATAAAATAGTGTGAACTATGGCAGGCTTGACCGTCGGGCTGAAGGTTTCATCAAAGTCAGCACCAGGCCGTTGAGAGAAGCCACGGACGACCCAACGTGCTTTGTAGCGATGAAGGTGCATCTAGGCCTCTAATTTTATTTTAGTGATTGGCGTCAATACAATTAAGAACGAACTAATCTTTTAATGAGCATGTGTGTAGATTATGGTACAAAGTTTGGTGATTAAATGCATAGAAACAAAAAGGGAGAAAAGAAGATGGTAAAGTGCTTCAAGATAAAATTCAAAATATGCTCAAGAATGAAGTTCATGGAGTTTTATTTTAAATCTTGAGTATAGGAAAAGCCGTACTATTAAGAGGGACACAAAAGTATGAAGCGGAGGTGAACTAAGTGCAAAATTCCCCTTTCTAGGCCAAATAAAATTTTTCAGGGCAAAATCATTGGACTTGTCCGACCCATCGAACAAGTCCATCAGACTCCAGTAGCTCTGCCACTCTGGGTCATCGGACTTGTCCGATGACCAGAGGAAAGTCCGACGCATCGAACACTTTCATCGGAGCACAGTTCCCCTGCCACCCTATTTTTATCGGACTTGTCCGATGACCATCGGACAAGTCCATCGGATTCCAGTTTCTCTACCCCTTCTGTGCCATCGGACATGTCCGATGGCCATCGGACTTGTCCGATGGTCATCTTATCCGAGGCATCGGGCAAGCTTGTCGGACTCCAGTTTCTGCGTCACCTTGATTCATATGACATGTCCGATGACCATCGGACTTGTCCGACACAGATCTTAGAAATTGGGTCTCTAACGTCTCTTTTCTCCACTGGGCTATAAATAGAACCCCTCTTCGCCCTTTGGCCGGTTGGTCACTCATTCCACTCAAAAACACTCTCAAGCTCACTTTGCTCTCCCCAACTCTCCTCCCTTGCTTCCACTCTTGATTTGTGAAGGGATTGAGAGAAGATTGAAGTGCTTCATCGACTCCAAGCTTCCATCCTCTTGAGCACTTGGTTCATCCTCACCGCCGATGACTATTGTGTTTATTACTCTTGGGGATTCATCCCCTAGACGGTTAGAGGTGCCCGTAGAGCTCCCAACTTGTGTGGTGACGCCTCGGGAAGTTTGTATTGACCCCTCCTTTGTGGAGTTTCTAGTGGAAAATCAAGTTTGATCTTTATGGTCACTTAGAGAGGTTAGGGTTGAAAGAGACCCGGTCCTTTGTGGATCCCTCAATGGAGACGTAGGCTTCTTTGTGGAGCTGAACTTCGATGAACAAATCTTATGTCCCACTTATGCTTTAATTACGTGTCTTTCACTTGTTCTTGCTCATAAATTTGCTAGTTAAGGTTTGCTTCGTATTTGTTAAATTAACTTGTGTAGGTTGCTTGCTAGTTGCTCTCCTTATTTTTACAACTTCTCTTTGCTTGTATTCACTTACTCCTAGCTTGCCTTGCACTAGTTTTAATATTTACCCGGCCGATCTACTTTTCTATCTCGTGCCATCAGACAAGTCATCGGACTTTCCCCACAATCATCGGACAAGTCCGGCACTACGCATTTAACTTTTATTATTAAGTGAATTTCAGGGATAATTGTCTATTCACCCCCCCCCCCTCTAGGCACTTTCAATTGGTATCAGAGCGAGATCTTCTTAAAGGCTTAACCGCTTGAAGATAAAGATGACAAAAGGAAAGGAAATTCCGCCTAGTGGATCGTCCGAAGCAAGGTCCGAGGGTGATGCACCTGGAGAAAATCCAAGGATTGAAGATATTGATAAAGATGAGCTACCAAAAACCTACAACAATGTCATGTTTGATTATGATGATCTCAAAGAAGATCGCATTGAGCAAGGGTCCGGTAGACTCCCCTACTTTGATGGACAATTTTATGATAATTGGAAATGCAAGATGATGATGTATTTGGAATCCATGAGTCCTCATGTTGCAAATATAACAGAGAATGGTTTTTTATGGGAAAATAGAGACAATCCAACCCATAAGGATCAAATCAACATTCGTCGCAATGCCGTGGCTGCTAGTGCAACTATTTCCGCACTTAGTGCCACCGAGTATAACAAGGTAGCCGGAATAAAGAATGCCAACCAACTATGGAGAAAGCTTGAGGTTATCTATGAGGGCATTGATTCTGTCAAAGATGCAAGACTTAAAGAATTGCAAAATGAGTTCAATCTATTCATTATGGATCCGGGAGAAGGCCCAAAGGAAGTTCATGATAGGCTCATGAGGATTGTGAATCAAAGAAGAGCACTAGGAGCTAAAATGACCGACTTGGATATCAACAAGAGACTACGACAAGCATTGAGACCATGGGATAGCAACATTTGCTCAAACATTAGAGAGAAGGACAACTTCAAAACCTTCTCCATCGATGAAGTGCTTGGAAAGCTTCTTTCCCAAAAGCAACAAAATGATCAAGCCAACAAGATAAATGCCTTGATCAAGCAAATTGAGGGAGCAAATGGTGACAAAAATGATATGACACTCAAAGCCACACAAGAGAAGAAGAAGAAAGTGGTTGATTCTAGTTGTGAAGATAGTGATGATGAGATGGCTTTGCTTGTGAGGAGATTCAAGTCATTTCTCAAGAAAGATGGATACAAGAAGAAAGTTTTTGACGAGGGCAAAGCAAGAAGGTCAAAAAGAACTTGCTATGAATGTGGTGATGAAGGACATTTCATTGCAGAATGCCCAAAGAAGAAGAATAAAGATGAAAGAAGGAAAGACAAGCACCACAAGAAAGACAAGAAGTACAAGAAGCATAGAAGAGGTGAAGCTCACATTGGTCAAGAATGGAATTCTGATGATTCATCCTCTTTATCATCTACCTCCTCCGAATCCGACTCGGATGAGGGAGGCATTGCTACACTTGCCATTGGCGTCACTCCCACCAACACTTCTCTATTTGGGAGCTTGAGTGATGATGATGATGACAACACTCACAAGTGCCTTATGGCAAGAGGATCGAAGGTAACAAAATCTAAACACAAGCGTGCCTCTTATGCTAGTAGTAGTGATGATGATGATGATGTTAATGCTGCACTTTCCAAAATGCTTGAATTTATGGAATTAATTGAAAACCAAAAGGAAGAAAATGATAGGAAAGAGGAGCTACTTGAGAAACAAGAAGACTTGCTTATTCTTGAAAAGAAAAGAAACCTTGAACTAGAGAAGCTCCTAGAAGAAGAGGGAAAAAAAAATAATGACTTAACTATGTCTCTCACTAAAATTGAGAATAATTGTGAGAATGTTAAGAGCATTAAAGATGAACTTCAAGAGAAGTATGAGGATTTGGAAAAGACTCATAAGTATCTTGAAGAACAATATAGGATTCTTTCAACTTTGACATCCTCCTCAAAATAATTCCTCTCATGCTTCCACTAGCAAAGGATGTGATAGATGCTATAATATTGCTGTTGATGCTTGTGCTACTAATATCAAATTGATTGATGATTTGAACAAGCAAGTAAAAGCTTTTGAAAGCAAAATACAATATGAGAAAGATGTTGTTGATGATGAGAAGGCAAAGTATGCAAGAGGCGTATACTCATATACTAGAATGCCACGTGTCATGGATGGCATTGGTTATGTTGAGGGTGCCAAGCATAATGCTCGGGAGAACAAGAATGGGAAGGAATTCCTTAAGTTTACAAGGAAGGATCTTACCAAAAGAAGCAAGCCAAGAACAAGAATATTAATCATTCTTCTTTTGTTAATGATTCTCATGCTAATATCCCTAATGCTACTTGTGACCTCTTTCATGATTTTTATGCTTTATATGTGCTCATGAGAAACATGCATGGTCGTGTGTTTGCCAAATATGTTGGGCCACGCAACAAGAGGCCAAAGACTTGTATGTGGGTGCCCAAAGTGCTTGTGACTAACGTAAAAGGACCCAAGAAAATTTGGTTACCTAAAAACAAAGCTTAATTTGTTTTGTAGGACTATGTCTCCGGAGGATCAAGTTGGGTGATTGACAGTGGATGCACCAATCATATGACCGGAGACAAAAAAGATGTTTAAGTCATTCGAGCCAAGTCATAACAAAAATAAGTACATCACATTTGGTGACAATGGAACGGGACAAGTACTAAGTTATGGTAAAGTCCCTCTCACTCCTTCATATTCCCTCTCCAAGGTTATGCTTGTTGATCACGTTGACTTCAATCTTTTGTTCATTTCACAATTTTGTAAAATGGGCGATGATTGTTTGTTCAACGAATGTGGTGTGACCGTCTATAAGAGGAGTGATGGCTCGGTTACTTTTAAGGGTGTGCTTAAAGGAAAGCTTTATGTTGTGGACTTCTCCACGGATGAAGCTAGACTTGGTACATGCTTATTAGCGAAGTCCAACATAGGATGGTTGTGGCATAGAAGGCTAGCCCATGTTGGTATGAGAAATCTTCATAAACTCCAAAAGGGCGGCCACATCATAGGACTAACCGACGTTTGCTTTGAGAAGGATAAAATTTGTAGTGCATGCCAAGCGAGAAAGCAAGTTGGAGCATCACACCCCGCCAAGAATGTGATGACCACCACAAGGCCATTGGAGATGTTGCACATGGACCTCTTCGGCCCTGTCTCCTACATAAGTATTGGTGGTAACAAATATGGTCTTGTAATTGTTGATGACTTTTCTCGCTTCACGTGGGTATTCTTTTTGTATGATAAAGGTGAAGTAAAAGATGTGCTCAAGACATTCATGAAAAGAGCACAAAATGAATATGAAGTCAAGATCAAGAAAATAAGGAGTGACAATGGCACCGAATTCAAAAACACTCAAGTTGAAGAGTATCTCGATGAAGAAGGCATCAAGCATGAATTTTCAGCACCCTACTCCCCTCAACAAAATGGAGTGGCCGAAAGAAAGAACTGCACGCTCATTGAGATGGCAAGAACAATGCTTGATGAATACAAGACGTTCGACCGCTTTTGGGCCAAGGCCGTCAACACCGCATGCCATGCCTCCAACCGGTTGTATCTCCATCGACTATTGAAGAAAACACCAAATGAGCTACTAACCGGTAACAAGCCTAATATTTCCTACTTTTGTGTTTTTGAGAGCAAATGCTTTATGCTAAACAAGAAATCCAAGACTTCTAAGTTTGCTCTAAAAGTTGATGAAGATTTCTTGCTTTGTTATGGGTCGAATGTTCATGCCTATCGTATATTCAACAAGACCACCGGTTATGTTGAAATTTCACATAACGTGACATTTGATGAATCTAAAGGCTCTCAAGGGGAGCAAGTTGTTAATGATGGTGTAGATGATGAAGCTCCTAGAAGTGTAATAAAAAGGATGGCCATTGGTGATGTGAGACCACAAGAAACATCAAGTATTGAAAATCAACCCTCTCTCTCAAGACAAAACCAACATCATGAGAATGAAGAATTAGATCACACAAGTGGTCAAGATCAAGATGTTGGGGATCATGAACAAGCATCAAGCAATGATTCTTAAAGACATGATGAAGAGGTTGATAAAGATGGTGGTCAAGAAAGCTCACACCACCGCACCCAAGAGTGCATCAAAATGTACAACGTGATCACCCCGTCGAGCAAATTCTTAGAGATATTGATAAGGGAATAATCACTAGATCTCGAGTTAGTAGTTTTTATGAACATTACTCTTTTGTCTCTTCTATGGAGTCATTTATGGTAGAACAAGCGATTGAGGATGCGGATTGGGTGATGGCCATGCAAGAAGAATTGAACAACTTCACAAGAAATGAAGTGTGGACACTGGAGGGAAGGCCAAAGAACAAGAATATTGTGGGCACCAAATGGATGTTCCGCAACAAACAAAATGAAGATGGTGTTGTGACAAGAAACAAGGCAAGGCTCGTGGCAAAGGGGTATTCACAAGTGGAAGGTTTGGATTTTGATGAAACTTATGCCCCGTAGCAAGACTTGAGTCTATTAGAATATTACTTGCTTTTGCCACTCATCATGATTTTAAGTTGTACCAAATGGACTTGAAAAGTGCATTCTTAAATGGACCAATCAAGGAAGAGGTTTATGTGGAGCAACCACCGGGCTTTGAAGACTCTAAGTATCCTAACCATGTTTATAAACTCCATAAGGTGCTCTATGGGCTTAAGCAAGCCCCAAGAGCATGGTATGAATGCCTTAGGGATTTTCTTGTTAAAAAGGTTTTGCCATTGGCAAGGCCGATCCAACCCTCTTCACTAAGTGTTTTGGTGATGATATCTTTGTATGCCAAATATACGTCGATGACATTATTTTTGGTTCTACTAACCAAACCTTTTGTGATAAATTTAGCAAGATAATGACCAAAAGGTTTGAGATGTCCATGATGCGAGAATTGACATTCTTTCTAGGCTTCCAAGTGAAGCAACTCAAGGAGGGCACCTTCATATGTCAAGCAAAGTACACACAAGACTTATTGAAGAAATTTGACATGGACAAGGCAAAGCCCATCAAAACTCCCATGCCGACAAATGGTCACCACGACCTCAACAAAAAGGATGAACCCGTTGATCAAAAGGTATATCGCTCCATAATTGGCTCTTTGCTTTATCTTTGTGCATCTAGGCCCGACATCATGCTTAGTGTGTGTATATGTGCACGTTTTCAAGCCACTCCTATGGAGTGTCACATGGTGGCCGTTAAGAGAATATTGAGATATTTGGTTCACACACCCAACCTAGGGCTTTGGTACCCCAAGGGCTCAAAGTTCAACCTATTAGGCTATTCCGATACGGATTATGCCGGGGATAAGGTAGATAGAAAGAACACCTCCGGGACATGCCAATTCTTGGGTAGGTCCCTAGTGTCATGGTCATCCAAGAAACAAAACTCCGTTGCACTTTCCACGGCCGAAGCGGAGTATGTTGCAGCCGGTAGTTGTTATGCACAACTACTTTGGATGAGACAAACTCTAAGGGATTACGGTTACAAGTTGAACCGTGTTCCACTCCTATGTGACAATGAGAGTGCTATAAAGCTTGCTTATAACCCCATTGAGCATTCGCGCACAAAGCATATAGATATCCGCCACCACTTTTTGAGAGATCATTCCATCAAGGGGGATATCGAAGTTAGCCATGTGAGAACCGAAGATCAACTAGCCGATATATTCACCAAGCCCCTAGATGAGAAGAGATTTTGCTACCTTAGGAGTGAATTAAATATTCTTGACTCTAGTAATATGATGTAGAGAATGTGCACATCTGAATGGTGATTGTTTTGTTATTGCAAAAATTATTGTATTATGTCAAAAACCTATTATTTGTGCTATTGAAGTTGGTTTTTTATTACTAGATCGAATCTTGACAAAATATGGCTATTGTTATGTCTTCTTGATTATTGTCTGACCATAAGATGTCAAGACTTTCCATCAAACTATTTTAAAGAAAATAAAAATCCTCTATTCTTTCCTGGCTGGACTCTAATCTCTCTGGTCATTCTGGCGTCAGGCAAGTCCGACAGCCATCAGACATGTCCGACGGCGTCGGATAAGTCCGACTATTATCGGACAAGTCCGACGGTCCAGGTTTCGACCCTTTTAACCCAGCCCGACTTACCCCTTCGGTCAACCCCTTCTCATTCATCTCCTTCACGTTCTGTCTCCTCAAGAACACCCCCATTGGCGGCACCAAGGCGATCTTCCTCTCCCACCATCCATTGGAGCAAGTTTGGAGGTCAAGAGGTCCTCCTCCATCAGTGAAGTCTTATCCCCCATCGTATTTGCAAGGTTTAACCCTAATCCCCCCCCCCCTTTCTCTCTCTCTTAGGGTTAGGGTTATTGATCAAATGCTAGTGTCAAATCTTGTTCCCTTGCATATTTGATCCATGGAAGTAGCCCCTAGTTAGTTGTTAGTGGAGTAGAAGAAGTTTGGGTACTTGTGGTAGGTGGATTCGTGAAGGATCTAGGTTTTTGAAAAAACTGTTTCTTCAAAAACCTGAACTCTTCATTGATTCTCCTCACCCCTATTCCTCTCTTTGACTCCCTCCTAACTTGTTGCTTGCCACTTTTTCTCAGCATGTCTGACGTGGAAGCATCCCCCTTGAGGGAGAAGAGAACCAAGACCGGCAAAGACCAAGGTCAAAGCCAACCCCCAAAGAGAAGGAAGGCTACTGCTAAGCGCATCCGCCGCACCACCCTGAAAGCTCCAGCTGAGAGAGAGGAGCCGGAAGAGACAAATGAGCTTGTTAGGATCATGCATCCTCCAGCAGAAATGGAGAACTCTGACGATGACATTGTGAACTACCTTCATGCCTCCATTGAGACCTGCTCTGAGGCAAGGTTAACCAACTTCTATGCTGGTGAGAAAGAAGCTTCTGATTTCCGCTTTCATGCACACTTCCATGCAGATTGGTACCGCTCCACCTATCTACGCATGAAGAATGCAGTGGTTGAGATGAAGTGGCTTGATTGGGATCACATGAAGACAAGGAAGCATCCATTACTCGATGAAGTGCTGGCTGCCTATGAGCATCATGGTCTCAAGACCTTCCTGACTTTCCAGTACTCCTGGAATACGAAAATCATAGCTCAATTTTACTCCACTGTCTATTTTGATGAAGATGCCAAAACCATGTCCTGGATGACGAATGGCACCAAGTACAGCTGCTCTCTGAACCACTTTGCTAGTATGATTGGACTTAAGCATACACGCAAGGAAAAGCACAAGGTTCACAAGGGGAATCATATGGATGCTGAGGACATGAGGTACATGTACGTGGACCCGGATATCTGCTCTCCTCCCAACTCCAGTGGACTCAAACCATTCTTCTCAGTCTTGTTTTGGATCTGCACGAGCACCTTAGCTCCAAGGGGAGGCAATTCTGACCGTATCCCTACCTTTTAGAGGGATATCCTGCACTGGGTTCATGGGAATAGAAAGTTTGATGCATTAGACTATGTCTATCAGGAGATGTGGGACATCTCCATCTCTCCCAAGCGTGGCTGTGGATATGCTCCTCACATCATGTTCATGATTGAGAAGGTATCGGGTTTAACCTTCAACAAGGATATGAAGCATCTGAGCCTTAAACCTCAGATTCCTTCTAACTGGACTCCCGACACCACCTCTGGACAGTTCTTTGGAGCAGCTCAGCCTCCATCTTCAGCTGCACCCCCTTAGCCACCTCGGGCTGCCTCCCGGGGCACTGGATCCTCTCATGTGCCTCCGCCTCCTAGCGGCAAGAGAAGCGGGATTATGAAGATGTTCAAATCCCTTATGAGCATGTGTAGGAGCATTAATCAGAGGCTCAACGTCATTGAGAGGAATCAAAAGGGTCTTTATGATCATTTTGGTATTGAGATCCCTCCTCCACTGTTCCCGGCAGATGGCTCACCTCCTCCTACTCATGCTGACCCCACTACTCATGATGACCCCACCTTCACCGTCGAGGAGATGAACTATTTTGGGTACTACTCGACTCCTTCTCCTTTCTCCTCTGGCGCAGGTTCGAGTGCTCAACACATTCGCTTTGAAGATAAGGACGGCGGGGGTGGTGAAGATCAAGCTGCCTATGCTCTTCGCCAGCGCAAAGGGAAAGGACCGGCCATTGAAGAGGAAGAAGAGGAAGAAGGCGATGATGATGATGAAGGCTATGAGTTCTCCGATGACTAGAGCTCTCATCACCTTCTACCCGCACTTTTCTCCTTTTTGGGTGTCTTGATGCCAAAGGGGGAGAAGTGTAGTTATCTTACTTTTTTTCTCTATCTTAGTTTGTGAGTTGTGAGCAAGTTTGGAGTTGAACTATTTACGGCACTATTTGGTTTGTAAAACTCTATTTTGCTACCTATGTGGTTGGTTTGTGCACTCTATTTGCTTATTGTATTGGTACTTCGTTGTTTATCTTGTCATTTGCATTTCGTCTATCTTTTGTGATCAATTGGTGAAAATTAACATGTATGCATAGTTTTAGGGAGAGCTCTCACATTTTTTCTTTAAATATGTGCACTTGTTATTATCTCATATCTTCTTCCTTATGCACACATTTAGGGGGAGCTCCTCATCACAAACTGAACCTTTATTGCATATTTTTATGAAATTTAGTTGTATTGTCATCAATCACCAAAAAGGGGGAGATTGAAGGTGCATCTAGGCCCCTAATTTTATTTTGGTGATCGACGTCAATACAATTAAGAATGAACTATCTTTTAATGAGCATGTGTGTAGATTATGGTACAAAGTTTGGTGATTAAATACATAGAAATAAAAAGGAAGAAAAGAAGATGGCAAAGTGCTTCAAGATGAAATTCAAAATATGCTCAAGAATGAAGTTCATGGAGTTTTATTTTAAATCTTGAGTATAGGAAAAGCGGTACTATTAAGAGGGACACAAAAGTGTGAAGCGGAGATGAACTAAGTGCAAAATTCCTCTTTCTAAGCCAAATAAAATTTTCTAGGGCAAAATCATCGGGCTTGTCCGACCTATCGGACAAGTCTATCGGACTCCAGTAGCTCTGCCACTCTGGGTCGTTGGACATGTCCGACGGTCATTGGACTTGTCCGATGACCAGAGGAAAGTCTGACGCATCGGACACTTTCATCGGAGTACAGTTCCTCTGCCACCCTATTTTGATCGGATTTGTCAGATGACCATTGGACTTGTCCAATGGACAAGACTTGTCCGAACCATCGGACAAGTCCATCGGATTCTAGTTTCTCTACCCCTTCTGTGCCATCGGCTATTGTGTTTGTTACTCTTAGGGATTCATCCCCTAGATGGTTAGAGGTGCCCGTAGAGCTCCCAACTTATGTGGTGACGCCTCGGGAAGTTTGTATTGACCCCTCCTTTATGGAGTTTCTAGTGGAAAATCAAGTTTGATCTTTATGGTCACTTGGAGAGGTTAGGGATGAAAGAGACCCGATCTTTCGTGGATCCCTCAACGGAGACGTAGGCTTCTTTGTGGAGCTGAACTTCGGTGAACAAATCTTGTGCCTTACTTGTGCTTTAATTACGTGTCTTTCACTTACTTGCTCTTGCTCATAAACTTGCTAGTTAGAGTTTGCTTCGTATTTCTTAAATTAACTTGTATAGGTTGCTTTCTAGTTGCTCTCCTTATTTTTACAGCTTCCCTTTGCTTGTATTCACTTGCTCCTAGCTTGCCTTGCACTAGTTTTAATATTTACCCGGCCGATCTACTTTTCTATCTCGTGCCATCGGACAAGTCATCAGACTTTCCCCACAATCATCAGACAAGTCCGACACTGCGCATTTAACTTTTATTATTAAGTTAATTTTAGGGATAATTGCCTATTCACCCCCCCCCTCTAGGCACTTTCAAGCGATCAAGAGTGCTATCCGGATGAAATTTGTGGCGAAAACCCACTTCCCTGCCACAATATTAGTGCCGGGCGGAGGAGACATGAAGGTCCAGGTGTTGTTGTGTTGAAGAGCATCAAATTCCTCGGTCATAGCGGCACGCCAATTGGGATCGGCCTGGGCACTGTGATAAGACTTTGGAATGGAGACAAAGTAGTAGCATGCAGGTTGAGATGTTGCACCGGGATGTGGCAACCAGTTTTGCCACGTGTTACCATCTCGTGAGCATTTTGGACAGCCGGGATAGGGATGACGGGCACTCGACCAACATGACTAGCAACAACCTGTGAAGAAGAATCAACAGGGGCAGTCGTGGACGTGTTGAGTGTGGAGGTCATCGAACCAGGAGCAGTGATGGACTGGCCGATAGGAGCTGGCACCGGGCGGCCGACGGTGTTGGGCGAGCCGGGGGGCTCCGGGTTAGGAGCAACGCTCGATTGGCCCAGAGCTGAGAGTGGCACTGGGTCATCCTTTGATGTGCAACCGGCAGGTACCGAAGCAGGATCCGGGTCGTCCTCCGATGCGCAACCGGCAGGTGCCGAGGCAGGAGCGGGGCTCAACTGTTCGGCACAACTAGGGGGCGGGCCAGCACTACTAGCAACAACTCGACAAGATGATTCTCCGAGGGCAGCAGTGGTGGTCCAAGGTGTGATTCCTACGGAAGTGCGACACCCAATGGGCAAGGGCGTGCAGCTATCATCCTCCAAAAAATCAAAATCAAAAGGTCGTAGAGGCCCCGTTAGATCAGCGAAGGGAAAAGTAGTTTCATCAAACACCACATGGCGGGAGGTAATGATCCAATTAGTGTTCAAGTCTAAGCATCTGTAGCCCTTGTTCTCTGAGGGATAACCAAGGAATACGCATAAGGAGGAACATGGTGAAAGCTTATGAGCTGCCGTAGAGGAGAGATTCGGATTACACCGACATCCAAAAACCCGTAGGTGCGAGTAAAGGGGATGAGTGCCATAGAGAGCAAAGTGGGGAGTGCACAACTGGAGAGTTTTGGTGGGGTGGCGGTTTAGCAAATATGTGGCAGCATATTTTGTGGTTTGCTGGCTTGGAAGAGAAGGGAACGCAAGATGTTGTTGGTGGTTTGAATGATGCGTTCAGCTTTTCCATTTTGTGGAGATGTATGAGGACACGACATGCGGAGCGCAATACCGTGTGTGAGGAAGAATGTGCGAGTGAAAGAATTATCAAACTCATGGCCGTTATCACATTGCACACTTTTAATGATTGTGGAGAACTGTGTTTGAATATAAGCAATAAAATACGCTAGTGTGGCAAACGTGTCAAACTTGAGACGTAAAGGAAACGTCCAAGAGAAGTGAGAGCAATCATTAAGAATAATCAAATAATATTTGCTAGACACACTAACAAGCGGAGAGGTCCAGAGATCACAATGGATTAAATCAAAATTCTTGGTAGCCCTAGAACGAGAGGTATCGAAAGGCAAGCAAATGTGACGTCTGAGCTGACAAGCATGGCATATAGGCTCGGGAGCACTCTTATTATAGGAGATAGCAGAAGTGGAGGCTAATTTGGATAATTCCTCAGCCCCAATGTGACCAAGTCGATGATGCCAGAGAGATGCAGGTGTAGCAACCGTGAGTGCGGATGCAGGCGACTGAAGAGAGGAAGGCAGCAAGGGGTAGAGGTTGCCAGAGCTATTGCACCTGGCGATCATGCTCCTGTTTCGTAGATCCTTCACAGAAAAGCCAAGAGGATCAAATTCAATAGAACATGAGTTGTCAGTAGTGAAACGATGAACATAAATAAGATTTTTGATAATGAGGTGACACTAAGATGTTCTGAAGAAAAAGAGGACGATCAAAGGACGGAAAGGATGTAGAACCATTGATTGGAAGAAGAGAGCCATTGCCGACAACGACACTAGTAGGTGAAGATGAAGGAGGGGAGTGGGAGAGGGAGAGGTTACCGGTGTCAGGAGACATATGGTGACCGGCACCGAAGTCCATAAGCCAATTACCGGAAGGGGGTGGCTGCGTGAGGGTCATGGTCTGAAACGCATTGGCCAGTCCAGTCGTGTCCTAATCAGCTTGAGGAAGCCACGGTGCCTGCAGCTGAGGCTGCCATGGCACATGCTGCGGATCCGAGTTGTAGAATTCCGGGCCGGCGCTGGGCAGGGGCGCGTACGGAGGAGTGGCGACGGATGGCCCACCGGGATATGCTGGGAACCCAGGAGGAGCATAGTTAGGGGCAACATGGAGTGCTTGCGGCGGAGCAGACCAAGTGGGCAGACCAGGCGCGCTAGGGCGTGGACCAAGCAGGGACAGGGCTGGGTGGGCATGCGGCCACACCTGGACGGTTCCAGATCATGGATTTGAGGGCAGAGGTGCAGAGGGAGCGCCTCCGAAACCGGTATGGGCTCCAATGTTCGGAGTGAAGTTGCGCCGGTTATGGTTGTGATTTTTGTTGACTTCATGACCCTTATGCTTCACTTTTTCACCTATGCAATCCAAGTCACATGTAGTGCTCGGAGAAATATTTGCTTGGGAGCGACAAGGGTTATCACATAAATCATTGCAATAAGTAGATACATTATCAATTAAATCATATGTAATGCTTATATCTACTTTTGCACTCTCTAAAACATTTGAAGCAAGTGAATCATAAGCATCTTTGAGCTTCTCATGAGTTTCACTAAGATCCTCATGAGACCGCTTTAGCTCCTCTAGTAAGTCTTTTAAAGAAGAATTTTCATCATGTAGATTTTTCATTTTAGACTCCTCTAATTTCATATATCTTTCCATGCTATGCAACAATGCAACAAGCTCATCATACGTATACTCATGATCATTATCATCATCACTATTGCTATCATCATTATCATCACCGTCAACATCATCATGATCACTATGAATTTCATGGAATTTTACTTGCATGTTACCTTTGGCCATAAGGCAACATGGTGATGTCGATGGAGTTGATACTTCATTAATATAATCATTTGAACAAGAATGATCATCAATATCATGTAAGCTTGAGGTGGAGCAATCAGCCTCAATTACCAATTTATTGTTAGAAATATCACTTGTCATGTTGGATTCTTCATATATTTCTTGAATTCGAATCCATATAGCATGAGCACTCTTCAACTTGTAGATCTTATTGAAAACATCTCTACTCAAAGCACCAAATAAAGCATTAGTAGCTTGGGCCTCGAGATGTAGGCATTTCTCTTGCCCTTGTGTTGGAGAATCACGATCCAAGGCATGAGAAAAGCCCACATCTACAACCCACCGAAATTTTAGGACTCATCTCCTGAAAATATGAAATCATTTGTGATCTCCAACAAGCATAATGTGCCATGAAATTATGGTGCCTCGTATGAAGGTTGTGAAATGATAGAAAACGAGGCGCTAGAACAACCATAGGGAATTTAACACATTTTACCTTGCGACATCATCAACTCTCCAAGCGGTTAAGCTTAATGAGGGGATTAGGCTCTGATACCAATTGAAAGGACTTTGATGTCGCCTAGAGGGGGGGGGGGGTAAATAGGCAATTCTATAAATTTCTACGAAATTAGACTTAACAAAAAGAATCAGTACGATCGGCAGTGCCGATGGGTCCGATCGGCGGTGTCGATGGCAACTGTCGATGCTCAATCGGCAGTGCCGATAGTGGTATAGAAAGTCGCCCAAAAGTAATTCTTAGTTAGTTTTGCAGTTACTAGGTTGATGGAAAGACTACAACAGTTAATATGAAGTATAGCAACTACTAGACACAACCTAAACAAATAGAACTAGTAATTTAAGCAAATATAAGAGCAAACATTAGAGCATGAAAAAATAATAAGTAAATAGAGAAGAACATGGAGAGACAATATTTGTTTACCGAAGTTCGGACTCCTCAAATGAGTCCTACGTCTCCATTGAGGGGCTCGGTCATACTTGAGCCGGATCTCTTTCAACCCTTTTCCTCGAATTTCCTTCTCTTGATTTCTTTCCTTTCGGAGATCAATCGAAACCTTCACAAACTTTTTGCGGCTCACCACAAGCTTGAGAGCTCACCAGGCAACGCCTTTTCATCTAGGGGATGAATACCTAAGAGTAACAAATGCCACAATGATTGCTTGCTTGCTCAAGTAGTCAACAATGGAGTTTTGCTCTTTCTCTCTCAATCTCTCATCAAATCTCACCCACAAGGTATAGCACTAAGCAATGGGGAGTGGAGAGGTGTTTTCTTGGCTCAAATGGATGATTCTTTGAAGTGTTTTCAGCACCCCAAACGTTAGAACCGAAGGGGATATAAATAGGAGGAGCTCAAAAACTAGTTGTTTGGGCTCTGGATGCCCCGCATCGACACTGCCAATGCCTGGATCGGCACTACCGATAGGATATGCTTAAAAACTAGCCGTTGGGGTTCTGGACGTCCCGCATTGGCACTGCCGATCCCCAGATCAGAACTACCGATGAGGGAGTCACAGATGGCAAGAAAAAGACGTTTTTCTAAGTTTCGGATCGGCACTGCTGATTGGAACAATACAGGCAGACAACCGATAGAAAAATGCTCATAACTATTGACTCCGGAGGCCGATTTAGGTGATCTTGGACTCTACGGAAAGATAATTTAAAGGGCTATCTAACCCAGATATTACCAAGCTCCAAAATCACACATAGGTTTGCTAAACACTCCCCTAAAGGTTATTGGATTAATTTGAGCACCGAGACATAAGCAAAACTATCAAAGTTGCATCCCTCTTTATGTACGATGTTCCTATACTCAATAGCAATTAGAAAATCTATGTCAATAGGAACACCTTCATACCATCTTCATTATTCTTTATGAGGGTTGCCAACTCCATAAGCAATTTATCATTTTGGATATTTGTTTGATTAGTCATCAATAAGCATATATATCCAATATTATATCTTTGGCTTGAGCAATGTCCATATGAGATAGACTTGATGTTCACCCACTTATAAAGTTTCACAACTTCTTATATTCAAGCCACTTGATCTTCTTTTGAGACTGTATATTCACCTTTAGCTCTTTTGTTAATTGCACTCGTTATGACATATCAACATCATCTTCTTGTTCCATTAAATGAGTGATGTGGATAAGCCATAGCTTCACATAGTCTTGCACGGTTCATCGCGCTAAGACTTAACTCACTCTTCACCATTGCCTTTGGTCCTTCGGTGCCAAGCCTCTTACTTGCCCTTCACCTTCGTACATGGTCCATCGCAGCCGAGTCTTGCCTAACCTTCACCGTTATTCTATGTAACACTGTTTTGAATCCAACATCAACAATGTATCCACTTTGACAATTTGATCTCCAAGATGATATTTCCAAATTCATGACTTTTATCTTCTTGTAAATAGTCACTAGAAATCCATGTTCCAATTTTATAATAACATCCTTGCTTTGACCATCGTCACTTATTAACTCATGGATTCCAACTAATACTTGCATTGATATTTTCATTTAATACCAAGTATTAACATAACCATTTTGACATCATCAACTATAAGGATGTCTAATTCTCCTTCATGAAGTGCCTTGATCTTTTTTATGTATACATGTTGCTTGTATCAATAATTAATACTATCATCAATATCATCCCCTATCATGAATCAATAATATGTTGTGTTTGACATTTGAACATGTGATGTGTCTTCATCTTTAAGCACGGGTGTTGATTATGTCCATCGACACCTTGATTACCATCATCCTTTGTCAAGCATTGATTACCATCATCCTTTATCAAGCATCTTCACCATATGAGAATTTCCAATATACGATCAATCAATCATCTTGTAATGGGTCCATAACCTTTATGAATATATTATTCTTGACCTTTGCTTGATGACGGAACATAACCTAACATTAAACTCACAAACTTATATAAAAGGTTAGTTCCAACATGTATTATCATTTATTACCAAAACTCATCATTGATTCAAGGCTAGAGACCTAGACCTTTCAGCGCGTCAAGGATGAGGGCACGATGAGCTTTGTTTCCAGTGAACTGTCTTCAAGTGCGACCCAGGCACGTCTAGCACATGGAGGCATCAGTGCCAATGATCTCGGACAGCTCAGGGGAGATGGAGTTGTGGATCCAGCCAAGAACCGTGCACTCCATCCGGGACCATGAGGGAATCGTAGGGTGAGTTTCGCCGGACAAGACATGGTCAGATGAAGCATACTTGTCCACGACGAGGAGGAAGAGATTCCTCCACTTGTTGTAATTTGAGGCCTTCAAATCGAGAACAACGGGGACGAGGGTACGGATGTTGAGAATGCTGACTGCCTGGGTGTGGAGCTCCACGATGGCAATCAACTCAAGGCGAGCAGCTTCTTCCTGGCGAGCAAGTTCTTCCTTGGCTAGGCAATCTTGCTCAAGAGCGAGACGACGGGCCACCTTCTCTGCTTTGGTGGCTTCGGCTTTGGCGCGTGAAACGCGCAGGCGCTCGAGTTCGTGGTGCTCGTCATCGGTCAGACCCATGGATGAAGGAGGGGATGTGGCCGGCAATGAGAGGCTCAGCGGAGGGTTAGGGTTTCCACGGACAAGGATCAAGTCACGTGGTTATGGTGGAGGTGGGAGCCGGGACAAGGGAAGGTCGACCAGCTGGAGAGGAGAAAACGCGACGGAGAGGTCCGATCACGTGAGGAGCAGGGGCTAGGTTTGCCGGCGGCTAGGGTTGCGGAAGCGGACGACGCAGGATACGTTGGTCTCATGATACCATGAAAGCAAAGTTACGTACACAGCGATAATCGTGTTAACACAATACGGTGAGTACATATAGGGGAGCCGTAGGGCAGGCCCAGTACAAGACGTATGGCCATTGGCCCATAGGAAACCGACTAAAGACCCTAATGTACATAACACACATACATAGTCTAACAATTTGGTTACTGTTCACGTGCAGGTTTGTTGAGGGACACCGGTTTCGTTGCTGGTTTAACTGGACCGCCGGTGAACAGGCCTAGGTCTGGTGATGGTCGTTGTCAAGGATGCGTGCTGAGTGCTGACTGCTGAATAAATAAAATAGTGTGGCTTACACTGGTTGTAGAAAGAAGGGCACCGACAAGACTATCACCCTGGATCCTATCCTCGCGGTCATCGCCTCCTTGCACGCACACGGAGACACCAGCATGCAGCCACCGCGTTCGCTTGCTCCAGGAACACCGCCGTCGATTGCTCAAACACGCCGCTTGTTCTCTCTCGCATCAACTTTCACGCTGGAGAGTCACCAATAGTCTGGTCCGTGAGACTGATCGCATCCGTGATACTCTAAATCTATCCTTCAAAAGATATATTCTCTTCTAGTCAGTATTATTTTTTTCTCTATATCAAATTTTTCCACACCCATCATGCTCCATATCTTATCCTTAATCATAACTAACTCTCTGTAGGGTCCACACGTCAGCCACTCCCCTTTCTTTTTCTCTCCCCCCTCTCTCTCTCCTCCCTTTCCAATGTCTCTCTTTTCTTCCTCTGCCTCTCTCCCCGGCGTTGAGCTCCATGCCTCCTCTCTCCCTCTCTCCTGCCTCTCTCTCTAGCGGTGCCCACGAGCCCCGCCGCCCGCCACCCGGAGCCGAGCGTCGCTGCCCTCTCCTCCTCCACCGCCTGCGCCCCGCCACCGCCCTCTCCTTTGGATCCGCCCCCCTTTGCCGTCCCCTCCTCCAGATCCGGCTCCCTCCGCCACCCTCTCCTCCGGATCTAGGCCCATCCGTCGTTGCCCTCCCTTTCGAATCCGACCCCTCCTCCGCCACCCTCCTCTCCGGATCCGCCCCCTCCGTCGCCCTCTTCCCCACTGCCGGCTGCCGCCATCCGCCCCCTCCACGCCGCCCTCTTCCTCACCACCGGCTGCCGCCTGCCGGCCCCCTCCGCGCCGCCCTCTTCCCAACCGTCGGCTGCCTCCTGCCAGCCCCCTTCGCGCCGCCCTCTTCCCCACCGCCGGCTGCCACCTGCCGGCCCCCTCAGGGCGCCGGCCATCCTCCTTCCTTCCGCCCGCGCCAGCTTCCTCCTTCCTTCGGATGACGCGAAGGTGCGTGGGCCCCGCACCAGCAGTGCGTAGCGTGAGAACATTACTCCGCTAGATTTGGCGTAAACACGACCCATGCTACCAGTCGTGCTCCATTTACAGAACCCCGGTGCAGTTTGTCGTTCGCTATATTGATCCTGCAGGTGACAGAATACCCCAGTGCAGTCAGTTACCCCAGTGCAGTCAGTCTGACTCCATGACGTCGAGGCCCTGCTGCGGTCGTGCGCAGGATGGTGGCTCGCTGCAAAGGACAGCCTCGCGTCTGCGGTCGCCGACGGGTGCTTCTTCACCGCGATGAAGTAGGCAATGGCGCGGCACAGCAGGGCCGTGTGAACCTCTTGCTACCGTCGAGCCGCATCGACGAACACGAACCACGGGACTGTTTGTATTTATCCACTGAGGACGAGGAGTCCGCCTGGTTGACCAGTGTCAACGGAAGAGCCACCACACGCTGCCAATAAGTGGACGAGAGTATAGCATGCCAATCGTTTTGTCCAAGACCAGTCAATTACGTGTACGACGTTATCAAGCTTTTTTTTGGTATATAATAAGTATATCTTCTCTTCTTCTCTCTTCTCTTTCTTCTTCTTCTCTCTAATAAGTTTGGTGAGCGTGACATATCTGTCTTGAGTCTGCACGGTACCTTCGGTCTGCCTTGTCCATTTCATGTTGCGACTACTAGAATCTATAGCGGCGGGTCAAAAACCACTATAATAATGAGTTGATCATCCCGCCGCTATACTCGCATCTCTACAACTTATTAATTGAGGTGCGGTCATCTCTTCATCGATTTCCTCACCTTCCTCGTACAGTGCGGTCGTCTACAACATTTTTTCGTGTCCAACGTGGCTACGTCTCCGCCTCAGTGTTGGTGTTGTCTCCCTTTCCCTACGGTTTTCTAATTTGCAGCGTGATTTCATAATTCTAAACAACGTGTCTTTCCGTCGATGTCATGCTATCACCCGGAACCCAAGAAATCCAATCCATAGACAGCGTTCTTCACCGCTTCACGAGGGTCGGTGCATCTCCAATGGTGTCAATTGGCGTCACCATCAGCGTAAGACGACAACCTCAGCAGCCTCCGCTTCGCAGGCTCCTCGAGCACGCTGCGGCCCCGCTAGCGAGGGTGCCTGGCGGGGAGGATGAACACGGCGCTGCCAATTGTCATACCCCAAAATTTTAAATTTTGGTATGTGACCTAAATTTCACTAAATTTTAAAACTTTTCATAATATATTAAAATTTAATTTAAATTAATTAGAGCATTACCAATTATTTTTGGCAAAAGAACTATTTTCTAAAAGTAATTAAATTAATTTAGGTTATTATTATTATTATTATTATTATTATTATTATTATTATTATTATGTTGTTGTTGTTGTTGTTGTTGTTGTTGTTGTTGTTGTTGTTGTTTGTTGCATTCATGCCTCTTAGATGCATTTGGTTGTTATTGTATGAAAAATATTTTGAAAATCTAATTAGAATTTGAATTGTTTTGGTTTATATTAGAAATAGAAAAGAAAACGAAAGGGCAAAGCCCTGCGCTTGGGCCAAAACTCCTCCCGCGCGGCCCAGCTCCTCTCCTCCTTCCCCCTTCTCTGGCCTTGGGCCAAATTTCCCTCGCGGCCCACCTTCCATAGGGTCATAGACCCGGACCCTGGTTTAGAATTAGAAATAGAAAAGAAAAAGAAAGGGGAAAGCCCTGCGCTTGGGCCAAAACTCCTCCCACGCGACCCAGCTCCCCTCCTCCTTCCCCCTTCTCTGGCCTTGGGCCAAATTCCCCCATGGCCCACCTTCCCTCTTCCCCTCTCCTTTCCCCCACTCCGGCGACTTGGGCCGAAACCACCCCCCACGGCCCATCTCTTCCCCCTCTCCCCTTTCCCCCTTTCTCTCACCCGGCTTGGGCCTCCCACTTTCCTCCCCCGAGGCCCACTCCCTCCCCAACCTGCCTCAGCCCACCCGCGCAACCTAGAAGCCCGCCAGCCCGTTTCGGCCTGCGCCCCACCTGAAACCCTAGCCATCGCTGGCCTTGGCATACGTGCCCCCCCGACCATCATAGGGCACCGCGCCCATAAATAGGGCCGACCCTCGTGCGCCGTGCCACCTTCGACCTCCACTGCCGCCGCCGCGACCCAGAGCCGCCAAGCATCTGCGCCGCCGCCGCCCCCCAGTGGAGCTCGGCGAGCTCCATGCCGATGCACGCAACGGCCGCGTCACGCCTCGCCGATATGCTGCCGAGCCTCGTGGAGGTGCGCCGCCCTCGACGAGCTCCTCCCTGACAAGCTTTGCCGCCCGGAGCCCCTCTCCGTCGTCGTCGAAGGACCCCGACGGTGACCGCCTCTGCGCCCTCCCCGGCCCCGCACGACCACACAATGAGCTTCCCCTCCCCGCGCCGCCTCCCCTACGCCTCTCGCCTTGGACCGTCGTGCCCCGGAGCAACCTCACGTGCCCCGTGCCCCGCTTGCCATGGCGCCACCGCCTTTCTGGCCGCCGGCGACCACCACCCCGTCGAACCCCTCCTGGTCGTCGATCCCTTGATCAATGGCCAGGATTAGATCCCCTCGAAGGGGTATCTTCTGGTCCATGGTGGACCAATGGACCCTGGTCAAACCACGGGTTCATAGGGTCATAGACTCGGTCCATAGGTTTTAGGTTTTATTTTAATTAATTAAATCCTTGATTAGTTCTAGTTTTGTGCTTCGGCCCCTAAGTTTTATTTAAATTAATTTCTAAACATAATTTAATACAGAACCTTTATAAAATTATATTTAGAACCCTAAGTTATATATAATTATTTTTAGTCCTGTAATTTTACAAAAACACCCTTAAACTTATTATTAATTATGTTTTAGTCCTTCCTTTTTACAATTTAGTCCCTAAAATTTTTATAAATTACATTTTGGTCCCTAAAGTTTTCATAAATTTTATTTTGTACTTATATTTTATAGTTTAGTTCTTATACTTTTCTAAAACTAATTTTAGGCCCCTAAACTTGTCTGTTTTTCATTTCTAGCTCTAAAACTTCAAATCGTCATAACTTTTCAACCGTAGCTCCGATCTGACAAATTCTTGCACCATTGCGATCGTAGTGATTAATATTATTTATCCTATTATTTTACAATATTTTGTTAAATTATTATTTTAACCCTAGAACTTTAAACCTTCGTAACTTTTTACTCGTAACACGGATTAAGGCGATTCTTGCGCTCACGCGATCGTAGCAACGCGTACTATTTCATAGTTTTGTTTTCATTATTGTTTGTTACTGTGTGGTATGTTGTTTCTTAGTTTGTTTATATTCTTGTGTTTCCGGTATGACGTTGAGTAGATGAACCGCTGTTAGAGAACTTCCGGGATCTCCATCTTGAAGACTTTGAGCAGCAGTAAAGAGAACCAGGCAAGTGTCCTTGATGTATTTTGAACCTATGTTTTATATTTCTCTCTATTCTCTATGCAAGCTCGTTAATATTGAATCCTATGTGTCATCATCTTGTTCCATATTATTCCTTGTCGCCTGGGTTCTGGTGTAATATGTTAGAATAGGTACGTCATGCTTAGTTTGCTATATCGGGTTTGGAAGTGTCTAATGTTAATATTGACTAATGGCTCACTTGAACATAATGATCATGAGGGATGGGTAATCCTTTTTAGTAACATGAAACCTAGGTGATCCAAGCAGGAGGATGATGATGATGGTGCGGGTATGCACGTGTACCTCAGTATAGTACTGTGGGATTGTGGTGGTACCTGCTTGGGATCATAAGAGTTAGTTCGTGGAACGGCCACCCAGGAAAACAGCATAAAGCACAGGTCTGATATGGATAGGCTTGATTGAGTATCAAGATGTTTTCTCAGTTTTGCGGACAGCCGAGGGATGAGGACGGGACGGTTTACTCTTAGACTCAGGCGATGGACGGTTCACTCCTAGCCACGGCGCTAGAGGGGGCTTCTGTAGGAATGGTTTCATTCCGCAGCGGTAAAATCTTAGCGTGGATTGTTTGCAAGCTGGGAAGCTCTTTGAAAGACCTTATGGTGATCTCTTGGCCTCACACCTATGATAGTGTGATTTGGGCAACATGGAGACTCTCTAGTCACTGCATAGTGATGAAATCACCAACCTGTGGATAAAGTTATGCAACCTCTGCAGAGTGTCAAACTGTTATAACAGCCGTTCTCACGGTCATGAGCGGCCTGGATCCTCACACATTTAGGAGGTTTGGTTATGGGTGAACTTGGTGGGTAGCCAAGTTTGGTTTGGGCGGTGTAACCCTTGGTTTGCTATAGGCGGTGTAACCTATAGAGTGGTTTCTTATGGGCGGTTTAACCCATGGTTGACTACAGGCAGTGTAACCTGTAGTGTGGCTTCTTGTGGGCGGTTTAACCCATAGTTGGCTACAGGCGATGTAACCTGTAGTGTTGGATAGATGAGGTAACTTGTGGGAACTTTTCACTAAGTAAATAGGAGTGCTTTTCAAATGGTCTTAGGTGAAGTGCTCATTTATGCAAATGAACCATTATGTTGGCCTTTCTTCTATTCAGCTTGCATGTCATACTTTTTCCCACTTGCTGAGTACGGTATATGCTCACGCTTGCTATTTCCCTTTGTTGTTGTACTATCAAACTGTTGCTCAGAAGATGGAGAGATGGACTACATTTATGAAGACTACTACTAGGCGAGCGTGCCCCCGGTCGATTGCCTGTGGTGTTATGGTGCTTTTCGCTATTATTCTATGAGAGAGTCGTCGTTAGTCTTTAAAGACAATTATTTATATAATAATGGTACGCTTTAATAATGATATTAGTTATACTGTTATTCACTTTACTGTCGATATGTGTGAAACTTGTTCCTAGGCACACATATGATAAGCACTTGGTTTTGCTCTTAAAACCAGATGTGACACCAATCAAGGAAATCGTCCCGTGCAATGCAGCGATGTTGTTCACGACTGAGAGTGGGATGGTGGACAAGATCATGGACGAGATCAGAACGCATTGCTCAAGATTGCCATGTCACCTGCCCGCATGCCACCAAGGCCGCCATGGTGATGACCTGCCACATGGCTTTCTCGTTTTGAAGGAAAGGCAAGAATAAGTCACTGGCAGTGTGCTCGCTTTAAAGGAAGACCGTACGCTCACCATGCTCATCAAAAGATGTTCCGTGTGTGTCTCGTGACTTGCTATCGAGCTGGTCGTGACGGTGAGGAGGGGGACGATGAGGCCGTGACCCGGTGCCTGGTCAAGGCGCTGAGCATAGGCGCCTTCCGAAGCTGCTGCTGCTCTTGCAGATTGGTTGCAAGGACATGACCAACGGGATCGGAAGGCCACTTAGCTGCTCAAGATGCCCGTCAGATTGGTTGCAGGGACACGACCAAGTAAAAGGCATAGGCAAATCCGTCGATGCCATGGATTTCGATGCCGTGACATTTTTTTCATCTTAGTCTAATATGCTTTAGTTTAGGTAACATGACGGATACAGAGTATGACGTGGGTTATGAGATATTATCCCTGAGAGTGATTTTTGAGTGAAGTACAGAGCAGAACAGATATACGGGGACAGATATGTTTGGTGTACCTTGTAGGCAGCAGGTCAATGTCATTGCCATGCAGTTATGCTGTGTTTGCACGAGCTGTTTGGCAAACTGACCAAACTCTGAAAGTATCAATGAATGCATGTGATCACTTCATCCGTGCATTTCATGCACATACCCTTATGATGCCGGTTATTGGCCGCTTTAAAAAGGACATTACCTCTATTATTCTTCTCCCATGATTTTAATTATCAGGAACATGTATTTGTTACAACTTGGGGTGAGCGGTGTTAGTGTAAATAGAGCAATTAATTTTTGCAAAACATGTATTCATTTCAACTAGACCAAACAAACAGATTATTACAATTAATTTTTTTCAGGAAATAGAGCAGACTTGATACATGTTAGGATTCAGAAGTTTACATACTACTACAATGTACTTTAGTTTCAAATATGATAATGGAAAAACAAAAGAATTTTTTAGAAAAACATATACCAGTGTTTACAGCTGCAAGCAACAAGAAAATGTGATGATTATATATTCTGTAGCAATAAAAGCAGTCTGTCTTTAGAAGGTAATGTTAGTTGAGAGCAAAAGATGAATAGTCCGGTTTTATTTTGCAAAAGAACGTTTAATAAATGTTTCAGAGCCAAACTATGACCTTGTACTGTTCTATTTGCAATAGAATGTTTTGTGTTATACCTTCCTATTTTAAAACCCTTAACAAAGAATCATTGAGTTTTGTGGAACAAAATAGATATAAATAATAGATTATTCGCCCTAACGTGAGTAAACCATATGTAAAAATTGTTCGACAAATATATGGTGTCTATAGTTTATTTGTTTAGTCTGTAACAACGCACGGGCACTTTGCTAGTAACTAAAAATAAAAGGATGTAGCAGCGATCATTATGAGGACGAAAAAAATCGACGCTACATAAGGATTAGTAGTAGCGAGTTATATCTTCACCCGCCTACCAATCAACCAAAAAAGAAAACCGTGGGACCCACCCATGCCCCGGACTGCCACGTGCTACGCCCGCCCTCGCCATTGCCGCCATGGTTGGATCTGGACGTGCTCCGACCAAATCCGCACTGGTGAGGGGCCACCGCCGGGGAGGGAAGATCTGCCACCTTCGCTATTGCCATGGTGAGGGGTGGTGCCGGTTGTTAGGGAGGGAGTGTTTGGCCAGATCTGCATCAGTGGTTAGGGAGAGAGGTGGAGGCGGCCTGGATTCGCTATCGTCATTGTCGTCGGATCTCCTACTGTCGAAGCCGATCCGCCTCTGCCTCCGCACCTCCTAATCTAGGTGGCGCACCACTAGATCCCAGCGGCACGGTGGCACCCCACTGGTGCTCGGCTGCGGGAGGCGGCGCTCGAGGGAGAGGGGCGGCACGGCCACGAGAGGCGCTTATTGGTGGCATTTAGCCAGGGAGAGGTTCGTGGGTGGCACTTGCAGCAGGTGCTAGGCTAGGAAGAGGCTGCACTCATTTGGCCGGGGAGTGGCGGTGCTCAGCCAGGCAGGGGCGGCGCTGTAGAGAAGGGAGAAGGAAGGAGGCGGGGGTATGAGGGGCATCGAAGGAGAGAAGGGTGGAGTGCGGCGTTGGTTGGAGACAATAGTGAGGAGTTAGGGTTTCTCTTTCTTTTATAGTCACTGACGAGTTAGTGGACCCAGATAAACTTTGGGCCAACGAGTAGTGGCAGGGAAAAACATTGGCCGCATCAAAAAATCATGGGCTATTTATAGAGACAGACCATAATATTGTCCACCTCTAAAAAATATTTTTTAGCTACGAACTGTATTATAACCCATCGTTAAAAAATCATCTTACTACTATAGCAACGGATGTTTTTAAACCTGCTGTTCTATCAATTTTGATCCTGTCGCTATAGTGCCTTTTTATGGTAGTGTGTCCTGCCCCGGTTTGTCTGAGTCTGCACCTTCGGTCTGCTGGTCGTCCATTTCGTTCTCATTCACGAAGTAGTTGTGTGGTTGCTTCAGGCTTCTCTACGTCAGATGGACAAATTCCTTTGAGACGCTCACAATCCTAGCGCACACCACACGATCGTTCTTCAGGCAAAAGAGAGGTTCGTCCGTGCTGCCGCTGCCACCGCAGCCACAGTTGAAGATGCGAAATACCTTTTTACATGTCGGCCCATCTTTGAAGAAACCATGGTTTCTAAGCTGCCGTTGCTTTGCGACACCGAGCTGAAGAATATTTACGACCACAATGACAGCCGCCGTTGCCTCAAGCATCACCAGAGATTGTCGAACGACGACCCTAATTCAGCCACGAAACACAGGCAGCTCGCCACCGTTGCAGTCGCTGGTAAAGGAGAGGCACACAAGTACTTCGACCACCCCATCACGATCGTCGGTGTCAGTCCTCGCCAAGCCGCCCGCACCCTCATCTGACGACGCCAAGCACCATGGCAGACTGGACAGGGAAGGAGAACTGAGAAACAGAGGAAGAGCAAGAAGAGTCGTACAAGCGGAACTGAAACAGTTTGATTGGGCTACCTAGGGGCGGCCATGAGGGCGACGTGGTGTTGTGTACGTGGAGGATGCCACGAGAAGTCATGCCAAACTTGCCTCTTGACTCTTGAGCTCGTGGATTTAATCAATGGTTTCGCCATAGAGAGACCCTTAAGATACCGTTTCCTGTAGTCTTGTGGATTCGGTGCCGCAAATTTGTTGATTTTTGTTGTATTTGTGTCGAATATGTGTACATAAGTCGGTCATAAATTAGACTTGAGTCGTATTAGGTGGTTAGAAATAGAGTTTGTCGGACTTGTATTCCTGGGTCTCATATATATGTGGGGGTATCACCATTGTAACTGCAAGACGACAGGTGTAGTAGGCAAGGGGCGGCCATGCCATGCGCTGATGTGCTCCTGATGTCATTATTGCTACTGATATTATAGGGAGGAGCGTCCGTAGTCATGTCCCGAGGATGTAAGTAGATCGCTAAACCTCGCTAAAAAAATATCATATCTTGGCATCATTCTTTTTTTTGTGATCTTATGTTCTTGGCTTATTGATCCTGAGGTATCGCTTCCGC
Source organism: Eleusine indica (assembly GCA_030378355.1). Taxonomy (NCBI): domain Eukaryota; kingdom Viridiplantae; phylum Streptophyta; class Magnoliopsida; order Poales; family Poaceae; genus Eleusine; species Eleusine indica. The sequence goes on from CM059494.1 coordinate 51,824,420, forward strand.
GGCTGGTTCTAACAATTTTTCATATGTGATGACACTGGTCTTTAGCTAATGCCTGCAGATTGAGTTGTTGGGTACTGTTGCAAAATGCAAGAAGGTAATTGTTCCTGCTAACTTGGCCCATGCCGTCATGAAGTACTCGTTGCTAGAGCTGCAAGACGGGGTGAGTTTACATTTGTTGGCTCGCTTCACTGTGATGCAAGAGCAGATGTGAAATACTGAATACCTAGCCCTCATTGCTCAGGGTCCAAAATTTTATGACATGTATGCCTTTTCGATAGTTCAAATAGAGTGTAGCTTGATTGATGTGCTTGAGTACAGGAGGACGAAAGCCACGGGTTTGTCTCAAAACATCACGCATGATGCTGGGACAAGGTATGTTGGCACGGACAACGAATGTCTAGCCGGCTCTTGGGTTGCAGCAGGCAGACGGAGATCCCATGGTAGGCGAAATGCCGCTCCCCCCCCCCCCCCCCCCTTTCTTCCCTGTACATCATTCTCCTCCTCCAATCAATCGACAAACCAATCGATCCCCACCAGAAGCGGATCGACCCTCCCGTCCAGAGAGCCATCCGTCGCTGCTCACCACTTCCCCGCCTTTCTATCCACCCCAATCGGCCATCAGCAATAAAGAAGTTTCCACTGGATCCCCAAATCTCTACCATCAAACACCTTCCCTGGCGTCCCCTTTGTCGGCTGTGCCATGGCCGGCCCTGTCACCAGATCCAGGTCCTGGACAACTCGCTTCTCCAACGCGCGATGCTCCAGATCTGAGCGCGCGATGCTCCAGATCTGGATCGATTGCTGCAGGTTAACCCTTTACATCTGCGAGACGTCAGCCAGAGGGTGCAGCCTGCTCTGGATGGGCTGTGTCGCGCCGTTCGTAGTCCTGACACTGGGACTATCGCTGTTGCTCGCCGTACAGCTTCCGGCCTCCTGCAATCGCCAGTCTCAAGAACACCAATGGCCCACCTCAGCTGGAACTGTCGTGGCTCAGGCAGGAGCCTCAACAATCCAACGGCAAATCACCTCGCACGCCTTATCACCTCAACCACAGCACAGGTAATATTTGTATCAGAAACTAGAACTTCTAAAATCTCAAAAACTCAACTAATCAATAGGTTCCTAGTCAAGGATAGTCATGTTGTTCCAGCAACTGGTCAATCTGGAGGCCTCTGGCTTATGTGGAATGATGAGGTAGACTTAGACATAGTCAGTTCTAGCCATCATCTTATCTTAGCTACTGTGACGTGCAAACCTAGTAATAAACTTTATAATCTTGTTTGCATCTATGGTGACCCTCATCATTGTCATACTAATAAAATATGGGAAGAAGTGTCACATTTTGTTTTACTCTATCTAGACATTCCTACCTTCTGTATGGGGGATCTAAACAACATCATGCATGTAAATGAAAAATATGGTCCTACTACACTAATGCTGCTAGAATTCGTAATTTTTGTTGCTTGGTAAAGAACTGTGGTTTCTTTGATTTGGGATATAATGGCCCCGCTTATACTTGGACGAACAAACGCTTTGCAACTAACCCAACTTTTCAAAGCCTCGACCGTTGTTTAGCAAATGCAGCATGGTGCACAGCCTTTCCAAGAACTGTGGTCTTTCACATGCCTATGCTTTACAGTGATCATGCACCAATTCTAACAATCCTAGATTCCCATACTCAAAAATCAAGGAAACCTTTCTGCTTTGAAAACTGGTGGTTACTTGAGGATGATTTTCCCACAACTGCCAAAACTAGCTGGCACACTTCAAACACCAAGTCTTATCATGCTAGAACAAAATCCCTGGCCCGAGATCTCAAAATTTAGAGCAAGAAAAAACAACCCATCCACGCCCAGCTAGAAAATATAGAGCATCAGATCCACCAACAACAGAAACTTCCTCCACAGCAACAAAATTATAGCCTCCAATCCACCCTCCAATACAACCATCAAGCCCTCCTTACCAAAAATTCAGAATACCACAAGCAACGGGTCAAGAAACTTTGGGCAACTAAGGGAGACAGGAATACGGACTTCTTCCATCAGGCAATCCTAAAGAGAGCAAGAAAAAACAGAATCAACTTCATACACGGTGAAAACGGTAACTCGGTGGCAACCCCGAATGACATTGCTCTAGTTTTCATTACCTATTTTCAGAAGCTTTTTGCCTCTCAGCTAACCAATGCAGGAAACAACAGCACTCACCCTCATCAGGTCTCCATACACGATGAATTCACCATGTCAACACCGGATGAACAGGAAATCCTAGCTCTAATTAAGGAGATGAAGAGAGATGCTTCCCCAGGACCAGATGGCCTCAATGTAGCTTTTTATAGAGCTGCATGGCCTTGGATAAGAGAAGATGTAACAGACCTGGTCCAACAATTCTTCAATACAGGTCAATTACACCCTGAACTCAAAGCCACTTGCATAGTACTGATTCCCAAAATAAGAAATCCAACTGTTCCACAAGATTTCAGACCTATTAGCCTTTGCAATGTCATTTACAAAATTATTGCTAAATCTCTAGAATTAAATTATCATAATTCAATAAGTACCTCAAGAACTACTTATTTTGAGTTTATTTGACAAAAGATCAATTACCCGTATCAAGTGAACTACTCCTACCTACTGTGTGATTAAATGTGGAGCATTATTATCTTTTTCTATCTATAATAATAATCTGGACAACAATAATCTGAGTAAAAAAACACTCCCTTTAGATTATATAATCCAACACCAATAATCTAGATTAAATAATCTACTTAAAAAACAAACAGCCCAAAAGCTTAGATGGCACTTTAGCTCTAGACTTTTTTAGCGTCATTGCGATCTGTGTTGTTTATACACTGATATTCTGATGTGTTTGCATATAACGAGAAATATTGCGTATTAAAACTTTAACCTGGATGCTGGAGTTTGTGGCTTAAAAAATACTATAGAGCTTTTTTCCAATCTGCAGCTTCCAGTATTTCTTCTCCGGCTTGGAGTGGAAGGGGGTCCCAGCTTTGTACATCTAGTAGGTATGTAGTTTTCTCTGTGTTCGTAATAGTTAATGCTCTGCGCTTATCATATGCGTAGAATTTGTAATCGGGGCGATTTTACAAAAATAAGTTTTTAACACAGGCGGGAGCTACCGCCCCTTATCCGACGGTCAGCAGCTCATCACGATTGGGAAAATCAAAGTTAATATGAATGTCATTATCCTATAGCCATCAAGTGATTAGTCCTAATAACTAGCCTGAAAAGCAACAGTCAACGCATGTTTCCTGAAGCCAGTGCATGCAGCTGAGTGTCAGCTATTTAAACGATGAGTAGTATTCTCTCTGTTCCAAGCTCCCGAATTGTCCGTCCTCTGCTTTGGAACATGGAATGGGAAAACTATTGTTTGTGTTTTTCTTAACACTTATTTGCACTCTTCAAAAAATATCCAATGGATTCAACTAGCCATTATTTTTTAGGGCCATTACCTTGGAGGTCCGTTCAAGTCTAATATCAACGAAGAATCTCTCTTTTCAACTTTGTTAGATTAGACCCCTTTTTTCAAATTAAAGGAGCAATCAGCCCCTGTTTTGTGTCTCCGTCAAGTTAGATATTATTTGTAAAATAAAAAAACCAAAAAGAAAAGAAAAAAGAGCTCTCCTCTCTTACCCACGAAGCAGCAGCCCCAATCCCCATTCCCAACTCATGCACAGTGGCAAAGCTAGAGTGAAAAATTCACTGGTGCACAACCTCAAAACACTCTGTTGCACCGCTTAAAGTTAGGACTAATTAACCTTAAAAACTGACTTAGACGCTGGTGCCAGTGACTTACACCCTGTGGTCAATGTGGCTTGGCCACTGCTCATGCACTTTGGTTTAAGAAAAGAAATTAATCATAGGCGGCGCTGGCAGTGGAGGCACCGGGCGTCGGCGGAGGTTGAGGAGCTGCTTGCGGGTTGGCGTGGGCTTGGCTCGACGCGAGCCACGGAACACGAAAGCTGGAGCTCGCGCAGGGGATTGTTGGAATTATATGGTCTTGGTCCATTAATATTCATAATAATTTCTGAAAAATCTCAAAGGCTCATTTATGAGTGGTGGGAGAGCAAAGATTTAGTTTCACATTGCTAGTGGAGGTGGAGGGAGTCTAACTTATAAGATTGGTTGCTCTAGCATCTCTTGCAAGTGTGTGGATGAGAAAAAGGAACAACACATGCGCGTGCTCGCTTGCCTCACCTCGCCGGGCTGGGCCGTGGCGTGGCGTGGCGTGGCGATGGGCGCGGTCGCGCATCACCTGCGTGAATGGTCCGCCGAAATTCGGTTCCTTGCCTTGCGGGGGTGCGGCTTCCTTTTGCACTTTCTTTTTGCTGCGTGTTTTATATATTTTCATATATTTGGTTATGAAAACTGACGTATTAATATGGTAACCGACTCGGTTACGGGACGTCCAACCCTATCGGTTCCTCCCTATAAATACGTACTGGTATCGCCGTAAGTCACATCATGCAATCGCTTAGGGTTTTGTCTCTCACTACTGTTGCGCCGCCAAGACTTCTCCATCCTGATCGTCGGCGTGCACCGGCAAACGGGAGAGCAGGTCTCCGGAACCGTCGTCCTCTGCGATCCTGCACCGGGAGAGGGCGAATAAGGTTTTTGGGAAGCGCTCTGCGTGACTGCTCGATCACTTCCTCGTCTTCGTTAACCTCATCGCCACGGCTCGTCTTCCTCGTCGTCGAGTCGGTCTCACGCGCCGTCGCCAACAACGTGACAGTGCTGAACGTCGTTGTCACCTTTTTTATCCAGTACAGAAGGAAACGTACATACTTTTATCTCAAACCATGTCTTTCATACTAGTTTTCGTGATCTGTTTATCTCTGATGAATGTTGCTAGTATGGTAGATGCTATGTTTTTGTCTAGCTTTATAGACCTGTCTAGATCTTGCATAGACTTGTCTAGTTCATCATGCGATCTGTTAATCATGTTTCTGATTTATTTCTGGATTAATATAAAACTAAAAGTGTTATTTTATCCAACAATCCAAAAACCTTATTGTAGGCACTTTAGTTTTATGGCTGGATTTATCGATGCACTGAGGCCAGAGAAATTCACTGGCGTGCACTTTAAGAGATGGTAAGTGAAAGTCACTCTGTGGCTTACTGTCATGAATGTGTTCTGGGTGTCCACTGGCAAACCTGAAGGCGATCTCCCTACAGATCAGAAAAAGGCCTACAGTGAAGCCAACACAATATTCTTGGGCGCTGTTATTAGAGCTTTGAATGATCGTCTTCAGGACATCTATATCCATCATACAGTCGCATGATTATATGATGGTTCTGATGCTGGTACTGAACTGTATGTCATTGAGCAGTACCATGATTATAAGATGGTAGATGGTAAATCTGTCGTCGCGCAGGCTCATGAGATACAGTGCAATTGTGAAGGAACTCGAACTGCTTAAGATCGTCGTACCTGAGAAGCTTGTGGCTGGGGACATGATTGCCAAATTACCTTCGTCTTGGAGGGATTTTGCCACTACTCTTAAACACAAGAGAACGAACATATCTGTCTTAGATTTGATCGCGTCTCTTGATGTTGAGAAGAAAGCTTGTGAGAAGGATGGACGTTCTAAAGCTAACGAGGGATACACTGTTGCCAATATGGTGCATCATCCACAACAGTCTCATGGCAGTGGTGGTAAGGGCAAGGGCAAGAACAATAAGCCTAAGCAGACCACTACCTTCAAGAAGAAGAACAAGGAGAAGGGAGCATGCTTTGTTTGTGGTTCTAATGAGCATTGGGCAAAGAAGTGTCCAGAACGCAAAGGAAGAAAGCCTCCACAACAGAAGACCGTGAAAATGGTGACCAGTGCTGGATAAAATAGTGGGTATGGTAATTTATCATATGTTTTTCTGTATTTCAATCTACTAGTTGGTGGCTTGATACTGGTGCTAATATTCATGTGTGTGCTGATGCTTCTTTGTTTACTTCTTACTAGGTCGTCCGAGATTCCTTCGTCCTAATAGGGAATGGGTCGCATGCTTCTGTTCATGGTGTTGGCACGGTCGAGCTGAAGTTCACTTCGGGGAAGATTGTCCAATTGAAGAACGTACAGCATGTCCCTTCTATCAAGAAGAATCTCGTTAGTGGCTCCTTTTTGTGTACGGATGGTTTTAAGGTAGTGCTTGAGTCGAATAAAGTTGTCGTGTCTAAGAGTGGACAATTTATTGGTAAAGGTTTGTTCCGCTTTTCCCTTTCAGATTACTGCAATAAGTCTGTGAACTATATTTATGATGGTGTTAATGAGAGTGATGCTAGTGTTTGGAATTCACGTTTATGTCATCTAAATTTTGGTTCTATGTCTCGACTTTCTAGCTTGAATTTAATTTCGAATTTTTCCATTGTCAAAGGTTCTAAGTGATCAAGTTGTGTGCAATCTAAGCAACCTCGAAAGCCTCACAAGGCTGCAGAGGAGAGACACTTAGCACCGCTAGAACTTATACATTCAGATGAGATGAATGGTATATTGACTGAAGGTGAAAAAGGATATTTCATGACTTTGATTGATGATGCGACTAGATATTGCTATGTTTATTTGCTAAAAATGAAAGATGAGACTCTAGACTACTTTAAAATTTATAAGGCTGAAGTTGAAACTCAACTAGAGAAAAAGATCAAAAGAATTAGGTCCGATCGTGGTCGCGAGTATTTCTCAAATGAGTTTGACTTATTCTGTGCGGAACATGGTATGATACATGAGAGGACGTCTCCCTATTATTCGCCCCAATCAAACGGGGTTGCCGAAAGAAAGAATCGCACCTTGACTGACTTGGTTAATTCCATGCTAGACACGGCTGGATTATCTAAGGCATGGTGGGGGAAGGCTTTATTGACATCATGTCATGTCCTAAATAGAGTTTCCATGAAAAATAAGGAGAAGACGCCATATGACGAATGGATTGGTAGAAAGCCATCGCTCTCTTACTTACGCACATGTGGTTGTTTGGTCAAAGTTAACGTACCAATCAACAAGAAGCGTAAGTTAGGACTTTAAACTGTGGATTGTATCTTTTTTGGATATGCTCATCATAGCATAGTCTATAGATTTTTAGTGGTTAAATCTGAGGTGCCTATGTTCATGTTAATTCATTAATGGAGTCTCGTGATGTTACTTTCTTTGAGAACATATTTCCTATGAAAGATTTACATAGCATGTCTAGATTATCTTCTGATGTGATTGCTGAAATAACTCCTGAATTTAGTGTATTTTCTGATCATGCTGAACAAATATTTGAACCAATCCATGAGGAGATTGATAGTGAAGCTTCTAGGAGAAGCAAGAGACAAAGGACTACAAAGTCTTTTGGTGATGATTTCACTGTTTATCTTGTGGATGACACTCCTAGAACTATTTTAGAGGCATATGCATCTTTTGATGCAGATGACTGGAAAGAAACTGTTAATAGTGAGATGGACTCTATTCTTTCTAATGGAACTTGGGAAGTTGTCAATAGACCATATGGTTGCAAACCTATGGGTTGTAAATGGGTGTTCAAGAAAAAGCTTAAGCCTGATGGTACTATTGACAAGTATAAGACTCGGCTTGTGGCTAAGGGTTATACTCAGAAAGAAGGCGAAGACTTCTTTGACACTTATTCACCTGTTGCTAGATTGACCATTATTCGTGTAGTACTTACTCTGGCTGCCTCACATGGTCTTATCGTTCATCAAATGGACGTTAAGACAGCTTTTCTTAATGGAGAGTTGGATGAGGAAATCTATATGGATCAGCCAGATGGATTTGTTATAAAGGGTCAAGAAGATAAGGTGTGTAAGTTGTTGAAGTCTTTGTATGGTCTGAAACAAACTCCTAAGCAGTGGCATGAGAAATTTGATTTAACACTTCTATCAGCAGGCTTTTCAGTCAATGAGGCTGATAAATGTATGTACTGCCGTCATGGTGGGGGTCAAGGAGTTATACTGTGCTTGTATGTTGATGACATACTCATCTTTAGAACAAATCTTGACGTGATCAATGAGGTCAAGACCTTTCTGTGCCAAAGCTTTGATATAAAGGATCTGGGTGAGGCTGATGTTATCTTGAACATCAAGCTAATCAAAGGAGAGAACGGGATTACTCTTACGCAATCTCATTATGTTGAGGAGCTCTTGAACCGTTTTGGTTACATGGATAGCAAGACTTCTCCAACACCTTATGATCCCAGTTTGATCCTTCGAAAGAATAAGAGAATTGGTAAAGACCAATTAAGATATTCTCAGATTATTGGATCACTTATGTATTTAGCTAGTGCTACTCGGCCTGACATCTCGTTTGCTGTGAGCAAACTGAGCCGGTTTACTTCTTGCCCGGGAGATGATCATTGGCGTGCGCTTGAACGGGTAATGCACTATTTAGTTGGTACTATGGATTATGCAATTCATTATTCTGGATATCCAACAGTACTAGAAGGCTATAGTGATTCCAATTGGATATCTGATGCTGATGAGCTGTATGCCACGAGTGGATATACATTTACTCTTGGTGGTGCTGCTATTTCATGGAGATCATGCAAACAGACCATTTTGACGAGGTCTACCATGGAAGCACAGCTTACTGCACTAGATACAGCTACAGTTGAGGCCGATTGGCTACGTGAGCTCTTGATGGACTTGCCTGTTATTGAGAAACCTTGCCGGCAATCCTCATGAATTGTGACAATCAAACTGTGATAGTCAAAATAAACAATTCTAAGGACAATATGAAGTCATCAAGACATACTAAGAGACGTTTGAAGTCTGTCAGGAAAATGAGAAACTCCGGAGTCATATTAGTAGAATATATTTCAACTGGTGAGAACCTAGCAGATCAATTCACTAAGGGGCTGTCACGTAATATGATAGATAGTGCATCGAAGGAGATGGGTATGATACCCATATGTGCTATTTCATAATAGTAACCCAACCTATGTGATCGGAGATCCCGTGAAGTAGGACCTGTGAAGAACAAGCTATTGGTTAGCATGAGAGTAACCTTTTATAACCTACTCGAGAAGCGATGCATTACTCTCGATATCTGTATGGCAGGTTGGTTGTTGCCTTAATGTATTCAGTTGGCTTTAAATAGCGAAGATGTTGTCCTACAGAACATTCTTGAATGAATACACCTATATGAGCCCGATTGTTGTAAGGTCGCAATCTGTGAGATTTGGGTGATCTCTATTAAGCTCATGAAAGACCAAGGGAGTATGACCTATATGCTCCACCTACGGAGAAGCCTACTGGAGGTCTAGTATCAGTTATGACAGTAAGTGAAACTTGTTTGCACAAAACTTGCAATTCAAGGCATAGTCCATTGTTCAAGTTGTGAAAGAGTGTAGCTTATTGTTCTAGGTGGAAGTTCAACTTAACAGTCTCCACTGAAAACACTGGTATATTAAACAACAGTAGGGTGAGACAAAGTCTAGCTGGAACTTTGAGATCTGGTGGGGGATTATTGAAATTATATGGGTTTGGCCCATTAATATTCACAATAATTCCTGAAAAATCTCAAAGGCCCATTCATGAGTGGTGGGAGTACAAAGATTTAGTCCCACATTGCTTCTCTTGCAAGTGTGTGGGTGAGAAGAAGGAAGAACACGCGCGCTCGCTCGCCTCGCCTCGTCGGGCAGGGCAGGGCGGGGCGTGGCGTGGGCGATGAGCGCGTCCGCGCATCACCTGCGTGAATGGTCCGCCGAAATTCGGTCCCTTGCCTTACGGGGGCGCGACTTCCTTTTGCACTTTCTTTTTGCTGCGTGTTTCATATATTTCCATATATTTGGTTATGAAAACCGACGTATTAATATGGTAACCGACTCGGTTGCGGGACGCCCAACCCTAGCGGTTCCTCCCTATAAATACGTACGGGTATCGCCGCAAGTCACATCACGCAATCGCCTAGGGTTTTGTCTCTCGCTACTGTTGCGCCGCCAAGACTTCTCCATCCTGATCGTCGGCGTGCACCGGCGAACGGGAGAGCAGGTCTCCGGAATCGGGAGAGGGCGAATAAGGTTTTTGGGAAACGCTCTGCGCGACTGCTCAATCACTTCCTCGTCTTCGTCAAGCTCATCACCACGGCTCGTCTTCCTCGTCATCGAGTCGGTCTCACGCGCCGTCGCCAACAACATGACGGTGCTGAACGTCGTCGCCACCTCTTTTATCCAGTCCAGAAGGAAACGTACGTACTCTTATCTCAAACCATGTCTTTCATACTAGCTTTCGTGATCTGTTTATCTATGATGAATGTTGCTAGTATGGTAGATGCTATGCTTTTGTCTGGCTTTATAGACTTGTCTAGATCTTGCTGACACGGCTATGTGTACTTTGGCAGACAGCATTGAGCAAAGAGAGTTTTAGGATGTGTTTGGCAGGGCTTAGAAGTATTTATGCTCAATAAACAGTTTGGATTATCAAACAATAAAATAAGTGCTTATAGGGTATAAGCAGCTACAAGCACTTTGCTATTTTATACTACAATCCTACAATGGAGCACTATAATGACGGTTCACTCTCTCAGCATAAGTAGTTTGGACAAATAAGCATAAGCAGTTTTACCAAATGAGTTGACTGCTTATACTACAATAAACACTATAAGCACTATAAGAAGTTTTAGTAAAATAAGTACTTTTAGCACTATAAGCACTTTGAGTATAAACCTTACCAAATACACCCTTAATAGTTAAGCAGATTGGATAGGTAGGTCATCAGACCAGCCCCTGCTGCCCCCGCCTCCTAGAAAATGTGGACTTAGGGCAAAATTCCGGGTTTCTATTTGGACGGTGGAATTGTTCGTGGCAAGCGCATCGTCGGACAATGGTGACCCGGAACACGAGCTCATGCCCGCTACGATGAGGCTTGAATTTTGACGGGTGAGTTATTGTGATCTGATCTGGTAGAAAAGTGCACTTGATGATTTGGCACTATGCATGTAAATTCTCCGATGTTGGTAAGCAGGGTGAACATGGGCGTTGGATCAAATGAAACCTGAGCAACATGTCCATGTGCGGCTCGCCAGAAGAGCCACCGAGAAGAACATTGAATCATGTGTCCTTCAACAAGCGTCTCTAGTACACTGTTGTCACGACGGCACTAGCTGCCAAGACGGCACAGGACCCACGAATGAACGAACGAGCAAGCAAGCCGCAGGGTAGCTTTCCTGAGCCGTAGCAAGCAAACTAGTATCTGCAGGACGTCAGCTCGAGCCCGCCACAACGAGCAAGCATGGCATGTGCGCCTGACTTTCTTGGAGCGAGCAAGAGCGAGGCAAAAGGGCCCCCCGCTACCCCCCCCCCCCCCCCTCCCCAGGAGGCCCTGGTGGAAAAGCTCTCTGTAGCGACAAGCCGATTGGAAGTAGTATTTGCTCCCCCCCCCCCCCCCCCAGCCCCACTGTCAGCTGGCCAGTCCTATCGATAGGAACTCGTGAGATATTCACACAGTGATAACTCCACCTATTCTCAACAAAAGAAATTTGGCCAGAGAGTATCGGCCAATGATTACTCCACCCATTCTCCGCGCGGTGGCTTCATTGGGCGAGCCCCACCCATTCCCCACGGTGGCCTTTTCCGCACCGATTATTAAAGCTCGGAAACAGCCATAGCTAATGATTAGTAGGTTCAATGCATCCTAATGACGCTCATAACCACGATTGAGACATTGAATTATTATAGCATGGAGATTCATGCTGGCCACTCACTCCACCAGCTTGAGGACAAGGAATTAAGAAAAAGGTGACTCAACATTCCCTTCGTGTAAGTCTCTGTTTGGATCCCTCCCAGCTTTTAAGAAACTGGTTTATAAATTAGTTTCTTAAAAGCTGGTTTATAAAAAAAAATTACATGGAGGTGTTTGAATCTCGGTTTCTGAGAAACTACAAACCAGCTTTTTTGTTGATTAATGACTTGTCTGCCCTTCCTTTTTTTAAATTGAAACTAGCTGCAAAGTTGTGCTCCCGCCATCTAGTTTAGGCGCCAAAGTCCTCTGATCATTCTTGCTCATGCGTTGGCAGCCAATGTTTAAAAAAAAACTAAAGTGCTACATACTTGTAATCATGTAATAATTTTTTTGCTAAATGAAAATTTAATAAACAAGTATACTTTGTCCAAAAAGAAACAAACGTACATAGCTTCATGCCACTCGTACTAAATTTCACCCATCAAACCATTACAAATAATATTACGGAAAGCATTCATGTCAAAATCTTGACCAATATTATTGTTACCACCAGCTGGATCCGACAATTTTTCGCTAGGCATTGGCATGTAGTTCTTATCTTCATCACATCTGGCAAACTCTTCATCATGCACTGCACTCTCTCTAATAAAATTATGTAAGGCCATGCATGCAAAAATTATTTTACTTTGTTTGTCTAATGGATAAGTAGGTATGCCTAACAAGATCCTCCATTTCATCTTCAGAACACCAAACGACCTCTCAATAACATTACGAAGGGAGGAGTGGTGGTAATTGAATAGTTCCTTACTGCCTTTCGGTCTAGGGCCTTGACGAAATTCTGGCAAATAATACTTTGTTCCTTTGTAAGGTACAAGATATCCTTCTCGATTTGGCTACCTCGAGTCAACAAGGTAACATATGCAGTGCTGTTTGTACCCCTTTTCATGGTGCTGGTACTCATAGGACTGACATGATCATCATCACCCTGTTCGCCATGGTCTGTTGCATCATTTTCTTCATCCAAGTTATCTCCTGGTGTACAAGCAGTTGATCGATCTACAGCTGTGTGTTCAAACATGATGGCAAGCTCATCGAGGTTCTCAGGAGGCCCTTTCTTGAGCTTCCTCCACTCAGCCTTTCCCTATATAAAATGGAAGAATAAGATTAATATTTGTACTACAGATAGTATGACTAATGAGTACCTAAAAAAAATTAAATTGTACCTTTGTGTGTTTTTTTCCAAAACTCTGCATCTGCCAGGATGCCCCCATTTGGAGTACGGCTTAATCCAGTGTGTTTGTTGCACCACAACCAAAATGAGTAAATGCGTTTCAAGCCTTCCCGTCTGTTCTTTAGCTGCGTTTTAGAGTGACGAAGCCATCTCATCTGTTGAAACTTAGCAGCTATGTTCTTGTACGCCCTACCAGTCATAAACCCATTGCTTCTATCCCCAGCATTGATCTCATCAACACAAAGGATACAAAATGCAGCATTGTTTTCACTATTGGTCCATTCAGCTTTGTCAAAATCCACATCATCGTTCTTACAGAATTTTATATGCATATGTAGGAACAAATATTCAGTTTAGACATCAAAATATTTCAACTAGATTGCATACATGGCACATCAAAATATTTTAGCTACAATGCAAACATGATCACTAACAAGTTGATCATGACAGTAGTGAAATAGTCATCAAGTGATCGCTAACGATGTTGTAGGCATTCTATAGCACCAATTGATCATGACAATACAGAATTTAACGGGAGGAATGATTAAAGAAAAATAATTACCGATGCATCGTGCCCATTCAATTCCTCCTCTTCAAACTGCTGCTCACTTCAAATTGAGTGATCTGGTTCTTCGTCAAATTCATTGACACCATGACTGGAGGTCGGCATGTTTGCAGCAGCACGTGGAGCACGATACGGAAGCGAAGAAGCGGGGATCAGAGGACGGCCGCCCACTGAACCGCGGCCACGCCCACTGGCAGCACCACGGCCCGCTCCTTCATCCTCCATCCCAGGCACAAGCCCACAGCCAATTCCACGGGTAGCGCCGCGGCCACTCAGTTCCCCTACGGCAGCACCACGACCGCGACCACGAGCAGCAGAAGCAGTGGCAACAACACCACGGCCATGCCCACCATGAGCAGAACCGCCGCCACCCGCCTCGTCCCCGGCGCCAACAAGCCCTGTCGGACGGCTGCGCCCTGCGCCAGCACGCGCGCTACCACGAGCACAAGGTGTGCCATGGCCAAAGCCATCACCTGCTCCGAGAACCGGGTTGTCCCCACCCATGGTGAGCGATGGAGACTGCAGGAGGTCCATGTATGACTGGAATCCATCATTCGGATCAACTGCCGCCGAATTGAAATCGAATCCATCCACGGCATCGGATCCGCCACCATGGAGGCCGCCATTATCGCCGGCAGATAGGTTTGGATGGACATTGGAATGGAGTTGGAAGAACTCTTGATTCAAATTGCGCCTAGGACGGGGGAATCCCAGGAGTAGAGATCATCCAGGTCGTCGCCATCCCCCTAGGAGTCTATCTCAGGTGCCTAGCTGCTACGAAAGAAGGCCGGGGAGGGTTCACTGCAGAAGGTGGCGCAGATGGGGGAAGCAGGGAGGAAGCGCGCGGTTGGGGAAGAAAGACCGAGCGGGGCCAAGTCGATCCATCGGTGGAGCGGTGGCATATGCCGTAATTTCCCAAAAAAACAATAAGGGCAATGGGTCATTAGCCAAATAAAAACTGGCACTAGCTGCTCTAACCCAGATTATGGGTTTTTTAAAAACCTATAAAGCAGTTTTTTAGATACTGGTAAAAAAACTGGTCTGTTTGGAGGCCCTCTAGTTTCTAAAAGTTGATTTCTTAAAAACTGGTGGTATCCAAACAGAGTCTAAGGTTGTCTCCAACGGTTCCGACCCGAATCAGAGACCCAAAGGTGTAAATGGGTAGTCGGGAGGCTGAAGGAGCACCACCGAAAATTCGCTGTCTCCAACAGGAGACCAAAAATCTGGCCGAGCAGGGAGCTTGGGTGGCCGGAGGAGGTCGATACGTGTGGGAGGCGGGGATGCGACGGTGAGTTGCGCGACGACGGCGGGGGGAGCTCTAGCGCAGGACTGTTGAGCGATGACGGCAGAAGGGGGGGCAGCTCGTGACGGCCGCCGGGGGAACTTTAGCGACGGTCGGCGAGGGAGCTCGTGATGGACGGTGGAGCTGCCGCGACGGTCGGCGAGGAGGCGGCAGAGCTCGCGATGGCCGGCAAGGGAGGCAGAGCTTGGAGCTCGACCGACAGCTCCTGGAGCTTGTGATGGCCGACGAGGGAGGCGAAGCTTGAAGCTCGGCCGGCGAGGGCGGCGGGGATGCAGCGGGGGAGGCGGGGATGCGACGGATCTACCGACGGTGGAGGCAGGGGAGGTGGAGATGCAGCGGGGGAGACGGATCAACCGGTTTGGGTCATGAGAGAAGTGCTCCATATGTGGGTCGTCGCCCAGACGATTCCCAAAAATGGGTGTCTATTTAGGTCCTCTGTTGGAGGCAGTTTTTTGCTCTTTAAGACTCATTTTGGGTTTGGATGCCCATATAGGGCACCCATTGGAGTCAGCCTAAGCTCTCAAACGTCAGGCTCTGATTTTTAAACTGAGTTTAAGCTCAGAGTATTATTTTTCATTTTGTTTTCCCCTTCGTGCTGCTATCTCTCAAACGATACCCTCGTAAATGAAAAATGTGATGAGCCGAGTAGGCAGGAGTACTACCGATTGGTTGGGTACCTAGGTCATTAGGGCCAGTATCTAATGCAGGCAGCAGCGGCGGTAGGAGCGAGAACAGGGACCCTCCATGAGGGCACACGAGGGGGCAGATACTGGGCCTAGCACGCGTCGCGTCGCCGTCGACATCACGAAAGTGATCGAAAATATCTACTGAGGCCACACGCCATGCGTAAGCATTGACGCATGCGACTGCTCTTTCTCGCACACCATGTAACGGGTCTAATCCGGTGGAAAACCTTGATCGTGAAGAAGCGGTGGCCTGCGTGGGCGGGCCCCACCCATTCTCCGTCGTGTCCCTCCATGAAGCGTTCAAAGGGGCATAAGCCCTCCCAAACATAAGCCCTAACAAACAATAAGCTTGTGTCCCACACTTTTATATCTATATCAACCAAGTATCTGTGTCTCAATAAATAAGATGACATGTCAGTATTTTTGATGATGTGGCAATAAATTATTGAACAAAGAGGTGGAACCAGTTTCATGTAGATGAAATTATGTCTACAATATTTCTAAGATATTTGTATCCTATTCCCTCCATCTTAATTTATTTATCATCCTGAAAGGCTTTTGAGGTGTCCAGATTTATAGAATGTTCAGTGAATATGGACATACGGATTATCCCGGTTCAGAGATTGTTCAGTGAATCTGATGAAAAGTCAAAATAACAAGTAATTTGGGACAGAGGAAGTATGAAACAACAAATATAAAATAATGCATTGTATGATATATTTCATTCATCAAATTGATGCTATATTACTTGAATGACATATTTGGAAAGAACAAAATGAAATAGTACATTAGAACTAGCCTTATGCCAGTCTCACTATAGCATTTCATAAGCATTAAATGTAATGCTACATATGCATTTTTTGCTAATATGATAAGATAATTATAAAGACAGAGAATGTTTTTTTTTTATTCCATGTGAGAAAACTTTCATTAGAATGAAAGAATATTGACTCACTTATCTAAAAATCTATTTTAAAAAAAGTATAATAAAAAAGTACATTAAGACTGACCTTAGAATGTGCTACTAGGCACTTTACCATCAAGGTAAAGACTTGTTTGCTTTCTATAATTTTAAAGATATGTTTTGTATAATTTATGGATATGAAAGACACTAAGATAAGTTTAGAAACATGTTTACAAATCTGTGAATCAAGATAACACCACCATATCCTGGTGTATTTTACTGTAAAAATCAAAGTTTGACAAAGTTTTATGAACCGGAGTTAGAGGAACCATAAAAAATTCATTCACAATAATGTGTCAAGCGGGCCAGGATTCCGTGGCGAGCCGCCTCCAATCGCAGCATCCCTCGGCTTATCCGAACCCATCTCTTCTCCCTCTCTTATCCCCCCCACAAAATAGACGGACCTCATCCTCCATGCCCCTTCCTCTCTTCCCCGCCATGGCTTCCTCCTTCTCCCCCACCTCCGCGCCCGCCGCCGCCGCTAGGACCTTCCTCCCGGCCTCCACCTCCCGCCCTGTCTCCCTCGCGGGGCGCATTCCGTGCAAGAAGGGGTTCCGCCGCAGCCGATTCACCGTCTGCAATGTCGCCGCCCCCACCGCCGCCGAGCAGGTACCCACTCGCCCCATTCCTCTCGCATTCCATGGTGAGGCTGTTCTCCCAAAATGCTCGCGTGTTAATGAACGAATTCGTCACAGGAGGCAAAGGCTTCGGGCGCCAAGGAGAGCCAGCGGCCGGTGTACCCGTTCGCGGCGATCGTCGGGCAGGACGAGATGAAGCTCTGCCTGCTGCTGAACGTTATCGACCCCAAGATCGGTGGCGTGATGATCATGGGCGACCGTGGCACCGGCAAGTCCACCACCGTCCGGTCCCTCGTCGACCTGCTCCCGGACATTCGCGTCGTCGTCGGCGACCCCTTCAACTCCGACCCCGACGACCCCGAGGTCATGGGCCCCGAGGTCCGCGAGAAGGTCCTGCAGGGCGACAGTGACCTCCCCGTCACCACGGCCAAGATCACCATGGTCGACCTGCCCCTCGGCGCCACCGAGGACAGGGTGTGTGGCACCATTGATATCGAGAAGGCGCTCACCGAGGGTGTCAAGGCGTTCGAGCCTGGATTGCTCGCCAAGGCCAACAGGGGCATACTGTACGTCGACGAGGTTAATCTGCTGGACGACCATCTGGTGGATGTGCTGCTGGATTCTGCAGCGTCGGGATGGAACACAGTGGAGAGGGAGGGTATCTCCATCTCCCACCCTGCTCGCTTCATTCTCATTGGGTCTGGTAACCCGGAGGAAGGAGAGCTCCGACCGCAGCTGCTGGACAGGTTTGGGATGCACGCGCAGGTTGGTACTGTCAGGGATGCCGAGCTGAGGGTGAAGATTGTGGAAGAGAGGGCTCGGTTCGACAGAGATCCAAAAGGGTTCCGTGAGTCATACAAAGAGGAGCAAGAGAAACTCCAGGAACAAATTTCATCAGCGCGGAGTAACCTCGGCTCCGTGCAGATCGACCATGACCTTCGTGTCAAGATATCAAAGGTGTGCTCTGAGTTGAATGTTGATGGGCTCAGAGGAGATATTGTGACCAACAGGGCTGCCAAGGCATTGGCCTCATTGAAAGGAAGGGACAAGGTCACAGTGGACGATATCGCCACGGTCATTCCAAACTGTTTGAGGCATCGGCTCCGGAAGGATCCTCTCGAATCCATTGACTCTGGTTTGCTTGTCATTGAGAAGTTTTACGAAGTCTTTAGCTAGATTATTCTTGAGGTAAATGTTTTCTTAATCTTAAATTTTGGCAGAAGGCCTTCTGTTTTGCTGTTATAGTATTATACCTGGAACTTGAATTTGGTAACAATTTTGTGTGTCTAGCATCATAATGTAGAATCTATCTATTCCCTTTACCGGATCTTATGTACTGCGGGTGCTTTTTGCATTTCAGCCTTCCTTGTAACTCATTGTAGCAGCAATTGGACTGCAGTAGAGTATAACTTCTGCAATATGTGCAAATGTATTACCTTGTAAGATCTGTTTGACTCTCTAGGTATATTACTATATTTGAGCCATGGTTTTGACCTTGTACGATTGTAGTACCAATATGTTCGTGCTCAAGGCAGCTGGGAAATGGTCGAATGCATGAGTTGGCTGAGACTGTCCTCAGCTTCCTGAAGCACCCGTATATTGGTACTGAAATTGGAACTGTTTTAAATGGGGTATGCTGAGTGGCAGAAGTTGAAACAGACAACCCATTTTGGTATCTCGCAAAAAAATGGGTATCTATATATATTGGTACCAGCTTCTAAGGAAGTGCCCTAGTGAATGCTGATGTGCTGGTTATTTTGAAAATGAATATTCATTGTTTTGTTGATAATGAGAAAAAATAATTAATCCAAACCGGTGGAATTGTATGGATCATCAATGGAAAGCGATAGTTACTTCTAGGAACCTAAAAACATACGTGATAGTGCAATTTCACATGTTTGTTGTTGAAGTATAAATGTATTGCCCATCCTTTCCCCACCAGCTTAGGCTTTTGGGTGCAACTGGTTGGTGCATACAAAGCTTAGCATGGTATCAGGCCAGAGGTCTTGAGTTCAAGTCCTGGCGATTGCATTTTCCGCTGCGCCACTCCTATTTCCACGTTTGCGCCCCGAGGGAGCTGCACGTGAGGGGGAGTGTTGAACCATAAGTGAATTGCCCACCCTTCCCCATCAGCTTAGGCTTTTGGGTGCAACTAGTTGGTGCATAGTAGCTTAACATTTGCATGCTCACAGGGTGGCGAATAGAAGAGCTCAGTGTTGGAAGAGAAGGAAATAAGTTAGTTTGTCTGAGCTCTGATAAAGCATAGAATAAATAAACCTAATTACTTCATCCCGTGGACACAGGTTTTATAGATTGGGTTTTGGTAATTCCCAACTAGATGATTTTTCATCTCTCTCTAGATAAGTGCAAGTTTATGGGCTCAAAGGTGTAGTCCCTGTTTGGATATAAAGTAATTTTGTAGTTTTAGTGAATACCATGGTTTTCCAAAAAAAGAAAATACCATAATATTGAATACTTTGAGGTGTTTGGATACCCAATAGGGTCGCAGTTTTGTAAACTACTGTTTGGCCAATACCACAGTAGTTTCGTGGTATTTAAAAATCCACTCCACACCTCTTTTTTTGTAAAACTGAGCACAACTGACTGCTGCTTGTTGGTACGCATGTCATGTCATCCAGCATTTTATATGTGCATTCGTAGTTTCTTACTTGAACATGAGTGTTTTATAATGCCTTTTTTCTTGTCCATGGCTATCTAATCCCTTTCATTAATTTCAACAGAGTTGTTGATTTGGAATTTTGGCAACTTGATTTCAAACTTTAAATCAAGTTATTGATTATTACTTTTATAAAAATTCCAATGAAATAGAATCAAAATGTATTTGGTAATTTACCCTGAATTGGACATTTGATTTAAATCAACATCAAATTGATGATGTTTGTTGTCGCTCTTAAGATAGTACTGCTAAATACTAGGACATCCAAACACACTAGTGTTTTGTCAAAACTAAAAAAAAACATTGGTATTAACAAACTGTTCTTTTTTACTTTTTCCTAGATGTGATATATAAAATCATGGTTTTGCATACTGCAATTTGCTAATTATCTTCCAACCAAACAGGTCCAAAATCATTTTCCATGAAAAAAATAGGCCCGTATTGTCTCAAAATTTTGTTGCCTCTGTTTGCTTTTATTGTGTATTCTCTGTGGAGCTGTAAAGGAGAGAGATTGAGACGCCCAGATGGAACCTCCACCCTCTGGCATTTAACTATATTGGTAACATGGACGGAGGCAATATCCCTTTTGATGTTGGTTGCAGCTTTGTTTTATTTTAGTCTTCGTTGGATAGGGTGGGAGGGAGGCAGTCAGGTGTGGACTTGGGTTTCTCATAAACTGAATAGCAAAATTCAGTGTTAGTTCCAGACTTATGTGAACAAACATTGAAATAATAATAAGCCTGAAAAAGCATGATCCCTTTTGATGTTGGCCACAGCTTGTTTTATTTTAGTCTTCGTTGGGTAGGGTGGGAGGGAGGCATTCAAGTGTGAACTTGGGTTTCTCATAAGCTGAATAGCAAAATTAAGTGTTAGTTCCATATTTACATGAACAAACATTGAAATAATAATAAGCTTGAAAAATATTTGTTATCGCTGCTAGCTCAGTTCCTCTTTAAGATTGAAATAGATGCTAGCTCAGTTCAAAATCAAAAGAGAAGGAAACCATCTATCATATTCCTACACACTTCATAAGGTAGCTGTTGTTATCCGCTGATCTCAAGCATGCTAGATCCACAAATGCTGTCTGATTAAATACAGTAGTAGGCAGAAATTATTTGTTCCTGAACATTTGTGTTCATTTCACTCTCCTGCTACTATGGCTATGGAAAGTTATTTTTAACAATGATTGATTCTTGTGTAATATTTGCTTATCCTGTTAACTGCACACAATTGTGATTCATAGGTATTATGTTTATTGGTACCTGTGGGAGTCTTTTGATTCTCGGCATGGATGCTGATATCATTGCAACATTCATAGATTTGTAAAACTGTGAACCCAATACTTGGTACCAAGCCCTTTGGCTTCATAGTTATATGATATCTAAATATTAGTATATTGCAGACCATATATCTATAAACTTTCTTTTGGCCATGAGAAACCATGATCTAGTCTGTTGTAGTTTTTTTACAACTTATTTGATTAACTTTCTTCTTCAATATAATGGTGCAGTTCTCCTTCGTGTTCGAGAAAACTTATTTGATAACCGGGCATGTATTTGTGATAGTATTTTCTTTCCATCACGTGCTTCCCTGAAACAGTTGTCACTACATCACACTTGTTTGGCTTGCTGTCCTTGCATGCTATCCAATGCGATGTTCGTTTGTACACATAGATATCAGAATGCCTGCTAATGGTATATTTTTGTTTCTGAATGGACTTTATCATTGATCTTTAGACTGGTGCAATAAATTATTACTTTCATCAAAGCTTTTGTTTGAAATTCAGGTACTCTACCGTAGTTGGCTGGTGGTAGATATTCAGTTTTGGTTACTGATTATAAGAATGAATGCATCATTCAAGTCATGCATGTTATTATGCTGAGCAACGAGAAGCTAATACATTATATATATGCATTTAATTTCAGCTCCAAGGAGTGGATGGCGATTGGGAGGGAATCATCTGATGACCTGATTACCTTATTCTCTTGCAGCACAAACTGAGCGTGCAGCATTTTGTTCCACTAACTTGTTTTGTTCCCTGTGCGGGTTACATGGGGACAGAAACACTTTGTTCATGTTCACCCAATCGCCTAGGTAATTGCATAGTCCTGGAAACTGCACAATACTTAAGTGGAAACTTTGTTGTAGTGCTGCTCCAATTCGGCATCAAGATTTGAAATGGAGGTTGCAGAGCTTATATGATCAAAAATGCAAAAAAAAAAAAAGTTGTTTACCTTTAAATTTGAACTTAAAGAGCTGAATGTAACAAATGGCATGCTTGTAAACGGATATTGATGTGTTTTTTGGAGTTTGGAGGTAAAATAACATTCGGGAAGTAAACAGTGCAAAGGTATGACCTAACATACTTTACTGCTGGTGTCTTGATAAAATTCACTGGAAATGCATCTAGATGTCTTTCGTAGAAATTTATACAATCTTGGCATTAATGTTAGTCGAGAGGCAGCTATGAGCATGCCATTTGTTCTGTTTCCTTCACCCTCCTGACTATGGATGGTAAGTGTATTGTTAGCAACACGATGGATCGGTCATCGGCCGGTGCCGGTATTCTGCGTCATGTCGAACTCTCGAGAGTTCTAACCCTTGTTTCCTGTCCTCCGTTTCGAGAACACGTCTAGCGATCCTAGTAGCTGACCTAGTGCTCCCACACGCACAAAAAGGGTATCCAAATGTACATGAAAAAAATATATTATGTAATAGTCTACTAAGAAATGGACGAGAAGTGTTTCTCCAATTCCACGGCATGCAAACCAGACGCCGTGACTGATACATTCAAACGTATACGGGCAAAACTATAACCACAACATGCATTCTCGTGGCTGGCCTAAAAATCTGTGGAACCTGCAACTTTCAGATGTCAATTCTCAGTTGACATGTAGGGAGCAGCTTTTCTGTGACCTCGACATGAAATGAAATCAACAGCTCCTCACGGCATTTTATTTGCATTGAACTTGCATTTGACCGGTCAATACAGGAGCGTCATTTGCATGGCGCTCCATCATCTGCCGGTGCCTGATTCCAGCGCGATGTTGAGATTTATTTCGCTCGAACTCTGACTCGCGTTTGTCTGCAGGCTTCACTTTCTTTCAGTTTCATCGTTTCGTTGTCTGGCACGGCTGGGGCGGCGCTTCTCGGTCGCCGGTTTGCCGTACTTTGCAGTCCCGATTGGACTTGCTACCATCATGGTCTCCAGTGATGGTGACCACGGTCACGAGGCAGATCTGTCATGTCATCATGTGGTTTGTAGTTAACACTATATCCGAGCTCTGACCTTCTTAATTTCCCAGAACTTCTATCGATAAAATTGGTTAATCAACTTGTTGGTGGAATGGTTAGGGATTAATTGCCGCATTTGCCAATGTCGAAACACCCAGAAGCGGGTGCATAGTATAAATAGGGCAACGTCTACAACAGTCAGCAGGTCGCACAATTGTTTGTGACGGAGAGACGTTGTGTGAACTACAGAAAGAACTCGAGTCAAATGAAAAAAGAACTACAGAAAGAACTAAGCTCATCTATGTTAATTTCTTGTTGAGAACTGGTTGTATATTATCAGGGCAGGTGACGAAAAAGAAAGAACCACAACGTCTAAAACGTACGTGTTCCACTAATTTTTTCAGATAACATGGTTTGGTTTCTGAAATTTCTCCTACCTCTGTAATGAATCTCGTTTCGAAATTTGTTGTGGGATAATTAATTCACCTACAATGCTTGGGCAAAACCATGTCTGCCATTGTTTTTCCTTAATTTCAAATCCAGCAGTAACCGTGCGGATTCTAAAAAAACATTGGAGTGATCAGCTAGTAATGCTACACCTGATTACAGGTGACACTTAATATAGTTTCGTACAATGAATCTGAACTGGTACAAAGCTAGTACAAGCTTATATTACAACTATACGAGAACAAGACATGTCCAACACGTTACTAGCTCATGCTCATTTGCTCGAAAAAGGAAACAGAAAGGGAAAAAGAAGGTTTATTACCTTGTCCCACCATCATTATAGACATATATCTGACATCCACGCCCATTAATTTGAAGTGTCAATGTGAAGTCTCAACTATTTGTTCGCAACAGTGTCCATTAATTCTTCATTAGCAACAAAGTCACATTCATAATCTGTTACATAAAAGCGCAGCATTTAGAGAAAAGGAACCCCCAAATAAAATCTAATTAACTAAAATACCAAATTCAAAAGAGTATGTGGCAGAACAGAAATTTAAGGAATCATTCTCGCGTCTTCTTTTTTTTTTTTTATGCCGGAATTACTTTGTATCATGATGACATATTTTGCAAGTAGTACGATGCTGAGACATCGTCCTTACTTTCTCGCCAAACCTGTTTAACAAAGAGTGATACTAAACCTCCATTTACTGATAATCATCGGTTTGGACATTAACCACAGGTTAATTTTCAAAGTTGACAGTGCCTCTTCATTATAGTTAGGTTAGTGTAGTGAGAATGGAGTACACCAAATATTCAGATACTTAGTAAATGTAGCGAGAAAGCATCGCTAAATCGTTACAAAATTAAAAAAAAAACTATAAGATGCCTCATGCTACTGTCATTTGCACAAATATTTACTAAAAGATGGACAAAACCAACATGGAATACTAGAAAGGTCAAAGGTATCAATTGTGTTTACAACGAAGGTTACTACGTATTTCTTTAGGAGTTTCTTTAATGTGTTGAAAACAGTCCCAAATAGTGTTTCAAACTTGGCTACCTTTGCAGGTTAAATAATGATCAAGGTGCAATATCACACACGTGCACGTGCGGGTGGATGGACACGGACGACCGACGTTCAATGGTTTCACTCAATCAAAGACCCAAAAAGTGAGTGCGCAGCCCAGCCTCTCCGACACGTGTGCCTGGTACAAGAGAATCTGTTCAACTAAACTCGAGAGCCACGTGGCTAATTGGCTATGATGTGACTCATCCCCGACGATGTTCAAAGCTTATGCTTCAGTGGCTCACGAGGCGACACGATACCATTGAGTGTCGCTATTATTAGTAGGACATCAACATAAACAGAGAGAGAGAGAGTTTTTTCAGCATGGCGAGCATTGTCCTAGGGCAGAGCCCGGCTCTCATTAACAAAAATCAAATCGATTTCAGATATTCCGTGAAACAAAAAGATTATTCTTATCGGAAATGTTGTTGTTCAATCGACTAAAATAGTCGAGACTCCGTTTCAGTCGATGGCCAAAAGAGTTGTTGCCTTTGTTATTTATTCTTTTTATTCCTTTTATTATTTATTTATTTATAGAATTATTTATATTAATTAGTGTTATGTATAGGCTATAGAAAAAATTTATCTTTTTGTATCCATTGAATCTAGATTCAAGAGCTAAAAGCGTTAATTAAAAGAAACACTCATTTTTAATCGATTGAAAATTAGACACTCCTTATTTTTATAGCTTTTATGCAATGACAGTACTTCCTGTTGTACAATAGTTTCATGTCTATGTACAGCAATAAATTTAGAGCTGGATTAAAGATGAGATATATCTATTCACTTGGATTTGTTGTGGAGTTATCACGAAAAATGGAGACAGATAATGTGAATCTTGGTTCAGCCACCTAACCAAAATTATTAGGCGGTTCATATAGTGTGACACTTGTATACGTCACGTATAGATAGTGTGGCCGGCCAGTAGCAGGGTGTCCCGGTTCTGAATTGGAACGGCAATCATTCGCGCAATGTTAGTGCAACACGTGTAGCATATGACCTGCCATTTTGGGAAAATTCTAACTCAAGACGTGTCATGGCACTTTCTCATTTGAGGACGCAAGATCATGCGTGCTACTATAAGACTGATAGCCACGACTCAAAAGTGAAGTGAAGCGTGTTTTAATATCTTCATGTGTTTTCCACGTGTTGAGAGAGAGGAAGAGGGAAGGTCATCACTAGCTCGCTCAATTATACCTATGTGATTAGGGTGTCGATATAAAAAAGATATATACTAGTTAGTTAAATAGAATTTAAATAGATATCTAGACTTAATAATTTTCCTTGAAAAAAAGGTAATAACGAACACTATTTTTAAGGATAAATACGTCATTGCCAACCACTTCAATCCCTTTTTTTTCAGCAATACGTGTCTCATCGATTTGAATTGAGCTTGCCTGATTACGATTTCAAAGTGCTTTGAGGAATCATTCTAGTTCGTACTTCCTGGTCAAACTCTATCACAAGCTCGTTCAAACTGATGCTATGGACATGAAAAGGATATTTCTGACAAACCCACTGACGAACACCCCAGTACTACTGTAGCACCACTTCCCGTAAAGCTCGCCTGTAGAAAATCCAACACACGTATTTATTAGGTTTCCCTAACCAAATACTACCTACCAGTACCACATAACAAGACACAACAGCCTCGTTAAGTAGAAATGTTATAATATAAAACCTGAAAATTATCTGAGTTTTGTAAAGTTTTGTAACTATAGTGAAATATGAATAAAAAAATTTTAAGACAAGCATGCTTTTCATGATCCAAACTAAAATACCATAAAAGTCAGAACAATCAAAGTCACACCTTTCTACCTGACATTAGATAGAAAGCAAAGCATGTGTGACCTGACCGGAGGCAGTAATTACCAAGCGAGTGTACATTTTTACCGAATTGATGTAGGCAAATCTAGGTGTAGTAACTTTGATCCCTTTCTTTAACTGCCTTAGGGGTAATTTTTACACATAAAACCAGTTCTTGTCATCGTTGAATCACGGAATGAAGCCTATGCCTACCCCAAGTTCAGTCCATCCTTTCCGTTCAGCCGTACCGGCTGAAAAAGGACAGGACGGAGAGACAGGTAACCGGACAAGTGCTTCGCATTTGCACCCACGAATCACTGGTCAAACGAATGTGAAACCTAACCTAATCCAGTCAAAGCCAATTGCCATTTTAACTCCAACTCCTTTTTTCTTTTTTCGTGCTAGAAATAGAAAATGAATTTTGTCGGCCCGGAGCAGTTTCATTGTTGCGACAGAAGTTAGATCCCCCTAGGTAGCACATTGTCTCGTCTAAAAGCGTACTTGATCACCTAAAAAAAGAGCATACTTGAAGTAAAATATTTGCGTTGAGTTTTGTAAAGTGTAGAGCGAAGTTGGCAAGCAAACAGACATTTTCGAACTTGTTTATTTTGCTGAGCATCCAAACAAGTGAAAAGTTGTGGACAGAGTAGGAACAGAGAGCTTGCAAATAGATTCCTTTGGTAACTCTTCGGTGACTGTTCCATTTACGGCACGAGTGGCATGTCGACGAACCCTATATCCTCGCTGGCTGTAAAATGCTGTAATAAATGAAAAACAATAATAAGGTCCTAATAAACAACAATTGTTCCCATCCTCTGTCTTCCTTGTTGCGCTTTGCCTTAGCCTTGCGGCACCTGCATAATGCAGTTCACATGTACCACCACACATACGGAGCGGTCTATATATATGCACACACGTTGCTGGCCATTTGCCAAAAAAGGTCTTGCCTGTCACGTACTAGCTGCTACCCACCTGGCCATTCTCTCGTCTAGAGTTCAGCTGACTGCTGGTTTGTTCATGTGCCACGCCGCAGTGGCGGACCCCGGGGAGCAGCACCGCCGCCGACGAGGATCCCGTGATGTCGTCGTCGTCGTCGCCGGCGCTGTCGCAGAGCAGGCAGGCACGGGAGATGTCGGCGATGGTGTCGGCGCTGGCAAGGGTGGTCGCCGGCTCGGCGCCATCGCCATCGCCGCCGCCGGCGACGAGCCCTCCCGGCTCTTCTGCGGAGGAGGCGTGGCGGCCGTGGCCGTACGAGGAGCCGGCTGCTTCTGCTGCCTTCGTGCTGGACGGTAAGATAAGAACCACTCACTGTAGTAGAACGCACGCGCTCTGCATTGGAGGTGACATGCATGAAAGCTTCTTCTTTTTATTTTTTACTTTATTATTCGGATTTGTTTTTTGATATTGTTTATACGACGTTGATGTGTTCTGGAATCTGGATGGAGTAGCCAGTGTCTTCTGTGACGCCGTGCACGAGGTACTTGCACGCATCGTCGTGCAACATGCACAACTGGGGCTTACGGCGGCGCCCTGTGCATCCACACGGCAAGTGGGTCGTGTTTTGTTTATATCGATCCCATGAATTCATGCACGTTTGATCTCCTTTTAGTTTAATTTGAACCTTTGCTTGAATGAAACGAAACTCGACAACGGACCAGGCCTTTGTTTATAACGAATGCGTCCTATGAAGATCGAGTATATTCTTGTTTATGGCGACGACTAATTCATGCACCGTAACGATGCGCAGGTTACGGTGCAGCGGAGCAGCAGCAGCACTGGCCAGCGGCGGCGGCGGCGACAGGAGGTGCGTCGTCGTCGTTGTCCTCGTCGCACCACCGCGCCGCCGCCACCACAAACGAGGAGGCGGAGAGCAGCGGCGGCGCTTCGCGCAGGCGGTACCGCGGCGTGCGTCAGCGTCCGTGGGGGAAGTGGGCGGCGGAGATCCGCGACCCGCACCGGGCGGCGCGCTTGTGGCTGGGCACCTTCGACACCGCCGAGGCCGCCGCGCGCGCCTACGACGCCGCCGCGCTCGGCTTCCGCGGCAGCCGCGCCAAGCTCAACTTCCCCGAGTCCGTCGCCGCCCTCTCCTCCTCCTCCTCGTTCCCCTCGCCCTCGCCTTCTCCCACGCCGCCGTCCCGGCCGGAGGCGCTGCTCGAGTCGCAGGCGCCGCTCCCCGCCGCCGCCGCGGAGGCCTACCCCTACGCGGAGTACGCCAGGTTCCTGCAGAACGCTTCCGCTGGCGGCGCCTCGTCAGGGATTCCTCCCGGCGGCGGCGGCGGCCACCCGGCGACGTCGACGTGGGCGAACAACACGTACCCGCAGTGGCGGTGGGACCAGTCGGGTTGACCGTCGCTGCCACTGACAGGTCGGCCGGCTCCACCGGTTCGTTCCCGGTCAACCAACCACACCGCCCTCGTGTGGCGGGTGCGGCGGTCAACCGGTTCAAACGGCACCTGGTCGCGTGGACGGCACAACGGACAGGGACGCCGTGTGTGGTAATCCACGGCCACGCACGGCGCGGCTGGAGATGGACGTCCGTCAGGAGGAGACGTGAGGCGTCCCACGTGACGAATTTCACTCACTGGACCTTTCATCGATGATGAAGACTAGGCACTCCATACATACTAGCTCTGCGACGAATTCTTCGTTCATTATAATAAAATAAGTTCAGTCGTTTCTTTCAAATGTCATCTATAGTCAATTGAACCCTGCAACTAATATATGAGACAAATCAAGTTAGTCTTGTGACATCTAAAGATTTCCTTTGTCAGTCTGCACGTTTCTTGTGGATTCAGTGCGTAAACTTTAACATCGCTGAAATATAAGGATTGGATACATGTGCTACAGCTAGTATTATTTGTGGTCAAACACTCTCAATTTTAGTTCCAAAAAAAAAAAACTAAAATTATATTGTTGCAACGTTCCAGTTCGATAAGCCACGTAAAGTAATGTCTACCTAAAATCATTGTAGGACTGGACATTTTTGTGCAATTATTAAAAAGAAACTCATGTCTGCGAAGCGATTTCCAAATGAATAGGACTGTTTCGTTCGTGAAATATAGGGGCGGGGAGGAGATGTCAACATCCGACTCTCATCCTTTGCCCTTTTTGACAAATATGAACCAACACAAACATCAAAAGGACTCTGTTTTCAACTTACAAAATTTCACAAAGGCGTGCAAGTTCAACAATAATAACAATTTAAAATCGGAAGAGTACCTTTCATTCGACCACGATATATAAGGTGACTAGTTCATTGCTTCTGATGCATGCATCCAGCATTCTAGCTCTTCATTCACATCACAAAGCCTCATCTAGCATCCATTCTCCTTTCAAAACTCGAAGGTTTCTCCAAAAAAGCTCACACGACTCTGTAGTATTAAACTTGGAATATTACAGGTTTCTCTCTCTCTCTCTCTCTCTCTCTCTCTCTCTCTCTTCTGGATGGGAAAACTTGAATTTTAGTGGACTGGGAAGATTTATATGAACTGAAAGATTGATTGCCGAGTTCCCTTGACTTCTTCACGCCTGCATGTTATTTAGAGTTAAAAGCAGCCTCTAGCGTGGCCATGATAATAGACAAATTTATCTCTGAGCTACCAACTTGCATACATATTGCCAAGTGTTCCAGGTCTATCTAACGAGTCAAGAAGAATCTATACAGGCCATCAACTCGGTTCAAATTTAAAAGATATTTCAACCAATTCTTGAAACCACTATACAGGCCATGAACTCTGTTCAAATTTAGAAGATATTTCAACCAATTCTTGAAACCATATTTGAACATCTTGCACAAGTGGTGTTTTCTGTGACGTCGAAGGTAGTGTGTCTGAGGGCATTTAGGTTCCAAAAGAGTGTTGTCCCCACGTGGAAAAAGAAAGTGAATTTGGACCAAAGTGCGCGCTTTGATAATTGGAATGTTTTGGAATCTGTTCATGTAACTGTTAGGTGGTGTGTCTTGTCCTACCACTCAGCAAGCAATGTACAAACAACATGAATTTGTTTCATCCGTGAAATAAGAAGGGAGATGACAGTGTAAAATGAACTCGAGTTCATTTTCTAGACACGTATCTGGCTCCCATCTTTTGCCCTTTTTTTTTTAACATCAACCGACACAAACATCAAAATTCAAAAGGCCTATATATCTCGAGCGGGCTTAAATCCCTAGAAATGGAAAAGGATTTTCTCATTTAAATCGAGATTCAGAAGAAACGTAAACTTAACCATGCCGTAACTTCATTCAAGAATAGCCATGTCTTACGTAGTTATATAGATTAACATCATTCACATCACAACGCCTCATCTAGCATCCATTCTCCTTTCAAAACTCGAAGGCCAGAACACATCCTTCAAAAAGCTCGCACGACTATCTAACGAGTCAAGAAGAATCTATACAGGCCATGAACTCGGTTCAAATTTAGAAGATATTTCTACCAATTCTTGAAACCACTATACAGGCCATGAACTTGGTTCCAATTTAGAAGATATTTCAACTAATTCTTGGAACCAGAATACCAGGAGACGCACACACCAGTGTAGAATGAGTGTGTTTGTCTCTGGTAATGACATGAATTAGGATATGACCACACGTGGAGAAGAGAAACAATTAATGCATGAGAGAATTAGCGAGTCAAGATAGTACATATCCCAATTCATGTCATTACCGTGGCAGGTGGCAACTTCTTTGAACGTCAAGATCTTTGTTCCGAAAGTGTGCTGTCCTTGCGTGGAAAAAATGTGAATTTGTGCCAAAGTGCTTTGAACAGAGAATTGAAGTGGTTTGGTATCTGTTCATGTTACAGTTAGGTTGTCTGTTACAGTTCCATACAAAAAAAAATGCCTAAATTTTGACGTAGTATATACTATTGTCACAGTTTTTTATTCCGAGCATTTTAGACCCAATGCAATTGAACTACACAAAACTGAGTGTATATCAATTTTCGAAGTTACTTAAACATGTATTCTGTATCAAGGTAATAAAGCACACATCATTATCGTTGGCGTTGTCGCCGTCTCCGTCTTCGCTGAGCTGTTGGTGGTAGCTGCTCAGAAGGCCCGCATGGAAGAATAGTTCCTGTCTCTTCCTCTATGCGCCTCTTTAGCTCTCTTAAAATTCGGATTTGCCCCAATTTTTCTGGTGATAATTTTTCCCAATAAATCCCTACATGCAGATGTTCACGAAAATTGATTGACCACAGAGGGACTATTTGCAGAGTAAACAAGCGAGAGCAACCAGTCAAACCTTGTGGCTTTGGAATTGTAGTGTTCGTGAAGATGACCTGAGTTGGAGTGCAAATAATGTCAACAGGAACATCATGGACTAGCAGCTTCTCAACTGGAATGTCATCCACTAGTTGCTTGTCATGCACTGTACTCGAAGACACAGTTGACAGACAGTTAAAGTTACTGATCGTAAAAGGCTAAAGCACGAATTAATCAGTCTAGTCCCATGAAGAGACACATATTACTAAAGCTTTCAAAGTATCGTGTTCAGATGAAGGGGAAAAAAACAAGCGTACAGGAAATTTATTCACTGAATGACAGGACATTGGATTACAACAGGAGGTGAAAAAAACATAAATGGGTTAACTGTTACTTTTGAACTACTGATTACTAGTCATATGTAAATGGGGATCATTATCTAAAAAATGTAAATGTGGATATTATTTTGAAAGCAACGTTACAATCAGAACTGTGACCAGTTAACCTCTGGGCTAAAGGTCAGATAGATCAATTAGCTTAGCCACATATATGTAGACAAACTCAATACAAGAAGTTCTTACTATGCTCAAGAAAAGTAGCATTGGTTTTTATATAGCAATCATAATTCATTATCAGATCAAACAGGTAAGATGAATCAGTAGAGAACTCACCAGTAGTTACTATCATGGTTGAATCATCTATAGATCCCATATAACGAAGCATCCCATATTCCAGTTCAGCAAATCCCTGTAGTTGATATTCGTATATAAAATTTCATATCAAGGAATACGAAAAATATAATCTTTCGAAGAACAAGGACAATATAACTTTCAAAGAGAATCCTTATTTTGTCATTTAACGGAGTGTAGTGTTGTTATTCAACATAATGCCATTGCTGTAATGAAGTTTACTTTCTACTAATAGGAAAAAACAAAAAACAGTTGGGAAGCTTAATGGGCATTCTAATCAATTAAAATGTTGAAATGCAGAAAAGAATAACGACATCAACTCAACAGAACTGCATATACAAGAAGGGAATATTTACCTCACCCTTCCCTAGCCGCGCTCCTGAATTTGGATCAACTGCAACTGACCCAATCACAATCAAATCCACCTTAATCCTTTCATCTAGACCTATTGGTCTCCCATACTTGGCGGCACCAACAGAGGTGCATGCTTCAGGAATGCATCCAACGGGTATCATTGGAGACTCCAGAACTGAGAAAAATCCAGTCCTTAGCCGAGGTTGTGGAGTCAACAGCTTCTTATCACCTGGATGACACATGTAACACCATTTGTAAAAGCAGTAGGAACAAGAAACGGAGAAGACAATGTATCTGCAATTGCCTAGACAATAGGTTCAACGTGATTGTAGTGGCTCCATCAATGCCTCACTGAGTATATTGTAGATGGTTTTGATAGCCTGGTAGATTAAAACAGCATATCAAAAGGTGCAAATTGTAGAAATTAGTTCCCTAATGTTGCAGCACGCAAGAACGCAATGAGAGATCAAGATCAACAGAAGGTAAATCTACAGAATTCAAGCAGGTTACGGACCTACGTATTAACATGACCAAGCTAAGTAGCAGTGAGCGAGAATCAGCCTTATCAGACAGCATTAAGTCTAGATTGGAAATTCACTGGATCATGTAATCTTATGAAAAAGAGAAGCTCCAGAAAGCTGGGAAGGCTGACAATATTGACAGGTAGTACTAGTTTAAGAAAAACAAGGGTATAAGGTGCAAAAAAATGATATCCAGCATAAAAGCAGCTGCATGTATTTCAGTGTACCTTCAAGGAAAGTTTACGCTTGCGATCTATGTTTGGGTAGCCATAATATTTGCAATCATGCTAACTGACCTGACAATGTTAAGAACCGAACTTGCTTCTGAGGCGTGTCAGGATTGACCTTCACGCACTGCGCATTCTGAAACACGTCCAGCCTCCCCAGCTGGTCATCGTTTGACACACTTCCACATCAGTGCAGAAATACAGGTACAGATGTTTAATAAGAGTAAAATAATATGACCAAGGACCCCATTTTCGAGAGGAGCTCAGCTGAAGCACAGCAAAACAATGTAGAGAGGAATACCGATGATCAAAATTTTGTACTGCAGGCCGTACCTTATGACAGTGGAACCGCAATCGGCTTTATGATAGTTGATTGATGCTAAAATACATGCTAATACCTGCACACTGCACTGGGGGGGAAATGGCGTAGCTGCACCATAGCAGCAAGTGCAGAATGCGTGGCCTAGAATGCTTTACGCTGAGCGCTAGCGAAATCTAGAGGGGAGACGGGATAATAGGGGCAGAGAGAGCGCACCGATTCCGCGGCGGCAGCGGCGCCGTCGAAGTTGGGGATGCGGTGGTGGACGGGGCGCGGGTCGCGCGCCACGCCCTCGGCCTCCAGCTTATCCCACACCCGCTTCCGTATCGCCCACTTCCACGCCTTCGGGTCCGCCCCCGCCTCGGCGGCCATCCCCGCCCGCGCCGCCGCGTCCAGGCGGATGCGCTCCGCCTCGAACGCTGCCGGGTCGAACGGACCCGAGGACGACGATGACGAGCTCCTCGCCACTGTTGATGCCACCGCGGCAGTAGTTGCTCGGCGGGAGGCGGCGGCAGCTGCCAAGTGCAGGGATAGCGGCGGCGCTTGGAAGAGGAGCGGCATGGCTGGCTCCTGTTCTCTGCCACTAGAGCGTGGAATCGACTGGATTGCATAATTTCAGGTTCGTCTCGTGTTGCTGTCACGTGGGCCCAACGGGGAACGGTGACGTCCAGGAACCGATACGATAGACTAGACAATCCAGTGAATTTCGAAGTTCGAACACCTCAAACTAAATGAACATCAGAAACTGATTGTATAGATACCACAGTCAAAACAAGCAAACATACTACTGTCGGGTTCAAAATTCTTAATTCTCAACATATTAATCAACTGCAACGGCAGCAGCTCAGAGTACACAAACTGGTCCCCGAAAATGGCCCACAAAACTTGAGAGAAGAAAAATGAACTGAAAACGCTATCAGGTGAGACTTCAGGCCTTGAGCTTGCCGTAGAACCTCTGCTTCTCGTCTGTGGTCTGGAAGCGCCCGTGCCCGAACTTGGACGAGGTGTCGATGAACTTGAGCTTGATCTCCTCGAGCGCCAACCGCGAGGTCTGCTTCAGCAGGGACTGGCGGAGGGTGACGACCCTCTTCTTGGGACCCACGCAGCAGCCCTTGATCATGAGGTAGTCGCCCTTCACCACACCGTAGTGCGGGAAGCCACCCATCGGGGTGATGTCCTTCTCAGTCCTGCAAACACGGCACCAGTATAAGATTATATACAGTGGGATCATTGAACATAAGAAATGAACAGTAATAGCAGCAATTCATAGACGAAACAGGCCCGTCAATTAAAATGTCATATCCTACCTGTCGAACTCAGTGCTGGCATCATGAGACTCCTGTCCAGACTTGCCGATCTTGTAAACCTTCTTGTTCATCTCAGTGCGGTGGTGGTAACCATTCTGACCAGCACGGGCAACAGTGTAGGACACCCTAGCCGGATGCCAGGCACCAATACAGGCAACCTTGCGGAGACCCCTGTGGGTCTTGCGGGGAAGCCGGGTGACGCCCCAACGGGTGACAACACCCTCATACCCCTTACCCTTGGTGACACCAATGATGTCAATCATCTCATCCTTCTGGAAGACAGCATCAACTGGGACCTCCTTCTCAAAGAACTTGTAACCATAGTCCACCTTGTCTGCGATAGTGCCACCGTTGATCTGGATCTCCATGAGGTGGGCCTTCTTCTGCTTCAAGCCCTTCATCTTTCTGATCTGTAATCAAGAAACTAGGTGTGAGCAACACAACTTAAAACCCCCAAGTTACTCAGCTGCAATGAGTGGCTTTTCACCTGAGTGTGGGCAATAACACGGACAACTGAAGCATACTTCTTCATCTTCTCAAGCTGCAACTGGATTTCCTTCTTGCCAGCATCAGTGTCAAACTTGGCGGCGTACTTGGTGAAGGCCTTCTTCTTGCTCTTGCACCAGTTCTTGTAGAACCTTCTCCTCACTTCCTCACTCAGGTGCTGGGCCCACACAGAGTTGAGAGTGCGAAGGCCACGAGGGGTCTTCACATATGCCACAAGTCCAACAATGACAAGGGGTGGGGTCTCAATGATGGTAACAGCCTCACAGGTTTCCTTCTTGTGGAGCTCTGCACAACATCAATATCATAGCACTATTACATCTCATGCAAAAAGAACTGAAGAGACCAATCATGATCTTCCGAGTCCACCAGAAATAACTCTTCCTCAGATAAGATAGAGTTCACTTACTGGAGCCAGGCTTCTCAACCTCACGGACAATGTGAGTCATTCCAGCCTTGTAGCCAACAAAGGCAGTGAGGTGGCAGGGCTTTGCTTGGTCATCCTTGGGGAAGGACTTCACTGCAAAACAAATTATTGGCATCATAATCAGATACGTATACAATCTGAATTTCATATCCCATTAATTAAACTGTACAGAACAGCCAAGTATGACAAATCAAATATCAGTACCTTCCACTGGTACCACTGACAATACTAGAGTTCTCTAACTCGATCTATATATTAGAAGATTGAAATGCAAAGAAACTTCACCAATTTCAATTGTTAAGGTACACTGGGCAAAACCAAAATGAATCACTATGTCTGATGCTAAAAGTCATACAAACATTACAACATGAACTCAAAACATAAATCATGCCCCGACCAACAAAGTGTATAGAAGCACACAGATTACGCAAGGAGCAAACACATCAATCACGCATGACATTTAATTTGTTATGATTAGAGCATTTGTACAGCCCACACAGGATTAACAAGTCCTCCAGAACATAGTTTTCTCAACAAACCATAACAATTCACATGCGGGGCAAATCAGATCACAATTGATAGAGCAGCGACAAGCGATCAGAATGAACCGGAGATGGTTGCTTACCCTTGCCGCGGTGGCGAGAGGAGCGCTTCCTGGGGAGGAAGCCGAGGGACCCGTGCCTCGGGTGCTCGAATTTCCGGTGCGACATCCTCGCCTGCCTCCTCCTTCCTTACCTGCCATACATTGCCCACAAAGGCATCCATCAGATCTTAATGCTACCAAAGCAACGAAAACGACAACAAAAAAGCGAACTGAAGGATCCGAAACAACGAACCCCAGAAAACTAATCTGACAACTAAATTCAGAAAGAATTCGATGTCACAGGATGGTAATTAGAATTTTGCAAGGAGCTAAACTAGACGCTGTACGGATTCAGGCGACGAAAATTTGCCGGTGAATGAGGGCAAATGGAATTCAGAGAGAATTCGATGGGAAGGAGCGGCGTTTGCTTACCTGAAGGGAGCGCGGGCGGCGGCGGCGCGGGCTGGGTGGAGACGAAGCAGGTAAACCCTAGGGAGGGAATTTATAGGTGGCTGCGAATGGGAGGGTTTGGTTGGGTCGGACGGAAATGCCCCTGGCCCTAGAGCCGAAGGGCTTTGAGAGCTGCGACGCATGGGCTGTTGGGCTTGTCGTGGTGATCTGTTGCCTGTTGGATCGCATCGGTTTGGGTTGGGCTAGAGCCCAAAATTGTTCGGTTAGTTTAACCTCAAGTCCGGTTTTCTCTCTCAAGTACAAAACGAGATACTCATGCTTCTCAAACCGTTAAAACCGTTTGTATTATGTCCTATGACTATTTTTTTAATGATGATTTTGTTCACGTGACACACATATAACATCGAGAGATATAGTTTTAATGTCATGTCATCATTTTCTTAATTTAAAATTAAAGAATATACACTTAGAATTTAAAAATTCAAAAGATATTATTATAATATTAATATGTTAGGACAATTGCATCAGAGGACCTGTTTTCGATCCTAATGTCAAAAAAAGACGTCTTTTTCTAATCTTTTTCGAAAACAAAGCTGCCGTTAGCCCCTATTTTTGAGTTCCGTTTGGTTGGATTTTTTCCGAAATAAAAAATGAAAATAAAAGAGGAAAGGACCAAATTACCCCTCATGTTTCCTCAAAACCATCCAAGCAGGCAGACCCTTCTCCGACGCCATTCTCTTCTCTTCCTCCTCTCTACGGTGCAATGGCTGCTAACCCTAACCCTAGGCAGGCGGTGCGGCAAGGGCACGGGCAGGCGACACGAGCAGGCAAGCGACGAGGGCACGTGCAGGCGACACGGGCAGATGCGACGACGGCGCGGGAGCGGCGGGGTTGCCTCAGTGGCGGGCGTCAGGGAGGAGGCGTCGGGAGGCGATGACATCGAGCGACCTCAGCAGCGACAGATCGACTGAGGACCCATGACCACTCCCAACTCCTCTGCACGGTGGTGTCTAGACCCCAACTGCTTCCCCCCTACCTGTGCACGGAACAGAGACGATGGGGCGGGGTCCTCATCGAGGCCGCGGCGACGATAGGACGAGGTCCTCATCCAAGACACCTGGTGGAGCACAAGCGCTTCACGGCCCGTCTTCCGTGCAGCCCGTCGGCACTGCTGCTCTTCGAGCTCCTGCCTCAGATTCAACAAATTGCAAGCTCCGGTTCATCCTCGTCCGTGTTGTGCCTTGGGGATAGGGAGAAACTTCATTGTCTTGTTAGTAATTCCAAAATTTGTTTATCCTTGGAGGTATTGATGGATGTTGGTACTTGATTTGTCTTCTATGGAGTTGTTGCTGCTGGATTTGGACCGGAGGTAGAGCATGGTAAAGGAACACACGGGGAAGAAGATGAGCTCGTGATTATGAGGTTGCTGATATGTGGACCCCACGCCTCTATCCCTATCCTAAACCAAGTGATGCCGAACACGGGAAAGAAAAAAAAAACACATATCCCCAACCTCAACCCACCCCCTCATTTCCCATCTCATTTCCGTAACCCCAACCCAAGTTTTTGTTGGTCGGGCAGTTGACCATAGAGGAAGAAAGATAGAGGAACAAAGAGGGAAGAGGAAACCTGTTGGGCATTGAAGAACAGAAGGGCATAAATGTCTTTTCATATCAAATTTCACACCGTTAAGACCACTTCATGGAATAGGGGGTGTTGCTTGCTTCGTTTTTAAAAAAGAGGTCTGATCTTACAAAATCTGAAAAAATAAAAAGTCTTGTGATGCAATTGCTCCTAATATGTTAAATATTTTTATATTATATACATACATATATTTTATTTCATCTTTAAAATATAGTTATGGATTACCACACCTTTGACTATCAAACATTTAAAGTTTACTATAGAAGCATTTTATATGAATCAAGGGAATCATGCTTGAGTTATGAACGGAATTGTATTTTGAATTTGAATTAAATAAAATTTATTTTAAAAAATAAATAAAGCAATACGAAAAAAATAAATCATAATATAATAATATCATATTTGATGAATTTAAATTCATATATAAGATCATATCCATATATATTTTCACAAAAAAATTCTCACATGCTAACCTTTAAATATGAAAAATCTCATAATTTTTAAACCTCTAAAATATATTTTTAAAATTTTATATTATAAAAAAATGACATGACATTAAAAATGTGTCTTTTGCTATCACATGTGCGTCACGTGGACAAATCCACCGTCAAAACAGCCATAGTAGGGAAAACAAACGGTTTTGATAGTTTGAAAAGCACGAATGTACAGTTTTGTAATTGAAAGAGGGAAAACAAACTTTTAGAGTAGTTGAGTGAGGTTAAAAGAACTTCTTTTTTCCTTTTACGATGAATATTATTGTGTCTCAAAAAAGCTATTTCGATTCCTGAGTTTCATTTCGACCGTGGAGTTCACAACTATTTTATTTTTTTAATTAATGGACACAAAGACAGTGTTTGTTTTTCATTTTATAAAGACTAGCAAAACAACTTTGCGTTGCTACGGGTTGAGAGAAAAAAGAAAATAATTGTTCCATATGAGTTTAATAAACAATTTTTTGTATTTTTAAAATCTGGCTAATACAAACATTCATTTTATTTATACATGAGAAGTATAATGTTTGGTTTTTTTAAATCACGGGTAACTTTAGACATATATTAATAGTATTAAGTTTTAAATTTAATATAATACTGTTTCAAAACACTACGTAATGACATATTCTAACACCATTTTTGACTTAAAAGGTGTTCATTTTTTTCTACTCTATTTAGATGTTTCTGTAAACATCATCGAAACTGTGTAGAGCATTGATTACCTTTGTTTTCTCACTACTTGTGTGATTGATGAGTTAGAGCAGATGTTTGATCCGCAATATAATCAATATTTTCCTCGAGAGATAGACATCCTTAAATTTCTTTTGAATATGTTGACATCGTGGGACTTTTCCGCCGGGAATCAATTCAACCTGCTCGATGGAAACTCAAAGGTAGAGTAGTTGATACGGGCGCATCTAATTATCTCTAATTGATTAATGTTTTTTTTTGTCTTTTGCTAGATCTGATGATTAAAATAGAAGAGAAAAATAGGAATTCATTGGCGTTTACAATATGCTTTTAGGGGAACAAATGAAATGCTAAAAATCACTAATCTTTACGATATATTTGGCTAATACCTTATTTAAATGTTTTATCATATATGAATTTAAATCGTTCTCTATTAGCATTTGTCTCAGATCATCATCCATTCTGAATTAGATCCCTCTAGTAGCTGGAATATGTTAGTTCTATATGTATTCTGAATTTATGATCAGCAAGATTCTAAATTTTATCTAAATGCTAATAGAGAATGATTTAAATTATATATATGTTTAGATCAGTTGAAGCTCTAATCTATTGGGATCATCAAGCGTTTTATGATACGAGGGTTTTTACACTTATACCCATAAAACACTAATTGTTTAGGACCTAGAATATTTTTTTTGTCCACTTAATTTCTTCCCATTCTGATCTAATGAAATTCCAGCTGTCTTTCTGATTTCAAATTGTTTAGTTTTTTTTTTACTGCCGGATCATAACATAATCTGTATCTTCTTTTTGGCGAACTAATTTGCGAGGAAATGAAGTGAACCGCACGAGAGGTGTACACATCACAAATTGCATTTAGTCCATAATGACTATCATCCCAGAACAAAATTGCCGAGAAGCAAACAAATACCTAAAAGCTTGTTTCATTGCCTAAAAGCTGGTTTGATAATCACAAATAATACATCATTTGGATGTAGCAAGATCACATCACACAGCGCAGAGGTCACATAAATTATTTAGACGGCCCTCTCTAGTTTCTTTCATCCACACGGGATCTAGCTTGGCCTGATTCTACACCTCCTCTTCCTCGTCGTCGGTGACCTCACATTCCTTCTCAGCATAACCAAATTCGTAGAACTGCTTGATGATACTGTCACGCTCATCGTGCTCTACCTTCTGCTCGGCGATAATGCTGTCCTGAATTTCGATTAAAACCCGATCGCAAGTCTTGATGGGTTGGGGGAGCGGGGAAGGGGGGTGCATCTCCAGTAGTTGACGTACTTCTTGCTCAGCCGCTTCATCACCTTCTTCCTCTTCTTCTTCGGCGACTCATCCGATGATCCGTCGTCCAACTTGTTGAACTCGTCGTCATCGTCGGGCCTAGGAGTGGGGTTCTTCCTCTTTGTGGTCGTCTCCTTGTTGGATGGTGGCAGCATCTCCCTGTTCTCTTCGATCTCGAGCTCCTTGAGCGCCAAACGGGCACACGTCGTCTCCTTCTTCAGCCCCGAACTGCTCTCAAACATGGTCGTCGCTGCCGTATCCATCCGCTCCCCCCAATCCAAGCTCTAGATCTGGTGGATTGCCACAAGCCTTGTTTCTTTGACCGATCGATGATGATGAGGAACAGGCTTACAGGCCAATGACGGCAAGGGAGGAGGGGGGAGACCTTTCTAATATATACAGTAGTATACTCCTAGCCTAATGGGACTATCCTACTTCGATTCGGAGTCTGATTCGATTAGGATGAAACAATGCGGCGTCGGAATGGAAGAAACGGAGTTAGAGAAAAATCCGACGGCCTCAAGTCGACAGACAATTCACTCTCTGTGCTGCGTTGGATGAGGAACAGGGGTGATAGGAACCTACTTTTAACAAAGAGTCCCATCGCAGTTTGATTCGGACTAGACTGTTATATCACGATGACTACCCCGACTAGGACTAGTAGTACTCGGCCTCAAGGAGACAAGGAGTATACTAAGCAGTAACTACAGGAAACCATTATTTTCAAGACCCCCATAAAAGCAAAATTAGACTCGCGAGGACAGAAACGACCACCTCTTGGTAATACCAAGTTGCCGAGACCTCCATGACAACCACTGGCAGGTTACCCGGTACAATGACAATGCCTTCAGATAGTACTGCAGAAGACTTATAATTATCTCCCAGCCAGGCATCACGTCCCAGCTACCTTTCGCAGTCTCACATCATAATGAATCAAGACACACTAACCAATTGGCAACCAGTGCATTTTCGTACATAAGCAAAAGGGTGCTGCAAACTTTTCAGAATGCAATCTAAGACAAAACAAAAATAAAAATATTCAGTCCAGGGTATCCTATCATGACAGTGGGCAATTTCAATTGGTAAGCTACGTCATCCTGACGCCAAGCAGAGCACAATGAAAAAGATGAAGGTGACTAGAGCTTACCAAATCCAAGATGCAAATCAGAAAAAAGAGCGGAGCAAGATCTAACCAGTCAGAAGATATTGTCTTCACCTATGCGCTAAGCAAGCCCATATGGGTATTCACACTCAAGACTAAGCAAGCAATATGAGAGCCATCATGGTAACAAAGAGCATAGAATAATGTTAAATCAGGACTCGGCAGGATTTTGTGACTTAACATGTACTAGCTTGTACTCATGGAGCAGCTTAACTTCTGATCGATCATCAATTTCCACAAGCTCCATCGAAACACACACACACACACACAGAAAGAGAGAGAGAGAGAGAGAGTCAGAGAGAGATGGCCAAGGTGCATCCCTACTCCGTCGACCTCGCCGCCGCCGCTCACCGGAGTCGGAGTGGCTCACCAACGACCGAGCACGAGGAGGAGGAGGCTGACGGTGTGGCGCAAGTCGCTGCTGTTCAACTGCGACGGGTTCACCGTCTTCGACGCCAACGGCGACCTCGCCTTCCGCGTCGACTCCTACCGAGGCCGGCAAGCCGCTGCTCACCGTCCGCCGCAAGCGCCTCCTCCTCAGCGGCTTGTCAGAGCACTGGCTCGTCTACGATGACGAAGGCACCAG
Organism: Eleusine indica; assembly: GCA_030378355.1. Classification (NCBI taxonomy): domain Eukaryota; kingdom Viridiplantae; phylum Streptophyta; class Magnoliopsida; order Poales; family Poaceae; genus Eleusine; species Eleusine indica. The sequence goes on from CM059494.1 coordinate 51,867,081, forward strand.
CAAAAGGCCGATCCTTTCCGTCCGCCGTCACGTCAGCCTCCGCTCCTCCGGCAAGAAGGCGGTGGCGCGCGTCACGCCGGTGGGATCGACCACCGTCTCCGGCGAGGAGGAGGCTTCTTCTTCGTACGTGGTGGAAGGGTCGTACGGGCGGCGCGCCTGCCTTGTGCGCGACGCCGGTAATGGAGACGTGGTGGCCGAGGTGCGCCGCCGCAAGGAGGCCCTGTCGGTCGGCGACGACGTGTTCCGGCTCGTCGTGGCCGACCCGCGCCGGATACTCGCCATGGCCCTCGTCATCGCGCTCGACGAGATGTTCTGCTTCCCGTCCTCCGGCTCGGCGCGCTCACTGCTGCGCAGGACGTGGTCGGCGTAGAAGCCTTTGCTGCTGCAATCATGGACGTGTTTGCTATTCTGTACAGACCTCTTCTTCTACTCTAGGCAGTACGGAGCTGCAGGCTCAAGTAAGCTTTCAGGCGCTTCTTCAGAGAAACTAGTGGTAGTATGCAGCAACAGGCGCAACCATTCCTCTCCCTCACTCGTTCTACTGAACCCCTAGCTGCTTGTACATGATTTTTTACATAGAAAAAAAAACACAATATGGCTCAAGTAAAAAAAAAAGTCATGATTTTGTACAGCCGACAATACCTATGTAGTACTACATCTCAACAGACACGTGGTATGCGTTTTTCTCGAGGCATCTAAGTTTGGGCATCTGTAATCCGCCGATTTTGAAATATGACAAACTATGGTCATCACTGGCTCATTGCATCAGAAGTTGGAACTTTAAGTTTGATTTTTTTTAATTAACTGACGCTTCACGGCTTTAATGACAGATGCAAACGATCGTATGTCATATTGATCATCAACCATGTACTACTACCTCCGTTTCAAAATGTAAGTATTTATTGACTGTGAGCATTATGTTTGACCATTTATCTTATTTAATCTATTTTATAAAAAATATAAAAATAAATTAATTATATTTAAAATATATGTAATAATAAAATATATTATAATAAAATAGATAATATTTTTATAAAATTTTCAAATAAGACAAATAGTTAAATATAATTCTTAAAAATCAACAAATACTTATATTTTAAAACAAAGTTAGTACTACCCAGCAAATCAAATACGTCGGGAAATGTTCTCTTACTTCTGGTCCACTCGTGGCTGTGCTTGTCTGGACCTCAAAGTTGCTGAGAACAACAGGCAGAAATGCCTTGGCCACCTATTCCTAGAAGCATCACTCTAGCAGTCTACCTATGCGTCTAATCTGGAGTAATTTTTTGTTCCAAAACTTTACAAAAACCAACCACCAGCTGGTCTAATACTTGAGTGCATATCTATGACTCATCTGCACAGGCAAAGCCAAAATTCATTTCAACAATAGTTAGCTATGTAGCTTTCGTAGTCCGCCAAATTAAGTAGAGTTAACACCCGATTAGCTTTCCTAGTTCATCGGTTAATACCTGGTTGTCATACGTGTCTCTATTGGCTTCAGTAATGCATCCCACAATGCCTCTTTTCCATGGCCAAAGTGCCGCTGCTCATCTTACTCAGCCAATCATGGACACGTTACCCCCAACCAATCATGGACACGTTTCAACCATCTTCCCTCCAAGACAAAATTTGCCAACAAGAAACTCGTACATATTGCTTGTCTTTCAAGTTCCTAATCCTATGCTCTGCTTAGTGTCCTACTGTAGCACTCTACAAGTAGGCCGCAATATTAGTTTTTGGGCAAGTTAACATCACATCCTACTCCAGCATAGATCATGCAAATTGGGCACCCACCTAAATGCTGCTACAGCAACCATGTCCATTCATGTGAAACACATTTTCAGAGCCATTTTCTTCTCATGCGTTTTTGCACTTTTTCTAGCTGGAATTGGAGAATTTTTTGGGAAAATTTTATGCACTTTTGCTGACTCAAAGTCCCTGTTGTCCGGCTTCCCGCGCATGCTCAGAAGAGAAGCACGCGAGCAGCCACAACATGCACATATATAACACGCCTGTCAACTTTATGAGGTGCTGCCAAAGTGCCAAGTCATCTGCTTTCACAACAAACTGCTCAAAAAAGGACCACGAACCTCATATTCTCATTGGTAGCATGTGTCTATCCCGGTCCCAGCCATAGCCCATAGGATACATGAACGGTTGACATCCGAGAGCATGTATGTCAACGCAAAGATGTGGGTGCTTCGGCTCACAATTATTCTTATCAACCTGCATGCTGTAGTCTTTTTCCACAGGAGCACAATCTTCTCGCGTTCATAATTGCAATCTCCTAGACTATGATTGATAGAGAAGTCCTAAAAATAATCCGTTCAATTCCATGTACAGAACCTCATGATATATCCCTTTACTTTGTTGAGAAACACACAAATAATTAGCACTACATTTTCGCTCTTGTTTGTCAAAACATAGGTCCACCTTTTTTTTTGTAATTTTACATGAGCTGGGCCTATTAATCAAGGTCCTGGAATGGTGATATTAAACCCATTCCACTGTGCATAGCTGTCTATGGTGCACAACTGATATAAAGGTCCTAGAATGGTTAGTACTCCTATAGCCAGAGGCGGAGGACTCAGTATGGCAAGGTAGGGCCCTTGCCATACCTTAATTTTTTTTTGTCAGCATCTCCTGCACTTTATCCTAATTGCCGCATAACATGAAACTAATTAATACAGCTCAAGTTTCTCTCTTTTTATTCTACTTTTATCTGTATTTTACTGTTGCTGCTCAATATTTGTAGGAAAGGAATTTACACATTTTTCCATGTATCAGTATCATAGATGCAAGTTTTTTGTGATATTGTAATTGATTCCGCCACACCTCAACTATTTTCCGTCCTCCGCCACTGCATATAGCACAGCGATGATGAGATCGCAAGCAGAGATATATAAACATAAATAACCCCTCATCAGAGTTGCAGCCAAAATCCGATGAACATATGCGTGGTATGATCCTGACTACTATGCTTCGCTTGGGATGGCCTAGATGGAAAAGACAGAAGGATATTGCTTCCACAGGGAAGTACAATATGGAGAAAATGTCGTAATTTGTTTGGATAGACTAGAGTTTGAAGAACCCCAATGTCTGGGAATGTGTGTGTGAGTACATATAGGAAAAATGCATGGGAGATGTGCATGATTAAGATGGGTGCAGAATAACTTGACGATGGAATATGTGGGAATATTATAGTTTATCCACAAGAGCGGCATGAGTGAAATATATGTTGTTGACCTCTTTCAGTTTATCCACAAGAGCCCAACTCTCAGTCACGAATTGCAAATTGTGACTGAAAGAGTTGGCCTTGGATGAAGGTTTGAATAGCTCCACCGCTGGCTCATCTACGATAACGACGCCACTGCCGATAATAAACCCAACACAGGCGCTACGTCATCTACTAGTTAAACTTTATTTTTTGTTGGAGGAGAATAGAATGGTGCTACGGTTATAAAAGGTTTTATTAATAATATAATCATGTAATTAGTGATTTAATTTATACGGCACAGAGTGCTTTCGCCATCTAATATTTTTTTTTGTTCTGAACTGTACAAAACCAACCGAGTGGTCCAATCAATACTTACATTTTGATTGGCTTAAGCGTATCTAAGCATCCATTCACCCGGGACAATTGATGATATATCTCTCTTCCCAAGTGCACTTCTTCAAATATCCCTCTTCCCAACTTTCTTAATAAAATGTCCTACCTCCCCATAAAATGTTTACAAAATATCTTAAAGGTGCCAAATCACCACTTTAAATTGCTAAATCATCTTTTTTATTACATATTCTTTTATTATTATTACAAAATCCCCACCTCTAATAATAGCAAAAAGAAAAATATAAATTAGAACGTATAAGGCCACAGGTCAAGGCAATTGAATGACACAAAACTAAACATAAAAGGGAACCAAACGCCAGTCCACAAAGAAAAAGAGAAAAGAAAGAAATCATGTACGAGACGAAAAAAAAAGAGGCCCATAACAGAGTGTGAGCTCACGAAGCCAATCATCTTCTTACACTATTTCTGTTGAAACTCACGACCATGGCTAAACACGACGACGCGCCATGGTTTCCCACCAGAGATGTCCAATAATTATGCTTTCAAACTATGTGGAAACATATTTCACTATAGAAAAACTAAATTCGAGTCCGATTATGTAGCTTAACGAAAAAAGAACTGACAAAAGAAGGGAAAACTTACGAATCCTAATGTGTGACAAACTTTCAACAAAACGGACACGAAAAAATTGCATATACGACCACATCTAAATTATATAGTTTAGATTAGAAATTAGAAAGTTCAAGTACTCCTAACTCTATCTACATGTGACTTGTTTATTTTTCAAATATTTTTTTTATAAACAACATAGGATCGTTGTTTGGAGAAAAAAATACGTTCTTCGCTTGAACTGCTAATGTGTTGGAAACGGGCTTTCTTTCATTTTTTTTTTGTAAACACTTTGAGATTAAATATTTGAATTCATCATCACATTTTTAGTCGACGAGGCATGACACTAGCAAAAACTGCTGCCGTGTATTCGCTTCAAACCCCTCTACTGTGGCAGTGTATGACAATATTGCCACGTACTGAACAGTTCGACGGCATAGACACTCGACGAGGGCACCAAGCAAGATGCCAACTCCATAATACTTCACATTTCCTTGAAGGTCATGAAAGCTTCGATTGAAAGACTAGATACACATGATCTGATTGGCTCGATATGTCACTGTGAGTGACCAATAGTCAAAAACTAGATATACAATGCCTGTAAATGTGAACCAAATTTTGGGTTCACTATAAATTGCCTAGTCCCTAGGGTTCCATTGAATTGCCCACCAAATTCAATTTCTTCCAAGAACGAACAGAGATGTAGCTAATTCCATCCAAGGTGTGCACCTGTGTTGTATCCGTTTAAAGGCCGGGATTTTGAATTTCCTCCCGCGAGCCAGTTGCCTGTGCGTTTAAAGGCCGGGATTTTGAATTTCAGAAATTCAAAACCTCTCCCTTCCCCAGCAAGCCTCCGCTTAAACACCTTTGACGGGCGTCCCCACCTCCGTCCCTTTATGGGCCCAGTGCTCAGTCAAACACCCTCTTCGACCCCGGTCTCACGGTCCCACACGCACCGGTTCCCGAGGCGCCGCGCCGCGGCGAAGGCCCAACCCACGACGACTCCCCCCTAGCGTCTCTCACACCGGAAGCCATCGATCGAACAGCGCGAGCCCACGCCAACGCCGCCTCATCGGCGTCGTAGCCTCCGGTGAAGATACCGGGACCGGAACCCGGCCTCGCTGGTGACCTCTCTCTCCCTCGGCGGGTGCAGCGCGGCGCGGGGGATGGATTTCTCGCGGATGAAGCGGAGCGAGTTGCGGGCGCTCTGCGCGGAGCACGGTCTCGTCGCGCGCGGATCCAAGGCCGACCTCGCCGCCAGCCTAGCCGGCGCGATCTCGGTACGAACACACGTCCTCCTTGAAAAAACCTCGCTTCTCGTTCTGCCGCCAACTGCTCGCGAAAATGCTCCACCGGGCTGTTCTATCGGGGCAGCCGTCGGCTACGCGCGCGCGAGCATGTTCTTGTGTGCGCTGCTCGAGATGTTTTTTAGAAGAAAAAAAATCCATGTGTTGGGCCTTGAGGTGTCACGTATTGTTTGAGCTCTGTGGAGTCTGCAGAAATCCAGTCCCGTGGAGTGTGGAGTGTCCTGAGGTCCAATAATGGTTAGCGCCAAATGACTGCTCAGCAGAAAACAACAGATTTTTCTTATCTTGTGAAATGCGAATCAACTAAATTTAGGCCATTTTCTTGAAGTATCACTTGTTTACATGAAGTCATGAACCATATTGTATTTTACTTGCTATTTCTATGCACGGCCCTTTCCTCTATCAACACGTGCTCTGCAACTCCGGTTATTAAATCAAGAACGATCAGAAATCGCTAAACCATCACAATTCTCAGTTGTGCATGATGCTACGAAGAAATTGGCCACTTTGTAAAGTTTGCTTCTATGTTTCGGATACCACTCGGAAAATGAACCAAATCTTTATTACGTAAACAGGCTAGAGATTCCGTTAGTGACAGCAAGAAATTATTCACCTTATGTACTGATTATCTTGTTGTTTTGTGTTTGATTGCTTGTATTTTGCAGGCAGCTGCCTCTGCTGCTGCTGCAGAAAAGGTGGTTGAGGTGATGGTGGGTAAAGGATGCTTGAAGAGGTCAGGCAATGGTCCGAATGCTGGCAGTTCGGGGGCAGTGTTCAAGAGGGTGACCTTTTCTTTGAAGGATAAGGAAGAGGAGGAAGCAGGGGAGGCACTTGTTGCTGCAAAGGTAAGTAGAAGGGGCTGTCAGCAGAAGTGCATCGAAACTGTTTCTTCTGGTGAAGGTTTTGCTGGAGAGGTGTGTGTAGATGCCCGAGTGTTGTTGTCCAGGACAAACATGGTAAATTTGCAAGCAGGAAGCAGAATTGAGAGACGTGATAACCTTGCTGAGGAAGAAAGGGAGATAAGAGGAACGTCTGTTGATAAGAAGCAGAGGATCCGTGAGAATCCCAAGCGTATTGCTGACAATACTCAAGCTGGAGTTTCTCATAGAAGCACAAGGAAGTTAATCTTGTCCACAGCTGACACCAGCATTCAAAATCAGAATGATGCTGCTGAGAAAGAAGGGGAGGTCATCGGAGGAGCAGGTCTTGCTGAAGCTGAGGAAGATGGGAAGGTGGTACATAGTTCTGTTGATTGTAAGCAAAAGCAGAAGATCCTACAATATGCCAATAATGTTGCAGCGAACGCTCATGTTGGATTTTCTCGTAGAAGCACAAGGAAATCAATCTCATCCACAGCTGTTGACACTGGCATTCAAAGTCAGAATGATCCTGTGAAGAAAGAATGGGAGGTCATAGGAGGAGCGGGCCATACAAAGCTAAAGCGGAACATAACAGGAAAGCTCAAGGTGGGAGATACACCAGCAGCTGTAATTGGAAGGGGATGTCAGTATATGTGCACTGAAGAACGTGGTAGTAATTCTTCTGTTGAAGGTGTCACTGGACAGGTTGGTGCAGATGCTCAAGAGACTGTGTCCAAGAATAATGCTGGTAATTTGTATGCTGACAGTGGAGTTGAAAGCCATAATATCTCTGCTGAGGCTGAAGGAGGTGGGATGGTGGTACGAAAAGCTGTTGATTGTAAGCAGAAGCAGAAGACCCTACAGAATGCCAAAAACATTGCTGTCAATGCTCGTGCTGGAATTTCTCAGAGAAGCACGAGGAGTTCAAGCTTGTCAGCAGATAATGTCCTGTTGTATCCCGCTGTTGAGAAAGAAAGAGGGAGGAAGACGGCTGAACTGGGCGTTGACAAGAAGTCTGCTGAAGTTCAAGATTTGCTCACTGCAGCATCATGTGTCATTATCGACAGTAAGAGAAGACAGAGGATGAAGGCATACTGCAAGCTTGCTGTGCAGAAATCAGCAGGCTTGCCTGTTGTCATTGAGAACAAGAGTAAAATGAAAACTGAAACTGCGGACCTGGATAGGCAGGTGCCTGCAGTTTTAACTTCAAAGTCAGATGTCCCTAGAAACAACGCTCCTATTAGTAGGTCATTGAGAAACATAGCTGTTCAGAATAATAACACCATGCTGGAGGAAACTCACGTTACCAAGAAACTGGAAAAGAAGAGGCAACCCAGAGGGTCAGCTATTGGTAGGCATCAACAGTTTTCATCTTCTGTCGAGGAAGAAGAACAAGCTGCTGCCCCCTGCGAGTCTCCCCCACTGCTTGAAAATGCTAGAGGTGAGGAGACTAAAAGCGGTCAGTATGAAGATGTGGGGAAACGACCCCCTGTTAGGCGATCAACACGTAATTGTGTTGTAGTGAGTCAAACTTAAGGCAACTACATGGCGGTGCATCTGCATTCTCCACTGCCAGCAACTCATAGAGGCATGGGTGGCCTTTTGTTAACTTCAGGATCTTGCTCCTGCAAGATTTATAGGTCCATGAGATGCGTCTGAGTCCTTCTCAAAATCTTTTGTGCCCGCTCTCAGACATGATCTGTATGAAAGTGTGGTTGGCATGGTACATTGCTATTTCTCCTTGCACACCAGAGAAAGTACCTTTTGTCAGTGGAATTCTTAACAATTGTGCTTGATCATGTAACCGTCTGTGTTTATATGATCATTATTAATGTTAACCGAGGTAGTTGCTTCCCTTATTTTGGACCCAAAGCTGTAAAGTATGTGAATTTAGATGCTTGATATTGCTGTCAAGTACTCGAATATGTGTACTGTTACGTATATTTGCTCGTACGTAGCTGCCTCTCTTGGAATCGTACGTGCTGATGCTGCTAAACATTTTTTTTTTTTGGGTGCGAACCTGGAAATGGAATGGATGTCACTGCTTCAAGTACTTTCCTGATATTGCGCCATCAGTTTGGGAAATTGGCAATGTGCCTGTTCAGGGGTAAGATCAGCGTTAGATGGCCAAGTGGGATCGACACAGTGGCTACTGAAAATGTCAGACCAGAATAGGAAGAGCAATACTCTGTTTTGGAGCTGCGAGTCTTTTTTTTAAGATAAAATGGAGCTGCGAGTCTAGAGACTGCACGATGCTTATCGTTGGGTGCAAGGCGTACATGGGAAAAGTCAGAAGGGAAAGAAAAAAACCACACTGAAGAACATAGTCAAATTATGTTAATTGTTGCATTTTTTATTCCACCGAATATGTTCTTCTCCATTCTTGTTTTAATGCTGTGAGTCACGATTTCTTCTCTCTTATTTTAGTCCATTGAACCAAGATTATCAATGAAGATGCTCCATTGAATCATATCTTAGGATTAGATTGTTGTGCTGGCCCATTGATAAGGAAATTTTGTTTTTGGGCTGGATTGGTGGCCAGCACACTTGGGGGAGAGGAAATGGGTCAAGAAAATGCCAATTCATGCCCGATATTTTGTAGACGTATACATTTGTGTATTATGCATACACAATAATAACAACGACTAAGCATTTAATTCCAAACAAATTAAGATAGACTAGAGATAAAATTCCAAAGAGCTCAAGCACAAAAACAAAACAAAAGAACACAACAAAGGAAACAAAGAAGAAGAGAGATAAAAAAAGAGCAATAAAAAAATCATAATAAAAAATAAAATTAGATAGGAAAAATATTTGGACATTTAACTGAATCTAAAAGAGGTCCGCCAATGTTGTGAGCAATGAGGGAGAACCGTTCTAGACGTGAGCAAATGCAAGGTTGTATGTGGTGCTTATAGATATGTTATATGTAACAATAAGTTCGAGTAATAAAATCTTCCCCATATATATGGAAATACAACACGACATCTACACCCGTTCCAGTCTCTGCACCCGCGCCCGCTTTCTATTCGTCGCGCCGAGCGGTAGGCCTACTCTACTGAGCGGGAGCCCCAAAACGCAAAAATTTCCTTTTCAAAAAGAAACCCGGTAAAATTTCGAAACTCACCGCCTCCTTTCGTTGCAAGACTCCGCCTCCTTCCGCGGGAAGACTCCGCTTCGCATCTCGCTGCCACCTCGGCCCCACCTTCCAGCCACCGAGTCACCACCCCACGGAGCCACGTGGCCAAGGCGCCCGCGCTCCCCTCTGTCCCCACACCGTCGGTGCCCGCCCCGGAGTGAGGCGTCACGCGCACAGGCCTTCCGAATTTCCGACGCTCCAGCCGGTTCCACACTTGAATCCCCCACCCGACGCTCCGACAGCGCCGCCCTCCCAAAATTTCCGAGCCCCCGTCGTCGACGACGAGATGGCGGCGCGCCGGCTCTGACCTCCGACGCGGTTGGGCGAGTAGCGCAGCGCGGGGATGGATTTCACCGGGATGAAGCGGTGGGACCTACAGGCGCTCTGCAAGCGGCGGGGCCTCCCCGCCGGCGGCACCAACGCCGCCCTCGCCGCCCGCCTGGCCGACGCCGCCGTGCTCCAGGTAAGCAGTGCGAGCGCCCCGCAAACCCTAACGCACCGCGCGGTTCGATCTGCTGTTCCGCGGAAACGGCTTGCTGTTGGCTGCTGCTTCTGACGATTTTGGGTTGGTTTCTTTGAATTCCGCAGGCGGCCTCTGGTGCGGGAGACGAGGTGGTCACGAAGAAGGGGTGCCTGAAGCGCCCAGCCGGCGGCAACGATTTGAGGGAGGCGAAGAAGGTGAGCTTCGCGTTGGAGGAGTCGAGGAGGAGGACACGACAGTCCCAGGTCTTCTGTTCTCCCGCTATTGTTGCCAAGACACGGGGGAGGAGCAAGGCCACTGAGACACGGCCCGCTGGCAGCTCTGTTGAGGAAGCAATTGGGAGGGGCCGGGGACAGCGGAGCCGTGCTGGTGCTGCTGCTGCTGGTTCTGCTGTTGAGGATTCAGTCGCTGCAGAGGCGGGTGTGGGTGCCCCAGTGACGCGCTCCAGGAGGAATTCGGTTTGTTTGGGTGATGTCGAGGCTGTGGAGGCGGGTGCGGGTGCCCCAGTGAGGCGCTCCAGGAGGAATTCAGTTTGTTTGGGTGATATCGGGGCTGCAGAGGCGGTTGCAGGTGCCCCAGTGAGGCGCTCCAGGAGGAATTTGGTTTGTTTGGGTGATATTGAGGCTGCAGAGGCGGGTGAAGGTGCCCCAGTGAGGCGCTCCAGGAGGAATTCAGTTTGTTTGGGTGATGTCGAGCCTGTGCTAGCCGGGGAGCCTGTTGATGTTGACAGGAAACGGAAGCGAAAGAGTCTGGGGAAAGAGGAGGAAACTGCTGTCAGTGCACAGGTTGGGGTTCCTTGTAGAGTCACGAGGAGGTCAAGCTTGTCAGGGGCAGCTCTTCTGTCGCCTCTTCCTGTTGAGAAGAAGCAAGGGAGGAGGAAGGCAACAGATGCTAAGAATGATCTTGTTGCTGAGGCTCAAGATTTGGCTGTAGCTAGGTCGTCTGCTGCTGTTGTGAGTAAGAGAAGTGAGAGGAAGGGGGATGATGAGCCTGTGGTGCAGAATGCTAAGGTGGAAGCACCTGGTAGGATCACAAGATCCCGTGCAGTAGCAGTTACTGTGACAGAACCAATTGTTCTTGAGAACAAGAGGAGGACAACAGAAAATGAACAACAAGAAGCAGAGCTGCCTACGGGTTCGGAGGTGCCTAAAAATGATGCTGCTGTTACCAGGACCAGGGTTTTGAGGAACAGAGTTGTTCAGGTTAACAATAGTGTGGTGGAGGGAACTCATGTTGGCCAGGAGCTGGAAAACAAGAGGGAGCCCAGTAGACCAGCTACTCGTCAGATTCAACAGTTTGCATCTTCCATGGACGAGGAGCGTCAAGAACATGTTCCTGCTCCCAGTAATTGTCCCCCATTGAGGAGATCAAAGAGAAACGGTCTTCAACCCACTATTGCAGATTCAGAAACTAACAAATCGAATAATTTGCCAATGGAGGCCAGTGGTGCTAAGGGCGAAAATATGGAGATGCAACCAACAGCTAAAGAACCTGTTAGGCGATTAACTCGTAGATCTCTCACCTCAACAATGGTTGAGAAAGAGGATACAAATCTAGTTGCAGGAAAGGGCCCTGAACCTGGAGCACATGTTACAAGAGCAAAGCGGAAATCTGTTGTGCCGGTTAAGAATATCCAAGATGTTTCTGAAGAGTTTCAGAATGCTAAGGGTGATGATGTGGTGAAGCAACCAGCAGTTAAGGAACCTGCTAGGCGATCAACTCGCAAATCTATCGTCTCAGCTGTGCTTGAGGGAGAAAATAAGGATCTAATTGCCGAAAAGGGCCCTGAACATGATACACGTGTTACAAGATCAAAGAGAAAATCTGTTGTGCCGATTGAGAATATCCAAGATGTTTATGAAGATTTTCAGAATGCTAAGGGTGATGATGCAGTGAAGCAACCAGCAGTTAAAGAACGTACTAGGAGATCAACTCGTAAATCTGTCGTCTCAGCTACGCTTGAGGAAGAGGACAATAATTTGATTGCAGAAAAGAGCCCTGAACCACATGTTCGGAGATCGAAGCGAAAATCTGTTGTGCCGGTTAAAGACTGCAAAGGTGATGGCAATGAGGCTCGGAATGCTAAGGATAAAGATGCGGTGAAACAACCAGCAGTTACAGAGTCTTTAAGGCGATCAACTCGTAAATCTGTTATCTCAGCTATGCTTGTGGAAAAGGATAGGAATATGATTGCAGAAAAGAGCACTGAAGCACATTTTAGGACACTAAAGCGAAAGTCTGTTGTTCCAGCTAAAGATAGCAAAGTTGGCAACAGAGAGGCTCAGAATGCTAAGGGTGAAGATGCAGCAAAGCAAGTAGCAGTTAAAAAGCCTCTTAGGCGATCCACTTGTAAATCTGTTGCATCAGGTATGCTTGAGCAAAAGGAAAATGATCTTATTGCGGTATAGAAGCCAGTAGCACATTGGGAGTTTAGTAACCTTTCATCATAATAAAAGCATGCTCAGATATCTGTTGAGTGTTGACATTCTACTTTTTTTTTAAACCTTCTGCAGATGATAGTGCTTTTGACATTAGTGGCACTGTATTGAACCAGTCGCTGCCTGATCCTGGCACTAACAAGGATGTACATTTGGGTTCTAATCTGGAAGGTCAGTAACTTGGTATTATCACTAAGACCTGAAGTTTACTTGTACTCTTGAATTTTCAACTGATGCATATTTTTTCAAATGCCAGGTACTATCAGGAATCCTTCATTTGATTCAACAATGTCTGAACAAGAATGCTATGACATCGGAACTGATGATGGCCTTTTGTCTGAAACAAGAACTGAGGGGCTGTTTCAATCGTCAAGCATCACAGAAGTACTCGAGCACAATGGTATTGTCTCAAAGGATAAAACATTGAGAGATGGAGGTGAGGTTAACATTAGTGATAAGAGCATACAAATTGTGAATGCTAGTTCAGATGATGTTGGTTTGGAGACTTCAAATACATCGTTTAGTAGATCAACCACCGTTGTACTCATTGTGGATGAAGCACCTGTGGTTGAGAGTACTTCTCTTAATTCTGAGACAAAACAATCGGATGCAGGTACATTTTTGCATTGCTGTTGACTTATTTTATCACAGATGGATTGTATGTAGGAAATTAATAAAGCCCCTTTTTTGATGGCTGCTGGTGTTGCAGAAGTTACTCTTACTCCAACAGTTCTGTCTCGTGATGGTATCATGGAAACAGTCGCAGCACCTCATTTTGATGGGCAAAAGGATAAATATAGCCAAGCTGTCAGCACAGATGGTAATTCACGCATTCTTATACAATATAATCTATCTTTTTTTATTTTGTCAGTCCTGTCAACTGTTAGTATAATACTACATGTATCATCAAGTTTCTAGGCTTTTGCATTCTCCATTTTACTAGCTATAAGTTTATAACAAAACATCATCGGAATTATCAAATCTAGATTTTTTTTGACACAATTACTTCTGTGTGTCACTGATTTGAGTTCTTGTCATTGCCTCATTGGAATCAGATCAAAATTCACTCTAGGTCTTGAGATGCATTATTTTTGTGTAAATCCTCACCAATGCATATTGTTGAACAGCTTCCGTTGGTCTTGATTTTCTATTTGTAGAAGAACACAAGGAAAGCTGTCCCGGAAATGATATAGATACTGTTGTGGAAGTTGATTATGGAAGCAAATCTACTGCCTGCGCAACTCCCAGTGGTGTGGAATGTGAGAATGTGCAACCTCTTGGATATGATGCTCACAAGATGCTCGATGTGGGTCAGGATGGTGCACAAGAAGGTATTTGTTCTTAAATTTTTCAGATACTAATTGGTCACCAATATTTTTCTTTGAATTTATCTTTTGTTCCAGTGCAGAATTTATTTCTTTTGTTCCATCCTTTGTTTTTTTCTCGAAAACATAGGAGAGCTGTGGTTCATTATATTAAGAAGAAAGCGGGATAAGAATCCGTTACCCCCCCCCCCCCCCCCCCCCCCCAATATAAAGAATACATTCACGCCTGCTTTGAAAAAAAACGACATGACTACAAAAGTTACCGTCTAATCACCCGGGAGAGGGGGCAGTCGAGGGAGAGTCCCCGAGCCCCTGCCAACGTCCAACATTGTTGCTCCTCACCAGCCACTATTAGCGCGTCGGTCAAGTTGGGTGCTTGGCCATAAAAACACAGCGATTACGGTGTGTCAAAGAGTCCTTGCGCCCAGCACTATAAGAGAGTCAATCCCCTCATGAGCCAGTCCACTTGCTGCCATACTTGTCTTTTCCCACCAATCATCAAAGGACTGCTCCCCAGGCTGAGGAGAGAAGGATTGCAGACCGACCTGTCAGAACAAATGGAACCAGAATTGCTGAGAAAAAAACACAAGAACCCAACAGTCTATGGATTCCTCTTCTAGATCACAGTGGACAATGCTTCAAGTGAGGAAGTCCATGTCTCGCCAACCTATCCGCTATGCAATATCGCTTATGAGCCACAATCCAGAGAAAGAAATGGCATTTAGGTGGTGCCCAAAATCGCCAAATTCTCTCCCATGGTCCAAACAGTGTAACTCCCTCAAACAAGCTCTCATAAGCTGACTTAGCTGAATACCAACCATCTCAAGATAGTCGCCAATAATGAACATCCTCAACCTCAGGTTGTAGAGCAAAATCCTAACAAATCCTAAAGCTGCAAATACTAAATTAAAACGCCCACTGTTAGGGCTCGTGTAATGTCTGACACCCAAACCAAGTTTATGAGAGCTTCTAGTATTGTACAACCCTTTATTCTCCTTCCTGAGACTGCAGCAAAGAGCCCCAGTGCCATCTCCTCAATGCTCTTGCCATGCAACCACCAGTCTGTCCAACATAATGTGCAAGGCTCACACTTGATCAGGGACCTGAATTGGTAAAGCCGACCATGGTTTTTGTGGCTCAGTTTTTTGCAGCCACAGCCACTTGACCCGAAGTGCCCATCCTAAGGTTTTGCAAGTTGGAAGTCGCTAAGCCACCTAGCTCTAATGGTCGGGACACTGTACCCCATGCCACAAGAGAACGACCACCATTGACATCAACACATCCCTTCCAGATATAACCCCGCCTTATCTTGTCCACTGCCTTGGGGAAAGTCAACCACCATTACAAGATAGATGATCATTCCAATGAGAACATATTGAACCTGGATTTGCTGTCCAGCCCTTGTCACTAGCTTTGTCTCCCAACTAGGAAGTTGATCTACAATGCAG
Organism: Eleusine indica; assembly: GCA_030378355.1. Classification (NCBI taxonomy): domain Eukaryota; kingdom Viridiplantae; phylum Streptophyta; class Magnoliopsida; order Poales; family Poaceae; genus Eleusine; species Eleusine indica. The sequence goes on from CM059494.1 coordinate 51,882,259, forward strand.
TCTATGAAAACTTGACCTGCGGGGGGTAAGACGGCTTGTGGGCATTGCCTTTGAGGAGGAGATCTCTGACACAGATCAAGAAAACCCCCATACCTCCTTCCCTCCACCCTCACACGACGACCGCATTGCCCATGTGAGCGTGGGCCGGGCTTTAAGACATGCTTTGCTGTAGAGTCGGACGAGGGGACTTTTTTTACCCAGGCCACATAAATTCGCTCCCTCCGGGAATCGAACCCGGGTCACTGGGGTGCTACTTGGAATTCTTAACCATTAAGCTAAGAGCCTGCCTCTCTCTTAAGAAATTTTCACGGAAGCATATACGGTGTATGATTGGTCATATATGCTTCCGTGACAATTTCATAGGTGAAAGAGGCAGGGGAAGTCCATCACCTCGCAGGGAAGGTGTTGCTGCACCACAGCAAGGTCATGCTCATCGCATTGAATAGGGAGAATATTGCTTTTTTGGAGATTTGTTTTGAGTCCTGATGCTTCGCCAAACAGATGCAACAAGCCCATAGTAATTTCAATATCCTCCGCTGCCGGACGGATGAACAAGGCCATATCATACGCATAGAGAGAGATACGATGCTGCAACGCGTGTCATGAGAGTGGTTGCAAGAGTCTCTCCTCATTTGCTTTAGAAACCATATGACCCAGAACATCCATTAGCAATACGAAGAGCATAGGTGAAAGTGGGTCACCTTGCCTCAATCCATTCTGGTGAGTTTTTTTTCTCACCGGGAATCCCATTCATTAGGGCAACCACAATGTGAAAATAAGCCCGGTAGTAGGCAATAAATGTGCCCTACTACTTGGTTTCAAGCATTGTAAGACTTGGTAGTAGTTAAAACCCGGTAACACCACTACTGCCAATAGCAAGCCATTCTTTTATAATATTTCTACAGTGCCCCTTCTGCAATTGAATAAACAAGTCTTAGTGCGCAACCGTCGCTTGCGTGACTTCCTTGTAGCTGGTGCTTCCGGACGTACTGCTCCTCCTGCTCAGCAGGGTGGCGCCGCCTTCTGCAAGCTTGCCTGCTGCTAGGGCCTGTCGCACTCGCACACTGCCCCTATGCAGTGAGGCCTCGAGGTTGCCGGTTCGCCACCCAGTTCATGCGCACATTCCACCGCATGTGCCGTGGATCTGAGCCGGCGATGGAGAGAACGAGAGAGAAATAGGGAATCTCGCGGGAAGGAAGACGCAGAGGTTGAGACTAACGAATTGTTTTTTCTGATTGGGCTCCACCTTAGCTCAGCTTGTACAAATAACCATTGTGAGGACTCATAACAACTACTGCCGGCTGCTTATGGGACCCACCCATAATGTCGAAGTTGGCAAGATACATTGCTGTTGCTCTTAGCACTTGGGTAGAAGAAGTAGATAATAGACCACTGGTCAAATCCCCCAAATCTGCCCAAAGCCCAAAAACTGAAGAACATCCAATAGGAATGGCCAAGCTACCGAATCGAAGGCTTTAGAAATGTCAAGTTTGAGTAGAATTCGAGGTAGTTTCTGCTGATGTAGAAACCGTGCAGTCTGCTGCGCTAACGTGAAATTATCTTGTATGAAACGTCGCTTGATGAAAGCACTTTGATTGCCGGACACCATCTCATCTAAGCGACCTGCTAAATTGATCCACCGATAATCTTTAGGTTCTGTGTCCTCTTTCTTTGGAAGGAGAGTTACACATGTTGAATTGGGAAGTCCAAACCCCATAAACTTCCTGCTCCACAATGCTGAAATTGCATGACATTAGTTTTAATAATAGGGCAGCAAGCTTTGTAAAATCTGCCAGTAAACCCGTCTGGCTCAGGGGCTTTGTCAGAAGGAACTTTCTTAATTGTGATACCACCCTTTGTTGATTCTATAGTCTAATCATTCTTAATTAGGATTTTTTTTTCAGATCTTTGTTCTTTCATGGGGAGTTTAGTAACCTTTCATTATATTAAAAGCATGCTCAGATATCTATTGAGTGTTGACAGTCTACCTTTTTTTTTTTTTTAAACCTTCTGCAGATGATAGTCCTTGTGGAATTAGTGGCACTGTATTGAACTGCTCGCTGCATGATCCTGGCACTAACAAGGATGTACATTTGGGTTCTAATCTGGCAGGTCAGTAACTTGGTATTATTACTAAGACCTGAAGTTTACTTCTTGTACTCTTGCATTTTCAACTGATGCATATTTTTCAAATGCCAGGTACTATTGGGAATTCTTCATTTGATTCAACAATGTCTGAAAAAGAATGCTATGACATCGGAACTGGTGATGGCCTTTTGTCTGAAACAAGAACTGGGGGGTTGTTTCAATCGTCAAGCATCACAGAAGTACTCCAGCACAATGGTATTGTCTCAAAGGATAAAACATTGAGAGATGAAGGTGAGGTTAACATTGGTGATAAGAGCATACAAACTGTCAATGCTAGTTCAGATGATGTTGGTTTGGAGACTTCAAATGCATCATTTAGTAGATCAACCACTGCTGTACTCATTGTGGATGAAGCTCCTGTGGTTGAGAGTACTTCTCTTAATTCTGAGACAAAAGAATCAGATGCAGGTATCTTTTTGCATTGTTGTTGACTTATTTTATAACGGAAGGCCCTTTTTTGATGGCTGTTGGTGTTGCAGAAGTTGGTCCAACAGTTTTGTCTTGTTGTGATGGTATCACGGAAACAGTCCCAGCACCTCAATTTGATGGGCAAAAGGAGAAAGAAAGCCAAGCTGTGAGCACCGATGGTAACTCACACATTCTTATACAATATAATCTTTCTTTTTTATTTTGTCAGTCCTGTTAACTGTTAGTATAATACTACATGTATTATCAAGTTTATAGGCTTTTGCATTCTTCATTTTACTAGCTATAAGTTTATAACAAAACATCATCAGAATGATCAAGTCTAGATTTTTTTTAACACAATTACTTATGTGTGTCACTGATCTGAGTTCTTGTCATTGGAATCAGATCAAAATTCACTATAGGTCTTGAGATGCATTATTTTGTGTAAATCCTCACCAATGCATATTGTTGAACAGCTTCCGTTGGTCTTGATTTTCTATTTGTAGAAGAACACAAGGAAAGCTGTCCCAAAAATGATAACGATACTGTTATGGAAGTTGATTACGGAAGCAAACCTACTGCCTATGCAACTCCTAGCGGTGTGGAATGTGAGAATGTGCAACCTCTTGGATACGATGCTCACAAGATGCTTGATGTGGGTCAGGGTGTTGCACAAGAAGGTATTTTGTTCTTAATATTTTTCCAGATACTAATTGGTCACCAATATTTTTCTTTGAATGTATGTTTTGTTCCAATGCAGAATTTATTGCTTTAGAGCAGAGTAATGATGAACGTGTCGACGTGAAATTTGACCTGAAAATAAAATCAAGTTGTGAAGCTGTTGGTCTTTATGTGGAATCGAATTGTATGCTTGCTGAAAAGAACACACAACTTGTTGCAGAAAGTTGTGATGATGAACAAGCTGTAATTGAGGCCCAACAAGGTGCAACACCGGAAAGTAAGTATGCATTGTATGATATCTGGATATTGAGGTGTTCAGTTTTACTGGACCTAGTAAATTAAATGTTAATTGATAGTATTGCATAAATATGTGTCAGGGACCCCTGAGAAGCTGGCGCTATGTTCGGAAGCAGCAGAATGTAAACATGAATGTATGTTACCTAAGGAAGCAGGACTACATGCAATTAGTAACAAGAGATGCCCATCACGTTCAGAAGAATCACCATTAGGTCTACAGTCCCTCCCACAGGAAATTGTTGATGACTCAATTGAATATTGTGCTCTTGCTTCTGCAACATCTCATACTGAAGAAACTACTGTGTCACAACCTATTTCACTACGTGACACCCATCTACTTTCTGAAGTTAATGATTGTATGTATATTTCCCCGCAAAATAAGGGAACAAAAGGTATAAAATGTCATACTCCATTTATTCCTTTTTCTTGAAGAATTTCCATTTATTATTTCATTGATCCTTTGGACCCATTTTAAGCTTTGAGGCATGTTCGTCCTTTCAAATGGTAGCATATGAACTATTCTTTTTTTTTTTTTTAGGATTATCAGAGTTTAGCCATGAAGAACTGCTTTCGTCACGTCTGTCCGTCTTTTCGGTGGATGCAAATCACAGCAAAGAGTAAGCATTTTTTTTCACGGTACCACTAAACAGTCACGTGTTATGAAAAGGGTTATGTGTTTGATCATTTGTAATCTGGGAAATCCATTTTGCAGGGTGATTAATTCAATGGAACTGACCTGCAAGAGTGAAGGAAAAAGGAGCATTTTCCATTCTGAAAACCTTGACGCTTCAGTTGACGTATCAGATGTCAATGTGTCAGGTACCATCCTTTGTTGATTCTATAGTCTAATCACTCTTAATTAGGATCTTTTCAGATCTTTCTTCTTTCTTGGGGAGTTTAGTAACTTTTCATCGTAATAAAAGCGTGCTCAGATATCTATTTGAGTGTTGACAGTCTACTTTTTTTTTTTTACCTTCTGCAGATGATTTTGCTTGTGGCATTGGTGGCACTGTATTGAACCGCTCGTTGCATGCTCCTGGCACTGACAAGGATGGACGTTTGGGTTCTAATCTGGCTGGTCAGTAACTTGGTATTATTACTAAGACCTGAAGTTTACTTCTTGTATTCTTGCATTTTCAACTGATGCATATTTTTTCAAATGTCAGCTATTGGGAATCCTTCATTTGATTCAACAATGTCTGAACAAGAATGCTATGACATCGGAACTGACGATGGTCTTTTGTCTGAAACAAGAACTGATGGGTTGTTTCAATCGTCAAGCATCACAGAAGTACTCGAGCACAATGGTATTGTCTCAAAGGACAAAACATTGAGAGATGGAGGTGAGGTTAACATTGGTGATAAGAGCATACAAATTGTGAATGCTAGTTCAGATGCTGCTGGTTTGGAGACTTCAAATACATCGTTTAGTAGATCAACCACTGCTATACACAGTGTGGATGAAGCTCCTGTAGTTGAGAGTACTTCTCTTAATGCTGAGACAAAACAATCGGATGCAGGTACCTTTTTGCATTTTTGTTGACTTATTTTATCACAGATGGATTGTATGTTGGAAATTAATAAACCCTTTTTTTATGGCTGTTGGTGTTGCAGAAGTTGGTCCAACAGTTTTGTTTTGTTGTGATGGTATCACGGAAACAGTCACAGCACCTCAGTTTGATGGGCAAAAGGATAAAGATAGCCAAGCTTTGAGCACAGATGGTCAACACTCAATAGATAATAGTGTTTGTGGCATTAGTGGTACTGCATTGAACCGCTCGCTGCATGCTCCTGGCACTAACAAGGATGTACGTTTGGGTTCTAATCTGGCAGGTCAGTAACTTGGTATTATTACTAAGACCTGAAGTTTACATGTATTCTTACATTTTCAACTGATGCATATTTTTTCAAATGTCAGCTACTATTGGGAATCCTTCTTTTGATTCAACAATGTCTGAACAAGAATGCTATGACATCGGAACTAACGATGGCCTTTTTTCTGAAACAAGAACTGATGGGTTGTTTCAATCCTCAAGCATCACAGAAGTACTCGAGCACAATGGTATTGTCTCAAAGGATAAAACATTGAGAGATGGAGGTGAGGTTAACATTGGTGATAAGAGCATACAAATTGTGAATGCTAGTTCAGATTCTGCTGGTTTGGAGACTTCAAGTACATCGTTTAATAGATCAACCACTGCTATACTCACTGTGGATGAAGCTCCTGTGGTTGAGAGTACTTCTCTTAATTCTGAGACAAGACAATCGGATGCAGGTACCTTTTTGCATTGTTGTTGACTTATTTTATCACAGATGGATTGTATGTGGGAAATTAACAAAGCCCCTTTTTTTATGGCTGTTGGTGTTGCAGAAGTTGGTCCAACAGTTTTGTTTTGTTGTGATGGTATCACTGAAACTGTCACAGCACCTCAATTTGATGGGCAAAAGGATAAAGATAGCCAAGATGTGAGCACAGATAATAGTGCTTGTGGCATTAGTGGCACTGTATTGAACCGCTCACTGCATGCTCCTGGCACTAACAAGGATATATGTTTGGGTTCTAATCTGGCAGGTCAGTAACTTGGTATTATTACTAAGACCTGAAGTTTACTTCTTGTACTCTTGCATTTTCAACTGATGCATATTTTTTCAAATGCCAGCTACTATTGGGAATCCTTCTTTTAATTCAACAATGTCTGAATGTCAAGGTGATTTGTTTGAGGAAGCAGTTCATAAACATAAAAGTTTTGTTGGAACTTGCCCACCAAGTCCCAAGGAATTAGTATTGGAGCTGCAATCTATGCCATCAAAGGAAAATATCGAAGATTCCTTAATGCTAGAGAGTGCAAAAGTTGTGAAGCCGAGTCCAAGCTATAGTATGGACACTGTTGTTTTCGAAAAGTTCCTGTTTGGGGATAAAAGTGATTCCAAATTGAACACAATGAATAACCATGTTGCAACCTGCTCACCAGATCCCAAGGAATTAATCATGGAACTTCAATCCTCTTCAAATGAAAAAATTGAAGATCTTGATCCTAGTGACAACCTTGCTTTTCCTAATACCGTAAGAAAGGGAGGTGAATCAACCATTTGCCATGTTGAAAACCTGGCCGAAACAGTTGTTTCATCAGATGCTGATGTGTATCTAGGCCCTAGTCAAGATTTCAGCAGAGATGAAGGAAGACAAGATTGCATGTCTATATCCCTGCATGATGATGAAGGTATACTTTCATTTCCCTGCAAGTGAAACTCAATCATGTACTCCCTCCATTCCAATTTTTTTGTCACCATTGACTTTTTTAATTATGTTTGACCATTCTTTTTTATTCAAAATATTAGTTCAAATATGCAAAATTATAAGTTATGTTTCAGTTCTGAAGTGATAAAACAAATCATCAAAACATATATGATATTTTTTTAAAAAAAATTAATAAGACAAATTGTCAAAGTTAACTAAATAAGTCAACAACGACAACAATTTTGGAAGGGAGGAAGTAGTTCATCGAAACATCCATTTTATGTTGGATTGCATTTGTGTAATAGTACATTGCATTATATTTAGGGTCCTTATATTTAGTATTTGCCTTGGATAACCTTGTCCTGTATTACAGCAGAGGGTCTTCCTGTCCTAAGATGCAGCTTTGACTGCTAATTTATATTATATTTATAATCATTACAGACCTGTTCATATGTTTTCTAAATGCTCAATTTCCACATATATAAAAAAGATATTGATGGGTAGAGTCTAGATTGGATGACTACAGAAAATGAAAAAAGTAACATTTGTGACCAGGAGTAATAGATTTCATTTGTGTATTGTCTCATGATTCAGGAGTAACACATTTCATTTATGTATTGCCTCATGATTCTATCACTTGTATTAGGGCTTTGTCAATCTGGCGGCTGGATGCACATAGATGAATTTAATTCTGAACTGCCAAGTTGTGATGCTGAAGTGCTCCGACAAGATCATGTTGAAGAATTCCACAAAGTAAATGAAGTCACTACAACAGTATTTGAAAAATACATGTCTGAAGCTGTTCCATTTGATAAAAACATTGAGAATATGCCTGCTGTTAAAGTGAACCATCCTGTGGAGGCAAATTCCAATGGCTCAGCTGTGAAGGACTCGTAAAAGGCAGCATTGCAGCGCTTTAGTGGAATACCAGTTTAACCTATTCTTCTTGTTGTTCAGGCTCTTGTTGGAAGTTAGGTGTATGTCTGATAGAAAATGTCCTGTATGTTTGTGCAGCGTGTGGTGGTGAAGCTGCTCGATCTGTTCATTAGTTATGTTGAGCATATAACTTTAGTCTGCCCATGGGAGTAGTGTAAATGGCTAATACTGTTGTAGTGTAAATGGCTGATACTGTTGTCACATGGCTAACCCATCGTTGGCTTTGTGTTGTAATTCAGGTAGGATGAACAGATTGTTGTGCACCTGCTCTGCTGTGAAGGACACATGGATTTGTTTTAATGGCCAAATTTCTTGTAAGGTTCAGGAAATGTGTGTTTAATGGTCAAATCTCTTGAGTGATGCCAAGTTTGGCATCTGTTTTATTTTTCCGCGATCGTGCCTTTAGCACGTTTTCATTAAGAAGGAAGTTTGGCATCTGTTACTCTGCGCCAAATTTGTTTGATTCAGGAACAGTGTTGTTCCATGTAAATGCAGGCAGCCTGCTTACGTGATGAACCGACTGCCAGTTTGTTCGCCTTGGTATACGCCGACAAGTAGCGTTCCAAAGATTGCAGTCCGTTTGACAGAACGGCTGTAAGCATATAATCCTTTGTTGCCTCGTCGACATTGCTTTTATATATATTTTTTTTTGTCTCGTCGACATTGTCGCTGAAATGTCATAAAAAAATGAGAGTAACTACCATGTACGGCTGCAGCTTATCTATGAACCGCGAAACGCTTCTTTTCAGTTACTCGGTCATAAAAAAAGGAGAGCTTTTTGTTCGTAGATTCGTGGAGGCGAACAGCAGCCCGTAGTAATCTCCATCATTCCCTGCCGCCCATTTTATCATCAGAAGCAAACTGAACCGATTGGCGTTCCATGAACGGCTGAACGCTAGTCTATCACGAATGCGATGCCGCCCACTGATGACAATTCATTCATTCCCCGCGCAGGTTACCAGTCCCATCGACACGCAGCACCGACGCATAAATAAACGTCTCTCCGGGTCATCGCATCCTCTGATCTCAGCTCATTCAGTCGCAAGCTCTTCAGTACACACACACAGGCACAGGCCCTGGTTATATGTGCTCTGTTGTGTTTGCACGTGCTTATTATTGTTAACAGCAGAGTTTGCACGCACGTGCATGCCATGCGTTGTTCGTGCAGATGCCACCGGCGGCGACCAGCAGGACGGCGGCGGCGTGGGGATCATGGAGTGCTCGGGCGCGATGGTGCGGATGCTCTACTCGTGAGCGGGCGAGACCGTCGAGCCACGCGTCACTGCTGGCCCACCTTGCTCGCCTTCGCCGGCTTCAGCGTCGAGAAGGCCGACGTCCTGTGCGGCAAACAGGAAGGGCGCTGAGATTGCTCCGCCGGCCGGTCGCCGGAAACAAGGCGCCGCCGCCCGGGACGAAACCGTAGGGCGGTGGTGTTCCAACGGGGTTTAGAGGTCGCGCACGTTTGTGAACGCCGCACGTTATGGGGAAAAAAAAATATGAGAAACTTTATCACTGTACTATACTCCATCTGGTGCAAGATCTGTAACAATTTTCAGCTGCGGCTCCTTATCCCACTGCACCAGATGGGATTCTTAAGCTTTGATGAAATCCAGGCATCGAAATTTTGAGGGGATTCTTAAGCTTTGATGAAATCCAGGCATCGAAGCCCATTATTTGCTCACTCTTGTTGGGCTAAGGACTTCTAGTATCTTTGAATAGGCCTCGAGTACATCAGAATTTAAATGCAAACGCTCGAAATGCAGCTTTGGTTTGAACGATTTTCCAGAAGTTTTAAGTTCCACGTCCAAATCCACAGGCCCGTTTCACAAATGCTGAATGTTTACCCGACACAGGGTATTGTACCTAGAGTGTTGCTGCTCCCCCCCCCCCCCCCCCCCCCCCACCAAAAAAAAAAAAAAAAACTAGCGTGTTGCAGGTGTTCTGGGTATTTGTCACTGGTGTTTTACTCCTGGCACTTAAACTGTAAAACGCTGCCTCTTTCAATGAAATGGAGCTGGGGCTTTGGCCTCTGTTTTTTTTTTTATAAAAATTCCACAGTGTTAAAATTGCCGGAAATATGGTATCGTGACATCAAACATGAAACTACGAATCTTGGAACATTTGATTTTAAGTGTAACACGGACATGGCCATTGACTACTGGTCTGCGCTATGAGCGGTTCACCAGCCGGACAAAGAAAAGATGCGAGATTCAGAGCAAGAGGAACAAGGAGAAGCTGGAGAACGGCAGGGCGAGACCGCGAATGACGATCACAGATGGCGGATGCTGCGACTCGGTTGTTTGCTGCTCTTGTGTGTTTCTTGGGACTGTTGCTTTTGTGTTTACAGGCCGAAGACAGCAGCAGGCATTCTCTGCCAGCCAGAAAAAAACTGAAGGAAAATCGATTTTGCTACAATTCATAGTTTGATTTTATTGAAAAATCGGCTGCTCGTTGCAACCGGACCAACTGATAAGCTCAAAAACAACAAAAGCTGACGAGTTTTTTCATCAACCATGACCACAAGTCGGGTCATGGCCTATGTGGCCTACCCAACCGCCTCTAAACAAATACTCCATTCGTTTCAAAATTATTATCATCATTGATTTTTTTTATTACATTTGATCATTGATGTTATTTAAAATATTTATTCAAATATAAAAAGTTATAAGTTATATTTAAATTTTATTCTGTAACAAAACAAATCATGAGAACATGAATTAAAAATGTTGTGCCATCACTTAGAAAAAAAATGAGAATTGAGAAAAATGCACTACTGCAGCTCATCTATGAATTAAAAAAAAAAACGAAATTTGCGAAACGCTTCTTCTCGGTTCGTAACGTTCTCATGAATCGTGAAGGCAAAAACATACAGCACTGTGACCCAATCAGCCTATCTCCGTCATCATCGCGCCGCCGCCCATTCATCATTTAGGAGTAAAATTAAACGTGAGCAACAACAGCAGCAATAACAATCCACTACCAGAAAACCTGAGAATCGGTTGGTGTTCCATGAACGGATGAACGCACGAACGTATTCAGTCACGCATGCCATGCCACCCACTGATGACCATTCATTCCCCACGTACGTTACCAGTTCCATCGACACGCAGCCTATATAAACACCCCCGGGTCATCGCATCCTCTCATCAGCTCATCCAGTCTCAAAAAGCACTTCAGTCGTAAACACATACACACACAGGCCATTTGCTATTCAGCAAGCAAGCCCGTTCGATTTGTATTGTTCAAGCAATGGCTGTCCTCACCATCCTCCTGCTCCTCGTAGCCGTCGTCACCGCCGCGCCGGCGCCCGCACCCGTCGCGCCGCTGGACGCGCGCCTTCGCCACGCCTTCTCCCTTAACGGTAATAATAAGCTGGATCATGGCTTCGATCTCCATGCTCTGGTGGTTATATATAGTATGCTCTGTTCTTTTCATTTGTTGCAAGAAGTGCTTATATTAACATTCAGAATTGCGTGCGTTGGTGGTGCAGTAGATGCCACCGGCGGCGGCGACCAGCAGGACGGCGGCGGCGGCGGTGGGATCGTGGAGTGCTGGGGCGCGCTGGCGCAGCTGGGTTCGTGCACGAGCGAGATCTTCCTCTTCCTCGTGAACGGCAACTCGTACATCGGGCCCGAGTGCTGCCGCGCCATCCGCGGCGCCACGCTGCACTGCTGGCCCGCCATGCTCGCCTCCGTCGGATTCACCGCCGAGCAGGCCGACGTCCTGCAAGGATTCTGCGACGGGGAGGAGGCCGCCGCCGCCCAGCAGCACGGCGCTCCTCCGCCCGCCGGGAAGCAGTAGTTGTAGATGAGCAGTTGGCCACGACTGCGTGCGCCATGAGTAGGGTGTCAGTACGTGCCACACGTTAATAAATGAAGGTCAATTTTCTTCATTTCATCAAACAACAATGAACGTGTTCTTTTCAATTCACCCTCCAGTTCATTTCGCTGTTCGTCAATTTGAAATTTCGAATGGAAGATCGACTCGTGCATCTCTTGCGAAGGTCAGTGAGTAGGTGACTCTATCGTGCAAAGTTGGAAGTTGCAAAACTTGGTCACCTACGAGGGAAGAATCATGGGCTTAATGATATACAACACCTGCAGTGAAGAGCCCATGCAGGAGCTTTGGGTCCAAGATTGGGCCCAGTATTTGCTCCATTTATAACGGACTAGTATTGGGCCAACCATTACAATACTACTATCCAGCAACGAAATTAAAAATGTACTAGGTTCGTACATAAATTAGATAAAAAAAAAGTTCGAAAATAAAGCGTGGTGCAGGAAAAAAGGCTCACCCTTGTATAACACACAGACTAATCAGTTCAACCGGACCTCTTTCCCTTGCTTTATCCTTCATTAGTCTCGGGTAACCACCCCAATTACTGGCTTGTGTTTCCCTGTCTCTCTCTCTGGTTAGGCTCGGCATCGACAACAGAATTTGAACGCAAACGCTCGCAAGGTAGTTTCCGTGTCGACCGAATATCAGAAGTGTTATTATTCCTATAATATCCCCGTCCAAAATCCACACACACTTCATGCGTGCTAAATTGTCCAGAAAGATGGTAAGGGGACATCTATCCCCTCCAATCCCGCTCTGCTAATCAGAGAGGCTTTGTTGGAACGAACTCAACCTGCTACTTGTTTACGTTTTGGGTGGGCAGCTTCACTCTCTGTACAGAGACCCCCATATCCCAGCAACATCATATGTATGGTGGGCAGCTCAGTACGATGAGCAATCAGTTGCAGTGGAGTCCAGCTACCGAAGGAGACGTTGTTGCTAGCTTGTTGTTGCCACGTGGGCTTAGGCCACTGCATCGTTCAGATTTCAAGATACCGTAGCTATCCGTCCGTATTCCATGTGCCGCTCTCCGATTCCCGGATCTCTCTCCATGAATCATCATGGGTGCTTGTCTATAGGCTCAATCGATAGGACAGAAATGACGGAGATGCAGGCACGTCGGTGCATTATTGATGCTTTGGATCCGTGCTATAGGCATTCGTTTCATGCCACCAAGCATAAATCATGTTTAGCTACGGGTATCTTTACCAATCTATTTAGAAAGAGAGAGCAGGTTGATTTTCGTGGTTGAGCTCGTCAGACTACCTCGGTGGCTCGGTGCAGAGAGGTGGTATGTCCGTCCAACTTCCATATACTGTCCAGGTTTAAGTTCTCTTTGAAAGTAAATAAAGTGTCATTCTCCACTGTAATAGTTAAAGAAGCTAATTCGTCGTGTAAGCTTAAAAAAAAATGGAATGACTTATATTTTCATAAAAAAATTAGTAGTACGCATTTAAGTCTTCACAAACTCAAATTTTGGTTTGCATTATTTGAGGATTGACTTATATTCCTTATTTTTGTTGCTTTGGAAAATTTGCACGTTCGCTAACAAGAAGAAAAAAAAAAGATGACGAGCAGCAATAAACCAAAATACTACATTGAGCAAGCTCTTATTGTCAAGTTACAGTTATGCCTTTTAATTATGTCAATCGATCAGTTGGGAAATTCCGACTCATATAGTTCCAAATTGTTGTTTGTTCCACATGTAGAAGTGAAGATTTTTTTTGTGATTTATTTTTGAGATTACACAGTATAACTCAGACGCTCATAACGAACACACACTCACCCATATGAAGACATATACGCAAACCCTATTTCTATGAGCATCTTCGAAAACTGAGCCAACAAATCCTTTAGATTGACGAAGTCACCACTAGCGTCTTGCTGTCACCGGGAGCGTCGTCTACCACTAAAAACACAATACTCTTAAATCCTAAAAAATTCGCTTTGATGGAGGGTCGAAACGAGGGGCTGAGGTGCTACCGTGACTCTTATAACCACTAGGCTATAGGCGCTTTCACTTTTCCCCTCTGATTTAGTTTGTGCTGTTACAATAGATGTAGCCTACTCCTTCAAATTAACCATTCATTTGCTAGCATTTGCATGTATGTTTTTTTACTTTAGCACAAAATAGTAACTTGTCACAACTTCTAGTTACTGTTTGCTGTGAATTTTCCATGCACTTCGTTGTCCTGAGGGAACACGATCTGTGGCACAATAATGACAACATAGCGCGTACTCTCTCCATTCTAAAATATAAGCATTTGAAGACTTAGTTAAGATTCATAGCATCTCTAATGAATTTGGACATACAACTGTATAGTTACATAAGAGATGGTATCAATCTGGACTTTCTCTCTCCTTGCTTGGAATGATTATATTTTGGGATGGAGGGAGTAAGTAACAGCATGGGGTGCCAAACATAATATATTCTGCTGATGTATTCTTCTGATTTCATGGTTGTGCATTCTCGCTTCCTGGTTGGAGTTTTTCTTCACTTTCCACTGGGTTTTGAGAAACCTAGGTCCACACAAGTATTTCTTGTTTCTATTGCTTAGAAGAATATTGCCATATTGCTGATGAAGCAGCAAAGGGAAATAAAAATGAAGTTAGAACATGGGACAACATCTCGTTTTCAAGATACTGTTAGGTAACGTGGTGTTTCCTTTTTGCGCCCGTAGGAGCACTGATTTTTTGTTTAGTTTGTTTGTGTGGTTACAGTAGATGCATGTAGCCAAAATTTTAAATTAGCTTGTGTGGTTGCAATTTGCATATCTCTAATAGCATCATAGAAGATGTCTTTCTCATATATTCCTTGTCACAACTAAATAATATATTGCTAAGATGTTAGTGCATTTCGTTTTCAGAAGGAAAATAATAAATATCGATATAGTGCATGACACATAATGGGCCTCTTATATAGTCTCTTAGCAATACCAAATACTACAACAATCCTACATCTCAGTTATCCTAATAATAAGTATGGTATTATAAAATATATATGAACTTAAGACAAAAGGAAAATATATGCCACTATTTCATGGGATTTATTCATCTCTTCACATGAATGAACATATTTGGTTAAATGTCTTGTGATTGATCGATGCGACTTCGATTACAATGTCCATTCGAATCAGGGCCACAAATCAAAGACGAATATAAATATCTTTGTTTAGAGTCGCCATTATTCTGTGTGATGTGCACGGGACCTTTTGGATTCGGAAGCAGCCGCATCCCATCAAAATCTTTCCTTTTCTCTCCAATTGCATCACCTATCTTACCTTTCTCCAAAGTAGTATTAAAGGATAAAAAGATTGCAAGAGGTTGCTTAAGCCACAAACAACATCATCATAACCATGCATTTACTCCTGATCTTTTCTTCTTGACGTAAGGATAAGAAAATTATCCTTTTTTTTTTAACTAAACTTCTTGTCCTAATGTCAAGAAAAGAACCGAGGGAGTATGTATATGGATGTCAATCACTGAGATCAATAATTCCTTGTAGAAACATTGGCATCACTGAATAACGACTCGAATCCATTATTTCTTTTGAAACTAGGTATATTTCAGGCGGTTTGAACTTTGACCTTTAGACGTCCATATATGTTAACCTGATAATGTACAGGCCGGTTCAAAAATATTATCATGTCTTTGATTAGTATGAGTTGTCTATCAGTGGAGAAGACAAAATGTCAAGCCAAACCGCGACTGATAAAAAAAATTAATAAACAGCTAACTTCAGTGCAGGACCTGAGTAGCACCTATGATCGATATTCACAAGGTAAGAAAAGAGAACAGCTTTATCGACTTGCAGTGCATACCAAAATGTGCCTAAGAACAAAAGAAAAGAAAAACTATGATATGCTTTGATCATCAAGGGGTTTCACTTGCAAGTTGCAATAGGCCTGTGAGTTGGGTTAAGATCGTAATTATGTTACTTGTTGCTACCCAGCTTTGAGACCTTTTCAGTAAGTTTTCGTTGTTGGTCCCATGCACTCCCTCTATTTTTGAATTGTTGTAGTTAGACAACTTTAATTCAATACTATTGAACTAGAATTCTTATTCGAGCTACAACTTTAAAAGCGAGAGAGTATAATATATTTTATAGTTCCTTAGAAAAACAAGGCAAGGTGATCACTTCAAAATTTAGGTATTATGGGGCTTTATGTACTCATGTTTCGAACATTCATCTCAGAATATTCTAAACGATTATGCGTCTGCCGACAATGTTGCTCATGCTTCCATTGTATTGTTTAGTGGATAGCCAATTGCTATCCCAGAGGACAGTGGGTCCTGCCGTCCAATAACTGTCTGGGCCCCGTGACACTTGGTGCCCTGTCCGGTCGGCACCTAGACGGGTCACCCGTGGTGCCAAGTTATCAACTGATTTTTCTTTCCTTTTTTTCTTGAAAAGGGACTGATTTTTATATTTGGTTACTAGTACTTAAAATGGGTATTACTATCCATCAAAGTTGCGACGTTAACGTTAGATTGTCATATTTTTCTTGGATGCTATGTTTTGGTAGCCCTATATTGAATGTTATTAATTATATTTGGTTATTTTAGAATACTAGTCAAAATTTAAGGTGGGCCTTTAATATACCACCAACAATAATTTCATACGTTTGAAAGTAATAGGATATTTTGTTACCGGATTTTATGTTAATGTTATGTAGAAAAACTATCCACAACTTTGGCATATCTATCTAATTTTTTTACATCACTTGTTCTTTTGAAAGAATAAAGGTTTGCCTTCAGCGAGAAAAAAGAACAAATTCGTGCGATGACTTCTCACTTCTCAGATGTGCTATATAGTTTTGTAGACTTTTTGTGTTACGTGACGACATCCATCTTTATTGAATTCCTCGGAAAAAATCTCCATCTAATTTTTTGACTAATCTGGACAAAGAAATTATTATTATCCTTTGCTATTAATCATCCACGTCAGTATGTTAATGACAACCGTCCTTTGCACCGTCCATTTCTCCGCCTATATAACACGGCGTCGTCTTGCCGAGGTTCCAACTCAGGCAAGCCACCGCATCCATCCAACTGTCACACTCTCAGCTCTGAACTAGCTAGTGCTAGCTGCTAAATTGATCCCATGGCGGAGGAGAAGCACCACCACTTCTTCCACCACAAGAAGGACGAGGAGAAGCCTGCCGGCGGCGAGTACGGCACCACCACCGGCGAGTACGGCACCACTACCGGCGAGTACGGCACCACCGAGTACTCGGAGACCACCGTGACTGAGGTGGTGTCCACCGGCGAGGAACAGTACGAGAAGTACAAGAAGGAGGAGAAGGAGCACAAGCACAAGCAGCACCTCGGCGAGGCCGGTGCCATCGCCGCTGGCGCCTTCGCACTCGTGAGCCACCATCTTTATTCACACACACACAAAAAAAAAAAACAATCCATGATTTTTTTTTCAGTGCAATAAATAGGTTAATCTTTACATGAACTTATTATTAACCTGGTGATGCACATATATTTCCATTAGTACGAGAAGCACGAGGCTAAGAAGGACCCGGAGCACGCCCACAGGCACAAGATCGAGGAGGAAGTTGCAGCGGCGGCGGCCGTGGGATCCGGCGGCTTCGCCTTCCACGAGCACCACGAGAAGAAGAAGGACCACAAGGACGCCGAGGAGGCCGGCGGCGAGAAAAAACACCACCTCTTCGGCTAGCTGATGGGATGGTATGGTACAACGTGCTGTGCGCCGCATGGCCTATACGACTACCTACCAGTACGCAGCATCTGGATTTGCCGGCGTGTTTATAATTTGTATACGTGTGTGAGTGAGTGACTGAGAGGTGGGCCCGTGCGTCTGGTGGTGTTGCTGGTTCTCTTCTAGTACATATGCATATGCTTTGTTCAATAACGGAGAGGCCTGGTGTGCGTGCGTGTGTGGCTCGGGCCCGAGTTCACCATTTACTGTTTACGTGTATATGTACATGCAATCTGTATAAAGTGTAAACGTACCGGCACCGATTCCTCGTTATATACACGAATTCTGCTACTTGTTAGGTGGGAATTTCCTGACCTTTACACTATCAGAAAAGCAGTCTATAATGGCGGTTAAAAAAATACTGTAGCGGCGGGTGTGGCGTCCCGCCGCTACCCAAACGTAGCTAAAAATAACATACAACAGCGGTGGTTGATCTATAAGGCAAATAAACCGTTGCTAGATGTAGCATTGTAGCGGCGGGTGACATCTTCACCCGCCGCTACCCTTAGAACCAAAAAACGAAAAAAAAGAGGCGGTCTTGGGCCTTGGGCCCATAGACCCACCGAGGCCCCGACCCCCCGCGTCGCCATCGAAGGAGGGGGAGGCGCCGGATCCGGCCTCCCCTTGCCGCGCGCCGCCGTTGGAGAAGGGGGAGGCGCCGGATCCGGCTTCCCCTTGCCATGTGCCACCGTCGGAGGAGGGGGAGGCGCCGGATCCGGCCTCCGCTTTCCGCACGCTGCTGTCAGAGGAGGGAGAGGCGCCGGATCTGGCCTCCCCTTGCCACAGGCCGCCATCGAAGGAGGGGGAGGCATCGGTTGTAGGGGCGGGAGCGTCCGGCCAGATCTAGGCCGCGCGCCACCGGATCAACGCCGCGCGCCACCGGATCCAGGCGGACGCGCTCGCCGTCGGCCACCAGGAGCATGGCGGCGTGGAGGGCGAAGGCGCGCGAGAAAAAGCGGCAATGGCGGCGTGGTGGAAGAGGAGGGAGGCGGCGACGATGGCAGGGTGGGAGAGGAGGGAGGCGACAATGGCGATGTGGCGGGAGAGGAGGGAGGCGGCACATGACAGGAGAGGAGGGAGGTGGCGATGGCGCACGACGGGAGAGGAGGGAGGCGCGACGGCGGCGTGCGGTGGGAGAGGAGGGAGGCGGCCAGGAGAGGGAGGCGGCCAGAGAGAGGAAGGAGGTGGAGCGCTAGGTTTTCTTTCTTTTATAGTGGCCGTGAGTGAAATGGGCTGGAAAGAGGTTACGGGCCCAAATAGCAGCGGGTGAAGAACTGGCCCACCGCTACAAATGATGATTCGTTTTTAGCGGTGGCGCATTACGCGAACCGTCGCTAAAAAATATTTTTTAGCTGCGCTTCAGGTCTTAAACCGCCATTAAAAGTGTCTAGTACACTGTAGCAGCAAGGGATAATATTACCGTCGCTAAACTCGTTTATGAAACGCCGCTAAAGACCACTTTTATGGTAGTGTTAGTTCTGTTGGTGTCGTGACCCACTCCTTTCTAACCGGTCTGTCTTGATCCGGCGATAATAGTGTGACCTGATCAAAGGCATCTCGAGACTGAGGTAGCAATGCTATATTTCAACCAGTTCCAGATGCAACACTTGGTTGACCACTCTGTTACGACTACGCCTTCGGTCATAACGGGATACAAAAGTTGAGCCTCGCTAGTCGTTGCGAGCCTTAAGCACAACCCGAACTACACGACTGTGAAGTGAACCTACTGACCTGTTAAGGAGCGAGAGTAAGGAGAGAGAGTAACTATTGTAATATCGACTACCTGCTAAACCTATTTCCTTCTCCTTCCTCTGATTCCTCAAACCCTACTGTAATCCTTCTGTCGGAAGCAATTCCCGGCGACTGAGTTGGGGAGGAGCTCGACACGAAAGGCGATTGCGTTGGGCGGCGTGAGACAGGGACGAGCCAGACTCGGGATGCGGGACTGGCTTGCGGCGATATACTCACCAAATTACCATCGTACCCAAGTGGCATTGTGCGTAAATATATGGAATCATAAATAAATTATATTACTATCCTTATCATTAGCACTAATAAATTATCGAAAGTTATATGCATAGTAAAACTGCTCTTACGGTTATTACTTGGAAAGCTTTTAACTAGAAGACATTTGCATCTACCGAGGACAAAAAACTTTCGGTCGATCCATATTAACTATCAAAACAATTTGATTTTATTTCTCCACGTCATGCCTTGTTCTCTCTCAGGAGGTTGGTGGTGGTCGGTGTGAATTGACGTAGGGAATAATTAATGTGACCACAAAGTCCAGCAGGTACTGTAACAAAGAAACGCATGAAAGAGTTGGAAAAGAGATTGCCTCTCATGTGAGTCTCGCACGTCTTTATATATGCGGCAGGTCCATACCTTGCCGTGATGTACAAGCATAGATTACAACAAGAATTAGTTTAGATTACAACAACAAGAAGATTCTAGTCTATCTATAGGACGTGAGTTATTATATCGCTAACACGCCTCCTCAATCACAACTGTATTAAGTTGAGATTACGCCTGAACTCCATCAACTGCCGCAGCGAGATTTGCTTGGTAAAGCCGTCTGCCAGTTGATCAGTTGAGGAGATGAACCTGATGTCAAGTTGCTGCCGAGCTACTCTTTCCCGAACAAAATGAAAATCAACTTTCACATGCTTCGTGCGATCATGAAATACTAGATCTGCAGACATATGCGTGGCACCCAGGTTGTCACACCATAGACAAGGAATCCTTGGTTGCGGCACCCCCAATTCTAGAAGTAAACTTTGGAGCCAGATAATTTCGGCAGTCACATTAGCGAGCGCTTTATATTCCGCCTCAGTGCTGGAGCGTGACACAGTGACCTGCTTCCTGGCTTGCCAAGAGATGAGATTCGGGCTGAGGAAAACAGCGAACCCACCCGTGGAATGATGATCGTCAGGACTACCTGCCCAATCGGCATCTGAAAACGCACTGAGGAGTAGAGAAGAATGCTTCCTTAGATGAAGACCTGTGCTCAAAGTATGTTGCAAGTACCGTAGAATCCGCTTGACAGCAGACCAATGCACATCAGTGGGAGCATGCAAGAATTGACAGACTTTTTTGACCGCGAATGAAATATCCGGATGGGTAAGAGTCAAATATTGAAGGGCATCCACAACTTAACGATAGCTGGTGCTGTCTTCTGCGGAGAGTGGTGAACCATCATGCAAGGAGAGGCGTGTGGAAGCAGGAAGAGGTGTTGTCACTGGCTTGCACGAGGTCATACCAACACGGGCCAATAAATCCTTGGTATATTTGTTTTGAGATAAGAGCAGCCCATTAGAATGATTTCTAACTTCTATACCAAGAAAATAGTGAAGAGACCCAAGATCTTTGAGTGCAAAATCCTTCTGAAGATTGCACAAAAGATTGGTGAGAGCCAAATCAGATGAGCTCACCACTATAATATCATCAACATAAATAAGAAAGTATATGGTGACGCCATGAGATCTGAAGAAAAACAATGAGGTGTCGGCCTTGGATGAGGAAAAACCCAAATGCTGCAGTTTTGACTTAATCGTGAAAACTAGACACGAGGAGCTTGTTTTAGACCATGAAGTGCTTTCTCAAGACGACAAACATACTGTGGATGAGACGGATCAACATACCCTGGTGGCTGCTTCATATAGACCTCCTCAGCAAGAACACCATGCAGAAATGCATTTTGAACATCAAGCTGTCGAATGGACCATCCTCTGGAGACAACAAGAGAAAGAATGAGTCTGATAGTTGCTGGTTTTACCACCGGGCTAAAGGTGTCCTCATAATCAATACCATATTTTTGCTTAAATCCTTTTGCGACCAGACAGGCTTTATATCTACCTATAGTGCCATCAGCCTTCTTTTTAATTCTGTAAACCCACTCGCAATCAATTAAGTTGCGAGCCTCCTCTGCAGGAACTAGATGCCATGTAGAATTACGCTGTAAAGCAGCAAACTCCTCATCCATTGCAGATTTCCACTTAGGATCAGCAAGGGCTTCCTTGATAGTGGTGGGTTCCCCTGTAGTAGTAAAAGTCGCCCATCGAATCATGCCAGGAAAAAGTTTCTTTGGTTGCCGAATGTTGTCTTGAAGACGAGTGTGAGGCCGAGATGGAGCAGGTACAGGTGCCAGAGAAGGTGGTCGCGGTGCTGGGGAAGCCTGACAAAGCGCCGGTGCTGGCAAGTGAGGCATGCGAGGCGCCACTGAACCAGGTGCGGCGTCCGAAGAGGATGGCACAGGCCCAGCACCTGACCACGACACCTGGTCGGCAGCAGACGTGTGTGATGGAGATGATGCATGGTCCGGCTCAGGCGTCGACGTAGTTGTCGACACAGAAGAGGATGGTACAGCCGGCTCGTGATCCAGGGACGATGCGTCCCCTGTACCAGCACTAGAAACTGGAACAACCGTGTTATGATGCTCCTGTGCTGCAGCTACTAATTGTGGAAGAAAATACCGATCTGCAAGAGGAGGTGTAGTACTGGAGGACCCTGTACACTCAGCAGAGTTATTAGATGATGATAGCAATTGATCAGCATCTACAGTAATATTTCCTAGCTCGTTTGGGCTCAACGTAGGATGAAGGAGAAGCGTCTCAGCACGAAGAAGGGCGCCTGCATTAGGATTAAGCTTTAAAAAAGAAAAAATGGTCTCATCAAAAATAACATCTTGTGAGATGTAGACACGACCAGTAGAGACATCAAGGCACTTATATCCCTTGTGATGAGTGCTATATCCTATGAAAACACATTGTTTGGAGCGAAAAGAGAGTTTATGACTGTTGTATGGGTGCAGATTAGGCCAACATGCGCAACCAAAAACACATAAAAAGGAATAATTGGGGGCTGCTCCAAAAAGCTTTTCCATAGGTGAAATAAAGTTGAGAACTTTAGATGGTATGCGGTTTATGAGAAATGTGGCCGACGCAAAAGCTTCATCCCAATATTTCAGTGGAATAGATGCATGAGATAAAAGCACAAGACCTAGTTCAACAATGTGATGGTGCTTGTGCTCCGCGGAGCCATTTTGTTGATGAGTATGGGGCAAGAAATACGGTGAGAAATGCCAATGTTGGAGAAAAGGGAGCTAAGGGCCTGATACCCCCCTCTCCAATCGGTTTGGATAGCCACAATTTTCTTATTAAGAAGGCGCTCAACATGGCTTTGAAACTCACGAAATTTTTGAAACACTTGAGATTTATTTTTAATAAAATAAATCCATGTAAACTTACTGTAATCATCAATAAAGCTTACATAATAATTGAAACGACCAACTGAAGTGGAGGTAGGGTCCCATACATCTGAAAATATAAGTTCTAAAGGAGTTTTGGACTCACTATAAGACTTAGAAAACAGAAGTTGATGACTCTTTGCACACTGGCAAGCATCATAAATTTCATTATTATTGGACTCCGGCAGAAACGGCAAACTGTGACGACTAATGACTTTTTGGACAATGGGTGAAGCAGGATGGCCTAGATAATAATGCCATCGAGTAGTGGTTGGCTTGGTGGCAGCAAAAGCACAATGGGAGTGATATTGGATATAGACATCATTATCATGAGTAAAGCGATGAACGGAGAGTAAATTTTTCGAGGCAGTAGGAACATGAAGGATATTTTTGAGATGCATTGAACGAGTAGGGGTATTAACAGTAGAGTGACCAATATGAGCTATAGTCATACCTTGTCCATTAGCTGTATGAACACGATCATTGTCGAGGTAGTCATCTTTCATCGTTAGGTTGTCGAGGTTGCTTGTGATGTGGTCCGTAGCACCCGTGTCGGTGTACCAGGTGGTGTCTACATCAGGAGATGTGGAAGCAGCAACAACGGTCTTGTCCTCCAGGACGAAGTTGTGATCAAATCTCTTCCAACACTTGTACGCCTCATGCCCCCACTTGCCACATATCTGGCACTTAGGGCGATCAATTATTGGAGAGTCTTGCCGTGATGAGGCACGATCACAACCAGTAGGAGCAGGGCAACCATCACCGCGACCCCGGAACGGACCACGACCACGTCCGCGCACAGCAACATTGGCTCCGAGTTGGCGATGGCGAGCCCGTTGCAACTCGATCCTGCCTTTAGCGTCAAGAAGCTGAGCGTAGACGTCGCTGAGGCTGACAGTCCCAGCCCGGCCATTGACACTCTCCACCATCGGATTGTACTCCTCGTCAAGGCCGGCAAGGATGAAACAAATCAGGTCGTCATCATCGACGGGCTTGCCTGCCGCTGACATCTCGTTAGTGTAGCCTGTCATCTTGCCGAAGTATGCAGCAGTGGACATCTCGTCCTTCCTAGTGGTGGCGAGTTTGTTACTCAGATGAGTCACACGTGAGCAAGATTGCAAAGCAAACCTCGTCTCAATTGTGGACCAAACAGCACGCGATGTTGTGAGGCGAGCCACCTGCCCGATCACTTCACGGCTGAGAGAATTGAGAAGAAAAACAAGCAGCTGTTGATCCTGGGCTTCCCACGTGAGATTGTCAGGATTCTCCACTTCTTGTCCCTTGTCATCTTTCAGGGTCTTCGCTGGAGTTGGAGCAGATCCGTCAAGCATGGAGTAGAGGTGAGCAGATCGCACAACGGCGAGCACCTGAGCACGCCAAAGAACATAGTTCTCGCGTGTTAGCTTCTCGGAGATGATGTTGGTGAGAAGATTGGTGGATGTGCTGGAGGCGGATGCCATGGCAGGCGAAAAATTTTGATCGCTAATTGAAGGTGTTTGGCTCTGTTACTATAAAAGAGTTGAGAAAGCGATTGCCTCTCATGTGAGCCTCGCATGTCTTTATATATGCGGCAGGTCCATGCCTTGCCGTGATGTACAAGCATAGATTACAACAAGAGTTAGTTTAGATTACAACAAGAAGAAGATTCTAGTCTATCTATAGGATGTGAGTTATTATATCGCTAACAACGCAAACGTACTTTTCTACAAGAAACACCCAACTAGATCTCAAGAACAAAGTTTATTTCATCGAGATGATATCATACATGAAAACTCGATCATCTGATCTCATACGCTACAACCACCACAAGTCTCACTTTGGGATGAACTCGAAGGAGAGAACTTCTGTCGGTTTGGTGTCCTGCGTTACAAGCACCACCGCTTTGTACTTGTTACACGATGCGCCGACGCGGTTGGGCGTGCTGGAATTATATGGGCTTGGTCCATTAATATTCACAATAATTCCTGAAAAATCTCAAAGGCCCATTCATGAGTGGTGGGAGTGCAAAGGTTTAGTCCCACATTACTAGTGGAGGTGGAGGGAGTCCAACTTATAAGGTTGGTTGCTCTAGTATCTCTTGCAAGTGTGTGGATGAGAAGAAAGAAGAACACACACGCGCACTCGCTCGCCTCCGGGCCGGGCTGGCCCGGGCGGGGCGGGGCGTGGGTGATGGGTGCGGCCGCGCATCACTTGCGTGAATGGTCCGTCGAAATTCGGTCCCTTGCCTTGCGGGGGTGCGGCTTCCTTTTGCACTTTCTTTTTGCTACGTGTTCCATATATTTCCATATATTTGGTTATGAAAACTAACGTATTAATATGGTAACCGACTCGGTTGCGGGACGTCCAACCCAAGCGATTCCTCCCTATAAATACGTATGGGTATCGCCATAAATCATATCACGCAATCGCCTAGGGTGTTGCCTTTCGCTATTGTTGCGCCGCCAAGACTTCTCCATCCCGATCGTCGGCGTGCACCGGCGAACGGGAGAGCAGGTCGCCGGAACCGTTGTCCTCTGCGATCCTACACCGGGAGAGAGCGAATAAGGTTTTTGGGAAGCGCTCTACGCGACTGCTTGATTGCTTCCTCGTCTTCGTCAAGCTCGTCGTCACGACTCGTCCTCCTCGTCGTCGAGTCGGTCTCACCCGCCGTCGTCTACAACGTGACGGTGCTGCACGTCGTCGCCATCTACTCTACCCAGTCCAGAAGAAAACGTACATACTCTCATCTCAAACCATGTCTTCCATACTAGCTTTCGTGATCTGTTTATCTATAATAGATGTTGCTAGTATTGTAGATGCTATATTTTTGTCTGGCCTTATAGACCTATCTAGATCTTGCATAGACTTGTCTAGTTCATCATGCAATCTATTAATCATGCTTATGATTTATTTCTGGATTAATATAAAACTAAAAGTGCTAATTTATCCAACAATCCAAAAATCTTATTATAGGCACTTTAGTTTTATGGCTGGGTTTGTCGATGCACTGAGGCCAGAGAAATAGACTAGCGTGCACTTTAAGAGATGGCAAGTGAAAGTCACTCTGTGACTTACTACCATGAATGTGTTCTGGGTGTCCACTGGCAAACCTGAAGGCGATCTCACTGCAGATCAGGAAAAGGCCTACAGTGAAGCCAACACAATATTCTTGAGTGCTGTTATTAGAGCTTTGATAGATTGTCTTCAGGATGTCTATATCCATCATACAGTCGCAAAGGAATTGTGGGACGCTCTGATCGCTGACTATGGTGGTTCTGATGCTGGCACTGAACTGTATGTCATTGAGCAGTACCATGATTATAAGATGATAGATGGTAAATCTGTCATCACGCAGGCTCATGAGATATTGTGCATTGTGAAAGAACTCGAATTGCTTAAGATCGTCGTACCCGAGAAGCTTGTGGCTGGGGGCATGATTGCCAAATTGACTCCGTCTTGGAGGGATTTTGCCACTACTCTTAAACACAAGAGAACGAACATATCTGTCTCAGATTTGATCGCGTATCTTTATGTTGAGGAGAAAGCTCATGAGAAGGATGTACGTTCTAAAGCTAACGAGGGAC
Source organism: Eleusine indica (assembly GCA_030378355.1). Classification (NCBI taxonomy): domain Eukaryota; kingdom Viridiplantae; phylum Streptophyta; class Magnoliopsida; order Poales; family Poaceae; genus Eleusine; species Eleusine indica. The sequence goes on from CM059494.1 coordinate 51,908,340, forward strand.
ACACTGTTGCCAATATGGTGCATCATCTATAGTAGTCTCATGGAAATGGTGGTAAGGGCAAGGGCAAGAATAATAAGCCTAAGCAGACCACTATCTTCAAGAAGAAGAACAAGGAGAAGGGAGCATGCTTTGTTTGTGGTTCTAATGAGCATTGGGCAAAGAAGTGTCCAGAACGCAAAGGAAGGAAGCCTCCATAGTAGAAGACTGCGAACATGGTGACCAGTGCTAGAGAAAATAGTGGGTATGGTAATTTACCATATGTTTTCTCTGTATTTCAATCTACTAGTTGCTGGCTTGATACTGGTGCTAATGTTCATGTGTGTGCTGATGCTTCTTCATTTACTTCTTACCAGGTCGCGTGAGATTCCTCCGTCCTAATGGGGAATGGGTCACATGCTTCTATTCATGGTGTTGGTACGGTCGAGCTGAAGTTCACTTCGGGGAAGATTGTCCAATTGAAGAACGTACAACATGTCCCTTTTATCAAGAAGAATCTCGTTAGTGGCTCCCTTTTATGTAGGAATGGCTTTAAGATAGTGCTTGAGTCGAATAAAGTTGTCGTGTCTAAGAGTGGACAATTTATTAGTAAAGGCTATGAGTGCGGAGGCTTGTTCTGCTTTTTCCTTTCAGATTATTGCAATAAGTCTATGAACTATATTTGTGATAGTGTTAATGAGAGTGATGCTAGTGTTTGGCATTCGTGTTTATGTCATCTAAATTTGGTTCTATGTCTCGACTTTCCAGTTTGAATTTAATTCCGAATTTTTCCATTATCAAAGGTTCTAAGTGCTCAAGTTGTGTGCAATCTAAGCAACCTCGAAAGCCTCACAAAGCTGCAGAGGAGATACACTTAGCACCGCTAGAACTTATACATTCAGATCTTTGTGAGATGAATGGTATATTGACTGAAGGTGGAAAATGATATTTCATGATTTTGATTGATGATGCGACTAGATATTGCTATGTTTATTTGCTAAAAACAAAAGATAAGGCTCTAAACTACTTTAAAATTTATAAGGCTGAAGTTGAAACTCAACTAGAGAAAAAGATCAAAAGAATTAGGTCCGATCGTGGTGGCGAGTATTTCTCAAATGAGTTTGACTTATTCTTTACGGAACATGGTATGATACATGAGAGGACGCCTCCCTATTCTCCCTAATTAAACGGGATTGTCAAAAGAAAGAATCACACCTTGATTGACTTGGTTAATTCCATGTTAGACATGGCTGGATTATCTAAGGCATGGTGGGGGGAGGCTTTATTGATATCATGTCATGTTCTAAATAGAGTTTCCATGAAGAATAAGGAGAAGACGCCATATGAGGAATGGATTGGTAGAAAACCATCGCTCTCTTACTTACGCACATGGGGTTGTTTGGCCAAAGTTAACGTACCAATCAACAAGAAGCGTAAGTTAGGACCTAAAACTGTGGATTGTATCTTTCTTGGATATGCTCATCATAGCAATGCCTATAGATTTTTAGTGGTTAAATCCGAGGTGTCTGATGTTCATGTTAATTCATTAATAGAGTCTCGTGATGTTACTTTCTTTGAGACCATATTTTCTATGAAAGATTTACATAGCATGTCTAGATTATCTTCCGATGTGATTACTAAAACAATGAACCTAGTGCATTTTCTGATCATGCTGAACAAACACTTGAACCAATCCATGAGGAGATTGATAGTGAAGCTCCTAGGAGGAGCAAGAGACAAAGGACTGCAAAGTCTTTTCGTGATGATTTCACTGTTTATCTTGTGGATGACACTCCTAGAACTATTTTAGAGGCATATGCATCTTCTGATGCAGATGACTGGAAAGAAACTGTTAATAGTGAGATGGACTCTATTCTTTCTAATGGAACTTGGGAAGTTGTCGATAGACCATATGGTTGCAAACCTGTGGGTTGTAAATGGGTGTTCAAGAAAAAGCTTAAGCCTGATGGTACTATTGACAAGTATAAGACTCGGCTTGTGGCTAAGGGTTATACTCAGAAAGAAGGCGAAGACTTCTTTGACACTTATTCACCTGTTGCCAGATTAACCACTATTCGTGTATTACTTGCTCTGGCTGCCTCACATAGTCTTATCGTTCATCAGATGGACGTTAAGACAACTTTTCTTAATGGAGAGTTGGATGAGAAAATCTATATGGATCAGCCAGATGGATTTGTTATAAAGGGTCAAGAAGACAAGGTGTGCAAGTTGTTGAAGTCTTTGTATGGTCTGAAACAAGCTACTAAGCAGTGGCATGAGAAATTTGATTCAACACTTCTAGCAGCAGGCTTTTCAGTCAACGAGGCTAATAAATGTGTGTACTACCGTCATGGTGGGGGTCAGGGAGTTATACTATGCTTGTATTTTGATGACATACTCATCTTTGGAACAAATCTTGACGTGATCAATAAGGTCAAGACTTTTCTATGCCAAAGCTTTAATATGAAGGATCTGGGTGCGGCTGATGTTATCTTGAACATCAAGCTAATCAAAAGAGAGAATGTGATTACTCTTACGCAATCTCATTATGTTGAGAAGCTCTTGAACCGTTTTGGTTACAAGGATAGCAAGCCTTCTCCAACACCTTATGATTCCATCTTGATCCTTCGAAAGAATAAGAGAATTGGCAGAGATCAATTAAGATATTCTCAGATTATTGGATCTCTTATGTATTTAGCTAGTGCTACTAGGCCTGACATCTCGTTTGCTGTGAGCAAACTGAGCCGGTTTACTTCTTTCCCGGGAGATGATCATTGGCGTGCGCTTGAGCGGGTAATGCACTATTTAGTTGATACTATGGATTATGGAATTCATTATTCTGAATATCCAGCAGTACTAGAAGGCTATAGTGATTCCAATTGAATATCTGATGCTGATGAGCTGTATGCCACGAGTGGATATGCATTTACTTTTGGTGGTGCTGTTGTTTCATAGAGATCATGCAAACAGACCATTTTTACGAGGTCTACCATGGAAGCAGAGCTTACCACACTAGATACAGCTACAGTTGAGGCCGATTGGCTACGTGAGCTCTTGATGGACTTGCCTATTGTTGAGAAACCTGTGCCATCAATCCTCATGAATTATGACAATCAAACTGTGATAGTCAAAGTGAACGATTATAAGGACAATATGAAGTCATCAAGACATATTAAGAGACGTTTGAAGTCTGTCAGGAAAATAAGAAACTCCGGAGTCATATCAGTAGAATATATTTTAACTGGTGAGAACCTGCCAGATCAGTTCACCAAGGGGCTATCACCTAATGTGATAGACAGTGCATCGAAGGAGATGGGTATGAGACCCATATGTGCTATTCCATAGTAGTAACCCAACCTATGTGATCGGAGATCCCGTGAAGTAGGGCCTGAGAAGAACAAGCTATTGGTTAGCATGAGAGTAACCTTTTATAACCCACTCGAGAAGCGGTGCATTACTCTCGATATCTGTATGGCAGGTTGGTTGTTGCCTTAATGTATTCAGTTGGCTTTAAATAGCGAAGATGTTGTCCTACAGAACATTCTTGAATGAATACACCTATATGAGCCCGATTATTGTAAGATCATAATCTGTAAGATTTGGGTGATCTCTATTAAGCTCACGAAAGACCAAGACAGTATGACCTATATGCCCCACCCGCGGAGAAGCCTACTGGAGGTGTAGTATCAGTTATGAGAGTAAGTGAAACTTGTTTGCACAAAACTTGTAATTTAAGTCATAGTCCATTGTTCAAGTTGTGAATGAGTGTAGCTTATTGTTATAGATGGAAGTTCAATTTAACAGTCTCCACTAAAAACACTGGTATATTAAACAACAGTGGGGTGAGGCAAAGTCTCGCTAGGACTTTGAGATGTGGTGGGGGATTGCTGGAATTATATGGGCTTGGCCCATTAATATTCACAATAATTCTTGAAAAATCTCAAAGGCCCATTTATGAGTGGTGTGAGTGCAAAGGTTTAGTTCTACATTGCTAGTGGAGGTGGAGGGAGTCCAACTTATAAGGTTGGTTGCTCTAGCATCTCTTGCAAGTGTGTGGATGAGAAGAAGGAAGAACACACGCGCGCGTTCGCTCGCCTCGCCGAGCCGGGTCGGGCTGGGGCGGGTGGGGCGGGGCGGGGCGTGGGCGTGGGCGATGGGCACGGCCGTGCATCACCTGCGTGAATGGTCCGCCGAAATTCGGTCCCTTGCCTTGCGGGGGCGCAGCTTCCTTTTGCACTTTCTTTTTGCTGCGTATTCCATATATTTCCGTATATTTGGTTATGGAAACCGACATATTAATATGGTAACCGACTCGGTTGCGGGACGCTCAACCCTAGCGGTTCCTCCCTATAAATACGTACGGGTATCGCCACAAATCATATCACGTAATCACCTAGGGTTTTTCCTTTCGCTTCTGTTGCGCCGCCAAGACTTCTCCATCCCGATCGTCGGCGTGCACCGACGAACGGGAGAGCAGATCTCCGGAACCGTCGTCCTCTGCGATCCTGCACCGGGAAAGGGCGAATAAGGTTTTGGAAAGCGCTCTGCACGACTCCTCGATCGCTTCCTCGTCTTCGTCAAGCTCGTCGCCACGGCTCGTTTTCCTCGTCGTCGAGTCGGTCTCACCTTCCGTCATCAACAACGTGATGGTGCTGCACGTCGTTGCCACCTACTCTACCTAGTCCAGAAGAAAACGTACGTACTCTCATCTCAAACCATGTCTTCCATACTAGCTTTCGTGATCTGTTTATCTATGATAGATGTTGCTTGTATGGTAGATACTATGTTTTTGCCTGGCCTTATAGACCTGCCTAGATCTTGCGTAGACTTGTCTAGTTCATCATGCAATCTGTTAATCATGCTTATGATTTATTTTTAGATTAATATAAAACTAAAAGTGCTAATTTATCCAACAATCCAAAAACCTTATTATTGACACTTTAGTTTTATGGCTGGATTTATCGATGCAATGAGGCCAGAGAAATTCACTGGCGTGCACTTTAAGAGATGGCAAGTGAAAGTCACTCTGTGGCTTACTGCCATGAATGTGTTCTGGGTGTCCACTGGCAAACCTGAAAGCGATCTCACTGCAGATCAGAAAAAGGCCTACAGTGAAGCCAACACAATATTCTTGGACGTTGTTATTGGAGCTTTGATAGATCGTTTTCAGGACATCTATATCTATCATACAGTCGCAAAGGAATTGTGGGACGCTCTGATCTCTGAGTATGGTGGTTCTGAATGCTGGCACTGAACTGTATATCATTGAGCGGTACCATGATTATAAGATGGTAGATGATAAATCTGTCGTCGCGCAGACTCATGAGATACAATGCATTGTGAAGGAACTCGAATTGCTTAAGATCGTCGTACCTGAGTATCATATATTTTTGTCATGATTTATTTTGTCTAAAAATGCTATTCTTTATCTAGGATGTTCAGTATTATTTTACACTCAAGTAATTTACTGAATAAAATTTGGTCATGACAATGATAATTACCAAGAGAATATTGGTTAAAAATAATAGTTAAAATTCAGTAATTCACATATGTTTTATTCAGTAATTAGTGATGGGTGTAAAATAAAATTGAACACCCTAGGTGTATAATAGCACTGCCTTATTTTGTCTTAAAAAACAAACATAACTTAAAAAATCGACAACAATTGAAAATCAGATGGAGTAGTATGTTGGACGTATATCCAGATAGGCCCTTTCTATATACTTTTGTAACCTAGCCTAACCATCTACCCTCCATCTATGTACTTTGGACTTAATCATACAGTTAGTTGAAATTTTGGGTCCACATCTAATTAGGAATGTCAGAATTTAAGACAATTGTATGTTTTCTGTTTGGGGGCAATTGCATGAGTGTTTGTTTTGGACTCTAATTCTAAAAATAGATCTCTTATTCAGACTTTGAAAAAAATGAATTTTTTTTTCTAAAATTAAAGAGCCCGATAGCCCCTCTTTTTGCCTTTTGGTGTATAGAGCGCCGACCAGGCTTCGACAAGGATACGCGGGGCAGCCAAGTGCGACCGGGCGTCGGCGGGGACGCGCCGGTGCGGCCGAGCTCGCCGAGCTCGGATTAGAACTCCGCCTGCCGCCGACACTTGAAGAAGAAACGTGGCTTCTAATGCAGTTCTTGAGAAATACATGATTATTGATTGTTTTTGCTTATTTTCGTCGAAATTCAATTCTGATTGTAATTAATGTAATCATATTCAAATTTATTTAAAACTTACTACAAAATCATCAAATATCTCATTTTCATTTGGTCGTATGCACACTAGCTAGTCAAAGCGGCAGTGAATTTGTAAAGCTTGGTACAAGGGGCATCATTGTCTTTTACCATGAAACTTAACAGCGTTAAGAGCACTAAACAGAACAGGGGCTGTCGGTTGCTTTACATTCAAAAAAGAGGTCTAATAATATTACAAAGTTTGAAAAAAATGTCCATTTTCAAAATTGGAGTGCAAAAGAGATCCGCTGTTGCAATTTCCCGTTTCTGTCCCGGCCGCTGTACCCACGATGAGTTTCAGCCCTGTCCGACATGTTCTGTATGTGACTGCGCGTCCCTCCGCTTGCCGCCGCACAATTGCCACGCTGTGTCGCGCCCCACACGCCGCGACACGCACGGAGACGGAGGCCTCCGCTGCGTCTGCAGCCGTGCATACAAAACACCGTTCTGCGTAGGGCTTGAAGAAAGGTTGTGGCGAACGGAGGGAGGCTTCATCCTGGGCTTCTTATGGTCACCTTGTCGCTGGCATCTACTACTAATTCGGTAATTCCTCCGGCAGCGTAGGCTTCGTCAGGGATGACACAATTTCCTGGCGACGCATACTGATTATTGTTCAGTAAGTTTGAGAAGGACCAGAATTCACCATACACGTTTATATGTACGAAACCATGTATGTGTACCGCTATATATGTATTAGAACAGCTGGCTATGTGTCACTTGTATTAGCATTATTTAATTCAAAACCTTGAACAAACAGTGACGCGAACAGCTTTCGTAGCTCAGTTGGTTAGAGCACCCGTTTAGTAAGCGGGAGGTCTTGAGTTCGACTCTCAACGAAAGCATGTTTAGATCTTTTATTTTTTTTGCGACATCACTGATTCTTAAGACAGTCAGCGCCATCTCGAAAGTGGGAACCTCCAACGAACTCATTATTTGATTCCATATGGCCATTTTATCTTTTTCCTTTAAAAAAACTTTTTACTACTAGAAGCACATTTGAATCTTCAGGGAAAACTTTACCTCAATTCCAATAAACTATCCAATCAATTGGACATTTCTTTCACTTGGCCCTACCCCTTTACACAAGGTAGGTGGGTGAGGCAGGTGAAAATGTTGTCAATACACTTGAGCAATTATTAACAATAGCGGAGATACACAAGTACACAAATATATTTATAGTAAAATAGTACACAAATATATTCGCCTAAGAAAATACACCAAGTAAACCAAGAACAAAGTTTATTTTCATCTAACTGATACGGTACTACCATACATGAAGATTCATCTGGTCATGGTACCTATTGCCTACGGATGAATAGGAACAAGATAACTTTTATAAGTCAGCTTGGTTGAATGCATTGACGACAACCTCATATGTCTAATAGTGCAAGAGAATGTAACCGGACTCATAGTAGCCATGAATCAAGGGCAAACATGTCGTCACAACCGGACTTCACTGAGCCATTGGAGGATTGGTATCCCTCAGCAGAGAACTGCTTTGTCGTAGTTCGTCATTGGCGTATTGAGCTACTACGTACGGATCAGTTGTAATTAAAAAAAATTAGATCTTGTGTTGTTCGGATTTAAGCTTTTGAGAGTTTTAAAAAGTTAGATGTTGACCTAAGATGTGGAATAAGATTTGGATGTCAATAAATCCTGTATATCAGGATTTAAACTTGAGAGCTCTAGTTTTTTCGATTTTTTACTCTGTTGATAACGTTTTCAATTAGACGCACCATATGGACAGATCAGATTGGGATTTGTACATGATGAATGTTAGTACTTTTATTTGATTTTAGGAGAATCCTCTAGAGCATATAAAAATAATTCAAACACGTCGCAGGATAAGTTGTTGAGGAATTTTAATTTCATGAGAGCGGATTTCGTGCACACATGGCTCATGCCCATGGGTGACAAGAACCGTCAGATTTTTTCGGCTCAGAGATTCGTGCCTCCCTGAGAGCTTGTTAACCGACGTCAATGTAATGGAAAACAGTAAACAACTAATGCTCGGTAGCATTTGTATTAAGTACAGTTACTCATTAGGGAGGCAAGCTACTAGCAGTTAATAAGTAAAACCTGTCCACTGAAGCAAACAATGTGAGGTTTAACTTTTTTCACTAGAAAAAATATATTGCATTGTATCCCAAAGGGAGATAACATCACACTCTATGGAGACTACAATGCAAGAACGTCCCAGCACGGTGCACGGCATGCAGCGACGTACGGCATAGCTTAGACTATCGCTGTCAGTTACCAAGCTCCGTAACGCACGAGGCTCTGTTTCACAACGTCTCTCGTCCTAGTTTTGGAATCCCCAAAGTCCAAGGAAGCACGCCGCCGCAGAAATAAACTAGCTTCCGTGGTCCGACCATCCCAATGTGGGTCCAAACAAGTGAACACAACCTAATGCCAAATAGTAAATAAATTCGTGCATACCAATCATCTAGCCAAAACTAGCATCTATATATTTGAACCAAGATGGAGGCACGGCTAACACGTACGAGATCACTACCTTCATACATTCGTGCTACACACAGCATCGCTGCGCAGGTCGCAACAATGGCTTCTTCCTCCGGCTCACGGTTCCTCCTGGCGCTGCTTGTCGCGACCATGGCCGCGTTCTTGCACGCCCAGCAGGCTGTTGTGGCGGCCCGTACCGGGAACCCGACCGTGGGGTTCACGAAAGTGAAGCTCACTGACGACGATTTCCAGGTGCAGAGCCCCTACAACGTTCCGGAGAGCAAGCGGTTTCAGTACCGCGACGGCGTGCGCACGTTCTGGGTGTACAAGAACGACAAGCCCTTCAACACGGCCACGCACACCAACCCACGGTCCGAAGTCAGGGTCCGAGTAAGTACAATATACACGAATTGAATTTGAACGAGAATGAATTAAACCGTCACTAGAGGTAGTGAGATTCATCACTAACTCATGTCGTCTTGGAATTGTATCAAAATCAATTAATCGGTTCTTTCTCAGGGCCACGACTACTCTTCCGGGGTGTGGCAGTTCGAGGGCTACGGCTACGTGCCGTCGGGGACATCAGGGGTGTCAGTGATGCAGATCCACAACGAGGAAGGCGCCGCGCACTCGACGGTGCTGATGCTGCACGTCTACGACGGCGTCCTCCGCTTCTACAGCGGCGCCGCCGTCGAGAAAAACATCTACGACCGGTGGTTCCGGCTCAACGTGGTGCACGACGTCGGCGCGTCGACGGTGGCCGTGTTCGTCGACGGCCAGGAGAAGTTCCACACCAAGGTCATTCCCAGTGAGTCCTACTACTTCAAGTTCGGGGTGTACATGCAGCACCACGACCAGTCCACGCGCATGGAGTCGCGCTGGACCAATGTCGCCCTCTACACCAAGCACTAGGGATCGAGCGAGCACTCTTGTAGATAGCTCTATATATCCGTGCCGTGCGTGTAATGAATTATTTGTGTATATTTACGCGGCAGAGTATGTATATATATTATCAGGAGAACTGAATAATAAAGATGGTTTTATTATTGAGTATATGTTGAAGTAGTATAGTCTATATCCACTATATACATAAATGTTGTATCTCCATGTATACATTATTCTTCACTTGGTACCAGCGCCATCGTACAGGCGATCCTCCTTGCGTTGACGCTCGATCGGCTTGGTCTAAGGCTGCGCCGAAAGGGGGGTGACATGTATTCGTATGCGTGCTGTACGTAGAGCAACTCCAGCATCCCCTATAGCAACCCCCCCCCCCCTACTATTTGATGTATGGGATGGTAAAAATACTTGCTCCACCTGATCTCCTCTCCCATCCCCTTTTTTACTCCATGCATCAAAATCTCTCCTCTCCATCAAGGTGATCTCCCACTCATTCCCAATACATGGCTCCCACTGATTTTTAGCCGTTTCTTCTGACACAAGGAGTTTTTTGTTCGCTCACTCTCCTTCCCGTACACGAACACTACCGTCGCTGCCTACCGTCCGGCGCCGCCTCCGGCCGGATCCACCCTTTGTGTGCCCTTACCTAAAAATTCCGTTTCGGTACCGACCTGAATGGTCGGTATGCCTCATTCCAGTCACCTAGCCGGTACCTTACAAGTAAACATCCCGTACCGGTCAAGTTACCACCGGTCAAGTTACCGGCCAGTATCCCGGCCGTTTCGGCCAATACTGGAAAATTGCTCTACTGCGGCTACAACGACTCCCTCACTGCATAGTGCGTAGCGTCCGTTATCCTAACCTGTGCTACGGCAGCTCTTGCTCTTCATCACTAGACGAGGTATGCTAGCTAGCAATTGATGAATCGATTTGGTATGGTGTACATAGACTAGTCTTATTCTGGGCTGAAACTAAAATTATTAATTGTATTTTGATATGTAAGTATTTATTTAAATTATTATTATATTAAGTCCGGAACGAGATTTTTGCTATTTTGACCATGAAAACTACGGGCTTCGTTAAAATAACCACAAAACCATGAGCTTTGCTAAAATGATCATGAAACCATGACTTCTTCGCTAAAATGACCACGAGTTATTTTCTCGACAAAAATGCCATTGGCCTTCTTCTTCTTCTCTCTCTCTCTTCTCTCTCCTTCTTCCCTCTCCCGAACCACAGCGCCGCCGCCCCCCGACCCTCGCTGCGCCGCGCCGCCGCCCGCCGAACAAGATGGACCTGCCCACCGAGTGCCCAATCCCACTCCCGTCTCTGCGCTCAAGCCCGCCTCAGCTCTGCGCTCGAGTCCGCTTCCAGCTCCGCGCTCGCCCCCGGCGCACCGCCCTGCCTCCCACCGCTGCTGCCATCAATCGAGAGGCCTCCGCCTAGGTCGAAGCGTCAGCAGTGCCATGAATCAAGGCCGGCCCCGCCCAGCTCAAAGCGACCGTCATCACGGTGAATCATGGCCACCACCGCTGTGAATCGAGCCCCCGGCCTCATGGTGCCGCGCAGGCCGACGGGCGGCGGCGCTCGGAGCTGAGGCGGGCTCGAGCGCAGAGACAGGGGCAGGATCGAGCACTCGGCGGGCGGGTCTAGCTTGTCCAGTGGGCGGCACCACGACATAGCAAGGGCCGGCGGGCGGCGGCGCTCGGAGCTGAGGCGGGCTCGAGCGTAGAGACGGGGCAGGATCGAGCACTTGGCGGGCGGCACCGCGGCATAGCGAGGGCCGGCGGGCGGCGGCTCTTTGGTTCAGGAGAGGGAAGAAGGAGGGAGAAGAGAGAGAGAGAGAGGAGAGAGGAAGAAGAAGGCAGGAGCATTTTTGTCCAGGAAATAACTCATGGTCATTTTAGCGAAGAGGTCATGGTTTTGTGGTCATTTTAGCGAAACTCACAGTTTTGTAGTCATTTTAGCAAAGCTCATAGTTTTCGTGGTCAAAATAGTAAAAATCTCGTTCGGAACGTTACGCCGGGACCATCCGGAATCGGAACGATCCATTCCAACACATAAACCGGAACAACGACTGAAACAGAATTTTTAGGTAAGCTTGCGCCTCCCCAACCCTCGAAACCACCATCACTGCTCAACCTACCGCCGCCTGACCTGATTTGGGCAGCACAACATCTCTCTGCTATCCATATCGGGGCTTCTTCAGCGACGATAGAGGAGCGCCTAGTCCATGCCGCCCTGGCCATGAATCTCGGCTGTGCCGCCTTCCCCCTCGCCTCCCCCGCCCGTCTTCCCTCCCCCTCCTCCCCCCCCCCCCCCACACACACACACTCACACACACTATGCCACCATTCTTCCCCGATCTGACGATGTTTTCTCCCAAGCCATGTCCTGGTGCTCCGACTGCCCTGGCCTCCGCGCGGCACAAGGAAAGACGGAAAGACGGGTGCCCGTTGCGGTGGCTGCTGTCAGCATTCCGGACTAGTGCTGTCAGTGAGCGAGCCGAGTAGGTGAGGGAGAGAGGAGGAAGGGGAAGAGAAGGTGGGGCCCACATGTAAGTGAGAGAGAAGAAAAAGGGCCCACATGTCAGGCTAGAGAGGATGGGAGTTTAGGGGAACTGCTGGAGCAACCATGCATCAAATTCTAAAAATACTTTTGATGCATCTCCTAAACCTAAATTTGATACATGGATTTTAGGAGAACTGCTGGAGCTGCTCTAATAGATCGCTTCTCCGGTTCCCAATCAGACAGGAAGGTGTTTGTTGCCGTAAAGTACAACGAACTATTGCTATAATGCTACACTTGCAGCTTCCATGTAATTTTTCGGCTAAGGAAAAACAGAACCAACATGGGACTTGGCACAAGAGTGGTAACGAAAATGACAATGCAATCGTCAGTTCGTCACACCCTGAAAATGTCTTTGAGCATTTCACACCACTATGGCGAGCAACTTGTGCTACTTTCAACTGTTATTTCAATTAGCTTCGTTGTGTGTGTTTTTGGTGCAACCGGTTAGCCAGGGCTGAAGATCAGGAACAACGGAACATGATTGAGGAAGACATGAGGAGTGATCCAAGGGTAGTTCCAATACTGGAGCAGCTTGTACTGGACAAATGTCAGAATTAGGATGTGTTTGGTAGGGGTGACAATATAATAACATAAGAGAATAGTTGTCAAATGAGAAGACCCCCCCCCCCACACACACACACACAAAAAGTAGTCATATACTGCGATAGAAATATATCCCTAGCATGTGTATATAAGGAGCTCTTTTTTTTCACTTTGAATATTGGATTGAAGTTGACGCATCCAATGCATTTGGAAGGATAGCTCCATCTTGTAAGTTTGGTGGGCACATGTGTTTTGGGCCGTGATCACACAAATCAAGTTTGTTCATAAAGGCTGCATGCAGCCAGGCAAATTCGAAATCAAGTCCTCATCAAGTGCATGACTCTCATAGCTGAAGTTATGAAGAACTAAGGCCGCAAAAAGAAAAAACAATTTTTGCATGATCATTCATCCTAAAGAAATAATGTTGTTGTTTGCTAGTTTTAGTTTTGCTAAAACAGATCCGGTGATGGTTCCTAGCATGGTAATTGTGAGATGATGCCTGGCAGTTTAATCATGCAAATTTAACATGCCGGCATGAGCCTCATGTTTTTCTTTTCCAGTTTTCTTACCTTTATTATTTTTCATCAACTATATATACTATGAAACCTGTGCCGTGATTGGACATATGTATATATAGAACACATGAAACAAGTAGCTATCTAGGGGGAAGTCACATGAGCTTAAAACAGCACTTATCTCTCAGTAAGATGTTGGTGAGAGCTGAAATTAGAGAGACACCAACCTCCCAGCTCAGCTATTCAACATCTGCTTCGGCAAAAGAGTGCTCTATCTCTCTCACACACATACTCAGTGGCGTTGCAGGTGTGCCTGTGCCACGGCACAGTGATGCTGACGCGGAGGGTTGTAACGCCCGCTCCCCTGGTCGTGGGTGACACTAGCTGAATAAGAACTGCGAAGAAGGCGTCTTTGATCCTCTAAAGCGGATTTCGTTCAGGGAGGCGACGTCGTCTTTCTATGTTATTGCGTATGTTTCAGATGTAAGCTCATTGGGCCTTATCATTGACAGTTCATGGAGATTTAATCTAGCCTATTCTCTTGTTCCTTGCATATATATAACCAAAGCATTTTTTTTTAACAAAACAAGTTTTATTTATTGGGCCTTGCTGGTTTTCCTAGCTTGGATGTCAACCGTTGTGATCGTAAACTGAAATGAGCCACCAATGCTTAATTACTTGCCTTCAATTTGATGTTTTATGGCTTCTATGACTGTGGATCGATGTTAATATATGTTATATATAGATAAATAATCAAACGTACGTGTCGTACGTGCACAAAACTAGTAAGATATAAAAATTTAGACCTAAAATCGTTAAGCAAGTAAGAAAGTATTTTCGGCACAGTATTTTCGGCACAAAAAAAAGAGTTAGAAAATATTCCAAACAAAAATATCGTGCTTCCTTGGGAAGCAAGTTGAAGCCGGTGTAACTGTTGAGATCCTCACGTTGCCAGTGCGCTGACGGATAGCCATGGGGTATCACATGCAGTATCATTTGCTCCTTTTTGTTTATTTTTAATTTTATAACTACTGTTTTCTCGACATTCAGATCATGCCAAGTTGTCCTCAAACAAAATCTCTTAAGGCATCATAAACGTAAACAACCTATATTATCATTCTCACGTATATATCCGTTTCAACAGATAAGTTGACAGACTTTGAAAAAAGGGAAACGCCAAAAAAAAAAAAAGGAAAAGACTAAGCGAAAGGAAACACGAGAGGAGCACAATCTTTTCACTATTACAATAATAATTTTGACAACGTACCATAACCGGCCATAGTAGCGGACCATCCATCCGCTACTACGAATGTGTTGCTAATTAGTAATTAGGTTGAAAGTTTGTAAGGAATCAATTGTCGTCACTAAGTTCATACTTTTTATATTAAAAAATAGCGGTAGAGAAGCGAAATGCCCGTTGCTACCCTTGATTCAGCCGACGCAAAAAGGGGTCCACACCAAAAGGTGTTGGGTGTTAGCAGTTGAGATATGTCTTTGGTTTAGATATGATTAGTCTGTTGTAATCTCTAACTTAGAGGCTATTTTTCCTTTGTTGTAAATCCTAACTTAGGGGACAAGTCTGTAATCTTTATATAATGCAATGTATGTGGTACCTTGATACGCTTCCAATAATCATCACATGGTAATCAGAGCTAGCCTCTAACACATCTAACCTTTTTTTTCTCTTAGTCATCTCGTCTAGTTGTGCCGCCGCCATCTCTACCCTGCCGCCAGCCACCATCTCTACCCTCCTCGCCCACCCTGTCACCGTGAAACTCTCTCGCGATAAATGCAACCTATGGCAGGTGCAGGTCCTTCCTGTCATCCACAGTGCGCAGTTGATTGGCCTTCTTGAAGGTTATGTACCACTACCACCGGCGACCATGCGGATCGCTGACTCCTCCGATGCTACAAAGACGACGGAGGCCCCCAATCCTGACCATGCCTCTTGGCTGGTTCAGGAACAGCTTCTGTTGGGCTACCTCAACAACTCCATGTCCCGGGAGGTGTTGGCTCAGGTGGCTCGCTGCACCTCTTCGGCCCAGGTTTGGACTAAAGTTTGAGGCGACAAGGAGTGCACGGCCTACTTCAGCAAGATGACCGATTTCGCCGACGATCTAGCGGTGGCAGGCAAGACATTGGGTGAGGATGACCTCATCTCCTACATCCTCGTCGGGCTTGACGAGGAGTTCAACCCGTTTATTAAGAACGTGTGTGGCCGGGATGATCCGATCTCCCTGAGCACCATGTATTCTCACATGCTTATTGCTAAAGCCCGCATTGAGGCACAACGCCAGGCTCAACATCTCCTGATTGCCAACGCTGCCGCGCGTGGACTGTAACACCCCAATTTTCAAAATCTGGGATAATCAAAAATTTGCTCAATTAATTAAGGTGTTAACATTGATAAAAGCCATCTAAAGAAAAACCAATAAAATAAAATAAATTTGTTTGATGCATTCATGCTGGAGTAGTTACATTAGGGTTTTATTGGGTGAAAAATATTTTTAAAAAAATACGATTAGGGATTGATTTGGATTAGTGTAGAAAAGAACCAGGATATAGAAAAGGAAATAAAGAAAAGAAACCAGTCAGTGCTCTTGGGCCGAAACCCCGCCCGCGGCCCAACTCTCTCCCCCTATCCTTCCTCTGTCGTAGCCCAGCTCCTCCTCCCGTAGATATTTCTATAAGCAGGAAATGCTTATAGTGCTAGACCTTATGATACTACTTGGGGGTATGAAACACCTAGTAAATAGAATTACTTTTCAAATGGTCTTAGGTGTAGTTGGCATTTATGCAAACAAACCCTTGTGTTAGCCTTCCTTGATTTAAGCCTGTTTGTCATATATTTTCCACACTTGCTGAGTACGAAAACGTACTCACGCTTGCTAGTTTTCTTATTCCTATGAAATGCTGCTCAGAAGATGGAGATGATGTGGGGTATCATGAAGAAGATATCGTCTAGGCGCGCAATCCCCCGTCGACTGCCTGTGGAGTTATGGAGTCTTCCGCTATATCGTTGTATATCGACATGTACCATCTAGCTCTAGTGGCACCTATGTAATAATCCCTAACTCGATGTCAGAATAAAGACAATGGTTGTACTGGTATTTTCACTGTTACTATCATGTACGTGTGAAACATAATTCTAGACACACGTACGATACACTTAGTTTGGTCTTTATAAACCGGGTGTGACAGGAGGTGGTATTAGAGCCATGTCGACCGTAGGTTGACGGCCAGATAGTCGTTTTTGTTTATAAGACTCAAAACTATTTTGAAAAACTATTTTGAGTCCAAAAACACTCCATACCATTGTTTCTCTTCCCTTCCTTGATTTATTCCTTTTCAAAAATATTTTTGAAAGTCTTTTGAAAGATAACAAAAATTTCCCAGACATATCCTCTTTTCAACATATAGAATGTAGGACTAAGCCCTAGCTTCGATAGTAGCGAGAGTAAGGCTTATATAACGTATAACGTCCGCTAATAGATACGTGATTGATTGATTGATTGTTGTGCTTTGTGTGATTTGGATCTTTTGTTTGTCGATGAAGCGTAAGACTTGTCTCACACGACATCTTTTCACAGGTGAGGACAATATTAGCACCAACAACAACCACCCGGCATGGTCAAGTAACTTGGGGATATCAACTCCTTTAGCCACGCCACACCCTGCCAGAGACCGCCACTTTTCGTACCAATCAACACTAGTGGAAGCCATAAGGATGTTTTGTACCATTGTGCCGACCATGACCCTGTGTCCCAACAAGTACCGACATAGAGACCGCATTAGTCAAGCCTGACCATTGTTGACCGACACCTTAGTCTGCAACCCAACTCCGTTGTGTCTGCTTGTGCCAAGATTTGGTTCGCACCCTTCGCCTATAAAAGGATACAAGTTGTGAAGGTTTACACCACCGAGCAGAACTTGCAGAGAACCATATTCCACTTCAATCACATTGCCTATACGCTCAACATCTTTCACCAACAATGGCAGAACCCCAATGGATCACCACCAACTACCTAGACGAGCCTGGTTTCCCAAAAATCCTGTATGCTGCCATGAACACCGTTGGAATCATGGAACCCCCAGAATATGTTGGAATAGAATACAATGATTCTGTCCTAGAGCGATGTGATGTCACCATTCACATCGGAGAAAGCAAAGACCACCCAAACATCAAGCCTTGGAGCATATTCACCATTGGATTCCGTTTCTCGGATACCTACCGGTCTGTTGCCCGCAAAGCCCTAAGATCCCTATGCCAGATATTTGAGGAGTCTATCAGTAATTACAGTTGAGATTCTTCCCACCCGTGGTCAATGATCAGCCCTTCTGGAAGGAAAGGATTACCGCCCTAGATTCCCTAGGAATCCGTGCCAATGATCCACCCACCATTGTTTTGGCCCGTCATCTGCTCGCCCTAGATGAGCTGCATGACCAACAAGCCAAGATATTGAAGCAGTGCATTCAGTAGTACGTAGAAGCTGAAGGAGAGAACCGTATCCTTCGTGTTCAGCTAGCAAAAACTAAGGTACGAGTCACAAAAGCTGAAAGCCATGCCGTCTTCAAGGATGTCGCCCTCAAGAATACGGAAAACTGCCACAACCATATGCTACACCGAGCATATCTCACAGGACGCGCGCACAGGAAATCCCCGCGTCATCATAGAGTGCAGGAAAACCCAATCTTGTACGGAGTCCCAGTGCACCATGCCACCAGCTCCAAGAGGAAGTTTACAGCAGCAGCATCCACCTCTTCCTCGTCCAGCGAAGGAGAAGATCCTCTCCCTCTGATTCAGCAGCCCATGAAGGAAGAAGGAGGAAACACTCCCACCCCATCCCGTGAGGCATCCCCATCAAAGGATCTCACAAAAGCATGACTGCTTGGACCGTGCCCCGTAGAAGCACCATCAGTATCACCATTATGGAGTGAAGCTACATGGTCCGACCCTTATTAGTATTGTATGAAGTACCGTAGTAATAGAAGCTTGCAGTTTAGTGAACTTGTCAGAGCCATCCGTGTAGTAGACCCTGTAACCTGCTCGTACCTGCTAGTACAATCGTTTCCATTTATAATGCTTTGTGTGCTCTAAGCAACCGAAAGATAAGCAAAAAAATGATAAAACTAAAGAAAATAATAATAATAATAATGGATCAAGTTCATAGAGAAGCCCATCTCATCTCTCAGAGGATTGGAATGTCATCCTAAAAGATCACCTCAGCCCAAGGATCTTAAATTAAGGCCACTCGAGAAAAGTCAGCCCAAAGTACAGAAGTGAGACAAAATAGTTCTCCAGACATGGAGAAAAAAGGATCAACCCAGAGAACTTAGGGGCACACATCTAGATTACTGACGATCATTATTATCAAGGAAAGTATAACCATTGGTCCACAAAGTTATTCATAGGAAAAAAAATCTTTGGAAATCCTAAACTATTTGGAAAAGAAAATATTTTGGAAAAGGCCGAATCTCACTGTTGTCACAGTATCGTGCCAACTTTCATTCCGGCCCATCCTACCAGCCTAGTTTATGGAAGTCCCATAAAGTTCAAGAGTTTCATTCAACCGCTTCATCTCAGCTGCCTGTTTTCCCCTTTGGTTGAATATCATCGCCACGATCAGAAACTAATGGAAATAAGTCCCCTACTTTGTGACCCTCTAGCAAAGAAAACCAAAGCAACCATAAGCAAATTCCCTCCTACACAACCCCAACCATTGAGCTTTCAACCCCATCAGCTTCGGGAATGAGAATGAAATTCTTTCGCTTAAAATTTGGACTGTTAGAGCCACTGATGCCTTCACCATTCAAGAGCCGCAATCCCTGGCCATCAGAACAGCATTCGCACAACTACCCGTTGCAGCTGTCGCCTATTATCTGCCAATCACGCCTACGATACCTGCTCCCCAGCTAAAGCTAAAGCTCCACTTGCCAACGTTCATTTGCCAGCAACGGCTAGTGTACAGAGCTATGTCCTGTTAGCGCCACTGCAAGGAATTCTCCAATGGCACTCAAATCCCCGCTAAAAACACTGTCCATGGATTCATTGCTTCATCAGATGAGCCAACACCACTTTCACTGCAGAAAAATCCTCATTGTTTTCCCCTGCAAGCTGTCCGACGTCATCGTCATTCGAGCTTCCAACAAGTCAGAGTCATCGCCAAGCCATTCCAGTGATGTGCTCACCCTGGGACGTGATAATTTGGTTCTACGTCGTGTTCTTCGCCATCATGGCCTGGTGTATGAGGTGCCACATCAATCGCCGCTGAATCGACCGCCCTCTGACTGATCGTTCTCTGTAATACTCCCTATCTAAACCAGTTATGTTCAAAGTATTTTCAGTGACCAGCAAAGAAAGTTGTTTGGAGTACTCTTGGCCTTGTCATTCGGATTGATAGTTTGCCTCTCTCGACGTGACTCAAAATCCTTTTTAAGTGGGGTAGGGATTTTGGCTAAGTAACCCAGCAAGAGTTAAGTAACCAGAGTCGCCAGTGCTACTGCCTTTTAATCTCTAATTTGGAGTAAAAATGTGCGTCTATAATACCTTGGATAAGAATTCTTAAACTTTGGAACACCCTATAAGCCAGAACCTTGCCAAATAACTAGTCGGCATATGGAAAATGCCTTAGAGCAAAGGAAGTCCACAAAATTTCAAGTATTAGCATCGCAAAGCTGGAAGAAGGAAAATACCAAGAGTAAGCTCGAGAATCACCACCAACCGATGTCTACTCAAATCTCGAGGACGAGATTCCATTTAAGTGGGGTAGGTTTGTAACACCCCAATTTTCAAAATCTAGGATAATTCGAAAATTTGCTCAATTAATTAAGGTGTTAACATTAAAAAAGGCATCTAAAGAAAAACCAATGAAATAAAATAAATTTGTTTGATGCATTCGTGCTGGAGTAGTTACATTAGGGTTTTATTGGGTGAAAAATAATTTTAAAAAAAATACAATTAGGGATTGATTTCAGTTAGTGTAGAAAAGAACCAGGAAATAGAAAAGGAAATAAAGAAAAGAAACCAGTCAGTGCTCTTGGGTCGAAACCCCACCCGCGACCCAACTCTCTCCCCTTCTCCTTCCTCTGCCGCGGCGCAGCTCCACCTCCCCACCCTCTCTTTCTCTCCCTGGCCTCAGCCCAACCCAATGCCCCGCCCGCTCAGCCTTTCAGCCCACCAGCCGTGCGCCAGCCCGCCCCGCCAGTCTTCTTCCTCCAGGAGAACAGAGCTGCCAGCCTCCCTCGACGCACCCCGAGCCACCAGGGTCGCGCATCTCCGGATGGAAGGCCCAGAGCTGTCCTAGTCCACCATGGACTATGGACCAAAATCCCAGCCTGGTCTACAACTTTCGTGGACCGAATCCACCAAATTTTCTTACTTAAAATAATTCGTAGAATTTCAGGATAATGGCAGATTTATGGTTTAGCCCTCAGCTTAGTTTTAAATAACGTTTAGGTCCTATAGTTTTACATTTAGGCCCCTGAACTTTAAAATAACTATATTTTAGCCCTTAAACATTTTACACAGAGACCCCTATACTTTTTCATAATTACATTTTAGTCCCTAGAACTTTTCTGCCTTAATTACAGATTAGTCCCTAGATCTTTAAATTGGCATAACTTTTTACTCGTAGCTCCGATTTCAGCGATTCTTGCGCTCGTGATCGTAGGAATGAGCAAAATCTCATTGTAATGATTTCATAGACTCATATTATTGTTTGATGTACTATTTTCTTAATTTTTTTATGTGTATTGTGTGCTTTCCGATGCAATCGACGTGTAGAGCATCCGCCATCTGAGAATTTCCTCGAATTTGAAGACTCTGAGCAGCAGCAATTTGTGGATAGAGGCAAGTGTCCGTTGACCATATTGATCCTATGTTTTCAAAATGTTTTATAAACATGCATGCGGTTAATACGAATCCTATGTCCTTATCCTTCCATATTATTCCTTTGTCGCCCCGGGTTTGGGTAGTACTCTAGGATGGGTATGTCACGCTTAGTTGCAGTAATTTGGGAATGGTTTAAACCCTGTTAATGGATATAACCACTACAAGACTCGATGATGAATAAGATTACTATGAGATAATGGTAATGAGGAAAATTGTCATAGTGGGACTAGGAATCTAGCCAGGCTGAGTTTGGTTTGGTATGGTGCCGTCGTGCACGAGAAGTGGGATAGTGTCGATACATGTTCTAGAATTCTTAGGACCAGCTCGTGGAGCGTGTCCAGTAGTGAGATGTTTTTCCGGTCTGCGGGTGTTCAAAGAAAGGGGGACGGTTAAGGGTTTACATCCGGACCTCAGGTGATGGAGGGTGTACTCCTAGGCACAGCGCCAGAGGGGGCTTCTGTAGGAAGGGTTTACTTCCGCAGCGGTGAAACCTTAGCGTGGGCACTTTGATAGACTGGAAAGCTCTGAAAGATCTTGTGATGATCTTCTGGCCTTCACATCAAAGGCAGTGCGATTCAGGTGACAGGGAGATTTTAGTCACCGATGGGTGATGGAATCACCAACTTGTGGGTAAAGTTGTGCATCTCTACAGAGTTAAAACTGTTATAACAGTCGTGCTCATGGTCATGAACGCATGGACACCTCACACGGTTAAAACACAAATGGGCTATGGATGGAATGGTTGGGCTACACGCTGGGTAAGCTGTGGCAGGTTATGGTAATGGTTTGGGCTACACGCTGGGTAAGCTGTAGCAGGGATAAAGAATCGGATTAAGGCTACATGCTGGGAAAGCTGTAGCGATGAAAAAGAAATGGATTGGGCTACATGCTGGGTAAGCTATAGCAATGATATGAGATTGGTTTCTGCTACGTGCTGGATAAGCAGTAGCAATTTATGGCTTCGGGTGGTATAACCCGTAGATATTTCTATAAGCAGGGAGTGCTTATAGTGCTAGACCTTACAATACTACTAGGGGGTTATGAAACACCTAGTAAATAGAATTGCTTTTCAAATGGTCTTAGGTGTAGTTGGCATTTATGCAAACAAACCTTTGTGTTAGCCTTCCTTGATTTAAGCCTGCATGTCATATATTTTCCACACTTGCTGAGTACGGAAACGTACTCACGCTTGCTATTTTCCCTATTCCTATGAAATGCTGCTCAGAAGATGGAGCTGATGTGGGGTACCATGAAGAAGATATCATCTAGGCGCGCAATCCCCCGTCGACTACCTATGGAGTTATGGAGTCTTCCGTTGTATCGTTGTATATTGACATGTACCGTCTAGCCCTAGTGGCACCTATGTAATAATCCCCGAGTCGATGTCAGAATAAATACAAATGATTGTACTAGTATTTTCACTATTACTGTCATGTACGTGTGAAACATATTCCTGGGCACACGTATGATACACTTGGTTTGGTCTTTATAAACCGGGTGTGAAATGGACGCAGGCGTGGTGGTCGTGGCGGCCTCTCTCCAGGCCGCTCGGGTGATACCCCTAGTTGCTCTGGTGGCCGTGGTGATCATGGCTCCTACGACACCTCCTCCAAGCCTATCTGCCAGTTGTGCAAGAGAACTGGTCACACGGTTGTTCGTTGCTTCAAGCGCTTCGACCCTAGCTTCACCGGTGAGGACGAGAAGGTCGCTGGTGTTGTGTCTTCCTACGGCATTGATACCAACTGGTATGCCGACTCTGGGGCCACCGACCACATTATTTCTGAGATCGACAAGCTGACCACTAGGGAGAAGTACCATGGTCCTGATCAGATTCATATGGCAAATGGCGCAGGTATGGCGATTAGTCACATTGGTCATGCCACTATTCCTTCTCCTCTTGGTAATCTTGATCTCAACAATGTTCTTCGTGTTCCTAGTGCCAGCAAGAATTTAGTCTCCAACCACTACGCATTGGCATGGGTGGTTGGGTCACTAGTCATTAGAAGTTGTTCATCGTGTCCTTAGCGATAATAAACTTCCTCACTCTCGGGAGGCTCGTGTCCAGTTGGTTTGTCATGCTTGCATGCAAGCTAAAAGTTGTCAACTTCCTTACTCTAGGTCATCTAGTGTGTCCTCTTACCCTCTAGAACTTGTCTTCTCATATGTATGGGGACTGGCGTCCACCTCTATTGGGCGTCACAATTACTATGTGTCATTTATTGATGATTATAGCAAGTTTATCTAGATCTATCTTTTGAAACATAAATCTGAGTTGTTTAGTTGGTTTCATACATTTTAGCAGATTCGTCGTGCTTGTCTGTGGTGTGACAATCTTGGAGCAACTTATCTCTCGGTAAATCCAGTGTTTCATGCTCACACAAAGCATATTGAAATTGATTTTCACTTTGTTCGTGAGCGTGTTGCTGCCAAGCTACTGGATATTCGATTCACTCCCACTAGAGATCGGCTTGCTGACGGTTTTACCAAAGCCATCTCCTCTCGACACCTCTAGGATTTTTGTTGCAATCTCAATCTTGTATCTTGTAAAGTTGTGATTGAGGGGGAATATTAGCAGTTGAGATATGTCTTTGGTTTAGATATGATTAGTCTATTGTAATCTCTAACTTAGGGGCTATGTTTCCTTTGTTGTAAACCCTAACTTAGGGGACAAGTTTGTAATATCTATATAATGCAATGTATGCGGTACCTCAAGGTATACGCTCCAATAATCATCATGGTAGGCCCCTCTCTAAGCCCTAACCCTAGGTCTCTGTCGCTGCCGCCACCGGCTCCGCCATCCTGAACATGTCAAAGGCCCCCGACTCCGTCTCATAGGCAGTGTTCCATGTCCTGACCACCGCCTGCACGGTTTGGGCTGTCACTTAGGTCGCTTCGACCGCCGTTGGACACTCTTCACCGCTGCCTCCACCACCTCCGCCGCCATCGTCACCACTTGCATACCCGCTAAGGCCACCACCATCGCCGTGTCGTGGACAGCATTATTGGCCACCACTGCCACCCCAATCCTTGCTTTAGCCAGCTCAGTGGCGGTTGTTTTCGTGGCCATCATAGTCTCTGTGCTCGCCACGGCCACCCCCTCCACTACCTCCATCAGATCCACCACCATATTGGGTGCTCAGGCGGAGGCAGATCTAGTGTCGCCTTGCTCTTCTTCATGCGGGATGTGTTGGTCAACACAGTGCCTTGTGTGAAGGCCTAACAATTACGCTGCTTGAGAATCTAGTGCATGTGCCCCACCATCATCGGCCGGGTTGAGCGGCTCGATGCCATTGCGAGTGAAGAAGGGGAGGAGAAGAGGTGGCAATGGAAGGGAGCAGATAGGGTTGCACTGCCTCGCGTCCCTTTTTTTCTAGATGGTGGTTTAACTTAGTAACAGACCTTACTTGTCGCCTGCCACTATGTTGCATCGCCTTTTTTTAGTGGTAGGCCTAATGCTGCCCGTTACTAAGTTATTATTTGTCTAACTGATTTATGAAGGTAGGGAGATTTTGATGTGAGATAGTTTTTGAGTCGATCAGAACCCACAAATTGAGAAACCTGCATCCCTTCTGTAGTTTTGATGGTATAGTCAGTCATCGGGGAGGTCGTTCACGGTAGCTGTGGCTACAAACGGTGGAGTCGGTCATCGGGGAGATGACAGGGAGCGAGGAACCATCCTCTGGGATTTCAGAGCGTACACGATCTCTAGTAGAGACAGATGCTACGAAGAACTCAACGGCAGATGCAGAACAGAGGTAGTAGCAGAAACCAAGAGGATGACTGCATTTCAGAGTTCAGAATACGCAGACACATGCCACCACTCCTTGGATTTGTTTCCTATAGAAGCTTCAAAATCACAAGCCGATAGCCACACAGATTCGCTAACAGTTTGCAACCACACGCATCCACACTTCTGAGTTCTGACCTCAATGTCTCAATCTCTAACCTGAAAGACGCTTGGGTTCACGCGAGCCATCAACTCTCCAACTGAAAAACCTGGTCGTATTCAGTTACAACTTTTCTTGTCAACTCATCTATCATGTCATGCTGTCGAAATGTGAGCAGCCACAGCCGCAGCGCACACGAGCTGCCCGATGACACGCGGTACCATCAAAACAGAGGAGGGCAAAATAGTCATTTTACTTAGAGGTGCCATGTCACAAGGTTGAAAATGCTGATTTGGCTGATGGTGATTTGGCACTTTTGAGCAATTTCTAAACAAAAGGGAAATTTGTCTAGAACATACTACCAAAACATGAATTTGTCCATAACACATCAAACAAATCAAATTTAGCTGATACACACTACGATTCTAGAAAACTTCGTCTGAGACACACTATGACTATTTAATTATTATTTTTAACTTTTCTATTTTAATACACAAAATACATCAGAATTTGAAACTTAACACAAATATACACAATTGTATTTTCTATCAATAAAAAAATAAAACTAGATTTTTTTGTCTATTTTTATTATCTACTCATTGTTTTAATATTTAATTTATTGAGCAAGCCATCCGAACAATTAAAAAAATCTATCTCTATTTTATAATGATAGAGAATGCAATAATTTATATTGGTGCAAAGTTTCAATTTCTAACGTATTCTATATATTAACATAAAAATTTGAAAATAAAAGTTAAATGGTCGTAATGTGTCTTAGACGAATTTTTCTAGAATTGTAGTGTGTATCAGCTAAATTTGATTTGTGTGATATGTTTAGGACAAAACCATATTTTGTTGGTGTGTTCGAGATAAATTTTCTTTTTTAAATAATTTTGAGAAGAGGGATATTTGACTAATGGCCTTTCATAAGAGGATAAATCCTTAATTATCTGTTGTGTGGCGGTCTTCCCGTTTTGAAATCAACTCATAGATTGTTTAATTTCTTTATTTCTGCCTTGACTCGAGTAGCAGTTGTTAGCTTTGTCTCTAGCATGTTGGTTTACTTCTAGCATTTAGTAGAATAAGTTGTATTAGCAAGTTCATCATTTGAAAGTGCTTTTTGACTGACTATTAGACTGCTCCTTTATTATGATTTCCCACTGAAAGAATGTTTTGTTCCTGTTGTTTCTCTTGGATTCCTCTCGAAGAAGAATAATGGGCTCCTACAGATGAGAAGGCTTGTTTTTGGGATGTGTTCCCTTCTTTTCAATGCATAACTTTCGAAGATTTCTCATTCTGGCTGGTTTTATAGAATAGAAAGAGAAGGTAAAGATGAACTTTATTGGTATTGGATGATGTAGCGTTTTACGAATAGGCAGCTTCTCCGGTTCTGAAACAGATCTAGAGAACTTCGTTGTGTACAGTTGCATCTCATCAGGGTTGAATTCATCGTCTCGAATTCCTATACTCGTGTATGCAAGTCACTATTCTAGCTCCAACGTATCACAATAAAGACAACGGACTTGCTCTCCATGGATACGAGGTATCTAACGAACATTTTGTATTTTGAGGCACACACAGCAGGTGAGTTCCCTACTTAACTTTTATAATTGTTTTTTAGTAAGAACACAAAGGTAAGTGACATACATTGTACAATGCATTGTGATGACTAATATTTTTTACATATACAAACATAAAAGCATATTGGGATGTGTGGGGTAAGGGTGACAATACAATAGCATAAAAAGTTGTTAAATGAGAAAAACAAACAAAATTAAGTTGTTAAATGAGAAAAAGAAACAAAAATAATCATGGGTTTTTTAAGGATATTTGTTTTTTTCTTTCTTTTATTGTTGGATTGAGGTTGATGCATCAAATGCATTTGGAAGCATAACTCTATCTTGTAGTGGGCACACGTTTTAGGCCCTGATTACACAAATCAAGTACTCATCAAGTGCATTATTCTCATGGATGAAGTTACGAAGAACTAATGCCGAAACAAAGAAAAACAATTTTTGCATGATGATTCATTCTAAAAAAAATAATGTTGTTGTTTCCTAGTTTTAGTTTTGCTAAAACAGATCCGGTGATGATGCCTAGCATGGTAACCGTGATGGTACCTAGCAGTTTAATCATGCAAATTAACATGCCATCATGAGCCTCATGCGGTGATTGGGACATATATATAACCCCCATGAAAGTTAGAGGAAAGTCGCATTAGCTCGAAACAGCACTTTATCTTTGGATTGGAGTGCGATAAGATTTCAGTAAGATGTTGGTGGGAACTGAAGCTAGAGCGTCGTAGTCGGGTAAGGTTGGTAGTTGGTTCTCCCTAGTACACAGAGCATTTGGAAGAGTGCAACTCCCCCAAATGCGGGAGACCCCTCTTGGCACGACAGTGTAAACTTCTGGTTCGTTGGCTGCATGCACCAAGGTGATGACGCGATGCAGGTTGCCGGTGCTGCTACCCATCACTTGTGCAGCGAACTCCAGCTCCGCCTCCTGGGACGTCGCGCACGTATGCGGGTCGGTGGAGCTGCCCTTGCAGATGTGCAGAGTGGACGCGAGTACGCTACCTTCTCCGCTCTCGTAGACCCGAGTAGGATCCCGAAAATCTTTAGGATCCGCTCCAGCTCCTTGAAGCTTTAGGATCCGCTCCAGCTCCGTGAAGCTGCTGAACGGGGAAGGCTTCTGCATCCCGTTGGAGACGAACCGCATGCATCGGCATGGATTTGCCGGCGAAGAATCTTGTTCCTTTGCGGAACAAATGCACTATGCGTGATAAAAAAAAACATCATAAATCATCATTTTTTTTCCAATGCCGGTTGCTTCATAATCTGGTGCATCGTCATTAGCAAATTTAGCATCAGTCTTGCATTGGTAGCCTGACAAAACCAAGGTCGTTGGTAGAATTCATATCCTGGGCATCAAGTATGCCAGGAAGTGATCAAGGTCATTGCTTTGGGCTAGCAGCAGTATGCTGGGTCATATGGACAACGGTGTTGTTTTGATTCGTTTAGAGTCAATGACCCCATAAATATGTTTTACAAAATCTGTGCGTTGATGATATTCTGGACAGGTCTTCAGGAGAGCGAAGAAAGAAACAACATGCATGAGAAAATCGTGAAGCACCTTCAAAAAAGAGGACGAGTATCCATGAAGAAGCAAGAGGTGCACATAGAGCCATCGTCAGGCGGAGGACAGGATAGAGATTAACTGACGAAGAGGAGACAGGGAGTGTTAAGCTACTATGCACCAACCAGTTGCATCCAAATGCTTAAGGTGATGGAAAAGGGTGGACAAGTCACTTATAGTTCAACACTCCCCCTCACGTGTAGCTCTTTGGAGGCGCAAACGTGAAATAGGAGCGGCATAACAGACCAGTTGCACCCAAAAGCAGCTCCCTCATGGCGCAAACGTGAAAATAGGAATGACACAACGGAAAATACGGTCGCTAGGACTTGAACTTAAGACCTCTCGCTCGATAGCATTTTAAGCTACTATGCACCGATCAGTTACACCCAAAAGCTAAATGGTCATGTAAACCCCGGTCGGCACATGTTTTGTGCCTTGAGACAAATCAAGTTTGTTTGTTCATAATTAAAGGCTGCATATGCAGCCATGCAATTCGTAATCAAGTCGTAATCAAGACTCCAACAAAGAAAAACAATTTGTGCATGATCATTCATCCTAAAAAATAATGTTGTTGTCTCCTAGTTTTAGTTGTGCTAAATGAGAGCCGGTATGATTCCAAGCATGGTAGTGGTGATGATGCCTGGCAGTTTAATCATGCAAATTTAACATGCCGTCATGACCCTCATGTTCTTCTTCCCCAGTCTTTTTCCCTTTATTATTTTTCATCAAATATATGGTACAAAACCAGTGCGGTGATTGGGTATATATATGACACCCATGAAACAAAGTAGCTAAAGAGAAGTCACATTAGTTAGCTTAAAAGTTAGAACAATGGAGTATTTGTCTTTCAGTAAGATGTTGGTGAGAGCTGAAATCAGAGGCACCGACGTCGCTGTCACCAGCCCTGGCGTCGTGCTGAGCCTGTTCCACCCTTTACCTGCTGGCGGCAGCAAGTAGTGCCCGGAGATGGGAACGATTCACTGCCGCCATCCCCGCGGTCCCAACACCACCATCCCCGGTCGGTGCGTCATGCAGGTCGCCGGCCTTGTGCCCTGCGAGCCATTTATGAAAGGAGGCTGAGTGGCCGGCCGGTCACCGAATCGTGCCTGCTGCGCCGGGGTCGAAGCCTTCCTCCGGTTCGCTGATTTATCTGCCCACCGCGCCAGGATGTTGTTGCCAAGTGACCTGTGCCGCTGCAGTGACGCGGTACGCGGAGGGCGTGCAGGCGTGCCGGTGCCTCACACAAATTACCATGGAGGGCGGAGTAGGAGTATACTTGTCCTCGTAGATGATGTAATTCTGAGATTTCAATCTATATTAGTTTTTCTATCCTTTGAGGGTCCATTATCTCTATACTTTTTTTTTAAAAAAAAACATTATCTCTATACTACACAATTATTTATACAAGATAAATTGACAGAAAAAGGAAAAGGCTAAAAAAATAAAAGGTGAAGCGGAAGGAAACGTGCTTTTATTTTCCCCTTCCTCGCACCACCATCGTGGCATCCGTACAGATGTCCATTGCAAACATGGGAGCCCGAGGACGCGTTGTAGATTTCCCGGCCATGTGAACAACTGAACAGCCGCCCTTGTTGTGCTGCGGGGAGACTTGAACATAGTTGCGATGACCCAAAAGAAAAAAGGAATAGGTTGAAGGAATTCGATGTCTGTGCTCAGGCGAACATGCAAGTTATGTTTTTTTTATTTAGAAAAATGATATAATATCTGGCCTCTACAAAGGTACACCGCCTTTACATTATTACAAGTTGATAGCTGAACATGCAAGTTATGTGAATGAACCGATAGGATTCAATGAAGCCACCGACGCCAGATCCGACAATTCTCACAACATGAACTGCAACAAACTAGTGGCACAAAAATACTTAAATAGAACTAGCAAGCAGAGGATGGACGAACCGTCCCCTCCGCGCACAAATACTCCTCCAATTACGTAACACAATAAGCCCAATTACCAAACCGGTCCATGTACCTTGCGGCTGCGGCTTCCCTGTCTCCTCCCATCTGTATTCAGTGTTGAGCTTCGCCTCAGTATCAGTAACAAGGGTATTTGCCACAAATCATCCAAGAACCAGAAAATAGCTTCCCGACTTAGATGACGCTACACAAGATCGACGAGCATCCACGAAATATAGACTGATAAAATGGAGTATTTTGTGTACTCCAAAGGACTAAGGGGGGTTGGGTATTCTAAATTTGGACCTCTATAATAAGTGTATGTTAAGTAAGTGGCTTTTCAAACTCATTAACAAAGATGATACTTGGCAAACTCTTCTTTGGAATAAATATTTGAGGC
The DNA here is from genome assembly GCA_030378355.1 of Eleusine indica. Classification (NCBI taxonomy): domain Eukaryota; kingdom Viridiplantae; phylum Streptophyta; class Magnoliopsida; order Poales; family Poaceae; genus Eleusine; species Eleusine indica. Next base: position 51,938,775 of record CM059494.1, read on the forward strand.
ATAGAACCATCACTCAAGTGGAACACATGCCTAGATATTCTTATTTCTGGTCTGGACTTATGAAACGTCAAGAAAGACTTTTTGAGAATGGGGAGGTTCGGACTTGATGATGGTACTCAAATTAGATTTTAGTAAGATACTTGGATAGAAAATATAGCTTTCAAGGATATCTATCCATCCTTGTATGATATAGCAAGGAAGAAAAGTGCAACAATGGCGACAGTATTCTGACCTATTTCTTTAAATGTGTCTTTTCATAGATTGCTAGAAACTTGACAAATACATATTGTATCTCCTTAGTCTATCTCAACTAGGCATGTATGACATATACGAGCGAGGTTCTGCTGGCCAACGAACCGATCACACCCTTAGTCGATGTAGACTGTTACAGTGCATGGGTCATGCTGGTCAAATGCATACTGCCGTAAGGACGTAAGGACTCAGACAAATCCCACCAGCTAAGGCTAACTCAATCGACGCCTGATTCTGACCAAAATCTGACAACAGCTACTGAAGGTGGAACACCATCGCTCTTTCGCCCCTGCATGAATGGGCAGGCCTTCACAAGCCAGCACTCTGTGGTTCATCTGTTTTTGTCTTTTTGACAGAAGGCTCTCATCATGCATGTGAGATGTAAGCCACCAATGAAAGTGTCGAGTCGAAAGAAATTCTGCTACTAGTTGTCAGCTACCGCTAGCACTAGCAGTAAGGGCGTCTCCATCGGTTGTAAAAATAGGTAGCTTTACACTGACTCCAATGGTCGGTAGGCAAAGGCAAAAATGCCTTCCGATTTGTATCGTGCACACGATTTTGGCCTTCAACGGGGGAATGCATCGTGCGATGCATTTTGCATCCGAGAAGAGAGAGTAGCGAAAATTGGCTTTTCTCTCTCCTCCGATGCATTCGGTCTGCAGTGAATTCGGGAGCAGCAACGCGCGGGGGTGGCGTGAGCAAGCGGGTGGCGCACAAGGGACGGAGCCGGTGGCGGAGTAGAGCGCGCAAGGGGCGGCGGCGCATGGGGGGCAGAGCCGGCGGCGGAGCAGAGCGCGCAGGGGACGAAGCGCGGTGGAGCAAGGCCGCCCGTGTCACACAAGGCCGTCGACGCATCCACCCGAGGCCGCCAGCGCCATGTGCTGCTCTACCGCGGCGGCGAGTAGTGTGCCGGCCAGAAGGAGCGTGAGGGCCGGCCGCTTGAGCGCTGCGAGGTTCGGGGAACGAATCCTGCTTCCCCGCCGCCGTGCCGGCCTCCTCCTCGTTCCCCGTCGCCGCGCCGGGCTCCTCCTCCTTCCCCGCCGTCGTGCCGGGCTCCTCCTCCTCCAGAGCTTGGCGGAGCAGGTCCGTTGGCATGGCGCGACGCTCTGGCTTCCAGATCCACCGCAAAGGCGGGCGCACGCGGAGGCGGAGCTTCTCGAGCTGGTGGCGCCCGAGCTGCAGGCGAGCGCGGAGACGGGTCCACTTGAGCTCACAGCGCACGAGCTGTAGGCAGCGTGCAGGGCGGGCGGCGCGTGGAGGCGGTGGCGCGGGGACGGCAGAGTGCGAGGGCGGACGACACGCTGGCGCGGCGGAGTGCCAGAGCGTCGGGGCGGCCGACGCACTGTGGAGATGCATTTGTCTCTTCGATTTGGCTGAAACAGGTCTGACACAAATGTTAGCACCTACACAATAGTTGATATCTATAATTTTACAATAGTCTACAAAACCATATGTCTCAAAATTATTAGCTTTAGCATCGTTCCCGAGATACAAATGCACCCCCACATCAAATATATTTTATTCTTATCCCATCACAGGATTCTTTTCATACTTACCGTATTGACATAGAAGAGGCCACAAAACGTGTGAGATAGTGCTCAGTTGAGCGGTAAGCAGCGTTAGCCTCAGCTCTACATAATCGTTGCTGCGGAAGTTTAACTTCTTTCTCTCTCATGTTTCTCTTTCCAACACGTCAGACCAAAATCCTAGTTGGCTCTGCAAATGTTACCTACTTAAAATCAGTGTGGAGGCCCTTAGTTTCAGCAGAGCCAGCATCTACGAGCGATGATCTGTAGCCAAGCATCGTGCTCTCGTTCGTCCTTTTCTTCCGTGTTTTTTTATCTGTCCATGGAAGTGAATAAAAATATAATAACACATGAGATCCATAAGGACTTAGGGCAGTGTGTTGTAGATACATCATTGTTTTTGTGACCGCCATAATAATTAATATTGATTTATGTTGAGCCAGAGATATTTTGATATATTCTTTTCTAAAAATGTCTCGGTGGCTGTTCTTATTTTTTTTCTTGTCAGAAAAAAGGTTGGAAGCTGGGGGCTTTATTTTGTTTATTGTTTCTCTATCACCAAGAGAACGAAGGACTCAGAATTTTTTTAAAAAAAATCTAGTAGCAATTGTGGCCTGTGATTAAGGAAACAAAAAAAATAATAAAATGTGTCCTATATTTTCTTATCCAATTGGCGGATGATCTGGACTGTCCCACTTCCAATTGAATATGTTATGCCAACAAAAGAGAACTGTGTTTCACCAACGACAATATCTTCCGGCGCCGCAGTTTCCCCGATTTATACACTGGTTTGTCACTGAAAATTAGCCGCGGCAAATGAGAGTTCACTGACGTATGTACGTACGGAAGGAGTGGAATAACCAGCCACTGTTCCTACCGTATCAGCACTTTCCTCACCTCACGCGAGCCCCGCATCACTCGCCTGGAAAGGGGCAGAAGCTGGTAGAGTGAGTGGAGACTGGAGAGGCGATGGGAGGTGTGGTGGAACGACGACCATGGGAGCCGACTGTAGCTTGCAGCCGCAGGTCCTCTTCTTCTTCACCCGTCCTGATGAGACGTCCGGCTATCCCCCCGGCCGGCCCGGGGCCAGTGCTGTTACCTTCCTGAATGGACCGGCCGCACCGGTACGTACGCACGCTCTTCGTTCCTTCTCTTTCCCCGGCGAATTCGAGCTCTGGATGGGTCGGATCCATCCATACGCATGGTGTTTACCGAGCTAGCTTTTAGTCTGAGCTGCCCAACCATGTGGATCCAGAGCTACACATGAACGCGCGCGACACTCAGATCTAAGCTTAGGTGCCTAGTTTAGCGACGGGAATCAAGCCTGGCAGCTTGATTAACCATATCATTTGCACTGGACTGGCCGCCGCTCATCGGCCGTCTCGAACTGTAACGATGTTTAAGCAAATTTCTCCCCAGCTCCGTGCGCACGGCATTTCATTTTTTGTTCATTCATACGCTCCTTCTTTTCAGTTTCAGGAAAACGGAACAACATACGGCTATGGAGTGGCTATGGATCTCTTCCAAGTTTTCAAGTATAAATCAAATGATGACTTACGGCTAATGGATGGCTGATGAGGTTTTTTTCTTCCTGGAATCCATCGGCTGGAGCCAGATAAAGCAGGGCATCCTCCCCTGAGCCGAGCATGCACCGCCCCACGACTTGGACGCAACTTTTCGCTGCTGCTACATTTCTTCCAGCAAGCACAACGATGGGATTGGGAGGTAAGGCACAACTAGCAACTTCGTGTTTCTTAGCAATTTAATTTCAGCAACCAACAGGTTACAAACGTATAACAGGGGAATGGTTTACCATATAGGGAGTGGTTCCACACTGTGAACGATTGGTCTGGCTATAGAATTGTACTTGTACTAGTCTTTTTCAACTCGAGTGTCAGGCTAATCGTAGGTTACTATAAGCTGTAGTTTTCAAGAAGTGTCAAAATGGTAGTATTAGGATTTTGGAACGCGTTCTTTCTTGATTTCTTTTAATGGTATCACTTATTAAATATCCATACATTACACCCTGGATAATGAAAGGTATAATTTGTCCAAATATGTTAGAATCTTGCACTACAACAAAAGAGGCTTTTAGCGGCGGGTCAGCCGGACCGCCGCTACGTTATCGCCGCTAAAAATAATGGTTTATGGCGGCGGACGACCAGTTGATGACATAAACCGCCGTTACAGCGGGATCTGTAGCGGCGGGTGACATCTTCACCCGCCGCTACCCTACAACTCGGAAAACAAAAAAAAAGAGCAGAGCCCGCCGGATCTAGAGGGGCGGTGGAGGAGGGCGCCGCTGCCGGATTTGAGACCTAGAGGGAGAAGAGGAGCTCGCTGCCGCGCCCGTCGGAGCAGGGGAGACGGATCCAACCTCCCCTAGCCGCGCGCCGCCGTCGGAGGGGGGTGGTGGAAGGCGCGGATCGACTTGCCACGTGTCGTCGCTGTCGGGGGGGGGGGGGGGGAGAGGAGGGAGGGCGCGCCGCCGCCTCCCCGTGCCCTGCTGCCGCCTGTAGGAGCCGGATCTGGCCGTAGCCTTGGCCGCCGCCGCGCTTGGAGGGAGGGTGGGGGAATAGCCCGCCGGAGGAGAGGAGGGAGGGTGGGGGAAGCGCCCGCCAGAGGAGAGGAGGGAGGGCACGCCGCCGCCTCCCCGTGCCCTGCCGACGCTTGTAGGAGCCAGATCTGGCCGTAGCCTTGGCCGCCGCTGCGCTTGGAGGGAGGGTGGGGGAAGAGCCGTCGGAGGAGAGGAGGGAGGGTGGGGGAAGTGCCCGCCGGAGGAGAGGAGGGAGGGCACGCCGCCGCCTCCCCGTGCCCTGCCGCCGCCTGTAGGAGCTGGATCTGGCCGCAGCCTCCTCCCCGCGCCCTGCCACCGCCGCGAGCCCTCCTCTCGTCATCGCCGCCTGGAGGAGGGAGAAGGGAGGGGGGCGACCAGATCTACAGTCATCGAGGAGGGAGGCCGCCACGAGGTAGGGAGGGAGGTGGCCGATGGCTTGGGCAAGAGAGAGAGGGAGGTGGCGAGGAGATCCGGTCGGTTTGGGCGGAGAGAGGAGAGAAGAGAGGGGCGACGGCTGGGAGAAGGGGCGGTTGGGAGTAAGGTTCAGTGTTTGATGCCTCCCACCTCTCCTCTCTTTATATTATATTGCAAATGGGTCTTCGGTAGTGGATTGGGCCCATCCGATTAACGGCAGTTCATAAAGGGAACCGCCTTAAAAATCATCTTTCTTTATAGCGGCGGTTCACAAAGTGAACCGCCTCTAAAAATCGATTTTTAGAGGAGGTTCACTTTATAAACCGCCGCTATAAATTATTGTACCATTGTAGCGGCGGTTTTCTTCATATAGCCGCTACGGTAATTTTTGTTCCGCCGCTAAAGGGTCTTTTTGTGGTAGTGTTGTCCAACGCCTAGTTTCTGTTTGAGCCCACTATGAACTTCCATTACGCATTAAGGGCACCACCACCTTACCACGTTTTGATTGCATACATCGTGCAACCATTATTCCAATTCCGAAGCCTGGTAGCCTGCAAGGTTGTTGTGGTGATAACTAGGGGATATTCCAAACCGCTAGAGATAACTTTTAGGGCAATTACAATGGTGCGGTCTCGTAGGTTGTCTCATGCATGACACGTAGTCTTAAGATGATTTATAAGGCAACTTATACAATAGGTGGACTGTTTGGTCGTCTCCTATTAATTATATGACTCCTTAATTTATGGATATAAAAAGGAATATTTATATGTTAAAAGATCACTAAAACTGGTACAATGGTATGAGAGCCGTCTCATACTCCTAAATTTTAGTGCATGAGGTGGTTGCTTCGCGAAACAACCACCTCTTTCTTTCACCACCCTCTCTCTCTTCCACATCATCATAAATCCTATGTGTCAATGCATAAGACCCCATATGAGACCGCCTATGTGTAGCATAATTTATGGATGTAAAAAAGAATATTTATATGTTAAAAGACCACTAAAACTGGTACAATGGTATGAGAGCCGTCTCATACTCCTAAATTTTAGTGCATGAGGTGGTTGCTTCGCGAAACAACCACCTCTTTCTTTCACCACCCTCTCTCTCTTCCACATCATCATAAATCCTATGTGTCAATGCACAAGACCCCATATGAGACCGCCTATGTGTAGCATTGTACCTGCCCTTAGCTAGCTTATACCTGATGCATAATTTTAGCTAGCTAAAAATTAGCCAGGGATATTCCAAAACGGACCAAACCACTAGAGATAATAGTTTTAAACCCCTAAGGGTAACTATTTTCCATCAATTAGCTGCAATTAACTGGGATGGAGCAGCTAGTGAAATAACTTTTAGTTGGAGGCTAGATTTAATTATTGTATCTGGATCATTGGTTGGGCTATTCAAACCACACCCCCTAGTTTGTAGGGATGCAAAAATTTGTTGAACAGTTAATTTTCTGAGTTTAATTTTGTCTAGATTTTATACGGAGTTGAATGAAGTAGTAGACATAAACTGGCCATGAAGTAGTAGACATAAACTGGCCAAGCTATTGTCTTGAGTCAAAAAAGCTTCCAGAGAACAAGAAACAAAACAGGCTAAGTCGATTCACTATATGAGCTCAGGTTACTTGACTGGAAGGAGATGAAACTGCATGATGTATCATAGTGATATTGGCGATTCGGAGCTTATTCTTTGTTTGATAGTTAATACTAACTAAACTTTAATAAGCGAGATGCTCATTTATTTTTCACATGTACACCTGCAAAACTTTAGCATTGAAATAGAAACGGGGGTTTAGGGTGGATTTGAACTACACTGATTAAATTGCCTGTTTATGTGCACCATTTACTTTTATTTTTTCTTTCCAAGTCAAAACATTTCTTCGTTCATTTATTTTTGCTTACATTTGTATGTGGTCTATAGGATGTTTTGTATCTAAGATCAGGATTTTCCAATTTTCCCTATCTTTTCAAAACTGATTAACTGAATGGTAAACCTCATTCATGGACGGACGGTTGCAACATTTACCTCTTTGTTATTATGTCTACTAGGCTAAGGGTTCCTTGGCCTAGTGGTTAAGGTGACCTAATAGCACCTTCAAGGTCCTAAGTTTGACTCTCAGCGAGAGTGAATTTTTGGATGGGGACAAAAAAAGTTCTCTCGTCTCTTCCCGCATCAAAGCATGTGGTCTCACAAGGTTAAAGGCCTTAATGTAAGGGAGAGAGGGGAGGAGAGGTCAGAATTTTCTCGATATGCATGAAAAGATCTTCTTCTGAGCAAAATACTCTAGGGGCTGTCTTACTCTCCTTGGGGTCTGAGTATTATGTCTACTAGGAAATGACTAGGACGTTCAATGCAACGGCCCATTTGTCTGAAGTACTTTTTTTTTTTTTGAGAATATAGGATCTTTGCGCAATTTGCCTTGCTTCAGAATTTTGAAATTACTACTGAAAACTTATGTATTGGAATGTTTTGGTGTGAAAAAGTATCTGAATGTTGGCGTTGCGGTCTAAAGAAAAGTCTCCTCCATCCTGAAAAAAAAAAGAACAGAGGAAAAAAGGAGAAAGTTCTCCCGTTAGCCACCCTGCTCGTCCACTCCCCTCCCGGCTCCCCACACCTGCCCGACGGCAAGGGTAGGGTTGTGGTCCGCCGCCACTCTCCCGTTCGCCCTTCCCGCCGCCTCTACCACTACCCCACCTCCTCCTCCGGCCCCCGCGGGTGCTCAGAAGGACGCCCCCCTCCGCCGCCGCCACCCAAGCCGAAGTCGACGCAGGGCGCCGTCTACCATTCCTATCACCGACAGGTACTCCTTACGCCGTGCTCCCATGTCTCTGCTCCTCTGTTTCGCCAGTGAGCAGGCCCATCTCCAGCCCCTAGATCTGGATACGTTCTCAGCGCAGGCAAACACAGCAGTTGTTGATGCTGTTTGCAGAATTACTAAAGATGCTTCAATGTGATGTGTAGCTACCAACAATAAACCGAAAAGGGGATAGCTAGGGTTCAGTTTTGTGAATGGTAGTCAGGTTTTAGTCTTGTCAATCTGAAACGGACATTTTCTTTGTAATTACTTTTTGCATAGTCATTGTGATAACAACTGGTTGCCTTTTTGGAATGTCTTAATAATAATTCTATTAGTACTTCTGTTCAGTAGCCTATTAGATTGGTCTGACAACAATTATCATGTTACACGGGTACTGCAATCCTGTTTGTTGCCTGACTTATGTTGATTGAAGAACAAATTTCAAGAAACTACAACATTTATGAAAGTAATATTGCTTCCATTTTGATCACATAATTAAACTTACTTGAAACGATTTATGAGAAAAAGCTCCACTTTGGGCAAACTTATCTGTTAGATGATATAAAGGTTGCCCAACATGTTAGACTCTAGCATGAAAATGCAGATGAGATGGAAACATAGTTTGATAGGCAGATTCACACTAATGGTCAAGTTATGTTAATTAGTGGTGCCTCTTGATATCTTCCATGAACCATGCAAAGCTCATCTAATCTCCTCAGGGCCCAAAGTGCTCCACTCAACCATTGTATGGTGACATGCTTTTGGTGTCGGTCCAAGTCTTAGCTTCGATCTTGAGTTTGTGTCGTTAGTATTGTGTGTGTGGTGCCCCTTTTTTTTTTGTCTGTTATCATCCTATGCCTGGATGACTCCTGTTGGTGTAGTCCATGCTTGGGTACTTGTGTTCTCTACTCCTTCGCCTTCTATAAGTGATTTTTATCAAATGAACGAAAATAGCAAAAAGTTCATTATATATGTTTTTTTTGTGGAAAGGGTGCATGAAGTGCACTTTTGGTTAACTTTTTTTTTTTTGCATGAGCTGTAGCGTTGCAAAGGTAGTAAAATAATTTGATGTGACGCCTGCTGTCAAAAAAAAAAAAAAAGATGACCAGGGTGAATCAATAATAGTATGACCAAATGCCATTGGTTGTGGAGTGGTTTGGACTTTGATATGGTTGTTGGGTTTATGTTCATCTAAACTATATTCTAATTTATGCTGCTAATCGATGTCCAGGTTTATACAATGGCACCAGTACGGGGGACCCGAAGTGCCCGAGATGCAGTTACGTGGAAGTGTAAAGCTATAGGCCACCCAAATCCACCAAAGGAGTGTTTACTTTTTGATATCCCAACAATTATATGTGGCTGTGGGTGTGGTGAACAGGTCTGTATTATTTAGTACACTTTTCTTTTCTGTGTTTTATAATGATGTAGTTTAATTTAAGCCTTTATTTTGTAACAGTATGCGGATGATTTTGAGTTCTGTATCGGTGACATTGGGATCAATGGTCATGAAGTACTAGGAAAGCCGATGAACCAAAAATTGGGAGGTAAGTGTTTTGTGCTGGTAATTTCCTTTTCTTGAGTTGACCTATTGTGATAAAGGTATACTATGCACACCAAGAAAAAAGGGTAAAAGGTCCCAACAAGCTAGTCCTAACATGACTTGGTAGCTTGCTGAACCCTGCATGCAACAGGCACATGTTCTTGCCCACCAACCTTTCAGAGTTAGTCGGCTAGCGAGCAAGGCTATCTCCCATAGAGATGTTTGATGCAGTGTGTTGTTGCTCTTGTGCCTATTTATATGATCAAATAAACTGAATCATGTGTGTTCTGCATTTCCGATAACATTCTAGTTTATATGTGACGTGCACACACCATTAGTTGTCTGAATGCTTAAAACTTATATGTCTGCACTATTTTGATGCACCGGAAAACAGGGAACAACAAGAGGATGCTGCGTAAATTTAAATAGATGGGATTAGTCTTGCTACTAGATTAGGAGTCTCTATGAGCTGAATCTGACAATCATGCATTTTATCCAAATTTGAAGCATGCAGCAGTTGTTTATTACTTTGATAAAAAGAGGACTGTAATCTCTTTCAGCTGCACATTTTGCTATGCTTAATTCCTCGGAGAGCTTATAAAATTACTCAAGGCTAGATTTGTCTTGTAGTGTTTTCAGCTAGAAAACTGGAGTTTTCATTTTCTATCATGAGAACGGTCGATATCATCTTCATTGGTGTATCAAAATAAATTCATTGCAATTCTTTTTTTTTTGAGATTTTTCTTTCTATGCTTCTTTCCTCAGAGTATTTATATTAAAATAATTCAATAGAACATCAAAAGACTGAACCATTCTTCCCTGGAGATCTTTTATTTTCCCTTTACTACCATTGTCCTTATGATTAGATCTAGTTTGGACTCTTCATTGTTGGTTGCTTATGTGTGGAAGGTGGGTGTCATGAACTCAAAATGATGAATAACACACTGTGTGCCAATTGTTGTTATCTAGTTCTTGAACAACACCCATCACCAAGTTGAACAGATCTGGCTGAGCCCCATCCTTTGCCACGTCAACCGAAAGATTTTGAGCTGCTTCTGTCATATCATCATACGGTCATTTGATAAACATGTATTTTTTCTTCAAATCCTTCTTCCACATGTTAATATGTATTTGGAGTCAACTTCTTTGATTGTCATCACTTAAGTGAACTTCTTTTATTTGTCGTTTTGTGTTGGGTACTTTTGGGTTTCATCTGTAGCCTACCCCAACTTGCTTGGGACTAAAAGGCTTTGATGTTGGTGTTGTTCTTGAATTGTCATCACATAAGTACATAATGTAAATTGCTTTACGCATGATTTCTTGAAATTCAGAATGATGACACGGCATTCATATCACATCCATTTTTTGTTAAATGCAAACTTTTTGTGATCTTGAATCTGTAAACTGAAGCTTCTTCACATGGTAGAATTGACTAACTGGTATGTTTTACCCCTCAACTGATTGTGAAATTCTCTGACCTTCTCACTACTATATCATATATGCAGCTGAAAGCTGCTTTTCAACAACATAATGAGTTATGCATGGTACATAATTCTGGGCTAGATTTTGCATGAGATTTCTTTTCTCTTAACCTTTCCTCTTAATGCACTGTCAAACCTCTCTGCAAATTGCTTTAATGTTATGGTATTGACAACTTTGCAAAGAAAGTGTTAACACTTCATTTCTCTGTGATGTAAACATTCCTCCCTAAAATACATCTTAACAGAAATTAGCACCTAGTTATCCCTTTTAGTGTGCCATATGGTGAAGTCGTGCACTGTCCTGAAGTTGATTTTAACATTCCAGCTTCTTCATTATATGCCATGGACTAGGACCATTTTTTCATTATATCCTCAATAGCATTCTGCATTTCTTTACATTGATCGCTATTTATGGATTGTGGAGGATTGTTTCACGTGCAAGTTGACCAGGAATTGATTAGCCATACAAAGGTCTCTAGATTCTCATTTGGCAGTAGACCACATCCCCCCAAAATTCTTTCCTTCTGATTTATGCCAATGAAAATAGATGAATGCATATCATACTCATTTGTCAATTATACTGTATCAAACATCACAACACCAGGAGAAAAATTATATGATTTTTTCCTTGCGTCTGCCAAAAAAATAATGTCCTAGTCAAGAGTCCTCGTTGAGGTCCATGGCATGGCATGGAGTTCTTGGACTGCTTGCAGATGAAATACTGATGATTTGCATGTGCATCACCAGCGCCCAGACTTCAGCTTTATGGTATTGTAATTAATTCCTTCACTTATGAACTAAAATTTTTCACAATCCTTCAGTCTGCACCACAAGGTTTCTGTAGTTGTTGACACAAATTCTTGCTGTCATTTTACTAGTACTCCCTTAGCAGGCAAGTAGTTGCTTTTGACTTCTTAGTAGCCGTTCTTTGCCTGGACTCATACAATGGCTGTTGTCAAAGTAAGTGAAGTGATTTTAGACTCTTAGCAGGATTCTCCATTGTTGTAGAGGGGTAGCCAAGCTTGCATACAGCAAATGAGGGTGTGATACTGAATTCATCTTGACCGCCTGGACTCATACAATGGCTGTTGTCAAAGTAAGTGAAGTGATTTTAGACTCTTAGCAGGATTCTCCATTGTTGTAGAGGGGTTAGCCAAGCTTGCATACAGCAAATGAGGGTGTGATACTGAATTCATCTTGATCAGTACTTGAGCGTCTACCTTTTTCTTTCTTTCTTTTTGCTACAAACTGATTTTTTTTAGCATCTCTCTTGGAGTTTTTGAGGTAAACTTCGTCTTCTTTTGCAGGACATTGTGTGGCTTTCGCATTTGCAAAATGTGTAGAGATCTCAAGGAAAGTTAAAGAAATTTCCCAGGGTAGGGATCCAAGCACAATTCCAGGCATGAAAGCCAAGGATCTTGTAAGAAAGTTCAAAAAACTAATTGGGAAAGATGCAAGTTCAGGAATAAGGAAAGTTGTGCATATGGCTCTAATCCTCAAGGAGCAGGGAATACTATCTAAAGTAAATTTCAGCCTACCACTTATGTTCATTCTATCTGCAGCTTTATCTTCAGTATAGTAATTTTGCTCTGTGTTTTGGCAGGATTCAAAGACTATTTACAAAGTTTCAGATGTATCCACTATAAAAAGAAATTATCCTGAAACAATGGCTTTTGAGTTGGCGAATGGAAATCCTTTGCATGCGGGATTCCTTACTGGGAGGAGGCTTCGCAGGTTGAAATTTTGTCAGTCATACAGGTCCATTACTTTTTCCCTTCTTTTTTCTCCTTTTCTTTTTCTTCTTCATTTACTTTCTTTTGTCTTTTCTTATTGGTTTTGTGGGTTTCATCTCTAGCTTACTCCAACCTGCTTGAAAGTAAAAGGCTTTGTTGTTGTTGCTGATACAGGCCACCACGAAGAGTTATGTTCTTTAACATGAAGAAGAAAGTTAGTGGACACGCTGTGGTTTTAGTTGGTGCAGGTAGAAAGCAAGGGAATTGGTTCTTCTTTTTCCTAAATTCATGGAAACGATTCTGCGTACGACTTGGTTCTGGTGGCAAAGTGTTACGGTTTGGAATTGGCAAGATAAGGGCTGATCGATTATCAAGGAATGTCGTTCGTTTGTCTAGATTTAAAGAGCCAGGTAATTCATTATAACTGCTGTTGCAAAACTCTAAAATGATTGGATTGTTAATAATTTGCAATTATCTGAGTGTAGGAGGTACAAGAAGTTTGGAGCCTCAGACAGGAATCGAAGTTTCTGCCCATAACCTTCGACTATTGAAGTCATTGAATTAGAGCATTTTAAGCATGTGAGTTGGGCTGTGGAATCAATCTACTGTCATTTTTTCATAGTGTAGGCTATCTGGATTTTATATGAATTGATCTATTAATATACAATCACATTAAACGTTTTCCTTACTTTGGAACAAATTATCAAATGTACTCAACAATTTCATGGCTAGCAGATATTGATTGTAGTACCAAAAATATGCTTCAGTCATTTATGAACCTGTATAATCTGGGTCATATGCAGCATCTGTTCATATTCAAATATATCAGGCACGTGAAGTATCCTAGTTTTCAGCTCTGTACATTGCATTTTGCATCTTTGCTGCACGCCACATGCTTGGTACTTCTTGCTTTGAAATAGGTTTACATTTATCTGGTAAAAGCCACAGACCACAGTACTCATCTGTCTTAGGAGCATAGATTTGTACTCATCCTTTTTTTTTCTTCCAGGTACACGCGGCCTCTTGGAATCTTTTTGCATCCAGAAGATAGATCTTGTCTTGAACTTGCAGGAGTTTCATGCTAAATTAGTACTTATGTGACTTAAAAATTCTCAAGAAACAAACTGTGAAATGACTGGAGCTCGTGAAGTTCAAAGAAGATATTTGAGGATTTTGGCTTCCTGAGATTCTCAAATTAATATTGCTTGAGTTCATTTAGCATCATCATATCAACATATGAGCAACAATTAGAGGCGTACCTTACCTGCTCTATTCAATTTTGTATTAAGATAAGTCATGTTGTTGACAGCGAGAACGCCCGGGTTCCGAGCAGAAACCTATTGCAGTCCCGACCTGGATCACTTTTGTTGTACGCATACTCTTTGGAGCCCTGTTGCTTTTGTAACTCATCCAGTCGACATCGGCTCTTTGCCAGATCTAAACAACAGTCATCTCAAAATGAATAAATAGGGAGACGCTGGGCCGTAGATTGGAACAAAAGATTTATTTGCACCACTGGAACAACTATATGTCTGTCTTCTCTTTATCTTTTGAATGGTGTCTTGTCTGTAGCTACTGAGCTCTAAAAACACCACTCATAATTCAATTGTCTCAACTACGGCCGTCTTAAAAAAAAACTTCGTTTGTTGTTTTTCTCTTTTTATTTTTATTCATTTATTTATTGAGGCATCTACGATTATGTGCTCTTACCAAGCAAATCGCCAATGAATTATCGATTGCCGCAATTGCTGTGCACCGGTATCCGGTTCAACTGCACTGCACCATCGTCATCTTGCTGCAAGGCACCTCCTGAATCCCGAAACCCCCATTATCGAGACCGTAACTTCGCTGGCTAATTCAAAATCACCATCGATGTGATAAGGAAGCTTGATTTCTGTCACTTGAATTTCAGGAAATGCGTAAAAAGTGAAGGAACACAGGTCAAGGGCTTGGGCACCCTCAAAAGATAGAATTAATATAGATTGAAATCTCAGGAGCAGGAGGGATGCTTTTAGTTTGGTGGGAAGATATAAAGCGATAAAATTAATACATCCTCTACTAGAGATTCGGGATCCTGTCATCTCACAGTAGTATATAAAACTGCAATAAGTATATGCAACGACAAATCAAGCAAACATCGTAGGTTAAAACAGGGCAAGAATAGTCCACTATTTGTGCTGTCAATAAACCCCAACGTTGACATAGATTACATCATATTAATTCATACTCGTCAGTAGCGTAATCCATATCAGTGTCATAGTCATCACTATCACTGTGCTCATCACAGCCATCGCTCTCAGAATACATGCAATCTTCTTCAAGTTTTCCAACCTCCTCTGCAATGTCACTGCTCTCGCTAATAATATTTTCATTGGTGTAGTACTGTGGCATCAGAGAAGGATCAAATTCCTCATCATAGGGGTCTTTTTTGCAAACCATATTTTCAAATTCCTCCTCACGCCCATTGAAGTTCTCTCCAGATGGATGTACAATCCTAATCCCCGAATAGTCACAATACAAGCAACGGACTCGTTCTGTCATGCAAAATGCGAAGGTATGAGACATACATGGTAAAATACCGTAAAACTTATTCAAGTTTAATTAGAGGCATACAAAACATAGACAAAAATATTAGTGATTGCTTGCAGCTAGGATGCATAGGTTGGTTAAATTTTGTACTTAACAGCTAGTTATTCACAGTAAGATAAACATAGTCGATGTTGCACTTCTGATATCAAGGCAATGACTTAAACAATACATGGTTGCCTTCTCTTCGTCAACACAGACAGGGAGCATGCATACTATGACAAATTGACAAATACAGATGTGCATCAATAAGTGAAACACAGATCAATACATGACAAATTGACAACTATGAGAAACAGAAACAATCTTCATACTAAGTAACGTACCAGCGCATGGTGGTGGCACCGACACAGGACAACACAACCGAGCTTTGTCTTCATCATCATTGCTAATTTCAGCAAAGAAGAGGATCGGAGTTCCATTGTTATGAGAATGGGTGCTGCCCTTGGGAGTTGCTAAAAAGTTGACATGAGTGTCACAAAACTTTTCAGGAGGATAGGTGTCAATTTCTGGGCAGTACACAGGGCCCGACACTTGATTATTGAAGCCACAGATAGAATGAAGCTCGTAAACAGGTTCCTGCAGGTGAGCAGGCAAATCAAGACGGTGAGCAACCAGCTTTGGGATAGAACAATACTTACCAACGATGAAATAACCTACCCCATTTGGCGTCAGAGCATATGCATCCAACGCAGCTTTGACCTTTGTAGAGACTCTTGTATGTGTACGCACGTACTCTTTAGTGTCTAACGGGAGATCTTGAAAGGGTAACAGGTCAAGTGGCTTCTCACATGGTGATTCAGGAGATAACAACCTGGATAGTCGCTTAACATCTTCAGAGGAGAGTTGGCCATCACCCTGCAGCAGCACCATATCAGACGACCCGAGCATCTGCTTACATGACGCCAGAAAATTTGCTTGATCGACAGGGTTGGGGTGCCAGCCAGCAGTGGCGGCCGCCGTGAAGGCTTTGATGACAGTGGAGGCCGGGCCTTTGGCTTCTGTATCCACCCTGCTAGTCAATGTCTTATGAAAGCCGGTGGCTGTGCCCCATGGTGACCGGAGTCGTCTTATTCGTTCCTCTGCTCTCAATGCTGCGGTGGCAGCCACGGTAGCTTCAGGATCAAGGTTAGGATCAGCGAGCAGAAGGGTGGCATCAGCATCGAGCAGGCATCGGCACGCTTGATGGAAATTAAGATGGTGGTAGCGCGTGCAGAGGAAGGAGACGAGGCCGTACATTGACCGGGTCTCAATCCGGTGGAGAACTAGTGTGCTGATCATGTCCCCCAGCTCCAGTTTCACGGTAGGCGGGCAAGCGGCGTCGTACCAGATGGTGTTGAGGAGGATGTTGGAGACGGGATCGAGTGGGCCGTAGCAGTGCCCGGCCATGAGCATGCTTCTCTGGTATCGAGAATGCAGGTCGCCGGCCGGCAGCCGGGCGAGTGCCTGCAAGTAGAATCCATGGACAGCATCCAGGAGCACCCGCTTCAGGCCGGTGCTGGTGTTCTGGTACGGCAAATTGCGAGGACGCGGGGGACGACACGTGGCGAGCTTCCAGGATCTCAGCAAGTCTCCACGGCGGTCGTCGACTGACGGCTCAGGTCCGGTGAGAAGAGCGGTGAGCTGGTCGAGGATGGAGCTGGAAGAGGTGGAGCGCCGTTGGACATTGGTGAGGAGGCTGACGACCTCGTCGAGGTGGGTGGAGATGGTGATCCAGGCGCCGACGAGGCGGTCAGGGTGAGGGTGCCGGGTGACCAGCGCGGCGCACTTGAGGGCCATCCTGAGGGCCTCCTCGACGGCGAGCTCGGAGGAAACGAACCTCTTCATGCGGCGGTCCATGACGACGATGCGGGTGGCGACGAGGAGGTCGGCGTCGGCGAGGAGGAGGTAGCGCACGGCCTCGCAGTCGGCAAGGTAGGGGAAGAAGTGGGTGAGGAAGGTCACCATGCCGTCGAGCGATCGGCGCTCCAGGTCCTCGATCTCCGCTTCGCCGGTGCTGGGGATGAGGGAGTTGGCGATGATGTTGGAGGATGGGTCCAGGAGGCCGAAGCAGAAGCCGCCGCCGGCGAGGACCTTGCTGTTCGTCGTCAGCCGCTCCATTGCCTTGCAGTAGGCGTTGTGGATCTTGGCCAGCAGATGCGATCGGTGGGCAGCCTCTTCCTTGCGCGAAGAGTACTCGGTCGAGAAGCTCGGCTCGTAGATCCGGAGATCAGGGTCGCTGCTGGAGACCAGCGCCATCGCCGGCGTCCAAACCTCCCACTTGCCGACTCAATTTGTCAATTTGGTGCGAATTCAACTGTACGGATACGGTGGCGGCGCGAGGAAGGGGATAGAAAAAGACCGTGCTTCCTCGGAAAATAATTCTTATATTTTGTTTCCTTCCACTTCGCCTTCTCTATTTGTTTTTTAGTCTTTTTTATCTTTTTTTTTTCTTTCGACTGAAAATGAGTTATTTTGTCTTTTAATTCAGTCTTAATTGTAAATCTCACCCTATATCTTAACCCTAATTTGAAATTCGACCTCATAATCTCTTTTATTGCAAAAACCCACCCACCCTACCCAATGGGCAGGTTGAAACAGTCCCCACAACCGTTTTATGAAACATGTCTACCAATCAAATCTGCTCGATTTTATATGTTTTATTAGTTGACATAAAATTTATAAAAACATAAACTTAGCTAAGTTAAAATTTCTAAAACATTTTGATGATATTTATTTATCTTATTTTTATATTAAAAAATTCGAATAGGTAAAATAGTATGAGACAATGTTTAAACCCTAATAAAAAAATTCACATTTTCTCTAAAATGCTTGAATATTGTACTTCCCGAATATTGTAACATCGACCTCTAATTAGATTGACCAAAACATGTAAAATAGAGCAGAGTTATTTAAACATGTGCATATTGAGGTGATTTTTGCAATAAAATATAGTAGGTGGGTGGATTTGCAACAAATAAACTTATGGATAGGAATGTCAAATTCAAATTGACTTATGTGGTGGTTTATGAAATTACCCCTTTAATTCATTTTATAATTATCTGTATAATAATTACGAATTATTAGATTTATATCCATGACTTGAAGAGTTGGTTGAAAAGAATACCAACTTAATGTGTTTAGGACCTTACAGTTATTATAATTTCCATTTCAGAAATGTTTCATGCTTTTCAACCGACCATTTTCTATATACACCACTGGACTTTTGTAAATTGTCGTGCGTAAAATAGCGCGCCAGCTTTCCTAGTTGCCTTTATTGGTGGCTGACGAATTAGCTTGACTTAGCTTCGCCTGGCTCGATGTAGCAGGTAGCTCCTGTAAACCGAAATTATGGTTCATTGTTCACCAAAGACAAAAGTATAACTTATTTGACAATGAATCGACAGTTCCCAACGGTTGTCCGAGCAATGTCAAATAGTATATTTTTTGTGCCTTTTAAATCATTCGTTTTCTAGCTATTTATTAAATCAAATTACCCGAAAAACAAATTATTTGCCTCCTCCATTGGAACTATGCTGATGCTGGTTCCCTTTCCCATCTCACCTCTCATGCTCAAATCACTCTGTCCATAGTCATCACTGCACATAATCAGTTTGATGAATTGCCTTATCCGTTCGAGCTTTGGATGTCTTTGGAGACTTCGGTGCCGATGATGGAAGGAGTGAAGGACCACAAAGAACTCCATGTGCTATGTGCAAGCTAGCAGCAAGCTGGTTATGTTAATGTACTTGTCAGGCATATTGCATATATATGAGTCGGCACTGCCGAATTCAACTGGGCGTAGCTGAAATTATCATGTCCTTCACAGTAGTGAAGACATGAATAGCTGCAGTAGCTCTTTACGTCTTGTACTGTGAATCTTTGTTTTATGGTCAAGCCTATCGAGAGGTAATAGTTTAATTTATTTGTAGTGGCATGTTATAAGCTGAGGTCTTTGAGCTGCTCAGCAGTTGCAATGTGATACTTATCCGCCAATCAATGGTTGCCTCTCAATTAATGTACCAAGTTATGTACGTATTGCATAGTTCGTTACCATATACTTACCTTGCATTGTACTCAGAAAATGTGAAATAAGAAAGTTTTGCATTGCAATGTACTTTACTGCGAGGTCAAATCCAGTACGCAATCGTACTAAAAGACGGTACTCGTCCGTTTGCAAATTGTTGTCGTCGGTCAGTTCATTTTTGAACTGGCCGCAACAACAAATAAAAAACGGAGGAGTAAGTAGATACTCCAAGCCTTGGCACAACAACTTGGATTCAGAGAGTCACTGCTCATTATTACTACAACAGCACAACACAAGAGTTCAGTGTGCATGACGCACTTAGGGAATTGAAAGATGCATGATAATACTAATTAGTGAAAGGAGCTCAGGTAATCAATAACTTCCACTCTCATCGTCACTGCTCTTCCTGTTTTCCTCCTCCTCCTCCTCCTTTTTCTTCTTCTTCTTTTTCTCCGCCTTCTCCTTCTGTTCCTTCTCGAACTCCTCCACCTCCTCTGCAGTAGGAGATTTAGGAGTATCGGTCGAAGGAGAGCTGACAGGTACACGTTCTTCGCCTTCAAGTGTGAGATCAGTTATATTGATGGGCACCGGAGATTCTACAATTTCCAGTCAAAAAGTCAGCACTGATACAAAAGCCAGGAAACATATCACAATCAAGGGTCGCAATTTTAGTCTACTAGTTAGTATAGTAAAATCACTGTTAGTATGTCTACATTATCAGAGCTTGCACAGTTGCACTGGTATGTGTCCTATCAGAAGAAGTAATTAGAATTGCTGCTAGTTGAAAAACTATTCCTGGTTGCTACAATATATAAGGATCGGAGAAAACGAGAAAGTGTAACCTGTCTCTTCTTCTTCCCCATCTGAAACTCGGGGTGATATGATCACTTCCTGCTTTTTCTTGGAAGACTTGGTGCCTACAAATAAATGACAAGTGGTCAAAATGCTAGATCGATGTTTTCAGAACTAGAAAATTGAAGGACAGAAAGCTGAAGAGAAAACTGTGTGATATATATCTCGTATAGAGCTAGCACCTCTGCCTTTGCGCTTTCCTTTGCGCTTGCGCCCATCACTCCCTCCCGCTGTGTCTCCACCCATCTCAGGCTACTGATCAGTGGAGTTAGCTCAGCTGATGGAGTGGGTGACTGAGTGTGGAAGGATACGGGAGGGAATGAAGCTAGCTCAGCTGATGGAGCTAGTTCAGCCAAATCTCATTTATATAGGGGATTGGAACTCCATACGGACTTTTGGCAGTAGTAATTTGTGAGCTTGGAGGATCGGAGCCTTTATGGATATTAATCGATCTGCCACGAATAAGTTTGTGGAGTTCTCCGGTGGTTGGGAACGCATGCGTTGCGTGCATGGGGTAGTACGACGCACATAGCTAGTCGGCTCAGGGCATCGGCACGCTGGAACTTGATTTTAGGAGTTTGGTGTATTATACTGGAAACTTTGCTGTTATATATTATTGTACAAATCTGGTTAGGACAGGGATATATACGTACTCTTTGGATTTTCTTTTGAGAGGAGAAACCAAACGGAAATTAAACACCTTACTAGTATATTTAAATGTACGCATTTCAATATATTTCGCGACGTTTACCAGCCCTGCATGTTCAGATACACATGTAAACATCTTAACTCAATCAACAGGCCAGCAAATTTGCATATTTCTATCTATTCAATGTTTTTAGTTCTATCTATTCTATTTCGTTGCAAATTTGCATACTTCTATTAATAAGTATAACTGAATGTGGGCCATTTTTTGTGGGCTTTAGGGATGACCCTCAAAGAAATTAGGAGACATACAGTGATGAAACAATTTCCAGAAGTGTCAGCTGCATGCTTTTACTGTGATCATCGCCACTTCTGTCAGAGCAGCCCTAAAAATTAGAAAGGGAGTCCAAGTCTCTTCATGAATACTCCAAGAAAGCGAAGGTGCCCATATATACGACAATGCCAAATTATTAGTTTCTTTACTCCAGAAGAATAGTTTTATTTGCATATAATTGACCGAGTATATATATGAGATTTTTTAGGACATAATTGCCTATGCCAAGCAGTGAAGCTATCTACATATAATAGATTTATCAGCAGGCTAAGAGGAAACTACAATGACAAAATAAAAAGGTGAGTTGCACACATCATGGGCATCTCTTTGATGGCCTGATATTATGGCACAAGATATTCGTAGTTGAGGAGGGTCTGCTCTGTGCATCAGTATGCAAATGCTTTTGATCTTGTGGTACGTAGTAGTGAGAGCCCCGGAGCATTATATGCCGCTGACGCTGTGGATCTCGATTTTATCCAGTATTTGTTGTTGTGTACTGTAGTAGTTCAAAACACATGGACTTCTGGTGGTCAGCTCAGTAGTCAGTACGACATATCGCACTTGCACTTGAGAGAGAGAGAGAGAGAGAGAGGTGTTACTGCTAGTGCTAGCGGTAGCTGACAACTAGTAGTATACCAGTATTTCTTTCGACTCAACACTTTCATTGGTTGGTCACATCTTTTTTTCTCGAACAATGTTGGTTGGTCACATCTCACATGCATGATGACAGCTTTCTGTCAAAAAGAAAAAAACAGATGAACGAGAGAATGCTGGTTAGTAAGGGAAGGCCTGCTCATTCATGCGGGGCAAGGTTTACATAACTGGGTAATTGAAAACCGGTAAAACTGGTTAATTGAAAAACCAGTAAAACCGTTAATCGACCGGTTTTACCAGTTTTGTTCATAAATTATAAATACAGATTTTTAAATGCAAATTTTTCAGTTAACAGGCTGATTTTCCCAGATTTGTTTATAAATTTTTTATATAATTTATTTTAATTTGAAAATTTTAAATAAAAACTAGCGGTAACCGGTTAATTGCGGTTTTGTCAATCCTGTGTGGGGGGCTAAGAGCAATGGTGTTCCACCTACGGTAGTTGTTGTCGGATGAGAGCCTTCTCTTTAGAGACTATTTTTCTTTTCAGAAAATGGAGAAAAGTTACAGTCTTTTTGGACAAAGTGCATACGCCCCAAAATACAGTAGTCAAAGCAGAAATCCAATAAAGCATTCGGGTGTCAGTAGACGAGCCAACACCCAGCATTAAGATTCTCGCACCAAGAACGATCGAATGGCCGAGTCCCTTCCACTTGTAGTCGTCGTCGCCGTCGGAACTGTCAGTCGTCGTTGATGCATAGAATCCTTAGTGCTTGTGGGTTTGTACCCCCAAATTCTCATCCTTCTCCTTGGGACATAGAAAGTAGCGTTGAGGTCGGACCGACGATAGTCAAGGGCGGCGGCGGGGTCGCCACAGAAGCCGGGCAGGAGACGAGGGTGCCATCGAAGGCAGACAAGAGGCGGGGCATCATGTTAGGAGAATTTAACATGATGGTACTCCGCAGTCAAGAACAACAGCGGAGGCGGTGAGGGAGCGAGAGGAGGCCTCGTGGCCGTCTTCAGCCACTTGTGGCAGAGCACTCGGATGCCATATAGGTGGCACCTAGTCAGAGTCTGTTTTTAAATCGGTGGAGTTTGTCCAGGTCCTTGGGGTAGGAGACATTTGATCCAAGCACTGTTTCGTGCTCAACATGTGCTACTTTGTTAAGGCCCGAATTGCCATGATCGAGCATGTATTTAGGAGCATAAATAAGGAAAACCTTTGTCGCACCACAAATTGCACTGTGTTTTTGTTTCTTCTTGTGATTTTCTGAGTGTGAGTGCTTGCCTATTTCACACCCGTTCTCTTTCTGTTCAACAATGCTCAAATCTCTTCAGCCACCATAAAAAAAGTTCCGAAATTTAGCTAGTAAGGTGGCAAAGGAAGGTGTTGTTTATGGCGCCCTCCAGAGTTTGACTCGCTCGTTCTTGTGTGGCGCATCCGAGTCGGGAAGCTAACATACGACTCTTATATTCTCTTTTGACCTCCAGTAAATAGAGTAGTAAGAGGCTCGTATTGCTCTAATTTTGTATAATTAAAGAAAAGTTTGCATATTTGAGAGAGAGAGAGAGAGAGAGAGAAACCTGTAGCAGATTTGCCTCGGCTCTCCTATGCATGGTTAATTAGATCGTCATGTTTATATTTAAGGTTGAGAACCTTTACAGTGGGTTGAAATGAATATGGACCATTTATTTCTCTTAATCTAATTGTTTATATACATTTATACTATATTAGTTCTTTAAGTAGTATTTTAAAATAGATCAATGCAGTAATGCCAGACACCCACTTTTACCACCATTGACATTATGATCAATGAATGTTTTTGTTTTGATTTTGTCTGACATTGTGGTTTTCCATTCATTGATGTCCTTGATCTTCTGTTCTGTAAGCACGTAGGGCGCTGTAGGTCCATTAAGCGTTGGAAAGCTCTATAGCTAGCTCCAACCAAGCTGATCGATGACATCTTTCTCCATATACAGTACCAGGAAAACAGGCCCGCACGGGCCGTCTGGCTTAGAAAACGGACCAAAAAACTACGGCGAGGCGCATACGCGGCAACTGCAGAAGACATACACGTTAGTCAAATTAATCACAGCTCCGTAATTCCTTCCCTTGTGAGCTTAGTACTACTATACACGTTGCATGTTGTTGGGTCGTTCAGTCGTTGCCATAAATGGAAGTGTAGGAATGCTAGCCAAGTACGCGTAGCAGAGTATGGGAGAATCCCAACAATTAAACCTCTCAAAGCAAAATCAAGGGTCAGCGTACGATCAATCGGTGTCCATAATGAATTGACCAGAACTCTGCGGACTACTGCCCACACTATAACAAAAAAGCACTGTAGTGGTGGGTCAAAACTCACTATAGCGGCGGGTTGGCCGGTCCGCCGCTACATTATCGCAGCTGAAAATAAAGTACAACAATGACGGACTTTCTGTACTTGAAGCAAACCGCAGCTAATAAAAGATTATTAGCGGCGGGTGAAAAAGTCATCCGCCGCTACCAATCGATCCGAAAAAAAAAAGCCCGCTGGCCCGCAAGAACCCACATGGTCCTCCTCGGGGCCGGATCCAGAGGGGAAGGGGCCGTTGGTGGTAGATCCGCTCGCCGACGTCTCCGTACAATGCCGCCGTTACCGCGGGAAGAAGAAGGCGGGGCTAGATCCGAAGGGGAAGGGGCCGTTGGTGGTGGATCGATCTCAGGGCCGGATCCACCCTCCTCTACCAGAGGCGGCGATGCACCACCATCCTCAGGGCCAAATCCAGAGGGGAAGGCGGCGATGCACCACCATCCGTTGGCCGAGGCAGGGCCGGATCCGGCACAGGCCACCGCTCTTGCGCCGCCACCCGCTTCGACGCCCGCGTAGCCGCCCGCGCTGCCGATTGGCCGTCCGCGGGGACGCCCGGGCCGCCGTCTGTGAGTCGCTGCGACCCATGCCGTTCGCGGAGATGCCCACCGCCGCCAGCGCCGGGAAGAGGAGGGGAGGCGCCGGGAAGAGGCGCTCCAAGGAGAGTAGTCGAGCTCCAGGGGGAGGGGAAGGAGAGAATCAGTGAAGGGAGGAGGCGGCCGGATCTGTGCGAGGGCGGCAGCGGAGAAGTCTCGCACGCGCACGGAGTAAGAAGAGGGGGAGGCGCTCGCGTTGCATGAGGCGTCGACGGCGCCTGGAAGAGAGGGAGGGGAGAGGAAGAAGGATTAGGTTTTCCAAACCCTGGCTGATCTTTTATATCTAGCAAGTGGGTCATTTGGACCAGATAGTTTAATGGGCCACTTGAGCACATTAGCGGTGGTTGACTTTATTGACCGCTGCTAAAAATCAATTTTTAGCGGTGGTTGATTTTGTTGACCGCAGCTAAAAATCAATTTTTAGCGGCGGTTGACTTTGTTGACTGCCATTAAAAATAAAAATTGATTTATAACAATGGTTGACTTTGTTGACCGCCACTAAAATGAACCCTGTAATGACGGTTTGAATCGGGACAGACCTTTTGGACCCTGTAGCGACGGTTCACTTTCGCTGACGCCGCTATGATGTTTTCGCTACCGCTGCTACAGGCTATATTTGTGATAGTGCCACTGCATGTACTAGATCCATGAAAGCAAGTATGTGTTTCGAGCTACCACTGTACATGCAAGTGCGGCTCGGTGATGTTTCTGTTCACCAGGACATGAAATATGGGAAGCGTGTGCACATTCTAACCAATTGATGATTAGTTGAAGACATTACTGGGAACCTTTTCAATGCCTTCATGAAACGTAAGTTACTGAACTTGTGAATTGTGCTCTAATTTCTCGCATGATCATGTTGTGCATGTGCACCCGCACCCTAACGTTTTCCTTCCAACCCTACTGACGCACACCTCTCTTCTCTCATCATTTGTCATGTTCTACTGTCAAGGCAACTGCTCCTAGAAGGATCACCAGGATACCCATATAGTTCTGCACCAGATCTTATTATGAAAATTATTATCAATATTCAATCAACTATTTAGATACGATTAAAAAAAAGAAAACAACTTGTTATGCGCGGGCTTGTATTTATTGATATTGCTCTACTCATTCAAAGCTTAGGTACCAAACCAAAACTATTCAACTACCATGACATTATAATTAAAATACTCAGATTTATATAATATATTGAGCATAGTATTATACAACACAATTTTTAATATAGATACATATAAATAGAACGTGAATGCATTTTCTAGTCTTTAGAAAATATTGAAACCTAGATATGAGGGTTTTATCGAATAATCAAGCATGCATATCTTGCTAGAGAGTCATTATACAAGAAGTTTCATGCATTGAAAGTAGGGTGTATTCATGAACATTTTTTTATTTTTTATTTCTAAAGCCACGTAGGAAGTATATTCTCTGAATCGGTATATGTGCATGTGTTGTTGATATACATGTTGTTGTCATGACCGGAACACATATTAATTTCAAAGAAATATATTTATGTTGCCGTGTGTCCATAAATTCTTTTTGAAATTTGTTTTTTTAACAGCCATGTTAATGTGTTGCTACCACAATACATTTGTTTTCCCGTTTGTTCTAAATAGATTAAATTTCCAAAATCATATATGGATACCGTGCATATATTATCCCAAACTGGTTTAGGATTTTTGCTTTATTATTAAAATAAAATAAATGGTGAGTAATTTAAAATTATATGGAAGGGTATTTTAGTCTATTATTAAGACAGGGATGGGTAATTTACATAATGTTAATGGTGGGTATTTTAAAATTATAAGAAAGGGTATTTTGGTTCAAAATTTTTATAATGACAGTGGTGGGTAATTTTTCTTTTTATTTTTCTTTGATTAACGTGAAAATTTCTAGACTTTGAAAGCAAACGTGGAAACTCCTTTTCTTGATCATATATATATATATATATATATATATATATATATATATATATATATATATATATATATATATATATATATATATATATATATATATATATATAATAGATGCTCAGCGATCTGCCAAACATTACTGCACAACATATGTTGTAGAGCCCCAGACCGCTATATATATGAGAAGAGAAGTGAACTCATCCGATCGAGCTAGCTCGCATTGCTCTTCACAAAATAAGCCAAAGCTTGCCATCAGAACAAAAATAGTTCCAGTCGTCACTGCTCGATCGGCTAGCAGCTCCAGAGGTCGAGTGGAGTGGAGTGGCAGCAGGATGGACGGAGACGCAGGAGGAAGCAGCGGGCGCCAAGGGAAACGGAAGAGCAAACGCTCTTCCGATCAAGGTTCCTCAGGTACTCCAATCCAATCAGACTGATATGATCCCCGGCCGCATGCATGTATTTTGCTAGCACGCTACTGCTTTCATCAAGCGCTACAAATGTTAAGCTACTTTCCTAAAACAAGAAAAGTTAGCTAGCTAAGCTACGACCTGTAGACTTCTAGTTGTACCTGTTGATTTTAAGAACCACTAGCTAATATAACCTGCTTTTTAATCCAAACAGTTCAATTTCGCTGGATATCTGAAGTATCATGAGCTGCATATAGATGCATGGTTACAGACTAGCTACGCTAGGAGTAATATAGTTTTGCCTGAAGTTGAAAGCTACTTTAGATTTCAGTCAGTCGTTTACTGATTGCCTTTTTCTGGTCGTTTGCTTTTACTCGTATACTGAATATACATTACAGAGACTATGCTACATCCGGTTCTTATTTTTCTTTTGACCTCCAGTAAATACAGTAGAAGGGGCTCGTACTTCTCTAATTTTTTTAATTAAATAAAGCTTTGCATATTTACAAGAGGGAGAAAAAGCATGTAGCAGAGCAGAAAAGCAGAGTTGCCTCTGCTCACCTATGATGCATGGTTTGATTTGATCGTCATGTTTATATTCAAGGTTCATGCGTGCATACGGTATAGTGCTCTTTGCTGCGCGCTGCACAATAGAACGACCGTTTACTTTTTTATTTTAGTTTCCTGCGATTTTTCTAGTTATACATGTTGCTTACTAGCAACTGAATCAGGTACTGCTATGAACAGGAAGATCAAAATTACTTGTTTTGGCAGGAGGAAATACTCTTAATAAGTGCCCGTTTTGTAACTTTCTATTCTAAAACCTACATCAAACATGAATTATTGTATAACAGTCATATGTGTAACCTAGGCAACAAGTCCCGCGAGAAAAAAAAAGCCAGCTAAAGTCCAGTTCAAGTATGAGGTCGAGCGAGTATCATCCGGGGAAGAAGAAGAGCCCGGTACGTATATCCTCTCTCATGATTTTTACTCAATACCTCTTATTTATCTCTAGCTATCTGACAAACATTTTTCATCAATGATTGTCATTTAAAACTGCAGAGTATGAGGTGCAAGTAAACATAACGGACAACCCGCTCGAAGGCGAAGTCCGTGCGCCGGTGAGCTCCCCGGAGGTAGACAGTCCAAAGTCACCTACTCCAGAAGAGTTGGAGTTTGAGAAGCACCAGAGGGAAAAGGAGGCCAAGAAGAAGAAAAAGGAAGAGAAGAACAGGAAGAGGCAGAAGAGCGGTGAGGATGGCACTAGCGGAAGTAATACTTGATTACCTCAAGTCACGATCCAGTTCTAGCTCATGTTCTAATTCTAGTTGGCATTAGCGTGTGTCTTTACTGAATTACCTAAATGCCTCTCGTGCACACTCATGTCTTGTTGTAATAATTAGCAAGATGTTCTGGTCTCTTATTTTCTGTATGAGGTGTTGAACACTCGAACCAGTGATGGAGCCATATGCAAAATGCATGCCAATTAATTCTTGAATTCAGATTTGGATTTCCGAAGCAAAAACAAATGAACTTGCTTGGAGCATGTGGATATTGCAGCGACTGCAAGGGGCATGGCTCAAGCTCGGCTCCCTCATGGCCTCATCGTGCTTTTGTGAACCATGACTTTATCTTCTTCACTTGTTCTAAATGCTAATGCAATACCCAGCTTCTTCAGTTTCATTATGCATTTAATGTGTATAAAAAACATTGTCACATTTATACATAGTGCTTCCAATATTTTGTGGTTGATGAAGTCTCTATTGCAGTGCAATGGAACAAAAGACAGGAAGGAATCGAATTGAGGTCATGAGCTCAAATGCAGTATCTAGTGTGAATTAACTCCCACCCATAATTAACTATATCAATGATTCATTTCCCGGCCCACAGATTCTTCTCCTACGTTGTGATCTCATCATCTCAATTTCCAGGACCTGGTCAATATTGAATATTCAGAATTAAGTTTTCTTTTCATTTTTTTTTAAATTTTCTTGTGGGGTATCTAGGACTTTTTTTCGTAGTAAAGTAAATCGAAGATACTTTGTGTACTCGGTTTCGTTTCGATTATGTCAAAGCCGAGATACAATATAAGCACTTTATTTTTTTAGGACTTCTACGGTAGACTGTGATACCGGTTGATACAACGTATCATTGTCTTGATCCAGCCATCAATTTATATGGGCAATTTTGTAATTAGCTCCATGATTAGTGAGGTCATTAATCAGGGATTCAGTCGATTTGTTTGATGAGTTCGTTTGCCGACGATTCCATGAAGCAAACAGCATTTGTTCTGCAGCTCCTGCATGCATTCATTCTGCCATATCAAGGTACTGGAGTTAAACACGATGGAAAAACATGAGTCCACCACCGTCATGGATCAAGTAAGCTGTGGGCCGTCTCACTTGCAACCATGATCGAACAGAATTTCTCCATCAACAAAACTCCTAGACCCCATCCCAGCCCTACCATGCCATCGTTGCGGCAGCCGCCCATCCTGGCCCGGATGGATCTCATCGTGACCTAGGCCAGCAACAAGCCCCGATGAGACTAAATTCTCACTGGATGAGGCTGTTGTAAACTTTAGAGCATTTTTAATTGAATAATGAGTGATAGAACATGAACACGGATAGAATATTAACTTATGTGATTTTCTTTATCTAATTAACAAGGTTGGCTTAGTTTTGTTTTCGAATCATGCCCATATGATACCTATAATACCTTTTTTTTGATACTATGGTACTAGCTAGTAGAATGAAAAAGTATCATTAGATTGATCTGAGCCATCAGATGGAGTAAATGGATGGGAGGCATTCGATTTGGTCTACAATAAAAGTCTTCTTATTTTGAGATTGGAATCAATCCATGTCGGAAATGGATCGGAAGATAATTATTTATTTCTCCAATGCAAGTAAACATATATTTGCTCTCCATCCACTCATGATTCACCTATTGCTAGTATGTCTTTGTGTAAACGGTGACGTTCCTCCATCGAGACTCCATGCATTTGGACTGGTCGTGGTGCTGCATGTACACCCCGAACTTGAAGTAGTGCGACGCGCTGGGGATCACGCCGCCGGTGCGGAACCTCTCCTTACATGGCAACCGTCGACGCGCCGACATCATGCACCACATTCAGCCGGAACCACCGGTGGTTGATGCAGCTCTCAACGGTCTGCCCGCTGTAGTAACGCAGCGTGCCGTTGTAGACGTGCAGCATCATCGTTGTGGCGGGCACGCCGCCGTTCTCGTTGTGGATCTGCATCACTGACGCCCCTGATGTCCCCGATGGCACGTAGCCGTACCCCTCGAACTGCCACACGCCCGATGAGTAGTCGAACCCCTGCAAATCGAACCGAGAAGTTCTCATGAGCTCAAATCGAACAATCTCATCAACGCATATATATAGCTATAGAGGACGTTGTTCTTGTTCGTCATTGAACGGCTTGTCGTCGGCGTACACCCAGAACGTGTGCACGCCGGTAGCAGCGTCATAGCGGTAGCGCTGGTCAACCGGCACGTCGTATGGTATCTGCACCGCGAAGCTGCTCTCCGGGAGGTCCACCTTCACGAACCCGGCGGTGAGGTTGCAGCCGTCGGCAGCCGCTGCCGGCGTTGACATGGCGGATACACAGGACATTAACAGTAGGAGCACCGTAGTCGTTGTGACGACGATGAACGGGAGCGGATGGTACAAGAAGCTGGTCCACCTGAGTGAGGTGGAGGAAGCCATGTTGATAAGTTTGGGCGAGGATGTATGATATATATCATATATTGTATGTGTGAAGTGTGATCAATTGGTGCTCGTGTAGATTTGTTTGGATCTTGTAGTGGTGCCTTTGACGTCCTTGGCCTGCAGCCTGTTGTTTGGTACTGATCAAATTACATGACACATAACGGTAGGTAAATGCCATAAGGTGACGGCCATAGAAAAAGACCGCAATTATATGGAATGGTTTAACAAGCTTTGGACCTTTAGCGAATGTCCGTCCACCGTTTTCATCAGAAGAAAAACAAAATGCCTATCCACCAAATAATATCTGAACGCCTGCATAAACATGGGTTGATCAGAATGATTCTTTTGGTGTACACTGTCCCTCGGCCGGCAGAGTAAAGAAGAATCTTTGGACTGTTGTTTGTGTGCGCGTCTTGGACGCAAACTGACGACGCGAACAGCCGTCCTTGGTGCAATGCACTGGATGAAAATTCACTGGACATGCAAAAAGAATTTGTAATTAACCTCTATTTCAGAATAAAGAAACATCAATTCATGCCGGAAATTGGACATAATCTGTTTCTCCAAGAAAATATTCACCTATATGGCTATATATCGACTCAATCATGATTCAGCTATATCTAGCTTTTTTTTTAACAACAAAAGCTTTTCCCGTCAAATTTTTAGAAAAGAGGCTGAAAGTGGGATGTTTTTATAGCTAGCTATTGTCAATGTTACTCACATTTAGGACTATAAAAAGACTGACAATTTACTCAAAAAAAAGACTGACAATGTGAGGTATTTTTAAAAAAATGTTCATAAGAGTAAAATATTACTAATATGCACTCATGTAAGGCTATGAAATGCAGGTGTCAAAATTACATCTTTGGGGACCAAAAATTATCTAACAATTAAGGAAACACTAGAAATTTGGCCCGCGCATTTGTGCAGCTGGATATGTCATAATATCTTTAATGCTATTATATTAGTATATGGATAATGAGCAGCATAATAATAATATATGATTTATTCTCTCCTGTCACAAATAATTATTGTCAGTTCTAGTTTTGTTAAATTTTTGCAATCAGCAGTTTGTTAAAAAAATTATTGAAATTTGAAAATGATATTGCTAGAGTTGATTTGATAGTAGTTTTATAGTACTACAACATTTTGCTCACTCTAAGCGTCTCTCGTAATAATAGAAATAGTTGTGCTGGTTTCACGCTCCCATATCTATATCTTAGTAAAGGGGCCCCTTGTACCATGTCAAAAGGAAAAAAAAAGAACTCACATAAGTCCCTTGTAACTGAATGTTGATAAACCAAACATATTTTAGTAGTTAGCCACTACTTTTCTTTTATGCATGTGCTTTGAACTCATGGTTGTGCACCACCGTGACTCAACTACATCATTGGCCACTGTTGAATATGAATGATTTCCTTATTAGTCTAGGAACAAACACCAATGTCTTCATCATCATCATCATCTCTCTCTCTCTCAATCTCAATCTCAAGCATCATTAGCTTTTGATCAAAGTTTGGAGTCTTCCTCTCATCACCATGAAAAATAACATTGAAGGGAAGCTCTTTTAATTTTTGTTCTCTAAACTTTGATCAGCTTATTTTGGAATTGGAATCTACCCAACAATAAATAAATAATAATAATGATCCAGAATTTTTAATATAAATGATTTCCTTGAGTGCAAAGAAAGAGAGTGTGTTTTCAGGTAGGGGACATGTGCACCCCTACGTCATAGGTCTCACTTTATTTTAACATCCGGTATAATAAAATCACTAGATTGTAGTAGCAAGGACCAAACGCCAACTCTCTAATACATGGTTAGCTTGATGCCAATTTGGAAAGTATATATATAGTACGTAATATGTATTTTTTTCATTGATTGTGTTTTGTTATTGAAAGGACCGAAGGCCTACCGAGAGGGAGGGGGGGGGGGAGGGGGTGAATTGGTAGCCGAACACGAATCCAAATACTTCAATTTCACATCACTAGAACCCGACAAGCGTTACAACCTAAACAGTTCTAGTAGGCCAAGACCCTATGCATGCTAGTGTTTATGATGCAAAACAAAACACGGAAGCTAAACACACTAGCCTATGCAAGCCACAAGTCGCCCTATCAACTAGAGCACATAAATGCAGAATAGTAAAGAGGGGGTCACGGAATGCTTATGATTTTTTTTCGAGGTCTCGGAAGGATGGTGGCTTCCCCTACTCCTCGTTGGACCACTCCCGCCGGAGTCACGGTCCCTCCTGCCACCAAGTGGAGTTCTCGCACACGAGCCCACAATCACTCTCGAAGTGAAGACACGGTGTGCATCACCACTGCCACCAAGGCACAAGCTTGCCTCCCTCGAGAACATGCCGGAGTCCCGGAGCCGGCACGGACGCTCATTAGCGATGCCCCTTTCACCGGCGGGCTGAAACCGTGCATAAATGTGTGATGACCTTCATAACCAATCACGATAGGCTCGATCACCGACACTTAACCGGTCTAGGTGTCATCATAGACCAAGAGTAACAACCTAGATCACACCCTCAAGGACACCCTAGCCTTAGATGTGCAAGATCTCTCCTTCCTACTCTCACTAGCACACTCAAGATATGCAATATCTCCTCCTAGTGCTCTCCTCTTTTTCTCTTGGTCCTTACCAAATGCTCTCAGGTATTCAACTGGCCAAGAGAGGTCTCCAAGACCCCAGCAACAAAGTCATATAGGCTTCCAATCTCCAACTAGTCGTTGCTCCACGAAATCAACTTTCTGGGCCTACTGACAGGACTGTGGTCATTATCAAGCTCACAAGCCTCCATGCTTGTGGTCATTATCATCAATCGCCAAGGCAACCATCATCCATATGATTTGTAGTAGAGTTTAGAGATGATTCCAACAAAGACAACACTCGTGTAGATGTTAGCCCACAATTTCATAGTTGTCATCTATCACCAAAACATTCATACCTTGGGGATCCCATCAATGGTCATGAAGCTTACAATCTCCCCTTTTTTGGTGATTGATGACAACCACTACTTATCATAATCTTATCAATGAACAACAAGGCTAAAATAGCTACACCACGATCGAGAGGAACCTCAAAAACATAAGAGAGAAACGTACAAGGTCCTACTCAAATAAGCATCATCCAGAGCTAAGAGGAATAAGGAAGAAAAACACACTCTAGATGATATGCATGCATGTCATGTGAAGATATTTTAATAAAAGCATAGGGACATGTAATGCAAGACATGAATGATGATATGTAACCGGTTAGCATGACAATGCATAATCATTAAGAACAAGCAATCATCATCATGAAATCATATACAGGCATACAGGATAAGTAAGGAATACAAAGCACTGCATATGAAAATAAACCAAGTGAGATCAAGATTAGTCAAACATAAGCGAATGAAAACCATGACTCATCAAAATCCATGAACATCGAATAACTCCATCAAAAAAAGATCCAAATGTATCTAACTCCCAAAACCAATGTACATGTATGCTCCCCCTAGATACAAGCTACTTTCGACCGCATAGGATCACACTCCAACTCCCCCTAGACCTATGACCACTTCTCCCCCTTTGGCAACAAGCACCAAAAAGTGGAAAAGTGAACATCTACGCGCTCGTGGTCGAAGGAAGTGGTGCAGCGATGTCTTCTGAAGGCTCTGCTCTTGGCTGCTCCTGTGCTCCCTGAGCCTGTGCTGCCTGAGCATCCAACTGCTCGAAGAAGTCAAGGTCTACAGGTGACTCAGACCCTTTTTCCTGCCCTGCTGGTGGGACCGTGGATGTCTCCTTGGCAACAGACACCTGGAGAAGAGCAAGGTCATCCACGTCCTCCTGAATATAGCCTTGGCGGACCAGATCCTTTGCTACCTGAGGTGTAAGAGTGCTGACTGTGGCAGTGGAAGGTGGAGTTGTAGCTATCTCTGTGGCTGGCTTAGAGTCTGCACGAATAGTGTGCACTATGTCTGAGAATAGACTCCCGACTGGTAGCTAGGAGGTGCAAGGTTCTGCCATCTGCGAGGTCGAAGAGTGTGTCGGTGAGGTGAACAATGCAGATACTGAGAAGGCGGACACGGGGGAGAGTTGAGCCACTGGAGAGAAAGTCTGTCCTGCTCCCCCTGTTGGTAACACCCCTGAGTGTGACAACCCACTAGACGGAGCTATCATCAAAGTAGTGAAGGGGCCTGGCTGAGTCCGCAGCTGCTGAAACTGTGAAAGTGCTGAAGGTCCTGGCTGCTGACCTGCCTGCCTCTGGGTCACCTCGGTCATCTGGGTCATCAGTGTAGTCAACAACATCATCTGTTGTCCTGAAGCTCTGCCTGACCCCTGATAACCTTCATCATTTGACGTCTATCCTCAGCTGTGCTCTGTATGAACTCACCTAGGCGTCCTACAAGCTCTGCTACAGTGATGGCGTCCTCTGACTGAGTACCTATCGGCTGGGGAGGTTCTCCTGTACTGGCTGACTCAGGAACCACCGTCTCTGGATGAGCTGCCTGCTCATGAGTGACTGGCGGTGACTCCTGCTCCTCCTCCCCTGTTTGCTGACTCGAGGCTGACTGCGATCCCCTACGGACTCAAGGTGCGTAGCTGGTGGTCTCCTCAGGGAACGCCTCGTACTACTCCTATGTCACAAGGCCCATCCTCCTTAGGAGATAGCAAATGTAGGAAGCATAGACCAAGTGACGTCCTCCTACTCTCTTAGAAATGACCTCCTCCATCTCTCCAATCTATAAATCTGCCAAGTCAAACAACTCTCTTCTCAAAATAGCTGCTATGGCCCACTGGTGAAGTAGTGTAAACTCCTCTCTGTAGCCAGACCTAGGAATGATAGTCCTGGTGACTATCGCTCTAACCACCTTGGCCTCTGCGGTGAGTCGCGCGGCCTCTCTCAAAGCCTGGGGTGTGTGGTGGTGGAAAACGAATCGACACCATGTCGTCTGAAGGTAGCTTCCCTCCCTGTGGTCTGCGAGGTGGCTCGACGCACAGGTAGACACTCCTGTAGAGTTGAAGGTCTGAAGCAAGAAAACCAAAGCTGGCAATGAGATCCCCCCTGGTCACACGCTGTGGCTGCCCTCTAAACAAGAACCAGAACTCTGAGCGGTCTCTGGCTATCCAAAGTGTAGCGTAGACCTCTAGGACAATGTCCTTTCTGAACCTGTAGGACTCTGTGACCAGCTCTGCAAGACCAGGCAAGTATGTGAAATACTGCTCCATGTCTGTCCCGGTGGCCCTCCTCATGCCCTGGTAGGTAGTATACTACTGCGGCACAAACACCTTATCCTTGCCCTTCATGGCGAGATAGCGTCTCAACCCCTCTCTAATCCTCCTCTAGAGGCCTGTCCAGTACCTCTCTCCCGCAGCGGGATCCCTGGGGACTAGAACCCACTGCTCAAAAGAGACGAGACGTAGTGCCTTAAGGTCCTTTACAGGAACCTTAAGTATGTCTGGCTGTCCGGATGCCTCAACAAGTCTCTGCAGCCTCCTAGTACACACTGCACAGGTGCATTGCGGGTCTCTTGCCCGGTGAGCTGACCTCTGGGGTCCTATCCGCTCTAGCTATGCTGGCTCCTCATCCTCTGACTCTGACTCCTGAGACTCTGATGTCTCCTCCTCCTCTGACTCCTCCTACTGCCTGGAGGATCCCTGCTCCGCAGGTCTCGACGATCTCTCCTGACGGGAAGCCGGAGTACTCTGCAACCAAGGTGCCGGAGTGACTCCTGTGGCAAGCACTGTCCTCTACCGGGTACTCCTCCTGAGTCCCTGAGTGTCACCAGACAGCTCTAGGATCAACCGTGTCCTTGGTGTCCTGCGTGACTCCTCTATGGCATCCAGGTGCCTGGCAACCCTCCTAGCTCTCTCTGACTCAGGGTCTAGCCTGGTACTCTTCCTGCTCTTGGGCTTCTCAGGCATCTTACCCTGGCCCTTGTCCTATCTTGAACCTGCCATCTTTACTGCTGCTGACTGCTGTCACTGCACGCACGTAGGTATAGAAAGGATGAGCATGAAACCTATATAAATCTACCAGCAAAACACCACTAGACAAGAATGCGCAATAGAAATCCTAGCACTGAATGAAGGACATGATCACTGAACAAATAAACCAATGTAATCAACAGTTATCATCGACTATATGTGGCTGGTGTGAGTCATCTAGTGTGTAGTCAAATAATGAGCAATAAATCTAACTACAGACTAGATAGGAGACAACCCTAGATATGCAATTAATAGATATGCAGGGAATTAATTGCATCTAGGTTGAGCCAATTACCTAATTAATGCAACTATACATGAGCGATTAATCCAATTGCATCAATTAAGGAAATTGCTCACTAATCAGGGTATAAACCGATGAATGGAGGATAAGATCAATACCTTGGGAGGATTGTCGATACTCCGAGAATGACAAGCACCGCGGAACGTGCTCCGATTACCGAAAAGATGGAAACTTTGAGGTCATCGGCAACGGAGAAGGGGGGAATGTTGAAAACTTTGCCCTAATGCTTGCGGTGGAGCTCGACTCTTTGGACTTGTAGCTGTGCGCGCATGCGAGGGAGCAGGTGACGACGGCGGCGCACGGCAACGGCTACAGCGAGCAACGGCTTGGCTTGCAGCAGCGGCGAGGCAACAGGCGACGACGGCTCTGGAGGTGGCGAGGTGGTGTGCGCGGCGGCTCTGCTAGGGTTTCGCGGGTGCGAGCTGGTTCGACAATGTGGGGGCAGGTGCGTATGCGGGAGATGGAGCACGGCGAGCGGCGGCGCTGGCGGCAACTAGGCAACAAGGGTGCGGCGTTGGTGACGATGTTGGAGGCGGCGTTCTCGGCGTAGACTCGGCGTCGGGAGAAAGAACAGAGATGAAGCCAAAACGACTCCCAACTTTGACCTAGGTCCAAAGATGATCGACGGCCGAAATCAGATCAAGGACAGATCAGCGGTCCAGATTAGGAATTGAATCGCGCGACCATGTATAATGACCGGACCGTCCGCTCAGGTCACCGTACCGTCCGGTCACTTCAACTCGTCTGGAAATCAAGATTCTGTGAACAGAACATCATTTAAACCGGACCGTACGGTCTCCATTTCCAGCCAGATTGAAGTACCGTGCTCAGAGTACAAACCGGACTGTACGGTCCAATGACCGGACTGTACGGTCACTATAGAAATTTTACTGAGTCAAGGAAATTCTCTATTTTCCAAGTGCCCTCGCTAAACACTTTAATAAACACTACACTTGGAATATGAAGGGAACTCTCAAACACTCCTTTTCAAAAAGTGGCACTCTATGGCCTTATAATTTTCGCAAATGCCAACTGAAAGATCGAGCAAATAAGAACCAAGGCAATAAAGAAACAAATGGGTATGTATGAGCCTTAGTGCATGAACCGCGTGAGTAGATTTAACCTCGGAGTTCATAAGAGCTTGCTGAATGGGCATGAAGCACAATCCTTTCCTTTGGTCACACTTATGGAGATGTTCTCTCATATTGATCATGAGGCACAAATTTCTCCAAGTGAGACAAGCCTCCTTTGTGTTTTCTATATGATGCATGCAACAAGCATTTTTCATATGCAATAAAATTAATCATGCCATGTGGATGCAAGCAAAGTTAAACAAGACACAAAGGAAATCTAACAATGTTAAGTTTGAACCTCTTCCAAGCTTACTCACTATAAGCCATACCCTTGCCTTGAGAGAAGCCAAACCACCATCTCAAGCACTCCTCCTTGCTTATAGCTATCTTGGATGGGTTAGACATTGACTAATTTTTATGTGTTTTTCTTTTAGTTATATACACATGCATGGATGCAAGGCATACTAGTCATAAAGGAGTCCTAATTACCATGCTATACAAGAGGAAAAAAACACAGTACAACTACCAAGAACTAACACAGTTACCTCCCTCATGAGTAGATAGGTCGTTGAGGTCCATGTCACTTGTGGTGGAATTTACTTGATCTTCAAGTAAGCTCACGGTCCACCACCACCACCATCTAGGTCTTGTTCTTGGGCACCCACTTGTATGCTGTCGACCTCTCAAGATCAACCATGCACTTAGGCACCCATATGCTCTTGACCTTTCTCTTCTTGTTTGGTGGTTCTAAAGCCTTTGCTTTCACCTTGCCATCCTTATTCCTAAAAAGCTTGAAATGGGTGTTCCCATAGAACAAGTTAGCAAAAGGTGAAACAATGGAACTTCTCACCATAGGGCAATCCTTGATGGTGTGACCATCCTTGCAACACCTCTTGCAATAGTAGTCCTCGGCGAGTAGGGGTTTGACCCATTCGGGAACGGAGTCACTCGTCCCGATAATGTCAATGGAGGCGGGATATGAGCCAAGTCCATGGTGAGAGACATTGTTCACAAGATTCTTCCCAAGAATCTCCTCGTGGATGGCTCTACCATGTGCAAGTCTCTCAAAGCCGTTCATCAACATTTTCCTCTCTTCCTTGAGCTTGTGATATTTCTTCAAAACAAAAGGCTCAAGAGAAGAAACCTCATTCGAGGTGGTTAGTTCATCACACATAGTAGAAGCATCGCTCATTGATGAACAAGAGGAGGGAGAGGCAAGGTTCTCAACATTGATGGCCTCATAAGTAATCTCAAGGGCCTTGTACTTCTCATGAAGCTCTACATGATCACCTTTGAGTTTGTCATAACTCTTGTTTAGGGCATCATGAGATGTGACAAGGTCCTTGAGCTCACTCTCAAGGTCAACAACACGGTTCTTAGCTAACTTACACTCTTTTCTTACCACATCCAACATTTTGGATTTCTTGATGGCGATGTCGCGGGCTTGCTCAAGCATACTCCACAACTCGGCACAGGTGCACTCCTCGTCATCGCTGTCACTGCTACTCTCGTCCTCACTCTCCCCAAGGTGGCTCGAGGCCATGACGCACGTGGGAGGTGGAAGGAGAGTTCGTGGTGATGTGGTCTTGATCATGGCTAGGCCGGCCACTTCTTCATCACTTGAGGAAGAGGACTCATCACTTGAGTTGTCGCTTGTCCACTCCTCAACAAGAGCCTTGCGTGAGAATCTTTTCTTGAAGTCATTGGCTTTGCCTTTGCCCTTGCTCTTGTCTTTGTTAAAGAACCTCTTCTTCTTTTGCTTGGTTTTGGGGTCTTCATCTTCTTCTTCTTCTTCACTTGAATCTTGTAACTTGAATGCTTCTTTCTTGAGCTTTGGGCACTCTCGAACAAAGTGATTCTTTGAGCCATAATTGAAGCACTTGCCCCTGGACTTGGAAGCAAACTTATTCTTGAAGGTCTTTATCTTCTTCATGAGAAGAGCCAAATCCTCGGTCAAGTCACTTTCATTATCATCTTCATCATCATCATCATCATCATCATCAGTGACTGCCTTCTTCTTGTTTTTCTTGCTCTTGCTTGTCAGCCTGTAGAGAAAGGTTGGATGGTTGAGTATAATCCATCCCCAACTGGTAGCTCTCCAAGGCAGTGATCTTGCCAATTACATCCTTCATGGTCTTGGTCTTGAGGTCACCCTGAAAGGTGTAGGTGATGATGGACTCATACTTGGGGTCTTTGAAAAGCGTCACGAATCTTCTGATGACCTCCACAGGCTTGAGCTTGAAATCATCCCCAAGTGCATTGATCTCCTCCACTAGCATATGAAAACGAGAATACACAATGTTAGCTCTCTCATGTGGTAATCTAGCAAAGTTATCATACTTGTTCTTCAGCACATAGTATCTTTCCTCTTTGGCATCACTAGTACCTTCGTGGATACTCTGAATCTCAGTCCAGATACCGTGTGCTGTCGAACTCGAGTCCAATCTAGCAAACACATCCTTAGAGCTGCATGAGAACAGAGCATTCTTGGCCTTAGCATTATTCTTAATAAAATCAGGTTCAAGAAGGTTCATATCCGCATCCGATTCATGTGTCATCATCCATATCTCCGGATCAAGGGACTTCAGGTAGGCTTGCATACATGCCTTCTAATACCCGTAGTCCTCCCCATAAAAAATAGGAACACTCCCCACCTTTCCCGGCATCCTTAATCAAGGCGGTGAAGCCGCAAAGAAGAGCACTTGGCTCTGATACCATTTGAAAGGACCGAAGGCCTACCGAGAGGGGGGGGGGGGGAGGGTGAATCGGTAGCTGACCATGAATCCAAATACTTCAATTTCACACCATTAGAACCCGACAAGCATTGCAACCTAAACAGTTCTAGTAGGCCAAGACCCTATGCATGCTAGTGTTCATGATGCAAAACAAAATGCGAAAGCTAAAGACACTAGCCTATGCAAGCCACAAGTCACCCTATCAACTAGAGCACACAAATACGGAATAGTAAAGAGAGGGTCAAGGAATGCTTATGATTTTTTCCCGAGGTCTCGGAAGGATGGCGCCTTCCCCTACTCCTTGTTGGACCACTTCTGTCGGAGTCCCAGTCCCTCCCGCCACCAAGTGGAGTTCTCGGACACGAGCCCACAATCACTCCCGGAGTGAAGACACGGCGTGCGTCACGGCTACCACCAAGGCACAAGCTCGCCTCCCTCGAGAACTTGCCGGACTCCCGGAGCCGACACGGGCGCTCACTTGCGAAGCCCCTTTCACTGGCGGGCTCAAACCGTGTACAAATATGTGATGGCCTTCACAACCAATCATGATAGGCTCGATCACCGACACCTAACCGGTCTAGGTCTCACCATAGACCAAGAGTAACAACCCTGGATCACACCCTCAAGTACACCCTAGCCTTAGATGTGTAAGATTGCTCCTTGTTACTCTCACTAGCACTCTCAAGATATGCAATATCTCCTCCTAGTGCTCTCCACTTTTCCTCTTGGACCTTACCAAATGCTCTCAGGTATTCCACTGGCTAAGAGAGGTCTTCAAGACCCCAGCAACGAAGTTATATAGGCTTCCAACCTCCAACTAGCCGTTGCTCCACGAAATTAGCTTTCGGGGCCTACTGATCGGACTGTCCGGTCACTACCTGACCGGACCGTCCGGTCACTGCAAACCTGAGCACCAACGGCTCTGCCCTACTGAAATCATGTACTGACCGGACCGTACGGTCAGTTGACCGGACCATCCGGTCCGTTTCTCTCTCTAGTCCAAAAATATTTCCAGCACTCGCTTCCTCGCTACCCAGAGTCACTTGTACAGACCGGACTGTCCGGTCTATAGACCGGACCGTCCGGTCTCTACAACCTCAACTCTGGCAGTTTCCTCGCTTCTTTGTTGTAAGTCCCAGATAACTTCACCTAGTGACCGTACAGTCCGGTCACCATTGACCCCTCTGTCCGGTCACTATGTCCAGAAGCTGAAACTCCTCGTCCTCGCTTGACTTTGTTCCCCGCTTCTCCGAACAGCTCCTTAGCTTCTCCACTGTCATCTAGTGCCTGTGATTTCACCGATCAACCTTGTGCATCACCAACTAGACATGACCTAGACCTCCTTGATAGTCCGGTTTTTCCTATGGACTCAAAGCTCTACCAACTTAGACAAGTGTTCCTAACACTTGCCCCATAGCTTGTGCTCAGCTTTGATCCATCTCCATCAACCCTTAGACTCCATCAAGCTCACAAGCCTCCATACTCGTGGTCATTGTCATCAATCGCCAAGGCAACTATCATCATATGATTTATAGTAGAGTTTAGAGATGATTCCAACATAGACAACACTCGTGTAGATATTAGCCTACAATTTCATAGTTGTTATCGATCACCAAAATATTCATACCTTGGGGATCCCATCAATGGTCATGAAGCTTACAGTTTTTCTTAAAGTTTGTGACATGTATGTGTAATTAAGTCATGTTGTAGTGATACTGATAGTTTTTTTTTCTATAAAATTCATATTGTAGTGTATTGGAATAGAAGAAGTACAAAATAGGATATAAACATAACAGCTGTAATTACGTTTAGAAGAAGCTACAGTTGCCATGTAACAACTCAATTGCGATCTCTTTTCCTTTTTACTTCCTCCCAATTTTTGTATCACGAACTCGCCAAACATTCTCAAGTTTGCTAAAAACCTTTTTGGAAGGTTCAAAAGTAGGAATAGAAGGACTAATTGGTTGATTCGTGTATCATCTATCTCATAACGTGTTGCTGGTCCCTAGAAGAAAGAACCAAAATAATTATTTTTGCTATAACCTCTCAGTCATAGAAAAACGTGTACATTTGTCCTATCAGTATTCTACCTTATAGTAAAATTATATAATAACTGAAGGGTCGGATTTGTCGTAAGGCGTAAAGATCGGGATACGTTTTTTATTTACTGGATGAAATATAATTTTTTCTTTATCTAAGGGTCTATTCGTTTCCTAGGAGTAAAAGGTTAAAGTTTAGTCCTCAAGATTAAAAAGTGGACAAAAGGTGCTAAAATGGACTAAAATATTTTCCCCAACCCTGGACTCCACCTACCCCTATCCGATGTTACTAAAAAAAACTACCCCTGCCCGATCCCTTCTTCTCCACGAGCTCTCTCTGTCGTCGCCTTGCTCTGCCGCCAGCTCCGCCTTGCATCTCCACCTGCCGCCGGCAGCAAAGCGCCGCCTCCGCCTCCTCCCCGTGTCCCCGTCTCCGCCGCATCCACGTACAACCTCAGCTCGCCACCTCCCTGCATCCATGTAAGATCCGCCGCTTGGATCTTGAAAGTAATGATCTTGCATGGTTTACATGGCTGCGTAATAATTAGAGGCAAATAAATTATTTCACATTAAGATCTAAAGTTTAGCTTTTGGAAATAAACACCTCTAGAACTAAACTTTAGAGACTAAAGTTTACTTTAGCTCTTAAAAGAAACGAACAGTCCCTAAGAATAACTTCTCAATCAGCACTCATCAGAGCAGAGGGACGAATTTTGGGACGACTCTGCGCGTAAACTGACGACGGGGCCAGCCGGCCGCGTACTAGGCGCGGCGCTCCATGCCATGGCGTCAGCGCCATGCCCGCGTACCTACATGTGCACGTAACGCTCCAACCAAAATGCCGGCGTGCGGCGCGCAATAAAATGAATTTCAAATGAACCTTTTTTTTTATCGGATCAATCGTTCACGCTGGAACCGGGACAGAGTTTGTTTCTCCAAGTAAATGCACTATTCTCCCATCCACTGAATCTAATTCAGCTAGTACTAGGGCTTGGTGTAGACGGTGACGTTCCTCCGTCGTCGCGACTCCACGCAGCTGGAAACGTCGTGGTGCTTCACGTACACCCCGAACTTGAAGTAGTGCGAGTCGGTCAGCTTCACGGTGACGGCGAGCCTCTGTTCGCCATCGACGTACACGACCACCGTCGTCCTCCACCGCGCGC
This sequence comes from Eleusine indica, assembly GCA_030378355.1. Taxonomy (NCBI): domain Eukaryota; kingdom Viridiplantae; phylum Streptophyta; class Magnoliopsida; order Poales; family Poaceae; genus Eleusine; species Eleusine indica. Next base: position 51,982,391 of record CM059494.1, read on the forward strand.
CCGCTGTCGTGCCGTTGTATACATGCAGCATCAGCGTGGCGGCGGGCCGGAGCGCCGCTATCTTCGTTGTGGATCTGCATAACCGACGCCCCCGACGACGTGCCGGGCGGCATGTAGCAGTAGCCTTGGAACTGCCACACTCCCGACGAGTAGTCCTGGCCCTTCATTCCATGGACAAATTAAGGACACATGATTGATCAGTACAATTTTCACGTTGCCGAGAGTGACCGCTGAACCAGTACAATTTACTGGCTGGCTTGGACACGAACACGTACAGGATTAGAAATACAAGTGCCGTGCGCGTGATGCCGGTGGCAAGGACTGCCAGTGGGAGCGTGAGCGGAGCAAGGTGGCCATGGTAGAGGAGAGAATGATTCGATTTACTTGAATCCAAGTCCTTTAATAATTGGGATATAGGCAGTGATGTCCTAGGTACAACTATGACGATTGTTTTGCTTGTGTTCAACTTGCCTTCAGACACGTTGGCCTGCAGCAAACCGGCCGCTTGGTTTGTTTAAGACTCTGAGTTGTTTTGCTTCATCTGTCAGCATCCCATGTGACAGCCGAAGAAAGCGACTTTCCAAATGGTCTCAAGTCTAGCTACGTACTATGTTTTTTGTGGTCTCTGTACGTGCCAAGAGGGACGTAACTGGCCAGTGCGCGTGATTCCGGCGGCAAGGAGGAGAGGGCATCTAGACAAGTCGAACCAGGACTGAGTCCAACGTACCAACCGCACAAGTCTTCTTCCTTCGTTCTCATCCCCATCAAGCTCATTTTCTTTCTTCCCCGTCAAGCTCCCTGTCGCTAGCCCTGTCCACCACCCGCCTGCCGTCCGTGGCTTAAAGCCTCTACGGTTGGGACTATTGCCGCGCGGGCCACGGGCCGCTGGCTGCACCATGCTGGTTGCTGGTGACGCCACGTGCGATGCAGGGCGCTGATGCACCTAGGCTCACACGAGGATGGCTAAGTGCCCTGCTTTTTTTTTTTTTTTTTTTTTGGTCTCGGATGCAGCTAACATGCTGAAATCATTATCTAAAAAAACTAGCTGAAAAATATGTTTGTTCTTCGTAATGGAATCCGTGTACCTTGACTCCTTTCGGACTTGACACAATTAGAATTGCGAAGGAAACAATTCTGCTGCATCCTTTCTTTAGTCAATTTCAAGGCAAAGATTCACGTATATAAATAGTTGTGGTAGACCTATGAATCAACTATTCATTATCTCAAAAATATGAATAAACTACTATTTGAGTACTCTAATCTGGTGGCATGTTCTCACGGCAGCAATGCATCTATAAGCTATTCTTATGTTGAATATATCTTTTGTATCACGCAATCAGGCTGTTCTTCTTAAGTATTTAACATATTTCGAGTTATGGACGAATTTGATGAATCTTTTAGGGTGACATACTAAGCCTCTCTTGAGGATCACAATGTTGCAATCTATACTAAGCCTGTCTTGATGATCACACGTCTTCAATGTGATGGCACCTGTCCGTGGTACCCGAAGCACCCGTGATGCAATGGTGTGGCAATGCAGCTCTGGTTATAAGAATTTGCCTAAGGAGAATCTAGTTTTTGATCTGCCGAGCTTTGATTGTGGTTGTGGGTGCGGTCAAAAGGTTTGTACATCGTTCTTTACTAAAGCTTTATTGTTAATAGGAAATTAATTAAGTGAATGGTGTTCCTTATCTTTCAATGAAAGCTCAATAAAGAGGTTACGGAGGTGAGTGATCAATACCTCGGTGTAGTTGAAATAGGTGGGCGGTGGGGGTACACACATGAAGTTCCACATTTCGTTGTGTGAACTGTGAACAACACCATGTCAAAACCTTAGCGACACTGTTGACTAGGAACACCAATTTAGAAGTTTGAACGCAAATTTATATTTCAGAGCTAAACTTGATGTTCAAAGTTGAGTGATGGATTTGAGCTGTGGGTGAAGAATGAGGGACACAATTAATTATTTCACCAATCATTTGAATTTTCTTTGTGCACAGTTTATTGGTGATCTTGAATTCTGCATTGGTGATGTCAAAATCAATAATCATGAAGTACTAGGAAGGCCCATGATTCAAAGGGGACGTAAGCATTTGTATATGTTCACTTCCTCTGTTTGAATTATTGTTATACAATCATTGTCTTTCCCTGCAGCTAATTGTGTGGCTAATGCATATGCAAAAATTATGGAGATCTCAAAAAGAATGAAAGCTATTATCCAAGATAAAGATCCAAGTTTAGTACCAGAAATGTGTCCTGATGATCTTGTGCAAAAGTATGATGAGTTGATTGGAAATGAGGAAAGTAATGGCATAAAGAAGGTTGTTCACATGGCTCAGATCTTGAAAGAGCAAGGGATTAGATCTCAAGTAATTCTGAGCCATATCTTTTCTTTTGGTCCTGTATGCAATTTTATAATTATTTTACTAATTTTATCTTTTGATAGGATGGACGAGTTCTATACAAAGTCTCAGATGTATCAACAATTAAAAGAAGTGACCATGAAACAATCGCGACCAATTTGGCGAAGGGTATACCGCTGCATGCTGGATTTCTCATTGGACAGAACATTGGAAGGTTGAAGTATTGTCAAACATACAAACCACCCTTGAGAAGTCGTTTTATTCAGAAAAGAAGGAAAGTTAAAGGTCATGCTGTGGTGCTAATTGGTGCTGGTAGGAGAAATGGGAGATGGTACTACTTTTTCTTAAACTCTTGGAGAAGATTCTGTGTGCGTTCTGATTCAAATGGCAGAATGTTACGATATGGCGTCGGCAAATTAATGGCTAACGGACTCTATAGAAATGTTATTCGTCTGTCAAGGTTTAAAGAACCAGGTAACTTAATATAAGCATTATTACATAACATTCAAATAGATAATCGGTGATGCTTCTAAAGTTTGTGGCAATTGTTCTTTTGTAGGAAATGCAAGAAGTCTGCACCATCAAAATGGAACTAGAATTTCTGCTGTTAATCTTAGGCTGTTAATGTCTCTGGATTAGGGTGTTTTTGCACCGGTAAGTTAGACTGTAAAACCAATTTATGGTTTTTGATCACTGTGTTTAATTGTTCCGGAGTCATTGAATAGTAGAAAGATAATCTTGTAGGTCGATTGCTTCTTTTGCTTCTGTCCGGTGTCTTTTAACACCCTCATGCTTTTCCTTCCTATATTCCTTATATAACAGAACTTGACAAGCCCCAATTTACAGCTTCTTCCCCGCTAATAAAACCTACTCCTTCAACTCATTCTAAAAATAGGATTCTGTGTAATAAGTTATTGATATTCAACAACTCCTCGTAAAAAAGAATCACAGAAATCTGAACATTTATCCATCCATCCATCCATAATTCTTTCCATACAATTTCCTTTTTTTACTAGCTGTGCCACCCTTTTTATTGACTGCTAGTCTCTTATTACTCTGGTATACATGAATAATTCATATCCAGTTTATTTATTCATGATCCGTCCTATAATACTCTCTTTTGGGCTTATACCTGAACTAGGTCACATTTCCATTGATGTATCAGCCAAAATCCTTTTGTTATTTTCGGATTCAATAATTGAACAGTGTTTGTTCTCTTTTATGGTGCATGCGTGCCAACAGCTTTGTTCGTGAAGACTGGTTACAAATTCCTTTTAGTTTGTTTTGCCCATAGAATCAATTTAATATTACTATCACTGGCAGGTCCCCAAATCATTATTTACTCTCTAATGCATTATTCAATTCTAAATTCTGCTGATCTGTTATCTGTATAATGCATATACGTAAGCTCATTTCACTGAACTCTGGAGTGACTTATTACATTTTACCAGTTGTTTAATACATTCATGGCTAACATATCTAGATTATTGTATCTGAAATGTTATTAAGTTACTAAATTATCAACCTCTTTATTTAATAGATTAAATGTATACCGTCCTCTAATATTTGTTGGGGAAAATTCTTTCTATGCCATGGGCTTAAACTCTAATCCCTTATTCACCACCGCAAAAACTTATGTCCCTTATATGCCATCAGTGTTAAATTTTAATCCCTTTTAAACCACTTTTGTCAAATTTATTTGTGATAGATATATGAAAAGTCGGCTTTACCCTTGTGCTTCTTCCTCCTCTCACCGTCTCCCCCCTCTCCATCCTGTTGGATCGATCTAAAGAAAAGAAAAGGAACTCAATTGACATTAGGGATGGGTGGGGTTCAACCACGGATTGAACAAGGGCTGATCCAATAATCTGAAAAGAAAAGGAGGGCTGATCCAATTGTCTGAAAAGAAAAGGTATAGGAGAGCACCGATGCAAACTCCTTTGAACAAGGGGTGAATGGGTGATCCAATAATCTGTGGTTTTCTCTCTCTCAAGGTCCAAGACAAATCGTGAATGAAGTCAACTACAAGTTTCTACACCAACGATTGGAAATCTGGCAACTATTTCTGGCCATCTCATTTGTGCTGGTTGCTCTCCCGGCCCTCACGTGAAATGCCACTTGCCGGTGTACGGCGCCCATCGAGCTGCCCCAGCGCACTCCTGCCATTTGTGCCACTGCTCAGCGAGTCGCCTCCCAGTGTGCGTCCGCGCCTAGTGCGCCATCCCCATGCGTGCTCAGGCCCCTGGACAAGGCAGAACACACCAACACACGGAGTGGCCGTCGGGCCATGGCAAGGGAGAGAATTTGACGGGGGTAATCTTGCCATTTTAAAAATTTACCGATAGTCAACCCATACAGATATTACTAAAATGACAGCAAAAGGATTAAAATTTAAGACCAATGGCACGCATGGGATATGAGTTTTTATGGTGGTAAATAACGGATTAGAGTTTAAGCCAATGGCATAGAAGGAATTTTCCCTTGTTGTTGTGTATATGAAGCCCCATATGAGATCAATTATTTCCGAATTAGTGTCAAGTGTTGGCATTGTGTTTCAATAGGTTCAGTAGACAGGTGTTCTGTTTTCAGTTTCACCTAGCTGATCGTCAGGGTGTCCTATCTCCATGCATGGTCAGTGTTGAATGTGTGGTAGTTTGTAGGGACATTAGGACATCATCTTTCGCCACTTAGAATACAGGGAGAAAAACCAAAAATGCTGTAGCGGCATTGCAGCAAACAGCCTGAATTCGTGTGTGTTATTGAGTGAGAATTGCTGACAATTTTCAGCAAAGTACCATACTATCTCAATCCTGTTTCACATGCCATATGCTTCAGATAATGAGGAACTAGTAATATTTTGCCTTAGAATTGTTTCTCCCCTTCTTTTATCAAGAACATGTCCATAAATACTGAATCCACCTTGTTTTTTTTTATACTGAATCCACCTCGTTGACGAGTATAACCTCAGGAATTGGGCATCTAAGGCCCTCCACAATGGTGTTGTTCATCAATGCCCAAAAGCTGATGGGAACCGCTCCCACCAGTGTGAAGGTCAGTTCCTGAATGCATGGGGTGCCCAAAAAGCGGGAGCGGAGCAAGTAGTTACTCGGGTGACCAAAAAGTGAAGTACAATATTTTCACTGTAGCACTGCTTTTTAGAGACTGGAAGAATACGGGAAGAGAGCAGATGGAGATTTTTTGTAGGGCTCATATTTGAAGATAGGCATCGATGCCATCGCTGTGTATGTCGTTCTCAGTTCCCGTTTTACCTCCTGTGGGGTCCAATTTTTTTTACTGGAATGATCTCCGTTGTAGAGGGCCTAATAAGGAACCTGTTCCCTAATCTCCAGCTTCTGTAATACAAGCATAAACTTCATACTACAACATTAAAATCATGTCATCTTGCTTTCTTTTCAGATACAGTTCAAACACAATTCTCAATCGGTCTCATTTTGAAAGAATTACTTTGCTTCTCGTTCCAGTACAGGTTAGTAGGAATTATCTCATCTTATGTGTATTTTATGCAGAGTAACATTAATGTTTACTGCCACATTACTATTTATACATGATAAAGTTCATATCCAGGTTGATTGTCAGTTATATTGAGATTCAGATACACACACATTGCTTGAGAGGAATTGATGGAAATCCTAAATCCATCACAATATTCATGTATGCATCGTAAAACATATATTACAGATCTACAAAGTTGTATGCAAGCTCATATGTTCCTCATGCTTTTGTTGGATGCATCAGTTGTACATGATGAATCGTGACTGCATCAGCTTCTTCCACACTTACCTAGCACATGTATAGCAGCCATCTTAATGTATGAGAACTATTTCTGGAACTGGCAAATGTCTTAGAAAGGATGTTCTTGATTTTCTTCTTTTATTAAGTTATTGTTACAAGGCTAACATGTATGCTGTAGCTTTGAAGTAATCTGTGTAAAATTTTGCAGATAATGGCTCACATGACAAGGCCCCGCTCAAATATTTGCTGCTGATCGTCAAATACCCTCTTCCACCTTGTATCAACAGCTGAAAAAGGGGATTCATGCCTATTGCTATGAAACTTCGCTCTGTTACCCTTTTCCCTTTTTAGTTTCTTCGTGTCCAGGGCAAAACGTCGTAGATGTTAATGCCATGTTTATGGCTACGAAGGAGCTGGTCTCGTCGCATATATCATAACGTGGGAATTGATTGATCTATGTAATGGCCAGACACTGATATCAATCTTTTTAAATCTAGTGACATTTTGGTAATGAAGGCTAGAGCTTGCTGGAGGTTGTGAATCGGCTAGTACGGAGGTGACACGCAAGATCTGGCAACTCCCAGCACGGGTATTTGACGCGTAGCTTGTATTGTTTAAACACACCACTACAGAACAGAATAGCCTCGATACATTCTGTTCTGTAGTTAACAGTCAACAGACCAACTTGCGTACCTTGATATGTTGGCTTCTGCAGAAGTTCGTCTTGCCAAAAAGAAGTAATGTAGTGAAAAATAAGAAGGTATGTAATCGCTAATGTGTATCCAGGCAAAGACTAAATTTTCACATCAAATTTCCTACAAATAATGTTTATTTACAGTTCAGAGAATCATGATTAACATGATAACATTTGGTGTAACACCTTACATACAATACTTAATCTTTACACAAGTCAGCACTCATCACTGGAGTAATCAGAATCACTGTCCTCATCACTCTCTCGATCCTCTTCCAGTCTTCCAAGCCTCTCTGCCAGGATATTGCTATAACTAATAATGTTCGTGTTGGTGTAGTACTGAGGCATTAACGCAGGATCAAACAGATCATCATACGGATCCTCTCCACATACCATCTTCTCAAAATCATCCTCTCGCCCATGGAAATTCTTTCCAATCGGATGCACAATCCTAATGCCCATATGGTCACAGTAAAGGCACCTAACTCTTTCTGTCAACATGAAAGATATGAAATGAGGATGCATCAAAGGGGTTAATTGCAACGACGTATTTATGTGGCAATAAAAAGTACCAAAAAGCATTATGTTCTGATCTGTTCAAGTTTTCACCTATACAATTCTACAGGCACACAAATGCAGAGAGCTATAGAAATTCAATGGCATCTTCAGGTCAGATGTATCAAAATAAGCAGATGCTCTTGATCTTACACTTTTGAAACCCCCATTTTCTTAAAGTAACATAATTTTTTTTTCTCTTTACTATTTTTTGACGAGAATCTCTTTACTACTTCATCAAGCATATTCCCCCGTCCCACTTGGGCATTGGTCTCATTCCAGACATGAAGTGTCAAGTGTGTACTGCAGGTCAAATTTGGTGGTGGGAACGACATGAACGGAGGGAGTAATGAAAACATGAACATGTACACATGATATTGCCAAAAAAAAGAATAGAGTTTATGCGACTATATGCAAGGAGAGGAAGGTCACAAAACACTACAAGTCTACAACATTTGACAACAGGGTCTTAGAGCATACCAGCGCATGGTGGTGGCAACCACACAGGGCAACAGAAGGGCTGATTTCTAGGTTCTTCATCATCGTTACTAATTTCAGCAAAAAAGAGTACCGGAGGTCCAGCATGAGAATGAGTACCCTTGGGAATTGCTAAAAAATTTACATGGGACCGATAAAACTTTTCAGGAGGACAAGCACCACTTTCCGGACAGTACACAGGGCCCGATACTTGCTCATTAACGCCACAAATAGCATGAAGCTCATATAAAGAAACCTGAAAATGGGAACAAGAAGCAAACAGAAATAGTGAGCAACCTTATCTACAACAGTATACATGGTAAATTGAAAAAACAACAGCAAGCAAAAGCTTACCCCATTTGACATTGATGCATATATGCTTAATGCAGTGGAGACCATTTTGGATATTCTTGTATGTGCACGAGCATAATCTTGGATGGGGGAGGGGAGAAGTGGCTTCACACAGGGAGACTCATTGGAAGTTACCAGCAATCTGCCAAGCCGCTGAACATCTTCGAAAGACAGCTGACCCCCATCCTGCAGCAATGGTATGGTGAACCCCAGCATTGGCTTACATGATGTGAGAAGGGTTGCTTGATCATCAGGCTTGGGGTGCCAAGCCGCGGTGGCAGCTGCCTTGAAGGCCTGGTTGACACTGGTGGCTGGGCTTTGGGCTTGAGTATCAACTCTGCTACCCAAGGCATCATGAAATCCTGCAGTACCAAGGTCGGGATCAGCAAGCAGTAGGTTGCCAACCGTCTCGAGCAGCAGGCACACGGCTTGATGGAAATTGAGGTGCTGGTAGCGGGTGCAGAGGAAGGAGACGAGGCCATACATTGACCGGGTCTCAATCCGGTGGAGGCCCAGCGTGCTGATCATGTCCCCCCGCTCGAGTTTCACGGTAAGTGAGTAGGCTGCGTCGTACCAGATGGTGTTGAGGAGGATGTTGGAGACGGGATCGAGTGGGCCGTAGCAGTGGCCGGCCATGAGCATGCATCTCTGGTACCGGGAACGCAGCTCGCCGGTCGGCAGCCGGGCGATTGCCTGCAAGTAGAATCCATGGATCGCGTCTAGGAGCGCCCGCTTGACGCCGGTACTGGTGTTCTGGTACGGCACATCGCGGGGACAAGGACGAGACGTCGCGAGCTGCCACGCTCTAACGAACAAAAGATCGTCGACCTGCGGAGTCGGCCCGTCGAGCAGCTTAGTGATTTTGCCGAGGCTGGAGGAGGGGCAGCGCCGGCCCTCCTTGGCGAGGAGACCCACGAACTTGTCGAGGCGGCTGGAGATGGCGAGCCAGGCACCGACGAGGCGGTCGGGGTCGGGGTGCCGGGCGGCCAGCGCGGCGCACTTGAGGGCCATCCTGAGGGCCTCCTCGACGGCCGGCTCGGAGGAACCGAACCTCTTCATGCGGCGATCCTTGACGACGATGCGTGTGGCGACGAGGAGGTCGGCATCGGCGAGGAGGAGGTAGAACACGGCCTCGCAGTCGGCGAGGTAGGGGAAGAAACGGGTGAGGAAGATTACCATCCCCTCCATCGATCGGCGCTCCAGATCCTCGAGCTCTGCTCCAGCCGCAGCCTCGCCCCTGCCCTTGTCAGCATCGTGCTTGCAGGGGGTGAGGGTGTTGGCGACGACGTTGGAGGCCGGGTCAAGGAGGCCGAGGCAGAGGCCGCCGCCGGAGCGAAATCGCGCGGCCACGAGGGGCCTCTTGTTGACGTCGAGCCGGTCCAGCGCCTTGCAGTAGGCATCGTGGATCTTGGCCAGGAGGCGCGATTTATGGTCGGCCTCTTCCTTGCGCGACGAGTATTCGCACGCGAAGCTTGCCTTGTAGATCCGGAGATCCGCTTCGGTGCTGGACACCAGCGCCATCGCCGGCGTCTAAAGAGGGAGGAGGAGAGGACTCCTTCCCCCGCCCGTCGCCCCGATTCGGTGCGAATAAAACAGTACGGAGAGGAGAGAGGCGTCCTGCCGCGGCGGCGGAAGGAAGGGGATAGAAAAAGACCGTTCCTCTATAATTTATTTTGAGTAAAATACATAAATAGCCATTATACTTGTTGCCGTGTTTCAGCTTGGTCATTGTACTCATTAAATTAAAAATCCTAGTCATTAAATTTGCTCATACACATCAATATGGTCATTAATTTTATAACTCTCATGTATTTTGATATGTGACATACGTATAATGATAACTTATTATCGACGTACGTAGATATCCACTCACTAACGTGCACTTGATCAGATGTTTTTCTTTCTCTTTTACATTAGCATTTCCTTTACCATATCTTTTCAATACACAATTTCTATCTATATTGTCCAACTATTTGTAAAGAGCAGCAGATTTGGAGGCTAGGAAACCATCAGTTGTCTCAAAGAAAAAAAAAAAAGACAACTCATAGCTCAAGCAAAAGTAGATGATACTAATGCAAGAGAGGAAGCGAAAAACATTGTCCTTTGTTTTCTATACTTTGGACATGATTATTGATTTTCTTATTTGGTTTCATTTTTATGATATTAAAAAGGACGTTTAGGTACCTTTCAAAAACATTACAATTTTTATTGTGCATTTTAGTTCTATATAGAATCATTTTCTCAATTGAATCGAACAATATTTGTTCGTGTTAAAAAAAGGTACAACTTCTGTGCTAAATTTGATATCACTAAGGGATGTAGAGTACAAAAGAAAAATACAAAGAATAGCATGTTCGTTATAATTTGATAAGTGCACATCCATGTGGACAGTAATTCACTATCGTATGTATGCACATCATTAATATACCTAGAGATATGAAGATAATGACTCTACTGATATGTATGAGTAAGTTTAATAGTTCTAATTAGTAGTTTCATCAGTATAATGACCAAACTGAAACATCTAAACAAGTATGATGGTTATTCATATATTTTACTCATTTATTTTTTTATTAAGAAACCTTGAAAAATAATAGGAAGGGGTAGGCCTCTCCAGTCTCCGTGGGCCTATCAATTGTTCTTGGAACACCCACTTTCTTTTCAGATTTCTGATGAGGCCTCCAATTAGATTCTTAAAATCTAATTTTATTTTAAGATTTTAGAATCTAGATTCTAAATAAAATTTGGATGGTGTTGTTTGGATACCGATCATATTTTTAAAATTTGAAGGGATTTGAGTCTTTTGACGTATAAAATTTGGCTCTAGCTGAGTATAATCAGATTATAAGATTCTTTAAATTAGAAAATCTAAATTTTAGAATCCGAATTTTTTTTGTCATGTTTGGAGGTCTTGTGAATTCTAAAATCTGGATTCTTTAAATCTCAATGGATTCAGTTTGGATCCAATTCTGATTCATAAAATCTAATTTTTATCTTAAGATTTTAGAATACAGATTCTAAATAAAATCTAGATAGTGGTATTTACCGATCATATTCGTAAAATCTGAAGGGCTTTAAGTCTTTTGACATATAAAATATGGCTCTAGTTGGGTATAATCAGATTATGAGACTCTTAAAATATGACAAATCTAGATTTAGAATCTAAAATAAAATCTATCATGTTTAGAGGTCTCGCGGATTCTAAAATCTGGATTCTGAAAATCTTAATGGGTCCAAACAGTGCCTTACTTGGGTCCTCCCATCTCCCCCCACAATCTGGTTACTTGGCCCCAACACGCACAAGTTGTCATTATTTCCTCCTGTCAAATCCATCTGTAGTTTCCTCCAAAATCCATTTGTTTTCTTTATCTCAAAAAACCTATTTGTTTTTTTCTTGATGTAAATATAATAAGGAAACCTCTACTGTGGTATAATAGATAGCCCTAAAAGATAGAAAACAGGGAGTCAAAGAATGGAGTTGAGGCAAAACTGCACAATCTGGTTCTCCTCCTGGTTAAATCTATACAATTGGGTGTTAAATGTTGTTAAAAAGGCTTGTTTCTAGAACTTGAAGGTGAGAGAAGTACTTTTTGAAGATCATGTCATTCTTTTGTTTCCAGATTTTCCAGATAGCTACTGCAAAAACCTCCATGAAGATTTTATGCTGAAACTGGCTTTGGCTTTCACTGTTGTCTCAAAGAAAGGGAATGCATGATCTCAATGGATACCAAGAAATTACTAGCAAACTTGGTTGAAGGGGCACATGAAGAATAGGTGATAAATGAATTATTCAGTGTTCAAGCTTGCATAGTATATAGTTGTAATCCTCTCCTTCTATCTTGTAGTTTTTTCTTTGAGTAGGCTTTTGGAGTTTAATATGTCTATGTGAAAGTGCATCTAGGCCCCTAATTTTATTTTGGTGATTGGCGTCAATACAATTAAGAATGAACCGATATTTTATTAAGCATGTGTGTAGATAGCAGTCCAAAGTTTGGTGAATAAAATACATAGAAACAAAAAGGAGAAAAGAAGATGACAAAGTGCTTCAAAGATGAAATTCAAATATACTCAAGAATGAAGTTCATGAAGATCTTTTTTTTTTATTTCTTGAGTATAGGGAAGCCGTACTATCAAGAGGGACACAAGAGTATCTAGTAAAAATGAATCAAGTGCAAAATTCTCTCTTCCTTGGCCAAAAATCACTTTCCTAGCACAAAATCATCGGACTTGTCCGACGTGTCGGACAAGGCCATCGGACTCTAGAGAGGTTGCCACTCTAGGTCGTCGTACATGTCTGACAGTCATCAGACTTGTCCGATGACCTGAGGAAAGTCCAACATCTCGGACTTTTTCCATCGGACTCCAGAGCCCCTGCCACTCCATGTCCGATGATCATTGGACTTGTTCGATGAACTAAGGTTGTCTGATGTGTCGGGCAACTTTATCAGACTCCAGAGAGCATGCCAACTTGTCCGACACAAATCTCAGTTTTTACTCATCCAACGGCTCCTTTTCTCCATGGGCTATAAATAGATCCTCATCTCACCCTTTGGCCGAGGGGTCACTCATTCCACTCAAAAACACTCTCAAGCTCACTTTGCTCTCCCCATCTCTCCTCCCTTGTTTTCACTCTTGATTTGTGAAGGGATTGAGATAATAAGTGCTACATCTTCACCAAGCTTCCATTCTCTTGAGCACTTGGTTCATCCTCACTGCCGACGACTCTTGTGTTTGTTACTCTTGGGGATTCATCCCCTAGACGGTTAGAGTTGACTGTTGAGCTCCCAACTCATATGGTGCCGCCTTAGAAAGTTTGTATTGACCCCTCCTTTGTGGAGTTGCTAGTGGAAAACCAAGTTTGATCTTAGTGGTCACTTGGAGAGGTTAAGGGTTAAAAGAGACCCAGTCCTTTATGGATACCTCAACGGAGACGTAGGCTTCTTTGTGGAGCTGAACTTCGGTGAAAAATCTTGTGTCTCCTTTGTGCTTATTTACTTGTTCTTGCTCATAAACTTGCTAGTTAGGGTTTGCTTCGTAATTTTTAAATTAATCTGTGTAAGTTGTATGCTAGATTTTATCCTTGCTTCTACAACTTCCTTTAGCTTGTAATCACTTGTTCTTAACTTTTCTTGCATAGGTTTTGAGTTTTAATCGGCCGATCTACTTTTCTATCTCGTGCCATCGGGCAAGTACGTGGACTTTTCTCACAATCGTCGGACAAGTCCGACACTGCGCATTTAACTTTTATTATTAAGTCATTTTTCAGGGATAATCACCTATTCACCCTCCCTCTAGGCGCTTTCAATTGGTATCAGAGCAAGTATCGTCTATAAAGCTTAACCACTTGAAGATTAAAGATGTCAAAATCGGAAGAACGACCACCCATCACTCTTCCAACCAACAAAGGTATTAGTGGTTCTCGAGATAGAGATGATGCAAGGACTGGAGATGGTGATAAAGGTGCTTCATCAAAAACCTACAACAATGTCATGTATGATTATGATGATCTCAAAGAGGATTGCATTGGACAAGGGTCGGGTAGACTCCCTTACTTTGATGGACAATTCTATGATCATTGGAAATGTAAGATGATGATATATTTGAAATCCATAAGTCCACATATTGCAAGTATAACCAAGAATGGTTTTCTTGTGGGAAAATAGAGATAATCCAACTCGCAAGGATCAAATCAACATTCATCGCAATGTCGTGGCAACTAGTTCAATTGTCTCCGCACTTAGCTCCACCGAGTATGATAAGGTTGCCGGAATAAAGAATGCGAACCAACTGCGGAGAAAACTTGAGGTTATTTATAAGAGCATCGATTCCATCAAGGATGCAAGACTTGAAGAACTATAAAATTAATTCAACTTATTCATCATGGGTCCGAGAGAAGGCCCAAAAGAAGTTCATGATAGGCTCATGAGGATTGAAAATCAAAGAAAAGCACTAGGGGCCAAAATGATCGACTTGGATATCAACAAAAGATTGCTATAAGCATTGAGACCATAGGACAACAACATTTGCTCAAACATTAGAGAAAAGGACAACTTCAAAAGTTTCTCCACCGATGAAGTGCTTGGGAAGCTTCTATCCCAAAAGTAACAAAATGATCAAGCCAACAAGATAAATGCCTTGATCAAGCAAATTGAGGGATCAAGTGGTGACAAAAATGATGTAGCACTCAACGCTACACGAGAGAAGCAAGAGAGAAAAAAGAAAGTGGTTGACTCTAGTGATGATGAGATGACTTTGCTTGTGAGAAGATTCAAGTCATTTCTCAAGAAAGATGGCTACAAGAAGAGTTTTGACATGGGCAAAGCAAGAAGGTAAAAAAGAACTTGCTATGAGTTTGGTGATGAAGGATATTTCATTGCAGAATGTCCAAAGAAGAAGAACAAAGATGAAAGAAAGAAAGATAAGCATCTTAAGAAGGACAAGAAGTACAAGAAGCATAGGAGAGGTGAAGCTCACATTGGACAAGAATGGAACTTTGATGACTCATCCTCCTCCTCATCTTCCTCCTCTGAATCCGACACAAATGAGGGAGTCATTGCTACAATTGCCATTGGCATCACTCCCATTAACACTTCACTATTTGGGAGCTTGATTGATAATGATGATGACAACACTCACAAGTGCTTCATGGCAAGAGGATCCAAGGTATCTAAATCTAAACATAAGCGTTCCTCTTATGCTAGTAGTGATGATGATGATGATGATGATGATGCTTCACTTTCTAAAAGGCTTGAATTTATGGAATTACTTGAAAAACAAAAGGAAGAAAATGATAGCCAAGAGGAGCTCCTTAAAAAACAAGAAGACTTGCTTATTCTTGAAAAGAAAAGAAACGTTGAACTAGAGAAGCTCCTAGAAGATGAGGGAAAGAAAAATGAAAATTTAATCAAGTCTCTCAATGAAACTAAAAATTCATGTGAAAGTATTAAAAGCATAAAAGATGCACTTCAAGAGAAGTATAAGGATTTGGAAAAGACTCATAAGTCTCTTGAAGCACAATATGAGATACTTTCAACCTTCACATCCTCCACCAATAATTCTTCTCATGCTTCCACTAGCGATGGATGTGATAGATGTTATAATATTGATGTTAATGCTTGTGCTACTAATATCAAATTGATTGATGATTTGAACAAGCAAGTGAAATTTCTTGAAAGCAAAATACAACATGAGAAGCATGTTGTTGATGATGAGAAGGCAAAGTATACAAGAGGTGCATACTCATATTCTAGGCCTCCAAATGTCATGGATGGCATTGGATATGTTGAGGGTGCTAAGGATAATGCTAGGGAGAATAAGAATGGGAAAGAGCTCCTTAATTTCACCAAGGAAGGATCTTATCAATAGAAGCAAGCCAAGAACATGAACACTAACCAATCTTCTTTTGTTAATGATTTTCATGCTAATTTGCCTAATACTACTTGTGCACTCTTTCATGATTTTTATGCATCATATGTGCTTATGAGAAATAAGCAAGGTCGTGTTTTTGCCAAATATGTTGGGCCACGCAACAAGAGGCCAAAGGCTTGTGTGTGGGTGTCCAAAGTGGTTGTGACTAATGTGAAAGGACCCAAGCAAATTTGGGTACCTAAAAATAAAGCTTAATTTATTTTGTAGGACTACGTCTCCGGCGGGTCAAGATGGGTGATTGATAGTGGATGCACCAATCATATGACCGGAGATAAAAAGATGTTCAAATCATTTGAGCCAAGTTATGACAAGAATGAGTGCATCACATTTGGTGACAATAGAATGGGACAAGTACTAGGATATGGTAAAGTACCTCTCACTCCTTCGTATTCACTTTCTAAGGTTATGCTTGTTGATCACGTGGACTTCAATCTATTGTCCATTTCACAATTTTGCAAAATGGGCTATGATTGTTTGTTCAACAAATGTGGTATGACCATCTACAAAAGGAGTGATGGCTCGGTTGCTTTGAAAGGTGTGCTTAAAGGAAAGCTTTATGTTGTGGATTTTTCCACGGATGAGGCTAGACTTGGTACATGTTTGATGGCAAAGTCCAACATGGGTTGGCTATGGCATAGAAGGCTTGCCGATGTTGGTATGAGAAATCTTCACAAACTTAAAAAAGGCGGCAACATCATAGGACTAACTGATGTTTGCTTTGAGAAAGATAGAATTTGTAGTGCATGTCAAGCGGGAAAACAAGTTGGAGCTTCACACCCCTCCAAGAATGTGATGACCACTACAAGACCATCGGAGATGTTGCACATGGATCTTTTCAGCCCCGTCTCCTACATAAGTATTGGTGGTAATAAATACGGTCTTGTAATTATTGATGATTTTTCTCACTTCATGTGGGCATTCTTTTTGTATGATAAAGGCGAAGTGAAGGACGTGCTCAAGAAATTCATGAAAAGAGCACAAAATGAATATGAAGTCAAGATCAAGAAAATTAGAAGTGACAATAATACCGAATTCAAGAACACTCAAGTTGAGAAGTATCTTGATGAGGAAGGCATCAAGCATGAATTTTTGGCACCCTATTCCCCTCAACAAAATGGGGTGGCAGAAAGAAACAACCGAACAATCATTGAGATGGTAAGAACAATGCTTGATGAATACAAGACATCCGACCGTTTTTGGGCCGAAGTCATAAACACCGCATGCCATGCCTCCAACCGGCTGTACCTCCACTGACTATTGAAGAAAACACCATATGAGATACTAACCGGTAACAAGCCTAATGTTTTGTATTTTCGTGTTTTTGGGAGCAAATGTTTTATGCTTAACAAGAAACCCAAGACTTCAAAGTTTGCCCTAAAAGTTGATGAAGGTTTCTTGCTAGGGTATAGGTCAAATGTTTATGCCTATCACGTGTTCAACAAAACCACCGGTTGTGTTCAAATTTCACGTGATGTGATGTTTGATGAATCTAATAGCGTTCAAGGAGAGCAAGTTGTTAATCATGATGTAGATAATAAAGCTCCTAGAAATGCAATCAAGAGAATGGCCGTTGGTGATGTAAGACCACAAGAACCAACAAGTGTTGAAAATCAACCCTCTCCCTCAAGACAAGACCAACACTGTGCAAATGAAGAAATTGATCATACAAGTGGTCAAGATCAAGATGTTGGTGATTATGTACAAGCATCAAGTGATGACTCCCAAAGACATGACCAAGAGGTTGATGAAGATGGTGATCAAAGAAGCTCACATCCACCACACCCAAGGGTGCATCAAAATGTACAACGTGATCATCCCGTCGAACAAATTCTTGCTAGGGTATAGGTCAAAGGATCTTATGGAAGTCGACAGACTGGATGTAGCTTTCAACCTTGAAAAGTATCAATCAGAAACCTGCCAATGGAGGGATCAAAAAGTTGCACCTCGAGCTTACGTAGTAGGAGACCTAGTTCTACTCTGAAGCCTGAAAACAGAAAGCAAAGGCAAGTTAGAACCCAAATAAGAGGGTCCATACATTGTGGCAAAATCAAACATGCCCGGAGCATATAGGCTCCAGACTTCGCAAGGAGAAGAGTTGCCGCATTCTTGGAACGTAGACAACCTTCGAAGGTTTTACATATAGAAAAGGCACCACTCGAAGCATGTAAATAGCCAAGCATAGCACGAAACTATAAGTGCTACATTGAGCTTAGTTGGTAGATTTTCTTTTCAAGCTTTCCTTTTAGGCAATTATGTAAAGGACCGTACTCTTTTCCTCACAAGGGTAACCCTTCGTAGGGGTGAGGTTTTTAACGAGGCGGATCCTATGTAAACCCCAGCTAAATCTATAAAGCCGCCGTCCCTAAAGCGAAAAGCCTCGCTCAGCAGAACATGTCGAAACAACTCTCACCATGGAGATTGAAACATTCGACGAAGAGCAAAAAGCTCTCAAGCCATAGCTGCCGCACTAGCTAAGCCCAAAAAGCTAAAGGCCGTGCAGCCAGCTAACTTAGCGAAAATTGCTAAGGGGCTGGTTGCAGCCCAAACCCGTCGAAGGGTTTGCCCAAAACCACCTAGCCCCTAGCATTTCGAGAGGGAGGGTGGCGTTTTTCAAAAAACTCAGCGAAAATTGCTAAGGGGCTCGTTGCAGTCCAAACCCGTCGAAGGTTTTGCCTGAAAACACCTCGCCCCTAGCATTTCGAGGGGGAGGGTGGCATTTTTCAAAAAACTTAGCGAAAATTGCTAAGGGGCTCATTGCAGCCCAAACCCATCAAAGGGTTCACTCAAAAACACCTCGCCCCTAGAACTTCGAGGGGGAGGGTGGTGTTTTTCAAAAATCTTAGCGAAAATCGCTAAGGGGCTCGTTGCAGCCCAAACCCGTCGAAGGATTCGCCTAAAAACACCTCGCCCCTAGCACTTCGAGGGGGAGGGTGGCATTTTTCAAAAAACTTAGCGAAAATTGCTAAGGGGCTAGTTGCAGCCCAAACCCGTCGAAGGGTTCGCCCGAAAACAGCTCGCCCCTAGCACTTTGAGGGGGAGGGTGGCATTTTATAAAAAAAAACTTAGCAAAAATTGCTAAGGGGCTTGTTGCAGCCCAAACCCGTAGAAGGGTTCGCCCAAAAACAACTCGCCCCTAGCACTTCGAGGGGGAGGGTGGCATTTTTCAAAAAACTCTAGTGAAAATTGACAAGGGGCTCGTTGCAACCCAAACCCGTCGAAGGGTTAGCTCGAAAACACCTCACCCCTAGCACTTCGAGGGGGAGGGTGGCGTTTTTCAAAAGATTTAGCGAAAATCGCTAAGGGGCTCGTTGCAGCCCAAACCCGTCGAAGGTTTCGCCCAAAAACACCTCGCCCCTAGCACTTCGAGGGGGAGGGTGACATTTTTCAAAAAACTTAGCGAAAATTGCTAAGGGGCTAGTTGCAGCCCAAACCCGTCAAAGGGTTCGCCCGAAAACACCTCGCCCCTAGCACTTCGAGGGGAAGGGTGGCATTTTACAAAAAAACTTAGTGAAAATTGCTAAGGGGCTTGTTGCAGCCCAAACCCGTCGAAGGGTTCGCTCAAAAACACCTCGCCCCTAGCACTTCGAGGGGGAGGGTGATGTTTTTTAAAAAACTCAGCAAAAATTGACAAGGGGCTCGTTGCAGCCCAAACCCGTCGAAGGATTAGCTCGAAAACACCTTGCCCCTAGCACTTCGAGGGGGTGGGTGGCGTTTTTCAAAAAACTTAGCGAAAATCGCTAAGGGGCTTGTTGCAGCCCAAACCCGTCGAAGGGTTCGCCCAAAAACACCTCGCCCCTAGCACTTCGAGGGGGAGGGTGGTATTTTTCAAAAAGCTTGGCGAAAATCACTAAGGGGCTCGTTGCAGCCCAAACCCGTCGAAGGGTTCGCCCAGAAACACCTCGCCCCTATCACTTCGAGGGGGAGGGTGGAATTTTTCAAAAAACTTAGCGAAAATTGCTAAGGGGCTAGTTGCAGCCCAAACCCGTCGAAGGGTTCGCCCGAAAACACCTCGCCCCTAGCACTTTGAGGGGGAGGGTGGCATTTTATAAAAAAAAAACTTAGCAAAAATTGCGAAGGGGCTTGTTGCAGCCCAAACCCGTAGAAGGGTTCGCCCAAAAACACCTCGCCCCTAGCACTTCGAGGGGGAGGGTGGCATTTTTCAAAAACCTCTAGTGAAAATTGACAAGGGGCTCATTGCAACCCAAACCCGTCGAAGGGTTAGCTCGAAAACACCTCACCCCTAGCACTTCGAGGGGGAGGGTGGCGTTTTTCAAAAAATTTAGCGAAAATCGCTAAGGGGCTCGTTGCAGCCCAAACCCGTCGAAGGATTCGCCCAAAAACACCTCGCCCCTAGCACTTCGAGGGGGAGGGTGGCATTTTTCAAAAAACTTAGCGAAAATCGCTAAGGGGCTCGTTGCAGCCCAAACCCGTCGAAGGATTCGCCCGAAAACACCTTGCCTCTAGCACTGCGAGGAGGAGGGTGGCATTTTTCAAAAAACTTAGCGAAAATTTGTAAGGGGCTCATTGCTGCCCAAACCCGTCGAAGAGTTTGCGTGAAAACATCTCGCCCCTAGCACTTCGAGGGAGAGGGTGGCGTTTTTCAAAAAACTTAGCGAAAATTGCTAAGGGGCTCGTTGCAGCCCAAACCCGTCGAAGGGTTCTCCCAAAAACACCTCCCCCCTAGCTCTTCGAGGGGGAGGGTGGCATTTTTCAAAAAACTCAGCGAAAATTGCTAAGGGGTTCGTTGCAGCCCAAACCCGTCGAAGGGTTTGCTCGAAAACACCTCGCCCCTAGCACTTCGAGGGGGAGGGTGGTGTTTTTCAAAAATTTAATGTAAATAATAAGTGACTCGTAGCAACTCAAACCTAACAAAACATACTTTATTGCAATTGAAAATAACAAATGTTTACATCAAAAATCATAAGCAATGGGTTCTTCTTTTACAACAACCCTAGAGGCTAACAACTGGGAAAGCAAAACGGACCATTCATCAGCAGTGTAACCAGGCGGAGGTGGGCAAGGATTAGGCCTCGAGCCCCCGGCACCAGAGACGCCCAAATGTTGCACATTTTCACTAGCAGGAATCAGCGCTTGTGAAAAAGATTTAGCAATCTTTGTTGGCAAGTTCAATACCGAGCTAATAGACCGCTTCGCCACAGCGAGCCATCGACGGGGGGGGGGGGGGGGGGGCGTGGAATTGAGGTGTTAGAACCATCGTTGCCCAGGGGCTTCTCACTTCGCGTCGAAAGCGGAGATCCGGGTGTTCGCTTCCTACGAAGTCTATCTACGCTAGTGTCACGCGGGACTTCCCCACCACTGGACTTAGCTTTACCCCGACGACGAAGCACGGATGATGCACTAGACGAAGTGCCGCGACTAAATAAGTGGGAATAATTTCCCACACAAACCAACCCGGCGTCCAAAGTCACCAAGCGTGCCCCGGGTGAAGCAGCATGCGTGCGGTCCTCAAGTTTTTCAGCCTCCACTGCAACATCTAACGCTTCGAAGCCGCTCAAGCTGGCCTCAGAACTACTCGAAGTAGGCGTCCATACAGAGGCATCATCCATTAAAGATTGGGACCCCTCGCTCATCAGGCCCAACATGCGCAACGCGGAAGATCCACTAGAAGTGTCCTCTTCGGAATCCCGCGCATGCGACACGAGGGACACCTGCGCAGGTTGAAGCAGGCATGTCAAAATCATAGTTACAAAATCTCCCTCAAGACCTCCCAAAAAGTATACTATATCAATATAGCAGCTACAAAGGATCCTAAACCTCGCTAGGTGCAGCCTTCGATCCACCCTCCGAAGTACCCGCCTTGTCGTCATCATTCCACGAAGTGTCTCGGCCCCCCAAAGGATCCTCAGCTTGGCCACCACCGCTCCTTGAAGAATCATGCATCTGCGCAGGCACAATCAACTTAACTTTGAACGTCATGCGAGTAAATGAAAATACAATATAGAAATAGAAGTATAACCTGAGCCAGCTTCTCAATCACAGCCTGTCGAGCAGCTTCGTTGCCGTGATCGCGCCAAAACTTCATAGCAACGCGCTTAGCTGTAGCAGTGGCCTCTGGCGACAAGCCGTCTTGAGTGTCCGCCCCAATCGGAAAATTGCGCCTCCCCAAAGCATGGAAGTGGTCGCAGCCTTCGTGTTCCAATAGCCCGAAAGCGGCCTCCGCAGTATGAAGTGAGCCAAAATTCCTGCACTTGTCCATCACCCTCGGGAGAGCTTCGAACTTAGACTTAAGCCAACCAAAGAACACAGCCTCAGTGATAGCAGCCCCATCGGTCAACGACATTAGCTAAGCACCAACATAGCCCAAGGCCTCGCAATATTGATGGTGTGCAGATACAGCTTGGGCAGTGAAGCCATAATTGTGAGTCGATTGGTCATGCTTCAGGGCTGTGTTCTCATTTTCCAGAGCTGCAATTTTAGCCTCAGCAGTTTCCAGGCGACCTAAGCCGGTCTTCAGTTATGCAACCTACGCTCGCGAAGCATCAAGCTCCTTTTGCACTCGTGCAGCTTCGAGTGTAGCTTCATATTTCGCAGATCGAAAGCTGTTAAGCTTCTCCTTCAACAACATATTCTCTGTTGCAAGTGAATTTCTTTCTCTCTCCAAGGAGGCTAGCTCCGTGCAAGTCTTCTCAGAAGAAATTCGCGTGAGGGTGTGAGCCTGAAACAAAAAAACAGTCAAAACAACCCCGTCAGAAACCTCAACAAAAATACTAGAACATTTTTTTCTTATGCATCATCAAAACCAAGCGTACTTATATGTCTAAAAATGTGGCACAGATTATGCCGCAAGTCCCCGGCTTCGAATAATTTAGCCCCTTCGGCTATGAAAGCATCTGGCGCCGAGCACAACTCAGCCCAAGCCTTGGGATCAGGAAAATCTTCATACCCCTCGGGCAGGCCCAAGTTTTTACCCACAGACTCCCAGAGGTTTCAGCCCCAATCAAAAGTTAGCTTGGACTCGAGGGTTCAGGGCAGGCAGAGAACTTTTCTTTAAGTCCAGCGAGGGTGTCTGCAGCCTCCGAATCCACAGTGCGATCCTTTGTGAGAATAACGGAGGGACTTGAAGCTGGTAAATTAGCAACACCGCCGGCAGCAAGGGGAGAAACCACCATCACGTCATCCTCCTCGCCATCATCACCGCCAAAAGCATCCGCCATCGCCTCGGCGTGCATCAAAGTTTCGACAACGCGAAGGCCAGGGGCAGAGGAGCTCGAAGAGTCCAGGCGGGGTTCTTTTGCGAGCGTGTGCTTTGGGGGGGCCTTCTAAGTTTCCTCCTCCTTCTTTCTTTTCCCAATCTGCGACGAGGACTTCATCGGACACTTCTCCTTTTAAGCCTTTTTAGCCCCCGTAGCCATACCGACATCTGAACCAACATTACCAGGGCGCCGATTCTGCCTCATATGAGGTCTTGGCGCAACATGAGCCAGGTACTTCACACCGGCCAAAGTCAACACTCGGTTAAGCCGACCACTATGAGAAGTCCGCTCGCAGGTGTGTTTGTGCTCCTCACACGTGCAGGGCCCTACTACAGCCTCGCTGGCGTGCTGCAGGCCTCGACGGGACTTTCTTCTCGTCACCAAGACCCCGTTTATCCATGAGTACCTCCGGGAAGGGTATGGTAATGTCAGGCCTCGAGGAGATTTTCTTCTAAATAAACCCAGGAATCGAGCACCCCTCGCGTAGTGGCCACTTATTCGGGGCCATGAATTCTTCAACAAGGTCCCGACCGCTTGAATTGAACGTAGTGATGCGGAAAGCAGCATCGTTCTTGCAGCCCTTGGGTACCCTGCCCTCCGTGGACCAAGGCTCGCAAGGAGATAGCTTCAAAGCTAACGGAAAAATAGTTGTCTGTCCCCAGTCCGCATCAACAGTCTCTGCGGGAACCTTCACATACAACCAGCTTTCATGCCACTTGTCGCCCTAGCGGTTTCGGCTGCACTTGACAAATTGGTTGTCGCGCTTGAAGCGGGGCACGAAAGTAATGCAACCGAAGTCAGCCTCGTGCATCACACCATCAATCTTAATGGTCTTTGGTTGGTAACGAGCATAGTAGTACTTGCAGAATACTTCAATATCAGGCTGGCCCTGATAACTCAGTACGCCCCAGGCAAATTTGCTCAGCATGGCCATCCCGCTGGGGCTGATATGGTGAAGTTGCACATTGAACCTGCCCAGCATGTCTCTCACGAAGGGTGAGCAAGGAAAGCGAAGGCCAGCGGTAAAGTGGTCTTCAAAAACCATGGCTTCATCTTGCGTAGGGCAAGGGGTAACCTCTTGACCAGCCAGACGGGCTCCTCTGTAGGGAAAACACCCCAACTCGGTAAGTTTATGCAATTTGGGAGCATCAAGCCGAGATCGCCCGAGGACGGAGGTTCGAGGTCTAGATCTCTCGTGTTCTTTCCCTTTCCCCTTCCGGCCCCTTGGCAAGCCAAAATCACCTACAAGCAGCAGGTCGCTGACATCAGCATCCACGTCTTCTAAGTCCTCGTCCACTGGATCAGAACTCCAAGCCCTATGGCTTGAACCTTGCCCTTGGGCGTCGATCGCGACCCTCCCAACACCTTGGGGAACAAAATCCTTGTCACCACCCTCTTCCTCATCATTGTTTTCCTCCTCCTCCTCCTCCTACTCTCCATCATCTTCCTCTTGATCATCTTCCACCTCTTTCAGAGGGTCCCGACCATGGTCACGACCCAACCCTTCAGGAGCAACAATGAGGTTATCCTCCAAGCTCCTGGCAAAATCCGCCTCGGAGTCACCCTCACTTGTAGCAGCATCGACAATTGTCGAAGGCGGGTTTTCCTCAACAGCGGTCTTGTCAGCGTGCGCTGTCATCGCCACTCGAGCCATTCCTTCAGATCCTGCAATCAAAGACAAAATGTGAGTTCAGTAGGAATGTGAAAACTAGTTCCAACCATCGCCAGGGACACTTCGATGTAAGGATTCATGCATACCAAGCTAGCTCGAAGGTTGCTTCGAAGTAAAAGTCACCAAAGAGCAGTACGAGCGCACGAAGCTATAGGAAGCTAGAGCACTAAAAAGCAAATCATAGGAAAAGCTTCGCAGACCTTTACCCCACCCCCCTCACCCCCCGCTTATATAGTCAGATAAAAACGGTTGGGCATTTACTACGGATCCTTGGGAACTGGGGACACAGTAACACAAAATTATAAGCGGAAGCCAAAGAGCCGTGATACCTAAAATAGCCAAGTGTTACCTTCGAGAGAACTGGGCGAGCTCCCAGAAGAGGACTCGCTTTCAGAAACAGTTACTGTTTAAACCCTAGTCATAATCGCAGGCATACCGGGAGCTCAACGGATGAGTAACTGATAAAAATAATAATAATTTTCCACTGCAGTTATTCTCCTTTTATAGGCAGAAGCCTTGGTAGCTTCGCTCAAAACCCAATTTTGATGTTTGAAGGGTGGCGTTTTGGTAAAAGATCCCGACGAAGCGAGGGTTTCGGCTCATCAAAGTTGGACCCACCCCTCGAGGGGCTACTGTTTGGGAGATCACTTCGCAAGCCACCCCTCGAGGGTTTATCAAAGTCGAGCTGTGAATAAAAGTCAAATTCAACCATTGTTATCTGTTTTTATTATTATTATTATTAACCATAATTGAGGTACAGCTGTTCATCAAAGGGTCTCGGAAAAATCAAAACCCTTCGGGCGGTACCTCCGTGCCCACGAAGGATGAAGCCAGCATCTTTTGAAGGACAGAGCAGCGGACCCTTCTAGCAGTACCTCCGCGTCCTTGAAGGATGAAGCTATCATCCTTCGAAGGACAGGACGCTGGGCAAGATCAAGAACCGGCATGACGCGAAGAGGGCAACACGTGACGCCAGCACGTGTTGTGGCGTGCGGAACAAGGAAGGGTGATGTCAGTATGGAAAGTAGGAACATGTGCTTCTAGAATTGTTGTGCAAAGTCTGGAGGAAAATGGTTCCAAAGGTCAGGAACTGGAAGTAAAGATGTTCCAAGAGCTGATCTTGCGAACCGGGCTGTATGCATCTGTGGTGCAAAAAGCTGGTACTTTTTCATTATATATAAAAAAAGCTATCATGATAACCTGGTTAGGAATTGGATAGGAAATGATGATGAGCTGGTGTTGTTCCAGGATCTGGGGTTCAAGTTAACCTGGGAGATGTACTTCTGAAGACGTTGACCGAAGAAGAAAGGAAAGCTGGTGATGTTACGGTATCCGGGGCTCAAGTTTGTACTATGTCTTTTCCTGAGACATGTGTGTTGTGCTGCCTAGAAATGATGTAACTGATGAAGCTGCGTTGTCAACTCTGCCTTGCCGATGCTTTAAGTAGAGGACCTTTATAGTGGACTATAATAATCTATTATATATATATTTGAGCAACAAAAGGAGCCACCACGTTCGCTCTCACGGTCTCGAAATTCTCACGTTAATCAAAGAAAAAAGAAAAAGGAAAAATTACCCACCATTGTCATTATAAAAAAAATAGTCCAAAATACCCCTATTTCTCTTAATTAATACCCACCATTGCCATTATGTTTTTGCAATTAACGTGCACCTCTATTCCTCTTAATTATTTACCCCATTGCCATTTTTGTTTTGCAATTAACGTGAGAGAGAGAAAAAAAATACCCACCATTTTCATTACAAAAATATTAGTCCAAAAATACCCCTACTCCTATTAATTAATTACTCAAGATTGCAATTATTATTTTTTGCAAATGACGTGAGGGAAAAAACGTGAGGGAAAAAAATTCTTACTTCTCACTGTTGTTCTTTAATTGTTTGGGTGGGCTTTTTTTCAACAACCGAATATGAGTACCAATTTCTCTTAATTAATTACCCATCATTGTTATTTTCTTTTTACAATTAACGTGTACCTCTATTTCTCTTAATTATTTACCCCATTGACATTTTCGTTTTGCAATTGACGTGAGAGAGAGAAAAAAAGAAAACATTACCCACCATTTTCATTACAAAAATATTAGTCCAAAAATACCCCTACTCCTATTAATTAATTGCTCAAGATTGCAATTATTTGTTTTTGCAAATGACATGAGGGGAAAAAACGTGAGGGAAAAAAATTCTTGCACTCACGGTTGTTCTCTAATTGTTTGGGTGGGTTTTCTTTTTCATGTTTCCTAGCTTTTAGTTGATAGAAAGCTTTCAATTAAAAGTTTATTACTTTGAGTTTTGATTTTTCATTTATAGGATTATCTGTATAATAATTATATATCATTGGATCTAGATCCGATGGCTCAAAGCGGTGATTGAAAATTGCCCAAACTTTCAGAATATGAGTAAGTCAACTAGGAGCAATCACTTAGATCATTCTTTTCTTTTCTTTTCTTTAGCAATGCATATATATCTCATTGGCGTAGGTCACAAAGATGTGAAATCGACGCAAATATATATCTAAACCATCCGATTGCTCAAGTGGACTGTGATGACTCTCGAGATTTACTCAAGTGAGGATATGTAAAGATAATGATAGTTAGCTTGGTAACAATCTAGAACCGCGCAAATGCGCGGGCCTTCCTACTAGTTCTAAGTAAAAGGTATCATACGTAAATCTGACCGTCCATTTAATTATTAGGTAATATTGTACTTAGGGTTCGGTTCAATTGGCCTTTATTATGGATAATAATTCGTCTGGGTAAAATATTTTTTCAAGTGCAGTGAAGGGCTTAACGATTTTGTTCCTTCGTGGTCTCCTAGCGCCGGACGCCGCCATGCCACCTGACACCGTCCGGACTCGCTGCCGTCGCTGTCCTAGGCCCAGAGCCTGATGTTTTCGTCAAATGTTCAACGCCACCCTCCATCTAATCTGCGCTTGGTGTTGCTGTTCGTCCCAGCTGGTTCGTTGCCGGCGTTGTCCTTCATTTAGGACGCTGCCCTCGATCGGGTCATCGCTGGCGATGTTGTCCATGTAAGCAATGAAACAGCTCCGACCTTTCATTCCTGTATGTTACCCATGACTGAATCCTTGCCGGCGATGTTATCGCACCAGAACTCACACAGCTTGGTCTCTGTCGTTGTTTGTTGTCTGGGTTCACAACTTTGTTCTTTGCATGCAGTGGGCATGAACTGAAGAAGTATTCTCATTTATTTGTAGAATGTGTTACAAGCATATACGTTTGAGGCCCGCATTCGATCTATCTCCCACGTCCAAACTAGGCTTTGTGGACTATAGTACAGAAGTAGCTCATCATTTGTTTAGAGAAGCAAGTCGTCATGGACCTATGTGTTCCTCCCTCATCTGATGCTGTTCTGGCACGTTAAACTCCTGCGGCAGATAAATCTTGAATGATATATCAATTGAATATTCACATTACTTCTACCTGCTAGAACAAGCTCAACAGAGATTAAATTCTGAAAAACCACACAACACGATATTAGTTAATTAGATAAATATAAGCACTCTGAGATACAAATGCGAGATGTTTTTGATAGAGATAAAATAGACAATGAAACTGAGATGGGTAGATTGCATTAGCACAATTGAAGAAGATAAAAGACAAAAGTCATCTTCACAAAGCAGTGTATGAGAGAACACAGATTGAGCCATGCCGCTTGCGGTCGCTGCAATAATGCACATGCTCCAAGCAAGTTCATTTGTTTTTGCTTCGGAAATCCAAATCTGAATTCAAGAATTAATTGGCATGCATTTTGCATATGGCTCCATCACTGGTTCGAGTGTTCAACACCTCATACAGAAAATAAGAGACCAGAACATCTTGCTAGTTATTACAACAAGACATGAGTGTGCACGAGAGGCATTTAGGTAATTCAGTAAAGACACACGCTAATGCCAACTAGAATTAGAACATGAGCTAGAACTGGATCGTGACTTGAGGTAATCAAGTATTACTTCCGCTAGTGCCATCCTCACCGCTCTTCTGCCTCTTCCTGTTCTTCTCTTCCTTTTTCTTCTTCTTGGCCTCCTTTTCCCTCTGGTGCTTCTCAAACTCCAACTCTTCTGGAGTAGGTGACTTTGGACTGTCTACCTCCGGGGAGCTCACCGGCGCACGGACTTCGCCTTCGAGCGGGTTGTCCGTTATGTTTACTTGCACCTCATACTCTGCAGTTTTAAATGACAATCATTGATGAAAAATGTTTGTCAGTTAGCTAGAGATAAATAAGAGGTATTGAGTAAAAATCATGAGAGAGGATATACGTACCGGGCTCTTCTTCTTCCCCAGATGATACTCGCTCGACCTCAGACTTGAACTGGACTTTAGCTGCCTTTTTTTTCTCGCGGGACTTGTTGCCTAGGTTACACATATGACCGTTATACAATAATTCATGTTTGATGTAGGTTTTAGAATAGAAAGTTACAAAACGGGCACTTATTAAGAGTATTTCCTCCTGCCAAAACAAGTAATTTTGATTTTCCTGTTCATAGCAGTACCTGATTCAGTTGCTAGTAAGCAACATGTATAACTAGAAAAATCGCAGGAAACTAAATAAAAAAGTAAAGGGTCGTTCTATTGTGCAGCGCGCAGCAAAGAGCACTATACCGTATGCACGCATGAACCTTGAATATAAACATGACGATCAAATCAAACCATGCATCATAGGTGAGCAGAGGCAACTCTGCTTTTCTGCTCTGCTACATGCTTTTTCTCCCTCTTGTAAATATGCAACGCTTTCTTTAATTAAAAAAAAATAGAGAAGTACGAGCCCCTTCTATTGTATTTACTGGAGGTCAAAAGAAAAATAAGAACCGGATGTAGCATAGTCTCTGTAATGTATATTCAATATACGAGTAAAAGCAAACGACCAGAAAAAGGCAATCAGTAAACGACTGACTGAAATCTAAAGTTGCTTTCAACTTCAGGCAAAACTATATTACTCCTAGCGTAGCTAGTCTGTAACCATGCATCTATATGCAGTTCATGATACTTCAGATATCCAGCGAAATTGAACTGTTTGGATTAAAAAGCAGGTTATATTAGCTAGCGGTTCTTAAATTCAACAGGTACAACTAGAAGTCTACAGGTCGTAGCTTAGCTAGCTAACTTTGAATCGACCTGCCGGGGGAAAAAGCCCTCCAACGACATTTTGTTAAGGAGAAGAGTTTCTCACGTAGGTTGAGAAAATCCCCGAACTTTCCTCCTAACCATACGCAGGGACTCAGCTAACCGTATGAGTTATGACACGAGTCTTTACCTATACTTTGATCGGGAAGAACGAGAAGATTTTTTTTTTCTGGGACAAGCCCCCGCATGACACACCGAGTCGATTCCAGGAATCGAACTCGGGCGGGCGAGCTGCCATCCCGGCGCTCAACCACCAAGCCACTGGCTCGTTCGCAGCTTAGCTAGCTAACTTTTCTTGTTTTAGGAAAGTAGCTTAACATTTGCAGCGCTTGATGAAAGCAGTAGCGTGCTAGCAAAATACATGCATGCGGCCGGGGATCATATCAGTCTGATTGGATTGGAGTACCTGAGGAACCTTGATCGGAAGAGCGTTTGCTCTTCCGTTTCCCTTGGCGCCCGCTGCTTCCTCCTGCGTCTCCGTCCATCCTGCTGCCACTCCACTCCACTCCGCTCCTGCGTCAGAGGTTTGTCAGTAGTGACGATTGGAACGTTCTGATGGCAAGCTGTGGCTTATTTTGTGACGAGCAATACGAGCTAGCTCGATCGAATGAGTTCACTTCACTTCTCATTTATATAGCGGTCTGGGGCTCTAAAACATATGCTGTGCAGTAATGTTTGGCGGATCGCTGAGCATTATACTTGCTGTGTTCTTAAGTTACTGTGTACAGCGGTAGCTCAAAACACGTACTTGCGTTCATGGATCGAGTACATGCAGTAGGAAGTACTAGTATGCAGAGTTCTGGTTAACTCATCATGGACACCGATTGATCGTACGCTGACCCTTGATTTTGCTTTCAGAGGTTTGTAATTGTTGTGATTCTGCCGTACTCTGCTGCGCGTACTTGGCTAGCACTCGTACAGTACTTGAACAACTCTATGATTTGTCACTGATAGAAGAGGAAGCTGACAGATATATGCGCTTTGGATCACAGAAAAAAAAATAATTCATCCAAAGCCTGTCACTCTGCATTAAATTTTGGAGGAGTGCTTGTCAAGCAAATATGGATATCTGGAGCTCTCTAGCTCCGAGAAAAAAAAACAAAATCTTCGTCTGGTTGGCAATGCATTCCTCATATGCCACGTCATCGGTCAGAACACATCATTCGTGCTCTGTTCATGGACTATTCGCGCTCTGTTCTGACCTGTGATGTGTGTTTGATTCATCGTTTAACTCAAATAATCCATGATTTGTGCTATCAATAAACCCCAACGTAGACACAGATTACATCAGATTGATTCATACTCGTCAGTAGCGTAATCCATATCAGTATCATAGTCATCACTCATCACTCTCACTGTGTCATCACAGCCACCGCTCTCAGACGCAGAGTACATGCAATCCTCTTCAAGTCTTCCAACCTCCTCTGCAATGTCACTGCTATCGCTAATAATATTTTCGTTGGTGTAGTACTGTGGCATCAGCGAAGGATCAAAATCCTCATCATAAGGTTCTTTTTCGCAGACCATGCTCTCAAAATCCTCACGCCCATTGAAGTTCTCTCCAGATGGATGCACAATCCTAATCCCCGAATAGTCACAATACAAGCAACGAACTTGTTCTGTCATGCAAAATAAAGATATGAGACATACATGGTAAAATACCACAGAACTTGTTCAATTTTAATTATGGACACCAAAAAAAAAACAGGCAAAAATTTTAGTGACAGCTTGCGGCTAGTAGGATGCATAAGTAGGCTAAATTTTGTACTTAACAGCTAGTTATTCACAGTAAGATGAACACAATTGATGTTGCACTTCTGATAACAAGGAAATTACTTAAAACAATACTCCCTCTGTTCTTTTTTTTCTTGTCGTTAGGACAAAGCAGCTAGTGCAAATTTGCACTATAAAGTTTGTCCTAAAGGCAACAAAATCAGAAGTGTAAGATCAAGGGCAGCTGCTTATTGTGATACATCTGACCTCAAGAGGCCATTGAATTTTTATAGCTCTCTGCATTTGTGTGCCTGTAGAATTGTATAGGTGAAAACTTGAACGGATCAGAACATTATGCTTTTTTGGTACCTTTTTATTGACACATTAATACGTCATGTTGCAATTAACCCTTTGATGCATCCTCATTTCATACCTTTCATGTTGACAGAAAGAGTTAGGTGCCTTTACTGTGACCATATGGGCACTAGGATTGTGCATTCAGTCGGAAAGAATTTCCATGGGCGAGAGGATGATTTTGAGAAGATGGTTTGTGCAGAGAATCCGTATGATGATCTCTTTGATCCTGCGTTAATGCCTCAGTACTACACCAACACGAGCATTATTAGTTATAGCAATATCCTGGCAGAGAGGCTTGGAAGACTGGAAGAGGATCGAGAGAGTGACGAGGACAATGATTCTGATTACTCTAACTTGTGTAAAAATTATGTCTTGTATCATATGTAACGTGTTGCACCAAATGTTACTGTTAATGAACTGCGATAAATAGTACTTGTAGGAAATTTGTTGTAAAAATATAGTATATTGGACTGGATACGCATTAGTGATGGCATTGAAGTATTGTGTACCTTCGTATTTTCCACTAGCAACAATGAAGTTCTGCAGAAGCCAACATATCAAGCAGGGTCGGGCCACATAGTCCATGGCCCGACTCATGGCCCGGCTAGCAAAGGGCCCCCACCTTTAAATCCCAGAAAGTTGGCCCAACTATCACGGGGCTGACCTCGTGCTAGCTAAATGGGCTGCCCGGCATGGCCCGGCCTAAGCACAGAAAGACACGACCCGTTGAATTTCAGGCCGACACAACACGAAATTCATTTCGGGTCATGCCGTGCTAGCCCACGTGCCTGGGCGTCGGCCCATAGCACGACACGAAATTGCTGGGCCGGCCCATTAGGCATGGTGGCTCGTTAAGGCACGGCAGCCCGTTTGGCTTCATGCCCGTGCCCGTCGTTCCTGATTCAGCACCGCGAATCCCAAACCAGCACCACGAGTCCGCAACAGCGTGGCAGGTGCGGTGACGGCGAGCTTGACGCGGCGGCAGGAGAGACGAACAATGACGCAACGCGGGTGGGAAGTTGTGGCGGCGGTGCGTCTAGGGTTTGCCATTGCCCATCAAGCCTCACCTCGTGACGTCACCAGGGCGGCTCGTAGCAGCGCTGTGGCAGTAGTGGCGCCTGCGCAGATCAGCGATGGCGTCGGCGTGTGCAAAATGTTGTGGCGGCATACGGAAGCGGCTTCGTGGCAGCAGTGCATGCGAACGTCAGCGACAGCACAGGCGAGGAGCTGTGGCGGCAGCGCGGGGAGGGCGATCGGGCGCGGAGGGAACGACGACGTGGGGAGGGCGACCGGGCGCGGAAGGAGCAGCGGTGCGGGGAGGGCAACCGGGTGTGGAGGGAGCAACGGCGCAGGGAGGGCAACTGCGCGCAGAGGGAGCAACGGCGTCGGGAGGATGACCAGGCGTGGAGGGAGCGACGGCTTGACCGGGGGCGGAGGGAGCGGTGATGAGTGGGAGGATCGGAGTTATATACCCTAGGGTACAAGATGCAGTCATTTTTACATGCGTGTATTTTTTCAACCTCGAGTCCGAGATGGCAAATATTCTGCTTGGCCTCGTATGTGGTATTTAGTATCTGATTCCCATTTGGTAGAATGTCCTTCAGTAGATCTAACAAAGCTTTGAAGCCTCGATCTGTCAAGTGATGGGTGGCCTTTAGCTGGAGAAGCTTCAGTGATGTGAAAAGCTTAGTGTACTTCTCCTTATAACCCGGATAGAGTGGGATCTTCATATCTACCACCAACCTTTTTAGTTTCTCAAACTCTACACTAGTGTAACCATCATACCCCATGGAATCATGAACCATCTCCTCCACCTGGTTGGCTATATGGATATAATTCTCACCGATGTCACCTAGATCTTGATCACTGATATCATGCATGTCATTCTCACTGCCACATGGTGTGTCAACATCTTGACTGCTAGGGAGTCTTTTCTCACCATCCTGATTAATGGTTTGCTGATTGGTAGATTTTCCTTGATCCATATAACTGGCATGTAGGTCTCGATCATTAACTCCTTCCTCGCCATGCTTGCTCCAACATCTATAGTCATCCATGAAGCCCGAATGATCAAATGAGCATGGACATGCCTCGAACTTGAGAAGTGTATGTTGTTCTAATAATCAACACATGGACAACACATGGAGGATTTGCACTAAGTCGACTTATCTGCCTCTGCTGCAAAAATGAATGAGTCCAAACCATTCAAGTACTCATCACAGGTACGGTTCGAAAGATACATCCACCTCCGGTCTGCCATCTACAAATTAAGTTAAGTAAGAAATTAATAAATTTCCAAACTCTTTAACTAAATATAAATTTAGCTCAAAGGATATAATAAAATTCGATGGACAGAAATTCAGTTTTGGACAAAAGCATAAGAAAAATAGTCTCTAGTCTTTATCCATGAACAGAGCAGCATCAAGTAACAAGAACATATAGCATACTAGAACATGAAAAAGTCATTCAAAAACAAAATCACAAAAAGAAATAAAAAAGAAATATTTTGGTCTCTCTCGTCCTCTGCCTTCAGTAACGACTATTCCCAGCCCGCGTGCGTCTCTCAAGTCTCAAGAGTGACCCTAAATAAACTATCGCCGTAAAAAAATTGGAATCGATAAAAATAAAACTTGCTGGTAAAAAGAAATACAGTAATAACTATCATACTGGTATTTAACTTGCAGCTAGCCCATCCGTTTCTAATCCCCTTACTTAGTGGCATATATATATTTATTAGAAGCTCCACACGCTTATTGGTTCCTGTGTTAATCCATCCTAACCCAGTCATCATTCTTCTTCTTTAGAACAAAGAAAAAAGGACCTCAAGAAAAATAAGCCTGCAATACAGACAGGGAGAGGGCTCGTAACAACGCAATGCAGTAATGTGAGCATGCAGACATTCAGAAACAAAATCACAAAAAAATTTAAAAAAAACAAGGAGATTAAAGGTTATGCACATGCGAACTTGAGAAGAGCTTGTATTACTAATCCTATGAACTTTTCTGGCTTCATTGTACAAAAGGTTGACAAATGATTTTCTACTAATCATTATCCAGGCATTTGCTATCAATCAAGAACAGCAACCAAAATAATAACACCAGTACCGGCAGGGGGAGTTGCAGGAAGAAAGGGAGAGGGAGAGTACCGGTGATTGAGGAGGTCGCAGGAGTTGCGACCTTGGTCCCCTGGATGTGCTCGAACGTGAACCCGTTGTTGGGCGTGATGCCGGACTCGAGCAGCCCCTGTTGCAGCGCGGCCTGCCAGGGCCCCAGCTCCGGCTGGAACGCGACCACGGCCTCGACCCACGTAGTCATCGCTGGCCCGCGTGTAGAACCCGGCGTTGATGCAGCTGCCACCGCCGGCGTTGATCACGCCGTCCTCCGAGACGAACCGCTGCGCCGAGGTGTCCGGGGAACTACATGCACAGGGGCGCAGGAGAGTACCGGCTTCAACATATGAAGGCTAAAATGATGGAGGGGGAGGAGGAGGAGATAGGGTCGTACATGTTGTCGCCGTCCGTTTGGAGATCCGCCGCCGCCGTCTGTCCGGGGAAGGCAGGGAGCGGCCGCCGCTGCCCCGCTGTTGTCGTCGTCTCGCACGCCCCGCTCTCCCATGCCTCACTCTGCTTCCGCTTGTCGCAGCTCACCGAAGGCGGACGAGAGGCGGAGGCTCGTTCTTAAGGCGGTGCGACGCCATGGAGACGACCGTGGTCTCCCTCGCCTCTGCGGCCGTCCACGCAGTTCCGAGGTGGCCGTCCACGCGCAGCTTACCGAGGCAACGCGTGAGTCGGGGAAGAGGCAAGCGGCGGCGTGCGGATGACAGGCGGAGGGAGCGGCGTCTTGTTCATAGGCCACACAAATTAGCAACTGCTATTCAAGGAAGATAAAAATCATGAGTGCAAAGTGTATACTCGTAATCTGAGACTCGGATTATAGAAACGAGTCTACAATATGTGTTCAATCGCCGACTCGGTTACACAAGAAGAGTCTCTCATAACCCAGATCTATCATTGGAGACTCGTTTTGTTCGGTCAAGTCTGTAATTATCCGACATCAGAGATACTAATAGATTAGTATAAACATATGGAAGACTCGTTTGGTAAAAATGAGTCTCTAATAATTTATTACAGACTTGTTTCAAATTAGAGTTTTTAAATATGATGTCTTCTTTAATACTTTCTTACATAGTGATGCTTCACTAGGCCAAGGGATAATTAGGCCATGCCCGTGCCGTCCGTTGGGCCGGACCCTTGGTGATGAGTCCATGGCTTATCTAGTCATTAAAACTATATATTCTGAAAATAAGTATGATTTTACATATATGATAGAACATAATGTATAAATACTTCAACATTTAGTTTAGATTTTTGACAAATATTATGAATAATGAAGAGCAAAGTGAGGATTCAACAGCCAGTTATTCTATGTCATGCAATATTTTCATTGGAACCAATCTAAAGGTTGAGGAAAAGAAAGGAAAAACGAAGGAATATGTTATGATTGGATCAATGGTTATGTCACTTGTAAAAAGTAAGGAACATATATTGGTGTTATAGGCCTTTCCAAGGTATGCAATACTTTACTTTCAAAATCTACACGGCCTCAAGTCCACCCAGTCACGAAATCAGAAGATATGGAAACTCAAAATCAGTTCGGACTCGGTTTAGGATCAGCCAGACAGGTGCGGAGTAAAAATAGCATAACTGGGCCATACAAAGTTGGATTGGGCTGAGTAAATACTCGTTGGAAAGATAATTGGATAACCTTTCCAACGGATCCGGCCCCATAGTCAAATAAATTCCCTAGCGGTCGCAATAATCAAAACAGTACCGGGTTGTGTTGAGTCCGAGTCTGTTTTCAGATGTGTTCGAGTTGAACCGGGTTTTTGGCTGGCTTGCGTGCCATATAGCCTAGTGCCGGCGCCCCTGTAAGCTAGGACGTCCTTGTATTGTGGTTTTGGTCGTGATTTCCTCTAAGAAACCCTAGAGGTGTTGTCCTCCTCTACCGGTTGCTGCTGCCGATCTCTACCGGTTGCTGAAGTACGTGATCAAGTGATTCTTCCCTTGGGTGCATGCTGGAACTTGTGGTTCCCCATCTCTAGATCGTGCTTATCTAAGTAACGGGTTGGAGAGTTTATCTCTACTAGTTTGCATCTACATCAAGTTCTTGTAAGATGGTATTTTCCTATCGTGTTCTTGCTAGTTTATGATTATTATTGTATAATAAATCCGTGGTGCCTATGTTATTATGATTGCTAGATCATTGAGCTTGAGATTATTGTTCTATCTATTCATAGTTGAGATAACAAGTTTCAATACCTATATATACTTGGTAGTACTTGTTGTACTTTGAAAGATTGGGACATATTTCTAAACACCGTAGTTGTGTCCTTATCATTTGGTATCAGAGCTTCAGGTATACCGTTAGGTTCCTCCTTATTCTTGTTATTTTGTTCAGTCCTAAACTCCAGAAAATTGTCCTACAAAAATATTTGTTCGTCGTGTTTCCGCTGTCCAATATCCTCCTTGTGCCCTGTAATTTTTAGTTTAGTTTGCTTCTCTGAATTTTAGTCCCGCGTTGTGTCGTCGTATTCATCGTGTGCATGAGTAAAAAGAAAAGTATTTAGCATTCACGTGAGGAATTTAGAAGAAAGTTTTGTATTTCTCTAGGTCTGCTGTAGCAACATAAGAATAGATTCCTTACATCATCACAACCATTAAGGTGTATATTTGGCTGCACTAGTTGATAATTTATTTGCTTTATTACACTTGTAGTAAGACAAAAACATCCAGGTGTTATTTTGAGTTATAAAATTTATAATACCTTGTTGCACTTCTGTGTGAAAAAAATAAGAAACAAGCAAAAGGCAAAGAGGTGCTAAAAAAAAGAAAAAGAGGAAAAGGCTGCACCCAAAACAAAAGAAAAAAAAAGGAAAAGATCAGAATTATTGCAGTCTTTACGTTCTTTGTTGAGTCATTTGCTTACTTGCTTGAACTAGATCAGAGACAAGTTCAGATCGGTGACATAGACTAGCTTGGGACTATTATTCAGTTTTGTAATTTCTAAATTCAAATTTCGCTAATCCTTGCTACCTAATATTGTCTATCCAAGCTCCATATATATATCCTTCTGAACAGGCACAAATTTTTTGACTCTCGCAATCGTCAGTCCACACTCTCCAAGGTATCCTTTGCTTGCTGTAATTAAGAACTTTGTAAGAGCTTGATAAGATGCTACCATTTGCTTGTTGTGAGTTTACACTGCGATCACATAGTAGTGATAGTAAAATATACTCTTGTGTGCTTTCTTGTTTGCTACTAATAATGACAGGTTACACCACTCATGGTGATGAGTCAACATCGTCTAATGAGAAAAATATGAGTGATGTAGCACAACGAGTGCTTATTTCTCAAATGGAGAAGGTAGAGCAAAATCAATTAAATAACTTGTTCCAAACTCATTTTGTTGTTGAGGATCGACGTTATCGTGTCATCATTGATGTAGAAAGTAGCCGCAACATCGCAAGCTTGGAGTTGGTCGAGAAGCTTGGCTTGACCACACAGCCACACCCATATCCATACTACATCCAGTGGGTAAATTCTTGTGGTAAGATAAAGATAGATAAAATTACACGTATTAAATTTTTTATTGATTCTTATAAGGATAGTGCAGAATTTGATATAGTACCTATGCAAGCATGTCATTTGTTATTGGATAAACCTTGAATTTCTACAAATAATGTTTTGCACAATACCATTGATAATAGCTATTCATTTAAATACAATGGTAGAAGGGTTACTCTTAAACCTATAACTGCTGCTGAAATTTTAGAAGAGGATCAACAAAGATTTGAGAGAACAAAGAATAAACCATTCAGGATAGAATGGACTATTTCAAATATTGCAACACTTCCATCAAAATCTGAATTACTAGAGAATAAACATATTTCTTTGCCTCTTGTTACAACTAATACTTTTCAGCATATCCACAAAGAAGATGATAGTGGGAAAGATAAAGAACAGGTTGTTATTTCAGGTAAGAGCTTTCTTGATGTGATGGATTGTTCTAATAGTCTTGCTATATTGGAACCTTATGATCATGTTCCTTTGTCAGAAGTTGATTTATCTAGTGGTCCTTATGATAAAGAGGAGTTGTGTGCCAATGCTTCACTTATATCTTTGCCACAACAAATTAATGAGCTTGATGCTTTTGCATATGATTCACCCACTAGTGCTGAAATTAAACATTTGATTTTAGTTACATGTCAAAAGGATGAGCAGAAATTATTGTCTTCTCTAAATACTTTGGGTTATAT
Organism: Eleusine indica; assembly: GCA_030378355.1. NCBI lineage: Eukaryota > Viridiplantae > Streptophyta > Magnoliopsida > Poales > Poaceae > Eleusine > Eleusine indica. The sequence goes on from CM059494.1 coordinate 52,021,438, forward strand.
TAAATTTGATGTTCTTTATAATCTAAGTATATTGGAGAAGCAAATCTTTTCTCAAACTGAATTGTCTTTATTGATAAGAAATAATTTTCATGCTATAGAAAACTATGATCATAGAGGTGTGTTTATGGTGCATAGAGTTTATATTAATTCAAAATTAAAACCTCCTTGTATTATACAACTTAATGATAAAAAGAAAATTGTACTAATAATTATCATTCCATGTCAAGTTTTTCTAGTGTTTCTAAGATCACACATTTTCTACATTATCATAAGAGTAAGGATGATGTTCATACTGCTGCCGTATTATTCAAAGAGGTTGTTCATTGGTATGACATGTCTTCTATTATAGTTTCACATTGTGATGATAATTTTCATAACACATATAAACATGAGGTGCATCCCAAGTTTAGGAATCGTTCTATGTTTCATATTTAAGATTTGAGACCACTATTGGAAGAAAGAGATGGGATCGAGTCGATGACGACTCTAATTCGAAAGGGGGAGAATGATGAGGATATCACACCTATGGATACACACAACACTCCTCCAACTAAGATGAAAGTTCATGTGCATCACCTGAATTTACAGGTGAGATTGTTTCTAATGTTTTGTTTATCTGATTTTGAGAATAAAATGCTACCTAATAAATTAATTATTGTTAGGAACCATGGAGATGATGATGAGATAGTTGGGGAGGTGATTGGAGCCATGATGGGCCAGCAAATACGTCCAAGCCAAGGTGGAGGCCCAATCAAAACTGACTTCGAGTCTGTTTCAGGATCAAGGACCAGTCTGCACTAAAACGGACACCCAGGTCGCATACGGACTCGGATTTAGACGTTCTACAATTTCCTGAAAAGATAACGAAAAGTCCATTCCAACCAAACCGGTCCCATGTCAAAATTCACCCCGAGCCATCAGAAATTGCTAAAACAAATCGACATCTAGAATCTTCCTGGTGCTGCGACACCGTAATCGGTCTTTGGGCCATCTATCGAGTTGAGCCCACTTAGGACTGCATCCAGGGGGTGGTGCATGACCCTAGGGTCCTCATATACAGCCGCCGCCTCTTTATTGGGGTTTGGATTTTGCTTATATTTTTCTGTTCATAACAGTTTTACCGTCACATTGGTTTGTCAGACCCTAAGTTTATGAGTTTAATCATACAACTACAATTATGTTGCATTCTTCGTTGTTCTTGCTTGTGTTCTTGATTTGCAGACAGGGATTAGCCTTCTCGATGAGGTCAATCGTCCTTGGATGGTTGATAACCATAGGAGATGTTGTGCTATAATTGCGGGGTTCTGAACGTGTTGTTTAGAAGCCGGATCGATTTGTGTTTTGCCTCCGCCCAAATCAAGATTTACCATAAACTTTCAGAAGATTAGGAACCCTTGTCCACATCAAGTGGTATCAGAGCATTAGTATCAGTTTTGTCGAGTTGCTCACGGTACTTGCTGCTGATTTGTGGTGATGGATTCCTATGATTTTAACCTATAATTGAAGTTTGTGTCGACACTATATATAACTAGTTCTCGATCTGAGTATTATGAGTGGGAGGATGCTATAGAGGCTTTCTATAGGGTTGGTGAATTGCCACTAAACTAATTGGTAAATTTGGCAAAGCAAACATTCTCCTTTTCTGTTTTGCTATGGTGGAGGCAATTGCAACAAGATCTTGGATACCAAGGTGATGACTATTGCACATCTTGGACAACGATGAAGTCGGAATTACGACACCGATTTGATCTCCCACTTGAGTCAAAGAAAAAGATTGTTGAACGTGAGTCCTTCGATGTTCCAAAGCTAGATTATGATACAATTCATGATTGTGTCAAGGAGGCTGTTAGTGCTATTTTTTCCAAACACAAGCAACCTGAGGTATGTTCGAATGCGCACAAATCAAACGTAGAGCTTGAAGTTCTTGAGTCTTCTTGTGCTGATCAGGTCGAACCATTAATTGAAGCTGCAGATGATCATGTGGGTTTATCTTTGTTGTCTCAGGAAGTAATTTCAGATGGCGTCATTGCACATGTCAAGGGGCAGCGCTGTAATATTTTTTATTCAGAGTGCAAGATTAAAAAGAAGGTATGCAAATTAATTATTGATGGTGGAAGTTTCAATAATGTGATTAGTTCAGATTTGGTACATGCATTATCTTTATCTACGTGACGGCTTCCTACATCTCGTTACATGTAATGGATGAATAAAATTGGCACGCTAAAAATTACCCATAGGGCAAGAGTAAAATTTTCAGTGGACGATTATATTGACACTATGGATTATGATGTGGCACCGGTGAGTGCGTGCCATTTATTGTTAGGAAGACCATGGCAGTTTGATCTTGATGCAACATATGGTTGTCGTTCAAACAATTATTCTTTGATGCATAAAGATGTTCGTCACATTCTAAAGCCAAGGAAGGAATGTGATATTAAGGCTAAGGTTTTTGTTGCTGCAACAAAGAAAAAACATGGTGCCGATATTAGCTCAAAGCCGAGAACGGCTTTGTTTCAAGGGGGAGAGAATGATGTGGTAGTTCCTGCTGTAACAAGTGCACCTAGTATTTCTGAAATTCTTTCAGTTGTTGCTCCTGAACATTATATCATTTATTGTGATTTGGTCAAAGATGAATTATATGAAGGGAAAAATAATGAGAAAATTTCCTCTATCCCATTGAAAGAACTTCCAATCCCTTTCATACTAATAGCCAACAGTAGCGGCGGTTGAAGATGTCAACCATCACTATTAATGGCTAACAATAGCGGCGGTTAACATCTTTAACCGCCGCTAATAATGTGTCTGTAGCGACGGTTTATTTAGACGACAGACCACCACCCGCCGCTATAGTGCCTTTTCAACTGCCGCTACAGGCCTTTTTTGTTGTTGTGTAGGTGCGCGGTCATGGAGCGCCGCGGCTAGTGCACGGCCGACTCTGGCCCTGTCGTCGTCAGTTTTGGAGCCGATCGAGCTCTGCTCTGCTCTGCTCTGCTGACCTGGAGATTATATAAAATATAATCATTTTGGTACTTTCTTCTAGAGCCCAGCAGCACGTCATGAGATAGATGATACACGAATCTACCAGTTGGTCCTTTTATTCCTGCTTTGGAGCCTTCCAAGATGGTGTTTAACCAGCTTGAGAATGTTTGGTGAGTTCGTGATACAAGATTTGGAACTAAGTAAAAAGGAAATGGGATAGGAATCGAGCTCTTATTAGCAACTGCAGTTTCTCATCACAAGGCGACTGAGATTTTGCTATGTCTCATTCAATAAAATTTAGTTTCATTTTCATATAAAAAAAGTTCCATATGCATATGATATAAGTTCCAGATTTCTAATACAAAAGGTTTTATCTTTTAATAAGAAAAAGTTTCACTTACAAGAAAACAAGTCCCGCACGTATATATAGCATGTTCCATATTAATTAAAAAAATGTTTCAATTATTGGAACAAAGATCCATCTCTAAACAGAAAAAGGTTCCAAAGAGACTAAATGATATAACTATATGTTCCAACTTCAATAATAAAAAGATTCATCTTTAATAGAAAGAAGTTCCATTGGTATATTTGTTATGTTCCAAAAATATGACTAAGGAAAGTGTAAAATCTCAGTTAACTGAGAACTAGCAAATCTCTTTTTAAATGCAACTAGAACTGTTACGTTATATCCTATTTCATATTTCTTCTATTTCAATACACTGCAAATAGGAATTTCATAGGAAAAAAAAACTATTAGGAACACTATAATGTGGCTTAATGACACACATATATGCCACAAAATTTTAATAATAGCAAAACACAATTAAAAAGAAAAAAACACATATTAAGTACTACATATATACTCTCCAAATAGGCATCAACCTCAACATGTGTTGGACAATATGCATTTGGTGCTTCCTACTATAATATTGTTATTTTATTACACCAATGTTAATATAAAGTGAGACCCATGCGGCGTAGTGGTGCACATGCCCCCTCCGTACCCACTCTTTTTCTTTGCACTTACGAAAATCATTCGCATTCAAAATTCTAGATCATTATTATTTTTTAATTCTTGCTAGGCAAATTCAATTCAAAAGGGGTACATATAAAACAGTTCTTGTTGACATAACATTGATGATTAATTTTACAGTATCATTGAGAATCAGTTGCACACTCATTTCGAAGTAGGCTAGAAAGGTTTTGTTCCTGGCATCAAAATTAGGTATCACTCACTTGTGGATATGACAATTTCATATTCTGTGTTGATAGGAGAAAATCCGTGTCTGAGTAGCTTACAATGTAGAATTCACTCAAGAAGAATGCTTCTTTTTTGTAATTGCATTGGAGTTGTAGGGTCTTGGAAGCTGTTTTGAAGCAATCAGAGCATGCTGATGAAATCAAATCACCTTGACTGAGGGCAAGTGCGAAGACTTCTCAGCCCCAATGCCATCAACGGTTTTCAGAAACCACCCAGGAGAGGACGTTGTATTTCTAGGAAGAGTTACCAACAGTTTCTGTTGGTTGACCTCGTACGCACTGCACTGCCATTTATGTGACAAAACGCAAGCGGCTTCACTTTAATACTCATCACACATAACAATAAAGAAATATAAATAGTTTTGTATCCGTAGGGGCGTGTGAGCTTTTAATTGCGTGCAAGATAATAGAGGTAGCCTAGTATAGGTTCATTTAATGTCATTACTTGTCATTTAGAGCTTAATTTGTATAATCTGCTAATTTTCTTTTTTATGTTTTTTTAGTGATGGATATCCGAACGGGGAAGCGGAAGAATTTGTGCTTCATCGACAATATGAGGTACTAACTTTCAGTTCTTGGATATGTGTTAAAATTTGATACACACAAACATGATCCCCTATTAAACATTTACACTTTGTTTTGCTGACAGGGGCCATTGTAAGACTATTTCAAACCGCATGATACAAGCCACAGAAAGAACTCAAAAGTCTTGCTTATTTTGGAGCTGTGGTGGAGCCAGGAAGTTACCATGAGAGGGGTCAAACATAATAAAAACAACATTGAAAGGGGCCAAATTAAAAAATTATATCAAAATACATGATCAATTCTGGTATACACTACTAATGTGCAGCAAGCATGGGGGGGGGGGGGGGGGCTAGGCCCCTACTCGCCCCCTGTCTCCGCCCCTGTTTTGGAGGTCCCGCTATCGAAATGTTAGCATAGGTAAGTTTAAAGAATTCTTCTATATTTTAATTTACTGTGTTCTTGGGTCGTGCATTGTGAGGAGCTATTTTTTATGTTTTGAAAGTATTCATGCTTCATGATTAGATATTGTTCCAGTAATAAAATAAAAAAGTGAAGATATTGTTCTCTATGTATTTAGATATTGTTTCATCAACTTGGAAAAAGTGGAAGCAATATTTTTAAAAACTATCATGATCTACCATGATATTGCTTCATGATTTACTTGGAAACAAGTCCAAGTAATATTGTTCCATGATATTGCTCAATCAACTTGGAAACAAGTCCAAGTAATATTTTAAAAAATTGTAGTTAACCTACCATGATCTACTTTTGATTCCAGCAATACAATTCCAATTCGACACAATTTACAATACTTATTCTATCATTTTACAACAATAGCACAAACATAGATTGAAGATTAAGACAAATATTCCAGAATAGTAACAAAGAAATGACTTGGGGCATTAATCTTTACTAAGACTATTACATAACTTTTGCTCCAACTGTAGTAACTGTTAGCTATGATTTCAATGCTTTCTCATAATGTAAGAACTGTTTTCTATGATTTCTATATTTTCTCAAACTGTAGTAAATGCTTGCATCATTTCTATGTATTTAGATATTATTTGCTTTATATGTTACTTGATTGATTGTTGAGGGCATTTTATTTTTTGGTGTAGTGTGTTTGTTTCAGTTTCTATACTAATTTATCATGACAACGTCGATTGACTTCCATATAAGCACCATTTTAGCAAGACTTGAGCTAACAGTCTCTATGACTTATCTCTTGTAGAAAATGCTTAAGCTTGATCCGACAAATAGGATATCAGCTAAAGCCGCAATGGAGCATCCCTACTTCAACAAGCCTTGAGAAGTCCCAATTCTAGTCCCTTGTACCATGTGTTACAGACTTCTGTTGGAGCTATGCATACATGGAAATCGCTCGCTGTCTAGGCAACCGAGGGCCATACTTGTGTATATTCCTATTAAAAACACACAAGTTGGTGGCTTGGATGGTGGTGGTGATTGTCACATCCACGCTGACAGGTGGGCCTATAGGGTCCCACGCCAGCAGCCCAGCCCTTCCCTGTTTCTCCCACACTCTCATGATTCTCTGTTGAAACAAACATCACGATGCCTCTCCGGCTGTCGTTCAACCGGCGTCGATCACACCGGTTTTCTACATCTTCTGGGCTTGATCTGCAACAGATCTCCAGGGATCCCCTTGTGCTTCACTCCAGATCGCATCTTCTATAGCTCCTACCATGGAAGCGGGTGTGGGAGCTATCAGCCACGGGCGGGCTGATCAAAAGGGAGAAAGGGTGAGGGTTGCTTGATGTGACATCGATCAACCGGCATCGTCCACATCCTTGGCTTGATCTACAGCAGATTGCAGGGCGATGGTAAACTGCGCTCCCTGCTGATCCTTCATCTCGCTTCAAAGGGCAGCTGTTGCAATTTCTCTTGTTGACGGCTAACTGTGCCACTTCCTTATCCTTTGTCTCCTCTAGGCCTCGAGGAGATTGCAAGCCTACAGGAGAGTGAGAGAGAGAGCGGAATCTAGAAGAAAGCAAGAGTCGGGTCCTCTGATTTCTCTGTTTTTTTTACTTTATTGATTCCTCTGATTTTCAGCTCGTCAGATTCCTCTGATTTCTCGGCTCCTCGAGGAGAGAGCAAGCCTTTGCGGCTGGCCGTGTTGTTGTTGTGGGCCCAGCCTAAAAACATGTTGACTCCTACGTTAGCTAGACCATCTCCAAGATAGCCCTATAAATTCTTTTTAAGTTAAATTAATGAGATTTAATTTAAAAAATCATCTCTAACAGCTCTCTAAAACAACTCATAGATTTATTCTCTCCCTAAATTCTTCTCGTTTATAGCTAGAAATGAGGAAAAAATTGGAGACCCCAATCCTTGTATTTATAAGACAATTAATATTGTTGTGGTCCTAGATGCTGATGTGACCTAGTTAAAAGTTTTCATGATCCATTTTTAGGGAGAACCCATGGAGGAGACAAGAAAACTTCTTCCTAATAATTTTTGGCCTGTTACTATAAACACTCTTTTGAGATCTATTTTTTGGGAGCTTTTGAAGATGCTCTAAGGACTTTAGCTCAATTCTAAATTACAGAATGGAGATAGAGAACTTAACTATATAAAAAAAAATTACAAATTAGACAGCCACATTGTTATAGTACTAGACTTAACACCGAACAGAATAACCATTTATTTTTATTTGATACATGACATCATGATTTGGTGCTATAATTTTAATCTTCTTTAAGTGTAATTTTTATTGAACTTACAATTGTAACCCGTCGCGAAACAGCATCATGCTAGTTACATGTAATGTTTCGTTAGTGCAACCTATAACACTGGCGTGCATATCGTTGTGAGTGTTATATTTCTGTCATTGAGTGAGAGTTGCTGCTCAGAATTTATGTGGCCCAGGGGCGCAACTAATAGCCGGGGCCCTCTCAACATAGAACACTATATTGTTGTTATCAATAAGTGTTAAATATCATCTTAGACCCTTATCTTGGAAGTAATAGTAGTTTTTTTTCTTAATATAATAAAGTAAATGGCTGTTTGTTCATGAAAATCCTTGCTCCTTACTGTTCAAAAATTATATCAAATCACTTGCGTGCTTCCTCTTTTCCTATTTCCCACTACAAGATGTGTGTTTTCTAGCCATTATAAATTGCCTCAAAGAATGATAGAAACATGCAATAATCAACCATGTATTCATAGTTTCATACCATGTCAGTGATGCATTGCATTAGCGCTAGGGTTAACAAAACCACGGTTAACCGGTAAACCGGTCCGGGCCGGTTATCCCGGTCGGTCGGTTAACCATCGGTTTTGATTTAAATATTTCTAAAATAAAAAAAATCATATCCAACAAAACCGGTAAAACCGACCGCTTAACCAGTAAAACCGTAGTTAAACCACAAAAAACCCAAAAATGTGAATTTAAAAATTTGTTTTTGAAAACCCGTCCCCAAAAACTGGTAAAACCAACCCATTAATCACCAAAACCGGTTAGTTAACCGGTGAACCGGTCCCGATCGATTTTACCTGTCGGTTCAGTTATGTAAACCCTTATTAGCGCACAATAATAGAGTGATATCCATACCTAAATTCTGCTCTTTGACAGGCACCAATGGATCTCAAATTAAAGTTGCGGCCTCTTGGGCTGCCGAAGTGCGGTGAATAAATGTGATTGCCATGTCGATGTAATTTTTTTTTTAGAATGTGTCGACGTAATGGTGAGAGTGACGATTAGGAATCGAGCTGGGCCAACAAATCTCGCAAAAAAAATCAATTTGCAATCGAATCAAACAGGTCGCGGATTCATCTAGCCAAATTCTACAATCACATCAAATGATGTATCATCTTCAGCGCCACCACCACCACCACCTCCTACTCCTCAACCACAACCATATGATAACCCTAACCTTACTACAGTGATTGTGAATGCACTCTTTAGGACTTTTGGTACTAGTATGGTTGCTCCTACATTCACTTCTATTTCAGCTACCACTATCCCACCCTTACCTATCTATCTTCTAGGAGCGCATTGGATTGATCCAAACAACCCTCCTTCAAATGGATGAACATGACAGCTAGGATGACCCCTTTCTGGTGATCAATGACAAAGGGGGAGAAGAAAAATGGATTAAAGCTTGGAGTGAAGATGCTGGAGCACTCTCGTAGCTCTTTGATCAGTGAAAACCAACCTGACCAGTTGTGGTTTGGGCAATCGATCAGACTGGTTTTGGGAATATTCTCAGAATTGTGACCTTAGTGGACCCTTTGTGTCCAACTCTGTAATATTCCATGTAATCTATGAGTTCTATCTTATGGACTTGAGAACCTTGTAATGTGTGCAAATGAGTGTTGCTTTTGTTTAATATTTGTTAAGTGTTGAGATGATATTGAGCATGCATGAAATGAATGGTGTCTATGCTAGTTTTACTCATCTATTCCAAAAAGCAGCCTGATCGATTTTAGAAACCAGCCTGACTGAGTTTCTGAGTGAAACCGGTCTGACTGGTCTCTTGTGTCAGCCAGACCGGTTATGTGACACTTATACTTGTTTGCACCCCACGGATTCTCAGATTTAGGAGGAGCTCTATATTTTCATTGAATATGTGCAATTGGCATATCAAGCCATGTTGTTGAATAAATGAAAAGCACATATTAAGGGAGAGCTCAAGTTAAATTTGAAAATTTACAATCTTTTTACTCACACATTTGTAATCTTTAATCAGGTTGTTATCAATCACCAAAAAGAGGGAGATTGAAAGTACATCTAGGTCCCTAGTGGGTTTCGGTGAGTTGATTAACAAAACAATTAAAGGTCTAATATATATATATAGATAGATAGATATGATAAGCAGGAATTGTATTGTAATACTATTATGGACAATCATTCAAACACAAGCTTATGGATATTATTTGTATAAGATGACATGTTTCAGAAGATAAAAATTTATGATGCACAATAAACAAGTGAGCATGAATGAGAGGGAGACATGGTTATATAATCGTATCTTGATATGTCTCTCTCATGATTATTATGAAATGAAGATGGACATCACTTACCAAGGAAATATTAATAAAAAATCAGCAAGACAAAAGGAAGCTAGTGAGAAGTGGACATATTATGGGACACAAGGATTTGTGTGGATAAGTATGGCAATTTGATAAAGGAATAACATAACTTGGCTGTGATGGACAGTACATTAGAGAAGGGCAAGAAAGAGGCTTGGCGCCGAAGGACCTATGTGACGGAAAAGAGCAAGTTAGTTGATTCCGATGGATCGAACTAGCCATAAAGAGCCATATATTTCTAAGTGTCAATCATTTATTGAAATAAGAAGACAAGGTGATCGATGGATAAGAAATGTAATATTGACTAAATGAATTCATTAACCATAGTCATCAGCTCAAGATGGATGTGCTCAAATACTACTCATGTTGATAATTCTCATGAAGTAAAAATGTTAAAGTATCAAGTGAAGAAGAAGAAAAATGATCTATGGATGACAAGTATAGCATTGATCAAATGAAGTCAACATTAATAGTCATTAGCTCATTTGGATTTGCTCAAGTGATAAACATGTTGACAGCCCCAATAAAGTGATAAAAGATAAAGAGGCAAGTATGAAGACCACAATCTCAAAAAGCATAAAAATGTACTTTTGTTTTTTCTTGAGTATAGATTTGTTGTTCTATCAAGGGGATGCAACATTGTGTTTCGACAAAGTCTAAAGTGCTCAATTCCTATGGTAGAAGCCACAAGAGAAAAATATTGAAACGTACCCCTTTCAGAGGGTTGGTCTGTGCAGGATAGGTCTGACCGGTTTGGCAAACAGGTCAGACCGATTTTGGGCATCTAGGGTTTTGACCTTGCTTTGAGTGTGATAGTCTTGTAGACTTTGTTCAAAGCCAATTGTTAAGTGTTGGTGAGCTGAGAGCCAATAGGTTGGAGTGGAGTGCAGTATGTAGCTGTGTTAGTGTGTTGGTCAGAAACACGTCAGACCGGTTTTCTCTGTCAGTACCAACAACTAGTTTTTAGGAAAGGGTTTAAATACCCCTCTTCCCCCTCCTTCGTGTGTTGCTGATTCTAGAGGATGTCAGAACATAACAACGGCCATATTGAGGTCTCCCCATCACCTTTTTGTGAGACTTGAGTGATCTGGTGAAAATCTTAGAGTTGGGTTGAAAGATTTGAGCTAAGTGAGCATTAGTGAGCAATCCAAACCTTGAGCACTTTTAGCTGTGTCAAACATTTCGTGAAGCATTTGTTACTCTTGGAGGTGAAGCTTCCTAGACGGCTAGGCGTTATCTACGAACTTCCAAGTTGTGGTGAGCCACGGGTCAATTTATGATGGTTGCGATTTTGCCTTCGTAAGGAAAAAATCAAGCTAGTGAACCGGGAAAAGTGGTTGAAAGAGACCCGGGTGTGCTTGTTTGTGTTGTGCAGAGACTCATTGCATCTACAAGGAATATCTATTGGAACACTACTTCGAGTATTGGTTTGAGTTAGAGTCAACAAATAACATTTTTGCATTCCCTATCAAAATAGGTCTGACCGGTTTTCCAAAATGATCAGACCAGTTTTGTACTAATTCCTGTTTAAAGATTTTAAATTGTAGATTTTGCCTATTCACCCCTCTAGGGGGCATCAAGGTCCTTTCAAGCCCGTTAATGAGAATAAGGCAAAAACTTACTGCAATGTTTAGGATGTGGGATTTGAGTTTGAGACCTCATGGCTGAGGGACAGATGCCTTACCACTTGAGCTAGTCAATGCGTTTGTTTTAATAGAACTATATTTATATTTATACTAAATTAGCCTTCCATCAGGCCTCTTACTAAATGGTTGTGTCGTGCTAGCATGTGGACTTGAGCAACGGCCCAAGCACGATATGCGGCCTTGTGTTGTGCCGGTCTAACACAAAAATGTTACGAGCCGGGCCAAATTTATGCCGGCTTTTTTGCGTGCTTCAGGCTGACCCACGGGTTACGGGCACACTAGTTCTGTGCATGGTCGTGTTCAACCCAGCCATCTCCGCTGGTGATGGCATCCTCACCGCCAGATTCGCGAAGGTTACCGGAGGGCAACTTCGCTGTGCAGACTGAAACAGCCATAATTTGCCGCCGTACCAATTACGTTGCTGAAAGTCAAAACAAATTTGTTGCTGTTTAGGTTAGCTCACTTGCAATCTCTAAGATATCCTCACTCAGCACCCGCTTAGCCCTGTCTGTGGCTCCGCCACTGATCGGTGATGCAGATCCACAACGAAGACAGCGGCGCGCCTGCCACCACGCTGATGTTGTACGTATACGACGGCACGCTGCGGCATTACAGCGGGCGCGCCGTGGCGGACAACATTTCTGACCGGTGCTTGCGGCGGCTTAACGTGGTCCACGACGTCGGCGCATCGACGGTGACCGTGTAGGTCGCCGGCGAACACGTGAAGCCGACTGAGTCGTCCTCGGACTGTACGTGCACTCGTGAAGAACCACGACGTTTCCAGCTGCATGGAATCGCGATGGAGGAATGTCACCGTCTACACCGAGCCCTACTAGCGTGAACGATTCTGAAAAAAATTTGAAATCCTTTTTGGTGGTTGGAGCGTATACGTGCACACAGGTAGGTGCATGCACGCATGGTGCGCCGCGCCTAGTGCACGGCGGGCTGGCCCCGTCGTCAGTTTATATGCAAAGTCGTTCGAAATTCGTCTCTGCTGACCTGGAGATTTATATCAAAAATAATCATTTTGGTTCTTTCTTCTAGAGGTCAGCAGCATGTCATGAGAAAGATGATACACGAATCAACCAGTTGGTCCTTTTGTTCCTGCTTTGGAGCCTTTCCAAAAGGGTTTTTATCAAGCTTTAGAATGCTTGGTGAGTTCGTGATACAAGATTTGGAAGTAAGTAAATAGGAAATGGGATAGGAATTCAGCTGTTATGTAGCACTGCAGCTTCTCATTCAATAAAATTCAGTTTCATTTTCATATAAAAAAGTTCCATATGCATATCATACAAGTTCAAGATTTCTAATATAAAAGGTTTTATATTTCAATAAGAAAAAGTTCTGCTTATATAGAAAAAAAAGTTCCACACGTATATATAACATGTTCCATGTTAATTAAAAAATTCTTTCAGTTATTGGAACAAAGTTCCATCTCTAACAAAAAAAAAGGTTCCAAACAGACTAAATGATGTAACTATATGTTCCAACTTTAATAATAAAAAGATTTATCTTTAATAGAAAGAACTTCCATTGGTATATTTGTTCTGTTCCAAAAATATGACTAAGGAAAGTGCAGAATCTCAGTTAACTAAGAACTAGCAAATCACTTCTTCTAAATGCAACTAGAACTATTATGTTTATATCCTAATTCGTATTTCTTCTATTTCAATATACTACAAATAGGAATTTCATAAGAAAAAAACTATTAGGAACATTGTAATTTGGTTTAATGACACATATATGTCACAAACTTTGAGAATAGCAAAACACAATTAAAAAGAAAAAAACACATATTAAGTACTATATATATACTCTCCAAATAGGCATCAACCTCAACATGAGTTGGACAGGATGCATTTGGTCCTTCCTACTATAATATTGTTATTTTATTACACATATGTTAATATAAACAACTAACAATGAGCTTATGGACACAACTAAAGCAATTCTTTGTCAGAAATTCTAGGGTGCACTGCATTAATGCATATAATGAATACATACTATTATTACTTATCCTTATTTTTGACGTAAGAAACCAGCTCTTGCTGACATAACAATGATGATTAATGTTGCAGTATCATTAAGAATCAGTTGCACACTCCTTTTGAAGTAGGAAGGTTTTATTCCTGGCATCAAAATTAGGTACCACTTCACCTGTGGATATGACAATTTCCATATTCCGTGTTGATAGGAGAAAATTCATGTTTCATAGCTTAGAATGTAGAGTTCATTAAAAAATAACACTTCTTTTTTACATTTGCATTGGAGCTGTAGTGTTTGGAAGGCTGTTTACAACCAATCAGAGCATGCTGATAAAATCAAATCGCCTAGACTGAGGGCAAGTGGAAGATTTCTCAACCCTAGTGCCACCAACGGTTTTTAGAAACCACTCAGGAGAGGACGTGGTATTTTCAGGAAGAGTTACGAACAGTTTCTGTTGGTTGACCTCATAGCTTCCGCTTAGGGTATACGCTTAGGGTATACGTACTTCCATTTATCTAAAAAAGTGCAAGCGGCTTCGCTTTAATACTAATCACATATAACAATAAAGAAACATAAATACTTTTGTGTCTGCAGGGGCACGTGCCCACCTTCCTGTTAGGTAACACTTGTGCTTTAAAATGCTACAACAGTAAAAGCCATGATGAACTTCTGATATCTCCAACTACAAATGCTACAATATGGGTGTTACAAAAAGAAATCAACCAATCCTTGTTTATATAGTATAGTTGAATATGGTTCCTCTCATAATTATGTGAGGAGTAGAGGAACTTGTCAAGGCGAGCGGGGAAGATGCAACGAACGAGGAGCAAGCCACCTTGTTGACATTGAATGTTTACAATGGCATATTGCGCTATTAGACCATTCTCAGTCCATAGTTTCATTACGTTATTTTCAAGAGTGCCATATCATTTTATAATTTTTGAAATGACAAATGAAACTAGGTCTTTCAATGTAAAATTTTATTTCACGGTTTCATATGATAGTGTATTATTTAAATGTTTCATTCAAATAACCAATGAGAGTTGATAAATACGTGGAGATAAAACTTAAACACTCTCAATATAGTTTTATTTCAGTTTCAAAATTTTGGTAACCATGTACATGCAGTTTCATCCCTATAAAACCCATTTCTCTTCTCTCCTCATAAAGCTCATGCCACGTCATCAGTTTTGTAATGTCCTAGGTTCCACATCCGGCTAGGCCGGGGTCGCATTTTGAGTGGAGCCAAACACACCCACCAACCTGTTTACGTTTTCATTATCATTTCGCATAAAAGGATTCAACCAAGGTGATGATGAACAACGAAGTCTTATTTGTCATTCTTTCGCCTACTATATTAGTGGTACTAAATTTGCAACTTCTGATGCCCACAAGTGCTCATGGGTCACTATGGACCTAACATCAATGAGTTGGGATGCTACAAGCAGCATCTATAACCGGCAGATCCGGTTGAAGGTGGTGCATGATGCCGGTATGTCGACAGTTACCGTGTACGTTGGTAGCGATGAGAGGTTCAGCACAGACGTGCTCCCATCTGCCGCCGGTGTCCATCCATGTCGGCCGGCGCCGGCGAGCCCCGCCACGTCGTCCTCCTCGTGGACCTCGACCCGCTCCTTCACCTCACCAAACTCTAACGCCCCCGGCTCCACCATCCAGCCCGCCGCCACCTCCCTCCTCGCTGCCTCACCGTCGCTGGGCTGCTCGCCACACATCTCTTCTTCTCATGCCTCTCCCCGATACTCTCCTCCTCCTTGGTCCCCAAACCCCTCCCTGTAGTACTCTCTCGCGCCTCCGATGCCATTGACGAGCTCGGCCGAGCTCATCGTGCCGCTGCTCCTCGCTGCTCGGCATTTTGGGAATGGTGGTTCCGGCCACCCCACGCTCGGAGGCGGCGGACCCCAGGCTGAGATGACGGGAGGCTTCGAACTTGGCGGCTCGGAGCAAGACGCCGGATTCGGACCCCATCTGCCCTAAGCCAACATCGACTGGGGCTCTTCCTGCCTGCCAACCCACGTCGCCTCTGTCTTGCCGCTGTGGTTCATACCCAGTTGCATGGAGCGGGGCCTCTCCTCTCTTTCCATTTCTCCTCATCACTCACATTCTTCTTCTGACAATCCTCATCTTCCTGTGCAGGTCTCGGCTCACATGGCTTGCTCCTCATTCCTGATCTCAGATTAAAAGGTAGTTCAAGCATGAGTTGGAGGTTTCATCCGATCACAAGCTAGTTAGTGAAGGTACAAACGATGGTGGTAGTATGGTCGTGGTGCTGGCGGTGGTCATTCATCGACCTACATGTTGCTAACGTGATAGCTCTTGTTAGAGCTAGAGCTATAGGTTGTCATGATCGTTGTCCCTTGCCGTTGGTTGCTGCCCTACCTACAGATCATTGGTCATGCATGGTAGCTCACGTTGGAGTTGGAGCTATAGGTTGTCAATGGTCGCTTTCCCTCATCGATAGTCGTTGCCCATCGCAAAAGCAACAGGTCGCTGGTAGTGGTATCTCTCGTTGGAGCTATAGATCATAGAAGCTGCCGGTCATCACAAGTTGTTATTCCTCGCTGCTTGTTGCCGTCCATGGAGAGGATGGGTCACCGAGATCCAAATCGACACCCTTCTTCTTGCTAATCTTGGTGTTCATGATATTCCTCGTGTTGAGATGGAGTTGGAATTGGAGAGGATGAGTCAACGTCCATGGCTGGAGAGGATGGGTCGCCGAGCTGCAGTTGGAATTGGAGAGGACGAGTCGACGTCCATGGAGAAGATGAGTTGTGGAGCTGCAGAGCGCCGCTCTCCTTTGAGCTGATCTTGGTTACCTCAGTTACCAGATTTCAGAGGCTTCTATGGGATAAAGTTTTGTTCAGGTCTTCATTTGTCTAGTTGCATTAGAGAAGATGGTTCTAGCTAGACTTGGTGGTGTTTCATATTTAGGCTTCAGTTTCGTGATGTTTATGCTTCTAAACTTTAGCTATGTTGCCTTGGTCCTGTCTGTATTTTTTTGTCATGGTCATGCAACTTCAAACTGTGTATTCTCTTTTCTTCTGAATGCGAAACGTGCCCAGGCGCGTCAGAGAGAAAAAAACATGTAAACCAACTCCTAGGTGCCATAAACAAACACTCATCAGTGCATAAGCTCTAGCCGCATTTATTTAAGCGTAGAATCAAGGATGATATGGTTGCAGATCAGTGCAGAGGGAATCACATTGTGTCGTCTGAGGCAAAAGAAATAAGACCTTGAACATGGAGCTCACCGTTGTCCTCCTCCCATTCGTGCTTGTCTCTCTTGCAGCATTTGTCATCGTTGTCCACAGCGAGAGCTCGGGCTACGGCATGAGCCTGAAGCTATTCGCTTGCGCTGCTGGCCATGTCCACGGCAACGGCTTCCTGCACCTCAATCAGGAGGAGAAGAGGAGAGGCTGCGCCTCGCTGACGACGGAACTAATCAGTTACTATGTGGAGGCCACCTTCGGCACGAACCATGGACGCCGGACAAACCCCCTGGGCCCTGGCGATCGACACGACGAGCGGCGCGTCGTGGATACAGTGCGTGTCGTGCAACAGCAGCAGCTGTTTCCTGTAGACGCCGCCGCCTTCGTCCACCTCGCCGACGTTTCGCCTGCCTGTGCCCAGTGACCACGACTTGGGCTCGCCGGATGATCCATCGTCATCCGCAACGTTAGCAACAAGGACGACAGGTATGGAAGAAGAAGAAGAAGACAAAGTGCGGGTTCTACGCGTCCCACCCGGACGGCATGGTAGCCAATGCAAGGGCTTCCTCTTCCACGAGACCACGACCACTTCACCGTGGTCCCGAGCCACGGCGACCCAGTGCGCCGGGAAACTTGGCCGTTTGGGGTGGGTGCACGAGAGCGTGGGGTTGAAGAGCCACGGCGTGATCGCCGGCGCGTCCATGGAATCCTTCAACTGAAAGGCATCACAGGGAAGATGTTCGAGATCAGAGATAATGGGGATGATAACTAAGGCATCACCGCGAACTGAAAGGAGCAGCATGGTCATGGTGCAGGCGTGCAGCCCGTATACGACATTGTTGAGCACGCCGTGAAGGATAACCTGATGACGTCGCTTGCAATTGGTGGCCTTGCAGCAACACGCTGTCGTCCACGACCACACGAGAAGTGTGTGGCTGCACCTGCCGAACGTGACGCTGCGCTTGAATGACCTGACGGACGTGGACCTGCCCGTGGCGCCCGGATCCATGACCATCGTCATCGGCGCGTTGCAGCAGATCCAACATGCGCTTCACCTACGACTTTGCCTCACAACGCTGTCTTCTTCACCTACACCTCATCTTCTTCTTAAGTAATTAGATTAGATGCGGCGCCGTGATCGCCTTCTTCAAGTGCAAGGTGATCATGTGTATGCTGCTTCAGTTTCCTGTGATCATGTGTATGCCGACAGCTGATGCTGCATTGAGTTGCTGTGTGCGCTCGGATGAAAAGAACTGGAAAATCAACAACACGTTCGATGATTTCATTTTCATTCATTTACAGGTCCAACCAGTCACAAACAAAATGACACAGAAATCTGATTTTATTATTGTTCCATACACCCCGGCCGCATATATATTTAATTTATCCGTGACTAATCCAAGCAGATTTTTTTTTTTTTGAACAAGCAACGACGATTAGTACAGGCCGAACACGCTGAAGAAGGAGATGATCACCGTCGTGTAGACGCCCCTGTCGCAGGCCTCCTTCAGGGGAGCCTTCGTCCTTGTTCCACACGGTCAGCTGCCCGGTCTTGCCGGCGGCCGCCGGGCCGACAACTATGCCGAGGAACAAAAGTACTAACAGGATGGGAAGTACCGTCAGCTGGAATGATGCCATGTTATTAACTGTCACCCTCTGCTGTAGAAGGTGTGTGTATACTAAAGTTGTTGCGTGCGAAGAGGGGAAGTAGCTCAAACAAAAGTACTAACAGGATGGGAAGTACCGCTCCGCGCCGCTGCTTCTGACCCAGCCGCCCGTGTGCGGTCCTGCTTTCGAGAAATTCTGGTTCATTTGCCTCTTGTCTTTTTTTTTTTCGGTCTACTCCACGTTCTTCGGCCTGCGGAGCCGAGCTGAGGAGGCCGCCTGCCACCTTGGATTCCTGACCGGTTTGTGGACACATGCTGCGGGCTGTTCGCCGTTTGGCCATCAATTCCGGCCTCAGCTCGCTTTTCTTCAGGCCAGCCGGCGCTCCTCAGTTTCTTTCTCCGTCTTTTCGTTGCCGTTCTTTGTCGGCGGTGCCGCTGGTCCTCCATCTCTCCGCTAACAGGTTCGTTTCCGTGGTGCTCTGCTCTGCTTCCCTCCCAATCTTCCGATGCGCATTGTTTCTTCCTTTTCGGTTTTTCTTTGCCTATGCCTGGTTAGTAATGTGTTCCATTTAATGACTCTCTCGTGCTGCTGCGATTCCTGATTCTTTCGCCGATCTATGGGTGTCCTCCGTCTCCTATGCATCAGGTGAGATCCCCTTTTCGTTTCTTTCCCTTCTTACTTGGATCTGTTATTGTTTCTGCTCATTTTTTATTGCCTTATGTTGTTCCATTGCATGATGCCGCTACTCTTGGGTTCTTTGGTGTACTCCAATTCTATACATGCGTCAAGGAATAGGTCAGATTTACTCTTCGTTTTCCTTTTATGGCTGTATCATTTTCGATTTTGTCCGCTGCTGCCTCTACATGTCTATTTATTTAGCCCTGCCTTTCTTGCCTGCTTAGATAGGGTGTTTGAGCTACCTTTTTAATGGAGCGCTGTTACAGTAGGTCCGTTATTGTTTCTGCTTTTATAGGTTGCTTCACAGTGGGAGTAAGAATCATGGATTCCTTAATTTCTGATGATCATGTTCGATAGTTGTCGCTGCGATGTCTGTTACTTAGGCTATGATGTGCATGATTCCTGCAGTGCTTTGTTGGGTTTTATACTGTGGCTAAGAAGTAAGAATCATGGACTTTTAGGTTATCGCTGATCATGGCGGGTGGCCTTTACTTCATTTTATTGCGCATCTAAAGTATCTGTCATTTCAGTTGGGATTATGCAGTGTTGCTGTTCATTCTTCAATCCTATTTTTTGGGGTTCCGATCAGTCGGATTTAGTGTACTACATGATTTGTGTTCCATAGTTCTTCCTGTTTTTTTTTTTGTTAGTGTACAGGGGACATACAGAGCTATACCTGTTTTTGCTCTCATATAGCTTCCATGTACATGCAGTAACCTGCATACCGTGTCTTGCAGTGTTGTTTATGTACTTTATTTGTCATGCTCCATTATTGTTGGTGTTATTCAGTATTTATTTTCTACAGTGTTAGGCCTTACTGAGGACGCCGGTTTGCTGGTAGGTCTTGCTTTCCGCTCTCCGGCAAGCAGATCCCCTCCTCCTCCAGCTGATGACATTGTTACCTACTGGATCCAGATGACGGTGCTGCTGAGACACAGAGTACCAGGCCAGAGCTTGCTGCTAGAAATTTCTCCCGCATGTGAGAACCAGGGAGATAAATAAGGATAACAAAGAAGGCGGAGTGAACGAGGAAGACAGGAGCTAGAGTAGATAAAAGGCTACACGTGGGAGCACTGGATTTTTTTGTTTTGTTTTTACAAACATCGGTGGACATGGTGCGATGACCACAGTGATCGAAATTTTAGCAGGACCGCTCCTTTGCTACACGTGAACTATTTTATTTTCATTTCTATTTTTGACCTGGGATCATTTTTTCTCCTCTGCGAGCAGTAAAGACAAAATAACAACCATCAACACCCACCAATAAAAAAATTTTATGTTGCCAACTAGACGCAGCGTAGCGCGCCTGCTTAGCTAGTTTGTTTGAGACCATACAGCTGTCACACTCTGTATTTTAATACTATACCTCTATTTCAAAATGTAAGCATTTATTGACTTTTAAGAATCACGTTTGATTATTTATCTTATTCGAAAAAAATATAAAAATATTATTTATTTTATTACAATATGTTTTATTAGTACATATATTTACATATAACTAATTTGTTTTATATTTTTATAAAATAGATTGAATAAGACGAGTGGTCAAACATAATGCTCACAGTCAATAAATGCTTATATTTTGAAACGGAGGTAGTAGTAGACACTGTTGACTTTCAAAGTCAATGTTTAACCAACATAACGTTTCAATAATTTATTTCTTACTTGTAATAAATCATTGACATCATTAGGGGCACAATATTGAGGGAAAATCAAAATACTTCTATTGGCGATCAAAATTGGAATAGTGTGGTCAACAATTCAAGAAGAAAAGAAATAATTATTAATAGCAAGGGATAAGGCAACATAATAAGCATTCATTGTAGTCGGTTAATTATATAATAAACAATGTTTGAGAGATAACATTTATATTGTTTTTACCATTACCATCAGAAAGTAACCCATGAGGAGATCCTTCCTCCATATATGATGACAATAAATTGTTTTAAATAAAGTTATGATTGAAATTAAGTATTATATTGATCTATGAATAAGATATATATTATAACTACAACATAAGAAACTAAAGTACAAATGTAACATAAAATTTGTAACATATGTAGTTTTCGTTGGATTTGATTGCTAGTTGAATGCATGAGATGGAATAGGAAAAGACTCATGAATTTTGACGCACGAAAACCCTAAAAAGTGGAACTCGTTTCAAAATATTGTCACTCTGAACCCAATACAACGAAACCTATCATGTTCATAGATTTGGTTCAAACCTTTCAATGTGAAGTCATGTCTAAAGGAAACCCTACTAAACCCATTTGACCCCAACCCATTACCAGACATATTTTTTTTCTATAGAGGACACAATGGTACTATGCAATGTATACCTCTCTGTAGAATAGCTTGCGGATCATGTTGTTGATAAAATTGGCCGATAATTTCTCCCTAGAATAAATGGAAGATTTTGAGGCAAAAAATATAATGATCAGAAATATTAACTAGAGAATGAGTCATACAAAAACTAATGGAGGTACTCTCATTCTCATGTATATACTATTGATTGTTCGAACTTAACTATATTTAAGGTTGCCTATATTTATAATTATAAGGATCATGACCATTAAGATCACCCCAAGGTATGAATGTTTTGGTGATGAATGACAAACATGAAAATATGACTAATGTCTACACGAGTGTTGTTCGTGTAGGAAATATTTTCTACTCTATGATGATTATTGACGGCGGCCTTGGTGATGGATGACAATGACCGCAAGTATGGAGACTTGTGAGTTTGATGGAGTCCAAGGGTTGATGGAGATGGATCAAAGCTAAGGACAAGCTATGGAGCAAGTGTTGAAAATCCCCAACACTTGTCTAGTTGTTATGGCTTTGAGTTCATAGGAAAAACTGGACTATCAAGGGGGTCTAGGTCATTTCTCTTAGGTCGGTGATATGTAAGGTTCCTTGATGAAATCACAGGCACTAGGTGACAGTGGAGAAGCCAAGGAGCTGTTCAGAGATGCCGGGAAACGAAGTCAAGCGAGGACGAGAAGTTTCAGCTTCTGGACGAAGTGACCGGACAGAGGGGTCAGTGGGGACCGGACTGTATGGTCACTAAGTGGACAGAGAGCAGTTTGCAAGGAATTTGTCTGCGCAAGGATCAACAGTGACCGGATGATCCGGTCAGCAGACCGGATGGTCAGGTCTGTATGGAGACGCGCCGAGACAGAGAGGACGTAAATTGGGAGCTCTCTGCAATGGAGAGAGGAAGTCTGACCGGATGGTTCGGTCAGCTGACCAGACGGTCCGATCAGTAGGATCAGCAGGGGCAGAGCCATTGGTGCCTAGGATTGCAGTGATCAGACGGTCCGGTCAGGTAGTGACCGGACAGTCCGGTCAGTTGGCCCAGAAAGTTGATTTCATGGAGCAACGGCTAGTTGGAGGTTCGAAGCCTATATAACTTCGTTGTTGGGGTCTTTGTGACCTCTCTTGGCTAGTGGAATACCTGGGAGTATTTGGTGAGAGCCAAGAGGAAAAGAGGAGAGCACTAGGAGGAGATATTACATATCTTAAGAGTGCTAGTGAGAGTAACAAGGAGTGATCTTGCACATCTAAGCTAGGTGTCCTTGAGAGTGTGATCTAGGTCTTTACTCTTGGTCTATGGTGATACCTAGATCAGTTAGATGTCGGTGATCGAGCCTATCGTGATCGGTTGTGAAGGTCGTCACATGTTTGTACATGGTTTGAGCCCGCCGGTGAAAGGGGCATCGCTAGTGAGCGCCCGTGTCGGCTCGGGGAGTCTGGCAAGTTCTCGAGGGAGGCGAGCTTGTGCCTTGGTGGCAGCGGTGACGCGCACCATGTCTTCACTCCGGGAATTACTACAGGCTCGTGGGCGAGAACTCCAGACTGGTGGCGGGAGGGACCAGGACTCTAGCGGGAGTGGTCCAACGAGGAGTAGGGGAAGGCACCATCCTCCCGAGACCTCGGAAAAAAAATCATGAGTCATCTCTTACTCTACTCCTTACTATGATGCTTTACTTTCCGCATTACACACCATGCTATTCATGCTTGTGTGCTTACCTTGCTCTAGTTGACTACCTAGTAGACTTGCATGAATTAGCTTCTTTACCTGCTAGTTGTGCTTAGCTTTCATACTTGATCACTAGCATGTATAGGAGTTGCTTTAGCTTGTTTGATCACCCTAGTATGTATCGCGCTACTCATGCTTGTGTGTCTTTCATATGCTTGTTGATTTAGTAGCTTTATATTAGTAGACTCCTTTGCTAGCTTGTTGTGTGCTTTCGCGTGTTATTCGATTACTAGCTTGCATAGGAGTTGTGTGCCTTGTGTGTGATCCACTAGTATGCTTAGGTTGTCTTTCCTTTCATAGGATTATCTTTTTAGTGTGATTACTACTAGAATTATGTAGGAGTTGTTTGAGTGGTTGATTTTAGTAGTTGGCCAAATAGGTACATAGTTTGAGTTTCCGATTCACCCCCACTCCTCCCCCCTCCCCCCCCCCCCCTCAGTCACTCGATCCTTTCAATAATATATGGAAAAAATGCAGCCTGAATTCTTGCAGGAGTTGTAGTTACACGGATGGATGTTTGATGAATGTCCTTCTAATATTAAGGTACTCTTTTTTACGGGTATAGATTAAGAACATACTAAGAGATAGGATTAAGTCAAAATCATGTCAATAGGTGATATCGTTTGATTACATTTTGCTTATTGTTGTTATAATATTATGGCTTGGTTGTCTTTTAGACATGTATAGAAATTGTGCTCATGACTAAAGCATTTATAGGCTTTATTGCCTATACACTTTACATCAATTAATAGATTTACAATGTGCATATATAACGAGCATGTCGTGACCACAAGTCATTATGAAATTCTCCTAAAATCTCACCATTTTTCTTTTAAACATATAATTTTCTTGTAACTTTAATATGTTGAGCCGAAGCAGTAGTAGTCGCTATGTGATGGAAGTTAACAAACTTTGAACTGTGGATGTTTTGTGCTAAGCTTTGGTGCAAAGATATCACTGATTTTGTTATATTTGTGTTGTATATATCTACACAAGTCGGTTATAAATTAGACTTGAGTCGTATTAGCTGGTTAGGGATAGAGTTTGTGTCAGATTTGTATTGTATTCCTGGGTTTATCTATATATATATATATATATATATATATGTGTGTGTGTGTGTGTGTGTGTGTGTGTGTGTGTGTGTGTGTGTGTGTGTGTGTCGACGTTGTAACCACGAGACAAAAAATGTAGTAGACAAAACAGAGGTGGCGGCCAGAGTAGTGCGCTCAATAGACTAGTCTTTTAGGTTAAGGTGACCTAAGACTTTGGTTGGGACTCCGTTTTGCACTTGGGTTTAACAGACCCGTTATGGCCTAGGCTGGCGGCTGAGGCTCGTGGGTGGACAAGTTGGGTCATAGTCTAACAAATGGCTTCAGAGTGGGCTTTATAGTAGAAGATCACCAGAGACGATAGATGGAGTAGGCAAAGGGTGGCGGTGGACAGAGCGGTGCACCCAATGGGTAGCCACGTCGTGCGCTGGTGTGCTTCGTCTGATATCTTTATTGCTACTGATATTATGAGGAGGAGCACCCGTAGTCATGCTCCGAGGATATAAACACATTGTTGAACTTCGCTAAAAAAATATCATGTGTTGTTCTCTTTTCTGTGGTCTTGTATTCTTGATTTATTGATCTTAGAAAATCACTTGGACGACTGGTTTTCTAACAGATTTTGCAAGCGTTGTTACGACCTACGAGGAAAAAAAGGGAACAATTGTGATTTGAGGACTTTTACAATAGACTCAAATGAATGCACATCATCTGTTTTTCTTCATCCGATGGTTCGAATCGTTATCATGATACATCTGTCTCCTATCAGTATCATGGTATCTTAATCATGTATCATAAATATCATGGTGGCAAAGTTGTAAATTATATGTTGTTTAAGGTAAATGTGTTAGTGTTGATTTTTTTTTCAATTCGTTTGCATCGGAGCCGGTGCGCGACGATTGTCCAGCATCCGTCGATCACGACGCACCACGGAGCACAACCTCGATGGAGGCATGGCATGCTTGCCATTGGCCTGTCTAGAGACTATAGTCCAATAGAGCCATATACACATGCGGCCGCTGGCCGCAGACCTCGTCGGCGAAGCGAAACACGGCTGCTCGAACGTGGTCAGCTAACCTGCTGCCAAGGATACGAATCAAGGGCAGCGGCATCAGGTTCTGGTACCTAGAAGGATGATACCGGCGTGGCAGCGCCGGCGAAGATCTGGACGCCGTCACACGTGAAACAAATTACTCAACTTTCCCTGGACCTCATTACCCCCAGAGAATTAGCAACTAATTATAATATTAACTAATCAAATAAACGGTTAGATTATCTTCATGATACTTTTTGTCTACATGTATCAGGGTCTACCATAGAACTCCTCTTGTGATTTTGGGTCATGTTGTAAGACATGTTCACCCTTGTAACAGTGTCAATTGAGCCGATAACAATGCAGTCCCGTCGCTCGAGAATTTATATAAGTTTAATTCAATTAATAATAACATCTCATGTATTTTATATTCACCGTTTGGATGGTTGACAGCAAGCGATCATAAGCATTACAGTAACTGAAACGAACATTCACGATGTACAGTAGTAGTAGGTAGTTTCTTGTGAATCGATAGATTGTCTCAGATAGACAGTCAGACCACGTCACGGATGGCGTGGCCGTAGCCCGTGATCTTATCGTTGTACCTGTCCCACAGCACGACGCCGCCGTATCTGGGCTCGTCCTGCAGCGACGGCAGCACGCTTTCTCGCAGGGTTTCAGCATCGATCCACCCTCTGAACTCGTCGGACGACGGCAGCGCCACGTGGAGCCGCGTCGCCGGGAAGCGAGACCGCCACAGGCTCCAGGCGCCCCAGAATGGCCGCGTCTCGTGGTAGTCGTACCCGCAGCTGGGCTCGCCGTAGAACCGCACGTGAACGCGCTCCACGAGCCTCGTCGTCGCCTCCAGCTCTGACGACGCCTGCTCGTCAAACACGCGCGAGCACGGCGGCGACGCCGTCAGGTGCACCGCCGCCTGCTTCGTGATCTTGCCGCGGCGGCTGGCCATGGCCACCAGGCTCCTGGCGAGCTCGTCGTAGTACTTGTCCTGTGGTCCCAGGCCGATGTAGAAGTCGATGCCGTCGAGCACGGCGTCGCCGAACGGACGGAACACGCCCATGCGGTGGCCACCGAGGTAGGCGTTCCACAGGTGGTCGGCGACGTCCCTGGCGGACTTGGCGGTGGGGAGTGAGTAGCCCTCGCCGTCGCCGCCGATGGAGAGGAGAACGGTGACGTGTTTCTTGGACTGGCAGTGCTTGATGTCGTTGCCGACTCCGTTCAGAGGGTGGCCGGAGAGGTCGGTCCAGTACTTGCCATGGCCAAACACGCTGAAGAAGGAGATGATCACAGTGTTGTAAATTCCGGTGTCGCAGGCCTCCCTCAGAGAGCCCTCGGCCTTGTTCCGGCCCCAGTATACAGTCAGTTGGCCAGTCTTTCCGGCAGTGGCTTGTTGGATGGGGAAGAATAGCAGGACGACAAAGCAGAGAAGGAAGCTGCAGGAGCGAATGTTGATTGCTACTAGAAGTGACGAACGGCCTTGGAGCGCCATTGCTTTGCTTTCCGTTGAAGGCGATGGCACTGATGTGCTCCATATATGTACTTCTGCTCCGTTGACGACTACGACTAGTTAGCTGATGGAGGCACACTGTTTTGGAAGGGCAGAGGACGGATTGAAGTCAACTTTCCCGGCCGTGCTTCATGTTGGGATGCAGCTGGACTACAGATGGCAGAGCCCATGGGTTTCGTTTTCTTATGTGCGCCGCATATGAGCATTTCCACCTATATGCATGGTCAAGCCAGCCTGTTGAGTTTGAGTAGTACATCCGTACAAAGGCCCAAGGAGTTGAATCGATCAGTTTTGTCCAAACATATATCCATATACTACAATCATAAGTTTCGCTGCGAGTCACAAGGCATCTCAAACGTATTTTGAGCAATGACTCGTAGTGACATGCCATCGCGGTTCACAGCAATCTCCAGGCGCGCTGAAATTTGAGATGCCACGGACACGTGGGTGCAACCAGTTTCTGTGAGAGTCATAAGGCATCTCCAATGTATTTAATTATTTTCCTAAATATATAATAAGAGACTTTATATCTGATCAACGTCAATTTTTTTAACTTTAACTATAAATAATAAAATATTTATAAATACATAAGCAGAAATTAATCCATAGTGCAAGATTCATCGTAAAACAACCTATATTCTTTTATTAATTTTAAAAAAAATATTTGATTTTGAGTAAACCTAGAATCGTTATATTTAGAGACAGATGGAGTATATAGTATGCATTATTCTTTGTTTTTTACAATGCAATATTTTATTAAATTTGAAGACAACTAATTGAGTTGATACAACCATCTTAAAACCACTCCCGAGTCCTGTATGAAAAAATATGCGCAACACCCTAGCTAGTGATCAATCATATACTAGATCGCCGTCCACGTGACTAGAAAAAATTACTCTTCATTCTTTTGTAGGGGAGTTTCTAATGTTTGTAACCGAATCAGTGAGTTTAACCATGGTTCCAACAAAATAAATATGTTAATGGTCAAAATAATCTGAGTGGCATGACATAAGTCTCTATGTTCTTAATACTAAAACAGATCTCTAATCAAGCACATGCGCCAATGGTATTTGCCTTACCTTATTCTGGATCTTGCTATCTTTTCTAAACAGTATGTAATTTCCTCGGTGTGATATATGTCAAGTGTTGGTATAAAATAACTTGATATTTCTGTTGGCATGTACAGTTATTACCTTCTGCTGATATGATCTGCAGTTACCTTGTGAAGATTTCTGATTCCTGACACGCATAAGACGTGAAACACTGCTGGGGATGAAGTAGTGACCATAATCAAAGTTCCTTGAGGGCTCTTGAGAGGAACATCCTTCCTCCGCTCCTTCTTTGACATAGCGAGCAGTCAACTGCAGCGTCTTGTTTCCTCATGTTGACCTCTGACCCGTGAAAGGCTAGATGATGGCAGCCTCAAATAGATCAGAGAACTCAGCAGTTTCAGTGATGGTGCTGCAATTCTTGATCCAGTTGCGCCTTTGTGGATGTTAATGTTTCACCATGCATATTAGTATCTGGCCCTTGAGATGTTCAAAGCGCATCACCAAAAGTATCCAATAACTAATAAAATACCTAAGGCAACTGGACAGAAAACTGGTAAACTAATTATTCAGTTTCGCCTCCTTCCGCATCACTCGGCGCTGTATTGCCTTCTCCTTCATCAGCATGCTTATTTCTCGGCTGCATGAAAGAAAACAGAGTCGTCACAAGGTAATAATCAGTGTGAACAGTTCCAACTTGAGTACATGAAAAGCAGAAAAAGGAAGAGAAAACAACGAAGTTAGCTGATCTGACATCACAAAAAAAGAAACAATGAAACTAGAGTGCTACACGAAAAACAAAACGTTTTGATGAGACTATATATGAAGTGATGGTACGTACTAGCTAGAAGCAACAGCCAGGGCATTATATATGATTTACCTTTTGGAGGCATCGTGTCCCAAGTAAGAGGAGAGCTTGCTGGGCACAAAGTACTGACCATAAAAGTGGATGCAGGGCTTTGTAGGAGAATATCCTTCTTCTTCCTCTTCTCCAATATACGGGGTTGTGGACAGCAACACCTTTTTCCTCATGTTGACCTCAATAGCCCAGTAAGTGTTGCGGACCTTATTTGTTTCTTTGAGCAGAAAGCAGATGATATCTGGATCAACCAAACTCACCACCGGAAAGCTTGGTGTCACCCTTGGAAGAAGGTGGTTACTCTGATGGGAAGCATCGAGCATGCCAAAGAACTCAGAATCTCGCATGATGGTGCCGCAATCCTTGATCCAGTTGCCTTTGCGGATGTCTAAGCTCCACGTTATTATGGTGAAGGTCGGTTGAGCATTTTCGGTGAAGATGCAGACGAGCTTGACGATGCCATCATCAGTGATGCAGGCATGCCGGTATGGGTCAGGGGAGAAGGCATCCGGCTACGGGCGTCTAGATTTCAGAGCCTGTTTCGGGAGCGGGATGTAACGGAGCAGCGGAGTCGTCTGATCTGCTGATGGGTTATCGCTGTCGCTGTTGGCTCGGAGCACGTCAACAAGCAGCATGCCCTGGTAGTAGTCAACCCAGCACAAGGAGCGTCCATCGATGAGGAAGATGGTGTCGGTGGTCAATGAGTTGGGATAGATTTTCATGTCCGGAGGTGTCGGCAGCTTCTTGACCCTCCATTGCATTGGAATGATAGAGGAACGAGGCGAATGATGAATCACACAGAGCTCGACCTCGTCATCAAAACGGTATGTGAGATCTGCCACAGTGAACTCTCCATCGTCACCGTGGCACAAGAGGCCCATCTCTTGGTCAATCATGCAGCGTTGCTGCTGCCTATGGTAGGGTTGGAACCAATTATCTTCCTCTCTTTTCTTGACGACACTATTGAAGCAAGGGGGCAGCCTGGGGAGCGACGGCACGTTCGAAGACGAGGAGGAGGTGGTTGGCGCGGATTTAGAGTAGACGAAGTAGTCGATCGGGAAGGAGCAGGCGTAATTCCACCACGAATCATCCTCGAAGGGGACAGTCACATTGAAGAGGATGGAGTTGCGATGTGCGGCGACGACGGCGGTGTCACGGACCCACCTTACCACGGAGACGGCTCCGTTCCAGGATCTCTCTCGGGTGGCGACATGCGTCGTGGCGTCCAATAGTACATGACAGAGAAATATACTTGCAATACGAGCATAGGTGAGAAACAGAGTTTTAAATAAATCCGAAGTTATATTACAAACCAGAGTTTTGACAGAAGTAAATTTACGAAAGCGAATTGTTCAACACTGGTTCACTAGTTTGACGAAATAACTAAGATACAATCGCCCTCTCACGGCGACACACAGGGAACATCCCGGCCATAATAGGTGCTTTACCCAAGCACCGTACCGGCAAGCAAGGAACTAATCCTCGTCTTCGTTCGTGCATAGCTCCCATTCGATGTTCTAGCAATCGGGGCGCTTCCCAATGGAATCTTCCACCGCAGTGACAGTCTCCTTCCTGGTCATCTGAAAACCACATAGAGCTACGCCCTGAGTAACTAATTTACTCAGCAAGACTGACCCGTCAAATGGCCAACTACAGCCGACACCTAGACATGCAAAGGCTAGGGATAGGGTTTATATTACCAGAAAGCCAGACTACGAGTGGATCCTTATTTTTCAAGTTTTAGCATCAAGTTAAGTTGTCATGCGGAATAATAAATTTAGTTTGCACTAAAGCTATAACAATCACGGTGGCAACACAATCTTAAGAATTCCAAACAGCAGTATTATACCCACTCATCATCTTAATGGCTTCCAACACTGTTCCGGAGCAGCGATCAAGTGGTACTCGTTATTGTGAGGGGCAGCGACTCGAATCGATTTACATCCTGCAGGAGAAACCTGCTTGCACGACCCATACGCGATTCCGGGAAGCCGCATGGAGCAACCTTTCGCTCACGGTACCGCAGGGTCTTCCGGGTCCAGACTCCCTCGAGAAGGGTCCCCCAACGCGATGCGCCTTGTATCGCCATCCGTGGGTGGATTGCTCCCTCCTCTCAGCCCCAGTTCCACCAAAGAAGGGAGAAGGCTATCTTCGGACCAGGCGGTAGTCGTAGCTACGTTGGTTTACTGGGCCCATATCTCCAGCATGCAAACAGTACGTTCAAACTTGATCTCATGGGCCGGACACGAGGCGTAGCTTTAGGTGACTCGGACGGGGCTACCTCCTTGAAGACAAACTGTCCTTCCCTTTCCACCTAGTTGCCCGTCTAGTCTTCATTGTGATTCCATCCACCCTTTCCTTCATCCGATCTCGTTCCCCAGTGATAATATTTTCTATCTACGAGTGATCTCCATACCACTCGATGAGTAGTCGTCCTAATTTAAGCAGAGCGACTACCGTCTTACGGCTAATAATTGGGAAGAGGGACCTACTGCACGCTAGGGTTTCAATCAACTCCTATCACTTAATGCACAGGCAAGTTTACATCCCTAGCTAGTGATAGAATAGAAATTTAAAACAGGGATAATGCACCGAGGCTTGCCTTGGGTCTGCTCTTGCTCAGCAACGGCACCTCCGGCTCCTTCTGGGTCCTGCTCCGATCCCGTCTCCACGTGGTTCACAGCGTGATCTGTATGATGCAAAAGGTGATGCTATAAGAGAAGATTCGTGGCACTTCCTCAATAAACACATTAATGTACACTGTTATTCGTGGAAGTAAGCGGGGTGTGATGATGCGTTCAGTAGTATATCTCGTTGAGTGGGGCACAGGGTGAGGTCGTTTCGTGCATTTCCTTCATGGACTCCAGTTCTTACTCGCGACGACGTCGTACCAAAGTACGGTGTGTCTGTGTGTGCTGGGATGAAGCTATGTAAGTGATGTCCATGACCAGTAGGTGCTAATTAATTAGTATTTTAGTGTGTTGAGCAAAACCCTCGCAAGGTCCTAAGTACCCGTGAACAGCCCTAAAGCGGAACCATTTTTATTAACGGGTAAACTTGCATTCGAGGCATAATTTAATAAGTTGACATAGTTCTGATCTTCAAATGAGTAGGGATGATTTATTATAGTTAGATTATACCAGGAGTGATTTATTTGTCAAGTTTCACTTTCATGCACCAAGCCAATAATTTCTATTAATTATTATAAGCAAAAAGGGTATTAAATTAATTTCAGCTAATATACAGAGACTTACCCTATGAAATTTTTCCAGGGAGACTAAAACTGATAATCCTATCTGGTGACCACATTTCAAAATTTTATCAGCTCTCTGTATATAATTATGAATTTATGAGGGTTTTTATCATATAATTAAATCCTAACAGTAAAATTAGCATGCACTGTGATTTAGCATTTTTCTTTATTAGTACAAGTCCAGACAAGGCTAAAAAAATTTATTTTGCCTTAAAATTCCCATTATTCATTTTACTATGTATTTTACAAGTTTAACCCATTTCTGGAAATGATTTAAATAAGAAATTTTGATTTTTACTTCGCAGGCCGCAATCCCGGCAGCCCATGCCTGATTCGGCCCAGGCGGGCACGGCCCAGCACCCGGCTGGCCCACTGGCCAGCTCGCCCGAGTCAACCGCGCGCGCGCGCTCGCCGGAGCACGGCGGCGCTGGCCGGGGGCTCGCCGCAGCTCGTTGCGGGCCCTGGCTCGAGTTGGATTCGGAGGGAAAAACGCCCTACTCCTTGTCACGCACCATCCTAGGCGGTCGGGGACCACCGGCGATGGCCGGGTATGGCCCCGCGACGGTGGCGGAAGTAGGGCAGGGCTCGGCGCCGGCTTGCACGAAAAGGGGAGGGCGGAAAGGCTCGGGATCTAGCCTGAGAGCTTCACCGGAGCACGGAGAAGAATGTCACCGAGTTTCCCCTGCGAGAGGGAGGCCGGGGATGCGGGCTCACCGGCGGGGTGGTGGTTGTGGTGGTCGGCGGCGGCCTCGAGCTATAAATCTAGGGGAAGCGGTGGAAGGATTCGTCCAATCAAAGTTCAAACGTGTGCGCGATTAAGAGGGAGAGCTCCTCGTGCGAGGAATTGGGAGTTGGCTCACCTCGGGGTGAACGCGGCGCGGAGAAATGGCTCGGGGTCGATTATCGGCGCCGGGGAAGAACCGTGCCGATCTCCCAATGCCGGCCGAGCGAAGCGGAGGGGACGGGTGCAGGGTCGTCGGGTTGTCCCGGCGTTGCTCCCAGAGGCCTGGCTCGGGCTCCGGTGGGCGGTGGCGGCCAGGCGATGCGGGGCAGAGACGACAGCGGAGGCAGAGACGAGCGGAAGAGAGAGAGAGCGAGAGCGAAGTGAGTAAATGGAGGGGGGTGGGTTCGGACAGCGAGACGGCGACAAAAGGGATGCCCGAACGCGCGCGTGGGGCCGTCGATCCGCGGCAACGGCCGTTGGCCGTACGCCGGCGACCACGCGACGCGCGCCGAGTCGGGCGGAGCGGCAGCGGTCGGGTGTGTTTTCTCTGAGTCGCTGACAGGTGGGGTCCGCGGGGAGTTTTCTTTTTCGTTTCTTTTTCCAATCTTATCAGACGACTGCATTTGTTATTTTTGTTGGAATTAATTCAGAGCTGCAAAAATCAGACCAAAAATAGGGTAGGCTCCCCATAATGTGCTGGTTTTTATAAAAATACTAACCACTATCAGTTCCCACTAAAATGTGATTAGGAATTTTGTGAACAGAGCTGGTTTTAACCATTCCAGCATTTATTTGGGGTCTTTATTGATGGACTAAAAATCTGAGAAAATTCCCAAAATTCTAATTGACCATGACCATCAACATATAATTTTTACAGGGGTGACTTTCACTGAAAATTTGGGACTTGTAGTGCAAGGGTTATTCAATTTGGATTTGAATTTGATTTGAATTGACAACTTAATTTTCAAATTTTTAGTAATAGGGTCTTGTGATGACTAAGTATTGCTCTTGGGACCACGATGACACCAGGAGTGTCACAGGCGGGATCCGTCACGTCCTCGATTGGCGGCCTGAGCATCCAGTGGAGGTACAGCCGGGACACCATTGGAGGGTCGGCGATCCTGATGGAGACGCGAAGTATGCGGCCCGCGTAGTCGTAGGCCATCTCCGACGTCGTGGGGTCCCCTTCGAATACGCCGCGCCGCCTCCTGCTCCGGTGGACGAATCGGTCTAGGAGCAGCCACGCCGGCGCTGATGAGGCCGGCGGCAGTGGATTCCCTGCGCTGGATCCTTCTTCTTCTTCTTCTTCCATGATGCAGCACACAGCAGGAGGCGTCGCGGTCAGATCAGGGCGAGGACATCGCCAACAGTAACGCTGATCGCGATTTGGTTCCGAAACCTCTCTTCTGTTGTGATCTCCTTTCTATATGTTGCCACGCCTTCCTCACTGGTACTGCAGTTGAAAAGGCAAGTTGCTATCCTATGGAGGTCGTTTAGTTCTAATCAATTCTGTACTTAGAAGTTTAGCTTTATATATGTTGTCTTTTTTTGAAATACCAAAAGGTGTATTAGAGAAGTCGGATTTTTATAGATTCAGATTTTTCTGGCAAGGAGACAATCATAGAAAAAAGTACAGACTTGCTAAATGAAACATCATTTGTAGATCAAAAAAACAAGGTGGTTTGAGAATTTTAGACTTAGAAGTCTAAAATAAATGTTGGCTTAGTAAATGGCTTTTCAATTTGATAAATGAGGATGGTCTGTGGCAATAGGTCCTCAGAAATAAATATTTGGAAGATAAGACAGTCACTCAAGTAGATAGGAAACCTGGGAATTCTCATTTTTAGTCTGGTCTTATAAATGTCAAAAATCAGTTCCTATCTTTTAGAACTTTTATTTTATAAGATGGCACTCAGACTAGATTTTGAAAGGATAAATGGCTAGATACAACTACTTTAAGAGAATAATATCCAAATTTATATAACATTGTTAGAAGGAAGAGTGATACGGTATCCCATATCATGGGTTCTTTTCCATTAAACATTTCCTTTCGAAGATCTTTAGTGGGGGCAAATCTTCATTCTTGGCACAATTTAGTGTCTCGGATTGCAAATATACATTTAAATGATCAATCGGATACTTTTCGTTGGTCCCTACTTTCTAGTGGAAAGTTTTCGGTCAGCTCAATGTATGTTTCAATGATAAATACACAAATATTGCCTTATAATAATTATGTATGGAAAATTAAGGTACCGTTAAAAATCAAAATCTTCCTTTGGTTTTTGTATAGGGTTCTACTCTCACCAAAGACAACTTAGTTAAAAGGAATTGGCAGGGAAATAAGAAGTATTGTTTTTGTGATAACAATGAAACAATACAACATCTTTTTTTTAATTGTGTACTTGCTAGGTTTATTTGGAGAGTGGTCCAGTTCACTTTTGGACTAGGACCCCCTATTAGTATGGCTCATTTGTGTGGGGATTGGTTAAGAAATATAGCAGAAACCAATAAACTACTCATATTAGTGGGGGTGGGCGCCATATGTTGGGCAATATGGTTAAGCCGAAATGACATTGTTTTTTACAAGGCACCAATTATCTATTTTATGCAGGTCATCTACAGGGGCTCCCATTGGTTGAGAACATGGTCATTATTTCAGAAGGAGGAGGAACGCAACTTGTTACGACATGCATGCCTTCTCCTGAAAACTCTGACTATGAAGGTTTTTGCCAGACATAGGTGGAGGTTTAGCAATGATTAAGTTTATAATAAATTTCTTTGCTTTATCTCAGCCATTTTCTGTGGCTCTTTGGTGTGTACACTATGCAGGTGACGAAGTCTTTCCCATAGTGAGAATCTACATATATATAAAAGACGCAACCCACTAAGAGGCATTAACTACCATTTGTCTCGTCCCACGTTGAGCCACATTATCTCAAAACTTGAGTCCGTCGGATCTTTCTACCAGCGTAATTCTCACCGTCCACTATAAATTTGTTATAAAGCACCGATTGCCACCTCAAGAAGCCGTCTCACAAATGGTTCTTAATTGTTTTAACCCACTAACGCATGTGTTCTTTAATACTTTTCCAGCCACCAGCAACCATTCAGTAATCACCATTTGTGTCGTTCTAAATGGCTCCCAGACTTTCAACTTTTACTATAGCCTATCTTCTATTCTGCTAGCCATATTTTTCTACACTTTCTTTGCAACCACATTGTGCCACATCACCTCAAAATTTTAGTCCGTCCGATTTTCTCTATCGCCTACATCCTTACCGTCCATAATATTGCTTACCACCATCAGTGTCATAATTACATCCTACACTTTTAACCCACTACCACTCCATATATGATTCCGTCATTACCATTTGCTCCTAGCGTTACAATAATATTGCCAGCCACGTTAGCTAGCTGCCACGTGATACCTATGACCCCTTGAAAAATACATGCATGTCGGCCCTACTTCATCACAGGGATGAAGAAACCGTTGTCACATTATCTGCATGCGAATCGATAAGCAATAGCTATTGTGAAATTACTTTGCCTGTTTGCCCTTCCTCTTTATCAGTCACAACCTCACAGGTATGTAGAAACCCTAGCATTAGCTGCCT
This sequence comes from Eleusine indica, assembly GCA_030378355.1. NCBI lineage: Eukaryota > Viridiplantae > Streptophyta > Magnoliopsida > Poales > Poaceae > Eleusine > Eleusine indica. Next base: position 52,057,547 of record CM059494.1, read on the forward strand.
GTTAATCCTTATTACTTGCCATACATGCATGTTGCTTACAAAAACAGCCGACGCAACCCACTAAGAGACATTAACTACTATTTCTCTCTTCCCATGTTGAGCCATATCATCTCAAAACTTGAGTCTGTCGGATCTTTCTATCAGCGTAATTCTTACCGTTCACTATAAATTTGTTATAAAGCACTGATTGCCACCTCAAGAAGCCGTCTCAAAAATGGTTCTTAATTGTTTTAACCCACTAACACATGTGTTCTTTAATACTTTTCCGGCCACTAGCAACCATTCAGTAATCACGATTTGTGTCGTTCTAAATGGCTCCTAGACTTTCAACTTTTACTATAGCCTATCTTCTATTCTGCTAGCCATATTTTTCTACACTTTATTTGCAACCACATTGTGCCACATCATCTCAAAATTTTAGTCCGTCTGATTTTCTCTATCGCCTACATACTTACCGTCCATAATATTGCTTACCACCATCAGTGTCATAATTACATCCTACACTTTTAACCCACTACCACTCCATATATGATTCCGTGATTACCATTTGCTCCCAGCGTTACAATAATATTGCCAGCCACGTTAGCTAGCTGCCACGTGATACCTATGACCTCTTGAAAAGTACATGCATGTGGGCCCTACTTCATCACAGGGATGAAGAAAACGTTGTCACATTATCTGCATGCGAATCGATAAGCAATAGCTATTGTGAAATTACTCTGCCTGTTTGCCATTCCTCTTTATCAGTCACAACCTCACAGGTATGTAGAAACCCCAGCATTAGCTGCCTGTTAATCCTTATTACTTGCCATACATGCATGTTACATACAGAAACAGCCGTCAGTAGCAGATAATCAATAGACATACGCTTTTTCTTTTAATAACTCCTCTCTCACTCAGAGACACGTTCCGATTCTACCTTTAAAATGAGACAGATAGGCCACCACTATGACCGGCATACGTCCAGTGAGAAAATACTATCAGCCTCCGCTTGCAACAAGCAAAAATGTGGAATATAGGCAAGCGACCATCAACTCCATCGATCATCCAACACCTCATTCCACCCATGGAGAGCTTGCTACCAGCTTGATGCCTACATCCCATATTTGTTCATTCTAATATTAATGGCCTCCTTCAGGGCAACGCCGTATATTGTGGATATGTCCGTCACATAATCCAGGATAAGGTAGTCTACTATACATTTTATTGTATATTTATATTTTGTGCACAACCACATGTTGTCTTTTGAAAAGTTATACAGAAAAACAGGGGTTATAAACAAGTTGACTTATTTCAAAAAGTTATATACAAACAAGAGAAATCAAGCTCTTCTTTGTACAGGGACTTCTTGGCTTCTCACTATAGAGTAATGGGGATTAGTAGTACACTTAGTTACCAATACTCGATGGAATAATGTATGCTTAAATCAATTTTTTATAGCATTGTCTCTGGTTAAAAAAGTTATTTTTACAATCTCTGCAGCAACGCACGGAGTATCAACTAGTATCTTTAAAAGATGCAGCCCACTAAATATCATTAATTTCTATTTCTCTCAACTCTCATGCTGCCACATCATCTCTTATTTCTCCACCGTTAGATCATCACCACTGAGTCTCATCTACCGTCTATTTATTCTCACTCTATTACATACCTCAAGCAGCATTTTCTAGCAAACTTTAATCCCACAGACATCAACCACGTTGCAATTTATACACCATCCAGCAATAACAGCCGTAACCGTGATTTTCTTTTATCTACCATGCATTCAACTCTTAACTCTAATTACAAAGAAGAAACGGTTCAGTTCTGTGGACTTAATATCCACCGAATCCTGACGCGTTTCTTTACCTTGCCGGCATCAAGTAGAATACAAAGAGGCCAGCGTTTTATAACCTCCATATGCTACCGTTCTTCGTCCTTACTGCTGCATTCTGCTATATATCCTGCACGGATGGAGCACAAACCCATCAAACCATCTACAACCTGCTAGATCGCACCTTCTCAACCTTAATTTTCTTCAAGCCCCTGCAACCATCAGCAAAAATGGGATTCTTCATTCATGCAGAGCCTACGCCTGTCGTTTACCACCAGCGGAATCATCAAGCCTACTTCACAATCCTACAACTATATTTGGTGGCTTACTGCCTGGAACAGCCGTGTATAGGATTTTCTTCAGTGAGGAGATCTGGCAACTGCACAGAAACTTTTACTGTTCACTTTGATACTTGATTCACCGCTTATTAGGTTGCTTTGTTTAGTTGCAGATGGACATGCTCATCACATCTAATTTTTCTCTATTGTTATTTCATACTCATTAGGTGGTTTCTGATTGCAGACTTCAAAAATTTATATATTCATGTATTAGAACAGTGCATCCAACTAGCATGTTACTATTTGCATTTTCTTTGCAGATAAAACCCATCAGGTCATTTGATATTTCCTTTATTTTTATCTCATAATAATGAAATCTTCATTGTAATGTTTAGTGATTTACACTCTCCTTAATATCATGATAAAATAAAACAAGTTCTCCTACTCATGCAACCAATCTTTTATACATTTTAGCTGACATGCTATTGGTTTCTGGTGCAAATATTTTATTTCATAATGCTATGTTCTAATTAATAAGTTAGTGTGCATTAAAGTTTTCTTATTTTGTAAATAAAATTACCATTAATAAAAATAAGATAGTTGAACCTTGCTATATAAAAACATTATCTATGTTGCTAATTGCTTATAAATGAAATTATATGCAGCTTTTGAGGACTGAGATTTTAAGTAGAATTATGTATTATACTGAAAAATGATTGTAAAAAATGTTATTATTGCTTCAAATGTGTTACGCAGAGTAATGTTTTGCTCTCCATCCATTGTGTATTGACTCTTCCTTTCAATGATTGAGAATTAGCCATCATTTGTTATTATACTCATTTCAATTTACTAGAAAACCCGCAACAAGGCGCAAGGTATATCTCTAGTCTATAATAATTTACGGTCACATGCATCCTTGGATGTGGAGGCCAGGACGTTTTCATTTACTTGATGAAATATAATTCCCTTTTTCTAAAACTGCAGAGATTTTTGCTGTTTTGACAATGAAACTGGCGGGCTTCGCTATAAATGTCTACGTTTCGTTGGGCTTCGCTATAATACCCATGAAATTGATGTCCACTTCGTTACAATGCCCAAACCTGGTTTTCTCATTTTCCTAAATACTTTTTTTATCTTTTTCTGACCTGATCTGACCAAATTGCCTGCAGGCTTCAGCTGTAATACTAGCAAGCGCTCGTTACTCATTCGCCTTCTGGGCATGGCTTTTTTTTTCTATTTAGAACACAACTTAAATTCTGTAATTTTGTTGCGTAAGTAATGAAATTCCAGGGCTTTGCCCTGTTCTGAAAAAAAATTATCCTCTTTAGTAGAAACATGATCTTCATCACTTAAGTTCATTGATTCCCTCACCAATCAAGTATAAATGTCAAGAGTAATCTAAGTGTAAACAGGTCCTGTCCAGGTTAAGCAAAAACATCTTAATTGAGACGTTCCACGCGAATATATTGAGATTTGACTCCCCGACACAAGTACCCCTACTATAGAAAAATTAAGTACTTTTTGCTTACCTTTTTTTTTTGTTATTTAGAATGATGATCATTATGAATCAGCTATTATTAATGCATAATAATTGGCTTCTTGCATTGATATGATTGGATGGCCTGACATTACGATTCATGGGCTTACTTTTATATTGGATCTTTTTTCAACTTTTGATTGCTACACTAATCAATCAACTATGTAGATACACAACACAAGTACTTAAAAAACACCCGCACCCAGACCCGCGGGTCCAATTGCCATCCCTAACTCGGCGTCCTCTGGTTCTACAGAGGCCATGTGGATGAGGAGAACATGTACAAAGAGTCTGCAAGAGACGGGTGACCAAATATGTAAATTCCAGTTTTTTTTTAATACAAAATTCCAGTTCTCAACACCCAAAAAATCGACACGGGACATACACAAGTAGCTAGTCCCACTCATTCGTAAACATCATACTGCCACCTAAAATGATGATCCTCTCTGTCCTTGTACGCATCAAAGCCACTGCTGTCACTATCAGGGTAAAGGCAGTCCTCTTCTAGGCCGTCGTAAATGCGAGTTGCGATGCGAGAGCTGCGGCGGATGATGCTCGTATTGGTGTAATGCGGGTGCCTAAACTCAGGATCGAAATCCTCGTAGTCAGGTTCTTCTCCGCACACCATGTTTTCGAACTCCGTCTCGCGCCCGTGGAAGTCCGTCCTGTTCCAAAACAACTCAGGACGGACGATTCCGTATGCGGCTTCTCTCCTCCCGAATCCTCCTCTTACGCTCATGCATACTCCCGCCCAGGTCAAGGTCAGGTGCCAGATTTCTATTGGGCCGTGTTTCTGTTACCCGCAACGAAGCCTAAAGACTGCGATCCATTTAAAGAACCTACAGAGTCGCTTGCTTATTGCAGGCGCGTTGGTGCGGGTCGACGGCGGCCCACCCACGTAGTCGATCGCGCTCTCTCTCTCTGTCACGCCGGCAAAGAACCTACCTACGCGGCCGGCAGCGACGGGGCGCAATGCGGAGTAGGGATCGCATTCCATGCCCACGTACAGCTGTGTCCGTCGTCGGTTTCTGACTCCACACAAACCGCCCAAAGGTCCACAGATCTTACCACACTGAAACCATATGCCCATCATACATCTTGTAAATTACTCGACACTGTCGTCCAAAAACAAATCCATCAATAGGCCGGCCCTGTCAAAGGAGCCGCTCCAGCTCTACTATGCCACCGGCCGGGGCGGGGCAGACCGTCCTCTGTTTTTGTGGTTTCGTCACACAGGCGAAGGATGAGCATGATGAGACCCGGAACCTGGTAGTGGGCGTAGCGTAGGCGCACGATCATGCCATGGCAGATGATCCGTGCATTGTATCCAGTGCACGGCCGGCAGCGACAGGGCCAACGGCAAAGTCACGTCAGGGGCCAACACCCCGTCCAAACACATCATGCCAGACTGAAAAATATTCGGGCATACACAAATGACGTGTAGAATGATCATATATTGAACTGAAACAAAACAAAACAAAACAAAACGATCATCAAGGCGCCCTGAGCCTATAGCCAGGTGCATGCACAGCACAGTAGCGCCTCCCACACCGGTTACCGCGCTGCCCGAATCGGCTCGACGAGCTGCTCCCCCATGGGGTTCCACAGCTGCCACGCATAGCCCACGATGTTAAGGCAGCCCTCCTGTAGTGGAAGCCTTCTATTACAGGAGGCTGGAAGCTGCTGCTCTTCACTCCTCATACTTTTCATTTGAAAAATCCAATGCACTTTCGTTGTCTCATCATTTTTTTTTTTGACTCTAGCATCATGTATTAAGCAGACTGATATGTGAGTAAAAGGTGATGGCGTTGCACTAAGTAGACATATTGATTTTTTTTTCTCTTTCTAAACTAGCAAGTTGAGACTAAACCTCCCACCCTATGCACATGTATATGAAGCACCATGGATACAATCACTAGTTGTGACAGATGGCATATTTTACGGTGTATACATGCTCCACCATGAAAATCCATTTCAAGACCAAAAAGCAAATAAAAAACAGGGGATTGGATGCCTAAGGAGGAGGAACAATGAAAGGGGGCCTGAACAAAGGAGTATGCAAAATTTAGCAAAGAATACTGTATAGAATTATAAAAACCAATCTTAGAATCAACTACTTGAGAAACGGCAAGAAAAAGGGCAACCAACAATTTTGTTAGAAAAAATAATACAGCTTAGTTCCCTCGAATTACATTCAGAGAATATTCTCACCTCACCTATTCAACCAGTAAAGCACAGCAGAATTTAATCAGATAGCCAACTTATAGCATTATTTTAGGCAAGTCACAAAAGAGCTTTATTACGAAACATAGGCAACATTACAATCCTTGGCCGCCACTTCCAAAAGCCAGTCTGGGAGATGAGCAGGCCAGGAGCACACACGATTAACTAGGGTAGGCTTTTTTGCACAACAATGTGCCACATTGTTCTCTTCCCTTGCAACAAAATTAACTGAAAATAAAGAAAAACACCTGCCTACCTCTTGGATTTGATGCCATAAACCCGCAATTGTTGACCTGTCCACTGCAGACGACTTGAGGGATTCTACCAATGACAAATTATCAAGCTCTAGTACCACCCTTTCACAGCCATTTGCAGATGCCAGAAGAAGACGTCTCTCACTGCAATGGCTTCTATAATAAGCACATCTGGAAGGCTATCATACCATCATGCTTCCACACAAAGAACTCAGTCCTGATCATCCCACAACACTGCTCCACTAGCACCCATGCCTGAATTCACATCAAAAGACCTATCATTGTTCACATTGATCTGTCTGCGCCGGCACGCCAACTTATAGGCTAAAGCATTGTGCATTCTGTCGATGCCGATGCCTACAAGCATAAGAAAAGTCAAACAAATTAAACCAAAACTAACACAAAGGCAAATAAACATTAAAATAAAGCCAAAATTGTAGTTTGAGTAAAGAAACACAACTTTGATACAGTATTGGGAACCAATAAAAACCACATCTATACTCAAGAAAAACTGTGCTCCTTAAAATATTGTAATCAACTATCTTGTCATGAAGAAGATGCAGTCTCAGACTGTTTGGCCATCAGTAAGAAGTTAAGAACAAATCTAAATATTCTCAAGATAGTTCCACGTGATCTCAAGCAGGTCTAAAATACCAAAACTAATAATAATAAACTGCAGCAGTCACAATGGTTACTTAAACAACTTTTGCAAGAGAGGATGAAATTATCTGAAAGTTCAGTTTTTATCAATAGTAAATGGATTTAGCACTTGCCCCATAATTCTTCTTCAAGCGAAAAAAAATGATTTGTGCTTCTAAAGGCTGAAACAAGTGGTTCAATACTGTCAGTATGATCACAGAGATCGAAGTATTGATTGAAAAGGTATACCTGGCTTCAAGCTACACTAACTGACCAAAAAAGCTTATCCTATGTTTTCACGTGTTCTCAAGCAGGTCTAAAATATATTGAAACTAATAAACTCGAGCAGTCACAATGGTTATTTATACTTAAACAAGTTCCGCAAGAGAAGATTAAATTATCTCAATTCACTTTTTATGAATAGTAAATGGATTTGGCACTTGCTACAGAACTCTTCTTCAAGTGAAAAAAAAAATTATTTGTACTTCGAAAGGCTGAAACAAGTGGTTTGATACTGGCAGTGTGGTCAGAGAGATCAAAGTATTGACACTTCAGTTGGCTGAAGCTTTTGTTTTTAAAAAAATCTTCACTAAATCCAATTGTTATGTACTTTGAGTTGAAAGCTTTTGGACAGTATATAAGGAATACCGCTGCAACTAAATTTGTTCTGACAGCAATACACAGTAAACATAAAGGCAAGCTGCATGATTTAGGTTCTAAAAAAGCATGATTTAGTAACATTACGAAGAAAATATCACTATAAGCACAAAAGTTCAGCAAGCAGCCAAACAAACAACACATAGGAGCTGAGTGCAATTTGCTGGTTAATCAAAAGGGAATTAAAGGTGGTAGCTCAATGTACCATTCGTACTATTTACCTGCAGCACAGAAACTTGTGAATGGATGACACGAGCAGTAGCTAATTCTTTGAGGAAGTTTCTTAAACTTTGCTAGCTCAAGATCGACAATAAAAACTTCATCATTTGTCCATAGAAACATCGAATTCACATCTTCAGCCAACCCCAGTATTCTTAGGGAACCTATATTAGGCCCAAGAAGGTCTTTCAAGTCAATTGTCTTTCCAAGCACCCATTCAGCAACACCATGATGATCAGCTTTCCTCTTCCATATTTGGGCACTGAAATCTGTCAAAATAAGAAAGCCAAGTTCACCACCTTCTGCAGCTGTAATCAGTGGGTCATAATAACAACCCTTGGCACGTCTGTCAGGGTCAACCACATCCTGGGGCACCTCTATAACTGCTAGGCTCTGCCTCTCCAAATCAAATTCAAGGATAGCAAAAGTGACCTCATCAAGCAACCAGCAAATGGAATTCCCAACCAGGGTGTTGCGACCAAAAGCATAAACATCAGGGGTTTCCGGCGGCCTCAATATTGAGACGAGATTGCCCCACGCTTGTGTCTCCGATGAATATAAGCAGGCAGAAATCCTTTCAGCATCGCAGCCAAGCAAGACTAACTGATAGGGGCTGGTGTGGCAAGCTCCGTGCACGTGGCCCTGGTCTCCGGCAGCGCAGATGATTGCCCCGTCCTTCACGTTCTTCCTCCTCTCCTCCTTGCCACGGAACGGCGGGGGGAAGGCCACGCAGCGCAGGTCGCCGGCAGTCACGGGGTCCCAGACCTGGAACCGGCGCCGCTTCCGGCTGATGACGAGAACGCGGCCATGGCGGCAGCCAATGACTTCGCTGCCTTTGACCAGCTGCTCGAAGAAGCGAACGGCGGGGATGCGATCCGGCGGATCCAGCACGGGAGTGAAGTCGATGTTCCGCCTGAGGTCGAAGGCCCTGTCATGGTAGAAGAAGCCGAGGAGGGGCGGCTTCCTGTGGTGGGCGCGGAAGCTCCGGAGGAAGTCGGGGTCGGAGATGAGGCGGCGCCACCGCTTGCAGACGAGCGATGCGCGTGGGAGGGTCGACGGCCCCGGTGGGAGGCGGATCAGGATCTGGCCCAGGAGGTCATCGTTATCCAGCGGCGCCGCCGACGACGGCGAGGAGGCGCGGCGGCGGCGGGAAATCTCGAAGTGCTCACTCATGTGCCGGCGGTGCGGATGCGGCAGCCGGCAGAGGGTTTGGGGATTTTGGCCTGCGATGCGAGAAATAAAGATGAATGGGCTTCCCGTTTGACTGTATTGGGCCCTACTTGTCAGCCAGATAGCACATCTTCCCTACAAATCATGTCACGTTTTTTTTTTTCCATTTTGAATCCATTTCGAGTTTTAACGGATTATTTTTTAAAAAGCACTGTTTAATGCAGATCTAAGGGAGCTACGCTTAAATAGATCACAATCAATAATTATTTGAAATTAGAGGGTTGTCTACAAATATTGGACCATCATCTAAATTGATGGTTTACTTGTGCAATGTTGAAGGACCGAGAAGACGATCAGAGGAGGATGAATGGGAGCCTTTAAAAATTCTTCAAAAGAACTTGGTTTATATCCCAATTTCAACCCGAGTCAATCTCAAAAAAAATCATCAAGATTACGCACACTAACTTGTGACGTGCTAACCCTATAAGTGATCAACAACAGCAGCGGAAACAAAGGAGAGTAGCAAAGACTCGATGCGGTGAACGGACTCAAAACAGGTCACTGGACGATCATCGACAGTGCCGATCACAGCCATCAACAGTGCCGGTTGGCACATTAGCAGTGTCGGTCACACTCATCGGTAGTGCCAATGCGGGTTCTCAAAACTTTGTGAAGCAGGAATCAGGGTGTATCGGCAGTGCCGGTTGGGGCTAACGGCAGTGTCGATGTGGGGTTCAGACCCATGCCACCGGCAGTGTCGGTCGTGGCATCGGCAGTGCCGATCCAAGTTCAGACCCACCGACAGTGCCGGTGCTGGTCATCGTCAGTGCCGATCGACCTCCGACAGAACAGAAAACTGTCGTGATTTTTCCCCAAAACTCAACCAAATGATCTCCAAAACGTGCGATATTTGGACCAGGTAATCCTCAACATATCACGACCCTACTCCAACAAGATCTAATCAAATAGCTCAAGAAATCATCATGAATTTCAGATCTTGTGTCAAGAACACTAAAAAGAGAAAACTTGATAGAGCTCTTGATTCGGTCAAGGACCCATATAGGTGTGTTCGTTTCTTTGGGTCTAAATTTTAGTGTTGTCATATCAATTCTTCAAATGCTAAATATATAAATTAAATATAAAACTATTATACAGTTAGATGCTATTTACGAGATAAATCTATTAAGGTTAATTAAGTCATTATTAGAAGATGTTTACTGTAGCATCATATTATCTAATCATGGTTTAATTAGTCTTAATAGATTCATGTCATCATTTAGAGAGTAGGTTATGGACTGGGTTTTATCAGTAATCCATATTTAGTACTTCTAAAGTACCTCAATATTCGATAGGACGAGTCTAAAAATTATAGGACAGGAAACGAACTCACCTATAGGATTGTTTTAGCTCACCATAGCACCAAGATCCCCCAAGAAATCTGTCCAAAAACTTGTCCAAAAATAGGATTGAAAATTCCCATGAAAATAGCTCCAAAAATAGAGAGAAAGAGAAATTCGGGATGTAGAAAGAGAGGAAGAACTTGAGCATGAACTTGAATCTCATATCATTGATTCATCAAGTCAAGATACATGGATACATGGCTAGGAAGCCACCCTCTTCCTCCCACTATTTAGAAGAGTAAGAAATGTCTCTCACACACCACTACTCTCCTCTAATATATAAAGACCTCTCCTAACACTTTGAATGAAGACCTAAGGCAAGACTAAGGGAAAGAGAGGCATCTATTCCACCAGCCCACATCTCCTTATATAGACCTAGGAGTTGTCCTAAAAACCATCCTACCCCTCACCTATAATATACTGCCACCTACCACCAGAGGCACAACCATTCATCTTTTTTCTCATCGCCCGAACGCCATCGACCCCTTCCTGACTTTGCTTTCCTCGACGCAAGCTCCGCGATGGTGCCACGTGCACCTCCAATCGTCGCCACCGGTTTTGAGGCCCAAACCGAGAAACCGCCTTGCACGCTTCTCAAGGCATGACTTCTTGATCTTAACGCGTGTCACCTCGTCTTGTGATCCTCCTCGTCGACAAGTCTCTCCCGCCTCCGGTCCATTGGAAACCTCTACTTGCACCAACGCCCGATCACCTTTGACTTGGTCAACACCACTGTCTCGATCACCACCCGTGATTTTGAGGCTCAACCACGAAACCGTCCGTGCTTATTGCCTCTCCATGTGTACGGTATGAATCACCCTTGACTTCACCCGACCTCCCAATCGTCCGGTCCTAAGTCTCCTACTTGTGCCCGATCCTCTCGACGTTGACCGCCAAGTTGACCCCAGTGATCTACACATCATGAGACAAGCAAACATATTTTCCATCTCCTGCAACTTCACCAATATCTTCACTAACTCCGGTTAGTCATAACCATAACAGGTACAAACTCATGCAATCCACAAATTCCCGCATTTCAACTCTAACACCAAAATCAACCAATGTTAATTACTCATCACATATTGTAAACCATGACACATATCCATATGGTTTCTCAATCTCCCTCTTGATGAGTACATTGACAATATCAAATGCACAAAGCTTGGAGATTTGAAATGCAAAACCGAATAAGCACATCCAAATGGCCAAACCCAAAGAAAAGGTGAAAAGTAGTCATCTAGCATAAGAGGGATAATAAAACCAAGACTTGACAAAGAAGCCACTCGAGAACGCAAAGAATGTGAAAAGCGCATGAAAAACACTCAAGGACATGATATGCTCCCCCTCAACTTGTGGTAGGTCTCATGTAATGCAAAATGGATCATTTTAAATTTCTTAGCATTATTTGTGCATGATCCAATATTTTCTCCCCCTTTGACAATTAAATCATCGAAGAAGCAAAAGAACAAGCAAACATGCAATGCGTGAAAATACAAACCTAAGAAGCTTCAACAATTATGCAAACAGGCATTTAACCTTGCTAATCACAAGTATAGAGCTATGAAGTGTAAAAGCAGTATTTCACACTCATACAAAGATCAAAAATAGATAGCAAGCCATAGACACCAAGAGCTATAAAGGCTAAGCAAAAAGATTGACTAGCTTAGATAGAATCAAATTTACTCCTCATGAGAAAAGTTGTCACCACATGTGTAAGTATTCCCATCCAAGCAAAACAAGCATCAAGTGAATCATAAGAATCTAGCAAGTCTCAATCTCAACCAAGGCAACAAGAATTCATAGAAAATAAGCTCTACAAACGGTCATATATGCAACAGAGACTCATAAGAAAAGAGAAAAGCATTATTCTTATGTGATCCTCATATATCTTCTAATTCGTGTGGATGGTCGCACGACTGGGTACGACAAACACCCCGAGGCTTCGAAGTACAATGTTTGGATTTAACATTTTTATGTTACTTCTAATCCATGCGGAGGGTCGCACGACTGGGTACGGTAAACCTCCGAGGCTTCAAAGCACAGTCAACTTATTTTGAAAATTAAAAGCACAAGGACGAGCATGTCTTTGCGGCAAAAGGAACAAATGTACCCATAATGTTCCATCATGAGCTAAACATTTGCAAAGCCATATTTCGCAAACACAATATGCCATGGCCAAGATATCCTCTAGACTAGCCTCAATGCAAGTTTCAACAAGGATAAAAGCAATTATACACATGATGAGCAAGTTGTAGCAAGGGTAGTTTATAAGGTTCACAAGAAGCTAAGTTTACTTTTAAGATTAGCAAGTTGCTTAAAAGAGTCTATAACAAGCCATCTAGAAAATCTAAGCATGAGAGATTACTATCACATCCACAGAACTTAGCTCAAGCTCAATCATAGCAAAAAGAAACGTAAGAAAGCATAAGAATCAAAGCTCATCTACCAATGCATATATTACATATGAGATGTAATGTGAAAAGATAAGATACATATATATAACAGAACACCAACTCCCCCTTAAATGATGCCATAAGGATGGCAAACACCAAGCTCCCCCCGAAGAAAAGCGAATCGTGAAGCATCTAGGGGCTTGGTAAGGATATCAACCAATTGGTTTTTGGTGTCGATGTATTTGAGCTCAACATATCCCTTCTCAACATTATCTCTCAGGAAGTGAAATCGCATATTAATGTGTTTGACCTTACCATGTTGGATTGGGTTCTTGGCTAAGCATATGGCACTGGAGTTATCACACAAGAGGAGAACACTCTTAAAGGTTAACTCATAATCTCTCATGTTGGATGCTATCCATAGGATTTGTGAGCAGCAGCTAGCAACAGCAACATACTCAGCCTCTGTGGTGGATTGGGGTATACTCGACTGCTTACGAGAAGACCAACAGATCAAAAAAGTACCCAAGAAATGGAAAGTACCAGAAATGCTCTTCCTATCAATTCTACACCCAGCAAAGTCTGCATCCGAATACCCAATAAGGTCAAGAGATGAAGATGCAGAGTACCAAAGACCAAACTCAAGGGTGTATTTGAGATACCTTTAGATGCGCTTGACAGCCTTGCGACTAGTCACCCTTCGGGAAGCTTGAAAGTGAGCATAAATACACACGACAAAGTGTATGTCAGGTCTTGTTGCCGTCAGGTACAAGAGGGAGCCGATCATGCTCCTGTACTCCCTTTGGTCCACCTCTTCACAGTCTTCATCTGGGTCAAGTGCCATTGTAGTGGATATTGGTGTTGACAATGGCTTCACATTGACCATGTCGAACTTCTTCAGGAAATCTTTCATGTACTTGGCTTGATGTATGAAAGTTCCTTGCTTGCACTGCTTGATTTAAAGTCCAAGAAAGAAGGTGAGCTCGCCATTATCGACATCTAAAATTCACTTTCCATAGCTTCCTGAAATTTAGACACAAGAGCATGAGAGGAACCTCCAAAGATGATATCATCCACGTATATTTGAACCATTAAAAAGTCATTGTAATGCTTTAGAGTGAACAAGGTTTTGTCAACATACCCCATGACATACTCGCGCTCTAGCAAGAAGGTCTTAATCCTAGCATACCATGCCCTATGTGCTTGCTTTAGCCCGTACAAAGTCTTCCGTAGCTTGTACACACGGTTTAGGTATTTGTGGTGCTCAAAATCGGGTGGTTGTCGCACATAAACCTCTTCCTCTATGAAATCATTTAGGAAAGCACTCTTGACATCCATTTGGTAGAGTCTAATGCCCTTAGAGGCAGCAAATGCAAGCAAGATCCTAATGGCTTCTATGCATGCAACAGGAGTAAAGGTTTCCCCATAGTCTAAGCCCTCCACTTGACTGAAACCCTGGGCAACAAGCCTAGCCTTGTTTCGCACAACCTCACCATCTTCCCCATGCTTATTTTTGAACACCCACTTAGTTCCTATAACATTGACACCAACAGGAGGCTCTACTAGGGTCCACACTTTGTTCTTCTTAAAGTTTCCAACTCTTCATGCATGGCATTAACCCAATGTTTATCAAATAGTACGTGTCCAACATCCCAAGGTTCAAAGGTGGCAACAAATAGAGACTTGGTAAAGCAGGCGAGATATGCAGACCTTGGTCTTGTTGTCCTCTCATCTGTTGAGGTGGATGTTGACGCTGAATGTGGTGAGGAGCCTCTCTCTCAGAGCATACCTCCCCCCCAACCATAGCTAGAGCTGGCTTGACAGCTGCTGAGGTCAATGTAGAAGCTTCTGAACCCTCTACTAGAGTGGTGGAAGCAGTAGGAACAAGCTCAAATGAGAGATGAGGTGAATCATCATCATCATTGTCAGTGCCCTGTAGGTCCTCTTCTACAAAGATGCTTTTCTCCATTTCCCTGCTACCTGTAGTCTCAACCATATTGCTTGCACAAGAGTTTGATTCATCATAGGTTACATCACAGAACTCTACGATGGTGTTAGTTTCTAAATTCAAAACTATGTAGAAATGGCCATGAAGGATGTAGCCAAGAAAGATGCCATCAGAAGATTTCAACTCAAACTTATCAAGATTGCCACGCTTGAGAATAAAGCACTTGCAACCAAAGGCATGCAAATGAGAAACAGATGGCTTCTTCTCAAAACATAGCTCATAAGAAGTTAAATTAAAAATTGAGCGCAAGAAAAACCTGATTGGAAACATAGCAAGCAGTGTTGATGGCCTTAGCCCAGAACCGTCTTGGAGTCCTATGCTCATCGAGCATCGTCCGTGCCATTCCCACCAAGGTTCTGTTCTTTCTTTCGACCACACCATTCTGCTGAGGGACACAAGATGCTAAAAACTGATGCTCAATAGCATGCTCAAGGCAGAAAGCATCAAAGGAGGAGTAACTGAACTCGGTGTCATTATCACTGCGGATTGCTCGTAATGCACTAGGGAGATCCTTGAACAACCTCAAAGCTAAGCTCCGAAAGTGATGAAACACTTCATCCTTGTTCTCAAGAAAGTAAACCCAAGAGTAGCAAGAAAAGTCGTCAACAATCACAAGAACCTACCACTTCCCACCCGCCGAACAAACCCGAGAAGGACCAACAGTGTCCATGTGAAGCAGCTCTCTAGGGCATTCAGTCATCACCAAATTAATTGGTGGATGAGAAGCGGCAATTATTTTCCCATGACGACAAGGAGCACAAACCAAATCCTTAACAAATTTAAGCTTAGGCAATCCTTAGATCAAACCTAGGCCACTCAAGCAATAAAGCAAGTCAAAACTCATGTGATCTAGTCTCCTATGTCATTTTCAGAGCTCAGAAGAAGATTGAGCAAACAAGCACTTGTGAGAACCAGGAGAAACAGCAAAATCAGCCTGAAAAACTCTCCCAATGCTAGAAATCCCACAAACCAAAGAACCATTCAAATCAAGAACACAAGAAGCATTTTTCTTAAAGCGCATTTCCAAACCAACATCAAGCAACTGAGAGACAGAGAGGAGATTGTACTTTAGATGCTCAACCAAACCAACATCCTTGAGAGTGAATTTTTCATTTACCTTTACCGCACCCCTTGCCTTCACTCTCCCTCTCTTGTCATCTCCAAAGGTCACATAATCCTGGTGCTTTAAGGGAGTGAGGCTGGAGAACCACTCTGCATCTCCGGTCATGTGGCGCGAACACCTGGAGTCCATTAGCCACTTGTTCTCTAGGCCTCCACCTACTGCCTACAAAGAACGAGAAGGAAAGATCGATGGCTCCGTGTTGGGGTTAGTCAGAAAGCTTTTAGGAATCTAGCACTTCACCATACGACCGGTAGTAGTCTTTATAGTTCTTTGCACAATATCATTTGGACGCATGGGAAGAGAACCACAATGGAGAAAACGTGGCCTGTCAAAACATCTCAACTCAAACCTAGGGTTGTGAGGATAGAAACTATATGTGTGAAAACCAAATCCACGCGAGTGACGCTCACCATGATGGGGAAAACATAGGGTGCCAAAGCATTGCTGCGCAAAGCCTCTGTTTTGTGAATCAAAGCCATATGAGGGATGACCCTGTCCATGATAGGCACGAGAAAAAGAGCAAGGCTGAAAATCAATAAAATCATCATGATGCACATTTCTAGTTAACTCAGCTCGCATCCTCTCAATCCTCTTATGCCTATAACAGTACTCATCCAAGTGACCCTTACGACCAATGAACATGCAAATGTAGACACTCTCATGTTTAGGCTTTGTTCACAATGAGGTTTGGGTTTTGGCTTCTTTGTTTGCTTTGGGTTGAACGAAGGTTTGGGGTTTGGTGGATACTATGTGTCAGTGAGTTTGATGGATTGTTCTTCATCCTTGTAGCTAGAGCTAGGCACAAACTTACCCACATTATCACTCTCTTTGTCACACCTCTCAAATCCCAAGCCCAAGTTGTAGGTTGACCTACTAGCACTCTCTTTGACTCTTGCCAAGTCACTCTCAATGTTCTCCTTACTCACTAGGGTTCTTTGGAGATGAGAGATGAGGTAGTCATTTTCTTGAACTAGGTTCTTGTTTTCCTCTCTAGTTATTGCAAACTTATCCTTAAGAGAGCCACACACTACACATGGTGGTGGGAGAACCTTAGAGCAAGTCTCATTTAGCAGCTTGGACTCGAGCTCTTTGACTTTGAGGGTTTGAGCTTCCAACTCATTTTCAGCTTGGGACACTTCTGACATGCACCCAAAAGAGTTGGTCTAGCTTTGAATTCATTAAGCTCTGTAAGAGCACTCTCAAGCTGAATGGAAACTTGAGCATGCACACTTTCCCTCTGTGTAAGATCATTCATCATAATTTAACAAGACTCACACTCAACAACAAAGTCCTCTTTGGCAAGCTTAGACTTAAGCGAAGTGATTTCATACTCAGCACTCTCCAACTTAGACTTAAGCTCTCTACTCTCATGAATAGTGCTGCGAAGCTTATCATCTTGCATCCGCAAATGATCAAGTTTAGAAGAGAGCTCATCAAGAGTGGGAGGTACCTTGCTTGTGTCGGAGTCGGAGCCAGAATAGGTGTCGTGATCATTCTTTGCCATGAAGCAAAGCCCGGTGAAGTCGTCCTTCCTCTTGACTCGTTGCTTTCAACCTCCTCCTCAGAGCTTGTAAGGTTGTCGCTTGATGTAGGGTCGATGTCACTTAGAGCGGCAACGCAGGAGCGTGCGACCGTCTTCGTGAACTTTTTGGAGTTCCAGCCTTTCTTGAAGAAGCAGTTCTTTTTCTTCTTGAATTCTTCAGAGTTGTTGTTGTGGTACCCAACCTTCTTCTTCTTCTTGGGGCAGTCAGCAATGAAGTGTCCAAAGCCACCACACTCAAAGCAGGTTCTTGAACCACCTCCTCTTCTCTCCTTCCGGTTGTTGTAGAACTTCCTGAACTTCCTTGTGAGCAAGGACAACTCCTCGTCAAGAATGCACTCCAACTATTCATTGGAAGCTGCAACAAGAGAAGACAAACCAAACTCAAAGGAAGACTTGTCAAGTGGGGGTTAGTTCCATAAGAAGCACCACTGTGACTACCTATAAGGATCACGACAATTGAGGCCACCCCAGGGTATGATGTTTTGATGATGAATGACAAACATGAAATATGACTAATGTCTATATGAGTGTTGTTCGTGTAGCAAACCTTTTCTACCTTATGATGATAGTAGACGGCTGCTTTAGCGGTTGATGACAATGACCACAAGCATGGAGGCTTGTGAGCTTAATAGAGTCCAAGGGTTGATGGAGATGGATCAAAACTGAGGACAAGCTATGGAGCAAGTGTTGGGAACACTTGTCTAGTTGTTAGGGCTTTGAGTCCATAGGAAAAACCAGACCATCAAGGGGGTCTAGGTCGTTCTCTTAGATTATGTCTAGTCGGTGATGTGCATGGATGCTCAGCAAAATCACAGGCACTAGATAACAATGGAGAAGCCAAGGAGCTGTTTAGAGAAGCTGGCAAACGAAGTCAAGCGAGGACGAGGTATTTCAGCTTCTGGACGAAATGACCGAACAGATGGGTCAGTGGTCACCGGACTGTATGGTCACTAAGAGGATTTGTCTGGAACTTACAGCGTGCAGTGAGGAAACTACCTGGACTAAAATCTATAGTGACTGGACGGTCCGGTCTGTATGATTCAGAGCAGGGCAGAGAGGAAGCTGTCGCCGAAATGTTTCTGGACTGGAGAGAGAAACGGACCAGACGGTCCGGTCAGCTGATCGGACAGTCCGGTCAGTATAGGAGTTCAGCAGGGCAGAGTTGTTGGTGCTGATGATTGCACTGATCGGACGGTCCGGTCAGGCAGTGACCGGACAGTCCAATCAGTAGGCTCAGAAAGCTGATCTCGTGAAGCAACGGCTAGTTGGAGGTTGGAAGCCTATATAACTTCGTTGTTGGGGTCTTGGAGACCTCTCTTGGCCTGTGGAATACCTGAGAGCATTTGGTAAGGTCCAAGAGGAAAAGAAGAGAGCAGTAGGAGGAGATATTGCATATCTTGAGAGTGCTAGTGAGAGTAACTTGAGCATTGATGCACATCTAAGACTAGGGTGTCCTTGAGGGTGTGATCTAGGTTGTTACTCTTGATTTATGGTGAGACCTAGACCGGTTAGGTGTCGGTGATCGATCCTATCGTAATTGGTTGTGAAGGTCGTCACACGTTTGTACCCGGTTTGAGCCCGCCGGTGAAAGGGACATCAATAGTGAGCGCCCGTGTCGGCTCGAGGAGTCCGGCAAGTACTCGAGGGAGGCGAACTTATGCCTAGATGGCAGCAGTGACGCGCACCGTGTCTTCACTCTGAGAGTGATTGCGGGCTCGTGGGTGAGAGCTCTACATCGGTGGCGGGAGGGACCGGGACTCCGGCGAGAGTGGTTCAATGAGGAGTAGGGGATGGCGCCATCCTTCTGAGACCTCGAGAAAAATCATGAGCCATGTCTTACTCTACTCCTTACTTTGATGCATTACTTTCCGCACTTACATACTGTGCTATTCATGCTTGTATGCTTACCTTATTCTAGTTGATTACCTTGTAGTCTTGCATGAATAGGCTTCTTTACTTGCTAGTAGTGCTTAGCTTTCATACTTGATGACTAGCATGTATAGGAGTTGAATTGGCTTGCTTACTCACCCTAGTATATATTATGCTACTCATGCTTGTGTGCTTTCCATGTGCTTGTTGTTCTAGTCGCTTTGCATGAGTAGGACTCCTTGCTAGCTAGTTGTGTGCTTCCGCGTTCCTTTGGTTTCTAGCTTGCATAGGAGTTGTTTTGCCTTCGTGTGATCCACTAGTATGCTTAGGTTGTTGTTCCTTTCATAGGTTCATTATCTTGCTAGTGTGATCACCAATAGAATTGTGTAGGAGTTGTTTTTGAGTGGTCGGTATTAGGAATTGGTAAATTTGGTACATAGTGCGAGTTCCCGATTCACCCTCCCCCCTCTCGGTCACTCGGTCCTTTCACTACCCTGTTGAGAGCTAAAAAACAAAGCCATGCTAGAAGTAGGATTAACATGGTTAGGACGAGATTTCCTAGACAGTTCATGAGATTTCAGCTTGCTATACAGTTGCTTATAGTTCAGGGTATTGAAATCAGTAGTTTCCTCTAGAGCAGCAATTTTAACCCCCTAAACATTCTCATCAAGTGAATACAGCTGTTGCTTAGCTCTATCATTATCATTGTACACAAGGTTACCACAAGCCCTCAAGTTGCAGATAATTGTCTCAAACCTATGAAAAGTTTCATCTAGTGACTCGCCAGGTTTTTGTGCAAAAGTTTGGTACTGTCTATTATAAGAATCCTTACGCATAGACTTGACTTGATTGGTACCTTCATGGTATGTGCAAAGCTTTTCCCAAATGGCATGAGCAGTTTTAAGATGTGCAACATGATCATGTTCACTCCTACCTAGAGCAGAAAGCAGAATATTAATAGCTGTGGAGTTGTTTTCATACTTGTTTACCTCGCCAATAGGTGCACATTGAGGTTGGCAGGTATGTTGTATTCTTGCTCAATGATGTCCCAGATGGCACGTCCTTGACTTAAGAGATAAGCCTTGGTCCGTGACTTCCAATAGGGAAAGTCCTCTCCATCGAACATCCAAAGCTTGACCGCATGCTTCTCCATGTCGCCTTCGGATCACAAAGCCGGTGAAGGTCAACTAGTGATCAAACTGGCTCTGATACCAATTGAAGGACCGAGAAGGCAATCAGAGGAGGGTGAATGGGAGCCTTTAAAAATTCTTTAAAAGAACTTGTCCTATGTCCTAATTTCAACCCGAGCCAACCTCAAAACGGATCACCAAGATTATGCACACCAACTTGTGATGTGCTAACTCTAGGAGTGATCAACAACAATAGCGGAAACAAAGGAGAGCAGCAAAGACTTGATACGGTCAAAGAACGGACTCAAAACAGGTCACTGGACAATCATTGGCAGTGCCAATCATAGCCATTGGCAGTGCCGGTTGGCACCATCGACAATGCCGGTCACACTCATCGGTAGTGCCAATGCGGGTTCTCAAAACTTTGTGAAGCAGGAATCAGGGTGTATCGGTAGTGCCGGTTGGGGCTAACGGCAGTGTCGATGCGGGGTTTAGACCCATGCCATCAGCAGTGCCGATCTGAGTTCAGACCCACCGGCAGTGCCGATCGACCTTCGACAGAACAGAAAACTGTCGTGATTTTCTCCCAAATCTTCTCCAAAACTCAACCAAATGATCTCCAAAATGTGCGATAATTGGACCAAGTAATCCTCAACACATCACGACCCTACTTCAATAAGATCTACTCAAATAGCTTAAGGAATCATCACGAATTTCAGATCTCGTGCCAAGAACACCAAAAAGGAGAAACTTAAGAAATCTTTCAAATCGAAGGTGCTAGAGCTCTTGATTCGGTCAAGGACCCATATAGATTGTTCTTGCTCATCATAGCACCAAGATCCCCCAAGAAATCCGCCCAAAAAATTGCCCAAAAATGAGATCAAAAATTACCATGAAAATAGCTCTAAAAATAGAGAAAAAGAGAAATTCGAGATTTAGAAAGAGAGGAAGAACTTGAGCACGAACTTGAATCTCATATCATTGATTCATCAAGTCAAGATACATGGATACATGGCTAGGAAGCCACCCTCTTCCTCCCACTATTTGGAAGAGAAAGAAATATCTCTCACACACCCACTACTCTCCTCTAATACATGAAGACCTCTCCTAGCACTTTGAATGAAGACCTAATGCAAGGCTAAGGGAAAGAGAGACACCTCTTCCACTAGCCCAACCTCTCCTTATATAGGCCTAGGGGTTGTCCTAAATACAATCCTACCCCTCACCTACAATACACTGCCATCTACCACCAGGGGCACAACCGTCCATCTTTTTCCTCCTCGCCCGAACGCCATCGAGCCCTTCACGAATTTGCTTTGCCTCGATGCAAGCTCTGCGACGGTGCCACGTGCACCTCCAATCATCGCCACCTGTTTTGAGGCCCAAACCGGGAAACCGCCATGCATGCTTCTCAAGGCGCGGCTTCTTAATCTTGACGTGTGTCACCTCGTACCGTGATCCTCCTCGTCGACAAGTCTCTCCCGCCTCCGGTCCATTGGAAACCTCTACTTGCACTGACACCCGATCATCTTTGACTTGGTCAACACCGCCGTCTCAATCACCACCCACAGTTTTGAGGCCCAACCGCGAAACTGTTTGTGCTTTTTGCCTCTCCACGTGTACGGTATGGATCACCCTTGAGTTCACCCGGCCTCCCAATCGTCCGGCCC
Source organism: Eleusine indica (assembly GCA_030378355.1). Classification (NCBI taxonomy): domain Eukaryota; kingdom Viridiplantae; phylum Streptophyta; class Magnoliopsida; order Poales; family Poaceae; genus Eleusine; species Eleusine indica. The sequence goes on from CM059494.1 coordinate 52,079,473, forward strand.
CAAGTCTCCTACTTGTGCCCGATCGTCTCGCCGTTGACCGCCAAGTTGACTCCAATGACCTACACATCATGAGACAAGCAAACACATTTCTCATCTCCTGCAACTTCACCAATATCTTCACCAACTCCGGTTACTCATAACCATGACATGCACAAACTCATGCAATCCACAAATTCCTGCATTTCAACTCAAACACCGAACTCAACCAATGTCAATTACTCATCACATATTGCAAACCATGGCACATATCCACATGGTTTCTCAATCTCCCCCTTGATGAGTACATTGACAACATCAAATGCACAAAGCTTGGAGATTTGAAATGTGAAACCGAATAAGCACATACAAATGGCCAAACCCAAAGAAAAGATGAAAAATAGCCATCTAGTATACGAGGGATCACAAAACCAAAAGTTGACAAAGAAAGCCACTCGAGAACGCAAAGAATGTGAAAAGTGCATGAAAAACGCTCAAGGACATGATATGTTCCCCCTCAACTTGTGGTAGGTGTCATGTCATGCAAAATGGATCATTTTAAGTTTCTTAGCATTATTTGTGCATGATCTAATATTTTCTCTCCTTTTGGCAATGAACTCATCGAAGAAGCAAAAGAACAAGCAAACATGCAATGCATGAAAATGCAAACCTATGGAGCTTCAACAATTATGCAAACAAGCATCTAACCTTGCTAATCATAAATATAGAGCTATGAAGTGTAAAAGCAGTATTTCACACTCATACAAAGATGAAAAATAGATAGCAAGCCATAAATACCAAGAGCTATACAGGTTAAGCAAAAAGATTGACTAGCTTATATAGAATCAAATTTACTCCTCATGAGAAAAGCTGCCACCACATGTGTAAGTACTCTCATCCAAGCAAAACAAGCATCAAGTGAATCATAAGAATCTAGCCAATCTCAATCTCAACCAAGGAAACAAGTATTCGCAAAAAATTAACTCCATAAACGCTCACATATGCAACAGAGACTCATACGAAAAGAGAAAAGCATTATTCTTATGTGATCCTCATGTATCTTCTAATCCGTACGGAGGGTCGCATGACTAGGTACAACAAACACCCCGAGGCTTTGAAGTACAATGTTTGGATTTAGCATTTTTATGTTACTTCTAATCCATGAAGAGGGTCGCACGACTAGGTACAGCAAACACCCTGAGGCTTCGAAGTACAGTGAACTTATTTTGCAAATTAAAAGCATAAGGATGAGCATGCCTTTGTGGCAAAAGGAACAAACGTTCCCATAATGTTCCATCATAAGCTAAACATTTGCAAAGCAACATTTCGCAAACACAAGGTGCCATGGCCAAGATATCCTCTAGACTAGCCTCAATGCAAGTTTCAACAAGGATAAAAGCAATTATACGCATGGTGAGCAAGTTTTAGCAAGATTAGTTCATAAGGTTCACAAGAAGCTAAGTTTACCGTTAAGATTAGCAAGTTGCTCAAAAGAGTCTATAACAAGCCATCTAGAAAATCTAAGCACGAGAGATTACTATCACATCCACACAACTTAGCTCAAGCTCAATCATAGCAAAAAGAAATGCAACAAAGCATAAGAATCAAAGCTCATCTACCAATGCATGTATTACATATAAGATGCAATGTGAAAAGATAAGATACATATATACAAGAGAACACCAACTCCCCCTCAAATGATGCCATAAGGATGGTAAACACCAAGCTCCCCCCGAAGAAAAGCGAATCGTGAAGCATCTAGGGGCTTGGTAAGGATATCAGCCAATTGATTTTTGGAGTTGATGTATTTGAGCTCAACATCTCCCTTCTCAACATTATCTCTCAGGAAGTGAAATTGCACATTAATGTGTTTGACCTTACCATGTTAGATTGGGTTCTTGGCTAAGCATATGGCATTGGAGTTATCACACAAGAGGGGAACACTCTTAAAGGTTAACCCATAATCTCTCATGGTGGATACTATCCATAGGATTTGTGAGTAGCAGCTAGCAACAACAACATACTCAGCCTCTATGGTGGATTGGGCTACACTCGACTGCTTACGAGGAGACCAACAGATCAAAGAAGTAACGAAGAAATGGCAAGTACCAGAAGTTCTCTTCCTATCAATTCTACACCCAGAAAATTACGCATCCAAATATCCAATGAGATCAAGAGATGAAGATGTAGAGTACCAAAGACCGAACTCAAGGTTGTATTTGAGATACCTGAAGATGCGCTTGATAGCCTTGCGATGAGTCACCCTTGGGGAAGCTTGAAAGCGAGCACAAAGACACACGACAAAGTGTATGTCAGGTCTTGTCGCCATTTGATATAAGAGGGAGCCAATCATGCTCCTGTACTCCCTTTGGTCCACCTCTTTACAGTCTTCATCTGGGTCAAGTGTCGTTGTAGTGGACATTGGTGTTGACAACAGCTTCACATTGACCATGTCGAACTTCTTCAAGAGATCCTTAGTGTACTTGGCTTGATGTATGAAAGTGCCTTGCTTGCACTGCTTGATTTGAAGTCCAAGAAAGAAGTTGAGCTCGCCCATCATTGACATCTGAAATTCACTTTCCATAGCTTCTTGAAATCTAGACACAAGAGCATGAGAGGAACCTCTAAAGATGATATCATCCGTGTATATCTGAACCATTAAAAAGTCATTGACATGCTTTAGAGTGAACAAGGTTTTATCAACACACCCCATGACATACCCACGCTCTAGCAAGAAGGTCTTAAGCCTAACATACCATGTCCTAGGCGCTTGCTTTAGCCCGTACAAAGCCTTCTGAAGCTTGTACACTCAGTTTGGGTATTTGTAATGCTCAAAGCCAGGTGGTTGTTTCACATAAACCTCTTCCTCTATGAAACCATTTAGGAAAGCACTCTTGACATCCATTTGGTAGAGTCTAATACCCTTAGAGGCAGTAAATGCAAGCAAGATCCTAATGGCTTCTATGCTTGTAACAGGAGCAAAGGTTTCCCCATAGTCTAAGCCCTCCACTTGACTGAAACCCTGGGCAACAAGCCTAGTCTTGTTTCTAACAACCTCACCATCTTCCCCATGCTATTTTTTGAATACCCATCTGGTTCCTATGACATTGACACCAACAAGACGCTCTACTAGGGTCCATACTTTGTTTCTCTCAAAGCTTTCCAACTCTTCATGCGTGGCATTAACCCAAGGGAAAATCCCTTCTATGCCATTGGCATAAACTTCAATCCCCTCAATGCCATCTAAAAAACTTCAATCCCCTAAGTACCATTGGTTTTAATTTTTTATCCTTCTCATGCCATTACAGTGGCACGGAGTCATGCCATTACAGTGGCACAGAAGGAATTTTGACTATTAGCTAATTTTGAAAATACCTATTTTGCCCCTACGGTTTTCTTCTCTCACGAGCCGATCTCTTATCCTGCCGCATATGCTGGTCTCGCACGCATCTTCTTCTCTCCGACGAGCAGCCAATCTCCCCCCTCCCCCCTCCCCCCTCCCCCCCCCCCTCCCCGCGCGCGAGCTTTCCCTCCCATATCTTCTTCTCTCCGACATGCAACCGTAGCTCCACCGCCCGCCAATGAGGCCCCCTCCCCTACCTCGCCGTCGCGCCTTCCCTCCGCCGTGCCTTCCCTCTGCCAGCACCTCGCCCCACCTCCACCTCGCCGTTGCACGAGCAGCTCGTCGCTGTTGGCAGCAGGGTCACGGAGCCTCCAGACCACGAAGAAGCCCGCGCCCTACCTCCAGCCCGCCGTCCTGCCACCTCCCCTTTCCCACGTTGCCCCACAGATTCCTCTCCGCCGTCGGATCTAGAGCAGGGGACACACAGGGGATGAATCCAGAGCAGGGGACACGAGCGGGTCACACAGGGGATGAACGACATGACGGCACCGGAGAAGGCCGACGGCACGGCGCATGCGGCGGGACCAGGCCCAGCACCACCGCTCGGCTCGACGGGCCATTGACAACGAGTACCCAGGGATGCAGATACGCGATGCGTCGCACGGGGAAGAAGGGCAAATTGGTCCTTTTACATGTTCATTACAATTTAATATGATAAAAATGGCAAGGAAGGGAATAAAATTTAAATCAGGGGATTGAAGTTTTTTAGGTGGCATTGAAGGGATTAAAGTTTATGCCATTGGCATAGAAGGGATTTTCCCTTAACCCAATGTTCCAAATTTTGCATCCATGTCAAAAAAAAAACTTCTCCAGCAGGGTTTTTATTTGGACATGTATTTTGCATGGGCTCTCAAATTCCACCTTCCAGACCCAAGTTTTGGAGCCTCTTAGAGCAACTCCAGCAGGGCATGAAAAACAAGGTCCCTACTTTTTGATTTTGGGTTTGACCTGAATATTTGGGAATGAAAAAATTATTACCAATTCAAGCGGTAGAATCAAAACCAAGGCTCCTAATTTTCATCTGATAAGAGGGATTCATGGACCAGTGACTCAGAAAATCCTTCGATTGGGAACCACCTGACACGGCTGACCAACTTCTTCCACAGGCGGCTCGCCAGTGGGGAAGAAGGCGCCCGGCGCCACCGACCCCAGCGTTGCTCGCTCCCGCGCCGCCTTCGCCCGCCTCCCAAGTCCGCCTTCGCCAGCGCCTACGTCGCCTCCCGGTGCCGCCTCGCACGCGCAGCTTTGGCTCCGGCTCTGCTGCACCCATCGTGCCCCACAGCTTTGTCGCCTCGCCCACGAGGATGCGGTGCCCAACAGCGGAGGGGGGGGGGGGAGGGGAGGCACTCGTGGCCGAGGGAGACGCGAGGAACGGGTAGAGGGAGTGGGAAAATATTTCTATGACTGCCATAGAAAATATATGGCAGCACCTCTGAAATCTAATCTGGCCACGTAGTAAGTATGCCTTATTCGATTTGCAGGCCTACTTTTTTCCCATGCTGTCCCTGTCATCGACCTTCCTTGCACGTTGACCATGCTGCCCTGCCTCTGTACATGTCTTCTCAAGCTGCTGTTCTAAACATTCTAAAAAAAAAAACTATTGTTCTAAACGATGTATACACTATTTGTTTTACACATTTAATTCATAACATTCCTTCTGAATCCATATTCAAGAATATTGGGATTCCTAAACAAATTAAAGCTGTTGCACACAAAGATCCGTCGGTAGCCACAACAAGGTTAGAGGATAATGCACATGCGATTTTTTTCGATGTACTTTGCTCTTCGTTGGGAACTTTAGTGCTGTTTTTTTTCACTCTAAATCTGACTGCAGTCTTGTGTACTATTTTATTCCATCTGATCAGGAACTAGTTCATATGAAGATTTGCTGGGATTAATAAAGATCGATATGTTTCTTCTTTTTATGTATTATTAAGTTATAAATCAAAGCTCACAGTCTAATTGCTGCTGCCATATACGAGAAAGATGACGAGCAACGTGGAAAAGAAAAAATAGGCGTGAAAGAGAGATTTCCGGAGGGATTAGTTACGTGCTTGTTACATGGCCAATTTTTATAGGCTTCTATGGCACCGGTGTCATAGAAAATTTTTCCGAGGGAGTGTGCTAGGCACTTTATTCTGAATATTCAATCTCAACCAACAAGGTCTACAACTTAGGATCGCATCGGAGAAGAGAATCGTTGAACGAAGAAGTGAATCATGGATATACATATATGATATGAGATATTCCTTTTCCTATTGGATAAAGGCGGAGGTCGTTGTTTCAAATACTGTACTTGGCAAATTGATTTTTATGCTTGAATTTTTATTGCCATTTTTTAATAAGTGCAAATATAGATATGCTATCATGCTATATGAATAAATTATTCTTAAAGTGTTTTGAACAAAGTGCAATTACCTTTTTTTGGTTGAATTAACAATACATTGCATTTTTTGTATACCTTTATGTATGGTCATATTTGCTCATAGTAATCGTATGGGTGAATGAACATAACTTTATACGATACCATAAACCGTAAATTGAAAATGAACATAATATAATTGTACTGACGATATATCAAATTTAAGAATGAGGAACAATATACGACAACAAGGGATGGATTAATTGTATTACAACTTAAAACGGAGTTGGGGTGCACATGCCCCTTGGCCTAATGAACTCTCACTAAAGGAAATGTTATTTCAAACTTAATTATGATTTTTTTAATTCCCTATATTGGATGTCAGGTTCAGTTCGTAATAAACTGATCACTTTAAATAAGTTTTTAAACTATGTCGGTATGAAAGCTCACTGAATATTTATAATCAACATATCTTATGATGCCACCGTGTGCAGATGTTCCGATATTCTTATCCTTATGCTGTTTAGATATATTCTCCTCTATTTTGTTTTTCTTATCATCTAAACCAATAAAGAGGGAGTTCCTACGATACCGTTTCCCACCCAGGATATTTTATACCCACTAATCCACACCCTTAGATTAAAATAGATCTCTTATATCTAACCACACGTTCTCTAAATGAAGAAAAAGTTTACATTATATGACATACTTTACAGTCTTGTGTCAACCAAACTTTTTTCACTCAAAATATACCCACACCACCCCCACCCGCTTAGCTAGCCGTCAATCACGCGCATATTTCTTTCCCTCCCAGATTTCCATCATTCAGGCCGTCGACTGCTGTTTTTCTGCGCTTCTCACGCCCGCACACCTCGATCTCTCCTCCTTTCCTTCCCTCCCACGCCGCCGACCTCATTGGCGTCTTCAATGGATGATGCACACTGGCCCACGACCTTCGTCCACTTTGCCGGACTACAACGACCTCACCTTCGCTGGCCGCGAGACCGGTAGGGGGGTCATGGGCATCCTTGCTGTCGTTTCCTCTAAGCTGTTCTCCCATGTAGTACGATGGCGTCGGCGTCGCGGCTGCTCCAGCCGGCGCCTCCTTCTGCCGCCCTGCTCCAGTGCCAGCGCGCCCGGCTCGCCGTCCCCCGGCTCCGGTGCCGCGCCTCTGCCACCTTGCCGTCGCTCGGTGCCGGCGTCGCGCTGCTGGAGCGCGGGGATGCAGCAGGGATAGCCGTGAGGGAGTTTGTCACGCTCGATGAGCTCCGCGCCGCCGTCAACCTTCGCATCCGCACTTTCTATGAGTACACCAGTGCTGAGTGATCGATTGCTTCCTATGTCCTTTTTTTTTTGAGGTGGTCAAGGCATCAAGATTTTGGATCTGCACGGCTCGAGTATTTTACATAATGTCTCAACTTGCAATGGGTGATTTAAAGAATCGAATGTATATTGGTTGTTCCATCGATTCGTCAATAACTTAAATTTTACTCACTGTTGTTAAGTTTTGCTAGGACCACAGAGCAGCTCTTACAGAGAGGGAGTATCAAGCATTACGGGATAGAATTTCTGGAAAGATGGTCAACTTCCAAAGAGTTTCTTGTATAAATGGGACGGTACCACTGTCCCCATTTTTTATGTCTGCAGGGGATCTTTGATTTAAGTGCAAGGTACATATTTTTATTCCATCAGATGTTTCTTTCATTGAGCACTGTTTCTTTTCGATCTGTGACAAATTAGCTTGTGCAGATGAAACCTTTTTTTTTAGACTTTGTTTCATGTTCTACTTATATCTGTGGACTTTTTAAAATAGAAATTTGTAAAAGTTCAGCTAAGATCACAGAACAGAATGATCCCTTGAGTAGGAGGCAGAAAATATCAGAAACTATCATGCCAAATGTTGCCTCTAAGTTGTTATTAGATTAAGTTACTGTTCGCAATGCAACTTTTTGTCCCATACCCTGTCCCGGCTCTTGTTTTGAAGTATTTGCCATTGTCACCTCTAGCATTAGTACTGTATATGAATTTTATGTTACACATCTTACCTTTCAAATTTGGTATCGTATTTTTTGTTTGTACGTGCAGTTCGAGAAAGATAGAGAAGAGATAGTAGTAATTGGTAGTTTAGACCCTAATCAGTGTCTTTGGCTACCAGATGAATCGACAGGGAAAAGGCCTGAGATAATGATTACTGCTGCAATTTTTTTTTGGGGGGGGGGGATGTCAAATGATGGCTTTGTACTCACATGAATAGTTCTTTGGAGTGTGGCCATTTCTTTTGCAGCTATATTTTTTGTCTTAGCATGAATATTCTGCAGCATGCTCTTTTTCATAAGAAAATATATTTTATTGCATTATGCAAGTGACATAATATTTTTCCATGCATGACAAATGTTCATATAGGTAGATGAAGACTATCAAACCAGAACATATTTAAGTAATGTATGTTTTGCCAAGGAGCTTCAATGAAATGGGTTAGGCTATGCATTGGTTGACAAGTCTAAGACACTTGCTCGTGAATGGGGTAAGTTCATACCATTATTCTTTCAAACACCATCATTTGCTTCTTATGGGACATTTAGAAGAAAATATATCTAATTTTACTTCTTTCTTCGTATAGAGCACCTTGTGTTTCTGGAATTACGTTGCCTTAGAATTTTTTTTCTGGTGGTGATACCAATATTCTCATGGAAAAATTTGTGTGCTTGAAATGTTTTTGCATTGCCAGGCATAACAGATCTGAAAATGAAGAGCCTGTACCAAAAGTGTAGCAGTACAAAAACTGTACCAAAAGAGTGTATTTGTTTATGAAAATGAAGAGCCTGCATGGAAGTCTAGGTTCCTAGGTCGGCCTTGGAGGCTGTTGCTTTGTCTTGATATGAAGAAAGAGCCATTTTGATCAAATTAACCCCTTTTTTTCTTTGCTTCCAGCAACTTCTATTTCTTTCAGGGTGCTGGGTAGGACAGTAGGAAGCAATAGAGGAGGAACAATTAATGAAAGATGCATGAAAATAGTATGCTTTATATCTCCCTGAATCTCAAATAAACGTGGTTTTATTCAATGTAGAGGAAGGTTATGATCAACGGTTGACACATGTGATTTGATTTGTTGTTGGATGAAACCCTTATCTGGTTGGTTACTGTTTTGTTCCCTTAGATGTTAGGGTGTTTTTTTTCCACAACCTTTAATGTGTATAGCCATAACCTCTCTTTATGCTAGGAGGCACCATGGTGACATCTGGTCGAGTGCCCAAGAAACCTATCATTGTTCCTACTTTGTACTGATATATAATTTTTTTATCCATTCATGCAGACTGGTTCTTCACTTCTTTGGTGTGTTCTTGAGATCCGAGCGTCTTCTTTAACTTCACAGGTATGATTGTCCATGAGAAGCAGTCTCCTGCAATGGCATAATATTCTTCTTTTAACATGGTACTATGGGGCCTCTTCCCAGTGAGAACATTCAGGTGATAAGCCCTCATCATTCTTATATTTCACTTGGATGGTAAAACAGCTCCTTGTTACTATGAGCCTCTTCCTAGTGAGAATTATTTCCCTCATCATTCTTGTATTTTACTTGGATGGTAAAACAGCTCCTATAAAAATAATGTGAAATTAGTGACAGGGTATATTGCAGTAGTTTAAAAACTGCTCTGGAGGATGACAGGAGATTTTCATGTAATACTCCCTATGCCATCGAAATTTCCTATGTTATAGTTTCACCAACCCCTAGATAAGTTATTTTGAAATGTTACATGCGCACTACTGGCTAATGAATGCTTCTTTGTTTCCTAGATTATTATTAAGGTCTCAACAGCTGAAGTCATCTAAACATTTCAAGGTGAAAAATGCTTCGAGTATATGTTCTTTAGAATAAAATAATATGCAGCCCTACATTCTTATTTTTGTTGTTGTTTTGTCATGTACAACTATCTATCTGCTGTAATAGTTTTAAGTATGATTTTATTCATATTGATGGAAAAAATGAAAAGTATTGATTCTAATTTTTTATTAGATTAAAATGTGGTTTATCCACCTGTAAAAAGCAGTTCTTTTCATGAAAAAGTAGCGGTTTTTATTGTTAGTGAACACAGGAAGAGATTATGGTCTTGTGCAGCTTGTAGCAGTGTAGTATTTCCATGTTGAGGTGTCCTTTGAGATAAATTTGAATTGGTTGGATGGATACCATAAGTTGCCATTGAAACATGAAAAACTTAGCAATTATTATCTAGCAGTCGTTCCATTGTATGATTATTAAACAGTGTAACATTTTGTATATTGAGAATAAGTTTGGAAGGCTCGGTTGCAACATCTTTTTTTGTCACATAACAACTTCAATATATTTTGTTAGTCACGAGAGCCCAACCTTATGGGATGCTTCTGACGGAGGAGAACGTTGCTATGAATGTGTGATATCATGCTGTGGATTGTTGCTTGCCTCAAATAGCAGGCATGGTTCCTCTTCCATATATTTACGACACCTTTAGACAGTGATTCTTCAACATTGTTTCCTGTTTCCTAAAATATATGCAAATATATCGATTGATGATTAAATGATGAACTGATTATTGGGTTAGCGAATGTATGATATGGTCATCTTTTGTTTTGTTTAATTTTTGTTGGGAAGTGATAATGAATTAAGAATTTGAGATTGCACTCACCCTTTCTTATTGTTGTCTTCTTCCATTTCACTTTGCAATATAATTGATTTGCATTTGCAGTTTGTTTGGTAAGGTGACCTACCTCTAAGTACCATTGGAAATCAGAAAGACATTATAATCTATGAAATTTATTTGCTTGGCTTCACAATGCATGAATCAAGCAATACTCATGGACCAGGAACATATATTGGTGCTGTCTTGAAGCTTGATTATGTGATGGTATAACTGCTAACATTCCCTTCTACATACATGTTTGCAAAAGGATCAAGTGCTTCCTGATATGCTTATTATACAGATTAATAGGCAGAGGCTTATGTACCTTCACCTTCTTGTTCTCCCTATTTATTGTTCAATATACCTTGTTTGCTCATCCATTATGTTTGGTAACAATTAATTACATTTTTGACTATCTAATCATATATCATGCTGTGAGAAGTGAAAATAAAAATCTAAGTATGCTTCAACAAGTTCTAGGTTCCATTTTTTTCCTTTCGTAAAATGTTTCAGCTATCTCTATTATTTTTGGCTTGACTAGCTGATAGTTCCTTGCATGGAATCATAATGAATATGCACACATCAGGTGAGGGGTTTCTCTTGAGCTCTGCTCTGCACATGATATGCCTTAGGACAGACTGGAGTGGTTTGTATGGGCTAGCGAAGTCATTGGACTGTTCTTGAAAGTTCAAATAAAACAATTGATGTGGATCAAGGGTGGTGAATCTGAACCTTGCTTGTTTAATCATAGAGTAGTTCAATGAGAATAGTAGTGATATTCAATAATTCTGTGAAAAGAAATTTTTGAATCATACTCACGCTCTTGGTAATGTTTTATTGTTGACTTGTTTTTACAATCTGGTATTCAATTTTCATCTACAAATATAGAAAAAAAATATATCTCTTAGGTTCTTCAGATTTATCAATGCAATGTGGAGTTCTTGTGATAGCTGGAAACTATATGATTATTTACATATGCAACTATATATTTAAAATACCATTATGTTCTCTATTCATTGAAGTTCAAATTTTGCTGCCTCCATACATGAAAAACAGGTGAAGATTCGGACATCTGGGATTTTGTCTATGCTATTAGGAGTCATGGGCACAACCTAGAAATTAGTCAATTCGACTAACATATTTGTGAGACATTCAGTTTGGTCTGTGAGAGTGATGGCGGCAGGATTGAGTTTCTTCACAAAACTTCTGAGATGAGGTATTGTTTTACTCGTTATTTTTTTCTTTTGCACTATGAACTAAACATAGCAGGCTACCAGAAATGATTTTTTTTTTACTTTTGTATTTCATCAAATGAAGATTAAGAAAATGAAAAGACACCCTAATGTACTTACAGGAATCTTCAAATTTGCAACCGTGCAAGTGCTTAAAACAATGATGAAGACATCTAATGGTTGATTGATTTTTACCTTGTTGCATTGCCTTGCAGTAGTATTATTTCTTCATATATTTTACTTTTTCATCAGTATTTGTTATGTGCACAACAATGTAATCTTCGTCCATAACTATAATTTGATTTAGCAGTGGGCTTCCTCGTCATGCTAACATGGTGTTGATTTGGAGTTGTGCAGAATGGCAAAAGCAGCAGAAGAGGACAGGACAGAGACGGTAGATGTTTCTTGTACTGCACTTCACACAAGATACAGTTTGCATCAGTATGTGCATTATAGTGATCTACAAGGTGAGCATGTAGTAAGTAGCTGATCTGAGCCCACTAGCATAATCGGTATGCTTGTATTTTTTTAGGTCCAAAATCTCTAAGTCCACTAGCATAAGGCAATCTGTATTAAGTGTGTCTATCTGATCTGATCTGAGCCCATCTGGATGCGCATAAGCATACCGACTATCTTATTTGGAGGCAGACACTATTAAGTGAATTTGGAGCATCCGTCTTTTATTTGGAGGCAGCAATGACACTATTAAGTGAATTTGGAGCATTCTCATGGCAGTAGCATCTTGATGCCAAAGAATGAGGTCTCAACCTCGTGGTATTTTCTTTCACAGCAGATCCTATCAGGCGATCACGTTTAAAAAAGTTGGAGCAGCTGGATCGGGTGTGCGATGAGCTTGATGACAATGCAACGACGGGCGTGGTGGGTTCTTCATGTGGTTTCTTATTGTTGTGAATGGAAGTGTGATTGAGGCAAGTCTATCGTCATGAAGTCAAAGTTGCTGTGCACTTGGTGATGAGCTTAACATTGACTCCGTTCTTTGTTTTCCTGAAATTGTGGTTATTCCTTGTTATTGCACCTATATTTTTTTTCTTTTACCATGTATATAGTTTGACTTGATTTCTCTTAATATGAGACACCTTCTTTATATATAGACACGTTGTAACAGAGAGTGTTTCTGGATTTTTGAAAAAATGGCATGCATGTTTGAGATCAGCATAATTGTTTTCTTCATCTTCACCACAATTCTAACATGTTTATAGTTTGCATGAAAGCTTCTAATTGTATAGGGCACATTCTCTTTTGGAAACATATTTATCTACTGTCATTGATATGATTTTTATTTTCATTAGCCACATTCCGAGTGCACATTTTTTTAATAGACATGTTAAATAGTTTAAAGATATTAAATACTATGGCAACATATCAGAACCAGTCAAAAAAGTTGTTGATAGCATACGAGCGTATTGGAGAGAAACACTTCTGGTTTTGTTTTTGAATTGTATCATCGCTAGATGTTCTTTGTTTGAACAATATATGAGTCTTCTATGAATGTTTTTATTACAACAATGCATATGCAGGTTTTAAACAATATATTACAGGATCTATAATGTTTTGGACTAAACAATAGTATATACACTATTCAAATTATTTTCTTACCATGATGTTGTGTTTATAAGTACTCGCGCGTGCGTGCCGCACGTGCATTATAACTAGTTAGAATAAATGTATTGGTGCAAATTTGCACTCGCTGACTTGTCCTAACAAGAAGAAAATAAGACCGGAGGGAGTATCGAATATTTATGAGCAGTTACCCAGATGAATTACTTGGATGAAGATTTGCAGAGTTCATCAAAATTATTCTAGTTCTGTTTTTAAGTTGTGTAATTTGACTACAGTCTAATACAACCACTGACCACTGTTATTTTTGTGCAGATGGTGGCTAAAGACTTCAAGCTTTTTCCCCTTGCCCACGTTGGCGCAGTGAGTTCCTATGTCAATTCCCATACGATTATGTAGAGCTCATATTTGACCTACTCAATTTTGGCACGGCGCGTATTATTGAGAAGCGTAGAACAAGCCCTGCACCTACATATCATACTAACAAGCAGAATAACAGCAACAGCTGTATGTATTTACCCCAATCATATCCTCCATTTTCTTTTGTACGCACATGTCATTGGACATAGTTTACACACTTGTGTTGGTTTAGTATGGGACAAGAATGCTTGAATTATAAGAGAAAAAAAAATAAGCCCCATCAACTTGCAGACCAGACATTGTCATAAGTTGACTAATGATGCCTCGCTACGCACTACTCGTAGCTCATGCAAAGCAGTGCAAAAGACGGTTATCCACAATGACTTTAGCTTTTTCTCTCACGTTTAGCAGAACAGTGCCGATTCTTTCATGTGATATTCTTTTTGTGTCTGTGTGTGAAAGTTTCATGTGACATTCATAATACACTCTACAGAGCTAGGATACGAAGGAGCAAAAGGATACGCTCCTAGCCTCTGAGAAGCTCGGATTCAGAGAGAAAGAACTGAAGCCATGCTTATTCTTGTGTTCTCCCTAGTTTCATTTCTATCCTTGTGTTCTCCCCGTCTATTGTAATATTGTCTTGTATGAACTGAAACCATGCTTATTCTTTTTAGACTGGAGTATACTCTGGCATGGTTTTTTCTTCTATAATATTTTTTACTTTCTTGAGGAAACAGCAGGATTTTGTTGAATAAGAGTTGTAGTTCATGGAATAGCCTTGTTGACTATTATTTTCTTTCACATGACATATGGCTAAGCACAAGGTCGTGCAATGCAAAATGGGTGGGTGGACCCGAACTTGAAGTCAATGGTGTGTTTTGATTGACTTGTTCTCAAGGGCAAATAAATAAAACCATGAAGAGGCATTGATCAAGTCGTGCCCTCCTATCCTGTTCAAATTATTAGCAAGCTCACAATTACTAGTCGAAATTGTTTTGGAGCACCATATAGGCGAGATCCAAGTGGAAGCCCACTTTCTTGTACTCTAAATGATTAGGAGACACCGCCACCTAGCGTAAAAGCACTATGTGCCTAACTGCTTAATGCTTGAATCTTTCACTGGTCTTTTTCTGTCGGTAATGATTCACCAGAGCATCTTCTTCTACTTGCAATAAACCTTGAATTACAAAGAAGAATCATTAGGAGCGGGTCTATAAGACTTAAGAAGCGGCCCACTTTTATTTCGTTGTAAATTGTATCATGGTATTTTTTAGATGATGTGATTATGACATTCGATACCAAAGTTGTATATGAAAAAAAAATGGAGAAAAAAAAAACCCTTCCGTTTACCATCAGCCACACATGACACATGCGCACCTTGCCGCGACAGTGGACACATAAACCACTTGTCTCCAAGTCCTCATGTCCAAAAGTGAAAACTCTCAGAATAGATGGTTGCTCATGTCCAAAAATAACAAGAAGTCGCTCGTACGATCAGAATGTAAAATGAGCAGTTGCACGTGCCCATGAAGGGAAAAAAAACAACACGATCAACAATTTTACCTGTTGGTAATGGTAATTGCAGCCTGTTCGTACAAAACAGAGCCATCGTGTATCTGCTCGTGGAGCAACATCGCCTGTCTGCGCCTCTCGTTGCCCGCCGGCAAAACCGGAGTTCAAGCGTGGCGCGCCTCAACTCCCGCGCAACCCGCGGGTTTCTCTCTCTAGCCACCACCAACACCTTTCTCTCTCTAGCTGCTGCATGCCTCCTCTGCCATCCGCGTGAGGGAACAAACAACCACTGACCTCGCCATTGTCCCATTCTTCCCTTCTCCGGTTCTCCCCCTTCCCCGGCCGGAGATGGACAGCCGGAGCCAGCCCCCCAACAAGTCGAGCAGCTTCTCGCCGGCGACCACCCGCGACGACGGCGGCCGGACGCGCGAGGTTGACCGCAACCTCTCCCTCGGTTCCGGCCGCCACAGAAAGGACCATCACCACCACCACCACCACCACGGGCCCGCCGCCGCCAGTGCTGCTGCCCACAGGGAGCAGAGCATCAGGGAGGAGGAAGACGACGAGGATGAAGAGGAGGCCAACGACGGCTCAGATCTCGCCGCGCTGTCGGCCGAGATCGACGAGTTCATCGCCGGCGGCGGGCAGGGGGACGTCGCGGAGCCGGCGACGCTGGAGAGGTTCGCGGCCGCCGTCGAGCGCGCGATCGCGCGGTCCGAGGGCGCCGACGACAAGTGGGCCACCACTGATGGAGACGGCGACGGCGAGGAGCACCAGCCGCCGCCTCTTCTCGCCACGATCACGCGCGTCGCCGCGCTGTCGTCGGCGCTCCGCAAGCATGGTCCCGGCGACGAGAGGGCCGCCGCCGCCGCGCACCGCGTCGGCGCCGTGACGCAGCGCGCCATGGCGTTCCTGGAGGACGAGTTCCACGCCCTCCTCGAGGGCCCCAAGCCGCCGCCGCCGGACGAGCACGACCGCTGCTTCCTCCCGTCGGCGGCGTCTTCGGCGCCGCCGCCACCTCCACCGGAGGAGTCCGCCGCCGCCGCCGCGCACCCGCCGTACCCGCCGGAGACCGTGCGCCGGCTACGCCTCATGGCCGACGCGATGGTCTCCGCGGGGTACACCACCGAGTGCACGCAGGTCTTCCTCGTGGCGCGCCGCAACGCGTTCGACGCGGCGCTGAAGGGTCTGGGCTACGACAAGTCGTCGAGCGGCAGCGCGGAGGAGGTGGCGCGGATGGCGTGGGAGGCGCTGGAACCCGCGATCGCGTCGTGGACGCGCGCCTTCCGCCACGCGGCGAACGTGGGCCTGTCGACGGAGCACGACCTGTGCGCGCGCGTGTTCGCGGGCCGGCACGCCGCCGCGGGCCGGGCCGTGTTCGCGGACCTGGCCCGCTGCGTGACGCTCCACCTGCTCAGTTTCACCGACGCCGTGGCGCGCACCACCCGCGCCACCACCGAGAAGCTCTTCAAGGTGCTCGACATGTACGAGGCCGTCCGCGACGCCGCGCCCATCGTCGACGCCTTCGTCCTCGCCGACGACTGCCCCGCGTTAAATGAGCTTAAGGCCGAGGTCGCCGCCGTGCGGGCACGCCTCTGCGACTCCGCCGCCGCCATCTTCCGCGAGCTCGAGAGCTCCATCCGCGCCGACGCGGGCAAGCAGCCCGTACCGGGCGGCGCCGTGCACCCGCTCACCCGCTACGTCATGAACTACGTCAAGTTCGCCTGCGCGTACAACGCCACCCTCGAGCAGGTCTTCCGCGAACACAACCACCACACCGAACCCGAACCCGACAAGCATCAGAACCCGTTCGCAGCGCAGCTGGTGGAGGTGATGGAGCTGCTGCACGAGAACCTGGAGGCCAAGTCGCGGCTGTACAAGGACCCGTCCCTCAGCAGCATCTTCCTGATGAACAACGGGCGGTACATGCTGCAGAAGATCCGGGGCTCGCCGGAGATCAACGCGATGCTGGGAGGGGAGTCGTGGGCGCGGAACCAGTCCACGAGCCTGCGCCAGTACCACAAGAACTACCAGCGGGAGACGTGGAGCCGGGTGCTGGGCATGCTGCGGGACGACGGCGTCATCACGGTGAAGGGCCACGTGCAGAAACCGGTGCTCAAGGAGCGGTTCAAGCAGTTCAACGCGGCCATGGACGAGATCCACAGGACGCAGGGCGCGTGGGTGGTGAGTGATGAGCAGCTGCAGTCCGAGCTCAGGGTGTCCATCGCCGCCGTCGTCGTGCCGGCGTACCGGTCCTTTCTCGGACGGTTCGCACAGCACTTTAGCGCGGGGAGGCAGACGGAGAAGTATGTCAAGCTGAGCGCGGAGGATGTGGAGGCCATCATTGACGAGCTCTTCGACGGGAACGCCACGTCCATGGCCAGGAGAAGGACATGACGACCACAATAACGCTCATCACGTCTTACTAGTAGCTTATACATTAATTATTATTGGCTACACCAAACACACATCGTGGCGCGCACACTCGCTCCATCTGCTTAATTCTCGGTTGTTAATGTTAAGAAATGTATTTTCCTTCTCTTTTTTTTTTTTTGTTCTTCTTCTTTTGGTTGGATACTTGAAGAATGTTCATTACTTTTTGTCCAACAGTGATGTGTAACTAAGTACTTATTGCATTTCTCAGGAGTAGATTTCTGTAATGTGTATCCATGACATGTATTGCCTCGTTGTCAGATGATATGTTCATTGATCGGTCAATCACTTGACAGCCAAATGCAATTCAGACATTTCTGCAATGTGCATGCATGACATGTATTGCCAGATGATACATTGTTTCATTGGTCAATCATCACTACGGCGAAATGCCAATTTGAATGTTTTTATCTTATAAAGCATAAAAACTTACGTAGGCAATCCATCAAACTGGGTAATAATCTTATGTGTTAATCATTTTCTTAGTTAATATGAAGTTTTAGTATAGACTTTGATAGCTTGCGTGCAGTATTATTTTGCAGTAGATTCAAAGATGCAGCTACAAATTTATAATGTGTATCGACAATGGGCAGCTTTATTATACCAAAAGGGGGCCATGGCCCCTCCCCTGCCCCCTACAAGCGTAAATTGTAATAAATGAACTCTAACTGTAAATGTGCTACTGTTCATTTAAGGTTGTACTGATACTAGATTAATGAGCACTATGTAAGAAAAGGTTAATAAGAGACGCGTCTCAATCCATATTGCAGATGTAATTATGTTGCAGCTGCAAATTTAGGTCTACAATGAGTCTGTAATTGAAGACGGCTCCTAATGGAAATATAGTCTCCAATTACTTTAACTAAAGACACTGCTATACTTCACAAGTCTGCAATTTTTTTTTATTGTAGACGTTGTTAGACGTTACGAGTCTGTAATTCCTTCTTATTGTAGACTCTGTTAGATAATACGTGTCTGCAATTGCTTTTTGTTACAAACGTTGCTTGATGTTACGTGTCTGCAAATCTTTACTAATTGAAGACATGGTTAAATTGACACACATGGGTGGTCAGTGACAAGCAGCTGCAGTCAGAGCTCAGGGGGTCCATCGCCGCCGCCGTCATGCCGGCGTACCGGTCCTTCCTCGGATGGTTCGCGCAGCACTTTAGCGCGGGGAGGCAGACGGAGAAGTATGTCAAGCTGAACGCGGAGGATGTGGAAGCCATCATTAACGAGCTCTTCGACGGGAACGCCACGTCCATGGCCAGGAGAAGGACATGACCACATTTTCAGTCATCTTTTTGAAAATTATCTAAACTTACAGTCAGTTAAAAATTAGCAAGTTCTTTATTATTTTCTTCATCAGTCTACAATTTTGGTGTATACCTTGACGTCTCTCCACCGCGACTCCATGTAGAGTGAGGGGTCCGTCTGCGCGTACACCCCGAACTTGAAGTAGTGCCGGTACCTGCCCCGCCCGAACACGGCGAGCCTCTCCTCGCCGTCGACGAACACGGTGAGCTCGTCCGCGCCGACGTCGTGCACGACGTTGAGCCGGAACCACCGGTCCCAGACGTCGGCGTCGACGACCCGCGCCTCGTCGTGGTAGAACATGAGCCGGCCGCCGTACACGTGCAGCATCAGCGTCGTGTTCCGCCCCGACGCCCGCGGCGCGCCGAACACCTGCATGATGGAGGCCCCCGTCGTGCCCGCCGCCACGTACGCGTGGGCCTCGTACTGCCACACCCCGGAAGTGTACGTCTTCTGCACGAAACATAAAAAAAAAAACAGAGAATTACCAACGCATGATTAATCGAACATGATTAGTACTAGTACATGACACTATATTCAGCGTTAATTGAGAGAATGAAGATTTCATTACGTTGAGGAGGATCTCGCTGCGCGGCTTGGTAGGGCTGCTGGGGCTGAAGGGATGGTCGGTGCAGAACACCCACATCCGCCGCACGCCGTCGCGGAACTCGTACCTCTGCTCCGGCGCCAGGTCGTACGGTTTGTGCAGATGGAATTGGTCCTCCGTGAGCTCGACGGCGACGAAGCCGGCGGTCGGGTCAGCGACGGACGACGAGCTCCGGTGGTAGCACGCCACGACGACGAACAACAGCAGCAGGTGCCATGGTGGCGAGGAGTAACGAGCCATCGTGCCTGTATGCTCTGTTTTCAGAACGCAAGAGTAGTGGCACACTTGTGTCCCTGTAAAATGCTGCTAATATATGTACTAACACATGCGCTACAGGTTTTTCTGAGCCATCGTGCCTGTATGCTCTGCCTTGGTGCTAACATGAATATTCTGAGCGGCCTGCAGACGTCTCCGCTGGCTCGTTTGTCAGAGCACCTGGCTGCCTGCAAAGATTTGTTGTTTTGCTCCTGAGTCGTGACAAATGAGAAATACTTGCCGAGCAGGCTGTTTGTTTTATGTGCTAATTGATGCTTTGTTTTATGTGCTAATTGATGTTTTGTTAAATGGATGTTTGGGTTGGAACTTCAAAGTTCAAACGAGTTGCTGTTTTCTTGGCCTGTCCTGTCCTTTATGCCAGCATCATGCAGGGTAAATGCAGCAAGGCTGATGAAGAGCAAAAAAGTTGTTTTCTTTTTCTTATATTTTTCTTTTGTTGAGATGGAGGAGGAAGTAGTAGTACGTTAACAAGCGCCGAGTAAAGTCTGACGAACACTAGTTTGCTGTAAAACTTCTAGCCTATTAAAAATGGGACTCGTGTGCAAATGCTGCTCCTGCTTTTTACTGAAGCGAGGCGTAGAGCCCTCTCTCTTTTTAAAAAAAAAAAGTGCGAAAATGCTGCATCTATGCGACTATGCGTATTCCATAGTGATTGGAACTGAAAATTCGAAGCCACCTTTTTTTAGATGTAACAGAAAAAGAGTACCGGCCTTCACCTCCATGGATCATTGCCGTCCAATTGGTACAAAACAGCAGCACCACAGGCTCCTCTATCGCCACATGAAAAAGCTTAAATAAAAGGAAAGTTACTTGTCACTATATATATACAAGCTATGCTAGCAAAGTGTCCGTGGGTTGCTACGGGTTTTAAAAACAAAAAGTCTAACAAGTGAGGGATCACGCTCGAGCGCCAGCGCACAAGGCCCGGCCGGCCCTTGCCTTGGGCCAACCCAAGAAGAAGGTAGCGAGGCACGGTAGCGCCAACGAGCCCTAGCGGCGGAGTGCGGGCGAGGGCGGGGGCAACGCGGCGGTTTACTGCGGGCGGTGGTCACAACGACGGATGAGCCCTAGCGGCAGAGCGCAGGCGGGTCGGACGTCGCCGGTGGCGGTTTAATGCGGGAGGGGGGAGGGGGCGATTTCGGCGGCGGCGGACGCGGGGGCGCGGCGAGGTGGGGCGGAGTGCGGGGACGGGCGGGCGGTGTGGCGCGGCGTCGCCGACGGAGATAGAAGGATTAGGGGGGAAGAAGGGGATGGCCGGCTCGACGGTGGGCAGCGACAGGCGGGGCTCGCGGCAGGGGAGCGCGCGGACGTGGTTGGTGGAGGAGCTCATGGACATGGTGGGGGACGCGGCGGGGGGAGCGCGGCGCCGCGATCGGAACGGACAGATGGCAGAAATTACCTTATAATGTAAATGAATATTATCTTATAATGTAAATGAATAGCCAGATTTTAATTTATCTCAACCTCTATGATTTAATGACTTCATTTTTTTTATACGTGACCCATCAACCTTTGTCCTTGTCCTTTTTATTATATATTGTTTTATCTTTTGAGCTCTTGTTTTGATTAATAAGAGAACGTAAGTCAGCATAGGGAAAAAAAAGTGAGTCCAGCTCAGAAAAAAAAATCCGATAGAATTGTTTAATTGGAGAAGAGATAGACTTACATAGTAGAAAGGCAGAATAACGGGACGGGTGGACGACACCACTTAAATTAATATAGTTTAGATTTAGATAGATACTTGGGCAATTGCTCAGGTTTCCTCGATCTCCCTGCTCCCTAGGAAAACTACAGCTCCTGACGTGTTATCTAGAAAGAAACGCATCCGGTGGAGCATCTCTTACAAATCCATCCAGAGAGAAACGCATCCGTGCAAACAAAGGCAACTCCCCGGCTCCCCTTCCACACGCCAGCCATTGTTGTCGAAAAAGCACCCAGCAAGGAAGGCAAGCCAGCAGAGCCATTTCAGTCTTTCAGACCCAGGACAGGTCGGTAGAGGTGGAGACGCTCATCCTGGTCGAGGCCAACAAGCCGCCGGTGCAATACATTCGAGCCGGCGCACCAAGGGAGCTCTGGTACGCCTGTTGAAGCGCGAGCTCCAACCGTTCAATAATGGAGGTCATGTGGAACGACGACGAGCCCGAGACGGACCGCCATGACGATCGACCGCTGGACGAGCCGGCGTCCGTGGGCACCACCGTGCAACAGTCGAAGTCGCTGGCGATTGATGAACAAGCACGAGTGCAATCTCCACCTGTCGACGAAGATCCAATGCAAGTGCGGCCGCAGGTAACGCAAGCGCCACCCGCCGAAGAAGTACCAGCTGCTCCAGGCATCGTCTTGGAACAATCGAAATCGTTGGTGGTTGACAGACAAGCGCAAGCACTACCGCCTGTCCAAGACCCAATGCAAGCGCTGCCAACAGTGCAAGAACAACGACTACTCGTCGAAGAACCAGCTACGGGCATCTCGGAACAGCCGTCGGTGATCGATCAAGAGGCGCAAGCGTTACCCGTCCAAGATCCAGTACTACAAGTGGCATCGTCATCAGTGCAAGCGCCACCCGCCAAGGAAGTATCATCATCATCAGCCCCGGGAAGGTTGGAACAGCCGAAACCACTGGCGCGAGCATCGCCTGTGCAAGATGATCAAGCGCAAGTGCCACCCGTCCAAGACACGGTGCAGCGAGAGCCGGTGCCGGTGACTGATCAAGAGAAGCAGAGACCACCGGTCCAAGATCCCGTGGAAGAGTCGCCTACCGAAGCACCGACGCCGCCGCCGGTCGAGCAACCGGTGCGAGAGACGCTGCCGGTGGTTGACCCGCCTGTCCAAGAACCCGTGAAAAAGCCGCCGCCGGTGGCGCCAGTAGTATCAGCTCCACAACCAGAGGAAGGGCGCCCGCAACCGCAGGTTGAGCTTGAGCCACTACCCGCTGAAGAGCCGGTGGCAGCGTCGTCACCTGCCGAGGCACGGGCGCAAGAGACGCCACCACCACCGGCCGAACAACACGTGGAAGCAGAGGCGGCTCCGTTGTCTGAGGAGCCACCACTTCCAGAACCAGAACCAGAACCAGTGCAGAGCCCGTCGCCGCCACAGGTCGCTCTACCTGATCTACTACCATCACCGACGCCGCCGCCGCCACCACCGCCTGCTCCGACAATAATGGCCACCACAATGCCGGAGGTTCCACGAGACGGTGAATCTGGCAGCAGTGAATTGGACGGCGATGACGACGGGAGGAACGCGAGCGAAGGTGACGACAAGGGGAGATCGCCGCCGCGGGTGCCAGGACGGCGCCGCCGCCGGTTCCCGATGTGCATGGTGGTCGGTCCCGCGGTGATCCTGCTCGCGCTCGCGGCGGCCGCGTCCTGGCGGCGGCGGCAGCAGCAGCAGCATCGTGGGGCGGCGCCTGTAGCTCCGTGTGTGAGCGCTGACACCTGGGTTCGGTCCCTGGGATCATCCGTGCCTCACAAAAGCCTCCCGGGGCAGCAGCACGGAGCGCCTGCCCGGCGGTGACATCTGTTGTGTCTGAGTGTGCGCCGTTCGCGTACATCTCGTCGTTGAAGCGTTCTGGTTTGTGCATGAAGCAGGATTTTTTTTAGTCCAGTCTATTTTTTTATTGGGTTGAAACTTCAAACGACCGGCTATTTGTGACGTGTACTTGCTTGACCTGTCGTCTGCTCGTGATCATACTCCTCGATTTTGGTATTACAGTTCACAGATTCTTCTCCTTTTTTTTTTTTTGAGCATATAGAGTCAACGAATTCGAGACGTGGAGCTAAAGATGATCCAAAGCATACAATGCACAGAAGTTATAATCGTGGTCCCCGATCCGTTGGAGCATCTCGTCCAAACCCCGTCCGCGGAGAAACGCATCCGTGCAGACAAAGGCAACAACGCCTATCGCACACACGCAGAAGCCATGGTCTCGAAGTACGAAAGCACCCAGCGAGGAGGCAAAGCTGGAGCCAAACTGTAGTCTTTCAGACCCCACTCCCCAGTAGTAGAGGTAGCAGCGGAGGATCGCGCGCGGCGTGCCGGTGGTCCGTGGAGTCCAGTGCAAAGCCCAAACCGGGCAATGGACGTCACGTGGCACGAAGAGCTCCTTGATCCGCCCATCGAGCTGGCTCCGGGCATCTTACTGAAACACACCAAGCCGTTGAAGGTTCATCAGCAGGCGCGAGTGCCACCACCCGTCCAACAAGGTCTAGTGCAAGTGCCTCCACAGACACAGAAAAAATCACACAGTCTGTTTGGCCCACGGCACAGATTCTACCATGAGCTGTCCACGGCACAAAGCCCACGACACCTCTCAGATGGTAAATAGTTTATGTCACGGGCCGAATATCAGATCCGGCACACGGCGAAAAGGCTGTCGGACCGTTAGGTCTGACGGCCGAACTCCCTCTGTGCCATGTGCTAAACTCTCTGGCACACGACACAAATTAAATCTGTACCGTGTGCCTGATCCCATGGCACACAGCACAAATCTATGTCGTGTGTCAAGATTTCTGCAAACGGTACAGATAGTTTCTAGAAACTATATAACTGCCTCTGTGCCGTATGTCTTGGTTTTTGCACACGGCACAGAGGCTTTATACAACCATAAATTATTAAATTTTAGCGTCCTCGGATCATCCAAAACACACATACAATATATATCACAATATTTATCACATTCAACATTCAGATACTATAACATTCATCAGAAACATAGAATAAATATAATACACACCACAAATTATCATCCATCACAAATATCTATCAGAAACATGCAAATAAACAAAGTATCATCATGTGATTTATGACCTACATTTAATTTCTATCACTACAACCCTATTTACAAAAAATAAATAAAAAATATCAAACAAATCCAAAAAATAACCAAACTTTGACATTACACATGTCATGTGATTTATGACCTACATAAAAAGGGTTGGTTTCAAAATAAAATTGGACCGTCAAATTATTTCTAAATCATATAAAATCCTTCTCATCAACTTTGAAACTTCTCCGGAGATTGTTAGGTTAGTAAGCTACGTACCTGATAACTTGTGCGAAACTTTGCTAACTTTTTATCGCAACATCCATGCATGAAATAACTATGTCAGGAGCAATATCATGATTCTTAGACTTTATTTGCATTTTCTACAATTTAAACACCGTTAGACAACACGTTGGTCATAATATTTCATGTACAAGATTACCAACATTTACTCACATTGCATGTATACGGGCTCAAATCGGTGTTACAAACATAACTATAAAGTTTGTTTCTACTATATTTCAATATTTCAAACACTTGCAGTTCAAATTTAAATTATTACGAGAAAATACAAATAATGAAATAAATGCACCAAATATACCAAATTTTTCTAGAAATACACAAATTTGTAACATGAGATACCACATACAGTCTTCATAGTACATAAAAAAATTGGGAGAGAAAAGAAGTTAAAAAAAATTATTTTACCATGTGCGATAATATAACACACGTCACTAGTGTTTAATACACGACACAAAAACAACTGTGTTGTGTGCTCAGTCCTAACACACGGCACAAATAATTTTATGTCGTGTGCAGCTAACGGACACATGACACAGAGGTGACGCCGTTCAAAGTTTGAAACGGTGCCCTCTGTGCCGTGAGCCCCATGCCTGGAACACGGCACAATTTTATTTTTATCGTGTGTTTGGTCAATGCACACGACACAATTTCATTTGTCATATGTTAGGTCAGTGCACACGACACAGACTTGTGTGCCGTGAACTTTTCTTGTGTCGTGTGTCGATAACGTGGGCACACGGTAGAATCATCTCTGTGGCATGTGCTCGATAGATAGCCCACAGCACAGGCCGGAGGCACACGACACATTACGGATTTTCCGTAGACCACCCATTGAAGACCAAAAGTCCCTGTCGGTGATTGATCGTCAAGAGGAGGAGAAGCAACCACTTGTCAAAGACCACGTGCAAGAATCCTCGCCCGAAGCACCGGTGCAAGGAGGCATTGTGACACTCCTAGTGTCATAAATGTTCCAAGAACAGCACCTTAGTCATCACAAGAACCTAACACCAAAAATTTAAACTGAAATGACCAAATTTGAATTTAAATTAAGCATATTTGAATTCCACTTGAACTACAAATCCAGATTTTTCAACATGACTCATACCTACCAAACCTATATGTTGATGTTCATGGTGGAGTAGAATTTTAAGAAATTTTTCAGAATTTTATCCCTTGATTTAGGGGCCAAAATAAATGCCAAAATGGTCCAAAACTGCCCCTATTTGAAAATTTCTCATCCAAATTTAACTAACAACAATTGAGTACTATCATTTTTGTAAAATGGCGTACATCACGGTGAATACGCACATATTTTGATAATTTCCATGGGATTCATATTTTTAAATCTATGAAATTATTAAGCCAATGCTGTTTTGAAAACCAACGAAAAAGAAAAGGGGATCGGGTCCCACGCGTCAGCCACCACTCTCTCTTCCTCCTCCCGGGCGGGCCTGGGCGCCCGGCGCCTCGCCGTCGTGTGGCAGCCGTACGCCGGCGGTTGGCCTCACCCGGTCAGCCCGACCGCCCCGCGCCCGAGGTCGCACCCTCATTTCGATTCTCTCCCACCCATTTCGGTTCCCACGCCTCCTCTTTCTCCCCACCCGAAGCAAGCCGCCGCCGCCCCCATTGCCACCGGCCGGAGCTCACCGCGCCGCCGCTCCGGGCCACCTCGGCACAGATCCACCAGCTCTTCGGAAGTGCCTTGGACTCCTCCCCCGATTCCACCCCTCGCCGACCACCGTGACGTCTCCATTTGCCCACAAGAAATCGAGGTCCGGCGACCCCTTCTCCACCTCCGCCGCTCGCCGCCGGCCGCTCCGGTGAGCTCCATCTCCCGCCAACCCCGCTCCCAAGTTCCTCTTCTCGCTCGCTCCCCGGTGGTGTGGCTCCCGTCGCGCGCGGTCGCCGTGGACCCCGCTCCGGCGCCGGCGTCGGCAGTGCCCCACCGCAGGCCACACGGCCCCGGATCCGGTGCGGCTGCACCCGGATCTAGCCCTTTCGCGCCGTAGCCCCCGTGTGGCTAAAATTCCATTGGCTCCAGCCTATTTAATATTTTCCTTTAGTTTATTTATTCTAGAAATTGCTAGAACCTTGTAAAATGCATATCTAATTCACCACTAATGATTATCGAGCAAACTAAATTTCTATGAGTTCCTCTAAACACATACTACTATAGAAAAATGCTAAATCATGTTTCATGTTAGTTTTATTTTTAGGATTAAAATAAATAATAAAAACTTTTATAAATTCATAAATAATTATAGGGAGCTGATAAAATCTTGAAACTTGGCCACCAAATAGGTATTTCAGTTTCTAGTCTTCCTGAAAAATGTCGTAGGGTAAGTCTCGGTATATTAGCTATAATTAAATTAATACCTTTTTCCTTATGTTAATTATTTAAAATTATTGGCTCATTGCATGTCTATGAAACTTGGGCCATAATTCACCCCTGGCATGACCTAGTTGCAGTAAATTCCCCATATGCATTTGGTTTCCAGAACTAGGCTAAACTGTTTAATGGTAGGGTAGCTCCAATAATTCACTAGGCATTATAAATTCATTCCGATATGTAGGTTTGACTACTATGTCTTTCATGATAAACATCATATAAGCTGTAGGTAATGCCTTGACCAGCAACGCTAAGTAATGTATATGTTGCACCTCCGTCCGGTCATCGCGACCGCCATATTTTATACAACGTCATCGCGATTAAATACTCGAGTCCATGAAGGAAATACACTAAACGCCCTGACCCTGTGCCTCCACTAAATACGTTACATTGTTGAACTAATCAGCACACCTCGCTCACTTCCCCGAGAAATAGTGTGCATTAACGTATTTATTAAGGAAGTGCCATGAATCTTCTCTCATAAGCATCATCTTTTGCATCATAAAGATCACGCAGTGAACCAAGTGGAGACGGGACCGGAGCAGGAGCCAGAAGGAGACGGTGGTGTCGCAGCTAACCAAGAGCAGAACTCAGGCAAGCCTCGGTGCATCCCATCAAGTTTTTACCTTTTTATTTTCACATTAGATAGTGTGATGTAGGTTTGCCTGTGCATTAAGTTTATAGGAGTTGTTCGAAACCTAGTATTGCAGTAGGATTCCTGTACCTGGTATTAGCCTTAGGACGGTAGTCGCTCTGCTTAAATTAGGTCGGCTATTCATCGAGTGATATGGAGACCGCTCGTAGATCAGGACTCATCACTTGGGGAATTTTGGCGAATGATGGAAACTTGGAGTGGGACAACCAATAAAGACCGGACGGGCAACTAGGTGGAAAGGGAAGGACAGCTTGTCTTCAAGGAGGTAGCCCCATCCGAGTCCCCTAAGGCTACGCCTCATGTCCGGCCCATGGGATCAAGTTTGAATGTACTGTTTGCATGCTGGAGTTATGGGCCCAGTAAACCGACGTAGCTACGACTACTGCCTGGTTGGAAGATAGCCTTCTCCCTTCTTTGGTGGAACTGGGGTTGAGAGGAGGGAGCAATCCAGCCACGGATGGCGGCACGGGGCGCATCGCGTTGGGGGACCCTTCTCGGAGGAGTCTGGACCCGGAAGACCCTGCGGTACCGTAAGCGAAAGATTGCTCCATGCGGCTTCCAGGAAGCGCGTATGGGTTGTGCAAGCAGGTTTTTCCTGTAGGATGTAAATCGATTCGATTCGCTGCCCCTCACAGTAACGAGTACCACTTGATCGCTGCTCTGGAACAGTGTCGGAAGCCATTAAGTTGATGAATGGGTTTAACACTACTGTTTGAAATTATTAAGAATTGTTTGCAACCTTGATTGCTATAGCTTTAGGGCAAACTAAATTTATCATTTCGCATGACAACTTAACCTGCTGCTAAAACATGAAAAATAAGGATCCACTCTTAGGCTGGCTTTTTGACAATATAAACCCTACCTCTAACCTTTGCATGTCTAGGTGTCAACTGTAGTTGGCCATTTTGACGGGTCAGTCTTGCTGAGTAAATTAGTTACTCAGGGCGTAGCTCTTTGTGATTTTCAGATGACCAAGGCGGAGACTGCCACTACGGTGGGAGATTCCACTGGGAGGGCCAGCGCTCCGACTGCTGGAACATTGAGTGTTAGCTGTGCACGAATGAAGACGAGGAGTAGTTCCTTGATTGCCGGTACGGTGCTTGGGCAAGGCACCTATTATGGCTGGGTGGTTCCCTGTATGTCGCCGTGAGAGGACGATTGTATCTTATCTATTTCATCGAACTAGTTGAATCATTATTGAACAATTAGCTTCCGTAATTTACTTTGGATAAACCTCTGGTTTGTAATATAACTTCAGATCTATGTAAAAGTCTGTTCTCCACCTATGCTCTTGTTGTAATTATTTGCTTCTATCATGTGTTGTACTATTGGGCGTCACAGCGCGTGTCGCCACCCGAGGAAGATCCTGGAATGGAGCCGTCTCCGTGGTAAGGCGGTTCCGTGACAGCGTGGTATCAGAGCTGTTTCAGGGATAGTGCAACATTCAAAGACATATTTTCGAAAACCCCATAACAAACGTGTGAGGACGTGCCCAATAGGTTATTATTAGTTATGATCCAGGTGGCAAAGCTAACTGTAGGAGGTTGTTTGTTTAAATACTGCATCTACGACATCGTCAACGCAGGTATGTGTCCCGCCCAGTGGACAGTAACATGGAAAGCTAGCACAATGGTGTGAACACAGGTTGATTGCGTAAAACATCAGTGTCCTGCCCTAGGACAATAATAAGGGATTATTTTTGGCTCGTTTCTTTTGATTTGATGTATTGTTTCTGGAATGAATCTTCTGCAGGTACGCTAACCATGATTTTCGTAAGAAACGGGTAGTATACGACTGACTTGAGAGATCGATTGCCACCAACTATACGTATGGTTCTATTCGTGACCAAATTTTATTTTGTGAGGACGGGTAGGCTGAAATCATACGCATACATGAAAAATATTAAAGCACCGAGACATTAACACGAAACTGAAATTTCAGCAAACATGTCATCCACATAAAAATCAATATCTTCTCACTCGTGAGTCAAAACCATTTTTGGCCGTCCGAGTCAGCACGTCGAATTCGGGTTATTCTAAATTTCAGATTTTTAACCTATCGTGTAAAATCCATAACTCCTTGCTCCAATCACCCCAAGGGCTGTATGAGCACTTTCTGAAAAGGTTATGAAAGGTACTACAACTTTGGTAGTTTAAGATTGCGGGTTTGATACCGGAAAGGCAGAGCTATGAACAAAGCTTTAGAGTAACCCGAGTCTGTCCAGAAAACCGATTCGGGAATTGGACAAGTAGGGTAAAAATTTGAATATCTCGAGTTCCGAGTATTGGATGGATGCGTACAAATATGCATTAGAAAGGTATAAAAATTCTCTATAATTTGGGTAAATTGCTCCAGAAATTCTTGGCCTAGGACTCCAGATTATAGAACATTTCCGGAGTGAACCCCATGATGCTCGGAACAAAATTTTTAGATTCTGACTTGCCACTTAGAAAATTCCTAACTCCTGATTCCCACATTGGATGGGGATGAGTAAGTACTTGTTGGAAAGGTGGTGAAAAACTCTACCACTTTAGTATTCAATTGCTGTCCAGAATCTGTAAGTATGATTGCCTAAAAGTTCGACGAAGTGGCTGCTGTATTCTAGGACAGAACGTACCATTTAGCGGAGTAACCGAATCCACCTTAGAATATGTAACCACTCGCGGTGGTTAAAGTCCATGTATCACTCATCACATCGTATTGT
Source organism: Eleusine indica (assembly GCA_030378355.1). NCBI lineage: Eukaryota > Viridiplantae > Streptophyta > Magnoliopsida > Poales > Poaceae > Eleusine > Eleusine indica. The sequence goes on from CM059494.1 coordinate 52,109,994, forward strand.
TTTATTTTTGACTTGCACTGTCTGCATTGGAACGAGTACTCACTATTTGGGTTTGTATTACAGATGGACGAGCACGGGTTTGAGGTGTTCCAGCACGACGGGTGGCGTTATACCACCGGTCTTCACCACCGTGGCTTTCCCACCCTCCTGTGGGAGATGCTGCGTGATGTAAACAAGGATTCCCGATCTTCCGAAAGGTTCTTGGTAAGTTGATTTGGTCGGAGGCGACACACAAATCGATCCGGTTTCAGAACAGCACGTTCTAAACCCCGCAATCGCAGCACGACGTCTCCTCTGGTTATCAACCGTCCAAAGACGATTGACCTCGCCGAGAAGGCTAATCCCTGCCTGCGAATCAAGAACACAAGCAAGAACAACAAAGAATGCAACACAATTGCAGATGTATGATTAAACTCTCGAAGTTGGGGTCTCACAAACCGATGAACGACGACACTGTTTATGAACAGAATTAATCTAAGCAAAACCCGAACCCTAATGGTGCGGCAGCGGCTGTATATAAAGACCCTAGGGTCATGCAAGACCCTCTGGATGCACCCCTAATTGGGCTCAACTAAATACAAAGTCCAAAGGCCAAAAATAGGCGACGTAGCACCGACACAGATTCTAGACTCTCTTGTTTCGACGATTCCCGATGACTCCGGATGAATTTTGACATGAGGCTGGCGGCATTGGAAAGGTCTTCTCCTTATCTTTCCGTGCATATGTAGAACATCCGTTTGCCTCCTGGGTGACTATTTTAGTGCAGACTGATCCTGGGCCCCAAAACAGACTCGAAGTCGGTTTTGATTGGGCCTCCACTTTGGCTTCCAAGCCCTTGCTGGTCCTCGACGCTCCCAACTCCTTCTCCCATCATCTCCTGGTCCTCTGCATGGTTTCTAATCATAAAATAATCATTAGGTAGCAAACCATTCTCAAAAGTAACATATAGCGAAGAACGTAGGAACGAGCTCACCTCTAAATTTAGTCGTCGTGCACGAGCTCTAGTCATTGTACCTTGCAAGTCCAGAATTGGAGAAGTGTTGTGTGTATCCATAGGAGTGATGTCCTCATCACTGCGCACCTTAGGCTACGAGGAGCAGCCTTCGTACTGTGGGCGTGAGACCTGCCGCCACGGTGTGCCGTTTGCAGAGGTGCACATCAGTGTCGCTCCACACCCGCGCAACCCCAACTTGGCGGGGATGGAGAGCACAGTCACGGCTGGGAGCCTCAGAGAGGGACTGGAGAGAGTCTCCCACCGAGCTCTCACTCACTTCTGTGGGCGCAACATAGCAGCGCTCTCGGGGACTCCGTTCGAGATGATCCTCATTTGGCATCAGGCTGACCCGGTATGGCAGAGGCGTGTGAGACGCGTCTCTCGCGACGACTACCCGGAGTACCACGCGGGATACCACCGCGTATCTCACTACTCCAAATACCTCCTCAACTTGGATGAGGAGTCTAGCAGCCGCAGTAGGATCTTACTAGCGGACGCTGAGCAGGTGTGGGTGTATAGGAACGACCTACAGGCACAGGTTGATGCACAAAGAGAGAGATTCAGCAGTTGACAGCTGCTCTTAAGGCGAGTGAGACTCGCGTGACGGAGGTCACTAGGCAGCGTGACACTCTCGCGCAGAAGGTGGACAGACGGGATTTGATTATGCAGCAGCGTGCCAACCACAACGAGCACCTGCAGTAGCAGCTGACGAGTGCCTAGCAGGAGATGGACCTTATGGCGGAGGACCTGGAGACCCTGGCTCACGAGAAACAGGACCTCTAGGCTCACTTGGACGTGATTGCTGCACCACCGGTAGCACCCGCAGAGGAGGATCCCGAGGAGGACGTGGGCAAGGAGTCCGACGTGGACTACGAGCCACTATTGGTCGTATCTACGCATCCACTTATATACCGCAAGAGGACGGTGTATGATTATAGCACTTTTTCCCTTGAATTGAGTATTCCAAGGTATATCGAATCCACTGGGACCTTAGGGATTTATTAAACAAAGTTAACAGTAAAAGATCTAGTCAAGGCTACTGTCAAGGTCAGGTTGCATGAGAGGGAGACTGGGCAGCGCAAAGGTGCACCAGACGGTAAATCTGTTGTTACGCTGATCGGCGCGGGATTGAGCCGATCGGCACACTGGTGAAACTAAGCCAATCTGTGGTTGCGCCGATCGGCGCAGGAGTTGAGCCAATCGGCACACTGGTGAATCTAAGTCAAGGTGTGCGAGATCTAGTGAATCTGGGGTTGCGCCGATCGGCGCTGGAATTGAGCCGATCGGCACACTGGTGGATCTAAGCTGAAGTTGTTGCGCCGATCGGCGCAGGGGTTGAGCCGATCGGCACATAGTGAGTCTAAGCTGAAGTACACCAGATCTTGTAAACCTATGCTGATAAGTGAGTAGCCAGATATCTACTAGTGAGATCGTAACCAGATAGTCTAATTGAATAGCATCATAATGGGTAATTACATAGATCAATGAAAACCTATAATGAGTAAGACCACCCTGCTTTCCGAGCGGCTCCCGATTTATCGCTGCCGGGAGGAAACCCTTAATCGCGCGAGTATCTTACCCTACTAAACTATCCAATAGTGCTGCGCAGGCTTTGTGCTGTCACCGCTAAACCACACTACTGGCATCATCAAGCAACCATAATCAATACAATGTCCGAATACTATCCTAATCATCACGATTAAGATAACATCTACTTACTTAGCCTAGAACTAAGCAATTGGAATAAGCACAGGCACGATTATAGAATCAAGATAGACAAATCACCGAAACCATCATCAACATATTCAATCATCCTTGAGATACATAGAGTAAGATTCATCCCCGTCGAGATGGCCTACCTTGACGGATCAACCCTTGACTCTAATGGTTCTTGAAACTCAACTAGAGATCTATTCTAACAGGGCAAGCCCCGGTGGCTCTAACTCACGGATCTGGTGTTCCTTTGTCGCCCCTTTTTTCTGCGGCGAGGGTTTACAAGTATTTATAGGGGTTCTACTCATAAAGGACTCGGTTTCTAGCAAATAAGGCGGTTGCGCCGATCGGCGCAGGATTGCGCCGATCGGCGCAAGCCGTGTCTTCTCTGATTTCTTCCCCGAGTCGGTTCTTCTGTCTTCCACAGCTGCCATATGGGCCTTTTCCTTCGAGATAAAGTCTTGTACTACATGTTAAGATCTTGGAGTTCCATAAAGCTTCTTAAAGTTCTATTATTCTTCTTAGACAAATATCTTCAAGTGTCTTGCGCAGATAAACTTCCATAAACATGTGGAATGGGCCTCGGTCACTTCTGTGAGTCAAAACACCCTTGCGTCGATCGGCTCATGGGCTGCGCCGATCGACGCACTGGGCTTCTTCAGTGCTTTTCGTCACTTCTGGACTCTTGTCCTCTCCATCATCGCATTAATCACCAATTTTACCTGTTTCTGTAATAAAGCTCCAAAACAACGCATATACAAATATATAGGCAATATCACAGGTAAATGGCCTAAATTAGTATCAATTATGCTCTAATTGGGGAAATATTCACATATAAAAGGGGCACTTGGGAAGTGCCAACAGCCACCCGCTCTGTCAGGCGCAGACCGTCCAGGACCCTCGGGCACCGCCGGAGACAGGGCCTAGTAGTCGTAGTAGACACGACTAGGCCGTATGTGTAGGGCATGGTAGACGGGTAGCTTTGACGATCCACGCGTGATTGTTGTATTTTGAGGATCACCCGCATGAATAGCTTTTGGAAACTCGATGGCCACACATTTCGAGTCTATGAAGTATGGAACTGTCGACTTGTATTAGGACCAGTGTAAACTTGGAAGTTTCAGCTTTTATCAGGATTATGTTGTTTACCAAATTGCTGCCCTGTGTTGCTGTGTTATTTGATTTGGTAACCTGTAATGATCATGTTGGATAAGAGACTAATTAGAATCCTTATTCTTATATTTCAGCATGGTGCGCACCCGCAATACCAATGAGCTCCATGGAGAACAGCCCGAAGGTTCCAGGGCAAGGAGAAATGACTCTCCACAAGGGACTCCACCACCACCGCCGCCACCCAACCCTATGCAGATGATGGTGCAGTTCTTCGCCACCATGATGGAAATCTAGCAGCAGCAGGCGGAGTTCATGCGGGAGCTGGCACAGCAGAACCTAGCAACCCGAAATGCTAGGGGCCACAACGACGGCGCACCGCAGAGCAGCACCTACACTGACTTCCACGCCACCAGGCCACCCACATTTAGCTCAACCACTGAGCCCATGGAAGCGGAGAATTTTCTTCGCATGCTCTAGTCCAAATTTGGGCTCCTTAACTGCACGCCAGTGCAGAAGACGTTGTTCGCAGCACAGCAGCTGCATGACGCAGCTGGGGCATGGTGGGCTAACCATGTCACCTCAGTTGGTGCGGACCAACAAATCACTTGGGACGACTTCAAAGATGCGTTCCGTGCTCACTATATCCCTGTGGGGCTCGTTCGCAAGAAGGCACGTGAATTCGCCGCACTGAAGCAAGGCAACCGCAGCGTCGAGGAGTACTGCGAAGAGTTCAACCAGTTGGCGCTATACGCCTCGGAACAAGTTGACACCCCCGCCTAGCGCAAGGACTGTTTCTTGGAGGGGCTAAGTGCAGAACTATAGGACCGCCTCAACCTTAACATGGGCGGTACATTCGCTGAGTTTGTCAACAACGCTATCATCGCGGAAGACGGATATCGCAAGGTGATGGCAGAGCGGAAGAGGTCCGCAAGTGCTATGGGGTCATCCAATGGACCCCCGCAGAAGTTCCGCATGGTGTACACCATCCCATCTGGACAGAGGTACCGTTCCGCCCCCGTGCCAGCACCCTTTGTGTGCCCACCTCAGCTGGCACAGCAGCGACCCTAGGCATCACGCCAGCAGCAGGGTCAAGCTGGGTACCGCCCTCCACAGCAACAGAACGCCCAGGCCAGACCCTTCCCCTGCTACAACTGCGATCGTCTTGGACACTTCTCGAGGGAGTGCCCGCACCCCAAGAAGAGCACTGGCCAGAACTCGCCAAGGAACAACAACCGCGATAACAGAGGACCAGTCCGTACTAGCCGCGTAAACAACAACACCCTGGAGGAGATTCCGGAGAACAGCCCCATCCTCGCTGGTATGTTCTCTGTTCGAGACCACCCCGCACTAGTTTTGTTTGATTCAGGAGCATCACATAGCTTTGTTAGTGGGATATTTGTTGATAAGTACCGGCTGCCTCGCACCCTTATGAAAGCACGATGCACCATTAGATTAGCTGGTGGGCGAACCCCTGCTCTCTATGAAATTGAGAAACTCCCAATAACCCTAGGAGCCAAAGTCTACCCTACCAAGTGCATGGTCTTAGAGGGGTCCAACATTGACATCATTCTGGGCATGCCTTGGATGAGGCAACATAAGGCTATATTGGACATAGATGCCTACACCATACACCTAAACTCTCCCACCCAATGGTAGCATAAGCTTCCGGGTACTACCTCCCCAATTGGCCGCACCAAGCATTCACCACACCACCGCCGGGCAGGTAAAGGATATTCCAGTGGTTAGGGAATTTTCGGACGTATTCCCTGACGATCTCCCTGGACTTCCACCGGATCGGGACATTGAGTTCAAGATTGAGCTTCAGCCGGGTACGGCACCTATATCCAAAAGGCCGTATAAAATGGCGCCCAAGGAACTAGCTGAGTTAAAGGAGCAGCTGAAGGAGCTGCTGGATAAGGGATTCATTCAACCAAGTTCTTCACCTTGGGGTTGTCCGGCACTGTTCATGAAAAAGAAAGATGAGACCTTGAGACTATGCATAGATTACCGACCCCTCAATGCTGTGACTATCAAGAACAAGTATCCATTGACCCGTATTGACATTCTCTTTGATCAGTTAATAGGAGCTAAGGTTTTATCCAAGATCGATCTCCGGTCTGGATACCATCAAATTAAAATCCGTGCCGAAGATATTCCCAAGACCGCATTTTCTACCCGATACGGACTATATGAGTATTTAGTGATGTCGTTTGGTTTGATAAACACTTACCAGAGTTGGACAAGTTTGTAGTGGTGTTCATTGACGACATCCTAGTCTACTCTAAGTTAGAAGAAGAACATGTAGAGCATCTTCGTGTTGTATTACAGAGGTTAAGGGAGCACCAGCTATATGTTAAGTTTAGCAAGTGCGAGTTTTGGTTGAAGCAAGTACCATTTTTAGGCCATATTATCTCAGAAGAAGGCATAGCGGTAGATCCTAGCAAAGTAAGAGATGTACTGAATTGGAAGACACCGAAGACCGTATTTCATATACGTAGTTTTCTAGGATTAGCCGGTTACTACCGCCGTTTCATCCCCAACTTCTCCAAAATTGCAAAGCCCATGACCGAGTTGCTTAAAAAGGACAAGAAATTCATATGGGATGAAGGCTGCGAAAGTGCTTTTCAAACCTTGAAGAACCACCTGACCACGGCCCCAATATTAGCCCAACCGGACCTGGGGAAATCGTTCGATGTCTATTGTGACGCTTCGGGTATTGGATTAGGATGCGTGCTCATGCAAGATGGGAGAGTCATTGCTTATGGATCAAGGCAATTGAGGAAGCACGAATAGAATTACCCTGCACACGATCTGGAGTTAGCAGCAGTGGTGTTAGCCTTAAAGATGTGGAGACATTACCTCCTTGGAAATTTAGTTCGTATATACACCAACCACAAAAGCTTGAAGTACATTTTCACTCAAGATCACCTGAACATGAGACAATGTCATTGGTTGGAATTGATTAAGGACTACGAGTTGGAAGTGCACTACCACCCAGAAAAGGCTAATGTCGTGGCTGACGCACTAAGCCGCAAGGCTCAATGCCACCACATCCTGGTCAGCCCGCAAGTCCAAGATGGTCATTATGTTCAAGTGACACCCCACGAAGCCCTCTGTAACCTATCATTAATTCCTACCTTACGGGAAGAAATAGTAGCAGCCTAGAAAAATGATATTGTCATAGCACATCTCAGAAGAAGACTAAAAGAGGGCGACACTAAGGTACAATGTTTTCAAGAAGATGCAGAAGGTGTTTTATGGTTCCAGAATCGACTAGTGGTGCCTAAGGATATGGAACTCCGCAAGAAGATTCTGGACGAGGCCCATATTACAAAGTACTCCATGCACCCGGGCAGCAACAAGATGTACCATGATTTGAGATCCAGATATTGGTGGACTCGTATGAAAAGGGAAATAGCACGATATGTCGTAGAGTGTGATACCTGCCGCCAAGTCAAGGCCGATCATCGGAAGAAGGCGGGCCTACTACAACCCATGAGTGTTCCAACTTGGAAATGGGAGGATATCAGCATGGATTTCATCGTTGGTCTACCACTGATGTCACATAAATTCAACTCCATATGGGTCATTGTTGACAGGTTGACGAAGGTCACCCACTTTATTCCTGTGTCGACACGGTTCAAGATGCAAAAATACACTCAACTATACATTGAGCAAATCATGTGTTTTCACGGAGTGCCCAAAACTATCATATCCGACAAAGGCTCCCAGTTTGTGGGACGCTTTTGGGAGAAGCTACACGAGTCACTGGGCACCAGGTTGATTAGAGGTTCCACGTACCACCCCCAAACAGACGGTCAGACGGAAAGAGTTAACCAAATATTGGAAGACATGTTGAGGGCGTACGTATTGAATCACAACACAAAGTGGGATGAATGCCTACCCTTGGCAGAATTCGCATACAACAATAGTTATCAAGAAAGCATCAAGATGGCACCATTCAAGGCTCTCTACGGTCGCTGTTGTCGCACACCACTGAGTTGGTCAGAATCAGGGGAGAGACTAATATTTGGCCCGGAATTAGTGCAGCAAGCAGAGGAGAAAGTACTTGAAATCCAATCAAACTTATGAGCAGCAAAATCCAGGCAGAAAAGTTATGCGGATAAAAGACGCCGCCCGTTGGAATTCAGGGTCGGTGATATGGTCTACCTTCGAGTGTCACCAACCAAGGGTGTACAGCGATTTGGGATTCACGAAAAGTTGGCACCTCATTATCTTGGCCCCTACCCCATCGTAGCGAGATATGGACCTGTGGCCTACAAGATTTGATTACCGGTGGAACTCGCTGGAGTGCATGACACGTTCCACGTGTCCCAACTCAAGAAATGTTTGAAGACACCAGTAGATGCTCCATTGGAGGGCACCGAACAACTACAACCTGACTTAACATACTCAGAGCGCCCAACGAGGGTATTGGATAAGAAGGAATGAGTTACCCGCAAGAAGACGCTCAAGTTCTACAAGATTCAATGGAGCAACCACCCCACCAGGGAGGCCACTTAGGAAACTGAAGAGTTCCTGCAAAGCCACTACCCCGAGTTCCTACGCCACCACTTAGGTAAACCGTTATCACATCCTTTAATCTCGGGACGAGATTTCTTTAAGGGGGGACGGCTGTGACACTCCTAGTGTCATAAAGGTTCCAAGAACAGCACCTTACTCATCACAAGAACCTAACACCGAAAATTTGAAATGAAATGACCAAATTTGAATTTAAATTAAGCATATTTGAATGTCACTTGGACTACAAATCCAGATTTTTCAACATGACTCATACCTACCAAAAATATATGTTTTATTTCATGGTGGATTAGAATTTTAAGGAATTTTTCAGAATTTTATCCCTTGATTTAGGGGCCCAAATAAATGCCAAAAATTTCCAAAACTACCCCTCTTTGAAAATTTCTCATTCAAATTTAAGAAACAACCATTGAGTACTATCATTTTTGTAAAATAGATTACATCACGGTGAATACGCAAATATTTTTAGATTTTCCAAGGGATTCATATTTTTAAATCTATGAAATTATTAAGTCAATGCTGTTTCGAAAACCAACAAAAAAGAAAAGGGGAGCGGGTCCCACGTGTCAGCCACCACCCTCTCTTCCTCCTCCCGCGCCTCACCCGGTCGGCCCGACCGCCCCGCGACCGAGGTCGCACCCTCATTTCGATTCTCTCCCACCCATTTCGGTTCCCACGCCTCCACTTTCTCCCCACCCGAAGCAAGCCGCCGCTGCCCCCATTGCCATCGGCCGGAGCTCGCCGCGCCACCACTCCAGGCCGCCTCGGCATAGATCCACCAGCTCTTCGGAAGCGCCTTGGACTCCTCCCCCGATTTCACCCCTCGTCGGCCATCGGGACGTCTCCATTTGCCCGCAAGAAATCAACGTCCGGTGACCCCTTCTCCACCTCCGCCGCTCGCCGCCGGCCGCTCCGGTGAGCTCCATCTCCCGCCGATCCTGCTCCCGAGTTCCTCTTCTCGCTCGCTTCCCGGTGGTGTGGCTCCCGTCACGCGCGGTCGCCGTGGACCCCGTTCCAGCGGCGGCACCGCCCGGCTCCGGTTGGCACCGGCGGTGCCCCACCGCGGGCCACACGGCCCCGGATCCGGTGCGGCTGCACCCGGATCTGGCCCTTTCCCGCGGTAGCCCCCGTGTGGCCCAAATTCCATTGGATCCAACCTATTTAATATTTTCCTTTAGTTTATTTATTCCAGAAATTGCTAGAACCTTGTAAAATGCATATCTAATTCACCACTAATGATTTTCGAGCAAACTAAATTTCTATGAGTTCCTCTAAACACATACTACTGTAGAAAAATGCTAAATCACGTTTCATATTAGTTTTATTTGTAGGATTAAAATAAATAATAAAAACCTTTATAAATTTATAACTAATTATAGGGAGCTGATAAAATCTTGAAACTTGGCCACCAAATAGGTTTTTCAGTTTCTAGTCTTCCTGAAAAATGTCGTAGGGTAAGTCTCGGTATATTAGCTATAATTAAATTAACACCTTTTTTCTTATGATAATTATTTAAAGTTATTGGCTCATTGCATGTCTATGAAACTTGGGCCATAATTCACCCCTGGCATGACCTAGTTGCAGTAAATTCCCCATGTGCATTTGGTTTCCAGAACTAGGCTAAACTAATTAATGGTAGGGTAGCTCCAATAATTCACTAGGCGTTATAAATTCATTCCGATATGTAGGTTTGACTACTATGTCTTTTATGATAAACATCATATAAGCTGTAGGTAATGCATTGACCAGCACCGCTAAGTAATGTATATGTTGCACCTCCGTCCGGTCATCGCGACCGCCATATTTTATACAACGTCATCGCGATTAAATACTAGAGTCCATGAAGGAAATACACTAAACGCCCTGACCCTGTGCCTCCACTAAATACGTTACATTGTTGAACTAATCAGCACACCCCGCTCACTTTCCCAAGAAATAGTGTACATTAACGTATTTATTAAGGAAGTGCCATAAATCTTCTCTCATAAGCATCATCTTTTGCATCATATAGATCACGCAGTGAACCAAGTGGAGACGGGACCAGAGCAGGAGCCAGAAGGAGACGGTGGTGTCGCAGCTGACCAAGAGCAGAACTCAGGCAAGCCCCGGTGCATCCCACCAAGTTTTTACCTTTTTATTTTCATATTAGATAGTGTGATGTAGGTTTGCCTGTGCATTAAGTTTATAGGAGTTGTTCAAAACCTAGCATTGTAGTAGGATTCCTGTACTCGGTATTAGCCTCAGGACGGTAGTCGCTCTGCTTAAATTAGGTTGGCTATTCGTTGAGTGGTATGGAGACCACTCGTAGATCAGGACTCATTACTTGGGGAATGTTGGCGGATGATGGAAAGTTGAAGTGGGACAACCAATAAAGACCAGACGGGCAACTAGGTGGAAAGGGAAGTACAGCTTGTCTTCAAGAAGGTAGCCCCGTCCGAGTCCCCTAAGGCTACGCCTCATGTCCGGCCCATGGGATCAAGTTTGAACGTACTGTTTGCATACTGGAGTTATGGGCCCAGTAAACCGACGTAGCTACGACTACTGCCTGGTCGGAAGATAGCCTTTTCCCTTCTTTGGTGGAACTGGGGCTGAGAGGAGGGAGCAATCCACCCACGGATGGCAGCACGGGGCGCATCGCGTTAGGGGACCCTTCTCGGGGGAGTCTGGACCCGGAAGACCCTGCGGTACCATAAGCGAAAGGTTGCTCCATGCGGCTTCCAGGAAGAGCGTATGGGTCGTGCAAGCAGGTTTCTCCTTCAGGATATAAATTGATTCGAGTCGCTGCCCCTCACAGTAACAAGTACCACTTGATCGCTGCTTCGGAACAGTGTCAGAAGCCATTAAGTTGATGAATGGGTTTAACACTACTGTTTGAAATTATTAAGAATTGTTTGCAACCTTGATTGCTATAGCTTTAGGGCAAACTAAATTTATCATTTTGCATGACAACTTAACCTGCTGCTAAAACGTGAAAAATAAGGATCCACTCTTAGGTTGGTTTTCTGGCAATATAAACCCTACCCCTAGCCTTTGCATGTCTAGGTGTCGGCTGTAGTTGGCCATTTTGACGGGTCAGTCTTGCTGAGTAAATTAGTTACTCAGGGTGCAACTCTCTGTGGTTTTGAGATGACCAGGGCGGAGACTGCCACTACGGTGAGAGATTCTACTAGGAGGGCCAGCGCCCCAACTGCTGGAACATTGAGTAGGAGCTGTGCATGAATAAAGACGAGCAGTAGTTTCTTGATTGCCGATATAGTGCTTGGGCAAGGCACCTATTATGGCCGGGTGGCTCCCTGTATATCGCCGTGAGAGGGCGATTGTATCTTATCTATTTCGTCGAACTAGTTGAATCATTGTTGAACAATTCGCTTCTGCAATTTACTTTGGATAAAACTCTAGATTGTAATATAACTTTAAATTTATGTAAAACTCTATTCTCCATTTATGCTCTTGTTGCAATTATTTGCTTCTATCATGTGTTGTACTATTGGGCGTCACAGCGCGTGTCGCCATCCGAGGAAGATCCTGGAACGAAGCCATCTCCATGGTAAGGCGGTTCCGTGACAGGCATGCTGCCGGTGGAGCACCAACCCGCTAGGGAACCGGCGCAAGCGCCACCTGCCGAAGAAGCGCCGACGCAGGAACACACGCAACAGCCGCTGGTTCCAGAACCACCAGAGCAGGGCTGACTGCCGCCGCATGTTGCTCCACCATGAGCGCCGACGACACCACCGCCGCAGCCTGCTCCGACAACGGCCACGCAGCTGGAGGTTGGACAAGACGGCGACTCTAGCGGCGGCGAATTGGACGACAATGATGACGGGATGAACGCGAGCGCCGGTGACGACGAGGGGAGGCATGGCGAGAGCGCGCCGCCGCCGTAGGTGAAAGGACGGCGCTGCCGGTTGCCGATGTTCATGACGGTCGGCCCCGCGGTGATCCTGCTTGGGCTCGCGGCGGCCGCGTCCTGGAAGCGGCGTCAGCAACACAGGGCGCTGCGCCGCCAGCGCGGACCGTGCCAGCGTGTCTATGTGTGCGCCATACATCATTGGCGCATTGTGTTTTGTGTATGGAAAGAAATTTTATATATCTGGACATAAATCTGGAATATGAAATTGGTCATCGGGACAATGCACATTTGCGCTCGATTTCTAGCTACCGCCGGCTTTCTTTTTTTTATTTCTTTTTTGCGAATTGCCGGCTTTTATTTATTTCTGTTCTTTTGTTCCACTTGACTGGCCCATTGTCACTTGTGAGGCAAGCAAAAATGTTATTACGGTATATTCTTCTGCGCTTCTCTTTTTAAGTCACAAAAAACAGTTTTTGCTATTTGTCATAGTTTATCAAGATCAGATAATCTATAAAAAGGATGCTTTATTAACATTGGTGACTGAAAAAAATATAATTCGTTGAAAATATAGTTTTTGGGATCAATTTCTCTTCACCTCCAATAGTTCCACTTAAATTGGATCTAAGAACACTTTTAATTAGCTCACATAAGCATTTGGAGCAATACTTTTAATTAATGCTTCTTCATCTCACTTGGTACTGCATGCTTCTCTCACATGATGTTGTTGGAGGCAAGATAGATACATTAAGCTTGGGTTAGGCCAAACGATTGCATCTATGATGCTCCCCTTGCTCTTGTGCTCGTGCATGCAGGCAATTGTAAGATATTTACATTGTTTTCTAACATATTAGTATATTACTATCTACATAAAACTTTTATAATTCCGTGTCATTTGTTATTTCATTACTACTATCACATACACTATAATTTCATATTACTGTTTTGGAAGTCACGATCATTTGAAACTGAAATGGTGTTCCTAGCGTGACAGTTCTTTGCCCCTATTAAGTTAAGGTTCTTTAGTAGTGAAAGTGCATCTATGTCTCTAGTGGGTTTTGGTGGTTGTATGACAACGTGATTAAAGAACTAATCCTCTTTGTGAGTATATGAGCAGGTTGAACATGAAGAATATACTTTTTATGAATCCAAATGATCATCCTCGATAATGTACAATTGTGTAAGGAAAATGGGCCTATATGTTGAAAAGGATAAGTGTCAAATAAATAGGTCCATATAAAGCAATATTATGACAAGCCAAGGTTTGAAATGAATGTGGGACATGAAAACCATTGATATGAGATGGTCTCAACAAATTGGTGTTGTCAAGAAAAAGAAGTGATCAAGTGTTGTTCTTCTATGCATTATTCTTGGAAGCAACTTGATCAAAACAATATTTCAAAGAAGAAATTCAAATAAAGGCATAACAATGATACAAAGTTGTGTGTGACTCAAGATAGCAAGATGGTGAAGGATTGGCATGACTTGGCCGCGACGGACCATGCACGGGAGAAGGGCAAGATGGAGTCTTGGCGCCGAGGGACCCAAGACATGGTGAAGGGTAGGTGGAGCGCAATCGCGATGGACCGATCAAGCTACAAGTGGTCACACATTTCCAAGTATCAATCTTTATTGGAATATGAAGATATAATATGACTTGTGAACTAAAAGATGGAAATGGATCTTATGAATGAAGAGTTTATGATGTGAACAAGGGTTCCCGATCTTCCAAAAGGTTCTGATAAATCTTGATTTGGGCGGAGGCGAAACATAAATCGATCCGACTTCTAAACAACATGTTCAGAACCCCGCAATCGTAGCACAACGTCTCCTCTGGTTATCAACCGTCCAAGGACGATTGACCTCGCTGAGAAGGTTAATCCCTACCTACGAATCAAGAACACAAGCAAAAACAACAAAGAATGCAACATAATTGCAGATGTATGATTAAACTCACGAAGTTGGGGTCTCATAAACCGACGAACGACGACACTATTTATGAACAGAATTGATCTAAACAAAACCCAAACCCTAATAAAGAGGCAACGGCTGTATATGAGGACCCTAGGGTCGTGCAAGATCCCCTGGACGCAGCCCTAAGTGAGCTCAACTCGATACATGGCCCAAAGACCGATTACGGTGTCGCAGCACCAGGACAAATTCTGAAAGTCGAATTGTTTTGGCAATTGCCCATTCCTCGGGATGAATTTTGATATAGGACCGGTTGGGTTGGAAAGGTATTTTTGTTATCTTTCCAGACATATATAGAACATCCAAATCCGAGTCAGTATGCATCCTCGGCATCCGTTTTAGTGCAAACTGGTCTTGGGCTCCAAAACAGACTCGAAGTCGGTTTTGATTGGGCCTCCACCTTGGCTTGGACGTCCTTGCTGGCCCATCATGCCTCCAATCACCTCCCCAGCTATCTCATCATCATCTCCATGGTTTCTAACAACAGTTAATTCATTAGATAGCAATCTATTCTCAAAACCACATAATAAAAATATTAGAAACGATCTCACTTGTAAATTCAGGTGATGCACATAAACTTTAATGTTAGTTGGAGGAGTGTTGTGTGTATCCATGGGTGTGATGTACTCATCATTCTCCCCCTTTTAAATTAGAGTCGTCCTCGACTCGATCTCATCCCTTTCTCCCAATAGTGGTCTCAAATCTAAAATATAAAATATAGAACTATTCCCAAACTTGGGATACAACTCATATTTATATGCATTATGAAATTTATCATCACAATGTGAAACTACAGTAGAAGACATGTCATGCAAATTAATGATCTCTTTGAAAACTTGCTCATCAATATGAACATCATTCTCCCTCTTATGACAAGATAAAAAATATGTGATCTTAAAAACACTAGAAAAACATGACATGACATGGTAATTGTTATTGCAGTTTTCTAGTTCATCATTTGGTTGTACAACACAAGGAGGATTCATGTTTGAGCAAATATAAATTTTGTGCATTATAAATACACCTCTATGATCATAGTTTCCTATAGCATAAAAATTGTTTTTTGTTAGTAAAGGCAATTCAGTTTGAGAAAACATTTGCTTCTCTACGGTATTTTGATCACAAAGAACATCAAATTCAATATAACCCAAAGTATTTAGAGAAGACAATAATTTCTGCTCATCCTTTTCACGTGTTATTAAAATCAAATGTTTCATTTCAGCACTAGTAGGTGAATCATAAGCAAAAACATCAAGCTCCCTCATTTGTTGTGGCAAAGTTATAAGTGAAGCAATGGCACACAACTTCTCTTTATCAAAAGGATTAATAGATAAATTAACTTGTGGAAATGACAAATCAAGACAAGGTTCCAATACAACAAGATTGTTGAAACAATTCAGTACATTAGAAAAGTTCTTACTTGAAACAACAATTTGTTCTTTATCTTTCTCACTATCCTCTTCTTTGTGTAGAAGCTAAAATGTATTAGTCGCAACAAGAGGCAAGGAAATATGTTCATCCTCTAGTAATTCAGATTTTAATGAAAGTGTTGCAACATTTGAAACAGTTCATTCTATCCTAAATGGTTTATTCTTTCTTCTCTCAAATCTTTGTTGATCCTCTTCTAAAATTTCAGCAGCAAACATAGGTTTAAGAGTAACTCTTCTACCATTGTATTTAAATGAATAGCTATTAGCAATGGTATTGTGCAAAGCATTATTTGTAGAAATCTAAGACTTACTCAATAACAAATGACACGCTTGCATAGGCACTATATCAAAATCTGTACAATCCTTATAAAAACCAATAAAAAATTCAATGCGTGCAATTTTATCTACCTTTATCTTACCACAAGAATTTACCCATTGGATGTAGTATGGACATGGGTATGGCTGTGTGGTCAAGCCGAGCTTCTCGACCAATTCCAAGCTTGCGATGTTGTGGCTACTCTCTCCATCAATGATGACACGACAATGTCGATCCTTCATAACAAAGTGAGTCTGAAATAAGTTGTTCATTTGATTTTGCTCTACCTTCTCCATTTGAGAACTAAGCACTCATTATGCTTCAACACTTGTATCAACTTTATTTGACACCATCGACTCATCACCATCGGTGTTGTAACCTGTCATTGTTAATAGAAAACAAGAAAACACACAAGAGTATATTTTCCTATTATTACTGTTTGATCACGGTGAAAACTCTCAACAAGCAAATGGCAGCACCTAACTGAGTTCTTACAAGATCCTTAATAGCAAAACGGAGGATACCTTAGAGAGTGTGATCCGATGATTACGAGGGTCCAAAGTTCTGTGCCTATTCAGAAGGATATATATGAAGCTAGGTAGGCAATTTATAGTAGCAAGGATTAGAAAAATTTCAATTTAAAAATTATAAAACTGAATAATAGTCCCAAGCTAGTCTATGTCACCGGGCTAAACTTGTCTCGGACCTAGTTCAAACAAGTAAGCAAATGGCTCAACAAAGGACACAAAGGCTGCAAGCAATTCTGAATTTTTTTTCTCTTCTCATTTTGTTTTTTTCTTTTGTTATAGGTGCGGCTTTTTCTTCTTCTTTTTTTTCAGCACCTCTTTGCCTTTTATTTCTTTCATGATTTTTTTGACACAGAACTGCAGCAAGAGTTGTGAACTTTATAGCATAAAAAAAAAACCTGAACTTTGTTTTTTGCACTCTTTACGTAAGGGATAAATGTACATGTAGAACTGAACCGACAATTCTCATATGCAACAACGTGCAGAAATCTCTTGACTCAAGGAACAACGTGCAACAGAAAATACTCTAAGTTTTTTTTGCACACAAAAAATAGAAGGATAGATGTTAAATAAATATTTAGTGTAAATAATTCTAACAGTACTATTCTCTCAACGTGTGCAACAATCAGATTATTTTTTCTTGATTGTCTATGAACAAGGACACACACGACTCAAACAAGATCAAAGAACAAGCACTAGACCAACAACACAATGATCTTATAGGGACTAAAATTCAGAGAAGCAAACTAAACTGAAAATTGCAAGGCACAAGGAGGGTGTAGGATAGCGGAAACACGATGAACAAATATTTTTGTAGGACAATTTTTTGGACGCTAGGATTTAATAAAATAATAAGGATAAGGGCGAACCTAATGGTGTACCTGAAGCTCTGATTATCACTTGATGTGGACAAGGGTTCCCGATCTTCTGATAATCTTAATTAAGGTGGAGGCGATACACAAATCGATCCGGCTTCCGAACGATATGTTCTGAACCCCGTAATTGCAGCACAAAGTCTCCTCTGGTTATCGACCGTTCAAGAATGATTGACCTCGCCGAGAAGGCTAATCCCTATCTACGAATCAAGAACACAAGCAAGAACAACGAAGAAGGCAACATAATTACAGATGTATGATTAAACTCACGAATTTGGGGTCTCACAAACCGATGAACGGCGACACTGTTTATGAACAGAATTGATCTAAGCAAAACCCAAACCCTAATAAAGAGGCAATGGCTGTATATAAGGACCCTAGAGTCGTGCAAGACCCCCTGGACGCAGCCCTAAGTGAGCTCAACTCGATACATGGCCCAAAGACCGATTACGGTGTCGCAGCGCTAGGACAGATTCTGGAAGTCGAATTGTTTCAGCGATTGCCAATGGCTCGGGACGAATTTTGACATGAGACCGGTTGGGTTGAAAAGGTATTTTGTTATCTTTCCAGACATATATAGAACGTCCAAATCCGAGTCCGTATGCGTCCTGGGCATCCGTTTTAGTGCAGACTGGTCCTGGGCTCCGAAACAGACTCGAAGTCGGTTTTGATTAGGCCTCCACCTTGACTTGGACGTCCTTGCTGGCCCATCACGCCTCCAATCACCTCCCCAGCTATCTCATCATCATCTCCATGGTTCTTAACAACAATTAATTCATTAGGTAGCAATCTAGTCTCAAAATCACATAATAAAAACATTAGAAACGATCTCACCTGTAAATTCAGGTGATGCACATGAACTTTTATCTTAGTTGGAGGAGTGTTGTGTGTATCCATGGGTATGATGTACTCATCAGTTTCCAAGTCACATACTCTAGGTGATGACGCTCAGCAAAAGCACATGTGACATTCCTCGTGAAGCACTAAAGAGAAGAAGTGGCAAAACTCATTATCATGCAAGCTCAAGAAGAAGAATTATTTTTTTATTTAATCTTAAGTTTAGACATGCTGCTCTATCAAGAGGGATGCTACATGTTTTGCATTTAATGTCTCAATGCTTAAAGAAAAACCCAAGTGAGATAAGAGAAACACAATGGTCACATAAAATACGAGTCTCTCTGTGACAGGGAAAACCGGTGTAACCGGTTTACCAAACCGGAGGTACCGGTTTTGGTTTAAACCTCTAACGGCTAGTTCAGGAAAACCGAAGGGACCGGTTTGGGAAATCGGAGGGACCGGTTTTTAGTATAACTGCTAGTTTTTGGGGGACAAGTATAAATAGTTCTTCCACCCCTCCTTTGGATGGTGCTGATCGTGTACATGAAAAAAATACATCCAAAGTCTTGTAGAGCTCTCCCCAACACCTCTTTGTGAGGTTTGAGTGATTTGTGAGAAATCCTAAGCATTGGATTGAGAGGAATTGAGATTGAGAGCACAAAAGAGAAAATCCTACACTTGAGCATTTGAGCATTGTGTTGCAAATCCGTGAAGCATTTGTTACTCTTGGAGGTGAATCCTCCTAATCGGCTAGGCGTCGCCCTAGAGCTCCCAAGCTTCTGGTGAGCCTTGGGAAAGTTTGTGAAGGTACGCTTCGCCTCCGCAAGGAAAGAAGTCAAGATAGTGGATCGGGAAAAGCGGTTGAAAGAGACCCGGCTTGGAGTGTGCCTTGTGGGCAGCTTAAGCTTCCTCAATAGAGACGTAGGGTTCACGGGGTGAATCTGAACTTCGGCAAACAAATCTCCACGAGCTTCATTTGGTTTGCTTTCTTTAGTTCTTGTTTCTTTTATTTGTGATTCATAGGTTGTATGTGTAGTTGTGCTAGTACTCTTAGTGATTACTTGCTCTAGATCTTGCATGCTCTGTTAAGATCTTTAAGTTTGCTAGAACTAAGTGGGATGCAATTATTTTCTGTTTTATACTCTCTATCTCGAGGAAACCAGTGGGTCCGGTTTCCCAAACCGGTGGGACCGGTTTTGGTCAGTGCTTAATTGTGTAGATTCTTGGTGAATATAGTTTGTGTGTATCTTGGTTACTCTCTTGTGTAGTTCACACTAGTGTAGTCCCTCTGGTTAGTGTGTTACTTGTTTTATTTCTATCTGTTTCAGGAAAACCGGTGTAACCGGTTTGCCAAACCAGTGGGTACGGTTTTGGAAGTTTGTTTTCTGAGGTTGATTCTTTGTGAATCTAATTAGGGTGGTTTCTGTGTTTGCTTTGATAGTTTGCTTGTCTTGAGTGCTTGGTTCTTTCTCTTTATTATTTATTTTATTCCAAGCTCTCTGACAAAACCGATGTAACCGGTTTGCTAAACCAGAGCAACCGGTTTTGACAGTTCTAATTTCGCTGCGAGTGTTTGATAAATTTTCAGAAACACCTATTCCCTCCTCCCCCCCCCCCCCCCCCCCCCCCCTCTAGACGACATCAAGGGACTTTCAAGTAGAATGTTTTTTTTATTCATAGGAGTCTACAGAGTGACTCATGAACCTTTTTTACATACATCATTTTTTTTTTGGCTCGAATAACTAGTAGGCATAACAAGAGGCTATTATAGTCGTTATTTAGGTTTACAATCTCTTATGTTGGATTGCACCCGTGTAGTTGCATCAATTTTTTAATTTGCTTGATTATTTCATATTTATTATTAGAGCGTGATTAGTAGTGCAACGAATTATGTGCATACTATTTTATATCTCTTAATAGGCCCTTCATTTGTGGTTAGTTTTGGCCAAGGTCATGGGAATAATAAATACCTTACAAAAGTCTTCCTCGCTTATATACTATATATAACCACTAAACCACAATGATATTTTTATATTTGTCTATCTAAAAACCTGCATGATCCATATCTCTACTCTCCTTGATGATAAGGTGCCTTGACCTTGAGAGGTAAATCAAATTATTGAGCTCTCTCTAGTCTCTATAATGATGAGGGGATGCTGGTCGTTAAGCAGCTCATGTTTTTTATTTACTAAAATCGCGAGTCCATGAACTCGATGTGCAATTGGTGAGTCCAAGAGCACGTGCAAGCAGAGGCGCCTCCGTCATCTGATCCCCCACTTTGAGAACCAGAGCAAAATCCGCGGCCGTAGGTTGCTCTACCGGTACCGACGCTACCACCACTTGTTCCGACTATGGCCACACTGGAGGTTGTTCCACGAGACGGCAGATCTAGCAGCAGTGACTGTGAATTGGATGGCAATGGTGACGCGAAGAATGGTGATGACACGGGGAGGCGTAAGTTTATTGTGCACCGCCACCGCGGGTTCCCGATGTGCATGGTGGTCGGGCCCGCGGTGATCCTTCTCGCGCTCGCTGCTGCCGCCGTCTCCAGGCGCCTGCCCGGCGTGTCATTCCTCGGCGCGCGTTGAGTTCTGTATGTGGAAACAGGGGGTCCATCATCGGCGCGCGTTTGTTCTGTATGGGAAACATATTCACTTCATCAGATTGCAAAATCTGGATTTTTCGAGGTCGGTGTAGTGTGTACTCGATTTCAAGCTACCGGCTTTCATTTTTATTTTTTCACTTGGCTAGATTATTCCTCTGTATGAAATCGTCGTGACCTTCTAGATATCGACAAAGTCATGCAAACTTCTTAGATGAAGAGGGATGTCACACTCTCTCTACCACCTAGTTGTCTGCCAACTAGACTGGAAGAAAATTTTCATGCACCTAGCTCTCTACCACCTAGATAATCTATAAGCTGTGGCACACCAGTTGCTTTAAAGACAAAAAAAACATGTCCCGATTGTGGCAGAAGAGCACGGCGAGAAG
This sequence comes from Eleusine indica, assembly GCA_030378355.1. Classification (NCBI taxonomy): domain Eukaryota; kingdom Viridiplantae; phylum Streptophyta; class Magnoliopsida; order Poales; family Poaceae; genus Eleusine; species Eleusine indica. Next base: position 52,131,150 of record CM059494.1, read on the forward strand.
ACAAACATCAACTGTCGATGCCGTGTCTACGGTTCTCGCCACTGCCATCGTTGAGGTCATGGACCAGCCATTGGTGTCTCTCCTCAAGCATAAGACTGCAAATGAGATATTGTCTTGTTCATCTTTGGATCCTGTATATGGAACCTTGTGTGGTTCGTCTTCTATGATCTCAAAGCCGTTTGTGCAATTGTGGGCATCAAGTTCATCGTCCACTTTGGATACTAGCACTCAGTTGACAATGCAATATATATCTAATATGATGCCACAACTTTCGACAATGTTGGTTCAAGAAAGATCAGGAATCATGGCATCTCAGTGTGCACCCAACGAGGAACAAATTAAAAAGAATAAGTTATCATGTTTGTTCATATTGTAATTTAATCTTTTTAATTAATCCCATTGTACTATGTGGATGATACAGAGTAAGAGATAGAAGTACCTTAAGTTAGAATGACTTTCAAATCAGAGGAGGATACATATGAAATGTACAACTCCTATGTCTTTAAGATTGGTTTCAGTATATTAACAAAAGATTGATTAGGAGCACGACAAGGAAGAGAGGAGATAAAACTATAGATCTGAAAAAATTGTTTGTAGTAGTGAAGGAGAACGAGGTGCTCACTCATCACATGACACTATAAAAGAAAATATTATTACTAGAACATCTCACAAGGCTCATGTTTAGTTCAGTGCTAGTCGAGAGGGTATTTGAACTATACAAAAGGTCATCCTTCAACACAATCATTATCTAGCTAGTCCAAATAAGAGAGAAAAGTTGAGATTTCATAGACATATTACTGAGGCAGATAAATATTTAATCAGCCAAATATGAGCAATTGGTATGAAGCAAACAAAAGTGTATGACTTTTTCAAGGAGTGGTATGAAGGAGCAGAGAATGTACCCTTCCAGCGGGTGGATTTCAACAATGCAATAGGACGTGAGTGAAAAAAAATACTTTACATCCACGATGCAAAATTTTTGCTGAATTACTTGAAGAAGTAGCAATCGGTTGTAGGCGTCATGCATGGAGTAGAACCAGTGTCAGACCTGGTCACACAATGTGTTGCAATACCAATTTTGATTAACAAGTTTGGCTGTCGTTGGCAATGGTTCAACTTATGTACTTTTATTACTACCATTATATCTACTAAAATCCAAATTAAAATAATGTGGTGGTTTGAAAATATATGATTACATAATTTGTTGTCCAACAATAGTTCACTTAATTCATGGATTTTGTTTCCATATATTGGGAGAATCCTTGAATTACTGGGAGACATATTTGCCAACCAATATATTTGTCGTCTTGGTTTACAATAACTCTTTATTGTAGGTCATTGTCATTGGATAGTTGCATCTTCCCTATTTGAACTTTTTTTTCAAGTTATTGTGTACCCTTCGTTATTTTAACATCCTAATTATTTGCGTGTTATTTACATCCCTAGCTAAGTCGTTCATTCCTTAATTGTTGGCTGAGACCGTGAGGACAAATAAGTCTTCCTCACTCATGTCGTCCTATATAACAGCAACTAAACCAGGATGATATTTTTTTCTGATATTAAATATCTCTTATGTCTAACACTAGCATGGTCCATACCATACCTCTAATGGCTTGATGACGGGGTGCCATACTACGAGAAGTAAATCTGAGCTCTCTCGCTGCAAGTTGTCCACAATCAGCGTTTAGTAGTTCAGATAACAAACCATGAGAAATGAGCATGGCACCCCGTTGAGCACCTCATGTTCTACAAATAATTTGCCGATACAGGCTTTTGTGCACCTTTGGTGCCTTGAACTTCTAAGTTACATGACAATAAACAACGGATACATCTTATGAACATCATGACTGATGAGTGATGGTCTGATGTGAAATTTCCCTCACTAATTTTGACTCAACGAGTTACCTTCCTACCCTCTTCACACATTCTTTTCTGGTCTATACTGTACCTTTTAATCATTGTATCTCACTGAAACTGAACACCATATATCACGCCTCTTCTTTTGTATTGTAGAAAGAGGTCATATTTTGAAATTTGTATATCAGGATAACAGAAAGCTGCTCAGGATCTGTATATCAAAACATTGGCCACTAATATCAAGACTGACAATATGGGATTTCTACATATAGAAGTGTTGAATAGTGGTGTAAAACCGTGTCATATATATACAGATGGTACTAGAACACTGTAGTGTTTACAATTGTGTTATGGCGACAGTGAAAATGTGACAAGAACGAACACAACGAACAGAGGCCGTGCGGAACAAGTGCTTCCCTGTCGTTGCATGACAGTAATGGGAAAGGTACTATGATTTTTTCCGATCCTCTTCCTGCTGCCAAGGGACCAAAGTTTAATTTGACCAATTTGAGGCACGCAACTGAACCTGATATAAAGCAAGTAATACCTCAGATCTTTTCTTGTTGACTCTGAATCCTTTTTTTTTTTTTGTTGAGTGCATATCAAACTATAGCCCCAGTCCATGATCTTTTTCCCGCCAGAGGGCATCTTTTCCAAACCCATCCCAGGCAGGAACGCATCCTTGCAACGGAAGGCAGGCACCCCCAGCGCGGAGCTAACAGCTGCCTGCCCATCCCCACACGAAGGAAGACACACCGCGCTGCAACGACACCGAAAGATCGATTAATGCAGAAGAAATCAACCACACGCATGGCACCAGAAGCTTGCGCGGCGGGGCGTGCCACACGCCGCTGCGAGCCGGCCAGGGCGACATGGACCTTCTGGACCTCGGCGTGCAAGTCACCTGCCCGGCGACTCCCGGCGACGACTTCGCCTTCGCCGCCACCGAGACCGACGCCGCCTTCCTCATCCTCGCCCACCTCCCCGGTAATACGCAGCCTCTGTTTAATTTGTACTAGCCTCCATTGCCACGCCCGCAATATATACGTAGTTTGCATTTGTGATCGTCTTGTTGCGTGTGCGCGCGTCGTGCAGGGTACGCCAAGGATGACGTGGACGTCCGCGTGGGCGGGGAGGTGGCCGTGCGCGTGGCGAGGAAGGAGGCGTTCGCGGTGGAGGCGGTGGCGGCGGGGCGGGTGCGGGTGGCGCATCGGCAGGTCGTGGAGGGGTTCCGCCGCGTGTTCGCCGTGCCGCCGGGTGTGGATGTGGGACGCATCACCGTCGGGTTCGAGGAGGACGACGGGTTGCTCGTCGTCATCATGCCCAAGCTGCGGCAGGAGGATGATGGCGGCGGTGGGGATGAGGAGGAGGAGGCGCGGCTGGAAGTTGAGATCGCCGAGTGCGACTGGGAGTCGTTGGTGTCTGGTGAGGAGGTTGAGGTGGAGCCGGAGCCGGAGCCAGGGGATGTGCCGGTGGAGGTGGAGGTGGAAGTCGTGGACGACGAGGCGTCGAGCATCGAGATGGAGCACGAGGACTGGGTCGACGTCGAGTCGGAGCCCGAGCCGCCTTCGCCACCACGGGACGTGCCGGTGGAGACGCAGGTAGAGGTGGTGGAGGAGCGCGAAGTGCCGTTTGAGACAGAAGTGGCGGTGGAGACGCCGGTGGAGGTGGTCGAGGAGCGGGAGGTGCCCGTGGAGACGCCGGTGCTCGTGGAGGACACGACGCCGGTGGTCGACATCGAGTGCGACGTCGTGTTCGACCCGCCGTATCGGGAGCCGGTGGTGGTGGAGACGCCCATCGAGGTGGTGGGGCCGCCGTATAGGGAGCCCGAGGAACCGGTCGGTGTCCCGCCGGTGGACATCCCCTGCGATGTCGAGTTCGACCCGCCGCCGCCGCCGCCGGTGGACGTGGTGCCGGAACCGGAGGAGACGAAGCCGGCGCAGGTTGAGATGCCCGCCGAAGAACCTGTCGCGCCTCCGCCGCCCCCTCCTCCTCCTTCGCCGCCACCTCCACCACCGCCCCCACCGCCGCCGCCGCCACCACCTCCTCCGCCGCCTCCTCCTCCACCTCCGCCACCGCCTCCTCCGCCGCCACCTCCTCCGCCGCCTCCTCCTCCACCTCCGCCACCGTCTCCTCCGCCGCCACCTCCGCCATCACCACCTCCACCACCGCCCCCACCGCCAACGTCGCCGCCACCTCCTCCGCCGCCTCCTCCACCTCCGCCACCGCCTCCTCCGCCGCCACCTCCGCCATCACCACCTCCGCCGCCGCCATCACCACCTCCACCACCGTCCCCACCTCCGCCGCCGCCACCACCTCCTCCGCCGCCATCACCATCACCGCCCCTGCCGCGGTCTCAACCACCACCGCCGCCGCTACCTTCACCGCCGCAACCATCGCCTCCACCAGAACCACCGGCGGCGATTGAGCGGCACGACGAAGAGTCTTCTGGCAGCGAATCCAGCAGCGGGTCGAACGCCGGTGCTCGCGGGGACGACGACGTTCCCGGCGGCGGCGGTAGGGGGAGGCGCGACAGGAGGCGACGGCGCGGGCGGCGAGGGCCGCGCCGCCGGTTCCCGGTGGGCATGGTCGTCGCGCCCGCCGTGATCATGCTCGCGCTCGTGCTGGCCGCGGCCAGGCGGCGGCGGCAGCAGGGCGGCGGGGCGCCGGGCGCCGGGTGACGATCAGCCGGTCGGCTAGATGCTTAAGCAACATGTGTCATTGACAGTGTGTCAGTGTGAACTATCGTGTGTGTGCGGTCTAGGATTTTTCGTGTCGTCATTTCCTTATTAGTGCGAGCATCAAAGGAAGTGTGTGTATGTATACGTATGAATGTATATTGGCATGTACTAGTAGTATATACATAACTGATTTGTTCCAAGTGCCGCGTGTTTTGTTTTCGGTGCAGGAGAATGCAGGTGGTTAGCACAGGAGTAAGGAATGCCACGCAGCTCTGTATTCCGACTCTGTCAATGCGGAAGCAGTACAGCTCTACTAGGTCCTGCGTAATTTGAACCGCTACGGTGACTTAAAATGGCATAACAGCAACCCAGAGCAAAATAATGTGTGTATCGTGATATGTCTCACACGAAGGTGTTACCAAAATCTACACTAGAGGCCACGATTGGCTTTACGACCCTGGTAGTTCATCTAGTCTGCTAACTTGTTTGGTCTGAGGCTGAAACTTCGCAACGGAGGAAAGACTCGTCAAAATTTTGGCCTACTCCAAGACCTGCCATGGTGCACTATGGTACAATGCCAACTCAAAGTTTCCCTACAAGAATTGTCATCGACTTATCGTGTCAAACCGATTCTAGCGCTTTTAGCAGCTTCCCCACGAGTCGAGTGCTTGATGAGCCGGTGCCCGAGCCGGCACCAGCAGCACCGTTGCATTGCAAGAGCCGCCTACCAAAGAACCAGGGGGCCACCGCCAGAAACCGAGCCGGGGGAAGAGCCACCGCCGCTGGTCGAGCCGCCAGCCCAAGAAACCGGTGGAGCAAAAAGGCGCCTGCCGAAGAGCCTCTCGCGCAGAGGAGCCGCCGCGGGCTGAGCCACCTCTTGAAGAGCCTGGGCTGGTTGAGCCGTTTGTTATAGCGCCACTATCGACGACTTGGACGACCAGAGCAAATAAAAAGAGAACAAATTTTCAAATATATCCACGAGAGCAATTAATAAATAAAGTGTCTAATTTTAAGTGGATTAAAAATAGAGTTTCTTTCAATCAACGTTTTTAGCTCTTAAATCTAGATCCAATGGATACAAAAAGATAAAAATTTTCTATAGTCTATATATAATACTAATTAATATAAATAATCTTACAAATAAAAAATAACATTAAAAAGACCATTAATTGAAAGAGTGCTACTTTTTAATCGACTAAAAAGTAGTATTTCCGATTAATAAATATACACTCTCGTTTATTGTATCCACGAGATTTCTTCTTGAGCCATTTTCAAATGGAAAAAAGAGAAAATAAGAAGAAAGAGGACAGATCAGTGTTTGAAGAACCGGCCGGAACCGGCCGGTTATCCCTATTAATCGGAGAACCGGTTCCGGCCGGTCGTTCTAATCGATCGGTTCTACTCGACTAACCGTAGCTAGTTACTATAGCTAAACGATTAGTCAGCCGGTTACTTAGTTACCCGGTCGATTTTTGACCAAATCAAGCCGGTTACAGAGACTTTTTGAACTTTTGGGACAGATGACGATCGCCTATCGGTCTATCGCCAGACAGACCTGCGTTTCCGGGACACATGAGCCCATCCACGACGTGAGCACGTATTACCCGTCCAAGCCCACGACATGAAATAGACCCAGCCCGGCCCGGCCCCATCGCTACTAACGAAGAGACCCACCTGCCTCCTCGGTCCTCCCCCTCTCTCCTCTCCCCCGTCGCGTCTTCTCCTCGCCGCGGTAGCTTCCACGCCGCCGTGACGCCGTCGCACCACTCCATTACCGTCACCTCGCACGCCGCCGGATTCGCCGTTCTCCACTCCGCCTCTCTTGCTGCTTGCCACCGAGGCTCTCCACCTCCCCATGCCCTGTTAAACCCTAGATCCGCGCCTCCCAAACTCGTCGCCGGCCGCGGCTCTATCCCGACACCGGCGCGCCACCGATCTTCGTGACTTGCCCGATCCAGGTAACGTGCGATTTTTCTCTGGCTAGCGTCTTTAGGGAACTTCAACCCACGCCCTCATCACCTAGTAGCCTCGTGTTCCTAACACCCGATCGCTCTATCTTCACTGTTATTCATCGATTGTGCTGTTACCGATTCTGACTGGTTGGTGCGTAGGTTGTTCGATCGTACCGAGCTTGCTACCCCGGCTCACGTTGGAGTGGGATTTATAGGTTACTAGCGGTGCAATTGTTGTTGAATTTTGCACTAATTCTTGTTGTGAGTAGGCAGTGACTTTGATTGGTAGAACCTCTTTGAGTTGAACTGCGCATCCACTGAATTATACTATTTCAGTTTTTTTCCAGGTCATTTACGTCAGCGCGAATCCCTCTTGTTTGGATGCATGTGGGACTTGTGTTTTCAGTTGTCAAATTTAGGAATCTGTAATTTATCCATTAATTGTTCTATAAATGATGCATGGTCACAGTAGCTCGATTCACACGTTCTGATTTCTGAATTACTCCCATGGTCGTTCCACGTGGGGCAGGTGTGAGTGGTTCATAGAGTTACTACATGCCAGACTTTTTGTAGGCGCAAAGTTGATATTCATTCAAAGTTATTTCTACTTGTGCTAAATTTACTAAAATGCTGGATTTTTTGTGTTTGAAGGTTTAGCTGCTCTCAGTTTAGATTAGGCACCGTTCAATGCATCGTGTTGGGAGTGCTGGTAACACGACCGGTTCAACTCGACCGAGAAAGGAGAAGCGCTTCACATACGTGCTCAATGATGCTGACGATAAAAAGGTATGTTCTATGTTAAGGTAGCCGCTGCTGGCAGGTCTTTTGATCTACATGTGCTCATTTGTTCTCTGTTGGTTTGAGAAATTGCTGATCTATGTTCTCTTGTTTGTTTTTCAGCATTGTGCAGGGATTAACTGCTTGTCATACCTAAATGGTTCTGCTTCTGGTACCAGTGATTATATTTTCAGTGGGAGTCGTGATGGTACCTTGAAAAGATGGGAATTAAATGATGGGGATGCCAGCTTCTCAGCAACTTTTGAGTCACACGTTGACTGGGTATGCTCTTCTCTCTGTTTTCATTCAGTCTGACTGCTTCTTAAGAAATCTCTGATATTAGGATCATCATATATGTTCTTTCATTGGTATAGCATGAAAGTTGAAAGGAGGACTAAGGTGTAACCAGGACTTTTTGTTACTTTATTTAAATAGTATTGATGGTGTGTTTTGTATTGAAATATCTTATACTTTGTGCAGGTAAATGATTCTATTATTGTTGGTCAGAAGCTGGTCTCCTGTTCCTCAGACACCACTTTAAAGGTTTGTTGTTTGAACACTTTTTAATATTGCTTGCTGATCCTTCATTCCTTTTCCTTCTAATTTTTAATTTCTGATTCCGTAGGTGTGGAATTGCTTCTCAGATGGTGCTTGTACTAGGACTCTCCGACAGCATTCTGATTATGTGATTTGTCTTGCTGCCGCTGAAAAGAATGTAATTACACATGCTTATCTCTTTTTTTTTTCTGTGTGACTTGAAGTTATTTTATTTTTGTCATTTTTAGTTTTGACAGGGTTCTTGTTATGTATTGTAGAGCAATATTGTAGCCTCAGGCGGTCTTGGTGGCGAGGTCTTCATATGGGACCTTGATGCTGCCCTTACCCCTGTAGCCAAATCTGTGGATGCAAAAGAGGATGAGCTTCCAAATGGAAACTCTGGATCTGCTTTGACAACATTGTGCAATGTTAGTAGCAACATTACTTCCAATGGACAATCACATGCATACAGTCCAATCACGGCCAAAGGTCACAAAGATTCAGTTTATGCACTGGCAATGAATGATACAGGAACCCTTCTCGTCTCTGGTGGCACTGAAAAGGTTTGCACTCTGTTACTTTAGACGACAAGTATGGAACTTTTCCTTGTGATTGGGAGACCAGTTTCTGTATTACTTATCATAAAAGACCAATCCTACAAGGTTTCCTTATGTTCATTGTTTATTTAGGTTGTCCGTGTGTGGGATCCCAGGACAGGATCAAAGAACATGAAATTGAGAGGGCACACTGATAATATCCGGGCTTTACTTCTTGATTCTAGTGGAAGGTTTGTGTCTAGCAGCAATAACTGAGCTATTGTAGGTTCATCTAAGCCATGATGTTTTAGCTCCTTGACAATATCTCTTAAAAAAATGATGATTTCCCTTCTACTGTTGTTGCACATTTCACTGTCCTCCAAATCTATGATATCTATTGCCATATAATGTATTAGCGATTATTTAGGTTTTCGAAGATACTTTTTTTTTATTATATTGTTGCAGTTAGTACGCATGAGTTATCTATTGTAACACCAATATCATGGTATTGGTTTCTCCTACTGCATATCCCCGTAAAAAAAGACCATGCAGTCCATATATCATGGTTCTATGATACAGTTGGGTAACCATGTTGACAGTTCACTGTTAGATTTTGAATCTCAGTTTGCAGGAAACAGTAGTTTGTGATAGTGTTTTATTATTTTTTTCCAAACTTTGCCATGTTATATGCTATACGGCATGTAGTTCAAACGATTCATTGTTCTGATGTTGGATATTATGAAGCTTCCAGATAGCCTTCACATCTTGCTAATATTCTTGTCCGGTTATGTGGCATGCAAGCCATGTCCATCCTACCTTATGAGTTGATTATATGGCAATGGCTTGTATGTGACATGGAATGACTAGGATGTTGATGCCATAATGTTGTGTCAGACCCTGCTTTGCCTTATTTAACCTGAATACCTTTATTTCAGTTTAATTGTTGCTTCTTTATGGATTTATTTACTGATTTGGGCTATGTAGCTACTAAAAAAGGATTATGTTCCTAAATATAGAATGTTATCTCTTACTCTCTTCATTGAAGAGAGGTAGATCTTTCTATGTGTTTTGGAAGGGGGTTGGTGGGGGGTTCAAGCTGTTGAATCCTATATGCTTTCGTCAACCACTAGCTCATCCTTTCCTTTTTGTTCATTGTTTGTAGGTATTGTCTATCAGGATCATCCGATTCGATGATAAGGTAATACAAATCTCTGAAGTACCATCCATTTATCTCTCCAGCGCGCTCGCAAGCACATCTAAAACTGTCCTTGATGTCATGTGGCTTGAGATAAGTGGTGTGAGCTGTTTTAGCAAGGTCCATAAACAGAACTTCTTGTATCTTTTTCAGACTGTGGGATTTAGGACAGCAGCGTTGTATTCACTCTTATGCTGTGCATACGGATTCAGTTTGGGCGCTTGCAAGCACTCCTTCATTTGCTCATGTCTATAGTGGTGGCAGAGATCAATCCGTGAGTTAAATAATCTCATGTCTATGTGATGGTCACTTTCACTTGTTTGTCCTGAACTATCCTGTTTTCCATGTATTGTAGGTATACCTGACAGATTTGTCCACAAGAGAGAGTGTCTTACTCTGCACAAATGAACACCCAATTCTACAGTTGTCCTTGCAGGATGACACAATATGGGTAGCAACAACTGATTCGTCTGTTTATGGATGGCCAGCTGAAGGGTGCACACCTCAAAAGGTTTTTGAAAAGGGTGGCTCATTCTTGGCTGGGAATTTGTCATTCTCAAGGGCAAGAGCGTCTTTAGAAGGATCAGCGCCTGTAAGAACGAGTGTTGTCCTCTTTTTTCAAACTACATTTCGTTGTTGTAGATACTGTTTCATGACCAATGTTTCTTTGGTTCAGAAGAGTGGTAACGTTGTTTTACGGACCACCCTGAGAATTTCTTGTGCCATAGTTGATCACTTACTTTGGTGTAAAGTAGTTAACTTGTCTAACTAATTTATGAAGAACATTTAAGGTTAAACATAAGATCTACTGGTTTTCCTAAGCAATTCACTAAATCTTTCTTCCTTGTGCTATTTGTGCTATTATAGTAATATACCATTGTTAGTATTTGATACTATCTGATATTTTCTTCAATTCTATTCTTTCATTATGCTGTTAATATTTTACCGCCTGATCAACAACATTTTTGTCCACACAGTTATCGACTGCTGTTGAAATGTTAACTAATGGTGTATTAGTAACTAATTTTGGTATATTCCGCTTAGGTTCCTGTATACAAAGAACCATCTGTTGTTATTCCTGGAGTTCCAGCAATAATTCAGCATGAGATCATGAATAATAGAAGGCATGTACTGACAAAGGTGATTACAAAGATTTCTTTTATTGTCGTATTGTTACTAAAACGCAATGAGTGGAATCTTGATAAATGCATCTATTTTCATTTCTACAGGATACTTCTGGTTCAGTCAAATTATGGGAGATTACCCGAGGCGCTGTTATTGAAGACTTTGGCAAGGTTTTTGTTTCTCCTTTTGGAATTTTTCTTGCCCTCATAAAGATACATGTGCACACCTTAATAACTAGCATTGCTTATTTGAGTCCCATATTTAACTACACGGTTCGTGCAGGATACCTTTTGATGATCTTGATTTTGTCAGTGTTAATCCGCTTCAGTGTGATTATGCAGGTTTCGTTCGAGGATAAGAAAAAAGAGCTGTTTGAGATGGTATTACTTATAAGCTCATGATTTCTCTATATTTGTAAAAAGAAAGTGGTTGCTATTGATGTAAAATTCGTTTTTATTGATTATTAGGTAAGCATACCTGCCTGGTTTACAATGGATGCTCGCTTGGGATGTCTGTCTGTCCACTTGGATACTCCACAATGCTTTGCAGCAGAAATATATGCAATGGACTTGAATGTTGCTGGAGCGCAGGAAGATCTTAAGGTTTGCCCTTGGACATATCTACGTGTACTAGCAATTTCTTTCTTGGCAGTTACTTTTTTTGTTCTTTTCAGAATTTCTTTATGAGATACATAAACTCTATCCAACCTCACCTTTCTCTGCAGATTAATTTGGCTCAGGAGACACTTCGTGGCTTGCTAGTTCATTGGAGTAAAAGAAAACAGAAGTCTAATTCGCACAGCTTGTCAAATGGCGACGGTTCTACAGGAAAAGATGTTTCGCTGAAAGAATCGCCCCATCCAAAATCTGATGTGGACGATGGAAGTGAAAACCATGCAACTCATGTGCTTCCATCATTTGAGTTTTCTACAGTTTCACCTCCGTCAATCATCACTGAAGGTTCTAGTGGAGGACCATGGAGAAAGAGAATTACTGATTTGGATGGAACTGAGGCTGATCTGCCATGGTGGTGTGTGGACTGTGTCATGCACAATCGATATCCAAAAGAGAATACGAAGTAATTGCTTACTTCGCTTTCTTCTTTCTACTTAGATGATATGTTTTTCTAGAGCTTTTGTTTATTTACCATATGAGGTAGATTAACCTGGAATGAAGAGTGTGATAGTTCAAATTTGTTAGCTTCTATCTTCGATGTTTTTTCATCTTTGGGTTGTATGATTAGATTATCTTATTTTTACGCTTTTAGGACCTATTTGGTTGCTAGCCACACTTTGCCATGCCTAACTTTAGTCAAAGTGTGGCCGCCATCAAAATTTTGGCAAGAAATTGAGTGTATGACATGTGTGGTAGAGGGCTAAGAAAGTGTGGCAAGCCGCAGTTGTGGCTTTGAACCAAACAGTCACCTAAGAATCTGTGGGACAACTAAGTTGTGGCGTGGCAAAGTTTGGCTATGAGCCAAACACACCCTTAATGTTTTCTGCACCATATCTTAAGAGGCACAATCACATGCAGACGCACTAGATCCTAATTTTGTTGCAAAACTCATGAACAGTTAGAGGTTCTAACCTATTAAGCACCCAAATTCGAGTTGTAGAATCCGCACCTCCTGCCATTCCTAAGCACAAACTGATGTTTCTTTCTTTGTAGAATACAGGTGTGAATTTTATTTGCATCTTGCTAATGTTTCTTTCTTTTATACAATACAGATGTGGATTTTATTTGCATCCTGCTGAAGGTTCACCTGCACCTAACATAACTCAAGGAAAACTCAGTGCTCCTCGGATATTGCGGATTCACAAAGTAATATATTCTGCCACTTCCCTGTTTGCATGTTACTTTAAAAAACAATTACTTGATGAAGTACTATTTTGCATGCAACCTTAAAAAGAGCTATAGTTTGGGATCCTGGATTTAATTTGTTCAATTAGTCATAGCCTGCCTCCATAGAATCTAATATAGTTATGAATATTTTTTTTGTATATCACATTCTTTATTGTCACAAGTTTTACATCTATTCTGTTTCATTGCACAGGTAGCTAACTACGTGGTTGAGAAACTAAATCCAGACAGAGATGGAGGCTCTGAGAACTTTTCTATGGGATTGACTTCTGGTCAATCACAATTCTCAGCGCTAGATAGCTCTTCACGACTTGGACCACCCAGGCAATCATGGCCAAAACTGAAGCCATCTGTAGAGATATTGTGCAATAACCAGGCAAGTTCTTCTCTTAACGAAATTGTATTCTATGTTTAGCTGTACTATTTATCGACGTTAGGAACAATATGAGGCCCTTTTTCTGCTGGAAATAATTTACAATGAGCTTGTGTTGGACTTGTTAATCCTGCTATAATCATAAATCTCGTGATTCCAGTTTGGCCACATAAATAATACTAGAACTTTCTGGACCTTAGTTGTGTATATCTGGTATTTTCTTAATTTTACCCCTAGCTTAAAAGCACAGTACTTGGCCGTCACAAAGAAACTAAAGATGATTGAGGTTTTCCTACACAGAAGAAAGTAAAAATGTTGATTGTCTTTTGTGGCCTTCCATCTAGAGTTTCTTGTTCAGTTACGCTAAAAAGTGCTTATTGAAGCAGGTTCTGTCGCCAGAGATGAGTTTGGCCACAGTGCGAACATATATCTGGAAGAAGCCGGAAGACTTGATTCTCCATTACAGAATGGTGCAGTCGAGATGATGGCAGCTTAACTGTACATGCTCACTCGGTTCTTTAGATGTGCTCAGCATGTCTGCACCAATTGGATGGTGTTGTTGGAGATACACATGGCTTAAGAGGGGAAGCCATCATGTTACAGGAGGAGGAAGTAATTTGGTCGTGTGCCATTCCCTGAGAAACAAGTTTGTTTGCTTTTTTGTAAAGTTGCTGATCTTGCCCTGTTAGTGAGATGTATCATAGCACAGGTATAAGGTTCTCTGCTGGGTACCACCAAGCTTGTAAATGTAGAGATTGGGGCTTACTGGCTTACTAAATAAAGATTAAATGGATATGTTTTTTTTTATCTTTCTTTGTAAGAAGAGCGGGTTTGCTCAAACGGCGGCGTTTCGCTGAACCCTGTTTCCTTCTCTTGGATTGTTTGGTCCAGGCCATGGAAAGTGGTGATCGAGAACTCCTGAAAAGTGATCTATTTTTTCCACACTGAGTGGGGAGCAAAGTCCATGGCAGCATGGTTGCCCCGTGTGGCTGAACATATCGAGCAATCTGAAGCTGTGTGGACAATACATTTCACGCGCGCGTTGGAGTTGGAATCAGCTGTTCATGCTCTAGTCATGTGGGGGAGGCGGCGTGAGGAAGAATGCTGTTGGGCCTTCGTGGGCTACACTGTGACCGAACTTGAGATATTTGGTTCGCCCCTGGCGACGTAAAACAGGCCCAACAATGAATCGACAAGGCACAAATACTCGGGCGGACTAGTGGGCTGACCAGTTTTATTACATGTTGTTGAGTGTTTGGATGGTTCATTTCTCTTCACATGTTATTGCCATTGAGATCACATATATATATATATATATATATATATATATATATATATATATATATATATATATATATATATATATATATATATATATATATATATAACCATATATAATCGAAACAAATCGATTACTGCGTGTTCTAATAACACTTCATGCAAAACTACAAATATTACATGTCCATACCAAATTACACTAACCGGATCCTAGGCAAATACTTGTATATTGTATATATGTATTTCCTCCATCCTATTTTAATTGATATTTTAGATGTCACGGGAATTAAAGAGAGAAAAAAATAATGAGTGCATAGAAAACGAGAAAGAAAGAGATGTATTGAGAATAGAAAAAACTAACAATATGCCCGTACGTTGCTACGGGTATTTAAAAATATATAATAAATTTAGTTCGATGCACCATATGTATTTAATCTCGTTTCAACCACTGTGTACTCATTAGCAACTTAACAGAAACTCATTAAGTATAAGGATCTTATGTATTGGTTGGGACATTACAATACTTTCTGTTTCTATGTAAGTATTAGAGAAACTTGCAAACAAAAATTACTCCTTATGGAACAGAAAGAATATATTATCTTTGCGGAAACTGTATTGTCATGAATTTTAGGGTGAGCTGAGTCCATTAGTTGTGTTTCATATGGAAGGGACAAATTTAGTAATCAGTGTGGAGAACAATAAAGACCACAACAAGGAAGACGCATATGCACAATGTAGTTGTTTTATTTTCGTACTTCAAATCCGAGATGTAGCTGAATGAAAAAACACCTTGAAACCTTTAAAATTTTAACTGTTATAGTTGTTCTGCATAACCACTCTTATCTGAACAATAAAGCTTTCTGAAATCTGGCAGGACTGTAGTGTATATAAAACTACACCATATAATTAGTGTGTTAATATAAACAACTATGTTAAAGTATATGTGCATCCCTTATGGCATTCATAAACGAAAAGTCATGAAAGATTTTGGTTTTCAATCAAAGAAAAATGTTAGAAAATATATATTCTGTGCATTCAAATAAGTAAGCACTAATAAAGTGAAAAGTATAGGGATTGGACCTAAAATCTATACCTCAGTGAGATGCTCACTGGACTATTAATGCATCGGCTATAGAACCTATAACCTAGACCTGAACACATCCTGTTCTTCAAGGCCATGCTAAAGAGGGAATCGAAAGTTGTCCTCCATTCAGCCCATAAAGAAAAACAACAAACATAGTTCATATAGTACAAGCTACGGTAGAAACTATATAAGAAATTAACATAATTGCATATCTGTGCTGATTTAATCTCCTTTATAGCAATGACTAGATTATTATTAAGACTGAAACCTTAAACCCAATAATTAAACACATGCATGTACATATATGAATCTTATATTATGAGACTGCATGTCTGTCCGTAGGAAAAATACGATGTGTTGCATAGGCTATTTGATGACGATGACTCCATGTACCGTCGTTGTGGCCTTGGATTGTAGAATTCGTGGAAGATGTTATGCCGCATATTCTGCTGATCGAGACGATGCTGATCTGATAGGACACACCAGAAAAAGTGGAGGTGCTTCGTTATTACCTTGATCATCTAGTGCTGACGATCTGATGATATATATGGCTTTGTTTCCCACCCAATGCCGTCATTGATGGAGTGGCGATGTTCATAGGCTACGTTAAAAACAAGACTCTCTCTCGATTGGATGGACTGCCGCTCTAAAAAAACGTTCACGCTCGATCTCGATCTGAGATAGGGGGAGGGGATGGTTCGATGGACTCTGATTTTTCACGGGGGACAAAAAACGGGACTCCTGGTGCTGTTTTATGGAAAACAAGAAACCACTTTCCTAACGGGTAGGAGTAGAAATACGGGCAGGAGGCTGATTTACATGGAAGAGACGACCACATCATATTTAATAAGTAGTAGAGATTATATTAGAAAATAATAATAACAATTATTTTTGAAAAACTAGAGATATCTAAAGCTTTAGTTATTTGTTCGTGGGATGGGAGGAGTATGTGCAAGGATTCAAAAACCGGAACAGTAACGGTTTTTTTTTCTCGCTGAAAACTAATTCAAAAAAACCGTTTTGCTACAGTGCCTAGGTTTGATTTTTTCGATAAACCGTTCGGTGAAACCGAGTCGGACCGATTTTGAACGGTTTTTCAATCCATGAGTACGTGTCATTTCGTTACACCCGTACCATAGTCAGGGTATCAGGGACCAATAATGCCATCTGTCTTTACCGCTCCTCACTTAGGACTATCATCATTCCTACTCTCTTTGTTCCATTGAAAGTGTTGCTTTTGATTTTTGAATATCATATTTGACCGTTTATTTTATTCAATTTTTTTTACAAATGTTATTTGTTTTTCTATAAATTATTTTAACATAATGAATATTTTAATCATGACATAATTGCTTTGATGTTTACACAAAAAATTTAAATAAAACGGACGGTCAAATGTAATAACTAATATGATATTTTTAATAGGACAGAGGTAGTACGTACTAGCTCTGCTATAAGCTATAGCTACCTGAGACAATTGATGGCTCAAGAACAGAGGTAACCCCATTTTTTAGACAGAGGGAGTTTGCCAAATTTTTTTCTCAGGTCACGTACGGAGATACAATAGTATGCAATATCATACAGTATTTGTCCTTGTGCCTCTTGAGGCTAGCCAATCAGTCACTCGTCATCTCTCTTTTCCGCTGTCACTCGTCGTCTCTCTCCGTATCCCTCTCTTTTCCCCGTAGTAGTAGTAGAAAACAACGGGCGAGCTTGACCTTCCTTGCGGTCGCCGCCACCCGGGTGCTGCTGCCTGCTATACCTGACCAACGGGCCGCTGTCACGGGCCAGGTCGTTGGTTTAACCGGTCAGCACGACCCGTCTGCTTAACGGATCGTGTCGTGCTAGTCTGACAGATCTGTGCCTAAGCCCAAACACGACACTGCTCATCTTACACAGGCCGTGTCGGTCTGTCGGTCCAACTAAATTTTATATACACAATTTTTCTTCAAATTTTAAATTTTTATATATATAAAAATATTTTTATTAATAAATTTAAACTATAAAATATGATTTTAGTATAAATATTAAAATTTTAATTATTTTATTTAACAGACCGTGTCGGATTGTGCCATATCTAATGGACTAAATGGGCTATTGCACGGACTAGACGGGCCACAATAAACGAGCCTGTAGCTAGGCCTAGACATGGCCCGTGACGGACCACGGGCCAACACAGCCCATCAAACTTTGTGCCGGGTCGTGTTTGGACCGGACCAAAATGGGCGGGCCTCATACCGGTACATTTAGCCTGACCCACTTAACCAGGTATACTGCCTGCTGCTGATCACGCCGGGTAACGGCTGGGCACGGCATCTTCCGTGCCCAAACAAATCAAGCACCGCTGTCCTGAAATCCCCCGTTCCGATCCGTTCCTTTGTGACCCCCGAACACGGACCATGTTATCATCATGTGCCGCCCCGAGGCGCTGTCCGGTAAAGCGCGGGGCGCCACCAACCGGCCGCGATCATCGCCGTCCCGCTCCCGGCCCCCACCCCATGGAGATCGTCGGGTCCCTCCAGCCGGCCGCCGCGCGCACCTTGGATCTCGCCGGGGGGGGCGCCGCCCGAGCGCGCGTGTTGCTCCTTTCGTTTTCACGCGCGCGTGCGGAATCCTCCTCCGGCTGGCGCGTGGGGCCGAAAGCAGCGCGAGGCAGAGGCATCGTCTGCTTTACTAGTAACTGCTCCTCCACTTGTAAAAAACCAAACCTTAATTCAGGTTAGTACCGGTTCCGTGCGTTTAATGGAACTTTGCGGCCCGAATTTATAGTATATCGGGTTTTGTAAATTGAGGAAGGTGTGGTCGACAGCGACGCGTCGAGAAATATGACGCCGGTGGGGAATTTGGACGGCAGGGTTGCCGAGCTCCAAGTCCCGGTACGGCTCCTCTGTCTGTCTGTCTGTCTGTCCCAACCGGGAGTGTATTGTTGGAGCTAGCCGTACCAACATTGGGACCAAGCGTGCTAGAGTACACTAGTACTACTAACTGACACCGCGGGCCCACGGCGGCGACGCCGATCATTGCTGTCAGCTGCTGGGACTGCGAGCAGGAGGACGGGGGAATAATTCCAGTCTCGGGCCCACCGAGCGCTGCGAAGTGGAGGAGACGAAGGCGGGTTTCTCGATACCCCGCTTCCCAGTTGGGAAAGCTGCTGTGCCCGTGAAGAGGGCGCTTTTTTTACGGGAAAAAAGGGGGGAAATTCGTTACCGCCGGCGACTCTATTACAGATTTACAGGTGGGCCCGGCGTTCGCCCTAATCCACCTAACTTTTTTTTTTTGATAGGAAATCCACCTACCTGCTGTACCTTGTACAGGTATACGGGCGCTACGGCCACCACCCATTCACTCCCACCCGGCTCCACGTGCGCAGTTCCGCCGCTGACTATGTGGGCCCGGCGATGTGAGGCGCCACATGTCATTGGAGACGAGGTTGGCCATTAAAATCCACGGCGCCCCACCCCCAGCTGTCTCCTTCCTCCCCTCCCTCGTCTGCTCCACCACCACCACCGCTTTCGTTCCCGCTCCACCCTGTGCCGCCCGATCTCCGCAACCGCCGGCGAGCGGGGCCCACCGCACAGCCGCCGCAACGCGAACCGAGCCTTGTCAGCTAGTCCTCGTCCCCAGTCGCCGCCATTAGTCCTTCGCCCTCCGTCCCCTCCGGTCTCCCGATCTGCGAACTAGCGAAGCCCGCTGACGAGTGGGCCCGACCCGCCGCCAGCGAATCCCACCTAGCGCCGCCGCGCGGTCTGCCAGGCGTAGTGCTCGCGCCGTCGTTGGTGGAGGTTTGCTACGCCTCCACGCGCTTCTCCGGTCCTTGCCGCCGCCGCCGCATCGCGCTCCTCCGGAAGCTTCGGAGCCCATAGGGTTGGGGAGCGAGTGAGGGAGGCAGGGGGCGCGCCGGCCGCGGGGATCGAGGGAGGGATGCGCGGATCGGGGCGGGCGGGGCGGCGCGGCGACGGCGCGCCATGTTACACCGCATGAGGTGCCTCGTCCCCACCGGCGTCCAGGACAGCCCGCGCGCAGCGGCCAAGAGGGTCACGCCGGCGTCGTGGCGGGCGGACGCCACCGCCGCCGCAGGAGCCGGAGCAGGGGACAAGGGGAAGCTCTGCTTCAGGCCGCCGGACGTCATGGAGACGGTGCACGAGGTGGCCATTTACATCCACCGCTTCCACAACCTCGATCTGTTCCAGCAAGGGTGAGAATTCTCGCTTCCCGTCTGGCCCGGTCCTTGTTTGTTCTTCCCGTTAAAGTTTTCTCGGGTTTAGTATCTTTCTCTTTTTCTTTTACCAAGGGCGTGAAAAGTTCGAAGTGGTTTGATGTGAAGGTAAAGACCACTACGCATTTCTTGGTTAAATGTTTGTACTTGTTCCACCATTTCTGCAAAATATTTAAGTTAGCTTTTGCATTTGTACGTTTTTTTAATCGACATTTCTTCTCGCAGTTGAAGAATTTTGGGTTTTCCTATATTCCTTATCCATTTCCAAAAATTGCCTGCCTACAGTTCTTGCTAGTTTTGTGAAGTTTCTGTCACTTGTCCTGAAATGCTCACCTGGAGCGTTGATTTGTTTTTTTTTTTTTTTTGTGACATGAGTTTTGGATTATGTGCAGATGGTATCAGATGAAGATAAGTGCAATGTGGGAGGATAGCGGCAACAAAACTCCAGCTTCACCAGCAAGGGTTGTGCAATATGAAGGTATGCACGCATATCTTTGGGCAATGACTATGATTTTCAATCTTTTGCTTTTATATTTTGCATTTTCGATGTTCTAGCTGGCGGAGTGAATGTTTAAAATTGGTACATCTACTGGCATGCAGTTGGTAATTGGTTGGTTGTTTCCAGCAGTAGTAGTATTTGATGATATCCACGGCGCATGAACTGAGAGTAGAAACCTGCTTAATGTTCCTTTTTTTTTTGGAGGGAAAGTCTGTTTCCTTGTGGTCAATAAACAACAAAATCGTCTTGTTTTTATTTAAGTCCACTTCGATAACTTCAAGAAGTATTTGTGTATGTGGATATGTAACATAGCTGTACACGCTTGTTACAAATCATTTTTCCTTGTTTGTATCCTTGCCAAGTGACACTTAAAGTATATCTTCCAATCCACGGGAGATGCTTAGCAGATTGTGCCAACTCAGGGATGGACTCCACTTTCATGTTAAAATGATGATGAATGTCTGTAAACTTTTCACTAGCTTATGGAACTATCCCAGAACTTTTCACAGTGGTAATGTTTTAGTGGTTATCGTTCTGCTCTATCCATTTATTAGCTAAGGAAGTATCCCAGGGGAATCTTAGCTACTATTGATTGTGAAAAACAATGTTACGCCTCTGTAGTTGCCAATCATTAGCTAATAGATAATGACATGGTAGGTGGATTGTGCAGCTACCGATGTTGGTGCGGATGATGTCTTAGGCATTTGGAAAATAGATGATGCCGATAATAGCTTCTACACACAGCCGTTTCGAATCAAGTATGCAAGACAGGATATTTTTCTGTCGGTTATGGTATCTTTCAACATATTCAACAGTGAAGAGGAGGTTGGTATTTTTGACGTATCCCTTTTTGTATTTGAATCAACATTGTTGTTGCCTTATCAAGGAACCTGCTTTATTTGTTCAAGGGCCCGGCAGCTTCTTCCGTGATGTTGAAGTTTGAACTGATGTATGCCCCAACACTTGACAGTGGGTGAGTGCACATTCTTTTCAACCGTATTTTCATTGTCTTTCTAAGGCTTTGCGCATACTTCTCTGCACGTCATGTACCTGCAGATTTCATCAAGCTATAGTGATGATGCTGTGGCATTTCGGTGTTGCAGGTCTGAGCTTCAATCTTCTAGTGCCACATCTTCAGCGGCTGTGCATGAATTCAGGATCCCACGTAGAGCACTCTTGGGTTTACACACATATAGTCCGGTTCACTTTGATGCGTTTCACTCTGTACTTGTTGATCTGACGTTACATATAGTGTACCTGAAAGCTGGTGCAACTAAAGCATCATTGAAGGTACACAGGTTTGTGAAGCTTTAGCTTTAACATTATTTGAAAATGATGGTCCAATGCATGCTTGTTTGATGTTCTAGCCACCTGATGACTTAAGATTATATGAGCAATTTTCTCCACAGCAACATAAAAATTATATGGGATGCTTAGTTATATTCTAGTGGAATACATGGATTCCCATTCCAGTTCTAAGCACTTTTGGCTCTCAAATAAAAGGTTGGATTGAAAACATTGCTGCTGCAGATACAAACATTGAGCTCTTTTTGTTGAAAAGTCCTGGCGTAACTTCTAGATGTTGCGTTTGAAACAAATGTCAGAGATCAAATTCTACAAGTTGAATTTTCATACTTATTTTGGGGTCTAGGCAATCATCGCTCAGCTACTGTGCTAATTCATTTGCTACTGTAACATTGTATATAATGCATCAACTATCATTTAAATGCTGCAATGATTTCTCAAAAGTCCGATCCTTCAGCATTAAGTAGTTTGATTTTTAAATTCTATTTTTCTTCAAGGTCTAAGTAAAAAGTATCTAATGTGCAGATACCAGACCAAGGTCTAGGTCCAACATCATACAACATTGTCAAGGCATTATTAACTTCAAGAAAAATGTTGCTTGAAGAACTGAACAAAGTCAGTGATGCTATTGGTAAAACAGTTGAAGATTTGGAATTTGCTGACTTAAATCTTGGTAAATATGAGTCAGTGAATTCATCGAAATCAGGACTGCCTAATTCTAGTAAAGTTTTCCCTGCAACTGCAAAGGGTGTTGGGCACTTGGCTGGGATTTTACATGATTTCTTAGAGGTATGCTTTGTTTGCCTGCTTATGAATTAAGACAATCGAGTTAGTCTCTTGCTAATTTGAGATATTTGTATTCAACTTCAGCAGAGACCCAATGATGTGATTAATGGTACGGACGATTCTATGCTGTATACTCTACCCCAGGAAGAGCTGTTTGAACTGTTTCAAACAGTGAGCAGCCAACTTTCACTTATGTGGAATGCATTCTTGAAATTTCATAGGTGAAGTATTGATTTTATCTTGGATTTTCTTGATTACTCCTATTTTATCATGACACTACATCCAACAACGTTTTTCTGACACTGTCAAAAAATGTGCTTTTTATCTATTCAGGATAAACAAAACTAAGATATTAGATTACTTGCGTGATATTTGGGCTATTGATCGGAAAACAGAATGGTCAATATGGACTGTTCACTCAAAAGTTGAGATCCCTCATCGCTACTTACGAGGCATAAGTGATGACTCGTCTCACCGCAATTCCCTTCTTAGAATTTCTGGTTCAAAGAAGTTCCACGATGATGTAATTGTTCTCTTTCTCAGTGGAGTATCACCATTTTTGGCTAAGAAAACTTGTTCATAGATAGTTTTCTATCACTTTTTAATTATTTAATAGGCTATATATATGTGCAGCCTGTACAGAATTCTGCTTCGCGCGCTGAATTGCACAGGAAAAGCATAGCACAAATGAAGGTTTGATATTGTCTGTTTCTTGTGGAATATATTGCTACTACAAACATGTTACTGATTTGAATATTATGCAGATCAATACACAGTCTGTTCAAGATATGCACATATATGCTGATCCTTCACGTGTTCCTGTTGTTCTAATTGAGCAACATGTAATGGTTGTTCCACAACATGGTTCTAGCAAGGAGATGGCTTCTGATGCTTCTGAACAAAAGGATACTATTGTGCTACCTAAGCTACAAGGAGAGCCTTTGGCACTAAAAAGTAGTGCTGGTAAAAAAGGTGGACGCATCTTGCGAGCTGTCATTTTTGTTCATGGTTTTCAGGTAAGCTCCAATGTCCGCTCATGTTGTTTAAATTCGATCGAGTTGAAATTATAGTTATTCCAAACTTGCTTGGATTTAAATAAACAGGGTCACCATTTGGACTTACGGCTTGTTAGAAATCAATGGCTTTTGTTGGATCCTGGAGCCGACTGCCTAATGTCTGAGGCTAATGAAGATAAAACATCTGGAGACTTCAAAGAAATGGGCAGCAGGCTTGCTGGGGAAGTCGTTGCCTTCCTAAAGAAGAAAGTGGATAAGCTTTCAAAATATGGAGGATGCAAAGAGTTGAAGTTGAGTTTTGTCGGTCATTCTATTGGAAACGTTATCATTAGGAGTGCACTGGCAGGTCTTCTCCAACTTCACTGACAAATTTCTTCAAGACATTTATCGGCTTGTGACTGACTGATCTTTTGCTTGCAGAACCTGCATTACAACCGTACTTGAAGAACCTCTACACGTATGTATCGATATCAGGCCCTCACTTGGGTTACTGGTACAGTTCAAATTCTTTGTTCAATTCTGGCCTTTGGCTTCTTAAAAAGCTCAAGGGAGCACAGTGCATCCATCAACTCACTTTCAGTGATGATCAAGATCCCCAGAATACATATTTTTATAAGCTTTGCAAGGTATTGCACCATAGGATCAGCCTATATTCGTCTATTTTAATTCTGGTGACCCAACAAGTTGCAATTTCTGACAGGAATTATTGAATTAGGAAATTGTAATGACCTTTGGATCTTTTGTTATCCTTTTCAGTTGAAGACACTGGAGAATTTCAGGAATATCATATTGTTATCATCCCCACAGGTTATTCCCTTTCTTTCGTCTGATAATTCTGGCAAATGTCTATCTAGACCCTGTGTTATATTTTCTTGTTCCATCAGGTTGTCAAATTACGTAGAAAATCATTTATCCTTTAGACAAGTGTTAAGTAACACCCGTAGTAACACATTTTCTTGTTTTGTCAGGATGGTTATGTACCCTATCATTCAGCAAGAATCGAGCTTTGCCCAGCTGCATCAGCTGACACCTCAAAGAAGGGGCAAATATTCACAGAAATGCTCAATAACTGCTTAGATCAGATCCGCGCACCCTCATCCGAAACCCGGACATTCATACGTTGTGATGTGAACTTTGACCAGTCCAACCAAGGACGAAGCCTGAACACTATGATTGGCAGAGCAGCCCACATAGAGTTCCTGGAGACTGACATTTACGCCAAGTTTATCATGTGGTCCTTCCCTGAACTGTTCCGATGAGATCCTTCTCTTCTTTGGGATACCATCACATACCACACAGATAGTGCAAAGTACTGAGTACTGACCAAGAAAGGAAAAATAAGCTTTCATAAAGGATCCACCAGATTTGAACACTCAGATGGGTAGCGCTGTAAAGTCCCTAGCAGTACTGATGCTCCAGCTTGTTAGATTCCATTGTATAAGTAGTTGATTCTTTTCATTTCGATTCATAGTGCTGTAGATGTTTGCCTTCGTGAATTCATGTCGTCTGGTGTATTTAAACACTACAGCTTAGGAAGGCCTAACAGTCCGTGAAGCTTATTCCAAAATAAGCTTTTTGTATTTTCTTTTGATAACCCTTGTTCTGTGCTTGAACCTGCATAGATGCAGAACGAATAGGATGTATGATAACTGGGTGGTCCAGGTTGCTGCTTCTGTTTAGTGAAATTTATTTGTCCTGGCAGCGTTGCCACGACTGGATCTGGCTCTAAATTTGCGTATGCCTGAGCAACTCGTTGTCACGTCGTCCTTTTCTGATGCAGACGTGTTGAAGTCAGTGTTTCATATTGCGTGACATGCTGGCTCCTACAGTGGCAGCTCGAGACCACGAGACTCTGTTGATGTTGCCTGCACGTCTGAAACCACTCCGGAACGGGTTGAGAACAATCACGGTAAGCAGTTGGACTGTTCAAAAGCGAGTTGATCCGTTCAGCACCCGGGTCAAGGCAACGAATGGTGCGGGGTGAGTCTGCAGCCGGGTCTGGTCGTCGAGCCGACCTCCGGTGATGTGAGAGCACCGGGAGCAGGGTCTGTCGCCGCAGACGGATACGTGACGCAAGGGCCGGCGGGTCGCCATTACAGCGACCAACGGTAGCAGCCGGCCGGGGAAGACGGGAGACTGTTGCTGGTGCTGCAGCACCGGCCGGGTGTGCCTACAGCTGCTGAAACAGACTCTGACCAAGAACAATTCAGACGGGCCTCCATACAGCTCACAGCGGTGACAGGTGAGCGTCACAGGTTCAGAACGCTACAGCTGGACGCCCATAGACAAACAAAACAACTTTTCTCATGTCATTCTCCCCCCTTGTCTCGATCATCCATTCTACATGACGACACTGGCAGGTAAAGTGATTAGGAAGTGGCCAATGTGTTGCAGAGGGTTATGTTAGCTGGACAAGGCTTTAATGGAAGAATCCAGCTGCATTTCAACAAGTTGCAAATGGTGAAGCTGAAGCAGTTGGGCACTAGGCTATACTAGGAGAGCAATGACATCCAGTTTGCTCCAGACACTGTGCCAAGGAAAATGGATCTAAAACTGCCTGTCAACTGAATTGGGTTCAGCTATGGTGAAGGTCATATCACTTTTGATACGATGAACAAAAGATAAAAACACAGCACTCCCTGTTACTTTTACAACAAGAGCGATGCAATAATTATTTTCTGTGTTTCCGGCACATGAAGCAGAGAAAAGAGGTTTCCACCGTTTTACAGAATCTGCTACCCGTTAGGTCAAAGTAGCAGAAACAAGAAAACAACATAAACGGCATGTACAAACTATCCATCTAACCATACAATTGTATCAGGAATTCTGTTGAGAACTGCTATCTAAACATACAACCATATCAGGTAACAATCTAATGCTGTCGAGAATAATTATGACAGACATTCTCGTCGCCGTTATCCCATTTTATGGCATCTGATACATGTAACAGTGTGTAATCTTCAGAAAGACAAAATATAAAGATCACCTCGAACGGTAACCGACAAGTTCGATGACAAAAGAACATTCAATTTGCTCATTTATAACAAGATAAAGGATCACATTTCTCATCTATTTTACCCGCATTCTTTGCAAAGCAGCTTCCCCATTCAATAGCCTGCAATCAGCTTTTGATAGTGTGTGATCTTTGGCAAGCAAAACACAACAACAATTGCAGATTGGAACTCAAGTTAAATTACGGAAGAAAGATTTCTCTGCCTCTATGATTTTTACTAGATCAAAGATCACATGTGTGAAGTGATCTTAGAGAAGTCTGGGACATAATAAGACTAACAAAAATTTGACAAAATATATACCAAATGCAGCATAAGAAAACAAGGGAAGAAGGCGGTCATCTTTACACCACGATGGCCCCTTTCAAATCCCTTCTTTACATGAAGATACACATTTATACTTGATACGATCAGAACTTAAACAAGCAAACCAAGAGTAAGAAAGCTACCTAGGATCACCACATTGCCCCCTAATTTGAAGGCGGAATTTTGATTCGATGGATCAATCGGTGTTGTGCATGGACGAATCGAGGCCGTCCACACGGCTGCGCACAATGCGGTGGAATACCTCGCGCACCTGCCTTTCCAGCGGCTCCAGACCATCCCTCATGGCTGAGCACACAGCAGCGAGCTCTGCCGCAGCCTCCCGCACATCATTTTCCCTGTCCCCGAAGAGCGGGATGGGGGCCGCGTCAATTGCCTCAGCAAGTTTCTGCGAAGACTTCTCGAGCGAATGGATCTCCTTGAGCAGACCAGAAGAGTGGCGTCTGTCCTTACGCTTTCCCTCCTCGGCGAGGCGTTCTTGCAGGGTGAGGAGAGGCGGCGCCCATGGGAATGCAGCTCGCGGCGGCGCGGCGGGCAGGTGGTGCGCCTGGAGCGCGCCGGAACGGTCCGGGCACGGCACGGCAGCGACGAGCGCCCACGCGGCGAGGTGGAGCACGCAGCCCATGGAGTACACCGGCGCCGCGAGCCCAGTCTCGTGCGCGCGCGGCGCCGCAAGGCCGGCCCCGATGGCCTGGAGCTGCCGCGCCGCCGACCACGTGCGGGACACGCTCCACGAGAGGGAGCGGAAGTGGGACGCGGACGTCGAGGAGCCGGCGACCGCGGAGCGCGACGGGGACGCGCGCGCGCGGCCGAAGGATCGGTTGCGGTGGTTGGCGAGGAAGGATGCGACGCCGCCGCTGGCGGAGGCGGCGGTGTCGTCGACGAGGAGGACGGAGAGGTCGGAGAGCGCCTTCCTTGCGCGGCGGAGCTGGCCCTCGTGGATCTCCCCCGGGGAGAGCAGCACGGACGCCGCGATGTCGGCGAGGCGCTCCCAGCGGCGGACCTGGTCGACGCCGTCGCGGGCGGCGTTGCAGACGTCAAGCGCCTTGACGGCGCGCTCGTGGAACTCGGCGACGAGCTTCTCCGCCGCGGCCGTGAGCACCCCGCGGCGGCGCGCCTGGGCCACCACGACGCGGAACTCCTCCTGGCACAGGACGAACGCCTCCAGGAGCCGCCGGATCCACGAGACGGAGAGGATCTCCTCCCCCGCCTCACCGACGCCGCCGTCCCCGGGCAGCAGCTCCGCGAGGTTCGTCGCCACGTGGCGCTGGAACGCCTCGAGGTCCGCCTCCTCCCCGGACGGCATGATGGCGGTGGTGTCCCTGCGGAGTGAGAGCAGCGAGCGGCCGAAGGAGGAGAAGGGCGAAGGGGCGGAGGAGGATCCCTGGTAGTCCGTCACCGGCATGGCCTCCGGCGATCCCTGTCGCCGGTGAGGTCGCCGACGCGGATCTCCTCCTGCGTGTGGTGTGGGGGGAGCTTAGCGGGTTAACGGGCGCGCGAGGCTCGCGGAGGAGTTTGTGATGGGGATGTGGGTGACCTCGAGGAGGTGGTGGACTTTTATATGAGCCCGTCAGATTAGGGGGGCTGCTCAGTTAAATTAAGCTAATTTGCTTGTTAATTTTAGGAGGCTGGCAGGCGTCGTGATCTAATCATGATGCAAATGGCAGGGGGAGAGAGTTGTTTATTTATAGACAGGAAATTCTTCTGCGCTCGGAATGTATGTTCCCTTGGGAACATTTTGGCTATTGTTCACATTTCTTTTTGCGACGGCTTCTGGTGGGAGTGCTTTGAAAAGTCTGTAATTACAGACAGGTCCTTTACTATTATGAAGCTTTCAATATTTTCCAGGATTGTGTTGGCAGGCCCACCATGTCGTTGACAACGTGGGTTTGTGTGTTTCAACTACTACTCCAATGTGGCAATACAAGAAATCGTTACATCTCAAATAGTCTTGGAATAGCTTCATTCCCTTTCTGGAAAGCACGATTTTCCTTTCCTCAAAATGCACATTTTCAAAGTGGCCTCAGTATATACTAATGTAGGATAAAACTCTACCAGCTGCCTAGCATAAAGTGCTCACAAGAACTCTTGCAAATGGAGTAGTACCATGTGAATTCCTGTCTCTAAAATTGTGAAACTGAACCATTTTAGCCTCGTCTTGTTTTTTTTTTAACAAGGCGTAGTTAACGAGAAGTGAAACTGGCTGTTACTCCAGCTAAACACCGAGCGAAAGAAGTCGGGTAAAGCCACCGCGGCTCACGCGGGCGCGACGCGCCGTGGACGCGTACCCCCTGACACGCGGGTCCCGGTCACGCGGACCAGGTCCTGCTCGGGGCCCACCACGGCTTCACGGGACTGCGTCCACCTTTCCCTTCCTTCGCTTCCAGAAGACCAGAAGAAACCAAAGCTTTCCGTGGAGAACGACGCCACTGTTTTTACGGAAATACCCCCATCACTCAAAAAAAAAAGGCCCCGTCCCCAGATCACAGAGAAAGGGCCGCGGTCGCGTGATTGGTCATCGGCGAATAGCCGCGGGTTGACCCCGGTGGGCCCAGCAGCGGGGTAGGATGGGGGCAGGTGGGGCAGTTATGTCAGTTGGAAACTGTCCCCGCGGGCACGTGGCCGTTGCGTGTGCGTACGGACGTTGGCTGGCCGGGCCCTTGCGTCAGTGACCTGGATTGGTAGTTTAAGTGAGCCGAGCCGAGCTGGCAGCGAGGTCGTATTCTATGGTTCGTTGGCTTTCTTTCTGGTGGCGGTGTCAGCAAGTGGCAAAGAAAAGGATGTCTCTCTGTTCCTAGGCTTAAAAATCGTTTTTTTTCTATTGCGTGTCTGCGCACGTCTGGAACAGAAACTTGTTCTCGTGGACACTAATTCCAGATCCAGCGGTTTCTGCGAAGTCCTTGGGATTTGAGAGGTGTGTTTGTTCCAGATATTTTGGAATGGCATAATCACGACGGACGACGGTGCACGCATGTATTCTCAGAAAAATGTGTACAAAAATGTTTCGTAGTGTACACGAGCCACGATTTTTCGTCGAGAAAGGGGAGTACTCGTGCAGTGGTGGCTGCATGCCTGCATCTACATGTATCGTTCTTACTATCATGCATGCATATGCATTGGGCCATGCCCGTTCAGTTCAAGGGCCCAAGTGGAAATGCAAAGGAGGCTGAGTTAGGAGTCCCTGTTGGTTGGCCCACCTTACGTCCGGGAAGACCCAAGTGTTAGTGGACCGATTTACTTGGTGTTGGGTTTAAAGCCGGAAGGAAACGCTCAGAGTGGCCCAGAAAAATCACTCCAGCAAATTCGCACAGACTCTGAGACTGTCCGCACCGCTGTGCAGAGCGCTTTAGCATATGAAAACGCTGCACCGCCGTCCGCTACAGCCTCCGCTACGTTCCAGGACGAGCCCGTGTCCATTATTCCCAGGGACGTACGACCGTCATATATCTTCACTCGCGCGTGAGAGAAGAAGCGAGGAGGGCTCGGGGTGATCGGATCAAGCGCGAGGAGGAGCGTGCCGAGGACGGCATCAGCGGTGGGCGTGTCTGAGCACGCGAGCGGTCGGAGAAGAGATTCCTCCACCGTCGTCTTCTCTCTTTATCCGAGCTCGCCGTCGTCCTCCTCCACCATCTGAGCCCGCAGTCGTCCTCCCTCTCCACCCGAGCACGCGAGCGGTCGGGGCGAGATCTAGCGTCGAGGAGAGAAGCAGGGGAGCTCGAGGGCAGAGGGAGAGTCCCGACAGCGGCGGCGTGGGGAAGGAGGAGGGGCCCGATGGCAGGGGACACGCGCGGGGGAGGAGGGGCCCGGTGGCGACGCCTCGCGTGCGGCGAAGGCGGGGGACCTACACGGGGGTGGAGGAGGGGCCCGGCGGGACAGGGCACGGAGGAGGAGGGGCCCGACGACGACGAACGCACGCGGGAGAGAAGGAGGGGCCCGGCGGCGGCGGATGCGCGCGGGGGAGGAGGGGCCCGGCGGCGGCGGCGTCGCGCACGGCGGAGGCGGGAGGGGGGCTACGCGGGGGTGGAAAAGAGGCCTGACGGCGGCGGGGCGACGCGGGGGAGGTGGCGGCGTGCGAGGAAGCTTCAGAAGGAGGCAGAGGAAGAAGAGAAGAGAGAGAGAGAGAGATTGGGAAGGGAGGAAAGAGAGAGAGGCGAGGAAAAAGATAGGGAAGAGGCTGACTTGTGGGTTTCACAGAGATGTAGTTGATATAGAGGATGAATATAGAATATGAAGGGGTGTAAAAAAAACTGTATATAGTGGAGAGAATATCGATGATCAGGATAAAATATTTCTTTTAAAGGATGAATTTAAAGTATGAAGAGTACGGCCAGTCTGACGTGTGACCGAGACTCGGACTCATGGCGCGTATTTTGTTCTTCTTATATTTGTAGGATGATGAAATGGTCCAAATGGATATGATTTTGGGCATTTGGCTTCTATACTAGGAAATTATTTTTGAATGGTTGAATTTCTTTAAAAAAAAGGAAGTGTTCTGATCAATATGCAAGAAGCGCCGTGTAAGTCTGGACTAAAGAGGTGTGTGCTTATGATTTAAGCATCCTTATGATTTCCATTGATTCCCGTCATGGCGTTCCCACAGCACCTTTCACTGTACTTTGACTTGGTCGCAAAACTGGTCCATCACAGCGTCCACTGCCACTTAGTACAAATTTTGTACAAAAAGGAAGTGGTAAGTTTCTACCAGAAAGTGGCAAGCAAACAAACCCGTCTCGACCGCAATCTAAAGGTGGCAGCGATGGTCACTAGCGCCGGTCCTTGGAGTTTTGTATCATTATCAATTCCCAATCCCAGGTCTCACAAGTCAAAAATGATGACAAGACTCGGGCGGGTGCCAGAGGAGATCCATGCGCTCTTTCCCTTCAATTCGGTATTTCTCAATTCATGGTTTTCGTTTCCTCTAGTATGTTATAATGAGCACGACATTTAAATATCATTGAACTTATTATGAATTTATTTTCAAGTTATTAACTATATTTCAAGAGGGTCGACAAAAAGGTTGCCATCTCTATATGGACATGATAATTACTACTCATTTTGTTCGAAGTATAGATTCAAAAGGCTCCTTTTAAACCGAACTAACTTTCGGTTTCGATAGAAGATGGAACTAGATAGGCCATCAACTCCTACTACAAATATAAACAGTGACACCGAAGCATGTGTTATGCAACATATTATATTCTCTTCTGGGGTTAAAAATCCAAACTTCTGTTAGGTTAAGAAGCATATAATAACTTGACGAAATTTCGTTGTACTACCAAGTTCTTCGCTTCAGAAGACTTCAGAGGCGCACGTGCGCAGCGAGAGAGAGTCAGCGGAGGTCACGTGACGAGGAGCCTTCTGCGGGGCTTCGTACGGGTCGCGTCGCGTTTCCAGTGAACTGGAATTGGAATGAGCAATTCCCTTCCGAATTCCTGCCTCCGCTAAACCCGATTCCTGCCCGCACGCCGCGTCATTCCTCGGGAAATCATCGAGCTCTCCTCTGCTCCTCCTCACCACCGACGAGGTCCTCCTCCTCCTCCTCGCCGCTCGCCGCCCGCCGCCCGCGCGCATCCCGGCGCCCGACCCCTTCCGTCCGTAGGCGCTTGCGTCGGCTTGCTCGCCGCCGACGAGGCTTTCCTAATCTCCGACGAGGTGAGCTCCTCTTCCTCTCTCTCTCTCTCTCTCTCTCTCTCTCTCTCTCTCTCTCTCTCTCTCTCTCCTCTGCTCCCGCTCCGCGTTGTTGCGCGTTCAGCACCCACCCACACCACTTAGCTTCTGACCGCCGCTGCTCCGCGCGCCGCTCCTCTGCTCCAGCCATCTCGCTCGCCGCGGCAGCACCGCCGCTCCCCTCCGCCATCAACGTCGCCGCAGCACGAGCCCCGCGCTCGAATCCCCAGATCTGGCCTAACGATCGAACGCTGTTTCTTCTAATGCAGGTTTGGGCAGATGATCTGCAAGCAAGAGGGAGCATCCGCAGGAGCTTGTAGACACTGAGCCGGGCGCTGTTGCACATCGCCCGCGACCTCATCGCCGGCGGCAGGACACTGCGAGCGGGGGCTCCGTCCTGCACACTCGTCTCGCGTTGGGAGGGCGTCTCCTCATCTTGCTCTGTCCTCCGTCGCCACCGGGCTGGCGTGGAGTGGAGATCCATCGGGAGTGCGTGGATCATCATTTTCGTTCGCTGGTAAGCGACCCAGCAGCCAAACTTGCTTTGACTCATTGCTCTAAGAGTTCGTGTCCTTCTCGCCGTGGACTCCAGCAACCATTTGCAGCGGGAAATAGGCATGCTGTTAAACTGTATGTGTGCTTGTGCTTAAGGTAGAAGCCGCTCTTAAAGGACGCTCTTTTGGCAGGATCACGCAGGCTGGCTCAAGTCCTGCCAAGTGCCAAGCACGTCCATCACTGTCACTAGTATAGTACAATATGGGTGGTGATCACCTCATGATGCGAGCGGGGGCTCTTAGTTTTTAGGAGTTGGTAGAGATGACAAAATCTTGGCTTAATCTATGGTCTTGGTGCTTTGCTACATCCAAACAACTCACTGATTCCACCCAGCATTTTCATCGTGAGCTTGTACCTTTCCTACCAAACATATAAACGGAAACGGTCTAAAAGTAAATTGTCAAACACAAATGTCCTTCCAATGAACAGTATTTCCAATGAGGGGGCTATTGTTTATGTGACAATTTATACATTTACAAGTGTTTGAAACACGCTAAAAAAAATATACTCTGATCATGTGATCTCTACTTTCGATGATCTCTACTTGGAATCCCATATTCGATGATCTCTACCTTCTGCAAGCATTTGAATGGGGGTACAAATGTATCAGTTTCTACTTTTGAAAAGTATTCAAAAATCGATTCAAACATATGTGATTATTGGGTTTCAATATATATTAGCGCATTATACCTCAATGAAGTTCCAAATATTTCAAACTAAAATTTACCAAATGCATATTATCCTTGTTTCCAATGAGGTGCTCAGATCGTGCTGACAATATACTTTCTAACCAACTTTCAGATACTTTATAAAAGTATATTTATGGAATTTCACAAGATCCATATAATGCTTATCGTCTCCTACAAAATGCTCTATGCGTGTTTTTGCTATACTTCTCGAACGTTCCCTAGAAGAAACGTATAACTTTTCTAACAACAATCAAGTACTTTCTAAAAGTTGATCTTCTATTTAAGATTTCAGTGGGGTGACCTCGAGGCATCTAAAGCAGATCCACCGCATCAGGTATGGAAACTGGCAGTGCGTTCTACGGAGGTGAAGGTCTCTCCATCGATCCCAAGTGGCTCATCGACCCAAAGCTTCTCTTTGTTGGGCCGCGCATCGGTGAGGGTGGTCATGCAAAAGTTTATGAGGGAAAGTAAGTCTCATCGTTTTCTTTTTGCGGTATCATCTATGTTATGCTGATTTGTTTGAAGGATTTCCTCTTAATTAGCACTCCATTCTGAGATTGGTAGGTACAAAAACCAAAACGTTGCCATCAAAATTGTGCACAAAGGGGACACCCCTGAGGAGACCACCAAGAGGGAGGGGAGATTCTTGAGAGAGGTGACCATGCTGTCAAGGGTGCAGCACAAGAACCTTGTCAAGGTAGTTCTTTTATTGAATCTTTTTGTTCTTTTGTTGGGTGTTGGAGGTTCAGAATGCCTTTTCATATGAGAACTATGATGACTTGTTGTGCAGTTTATTGGGGCCTGCCTAGAACCTGTCATGGTGGTTGTGACTGAGCTACTAGTGGGGGGATCTTTGCGCAAGTACTTGGTTAGTCTCCGGCCTAGGAGCCTTGAGCCTCGTATAGCAGTGGGGTTTGCATTGGATATTGCCCGAGCTATGGAATGCTTGCATGCGCATGGGATCATTCATCGTGATCTTAAGCCTGGTATGACTTTACAACCTTCTTACCTTGTGCCATCCATATTATTCATCATTTATTAGGTAGATTTCTGCAATTCACGGATATACTTTTTTTTAGGGAATACACGGATATACTATTCGTTAGATTTTTATTTCATGTTGTTGATTAGACAATGGCTATATTTGGATTTCATTTTTGTAATGGTCTTGCATCATTACAGTACAGGTTACTGTATCTGGTATACTATATTTTTCTCTTAAATAAATGTAGGAAAGCTGTTTTGGCAGATGTTTCTATTCAGTAAATGATGCATAGCCATAATGTCATGGATGTCGATTTGTTTGCTTAGTTTGATACCTAACATTTCACTTATAGCATCTTTTGTATATTGTTTAAATTTTTGCTACATGTCTTGGGATGGTTGGAAGTTGATGCAAACATGATTCATGGTGTATTACTTTATTTTCCAATCCCAACCCCCAACACCATCCCAGCACTATGTTTGTCCTCTTTATCGTTAGTCTAATTTTGGAAAACACAAACTGCTGTAATAAATGCATGAGGAAGCTGGATGAGCTGTACCCTCTTGGTTCTATGCCTAATATGTGTTGTTTTTGAAGAATATCATTACATTTTGGTAAATCAGGCATGGTTACCAAATGACTTAGTAAGTTAGTATATGCAATAGTTCCTGGCCTTTTCTAGGTTAATACTCTTCTTGACGTGTCACCAAACCTAGACGTCAAGGTAATATATGCAGATCAGTTTATTTCATGTAAGCCAAGGTCCAAGGAAATCCTTTAGGAGTCAAATTACTATAAACCGATTTGAATCCATTACGTACTTCAATGCGGTAGTCTTTAGTGCTTAGTTTTTTAAGGTGCATAGCAGAGGTTATTTTCTTGAAGAGTATAGAGGAGCATAGCAGAGGGGTATCAATATTTTCCGTAGAAGGTGAATTCTCTGAGTACAAAGGGTGAGAGAGCTCCCAGGGAAGACCACTGTCCCGAACAAGAGTGGAGGCTCGGTGAATGCCAACAAGGGCATGAAAAAGAGATCGGGCACTAAGATCCTATCCGAACCAACAAATGAGAGTCTGATAGGGATTCTGCTTGAGTGTTAACTAGACTTGCGCCTGTATTAGCTTACCGAAAAACTAAGGAGAAGCTCAGAGAAATTAAGCCGACTTCAGGCTTGGCATTTATGTGTCAGTGAGCTAAAGCTTGCAACATGCATTGTGTGTCATTAGTCTATTGTATAATTTATCAAGCCAGAACATTTAGAGTAAGACATCTTTAAAGCAACACTTTCCTGACACAATGAAAAGACTACTGTAATCTCCTATCTTAAAAAGCAAGAAATTATCAGGAGATATAAATTAGAGCTGCATGATTAGCCACGGAATGGAGCATAGTTGTAAACTGCATACTTAAGGGTAGATATAGGTCTGTTCATCAATAGACAAACACTTCAAAATTTTTATGTGTTTCAGATTATGTATGTTCAATCAAATGATGCATACCAGTGCTATTACGTTATTTCTCTTATTATACTATTAGGCTATCATTTATCTATTTTTTCATGTAAAGACATTATCTAATGATTTGCCTGACATATTATTCAGACAAATCTAGTTCTGAGTCTATTGTTTTGGCCCTTCCTTCATGCAGAGAATTTGTTGCTGACTGCAGACCAGAGAACAGTCAAACTTGTTGACCTTGGTTTAGCAAGAGAAGAGACGTTAACAGAGATGATGACTGCTGAAACAGGAACATACCGTTGGATGGCCCCAGAGGTTTTCACTATTGCAATTTTATATTGTCAGTTACTGGATCCTTTCTTTTGTGTTATTTTTCATTAATCCCAACATATTTGACAGTTATACAGCACAGTAACATTGAGGCATGGAGAAAAGAAGCATTACAACCACAAGGTAGACGTTTACAGCTTTGCCATAGTGTTATGGGAACTTCTCCACAATAAACTGCCCTTTGAGGGCATGTCTAATCTGCAAGCTGCGTATGCTGCTGCATTCAAGGTAACACCTGGTATTTAAATCATAAATAGTGAAAAAATTTTTGAGTTCATCCCTTAGTTGTGTGTGCAAGTGTATGTTTGTTTGAAACTTCAACATGTGTATTTGATTAATTTCATTATGCTTGGTTCAATTATGTTCTACTATTCTTTATATTGCTGGAGATTTTGTAGGCCCATGAACCTATTTGTCTCGCATTGCACTCCAAAAAAGTTCTATTGAATGCGTCTATTTATCATGTGTATACTGGTATGCATTTTTTGTTTCTTGAGATGACAAGCTTTTTTATCTGCAGAACATCAGACCAAGTGCAGATAACTTGCCAGAGGAACTATCGGAGATTCTAACGTCCTGCTGGAAGGAAGATCCAAACGACAGACCAAACTTCACTCAGATAGTGCAGATGCTTCTACACTACCTATCAACCCTTTCGCCACAACAAAATGTGGCCCCTCGTCGCACATTCAGCTCGGAGAACACAATCCTCCCTCCTGAATCTCCTGGGACAAGCTCACTCATGGCTTCTCGAGGTGACCTCGGCGACACACCAAAGGGCAAGATGGAAGATAAGCCAAGGGGTTTCTTTTTCTGCTTCAGTGAGTGCTATTAGGACAAAGCAAGAGAACTGTGCAAATATCAAAAGTGCATCACCCACTGATGTGCTGCGATTAGATCGCAAGGGATCTAAACCTCAGCGCCCATATGCCATACCCAAAGGATGGCAGAAGTTGTTGTACAACTGTTGTTTCTGCTAATGAGTAATGAGGTCTTCTGTGTCGCTGACATGTTGACATATCAGCAGGGTAAACTGAGTAACCTTTTGACTCCAGATAGCAATGCTGAAAATAGCTTTTCATGTATTCGAGTGAACCATGATGTCTAGATTGCCCGTTTTGCACATCGTGCATCATCGTATAGAAATAAACCAATAAGAATTCGCATTAAACATTTTCTACTCTGCTTGAGAGAATGCTGCAAGATATATCAGTTCTATGCATCGTTGTGTCCCTTGCCATGTCAATTCTGCTATGTTAACTCTGTTTTGATGAATGTATCATGCAATAAATGGCTGGATGTTTTGATGGCTGGACTGTACTGCTGGGCCTGGGCGAGATCTTAATATCTTATCATAAGCTTTGTATTACTACCACTCTGAATTTTTTTTTTGACGTTCAAACAGGACAGTTAGTGCAAATATGAACTAGCTTTCTGGTCTGAACGTCAAGAAAAGGATTCCGGAGGGAGTACATTGTAGCACTTGCGGACTGGTGCGATAACAAGGGCCATCATCAGACTCTTGTTGGTTGGTCACACAGGCAGCGGCGTACGCTAGTGTTTAAGGTGAAGCTGAGCCTGAGCAGCTGGAGAAGTCGTGGCGCTCTAATGTAGGACAAAGTTATTCTAGGATTCTGGACGGCCAAATTTTGTTAATTCATAATTTTTTTGTTAACTTTAACCATTGATATATGATTGTTGATTGATCATTTGTAAATTGACGTTATTAAATCCTATCACAAATGTTTTTCAGTATATGCATCTTAATTTTCATAAGTATGAGGCTAAACACAACATTTGTTTTTTCATCTCTCTGGACCAGGAACCGACGAACAAGAAAAACAAAAGAAATAGCATCGTACATAATTAATATTTTAGACTACTGCATGAAGAGGGTGTCTTGCTAACAATATGTGAGTTTGATCAGATAGATAATTATGCTCACAGAGCCTTAGCGAATTCAAGCATACAATCTCTTATACGACAGTACAGAAATTGTGCAATTAAAAAATCAGGGATACCATCTAATGCCACATGAGCTATAATCGTCTTCAAGTCACCTGAAGAAAGAATCTAATACTCCTTGTTCCTCTTCCTGTCTTCCTTCTTCCTCCTCTCCTTCCTCTTCTTCCTGTGTTCCTTCTCCTTCCTGTCTGCCTTCTTCCTCCTCTCCTTCCTCTTCTTCCTGTCTTCCTTCTTCTTCCTCCTCTCCCTCCTCTCCTCCTTCCTCTTCTCCTTTCTCTTCTCTTCCTACTTCTCTTCCTCCTTATTCTTCTCTTTCTTCAACCTCATTGCTTCCCTCCGCTCTTGGGACTCCAGTTCCTCCATATCCTTGCGGTATTTGAGCTCATTGCTAACCAGGTCCTCGTGTTGTTTGCGTGCCAAGGCTGATTTCTCCTCTTCAGTAGGTGAGTCAGATCCTGGTTCATCCGTCTCCGGGGACTCCACAGTTGGTGGTCTTTCGGCGTTTGGTATATCATCTTCAATGTTTAGGGGAATGTCTGGACATACAACTTCGAATCAAGAGTTAGAATCACTTCATAATGCTACAACATTCAGTCAAATACTTCCTCAAAAGAAAATATTCAGTCGAATAAACATTTGGTATTGATAAATTATCATATAGAGCTTTATGTGCCATAAAAATATTCTAAAAACGAAAAAGAAAATCAGAGGCCTGTGTTCTGTTCTGTCTAACCCTGGCTTGTCGTGCCATTTGTTTTTCCCTTGAACCAATTATGTTCTACTATTCTTTATTTGATTTTTTAGGCAGAAACAGAGAACACGAACTCAAGTAGGCGCTCTGATCTGCTAGCCGACATGGCCGCGCGCCGGTCCAAACGAAACAGATTCAGACACTACCGATCTGGACGAGGGTTCCGAGGGGTAAATCCATTTAAAAAGGGCAAGTTTTAGCGGAGGGAGCAGGAGAACCAGCTGCCGGAAGACCTCGCGGAGTCCCATCTCGGACGCCGCCTCCCTTCATCGATGGAGAATCACAGTTGAGGATCGCTCGATTTGAGGACTGGATCAAGAGGATGGTGATGGGCTGAGGAAGTACTGACTACTGCTGAGGAAGGGAGGTGCAGTATCTTCTTTTAGAAAAAATCTGGGAATGACCGGAAGTGGATGGAACAGAAGCAACATAACTAATGTGCAGTGCAGTGCAGAGCGCGTATGAAACAGTGCGCGTCCAGGATATCGCTTTGCAACCTAAATCTACCGATACACGCACTGGAACTCCTATCAGGATAAAGTTGCAGAGAAGCTACGAACCAAAGATGTCTTCTTCTTCACCAGATGAAATTCGCTGGCCGTCTTCGTTGTACTTGGATCGGTGGATCTCTCGGCTGGTGCCTAGTAGTAGAAATAAACGAAGCATCAGTCAAGGTGATACTAGTGAATTTGGGTTTTGCTGACTGAAAATAAAACGCGATTCCAAGTTGCTCCTCTGCACTTTTCGGTCGGGTCTAAAGAGACAACGAGAGACGAAAACCGATTCCAGCCAAAACAGTTGTCATCCAATCCAAGACGAATATCCAAGAAACTCTACATTGATTGCTACAGTACAAGTCGAGCTGCTTGCAGTACCTGAGGACGAGCACCACCCTGCACCTGCCGCGTACGGCCCATCATGGTAGGATGGGTACCTACGACTCCAAGTAGGATGAGTTGTACCCTCTTGGTTTTGCATCGTAAGCACTTGTCCAAAACCAGGCAGGGGCGAGAGCCAGCCGAGAGGAGGGGGGCGGGGAGGAGGACGATGGATGCCTCGGGGTGGTAGTTTTGTAGCGGTGATTTAGTTGTCGTTATACTATTCCGTAGTATTTGTATTTCTAGTCGTTGTAAAAGGGAACGGAAAGGGTAAAAGATGCCAGCTTAGCTGGACGTTGGCATGGGCAGGGCAGGAGGTGCGTAGTGGACTGAATGGGCAAGCGTTGAAAGTCAAAAGACGAGTACGTACAGCTACAACTGTTGGCACACACTGCCTCTCACGAGAATACGACGAGCTGGCTCCTCTCCGTTCAGTAGTGAGTGGTTCAGAAGAAAGAAGCGATACTAAAAAATAATGCTGTTCTCGATGGAGGGATGCGGTCTGTATGAGATCATCAGGTACGGAATGCGGTGAACGGATCACGATTCACAAGAATCACAACATAGTCCTACTTTATTAGCAATCGTATCTGCTACTAGTAGATAATTTCAGTCAAGCTGCCATCAACTTTTTTAAGCTAGCCAATGCTAGACCTCGAGCAGCAGTCTGGATC
The DNA here is from genome assembly GCA_030378355.1 of Eleusine indica. Lineage (NCBI taxonomy): Eukaryota > Viridiplantae > Streptophyta > Magnoliopsida > Poales > Poaceae > Eleusine > Eleusine indica. Next base: position 52,171,512 of record CM059494.1, read on the forward strand.
CCTCGATCTCTCTCAAAAGTGAATCGTTTGTCCAGTCCACAGGAGTACACGGCTGAAGCAGGATCACGAAGAACACAGCCTACTTGTCCACGTGGAGAAAGGACGAGAGGAGAGAGAAACGCTTATTACTGTTGCTACCAGCGCTGGAGGATGAACGCCGTCGTGCCGAGCTCCCGGAGATGGAAGAAAAAGAGGCTGCGCGCGGACGAGCGCGAGCTGCAACATCGCGCAACGCTGTGCGGCCTCGATCGTCAAGCTCCGAGCGCTCGTCGTCCGGCCTGACCCTCATCCCTCAATCGCGAGCAGCCCTTTGAAGTTGTTTAAAACGCCTGCTCATCAGCCGCCGCCGCAGTCGTCCCGCTAGAGGATGAATGCGCTGTGGGGGAGCAGCCAAATTACATGGAGGTAATTTCACAAAACTATAATTTATTTAGGTCTCTTGTTACAAAGAACCATAATTTTTTAAACCAGTTTCAACCAAAGAAGTTCAACATATAACTTTAAGCACCAATCCAGAGAGTGATATCATAATACAATATATTATACAATAAACAAGATCTCGCCACAGAATACCTACTACGGTCAATCCAGAACACATCAACAAAGACTAAAAAGATGGCATTAGAGCAAACATCCAGAGAGGGATATGATCCCTAGAGGACTCGTAGTTCCTATTCCCACAAAAGACAAAGCTATCAACTGTCATCGTAGAGATTGTCCTCTTTAATACAGTCAATAACCATATCGGCCATATTATGAATATTGTTAGTCATATCCATGTTAGTGTACTAAGGCTGCATCAGCACAGGATCAAATTCATCATCATAGGGATCTTTAATACTATTTACTATTATACAATAAACAAAATCTCGCCGTAATTTACTTGCACAGTACACCTAAGTACACCTACTACAGGGCCAATCCAGAACACATCAACAAAGACTAGAAGATGGTATTAGAGCAAACATCCAGAGAGGGACATGATCCCTAGAGGACTCGCAGCTCAAGGACTCGTGGATCCTGTTCCCACAAAAGACAAAGCTGTCATCGTAGAGACTATCCTCTTTAATACTGTCAATAACCATCTCTGCCATATTACGACTATTGTTAATCATATCCATGTTAGTGTAGTATGGCTGCGTCAGCGCAGGATCAAATTCATCATCACAGGGATCTTCACCGCAAACCATCTTCTCAAACTCATGCTTGTGACCATGGAAGTCTTCACCAACCGGATGCACAATTCTTGCCCCAACATAGTCACAGTAAAGGCAGCGGACTTGTCCTGTAAGCGAACAAGCTAATTAATATACAATGTTAAAGTTTACAAGATGAATTGTGAGTAATATTTTTCTTAATTAAAATGTCATGAGGCTTCCAAATTCTGCCACACATAAGCCATAAAATACTGCACAGAGGTTTTGCAATATGCACTTCACTATAAAAATAGGTACATGGAGAAACCAACTACTGACAAAGTGGTTATCAGCATGGCATGTAGCAACTTGCTTGATCTAAATGATGCAATTTATTATCCTTAACAATGAAATGTTCAACAAGGGCTCATTTTATCTAACATGTTTTTTGAACAATCTTATCTTGACATTGATGAGAAAGATTATGAAAACATAGTAATAAAACATATCAAGTCATCCCTGTTAGTATGTAACATGATTTAAATTTTGTATACACTAGAGAGAGAGTAGATGATATAGGCACTTCCTTAGAGGATAAGATAAAAGAAATAATATGAACACAGGAATAGTTAAGCATACCAGCGCATGATTGGGGCAAGGACACGGGACAACAGAAGGATGTGCCTTTGCCGTCATTGCTTAGTTCAGCAAAGAATAGAACCCCAGCTCCTTTAGAATGCTTGGAAGTCGCTATGAAGTTCACATGTGTGTGGTAATATACATGAGGAGTAACAGAGGAAACATCCTCCCGATACACAGGGCCCGACACTTCAGTATTGACCGCACAAATCATGTAGCTGGTAAATAGAATCCTGAAATTGGTGGCAGATCCGTTACTATATATAATGAGCATTAGCAATAACCAACAAGCAGCAAAACAAACTTACTCCATTTGCCAAAGGTGGTGCATATTCGTTCAAAACTGAATTGACCTTTTTGAGAATCCTTGTATGCATGCGATCTAACTCACAAGCAGGGTAATCTGTAAGGGGGAACGGGAGAAGTGGCTTCTCACAAGGGGGCTCAGGACACAACAAGGCGGCAAGCAAATTAACATCTTTAGATGAGAGCTGGGTACTGCCCTGCAACAGCGAAAATACAGAACCCAGCATCTGCCTACAAGAAGTGAGGAACTTTACTTGAGCATCAGGGTTGGGATGATGGGAAGCTTTGGCAGCAGCCAAGAAGGCTTGCTCGATGCCTGTGTCTGGGTGTAGAGCTTGTGTAAACCTGTCCTGATCCAAGGGGCTACAAATGCCAGGTGCTTTGTACCCCAGCATTTGGCTCCCCACCAAACTGAAGGCGGCGAGGATGGCATTCTCAGTTCCAAGATTGGGATCAGCCAGAATCAGGTTGGCATCTGCCCTGAGCAGGCAGCGCACGGCTTGATGGAAATCAATCTGATGGTAGCGTGTGCAGAGAAAGGAGGCGAGGCCATACAAGGAGCAGTTCTCCATCCGGTGGAGGCTCAGATTGCCGATCTTATCCCGCTCCAGTTTCCTGGTAGGTGGAAACGCAGCGTCATACCAGATAGTGTTGATGATGATGTTGGAAACCGGGTCGAGTGGGCCGTAGCAGCTGCCGGCCTTGACCAAGCTGCGGTGGAACCGGGAGCGCAGCTCCCCAGCTGGTAGCCGGGCGAGGGCCTGCAGGTAGAACCCATGGATCATATCCTGCAGCGTGCGCTTCAGGAAACTGGTGTGCTTGAACGGCACAGTGCAAGGACCACCAGGGTCACGAGCAGCCGCGAGATGCCACGGTAGCCACATGTCTTCAAAGCCGTCGCCGCCGCTCTGATGGCCGCCGAGCAGCCTGGCGAGGTTGCGGAGGAGGTAGGAGCTGGAGCGGTTGTGAATCTGGGTGAGGAGGACCACGTGGCGGCTGGAGAGTGTGCTCCAGGCGCGCACCAGCCGGTCCGGCTCCGGGTGCCTGGCGGCCAGCACGGCGCACTTGAGGGCCATGATGAGGGCCTCCTGGACGACGACCTCCGAGGATCCGAATCTCCTCATGCCGACGTCGCACAATACGATGCGGGACGCGACGAGGAGGTCGGCGTCCGCGAGGAGCAGGTAGCGCACGGCTTGACACTCCGCGAGGTTGGGGAAGAAGCGAATGAGGAAGTTCACCAGGGCGTCCAGTGAACGGCGCTCCAGGTCCTTAAGCATTCCCTTGGGAACGGCGACGGGCTCCCGCTTGTCCAATCTACCCTCCTTGCGAGTACACCGCTTGTAGGGGATCAGGGTGTTGGCAACGATGTTGGAGACCGGATCGAGAAGGCCAAAGCAGAGGCCGCCGCCGTAGAGGAAGCGCACGGCCATGCCGCGCTTCGCCTTGACATTGAGCAGCTTGAGAGCATCGCGGTAGTAGATGTGGATCTTGTTTAGCATATGCGATCTGTGCGCAGACTCTTCGTCGTGCGACGGGTACTCGCAACGGAAGCTTGGCTTGTAGATCCGGAGCTCCGGATCGCCCCCGTTGGAAGCTAGGGCCATCGCCGGCGTCCGACGAGACTCCGATTGGATAGGGTGCGAACTTCCTTTTTTTTAAAAAAAAAAATCGTTCATTAAAACCGGACCGAACCGATTTGGTAAAAAACTGCTTAAAACCAAGTGATAAATCGGAAAAACCGAGTGATAAACTGGAAAAACCAAGTGGTTTTTCGAAAGAAGAAATTTTCTCAATATAACGAGCGATAAACCGAGAAAACCAAATGATAAACCAGAGAAACCAGTCAGTAAACCGGATAAACTGACCGGTTAGCTCTAAAATTTCGTCCAAATTTAGTTTTTGATGTTTGAACGGTTTATCAAATGGTTTTTCTAGTTTTCATGAAAACCGTAAAACCGATGTGATCCGGTTTCTTTGGTTCAGGCGGTTTTTTAAACCCTGACGGCTGCGGCGCGAGGAAGAGAAAAAAAGATTTTTTTTTTGGTTGCAAAGAGAGTCGCAAGAAGGGAATATATCTATATCATTATAGGGCCTGAGCTACGCCTCCCCAGCCGCCGGCAACACAATCTCGCCGTCCGTGGCTGCTATTGGGAATGGGTAGGCTACGATAGCATATAATAATTTCTACCGTTCAATCAGGAAACCTTGCAAGAGAGGATCATGGATCGTTACCACTAGACGCGCAGGCAGAGCGGAAGCGAATGTTAGAGCAGCTCGATCCAACGTAGTCGCGCGTCGGTGTAGAGGAAGTAGTCAATCACGTCAATCGTCTCCTTCTAGTCCAGCCGTCGGCACCGCAGCAATAGCAGCGCCTCCTCGCGGTATCCACACGTACAGGGTTGGAGCACCGTGCGCGGCGTGCTAGCACCGGCAACACAGTTAGGGTTTTGTGGGCGAGAAAGAGGAGCACGGCGGCTAGGATTAAGAACTGGTAGAATCACCTGCGCCTTAAGCCCCTCCTCCATTTAAATAAACCCTTCTAATGGGCCTCGATTAGTTGACCCATTAGTGGACTAATTCCTCACGGATCAATATCCGTATGACCCTCACATACGGATCAAATCCGTATTGTCTCTTGGGCATATCTTCAACAATCTCCCACTTGCACTAGAGATAATCACATAGACAAGCGATGTTCCAACCCGTTAAGTGTGTGACCCGTTAGGTTCACATGTACACGACAATGATGTGAAAACCATTTTTCAAATCATAAATCAATAGCGGCACCTAGCAGCACATACTGATTCTCGTGTACACATAAAGATCATATCGGCTGAACCTTTGACATACGCAGTCAGCGATCCCTTTGGCTCACGATATCAGTCAAGCTTAAGGCGAGATACGTGCCATCCCTATAATAGCTCGACCATTCACTCGAATGTCTAGTGGATTTATCATGACTAACTTTTAGTCATTATGATTAACTTTTAATCACATTGGCATGGCCATGCACTTCCAAATCTATCTAACTCGAGGGGCCCAGAGATATCTCTCCTTTTATTAGGAGGGGCAAATTCCATCTTGACCGCTCACACCCCACGACATGTTTCATAGCACACCCGAAAATTACCTTTATAACTACCCAGTTACAGAATAGCGTTTGGTAATCCCTAAATATGCTATTACATATTCTGGGAATCAATGACAATCTCAGATCTAAGGATCCCAAAGGTACAACATACAAGACAACAACCGATGGCACAACAATAACATCTCAGCAAAGTCTATTAGTGGGTCAGTCCAACACTATGTTCTCCAACATGTGTCCACATTATTGATTTGATATCTCCATATCAATGATCTATGAAATATGATCATCAACCAATACATGTGCTAGTCCATGAATCATTATTGTCCAACACAACGATAAGAAACTAGGGATCATTTAGGATAATATTATGAAAAAACAATGAGTTTCACAAACAAGTCACGCACTTGTCAATCAATGCAATAATTATTATCCATAAAACAGAATAACACTTTATTCAATCACACATAAACATAGACATTACACAATCTCTCATACATTAGTCATGCAGATATCTAATACCCATGGATCTCATATGTGCCTCATGCTTGGGCTGAGAGAGAGGTTTTGTCAACGGATCAGCGATGTTTGAGTCCGTGTGCACCTTGCATATCTTTACATCACCTCGAGCGACGATGTCCCGAATAAGGTGATAACGCCATAGTACGTGTTTGTTCTTTTGATGTGCTCTAGGCTCCTTGGCTTGCGCAATGGCACCACTATTATCACAATAGAGGTCCATTAGACTGGATGCACTAGGAACCACACCCAACTCAGAAACAAATTTTCTGATCCAAACAGCTTCCTTTGCAGCTTCTAAAGCGGCAAGGTACTCAGCCTCCGTTGTTGAGTCAGCAACCGTATCTTGCTTGGAACTCTTTCAGCTCACCGCGCCTCCATTGAGGCAAAACACATATCCAGATTACGATCTTGAATCGTCTTTGTCGGTTTGGAAGCTAGCATCAGTGTAACCATTTACAACGAGCTCTTACTCACCTCCATAGACTAGGAACATACCCATAGTCCTTCTTAAGTACTTTAGGATATTCTTATTAGCTCCCCAATGAGCTTCTCCTGGATTTGACTGGTATCTGCTCACAGCACTAAGAGCGTAGGCTACATCTGGGCGAGTACTTATCATGGCATATATGATGGACCCAACAGCCAAAGCATATGGAATCGCTCTCATTTTCTCTTGCTCATCTGGTGTCGAGGGACACTGAGTCTTGCTAAGAGAAACCCCATGTGATATGGGCAAGAAACCTTTCTTGGAATCCTGCATATTGAACCGTTTCAATACCTTGTCAATGTACGTGTCCTGGCTTAATCCAATTAGCCTCTTTGATCTATCTCTATAGATCTTAATGCCCAAAATGTAAGCTGCCTCTCCTAAGTCCTTCATTGAGAAACTCTTTCTCAAAGAAGTCTTAACAACTTCAAGCATTGGAATATCATTACCGATCAGCAATATGTCATCCACATAAAGGACCAGAAAGACAAGCGCGCTCCCACTAGCCCTTTTGTAAACACAAGGCCCTTCTTCGTTTTTAATGAATCCAAACCCTTTGACTACCTCATCAAAGCGAAGATTCCAACTTCAAGATGCTTGTTTTAGTCCATAAATGGACTTTTGAAGCTTGCATATCTTTCTAGCATTTTGTGGATCGACAAAACCTTCAGGCTGTGTCATGTACACATCCTCACTTAGGTTTCCATTAAGGAAAGCCGTTTTGACATCTATTTGCCATATCTCATAATCATAAAATGCGGCAATTGCTAGAAGGATCCGTATAGACTTTAGCATAGTGACGGGCGAGAAGGTCTCATCATAATCAACCCCTTGAATTTGCTTAAAACCTTTCGCCACCAATCGTGCCTTATAGATGTGAACATTTCCATCCATGTCTATCTTTTTCTTAAAAACCCATTTACACTCAATGGTTTTTACACCATCAGGCGGATCTATCAAGTTCCAAACTTGATTTTCTCTCATGGATTCTAATTCGGATCTCATGGCTCCAAGCCATTTCTCAGAGTCCGGTCCCATTATTGCTTCACTGTAAGTCTTAGGCTCATCATTGTCTAACAATAATATGTCTCACTGCCCCGTGGTTAGGAGCGTGAACTTTTCAGGAGCGCGACGTGCCCTTTCTGACCTACGCAGGGCTGGTGTTTCAACAATTGGTTCAACAACAATTTGTTCATCCAATTGTGGTATAGCGGAAGAAGAAACATTTTCTGGAGCTTCTTGAACTTCTTCAAGTTGCACCGTTCTCCCAGTTACCCTTTTGGAGAGAAACTCTTTCTCTAGAAAAACATCATTACGAGCGACAAACACTTTGTCCTCTTCCCGGTTGTAGAAATAATAACCTTTGGTTTCCCTAGGGTATCCTACAAAGAAGCATTTATCAGACTTGGAAGAAAGCTTATCAGACGTCATACGTTTTACATAAGCCTCACATCCCCAAATCTTAAGAAAAGACAACCCGGGATGCTTCTCAGTCCATATCTCATATGGTGTTCTTTCCACGGATTTAGATGGAACCCTATTAAGTGTGAAAGTGGCAGTTTCTAGAGCGTATCCCCAGAAGGACAATGGAAGATCACTTTGGCTCATCATAGACCTAACCATGTCTAACAAGGTTCGGTTCCTCCGTTCGGATACTCCATTACATTAGGGTGTTCCTGGCGGAGTCCATTGTGGAACAATTCCACATTGCTTTAGATGTTCATCAAATTCATGGCTCAAATATTCACCACCACGATCAGATCGTAGGAGTTTAATAGTCTTGCCCAATTGATTTTGTACTTCATTTTAAAATTCTTTGAACTGCATCATTGGTATGTTTCTCATACTCCCTTTTCTGAGTGGCAGTAGCATTTTCTGGCAGATCATCAGGATAGAAAAGCTCTAGAACATATTCCTTTTTCTCTTGCTTGAGAACAATTCTCAAGTTGCGATACCAATCAATAAAGTTTGTTCCACTAAGCTTTTCTTTTTTAAAAATTGGGCGCAAATTGAAAGTGTTACTAGCGATTGGTGCCATGATCTACAACATAAAATATGCAAATATAAGCACTATGTAAATATAGAACTCTTATAAACATTTTAACAAAATTTCATTATTCCACTATATGCTTGGAACCGTTTTTCTTCAAAACGACATATAGTGGTTCAAGATCCATATTCAACTTAGATCCTAGTGAGCTTTGGCATTACCGCTAGAAATCTAGTGACATAGGTAAGCAACACTTTGCTAATCATATCCCTATGTGACTCTTGTTTGTTGGGTGACATCACATGCCCCGGCGCCAACATCATGCCCCAAAGCCCAAAACCGTTTTGATAGCTTTGTTAATTAAACCAATACTATGCATGTAAATGTCCGATATTTATCCTAATAATTAAGATAGTTGAGGTACTCTACTTTGGTAGACCTACCATACAACGATCATAATTTTAATAGGTGCAACTATTAGAAGGGCATATAATTTAATTTTTCTTGAGGGAACCTATTCTAGCATGTTAATCATATCTAATATAAATAACACATGAAAGAATAGGATGATAGGAACATCATCACAGGCAATCATATTAACTGTGAAATAGTATGGCCCCTTTCAATTGGTGATCTCCATCTCCATTATCATCGCCATATCTCCCGTCCCTTCAACCATCATGCTTGAGGCCTCCATGAACTAACACTTAGCTACTACAACTAATAGCTAGTAATAAATTACATGAGAATATCAAGCATCACAGGTCGACACGCAGGTCGTTATATAATAATATGACAGACTCAACCTAGCTGTAATTAATCATGGCACGCAGGCCATGCAAATCACATATATACATCACATGCATCTTTTGGGCCATACCATTCACAACATTCTCTGCAAAAACAAGTTAGGCGAGAAGCGAATGCTAACATGTGGCCAAAAAGGGTTGTAACAATCTAGGGGTGTCCGTACGGCGGTCCCGCTTTTGAGTCATTCACAATGGCTTAGTTTTTCATTAGTAGACTGCGATACATGATTATGATACTATTGGCTCCTCTACTGGCGCACGCAGTTAGTTCCGATGGTGATTCCAGCCGGTAGGGACAAGTCGCACGCGCACGGAGAAGGAACACAAATAAATCAATGATGCATGTATCGCTATCCGCCCATTACCTTGTGAACCTCCCTGTCATCATTGATCTAATCAATCCGAACACAAAAACATGTAATAGATCTCATCTAGTACATCAACATATCAACTATATGCACAAGATCTAGATCACAAACTACACAAGATCGGCTCTGATACCACTGTTGTGGAACGGGTAGGCTACGATAGCATATAATAATTTCTACCGTTCAATCAGGAAACCTTGCAAGAGAGGATTATGGATCGTTACCACTAGACGCGCAGGCGGAGCGAAAGCGAATGTTGGAGCAGCTCGATTCAACGTAGTCGCGCGTCGGTGTAGAGAAAGTAGTCGATCACGTCAATCGTCTCCTTCTAGTCCAGCCGTCGGCACCGCAGCAATAGCAGCGTCTCCTCGCGGTATCCACACGTACGGGGTTGGAGCACCGTGCGCGACGTGCTAGCACCGGCAACACGGTTAGGGTTTTGTTGGCGAGAAAGAGGAGCACGGCGGCTAGGGTTAAGAACTGGTGAAATCACTTGTGCCTTAAGCCCCTCCTCCACTTAAATAGACCCTTCTAATGGGCCTCGACTAATTGGCCTATTAATAAACTAATTGCTCACAGATTAATATCCGTATAACCCTCACATACGAATAAAATCCATACTGTCTCTTGTGCATATCTCCAACAGCTGCTTGGTCGTCCACCTTATCCTCATGTGGTCACGAAGGAGCCACGTCGAAACGAGGCCAACACATCGAAGACCTTGCCTTCTTGTGGGACCCATGGCTGCTTGGTCGCCGGTCATAAATCCGTTGGCCGGGGAAAAGTTTGCTCACCGGCTGCCCGCCTACATCGAGATGGCCGCTACCGGGGACCCCCTCGAAGGAGACGTGCGTCTCCGGCCGCACGCACGCTCCAGCGAGTGGGACCATGGGAGCACCGTTGAGCTCGTTGTCTGTGGCGGCGGCGCCCGTGCAGGAGGTCTCGTGTGACCGAGGAGACGAACCACGCCCTTACCGATTCGGCATCGTCGCGGCAGGATGGCCATCGTGGCTTGTGATGCGAGATGACGGCGGGGCGAGGTGGGCCGAGGCGAAGCGACACGCGGTGGTAGACTCCACGCTCGCAGACGGCCGAGCGAAACGCGGCGACGGACACACGATTTCAGAAGGAGATGGAGGATGGCCAGGCCATGTTTTAGATAGAGGAGATGGATTGTGCTCAACCGGGAGATAGACGATGGACTGGCTGAGTCGACTAGCGACCTGCAAGGACTCAACCGCGTTCTAGCCGGTTGCGGGTTGTGACTTGTGAGCTCTACGGAATGAAGAAGAGAGCAAGAGAGACCGTGTAGAAGAAAGGGGAAAGTGAAGATAATATCGATTTTGCTACTTTTGCCAGACGGTGAGCGGTGCCGATGCGAGGCGCGTGACATTTGCCTGGCTTGCTGCTGATGTACGTGTGCCAGGTGGGAATCAGAGTAAATATATCAGTATTTTCTTTTGCTAAAAGAAATCAGCTCCATCGGTTCTCTTTGCAATCGTGGTGTCAGTACTGTGGGGCAATGAATGTTATATTGCTCAACGCTCAATCAAAAAATATGTTTGTTGCTTTGGAGCCCTTGAGCTCACTCAAATCACTAAGAACAACGATGAAGGTGCTGCGCTTTGGTGAGCCGAAAGAAATGTTGCGATTGCAAGCTGAGTTTTGGGGGCAATAGAAAGCAGACAAGCTTTTTCTAGCTAGGCTTTGCCTGACGCAAGACAACAATACGTGGAGCATCGAAATTATCGCGTGCCCTGATCTGCCCGCGTGCGAAGCACACACACAGGGACAAGAATTTGATCTTAACAAAGTCAGCACAGTTTTTCTTTTTTTTTCCCTGTTACCTCTTTCCTGACCAATGCATTAGAAAAAGTGTTTTTTTAATTCCTAATCGATGGCTGTAGGTCATGTTTGTGCAGGCTAAAATAAATGTCTCTTCTATGTACATCTATCATTGGACATGTATTACTTCGCTCATTTCACATCATGTAAAAAAAATTCAACAAACTAATACACACAAAACCCCTCCGGCTGCATAAAACTATCCATACCTACGTTACAAAAAAAAAATAAATTATCTCAGTCAATTTCTTCCGCGCATACAGATGAAACAAACAACCTTTCACTGCACAGGCGCGGCAACAGCGCGCCGCCCTACCTAGTTTGTTTCACACAGTCCTGCCTACACATGCTACGGATCTGCCTGGTACGATATCCACCAAATTTATAAAACCTTTGAGATTTTGGAAAACCATGTCCATATCGAGATTTTTTTTAAAAAAATGTATCATGTACTATCCTTATCAGTCCGTATCCGACCCTGGCACCACTGCATCTCCATCCCATCGAGCGACGTGGTCGGAATTCCTTTTGTGCGCTCGGCCGCAACTTCCGCACTTACGGCACACCCACGCCTGCACATTTGGGCCTTAATCTCAATTCATATGGATTGGAGTGGATTAGGGTAAAAAATAAATTAAATTTCTCTTGAATTCCTCTCAAACCATATGGATTGGAGTGTATTGTTTCGTATTCAAACAAGGTCTTGGTGGACCCAGCGCGGAGATGGGTCCATGAGGGAGTGTGTCCAGGTTAGGGATGTCAATAGGTACCTGTTACCCTGCAGGTAAAAACCCTATTAGGGAACGGGGATGGGTCAATTTTTCATCCCGCGGGGAGGATAACGGGCAAAATAATATCCCCATCGGGTATGCGGATGTGGGTATGAGATTGCATCCCCCGTCCCCGTTTTCCCGCACACCGGCTAACACAATGGACTTCGTGAATCTAGCCCAGCAGGCCTAGAAAATATAGAAATCCCACCTCTCCCCGCAGGCCCAGTGGGCCCAAAAATCCGAAAACCTAACCCTAGTCTCCCCGCCCCTCCTCTCCTCATTTCTCATGCAGCCTGAAAGTTGCCTAGAGGAGGGGGGGGGGGGAGGGGGTGAATAGGTAATTTTAATAATTAAACCTGAAAAAGCACTAAGTTTTGATCAAATCGACAACGACAGAACTTCCGTCATCACCAAATCTTTCTCTAAAACTTATTAAAATGCGGATAATTTAAGAGTTAGAGATACACTACTTGATAGTAGTGAAGCCAATGCAATGAGTGACTAGAGATCTTCGGTAGATAGCTGATAACACAACAACAAGTAAATCGAGCACAATAATATGAATGAAATACACAAACACAATAATGAAATGCAGGAAAACTAAAGAAAGATACAAGGAATTAATCCGAGGCTTAACAACCACACAAAGTAGTTTCTACGTTCTCGTTGAGGAGTCACACAAAGTTGAAAGTTGCCTAGAGGGGGGGGGGGGGGGGGGGGAGGGGAGGGGGAGGTGAATAGGAAATCTAAAATAATTCTGAAAAAGCACTAAGTTTTTATCAAATGCCAGGAACGACGGAACGACGGAACTTCCGTCACCACGGAAGTTCTGTCAAATGATAGAATTTCGCCAAACCTTTCTCTAAAACTTATTTAAATACAGATAACTAAGAGAAATGAATACGATGATACTTGGTAGTAGTGAAACTATAGCAAAGCACACCTAGGGTTCTTCGATGGATAGCTATCAATACAATTAGCAAGTGAATCTAGCACAATAATAGGAATGAAATACACAAGCACAAAGATAAAAGCAGGAATGTAAACAGAGACACAAGGAATTAACTCGAGGTTCGGCAACCACACTAAGTAGTTTCTACGTCCTCGTTGAGGAGCCACACAAAGTGGCCGGGTCTCTCTCAACCCTTTTTCCCGCCAAGCAATCACAAAGATCATGCTCGGATTTCTTTCTCCACTTGATTCTTTTCCTCCGGAGGCGAGTCACACCTTCATAAACGTCCCCGTCTCACCACAACAAGTTGGGAGCTCAAGGGCGATGCCTAGCCGTCTAGGAGACCAAGTCTCCAAGAGTAACAAGCAAATCAAATCTTGTTGGGGAGCAAAAGATGTGCTCAAGCTTTTGAGTGGATGGATTCAATCTTTTTATGGTTGGATCTCTCTCACTTTGTTTGGAATATCAAGAACAAGTCTAGAAGTGAGAGGGGAGAGCTCTAACTGAAGAATGAGTGAAATGCCAAAGTATCCAACCCTTCCCATGGGGGAAGGGGGAAGCTATTTATAGAGGCTCTCCAAAAACTAGCCGTTACATAGCTTTTCTATGTCTGACGGAACTTCCGTGGTTACCCACGGAACTTTCGTCAGTTCAAAAAGAGCTGTTGCGCGGTTAGATTTCAACTGAGTCAGAGACGATGGAACTTCCGTGTTGGTCATCACGGAACTTCCGTCGCTCTCGGGTTTGCAATAAAGAGAAACCAGAGGACGACGGAACTTCCATGGAGGAGCTCACGGAACTTCCGTAACTCTCGGGTTGGCTGAGGTTAGAAGCTTGGCAATGACGGAACTTCCGTGGATTGAACCACGGAACTTCCGTGACTCTCTGATTAGCTCAAAATGGATTGGTTCTTTTTGGTATTGGTTGGCTAAACTCTCACAAAACTTTTTGGTATGCTTGAGCACATCAATTTTCCTTCCTAGCAAGATTGGTTTACCCCCTTTATAGTTCGGCATTACGGTGGTTGGCTTTAGGAATTGGAAAAAGGTGCATGATAAAGATCATTGTGCTTTCTTGATTCACATGGGCAATGCTAGTTCGGTTTATAACTACTCTATTCAGTGTTATGATAATTTGAAGAATCAACCAAATCATATTAATAATGCTCTGGAGAAGGCAACAGATGAAGACATCATGAAGAACAGATTACGTCTTAGAGCATCAATCGATACAGTTCGATGGCTAGCATTCCAGGCTTGCCCTTTTCGAGGATATGATGAATCAGAGGATTCAAAGGATCAAGGTAATTTTCTTGAGATGGTAAAGCTTCTAGCTTCATATAATGAGGAGGTCAAGGCAGTTGTACTAGGTAATGCTCCACAAAATGCTAAATATACCTCACCAACAATTCAAAAGGAAATCCTAGATCTTTTGGCTTGCAATGTTCAGAGAGCTATTCGTAATGAAATTGGTAATGCTAAATTTTGCATAATTGTTGATGAATCACGAGATGAGTCAAGAAAGGAGCAGATGGCACTTGTTGTTCGTTTTGTTGATAAGGATGGCTTTGTTAGAAAGCGTTTTCTTGATCTTATTCATGTTCATGATACTTGCTCTGCAACTCTTAAAGAAAAACTAAGCATTATTTTAGCACACCATAAATTGGATATTCAAAGTATTTGTGGACAAGGATATGATGGTGCTAGTAATATGCGTGGCGAATGGAACGGGTTGCAAGCCAAGTTTAATCAAGAGTGCCCATATGCGTATTATGTTCATTGTTTTACCCATCAGTTACAATAAGCTCTTGTTGGTGCATCTAAAGAAGTAACAGAGGTTCATACTTTTTTTTAAAGATCTAGCTACTGTTGTAAATACTGTGATGTCTTCTACTAAGAGAAATGATGATTTGCATGACTATCAAGTTGCTGAAATAGAGCAGTTAATTGAGCTTGATGAGCTAGAAATTGGAAGTGGTGCTAATCAAATTGGAACCTTGCAGCGTCCTTGTGATACTAGGTGGAGCTCATATTATGATTCAGTTTGTAGTCTATTAAAACTTTACAAGCCTACATACCTAGTGTTAAAAGATATTGCAAATGCTAGAGGTCCAGGAACTACTTCATCTGGAAGAGCAAAGGCATCTGGTGCTGTTAAAAAAAATGATGTCATTTGATTCTGTTTTTATCCTTCATGTTATGAAAGAACTCATGGGTATCACAGATATGCTCTGTAAAAAATTACAAAAAAAATCTCAAGACATTGTCAATGCTATGGATGATGTTGCCACTACCAAAAAGTTGATTCAGAATTTGAGGGACCATGGTTGGAGTAAACTTATTACTGAGGTGACATCATTTTGCAATAAACAAGAAATTCAAGTTCCAGATATGAATGCTTTTTATGCAGATTATATTAGATCTCGTGCAGAGAATGAAATGATAGTTGAACATCATTATAGGTATGACATATTTATAGTTGCAGTGGATCAGCAAGCATATGAACTAAATTGTAGATTCAGTGAATAAGCTACAGAGCTACTTATTTTGTGCACCTCTTTAGACCCTAAGGATTCATTTAGCTCATTCAAAATTGATGATGTGTGCTTACTAGCATCGAAGTTCTATCCTGCTGATTTTTCTGAACAAGAAAGAATTAAGTTGAGACATCAGTTACAATATTATGAGCTTGATGTAACAAAAAATCCAAGATTTCAGGATCTATCTACTGTTTCCAGTCTTTGTCGTCGGCTAGTTGAAACTGGCAAGACGGATGACTACTATTTGATTGACAGGTTATATATTTTCCCTCACATGTTTTATTTCCATTTGTTCCTTCTTTTTTAGTTTGTGCAGTACTAATATTCATTATTGACAGGTTGATTCGTCTTGTTCTAACTTTATCGGTTTCAACTGCAACAACTGAGCGTGCATTTTTCACAATGAAACTTGTTAAGACAACGCTTCAAAATAAAATGGGAGATGAATTTTTAAGAGATTGTCTAGTAATCTATATTGAGAAGGAGATTGCAATTGAGTTCACTACAGATGCGTTTATCGATGATTTTTATGATATAAAGGAACATAGAGTACGTTTCAGATAAAAAAGGTTAGATACTATGTAAAGATTTACTTTTAATAATTTCTTTTATGTTATAAGATTTATGATACAAATAATTCATATAAAAGTACCTTGTGTAAAAATACTTAAATATATTATAAATCATCTATATATTGGTTGTGACTGCATATTTTTATACCATAATGTTCTTTAGTCGGCCGGCCGGCTCCCCCTATACAAAATTACTGGCTCCGCCCCTGGTTGTCCACTTCCACAAGTTGAAGTACTTGGAGATTCAGATTCTTCAGTTGAGTCTATCATTGCTTCATCAATGGCGTTTTGTTTGATTGCGCTGTTATCTGCATCTGATTTTCGAAATCTCCACCATCTTGATGCCCAACTAAATAATCCCTTGCTCATTTTGGAAGTATAATCCTTTTCTCCAGTTTTACTCATTGAAAGAGCAGCAGGTCCATTACATGCTTCTGATTTCTGTTCTGAATCGTCAAGAACAGATGTATCCCTCTTTATCCTTTCAGAACAGTCATCATCAGATAGAATTGACAAATTAGCTACCTTATATTCATTTACCATTTGATCGTGGCAATGCTATGAACAATTGGATGACCAGGGTTACAGGATGAAGCAGCATAGAGGAGGGGGATGAGTCTAAGTACATTATAATAATAAGCACCATGGGTCTATTGTTTTTGGCCTTCCTTTCATGCAGAAAATTTGTTGCTGACTAGTTTCAAAAAGAGAGAGATAGAGAGAATTTGTTGCTGACTGCAGACCAGAGAACAGTCAAACTTGTTGACCTTGATTTAGAAAAAGAAACGTTAACAGAGATGATGACTGCTGAGACAGGAACATACCGTTAGTTGGCCCCAGAGGTTTCAACTATTGCAATTTCATATTTGTTAGTTACTGGATCCTTTCTTTTCTATGTTATTTTTCATTAATCCCAACATATTTAACAGTTGTACAGCACAGTAGGCTGTTTGGATTGCTTCCCTCAGTTACCTTACCAAATATTGGTGTGCCCTTATTATTTGGTCTGCATTTGGTTTGTAACCAAAGTTTGAAAAGTCAATAGAAATTTGATAACACCTGTGAACTTACGTTGCCAACGCTGGCGCAAATGTAGGCGAGCAAAACACTCGCCCGCGCCTTGGCAGGGCTGCCAATATTTGCTGGAGCTATGTGGCAATAGTTACGAGGTTCCTAAATTAACCACTTTAAAAATGTCTTATCTTCCAAATGGCGCATCTAATCAGAAATTTGTTTTCACCATTAAATTTCTAATAAATAAATCTGTGAAACAAGATCCCACTTGACTGTATTAAAAATTTTAATATTTTTATGACTTATAGGTCCCACATGCCATACTAATAGTTTTGGCAAACATTGGTAGGGTAGCAATGCAAACAATATTTTGTTGTCCATGAAAGAAATTTGGTAACGTAACAATCCAAACAACGTTAGTTTACCAACGATTTGGCATCGCCCATGAGTTGGTAACATCAAAATTTGGAAAGGCTCACAAGGAGATCGAATGAACCAAACAGGCCCATTGAGGCATGGAGAAAAGAGGCATTACAACCCCAAGGTAGAGTGGTAGACGTTTACAGCTTTGCGATAGTGTTATGGGAACTCCACACAATAAACTGCCCTTTGAGGGCAAGTCTAATATGCGAGCTGCGTATGCTGCTGCGTTCAAGGTAAGACCTGGTATTTAAATCATAAATAGTGAAGAATTTTTTTAGTTTCTCCCTTAGTTGCGTTTGCATGTGTCTGTTTGTTTGAAGCTTCAACATGTCTATTTGATTAACTCCATTATGCTTGGTTCAATTATGTTCTGCTATTCTTTATACTGATGGAGATTTTTTAGGCCCTTGAACCAATTTATCTAACATTGCATTCCAAAACGTTCTATCGAATGTGTCTAGCTATTTATCATGTGTATACTAGTGCTATGCCTTTTTTTTATTTGTTGAGATGACAAGCTTTATTTTCTGCAGAATATCAGACCAAGTGCGGATAACTTGCCTGATGAACTGTCAGAGATTCTAACGTCCTGCTGGAAGGGACTCAAAAGACAGACCAAACTTCACTCAGATAGTGCAGATGCTTCTACACTACCTATCAACCCTTTCGCCACAACAAAATGTGGCCCCTCGTCGCACATTCAGCTTGGAGAACACAATCCTCCCTCCTGAATCTCCTGGAACAAGCTCACTCATGGCTTCTCCAGGTGACCTCGGCGACACACCAAAGGGCAAGATGGAGGATAAGCCAAGGGGGTTTCTTTTTCTGCTTCAGTGAGTGCTATTAGCACAAAGCAAGAGAACTGTGAAAATACCTGAAGTGCATCACCCACTGATGTGCTGCGATTAGATGACGGGGGATCTAAGCCTCAGCACCCATAGGCCATACCCAAAGGACGGCAGAAGTTCTGTACAACTGTTGTCTCTGCTAATGAGGTCTCCTGCGTCGCTGACATGTTGACATATCAGCAGGGTAAACCGAGTAACCTTTTGACTCCAGATAGCAATGCTGAAAATAGCTTTCATGTATTTCCGGTGAACCATGAT
This sequence comes from Eleusine indica, assembly GCA_030378355.1. Lineage (NCBI taxonomy): Eukaryota > Viridiplantae > Streptophyta > Magnoliopsida > Poales > Poaceae > Eleusine > Eleusine indica. Next base: position 52,190,084 of record CM059494.1, read on the forward strand.
GTCTAGATTGCCCTTCTCGTATAGAAATAACCAATAAGAATTTGCATTCAACAGTTTCTACTCTGCTGCAGAGAATGTTGCAAGATGTATCAGTTCTCTGCATAGTTATGTCCCTTGCCATGTCAATTCTGCTATGTTAGCCCTGTTTTGATGACTGTATCATGCGATAAATGGTTGAGTTGTTCTGCCGGACAATATCCCATCATAAGCTTTGTAGAACATATATATTGGCACGTAATTGGTAAGGTAACAAAAGCTATCATCGTACTCTAGTTATTCATCTTTTAAATGAGAGTAATTGGTAGAATGATCTGCCTGGATCTGGCTCCAGGGGTAAAGGCACAGATATGCAGTTACCCCAAGTCAACCGTCCAAGGGATGCTATGGCTCTTGTTTCAGCACGTCATCTCTCGTTGTTATTCAGTATGAGATTGTTAAATTAGTCAATGTCCAGTTAATGCGATAATGCTGGTCTGAACTCCATGCATGGCCGTGCATTTTGGAGTCTAAGGTGTAAGCTCGAGTCTTCCAAAGAAATAGAAAAGTTGCAGCAGTTTTGCAGTGCAAAAACCATCGTCCCCGCCAACATCGTCATACTCGTTATCGTTTCCGCCATCGTCTTACAGCGCTCTCTCGACGTGGCAGGTGAGACGAAGGGCAGCCCACTTAGTGACCAGCATGTCTCCCCGGATACATTTTAGTACCCGGCTATAAAATGTCCGCCACTAATCTTCAATAGTTTTTTATTATTGAAAATTGTTTTTTAGTAGTGCTAATGAGAATATTTCGTTTACCACTTGAGTCTTTAGCGACTTTGTTGCCCCTTCAAATACTCGGTTGCAAACCTGATCCCCCCCACCCCTCCCCCCCGGTAGCTACTATTTTATTTGAGTGGAGAAAAGGAGCCGCAGGATGCGTTATAGACGGTTGATTTGGAGGGTAACTGCACATGTACCTTTACCCCTCAAGATAGAGGAGCCGGATCCGATCTGCCTAGTTTCTACAGCTATATCTCGTCTTTTTCTGGGTCCTGAGTCCTTCAACAGTCAGCACGCGAAGGCTAGAAAGGTAAAGGTAGATACCAACATTAGATAATAAAAAAGATGATAAAATATAATCAGGCACAATGTTTTAGGATATGATGTCATGCAACAACCTAGCATTAACACCGCTATCCACGAACACGTATACCTTGAAGCTTGGTCATACGGAACAAAGCATCTAAACCGTTCCAATGTAGCTTGGCCATGCTATGATACGGAAAGAGGGATGGTGGAAACATACTTTATTTTCAAATTGTTGTCGTTAAGACAAACTCTGGCTTATTTGTAAACTAGATTTTTTGTTCTAACAGCATCTCCAATGAAAACTTCTAAACAGGATCATACTCTAATTTTAGAAGTCAAATTTAGAAATCAACTCTAATAAAACTTTTAAATAGGCTTCTATTTTTCATTTCCTCTCAAATCCAGGCGCCCCATCCCCGGCACTGGTCTCTCCCGTGCCCGCTGTCTGTCGCCCGGAGAAGGTCGTCAACATCGGATCTTCGGGTATGGAGGAGAGGGAGGCGGATTTCGGGCTCCACGGCGTCGGATCGATGACTGACATCGTTGGGTCAATTTTCCCCGTCCCCATCTCTGCGTCGGTGGCTCGCGGCTTCTCCGACGACCCACGCCCTCCTCCTCCCTCTGTGAATGGGTGGTGTCCTCTGTGTCGAACTGGATCGAGGAAGGGCGTCGGATCGGATCGAGGCAAATGGGATGACAACGCCTAGAGCAGGGTGACGACGATGCTAGGGCCAGGCGACGGCCAGGGCTCTGGCGGCAATTGGGGCGGCTGTTCACATTGGGGGCAACTCAACCAGGGCGCCGAAAGGAGCAGGGAGCGGACATCTGCGAGTAGGTGCCTGCAGGGACGTGGGTGAATAGCACTGGCGGTGAGGAAGGCCACAACGGGGAGGTGGCGTGCAGGGTTGGTGTACAATAGAGAAGAATTTTTTTTTCTGACAGCAGGTCCCACATTGAATAGAAGCCCGTACGTAAGTTTTCACTGAAGTTAGGAACAAAATTAGACTTTCGAATTTTACAAGTAAGCTATAAAATTGAATTTAGGAGCCCAAAATTGTAGGCCCCATTGAAGATCCTCTAACAACAAAAATTTAAAAACCGAGGGAGTATTACGTATGACAAAGCAGAAGCGGAACATATCAACTAACAAAGATTCATGAAAGGAATTGCAGAGCTCCACTTAGCTCCACGTTATTAGAACCTCATCAGAGTAATTGTTGATGATTGTTCAGCAGTTCAAGTGTCTGACAATTCCCACTAACTAAAGATCATAGTCGTTGGCGGTTTGGCACCAGTTAGACATGGCGTAGTAAATATGCTATCTGCGACAAAAAAAGAAATTGAATGTTGAAGATAACTCCATGCAGTCCAATATCCTCTGAACACAAAGGTGTTGCTTCAGGCGATCTAAATTCTAAGCACGTGCACCATTGATCGATATGATTTCCAAAAAGGACCATGAAAGCCTTCAGAATGAAGCATGTAAGCACCTTTTCGTATAAAAAGATTTCAACTATTCAACTTTGAACCCTGTGCTTTCTGCAGACTGCCCAAGACGCTCTCCACCAGCTTATCCTTCTCCTGATCTTCCTCCGAGTCTGACACGAAAAAGTACTGTTTCCGTGACAGCCTTGTAGGCCTTTGCGCATTTCCAGAGGTCAGATTGTTATTATCATCTGGGCGACCTCTAGAACAATCCACAAGCCCATCAACGTCTTCAGTTTTTTTTCTGGAACCACCATCCTTGCTACTGTTCCACGAATCAATAATTTTGAGAAGTGAACTCTGCTCCACATCTCTTCTCGGCTGTTTGTCTGCTGGACAGTCATTATCTGAGAATTCATCATCTGAAGGAGTGGGAGGGCAGTAGCACATTTCTTTACCAATCCCTGCAGTAGTTTCGGTAGTGGCAGACACAGGACCAAGCTCCTCCCAAATATCACCACCGTTTTGATTTCCATTTTCTTTGCTGCCACCCTGGTCATTTTCACTTTCTGCAGGTAGAACCTTTGGAAATTTTACCCTTGCATCAGGCATAATCTGCAACAGCGATTCAAGGTCTGCATATCCAAGCTTCTTGTGATCAAGTTCATATCCATGCTTCTTAGCAAAACGATGCTTGAAAATACTGATGTTAAATCCATATTTATACTGCAAAAGAAGCTCCTTCAACAGCTTGTGACAATCTGAAAGTATTTCTTCTCTATTGAGGGGCTTGTTCGTCTTGCTGTTGCCAATGGCACACTTACCTTGCTGCAATGGCTTCACATTAGAAAAGATAGAACTGAGACCATTGTGCTTGCTGGAACTCGATGGAACACATGTTCTCTTGTGAGGGAGGGTAACACGGAAAGGGAAGCGTGTGGAAGGAGTTTCTTCAATCCATTTCTTTTCAGAAACTAACAAATGTACTAGCTCATGCAGATCTTTGTCAAGGAGGCCTCTGAGTGGCCAACAACCTAACTTCTGCAAATCACGCACCAACTCCTCCCTGGACAAGAAAAGTAATCATGTAAGAACTGTTCTCCGTTAAAACAATCAAGACAAAAAATTTCACATTCTCCCACAAGTCCTTTCCCACATAAAGAAAGAAACATATTGTATAGTGAATCAAGCAATCAATGTTATTTCATAGAATTCGAATTGTAAGGCAATGCTGACTTAATAACATACAAACTCTGTTCCAAATTATAAGCATTTTTTGACCTTCAGACATCACATTTGACCATTCATCTTAGTCAATTCTTTTTGTCAAAAAAAAAAAAATAAGTCATGCTTAAAGTATATCTAATGATAAAACAAGTCTTAACAAAATAAATAATATTTCACAAATTTTTTGAATATGACGAATGGCCAAACGTGATTTCTAAAAGTAAAAAAATGCTTATAATTTGGAATGGAGGGAGTAATACTGATGTTGAGTATCAGGTGTTGTGAGCTAATTCCAAATCATGAAAAAAGGAGATGGGTCTGGCAACTAGATGAAGATCTAGGATAGAAATATACTGGTATGTATAAATAATTTTTTACCATAAAAAATTTACATCAGCAAGTCTTGTTGCAACGAAAAGATTCTAGTTCCACAATAGGATAGTGAACATATACACTTGTGGGAAACAAGTAATTACAGACAAACCGCAAGGTAGCAAGCATAAACTTCAGAAGTAGGAAAGTAAATTGCAGAATTAGGTGCCAAAATTGTAACATAAAGCAAGAAATGACCCATAGTGAAATCATTACAAGCACCTAGTTTACATTCTTCTTATCCTGGAGCTTGCAATATATAAGATGCTACAGCTATGAAACAGCAATTGCTGGAAGTAAGAAGGAACGGAATTTATAAGAACATATAATATAAGATTAATTAAAACTGAAAACAGCGGAACAGGGAACCTGCTATTGGTTTGTCCTAAACAAGTTCTGGAGGACAGTCATAGGCAAAATTGCATAACCCTGCTTTGCTCATATCGATCTATAAAATCCGTCACAAACATATCTATAAATTATAAACACTGACGCTGCTAATTGTGAGATGTTTTGTCCACATGATGCTTGATATGTTTACAAAGTGTTTCCTCTCTATATGTTTTTTTAAAATAACACCTGACAACTGCATTGATCACGAGCCTGGCTTCAAATTTGTAGAAGTTTCAATTTCAGGTCATAGTCCCAAATTTTCATTGCATAAAGAAAACCTCTGCAGGGTAGCCAAAATGCATGAATTAAAATTGAATAGTAATAAGATTTACCTTGTCTTTGCTTTTGAAACAAGCTCAGATCCAAGAGGTTTTGATAACTGCTGCTCCAGAATATCCCAGAAGTAAGATTTTGTGAATATCTCATTAGTCACTTGTCCACTTCCACAAGTTGAAGTACTTGGAGATCCAGATTCTTCAGTTGAATCTATCATTGCTTCATCAATGGCGTTTTGTTTGGTTGTACTGTTATCTGCACCTGATTTTCCAAATCTCCACCATCTTGATGCCCAACTAAATAAGCCCTTACTCATTTTGGATGTATCATCCTTTTCTCCAGCTTTACTCATTGAAAGAGAAGCAGGCTCATTATATGGTTCTGATTTCTGTTCTGAATTCTCAAGAACAGATGTATCCCTCTTTATCTTTTCAGAACAGTCATCATCGGATACAATTGACAAATTAGCACTTGCTGCTGCAGTACTATTTTTTTTTAGACTTTTCAAAAGTTTTCTATGGTGATCAGCATTATCCTCTTGCAGAGGAGTTTGCAACTCATCAACAATCTCAGCAGAAGTGCTTTCATGATGTCGAGAACCCTCATACTTAGCATTCTCAGGACCGTTCCACAGAATCCAGATCCTTTTGAACAGTCCATCTTTGTTATCAGCATTTTCCACCACTGAGGGAGAGGGAGTTTCAGAAGTGGTCCTTTCATCCAGTTCCTTCTGGTTAGCTGATGATTCGGGCTTGGGATTTACATCAACTGTTGGGTATTCCTTTTCATCCTCCAGTAATGCATCTGATGAGGAAGACGAGACAGCAAATGTGGGTGGGCTCCCATTTATAGTCCCTGGAAAGAGCTTGTTCCCGTCCATACTTTGAGAAGAGTGGGAAGATGAGACGGCAAATGTAGGTGGATTTTCATCTATGATCTCTATGAAGCTTCTTTTCCCGTCAGTATTTTGAGAAGATGGATGTTCTGTCTGAATGAGGTCATCCTCCTTGACACTACATTGAGCTGAACACGGGGTCTTGGAACTTTGTTCACCAGGCCGCATCAATCTTTTAGTGACAGAGGTTACATGTGGCTCACTTTGACCAAGTGGACGCTTAATAAATTTAACAATATCTGGCATTGACTGCATGAGTGAAGAGAACTTCTTGTGGCCAAAGAAATCAGAACCCAAATGAATATTGTTCTTTTGAAGCTCATACCGAAGCACTGAGAGTCTCATCCCTTCAGGATTACAACTTAGTACCTCCTGAATTGCAGTGATTACATTTTCAGGGACTGAGTCAGATGGTATTGCACAATGCTTGGAAGCTGATGCTACATCTATGGGTTCTTTCGGTTCTGCCTCCAGGAAGGGGTCATCAAGGGCTCCTTTGTAGTGACCATACCAAGATCCAAATGGACCATCAGGTGGGTGGTTATACCGTTTCGGTGAGAAATTCTCCCCTTTAACTAAAGCATCCCAAGGCCACATAATTGTCGCTGCGCTGCAAAGTACACTAGTTGCTTGACTAGGACAAGCAAGCAGTACATTATAGTTGCTCATTCGCAGACGATGCAACATGTTTGCGAAATCTCTGTCCCCAGATATAAGGAAAAAATGAACAGGTGGAGGGTTCTGAGCAATCCAGTAGACAAGATCAGCCATAAATGAAAGGTCAGAACTATTCTTCCCACCTACATTATGCAACAAAACTATTAGCATAATATTAAGGAAATACCAGAAAGTTACATAAGAAAGAAAAAAAAGACAAACTACAGAATTCCAACTTTGTACGGTTATTCTGATAGGTACAGTCAGTATTGTGTAAGGAAACTATCCAACTGACACTGTTAATGTCCACACCATGAGCTCTATTAAGTTACAATCAGATGCAATAAGGTCTACAGATAATATTCCTTCTATAATATATCTACCCATGCAGATTCAGATGCAACCAAAATCAAGCAAACACAAATCAGAATATCAAATGGGGATATCTTTGACGATTTTGCCTTGCCAAGAAATGAGACACATTGCCAACAGGTCTGAGGCTATATACCAAACACTCAGTTCCAGCACGAACAAAATCATTCCTTCTCTATAAATGAATGCTAAAATTAGGAATCAGATGGACCTATGGATGCGAAATTAAATGTTCCACCCAATTTTTGACTGGTAACATCAAAAAGCATGCAAATTTGATAGTAATTAACCACTTACCACCCCCCAACAAACAAGATCCAGTAAAAAGGCACGAGAAGCCTAAATAAATATTCATAAGGGACACAAAAATCACAAATTCTACTACGCCTGCACATATGGATTTACAGAAATCATCTCAGAAAGGCAACATCGAGGGGAAGGCGTAAAAAAAAAAAAAGGGGGGGGGGGGGGGGGGATGTTAGGGCAAGCACGCAACTGCGTGGGACGTGGGAGATGGAGACCCCGGTGGCGGCGAGCGCCTCCTGCGAGGAGCGCGCGAGCTGGAGCACGTCGCCGAAGGCGGTGATGGAGAGGGGCCCGCGGATGCCGGCGGCGCGCAGGGCGGCCGCCACCCGCGGGGCCACGCGGCAGACGTTGACGCCGTTGGGGATGTTGCAGTTCTCGAAGTCCCACCACACCGACACCCGCACCGCCCGGCTCTCGTCGTCCTGCGCCGAGGCCCGCCGCCTGTCACCGCTACTGTAGCAGCGCGGGCCGCCGGACGAGCCGAGGCGGCTGCAAACCAGAACCCCGTAGGAGTGGGACGAGAGGCGGCGGAGTAGGATCTGGGACATGGCGGCGGGAATGGTTCGGCAGCGGCGGCGCGCCTCTCCACGGCGGCGGCGGCGGCGGTTTGTTGCAGGGTTTTAAGAGACAAAAAAAAAAAAAAAAGAAGAAGAGAAAAACCCTTTTCCGGCATGCGCTTTGCCACGGAGGTACGAAATGGCATCGCCCTTGAGAAACCACCTTGGGGCCTGACGGGCCCAGACTTGTGGGCCGACATTTTTGGAAGATGGATCTTAGTACCAAGATTTTTTTTTCAAGGATTTCTCCCACCACCCCACTAAAGAATTTTCTATTTTACAGGGGCAGTTGGATGTCTTATACTCACAGCTTCCAAAAAAAAAAATGATTTTTTCGAGGAATCTTACATATGAAACATTTTGATAATAATGATTCTTGAAAAGAAGAATTGTACCACCTTGCAAACTTACTCCTAACATTTTCTTTCTAGGAGCCGGAGGAGATACATGAGGCATAACCTCACTTCAAGAAGAAACAAGCGAGTAGCGCATAACCATTGCAATACATAACAGCCAAAAGTTTAGACGGAAATTCAAAATTTAGAAGATGCACATTTGCAATCACCAGCATAACAGGCAGGCAATTGAGCTTGGGCAACGGATGGAAATGTCAAATTCTCATCTCAGCTACACACAACTTAAGTACAGAAACTCAATGTCAGTTACATCTGCCAACTGAGTTAAAGGCAGGAAAATATGCTACTGCAGGAAACAAAGCTATTAAAACAAACCAAATTGGGACACAACATAGCAGCAGCCGTAGATCAGGTGGGAATGGGTAAACATCCCTTTCTAGCGTCTACAAGTTAAGAATGCATCAACATACAACATAATGCCGGCCCAGCAAAGTTTCGGGGCCGACGTCTTCAAGAAACAAACCCTTCTGCTAGGATGACTTATTCGCAGGCCAGCTTGGTGTCAAAACTGCTCAGGCAGATTGCAAAGGCCTGGAAGGCTGACAGTGGATAACGGTAGTCCATCGTGAACATATCCTTGGCCACCTTGCCAAATTGCAGTATCACCTTTTCATGCTCAGGTGGTGGTGGAGGGGTAGCCTGCGACGGGGTTGGGGCTCCTGCAGCAGGCTGGGTCGCAGCAACAAGCTGGAAATTCTTGACTGATGCAACAGTCACCCTGCCCCTAAAATTGAGGCACCAACACTGCAACTGCTCGTGCCATCGTGGGGCCTTGTTTCGGAGAATCAATGGCATCTCCTTGTGCTCATCATTATCACCCAGCATCATGTCTCCAAACCTCTGGCTATTCATTGAAATGTCAGGGTACCGTGTGCTGCTGAAACAAATTGACTGATCCACAACAGATGACTTGGCGAATGAAATGCTGCCAAATGACTCATCCAGGGAGCGGGCAAGGATGCTGTCAGGCTGGCAGGGGACAGTGCCACCAGCCTCAAGGGAAGAGGTTGGGATGGAGTGCATAACACAGTTCATCCGCCTAGGGCCCCGAGTGCCCAAGACGTTTAGCTCATATGAAACCTGTGCAATATTGTAGGTCTTGGAAGTGGACTTTGGGGACACCTTCCTGGAGTAGAACCTATGGCTCGTTTTCCCTGGTTGTGAAACATTGGCTGCATTGCATGGAGGTTGGGTGTCATATATCACGAACTTTGTGCCTAGGAGGTTTGACCTAATGTCCAAATTAGAATATGTCAGTGATATGACTGATTAAAAGTTGGCAATGAAACTTCTCAAAATAATTTTACTCCTGTTTGTGGATTATTACCTCAGTTTTCCGATGTACATTTTGTTTGACCTAGATATATTGTCTGCATTCATAAATATTGTATATTCTGTACAGGTTGGACGAGACGTTCTTTTTGCCGATAGGAGGAACTTGCCATTTTCAACAAGCACAGCTGTAGGGAACGAGTTACATTGTGTTACATAGCAATAATGATAAAATGAAGGTATTAACAGGTAGAACTGTAACTGGAACATAAGCTCCAAAGATAAGAAATGAGTGGGAATAAAAAGGAAAAAATTATTCACAACTGATTGCAGAATGCCAACACTGGTTATTGCAAATAGTATATGCACACATGTTTCACCCACAGAATCTGGAATACTAGCAGGGCTCTGTAGATGCTTAACTTCATCCAATTCCAGCAAATTCACTATAATGTAGAGCAAGAAGCAGAAACAATTATCATTTTTACCGAACTCTACAGAGTCAGTTGCCACCCATAACTACTTCTGGAAAGCAAAGCAGTCAAGCAGAGTACATACTCCACATAACGCAGCATGAGGAAACTGATGCCCTATAACTATGAGATGGAGAGGCAAGATTGCGATCTATGTTGAGCATGAAAGAAGAACTAGAGTCAAAGATGCAAACACATACAATTGACGTGTAATAATTTTACAAATACAACTACTATGCTGTGTCAAAGGTCCAAAAATACTTTCATCTAATGGACAGTATGGTAAGTTAAAAAGCTTATTAGTACATGCAGTTGGTCGTGCATTAGTCATAACAAAATCTCTATAAGTTTCACGTGAGATGCAATAGCTCTAATGCTGCACAAGTAACTACAGGAAGTGAAAAGCACAACAAACATAATACCTGCAGTTGGCTCACCTGAGCTAAGGCACAGATATAGTAAGTAAGTTTGTGTAGATTTATCCCTCTTGATGAAGCACTGGATAGTCCCATCTCGAGGCCCAGGCTGAATAACAAATATGGCCAACAAGAAATATTAATGAGTTGATAAAACAAGCCTTATATGTACTTTTAGTTTTGCTGTTCTTTCAAGAAAAAGAATATTTGGTCACTGAAAGCTTATGAAATGCAACATAAAAACTAAGACAGCATCATCACCTGTTTCAGGGATACAGGAAAAGTGATCTTTCCAGAGAACTCAGGATTCTTAACGATCTCATTGCACATTTCCCTCCAGGTACGACAAACAGCTGCACAAGCAACTACATGCTTCCTTGAAGGCCATGTAGCTTCACTAGCCTCCAACCTCTCGATTACATCGCGAAGCAATTCAGGGGGCAAATTAGCCCAGCAGCTACTCTGGATCACTGGGGCTGGATCATGCAACTCATGGACGGCACCATGAGATTTCCCTCTACGATGCCCCAGAAGCTTCACCTCAAACCCTCTTCGAGACAAGCTCCCAAAGCCATCCCGTACATCACGCACAATGCTACGGAAAGACATCTACTAAAGGTCAAGCCCAGTAGGCACAACTGTGATGCATCAAACTTCCTCCAATTATTGTACAAATAGGATACAAACAATGATGGCTAAAATAGAGTAAACAGGAAAAGCCTGCAAGATAAAAAAAAAAAAAGGTTTGGCTGATATTAGTCTTTGAATTTTTTCTGGAAATAATAGCGACATGTTTATTTGCCTAAATGAAATCACAAAAAAACAACAACAACGCAGACACACAATTCTGCAAGAACTTTTTTTAAAAAATACTGAAACTTAATACTACTCCATTTCAAAATAATTGTCAAGTATATAATTTATAAGACAAATGATTATGATCCTTAATGTGGGAGTAGTCTATACTCCTTTACATCCTGGGCCAAATAGAATAGAAATCACAAACAAAAAAAATGTAATAACGGAATAAGTTACTCCAATCACAACTATAATGTCAATTCTGCAACCATACTCATTAAGTACGTACAGAAATGGTGTGTAGCTCAAGTAGGTTGTGGAACAGTTTTTATCACGAGAAACAGAAGAGTATTATCAGTTTATAATTATATAGTACGAATTTAAATGAAATTACAATGAAAGCACTGATATTGACAGTGGAACAAACCATAGCAGGGAGTAGGGAAAATAGTTCCCATGAATCCAGGTCTATAGAGACCAAAGCATAACAATGGTACATTGGTTCCCCGGCCACCCCAATATTTGCCCCTAAATCATGAGCTTCATTAAACTATGAGCATATCAAAGCTCCTCCCTCCTTTCTGGTGCATTTGGAACAGACGGAAAACAGAATAACAGAAGCTACATGGAAAATTATATACACATAAGGCCTTGTTCGGTTATTGTGGAATGAAATCCACATGTATTAGTTACAAGACATGGATTGAGTGAAACCACATGTGTCACTCAATTAGGGATGGCAGTGGGTCGGGTTCGGGTCGGGTGGAGCAAAAACCCACCCACCACGAAAAATGTTTCGGGTGGAAATTAACACCCACACCCGCACCCACGGGTGGGAATTGAGACCCACACCCGCGCCCACCGGGTTTCGGGTGGGTGTCGGGTGCCCATCGGGTTTCATATGTAATATGAAAAATATCTTAAAATAAGTATTTTAACGAGGTCAACGAAAATGCACAATGTCTATATATGTCACAACAATCAACAAAAAATAAGTCATGGATATGTACTTAGGTAATTGTACATAAAATCTTAATAATTTAGTCATTACTCATCACATTTATATTTATTTAGGATTAACTTATTATGAGATGAGACTAAATTTTGTATTTGAGTATGTTTCGGAGCCCAACGGGTCACCCATGGGTGAGAAATAAAACCCGCACCCACACCCGTGTTTGTCGGGTCGGGTGCGGGTGACACCCATAGATAAAAAATTAGACCCACGCCCGCACCCATCGGGTGCAAAACCCATCAGGACCCGCACCCATGGGTGAAATTGCCATCCCTACACTCAATCCATGTGAGGCTTTGTTCGGATGACATGGGAAAGAAGTGGATTGGAGTGGAATAAAGTGTAATCAATCCACAAATGACTTGTTGTGGATTTAATCCCGCTTAAACCATGCCAATCCACGGGGAAACATGGAACAGCCGAACAAGCCCTGAAATAACAAATCCATGCCGTGGTTTCAATCCCGGACTCGGAAGGCTAAGTTTTGTTTCATACATTGGAGGCATAGAAAAGGTCGGTTAGGACTGGGTTTTAAACCACGTTAGGCCGAACCGAATGCTCAATCCATACTAGACCAAATTTCAAACCACACCTAATCAATCCATATGGTTTAGACTGCAATTCATGTGGTTCCAAGCCTAAACGAACAAGGCCTAATTGCATATCTGCACGTAATGATTACCACGCACATTACGTCGCTTTCAGCAGACAGAGCTAAGAAAAAATGGGACAAAATGCCTAGACAAGAGCCGCCTTCCAGACTCAAATCCCACTAATTTTAAGCCCAATTGAATTTACAGCTAAAGTCGCCGCCTTCCCACCGAATTTCACCCGATTCCAAACAAAACAAGCTAAAATGACCTCGTACGAGCTAAAGATCCCTCCTTTCGGCCTCCACCGAACCGCATCCTCTTTCCAACAGCGCGAATCCCCCACCAATCACAAAACATACGAGCGAAAGAAGCACGGATCCGGGCGACGTGCACCTGGAACAGAAGCGAGCGCCTCGGGACCGGGGGCGAGCCGTGGCTACCGGAGACCGTCGAGAGCGGGTTCCGGAGGCGCCATTTGGATCGGGAGAGAGAGAGAAAGAGGGGGAGGAGAGAGGGATGATGAGGGAGGTAGAGGAGAGGAGGCGAAGGAAAGAACAAGTGGTGGTGGCAGCAGGACAAGTGTTTGGGGTGACGCGACATCACGTGCGCGCAGAAAACAACAGCGACCTGTATAAGGGCTGTTGTATTTTCTCAGAAGAGGCCACCACGATTTCTATTTACAAAAGTTCACCTCCTGAACAGCGACAGTCGTAGAGACAAAGTGGCAAGAGAAAGCGTATTGGATGGTATAGTTACTTTGATTCCTAACTAATTTAATATCTTCCTGAACAGACTATATGTAGGAGTATATCTTTTGGCTTTTATCTGGTACGTGAAATTGCGTTCAAAACAACTTATATTCTAGAGAGAGAGAGAGAGAGAGAGTTAATACGGTGCTCTCGTAGAGAAGAAATCAAGAACGTGATCATAGGAGCGGCTATGAAAGTCATGAGACTGTGAAGCAATTAACTAGGTTCAAACTTGGTTCTCGTAAAAAAAGAATTACTCAGTAGTTTTTAAAATACAAGAGTTAAAGATCTATGAAAGCAGAGTGTATTCTTCAAAATACATATGTTAATGTACCTCAAATTAAGGACTAATCAAAGACCCTATTTGTTTCAACTTATAATCCACTCAGATTAATTAATCTAGCTTAATTAATCTAGTAAACAAACAAACAAGATAGATTATTAGACCAGATTAATTAATCTAGAGGACAGATTATTATAATCCAATAATCTGCTATAGATGTACTTATTTTGGACAAAGACTCACTATCATGTTAAGTTGGTCTTCTTATATTAAAAATAACTTGATTTAGTTTAAATAATCTAAGGAAACAAACACCTCCTTCAGATTAAATAATCTAGCACTATAATCCAGATTAATTAATCTGCTCAGAAAACAAAGAGACCCTAATGAGTTGATCCACTTTTTATAAAAAGGTTTCAGTTCAACTAAAAAAATACCATGAGATGGTCTTCTCTCATAAGTCGAGTTTTTTTTTCTAAATGTGGACACAAAAGATTAAGACTGATGTTGATCAATTACCACTGCTAGTGAAGGTGGTGACTAGAAAAGCATGAAGTAATGGATATGGGAGATAGGTCAAGAGTGAGACGCAGTTGGTGAATTTTTTTAAATAATATTATTTTATTCAAAAATAATAGAAATATTATCAAAATTGGCCAATTTATAAAAATAATACTCTGTTAAGCGTTCACAGCTCAAAAAGACGTTTTTCGAGCAGTAGTCACACAAAAACTAATTTTCGTTTGATGATTACATGAAAATAGAACTTTTCGCGCGCTGGTCATTCGACGTCATAGAAAGCAGACGGACCCACCCGTTTTCGCGCGCTGGTCGTTCGATGATAGTTGAATCGTACGCTGGACACGTGACAATGTCTTGTCGCTTCACGGGCGCGGGATAGAAGTGGTCGTGCGCCTGGCACTCGAATCTGACCGCATTTTCGTGTGCTAGGCACACGAAAACTCCTTTTCTTGTTCTTGTTGTTGCTCTCTCTCTCTCTCTCTCTCTTTCTCTCTCTCTCTTGCGTCTCACTCTGTCGGCGGCGGGAGCGTCGCTTGGAGGAGGTTGGCCGGGGTGCTGCGCGTACTGGGGGTTTGGCGGAGGCGGCCGGGTTGCTGGCACAGGTGATTTTTTTTTTGTTATTGCACTTCTCGCCGCAATGACAAAGAGGTCGTTCATCCCAACTAATACCAACTCTATCTCTGACTGGGGTAGCCATGTCGAATTGAACCTAAAAGTGCATCTAGTGCTCTAGTGGGTTTTGGTGTATTGAACGATAACGTGATTAAAAGACTAATGATTCTTGTGAAGTGATTAAGCAGGACATAATTAACAAATATACATTGTATGTCTCAACATGGATATTATTGTTCAAAATATACACCAACTCAAATTATGAGACATAGATATTCTTTGTATGATTCGGTATTTATTTAAATAGCTTGTTCACAAGGATCAAAGAATGTATGGAAAAAGATGATGATTAATTGCTTGTGGATTCACAATTGGATACTCTATTAAAAGCAAAGTGATCAAAGTGTCTACATAATGATAAAGGAACTCATGTGAATGATGTAAAGTAATGTATGGGTCGAGTTAGCAAGATGGTAAGTGATTGGCTTGACTTGACCGCGATGGACCATGTAAGGAGAAGGGCAAGACGAGTCTTAGCGCCGAGGGACCAATGCAATGGTGAAGGGTAAGTATAGCATAATTATGGACCGATCAAGCTACAAGGTGTCATACATTATCAAGTATCAATTGATGATGAAAGTGAAGACACAAAGTGACTTGTGACTATATTAGAGAAAATGATCGTATGGATTCCAATATTACAAGTAAAAATTGCCTAGAGGGGAGGGGGGGGGGGTTGAATAGGCAAATGCTCCTGAAAAATTAGAGTACTTGGTCAATTTCACCACTTTTTTTTGTTGTGTCCCTCTTGATAGTACGGTATACCTATGACTCAAAATGTAAGAAAAAGAGCTAGGAGTCATCGGTTCCCTTCTTCCTTTTTCCTTTTCATTTTAGAGGGTCGTCTTTGATTTATGAAATATTCACCCTGCTCATATACTTAGAAAATATCATTAATCCTTTAATTGTTCGCCATTAATTAACCAAAACCCACACGGAGGCCTAGATACACTTTCAATCTCCCCCTTTTTGGTGATTGATGACAACCAGTTAAAGCTTACATTTGAGATAAAAGAAATTTTGATTCCAACAAATATATGTAGAGCTCCCCCTAAATTTATGCATCAATGATTCATACAACAATAGTTCATATGCATACTAGAACATCAATTTCGAGAGCTCATTCATATATTTCTTGCAATCGTGGGGTGCCTACCAAGTGTGAGCAAATGATATACATGAGTGAATAAAAAACAAGTGCATACAAATAGTCAACCATCATCGATCATCAACACATAACATCCATAGAGCATAGTCATTACATAAAGATCACAAATATGTCTTACAAGGTCTTACATAAGCAAATGATGACACAGAGGCACACCACACATAGTCTCAACAAAACAAATTTTCAAAAATAAAGAAAGGTCCATGATCAACTACTAGAGATAACTTTCTTCTCCCCCTTTGACATCAAGACACCAAAAAGGAAAAAGAATGGTGGAAGAACTCGGTCACTCACTCCCATCATATTCACTACCACTAGGCTCACCCTCATCATCCTCATGGCCATTTCCATCCCCATCACTCTCACCTTCACTCTCACCAACAACACTGGTAGCCTCCTCTATGTCCCTCTCGGTGATGCCAAAGTACTCACAGTCTTCCCTAGTGAAAGAAAGAGCGGGATGCTCATAGTGGCATAGGGGAGAGTCATCGTCATCGGAGTTGGCGGGAGAACGGGCTGGGCTTAAGTTGTACTTGGTAGAGAGTTGCTCGAGAGTTCTTGTGTTCTTCTTCCTTTCTCTCCTCTCCTTGTCTAGCTTCATGTTTGCATCACGCCAAGGCAAAACAAGCTGGAGAGGAACTTGAAAAGAGTTTTGCTACCTTGAGAAGAAGATGGAGTAGCTAAACCAGAGCTCTCACCTCTAGTAGATCGGGAGGAAACCAAAGACACTGGTTTCTGAGGCCTCAAGGGCTTGTGAGGCACATCCTTGACAAAGGTGAGTTCGCTAACTTCCTCGATCATCTTCATAATGTAGGGTCCATAGCAGCAAGACCGAGCCGGAGTGATGTAAACGGCATAGATCTCTTCTTAAATGAAGTCAAAAGCATTGAACTTTGCTTTTTCTCGAAGCCTAGCAAGTAAGTTCTGTAAGTTGGTGGGAACAAATGATGCATCTCCATCTCTAGGGCCAAAGGTCTTCCTCACACATCGGTTGAGAACCGTGAAGAAGGGAAGAAAGCCATGAACATTAGGAGGAGCCACTGCAACTCCTCTCTCATACATGGAAAACATGTCATCCGGGCTCATCATCGTCTCTTCATGAATTCACTTGGAGGACTTGAGGCTTTGCTGAAGACATGGGATGCTAGCAAACCTCTTATAGGTGACGATGTATTTCTCCCCGTTGGTCATCCAGGTCATCTTTGGGTTGCTACCTTGAGTGGTGAAGTAGACAGTGGAGAAGAATTGAGTGATTATTTTCTTGTTCCATGGGTATGAAAGAGCCATCAAGTCATACACACCATGGTGCTTGCAAGCTTCTACCACTTCTATAAACTCTGGGATGCCTCGGTTCTCCATATAGTCCCAATCAACCCACTGAGCCTCAATCACAGGAGTTACCTTATGGAGATAGGCGGAAGAGTAGAAATCCGCATGAAAATGACTCTAAAATCGAGGATCAATGGATTCCCTAGGCTTAGCATATAGATCATCATCTCTCATAGTTGTTGCTGCAGAGATGTCCTTGGTATAGTCCTTGATTCTTCTAGGATGATTGGGGTCCTCAAGCGGTGGTGCCATGACAAGAGGACCTATCCCCCCCTGAGGGGGTGCCTTCTGCTGCTGTGGGGCATCTACAATTGGCTGCTCTTCAATGATATCATCATCATGGTGGTGCAAGAGAACATCTTCGGTTGCTGCACTGCTGCTGCTACCTCCACGAGCAGACTTGGGTTTAGGGTGGCGTTGATAGCCGGACATGTCCGCACGCTTCTTTCCCTTGTCTCCATCACCGACCATGGTTCCTGAGGGATATCAATTCAATAGATGAGAACCGATGAGAAGGCGAGATCGAAAGATACTCAACAAAACAAATATTGAAGTGCATGCTGTCAGAAGGCGGACTAAGACGCCATAGGGACGGCCTAGTCCGGGTACTGACAGGATAAACTACAAAACTTGTTGTCCTAAGTATCCAGAAGGGACAGAGAGATGGTGCATTGAGCTAAAGCAAGAAACAGGGTTGTTGACTGGCAGTTTCCAGACTTGGACGGGATAGAGCCGTCCTAGTCCGGGTCCTGCCAGTGCCGAACCCTAGCAAGTGCTAATAACTCAACCAACCAACATTCCCTAATCATATGAGGTACTAAGTACACAAATGATGTCATTGGACACATCTACACCATCTACATTGCAAAGAAATCCTAGGGCATCTAAGGATTGAAGGAAGAACAAGGAGGAGGCCCTAGGTACCTTGAGGGAAGGGGAGGAGAGCCTCAAATCAATGAGGGAACCGGACTTGGCTGCGCCCCTAGGAGATTTTCCCCCCAAAACTTGGTCCACTTGATGGAGAGAGGAGGAGATCACCGGAGGGGAGCTCCCGGTCGCCTTGGTCGCCATTGAAGAGAGAGAGAATGAGTTGGAGAGGAAATGGGTAAGGTTTGACCGAAGGGGTAAGTCCCCAATGGTTATAAGTGAAACCCTATGCTGGACTAAGACGCTAGGGCTGGCGTCCTAGTCGGGCTTCTGACTGAAGCCCGCAGACAGGGCCGTCTAAGTCTGACAACTATTGATGCAGAGAGCACATTTATGTGCAGAATTGATCCTTTAGATAGGGAGATCTTGTTGATCATATTGGACATAGTTTTTCAAAATATTGTTTCATTAAATGAGACCAGCAATCAATCAAACAATTCAACAATGGTCACATTCAAATCAACATTATACAAGAAAACAAATCCAAAAGATTTTCAAAGATAGACAAGTAATTAAAATTTTGCAATCGTTTTTCTTTTGCAAACATCTATCCTATGTCACAACAGATGTGCAACCTTTCAAGCCACATTCCTAGAATCAATGATATTTAGCTCATTCCTAAGCTCACAAATTTTTTTCTCATCTAGTGGCTTGGTGTATATATCGGCAAATTGTTTATCGGTGGGCACATGACTAATCAAGATATTCGATGTGATAGTATGATCTCTTAAGAAATGGTGTCTAATGTCTATGTGCTTTATGCGGTTGTGATCAATGGGGTTATTGGCGATCTTTATGGCACTCTCATTGTCACATAGGAGGGGAACTTTGTTCATAGTGTAACCAAAGTCCTTTAGAGTTTGTCGCATCCATAGAAGTTGTGCACAACAACTACCGGCTGCAACATACTCCACTTCGGCTGTGGATAGGGCAACAGAATTTTATTTCTTGGATGACCATGATACAAGGGACCTACCCAAGAATTGGCATGTCCCATACGTGCTTTTCCTATCAACCTTACACCCCGCAAAATCGGCATCGGAATAACCAATAAGCTTAAGTGCGGAGCCCTTAGGATACTAAAGCCCTAGGTTGGGATTATGAACCAAATATCACATAATTCTTTTAACGGCCCTTAAATGGCATTCTTTAGGAGCAGTTTGAAACCTTGCACACATACACACACTAAGCATGATATCAGGCCTAGATGCACAAAGGTAAAGCAAAGAGCCAATCATGGAGCAATATACCTTTCGGTCCACCGCTTTGCCTCCCATGTCGAGGTCGAGGTGCCCATTTGTTGCCATGGGCATCTTGATGGGTTTGGCGTTCTTCATGTCAAACTTTTTAAGAATATCTTGAGTATACTTTGTTTGACTTATGAACGTCCCTTGCTTGAGTTGCTTCACTTGAAAACCGAGGAAGAATGATAGTTCACTCATCATAAACATCTCAAACCTCTTGGTCATGATAGAATTAAACTCATCACAAAAAGCTTTGTTAGTAGAACCAAATATTATGTCATCGACATAAATTTGGCACACAAATATATCATCATCAACTCTTCTTGTGAAGAGTGTGGAGTCGGCTTTGCCAATCTTAAAACCATGATTAATGAGAAAATCTCTAAGGCATTCATACCATGCTCTAGGAGCTTGCTTAAGCCCATAGAGCGCCTTTTTGAGTTTAAATACATGGTTAGGATATATTTCATCTTCAAAGCCGGGCGGTTGCTACACATACACTTCCTCCTTAATTGGTCCGTTGAGGAAGGCACTTTTCACATCCATTTGATATAGCTTGAAATCATGGTGAGTAGCATAGGCAAGTAAAATTCGAATTGATTCAAGCGTAGCTACGGGAGTATAAGTTTCATCAAAATCCAAACCTTCGACTTATGAATAACCTTTTTCTACTAGCCGTGCTTTGTTTCTTGTCACCACACCATGCTCATCTTGTTTATTGCGGAACACTCATTTGGTGCCCACAACATTTTGCTTTGGTCTCTCCACCAGAGTTCATACTTCATTTATTTCAAAGTTGTTCAACTCCTCTTGCATAGCCAACACCCAATCCGGATCACGTAGTGCATATTCTACCTTAAATGGCTCAAAAGAAGACACAAAAGAGTAATGTTCACAAAAGGTAGCGACGCGTGATCTAGTTGTTGCCCTTTTTTCAATGTCACCAAGAATGTTGTCCACGGGGTGATCTCGTTGCACACTTTGGTGTACCCTTGGATGTGCAACTTGTGGTCTTGTATCATCTCCATCTTTTTCATCTTCTCCCCCTTGATCATTGCCATCATTTTGATCTTGATCTTCATCTTGTGTGGGTGGAGAAGCTTGATTCGATGATGGATCCACTTGATCATCACTAGGATCACCTGGTCGAATATCACCTATGGCCATTCTTCTCAATGCATCACATGGAGCCTCATCGTCATCTAGCACATCAAGATCAACTTGCTCCACTTGAGAGCCATTAGTTTCATCAAATTGCACGTCACTCGTGATTTCAACACAACCGGAGTCCTTGTTGAAGACACGGTAAGCGCGCAAATTTGAATCATAACCAAGAAAGATGCATTCATAGGATTTAGGAGCAAACTTTGATGACCTTCCTCTTTTGTTAAGTGCAAAGCATTTGCTCCCAAAGACATGAAAATAATAGACATTGGGTTTGTTACCGGTGAGGAGCTCATATGATGTTTTCTTTAGGATTCGGTGAAGATAGAGTCGGTTTGTGGCATGAACGGCCGTGTTGATAGCTTCGGCCCAAAAGCGGTTGGAGGTCTTGTATTTATCAAGCATTGTTCTTACCATCTCAATAAGTGTGCGATTATTTCTTTTGGCCACCCCATTTGATTGTGGAGTATAGGGTACTGAAAATTCATGCTTGATGCCTTCTTCTTCAAGAAACTCTTCTGCTTGAGTGTTCTTGCATTCCGTCCCGTTGTCACTTCTTATCCTCTTTACTTTCAACTCAAATTCATTTTGAGCCCTTCTTAAGAATTTCTTTAGTACTCCTTGTGTTTCACTTTTGTCATGCAAAAAGAATACCCAAGTGAAACGAGTAAAATCATCAACAATTACTAAACCAAATTTGTTACCGCCAATACTTATGTAGGCAATTGGACCAAATAAATCCATGAAGTAATTCCAATGGCCTTTTTGTAGTCATCACATTTTTGGCGGGATGTGGTGCTCCAACTTGCTTTCCGGCTTGACATGCTCCACAAGGCCTATCTTTCTCAAACACAACATCGGTTAGTCCTAGGATGTGACCTCATTTTTGGAGCTTATGAAGATTTCTCATACCAACATGGGCAAGCCTTCTGTGCCATAGCCAACCCATGTTAGCTTTCGCTATCAAGCATGTGTCAAGTTCTGCTTCGTTCGAGGAAAAATCCACAACATAAAGCTTCCCTTTTAACACACCCTTAAAAGCGAGCGAGCCATCACTTCTCTTGTAGATGGTCACACCCTCATCGTTGAACAAACAATTTTAAACCATCCGACAAAGTTGTGAGATGGACAACAAATTGAAGTCAACACTATCAACAAGCAAAACCTTAGAAAGAGAATGCTCGGGAGAAATAGAAATGTTACCACTTCCCAACACTTTTCCTTTGCTATTGTCACCAAAAGTGACCCATGAGTTTGAGTCACTTTCTTGCAATGTGTTGAACATACTCTTGTCTCCGGTCATATGATTTGTGCATCCACTATCAATCACCCAACTTGATCCGCCGGAGGAGTAGTCCTATAACACAAATTAAGTCTTGGTTTTAGGTACCCAAATTTTCTTGGGTCCGTTCACATTAGTAACAAGCACCTTGGGCACCCACACACAAGTCTTAGGACGCTTGTTGCGTGGCCCAACATATTTAGCAAAAACATTTCCATACTTGTTTCTCAGTAGCACATAGAAGGCGTCAAAATCATGAAAAGTACAGAATTCACTCTAGAAGCATTAACATTGTAATCATAAGAGAAATCATTAGTGGCTTTAGGCTCTTCTTGCTTCTTTGAGTATATGCCTCCTTTGGTGAATTTTAGGAACTCCTTTCCATTTTTCACTTCTCTAGCATTGTGCTTGGCACCATGCTTGAAACCAATCCCATCCATGATGTGAGGATGTCTTGTGTTTGTGTATACACCTCTTGCATACTCAATATTTTTTTCATCGCTTGATTTCTTCTTCAGTTGTGCTTGACTCGTTAGACCTTCAACTTTCTTTTTCAAATCTTTAACCAATTTGACATTAGTAGCACAAGCATCAACATCAACATCAACATTGTAGCACCTAGCACATCCTTGACTTGTGGAGGCTTCGGAAGAATGAGGTGCACTTGAGGAAGAAGGGGGTTTAGTGGATCAAAGGACATCAAATTTCACTTTAAGTTCCTCATGTTCCTCTTTCAAGACAACATGTTCGCCTTGAAGAGCAACATTTGAGTCCTTAAGACTAGTAATAGTCTCCTTGCTTTTGGCAAGTTCTTGGTCCAACACCTCATTTTCTTATTTTGCTCAAGTTTTAAAAGATTCTCAAGCTCAAGGTTTCTCTCCTGTTCTAGGATGAGCAAGTCTTCTTATTTCTCAAGAATCTCATCTCTTTCTTCCAATTCCTCCACTAGATTTTTAATCTTGTAGAGAGCACTTTTACTTAACCCTTCAAGTAAGGGTTCAAATTCATTGTCACTATCATCATCACTTGAGGTGTATTTGGGAGAAGAGGAAGGTTGTGATGATACCTTGCATTTGCTCTCCTTTGCCATGAAGCACTTGTGGTTGAATCCCTTCTCTTTGTTTTATGTTGGATAAGAGAGTCTTGCTTGGTGAAGTCTTGTGGACGGCCATGGTTGCTACATGATCATTGTCATCATCGGAATCCTCATCATTTGAGTTCCATGTTTTTCCAATGTGTGCTTCCCCGGAATTATTCTTTTTGTTGTTTCTTCTATCTTTGTTGTCATCCCTTTCTCTCATTTGGACAATTTGCAATGAAATGTCTGGGCTTGCCACACTTGTAGCAATTCCTCTTGGTTCTTGATTTTGACTTTCCCTTCTTATCTCCACGACGTTCTTTTGTCATGAACTTCTTGAATCTTTTCATGAAGAGAGCTATATCTTCATCATCACTTTTGGAACTTGAACTTTTATTTTCTTCTTTACTTGAGCTTTCTTCAAGTTTCTTCTCTTTGTTTGCTTTGAGTGCTATCTCATTGTTTTTCAACATGGCCGCACTTCTAGCAAGGTTCTTCACATATTCAGCTTCTCTCTCCATCATTTCTTGATTGATGAATCTTCCAAGAACTTCATCGGGAGTCATCTTGTCAAACAATGGATGCTCACATATCAATGTGCAAATTGTGGGATTTCTCATGGTAAAATCTCTAAGCATCCTTTTGCACACTTCATGATCAGTCCAAGCTTTCATTATCCTCAATTACAAACCGTCCCAACTCTCCTTCAATCAACTCAATCTTGGCCGCTTTTATTGTCTTGTTACCTTCATGGGCCATCTTGAGTGTATCCCAAATTTCCTTGGCAACCTCTAAACCATCAACCTTGTCAAATTGCTCTTGGTTCAAGGATGAGAGAATGATGGTGGTTGCTTGAGCGTTGCGATGAATGTCATGTTGTTGCTCCGTTGAGAGTTCTTCATCATCATTGCTATCCGGCAGCTCAATACCTGTGGTCACAATTTTCCAAAGACTCGGATGCACCAATATTAAATGCAACTTCATGTTTTGCCTGCACTTGGTATAGTGCGTCCCATCAAAATGAGGTGGTTTACCCATGTGGATGGTCATGAAGTTTGAGTTAGGATTTAAACGATTGTAATCGAAATGAATAGCATGGAATTTCTTATCTTCCTTTTTCTTCTTCTTGGTGTTGGTAGAGGAAGCACATCCATCACTTGAGTCGTCATCAACATTGGTAGTGCTTTCTCTTGGCTTTGAGCTCTTGGCACTCTTGTTGCTCTTGCTTTTGTTGCCGTTCTTGTGAACCTTTTGGGTTCTTGCCATTTTTGTCATCTCCGGACGTTTCCAGAATTGTTTCCAGATTATCCTCGGGGTTCGTCATCTTTGATCTCCAAGCAGTGAGGCCTTGTAAGAGATACCTGCTCTGATACCAATTGAAAGTTGCCTAGAGGGGGATGAATAGGCAAATGCTCCTGAAAACCACTAATTAAAACAATTAGTTCTGTCAGGGGCTAGACTAAGACGCTAGTGTTGGTGTCTAAGTCTGGTCTGGCGTCTTAGTCCGCTATGGTTAGCATTTAAGTCTAGGTCCTGCACATGATAGTTTATGGAACAAGCTCTAAATTGATTTCTAAAGAGCAACTAATTTATCAGAAGCTGAGGACAAGTAGTAGCAAGTACTAGCAAGCTTAAAATAGAACAAGAGAGCTATGGAACAAGCTACACAAGAAATATGAGAGAGGCACAATAATGTAGCACAAATATTGAATATAAATAACAAGAACATGAACAAGCACACAAGACACAAAGATTTGTTCACCGAAGTTCAGTCCCACAAAGGAACCTACGTCTCCGTTGAGGAGTCCACAAAGGACCGAGTTGCTCTCAACCCTAGAACCTCTTCCAAGCAACCACAAAGGTGAAGCTCGGTTTTACACAATTAATCCTTTGCAAGGAGGGCACTACAAACTTTCTGAGTTTTCAACCACAAGCTTGGGAGCCCCGGGCGACGCCTAACCGTCTAAGGGATGAATCCCCAAGAGTAACAAACACAAGCAATACCAATGGTGAAGAGAAATCGAAGTGCTCCAATGCAATATGAGGTGGCTCACTCAAATCCTCACAAATCTCCTCTCAATCCCTCAAGAATCAAAGTAGCAAGCTTGGGAGAGAGTTGGGGAAGCTCAAGAGTGCTCAAATCTATTTTTGAGCTCAATATAGTGGCCAACCGAGCAATGGGGACGAAAGGGTGTATTTATAGGAGGGAGAAGAAAAGAGCCGTTGGGGGTGTCAGACCGGGCCTAGTTCGGTATTGGGGCCCGGACTAGTCTGGCCCTGCAGTTCAAAAATAACACGGACGTTCAACCCAACCCCAAAAATGGCTAAGTGTTAGTGACCCGGACTAGTCCGGAAACACCTAGCTTAGTCCGGATCAAGCAGCTCCCCGAAGGAAAACCTTTCTGGAATGACCCTGACCCGTCCTAGTCCGGCCAAAGCCGGCTTAGTCGGGATGGGTCATCAACCTGGCCTAGTCCGGAACTAGCCGGCCTAGTCCGGATCAACCCATGACCAGACCAAAACACTCCTAGGTTTTGCTCTGAGCTGGCTTAGTCTGGCAGATGCCATCCTAGTTTGGATCCTTTTGGTTCCCGACTTAGTCCAGATTTTGGCGTCTTAGTCCGGCGAGTCCGATTCCAGAACCAAACATGTTCTATTTTGGACCAAGCCGGCTTAGTCCGAGCGATTTCGGACTAGTCCGCTTCCTAGAGAAAATCAGAGGAAGTTAAGGGTTTGGGAATGCAATATAGTGTTAGAAATTAGAGCACTTGGTCAATTTCACCACTTTCTTTGTTGTGTCCCTCTTGATAGTACGATATACCTATGACTCCAAAAGTAAGAAAAAGAGCTAGGAGTCATCGGTTCCCTTCTTCCTTTTTCCTTTTCATTTTGGAGGGTCGTCTTTGATTTATGAAATATTCGCCTTGCTCATATACTTAGAAAATATCATTAGTCCTTTAATTGTTCATCATTAATCAACCAAAATACACATGGAGACCTAGATGCACTTTCAACAACTAACAGGCTCTAGGTGATGACGCCAAAAATGAAAAGCACATGTTACGTCTCTCATGAAGCTAAAGATGAAGAAGTGGCAAGATTCAAATTATGCAAGCTCAAGTTGATCTTGAGTTTAGGCATGCCGCTCTGTCAAGAGGGATGTTACATGGAAGATATGCCAAGTCTCAATGCTCAAAGGAAAATCCCAAGTGAGAAGAGTGACACACAATAGCCAAACACACACAAACTTCTCACTGTCCCAGGAAAATCCCAAGTGAGATATGCTAAGTCCGGTTTTGGGCTGGTTTGAATTCCAATGGCTAGTTCAGCCAAAACCGGATGGTCCAGTTTTGGAAACCGGAGTGTCCGGTTTTCACTAGCTAGTTCTTAACGGCTACTTTTGGAGGGATGAGTATTTATACTCTTCCAACCCCTCCTTCGGTAGCTGCTCACTCCATTCACGAAAATAACATATCCAAAGGCCACTAGCACTCTTCCCAACTCCTCTTTGTGAGGATTGATCTCTTTGTGAGAATTGGATTGAGAGAGATACTCTTTGTGAGAAAGATTGAGCACTTGAGCATTGTTGCATAACAAGATTCCATGAAATATTTATTACTCTTGGAATTGAAGATTCCTAGACGGCTAGGCGTCACCCTGGAGCTCCCAAGTTTGTGGTGAGCCTTGGGAAAGTTTGTAAAGGTCTTCTTCACCTCTGCAAGGGAAGAAACATGCCTAGTGGAGTACCGGGCTGGATCTTGGTGATTGCTTGGTCATCCAAGCTTGATTTTGGTGATTTCTTGGTGAGGTAAAAGGGTTGAAAGAGACCGGCTCAAGTGTGACTGAGCCCCTCAACGAAGAGGGAGGTAGACAACTTAGTGAAAGGAAGAAAATGATAGGAAAAATGATAGGCAAGAGGCTAAAATTGTTGGTTAATGCTTCACTTCCTAAAATGCTTGAATTTATGGAATTGGTTGAAATACAAAAGGAAGAAAATGATTGGCAAGAGGAGATTCTTGAAAAACAAGAAGAATTGCTTATTCTTGAAAAGAAAAGAAACCTTGAATTAGAGAAGCTCCTATAAGATGATAAAAAGAAAAGTGAAAATTTAATCAAGTCCCTTCATGAAACTAAAACCTCATGTGAAAGCATTGAAAGCATAAAAGATAAACTTCAAGAGAAATATGAGGATTTGGAAAAGACTCATAAGTTTATTGAAGAACAATATAAGATACTTTCAACCTTCACATCCTCAACCAACAATTCCTCTCATGCCTCCACTAGCAATGGATGTGATAGGTGTTATAATATTGATGTTGATGCTTGTGCTACTAATGTCAAATTGATTGATGATTTGAACAAGCAAGTGAAGTCACTTGAAAGCAAAATACAACATGGGAAAAATGTTGTTGATGACGAAAAGGCAAAGTATGCAAGAGGTGCATACTCATATTCTAGGCACCCAAATGTCATGGATGACATTGGATATGTTGAGGGTGCCAAGCATAATGCTAGAGAGAACAAGAATGGGAAGGAATTCCTTAAGTTCACCAAGGAAGGATCTTACCAAAAGAAGGAAGTCAAGAACATGAACACTAACCATTCTTCTTTTGTTAATGATTCTCATGCTAATATGCCTAATGCTACTTGTGCACTCTTTCATGACTTTGATGCTTCATATGTGCACATGAGAAACAAGCATGGTCGTGTGTTTGCCAAATATGTTGGGCCATGCAACAAGAGGCCAAATGCTTATGTGTGGGTGCCCAAAGCACTTGTGACTAATGTGAACGAACCCAAGCAAATTTGGGTACCTAAAAACAAAGTTTAACTTGTTTTGTAGGATTATGTCTTCGGAGGGTCAAGTTGGGTGATTGATAGTGGATGCACCAATCATATGACCGGAGACAAAAAGATGTTCAAGTCATTTGAGCCAAGTCAAAACAAAAATGAGTACATTATTTTTGGTGACAATGGAATGGGACAAGTACTAGGTTATGGTAAAGTTCCTCTTACTCCTTCGTATTCACTTTCTAAGGTTATGCTTGTTGATCATGTTGACTTCAATCTATTGTCCATTTTGCAATTTTGTAAAATGGGCTATGATTGCTTGTTCAACGAATGTGGTGTGACTATCTATAAGAGGAGTGATGGCTCGGTTGCTTTTAAGGGTGTGCTTAAAGAAAAGCTTTATACTGTGGACTTCTCCATGGATGAAGCTAGACTTGGTACATGCTTATTAGCAAAATCCAACATGGAGTGGTTGTGGCATAGAAGGCTAGCCCATGTTGGTACGAGAAATCTTCACAAACTCTAAAAGGGCAGCCACATCATAGGACTAACCTTTTCGGCCCTATCTCCTATATAAGCATTGGTGGAGTACCGGGCTGGATCTTGGTGATTGCTTGGTCATCCAAGCTTGATCTTGGTGATTTCTTGGTGAGGTAAAAGGGTTGAAAGAGACCGGCTCAAGTGTGACAGAGCTCCTCAACGAAGAGGGAGGTAGACAACTTGGTGAAAGGACCGAGTGACCGAGAAGGAGGGGGGGGGGGGGGGGTGAATCGGGAACTCGCGCTATGTACCAAATTTGCCAATTCCTAAAACCAACCACTCAAAACAACTCCTACACAATTCTAGTGGTGATCACACTAGCAAGATAAAGCACCTATGAAAGGGACAACAACCTAAGTGAAAGTGCATCTAGGCCCTTAATTTTATTTTGGTGATTAGCGTCAATACATTAAGAATGGACTAATGTTTTTATTGAGCATATGTGTAGATGACTATCTGTTGACTTTTGCTAAGCCATATTAATAAATCATTCCCGGCACGGGGCCAAAAACGGTTCACTAATATGTCCCAGAGTCAAGTAGGTAAAATCCGCAAGCGCACGGAGAATACCGCTGTAGCATTTCACCCGGAAGTATTCAGGGTATCGTATTTGTTTATCCCAAAGGAAGGTTATGATCAAGAAGCGTTACTAACATATAAGATCGTGTTAACAATTAGCAAGGATATCTAACCAAGACAGGCGGGTACATGATAATAACCAGGTAGTGTGACACACACAGAAGATTCCTACTAAATAAATAAAGTCTAGTGGAGGAAAGACTAGGCTAAGCTACTCCTACTATACATTCCTATACAGTTGCATAGCCTAAGTAGAATACATACAGACCCACACTCAGGTTCAGCAGTCAATAGTATAGCACTTCAGGCACGGACTTACCCCTGCATCCACAGGCGACTTCCGCCAAGAGCCTACGCACTAGCCTAGCGGGGAGGATTTCAAAGGACGGACAGGGCTGTCACCACCTGCCGCCTATCTCAACGAACCAGTAGACTAACGAATAATTGATGCAAATCAGTCACCCAAATACCATACTTGCATGACCAAAGAGCACTCTGCCCCTCCGCGATTACTATTAACGAGGCAGAGCTACCGTACGAATACGATCACCAAACCCATGCTATACTTTATCAGCTAAAACTAAGCATAGAGACTATAACATATAAACTAGACTATAGTGACGGTATATAACTAGCATGACAATAGTAGTATAATAAATATAAACTACTATCACACAAGTAGACTATACTATCACATATATGGATCACAATATCAAACAAGAAACTCATGACCCAAGCACAACTATATAGAAAATATATATATATTGATAAGAGCAAAGTCTTACAAAAGGGAAAAAATACAAGAGCCATACCAATTCCAAGTGAAGACTTGGGACTAGAGAGCTCTAGACTCAGCCTAACTCCACTAAAACTCCAAGAACTACTACTAGCAAGAGAGAAATGCTTCTTGTGGTGTGTGTTGAGTGTGAAGGCACACCCTCCTATTTATAGCCTCAATAGGTCGGCAAGGGAGCGTAACCGCCACGGAAGGCATCTCAAACCGTCATCAGGAGTCGCGGAGGAGCCAACACGTGGAAGCCCAGGCGGAGAGGGCGCCCGGCCGGGTCGGCCGACCTGACCAGGTCGGCCGACCTGGGGGTGGCCCCTCCTGGCCTGTGCTTTCTCCAGGTAGGATGAGCTTGAAAATAGTGCTTCAATTTCCTCGAGGTGATCAGGAGCGTGTATAGCAGCTTCAAGATCTGGTGATTTCATGTTTTGGAGGCACTAAGGACTTCACTGATGATGTACACCGGGTGTTGTACTTTTTGTACATGACCCTCTTCCTCTCGGTCGATCGTTAAGACGGTACTCACAACTTGAGTTGTGGCCGATATGTATAGTTGAAGTTTTTATTGTGGCTCCGGAGGCACCAAGACTGGAATATTGCTGAGTGGACCTTCAACTCATGCAACGCTGATTGCGTCTCTGTTGTCCAGACGAAGTCATCCTGCTTCTTGAGCAGTTTAAACAGCGATAGACCCCTGACCCCCCAGTTGGGAGATGAAGCGACTCAAGGATGCCATACATCCAGTCAACTTATGAATATCCCTCTGAGAATTAGGTGGCCCCATATCAAGGATCGCCTTGATTTTATCCGGGTTGGCGTCTATACCTTATTTGAAACGATGTAACCGAGTAGCTTTCCCGAAGGAACCCCAAAAACACACTTTTTAGGATTCAGCATCATCGAGTAACACCTTAAATTGTCAAACGTCTCTGCCAAGTCAAAGAGAAGTTCTTCGACATTTCGAGTTTTTAGCACGATGTCATCTACATATGCTTCTGCATTCTGACCGATCTGAGTTTTGAGACAGCGTTGAATACCACGTTGGTAAGTCACGCCAGCTTTTTTCAGACCGAATGACATGATAATATAGCAATAGGCGCCAAAGGGAGTTATGAAGGAAGTCTTGATTTGATCTTTGATTTTTAGTGGGATCTGGTGATAGCCTGAATAGGCATCCAGAAAGCTTAAAAGCTCACACCCGGCTGTTGAGTTTACGATCTGATCGATACGTGGCAGAGCGAAGGGATCTTTCGGACAGACCTTGTTCAAATTGGTATAATCCATGCACATCCGCCACTCTTTATTCTTCTTAGGTACAAGGACTGGATTTGCCAACCAATCTGGATGGTACATTTCTTTTATAAACTTAGCATCTAATAACCTAGCTATCTCCTTCTTCATGGCGTCCTTGCGGTCTTGTGCGAACCTGCTAAGTCTTTGCCTAACAGGGGTGGCCCCAGGAGGCCCCCTCAATTCATGCTCAATCTTTTCCCTAGGAACTCCCGGCATGCCAGAAGGCTTCCATGCAAAGATGTTCCTATTTTCCTGGAGGAAAAGAGTGAGCGCGAGTTCCTATTTCTCGTCAAGGTCGGCCGCTGCATAAGTGATCTTAGCAGGGTCTTCTGGGTCGAGCGTGATCTCCTTAGTAGGGACGTCGTCCGTCTGTATTTTGTCCTTGGTAGACTTCTTCATGGAGATCTTTGCGTTGGTCTGCACCTCACTGCTGACTGCCTTCTGGATCTCCAGCCAGTCAGACAACATCAACTATTGGTCGGCCATCTCACAACTCAGCACATCACAATCAAAAGAATTCCGAAGGTCAGAGTGGAGGGAGATTATTCCTTTAGGGCCTGGCATCTTGAGAGTGAGGTATGTGTAGTGTAGGACCGCCATGAACTTCGCCATCGCCGGTCTGTCGAGGATAGCATGGTAGGCTGACTCGAAATCAGCCACCTGGAAGATAACACACTCGGTCCTGAAGTTCTCACAGGTTCCAAAGGTAACAGGGAGAACGATCTGTCCAACAGGAACCGAGGTCTTGCCAAGCACGATCCCATGGAAGGGTGAGGAACTCGGCTGGAGGTTATTGACCGATAAGCCTAACTGCATGAGGGTATTTGTGAAGATCAAGTCCAGACTGCTTCCTCCGTTGATGAGTACTTTGTTGAACTTTACCCCCTTCATTGTTGCCACGAGTACCAGTGAGTAGCAATCTAGCTTGGGCAGGTGCCTGGGGTGATCCGACCGATCAAATGTGATCGGTACCTCAGACCACCTCATGTACTTGGGCGTAGCAGGCTCTACGGAGTTGATATCTCATAGCTCTAGCTTTTGCTTGCGTTTGGACTTGTAGGCATCCGGGCCTCCGAAGATGAAGTTGACTTCCTTGCAGGGCTCCTGGAACTCTCCTTCCTCTCCCTTGTTGTCACCATCATTAGTCTTGTCCTTGCATTGTGCCTTGGCGGATCCTTGGCCACCTTGAGCGCGGCAGTCGTGAAGCCTTTCAGCCGGTAACAGTCCTTTGCTTTGTAGTTTCCCTTTGGGTGCTATAGGCATGGGCCACTTAGCAAGTCGTCCATGGTCTGTTGGTTCATCCAAGGGTTCTTGGATCGGTCTACTGCAACGACCATGTTGTCGTCCTTCCTTTTCTTGTCCTTATTGGAGGACTCCGGCTTCTCCTTGCCTTTGCCGCGGATGTCATACAGTGCTGACTCACCTGAAGCGAACTTATCAGCGATCTCGACGCACTCCCGAGTGGTCAAATTGAGATCATGATTCTTCCGACTGATCTCCCAGACCAGGTCATCGCTCTATATGCCTCCTTGGAAGGCTGCAATGATCTGCTGATCTGGGACATTAGGGATCTTGGTCTTCTTGGCACAGAAATGCTTGATGTAGTCGCGTAGGGACTCGTCAGACTTCTGTTTGATCCGGATGAGGTCGAGGTGGTTGCCTGGATGATTGAAAGTAGCTTGGAAACTCTCTATGAGCTTCCTATTAAGGTCTCCCCAAGAGGTGACTGATTTCTCTGGGAGAGATGTGAGCCAAATCCGAACAGTCGGATCAAGGCAGACCAGTAGGTAATTAGCCATCATAAAGGTATCGCCCCCAGTTGACCGAATCACCGTACTGTATAGCTAAAGCCACTCTCGGGGGTTGGTTTGACCGTCGTATTTCTCAATGGGAACCGACTTGAATCCTTTCGGCGATCGAGCTATGCGAAGCTCAAGTACATAGGCCTTAATGCCGTCGAATTCTTCATCGCTCGAAGTAGTTGACCTTCTATGTCGGTCAGGAGATGAAGATGAGCGATGATTATGGCGAGGGCCAACGTCGTCATCATGGCGACGACGTCGATTATCTTCATCACGATTCTCACGTCGGTCCCGATCGTCACACCGATGTCGGTCGTCGCAGTTGTTTCTTGGTGGTGGATCACGTCGGTCTTCCCGTTGGTTTTCGGTCCTCCGATCGTGGCGCTCCTCCTCGTGTAGTCGGTTGTCCCGAGCCCGCTCTTCGTAATGGGAGTTGATGGTATCCCAACCGTCACGGATGCTGAGGGAATTTCACAGATTGCCACACTTTTGTTGACCGCGTGATGTTGCATGACTGGAATTTGCCACCGACTGTGGTTCATCCCTGACCGCCTCTTGGACTGCAGCAGCCATGAGCATGGCCACCGCCTTATGCATTGCAGGGGTCTGATATGATGCGTCAGCCATTAAGCTGTCGAGCAATGTTTTAGCCCCGGTGATGTTCTTTTGCAGGGTGTCGTAGACCTTGACGACGTCTACTTCAATCTCAAGTTGTCCAAGGTCCAGTCGGCGTGCGAGGCGAGATCCACGCGATCCTCTCGCTCGGTGGCGATGTCCTCCCGATGAGTTGTTGTCTTGGGGTTTTTCTTCCCTGTGGCCTTCTTCTGCATAGCCATCTTCTTCATGACCGTCTCTTTCATGGTCACCCTCCTCATCGTTGTCTCCTGATGGATTCTCATCTATCTCGACCATGTTCACGATCAGAGGGTATAAGCAGGCAGATCCATCCAAATCCTCATCAAAGGAACGGACCGACTTTGATCGTACCCGGTAGGTAGGTCTGTATCGCCGAATTCGAGTGGAGCCAACGCTAGGATCAGATCTTACGAGCTCGGTGATCGCGCCATGAAACTGGTTGCGATTGAGTTGAATCGGTAGTCTTCTAGACCTAGGTCTCTGTTGGTGTCAACAGTGAAATCGAGTGATCCGAAGGAGATCTTGAAGTTCGGTGAGTACTAGAAGTTGGGAATTTTGGCCATCGTTGTCGATGGAGAATCCCGCGAGCCTTGTCCCCTTCCTGGCACGCCAACTGTCAAGACTTGATCTCGGCAATATATTTATAGGGCTACGTTAGGACTAATAACTATGATGGTTGAGACACAAGACGTCGAGTTATACAGGTTTGGGCCCTCTCGATGAGAGTAAAAACCCTACGTCCTGTGTTTTGTGGTTTGTATTGCTCTATAATATCATGTCCCCGATCGGGGGGTTCCCTGCCATCTTATATATCCAGTCGGCAGGGGGTACATGAAGAGTCCTATTTGTAGTGTACAAGGATTTACATAGAAAGTCTATCTATAATTGCCTTGCGGTCCAACCTGCCTCGGTCAGTTCCCTTATTGGTGAGGTACCCAGTCGGTTACCGACTTAGGCATATCTATGGATACCCGGAAGGTAAGTATTCCATACATACTTGTGTGCTCTAGTTCTTTACCTTGTAGCTTTGCATGAGTAGGTTTCTTTGCTAGCTTTTTCTTTTGCTTCTGCGTGTCTTTGATTACTAGCTTGCATAGGAGTTGTATTGCCTTTGTCTGATGCACTAGTATGCTTAGGTTATTGTTCTTTTTATAGTTTCATTATCTCGCTAGTGTGATCACCACTAGAATTGTGTAGAAGTTGATGTGAACAAGGGTTCCCGATCTTTCGATAGGTTCTAATAATCTTGATTAAGGCGGAGGCGATACACAAATCGATCCGGCTTCCGAACGACACGTTCTGAATCCCACAATCGCAGCACAACGTCTCCTCTGGTTATCAACCGTTCAAGAACGATTGACCTCGCCGAGAAGGCTTATCCTTGCCTGCAAATCAAGAACACAAGCAAGAACAAAGAAGAATGCAACCAAATTTGCAAGTATACGATGAATCTCACAAGTTGGTGCTCACAAACCGATCAAACGACAAAACTGTTATCAACAGAATAATCTAAGCAAAACCTAAACCCTAATGAAGAGGCGGCGGCTGTATATGAAGACCCTAGGGTCGTGCAAGACCCCCTGGATGCAGCCCTAAGTGGGCTCAACTCGATACATGGCCCAAAGACCGATTAGGTTGTCGTAGCACCAGGACAGATTCTGTAATTCGATTTGTTTCGGCGATTGCCGACGCCTTGGGACGAATTTTGACATGGGATCAGTTGGGTTGGAAGTTCTTTTCGTCATCTTTCCAGACATATATAGAACGTCCAAATCCGAGTCAGTGTGCGTCCTGGGTGTCCGTCTTAGTACAGACTGGTCCTGGGCTCCGAAACAGACTCGAAGTCGGTTCTGATTGGGCCTCCACCTTGGCTTGGACGTCCTTGCTGGCCCATCACGCCTCCAATCAACTACCCAGCTATGTCATCATCATCTCCATGGTTCCTAACAACAATTAATTCATTAGGTAGCAATCTATTCTCAAAACCACACAATAAAAACATTAGAAACGATCTCACCTGTAAATTCAGGTGATGCACATGAACTTTCATCTTAGTTGGAGGAGTGTTGTGTGTATCCATGGGTGTGATGTACTCATCAGAAGTTGTTTTGAATGGTTGGTTTTAGAAATTGTCAAATTTGGTACATAGTGCGAGTTCCCGATTCACCCCCCTCTCAGTCACTCGGTCTTTTCAAGTGGTATCAGAGCCAAATGCTCATCATAGGGCTTAACCACCTTGAGTAGTGACCGTATTGAGTGGGGATGTCATCCCATTCGGGGACGGGTCATGGCTCATGGAAGGATCTCTTGAAAAGCTACCTAAATGCCATGATTCCGGATGAGTTGTTGGATACTCTTGTCGACTTTGCCAATACCGTTACCAATGATCATGTGTATGAGGATAATGATGATTGTATGGATGTGCCTTGTTCTAGTGAGTGCCTAGATTCTCCTAGTGATAACTTGATAGGTTGCTCTACTAGTGTACCTAATATGATGATTGATGGTATTGGTTCTCTTGATCTTGCTTGTTCCACTAGCATGACTAGAATTGATGATGATGTGCCCCTGGATTGTGTCAGTGTCATACTTGTTGAGGAGTTCTTTGCTTTTCATGCTAATGACAATCAGAACTTACTTGACTCTCTTATTTGCTTGTGAGGTATTGTGGACACGATTGAAGCAAATGAAGGATCGTTCAAGCTTCGTAAGAACATGATAATTGAGAAGATCCTCTCCTTGCTCCCTAGTAGCAAGCTCCGCTACATTACCCTTGACCTTCTCATAGAGAAGGATCTCTCCATCGAGGATGTGATTGGGTTGCTCTTTCAGGATGAGGAGATCTCCGCAAGTTGGACCAGGGAGAAGACTTCCAAGACAAACAATGGAGCATCTTCAAGCAAAGGGAAAGAAGTAGCTTCGAGATCAAACTTCTTTGATTCCTTCACAAGATTGCCTTGAAATAGCTTCTACAACCCCTTCAAATCAAGACCTACACCAAGCTCTTCATCAAGAGCTTTGCCAAGCTCTACCTCAAGTGCCATTCCAAGTTCTACTACAAGCACTTCAGGTGGACCACACAATGGTGTAGGGAGAGCACCGACTACATTGCTCACATGATCATTTGAGATGATCAATCTTACCAGTCCGGCGCCCCCACTTCCTCCACAAGATCGACTCTGGCGCATTCGACGAGCTCGACAATAAGAGTTCTTCTTTCAATTTGATGAAGTTATGAGAAATCCGAATGATGACCTTTATGAGACTTTTTTGAGGATTTATGATCTTGTGTGTAGGATAAACTCCTTCAGAGGTCTTTGTAGGATTGCTCCACTTGAAGTGATTGACAAGCTCCTCCAACATATCACAGCTCCTAAGAGGGGTTTCTTACTTGAGGAGGTAGTCAACAGAAGGCATGAGCTCTTAATTCTGAAGGCCATGGAGATGATACTTGTGCTCCACTCACAAGTGGGACACGTGCTTGAGCACATCACTGGTATCTATGATCCTCCCCACTACTACATCGACCTCAACAATGTGCACATGGGGGATGGTCATGGACAATGGAGGTATCATGCTCCTCACTATCCTATCAGGAGAAGACTTCAGGAGAGGATTGCAAGGATCCCTAGTTATGAGGATGGTCTCATGGTTCGCCATGATGAGGTTAATGAAAGTAAATCAAGTAATGCATTGGATACTAACCCTTCTTCCTCTAGTGCTTGTCTTATGGCTACCACCAGGGTCAACTATAAGAGTGGAGGTACTCATTGGATTCTTGACAATGGGTGCACTCAACATATGACTGGAAAGCCAACCATGTTCACCAACATTGATGAAGACGAAGATAGTGAGAAAGTGACTTTTGGGGATAACTCAAAAGGGAGAGTTAGAGGATCAGGCAAGGTGGCCATTACTGAGGACCTCCATCTCTCCAAGGTCTTTCTTATGGAAACCCTCAACTTCAACGTCCGGTCTATTGGTCAACTCTGTGACATGGGATTCAAGTGCACATTTGATGAGGATGGTGCTTTGATTGAGAATGAAAAGAAAGGGCTAGTATTTCATGGAGTGAGGCATGGGAACCTATATGTCACAGACTTCAAATCAAGCAATATGCCACCAAGCACTTGCCTCTTCACTAAGGCAACAAAGGGATGGTTGTGGCATAGAAGACTGACTTATGTTGGAATGAATCAACTCAGAAAAGTGGTCAAGAGGAATCTAGTTGACGGAATCAAGGATGTCACCTTTGAGAAGGACCTTGTGTAGTGCTTGTCAGGCTGGAAAGCAAGTTGCATCATCTCACCCCACCAAATCATTCATGTCTACATCTTGTCCTCTAAAGCTCTTACACATGGACTTGTTTGGGCCAACACATTACAAGAGTCTGGGAGGGAATCTATATTGCTTGGTGATTGTGGATGACTTCACGAGATACACTTGGACCTTCTTCCTTGAGGACAAGTCTCAAGCAAGTGACATCTTCAGAAAGTTTGTAAGGAGAGCAAAGAATGAATTCAAGGCTAGCATTGTGAAGATAAGGAGTGACAACAGGACTGAGTTCAAGACCACAATAGTTGAGGAGTATTGTGATAAGAAGGGGATTAAATATGAATTCTCCGCTACATATACTCCCGAGCAGAATGGAGTAGTGGAGAGGAAAAACAAGACACTCATCACCCTTGCTCGTGCCATATTAGATGAGTATGGAACTCATGAGAGGTTTTGGGCTGAAGCAATCAACACATCTTGCTACACCTCAAACCGTGTCTATCTTCACCGGTTGTTGAAGAAGACACCATATGAGCTATTGGTTGGACGGAAACCCAACGTTTCCTATTTTTGGGTCTTTGGCTGCACTTATTACATTCTCAAGAAGAGGAGGAAGCTCGGGAAATTCGAGAGCAGA
This sequence comes from Eleusine indica, assembly GCA_030378355.1. Taxonomy (NCBI): domain Eukaryota; kingdom Viridiplantae; phylum Streptophyta; class Magnoliopsida; order Poales; family Poaceae; genus Eleusine; species Eleusine indica. Next base: position 52,228,372 of record CM059494.1, read on the forward strand.
ACTGATGAAGACATTCTTGTTGGGTATTCAGGGACTACAACTCAGCCACAGGATGTGTGGAGGAATCTTATGATATGCAATTTGATGAGTCAAAGGGATCTCAAAAGGAAGGCGAATTCCATGAGGTCAACATTGGGGATGAGCCAATGAGGAAAGCTTTGAGGAACATGCCCGTGGGCGAGGTTTTACCCCACGAGGCCAATGATGGTGATATTGATGAGCCCTCAACTCCACCACCTCAACCAACCTCTTCGTCTAAGGTGCAAAAACCAACCCAAGATGCCATTAACACACCCACTAGCTCTTCCCAAGATTCATTGAGAGTGCATCCACCTACCCATGAGGAAACCCAAGTGACAAGTGAGCCACAAGCCTCCCCACATATTTCACCACGAGCCACTTCTCCAAGCTCCCCACATGATACATCCTCATCCACTCCAAGCTCTAGTTCGAAAATAACAAAGCATATGAGTGATTGTCCCACCGCACTAAAAATCCAAGACACTCACATTTCAAGAGAGCGAGCAATTCATGATGCACAAGATACTTCACCTAGAGCTCCTCCCACTCAAAAAGAACATCATCCTAGACCCAAAGGCATCAACAAGGATCATTCACGTGACATGATCATTGGGAGTCCGTCTCAAGGAGTTAGGACAAGGAGAAATCAATACAAGACCAACTATATGAGTGAAGAAAATGATGAGGCAAATGTTGCAATTGAGAACTTCTCTTTCGTCTTTATGATTGAGCCTACAACAATTGATGAAGCTATGGATGATCACAAATGGGTTATTGCTATGCAAGAAGAATCGAACAACTTTAAGAGATGCAAAGTATGGAAATTGGTTGAGAAGCCCAAGAATCATAATGTGGTTATCACCAAGTGGGTCTTCAAGAACAAGCAAGATGAGAAAGTGGCAATTGTCAAGAACAAGGCTCGTCTAGTGGCTAAGGGGTATTCTCAAATGGCGAGAATTGACTTTGAAGAAACATTTTCTCCCGTGGCCTGTCTTGAAGCGATTCGGATCTTACTTGCCTATGCATCACACAATGGCTTCAAGCTCTATCAAATGGATGTCAAAAGTGCCTTCTTGAATGGAGAGATCAATGAGAAAGTCTATATGGAAAAACCTCCGGGGTTTGAGGACCCTAAACATCCAAGACATGTGTACAAATTGAAGAAAGCTCTCTATGGCCTCAAGCAAGCACCAAGGGCATGGTATGAACACTTGAGGAACTTCCTTTTCAAGAATGGTTTCAAGATTGGAAGCATTGATAGCACCTTGTTCACAAGACATGTTGGGAAGGATCTCTTTGTGTGCCAAGTCCATATGGATGATATCATCTATGGGTCAACCAATGAAAAATTCAAAGAGGAGTTCCGGGAAATGATGGCAAGGGAATTTCAAATGTCAATGATTGGAGAGTTGCATGTGTTCCTTGGTTTTCAAGCGAAGCAATTGAGAGAAGGGAACTTCATCTACCAAGAGAAGTACACCAAGGACCTTCTCAAGAGATTCAACATGGAAAATTGCAAGCCCTTGCATACACCTATGGCAACAAGCAAACCCTTGGATGATGATGCAAAGGGAAAACCGGTGAACCCAAGCTCTATAGATCAATGATTGGTTCTTTGCTCTATCTCACTGCCTTAAGACCGGACATCATGTTTAGTGTATGCTTGTGTGCATGCTATCAAGCAAATTCAAAGGAGTCTCACTTGAAGGTCGTGAAGAGGATCCTTAGATACCTCAAGTACACACCTACCATGAGACTATGGTATCCTAGAGGAAGAGGCTTTGAGTTACTTGGGCATTCGGGCTCGAACTTCGCGGGATGCAAAGTGAATAGGAAGAGTACATCGGGAGGTTGCCAATTTGTTGGAAGATCTCTAGTATCTTGAAGCTCCAAGAAGCAAAACTCGGTGGCTCTATCCACAGCTGAAGCGGAGTACATGGCGGCGGGAGCGTGTTGTGTCCAACTGCTCTATATGAGGCAAATGCCCTCGGATTATGGCCTCAACTACACTCAAATGCCATTGTACTGATAGTGAGACGGCAATCAAGATGGCTCTCAAAACTAGAGATCATGGTCATGCAAAGCATATTCAAGTCAAGCATCACTTCATAAGAGACCATGTTGAGAAGAAGGATATTGAGCTAGTGAGTGTGCAGACTCATAAACAATTGGCGGATATCTTCACCAAGCCACTCGATGAGAAGACCTTCAACAAGCTAAGGGGAGAACTTAATGTTCTCGACCTTTCAAACTTCACATGAGTAACCCTAAAGCTTGTCTCTTGTAAATATGTATAGCCTTGTATGTTTTGTGCCTTTGTTTTGTGCTTGTTTCTCTTTGCTTGTAGGTTAATTTCGGATCTCCTTGAGATAGCAATGGACATGGGTTAATCTTGGGAAGGTGGTTCATGGTGTGCCCAAGGCTTTGAAGAGTGGTCTATTGTGAGTAAGCTCAAGAAGGGAACAACTCATCGTTGGCACTTTGGTTTGTAGATTTTCTCTCTCTTTCCTTTAGCATCGCATCATGCATTTGTATACTTGTTGTATTTGCATTTGCACTCTTTGCATTCATGCACTCTTGCATTATGATACATTACATGCTTCCAAGCATGTCTCTAGGGTGAGTTGCTTATTTACAATATAAGTATATGACCCTCTAGATGATCACATAGTGATCTTTGTGCTTTATGCCCATCGAGTCATGTTCAAACGAGATCCGAAGTTAAATCTACTCACGTGGCTCAAAGACAAGTGACTCATACATTCCTGTCACATAAATGACTAACATTTGCATATTCGAGAAAATATTTTGTTGAGTCATGTGTGTAGGGGGAGCTATGGTGGAACACTGTCATGACCAAGAAGGTGCACCATGAAAGGGGGAGTTTTCCTAACTCTTGCCATTTATTATTTGCTCTTTGGTTGTCTTGCTCTTTGGCTTGTGGTTTTTGGTAATAGGTGACGAAGGGGGAGAAGAACATAAAGATCCAAAAGCTAAGTCAAAACTGAGGATAGCAAAAAGGAGAAGAAGACGAACGAGAAGAACATGAAGATCCAAAAGTTAAGGGAAGAGGCGAAGAACAAGAATAAGAAGAACATGAAGATACAAGGAGGATATGAGGTGAAAAAGAGGAAAACATGAAGATCAAATGGGGATGATCAAGACAATGGTGCATGTCTACAACAACAATGAAGATCTACACCGACATGAACATCTACGTCTTTGTTGCGTGTCTACGTCAACAAGATCAACTATCACGGCTCGATGACGGGCACAAATTCAACTCAAGATCAATATCAAGTGCGCTATGTGGTTGGGTAGTTCTCCCTCAACACCTAGGACATTCCAAGGGGAGACTACTTCCGAGGTAAGGACCAAGGTAATCTTTTCAAATCTTTTTCTTGGTTCCTTGTTGCTCGTCCGTTTTGGATCATCATAAGTAGTGGTTGTCATCCATCACCAAAAAGGGGGAGATTGTAAGATTCATGACCATTAAGGTCACTCCGAGGTATGAATGTTTTGGTGATGAATGACAAACATGAAATGTAACTAATGTCTACACGAGTGTTTATAAGGTTGATGGAGTCCAAGGGTTGATGGAGATGGATCAAAGCTAAGGACAAGCTATGAAGCAAGTGTTGAAAACACTTGTCTAGTTGTTAGGGCTTTGAGTCCATAGAAAAAACTGGACTACCAAGGGGGTCTAGGTCATTTCTCTTAGGTCATGTCTAGTCGGTGATTTGCATGGATGCTCAGTGAAATCACAGGCATTAGGTGATAGTGGAGAAGCCAAGGAGCTATTCGGAGAAGCCAAAAAACGAAGTCAAGCGAGGACAAGGAGTTTCAGCTTCTCGACATAGTGACCGGACAAAGGGGTCAGTGGAGACCGGACTGTATGGTCACTAGGAGAATAGAAAATCCAGCGAGAAGACTCAGCGAGGAAACTGCCAGAGTTGAAGTATGTAGAGATCGAACGGTCCGGTCTACAGACCGGACGGTCCGGTCTGTACAAATCGACTCTGGGCAGCAAGGAAGTGATCTGTGGAATGTTTCTGTAGTGGAGAGAGAAACAGACTGTACGGTCCAGTCAGCTAACTGTACGGTCCGGTCAGCATGGAGATATACCTGGCCAACAGGCCGTGCTGGGCCAGCACGGCCCAAGCCCATCACGTGTCGGGCCACTTCTTTAACGGGACGCGACCCATCTAGTTAATTGGGCCATGTCGTGCTGGCATGGTGGGCCATCACCCAAGCCTAAGCACGACACGGCTCGTATTAGACGGGCTGTACCGGCCTACTCGGCCTGACGGGCTATCCGGACCGGGCCGGCCCGAAGCCCGTTAAGTTCTATATGTTTGATTTTTTTCTCTAAAATTATTTTATATATAAAAATATATTTTATATAAATAAATTAGAACTAAAAAATATGATTTCATGTGTAAATATTGAAATATTAATAATTTTATAATATTTTATGTGACGGGCCGGGCCGTGCTTCGCGGGCCAAGTCTATGGGTCGACCGAGCCATGCTCGGGCTGACACATTGGGCTTGTGCCAAAGCCCAAGCACGGCCTATGCCGGGCTTCGGGCTGGCATGGCCCGCGAAGACTTCATGCCGAGCCGTGCCCGTGTCGGGCCAAAAATGATAGGCCTCGGGCTGGCCCTTCTAACCCGGCACAAATGGCCACCTATACATGGAGATCAGCAGTGGGCAGAGCTGTTGGAGCAGGATCTGCAATGACCGGACGATTCCGTCAATACATCTAGAAAGCTGATTTCATGGAGCAACAACTAGTTGGAGGTTGGAAGCCTATATAACTTCATTGTTGAGGTCTTGAAGACCTCTCTTGGCTAGTGGAATTGCTTGGAGCATTTGGTAAGAGCCAAGAAGAAAAGAAGAGAGCACTAGGAGGAGATATTGCATATATTGAGAGTGCTAATAAGAGTAACTTAAGCATTGATGCACATCTAAGGCTAGGGTGTACTTGAGTGTGTGATCTAGGTTGTTACTCTTGATCTATGGTGAGACCTAGACCGGTTAGATGTCGGTGATCGAGCCTATCATGATCGGTTGTTAAGGTTGTCACACGTTTGTACCCGGTTTAAGCCCTTCGGTGAAAGGGGAATCACTAGTGAGCGCCTGTGTCGGCTCGGGGAGTTCGACAAGTTCTCGAGGGAGGCCGTTGTCACTTCTCATTTTCTTGATCTTGACGTCATATTTATTTTGTGCTCTTTTCATGAATGTCTTGAGCACGTCTTTCACTTTATTTTTATCATGCAAAAAGAATATCCACATGAAGCGAGAAAAATCATCGATAATTACAAGACCATATTTGTTACCACTAATGCTTATGTAGGAGATGGGGCCGAAGAGGTCCATGTGCAACATCTCCAATGGTCTTGTAGTTGTCATCACGTTCTTGGAGGGGTGTGAAGCTCCACCTTGCTTTCTCGCTTGACATGCACTACAAATTCTATCTTTCTCAAAAGAAACATCGGTTAGTCCTATGACGTGGCCGCCCTTTAGGAGTTTGTGAAGATTTCTCATACCAACATGGGCTAGCCTCCTATGCCATAGCCAACCCATATTGGACTTTGCTACCCAACATGTGCCAAGTCTAGCTTCATCCGTGGAGAAATCCACAACATAGAGCTTTCCTTTAAACACACCTTTGAAAGCAACCAAGCCATCACTCCTCTTATAGACGGTCACACCATATTTGTTGAACAAACAATCATAGCCCATTTTACAAAATTGCGAAATGGACAATAGATTGAAGTCAAAGTGATCAACAAGCATAACCTTAGAAAGAGGATAAAAATGAGTGAGAGAGACTTTACCATAACCTAGTACTTGTCCCATTCCATTGTCACCAAATGTGATGAATTCATTTTTGTTATGACTTGGCTCAAATGAATTGAACAACTTTTTGTCTCCGGTCATATGATTGGTGCATCCACTATCGATTATCCAACTTGACCCTCCGGAGACATAGTCCTACAAAACAAATTAAGTTTTGTTTTTAGGAAAGATTGGGCTTGTTACCGATTAATAGCTCATATGGTGTTTTCTTCAATAGTCGGTGAAGATACAACCGGTTGGAGGCATGGCATGCGGTGTTGACGGCTTCGGCCCAAAAATGGTCGGATGTCTTGTATTCATCAAGCATTGTTCTTGCCATCTCAATGAGTGTGCGGTTCTTTCTTTCGGCCACCCAATTTTGTTGAGGGGAGTAGGGTGCTGAAAATTCTTGCTTGATGCCTTCTTCATTAATGTATTCCTCAACTTGAGTGTTCTTGAATTCGGTGTCGTTGTCAGTTCTTATTTTCTTGATCTTGACTTCATGCTCATTTTGTGCTCTTTTCATGAATGTTTTGAGCACGTCTTTAACTTCACCTTTGTCATGCAAAAAGAATACCCACGTGAAGCGAGAAAAATCATCAATAATTACAAGACCATATTTGTTACCACCAATGCTTATATAGGAGATAGGGACGAAAAGGTCCATGTGCAACATCTCCAATGGTCTTGTGGTTGTCATCACGTTCTTGGAGGGATGTGAGGCTCCAACTTGCTTTCCCGCTTGACATGCACTACAAATTCTATCTTTCTCGAAACATAAATAGGTTAGTCCTATGATGTGGCTGCCCTTTTGGAGTTTGTGAAGATTTCTCATACCAACATGGGCTAGCCTTCTATGCCACAACCACCCCATGTTGGATTTTGCTAATAAGCATGTACCAAGTCTAGCTTCATCCGTGGAGAAATCCACAACATAAAGCTTTCCTTTAAGCACACACTTAAAAGCAACCGAGCCATCACTCCTCTTATAGACGGTCACACCATATTCATTGAACAAGCAATCATAGCCCATTTTACAAAATTACAAAATGGACAATAGATTGAAGTCAACATGATCAACAAGCATAACCTTAGAAAGTGAATAAGAAAGGAGTAAGAGGAACTTTACGATAACCTAGTACTTGTCCCATTCCATTGTCACCAAAAATAATGTACTCATTTTTGTTTTGACTTGGCTCAAATGAATTGAACATCTTTTTATCTCTGGTCATATGACTGGTCCCTCCACTATCAATTACCCAACATGACCCTCCGGAGACATAGTCCTACAAAACAAATTAAGCTTTGTTTTTAGGTACCCAAAGTTGCTTGGGTCCTTTCACATTAGTGACAAGTACTTTGGGCACCCACACACAAGCCTTTGGTCTCTTGTTGCGTGGCCCAACATATTTAGCAAAGACATGACCATGCATGTTTCTCATGAGCACATAAGATGCATCAAAGTCATAAAAGAGTGCACAAGAGTTGTTAGGCACAGTAGCATGAAAATCATTAACAAAAGAAGTTTGGTTAATGTTCTTGTTCTTGGCTTGCTTCTTTTGATAAGATCTTTCCTTGGTGAACTTAAGGAATTCCTTGCCATTCTTGTTCTCCCTAGCATTGTTCCTGGCACCCTCAACATAACAATGCCATCCATGACATGAGGCATTCTAGTGTTAGAGTATGCACCTCTTGCATACTTTGCCTTTTCATCATAAAACAACATTTGTGTTATGTTGTATTTTGATTTCAAGAGACCTTACTTGCTTGTTCAAATCATCAATCAATTTCACATTAGTAGCACAAGCATCAACATCAATATTATAACATCTATCACATCCTTTGCTAGTGGAAGCATGAGAGTTGTTGGTGGAAGATGTGAAGGTTGAAAGAATCCTATATTGTTCTTCAAGAGACTTATGAGTCTTTTCCAAAACCTCATACTTCCCTTGAAGTTCATCTGTTGTGCCTTTAACATTATCACAAGAATATTCAATTTTGGTGAGAGACATTGTTAATTCTTCATTTTTCTTTATTTCAAGTTCTAGGAGCTTCTCTAGTTCAAGGTTTCTTTTCTTTTCAAGAATAAGCAATTCCTCTTATTTTTCAAGAAGCTCCTCTTGTCTATCATTTTCTTCCTTTTGTCTTTCAAGCAATTCCATAAATTCAAGCATTTTAGGAAGAGAGGCATTAACACTATCATCATCATCATCATCACTACTACTAGCATAAGAGGAATGCTTATGTTTAGATTTTGATACCTTAGATCCTCTTGCCATGAAGCACTTGTGAGTGTTGTCATCATCATTATCACTCAAGCTCCCAAATAGAGAAGTGTTGGTGGGAGTTACGCCAATGTCAATTGTAGCAATGTCTCCTTCATTAGAGTCGGATTCAGAGGAGTTAGATGATGAAGAGGATGAGTCTTTGGAATTCCATTCTTGACCAATGTGAGCTTCACATTTTCTATGCTTCTTGTACTTCTTGTCTTTCTTATGGTGCTTGTCTTTCTTTCTCTCATCCTTGTTCTTCTTCTTTGGACATTCCGCAATGAAATGTCCTTCATCACCACATTTATAGCAAGTTCTTTTTGATCTTCTCGCTTTGCCCTTGTCATAGCTCTTCTTCTTGTAGCCATCTTTCTTGAGGAATGATTTGAATCTCCTCACAAGCAAAGCCATCTCATCATCACTATCTTCATCACTAGAATCAACCACTCTCCTCTTTTTCTCTTGCTTCTCTCGTGTGGCGTTGAGTGCTACATCATTTTTGTCACCACTTGCTCTCTCAAGTTGCTTGATCAAGGCATTTATCTTGTTGGCTTGATCATTTTGTTGCTTTCGGGATAGTAGCTTCCCAAGCACTTCATCAGTGGAGAAACATTTGAAGTTGTCCTTCTCTCTAATGTTTGAGCAAATGTTACTATCTCATGGTCTCAATGCTTGTAGCAATCTTTTGTTGATATCTAAATCGGTCATTTTGGCTCCTAGTGCTCTTCTTTTATTTACAATCCTCATGAGCCTGTCATGAACTTCTTTTGGGCCTTCTCCTGGACCCATGATGAATAAGTTGAATTCATTTTGTAATTGTTCAAGTCTTGCATCATTGACGGAATTGATACCCTCATAAATAACCTCAAGTTTTCTCCATAGTTGTTTGGCATTCTTTATTCTGGCAACCTTATCATACTCGGTGGAGCTAAGTGCGGAGACAATTGCACTAGCCGCCACGGTATTGCAATGAATATTGATTTGATCCTTGTGAGTTGGATTATCTTTATTTTCCCACAAGAAACCATTCTCGGTTATACTTGCAACATGTGGACTCATGGATTCCAAGTACATCATAATCTTATATTTCCAATGATCATAGAATTGTCCATCAAAGTAAGGGAGTCTATCCGATCCTTGTCCAATGTGATCTTCTTTGAGATCATCATAATCAAACATGACATTGTTGTAGGTTTTTGGGAGAGCGCCTTTATCACCATCTCCAGTCCTTGCATCATCTTCATCTCGAGAACCACTGACACCTTTGTTGGATGGAAGAGTGGTGGGTGGTCATTCTTCCGATTTAGACATCTTTAATCTTCAAGTGGTTAAGCTTTGTAAAAGATACTGGCTCTGATACCAATTGAAAGTTGCCTAGAGAGGGGCGAATAGGCAAATTTAAAAATCCTACAAAATTGGACTTAAACAAATTTATCAGTCTGACCGGTAGTGCCGGTGATGGGTATCGGCAGTGCCGATGGCCACTGCCGATGGCAGATCGGTAGTGTCGATGGATGAACGGGCAGTCGAGTAAAAACTAGGTTTAAGTGGTTTCACAGTTACTAGGTGATAATTGACTACAATAATAGTTGAAAAGAAGCTCTACAACAATAATTAACAACTAAACAAAAGCTACACAAGTAGATCTAGTAATTTAAGCAAATACAAAAACAAACCCTAGACCATGAAAAATAAAACAACAAGTAAATAAAGGAGCACACGGAGATACAAGATTTGTTACCAAATTTTGAGCTCATAAAGAACCCTATGTCTCCGTTGAGAAGTCCACAAAGGACCGGGTCTCTTTCAACCCTATCCTCACTCAAGCGACCACAAAGATCGAGCTCGAGTTCTCCACTATCAATTCTCTTACGTGACAGGTAATACAAACCTTCTGAGGCGTCACCACATAAGTTGGGAGCTCTACGGGCACCGCTAACCGTCTAGGAGCAAAGCTCCAAGAGTAACAAGAACAAGTCACAAAGATGGCGAAGTTGAATGCTCAAGAGTGGAATGGTGCTCTTTTTCACTAAGAAACAATGGCTCACTGAAATCCTAGCTCAAAGAATGAAGCTTTGACTTGGAGAGGGAGAGTGAGCAGAGTGGAGCTCAAAATTGCCTTTTGATTTTCGGGTTGGAGAGTTAGGGCATGAAGTGGGGCGAAGCCCTTTTATACAAAGTGCTCAAAAAGAGCCGTTGGCCGGCCTGGACGCCCCGCACCAGCACTGCTGATTGAGCCATTAGCACTGTCGGTAGGGTTTCTGACACATTGTCATAGATCGTAGAGCAAGAACTCGGCCCGCACCAGCACTGCCGGTGAGGTAGACACAGAGCAGAAGTGTTCTCTGGGAGACCCTGACCGACACTGCCGATCAGGAAGGCCGGCACTGCCGATCGGAGTCAGCCAAAGAACCCGATGATAGCAAGGTCTCTTTGGGAGGGGATCGGCACCGATGATTAGGAGATCGGCACTGCCGATGAGCTACAGCCTGACCTAGACAGAATGTGAGGTTCTCTGGGAGAGCCGACCGGCACTGCCGATCAGGGTGATCGGCACTGCCTATGACCTACATCCAGAAAGCTAGAGAGAACAGCCTTCTCTGGAACCAGAGATCAGCACTGCTGGTCCGTGGGATCGGCACTGCCGATGCTGGCAAGACAGAAGCCAAAGAGCTATCTGGGCAGCATAGCGCCTCTGTGAGAGTGGATCGGCACTACCGGTGAAGTCCACCGGCACTACCGATGGGTGTGAAAACAGAGGGCTGACAGAAATGAAGTGGATAGGAATTTTGAGCATTTGACTTTACCAAGTTTGTAAAAAGTACCCCTCTTAATAGTACAGCTTCCTTATACTCAAGATACAAAATAAAAATAATGATCTTCATTCTTGAGTGAATTTTGGACTTCCAAATTGAGGCAAATGACCATCTTCTTTTCTCCTTTTTTTTGTTTTAATGTTTTTCTTTCACCAAATAAGATAGTCATCTACACATATGCTTAATAAAAACATTAGTCCATTCTTAATTGTATTGACGCTAATCACCAAAATAAAATTAAGGGCCTAGATGCACTTTCACTTAGGTTGTTGTTCCTTTCATAGGTTCTTTATCTTGCTAGTGTGATCACCACTAGAATTGTGTAGGAGTTGTTTTGAGTGGTTGGTTTTAGGAATTGGCAAATTTGGTACATAGGGCGAGTTCCCGATTCACCCCCCCCCCCCCCTTCTCGGTCACTCGGTCCTTTCACTAAGTTGTCTACCTCTCTCTTCATTGAGGGGCTCGGTCACACTTGAGCCGGTCTCTTTCAACCCTTTTACCTCACCAAAAAATCACCAAGATTAAGCTTTGATGACCAAGCAATCACCAATATCCAGCCTGGTACTCCACCAATGCTTATATAGGAGATAGGGCCAAAAAGGTTAGTCCTATGATGTGGCTGCCCTTTTAGAGTTTGTGAAGATTTCTCATACCAACATGGGCTAGCCTTCTATGCCACAACCACCCCATGTTGGATTTTGCTAATAAGCATGTACCAAGTCTAGCATCATGCACGGAGAAGTGCACAACATAAAGCTTTCCTTTAAGCACACCCTTAAAAGCAACCGTACCATCACTCCTCTTATAGATAGTCACACCACATTCGTTGAACAAGCAATCATAGCCCATTTTACAAAATTGCGAAATGGACAATAGATTGAAGTCAACATGATCAACAAGCATAACCTTAGAAAGTGAATACGAAGGAGTAAGAGGAACTTTACCATAACCTAGTACTTGTCCCGTTCCATTGTCACCAAAAGTAATGTACTCATTTTTGTTTTGACTTGGCTCAAATGACTTGAACATCTTTTTGTCTCCGGTCATATGATTGGTGCATCAACTATCAATCACCCAACTTGACCCTCCAGAGACATAGTCCTACCAAACAAATTAAGCTTTGTTTTTAGGTACCCAAATTTGCTTGGGTCCGTTCACATTAGTCACAAGTGCTTTGGGCACCCACACACAAGCATTTGGCCTCTTGTTGCATGGCCCAACATATTTGGCAAACACACGACCATGCTTGTTTCTTATGTGCACATATGAAGCATCAAAGTCATGAAAGAGTGCACAAGTAGCATTAGGCATATTAGCATGAGAATCATTAACAAAAGAAGAATGGTTAGTGTTCATGTTCTTGACTTCCTTCTTTTGGTAAGATCCTTCCTTGGTGAACTTAAGGAATTCCTTCCCATTCTTGTTCTCTCTAGCATTATGCTTGGCACTCTCAACATATCCAATGTCATCCATGACATTTGGGTGCCTAGAATATGAGTATGCACCTCTTGCATACTTTGCCTTTTCGTCATCAACAACATTTTTCCCATGTTGTATTTTGCTTTCAAGTGACTTCACTTGCTTGTTCAAATCATCAATCAATTTGACATTAGTAGCACAAGCATCAATATCAATATTATAACACCTTTCACATCCATTGCTAGTGGAGGCATGAGAGGAATTGTTGGTTGAGGATGTGAAGGTTGAAAGTATCTTATATTGTTTTTCAAGAGACTTATGAGTCTTTTTCAAATCCTAATATTTCTCTTGAAGTTTATCTTTTGTGCTTTCAATGCTTTCACATGATGTTTTAGTTTCATTGAGGGACTTGATTAAATTTTCATTTTTCTTTTTCTCATCTTATAGGAGCTTCTCTAATTCAAGGTTTCTTTTCTTTTCAAGAATAAGCAATTCTTCTTGTTTTTCAAGAATCTCCTCTTGCCTATCATTTTCTTCCTTTTGTATTTCAAGCAATTCCATAAATTCAAGCATTTTAGGAAGTGAAGCATTAACATCATCATCATCACTACTACTAGCATAAAAGGAATTCTTATATTTAGATTTTGATACCTTGGATCCTCTTGCCATGAAGCACGTGTGAGTGTTGTCATCATCATCATCACTCAAGCTTCCAAATAGAGAGGTGTTGGTGGGAGTGACTCCAACGGCAAGTGTAGCAATGCCTCCCTCATCGGAGTCGGATTCGGAGGAGGAAGATGATTCATCAGAATTCCATTCTTGGCCAATGTGAGCTTCACCTCTTCTATACTTTTTGTAGTTCTTGTCTTTCTTGCTATGTTTGTCTTTCGTTCTTTCTTCCTTGTTCTTCTTCTTTGGACATTCTGCAATGAAATGTCCTTCTTCACCACATTCATAGCAAGTACTTTTTGACTTTCTTGCTTTGCCTTTGTTATAGCTTTTCTTCTTGTAGCCATCCTTTTTAAGGAATGACTTGAATCTTCTCACGAGCAAAGCCATCTCAGCATCACTATCTTCATCACTAGAATCAACCATTTTCTTTTTCTTCTTCTTGTCCTTCTTTTCATTAGTCTCATGAGAGGCCTTGAGAGCTATTTCTTTCTTCTCCTCTTCACCTTGTCCCAACTAGGTGTTCACTCTTTTTGCTTCTTCATCTCTTTTTTTGTAAGTGAGCAATCTCCCTAGTACTTCATCCGTACTAAAGTTCTTGAAGTTTTCTTTTTCTCTAACAAAGTCACAAGAATTTTGATTCCATGGTTGCAAAGCAAGAAGCAACCTCTTGTTGACCTCAATGGTGTCAAGTTTGATTCCTAGAGCTCTTCTCTTGTTCACAATTTCCACAAGCCTATCATGAACTTCTTGTGGTCCTTCACCAGCCTTCTTTATGAACAAGTTGTATTTCCCTCTTAGGATGTCTTCTCTTGCCTCTCTCACACCCTCGGTACCTTCATAGATGACTTCAAGCTTCTTCCAAATGTCATGAGCTTTCTTGATCCTCATCACCTTTTCATACTCTTTTGGTGATAGGGCAGAAACAATGGCAGATGCGGCTTGATCGTTGTGATTGAGCTTGATCTCATTATTAGTGGTTGGGTTTTCTTCATCTTTCAACTCAAAACCATGCTTCATAATTTTCAAGATTGGTCTTCCCATAGACCCTAAGTATAGCTCCATTCTATGTTTCCAATGATCATACAACGTGCCATCAAACCGTGGTAGTTTTCCGGATCCACTACCAATATACTCATTTTTGAGTTCACCATAGTTGAATTGGACATTGTTGTATCTAACTTCTGAGTCATCCTTGTTACCCTCGGTCCCGGAACCGGATGTTTTTGGTGTAGATTCCTTTTGTTTTTCCATATGCTTCGGCATTTATCTTCAAGCAGTTAAGCCTTTAAGAAGATCCCGCTCTGATACCAATTGAAAGTTGCCTAGAGGGGGGTGAATAGGCAAATCTAAAATTCCTATAAAATTGGACTTAAACAAATTTATCAGTCTGCCCGGCAGTGTCGGTGATGGGTATCGGTAGTGTCGATGGGTGATCGGCAGTGCCGATGGATGAGCAGACAGTCAAGTGAAAACTAGGTTTAAGTGGTTTCGCAGTTACTAAGTGATATTTGACTACAACAATGATAGAAAGGAAGCCCTACAATAATAAGAGATAATTAAACAAAGGCTACACAAGTAGATCTAGTAATTTAAGTAAATTCAAGAGCAAACCCTAGAGTATGAATAAGTAAACAACAAGTAAAATAAGAAGCACACGGAGACATAAGATTTGTTACCGACGTTTGGGCTCACAAAGAACCCTACGTCTCCGTTGAGAAGTCCACAAAGGACCGGGTCTCTTTCAACCCTATTCTCACTCAAGTGACCACAAAGATCGAGCTCAAGTTCTCCACTATCAATTCCCTTGTGGGAGGTTGATACAAACTTCCCGAGGCATCACCACACAAGTTGGGAGCTCTACGGGCACCACTAACCGTCTAGAAGCAAAGCTCCAAGAGTAATAAGCACAAGTCATAAAAATGATTAAATCGAATACTCAAGAGTGGAGTGGTGCTCTTTTCACTAAGAAACAATGGCTCACTCAAACCCTAGCTCAAAGAATGAAGCTTTGACTTAAAGAGGGAGAGTGAGGAGAGTGAAGCTCAAAAGTACCAAATGATTTTTGGGTTGGAGAGAGGAGGCACGAAGTGGGATGAGAGCCTTTTATACAAAGGGCTCAAAAAGAGTCGTTGGCATGTTTGGACACCCCGCACCGGCCACTGCCGATCGAGCCATCAGCACTGTCGGTAGGGTTTCTAACACACTATCATAGATCTATAGACAAGGATTCGGCCCGCACCGGCACTGCCGATCAAGATATTGGCACTGCCGGTGAGGCAGCCACAGAGAAGACAAGTGGTCTCTAGAGACCTTGACCGGCACCGCCGATCGAGCAGACCAGCACTGCCGATCGCACTCAGCCAGAGAGCCCGAGGAAAAACAGTCTCTATGGAAAGGGACCGGCACTGCCGATTAGAAGACCGACACTACCGATGAGCTACAGCCAGAGCGAGACAGAAAGTGACTTTCTACGAGGACCGACCGGCACTGCCGATCAGGGTGATCGGCACTGCCGATGAGCAACCGCCAGAAAGCCAGAGAGAACAGCCTTCTATGGAAGGAGAGACCAGCACTGCCGATAGAGCCATCGGCACTGTCGATGCTGGCAAGACAGAAGCCACAGAAGTAACTGGGCATAACAGCGCCTCTAGAGAGAGGGATCGGCACTGCCAGTGGAGGCCACCGGCACTGCCGATGAAGGCAAAAACAGATGGTGACAGAGGTGGTTTTTATGAGAAATTTGAGCATTTCACATTACCATGTTTGTAAATTATACCCCTCTTGATAGTACGGTTTATCTATACTCAAGAAATAAAAATAAAAACTCCATGATCTTCATTCTTGGTAGATTTTGGACTTTCAATTAGAGATAAATGACCATCTCCTTTTCCCTTTTTGTTTCAATACCTTTCATTCATCAATTTGAGATAGTCATCTACACACATGTGTTGGCACTTCCTAACTGCCCCTTTTATATGTGAATATTACCCCAATTAGAGCACAATTGATACTCATTTAAGCCATTTACCTGTGATATTGTATATATCTTTGTATATGCATTGTTTTAGAACTTTATTGCAAAAACAGGTAAAATTGGTGATTAAAGTGATGCTGGAGAGGACAGGAGTCCAGAACCGACGAAAAGCACTGAAGAAGCCCAGTGCGCCGTTCGGCGCAGTCCATGAGCCGATCGGCGCAAGGGTGTTTTGACCCACAGAAGTGACCGAGGCCCATTCCACATGTTTATAGAAGTTTATCTGCATAAGACACTTGAAGATATTTGCCTAGAAGATTTATGAAACTTCAAGATCTCGACGTGCAGTACAAGACTTTATCTTGAAGGAAAAGGCCCACATGGCAGCTATGGAAGACAGAGTAACCGACTCGGGGAAGAAACAAGAGAAGGCATGGCTTGCATCGATCGGCGCGGCCCATGTGCTGATCGGCGCAGGAGGAAAAGATGACTAAAACATGATCCGGTCCAGAAAAGACGAAGGCCCAGCCTATCTGCAGATTTGGTAATGCAGAGGGAAGTGGAGGAAGTCGCAATGGTGGAAGAACACCACTGCGCCGATCGGCTCAGCCTATGCGCCGATCGGCTCAGAGGAATTTGATTAGTGCCTCTCCATATGATGAGGACATCACTCCTATGGATACACACAACACTCCTCCAAATCTGGACTTGCAAGGTCCAATGACTAGAGCTCGTGCACAACAACTAAATTTAGAGCTGAGCTCGTTCCTACGTTCTTTGCTATATGTTACTTTTGAGAATGGTTTGCTACCTAATGATTATTTTATGATTAGAAACTATGGAGAGGATCAGGAGATGATGGGAGAAGGAGTTGGGAACGTGGAGGACCAGCAAGGGCTTGGAAGCCAAAGTGGAGGCCCAATCAAAACCGACTTCGAGTCTGTTTCGGACCCTAGGACCAGTCTGTACTAAAACGGTCGCCCAGGACGCATACGGACTCGGATTTGGACGTTCTACATATGCACGGAAAGATAAGGAGAAGACCTTTCCAATGCCACCGTCCTCATGTCAAAATTGATCCGGAGTCATCAGGAATCATCAAAACAAGAGAGAGTCCAGAATCTGTGTCGGTGCTGCGTCGCCTATTTTTTGCCTTTGGGCTTTGTATCTAGTTGAGCCCAATTAGGGGCGCGTCCAGAGGGTCTTGCACGACCCTAGGGTCTTTATATACATCCGCCACCGCACCATTAGGGTTCGGGTTTTGCTTAGATCAATTCTGTTCATAAACAGTTTCGCCGTTCATCGGTTTGTGAGACCCCAACTTCGAGAGTTTAATCATACATCTGCAATTGTGTTGCACCCTTCGTTGTTCTTGCTTGTGTTCTTGATTCACAGGCAGGTATTAGCCTTCTCAGCGAGGTCAATCGTCTTTGGACGGTTGATAACCAGAGGAGACGTCGTGCTGCGATTGCGGGGTTTAGAACGTGTTGTTCTGAAGCCGGATCGATTTGTGTGTCGCCTCCGACCAAATCGACTTACCAAGAACCTTTCGGAAGATCGGGAACCCTTGTTCACATCAATTGGTAATCAGAGCTTCAGGTGCACCGTCAGGTTCATACTACCCTTTAGTTTTGTTTTCGTGTTCTTCCTATCGTCCACTGAAAATACCAAAAAAAAATTTCCCCCGCCCATAACCACGTGTTTAGCCTTTGCATATTTCAATTTCAGAGTCCGTAGTGTTGAGTTTGTGCCCTAGTTCTTGTTTAGTCGCTGGTTTAGTTTGTGTTTTTGTCGTCAATAGTGTTTTCCCTTGCAACCCTAGCCGCCATCCCCTTCACCATCCTCGGTTTTGTCGGCTTTGTGTGCTAGGGTTGATTGATCAACACGGCCACCCTAATCCCACCCTAAACCCACCCTCACCACCTCGGACCAATTTTCGTAAATTCCACTTTCCGCTGCATCCACCTCGCCAAAAAAACTCCCTACCCGACCCCAAGCCCGACTCGGATTTCACTCAAACCACCGGGTTCTTCAAAACCGATTTCGACACCCCTTCGATAAAACAGCCATAACTTTTCGCTCAGTTGTCCATTTTGGCTGAAATTTTTACAGGAGATTCTAGACGAAAAGTTGAGCATACCCACACTGGGCTATGCCCTGTGTGCCCTCGTCAAAAAATTCAAGAAAAATCGGGAAGATAAAGAAAAAATTCATTCAAGTTGAAACCCGACATTTTCTGAAACTTCAAGATTTTCTGTAAGCCACGTCCTATCTCGGTTTGAGCTGAAATGTTTTGTGGTTTCTTCCTGTTTGCTAGTGAGTTGGAAAAAAATATCAAAAAAATAAAATAAAATAAAATAAATTTGGGATTCCTACTAGTGCTCCATCTAGCCCCCTGAAATTTCTGAGTTTGGCTGTTTTACACTAAGCCCCCTGTTATCGACTGTGTCCCTTTGTCTCCTTGTTTCTTCTTTGCTATCACTACTGTTCTAGGACATAGTTAGACCAGCAACTAGGGACAAGTTACTTGGGCACTTATTCAGCTTTACTATCTGTTTTTGATTTGTGTGCCACTCATATATACATATTTGGCCTTCCTAGCTCTACATACTTCTTCTGGACAGCACATAGGTTATTTGGTAAACCTTGCAATCGTGGAACACTTCTCCCTAGTATCCTTCGCTTTCTTGTTTTCAGAACTTTGTAAGAGCTTTGCAAGAAGCTTACTTTTGCTGTGTTGAGAGGCACCACTGCTTAGTAGTTTTGTAGGGATAACCTTCACTTTTTGTTTCCTGTTTTGGTGTTTCTGATATCAGGAAGCGACGGGGAGGGTGCTTCACCCTCAAAATTGGATGAGTGCGTGAGCCAAAATCAGTTACAGAAGGCTTTGCAGGCGGTTCAGAGTGATTTGGCAGAGACGATCACCAGGGCCGTCATCGACGCCGTCACCAAGCTTCATCTGGGAGAAAGCATTGAGCCGTTGGATAAGAGAGTCTCTAAGCTAACCGATTAGGTTGTCGAATTGGAGACCGCTCACAAGACCAACAACAACAACAACAACAACACCAACACCAACACCAACAACGACACCAACAACGACGTTGAAGACGATCATGATGAAGCAACAGTGTATAAGGCTGATGGCACCGTCGATAGGTCAGCTACAAGGACCGCAAGGTTACGACGCCGTTTGCAACGTAACCCTCAAGGTATGGGTGGTTTCCATAACCACAACCGTCGCACACAAGGTAACTATGCTCCAGATGATCCAAATGCTAAAATTAAGTTTTCAATTCCTTCGTTTTCGGGTCAATACGATGGTGATGCTTACCTTGATTGGGAAATGACGGTAGAACAAAAATTTAATGCCCACCTTGTTCCTGAACAACATAGAGTTAGACAAGCCACTAGTGAGTTTAAGGACTTTGCTATTGTTTGGTGGAGTGGTCTAGCTGCTGAAACCGATTTGCCTACTACTTGGGAAGAACTTAAGGTAGAAATGCGTGATCATTTTGTTCCTTCTTCTTTTTACAGAGAAATTCGTAATAAACTGCAGCGTTTAGATCAAGGAGATAAAACTGTTCAGGAGTATTTTAGTGAGCTTCAGAAGGGTTTGATTCGTTGTGCTGTGGTTGAAAAAGTAGAGGATCAGATTTGCCGCTTTTATTCTGGTTTGAGAAAAGAAATTCAGGACATCCTTGATTATAAAGAATTTTATACCCTCAACCAGTGTTTCCAGTATGCTATGCTTGCAGAGAAAGAATCACAGAGACTTTTCCAGGCTTTTGAGGAGTACAGCAAGTCCAGGAATTTCTACCCACCACGGCCGACGGGGACTTCGGGGCTGCCCAAGCCATCTTTCCGGCCGCCCCCACCAGCTAGTGTTGTTTCTGCAGCACCAAGATCAGCCCCTGCCCCTTCTACGCGCTTAGGTAAAAATTCTGTGCAGGTACCGGCTAGTAGTGCCTCCTCTGTTGCTTCGACGGGACGCACTACAGGGATTCAGTGCCACCGCTGCCATGGTCTTGGCCATGTGCAGAAAGATTGCCCAAGTAGGCGGGCATATGTGGCGACAGATGATGGCGGTTACATGAGCGCCTCCGATGTGGAGGATGAGGAGGAGGATGTCGCTGCCACCAGCGGTGACCTCGTCCTTGGAGGCGGAGATACCACGGGCTATATGAATATTATTGTGCAGCGTGTGCTTAGCACACAAGTCCAGCAGCCCGAGATGATGCAGCGACATAACTTGTTCTAGATTTTCTTCGTCATCAAGAACTGTCGGGCATGTGTCATCATTGATGGAGGAAGCTGTAACAATTTGGTGAGTTCTGATGTGGTTAAGAAGCTTGATTTGACCACACGCCCACATCCACATCTATACTACATTCAGTGGTTAAATGACTCTGGAAAAGCTAAGGTAACACAAACTTGCAGAGTTCCTTTTTCCATTGGTTCCTATGTGGATTCTGTTGATTGTGATGTTGTACCCATGCAAGCTTGTTCACTTTTATTGGGTAGAACTTGGGAATTTGATAATGATGTTGTATACCATGGTAAAAGTAATAAGTACACTTTTATGCATAAAGGAACTAAAATTACTTTGTTACCAATGACCCCTGCTGAAATTGTACAAGCTGATTTAGAACGAGCTGCTAGTTTGAAAAATAAAAGCCCTGAAATTCAGCAACCTGTTAATTCTGCTTCTACACCAAGTAATGTTAATGATTCTTCAAGTTCTAAGGGTGCTGCAATTAAATTACAAGGTCGTTCATGTCTTGCCACAAAATCTGAGCTTGCTGAAATTTCTACTGATGATATTTGCTATGCTTTGATATGCAAACAAGCCTTGTTCTTGCTTGGTGATATTGCTTCTAGTGCTTTGCCTCCTGCTGTCACTAACCTTTTGCAGGAGTATGAGGATGTTTTCCCAGCTGAGATACCCCCGGCATTGCCACCTTTGAGAGGGATTGAGCATCAAATTGATTTGATTCCTGGTGCTACTTTACCAAACCGTGCTGCTTATAGGACCAACCCTGAGGAGACTAAGGAGATACAACGACAAGTCCAAGACCTTTTGGATCGTGGGTATGTTCGTCAATCACTTAGTCCTTGTGCTGTTCCTGTACTTTTGGTTCCTAAGAAAGATGGTTCTTGGCGTATGTGTGTAGATTGTAGAGCCATTAATAACATTACTATTAGGTATCGTCATCCTATTCCTAGGCTAGACGACATGCTTGATGAGTTATGTGGTGCTATAATTTTCACTAAAATTGATTTGCGTAGTGGCTACCATCAAATTAGAATGAAACTTGGAGATGAATGGAAAACAGCTTTCAAAACCAAATTCGGGTTGTATGAGTAGTTAGTAATGCCTTTTGGGTTAACTAATGCACCCAGTACTTTCAGGCGTTTGATGAATGAGGTTTTAAGACCTTTTATTGGCAAATTTGTGGTTGTTTACTTTGATGATATCTTGA
This sequence comes from Eleusine indica, assembly GCA_030378355.1. NCBI lineage: Eukaryota > Viridiplantae > Streptophyta > Magnoliopsida > Poales > Poaceae > Eleusine > Eleusine indica. Next base: position 52,249,867 of record CM059494.1, read on the forward strand.
TTTATAGCAAATACATGGATGATCATATGATTCATTTGCGTGCTGTTTTTGATGCTTTGCGAGTTGCACGTTTATTTGGTAACCTTGATAAGTGCACCTTTTGCACGGATCGAGTCTCTTTTCTTGGCTATGTTGTGACTCCACAAGGAATTGAGGTGGATGAGGCGAAGATTGAAGCCATAAAGAGCTGGCCTGTACTAAAAACTATCACACAGGTGAGGAGTTTTCTTGGTCTTGTAGGTTTCTACCGCCGCTTTGTCAAAGATTTCAGCACCATTGCTGCACCATTGCATGAGTTGACAAAGAAGGGCGTTGACTTCCATTTTGGTAAGGTACATCATGAGTCTTTTGATACTTTGAAGGACAAACTTACACATGCACCATTGCTGCAATTACCCAATTTTGATAAGACTTTTGAGCTTGAATGTGATGCTAGTGGTATAGGCATTGGTGGTGTTTTGATGCAAGATGGTAAACCTGTTGCATACTTTAGTGAGAAAATTACTGGGCCTGTTTTGAATTATTCCACGTATGATAAGGAACTATATGCACTTGTACGTTCTTTAGAAACGTGGCGTCATTATTTGTTGCCCAAAGAATTTGTTATTCATTCTGATCATGAATCACTTAAGTATATTCGTTCTCAAGGCAATTTGAACCGTAGACATGCTAAATGGGTTGAGTTTATTGAGTCTTTTCCTTATATTATTAAACATAAGAAAGGGAAGGATAATGTGATTACTGATGCTTTATCTAGGCGATATACTTTGTTGTCTCAACTTGATTGTAGAATTTTTGGACTTGAGGCAATTAAAGAATAATATGTTGCTGATGTTGATTTTAAAGATGTATTGCTGCACTGTAAAGAAGGTCGTGCTTGGCACAAATTTGTGTTGAATGATGGATTCTTGTTTAGAGCTAACCGCCTATGCATTCCAGTTGGTTCCATTCATCTTTTGTTGTTGCAGGAGGCGCATGGAGGTGGATTGATGGGTCATTTTGGTGCTAAGAAGACAGAGGATATTTTGGCCACACACTTCTTTTGGCCAAGGATGAGGAAAGATGTTGAGCGTTTTGTTGCTCGCTGCACTACATGTCAAAAAGCTAAGTCTCGATTGAATCCACATGGTTTATACATGCCACTTCCTGTTCCTTCTATTCCTTGGGCGGATATTTCTATGGACTTTATTTTAGGACTCCCTAGGACTAAGAGGGGGAGCGATAGCATTTTTGTTGTCGTGGATCGTTTTTCCAAGATGGCACACTTTATATCATGTCATAAAACTGATGATGCTAGTTATATTGCTGATCTTTTTTTCAAAGAAATTGTACGTTTGCATGGTATGCCTTCTACTATTGTTTCAGATCGTGATGCAAAATTCTTAAGTCATTTTTGGCGCACGCTTTGGAATAAGTTGGGTACAAAGTTGTTATTTTCTACAACTTGTCATCCACAAACTGATGGACAAACTGAGGTTGTGAACCGCACTTTGGATACTATGTTGCGAGCTATTTTGAAGAAAAATTTGAAGCAATGGGAAGAATGCTTACCTCATGTTGAGTTTGCTTATAATCGGGCAACACATTCTACTACCAAGGTAAGTCCATTCAAGGTAGTGTATGGTTTTGATCCCCGTACTCCACTTGATATACTTCCTCTACCTATTAATGAGAGAGTTCATATTGATGCTAAGGAGCGTGCTGAATTTATTTTGCAAATGCATGAGACCACTAGACTTAGCATTGAAAAGATGAATGAAAAGTATAAAATTGCTGGTAGTAAGGGAAGAAAGGAAGTAAAGCTTGATGTAGGAGATTTAGTGTGGTTACACTTAAGGAAGGATAGATTTCCAGAATTGAGAAAGTCTAAACTAATGCCTAGAGCTGATGGTCCATTCAAAATAATAGAGAAGATTAATGATAATGCATACAAACTTGAGTTGCCTCCCGAGTTCGGGGTTAGTCCTACTTTTAACATTTCAGATTTAAAACCATACTTGGGAGAAGAGGATGAGCTTGAGTCGAGGACGACTCCACTTCAAGAGGGGGAGGATGATGAGGACATCACTCCTATGGATACACACAACACTCCTCCAAATCTGGACTTGCAAGGTCCAATGACTAGAGCTCGTGCACGACAACTAAATTTAGAGGTGAGCTCGTTCCTACGTTCTTCGCTATATGTTACTTTTGAGAATGGTTTGCTACCTAATGATTATTTTATGATTAGAAACTATGAAGAGGACCAGGAGATGATGGGAGAAGGAGTTGGGAACGTGGAGGACCAGCAAGGGCTTGGAAGCCAAAGTGGAGGCCCAATCAAAACCGACGTCGAGTCTGTTTCGGGCCCCAGGACCAGTCTGTACTAAAACGGTCGCCCAGGACGCATACGGACTCGGATTTAGACGTTCTACATATGCACAGAAAGATAAGGAGAAGACCTTTCCAATGCCGCCGGCCTCATGTCAAAATTAATCCGGAGTCATCAGGAATCATCAAAACAAGAGAGAGTCCAGAATCTGTGTCGGTGCTGCGTCGCCTATTTTTTGCCTTTGGGCTTTGTATCTAGTTGAGCCCAATTAGGGGTGCGTCCAGAGGGTCTTGCACGACCCTAGGGTCTTTATATACATCCGCCACCGCACCATTAGGGTTCGGGTTTTGCTTAGATCAATTCTGTTCATAAACAGTTTCGCCGTTCATCGGTTTGTGAGACCCCAACTTCGAGAGTTTAATCATACATCTGCAATTGTGTTGCATTCTTCGTTGTTCTTGCTTGTGTTCTTGATTCACAGGCAGGGATTAGCCTTCTCAGCGAGGTCAATCGTCTTTGGACGGTTGATAACCAGAGGAGACGTCGTGCTGCGATTGCGGGATTTAGAACGTGTTGTTCTGAAGCCGGATCGATTTGTGTGTCGCCTCCGACCAAATCAACTTACCAAGAACCTTTCGGAAGATCGGGAACCCTTGTTCACATCACCTTACAGCGTTGAAAAACATAACCTGCACCTGCCTGCTTGCTGTTCTGTCTGCCGAAGAAACATTGAGAGACTGTATCTAGACAGAGATCGTGCTTACAGGAATCAAAGATATGTGGACCGCAGAATACAGGATATGATCGAGATGAACGAAGCGGACTACACTTTTCTCATAAGGAATATAAGATCAATTTTCCGAGTCTTGAACAAGCATGGTCTGCATGATTAGTATTTTGAGTTTCTTCTCTTGCAATGAGGACGTTGCAAATTTAAGTGTGGGGGAAGGGCTTTGCCATTAGTCAGTTTTTAAGTGTTTTTTAGTCCAGTTTCTCAGTTTTTAAGTGTTTTTGAGTCCAGTTTTTTATTTTTAAGTGTTTTTGAGTCTAGTTTCTCAGTTTTTAAGTGTTTTTGATGAGTGTTTATTTAAATTTGTGTGTGTGCTTAAGAGAGTCACGAGTCATGTTGAGACTTGCTTCTAGGTCTTTTATGTAGTTTGAATTCTTGCATTGTCCTTAATAAAGTTAGTGTCAATTGTCAAATTTAAAGTGCCCCATGCTATTTATCTTGTCTTTCTTATGATCGATTGGTTGATTACTTGAATTTGTTGGTTACCACTTAACTTTTGAGCTTTATATTTGTGAAAATTTCTTTTGACTCATCATAAGCTAAAGCAAAAGCAAGGTCTAAATATGCCTACATAGCCGAGTGAATGAGAGCAAGCTACACATTTGAACTAAGTGGATTGTAAGTAACTTTGTCAACTTTTTGCTCATGATTTCGACCAAGTTAGGAAAGGATGATCTATTTTGTTTATCTCTGTATTTCTAGCCACTCTTATCCAATTAAATTCCTTGCTATCATGAAAACCATACATCTTTATTTCTTCCTCATCCTTGATACAACCTATATTCTCAATAAAAGGGAATTCAGAAAGTTTCTGCTGCTGATACAAGACAGAAATTGCTAATCATATTAGGGAATATTAAAAAAGAGGAGAAAGAAAAGAAGAAGAAAAAAGAGGAAGAAAAAAAAATAGGTCGCGCCTATACGGCACTGTTGCAAAAAGAAAAAAAAAAGAGGTTATTATAAGAAAAAAAGGGGTAAAGAGAAAATATATATATTCCCTGAGAGGCAGTAAGGTCATCAAAGAAAGCAGATTTCTGATTATTCCTCATTCTTTGCCAATTGTTCTCATTTGAATTTTCTTTTAGATCTTCTACATTCATCTTCTCCATTAGAAGTTCTTTTCCAAGAAAATCCTTTCTTAATAGGCATGATTGAGCACATTGTTGACATGGTTAATCTTATGGTTTAATTTAGTTATATAGCCCTCCAAGATCCATATACAATCCTTGATTAGATAGGAGAGGGAAGAAAATACACTTGAGAGACCTAGAGAAGACCAAATTCTTGATGTTTAATGCTCAAAGGTGAGTTGAGGAGAACTAAAATTGTTTTTGAAAAGGTTTTGTGGTAATTTGATTAAGTTCAAGTAATATATGCCGATTGGTTAAAAGGAGATCAGAGAAAATCTTTGTGGCAGGATAACGAGTAAAAATGATGATTGAGATTGACTGCATGAGGGATGGTGTGAAAATTCTTATTACATATTTGATTTTGTATTACTCGAGGACTAGCAATGATTTGAGTGTGGGAGAACTGTTGGCACTTCCCAAGTGCCCCTTTTATATGTGAATATTACCCCAATTAGAGCATAATTGATACTAATTTAGGCCATTTACCTGTGATATTGTCTATATATTTGTATATGTGTTGTTTTGGAGCTTTATTGCAGAAACAGGTAAAATTGGCAATTAAAGTGATGCTAGAGAGGACAGGAGTCCAGAACCGACGAAAAGCACTGAAGAAGCCCAGTGCGCCGATCGGCGCAGTCCATGAGCCGATCGGCGCAAGGGTGTTTTGGCCCAAGGAAGTGACCGAGGCCCATTCCACATGTTTATGGAAGTTTATCTGCACAAAACACTTGAAGATATTTGCCTAGAAGATCTATAGAACTTCAAGATCTTGACGTGCAGTACAAGACTTTATCTCGAAGGAAAAGGCCCACATGGCAGCTGTGGAAGATAGAGGAACCGATTCAGAGAAGAAACAAGAGAAGGCACGGCTTGCGCCGATCAGCGTGGCCCATGCGCCGATCGGCGTAGGAGGAAAAGATGACTAAAACATGATCCGGTCCAGGAAAGACGAAGGCCCAGCCCAGTATGAGTTAGAGTCCGTGGAAGTTGACCTAATCCCGTCGAGTATAAAAGGAAGATAACTATCAAAGAGCCAAAGGCACAAGGAGGGACGGCAATCGCGAGAATTAGTTATTAAAACTAGGGTTCCAGGATATTGGCGGCGGAGGTTCGTCAACACCGACGAGATCCACCAGAAGGGAGGTCACGCCGATCGGCTCATGCGCGTTCCAGCGCTATTTCTCACCCCTCTGCTATGTCTAGCAGAAGGATGAGTGAGTAGTCTCGTATTCTCTTCTCTGGTGCAGGGATCTGGTCATGTAACTCTCATACTTGTTGATACTCTCTCGATGAATTTAATCTATGTGATGAACTTTATTGCATATCTATCTATCTCTTTCATTAGTGTATCGACCAATACACTTTTCCCATTATATAGTGCAAGAAACCAATGGGGAGCTAATAGCCTCTGTAGTGACTGCCGGGTTGAACGAAACCACCATGTCTTGTAGAATATTAGAGTCATCACTTGAGTTGATAAGAATGAGGTTGCATGCTAGTGAACCAATCCTAAGGACAGAATCCTTCATTATTCTGTGTCCTCTTCAATAACATTCACCATCCTCTTTCTCACCGTCACTATTCACGCCAACCAACCTATTGCAATCTGTTAGTGACCCTTTAATAGTATTAGTTCCGCTCCTTCCCTATGGATTCGATAACCTTGGAATACTCTGAGGGAAAAAGAGCTACAACTGTACACCATCCTCTTACGGTATATAAGTGGGTGCGTAGATATGACCAACAACATGCTAAATAAAAACATTAGTCCATTCTTAATTGTATTGACGCCAATCACCAAAACAAAATTAGGGGCCTAGATGCACTTTCAATCTCCCACTTTTTGGTGATTGAAGACAATACAACTAAACTTTAGAGAAAATTGCAGTAAGATTCATTTTGTGATATAAAAGACATGTGGAGCTCCCCCTATGTGTGTACATGTGAGAAGTAATAATCAAAGAATAACGATGCACATATTTAAAGAAAAGTGTGAGAGCTCCCCCTCAAGGCATGCATAAGACTGAATTTGCAACAATTAAGCAATAAAGCGAGAAATAATGCAAATGACTAGAATTTCCACACACATGCATCTAGAGATCGAAAACCAACAATACATCATCACACAAGACATGAATGGCACAAGAACTCATAAAGCATAAATAGAGGTTTACAAAAACAAACGTAGCAAATTGTTTTACAAACCACACGAGTACAAAACTTGTTCATCACTCTCACACCTCATAAAATAATAAGACTAAAGGATAAGTACTTCTCCCCCTTTAGCATCACAACACCAAAAAGGGAAAAGCAAAGACGGAGGTACACGAAGTCACTCATCTGCACTGTCAGCGTCATCATCCTCCTCATCATCATCATCTGCCGGCTGGACCATCTGTGACGCCTGAGTGTAGAAGCCCCATGGATCATCATAAGAGGTGATATCTGGCAGGGGAGTGAGCTCCATAGGGGGTGGCAGTTGAATACTAGCAGAGGTTGCGAGAGCAGTCATACCTGATCTCATTTGAGTAAGCATCTCTTGCTGCTCGCACACTACAACTGCTATGTCCTGGCACATGCAAAACATCGACTTGATAGGACGGGTGGCCTATTGCTGCTGCTGCTGCTGCTGCTATGGTTGCTAAAGTCTGAGGGGCATTTGTGGCCGCTGGAGGTGGAGATCCATCCCTGGGAGGTGAGGCAATGAGAGGAAACCTCTTCGGCGTGACTGACGGATACTTGTGATCACAAATGAACTGACAGCCCACAACACGCAGAATCATCTTCATGATGAAAGGAGCATAGATCATAGAAGTCTTACTAGTGTAGGAGTTGTAGAGGATCTCTGTCCATATGAAGTCAAACACACTGAATGGCTCTGCTCCCTCTCTCATAGCAAACATCATGGTCTTGGTGGAGCTTAGAATATGAGTGTGATCCCCCACCTTAGGAGTCAAAGTCACTCTAAGCATGTTGTTGAGAACCCGAAAGTAAGGCATCATGCCATGGTACGAACCGAATTCAACCCCATGCTTAGGATCTGCATATCGGGCATCATACATGAAGGCCCACTCACTCTTCTCCTGAGGATCGAAGATGGTCATCTTGGGCTTCGTTCTGTCAGTCTCATCAAAACAAAGAATATGAGAAAAGTTGAAGTATGTGACAGTGAAGCATTTACCCTCAATAGTCCAGTGCAGCTTGGAGTTCATGTGATTCTCCTCCTCAAGCTCAATCCACAAAGTGGAGTAAAACTGGGCAATGATCTCATCATTCTAGTGCTGATGTAGGCTCATGATATCTGTCAAGTTCCTCCTATCACACTATGCCCGTATCAGCTGAAAGGTGGGATCATTAGTTGCTGCCATCCTATCCCAGGCAATGCACTTCATGGGAGTAACTCTGTGAGTGGTCTTCTTCAGGATGTTCTTGTACCAGGCAACCTGAGTCATAGCCCAAAATCTGACATCTGTGATGCCTGGGTGCTTGGGCTGGGTCCAGGGATTAGTGTGGCGGTACTCTCTCATCTTATCCCTGGACAGTGCCATTGGGATCCTGAACTGCTCAGACACCTGAGGTGCCAACATCTTATGTGATTGAGGAGCGCATGGGTCCATGGACAGGCTCATGGATGACCTCATCCCTAGACTCATCACCAGTCTCATCCTCCTGCTGAGCCTCCTCTTCCTCTTCATCTTCCTCTTCCTCTGAGCCTTCCTCACTCTACTCATCAGCATTGGCAGAGGCAGAGCGAGGTGGAAGGGCTTTACTTTTGCCCTTCCCACGACCAAAGCCAAGACCGCATGAGGTGGCTGGGCCAGAATCTCCACCTCTGTCCCGTTTGTCACCTACACCTTGTCGAGCAAGGGGAGAGGCAGCGGGGTCGAAATCCTCGTTGGACTCACTGGAAGTGTCCGGATGTTTCTGCCTCTTGCCACCTGCTATCTGTCAAGGATAGGAGAAGTGGTATGAGAAAATTGCATCAACACAAAGAGCAGCTCAACTGAAAATGCTCTCTGGTTGGACCAACCAGCAGTGCCGATGGGGCCATCGGCAATGCCGACCGGGGGGGGGGGGGGGATTGAAACCCTAAAACCACTAAAAATTTAAATTTAGCCACTAAAACTCTACCAAATTGCAGGGGTGACTAAATTACTCCTATATGAACATCTCTATCAAGTGAAATTATGCAAAAACATGAGGCATTGCGAGATTCAAAAGATGGAGATTTTTAAAAATACCTTCAAAAACTCCTTCAAATCTGGGAGGAGATGGAGGAGGGAAGATGTAGGAGTTGATTTGATCCATTTCCTGCTTGATTCCACAAAGATATGCAAGGATTTAGAGTGGATTGGTTTTGGCTAGGGTTGAAAGAGAGAGAGAGAGAGAGAGAGAGAGACGGCGAGAGATGTTCAACTGATCGAGGGTGCTTGGTCCCGTGAGGGGGCCGAGCCGATTTCAAAACCTCTGGTCCCACATCGGCAGTGCCGGTGATGGGCATCGGTAGTGCCGGTGTAGGTCAGTGCATAGGGATACATCCCTCATCGGCAGTGCTGATGGTGGGCATCGGCAGTGCCGGTGAGGGCAACCCGAGGGACAAAAGTCCCAGGCAGAGTGCCTTCTCTGATGGACTGATTATCGGCAGTGCCGATAGGATAACCGGCAGTGCCGATCCTCTAAAGATCAGACAGAATAGAGCATAAAAAAGGATAGGAGAAAATTTCAAAACAGGTTTTTGATGGACAAGAAGACATCTTGATGTCATATGGTCAGCCAACAATCAATAATACATAACAATGATCATATTTTGGTAAGATTTGATCTAGTGATCAAGAAACAACCTCAATAGCAAAAACAATAGATTTTTGACATAAAGCAATGATATTTTGCGATAATAAGACAATCACCATTTATATATGCACATCTTCTACATCACATTACTAGAGTCAAGAATATTTAGTTCACTCCTAAGATAGTAAAATCTCTTCTCATCTAGGGGCTTGGTGAATATATCGGCTAGTTGATCTTCGGCTTGCACATGACTAACTTCTATATCCCCCTTGATAGAATGATCTCTCCAAAAGTGGTGGCGGATATCTATATGCTTTGTGCGTGAATGCTCAACGGGGTTGTAAGCAAGCTTTATGGCACTCTCATTGCCACATAGAAGAGGAGCATGGTTCAACTTGTAACCATAGTCCCTTAGAGTTTGTCTCATCCAAAGTAGTTGTGCACAACAACAACCGGCTGCAACATACTCCGCTTCGGTCGTGGAAAGTACAACAGAATTTTGTTTCTTGGAAGACCATGACACTAGGGACCTACCCAAGAATTGGCATGTCCCGGACGTGCTCTTTCTATCTACCTTATCCCCGGCATAATCCGCATCAGAAAGCATAATAGGTTGAACTTTGAACCCTTGGGGTACCAAAGCCCTAGGTTAGCTGTGTGAACTAAATATCTCAAAATTCTTTTTACGGCTATCATGTGACACTCCATAGGAGCGGCTTGAAAACGTGCACACATGCACAGACTAAGCATGATATCAGGCCTAGATGCACAAAGATAAAGCAAAGAGCCTATCATGGAGCGGTATATTTTTTGATCAACGGGTTTGTCCTTTTTGTTGAGGTCGAGGTGGCCATTTGTTGGCATGAGAGTTTTGGTGGGCTTTGCCTTGTCCATGTCAAACTTTTTCAATAGATCTTGTGTGTACTTGGCTTGACATATGAAGGTGCCCTCCTTGAGATGCTTCACTTGGAAGCCTAGAAAGAACGTCAATTCTCCCATCACGGACATCTCGAACCTCTTGGTCATTATCTTGCTAAACTCATCACAAAAAGTTTGATTAGTAGAACCAAATATAATGTCATCGACATATATTTGGCACACAAATATATCATTGCCAAAACGCTTTGTGAAGAGAATAGCATCAGCCTTGCCAATGATGAAACCCTTCATAACAAGAAAATCCCTAAGGCATTCATACCACGCTCTTCGATCTTGCTTAAGCACATAGAGCGCCTTATGGAGTTTATAAACATGATTACGATACATAGGGTCTTCAAAGCCCAATGGTTGCTCCACATACACCTCTTCCTTTATTGGCCCATTGAGGAATGCACTTTTCACATCCATTTGGTACAACTTAAAATCATGGTGAGTAGAAAAAGCAAGTAATATTCTAATTGATTCAAGTGTTGCTACGAGGGCATAGATTTCAACAAAATCCAAACATTCTACTTGTGAATACCCTTTTACCATGAGCCTTGCCTTGTTTCTTGTCACAACATCATCTTCATTTTGTTTGTTGTGGAAGACCCACTTGGTTCCCACAACATTTTTGTTCTTTGGTCTTTCCTCCAATATCCATACTTCATTTCTTGTGAATTTGTTCAATTCCTCTTGCATGGCCATCACCCAATCCGAATCCTCAAGTGCTTGTTCTACCCTAAATGGCTTCATAGAAGAGACAAAAGAGTAATGTTCACAAAAATTACTAACTCGAGATCTAGTGATTACCTCCTTATCAATGTCTCCAAGAATTTGCTCGACGGGGTGATCATATTGTACATTTTGACGCACTCTTGGGTGTGGAGCTTCCTTGACCACCATCATTATCAACCTCTTGATCATGTCTTTTAGAGTCATCACTTGATGCTTGTTCATGATTCCCAACATCATCATCTTGACCACTTGCATGATCAATTTCTTTATTTGCATGATATTGGTCTTGCCTAAGGGAAGAGGGTTGATTTTCAGCACTTGATGTTTCTTGTGGTCTCACATCACTAATGGCCATCCTTTTTATTGCATTTCTAGTAGCTTCATCATCTACATCATCATTAACAACTTGCTCCCCTTGAGAGCCATTAGATTCAACAAATGTCGCATCACGTGAAATTTCAACACAACCAGTGGTTTTGTTGAACACACGATAGGCGTGAACATTTGACCCATAACCAAGCAAGAAACCATCATCAACTTTTGGAGCAAACTTTGAAGTCTTGGGTTTCTTGTTTAGCATAAAACATTTGCTCCCAGAAACATGAAAGTAGAAAACATTGGGCTTGTTATCGGTTAATAGCTCATATGGTGTTTTCTTCAATAGTCGGTGGAGATACAACCGGTTGGAGGCATGGCATGCGGTGTTGACGGCTTCGGCCCAAAAATGGTCGGATGTCTTGTATTGATCAAGCACTGTTCTTGTCATCTCAATGAGTGTGCGGTTCTTTCTTTCGGCCACCCTATTTTGTTGAGGGGAGTAGGGTGCAGAAAATTCATGCTTGATGCCTTCTTCATCAAGGTATTCCTCAACTTGGGTGTTCTTGAATTCGGTGCCGTTGTCACTTCTTATTTTCTTGATCTTAACTTCATGCTCATTTTGTGCTCTTTTCATGAATGTTTTGAGCACGTCTTTAACTTCACCTTTGTCGTGCAAAAAAGAATACCCACGTGAAGCGAGAAAAATCATCAATAATTATAAGACCATATTTATTACCACCAATGCTTATATAGGAGATAGAGCCGAAAAGGTTAGTCCTATGATGTGGCTGCCCTTTTAGAGTTTGTGAAGATTTCTCATACCAACATGGGCTAGCCTTCTATGCCACAACCACCCCATGTTGGATTTTGCTAATAAGCATGTACCAAGTCTAGCATCATGCACAGAGAAGTGCACAACATAAAGCTTTCCTTTAAGCACACCCTTAAAAGCAACCGTACCATCACTCCTCTTATAGATAGTCACACCACATTCGTTGAACAAGCAATCATAGCCCATTTTACAAAATTGCGAAATGGACAATAGATTGAAGTCAACATGATCAACAAGCATAACCTTAGAAAGTGAATACGAAGGAGTAAGAGGAACTTTACCATAACCTAGTACTTGTCCCGTTCCATTGTCACCAAAAGTAATGTACTCATTATTTTTTTGACTTGGCTCAAATGACTTGAACATCTTTTTGTCTCCGGTCATATGACTGGTGCATCCACTATCAATCACCCAACTTGACCCTCCGGAGACATAGTCCTACAAAACAAGTTAAGCTTTGTTTTTAGGTACCCAAATTTGCTTGGGTCCGTTCACATTAGTCACAAGTACTTTGGGCATCCACACACAAGCATTTGGCCTCTTGTTGCATGGCCCAACATATTTAGCAAACACACAACCATGCTTGTTTCCCATGTGCACATATGAAGCATCAAAGTCAAGAAAGAGTGCACAAGTAGCATTAGGCATATTAGCATGAGAATCATTAACAAAAGAAGAATGGTTAGTGTTCATGTTCTTGACTTCCTTCTTTTGGTAAGATCCTTCCTTGGTGAACTTAAGGAATTCCTTCCCATTCTTGTTCTCTCTAGCATTATGCTTGGCACTCTCAACATATCCAATGTCATCCATGACATTTGGGTGCCTAGAATATGAGTATGCACCTCTTGCATACTTTGCCTTTTCGTCATCAACAACATTTTTTCCATGTTGTATTTTGCTTTCAAGTGACTTCACTTGCTTGTTCAAATCATCAATCAATTTGACATTAGTAGCACAAGCATCAACATCAATATTATAACACCTTTCACATCCATTGCTAGTGGAGGCATGAGAGGAATTGTTGGTTGAGGATGTGAAGGTTGAAAGTATCTTATATTGTTCTTCAAGAGACTTATGAGTCTTATTTTGTGCTTTCAATGCTTTCACATGAGGTTTTAGTTTCATTCAGGGACTTGATTAAATTTTTATTTTTGTTTTTCTCATCTTATAGGAGCTTCTCTAATTCAAGGTTTCTTTTCTTTTCAAGACTAAGCAATTCTTCTTGTTTTTCAAGAATCTCCTCTTGCCTATCATTTTCTTCCTTTTGTATTTCAAGCAATTCCATAAATTCAAGCATTTTAGGAAGTGAAGCATTAACATCATCATCATCACTACTACTAGCATAAGAGGAATTCCTATATTTAGATTTTGATACCTTGGATCCTCTTGCCATGAAGCACTTGTGAGTGTTGTCATCATCATCATCACTCAAGCTTCCAAATAGAGAGGTTTTGATGGGAGTGACTCCAACGGCAAGTGTAGCAATGCCTCCCTCATCCGAGTCGGATTCGAAGGAGGAAGATGATTCATCAGAATTCCATTCTTGGCCAATGTGAGGTTCACCTCTTCTATACTTTTTGTACTTCTTGTCTTTCTTGCTATGTTTGTCTTTCGTTCTTTCTTCCTTGTTCTTCTTCTTTGGACATTCCGCAATGAAATGTCCTTCTTCACCACATTCATAGCAAGTACTTTTTGACTTTCTTGCTTTGCCTTTGTCATAGCTTTTCTTCTTGTAGCCATCCTTTTTAGGGAATGACTTGAATCTTCTCACGAGCAAAGCCATCTCATCATCACTATCTTCATCACTAGAATCAACCATTTTCTTTTTCTTCTTCTTGTCCTTCTTTTCATTAGTCTCAAGAGAGGCCTTGAGAGCTATTTATTTCTTCTCCTCTTCACCTTGTCCCAACTAGATGTTCACTCTTTTTGCTTCTTCATCTCTTTCCTTGCAAGTGAGCAATCTCCCGAGTACTTCATCCGTACTCAAGTTCTTGAAGTTTTCTTTTTCTCTAACAAAGTCACAAGAATTTTGATTCCATGGTTGCAAAGCAAGAAGCAACCTCTTGTTGACCTCAATGGTGTAGAGTTTGATTCCTAGAGCTCTTCTCTTGTTCACAATTTCCATAAGTCTATCATGAACTTCTTGTGGTCCTTCACCGGCCTTCTTAATGAACAAGTTGTATTTCCCTCTTAGGATGTCTTCTCTTGCCTCTCTCACACCCTCGGTCCCTTCATAGATGATTTTAAGCTTTTTCCAAATGTCATGAGCTTTCTTGATCCCCATCACCTTTTCATACTCTTTTGGTGATAGGGCGGAAACAATGGCAGATGCGGCTTGATCATTGTGATTGAGCTTGATCTCATTATTAGTGGTTGGGTTTTCTTCATCTTCCAACTCAAAACCATGCTTCACAATTTTCAAGATTGGTCTTCCCATAGACCCTAAGTATAGCTCCATTCTATGTTTCCAATGATCATACAACGTGCCATCAAAGTGTGGTAGTTTTCCGGATCCACTACCAATATACTCATTTTTGAGTTCACCATAGTTGAATTGGACATTGTTGTATCTAACTTCTGAGTCATTCTTGTTAACCTTTTCCATATGCTTCGGCATTTATCTTCAAGCGGTTAAGCCTTTAAGAAGATCCCGCTCTGATACCAATTGAAAGTTGCCTAAAGGGGGGTGAATAGGCAAATCTAAAATTCCTACAAAATTGGACTTAAATAAATTTATCAGTCTGACCGGTAGTGCCGGTGATGGGTATCGGTAGTGCCGATGGCCACTGCCGATGGGTGATCGGCAGTGCCGATGGATGAGCAGACAGTCAAGTGAAAACTAGGTTTAAGTGGTTTCGCAGTTACTAAGTGATATTTGACTACAACAATGATAGAAAGGAAGCCCTACAATAATAAGAGATAATTAAACAAAGGCTACACAAGTAGATCTAGTAATTTAAGTAAATTCAAGAGCAAACCTTAGAGTGTCAATAAGTAAACAACAAGTAAAATAAGAAGCACATGGAGACATAAGATTTGTTACCGAAGTTCGGGCTCACAAAGAACCCTACATCTCCGTTGAGAAGTCCACAAAGGACCGGGTCTCTTTCCACCCTATTCTCACTCAAGCGACCACAAAGATCGAGCTCAAGTTCTCCACTATCAATTCCCTTGTGGGAGGTTGATACAAACTTTCCAAGACGTCACCACACAAGTTGGGAGCTCTACGGGCACCACTAACCGTCTAAGAGCAAAGCTCCAAGAGTAATAAGCACAAGTCATAAAAATGATTAAATCAAATGCTCAAGAGTGGAGTGGTGCTCTTTTCACTAAGAAACAATGGCTCACTCAAACCCTAGCTCAAAGAATGAAGCTTTGACTTGAAGAGGGAGAGTGAGGAGAGTGAAGCTCAAAAGTACCAAATGATTTTTGGGTTGGAGAGAGGAGGCACGAAGTGGGATGAGAGCCTTTTATACAAAGGGCTCGAAAAGAGCCGTTGGCCTGTCTGGACACCCCGCACCGGCACTGCCGATCGAGCCATCGACACTGCCGATAGGGTTTCTGACACACTGTCATAGATCTGCAGACAAGGATTCGGCACGCACCGACACTGCCGATCAAGATATTGGCACTGCCAATGAGGCTGCCATAGAGAAGACAAGTGGTCTCTGGAGACCTTGAATGGCACTGCCGATCAAGCAGATCGGCACTGCCGATCGCAGTCAGCCAGAGAGCCCGAGGAAAAGTAGTCTCTGTGGAAGGGGACTGGCACTGCCGATCAGAAGACCGGCACTGCCGATGAGCTACAATCAGAGCCAAACAGAGAGTGACTTTCTGGGAGGACCAACCGGCACTGCCAATCAGGGTGATCGGCACTGCCGATGAGCAACCGCCAGAAAGCCAGAGAGAACAACCTTCTCTAAAAAGAGAGACCGGCACTGCCAATGCTGGCAAGACAGAAGCCACAGAAGTAACTGGGCATAACAACGCCTCTAGAAAGAGGATCGGCACTGCCGGTGGAGGCCACCAGCACTGCCGATGAAGGCAAAAACAAAGGGCGACATAGGTGGTTTTTATGGAAAATTTGAGCGTTTGACTTTACCATATTTGTGAATTATACCCCTCTTGATAGTACGGTTTACCTATACTCAAGAAATAAAAATAAAAACTCCATGATCTTCATTCTTAGTAGATTTTGGACTTTCAATTAGAGATAAATGACCATCTCCTTTTCCTTTTTTGTTTCAATACCTTTCATTCATCAATTTGAGATAGTCATCTACACACATGCTAAATAAAAACATTAGTTCATTCTTAATTGTATTGACGCCAGTCACCAAAACAAAATTAGGGGCCTAGATGCACTTTCAGATGGGAATAAAAATCCACTTTGCATCAGTGGCTCATCCTCAAAGCAATGGGCAGGTTGAACGGGCCAATGGTATGATTCTTCAGGGGTTGAAGCCCCGGATATTTGACAGGCTCAAACCTTATGCTGATCGGTGGGTTCGAGAGCGACCTTCAGTTCTCTGGGGGCTGCGTACTAATGTCAGTCGGGCTACTAGTCAGTCACCTTTGTCGTTGGTCTACCGTTCCGAGGCTATGCTGCCGACCGAAGTAAACCTCGTATCAGCGAGGGATACAATGAGAAGCTTTCTGAAGAAAACTGAGAGATTGATTTGATTGCGGCAGAGGAGTTGCATGACTGTGCTCTATTTCGGTCGACGGTATATCAGCAGGGCCTACGATGTTACTATGATCAGAATGTAAGCAGTCGCCAGTTTCATGTTGGGGATTTAGTGTTGCGCCGAGTGCAATCAATCAATAATCGGCACAAACTTTACCCTAAATGGGAAGGACCTTATGTGGTCAAAGAAGTCACTCGGCCGAGGGCTTATCGACTGATGGACGAAGATGATGACGATATACCAAACTCGTGGAACATAATTCAGCTACATTGTTTTTATACTTAGTCTATCTTTTATATTCTCATACATTATTATTGAATGAAACTTCAGTCTTTTTTATGAAAGATTTATTGATGATTTTTATTCTTATTTATCTCGATTCCTTAATTTATAATATTAAACAATCAGACTAGGGGTCTAGTAATAATCCTTAACCTTGATAAATTCTGGTTTTGGATTTTTTCTAACCGATTTCTCATATTTTGATACGGTCTTATGATTTTTGGTCTAATGCTTGAACAGCATGGTTATACAATTTATACTGCATAACAGACTACCACTACACTAAACCCAGAGCCAAAGAGCGAGAAGTCATGTGTCGATTGGTCGATTCTGCTTGTCACACGACTATGAATTACAACCTAGTATGCTAAGGTACACCGATGCAACATTTGCTTTTATCTTTAAAAGACTTATGGTGAAAAGATCTAAGTAATAAAGCGTGAGTAACGTAGCTAAGTACTGATCGTTTTGCTTCAAGTAACAGGAGATTGCTTTTATGACTATCTTGTTGATCTTTTAACTTGTTTACGAATTAAGCAAGCATAAAAATTATTATTTATATGGAGACAATATTGTTTTCCTACATAAATACTACTAATGTTTTTTGACATTACAGATATTACAACTCCTGTGAAGGAGAGGAAGCATCATCCTGCAATTCTATCTCTAGAGTTGCTGGAGGAGTTGGAATCACGAGATCGATCTCTACATTATCAACCAGGGCACGGGAGGTCTCTAGCATCAAGTCCATGAGCAACTGACATTGATCAACAGACAAGTATGGGTTGAAGCCCTCCTTAATCTTTTCCAATGGCAGCATAGGATACCAAGACTGGCATATCGCTAGCACTTGACTTTCGGCCTCAGTCGCCACCTTCCTGGTATGATTGGCGATCACCTCCGAAGCATGCTCCAGCAGATACTCCAATGAGTGACCGGTCTTCTCCACTTGGTTAGCATGGATATAATCCAATGCTTTCCGAGCGTTGTAAGATAATGCTGTAAAAGATTTTCAAGATATTAGAATCTGAAGTCAATAAGAGAAATAATGAAGACACGATGGAGAGCTTACTGGCAAGATTACATTTGAAAGCTTTAGAGCTGCTCTTTGCTTCCTCCAGCTTCTCCTCGGTCTCCTTCAGCTTATTCTGCATCAGAGCAAGCTCTGAATCTCGCTCGCCAAGAGACTTGGAGAGATTGTTCTTCTCAACAGTCAGAGCATCTAAAAATCTCTGCTGGTTGCAAGTGAGCATTTCCAAGTCGACCAACTTTTGTTCACAAGCTGAAAACAATACAGAGGTTCTTTGGCGTTAGAGTGAACAAAGATTGGAAGGCTTCAAAAGTCGGTCTGCAGTCTCACCGGCATTGTCAAGACGACCTTGCTCCATAGCATCAATGGCTTCCTTATAGTCGGTCTGCAGTTTCTCCATTTGCTTTTTGGCCTGGGAGAGCTGCTCACCGGTAACTGACGAGATGACGACAACAAGTCAATACCTCAAAAGGAGAATTTGTATAAATAAGAAATTTGAGACTTACCAAAAGTTTTGGCCTCGAGGTACTCAATCCTGGCCTGCTTTTTCTCCATAAAAGAATATATTCTCTGAATGTGAAGAAGGGCATGGTTAGTCGGAAGAATGACTCGAGGAAAAAAAAACATGGTATTGATGTACCTTGTTGGCCTCTCGGTGCTGATGGATGATCTCCATATCTTCAGCTTCAGGCCAACCCAATGAATCCTCGACCAACATGGCCTTACCCTTGTAGAGACGACGAGAAATGCTGGTCGGGAAAGGATTGACCGTCTGAGGTGTCAGCATCAGTATCGGCGTAGGCGCTGGAGCTTTGGGCGACTTCCTCGCCTCGGCTTGTGCACTTGATGGCATGCGGTCTGGCTGATGCAAGTTGGTCGGACGAGGAGTAGGAGCTGACCGGGTGTCCTCAGACCCTTGGGCACTCTGAGCATCACTTGACCGACCGCTATGACCACCGAAGGGCGTAACATTAAGGATTAAAATATGGCTATTAACTACAGTGATAAAGAATTGAAAGTGCAAGGAAGTTTGCCTAGAAGCTTGTTTGATTTTGATTTGACAGATTATCTTCTTTTAAGAAGTGGTCTGCGAGTCAGTCTCCTTCCTCTTCAGGGAAGACTTCCGGTTTCATCGGTCTTCTTCGCCGCTCTTGCATCACTTGTTGTTTTGCTCGGGGGCTCTAACTGGCTTGATGGTCGGTCAGAGTGTGCGAGGGCTAGCAGACTGGCATCTTGGGGTTGCTTCTCCTCATCATCATCATCATCTCCCACGTACTGCCGACGATGATGGGCGGTCTGCTTTACTCGTCAGCTTGGAGAGGGCAAGTTGGCAGGAGATGCGGTAGAGATGCTTACGACGGCCCCAGTGGTCGGTCGCGTGCTCACTGATGAGCTTGAACCACCAGTACCGGTCTGCGACGGCTTTTCTACATAGTCTGGTCCCTTAGTATCTGTCGGAGGGAGCGGAGGATGTGACACAAAAGTGTCCAAAACCTTCAGAAGTATGAAGACATCACATGTTGTGATCAACCTATCAGAAAGAACATCAGAAACACTCAAAATGACCAAAGCTTACTTGGGCCCGTAGAGTGTCGACATTGTATACTTTCGTGATTAAGAAGTGATCCTGAATAATGTTTCCTTCAAACATCTTCGATAACCGCGACTGACATAGAGTGGAGTTCGGCGGATCAGGCACTTCCCTCGTTTCGTCGTCCATGGCATATTCCTAGGTAGGGTGGCCCTGCTACTTCAAGGGTTGTACTCGGCGCACTATGAAGCTCTTTGTTATAGTAATGCCGTCAATCCCTTCATTCTTCAGCTCCACAATTTTTTCTAGCAGAGTGACCACCTGAGGATCAGTTGGGTCCGGTCTCTCTGACCACCGCGCCTGAGGGGTGGCTTTCGTACCAGAGAAATCAGCAAGAACAGGGGGGAGGGATGTCACAGTAGAACCACTCATCCCTCCAGTTCTTGTTCCCAGTGTTCAATGGCACATTAATGTATGCCTCCTTCTTGCGCAACTGGAAGCCAACTCCACCAATGGCGACTTGGTTTTCCTTAGTTGGCAGTGGTCGGAGGACGAAGAGATGGCAGAATAGAGTGAAGTGGGGCAGAACGCCCAGAAAGGCTTCACACATATGCACGAAGATGGCAGTGTAGAGAATGGAGTTGGGGTTGAGGTTGACGCGCTCAATCCCATAGAAGAAGAGAAGCCCGCGCAGAAAACTACAGCAGGGAACTCCAATCTGTTTATGGATTGGGAGGGGGCGAGTTTCCTTCAGTACCTTCCAATCAATGCGTGCCTGTTCTAGGAGGATACCGTCCATCACCATTGAGTTCAGATCGGCAGTGGTGATGCTACTCTTTGGGAATTCTCGCAGTTGTTCCGGGATCTCCAACTCCGAGGAGGATGATTTGGTGACGACGGCCTTCTTGGACGACTTCCAAGGCATTGTCGATGAAGAGGTGGCACGCTGGATCTGGAGGCGGGGGGCTAACCCTAGCAGGAGCTCAGAGCTTGCTGGCGATGAGGATCTGTGGCAACGATGATAAAATGGCTAACCCTAGCTCTAAAGCAGAGGAGTTGCGGGAGCAGGGGAGGCGCAAGGAAGATGAAGCGTTGTATGCAAAATGGCAGCGTGGACTTGGAGTCAACAACCCTTTGCCCATTTATACCTTCGCCTTTTTGACCTAGTCTTTGAGGTCTTCATAGGCTTTGGTGGGTCGTACAGTGCCAGGTTTTTTCTACCTGTAACAAAAATGATGAGGCACTATTCTTTAAAATAAGAATTAATGCTATAAACCTTGAGAACTTAATCTCGTCTATGTGATTTGATGATCATATAGCAAGAGGACTTGATGGTCGTATAGGTTCAAGTTAACAGGTACCTTATTGATTGAAGTCAGTAAGTAATTACCAATGTTGAGCTTGTTTTAATCCGAGTAATAATTTCTTAAGGGAAGGTTATATCATGACTGATGTCATGTAGCTTACTACTATGGTATGATTGATGTCATATAAATTTATATAGACTACAACATGATTGATGTCATGGAATTTTGGGTCTATAAATTATTTGGATAAGAGTGTAAATCACTTGGCATTACTTTTAATTGGTCAGCATGATTGAGGTCGTGTAGACTGATCCTTTGGTTTGATGATCAGAGGATTATTAGCTCGAGCTTGATGGTTTGAGTTGAATTTATATAACAAAATATTAAGAGCTAATGTTATTAGATTCTTGCATTATTTGTTAGTCTCCAAATTATACAAGAGTCGGGGGCTACACCTGATCAAGTGCACCTAGTCAGCGCACCAGATCCATCAGGAACTTCAATCAAGAGATCTTCCTAATTTATGACCTATTCGAATCAACATTGAAGATCACTCGGCAAGTCACACCTCAAAATCAGAAAGCACTCGGGGGCTGTTGTGGAATACTTACCTTCCGGGTATACATAGATATGCCTAAGTCGGTAACCGACTGGGTACCTCACCAATAAGGGAACCGATCGAGTCAGCTTGGAGCGCAAGATAATTAGAGATAGATTTTCTATGTAAATCCTTGTAGACTACGAGTAGGACTCTTTATGTACCCCCTGCCGACCGGATATATAAGGTGGCAGGGAACCCCCCCCCCCCCATTGGAGACATGACATTATAGAGTAATACAAACCACAGAACACAGGACGTAGGGTTTTTACTCTCATCAAGAGGGCCCGAACCTGTATAACTTGGTGTCTTGTGTCTCAACCATCATAGTTCTTAGTCCCGACGTAGCCCTATAAATATATTGCCGAGATCAAGTCTCGACAGTATGAGTAGCATAACACATAGGAGGGTGATCAACCAAGCCAAAGCAACTCCTATACATGCTAGTTATCAAGTGAAAGCTAAGCACAACTAGTAAGTAAAGAAGTCTATTCATGCAAGTCTATAAGGTAATCAACTAGAGCAAGGCAAACACACAAGCATGAATAGCACGGTATGGAAATGTGGAAAGTAAGGCATCATAGTAAGGAGTAGAGTAAGAGATGGCTCATGATTTTTTTCTGAGGTCTCGAAAGAATGGCGCCTTCCCCTACTCCTCGTTGGACCACTCCCGATGGAGTCCCGGTTCCTCCCGCCATCAATGTAGAGTTCTCGCCCACGAGCCCACCATCATTCTTGGAGTGAAAACACGGTGCATGTCACCACTACCATCAAGGAACAAGCTCGCCTCCCTCGAGAACTTGCCGGACTCCCCAAGCCGACACGAGCGCTCACTAGCGATTCCCCTTTCACCGACGGGCTCAAACCGGGTACAAACGTGTGACCGCCTTAACAACCGATCATGATAGGCTCGATCACCGACACCTAACCGGTCTAGGTCTCACCATAGACCAAGAGTAACAACCTAGATCACACCCTCAAGGACACCCTAGCCTTAGATGTGCATCAATGCTCAAGTTACTCTCACAAGCACTCTCAAAATATGCAATATCTCCTCCTAGTGCTCTCTCCTTTTCTTCTTGGCTCTCACCAAATCCTCCAAGCAATTCCACTGGCCAAAAGAGGTCTCCAAGACCCCAGCAACGAAGTTATATAGGCTTCCAACCTTCAACTAGCCGTTGCTCCATGAAATCAGCTTTCTGGGCGTACTGACCGGACTGTCCGGTCACTACCTGACCGGACCGTCCGGTCACTGCAGATCCTGCTCCAATGGCTCTGCCCACTGCTGATCTCCATGCTGACCGGACCATCTGGTCTGTTTCTCTCTCCACTATAGAAACATTCCAGAGCTCGCTTCCTTGCTACCCAGAGTCAACTTGTACAGACCGGACCGTCTGGTCTCTACAGACTTCAACTATGGCAGATTCCTCGCTGAGTCTTCTCGCTGGATTTCTTGTTCTCCTAGTGACCATACAGTCCGGTCTCCACTAACCCCTCTGTCCGGTCACTACGTCCAGAAGCTGAAACTCCTCGTTCTCATTTGACTTTGTTTTCCAGCTTTTCCGAATAGCTCCTTGGCTTCTCCACTGTCATTTAGTGCCTATGATTTCACTAAGCATTCATGCACATCACCGACTAGACATGACCTAAGAGAAATTACCTAGACCCCCTTGATAGTCCGGTTTTTCCTATGGACTCAAAACTCTAACAACTAGACAAGTGTTCCCAACACTTGCTCTATAGCTTGTTCTTAGCCTTGATTCATCTTCATCAATCCTTGAACTCCATCAAGCTTACAAGCATTCATGCTTGTGGTCATTGTCATCCATTGTCAAGACCGCCGTCAACAATCATCATAGAGTAGAAAAGGTTTTCTATACGAACAACACTCGTGTAGACATTAGTCACATTTCATATTTGTCATTTATCACCAAAATATTCATATCTCGAGGTGATCTCAATGGTCATGATCCTTATACTTGGTTACAAGTTGGTTGAACTCCGGTAAATAAATCTTCGTGTGCTCCCTTGTTCCTTGTTGTTGTTTAAATTCTAGCTTGCTTTAATTTCTCATAGGTTGTATGAGTAGTTGTTCTTGTTTTCCTAAGTAGTTAATCCTGCTCTTGGCTGTGTGCAACTTCTGATAGCTTCGCTTTGTACTAGATCTCTTCTAGGAGCTGTTTTTTCCTTGCCTCTATTTTCTGTCCCGAGAAAATTGGAGCATCCGGTTTTGGAAAACTGGAGTGTCCGGTTTTGGATAGTGTTTTATCTAAGTGATTTTTGTGTGAAATCACCTTGCTCTAACCTTGTTGCCTGTGTGGTAGGGTGCATGCTTAGAGTTCCTGCTAGTTTCTTTTGTGCTTAGTTTATTCTGTCTCCCTGTTAAAAACCGGAGTGTCTGGTTTTTGGCAGTACTAATTCCGCTGCGAGTTTTTGCGAATAAATTTCAGAAACGCCTATTCACCCCCTCTCCCCTCCTCTAGACGACATCAAGATCCTTTCAGAACCTTACTAAGTGAGTCCTTTTATAGGCAGCTTTCAGTATCTTCACATGTGCTGGCATAACAAGGAAAGATGGCATGGCTACACAAGCGTGTCTTTCAACGACGTCTATTACGTCTGATATGTTCAGTCCAATCCAAGACATAATATTACATGTTGTAGCTGTACAATAATTTATCGCTACTTGCGCTCTATCAGTGAGCCGTCCACGTCATTTAAAAGCGCCTATGTTATAGACTTCACAGTTCAATAGTTCACGCTATGTAATCCATCGATGTTAATTTAGTATCAATAAATATTTGATGACTCAGTACTCTACTGAGTATTGCCCTAGGCCATGATAACTAAAAAAAACTATGAACGGTGGTGCAGTCAAAGCATGCATTGAACCCTTTTAATTTTGTCTGTGTGAATGACCAAAAATGACATCTCATAAAATTCAACTTTACATGCGAAGACTACTTTCCGTGCATGTTATATATTTGTATATGAAGTGGTGTTCTCATTACTAATTATTTCATTACTTACCTTCTTCATTTTCATTTATTAATTTTCTAACACAAATTCTACGACATAACTATTATATATTCTACACATAAATTATCCGTATTTTCAATGTTAATCATTTCAATTTTTGCATGGGGCAAAAACAAATTGTAGCCTATTTTCAAGTGGTGGGCGCTTGAAAAGAGAAGCCGCGTGGCTGAAACTCGAAAAGATTGAATTTTCATGCTTGTATTGTGCGACACAAAAATTTCACGCAACCAAAGCATGATACGGCTCTACCGTGCGCCTACAACGCGAACAAGGACTTTTCGTGCACTGGGAACACGAAACAGTAGTTTTCGCACGGTGGGAGTGCGAAATCGACTTTTTAGCACGGTGAGCGTGTAACAACTCTTTCGAGCGCTGGAGGTATGACGTAGTATTAATTTTGTAAATTGGCCAATTTAGGTAATATTTCTGTTATTTTCAAATAAAATAATATTATTTAAAAAAATCCACAGTTGGTAGTTCGACAGGGGGTCGATCACCCCATCTAGTAACATATATTTTATTGGGAAGGACTTGTTAGTAGAGGAAAATGTCAATGTTCGTTGGAGCTAGCACCGTGAAGTGCCAGGCATGGACAATATCTGGGAAAAAAAAAAGCGAAATGTTTGTTCTCTTTTCGGCAGCATCCAACAAGGGCAGTGCCGCAGTGGCCATCCCGAGTCCAGTTAAAGACCCGAAAGAGGCGGCACTTTATTTCTGAACAAGCTGAGTGCTATTACGGGTGTGATAACTTCACAATGATAGAAACACATAACTTTGAATTAACAAGACAACATACATCTTAAAAAACCAAATAGAATAAAAAAACAATTTCATTAACCAATTGACCACAGGCAACAAAAATATCCGTACTAAAATCAGCAAGACCTAAGTGCTAAGAATAGATATATAATTGAGTATTTACAAACATCATAAAGAAAAATAGTGACGTCATTATAATTTGTCTGAACTCTCATACAAATTGAACGATTATTTCCATTCATCATTGTCGTAGCCTAAAATTATTCACCGTGGTATGCATGTTTCACATGCTGAAGCATTTCTCAACTGGTGGAAGAAACAAAATTTCCGCTCACCCATCATTATATCAATTCAGAAATTTTGAAAATGCATGTAAGTATAAGAATTTCACTCTGTTGTTTCATGATGTATGTCTATATTCTTCTGATAGACTCTAGGATTGCCATTAGTATATAGAAACCTAAACCAAAAAAACAGTTCTAGCACACCATCTGGATTCATGCTTTCCCCATCTACACCATTTTCTTTTAAACTACACGGGGCTAGCTAACCGGGAATACTGACTAAGTAGAGGAGAAACTCAGGCACACACACCACATGCACACTGCCTAGGACAACAGGGGACTAAATCTCCTCTCGCCGGTACTGGTGCTCGAACGCAGGTGGGTGGGCTGCCACCACTACTACAATAAGCACTTTCAGTAACATATCATAAGCGGCCTTTGTAACAGACGATGTGTCTGTCACAAATAATCATTATTGATTTTTATATTTTTTTTCATGATGGGCTACATGTCTGGTTCGAACTGGCCTAGGCCCTCGTCAGACCTATCTTCTATCAACAGGAATCGCTTTGGTGACGCAGTTCAAGACAAGAAGAGGGGCGATCGCCCTTTCCTCTCTCTACATCTACGGGTTTATTTACTGGGATGGAGCTAAACCAAACCTTGTTTTACTTA
This sequence comes from Eleusine indica, assembly GCA_030378355.1. Taxonomy (NCBI): domain Eukaryota; kingdom Viridiplantae; phylum Streptophyta; class Magnoliopsida; order Poales; family Poaceae; genus Eleusine; species Eleusine indica. The sequence continues at coordinate 52,275,888 of CM059494.1, forward strand.
GGATGTCTACGGGTACTGTGGGCGTGATTGGTTGGCTAGATGAGGCCCGACCAAGTAGCCAGGCCTGGCTCGTGGGATACAAAAGGCAATGGTGAGCTTGGCTCCTAGGAAACATAGATGGAAGTTATTTTCGGTGGACCCTGGCTGGCTAGATGCAGGTGAGCGGATAGATTAAGTAGGTGATTAACATATATTAATTGATATTAGTGTTTTCAAAGGTAATTAAGATTTAATTAGGTGAACTAAATATTATTAAAATATATAGTTATATAAAAATAAACATTATAATAATATTTATTTATAATATTTTATCTCATACAACATGTCCCGTGCAACTAACCAAACAATTTACATTCATATCCTAGCTGAATCAATACATGCAACCAATCAACCAGTCATTGTATCTGTAAAGCCTGGCCAACAAGGGCCTGGTTCTCATATGCGAGCAAGGCTAGACTCAACATGAAACCAATCGCACCCTATGGCTCTCTTCCTTTGAAATCAGGGAAACCTAAATTCTAAACCAAAGTGGTGAACTGGTTGGCACTATACACTGTTTCTATATAGGTACGGGAAATGGTTGGGGAATGTATAAAACAAAGAATGCTGAAGAATAAACAATGTAAAAGGGGAAGAGTTAAAAAAACACGTAACTAAGCCTATCAAACCAAATAGAAAAGAGACAAGAAGAGACCCCAAAAAAGCTTTTTCAAGCTCTACAACTCCTATATATAGTGAATCACTAAATTACGTGGTTAGCAACATAAAAAAAAAGGTGTGATAGTGACGGGCATGATCCGTCACTGTCGCATCATCAGCCGACCTAAAAAAAAGTAGGGTCTGCACAAAAGGTCACCCTAGGCCATCATGGTGTACGCCGCTGCCGTCCTCTATCGTCACCGTTGTCGTAGATCTCTATGTTGGCGTGCCTGGTGAGGAAGAGGGCGACCCCCACCTGCTCGTAGCCTTCCGGGAGCTTGTCGGTGGCCTACGACGCGATCCGGACGGCGTCGAAGGTCACCATCTCTGCGATGTCAACGGTAGCCTTGTCGATTGCTTGTCTTGATAGTGCCTGGCTTATGAGGGGATGATGATCGCCACTATCCCCTCATAAGCCAAGCACTATCAAGACAAGCAATCAAGAACGCACCTCGACATTGTACTTGCCGTAGAGATCGAGCTTCGCCACAATGCCATGATTTTTGCTTCTTGATGAATTCAAGGATATTGATGTTCGCTGGCGCTGATGAGGCCACGTCCAACCTCCATGTTAGGCTCGAGATGTACGGCTGAAAGAATGGTGGCCGCTGATGGAGACACCAAAATGTTTCATCTCGCAACTTGGCCGCCAAATTTCAGGAGTACCTGCTGCCGCTACTACACATCTATGCGAGAGAGAGAGAGAGAGAGAGAGAGTTTTCATGATGACCGAGGGCTACGCGTGACTGATGGAGGGAGGGGTGCGTGGTGTGAACCTGCATCGGCGCAGGTGCTATGAAAGAAAAGAAAAAAGGTGACGGCAGTAGCATGAAACGTGGAAGGGATATACACACACGTCCGGAAGCATTTTTCGTCCGCGTGACGTCGTTAATCGTGTCCTAGGTCCTGCCATCTGCTCTTCACCAACAAGTTCGGATCGTTTGACAGCCAGTTATGACACGGGCACGAGGGCAGGCCACCACAGTGCTTCGTGCATGGCAGCGTGGCATGCACTAAGGCTAACAGTGTCATCGTTGGGGCACGCGGGGTGGCTGTCTAGCAGAGAGCTCATCTCTCGGCTGCTCTGGCGCATCTACTTGCATTGTTTTAAGCACAACATTCAGGCCACCAAATCAAACTTAAATCCTCCAGTAGTCATCGGATGCTCACTCTCAGACCAAAATCCTCCAGCAGTCATCGGGATTTGAGAGATTCAAGTGTCAAGCTCCATTGATGCCGCCTTGATTTGTGTTTGGAGAAGTAGATGAGGACGAATGAACGTGCAGGAAGTTTAATTTCGCAAATGCAAAGCTGGTTACATCCATTTGACAATATTGATTCAAGTAATTTCTTTTATTTGAGTTCAAGAATAGAAAGTGTTTCAATTTTGGAAACATGGATGCGACCTTGTAGACGGACGGACTCTCCATTAATGCTGGAAACACGTCGCGTTGTGATGGTCCCAGAAAAATAAACTAACCAATGAAATTGTGCCAGGGGAGCACCTACGGGAACAGGTAGACGGGAGCCCAAGCCGCATCCAGATCAGAGTCGTCAGACTCGGTTAAGCATGACGAGAATCACACTTGGAGTCCGGTTATGATTACTGAAGGCAGAACCAACTATTGGCAGACTGCACATCTAAACTAAATTTAATAGGTAGTAGAGATATGCATCATCATGTTTCCTTTTTTTTTCTATAAAAGTCTTTACTTATGATCGCAAAAAAGAAAAAGGCCCTTCTAGTAAAATTTGTTGTGTTCCATGCAATGATGCAACTTGCAGGCTATGGCTATGCGTCTGCGTTCCATGCAATATACTCAAAGTGCGGGTGTGCTTAATGTGCTTGCCAATCTACGGGCATATATCAGAGTGTTCATCTTGCTACTAACCGGCAAAAAAAAAATGTGCCCATCAAATTGTATAATTATTTAGTCTAGTTTGTCTTAAATCAAATGTTTCATGTTAGATTAATAACATAAGACTCATGATTCACCATGAGAAATACTTTCATGATATACAATTGACATGCCATCCAAAATATTAAACTTTTAGAAATTGCTGGTCAAAGAAAAAAAAAGTTTGACCTAGGACAAAACTAAAAAGAACAAATAATAAAAGGAAATATTTATTAACCTCCGGAGTTTCAACAACTAAAACAAAAAAAACATTATTAGCACGTTTTTTTGCATGAATAACACCTGCACGTTTTTTTTTGGGGGGGGGGTGGGGGGGTGGGGGGCGCTGACAATGCTAGACTGGATGGCAGCTTAGATTCTGTACGAACGATCTGACCTTGATATACAAGAAAATACACATAAATTTTAAGATGGCAATTCGACAGCACCACATATAATTTCCACAGGGCAACTTGAAGTAGTTATTAGTGCCTACTACTCATTTAAAATTCGGAGTCAAGTAATACTACAACAGACAAAGAATGCTGGACGAAGCAAAATTTGAGGAGCGACATCTAGGAATCTACAACCAAATTATTTTGGTTGCAATGTCTGTGAAAGTCCATAGTCGATCTTGTCCTTGTTTAACTCTTGCAGTACTCTAATATTTGATCACAAGCCAACAGCAACCTGAAAGGAGAATAAGATAAATTCAAGGGAAAGACTTAACAGCATAAATCATCTGGAGTAAAGAAAAGGAAATGACCGGAAGACTAGCACTTCAGAAGCCTATTAATAATCTGATATCAGAAAATATACTTTGTTACAATTCACAAGTAAGGTCTGTATGGATTATGGAAAGACACCTTAGCATCTAAGTATCACAAGCAGTCTCACGAGACTAAAGCTTTTTTGCTATTCCTATCTTGATCTGGAAGTAAGGTATGTGATAGCACCACTATCAAGTATTAAGAGAAGAACCTAACTGGCTGCCCCAGGCAACTGCAAAAAGGTACCATATATACATATGCAACTCCAGGGTGTCTGGCCTTGAGGACTCAACTGAACCAACCTAATGCAGCATGGAGCTAATGTGTCACAAAAGTTAGCAAAATGACTTTCAAACTGCTTCAGATAGTAACTTGCTACACTTTTGAGTAAATTTCTATCTTGTACTCCCTCTGTATGGCGCTTTATCCAGAAGAATGACTATTCATCCCTTATCTTCTGGACAGCACCATCTTACAATAAGAGGACATTCCTGCAGGAAATTTGGCTGACAATTTCAATCCCCATAAAAATCATATTAAGGAAAAAAATATAGTTGATTGAAAAAAGGTCCTATAATGTTATATATCGTATCCACAAGTTCTGCCCCCTCACTGGTCATGTTAGAATGCTCTGACGGAGGCATGGAAACACAACAACAGTAAATATGTGTTTTGTCAGGTTGTACCTCACCAATCTTGTAATCCCCTCTTTATCCGTTATCGTGTATACGATTATCTATCTTAAATCCTAATCTGCATGGCATAGGACTGACAAGGCTAAACGTCAGTTCCAGTTGTAGCACGCATTAAGGTGTCCAGGACAAACCATACAAGTAAATAAAGTTATTTTGAAAACCACCAATGTAAAAATAGTAGCTAATAATATTTACATGAAACTTTCCCTCAAAAAAAATATTTACATGAAACAGACAAGACTACCATAGTCACCATTTCAAAGAATTTAGAGTATCAAGATCCTTGAGTTAACAATATATTGAAAGAAGGAATCTAAGCTAATTAACTGAAAACCCAATGATTTAACTATGAATGAAAAAGAGAGAGAGAGCACAAAACAGGCCACTAACAGTGTTCTTGCAATTTGTTTGGAGATTCAACCATGCATGTAACATGTGAAAATGTAAAGAACCATGTCGGAAAAAGTAAACATACAGTATGCAGAAAACATGGATATAGCATGTACTATGGCCGCGAGTATGAGAGTGTTTAGTATGGTTGGGGCTGTGGGTGGCTGAGGAGGCTGCAGGAATGCTCAAACCATGTCAGATGTTGGAAAACATTAAACATATACTAGAGCTTTGCACTCAGAGAGAGGAAGATAGGACTCAATTTGGCTTGCCTTTATTCATCGAAGTGCAAATAGAGCTGGCTCCTAACAAAATTTCCTTACAACTTAACAAAACAATCCTTACTCAAACAAAGAGAATGAGAGACTAACAAATCCAATATTTTGCTAACTAACTGATGGCAAGCACTGAACTTGGGCTTTAAGCAACCCTGGCCTTCTACTTGCACTCATGTTGGACATTTTATAGATATCTCAAGCATTGCATGGTACTTCAAACATGTCTTGATACATCATGATCTCAGTGAACTCTAAACCAGCTACTTCCTCTGTTCTTAAATTGTTGTCATGAGGTCAACAATTTTAGTTCAATTTTGAACTAGATTTGCTGTCTGAAGGACATTAATTTGAGAATGGGGTAGTAGGGAGTTAAGGTATAAAAAGGAATTGTTATTTTAATATCAAACAAATACAGCAATAGGAACGGGCAAGTAAAACAAGTTACTAAAAATGAGCTTTAGAGTGAACTTACCAGTTACCAGCTTACAAGTCAGTAAATGGTATCACGTCATGCATGACTACCATTGCCTTTTAGCTTGACTTCAAGCTCTAGCTCTCTGTGTCTAACCTCCAATTCTAAACATTTATTCTCAAGCTTCATTTGCTCATTCTCCAATCGCATATTTTCTAGTTCTTGGTCCTTCCTTTTACTGAACTGTTCCCACTTGAAGCGTTGCTTTGCAAGTTCCAGTGCCTCAGCTTCAATCTGCATGCGCTGTTTCTCAATCTCTGCAGACTGTATAGCCAAGTCTTTTTTAACCAAAGCCAAGTTAGTTCCATCAGGGAAAATTTTATTGGTATCCACTGTGATGCTATGGGGATCAGACCTCCTAATATAGTCATGTGAGCTGGAAGAATTCCCAAAACCTATATCCTCCTGATCCACCATATGTCGCACCCTTTTGTGCATAGGTGGGCCCCCTTTATTGACATGCACGGTGTGATGCTCATCATCATTATCTTCCTCTTCTTCAGTGTCTGCACTATGATCATCTTCTTCAGCATCTCCACTTGCTCTCTTTCTTGCATCATATTCGTCTTTACACCTAAGAGCCATCTGCAATGAACGCTGAAGTGCAGGATCCTCAGGTAAACTGATCCTGTTGTTATTGTGGTAGGAGCACATCTCCTCATAGAACAAGTGCTTAGAGCTTAATATCTTCCTCGCGTCATCTTTCATCTTATCAGAGAGATTATTCATTCCATCAAGAAGTTCTGGCTTCTCCACAACCATGCAAGTAGTACCCCGACCTAGGATATCTGTAAGTCTTTTATACCTCTTATTAAGGTCATTGAACTTATCTTCACACTGTTGTGGGGATACAAGGCAGCCTCGCTCACCCATGACCTTTGATATTGCCTTCCACTTACCTTTCTTCTGCATCATTGCACAATTTCTCCTACCACCTCCTAAATCAGCTCCTGGATCCTCCCCAGTGTAAGATACAGCAGTAATCAAAAGCTTAACCATTGAATCAGTCCACTTCATCCGATGCCATGCACATCCCTTCTTACCCTTGCCTGTCTGGCTACCAGTACCATCCTCGTTCATACCGTGTTCTTCATCATCGCTCAGACTGTTCTTCATGTGATGGTGACTGTGCTGGTGGTGATCAACCTTGCCATGTTCCCCAAATTGAAATTCTGACAGCTGATCTTGATCTGTAAGCTGATTCATATGGATTGAGAAATTGCCCGGCATCTGAGAGTGGTTGAAACCCTGATTCCCAGAGTTTGGAGCATTCATCTGCATGGGGTTACGATGCAAGTCTAAACTCCCATAAGGTGTTCCTTGCATCAAGTTTCCAGAGGGTAAGCTATTTCCATCCATTTGCCCCAAGGATCATCCAGCCACTAATATTCCCTCAATATATATAAATAATCAATTGGTGCTTGAGCCCTCCTTATCAGTCTGCAGCCCCACCTAAAATGTATCCAAGGAACTAGTGAGTACAATGCACATGAGCACTTCAATAAGGATCTTCAATTATTCCGTGAATATAGCAGTCCAAGCAACCTAAAAAACCATCTATGTATGGCCAACCGTCAAGACAATTGGAGCTTCTGCTTCAATGCAGAATCAACCTATTAATTCACTGCAACTCCATTTGTCCACCAATTTAGAGGCAACCGATTCATCAAAGCTCTGCCATTACTAAAAACAGCTCATGTCCGTAATTCAATTGAAATTACCTTAACCGACGCCGCAGACAAAACAAAAGGAACTGGAGCTAGCAAAGCTGCACCGGCGCCTTAACCGCGTACCATCTACCAAGAACGCCTACACTGTCAGCTGATACCGAGCGGACAGTAACAAGAACCTAATCGGACCACACGGCACGCGGACAAGCAACTAACTGAACGGCGCGGACAAAAGATTTGAACTTGACTTGCGACGAACCTCACTTTTTTGGAAGGGATCCAACAAGGCTTAGGATGACTCACCACCAAGACTACAGAACCAATCCGACCAGCGTCGCGGCGGATCTTCCGCTCGACTTGCGCGAGTGGGGGCGCGGCGCTGCTGCAGCAAGTGGGCCAAGGGCGGCGGGTGGAGTATCCCGCTCCGGCGGAGAGAGAGAGAGGGAGTGGGAGGGAGAGGGACGGAGGACCGGCGGTGTTGTTGAGCTCTGCTGCGTCGGCACGGGAGTGGGTGAGGGACACGCCAATCACAGCCAAGCCTCGCCCAGTCAGTCGCGCAGCTGTGCGGGAAGGCGGCCGTCGCCAGGGTTGGAAAATGCGGTGAAAACCGGCCGGGTTTCGTGAAAACCGGCCAAACCGGTCCGGTCCGGTTTGTCCGGTTTGGCGAAAACCGGTCGGTTAAATTTGAACAAATTTGAAAATTTGAAAAAAATTATATAAAAATTATGATAAAAAACTAGATATTTTATGATGAATTATGATGAAGAAATCATATGAAACAAACATTATTTGACCCTCGAAAAAATTAAAATAATAAAAGTAGAAGGAAAAAATAAAAAAAAATATAACCTTATCCTCACCGACGCGTTGAGTACCAATTCATCGCCCACGCTCCCGCGACTGGATCCCGCCGCCCCCCCTCCCCCCCCCCCCTTCAACTAAGTAGTAGTTATATCTCAAGTATTTCTATAACTATGTATTGACTACTACGTGTTGTATGCTTATGTTACTGTTAGTTGGATCATATATTACTTGTTTTTTATATGTTTTATACATATGTATAATATTATTGTAAACTATTATCAAAGTTATTGTCAAAATTTATATTTTTTCGCATATTTTTTCTTTTCCCAAGATTCTTCACTTTTGTTCTTTACTGTTGGCCGGTTAACCTTCCAAACCGACCGGTTAGCCGTTCTTGACGGCACTGCCAAATTGAAATCTCAATTCGACCGGCTAGCCGGCCGGTTTGACCGAAAACCGGTCAATGCGTTGATGCGGGGCGGGCCGGTTTCGCCGCATCAACCGCATTTTCCAACCCTGATCGTCGCAGCCTCGCAGGAGTAATTTTTTAGTACCACTAGACAACACAGTTGATTAGATTAGCAGTAATGATAAATTATAAAAGGAAAGCTGCTTGATCTATTTTTTAATTAAAATTGATGTCCTAGAGATATTAATTTTAAATAGAAAAATATGAAAGAATGTTGTTAGTGTATCTTAGTGTATCTTCAATAGAAACAACAATTTCCGCATATGGAGAGAGAATTGCTGACTCGTCTATTGTTTTCGAATCATGGATTTATTCGTGAAATTAGTTCCGGTGATAGTTCCCCAATGTTTTTAGTGGGGGAGCGCTTTGGCCTCCTCGCAAAAAGAAAAGGTTACTCTATAAACCTTTTAACATGACACTTGGACGACACTCACTCATACTGAAGAATGCGCGCAGCAAATAATCCCAACCCGTTTTGGTCGACTTTTGTTTAGAATGAGGTCTATAGAATCATTCTTGAATTTGAGAGCAGCGGCAGCACAAAGCCGCTTTATCCTCTTTTATGAAATATAATTGATTCTGAATCTGTGTATATACTAATCTAGAAGTGGGGCTAGTTCAGCTCTTCCTACGGCGCTGTCAACCTTGTGCCTTTACTTGGGGAGTACAATCTTGAAGGAGACTAGCAATCTTTTGTGAAGTAATTAGTTGACAACGGAATAAAGCTATAGCAAACTCATTGCAAAGTTTGGTCGCCCAATGAGCAGAGTTCAGAACCACTTGGTATACTGTATCACCTTGCATTGAACCATTTTTTCTTGAACACACAAAAGAGCTGCGTATCTTTGTTATATAGGAAAAAAAGAGCGGTCCATACAAAACCCCTCAGGCTAGGACCGAAGCAAGAGGAGTGGTTACATACTCACACGATGTCCTTTTATAAATAAACTCACAAGAAAACTTGACCAAAGAAAACGAAAGCTAGCCCTGGCTAAGCAATCTTCCTAGACCAAGCTCATTGAGCCCTCGAGCTCCAGCGACACTCAGAGTTGTGCCTCCAACTTGAGATTGGTCAAGGCCATCTGAATGCTGGGTGAAGCTCCTTCAAAAACGCCAACATTACTGTGCTTCCAAAGTGTCCAAGCACCTAGAATAATTAGAGTGTTCACTCCCTTGCGATGTGTCTTCTCAACCCTTTTACTGGTCCGTCTCCACCAAGAAGCAAATTCACTTTCATCTATCCGGGGGGCTAGCCGTTACAGGTTGAATACTTGAAATAATTTGAACCAAAATTCCCTTACGAAGACACAACCGACCAAAATATGCTGCACTGTTTCTTCTTCCTGAGAACAGAGAACACATTGTTCAGGATGATCCAGGCCTCTCTTTGCTAGCTTGTCTGCTGTCCAACACTTGTTCTTAATGGTAAGCCACAAGAACATTTTGCATTTGAGTGGCGTCCAGGACTTCCAGAAACGTTTTCAAGGCTCAAACGTGATTGATCCTTGAAAAAACATCTTGTATGCATCTTTGGAGGAGAAATATCCTGAGACATTATGCTTCCAAAGGTGTTGGTCATCACTGTCAGAGAGAGTAATGGCGGCAATTAAATCCCAGAGAATGAGATACTCAATAAGACCATTGATCAATAAACCTCCATGAATATCTCTCACCCATGTCAGATCTGTGAATGTCTCCTCCACAGTTCTAGAACAGATAATACGGCTCGACACTACTCCAACCACTTCAGGAGCAAGATCTACCAAAGCATAGCCATGTAGCCATCTGTCTGACCAAAATAAGATATTTTTCCCATTCCCAAGTTGAGAGACAATAGATATGGGGAACATAGCTCGCGCATTAGGCCTCCCTAAAGCAGCGTGAGATTTTCTTGGTTACTTGCAGTTCAGCTTCAACGGGCTGGATAAAAAGGGCTACGTCATCAGCATATATGGAGATACGATGGTTAATTGCTTGCCGAGATAGAGGCTGTAGCAGGCCTTGTTCTCCCACCTTCATGAATAGGCTATTCAGGACGTCCATCACAATTATGAAGAGCATTTGCGATAATGGGTCTACATTGAACCACTCACCAGTAATCGTTGCAAGAACATGAGCCCGACTTAAAATGGTGGAACCTATTCAGATCCCTGACCACAAACTCCCTCTCAACAATGCCACTGATGAGCTTGAACGCCTCATGGCAATCACAGCACATCCTCAGGTTCTTCATTACTCTGATGGTCATTCCCTTCGGGACAACCAACAAACCAAATCCTAGAGCTAAAATCTCACTGTGCACTCCAACCATCACTTCATTACCTTCCCCTCCATCTTCCTCAACATCAGACACTCTAGCACTCCCAAGTCTCCCTTTGTAGCCTTTCTGCCGCATCTTAACCTCTAACTCATCTAACAACATTAGCATTTCATCTGCTCTCGCACCAGCACAAGATATCCCACCAGCATAGAACACATAGGGGATGTCCTTGACCTCGATCCAGCTGCACCCAGGATCCTTCCTTATGCCACGTCGCCTCATGCTTGACCATACAGCAGCAGCATTGTCCGTCTGGCCAGCTGAAACGAATGCATTTGACATCACTACCAGGCCACCTGCTACGTCTTGGTTGAACTCTGACATCCTCTGGCCTGCCATGGTTGCTAGGTCCACGCGCTTATGCGTCCGGCATGCTGATAGCAACGAGTTCCACATCATGGCAGCATCATTGCCTTCAACCTGCGCTTCGTTGGCTAGCTCAAATGCTTCCTCCAGCCGTCCTGCTCGGCCGAGCATGTCAACGGCACATGTGTAGTGGCTGGGGGTTGGAGCAATGCCGTATTTGCTCTGCATGGAGCGAAGCAGGTGGAGACCGGTGTCAACAAGACCAGAATGGTTGCAAGCGTGCATGACTCCTAGCAGCGTGACATAGTTCGGCTGCACACCTCGATCGTTCATCTCATTGAACAAAGTGATCGCGCACCTCCAGAGGCCATACTTGGCCGCTGCGACGATGATGGAGGTGTAGGGGATGACGGAGGGCCGCTGGATCCTGTCGAACACCTTTCTTGAGTGCCCGTAGCATCCGCATTTCGAGTACATGTCAACCAGGGCCACTGCAACCACGTCGTCGCCGTCATAGCCAAGCCGGAAAACTGCGCCATGGATGCACTTGCCAATGCCGAGACGCGCCACGCCGGCGCACGCGCTCAAGACGCTCGACAGCATGAAGTGGTTGGGCGACACGTTGTTGAATTTGGTTCTGAGCTCCGCGAAGAGATGGATCGCCTCGTTCCCAAGCGCGTTCTGCGCGTAGGCAGACATCATCGCGCCCCACGACACCACGTTCCTCGCCGGCGCGGGCATGCCGTCGAACACCGCGCGCGCGTCCTCAACAGCGCCGGCCTTCCCGTACATGTCGACGAACGCGGTGGCTACGACGGCGTCGCGCGCGCACCCGGCGACCTCCGCGCGCGCGTGCACCTGCCGGCCGAGCCCCGCGTCCGCGAGGCGCGCGCACGCGGTGGCGGCCGTCGAGAGGGTCACCGCGTTCGGCCTCACGCCGCTAGACGCCATGGCGCGGAGGAGAGATAGGGCGTCGCGGGGCCGGCCGGCGGCGGCGTACCCTGACATGAGCGTCGTCCAGGAGACCACGTCGCGGCCACGCATTCCGTCGAACAGGTAGCGGGCGACACCCGTGGCGCCGCAGCGACAGTAGGCGGCGAGGAGGTGCTTGGAGGAGGAGGCGGTGTAGGCGACGCCGGCCTTGAGGAGCTTGGCGTGGGTGGCGGCGACGGACGCGAGGTCGGAGGCGCCCCGCAGGAGGTGGATCAGCACCGGCGTGAGCGTTGCTGAGGGCGCCGCCATAGGGCCGGTTGTCATGGCTGGGTCATGCACAGAAAGCTCTAGATACTTGGATGCAAGGACGGGGAGCCAGCGACCAAACCCTAGCTACCCGATGCTTGCCAATAGCGCCGGTGATCAAGATCAGCCATAGCGGCGCCAATCAGAGAGGCGAGGGACGCGAGGTGTCTCACGAGGAAGAAGGCCCCCGTTTGGTAGGCCTCATTGTCTAGCTTAGAAAAAAGCCCACCACTCGGCCCATCAGAGGCCTTTCACCAGACACTTCTTCGCTTCTGAAACTCTTCAGTTGACCTTTAAAATGGCTGAACGGTCAAATAACGCTCCTAGCTTGATTTCCAGCAGTGGTTAGCTCCGTTAACACGCTCAACTGACAAATCCTGAATCTGAAGGTGTCTGATCTCATTCTCGAATGAATCTGTGCTGAACTTCAAGCTTTTTTTTTTTTCTGTTCTGTCCTTTCGCGATGCAATTGAGACGGGGCACAATGTCTCAACTTTGTCTCCGACTGAAAATAAAAAAGAAAAGAAATATTCTAAATTGAATCTTGCGTCCTGCTGGCCAGAGTACACACAACAACCTGATGACCAAAGAATTATGAAGTGGATTTAGGTAGCACCATTTGTTTTTGTATCTCTGCGTCTTATATTTTCAGCTAACGTTCTGATGGTTTTATGCTAAGTATAATCTTGTGATTTGTGAGGTGGGACTGTTTCATTTGATATTTGTGCCTCACTGGAATAACCAAAGGGAGGACATCATGATTATGCGGATACAAAACACTGTTAGATAATAAAATGAAAAAAAATACGACTCATGTTACCATTAAAAAACACAATTCATGTTCGTAGCTTCAGATGGTTAATTGTGCGGCTTTTCATAGGCATTTGCTTCTATTTTTTGCCGCGTCTCCCAGATTCTAACCCTTTGGTCATTTCATGTATTTTGGTTGGCTTGCCCGTCAAGACTTAAAAGCAGTTGGCCTCATGTACATCACTTCACATTGGAGCTTCCCTGAGCAGAACCAAAAGGCAACACCATCCACTTTATCTGCCACATATTGATGATTGATCCATAGCACGTTAACATCACATACTAGCCTGGAACCCAAACAATGGCACGCTGCAGATTCTTCACATATTATGGCACGGAGCAATCCACAGAAATCCATAGCCCATATCTGTTACTTGCTTTGTGGTGTGCAGCTGCAGGCAAATTTGCACCACAAATCAACTCCCTGGAATTCAAATACCGCACACTAAAAAAAAAGCGGGAAAAAACACAGTGAAAACGAGTTGAAAATGACAGACCACACGAACAGGAAATGAAGACCATTAGACCTACGCAGATGAAGGCCGCTGATCTGAAGCAAAAGTTACAAGCCCGGACGGCCGAAGTTCATCCGATCCGCCCACATGAAGCAATCAATGGTCGCACATGGAAAAGTTACTAGCAACGGCCTTCTCCATCTTTCATCACAAAGCAACATCCCATGTTCTCAAGTACAGAAGCATGTTCCTGTCTTTGGTGCACATTCAGACACCAGTAGCGCCAACACGACACGCTGCTGGTACCAAACGAATCAAAACAGCAGAATGTGCATTCAGAGATCAGTGGCGCCAACATGTCATGTTTGTGGTACCAAATGGACCAATCCAGTAGGATACTCATTAACAAATCAGTGCATATTGATTACGAGCACCAATTAGGACATCATGATACTATCCCTGAAAGTCATTTTTCTTGTTTACTATGCATTAAATGGGCAACACGACAGAGATTACAGATACGAGAATGAACGTACAAGAACATGCCGAGTAATTGGGAAGGTATCACAGAACATGTATGTCATCCGTAAGCTATCAAAGAACATGCTGGCAGATAGTTCAATACTCTTTTAACATTGGCACCAAACTTGCCATCAACGTACTCGAACACACATTGTATGATTCAGCACTGGTTGAATATAGCAGCCACTGAACATATTAAGAGTCTAAAAGGTACACGATTCTGACCCAACCAACAAATCCAGCGATACAGCTCAATGGAACCCCAGCAATCTCAAATACAGTAGCTTACATGGCAAGACTTGACAAAAGAACAGCCAGAATAAAGTAGTAAGACAAGAATACAGGGCTTAGAAGCACTTCCGGTGAACAATCGCTGGACCTGACTCATCATACTCACCCTTTGAGATCCACATCTATCATATTCAAAGCATGCTGTTAGTATACTGACAATGAAAAAGAAATCATTGCGCAACAACTGAAACATAGAAACAGTTGATATTTGAGCAACGAAGAAGCAGAATCTTTACCTGTTGGAAGGTGCTGAGGGAGGCAAGGATGGACCCTCCAATCCAGACACTGTATTTCCTCTCAGGGGGCGCCACCACCTTGATCTTCATGCTACTAGGAGCAAGAGCAGTGATCTCTTTGCTCATACGGTCAGCGATACCAGGGAACATGGTTGAGCCACCACTGAGCACAATGTTACCATAGAGATCCTTCCTAATATCCACATCACACTTCATGATGGAATTGTAGGTGGTCTCATGGATTCCAGGTGCTTCCATACCAATGAAAGAAGGCTGGAAGAGGACCTCAGGGCATCTGAACCTCTCTGCCCCGATGGTGATCACCTGGCCATCAGGCAGCTCATAGCTCTTCTCCACAGAGGAGCTGCTCTTGGCAGTCTCCAGCTCTTGCTCATAGTCAAGTGCCACATAGGCAAGCTTCTCCTTGATGTCCCTTACAATTTCCCGTTCGGCAGTAGTGGTGAAGGAGTAACCCCTCTCAGTGAGGATCTTCATCAGGCTGTCAGTTAGGTCACGCCCAGCGAGGTCAAGACGAAGAATGGCATGTGGAAGGGCATAACCTTCATAGATCGGCACAGTATGGCTGACACCATCACCAGAGTCCAACACAATACCTGCAGAACCAACAAAGTTTATCCAGTTGAGATGTACAAAATTTACATCACCAGATGTGTTTTGATGGGAAAGGATGATCAGTTAATCACCTGTTGTGCGCCCACTAGCGTAAAGGGACAGCACGGCCTGGATGGCGACATACATGGCCGGCACGTTGAAGGTCTCAAACATGATCTGGGTCATCTTCTCCCTGTTCGCCTTGGGGTTAAGGGGTGCCTCTGTCAGCAGCACAGGATGCTCCTCGGGCGCGACACGAAGCTCGTTATAGAAGGTGTGGTGCCAAATCTTCTCCATGTCATCCCAGTTGCTGACGATACCGTGCTCGATCGGGTACTTGAGGGTGAGGATACCCCTCTTGGACTGGGCCTCATCGCCAACATAGGCGTCCTTCTGCCCCATCCCCACCATCACACCAGTGTGGCGTGGGCGCCCGACGATACTTGGGAAGACGGCCCTGGGCGCATCATCGCCAGCGAAACCAGCCTACAGAGAACACAATCATCAATCAGTACAACTAGTGGCCGGACTGTCGATTTACACGGATCAATCAGGAGGAGGAGCACAAACCTTGACCATGCCGGTGCCATTGTCGCAGACAAGGGGCTGGATGTCCTCGCCGTCAGCCATCTGGTGTGTTGTTCTGTTGCATCAGGCAGATTCAAAAACAAAAAAGGTTACTAACACAATCCATCAATCATCAATCTTTTTTCTATTGCTCGTTCGGACATTCTCTGTGTTGCTAAGCTGATGACGTGTAACCGCTCGAGCAGTCAAGCTAATCCTACAGGCACGCCATCAACTCGACAGAGGCAGCTAAACCTCTTCATCCCCTCATAAACCTTTCTTAATCTCGAACAAAAATTTGAAAAATGAACTGCTCCCTGCTAGTACTGTCCCCCGAGGCAAACGAATCCGCCACGAAATGGACGGATCGAAACACCCGTACCAGCAACAAAGCATCGGATTCAAGGGCGCGCTCACTCACGGCAAAGAAAAGATCCACCCCACACAGAACGAAATGAACAAATCATCAGAGAGGCAGGCCTCCCTTACCAGCAACGAAGGAAGGCGCCGATCCGAATCCCACTACGCGCCGGTCGCGAGGACGACGTCGAGCGGAGCGGAGCGGCGGCTGGGGTGTAACGGGTGCTGCGGCTGGATCTGGGTGGCGGCGTGCTCGTGGCGGAGGACCGGGTGGTGGTGTTTATACTCGTGATGACGGAGAAGGGGATGTGTGTGGTACGTGGACTCGGCTGACGAGTGGTCCGTGACACCGCGCGGGGATACGGTTTGAAATACGAGACGTGTATACGTATTTCTTTTCCCAGTCCATACGATTTCAAACTTGGGATTCCTTTCATTTTTGGAATAACCCGGGTTTAATATTTTGGAGCATAAATAAAGTTTTGTTTGGGTCGTTGGCTGATCATATACCTTTCTATCTCTGTTAGAGCACAGTCAGAAGAGGTAAAAGAACTCACTCTAAATTAGATAATTTGAGGATATAAAACCTAAAACCTCACAAAATATTTTAGTTCTCTTCTAAATTCCTATCGTTTGTAGTTATACTAGAAGAGTTAGATTCTCTAATGCTCAAAGGAAGCAAACATTTCTGTGAGCGAAAATGCTAGCCTGGACCAATTCAAAGCATTTTTAGACACATTTTAAAAGAAACTGTTGGAGGAGAGAAAAAAGTAACCCTATTATTATTTTTAGATTCATCTCAAAAGGAGGATTTTGGGATCTAATTTTGTAGGCATCTCTTGAAAATGTTCTTACATGTACAAACCTACAAATTGAAAAGATCAGTTTTGTGTATATCTATGGGATCAACACAATAGTTGATCAAACTAACACAATAGTTGATCCCATGCATATCTATGGGATCAACACAATAGTTGATCAAACTAACACGAACACAAAGAGTAGATGCTTGGTTTAGAGAACGTCTACTTACAAAATAGTGTCTCGCGTGTAGTACGGGCAAAGATAGATGAGTGAATTCCAATTATTCAGGAATTGATTCCTTCCACGGGAACTACACGAGTGGTCCACGACCAAATAAAAAGAAATGCAGATTTGGAATCAAGAACGAAAAGAAGAAAAAAAAAACAGAAAAGCCTGAGCCTGGAATGCGCTGGAGATGCTCATACAACCTGGACCGCACGATAGACGACGCTGAGGGTTCAACGGCCGTCCGATGTGTCCAGCGGTAGGCCCACTCGGTCGTACGTGCGCTCGCGCCCAACTGGTTCTTCGCTGGATCCGGGTCGGCGTGAGTCGAGGCCCAGCCCACCTGACACCATTCCAGATGTTCTCTTTTTATTTGCCTGGCCAGCTTGTACCTGGACCAGAAAAAATGAAAAAAATAATTAATCCAGCTTGTACATGAATCATCTGATGAATAATCAATTGAGAAAATGGCTGGTTGGGCATGATTCTGAAAAACAGCTGTTGGCAATGAGTTGATAGTCTTCTGCACGATCAACTTAATTAGCGCCAGCCAATTTGATGTTTTTTCCTTGCATTTTTTAAAGGACAGTTACTCAGTTGCACTGATGGAGCTTCTAGGGAGCCACCCCAACTTTTATGACTCAATTTCGCATAAGAGCAAATACAATAACGTTGTCTCATAGGTCATCTCATGACACGTAATCTTAAGACGAGTTATGAGACAACTGATATAATAAATAATTTTATTAGTTGTTTTCTATTAATTATATGACTTTTTAATTTATAAAAATATAAAGAAATATTTATAAATTAAAAGCTACTAGAACTCGAATAATGGTGTGAAAGTGATCTCATACTCCTAAATTTTAGGACATGAGGTGGTTGCCATTCAAAACAACTATCTCTTTTCACCATCTTCTCACTGTTCCACATCATCAAAAATCTTATGTGGCAATATATAAAACAACCTATAAAACTGTCTACGTGTAGCATTATACCTGCCCTAAACTGGACATCAATAGATCACTCATTTGAAACTTCAAAAGAGAAACCTCCATATAACCATCATTTTTCGAAAAATAAAACCTCCATGATCATGTATATATGTTCATTTAGCGTGCATAAAATAAAGCAGACAAATCGCAGATTCACATAGATCCGTCATGAAATAAAATTAAGAACACGACATCACCGTCTTTTTTTCTTTGTCCTTAAACTACGGCAAGTTCCTGTCCAAAAAAAAAACTACGGCAAGTTGTGTCAGTGTGTTCTTTTACAAGTTGCACACGCTTGCACGTGGCACAGTATACTCTCTCTCTTCTTCGCATAGATCCCTGGGTCCGCAGCGAGAGGCACTCATTTTCTCAATGAAAAAAAGGAGCTCTTTTGCCTCTTAATGAAATTTCGGAGTAGTACGTTAGCCTATTGCTCTAAAAAAAAAGATCCTCTCTGGATTTTTATTCAGGCACCAACTTTGACAAGAGTCAATTTGTGCTATATGTTTGATCGATGATCGAAAATATGTCTTGTATTAGTACTCCCTCAAGTTTTTATATTGAGACAACTTAATTTCTTAGTTCAACAGTTTAACTAAAACTACTGCTATTACGCCATCGATTAGAAACAAAGGAAGTAGCAGTTATCTCACTAACTAACCGTATTGCGATACGTACAGATCCACCAAAATGCATGATCTTCGATTATTAATACTTTTCTTTCTGCCAGCCGAAATAAGATCCTTTCTTTCCCATCTTGGGATCTCGCATAGGTCCCAGAGGCGCATGCATGCATGCAATGCAACAGTGTGAGCCTTTACGGCCGCCATCATTATCATGCATGATAGAGTGCTAATAAAGAGTTTCGATTAAGATCGGAGATCTCAAAATGATCTGGATAGTGGGCACAGTGTGAATCGCCAACCTCCGATCATGGCCTCGTGGGTCTGTCTGTGTCTGCCTGTTAAGGACGACGCACATTCGTGCGGCCAGCTGCTCGTACTCATGCCTCTCCAATTATAAGGCGTTGTTCTCATCACGTGCTACTACAATTTGATCCTCTGAAACTGAGAGATTTCGCTCACTTTCTTCAAGGTATTTCGGCAAGGAAAAACATACACTAATTAACGAACTGTGTCTTGCAATAGT
Organism: Eleusine indica; assembly: GCA_030378355.1. Classification (NCBI taxonomy): domain Eukaryota; kingdom Viridiplantae; phylum Streptophyta; class Magnoliopsida; order Poales; family Poaceae; genus Eleusine; species Eleusine indica. Next base: position 52,294,924 of record CM059494.1, read on the forward strand.
ACAAATTCACTGAGATCATGTCAGTTGATCACCAAAACGGAGGTGATTTGGGCTCAATTCTGTAATTTGGGCTGGTCGAAGAAATACGTTCGCAACTTTTTGGACTCAACTCTCGATGGGCCAAACTAGAAGTTGGGAAAAGCCCAAATGTTGGCCTAATAGAAGGTTCATTGTCGCTGTTTCCTCCACTCCGTTCTCCGGCGCTTGCTCCTACAGTCCTACTCCTCTTCCTCCATTTCAAAAAAAAAAAAAAAAGTACTCCTCTTCCTCTCCTAACCCTAGACAACACACATCCATCGAATCGGGCCTCTGGGGCGCAGCGATTTTGGTCGAGATTTTACTAGCGGCATGTGGGTATCTCGTTCTCGTTCCCTGGATTCATGTGCTTGCGTTTCCTCTTTCCTGATTTGTGGCGTATGATACGATCCGTGTTCATGTCGGCTTATATGTTCACTTCTGTTCCGTGTCCTCATTTTTGCAAAGTAAGTAATGTGTAGGATTTCGTGTTAAACCGTGGATTTTATCCAGCCCCGCGAATGGATTCGGCGTTCGTGACCATGGAGTGTCGTCACGTGATTGGGTAGTGATAAACTTGACCGATTCGGTCTTGCGTTCTCCATAAAATCAGAGCACAAATTGAGTACGGAGTGCGCAACTGGACTGCCAATTTCTTCTGACATGATCTATGGCTAGATGTTTGTGTTTCAGATACGGTGGCTTTCAGATGCTTCAGTAAATTGTTACTTGTATATGTATATACACGAACTGTCATTGAAGGAAATAGGATTTTAGGTTTGTGATGCAGTTATTAGTTTATTCATTAGTTTCTCGATCTTGATGAAGGAAATTTTATGCGACAATGTTGCTGTTTCAGATATTTGGTTTCTCTTCGCTTCATAAAATCTCTACTCTCTCTGACCATATACTGTGAAATTTGCTTGAACTTTGTTTCTCCATGAGAAAGGAAAAGTAGATAGTAATATCCTAGAATTTAACATTCATGATCTTTGCTGCTATATATGAAGTTTTGTGATCCTTGATTCTATATCTGAATACTGATATATGGTCTTGGTATGATATGTAGTTATTATGTTGTTCATATCATAGAAGTAAAATTTCTTCATTGTATCTAGTAATGACATGACTCATGTTGTTTCAGGGCGGATGCTGAACCTGTTGATCCAAAGAATTACCTTGAGGAACGATGCAAGCCGCAGTGTGTAAAAACATTGTTTGATTATGAGGTGTGTAGTACTATAATTCCAGTAAGATTCTTCTTCGTGCATGTAGAAATACAAAAAATAAAAGGAGTTTGGAAAACCAGTGTTAACTAGTCATTCATTGTAGGTCACAGTGTAGTGTTATGGTGTGGGCCCTGCTGCCTGGGTCCACTAGCTTAGAGATAATTCATTAATTAGTTCAGTATGTACTGTTCATGCAGTTCCTATAGCTTGTGAACAATGCCATGAGAATCTATGCTTCCAAGGCTTCGCCTAAGCGACGCCTAGGCGTCGCCTAGGCGTTGAGGCGGAAAAAATTTCTGGGCGTCCCGCCCGCCTTACTAGGATTAGGTATGGCGTCCGCCTAACCTGATTTGGCGTCGTTTGGTGAGGTAAGAGGGGGAGGAGAGAGAAAAAACAGGAGGGAGCAGGTCGCTACTGCCGTCCCTGCCGTCTCTGGCGCCTCCAGGAGGTGCTGCAGATGCGAGGGTGGGAGGGAGAGGCAGCGCAGCGGCGCTGTCTCTGGTTGCAGCAGGAGTGAAGGAGGAAGAGGCGGCGCTGCGGTGGCTGCAGCAGGAGGGAGGGAACGAGGGAGGAGGAGGCAGCGATGTCGCTGCTGTCGCTGGATACGTGAGAGAGAGAGCGGCGGCGCTGGGGAGAGGAAGACCGTGACTTCAACAGGTGAGATAGGTAGGGTTGAGGTTATGGGCTGTTGGTGGGTTGGGCTTCCTTTTCCTACAGGCCATATCTTGTTTTCTTTTTTCTTTTTTCATTATCTTTCCTCTGCATCCTTGTTCTTAGTATAATCTCAGATGAGTATGGCGTCGCCCCACCTCGCCTTAGGCTCGCCTAGGCGTCGCCTAGGCGATTGGAAGGGTGTCAGCCGCCTCGCCTCGCCTTACCGCCTTAAAAACATAGATGAGAATGAGTTTAGCACATTAGCTTCTTTGTTAGCAAAGAGATAAGTTAGGCAGATTTGTTTCATTGTTTGGTTAGTGCTTATCAGATTGTTTGGTTAGTGCTTATCAGATTCAAGCAAGAAGCCCAAAGAAAGAAGTCAGAACCTCCAAGGGAGGGTGACTTGCCGGTTTTCTCTTGCTATGCAACTGAACCCTAGCCAATCCATATGAAGTTATTTGAATATATAGTTATAATTTACAACTCACACCTATTTGCTGCAGATAAGGCCAGCATCTTAACATTTATATTTTCTGTCAAACTGTGGAGTTACCGCAGCCCTTTTTTCTTTTTTAATTCTACTTGATAGCTGATTAGTTGGCAGCTACTGTTATTATGTTGCCAGCAATCTTTTCGAGTCACATGGATGAACACCATGTCTGAATACTTCAATTGTGAAAACATAAAAAGGCATGTTCTAGTTTCCCATTTTACTTTGTATGTTTGCAGATTACTGTGGTTGAATGTTAAGCCATAATGCTGTTTTATTTTAGTAGGTGAACCAGATCGTGAGGTTTTGGCTGTGAAATATCTCGACTTGTAAGGTTGTGTGATTAGTGATTATTTTCAAATGTGCAGAGATGCATCAAAAGAGTTGAGAAGGACGAAACTGGGCAGAAGCACTGTACTGGCCAATATTTTGACTACTGGTCATGCGTTGACAAGTGTGTAAGTAACTTGTACTTAAAAGAATCGTGGACCAGCATTCTTAAATTTTTTTAACTGCAATTTATGCATGAAATTTATGTTACAGGTAGCACCAAAGCTCTTTGATAGGCTCAAATGATGATGGAATGCTACTTTGACATGTGACTTCGTTCAGCAATTCTCCCAATAAATTGATCTACTGTGTTCTCTCTACTTTTATTTGCTGAGCGTGCAAAAGAAGCTTCATTTGGCCTTAAACGCTGATCAGGGTAGCAAACACAATGTATTGCTTTGCTGATCGTTTTTATGTTAATGTATGGCCAAACCATTATCCTACGCTCAATTCCGTGCATGTGTTTTCTTAAACGCTTGTAACGCATCTTGATAATGATATTTCTGCATTGGATTTGAATAATATCAAAATAGCACACAATTTCAGGCTCGTTTATTATGGCTTTGCGGAGTTGATCCTCAGGACTTTATGAAAGGTTGTTTCTAGATTGTTTATGTGAATTAATTTTCTAAAAAGAGGGGTGGGCATTGTCCCATATGCTCACATGGTAAATACGGGTGTCTAAAATGAGCAGGAGCTGAAATAAATAGCTCCACCATACCTCAATTCTCCGTCATGATTCTGAGGGTTTATCATACAGAATAACTTTTAATCACATAATTACTTTCTAACGGTTTTTCAAATGGGCTTCAGATTTAACAGCTAAAAACTGAGGTTGGAACAAATCAAAATGTCGTTGTACCAGTAAAGTTGTTGGCAATGTTTGTTACAGAACGTCCTATGCTTGAACTAAGCTTCAGCATCTGGAGATATATCTGTTTCATGAGATTGATGAGCGTCACTATCAAGCCTTGCATGCTACGGAACAGAATGGAACTCAGATTAGCAAACATTTGCTAAAAAATGTAATCATGTTCCATATTATGTAAACAGATATGTTCAGTCTAGAGCAGCAGCTTAGTGAGTCGCGTATTGACCTTCACTTAATTCTTCCTCGGTAAAGGAAAAAAAGCTTTTTCAAACTAGGCCTAGTGGCAGATGACGTAAGAGCTACAGGCATCATTATAAAGCGGTATTGTTAGTCACTATTGAGCAAACTAAATAAAGTGTGCCGAAACGATACAATTTCCTCTATGTGAGAATGAGACCAAAAAAAATGAGGCCCCAGGATGATTGTTCAAATGTACATAATAGTAAAACCAAATGAAAAAGAAAGAAAGAAATGATATGCTACATTCCTCATAATTAGTGCCCCACATCCTAAATATGCCAATCACTGAATGTGAAGAATGTCAGGTATGTGCAGGGTGGTGTCAATCTTTTACTCCTGAGTCATCAGATTTTTGGCTTCTCTTTCCCAAAGCTCCCTGTCCAATGGATATAGAACGTCTATAGTGTTATTATTCTGTTAAGACTGGAAAGGAAAATGTGACTGGTTCTGGTAATACCTGAACTTTAGTCAGAAGATCCTCAAGTTCGGCTAATATTTCTGGGAAGGCAGGCCGATTAGATGGATCAGCCTCCCAACATCTCTTCATCAAGTCCAATAGCTTTGGATGTGCTTTTTTCGGGAGCCCTGGGCGCAACCCCTGGTATGGCAGTACATGTAGCAATTAGCATATTTCACTACGCATAGCATAGAACAACACCTACTCTTCTTACCCACCTGCCTCACACCTACAGCCGCTTGAAGAGGGGTCATGGTATCATATGGGATCTGAACAACAGAAACAAATTAGAAACCTTCGTGACAATGCGACGCTTGTAATAGGTAATTTCATAGGACAATAGTATGAATACCTTTGAGGTTATGAGCTCCCAAAGCACGATAGCAAAACTGAACACATCTGCTTTGTTATCATAAGGTTGATGATTTATAACCTAAACACACAGCAACAGATTCATATCAGAAAAGAATTTTCCATTTTATATCTTTATCTTGCTAGTCAATGTAAACTGTGTAATATGATATATCGGCACATCTCTCTATTAGTCCATGTGAATTTTGACGAATTTGATCAGGTATATAGTGACCTAACTTGTGACTTAAGAAAATATGATTTAATAATTTATAGAAACACCAACACTACTATGTGCATTAACAACTGAGTTTCCAACCCAAGTCAGTTTTATCACCAGAAAAGAAAGACGTACCTCAGGTGCCATCCATCTGTATGTTCCAGTTTCAGCTGTCATGATACCTCCTTGATCCTGGAACCGAGCCACACCAAAATCTGCCACTTTCACAACCTAGAAAAACAAACAACACAAATAATATACTCAGATAGTGTACTATGTCATGAACTAACAAACAAACAAATGATATAAGATGCCTCAAGCCCCAAAACAGATGAGGAACAAATAAGCATATAGTGCAACAGCAATATCCTCAATTTTCACTTTTGGAAGCCATACCACCCCATTTTATCCCTAAGCATTAAAGGGGTATCACAAATGAAGTATTAAAAAATGTGACATACATGATCTTTGTCCATAAGAAGGTTAGCAGTCTTCAAGTCTCGATGGATGATACCCCTTTCATGCAAGTAGCACATTCCTCGGCATACATCAACTGCAAACTTCAATAGCGTTGTAAGCTCCAGGATATTATGCTGCTTGTGCACAAAGTCATATAGGCTTCCTCCAGACATGTATTCTGTGAAGTATGAAAAGCAATTTCAGCAAGCATTACCATAGGAAAATGCTAAAACCTACAAAGGCGGCAGTTAAAAAGTAAGGAAAATAACGTTTCAATCAACTAACAAGCATAATCCTTGGGAGCTTCTACATTATAATCAGTCAATGTTATGAAAAGGTAGTGCCTTGTATTACACATGTTAAGAACTGAATGCCTGTACAACACATAATTCTTTGCAAATTCCTGATGGATCCAGTAGATGGTACTTAAGACATTAAGACTTACCTGTAATTATGCAAAACTGGGGTGGCTTTGTGCAAGCACCAATGAATCGCACAACGTTTGTATGTTGAACTTCTCTGAAAAGTGTAAGCCATACATTATTAATTGTTTCCAAAATGTTATGACTTATAAGGGGATATAGATGCTTAACTACATCACATGTATCACAAGAAGTTCATAAAATGGCAGATACCTTAGAATATACACTTCTTGCGTAAACTCATTCAAAACATTCTTGTTCAAATGCTCCGCTCTCAAAACTTTAACAGCAACATCCTCACCAAGATAAGTACCATGAAACCTGTACAAAAGCATAAATCAATTATATGAAAAGAAGAACTAATAAGTACAAAGCTAAGCTTTCAGAAGTTGACTAACAAGTCCCCACAAGAACCGGAAGCAACCCTTTCTCCCATCTTAAGGAGTCGTTTGTCAATCTCCCATTCACCGCCTTTAATTTGGAAGGGCAATGTTTTCTCCGCAGCTGAGGAGTGAGATGAACCAGACCATGAGCCCTGCACTCAGAAGGAACCAGCAAAAGCATGTTGGTTTCAAAAAATTAAATATTGCATACTGATTGCTACATCAACCACTAGCAAAACAGGGCCTATTTGGTGAATGCTTAGGTAACTGTAATTGTATCTACGTACAAACAATCCAGAAGTTACCTCATTTCTTAAAATGGATGCTTCCAGTGCCTTATCCAAGCCATCAGTGTCCTAATTAGAATGTCATGAAAAGTTAGCATAGTTTATGGTTAGCATAAAACCAAGGGTTAACTTATTGACATGTATCAGTTTAGACATGCTAACAATTGTTACTTAAACAAATAATAAAACGCACTGAAATTCATTCATGGTTAAAGGATGATGAATCACTATACTTTGAAGAAGTTCTGTACACTTCTAAAGCAATATAGCAAAAATAATTTATCATTATATTAAGTAGGTATATTGTGCTAAGCATACATTAAGATGATCTAGGTAATGAGGGATATGAGTGGGTTAGGGTCAGGACAACGCTTTTGACTCATCCTGATCCTACTTATCTACAAAAAATGGGTACAGCAGCTATTAATAAACTTGCTAAAGTGTAGTGGATCTTGAAACCGCTTGCATCCCTACAGCAATCAACCTTGTGCAACAGAACTTAACATTGATATCAAATTGATCCATGCACACATATTAACTGTGGTACACTTTGGTTAAAGCAGGATTGTAATAAACGAGCAGTGTAACTGTACCTATTAGACAATGCACCGGCACTGTTAACAGCTTGTGAATTGTAATAAACCGTGTGCTGATTTAAGGTGCACCATGCAAACCACAATCATTTGCCGAGTTTACTCAGAGATGAATCTTACTCTTAAGAGCAGGCAGTTCTAACTTCATCATATCAATCAAAAGAAGACCTAGGAGTATTTAGACTCATGAAGCAATGTTAAATACTAAAAGTACCTCAATTGGCCAACCATCAACAACAAATACATCAAGAGAATAGCCATCAAAGGTTGAGAAGACGTGCGCTTCTCTGATGTTTAGTCCAATGTCAGATAGCAATGCAGAAAGCTGTAGAAATGTTTCAGTTAGATGCTATACTGTGAATAAATGGTTAAAATAATCTTTTAGCAGTTGTTAGGATGTACAATCTAATAAATGGTTGAATGCAGATAAGTTCCCTTAATTAAGATGCCTTTGTAGATTGAATCATAAGGATTAAGGGGCAAAAACTGCTGACCTGACTAAGGAGCTTTGGCTTGTCGATTGTTGAGAAAACTATCTCATGTATGTGGACGTACGATGTCTCCTGCCTGTGAGATATACAGTCAAGATTAGTATATTCCAAAAGTTACATATTCTCAATTGTCTAACATGTCCTTCGATGACTAACATGCACTCATATAATATTATATACACAGTTCCAATTGATTCTTTTGGAAGCCAACTGATTTTGTTACTGATGTATATCAGTATAACTCAACAATAATTGCAATATCGTTTTCGAGAAAAACAAAATAATTGCAATATCAATGGTCCAAGGATGTAAAGCTATGCAAAGATCCACAATTATTACACCAATGTGCAGACGGATAGTAACCCTTGTGAAGAGAATATATATTGTCATTTAGAAAGAAAAAAAAACAAAATATGAAACATGATAGTCTTAGTCACATTCAAATTGAACTCCCCAAAAACTATGAAGCAGCACGTAGCACAGCGATCTACCTTACAGAGAGCTCATCACCATCATCAGCCCCTTCTTCAGATGCATCGGAGTCATATAATGGATCCACATCTTCAATCTTCGATCAAAGTGTAGAGTCAATATAACTCCGATTTCTATTGGTGATACTAAAGATAAACAGTCATTAATGAATGAAAAGAACCTTAATCATCTAACCTACAATTGAAGCAACATAAAATTGAGTAGCGAAGCTGGTTGGGCTCAAGCAGGTTATGGCCCTTTCTGGATAATCTTATCAATCAAAGCAAGTTGTTAAGTTAAATACACAATGGAAGATAGCCTATATTATAGCTTAAGGGCGCAACCTGTGTACAAAGCCACCACACATTGGTTTAGGAAGGAACTTTTCAGGCAGCCTTCCCATCGTTTATTGTCTACAGAAACTGATTCAGACCCAGGACACAGGTGGAGACTCTACCACTGCACCAGACCTGTCTGTCTCCTTAATTACATATTGAACTACTATTCTGGGTCAATTTCCATATAATCGTCCACAATTTTGCAATTAAGTCTTTCAAGATATTGAACAACTGTTGCTTCTTAATTCACTTTCTCCTTCATGTTTCTAAATATTAAATACTATTTTACTCTATGCAAAAAAAATAAGAACCATTTTAATTTACAAGCCCATTCCAACATATGAGCCAAGTTCTAGATATGATGAAGCACAACTATTTCCAGTCTAATTTCCATAAGATCGTGCATAAATTTGCAATTGAAATCTTTCTAGCTATTGTGATAACTATTGTCTTTTAAATTGAATTTCTCCTTCATATTTGCAAATATGAAATACTATTTTAATCTATGCATAAAATCAACATAACAAATGACAAAACAGTTTAATTTACGAACCAACTGTGACACACAATCCAAGTTCAATATACGATGAAGCATGAATTCATTTGGTAGTTATTACCACTAAGGTATTTATTTGGCTCGAAATTCCTGCTGCATGGAGCACTCTGGTGGTTCAAAATAAGGAATATGACCATCAATAAATTAGTGCTCCAATTTTCTCTCAACTAAACTTTGTCAGAAGTTAAAAAAATCGTAATGCTAGCTACTAAAAGTAGATATAGTTCTTTTAGGCAGAAAGTAGCTACAGTAGTTACATAGAACATGTTAGTTGCTTGCAGAACTGCCTAAGCCAACATAAGAAAGAGCTCTACCTTCAAGAAACGGACATAGAACGCAGGGCGCCTATCAGGATCCTTTGCTTCTGCCAAGACCTTCTGATGGACTATGACATCTGCTGCTTTGTCAACATTAATATCCAACTGATAGCTACAGCATGGGAAAACAAAAGAACAGGTGTCATATTCAAGATTATACACATAAGCTGATGATAAAATTAATTAATTGGGATAGCAAAGCTAATCCAAAAGAACTGTGCTATGCATATGAGTATGACTGAAAGTATCCTACTCCCATAAGTGAAGAATAGAAAAGCAGATTACAAGAGTAAGAGACAAGTTTGCGACTGATGTGCTCAATACAAACTACTCCCTCTGATCTTATTGTGTTGATGATGCTCCAAAGATTGGAGGAATTACAAGAATAAACCAGTTTGCGATTATATGCTAGCCTGTGTTCTGGAATCTAGTTACAATCTAATATTAACCAAGTCAGCTGTGGTCTAAAAACAGATGCTTTTAATTAATAGGACAATTGACCACTTGGTCTTCAATAAGGTTAGTGAAAAACATCTCACAAATACAATCCGAATAAGCAAACAGTCCAGTAAAAGACAACAACAGAACAAGAATCAAAACTTTCCTATTTATCAGAACACAAGGATCGACCCACAGCTGAAATAATAAAAAAAATCCTGATCAAAACAAGATGGAATGGAGCAGGCGCAGCCTGCGCCCTGCTGGCCACTGTTCCATTATCAGAGTCATTAGGCGAATGCACAGAAGCAAAGAATATGGAGTCAGCTCCGATTCCACGCCCAGTCAAACAGCAATCTTAGCATATCAAGCACCAGTGACCAATGAAAGAAAACTCTACAGGTCAAATACAGTACAAATTCACAACATCAATCTCACTGCTAAACTTGGCAAGACCCACCACACAGAAGACCAAGACTAAACGACCACGCTGCCCTTTCTGACCGACACAATGAGCACAGATTTCCACAACCCACGAGCGCCTAACCAAGGGGAAACCAAAGACGTGCGGCTAAGAACAGGTCCAGCTAATCGATCGAACCTGTGTGGAAGCCGCGCGAAATGAGCCACGAGCTTCTCGCGGAACTCCGGGTCGGACGCCCCCTCGTGCCCGTCGGCGACGAGCCGCTCGTACACCTGTCCACAGATGTCGCGGGCGGCGGCTCCGCCGGAGCCTCCGCTACCGCCCGAGACGGCGGGCGCGGGGGCGGCGTCGCGCGGCGGGGACGAGCTCTCCCCGACGCCCTCCTCGACGCCCCCGCCGGGCCCACCGGCCGCCGCCTCAGCCGCCACCATCCCCGCCGCCACTCTACAGGTCACCTGGCGCGCATCGCCGCCCCTCTCTTCTCCGAAGCTTCGGCTCGCCTAGGGTTTCCCCTACCTCCCCGCTTGCGTGTTCTAGAAGGTTCGCAGCGGTGGGCACTGGTCAGTTGAAGAGCGAAGGATAGGGAGTGGAGAAGACGAGCGAGCTTGAGAGAGAGAGAGAGAGGCGCGCGAGGTCTGAAGAAGTGAATTAGAGGAGAGGGGAGGGGCGGAAAAGTCCTTTCGCTGAAGGGCTGCGGGGCGCGGATGTTTTGGAGCTCGGGGGGCCTTGTTGCGAAATGTGCTGCAGGAGTGCAGGACGGTAGCTTTGGGTCCATGGGCGTCGTCCTCCGTAAAGGACGCAGTAGGACCCACATGTCAGTATACGTGGGTCTAATGGACTCTGTATGTGAGGGACACGAAGCTGATGACGCGGAAGGCGTTTTCTGAACTAGGATACTGCTACGTGCACGCCATGAATTAATTCTCTTGCAGGTCTCGTACACTAGCTGACACGTAGGTCCGTTAAGTAATTTATTATATGGTTGCAGCGGATAAGAGCATGTTTTGGAAGGCTACAAAATATTAGTAGCTCCTAATTTTTTTAGTAGCCAAGGGATCAGATCAAATCAATTCTCAATCTCCAAGGATACTGGCGCTAGACATAAGTCACTTTCATTGCTGCTTTATTGTAAGCAACGTTTGTCTGTACAATATATTATGATAGTATAATTTTTTTTCTAAAGCTACTATGATAGTACCTCAAATGTCTAAAACACGTTGTAATGTCTTTCCTTCTCAAACTAACCAACTTGATATAAACTGTACTTCATTTAATTGGAAATCAGCTCTACTGATTCAGATATGGATGACATGGAAACTATAATCATAGTTTATCCAACTGCCCATATATGACCAACAGATTATTTAGCACAAATGTCCGTGACCGGTACCAACCAAACCCAACTTGATCAAACCCTTCTCACATGTTAGAAAAATAATAGCTTGCCGACGGAGGAAGTAGTGAGACTATACATGAACCTTTCGTACGATGGATTTTCATTTATCTTTTATTGCAACCATTAGTGATCCAACCAAATATTGAAATCTCATTTGAACAAATAAATTGCCTGTGTCTTACTCAAGGACGACCGGCATGACCCTCAGCATCAGAACTAAGAAATTTCTTGTTCCTTTTACATTGATCCTAAGCACATTCTCTGATACCTTCAAATTGAGATTGTAATTGCCGTACAACAACAAATGAAATCAACATAGAGGGACCAAGTCCTAACATTAGCTTAGGTGCATTAGCACCTTGGTATATTCCTTTTATTTTACATGCGATCTTCCTTGCTCGAAATGAAATTACAGTGGAAATGATTTTTTTAAAAAGAAATCCTAATTGGTCGATGATTTTTTATGAGAAAAAGACGATCATGCCCTTGGTGTGGATTTTCTCTAAAACGTTGCACTTTTCCTTTATCCAAATTGTGGATTAGAACCAAGCCATAGTGGTATATGGAATCTGCTTAAAGTGGGAGGGAAGGGGAGAACCTGAGCTGATGGATCTCTCTTTGGGGTCCATGCTTATTCTCTCGCAAGCATGTCACATCCTCTGTTCCATTCTCACCTCTCAAGAGTCAAGAGCGCAAAGGTTTACACAGAGTTTTCAGTTATTAGATAAAATCTACTTAATTTTTGCTGGTTTAAAATTTATTGTTGTTTTTTGTTATTAGATAAATCTACTTACTTTTTGCCGTGTTTAAATCTACTTAAATTTATTGTAGGCTGGGCTCTCAATATTGTTAGTTTTATGTTATTTCAACAAGTATCTGATTTAACTAATCATGCCATAAAATGTTATACTCTTTTCAATGTTAGCAACAACCGCATCCACTCTTTTTTTAAAAGGAAACCACATCCACTCTTAGAAGAGGAGGGGGATATTGGAGTTGGGCATAGTTATGTTATTATTCCCGAAAAGGAAAAGCATAGTTCTCTAATTTACCAAATGAACTATCAGTCATTCCAATAAAGGTTACTCCCTCTGTTTAGAGATTTATTTTACGTTTTGGAGAACTAGTTTTACTTCTCCAAATGTTAAATAAATCTGAACAGAATGAGTACAACTTTTGAAGCTATTCGTAGAGATGGCCTATTGCGGCACGTGATTATGCATATACTGCCTGTCTTTGCTGTCCTTTGTTGTTAGCTCAATAATATGTCATTATGTGTTCAATCCTTTTTCATTGGTTGTATGACATCATCAAGCATATATACTCTTGGCGGTAAAGCAAGATCTCTTTTTGACAAATCATATCAAAGTAAGATACTTTAGCCCACAACTGAAAGTGATAATTGCCGTTCAATGCGCAAGGATCAGCTAGTTAATGACAACCACGCCTAATGTTCATAGTTATCTATTACACACGTCAACACACAGGCACATAGTGGTGGGCAATTAAGTATACAACAATTATCACTACCAGCTCCTAAGTTGCCATAAGTGAAACTGATTGAGCACTACTCCAAACAAGTAGTAGTACGCAGGACCATCCTGTATTCCCCTACCATTTGGTGCATAAAACAAACATTAACTGAAAACTCCTAGGTGCAAATACAGTGTAGGCCTAGCTCACGCAACATCTCTACACCTACATATATGTGGCCGAAATTAGCAACGTTGTTCTTCTAAAACAGGGCATGCTCAACGAAAATAAAAACCAAAATGAGGTGTCTGATCTATGGAGTTTCATTTTAGTTTTAAGATTTTGGTAACCATGTACATGCAGTTTTATCCCTATAAAATTCATTTCTCTTCTCTCCTCATAAAACTCATATCACGTTATCAGCTTTGACTATGTGGCATATCATTTAATGAGAATAAAACTCAAATGAAACTACCACTGAAATTGGTCTAACATAAACATGGGATATCATTCCCCATATAGCTATTAAAGCCTGATTCATGGGAAGATACGAAAACGAAATCAAATCTCCGTAATAATAGTATCTAACATCATTGGGGGCATATCACCCATGGAGCGCATTTGGTGCTCTGTGACTGCAGCACAACGTTGGGTCAGGAGGCTAATGGCAGAGACGCACATCACGTCGCTGAGAACTCGCTCACAAAAAGAAACCTCTCGAGGTTGATGGGTAGGCTACGTAAGCCTGGAACTGAAGGAGCACTGCTGTCGGCCATTACATGATTCACTCGTTGCTATCCAATGCCTTTTTAATATGGCCTCTTTGGTAAAAAGCAGTACTGGTGCATGCGTCACTTGAGGAGAGCCATTTTCACCCCCGCTTCATTTAAAAGGGCCGTTTGTGTTATTTGTAACAACACGGGCACTTGGCTGCAAGAGGTATTTTAAGAGACAAGATTTCCTCCCTGATTCCCCATATACGACTATACGAGAAGTAACGAGCTTATCCACAGGGTGCAGGAATGCCTCCTATATATAGGCTATGGCTGGATGTTTTTCTTGACGAATTATAGATGGGTCTTTCGAGTACTCATCAAAGAAACAGCATGAATTCAGTTCAGACATGGATCATTGCCTTGTCGTGGCTGCAAGGCACTTGAGAATCGAAGCAATGAAAAGCTGGTGAACGCTACAAAAGCCTTGTTCCAAAACCTTTCCCTTTCGTTGGCAAAGGTAAAAGCTTGAAGATGGCATGTGATTGGCTTAGTGAGGCAAGAAGTGGTGGTACATCATACTCTACTAGTGGAGTGCTGGTCCTACCCTGGTCAGTTTAATATGAGTGTCGTAGTTATCCGTTTGCGCAGAAGAAGTCTCAAAGGTCTCACGCAGAAGATTTGGAAGTAGCTTTCCAAACGTTGAGGTGTTAAGGAGTTGTCCTGTAGTCAACCTGCACAATCATGGGCAGGCTTTTGTGTATCTCCATGGTTGTTGGTCTAATCTTGGGTGGCCCCAATTAACTCTCTTCTTTCGCTGCGTGCCTTCGGTGCAAAAATTAATTGTGTTTGTACCTTTGGAAAATAGAAAATTATGATCGTAATCTTCCCACTCGGCCTGGCAACCGGGACCATCCCCGCGGGGCCACAGATAAAATCTCCGCCCTATTAAGCTTTTCCCTGAATCCGCCCCGTCCCGTGAGCTTAACAAGGAAAAAATAGTCCCCATCCCCATCCTCAGCGGATCCCCGATCCCCATCGGGCCCCCGCGGGGTGGAGTGGAGAGGGCGGCACCGGCGGGCATAGCGGCGTGGCGCGACCGACGCGGCGGGCGAAGTGGCATGTGGACGACGTCGACGGGTGGAGCGGCACGCAAACGACGCCGACGGGCGGAGCGGCCAACGCGACGGGCGGGACGGGGGAGGGAGGCGAGTGAGTGCGACGGGAGGAGAGGCGATGGAGGGCGTCGGGAGAGACAGCGGTAGACGGCGTCGGGGGCTCGGGAGTGGCGACGGAATCCTAATCTAGGAGAGCCGACCGAGAGGGAGAGGAGAGGATTAGGTTTAGGGCTGAGCGGAGCGGGTGTCTGTATATATATAACTTATGCTACTGGGCTATTGGTCCGAAAATTTCCTATTGGGCTACTTCTTATCGAGTCTCCAAGTGCTCCGCGGGGTAAATATCACCTCCATCCCCGACCCATTAATAAACGGGGCCCCGTCCCGCTAGCTCCGCGGGGGAATTTCGCCCTCCATCTCCGCCCTGAACGGAGCGGAGCCTCGCGGAGCTTCGTCCCCGACGGGGGAATTGCCGGGACGACTTCCCACTCAGCTTTACCTTGTTTGAATTCTGCACATGTGAATAGCATGGTTGGTGGCTGCTATGTTATCCTTGTTTATATGCTGCCCAAGTGCCCATGACTCAATGCTTACTGGAAGAGTTGCTATGGTTGTGGAAATTATTGCAGCTAAAGGGGACCTCACAATAGTTATCATTAACCTGCTATATAAAGCCCATAAAGGAATCATGTGTGTGGAGTTGTATTTAAATGTTGTTTTTTGAAGTACACAAATAAGAAGGCAGAAAAATGAATATGTAACGTCACATTCGATTCGAGGAATCAGTGCGTCCTGAATGGGATTGGATAGTCTATCCTGATTTTACAGCCTTCCTTCAATCGTTAGGATCGCCAAATCTTGGTACGCCCGCACGCGCTCATGCGTTGGCTGCCGATTTCGTCGCCCGCGTCTTGTCTACGCGTTGGTGAGAAAATGAACTGCGGTGCTGCTTGAGCGAGCCGAACTTTAGAGCGATGCGGACATCGATCCAAACGCATGCGTGGGCAAAGCCAACTTCTGACAGACGGGCATTGGCGTCAAATCAAGCAGCCCCCAAATCATTTGGGGAGAACACAATTCTTGTATTACCGTTGAGTCTACGAGAGAGGTATCAAGGCAGGCAGAGGTGATCATTTTCCAAAGAAAATCAAGGCATGTAGAAATGATTGGTGGCCAGATGCGTCTTTGCGTTAGCAGTCTGGAAGAAGGCAAGAAGCACAAGCAACCTGGGCCCTTACCTCAAAAAAAAAAAAAAACCTGGGCCCCAAGTACATTCTGACACGATGGAGTACTGGGCTCAATCTATACGGGCTTAATTGATTAGCCTACCGGCTGAGAAAGAAATTACTTTCGCTAGTCGCTTAATTCTGACTTAGGCTTAATTGTAAAAAACCACCCCATATAAATCAATGTGGCAATGCCATAAAAGATGCCTGAGAATCATGTTGCAGCATATGCTGTGATCTCGAACTTTTGTCAGAAATCAGACACCTATCTGCATGGGTGGCACCATTAGAGAACAGTATCGTACGGGACAGCAGCTGTGGGCATGGGATGCAGCAGTTAACAGCCAAAGAAAGGTTACCTTTTCTGTATCGGTCCTGTCGTTTCCTCGATCTCCCGATGCGCAGATTTGTTGTCACTTGGCTTGTTCCTCAGCTTAAATCACGCCACTTGAATATATGCCACGTCACCTCACCTGCAGAAGATCCAGAAAATGCAGCATAAAAGCTTTCTTGAAAGGGGCCAAAAACAAGAGCTCAAAATCATATTGTAACCACCTGATGAAAAACCATAGCTTGACTTGATTCGGTTCAAGAAACTTCTGTATCAACCGGCGTTCCGATGTGTGATTAAGAGGAGCATGGCCAGATGACACCTGGCTCACTTAGAGGAGAACAAACACCAAGATAAATCTCAGTAATTGCTGCAGTAAAAATTCGCTTATCTCCTAATCAGCCGGCTGGTTGATCCAATCTATCCATGCAAGAAAGTTTCTTCGGAGAAGTTGACACCTGATCAAAGTTACAACAGATGCCCAGTCATAGACAGGGAAATAAAGATACTGGAATTCACTAATTGTATGCCTTAAAATATAAGTTACTAGCTGTACAATCATTTTCAGACAGAAAGCAAGTCATTCCGGCATGATATAAATTGTTCAAAAAGAGTACTCCTTCCTGTTTTTATTTGTTAACGTCAGAACAGGATGTTTAGTTCATTTTTGAACTAGAAATCCTTTCCCAAAGTCAACAAATAAAAACCAGAGGGAGTAGTAGTTATTGTTTAACTGTTTCAGTGTGACCAGTGACTGAGCATCATGAGACACCGGAGATTTCCACCATAATCTTGTCATTACCACTTCATCCATAATTGCACCTCACATAAATGGCTTACAAGGAAGTAGACTAAAATCAAATGTCCTACCAAAGACCCCGCTGCAAATTTTTTGTAACAGAAAAGCATTCCAAGAACAAGGGACACTGACCAGTGACCACTCATAGCTCCTCCATTCTTTCCCTTCATACAGGACTCCAAACAGATACCGACGTCAAAGGCCTTGAGTTCCAGCATAATGCAAGCCTGCCCTCCTCATGCACAACCCCAAACCCCCTACTGAAAAGCCCAACCAACATCTTGGCCTGAGCAATGTTGAAACTGCTCAGAGCACAGGTCCTAAACCCCTCCAGATATCCACTGACCCCGCTCGTCACAGCCCCATACTGCCCCACGGCTTCCTCTATCCTTGGTCCCAGCATCTCCTTCTCCACAAGCTCCAGGCACACGCCGTAGCCCGCATCACAGAAGCTGCTGGCCAGGGAGTCCAGCACTGCAGTGAAGTAGTGCAGTGCTTCGCAGAAGAACTCCACAAAAGAGGAACACAGGTTTCGGCCGATCCTGAACAGCTCATCTTCGATGAGGATCACCAGCTTAGGCCGTAGAATCTTAACGCTGCTGTGAAGTAGCATCTGCAGCTTGATCAGGGAGGTGTAAGAATAATCTGTTGTGTCGCATGAGATGATCACTGGGCTGTTGCAGCTCCTGGCTAAGCCGTTCAGGTCCTCGTTTCTGCGTATGTGGAAGGAGCTGTACCGGAAGGGGAGGTTCAGGGATTCAGCAAACTCTGAGAGCCACCGTGCAGTCATGTGGTACGGCCCAGCGTCGGCGTCCGCCTCGGCCATGACTGCCGTGAGATGAAACGTCTTGCTGCCGTTGTGAGCGAGATCTGATATAAGTGACGCCCACTGAACGCCCTCGCCGATGTTGAGATCGACAACATGGACATCCGGGTTGTCCATGGTGGCTTCCAGGATGGCTTGATTGGCTGTGAAGTGCGCAAACTTGATGAACGGTGACAGCTCCTGCAGTATTCGGTACGCTGGCATCCGGTTCTCCAGTGCTAGTGCAGCAGTCGTATGGCATTCGGAGCGCACACCGGACATCCTTGAATGCAGGCCCCGGGTGAAGTAGTGGGCCAGATGATCAAATGCGCCAACAGCTGCATCATGATAGCTTCTGTACGAGATGACGGGCATGAGGTTGTCAAGCCTTGACAAGATGGCCGAGGCGTTGATAGAGTCATTGGCCTCGACTGCCCTGGCACCGGCAATTAATAGATCATCTAAACTGCTCTCCTCCATGAACTCCTCCGGGACTGCAGGCACCATGTTGCCATTCTCCTGCCCATCCAGACTCACATCGAAACCGGCAAATGGATCACCATTTGAGAGATCATCGTGAAGCAAGTCACTGGCTTCTTGGATCAGCATATCCATGAAATCATTATCTTGCTTGTCATCAGGCGAAGGAATTGGATCAGCATCACACATGTTGCCATTCTCGGGAGGCATCACTACTTCAGGAGACCACAGAAGGTAACTGCTCTCTTCATGTTGTGTGGGGAAGGGGGTGATGAGAGGGGAGCAAGGATATGACATGGTTTCCATCTGCTGCTGTCCTCAGAAAGAATTGCCTGGAATCTGTTGTTCCATACAGCTAACTTATGTATACAAGGAGGAGGCAAGAGAGTTAGGACCATTTCTCAAGAGGAGAGAATTTTATATGTGGATCTTCATGGCTAGTGTCAGCTAAATTGTCTTACATTGAAGCCTCAGTGGTATCAATGATTTAGCAGCAGATGTCTAATTTTTGTATAGTTCTCTACCAACTTCAGAGGATATGACGTGTCACGGTGTCATTTTGCTGTTCAATCAGAGCAAATACAGAAATAAGTGAGCACATGGGAAAGCATATTCCTGGAATTCTTCTTGCTAGGTAACTGCATGTTGTCAGGTTCTGGATCATAGACACAAAGTATTCATGTATGTTGCAACACCCTAGGCCATGGACAAGTAGTAATGTTAATGATATCACAAGAGAAAAATAAAATAAAATCCAAATCCTGAGAAGAGACTTATGATCTATAATCTGTGCAGAAGACGCAATCCAAGCTTTCTTCTGGGCTAGTACATATTATTCACTTCAGCTCCAGAACTGATGTTGTAAAGCTGCAAAGTTGAACAGATCCTTAAAAAAATTTACTTAAGGCCAGGCAAATTACTTTTACTTTCATTTTATAATGATTGTCCAATAATCTCACGACAAATATCTGCTGCCATGCCTAATTCTTTTATGTGTATCTTACCAAACATAGTGTACGGGTACTGAAAATTGATAGTATTATAAAACTGTAAGCAGTTCCATAATGCAGACAGTACAACATTGATTCTAACACCACTTAAATATTTAAAGTATATACAGAAGCAATAACCAATAGAATGTAACTGGAAGAGAACAATGCTGCTTGTCTGAAGGGGTAGAGTTGATGCAGAAAGGGAACTCACACAAAACAAATCTGGGTCATACTTGTTCCAACTACCAAGCCACCTTTTGTTTTACATCAACTTGTACTGGATCTCCCTGGTAAATTACAATTACAGTTGGCTCTAAGAGAACTGTAATAATCTGTATATTAGTATGTGTCGAGATTGTGACGAGTATATTAAGTTACAATCATGAATACAACTGCCCGGATATAGAAGTTAGTGGCAGTACTGACTGCAGTTAAGTTGAACAAACAAAAGAATCATTTCTAGCTTTCTTGCCTGACGCATAGCAAAGAACAGTACGAGCGGACAAGCTAAGATGTCATCAGCACTCCCATGCATTTTTTATCACCAAGTATTTCGTTGTCATGACTGACCAGAACAAACAAGATATCAATGTACAATAAAACAGATGCGCATAGTTGGAAGGAGAAGTTTTTGTTCATTTTCAAAAAAGGATCCTATTGACACCACGGAATGCATGAGAACTATAAGCATATGAATCCACAGTTCATTTCATCAATGAAACAGGTCAGAAGCTCACCATGGTTATCAGAACTATGAACCAATCCAAGAAGAAATTCGTGATACAAAGACAACTAACTGGTAAAATGTGACGGAAAAGTGACGGCCATACGTCAATACTTCCGAGAAACCATCACAGTGCAGTAATTAATTTGAAGTTAAGAATCTAAATGATATATAGTCAATTGAAAATGCGGTTGACTTTTTGCCATGCGTTCAAAACACACCACCAACAATGACAATAAATGAGTTAAGGCCGGCAGATGGAGACCTTGACCTCATCTTAATCATACCAGAGAAAGAAGAGAAATTTTACTTTACAGAAGACAACAAATCATAAATGCAACACTGGATCAATGATTCCATGAGACCAATGATTCTGTTTGAAGTTCAGAGAATCAGTATCAAACAATGTCTTATACACACCTTTGTTGTGATATTATTTTCCTAAGCCTACGGTAGGTGCCTACATGATGATGACAGAATCAATCAAACAGTAGTGTGCAACCCTTGAGTTGAGCAAGCAATACTGCATAAACCTTGAACACATATTTGTGTTATCTGGTACAAATGTTTAGAAGTGCTGGAAGTTCCATACTAGTTCAAAATATCAATTCGTTTCTATTTTATACAACTTATAGCCATATTAATTAAAAACCGATAAGGTCAAGTCTTTGTATGAAATGCCAGAGGGGTCATGGTCCTAATTATTTTGTGGAAAGTGGGTATTTTTGGCCAAATAACAAAGTCGGGCATAAGCCAAAAGAGGTTAAAAGGTCTACCATCATTTAAGGCAGCACTAGTCAAAAAGGAGTAAAGGTAAGACGTGAAAAGAGAGCATGGTCATTTCCATTTTGTAAAATGAGTGAAGTTGACCAACCAACCACCAGCCTGGCCGGTGAGACCAAGCTGAACATGTTCTAGGGGACCTGAAATTTCCTTCCTACTTAAATCCTAAAGCATATTCAGGTTAACTATTTTACCATCTAACCAGTATGTTACTGCCTTAAGTACACAACGTTATAAGATCTCGCTCTAACTAACAGATGATACTGCTCTATCTGCATGGAATTGTCTCAATTCATAATTTTACCAAATATTGTAGGAAAATACATACAAGTATACAATTGTACGAATATATAGTTACAGTTTAGTTTATCACATTGCAAATGTCAAACAATATTTCATTTGTGATTTGAGAGAGCAATTGTTGGTGTCTTAGTCATCATGATCCATCGGTCATGCCTTTACAAGATCATACTTGATTAAGACCTTGGCATCCTAATGCTAATTCGGTGCACATTAAGGCTTTGTTCGGATGACATGGGAAAGAAGTGAATTGGAGTGGAATAAAGTGTAATCAATCCACAAATGACTTGTTGTGAATTTAATCCCGCTCAAACCATGCCAATCCACGGGGAAACATGGAACAGCCGAACGAGCCCTAAAGCATTGTCCCCCCACTGTTTCCGATGTTATGTTGGATTGCCACATGCACACAAAGCCAAGGCACCTGATGGAGCAGTACAACGTGTGTAACAAGTTGGGGGCAGAGGCTTCACCAGGGGCAAATTAATTTTGACATTTACAGAAAACCAATTTACAGGGTAAACATTGACAGGTATTTTGTTAAGAGTAGTTAATTCAGTCTAAAGCATTACACCAGAAATCAACAAAGAGAAAAAAAAAACAAGATTATGTCATACAGGAATTACTTTCCGATTAATGATACAACAAGAGCTAACTACGCTACCAATGAGTCACATGCATACATTGTACATGAGCCATCTTTACAATGATGAACTGCAGTAGGTATATGACTGTCCTCATATGAAATCCATGGAGTCGTTTAGGGACTGACCACTCAGCGACTGGCCCCCATTTGATGGACTCTGGTGATGTCTTGGATTGCGATGCTGAGCCTGGTGTCCACCTAGGTAGCTCATGTGCTGCTGTTGAGAGAAATAGGATGGGATCTGCTGCTGAAGGCCACCGTTGAAGGGGTTCCCGTTCATGTTTGCAGCTTGCCCTGCAGCTATCTTAAGTCGCTGGACTTCTTCTCGCAAAGCTTCGTTCAAAGCTGCATGAAATAGACAGCAAAACATTGAATGTGCTGATTCCCTAAAAGATCTTATAGCACTCAACATCGTGGTTCAGTGCATTCAATAGTGACATCCAGGAGATACAACAAGTCCCAAAGGAAGATCAGACCATACCATCTCGTAGTTTAGCTTGCTCTTCCATGGACTGCAACCGGAGCTTGAGCTCTCTATTCTCAGCAGTTAATCCAGTCGTATCTCTCTGGGTTTGAAGTAAATCAATACATCAGAGACGAGAACTTATATATGTGAGGAACAAAAGAAATGTCGCATCATAAAAAGTTACAACCACCACCAAAAAAGGGGAAAAAAGAGAGAGGAAATGATGAGAAACTGTTGGCTTGCAGTATTCTGTGCCTATCTAATATTCTCAGGCATACACAAATGAGGTGGTGCAATAGCAAGGACAAAAATTACCAAGATGAATTAACCCCAGCTATCTCAGGGCCAGTTTTAGGTGGTGCAATTGCAAGGACGAAATTAACAGGATGAATTAAGATTTGCTATCACAGGGCCAGTTGTACAATTTACCTTTTAGAGCATAATGTTACCTTCTGGATTATCTGATGATTATCATTGCTTGACTACTAAAGGGGTAGCATATTAGCCAATACTTGTTGATACAGATATATATCCCTATTTCTTTTATCTGTGATATATTCAGCTTAACACCAACTATCTGATTCTATCCACTTTAATCAAGTAATAATCTGAAATGGAACATCACTACTCACTAGACCATTTGTGGTGAGCAGGAACCTATCAGGCTCCACACATCATTGCCTCTGAAACTACCAGGTACACTGAATCCAGCCATACTCCATTTGTCAGGCCAACCATGATTCCAGAATGGTATCAATAAAGGAAAGAAATGCTTACACTCATATCCCATTTTAATATAAATGCATAAGCATGCTGGCCCCAGGTGCCCCACCAAAAAACATCATGTGATTGCAAATCTTGAGTGAAAGGACCTTCATCATAGTGGTTGGTTGGGGCTTCCGAGTAGCACCTCCCAGGTCCCAGGTTCGATGCCTAGAGGGGACGAATTATGGCCTGGGTTAAAAAAATTCCCTCGCCTCTCCGCAATCTCAAAGCACGGGTTAAGGCCCGGCCTGGTCATGGGTAACAGTGCTAAGCGCCGGCCCGGCTCTCATAGGGATCACGTGGCCCTCGGAGAGGGGTTCGGAGGTTTCCTCGGCCTGCGTGAGAAGGTCTTCTTCTTAATGCAATGCCTCAAGGGTTGGTCTTACCCCCGTGGGTCGAGTTTTTTTGTGATTGCAAATCTTGTTGAAAATTCCAGAAGTATCTGAGAATCTTAATAGACCCCATTTTTAATATGAATGCAAACTCATGCTGACCCAATGCACCCATCCAAAAACGGCAAGCAAATTCCATTAAAAACTCTAGAAAATATCTGAATCTTAATAGGAAATTGATTTACCAGCTTTTCCTCTGTATTCATGAGCAGATGAAGTTTTGGTGCATATTTATATTATGGATTGTTCTGCATAAGCATATTTAAGTCTTCGAATTAAGTCCCCATTTTAGAATTAGGAGCTTTACAGGTTCCTGTGGAATTGGGGCGGACTGCTCCATTCGTGTCGAATCCCTATGTCACAAACAGCACCTAAGAATAAAATAATAGCAATTCACTACTGCAGTATACTTCAAGAATTTGATTTTTCCGCATGCTGTTTCATTTGCATCCTTTTTGGCTTGAATTTTTTTATTTGAAAATGTTTAGTTATTATGCAATCAGAACTGCTTATTGCACTTGCTTATACCACTAAATGAACATTCTTCAGTTTGAAAAATCTTGCCTCCTATTTGTCTGCTGCTAATATGCAGAATGAAAAGACTGTTATCCACAAAAGTACCAGATTCTAAACCCCAATATTAATACATACTAAATTCCTTAGAAACTGCTGGGTTGTTGCAGATGTGGCAGCAAGGAAAGTAAACAGTAATATGCCCAAAGTAATTGTTCGATGCAACTGTCACTCAGCAATACATATATTTTATTCTAATAATGTGATTACCCCCATTAGAACAAACTGACTGACTGAACGCACCAATAAATAGGTCTAGCTTCCCCATACATCAACCAAGCTGATTTAAGAAGCATATAACGTGCGGTTACACAAGTACACGACAAAAATATTACAAGCAAAGGCAAGTTGCAGCTGATTCATCACAATTCCTAGAAGACACACAGCAACTCACTGCTTGCTTTGAATGATTAGAAAAAACATAACCCTATACCTGGAGAAGTGTGAGCTGTGCTGACAGCGTGGTGGCTTCTGTCTGAAGAGTTTGAACCTTCCTCTCCAGCTCACTAGTGTACTTGATCTTCCTCTCCTTTGACCTAGCAGCAGACTGCCTGTTTGCTAGAATCCTGCACAGCACAACCACAACAAACTTAGCCTGCATCGACCATTCGATAAACCACTACCCGCTGCAGGAATTATTAACAATCTCACAATTATGTCATCAGCAAAGCAACACAGTAGCTCAGATCTCTAAAAATATAGGGATATAGCACATTAATTGCAGCAGCAATTGCAATTAACTCTATTCATACATGATTCAAGTGTCCAATTCAGGACAAGGTGACAAATCACCGTATGGATCTAGCAAGCATTTAGCATCAATTGTTTCGTTAGGGTAAAAAAGGAGGGAGAGCAGCAAGCAAATAGTCCCCCCCACCTCTTTGCGCGCTTGGGGTCGATGAGCGCGAGCTCGGCGATCCTCTCGGCGGGCATGGCCTTCTTCGCGTAGTCCGGCAGCCCACTCGACAGCGCCGACTCGCCTTCGAACGGCGAGCTGACCCCGTCCATGGACCCGCTCCTCTTATGCCCGCTCCCGCCCCCAGAACTAGTCCCGCCTCCCCCGCCCTGCAACGCGAGCCCCTCGAAGAAGGCGGCGTCGAGGGAGAGGCTCCGCGTGTGGCCGTCGCGGGGCGGCCGGGCGGCCTGCGCCGGGGCCGCAGCTGCCGCCTGCGGCGGCAGCTGCGGCTGCGGGGTGGGGTCGGAGATGGCCGGGGAGTCGTCGGAGAGGGAGGGGAAGTCGAGGTCGGAGAAGGAGAAGTCGCCGTCCGGGTCGAGGAGCAGGTCCGCGTCGGGGAAGCGCAGGAACGTCTCCGAGTGGGCCCGCCGGTGGTGTCCCCGGCTTCCTCCTCCGCCCGAGGACGGCGCCGGCAGCGGGAAGCGCGGGTCCATGTCGGTCTACGGCGGCGGCGAGGTCGTCAGCCGGTCACTCGTGCAACGGCGGCGAAGGTCCCTGGCGGTGCGAGCGCTTGTGCTGGTGCGGCGGAGCTGGGTGTGGAGTGTGGGAGAGAGCTGGGGACCCCAACCGGGTTGGGGTTGGTGGGCGTGTACGTGTGAGGAGGTGGGTGAGGAAGTCCTAGAGCAGGGGCAAGAGGGTAATTTGATGGGGGAGGAAGGAATGCCGCCGCGTTGGCCCTATCAGCAAGCAGTGCTCTGCGGCGGACGCGGGGCCCCGTGCGGCTGCTTGCCGGTGGCTCTCCCTCTCTGCGTATGACATGTGGACCACATGAAGTCCGGGCCGTGGTTCTGATAGAAAGACCGTGGGACGCGTCCGACAGTGGTGCCCTCTGCCGTGTCGTTCAACGGCAGCTGGCCTTGCGCTTTGGAGGAGGTGGTGCCCACTGGCTTAAGAACGAGCACCTTTTAAGCGACCAAAAAAAAGAACGAGCATGCGGTAAAGATAGAGAGGACACCCCACCAGGTTCAAATAATCGGGATAACCGGTCGGTTTGGTTCGGTGAAAACCGAACGGTTAACCGGGATAACCGGCCGGTTAACTATATTACTACAATATCAGATCCGATTTTTTTGGCTAATCGATCGGTTAGTGTGACCGGCCGGGACCGGTTATCCGGCTAACCGAAATAACCACCCGATTTCCGCCGGTTATTCGAACCATGCACCCCACACGGAGCCACGCAGCACACAAGCAACAAGCAAGAAGAAGCAAGCCATGACGGTGGAAGCTGGAAGAACCGTGCAGCATTGTTGGCCCAGGTGGGGGCAGGGCAGGTACCTTCCGAGCAGCCGTGAGCGTATACCAAAATTACGCATGGGCAATTTGCTACATTACCCACTGTCGAGCTGACGGGCATGCTTGTTGCTGCTAGGTTACACTGTGTTTGGAAGTTAGAATTGGGGTGTTGGAATTCCAGCGTTTGGATGTCTATGGAATTCGGAGGCGGCATTTGAACGCAATTTCAATCGACACTCGATGCTTCCTCCCGCACCCGCCCACGATACCGAGTCGACCCGCTCGGTATTTGCTGGAATCGTCTCTCTATCTCCCTCTCTCTCCCTTGCATCCAGTCGGCACCCCCCCCCCCCCCCCCCGCTCCCAACGGCGAGCTCGCGCGCAACGGAGGAGCTTGGGCACGGCGGAGCTCGCGCGCGGCGTCGAAGCTCGGGCGTGGTGGAGGAGTTCGGGCCTGTCGGCGGCCACCCTTCTTCTTCTTCCCCAAGACCGGCAGCCACCCTTCTTCTTCTTCCCCACGTCCGACAGCCACCCTTCTTCTTCTTCCCCAGGTCCGGTCGTCCTTCTGCCTTTTGCTTTTCAATTCCTCAGATTTTATATCCAAACATCAAATGGAATTGATTTGATAAGATTTCCATTTCAACAAATTCTTTTGGCAACCAAACAAAAACATTGAATTGGTGTTCAATTCCAAATCGACACGGATTTGGTATTGGATGCCAATTCAGTTCCATCCTTCCAATTCCAATATCCAAACGGAGCCTTATGCAATTTGGCTACTCCTCTATCTATTTCTGAAATGGTGTTGTTTAGGACATCCAATTTGTACGAAAAACACCATTTACTCGCCTCCCACAATATAAGACAATTCCTTCATTTTTCCGAAAACAATATTGGGCCGACTAAAAGAAGAGCTCAATTCAATAGCCCACTCGTCACCTAGCCGCATTGGCGGCCTCACCCGTAATCATCTCAGAAGCTCACTTCCGAGCCCAGCGATGTTCCTTCGGAATCTGACAGAGAGAACATAGAAGATACGGACGACATCCTGAGGTTCCAGAACAGCTGACGTGGCGCTTCTTTTCCCGGTGATTCGCTCTGCCGCAGCCACGACGCCCTTCACGTTCCCCACCGCCGACCACCGCCCGCCGTCCCTCATCGCCGCCGGCCGCCGCCGCCTTGAATTCTCCCTCCTTCCGCGAGGGCCCCACTACGAGGTGAGTTAGACTGCCCGTACAGATCTTCTCGGACCACAGTTCTCTTTCTGCTCCGGGACTCTGATGCCGTGGATAAGATGGTCAGTGCTACTCACCCGTAGACGCCGCCGGTAGTCGAGAGAGAGAGAGAGAGAGAGAGAGAGAGAGAGAGAGAGAGAGAATGCGGCGTGGCGGTGTTCGTATTTACGTAAGCGTATATCGGCAACGATGGGATCCGGTTTCTGGCCTGATTTTGTGGTCGATGTATCGGGGAGTGGATTTTGATTTCCTTGGCCCAATTTGGATATGATCCAATGATCCTGTGCTCGGAACTGTGTTATGTGTTTTCTGGTTTAGTTTGAGTGGGAATTGGGTACCGGTGGCATCTGGTCACCGAAAAATTATTCCAGACTCTGGTCCTGATCTCTGTGTTGGTCTTGGCAGCTGTGAGCCGCGTTGATTTGGTTGAATTGACCGGCTGTTGGTAGAGTGTGAAATGGTGGAATTCTTGCGACGCCTCGCCGGTGTCCTGCTCAAGTGTTGCGATCTTGACGTACCCAATCGACCAAAGGGCCTCGAGGATCCCGAACGTCTGGCCAGGGAAACAGTTTGTATGTTCTTTGACTCCCATTGTTACTTTTATAGAGCCTGTTTGTACGCCACATCAGTATATACTGTTCTGGAATCTAATGCCTTTTTACTCAGCAAAGAAGTTCTTGTCATTCTGCAGTTAATGTGAATGAAATAGAAGCTCTGTATGAACTGTTCAAGAAGATTAGCAGCGCTGTGGTTGATGATGGATTGATTAATAAGGTGCTCTTCTGCTGATTCTGTTGACCGTGAAGTGTGGTAGTCATCAACTTTTAATAACCCGATTTTGGGTTTGAGACTTTGGTCATCTTTTCTGCAGGAAGAATTTCAACTGGCGCTGTTTAAGACTAACAGAAAGGATAGTATGTTTGCTGATCGGGTATGTCTATAGGAGCTTTGCACAATATTTTTTTTTTGTTATGAAAATAAAGTTCACTTCTCTATATTCATCATGTTCTGTGTGTTTATACTCATAGTTCATACCTATTTGTGCTATTTGAGTCATGTTATTTCTAGTTGCCTGTCATAGAAGTACTGACAGTACCCCGTGTTGTATGGACATTGGCATTTGGTAACACTACACTAAATTATCTAGAACACCATGAAGTCTAACACCAAATCATCCTATTTTCAATTCATGAACTTATATATTTGATTTTATCAGCACAATGCATATCTGAAACTTGAATTTGGGAATGTAAACTCTGTCAGAACATACTTATGTTAGTTCCTTTTGTAGTGACCTGAAGTGAGTGCAGAACTATCCTGTTCTTAATCCTTTGATTTAGGTATTTGATTTTTTTCAACATGAACCATAATGGACCTCTTGATTCATTGACTTAGGTATTTGATTTGTTCGACACAAAGCATAATGGAATTCTTGAATTTGAGGAATTTGCTCGAGCTCTTTCTGTGTTCCATCCTAATGCACCACTTGATGACAAAATTGATTGTAAGTTTTCATGATTTTTTTACATATTGCTCTTGATACCGACACATAAGTGATTGAGTATCCATTTACAGTTTCTCTAATTGATAATTGTTCAAGACACGATCTTAAGTTGTTTCTGCTCGTCAAATGTCCATGATAGATAGTTGGCTGTTGGATTCATCGGCAGATACTTTGAATTGCACGTGGACATGATAACCAATAGGCGGCTAGAACTACAATGCATGCTATATTATGCACTTATACACAAGAATGAACATTGTTGATAGTGGACTGGCTCCCCCCTTTCACTTGTTAATTGGGTTGTTGTTAAAACCACACTTGGAAGTAGTTTCCTTTGATTTAATTGCCTGCACCGATCCTGTGAACTTTAAGGGAGGTAGACATTTGACTTAATCATATATTAGTGCATCACATTCAGTTGCCTGCATCTTTGTTTTCAAAAACATGTAAAAATTTTAGGTTTGGGAACTTATCTCTGACTGAATATATGTAGCTAAGAATTCAGTTGATTCTTTTGTGTGAAATTCTGCACCATACTAAATCATTCAACCTCATGCTCCTATATTTCATATCATCTTGCAGTTGCATTCAAGCTATATGATCTTAAACAACAAGGTTACATTGAAAAGCAAGAGGTAATCATTCTTGTACTTGTTTTCAAATAACAGTTTCGTGTGGACCAAATAGCTTAGTTTATTGGTGCCATGTTGGATCTATTTTTCCTATATGTGCTACAGTACCTGACATTAGTTCACTTAATCATCCTCTCAACTAATATTCCTAGTCAATGAAAGAGTGGCTGCAGACTCTTATATCTGATAATTTGAACTGAATGAAGTTGAAAATATTGAATAGCTAATGTATCATGATGTCTAATCTGAGCCCCTCATAAAAGCCTCTGTTTTAGGATCCATCTTTTATTTGCTTGGAAGAAGCACATTCAGTTAACAGCAAATGCAGCCATATGCACTGAAAGTTTTATTGCCTATTTTCTTGATTGTTAGGTCAAGCAAATGGTGGTAGCAACACTTGCCGAATCAGGAATGAATCTTTCTGACGATATTATAGAAGGCATTATCGACAAGGTATGCATGAGCACTTGTATTTCTGTAGTGTTAATGTCTGCTAAATCTATGCTCTGTTGCGTACTCTGTAGTCCTCATTTTCTCTTTTACTACTAGACGTTTGAGGAAGCAGATACCAAGCATGATGGAAAAATCGACAAGGAAGAATGGCGCAATCTTGTATTGAGGCATCCATCTTTGTTGAAGAATATGACTCTTCCATATCTTCGGTCAGTATTCTTGACAATGTTGTTCTTTCCATAATAAATTGAATTCTTTTCTCAACATATACTTGGTTCCTAGCACTAGATCTGTAGTTTATTGTGACAGATTCTTAGATGCCGTATGGCCCATCGAGTTGAGCTATTTCTCTGAGCTAGAATATATGAATGACACTTTGCTTTGCTGTTATTGTTGTTAAATCTAATGAAGTGGCAGATTAATGACTTTTTTTTTTTTTTTTGCATATTCTGACTGAATCTGGATATGTTTGCTTGACTAGTACAACCTTTGGCATTGTGTTTCTTATCAAAACATATTCTTTGAACAGGGATATTACAACAACCTTTCCAAGCTTCGTCTTCAACTCTCAGGTAGAGGATGCTTGAGATTCCAAACTCAAGATTCCTTTCAAACGTTTGGGGCACAGCAAACCAGATTCTAGGCCTAGGAGGGGCACTTGTGTATTTTTTTTTATTTCCCTTAAAATGTAAATCTGAATTTTGTGGTGATCTTCTGGCGGTGCTTCTTTTGTATAGTTTATTCTACACTGTAGTATTGCAGTATGAACTGTTATGTGTCGTATAGTTATCAAGTGTTATTCAAATATGCTATTTGTTGGTTCATCTGATTCATGTCATGGTGCTGTTGTCTTTCTTGCCTTGTGGATGAGTCAGGATGAATTCTCTTGGTATTATGGACCTGCAGCAAAATGGTTTACCCGAAGCAGATACCTGTATAGGAGGCGTATTTTACGTCACTGTTGGATAGGTCTGAATGCGTGCTTTCATATGAGTTAATTCGGGCAGAAACGGGTGGTAAAGGTATTACACAGCTGGAAACGACATTAACATGGCACATTAGGACAAGATGAAATTGGAGTTTTCAGTGAATCTTGCGGATGAAACGCTTCTGGGTTCACTTAACATGTAATTGTGAAATGTTAAGTGTGAGATACGTCCCATCGCAAAAAAAAAAAAAAAAAAAAGTGAGAGACGTCAGATAAAAAGCGAGAGACGTCATCTGACGCTGCAAACTCATTCCTCATTCATTGCTGGTCTTCAGTGGAGGTTTAGGCTGCATGATTTGCTTGTCCCACATTCCACTGGTAATTGGTATTGAAAATATCAGGAAAATCGGGACTGCAGAATCTGTTAAAACTTGTGTTGTGTTAACAAACTTGAGTCGATTTTGCTTGTCATATCACAAGCCAGAGCAGTATTGCAAATGGCTCGACTAAGCATTTCAAAAGAGTATTGGAGATTTAATGTCTTAAATCACTTTGATTGCGATTCGCTTGGTTTTTAAACCATCAGATCTCTGGCCGTAAGATGCGGTAGTACAAATGAGTCATATGTGAAGCCAGGTAAACCAACAATCCACTGTCAGCATAATAAGACAACCTAAAAGAGCTGCATGGGAAACGGTAATTAACTGACGGAATGCTGAATAATAAAGAAAAAGGCATAACAGCACGCTCGTAGTTTGCACAATCCAAAAAGAAGCCCATGCAAACTCCAACCCATTCCACCCTACCCGAGTCATCACAAGAAACTTGCGGTACAGGATTCTCTAACACTTGCAGTATCATAAACCAATTCAGAACGACATGGAGCTCAAGATTGAATAGGCTTGATCTTAAAGTGGAGGTTGATAAGCGAAAACACCAAACACTTCAGATCCTGCAAACCAAAAGCATTGAGGGCACAAGTTAGAAATATTGATCTCATTTATAGTGACATGTGCTGTGAATGGCACAAAGTAAAAATTCAAGACGAATTTAAACAAAACATTAGGATGGGTTTGCATCTTCACCACATGCAAATTGTAGTCTCATGAATTATGCAGAATGAATACAGGAGTCACACTGTGAAAATGATCCATTAAGCAAGCCCACACTATTCTATCTAAGCTACCCACCTCAGAATTCAATCTTGCAGAAAATTTCAGACACAACAAACCAACTACTCCCTAACTCAGTAGGCTGTTTATTAAACTTGAAATTATTTCTTCAAGGTAATGGATGTAATAATTGCTTGAGCTACCACAAGCTCGATCAAGTATAGAGTGTAAATATCAGAGCATAAAATTTCGAAGGAGCAGCAGTATATTCACAACCCTACTGATCTACGGCATCAGGGAAGTGGCTAAAATGTAAATAGTTCAAAAGAAATACAAGTTAGGGAAATAATGTTATCCGTTATCTTCCTGTTCCCCTGAACTTGGTTTGCACTTGACATGATTCCAAGTAGTTACAGTTAAGACTATGTTGAGAAACAGACAGTTAATTTCATAATAATAATAATAGTTATCTCAAGCTACCAAAAGCTAAGAATCCAAACTATAGGTGGTGGACAAGAGATGATTCCTTCAGTTTTGAGGAAAAATGTTCCTTAGTGGTGCCCAAATGTTAAAAAGGAAAATCGTGTCACTAGATGTGCAATTTTGAAAACACCAATTACGGAATTTCTAAACAACTCACATGTTTATGTAACAAAATAAACTAGGGATACAAGAAACTAGGCAAAGCAAGTATATCCCTCAGCATAGAAAATAAATAAATAAATAAATCTTTGCTTCAGTGTTCAGCAGACTTCTAGGCTGTATGGCACTAAACAGTTGGCCAAGAAACAGTCCACCTCAGGGTTATTTTTCAGAATTTACTTTATACCTTTTTGTTCTCAAGATCATCAAGTACATTTCTTTTATTAATAAAAAGACATCGCTACGTCAAATCTTGATTTTGCATAAGCAGCAAATGATTTCACGTGAGCACAAGGATTCCACCACTTAAGTAAAAATAGATGCCAAAACAATGACAAGGACTTGATGCCCTTGTGCTGAGAAAGATTAACTTCTAACGCTGTTTCTGATAATTCTGAATGCCAACACACAAAATTGTGCTATATCAGGACATCAATCACTGTAATTTCGTTTATATTACGCTACAAATAGATGTACGTATCAACATTCATCAATTGGGCCTCTAACGCCTATAGGATGGCACAGCAAACCGAGTTGCGAGGGAATCAAGATTGGGGGGGGGGGGGGGGGGACCTGGACGAGGTAGTAGAATATGCGGAGGCCCTCAGGGTCCTTGCTGGTCTGGACGTCGACTAGGGATCCAATCTTAGAGGTAGTGAAGGAGATGTGCTCGTTACCCATGACGATCTCGAGCTCCTGCCTGCCTACGCGGTCGGGTTCCGGCCAGTTGCTGTCGTCTTCCTTCATAATCTGCGGGTAGTGTCAAGGAATCATGACGCTGTTAACCCTAGTAGCGAACCGAAGAATCGAACCGATGAAAGGGGGATAAGCTGTCAACCTCACCTCCGACTCCTGAATGATCCGCCTCGCCTCGCGCAGGACGGAGGGGGAGACGAAGACTTCCTTGCGGATCATGGTGTCGTTCTTGTAGTTGGAGTTGTTGGCGTAACGAAGCTTGCCGTCAGGGCGGAATTCGAACTCGAGGAACTCGTGGCCGAACTTGCCCTTGTGCCCCACGTAGTACCGCAGGTAGAACTCTCCCTCGCCGGCGCCGTTCTCGCCGCCGCCCGCCGCCATTACTGCTGTTTTTTTTTTTTTGGAATGCCTTTCCCGTTGGACAGGAGAGGAGAGAGGTGATTGGGTTTTTGGAAACTCGGAACGTGGACCGTTGGATGCGGATCATGCGAGTCGTGATAGCCCCCCGCTGTTGTCCATCGAATGCGTGTGCTGAGCTTTGCATCGTCACGCCTAGCTGTTGCCGAAACAGCAGTGCTCATGCCTCATCCCATATTAGAGGTTCATCCCATCCCAATATTTGACTCTCATCCGTTGGTTATATTTCACTTTTGCGACGAGTGCATCATTACTTGCTTCGTACCAGGGTGAAGGCTGGCAGCCTGGCACAAATCATTCGGTTTGTCCTATAAATAACAAAAATTATACGAACTGATTCGTTTATGAAGGCAAGTATTCTTAGAAAAATGTGAACTACACGATCAACAGTCTGATGACGACAACTACTTGGAATAGACCGGTGATAGAAATAAGATTCATTGATATTTAATTATTATCATCATTGGACTGAAGCCCTTGTAGAATGTTGTTTTAACTTTTTACTTGATATCTCAATGATACTATCACTAGTATAAAAAAAAACGTTTTCAGCAACGAAAGTCTTTTTACAATTAGTAATGAGTATTTTATAGCCTACTACTAAAATGGACAGGAAGAGGCATGTCCATTACTAAATAGTGTAACTTGGTTATGTGCATGTTTATATTCATCACTAGCATAGACGGTGCAACTTAGTGTCCGTCTCGTCTGTTTTTTAATGTAACCATGACGGTCTTAATGACAAACATATGACCCGTCACATATTTCCCTAATTAATAACATATTTGTAGTGACAGACAGAAAGTCCACCACTAAAGTCTTTTATGACTAGTTGTTAAAAATACTTATTGTACTGGCCAATATTCTAAAATATACATCATATTTGTACACATGTAATAAATACAACTAATTGGTTCTAAAGCTATATAGGATTTATCTTGGAATGCATTGTTGGGGTCATTTATGATATTGAGAGTTAAAATAAAAGATCATGTGAGAAGTTGGTGCAACAAATTCCTTCTTTTGAGAAGAGTTTGATACTATGGTTTTGTTATTCACTTATAAAAATGAGGTAGAGGGCTTGTCTTGTTGTGTATTGTGAAAAATCTAGGGGTGAAAGAAAAGAGCATAATACATCTTTGCTAGTGATATGCACACAACAACATGTATGACGCATTAGTATTCTAAGTAATGAGCAGTAGTCACCATAGGCGTGAGCAAGGTTGGAATAACCGGATTAACCGGTCGGCTCGATTCGGTGAAAAACCGACCGGTTAACCAGGATAACTGGCCGGTTAACTGAACTGCTACAGTACCAGGTCCGATTTTCTGGAGCTAATCGGTCGGTTAGCGCGACCAGCTGGGACCGGTTTTCCGATTAACCGGCCGGTTATTACCGGTTATTCCAACCGTGGGCGTGAGAGGCATCAAGAATATTGAGAAGCATGACCATGTAACCGCTAGTATGCATTTTATACCACCGAGTACAAAAATATCACATCACACTGAAAAAGAAGACAATTTGAGCAAGACAAGTCGAAAGATAATTTTTCAGTCTCTATGACTTTGTATTGTGCAATGTGATGTTGGCACAAGAATTTTGTCCTTACGCAACTTTGAAGTTTTGCACGTAGATCGGTCATGAGTATAGGCGTCCTTTTCTGATGTTCTGCCAACACAAAAGCATAGGAATAGACTCAACATGATATTCATGATTTACTGCATTGTTTAGATTTACTTTGTGCAAAACACCGAGTTTGATCTGTGGAGCATCTAGCCAAACTTGATGGTACTTTCGGTTTGAAGAACTGTGCCCAATATTTCCTTCGTTCTAAGATTATTGTTGTTATTGTTTTTTTCGCTATCTTTGATTATTTGTTTTATTTTAAAAATTAATAATATTATATATTTTCTTATGATTTATTTTATCATTAGACAAAATTTAAATATAACTTATAACTTTTCATATTTGAACAAATATTATGAATAAGACGAATGGTTAAAAGTAATAAAAAAAATCAATACCAATAATAATTTTGGAACAAAGAGAGTATCTCTCAATTGTCAAGATTTTACTATATGTAGGCCAGCCCCATACATACTCATGTGCTTTTGCATTTTTGCGGTAAAAAAACTCTCTATAAGAAAAACATACTCATGTGCTTTTGCATTTTTGCGGTAAAAAAACTCTTTATAAGAAAAACGTAACTTCATTTAATTAAACACATTGTATTCTGAAGAACCCCGACTATGTTATCCTTTATGGTTGGTGAAAAGTGCTCAATGTACTCCCTCCGTTCTTGTAATGTTGACGTTTAGAACGGCAAAAATAAACTAGTTGTAGACTAATTTGGCTGTCTGAAACGTCATCATTTCCAGAACAGAGGAGTAGGATAGTGAATTGACAAAAGAAAACTGGTTTCTATGTGACGTAGGATGAGTATGGTGCTTATTTCGTAGATCGGGTATGTGTTGAGGTCAATGCAAACGCCTTTCACGCTTCTCATTTCAACAATAGGCATCGTTTTAGAGCATTTTTACTGTACCTTATACTCGGTGGTATGGTAGGAGTATAAATGAAATCTGGCCATCTATTCTGTAGGGGTACAATGATCATTTTATAGAGGTATAAATAGTAACCTGTAGGGGTAATTTAGACAATTCCCGTTATCTGATCCCCGATCTTGACCTTCAAGCGGCTCGGGCGGTGATGAAGCGCGCGACGGCGCGAGGGGCTCTGGATGCGAGCCTCAATGAAAGCACGCTCGACTTTGGCCGACATTCCGACCGTCGAGCAGCGCAACGAAGATTCGCGACCTTGATCTGCGAGGGGCTCGAGCAGCGATGAGGTGAGCGACAGCGCGAGGGGTTCGGGTCCAAGGCTCGGCGGCGATGGAACACGACCTCTGCCGCTGCGCGCTTGGCATTGGCCGACTCCGCTGATGGTGTCGCGGCGGCGGTTAGGGTTCCAGTGGGGTGGAGCCCATGACGGACGACGGCAGCAGGAAGAGGAGGAACGTCGGACTGGAGCACCCGAAGGTCGGCTTTCACCACGTCGAACTGGTCGTCATGTTGCCGCCGCCGTGTAGCCGTGGCCGCTGTCACTGTCCGTGCCTCAGGCGCTGCCGTGAAGATAGGTAGAGTAAAATTCCCGAAAATTTCTCTTATACTATTGCTTGATTACAAATTGCCAATCAAAGATTCCTAGAAATTGAACTGAATATGTAACTAATTCTACAAAAATAGGTAAATGAATTTTCAGACTGTATTGATCTCTCAATGTTAAAGTGAATGGTTCTCTGAAATAATATTTGAATGTCAAATCCTTTGTGTATTCAAGGAATGAGTTGTCTTGCTTCTTCTTTAGCTGGCATTAGCTGGCAATTTTCATAGATTAAACCATATTCAGTGACTTGATGGTATTTGCACTTGAAATAGAGTTGAGATATTTATAAGTACTACATTATTTGGGGTCTGATTATATTGGTGAGAAGGATGGTATCTGGGCTGTGCTAGCATGGCTATCTATTCTTGCTTTCAAGAACAAGGACAACCTTTGAGGAGGTAAGCTTTTATCGGTTGAAGATATTGTTCGTAAGCACTGGCCTACTTATGGTCGCCACTACTATACACGCTATGACTACGAGGTACTTCATTCTTTTGATGTCCACCATGCATGCATGTACCGCAATTTTGATAGCATGTTAAATGTGCGTGTTTCATTGTGAAGAATGTTGACACAACGGCTGCTAAGGAACTTATGGCAAACCAGGTCACCATGCAGTCACCACTTTCTGATGTTAACAAGAAAGTTTGATTCTGGTGAATTCAATGTGCAGAAATTCTTATA
Source organism: Eleusine indica (assembly GCA_030378355.1). NCBI lineage: Eukaryota > Viridiplantae > Streptophyta > Magnoliopsida > Poales > Poaceae > Eleusine > Eleusine indica. The sequence continues at coordinate 52,332,602 of CM059494.1, forward strand.
TTATCTAAATTACTTCTCCAGAAAGTTTTTCAGTGATACTTTGAAATTATCCTAGAGCTAACTTAATAAGTATATATATATATAGCTGTTACCATTATCTGGATTTACACACTTGGAACTGTTTCTTATATTATCTAAATTATCTTTTCATCAGGTTGATCAAGGAGATTCGCTCTGATGTTTCCGATGTTGTTGCAGCTGATGAATTTGAGTACAGGGATCCTGTTGATGGATCTGTCTCCAAGCATCAGGGTCTCCGGTACCTCTCTGTACATGGTTCAAGGGTAGTGAGTAGTATCTGACCTGCAATGGAAAATTGTGTAACTAGAAACAACCCAATATAAAAGGAGAGACGAGATAGGTAAATAACTGTTGGCTGTCAATGCATGCTCAGACTTACTCATGGCAACAAAATACTTTTGATGTGAAAATATTTAACAGTCAATGTCAGTATTGTTTATATGACTGTGCACTTTGTCACTCAGATTAGTTTTGCCAATTACTGTTAGAATGTAGGGAATATTTTCTTGTTTACAGTTGAGAAGTATAGAGGCCATGGATCAGAATGATGAACTGAACTTACTAAGCAATGAAAACTTAGTCACAGTTTCTTTCTATAAGCAGAGTCTATTTGCTTCTAAATAGATTACAGTTCGGGATTAACTTTTTTAATATGAAGGTGTTGTGTTTTTTTTTGCAGGTTGTAAAAGATCTGGTATTGGTCGGAGAAGCGTAGAATCATGATCTTAGAAGGGAGAGAAGGAAGAAAAGAAATGCAGGCTGGTTGTAGATTTCAAAAGCCCTTGTTGTTTTCTCCATTGTTTATGAAAAGATGGTAGCCCAGAGTGGCACAACTTGTAAATTTTGTTTGACATGCACTACGATGTATATAATCATCTAGTTGACATCTAATCACCAAGCGTGTAATTTGTGTTTGGCATGCACTGATATCTTATCATCAAACTGAGGAATGAAATTTGGCATACAACCTGGACTTGAATTGGAATGTTATTATCTGTGGTTGCCCAGTTGCTAGTAGTTGCAACTTGCTTTAGTGCAATGATTAAGAATTTAATTTGAAACGATATGACAATATATAATGATCAATGATTGATATTTAAATCAAGATCACAAAAGCATATAGAAATTGCTCTTTCAGTGTAATTAACGTCAGCAACGACTTTCACCATATTAATTTGCAAATGGAAAGCAGCATGAAGATAACTGTAAATGTCCCCGAAGAGGAGTTCTTGCTTTAGGTATCCATCATTATTACTTCAGGGTGCAGAAACACAAAGATTTAATTTAAGAAGACAAGTATATAATATGAAGTCTTTCGAATATAAAATCAAGGTAACAAAAGCACTCTAGAGTCAATGAACTTCAGTTTTCACTTTCTTCTTGAATTGTTCACTGTACTACGTAAATTACATAAATTTCAAATAGAGAATAAAGACACTAAAAACAGGAAATAGTTGCTTCAGAAAGCATCCCGCAATAAATAGTTGACCTTCTAGATGCATAGCTGAAGGACCGAGAAGGCGACCAGAGGGGGAGGGGGGGGGGGGGTGAATGGGAGTCAATTAGAATTCTTCTAAAGAACTTGGTCTATGTCCCAACTACAACCCAAACCAACCTCTAACCAAGTCACCAAGATTACACACACCAACTTGTGATGTGCTAACCCTAGAAATGACTCAAATCAAAAGGGCGCATAGCGGAAGCACAAGAGGACCAAAAAGGGAAACCAGGAAGATCCGAGAAATCACAAAACTGAGCTTGACGGAAGTTCCAAGATGCCCGACAGAAGTTCCGAAGTCCTCGATGGAAATTCTATCAATCACGGAAGTTCTGGGCGACGGGGGTACTGTCAATAACGGAAGTTCCGTGGTTCTTGACGGAAGTTCCGTTAGGGTGACGGAAGTTCTGTCTTGGCCACGGAAGTTCTGTCCTAGATAGAACAACAGCTCTGTTTCAGAAAGAAAATTACCAAAACCCTATCAAACAAACTCCAAAAATCACGAAATTTAGACCAGATCATCCTCAATACATCACGACACTCCTCTAAAGAGATCCACTCAAAAGCACAAGGAATCATCATGAATTTTAGATCTCATGCCAAGAACATCGAAAGGGGGAAACTTGAGAAATCATTGAAATCGAAGGTGCTCGTATCTTTGATTCGGTCAAGGACCTATATAGTGTTGTTCTAGCACATCATAGCACCAAGATCCCCCAAGAAATCCATCCCAAAACTCAGTCAAAATCGAGATCGAAAATCACCATGAAAATAGCTCTAAAAATAGGGAAAAAGAGAAATTCGGGATTTTAGGGAGAGAGAAAGAACTTGAGCACGAATTTGAATCTCATATCATTGATTCATCAAGTCAAGATACATGGATACATGGCTAGGAAGCCACCCTCTTCCTCCCACTATTTGGAAAAGCAAGCAATGTCTCTCACACACCCATTACTCTCCTCTATTACATGAAGACCTCCCCTAGCACTTTGAATTGAAGACCTAAGGCAAGGCTAAGGGAAAGAGAGGCACCTCTTCCACCAGCCCTACCTCTCCTTATATACACCTAGAGGTTGTCCTAACGACCATCCTACCCCTCACCTACAATACACTGCCACCTACCATCAGGGGCATAACCGTCCAACTTTTTTCTCATTGCCCAAACGCCATCGAGCCCTTCATGACTTTGCTTCGCCTAGACGCAAGCTTCGCGATGATGCCACGTGCACCTCCAATCGCCGCCACCGGTTTTAAGGCCCAAACCGAAAAACCATCTTGCACGCTTCTCAAAGCGTGACTTCTTGATCTTGACGCGTGTTACCTCGTCCCGTGATCCTCCTCGTCGGCAAGTCTCTCCCGCCTCCGTTCCATTAGAAGCCTCTACATGCACCAACGCCCGATCACCTGTGACTTGGTCAACCCCATCATCTTGATTACCACCCATGGTATTGAGGCTCTACCATGAAACCATCCGTGCTCCTTGCCTCTCCACGTGTATGGTGTGGATCACTCTTGACTTCACCTGGCCTCCCGATCGTCCGACCCCAAGTCTCCTACTTGTGCCCGATCCTCTTGCCGTTGACCGTCAAGTTGACTCCAGTGACCTACACATCATGAGACAAGCAAACACATTTCCTATCTCCTACAAACTCTCCAACATCCTCACAAACTCCGGTTAGTCAAAACCATGATATGCACAAACTCATGCAATCCTCGGATTCCCGCATTTCAACTCAAACACCAACTCAACCAATGTCAATTACTCATCACGTATTGCAAACCATGGCACATATCCACATGGTTTCTCAATCTCCCCCTTGATGAGTACATTGACAACACTAAATGCACAAAGATTAGAGATTGAAATGCGAAGCCGAATAAGCACATCCAAATGGCCAAACCCAAAGAAAAGGTGAAAAATAGGCCATCTAGCAAAATAGGAATCACAAAACCAAGAGTTGGCAAAGAGGACTACTTGAGACGCAAAGAGTGTGAAAAGCGCAAGAAAACGCTCAAGGACATGATATGCTCCCCCTCAACTTATGGTAGGTCTCATGTAATGCAAAAAGGATAGGATCATTTTAAGTTTCTTAACATTATTTGTACATGATCCAATATTTTCTTCCCCTTTGGCAATGAACTCATCAAAGAAGCAAAAGAAAAAGCAAAAATACATGAAAATGTAAGCATAAGGAGCTTCAACAATTATGCAAACAAGCATTTAACCTTGCTAATCATAACCATAGAGCCATGAAGTGTAAAAGTAATAGCTCACAATCATACAAAGACAAAAAATAGATAGCAAGTCATAAACACCAAGAGCTATACAAGCTAAGCAAAGAGATTGACTAGCTTAGATCGAATCAAATTTGCTCATCATGAGAAAAGCTGCCACCACATGTATAAGTACTCCCATCCAAGGTAAAACAAGCATCGAGTGAATCAAAAGAATCTAGCCAGTCTCAATCTCAACTAAGGCAACAAGTATTCGCAGAAAAAAAGCTCTACAAATGCTCACATATGCAACAGAGACTCATAAGAAAAGAGAAAAGCATTATTCTTATGTGATCCTCATGTATCTTCTAATCCGTGCGGAGGGTCGCACGACTGGGTACGGCAAACACCCCGAGGCTTCAAAGTACAATGTTTGGATTTAGCATTTTTTATGTTACTTCTAATCCATGCGGGGGGTCGCACGACTGGGTACGGCAAACACTCCGAGGCTTCGAAGCACAGTCAACTTATTTTGCAAATTAAAAGAATAAGAATGAGCATGCCTTTGCGGCAAAAGCAACAAACATTCCCACAATGTTCCATCATGAGCTAAACATTTGCAAAGCCACATTTCCCAAACACGAGGTGCCATGGCCAAGATATCCTCTAGACTAGCCTCAATGCAAATTTTAACAACGATAAAAGCAATTATACACATGATGAGCAAGTTTTAGCAAGATTTGTTCATAAGGTTCACAGGAAGCTAAGTTTACCTTTAAGAGTAGCAAGTTGCTCAAAAGAATCTATAACAAGCCATCTAGAAAATCTAAGCATGAGAGATTACTATCACATCCACACAACTTAGCTCAAGCTTAATCATAGCAAAGAGAAATGCAAGAAAGCATAAGAATCAATGCTCATCTACCAATGCATATATTACATATGATATGCAAATGCGAAAAGATAAGATACATATATACAAGAGAACACCAACTCCCCCTCAAATGATGCCATAAGGATGGCAAACACCAAGCTCTCCCCGAAGAAAAGTGAATCGTGAAGCATCTAGGGGCTTGGTACGGATATCAGCCAATTGGTTTTTGGTGTCGATGTATTTGACCTCAATATCTCCCTTCTAAACATTATCTCTCAGGAAGTGGAATCTCACATTTATGTGTTTGACCTTACCATGTAGGACTGGGTTTTTGGCTAAGCATATGGCACTGGAGTTATCACACATGAGTGGAACACCCCTAAAGGTTAACCCATAGTCTCTCATGGTAGACACAATCCATAAGTTCTGTGAGCAGCAGCTAGCAGCTGCAACATACTCAGCCTCTGTGGTGGATTAGGCTACACTCGATTGCTTATGAGAAGACCAACAGATCAAGGAAGTACCTAAGAAATGGCAAGTATCAGAAGTGCTCTTCCTATCAATTCTACACTATTGGTCATATCTACGCACCCACTTATATACCGTAAGAGGACGGTGTACAGTTGTAGCTCTTTTTCCCTCAGAGTATTCCAAGGTTATCGAATCCACAGGGAACGAGCAGAACTAATACTATTAAAGGGTTACTAACAGATTGCAATGAGTTGGTTAGTGTGAATGATGACGGTGAGAAAGAGGAAGGTGAATGTTATTGAAGAGGCAACAGAATAATGAAGGATTCTCTCCTTAGGATTGGTTCACTAGCATGCAACCTCATTTTTATCAACTCAAGTGATGACTCTAATATTCTACAAGACATGGTGGTTTCGTTCACCCCGGCTGTCACTACAGAGGCTATTAGCTCCCCATTGGTTTCTTGCACTATGTAATGGACAAAAGTGTATTGGTCGATACACTAATGAAAGAGATAGATAGATATGCAATAAAGTTCATCACATAGATTAAATTCATCGAGAGAGTATCAATAAGTATGAGAGTTATATGACCAGATCCCCGCACCAGAGAAGAGAATATGAGACTACTCACTCATCCTTCTGCTAGACATAGCAGAGGAGTGAGAAATAGCGCTGGAACGCGCACGAGCCGATCGACGCAAGCGTCGCGCCGATTGGCGCGACCTCCCTTCTGGTGGATCTCGTCGGTGCTGACGAACCTCCGCCGCCAATATCCAGGAACCCTAGTTTTAATAACTAGTTCTTGCGATTGCCGTCTCTCCTTGGGCGTCCTTGTCTTTTGATAATTATCTTCCTTTTATACTCGACGGGATTAGGTCAACTTCCACCGACTTTAACTCATATTGGGTTGGGCCTTCGTCTTTCCTAGACCGGATCATGTTTTAGTCATCTTTTCCTCCTGCGCCGATCAGCGCATGGGCCGCACCGATCGGCGCAAGCCGTGTCTTCTCTTGTTTCTTCTCCGAGTCGGTTCCTCTGTCTTCAACAGCTGCCATGTGGGCCTTTTTCTTCGAGATAAAGTCTTGTACTGCATGTCGAGATCTTGAAGTTTCATAAATCTTCTAGGCAAATATCTTCAAGTGTCTTGCGTAGATAAACTTCCATAAACATGTGGAATGGGTCTCGGTCACTTCTGCGGGCCAAAACACCCTTGCGCCGATCGGCTCATGTACTGCGCCGATCGGCGCACTGGACTTCTTCAGTGTTTTTTGTCGGTTCTGGATTCCTGTCCTCTCCAGCATCACTTTAATCGCCAATTTTACCTGTTTCTACAATAAAGCTCCAAAACAACGCATATACAAATATATAGGCAATATTATAGGTAAATGACATAAATTAGTATCAATTATGCTCTAATTAGGGTCATATTCGCATATAAAAGGGGCACTTGGGAAGTGCCAGCATACACCCAGCAAAGTCCGCATCCGAATACCCAATGAAATCAAGAGATGAAGATGCAGAGTACCAAAGACCAAACTTAAGGGTGTATTTGAGATACCTGAAGATGTGCTTGACAACCTTGCGATGAGTCACCCTTGGGAAGCCTGAAAGCGAGCACAAAGACACACTGCAATGTGTATGTCGGGTCTTGTCACCGTCAGGTACAAGAGGGAGCCAATCATGCTCCTGTACTTCCTTTGGTCCACTGCTTCACAGTGTTCGTCAGGGTCAAGTGCCGTTGTTGTGGACATTGCTGTTGACAACGGCTTCACATTGACCATGTCAAACTTCTTCAAGAGATCCTTCGTGTATCTGGCTTGATGTATGAAGGTGTCTTACTTGCACTGCTTGATTTGAAGTCCAAGAAAGAAGGTGAACTCACCCATCATCGACATCTGAAATTCACTTTCCATAGCTTCCTGAAATCTGGACACAAGAGCATGAGAGGAACCTCTAAAGATGATATGATCCATGTAAATCTAAACCATTAGAAAGTCATTGCCATGCTTTAGAGTGAACAAGGTTTTGTCAACACACCCTATGACATACCCGCGCTCTAGCAAGAATGTCTTAAGCCTAGCATACCATGTCCTAGGTGCTTGCTTTAGCTCGTATAAAGCCTTTTGAAGCTTGTACACATGGTTTGGGTATTTGTGGTGCTCAAAGCCAGGTGGTTGTCTCACATAAACCTTTTCCTCTATGAAACCATTTAGGAAAGAACTCTTAACATCCATTTGGTAGAGTCTAATGCCCTTAGAGGCAGTAAATGCAAGCAAGATCCTAATGGCTTCTATGCGTGCAGCAGGAGCAAAAGTTTCCCCATAGTCTAAGCCCTCCACTTGACTGAAACCTTGGGCAACAAGCCTAGCCTTATTTCTAACAACCTCACCATCTTCCCCATATTTGTTTTTGAAAACCCACTTGGTTCCTATGACATTGACACCGACAAGATGCTCTACTAGGGTCCATACTTTGTTTCTCTCAAAGTTTTCCAACTCCTCATGCATGGAATTAACCTAATGTCCATCAGATAATGCGTGTCCAACATCCCGAGGTTCAAAGGTGGGAACAAAGAGAGAATTAGTAAAGCAGGCAAGATGTGCAGACCTTGACCTTGTTGTCCTCTTATAGAGATTACCGATCATCTGTTGAGGTGGATGTTGATGCTGAATATGGTGAGGAGCCTCTCTCTCAGAGCGTACCTCCCCCTCAACCATAGCTGGAGCTGGCTCAACAACTGTTGAGGTCAATGTAGAAACTTCTGGACCCTCTGCTAGAGTGGTGGAAGCAGCAGGAACAGGCTCGGATGTGGGATGGAATGACTCATCATCATCATCATCATCCAAGCCCTATAGATCCTCTTCCACAAAGATACTCTCCTCCATCTCCCTGCTACCTGTAGTCTCAACCACATTGCTTGCATAAGAGTTTGATTCATCAAAGGTTACATCACAGGACTCTATGATGGTGTTAGTTTCTAAATTCAAAACTTTGTAAGAATGGCCATGAAGAGTGTAGCCAAGAAAGATGCCATCAGAAGATCTCGACTCAAACTTATCAAGATTGCCATGCTTGAGAATGAAGCACTTGCAACCAAAGGCATGTAAATGAGAAACAGATGGCTTCCTCCAAAATTGTAGCTCATAGGAAGTCAAATTAAGAATTGAGCGCAAGAAAATCTGATTGAAAACATAGCAAGCAGTGCTAATGGCCTCAGCCTAGAACTGCCTCGGAGTCCTATGCTCATCGAGCATCGTCCGAGCCATTTCCACCAAGGTTTTGTTCTTTCTTCCGACCACACCATTCTGTTGGGGAAACACAAGGTGCTAAAAACTGATGCTCAATACCATGCTCAAGACAAAAAGCATCAAAGGAGGAGTTCTTGAACTCGGTGCCATTATCACTGCGGATTGCTCGTAATGCACCAGGGAGTTCCTTGAACAACCTCAAAGCTAAGCTCCGAAAGTGATGAAACACTTCATCCTTGCTCTCAAGAAAGTAAACCCAAGAGTAGCGAGAGTAGTCGTCAACAATCACAAGAACATACCACTTCCCACCCGCCGAACGAATTAGAGAAGGACCAACAGTGTCCATGTGAAGCAGCTCTCCAGGGCATTCAGTCATCACCAAATTAATTGGTGGATGAGAAGCGGCAATCATTTTCCCATGACGACAAGGAGCACAAACCAAATCCTTATCAAATTTGAGCTTAGGCAATCCTCAGATCAAACCTAGGGCACTCAAGCAACAAAGCAAGTCAAAACTCATGTGACCTAGTCTCCTATGCCATTTCCAGAGCTCAGAAGAAGATTGAGCAAACAAGCACTTGTGAGAACTAGGGAAAACAGCAAAATCAGCCTGAAAAACTTTTCCAATGCTAGAAATCCCACAAACCAAAGACCCATTCAAATCAAGAACACAAGAAGCATTTTTCTTAAAGCGCACTTCCAAACCAACATCAAGTAACTAAGAGACAGAGAGGAGATTGTAGTTGAGATGCTCAACCAAACCAACATCCTTGAGAGTGAATTTTTCATTTACCTTTACCGCGCCTCTTGCCTTCACTCTCCCTCTCTTGTCATCTCCAAAGGTCACATATTCATGGCGCTTCAAGGGAGTGAGGCTGGAGAACCACTTTGCATCTCCGGTCATGTGGCGCGAAGACCCGGAGTCCATTAGCCACTTGTTCTCCAGGCCTCCACCTGCTGCCTCGCTTGTGTCGGAGTCGGAGCCAGAGTCGGTGTCGTGGTCATTCTTTGCCATGAAGCAAAGCTCGATGAATTCGTCCTTCCTCTTGACTCATGGCTTCTCAACCTCCTCCTCAGAGCTTGTAAGACCATCGCTTGATGTGAGATTGACATCGCTTAAGGCGGCAACGCAGGCGCGTGCAATGGCCTTGGCGAACTTCTTAGAGTTCTTGCCTTTCTTATAGAAGCGGTTCTTTTTCTGCTTGAAATCTTCAGTGTTGTTGTCGTGGTACCCGACCTTCTTCTTCTTCTTGGGACAGTCAACAATGAAGTGTCCCGGGCCACCACACTCGAAGCAGGTTCTTGAACCACCTGCTCTTCTCTCCTTGCGGTTGTTGTAGAACTTCTTGAACTTCCTTGTGAGCAAGGACAGTTCCTCGTCAGGAATGCACTCCATCTGTTCATCCGAAGCTGCAACAAGAGAAGAAAGAGCAAACTCCAAAAAAGACTTGTCAAGTAAGGGGTTAGTTCCATAAGAAGCACCACTGTGACTACCCTTTTGAGAGCTAGAAAGAAAAGCCATGCTAGAAGCAGGATTAACATGATTAGGACGAGATTTCCTAGACAGTTCATGAGATTTCAGCTTGCTATATAGTTGCTCATAGTTCAGGGTATTGAAATCAGAAGTTTCCTCCAAAGCAGCAATTTTAACCCCCCAAACATTCTCATCAAGTGAATACAACAGTTGCTTAGCTCTATCATTATCACTGTACACAAGGTTACCACAAGCCCTCAAGTTGCAGACAATTGTCTCAAACCTACAAAAAGTTTCATCTAGTGACTCGCCAGGTTTTTGTGCAAAAGTTTGGTACTGTCTATTAGTTTGGTACTGTCTATTGTAAGAATCCTTATGCATAGACTTGACTTGATTGGTACCCTCATGGTACGTGCAAAGCTTTTCCTAAATTGCATGAGCAGTGTCAAGATGTGCAACACGATCATGTTCACTCCTACCCAGAGCAGAGAGCAAAATATTGACAGCTTTGGAGTTGTTTTCATACCTGTTTAACTCACCTACTGGCGCGGTGTTGAGGTCGGCCGGTGTGGCGTAGTCCTGCTCAATGATCTTCCAAATTGCACGTCCTTGGCTTAAGAGATAAGCCTTGGTCCATGACTTCCAGTAGGGAAAGTCTTCTACATCGAACATCCAAAGTTTGACTACACGCTTCTCCATGTCGCCTTCGGATCACACTGGCTCTGATACTGATTGAACGACCGAGAAAGCGACCAGGGGGGGGGGGGGGTTAATGGGAGCTAATTAAAATTCTTCTCAAGAACTTGGCCTATGTCCCAACTACAACCCAAACCAACCTCTAACCGAGTCACCAAGATTACACACACCATCTTGTGATGTGCTAACCCTATAAATGACTCAAACCATAAGGGCACATAGAAGAAGCATAAGAGGAACAAAAAGGGAAACAAGGAAGATTCGAGAAATCACAAAACTGAGCTTGACGGAAGTTCCGTGATGCCCGACGGAAGTTTTGAAATCCCCGACGGAAGTTCTATCAATCATGGAAGTTCTGGGTGACGGGAGTACTATCACTTACAGAAGTTCCGTGGTTCTTGACGGAAGTTCCATTATGGTGACGGAAGTTCTATCCTGGCCACGGAAGTTCTGTCCTGGACAAAACAGTAGCTCTGTTTCGGAAAGAAAATTGCCAAAACCCTATCAAACAAACTCCAATAATCACAAAATTTGGACCAGATCATCCTCAATACATCACAACACTCCTCTAAAGAGATCCACTCAAAAATCACAAGGAATCATCATGAATTTCAGACTCGTGCCAAGAACACCAAAAAGGGGAAACTTGAGAAATCTTTGAAATTGAAAGTGATCGTGCCTTTGATTCGGTCAAGGACCTATATAGGGTTGTTCTAGCACATCATAGCACCAAGATCTTCCAAGAAATCTATCCCAAAACTCAATCAAAATTGAGATCGAAAATCACCACGAAAATAGCTCCGAAAATAGGGAAAAAGAGAAATTCGGGATTTTAGGGAGAGAGAGGAAGAACTTGAGCACGAATTTGAATCTCATATCATTAATTCATCAAGTCAAGATACATGGATACATGGCTAGGAAGCCACGCTCTTCCTCCCACTATTTGGAAGAGCAAGAGATGTCTCTCACACACCCACTACTCTCCTCTATTGCATGAAGACCTCTCCTAGCACTTTGAATTGAAGACCTAAGGTAAGGCTAAGGGAAAGAGAGGCACCTCTTCCACCAGCCCTACCTCTCTTTATATAGGCCTAGGGGTTGTCCTAAAGACCATCCTTCCCCTCACCTACAATACACTGCCACCTACCACCAGGGGCATAACCGTCTAACTTTTTCCTTATCGCCCGAATGCTATTGAGCCCTTCACGACTTTGCTTCACCTCGACGCAAGCTCCGTGATGGTGCGACATGCACCTCCAATCGCTGCCACCGGTTTTGAGGCCCAAACCGGGAAACCACCTTGCATTCTTCTCAAAGTACGACTTCTTGATCTTGACGCGTGTCACCTCGTCCCGTGATCCTCCTCGTCGGCAAGTCTCTCCCGCCTCCGGTCCATCGGAAGTCTCTACTTGCATCGACGCCTGATCACCTTTGACTTGGTCAACCCCATCGTCTTGATCGCCACCCACGGTTTTGTGGCTCAACCATGAAACCGTCCATGCTCCTTGCCTCTTCACGTGTATGGTGTGGATCACCCTTGACTTCATCCTGCCTCCTGATCGTCCGACCCCAAGTCTCCTACTTGTGCCCGATCCTCTCGTCGTTGATCGCCAAGTTAACTCTAGTGACCTACACATCATGAGACAAGCAAACACATTTCCCATCTCCTACAAACTCTCCAACATCCTCACCAACTCTGGTTAGTCAAAACCATGATATGCACAAACTCATGCAATCCCCGGATTCCCGCATTTCAACTCAAACACCAACTCAACCAATGTCAATTACTTATCACATATTACAAACCATGGCACATATCCACATGGTTTCTCAATAGCCACTTGAGAATAGATGTGAACTTCATTAAGCTACAGGAGATCTATTTCCTCATGTAACCATCACCATTTCTTCAGGTGGGACATCACAAGCAGCTCATCCATGCTTTCAAGTGTCAGTAGAAGGTGTCCTATATAAACAAAAAAGAAAAGGGAAAGGAAACATTGTTATTTTGAGTGAGAATCTAGAACTTCATATATTAAGATTCAGATGATGCAGTAAACAGTACTTTAGCTTAGGGCCTTTGCGACGATCATGGCTAGGATCCTTACATACTGTGCATAATCTCTTTCTCCTCTTGGTCCCCATAGTTTCTTGGAATGGTTTTCTTCTCTTGTTAGATGGAGCTCCCTTTGGAATAATTGGTTTTCTTCTCTTATTATTGTACATTCAGTTGATACAGTTGGGGAAGTATCTAGATTCGAAGAAGCTATGCTAGATAGGATTAATGCTGCACCATGACAAGAGGTTTTAGTGCGCATGGGCGATTTTGTCATACACAAAGTGATATTGGAAAGCCTAGCTGATCCTATGTTATCGGATGGCCCACAAAGATATTTGCAAGATGATGTAAGTTTATTCATTAAAAGTTAGATGTCGCAATTTTTGGTTGTATAAACTTAAATAATGAAACTTCCTATGCCCACCAGATCATGGATGCCAGCATCCACATGATGAAAGACAAAAAGAAATATGATATCAGGCCTGATGGAAGAGTCTTCCTTGAGACTACATTGATATGTCAACTTATACAAAAACCTATCTAATACAATCTTCATATAACGGATCAAGAGATGGGTACTTTCAAGCAATATGGAGTCCGCTACCTCGAGCATGACATGGTAAACCTTTGTCCCCCTCTTAAATTTTGAAAATACATTTCTACTCCATACCAATATGTACTCAACATTATTCTATGTGATACAGATTTTCTTGCCAATTAACTGTATAATAATCATTGGTACCTTGCGGTAATCAATACAAAAAAGCGGCAGATTCAAGTGTTGCGGTAAATATTTAAGATATCTAGTAATCTGACATGATAAAAGATCTTTCTATGTCCTGCATTTAACAATTTTATTTTTTAAAAGCTCAAAGCAATAGAAATATGCTTAGAGCTCGCGAGCAATGAGCCTCAAACCCACAACTGGCCAGATTTTGAACGTTGCTTCTTGGAAACTAAAGGAAGTAGAAGACATACCATGGCAAACAGATGGGTAAGTGAAATCCATCTCACATATCAATAACACTATTTCAAAAAATAGATTAAATATAAAACTATGCATAATTTAGGTCCTCCTGTGGTCTTTTCGTGATCAAGTACATGGAGTATTGGATCGGAATAAAGCTAGACTATACATTCATGTAGGTACCTATTTACCACTAATAGTTTCATTTCCTTGTAATAGGAAGCAATGAGAATTACTTGTTAACTATTTCATATCATGCAGGATGATGTAAACCTTTTCAGAATTAAATTGGCAGCCAATATGATAACAAGTCATCTCAATACGGCAGGCAAGAGAAGGAACATTCAAGAAGAGATTAATCAGGTTGGTAGCAAAGATGCTAATGAAGAGGCTGTTAATGGATAGTCATCTCAAGCAGAGGCGGGCAAGAAAAATGATGCATAACGTTAAACAATCAATCACATGGCCAACGCTAGTTATTGAGCACCACAATAAGATGTACTACCTCAGGTCTCTTTTTTTGTTGAAGTTGCTTTCCTCAATTTTAATCTAAGCAACTTTAACTATAAAAGACCAGGGGAGTACACCCTAGTTGGGTCGACAGAACTCAACTGACAATTTATCATAATTTGAACAATGCATTCTTTATTATATCTAAAAAATTGTTAGATTTGGTTCATCAATATTATCTATTTCTGAACATTTATATTTCGAGATTTTTGACCTATCACTATCTGAATCAGTAAGATGTTGCAATCCATTAAAGGAAAATTTAATACACATTACTTGCAAGCCATAACACAAGGATCCTAAGTAAATAGCATAGTAGTGAAAGCACAGCAAGGATACTCACCTGGCAATTCTTCATAAAAAGTTATATTATTAAAAATAACAGCCCGCAGATGGATGTTTATCCTAACAGGAAACGTATGACAATGGTTATGCTTGGGTCCGTGGAAAATGGTGGTAGTAAAAATGCTCTATTTTAACTAGGAAAATAAGCCAAAAATCCACCATGGTTTAGCAAAAACCGAAAGAGCATCTAGGCCCGTAATTTTATTTTGGTGATTGGCGTCAATACAATTAAGAATGGACTAATATTTTATTGAGCATGTGTATAGATAACACTTCAAAGTATGGTGAAAGAAATACATAAAAGCAAAAAGGAGAAAAGAAGATGGCAAAGTGACTCAAAGCTGAAATTCAAAATATGCTCAAGAATGAAGTTCATGAAGTTCTTTTTAAATCTTGAGTATAGCAAAAGCCGTACTATTAAGAGGCACACAAAAGTGTGAAGCGAAGGTGAACTAAGTGCTAAAATTCCATTTTCCCAGCCAAATACACTTTTCTAGTGGCTTTTCATCGGACTTGTCCGACGTGTTGGACAAGTCCATCGGACTCTAGTATGCTTGCCACTCCGTGCCATTGGACTTGTCCGACGGGTGTCCAGTACCTCTGCCACCTTGGACCCGTCGAACTTGTCCGATGCCCATCGAACTTGTCTGAGGCATTGGGCAAGTCCATCGGACTCTAGGAACCGCGCCATCTTGTTTCATCGGACTGTCCGATACAGATCTGAGAAATACCCCTTCAAACGGCTAGTTTTCTCTCTGGGCTAAAAATAGACCCCCATTGTTGGTCGTACCTATGCACCCACTTATATACCGCAAGAGGATGGTGTACGATTATAGCACTTTTTTCCCTAGAATTGAGTATTGCAAGATTTATCGAATCCACTGGGACCTTAGGGATAATTAAACAAAGTTAACAGTAAAAGATCTAGTCAAAGCTACTGTCAAATTTAGGTTGCGTGAGGGGGAGACTGGCCAGCGCAAAGGTGCGCCAGACAGTAAATCTGTTGTTGCGCCGATCGGCGCAGGAGTTGAGCCGATCGGTACACTAGTGAATCTAAGCCAAAGTGCGCCAGATGCCTTGTAAGCCTAAGCTGTTAAGTGAGTAACTAGATATCTACTAGTGAGATCATAATCAGAAAGTCTAATTAAATAACATCATAATGGGTAATTACATACATCAATGAAAACCTATAATGAATACGACCACCCTGCTTTCTGAGTGGCTCTCGATTTATCGCTACCGAGAGGAAACTCTTAATCGCGCGAGTATCTTACCCTACTCAACTATCCAATAGTGCTGCGCAGGCTTAGTGCTGTCACCGCTAAACCACACTACCAGCATCATCAAGCAACCATAATCAATACAATGTCCGAATACTATCCTAATCACCATGATCAAGATAATATCAACTTACTTAGCGTAGAACTAAGCAATTGGAATAAGCACATGCATGATTATAGAATCAAGACAGACAAATCACTAAAACCATCATTAACATATTCAATCATCCTTGAGATACATAGAGTAAGATTCATCCCCGTCGAGATGGCCTACCTTGACGGATCAACTCTTAACACCAATGGTTCTTAAAACTCAACTAGAGATCTATTCTAACGGGGCAAGCCCCAGTGGCTCTAACTCATGGATCTGTTGTCCCTCTGTCGCCTCTTGTCGCTGCGGCTAGGGTTTACAAGTATTTATAGGGGTTCTACTCGTAAAGGACTCGATTTCTAGCAAATAAGGCGGTTGCGCCGATCGGCGCAAGCCGTGTCTTCTCTGATTTCTTCTCTGAGTCGGTTCCTCTGTCTTCCACAGCTGCCATGTGGGCCTTTTCCTTCGAGATAAA
Source organism: Eleusine indica (assembly GCA_030378355.1). Classification (NCBI taxonomy): domain Eukaryota; kingdom Viridiplantae; phylum Streptophyta; class Magnoliopsida; order Poales; family Poaceae; genus Eleusine; species Eleusine indica. The sequence goes on from CM059494.1 coordinate 52,348,827, forward strand.
GTCTTGTACTGCATGTCGAGATCTTGAAGTTCCATAAATCTTCTAGGCAAATATCTTCAAGTGTCTTACGTAGATAAACTTTCATAAACATGTGGAATGGGCCTCGGTCACTTCTGTGGGCCAGAAAACCCTAGCGCCGACTGGCTCATGGACTGCACCGATCGGCACACTGGGCTTTTTCAGTGCTTTTCGTCGGTTCTGGATTCCTGTCCTCTCCAGCATCACTTTAATCACTAATTTTACCTGTTTCTGTAATAAAGCTCCAAAATAACGCATATACAAATATATAGACAATATCATAGGTAAATGTCCTAAATTAGTACCAATTATGCTCTAATTGGGGTAATATTCACATACAAAAAGGGCACTTGGGAAGTGCCAACAGTTCCCCCACACTTAAACCTTTGCTCGTCCCGAGTAAAGTAAAAGAAAGAAAAATAAAAAAACATACTCTTTCTATCATAAAAGATATCTCAAATTAGAAAATGTTGAGCATTGTTCTATTGTGGTGTATTTCATATTGGTATTCAGCAAAATAGTTCAAATATGGGCATAAAGCTTAAAGTTTCTCCCTAAAGCAACAGATCATGTCCAACTCACAAATTATAAGTTTTCCACACATGTAAATTACTTAAAAGATTGTTGTGAACATAGAGAATCTATCTTCCAAATAATCCAAGGCAACAACTCATCTTTCAAATCACTCAACCTATATCCTATAACATAATGATCAAATAATATTAGTGTAAGGCTTATATGAGTAGCTAGGTGAGGTAATTCAAGAATTGCAAACATAAATCAATAATATATTGTGAAGCTAGGAGATTATTCTTCGTTGGAATTATAGAAACTTATCAAGATGGCCATTAAGAAAGAAAAATTTAAGAAAGGACTCACACTTTGGATATGTGGACATGTGCATAGCAAAAATTTGACCTTGGAAGATTGCACATGGTTGAAATGATTCATGGCTATATTAGAATGAATTTTGAGAATAAGCATGTCATATACCATCCTCCCACACTTAAAATTTTGCTAGTCCCTTAGCAAATAGCAGAGCTTTTTCTTTTTTTTCTTTTTTTTTCACTTCTTGTTTCTCTCTTTTTTTATTTTGCTCTCTGCTGCGCTGATCGGTTCAGGGTGCGCCGATCGGCTCTCAACCCAAATTCACCAACATTTATATAGCCTGAACTATAGGATGTGGTCAAGGAATGATACTCAACAAGATGTTTTGGGTTTATGGTAGTGTACTCAGTGGAATTGAATTTTTGCATGAGTAATTCACGGCTAGAAAAAGATACACAAAGAATTGCAATCGTAGTAAAGTTTATACCAAAAAGAATTAAATCCTAACCGAACTTAACCATTAATTTAATATTTATCTACAAATCAAAGGTTCATGAGAATTGCTCAAAATATGGCATTGGTAGGTAAGGATCTTGAAAATAATAAATTCCAAAGTTCACAACATGAAAATTTATTTATGAAAAGATTGGTACTAAGTTATCATCATAAACTGGACAACACAAATGAAGCGCATGGGTACTCAAAATTGCTCCACATAAGACATATTTGCCGAATAATCATTAAGTGTAAGTTCGAAATTTTATTCAATGCTCAACATTATTTGGTATTCATCAACACTTTTCAAGAAAGAATAAATAATTCAATTCTCCTAAAAGAGCCTAACTACCACCATTATATTAAGATCAAAACTCGAATACATGGTGATGATTTTTGCACACACTTGCATGAAAATAAAACTACTACTAACACACTTGCATGAAAATAAAACTATTACTAACTACTACTAACACACTTGCATGAAAGTAAAACTACTACTAACACACTTGCATGAAAATAAAACTACTACTAACTACTACTAAGACACTTGCATGAAAGTAAGCACATCCGATACATGGTTTCCCAACCTGCTCACACACATATAAGCAAATAAAGAAAAAGATTGCAAAAGATAAAAGAAAACGTAAACCGGGAAACTGATACACGTGCCAACTCCTAGGCACTCTAGTCATCCGAAAGTGGAGGCGGTGGCTGATCGAAGCCATGGCACCGCGCCTTGAGTCGCTCGAACTCCTCCACCATCGCATTGTGATTGTCCCTCCATTGGGACGTGGCGTCCTCCACGCGCTCGATGTAGTGCATGTTGTTGTCGAGGTACCCCTGCATGGGCACGAAAAAGTCTGCACCGGGCACAGGAGGCACCACAGGTACATGTCCTTGGTACCTGTAATCGATACCCGTGCTGAAGTAGGGAGCGCCGACCGGCGTGTTGCCTGCGCCGATCGGCGCAGAGGGCGGTGAACCGCCCGCTGCGTCGCTCTATCCTGACTGGTACTGCTAAGGCCCCTGGAATGACCCCCAGGAGTCCCACTCGCCGCCGGCTGCTGTAGATGTGTCCGGCTGTCGAACCCACCCACGGCGGTCCTTGAGAACTCAGCCCCCCTCTGGGAGACCTTCCTCAAGCCAATTTCCTCCCTCCAACTTGCGAGGGAGGAAAACTTCTAGCTTTGCACACGGGAGCTTGACGTTGGTACCACCGACAAGGAAGCCGGCGCGAATACTTCCTGTGACAATATTGCCACGAGTCATATTCTCGCCGATCTCCGTTGCGCACTCCCACTTGTCATCGCGCCCTCCCGGTCCGTCGCCGTCGTAGATGAGGGCTGCTAGGCGTTGAAGGTAGGCCCCGAAGGCCAACTTCTTGCTTGCCTTGCCCTTCTTGTTGAGCCAACAACGCACCATCACCGACATGGGGTTGCAATGAGACGGACTCACGATGGCGTTGTAGAGCCACCGCAAGTCCGCATCGGTGACGTTGCTGGAGTCGACCTTGTCGCCTATGCACGTTGCCAACCACCGATGGAAGACTTGAATGGTCGGGTTGCGGATGTTGTCGCGCTTCATCTCTTCTATGAACGAGAGCCGCCTCCAAAAGGAGTCCAACTCCCCACGTCCCAAGATGTCGGTGACATCGGCGTTGACGTCGAAGCCGAAGGCTTGAGCCGCCGCCTCCATGGTCACCGTGTAGCTAATGTCACGGACGCGGAAGTTGACGGCCTTGTTGCCATCTTTGACGGTGCCAAGCCTCATCGTAGAGGCAACCTCGGTGACGACGTCGAGGTTGTAGTCCATGGGAAGAAGGTGGAAGTCCACCCAACCGAGATTGTTGAGCATCCTCCTTATGTCCTCCCACAGGCCGATCGAGGTGAGGAAGGTCTCGTCCAAGTCGAAGTTGAGGACGAACCTTCCCCTCGCCGCGAGGTAGTGCCGTTGTTCCTCCGCGCTCTGGAGGGTGAAGCCCTCCTCCATCGTGCACGGCACGTATGCCGGCGGTGGTGGTGATGTGGGAACCCCACGGCTTGCCGCCGTTTGGCTCCTCATAGCATGCCCCGTTGGAAGGGACGCGCTGAAGACGGAGTGGCGGGCGCGGATCTCGTATGTCGCCGCCGCCGAGCCGGTGGATGCACCAACCACCGACCCGTCATCGTGAGCGCCGGAGCCCCCCCTCGCCGAGGAGTCACCGATCGACTCGCCGCTGCCGCCAGAACTGCTTCACCGGCGCAGCCTCTTGCCCAACTTGTCGACGGAGGAGCGGAGACGATCCATCTGCGAGGAATGCGAAACGTGTGCGAGATCGTGGGTAGTGTGAAAGATGGAGAGATTACAGGGATGGTGTGTCGAACTGGGGGCGCCTGGCCCCCCTTTTATAGTGTGGGAAACTTCTAGGAGAAGGAACCGCCAAAAAATTTCAAAATTTGAGAGCGCGCTGATCGGCACGGCAGTGCGCCAATCGGCACAATTCAAATTTTGAATGCTCTGACCACTCTGACACTTGATTCCCATCCTTCATATCACTTCCCGGTACATCATGTTGGTTGGCAGGGGAACAGCACGGAATCCCGATGTGTTGTTGACTGCGCCAATCGGCGTGGGCCCGCGCCGATCGGCGCGCCGTCTCTTTTTCAGCTTTTGGTCAATTCCGTGTCTCCTCTGCACTGCACACTTGCATAATAATCATACCTGTTCCTCAAAATCAATGCCTGCCGCATTTGCCGCCCGTTTTGGAACCACACGGGCACTTGTGCCGGTTGGCGCAGTGGGGCGCCGAACGGCGCAAGTCCCTTGCACCTCGTCTTTAGGTCCGGTGCTTATCCTGAGGCCTCGTGTTCATCTCTTTCACCTAATTTTTCCACTTTTTCTAATATTCCTATAGCATTGACATACGTAGTGGGGCTCATCTGGTGACCGCCCCGATCAACGCTGACTCACGCCGATCGGCGTGACGTCCATTTTTGCTCCTGGTCCCTCGCTTCTTCGCTAGATGTTGCTCTTCATCCTTTCCTGCGTCATTTAGCAACCATTTTGCACACAAAAATTAATTCAAAAAGATTTTTTTCCCTTGAAAATAGCTCTGTCTATGAAAATTATTATGCTGGTTAATTTTTAGCACCCCTTCAATTCTGGGCGTCGTCAGCCTTCCGTCCTGACTTGGACAATAATGCGCCGACCGGTGCATAATTGCGTCGATCGGCGCAAGCTCTGTTCCTTCCTGTTTTTGGTCTTTCTTTTATATTCCTGCATTGTTAGTCTACAGTATGTACATACACAGTTTTGCACAAATAAATAGACAACACAAGAGCACACAAGAATTAAGCACACACTTTTCTATTTTTTTTATTCGGGAGATTGTTTTTATTAAAAGCAAGCAAATTAAAAACACCGGGTTGCTCTCTCGGCCAGCACTAATTAACTACGTGAAATGGGTTGCCCTCCCACAAGCACTAAACAACTTCTAAATCTCCCGATCATTGGGTTGCCTTCCAAGAGCGCTCTAGTTATTTAGTGGTCAAAGAGCTTGACCTCCCCGTAAACAATCAATCCTTAGTGTGACGGTGCAGGATGTGAGGCCGCGACACTATAAGGTTCTTTTATCTCCATGGTTCATATAGCTTGGACGACCTATCCATACATCCCCTCTAATTACTTTCGATGCCACGTTGCCACGGTGTCTTGTATCTCTTCACTTCATCAATAGCACGACACTCTTCTCCCTTTGGGCGAAACTAGAAAGAGTAGGGAGTCCCACTTATATCGAAGCTTATCTCACCACTCCCAAGATCAATACTTGCCTTTGCTGTCCTCAAGAAGGGTCTGCCTAAGATCAACGGGGTCCTCATCCTCTTATCCATACCAAGCACAATAAAATCCTTGAGATACATAGAGTAAGATTCATCCCCGTCGAGATGGCCTACCTTGACGGATCAACTCTTAACATCAATGGTTCTTGAAACTCAACTAGAGATCTATTCTAACGGGGCAAGCCCCGGTGGCTCTAACTCACGGATCTGTTGTCCCTCTGTCGCCTCTTGTCGCTGCGGCCAGGGTTTACAAGTATTTATAGGGGTTCTACTCGTAAACGACTCGGTTTCTAGCAAATAAGGCGGTTGCGCCGATCGGCGCAAGCCGTGTCTTCTCTGATTTCTTCTCTGAGTCGGTTCCTCTGTCTTCCATAGCTGCCATGTGGGCATCTTCCTTCGAGATAAAGTCTTGTACTGCATGTCGAGATCTTGAAGTTCCATAAATCTTCTAGGGAAATATCTTCAAGTGTCTTGCGCAGATAAACTTTCATAAACATGTGGAATGGGCCTTGGTCACTTCTGTGGTCCAAAACACCCTAGCGCCGACCGGCTCATGTACTGTACCGATCGGCGCACTGGGCTTCTTTAGTGCTTTTCATCGGTTCTGGATTCCTGTCCTCTCTAGCATCACTTTAATCACCAATTTTACCTGTTTCTGTAATAAAGCTCCAAAACAACGCATATATAAATATATAGACAATAACATAGGTAAATGGCCTAAATTAGTATCAATTATGCTCTAATTGGGGTATTATTCACATATAAAAGGGACACTTGGGAAGTGCCAACACCCATCTCGCCCCATGGCCGGTTGGTTAGTCATTCCATTCAAAAACACTCTCAAACTTATTTTGCTCTCCCCAACTCTTCTCCCTTGCTTCCACTCTTGATTTATGAAGGGATTGAGAGAAGATTGAAGAGCTCCATCACCTCCAAGGTTCCATCCTATTGAGTACTTGGTTCATCCTCACCGCCGACAACTCTTGTGTTTGTTACTTTTGGGGATTCATCCCCTAGACGGTTAGAGGTGCCTGTTGAGCTCTCAACTCGTGTGGTGACGCCTCAGAAAGTTTGTATTGACTCGTCCTTTGTGGAGCTGCTAGTGGAACACCGAGTTTGATCTTTGTGATCACTTGGAGAGGTTTAGGGTTGAAAGAGACCCGATCCTTTATGGATCCCTCAACGAAGATGTAGGCTTCTTTGTGGAGCTTAACTTTGGTGAAAAATCCCGTGTCTGTTGTGTGCTTTATTACTTATTCTTCTTTTACTAGTTCTTGCTCTTAAACTTGCTAGTTAGGCTTTGCTTCGTATTTCTTAAATTAACTTGTGTAGGTTGCATGCTAGATTTTGTCCTTACTTCTACAACTTCCTATAGCTTGTAATCACTAGCTCTTAACTTGCTTGCACTAGTTTGAAGTTTTAATCATCCGATCTACTTTTCTATCTCAGGTCATCGGACAAGTAGGTGCACTTTACTCATGATCATCTGACAAGTCTGACACTGCGCATTTAACTTTTATTATTAAGCCATTTTTAGAGATTTGTGCCTATTCACCCCCCTCCCTCTAGGCACTTTCAATTGGTATCAGAGCCGATATCTTCTACAAGCTTAACCGCTTGAAGATTAAAGATGTCAAAACCGGAAGATCAACCATCCACCGCTCTTCCAACCAAAGATGGTGTTAGCGGTTCTCGAGATGGAGATGATGCAAGGACTGGAGATTGTGATAATGGACTAATGGTGCTCAACCAAAACTCTACAACAATGTCATGTATGATTATGATGACCTCAAGGAGGATCGCATTGGACAAGGGTCGGGTAGACTTCCTTACTTTGATGGACATATTTATGATCATTAGAAATGCAAGATGATGATGTATTTGGAATCCATGAATCCACATGTTGCAAGTATAACCGAGAATGGTTTCTTGTGGGAAAATAGAGATAATCCAACCCGCAAGGATCAAATCAACATTCATCGCAATGCCATGGCAGCTAGTGCAATTGTCTCCGTACTTAGCTCCACCGAGTATGATATGTTTGCCGGAATTAAGAATGCCAATCAACTATGGAGAAAACTTGAGATTATTTATAAGAATATTGATTCCGTCAAGGATGCAAGAGTTGAAGAATTACAAAATGAATTTAAATTGATCATCATGGGTTCGGGAGAAGGCCCAAAAGAGGTTCATGATAGGCTCATGAGGATTGTAAATCAAAGAAGAGCACTAGGAGCCAAAATAACCGACTTGGATATCAACAAAATATTGCTACAAGCATTGAGACCATGGGATAGCAACATTTGCTCAAACATTAGAGAGAAGGACAACTTCAAAAGTTTCTCCACCAACGAAGTGCTAGGGAAGCTTCTGTCCCGAAAGCAACAAAATGACCAACCCAATAAGATAAATGCCTTGATCAAGCAAATTGAGGGAGCAAGTGGTGACAAAAATGATGTAGCACTCAATGCTACTTGAGAGAAGCAAGAGAAAAAGAAGAAAGTGGTTGATCCTAATGATGAAGATAATGATGATAGAATGGCATTGCTAGTAAGAAGATTCAAGTCATTTCTTAAGAAGGATGGCTATAAGAAGAAGAACTATGACAAGGGCAAAGCAAGGCGGTCAAAAAGGACTTGCCATGAATGTGGTGATGAAGGACATTTCATTGCGGAGTGTCTAAAGAAGAAGAAAAAAAATGAAAGAAAGAAAGACAAGCACCACAAGAAAGACAAGAAGTACAAGAAGCATAGAAGAGGTGAAGCTCACATTGGACAAGAATGGAACTTCGATGACTCATCCTCCTCATCATCTTTCTCCTCCGAATCCGACTCGGATGAGGGAGGCATTGCTACAATTGCTATTGGCGTAACTCCCACCAACACCTCTCTATTTGGGAGCTTGAGTGATGATGATGATGACAACACTCATAAGTGCTTTATGGCAAGAGGATCCAAGGTATCAAAATCTAAACATAAGCGTTCCTCTTATGCTAGTAGTAGTGATGATGATGATGATGATGATGATGATGATGATGATGATGTTAATACTTCACTTCCTAAAATGCTTGAATTTATGAAATTGCTTGAAACACAAAAGGAAGAAAATCCTAGGCAAGAGGAGCTTCTTGAAAAGCAAGAAGACTTGCTTATTCTTGAAAAGGAGAGAAATCTTGAACTAGAGAAGCTACTTGAACTTGAAAGAAAGAAAAACGAAGAATTAATAATGTCTCTCACCAAAATTGAAAATTCTTGTGAGAGTGTTAAAAGCACAAAATATGAACTTCAAGGGAAGTATGAGGTTTTGGAAAAGACTCATAAGTCTTTTGAAGAACAATTTAGGATTCTTTTAACCTTCACATCTCCCACCAACAACTCTCATGCTTCCACTAGCAAAGGATGTGATAGGTGTTATAATATTGATGTTGATGCTTGTGCTACTAATGTGAAATTAATCGATGACTTAAACAAGCAAGTAAGGTCTCTTGAAAGCAAAATACAACATGAGAAAAATGTTGTTGATGATGAAAAGGCAAAGTATGCAAGAGGTGCATACTCTAACACTAGAATGCCTCGTGTCATGGATGGCATTGGTTATGTTGAAGGTGCCAAGCACAATGCTAAGGAGAACAAGAATGGGAAGGAATTTCTTAAATTCACCAAGGAAGGATCTTATCAAAAGAAGCAAGCCAAGAACAAGAACACTAACCAAACTTCTTTTGTTAATGATTTTCATGCTAATGTGCCTAATAACTCTTATGCACTCTTTCATGATTTCAATGCATCTTATGTGCTCATGAGAAACATGTATGGTTGTGTCTTTGCTAAATATGTTGGGCCACGCAATAAGAGATCAAAGGCTTGTATGTGGGTGTCCAAAGTGCTTGTGACTAATGTGAAAGGACCCAAGCAAATTGGGGTACCTAAAAACAAAGCTTAATTTGTTTTGTAGGACTATGTCTCCGGTGGGTCAAGTTGGATGATTGATAGTGGATGCACCAATCATATGACCGGAGATAAAAAGATATTCAAATCATTTGAGCCTAATTATGATAAGAATGAGTACATCACTTTTGGTGACAATGTAACGGGACAAGTACTAGGTTATGGTAAAGTGCCTCTCACTCCTTCATACTCTCTTTCTAAGGTTATGCTTGTTGATCACGTTGAGTTCAATCTATTGTCCATTTCACAATTTTACAAAATGGGCTATAATTGTTTGTTCAACGAATGTAGTGTGACCTTCTATAAGAGGAGTGATGGCTCGATTGCTTTTACGGGTGTGATTAAAGGAAAGCTTTATGTTGTGGATTTCTCCACGGATGAAGCTAGACTTGGTACATGCTTGTTAGCAAAGTCCAATATGGGGTGGTTGTGGCACAGAAGGCTAGCCTATGTTGGTATAAGAAATCTTCACAAACTCTAAAAGGGCGGCCACATCATAGGACTAACCAATGTTTGCTTTGAGAAAGATAGAATTTGCAGTGCATGTCAAGCGGGAAAACAAGTTGGAGCTTTACACCCCTCTAAGAATGTGATGACCACTACAAGACCATTGGAGATGTTGCATATGGACCTTTTCGGACCCATATCCTACATTAGTATTGGTGGTAACAAATATGGTATTGTAATTGTTGATGACTTTTCTCGCTTCACGTGGGTATTCTTTTTGCATGATAAAGCTGAAGTGAAAGACGTGCTCAAGACTTTCATGAAACGAGCACAAAATGAATATGAAGTCAAGATCAAGAAAATTAGAAGTGACAACAGGACCGAGTTCAAGAATACCCAAGTTGAGGAATACCTTGATGAAGAAGGCATCAAGCATGAATTTTCGGCACCCTACTCCCCTCAACAAAATGGGGTGGCAAAAAGAAAGAATCACATACTCATTGAGATGGCAAGAATAATGCTTCATGAATACAAGATGTTCGACCGCTTTTGGGCCGAAGCCTTCAACACCGCATGCCATGCCTCGAACCGGTTGTATCTCCCCCGATTATTGAAGAAAACACCAGATGAGCTACTAACCGGTAAAGAGCCTAATGTTTCCTACTTTCGTGTTTTTGGGAGCAAATGTTTCATGCTAAATAAGAAACCCAAGACTTCAAAGTTTGCTCCAAAAGTTGATGAAGGTTTCTTGCTTGGTTATGGGTCAAATGTTCATGCTTACCATGTGTTCAACAAAACCACTGGTTGTGTTGAAATCTCACGTGACGTGACATTTGATGAATCTAATGACTCTCAAGAGGAGCAAGTTGTTAATGATGATGTAGATAGTGATGCTTCTAGAAATGCAATAAAAAGGATGGCCATTGGTGATGTGAGACCACAAGAAACATCAAGTGTAGCCTCTCCCCCAAGACAAGACCAACATCATGAAAATGAAGAAATTGATCATGCAAGTGATCAAGATCAAGATATTGGGGATCATAAACAACCATCAAATGATGACTCCCAAAGACATGATCAAGAGGTTGATGAAGATGGTGGTCAAAGAAGTTCACATCCATCACACCCAAGAGTGCATCAAAATGTACAACGTGATCACCCCGTCGAGCAAATTCTTGGAGACATTGATAAGGGGGTAATCACTCGATCCCGAGTTAGTAATTCTTGTGAACATTACTCTTTTGTCTCTTTCATAGAGCCATTTAGGGTAGAACAAGCACTTGAGGATTCAGATTGGGTGATGGCCATGCAAGAGGAATTGAACAACTTCACAAGAAATAACGTGTGGACATTGGAGGAAAGATCAAAGAACAAAAATATTGTGGGCACCAAGTGGGTGTTCCGCAATAAACAAAATGAAGATGGAGTTGTGACAAGAAACAAGGTGAGGCTCGTGGCAAAAGGATACTCACAAGTAGAAGGATTGGATTTTGATGAAACCTTTGCCCCTGTGGCAAGGCTTGAATCAATTAGGATGCTACTTGCCTTTGCCACTCATCATTATTTCAAGTTATACCAAATGGAGCTCAAGAGTGCTTTCCTTAACGGGCCAATCAAGGAAGAAGTGTATGTGGAGCAACCACCGGGCTTTGAAGACCCTAAGTATCCTAATCATGTCTACAAACTCCATAAGGTGCTCTATGGGCTTAAGCAAGCTCCAAGAGCATGGTATGAATGCCTTAGGGATTTTCTTGGTAAGAAGGGTTTTGTCATTGGCAAGGCTGATGCAACTCTATTCATAAATCGTTTTGGCAATGATATATTTTTGTGCCAAATATATGTCGATGATATTATATATGGTTCTACTAACCAAATCTTTTGTGATGAGTTCGAGATGTCCATGATGGGAGAATTGACATTCTTTATAGGCTTCTAAGTGAAGCAACTCAAGGAGGACACCTTCATATGTCCAACCAAGTACACACAAGACTTATTGAAGAAGTTTGACATGGACAAGGCCAAGCCCATCAAAACTCCAATGCCAACAACTGGCCACCTCGACCTCAACAAAAAGGACAAGTCCGTTGATCAAAAGGTATACCACTCTACGATAGGCTCTTTGCTTTATCTTTGTGCATCTAGGCCCGATATCATGCTTAGTGTGTGTATGTGTGCACGTTTTCAAGCTGCTCCTATGGAGTGTCACATGGTGGCCGTTAAGTGAATATTGAGATATTTGGTTCACATACCCAACCTAGGGATTTGATACCCCAAGGGTTCAAAGTTTAACCTATTAGGCTATTTTGGTGCGGATTATGTCGGGGATAAGGTAGATAGAAAGAGCACCTCCGGGACATGCCAATTCTTGGGTAGGTCTCTAGTGTCATGGTCTTCCAAGAAACAAAATTCCGTTGCACTTTCCGCGGCCGAAGCGGAGTATGTTGCAGCTGGTAGTTGTTGTGCACACTACTTTGGATGAGACAAATTCTAAGGGACTACGATTACAAGTTGAACCGTGTTCCTCTCCTATGTGACAATGAGAGTGCCATAAAGCTTGCTTATAACCCCGTTGAGCATTCGTGCATAAAGCATATAGATATCCGCCACCACTTTTTGAGAGATCATTCTATCAAGGGGGATATAGAAGTTAGTCATGCGCAAACCAAAGATCAACTAGCCGATATATTCACCAAGCCCCTAGATGAGAAGATATTTTGCTATCTTAGGAGTGAACCAAATATTCTTGGCTCTAGCAATGTGATGTAGAGAATGTGCACATCTGATTGGTGATTGCTTCTTTCTTGCGAAAAAACATTGTTTTATGTCAAAAACCTATTATTTGTGCTATTGAAGTTGGTTTTTGATCTCTAGATCAAATCTTGTCAAAGTATGGTCATTGTTATGATTTGTTGATTGTTGACTGGCCATACGATGTTAAGACCTACCTTTGTCCATCAAAAATTATTTTTGAAAAACTCCTCTCTCTTGTTAGTTGAACCCTATTCTGCCTTGTGTCGGACAAGTCCGACGCCTCCAGGTTTCGACCCTTTAACCTAGCCCAACTTACCCCTTCGGTCAAACCCTCCTCATTCACCTTCCAACCGTTCTCTCTCCTCAAGAACACCCCTCAATGGCGATCCAAGGTGATCTCACCTTCCAACCATCCATTGGCGTGGGATTGAAGGTCAAGAAGCTCTCCTCCATCAGAAAAGTCTGATCCCCCATCAATTTGCAAGGTTTTGACCCTATTCCCCTCTCTCTCCTCTAGGGTTAGGGTTCTAGGTCAATGCTCCTCTTCAAATCAATTTCCCTGCATCCTTGGACCTTGGAGATAGTTCCTAGTTAGGCATAGTTGCGGTAGATGTATTTTGATTCGTTGTTAGTGATGGATCCATGAGTGAGATGGGTTTTTCAAAAATCCTATGTGTCATCGGACAAGTCCGACGACCATCGGGAAAGTCCAACGCATCGGACTTTCCTCATGATCATCGGACATGTCCGATGACCTGCAGAATTTTTGAAAGTCCATTTCATTCATGCGTTCACCGCACTCGTGTACATCTCCATGACTTCTCCTAATTAGTTACTTGCTCTATTCTTTAGTATGGTCGATTCGGGAGCATCACCTTTACGGGAAAAGAGGACCAAGATCAGTGAGGATCAAAGTCAAGCTCCTAAGAGGAGGAAGGGCCTTACTCGTCGCGTTCACAAAACCACTTTGCGGACGGTTGAAAGAGAAGAACCTGAAGATCTCATTCGGGTCATGCATCCTCCAGCTGAGGTGGAGAACTCCGGACAAGACATTGTGGATTACCTACATGCCTCCATTGAGACATGCACTGAAGCCCGCCTAATCAACTACTACTCTTTTGATAAGGAAGCAGCTGACTTTCGGTTTTGGGCTCATTTCCATGCCGACTGGTACCGCTCCACCTATCTTCGTATGAATAATTCGGTTGTTGTGATGAAATGGCTTGATTGGAAATACATGAAGGATAGGAAGCACCCACTGCTCAATCAAGTGATGGCAGCCTGTGAGCATCATGGGATCAAGACGGTCCTAACCTTCAACTACTCATGGAACACAGAGATCATTGCACAGTTCTACTCCACTGTGTACTTTGATGATATGCCAAAACCATGACATGGATGACAAATGGTGCAAAGTATTCTTGCACCCTCTCTAGGTTTGCCTCCATGATAGGACTCAAGGATTCTCTCAAGGAGAAGAAGAAGGTGCATAAAAACAACCATATGGATGCTGAGGCTATGAGGTACATGTATACTGGCCCGGATAACTATGATCCTCCTCTGTCAAATGGACTTCAGCCCTTCATCTTAGTTCTCTTTTGGATCATGAGGAGCACTTTAGCACCCCGTGGGGGTAACTCTGACCGTATCCCTGCATACTGGGTTCATGGGGAGAGAAAGTTTGATGTGTTTGATTACATCTACCAGGAGATGTGGGACATCTCAGTCTCTCCAAGGCGTGCATGTGCATGATTGAGAAGATCTCAAGCTAGACCTTCAACAAGGATGTGAAGCATCAAAGCCTCAAGTCTCAAGTTCCCTCCAATTGGACTCCGTCCACTTCACAGGGTCAGTTCTTTGGTGCAGCTCAGCCCTCATCTCCTCAGCCCCTAGGGCTGCTACTAGGGGCATTGGACCATCACGGGTTCCTCCTCCACCTTGTGGGAAGAGAAGTGGGATAATGAAGATGTTCAAATCTCTTCTTGGCATATGTCAAAACATCAATCAGACGATGGATGTCATTGAGAGGAACCAGAGGATCATTATAAATAAGATGAACTGTGAAGTTCCTCCTCCTCCATCACCCCTAGTGGAAGACTGATACCCACCCACTTAAGCTGATTCGACTGCTACCTTCTCTACGGAGGAAATGATCTACTTTGGCTACTATCCTCCGCCACCTCAGTTTGACACCAGGGCTGCTTCTAGTGGACGACACATTCGTTTTGATGATGATAAGGGAGAAGAATAGGAGGAAGAGGATCCCGTTGCATATGCTCTTCGCGAGCGCAAAGGCAAGGCGCCAGTTGTGGATGATGAAGATGAAGATGAGGACGAAGATGAAGACGATGAAAGCTATGACGATGAGTAGAAGATCGTCTTCCCTAGTGTCTTTGCTTTTCTCCTTTTTGGTGTCTTGATGCCAAAGGGGGAGAAGTCTATCTATCTATCTATCTATCTATCTATCTATCTATCTATCTATCTATCTATCTATCTATCGCTTTAGTTTATGAGTTGTGAGTGTTGATGGACAAATTTCTTATCTTGTATTTGTTTTGGCTGTGTTCGTAAGATCTTAATTTGTGGCTTGTGAACTTATTTCAGTTTCTTGCTTTTTGTAATGATGCTTTGTTGGTTATCTCTTTCTAGATGCATTTGTGTGAAATCGTATGTTATTTGCATTGTCTTTATCTCTTTTATCTATTTGTTATAAATTAACATATATGCATGGTGTTAGGGGGAGCTCTCACCCTTTTTCTATAAATTTGTGCACTTGTTATTGTTGCGTATCACCTCACTCATGCACACATTTAGGGGGAGCTCCACATCAAACTAAATCTCATTGAATATTTTTTATCAAATCTAGTTGTATTGTCATCAATCATCAAAAAGGGAGAGATTGAAAGTGCATCTAGGCCCCTAATTTTATTTTGGTGATTGACGTCAATACAATTAAGAATGGACTAATATTTTATTGAGCATATGTATAGATAACACTTCAAAGTGTGGTGAAAGAAATACATAAAAGCAAAAAAGAGAAAAGAAGATGGCAAAGTGACTCAAAGCTGAAATTCAAAATATGCTCAAGAATGAAGTTCATTAAGTTCTTTTTAAATCTTGAGTATAGCAAAAGTCGTATTATTAAGAGGCACACAAAAGTATGAAGTGAAGGTGAACTAAGTGCTAAAATTCTATTTTCCCATCCAAATACACTTTTCCAGTGGCTTTTCATCGGACTTGTCCGATGTGTCAGACAAGTCCATCGGACTCCAGTATGCTTGCCACTCCGTGCCATCAGACTTGTCCGACGGGTGTCGGACTTGTCCGACACCGTGAGGAAAGTCCGACATGTCGAACTTATCTATCGGACTCCAGTACCTCTGCCACCTTGGTCCCGTCGGACTTGTCCAATGCGCATCGGACGTGTTCGACGGGCAAGACTTGTTCGAGGCATCGAACAAGTCCATTAGACTCCAGGAACCGTGCCATGTTGTTTCATCGGTCTTGTTCGATGCAGATCTGAGAAATACCCCTTCAAACGGCTCTTTTTCTCCCTGGGCTATAAATAGACCCCCATATCGCCCTATGGCCGGTTGGTCACTCATTTCACTCAAAAACACTGTCAAGCTCATTTTGCTCTCCCCAACTCTCCTCCCTTGCTTCCACTCTTGATTTATAAAAGGATTGAGAGAAGATTGAAGAGCTCCATCACCTCCAAGGTTCCATCCTATTGAGCACTTGGTTCATCCTCACCGCCGACAACTCTTGTGTTTGTTACTTTTGAGGATTCATCCCCTATACGGTTAGAGGTGCCCGTTGAGCTCCCAACTCGGCTACAGAAACCGACACTGCCGCCGCGGCGAGCTAACCACCGCTATAAGGCCTCCTTTAGGAACTCCAATCCCGGTGGGGATCCCGGCCCAATCTCGAGGAAGGCCACCCGTAGGAAAAGCGGCCTGGGGGAGCCCGTCGTGCTGTTTGGGAGCCCAGCAACATGGGAAGGCCCTTCCCGGGTTTGGCCTTTTTCCACGGGACAGAAAAAATCGCGTTTTGACCCAGGGAAAGGAAGCCCTCGCTCCCACGCTCGCTCGCGACGCCGCCCCCGTCGCTCGCGGCTCGCCTCGTCTCCCCCGATCGAGCGCCGCCGCCACCACCGCGCCGCCTCCCCTTGCCAGATCTCGCGCCGCCGCCGCCTCCGCCTCTCCTCTCCAGGTCGAGCGACGCGGCCGCCTCTCCTCTTCGACTGAACAACGCCGCCATCTCCTCTCCCCACACTGCGTGCGATGCCACCGCCTCTTCCCCGACCGAGCAACGTCGTCGCGTCCTCTCCTTGACAGATCTTGCGCCACCGCCGCCTCTCCTTCCCCGACCGAGCACCGCCGCCATCGTTAGTCTCGCTCTCGCCACCTCTCTCTAATCCGCTCAACACCGACACGATCCAGAACAACAAGTTGCCCAGGTAATCCATCACCCTTCCTGATCCCCATCTCTCTTTCTCCCCTCCCCTTCATCTCTCTTTCTCTCTCTCTGAAAATAGTTCCGAATGTGATACACACTGCCCATTGTCTCCTTAGTAAATAACTTTGATCCTCTACCTGGTTTCTTCTACCTCAGAAATTCGTTGGATGCTGATTATGAATTTAGACCTGTAATTCTTAGAGCTGAAAATTCCAATCATGGTGTAACCAGAATGTTGGGCAAGCAAAGCTATGTATTGCCTTGCTTCTGCTGACCAGTCTGGCTTACCAAATGCATTGGGTCATCCATTCTTTGATGCCCGGTGTAGCTTATTTTGTATATGTAATTGTAATACCTATAAATAGTTATCTTTAGGCATGTCTGGGTTAGTTAGGTTGTAAATATGTTGCCAATTAACCTCATGTGTTGTCAATTCTTCGACTCCTAATTCTTGCCATCATTCAGAATTTATATGGATTTCTGCATTTCTGGTAACAGTATCGACACATGCAAAATGGTGTCATTTCACCCCTTTTATGAGCCCAATTGATGATTAAAATAAAAGATTGTTATCAGTAGTATGTACTGCTGGATACGAAATTCAGAGAAGCAGTTGCGGTCATTGTACTACATTTGTAGATGTTCTCTATGATTGTTGCATTACTAGAAATAACATGCACATATGAAAGATGCTTATGGTGGGTATGTTTTATGGGGCTACTGAAGCTATTGTTCAAGCATGGGAGGTTTTATTTATATGAGGTAAATTATTTACTGTCTGGATGATATATGACTGTACATTCATTCAGTCAACTGAATGTGATATAGGTATCTTATGAACAATTTATTTGAGTTGAGAAAATTATCATGATTGAGTTGCAGCAAGCTGACAATGACAATACCTTGGGCTAGACTATTTTGATGACGGTCATGCTTCAAATCTATGATGTATTACACCTTCTCTTCTGTTTGATCATTTTGTTTATCATCTCCAAGTTGTGTCTTTATTGTCTCAACTCAAGGTGTGCTCTTATTAGTCATACTTTGTTTCCAATAGCAAGGGAACAAGCTGTATCGATAGATCAAATAAAATAATCCAGGCATGTTCATATATTAGCCATTCCCTTCTCTTATTCTACAACCATGATTTCTCATGTATTGTGTTTCCTTTCATATTTTAAACTAAAGAACATGATATGTTCATTCATCTAAGGTCCTGCTTGCTCTTAGCCACTTTTGTGCTCTGATTAACAGGAATCCTATCTCATTTTCTGGTGATACAATGGTGCATGTTTGATTTTATTTTTTTTTTTTTCTCGAACGCGCAGGAGAGCTGCACATTTTGATTTTTATAGCTCCCCATCTCATTTTATCTCTCTATTTTTTTTGTATAGAAGTGATCAACAGTTGATTTATTACAGGAACAAGTGTTGGGTCTGTACCTCACCAAGAAGTTGCAAGTTACTAGCGAGGTTGTCATTCACCTGACCAAATATTTTGAATGTTGTCTCATTGTCAGTCGTATTCATGTTGATAGGATATTGTAAAGTAGCTGCAAGTGTTGTTCGTAAAGGAAGTCAATTTTGCTGATAGGTTTCTGCTTTTTAAGCACTGTGTTGAGGTGGTAGTATGACAGTATTCAAAATAAGAGCTTTGTTCACTTGCCTGTTGAAATAATGTATGTATTCATAAATCTCCTTCATGATATATGCAGAGATGAAACTGGTTTTTAATTACATTTTGATGGTTTGGTAATCCTGCTAAAATTATGCGTGTTCCATATTTTTTTTTCTGAATTACGTTGGTTATATTTCTCAAATCATGAGCGGACTTTGATTTTTCTGAAATTTTTGGAGCAGTTTTTTATTTTTTCTGATTTTCCAGCATTTTCCTCTCTTTTTTCTGGAATTCCCCCTTGATCCCAAACGCACCGGGGGAACCGAACCCCCGAGGGGAGCGCCCACCCCGGGCTGCACCTGCGCAGGGAATTCTCGCGCGGGGAGTGCGTACCCTGGGCTGCCAGCCCCGCCGTGCCAAACCAGGCCTAAATCTTGACCGCCACGACACCCCCGCCTCCTTGGGAAGCAATTGCGCCGTAATTTGTTGGATTGGCTGGTAGAGTGAGGGGAACGAGATGGATCCCGTGGAGGCGGAGGAGCAGCAGACGGAGCCCCCGGACGAGGACGACGAAGAGGAAGGCTTCGCCGAGAAAGATCCCACCGGGCGATTCATCCGGGTACGACGCGTCGGCCTCCTTCTCGCCCATCGCCCTCCCCATCTGCTTCTTAGATCATATTGTACCTTGTTTTTTTCTTTTAGTTTATGAAGTAGAATAGATCTGGGTTAGATTTCTGCTGGTGCCTTGGTTGATTACCGTTCTTGATTCAATGTTGATTCACGTGTTTTCTGTTTTCATATTGATTCGGCGCCAACTGTACAGTATGACGAGGTCGTGGGATATGGGGCCGTCAAGATCGTGTATCCTTCCATCAATCTCGTCTGCTGAATTCATTGTGATTAACTAAATTTGTTAGATTAAAATGCAGCTTCAAGTTTCATTTGCCTGTTAGGTTCTGCCGAGATGTTTGTGCTTGTTTTTGACCAACAAGCAATCTACTGAATTACCTTTACACAGATAGATAGATCATTAACTGTTTTTAACATAATTATTTTGAAGGACTGTATGTTTTTCAACTATGAGTCGAAGCGTTTCATCTTTCTGCTATAAGCTATTTGTGTATGCTATAATGAACTGCAATAAATCTGAACTGTACAGCTAAAGCAAATGCCAGTTACCCTCTAGTCGAATTGAGATATTATAGGCTCTTTAGATCTGGACTATGGAGTAATCCTTGGCTATGTGTCACTAACAAGACATGATTGTTCTTGTGTTCCTTAATACTGTTCTGATGAATAGCTACAAAGCCTTCGACAAGCTGGAGGGTGTTGAGGTTGCGTGGAGCCAATCACGGATAAACGATTCTGTCATGGGTTGCTCAAAAAAGATGGAGCAACTGAACACTGAGATCCAATTGTTGGGGAAACTCAGGCACAAGAACATTGTGAAGTTGTTTGCTTCATGGGTTGACGAGGACAAGGGGATTGTTAACATTGTCACAGAGTACTTCACATCAGGCAACTTGAGACAGTATGTCCCTTTAATTCATTCTTCTTTATTTGATCTGGAACATTTAAATGATTGATTTCATTGTAGTGTAGTGCTCTATTTATAAAGGAACCTTTACTTGCAGAGTGGCTCATTAATCATTATGATGTTACTTAGTTGAAATCTTCCTACATTATGACTTCAACATTATGGATGCATATCACTCTCATTCACAATTGATTGTTTTTTTAATTTAGTGTTGCCTGGACTATGTTGAAGTATTCCTACATGCAGATAATTTGTCATTGGTGTTCTTAGAAGAAACTGAAATGTCTTAGAAAATTTACCTTCTCACATTTTTTTAAACGTTTACTCCTTTTGAGTTTGGACTTCTATAATGTACATATAATTAGATATTGCAAGAAGCACAAAAAAGTGGACATGAAGGCTATGAGACGATGGGCCATACAGATATTGACAGGGCTGGAATATTTGCACAGTCAGAAGCCAACTAATACATAGAGACTTAAAGTGTGACAATATATTCATTAATGGAAATCATGGAAAAGTGAAGATTGGTGATTTTGGCTTGGCAACGTTCATGCAGCAACAGAAAACAAAAAGCATTAAAGGTAGCAACCTCTACTTGAATTTATCTCCTTTTCTTTTTCTAAACAGTTTCTGGCCTTTCAGAATGGATATGTTTGATAAACCATGCACTTGAAGAACCAGACTTATTTTTAAACGCTTTATTGTTGTATTTTTTTTAGTAGACCATGTAGTAATAACAATTCTATAATCAAATATAGGCACATTGGAATTTATGGCACCAGAGCTCTACATTGGGAATTACAATGAGCTAGTAGACATTTATGCTTTTGGGATGTGCATGCTTGAAATGGTGACATGTGAATATCCTTATAGTGAATGTCAAAGCATGGGCCATATATTCAAGAATGTTTCGCAAGTAAGCACTTTGCCAGAGCATGCTGTTGCTTTCAGATTATTGTAGTCTTTATTTGACCTGTTCAGTTCTTTTTTAGGGTATAAAACCTGCTGCTCTCTACAAGGTTAAAAATGTGGAAGTAAGATCTTTCATAGAGAACTGTCTAGCTCCAGCATCTGACAGAATCCCAGCGAGTGACCTCTTGAGGAGTTCCTTTCTCCAGAAAGATGAGTCTCTTTCAGCACCTCCATTTTCAGTCTCTCTGGTCGAGATTGAGAATGTGTCTGAAGATGGTGATCAGTCTAACAGTTTTGTGTTTCGGAAGGGTGAATTTCTGCTGAAAGGACATATGGATGTTACGAACCCTGTTGTTCTAAGCCTAAGATTTCCTGATCCATACGGTAATTATTACACCCTCAGGATGTTCTTTCCCATGTAGAAATTCATCTACTGCTTATTTAATATGTATCAAATTCTTTCAGGTGGATTTAAGACTGTTGAGTTCGCATTGGATGTGGTTAAGGATACAGGTCTCTCGGTTGCCGTGGAAATGGCTGAACAGTTTAAACTGCCACATGGGAGCATTGAGATCATATCTGAGCTGATTGGTGGGTTTATGCTCGTCCTGATTCAGTATTGGAGGAGGTCTTGTGTTGCCATGCCATAATGTTCCCTGCTTCCCCCCAAGTGCTGTTACTGCCGGTGTTCTTGGTTCACAGCATATGTATCTTCGATGTTTTCTTTTATTTGAATAGGGCATAGGAGACCATGCTTTCAGCCTCTTGTGCGTACGAAATTTACAGTGCCTCTGTAAATTTTACATGGCATTTTAAGGCGATGATGACGAAAGTTAAAAGTAGAGTTGATGTAAAATTTGTTCCATTTTTTCAAGTGACAGTAAATTGAAAGTAGTTTCTTGGTAGTCTTTGAATTTTTCCTTCTTGAGATTTGAGTCACATGATTTCATATGTTTGGTGAAGCATAAATATAGCAACAACAATTTGATGGACTCTTTGAATATCGGTAAGAAAAAATCTACCAAAAAGGTGGATAACTGGATACTGATGTATAAAATTCCATTACTCTATTGTTGTGGTAGAACGTGGGGGAAAAATTGTTTGTCAACCTACAATTGAGCACTTTCTATTTATAACTTGTTTTGCGAGCTTTTAACGCATACCAACTTATATCTTTATGAAGCTACGTATGAAGACAAATTCACCAATCGCTTTTAGATGTGCAATTTCAGCTGGCATAAGGGCACCGAGCCAAAGTTTTCACTGGACTAATCCAGCCCAAGAATTTAGAAAGTACTATATAAAAAAAAGAGTATTTAGAAAGTCTGACATACAGAAGAATGACATGTATTATTTCTGGTGGTCCAGATGCAACGGCAGAGAGGCCCTGTTTATTTCATAGCCACACTTTACTACACCTAAACTTAGTCAAAGTGTGGCTGTCATAAAAGGTATGACGAAGAAATTTTTTTTGAAGGAAAACGGCAGGTGCACTGCCTATTCATTAAAGAAGTAGAGCAGGAAAAAACAGTTTACAGAGGAAACACACGCAAAAAAGGAAAAAGGAAAAGAAACACAATGGAGCCTCAGCTCCATCGGAGATAGCTAAACCTGTGCTGAACAAAAGCAAGCTCGGTGAGAGGCCGAGAAAAAAGAAAGAAAAGAAACTTCCTTGCACCGTCCCTAGCCGGGATCAAAAGTCTGTCCAGCCATGGCCAAGTGAAATTGATCTGCTTCTTCTTTGACCAACAGTGCAACATGTAGAGCGTTCCCCTCTAAGCCCTGGAAAATTCTCCGGTTTCTTTCCTTCATATGTTCCACCACGCGTATAAGAGACGTCCAAGCTTCTTCTTCTATTCCGCCGCTGGCATTGCACTCGAGACGTGTTGTAGCCAGGAATGCAAGGGTTGTGTAGGTGCCCCCACTTGTAGCAGTTGCGGCTGTGACATCCAGGTGCATATATGCTGCATCGTGTCCCTTGCAAAAGCACATTCTACAAGTGGCAACCACAATTTTGCATCGTGCCCCCACAACCATCTTTGTCTCGAGGCTTTACCGAATTTTGTTAGGTTTAGGACACCCAGGCCGCCTAGGTCCTTGGGTCGTTGCACCATTGCCCATCTCACTAAGCAGTGCCCCAATGACTTAGTCTCAGCGTTTTCTCCCTTCCAGATGAAATCCCTAACAATCTTGTCGATTTTTTGAATGGCCCACGCTGATAGTGGTATGACCATTGCATGATGGGTCAATGTTGAGGTGAGGACCGACTTCGCCAGCTGCACTCTTCCCGCCTTAGCAATGTGCATGCCTTTCCAATTTGGTAGCTTCCCGACAACTTTCTCAATAAGCGGCATTATGTCTATATTTCTCAGCTTCCTCTTGTGTAAAGGAAGGCCAAGATAAGTGCATGGAAAATTCCTCAGCTAAGCTGGGAAATTGTGTAGCATGCTTTGTACGTCAATGTCATCGTAATGTAACGGGTACACCTCTGTTTTGTCCATGTTTACTCTCATCCCAGTTACTGCTCCAAAGGTTGTCAGGATCTCTGTTATTGCCCGTAATTCTTGTTGATTCGGCTTGACAAAAATAGCTGCGTCATTCGCATACATAGATATTGCTGCATGAGCGCATCTCGTGGAAACTGCAGATATCATTCCGGTTTCAATGACCTTCATGAAGATCTTTTGCAACGGGTCTATGGCAAGAATGAACAACATTGGGGATAGCGGGTCACCCTACCTAAGGCCCCGATGGTGTTGCAGTGGCCTTCCTGGTTTTCCATTTAGCAAGAATCTTGATGTGGCAGTGCTTAACATTATCGTAATCCATTCTCTCCATCTTGGACCGAATCCAAGATGTTGTAGTAGCTCTAGAAGGTAAGACCATAGAACCGTGTCGAAAGCCTTGGCAATGTCTAACTTAATGAACAGTGCCGGCAACCTTTTTTCCTTCAGTTCCTTGATCATTCCTTGGACATAAAGATAGTTGTCGTGGATGCAACATTTTTTTATGAAAGCGCTTTGGTTAACTGATACTATCTCCGAAAGCTTCATCGCCAACCTATTTGCAAGAATTCTGGAGAAAATTTTTGCAAGGCTATGAATCAAGTTGATGGGCCTATAGTTTTTTATGCACATCGATCTCTCCTTTTTGGGGATGAGTACCACATTCGCCGAGTTCATGAGGTTGCCCCTAAGCTGCAACAATTGGTGCAAGGCATGGTTGACGTCTCCTTTTATGATCTCCAGCAGGTTTTGTAAAAATAACCCGTGAACCCGTCTAGCCTCGGCGCCTTGTCTTTAGGCATCTACATCACCACTGCTTTCACCTCCTCCTCGCTGATGTCTCGCTCAAGCTCTGTCAACTCATATGGGTTTATGTCCAGCTGTTCTCAGTTTAGCGTCATCTCTCTCCTTATGTTGCTTCCTAAAGTTTCTTGGAAGTGTTTATGGATTTCATCTGCCTTATTGTCATGCTGGACGACCATGCCAGCATCCGTTTGTAGCACTTGTATATGGTTTCTTCTTTTCCTACCATTTGCCCTCAAGTGGAAAATCTTAGTGTTTGCGTCTGCGGTTCTGATGGTTGTTAGCCTTGCTCTTTGTCTGGCCTTAACTTTCTCAATCGCAATGAGACCCTGGTATTTGAGCTTTACCCTTCGCCTACATTCCATCTCGTCATGTGTTAGGATTCTATTTTCTTCCGCCACATCAAAATGCCATAGGATTTTCTTTGCCACTTCGATCTACATTTTGATGTTGCCAATGTTGGTTTTTTTGCTAATTTTTTAGAGCCTTCGCTGTTATGCACATTTTAATGTGGAGTTTCCTAAATGGGTATGTTGCTTGAACCGGCTTGTTCCATGCTGTGGCCACCGTTTCCTTGAAACCTGGCATATGAATCCAGAAGTTTTTGAATCGGAAACCTTTATACGTCGTCACGTCAGTGATGCCTTGCATCATCAGCGGGCAATGGTCCGACAAAGTGGAGACTAATGCTTGTAGGTGGCAGGTTGGGAATTTGTCTTGCCATTGTATTGTGCATGTCAATCCTTGTAAGTGTCAGGTTTTCTTGGCCATTGCTCCATGTGAATTTCCTACCATTAAGGTTGATTTCCTTGAGACCCAGATGGTCCAGGGCCTGTTTGAACTTTCTCATCAACTCTCTATCCACTCTATTGTTGTTCTTGTCACTCATCTTATATATTAGATTAAAATCTCCCACAATTAGCCATGGCTCGGCTACATAATTGTTCAGCCTTTTTAGTACCTCAATGAAACATAATTTCCTTTGTTTGCATTGGGGGCCATAAACAGCAGTGAGATCCCATTCCTTGTGCTCATTTAGCATTTGGATTCTAATTGTCAAGGTGTTTCTTGTTGCCGCTGAGGCTACTAGCTTGAAGTGTCTATCAAACGTAGCCACTAGGATTCCCCCTTTTGTTGCCGACAAGAAGGAGTAGTTGTTGATGAATTGTTGGCCCAATGTTTGCCGCACGATGTTATCATCCACCATCTGTAACTTTGTTTCTTGTAATGCCACTATGGTAGCCCCTGTAGATCTCATCATCTCCCTCACCAAGTCTCTTCTACCTTGCTGGTTGAGACCCCTAACATTCCAGTTTAAAATGTAGACATTTTGCGATGACATTGTAGACTAATTTTCACAACTGGGCTGAAGCCCCATTCATGGACAACATGGTCACTTACGCCAAACACACTACAGAGGAAGTTCTCACAAGTTACATCAAAAAAGGAGGCAACCGACGGCCTCATCACATTGGACTCTGCTGATTGCCAAGCCAACCTCAGCCAGAATTGCTTGGAAGCAAAGATCGTGCTTGAATTATTTAGGCTACTTACTAGTTGTATCTTAGGAGCAGACAACATGTTGGTGTCAGCCATCTCTCCCATTCCTTCCACGCTTGTGTGCTTCATTTAGCCTTGGCAGTGACCCTCTTGCCTGCCGCCTTAGTAGCAGGCTTGCCATCAATGTTCATCGCTTGGAGCAGCTCCTCCATCACTTGCATCATCTCCTTGGACACCGGGCCATGGAACAGGTTCATGATCTTGATTCTCGCTTCTTCCATCTAATCGTTCGCCTACAAGGGCTCCCAGCTTCTTAGCTAGAAGCTCTTGTGCAAGCTGCCCAGTCTTCTTCTTGCCCACTGATTGTTGCTTTAGTGCCAGACGTTCACTTCTCCGGACTATGCTGTCCTCCTCTGCCCCATTGTTTCCCCCATTTGGCCTGTGGCGCCTTGGCTTGGATTTTGGTACTGGAGTGGGCAATACTGGTGGCAGCATCCCTGTAGTGATCTTGTATATGAACTGTTCTTTCTTTGCTGCGTCATCGTCCTCATCATGGTCTTGTTCTTGATCTCCCTGCTCTATTGCTATGCCATTTAGAGTAAGGCTTTCATTGTCTCTGTCTTCTTCCTTGTCTGTGATGCTGAGCAGACCCATGGTGGTCATGAGAGTTGCCTCTTTGAACATTGGATCTGCGTGTTGCTCTGGCTGCTCCGATGACATGGGTGTTGCCATCTCCCCTGCATCTAGATTGAAGTGTCGTTGTCGTTGTTTTGGGTCCGCCCATGGATTCTTCGTTGCATCTTGATTGATTGCACCCAGTGGCATGTGGCTGCACAGTTCATCCATCATTGGGTCTTCCTTTGTCCCTTTGCTCTTTACACCAAATCTTGATGCTTGTCACCACCCCCAGCAGCCTCCCTCTTCTGTTGTGCCACCATGGTTGACCCATCCTCGGAGCTATCGTCCCTCGGCATGAGATCAGGACCACAAGTGACCCAAGACAGAATCTTCACCTTGTTCTCATTTCTCTGGCTCGCCTTTCAAGTACCTGTGTACCATCCTCTCCAGGGATTGATCTCTTGATCTTCTAGTTCTTGGGCTCAGGGACCTGTTCACGCTGTGATGTCAGCCGTAGCCAGAGCTGCCTTCTCCTCTCTGCCTTGGTGACCTGTCCTTGGTCCTGCCCCTGTCTCCCGGCCAGCGGAGCCTCTGAAGCAGGCCTTGTCATTGCTGTTGTGGCGCGCTTCCGCCATGCACGTCCCCCTCGTCATCTTTATCATCGCCACTGCCTGGCCGCCTTGGCTGCCAAACCTCTGCACTGCAAGAGTGCCTGGCCGCCTCTCTGCTCCACGGCATCGGGCGTGACAGGTCTAGAGCAGCATCGTGGTCATCTGGCGCGCCATGAGTCCAGTCCATCGTGTAGACCATCGGCCCACCATGAGCGTCATGGCGTTCCAGGTCAGCAATAACCTCCAGGTGGACTAGGATGTCAATAGCTAAGCCCCATCTCGACGCCGTGGGCTCCGCCAAGTGAAGACGCATCTGCTCATAAGTGCTAAGCGTCGCTGGGCCATCAGCATCCGAGTCGGTGATGGTCACCCAGATGCGTCTGGGTATGGCTCTAACCGCAGGGCACCATGCCCACAGCCTGAACTCCCTTGTGTCTGTCCTGCGCCTGGAGTTGTCTTCAGAGTAGTGAAAGGAGCCGAACCGAGTGATGAGCTAGGCCACAAACTCATCGTTCCACAAATGGAGTGCAACACCTTCGAGGCAAAGCTTGACATGGAACCTCGTGGTGTTCCTTTCCGCACGGTGATCCGCTGACCAACACCGGAGACGGAATTCCCGCCCTCCACTGACGAATTGGCTTGTGGGAATTACCGCCTCGAAGTCTTGTCGCAGGGTAAACTGCACTAAGAAATCTTCAGGTTGGTGCCTTGAAACTTGTAGGTTGCCTGGGTCCAGCCCAAATCTGCGAACAAAAGCTTGCACCACATGCCTCGGCTCTGTGTGAGGTCTGTTGCGGTCTATCCACACCAACAGAGTCCTAGCTGCAAAGAAATCCACGCGCTACTGAAGCTCATCTGAGAATGGCATGTGGCAGTATTCCACCTCCAGTCGGTTGCTCAGGTTTAGGCCCTCCATTGTTGTCTCTCTCAGTTGTGGCTTCTTGCAGCTGTTGGTTTGTTTGGGGGGGGGGGGGGGGTAGGGGGCTTGCTTCCCCTTGGGGCACCTTATTGAGGTGTGCCCCGAAAGGCAGCACCTCCAGCCCTTGGTAGGGTCCCTGTACTGGGCCACCTGATGATCTCTCATGAGGCAATTGAAACATCTTCCTCTCATCTTCTCCAAGAAAGCAGCTTTGCGCGTCCGGTACTCTGTCCAGGAATCTTTCTATGAGGTCTGCGTGGTCTGCTCTGCTTTGCAGTCTCTTCCTCTGTTCCATCGTTGTACCTCCACCCAGCCTTCCGCATCCGGACCCGTCGCGGAGCGGGCTCCCATGAATCCTGTTCAGATCCGCGGCCTCGTCCCGCACAGCTCTGACTGGTACCCTGCAACACCGCATCTCTGTTTGAATTTGAAAACATTGGTCGTACCTCCTTGCCATGCAGTCCATACTCCTTTGGCACATGGATTGCTGAGCTGATCTGCTTTACTACTACGGCAGTCTCCACTTGCGTGATCTCCCTTTCCGGTTGCTCACAGTTGCCCTGCGTCGTTGCGCCGTTCTGAGCCCCTTCTACTGACTGCGTCCCCTCCATCATGTGGCGCTGCAAGCACGTCACCTCCTGTGACTCCGGTCCCTCCTCCAGGTCATCTTCGTTCGAGCTCCATGAGAGAAGCTCCACGGATCTGGTTGGGGAAAATGATTCTTGATGTGCCCGTAACGGGTTGTTCGAGTCCGTGAGTTGGGTAGTGGTTGAAAGGATGGTTTGTGTGGAGCTCGGATCTATGTTTTGGGGTCAGTGGCGATGGGGGCCGGAGGCGCGGTCGTCAGGGCGCCTGATTTCCCAAACCCTTCATGATGAAGAAATTTGACATCACACTTGTGGCAAGATTTGGTAAAAAGCTGAGTCTATGAGATATGGAGTAAGAGGCTAAAAAAGTATGATAAGATATAGTTACGGTAGTGAATTAAATACATAAATAAGACTAAATTGCGACGTGAGAAAACGTGACAACGAATCAAACGCGTGAGCCTTGCACACAAACCTGTCATTTAGTGACACCGCATGCAAAGCGTGGTCGGTTTGCGCAACCCGAACCCGTAGTATTGAGCACCGCATTACAATATTTACAAATCATCCTCACCAATGCACAAGTGATCACGGATCTCATCCAAGACCACCGGGCGATCCTTCAGCTTTCTGCAACTTTTTTTTTTGGCGAGTGATCAGATTTCTGCAGCCTGAGGAACTGCGTGCCTTGTACTCTTGTTAATCGTCCCTACGAGATAAAACATCTATGCCAGTGTTTTTCTTAAAAGCTAGTAGTACAAGTTGCAAGACAGAGATACGATTTGTTGGATGGTCCCATTCTGATTGGAATAGTCAGAAAGTGAACAGGAATACATCCATCCGAAGGTACGGGAAATGCTACCAAAGTATCACATAGGAAGAAGGAGTCTTCTCCAAGTTACCGTTGATCGACACCCAGACTCGATGAACGGACGGTGGATCGAGATGCAAAGATAGGCAAACTTCGCCAGAGCTTTAGAGCGAGCTTGCATGCTTGGTGATTGGCGTGACATCACTTGCATTGCATCATATTACTAGTATTAGTAGGGATTTGGCTTAGTAGAACTGCATAGGACTTATCGTTAGAAGTTATGTAAAATCAGTTAGTGAAGTTTGATTTGACAATCCATATAACCGATCCAATTCACCTCCTTTTGGTACTCCTCGATCCTTACAATTATTAATAATTAATAGAAAAAAGTGAGATCATCATTATAGTGATTAATATGGTTAGGACTATTGTAACATATACTAATTTCTTACTGATTTATAGAGAATCGTGAAGGTTAGCTCGATCAGTTAACAAAGGTCTTATTCCATGGACCCATCCCTTCCCGTCCACCCCTTATCTTCTTTGTCGTGCCCACTCCCACCTCCCCCACCTTCGTGGATTAGAAGGTGTATCTATTGTCTTCGTCGCCACTATCCAACACCACCATATTCGTGTTAATTCTCATTCTGTTCGTTCCTGCCTCCCCCATCTCCGGGGGCTTTGGTGGTGCCCCCGCCACCTCAGTCGTCGCTGCCCATCACCATTGCCCCATTGAATTTTTATGCGATTCGCCCTCGTCTCCTTGAGCTCCGACGGTGTCCCCTTTGCCATTGCCTCCACACACAACCGTCGTTGCACCAACTCGTCAACGTGTGACATATCAGCCTCCCACCCGATTCTAGTGACGCCACCACCGCCTTTACCATTGTTGACCACCGCCACGCTAAATCCTCTAACTCATCATCAGTTGTTATGATTGGTGTCGTTGATGAGCATTGTCCATCACTTGTGTGAGAGAAGAGAGAAGAAAGAAGAACAACACACACGTGCTTGCTATCAATGAGAAGGAAGGGGGAGGGGAGGGCAAATGAAAGTTTCCCTCCGACCCTCCGATTGGGTGGAAACAATCCTACTTACTGTATACTCCGAAACGAATGACAGTTTCACATGACGTATAAGAATGGTTTAAAATATAAACGGGCCTACCACTTGTTAATAAAAAGTCTATTTATTAAAATATAGCATTTTAACTTACGTGTGTTAATGCATAGATATTATGTATCCTATCATTTTTTGGACTACATATATGAGCATGGAGACCAAAAAAAAATTGACTATGGAGTGTACCTTTGTCTTCCAACTCTCGTGTGAGTGTGACAATGTGTTACAACATTTTGGTAGAAGCTCCCAAGTTCTTTACCGTATTAAACTTTAGATTCTGTTACATTTTGTTCTGAAAATATGATTATGTCTTTAAAAAAAGGAAAACAAGGTTATGCTCACGTTCATGATGGAATTGGAAACGTCCGCCCCCAGGTAGGTCAAGCCGTTGTAAATCTGGACGACAACCGGGGTCTCGGTGGGTACTCTTCCATCCTGACCGTCCACGGCTCGATCCACGGTGTCCCGCGACCCCTTCCCCGCCGTCTTAGGTCTCGTTTGGGACAGATTATAGCAGGATTCTATTGGATTTAAGCGGCTTAAGTCATCAAACGTCTTGATTCCGAAGCGCTTCCAACTTAAGTGATTTTTTCTGAAGCTTCGTTTTGCCTACGACACAGAATCGTCTCTCCGCCTGGATACTGCCCGACGCGGACGATTCTCCTCCAGACCTGCCCGGCCCCCTTCCCCGACGACAGAGTTCAGCGGAGGAGTCTGCCGAGCCCCTTCCCCTGCCCTGAGCTCCGGCCTCGCCGCACGCCGGAGGAGCTCCGCCCTAGTCTGCGCCGCCCTTGCCCTGAGCTCCGGCCCCGCGCATCGGAGGAGCTCCGCCCTCGCCTGCGCAGCCGCTGACCCGAGCTCCAGCCCCGCCGCCCACCAGAGGAGATCCAGCACCGCCACAGCAAGAAACTCAATAATAAAGACATCAGTTTATGTAGATAGCATCAGGCGAGCAAACTAAAAGGCCTGCAATTATCATGACTAAAATTCTAACAACACCCCTAAAATTCCCGGTCCAAAAGACCACTCCTAAATACAGGGTGCAGTATCACTCTCCACTTGGCATTTCTTCTAAGAACCTCAATATAAACAGTTCAGCCACAATGTAGAACAACACAACACTCCTAAAATTCTGTTTAGAAGAACAGAGCATCTCAGATATTCCGAGTTATAATAACCGTCTAAATAACAGTTTACTGAAATTCCAAAACACTATCACCATTCACCAACTCGATTACTCGGGAGCAATAAAAAAAAATGACGCATATAGAAATGTCGCTTTGTACGGAACCCGCAGAAGATACTCAAATCCACCCAAAAACAAACTCTCCCAAAAATCCAGAGCATCACGAAGTCCTATCCAGAGAGATGGAACGCAGCCGATCGACACACAACACAAACAACTTCATCTCTCCGCGCATAGCACCAAAACCAATCGCACAAAACAATCAAAATCCGCCGCACCGCGCGGGTGATCACCAGCGCACCGGGACGATCCGTGCGGAAACAATCGCACGAGGGCGTGGCGCGAACCGCCAAACGAAGCAGGGGCACCCCACCAGACCAAAGTCCTAAACCCTACCGCAACCCCCCCCCCAAATAAACGATCCGGCATTGCGCGATCCGTCCGCGCGCGCGGCGCGGCGAGAGGGAGGGGAAGGGAGAGTGCTCACCGGAGCCGGGAGGCCCGCCGCCGCGGAGATCGCCGCCCCCTGACATCCCGCGCGCTTCCGCTCCGGCGTGGTGGGGTTTAGGGAGGGGTGGAGACTGGAGAGTGTGGGTGGTGAGGGGAACGGGGGGAGAGGAGCCCGGTGCTAACCACCCACTGCCGCACCGCCCCCACCTCCGATAATCTCTCGCACAAAAAACGCCCCCACCCAACATCGCTGAACCGAGTTTAATCGCCGCAATTCGGGGAAGCCATTTCCCATCTCCGTTCATGAAGCTCTCTTATTGAAGAGTGAGAGGAAAGGCGGGTTCAGGAAGGGCCCTCATCTTGCGCGTTGTTTCGGGGGAAACAGAGCGGCATTGCCGCCTTGTGGCCGGGGGGTCGTTTTCTTGGAGATTCCGGAGTTTTTTTTTTCGACCTTGGAGATTTCGGAGTTGGAATCGCTTGGAGTTCTTGAGGCCGATAGGTGATTCTTGTTTCTTAGAACGGAAGGTGGCGGCAGTTGGAACATGGTATGTGCGCTACTCCTCCCTCATCTTTGTCCTGTTGGGGTTTTCTGTCTTCAGTTGTTCTTGATGATGACGGGAAGATATGTGACCCGAGTGAGTTTGGTCGGTTATTTGCTCCGAAAAAGATGGTTTCTTGGGGACTGATTGCGCCTGGACAGGGGAATATCAGGACCGCCTGGGCGCAACTAGATTAGGGCATTATTGTTGTGGGGCGTAATTTTTGTGGTGTGCCATTCGTTGTCCAGAAATTCAGTCCTGGTATTCTCAAAAAAAAAAAAAAAAAGAAGAAAAGAAATTCAGTCCTGGTGGAATTTGTTTCCGTGCCATTGAAATGTTTGCCATGATTGTTTTTGTGGTACTGGGCAAACAGTGCTGTGAATGAAGTGCCGTACTGTGGTGTTCTGTTCTTTCGTTTGGTTTGGGTACTCTAGTATTCAGTCTGGATGAAATCGATTCTCCTTCACTGAAGGGTCGATCCTTTCCAAATTTTCACTTGTTGGGGGTTATCTCGTGCAGCTGTGAAATGGTTGCATTGGAAATTAAAAGTTGTGCATTTTGTTATGTAGCAATGATTTCGTGTCCGGCATATTTTTAAGTTAATGTTTGACAACTGAGGATGTCAAGTTGTACCGTTGACATGGGACATTAACCTGCCAGTTAGTTTTTATGGTTCAGTTGTGTAAAAAAGAAAAAATGACTGTTGTTCATGCGGTACTTCTACCTGCTGTTGATGTTTCGATAACATACCTTTTCCAATTTGTGCAGACTATTGTATGTGAAGTATGCGGAGATATTGGTTACAAAAAGCTTCTGATATATTGCAGAGGCTGCGAGGATTCTGCTTCACACCAGTATGTTCCTTTTCCCATTTCATCCTAATGATTATTTTCGTTACCTGGCCTATCTGTGTTTAAATTGATTGATTCATTTCATCCTAAATGCATCATGTTGGGATAATTGTAACATATGGTTACCTGGCCTATCCATGTTTGAATTCTGCATCACTTGGTCTACAAAAGCCTTGGCCTTTAATCTAGTTTGTCAAATCCAATCTTAACTTATGCTTTTAAACTGGCACATAAAGTGACACGTTTGTTTCTTATGGAAGATCTGAGACAAATTTCACCAAGTGTTATGTTGATTTAATTATGATTAATCGATTCTTATTATGACTTTTTTTTTATTGTGCAGATACTGTTTCAACAAAGTTGTCTATGATGGATCCTTAGCAGACTGGTTGTGTCTTCATTGCCAACAAAGGAGTGGTGAAGTTACTTGCAGAGGATCCCTAGAGGTGTCAAGTGAAAGGCCAAGTCATGCTCGTTCTGGTTCAATACTACAGCAGTCAATAGCCAAGACAGTGGAATCAGCAATGGACGCAGGGCCATGCAAAGGGAAGATGAAATCAGGCAAGACTAAATATGCATCTCTCAACAAAATTTATTCTTCCAAAATGAATTCTCGGCCAAAGAAGCACAACAGAAAGAAGTCAAATGTTCGAACAATGGGCAATCACCACAATAGAAAAGGGTACGATACAGTTGTGCTGGGTTTGCGTTCTTGTGAAGCGATTGGGACAGAAACATCTAAGAATGACTATGATGAGGACCAGCAGCCAATCCCGTTGACAAATAACTTTGTCGATGATTGCAATGTAATGGATGGCTTGACGCCAGAAAAAGAGAAACAAGTGGTCAGATTCCAACTGGATTATAGGGCTACTGATGAGTTGCAGCATAGAAGCATTGCTGCGAATGTAACTCAGCAAGCCACTCTACAAGATGATGCTATGGACAATGTCATGCCATGTTCTCCAAATATGTGTATATTGGACAAAGAAGATATTGAAAATCAAAATATGCCATCTGAAGACATTGAAAATCAAAATCAAAAGGAAAATCAGAGTGAACCATCAAATATGTTTGATCGGGCTTCCTTACAAACCTATCCAGCAAAATTTCTTCCCGAGGACATTTCTGTTGACTTTGGCAAGGACAACCCAAGAAAGCGACGACACCTCATACTAGATGATGATGACGATGATCATGATGAAGACAAGGCTGAAGATGTGCACCTGGAGAATGTACAGAGTGGAGATTTGAGTGATTCAAATGGCAGTAATGGAGGGCCTGTGGAAAAACGGAGAAGATATGTAGATGCAAATGAAGATGAAGATGAAGAGGCTGATAAAGTAGAAGAGACTGTACAGATTGGAGATTTGAGCTATTCAGATTGCAGTAATGGAGGGCCTGTTAAAAAAAGGAGAAGATATGTAGATGCAAATGAAGATGAAGATGAAGATGAAGAGGCTGATAAAGTAGAAGAGACTGTACAGATTGGAGATTTGAGCTATTCAGATTGCAGTAATGGAGGGCCTGTGAAAAAAAGGAGAAGATACATAGATGCAAGTGAAGATGAAAATGATGATGAAGAGGCTGTCATAGATGTCGCGAACACTAGTTCTGCACAGAACAATGTTGCAAACGGCGTGCTTAATGATGGTACAGACTTGGAATTACAAACTGCAATTCCAGAAGAGCATCCTCCACGATCGAGAATACCATCCGATTCAGATACTGCAGATCAACAATACTATGTTCACTCACGACCTATTGATGAGCCTATTTGGAGGTATGTTCCATTCTCCTTTTCTTCTAATGATCAGTACCTCCTCCTTGTAAAAAATGGTGATACCTTCTACTTCTATGTCAACAGTGGAGACTTTAAGATAAAAAGTGATGTATTTGGTAAGTTGGATGCACACTTGTCACACAAAGCATGTGAAAAAGTGTGGGATTTTTATAGAATGTTGCAACCAGTAGTTGAAGCAATGAAGATTCCTCGGTGGCAAGCCTGGCCCAAGAGATGGAAGTCTGCAACACCTACTGATGACTGCATCGGGTTATTTTTCTTCCCACGTAGCTCAAGGTGTGTTAACCTTTTTTCGATCTTCTCCTTTTCTTTTGCTCGATTGGTTTTTGAGGAGCTAATGTTCTCATTGCATTCTAGACCAAATGAAGAATCAAAGAAATTACTGAATGAAATAATTGAGAGTGATGATGCCTTAAAAGTTTCTATTGGTGTCATCGAGCTACTAATATTTCCGTCTACTCTATTGTCAGAACAAAATCAGTGTAAGTAAGGAGTTTATGTGCAGTTTTTTCTTATTTCTCCATGTATAACAAAGACAAACGCTTGGTTTACCTAACCATATTTTCTATTTAGTTGTGCACTGTTGAGCTAGAGTTGCTTTTGATAAAGCCTTGTCCTAAACACTGTTTACCATGCTGATTTAATTCTTTTATTCCTCAGTGTTCCAGGGGAAACACTACCTGTGGGGAGTGTTTAAGCGAAGAAAAGATAAGTCTGACAGGGGTGCTTTTGTTGGAGAATATGATGGTGTAGCATGTAGCACAGAGGAAAGTAAACTACAGGAACAACATGTTTTGTATCAACAGGTTGACAAACGATATGAGTCTTCAGGGCAGGAAACTTCTGTTGTGAAGCATGCTGTGCGTGTTGAGAATGAGATAATGGTTGAGCGCAACTGTGTGGCACAAAATGTGGCTATGGAAATTGCCAAGAGAAAAGGCATTACCTTGCCTGACAGCAAATTGTCGTATGCTAAGCCAAATTCTCCGGAAGATGGATCAAAATGGTCTGTTCATCAAAGAATTGATGTTGATCTTCATGCACCTGAAGAAATGAACCAACATGCACCTGAATCGAATGCCTCAAATGTCACCAAGTCAACTACTGAATGTGGTCATGGGGAATCCCACTCTGGCTCTAGACTCCCTACTACAAAACTGTGTGGGTTAGTCGTTGCCCGGACACCGAGGGCTCAGCAACTCCTCGAGGAGATGATTAGTGAAGGTGAATTGGTGTTCTCAGTGGGGGAACAGACAGAGACTACTAATTTTTGCACAGGCAGCAATGTTGGAGTAGGCTCTGGTCTGAACCCTGACACTGATTACCAACATCTGCATGAGCACCCTCGACCATTTGATTTCATTTCGACAGGCCATGCTGTGCCTGATGCGGCCTCTGAAGCCTGCCTGGAGCTGTTCCCAGTTCAGCAGGAAAAGATCGGCTGGGCTCCAAGGGTGGAAGCTACCAAGGAAGTAGACCTTGACCTGAGCCTTGGCGTGCGCTCCCCGGCACCCTCTATGAAGCTGTGAAGACTGCTCTGCAGTTGTTGGTGCTGTACAGGGCGCTGGGCACGATCATTTTTTTGCTGAGAATCATGTAGTTTGTGTGCCTGTAAATTTTGTAGTGCTGGCCATTTCCTTTTTCATTGTTAGCTTTATGATGCAGATTTCCTACTGATGTCGGTTGTCCTGGTCTTTTGGATAGCTAACAAGGCATGTTATTGGCAAAAACCCGTTGTGTTAGTGATGATATGATTGCAGAACATGTTAGTTGTCGGAATAATTAGACTACTTGTTTGGTCACATTTGTTTGATGTTTGGTGACAGGTTCAGGGAAACATGATGCTTGCCATACAACTGACGTTTTTAGCCGAGACTCTACTTAAACCGGATGCTGTCCGCTGGATGCTTGAACAAATTGAATTTGAGATGGAATAAATAGAAGTACAACAGAAAAATTTCGTACATAAATTTAGTTTCGATAAACTTTCCAACAAATTCAAGCTGCCCACGCCAACAAGAAAACAGCCGTCAGCTAATTCAGTCGACGTATACCGTGTATCATAAGAACGAGGCAAAGCGCAGCCGCCACCAGCAGGATGATGATCCCCGTCGTCTTCAGCGCCGTCTTGTTCTGCTGCTGCTTTACCCGGCGGCCACCTCGCCGCGGCCGGCGGTTATAAACGCGCGCCCCGGGGTCCCTCATGACGACCTTGCTCCCGAGCAGCACGGAATTGGTCACTCCCTGCACGTTGTTGTTCACGTAGATGTTGACGCACCCGCCGCAGCAGCGGTGGCCCGGCTGCGCCACCGTCATGGTCGCCCCCGTGCTCGTGCAGCCGTCGACGGCGAGGCGGCTCCAACTCGAAGAGGCGCCGTCCGGAGCTGCAAGACCCATCTTAAACGGAGAAGGAAAGCAGCCAAGAGAAATGGCAGCTCCAATGGAAGCAGCATCATTACACGGCGCAGCTCCCTGCACCCTGCTTGTCTCTTATGTGGTCTGAAGTTCAGAACTCGGAACAAAAGCGCTGCGTTGCGTTGCTTGCTGCGAGGCCAAGAAAGGCATTTCAGAATCACGGTGCCTTGCAGCCGGAGCTCAGGAAAGGCATCTTGTACCGTTGGTCTTGTTTCGTTACTAGCAGTCCAGCACACTCCAGCGGTGCAGAACAGAGCATTTTTGCTGGATCCATCTACAGATCAACCCAACCTGAGAACTAATTGGACGTTCCTAGATGTACGGTAAAGGAAAAACTGAGGATATTGTCATTTTTTGTGTTGTTTTTCCCCCCTCTTTTAGGCAAATGTGTGTTTAGTCTCATGAACTACACCATATCTAGTTGATTTGGTGAAAAAGTATCGAAGATCGAGTTGAAGTGAACGGCATGTGTCTAAAGGCCGGAGACCGGCGCTGGCCCGGTCGATGCGAACACAGAGCTGTGAAGAGCACGCAGAAGAAGAGCAATGTGTGCCAAGTATTGTGGACTAATCAGACACGTCCCAGCGCTAATATATGCTACTTCACATGCACTCACCTACCCTTTCACTGTACTCAATCAATCTAATTAACCTCAGTAAGGTGCCTCCTCTCCCTGTCTTTATATATATATGGTCAAATTGCATCGACCACACCAAGTGAGTATAAACATGTAAATGTGAAGAAGGGGTGGAAATGCACAAGAGTTTTCTTGTGTTTATCAGATGTGCTTGGACTTGGAATGAGCGGCAAGGGGAAGGAAAATACCTGACTACTAAATCAGCGTCGGGCTTAAGTTATGCAGCTAGCTTGGGAGGCGATTTCTTTGGCTGGGAGGAGGATACGCGGTGCAGCTAACTTTGGCACGGCGCGATGATCGGCATCACCTTATCTGATGTCAGGCTTCTGATATGCTAGTGCTATATTTCGAACTTGTTCACAGGTAACATTAGGGTTGAAAATGATGACGGAAATTCCCGATATACCGACAATCATTTTCGAAAAAACAAGAAACGAAAAAATGATTATGGGAAATGTGAAAATAATAACGGAAATAGGAAAACCTTGACAAAAATGAAAATGAAAACAATAGAGCCGATTTTCGATCGAATGGACGGTATACCGTATTTGTTCAAAATTTTCCGTGAAAAATATCGAATTTCTGAAGGAGTAACCTTTGTTACCCAACTAACCTAGCTCAAATGGACCTTATCATCACAAGCCTAAGATCCATAACGTTGAACTTCTTCTTGGTCTCTTGATTATTGTTGCGTGTACCCTACAACATCTTTTAAATCTATTATTTTTTTATATGTCATGTCACTCTAATTTATTATGTCAACTATGTCGATGTTGAATTATTTTCACCATGGCAGATGAATGATATGATTAATTATGTGATTGTGTTGATGTAAGTATCTAGCATAATATAATAACTGATAGTTATCGATCATGATTATCGATTTTCGATCGATATCAACATATTTTCATACCGATAATTTTATTTTCTATTCCCGACAGTATCGTCATTATTTTCATTTCCGAGCTTATGTGTTTCGTTTTCATTTTCGACTTGAGAAATGGTAAAGCTAATTTTCGATCGTTTCTGATCATTTTCATCCTTAGGTAACATTACTTTTAGCGAAATTTTCACATTTTCCGGTGACAGATGTTCAGATTTCCCGTACCTGTTGGTTGTGGTTATCAACAACATGTTCGAATGAGAACTGAGCAGCATCAAGCTTTATGCTCTAATCAATCAGGTATCTGACTAGCTGTACAAGTATACATCAATTGTATCGTACCGTCCCGGAGTCTCTCATGACGAGCTTGCTACCGAGCAGCAAGGAGTTGGTCACTCCCGGCACGTTGTTGTGTTCACGTAGATGTTGACGCACCCGCCGCCGCCGCCGCTACAGTGGCGGCTTCCAGTCGCCGGCTGCCTCACCGACATGTGATCGCCACCGTGTTCCTGCAGCCCTTGACG
The DNA here is from genome assembly GCA_030378355.1 of Eleusine indica. Lineage (NCBI taxonomy): Eukaryota > Viridiplantae > Streptophyta > Magnoliopsida > Poales > Poaceae > Eleusine > Eleusine indica. The sequence goes on from CM059494.1 coordinate 52,388,423, forward strand.
GCAAGGTGGCCCCACCTAGAAGAGGCGCTGTCCGTAGGAGCAAGACCCATTTTGAACGGAATACGGAGGAGAACCGTGAAGAGCAATGGCATCTCCAACAGAGGCATCATTGTTACGACGGCACGGCTCCCTGCTTCTCTCTTATGTGGCCAAGCGCTGGCGGCCTGAATGAAAGCGCTGCGTTGCACGTTGCTTGCTGTGTCAAAAAAAAAAAAAAGCATTTCGGAATCACTGTGCCTTGTAGTTATAGCTGGGCGTACGGACCGGAGAAAACGGCCCGCAGCCCACTCGAAAATAAAGCATGGACCAGCGTGGTTTTAACTGGGCCAGCACAGCCCGTGGCACAGTGCAGGCCGTGCTATGGGCTGACCCTTAGCCCACAGCATGTCATGTAGCACGGCTCGATTAAGAGGACAGCCCGGTAGGCCCGCTAGCCATTTTTGATGACCTGGCTCAATAAAATTTTGGCCCGGTTCCCAGCTCCCGCTCCCAAACCCTAGCCGCATGTCGAGCTCGCCTCCCTGGCTCCCCACGACATGCGAGCGCGACCCACCGAGGTCTAATCCTGCCCGAAGCGGCATGCAGTGTCGCGCTCCCCCTATCCTCCCGGCTGCCACCCCTCCCTCCCATCTCGTCGTCCTGCTTCTCGTGAAGCACGACTCCGCCGACACGTCCTGAACCTAGCGCCGCCATGCCGCACCCTCCCTCTCCTCCCGGCTGCCTCCCCCCCCTCTCCTCTCGGCCTCCGCCCCTCCCTCTCTCTCCTTTGACCCCGACAGCCGTGGCTCGTCTCACCTTCCGTCAGTACCTCCGACTTCAGATCTGCTCCAGGCCTCCAGTCGATGCCTTCTCGACGGGGCCATCGTGCCCCGAGCTTGTAGGACAAACGGATCCGCACGACACGGTTCATATCAATCTGAATCATGCTTCGGACTCCACCCCAAACGCAAAACACACTACGACACGATCCACATGGCCCAGCATGTCTAGAAGCGGGACGTGCGGTTAGCCCAGATGCCCAGATATACTTGCAGTCGGAGCACAGACAAGGCATCTTCTATGGTCGGTCCTGTTTCGTCATCATCGGTGCCATTCAACCACTCCAGCAGATAGAGCATTTTTGCTGGATCCATCAACGGATCAACCCAACCCGAGAATTATTTGGACCGTTGGGCATCGGCGCCAGGATGTCCTTAGAAGTGCGGAAAAGGAAAAACTGAGGATATGCAGAAGTAAAACCGGCAATGCGTGCCAAGTATTGTGTGCAGGAGGCTCAGTCTGGGACGGCATGGACCCCGAAAAGAATACTCGCCAGTCGCTTCTAGTACTACTTCACGTGCACTCACCAACTCTTTCACTTTACTCCATCAATCTACGCCATATCTAATTGAGTGGGTGAAAAATTATAAAAACCCGTTTGAAAGTGAACAGCACGTGTCTAAAGGCCGGAGACCGGCGCTGGCCCCGGCCGATGCGAACAGAGTTGTGAAGATCACGCAGAAGAACATGCAATGTGTGCCAAGTATATTGTGGACTAATCTGACACGTCCCAGCACTAATATATGGTACTTCACATGCATTCACCTACTCTTCCACCGTATCTACAAACTATTATTAAAACACATAACAGTAGAATCATGCCCCTCAGTTACAGTTGTCCACACCACGTTTAACTAAAAAGAAATCTCTGGATTATGATTGCCCTCGAAGTTATTTTCCCCTCTAAAAACTAATCCAAATATCCATCAGGGGTAGGATTTTAGTCCTCACGTAATAAGAAATTTGACTCCTAGGCATTGACTTTTGCAATTAGAATCAACGCCAAGAAATAAAATTGGCTTCACGGCCTCTCCATTCTCGCAAGCTCAGGAGCTTCTCACAATATATATTTGAGCAAAAAAAGGAGCCATCACATTCGCTCTCAAGGTCTAAAAATTCCCACGTTAATCAGAGAAATTAAAAAAGAAAAATAAAAATTACCCACCATTGCTATTATAAAAATATTACACTAAAATACCCTTTATCAAATATTTTAAATTACCAACCATTATCCCCCTTAAAAATTATTCAAATAACTACCCAACGTTTGTCATTAGGCCACACGTAATAAAAAATTGGACTGCTAGACATTTGACTTTTGCTATTTCTTTAAATTACTCACTATTACTAATATAATATTAAAAACAACATTATCCATATATAAACTATTAAAACACATAATAGTAGAATCATGCACCTCTACAGTTGCCCACACCAAGTTTAATTAAAAAATTCTCTGGATTAAGATTGCCCTCGACGTTATTATTTTCCCTCTAAAAACTAATCCAAATATCTATCAGGGGTAGGGTTTTAGTCCTCGCGTAATAAGAATTTTGACTCCTAGGCATTGACTTTTGCAATTAGTATCAACACCAAGAAATAACATTGGCTTCACAGCCTCTCCATTCTCGCAAGCTCAGGAGCTTCTCACAATGGGAAAAATGAATAAAACAAAAACAACGCATACACTCATCTACATCTAGAAATAGAACTCTAAGTCCTCTGAGGATTAGTCCATACCCTCATCATAACATCCTTGCATAGAGCAATGATGAGCAAGGAGAATACAAAAACAACACATGCCATCACCTACATCTAAAAATTAAACCATTCGACAGGCTTGATGGACATGCAGTTGGATCTTGTACGTATTGAAGTAAACGTGATACACATCAATTAAGCAGAGTCCAGGCTGCAGCACAACAACCATGTTGCATTATCCTATCCAGTTGAGGTCACCACTGCAGCAGATCGTAGCGACCGCTCATAAACAACAAAGTCACATGCACGAGTTGTTTGATTGGTGTCAATTGATGTTGTAGTCTTCGTGGCAGTATATACAAAAAAAAAATCTGTATGGCGCTGACATAAGTTTCAAAGTCAGTGAAGTAAGTATACTGTATGCATCAACGATGAATGCAACCAAGAATGGTGAGTCCAAACAGTAATGAGGTCATACAGTATTGGCATCGTATCATAGTATAAGCACTTGAATAAGGTCATCACAAATGCATAATCTACTATATTGTTGCACATGTATTGACAATATATGTATGATTTCAAAATATTGTACAAAAAATAAAAATTTTATAACATTCTACATAGTTGTAACATAGCTTTATCATAATTTGGAACATAAATTATTGTTCAAACTATGTATAAACAAATTGAAAAAAGATTACTTTATATATCTTTTATAATTAAATATCAAACCTTACCGCGCAAGTGCACAGGTACGTTGACTAGCTCAATCAATCTAATTAACCTCAGTAAGGTGCTCCTCCCCAAGTTTTTATATATATGGTCAACCTGCATCGACCACACCAAGTGAGTATAAACATGTAAATATGAAGAAGGGGCGGAAATGCACAAGAGTTTTCTTGTGTTTATCAGGTGTGCTTGGACTTGGAATGAGCGGCAAGGGGAAGGAATACACCTGGCTATTAAATCCACGTCGGGCTTAAGTTATGCAGCTAGCTTGGGAGGCGTTTTCTTTGGCTGGGAGGAGGACACGCGGTGCAGCCAGCTTTTGCATACTGTTTGTGTTCCTATCTCGTTCATGGATAACAGTACTTTGAGCGAAACTTTCGCATTTACCGGTGACAGATGTTCAGATTTCCCGTACCAGTTATTGGTTATGGTTCAATAGCATGTTCCAATGAGAACTGAGCAGCATCAAGCTTTATGCTTTAATCAAACTGGTTTCTGGTAGCTGACTAGCTGTACAAGTGGACATCAATTGTATCGTGTCGTCTTGTTCTGCTGCTGCTGCTTTGGCCGGTGGCCACCTTACCGTGGCCGGTGGCTGGAAACGGGTGCCGTCTTGTATCTTGAACGGAGCACGGAGTAGAACAATGCAGTGGAATGGCAGCTCCAACAGAAGCAACATCGTTATGACGGCAGCCTAAACGAAACCGCGGCGTTGCACGTTGCTTGCGGCGAGTCCAAGAAAAGAATTATTACCGTGCCTGCAGTCGGAGCACAGGCAAGGCATGTATAACAGTTGGTCCTCTGTTTCGTCATCAGTGCCATACTGCCATTCAACCAGCACACTGTAGGCAGCCGTTCCTTCTCTATCAGTTTTCTAGAATCCAACGAGATCCAGTCTTGATCCATGAAGTTGGCTCGGCGAGGCGGTGGACTGAGTTTCTTTCTCGGTCATAGAGGAACGGGAGGGGAAACATCGAGCGAGAAGAGGATCAATAGGCATTGCGGGCTGTAGCAGACATCAACTAAGAAAAAAGAAGACTAAACTTTTCCCGTGCTCTGGTTCCCCACGCTACTCCGGCGAGCGGCGGACCCGACTCTGGGATTCCTCTGTGCCTTCGCTTGCTAGCGGAGTGTACTTAGCTCATCCTGCCACCTCTCTCACGACCTGACGAGACTTCCGTTTTCCTATTCTCGGCGCTGTGGCTCGGGATGACTAAGAGGCGAACTTAGCTTCGCTGCCCATCCTTGGTTTGCATCTGCACGGGAGGGGGAGAAGGGAAGCCATACCCATGGATCTAGAGGAGGGAAGGTGGATTGGCTTGTTCTGGTTGCGATTGGAAACAGTCAACTCTGTACCAACAACCATGGAAGCAGAAAAGGGTGTTGGTTCTAGCTCCAATGTCACGGAGTTGCTGGGGGCGCCTCAAGCTAACAGCAGAGGAGAGCGATGCTCTAACGGTTGATGATGTCGCCCTTGAGGGTCTAGCGACCTCGGATCTTGCCATCATTGGTAAGGTTCTCTCGCCCAGTGTCCTTCATATTCATACTATTATGGCAGCGCTCAGGCCGGCATGGGGAAATCCTCGAGGATTAGAGGCGAGATCTGTTGGGGATAACATCTTTATAGCAGAATTGAACTCCAAACAAAATTGGGAGCGTGTACTAGATGGATCCCTATGGAATGTGGGAAACAAATCAGTGTTGGTACAAAAATTCGATCCAAATCTTAGACCATCAGAGGTGAGCTTTGATAAAATGGTTGTCTGGGTCAGGATACATGATCTTCCGTTTGGTCTCATGAATGACAAATGGGGTTGGGAGATAGCAAAGAAAGTTGGTGATGTGATGAAAATAGAAGTGGATGCCCAAGGTCGAGCTTGGGGACCTTATCTGAGGGCCAAAGTGCAGATCAATTTATCTAAACCTCTACTTCGTTGTGTCACTATTTTCTCTGAAAAGAGACAAACATTTGTACAGTTTGAGGTTAGATATGAGAAGCTGCCAAGCTATTGTTATTCTTGTGGATTAATAGGACATTCATCTATCGTCTGTCCAACTCCAGCTGAGAGAGATGACAAGGGTCTTTTACCATATGGAAAGGACTTAAGAGCAATTGATGACCATAAACAAAGAAGAAACTCTGAAGATAGACAAACCAATTCAGGCAGTGGTAGTTTTAACTCAGGAGGACAGAAGGGTTCATGTGATGGAAAACAAGAAACAGACAGCAGGGGCAAACTTGGTGGTTCAGCAGCAACAAGAGCCAACAGAGAGGATAAGGGTGAGCAGGAGACTATGTACCCAGTGAAGAAGCAAAACATGGAGAAAGAGAAAATAGGAGAAATTGTGATGGTGGGAGTGGAAAGAGAGCTTTTCCTGAACCCTCATAGAGGACAAGGTGTAAAGCGCAAGCAAGTGAGAGCTGCATGCTCGCAAGGAGACAGTACTAAACACATCACTCAAGGGGAAGGTAACCAAGATGTCATGGCTTTAGTACCTGCAGACCCACAATTTCAACATAGTCATAGAGAAAACTTGTCAAAGGAGGAGATTGATCTGGATGAGAAGTTAGAAGAAGTGCATCGAAGATTGAAAAAGTCAAGGGTTCCAATTATTGATATATCGGCGGCGGCTGCAAGGCAGCCCCACCGGGAGTCATGAATCTTATAAGTTGGAACTGTCGAGGATTGGGACAGGACTCGACAGTTGGAGTGCTTCACTGGTTAGTGAAGCAATACCGTCCCGCCCTCTTGTTTTTGTCAGAAACAAAAATGAGGGAAGAGAAAGTGAAACGTTTTATATGGACTCTTGGTTATAATGGTTGTCTCCCAGTGAGCCGTGAAGGGAGGAGTGGTGGCCTCGTTCTTTTCTGGTCTACAAATAATTTATGTGTTAGCTTAGAATCTTTATGCACAAACTTTATTGATGTAAAGGTCCAGGAAAACTCAGGCCCCATGTGGCATGTCACTTTTGTTTATGGTGAACCAAGGATAGAGAAAAGGCATATTTTTTGGAACCGATTGTGTTTTCTTAAAGCCCAATGGCAGGGCCCATGGGTTTGCATGGGAGATTTCAATGAAGTATTGTGTAAAGATGAGCACATGGGGGCTTGTGATAGAGGAGAAGCACAGATGCGCCAATTCCGAGAGTGCTTGGAAGATTGCCAGCTTGTGGATTTGGGTTTTACTGGGCCAAAGTTCACCTGGAATAATAGGAAGAAGGGGCAGGCCAATGTGCGAGTAAGGTTAGATAGAGTAGTAGCTAAAGGTTTATTCTCTCAGTTATTTGAAGATATCAAAGTTGATAATATTATTACAACATCCTCAGACCACTTTGCTGTTCTCTTGTCCTTATCTAAACAAAAAGAAAGGAACAATAAAATTGGGGATTATCATAATTTTAAATATGAGGCTGCATGGTGTCGCGCGCCGGATTATCAGGAAACCGTAGAGAAGGTATGGATGGACATATCAGATGGTCTGACAAGCCTACACACAACATGGTCCAATCTAAATACCATGGCAAGATCTCTTTCAGCATGGAGTAAAAACTCTTTTGGGGCCCCGAGCAAAGAAATCAGGAAGCTCCAAACACGATTGTCGAGGCTCCGGATCATAAATGCCACAAAGTCTTATTCTCATGAGGAGCAGGATATTGAACTTAGGCTCTGTGAGTTGTTCGAAAGAGAAGAAATCATGGCTCGACAACGCTCTAGAGTGGACTGGCTTCAAGCAGGGGACTGAAACACATCCTTTTTCCAGGCTCATGCCACAGCGAGAAAAAGAACAAATAAAATAAAGTACTTGCTAAGAGAAGATGGCAGCAAATGCGAAGAACATGAGGAAATTAAGTCAGTTGCTCGTTCTTTCTACACTCAACTGTTCTCATCAGAATCCCATGCCTATGAGGATCATGTGCTACAAACAATTCCAGCCCGCATCAGCCAAGACACAAATGATGAATTATGCAAGCCTTATTCAAATGAGGAAATTAAAGAAGCTTTATTCCAAATGGGTCCAACAAAAGCACCCGGTCCAGATGGCTTTCCAGCTATGTTTTATCAAAAACATTGGGCCTTATTAGAAGAGGACATATGTAAGCCGTAAGATGTTTTCTGAGGGGTGATGATGTACCAGATGGCCTATGTGACACTGTCATCGTCCTCATTCCTAAGGTATCAAAGGCTGAACACCTAACAAATTTTCGTCCCATTAGTCTATGTAACGTTTTATACAAAATTGCTTCCAAAGTATTGGCCAGTAGACTAAAGTTAGTGTTACCAAATATTATAGCTGATGAGCAAAGTGCTTTTGTCCCAGGAAGATTGATCACTGACAATGTGCTCATAGCGTATGAATGTATGCATACCATTAGAAAACAACGTGTAAAAAATCCTTTCTTTGCTCTGAAAATTGATATGATGAAGGTTTATGATAGAGTGGAATGGAGCTATCTTGAAGGTGTCCTCCATAAGCTTGGGTTCAGGCACAACTGGATTAATAGTGTCATGCGATGTGTAACCTCAGTCCGATACTCAATGAAAGTAAATGGGGATTTATCTGAACCTTTTACCCCACTAGAGGACTGAGGCAAGGGGATCCCATAAGCCCTTATTTGTTCTTACTTTGTGCAGAGGGGCTCTCATGTTTGCTGAAAAAAGAGGAGCAAGCAGGTCGATTGAAAGGGGTGAGAAATGGTGTCTCGGGGCCATCTATATCACATTTGTTGTTTGCAGATGATAGTATTTTCTTTACAATGGCAGATGTAAAATGCATTAATAGTTTAAAATATGTTTTGCAGACTTACAGCGAAGGATCAGGCCAAAAAATAAACCTACAAAAATCTTCGGTATTCTTGGGGTATCATTGTCCAGACCAGGTGAAACAAAGTGTAATGAACAAGCTTGGTGTCCATAATGAAGCCCTCCAGTCGAATTATTTGGTATGCCAACTTATGTGGGTCAATCAAAAATGAGTGCCTTCAATTTTATCCCAGAAAGCATGTGGAAGAGAGTACAAGGATGAAACGACAGACCTATGTCTTGGGCCGGAAAGGAGGTTATGCTTAAATCGGTGGTTCAGACTATCCCCACCTATGTAATGAGTTGCTTCCAACTTCCGGATGGAATTTATGAGCAAATGAGAGTGATTGTGTCTAATCATTGGTGGGGATTTGAAGGGGGAAGGAAGAAAATGCACTGGAGATCATGGGACTGGTTGACAACACCAAAATTCATGGGGGGCATGGGATTCAGGGACATAAAATAATTTAATCAAGCAATGCTGGCCAGACAAGGGTGGAGATTAATTACGCATCCTGATTTTTTATGTGCAAAAGTGTTAAAGGGAAGATACTTTCCGGAAATGCTCCTTCATGGACTCGAAGCCGACAAGATCATGTTCTTACACATGGCGAAGTCTGATGTTTGGCAAAAAGCTATTGGAAAAAAGCATTATGTGGCGTGTGGGGAATGGGCAGAACATCAGAATTACCAAAGATAAATGGATCCCAGACGCTCCATATTATCCTCTTTCACCAATAGTTTACATCCTAGATGATCTTCGAGTAAGCGCTTTAATAGATGAACCTAGCAGACAATGGAATGAGGAACTGTTATGTGCGTGTTTTGCCCTACTTGATGTCGAGAGGATTCTCTCTATACCTCTGAGCTATAATAGAGTGCAGGATTGTGCTTCCTGGCCCCTAACAAAACAGGGCTATACACTGTGAAATCAGCTTATGCTTTGGCTAAAAGTGAGCTAGTCCACCTGAAATCTAGTGCGAAAGGTAAGGGAGAGACTTCTGACCAGGACTGTACTGCAAGAGCATGGAGAAGATTATGGAGTATCAAGGCGCCAACTAAAATGAAAATTGTAATATAGAGATTTGCTCACAATTGTCTGCCTACAGGACAACAGAAAAATAGGAAAATTTCAACTTCAGAGGCCTGCTATCACTGTGGTAGAGAAGAGAACCTAGTCCATACCTTCCTAACGTGTCAATATGTAGCAGTAATCTGGAAGGAATTGAAAAAAAGATGTGGGTTCAAATTTAATAAAGACATCCTTTGCTCAGAACGACAATGGCTTTTTGACACTTTATTCAGATGCACTGAGAAGGAGGCCACGATTCTAGTCATTTCCTTTTGGCATATTTGGGAGGCTAGAAATGCAATAAGAAATGGAGAAACTGAAACACGCCCTAGTTATGTAGCTGATAAAATACTTGCATACATCAAAATGGCATTGCAGCACTGCATTCAGACTAATGCCTTCAATAGGTGTGAGCTCACTAAGCCTAATCATTGGGTTCCACCACCGGAAGGATGGATAATGATTAATGTGGATGCTGCTACTTTTCAGGATGCAAATCGTATGGGTGTGAGTTTGGTGGTCAGAGACCATAACGGAGATTTCTTGGCTGCATGCAGACAGGGCATAGACAAGATCACAAACCCAGAGATGGCAGAGACTATTGCTTTCAGGAGATGGTGGCATCTGACCGTCTCTCTCTTATAAACAAGCTTCATATAGGGACACCGGATCGCTCACATACAGGGATTGTTATCGAAGACATCAAGATGGCTAGGCGTGCTTCTGAAATCAATTTCTCTTTTATCCATGTTAGTAGGTGTTGTAATGTGGTAGCCCATGTTTTAGCTAAATCTACCAATCAACTTTCAGAATCGATCTAGTTTAATATACCTCCAGATTTTATCTGGCACACACTTTGTAATGATCAGTGTTAATGAATGAAAGCTACCCATTACTCTAAAAAAAATAGGCATTGCGGGCCGTACTGGTTTTTCAGTTGAAAAGTCACCATGCAATCCTAGCCGTCCCATTCATTGTGGACAGTCTAGATGGGAGCTAAAGGCCAAAAGGGTTTCTCTTCTTTAGGGCAAGTATAACGGTGTAGTCTCATAGGTCGTCTCATGCTAATCTTAATACGAGTTATAATACGATATATATAATAAATGGTCTTATTAGCTATCTTCTATTAATTATATAACTCCTTAACCAGAGGGGGAGAGTATCCCCACCTGAATTCCATTAATTATCTGGAATAGTTAGTGGCCCAAAAAATGACCGATTACAGTGTTTAGAGGGTTTTACATTTTGAAAGGGACCTGACATATCGTGTGGTCGATTACATTTGACTAAACATAAAGCACCAGGCACTGATGATTTCATCGTCTTCTTGTGGGAGATGACATCGCTAAAGCTTGTCTTCTTCTTTGCAAGTAAGCAGAAGTTGAGGGAGCAACGGATGCGCGTCACGGATGACCACCTCACGTTTCTATGCTTTCACAGTTGTCAACAGCTCAACAGCGTCAGGCAGTTTCGATGTCCTTGTTGTTTTTCTTTTCTTCTTTTCTTTTTTAGGCAAATGTGTGTTTCATCTCATAAACTACACGATATCTGGTGTGTGCCGTGAAATTGTATGGAAGATCGAGTCAACGGCATATCACGTTGGCCCCAGCCGATGAGAACAAAGCTGTGAAAAGCATGAAGAGGTGCCAAGTATTGTGGACTAGTCAGACATCTTCCATATCGCTTCTAATCAGACATCAAAATTATACTAATTTGCTACTCTCTCCGTCCAATAATATAAGAATTTTTAGAATTCCGAGACAAAAATAAAGAAAGAGGAAAAAAACTAAAATACCCCTCGTAAATGAGGTTCACCCCCTTCCGAAGAAGCAGAGCAGCACAAGAGACGACCATCCTCACCTCGTCAATGCATCCACCCGTCACGGTGTTGAACAGAGGCGATCTCCGTGCCACCCATGATCTGATGGAGTTGAGGAAGGGGAGGTTCCCACCATCGCTGCATCTTTTGGAGGCCGACAAAGACTATGGAATTGGGGGATTTCACCATGGATCTAGAGGTGACAAAGCTTACCGACTCCCCTTCCACCATCCATGGCAACCGGCCAGCCACCTCCTTGGCCTTTCCCGGCCGCGCATGGCTTCACGCCGCCTGCTCCACCCTAACTCGCCAAGGCGAGCTAGGCACGCCTTTCGTCTCACATGGCCACTGCCCCCCCCCCTTCCTAACTTGCCTAGCCATGCGCAGCTAGCCGTTGACCGCCGCCCCATCCAACTCCCTCGACCACGCGCCCCAGGCCTTATGGAGGAAGTGACGAGGACATCACCCTTATGGATACACCCAGCACTCCGCCAACCAAAATGCAAGTTCATGCGCGACAACTGAATTTATAGGTGAGCTTGTTCCTAATGATTCCTTTATGTGATTTTGAGAATAGATTGCTACATAATGAATTAATTATTGTTAGAAACCATGGAGATGATGATGAGATAGCTGGGGAGGTGATTGGAGACGTGATGGGCCAGCAAGGATGTCCAAGCCAAGGTGGAGGCCCAATCAAAACCGACTTCGAGTCTGTCTCGGAGCCCAGGACCAGTCTGCACTAAAACGGATGCCCAGGACGCATACGGACTCGGATTTGGACGTTCTATATATGCCTGGAAAGATAACGAAAAGCCCTTTCCAACCCAACTGGTCCCATGTCAAAATTCATCCCGAGCCGTTGGCAATCGCCGAAACAATTAGACTTCCAGAATCTGTCCTGGTGCTGCGACACCGTAATCGGTCTTTGGGCCATGTATCGAGTTGAGCCCACTTAGGGCTGCGTCCAGGGGGTCTTGCCCGACCCTAGGGTCCTCATATACAGCCGCCGCCTCTTCATTAGGGTTTGGGTTTTGCTTAGATCAATTCTGTTCATAAACAGTTTTACCGTTCATCGGTTTATGAGACCCCAACTTCGAGAGTTTAATCATACATCTGTAATTATGTTGCATCCTTCGTTGTTCTTGCTTGTGTTCTTGATTCGCAGACAGGGATTAGCCTTCTCGGCGAGGTCAATCGTCTTTTGGACGGTTGATAACCAGAGGAGACGTCGTGCTGCGATTGCGGGGTTTAGAACGTGCTGTTCTGAAGCCGGATCGATTTCTGTATCGCCTCCGACCAAATCAACTTATCAAGAACCTTTTGAAAGATCGGGAACCCTTGTTCACATCAAGTGGTAATCAGAGCTTCAGGTACACCGTTAGGTTCACCCTTATCCTTGTTATTTTGTTCAATCCTAGAGTCTAGAAAATTGCCCTACAAAAATATTTGTTCGTCGTGTTTCCGCTGTCCTACACCCCCCTTGTGCCTTGCAATTTTCAGTTTAGTTTGCTTCTCTGAATTTTAGTCCCTACAAGGTCATTGTGTTGTTGGTCTAGTACTTGTTCTTTGGTCTTGTTTGAGTCGTGTGTGTCCTTGTTCATAGACAATTAAGAAAAAAAAAATCATATTGTTGCACACATTAAGAGAATAGTACTGCAGGAATTATTTGCACTAAATATTTATTTAACATCTTGCCTTCTACTTTTTGTGTGTAAAAGAAACTTAGAGTGTTTTCTGTTGCACATTGTTCCTTCAGTCAAGATATTGCTGCGCGTTGTTGCATATGAGAATTGTCGGTTCAGTTCTACATGTACATCTATTCCTTACGTAAAGAGTGCAAAAAAGAAAGTTTAGATTTTTTCTTTGTGCTATAAAGTTCGCAACTCTTGCTGCAGTTCTCTGTCAAAAAAATCATGAAAGAAGTAAAAGGCAAAGAGGTGCTGAAAAAAAATAAGAAGAAAAAGCCGCACCTATAATAAAAGAAAAAAAACGAAAGGAGAAGAGAAAAAAAATTCAGAATTGCTTGCAGCTTTTGTGTCCTTTGTTGAGCCATTTGCTTGCTTGCTTGAACTAGGTCCGAGACAAGTTTAGGCCAGTGACATAGACTAGCTTGAGACTATTATTCAGTTTTGCAATTTCTGAATTGAAATTTTGCTAATCCTTGCTACTATAAATTACCTACCTAGCTCCACATATATCCTTCTAAATAGGCACTGAACTTTGGACCCTCGTAATCGTCAGATCACACTCTCCAAGGTATCCTCTGTTTTGCTATTAAGAATCTTGTAAGAACTCAGTTAGGTGCTGCCATTTGCTTGTTGAGAGTTTCCACCGTAATCAAACAGTAGTGATAGAAAAATATACTCTTGTATGTTTTCTTGTTTTCTATTAACAATGACAGGTTACAACACTGATGGTGATGAGTCGATGGTGTCAAATGAGGTTGATACAAGTGTTGTAGCACAACGAGTGCTTAGTTCTCAAATGGAGAAGGTAGAGCAAAATCAAATGAACAACTTGTTTCAGACTCACTTTATTGTGAAGGATCGACGTTGTCGTGTCATCATTGATGGAGAGAGTAGCCACAACATCGTAAGCTTGGAATTGATCGAGAAGCTCGGCTTGACCACACAGCCACACCCATGTCCATACTACATCCAATGGGTAAATTCTTGTGGTAAGACGAAGGTAGATAAAACTACACGCATTAAATTTTCTATTGGTTCTTATAAGGATAGTGCAGAATTTGATATAGGACCTATGCAAGCATGTCATTTATTATTGGGTAAACCTTAGATTTGTACAAATAATGTTTTACACAATATCATTACTAATAGCTACTCATTTAAATACAATGGTAGAAGGGTTACTCTTACACCAATGACCACAACTGAAATTTTAGAAGAGAATCAACAACGATTTGAGAGAAGAAAGAATGAACCGTTTAGGATAGAATGGACTGTTTCAAATGTCGCAACACTTTCATCAAAATCTAAATTGCTAGAGGATGAACATATTTCTTTGCCTCTTGTTACAACTAATATTTTTCAGCATATACACAAAGAAGATGATAGTGGGAACGATAAAGAATAGGTTGTTTCTTCAGGTAAGAGCTTTCTTGATATGATGGATTGTTCCAATAGTCTTGCTATATCAGAACCTTATGATCATGTTCCTTTGTCACAAATTGATTTACCTAGTGGTCCGTGTGATAAAGAGGAGTTGTGTGTCAATGCTTCATTTATACCTTTGCCACAACAAATGAATGAGCTTGATGCTTTTGCTTATGATTCACCCACTAGTGCTGAAATTAAACGTTTGATTTTAGTTACATGTCAAAAGGATGAGCAGAAATTGTTTTCTTCTCTAAATACTTTAGGTTATATTGAATTTAATATTCTTTGTAATCTAAGTACTTTAGAGAAGCAAATATTTTCTCAAACTAAGTTGCCTTTATTGATAAGAAAACATTTTTTATGCTATTGGCAAGTATGATCATAGAGGTGTATTTATGGTATATAGAGTTTATGTTTGTTCAAATCTGAAACATCCTCTTGGTTTGCAACTAAATGACCAACTAGAAAACTTTAATATCAACTACCATGTCATGTCATCTTTTTCTAGTATTTCTAAGATCAGACATTGTCTACCTTGTGATAAGAGTGAGAATAATGCTCATATTGCTGACCAAGTTTTCAAAGAGATTATTAATTTGCACGGAATGCCTTCTACTGTAGTTTCTCATTGTGATGACAAATTTCATAATGCATATAAATATGAGTTGTATCCCAAGTTTGAGAATAGTTCCACAATTAATATTTCAGATTTGAGACCATACATGGGAGAAAGAGATGAGCTCGAGTCGAGGACGACTCTAATTCAAAAGGGGGAGAATGATAAGGACATCACCCTTATGGATATATCCAGCACTCCGCCAACCAAAATGCAAGTTCATGCGCGACAACTGAATTTATGGGTGAGCTTGTTCCTAATGATTCCTTTATGTGATTTTGAGAATAGATTGCTACCTAATGAATTAATTGTTGTTAGAAACCATGGAGATGATGATGAGATAGCTGGGAAGATGATTGGAGACGTGATAGGCCAGCAAGGACGTCCAAGCCAAGGTGGAGGCCCAATCAAAACCGACTTCGAGTCTGTCTCGGAGCTCAGGACCAGTCTGCACTAAAACGGATGCCCAGGACGCATACGGACTCGGATTTGGACGTTCTATATATACCTGGAAAGATAACGAAAAGCCCTTTCCAACCCAACTGGTCCCATATCAAAATTCGTCCCGAGCCGTCGGCAATCGCTAAAACAATTCGACTTCCAGAATCTGTCCTGGTGCTGCGACACCGTAATCGGTCTTTGGGCCATGTATCGAGTTGAGCCCACTTAGGGCTGCGTCCAGGGGGTCTTGCACGACCCTAGGATCCTCATATACAGCCGCCGCCTTTTCATTAAGGTTTGGATTTTGCTTAGATTATTCTGTTGATAACAGTTTCGCCGTTTGATCGGTTTGTGAGACTCCAACTTGTGAGATTCATCGTATACTTGCAAATTTGGTTGCATTCTTCTTTGTTCTTGCTTGTGTTCTTGATTTGCAGGTAAGAATAAGCCTTCTCGGTGAGGTCAATCGTTTTTAAACGGTTGATAACCAGAGGAGACGTTGTGCTGCGATTGCGGGGTTCAGAACATGTCGTTCGGAAGCCGGATCGATTTGTGTATCGCCTCCGCCTTAATCAAGATTATCAGAACCTATCGGAAGATCGGGAACCCTTGTTCACATCAGAAAGGGTACCAACCGCCTTTGCCATGCCGGTTGCCTTGCTACTTGAGCGTTGGGAATGGAGGTGGGTGGGAAAAAGAATAAATGCTGTTGGGTCTCACTCAGAAATCCTTATATTCTTAAACAAACATTTTTGGCTAGAAATACTTATATTGTTGAACAGAGCAAGTACTTCACATGCACCCTCCAATATGGGTGGACCAGAACCGCCCCCTATGGCAGAGTTGGGCAGCTGCCCCAGCTACTGGCAGGCAGGACCCTGTCCTATGCCCTTGGTTTCTTTGCTGAAGCTGAATGACTAGGTAGATTGGCACGCTATGCTGCGCCAGTTTAGCCTAATAAATAGTTTAATTTAATATAGGTCGACAATTTTGATGAGTTTAGAGTTAGAATTAAGTATATATGCGAATATACTATATAGATATTATAAGTTTTAGGGGCTTAATCATAAATATGGAAAGCAACGAATCAAACATACAAATAAAATAATGAAGGGACTTGCATGCAAAATGACCAAAAGGCTTATCCTATCCACCGTCCTTTCTACCAGTGGTTCTCTCTCATTAGCACCTCATCGCTTCTCTCTCTCTCTCTCTCTGAACAAATCCATGATGAACTGGGGAAGTCTTCATATCGGCCTCTCACTTCCTCATCCCTATTGCTCTTTCCTCCAGTCTCTATGTTGCTGGGCATGGCGTGGGTGTAAGCATGCTTCCTGGCAACCTCCACTGCTCTGGCAAGATGTTGCTCCTATGTGAGTTGGTTCTTGTGGTGGTGAAGATGCTGATGTTGCTGCCCCGTGCTATGGAACTCATTCTTTTTTTCCCATCTCTAAACTTGGCTAGTCCATGCATAGTTTTATCCCGTTATCAGAGTGTAAAGGAAAAAAAGGCGACATGTGACATGAACTTATGGGCTAACAGGTGGAAGACCGACAACATAGTAAAAAGAGGGCCAGACATGGGCCAGAATGCCAGATCGTATTGGAGCAAACAGCCTTGTTTCCTTTACGCTGGCGGCCACACGAGTGTAACAGGCGTGGCAGCTCCAAAGCGTGGCCACGTATGTCAAAACACTAGGAGAGCTGTAAATCCTTCTCCTATCTACTTACTACTATATACTATACCATATATGTGATTTTCCCGTGGCCGTCACTGTTAACTGCTCTACACTCCGGTTCAAAACATCTAAGCAAGAAGAAACAAAGAAAGGCAGATAGCGGCAAGACCGATGGGGCATCGGGCATTTATTTGAGCCAAAAGGATGTTCCATTATTGTCCATCCTAACAATAAGCCAATAAACAGTTAGGAGATCGGTTTGGTTTTGTTTACCCATCGATGGTGAGACCGTGCGTGGCCGCATGCATCGAACGAGAACACTGAGGGACTTACCTGAACATGTACATGCAATCTGTCAAGGAGTTTATGAAGGCGGTCAAGACACTAAGGGAAGGTACAATGCTACACGTAGGCAGTCTTATAGATCGTCTTATATATTGCCATATAGGATTTTTGATGATGTGGAAAAGGGAAAGGGTGGTGAGAGAAAGAGGTGGTTATTTCGCGTAGCAACCACCTCATGCGCTTAAATTTAGGAGTATGAGACGACTCTCACACTATTGTACGAGTTCTAGTAGTCTTTTAGTCTATAAATATTCCTTTTTATATCCATAAATTAAGGAGTCATATAATTAATAGAAGATAACTAATAAAACCATCCATTATATAAGTCATCTCATAACTCGTCTTAAGATTACATGGCATGCATGAGACGACCTATGAGACAACACCATTGTACTTGCCCTAAGACCATCCATTATATAAGTCGTCTCATAACCCGTCTTAAGATTACGTGGCATGCATGAGACGACCTATGAGACAACACCATTGTACTTGCCCTAACAGAAGTAATAGAGCATAGGCAAAATAATAAAAAGGAAGACAACGACCAGCGAAACTCCAGGAAGAGCAAAAAGGTAAGAAAGCGTTAGCAGAGGAAGTTGTGTGGATGCACGGGCAGGTACAATGCTACACGTAGGCAGTCTCATAGGTCGTCTCATGCATTGTTACATAGGATTTTTGATGATGTGGAAGAGAGAGAGGGTGGTGAGAGAAAGAGGTAGTTGTTTCGCATAACAACCACCTTATGCGCTTAAATTTAGGAGTATGAGACGGCTCTCACATCATTGTATGGGTTCTAGTAGTCTTTTAATCTATAAATATTTCTTTTTATATTCACAAATTAAGGAGTCATATAATTAATAGAAGACAACTAATAAAATCATCTATTGTATAAGTCGTCTCATAACCCATCTTAAGATAACGTGACATGCATGAGACGACCTATGAGATAACACCATTATACTTGCCTAAGTGATAGGTGTGGATTTGTTTTTGTACGTGTTTATAGGTTGGAAACGCATCTACCAAAATATATATAAACTGCACATCCGAACTTGCATGCACGGTTTGGAGGAGATCCGGGTGGAACGGAAGGGAGCGCAATAATCTTAGCAACACGGTAGATCCTGGAGAGCTAGTAAATCAGATATGTTTCTTTTATTTAATCATTCTCCAAAAATCGATGGCAGATATCACTTCTTATCTTATATATATATATCTCCGGGTGCAAGAGTATAGAGGCAGTGTATATGTAGGACCCATTTCACCATAGGTTAGTTACGTTCATTGTTTGTGTGGTACCTAAAATTTTGTGTGTGTGAAATGTGTGATCCACCGGTGCCCACCAACCCTTTCACTGTACTTCATCAATCTAATTAATCTCAGCAAAGTGCCCCCCTCCCAGTTTTCTCATATATTATGGTCAACCTACATACACCACACCAAGTGAATATAAACATGTACTAGTGAATAGGAAGAAGGGGTGGAAATGCACAAGAACTTTCCTGTGCGTATCAGGTGAGCTAGGACTAGGAACGAGAGACATGGGGAAGGAATGCACCTAGACGTGGAGTCGTTTTCGAGCTCAAAGTCATATCTACCTTGGGAAGCTTTTCCTTTGGCATGGCATAGAGGAGGATATGCGATGCGGCCACCTTTGGCGTGGTGCGACGATGGACATTGGCGTTGGAAAAAAATTAGGTGCGGACCGTCCGTGAACCAGCACCATGTGGCCCTGATGCTGATTGCTGCCGCGTGGAGATCGGACGGGAGCAAACAATGGGCTCGGATGACTCAGTGAAAAACGATTGTCGCAGCGGTTCAGCTCCGCTTAGACAGCGAAAGGAAAAATGAGCCAAGTAAGCGACAAGACGATACAAATGTGATCAACAAAGCGGCGCCAAAGAGGGCTGCAGTGCCAAAGGCGGCGCCGCCATGAGAAGCCCTCGGTAGGCTGTTGAAGACTCCGTACTCAACGAAGCTCCTGCTAAAAGAAGAGAAGCACTTTATACACAATGATAATTTCTGTCGTACATAGGGATGTAGGTGGGCTACCCCAATGGATAGTAGTGGGTCAAATCCCTAGTTCATTTACTCTTGTAGATTGATAAGGTGGAGGTGTATATCTTAGTTCATTTGAGAGAAATTTGGACCGATCCATTGACCCAACAAACAACAAACTTGCATCCCTACTCGTACATGTCCTTCGCCGCCATACAACTGCAGCTTCGGCGACTACACCACGGTACACGGATGCTGCAACGCTACATGGATGAGAGTTTGGCGGGCGGCATTCCAAGCAGCTTACACCAAAAAGACTAGTACTATTACTTGCTAGTCGCCGTGTCGAGGAAAAATAAGAAAACGCTCGCACTGCTAGTAGTACTATTCACGTGCACCTACCAATCCTTGCACTGACCCATCAATCTAATTAATTTCGGCCAGATTCTTTTATACATATTGGGAAGCTACGTCGATCACAGCAAGTGAAACGAGTATGAAAGTGGAGAGGACCGGAGCAATTATCCCAAAGCTTCCAGATGTATATCGGGTATTCGGGTGCGTTATTAGGAATGCGAGGCAACAGAAAGGGACATATCTCGACAAGGACTTCAACCACTCGGACACTGGGCAGCGCCTTCCGAGATTATGTGGAAGCTAGAGATCGACTTATGTCGTATTCCAACGCTGTTCGTCTGTATCAAGCATATCCTATGAAACTGATAGTCTGATACCATACAACAAATAACATTTTTTTTGTTGAAAGGTTGAGTTTCCATTAATAATCCAAACCTGCTCGGTTCATTTGTCACCACTATTCTCTATTTTCTTTTTTTTTTCAAGACGTGTCCTGCATGCTTCGCATTAAGATAGAAGAAGAGTTTGCCCGACCACAATCATGGGACAGTTACATGAAGCATAAGGGACTAGCACGGACCACCACCTGAGACATACAAGCCACGACCTCAAACTAGGAAGTACAATGTCCTAACATGATGACGATAAGCAGCACTAATTGAGCCTGCAACAAATCAACCAAGAAAATCATCACCCTAAGGCATTGACATTGCCGATACTGGCCGAAGCTAGGCAAAGCTTTTGCTCACAAGAACACGAAGAGTAGCACCAACGTGCTCAACAGCGATAACTCACCCGGAGCCCACAACGTCCTCCCCCCACACGGACCGTTGACGTCAAATCATTCCGAGGACAACACCTCCCTGCCGATGCGCACCGAGCCATTATGCCTTCCTCTGTGGAGGTCGAAGTCGCCGAGCACAAGGCCTACGACTCATCAAGTGGCCTCCATCACTGGTCCGCGATGCACACCGCTTCCCCCGCCATGGGGAGCATCCACGCTGTTGTGCAAAGTCCCTGCATTCCCTGATGAAGGCCGACACCACTGCCACACAGAGTGTCGATGCTCCACAAGAGAACGACATTGTCACCGCCGCATTCCATGCACCACACCTCCACCAGGGGAGCCACTGGATCTGCCAGTGTACAACCAAATCTGACCCTCATAGCCGTAGATCCATCATGAGAAGCCATCGGGTATGCTGACAATGCCATGGAAACATTGCCCCCCCTACGGTGAGGGGAGGAGCACCCTGTGGATGGAACAATGCCGGCCTGCCGCTGCCATCCTTGCGACTTCCCACGTCGGTGGCAAGGCCGAGAAAAATATTGGGGGGGGGGGGGAGGGGGGTGGCGGCGACATGATTAGTCCGCCCGTGTCGCTTGGGAGGGGTGACACGGGGAGAGGATGGTCCCAAATCACCATAGCCTTTCTTTCGTGTTCTCAAGGCAGGTTAGAGATGCTCTATAGCTTTTTAGATCAGCATTTGATCCTGATTATGGGTTTCTCACACAGCTTTATGATGTGAATAAGGGTTCCCGATCTTCCGAAAGGTTCTTGGTAAGATGATTTGGTCGGAGGCGACACACAAATCAATCTCGCTTCAGAACAACACGTTCTAAACCCCACAATCGTAGCACGATGTCTCCTCTGGTTATCAACCGTCCAAGGATGATTGACCTCGCCGAAGAGGCTAATCCCTGCCTGCGAATCAAGAACACAAGCAAGAACAACGAAGGATGCAACATAATTACAGATGTATGATTAAACTCTCGAAGTTGGGGTCTCATAAACCGACGAACGGTGACACTGTTTATGAACAGAATCGATCTATGAAAAACCCCAAACCCTAATAAAAAGGCGACGGCTGTATATGAGGACCCTAGAGTCGTGCAAGACCCCCTGGACGCAGCCCTAAGTGGGCTCAACTCGATACATGGCCCAAAGACCGATTACGGTGTCGCAGCACCAGGACAGATTCTGAAAGTCGATTTGTTTCAGTGATTACCGACGGCTCGGGACGAATTTTAACATGGGACCAGTTGGGTTAGAAAGGTCTTTTCGTTATCTTTCCAAGCATATATAGAACGTCCAAATTCGAGTATGTATGTGTCCTGGGCGTCCGTTTTAGTGCAGTCTTGTCCTGGCCTCTGAAACAGACTCGAAGTCGGTTTTGATTGGGCCTCCACCTTGGCTTGGATGTCCTTGCTGGCCCATCACGCCTCCAATCACTTCTCTAGCTATATCATCATCATCTCCATGGTTCCTAACAATAATTAATTCATTAGGTAGCAATCTATTCTCAAAACCATATAATAAGAACATTAGAAACGATCTCACCTGTAAATTCAAATGATGCACATGAACTTTCATCTTAGTTGGAGGAGTGTTGTGTGTATCCATGGGCATGATATACTCATCATTCTCCCCCTTTTGAATTAGAGTCGTTCTTGACTCGATCTCATCCCTTTCTTCTAATAGTGGTCTCAAATCTGAAATATAAAATATAGAACTATTCCCAAACTTGGGATACAACTCATATTTATAGGCATTATGAAATTTATTATCACAATGTGAAACTACAGTAGAAGGCGTGCCATGCAAATTAATGACCTCTTTGAAAACCTGCTCAGCAATATGAACATCATTCTCCCTCTTATGACAAGATAGAAAATGTGTGATCTTAAAAATACTAGAAAAACATGACATGACATGTTAATTGTTATTGTAGTTTTCTAGTTTATCATTTGGTTGTACAACACAAGGAGGATTCATGTTTGAGTAAATATAAACTTTGTGCACCATAAATACACCTCTATGATCATAGTTTCCTGTAGCATAAAAATTATTTCTTATTAGTAAAGGCAATTCAGTTTGAGAAAATATTTGCTTCTCTATGGTATTTAGATCACAAAGAACATCAAATTCAATATAACCCAAAGTATTTAGAGAAGATAATAATTTCTTCTCATCTTTTTTACGTGTTATTAAAATCAAATGTTTCATTTCAGCAGTAGTAGGTGAATCATAAGCAAAAACATTAAGCTTATTCATTTGTTGTGGCAAAGGTATAAGTGAAGCAGTGGCACACAACTTCTCTTTATCAAAAGGATTAATAGATAAATCAACTTGTTATAAGGACAAATCAAGACAAGGTTCCAATACAAAAGGTTGTTGGAACAATTCAGAGTATTAGGAAAGTTCTTACTTGAAAGAATAATTCGTTCTTCATCTTTCTCACTATCCTCTTCTTTGTGTAGAAGCTGAAATGTATTAGTCGCAACAAGAGGCAAGGAAATATGTTCATCCTTTAGTAATTCAGATTTTAATGAAAGTGTTGCGATATTTGAAACAGCCCATTCTATCCTAAATGGTTCGTTCTTTCTTCTCTCAAGTCTTTATTGATCCTCTTCTAAAATTTCAGCAGCAGACATAGGTTTAAGAGTAACTCTTGTACCATTGTATTTAAATGAATAGCTATTAGCAATGGTATTATGCAAAGCATTATTTATAGAAATCCAAGGCTTACTCAATAACAAATGACACGCTTGCATAGGCACTATATCAAAATCTGCACAATCCTTATAAGAACCAATAAAAAATTCAATGCGTGCAATTTTATCTACCTTTATCTTTCCACAAGAATTTACCCATTAGATGTAGTATGGACATGGGTGTGGCTGTGTGGTCAAGCCGAGCTTCTCGATCAATTCCAAGCTTGCGATGTTGTGAATACTCTCTCCATCAATGATGACACGATAACGTCGATCCTTCACAACAAAGTGAGTCTAAAACAAGTTATTCATTTAACTTTGCTCTACCTTCTTCATTTGAGAACTAAGCACTCGTTATGCTATAGCACTTGTATCAACCCTATTTGACACCATCGATTCATCACCATCGGTGTTGTAACCTGTCATTGTTAATAGAAAACAAGAAAACACACAAGAGTATATTTTCCTATCACTACTGTTTGATCACGGTGGAAACTCTCAACAAGCAAATGGCAGCACCTAACTGAGTTCTTACAAGATTCTTAATAGCAAAATAGAGGATACCTTGGAGAGTGTGATTCGACAATTGCGACGGTCCAAAGTTTTATGCCTATTCAGAAGGACATATATAGAGCTAGATAGGCAATTTATAGTAGCAAGGATTAGCAAAATTTTAATTCAAAAATTGCAAAACTGAATAATAGTCCCAACCTAGTCTATATCACCGGCCTAAACTTGTCTCGGACCTAGTTCAAGCAAGCAAGCAAATGGCTCAACAAAGGACACAAAGGCTGCAAGCAATTCTGAATTTTTTTCTCTTCTCCTTTTGTTTTTTTCTTTTGTTATAGGTGCGGCTTTTTCTTCTTATTTTTTTCAGCACCTCTTTGCCTTTTACTTCTTTCATGATTGTTTTGACCCAGAACTGCAGCAAGAGTTACGAACTTTATAGCACAAAGGAAAAACCTGAACTTTCTTTTTTGCACTCTTTACGTAAGGAATAGATATACATGTAGAACTGAACCGACAATTCTCATATGCAACAACGTGCAGCAATCTCTTGACTTAAGGAATAACGTGCAACAGAAAACATTCTAAATTTCTTTTGCACACAAAAAATAGAAGGCTAGATGTTAAATAAATATTTAGTGCAAACAACTCCAGCAGTACTATTCTCTCAACGTGTGCAACAATCTGATTTTTTTTTGATTGTCTATGAACAAGGACACACACGACTCAAACAAGACCGAAGAACAAGCACTAGAACAAAATAATGAGGATAAGGGCAAACCTAATGGTGTACCTGAAGCTCTGATTACCACTTGATGTGAACAAGAGTTTTCGATCTTCCGAAAGGTTCTTGGTAAGTTGATTTGGTCGGAGGCGACACACAAATCGATCCGGCTTTAGAACAGCACGTTCTAAACCCCGCAATCCCTGCCTGCGAATCAAGAACACAAGCAAGAACAACGAAGAATGTAACACAATTACAGATGTATGATTAAACTCACGAAGTTGGGGTCTCATAAACCGACGAACAGCGACACTGTTTATGAACATAATTGATCCAAGCAAATCCCCAAACCCTAATAAAGAGGCGGCGGCTGTATATGAGGACCCTAGGGTCGTGCAAGACCCTCTGGACGCAGCCCTAAGTGGGCTCAACTCGATACATGGCCCAAAGACCGATTACGGTGTCGCAGCACCAGGACAGATTCTAGAAGTCGATTTGTTTCAGCGATTACCGACGGCTCGGGATGAATTTAAATATGTGACCAGTTGGGTTGGAAAGGTCTTTTTGTTATCTTTCTAGACATATATAGAACGTCCAAATCCGAGTCCGTATGCGTCCTGGGCGTCCGTTTTAGTGCAGACTGGTTCCGGGCTCCGAAACAG
Source organism: Eleusine indica (assembly GCA_030378355.1). NCBI lineage: Eukaryota > Viridiplantae > Streptophyta > Magnoliopsida > Poales > Poaceae > Eleusine > Eleusine indica. The sequence goes on from CM059494.1 coordinate 52,413,306, forward strand.
ACTTGATGTCGGTTTTGATTGGGCCTCCACCTTGGCTTGGACGTCCTTGCTGGCCCATCACGCCTCGAATCTCCTCCCTAGCTATCTCATCATCATCTCCATGGTTCCTAACAATAATTAATTCATTAGGTAGCAATCTATTCTCAAAACCACATAATAAAAACATTATAAACGATCTCACCTGTAAATTCAGGTGATGCACATGAACTTTCATCTTAGTTGGAGGAGTATTGTGGTGTATCAATGGGTATAATGTACTCATCACTTTAGAATTCTATAACTATGTGTATACACACATGTGATCCAAAAAAGCAGGTTGAATAAATTTAAACACTATATAATAACAAATCATAATAAAAGAGACTTTTGTTTTAAAATTTTACAATTGAATCAGAGCTTGGCCTTGACATTTTAAAATCTTTATAAAATAGATTTTATCATTTTAGAACCATCTTGCCTTGCAGCTGTAGTAATTTTACCAACAGCAATGCTGAACAGTCTAAAATATGCTAGTCATATGGAAAGGAAGATATGAAAAATAGAGCACATGTCCATCCTTCGTTTTTGTTTTTTGTCTTTTCTATTGACAAATGTTCATTTGATCGAATCCACACTTTCGCATAGCCGCAACAACAATGTAGGTTTTTGTAGAATTTTCATAGTTTTGTTCTTAGTCATTGCGAAAGCTCATCACTCAACGAAAATCATGTCATCTTTTGGTGTACAATCCACTGTCCATCCAAAAATAGTTGACATGTTAGACATCTCCTGTTTTTGTAAAACTAGTCAACCTACCCACACATTTGTGCGGCTAGTCTTATATATTGTCCTAAATATTATAAAAATTATTATCAATATTCAATCAACTATTTAGATATGATTAAAAAAAGAAAACAACTTGTTATGCGTGGGCTTGTATTTATTGATATTGCTCTACTCATTCAAAGCTTAGGTACTAAACCAGAACTATTCAACTATCATGATATTATAATTAAAATACTCAGATTTATATAATATGTTGAGTGTAGTAATATTCAACACAAATTTTAATGTACATGCATATACATAGAACGTGAATGCATTTTCTAGTCTTTAGAAAACATTGAAACCTAGATATGAGGGTTCCACTGAATAATCAAGCATGTATATCTTGCTAGAGACTCATTATATAGGAAGTCTCATGCATTGAAAGTAGGGTGAATTCATGAACATTTTTTTTATTTTTTTTTCTAAAGCCACGTAGGAAGTATATCCTCTAAATCGGTATATGTGTATGTATTGTTGATATACATGTTGTTGTCACGACCGTAACACACATTTGTTTCAAAGAAATATATTTATGTTGTCGTGTGGCCATGAATTCTTTTTGAATTTTGTTTTTCCAACAACCACGTTAATGTGTTGCTACCACAATACATTTTTTCCCCGTTTGTTCTCTAAACAGGTTAAATTTTCAAAGTCATATATGGATATCATGCATATATTATCTCAAACTGGTTTAGGATTTTTGCTTTATTATTAAAATAAAATAAATGGTGAGTAATTTAAAATTATATGGAAGGGTATTTTAGTCTATTATTAAAACAGGGATGGGTAATTTACATAATGTTAATGGTGGGTATTTTAAAATTATATGGAAGGGTATTTTGGTCCAAAGTTTTCATAATGGTAGTGGTGGGTAATTATTCTTTTTTTTCTCCGATTAACATGAAAATTTCTAGGCTTTGAGAGCAAACGTGGAGGCTCCTTTTTTTGATCAAATATATATATAATAAATTACTATATATATATATTTGATCAAGAAAAGGAGTTTCCATATTCGCTCTCAAGGCATAGAAATTTCCACGTTAATCAGAGAAAAAGAAAAAGAAAAATTACCCACCACTGCCATTATAAAAAAATTAGACCAAAATACCCTTCCATATAATTTTAAATTTCCCACCAATAATATTATATAAATTACTCACCACTGCCATTACAAAAAATTAGACCGAAATACCCCACTACTATTAATTAATTCCCCACCAGTGCAGTTTTCTTTAATTATCAACGTGAGTGACCATAACAATTTTATTTGGTACGAAGGGCCAGATCAATATTATTGGTAATTAACGTGAGGGTCCTTTGAAATTCTTTTTTTACTGAATCTGAGTGATCAATTAAAAAACATAATTTTTAACTATGTTGACACTTTCTTAATCTGGTTGTTGTGCCACGGTCCACGCTCCTATTACAAGGAGCCATTATCCCTTAGTTGTTCATTTTTTGGATGATTTTTTTATTTTTGTAATAAACATGAATGAATGAACAAAGAAAAAGAAATTGTGAGTTTTTTACTTCGTTCATACTAGGACTTCTTTGATACCACTGTTGAGCTCTGGTCCTGCTCTATTGCTGGGTGCTTCAGTAATTCTTTAACATTATTAAAATAAAATAAATGATGAGTAATTTAAAATTATATGGAAGGGTATTTTAGTCTATTATTAAGACATGGATGAGTAATTTACATAATGTTAATGGTGGGTATTTTAAAATTATGTGGAAGGGTATTTTGATCCAAAATTTTCATAATGGTAGTGGTGGGTAATTTTTCTTTTTCCTTTTCTCCGATTAACGTGAAAATTTCTAGGCATTGAGAGCAAACGTGGAGGCTCCTTTTCTTGATCAAATATATATATATATATATATATATATATATATATATATATATATATATATATAATAGATACTTATCATTATCACTTTTCAACACACCTCTTTATTTTTTCAATACATCTTTCTTTCTTTCTCTCTCCTTATTGTTTTCTATGCTTCTACTTTTTTTCACCTCTGCTTAATTCTTGTGTCCGGAGGTAAAACTTCTAATATTTTGGGATGGATTGGTAAGTTTTAGCTAGATGGACTACAAAACAAAACAAACTAGTTTTATCCTGCATGCAATATTTGTAATTTTTGTATCTAGCAAATTGTGTGGATTTTAAGGTGATTTTTTTGTAGGATCATAATATTATTGCAACTACGGATGGTAGATTTTCACAAACAGTTAGCACCTAGAAGCGCATTTTGTTTGCAAAAATTTTAAATGTTAATAACTTTTATAGCATTTTCACCTGATACGTGATCCATAAAAAACAGAGGTTTATCATTTGATCAGAAGATCATGAACAATTACCTCGGCTCAAAAGTGTAGATTTGTACCCAAACACTCGATATTGAAATACACAGATCGAGTCAACATGGAGTGCAAACCCGAAAGGCAGATGTGTGTGAACTGTGAAGCATGCAGAAGAAAACGGTCATAGATGCCAGGTGTCTATCATGTGCTGGCGGCTGAGGCTGTAACTAGAACTGGCGCGGGAACTGTAGCCCACGCCGAAAAGGCTGCTCGCGGGTCACCCACTCTATGAAGAAACGAGACAGAGGGCAGAGAGCCGCTCGTGACGCACAACATGACATCTCGATGGTGAGCAGTGAGCTGCTAAAACTAGAGCGAAGACAGAATCAATTCGTTGAGGTATACTATATGTCGCTGGTCCCGGCTGATCAAAACAGATGGGCCAAATATTTTAGAAAATGGATGAACATCCGATCTCTACATATATAGCGTACACAAACTTCGATGTGCCAAGAATGAGGCACGAAAACAATTATATGCATGCGAGGCATCGTGTGTGAAGGAGGCTGTGACAGCAAATGCCTACCAGCCCGCGTCAAAAAGACTGCTCGCCACTCGCCAGTCTCTGTGTCAAGCAAATGAGAGGCATATAACGACCGAAGACGCTGCTCGTAATACTATCTTTAGTGCTATAGTTCACATGCAGGCGCACCAACTCTTCTACCGCCCCATCAATCTAATTAATCTCAGCAGAGGGGTTTGGTCTCTTTCCAGTATTTTTATATATAGGCAACCTTTCTCGACCACACCAAGTAGCTAGGAACATACACATGGAGAGAACAGGAGAAGTGCACCGGAGTTTCCTAGCCTATTGAGTGCTTTAGGAAGGAGAGGCATTGAGGAGGGAGTACACACCTCCTATCCCTTTCGTGCTGCGAGATACAATGAGCGCGCTGGTGAAGCTCCATCATTGTCTAGGCGTGCTGGTGGCTCAGGTTGGAACTGCAACCGGCGCGGGAACTAGCTCACACCGAATAAGCTGCTCCCGGGTCACCCAGTCTATGAAGAAGAAACAAGACACAGGGCCGAGCCGCTCGTGACTCACAACATGACATCTCGACGGTGAGCTGCGGAAACTGTAGAGAAGACAGAGTCAATATGTTGAGGTATATATGTCGCTGGTCTCGGCTGATCAAAACAGATGTGCCAAGACGCACGTAAACGATTATATGCATATGCGAGGCATCGTGTGTGTGGAGGCTGCTCACGAGTCATTGCATCAAACGCAATAAGCAATTCGGAGTGTCTGCTTTAGTGCTAGTTCACATGCAGGCGCAGCAACTCTTCTACGGCCTCATCAATCTAATTAATCTCAGCAGATTGTCCGCTTTGCAGTAATTTTACACATAGGCAATCTTTATCAACCACACCAAGTAGGAACATACACATGGAGAGAACAGAAGGAATTGCACCAGTTTCCCTAGCGTATTATTGAGTGCTCTAGGAAGGAGAAGTATTGGGAAGGGACATACCACGACTTTCTCTGCTGCAAGATCCGAGAAGGTAGCTGGCGAAGCTACTCCGTTGTCTAGCAAGATGAGCTGCTGAAACAGTACTGAAGACAGATTCTGTGTCAAGGTATATATAGCGTTGGCCCTGGCCAATCGAAACAGATGTGCATGTGCCAAGCATGACGCAAGAAACGACTGTGTGCAGTGGCGGAGGACAAAATATATTTAAGGCATATGGGGATGTTTTGGAGCGTCTCCAGTAGAAGACCTAAAAATTTAGGTTCGAATAAAGAAACATTAGGTATAAATCTGCTAGAGTTATTTTTTTTAGATTTTTGGATAGTTTTTAAGTATATTTGTAGTTGGTTTTCCTAATTTAGTAATGTAGATCGGATGTATTAGGCTACTTCCAATACCTCATTTATAGGGATGACAATTGGGCGGGTGGAGCAAAAGCCCGCCCGCGGGGAAAAAGGCAGCGGGTAAAAAACGACACCCACACCCGCACCTGTGGGTGAAAAATAGCCCCCGCGCTCGCGCCTGTTGGGTGACAGGCGGGTTTCGGGTCGCTCGCAGGTGCGATTGCTACTGCTGACCGGACATTAGAGGGCGGTGGTCGACACGCTCTAGAGGGCTGGACTTGCCCGTGGCTGGAGGGTGGGTAGCTAGCTCCGACAGCTTGAGGGCGGTGACCCTAGGGCTAGGGCTGGAGGATGGCGTCGGCGTGAGTGCTAGACGGTGGGCCTCATGGCAGGCGGTGCGTGCGGGAGAGCGATTGAACGGGCGGCAGCATGGCAAGGTGGGCACGGCGGCGGGCAATGCGCAAGTGTATGGTAGCGGGTAAGCATGACGACGCACTGTCACAGAACCGCCTTACCACGGAGACGGCTCCATTCCAGGATCTTCCTCGGGTGGCGACACGCCCTGTGACGCCCAATAGTACAACATATGACAGAAGCAAATAATTGCAACAAGAGCATAGATAGAGAATAGAGTTTCACATAAATCCGAAATTATATTACAAATCAGAGTTTTATCAAAAGAAAGTTGCGGAAGTGAATTGTTCAACATTGAATCACTAGTTTAACGAAATAGATAAGATACAATCGTCCTCTCACGGCGACATACAGGGAACAACCCGACCATAATAGGTGCCTTGCCCAAGCACCGTACCGGCAAGCAAGGAACTACTCCTCGTCTTTATTCGTGCACAGCTCCCACTCAATGTTCCAGCAGTCGGGGCGCTGACCCTCCCAGTGGAATCTTCCACCGCAATGGCAGTCTCCGCCCTGGTCATCTGAAAACCACATAGAGCTACGCCCTAAGTAACTAATTTACTTAGCAAGACTGAACCGTCAAAATGGCCAACTACAGCCGACACCTAGACATGCAAAGGCCAGGGATAGGATTTATGTTGCCAGAAAGCTAGCCTAGGAGTGGATCCTTATTTTTCAAGTTTTAGCTTCAAGTTAAGTTGTCATGCGGAATAGTAAATTTAGTTTGCACTAAAGCTATAACAATCATGGTTGCAATACAATCTTAATCATTCCAAACAGCAGTATTAAACCCACTCAATCATCTTAATGGCTTCCGACACTGTTTCGGAGCAGCGATCAAGTGGTACTCGTTACTGTGAGGGGCAGCGACTCAAATCGATTTACATCCTACAGGAGAAACCTGCTTGCTCGACCCATACGCGCTTCCTGGAAGCTGCATGGAGCTACCTTTCGCTTACGGTACCGCAGGGTCTTTCAGGTCCAGACTCCCCTGAGAAGGGTCCTCCAACGCGATGCGCCCCGTACCGCCATCCGTGGGTGGATTGCTCCCTCCTCTCAGCCCCAGTTCTACCAAAGAAGAGAGAAGGCTATCTTCCGACCAGCCAGTCGTAGCTACGTCGGTTTACTGGGCCCATAACTCCAGTATGCAAACAGTACGTTCAAACTTAACCTCATAGGACCGGACACGAGGCGTAGCCTTAAGTGACTCGGACGGGGCTACCTCCTTGAAGATAAGCTGTCCTTCCCTTTCCACCTAGTTGCCCGTCCGGTCTTCATTATGATTCCATCCGCACTGTCTTCAACCGGCATCATTTCCCAGTGATAATATTTCCTGTCTAAGAGTGGTCTCCATACCACTCGATGAGTAGTCGTCCTAAATTAAGCAGAGCGACTACCGACCTAAGGCTAAATATCTGGAAGGAGGAACCTACTGCACACTAGGGTTTCAACCAACTCCTATCACTTAATGCACAGTGAAGCCTACATCCCTAACTAGTGATAGAGTAAAAAAATTAAAACGGGGATAATGCACCGGGGCTTGCCTGGGTTCTGCTCTTGCTCAGCTACGACACCTCTGACTCCTTCTGGATCCTGCTCCGGCCCCGTCTCCACGTGGTTTACTGTGTGATCTATATGATGCAAAAGATGATGCTTGTGAGAGAAGATTCATGGCACTTCCTCAATAAATACGTTAATGTACAATATTTCTCGTGGAAGTGAGCAGAGTGTGTTGATTAGTTCAGCAATGTCACTTATTTTGTGGAGGCACAGGGTGAGGGTGTTTCGTGTATTTCCTTCATGGACTCCAGTATTTAACCGCGACGACGTCGTACCAAGGTACGATGTGTGTGTGTCGGTGGGGGTTAAGCTACACAAGTGATATCCATGACCAGTAGGTGCTATTTAATTAATGTTTTAGTGTGTCGAGCACAGCCCTCGCAAAGTACTAAGTACCCATGAAGCAGCCCTAAGGTGGAACCATATACATAATAACGGGTAAAATTACATTCGAGACATAATTTATTTAGTTGACATGGTTCTTATCATCAAATAAGCAGGGGTGATTTAAGATGGTTAGATTATACTAGGACTGATTTATTGGCCAAGTTTCACTCTCCTGGACCAAGCCAATAATTTTAATTAATTATCATAAGAAAAAATATGTTAAATTATTTACAGCTAATAGAGACTCACACTATGATATTTTCAAGGGAGACTAGAAACTGAAAAACCCATTTGGTGGCCAAGTTTCAAGATTTTATCAGCTCCCCATAATTAGTTATGAATTTATACTGGTTTTTATCACATAATTTAATCCTAAACATAAAACTAACAAGCAATGTGATTTAGCATTTTTCCCTACTAGTACTGATCCAAACAAAGCTAACAAAATTTATCTTGCTTCAAAATCCCTATTATTTAATTTACTATGCATTTTACAAATTTTACCCCTTTCTGGAAATGAATAAAACGAGAAAATTGATTTTTGATTACGCGGGCCGCATCCAGACAGCCCAACTGGCTGTATCTCGCGCGGCCCATCGGCCGAGCGCGCGCGCGGGGGCATCCTCGGGCCAGATGCGGCACGAGAGAGAGGCCAGGCCCAAAGGCCATTGCGGCCCAGTGGCCATCCCGGCCACTGGCCAGCTCGGCATGAGCCGGGCGCTCGCGCGGTGGCGCGAGCACGGCGGCTGGCTGGGATGGCAGCTGCGGCAGCATTGCCGGGATAACACCCGGTGGGTCCCAGCGAACATGCGGCGCGTGAAAGGAGAGGAAATGGCTCACCAGGCTGGTGCGGCGACGACGAGGTGGAACTCCGGCGGCGGTGTTCCGGACGATTGGCTGCACGGATGAAAGCCGAGTGAGGCTGGGGGTGTGCGTGGGGTGAACAGGGTCTTAGCTGGCCGTGGAATCGGAGTGCAACTCACCGAGGTGGAAGAGGGATGGTGGGGAAGGGTGGTCGGGGTCGGGGAAGACGACACCGATTCCCGGCGGCTCGAGGTCGGAGAAGGGGAATGGCCTCGCGCGGAGCACCGGGGCTTCAGGGCGGGGTTCTGAGAGGCGCGGTGCGGTGGACGAGCGGCGAAGGCGACGGCGGAGCGGAGCTCAGCTCCGAGCGGCAATGGGGCATGGCGAGTGAGAGAGAGAGACAAAGGGGGCGCGCGGGGGATGAGGCCGTTCGGACAGGGAAGTGGGGGGGGGGGGGAAGGGGAGGATGTCCGAACGGCGGGTGGGGCAGTCGATCCGTGGGCGTGGTGGACGCCGAGTCGTCGGCGCGCACGCGGCGTACGGGCAGGCGGGAGCGCGAGGAGGCGCCGGTGTGTTTGTTTGAAGTCGCTGATAGGTGGGTCCCATAGGGAGTTTTCTTTTTCTTTTATTTTTCCAACCCCGACAGCCGGCTATGTTTAATCTTTTTGTGTGAATTAATTTAGAGTTGTTAAAATTGAACCAAAAATAGGGCAGGCTCGCCATAATGTGCTGGATTGTATAAAAATACTAACTACCATCAGTTCTCAATAAGATTTAATTAGGAAGTTTGTGAATAGAGCTGGTTTTTGACCATTCTATCATTTATTTGGGGCACCTATTAATGGAATAAAAATCTGAGAAAATCCTCAAAATTATAGCTGACCAAGACCAACTACATATATTTTTGGCAGTGGTGTCTTACATTGAAAAGTTGGGACTTGTAGTATAAGTGTCATTCAACTTTGTTTGAATTTGGTTCAAATTGGTCATTTCAGTTCAAATTCTTAGTGTTAAGCTCTTGTGATGACTAGGGTATTGTCCTTGGAACCTTTATGACAGTAGGAGTGTCACAGTCCTCCCCCCTTAAAGAAATCTCGTCCCGAGATTAAAGGATGTGATAACGGTTACCTAAGTGGTGGCGTAGGAACTCGGGGTAGTGGCTTTGCAGGAACTCTTCAGTTTCCTAAGTAGCCTCCCTGGCGGTATGGTTGCTCCATTGAACCTTATAGAACTTGAGTGTCTTCTTACGTGTCGCTCGTTCCTTCTCGTCTAGCACCTTCACCGGACGCTCGGAATACGTTAATTCGGGTTGTAGTTCTTTGGTGCCTCCAGTGGTATGTCTACTGGTGTCTTTAAACATTTCTTGAGTTGGGACACGTGGAACGTGTCATGCACTCCAGCGACTTCCACTGGCAGTTGGAGCTGGTAGGCCACGGGTCTGCATCTCGCAATGATTGGGTAGGGGCCGATATAACGAGGTGCTAACTTCCCGTGAATCCCAAACCGCTGTACACCCTTGGTGGGTGACACTCTGAGGTAGACCATATCGCCGACCCTGAATTCCAATGGACGGCGCCTTTTATTCGCATAACTTTTCTGCCTGGATTTTGCCGCTCGTAAGTTTGATTGGATTTCAAGCACTTTCTGCTCAGCTTGCTGCACTAGCTCTGGGCCTCGAATGGTGCCATCTTGATGCTTTCCTGGTAACTATTGTTATATGCAAATTCTGTCAGGGGTAGGCACTCATCCCACTTCTTGTTGTGATCCAATATGTACGCCCTCAACATGTCTTCCAATATTTGGTTAACCCTCTCAGTCTATCCGTCCGTCTGGGGGTGATATGCCGAACCTCGAATTAATCTGGTGCCCAGTGATTCGTGTAGCTTTTCCCAAAAGCGTCCCACGAATTAAGGTCCTCTGTCCAATACTATGGGCTTCGGCACTCTGTGTAAGCATAGGATGCGATCCATGTACAATTGTGCATACCTTTCAGTGGTATACCACGTCCATACAGGGATGAAGTGCGCAACCTTAGTCAGTCGATCGACGATCATCCATATAGAATCATACTTGCGTGAAGTGCGGGGAAGACCAACAATGAAATCCATGCTGATATCCTCCCATTTCTAGGCTGAAACACTCAAGGGTTGTAGTAGGCCCGCCTTCTTCAGATGATCGGCCTTGACTCGGCGGCAGGTATCAAACTTTGCGACATAACGTGCTATTTCCCTTTTCATACAAGTCCACCAATATCTGGATCTCAAATCATGGTACATCTTGTTGCTGCCTGGGTGCATGGAGTACTTTGTAATGTGAGCCTCGTCCAGAATCTTCTTGCGGAGTTCCATATCCTTAGGTACCACCAGTCGATTGTTGAACCATAAAACACCTTCTGCATCTTCTCGAAAGCATTGTACCTTAGCATCGCCCTCTTTTAGTCTCCTTCTGAGATGCGCTATGCCTCTATCGTTTTTCTGGGCTGCCACTATGTCTTCCCGTAAGGTAGGAATTAATGCTAGGTTATAGAGGGCTCCGTGGGGTGTTATTTGATCATAATATCCATCTTGGACTTGCGGGCTGACCAGAATGTGGTGGCATTGAGCCTTGCGGCTTAGTGCGTCAGCCACGACATTAGCCTTTCCTGGGCGGTAGTGCACTTCCAACTCGTAGTCCTTAATCAACTCCAACCAACGGCGCTGTCTCATGTTCAGGTGGTCTTGAGTGAAAATGTACTTCAAGCTTTTGTGGTCAGTATATATACGAACTAAATTCCCAAGGAGGTAATGTCTCCACATCTTTAAGGCTAGCACCACTGCTGCTAATTCCAGATCATGTGCGGGGTAATTCTGCTCGTGCTTCCTTAGTTGCATTGATCCATAAGCAATGACTCTGCCATCTTTCATGAGCACGCATCCCAATCCAATACCCGAAGCATCACAATAAACTTTGAACGGTTTCCCTAGGTCCGGTTGAACTAATACTGGGGCCGTGGTCAGGTGCTTCTTCAAGGTTTGAAAAGCACCTTCACAGCCTTCATCCCATATGAATTTCTTGTCCTTCTTAAGCAACTTGGTCATGGGCTTTGCAATTTTGGAGAAATTGGGAATGAAACGGCGGTAATAACCAGCTAATCCCAGAAAAATGCGTATATGAAATACAGTCTTCGGTGTCTTCCAATTTAGTACATCTCTTACTTTGCTGGGATCTACTGCGATGCCTTCTTCCGAGACAACATGGCCTAAAAATGGTACTTGCTTCAACCAAAACTCGCACTTGCTAAACTTAGCATATAGCTGGTGCTCCCTTAACCTCTGTAATACAAAACGGAGATGCAATGCATGTTCTTCCTCTGACTTGGAGTAGACTAGGATGTTGTCAATGAACACCACTACAAACTTGTCCAACTCGGGCATGAACACCGAGTTCATGAGATACATGAAGTGTGCCGGTGCGTTTGTCAATCCAAACAACATCACTAAATACTCATATAGTCCGTATCGGGTAGAAAATGCTGTCTTGGAAACATCTTCGGCACGAATTTTCATTTGATGGTATCCAGACTGGAGATCAATCTTGGAGAAAATCTTAGCTCCTATCAACTGGTCAAAGAGAATGTCAATAAGGGGCAGGGGGTATTTGTTCTTGACAGTCACCGCATTGAGGGGTCGGTAGTCTACACACAGCCTCAAGGTCTCATCTTTTTTTTTTCATGAATAGTGCCGGACAACCCCAAGGTGACGAACTTGGTCGAATGAATCCTTTATCTAGCAGCTCCTTTAGCTGCTCCTTTAACTCAGCTAGTTCCTTAGGCACCATTTTATACGGCCTTTTGGATATAGGTGTCGTCCCTGGCTGAAGCTCAATCTTGAATTCCACGTCCCGATCCGGTGGAAGTCCTGGGAGATCGTCAGGGAATACATCGGGAAATTCCCTAAACACTGGAATATCCTTTATCTACCCGATGGTGGTGTGGTGAATGCTTTGTGCGGCCAGTTGGGGAGGTAGTACCCGGAAGCTTATGCTACCATGGGTGGGAGAGTTTAGGTGCACAGTGTAGGCGTCTATGTCCAGTATAGCTTTATGTTGCCTCATCCAAGGCATGCCCAGAATAATGTCAATGTTGCAACCCTCTAAGACCATGCACTTGGTAGGGTAGACTTTTTCTCCTAGGGTTATTGGGAGTTTCTCAATTTCACATAAAGCAGGGGTTTGTCCACCAGCTAATCTAATGGTGTATCGTGCTTTCATAAGTGTGCGAGGCAGCCGGTACTTATCAACAAAGAATCCACTAACAAAGCTATGCGATGCTCCCGAATCCAACAAAACTAGTGTGGGGTGGTCTCGAACAGAGAACATACCAGTGAGGATGGGGCTGTTCTCAGGAATCTCCTCCAGGGTGGTGTTGTTCACTCGCCCAGCACGGACTGGCCCTCGGTTGTTGTTGCCGTTGTTGTTGTTCCTTGGCGGGTTCTGGCCAGTGCTCTTCTTGGGGTGTGGGCACTCTCTCGAGAAGTTCCCCAGACAACCACAGTTGTAACAGGGGAAAGGTCCGGTCTGAGCGTTCGGCTGCTATGGTGGGCGAAACCCACCTTGGCCCTGCTGCTGACGTGGTGCCGGGGATCGCTGCTGTGCTGGCTGAGGTGGGCGCACAACAGGTGCCGGCACGGGGGCGGAACGATACCTCTGTCCCGACGGGGTGGTGTACACCATGCGAAACTTCTGCGGGGGTCCACTGGATGGCCCCATAGCACTTGCGGACCGCTTCCGTTCTGCCATCACCTTGCGATACCCATCTTCCGCGACAATAGCATTGTTGACAAACTCAGCGAATGAGCCGCCCATGTTAAGGTTGAGGCGGTCCTGTAGCTCTGCACTAAGCCCCTCCAAGAAACGGTCCTTGCGCTTGGCAGGGGTGTCAACTTGTTCTGGGGCGTATAGCGCCAACCGGTTGCACTCTTCGCAGTATTCCTCGACGCTGCGGTTGCCCTGCTTTAGTGCGGCGAATTCACGCGCCTTCCTGTGGACGAGCCTCGCAAGGATGTAGTGAGCACGGAACGTATCTTTGAATTCGCCCCACGTAATCTGCTGGTCCGCTCCCACAGAGGTGACATGGTTGGCCCACCATGCCCTAGCTGCACCATGCAGTTGCTGCGCGGTGAACAACGTCTTCTGCACAGGCATGCAGTTAGGGAGCCCAAATTTGGACTCAAGCATGCGAAGAAAATTCTTCGCCTCCATGGGCTCAGTGGTTGAGCTGAACGTGGGTGGCCTGGTGGCGAGGAAATCCGCGTAGGAGCTGCTCTGCGGTGCGCCGTCGTTGTGGCCCCTAGCATTTCGGGCTGCTCGGTTTTGCTGCACCAGCTCCCGCATGAACTCCGCCTGCTGCTGCTGGCTCTCCATCATAGTAGTGAAAAACTGCGTCATCATCTGCATGGGGTTTGGTGGCGGCGGTGGTGGTGGAGTCCCACGTGGAGAGTCATTTCCCCTAGCTCTGGAACCTTCGGGCTGCTCGCCATGCAGCTCATTGGTGTTGCGGGTGCGCACCATTCTGAAATGCAAGAATAAGGTTCCCAATTAGTCTCTTATCCAACATGATCAATACAGGTTACCAAATCATATAACACAGCATCACGGGGTAGCAATTTAGTAACAACTTAATGCTGATAAAAGCTAAAATTTTCCAAGTTAACGTGGTTCTACTACATGTCAACAGTTCCATTCTACATAAACTCGGAATATGTGGCCATCGAGTTTCCAAAAGCTATTCACGCAGTGATCCCCAAAATACAGCAACCACGCGTGGAGCGTCCAAAAAGCTACCCATCTACCATGCGCTACAGGTACGACCTAGTCGTGTCTACTACGACTACTACGCCCTGTCTCCGGCGGTGCTAGAGGGTCCTGGACGGTCTACGTCTGTCGGAGCGGGTGGCTCGTAGTCCACGTCGGACTCCTCGCCCACGTCCTCCTCGGGCTCCTCCTCCTTGGGCGCTGCCGGCAGCACAGCAATCGCGTCCAAGTGAGCCTGGAGGTCCTGGTTCTCGTGAGCCAGGGACTCCAGGTCCTCTGCCATAAGGTCCATCTCCTGCTGGGCACTCGCCAGCTTCTGCTGCAGGTGCTCGTTGTGGTTGGCCCGCTGCTGCATAATCAACCCTCGTCTGTCCACCTCCTGCGCGAGAGTGTCCCGCTACTTAGTGACCTCCGACACGCGAGTCTCACTCGCCTGAAGAGCAGCAGTCAACCGCTGAATCTCTCTCTGTTGTGCATCGACCTGTGTCTGCAGGTCGTTCCTCTACACCCACACCTGCTCAGCATCCGCCAGCAAGATCCGGCTACGGCTGCTAGACTCCTCATCCAAGTTGAGGAGGTACTCGGCGTAGTGAGCTACGCGGTGGTATCCCGCGTGGTACTCCGGGTAGTCGTCGCGAGAGACGCGTCTCATGCGCCTCTGCCATACCGGGTCCGCCTAGTGCCAAATGGGGATCATCTCGAACAGAGTCCCCAAGAGCGCTGCTATGTTGCGCCCACAGAAGTAAGTGAGAGCCTGGGGGGCGACTCTCTCCAGGCCCTCCCTGAGGCTTCCAGCCGTGACTGTGCTCTTCATGCCCGCCAAGTCGGGGTTGCGCGGGTGTGGAGAGACGCTGAGATGCACCTCTGCAAAAGGCACACCGTGGCGGCGGGTCTCACGCTCACGGTACGAAGGCTGCTCCTCGTAGCCCAAGGCGCGTAGCATCTCCCACAGGAGGGTGGGAAAGCCACGGTGGTGTAGACCGGTGGTATAACGTCACCCGTCGTGCTGGAACAGCTCAAACCCGTGCTCGTCCATCTGGAACACAAACCCAAATAGTGAGTACTCGTTCCAATCGCAGAGAGTGTAGGTCAAAATAAAACAATATGATGCAATGAGTGATACATGGAAGTTAACCACCGCGAGTGGTCACAGACTCTAGGGTGGATTCGGTTATTCCGCTAAAATGGTATGTTCTGTACTAGAGTACAGCAGCCACTTCGTCGAACTTTTAGACAATCATACTTATGGGTTATGAACAGTGGTTGAATACTAAAGTGGTAGGGTTTTTCACCACCTTTCCAACGAGTTCTTACTCATCCCCATCCAATGTGGGAATCAAGAGTTATGCATTTTCTAAGGGACGAGGCAGAATCTGAAAATTTTGTTTCTGGCATAAACGAGTTCACTCCGGAAATGTTCTGCATTCTGTAGTCCTAGCCCAAAGTTTCTGAAGTTATTTACCCCACTTATAGAAAATTCTACTACCTTTCTAACGGATATTTATACGCCTCCATCCAACACCTGGAACTCGAGATATAATTTTTTTTTACCCTACCCGTCGAATTCCTGAACCGGTTTTCTGGACAGAACCGGGTTACTCTAGAAATAGGCTCATAAACGTACCTTACAGGCCTAGAAAAGAAATGGTCAGACTACCAAAGTTGTAGAACATTTCACCTTCTATCCAAAAAGCACTCATCCAGCCCTGGAGGTGGTTCGAGCAAGGAGTTATGGCTTTTACACGATAGGCTAAAAATCTGGATTGTAGGTTAACCCGAGTTCGACATGCTGACTCGGACGGCCAAAAATGGTATTGTCTGGTAATTTTTAAACCAAATTTTCTTGCTGGACATACAGAGAGTTCGTTCGTGATTTCAATAAATATTTAGTTGCATGCTTTTGACTCACGAGTGAGAAGATATCAATTTTTATGTAGACGACATGTCTGCTGAAATTTCAGTTTCGTATTAATGTCTTGATGCTTTATTATTTTTCATGCATGCATATGATTTCGGCCTACACGTCGTCACCAACAATAAAAGTTGGCCGCAAATAGGACCATATGCATAGTCGGTGGCAGACGATCTCTCAAGAGAATCGTGGTTAGCGTACCTGCAGAAGATTCATTCTAGAAACAATACATCAAATCAAAAGAAACGAGCTGAAAATAATCCCTTATTATTGTCCTAGGGTAGGACACTGATGTGTTACGTAATCAGCCCGCGTTCACACCATTGTGCTAGCTTCCCATGTAACAGTCCACTGGGTGGGACACATACATGCGTTGATGATGCCGTAGATGCAGTATTTAAACAAACAACCTCCTATAGTTAGCTTTGCCACCTGGATCATAACTATTAATAACCTAGTTTTACATAAATCCAAAGTTTTACATAAATCCGAAGTTATATTATAAACCAGAGTTTTATTAAAAGGAAGTTGCGGAAGCGAATTGTTCAACATTGAATCACTAGTTCGACGAAATAGATAAGATACAATCGCCCTCTCACGGCGACACACAGGGAACAACCCGGCCATAATAGGTGCCTTGCCCAAGCACCGTACCGGAAAGCAAGGAACTACTCCTCGTCTTCATTCGTGCACAGCTCCCACTCAATGTTCCAGCAGTCGGGGCGCTGACCCTCCCAGTGGAATCTTCCACCGCAATGGCAGTCTCCGCCCTGGTCATCTGAAAACCACATAGAGCTACGCCCTGAGTAACTAATTTACTCAGCAAGACTGAACCGTCAAAATGGCCAACTACAGCCGACACCTAGACATGCAAAGGCCAGGAATAGGATTTATGTTGCCAGAAAGCCAGCCTAGGAGTGGATCCTTATTTTTCAAGTTTTAGCTTCAAGTTAAGTTGTCAAGCGGAATAGTAAATTTAGTTTGCACTAAAGCTATAACAATCATGGTTGCAATACAATCTTAATAATTCCAAACAGCGGTATTAAACCCACTCAATCATCTTAATGGTTTCCGACATTGTTCCGGAGCAGCGATCAAGTGGTACTCGTTACTGTGAGGTGCAGCGACTCGAATCGATTTACATCCTACAGGAGAAACCTGCTTGCACGACCCATATGCCCTTCCTAGAAGCCACATGGAGCAACCTTTCGCTTACGGTACCGCAGGGTGTTCCAGGTCCAGACTCCCCCGAGAAGGGTCCTCCAACATGATGCGCCCCGTGCCGCCATCCGTGGGTGGATTGCTCCCTCCTCTCCGCCCCAGTTCCACCAAAGAAGGGAGAAGGCTATCTTCAGACCAAGCAGTAGTCGTAGCTACGTCGGTTTACTGGGCCCATAACTTCAGCATGCAAACAGTACGTTCAAATTTGACCTCATAGGACCGGACACGAGGCGTAGCCTTAGATGACTCGGACGGGGCTACCTCCTTGAAGACAAGCTATCCTTCCTTTTCCACCTAGTTGCCCGTCTGGTCTTCATTGTGATTCCATCCGCACTGTCCTTCAACCGACATCATTCCCTAATGATAATATTTCATGTCTACGAGTGGTCTCCATACCACTCGATGAGTAGTCGTCCTAAATTAAGCAGAGCGACTACCGACCTAAGGCTAAATATCTGGAAGAAGGAACCTACTGCACGCTAGGGTTTCAACCAACTCCTATCACTTAATGCACAGTCAAGTCTACATCCCTAACTAGTGATAGAGTAAAAAAAATTAAAACGGGGATAATGCACCGGGGCTTACCTGGGTTCTGCTCTTGCTCAGCTACGACACCTCCGGCTCCTTCTGGATCCTGCTCCGGCCCCGTCTCCACGTGGTTCACTGTGTGATCTATATGATGTAAAAGATAATGCTTGTGAGAGAAGATTCATGGCACTTCCTCAATAAATACGTTAATATACAGTATTTCTCGTGGAAGTGAGCGGGGTGTGTTGATTAGTTCAGCAATGTCACTTATTTCATGGAGGCATAGGGTGAGGGTGTGTCGTGTATTTCCTTCATGGACTCCAGTATTTAACCGCGACGACGTCGTACCAAGGTACAGTGTGTGTGTCGGCCGGGGTTAAGCTACACAAGTGATATCCATGACCAGTAGGTGCTATTTAATTAATGTTTTAGTGTGTCGAGCACGGCCCTCGCAAAGTACTAAGTACCCATGAAGCAGCCCTAAGGTGGAACCATATACATAATAACAGGTAAAATTGCACTCGAGACATAATTTATTTAGTTGACATGGTTCTGATCATCAAATGAGCAGGGGTGATTTAACCTGGTTAGATTATACTAGGAGTGATTTATTGGCCACGTGTTACTCTCCTGGACCAAGCCAATAATTTTAATTAATTATCATAAGGAACAAAGTGTTAAATTATTTACAGCTAATTTACAGAGACTCACACTATGACATTTTCCAGGGAGACTAGAAACTGAAAAACCCATTTGGTGGCCAAGTTTCAAGATTTTATCAGCTCCCCATAATTAGTTATGAATTTATAGTGGTTTTTATCACATAATTTAATCCTAAAAATAAAACTAACAAGCAATTTGATTTAGCATTTTTCCCTACTAGTACTGATCTAAACAAAGCTAACAAAATTTATTTTGCTTCAAAATCCCTATTATTTAATTTACTATGCATTTTACAAGTTTTACCCCTTTCTAGAAATGAATAAAACGAGAAAATCGATTTTTGATTACGCGGGCCGCATCCAGACTGCCCAACGGGCTGAATCTCGCGCGGCCCATCGGCCGAGCGCGCGCGCGGAGGCGTCCTCGGGCCAGATGCGGCCCGAGAGCGAGGCCAGGCCCAAAGGCCATTGCGGCCCAGTGGCCATCCCTGCCACTGGCCAGCTCGGCATGAGCCGAGCGCGTGCGGTGGCGCGGGCACGGCTGTTGCCTGGGGTGGCAGCTGCGGCAGCATTGCCGGGATAGCACCCGGTGGGTCCCAGCGAACATGCGGCGCGCGAAAGGAGAGGAAATGGCTCACCAGGCTGGTGCGGCGACGACGAGGCGGAACTCTGGTGGCCGGCGGCGGTGTTCCGGATGATTGGCTGCACGGATGAAAGCTGAGTGAGGCTGGGGGTGTGCGCGGGGTGAACAAGGTCTTAGCTGCCCGCGGAATCGGAGTGCAACTCACCGAGGTGGAAGAGCGATGGTGGGGAAGGGTGGCCGGGGTCGGGGAAGACGACACCGATTCCCGATGGCTCGAGGTCGGAGAAGGGGAATGGACTCGCGCGGAGCACCGGGGCTTTAGGGCGAGGCTCTGGGAGGCGCGGTGCGGTGTTCGAGCAGAGAAGTCGACGGCAGAGCGGAGCTCGGCTCCGAGCGGCAATGTGGCGCGGCGAGTGAGAGAGAGAGAGACAAAGGGGGCGAGTGGGGGATGAGGCCGTTCGGACAGGGAAGTGGGGGGGGGGGACAAGGAGGATGTCCGAACGGCGGGTGGGGCAGTCGATCCGTGGGTGCGGCGGACGCCAAGTCGTCGGCGCCCACGCGGCATACGGGCAGGCGGGAGCGCGGGGAGGCGCCGGTGTGTTTGTTTGAAGTCGCTGGCAGGTGGGTCCCATAGGGAGTTTTCTTTTTCTTTTATTTTTCCAACCCCGACAGCCGGCTACGTTTAATCTTTTTGTGTGAATTAATTTAGAGTTGGTAAAATTAAACCAAAAATAGAGCAGGCTCCCATAATGTGCTGGATTGTGTAAAAATACTAACTACCATCAGTTCTCAATAAGATTTAATTAGGAATTTTGTAAATAGAGCTGGTTTTTGACCATTCTAGCATTTATTTGGGGCACCTATTAATGGAATAAAAATCCGAAAAAATCCTCAAAATTATAGCTGACCAAGACCAACTACATATATTTTTGGCAGTGGTGTCTTACATTGAAAAGTTGGGACTTGTAGTATAAGTGTCATTCAACTTTGTTTGAATTTGGTTCAAATTGGTCATTTCAGTTCAAATTCTTAGTATTAGGCTCTTGTGATGACTAGGGTATTGTCCTTGGAACCTTTATGACACTAGGAGTGTCACACGCACCATGTGCGGGAGAGAAAACCTAGCCCCGCCTTGCAGTGGCGGAGCTGCCCAGGTGTTGTGGGGCCGCAGCACCCCCTTGGCTCCAAAAAATTGAAGTACCATGTAGCTTGTATTCATCTTTTATGCCATGGTCCTGATTTCAATTGACATGCAGCAACAAATGAACTGGGGGCAGAACAGACAGGCGAGTGCCAGTGCAACAAGATCTCAGCGATAGGTGACAGTGGATGAACAAACAAGGGATTAGCTTGCCACAACATAACAGTGCAGCACCCCCTTTGCTCCGTTCCTGGCTCCGCCACAGCCGCCTTGGGACTCTGCAGGTTGGGTGAGGGTGAGCCCCATGGGCAGGAAAGTGCCCTTGCACCCGCACCCAGGAGCCGAGCTAAATTGATGTATATGTTTTTGTATGGACCGATCACTAATTAGTCTCAAAGTATTTATATCCTGGGTCAAACAAGATGCCCACTTTATTTAGTATGTGGCTCACATATCTTACACATGATCATATTATATGTATAATCGAACCGTGTTCTTTAAGCTGCAGCTAGAAGCCCAAGACGAGCTTCACGTGTCAGAAAGGAAAAACAACGATAACATAGCTATCTCTGTGTTGTTGCTTTTAATCTCACGAACCGCACTATATCTTGTTGAGCAAGAGAAACAATAACGAAGACCAAATCAACGGCATGTCCAAAGGTCGAGACACTGGCGCTGGCCTTGGCCAATCGAAAGAGTTGTGTGCGGAGGCTCAGCTGGGAGCTGGGACGGCGTGGACGCTAAAAAGAATGCTCACGGAACTCCGCGTCCAAGGAAACGAGACTCATCCCATGTTGCTCCTAGAACTATTCTTTAGTGCTACTTCACATGCACCCATATAGGAGGGAGGCTGGGCGGCAAATGCCAACCAGTCCGCGTCAAAAACACTGCTCGCCAGTTACTGCGTCAAGCAAACGAGAGACACATATAACGACCCACGCTGCTCGTAATACTAATCTTTAGTGCTAGCTAGTTCACATGCAGGCGCACCAACTCTTCTACCGCCACATCAATCTAATTGATCTCAACAAAGTGTCTGCTTTCCAGTATTTCTATATATATCTCTACTCCTTAATAAAATAGATCTGATCTTTTACTTTTTTCGTCGTTAGTGTCCGTGATTTCTATATTTATGTTGTGGTATTTTATCACGTGTCCAGGCCATGTACGCGAGGCAAACAAAAAGCTAGAGTCCTTGCCATCTCACGTACGGGTGCAAGCATGCAAATTGCATACATGTACGTATAAGAAGAAGACTCTATCTCCAGGCGTTTGTACATGGTAATCACGAAAGGATTAAACTAATCGCCTCAACATGTATGCCTCGTCATATACGCGGACTTCTCGAGCAAGCTAGGATCACGAACCATCTATACATAAGGGCAGATATAATGCTATACGTAGGCAATCTCATAGGTTGTCTCATGCATTACCACATAGGATTTTTGATGATGTGGAAAAGAGAGAGGATGGTGAGAGAAAGAGATAGTTGTTTCGCGTAGCAACCACCTCATGCGCTAAAATTTTAGAAGTATGAGACGGCTCTTATACCATTGTATGGGTTCTAGTAGTCTTTTAATCTATAATATTCTTTTTTATATTCATAAATTAAGAAGTTATATAATTAATAGAAGACAACTAATAAAATCTTTTATTGTATAAGTCATCTCATAACCCATCTTAAGATTACGTGAAATACATAAGATGACCTATGAGACAACACCATTATACTTGCCCTAAACAAATACAGGATCACTGCTGACGAATGCGGTGCAGCGTCCATATCTCATGCAATGCAAAATCTCACCTAGCAAAGGTTTATCTCCAATTCAAAGGATAACGCCACGGCTCGGTGTATCGCGCATATTCGTAACAACCTAATGGCGGAGCATGCAGGCGGGCCTCCTCTCGACCCTACCCTAATCCCTGCCTATAAAAGCAGGCCGAAGGCGAACGTACCAGGGGTATTCATCTCCACGCACAACATGCCGTCAGGCTGCTCGCAACGCACAGAGCAGTCGCCCCCGCCATCCATCTACACCAGCCGAAGGCCGAAGAAGCCGTCGAGGAGGACTTGACGCCACAGGCCGTGTTGAAGGCCGAGACGACAACGACGAGTACGCCACAGCAAGCCGGCGTGAGGACTGGCTCTCGTCACTTCATCCATGGGTGAGAACTGTTTTTAGATCATCTAATCTCCTATGCTTCAGATTGCATGCATCGCACGACGCATGGCGGCCTGTACGATTCGCCGCTGGTGCGATCCCAGGGAGGAAGGTTAAGGCCGACACCAATCACCCTGCTGGCATCCCCCAACGTGATGAAGATGAAGATCGACATCGATCTAGAAGTTTGGGTTACGATGAAGACGGGATCGGTGCCGACCCGGTGATTCGGGTTGTGACGCTCGCCCATGGAAGCGCCGGCAGCCCGTGTCGCACAAGACGAAGCACTCCAAGCACAAGAGATCGACAAGATCATGAAGTTGTCTGTCCCAGGAATCGATGCTATCGAAGCTGCTGACGGGACGGATCCAAGGGGAGGCGCTTACGTGAAGACAGGAGATGACGCCTAAGTCCAAGGCGGAGGCGTTTATGTGAAGACCGGCGATAAGATGAACTCCCTCCATTTCAAAATTATTGTTATTATTGACTTATTTTATTAATTTTGATCATTTATCTTATTTAAAATATTTATTTAAATATAAAAAGTTATTACTTATATTAAATTTTATCTAATAATAAAATAAATTATAAAAAATATATGATATTTTTTGAAATATTTTGAATAAAACGAATGGTCAAAGGTAACGAAAAAAGTCAATGACGATAATAATTTTAGAACGGAGGGAGTACAAGACGAGATGAAGGTGCCAAGCGACAAGGGACTCTGGATGTCGCCGAAACCAGTGATGAAAGATGAGATGCCGCTGGACCAGACGTGGAGCTGTGACCATGAAGACCAGCCCAAGATAGAAGAGATCGCTAAGCATTCTTTCGATAACCCGTATCCTTCTGTGATGACGCTAGGAAGTCATTACATCGGACAAGCCAAGCATCGACATCCATGTTCCTCTACAACAACCAGACCTACACCATGTCGTAAGTGTCCGACAAAGCCGGACGACAAGGGCGGGCACCGCCAACGTGAAGGGTGCACTACGACCAGCATATGGACCGACGAGGCCATGGATTATGCTAACGCCCTACCTACACCACCATCAACACACATGCATGGAGAATGCAACTAATCTTATATGTTAAAAAAAGTTATGTATCGAAAAGTTTCTATTAAATATAATATAGTTGTATGCATTTTTAAAAAGTCAAACATTATAATTCTCTGGAACAAATAAACAATTGTGTTAGCCAATCAAATATTCTAAAAAGTAGATAAAATTTGTTTGATAAAGCTAAATCAAATAAATATTTTACTTTTTAGCTTGTGGCAATGCACGGGCCATTTGCTAGTATATATAGGCAACCTTTATTGACCACACCAAGTACTAACATATATACACATGGAGAGAACAGGAGTAATTGGACGGAAGTTTCCTAGCCTATTGAGTGCTTTAGAAAGGAGAGGCATTGGGGAGGGGCACGCCTCAAATTCTCCCTTTCGTGCTGCGAAATACAATGAGCACGCTGGTGAAGCTCCATCATTGTCGGGCCAATAGCTCACATGTGATATTTTTTGTGGGAATTGGCCGAGGCACGATATAGTTGACGCTAATAGCTCGCGTGCGACGTCTGTGTGGAGCAAAATAGCCAGAATCCACATATGCCCTTGACACTTTGTGGATTTGGTTATTAGCGGTCGTGGGACCCAGTTGGAGCATTGCCGTGCGCGAATCTGTCTGATGGGCCGACCAAATACCAGTTTCGCGCCATCTGAGCAGTGGCAAATCCATATCCGGTAGCATGACCTCAGAGCGCCGCACATCCCTATCCGGCGGTGTCTCCCTCTGACAGCGCGAGTCTATCTGCTGGACCAACTAAAGACCTCCTACGGCGCGCTCTCGGAGCGGCGTCCCAATCCCTCTCTGGCAGCGCGCGCCCTCAGAGCCCCACACATCCCTCTCCAGTGCCGCGCAGCCCAGGTCCTCGGTGACCTCTCTGGTGAGTCAAATCGCACCCTAGTCGTATTCCCATCCGAGTTGAGCCCCGAATCTGACGTATGCGCGCCCGATTTTGCCCTAGTTGTAGCAGTCCGGCCCAAAACATATGGCCCCAAAACAGATGGGGCACCCAAAACAGATGGAGCAGGGAGAGTTAAATTTGAAATAATCCTCTGCACCTTGTGCTGATTTTGCTTTTGATTAGAGCTTGTTCACTTCCCTTTTGTGACATTCCCGCACCATTGTCGAAAGAGGGGTAGCGGCATAGCTTTGAATGGTCTGTTAAATTCCCCTTTTTCTCTGTCATGAAGCTAGCTGATGGTAGCCTGAGGGTCATAGAGTAGGACAGATTGGTTAGTTGGGAGGTTGATTGTGCAGAGATCTACCCACAGGACCTTGTGAACCAAGGAGCGCAAGCTGTGAGGAATTTGGTGGACAAAATGGGGAGAGTATTCCTTGAGGTCTGGAGCAAGAAGTAGCATTGATACACTTCGATGATTGGAAGGGCGAGTATGTGACAATGGAGGATGGCGAAGTACTTGTCGATGAAATCGATCAGCAAGACGGCTGGACAAGCAAACGTGTTATATTTCTTGCCGAGCTGGTGGATCTAAAATCAGATTCTTGTGTTGGATATGTGCCATCAAAGTTAGCTATGCAGATTGTAGATGATAAATGGGCTGCAAGTAGACAGATGGATCCCATTTTAATCGAAATGACAGTGTTAGCTGATGATACACAAGAGGGATATGATGGTGCTGCAAATATGGCTGTTGTCGACTGGAATTCAGTACAACTGCAAGAGCGTACTGATTTGGTCATTACACCAAGGGCTGACACTGAGATGGCCAAAATTTTAGGATTTCCAGTAGGGGCTAATGCGGCTATTGGTTCTGAAGATGTGGATCCAGAGTTGATGAACGAAGCTGCTGATGAGGTAGATGATTACAACGATGATGAGTTTATAAATGTATATGACTCATACAATCCTGTAATTGAAGTAGGAAAGTGTTTTCCAAACATGAAAGAGTTTAGGATGTGTTTCAAGACTTATGCAGTGAGGAGGAAAGTGCAAAGGCTTTGATGGGGGTGCCAAGCCTTGCAAGTGGTACATTTTTGCTAGAAAACAACCTGATGGAGGTACCATCAGGGTTAATCAAATGCCACATGAACATACTTGTATTACTAGTTCACAGGTTGTATTAAAGATGACATCACAGGCCTGGATTGCACAAAAAATCAGTCCTATTTTAGCGAAAACACCAAACACTACTGCAAAGAAATTGAGAATAGACCTGGAAAAGCAGTACCCTATTAAGGTGAAGTATACCACAGTGTGGAAGGCAAAATAGAGGGCCATGAAAGAGTTATATGGTGATTGGGCAAATACATTCAGGATGTTGTATAGTTTCAAGGAAGAGGTGGAGAAGAGGTCACCTGATAGTGTTGTGGAGATAGATACACAGGTTTCACCTAATGGTAAGGTATATTTCTCCAAATTTTTTATGGCTTTAAATCCTTGCATCGATGGCTTCAAAGCAGGGTATAGATCATATTTGAGCGTAGACTCATCTTTTTTTACTGGAAAGTGGATTGCTCAATTGGCAGCATGCAATGCTCTAGATGGACTCAACTGGATGTTTCCTGTTGCTATTAGCATGTTTCAATCTGAGTCTGATGCTTCATGGACATCGTTCATGATACAGTTGAAAGGATGCATTGGGCCAGTGATACCTTTGGCTATACACACTGATGCTTGTAAAGGGCTAGAAAATGCAGTCAAGAATGCATTTCCACATGCTGAGAAGAGGGAGTGCTTTGACCATATGTGGTTGAATGTGATGAAGAGTCATAAAGGAGAAGTTTTTAGGCGGTTGTGGCCAGCAGCAAGAGCTTACAACAAAAAGACACATGATCATCACCTTGGCAAGGTGTATGCAGCAGATCCTGAGTTTGAGCAGTGGGAGAAAACATACCATTCTTTTTTGTGGTATAGATCAGGATTTAATACGGTCATCAAGTGTGACCATATCAATAACAATCTGGTTGAAAGTTTTAACAACAAGGTGAGACAGTTGAAAGACTTTCCTGTGCATGACATGGTTGACCAAATCAGGATCATGATCATGCGGATGTGGGAATTGAGAAGAAGAATAGGTGATGCTCTGCAAGGGGATAATCTTCCAGCAGTGGTTCAGCAAGTGGTCAACAGGATTAGAAATCTTGCACATTTGGTAGTTGAGAGTTCTTCTTTGTGGGGCGCTGAAGTGAGAGATACCAAGACTGGAAGGAGGCATATGATTCACACTGATCTACATGAATGCACATGTCTCGAGTGGCAGCACACTGAAAAGCCATGTGAGCATGTCATACTCTTCTTGGCTGGCAAGCCGAAGGTAAACATTCATCCTTACCTGCATGAATATTATTCGGTAGCAAGATTTAAGGCTGCATATGCAACTTCAATAGCACCACTTACAGATCAGTCTCAGTGGCCTAAAGTGGAATTTGAATTTTCAATGTATCCCCCCCCCCCCCCCCCTTGCCAAAAGAAAGGCTGGTAGGCCTAAAATGAGCAGATATAAGGCTTGGTATGAGAAAGGTGGTAGTAGTAAGAGGGGAAAAAAAGATGATAAACCAAAACGGGCACTGAAAGGAAACAAAAATAGATGCAAGATGTGTCAGGAACTTGGCGACCGAGCTGGATCTACCAAATGCCATTAGCGTGGAAGTGAGGCTGCTGAATTTGAACCCATTGTTGTTGAAAATGTTTGGCCAACAAAAAGAAAGAGAAGTGTGCAGGATGTAGGTGATTTGGAAGATGCCACGCAACAAACTGAATCAGTTTTAGATGTTATGGAGCAAGCTGAATCAATTTTAGTGCAACCTGAATCAGTTTTAGATGATGTGGTACACGCCGAATCATTTTTGGATGTTGTGCAAATAGAGATTGTTTTGAATGATGTGGTGCCATGTCATTCGGTTTTGGATGATGTTGTGTAGACTGACGGTGTTCGGCAAGATGGCATAGAAACAAAGGAAGAACAAGACCTTGTGGTGTGCATGTGGCGGCCTAGTCCTAGTGCATGAAGAAAACCAAGAGCATGAGGGTTTTGTGTGGTGTGCCTGTACAATCAAGTGGTAGGAAGAAAAGAAAATCGAGTGGAAGGTGAAACTTGTGTGGATGATTGAACTATGATTTGTATTCTAAGGTGTGAAACTTGTGTCTTAATTGTAAATATGTATGCACTATGGTTGTTTTTTTGTCATGTGAATGTTTTGTCCGAAATGAGCTACAAAGAGTCTCAAATGTAGGCCAAACTGTCCCATTTCTGGTGCGGTCATTTTTTGACCTTCTCTAAATGACCTCAAACTTGAGGGTTAACATCTACCGCATCTACAACATCAATCCAAGCATGTTTTTGAATTTTTTGAATTTTTAAATTTTTCTAAATTTTGGCCACACTGCCCGTGTGGTAGGCCAAACTGCCCCATTTCTAGTGCGACCATTTTTTCGACCTTCTCCAAATGGCCTCAAACTCGAGGGTTAACATCTACTACATCTACAACATCAATCCGAGCAGGTTTTTCAATTTTTTGAATTTTTGAATTTTTCTGAGCTTTTTGAATTATTCCGAAATTTGGCCAAAGCCAGGCCTAAGCCAGACGGGATCCTAGACAAGAGGCCCGCCCATCCCGTTTTGGGCTCTTAGGCCGACTTCATCAATGGGCCTCGTTGCATAACTCGCTGACAGGTCATCCCCACATGTCGACGTCGAGTTCATCAGCAGTCCTTCGTCTGTTCTTGTCGAGTGTTCACTTTTTTCTTTTAGATTCATAATTAAATCTTCAACTACGAATAGATCTCATGTTTCAAGTCCAAATTTGATGATTTTTTTCTACGGTCTTATAGAAAACAACTCTATTCTTTTGTGCCGATTTCAACCATGTTATCAGTATTATAGTGATAAATCTATATACAATGTTCATATCACATGGATGTATGTACAATGTTCATACATTATGGATGGACTAGTCCATTTTGAACACACTTTTTTTTTCACATTACCAAAAAACAAAATAAAAAATATAGGGTGGTTGCATGTCAGATGAAACAATCACATGCAAAAGCTCAGTTCCAAAATCCTTATAGTTTTCGAATTAAAAATCAGCTAAATATTCATAAATTGGGTAAAAATTATTTTTTTGTAGGGATCTAAAAATGAAAAGTTAGGATCTGCAATCAGGTGCAGGCATGTAACACAGGTTCCTACCCATGCAGTAAAATTTCTGAAATTTATTGATACAATTTTACCATGTCAACCTCAAATTAGTAGTGTCATTAAGCTAAACTTTCATGATAGGTAAATGATCTGAAAGTTTCAGAAAATAACTAAAAATTTACTAGTGTTTGAAGATTATGTATTACGTATGAAAACTAATTTCAGCTGTAAAATTCGCTATATTTGTTGAGATATAAATTGCCAAAATATTGAGAAAACTGAAAGCGTACTTTTGTAGGGCGCTTCTGTAGCTCGGACACAAAATAAAGAATCTGAAAGCGTACTCTTGTGGGACGTGAGAGACTGAGCGGTCAAAACAGAAAGAGAATGGTTCAGTGGTGATGTTCGTTTCCCAAAGAGAGACCGAGCGGTGGATATAAAACATCGAACCCATATTTCAGCAACCTCACGTAGCTTACACGTGAACCATTCTCTTTCTGTTTTGACCGTCGGCTCGCGGTGGTGTTCGTTTTCCAAGGGAGACCGAGCGGTCGACCGAATAACACATCGGACCCACATTTCAGCGACCTCACGCAGCTTACACGTGAACCATTCTATTTCTGTTTTGACTATTGGCTGGCGGTGGTGTTCATTTCCCAAGAGATACTGAGCAGTGGGCCGAATAAAACATCTGACCCACATTTCAGCGACCTTGCGCAGTTTACACGTGAACCATTCTCTTTCTATTTTGACCGTCGGCTAGCGGTGGTGTTCGTTTCCCAAGAGAGACTGAGCGATGGGCCGAATAAAATATCTAACCCACATTTTAGCGACCTTGCGCATTTTGACCGCTGGTGAAGACTAATCTCCCTCACCCAAAACATAGATTTATTAGCCTCGTTAGATTCGTCTCGCAGCGATGTGATGGATGATAGACGATGCGAGAAGAACGGGAGACCAGATAGAACTGGCATGGCCAGCATGCATCATCTGCAGTGCTGAATGACAGGTGGGGTTGGCAAGCGGTGGGGGTTCAAGTCTCCGGAGTCAAGTTGATGCTTTCATGCGGTCCGAGAAGAGGAAAAGTGAAGTAAATCACAAAATTTGCAAAATAATCTATGAGATAAAACAAAATTGATCACAACTTTACATTCAAACAACATCCCCACATCTCCTAAATCTAAATTACTAACCTGAATACCAACACCAAATAAATGACAACGATACAAATGTAAAATGCTCCGGCCATCATGTTTGACTGCTTCTTCAATTCCACAATCTGGCTCAAGTGCTTGTTCAGTTTTTGCAACTCCCCATTCTCTGAAAAATCATTGGCTATGTTTGATATCTTCTCCTCGATAGCAGACGACATGCAAGCCTGGATTGGTTCAATTGGAGGAAGTACTTCAACTACAAGCCCTCAATCCCGAATGTATCTATCTATCCACTCAAAATAACGGCAGCGCTCCAAATCTTGAAAAGAGGAATGCAAACCCAAATTCCCAAATCCAAACTGCGAATTTCAAATCACACCAAATCGAGACAAACCCTACCTTCCCATCCTTCCCCTTACATGGCTTGCTCTCGTATTTCACAAATTCCCGACCGATGTTGCCCGTCTGTGAGCGCACACATGTCAAGCGCTTCAGTGGATCTGGGCGAGAGCAGTTAGGACATGTAGTCAAAGGAACTTCTCCATAATACGACCATGCCTTCTGGGGGGCCTTTTGGGAGCCACAAGCGGAGCTGGACATCGCTCGCCGCCACCCCCGCCGCGGACCGTTGCCGGAGAAGAGGAAGAAGAAGGTGCGCGAGGAAGAACATGAGAAGGGAGGAGGCAATGGTAATAATGTCGGGGGTAGGGCACAAGCACGGGAGCGGAGGGCTGATAGGCCTCTTAAGGCCTGACGTGGATAAGAGCGGGTCCCATAGAGCAAGGTTTGACTGGCGGGTCCCGTGTTCGAACATAATCCACAACCGTTAAGTACTTAAGGGCTTAAAACAGCCGTATCGGGCCGTGGCTATTTGGGCCATTCTAACAGTTGCATGTGAGCTATTCCATCCAACGATATTGTATCCCAGAGAATAGAGGGGAAAGGTGTCGCATGTGAGCTATTATCCCATCATTGTCTAGGCGAGCTGCTGAAACAGTAGCAGATCGGATTGAACATTGAGCAAAATATGGCTCTTGCACCGGCAGATCGAAACAGAAGCGTGCGAGTCATCGTATGTGCAGGAGGGTGGAACGGCAAAATCTAGCTATGTAGCTTGAACCAGGGTAGATGGCAGGCATGGCCTTTCCTGTCGTCATGGCGGAAGTTCTGGGTCTGCCTTTGCCCCGAACTTTCATCCTGCTTATTAGGGGTACTTTCAGAAGAAGACAGTATGTAGCTAAAGGGTTAGCCTTTTCTGACCACAGCTGTCCCGAGCCACCAATTTGATATGCCTATAAAAGATCTCGGTTAGTCGTCCGTGATGTATATCATCCCCCTTCCTTGCTTAGGGCCTGTTTGGCCGCGCTTCAGCTCTGGCTTAACATGTGGCTTCAGCAAAAAAAAAATCACCAAACGTGGTGCTCCCGCAGCCGGCTGTCCGTAAATCCCGGACGAAGCAGTGGGCAAAAACGTAGTGAAGCCCGAAGCCACCGAACCATAGTTTCGCCTGCTTTTTTCCCTGTGGGCCTACCCAACAATAATGCAGCCTGTCCCTGTCTATTCTTCTCTGTCCCAACCAACGTGCATCTCTGCACAACGAGATAGGAGCACGCATGGAGCTCCTTTCAAAAATCATTCCTCTTTCTTTTATTCAAATATTTAAAAGATGACATTAGGAATCTCAAAAATCTATGAATATTTGAGAGGTTAAATACGAGATATCAATGCATCCATTTTGATTATAAACACTCAAAGATATATTTTGGAGATTTAAATAAAATTTCTCAAAGTTGACTAATCTGCATGCTATTTGGCAGAACAAGCAGACCAGCATAAGTATCGATTATATACAGTGCATCCATATGTCTATGGGCAATATGAACATTTGCTTCTTTTTTCCACAAAGCTACCAGAGAAACTATAGAAGAAGCTATTTGAGAAGTGCTAAACAATTTCAGCCACAACCAGCACAGCTGAGTTTTTAGTGAAGTCACAACCACAGCCGAAGCAGCCACAGCCAGAGTCCTACCAAACAGACCCTTACAACGAGCAAACCTTTTCTCTACTGTAGCCTATACCTAACTATCCTGCGAACCTAACTATCCTACGATACTACTTCCCATTTTGAGGATGCGCTTTTCAAATAATTTGACTAGGGTAAATGAAGCAATTACACCTGAACATTCTGCCAACAACTAAATCAATTTTAGGAAAAAGAATTTCAGTATAATTAATAAGGTTGTCCCTCACTTTATTTCATTGCAAGACGCAAACAACAATATCCCTCGCTTTATTTCATTGCAATTTTACACTCAAACAACAGTATCCCTCGCTTTATTTCATTATTGCAAGACGCAAACATGCCTCAGTTGCTAGTGTGTTCTCCACTGTACCTTTAAACATTTCTTTTCGGCGGGGTTTAGTGCGTCAAAATTTAGTGCTTTAGTATAACTTAGTAACGAGGATGGCAGACATTACTTTAAATGATAGGGAGGATACTTTTAAATGGAATTTACATCAAAATGGTATTTTCTCAGTCCATTCAATGTATATTGCTTTAACTTGCAATGATAATGTTTGACACAACAAAACTGTGTGGAAATTGCACATACCATTAAAAATTAAGATTTTTATATGGTATTAAAAAAAAGAGTGGTTCTAACAAAGGATAATATAGCGCGCATGAATTGGAATGGTTCTAAACTATGTCCTTTTTGCTCTAGTGAAGAAACCATACAGCACCTTTTTCTGGTTTGTCACTTTGCTAAGTTTATATGGAGAGCAGTGTATTTTAATTTTGGTATTACCATCCCCTAATGTATTGAACATATGTTTCATGATTGGTTACAAGGGATATCAACACAAACCAAAAAAATTTTGCTAGTTGGTGCTTCTTCTTTTTGTTGGTCTCTTTGGCTTAGTAGAAATGATATTATATTCGACAAATTATATATGAAAACTTATATGTTGGTACTCTACAGGGGCACACATTGGCTATGCGAGTGGACGCAACATCAAAAGTGTGAAGACGACACCATCATGATAAAAGATGCATGTCGGTCATTAGAAGCTACAGTCATGCAAGTTTTCACCTTTTATGGGTGGAGATTTAGCAATCGGATTGCTATCTAATAATATTGCCATCCAAACTATTATGTTGGTGTCTTTTATTTTCCTTCCTTTATACATGCATGGCGCGTGTGTGGTGCTGCTGATTACTTTCAGTAGCGTTCTGTAATGGTTGGCCATATAGCCCTTGAGGCCAAGGCCGGAACAGTTTTAATTCCATTATCTAAAAATATAAGAACGTCCATATGGAGCTCGAGACTGAAAGCAACAGACTCGAATAACAGAAGAAATGTGTGTCCATTAAGATTTATTTCGACACAAGGTGATCAAGCAGCACATGCAAAAACACTCCTTCCTGACTACAAGACAAAAAAAAAAAAAACAAAGTATCGGGAACCAGAGAATATTAGATGCTTGATTTGTCAAGGCTATATGTGGCTAACGGGTCATGCCGAACCAGCCCGCATGATTTCATCACGGGCTGGGCCACTTTCTTAACGGGCTGGGATGGCCTGTCTGCTTAATGGGCCATGTCGTGCCAGCATGACCGTCCAAGCCCAAGCACGGCTCATCTTTCACAGGTCATGTTGGCCCGTCAGCCCGACGGGCTATTCGGGCCAGCATGGTCCAAAACCCGGTTAAATTTTATATGCATGATTTTTCTCTAAAATTTGAATTTTGATATATATAAAAATATTTTTAACACTATAAGCAACTTACCAAACACTCTTAGCCTTCGGACTCACAATACCCGTCAACACATGATATGCTGACTTAACTGAAAACTTCCCTTTGATATCGACAATGCCATGCTAGAGTCTCTTCCTCATCAATTCTACTAGGTATGGCCAGAATATGTTTGGTTTCGAGGTTTATATGGCGCTAGCCCCGGCCGATCGACACAGATGTGCCAACCAAGAACCAAGCAGGACGCAATAATGCAAGAAAAAATTATGCATGCAAGGCATCGTGTGTGAAGGAGGTTGGGACGGTAAATGCCAGCCAGCTCGCACCAAAAAGACTGCTCGCCAGTCACTGCATCAAGCAAACGAGAGATATATAGGGCATGATTGGTTGCCGTATGAGTTGAGCTTGGTTCGTATTTGATGAGCCAGGTCCATTGGAATCATGCTGTAGAGATACAAGTTAGGTTGTTTGGTTGGTTACATATCATCAGTCAAGCTAAGAAGAGATAGTGTTTGGTTGAGTGTATAGTATATAATGTATTAGATTAAAAATAAATAAATAAATATTAAATAATAACTTTTTAGTTTGAATCTATGATATAAGTATTTAATATAGGACCTCAAATCTTAATTTATCACTAAATACACTAATATTACTTAAGAATGCTAATTATATGCTAATGATGCTTCTAATTATCTACAAGTCATGCACGCCGCGAGCTAGGCTCCCGAGAAACGGATTCTATTCTCGTTTCTCCAGACCCTGGCTTGATTGCTACTTTTGCATGCGGCGGCCTGGCTGAACCGGTGGTGCGGGAATCCAATCGTGTGAATGTTGCATGCGGCGAGCCTGGCTGGGCGTGGTACAACCAACCAATCGCGCCCATAACGACCCACACTGCTCAAAATACTAATCTTTAGTGCTAGTTAACATGCAGGCGCACCAACTCTTCTACCGCCTGATCAATCTAATTAATCTCAGCAAAGGGGTTTGTTCACTTTCCAGTATTTCTATATATAGGCAACCTTTATTGACCACACCAAGGAGGAAGATACACATGGAGAGAACAGAAGGAATTGCACCGGAGTTTCCTAGGGTATCGAGTGCTCTAGGAAGAAGAGGCATCAGGGAGGGACACACCTCGAGTTCTTCTACTCATGCTGCAAAATAGGATGACGAGGATGGTGAAGGTCCTCCATTGTCTAGGTGAGCTGCTGAAGTCTGCGTACAGAATTTTGAAGGCGGATCAGGACAAGCGGACATGGGAGAAGAAGCTGGTTCCTCGCTAGAGGCAAGATGGTGGAGGGTGCTGTGGAAAATGAAAATACCCCCAAAAATTCATATTTTTTTATGGAGAGTGATCCAGGGATTCAAAAGGAGACATATTGCAAATGAAAGCCACTGTAAGATTTGTGGAAATTCAAATAAGACTGTTTTCCATGTTGCAATAGAATGCACCTTAGCCCAACGGTTCTGGAAAATTGCCAGAGAGATGTTCCACAAAAAACTTCCTCGGCTTCACCCGATGACATGGGCTAAAGATCTTATTGTCAGATTAAACATTACGGGCAACATTAGACTTAGATTAGCATTAACATTGATCCACAGGATCTAATTACATAGTCTTGGACATGATCACATCACTCAAATCTAGAGATTAGTCTATACCAGAGGCAACAGAGTTGCTTGAATATGCCATGAGAGCTTCTGGAGTCATAGGTGACGTAGTCGACGACGGTGTTGGTGTAGATGGTGGTGCAGAAATCACCGGCGAGGTTGCAGGGGTGCCTCGACGATGTTCAACAGCTATGGCAGGGTATTGGCGACCTTTGGGACACCAACGAGACTGTCCAGGGACGGATCTTGACCTTCTCTCCCCTTACAGCACCCTTAGCGATCGGCTTTGGATTGATCTCGTGTGTTGAAAACCCAGGGGGTTCCTTTTTATTTATATGGGTGCTGGGGGAACAGGGACCGAGTCCTACTCTAACAGGACACCACCACCAATCAGGGTGTTAGTTCTAATTACGTTAGGAAAACATGTTCAGTCAGGCAGATTGGCTTGCATGTCAAGTCAGATTAGAGTTTGAGTTGAGATCAAACTCCAACATTCGCCCACTTGATCAAACGACTCAAACTAATGTTCGCACTTAAACTAATGTTCACACTTAGTAGAAATAGCTACACCAGACTATTGCGTCGCAACAACATTTAAATCACCACTAAGACCCCATTAATCGTAGTTCACTATAACATTTCGATAGAACGCTTATACTTATCGGGAGACTAACCGGCCCTTTTCCAGAATCATGGTTAAAGGCTATCCACCAAACCCATACCGATTGCATGCTCTTTAAATAGACTCGGTGATAGGCCTTTGGTTTCACATCGAGGTTTATATCACTACCACAAATAGGGCCTGTAGCGGCGGCAGGCAAACCGCCGTAGCGGCGCGAGCTAAAGTCAGCCGCCGCTACAGAGCCAATGGGCACTGCCCCAACTAAAACCTCCGCTACAGGGCACCCAATAGCGACGGTTGACATTGTCAACCGACGCTATAAACGGCCCATGTTTATAGCGGCGGTTGACAATGACAACCACCGCTATTTTGGGCATACTAGCGGCGGTTGACAATGCCAACCGCCACTATAAAGTGCCCACTATAAAAGCCGCGTTCGGACAGCTCCGGCCCTCAATCGAACAGTGGCGGCCCGAAGATTTGGGCAAATCACGAAAATCAAGGTGGGAAGGTTTTGGGTTCGTTTTTTTTTTAGAAATTTGCTCTCTGAGGTAAGGGGAATTCATCCCATTGGTTTTTTATGCTCTCATTTTGAAATCAAGTAGAATTTTTGGTTCTACGTTTGTTAGGTTTTCATTAAATTTCAGCTAAATTCATTTGATTTGGATGGTTCTACTTGGTTATAGTTGAAGTTTATGAAGGCATACATCATCTCTTTTCATCACTACACAAAAAAATTATTATATTTAGCTTGTTTTATGTTAATGGGAATCTAGATCTAGTTTGGGTTTTAAAAGAGAGAGAAAGTAGTATTACGGCAAGAGGGATGTTAATTATTTAATTATTTCTTTATAAAAACTAAATAATATATAAAATAATTTGATGTTTGTTTCATTTTACCTTGCATAATATTTCTCACCTTATGTATATTATTTTTCAATGTTTATATATTTAGTGAATATTTCAATTTTTTTTACACATAATTAATTAATTAATTTCTAATATTTTTTGGCTAGATGGTGATAAAAGTTAAATAATATATAAAATAATTTGATGCTTGTTTCATTTTGTCTTGCGTAATATTTTTCACTTCATGTAATATTCAATATATATATATATAGTGAATGTTTAAATTTTTTATCACACGTAATTAATTAATCAATTTAATAATTTTTGGGTTTCCGTTCAAGGCCATTCGTGATGGATAGATCTTGGATGTACGAGGCACCAAGACCGGGTCCAATATTTTTACAAGAAGTTTTCAAATTCATCAAAGCGGCCACACAACATGCTCGACGTGAACGGACGACTGATATATATTGTCCGTGTTTTGATTGCAAGAATCAGAGGTTGTGGAATGATATAGAAATAATAAAGTCACACTTGGTGCAGAGGGGTTTTGTTGAGGGGTACACGAGATGGACAAAACATGGTGAGAACAGTATGGTCGATATGAAATTTGATGAGCATATTGAAGTTGAAGTCGAGGTTGTCAATTCGCCTGGTGTGGCTGCGATGGATTCACCTCGTGAAGCTGATTTTGATTTTGAGGAGTTATTGTGTCACATTGAGCCGCAGGTGTTGATCAATGCCGGCAACTAAAGGACTTGATAATTTTCATAGAATAGAGAAAGCATCAAAGGATCCATTACATGATGAATCTAAGGGATGTGGTAAAGGGTTCACCGTGTTGCGTACTATACTTGAGCTGATGAAGCTGAAGGCCATGCATGGCTGGTCGGACGTTAGTTTCACGGATTTGTTGGAACTTATTTCCGATGCGCTGTCGAAGCCCAACTTGTTGCCAAGGACAACATACCTTGCTAAGAAGCTGATTTCTCCACTTTCGTTGAGCGTGCAAAAAATTCATGCATGTCCAAATCATTGCATATGTCGAAAGAAGCATCAGGATGCTGTGAGATGCCTAAGGTGCAAATGCAGTCGTTACAAGAGGAACAACGATTGTGACGCCGATGATGGCGTGAAGAATACAACTAAGGGGAGAAAGAAGAAAAGAAGTTCTATCGTCGATGATAATGATGACAGTAAGGTTCCTGCCTTAGTCATGTGGTACTTACCCGTGGTCAATCGTATCAGACGCTTGTTTGCCAACCCTAGGGATGCGGCAATGATGACATGGCATGCCGTAGATGGAACACAGTGGAAATAGTTTGATGAGGATCATCGAGACTTCTCTAATAAGGAAAGGAATATACGGTTTGCATTGAGTATAGACGGGATGAACCCATTCGGTCAAATGAGGAATCCGCATAGCATTGGCCAGTGATACTAGCAATGTACAACATTCCACCGTGGTTATGCCATAAGCGTAAGTACCTACAGCTGACCACTCTTATATCTAGGTCTAAAGAACCTGGTAACGACATAGACGTGTTCTTAGTACCATTGTTCGAAGACCTGCAAAAACTATGGTTGGAGGGGGTCCGTATATGGGATGAGTATCGAAGAGAGTACTTCATGCTCAGAGCAATTATTTTTTGCATGGTAAGTGATTCCCCGGCACTAAGGGCGCTATCGGGACAGGTCAAAGGAAAGCCGACATGTTTCATATACGTTGATGATACATCCCATGTGTACCTTCCAGCATCCTAGAAGCTAGTGTATATGTGAAATCGCCGATTCTTACCAGCAAAACATAGGTATCACGCGATGGCTAGACACTTTGATGGCAAAGTTGAGAATGACACAGAACCTCGACGTTGTACTAGCAGGGTCGTGTTTGACCTTGTTAAAAATATCAGTGTTACTTTTGGAAAGCCGGTGAAGGAAGTCAAAAAGGCAAAAGGTCTCGCGCCGTTTAAGAAGAAATCCATTTTCTTCATATATTTCAATTATTGGAAAGAATTGGAAGTCAATCATGCCTTCGACTCGATGCATATTGGGAAGGGTGTATTTGATAGTAGTAGCGGACTTATACTCGACCAACCCGGAAAAACAAAGGATGGACTCAACGCACATAGAGATCTTGATGTGGACAAGGGTTCCTGATCTTCCGAAAGGTTCTTGGTAAGTTGATTTGATCGGAGGCGACACACAAATCGATCCGGCTTCAAAACAGCACGTTCTAAACCCCGCAATCGCAGCACGACGTCTCCTCTGGTTATCAACCGTCCAAAAGACGATTGACCTCGCTGAAAAGGCTAATCCCTGCCTGCGAATCAAGAACACAAGCAAGAATAACGAAGAATGCAACACAATTGCAGATGTATGATTAAACTCTCGAAGTTGGGGTCTCACAAACCGATGAACGGCGAAACTGTTTATGAACAGAATTGATCTAAGCAAAACCCGAACCCTAATGGTGCGGTGGCGGATGTATATAAAGACCCTAGGGTCGTGCAAGACCCTCTGGACGCGCCCCTAATTGGGCTCAACTAGATACAAAGCCCAAAGGCAAAAAAATAGGCGACGCAGCACCGACATAGATTCTGGACTCTCTCTTGTTTTGATGATTCCCGATGACTCCGGATGAATTTTGACATGAGGCCGGCGGCATCGGAAAAATCTTCTCCTTATCTTTCCGTGCATATGTGGAACGTCCAAATCCGAGTCCGTATGCGTCCTGGGCGACCGTTTTAGTACAGACTGGTCCTGGGCCCCGAAACAGACTCGAAGTCGGTTTTGATTGGGCCTCCACTTTGGCTTCCAAGCCCTTGCTGGTCCTCCACGTTCCCAACTCCTTCTCCCATCATCTCCTGGTCCTCTCCATGGTTTCTAATCATAAAATAATCATTAGGTAGCAAACCATTCTCAAAAGTAACATATAGCGAAGAACGTAGGAACGAGCTCACCTCTAAATTTAGTTGTCGTGCACGAGCTCTAGTCATTGGACCTTGCAAGTCCAGATTTGGAGGAGTGTTATGTGTATCCATAGGAGTGATGTCCTCATCATCCTCCCCCTCTTGAAGTGGAGTCGTCCTCGACTCAAGCTCATCCTCCTCTCCCAAGTATGGTTTCAAATCTGAAA
Organism: Eleusine indica; assembly: GCA_030378355.1. Lineage (NCBI taxonomy): Eukaryota > Viridiplantae > Streptophyta > Magnoliopsida > Poales > Poaceae > Eleusine > Eleusine indica. The sequence goes on from CM059494.1 coordinate 52,452,773, forward strand.
TGTTAAAAGTAGGACTAACCCCGAACTCGGGAGGCAACTCAAGTTTGTATGCATTATCATTAATCTTCTCTATTATTTTGAATGGACCATCAGCTCTAGGCATTAGTTTAGACTTTCTCAATTCTGGAAATCTATCCTTCCTTAAGTGTAACCACACTAAATCTCCTACATCAAGCTTTACTTCCTTTCTTCCCTTACTACCAGCAATTTTATACTTTCATTCATCTTTTCAATGCTAAGTCTAGTGGTCTCATGCATTTGCAAAATAAATTCAGCACGCTCCTTAGCATCAATATGAACTCTCTCATTAATAGGTAGAGGAAGTATATCAAGTGGAGTACGGGGATCAAAACCATACACTACCTTGAATGGACTTACCTTGGTAGTAGAATGTGTTGCCCGATTATAAGCAAACTCAACATGAGGTAAGCATTCTTCCCATTGCTTCAAATTTTTCTTCAAAATAGCTCGCAACATAGTACCCAAAGTGCGGTTCACAACCTCAGTTTGTCCATCAGTTTGTGGATGACAAGTTGTAGAAAATAACAACTTTGTACCCAACTTATTCCAAAGCATGCACCAAAAATGACTCAAAAATTTTGCATCACGATCTGAAACAATAGTAGAAGGCATACCATGCAAACGTACAATTTCTTTGAAAAAAAGATCAGCAATATAACTAGCATCATCAGTTTTATGACATGATATAAAGTGTGCCATCTTGAAAAAACGATCCACGACAACAAAAATGCTATCGCTCCCCCTCTTAGTCCTAGGCAGTCCTAAAATAAAGTCCATAGAAATATCCGCCCAAGGAATAGAAGGAACAGGAAGTGGCATGTATAAACCATGTGGATTCAATCGAGACTTAGCTTTTTGACATGTAGTGCAGCGAGCAACAAAACGCTCAACATCTTTCCTCATCCTTGGCCAAAAGAAGTGTGTGGCCAAAATATCCTCTGTCTTCTTAGCACCAAAATGACCCATCAATCCACCTCCATGCGCCTCCTGCAACAACAAAAGACGAACGGAACCAACTGGAATGCATAGGCGGTTAGCTCTAAACAAGAATCCATCATTCAACACAAATTTGTGCCAAGCACGACCTTCTTTACAGTGCAGCAATACATCTTTAAAATCAACATCAGCAACATATTGTTCTTTAATTGCCTCAAGTCCAAAAATTCTACAATCAAGTTGAGACAACATAGCATATCGCCTAGATAAAGCATCAGCAATCACATTATCCTTCCCTTTCTTATGTTTAATAATATAAGGAAAAGACTCAATAAACTCAACCCATTTAGCATGTCTACGGTTCAAATGGCCTTGAGAACGAATATACTTAAGTGATTCATGATCAGAATGAATAACAAATTCTTTGGGCAATAAATAATGACGCCACGTCTCTAAAGAACGTACAAGTGCATATAGTTCCTTATCATACGTGGAATAATTCAAAACAGGCCCAGTAATTTTCTCACTAAAGTATGCAACAGGTTTACCATCTTGCATCAAAACACCACCAATGCCTATACCACTAGCATCACATTCAAGCTCAAAAGTCTTATCAAAATTGGGTAATTGCAGCAATGGTGCATGTGTAAGTTTGTCCTTCAAAGCATCAAAAGACTCATGATGTACCTTACCAAAATGGAAGTCAACGCCCTTCTTTGTCAACTCATGCAATGGTGCAGCAATGGTGCTGAAATCTTTGACAAAGCGGCGGTAGAAACCTGCAAGACCAAGAAAACTCCTCACCTGTGTGATAGTTTTTGGTACAGGCCAGCTCTTTATGGCTTCAATCTTCGCCTCATCCACCTCAATTCCCTGTGGAGTCACAACATAGCCAAGAAAAGAGACTCGATCCGTGCAAAAGGTGCACTTCTCAAGGTTACCAAATAAACGTGCAACTCGCAAAGCATCAAAAACAGCACGCAAATGAATCATCTGATCATCCATGGATTTGCTATAAATCAAGATATCATCAAAGTAAAAAACCACAAATTTGCCAATAAAAGGTCTTAAAACCTCATTCATCAAACGCATGAAAGTACTGGGTGCATTAGTTAACCCAAAAGGCATTACTAACCACTCATACAACCCGAATTTGGTTTTGAAAGCTGTTTTCCATTCATCTCCAAGTTTCATTCTAATTTGATGGTAGCCACTACGCAAATCAATTTTAGTGAAAATTATAGCACCACATAACTCATCAAGCATGTCGTCTAGCCTAGGAATAGGATGACGATACCTAATAGTAATGTTATTAATGGCTCTACAATCTACACACATACGCCAAGAACCATCTTTCTTAGGAACCAAAAGTACAGGAACAGCACAAGGACTAAGTGATTGACGAACATACCCACGATCCAAAAGGTCTTGGACTTGTCGTTGTATCTCCTTAGTCTCCTCAGGGTTGGTCCTATAAGCAGCACGGTTTGGTAAAGTAGCACCAGGAATCAAATCAATTTGATGCTCAATCCCTCTCAAAGGTGGCAATCCCGGGGGTATCTCAGCTGGGAAAACATCCTCATACTCCTGCAAAAGGTTAGTGACAGCAGGAGGCAAAGCACTAGAAGCAATATCACCAAGTAAAAACAAGGCTTGTTTGCATATCAAAGCATAGCAAATATCATCAGTAGAAATTTCAGCAAGCTCAGATTTTGTGGCAAGACATGAACGACCTTGTAATTTAATTGCAGCACCCTTAGAACTTGAAGAATCATTAACATTACTTGGTGTAGAAGCAGAATTAACAGGTTGCTGAATTTCAGGGCTTTTATTTTTCAAACTAGCAGCTCGTTCTAAATCAGCTTGTACAATTTCAGCAGGGGTCATTGGTAACAAAGTAATTTTAGTTCCTTTATGCATAAAAGTGTACTTATTACTTTTACCATGGTGTACAGCATCATTATCAAATTCCCAAGGTCTACCCAATAAAAGTGAACAAGCTTGCATGGGTACAACATCACAATCAACAGAATCCACATAGGAACCAATGGAAAAAGGAACTCTGCAAGTTTGTGTTACCTTAGCTTTTCCAGAGTCATTAAACCACTGAATGTAGTATGGATGTGGATGTGGGCGTGTGGTCAAATCAAGCTTCTTAACCACATCAGAACTCACCAAATTGTTGCAGCTTCCTCCATCAATGATGACACGTGCCCGACGGTTCTTGATGACGAAGAAAATCTGGAACAAGTTATGTCGCTGCATCATCTCGGGCTGCTGGACTTGTGTGCTAAGCACACGCTGCACAATAATATTCATATAGCCCGTGGTATCTCCGCCTCCAAGGACAAGGTCACCGCTGGTGGCAGCGACATCCTCCTCCTCATCCTCCACATCGGAGGCGCTCATGTAACCGCCATCATCTGTCGCCACATATGCCCGCCTATTTGGGCAATCTTTCTGCACATGGCCAAGACCATGGCAGCGGTGGCACTGAATCCCTGTAGTGCGTCCCGTCGAAGCAACAGAGGAGGCACTACTAGCCGGTACCTGCACAGAATTTTTACCTGAGCGCGTAGAAGGGGCAGGGGCTGATCTTGGTGCTATAGAAACAACACTAGCTGGTGGGGGCGGCCGGAAAGATGGCTTGGGCAGCCCCGAAGTCCCCGTCGGCCGTGGTGGGTAGAAATTCCTGGACTTGCTGTACTCCTCAAAAGCCTGAAAAAGTCCCTGTGATTCTTTCTCTGCAAGCATAGCATACTGGAAACACTGGTTGAGGGTATAAAATTCTTTATAATCAAGGATGTCCTGAATTTCTTTTCTCAAACCAGAATAAAAGCGGCAAATCTGATCCTCTACTTTTTCAACCACAGCACAACGAATCAAACCCTTCTGAAGCTCACTAAAATACTCCTGAACATTTTATCTCCTTGATCTAAACGCTGCAGTTTATTACGAATTTCTCTATAAAAAGAAGGAGGAACAAAACGATCACGCATTTCTACCTTAAGTTCTTCCCAAGTAGTAGGCAAATCGGTTTCAGCAGCTAGACCACTCCACCAAACAATAGCAAAGTCCCTAAACTCACTAGTGGCTTGTCTAACTCTATGTTGTTCATGAACAAGATGGGCATTAAATTTTTGTTCTACCGTCATTTCCCAATCAAGGTAAGCATCACCATCGTATTGACCCGAAAACGAAGGAATTGAAAACTTAATTTTGGCATACGGATCATCTGGAGCATAGTTACCTTGTGTGCGACGGTTGTGGTTGTGGAAACCACCCATACCTTGAGGGTTATGTTGCAAACGGCGTCGTAACCTTGCGGTCCTTGTAGCTGACCTATCAACGGTGCCATCAGCCTTATACACCGTTGCTTCATCATGATCGTCTTCAACGTCGTTGTTGGTGTCGTTGTTGGTGTTGGTGTTGTTGTTGTTGTTGTTGTTGTTGTTGTTGTTGGTCTTGTGAGCGGTCTCCAATTCGACAACCTGATCGGTTAGCTTAGAGACTCTCTTATCCAACCGCTCAATGCTTTCTCCCAGGTGAAGCTTGGTGACGGCGTCGGTGACGGCCCTGGTGATCGTCTCTGCCAAATCACTCTGAACCGCCTGCAAAGCCTTCTGTAACTGATTTTGGCTCACGCACTCATCCAATTTTGAGGGTGAAGCACCCTCCCCGTCGCTTCCTGACATCAGAAACACCAAAACAGGAAACAAAAAGTGAAGGTTATCCCTACAAAACTACTAACCAGTGGTGCCTCTCAACACAACAAAAGTAAGCTTCTTGCAAAGCTCTTACCAAGTTCTGAAAACAACAAAGCGAAGGATACCAGGTAGAAGTGTTCCACGATTGCGAGGGTTACCAAATAACCTATGTGCTGTCCAGAAGAAGTATGTAGAGCTAGGAAGGCCAAATATGTATATATGAGTGGCACACAAATCAAAAACAGATAGTAAAGCTGAATAAGTGCCCAAGTAACTTGTCCCTAGTTGCTGGTCTAACTATGTCCTAGAACAGTAGTGATAGCAAAGAAGAAACAAGGAGACAAAGGGACACAGTCGATAACGGGGGGCTTAGTGTAAAATAGCCAAACTCAGAAATTTTAAGGGGGCTAGATGGAGCACTAGTCGGAATCCCAAATTTATTTTATTTTATTTTATTTTTTTGATATTTTTTTCCAACTCACTAGCAAACAGGAAGAAACCACAAAAAATTTCAGCTCAAACCGAGATAGGACGTGGCCTACAGAAAATCTTGAAGTTTCAGAAAATGTCGGGTTTCAACTTGAATGAATTTTTTCTTTATCTTCCCGATTTTTTTTGAATTTTTTCTTTATCTTCCCGATCTCCTGTAAAAATTTCAGCCAAAACGGACAACCGAGCGAAAAGTTATGCCTGTTTTATCGAAGGGGTGTCGGAATCGGTTTTGAAGAACCCGGTGGTTTGAGTGAAATCCTAGTCGGGCTTGGGGTCGGGTAGGGAGTTTTTTTGGCGAGGTGGATGCAGCGGAAAGTGGAATTTATGAAAATTGGTCCGAGGTGGTGAGGGTGGGTTTAGGGTGGGATTAGGGTGGCCGTGTTGATCAATCAACCCTAGCACACAAAGCCAACAAAACCGAGGATGGTGAAGGGGATGGCGGCTAGGGTTGCAAGGGAAAACACTACTGACGACAAAAACACAAACTAAACCAGTGACTAAACAAGAACTAGGGCACAAACTCAACACTACGGACTCTGAAATTGAAATATGCAAAGGCTAAACACGTGGTTATGGACGGGGGAAATTTTTTTTTGGTATTTTCAGTGGACGATAGGAAGAACACGAAAAACAAAACTAAAGGGTAGTATGAACCTGACGGTGCACCTGAAGCTCTGATTACCACTTGATGTGGACAAGGGTTCCCGATCTTCCGAAAGGTTCTTGGTAAGTTGATTTGGTCGGAGGCGACACATAAATCGATCCGGCTTCAGAACAGCACGTTCTAAACCCCGCAATCGCAGCACGACGTCTCCTCTGGTTATCAACCATCCAAAAGATGATTGACCTTGCCGAAAAGGCTAATCCCTGCCTGCGAATCAAGAACACAAGCAAGAACAACGAAGAATGCAACACAATTGCAGATGTATGATTAAACTCTCGAAGTTGGGGTCTCACAAACCGATGAATGGCGAAACTGTTTATGAACAGAATTAATCTAAGCAAAACCCGAACCCTAATGGTGCGGCGGCGGATGTATATAAAGACCCTAGGGTCGTGCAAGACCCTCTGGACACGCCCCTAATTGGGCTCAACTAGATACAAAGCCCAAAGGCAAAAAAATAGGCGACGCAGCACCGACACAGATTCTGGACTCTCTCTTGTTTTGATGATTCCCGATGACTCCGGATGAATTTTGACATGAGGCCGACGGCATTGGAAAGGTCTTCTCCTTATCTTTCCGTGCATATGTAGAACGTCCAAATCCGAGTCCGTATGCGTCCTGGGCGACCGTTTTAGTACAGACTGGTCCTGTGCCCCGAAACAGACTCGAAGTCGGTTTTGATTGGGCCTCCACTTTGGCTTCCAAGCCCTTGCTGGTCCTCCACGTTCCCAACTCCTTCTCCCATCATCTCCTGGTCCTCTCCATGGTTTCTAATCATAAAATACTCATTAGGTAGCAAACCATTCTCAAAAGTAACATATAGCGAAGAACGTAGGAACGAGCTCACCTCTAAATTTAGTTGTCGTGCACGAGCTCTAGTCATTGGACCTTGCAAGTCCAGATTTGGAGGAGTGTTGTGTGTATCCATAGGAGTGATGTCCTCATCAGATCTTGTAGTGATGGGAATAAGATCAGAGCTCCGTCCGCAAAAAAGAGCAAATGGAAAGTACTTTCTCCCCCCGGCAGCCTATACAATTATGATTGAGGAGAAAACAACATTCTGTAAGTGTCTCAGTGGGATTAAAGTACCGACGGGTTTCTCATCGAATATCAAGAATCTTGTAAACATGAAAGAGTTAAAGATAAGTGGGTACAACACTCACTATTGCTACATAATGCTTTTGGTGTTTCTCCCTATTGCTATCAGAGCTGTTAAATCACCATGGCTGAAGTTGGTTGTAACTCGCCTTTGCTACTTCTTTAACGCGGTATCGAAGAAGGTCATAACTAAAGATGAGTTAAATGACCTACGGACCCACATGAAGGAAACAATGTGCATACTTGAGATGGTCTTCCCTCCATCCTTTTTCGATACGATGGAACACTTTATGATTCATATTGTTCACCAGATCTCTGCTTTGGGCCCCGTCTACCCGCATCAGATGTTTCCGTTTGAGAGGTTCATGAATGTATTGAAACGCTATGTACGTACTCGTTCACATCTAAAGGGTTCTATGATCGAGGGCTACACAACTGAGGAGATCATCGAATGTTGCTCAGATTACATTAATGATGGTAGCAGATCAATTGGTCTCCCTATATCTCGCAATGAGGGTAGATTATCTAGAAAAAGTACGAAAGGATGTAGATCCTTCATCGACCGTGACTTCAAACGAGTGGACCAAGCACATTTTAGTGTATTGCAACAGACGCGGATTGTGAGACCATACTTTGAGAAACATCTGTTAGAGCTCCATCGGAACAACAAAGATGTGATGGATAAATAGATCATAGACGAGCACAAGCGCTCTTTCACATCGTGGTTTAGCTCCCTAGATCTTCCAAGTGGCGAGTCTCTGGAAGAGAAAATGTTGAGAAAGTTAGCTAATCGCCTGAGAAGAACCGTGGTTACCTTTCAGGCATACGACATCAATGGTTTTACCTTCTACACCCAACAGAAGGATAAGAAGAGCAAGTGTCAAAATAGCGGTGTACGAGTAGAAGCCATTGACGAAGAGGACCAGAGGACCTCGTATTATGGGTACATTGAGGAAATATGGGAGTTAGACTACGGTGCAAATTTATAGGTTCCCATATTTAAATGCAAATGGGTGAAGCACCCTAATGGCATCGAGGTAGATGAATATGGTTTCACAATTTTTGATCTTAACAATGTTGGTCACAAAGATAAGCCTTGGATACTTACTAAGACCGTGGAACAGGTGTTTTATGTACTTGATCCAAAGGACAAAGGTGCCATGTTTCATAGATCCAGGTAAACAAAGAATCATTGGAGTGGAGAATGTGGAGGATCAAGATGACTACAATCAATATGACGAGGTGCCATGTTTCATAGATCCGAAAAATTTTAAAGTCTTGGAAGCAAGACTCTCCTTTGCTGGCGGAATGCCCTACATGCGCACCGATTATTATCTTGTATTATGTAATTTATGTTTATTTGAATATATACATTCAAGGAAAAGTCATTGAAGGATAACTCAAGCATCATGTAATTTTATTTTGTTAAGTATCTTTTATTATTCGAACCTTGTATTATGTTCTATGTAATTTATGTTTATTTGAATATAAAGATTGTGTAACTTATTTTTATAAGCATCATGTAGTTTGAAGTTATAGAGGCTAAAATGTAAATATAAAAGAGTTTAGGGACCTATTTGTAATTTATAAAAAGAAAAGAATTAAAGTGTAAAAATATTAGGACTGAAATGTAATTAATAAAAAGTATAAGGTTGTTTGTGCAAAAGTTTAGGACCTAAACATAATTTTAATTAAGTACAGGGGCCTAAGTGTAAAAATACAAAACTAAAATATAATTAATTATAATGAACTCAGGGGTTCTTTTGTAAAATTACAGGGCTAAGATATTATTTATAAAAAAATCAGGGGCTAAAATAAATAATACAATTTTTGGAAAATGAATAATATAATTTTTAGAATATCAATAGTACAATTTTTAGAAAATCAATAATAGGGTTGTTTCTACAAAATTTTAGGACCTAACATTAATTTTTATGAAGTATAGGGATCTAAGTGTAAAAGGACAGGACTCAAACATAATTAATAATGAACTCAAGGGTTCTTTTGTCAAATTCTAGGGCTAATATATTATTTATAAAAAAATCAAGAGCTAAAATGAATAATACAATTTTTGGAAAATAAAAAACACTATTTTTTAAAAAAATGGACATGTTTTTAGCGGCGGCTCACAAAGGCAACCGCCGCTATTCCTTTGTAGCAGTGGTATGCTTTGTGAACCGCCGCTAATAAGGACTCTCCCTATATAAGCAACGCGCGGCGGGCCCCTAACTCTAATCCCGGTGTTTGCTTTCGTACGCCGTGAGGCTGCCCAATTCCGCCGCCATCTCCGAGCGCCGCCGCCCTCCGTCTCCTCGTGCCCTCTCCGACGCCTCCCCGAGCGACGCCGCCGTGGGCCCCCCTCATCTATCCCCGAGCACTGCCACCGCGGGCCCCTTGCTCGTCCCCGAGCGCCGCCGCATCGGGCCCCCTCCTCATCCCCGAGCACTGCCGCCGCCGGCCCCTCCTCCGTCCACGAGTGCCTCGACAGTCACCGCGCGGGCCCCCTAGTCCTTCCTCGAGCACCGTTGCCACGGGCCCCCTCCTCGTCCCTGAGCGCCGCCGCATTGGGCCCCCTCCTTGTCGCCTGAGCACCGCCATCGCCAGCCCCCTCCTTCATCGCCGAGTGCCTCGACAGTCGCCGCGCGGGCCCCCTCGTCCTTCCCTGAGCATACTATGATGTGAAAATGCTCACTCAATATGAAAGGTGGAGGGAATTAGAGGATGGATTTTGTGTAGCCGTCACTAGAAAGTGGAATGATGTTCCTAAAGTAGAAAATGCTATGGATAATTGGCAGAATAATGTTTATGCTTGTAGAAAATTCATGAGGGGGTGGGATCTCAATGTGAAGGCCGCCAAGAAAAAGAAAAAAAAAAGCTTCGGTTGATAGAATTCATTTTATAGATAGGGAAACTGAAATGGGATTTAGTAGCTTTGAGTTATTTGATGAAAGGGGTTGGTTAGAAGTGGAGTCGAAGAAAGTTTACCTGCACGTGGAGATCTCTTGGAAGCAGAGAGTTACAGAAACTAAAATCAAGGAAGGGGATAAGAATACTAATTATTTTCATAGAAAAGCTAATGGGAAGCATAGAAAGAAACACATTTCTTCTATTTTTACTGATGATGGGTGGGTCAAGAAACACATTTCTTCTATTTTTACTGATGATGGGTGGGTCAAAGAAGTGCCTGGGATAGAGCATGCTTCAAGATTTTATAAAACCTTGTTTGGTAGTTTAGGAGAGAGAAATGGGTCCCTGTCCATAGATGAATCATTATGGGACGAGGTAGAAAAAATGTCTACTGAAGACAAGGTAGAAAAAATCTCCAGCCAAATTAATGCTCACTGTTCTACATATGTTAGATGCTCACTGTCATGCTATGATCTGAAAATGCTCATTGTTTGCTGCCATTTTTTTTTTTGCTCCCATATGCTAGGATCTGAAACTGCTCACTGTCATGCTAGGATCATTCGCCATTTTTTTGCTGGCATTTTTTTCTGCTCACTATTTGCTAGATTCTGAAAATGCTCACTTTATATATATTAGGATGAAAATGCTCACTATTTGTTGCCATATGCTTGCCACATTGTGTTTGTGTTCCCGAGATATAAATAATTCTCCAGCCAAATTAATTTTGCAGCAACCATCAGGAATTGAATACATGTCACCCTCCAAATTCCCGTGGCAACGCCCGGGAAATTTACCTAGTTCTACATATGTTAGATGTTCTCTGTTATGCTACGATCTGAAAATTCTCACCGTTCGCTGCCATTTTTTTTTGCTCCCATATGCTAGGATCTAAAAATGCTCACTGTCATGCTAGGATCATTTGCCATTTTTTGGCTGCCTTTTTTTTGCTGCTCACTTCATGTTGGTACTCATATACTGGCTGTCGTACTATAGATTCCCTATATGCCATTTCTGAAATCCGTAGCATTATTTACTTGTGGCCATATATATGCCATATTACTTGCTGTCCTATATTCCCTATGTTCACTAGGAGCAAATTTTGACTTTTCTATTGTTCTCCTTGTCTCTCTGTACTACTTATCTATTCTACGTAGGGGATCGATACTCAATGATGAAAAGGGGCCAAGTGAGGCTAGTGTAGCGACATGGACCATATCCTAGGATATTGGATACATGCTGTTGTACAGGTCAAGGATCTTAGAGCGTTGGATGGCCGTTGATTCGGCAACCCACACTGAAAGCAAATTTTGATTTTTCTATTCTTCTCGCTGTCTCTCTGTACTACTTATCTATTCTACATAGTCAATCGACCCATGCTCAATGATGAAAGCGGGCTAAGTGAGGCTAGTGTGGTGACATAGACCATATCCTAGGATATCGGATATATGTTGTTGTACAAGTCAAGGATCTTAGAGCGTTGGAAGGCTGTTGATTCGGCAACCCGCACTGAGAGAAAATTTTGATTTTTCTATTATTTTCTTTTGTTTTTCTTGTCTTTATGCTCAATGATGATAGGTGTATACTCCTTATTTTCTAAACTAGTCGTCATATCTAACATTAGCTGTCAAAGTCTTCTCGTCATGACGGACAATATGCCGTCTAAAGAGGAAGACACCCTCAAGGCGCACTCACAAGCGAGGTCATCTTCAAACGATTAAGGATCAAGTGAACACTGGAAGAACCAGAAGATGCACTACCTCCACTACCAAAGGAACGTCGTTTGGGGAGCCCGGATCCTGATTTCGTGCCTTAAGATGAGGTATCTTGTCAAAGATAATTCTCTCATTTGTTCAACTAATTTGTAAACTAAAATCTACTACTTATATCCTAGGGACCTAGACGAAGTGCCCGTCGGCTATTTGCAGCAGAGGCTACGACAGATGAGGCCCTCGAGCAGCAAGTGGAAGAGGTGCCTGCCCAAGTGTCCACACACAAACGCAAGCGCGGTCAGCGCTCCGCGAACAAGGCAGAGGGCATCTATGAGGTTACTGCACTAGACCCCAAAGATGGAGAACCGATTGAACCCGCTGGTGTCAACGCTAAATGACGGAACCGTTGCGGCAAAGTGGTGAGGGACCATTGCAAAATCACGTGGCAAGATTGGCGCCAAGTCTCGGATGGCAGAAAAGACGATATGTGGGCTGACGTCACGGCAACCATCCTGTTCCAGCCAGTAGATATCGAGAGAGCCAAGAAGGCCACGATGTCCACTCTCAATCACATCTTTCGAGATTACAAGTCCAAGCTCAACTGTCAATACATCAAGAAAAATCAAACCCCATTCGACAAGCATGGAAATATTAGTCAGCAGGAATGGGATGAGTTTGTTGAGTAGAAGACGAGTAGTGCTTCGAAGGAGCTCAGTGAAAAGATGGTTGAGCTCAACAAGCGGAACAAGTACAAGCCACGGTTAGGTCCGGGCGGACAAAAAGACGATTCTGATTTGGAGAGAGCAGGAAGCCAAGCTCCGCGCGGAAGGAGAACCTATTCCTTTTTCAAACTCCAATGAGCATACCAGGAATTTGGATATGGTCGCTGTGAGTTAACCGATGAAGGAGAGATTATTATGAAGGATCCTGCGACAGTTGAGGTCGTGCAAGCCTTGAAAGGTCCCATCGCGACGCAGACGGAGGCTAGTCTGTTTACACCGGCGTATCACAAGGATAAGCTAGCGAAGGCTATTGGGACCAAAGAACATGGTGGTCGGGTACGAGGAGTGTCATCATCGGCAACATGGAAAGAAGATTTCTCTGAAATATCCTCACGCCTCTACAAGAAGCATACATTGCACAAGAAAGAGTAAGAAGATAAAGCCAAGGAGGATTGGAGGCGGCAACTTCTTATGTTTGCTATCGACAAAGAAAGCAGTCATTTGGACCCCAACCTGCAGTCTGCGATGGATGCCTTCTTACGTGGTTCGTCCACATCCATGCAGCCATCCATCTCCACGCAACCATCCGTCTCCGATCAACCATCAGTTCCTATGCAATCAGAAATAGAGAACATCACTGAGGATACTCCTTGCGAGTTGCATGTGCCATTTGGTTACAAGGGGAAGACGATGAAGGTTGCATCCGACACGGCATTTCTAGGAGAGACGCTCCATAACAGGGATATCCCCCAGGTTATGTGCGTGTCACCGTGTCAGAAATAGTACCTGGCTATGAGGACAACGAAATCGAATGCCCGATACCTGAGGCGGGTATAGAAACTCTCCAATATGCTCTTGGCTCTTTCATTATTTGGAAACGCCGTGATGTTGTCCTGTCACCGCGAGTTTCTCCACCCCCGTTGTCTAGGCACAGGTCCTTTCGTGCGAGCCAACCAATCAATACAGGTGGACAGTCATCTCCTATGTCTACGGCAGCCTCAGGAAACAAGCTCCAATCTCCTCATATGGAAGCCGACTCGACTCATAGTCCTATAATCTATAGTAACAACGAGCCTCTTCCGTAGAGTGTTCAAGTTCAGGCTCCTGTAATCCAAGTCCAGCCTGCACCAGTTGTCGTCAAGGCTTCGGTAATCCCAAAAATGATTACCGGATTTGACAAAGAGCCAAAGGACCCAAAAGCAAAAAGTGACATTGATAAGTATTTGGCTGGATTGAAAAAACGTCTAGCAAGCACCGGCAAGCTCGTCCTGCAAGAAGAAGATCCTCGGGATGTATTATCCTACGACGATCAAATTTTAGAGAATCCTGCGGACGAAATTTATACTCGATAAACCCCTTATATCAAATAACATGTACAAGAACCTGCCGTGGGAGATGCGGAAGTTGCACGACTGGTACATGATGGCGTCGAAGGAAGGGGTCACCAAAATCACTTGTAAGATTCCAACAGAGGTGTTCAACAAAGATGACAAACAAATCTTATACCTATTTTGGGAGGATGTCCACTCGATGTTTCGTCTAGACACGATGGACGTCACTTTCATCACCTTGTGGTGCATGTAAGTGTCGTGTTCGATCTACTTCGTATTTCATATATTATCTTATGCTCTTTTTGTAGCATGAACTCCTTTTTTTAAAGAACGGAGACCAATAGAAAAGATTGGAGGGTGGCCTACATCAACCCAAGTTGGATCAACCAAAGCTCGATCAACCCAACGGTAAATCCGAAAAATTATTCGGATAAGACACCAATAGAGCTTGCTGAAATGAAGACGGTCTTGACAACAGAAGCAAGGAGTTATGTTGCAAATTACTTGTATGACTGCTTCATCAGGTGGCAAGATAGAGAGTGCATTATGGCCCCTTACAACTTCAAGTATATTGGACAACTACTGCCTTCATTGTGTATCCTATGTTAAAATTAAATTCAATCTAATTAACTTGTGGACAACAAATATTGTTGTAGCAATCATTGGATCTGTCTGATGATATTTCCGAAAGAAGGGTACCTTCTATCGCTTGACAGCCTGGACTACAACAAGAACTTATATGACGACATTCTGGAAGTCATAAATCGGTAAGAAATTGGTCTACGTGTGTATGGTTTGATGATGTTAATATCATCTACTGATAAGCTTTTGTCGATTGCGCAGTGCTTACGAGAAATATGTCATAGCTGGCGGGGCATGTCATCCTACAAGGAAAAAGAAGATGTACTTCCGTCATAAGTTTTGGGTAAGACTTATACGCATCTCATACATGTTCTTATCGTACTATCCATTCATATAATTATCGTAGGTGTAATGAACTTGTGTTCTCTACTTTATAGTGCAATAGCAAATACGAGGAAGTGTGCATTGTGGTTACTATACTTGTGTGTTCTCGGTTGGCACTTCAACTTACCTGGACCATATCATTGAGGAGTCTCAACAAGAGGTAAGTTGATTTTGTTTATGTCCATTTTACTTTACTTTGACCATATCATTGAGAACTCTGCTCATGTGACACAGAAAGCCACAAGGACAAAGAGAGAATGGGCTGCAAAGATGAAAATGAACGACGCGATCAAAAAGGGTATAATTCCTCAATCACGCGTTCACTTGAGTACAAATGTCATGTATCTAGGTGTAGCTTCTCTTTGTTGTTTTATATTGAGAGAGGTAATAAGTCGAGAAGGGAAGTGCTTTGACTCAAACAGTGAACTAGCAACAAAACATAGGTCCCTTTGTGAGTGGGCTGGTTCAAGAGCACCATATGAGCCTAATATGTTGAAAAAAGATGATGACTATACATTAGGGTTCATATAAAACATTTTGTAAGCTCGATTGAACATTTTGATCATAATGTTGTATATATTCTATGAGGAGATGTAAATATCTATGATGAGATTGTAAATACCTATGATGAGATGTTATAAATATTTGTGATAAGATTTGTAAATTTCTATGTATGCAGAACCTGGGATTTCTATATATTTGCTAATTTTTTTTTTGGAAAATAACAAGTAGCAGCGGTTGATGTTGTCAACCGCCACTACTAATAGCCAACAGTAGCGGCGGTTGAAGATGTCAACCGTCACTACTAATGGTTAAGAATAGCAGCGGTTGACATCTTCAACCGTCGCTAATAATGTGTCTGTAGTGACGGTTTATTTAGGCGACAGACCACCCGCCGCTACAAACGTATATTTATAGCTGCATTTGCGTAGCGGCGAGGTGGCCTGCCCGCCGCTACAGTGCATTTTCAACCGTCGCTACTAGCCATTTTTGTTGTTGTGTATGGCGCTAGCCCTGGCCGATCGACACAGATGTGCCAAGAACCAAGCACGACGCAATGCAAGAAAAGATTATGCATGCAAGGCATCATGTGTGAAGGAGGTTAGGACGGTAAGTGCCAGCCAGCCCGCATCAAAAAGACTGCTCGCCAGTCTCTGCGTCAACCAAACGAGAGACATATAAGGACCCACGCTGCTCGTAATACTAATCTTTAGTGCTAGTTCACGCAGGTGCACCAACTCTTCTACCGCCCCTTCAATCTAATTAATCTCAGCAGAGGGGTTTGTCCACTTTGCAGTATTTCTATATATAGGCAACCTTTATCGACCACACCAAGTAGCTAGGAACATACACATGGAGAGAACAGGGGGAATTGCATCGGAGTTTCCAAGCGTATTGAGTGCTCAAGGAAGGAGAGGCATCGGGAAGGGACACACCTCGAGGCCTTCTACGTGTGCTGCGAAATACAAACAGGTCACCGGTGAAGCTCCTCCATTCTTTAGGTGAGCTGCAGAAACAGTAGCAGAGCGGAGCGAACATTGAGCCACATATGGCTCTGGCCCCGGCCTATTGAAAAAGATGCGTGCGAGTCATCGTATGTGCAGGAGGCTGGGACGGCAAAATCTAGCTATGTAGCTTGAACCAGCAGGGTAAATGGCGGGCATGCATGGCCTTCCCTGTCGTCATGGCGGAAGTTCGTTCTGGCTCCGCATCTGCCCTGAACTTTCATCCTCCTTAGGGGTACTTTGAGGAGAAGACAAAATGTAGCAAAAAGGTTAGCCTTTCATGATCACAACTGCCCCGAGCCATCAATTTGACATGCCGAAAAATTATCTCGATTAGTCGGCCGTGATGTATATCATCCCCCTTCCTTGCTTACTCACAACGAGCGAACATTTTCTCTACTGTAGGCTATACGCTAGCTAGCCTGCGATACTATTTCCCATTGGAGGACACGCCTTTCAAATAATTTGACTAGGATAAATGAAGCAATTACACCTGAACATTCTGTCAACAACTAAATCAATTTTAGAAAAAAGAATTTCAGTATAATTAATAAGGATGTCCCTCGCTTTATTTCATTGCAATTTTACACTCAAACAACAGTATACCTTGCTTTATTTCATTGCAAGACGCAAACATGCCTCAGTTGCTAGTGTTTGCTCCACTCTACCTTTAAACATTTCTTTTAGACGGGGTTTATTGGGTCAAAATTTAATGCTTAGTATAAGTTAGTAACAAGGATTACAGACATTACTTTGAATGATAGGGAGGATACTTTTAGATGGAACTTACATCAAAATGGTATTTTCTCGGTCCATTCAATATATATTGCTTTAACTTGCAATGATAATGTTAGACACAACGAAACTCTATGGAAATTGCACATACCATTAAAAATTAAGATTTTTATGTGGTATTTAAAAAAAGATATGGTTCTAACAAAGGATAATCTAGCGTGCAGGAATTGGAATGGTTCTAAACTATGCGTTTTTTGCTCTAGTGAACAAACCACACAGCACCTTTTTCTGGTCTGTCATTTTGCTGAGTTTATATAGAGAGCAGTGCATTTTACTTTTGGTATTACCATCCAGCAAAATATTGAACATATGTTCCATGATTGGTTACAAGGGATATCAACACAAACCAAAAAAAACTTTGCTAGTTGGTGCTTCTTCTCTTTGTTGGTCCCTTTGGCTTTAGAATGATATTGTATTTGACAAATTATACGTGAAAACTTATATGTAGGTACTCTACAGGGGCACACATTGATCACGCGAGTGGATGCAACTTCAAATGTATGAAGAAGACACTACCATGATCAAGGATGTATGTTGGTCACTAGAGGCTACAGTCATGTAAGTTTTTGCCCACCATGTGTGATGATTTAGCAATCGCATTGCGGTCTAATAATATTGGCATCCAAACTATTATGTTGGTGTCTTTCATATTTCTTCCTTTATACATGGTGTATGTGGAGCTGCTGATTACTTTCAGTAGCGATCTATAATGGTTGGCCATAGTCCTTGAGGTCAAGACCGGAACAGTTTTAATTCCATTATCTAAAAAAAAAGAATGTCCACATGGAGCTCGAGACTGAAAGCAACAGATTCGAATAACAGAAGAAATGTGTGTCCATTAAAATTTATTTCGACACAAGATGATCAAGCAGCACATGTGAAAACACTCCTTCCTGACTACAAGACAAAAAAAAAGAAACAAAGTATCGGAACCAGACTATTAGATGCTTGCTTTGTCAAGGCTATAGGTGGCTAACAGGCCATGTCGAACCGCCCGGCATGATTTCATCACAGGCTAGGCCACTCTCTTAATGGGCTGGGACAGCCCGTCTGTTTAACGGGCCGTGTCATGTCAGCATGACGATCCAAGCCCAAGCATGGCTCGTCTTTCATGGGTCATGCAGACTCGTCGGCCCGATAGGCTATCTCTATCTATGCCAGCCTGGCTCAAAGCCCGATTAAATTTTATATGCATGATTTTTTCTCTAAAATTTTGAATTTTTATATATAAAAATATTTTTAACACTATAAGCACTTTTAGCACTATAAACACTTTAAGCATAAGGCTTACCAAACACACTCTTAGCCTTCAGATTCTCAATATCAGTCAACACATGATATGCTGACTTAACTGAAAACTTTCCCTTGTTATCGAAATGCCATGCTAGAGTATCTTCCTCATCAATTCTATAGGTATGGCCAGAATATGTTTCGCGTCGAGGTTTATATGGCGCTAGCCCCGGCCGATCGACACAGATGTCCCAACCAAGAACCAAGCACGACACAATGCAAGAAAAGATTATGCATGCAAGGCATCGTGTGTGAAGGAGATTGGGACGGTAAATGCCAGCCAGCCCGCATCAAAAAGACTGCTCGCCAATCAGTGCGTCAAGCAAACAAGAGACATATATAACGACCCACGCTGCTCGTAATACTAATCTTTAGTGCTAGTTCACATGCAAGCGCACCAACTCTTCTACCGCCAGATCAATCTAATTAATCTCAGCAAAGGGGGTTGTTCACTTTCCAGTATTTCTATATATAGGCAACCTTTATTGACCACACCAAAGAGAAACATACACATGGAGAGAACATGAGGAATTGCATCGGAGTTTCCTAGCGTATTGAGTGCTCTAGGAAGAAGAGGCATCAGGGAGGGACACACATCGAGTTCTTCTACTCATGCTGCGAAATAGAATGACGAGGCTGGTGAAGGTCCTCTATTGTCTAGGTGAGCTGCTGAAACAGTAGCAGGGCGGACTGAACATTGAGCTATATCTGGCGCTGGCCTCCGCTGATGGAAACAGATGCGTGCGAGGCATCGTATGTGCAGGAGGCTGGGACAGCAAAATCTATCTATGTAGCTTGAACCAGCAGGGTAGATTGCGGGCATGGCGTTCCCTGTCGTCATGGCTGAAGTTCTGGCTCCGCCTCTGCCCCCAAACTTTCATCCTTCTTAGGGGTACTTTGAGAAGAAGACAGTATGTAGCAAAAGGGTTATCCTTTCATGATCACAGCTGCCCCGAGCCATCAATTTCATATGCCTAAAAAAGATCTCGATTACTCGGTCGTGATGTATATCATCCCCCTTCCTTGCTACCCACAACGAGCGAACCTTTTCTATACTATAGCCTACAATATTTTTTTAGAAAAGGGAATATATATTAACACCCCGACAGGCGATTCGCGAGGTGCATCACTGGCGTAGGTCGTCGTGCATAGCTGGCGTCGACCGGTGATGCCTAAGGTGGCGCTAAGGGTGCGACGGTTGACTCTCCTGCCGGCCAATCGGCGGGGATCATTGCCAGAGATGAATCAAGAGGATGAGGCGGATCAACGTTTAGTCGACAAGGAGCTGATGGCAAGAATGGTGGAAGTATCACTTTCGACAGCTTCAAAACCTGGACCTCATATTCATGGAGTTGAACCATGGAGTGGGTCGAGATTTTGGGCGATAAGCGGGGAAAGTGATTCAGAGTCAGATGAGGATGTCGAAGCCATTCCAACACCGGAGTTTATCAGAGACATCTAGAAGGCAGGATTCACAACGGAAGATCTTCGAGTAGTGGATTAAGAATTACAAACTCCTTCATCGTCATCAAAAGGAAATTATACAGGCTTTAAAGATGGTTCAGTGTCCAAGAAGATTATTGACACCTTGGTGGAGAGACGTCGGCAGAAAACATGCAAGCCATGGCAAGGTCCGATGCCTCCGCCAAGAGTGTCACCACCTTGAACTTTGGGAGATACCATTGCAGCTGCTAAGATCGAGGTACGTACTGATCGCTGTGACACCCCGGGTGTCAAGAAACCCGTAAAGAAAACTTAGTCATACCGAGCAACCCTAAATGAGCCTACTGGAAAATTTTGAAAATATTTGACTACCATTTGCATGAAATTTGGCCAAATTTGAACCACACTTGAACTACAAGTCAAATTTTTCCCACAGAACCTGGTGCCACCAAAAATTTATGCTGTGGGGTTGGGATAAATATAATGTTAAGCAAAATCCCAGAATGCTATTCCAAGTTCAAGAGCCCTAAATAAATGCCTAAAGACTTCAAAACATACCATATTGGAAAAATCCCCATTTAAATTAAAATGCAACTTGTTAAACATACTTATTTTCTAAATTGAGAGCACATCATGACAAATGTACCCATATTTTTAGTATCCTAATTGGAGCCCTAGAATTTAAGATATTTAAATAAACAGAAGCAATATTTTTGGTAAAATAATAAAAAAATCGACACCCCCACCACCGCGTCCCGACATCCCCTCTGCCTTCCCCCTCCCTGTCCGAACGCCTTCCATTTCTCTCTCACACGCCCGCTCTGTTCTTTTCCCCGTGCGCTCGCTTCCAACCCGCCACAGTCGCCTCTGCATCGCCCGGCCGACACAACCCACTAGAGCCCGAGCCACGACGCAGGGAGCCGCGATGGAATGACCTAAGCTTCCCCAAGCCCAAACTCGCCTTCCCCGTGCGACATTGGGAGATCGACGCGTCTCTTCCCCGACGCCGATGGCTTGACCCCGACGCCCTTCTGTGATTCATGTTTATTCCCCGGTGAGCTGCATCCAGTTTCCTCGCGCCGAGCCTCGAACACTACTGTGCACTCACCCTTGAGCCATTTGCCCTGCAGAAACTGTTGTCCTCACACCGGATTTGGAGCCACCATTGCCACCGGCTGAAGAGCTCCACCTCGTCGGCGACTGAGCCGTCCAGCTATCCCCGCCTCCAATCGACCCTGTGTCGTCGCTCCCCGCACACAGGTGATTCTTTCCGGCCAGATCTCGGTGTTTCCCGTGCCCTCTTCCATGCGTGCGACTTCGTCGATCCCGACCCCTTTTTCGGCCATGGTCGTGCACCCTTTTCCGGCCATTGCCGGCGGTCGCCGTCTACCCCAGCGGGTGCATGCCGTGTAGGGGAGCATTTCCCCCTTTTACATCGACCACATCCACGGTCCACAGCGGGCTGCGGCGAGCCCGCCGGCCATTGCCACCGCGTTCCGGCGAGCAGCCTCGCCCGCATGCCGTGTTTCAATTTTTTTCCTTTTTCTTTTGTAAATAAATCCAAATATGGCTTAAAACTTCAAAAATCCATATCTAAATCAGTACTGGGCGTTTTGGAGCAAAGTAAAATTTTACTGGTTCCTCCCATTAACTAGTATTTATCAAAATGCTTAGTGCCCATGTAACTTGATGTTTTTATCAGAAGCAAATTAAATAGGAAAAACCTCAAATAAATCATAAAGGAATCCAGGAGTCCGATAAATCCCTGAAACCTGGTGAATTATTATGTCTTGACATACCTAGTTTCCTTGCAATGTGGCAAGTTACAGTTTCCTGTATTTTAGTCATAATTAAATTAATACCTTTTTCTTTATTTTAATTGTTCAAAATTATTGGCTCATTGCATGTCTATGAAACTTGATCTAAAATTTACCCTTGGCATGTTCTAACTATAGTAAATCTCCCATCTTCATTTGACTTCCAGAGCCATGCTAAATTATTTAATTATCATATAGGTTTAATATTCCTATTTACTCTATAGTCGTACTTTAAGTTCTAACTCACGTATACCTATTCCTTACATGGTAACATACCAACATTGCCTTATACTTTGTACATTTGTATGAATCACGATTGACACCCACACCGTACGTTTTTATACAGAATTATCATGTTAGTGTAGTGGGGTCCACGAATGAAATTCACCAACTAAATCCACCCCATACCTCTACCTTATATAGTGCATCTACTGAACTAATCGACACCCCATTCACTTCTACATGTAATATTGATGTTTCAACGTATTTGATGAGAAAGTGTCATGAATCGAATATGGTTCTCATGCATTGCATCATTCGCATCATGTAGATCACGAGGTGAGCCACGTGGAGACGGGACAGGAGCAGGAGCCAGAAGGACCGGATGGTGCCTCAGCTGACCAGGAGGAGGACCAAGGCAACCCCGATGCATCCCACTAGTTGTACATTTTTTGTTTTCACATTAGTTAGGGATGTAGGCTTGTTTGTGCATTAAGTTTATAGGAGTTGTTTGAAAACTTAGTATTGCAGTAGGTTCCCTTTTTCCCGGTATTAGCCTTAGGTTGGTAGTCGCTCTGCTTAATCTAGGACGAGTATTCGTTGAGTGGTATGGAGACCAGTCGTAGACCAGGAAACATTGTCACTGGAGAATGATATTGGATGAACGAAATTTTGGATGGGATAACAATGAACACCGGACGGGCAACTAGGTGGAAAGGGAAGGACAACTTGTCTTCAAGGAGGTAGCCCCGTCCGAGTCACCTAAGGCTACGCCTCATGTCTGGCCCATGGGATCAAGTTTGAACGTACTATTTGCATGCTGGAGTTATAGGCCCAGTAAACTGATGTAGCTATGACTACTGCCTGGTCGAAAGATAGCCTTCTCCCTTCTTTGGTGGAACTGGGGCTGAGAGGAAGGAAGAATCCACCCACGGATGGCGGCACGGGGCGCATCGTGTTGGGGGACCCTTCTCGGGGGAGTCTGGACCCGGAAGACCTTGTGGTACCACAGCAAAAGGTTGCTCCATGCGGCTTCCATGAAGTGCGTATGGATCATCCAGGCAGGTTTCGCCAATAGGATGTAAATCGATTCGAGTCGCTGCCCATCACAGTAACGAGTGTTGGTCGTACCTACGCACCCACTTATATACCGCAAGAGGACGGTGTACGATTGTAGCACTTTTTCCCTTGAATTGAGTATTCCAAGGTTTATCGAATTCACTGGGACCTTAGGAATAATTAAACAAAGTTAACAATAAAAGATCTAGTCAAAGCTACTGTCGAATTTAGGTTGCGTGAGGGGGAGACTGGCCAGCGCAAAGGTGCGCCAGACAGTAAATCTGTTGTTGCGCCGATCGGCGCAGGAGTTGAGCCAAAGTGTGCCTGATGCCTTGTAAGCCCATGCTGTTAAGTGAGTAACTAGATATCTACTAGTGAGATCGTAACCAGAAAGTCTAATTAAATAGCATCATAATAGGTAATTACATAGATCAATGAAAACCTATAATGAATAAGACCACCCTGCTTTCCGAGCGGCTCCCGATTTATCGCTGCCGAGAGAAAACCTTTAATCGCGAGAGTATCTTACCCTACTCAACTATCCAATAGTGCTGCGTAGGCTTAGTGCTGTAACCGCTAAACCACACTACTAGCATCATCAAGCAACCATAATCAATACAGTGTTCGAATACTATCCTAATCACCATGATCAAGATAATATCAACTTACTTAGCCTAGAACTAAGCAATAGGAATAAGCACATGCATGATTATAGAATCAAGACAGACAAATCACCAAAACCAACATCAACATATTCAATCATCCTTGTGATACATAGAGTAAGATTCATCCCCGTCGAGATGGCCTACCTTGACGGATCAACTCTTAAAACCAATGGTTCTTGAAACTCAACTAGAGATCTATTCTAACGGGGCAAGCCCCGGTGGCTCTAACTCACGGATCTGTTGTCCCTCTGTCACCTCTCCTCTCTGTGGCCAGGGTTTACAAGTATTTATAGGGGTTCTACTCGTAAAGGACTCGGTTTCTAGAAAATAAGGCAATTGCGTCGATCGACGCAGGATTGCGCCGATCGGCGCAAGCCGTGTCTTCTCTGGTTTCTTTTCCGAGTTGGTTCCTCTGTCTTCCACAGCTGCCATGTGGGCCTTTTCCTTCGAGATAAAGTCTTGTACTGCATGTCGAGATCTTGAAGTTCCATAAATCTTCTAGGCAAATACCTTCAAGTGTCTTGCGCAGATAAACTTCCATAAACATGTGAAATGGGCCTCGGTCACTTCTGTGGGCCAAAACACCCTAGCGCCGACCGGCTCATGGACTGCACCGATCGGCGCACTAGGCTTCTTCAGTGCTTTTTGTCGGTTCTGGATTCCTGTCCTCTCCAGCATCACTTTAATCACCAATTTTACCTGTTTCTACGATAAAGCTCCAAAACAACGTATATACAAACATATAGACAATATCATAGGTAAATGGCCTAAATTAGTATCAATTATGCTCTAATTGGGGTAATATTCACATATAAAAGGGGCATTTGGGAAGTGCCAACAATGAGTACCACTTGATTTCTGCTGCAAAATAGTGTGGGAAGCCATTAATATGATGGATGGGTTTAATACTGCTGTATGGAACTGTACTAATTGTGTTCCAACCATGATTGTTGTAGTTTTAGTGCAAACTAAATTTCTTATTCTGTATGACAACTTAACTTGATGCTAAAACTTGAAAAATAAGGATCCACTCTTAGGCTGGCTTTTTGGCAATATAAACCCTTCCTATGACATTGTTCTATTGTGGTATATTTCATATTGGTATTCAGCAAAATAGTTCAAATATGGGCATAAAGCTTAAAGTTTCTCACCAAAGCAACAGATCATGTCCAACTCATAAATTATAACTTTTCCACACATGTAAATTACTTAAAAGATTGTTGTGAACATAGAGAATCTATCTTCCAAATAATCCAAGGCAACAACTCATCTTTCAAATCACTCAACCTATATCCTACAACATAATGAGCAAATAATGTTAGTGTAAGGCTTATATGAGTAGCTAGGTGAGGTAATTCTAGGATTGCAAACATAAATCAATAATATATTGTAAAGCTAGGAGATTATTCTTCGTTGGAATTATAGAAACTTATCAAGATGGCCATTAAGAAAGAAAAATTTAAGAAAGGACTCACACTTTGGATATGTGGACATGTGCATAGCAAAAATTTGATCTTAGAAGATTGCACATGGTTGGAATGATTCATGGCTATATTAGAATGAATTTCGAGAATAAGCATGTCATAAACCATCCCCCCACACTTAAAATTTTGCTAGTCCCTTAGCAAACAGCAAAGCTTTTCTCTTTTTCTTTTCCTTTTTTTCACTTCTTGTTTCTCCTTTTTTTTATTTTGCTCTCTGCTGCGCCGATCGGCTCTCAACCCAAATTCACCAACATTTGTTGGTATTTGATCCATCTGGCTTCAACATTTATTCAAGAATTAAATATAGCCAGAAATATAGGATGTAATCAAGGAATGATACTCAACAAGATGTTTTGGGTTTATGGTAGTGTACTCAGCGGAATTGAATTTTTGCATGAGTAATTCAAGGCGAGAAAAAGATACACAAAGAATTGCCATCTTAGTAAAATTCATACCAAAAAGAATTAAATCCTAACCGAACTCAACCATCTATTTAATGTTTATCAACGTATCAAAGGTTTATGAGTATTGCTCAAAATATGGCAGTGGTAGGTAGGGATCTTGAAAACAATAAATTCCAAAGTTCACAACATGAAAAATTTTTTGTGAAAAGATTGGTACTAAGTTATCATCACAAACTAGACAACACAAATGAAGCACATGGGTACTCAAAATTGCTCCATATAAGACATATTTGCCGAATAATCATTAAGTGTAAGTTCAAAATTTTATTCAATGCTCAACATTATTTGGTCTTCATCAACACTTTTCAAGAAAGAATAAATAATTCAATTCTCCTAAAAGAGCATAACCGCCACCATTATATTAAGATCGAAACTCGAATATATGGTGATGATTTTCGCACACACTTGTATGAAAATAAAACAACTACTAACACACTTGCATGAAAATAAAACTACTACTAACTACTACTAACACACTTGCATGAAAGTAAGCACACCCGATACATGGTTTCCCAACCCGCTCACACACACATAAGGAAATAAAGAAAAAGATTGCAAAAGATAAAAGAAAACACAAACCGGGAAACCGATACACATGCCAACTCCTAGGTACTCTAGTCATCCGAAAGTGGAGGCGGTGGCTGATCGAAGCCACAGCACCGCGCCTTGAGTCGCTCGAACACCTCCACCATCGTATCGTGGTTGTCCCTCCATTGGGACATGGCGTCCTCCACGCGCTCGATGTAGTGCATGCTGTTGTCGAGCTACCCCTGCATGGGCACGAAAAAGTCTGCACCGGGCATAGGAGGCACCACAGGTACACGCCATTGGTACCTGTAGTCGATACCCGTGCTGAAGTAGGGAGCGCCGACTGGCGCGTCGCCTGCACCGACTGATGCAGAGGGCTGTGAACCGCCCGCTACGTCGCTCTACCCTGACTGGTACTGCTGAGGCTCCTGGCATGACCCTTAGGAGTCCCACTCACCGCAGGCTGCTGTAGATGTGTCCGGCTGTCGAACCCGCCCACGGTGGTACTTGAGAACTCGGCCCCCCTCCAGGAGACCTTCCTCAAGCCAATTTTCTCCCTCCAGCTTGCGAGGGAGGAAAACTCCTAGCTCTACACACGGGAGCTTCACGTTGGTGCCACTGACATGGAAGCCGGCGCGAACACTTCCCGTGACAATATTGCCACGAGTCATGTTCTTGCCGATCTCCGTCGCGTATTCCCACTTGTCATCGCGCCCTCCCGGTCCATTGCCGTCGCAGACAAGGGCTGCTAGGCGTTGAAGATAGGCCCCGAAGGCCAACTTCTTGCTTGCCTTGCCCCTCCTGTCCAGCCAACCCCGCACCATCACCGACATGGGGTTGCAATGAGACGGATTCATGATGGCGTTGTAGAGCCACCGCAAGTCCGCATCGGTGACGTTGCTGGAGTCGACCTTGTCGCCTATGCGCGCCGCCAACCACCGATGGAAGACTTGAATGGTCGGGTTGCAGATGTTGCCGCGCTTCATCTCTTCTACGAACGAGAGCCGCCTCCAAAAGGAGTCCAACTCCCCATGTCCCAAGATGCCGGCGATGTCAGCGTTGACGTCGAAGCCGAAGGCTTGAGCCGCCGCCTCCAAAGTCACCGTGTAGCTGATGTCGCGGACGAGGAAGTTGACGGCCTCATTGCCATCTTCGATGGTGCCAAGCCTCATCGTAGAGGCAACCTCGGTGATGACGTCGAGTTTGTAGTCCATGGGAAGGTGGTGGAAGTCCACCCAACCGAGATTGTTGAGCATCCTCCTTATGTCCTCCCACAGGCCGATCGAGGTGAGGAAGGTCTCGTCCAAGTCGAAGTTGGGGACGAACCTTCCCCTCACCGCGAGGTAGTGCCGCTGTTCCTCCACGCTCAGGAGGGTGAAGCCCTCCTCCATAGTGCGCGGCATGAATGCCGGCGGTGGTGGTGACGTGGGAACCCTACGGCTTGCCGCCGTTTGGCTCCTTGTAACATGCCCCGTTGGAAGGGACGTGCCGGAGATGGAGTGGCGGGCGCGGATCTCATAGGTCGCCGCCGCCGAGCCGGTGGATGCACCACCCACCGACATGTCATCGCGAGTGCCGGAGCCCCTCCTCACCGAGGAGTCACCGCTAGACTCGCCGCTGCCGTCAGAACTGCTTCCCTGGCGCAGCCTCTTGTCCAACTTGCCGACGGAGGAGCGGAGATGATCCATCTACGAGGAATGCGGAACGTGTGCGAGATTGTGGGTAGTGGGGAAGGTGGAGAGATTACCGGGATGGTGTGCTGAACTGGGGGCACCTGACCTCCCTTTTATAGTGTGGGAAACTTCCAGGAGAAGGAACCACCAAAAAATTTCAAAATTTGAGAGCGCGCCGATCAGCACGGCAGTGCGTCGATTGGCACAATTCAAATTTTGAATGCTCTAACCACTCTGGCGCTTGATTCCCATCCTTTATGTCACTTCCGGGTACATCATGTTGGTTGGCAGGGGAACAGCACGGAATCCCGATGTCTTTATTGACTGCACCAATCGGCGCGCACCCGCGCCCATCGGCGCGCCGTCTATTTTTAAGCTTTTGGTCAATTCCGTGTCTCCTCTGCACTGCACACTTGCATAATAATCATACCTGTTCCTCAAAATTAATGTCTACCGCCTTTGTCGCCCATTAGGGAACCGCATGGGTACCTGCGCTGATCAGCGCAGCAGGGCGCCGAACGGTGCAAGTCCCTTGCACCTCGTCTTTTGGTCCGGCGCTGCTCCTGATGCCTCGTGTTTATCTCTTTCACCTAATTTTTCCACTTTTCCCAATGTTCATGTAGTATTGACATACCTAGCGGGGCTCATCTGGTGACCGCGCCGATCGGCGCAGACTCGTGCCGATCGGCACGACGTCCATTTTTGCTCCTGGCCCCTCGCTTCTTCGCTAGATGTTGCTGTTCATCCCTTCCTGCGTCATTTAGCAACTATTTTGCACACAAAAATTAATTCAAAAAGATTTTGAATTACCTTGAAAATAACTCCGTCTGTGAAAATTATTATGCTGGTGGATAATTAGCACCCCTTCAATTCTGGGAATGCGCCGACCGGCGTAGAAGTGCGCCGATCGGCGCAAGCTCTGTTCCTTCCTATTTTTGGTCTTTTTCTTATATTCCTGCATTATTAGTCTATAGTGTGTATATAAACAGTTTTACACGAATAAACAGACAACGCAAGAGCACACAAGAATTAAGCACACACTATTCTATTTCTTTTATTCGGGAGATTGTTTTTATCACAAGCAAGCAAATTAAAAACATCGGGTTGCCCTCCCGGCCAGCACTAATTAACTAAATAAAATGGGTTGCCCTCCTACAAGCACTAAACAACTTCTATATCCCCGATCATTGGGTTGCCTCCCAAGAGCGCTCTAGTTATTTAGAGGTCAAAGAGCTCGACCTCCCCGCAAACAATCAATCCTTAGTGTCGCGGTGCGGGATGTGAGGCCGCGACACCACAAGGTTCTCTTATCTTCTTGGTTCATATAGCTTGAACGACCTATCCATACATCCCCTCCAATTACTTTTGACGCCACGTTGCCACGGTGTCTTGTATCTCTTCACTTCATCAATAGCACGACACTCTTCTCCCTTTGGGCGAAACTTGAAAGAGCAGGGAGTCCCACTTATATCGAAGCTTATCTCACCACTCCCAACATCAATACTTGCTCTTACTATCCTCAAGAAGGGTCTGCCTAAAATCAACGGAGTCCTCATCCTCTTATCCATATCAAGCACAATAAAATCAACAGGGACGATGTGATCTCTAATTTGAACAGGCACATCCTCGGCAATTCCATTAGGGAAGCGTACTGATTGATCGGCTAACTCCAAACACATACCCGTAGGCTCTAATTCAGGCAAATAGAGACTTGTGAATATATGATGGGGCATAACACTTACACTTGCTCCAAGATCACACAAGCACCTATCAAATATCCTTGTTCCAATCATGCATTTGATGCTTGGTGATCCAGGGTCGGGTTTCTTCTCCAGTGCAACATAATTGATTGCCTCCGTAAGCTCCTTAGTAACCTTCACAACCTCCTCAGAAACTAGAGACTTCTTGTTTTGCATCATGTCCTTAATGTACTTGGCATAGGTGGAAACTTGGATAGCATCGACAAAAGGAACATTGATGTAAAGCTTCTTCATAATATCGACGAACCTTGCAAATTGCTCGTCGTGTTGCAGCGCTCTTTCTGTCTTCGTCAGCAGTTGAGTATCCAGGAACATGGCAGGGTCATGCTCTTCTGTCTCCACACCCATTTTCAGACCAGAGAGGTCAATATCCTCCTCGGCACCGACAGGATCATCGCGCCGATCGGCGCCGGGTGTGCGCCGATGGGCGCGGGGCTTCCTTGATCCTGCGGAGTGCTCTGGATCTTCTGTTTGTTTTCCTGACCGTGTAGCTATTGCCTTCAACTGCTCTGCAGGCATCGTATTGCCAGGAATAGCCCCTTTGTTGCCTTGAATGGCTTGCGATAGCTGTCCCATCTGTTGCTCCATAATCTTGGTATGCTTCAAAATCTGCTCATTGGAGCTCCCAATTTCTATCACCTTGTCATTAATTCCCTCAAGGACATGATCAATCTCATTGAATTTAGCTTGATTGTCCTTGTTGATCTTCTCTTGATCTTGGAAGAACTCATGACATTGGAGACGAAGTGGGATAGAATTTTGCATGGACGAACTAGGAGAGAAAGAACTCCTTTGTTGCTGATATTGGGGCTTCCATCCACTATTCTTTATATATTCTAGCATCTTCATCTCTTCAGGGCAATCTTTCTGCACATGACCAAATTCTCCACACTCACTACATGTGGAGCGTGATTCCGCCAGCTTGAGTGTCTCTTCCTTAGGGATATGAAGATTATTGTCCAACCTCCTTTGAATAGCATCAAGACGATCTATAATCAAGTCTTCCTGAGTCTTCTCAATCACACTCTTCTTTACTCCTTTTGAAGGTTGCAAATTCCTTGAGCTTCTCTCACCATCCCATGATTGATTTTCAACTAGCAACTTGATCAAATTCTTAGCTTTGGTGGGGGTTTTTGACATGAATGATCCTGCAGCTGAGGCGTCCAAGTGTTGACGTGATAGAAGATTCAATCCTGTGTAGAACTTCTCAACAACTTCTCCAACCATCAGACCATGATGAGGGCATTCATCCATATATTCATTATATCTTTCCCATGCTTCTCCAATGCTCTCATCAATATTTTATGTAAATCCAAGAATCTTATTTTTCAAAGCTTGAGTCTTACCAGGAGGGAAGTATTTGGCCAAGAATTCAGCTACTAACGTGTCCCACACCATTTTTACTGGGTTTTCCAATCCATTGTACCATTGCTTGGGGCGTCCAACTAGAGAGAAGGGGAACAGCCGCACACGTGCTTGGTCTCCTGTCAATCCCGCTATCTTGAATGTACTGCAAACCTCAAGGAAGTGTTGCAAGTGATGATTGGGATCTTTCGAACCTGTGAACGGTTGTTGCGCCACTATTCCAACATATCTCTCTAATTGATACGGAAGTTGATCTTGAGCTTCTTGGAAATCTGTCTTGACAATACTAGTCAATTGTGGCTTGAGATGATTAACCATAGGTACCTCCGTCATCTCCTCTTCTTCTTGCTCTTGAACTGGGTCTTCTATTGGGAATAATACTCGAGGTGTTGCGCGGACTGCTTCTCCAGCTAAACCTCCAAGTGACTTGCTTCTCTTCTCCGCTGTTCTCTTCTTGTGAAAGAGTCTTTCTGGATCATCGGTGTAATTAGAGGGTTTGTTTGACTTAGGACCGTTCATACCTGTTAGTTTCACTTAACATAATATATGTACTAGAGAGACAAGTAAAGCACAATGACTAAACACTAATACATCAAACAATGTTTAAAAACCTGCTATGGTCCCCGGCAACGGCGCCAGAAAAATTAAGCTTGTTGGTTATACCTACGCACCCACTTATATACTGCAAGAGGACGGTGTACAATTGTAGCACTTTTTCCCTTGAATTGAGTATTCCAAGGTTTATCGAATCCACTGGGACCTTAGGGATAATTAAACAAAGTTAACAGTAAAAGATCTAGTCAAAGCTATTGTCGAATTTAGGTTGCATGAGGGGGAGACTGGCCAGCGCAAAGGGGCGCCAGACAGTAAATCTGTTGTTGCGCCGATCAGCGCAGGAGTTGAGCCGATCGGCACACTAGTGAATCTAAGCCAAAGTGCGCCAGATGCCTTGTAAGCCTATGCTGTTAAGTGAGTAACCAGATATCTACTAGTGAGATCGTAACTAGAAAGTCTAATTGAATAGCATCATAATGGGTAATTACATAGATCAATGAAAACCTATAATGAATAAGACCACCCTGCTTTCCGAGCGGCTCCCGATTTATCGCTGCCGAGAGGAAACCCTTAATCACGCGAGTATCATACCCTACGAAACTATCCAATAGTACTACGCAGGCTTAGTGCTGTCACCGCTAAACCACACTACTAACATCATCAAGCAACCATAATCAATACAATGTCCGAATACTATCCTAATCACCACGATCAAGATAATATCAACTTACTTAGCCTAGAACTAAGCAATTGGAATAAGCACATGCATGATTATAGAATCAAGACAGACAAATCACCAAAACCATCATCAACATATTCAATCATCCTTGAGATACATAGAGTAAGATTCATCCCCGTCGAGATGGCCTACCTTGACGGATCAACTCTTAACACCAATGGTTCTTAAAACTCAACTAGAGATCTATTCTAACGGGGCAAGCCCCGGTGGCTCTAACTCACGGATCTGTTGTCCCTCTGTCGCCTCTCCTCTCTGCGGCCAGGGTTTACAAGTATTTATAGGGGATCTACTCGTAAAGGACTCGGTTTCTAGCAAATAAGGCGGTTGCGCCGATCGGCGCAAGCCATGTCTTCTCTGGTTTCTTCTCTGAGTCGGTTCCTCTGTCTTCCACAGCTGCCATGTGGGCCTTTTTCTTTGAGATAAAGTCTTGTACTGCACGTCAAGATCTTGAAGTTCCTTGAATCTTCTAGGCAAATATCTTCAAGTGTCTTGCGCAGATAAACTTCCATAAACATGTGGAATCGGCCTCGATCACTTCTATGGGCCAAAACACCCTAGCGCCGACCGGCTCATAGACTGCACCGATTGGCGCACTGGGCTTCTTCAGTGCTTTTCGTCGGTTCTGGATTCCTGTCCTCTCCAGCATCACTTTAATCACCAATTTTACCTGTTTCTATGATAAAGCTCCAAAACAACGCATATACAAATATATAGACAATATCATAGGTAAATGGACTAAATTAGTATCAATTATGCTCTAATTGGGGTAATATTCACATATAAAAGGGGCACTTGGGAAGTGCCAACAATGAGTACCACTGGATTTCTACTCCAAAACAGTGTTGGAAGCCATTAATATGATGGATGGGTTTAATACTGCTGTATGGAATTATGCTAATTGTATTGCAACCATGATTGCTGTAGTTTTAGTGCAAACTAAATTTCTTATTCTATATGACAACTTAACTTGATGCTAAAACTTGAAAAATAAGGATCCACTCTTAGGCTGGCTTTTTGGCAATAGAAACCCTTCCTATGGCCTGTGCATGTCTAGGAGTCGGTTGTAGTTGGCCATTTTGACGGGTCAGTCTTGCTGAGTATTAGTTGCTCAGGATGTAGCTCTATGTGGTTTTCAAATGATCTGGGTGGAGCCTGTCACTGCGGTGGAAGGTTCCTTTGGGAAGGCCACTGTCCTGACTGCTGGAACATTGAGTGGGAGCTTTGCACCAATGTTGATGAGGAGTAGGCTTGTGTGCGCTGGTACGGTGTCAAGGGTATGACACCGATCAAGGCCGGCTTCTACTACTGTGTATCACCATGAGAGGGCGTTGTATCTTACTTTCCGTCGAAACTCTTAGTACTGTTGAACTATTTCGCTTTCGCACTTTTAAAACTCTGGCTTATAATTTAAATCCAAATTTATGTAAGACTCTGTACTCTATCTATGTTCTTGTTGTAACTATATTATTTTGTCATGTGTTGTACTATTGGGCATCACAACGCGTGTCGTCACATGAAAAAGATCCTGGAACGGAATCCTCTCCATGGTAAGGCGGTTCTGTTATAATCGCTTTGCCTGTTCTAGGAGTTATAGTAATCAATCACCGGTGTCGGCTAAGTCTTCTACTCAAAAACGGCTTTGGCAGGCGCCAGCGGTGACAACGGAACATCAAGATCCACACCCGGATCAAACGGAGAGATTAGGCGATGAGGATTCAAATTCAAATTTGGTGTCAAACTCAGATGGCCGTCATGCTTCACTCATGGACCGAGTACGACCTGAATTAGACCCTAGGAAAACATATAGGCCCAGACCTAGCTTGGTCACATTGTTCTGTAAAACTGGAACTCGAAGCCGAGTTAGGGCTTTGTGTTCTATTCAGCCACCATGTTTCGTTCATACGTAGAGGGAGGAAGGTTAGGCATGGAGAACGGCGATGCATCTGTGAATGCTAATCGCAGGGGGCCTGCCAACTTCGCTACACATGGAGGTGCTCGTGGCGATGGACAGGCATCGTTTGCACGGAGTGGCTTGCAGAACACGGGGTTCCATCCTGGATGGGGGTGGCCGAGGATACCGGACTGGCCGTGGAGGCGGCAGAGGGTATGAACCTCGAGGTGGGGGATATGGTGGAAATCACTGATTCACTCGAGGTGGATATGGAAGATACACTCGCAGAGGTGCGGGTGCGAGAGGTTCAGGTTAGGGCCATGTACCAAACCCTAACCCATCTAGGGGCACAGGGGGAGGGTCAGAACATGCTTCCTAGAACCAGGCTTTGCCGAAAACAAAGTCGACGTCTGCTGGTGTCGAGGGACATCAGTCACTGAATCTTAGCAAGGTTTTTGATCAACTTTCCGCACAGACGGCTGCACTACTACAACAGGTGCTGGCTGCCATGGTAGGACAAACTGCAACTTAAAGGTCAAAGCTGGCAGAAATTCCAAATGTGGAACAAGATAAGCAAACTTCGGCCAAAAAAGTGTTTAAAGATTTACCTGAATCTTTAGCACAGGGCAATGTTAACATAACCGGGGTTAACCGGCCGGTTAACCTAGTTAATCGACGAATGGGTGTGGACCGGGTATCCCGGTCGGCCGGTTAACCCCCGATTGGGGTTTTAATTTTTTTTTCAAATTTGAAGAATTTTGTATGTAATATTTCTACAAAAAAACTAGATGAATTGTAAGGAGATTTGGTGAAAAAATTGAATCAAACCAAGGTATTTTGACAATGTATAAAATGAAAATAGGAAAAAAAGAAAAAACAATAGAAAACCCAACCTTATCCCTTCCCTACCCATCCGGTGAGGGCTCACTGCCTCTTCCCCGCTCTGCCGCACCCGACCGCGCTCGCCCTGACGCTCGGCGTCGATCTGCGCTGGCCCAGCCGTCGCGAGGAGGATCTACAGCGGCGAGCGGCTACAGGTGCGGAGGCGATGGTTAGCCGGCTTCTCAGCCCGGTTAGCCGATGGAGTCGCCCGGTTAATTGACTTTGCCGACGGGTAGCCGGGCTCGGCAGGATGGCGACTCACGCTCGGTTAGCCGATGTGGATCTCGGTTAACCGCCCGGTTGGGTCGGTTAACCGAGCTGGAGTTCCGGCTAGCCGCCGACAGAAGCTGAGGTAATTTTTTTAAGCTCAATATAAAATTGATGTAGACTTTAGCCTTTAAAATATAGGTAATTTAGAATGGAAAAAAGGTAGTAAACATGTTGTTGTACATGTTGTTATAAAATAGATGTAGCATCTCATGATTTATTTTATTGTACATGTTGTTGTTGAGATGAAGCACCTCTATGGAAGTAACAAATTTTGCATATTATTGTTATGTAGGAAGATATGGCGGCTTGTAATCAAAGTGATACTGTGTGGGAGCGTGGTGTAAACAGATTTCCAGGTTGGTCATGCAAGTATTGCAAGATTTCAAGAAAATGGGGGTGGTGCCAATCGATTCAAGCATCATTTGGCAGGAAGAGGTGGCAACATGATACATTGTAGCAATGTTCCACCAGATGGTCGGGAGTACTGTCATCGTGAGCTGGATAGAATTATGGCTAGTAAGAAAGACATGCAATGGGATAATTTGAGAAGGGAGGAAGTTGCGGGAGGAGGAGATGTGGTCCATGATATTAATGATGACGAGGATGAGGTGTTGCAGCGTGTGTTGGATATGTCTCGAGAGGAGGAGGCATATGCGAGGCGCGTATGTGATCAAGGTGGGAAATGTGAGCATGGAGGTGGTTCATCTCAACCTCAGGGCAGCGGATTGCTAGGTATGCTCAGACGGTCCATGTCCGTGAGGGGAAGGAAGGAGAAGGTTCAAACTAGGATTGATACTAGGCCATGAACAGAAAGTGCAAGGCTGGAAAAAAGGCAATTGGTAGGGTTTAATCAAAATGGTTCCACATTAAAGACATCCTCGACAGGAAGGCTGATAATCCTTGGCAGGGTTTGGTCAAAATGGTCGCTGTCAAGGAGACTCAAAGATGGGGGAGGTGATTTTTTTTAATTTTCGTTGAACGTGTCTAAAGCAGTGAATTAATTTATATATGTTTGATGTTTCAGGTGAGGGCATTGCAGTCCTAACTGGCCATGAGATTGATGGAGTATATTTAGATGAAAACGAGGCCGAAATAAAAAAAGCAGTTTGAGAAGTTCCAGCGAGAGTGGCCAACTCACGGTATTACAATTATGTGTGATTCATGGACGGGACCAACAGGGATGAGTGTCATCAACTTCATGGTGTATTGTAATGGGATAATGTATTTCCACAAATCAGTTGGTGCCACTGGACATAGCCAGGTTGCGAAGTTTGTTTTTGGGGTAAGTTAATGTCATTTGATAAACTTGTGAATATGTCCCCTGTCATGTTAGTAAAGAATTTTTGTGTTGACAGAAAATTGAAAAGGTGGTTAAAGAGTTGGGTCCAGAAGCGATACGAGATTGGATGGAGAACGGTCGGTCCAATGCTGTGCCATTACTTGATATTCCTATTTTGGTATTTTGGATTTCAGGGCACCGAGAGCGACACCCCTATTCCGTCAAGAATGGTGATCGAAGATGATACTCCTATAGAGTTATAAAGATATACTGGGACTACTTCTCTTGCTGAGTGGGCAGATAAACATGTGGGTGACACACATATAGGAAAGCGCAAAATGTTAAGCATGAGGAAGGAAAAAGGCAAGAAATAGAAGAAGACAACTAAAGGAAAACCAGTTCGTAGTGATGATTCTACTAATAGTGACAATGACAGCCTAACCTATCAAGAGTCAGATGATAGCAGTTCTGCCCCTTCTTCTGGTGACTCAGACAACCCTACTATTGTGCTTATGTATTCTACTAACTCAATGTATTATGTATTGGTGCCTAATATTGTGCTTAATATTTAAAAAATGTCATGCCAATTTTTTCCTATTTTTTGGATCAATTTTCTATTTTTTTTTTCCAAAAATCGAGTTGGCAGCTCCTGTGACCGGTTAACTGGCCGGTTAACCGGTCTAACCAGTCGGTTAACCGAACTGCGACCGTGCGCCATCCAAATCAAATTTTGTTCGACTAACCGGCCGGTTACACCGGTTAACCGGTGAACCGGGCTCGACCTGTTATACCGGCCCGGTCAGTTTTGTTAACCTTGGCACAGGGTGCAGTTAGGAACAATTCAGGTAATGCAAAAGCTCCATATTGCTACAGATGTCTGACTAAGGGCCATGTGATTGCTGATTGTACCACAGAGCTCTTTTGTGAGATATGTCAAAGCAATGAGCACATAAAGACAAGATGTCCACTGTACAAGATTGCAAATAGAACATATGCGATACCATGTGGATATGCTCTCGATGGTCTTGGTTTCTTCTACATACCTCATTCAGCAAAACCCAAAATCAAGACTGATGTGAAAGCGGCACTGATCAAAGTAACTGAAGGAAAACTGAATGTTACTCAGGTTACAAGTGAGCTAGAGAGACTCATACCTGGTAAATGGAAGTGGAACGTGGAGGATGTAGGCAACAATTCATTCCGCACTGCATTTCCATCGACAGGTGAGCTGCAACGTATGGTAGAATGGGGTACAGTTCAGACAAAACACAACGCGAAGATGGTCATTGCTGAGCGAGGTGATCGTAACAAGGCAAAGCAAACTTTGGAGAAAGTTTGGGTCCAATTTACTGGTCTACCTGATGAGTTACGTGAGTTCCTAGTGATATGGGCTGTTGGCTCTATTCTAGGAATCACAAAGGACGTCGACATGATGTTCACTAGAGCACATGAGATTCCTAGGCTGCAAGTCATGGTGCTGGACAAAGAACTCATTCCTGCATCGGTTGGTGTAGTCATTGGGGAGGAGGTCTATGAGCTAAGATTTGGACTGGAGGTGCAAGAGAATAACCCAAACCCACAACCCACAACCCATGGAGTTGGACGGGAATGGGGGAGAGCAGGGAGAAAAAGACAAGGAAGATGGACGAAAAGATAAACAACAGCAACCACAGCAACAAGAGGAAAAGCAGAAGCTAATGCAGAGTGCTATGGGCACAAAGGGGACTGGACCTTCGGCCAAGGCTAACGACAGTGGCACCAAAAAAACATATAAGCTTACTGTTCCTGGTTTGCCTAATAATAGTGACGAGCTGGAGTGGGGAGATTTACAAGAGGAATCAGAGGAAGACGATGATGAAGGAGTGGACTATGCTGAACAGGTGCAGGCGATGTTAGGTGATGTGCCGATTGATGATCAAGATTCTGATGATTCTCCAATGGAAGTAACTCCTGTTAGAGCTAATGACAAGATATAAGAATTGGCCGCTATCCCTGAGGCTTCCACGCGGACACGCAAGAGCAAGCGCAAGGCTGCTCCGGCTGATCGGGAAGTTCAGGAGCATGCCGAGAAGCTTAAGGCGGCACGCAACCTGGAGAACATGCTGTCAGAATTTAAATAATTCGTTTCTTCAATTTTCAAATGAACGCATTGTTACTAGCTTATCAGACTTAGGCATTGTTATGGGTAATGATAAAAATAAAATTCATGATGCCGTAAGTATCATTAAAGAGTTAGAGAAGCATAGAATCGAAAATTCTGTAGTGCAGGATAGAATCTGCTCGGTGTTTGATAGAGAAGAAAAGGAAATGGAGGAAGAAAATGAAGTTGATAAACTCATTCTTAGTTCACTGTGTAGTGATATTATGGAAGAAGTGATGGATTTGGATAGCACCTATATTGATAATGGCAAAGCTGTTCCAAATAAAAAAACCATCTTCTTCTTCTAAAAAGAAAAAGACTAAAGGAAAATTAAAATCAGTACATAGTGAACAATGAAGGGTGTTTTGTGGAACAGTAATGGGTTCAAGGACCCAAAGAAACACAAATTCATTACAGACCTAACTAAGGAGCAAGATCTTAGTTTTATTGTTATATCTGCTATATCTGAAACTGGAAGGAGCGAGTTCATGCTGAATTTCCTTAAAAAATTATGTTATGAAAAGGAATTGATATGGCATTGTAAGGCTTCTAAAGGAAGGTCAGGTGGCATTTTGTTAGGCATAGACCTACAAACTTATGATATAGGAGCCATAGATGAAGGAGATTATTATGTGAAATTCACTTTATGTAACAAAGCGGATAATTTTAAATGGACTCTTGTGGTGGTATATGGTCCAGCACAAACACATTTTAAAGAAAATTTTCTAGCTGAGTACACATGGCTAGTCATGAATATTTTCCACTTCTAATTGGTGGTGATTTTAACATCCTAAGAAGCCCTACAGAAAACAATAAGGACAATTATGACCATAGATGGCCTTTTTTATTTAATGCTGTCATTGACGGTTTAAACTCAAGAGAACTTGAGATGTCTGGAAGAAAGTATACTTGGGCAAATAATTTAGCTAATCCAACATATGAGAAATTAGATAGAGTTTTAATGACCACTGAATGGGAGCAAAAATACCCTCTATCAATGGTCCAGGCCCTTACAAGAGAAATATCGGATCATACACCTCTTCTTATTCAGTTTGGTGAAGCATGATCATTGTATAATCAACCGTCTTTCAAGTTTGAATTAGGCTGGTTGTTACGAGATGGCTTCATTCGTATGACAAGAGATATCTAGTTAAATATTGATGTTGTGGGTACTCCTATGGAAAAATGGCAAGCAAAAATTCGTTGGGTGCGCCAATATTTACGGGGTTGGGCAAAAGATGTTAGTGGTCATTATAAAAAAGAGAAGAAGAAGATCTTAGACACGTTGGATGTGTTAGATAAAAAAGCAGAAAAATATTATTCTAACACCAGATGAAATAAACCTTAAGCAATGCTTAAACAATAGATTAGCAGAGCTTCTGAGGGAAGAAGAAATCAAATAGTATCAAAGAGCAAAGGTAAAAGAATTACTAGAGGGTAATTCTAATACTAAATATTTTCAGGTTGTGGCAAATGGTAAACATAGGAAAACAAGAATTTATCAACTTCAACATGAGGATCAAATAATTGAGGGTGATGTTGCGTTAAAGCAATATATTACCAACTACTATAAAGGTCTATTTGGGCCACCATCTGTGAACTCATTTACAATGGATGAAAGCTAGATAGATGATATTCCTCAAGTAATGGAGTTGGAAAACAAAGCATTAATTGAACATTTTACTGAAAAGGAGGTAAGAGATGCAATATTTCAAATGGAGCATAATAAGGCCTCTGGACCAGATGACTTTCCAACAAAGTTCTATCAGGCTTGTTGGGATTTCATTAAAGGGGACTTGATGACACTTTTTAGTGAATTTCATGGTGGTACTTTACCTCTATACAGTCTCAATTTTGGCACAATTATCCTCCTACCTAAGTGTCGTGAAGCTAATAGAATACAACAATACAGACCTATCTGTTTATTAAATGTAAGTTTCAAGATACTTACCAAAGTGGCCATGAATAGAGTAACAGGAGTGACACAAAAGGTTATAACTCCAACTCAAACAACTTTTATACCGGGCCGCAATATCATGGAGGGAGTGATAGTACTACATGAAACTATACAACAAATGCATAGAAAAAAACAAAATGGGGTCATACTAAAAATTGATTTTGAGAAAGCATACAATAAGATTAATTGGGCGTTTATACAAGAAACACTGAAAATGAAGGGCTTTTCACCAACATGGTGTAAATGGATAGCTTCCTTCACTCAAGGAGGGCATGTTGGAACCGAAATTAATGATTAGATTGGTCCAAATTTTCAAACAAAGAAAGGAGTGCATCAAGGAGATCCACTATCACCCATTTTATTTAACATTGTCGTAGACATGTTAGCAATTTTAATTAGAAGGGCTAAGGAAAATGATCAGATCACTGGGATCATTCCACATCTGGAAGAAAATGGACTATATATATTACAGTATGCGGATGACACTATATTATCTATGGAACACAATCTAGACCAGGCAAGAAATATGAAGCTACTTTTAACTACTTTTGAACAAATGTTAGGTCTTAAGATAAACTACCATAAAAGTGAGTTGTTTTGTTTTGGGCAAGCAAAAGAAGATGAAATGCAATACACACAATTATTTGGGTGCAAATAGGAATCATTTCCATTCAGATACCTAGGGATTCCTATGCATTACAAAAAGTTGAGTAATGGCGACTGGAAGGTCATTGAGGAAAGAATAGAAAAGAAGCTAAGTAGCTGGAAAGGAAAACATTTATCAGTTGGTGGGCGATTAGTTTTGATTAATTCTGTCCTAACAAGTCTTACAACATTTATGCTCTCATCTTTTGAAGTGCCAAAGGGCGTACTTGAAAGAATAGAGTATTAAAGGTCACGTTTCTTTTGGCAAAGTGATAGTCAAAAGAAGAAATATAGATTGACAAAATGGAGTATCATTTGTCAACCTAAGGACCAAGGAGGATTAGGAAATATTGAAGTCCAAAATCAATGTCTGATTAGTAAGTGGATTTTTAAATTGATAAATGAAGAAGGTATGTGGCAAACAATTCTTAGAAATAAATATCTTAAAAACAAAACTATAGGAAAGGTAGAGAGAAAGCCTAGGGATTCACACTTCTGATCAGGTCTAATGAAGGTCAAAAACCAATTCCTTAGATATGGATCTTTTCGGATTAATGATGGAAAGCAAATCCGTTTCTAGGAAGATAAGTGGATAGGCAATGCTACCTTTGGACAGCAGTACCCATCATTGTATAATATCGCTAGGAAAAAGAGTGATTCTGTAGCTACTGTTCTTAGCACCATACCACTTAATGTACCACTTAAGACTTAGTGGCAAGAATTGCACATGTTCAATTGAACAACAATGTTGACTTGTTCAAATGGAATTTGCATCAGCATGGGATGTTCTGGGTTCATTCTATGTATCTAGCTGTGATTAACAGTGGGGTAACTGAAAGGAATAAAGTGCAATGGAAACTTAAAACACCACTAAAAATTAAGATTTTCATGTGGTACTTATACAAAGGGGTGGTGCTAACAAAAGATAACCTAGCAAAGAAAAATTGGAATGGATGTAAAACTTGTAGTTTTTGTCTAGCAGATGAAACAATTCAACATCTTTTCTTTGATTGCAAGAATGCAAGATTTCTTTGGGGGCTAGTACAAATCTGTTTTGGGTTAGAACCTACACTGCACGGATACGGATAGTGTATCGGTAT
Organism: Eleusine indica; assembly: GCA_030378355.1. NCBI lineage: Eukaryota > Viridiplantae > Streptophyta > Magnoliopsida > Poales > Poaceae > Eleusine > Eleusine indica. Next base: position 52,494,851 of record CM059494.1, read on the forward strand.
CCGGCGGATACGGATACATCGATACGCCATTTTTCTAGAAAACCTGATACGTGGATACGTTTTACTTTTTTTATAAAATAAAAAGAAATAATAATTTGAGCTATAATATGGGCTTACAAGGCTAACATGAGTTAATAGTTCATAAGACAGCCCAATTTAACATTAGATGCAACAAATCATGTGAGGCTGGCAGGAGAGCCAGTACATAACCATCTGGTGGGCTGGGATCGTCCCTAAAAGTATCCCCTAGCAGGCCAAACTGACCCAATACGTATCGGCTGAAGTATCCGATTTTCTGCTATTTATTTTTATTCGGATACTTGGTGGATATGTATCCAAGATTTATCCAACGCGTATCCGTATCAGATATGTATCCAAGTATCCGATACACTGCACCTTGAAGTATCCGTGTTTCATAGGTTAGAACCACCTCTAAATGCTGATCACATGTTTAATGAGTGGCTAAATGGAATAGGAAGTAAACTAAAACAACAACTACTTGCAGGGGCTTCTGCATTTTGTTGGGCGATATGGCTAAGAAGAAATGATGTTGTTTTTGAGAAAATACCTATGAAATCTTATATGCAGGTACTATACATGGGAACATATTGGCTTCACACTTGGAGTCAGTTGCAAAAGCATGAGGAGGACATGACCTTAATAAAGGATGCATGCCGAAAGATGGAGATGGTGGCAATGAAAATTTTCGTCGACCATGGATGGAGATTTAGCAATAAGATTTTGAAAGTGCATCTAGGCACCTAATTTTGTTTTGGTGATTGGCGTCAATACAATTAAGAATGGACTAATGCTTTCATTGAGTATGTGTGTAGATGACTATCTCAATTGATGAATGAAATGCATTGAAACAAAAAGAGAAAAGAAGATGGTCATTTCACTCAAGTTGAAAGTCTAAAATTCACTCAAGAATGAAGGATTTATGTTGTTTTTATTTCTAATCTTGAGTATAGGTAAACCGTACTATTAAGAGGGCTATAATTTACAAATTCGGTAAAGTCAAATGCTCAAATTTCCCATAAATTCCATTTCTGTCGCCCTCTGTTTTTGCCTTCATTGGCAGTGCTGGTGGTCCTCACCGGTAGTGCTGTGCCAATGGACTCATCGGTAGTGCCGGTCGCTAAATCCAGAGAAGGCTGTTCTGTCTGGCTCTCTGGCTGTAGCTCATCAGCAGTGCCAATCACCCTAATGGATAGTGCCGGTCGGTTCTACCAGAGAGCCACTCTTTCTGCCTGGCTCAGCCTGTAGCTTATCGGCAGTGCCGAGCCCCTGATTGACAGTGCCGGTCCCCTCTCCACAGAGACTGTCACCCCTCAGGCTCTCTGGCTGACTGCGATCGACAGTGCCGGTCTTCTTGATCGGCAGTGCCGGTCAAGGTCTCCAGAAATCACTTGTCTTCTCTGTGGCTGCCTCATCAGCAGTGCCGATGTCTTGATCGGCAGTGCCGGTGCAGGCCGAATCCTTGTCTGCAGATCTATGATAGTGTGTTAGAAACCCTACTGGCAGTGCCGATGGCTCGATAGGCAGTGCCGGAGCAGGGCGTCTAGACAGGCCAACGACTCTTTTTGAGCCCCTTGTATAAAAGGCCCTCACCCCACTTCGTGCCCTCTCTCTGGAACCCGAAAATCATTTGGCACTTTTGAGCTTCACTCTCCTCATTCTCCCTCTCCAAGTCCAAGCTTCATTTCTTGAGCTAGGGTTCGAGTGAGCCATTGATTCCTAGTGAAAAGAGCACCCCTCCACTCTTGAGCATTCGACTTAATCATCTTTGTAACTTGTGCTTGTTACTCTTGGAGCTTTGCTCCTAGATGGTTAGAGATGCCCGTAGAGCTCCCAACTTGTGTGGTGATGCCTCAGGAAGTTTGTATCACCCATCCTGCAAGGGATTTGCTAGTGGAGAACTCAAGCTCGATCTTTGTGGTCGCTTGAGTGAGAATAGGGTTGAACGTGACCCGGTCCTTTGTGGACTTCTCAATGGAGACGTAGGGTTCTTTGTGAGTCCGAACTTCGATAACAAATCTTGTGTCTCCGTGTGCTCTTTTATTTACTTGTTTTTTAATTACTCATTACCTAGGGTTTGTTTCTGTATTTGCTTAAATTGCTAGATCTACTTGAGTAGCCCTTGTTTTGTTATTTCTTATTGTCATAGTGTTCCTTTTCTTCTACTACTGTAGTCAATTATCACATAGTAACCGCGAAACCATTTAATCCTACATTTCACACGACTGTCTGTTCATCCATCAGCACTGTCGATCGCCCATCGGCAGTGGCCATCGGCACTGCCGATCACCATCACCGGCACTGCCGGTCAGTCTAATAAATTTTTTTAAGTCCAATTTTGTAGGATTTTTATATTTGCCTATTCACCACCCCCCCCCCCTCTAGGCAACTTTCAATTGGTATCAGAGCAGGATCTTCTTGAAGGCTTAACCGCTTGAAGATAAAGATGATAAAGGGAAAGGAAATTCCGCCTAGTGGAACATCCGAAGCATGGACCGAGGATGATGTATTTGGAGAAAATCCAAGGATTGAAGATATTGATAAAGATGGGCTACCAAAAACATACAACAATGTCATGTTTGATTATGATGATCTCAAAGAAGATCGCATTGGGTAAGGGTCCGGTAGACTCCCCTACTTTGATGGACAATTTTATGATCATTGGAAATGCAAGATGATGATGTATTTGGAATCCATGAGTCCTCATGTTGCAAGTATAACCGGAGAATGGTTTCTTGTGGGAGAATAGAGACAATCCAACCCGCAAGGATCAAATCAACATTCATCACAATGTCGTGGCTACTAGTGCAATTGTTTCCGCACTTAGTGCCACCGAGTATGACAAGGTAGCCGGAATAAAGAATGCCAACCAACTAAGGAGAAAACTTGAGGTTATCTATAAGGGCATTGATTCTGTTAAAGATACAAGACTTGAAGAATTACAAAATGAGTTCAACTTGTTCATCATGGGTCCGAGGAAGGCCCAAAAGAAGTTCATGATAGGCTCATGAGAATTGTGAATCAAAGAAGAGCACTAGGAGCTAGAATGACCGACTTGGATATCAACAAGAGACTACAACAAGCATTCAGACCATAGGATAGCAACATTTGCTCAAATATTAGAGAGAATGACAACTTCAAAACATTCTCCACCGATGAAGTGCTCGGGTAGCTTCTTTCCTAAAAGCAACAAAATGATCAAGGCAACAAGATAAATGCCTTGATCAAGCAAATTGAGGGAGCAAATGGTGACAAAAATAATATAGCACTCAATGCTACATGAGAAAAGCAAGAGAGGAAGAAGAAGAAAGTGGTTGACTCTAGTGATGAAGATAGTGATGATGAGATGGCTTTACTTGTGAGAAGATTCAAGTCATTCCTTAAGAAAGATGTCTATAAGAAGAAAAGCCATGTTAAAGGCAAAGAAAGAAAGTCGAAGAGAACTTGCTATGAATGTGGTGATGAAGGACATTTCATTGCGGAATGTCCAAAGAAGAAGACTAAGGAAGAAAGAAGGAAGGCAAACAACACAAGAAAGACAAGAAGTACAAGAAGCATAGAAGAGGTGAAGCTCACATTGGACAAGAATGGAATTCCGATGACTCATCCTCTTCATCCTCTGAATCCGACTCGGATGAGGGAGGCATTGCTACACTTGCCATTGGCATCACTCCCACCAACACTTCTCTATTTGGGAGCTTGAGTGATGATGATGATGACAACACTCACAAGTGCCTCATGGCAAGAGCATCGAAGGGCAACAAAATCTGAACACAAGCGTTCCTCTTATGCTAGTAGTAGTGATGATGAAGATGATGATGATGATGATGATGATGATGCTTCACTTCCTAAAATGCTTGAATTTATGGAATTACTTGAAAAACAAAAGGAAAAAATGATAGGCAAGATGAGCTACTTGAGAAACAAGAAGACTTGCTTATTCTTGAAAAGAAAAGAAACCTTGAATTAGAGTAGCTCCTAGAAGAAGAGAGAAAGAAAAATAATGACTTAACTATGTCTCTCACTAAAATTAAGAATACTTGTGAGAATGTTAAGAGCACTAAAGATGAACTTCAAGAAAAGTATGAGGATTTGGAAAAGACTCATAAGTCACTTGAAGAACAATATAGGATTCTTTCAACTTTCACATCCTTCTCAAATAATTCCTCTCATGCTTCCACTAGCAAAGGATGTGATAGATGCAATAATATTGATGTTGATGCTTGTGCTACTAATGTTAAATTGATTGATGATTTGAACAAGCAAGTAAAGGCTCTTGAAAGCAAAATACAACATGAGAAAAATGTTGTTGATGATGAGAAGACAAAGTATGCAAGAGGTGCATACTCATATACTAGAATGCCACATGTCATGGATGGCATTGGTTATGTTGAGGGTTCTAAGCATAATGCTAGGGAGAACAAGAAAGGGAAGGAATTCCTCAAGTTCACCAAGGAAGGATCTTATCAAAAGAAGCAAGCCAAGAACAATGAAACTAACCAAACTTCTTTTGTTAATGATTTTCATGCTAATGTGCCTAACACCTCATGTGCACTATTTCATGATTTTGATGCCTCTTATGTGCTCCTGAGAAACATGCATGGTTGTGTTTTTGCTAAATATGTTGGTCCATGCAACAAGAGGCCAAAGACTTGTGTGTGGGTGTCTAAAGTGCTTGCAACTAATATGAAAGGACCCAAGCAAATTTGGGTACCTAAAAACAAAGCTTAATTTATTTTGTAGGACTATGTGTCTGGAGGGTCAAGTTGGGTGATTGATAGTGGATGCGCCAATCATATGACCGGAGACAAAAAGATGTTCAAGTCATTCGAGCCAAGTCACAACAAAAATGAGTACATCACATTTGGTGACAGTGGAATGGAACAAGTACTAGGTTATGGTAAAGTCCCTCTCACTCCTTCTCATTCTCTTTCTAAGATTATGCTTGTTGATCACGTTGACTTCAATCTTTTGTCTATTTTGCAATTTTGTAAAATGGGCTATGATTGTTTGTTCAACGGATGTGGTGTGACCGTCTATAAGAGGAGTGATGAGTCGGTTGCTTTTAAGGGTGTGCTTAAAGGAAAGCTTTATGTTGTGGACTTCTCCACGGATAAAGCTAGACTTGGTACATGCTTATTAGCGAAGTCCAACATGGGGTGGTTGTGGATAGAAGGCTAGCCCATGTTGGTATGAGAAATCTTCATAAACTCCGAAAGGGCGGCCACATCATAGGACTAACCGATGTTTGCTTTGAGAAGAATAAAATTTGTAGTGCATGTCAAGCGGGAAAACAAGTTAGAGCATCACACCCCGCCAAGAATATGATGACCACCACAAGGCCATTAGAGATGTTGCACATGGACCTCTTCGGTCCCGTCTCCTACATAAGTATTGGTGGTAACAAATATGGTCTTGTAATTGTTGATGACTTTTCTCGCTTCACGTGGGTATTCTTTTTGCATGATAAAGGTGAAGTAAAAGATGTGCTCAAGACATTCATGAAAAGAGTAAAAAATGAATATAAAGTCAAGATCAAGAAAATAAGGAGTGACAACGGCACCGAATTTAAGAACACTCAAGTGGAAGAGTATCTTGTTGAAGAAGGCATCAAGCATGAATTTTTGGCACCCTACTCCCCTCAACAGAATGGGGTGGCCGAAAGAAAGAACCGCACGCTCATTGAGATGGCAAGAACAATGCTTGATGAATACAAGACGTCTTACCGTTTTTGGGCCGAAGCCGTCAACACCGCATGCCATGCCTCCAACCGGTTGTATCTCCATATGAGCATCTAGGCCCCTAATTTTGTTTTGATGATTGACGTCAATATAATTAAGAATGGACTAATGCTTTTATTGACTATGTGTGTAGATGACTATCTCAATTGATGAATGAAATGCATTGAAACAAAAAGAGAAAAGAAGATGGTCATTTGACTCAAGTTGAAAGTCCAAAATTCACACAAGAATAAAGGATTCATGTTGTTTTTATTTCTAATCTTGAGTATAGGTAAACCGTACTATTAAGAGAGGTATAATTTACAAATTTGGTAAAGTCAAATGCTTAAATTTCCCATAAATTCCATTTCTATCGCCCTCTATTTTTGCCTTCATCAGCAGTGCCCGTGGTCCTCACCAGCAGTGTCGATCCACCCTCCCAGAGACGCTGTGATGCCCAGACACTTCTCTGGCTTCTGTCTTGTCATCATCGGCAATGCTGATGGCCTCATCGGTAGTGCCGGCCACTCCAAATCATTTTCCTCATCCTTAACTCCGTACCTCTGATGAGGAAATCACTCCTATGGATAAACACAACACTCCTCCAAATCTGGACTTGCAAGGTCCAATGACTAGAGCTCGTGTACGACGACTAAATTTAGAGGTGAGCTCGTTCCTACGTTCTTCGCTATATGTTACTTTTGAGAATGGTTTGCTACCTAATAATTATTTTATGATTAGAAACCATGGAGAGGACCAGGAGATGATGGGAGAAGGAGTTGGAAACGTGGAGGACTAGCAAGGGCTTGGAAGCCAAAGTGGAGGCCCAATCAAAACCGACTTCGAGTCTGTTTCGGGGCCTAGGACCAGTCTGTACTAAAACAGTCGCCCAGGACGCATACGGACTCGGATTTGGACGTTCTTCATATGCACGGAAATATAAGGAGAAGACCTTTCCAATGCCACCGTCCTCATGTCAAAATTCATTCGGAGTCATCGGGAATCATCAAAACAAGAGAGAGTCCAGAATCTGTGTCGGTGCTGCGTCGCCTATTTTTGGCCTTTGGGCTTTGTATCTAGTTGAGCCCAATTAGGGGCGCGTCCAGAGGGTCTTGCACGACCCTAGGGTCTTTATATACAGCCGCTGCCGCACCATTAGGGTTCGGGTTTTGCTTAGATCAATTCTGTTCATAAACAGTTTTGCCGTTCATCGGTTTGTGAGACCCCAACTTCGAGAGTTTAATCATACATCTGCAATTGTGTTGCATTCTTGGTTGTTCTTGCTTGTGTTCTTGATTCGCAGGTAGGGATTAGCCTTCTCGGCGAGGTCAATCATCTTTAGGACGGTTGATAACCAGAGGAGACGTCGTGCTGCGATTGCGGGGTTTAGAACGTGCTGTTCTGAAGCCGGATCGATTTGTGTGTCGCCTCCGACCAAATCAACTTACCAAGAACCTTTCGGAAGATCGGGAACCCTTGTTCACATCAACCTCCTTACCAATCCGCAAACATATGTTGGAAGTTATTCGGTCGAGGTGTATTAAAGGAGAATCAAAACACTCTCCAAAGGAAACGAGCTAGAGTGCACTCAAAGAAAAGATGTTGTATGCTTTCACCTAAATTACAGAAGCAACATTTAGTGTTTCCCTCCCAGTTCCTTCTCGCTAAGTTATCTTTTGTTAAAGTGGCACCTTTAAATAAATACCACAAGAAAACTTTTATCTTAAGTGGTACTTTGATATTCCAAAGATGCATGGTAAAGGGCAAGGCTTGCGTATTTGAAAGGGCATAGTACATTTATTTGACTGAGAACAATCCGTTTTGATTTAGATCCCATTTAAAACTATCTCTATTACTTGACAAATGAAATCCTGAGAGTTCTGTAGTTAATTGGTACCAAGACACTAAGTTTTGGCCAAGCAGACCTCTCCTAAAAGTAACATTCAACAGAGTGAAAGACAAAACTTCTGCCACTGTTGCGTTTTTATTCTAACAATGTTAAAAAGGTTTGGGAAATGATCCCTAAGGCAACCATTACCTAACCAAGCGTCCTCCAAAAAGGTCCGGGTTCCATCACCAAGATGTAACGACCCTAATTGTAGCAATTCTCTTTTTACTCCTAAAATACTAGTTCAAAAATTTGAATCTCCTGGGATATGTTCAACTTGTGTTAGAGTTTTTGACCGTAAATATTTACATTTTAAGATGTTCTGCCAATCCCATCACTATTGAAAAGCCTAAAAAGCCACTTACTAAGTAAGCATTTGTTTTGGATTTCTAGGTTGAGGATTCCCATTCCCTGTTGATCTTTTGGAGTACACAGAATGCTCCATTTAGTTAACCTATACTTCTTTTTGTGCCCTCATTCTGCCAAAAAAATCTAGACCTATAGTAGTCCAGTTTTTTCAAGACGCCTTTGGGAACCTCAAGAAATGAGAACATAAACATGGGGTAGGCTGCTTAAAACCGAATTGATTAAGGTCGAACTCCCCCAACCGACAACATTTTACTTCTCTAGCAGCTTAGCCTTTTCTGGAATCTCTCTTCAATATGTTTCCCATCTGCATTAGCCAATCTCCTATGATGCATGGGAATTCCTAAGTACCTAAATGGGAGGGCACCCAGATCGCACCCAAAAATATGTACATATTCATTTAATGACTCCTAAGCCTCCCCATAGAAAAAGAGCTCGCTCTTATGAAAGTTTATTTTGAGACCAGATAGTTGTTAAAACGCACTTAGCAAAATTTTCATGTTTCTCGCCTCATCTAGATTATGATCAAGAAGAATAATTGTGTCATCGGCGTACTGGATAGACAAACTGTCCTCAGTGAGATGCAGAACAACGCCACTAATTTGACCATCTACTTTGGCTTGTTCAATCGCAATAGAAAGAAAATCGATAGGTAAGTTGAACAGGATAGGCGATAAACCCCTTACCTTACCCCTTTTTTGTCTGAAAGAAATGACCCACATGATCATTCAACTTAACCACTACGCTACCTTTTTCCATTACTTTCCTGATCCAGTTACACCACTAAGGTGAAAAACCTTTTAATCTCAAGGCTTGTTGTAGAAAGGGCCACTTAATTTTGTCATAAGCTTTCTCGAAATCTAGTTTAAGAATTACTGCATTGCTCCTCTTCCATTGGAGCTCATTAAGCGTTTCATGTAAGGTGACGACCCCATCCGAAATGAAACATCCATGCAAGAAGGCTGACAGGGATAGTGAAATGTGATTGTCCTCTATCGAAGAGATCCTATTGTTCAGCACCTTAGTGAAGATCTTAAAGCTCACATTTAACTAACAAATGGGACCATATTGCTAAATGCACATAGCATCCTCTATTTTAGACAACAACGTGATTAAACAAAAATTAAGTGAGTGAATGGGCAATTCACCACTATAAGAATCTATAAACATGTCAGTTAAGTCTCCCTTTACAACTTCCCAGAAGAATTGGTAGAACTCAGCTGGGAACCCATCGGATCCAGGTGCCTTATTGTGTTCCATTTGGAACACAACTTTTTTTATTTCCTCCTCTGAAAATGCTGCACTGAGAAACTTATTCTCCTGCAAGGATACTTGCAGAATATCATCTCTAACTCCCTCATCAATGACAAACTCATTGTCTTCATGAGGTCCAAAAAGATTTTTATAAATGTTGGTAATGTAACACTGAAGATTATCATGCCCAACTATAATCCCTTCGTCTTGCTCAAGTTGGAAAATATGTGTTTTCCTATGACTCCTATTTGCGAGAAGCTAGAAATATTTGGTGTTGTTGTCGCCCTGTAACAGTTTAGTTGTCTTAGCACGTTGCAGCCAATATAATTCTTCTTCCCTGAGTAACTTTTGTAACTCACTTTTAAGGTTTATTCTGATTTCAGTTTCTTGAGGCAAGAGCACTGAGCTTTCAGCTTTCCTGTCTAGACATCCAAATCATTTAAAATCTTAATCTTTCTTAAGTTACTTATAGCCCCTTCATTTCTGGCCCAACCCCTTAAATATCTCCTCACTCTTCTAATTTTATTTTGCCACCTAGCCAAGGATGTGGAACCCATGTTTTCAGATCCGCCACACAGCTGCAATCTGCTCATAGAAGCCATCTTTTTGGAACCAACCTAGCTCAAACTGAAATAATCTAGCATTCCCTCTATGACCATGCTGACCAAATGAGAGTAAAAGCAGCGTGTGATCTGAGATTTCTCTAGTAAGGGCATGAACCGAGGCTAGAGGGAACTTTAGCTCCCAATCCGTACTCACTAAGATACGACCTAGCTTTTCATAAGTTGGTACCTCGGCATAATTGACCCAAGTAAATTGTCTCCCTGAAAGTTCTAGCTCTTTGAGATTGAGCGAATCAATAATGGCATTAAAGAGATTAGGCCAATGACTTTGAAATCTATTATTATTATTATTCTCTGATGGAATTCAGATAATGTTGAAATCTGCACCAACCACAATAGGATGACTTTTGCTACTACAGCTCCTAACAAGCTCTGCAAGGAACTCATCTTGAGCTGCTCTATAAAGCAACATAAGTGTCCATTTAAACCCGTCTACTCTATTCGTTAGTCTGAATTTAATGTGGAAATCACCCACTTCTACCTCATCCACTAGAAAAATTGACAAGTTAACACCTAAAGGAATTCCTCCGGACATCCCCCTAGGAGGTGTCCAATGCCAGAAAAAATCTGCATTTGCAGAGAAGTGTCCAAGGCTCTTAGCCGAAAAATTGGACTTACCTGTCTCAAGAATCGAAATGAAATCTAAATGATGCTCTCTAGAAGACTCAAAAAGAAATCTATGCTTAGCTAAATCACACAAACCTTTACTATTCCAGAAGATGCCTTTCATTAGAACACAATCTTCTTTTTTGCTTTCACTCTCCTATTTGACATTCCTCTCTTTTTGAAAGCAACTTGCTTAATAGGAATGTCAACCAACTCACCACTAAGATGATCTGAACCGTCAAACAGTTCTTCTGTGAGATCACCATAAAGGCGTCCCAGGGGTGATGAGAAAACGAGGTCCTCGTCATCACTAACTATCAAGAGATCTACACCTGACTTACCTAGTCTAGGTTTTTGTCTAGCAACTTCTACCCTTTGAATTCTAGACACTTCTAAATCTGCCTTATTACAAGAATAGCCCAACGAGATACCCACTGATCTAATATTCTTCTTAATAATAGAGGGGGAAGTTGGGATCATTGAAGATAACTTACCCGGGCTGTCGAGGTTTTTGAAAGCCGCCACTTTAGTCGCCTTCTCCAGAGAATCACAGTCTGCCATTGCAGCTGAGCGCTTGCTCTGCTGAACAGAGGATAGTCCAGCTTCAGTGAAAACCCAGGTCTGCTCGAAGCCTAATACTTTCGACTTAATACCTGACGCGGAGATTCCTGCAGCCATCAGGTGGTCATGCAAACCATCTGGTGGCAACTCAGACCCTAGAGCCGTAGAAGTGGTAGGGCTCAAAGGGGCATGCAGTGTCGGATGAAACGTCATCAGGGTAGTCAGACCGTGCTCTCCAGGAATGGACACATTGGATCCTCTCCCTAGCAGGGCCGATGAGGTCCCCAACTTCAAGGGCGTAGAGATCGGTGAGGGTCGCAAAGAGGAGGGTTTGCCTCCAGTGCCTGATCCACCCCCTCCACCAGGCCCCGCCTTGCTTGCGACCTTCTTCACCATAGACTTGTTCAGCGCCGGCACAACAAAAGAGCTCCCCACGTCCTTTTTGCCACTATCGTATTTAGCTCGTGCACTGACACAGCTTGAGGCCACATAGGTTGGAGCATTAGCATTTGCTACCTGCAACTGAGTAGCCGGCTGCTGTTGGCACTTCTCAAGTGCCCCTTTTATATGTGAATATTACCCCAATTAGAGCATAATTGATACTAATTTAGGCCATTTACCTGTGATATTGCCTATATATTTGTATATGCGTTGTTTTGGAGCTTTATTGCAGAAACAGATAAAATTGGTGATTAATGCGATGATGGAGAGGACAGGAGTCCAGAACCGACAAAAAGCACTGAAGAAGCCCAGTGCGCCGATCGGCAGCCCATGAGCCGATCGGCGCAAGGGTGTTTTGACCCACAGAAGTGACCGAGGCCCATTCCACAAATTTATGGAAGTTTATCTGCGCAAGACACTTGAAGATATTTGTCCAAGAAGAATTATGGAACTTCAAGAACATTTATGGAACTCCAAGATCTTAACGTGCAGTACAAGACTTTATCTCGAAGCATAAGGCCCACATGGCAGCTATGGAAGACAGAGGAACCAACTCGGGGAAGAAATCAGAGAAGAAACGACTTGCGCCGATCGGCGCAACCGCCTTATTTGCTAGAAACCGAGTCCTTTACGAGTAGAACCCCTATAAATACTTGTAAACTCTCGCCGCAAAAAAGAAGAGGCGACTGAGGGACACTAGATCCGTGAGTTAGAGCCACCGGGGCTTGCCCCGTTAGAATAGATCTCTAATTGAGTTTCAAGAACCATTGGAGTCAAGAGTTGATCCGTCAAGGTAGGCCATCTCGACAGGGATGAATCTTACTCTATGTATCTCAAGGTTGATTGAATATGTTGATGATGGTTTTAGTGATTTGTCTATCTTGATTCTATAATCATGCATGTGCTTATTCCAATTGCTTAGTTCTAGGCTAAGTAGGTAGATATTATCTTAATCGTGGTGATTAGGATAGTATTCGGACATTGTATTGATTATGGTTGCTTGATGATGCGAGTAGTGTGGTTTAGCGGTGACAGCACTAAGCCTGCGCAGCACTATTGGATAGTTGAGTAGGATAAGATACTCACGCGATTAAGGGTTTCCTCCCGGCAGCGATAAATCAGGAGCCACTCAGAAACCAGGGTGGTCTTACTCATTATAGGTTTTCATTGATCTATGTAATTACCCATTATGATCCTATTCAATTAGACTTTCTGGTTACGATCTCACTAGTAGATATCTGGCTACTCACTTATCAGCATAGGTTTACAAGATCTGAAAAACTTTTGCTTAGACTCACTGGTGTGCCGATCCGCTCAACCCTATGTCGATCGGCGCAGCAACTTTGGCTTAGATTCACCAGTGTGCCAATCGGCTCGACTCCTGCGCCGATCGGCACAACCCCAAATTTAATAGATCTCGCGCACTGTGACTTAGTTTCACTAGTGTGCCGATCGGCTCAATCCCCGCGCCGATCGGCGCAACGACAGATTTACTGTCTGGCGCACCTTTGCGCTGGCCAGTCTCCCCCTCATACAACCTGACCTTGACAGTAGCCTTGACTAGATCTTTTACTGTTAACTTTGTTTAATAAATCCCTAAGGTCCCAATGGATTCGATAAACCTTGAAATACTCAATTCAAGGGAAAAAGTGCTACAATCGTACACCGTCCTCTTGCGATATTTAAGTGGGTGCGTAGATACAACCAACAAGCTCTATTTTCTGGCGCCGTTGCCGGGGACCATAGCAGGTTTTTAAACATTGTTTGATGTATTAGTGTTTAGTCATTGTGCTTTACTTGTCTCTCTAGTACATATATTCTGTTAAGTGAAACTAATAGGTACGGACGGTCCTAAGTCAAACAAACCCTCTAATTACGCCGATGATCCAGAAAGACTCTTACACAAGAAGAGAACAGCGGAGAAGAGAAGCAAGTCACTTGGAGATTTGGAAGCAGTCCGCGCAACACCTCGAGTATTATTCACAATAGAAGACTCAGTTCAAGAGCAAGAAGAAGAGGAGATGGCAGAGGTGCCTATGGTTAATCGTCTCAAGCCACAATTGACTAGTATTATCAAGACAGATTTCCAAGAAGCTCAGGATCAACTTCCGTATCAATTGGAGAGATATGTTCAAATAGTGGCGCAACAACCGTTCACAGGGTCAAAAGATCCCAATCATCACTTGCAACACTTCCTTGAAGTTTGCAGCACATTCAAGATAGCAGGATTGACAGGAGATCAAGCGCATGTGAGGTTGTTCCCCTTCTCTCTGGTTGGACGCCCCAAGCAATGGTACAATAGATTGGAAAACACGGTGAAAACGGTGTGGAACACATTAGCAGCTGAATTCTTGGCCAAATACTCCCCCCCCCCCCCCGTAAGACTCAAGCTTTGAAAAATAAGATTCTTGGATTTACACAGAATATTGATGAGAGCATTGGAGAAGCATGGGAAAGATACAATGAGCATATGGATGCATGCCCTCATCATGGTGTGGCTGTTGGAGAAGTTGTTGAGAAGTTCTACATAGGATTGAATCTTTTGTCACGTCAATAATTGGACGCCTCAGCTGTAAGATCATTCATGTCAAAAACCCCCGACCGAAGCTAAGAATTTGATCAAGTTGTTAGTTGAAAATCAATCGTGGGATGGTGAGAGAAGCTCAAGGAATTTGCAACCTTCAAAAGGAGTAGCGAAGAGTGTGATTGAGAAGACTCAGGAAAAATTGATTATAGATCGCCTCGATGCTATTCAAAGAAGGTTGGACAATAATCTTCATATCCCTAAGGAAGAGACACTCAAGCTGGCGGAATCACGCTCAACATGTAGTGAGTGTGGAGAATTTGGTCGTGTGCAGAAAGATTGCCCTGAAGAGATGAAGATGTTAGAATATATGAAGAATAGTGGATGGAAGCCCCAATATCAACAACAAAGGAGTTCTTTCTCTCCTAGTTCGTCCATGCAAAACTCTATCCCACTTCGTCTCCAATGTCATGAGTTCTTCCAAGCTCAAGAGAAGATCAACAAGGACAACCAAGCTAGATTCAAGGAGATTGATCGTGTCCTTGAGACAGTTAATGACAAGGTGATAGAAATTGGGAGCTCCAACGAGCAGAGTTTGAAGCATACCAAGATTTTGGAGCAACAGATGGGACAGCTATCGCAAGCCATTCAAGGCAATAAGGGGGCTATACCTGGCAATACGATGTCTGTAGAACAGTTGAAGGCAATAGCTACATGATCAGGAAAACAAACAGAAGATCCAAAACACTCTGCGGGAGCAAAGAAGCCCCACGCCGATCGGTGCACACCCGACACCGATCGGCGCGACGACCCTGTCGGAGCCGATCGGCTCCCTAAAAGTGCCGATCGGCGCAAGGAGGATGATGACCTCTCTGGTCTGAAGATGGGCATGGAGACAAAAGAGCATGGCCCTGCCATGTTTCTAGATACTCAACTACTGATGAAGATAGAAAGAGCGCGACAACACGACAAGCAGTTTGCAAGATTCGTCGATATTATAAAGAAGCTTTACATCAATGTCTCTTTTGTTGACGCTATCCAAGTTCCCACCTATGCCAAGTACATTAAGGACATGATGCAACACAAGAAGTCTCTAGTTTCTGAGGAGGTTGAGAAGGTCACTAAGCATCAAATGCATGATCGGAACAAGGATATTTGATAGGTGCTTGTGCGATCTTGGAGCAAGCGTAAGTGTTATGTCCCGTTATATATTCACAAATCTCAATTTGCCTGAATTAGAGCCTACGGGTATGTGTTTGGCGTTAGCCGATCAATCGGTACGCTTCCCTGATGGAATTGCTGAGGATGTGCCTGTTCAAATTGGAGATCATATCGTCCCTGTTGATTTTATTGTGCTTGATATGGATAAGAGGACGAGGACCCTGTTAATCTTTGGTAGACCCTTCTTGAGGACAGCAAAGGCAAGTATTGATGTTGGGAGTGGTGAGATAAGCTTCGATATAAGTGGGACTCCCTACTCTTTCAAGTTTCGCCCAAAGGGAGAAGAGTGCCGTGCTATTGATGAAGTGAAAAGATACAAGACACCGTGGCATCGAGGCGTCAAAAGTAATTAGAGGGGATGCATGGATAGGTCGTCCAAGCTATATGGACCATGGAGATAAGATAACCTTGTAGTGTCGCGGCCTCACGTCCCGCACCGCGACACTAAGGATTGATTGTTTGCAGGGAGGTCGAGCTCTTTGACCTTTAAATAACTAAAGCACTCTTGGGAGGCAACCTAATGATCGGGGAATTTAGAAGTTATTCAGTGCTTATGGGAGGGCAACCCATTTTATTTAGTTAATTTGTGCTGGCCGGGAGGGCAACCCGGTGTTTTTAAAAATTTGCTTGCTTGTGATAAAAATAATCTCTCGAATAAAATAAAAAAAATTAGAAAAGTGTGTGCTTAATTCTTGTGTGCTCTTGCGTTGTCTGTTTATTCATTCAAAACTGTGTATATACATATTGTAGACTAACAATGCAGGAATATAAAAAAAAGACCAAAAACAGGAAGGAACAGAGCTTGCGCCGATTGACGCACATCTGTGCCGATCGGCTCAGCATTGCCCAAGTCAAGACAGAAGGCTGACGATGCCCAGAATTGAAGGAGTGCTCAACCAGCACAATAATTTTTGAAGACAGAGCTATTTTCCAGGAAGACGACATCTAGCGAAGAAGCGAGGGTCCAGAAGCAAAAATGGACGTCACGCCCTACTGCGCCGATGAGCCCCGACACGTATGCCAATACTACAGGAACATTGGAGAAGTGGAAATTAGGTGAAAGAGATGAACACGAGGCATCAGAATCAGCGCTGGACCTAAAGACGAGGTGCAAGGGACATGCGCCGATCGGCGCGGGTACCCATGGTGTTCCCAATGGGCGACAAAGGCGGCAGGCATTGATTTTGAGGAACAGGTATGATTATTATGCAGGTGTGCAGTACAGAGAAGACACGAAATTGACCGAAAGCTAAAAAGGAGACGACGAGCTATTCGGCATGGACCCGCGCCGATCGGCGCCGCCAACAAGACATCAGGATTCCGTGCTGGTCCCCTGCCAACCAACATGATGTGCCAGGAAGCGACATGAAGGAGGGGGAATCAAGCATCAGAGTGCTCAGAGCATTCAAAATTTGAATTGTGCCGATCAGCGCAGTACCCGTGCCGATCGGCGCTCTCTCAAATTTTGAAATTTTATGGCGGTTCCTTCTCCTAGAAGTTTCCTAGACTATAAAAGGGAGGCCAGGCGCTCCCATTCGGCACACCATCTCGGTAATATCTCCATCTTCCCCACTACCCACGATCTCGCACACGTTCCGCATTCCTCGCAGATGGATCGTCTCCGCTCCTCCATCGGCAAGTTGGGCAAGAGGCTGCGCCGGGGGAGCAGTTCCGGCAGCAGAAGCGAGTCGAGCGGTAACTCCTCGGCGAGGGGTGGCTCCGACGCTCGCGATGACATGTCGGTGGGTGGTGCATCCACCGGCTCGGTGGCGACGACATATGAGGTCCGCGCCCGCCACTCCGTCTCCGGCCCGTCCCTTCTAACAGGACATGCTACGAGGAGCCAAACGGCGACAAGCCGTGGGGTTCCCACATCACCACCGCCACCGGCATTCATGTCGCGCACGGTGGAGGAGGGCTTCACCCTCCTGAGCGCGGAGGAACAGCGGCACTACCTCGCGGTGAGGGGAAGGTTCGTCCCCAACTTCAACCTGGACGAGACCTTCCTCACCTCGATCGGCATGTGGGAGGACTTAAGGAGGATGCTAGACAACCTCAGCTGGTGGATTTTCACCTCCTCCCCATGGACTACAACCTCGACGTCGTCACCGAGGTTGCTTCTACAATGAGGCTTGGCACCGTTGAAGACGGTAGCGAGGCCGTCAACTTCCGCGTCCGCGACATCAGCCACACGGTGACCATGGAGGCGGCGGCTCAAGCCTTCGGCTTCGATGCCGACGTCGACGTCGACGTCATCTTGGGACGTGGGGACTTTGACTCCTTTTGGAGGCGGCTCTCGTTCATAGAGGAGATGAAGCGCGGCAACATCCGCAACCCGACCATTCAAGTTTTCCATTGGTGGTTGGCGGCACGCATAGGCGACAAGGTCGACTCCAGCAAGGTCACCGATGCGGACTTGCGGTGGCTCTTCAACGCCATCGTGAGTCGTCTCATTGCAATCCCATGTCGATGATGGTGCGGGGTTGGCTCGACAAGAGGGGTAAGGCAAGCAAGAAGTTGGCCTTCGGGGCCTATCTTCAACGCCTAGCAGCCCTCGTCTGCGACAGCGACGGACCGGGAGGGTGGGACGACAAGTGGGAGTGCACAAAGGAGATCAGCGAGAATATGACTCATGGCAATATTGTCACGGGAAGTGTTCGCGCCGGCTTCCATGTCGGCGGCACCAACGTAAAGCTCCCATGTGCGGAGCTAGGAGTTTTTCTACCTCGCAAGCTGGAGGGAGGAAATTGGCTTGAGGAAGATCTCTTGGAGGGGGGCCGAGTTCTCAAGGACCGCCGTGGGCGGGTTCGACAGCCGGACACATCTACAGCAGCCGGCGGCGAGTGGGATTCCTGAGGGTCACGCCAGGAGTACCAGCAGTACCAATCAGGGTGGAGCGACGCAGCGGGCGGTTCACAGCCCTCTGCGCCGATCGGCGCAGGCAACACGCCGATCGGCGCACCCTACTGCAGCGCAGGCATTGACTACAGGTACCAAGGGCGTGTACCAGTGGTGCCTCCTATGCCCAGTGCAGACTTTTTCGTGCCCATGCAGGGGTACCTCGACAACAACATGCACTACATCGAGCGTGTGGAGGAAGCCACATCCCAATGGAGGTACAACCATGATGCGATGGTGGAGGAGTTCGAGCGACTCAAGGTGTGGTGCTATGGCTTTGATCAGCCACCGACTCCACCTTCGGATGACTAGAGGGCCTAGGAGTTGGCACGTGTATCGGTTTCCCGGCTTGCATTTTCTTTTATCTTCTACAATTTTTTTCTCTCTTTATTTACTAATGTGTGTGTGAGCGGGTTGGGAAACCATGTATCGGGTGTGTTTACTTTCATGCAAGTGTGTTAGTAGTGTGTTTATTTTCATGCAAGTGTGTTAGTAGTGTGTTTACTTTCATGCAAGTGTGTTAGTAGTGTGTTTATTTTCATGCAAGTGTGTTAGTATTGTGTTTATTTTCATGCAAGTGTGTTAGTAGTGTGTTAGTAGTGTGTTTATTTTCATGCAAGTGTGTGTAAAAATCATCATCATGTATTCGAGTTTTGATCTTAATATAATGGTGGCAGTTATGCTCTATTAGGAGAATTGAATCATTTATTCTTTCATGAAAAGTGTTGATGAAGATCAAATAGTGTTGAGCATTGAATAAAATTTCGAACTTACACTTAATGATTATTCGGCAAATATATCTTATGTGGAGCAATTTTAAGTACCCATGTGCTTCATTTGTGTTGTCCAGTTTGTAATGATAACTTAGTACCAATCTTTTCAAAAATAAATTTTCATGTTGTGAACTTTAGAATTTATTGTTTTTCAAGATCCTTACCTACCAATGCCATATTTTGAACAATACTCATGAACCTTTGATATGTAGATAAACATTAAATTGATGGTTGAGTTCGGTTAGGATTTAATTCTTTTTGGTATGAACTTTATTAAAATGGCAATTCTTTGTGTATTTTTTTCTAGCTTTGAAATTACTCATGCAAAAATTCAATTCCACTGAGTACACTACCATAAACCCAAAATATCTTGTTGAGTATCATTCCTTGATCACATCCTATATTTCTGGCTATATTTAATTCTTGAATAAAAGTTGAAGCCAGACAAATCAAATACCAACAAATGTTGGTAAATTTGGGTTGAGAGCCGATCGGCGCACCCTGAGCCGATCGGCGCAGCAGAGATGGTGAAAAAAAAAACTCTGCTGTTTGCTAAGGGACTAGCAAAATTTGAAGTGTGGGGGGATGGTATATGACATGCTTATTCTCGAAATTCAATATAGCCATGAATCATTCCCACCATGTGCAATCTTCCAAGATCAAATTTTTTGCTATGCACATGTCCACATATCCAAAGTCTGAGTCCTTTCTTAAATTTTTCTTTCTTAATTGCCATCTTGATAAGTTTCTATAATTCCAACAAATAATAATCTCCTAGCTTTATAATATATTATTAATTTATGTTTGCAATCCTTGAATTACCTCACCTAGCTACTCATATAAGCCTTACACTAATATTATTTGATCATTATGATGTAGAATATAGGTTGAGTGATTTGAAAGATGAGTTGTTGCCTTGGATTATTTGGAAGATAGATTCTCTATGTTCACAACAATCTTTTAAGTCATTCTCATGTGTGGAAAAGTAATAATTTATGAATTGGACATGATCTTTTGCTATGGGGAGAACTTTAAGCTTATGCCCATATTTGATCTATTTTGCTGAATACCAGTATGAAATACACCACAATAGAACAATGCTCAACATTTCCTTATTTGAGATATCTTTTATGATAGAAAGAGTATGTTTTTTTATTTTTCTTTCTTTTACTTTACTCGGGACGAGCAAAGGTTTAAGTGTGGGGGAACTGTTGGCACTTCCCAAGTGCCCCTTTTATATGTGAATATTACCCCAATTACCCAATTAGAGCATAATTGATACTAATTTAGGCCATTTACCTATGATATTACCTATATATTTGTATATGCGTTGTTTTGGAGCTTTATTGTAGAAACAGGTAAAATTGGTGATTAATGCGATGATGGAGACGACAGGAGTCCAGAACCGACGAAAAGCACTGAAGAAGCCCAGTGCGCCGATCAACGCAGCCCATGAGCCCATGAGCCGATTGACCCACAGAAGTGACCGAGGCCCATTCCACATGTTTATGGAAGTTTATCTGCGCAAGACACTTGAAGATATTTTTCTAAGAAGATCTATGGAACTTCAAGAAGATTTATGAAACTCCAAGATCTTAACGTGCAGTACAAGACCTTATCTCGAAGAAAAAGACCCACATGGCAGCTGTGGAAGACAGAGGAACCGACTCGGGGAAGAAATTAGAGAAGACACGACTTGCACCGATCGGCGCAATCCTGCGCCGATCGGCGCAACCGCCTTATTTGCTCGAAACCGAGTCCTTTACGAGTAGAACCCCTATAAATACTTGTAAACCCTCGTCGTAGAAAAGAAGAGGCGGCAGAGGGACACCAGATCCGTGAGTTAGAGCCACCGAGGCTTGCCCCGTTAGAATAGATCTCTAGTTGAGTTTCAAGAACCATTGGAGTCAAGAGTTGATCCATCAAGGTAGGCCATCTCGACGGGGATGAATCTTACTCTATGTATCTCAAGGATGATTGAATATGTTGATGATGATTTTGGTGATTTGTCTATCTTGATTCTATAATCATGCATGTGCTTATTCCAAGTGCTTAGTTCTAGGCTAAGTAGGTAGATACTATCTTAATCGTGATGATTAGGATAGTATTCGGACATTGTATTGATTATGGTTGCTTGATGATGCCAGTAGTGTGGTTTAGCGGTGACATCACTAAGCCTGCGTAGCAGTATTGGATAGTTGAGTAGGGTAAGATACTCACGCGATTAAGGGTTTCCTCCCGGCAGTGATAAATCGGGAGCCGCTCGGAAAGCAGGGTGGTCTTAATCATTATTTGATTTCATTGATCTATGTAGTTACCCATTATGATGCTATTCAATTAGACTTTCTGGTTACGATCTCACTAGTAGATATCTGGCTACTCACTTACCAGCATAGGTTTATAAGATCTGGAACACTTTGGCTTAGACTCACTGGTGTGCCGATTGGCTCAACCTTGCGCCGATCGGCGCAGCAACTTTGGCTTAGATATACCACTGTGTCGATCGGCTCGACTCCTGCGCCGATCGGCACAACCCTAGATTTAATAGATCTCGCGCACTTTGACTTAGTTTCACTAGTGTGCCGATCAGCTCAATCACCGCGCCGATCAGCGCAATGACAGATTTACTGTCTGGCGCACCTTTGCGCTGGCCAGTCTGCCCCTCATGCAACCTGACCTTGACAGTAGCCTTGACTTGATCTTTTACTGTTAACTTTGTTTAATAAATCCCTAAGGTCCCAGTGGATTCGATAAACCTTGGAATACTCAATTCAAGGGAAAAAGTGCTACAATTGTACACCGTCCTCTTGCGGTATATAAGTGGGTGCGTAGATACGACCAACAGCTGTATCTTTGTTACATTGATTATTCCATTTGGCGGCACGTTCACGAATTTTTTCATTTCTGTAGTTTCTTGTTCTTCACCTAGAAGATCATCATTCTCCCAAATCATGATCCATTGTTATCTCTCCGTCTTCCGCAGCACCGGTTGCACTAAGATTTGAAGAGCTCTTTGAATCGCCCTTGCCGCCCTCTTCCTGTGTCATTTTTTTATGTTCAACATCATGCATGTCGTCGTCCTTACTTCAACCCTTGGAGTCTAGGTCGTTATCGCTTTTAAGGATAAAGCTAGAAATTCCACTGTTGGGAATAAACGGCTCTACCTCAAACTTAAGCTAGAAATATCAGTTGCCAATAATCACATCCAGCTGAGTCGGGATTAGTTCCGGTTCCAAAACTGATACGTAGAAGTGACCAAATATATTGGCCTCTGTAGTTGCCATATCCACCGTTTGGGTTACCTCGAACATAGTACCGATTGCCCAAATGATCTTAAAAGATCTTAGAATCTTAGGCAGGTTGGTCACCTGCATCCATACCGTGGGCAACAGATGCCCAAAGTATCATTCTTCCTCTTTATATTCCTCAAAACTGATAGACAAACCGCTTGGCAAATTAGCACTGACCCAATAGGTTGCTCTTAGAAGTTCAGTCCTATTTGGGAAATCGACTTTAAAAGAATTATCTTTAATACGAACAACTTCCCATTCAAAGTTATCTTGAACCGGCAGCTTAAGGTGATTGACGACTTCTGACTCAGAGAGAGACCCGCCTGTCATAGAGACAAGCATTGTCCTTGAGCTCACAACAGTAGGCTTGATTGGAGGAGCTTCAATGTAATACGCACCTAGCGCAATTCCATCGGCAAAAAAAGCGTTGCCATGTGCACCATGAGACCCGCCTGTCATATGACGCACGGAAAAAAACCTGTCGGCAAAGACAAGTTTGCCGTGTGCATTCCATCGGGCACATGACAAAGCGTTGCCATGTGCCCCAGCCGACGCACGGCAAAAAAAAGGTGTCGTCACTTGCCAAAGCGGTGACAACGCGATTTGTCGTGAGCTTGATAAGCCACACAACAAAGCCTCCATACTTTGTTGTGTGCCCGACACATACACAAGGCAAAGAGGGGAGGTTTTGCCGTATGCCATGACCAAGGCACACGGCAAAACCTCCCCTATTTGTCGTGTGCCATGGTCACGACACACGGCAAAGGAGGAATGCCAGGATGCCAACTCCCCCTCTTTGCCATGTGCCATGACCATGACACACGGCAAATCCATAAAAACCTACCATCAAATTATTTAAATTAGTTGTCCCCGAACTGAAAAAAAAACCAATTTTAGTATATATCACAAATACCATCACATGTATTATTTAAGTATCCTCACAGACATTCAAATATCATCACTGAACATGGACAAAACAAATATTCCATAATAATCATCGTAGGAGGTTCAGAAACACAATTAGTAGGTCACAAACATTACTATGATCCACAATTCATCCCAGACAGTTAAAAACACAAGCAAGGTAAATGTTACGATAGAAAGTTTACTAACAATAGAATCATTGTTGTAATAAATGCTCTAGTATGGATAAAATAGAACTAAAATGTTCATACTCACAGGAGTACTAGCCAGAATAAATAAATGAATTCGCGTACCCATCTCGTTGCTTATTGCTTAAGGGAAAGATTCTCTTGATGGTGTGTTGGACGTGGCATCAGTAAACGGCGCTCCTGACAAGCATTATGTGTCTCCTCCTAGCCCTCCGCGCACCACTTGTCCACAACAGCTTCCCAAGCAGGTGCATTGGTAGCACACCACCACGTAGGCACCTACACGTCATCAAGTACATGACATATAATTAAACAGATCAAATTAAGCATACTTAATATCAAAAAAATATTAAAATTAATGTTCTATATTTACCATCATGTATTCATCTTTGGTAAGCTTCATGTTTCTTGCTTTAGATTTAGTGACCTTATCTTTAAGGTGCTGGGCATGGTACACAATCACAGCCTGGATATGTGCCTCATACAACATGTCCTTCACGAGTTTAGGACATGCAGGTTAGCCAGGATCGTTGCTCCGTCCTCGTATCCCGCCTCGCATCCGAAAGAATCCTGCAAATAGATTCGACGTGTAACATCATTATTTGAAGAATGTGCAATAAATGCGATGTATTGAGCAATGTAGTGTGAGTAAGACTTACCCATAGCTCTTGCAGCACACGTTTCGCCTTGTTGTCAAAATTCCTGCCATCCTGATCCCAATCATCCTCAGCGAAAAGTAGTGCTTCCATGAATAGGCCAGCATGAGCTCTCTGGCATAACCAACTATGCCCGGAAAGTGTGTCTTTACCAAAAGACCGAGGATGCCATTGACATGGCGATCGTGATCTCCTAGAGCGAACACCACCCAACTCTTGCACAAGTGATTAAGAAAAAATAGTAGTTTCCATTATGCTTCTTTATGAATCAAATGAACAGGTTGTCATAGCATGTAAAATACTTACTTAGACGGATCGGGTCGAATCAACGGCAGTCTGGCAACAAGTATTGGTCACTTCAGGAGCTCCAAAGGACCTCTCAACCACACCTCTGACGACACAGAGGAAGTGGAACCCCCTGTCTCCTGCTCCTCCCCCCCCCCCCCCCTCCTCCTCCTCCTCCTATGACGAGGACGAGGACTGCTCAGCTACAGATGATGGCTCCCTCTCTCTCCCTCTACCTCCTCCTCCATCCTTCCCTTTTCCTCAACAGCTCCCGGAGTCCTCAGCTGCACTAGGCCTCCCTCTTTTCCCTGGCATGACCTTCTTGTACAACAACGCCACTGACTTCACCAGGCCGCCGCCACCCACCATATTTGTGCACTCACCTGCAATAAAAAATAAGAAAAACAATCAACATACAATAAAAGAGTACATAAAATAGTATTGGAAATATTAAAGTATTATAAATGTTCATCTATAAATAACAATGAGGAAATAAAATTCATACATGTTCATCTGGAAATAATCATCATCATCGGGATCGGTTGGATCATAATCCTCATCATCACTTATCTCCATGACGATATCAACATCGGGATTAGCAGGAGTATGGTTGTCATCAACACCCAAACATAATCGCTCAAGTTCACGTAAGTCATCTGCATTATCAACCTCATCTGCAACGTCCTCATTGTCTATTTCCATTTTGAACATTTTGGTTAAGTCTGTCTCAAAAGTTCCTTCAAGCCCATCGTCTTGAAAGAACTCATCTTCGTGATATGTGTTTGGGTTTATGGTATAATCGGCATCATTTGGGAGAGGTAGTTTAGCCCTTGGCCTTACCTTGTACACAACATCCCAACCTTTGAGATTATCCTTCTGGCACGGGTACGAGACATAATAAACTTGCGTGGCCAATTTAGCCACAATATAGACATTGTCTCCGAGTAAGACGAAGGATAGCCATAATAAACTTGAGGCATCTGTGTCACAACTTGCGAGTCAAATCAATGGCATTTGAAAATGACTGCAGTAAGAGGTTTGGAACCATGAAACGAGAGTTGGTATATCTCTTCAACTATTCCATAATACTCGACTCCATCAAGGTCTGGCGTAAAAACTTTGGTATTGTGGTTCGTCGATTGGGACGAGCCTCCTCGTAGCTTTTTGTTTGAAAATGATATCCGTTAACATCATAACCATTAAAGCACTTGACCCTATAGCTAAAGCCAGTAGCAAATTGTCTCAACCCGGCACTCATGGACGTATGAATTTGTCCCTACAAGTTAGAGCAGGATAGTTTATTAATTACGCGCTACTTCTAAAGTCAAACTATATACAAGATAAATTAGACAATACCTTCTGTTTGAACCAGGAAATGAAATCCGGCATTCCATTCCCTGCACCCTGTTTCAATAGGGTATCAAATTCATGCGGGGTAGGTTCCCTTGTTAGACGTCAAAATTGTTGTAGAAATTCCCTGTATGAACAAGAAAACAAAGAGGCTGGATGTAGAATAGTGACTACTCGAGAAAAGAATTGTTAAGAACTTACTGCATGTACGGCTCAACTTCAGAAAGGTTGGTCAACACATATAGCATGATCTTGCACCACCGAGTATGTGTCAACTTTATCTGGCTCGCACCAAATGAACTTCTGAGCTGGCCTTGGAAAAGGCTAAGGTTCGATTCATCTTCACCAGCATTATAACAAGGGAGTGGATTATGCAGGCTTGGGAGGTTGTCAGCATAGCATTTTGTTGTGAAGTTTGACACTTCCACGAGAATGTATGCCTCTGCCATGGAAGCTTCTATTTTGTATTTATTTCCACATTTCATTTGAAGAACCTTTAGACATCTCTCAGTTGGATAGCACCAATGAAACTGCATAGGCCCACCCATTCGTACCTCATATCGAAGGTGCAAAATCATATGTGGCATCGAAGTGAAGAAGCCTGGTGGAAAGGTCTTCTCCAACTTACACAGCAACACAGGTGCCATTTTCTCCACGTCTGCAATCACGGCCCAAGAAACCTCCTTAGCACAAAGCTGATGGAAGAAATAACTCAACTCTGCCAGCACTAGCCACACATACTCAGGGACATAGCCTCGAACCATCACCGGAAAAAGCATCTCAAGCCATAGGTGGTAGTCATGACTCTTGTGCCCGCTGACTCGCATAGTAGCAAAATTCACCCCCTCTTCCAATTCGCTGCAAAACCATCAGGGAACATTAATGTTTGCAACCATTCAAATACTTCCTTCTTTTCGGCCGCTGTCAGGACGAAGTCAGCCTTAGGCTTCTTCCATGACTTGGTACCAGCTCTAGGATGCACCATGTTTAGCTTTGGTCTATCACATAACAGTTCTTGATCTATTCTGGCTTTAATATTATCCCTTGTCTTATCAGGAATGCCTGTGATTGTGTGAAAACCCACCTCGCCGAAATTCTTTTCAGTGTGCATTGCATCAATGCAATTTAGAAGAAGAATGTCATCCATATATCCAAGCTGATACAAACCCAATTTTTGAGTCCAGGCATGTCACACACCATATCCCACAAAACAATTTTTTTCTTTATCAATCTTGAGGGCCTCTAGCTCGGCACGAACATGGCACGTGTCATGAGGGGCAGTGGAGGGTCATTAACTTCTCGACCTTTCGTGAAGTTCTTCTTGTATTTTATAAATGGATGGTCAAGAGGGAGGAATTGTCAGTGTTGGTCGAACGAAGAAAACTCGCGACCTTTCGGCTACTAAGTAAATTCCACAGCTCCCTTGCATACTAGGCATGGGAACTTAGAGTGAACACCCTAGCCACAGAATGTATCATACGCCAAGAAGTCATGCAGAGAGTACTGGAACCAAACATGCATTTTGATGTTGCTCCTTGTAGCTCGATCATATGTCAATACCCCATCATCCCAAGCATGTTCCAAATCATCAAATAGAGGCTCAATGTATACACTGATATTATTCCCCGGGCGTCCAGAAATTATCAACGACAAGAATATGTATTGTCATTGAAACAGTATGCCTGGCGGCAGATTGAGGGGTATAACAAACACGGGCCATAAAGTGTATGGGGCGGCCCCCATGCCATAAGGATTGAACCCATCTGTTGCTAATGCCACACGTACATTACGAGCCTCTTCGGCTTCAAGCTCATGAATCCCATCAATATATGTCCTGGATTCACCATCAGCTGGATGAACAAGTTTCTCAGGATTTTATCTATGTCCGTGTTTGTGCCATGTCATCTGTTTCACAGTCTACTCGGTCATGTAAAGACGTTGAAGACTCGGTATGAACAGAAGGTGCCGTATGATTTTCACCAGAATCGTGAGCTGCTTCTTACCACCATCACATGCATCTACCTCCAGGTACCTAGAGGACTTACACTTTGGACAGTGTGTTGTTTCCGCACATTGTTTTCTAAATAAGATGCATCCATTAGGACAAGCATGTATCTGCTCATATGTCATCTTAAGTGCACTAAGTAGTTTCCGTGACTCATATATGCTCTTTGGCAGAATGTGACTGTCTGGAAGGAGGCTACCAATGACTATCAACATAGCATCGAAGGTGCCTCAACTCAGGCTAAATTGGGACTTCATGGCCATTAGGCATGCAATGGCATCCAGTTGACACACCTTGGTGTGCCCGTGTAGGGGATGTTGTGCCGCCTCCATCATTTGGTAATACGCCTTGGCACTTGGCTCTGTCTCCTCCTCCCTAGGTACTTCATCGTCATGTGCTTCATGATAGTCATTTAACATGTCTCCTAAACCGTGATCTGCATCATAATCCTCCGTGCATTATCTCACTACCTCGTGTCTCCTAAATCGGGTATAGTCTGGCATAAATCCATTCTTGCAAAGGTGTATGCCCATGACCTCTTTATTGTGTTGATGCGTGTTTCTACAATTGTCGTAGGGACATCAAGTGACACTTGTTCCTTTAACCTTGGCAAATGATCATTCCAAGAATTTGTTGGTATTTCGAATTGATTCACTAGTGTACTTTCTATTCTTTGCCCAGCCTGTGTACATCCACTCATGGTTCGACATCCTCTAACATATCAGTAATTAGTATGAAAAATATTTTCATCTACACGATGCTTGTACAATCTAATAGGTGAAGATAGGTCCAAATCCCACCCAAGGATCCGCAGCCGAGGTTAGTTTCCACGGTTTCCTCCTCTTCGAGACAGATTTTTGGCAGCACCTCCCCGTTGTTCTCCAAATACATGTCCTACAAAGGAGATTGTGTATCCGGAGAACAATGGAGAGATGGTGCCGAAACTCTATCTTGGATTGGAGTAGACCGAGGAAACTAACCCCAACTACGCTTCCTCAGGCTATCCAAAAAAGATGGACAATTCGAAGCAAATACAATCATAGATATGCAACCGTATCTGCATATCTCCAACTGTATTTCTTTCGAACAGGAGACGCCTAACTAGGTTACGTCACCTACGAATAGGAAACATACACAGGGTTGTTTCTGATGTGCTCACCCAGGGATTGACAATGCAACAATGATGCGATGAAGGGCAGAGCGTCGGGGCCGTGGTAACCACCTCTCTCCTACATAAGAATCAACAAAATAATGTCAATTGAAATGTTTGGTAGGACCTCCCCTGCTCAGAGACGTTTCCAAAACCTACAAAACATGCACGACGCGACGGCCGGTAACCACACACACACAGCACGAGGGCCGACAACAACCCTCACGACTCAATGGCTGAGTTTAACATTCACCAAATCTTTCTCACCTACGCGCTCAACGACAACGGTGCTCCGGGCGGTGTAGGGTCGGGCGTCCGGATGGCCCGGTAGCCGGGGACACTCCCGGGCCAGGGACGGGTGGGAGGCGGCGGCAACAAGGAGAGGCAGTAGGTACAGGCTTGCGGAGGCACGGCACAGCGACAGGAGGTGACGCGGCAGAGGGAGAGGAATGGGGGGGAGCTAGCGTCGGAAGGGGGGGGGGATCTGGCGTCGGAGGGGGGGGGAGGAGGTGGCGTTGGAGGGGGAGGGAGGAGCTGGCGCGCGGCAGGGGGAGGGAAGGAGGTGGCATCGGAGGGGAGAGGCGGCACAGCAAGGGGGGGGGGGAGGTCACGCGGCAGGGGCGAGAGGAGGTGGCGCAGACATCGGTGAATGTTGGAGGAACCATAGAGGGCGGGAAGGGCGCGGCGGGGAGGGAGATGGCTGGATGCAGCGCAGGCGCGAGCAATGGTCGGGAAGAAGAAGGGAGTTGAGGCCGAAAATGGATGAAGACTCAATCCAGCTCGGGATAAGACGCGCGGGTTTGCCGTTTGCCTCCCGATAGGCACACGGCAAAAGGAGTTGACTTGCCATTTTTGTCGTGTGCCCCCATACCCCACACGGCAAATGTTCTGTTTGCCGTGTGCCATGGGTCCAGGCACACTGCAAGAAAATTTTACATTCTCTAAAAAAAATTATAATTATTTAGAAAACTTAGAAAATAACCAAATTTGACCCAGATACTGTTGATATGCATTTTTTCTTATAGAAATATGGTTGAAGTCAAAACTTCAATCGACCTTCATTTTCATTCAAAATATGAAAGGTTCCAAACCAACAATTGGATTCTTTTATGGAGACTCTATGATTTGTGAGCAATATACATGAGAACTTGCACAAAATATTTTCTACTTTTTATCACAGCCTCTACATATCATATAAGGATGCCTGGACAATTCTCATAATTTAAAATCTCTGTATGGTTTTTATAAAATTTAATTTCTATTCAACCACACGGTGGTTGTTATATTTCATATATCATATGCATTATTTTTCTTGTTATTCATGGATACAGACTCAAATGGGAATCATTAGCATGAAATATCAAATTTTCATACACTATATTGCATTATTCGTATCACTTGCAGTTCAAATTTGAATTTTCACAAAATATTTAAAACAACAAAATAAATTAATTATATATAGCAAACACAGTTGAAAATTTCATCAAATATCAATTTCAAGTACCATGCAAATGATATGAAACACACAAAAAAATTAGGGGGTAAAAGGGGAAGGAAAAAAAAGGTTTGCCGTGCATCACAAATAGCACACAGCAAAAAGCCTCACGTGGCATTTTTTGTTGTGTGCAATGACACAATACATGGCAAACGCGCACACTTTGCCATGTGCTGCATGACCTGGCACACGGCAAACATGTAACGGACGTGAGCACCATCCATTCCGTCGTGGGTGTGGACCGTTTACGGCTTCTTTGCCGTGTGCAAGACCGTAGGCACACAACAAAATTTGTGTTTGCCGTGTGCCTGGTCATTGGCACACAACAAAATTTGTGTTTGTCGCGTGCGTGCCCAGAGGCACACAGTAAAGCTCATGCGTTCCATGTGCCAAGTCTTTGTTGTGCGTCGCTTTAGTGACATACGACACAAAGCCCCTTTGCCGTGTGCCCTACATAAGGCCGGCGGTAAACATCAAGGCACACGACAAACATAGGCTTTCCGTAGTGGCTCTTTAACTAGATTGCCGACCAGATCAGCTTGTACCTCTTTTGCCGACGTAGCCCCCTGCAGAGGCGCCATTATCCAGCGACAGCAAGGCGCCCTTGCCCTTAGCCTCAGCCAGAAATGCTGCCGAAGAGCCTGGCAACACCGGCGCCGACCTCTGGAGACCGAGCCCAGCACTCTGCTGGCCAGGCATCGACTGAGTAGGTTGCGAAGCACGTGAAGTGCTAGGTCCGCGACCACCACAGCGGCCGTCACCAGGGCGTCCACGATAGGGGCCACGCCCCCGACTGAACGCCTGATTTGGCCATCCCCAACCCGGCATGAAATTCGGGGGGAACAGACCAAAATTGGGGTTGAAGCCCGGGCCAGCAAAGAAGCCATCGGTGTTGAAGCCACCGTAGCCTCTATGGAAGTCGTGGGGGTGACGCCCACCACCACCTCGCGCGCCCGCCCGGCCTCCACCCTGACCTCCGCGGGCACCACGAGAAGCACCGTTATCATGCCCTGTCCCTACACCTTGGCCACACCCCCCCCCCCCCCCAGCCAAACCGCCAGCAGCACCGTTAGCCGCGATCCCGCGTTTAGCTGCCTCGGTGTAGGATCGAAGCAGCGGGGAAACAGGAGAACAAAAGCTAGACGACGCCAGGAAACGCGTCAACTTTGAAGTACCATGCTGGCCTCGGACGATTGAAACAGCTGTCTTTAGAAGAAAACGACCATATATGCCATCCATTGGAAGAAGAGGCTCAAGTGTTGGAACATCTCTATTGACGAATCATTTAAATAGTACGGGTGCTACCATGCCACGGAGCACATGATGTACCTACCGAAAGGAGTCTAGGCACGTAAAGTCTACCTGTCTCGCTAGGCCGCGTCGATCAAGGAAACGAGACCCAGCCTGTGGCGCTCGTACTACTACTCTTTACTTCTTTAGTGCTACTGTAGTTCAGGGGTTCAGTCATCAACCTCAGCCGGGCGCCCCGGTCCTCTTCCAGTTATTTTATATATATGGTCAAAACGGCCTTCATCAACTGAGCAGAGTAGGATGGATGGGAAGAGTGGGAGGACTTTGCACATAGTTTTCCTGAGTATACCGAGCGTGTCACTGTGCCAGGAATGAGAGGTATCAAGGAGCATCTCTGCAGGTCTCTCAAACAGGACTCCTATATTATTTTTGAGAGCACAGTCTAAAAAATCAACTCCAGCAAGATTCTCATTTGTCCTCTCAATTTAGTAGCCCTCTCAAATCTCCCTTATAGGCTCTCACTTTTTGGAGGCTCCTACTCCTTCCTCTCAAATGTGGGTCCCACCATTTTTTTCTCTGTCATTTTTTTCTTTCACTTTTCCACTCCATCTCCTCTCCCGAATCAAACCAAGAAGGGCGCTGGCAGCGGCGGGATCAAGCGGGGCCACACGGGGCGCTGGCGCCGGCAGGATTGGGCAGGGCGCCGGCGGCTACGGGCTCTGGCAAGGCCGCGCGTCGCGCTGGTGGGGGTGGCCTCGGGTGGGGGGGGGGGGTCTTGGGCGCTTTAGGGTGGCGTGGGCGGAGGCCCAAGCTACGGGCAAAGGGCAGCCCCAACGATCTGTATTGCACCTATCAATGAAAAATCGTCGCCGCCTCATCGTCCTGTTTGCCCCTTCACCTCCCGTCGACAAAGAAATCATCATCGCCTCGCCGGGGGCCGAGCGTGGGCAGAGGGCGGCCCAGACGCAGGTGACGCCAACTACGGGCGAGGCGGTGGCCCTTGGCGCGAACGGCGTCGAGACCTTGCCATCCTGCTCGCTCCTCCGCCCTGCAAGATCCCGACGAGGCCACCGAGCCTCCTCTCCCTCACCTCCCTCTCCATGTCCCAGTTCAATGCGTGGCGGCGACGAGCCTCCCGTGCGCAGCGGAGGGCTGCGTGGGTGGCCTCCAATCGCTAGCGGTGGGCAGCACCGCCACGCGGAGCGGGCAGAAGGATTTCAGCTGTGTCTCGATTCCATGACTGACAGGTGGGTCCTGCGATTAAGGAAAAAATGAGAGCCCAAGAATGATCAATACTGCTGGAGTTGTTGGAAAAATTAGAGGTCAAAACTAGGACCCACCTCTCAAAATGAAAAATAGGAGGCATCATTTGAGAGGTACCACTGGAGATGCTCTAACACACCTGTAGGGTTCGTTCCATTCGGGCTAGTGTCAGTTGGAGCGTCTACTCATGTCTCCAGGACGACGCAATGCAGATACCTCGGGCGTGGTGGACAGTGATCAACACCTTCTGTGACGTGGTGGAGGCACCGTTTTGACGATCTCGGTCGTATGCCAATCTAGTTCATGGAGCCAGACTGCTTAGTTCTGAATCATTTGCAACATTCTGTTGCCCAACATAAAATTGTGGTGAACACAAACCAAATTTTGGACCACGTTGCAGGGAAAGAAACGTCGTTTCCTGAGCATTCAATTTTACCTGTGCTAGCTGTTCAGGTTTCTCCTAGCTGTTGTTGGCTACGGTTATTATCATTTATCAACATGTTCTTGTGAGAATGGAGCAGTATGAAGCTTTATGCTGCAGTACATCACCTGTATCAATGTACTCATTGTTGTGTATATAATGTATTCCCTCTGTTCCACAATATTAACATTTGTGAGATTCAAATTAGTTCTACAATATAAGCATTTCTATATTGGTGGGTCCCCAGCAATTATTTGTCCGTCCGTGCATTGTCTCTCTTCCCCAACCCACCGAACCCTTATCGCATTAGATTCCTTGCTCTACTTCCCCTACTAAGAGAACGCACGACGCCTCCCTGTCGTACGTCGGAGCCACGCGCCTTCCGCTTGAGCCGCAGTTGATGTCGTTAAATACCAATTTTGACCGTCAATATAGTCATAAATAAGGGAAGACTTAGTATTTCATACATGAATGTTAGCTAGGAATAATAATATTTCACTTGTTCTTGGAGATTTATGTGCATGCAGAGAATATATATAAAAGGAGTTAAGAAATGGAGCAAGAAATAACATTCTGACCAATGGGAGAGTGCCAACCGGACATCTCACGGATCAATGACAAGGCTACACAGGATTACACGGGAGAAAACCAACTTAACAGAGGATGGGACCCACCAACCAGCCACCCCGAGGAAGCACACCTCGAGGGAGGGCCACCTGTAGGTCGGCCGACCAAGTCTTGAGGCGGTTTGGTCCCCTTCCACGTGTCGCTCCCTCAGCCCTTTGCCAACATCGGTGCATCGAGGTTCCGTATCGGTTACTCCTACAAACGACCTTTGGGCACTATAAAAGGAGGGGAGTGCCTCCCATATCCATACACATCAAGAATAATCCATTCTCTAGCATTACACTTAGTCTTTAGGTTCTACTGGAGTTTAGGATAGATGTTTTGCTAGGGTTCCCCGACGAGACAAAATCTTGCCAGGGCCAATACGGGCTCGCTCGAAACATTCCCGGATCACCTGATTGGGCCCACCTGAGTAAACACCGAGATTATTATGCCCCGGAGAACCGCCACGATCTGAAATTTTTGGATTTTCAAAATTGAACAAAGCGACGCCATCACATGTCAGGATACTCGCCGGCGGCATCATTATCTTTGTCAGCTTAGGCGGACCCTCGACACTACAACAAAAGAGGCCAGTAGCGGCAGTTAAAAAAATATTATATCGGTGGGTATGCCCCCACACCGCTACCAATGCGCAACTAAAAAACAAGATTTATAACGGCGGGTATTTTTACTCGTCGAACAAACCGCCGCTGGAATAACTACGGTAGTGGTGGGTAGCAATCTCACCCGCCGCTATGATTTTATATGAAAAAATAAAAAACAATCATGGAACCCTAGCTGTAAGCTCGCACGTCGCCACATGCGAGCCTCGGCCGGATCCGCTCGGCCCACCGGAGCCTACATCGCTAGCGCCAGATCTGTCGCCGCCTGTGTCAGATCTGCCGCCGCCCACGCTGGATCCGTCGTCTCTAGTGCTAGATGAGCCCGTGCCCACATCAAGGCCGGATCCGCCGCCCTTCGCTCGCCCGAGGAGTAGATCCGCGCCGCCGCACGAAGCTGCTGTCGTCAGAGACGATCCCGCAACGTCGACGCCGTCCACGGGCCGGATATGGCACTCCTCGCCGTCTCCGGGCTACTCCTCCTCTACCGTGTCCTGCCTCCACCTCGGCTGCTCCTCCTCTCGCGGATCTGGCGCAGAAGAGGGCGGCGGCCACCACTGCGCTAGAGATCCGGAGTTGAGGAGAGGAGACGGCGGCCCTCCTCCATGTGCCCCGCCACCAGATCTGCCACCCGTGGTGGAGCTCGTGCCGGATCCATCGGCGCCTCGATGGAGGAGGGGCGGCGCAGAGGGCCTGCGCCATGCCGGAGGAGGGGGTGGTGCGTGCTGGCCGAAGGAGGGGGCGGTGCGGGCTGGCCGAATGAGAGGCAGTGGTGGCTGCCGAGAGGGGGAGGGGAGGCGGCGGCTCAGGGAGAGGAGAGAAGGGAGAGGAGGGCGATAGCGGCTGGGGAGAGGAGAAGGCAGGAGGAGGCGGCTGGGAGGTGAGGTAGAATGTTAGGGTTTGTGTTGTACTTTTATTGGCCTGATGGGCTGGGATGAGTAATGGGCCAACAAGTAGCGGCGGATGATAATATGGACCGCTGCTACAAATGTTTAGCGGTGGCCCACTTAGTGACCCACTGCTATTAATTTATTTTAGCGGCAGTTAGTCTTGAAATCGTATTTTTTGGCACTGTAGTGCACTGTAGCGGTGGGATAAGATTTATGTGCTGCTAATCAAAAATTGTCTCCGCCGCTATAAACCATTTTTATTGTAGTGCAACAATATCACTCAGACATTGTGGCACCGCGATTGCATGTTCCCTCGGATCCTTGACACAGCAATCTCCTAGAGTTAGCGCCTGCCATTTTCTACTCTTAGGTAAGGGGCCTGACCATGGTGGTATCGACGAACGATGTACCCCTTCCAACGCCGCCAGCTTAACCTTCCTCGCCGACGCATTCTTTGAAGGTGGCGACGCCGACCTCCTTACCTTTTCCGCAAAAGACGAACTATTCAACTTCAAGTCTGCCTCGATCATGTCCTTCACGTAGAAGCCATGAACGCCGGCCGTCCTGACCAAATCTAAAGTATCCGGCAACGGCTCCGCCAACAACTTAATCTGACTGTAGCCTACAATATACGCTAGCTAACCTGCTGTTTCATACTTCCCATTTGAGGACGCGCCTTTCAAATAATCTGACTGGGAGTCTAGGACAAATGAAGCAATCACAGCTTAATATTCCGCCAACAACTTAATCACTTTTAGGAACTAGAGTTTCAGTGTAATTAAGGATGTCCACATGGAGCTCTGAGAGATAGTGTGAGCTGGAGACTGAAAGCTACAGATTGGAATAATAGAAATGTGTGTCTGCTAAAATTGATTTCGACACGTGATCAAGAAGCATGCAACGCTCTTTGTTGACTCCAAGAAAAAAAAGAAACAAATTAAAATATCGGGAACCAGAACATTAGGTGCTTGCTTGTTCAAGGCCCACCGTAAAACACATTGAAAACTAATAATATAAACTGCCACAAAGTCTTCCAAATTTCAAGTAAATACAATCAGGCCTTCTGAACCATCTCCAGGTATATGCACAACTCACGACTAGCTGCTCGTGACCCACAGCATGACACTATTCTAAAAAAAAAAAAAGACGCACGACATGACATATCTATGTAGGTGAGCTGCTGAAACAGTAGCAAAGACATAGTAAATATGTCTTTTTCTTTACAATCAGAGCTTCCTTTATTCATTCACCGACTGGTCAGTGATAATCTCACGACCCACCATGACAGTTACATGATCCGGGAGGAGATGGAGCCACACAGAGCTCTGATCCAGATTCCAAGCTAATGTTAAACGAGCAAGCTCATGAGCACACAAATTACAAGAACGAGGAGTAAACAAAACTTCAACATTAATGAAGTGTGAAAAATAGTACTTCTGGCTTCCCTTAATAGAGTTCTTGTCGGCGCCATGTCTAGCTTATTTGT
Source organism: Eleusine indica (assembly GCA_030378355.1). Taxonomy (NCBI): domain Eukaryota; kingdom Viridiplantae; phylum Streptophyta; class Magnoliopsida; order Poales; family Poaceae; genus Eleusine; species Eleusine indica. The sequence continues at coordinate 52,531,627 of CM059494.1, forward strand.
TTGTAATCCCTTCACCAGGAAACTGCAATCAGTTTCTAGTTTTCGTGCGTTAAATGTCTCAGCAAATCTTTAGTGCTAGTTCACATGCAGGCGCACCAACTCTTCTACTGCCCGATCAATCTAATTAATCTCAGCAAAGGGGTTTGTTCACTTTCCAGTATTTCTATATATAGGCAACCTTTATTGACCACACCAAGGAGGAATATACACATGGAGAGAACAGGAGGAATTGCACCAGAGTTTCCTAGCGTATTGAGTGCTCTATGAAGAAGAGGCATATCAGGGAGGGATACACCTCGAGTTCTTCTACTCATGCTGCGAAATAGAATGACGAGGCTGGTGAAGGTCCTCCATTGTCTAGGTGAGCTGATGAAACAGTAGCAATTTTGGAGTGAATGTCGAGGTATATATGGCGCTGGCCTCGGTCGATGGAAACAGGCACGTGCGAGACATCTTGTGTGCAAGAGGCTGGCACGGCAAAATCTATCTATGTAGTTTAATCCAGCAGGGTAGATGGCGGGTATGTCGTTCCCTGTCGTCATGACTGAAGTTCTGCCTCCACCTCTGTCGAACTTTAAGAAGGCGCTAACCGACATGACGCCATGACAAAAGTTGCCGCACCACACGTGGTTCTCCAAGCTAAACAAGGCAACTTATCTAGTCACGTCCAATCTCTCAGCATGAATGGAATTCACAACTGTGGTGTGTCCCTCCTCGATGCCTATCATTCCTAGCCACTCACCACTGAAAAAACGGCTTAACACCGAATGTCCTAGTGTTTGCCGAGTGCAATATGTCGGGCACTCGACAAACAGCTTGTTTACCAAGTGCCCACTGCAAAACACTCAGCACAAACCTGACACTCGACAAAACAGCTCCTTTACCGAGTGTCACGTGGAAAACACTCGGTAAAGGAGGCACACTCAGCAACAAGGTCCACAAGACCCTCACATGAACCGACCGACGTCATCGACTGGCGGCCGTCAACTGTTTAGTTGATCGCCACTAGTCGACGAGACACTCGTCAAACAGTTGACAGCCACCAGTCGATGACGTCGGTCGTGTCACGTGAGGGGTCATGTGATCCATTTTGCCTAGTGTCTAACTGGGGACACTCGGCAAAGATGCTATTTGCCGAGTATTTCTTTTGGATACTCGGCAAAGTTTTTTTTCTTTGCTTTTCTGCTCTTGAAACTTTTTTTCCCTCTACTCTAACACGATGTAGTACTCAATGTTTAAAGTTGGTAAATTTGTTGATCTGTTTGCTATATTTAGTTTGTTTATTTCATTTAAAATTGTTTTTTGAATATGTTAAATTAGAACTACAGGTGAGTCATATAATAGAATAAAGTGAATGAAAAAAATAATATTTATGTTAGTGAGTCCAATGTGAGGCCGTATTTAGAAATCTTTGACCCGACATTCGGCAAAGTGTTTTTTTTTTGCGCCGTCACTGTTACCCTGACTTTTTTTTGCCGTGTGCCGCTTCGCTTTGCTGAGTGCCCGACAGAAAACACTCTGCAAATAATACTTTACCGATACTTTGGTCGTTGTGTGCTCTTTGCCAAGTGTTGTACCCGGTAAAGGCTTTATCGAGTGTTTTACGGCCTTTGCCGACTGCTTGAAGCACTCGGCAAATCACGGATTTCCAATAGTGACTCGATATACACAAGAGAACTTTAGTGCAAGTAATATAATCCTCAAGTTCATTCCATGTGCATGTTTCTACTCTATTCACTGGATTTGGTCGATAAAGGTTGACAATATATCTCGTCTTCTTGACGTGGCGACCAGGGAGGTGAGCATTGTTTTCCGGCGTCCACGCCGTCCCTACCTGAGGCTTCTGCACGCAATACATGGCACACAATGCTGTTTTTCTACTGCGTGCTTGACACGGCTGTCTTTCTGTTCTTTTCTTGGACAAGCCATTGACTTGGTCTTGTTATTGGATGGTGGCTCAACAAGATATCGTGCAGTTCGTGAGATTAAAAGCGTACACACATTTTCCATAAATGAAAGGAAAAACAACAAAACGGAGATGATGATGCTTTCATTTTTCCTTTAAAGGCTCATCAAATTTCATATCCACCATATTATTTTTATCATGTTTTGTTCATCTCGTGTACCTAGCAATAAAACCCTTCCGCACCAAGTGTGAGTTGATCATTTCTATATCCGTTCATAACTTCTGATTCTTGCAATCAAAGCACGGATAATATATATCAGTCGTTCCTTCATGTCGAACATGTTGTGCGGTCCCTTTCACGAATTTAGAGACTTCTCGTAAAAATATTAGACCCGGTCTTGGTGCCTCATACATCTATCCACGCGGAAGACCTTGAACGGACCCAAAAAATATTAATAATTAATTAATTAATTATGTGTAACAAAATATTAAACATCCATTAAATAAATATATATATATTAAAAAATAAATTACAGAAAGTGAGAAATATTATGTAAGATAAAATGAAACAGACATCAAATTATTCTATATATTATTTAACTTATATTGAAAATTAATAAAAATGAATACCCCTGTTGCACTAACACTTTCTCTCTCTTCTAATAACCAAACTATAGATCTAGATTCCCATTGATATAAAAAGGCTAGATATAGTAATTTTTTTATATAGTGATGAAAATAGATGAGTATGCCTTCATAAACTTCAACTACAACCCAATAGAACCATAGAAATTAAAAGAATTTAGCTAAAATTTGATGAAAACCTAACAAACTTAAAATACAAAATTCAACTTGATTTCAAAATAATAGCATAAAAAATATATGGGATGGTTCCCCTTACCTTAGAGAGCAAATTTCTACAAACAAAACAAACTCAAAACCTCCCCTCCCCCCTTGATTTTCGTAATTTGTCCAAATTTTCAGGCCGCCACTGTTCGAGTAAGGGTCAGAGCTATCCGAATGTGGTTTTTATAGTTTGGACACTTTATAGCAGCGGTTGGCATTGTCAACCGCCGCTATTATTCCCTCAATAGCGGCGGTTGGTATTCTCAACCACCGTTATAAACATCGACCATTTATAGCGGTAGTTGACAATGTCAACCGCCACTATAATGAGGTCTTTAGCGGCGGTTTGTGTGGAGGTAGTGCCCATGGGCTCTGTAGCGGCGGCCGACGTTGGCTCGCGCCGCTACGCCGTTTTGGCTACCGCCACTACATGCTCTATTTGTGGTAGTGTTTCCCACGTCCTTCTACCTCGTCTTCTTCACCGCTGGAGCACGCTACACTACCGAAAATCAGCCATTTACCGAGTGCTCAAATATTTGCCGAGTGCAATATATTAGTCACTCGGCAAAAAACATCTTTGCCGAGTGTCCGAGGAGAGACACTAGGCAAAGCTTGTACACTCGGCAAAAAAAAAACCTTTGTTTTTCGAGTGTCACATGAAAAACATTTGGCAACAAATTAAAAAAGAGGGCACTCAGCAAAAATCACACACTCGACAAAGGTACCACGTGGTCACAACTGTTAGATCTTTGCTGAGTGTCTGTTAGTGACACTCGGTAAAGTAATACTTTGTCGAGTATTGGTATCTGGCACTTGGCAAATTGCTGCTTTGGCGAATGCCAACATTTGGCAAACATGTTGTGCCTCTTCTCCTCGACCAATATTCTGCTTTACATGACACCTGCTTGCTTATCAGAATGCTAATTACTTGAGCAAGCGGGACATGCATTATTCAATAAGAAAGATACTCCCTCTCTGTGTTGTCAAATTGATGAAAAACACTCAATAAAGCTCGTTTTGCCGAGTCTTTTTTTTATAAAGTGCGGTTTGTTGTCGAGTGTTTTACTGGCTTTGCCGGTAGTGCTAGTCGCGAAGGTAGGGCACTGATCCCGGAACAAGACTTGAACACGGCAATTAGATTAACGGGGCAGTGAATGGGTTTGGTGGTTGCAGTTGTACGAGCATTAAAGATTAGTACTGTGAGTAGGATAATAATTTAGCCGCCGGCTACTGGTTATATAAAAAAATCATTTAATTTTTAGTCCGCCTTGTAGCCTTCGCATATAATAGTTAGCTAAAACAACATAATAAACAAGATATCAGATCCACTTCCATACTTTCATTCTCTTCTCAATTTTCTTGAAATATGTGTTACAGCTTGCGGAGAATGGGCTGATAATCTATAGCCTGCTTTTTGTCTCTCTATTCTCTGCTATTTTTTCTCCAACTTATCAAAAATCTCATGTGGCAACTCATTTAACCTGCTTACATCATCCTATTTTACTTGCTTAACGAGTGACCAGTTTATTTATTTAGAGTAGGATGGGGCAAGTCGTCTCAGCCTTGTATATTGTTGGTGGTCCAATCTCCTCTTCATACCCGGGTGGACACCCCTCCAACAGCCCGACAACCGTGTGGCCCGAAAGACCCAATCTGACGGTCCGATATCCATGTGAGGTCCATGAGATGTCCAGGTTTTCGATCATGGCTCTGATACCACTTGTTAGAATGCGGCTCAACTCGCCCCGCACACGAGCTCCTGCCGCTAGCCCAAGTCACAACAGGTTTGTCAAACCACAGACCTAAACGAAGCCCTATCAAGATTCTGGGTCACTTCAACCAAAAGATTAGCCAGATAGGTAAGGTTCCCTCTACCTTATAAGTTAACCTCCCACATCGGATATCGATGATAGGGGAGGCTAATTTATAAGGTGGAGGGAACATCACCTATCAGGCTAGTTTTTTGGATTGAGATATTTCAGAACCTTGGTTGGGGCTCCAGTTGGGCCTATGGTTTTATAGTCCCGTTATGACATGGGCTGGTGGCAGGGGCTCGTGTGTGGGACGAGTCAGGATGCACTCTAACAAGTGGTGCCAGAGCCATGGCCGGAAACATGAAACATCTCATGGGCCTCACACAGATATTGGACCGTATGGTTGGGTCTCCCGGGCCACACGGTTGTCAGGCTATCGGACGGGTGTCCACCCGAGTGTGATGGGACGATTGGACCACCCGATGTGTGATGGGGGAGATTGTTGGATTTAAACTCACATCGGATATTGATGATATGGAGGAGGTCAACTTATAAGGTGGAGAGAACATCACCTATCAGACTAGTTTTTGGGGTTGAGATATCTCAGAACCTTGGTTCTGAGGCTCGAGTTAGGTTTGTGGTTTGACATGCCCGTTGTGACCTGGGCTGGTGGCAGGGGCTTGTGTGAGGGACGAGTCGGGCCGCACTCTTAACATACATAGAGATGACCATGTCCTTGTTCTTCCTTTTCTGACAGGTCTATCTTGTCTTGGGCTGATGCCCAACTGTCCACATAGTTCTGGGGTTGGGTTGATTGATCCAGCAAAAACGCTCTGTTCCGCACTGCAGGAAGGTGCTGGTCGCGGAGTGATGATGAAACAAGACTCAAAACATGACTTTTTAAAATAAAAACTAAAACATGACTGACGGTAGTAGAAAATGCCTTTCCTGTACTCAAACTGCAAGGTAAGGTGCGTTGGTACTCTTGATGTACGGTTAGCTAATTGACTAGAGCATGAAGCTTTGATTTTGCTCAGTTCTCATGGGAACATGTTGATAACAACGACAACCAACAACTGGTACTGGAAATCTGAACATCCCATACAGGTAAATGTGAAAATTCATCGAACATCCTTCTGTCCAAAACTGGAATTTGCAGAGAAGAGATAAATCATGGAAGTGTGCAAAAGATTCAAAGCTGAGCACAAATTGCCCTAAAAGTGCTCCGCAACGCCTCTTTTTTTTTAGAAACGTAGGCCTTAGTCCCGCCCCCATCTTATTAAACGAGACAAGCATTCATTACAGCACTTGACTTAGACAACAACTTTATTACCTCACAAACACTAGAGCTCTTATAGAAAACTAGGGTGAGGTGACTGAACAGCAGACAGGTTCCGACCAGACAGTCATTTTAGCCAAGCATACAGCCATACACTGATACATATACAAACAGCTGAAAGCCACTCAGTAGATAGACATGAACTTGATCATTGCCCCCCCTGAAGTGCCTCCTCCTCTTCTGGTTCCTCCTCATGTTTTTCTTGAGTCTCCAACCGCTTACAACGCCTCTTTTCTATCCCAAAATACACATGAACGTGATTGCGTCAGCATAGAAGCAGATTCATAGCTGCATGTCCGAGAAAGTGATGGCTGCCATCACCCAAGGACTAATGTAGCCGTAGTGCATGTCATTCTCCGCACCGAAGGAGGCGCTTCTCTAGCTAAGCATGACATTGCTGCCCGAATGGAATTCAGAACCGAGGTCTATCCCTCCCCAATGCCTCTCATTCCTAGCGCAATCAATATACACAAGAAAATTATGGTGCAAGTCCTCAAGTTCTTCCCATTTGGATGTTTCTACTCTATTCACTTGGTTTGGTCGATGGAGGTTGGTCATATATATAAAAGGACTGCAAGAGAGGAGTCCTGGTGTGGTTAATTAGATTGATGGAGCATAGTGAAAGGACCAGTGAGTGCATGTGAAGTAGCACTAAAGATTAGTACTAGGAGTAACAGGGGATGTGTCTCAGCTTCTGCACGCAGTACCTGGCACGCATTGCCATTTTTCTACTGTGTGCTTCACACAGCTCTGTCTCTTTTCTTTTTGTACAAGCCATTGACTTGGTCTTCATTACTCTGTGATGGCTCAAGCCTCAATAAGATATCGCGCAGTTGGTGAGATTAAAAGCAGACACACAGTTGCTAAAAATAAAATAAAACACCACAAAACAGAGATGACGGATGCCCAGCGCTCCAAAATGCTCTGATCTGCGCTGCTAGAGCGCGCTTGTCACGAAGGGTACTGATGACGAAAGTAGATTCGAAAATGGTTAAGGGTGATTCCGAAATGCATTTATTATCCTCGCAGCAAGCAATAACGTGGAACACAGCGTTTCCATGCAGACCGCCCGGACATAAAAGGAGAGAGAGAGAAGCAGCGAGCTGTGCCGTCGCAACAATGCTGCTTCTCTGCTGGAGCTGCCATTTCTCTTCTCGCTGTTTTCTTCGGTTGATCCCAAGGGCTCCAGAGCGCCTCGGTACTAAAGAAAGACTCAAACCAGTGTTTACTATAGGTTGTAATACTCTATAGTCGGAAGCAATCACAATAAACCCTCAAACCAGCCTCGAAACAAGAAGCCGCAGAAAATATGTTGCCACTTAATACTGATACAATATGTTGTTTTTGTTTGTTCTTTTTTCCACATACAATGGTTGTCATTAGAGGGGCTCTGTACTAGCTCTGTTACCCCTTCTGGTTCCCGATACTTTGTTTCTTTTTTTGTCTCTAGTCAGGAAAGAGTGTTGCATGTGCTGCTTGATCACCTTGTGTCGAAATAAATTTTAGTGGACACATATTTCTTCTGTTATTCGAGTCTGTTGCTTTCAGTCTCGAGCTCCATGTGGACATACTTATTAATTACACTGAAATTCTTGTTCCCAAAATTGATTTAGTTGTTGGCAGAATGTTCAGGTGTAATTGCTTCATTTACCCTAGTCAAGTTATTTGAAAGGCACGTCCTCAAATGGGAAGTAGTATCGCAGGCTAGCCAGCGTCTACTGTAGGCTACAGTAGAGAAAAGGTTCGCTCGTTGTGAGTAAGCAAGGAAGGGGGATGATATACATCACGGCTGACTAATCGAGATCATTTTTAGGCATATGAAATTGATGGCTCGGGGCAGCTGTGATCATGAAAGGCTAACCCTTTAGCTACATACTGTCTTCTTTTCAAAGTACTCCTAAGTAGGATGAAACACTACAAGAAAAATGCCCTATAGGCACGCTCATATAGTAGCGCTTTTATAAACGTGTCTATATTGATCTGTATAGATGCTTTTTGACACAATATTTAGAATGTCTCAATGAGACATGATATTAGACACGCTATGACGATACTAGTCATATAAATATGTTTTTTGACATGAAATCCGTAACGTATCAACGTGATATGATATTAGATACACATCAATCATCACTAGCATGTAGGCACGTTACAAAACATATCAAACAAGATGGTGCTAAAAATCTAGACACAATTTGACCGTCACTAACCACATTATGATGCCTTTTGACATGATTTTGATAATGTGTCTAAATGGCACAATATTTGACGCGCTTCAACCATCTCAAAACATGTAGACACGCTTATAGAGACATACTAAAACATATATATATATAAGGTATGTCAAAACACGTAGACATGTATCCAGCGTTAGAATCCACAGTGATGCTTGTGTACACGACACTGATAATATATCAAAATAATAATGTGGTAATTGATATCCTATTTGACCATAATTAACTTCTATAGATGTTTGACATTAAGTGCTCTATTATCATCAATGTTATAAAGGCTATATATTAGCATTGGAGCCAGCCTATATTATTATATCATGCTAGGATTACATGGCTGAATGTTCCCACATCCGGCCATATCAATATCTACATACGCGTCGTGGGTGCTTTCCGCAAGGCTCATCCTGCTATCGCAGCCCTCACACTCCTGTAATCAGCATCGCATGGCATCTCAACAAGCCATTCTTCCCTAGTCTTTGTCATTTCGGTCTCGGTCTCCTTGTCGTATGGTCTTGTGAGTGTTGCATCACAAAATCAAAGATGAACACCTTCGGTCATGGAAGAATTTCCTTTGTGCCAGCCTAAATTTGTTTTTTGAGGTAATGTGCTAAATATATTCCTCAAATATGTGATCGTTTTATCCTTTTTTGTTTTGGTACTACATGCAATTTTTTGAGTCTACTATATCAAGATGATAGAGTCAACCATGTCATCTGATCCTTTTTTCTCTACTTTTAGAACGTGAGCCAACAAATGATTGATGTCAGATATAGTATATATAAATGTATCATGTACAATTTCAATATATGATGTTACTTTCATTTATTACTAATTATTATTGATATCAGTAAAAATTAAAATTGAAGAATCAAACTAAAATAGAAGTCCGAATGACAAAGGTGGTAAATTGTAAGGAATCAACATCAATGGCCATGTACTATGTTTTGAACTCATGTTTCGGAAAGGGTTGAATCCATCACTTGCTAGATCAAGGCGTATGTTACGAGCATTGTCAGAAAAATACGGATATCTTTCATCAAAATCTTGCCAAGCTTTGCCATCTGTTGGATGTCGCATTTTTTCATCCTTGCTACGACCCTTATCATGCCATCTCATGTCATCTGGTGTTTTCTTACTAGAAAACAACCTCTGAATCCTTGGTATCAATGGGAAGTAACATAACACTTTTGCCGGTTTCTTTTTCCTCTTTGATTTATCTGTAGAATCACTGTTTGAACAATCTTTCCAACGAGAGGTCCACATACATGGCAATGCTGTTCATTAACTTTATCACCTCGATATAGCATGCAATCATTAGGGCATGCATGGATTTTAACATAGCCAAGTCCTAAACCACGAATGATCTTATTTGCTTCATAATTATTCTTAGGTAGGTTAGCCTCAGGAGGAAATGCCTGTGCTAGCATACGACGTGTACCTATATGGGCGACTCAACATTCCTTAATACGCAATAATGTGTCACTGCACAATGTCTCTACATCAATATATACATAATATACTCACATCATAAAACCATATATACGTATATATTTATGCTTTAAAACATCTCTATGTAGTGTCTTTAGCTCTGGTAGACACACTTTTAAAAATTATATCTACCAAGATCTGACACGGTACGTGCGGAGACGCCTCGGACATGATTTACAAAAACATATTTATATTTTGATTGAGACAAAATAAACATATTTAAACCTTCAATAAAGCATATCTACAGGGGGTGTTTTCTAGTAGTGATTTTTTATGGAAAATTTCTTCTATGCCTTTGTCTGTCATTGAAAAAACTCATATCCTGCAAATTATGCAATTGAAATTAAATTTTAACCCCCTCCATGACATTCTGGTGATATTTATTTGGTACACTTTTCATAGACATCATTAGTTGTTTTATTTCTTTTTTCAAATATTTTTTTTGGTCTCTCTTGGATATGCTCTTAGGTGGCCATTTAACTGTAGGGGACACCAAATAACTACATAGCTTAGTTGGTATGCCAACTTATGTTTCCGAAATTTGATACCTACGTTCAAATCGCCAGATGCCGTCATCTTTCTTGGACTCTATCGAGTACCTAGCCTATTCCTCGAGAATTTTCTTCTCAATACCACATAAGCATGCCAAATGACTAGAATAGATCAATGAACTATTAATAAAGTTCTTCAAAACTGTTGTCCTTTGAATAAACTCTCATTCCTTTAAGGCACTAACTAGAAGCTAAGAAATATAAAGCATGATATTGTTTTCATAGAAGAAGAGAAACAAAATTGAAATTTCTTCCTAAAAGGTAAACAACCGCAATTTTTTGACACTAACCACAAACTTTAATGGTTCAAATTATTTTAATACATGTTACACTAAAATTCCTAAGAGACAATAATAATATAGAGTAATATGGCTAGCCCGTGCATGTGCACGGGCAACTTCACTAGTTATATATTAATAATAAAAAAGAACAGTCAAATACAAATAAGATCTAGTCCAATAAACAAAAAGCAAAAAAGAATGAGCAATAAGAATGATCCTCTAGCCATTGTTGCAACTGAGGTTTTGTCCAGCCTACACTTGATGGACAACCATGGTGATTTCTCTTTCAAAATGCTCTTTGTAACCTTGTATTGACAGTGATTTCACCCTTTTTTATGTCATCCCCAAGCACCACCACTGCAGCGGCCACTGTCAACCATGTCGCCATTGCTAGCTCGTCAAACCACCCCGTTGTGTTCATCCCTAGGAACGCCGTTGAGGACACGACCACTGTCACAATGCACGTGGTTGAGCTCTTCCACCCTCACGTCATTGGTGGAGTCGTGGCTAGGGGCGCGATTAGATCTAGGCATCGTGCCACGAAAAGCTTCTTCCCCTAAAACGCAAGTGGATATGGAATGGAGGAGGCACGACCTATTGGCTTTCATTCCTTGAGTGTTGAGGTTCAGGCCCGACAATGGTGGAAGTCATGTCGATCGGCCTAGAACCACTGGTCGCCAAGGCTCGGCCAGCCAGGGTCGTAGCCTCCCCCTTCTCACACACAGTTTCCTGAAGAACCTGGCATCTAAGCACAACCGACAAGTAAATTTACTTGATTTTCGTTCCAAAACCTGAATCAAAATCCTCAAGTTTTTTTTTGCCGCTTTGGCTAATTGTCCCCTCCTGTATTTTTCCATCAAATTTACTTGATTTGCGTTCCAAAATCAGAATCAAAATCCTCAAATTTTACTTCTTTGGCTGATTGGCCTCTCCTATGTTTTTCATCTAGCTCCGCCACTATCTAGGACGATAGCGAGCTAGTATCAAAGTTCGCGGCTGACTTCATGAAGTGAATTCCATCCCCAAATTGGTCCTCTGAGGAGGGGGAGGGGATCTCATGAGTAAATGTTCATCGCAGTTTGCATTTTTTTTTGCTGGTGACCTCTGCGCTGCTAAGGTTTGAGGATTGTGGCGGTGGCTATTCTATAGCAGGGGAGCACATGTGATACAAGAAAGGAACATAGATGTGGTTATGTAGTGGAGATGAGTTATTGTAATTATCTCAATGTTGGGAAGTGCAATGGGTGTTATGTGAGTCTAAAAACTAGGATTGGCTGGGTTGGACCAGATTTGTTTAGAAATTAATAAAAAAAAATCGGCCCATTTGGATGCTCTTGGTTTCTATAAGTTGGTTAGGACGGCCCTCTTCCAGCCTTTTTCTTTTATATATATATCGTCAACCTTCATAGTTCACACTAAGTGAGTAGAGTCGGAACATGCAAATGGGGGCAATGGAAGGTGTTGCACCATAGTTAATCCTATGTATATCTAATGTGCTAGGAACGAGAGGCATCAGGGAGGGAGACACCTTAGTGTTGAATCCCATTCAGGCTAAGGTGTCACGTTTAGGGAAGCACCTCCGATCCTTTGATGCAGAGGACGACAAGTGGTGTGTCCACCTTTGGTATGATTTGATGGCCGACGAAGGATTCTTCCATGCGCGCTGCTCGAGGTTGATGATCTTTGTCGTGTATTTGTATTCTGATCTTGTTCATTGGTAACAGTATTTTGGGTGACAGGGAGACAGCTTTGTTAGGAGAAAACGTGCTTAGCAACGTACCTTTTCTGCCGCTAAATTTGAGCTATACAAGAAACTTAAATTTAGGACAGGAAGTGACCTTTGCTGAACTTTCACATGCCTGTGCCAGATGTTTAGGTTTTCAGTCCCAGCTGTTGGTTGTGGTTGTTAACTTGTTATCATTTGTCAACAGGATGTTCCGATGTGAACTGAGGAGCATCAAACTTTATGCTCTAGTCAATCAGGTGACTGTACATAAGTGCATCGTGTAGCTAAGGAATTCACTCAGTATTGTAAAGTAACAAGCAGAGGCAAGCCGGCCAGGAGCTATGTTTAAGGCTTGGACTGTTGATGATACCACACAACAGTAATCTTTTGGAGGGAAATGGTGAATCCGTTTCCATTCATAATCCATATGAAGTTCTACTTGAGCCCAGCCTACGTCAGTCTGGTCTAGAAAACGAGGGGAAACAAGGCAATCGCACAGCATGACATCTGCTGGAATTATATGGGCTTGGCCCATTAATATTCACAATAATTCCTGAAAAATCTCAAAGGCTTATTCATAAGTGGTGGGAGTGCAAAGGTTTAGTTCCACATTGCTAGTGGAGGTGGAGAGAGTCCAACTTATAAGGTTGGTTGTTCTAGCATCTCTTGCAAGTGTGTGGATAAGAAGAAGAAAAAACACACACGAGTGCTCGCTCGCTAGTCTCCGCATCGTGGAAATGAGATGCAACCCACTCTCTGCTCCTGCACCGACCAATTCTTTAAGTGCCCACATCTCTCTCTAACTAATCTCAGTAGAGCGCCAGAGCATTTCCTTTTCCAGTCTTTTTATACACACAGGCAATCTTTGCAGACCAAATCAAGTGAGCGTAAGAAACTTGGAACTTACACATGAAGAGAACAGAAGGAATTGCGCTGCAGTGGAGTTTCCTTGCTCTAGGAACACACATATGGAGAGTGCTCTAGGAATAAGGGGCATCAGGGAAAGACACATCTCCATAAGGTCTTTAGGGGCTGCAATGTGGCCAGGAACAGGTGAAGCATCTCCTTGGTCTCGCTGTATGATATGCAGTGCAGCTTCCATCAACACGATGGATGGCCGGCTGAGCCTTCGTGTCTGTCGTGGAAATTCCACCTCCACCTCCATCGCACTTTATATCCACCTCCATATGTTCATCATGTCAGAAGATGTTGTTGGATTCTTGCCGAAAATATGCTACAGGTCTTTTGCTCTCAAGTTCCTGTAAGCTTCTAGATGAGTTGCGCTCCGCGCTAGTGGCAGCCTAGCAAGGTAGAGCTCGTACTCGTTCTGGGGTCGCGTTGGTCGTGGTCAAGGATTAATCCCTATGTAACGCAGCTCTCTCGTTTCTACGTTATTACGCAAAAGAGACGATCTTTAAAAAAACATATATCACCTTACATTCATATTTTATATATTTTAAAATATGTAATTGCCTTTTAAAGGATTTTATACTGCACTGAACTCGCTCGTATTTTTAAGGATTTTTCTACTGCGCCACCTAAATGGTCACCTTTGTGTCACCGACATGGTCACCCTTACGCTATAAAGACTGCTCGCTAGTCTCCGTATCGTGGAAACAAGACGCAGCCCGCTCTGCTTTGTAGATGTTTATTAGTACTACTAGTTTCACATGCAACAACCAACTCTTTCAATGTCCACATCTCTCGAATTAATCTCAGCAGAGCGTCCCTTTTCCCAGACTTTTTATACACATGGACAAATCTTTACAGACCAAATCAAGTGAGAGTAAGAAACTTGGAACATTGTACACAGGGAGAGAACCGAAGAAGGAATGACACCGGAGTTTCCTTGCTCTAGGAACACACACATGGAAAGTGCTCTAGGAACGAGGGACATTGCGAAGCGACACATCTCCACAACATCTTTTGGTGCTGCAATGTCGCCAGTAGTTGGTGAAGCACCTCCTTCGTCTCGTAGTATGATGCACAGTGCAGCTTCGCTCAACCTTCCTTATCGTGGTGGAAATTAGCCACCTCCGTCTAAGGCCTAGTTTGGCCGGGCTTCTTCACCGGCTTCTGGAGCAGCTTCTCGTGACGCAGTGCCAAATAGGATGTTTTTCCACCGGCTCACCCGGAAAATGCGGAAGGAGCGAAGGCGAAAAAACGGTTGAAGCCGGAAGCGACCGAAAGGTACACTACAACAAAAAAGGGATGTAGCAGCGGGTCAAACCCCACCGTAGCGGCGGGTGACCCGCCGCTACACAAACGCAGCTAAAAAAAGAGATTTATAGCGACGGACTTCCTCTGGGCCATATAAACCGCAGCTATAGAGCTACCCCCTATATCTAAAAACAAAAAAAAAACCCATTGGCCCGCAAGGGCCCATGCCAGATCCAGATTCATGCCTCAGGCCTGACACCGCCTAGATCCAGATCTACGCCTTGGGGCCAACGCCACTCGCATGTGCGAGCCCGTCGACGCTGCCCGCCCAGCTCCAGACACGAGGCCGCTGCCGCTCGAGTGCGCGAGCCCGCTGTTACTGCCCGAGTGGGCGAGCCCGCCACCGTTGACCGCCCAGATCGATGCGAGGCCGCCGCCTCCCGCCCAGATCTAGACACGAGGAGTCGGATCCGTCCGAGCGCCTCTGCCCAGATCTACTAGTTTTACCTGCACCAACCAACTCTAGTGTCCACATCTCTCTAACTAATCTCATCAGAGCGCCAGAGCGTTCCCTTTCCCAGTCTTGTTATACACACGGGCAATCTTTGCAGACCAAATCAAGTGAGAGTAAGAAACATGGAACATACACATGGAGAGAACGGAAGGAATTGCGCTGCAGTGGAGTTTCCTTGCTCTAGGAACACACACATGAAGAGTGCTCTAGGAATGAGGGGCATCGGGGAAAGACACATCTCCATGAGGTCTTTTAGGGCTGCAATGTGGACAGGAATCGGTGAAGCTCCTCCTTGGTCTTGCAGTATGATATGCAGTGCAGCTTCCATCAACACGATGGATGGCCGGCTGAGCCTTCGTGTCTGTGGTGGAAATTCCACCTCCACCTCCGTTGCACTTTATATCCACCTTCATATGTTCATCATGTCAGCAGCTGAAGATAATGTTGGATTCTTACCGAAAATATGCTACAGGTCGTTTGCTCTCAAGGTCCTGTAAGCTTTTAGATGAGTTGCGTCTCGGCACTAGTAGCAGCCTAGTAAGGTAGATCTAGCACCCGTTCTTGGGTCGCGTTTGTTGTGGTCGAGGATTAAGCCCTATGTGACGCAGCTCTCTCATTTCTACCTTAGCACGAAACACGCAAAAGAGAGAATCAAAAAAAGCCATATATCACCTTACATTCATATTTCATATATTTTTAAATATGGAATGGCCTTTTAAAGAATTTTATACTGCACTAAACTCTATCGTATTTTTAAGGATTTTTTTACTGCGCCACCTAAATGGTCACCTTTGCGCCACCGACATGGTCACCTTTGCGCTATATAAAGACTGCTCGCTAGTCACCGCATCGTGGAAACGAGACGCAACCCACTCTGCTTTGTAGTACTAATGTTTAGTACTACTAGTATTTCACATGCACCAACCAACTCTTTGTGTCCACATCTCTCGAATTAATCTCAGCAGCGTCCCTTTTCCTCAGTCTTTTTATACACACGGACAAATCTTTACTACAGACCAAGTAAGAGTAAGAAACTAGGAACATTGTACACAGGGAGAGAACCGAAGAAGGAATTGCACCGGAGTTTCCTTGGTCTAGGAACACACACATGGAAAGTGCTCTAGGAACGAGGGGCATCAGGGAGGGACACATCTCTACAGCATCATTCGGTACTGCAATGTTGACAGTAGTGAGTGAAGCGCCTACTTCGTCTTGGAGTACGATGCACAGTGCAGCTTCGCTCAACCTATATTACCGTGGTGGAAATTAGCCACCTTCGTCTAGGCCTGGTAAAAGGTCTAAAAATTTTATACTAAATTTGCTGAGTGCCACATCAAAAAGGACTGAACTGGAATCTTATTCATTTTAACCTAAAAATATTTAAAGGCTGGTTAACGTTCCAAATAGAAAGGAACAAATTAAAAGATTTAATTAGATATAGACTAACCATGATTTTTCAAAACTATAAAATTTGGAACATGGTGAAGTGAATGGTTTATTTTCCTTCCTGGATTTTATTTGGGTCTTCTTCAAAATACTCTTTTGGTTGGAACCAAATAGAAAATTGTTTTGAATTGGAATTGTTATGAGAAAAACCAGAAAAGAAAAAGAGAAACCAAAACTTCCCCTAACAGGCCACTTCCTCTTTTTTTTTTTTTTGCTCTCCCGGCCCAAACCACTCGGCCCACCTCTCCTTCTCCCACCTCCCGCTCAGGCCGGCCACTGCTCCCCTCCGCGCACGCGCCCGCACGGCCTCCCAGCCCAGCCATCTTCCCGCGCTCGCCTTCTTCATATTTTCCGCCAGAATGCCGTCGCCAACCACCCCGACCCACCGACGCCGCCACCATTACACCGCATCGGCCCCGCGACCAGACCGCTCGCCGCCCTTATTGCCTAGTCGTGACCCCCTTCCCGACTAAACTCGGCGCCACCGCACAGCACCGCTGACGAGACCTCTCCCTACCGCTGCTCGATGTAACCCCTCCCTGCCTCGTTGTGTAGCCCTTAGCCGCGCGTGGCAGTGTGCCATCCCGTCGCCCTGCTCTACCGCTGCCCGAGGAGTCGCGTCAGGTAGAGCCGGCCTGGGTTAATGGCGCTAGCCGCCGCGAGCGTCGCCACTTCCTCGCTCCGCCTATAAATAGAACCACCACCGCTCACCAACACCAGAAGGCAAGTGACTAGTAGACCTTTCCCCTCTTTCTCTCCCTGTAGCCACAATTTTCCCTTAACCTCGCAAGCTCACCCCAGCCGTCAGACCACCCCACGATCACTTCTGTAGAACGTAGCACTATCCCCGCATCCGTTTAGACCTAACCCCATCGAGCTCGACCCAACCTAAAGCCCCGCGGTGAGCGGCGGAGCTACCAGCCATGGCGCCGCCGTCGCTCTCCCCTCCGGCCGCCGCGTGCAGTTGCCCGTCGCCCGCAATCGTTCATCATCTCGCCTACGGCCCAGATTAGAAGCTAAATACCCCTCGATCTATTTAAATCCGAGCAGTAGATCCGCTAACCGACGACCCACGATGCTCTGGCCCATGCACCAAGCCCGTACACCCGGTCCACGACCCGTAGACCTATTCTATAGGTTTTCCCATAGGAAAATAATTCCAGAAAACTAAGAAAATCCCAGAACCCTTTAGTTTTACAATTGGTCCCCTGAGCTTTAGTCTATTTCTATTCTAGTCCAACATTTTTATAGAAAAGTGCCTCAACTTTTCTGTAATTATGTTTTAGTCCTTGACATTTTACAACCAAGCCCTTAGAAGATTTTTATAATTATAGATAGATCCCTAAAACTTTTCAAAAACTACTAATAGGTCCCTACACCTTCTGAAAGCCCTAGTTTTCAAACCATAGCTCTGATTTAAGCGATTCTTGCACTGTTCGAATCGTTGTCACAAACCCTAACAAATAAGAACTCCCTCATAACTCTTCAACATCTGGTTTTCTCACTATTTGGATTTTCCTTTGATTTTGTGTTATTTTATGCTCCAATAGCTTACGCGTAGCTCACGTTTTCGTAGACGAAGAGAACTAGGAGCAAGAGCCCGAGGACCCAGTCTACGAGGAAGACTTCAAGGACGTGATAGGAGGCAAGCTCTACTTATTCCTTGATCATGATTGAACCTATGCTTACAAAACTGCACCCAACTTAGAGCCTACTTCTTATAAGCATTATTTCCTTGTCACTTTATGATTGCTTAGTTTAAACCCACTTGTGTGACAACTAGCATTCGCACTGCCCTTATGTAAGGTATGAATGTTAGATCCTTGCTTGGCTGCATTTTATATTCCCTCTGCCTTGATAAACTTAGGAAGTTATTATTAGCCCCATTAATATTAACGCTACCTTGCTAGAACACGCTTAGGACCCGTGACGCTTGTCACCACACTCTCTACTATCAAGTTTACAAAATGAGTGAAATGGTGTTTGGTGGGGTGTGTGTGTGTGTAAGAGCAGGTGGGTGATAAAACAACAGTGTTATGGTGAAGTTGGGTGGGATAGTTGTGGTTGCGGGTGAGACTCCTAGTACTGGTGCAGAGTACTTGGTGATGGTGTCTCCGATGTAGGTCCACCTGTCGTGGACGAGGGCTTGCCTTGCCAACTAGGAAACGACTAGCTAAGACCCCAACTTGGTGGTATTTCGGTACAACCACAGAACCTTTATGGGCAGGACTAACGCGGATCCTGGGTAACGCAGCAAGGAAGTATTACCCGGTGAACAAGAAACAGACTCAGAGATTGGAGTGGTGATGTGTTGATAAGTCCAGTACTTGGCAAAATTGTTGGTTGTGTGCCTTTGATGTGATATGACTAAGTGTCATGATGGTGGAATCCCTAAGCTTCGTGGTGGACTTATGGGCGTGCCTGGGTGAAGTGGGAGCGTTATGTGATCCGTAGCTAAGAGCATATAGCCTGTGGGTACAGCGTATTAAGCTCTACAGAGTCAACCTTAAATCATTCGGATGTCCGTTGTCACTGGTCATGGCACACCAATCATTGGGCTCTTAGAAATTCCTTAGCATGTGAGTGGGTATAGTAAAATCCGTGTTTTGGTGAAGATGTGGCATGATGTGCCAGAGTCGTTATGACTACGCGTCGGAAGGCTCAGCTAAAAGTGGGAGCTGTTGGGATTGATTGAATCTCCCTCGGGTTTAACCAACCAAAAGTTATAAAACAGTTTTCCCTCTTAAAAAACCGCATTAGTTCCACAAGTAAACCCTTACATCCGCGCTTTTCTGCAAAACTCTAAAACATAGCCTTATTCCTTGACTACTTCCCAAATGCATGTATTACCCCCCTTGCTAGAGGTAGAGCTTGTGGAGTACCTTATGTACTCATCCTTGCCTTTGACTAAATTCCTCTAGAGGACGAAGATGAGGATGAAGCCCCCGAGGAGTTTGACGAGTAGGTTGCATCCTATGCTCGAGTTGCCTGTGAAAGTCCCTAGAAGCTTGCTTGTATTTTTCTTTTAGAGCAGGCATGTCCTCTCCTTTGGCTTGTAACTTAAGACTTGTATGACTCTATTGTCTCTGCGTGGACCTAAATAAAGATCGTTGTACTATTTTGTATCATTTGTATGATCTCCCGACGATCCCCTTTCCTCCTTGCTCGGGCTGACTACGGGGTCGACTAGTCGACTGCCTGGCCTTGGCAAGGGTTTGGTGATCGAGTTGGGGAAGAGTGGTTTTCACGAGAGTGGAGATGGCATCTGGTTCGAATCAGGGTTTGAGCAGGAAAATGGATGAGGAGGTTGAAAAACTTCTTCAGAAGCTACACCTCAGGGATGCTGAATGCGAGGGGGTAGTGATGGCAAAGGACACCGGTGCCTTACTAGAGGTTAAGTGGATGGCGGCGGCGAAGTTGCTAACTTCAAAGCAATTCAGTGAGCAATCACTCATCTCAACAATGAGAGCAGTATGGAACACGGCGCGGGAGGTCTCGTTCCACCCTATTGACAGGAACCTTTTCCTGGTCCAGGCCTTCTGCCTGAGAGATTGGAAGCGCATCATGGAGGAAGGGCCCTAGATCTTTAGGGGCTACGCACTGATGATGGAGGGATTTGATGGTGCCACTCCCGTCCCTTCTGTAATCCCAAGTAAATTGTAGACATGGATTCAGATACACAAAATACTGCCTCTTTATCGTACTTAGGTTATCCTGAAATAGCTTGCGAGACAGGTGGGGAAATTGATTGTGGCTGAGATGAAGATTATATCTACTAGCAAGGGTGATTTTCAGAGAGCCCGCATGAATCTCGATCCCAACAGACCATTGTCACAGTTTGTGACTTTGGCTCCTGAAGGAAAGGATAGCATGCTCTTGCAAGTGAAGTATGAAAAGATCCTCAGGTTTTGTGTGCATTGTGGCCGCATGGGACACGTGCACTTGGAGTGCGACTCAGGAGAGTTTGCTAATGAAGAGCTGCAATACGGGGAGTGGATGGTAGCTGCAGGAGATACATGGCACGCTGGGACCCCTTGGGTTAGGCCGGCGTCAGGGGCTGAGTACCAGTCCAAAGGAGAACAAGGATCTAGAAGTGAGCGTGGAGGGTGTACTCCAGAGCGCGACCACGGCAGGGGGCGAGGCAAGTTTGGTGCCCAGCAAGAAGCTATGTGGAGGGAGAAGCAGAGGCCCGCCCACAGCTCTAGGTCTCACAAAAGAACATCAATAAATGCAAGGCTAGATGGCACTCTAGAGGAGCTGGCTGACTCGGGATCTAGCCCGATTAAAACTCCAACCTCTGGAAATATAGATAAGTAGAGCTCGACCAAGAAGCAACTATGCTTGGATGTGATACCGAGTAACAATGTAGGGGTTCCCCCGCCTCCCCCTCAGTACATATCGCCCAGGGAGAAGAAGAAGCTGAAGAGACAAGGCTTAGCAAAGGAGATGGGTGCAGAAGAAGATAACTTGGCGGGCCCCATTGGGGTGTCCCACCAGGAACAATGAGTTGCCTCAGCTGGAACTGTCGCGGTCTAGGCAACGTCTCGGTTCTTTCACTTGCGAACAATTCAGAGGAGAAAGAGGAACAAAATCTGCAAGCTGAGGAAACTGGATGACACAGTCACGGAGGATGAAAATGAGATGGCCCAACTTACCATATCCTTTTATAAGGACCTGTACAGGTCTGAAGGAACGGAGAATATGGAGCAATTTCTGGAAGTAGTCCCAACAAAGGTCTCGCAGGAGATGAACGGCATATTGCTTGCACCATTCTCGAAGGAATAGGTTAAAATTGCATTGTTCCAAATGTTTTCAACTAAGGCTCCTGGTCCAGATGGACTCCCGATGCACTTATTTTAACGTCATTGGCAACTCTGCGGTGAGGAGGTAATGCAAGTGGTCCTGAGGGTCTTGCGGGGAGAAGATGACCCAACTATCATCAATGAAGCCAACATTGTTCTGATCCCTAAGGTGGAGAACCCGATGGAGCTGGGCTAATTTAGGTTGATCAGCCTATGCAATGTGATTTATAAGATTGCGTCCAAGGTGGTGGCGAATCGACTGCACACCATTCTACCGGAGGTGATTTAGGAAGAGCAATCAGCCTTTATTCCTGGCCGGTTAATCACAGACAACATCATAACAGCTTATGAGTGTATGCACTTCATGAAGAAGAAGAAGGGATGAGACAATAGATTTTGTGTGCTGAAGCTGGATATGAGAAAAACGTACGACTGGCTGGAATGGGACTATCTACGTAGTATCATGATCTGGATGGGCTTCCATCGTATATGGGTGGACATGGTAATGTGGTTGGTAACGACAGTTTCTTTCTCAGTTCTATTTAATGGGGATCGGCTGGACAGTTTTAAGCCAACCCGAGGCATTCGCTAAGGGGATCCAATTTCACCCTACTAGTTCTTGTTAGCAGCAGAGGGCCTTTCATGCCTACTAAAGTCTACAACTCAGTCATCTACTCTCAATGGTATCAAGGTTGCTCCATCGGCTCCGCCGATCAGCCAACTACTCTTTGCAGATGATGGTTTGCTGTTCTTCAAGGCAAATCGGGTGAACGCAGAGGAGGTTAACAATGTGCTGCAGTCTTACTGTCGTGCTTCGGGACAACAGGTCAGTCTTGACAAGTCATCAATCCACTTTGCAAAGGGAAGCAGTGAGACAATCAGAGTTGAAATCAAGGACATCGTAAATGTCCAAAGCGAGGCCCTGAGCGAGCGCTACCTGGGAATGCCGACAGATGTAGGCAACTTGGTGAACGGGGCTTTCAGCTATCTCAAGGACCGAATATGGAATCGGGTGTAGGGGTGGATGGAACAATGTCTTTTGGCTGGGGGGAAAGAAATTCTAATCAAGGCAATTGCCCAATCCATTCCAACATACTCCATGTCATGTTTCAAACTTTCATAGGGACTATGCAAGCATATCGAGGGAATTGTCCGTGGATTCTGGTGGGGGAGCAAGAATGGAAAACGTCGGGTTGCATGGGTCGCGTGGGACGATATGACAAAGCCCAAGTTCCTGGGTGGCTTGGGTTTCATAGACTTTGAACTCTTTAACCTGGCACTATTGGCGCGACAAGCTTGGAGAATTCTACAGGAGCCTGAATCACTGAGCGCATGGGTGTTGAAATCTGTATATTACCCGTCAGGGGATTTCCTGGATGCAGAATTGGGCTCGTCACCATCTCGAGTTTGGCGGGCTATCATCGAGGGGAAAGATGTGCTGCAACAGGGGATTATACGAAGAATTGGGTCTGGTGAATCCATTGATATCCGGGGCACAAACTGGCTACCAAGGGATGGCCTCATGAGACCGGTTTGCAGTATCATAAACAACCCGCCGCACAGAGTATGTGAGTTGATTGATCAGGGTTCGAGGACCTGGAACAAACAGCTTATCGGGACCTTGTTCATTCTAATGGACAGGGAGGTGATTGAGAATATGCCCTTGAGCACAGCACCTATTGCAGATTTCGGGGCATGGCACTACGAGAAGACCGGATTATTTTCAGTTCGTTCTGCATATCGAATGTTGTGGCTCAACCGAGAACGCAGAAATAACTGGATTGACCACATACCGGGCAACTCTGACATAACAAGGGTGGAAAAGGAGTGGACACAACTATGTAAAATCAGTGTTCCATCCAAGATACGAGCTTTCCTT
Source organism: Eleusine indica (assembly GCA_030378355.1). NCBI lineage: Eukaryota > Viridiplantae > Streptophyta > Magnoliopsida > Poales > Poaceae > Eleusine > Eleusine indica. The sequence goes on from CM059494.1 coordinate 52,554,553, forward strand.
TGGCGTCTGGCCCGACAGTCAATCCCGACGGAGGACGTGCGCTTCCGCAGGAACATGGCAACAGGGAGCTGGTGCTTGATATGTGGGAGCCAAGATTCGTGGAGACACTCCCTTCTTGAGTGCAACATGGCTACAAGTGTCTGGGCACTAGAGAGGGATCAAATTACTGATTACCTATATCACAACCAAGAGAATGACGCCCGTGAGTGGCTCGCGAAGATCGTCAAGACGATGAACAATGAGGAGGTGATCGGGGTGGTTGTTCGGCTTTTGGCCATTTGGCATGCTAAGCGCAAGGCCATTCATGAACGGGAATTTCAGAGCCCACTGTCTACCCACTCATTTGTGGAGAGATTCTTGACAGAGCTAGAACTAACGAAACCAAAACCAAAGGAGAGCAGGAGTACAGCCCATGGACCACATTGGATTCCGCCGCCAGAGGGGCTGGTGAAAATCAATTGATGCTGCTCTTTCCAAGAATACAAAGACTGCAGCTGCGGCCGTGGTGGCTAGAGATGGCACTAGCAATTTCATTGGTGCCTCTACACTCGTACTGGAGGGTATCGACGATGCAGAGGTAGTGGAGGCAATTGCTTGCAGGGAAGGGCTAGCTGTGGCAAGTGATCTGGGGATCCAGAGTTTCAAATTGGCATGTGATAGTGTGAATGTTGTGAGGAACATCAAAGGAAAGGGGATGGGACACTATGGCACCCTAATACGGGAGATATCGTTGAGATCATCAGATTTCACCAAGGCTGAGTTTGTTCATGAAGGACGGAAGTCCAATTTTGACGCGCATTGTTTGGCGCGGAGTTCTCTTTTTAATTCTGTAGGGAGACATGTTTGGTTTGGTACTCCACCCGTCGGCATATGTAACTCTATCCTTGATCAATAAAGGGTGAAGTTAATCTAAAAAAAAGCAATTGAAGATATTGTCGTATCCATACCGAATATGCTACACAGGCCTTTTGCCCTCAAGGTCCTAGGCTTCTGGATGACTTGTGTCTCGGCAGTAGTAGCAGGCTAGAGCTAGTACTTGTTCTAGGATCACGTTGGTCGTGGTCAAGGATTAAGCCCTAGTAACGCAGCTCTCTCGTTTCTATCTTAACTAGCATGATAACCCGCGCCATTGCGCAGGCTTGTGCTGTAAACATTCTTTCTTAATATATGAATATATATATGACATATTATTAATGTAGAAACAATAACTGCTCACCAAATTACAAATTGCCTCCTAGAATATAGTTATTTCAAATTCTTTATTATAGAACATAAATGACATTAAAACTTGAAGAAATCCATAAATAAAGTTTCGTTGTCCTGCCACGCATTACAAAAAAGGACGAACAGCTAGCAGCCTTTACGACTTCTCCGAAAGCTTTGCTACTCTTATGTCTATGTTGTTATAGGATCACTGACCTGGCTTACCCACCTAATATATTTAATCTCTATGAAAAATGAAGTTTCCATAGTATGAAAATGTCGTTAATATGTGAATTATAACCATGATAATAGAATTGTTTTGCATTTTAATAAAGTTACATGGGAAGGAATCATCGCAACAGTAGTCCTTCCCCATGGTTCATCTTGAAACTTTCATCTCCATGCTTTCAGTTGAAGCCCTTTCATGAAACCACTACCAACAGGCATCTTTTTTATTTTTATCCCTTCACCAATGTATTTTATAATTTCTTTCTTGTTGCCTTGGTTCGTATATTCTTCTAATTCTTTTTTCATAATTTGGTGTTTTGAGCAGACCTTAGTTCTAATTCCTTAATTCATGTCATGGTGATTAATTAGGGTGTCATCCTCGTGCAACTTATGAAAGCAATTATATTTTGAGTTACTAAGGACTTGTGCACGGATTATACTTGGTCTTGCATGTGGGTTTTTCAGTGAACGTTACTCTTTGTCAGAGGAAATAGATAGCTTTATTGTTATACAATGAATTGCTATGTCACTTTTGACTGTTCCATCCGTCAAACTAATCCTGAATATATCATCGTTATTATCTGATTATATTATGATCTATACCTGACTGATAGTATTATAGTATAAACAGAACAGAAAAAATAAAATAGGAAAATGAACCTGTGCGGTATATGTACGTATGGAAATTGCTTCTTTTGAGTTCCCATTATCATTTGACTCATTTTTGTTGATACAAGCTTGCTTTTCGTCCTGTAGTAACTCTCACTGTAATTAAGGTTTCGTTAGCATAAAAAAGTACTAATGTATAGAAAAGAAGGAAGATTTGGTTACTTTAACTAAACATGCCATGTGCATCAGCCTTTATGTGTCTTCAGGTACCTCGGCGTGCATGCTCTTTCCCGACTGGTGTTGCTTGGCGGAGAGATTCGTCAACTCATGTCCAGCAGGAACTCCCAAACATGCTGCATATTTTGTTAAACTCACTCGTCCTCGCACTGCCAATCTGCCCTTGCCTGAAGAAACTCGCGAGGAAGAAAGCAACGCAACGACGGGGCCAGAATAAGCCACCAGTCATGAGCTCCAGAAGCCGCTAATGTGCCGTCTTCTCATGTCCATACTCGTGCTCCACCACGTCCTCGACCTTGACTATATTGTTCGAAGGTGACACGAGTGTCTCCAGCATTCAGCAATCAGCATCACCTACCAGTTGCCTCGGGTTGCTGTTCCGATCCTGCTCCAACCATTCAACAGTATGTTTAGGCAAAACCAAACTCATCAATCCTTCTCAACTGCCATACCAGCGGTGTCAGCAATGATTGACAAAGGTAACACTTAAAGAGCCACTACATTTGCCGCCATGATTAACCTCCTGGACATGACTGCCGCCTGGTGCTAGATGAATCGTCATTATCACCACACCACCACACTCAGATTTCCCAGTTCAAGGAGTCACAGCTGAGATTCCGATGCCTGTAATTAACATATGTGCGGGACAGCCGCAGGGTTAAACATCACCGACTTTCAAGATCAGAAGGCAATCCCTGACAAGAACATCACAATTAGCATCATGAAGTTGTCACGGCCATGACGAGTCTACCGCAGAAAAGAGCATCGTGGACAGGACACACCTCGGACGAGCGTGGCGGCTACGGCGTGAAAGAGATTGGCTGCGGCTGCTAGGTTATGAAGACGCGAGATACATTCGTTATAGCAGGGAGATTAAGGGTTGGATCTCCCTGTGAGATTACCCGTAGGGACAATGGATGGCTAGATCTTTTGCTTTTTTGTGAGAATTTAGAGGGTATTTCTCTTTTTTTTCTAGGCATCATGGTGAGAGGGTCATCTCTTTTTATTAATAAATAGATATAAAACACATAAAATACGATTTTAAAAAAAATCATATATCATCTTTTTTTGTACTGTAAGGGGGGGGGAGTGTCCCCACCTGAATTTTCATTAACGGGCCCATCAGTAGACCGAGCTGTTACATAGTTAAAGAGATGAAAAACAGTTTACAGGAGGGAGGGTGAGAAGGAGAGACAATAGGCAGGTACAACAAAGCTAAACAGAACAACAATCTAGCCCTGGTTGAACACAAGCTAAAGACAACCACCAATCATCAATGTAACATCATCATCGAACAACATGCTTGCCTTCACCACAATGGCCTTTGCACCGTCACACCACTCCTCGTAGCTGCGCCGCTCTGTTGTCACCCACCACTTTTCAACAAGGAGAGGAGTCCTTGAAGGACGAGAGAGCCGCCCAACAGGATGGGGACTAAGAGTAGGAGAAGCACGCAGATCACTACGAGTCGGACAACGTCGGTCTTCCTTAAAGCTGAAGAAGACACCTTAGAAGCATCTGGTCTCCACGAGCCACCATCCGACGCCCTTCGCGGGGAGGAGACCGTAAAGGATGGAGGGCCAGCAAGCGTGGAAGCACATAGCATAAGATTGACGGCACCAACAACAAGGAGCCGAGTGACGAAGCAGAGGCGCCAACAGCAGCCGCTCGCCAAACCACAGTGAAGGATGACAACTGGCCAAAAGTTGTGCAAGGTCAAAGGAGGTGTGGGGAGAAGGGGCACAGTGACACACAGGACCTCGAGAGCTTGATGACGAGAAGAACATCAGTCAGCCTGGGCGTTGGACCATCCAGAGGTGTAAACACCTCTCTACGTGTCATGCACAGTACTTTCATTGGATCATCCACGCCGGAGCAGTCAAGGGTTGTTTCACACCCATCTTACGCTCAATCCACCAACAACATCCAACAAGGTAGTACGCCCACCGTGGACGCATGATCCATCTGCCAGACATTGAAGGAGGAGCAAGTTCCCAACACAACCATTGCGCGGGGAGCAAGTGATTGTGAAAGCACAACCTGTGACGAGCAGGAACATCAGGGGGAGGGTGCTATTAGCAAACGCCTCTATCGAGGTAAATGACGCTCGGGGGCGTCGTCATTGCTTGCACCGGCCAAAGCCTTGCAGGTTTTCACCCGGCACCCCACCGCACCGACACATGCCCCGACCACTACCGAGCACAAAGTGGCAGACAGAGGCAACCAGACCTGCGCCAGGGTCTTCAGAGCACCGACGTTGACGTCGAGGAGCCAACCAGCACCTGAATCGACATCCTCCGCCGCCACTTCCCAAGCCAGGCACCATCCTGAGCACAAATCCGTTATGAGGGCGACCGAATCTGGCCAGTGGGGCACCAGCCAAGGCAGTCCCCAACGTTGACGAGGTTTGGGCGATGCGGTTGGGGGCAAAGCAAATGGGGGCGCGCGGACGCCGGAGATGGAGGGTCTGCCCCACAACGGAGCACGCGCAGGGTTGGGGGCGACCCGGACGCCGAGGCACAGCCACGCCCCAGAGGGGCGCATGGACGCTAGAGAGCGGGGGTGGGGGTGACCCGGGCGAGCAAGAGAGGGAAGGCCCCGCCGCCACCATCCTCGTGGCCGCCCTGCATTGGCCGGCGACCACTCCGGCAGCGGCAAGGAGGGGGCAAGCTTGAGGCTGGGCTGCGGGCGGCGGCGGCTAGGGTTCCGCCCGTCGCCCTCAAGCGAGAGCGTGGGCATCCCCAACGTCGAAGATGAAGTCTTTTCCAGTTTGCAGTTGTGAACGTCAAATTTAATTTTATATATTTTAAAATTTATAATGGTCTTTTAAGGGGTTTTATACTGCACTAAGCTCTGTAGCATTTTTAAGGGTTTTTATACTGCTGACATGGTCACCTCGGGGCTCGTGCAGCTGTCAGTAGCGACATGTAGTCCCTCCCAACTTGAAGAGGCAGAGTCTGTAGCGGCCGGGGTCGCCCCTCCAGGCCCCTTATGTGGCCTGGCGGCACAAAAGAGCAGCGTTGTATACTGCTTGCTGTGAGGACAAGAAACGCATTGCAGAATCACCGTGCTTAGCAGTTGGGAGTGCAGACAAGGCATCTACGACCACTAGTGTGTATATCTGCACTTTTGATCTAGTCGACTTATGTTGGCGTTTGTATTTGATGATAACTTTTAGAAATTATGATCATTGTGGTTGTTGCTTCTAGGAAGCCAAGGTATTAATATAATCTTCCTATAATTTAAAATCGATGCAATTCGAACAACAGTGCAGAACAGAACATATTTTTGCAGTGCAGAATAGAGCATATTTTTTTTCATGGATCAATCAACCAAATCCGAGAATTGTTTGGGCCATGGTAGACGTACGTACGAGAAAAACGAAGGAAACATGAGCAGTAGCGGAGCCAGAACATGCTTAGGCCTTATTCGGCAGCCATGGATTGGCATTGCACATGTATTAGTTCCAACATATAGATTGAGTGGAACCACATGTGTCACTTAATCTATGTAGAAGAATGAATCCATGCCTCTTCTCTAATCCATGTATTCTAACCATGTATTCATTTGAAAAACTCAAAACCATGTGGAATGATTGAGTTTCAACATATGTACTCAATTTCTCCTACCCGTTGAAGGTGAAATAAACAAATCTAAAATGATGTTGTGTTCACAGATTTTTCATTTCAAAACAAAATTGAATTTGAACTTTTAACAATAACAAATATTGGTCCTCATGTTTTGCTGGACATCCACAAAAATAGGTGTAAGTTTATGAGCAACATAACTATTTATTTTGAGTGAAATAACGAAATATAATACATTGAACTATATCTTGCCGAAGCTACATAACTATTTATGCCATCCAGTGCTCATCTTGCCAAAGAACCATTGGTCATCTTCTTGGTCTAAACATACATACTGTTCTGATGTCAAGTGACATTTGGTGTGCCTCAAACCTAAGCATGCTCAAAATGAGAAGAAAAATCAGAATACTGAAGAAGAAAAAACTTGGGCGAACTGGAATATACTACCACCAAGATGAATGTAGATATAAGAGAAGACGCATCCATGACTACCTTCATATTCGTTTCTATAGCAGCAACCTATCTAATTCCTATGTTCACAAAGCACAAAAACAAAATCAAACTTGCACACGGCGAAGAGACAAAAGCACACGGCGGAAGTTTTTGCCGTGTGTAGCCCACGGCAAAGAGCCGACGGCGAACGGACCTGACGGTGAAGACCGATTCGCCGTGAGCCATTGGTTGGGCACACGGCAAAAATGTTTGTCGTGTGTTTGAGGGGGCACACGGCGAACTCCTGCCATTAGCGTTGGCTGTGACGGCGCCCCCCATCTTCGCCGTGTGCCGTCCGGCGCGCCCACGGCGAACATCTTCTCTTTGCCGTGTGGCGGGCAGTAGGCACATGGTAAAGTTACAGCCACTTCGTCGTGTGCTAGGCTCCCGGCACACGGCAAATGGCTTTCCCAGATTGTCACTTTGCCGTGTGCCATGGTCAGTTTTTTTTTACTGGGTATTCTTGTTAAATATTTCAACTGCTTAAATGTTTGAACTTTTTAAATGTTTCAACTTTTCTAATTAATTTTTAAAGTCTGAACTGTAAAATGCTTGAACTTTTTTAATAAATTTTTGAAGGTTTGAACTTTACAATGTTTGAACTATTCTAATAAACTTTTGAATATTTGAACCTATTCAATCTATTATTACATGTACTTATAGGTGAAGTTCATTTTATATTGTTTATTTTGTATATAATAATATTTTGAATTCAAATTCTAGTTCGAACGTCTTTGCATCTACGAGAGTAACCTCATCTTTTATATTCTATATGAAACTTCTCCTGGAAATCTTTAGGGTTATAAACATCGTACGTGAGAAAATGCACAAAAACAGCTCAACTATTTACTACATACTTGGCATATGATAAAATGATATTTCAACAAATTTCATGAATTTCAAACATCATTTGAATTTTGTAGAATTTAAATACTATTTCTCCCGACCGTCATGATAATGTTTCGTGAATACGATATTCAAATTTCATTGTAACTACAGGTAAAAGGCCTTACACTAGTCTCAATATCATAAATATTATTTTTTGACTAACTTTGTCCTATTATTTATGCACCCTTAGTTCAAATTTTACTTATTCGGAAAAAAACCTTTTATATGAAATAAATTGGTTAAATATATTTAACAGTACGAGAAATACCTCCAAATTGGAACATATGATATCAAACAATGAATATGGAGTAGATAAAAATGTTATATGGGTGTAATACAAACAACTTTTTTAACTATTGCTGTGTGCCAAGCTCTAACACATGGCAAATAGGGCTTTTTGCCGTGTGTCTAAGCTTGGCACACGGCAAATATGGCTTTTTACCATGTGTCGAAATTAGACACACGGCAGAAAGAGATTTTTGCCGTGTGTCCCACAACAGGCTCACGGCGAATGGTGAACCCACTAACGGTCAGGGATCCGTCGTTGGCCAAGTGAGTAACGGCTAGCGTTTGCCGTGAGCCGTGCTCGCTGGCACATGGTAAACAAGTGGTTTACCGTGTGTTGCTGACGGGGGCACACGGTAAAAGTTGTATTTGTTGTGTGCTTTCTTTTTGTCGTGCGCCTTTCAGATTGCACACAGCATATAGGTTCTTCGCTGTGTGCCCGAAGAGAGACTCACGACAAAAAGGCTGGCACATGACGAACTTAGGTTTTCTGGTAGTGATTCACTCAAACAGTCAGTGGCACTCTTATGACAAGGTTTCAAATGCAATACTAGAAAGTTTTATATTCAGTAAGGATCAAGGAGGATAAAATAAAAGGATTATAGCAATCTACTACACAATGCTTCAACAAAACTACCGGTAGTAGCATGGAACATCAAAGTGGTGGCTAAAACAAACATTACCTAACCACTGCGCCCATTGTTCAATTAAAGTTGAGAACAGAAATGACCAGTGCAGTTGTTCCTTTTTCAACATCATCTAAGGTTCAAATATCAGGACACTCATCTAAAGTGATAGATTGATTCCAGATTGTGTAACAGCAAGCAAAATGAGCACTTTGTTAACAGCGGTAGTAAGAGTACAATGACAGTTAGTGCATAAGAAATATGTAGCAACTAACCTTTGGTGGTTTAGCTAAACCATTTCACTTCTCAGCCAAATCAAAGTTGACTCTAGATCAAGATCACAAGCACAAAGAAACACCTCCCTGTTTTCTGGATTCTTGAACACAGCATATGCCTTCGCCTTTTCTTCCTTGATAACATCCATTGAACTCAGAACAGAGATACACCTCTTGACGGAGTAATCTGCTCCTTGAGCAATCACTTTTTCTCTTTCCAATGATGCAGTTTCTTCTTCAGCTTGTTTAGTCCTCATCTCCAAGTACCTTTCCATCATCCCTTCAATAGAAGCAATCTTCTTTGGTTTTTTTCCATCCTTTCCTTCTTTATTCTTTAGAGCAGCAGCCAACCTTCTTTGTTGTACATTCCTTTGAACACTTGCATCTTCACTTGCTTCAATTGGTTGTCTATTCCCACACTTGCATCTTCACTTGCTTCTCTTGGTTGTCCGTTCCTTTCCACACTTGCATCTTCACTTGCAACATCTTCATTGATCCTATGTAGTGATATATCTTCATCTTCTAGATCATGTACCTGATTCCCACCCAACTCTTGCATGTCATCTTCCAAAGAATAAATCTACCTAAGAGGTACCTCTTCTTCATTGTCCATTGAAGTGAAATTGTAGGTTCCTTCAGCTAGATGACCTATGCAAAAATGAGGAAATGAGTGTGCAATAAAGAGTAAGAAAAAAGAAGTCAACAAAGAAAGAAAATTTATGACTTCTAGCAGAACTCACCATCATACACCAGTCCTAAATCATCAAACAACGGAAATGATGCCTTGTTGTTTTGGAACTTCTTGATTCTAGGAAATGACTGCACATTCAAAGAAACTATTATTCAAATGGATTCATCTTTTATGTAATAATAATTGAATTTAGTAAACTTCAAGAAATGAACTTACAACTCTCAAATTGTTCCACATGAAATCATCTCCCTCAATCATACACCTTTTTTTCATTCCATTTACATCCGCTTTGCATTCTTGCCTGTTTCAGCATCCTGTAGTCCCTCTTCAGTTCTTTTTTTTTTATCTTGGACTTGTTCTTTGGAATATGACACATACTTGTTCTTCTCATGAAACTCCTTGACCATTTTGTTCCACCCTTCTGAAGTCCATCCATTTTCTCCTCTATAATGGCTGTCTTTGTACTCGAGGAGTATGTGAACTAGTGACTTCTCTAGGGCTGGGTTCCAAGAGGCTCTTTGCTTCACTGCATAAAAAATAATCAATCATCAATATAGAAATTTCAGAGATATGTGATGAATATTGACGAAGCATAAACAAACAAAAAAACAATACCTCTTGGAGAACCTGCAGCCTTCTTTCCCCGACTGTATTTATGATTAATTTATTATGCTCAGATTTAATAATATTTATGATATTTGATTTATAAAATATAATTATATGATCAAATTTGCTAAAACAATTGCAAGGGCAATTTAGCCATTTGTGAAATCTTCTCTCTCTTTTATGCATAAGAAGTCATATTCTATTCATTATAGTGTCTTTTGGTCAATTATCACAACTAAGTAGTGTCTATGAGCGACTCATTTGAAAAGTGTCTTGTAGCAAAGACCACAAAAAAAGAGTGTCCATCAGCAAATTTACCCAAAAGAAAACGGCCATATATGCGATCCATTGGAAGAAGAGACACCAGTGGGAACATCTCTATGGATGAACCATTTCAATAGTACGGATGCTACATGCCACGGGGCACATGATGTACCTATCGAAAAGAGGCTGAGCACGGTAAAGTCTACCAGCCCAGACCAAAAAAAGACTCGCTAGGCCGCGTCAATAAAGGAAACGAGACCCACACCCACCAGCTTGTGGTGCTCGTACTACTACTCTTTGGTGCTACTGTAGTTCAGTTTCACTCATCAACTCTTTCAATGCCCTCCATCAAGTCTAATTAACCTCAGCCGGGCGCCCCGGCCCTCTTCCAATCATTTTATATATATGGTCAAAACGGCCTTCATCAACCACAAAATGAGTAGAGTAGGATGGATTGGGAAGAATGGGAGGACTTTGCACCATAGTTTTCCTGAGTATATCGAGCATATCACTGTGCCAGGAATGAGAGGTATCAAGGAGTAACACACCTCTATGGTCGTTCCATTCGGGCTAGTGTCTCCGTTGGAGCGTCTACTCAGTACTCTAGGACGATACACAATGCAGATACCTCGGGCGCTGTGGACAGCGATCAACACCTTCTGTGACGTGGTGGAGGCTCCATTTTGACCTCTGTCGTATGCCAATCTAGTTCATGGAGCCAAACTGTGCTTAGTTCTGAATCACTCGCGACATTCCATTGCCCAACACAAAATGGCGGTGAACAGAAACCAAAATTTGGACCACGTTGCTGGGAAAGAAGCGTCGTTTCCTGAGCATTCAATTTTACCTGTGCTAGCTGTTCAGATTTTCTCGTAGCAGTTATTGCCTATGGTTATTACTCCCTCGGTTCTAAATTATACTCCCTCCATACTTCAAAAGGATGTAGTTTAGGACATGATTTAGCATACCAATAACTCATTAATTAGAGGCATTTTTTTCTCTATCCTTATTCAAAACGTCTTGGAACTAACCAAGTTAATAATATGTGCTTACCTAAGTGGTTGCTGCTTATGGGGAAAAGTGCTCAATTTTTCACAACCATAATATTTTTTTTGTTTTTCGAGAAAACGACTTGCTTTTGTAAAATCAGCTACGGACCCAGAACGATTTCTTTTTGAAGTATATAGGGAGTATATGACGTTTTAGTTTTGGGCACGGAAATTAATGAGAGATGAAAAAGATAGTTACATAGAAAACGAGAATGAGAGAGATATAGATAAGGATGTATTGAGAAAAGAAAAAGATGCATTGAGATGTGAGGGTGTCTTATAATTTGAGAAAACTTGAGTAATCTAAAGTGTCATATAATTTGGAACAGAGGAAATATCATTTTATCAATATGCTCTAATGAGAATGTTGCAGTATGAAGCTTTATGTTGCAGTATGAAGCTTTGTGCTGTAGTAGATCACCTGTATCAATGTACTCATTGCTGTGTATATAATGTACTAAGAAGGTGACACATGCATGTCAGGAGCTCCATGCTACGGCCTGCGCTTCCTCTGCTGAACCACGAGGCACAAGAAACCAAGAAAGCAGCATGAAGCTTTTTCTCTGCTTTCTTGTTGCAGCGCGGGCAGGGGGCGATTTTTAATGGATTCTCGTGACTCGAGTGAATCCATCTCATTCCTGCGCTCAAGAGCCTTTCCTATGTGATCATCAGCTCATCTAGAATTTAGGCTTATTACATGGCTTTAGAGTGTCACAACCGAAAAATACATGCTTGCGATCCGGTTTGGATGCTTGATATGTCCTTCCTTACATTGCAATTGTGTACAGAGCATCTGATGACATTTCTCACATCCTGTATTGAGTGTTCACCGGTATGCAAATGAGATGTCCCTATTGGGCTGTCTTTTCTCCTTGTGGCACTTGTAGAGGAAGTGATATATTGGACATTGCTACTTGAAGTCACTGTCAAAACGTTCAGTAGAAAATACCTCTTTTCCTGGTTGGCCTGCACTTCAGGCGTCATTATTGGAGGAATTTTGTTTTGTCCGCACTGAGTTGTACATATATGCTCTTATGAACAAGGATCAAGCTCAATCTTGGTATCGTTGGAGCTTAAATACCCTCTGTTCACGTTCCTGCAAATGCAAAAGATAAATATTATGAGCTTTCACTTATGGTTAGTTTCGTATAAATACAGAAGTGATATATGGTTGTGTGAGGTTGAGGGGGCATTATTGTAATATACGGTAGCAAATCCCTCTAAGTTACTAAATATTTTTGTATAAAAATATAACAAACTATAAGCACCTACTTTTTCATAGATAGATTATAAATTAAAACGTATATGAACAATCCAAAATTGAATTAATAAAGTCCATGAGGTTGATTGTCCATCTCATAGCACCTGAGGACCTTGTTCATGCATCAGAGCAACAGGATCACGATAGCACCTGACGAAAACTCATCGGGAGATCGTCGTGTCCCCGGTGTAGTTGTACTATCAGCTTCGGTTAGATGGATCGGGCGATGCCTGTTGTTAGTAGAAGATCAGAAAGCAGAGAACCAGATTGCGGCCGTCGACCTTGAACCCTAATGAGAGTGCTATCGACGCCACGCCGAAAACGAATCGATGAAGCCTAATAACCCTGAACGCACGAACGCATGAATAACAATGGAGAAGAAAATGCATGGAGATCAGGATGACCCATGGCACCCCCATGTGGTAAGATCGTGACGACGACCATGGTTTGACAAGACGTCACGATAGTAACTCCACGAGGCGGCGGCACCATGCGACAAACCAATCTAATGTATTGGATTTCATTTAGACGCCACTGATCATGAGGAAGAAGGGTACAGTAAATCGACAATCGACTTAATGGGAAGGGAAATGCAACGAAATCTGATTAGAAAGACGAAGCAAAATAAATTTGGTGGTTGGAAAATGCCTTTTTACTTACTGTTAATTGATCGGCGCAGTTAAACTGTAGTACTAGTCGCTTTGATTTTGGAAAACAAAGAAAACGAAAAATTAACGAGCAAAGGAACCCGGCCACACGTCTACACGTCCACACGGAGTGTTCGTGGCCTCGCCACACGTGAAAGCGCGCCACACCTCAGAGCGCCGCCCTCGCCAGAGCGCCACGTGGCGCAGCTGCACAGCGATCGAAGCCAGCACCCCCGTGAACTGTCGCACAGCGTAACGACGTCCTCGGGCTCCTCCTGCAGAAGCTATCAGGCTTTGTGTCACGCGAGGCGTGTTTCGAATTTCCAGAAACCAATCCGTTGCGTCCTGGACGGGCTCGGCCGGAGGCGCAGCAGGTCAAGCGCGGATCCCTCGCCGGACAAGTCGCTTGCCATATCAATCCACTTCGCAATTCCGTTTGCCCAAACCTGCTGCTGTTGGTGTCGTTTGCGCACGGGTGGGTTCCTCCTTCTCCTTTCCATCCGCCGCCGCCGCCGCCGGTTTTAGGTTTACGGTTTTATCGACGGTGCTCTCTGCTCTTTACTGATTCGTTGCCGTGTGGTGTGCTTAGCTCGGCGATTGATCTTTGGGGGAAACTCCTGCTTCGTACCCGCTCCCTCTCCAGAGAAGAATGCCAGCTTCGAGGTTCAAGGTACGGACGGTGTCTCCCACCAATCTCTGCTATTTCTTTTCCCCCCTTGTTGCTTTACTGGTTTCTGCTGCCTAAATGAACTACCATGTTCTTGCTTGTGTGTGCTCTGCATGTGCTATATTTTGCTGTCCGTAGATTGATGGTTGTATATTGTTAGGATGTAGTAGCTGATTGACTTGGTTGCCATCAGATTGACTCGATTTAGGCCATCTTGCGGTGGTTAAAATGAACCCTCATTTCATTCAAATAGCCCTTTTAGTCAGATTCTTATTAAAATCAGTCAGATTACCTGTGCCAAAGTCACTGGAATATTTCTTAAACTAGCCCTTCCACACTACTACAAATATTATAGTTTATTATGATAGCAGAAAAGTCTGCAACTGAGAAGGAAAGACAATCAAACTAAAGACGTTTGCAGTTTTCTCGGTGTTGCTCTCTTCTGATTCATTGCCATGTGGTGTTCTTAGGAGGCTGGTTGATATTTGGGATATTCCTGCTTCGTACTCACTCCCTCGCTGTCCCGAGAAGAACGCCAGCCTCAAGGTCCAAGGTACGGTGTCTCCCACCGATCTCTGCTATTTCTTTATCCCCCTCATTGCGTCAGTGGTTTCTCTGCTATTTCTTTATCCCCCTCATTGCTTCAGTGGTTTCTGTTGCCTGGATGAACTAGCGTGTTCTTGCCTGTATGTGCCCTGCATGTGTTATGTTTTGCTATCCATAGATTGATGGTTGTATATTGTTAAGGATTTAGTACCCGTTTGATTTGGATAGTTCGATTTTTTGGTGGGGATTAACCTCTGTTGTGTTGTGCACAACCACCCATGGTAGCAGTTTTGCAGCAATCAGATTGACTCAATTTAGGCCATCTTGGTGGTGGTTAAAACGGGCCCTTATTACTTATTACATTCAAATAACCCTTAAAATTAGTCAGATATTCAAATAAAATCAGTCAGATTTTCAAGTAAATTCAGTCAGACTACCTGTGTCAAAGCCACGGAAATATTTCTTAAACTAGCTCTTCCACACTGCTACAAATATTGCAGTTTATTATAGTAAGCGGAAAATATGCTACTGAGCAGGATATTTAGACAATCAAATTAAAGAGGTTTGTGGATTTCTCAGTGGTGCTCTCTTCCGATTCATTGCCATGTGTTGTTCTTAGCAGGGCGGTTGATATTTGGGCGATTCCTGCTTCGTACTCGCTCGCTCGCTGTCTCAAGAAGAAAGCCACCCTCAAGGTTCAAGGTATGTCTCACACCGATCTCTGTTATTTCTTCTTTTCCCCTCATTGCTTCATTGGTTTCTATTTCCTGGATTAACCACATGTGTTGCTTGTATGTGCCCTGCATGTGCTATGTTTTGCTGTCCATAGATTGATGTCTGTATATTGTTAAGGATTTAGTAGCCGATTGACTTGGATAGGTCGATTTCTTGGTGGGGATGAACCTCTGTTGTGCACAATCACCCATGGTAACAGTTTTTCCGCAATCAGATTGACTCAATTTAGGCTATCTTGGTGGTGGTGAAAACGGATCCTTATTACATTCAAATAACCCTTAAAATTAGTCAGATTTTCAAATAAAATCAGTCAGATTATTTGTTTCAAAGCCACGACAATATTTCTTAAACTAGCCCTTCCACACTACTAAAAATATTGTAGTTTATTATGGTAGTCAGAAAATCTGCTACTGAGCAGGATATTTAGACAATCAAATTAAAGAGGTTTTGCGGATTTCTCGGTGCTCATTCTGATTCATTGCCATGTGGTGTTTTTAGCAGGGTGGTTGATATTTGGGCGATTCCTGCTTCATACTCGCTCGCTGTCCCGAGAAGAACGCCAGCCGCAAGGTCCAAGGTCTGTCTCACACTGATCTCTGTTATTTCTTCTTTTTCCCCCTGTTGCTTCACTGGTTTCTGATTCCTGGATTAACTACACGTGTTGCTTGTATCTGCCCTGCATGTGCTATGTTTTGCTGTCCATAGATTGATGGTTTTATAGTTAAGGATTTAGTAGCCGATTGAGTTGGGTGGCTCGATTTCTCGGTGGGGATCAACCTCTGTTGTGCACAATCATCCATGGTAGAAGTTTTGCAGCAATCAGATTGACTTGATTCAGGCCATCTTGGTGGGGGTTAAAACAGACCCTTTTTACATTCAAATAGCCCTTAGAATTAGTCGGATTCTAAAAAAGAATTTGTCAGATTACCCATGTTAAAGCCATGTCTTTTTTCCCCCTCAAAACATGCATGAGAGCTGTGTATCTTTGTATTTAAGGGAGAAAGCAAAGACAAGTTACATCAAGCTCCCAAACCCCTTGCCCATAGGTTCAGGAAACTAAGTCTACGGAGATTACATAATCACCAATGGACACATTACAACATGATCCAGCTATGAAGGCCTAAGTTTTAATGCCTACATGACCTGGACAGAATTCCTGCAGCTTCTTTGCCCCAGCCAGACACCACAGATGGGCCTTTTGAACACATGGAGAATGAGTATCAATTCCTTTGCTTCCAGAATGTCCAAACACCTAAAATTATCAAGCTAATGACTCCCTCTTGATCTTTCCAGCTTTGGGAGCAGTCTTGCGTGCCACCACTCAGCTTTTTCAATAGTTCTTAAACCAAACCTTTCACACTTCAAACATTTTAGTTTTTTATGCTAATGTAATGCAGCGGAAAATCTGCTATTGAGCAGTATATTTAGACAATCGAACTAAAGAGGCTGAATCTCCTCATGGCTTGTGCGTGTGGTTCTTTTTTTAATATGTTAAGTCTACATATTCAAACAATTATTTGAGTGTTTTTTTGTTTACTTGAACTTGAACCTAATACACCTAAAGAGATGTATTAGCCCTGAACCAATGAGGTGCCCATTTTCCTACGAGTCCTCTTATGTGGCCTATGTTGGAGAAATGGATGTTCTATAATGTTCTCTCTTTGTTTAACTGCTGAACAAATATCCAATGATTAGAAGCAAAAGTGAACCACATCAAGATGATTTAAGCCATAAAAAATCTAATTGTACAAGGCATGGATCATATGTAAATGCACTACTCAACTAAAAACTAAATCTTATGGACAACTAGACCTTTCATGCTACAATCAACATATATTTCAAGCAAAAATGCTCTAATTTTTGTTCTGCTTATGTACATGTAGTTACCTCATTTTTAGTACTTAAGACTAACTCCAACTGACTTCTCATATATATGAGCTTCTGTCTCAAATTTGAGTGGATTGGGTGAAAATTTGTATCCAATCAACCTATATACAACCATTTTTGATAAAGGGCCTATCATTAATCGCATCTAACCTCTCATGTAGAAGTTCAATCCAAGTCTTTTCTCAACTATGAAGCTCCTTGTCGTGGATTTGACATCTATTCCACCATGGCACGGTATCCGTATTTGTTGGTCCCCTTCGCACACAACCCGCTTCGATTATCGGCTCACCATATCCGTCCCAGGTATGTAGCATGGTCCAAGGGTGCATCGGCATTGCCTGCTACACCCGCTCTCAAATTTGCCTCGACACCCCTCATGGTCAGTACCCCTCCCGATGTTCATGGTTTGGGTGCTATAACTACCATGGTTCAACCTCGGAATAAGGATGAGTGAAAGCATCCGCCTAGGAGCGGGAGGCACGGAGCAACCTGTTAGGTGGCCTTGCAGACATAGGAGGAGGAGGTAGTGTTGGCGACCTTGTAGAGGTATAAGAAAAGGGAGAAGGAGAGAGCAATCGAGTAGGTTGGCCAAAGGGAGATGGAAGAAGTGAGAGTAAGGAGTAGAGGGAGGTGAGGTTTGTTAGTTACAAGAAAATAATAATAAAGATGGCCTAAGTTAATTTGCTAGGTTTGTGCTGCACATAAAGAATATTGATGTTAGGGCAGACTAGGAAAAGGAGAATCTTGAAGGTGTGTGAAGAAATGTCCGTTTTCGCATTTTGAACCATCAACATACACATATTATACTTTAGCTAAATGACTGCATGCAGCTTGTCATGGTAATATTCTCATAAAGAAGATGAATGATTGACCCCTCCCCCCCCCCCCCCCTCCCTCCAACATTTTACAACATTACAATCATCGCTTAAGATTTTTTACGTTACAAAACGTTGTTGCTGAGCAATTGTATTTTCCTATCACATGCACAAGCATGTTGTGACTTGGAGCTAGTTGGATCTACAGATAATGTGGTGAGCACCAGTAGTACAATAGTTAGAGAGTTCTTGAACATGTGAATAAAGGAGGTAGAGGTGATTAAGGACTTTATAGACTAGTAGTCTAGCTAAACCATAGAAGAAAAACTTGGACCGTGAGCGATTGGGTTAGGCTCTTGATTCATGGTTTGGTTATATTCCTTTGGAATCAACCAAAATCATGTGAGTTTGTCAGTTGGGCTAGCTTGTCACGACAAGTGTTATGTTTCAATCCAATCACTTACTCTTCTTCATATTTGATGTTGACGCACGTAGGCAGGCTAGATTGCTCGGATGTTTGAGACCTACTTCTTAGTTTTCTAGGTCAAAACTATGATATGAATAATTCTATAGTCAATCATGATTTGTGAACCAAGGCAACAGTTGAAGGACATGAATTCTTTCTCTATATCTTTTTATTGTAGGATTACAATCAATTTTGTATGATGCCGAGGAAACCTAAAAGTAGGTTGAGATCACTACGTGGACGAAAAATTGGAAAGGAAGTCGCGAAAGAGACTCTTATGCGAGATGCCAACTTAAAGTATTTAAGAAGCCATGGTGTCGTCTGTGAAGATGGTCAACGAGTTGGCCTTGCCGCACGATCAATCAGAGAGAGTCCGATTAAGGACAATAACGCTAGTTGCAAGGGCACCTTTACAAAGAATGAAAATTTGGACCCATTGACAAGAGGTCCCAACAAATCGAAGGAGCGATCGACCTTTTTGAAGTTAAAGAATCATTTGCCTTCTTCAAAGAATCTTAAGGATACTAGGCGTGGGGACAAGATGTATATAGAAGAGAAGGTCCAAGTCCCCTCGAAGTTGAAGGCTACACCTCGAGGTACAACCAATGTTGAAAGTTTGCGATCGACTAGCAGACACAACCAATCAATCTCAAGGCCGTTAGAGACTACACAAAGACATATGCAGAGAGACCACTCTCTCATGAATGACGTTAGCGGCAATGTTAATGTCCTTGGATCACTACCATCCAATATCTATCCTTTAGAAGATGGCAATGTTGAATGCTCAGAGGTTGTAAGAGTCGGAGAATTTGCTCCATTCGAGGAAACTATTGAATGTTCAAGGCAACCTCAGTTCAAGGCTATGGAACATTTGGTTCACAAGAAGAAGAATATCAATGGAGTTACCAAGTTTAAAGCTTGTCCATCGAAAGTAATGACAAGCGAGCAAAGGTACATAGAAATAGATGAAGATGAAAGTGGAGATGTTAACAGTAAGAATTCCATTGGAGATGATACAAATGGAAGTAAAGAAGTTGATGGCGGCAATAAGAACCTGACTTGTGAAGCGATAAAGGAAGAAACAAAAACAAAACGAGATATTGAGTCTGATGACACTGATAAAAGCCAAGTGGTTCAAGATGATTGTGGTGGAGATATAAGAACAAGATTTTCTACTAAAATGAATAATGAGGCAACAAATGATAAAGGTGTTCGTTGTTTGATGGGCATTGATGGCAACATTGGTGACGTCAAATCTAACTCGAGGAAAGAATCAACGCAGGAAAGAACAGATGTGACACTTGGTGGTGGTGATAGTGGTGGTGATGATGATAGTGAGGAAGTTGTGTGGCTAACGTCGGGAGCAAATAAGAAACGGAGTCGATACATAGTAACAAGTAGTGATGAGGTAGTTGAGATGGAATCAAAGGTAACCAATGATCGAAATGTTGAGTGTTTGATCGGCATTAATGGCAAAATTGGTGATGTCAAATCGAATGCGAGGAAAGAATTAATGCAAGAGAAAACAAATGTGACACTTGGTGGTTGTGGTGATAATGATGATGATAGTGAGGAAGTTGTGTGGCTAACTTCTAAGCAAAAGAAGAAACGGAGGAACCGATACATAGTGACAAGTGATGACGATGACGTAGATGATGTTGATCCTGATGGTGTTGGTATTGAAGGGAGAGAGAGAGCAAAATCAAAGGCAAAAGTTATGTTGATGGATTGTCATGGGAACGTACCCATGCCATATATTTCAGAATGTGTGGAGCAACAATGCTATTGTTGCTCAAAGCCTATCGATGAAGCCGTTTGGCGGTATATAGATGTTCTTCATTTCAATTTTACAATGTTGCAAAAAAATTGTGTGTTCAAACGACGTTTTGATTATCTTACAGGGGAACATTGAAGATTGATGGAAATGAATACACATCATTGGTCGCGCATTTGTCCACCAAATGTAGTGAGAAAGTGTGGAAATTATCTAGATCTTTGCAAACATCAATTGAAGTGATGAAACATTCAAGATCAAAGTTCAGACCTAAGATATGGGGTTCATCAAAACCAAGTGATGATAACATTGGATTGTATTTCTTCCCTAATGGAATGAGGTAACGCAATATTTGTATTACATTACTTATACATTCATTTCTATGTGGAATTGTATCTATAAATATGTTCTTTATGCCCTAGGCATGACGCAAACTTGGATCAATTGATCAATGAAGTGATGGAGAATGATTTAGTCTTGCAAGCGGTTATTGGTGAAGTTGAGATGTTGATATTCCCATCTTGTCTACTACCTGAACGATATAAGAGTATGTGGTGCTTTTTTTTTCCTTGAAAATATAATTGAATGCATTTTACAATGGGGAAGATATTTAGCTTGTTATCCTTACGTTGTCATTCTAGTTTAATAGAATACTACCTTGAAGTATTTTTAGTTTTCTAGATAGCCTTCAAACTATTTTTCCTCCTAAAATTGATGCATTAAGTGGTGATAACTTACTCCTTTTTTGCAAACTATTTTTATTATCTTTCATCACTTCCGTGTTGCATTTTCATATCTCAGGATTTGTTGAACCCTATCTGTAGTGCTTGGAACCTATGCAAATACTCGTGAAAAGTTTTTTTTGATACTTCTATACAGATATGATTTATCTTTCATCCTATTAAATTTCCAAAAGAACCCAAACTGTATAAGTGGAAAATAGTGATTTGATAGTGATGATCTTGTTTATCAGTTGGGGTTGGGGTGATGCAGACTTAGGGTCTGGACAAGTGAAACTTTTCATGGGACGTAATAGACCTTTTCCAATTCAGTAATGGCAGCTGTGTCTTTTCTTTATATGCAATACAAGCATTTATCACTGGCATATTAGGTCAAAGATGAATGCTTGTATTGCACAAAAACAAATTGATTCAGGAGACAAACACAAAGTTCATAGCCATAAAATCAAATAAAAAGGCTGACATACATTGATTCATATAAACCAAGCACAAGAACCATTGAAGTCACAACCACAAGTTCACATACGCATTACTTGAATTTCAAAATAGAATATTCAACATCAGCTACAGGTCACACATTGCATTGTGCTTCAAGCCTTCTTTTGCTTAGATCAGGGACAAATACATCTTTTTTTTATCTCTCATGCTTACTAAGTTGCTTAGACTAGTGGCACATAAGGCATCTATTTTAGGCCCAGTGGAAGATAAGGAAGTTTGGAAATTTCGATGCCAAATAAGGAACCAGTGTAACTTTTGATTGTAAATAAGAAAATTTCTCTAAGCTATATTATTATATTCATCTTTATATTTGGTTAGTTCAGATATATCATTTTCTCTGGATGATTGTTATTATCTTGTTATATGGTAAGGGCACATATGCCCCGACAGTGGATATTAAAGCAGGAATAAATAAATCTCTACCTTCCTTGAACACATGGCCTCTTTAAATTATTTCCTTACCCTCAGGCTTTTGTTGCCTCCCAAGGACCATAATAACGGTCCTTGAGTCATTTAGATTCTTTTGAAATGATAAGACTTCTCTTTATGTTAGTTCGTTGTCGCTTATGAACTTCATTGTTTGCAGCATTTCAAAGAAAACACTACCTTTGGGCCTTATTTAAGAAAAGGGAAGATAAATTTGCTGTGGCTGCAAAGCCACTTGATGGTTCAGGGTTGTGTGCACAAGAGGAAGAGAAAGGAAAAGAACATGTCTCAAACCAGCAAGATGGTGTGGACGATGTAGAACCAAGTGAGGAAATGATTTTGATGAAAAGTGCCATACCTGTGGAGAGTGAGTTGGTGAATTCGCATCTTTGCATCGAAAAGCAGGGGTCAGAAGGTATTGCGAGAGGCGGTATGGATGATTTGATGAACTGTAATTCACCTCCTGAGAGCACTCAGCAAGTCTCAGCTAGCTGCATTCCAGGTGTCAGCAACATTTGTCTTCAATTTAAAGCTCCTAATGACAGAAATCAGGAAGATGCAAGGGGTCAAAGTGTGCATGCTGCTGAAGCCACTGCTACTGCTGCTGCTAATTCTCCTGTCATAATAGCTGAAGCTACTGCCCGTGCTACTAATGCTGCAAACATATCTGCAGATCGTGAACAGTTGAACTCAAGTATGGGAGATTCACCATGCTTGTATCTTTTTGTCGCTAGACAAACTCCAAGAGTTGAGCAGATCCTTAAGGAGCTGGATCGTGAAGTTGGATTAGTATTTGCAAAGACGATAGGTGCAGGGACTGGGCCAGGTAGTATCGCTACCACCATGCAGCTGTGAAGCAGGGCACCAAGCATCACTGGCTCGACAAAATATAAGTGAACAGCCAAGGTCCCATGTTAATGTGATCGTCGAGCTTTTGACATGGAAGCGGAGCTAAGAATGTGCTGGACTTTTGGAGTGGAGGTAGCAAAGGAAGCGTCCTTGCAATGCTTTTTGTCAGCTTTAACATGCTCGTCCTAACTCCCGGGTGTATCTAGCAGTGCACCTAGGTTTCATCAATTATGTAAAATATCTGCTTTATTGTGATATATGGACGTGTGGCACCGAAATGCTTGATATCCGATCGCATTGCTGTTGTCTAGTAACGGCTTATTTTTGGTTATGAACTGTTTGTTTTGCTCGTAGCGCTCTTGGAGTGCACGTGCTACCGCATCTGAGCAAACAACTCAGCGGTAGTGCTGCTCCGTTGAGGAACCACGGGTCCTGGTTTCGCGCTGCTTGGCGTGGGATTTGCATAAAAAAAATCTTCTTGTATAAAAAAAAATCTTCTCGTCTCTCTCATGTCTAAAGCACGTGTAAGTTTGGTCTGGCGTAGGTGCTGTGCTGTTTGCGCCGTAATGGCTGCACCAGCGCGCTTTGCGACGGGTCAGTCTCACCTGGTGGGAGGGGGTTTAGAGATTTTCTCGATCTGCGTGAGAAGGCTCCACAGATTGAGTTTTTTTTCGAGTGCACGTGCTACCAGAAACTGTTGATCTTTTTGTATTGGGTGCCTGTAGTGCTTGTAGTATTTAGTAGGAAGTTTCTGATCAAGATTAATAGAACGGCATCGTACTAGCAGTGATAACACTGGTGTCGTTATGGCGGAATCAAGTGGAGATTTTTTTTCAACATTTCTCATGTTTTGGATATGTGCTATGATGCTTAAAAGACCTGGTGGTAAAAATTGTATGTCTATGATACATGGTCGAAATTACTGAATGGATCTTTCAGGTCTGGTGTCTGAGCAAATAAACAAGCAGGGGTCATGTTCAGGTTTTGGTTCAGGCGAGGAGGCTTTTCTTGTTGCTGCTAATGCAGATTACTCTGTGATCTTGTTGCTGAAAAGCCGATTAGTTTATTTTCTCTGCTACTGAAAATATCCTTGCCCGGGGCGCTGGCGGCAGCACCGCCTTGGGGGCAATTGCGGACGGTGTCGTGTGTGGCTGCAGCTGGCTGCAAATTTTCAGTCGTTTCGCTTGATGACCTGAGCCTTCTTCCTCAGTCAACGCATACAAAAGCCGGACAGCCCATAGGGCGCACAAAAAAAAAAGAACACCAGTGCAGAGTGGAGCAGCAGCAACGCAAGCTATCAGAGAGCAACACAGGAGATAAGCAATAAAGTGGTCACAAGAGCGTAGGAAAAGAACAGTATCATCGGAGGCAGAACAGAAGCTATTGGGTTGTATAGAGTTGTAGTAGCAGAGAAAAAGAAATACTAAATAGCGTAGAAAAAGAAAGGCACCTTTCTGAAGTTCTTTCAATTGATCACCATGTATGATTCATCCATCTTGTCTAACAACACTCTCCTGCAAAGCCAAATGAACCGAATATGACAGTTCCTGAAATTAGCAGGTACTCTCTCTCAAACTGGTCAGGTTGGTTTTATCAGAATCAACTACTGTGGGACCCACCTTATCTCAGAACGGACAGATAACCATTGTGGAATTCGTAAACAACTACTGCCGACTGTGTGTGGGTCCCATCCTTATGTTGAAATCGGTAACATACATTGTTGTTGCCCTAAGTCTTTTTTTGGTTGTCAACACCCATTTATCCTCCAATATGATGCAAGCATGATTGTTGTACCAAGCTGGCATGCCACATCAGTGGAAAAGAGGCGGGAGATGCAATTTGGATGGCAGCTTAGGCACTAAAAAGGATTATGGACCCAAAACTGTGTTTTAGAAGTTTATGGACATGAATGAGAATCCAAAATAGTTTAGGGACCTAGAATGCATTTCACTATAATATGCCTTTCAATAATCCTGCGTCACTGCGTTACTTGCACCATTGTGCCATTCGATGCAGGATAAATTCCAAAGGGCGGGTAGTTCATCTTTCAAAAAAAAAAAAAAAGCGTGCCAGTAGTTCTTCAGATCAGAAACCTGGCAGCTGGGAGCCAGATGATGAACATAAAGCGATGATGAAGAATTGGAGTGGGCGTCCATGGAGTTGAAACCGCTGGAGCGATAGAGATCAAGATTGGGATCCCTGTAATTTAAGTGTGGGCGGGTCAATTTGTTTGCGGGTCAATTCTTTTTCTCTGCTACTACAACTCTACAACCCAATAGCTTCTGTTCTGCCTCCAATGATACTGTTCTTTTCCTACGCTCTTGTGACCATATTCAAGAGGTGGAATGCGAAGGTGGTGTAGTAATTGCAATGCAGGGCGAGGGGGGGGGGGCGTGATAGGAGCTGGGCCTTGGCAAAGAAACACCACAACCTCTGTGCAATAGGAGGGATTACATGGGCCATTTATTTCTTGGCCTTGAGATACTTGCTTATAAGCTCGTTAGATGATGAACTTGGATCTGAATATTTTTTTAAGGATTGTTTGTACTACCTTTTGTTCGTGTGGCCATGTATTCGGACAACCAACCATGGGTGGAGGCGTGGAGCTACAACTGAATGGAAATTTAAGCTGATGGAATCAAAATTTCATCATATAATCAGCTATGAATTTCTATTTCTCAAAAAAGTTGCATCCCCCAATATGTTTCTCTGGCTCCGCCTCTGCGAACAACTGCTTAGAGGGTTTAGGTGTTAATTCCTGCTCATACTTGCTCATCTATTAAATCTGAACTCTTGATTTCTTGTGGAATACGTAGCTAAGTACGAACAGGCATGTGATCCACATTATTGCTGTTTGTATCAAGGTGTGAGCCTTGATATGAATTTTTTTGTCGTGTCCATTAAAATAAATAGGCAATCCTAATGCAAAATTAGATACAGATTTGGGAATTAGCACGGAGATGCAGTACTCTACTGTGCGCCCAATTATTTACTCCTGCTCCGACATAATGTCACATCCCCATCTGAACGCTTGAACGCGGCACACAATCTGCGTGCCTGCATGCATGGGAAGCCGTATAATCACCCCGTTCATGTATCGATAATGTGAATATGATTGCCATCCGGTCAATTTCGTTCTCTGAACAACGCTAGCTTCGTTCTTCTTGTCTCCGTTCTCTCTTCGTGTGTTCACATAAACATGATCCTGCTCGTGCCTCTTGGTTTAACTAGCGAGCCACATGCGTCTCAATCTCTAGCGCTGAGTTTGGAACGCATTAATAAATTTGTGGGAATAAAAAGAACTATGGAATTCCTGCATTGCTAGCAAAAAGAAATGACGAAGTATATGGGAGTCTTCGATTAATAGAAACAAAGTACTACGAAAATGAAGCAAACGGTGTGTAAGCGTGTTTGTAGCTGTGTGCTATCTACCAACCGCACGCGGCAATAATCCATGTTTTCCAACTGCCGTATAGCAGCATTCCACGGAGGCGGTGTCAACGAAGTCTCCCCCCTAGCGGCAAGCTGGTAGCCTATGTGAACGGGAAACAATCTCCAAGGCTATATTGTCTAACTGATTTAATTTATAGACTTCAGATTTTGAATCAACCGACCGGTGCCCAGGCCATATATTTCTTTGTTAGAGGAGGTGACACCGTGCCAAAAGAAAGAAAACATGTGCCGTGTATCATCGGATCTATAGCGTTTGCCCTTGAGATTAACTGGTGGCTTGAGACGAACTAATTTTGTTGGTAACTTAATAAGTGCTCCTAGCTCGAGTGTCTGAGTGTAGTATAGGCAAACAAGGTCTCTAACTCTAAGTATAGGTACAATGCTACACGTAGCCAGTCTCATAGACCGTCTTATGTAGGGCCACGTATGATGTGGAAAAAAGAGAGCGTGGTGAGAGAAGATGTGATTGTTTCACGAAGCAACCATCTCATACACTAAAATTTAGAAGTATGAGACGATTCTTAATTACACTATTGTACAAGTTTTAGTAGTCTTTTAACCCATAAATATTTCATTTTATATTTATAAATTAAGAGTCATATAATTAATAGAGAACAACTAAATAGATCATCCATTATATAAGCCGTCTCATAACCCGTCTTAGGATTACGTGTTATGCATGAGACAAACTATGAAACGACATCATTTGTACTTGCCCTAAGTGGAAACGATGCAAAGAGGATGAACTAATTCAACACTGCTTCGAACCCTTATATCCCAAAAGGAAATGAAATAAAACGCTTGGAACCATGCTACCTGGTGGTTGTCAGGGTCTCATGGACCCAAATGTATTCACAGCACGAGCCTCGTTAATTTCACATGCTTTACCTCAGTATGTTAGTTTTGTCTATGAGTCTCTAGACAACTTTTTATGTAGTAAGTGTCAAAAAAAAAAACTTTTTGTCTACTAGATACGTAGTCAAATGTTTATTTTTTTAAGTAAATTTCACAAAACTATAACTATGTGTGTTCTTATCACACAAAACTATAACATGCATGTCCTTGTCGACGTCCCTTCCAGCGACATGAGCACTTGTGCTTATCAGTACTGTACACTTGTGGATGCATATACGTATATGACATGGGCACGTACACGTACCAAGAAACGCAGCCATGCATTGATATATATGGTGGATCGAGACCCTTCCGGAGGGTACGTTAAACGTGTGCGTCCCGTCATTGCTTTGACCTCGACTTCAAAGGTACACTGTTCGGAGTCAAAGTACGTCTTTATTCTTTTCAGTCGTCTGGCTATAGCCCTGCACTGCACTTCTTCCTTTGTGTTATGTGTAATAGTGAAATGTACTTATGGTGCGTTATTCTCGTTTCGTGGAGAATTCAACGATGTACGAACTCGAAATAATACCTTGTACGGTAAGAGAGAAGGAAACACTGTGCAGTAGTATAGTTCAGTGCATGCGAGATGCAACTGTTGTATAATTTACTACTACGAACAGCTGCAAAAATGATCAAAGAAAACTAATAACGAATTCAATCTCTCCTAATACATTCTCCTTACACTTGGTAAGCAGCAACATGCTGCGACATTACAAGAACTGTTGCTTGTATTGCAATCTGTGACCTTGCTACTGCTAGTAGTAAAAGAGGATCACAGGTACCGTGAGAGCAGGTATGCGCTGACGCAAGGCGACCCGCTCCACACCCCAGAGTGCATCCTAAGCACCTGCCGCGCTACGTCCTTGACCCCGGCGTCGCAGTCCGCCTGCAACACGCAGCAGAGCTTCCCGACAGCCCCGACGCGTGCCATCTCCCTGAGCGTCTCCGGCGCCGCGGCCCGGCCCGCGACGCTGGCCAGCACTTGCACGGCGCTGGCGTCCGCCGCGGCGGAGGACGCCCGCAGCAGCCGCCGCGCCGCCACCGCGATCCCCGCCGGGTGGGCAGCCACCGCGGCCCGGCCCTCCGCGCACAAGCACAGCTCCGCCAGCAGCGCCAGCGCCACCTCCGTCGTCCTCCACCGGCTCGTCGCCGGCGGCGAGGAGGGCGAGGAGTCGAGCTCGAGCTCCACGGCCTCGTGCGCCGCGCCGGCCTCCACTGCCAGCAAGCGGTTGCGGGACACGTGGCACGCGCGGAGGAGGGCCCGCAGCGCCGCCCGCGGGGCCACCCGAGCCCGCGCCGCCGCGGTCAGCGCGTGGAAGAGCTCCGGGCGGAGGCGCGATAGGACTGCCGCATCGGCGGGTTCCAAGACGGAGTCGAGCAGCCGCACCGCGCTCGCCGCCGCGTCGGCGGTCGGTGTGGGCCCCTCCGCGCCGCCGGGCGCGAGGAGGGCCACGAGGGCGTCGGTCAGTGCGTTGACCAGGTCCAACAAGTGGCTGCCAGTGTCGGCGGTGGCGAGCGGCGGGGGCAGCTCGTCGTCGGCGCCGCCGGAGATAAAAAGCGCGCGGAGGAAGGCCAGGCAGGCCTCGACGGCGGCCACGTCATTCTTCTCGACGCACGACACGAGGACGCGGAGCACGTGCGGGACCGCGCCGCCGGCGTCGCGCAAAATGTGCCGCCGCGCCACGTGGTTCCTCGACGCGACCTCCGCCGCCGCGCGGAGCACGTCGACCGCACCCGAGGAAGACGACACGGAGAGAAGCTTCTTGACCACGTCGGCGGCGGCGGCGTCGGCCGGCGGCTGATCCGACCGCGGAGTACTGGACACGTGGTGGTGGTAGTAGTGGGATTGGATGAGCCTGCGGAGGGTGTGGTTGGGGGTGAGGTCGGCGAGGGAGAGCGGGTGGCCGGTGACGGGGCAGGTGGCGTGGCCGGCGGCGAGCCACCGCTCGATGGCGCGGCGGTCGTAGGAGATGCCGGCGGGCGACGTCACGGGATCCTGCATCGGCTGCAGCGAGATCGGGCACGTCAGGTGGTGACGCATGCCGCTGCTGCCCAACAACGCGTCCTCCATTGCACAACACCTCTCGCTCTCTAGCCTACTCAGCTTTTGCTGCTGGTTACTTTACTTACTACTCCGTCATCCAAGGTGGCTGCCCCTCTCGCTAGCTTTATATAAGCTGCTCTTCCTCGGTTTTAAATTATAAGTCGTTTTTTACTTTTAGATACTGATCATTTATTTTATTTAAAAATTTTATATAAATATAAAAATATATGTAATATACTTTAAATATATCTAATAATAAAACAAACTATAACAAAATAAATAATATTTAAATAAATTTTGTTAAATAAGATAGGCAGTAAAACGTAGTATCTCAAAATTCAAAACGATTTATAATTTGAAACGGATGAAGTACTTACACACAGGAGGGTGAAATGAAAACATGCCTGTCGTGTTTAATAAGCCAAACGCACGCACAAATTCTTCCGTCCGTTCGCAACGTCCTGTCAGAGTGTCAATTCGAATGAGCAGCCTGCTCCTTAGCTTAATCCGTCTGCATGTGTTCATACTGTATTCCCATGCAAATGCGATGCACCTTGTAGTGTAATAAGCCTGATTGCGACGGTTACCGCCGCGTGTCACTGTCAGATTGATAGTACAAATAATTTGGTCCATCGGGTTTCATCCCGTTCCACAGGTCTTTGAAGATGTTTTTTCACGAAACCACTTTTGTCAAAATCCTGACGTCGTTGATTCATTGAAGGCAACATGGGAACCAAACTCATTTAATGAGACATGTACGTGTTCTTTGACCCGGCCTCAATTTGACTGGACATTCGCTTCTTTGACTGGCCCAAAGCCTAGCTATAGCTACTATCCATTGTTTCAGCCGTCCGCAAGTGTACCTGTCGTCTCGCAAATTCTTGTTTGTATTTGGCTCGATCATCGAGGATGGTACTGGAAATATAAAGACTAGCAGTGGAAAATACGATGTCGTTCCGCAAAATGGACGACGAGTCTTTCGGTGCTGCTGAAGTTTCCATCTTCGTGGTGGTCCATGTGCCATATAAAGCACATAATCCATCCAAAACAGAACTAATCTATCAGAAATTAGAGAAGTTCTCAGGCTCATCTTCTACACAAAAGAGGTTAATATTCGTTTTACTTTATGATGAAAGTTTATCTTTTTGTAAGAGTATCTCCAACAAGGGCATGTATCAAGTTCTCTATCCTAAAATTTAAATTTACATGTCAAGCAAAAAAATCATCTCCAACAGGACTCCTATTTAAATATGTATTTTACATGGACATGTAAATTGATCTCTCCCAGGCTTAAGTTTTGGAGCCTCCTATTCCCTTAAAAAACATGGGTCCTATCATTTTTTTTCTATTTCTTTTTTCCTTCTCTTTTTTTTTCTCTCTCGTTTCTTTCTCGATCTGGCCTTCTTCCACCTTCCCGATCGACGTTGCCCCTTGTCGATCTGGCCACCACCCACCGACGGCCACCGGCCGCCGCCCCTCCCCCTCGCGTTTTCTCCCCCTCACGGCCGCGCCTCCCCTCCCCTAGCTCCTCCTCTCTTCACACCATAGCTCCCCCGCGCTGCCTGCCGCCCGCCGCCCCTCCCCCTCGTGTTTTCTCCCCCGCGCGGCCGCGCCTCCCCTCCCCCAGTTCCTCCTCTCTTCGGACCATAGCTCCCCCGCGCCGCCGTCGGCCGGGCGCGCTGCCTCTGTCTCCTCGCCGTCATCGATGCGCACTTTGCCGCCCAAGATTCCAGCAGGAGCGGCATCCACCGCAAACTGTACTTGCCCCTGCCACCGTGGGCGTGGACGGAGACCGGCGCTGAGCGTGCCCTTGCCACCACAGCTAGAGGGGGGAGCTCGAGGCGGGCACCATGGGAGCTCGATGCTGACGCGCTAGAGGCGGTGCCGAGGCGACGACCACGGGCAGGTCGCCACATTTGCACGATGGGCTCCTTGTCGCCTCCCTCCTTCGCGCGCGATTGACCCGACGCTGGTCGAGCTCTTCGTCGTCTCCCTCCTCCGTGCGTGATCGGCCAACACCGACCGAGCTCGCTGCCGTCAAGCAACGACTTGCGATTGGGTCCCACCAGCCTGAGATGTTTTGTTTCACTGACCTGTGGATCCCACCGTGTCAGAAAAAAAATAAGATCTCTGGTTTTGGTGGTGTTGCTAGAGTTGAGTCCAATTTTTTCATGCCCAGATTTGCAGGCCGGCCCCTAAAAAGAAAATATGGGCTTTGTTTTTCATGTCCTATTGGAGATGCTCTAAGGTACGTAGTTTTGCTATCTCTTTTGAAAATGTAATAGAATTTGAAATCAGTTCGAATATGGATGGAGAACTAGTAGTAGCGGGCTAGCGGTGGCATTCTAGTCAAGCTGAGTCCTAGGCGGATCCACCAATAGAGTATGGTAGAGCAACCGTCCTACCTAAATTTCTGGCCGGTTCAGCCCTACTCTTCATCTTCTAGAGCTCCGGCATTAGCACTTGAGGCAGACGACGTTTTTCTGTTCTATCCGTCATGGTTGTATGCATGTGTCCAATTCCAACGACCACGAAAACAAAGGGGTTTATTATGGTTTATTCTATACTTACTCTTCGATGTTATTACATTTACTGTTTATATCTATATGCTTGTATTGATCATAGTTCATAGGGCAGTTGGTTGTACTCAGAGGTTCAAAAACCGCTATAGTGTCGGTTATTTGTATCGTCAAAAATCAGAAAAACTAACCGAAAACCATTTTGCTACAGTAACAAGATTCGGTTTTACAATAAACCGGTCATCCGATAAAACTGGATCAGACCAGTTTCACCAAAAACCATGAAAACCGGTCGGTTTTCAATGATTTTTGAACCTTAGTACAACTGGCTGGTGATATATCGATTATCCTATGATCGATTAATATTATCCTACAACCAACTGACTTCTATTTCTGCAAACTTTTCAAAACATACCCCATATTTGCAATTGTTTCGGTGCTGCTGAAGTTTCCGTATTCTGATACAAATTCTTGTTTGGGGAGGGTACTGGAAATCTGGAATACGAGGTCGTTGTTCTGTAAAATTCATCCAAAACAGAACTATTGTATCAGAAATTAAATTAGAAAATTTCAGTGTTTTGATTGATATTTCTTCTATACAAAAGAGGTTAATACCCGTTTTACTTTCTTAAGAAAGTTTTTCTTTCTGTAATAAGGTACGTAGTTTTACTATCTCTTCTGAAAACAAAACAGAATTTAAAAAGAGGTCTCTTTGATACAGGTAATTTTCAGACTTACACACTGGCTTCGCTACTGGAAGCTGCTGCACAAGAACAACCACAGGGAAAACATTGTCTAAGCGTGTCAACGGATCGAGGTGGTGGCCATGTCCATATTTGTGACACATGGATGACCATTGCAACATAGAATTAATCTTTGAGCTTATTCTGAGTTGACCTCAAAGCATTCTCTGGCTCATGATACCGTAATAAGTTACACTCTGTGGCTATATGTGAACAAGGAAAAAGCCGGATATTTATCCATTATCTAAAAATATATGAATGGAGAACTAGTAGTAGCGGCGGGCCGCTCTAGTCAAGCTGACCAGCCGTGCGATATGGCCGTTCTACACACGCCTGTCTTTTCGGTGATACATGGGTTATTAAGAACTTGGACTATGCTGATCATCGAGAATCCGCTTGTTTGACGTGATGAATGGGCCTTCACATTATTCAGTTTTTGCACCGCCGGCCGAAAAAGAATTGACCGCTTGACTTTCACCAAATAAATAATGGTACTGCAGCTTTCTTTAAGAAGAAAACAACTCATATTTTTAGTCAATAATGTTGGATCTGCTCCGGAAATTGTGGAAGACAAAAATAACTGAATCCAAAAGAAAAAAAAACTCGAGTGCCCTTTTTAATTGCAAGATTTCTTCAAAGGAATTTATTAGAACGGGAAGGTATGCAGGATTATCCCTAGTTCTGTCTTGCTTCAGAACATTCGGTAGTTTGCAGGATTCCTTTTTTTTTTGTGATGAAATACAAAACAACTTTGCATGTTACTCAATGGAGACGGTTAATGATGAGTGATTTTTAATTCCATGATTGAAGAAGATATGCAATTATTCAATTCATATGTCTTACCTATTTCTGTATTTTGAGAACCCTATGCTCCGACATTCAATGAAAAAAGTTGCCTATTTGTCTAACAAATTATATTTATAATGATGCATTTCGGACAATACTAATGCATTAACTTTTCGAATGATCGAGGTGCTAAGACTCAAGGGTCATAATGGCCTTGTTATTTGTAAAGAGCACTTTTGATTGTCTTGCCTATCAATGATACTAGGATTCTCTTGCTTTTGAGAGAGAGCAAGATTGGTTCTCCTCCCTTGGCAAGGTTTGCCTTGCTCAAACCATGTCAGGCAAAGCTGGTGAACAAGATTGGACAGCGGAACCAAAAGTGTCCAAAATTTGCTCGATGTATCACCTTTTCTACGAACCATTATACTAAACAATACCACATCTATCCTAAAATATAAGCATTTATAGTGCTTTACAACTTTCAAGTTGCTTATATTATGGAGGATTTAGTAAATAAAATAGAAATTCATTTTAGTCTCTCACATTTTAACATTACTGAGACAAATTATTATGTCGATTTTTTAATGAACAACTCTTTTAGAAGATATTGTGTAATTAATGTGAGCCACCCATGATATTTCCCTATGTGTTTTTTAAAGGAAGTGACATATATCTATTTAATAAACTAATATCGATAAGAGCATTCCATAAATGAGAACATATCCAACCCAGGCTTGGGAGTATCTATCTATACTACATATATGATCACAGATTTGTGCAATCTGATCATTAACCTTCTCCTGAAACCTCACTTGTGTTGGAATCATTAATATTGATGTCATCCATCTCTAGGAGTATTTGTTTCTACATATATCTGATCAAAGGTATTCATATCTCTCGCATTAAACTCTCATGTAGAAATTGGTGAGTGCTTTTTTTTTTATCTATTCCTATATATAGGACATGTAGTTTGTGTTGGAATTGACCTTGGTCTGGTCTAATTGAGCTATCAGGTCTAATACTAATCCTACTCTAATCCCTATTAGCTGCCTTTGATTGGGAGGCAAAATCAGCCCACTTAAGTGTCCAGCCCCACGTCTACAGCACTCTATAACTAAAGGGAGACCCCTAGGTTTTCTTAACCGTGAGTTAATCACGAGTTCAGCCGTCAGGGATGTTTTCTATCCTGACCGAACCAATCCCTAAGGTGCTGGAAGGCGTGGAAGCTTTGTGTCCCTTCTCCTACATCGACATCCAGCGTTTCTACTTCCTCTACGGTGGTAGAGGAGCCTACTGCATCAACAACTCGTCAGTCATCTTTTTAACTAAGAGATGAACCTTAATGGTAAGTGCTAAGTGTCTCTGATTCAGTTTTGATTAAGAACTAGGTGTGATCTATCCTGTACTAGTGATCCTGCTAAGTTTGTGATCAATTTGATCTAACAATTGGTATCAGTCACCTACACTAGTCAATTAGATCTCCTAGTGTTGAAATTAAGATTAGCAGTTTGATATTAGACTAGATCTAATCATGTTCAAGTTATTTTAAGTTGATCTAGTTCTAACAGAGGTAATTAATGTTGCTCTAGTCATGATTAAGCAGTGCTTTATTAGATCAGTTTTGGATTCATATCTAGATGCAGTAGATCAGTAAGTTTTTATACGATTAATATCATGTTTAAGCCTAAGATTAATGAGCTAGGGTTCCGGTTAACCACATCACGTCATTTTTTTTTTGAGATTAGATAGGGTTTTGTTTAAGCAAATCTTGCCTAACCCTAACCCTAACTCTACCTGAGATCGAGACCAAAGATAAGCTGTTACCTCAGGTCGTCGCTCCGTCATGGCATGAGCCGCCGTGAGTGGACGTCTAGGTCCTTCTCCCACCAGCCGTCGATGAGGTACCGCACGCGTCCCGCCGGGACCGGATACAACCGTGTGGCATAAGCTCGCCGCATGAGCACACCCGCGCTGCCGTCATCGGCCTTTTGAGACTGGGTTGCCACCACCGTCGCTGTCCTTTTGCGCTGCCGACGCCATGCTCCGTCCTTCGCCACCTCGTGCGCATCAGCCGAGCCATCAGGGCACCACGAGGGCGCCCCTCGATGGAGCCACATGCGACTTGGTCGTACGTGTGCGCTGGCGAGAGGAGCCGCCATGGCTACCGCAGCAAGGCTGCGTGGGTGGCCGCTATTGAGCTCAGATCCGGAGCAGAGGAAAAGGAGAGTGAGGAGAAGAGACGGCGGGGCGGCGTGTGGTGGCGCGCGCGTCGCCATTCCGGACGCGCGTAGGGCCCTAGCGCGTCGCCGGACGGCCGCCGATCGCCCACCACCCTCACCGCCGTCACAGCTCCCATAGTGAGTGAGAGAGAGAAAGTGAGGGAGAGAGTGAGTTTTTAGGGTTTCGATTCGGCCTGTTCCAATTTTATTCAGTCACAGACCGACCTCCACCGTTGGATCACCGCGAACTGCTGAGATCAACGCGGGGTGGGGAGCAGCCGCGTGCGTGGGCCGATTTCGTTCGCGCTCTAGGCCGCCGTGCATGGGCCGCACTAAGCCGCAAGCTGTGTCGCGCGTGCCTAGGCCACCGCATTAGCTGAGCTGCTGGGCTGGCCACGTTGGGCCGTGTGCGCGTCGCTGGGCCATGCCCGCTCGTTGGGCCTCGCTCCTGCGCGCACGCTAAGCCATGTTGCTGGCTGCGTGCACCGGCTGGGCCGCAAGCCGTTGCGCGCTGTGGGCCAAGCTATGTCGGGCCGTTTTGGGCCACGCGTGGAAATTAAGCTAGCTATGCTCGTGGGCCTTCACAGGCCATTTTTGAGATTTGGTGAAATCCTTTTCTTATTACCTAAGTTTCATTTTCCTTTAATAATTTCGCTCAGTCTTAATCCCTGATTTAGGATTAAGTAATTAAGAAATTAAGAATTATTTATGATCTTAGATTTTGCTGCAAAATTATAAGTTATATTTTAAGAATTTGGTGTAGTAAAATTTGGGATCATTTTCTAAGTCTTTTTTTTGGCACAATTTTTCAATTATTAATTGGAAAATTATTTTAAGTTAAATTCTCAAGAATATGTTCATAGCAATATTTTATTTTTCTACATTTTAAGCTTCCGCTGTCATTTTGAGAATTTATATTGGTCCAATAAATTAATTTTTTATTTATTTTAGATACATATTGGGACTTTAATGATTATAATAATTTAAGAGATAAGTGTAAGATTAATTCAGTCATTAAGTGTAAGGGATAAGTGTAATGATTATGATTATGATTATGATTATGATAATTTCACCAAAAATTTTTAGTTTAAAAATTTGCTCCCAAATTAAGTTCTATTTTAGATAATCAAAATAAGTTCTCTCAAATGTTTATGTCATCATTTTAAGATTACATGTCGCTGAGAATATTATATTAAGTGACCTATTAAGTTCTAATAATTTTAGTGCTATTTTATGTTTTATTATGTTTATGCTACCAAATGAATAAGTTTTAAATGTTGAATCCTTAAGTTTCAGATTTAAGTTTATTTATCTTTCCATCACCATCAGTTATGCCTTAAGGTTAATGACAAATGCATAACTTGCACCATTAAGATAATTGGGGTTCTTGCCCATGATAATTTCATAAGAGTATGATATAGACTAAATATCATCATTTGGTCTTATTAGCTTACATGAAGACCATTAAGTCTTTATATAGACTAACTAGCTTACATGAAAAACCAAGGTGTAAGACATTCTTAAGTTTCTGGAGCTTGATTATGTGCTTCGTGAGGCTAAGCCATTTCCTCCCACTTCTGGCATTGAGGACTTTGAGTAGAAGATATTTGAATAATGAGTTTGCCAAAGGAATTATCAAGCGCTCAATCTCAGATGGCATAAGGGGAGCATTCTCATGATAATGATGACAAGACCGTTACAGAATTGTTTTTCATAATAAAGGAAAGTTACATAAGTGTTTCTATAAAATTCCTCATAAAAAGATTTACTACCTCATGTTATGATAGGCAAAGTGGATTAGCAAAGAATATTAGCAGCATGTGGGACATAGCTTATGAGCTTAAGGCCCTCGGAATGAATCTTCTCGACTGATGCGTGGAGCATTATATTAACGAATCATTGAGAGATCCATGAGATCAGGAGAGTTGTTCTTAATTTTAGTAAATGATAATAAGTTAAAGTTCATATTGTTAGCAACTTTATTTAAAATTGTTTAGTGGATTCAACATTCAGTTTGATGACATTCAATGTACTTCAGTGAAACTTTTGTTTCAATATATTAGTGTTTTATGAGTACATTATCTCTTAGTTTTGAAGTTATCTCTTATATCATCAAGTTTAAGTTATTATTATTCTCTTGCTTTCCCAAAAGCAAATTTCATAATTTTATTATGATTATTTTAAGTATATAAGAATAAGATATTATACGTTAAGTGATGAGACCTTGTCGAATATGTGGCACACTCACGTTTAGACCATCAATTCGAAGGGGAGAATGGAATGTCTCATTAATAGTATGCTCCATTTAAGATGATATATTAAGAACTGCTCTTGTTAATTGAGAATTGAGCTCATCAATTTTTAAATAAAGTAATAATTCTCCCCATGATAATTCATTGTCCATAAGTTCATGGACAAAATTAAGTATAAGTCTTTGAAGTATACAAAATTAAGTATAAGTCTTTGAAGCATAATATTAACGATAAGGTTTTCTCAGTAATACTATGAGCAATAATGTCTTAGTATGCCGTTGTGTTGCTGATGGCGCATTGGTCTGATACTTGTTGATTTCCTAATCCTGCCACTGCAAATAAGAGTAAGTTCAAGAGCAGTTTTATCATGCTAGACATGATTATCCACTAAGTACACTAAGATGCGTCTATTTAAATAGAACCAACAAGAAGTTCATTTAGAATACACTAAGTACTTCCTCTACGGTGGCAGAGGAGCCTATTGCATCAACAGCTTGTCAGTCATCTTTTTAACTAAGAGATGAACCTCAATGGTAAGTGCTAAGTGTCTCTAATTCAGTTTTAATTAAGAACTAGGTGTGATCTATCCTGTACTAGTGATCTTGCTAAGTTTGTGATCAATTTGATCTAACAGTTTGAACTCTTGTATCCAAGCTTAGCAAAATATACTACCTTCAAACCTCAACATTGGGACCAAGACCAATATGTATATGAAGGGGGTGATTCGATCTCCTCCTAGTGTGTGCAAACATCATTTGTAACCACAATGTGAACGGAATATGTACGCTCAGAGCAAAAATTAGACATCATCCGTCACTGTAAGCCACTCCTCTATACACCACACCCCACAGCAACACCGGTGGATGTGCATGTATGTTGTTACTGGGTGCGAATGGTACCCAATAGAGACATGAATTGCATCCTAAATCTGTGTACAGAGAGGAAAAAACAAATAATAGTGGTAGCTAATCTTCTAGGATTAGAAGATTTATGCAGAACTGATAGGATACATCCTCCTACAGCTCCTATCGTTCCTCCTCCTCATCACCTCTTTAGGTAAGGAAACTAGTGTGCCTCCACAGTAAAAAGATCTATAATTCATTGCATGTTGTGGTACTACACATATGCACATAGCTTTGTCTGCTCTTCATTGGTTCGTTTCATGGCAGTACTACACCATATGGAAGTAAGAAACGTATTGTCGTTTCTACTGCTTTTCTGTACAGGTCACGGATTGTGGAATGGGATGTCTAACCGATATTAATGATGGAAATGTGAGGCCACAATGAGGGGATCTAAGACGTAAATCATAGTATAAAGTTAATAAAATCATCATTGTGGTCTATCTTATAATAAAAATAAAAGAACTTTATAAATATACATCTCTGGTTCCATTTGTTGTCCCTCCGTCATTTGAATGCAACACATATGATGTATTCACTGGAAACTAAAAGAGAGAAATAGGGCACACTTATTACAGTTGATTGGTGTTTCACTTACACCCAACACTACCAAGGAAACTGCAGCACATAATTCGTATTTGTCAGCCTCAGGATTTCACTGACCAACTATACATTCTACAGCTGGGACCAAAAACATTTTTTCGAAGGGGAAATCAGATCCTTCCAAAAGTGCAAAACTTAAACTAGATAAAGCTGCAGGTTTGAAATTAGTAGAGAGATATATATATTGCAGCTAGTTAAGTGATGCTGACTAGCCAACGCCCAACGGTTAAAAGTTTCAAATGGTTGTCTTTATGAAATCACTACTACTGGATGAAATGATGCTACACCTTCACATTTGGCATCTAACTAAGGAGCACACATAGACATACACCACATATGACTGGCTGCAGTAACTACAAAAGGGAAAAAAAAACATGTAAATAAGCATGCAACGCGGCAGTCTGTAGTTACAAAGTATAATTATACTAGATTTACAATTGACACTTCAACAAATAAGCATATACATCGTTAACGAAACCATGTCAATGAGAAAGCTCCGTATGAATGGCAGCATATCAAGCTCTACAAATGACAGCATATCCATTCCTGATTCCTGAACCGAAAGTATCTATCTTCCTAATATCATCGATAGAGGATATGCACATAGCATCGAGGAAAGGAAACAAATTTTGTATCCATATAAATGGTAAGATATCTAGCATTGGTCTAGGAATATCTGTTTTCTGAATACCATTTGAAAATCATAACCATCTTGTAACATACAATATCTATATTTAGGGTGCCTAGTTTGAGCCCTCTCCACTCCACTTACTCCCAGTTGCCAATTTAGCACCCAAATGGTGTTAGCGAGGATAGAAGGAGTTCTCCTCCTGCTCCTGGTGTGTACAGTCACGTTTAACCACAAAGTGAATGGGAAATGTTCCACACATGACAAAGATGCCATCTTCAGGGACTGTGAGAAATACTTCGAGACAGAATACCCCTCCGTGAGTGCATCTTACCTGACCAATTGTTGCAAGACAGTGGAAAAGGTGCCCAACATGGGCATGGTCTGTGTCTTAACGCTTTGTACAAAGAAGGAAATCGGACAGATGGTTGTCAAAAATTTCCTCCACTTAGAAGAGCACTGCAAACTAGAATGGTTGTTACCTCCTCCTCGTCCTTCTCGCGGTCGCCATCCTCCTCCGAGTCATTAGGTATTAGGATTCGTGTGCTTATGCTAGTAAATCAGTGGTTGTTGATACTTGTATTTGACACCAATATTACACCTGCCGTTGATGATGGAAATGCATAAATGAATGATGGGTCTGAAACATAAGGAAAAGTCTAATAACTATTTTAGAAAGTTAATTGATGTATGGCTTAATTGCATAAACCACCCCATAAGCTATTTAGAGTTTGAGATTCCCACCCATAAACCTTTTTATTATAAATCCTCACCCACCCAATGAGTTTTGTTGTAAAAATCACCCCGGTTGACATATGTTTAATTAATTATATATTTTTTCATTGACATAAATTTAAAAATAAGTTTAACATTGTTAAAAGATTTATAGTGAGTTTAATTTCTCTTATTTTTATAAAAATATATCCAAATTTTAAACTTTATGGAACACCGTTCAAACTTTAATTGACATTTTCGTTACATATTCTCTATAGGAAAAATATGAAGATTACATTTTTAAAATTTTATATGTTTCACAAAACATTATTGGCTATTATAAATAACCAAAAACATGTTAAATTAATTAAGCATGTGCACATTGAGGTTGTTTTAGCAACAAAACTTACTGGGTGGGTGCGAATTTACAACTAAATGACTTATAGGTGGAAATCTCAAACTCTAAATAGGTTATAGGGTGGTTTTTGCAATTAAGCCTTGATGTATTAACCAAAAAAACGTGAGAAAGACCACTCACCGATGTATAGAGGGTCTGAATCTCGACGTCCATGGACTAGAACCGACTCAGAGCCATCTTTTCATCAATGAACTGACCAGGTGCACATTAGTGTTAATTTATTGCCAGCAGATTCACATGCTCGATCGGAAATTCAAAGCTTTGTTTCTAAAGGGATATTGCCAAGCACGTCGCTGGACTGGTATACTCCATCAGGTCCTTTGCATGTGCAGTCGTTTGCGAGAAGTTGAAGATTTTGTAATCAGAGATAACATCCACTCTTCCTTGTGCGCGTCACGATATATACTTGTTCACAAATATGTTCTTAGATTCTACCTTCGGAATCCGACATGGATAAACTGGGGCTAGTAAATGCCGGCCCTAAATTTCTTTCTTGATGTAGAGCTGGAACATCTCCAGGCGACTCCTGCTGGCACACATGCGCCACCGGCAGCCAGTTTGTATTCTGAAGATTGAAAGATGAACTAGCAGAGCTGTCCGTACAAACAGGAGGCTTATTGCAAATATTTGGCCCGGCTTTAATGCAATATTCTCAGGCCGTCAGGGATCCTGCCGCGATGAATAATCCTTTGGAGGAGCTGTCGCGGCAGCATCATGTCCGAGGGCCGAGCACAATAGCAAAAAAGGCCTGTAGCGGCGGTTCGAAAAGCTTTGTAGCGGCGGGCAGGCCATCCCACCGTTACGCAAACACAGCTACAAATAAGCATTTGTAGCGGCGGGTGGTCTGTCGACCAAATAAACCGCCGCTATAGACATATTATTAGCGATGGTTGAAGATGTCAACCGTTGCTATTGTTAGCTACTAGTAGCGGCTGTTGACAACATCAACCGCCGCTACTTGTTATTTTTAAAAAAAAATAAAATAAAATTTAGCAAATATATAGAAATCAGAAATCACAGATTCTGCATACACAGAAATTTACAAATCTCATCACAAATATTTATAACATCTCATCACAAATATTTATAATCTCATCATAGATATTTACATCTCATCACAGAATATATACAATATTGTCATCAAAATGTTCAATCGAGATTACAAAATATTTTATATGAACCTTAATACATAGTCATTATCTTTTTTCGACACACTGGACTCATATGGTGCTCTTGAACCAGCCCACTTACAAAGGGATCTATGTTTTGTTGCTAGTTCACTATTTGAATCAAAGCACTTTTCTTCTAGACTAATTACCTCTCTTAACATAAAACGACAAAGAAAAGCTACAACTAGATACATGACATTTATACTCAAGTGAACGCGTAATTCAGGAATTATACCTTTTTTGATCTCGTCGTTCTTTTTCATCTTTGCAGCTCATTCTCTCTTTGTACTTGTGGCTTTCTGTGTCACATGAGCAGAGTCCTCAATGATATGGTCCAAGTAAAGTAAAACGGACATAAACAAAATCAACTTACCTCTTGTTGAGACTCCTCAATGATATGATCTAGGTAAGTTGAAGTGCCAGCCGAAAACACACAAGTATAGTAATCATAATGCACACTTTCTCGTATTTGCTTATGGTACTATAAATTAGAGAACACAAGTTTGTTACACCTACGATAATTATATGAATAGATAGTACGATAAGAACGTGTATGAGATGCATATAAGTCTTACCTAAAACTTATGATGAAAGTACATCTTCTTTTTCCTTGTAGGATGACATGCCCCGTTGACTACGACATATTTCTCGTAAGCACTGCGCGATCGACAAAATCTTATCATTAGATGATATTAACATCATCACACCATACACACGTAGATCAATTTCTTACCGATCTATGACTTCCAGAATGTTGTCATATAAGTTCTTGTCATAGTCCAGGCTGTCATGTGATAGAAGATACCCTTCTTTCGGAAATATCATTAGACAGATCCAATGATCGCTATAACAATGTTTGTTGTCAACAAGTTAATTATGGTTGAATTTAATTTTAACATAGGATACATGACCAAGGCAGTAGTTGTCCAACTTACTTGAAGTTGTAAGGGGTCATAATGCACTCTCTATTTCGCCACCTCAGAAAGCTTTAATACAAGTAATTTCCAACATAAATCTTTGCTTTTGTTGTCAAAACCGTTTTTATTTCAACAAGCTCTATCGGTGTCTTATCCAGATAATTTTTCGCAGGTACCGTTGGGTTGATCGAGCTTTGGTTGATCCGGCTTAGGTTGATGTAGGTCACCCTCCAATCTTTTCTATTGGTCTCCTTTCTTTGGAAAAAGGAGTTTATACTACACAAGAAAAAGCATCGAAAATAAGTTCCAATAAATCTGTGAAACTAGCGTCCGACCAGCCATGCATGACCTTCAGCTTCATCAGCTCAAGTACAGTATGCAACACAGTGAACTCTTTACCATATCCCTTAGATTCATCATATAATGGATCCTTTGATGTCTTCTCTATTCTATAAAAATTATCAAGCCCTTTAGTTGTACCGGCATTGATCAACACCTGTGGCTCAATGTGACATAACAACTCCTCAACATCGAAATCAGC
Organism: Eleusine indica; assembly: GCA_030378355.1. Classification (NCBI taxonomy): domain Eukaryota; kingdom Viridiplantae; phylum Streptophyta; class Magnoliopsida; order Poales; family Poaceae; genus Eleusine; species Eleusine indica. Next base: position 52,597,709 of record CM059494.1, read on the forward strand.
TTCACCAGGCGACTCCGTCGCATATGCACCAGACGAATTGACAGCCTCGACTTCAACTTCAATATGCTCATCAAATTCCATATCAACCACACTGTTCTCACCATGTTTTGTCCACCTCGTATACCTCTCAACAAAACCCCTCCACACCAAGTGTGATTTGATTACCTCTATATTATTCCACAACTTCTGATTCTTGCAATCAAAACACAGATAATATATATCAGTTGTTCGTTCACGTCGAGCATGTTGTGCGGCCCCTTGCACGAATTTGGAGACTTCGCGTAAAAATATTGGACCTGGTCTTAGCGCCTCGTACATTCAAGATCTTCCATCACGAACAATCTTGAATGAAAACCCAAAAATTATTAAAATTCATTAATTAATTATGTGCGACAAAAAATTTAAATATTCACTAAATATTACATGAAGTGAGAAATATTATGCAAGGTAAAATGAAACAAACAACAAATTATTTTATATTTTATTTAACTTTTATCACAATCTATCCAAAAAATATTAGATATTAATTAATTATGTGTAATAAAAAATTTAAATATTCACTAAATATATAAACATTGAAAAATAAATTACATGAAGTGAGTTTGTGTAGTGATAAAAAGAGATTATGTATGCCTTTATAAACTTTAACTACAACCCAATAGAGCCATCCAAATTAAAAGAATTTAGCTAAAATTTGATAAAAACCTAACAAACTTAAAACCCAAAATTCAACTAAATTTTGAAATGAGAGACAAAAAAAACTTATGGGATAAGTTCCCCTTACCTCAAAGATCAAATTCTGTAAGAAAAATGAACTCAAAACCTTCCCCCCTTTATTTTCATGATTTGCCCAAATTTTTGGGCCGCCACTGTTCGAGTGAAACGGGGAGCTGTCGGAACGCTCTATTTATAGACTGGGCACTTTGTAGCGGCGGTTGGAATTATCAACCGCCGCTACTATGCCCTAAATAGCAGCGGTATAAACCTAGGCCATTTATAGCGGCGGTTGACAATGTCAACCGCCGCTATAGGGGGCTCTGTAGCGGCGGCTCACAACGCGGCAGGCCCCCCTAGTCTCTGTAGCGGCGGCTCACTTTGGGCCGTGCCGCTGCGACCTTTAAGCTGCCGCCGCTATAGGCCCGTTTTGTGGTAGTGGAGGGTACTGTGGCCACTAGCAACAAACGGCGATGGAAGACCACACAAACAGTTAACACACAAAAGTAATAGGGAAAATTATCAGGAACACACTAACAAATTATGACTTCGTCCTGAGCACACCAAGAAAATTGAATTTAGCTGTAACACACTACGATTGTGGAAATATTCGTCTGTGACACACTATGACTATTTAACAATTATTTTTAACTTTTCTATGTTAATATATAAAATAGGTCAGAATTTAAAACTTGGTACAAATATACATTGTTGCATTCTCTATCATCAAAAAATATATCTATATTTTTTTTGATTGTTTGTATGGTTTGCTCCATAAATTAAATATTATAACAATTAGCAAACAACATAATGAATTGAAAAAAAATCTAGCTCTGATGATAGAGAATGCAACAATGTATATATGGGTCAAGTTTCAAATACTAACCTATTTTATATATTGAGAAAGAAAAGTTAAAAATAATTGTTAAATGGTTATAATATGCCATAGACGAATTTTTTCACAATCATAGTGTATTACAGCTAAATTCGATTTTGTTAGTGTGTTCAGGACAAAGCGATAGTTTGTTAGTGTGTTCCAGACAACTTTTCTCAAAGTAATAAGAATAAAATTTTGTATCATTTTTCTAAGTTAGTTACAATTATGGTGGAGAAGAGGGACAGTGAATGGAACCTCTAAATGCTCTCCTACATTACCATTCTGACTTATTAATAGGTGGGAAAGATCGGTTCACATCTGTAATCTAAACTAGAAGGTACTCACCTATTAACGGTCCCATCTATTGATATATGTACACAAAGATATTGAGTTCACAACGCATCCATGTAGGAACCAAACGCACAAACTCGTGACCCCCAATGGTTTTTGTCAGATTTGCTAGGTTCCATGTGTATGGCGTATGACAGCGTAAAGTTGGCCTTTTAAAAGCACATTTGCAAACTTTGTAACTCATAAGATACCATTATGTGGCCATATGGTTGCACTCTCTTCAAAGCAAAACCAGATGTGAAGTCTCAACTCTCGTTCAATGTGCGAAGTAGTGCGGATCCCAGAACACAAAGCAAAACCATATCTGAAGTACCAACCACGCAAGTGTTCTGAGCACTCTTGGCAGATTTGCTATTCAGCACATATAACTCATTCTGAACACCTGAGGTTTATTCTAAAAGGTTCAACCGTTCAAGACCTTAATCGGTACACAATACCACCAATGCACCATCAATTCATAGGGGCAGCTTATTCGGGACAGTGAACAACTACGCATCTGGAATGCTTATTGAGGATAGCTGGCACCATCTCACTAGAGTGCGGCAATGCACTCAATCTCGATTCTGGCATTCAGTGGCAGAGCAGCCACTTGGTAAGTTGAGCGTGCAGGTGCAGGAGCTGGAAAATCTGCAGAAAGTCAAATCTTCAGGACGATAATTAATGATACAACACAACAACAGTTCGGATACCCTTCGAGCAATCTGAACAAACAGCATGCTTGCTCATGCACAACTCGAATATAAGAAGTCCCGCAAGAATTTCTAACTTACATTTTCCATAAATCTCATTGACTTTCTTGAAGTCCTGTAGATCAGCCAACCTGAGGACAGAAGAATCGAATTATTCTTAAAAAACACAGTATATTAGAGCAAACAAAGTTTCTTGTACAGAACGTGTACTTACATGATTGTTGTCTTCACAACTGAAGAGTAGCTTGCCCCACTTGCTTTCAATATTTCACCCATGTTCTTCATGACCTGTTCGACAAGAGGATAAGTTTGAAAACGGGCACCTTACAGCAGTATGCAGCTATTTACTGAAATGCAAACTTGCCAAAGTAAGGTATGTTTTTAATAAATTTGCCAACATAGATTCAGTATTTAGATTCTACAGAGACGTATACACTTTCATAAAACAAGAGAAAAATATGTTAATTTGTTTCCACGTATCTCTGACATGCACAACAATATCTATTCAAGCACTGAAGAGCGGCAAAGGAAAAAAAAAATTTCAGAAATTAAGTTTGAAGCTGCAGCACACTACTAGACCCAAGAAATTTTAAGAAACATTCAAGAAAGTCGAAGCTTTCACCTGCTCAGTTTGCCCCTCGACATCTTCAGAGACAAACGACCCAGTCTGAATACAAATGTATTTCAATTAGTTTTGTTGGATGCTAAAAACCAGCGAAATGGCAGCTGCAGACAATTTAGAGAAACCACAAAGACGCAAAAAGAATCAGAAGCAAACCTCAGGGTTTAGGCCAAGAACTCCAGATACAAGAACAATATTGTTTGCATTGATGGCCTGAGAATAAGGGCCTAATGCTGCGGGTGCCTTATCTGTCTGAACAGCCTCCTTCACAGCTAAAATGAAATTTCAAGAAAAATCATTGTGGCACGTGAATTTGATTCAAATATGAGGCTTAAAAAGTTACACAAGGTCTTTCTTAGTCCTTTGAAGCAATGTTACTCAGAGCAGCTATAAATCAGGTTCAATTTGGTTATTGATCTAAACATCAGCTATGAACCATTCTAGTTGACCTGTGGGCCTGTGGGTCCATGGCAATCGATAATTGGTCCCAATTTCTAATCAGTACACTTATCCTTTCTTTTACTAAGGTGAGACTTTTTTTAGCTACTCTGTATGTAAAAACATATTGAACCCAACCTGGTTTTCTTTCCTTCCCTTTCCTTTCAAAAGGTGAAATTATTATTCTTGTAACTTATTGCTGTCGTCTGATGCAAGGCGCACTAAACCATTGAGCCGAATTGGCAACCACAATATCATACAGCATATTTTCAATCAGCATTGTATATTGGTGCACACCTCGCTGCTTATTACAGTTAGAGTCAATTAGTACCACCGCAAAAAGCAAACCAGATTTACATTCCCTATCCAATTTTCTACCATAGCAATTTGATAGCATCCTTTAAAAAAAATAAAATAAATAGTAGTAACGAATTTACCATCCAGAGATGTAACCAATAGCTAGCGTACCACGTACACTACAGCGAACAGCACACGAATCCAACAAGAAATAAGGCAATCCAAACGAATCACTAGCAATCCGCACTGCTCTCGGCGAGACGAACAGGCGGGCCAGGACAACAGGACAAGGAGGGGAATGGTCGGTCACGTACCAGTGGCGGAACTGGAGTACGAAGCTGCGACTGGACCGAAGCGGCAGCGTCCGGCGAAGGATACGGACACGGCGGAGGCTGCGCCGAGCCCGGCGCAGAGGGGCGCTGTGGTTGGGGACGTGACGGCAAACCTGGAGACGGCGGCGGCGCTCCACGCCATGGCTATCCCCGATCCGCCTCGGACCCGGTGCGGGCGGAGCGGCGTGGCGGGAGGACGGAGCAGCGCGGTGCGGGCGCGCGGAGCGAGGGCGGCGGTGGGCGAGGAGCCGAGGAGGAAATGGATTTTTTTTTTTAACTGGCATCCGGCCCGTGATATTGGGCCCAACATGAAGCCCACATATTTAAACCCGGCCTGAACACGGCCCGGTCCGCTCTAAATCGGGCTCGTGCTGGCCCAAGCATGCTATGGCCGTGTCATGGGCTGACTCCCAAGCCCGTAGCACAACACGCAGCTCGGCCTGAGAAAGCCCGGTGATCGTTGACAGGCCTGCAGCCCAGGCGCAGAGAGCAATGTAGCGGCCCAACAATATGGCCCCCGTGCGGCCATATAAGCGAGAGCGGCGTCGGCTCCCGTTCTTAAAACCCTAGCCTTCCGCCCTTCCCCGCCCCCGCCCGCCTCACTGTGACGCCGCCTCCCCTGCTCGCCGCTCCCCGCCCGCCCGCCTCACCGCGCCGCCGCCTCCCCCGCCCGCCGCTCCCCGTCCGCCACTCTCCTCTCTCAGTGTCCCTTGTCCAGATCTGGCTCCCCGGTCGTCGTCGGTCGGCTCTCCTTCCTCCGCTGCTCCGCCTCATTCTGGTTGGTCGATGCGTGCGTTCATGTGCGACGTCGACCCTTGAAGGGGAGTCAACGAAGATGGCCGAGACGTCGAGCTCGTTGATGGATCCCACCTCCATCAACCATGAACAGGAGAACCGTGCTATAACGGGCTGATGCGGGCTGCCATGTTACCGGGCCAACCAGGTCGGCACGACACGGTACATGGCTTACCGGATCGTGCCATGGGCTCAGCTTCACACCTGGAGCATGACGTAGAACGGCCCGCATGGGCCCGTGTGCCATACCAGGTCGGGCCTTTTCGGGCCTAGCCCAGAAACATGTCGTGTCGAGGGGCTCGGATGCCCAGATATCCCCCCCCCCCCCTAAATTTCCAAGAGTTGGCCCTTTTGGTCAAGCCGGACTAAAGGGCGTGGCAAATGACTATGATCGCGCCATGTATGACATCGCGACCAAGTGCCAGGTCAGCTTGCATGGCTCGCGTAGGCTGGCCCACGTGGACCAGCCTACGGTAGTCGTTGGCCCACGGCTCGGAACGCCATATTATTTGGCGCGACCTGATCGCGCCCATCGGCCCGGCGCGATCAGACCGAGACTTAAACCGTCGCGCGGCCTTCTCTTTCTCCCTCCTCTTTCTTCTTTCTCCAGACCGTTACCTCCTTCGCCTCCATTGCTGTTGTCTCGCTGGTTCCCCTGAAATCAGGCCTCCATGTGGGGGGAATAAAGGCGAAACTTCACCGACTCCATCCCTCGAGGTTCACCCTTCCTTTCCACCGGCTAGATTTGAAATACTTGGTGTTTTACCTATTGTTTCGTGTCTTAGGGTTTAAGTTGTAATTTGTGGTAGGATGGTCGATTCGAGACGAACTGTATAGGATAGGAGTGCATGTATCGGTAGTTTAGCGTGGTTTACGATACTGTTATGTAACTATTTGCGTGTGTGCATAGTATGTTCCGTAAAGTAAGGTGATCATGTATGTTTTCTACCAATGTGATTTCTTCCTTGTTAAAGTATATGATTGAATTGTGTTAGTCGTTAGATGTTCTTGTATTCATGTTTGTATATAGTATCACTGTTTAATGTAGATGTTTATGAATTAGTCATTGTATCAATGCGGGTTTTTTTTTTTGCTGTAGATGGATCATGTTATTCGATTATTTACTGGTGGAATAATTAATGATAATTATGAGTTCGTTGGAATGAAAGAGCAAGTTCTTACTTTTCCAAGAGCACCAAAATATAGTGATGTTGTTGGCTGAGTTAGATAGTCAGTGGGGTTACATTGTGATATAAAGTTGCATGGAAGGTTTGATGGGGGCAGTGGTGGTAGGGCTCACTATGTTGCGCTAGATTTGGCCTCCACAGAGGATTCGAGCTAGTTGATTGTTTGTGTGATAGTCCAATTAAATATGCTGAGCTGGTTATCAATGTATTGACAGAGCATACTGTCACCCAACGGCACTTGTCTTTGCATGCTGAGGTTACAACTGTTGCTGAGGTATTGTCACAGGACACTCTCACCCAAGATCGGCCTGTAACTACTGTAGATGTAGTGCCATGTTTAGAAACATTGCAACAGCTAGATGTTTCGGACGATGTGCCTGTTACTGCTCGAAATGGAGGTCCTTCCATGGCCGATTCAATAGCTAGGTTGAACTCAGATCTATATGATTTAGCTGTTGTCAGTAATGATTTTCCCGATGACTCATTCAACGGGGCGGATAGTGATGATGTCTGTGAAGGGGTGGAGGATGATAGTAGTAGAGGAAGTGAGGAGGATAATAGTAGTAGAGGAAGTGAGGAGGATGAAAGCAGCGGAGAAAGTGAGGAGGATTGTAGTTTTGGAGGGGATGACCATACCGGTGAAGAACACGGTCCCCAAAATTGTGAAAGAGATTACAATGTTGACGAGGATGAGAGGGTACATATTAATTGGAATGCCAAGTATAGTCGAGCTGAGTTGAGAGCTATGAAAAGGATGCATGTTAGGCTCCCCACAGCTTCCAATCACATGAACATAAGCCAAATGAAAAATACTATATGTGATAACGGTGTCATGTCCGGAGAAGGTGTCCATGACCCTAAGGAACCCCTGATTCGAAAGGGGACGATATTTGATACTCTTAAGGAGGTGAAAATTTTTTTCAAGACTATGCCGAGAAGGTGTTCCGTCTTCTTATTAGTCTGGAGAAAGAAGAAAGGGGAGGGTGAAAGAGAAGGGCGCACGACGGCCTAAGTCTCGGTCTGGTCACGCCGGGTCGATGGGCACAACCGGGTCACGCCAAATAATATGGCGTTAAGAGCTGAGGGTCAACGACTATCGCGGGTTGTCCCACGCGAGCCACGCAAGCTGACTTGGCACTTGGTCGCGCCGTCATACATGGCGCGACCATAGTCATTTTCCGTGCCCTTTAGTCTGGGGTGACAAAAAGGGTCAGATTTTGGAAATTTAGTTGGCAGGGGGTCATTATTAAAATATTAGAAAAAAGTTCAAAATAAAAAAATTATGAGGAGTGCGAGCCCATTTGGGGTCGAATCACGCTCGTGCACTCTGGCGCACGGATGCGGATCCACTGACATACCTTGCTCTGGTTGGCGAGCGGGCCAATGGCTATGCATGGCCCATGTGCAGTGATAGAAGTCCTACCAACGTATGTCAGTGGATCTGCTTCCCGCGCGCATCCCCTCCCGGTCCCATGGACTATGTTTGGTGGGTGGAGCGGTCGAACCCATGACGTTGGGCCACGGAGGAAAAGCACATAGGGGGTGAAAAAAAAAAGACTTTGTTGACTGTTTTCAAAATATTATTCATTGTTTGTAATAAGACGAGCTGTCTTCTTTACAATAATAATTTTAGAACAAATTTCTAATTAATATTTGTAGAACAATTTTTCAAAGTTTGTTGCGTTGCATGTTTCAAAACATTTGTATCTTCTATCGTGGAACAAAATTATACTTATTTCTAGAACAAAGTTCTAATTAATCTAGAACAAAATTGTAATAAGGCTGGAATAAAGTTGAAATAATGCTAATAGAACTTGGCACTGCAGCTTCTAGCCCATAGAGGTGTTTTTACCCTATACATCAAAAGGTGGATTGTGCGTCTTCTAGCCCATAACAGAATCATTGAGTTGTGAGTTCTATATAGTATTTTGATGTGTGGCCAGCCTGCAAAAGTTTGAAACAACTTGATCATTGCACTGCAAGATAATAACATGCTATAGAAAAATGCTAACTGGAGATAGGCCATGCAGGAAGAGTACCATGCTTTGATAGCCAATAGAAGTTGGCACCTTGTTCCACCAAGGAAAGGCTTGAATGTTGTAGATTGTAAGTGGGTTTACAAAGTGAAACATAAAGCTGATGGAAGTGTTGAAAGATATAAGGTCAGATTGGTTGCCAAAGGTTTTAGGTAGAGATATGGAGTGGACTATGAAGACATTTTTAGCCTAGTAATTAAGCCAGCTACAATGGGGTTAATGCTGTCACTTGCAGTGAACAAGGGTTGGAGTATTAGACAAACAGATGTTAAGAATGCATTTTTAAATGGTGAACTTGAAAAGGAAGTGTATATGCAACAACCTCCAGATTATGATGATTCGGCTTATCCTCAATACATTTGTAAGCTGAACAAAGCCATTTATGAACTGAAGCAGGCTCCAAGGGCCAGGTACTCTAAGTTGAGCTATAGATTGTGTGCCTTGAATTTTACTCCGTCAAAAGCTGACACTTCAGTCTTTATCTACAGTAGCAGACACCTTGGTAATGTTGATAATTTGATCATAGTTAGCTCTTCTACAACAGCCACCGATTGTCTTCTTAAACAACTCAACTCAGAATTTGCTATCAAGGACTCGGGCTTACTTCATTTCTTTCTTGGCGTTGAATTTCACAAGTCCAGGGGGACTACTACTGTCACAGATGCAATATATCACTGATCTTCTTCGCAAGACAAATATGTCTCAATGTTAGCAAGTGTAGAATTCTATGTCCAGTTCAGAGAAATTGTCAAAATTTTGTAGCGTCTCAATGTAGGTCAGTGTAGAATCCTGTGTCCAGTTCAGAGAAATTGTCAAAATTTTATGGCGCTGTTTTGAGTCATGAAGCTGCTACCATTTATCGTAGCACTGCAGGTGCCTTACAATATCTGAACATGACCAAACCTGATATATCTTTTATCGTTAACAAGGTTTGTCAATTCATGTAAGCTCCTACTGGAGTGTTGTCAAATGTATTTTACGTTATCTAAAGTTTACTCTAAATGATGGGTTTAGAATTAGCAGGTTTGATTCAATGACACTGAGTGCATTTTTAGATTCTGACTAGGCCGATTATGCTGACGGTTAACGCTCGACTGGAGGATTTGCAATTTTCCTTGGCTGCAATATGGTCTCGTGGAGCTCGAGGAAGCAAGCAACGGTGTCCAGATTCAGTACCGAGTCTAAGTATAAAACGCTAGCTAATGCTACTGCTGAATTGATCTGGTTACAAGTGTTGTTGAGAGAATTGAGCATAGAACAGAAAAAATCTCCTATTTTTTGGTGTGATAATTTAGAAGCCATGTGTTAAGAATAAGCAACTCAACTCTATTACCAGCCTCATGAGAGAAATATATACATGTACAGATATGCAAAGACACCCTTATACAAGTGGATAATCATAGAGTATACTAACATATATCTAACACCCTCCTTAAACCAATGGTGGAGTTTGGACAGAAAATAGTTATGATGTGCTCTCGTCTGTGGCTTCGTGAAGAAATCTGCAGGCTGAATTTCAAAAGTCACATAGTGAAGGGTCACAACCTGACCCAGAACCTGGGCTCTTGTATAGAAAAGATCAACACCAATGTGCTTGGAGAGCTCATGCTTCGCGGGATCATGAGCCATACTGATCACACCCATACTATCAGAAAATAGATGAATAGGGTCTGTAGTAGGCACACTAAAATCCTCAAGGAGCCACCGCAACCAAGTCACGTCAGCTGTTACAACCGCCATTGCCCACAACTCAGCCTTAGCACTAGAACGGGACATTGTTCTCTGCTTCTTGGTCTTCCTGCCTCACCCTCCTTGGGTTCGCTACCACCACCTTCCGCTCCGATTCCACCTATTACACCTTCTCTGTCTCCAGCTCCAGCATCCACACCTCACCGATTACTCACTTCTACACTCGTCGTTCCTGATCTGCTTCCGCTCCTTCTTCGTCCTTCTCTCTTCCTGGACCCACTCCCCCTGACCTTCCTCCTCGATATGATCTTCGTGCTCGTCACACTCTTCTTGTCAGGGCATTACTGTTGCCGCTATTGCTGAGCCTACTTCCTACCGTGAGGCTGTTGCCCATGATGAGTGCCAGCATGTTATGGCTGAGGATATTGCTGTCTTAGAGCGCATGGGCACTTGGGACTTGGTTCCTCTACCACCTCGGCTCGGCTCCCTGAGCCAGTTCGACTCTAATACCATGTTAGGAATGAGCAACTCAACTCTATTACCAGCCCTATGAAGGAAATATATACATGTACAGATATACAAAGACACTCTTACGCAAGTGGATAATCACAGAGTGTACTAACATATATTTAACACCACGTACCTTTCTGCAAATCCACGGTTTCATGCTCGCACTAAACACTTCGAAGTGGACTTCCATTTTGTGCGAGAAAGAGTAGCAAACAAGCTCTTGATATCAGATTTGTATCATCTAAAGATCAAGTGACAATGTTGTGGTAGCAAGATATGAGAACTACAGTATATGGTGTAACGGGGCTAGTTGCCGTTGCCACTGCTGAGTGCTGGATCGAGTGCATGGCCGTTGAGTGGTTCACTCGAGCTCTAAATAAAACTCAGTCGGACATGAAAGAAAAAATTGTTACAAACCAATGAAAGAAACACAATCGAATCACTATCTAGAAATCAATTCCGATTCTAGGGGCCAAACAAAGGATTCACACAGTAGTGAACTGATGAACACTGTTGTGCAGGCTGAAACTGGCGTAATTAGTAGCATAAGAAGGGTTCAATTATGGTGCAAACTCAGCCGTTGATGAAGCTTAGCACGTCGATAACACTAACCTTTCATTCAGTCAAATTTCATGGCATTTCCACGCTTTTTTGAAGAACTATGTTGCATTTTGGGAACCAAAAAAGCAGAACATGATTTATGTGTCTAGTTTTCTACTGCACAAGGTTTCCGTTGATGCATTGCATGCGATTAAGTGAATAGCAGACTTCCATCTAGTACATCAATTAGTAAATCCATCAAAAAGAAGAAGAAAACAGTTAGAGGACTATTTCTGCTTTTTCTAGGTCTATGCCTACTGCCTAGATAGGAAGTTCCATTCACATACAACAATCCGTAGAAGATATATAAGCTTCAGATATTCACATATCAATGATATTGCATCTTCAGAAATTTCTTCCATCACCAAATTGCGATGGTGGTTGAACTGTGCCATATGCTGAATATTCCTGAAACGTTTGCAGTTCACTAAAGTTACTGAGCCAGTAAAAGTATGAGGCATTCAACTGACTTGATGAGATCAGTACTAAAAAACAGAAAAAAAAAAAGGCAACAAGACTAGTACTTCCAGTATATTTGGTTCTGTGACAGCTATATATAGGAATATTTAAGTGCTAATGCTAACAATATAAAAAAAACTAAGGCCCCGTTTGGATGTTGGTATCGAGGCTCTGAATTCGGAATTGGAATTCATTTGAATTCAATTCAGTTGTTTGGATGTCTATAGAATTCGCACACGGAAACAATCCCAATTCCGAACCATTTTTTCCCCTTCCTACTTGCCCCTTCCCCGATTCGGAGCCTCCTACCTCCGAATTGGGTGGAATTCGCCCTGCTCCCGACCCTGCCGACTTCGACTCCACTCGTGTGCGCCTCCGCCCTCTGCCTGCGCCCTCCGCCTCCGCCTCCACCCGTGCGCGCCTCCCTTCCTTCCTCCGCCCCTGCTCCTCTACGCCCCTCCCTTCCCCCCTCCGTCGGGCGCCGGCGAGCTGCCCCTCCCTTCCTCCCTCTGCTGCGTGCGAAGAAGGGGTCGCTGCCCTTCTTCCTCAACTGCGGAGCTGCGGAGGCGGCGCTGCAGAGCCACGGAGGCGGCGCGGGGCGGCGCTGCGGCGGTTCGGAGGTGGCGCTGCGGAGCTGTGGAGGTGCGGAGGCGGTGCTGCGGAGGTTCGAGCTCATGGCAGGGCTGAGGTCGCATTCTGATTTCCAATTCTTCAGATTTTGCAGCCAAACATCAAATGGAATTGATTTGATTTGATTTCTATTTCCAACGAATTTCTTTGACAACCAAACAATAACATTGAATTGGTGCTTAATTCCAATTCTACACGGATTTGGTATTTGATGCCAATTCAATTCCACCCTTCCAATTCCGACATCCAAACGGAGCCTAAGGTCATTTCAGCATGTGTGTCAAGGAAACAGCAGCATAAGACATATTTTTCTACTTTTCAAAGAGCAACACAGCAACCGTACATGAGGCATTAAAAGGACTAGGAGCTAACATCGGCATCCACTGATCTGACTAAGGAAGAGTGGTAATATGTGTGTGTATATAGCCGCAGAAAAGACAAGGATATCTAGAAACTAAACCAAGGTAGACTACAGCATCAAAATAGCCCTGCTACCATATCCTACCATTTTGTTTCACTACAAAAATAATCTGTCACCAATAAGCCAAGATGCCGAATTAGCCTATAAGATGCTTTCATGTGCTTAATGTTATGATTGAACAGGTTAACCATATTTCACTAGAAATATTTTCCAGATTCGAGTTGCACCTACTTAACACATGTTTCCTTCAATTACGATAACATACAAGCTAGAAAGTTTATGCAAGTACCTGCGATGCACACTGAGGCACAGATTGCATATTTGTATGCCCCTGAATCTGACTAGCTGAAACGCCAGTAGCAGGATATCCCTGGAAAGAATATACAGTGCACAAATTCAGTAACATATTTGCAACTTAATAAAATAATATTCACAAATAAAACATGGTTAGGACCTCCACCTGGTAGAAGATAGGTCTACCAATAGATGAGTTTGATGCAATGTCTTCTGCTGCATAATACTGGTCTTGATTTGGTGGATCGACAAAAACCGAGTCAACCGGTTGAGGCAGAACCACTTGCTTTACATTTCCTTTATAAAAAAGTAATTTTGTCAAAATGGACATAATCATCGCAGAAGCAAAGAAGTATGCAAAGTAAAAAGGGAATACTTGAATGTTTGTCCAGCTTAGCTGATTTTTTCTTTCTCTTTTCAACCCTACTTCCATCTTTCTCTTTTCCAGAGGGATGCATATGCAATCTTTTGAGTTCACACACACTTTCCAGTGTTTTTTCTCCATTTTCAAGCACATCCAGAACAAGCTTTCTTGCATTATGATGTGTTTTGCTCTTCATCAGCAGATCATAAACAAACCACATAGCTTTGTTACGATATGCAAACTCAGATTCAGTGCGATCTTGTTCCGCAAACTCATCGACTGGAAATGGATGTGTAGCTTTTCTAACATATTTTGTCCATCGCTTCAAAATATATCTTTCAGGGATTCTATCAACATTCTTGAGACCAAGAGCACTTAAAGCATGTGAACAAAGTATGCCCATTGTCTCAAATTTTTTACAACTACAACTCAAGTCCATGTTATCAGTGTCAAGGAAAACTATCCAAACTTTCGGACCACTTTCCTGCAAAATAAACTCAAACCTAGACATTGTTTCATTACATGGGACTTCCTGGTATGAAGTTGCACTGCATCCATCCACAAAATCTGTTTCAAGAGACTTATAGACTCTGTGTGTGTAAACTTCAGCGGCATGTTGCAAAATTCTGCTATGCGCACACTCTGGAGCAGTCTGATTACACTGAACGTCGTCTAAAGATTCATTTTTACGCCAGCTTCCTACGAGTTTATCAAACTCAACAACAAAAGTGGTGAGCGAAGTTGATTCATCACCAATGCTACTCAGAACGTTGTGTGAATTCTCACTCCTATCCAGTGATTCAATTCCACCATCAAATGCATCCTTGTGAAGTGCAGTGCACCATTTATGCCTCTGCTGATACAGATCACTGAGCCAATGGTGTTCCTGCATATTATATTCATGATGCATCATTGCCCATGTTTCATCAAACTCTGCTTCTGACTCGCATTCTTTCATGCATTTTGAAAGCATGCTATGAAATGTTCCGGAAGCATTAATAGTGCTTAAATGAGACTGCAGGTTCTTTTCAATGTACCATTGACAAAAGCAATGACGTGTCCCAGGAAAAACATCTTCAATTACCTTGGAGATAGAATCATTCTGATCAGTAAAGATTGTTTTAGGGGGACGACCACCCATTGACTCCAAGAATGACTTAAATAACCATTCATAGGAAGTTGAAGAATCATCCAACAAAAATGCACAGCCAAACATGACGTTTTGCCGGTGATGGTTCACGCCAACAAATGGGGCACATATCAGATTATATTTGCTAGTACGATGTGTTGTATCAAATATCACGACATCTCCGAAACTATCATAGTCAAGCCGACTTCTACCATCCCGCCAAAAAAAATTAGACATTCGACCTTCTTGGTCTACTTCCACATCCCAATAGAACATATCTTGTTCATTTGTTCTGTGCTTGAAATAGCCAACAAGTGTCTCAGTGTCCTCTGGGTTAAGCAGCATGTAGCTACGAATGCTGAGCTGGCTATTACATTCAGTACCATCTTCACTCATATGCAGATTGTCGTGCATTACTTGGATTTCAGCATTCACCATCGCATTCAGCATACCAGGTTTTGGAACTGAAAGGGTCCTCACTGATCTCAGTAAGTGTATCTCTTCAGGACGAACCAACTCATGATTGTGTTCGGGAATTATCTGAATTACTCTCCATTGACCTTCTGAATCAACTCTGAAACGGACCATTGCTTTGCAGTTAGTTCTGGTCTCCGGCTTATTAAAGTTTGCCTCAGTTAGTTGCTCGTCATCCTTCATACCTTCCTTTGAGCAGTAATAATCCTTTGTCCGGATAGTTTTGGTCCCTGTGAAGTAGTACTGTTTTCCCTTCCGCACACTAAAGCCCATACGGTGACCGTAGTCGCAATACAGTCTGTAAGCTTCTTCCTCACTATATGCAATTTTGTTCCGCAATTCTTCAGTCAACTCCTCACGGGTTGGGATCATAGAATTATTCTCCCTGTCCTCCTCCTCATTTTCTGCAGGACCTTCCTCCCTTCCCTGTTCTTGGCCGTCAAAGGCCACTTGTTCCCCACCTCCAGCATGGTAAATTATCTGCTGCATCTCTCCATTCTCCTGGGCTTCTTGCTCATTATCTTCAACACTGGCCAGACAGATGGCATCCCCATCAATCGCAATAGCTATGCTACCACCTTCCATCACTGCACCACAAAAGACAGTGTGTTGGTCCAAACGCAAGATACATATGAAAGGCCTACCATAAAATGCAAGGTGTGATGGATGTGAGAAATGAAACCGGGCCACACTTGAATCTGAACCATTCTATGCAAATTCTCACGAGACAATTTGGAGAGATAACCAATAGGAGAAACATAACAGCCTTTGCCTTCAATTGTCGAAGTTTCTATGGCAGTCGTCTTACCAAAAGTAGACAGACCCAGCGCTAAATTATGAAGGCGGACCTCAGCGGCGAGGCAGGGCAGCCGCCCAACCTAACGCAAGCAGAAAGACCTCCTCCTTCCCTCTCGTCCGAGAGCTCCGGCCCCAGGTCGCCAGACACAGCTGCCCTGCATCCCATCCACATCCCCGTCCCTACCCACCGGCGAAAATTTCTTTCGCCCCTGCCCAGGGATCGACTCATCCCCGCTACATCCAGCCTAAATGTCAACTACAAAAGGAAGGAGGAGGGCTCGAGCGAGGGATTGGGGAGGAGAGCTCAGCTCACACCTGGAGTCCGTAGTGGCAGGAACTTGTGTGCCCCGTTCTGGCCGCCGCGATTGCTGCGCTGCTGGCGACGCTGCCTGCCTGTGCCTGGGATCGGAGAGGGGCCTGTTTATACGTTTCTTGGGACTTATTAGCGATTGTTCGAGCACATCAGCCCATTTACGGCCCACAATAACTCACCACAGCCCAATGCTTCAGCTGCGACGTTCACCTGATCTGAGGAAGAAAAATATAAGAATTTTTTATTAATAAAATATTTTTATTTAATTAAGAAAATTAACAGATGAAAACAAAAATTTGTAAAAGTAACACACATGTCACCCAACTATGGGGCGACAAGAGTGCCACATAGGCAGGGAAAAATCGCCCGTTCACTGGGCGACATTACTGTAGCATATTTTTTTCGGAATTTTTACTCCTTCACACTTACACCTACTTAAGTCTTAATTAAAAATACTTTCAAACCTTCAAATTTTTTGTAGATTTTTTGTGTTGTAGAATAAAAATTGTAACACCTATTTTAGCCTCAATTACACCAAAATATTTTAGTAATTAGAAAATACAAATCTAAATATTAGACTAACTATTAAGCAATAATTGAATTTCTAAGACATGATATCTTCTCTAAAAATTCTAAAAAAATATTTAAATTCATTTCATACTGAGAACTATCAACTTAAATTTTTGTTAGGGTTATATAGTAGTCAATGTTTTTGAGATGTTTGAATTTAATTCAAATTTGAATTTGAATTTGAAGTATAGATGATCATAATGTGCTTTCACTTCATATTTGAGCCTATTGTTTTCATATTGAATATATTACTGTACAAATAAGAGGGTTAAATATGAAATTAGACGTTAAAATAGCTATTTGTACTTTAAATTCAAATTCAAGTTTGAATTAAATTCAAACATCTCAATTAAAAATATTTTGGCGTCATTGAGGCTAAAATGGGTGTTACAATGTTTATTCTACAACATAAAAAATCTACAAAAAAATTTGAAGGCTTAAAAGTATTTTTAATTGAGATTTAGGGAGGTGTAAGTGTTAAGTCGTAAAAATTTCGAAAAAAAAGAAAAATGCTGCAGTAAATTTCGCCCAGCCATCTGACGGTTTTTTCTTGTCGCCCAGCCAACTGGCGATTTTTCTCTGTCACCCGTTCAGGTGACGAGCCTCACAGTGGACTACGTGGCACCCTTGTCGCCCTGTGGTTGGGCGACAGGTGTGTTAGTTTTGTAAATTTTTGTTTTCGCATGTTAGTTTGATTAATTAAATAAAAAAAATACGTTATTAATAAAAAAAATTCCTGATGCTGCGACCACGCCCGCTGGCAACTGGCCACAAGCCCACAACTCTGCGAGTGCCAAACTGCCAATTCCCTCAAATCAAAAAAGTTCCACCACTTTTGGTCGTAGCGGCAAACACCCTTCCAAAAACCTAACCAGAGATTTGGTCGTAGCGGCAAATGACGGATTCGTGATTGGCAATATAATGGACTTCAGGTTTAAGAGCCATGTAAATCATGGACTTCAGGTTTAAAAGCGGCAGAGTGCGAAGCGGTACATTTAGTCATTTACAGTGTTTTGCCTCTACTTTTGGGAGAGGATATCCCAAAAGGTTTTGAAACGAGATTATTACTAGCATAGATCGAGGGTA
This sequence comes from Eleusine indica, assembly GCA_030378355.1. Lineage (NCBI taxonomy): Eukaryota > Viridiplantae > Streptophyta > Magnoliopsida > Poales > Poaceae > Eleusine > Eleusine indica. The sequence goes on from CM059494.1 coordinate 52,615,384, forward strand.
TGAATCAAGAAAGTAGTGCTGCATTGTATCAGAAGTTATTCAGCAGGAAAGAGATGCATAACAACTGATGAAATAGCTCATTTTTACCATCTGGTAATATACTGTTTGCTCTTCCTTGCATGATTTCTCGACAGTATCTATATGGATTTATCTGCTGAAACCTCCAGACCAGAACAGCAAATTTTGGAGTGGAACTATTGTTATTATTTGTCACTGTCCCAGGAAAATAACCACAGAGAAATAGTGAAGGAAAAAAGGGCTACTTCTGCAAATGAGGTTTCCCAGCTCTGATGCTTGACAAATCATCTCAGAATTTCCATTCAGTTGATGACCAGCACAAAATTAGCTAATACGCAGAGAGAAACATCAGCAACAAACAGAAACAAGATTATACAACCAAAACATCGCCTAATGATCAGCTGCTGAACCAACTATCCATGTCTTGCTATGCATCTACTGTTAGGCTCTCTGCATGCACATTGCAGGGACGATGCACTGTATGTCACAAGAATCCAGCTCGTCTTGCATTGACAATGCTAGTCACGGCAGAAGTTGAACTCCCGCTCTTAGCATTTCAAAGGTGCCTCCAATGGCATTTGTCCTTGCTCACCTAAGATGACCTGTCGCCGGGATAACAGGATATCGTACAGGCCCAAGAGGCATTTTTACATTCTTAGGATTCTCCCCAGCCCCGCCGCCATCACAACTAGGTTCTAGCAAGCGCATTAGGGACAGAAATATTTCCATTCTTGTCACGTCCCTGTTGGCCTGCAAACACAATAATATAAGAACTTATGCCAAAAGTAGATATCAAAGGAAGCAGCAGACAGCTGAATTCATGAAAAGAAATATTGCAACATGCTTAAGGATGGTCCTCAATTTTGGGTGAAGCTATTTGGCTTCTGAGTTCAGACACAAACTAGAAATATTCTTAATGAAATGAAGTATTGAAATTCTTACCTCAACAGTAAACCGTGCCCAGATTTTATTTTTACGTGCCTCCATCACGCCCCTCAAAATGGTTAACCCTAGTCCTTTGATAAAATCAGCTATCTCCAAGAAGATGCCTCTATCCTCACAAAGCATCTAAAGTGGCACCAATGTCATCAATGGAAACAACATGCATTGAGAATAAATAGAAAGAACCAGTGACAAAAGAATCACCTACCTCCACAAGCATCTGACGAGGCCGCTCAAGATCCTCAACAATAATTGGGCATGTCATAGATTGACTACCAACATCAAAGGCCCATGTTGCACCGCCTTCAAAGCAGTCTTTAAGCGGACCATTCTCACCACCGAGTATCTGTTTGGAGTTTACCAATAACATGGCAAATTATCGCAAGGTCAGCAAACTGGTATCTAAATGAATGTGGTGTAAGTAGATGATACAAATTAATAAGTATGTGCATACCTTAGATTCATTAGAGTCCTTGAGGTTGTCTGCATGCTTTGTCACACTTTGCAGGAAAAGCATGTGCTTAATGGTCTTCTCCAACAATGCATCAATGCTACACTGTTGACAAGAAATGACATGAGAATAACAGTCATTACACTAGCATTTAAAATGTTTGAACCAAGCACAATTGCTGCTTAAAAATAGCGAAAGACATTTAGTGTGCATGTCAAGAAGAGGATACCTTTGCCCCATTAGGTACAAGTTCTCTGAGCTCCTTTATACGATCCTGAATAAGTTGACGGTCCTTTGGCCGTGGCTTAGGATTCTCTCCTGGCCGAGACCTCTTTCGACTTGACTTGCTTGTTGTATCGACACCCTTGCTGTTCGAAGCAGAGACGCTTTCACATTTCATGTTTTGTCCACTCTCAATCCAAAGGCGTATCTGAGATTTATGCATTCCATTATTTTGGGAAAGACAACCGTCTTCTACCTTCTCTAGAAAAGATGTCTGCTTAGCAAAATTTGAAACAGCCAACTCATTCTTGACTAGCGAAGGAGCACCAGATGACTCGCAGTGCTTCGCCTCCTTTGAAGGGCAATATGAACTGCTAGGAATGTCAGTCAATGAAGTTTTGCAAGAGGCACTGTCAGCAGAAATCTGCTTGCCGCCAGGATTGACATTGGATATAACCGCATCCAATAGTTGGTCCGTATCAGTTAGTGAAAAGATCCCAGAATAAGGGAACTCGTCACCTACTGAATCAAAGGCTGGAGAGGTATCAAGATGAACAGAGGGCTCAGGATCATTTCTAGTTGAACTCTCAGGTTTTGCAGCCTTCCAGGTAAGATCATTGTCCACACTGCTGTACAATTGTTGAAATTCAGTGCCAAACATATCAAATAAATCATTTTCTGTAGTAGGATCCATAAGGAGCGATGGTGATCTATCATTAGAAGTGTCTGGGAGCTTGCGTCTATCCATGTTCTTGACAACTTGAACAATTACATTGGCAGGGTCATTAACTTCATGAACCTTCTTTTGGCAAACAAGATCTGAGGTACTCATCTCATTCTCTTGAGAAATGGCTGTTTTCAAGCCACTAGAAACTTGAATATCAGAGACAGATGGAGCTACAGGACCTTGAAATGTCTCCCTCTTGGGGCTCTCCATTTTCATAAAAATTTGGGAAGATTGGGGTATTTTATATGAAATGGCTGGTTTATATCCTGTCACTCCAGAAGAAGAATTGCATCTTTGGCCTAACATTTGATTTGCTGCGCTGGCATACAAGTTACCCTTGACTACCCTACTACCTCCTAGCAGAAAATCAAAATTCCCCCGACTATCAAGGAAATCTGGTGCCTGGCCTCTGCTATGCAGTAGAGTTGAGTTTGTATTTCCATGGACTAAAGGCTCCCGGCATGAAAGAGATTTCAAGAGAACATTTCTGCGCTCTGACATATCTTCCATGCTTCCTTGTTCTAACCGCCCACTGTTGCTCCTCATCAATGGATGCTTTTCGATTGATGTCGAGACAGACGAGATAAGGCCAGAATTTACAACACTACTTTGTGTGTTGCTTTGGACTCTTGTGTCAGAGTAAGTTGGTTGCTGTCTGAACCTCAAGTCAGGGGCATATAGAATGTTCTCTTTAACAGCTTGACCATTTCTTTGTGCAACCATAAGCATCGAAGCATTTGTACCAGTGTTTGCCAACGTACTGCTTGACACGGCTGTGGCATTCAAGCCATAGCACTGTTCATAAGGCACTGAGGATCCACTGAAAAATTTTGAACAAGCATCCGCAGTGTAGTTACTTGGGGGAGCATTCGAAGGGCGTGACAGAACCTTCTGATTCAAATCATTTTTGACTGATGAAGATGAAGCCATGCTTGATCGGTTATTTAGCTGAGAACACAGCTTTTTATACTGGAGCACAAAGTTTGTGTTTTCCATGACCTGTAACAAAGCAAAGCCTCTGTAAGCTCTATATGTTGATAGCACAGTTAGCAGATTCTGCATCTGAGTAGCCATGGTAACACTAAAAGCAAGTTCCCCTCAATATGGTCCTTTGAGAATATTTTTCTCATATCTTTCGAACCCTACGTGCAAAATTAGAGAAAAGACGCCACACATTCTTCTTCTTTCTTGGTTCCCACTACCGTCCACAAGAAAGTTTTGTCTTCCTAGGATCTCGCCACGATATAGTTTATACAGAGATCAAGAGAACAGAACATTTGACCAGTCAACAATGTAGCACAGTCATAAAGTAGTATGCCATGGACCATATAATAATGACATAGAACAACTTCAAGTTGAATAGAATGATATATAATACCCCACTTGCTTAAGCTTGGATATCTTACCACACTAGTCGAGCCTAGCTGCAGTACACCACGTGGTAACACTGGAACAATTGCAATAGTCTGCACAGGAAGCAACTTCTTGAGAGTTCAGAATGAAACAGTGTCAGTAAATAATCGACAATGCAAGGGCAACAATCACACAGACCTGAATGCCAGCTACGAACTGATGATTCATCTCAGCAGCAACCTATCACCATGAGAAGAACTCAATTAGTTTGTTGTTTTATTGCATAAGCTTATTTACAATTTGATATCTCAAAAATAAGAGAGCAATACTTTCCACTTTAGACAATACTTAAGCAAGAGATTAGACTGTTGGTACATTTTCCTTGAAAGAAAATTAGGTAATCCTCATGAAGAATGCACAAAAAGGGAAGTCCTCACAGAATTAACAAAATACATTAATTAAGCTTCTAAGCAAACTTAAAAAAAAGCTTCAAAAATGTTTCCACTTATTAAGTTATTCGCATGTCTATTTGTGTGCTTTTTGCAGCTAGCTTATCACAATGACCACTTGTTCGGCAAAATAATAGACCAAACTCGCTACATGCCAAAACTACAATACACAGAACAAATACTTGTGGACAAAATAACCCCACAAGGACTTCTGCAACGGTATCAATCCCCTGCCCTCAAGCTTTAATAAGGTAGCAGCAAAATGGACCACGGAAAACTGAAATTGGGTTTCGTTTATATCAGTTCACAACAAAGAAGGGGAAATTGTACCTCGGATCTGAGCTTGTGATCATCGGCAGCATCGTGGATAATCCATTGATGATTCCCAGTAACAGCAGCACGGCCAATGGTACTGAAGGACAGAAATGCAGCAGATACCCATCAGTACAACACGAACTTCACAGACAATACCCATCAACACACTAAGAACATCATGAACCATATGCAATTCTGGCTTACCCTTCTCCGACAACATGAACTTGTGATGCCATAACCTTCCTAACAAGCGTGCACACACTGGTGCCTTGTTCGCACCCAACCTCAGAGGTCTCAGATCCGACTGAGCATGATTTGTGTCCACAGTAGCCATCCTCCCACACCAAATGCCTGCACACCACCAAGGCAAAGACACACGAATTAGCAAACATGAGCTGAATTCAATGCATAATGAAGCTAAACGCACAGCGCATTGTACCATAAAAGAATTTCAAGTGCATTTCGTGCATCCACACTAATACACCGCAAGAACTAGCATACATTGACGCGAAAACAGTTTGGATTCATGTTCTAGTAAATTTAGAGCACCGGCCTATAGGTACTAGCATCTACCACCAAAGAACTACAGTACATTAATAGGAAGGAAGCTGAGGAATATGCTCGCCCGAATCTTCCCCACGAGCGCTTCATTTGTACTACTAGGCAAATCTAGTAGAAATGGAATGTCCAAGAAAACTCCAAAGTCCAAACCCAGCAATAAAACAAAGACACTCCAAGTGCCCCCCAAAATGAGATTTTTCGCAAGATCAAATTGCAAGAGAAGCTTAAGATCCAAAGAAAAATCAGAGGAAAAATAAAATGGAAGAAGGGTGGGAAAGCTTACACGGGGTCGGCGGCGCCGATGGCCTTCCAGAAGACGGCGTATGACCAGCCAACCTCATCACAGAGCCGCCGCAGCGCATCCCCCACGGCCATCCTCCCCGCACGCCCGACGCAGAGGGAACGAAGGAAGCCTGACAAACCCTAGCTCCACTCCTACAGGGGCCGCCGCCTCCTACCCCACGCAGAACTCAGAACAGGACAAACGAGCAAGACGACCGTCTCACTAAGCGCCGTGGCAGCTGGCGCGCCCGGCCTGCTTCGTGCGGAGCCCGCCGGCCCTCACCGTCCTAACGCTTCCCCTCGCCGCCAGCGCACGGGCGGCCATCAGCCGGGCCCACTCCCAGCTTCCCAGCAGGCGCGGGGCCCAGTGTCAGCGTCGGCGCTTCACGGGTGAGCAAGGCCAGGATGGGGGAAGTAGCCGACGGTGGCGGTGAGCTGGCGGAAGAGCCTGCCTGCCTCCGGATTGAGGTTCGCGGGGAGTGGATTTGCCGCCGCCGCCGCTGTGTTGCTGAGGCTGCTGCAGCTCGTCAATGTCTTTCTCTTTCTTCCTCCTCGCTTTCGCTTTGGCTTCTTTGGGTTCTCACTCTCTCCCCCTCTCCTGTGCTGTGTGTGTGTTTTGGCTCTCTTTGTTGTTGCTTTGCCGTGCCCGACCTTTTGCGTTCTTTCTTTTTTCTCCTTCGCGGCTCCCGAGGCAGGCATCATTCTCTCCACGAGGGCAGAACGGGGAGAATGCTACCAATGTGCTGTTCCCATGTTTAGCTGGATGATGCGTGCGGCACCATGTGAGGGCTTCTTTTTTAATCCCATCAAACTCTTCTAAAATTCATGTGTTTAAAACTGAGCATTAGTGTACCTTTATCGCTTTTCTTTTCAAATGACACGTCCCAGTTTACATTCAAAAATTACCCTTTTATTTGCTCGTGCGGTGTTGCAACGGGTGTCACACAGCTTTGAACATTTATAAGAATGTTCTAAGACAGAGCTTCATAGCAGAACGGAGCAATCAACTTGTTGAGGCCAGCAAGCCACTAAAATGTTACAATTATCATATGAAGCCTTTGATTTTTCTTGTCATTGTCATGAATAATTCATTTTTTTTTTTTTTGAGAAAAGCAAAGTTCCATTACTAACCCACTCCAGGCAGATCGCCGGAGACAAGGGGAATTACAAATTCTGGTGCTTGACCCAGCCACTCGTTGGGTTCAACATCACCTGAGTTCAAGCCGAAACAGCTAGAGAGTCTGCAGCTGAGTTACAGGACCGGGAGCAATGTGACATCGTACAATATTAAACTTAGAGTAAAATACGCCGCACGTACTTAAACTATTTAGAAATGATTATCCAGATTCATGAACTCTCAAAATGATCATCTAAATTTTGAAACTATTTTCGGATAGTCATCTAGATACATAAACTTTATAGTGACCTCATAGGTCTATGATATATTTATTTTGTGTCAACTAGGTCCTCATCGTCGTCGCTCATCCGCTCTCCAAGCACAATGCCACCGCCTAACCGCTCTCTACATGCAATGTCACCGCTGTAAAACCGCTCTGTAGGTGAGCACTGCCGAGCCTACGTGGTGATGCCGACCGCGGGAATTATCGTCCGCCCGCCAGACAGTGATGACGGCACGTGTCACATGTGAAGGGCACCATACACGAAAGGCAGACCGTTATCGTGGATATCGGGCAAGTCGTGTTCATGGTTAACGAATAACGAGCGCGGGAAAACGAGGTCATGATGGGAAGAACGAGGACAGATGGATGGGCAAGACTGTAACAGGCAGAGCACAACTGCTGCTAGCTAGTGTCGTCATGGAGGTTCAGCGATGCTCGCGTGGATACCGGTTGTGCGACGGGGATGACGCGTGTGTAGAGCTAGTGGGTGATGATGTTGTGGACCTGGTTGACACAATATAAATAGATCATCGAATTGGGATGTCACTATAAAGTTTATGAACCTGAATGATTATTTAGGAATAGTTTAGGGATCCAAATAATCACTTTAAAAGTTCATGGATATATATGAGTATTTCTAAATAGTTGAAGGAGTTGTGATGCACTTCACTCTTAAACTTATAAAGCATTTTCTTCCTAATATCACTAAACAAAACAACAAGTTCTGGCCGATGAGAAGCTAAACCTGTTATCGCCTTCACCAAGTTCATAGCATCCGATTCAACTACCACCTGATGCATCCCAAGCTTTGCGGCGAGTCCTAGGCCATTGAGGCATGCATTGGCTTTGGCATATAGGACATCCAAAGTGTGTTCCATCCCGCCGGCAAGAAAATCCCCATGGTGGTTCCTGATGATGTATAGCCCCAACTACCTCCTACCTATGCTTTGCAGAAAGACTCCATCACAGTTGATTTTATATGTGTCTTCCATCGGCAGACACCAAGAAGTTCGGTCGCCACCAGCAACATGACAGCCTGGTTTTCTTGCCCCTAGCTTTTGCATATTTGAAACATGATATAAAATGGAGTTGTGTAAATCTATAGTTGTCCTCACCATCTCGCATTGGTTAGTTTTGTTCCTTGCCGACCACCAGCACCATATCAAGATGATAGCATGTAGTCTTTTCTTTTCCTGTTGACCCATAATGTATGATATAGCTTCAAAGGTCGAGTTCATCCCCACCATGGTTACCTCCTTCAGTTCCATTCTTCTCCATAGATCTTTAGCAATTTTGCATTTGAGTCCTCATCGAAACACAGGCAAATTCGGCAGCGAGTATCCACTCGTTTCACACCCCTCCTAGCAATCTTTGTTTGGACTGGGAGGCTATTGTGAGCAAACCTCCAGATGAACACCTAGATTTTGTTTGTTACCTGCAGGTTCCAAATTTTGCTCCAGATCAACCTATTGCTTGTCTCATTGGATGCAGATTGGTCGGAATGTGACCTGTGATACCTTCGGCGGACCTCGACTGCATATGTCGTTTTGACTGAGAAATACCTTTTCTGATCAACATGCCTTGCAATGAAATCTTGTTGGTTCTCACTCAAGGGGATGACCAGAATGAGGTTTGCATCTTCCTCACATAAGGTATCCTTCACCAGTTGCGAGTCCCAACAGTTTGTGATTGGATTGATAAGATGAAGTCATTTCTTGGTGTGATGGGTCGTCTAGTCTCACTTCTCGAAATCCAAAGGTCTGACCCGATTTTTATTGAGTTGCCATTGCCCACCCTCCAGCTCATACATTCCTTAAAAAGTTCCATCCCCTTCAATATGCTTCTCCATGAGTAGGAGACGCCCTTCGATGTTTTTGCCTCCACAATGTTACTGTCTGGAAAGTATTTTGCTTGGAACACTTGGGCGCAAAACGAATCCAGTTGAGTGACCAGCCGCCAGATTTGCCTTGCTAGCATTGGAACATTGAACACATAAAGGTCTTTGAATAATTCAACCTTTGAACAATGTTATGAATAAAACTATGATTAACATCAATCTAAAATAATAAACTAATCAAAGAAACTCAAAACTCGAAGGAGAAGTCAAGATGTATCACATCCTTGAGATATTGATGGTAAGAGTTCCAATGTCAACAAGGATGATTCATCAGGTTGTTCTAGAGCTCCTTTGTTGCTCCCTGACAAGAACAAAGCTAGCAAGATAAGTGACATTCATTCTAACGTACCACTCCCTTCGTTTTAAAATTGTTATTGTTATTGAATTTTTTATATTTGATCTTTTGTCTTATTTAAAAAAATAAAAATAATCATATATCTTTTTCATGATTTGTTTTATCAGTAACTAAAATTAAAACATAACTTGTAGATTTACATATTAAGTTAATATTTTAAATCAGATAAAAATTAAAATTAACTAAAAATCAATGATGATAATAATTTTGAATAGAGTAGTACAAGATTAAAATGGTTGAATCTAGAAGCAGAAGAAGATTTGAAGATTTTAAAACACCTTGTGATAAGAGATGACATTGTAAAGGTATGAAATAGTTTGAAAAAATATTTGCAAATTTAACTATAATCTACTCTTTTGTAATTAAAATTCAGTGTCTGTATCTTTTTCGTTCTTTCTATGTATTGGTGTATATAAGATTTAATTAACTCCTAATGATAAAGTATCATTATATTTGTTATAAAAGTATTTTACACCTTTTAATCTTCTATTGCAAACACACGACGACAGATAGCTTCAAATATTTCACAAAGAAAAAAGGGATAGCTTCAACACGACAGTTGCAGCAGCTTATTTTTAGGCGAAGCCAATCGCGACTGGGAACCTCGGGAATTTTTATTCCTTATTTGCTTTACTTTAACAAGAAAAGGTAGTGTCGTGGAGCTTTCGTCACATTGTGATGTGTTGCAATTCTTTTTAATAGCTTTAATCTGGTATATTCAGAACCCTTCCGAAGAAGACAAACAGGATAATGTAAGCTAATCCAACAAATGGAATGTCGTGTACCGAATTTATTGAACAATGACCCTTATGCCCCCACATTGCTGAACAATTACAGCTACACCTATATGGGCCTTCAAAAGGTGAGCATGGAGTACAATTATGTGGTCGTGTATTCTTTTGAGGGAGTGGTGGGGTGATTCTAAATTAACAAGCATATAAAAACGATTTGCAGAGGAGGCAAAAGGGCAGAGGCTAAACAATCAGATGGCAGAGCCTGTCTTAGCCCAATTGAAGCATTTCCAAAGGCTGTTTTAGCTGCAATGTAGTACGGTCTACAACTACAGATGCTTATATTATAGTTAAGATATGCTGCTGCCTTTTTCATTTCCATGGTTCGATGTGTCTAGAGCCCAACAATCACTGGCAACTCGGACCCACTGTGCGTAGGGGCCTGAAGTCAGTTGACATGCCTACATCAGGCGCGTAATGTAGCATCCCATTTTTGTTTTTTCCTCTCTTTTTACAAGGACATTTCATAATGAGGTGCTTTGTGAGATCTTCAATTTGTTTTCTGAATCGAAGACTGGCTGACCTTGCTTTTTGTTATAAAGATATGCTATTATAACATAGTTGTTTGATCTTGGCCTTTTTGTTCTGGAAAAGGATTTGGCCCTAGTATTTTTTATGTTGAGATCTTGTAGCTGCTCATTAGCTGATTGATCCAAGTGCTATGATTAAGAATTTTCCGATTATCCTGCACTGGATCCTTTATTGATTGTAAGCATGATGAACAAATTACAAATACACTATGAGTGTTTTCTGAAAATAAATCACCATGAAAGTGTTCCTGCGTTTTTTTAATAATTAAAGTGTTCCTGCGTTGTGTACACACTGTATCCTTCATAGTTTCCCAGGCTCCCCGTCCAAGTTTGTTGCTTCTCAAATTAGCCACAAAGCCAAAAGCTGCAGCAAAAATAAACAACGAGCTTTTTAAACTATACCCAGGTATTAACTTAGGTCCCATTTCACACCATTTTTTATAACAGTTGGAGGTTCAAAACCAAACCATCATTTTCTGCAACGAAAACATGCTTGAACGTGTGGCATTCCTTTGTTTAATGAGAGATGGCCTAATCCCAAGATAAACGATGTATTAATCCAAAGATTATGCTGACTCATAGTGGAGGCTTGCTGGCTAATCCTACTCTTCTGCTTGATGTGGATGTGTCGCTTCTAGAAATGCTCCACTAGAGCACAAACAGGGACGTTTATTTGAGTTCAGTCACATCATAAAACATGCCAAAGCTGCTTTGGCTGGAACGGCTTGATTTCATACGTGTCATCTTCTCTATCAATTGGACCAAATATAGAGCCAAATTAGAAGGTCACTTCAGTCGTCCTTGTGGTGATGTGTGGTTGGTACCAGAAATAAGATCATCATCAGCAACTCTTCTTGTTGACGCAGTCGATGATTAGTACTAAACATGAGATGAGATCATGGGACAAATACCAAACAAACCGCACGAAGAGAATGAGGACAGACACTATTCAAGAAAAACAATGACATCAGTTTAGCAAAGCATTGGAATATATTCTTATTTTATTATTGTGACAGCACCCTGACCACCTCCTCCTGAACATTGGTATATTGGAAGAACTGTCTACAGTCTTTTTTTTTTTTCTTTTTTGAACGGGAAGAACTATTTACAGTGGCTAATGTAGGACATAAACTTTTTGTATTTTATCGGGGCTATGACATCAACGAACGAACTAAGAGCATCTCTAAAAGCTCCCTAAAGAAATTGATCCTAAAAAAGTGTTTTTGGGAGCAGCCTAAAAATTATTAGGAAGAAGTTTTCTTGTCTCCTCTAATAGTTCTCCCTAAAAATAAATCAGAAAACTTTATGATTAGGCCATGTCAGCATCTGGAACCATAATAACATTAATTTTCTTCTAAATACAAGTATTAGGGTCCCTAATTTTCCTCTTGTTTTTAGCTACAAATAAGGAGAATTTAGGAAAAGGATAAATCTGTGAGTTGTTTAGGGGAGCTGTTGGAGATGGTTTTTTAGACTAAATCCCATTAATTTGATTTAAGGAGAGTTTTTGGAGAGCTTTTGGAGATGCTCTAAAGGACTTGGTTTGGATGACAGCCGAATAGGCACAATTACTCTGACAATTATCAAAGCAAAGACACTAAATTATTCAGATGGTCCGACCTAAGAAGAGGAATGAACATTGATTGCTTGCCCTATAGCAGGAGGGATGAAGATTGAGATGGAAAATATATAGAAAGCACCAACCCACTACAGGACACAATCTGTATGAGAATCTTGACCTTGGCGTCTTGCAAATAATACCACTAGTAGAAACCCTATGCGAGAGGGCAATAGTTCCTTTGATTTGAAGCCTGCTGCCTTGCTTTACCCCCACACTGAAATTTGATGGTGTTATTAGCAGTAATGCAAGGGAAACTAGTTCCCCTGTTTTTTTTCTCTCTCTTAATAAGATTTTTTTCTAGTGTCAACAATATAGCCGCATCTCAAATCCACCATGGTTAGAGTAGTTTTGTGGCATGTCATGCTTTTATGGTTTGCAAAGAAGAAGAAAACTATATCATGTATATACAGTTTGGCCAAGGTTAGCTCCAAACAGAATTTACTGTTCCTAAAAAAAGGAGACAATTTTCACTATTTGTAGGTGGTCACCTCCACACAATCGATCATGGTGCTAGAACTAGAAGACATGATTCCTAATCTCCTGAAAATCAGGTTATTATCTTTCAGCCGTCACAAGGTTTCCACAAATGATAGACGCAAAACCTAGCTAACCTATAGAGTGTAAATTTGAAAGACATAGGAGAGCAAGGAGAGCAGAGGGAAAGCAATCGGGAGCATACAGTTGCTGAGCATGGGGGATCCATGTGGCATGTGCCCACCTAGTGTGGTGGTGCTCGGTGATGGCGACTGTGATGTGTCTCCTCCTCTTTGTTTTTGTCTGCTACTCCCATCGATTAAAGCCCTAATCATGGACGGCAAGAAAGGTGGCCATGAGGCATGAGCCCATAACACAAAGGCGCCGTGAAGACGAGAGTGCATATGCATGCCCTTGGAGATGGTAGGTACCAACAAATACTCTAAGCTCTACAGTTTAAAGTCCTTCACAACTGTTTTTCTCTCCTCTACAACTTTTCGTTCTTCTTCTATCACTAATTTGCTGATTCCCTCTGGGAGAAAAGTAGATGTGACGATCTATTTGTGAAAACTAATACACATATAAAAATTGATGAGACAGAATATATCTTGAACTTGAAGCATGTATCTTTCCATGGCAAAATCCATTCCAGTGAAGTCATGAAAAGTCGCCATTTCTCGTTATATGAGGAAGATAATGGAATGTACATTGGTTGTGTTGGTAAATCCCTGCTGCAAATCAATTTCGAACGATTATTCATAACACGGCTGTTTATAGTTGTACAACAAAGTGCAATCACGTTGACAGTTCAGATAGTCCACCGGAAGTAGGACAACAAACCATTCCTAGTGGGGAGTTGTTTTAAGTGTGATAATTTCTTATGGCCCAAATAGACCAAAGTATTCAAAACAAAGATCTATCCGCCATCAGAAAGTATAAGTCATCTTCTTGTTTTTGCGGGGTAGTATAAGTCATCTTTGTTTGGATGCGATCTTTAAACTAAAGTTATATTCCTTATTAATTTTGTAGTACTATTGTTCAAAGCAGCTAAATCATAATCGCAGTAAGTATGTTTATATGCGATGCTATAATCGAAATGGGACCCATTGTAGATTTAAGTTTAGAGAAGCTGAAATGCATGGACCAAAAAGGAAAACCAGCTGGGAGTATTTGCTCGCTCCAATGCCAAGAAAATATGGTTGTAAAATGCACGCAATCATCAACATATGAAAATTCTGGCCACTGAGACAGAAAATATTATATCTGTCACACCAAGATGATTTCCAGTAGATTTATCACTAGCACATACTAGTAGTTATATAAATTTCTTGGTATCAAACATCTAAAGTTTTATAAAGAAGCATATCGAACAAGATCAACCTCAGCGTCGCGATGACCAGTAAAAGAGCAAAAGTGCGTCATCGCCTCGACAGATCTCGGCGTCTGGAAAGGCAGATCATTCAGCAGCCCATTTGTCGGTCGTTGTAGCTGTACCCCCAGCATCGGTGTAGGAGGTCTAAAAAGGCCGGCCAGCGAGACCGCAAGAACGTCCGATCTCCTTGGCCGTTTTGGACCATTCAGACGCTGCCGCCTGGCTTTATCATGGGCTAGATCATGAGGTGTCGTCACTCCTCAGTCCTCTTCACTCTCCAGCGTGCGTGGTACCAACGGCGTCACTGCGTCACAGCGTGTCACGAGGCTTTTCTATCTAGCCGTCTATTGATTTCATGAATGAAACGGAAAAGCAAGTAGTAAGTATAACAAGGATAATGTGCGACTCATGCTAGAGCAAAACATATATATATATATAATTTTTTAAAAAGAATCGATCTTAGTTACATGTGTATGTTTGTGTTCAATCTCATACTTTTTTTTTTGTAGTAAATTTCCCGTCGGGTTCGTTGCAGATGGTCCCTCGCAAGGGCAGGAAAATCACCCACCCAGACTCTCGTAGCAGCAGCAACCCTTGTCGCAGTTTTCCGTAGAGCATTGGGACAGGGCTTTGACTCTAAGACCCGCTTTGAGCCCACATCTGTCAACTGGCCCAAGGCCCATAAAAAACTGTCAACCAGATAGTTGAGATCCAACCCAACATTCTAAAGCCTGGATTTGTTAAGGCATCTAGCATCCATGTCTTTCACCTGAATTTGTTGGTGCAGTATATGCGCGTAACAAATAAACTGATGTGTTATCGGTTCAGAAGTGCCTTCCTAGGTCAAGTTGACAGGGCCATATGACCATACAGGTCTGAGGCCTTAAACAAAGCAAATTGCTGGTGGAACTGATCGATAGAATGTTTACCGAGAAGCAACATATATAGACGGGGTAACTGAGCATGGGGTGTGACTGACTAAAGAATGGAAACTGTAGTTTCTTTGCAACCACCTCCTAGAGAAACTCTTCGCAGATGCAAACGGGAAGTTCTTTTGGAAACTCACTCTACTATGGCACTGTCCTATTCTATCTACTATACTGGTTTCTGTATGCTAATGTGGATCTGCCCGAGAAGGCAGTCGATTGGATCTCTATGTTCGTTGAACAGGTGCTTCACGCTCATTATTCTGCACTAGTGTTCAGTCGCATTTCTCTCTCCTCGATAAAAAAAAAAAACTGAACAAATGCCTGATTCTGTACATCTCTATGCCTTGCTTTATCGACGCCTGCACAGTTCTAACCCGTCGAGTCCTTGTTTCGGTTAAAGATTTCGATTTGACTCGCGTTAACTTAGCGCTGAACTGAATTGACATTGATGAATTCTCTCCAACGAGCCGCTTCAGATCCCATCGTCTCATGTATGGGCCCAGATAGCACAGACATACCGAATAGGAAGAATTCCTATTTACCTCCCTTAACTATTATGGGTGTCTCACTATTTCTTTCTTAACTATAATATCGAATATCTAGCCTTTCTTAATTTTTAAAATCGTTTATTTTTTCTCCCTGAACCGTTTTAGTTCATTAATTACTCCTATGTTCGTCTTCTTCATGGATGCTACTAGAACGACGGCATCAAGATATCTCATTGTTTAATTATTTTACTAGTTACTAATTCATATATTGATTACCGAGAATTTATACTAGGATCTAGAGATATGAAAGCGGCTTAGGATCAAGTTTGACATATTATTTTTAAACTATTAGCGGTATATAAAGTGAATAATTATTTTTATTATGCCTTGATGCGGGTCAGCTATACATGACTTGCAAAACCTCAATAGTAGAGTATCTCTTTGAGAAACATGTAAGTGATAGACAAAAAAACTCAGAGCAAGTATCTAAACTCGATGATGTGTGCTTTCTTGTATACAACGTTTGATGAGGAAACAATCAAGTAAATCTAAATCAATCAATGTAAACTAAAATCAATAGTACATTTTCTATCTTGACTCATATGTAAATAATAACCAAGTAAGTGTTATGAAAACAATGTAAATAGGAACGTATCACGTACCGATCTATTCGCTAATAGATTTATCTCATTCCTAATTTATCATAGATGAAAATATATTTTTATCCTTAATACTTAAGTACCTTGATTAATATTTAAATACCTTTTGGTTGGTACCTTCAATTATGATCTATTAGATTTATGGAAATGGACGGTCCACACTACTTACAAATACCGTAAAAGATCTGCAAACAAATTAGTAGTATGTGCAAGAACAACTATCAAGTACACAAACTTCAAACAGCAGCAGCAGCCACGAGTTTGATAAAATGAGCTCCATCCAGCGGCCGACAAACTGATTGAGAAAGGAATGGATGTGAACAAGGCTGCAACCTGTGCATGATCCATGATGAAACGACGGTGCACATGACACTAAACCGTCCTTTCGCCAAGGAGCAGGGCCGTTTCTACATATTTGAGGCCCCGGTGCGATAAAAAACGCTAAATGGGGCCCTATAATTTCATATTCACACAACCAAAATATAACAATAACTAACTATATAATGGAAAATATTTAGGACTATATCAAATATTACTGCTAGAAAGAGTAAAAGTATTACTTGATAAATAAACATATCGACTATGTTCTGCTGAATAGCAAAATCCTTCTAGTATTCTTTAATGTGAAATCTTCAATTATATCTTCATACAGCTGCTCCAAGACATCACTTTCAAGTGTTATTGTTGTTAATCCATTGAGTCTTTCTTGTGTCATAGTAGAATGTAAATAAGTTTTCATCAACTTGAGTTTAGAAAAGCTCCTTTCCGCGGTTGCAACTGTTACAGGAACCTGTGGTTGAGCGCGTGCATAGTTTTGTCGACCGTCTGGAGGTAGGAATTAGGAGCGAGGCATGAGCTTACAATGATTTAAGGCTTCAGCGATGAGCGACTTGGGGAGAATAGCGCCACAGCTTTCGGAGGAAGCCAAACAATTATTTCGCACTGCCCAACTGCGTTGATGGAACGATTTTTCTCACCTTCCCAAAACAGAGTATCAGACAGGCTGTGATGGACCTTTAGCTGTTGGGCTGTACTGGGCCATTGTTGTAATCTACACCTCTATATATAAATTGAAAATTAGGGGCCCCGGCCCGTCGCCCATGTTGTCCCTGCTAAGGGACGAGCCTGCAAGGAGGTATGGAGGATTGTATACTCGGCTCAGGGAACCTCGACGTCAATGGAGAAATGGTGGGAGCGCATAAGAAGAACAGACCAGGAAAATCTCAGTGATGAACAACTCAGACTGATCATCTATACATGCTGGAACATATGGAAAGAGAGAAACAGAAGACGCTTCCAGAAACAAGCAATTTCGCCGATAGAGGTCGTGGCCTTAATCCTTCAGGATATTAAAATATATCGCCAAGCAATGGTTGAAGACATTAGTGAGGAATAGCCTTAACAGCAATCTTAGTAAAATCATTTATAAATAAAACCTCTTCAAACTCTTACTGATATAAGAAGACAGAATAACTGCCACAGTTACGCTAAAAAAAAGAAGTAACAGGACAAGTTACTGATACAGTACAAATTCACATACTCCGAAGTACCACTATCTGATAATAATACGTGAGGAATTCACCTAAGGACTACGCGTAGTGGTTCCTGTGTGTATGCCATCTATAGCCAGGGAGAGGCGGTAGTGGCGGTAATGAAGAAAAGAGAATTTATGTTGGCAACACTCTAGAAACTGCCATTTTTTGTGAGGTCCACAAATGTCATCTCGTGAGAATTTGTGTTCCCAATACTCAAGAAACTGCCTCGGCAAGTGGCATTCTCGTGTCGCGAACAGTATACGGGGATAAACTACTTAAACAGATGCTTGTTAATACTTCCTCCATACTCAGTTTAGAGGATGTTTAGGACATGATTTAGAATACCAAAGAATAATTAAATTGGGTCTAATCTTCTATCCATGCCTCTAATAATACACCGCAGAGCCGTTTCTTAATAAATCTCTCTCCCCTCTAGACTGGCTAGCGCACCCGGCTCCAATCCTCTAGGTCACGAGTTCGAGTGCAGCACTCGCTAGTTTTTGATTTTTTTGCCGAGCGGCCTCGGGAACGGCCAAGCGGAGGGGCGGGGGTATTGCAGGACGCCTACTATTTCAAAAATAGTTGATTTTCCAGGACGTCCACTAAACTGAATATGGAGGGAGTACTAGAGGAACTAGGGGCAGATCGCTCGCATATCCTCAATCCTTCTAGTGAAATAAGTAACACATGAAACTGAGAACAGAACCAGACTTGGACTAGGGGCCTTTTTGGTTTCACGTCACAACACGTCAGCCCTAATGTTCGCTAGCTAAGAACAAGAATAATGGGTCTTAGTCAGCTGACTGAAACATGGTCCATGTCACAAAATCTGATGCGGAGGAGTGACAAAAAGAGAGAGAATAATGCAGACGGTTCATCAGTTGCGGCTGAAACACATGACTTAAATAGGTTTTGTTTGGATACCTCCAGTTTTTAAGAAATCAGTTTTTAGAAATCGGAGAGCTTCTAAACAGAACAGTTTTTTATCAGTTTCTAAAAAAAATAGTTTATGAGTTTTTAAAAAACTCATAATCTGAGTTAGATCAACTAATAACAGTTTTTAAGAAATCAGCTTTTAGGAACTAGGATCCAAACACCTCATACAGTTTTTTTCTATAAACCAGTTTTTAAGAAATTGATTTATAAACTAGTTTCTTAAACACTAGGAGGGATTCAAACAGGACCTAAGAAAACGCTTACAGCATGATGCTTTTATCTGACTAATGAATGATATGTATTGAATATTTAAATGGGCAGTGCTTGGCGTACGAAGAAAATACATACGAAGGCATTACGAAGCAAAATGGTCTACCACTGTTTGCCATCTGGCAGAACCCACTCTTTTATTTATTAGCTATGAGAAGAAATCTCCCGAACTGCTCCAGCGTTTTTCTCTTGCCTCACGATTTTTCTCCTATATGCAAAATACCAAGCTTGGTTGAGATCGCTGTTGCTGAGCTCTGCCTCTCACTAGCCTCGCCTCTTCCTTGCAAAGTACAGCATCCAACCAGCCATGTCCAGGCAAGTATGGCCGCAGAGCTACAGAGGACCTGAGTTGGGCGATTTGGTGCTCGATTTAAATGTAGAGGGATTGAATGTAGACGAAGGAGTTAGATCTGGCCCGTGCGATCTCGATTTCAGAGGGATGGAATGAGAGGAGATGGAGCTTCTCTGTTTTATTTCTCCTTTTCTTTTTGATATATGCAAATAATTAAAACTCCATCTGATTAGGATAAAGAGGGAGCGCAAATCACGTGCCAATAGATGCCTTCGTAGGGGCTTCGTAACTAAAAATTAGTACGCCTAGACTTTTCCTATTTAAATCATTAATTAAAGTAATCAAATAGCCAGCTCAGTAGTCAGACCACTATACAATTGTTCATTAATATGGAAATTTTGTATGACATGACAGTACTTCTTAGCCAGCAGCCGGCTAAGTTATTAGCCGTGATTTGAGATGCCTGCTTGACTTCGGCCGCCATGGTTGGATTTCCTTGTCGTTTTGTTATTAGCACTTTGTCGTTTTCGTGTGGGAGCGTGGCGCCGTTTTTCTTCGCCACAGTTTGTGGCGACACCTAAACTACGACGTGGCGTACGAAGGCTGGGAAGCGAACAACCCCCTAGAACTTAAGGGAAGCGAACAACCCCCTAGAACGTGGCGTGCGAAGGCTGGGAAGCGAACAACCCAGAACTTAATTGTTCGAACCTAGTCCACCACTAAAGCACACTGCCCGCTTTAAAACATTCACCTTCCATCACTCCCCTCACTGCTCACCCTTCCCTTCTAAATCCCACACATGCTGTCACCTGAGACACCAACAAGATAAACAACTTAATCACCCTCCTATTCAGTATTTGAGTGTGACATGACTTTCACGGTCACCTGAAACATCACCAACACACATTAATAGATTTTAACAAAAAAAAAACATAAAGTCTGAATTTATCATGAAAGCCATGTTACCCTCCTACAACTAAAGTTAGTTATCTCTGGTTGTCATAACTGTTTTTGTTGTTGTTGTTGTTATTGTCATTGTGTCATTGTTGTTATTGTTTTACTCTGCAAAGCTGAGCAAACTAAACATGCAATAAAGAAAACCCAAAACCTCTTACAGGAAGAAAAATA
This sequence comes from Eleusine indica, assembly GCA_030378355.1. Taxonomy (NCBI): domain Eukaryota; kingdom Viridiplantae; phylum Streptophyta; class Magnoliopsida; order Poales; family Poaceae; genus Eleusine; species Eleusine indica. The sequence continues at coordinate 52,635,381 of CM059494.1, forward strand.
TAAGGTGAAAACGAAAAGGGGAAACAAATCTACCACAACTGCCACCTTTTTCCACTTGAAAATCCCCATTATGCCCCTGCATGAAGCTAGATGCCTCACGCCTCCGTTTTGTCCCCACAATGCCTTCCGATTCCTTGCGGCAGCTTGCCTTGCTTAGCTAGATTAAGAGGCTGGTGTTTGGTTGCTCTGATCTTTGCCTTGATGGTTGTGTTGTCAAGGAATTTGCTTGCGCAAACAAGAGTGTCAGATCCACTCTGCGTCACTAGCTATGATCTATCAAGCTTAGCCGTGCTTGCTGAGACGAGGCGAGCTGGGTGAGCAAAACAACCAAGCGTACCAATTGTATTTGTGTAATAATACTAATTGTTTAGTTGAACTTTTCCACAAATACAATGTAATAAAGTGCTAGTACCGTAGATCCCCAGGAATACTAGTACTTGATTTTGTAAGTGTTGAGAACGGTTGTGTTCCATGCGCAACGGTTCTTCGCTACCCACACACATTCACCTTCTATCACACCCACTCACTCCTCACCTTTTCATCCGAAATGTCACACATACTAAACCCGAAACGCCAACAAGATAAACATTATACCTCATTTATATTGGAGCTAAACTTAAGGTTAGAGTGATTTAACACCATCAACCATCCTCCGATTCCCTCTTTCATGTACCTAGGCGCCAGAACCGTTACAAATATGTCATCCACGGACTCGTGGTATGGCCACAGTTAAGGTATGGCAGGCCACAACAACCATACAAAAAATGAATATTAGATCTACTACAAGTTGTGGTCAATTCGGTTCCATCGATTTAGTTTTGGTTAACCACAAGAGAATAGATGGGCCACACAGGTAAATGAGTTGAAGTGGATGAAACATGAAAACAAGCTACTGAGAGCAGAAACAATAAACGCCTAATTAATGACATGGTTGGTTTAAATATGAATCGGTTAGTCTCGAGGCGGTGGTGGATGGCGGATTCAGTGAGAGGATCAGCTATAGGTCGACAGCGAGGACGTCGGAGTTGGACAAGTTAGTATGGCGGCGATGGTGGACAACAGATCCAACAACTGGGGTGGTGGCCGGCTATAAGGACGTTGGAGTTAAACAAGTTAGTGTGGGAGAGGTGGTGGGTGGCAGATCCAACGGCGGGTGACACTGGAGATGGAGGTGCGATGGTGGGAATAAGGAGAAGAAAATAAAAAAAAAGATAACATGTCTTATATAGTCGGAGTCTACCGAAACTTTTGGAAGTTACGATCGACCGGAGCTTACACGACCCTACGCTCCTGCCACTGCGCGTGGCTAACTGGCGATAAATGCAGAACCGCGGACGCGAGGCGATGCAGGCTAGAGTAGAGCTACACGAGGCATGACGGCAGAGCATAGGAGGGAGGGCTGCAGCTGCAGATGCACGCAGCCGCCATGTTCTGTTAATCTCCTTGTTGAAGAGACACTTCTCGGTTCTGGCTGCTGCAGGCACGCACGGCGGACAGTGCAAGACTCGTGCTTAATCCATAAACTTAGGGGTTGTTCGTTTTCATGGGCTAAAGGACTGAAACTAAACTTTAGTCCAAATTTTAGTTCTAGAGAAACTAACGGAAGGAATAAAACTAGAGCTAAACTTTAGTTCTAGAGATAAAAAAAAAGGGACTAAAAGAAGAGCTAACCTTTAGCTCTCTAAGAGGGACTAAAGTTTAGCTCAAATTTTATAAGCTAAACTTTAGCTCTTGACGGAAACGAACACCTTCTTAGTATGTGCAAAAAAAGCTATCGACTACACTGAAGCAACAGCAAACAAAAACCATGCCATGAGTTTGATAAATGAGCTCCATCCAGTAACAGGATAAGTAACTGATATAGTACAATTTCACTTACGTCAAAATACCCGTCCACATACACGTGAGTTTAGTAGAAGTTTACAGTAATATACTACTAATAATTGTGGGCCCTCTATTTGAGTGGATCTTGATAAACTCACCAAAGGGTGTAATAAATCATCTCTACTCCTTATTATTTATGGTGGAAACATTTATGTCATCAGATTTTCTACCATACGTCTGTACAAAAACTGCCTAAACGGACTCTATCACATAGAGAGTTTTACATAGAGGGAATCGTCAGTTTTAGTGTTGCTTCGACTGGACAAAGAAATCATGGTGTCGCGCCCCTGCCCCCTGCCCCGATCCCTGTCATGCTCCATTGGGACTCTTGAGTCGAACGCCTCCAGGGCAGGTTGTCGCGTCGAGTTGCCATGGAGACTTGAGTTGGACGCCGCCGGAACATCACATTGAGTTGAAAAGGAAGACCACATAGTAGCCTCGCCTGCAAGTTTAAGACGCATGCGAAGAGTTGCGAGATCAAGTAGAACGAGACACGGCCCGTGGGGTCGGTGATCTCGGCGTCTTGGTGGAACACGTGAGGGGAGCCGACGATAACGGCCATGGCATTGAGGAGGATCCACGAGCACTGCAGGTCCATGTCGAGCAGGTGCAGCTGCGCTTCATGCCAATCCCGACAGTAGCTAACACAGGAAGCACAATTCTATTTGATGTGCTGCTCTATGCATTCTGAACTTGAGAAAAATGTAGGTCAGTGTCGGTGTCGGATAGGGAAAGTTTGGCGAAACAATAAGAACTTGCAAACGATCTCTAGGTGCAAAGTTCCAAATAACTAAGGTTCGATGCTAATTCAACTACTCCACCTCAATGTCACACCCGGTTTTAAGGACAAAACCAAGTGCTATTCATATGTGTGCCCAGGAACAAGTTTTACACATATTGACAGTAAAGTGAATAACAGTATAACCAATCTCATTATTATAGCTTACCATTATTACATGCATAATTGTCTTTGAAGACTAAAGCGACACTCTCGAAGTATAACAGTGGAAGACACCATAACACCATAGGTAATCGACCGGGGGCATGCATGCCTAGTAGTAGTCCTCATAAATATAGTCCATCTCTTCATCTTCTGAGCAGCAGTTTTATAGTACAACAACAAAGAGAAATAGCAAGGGTGAGCACATGCTGTACTCAGCAAGTGGGGAAAAAATGACATGCAAGCTTAATAGAAGAAAGGCTAACATAATGATTCATTTGTATAAATGATCAGCTATATCTAAGACCATTTGAAAAGCAATCCTATTTACTAGGTGAGTTGTAAAACCAAAACCCGTTAATATTAAGTAGTTATATCCCACACAGGACTATAATTCACATAGAATCTAGAGCCACCAACTCACATAGAGTTGAACAGTTCACATAGAATACTATTCATTAAGAAACCAGCCAATCCCAACCAAATCAAACTTGGCTACCCACCAAGTTCACCCAACCATTCCCACTAATCATGTGAGGATCTAGGCCGCTCATGACCGTGAGCATGGCTGTTATAACAGTTTTACACTCTGTAGAGGTTGCACAACTTTACCCATAGGTTGGTGATTTCATCGCTATGCAGTGACTAAAGTCTCCATGTTGCCCGAATCACACTACTGTAGGTGTGAGGCCAAGAGATCACCACAAGGTCTTTCAAAGATCTTTCCAGCTTACAAACAATCCACGCTAAGGTTTCACCGCTGTGGAATTAAACCGTTCCACAGAAGCCCCCTTTGGCGCCGTGGCTAGGAGTGAACCTTCCATCGCCTGAGTCCGAGAGTAAACCGTCGCATCCTTATTCCTTGATTGTCCGCAAAACTGGGAAGACATCTCGATACTCAACCAAGCCTACCCATATCAGCCCTGTGCTTTGCGTTGTTTTCCTGGGTGGCCGCTCCACGAACCTAACCTTGTGATCCCAAGTAGGTACCACCACAAACCCACTGTATTATACCGAGTACACGTGAATACCCGCACCATCGTCATCATCCTCCCGCTTGGATCACCCTAGGTTCCATGCTGCTAAAAAGGATTTCCCATCCCTCATGATTATGTTCAAGTGAGCCATTAGTCGATATTAACATTAGACATTTTATGACATCCATGTTCTGCTTTCAATTTCCCTCTAGGTGAACTAACTATCATCTTATTCCTGTGCAAGGTAATGGGTATGTTGTACTTGGCCACGTACTTGGATGATATGAATGAATGTGATGCTACAGAATCAAACAAAACTATAGAAGGGTTTGAGTTAACGACTAACATACCAAGAACAATGTCTGGGGATTCTTGAGCATCTTCAAGAGCAACCTGGTTGACTCGACCTCTAGCATAGTTCTGCTTCGCTGCTGTTGGAGTAGAGTTACCATTGCGGCTAGTTGTTGGGGTAACATCTTAGGTCGGAGGTTGGCGCGTCTGCGGATTGGAGCACTGGTTAGCAAAGTGACCCTTTTCTCCACACCTATAGCAGTTCCTATTGATTGTTGGGGTTTGATTGCCATTGGTCCTCTGCTGAGTTTGAGCTAACGGGGGAGGCGTCTGAGACTTAGGACGTTGAAATTGATGTTCAGGGGTAAAGAATCCTTGACCGGTAGGTTGAGTCCTCTGCTGTCCACTTTGTTGTCCAGAGCGGAATACAGGTCCACCGGAAGATGATCCAATGCGAGGCCTAGTGTTGCTACCCCCTTGCTGACCTTGATGCTCTAGCTTGCGCTTGCCATCCATCTTCGCCCTTCTATTCTCTAGGACTAGAGCTTTATCCACCATCTCATGAAAGTTTGCATAGTTGCGAGCCTCAAGTGCATACGCAAGGCCATTATTCAACCCATCAAAAAAACACTCACACTTCTTCTCATCCGTGTCCACTTCTCCTGGGGCATACCTAGATAGCTGGGTGAAGCGAGCAACATACTCACTCACGGTCATGGATCCCTGCTTCAGATCCTGGAACTCCTTCTTCTTCGGCCTTATTACTCCCTGAGGCACATGGTGAGACCTAAAGCTGTTATGGAACTCCTGCCAGTTAATACTACCAGGCTCCTCATGGGCTGCAACATAAGCATCCCACCAATCAGCAGTGGGTCTAACAAGCTGGTGTGCGGCAAACAACACCTTCTCCCTGTTGTTGCATTGAGCAATTTGCAGCTTCTTGCCAATAGTCTTTAGCCAATCATCTTCATCCATGGGCTCCATAGAGTGAGAGAAAGTTGGAGGCTTGGTCCGCTGGAAATCTCCAAGCTTGTCTCTAGGTTGAGGAGCAGCTCCTGCGACATTGTTGTTTTGTTGCTGCACCAGAGTCTGGTGCATGGTCTGGAGAAGTTGTGTCTGCATAGCCATGAGTTGTTCCATAGAGAATTGTGGGGGTGGCTGCTCGTGTTCCTCGTTGTTGTTATTGCGGTTTCCACCCCTTGCCATCTGATGTAAATCGGGATATAGTAAGCAAAAATCGATAGAAGATATAGGTAGAGTGCAAGGATATGATAAGGTAAAGCAGGGAAGAGGTGTGAAACAAAAGAGGTAGATAAAGAGATATCCCAAATTAACTAATCTTTATTAAAATAAAATGAAAGTATAGTATAAGGATGTGGTTGCAAGACATGCCTTGCATCACATCGGCACTCATTACAAAAAAAAAAAATCCAAACCACACTCATCACACCAGATCAAACTAGCAAACCAAACAAAAGGACGTGCAAACGCTAAGACTCTCTCGTGAAACTATTATATTTATTCAACTCGATAACACTAATCGACACCTATGAAGCCACTAAGGGATAAACCTCCTAATTCTCGTCAAGGTTGGGGATGACGTAAGCTGGTGGGGCCTGACTAGCCATTCTGCAAAGTGGTGAGGAAGGAGTCGCATCCTTTAGCTCTTCTTCTAAAGGTAGGTCCAAGTCATCAGGCAAATGTTGCTTGAGCTGGCGAACTGTCTTCATTTCCTCCTCATATTTCTTCTGCCAAAACCCTAATTGCTCTTTGGTTGAATCTAACTCCTTAGAAATCACCGTGGTAAGAGTGACTTGTTTCTTAAACTTCTCGTGTCCTTGTCCAGATACAAGCTCCGCATGAATGTAGGTGGATTCACTTGCGTGCTGAGGGAAATAAGCATACTTTGTATCTTCAAAATACTACAGATAACGGGAGCAAATGACCATGCAAGCTTGACGAGCGGCATCACGAATCCCAGTGGAGAAAGACTTCCATGGAGCAATGGCCTCATGAATCCTTTCCACCTCAAAAGTTCCTCTGAGCGGTCTCGGAGCAAAAATGTGAACTTGAACTTCTCATACAGGCTCAGAACCTTCATAGGCCACTTGGGTACCATAATACTCTGGTTGCTTCTTATAACCCAACTGTTGTAGCATCTCCCAAAGCATGTGAGGTAACCTTCCAGCATTATTTCCTGCATCCTTGAAGATTCGAGTGTCACGATAAGGTGGTGGACTCGGTGGTGATACAATCCCTTGTTCAGCCTCTTCTATCCCAAACTCTTCTTCATATCCAAGGGGAACGAGCTCTGGTGAAGGCCAGACACGTGGGTGGTGATCGCACCTGTGAGAAGTCTTCTTGGTACGGGCCATCTATACAGTTTGAAATAGGAGAGGCAATTAGTAAAAAGGGTTTTTGTAAACTGAATGGTAAAAATGAAACTAACAACAAAAGTGATTCCAAACAAGACTATAATTTTAAGCCAAAGAGTTTTGGAAAGTAATTTTAGTTTGTAAAATAAACCTTAGAACACGACCACTCTATCCAAGCTAGCATCCTATGGTCCACACGGCTCTGATACCAGTTCTGTCACATCCGGTTTTAAGGATAAAACCAAGTGCTATTCATATGTGTTCCTAGGAACAAATTTCACACATATCGACAGTAAAGTGAATAACAGTATAACCAATGTCATTATTATAGCATACCATTATTAGATGCATAATTGTCTTTGAAGACTAAAGCGACATTCTCGAAGTATGACAACGGAAGACACTATAACACCACAGGCAATCGACCGGGGGCATGCACGCCTAGTAGTAGTCCTCATCAATATAGTCCATCTCTTCATCTTCTAAGCAGCAGTTTTATAGTACAACAACAAAGGGAAATAGCAAGGGTGACCACATGCCATACTCAGCAAGTGGGAGAAAAATATGACATGCAGGCTTAATAGAAGAAAGGCTAACACAATAGTTCATTTGCATAAATGAGCATCTATACCTAAGACTATTTGAAAAGCAATCTTATTTACTAGGTGAGTTGTAAAACCAAAACCCGTTAGTATTAAGTAGTTATATCCCACACAGGTCTATGATTCACATAGAATCCAGAGCCACAAACTCACATAGAGTTAAAGAGTTCACATAGAACACTATTCACTAAGAAACCAGCCAATCCCAACCAAACCAAACTTGGCTACTCACCAAGTTCACCCAGCCATTCCCACTAATCGTGTGAGGATCCAGGCCGCATATGACCGTGAGCATGACTGTTATAATAGTTTTACACTCTCCAGAGGTTGCACAACTTTACACACAGGTTGGTGATTTTATCACTATGCAGTGACTAAAGTCTCCATATTGCCCAAATCACACTACAGTAGGTGTGAGGCAAAGATATCACCACAAGGTCCTTCAAAGAGCTTCCTAGCTTGCAAACAATCCACGCTAAGATTTCACCGCTGCGGAATTAAACCGTTCCATAGAAGCCCTCTCTGGCGCCATGGCTAGGAGTGAACCGTCCATCGCCTGAGTTCGAGAGTAAACCGTCCCGTCCTTATTCCTTGACTACCCGCAAAACTGGGAAGACATCTCGATACTCAACCAAGCCTACCCATATCAGCCCTGTGCTTTGCGCTGTTTTCCTAGGTGGCCACTCCACGAACCTAACCTTGTGATCCCAAGCAGGTACCATCACAAACCCACTGTACTGTACCGAGTACACGTGCATACCCGCACCATCATCATCATCCACCTGCTTGGATCACCCTAGGTTCCATGCTGCTAAAAAGGATTTCCCATCTCTCATGATTATGTTCAAGTGAGCCATTAGTCGAGATTAACATAGACACTTTAATTCCCGACAAAACAAACTAAGTATGACATACCCATACTAATAAACTACACCATAACCCAGGGGACAAGGAATAATATGGAATAGGATAATGACACATAGGATTCAATATTAACAAACATGCATAGAGAAAGAGGGTAAGATAAAACATAGGTTCAAAATTCATTAAGGACACTTGCCTGGTTCCCTTTGCTGCTTCTCAAAGTCTTCGAAATGGAGATCCTTGAAGTTCTCTAACTGCGAATCGTCTACTTAACATCACACCAGAAAGACAAGCATGTAAACAAACTAAGAAACAACACACCACAAAGTATCAAAAAACAATGAAAATAATACTATAAAATAGTGCGCATAGATAATATTTGTTACTATGATCGCACTAGCGCAAGTATTTCTTAGATCGGAGCTCCTGTTGAAAAGTTATGAAGTTTTCAAGTTTTAGGGGTTAAAATATAATTTTAGAGAAGTATAAGGGCTAAACTATAAAATATAAGTACAAAATGTAATTGTAGAAAATATTAGGGACCAAAATGTAATTTATAAAAAAGTTCAAGGACTAAATTGTAAAAATGCAAGACTAAAACATAATTAAAAATAAGTCTAGGGGTGTTTTTATAAAATTAAAGGACTAAAATATTGTTTAGGAAAAGTCTAAGGGCTTTTCTGCAAAAATATAGTGCTAAAGTAATTAAACAGGGACCTAAACATAATTTTAGAAAGGTTTACAGAAACAAACATGATTAAAATGCAATTAAGATAAAATGCTAGGGCCTAAATGTAAATCTGGCATTTATCCAGAATATAATTAATTAAAATAAAACCTAAAACATATGGACTGGGTGTACAGGGGTTGTGGACCGGGCGTTGACCATCGGTCCACGGGTCCACCGTGGACCATTACATACCCGAAGGGGTATCTAATCCGAACCCTCGGATCTGGATTCGGCGGCTAGGGGGGCTCCGACGAGGAGGTGGCGGCGGCGCCATTAGAGGCCACCCGGAGCTCGCCGTGAAGGCGCTCCGGGGCGCGCGCGTCGACGGGAAGGGGAGCGGGGAAGGCGGTGCGGGGAGGGGAAACTCACCGGGGAGGTCGCACGGGCGCGGGGAGGGCTGAGGCGAGCTGGGCCGCGGCTAGCAAGGTGGGCCGAGCGGGAGTGGGAGATGGAGCGGGCCGCGCGGGAAGAATCGGCCCAAGCCAAGAGGGGAAGGGAAAAGGGGAAAGGGGGAAATGGGCCTCGGCGGGGATTTGGCCCAAGAGCTCCTGGTTTTCTTTTCTCTTTTTCTTCTAATTTCTAATCCTAATTGCTCTCCTCTAAATAAATTTCTGAAAACAAAACTACACGATTTTGAAAATACTTTTGCACACAATAAAAACAAAACCTTAAATGCAACTAATCAACATGAATGCAAACAAACAAATATCTTAAAAATAACCTATGTTTGATTATCTATTTAGAAAATAATAGAAAACATTAACAACCTAATTAATTCTCGAAAATTTTAAAATATTCCCAATTTTGAAAAATCAGGGTGTTACACTCTACCAGTTGAATTAGTTGAACTCGTGAACCAGTGAAAGTACACAGACAAGGCTGAGCAACTTTTTAAAAGAGCGATATCTCTGAGGTACACAAAATATGTGTAGTTCCTGTCTTGATATATTTTCTTTTGAACCACATATCGATGCATGCAACAGCGCCATCTTTTATTGCGCAGGCAAAGTCTGCAAGTAGTTGGAAATTTCAAAAATTTCTTGATTCTATTTCTTAGCTTCAGGCAATAAAGTTGTTGTAGATGAAGCTCAAAAGATATCTAGAGAAGTTGTTTATGGCCTCTACTTTTTTCCGAAGAGACCACGATTTTCTTGGACATTCCATCTGGTGGGAGGAAGGTTGATGCTTCCAAACATTACTGGATCAGAGAACATTGAGTGGCATTCAAAATTCTATTTGAAGCGAAAAAAGAGAAGTTTTACTGTTTAAAATATTGCCCGTTAGTTTTGAGAGACTATTGGTCAATAGTTTGATCCAATGGTAGGTATGGTTTGATCTAATTAGTTAGCTCCATCAAACTATATAGAATCATTTGACATACAAAATATTATGTGATGTTATTATTTTTTTTATAAAGATATGCATATTGTCTTGTGAGCTTGACATGATCTTGGAAATTTATATCCTCTCGGACTGCTCTGATTTGATTTTAGATGCGCAGCTTACTTCGATTTCCCAAGAAAGACACTTGCCATGACCTTTGAAATATAATACCTGTAATAATATTTTCAAAATTTGTTATATCTTTTCTAAAAAGCCCGTAGCAACGCACAGGCACATTGCTAGTTTATTATTATTATTATTATTATTATTATTATTATTATTATTATATATTTGAAAATATGGTCTGATTTTGTGAATCTATTAGTTATATTGGTGAGAAAAAAAATCTAGATTAAATAAGATGTACATCACACATGCATTTGTGCAAAAGTGAAAAGTGCAACAACTAAAAATCTAGTAACGTTGGAAGACTGGACTTATATGATATGTCGGAAAATGAGATGCAATTAGATCAAACATACATGTAAGAAATGTCATTATTATGCAAATTAAGAAATATGATTCTAAAAAAGGCAAATTAGGAAATAAGAAAATTATTCTCGTTAAAAGAAAATATTACTACATGTGACTTGTTGAAGACCCAATTGTTGGAACCTGATAGATCCACACAAAAATGTAACATGGATATATAAAAATGATTGCACATGTGGATTTGTTACCTTGTAACCAGACCGTATTTTGCGAGAAAAAAAAATATAACCGAATTTTGTACTAACGTGACCCAAAATAATTTGTGACCTGTGCACACGTATATGGATGGAAACTCACGTTCAACTAAAAACGAAATCGGGGAGGTCTGGTTCGATTCTAGCGATGTGTTCTTTTCTTCCCCAAACTATTGAGCAGACAACGAAGGAAATCATGCTGGTATTTCAGGAACCGAAACAACTTGTGGTATCTAAACCAATAAAGAACGAGTTGTTGCGAAATCTTTTCTCACCGAAATTTTTTTATACCCACCAATTTGAATCCTTTGATCACTAAAGAGGCATCACATGTAACCAATAGATTAGAGAGACCCCACCAGATGAAGGAATTCCTTCACCCCTCACTCATCAAAACAGTGCAAATCGTTCACTCATTGCCTACCGCGTGGCTGACTTTTTTCACTCAAAATCATACCCCACCCAGCGCCAGCGCCCGCAACCACGTTTCCGCTGCTCTTTCCTTTTACAAAATTTCATTTTCCATACCGATACGCAGGCAGGAAGGAATGCACGTGTCCACAACCCGACATAGCTTTTGTATCATCGACACCACCGAGCAACCCTAGCTTTCTGCCCGCCACCGCCGCCAGCTTTGCAGCCACACGGACGATGCCGGCGCACCTCGATCCTCTGCTTGTGTGTTATTCATTTTGCCTCTTTTGTTTTTTGTTTTTCATGCTGACACAAAGTTGCTGGTGTGTTCCTCTGTCCCGTGGCGTAGGCGGAGCAGGTGATCCATGAGGATAACATGCTGGAGGTGCTGACCGTCATCGAGCTGTATTGCAAGATCATCATCGACCAGGCTGCACAGCTGGACAATCCAAGGTATATTTGCACGCATCCCCTGTTCTCGATTGGTTCATCGGTTGTCACAATTGAAGATTTCAAAGTTTTATATTCCCCCCATCCGGTGATGGAAACAAGCAGGGAATGCCATGAAGAGATCAAGTCGGCAACGACGGGCCTGATGTCTGCGTCGGCGAGGCTCGGCGAGCTGACGCGCCCGGCATCCTAGCGGACAAGTTCGGCCGCGACTTCACCCCAGCCAAGGAAGGCTCCCATAGTGTCGTCGAGCCCATGGTCAGTACTGCCGTTAACTTCCTCCTTGCAGCTAGCCACGTTCCCTTGGTGAACTGGTTGGCAACTGCATGCGTGTGGTGGGAGTCGTGACTGAAGGAAGAACCGGTGGTGAGGATCGCTGCAGAGAAGGACATGCTGCTGGATTTCACGGATAAACCCATTCAGATTCATCATCATTAGCAGCTGGTTCGTTGCGTGAACGACCTTGCCGGGATCCTTGTTTTTTTTTATTTTAGATTGATCTTCCAGACCGTCGTAAGAGTCTTATGAAAGATTCACGATTCATGGTGTGGTTGTTTGTGTTGTGCAGCATCCTCCAGTGTATAATAAGTACTTGGATGCTCGGATGGCGGCATTCGAGTTGGCGACGGACGCCCCGAAGGCCGCTCACGTGGTCGTGCCGCTGTCATGGTCGCAGCAGGGGAGGGGACTGAGGGGCGGTGACCACGACAAGGTGCATCCCCACCCTCCGTCCCCGTTGTGGGGCGGCGGGAGCACGGTGACCTCGGTTGGGTCAGTTATCAATTTTCATAGATGATCTTGCCAACAGACTGTTCTATGTTTCTAATGGGATGGCAGCATTTAGTGAATTTTGTGTTGATGACAGAGCCCATGTAGTAATTTGAAAGATGAATCATAAGATTTTCTATTTGTATCATCTCCTAATTGCTCTTGCAATTGCAGATACACAATTCATATAATGTCAGAGCTATTGTCTGCCCTGACCTCTGCATTATAATTTCTGATTGTTTAGCTTACATTTAGATGCAGAGATCACATGATGCTACAGTGTGAATGATGTGTTTAGCCTAAAATACTGAATGTGATGAGCGTCTGGGTTCCATTGCAAGATGGGAGATTGCCTTATTGTTTTATTGTGCAGTGGATAAAAAATTCAGAGTGGAAGCTTGTACGTGATTGTAATAATATTTTTATCTTTCTGTTAGAGACATTTTTCTATTTCTTAATATTAGAGTTTGTTAATGTTGAATGATAAATTAGAAAGATAAGAGCAAATAATTATTTTTGGCACAAAGGGGAAATATTTTTCACATGTTATATATTGTAAAGCTATATTGTTGGAACAGTTTTTCTTCTACCTCTCGAGTGGTTTTTACATTCTGGAAATTTACTTGTTTTTTCCAATATCTCTTGATCTCAGTGCCAACATGTCTAATTGCATATAATGTATGATTATGGTACCTAATACAAACATGCCCATTCACTTGATTAATTTTTTCCATGTGATTTTGGCAGAATTTGTCCATTTTTCTGAGCTATTTATCTCCTTAATTTTGCTTGTTTTTTCAATCCATAAGATATATCAAGTTTGCTTTTGCAGGGTTATGTACAAGCATGTAACTATAATAACTCAGTAGTCAAAGGAAATTCATCATTGCTACTGTTAGCTCTCCTGTATTTCTAAGCTTTTATAAATGGGTGAATCAATTTAAACCTATTTACCAAGAAACAGTTAATGTTGCCAAACTGCAATTCTTGTATTCTTTTGGTTTATTTATCTCTGAACTTGCCTTTTGAAAAATGAAATTCTGTAGGATGAATGTTTGGTCTCTTGTGTGCTAATGCTACTATTCTTGTCGTCTGGTGAATTAGACGAGCACCAGTTGCATTTTTTTTTCTCTGATGATGACAAAAGGCGTCCAGGAAATTCAAATCATTAACCTTCCATACTTTGGATCGTTTGGTCTTCATGATGCAGAGATTCGAAAATCAATATGGCTTTTCAACTTAGTTTGTTCCATGTGATTCATGGGGTTGTTTTTCTTTTATGATGCCCTTTGGTGTCTGAGATGATAAAAGACATACCAGGAACTCGAGATTGTTCTTTTCTACTTGTTTTTCATTTCACTATTTTTGACCATTTGTTTGTGTAGCATATCGGTTGAAAAATGAAAACAATTGAGTTTATCCAGTGAGCTGTGTGATTTTTTTTATTTTTTTATTTTTGCAAAATTGTTTCACAAGCATGAGCTAGGAACAGAAAATTGCAACAATCATTTCTTCTTTTCTATTGACAGAAGAATGTGTTATCTGATTATAGGTCGTATAGCCTAATTTTTTTTTTCTTTTAGTGAGCTTGTTATGAGGATGAACTACAAAAATCATCTTCGCTCTTTCGATATCGTGTATGTCACTGCATATGCAGTGCTCTGATTTCCATGGTTGTTTTTCTTTTCAACATTCAATGAAGTGCCAAATAATTTTGACATGCTTTCATTTGAATAATGACTACCATAATCATCCGCTTCCCAATCAATCTTTGCGATCTTTTTTCTAAAAAAAACTTAATCTGCTGCTGCTGTAGATTAGGATTGGTGTCGTCTGCTGCTGTTCTTGCAATCTGGTGAATTAAATGAGAACTGTGGGCATTTTGCACTATATTTTCTTTGGTGCTGGAGGTTGGATGCCTCTCTCTCTCTCTCTGCCACCTGTGTAGTGTATTATAACCAGATTGTGATTTTGATGACAATAACTGCGTGATCACCATTCACCTGCAATTTTCTTGGCCACCGTCTAATTCTGCATATCATGTTCTTTATTTGTTCGTTGATGTTGAGTTGCTAAAAACAATTTTTGAACGGTTGGCGTCAAATATGATTCTTTGTTACTGAATGATCGCATTTGATATAATTGCAAACATTGTTTTTTATACTAATACACAAACTTATAGTATAGAAAAGAAAGTGCTGGCAAAAAAAACTTGAGGCTTATGATGAGCTAGCTCGGGTCATAATTTTGGTTCGACTCAGTTTTCCAAAAGAACACAAGCCGCACTTTTTTTATAGCTCGATTTTTTAATGTGCTAGCTTGTGAGCTACTCTTAAACTGTTTGATAGATTTGATAAGCTTGATAACATGAAATTATCAAACTTCAACTCAATAGAAAAACTACAATTTTATGTTTGTGGAGCTTATATTGTTATTTAATATATAAATAGAGCATAATAACACTTATAAAGTTTATAGAAAATGTTAAAACACCTATTGCACCAAGAATTATTGACCGTTGTCATATTTAATATTATCAAAATGTGTAAGTTAATCAATATTTTTGTGCTCAAAGTTGAATTGTACTGAGCTCCTCTGTCTAACGACCGGCTCGAGTTTTTTGAACCAACCAAGCCAAAGATCATTTTTAGCTCGTTGATCTTAACCAGCCACGCCGAGTTGTCTCGTTAATTAGCCGGCCGTAGAAAAGACAACACTGTTAATAAAAAGCAAGCAATTTTGTCCGGTACCAACAACTGACCTTATGGAACTATAATTAAACTTTAAATCATCTTTACACTAAAATAAACAAATATTATGTTGATAAACTTTTGTACATGTGCGTCATACAAATCGGTTAGTGTCATATAATTAAATCTTTCTTGTTGCCATTTTCTAGTGACTTCACAAGAAACAATACAGGTCTTGGGACTAAGTCTTTTGACATTGAAGATGTGTGGAGATCTAAGGGTTTGGGTTCATATTTCATTCATTATAAATTTGCATTCATGTAGATGCAGCACTGTACTTATAATTTTTCAACTCACAAATAATACTATTGACTTACTAATTTTTAGACCATGATGTCATCTTAGAAATATTCGCGTGTGCGTGCCACGTGCATTGTAACTAGTAGGAGGAAATGGAAAAGCTGATAAATCTGATAATTTCATTTTTAATTAATTTATTTCTTAAAAGATCACTCTGGGATATATTTCTTAAAGAAAAGGGAATTTGTGTTTCACCCGAGAAACTACCAATTTTTGTGAGATCCACAAATGGATTTGTTGTGGGAATTTGTGTTGCCAACACTCAAGAAACTGCCAATTTTGTGAGATCAACTAATGGCATTCACATGTGTCGCAAACAGCACACGGCGATAAACTACTTGAATCTACTGCAAGTTGTGGTTATCAATTCTGTTCCATCGATTTGATTTTGGTTAACCACAAGCGAATAAATGGGCCAACATAGTTAAATTAGCCGAACTTTGATTGACGTAGGAAAAGTAAAGGTCCAATTAATGAAGTAGTCCATTTGAATATTGTGATTAAATTTTATTTGGAGAGTCTATTGGATTACTCTAGTTTTTTAGGGGGTGTTTTATTAGAGAATTGCTAAAATTAGAAAATTTAGAATATGTTTTAGCTGGTCTTTTATTGGAGGTTCTTTCAGAATGGAGGCGGCTAATGGACAACTAGTCGTTGGATCAGAGGATCCATCAACTAGTCCAGGTTTGTCATCCCTCCCAACGTCATCGTCTTAGTTGAACACCACCCTTGCCCGATCGAACCGTCACCGCTCGCCTTACCTCTGCCTGTAGCCTCCTCTCGTGTCAAGCGACACTACGCCACCGCAGACCCGCCGCCTTGTTTCCTCCACGCATAAAGCTACTTAGAATTTTCATTTTAGAATAGGGACAAAATCTCCCACAACTCCCACCTATTCCGATTGTGAACAGTGGGAAGGCCATGCGGGCATTAATGGCAGCACAACAACAACCGAACCAGAAACCTAGTTTCCGTGCACTTGTTTTTGTTGTTGTTGCCGGTTGTTTTGCGCTGTTGTTAGGATCATTAGGGCTGTTGTTAGGATCATTAGGGCTGATCACCGGTTGTCTCATCACTAGAATCTATGCTCACTATTAATTCATCATCACGTGTGTGCCATGTCGTGGGACGCAGAGGGAGAATTGTTGTTGTCCGTCGTTGTCTCCTCGGAAGGCTGGGATTACCTACACATGTGGGGAGATACAGATGGAGACAGAGGGAGGGCATTGGAAAGACTCAATGTGTGATGCCAACCGGCAACATGGAGAGGGAGTTGCACATGAGTGAGGTTCATAATTTAGCTAGAAGTATCCGTCTGGCGTCCCCATGAAAGCTCCAAAACAGATGGAGGTAGAGGGAGGGAATAGGAAAGGTTCCATGTGTGACGCAAGTTGGCAACGCAGGCGGGTGTCGCACATGCGTGAGGTTCATAATCTAGCTACCCCCCCACCCCCGCCACACACACACACACACACAGAGGAGAGAGGAGGGAAAAGCAAGGAAAACAAGGCTAGAGTTGTCGTACTAGAGCAGCTAAAACCGATATGGGTGAAAAAAAGAGGTTAAACCAAAAGGATGGGAAAACATCTCACTGTTCTTTATGACCCGCACATATGTGTAATGTGTCTCTCCTATGTGGTCAATTTGAATATGAAGATTAAAAAGTTTTAGAGAGTCTATTGAATTAGTATAGTTTTTTGCGGGTGTTTTATTTTATAGAATTGCTAAAATTAAAAAATTTAGAATATATTTTAGCTAGTCTTTTGGAAGTTCTTTGAGAATGGAGGCGGCTAATGGACAACTATTTGTAGGATCAGAGGATCCAACACATATTCCAGGTTCGTCCCTCCTGACATCATCGTCTTCATTGACCACCACCCCTACCTGACCAAAACGTCGCCGCCCGCCTGACCTCTAACCGTAGACTCCTCTTGTGTCCAACGGTGCCGCGCTGCCGCACACTCATCACCCCCTGCCCTCCGCACATAAAACTGCTTAGATTATTTCTTTCAGAATAGGGAAAAAACTACCAGAACTCCCACCTATTTCCATGGCAAGTAGTGGGAACAACGAGTGGGCGGGTACTATTGGCAGCATAGCTGCAACCAAACCAGAAACCTAGCTAGTTTCCATGCACTTGTTTCTGTTGTTGTTGCTGGCTGTTATTAGGATCACCACGGTCGCATCGCCCCCACCAGCGAAAGGTAACCAATGTAGTGGTGAACCACCCCTGCTCGCCTCACCTCTAGCCGTAGCCTCCTATTGCGTAAAGTGGTGCCGCGCCACCGCACATCCGCCGCCTTGTGCCCTCTACAAATGAAATTGCTTACATTTTCCCTTTCCGAATAGGGAAAAAAAATCTCCCAGAACTCCCGCCTATTCCAATTCAGAGCAGTGGGAAGGGCAGGCAAGCGTTAATGGCAGCACAGCAACAACCAAATTAGAAACCTAGTTTCCGTGCTTTTGTTTCTGCTGTTGTTGGAGGTTGTTTTGCACTCTTGTTAGGATCATTAGGGTCGTGTCACACCTACTAGCGAAATATAACAATGCAGTGGTGAACCAACCCCACTTTGTCTCCACTACAGCAAAAAAAAGCTTGTAGCAGCGGTTTTAAAAGCCTTGTAGCGGCGGGCAGGCCACCCCGCCGCTAGTCAAGCACAGCTACACATAAGCATTTGTAGCGGCGGGTGGTCTTGTAAAGAAATAAATCACCTCTACAGACCACTTTATAGCGGCAGTTGAAGATGTCAACCGTCGCTATTTTGCTCTAGAAGTAGCAGCGGTTGACATCTTCAACCGCCGCTACTTGTTATTTTCAAAAAATAAAATAAAATTTAGTATATATATACAGAAATCACAGCACAGTAAATTTGTAATATCTCATCACAGAAATTTACAACACATCATCATAGAATATATACAACATCTCAAAATATTCATGCATTACAAAATATCTTATATGAACCATAATGCATAGTCATCATCTTTCTTCGACACATTGGGCTTATATGGTGCTCTCGAACCAGCCCACTCACAAAGGGACCTATATTTTGTTGCTAGTTCACCATTTGAATCAAAACACTTTCCTTCTGAGCTAATTACCTCTCTCAAAAGAAAACGACCACGAGAAGCTACAACTAGATACATGTTATTTGTACTCAAATGAACACGTTCTCGAGGAATCATATCCTTTCTGATCTCGTTGTTCTGCTCATCTTTGTTGTCCATGATGCCCTTTCACTTATGGCTCTCTGTGTCACATGAGTAAAGTATGTTAATATAAGATCTTCATAATCCACTGTAGAATAAAATAAAATGGATATAAACAAAATCAACTTACCTCTTCATCGGACTCCTCAACATTCAGATGCTACCACTTAGTCCTAATGCAAAAAAAAAATACTAAGCATATAGGGCAGCAAGTAAACTACAAGTATAGCGACAAGTGAGCATAGTGAGCATGACAGTGAGCACATGATACTATACAATCTGTAGAAATCCAGTTTCATAGATACAGAGCATAAGGGTTTGGCTCAAGGCGTTGGTGGTGGTTCAACATAGAGCATAAGGGTTTGGCTCAAGGCGCTGGAGGTGGTTCAGTACAGAGCACAGAGCACAAAGCTCATGAGCACAGAGCACATAGCACAAGAGCACAGAGCAGATTTCACACAAGAAACATCGCACCTGGTCGTCGACGGGTAGGAGGGGCGGAGGCGTTGGGGAGAGACGACGGACCCGTGCCTATGGCGGCGGAGCTCGGGGAGGACGGCTGCCCGACACGGCGGGGCTCGGGGAGGAGGGGGCCCGTGCCTGCGGCGACGGAGCTCGAGGAGGAGGGCTACCGGATGCAGCGGGGCTCGGGGAGGAGGGCCGCCCGACGCGGCGGAGCTCGAGGAGGAGGGGAGTCCGACGCAGCGGCGCTCGAGGTTGAGGAGGGGCCCCGTGGTGGCGGGGCTCGAGGATGGAGAAGGGACCCGCGCAGCGGCAATCGACGAGCTCGGGGACGGAGGAGGGCTGCCCGACACGGCAAGGCTCGGGGAGGGGCTCGTGCCTACGGCGGCGGAGCTCGAGGAGGAGGGGAGCCCGACGTAGCGGCGCTTAGGGACGAGAAGGGGGCCCGCGGTGGCAGGGCTCAGGGATGGAGGAGGGGCCCGCGCGGCAGCCATCGACGAGCTCGGGGACAGAGGAGGGCTGCCCGACGCGGCGGGGCTTGGGGTGGAGGGGACCCGTGCCTGCGGCGACAGAGCTCGAGGAGGAGGGCTGCCCGACGCGGCAGAGCTCAGGGAGGAGGGGAGCCCGACGCGGCGGCGCTCGGAGACGAGGAGGGGGCCCGTGGTGGCAGGGCTCAAGAATGGAGGAGGGGGCCCGCGTGGCGGCCGTCGACGAGCTCGGGGACGGAGGAGGGGGCCCGTGCTTGGAGAGGCCATCGATAGGAGGCGGAGGCGGCGGCGGAGTTGGGCAGCCTGACGGCGTCGCGAATAGCTTCGGGAGGTTAGGGTTTGGGCCCCGCCGCGCCCCTTGTTATATAGGGGTGACATCGTTAGCGGCGGCTCACGACAACAACCGCTACTACAAATGAGTAGCGGCGGTTGGCTTTATGAGCTGCCGCTAAAAAGCAACCGCTTTTTTATAAAAAAAAAAGTTGTATTATTCATTATCAAAATATTGTATTATGCATCTATAGCAGCGGCTCAAGACACCAACCGCCGCTAAAAAGCACCCGCTTTTTTTAAAAAAAACAATTGTATTATTCATTTTTTGAAAATTACCAGAGCCTTATTCTTTGGCAGAAAAAAACCTTAGAAGTAAACTAAATTTTGTTATTGGATTTTTGCATAAACACTCCTACACTTTTTTAAAATTATATTTTCAGTCCTTATATTTTTTATTTTTGGCCCCTATATACTATTCATAATTACAAAAAGGTCCCTGGAAACTTTGTATATTTTCATCTAAGCACCTACATCTTAAATAAATCAAATTTTCTCAACTGTAAGTCTGTTTCAAGACATTCTTGCACTCATGCGTTTGTTAGGACATGCACTATTGTTTGATCGCATCTTAAATTTTTTGTCTCCTCTTACCGTTTTAATAATATCTTTCTATTTAAGTAAGTTACACAATCTTTATATTCAAATAAGCATAATACAAGATTCGCCTAATAAACAATAGTACAAGGTTAAAAAATAAAGTTACATGATGCTTGAGTTAGCCTTGAACGACTTTTCCTTGTCAGTGATCGGTGTGCATATAGGGCATTCCGCCGGTAAAGGAAAGTCTTGCTTCCAAGATTTTAAAATTTTTCGGATCTATGAAACATGACACCTCGCCATATTGATTGTAGTCATCTCGATCCTCCATATTCTCCACTCCAACGATTCTTTGTTTACCTAGAACAACAATGTATTTCTTTTCGTTCTTTGGATCAAGTACATAAAGCACCTGTTCCACGGTCTTGGCAAGTATCCAAGGCTCATATTTGTGACCAACATTGTTAAGATCAACAATTGTGAAACCATATTCATCCACCTTGATGCCATTAGGGTGCTTCACCAATTTGCATTTAAATAATGGAACCTGTAAATTTGCACCGTAGTCTAGTTCCTATATTTCCTCAATGTACCCGTAATACGAGGTCCTCTGGTCCTCTTCGTCAAAGGCTTGTACTCGAACATCGTTGTTTTCACACTTGCTCTTCTTATCCTTCTGTTGGGTGTAGAAGATAAAACCATTGATGTCGTATGCCTGAAAGGTAACCATGATTCTTCTCGGACGGTTAGCTAACTTTCTCAACATTTTCTCTTACATGGACTCGCCACTTGGAAGGTCTAGGGAGCTAAACCATGATGTGAAAGAGCGCTTGTGCTCGTCTATAATCCATTCATCTGTCGCATCCTTGTTGTTCTGGTGGAGCTCTAATAGATGTTTCTTAAAGTACAGTCCCACAATCTGCGTCTGTTGTAATACGCTGAAATTTGCTTGGTCCACACGTTTGGAGTCACAGTCGATGAACGATGTACGTCCTTTGGTACCTTTTCTAGATAATCTACCCTTATGACGAGACACAGGAAGACCAATTGATCTGCTACCATCATTAATGTAATCTAAGCAACGTTCGATGATCTTCACAGTTGTGTAGCCCTCGATCATAGAACCCTCTGGATGTGAACGAGTACGTACATAGCATTTCAATACATACATGAACCTCTCAAACGAAAGCATATGATGCAGTTAGACGGAGCCTAATGCAGAGATCTAGTCAACAATATGAATCATGAAGTGTTCCATCGTATCGAAAAAGGATGGAGGGAAGACCATCTCAAGTATGCATATTGTTTCCTTCATGTGGGTCCGTAGGTCATTTAACTTGTCTTTAGTTATCACCTTCTTCGATACCGCGTTAAAGAAGTAGCAAAGGCGAGTTACAGCCAACTTCAGCCATGGTGATTTAACAGCCCTGATAGCAATAAGGAGAAACACCGAAAGCATTATGTGGGAATAGTGAATGTTATACCCACTTATATTTAACTCTTTCATGTTTACAAGATTCTTGATATTCGTTGTGAAACCTGTTGGTACTTTAATCCCACTGAGGCACTTACAGAATGCTGTTTTCTCCTCACTCGTAAGTGTGTAGACTGCCGGGGGGAGAAAGTACTTTCCATTTGCTCTTTCTTGCGGATGGACCTCTGATCTTATTCCCATCACTACAAGATCTCTACGTGCATTGAGTCCATCCTTTGTCTTACCAGGTTGGTCAAGTATAAGTTCGCTACTACTGTCAAATACACCCTGTCCAATATGCATCCAGTCGAATGCATGATTCACTTCCAATTCCTTCCAATAATTAAAATATATGAAGAAAATAGATTTCTTCTTAAACAGCATGGGACCTTTTGCTTTTTTCGACTCCTGTCACCGGCTTTCCAACCACAACACTGATGTTTTTAACAAGGTCAAACACGACACTGCCAGTCCAACGTCGAGGTTCTTTGTCATTCTCAACTTTGCCATCAAAGTTTCTTGCCATCGCACGATACCTGTGTTTTGTCGGTAAGAATCGATGGTTTCGCGTATACACTAGCTTCTGGGATGCTAGAAGGTACACATGGGGTATATCATCAACATATATGAAACATGTCGCCTTTCCTTTGACCTGCTCTGATAGCGCCCTTGGTGTCGGGGAATCACTTACCGTGCAAAAAAAAATTGCTCTGAGCATGAAGTACTCTCTTCGATACTCATCCCATATACGGACCCCCTCCAACCACAGTTTCTGCAGGTCTTCGAACA
Source organism: Eleusine indica (assembly GCA_030378355.1). NCBI lineage: Eukaryota > Viridiplantae > Streptophyta > Magnoliopsida > Poales > Poaceae > Eleusine > Eleusine indica. The sequence goes on from CM059494.1 coordinate 52,658,088, forward strand.
ATGGTACTAAGAACACGTCTATGTCATTTCCAGGTTCTTTGGGCCCAGATATAAGAGTGGTCAGCAGTAGGTACTTACGCTTATGGCATAACCATGGTGGAATGTTGTACATTGCTAGTATCACTGGCCAAGTGCTATGCTAAAAGGACCTTAATGTTGCCTAGAGGGGGGGGTAGGCGGTAAAAATAAATTTGCAGCGGATCAACCCGGATAAGTCCAGGCAGGGCCGGACTAGTCCTAGAGCTGAACTAGTACTTAAGATTTCCAGATAAATTTAGGACCCGGACTCGTCCTTAGGGTTCCCAGACTAGTCCGGACTGCATAACGGAAAGATGTACAAAAACACGTTTTTGACAATCTAGATACAAATTGACTTCTACCAAATTGTTCTAGACATATATATGAGCAAATGCACCAAATGAATTGAACCAACAACAAGTATAATGTTAGAATAATTTGGTGTAATCAAATCAAGCACAAAGATGAAGAACAAGGTAAAGAACTTGCAAACCAATTATGAGACGTGATGATTTGTTTCCCGAAGTTCAGATTCTTCAAGAATCCTACGTCTCCATTGAGGAGCTCCAAAGAGCTGGGTCTCTTTCAACCCAAATCCTCACCGAACAATCACAAAGTTCAAGCTCGGGTTTTTCTTCCTTCCTTTGATTCCTTCCCTTACGGAGGTGAATCAAAACCTTCACAAACTTCCCGAGGCTCACCACAAAGCTTGGGAGCTCACCGGGTGACGTCTTGCCGTCTAGGGGATCAATTCCCAAGAGTAACAAATGCCACAAAGATTGCTTGCTATGAACTCAAGTGTTCAACAATGGAATTAGCTCTCTTTCACTCAATCTCTCACCCAATCTCACCCACAAGGTCAAGCACTAAGCAATGGGGGGTGGAGAGGTTGTTTCTTGGCCTAAATGTGTTTTTCTTTGCTATGGAATCAGCAGCCAACTGTTGGGGACAAAGGGGGATATATATAGGAAGTTTTCAAAAACTAGCCGTTATGTTCTAGCAGTGGCCGTCTTAGTCCAGCCACGGGAGCCGTCCTAGTCCGGACCAACTCAGAACAAAATAAATATTACCATTGTTAGTCCCTCAATCGTCTTAGTCCGGGTAATCCCGTCTTAGTCCAGCCGACCCCAAAACCTGTCCTAGTCTGGGTTTGGCCGTCCTAGTCCGGGTCGAGCGAAAACAGAACCAAAATTGTTCTAGACCAGGCCGAGCCGTCCTAGTGCGGGAGTACCAAGAAAAAATGGCATAACTTTTGCTCCCGAAGTCCGATTTAGGTGATCTTGAACTTTATGGAAAGATACTTTAGAGGGCTATCCATCCTCACTAAGAACAAGCCCCAATTTCACCCAAAGGAATGTTAAACTCTCACAAAATTTTGTTGGATCATTTTGAGCACCGAGACATAAACAAAGCTATCAACGTTGCATCCCTCTTGATAGTACGACATTCCTATACTCAAAAGTAAATAGAAAACTATGCCAATAGGAACACCTTTATGTCATGATGTTTCCTTATCTTGAGGGTTGCCAATACATGAGCATTTGACCATTTGAACATTTAATTGTTGATCAACTATCGATAAACATATATGTCCAACATTATTATATTTTTGCCTTGAGCATGTCCACTTGAGATTTTAGTTTTGATGTTCATCAACTCATAAAGTATGACCACAATCTTTCTTTTTTCTTGAGCACGTCCACATGATATTTTAGGCTTGATGTTCATTAACTCATGAAGTGTATGTGATCACTTCCATGTGTTCATCCCACTTGACGTTCTTCAACATGTAAAATTCAAACATTGCTCTTACTTTCAATTTCACTTGATGTGAGTAAACTCATGAATACCATCTTCTTGCATTTCACATTTCAACCATTCTTCAAATGAGTGATGTAGATAATCCATAGCTTCACATAGCCTTGCACGGATCATCGCGCTAAACCTACACTTGCTCTTCACCATTGCCTTTGGTTCTTCAGCGCCAAGCATCTTGCTTGCTCTTCACCCTTACACATGGCCCGTCGCAGCCAAGCCTTGCTCAACCTTCACTGCCTTTCCATGTAATGCTATTTTGTATCCATCATCATCAATATGCTCACTATCATTTCAATAACCAAGTTGATATATTTTTTTTCTCAAGTGTCTTGATTTTCTTCTTGTCTTAATGGTCACTTAGCTTCAAGTTATTGGCCAATAATCTCAACTTCAGTTATTGACACGTCACCATGTTGACACCATCAACTATTGATATTCAATCATCTTCTATGATGTGTTTCTAGCTTCAACCATAGGTGTTGATTATGTCTACCGACACCTTCATCAACACATTGATCCCTATTATCCTTTATCAAGCATCTTCATCAAATAACTTATTGAGTCAACCATATTGTCATCAATCTACAAGCTTGTCCATGTTGATCTTCAACACTATTATAAACGGTTTGATATCATAGCTTGATCTTCTTGCTTGATGCCAGAACATAACCTATCATGCAAGCTCATAAACTCATATTAAAGGTTAGTTCCAACAACCATTGTCATCTATCACCAAAACTCATCAGTAATCCAAGGCTAGAGACCTAGACCTTTCATATGCGGATTCCTTATTTGATCGAATGGGTTCATTCCGTCTGTACTCAATGCAAACCGTAGGTTTCTTTCCTCACTGGAGAAGTCTCAATGATTCGCATCAAACTTTTTCCATTGCGTTCCATCTGCGGGATGCCTGAGCTTATCGTCCCTCTTGCGTGCATGCCATGTCATCAATGCCGCATCCCTAGGGTTGGCAAACAAGCATCTAATGTGATCGACCATGGGTAAGTACCACATGACTAAGGCAGGAACCTTACTATCATCACTATCATCGATGGTAGAACTTATTTTCTTCTTTCTTCCCTTTTTGGTATTCTTCACGCCACCATCGGCATCACAATCATTGTTCCTCTTGTAACGACTGCGTTTGCACCTTGGGCATCTTACAGCGTCATGATGCTCCTTTCGATATAATATGCAATGATTTGAACACGCGTGAATTTTTTGCACGTCTAACAAAAGTGGCGAAATCAGCTTCTTAGCAATGTATGTTGTCCTTGGCAACAAGTTGGGCTCCGGCAGCTCATCGAAAATAAGTTCCAACAAATCCGTGATACTAGTGTCCGACCAGCCATGCATGGCCTTCAGCTTCATCAACTAAAGTATAGTACACAACACGGTGAACTCTTTATCACATCACTTAGATTTCTCATATAATAGATACTTTGATCCCTTCTCTATTCTATGAAAATTATCAAGCCCTTTAGTTGTACCGGCATTAATCAATACATGCGGCTCAATGTGACATAACAACTCCTCAACATCAAAATCAGCTTCACCAGACGACTCCGTCGCATCTGCACTTGGCGAATTAACAGCCTCGACTTCAACTTCAATATGCTCATCAAATTCCATATCGACCACACTGTTCTCATCATGTTTTGTCCATCTTATGTACCCTTCAACGAAACCCCTCCGCACCAAGTGTGAGTTGATTACTTCTATATCATTTCACATCTTCTAATTCTTACAATCAAAACATGGACAATATATATTAGCCGTCCCTTCACGTCGAGCATGTTGTGCGGCCCCTTCGACAAATGGGACTTCTCGTAAAAATATTGGACCCGGTCTCGGTGCCTCGGCGAACAACCTTGAACGACAACAAAAAAATTTAAAATTAATTAAATATTAAACATTCATTAAATACAAATATATATATATATATATTGAATAATAAATACATAAAGTGAGAAATATTATGCAAGTTAAAATAAAACAAACATCAAATTATTCTATATATTATTTAACTTTTATCGAGAAATAATAAAAATAAACATCCCTCTTGCCCTAACACACACTCTCTCTCTTCTAGTAACCAAACTAGATCTAGATTCTCATTGACATAAAAGAGGTTAGATATAATAATTTTTTGTGTAGTGATAAAAATAGATGATATATGTCTGCATAAACTTCAACTACAACCCAATAGAACCATACAAATCAAATGAATTTAGCTAAACTTTGATAAAAACCTAACAAAATTGAAATGTAAAATTCAACTTCATTTCAAAATAATAGCACAAAAAAATATATGGGATGAGTTCCCCTTAGTTCAGAGAGCACATTTCTGCAAAAAAAAAACTCAAAACCTTCCCCCTTTGATTTTCGTGATTTACCCAAATTTTCGGGCCACCACTGTTCGAGTGAGGATCGGAGCTGTCCGAACGCGACTTATATAGCCTGGACATTTTATAGCGGCGGTTCGCATTGTCAACCGCCGCTAGTATGCACTTAATAGCGGTTGTTGGCATTATCAACCGCCGCTATAAAGTTCAGCCATTTGTAGCGATTGTCAACCGCCGCTATAGACGAGCTCTTTGGCGGCAGTTTGAGTGCGGGCAGTGCCCATGGGCTCCGTAGTGGCGGCCGACATTTGCTCGTGCTGCTACAGCATTTTCCTTGCCGCCGCTACAGGCCATATTTGTGGTAGTGGTCATGTCATCCAATGTTGTCTCCATGGAGGGGTGGTATTACGTACGCGTGTGGGGGAGATATGGATGGAGGCGACGCCAACAAACAACATGGAGCGAGTGTAACACACACACACACACACACAAACACACACACACAGACACACACACAAAGAGAGAGAGAGAGAGAGCCTATCAACCCTCCCAATTTTAGAGCAAATTCTCTCGCCCCACATAGAGAGGCTGCTTTGCTTGCCCTCCACCGAGTCTCTACACACACCATAATTGATTCTGACGCACGCTTGTTTTCCACGCTCCTGCAACGACCACAAATAGTCGTTCGATTGAAGGATCTAACCGCTAGTTCACATTCATCCCCCGATGTCATTGTTTTTGTTGGCAACCACTACATCATAACCGCACTGTCACCTAGTAACTCTGCCTCCTCGTGACGTCATCGCCGCACGTATCATCTCCACCTACAGCCTCCTCGCACGGCCGGTTGCCACACACCCACCGCATCCAGCCCCTCCGTGCAGGAAGTGGTCGGTGGCTTACATTTTTTCTTTTTTAAAAAGGAAAAAATATGCACAACTTGGACCTTTCCTATTGTGAAATCCTAGTTCTGTGCCTGAGCAAATGCACGACGCTGCACATGTCCGATAGATTGAAGGGTCAAACGGCTAGTCCACATTCCTCCCCCCGATGTAATTGTTTTTGTATGCAACCACTACCTCGCGACCGAAATGTCGCCTAGTAACTCTGTCACCACCTAATGTCATCATCGCCCACCTCATCTCCACTTGCAGCCTCCTCCCACGGCCGGTGGTGCCTCACCGCACCGCTGCCGCCACACACCCACCACCTTGGGCCCCTCCGCGCAGGAAGTGGTCAGTGGCTTACTTTTTTAAAAAAAAAAAGGAGAAAATCTGCACAACTTGGACCATTTCCATTGTGAAATCCCAATTACGCCATTGCACATGCGCACGATGCTGCACACGACCCATAGATTGAAGGATCCAACGACTAGTTCACATTTATCCTTCCGACGTCATTGTTTTTGTCAGCAACCACTACCTCACAACCGAACTTTCGCCTAGTAACTCTGCCGACTCATCTCCACCTGCAGCCTCTTCCCATGGCTACACCGCCCGGCCACTGCACACCCACCGCCTCCGATCCCTTCACGCAGGAAGTGGTCGGCGGCTTACATTTTTTCATTTTAAATATAGAAAAAATCTACACAACTCAGACCTTTCCTATTGCAAAATCCTGATTCTGCCCCTGCACGAACACACGACGCCACACATGACTGATTATCAGTCGAAGGAACCAACAATTAATTCACATTCAACCCCCCGACATCATTATTGTTATCGGCAACCACAACCTCACAACTGAACTTTCGCCTAGTAACTCTGGTGCCTCGTGACGTCATCGCCGCTTGCCTCATCTCCACCTGTAACCTCTTCCCATGGCCGCGCCGCCCGGTCACTGCACACCCACCACTTTCGGCCCCTCCGTGTAGGAAGTGATCAGTGGCTTATATTTTTTGTTTCAAATATGGAAAAGAACTACACAACTCAAGCATTTTCCATTACAAAATCCTGATTATGACCCTACACAAACGCACGACGCCATACATGGCTGATTGAACGATCCAACGGCTAGTTGACATTCCTCCCCTGACATCATTGTTTTTATCAGCAACCAGTACCTCATGACTGAACAGTTGCCTAGTAACTCTGCCACCTCGTGACGTGATCGCCGCCCACCTCATCTCCACCTGCAGCCTCCTTCGGCCGGGTGTGGACGCAATCATGGCAGTCCCCTGAACAAGACGAGTCCACGCGCCGCCACCACAAACTGGCATGCGTCACCCCTGGTAACTAAAAGTAACAGCGCAGCAGTGAAACACCCTCGCCTCATCGAGAATCAACTAACATCATTAATCCAGCATCACGGGTTAGTCAAGTCATGGGGTGCGGAGGGGGAACCACAGCCACCCATCATTTTTCTTTAGAGGACTAGGATTGGCTCCTCTTGTGAGAAAATACAGATAGAGACTGGTGAGTAACGAGCGCTTATGCCTTCCTCGAAATCAAATTTAGCATGCCAACACATCAACATAAAATTTTTAATGTAACTATTTAAAATTTTCTATCAATTCTTTGGGATCTTTAACTAAATCATTCATAATTTAGCTAGAAGCACGCGTGACTACTATCCACAATAAATTCCACAACACACACACACAGAGAGACTTTTAAACCCTTCCAATTTTAGAGCAAATTCACTGGCCCTATCTAGAGAGGTTGCTTGGCTTGCTCTACACCAAGTCTACACACACCATAACTGATTCTGACACACACCTGTTTTCCACGCACCTGTAGCTACAACAAATAGTTGTTCCATTGAAGGATCTAGCGACTAGTTCACATTCATCCCCTGACATCATTGTTTTTGTCGGCAACCACTTCCTCATGACCGAATTGCCGCCTAGTAACTCTGCGTCCTCGTGACATCATCATCGCTCGTCTCATCTTCACCTGCATCCTCCTCCCACGAGCAGCAGTGCCTCGCTGCACCGTCCGTCTGCCACACACTTGCTGCTTCAAGCCCCTCTACGCAGGAAGTGGTCGGTGGCTTACATTTTTTTTCTTTTCAGAAAAGATAAAAATATGCACAACTCAGATCTTTCCCATTGCGAAATCTCCGTTTTGGCCCTACACGAATGCACGATGCCACACACGGACAGATTGAAGGATCGAACGACTAGTTCACATTCACCCCCTCCCCCTAGACATCATTGTTTTTGTTGGCAACCACTACCTTGCAACCAAACTGTCACCTAGAAACTCTGTTGCCTCATGATGTCGTCATCGCCTGCCTCATCTCCACCTACAACCTCCTCCCACGGCTGGCAGTGCCTTGCCGCACCACCCGACCACCGCACACCCACAGCCTCCGGCCCCTCCGCGCAGAAAGTGGTCGGTGGCTTACATTTTTTCTTTTCAAAAAAAGAAAAAATCTGCACAACTCAGACCTTTCCTTTTACGAAATTCTGATTCTGCCCCATGACGAGCGCACGACGCCGCACGCGGTCGATGGATACAAGGATCCAACGGCTAGTTCACATTCATCCCCTCCCCCCCCCCCCCCCCCCCCCGCCCCTCAACATCATTGTTTTTGTCTTCAATCACTACCTCACAACCGAACTTTCACCTAGTAACTTTGTCGCCTCGTGACGTCATCGTTGCTCACCTCATCTCCAGCTGCAACCTCCTCCCGTGGCTGCACCGCTCGGCCGTCGCACACCCACCGTCTCCGACCCCTCCGCGTAGGAAGTGGTCGGTGGCTTATATTTTTTGTGTTTCAAAAATGAAAAAGAATCAACACAACTCAGAACTTTCCCATTGCAAAATTCTGATTCTGCACCTGTATGAACGCACGACGCACGACTGATGGATTAATGGATCCAATGGCTAGCTCGCATTCATCCCCTGACGTCATTATTTTTGTTGGCAACCAGTACCTTTACAACCGAACCATCGTAACTCTGCTGCCTCGTGACGTCATCATCGCCCACCTCATCTCCACATGCAGCCTGCTTCGGCCGTGCGTGGAGGCAATCCTGACAGTCCCCTGCACGAGACGGGTCCACACGCCGCCACCACAAACTGGCATGCGTCGCCCCTGGTAACTAAAATTAACAACGCAGCAGTGAACCACCCTCGCCTCATTGAACGCTAGAATCCACTTACCTCATTAATCCACCATCACACGTGAGTCATGTCATGGGATGTGGAGGGGGAACCATGGCCGCCCATCGTTTTTCTTCGGAGGGCTAGGATTGGCTCCACATGTGAGAAAATACAGATGGAGACTAGTAAGTAACGAGCGCTTATGCCTTCCTTGAAATCTGATTTAGCATGCCAACACATCTACATAAAATATTTAATATAACTATTTAAAATTTTCTATTAATTCTATATGATCGTTAACTAAATCATTCACAATTTAGCTAGAAGCACGTGTAACTACCGTCCACACAAAATCCCGCGATACACACACTCACACACCGTGAGAGAGAGAGAGAGACTTTTAAACCCTTCCAATTTTAATGAAAATTCTCTCGTCCCATCTAGAGAGGCTGCTTCACTTGCCCTCCAGCGATTCTACACACACACCATAATTAATGCTAACGCACACCTGTTTTCCACGTGTCTGCAACCATAACAAATAGTTGAGTTGTTCGATTGAAGGATCAAATGGCTAGTTCACATTCATCCCACCCTGAACGTCGTTGTTTTTGTTGGCAACCACTACCTCGCGACCGAATTGTCACCTAGTAACTCTGCCTCCTTGTGACATCATCGCCGCCTGTCTCATCTTCACCTGAATCCTCCTCCCATGGGCGATGGTGCCTCGCTGCACTGCCCGATTGCCACACACCCAACGCCTCTAGCCCCTCCATGTAGGAAGTGATCGGTGGCTTATATTTTTCTCTTTTAAAAAAGGAAAAAATATGCACAACTCGGACCTTTCCCATTGCGAAATCCCATTCTGCCCCTGCACGAACGCATGATGTCGCACACGACCTATAGATTGAAGATCCAACGGCTAGTTCACATTCATCCCTCTAACATCATTGTTTTTGTTTGCAACCACTACTCGCGATCGAACTCTCGCCTCCTGATGTCATCGTCGCCCGCCTCATCTCCACCTTCAGCCACCTCCCACGGTCGCACCGCCCGGCTGCCACACACCAACCGCCTCTGGCCCCTCCACACATGAAGTGGTCGGTGGCTTATATTTTTATTTTCATTTCAAAACATGAAAAAATCTGAACAACTCGGACGTTTCTCATTGTGAAATCTCGATTCTGCCCCTTCACGAACGCACGGTGCCGCACACGACAGATGGATTGAAGGATCCAACAACTAGTTCACATTCATCCCCTCGACGTCATTGTTTTTGTCGCCAACCAGTACCTTGCGACCGAACTGTCGCCAATATAACAAGGGCTGATTTGAGTCATCATTCTTGGTGCCTTGACGCTCTGGAAGCATCGAAATGATTGTGTCTTCAACAAGGTAGCACCTGGCTTGGCAAGGGCACTCATTTTTGCTAGTGAGGAGACCAGGTTGTGGTGTATGGCAGGAGCTAAGGTTCTAGCCAGCTTGACACGGTAGGTAGAGGGAGCTGATCCTTAATAGGTTGTGTTTCCAACGATTAGTAGTTTTATAGATATAGGTGCAAATATCATCTATGTAACAAATATGTGTAAACTCTTCTTCTATTTTACGTAGCTGTTTGAGAAAAAAAAACTTTTTTTCTTTTTAAGAAAAGGAAAAAAAATGTACACAACTCGGAGGTTTCCCATTGCGAAATCCCGGTTGTGCCCCTGATCGAACGCACGACCCGCACACGCCTCCCTCCCCTCCCCCACTACTACAAGAACCCCCCACGGCGCCCGCCCCGCTTTCCCTCCCTCCCTCCCTCTCCCGCTTCTCGCTTGCTCTGCTGTCCACTCCCATGGCGGACTGCTTCGCGCCGGAGGCGGACGACCTCCTTCACCGGAGGTGGCTGCCGCGGGAGATCTTCGCCGACATTGGCATCGCCGACCCCGAGCCCCTCGCCGCCGACGCCGCGCCGCCCGCGGCCGCCACCGCCGTCGCCGTCGAGAAGCTCGCAGCGCAGCTCGCGGGCATGCTCGGCGCCGGCGCGGCGACCGGCGACAAGGCCAAGCCGGACAAGACCCAAAAGCGCGCGCCGCAGACCGTCGCCCCCGCCCCCGCCGCCGTCGCTCCGTTCCCGCCGGTGAGTGGCGCCGCCTTGCTCGGGCGCTTCTGCTTCGGTTCGTCGTCTTGTTCCGCGGTGGCTTGACCGAGATCTCTTCCCTTATCTTGCAGGTTTGCGGTCTGGAAGGGGCGGTCGCGATGGCGTACGGCGGTTGCAATGTCGTCGCCGGCGGCGCGGCGGTGGCGTGGCCGGTGGCGCCCTACTCGCCGCTGCAGTGGCAGGTGAGAGCGGCTTTTCCTCCCCTGTTCCTTCCCCTATCTTCGTTTCTTGTTGATTTTGCTTCCGAAGAGGCGATTGTGGGAAAACCCTCCTCGCTCCTTTCTGTTTGCTTCCGTTTTCCGTTCCCCAAAACCTGCCATCTCCGCCGCTGTTGTTGCGCGTGTTTTTCTGGCATCGACAGCTGGCGGCGGCTGTTCCTCCCTCCTCTCGCCCTCGCGAGAAGCAAGCAAACGCCTGTTCAATTTCTCCCTTTGGGATGATGATTAAAATCATTCATGAAACTAGTATCCTTGTTTCGTATCTGTTCGGAATTGCTGTGTTCCGTGCGCCCAAAAAATGGAATGGAAGTTTCTGCAATCTGTTGCGTTGCGTGTTCTTCCCCGCAGCCGATCGATCCCGATTTCATGTTCATCTCTCATCTCAGCCCCGTGTTTTTTGCAGGTCGCTCCAGTGGACTACTCGATGCTCCCTCCAGTGGCGCCGCCGCACCTCATCCCGCCGCCGGGTGCCGGCAAGCTCCGCGGCGGCACCGGCGTGTTCCTCCCCCGCGCCGCCCCGTTTTACCGGCACGCGCCGCCCACGCCGGCCAAAGGTAACAACCACGCCACGCAGCGGCGAACCGCCCCCTTCCCCTCTCTTCGCTAGATTCCACGCGCGCCATTACTCCCCCGTCACGCGTGCGCCGTGGCGCGGGGTTCGGAGGGCGAACCGCCGCCGGCGTGGTCGCCTCGGCCACCGCGCTACTAGTCCTCTCTGGCTGGCTGCTGCTTGCTTGCTTGCGGATACGCATCCTTGGTTCTTGTGCCGACATTTTTTTTAATTGTTGTTGTGGGACGTGTTTTTGTTTCAAAATCAGTTTCTCTTCCATTGTTTTTATTGCGGAAAACAAATACGTAAATCAGATTTTGAGGTACGCCGGTAAAATCCAAATGCTTAGTAAATGCGTGATCATAGCATGCACACACTGCCCTTGTCTCATCAATAAATTGTACTGGTGGCTTCCATTTTCGAGTAACCCTTTTTCGAGTGGGAAAGGCTGGCGTTAATGGCAGCAGCAGCAGCAGCGGCAACCGAACCTGAAACCCAGTTTCCGTGCGCTTTGTTTCTGCTGCTGCTGCCGGTTGTTTCGCGTTTTGTTGTTAGGAGGATCAGGGAGGTGGGGCGGGGTCGTGTCATGCCGCCACGCTTCATTAGCATCTGATGATTAAATCGAAGCGGGGCCCACTCTGGGGTCAATGCATGCAGCCGCTTCATTGGGATCCTGCCATGTTCATATTCACAATGGGAACCGCCTATTTTGGGAAGAGACGAAGTGCTGGTGCAGAATAGGCAGGGAATGCAGGGGAAACACCTTTTTTTTTTTTTTTTTGGTAACTGAAAGAGTTGGTGTGTGTGTTTTATTCCTTTAAGATAAGGCACGCCAATGCCATGTTTGTTCGTTAGTGCTGCAGTAAATCATTGTCATAGATTGTTACATTAGTTACAAGATCTTTTTTTGGGGACACAAGATCTTTCTTTTGATATAGTAGTAGCAGTAATACTAATGCTTTGTTTATGCAGATGGGAAAGCGCCATTCCAAAGGACGTGGGTTGGGACCGGGAGGCCGGTGCAGCAGCAGTATCAGAAAGAAGAGGAGGCCGCTGCGGGGAAATCGCAGCAAAGGCAGAACGGGGCGCTGCAGTTGCAGCAGCAGGAGGAGGAGAAGGCAACTGCCGCGGAGGTGCACGCCTGCTCGGAGGAGGTGCTGGCACTGCCCCAGGACTGGAGCTATCACTAGCCCCCGCCGTGAAATGGTTTCTGTTCGTGTGGGGATGATGGCGAAACAGTAGTACTAGTAGCGAGCGGCAGTCAAGTCGGAAAATAAGAGTAGCGGTAATAAGAGAGCCGTGGTAGAATTGTGATGTAGGTTGATGGAGAGAATAATTTCAGGGAGAGAGGGAGCGTAGTAGTAGTAGTAGTCGTGTTAGAGTATGGACTTGTGGTGCTTTGGCCTTGTGCCGCCAGCGAAAGCACCGGAAGCAAAATAAAGTGGCGGTTTAAGGAGATGGCTTGCCATTCGCTGCTTTCTGCTAAACCCTGGCAGACGCAGCTGGCATTTTTGTCCAACGAAAAGAAGTGTGCGTACGTTCACCATTGCGGCGCAAACGTGGGGGTGATAGCGACAGGGGTACGTGCACAGTAAAAAAAAAAAAAAGGCCCGGGGTTACCGTAGCCGCTGGTTAACTGTGGGCTGTGAGGTGCTTTTCACCACCGTTCTTCCTCACTCCTGTAAAAAAAAGCAGAAATGTTTTTACCGCGGCACTCGGTAGCAACAGCGCCGCAAAAGAGTTGGGCGAGGCAAAGAACGGCCTGGTACGCACCACCGCTCCATGGTCACGATACAAAAAATATTGCAACGCAGCAAAGGCTGATGCATGGAAAAGGGCCCTGCCTGCGGCATTGAAGAATCCCTCTCCATCTCTGTAAAGCTGTGCAGACAAGATGGGGTTTTCTTTCAGCATCAACAGTAGTGTGGGTCGTCCCGGAGGGAAGCGAAGAAGCAGAGAGCCCGGTCAAAAGCAAAGAAGCAGAGAGCCCGGTCAAAAGCAAAGAAGCAGAGAGCCCGGTCAAAAGCAAAGAGGCGGTCGTTCCTCCTCGTGGGCCGCGCCGCGGTTACTCCGGCGGTGTGGTGTCTGGCCTGGGACAAGACAGGACGGGCAGACAGGGCTCAGTGCTGCTACTGGTACAAGTGCAACAACGTGCAGGGAAGCAGGCGAGACGCATTGATTCGTGTGGGTCCTCTCTCTATCTCTGCTGCACGTCGCGTGTCCCGAGACAGACCTTCGTACGTGCAGCATTGTTGGTTTATTTGGTGGAGCATGGGCGGGGGGGAATGACGATAATCTCTGCCCTGCTCCGTTGATGCTACTTCTACTAAGTTGGATTAAAGAATGAGGAGAAGAAGAGGGATCTCCGACGAGTGCATGATGGAACATCCGCTTGTTTAGTGGGAAAAAGCGAGCATGTTCCGCGAATCCAAGTGCCTGTCGAGTATCAAGTGGACAATCAGTGGAGTCGCATAAACTAGTCACGGTTCACGCCCCCTGTTCTTCTTTCTTTAATCCGTCAGATAGAGGAGATTCTTTTTTTATTTGATGAGACGACATGATGAAGGATTTTTATGTGCAACTAGTACTGTGTTCTATAGTTGGAGTACAGATCCTCTGCAGTTGTATATAAGTATTAACATTGGCTGACATGCGAGCCCGCTGACTAGCTGGTCCATGTATTAGCCTCTGTTAATACTAATACATAACTAGTTGACTTTGGACACTGTGGAAGTGCACGCTTTGACTTCATCCGGGAAATGCGTGCTTTAAGTGTGTTTGACATAAAGAAAATAAATTTCAAAGGAACACATTTCTAAGAAATTTTTCCTACATTTGGGTGCTATTTGGTTTGATAGTTCGTAACGTATTCGGATTACAGAGTTATCTGGTCATGCTAGTTTCTGTTTGTCTCATGTCCTCGTGCAATCAGATCTTGTATAATCGGATACTAATGTGTACAAAATTGATACCCACCTCCCCCCCTCCGTATTCCAAAAGCAAGACATCGTCTTCTTCCACCAATCTCGCGAGCCAACAGATATTCATCGCCATCGCTTTTCTTCTTCCCACCGGCCAACGAATTCCCTCGCCGTCTCGCCTCGTCTGTGGCCTCTGCGGCTCCGCCACCTCCTCCCTTCTCGTCGAGCATGCCACGGCGATCTAATCGGTAAGCGTACAAAGGTCGAGGTTGATTTGTGAACCATAGGCATGTGATCTGGAGAGAACGGCGACACAATCCAATGGGGAAGCACACGATGAAGATCGATTTTGCTCCACTGCGATGAGGTTAGCTCCGTGAGGAAGCTTGTCGCGGATCGATTTCTGCCTGTGCTTTGACGAGACAATGATGGTGTGTTCCGGTGGCCACAACGAACTGCGATTACGTTATGGACGAGAACCAAACAATGTCATTATTTTAATACACTGATTCGAGATATGGTGTATTTGAATTTGTTACCATTTCTATGTTTTTTAAATTTCTGTGTTTTTTTTCTATTTCCATGTTTTTTATTCCTACGTTCCAAATACCGTCTAATTGGAGGTAGTGGTTTGATTGGCACGTACCGGCAGCTCGGCCGCAAGTTTTGGTGTTATGTAGAGGAGGCCGTGGCCCGTGGGTACGTTGATGCGCAGGGCGGCGCCGGTGAAAGGCCGACCGAGGTGTCCCCACGGGGAGGGAGGCAGCGCGACCGCACGGACACTACAGGGACAGGGGGAAAGAGAGCAAAGCAAAGCATCTTCTGGGAACCCGAAAGGGACCAGTACGAACAACAACAACGAGAATCCCTCCCTGCGCTGACGAGCGCGCTGCACGCCTGGAACCGAAGCGAGCGCCCCGCCCGGCTAGTCGGTTGTTGATGGTTGATCTTCAGACGAAGAATTGCGTGTGCCGGCCGGGGACACCATCATTTGGTTTTGGGTGGAGCGAGCGAGCGTTCCCCCACGCGCGCGGCGGGACGTGGTGTGGTGCACCGTGCACGGGCGGGCGCCATGGGCGGAGTCAGGGGGTAGCCCTATAGGCCTGGCACCATTCCAATTTTTGAATCTGCAAACTAATTTAGCATTATAGAAGCACTGTTTGTGACACTGTAGAAACACCGTTTTTGGTCCAGAC
Source organism: Eleusine indica (assembly GCA_030378355.1). Classification (NCBI taxonomy): domain Eukaryota; kingdom Viridiplantae; phylum Streptophyta; class Magnoliopsida; order Poales; family Poaceae; genus Eleusine; species Eleusine indica. The sequence goes on from CM059494.1 coordinate 52,673,343, forward strand.
TTTCTCGTGCAGGATACGTAATAATATGGTGTTCTTTTTTTTTTTGGCGGGAAGGAAAAATTGGGAGCAAAGCGCTCGTACTGGTCCTGGACTGGCGCACCAGTGCATCACTTGCCAGGTTCTTGTTTGGTCGTATGCGGAGCGAGGCCGACCGGCATGTCCCCACGCTGACGACGAGCGAGGACTTGGCTTCGCTTTGGCGTGGGCCAAGCGCGGCGTCCGTCCCATCCCGGAACTTTGTTCGTTATTTTCCGCAGTGACGGGTCCCGAAAGCTGTGTGGACTTCAGCGGATTGATCTGTCCTATCCGTTCCGTGACCGTGACTCCGGAGTCAAGCCGCGTCGGATCCATCGACCCGGGATGTTTCCGTGCGATAGCTCGAAACGGGCATACAGTGTTGCTCTGGTGTGCTCCGAACATCAAAGACGCTACAGTATACACGAGTAAGGCTACAAGGCTACGAAAAATACGTGTCCGTCCGGGTTTCTTCGCGGCGAAGGATTCCGTCACCCATGCAATTTTATTTTATTTTTTGCCTCACCATATACCGTGCACATAGTAAATTCCTTTTTTTGGCTCACCATATGCCGTGCACACAGTAAATGCCGTAAGGAACTCTAGCGCCGGGACTGTCTGTCTACACATGTCACGAGAAAACATAATATGGCGCGTGTGTGCATATGGATCATGTTATGCTAAAAAACAGACTTTGCTAGCTTAACTTGGTTTGTTAAGCTTGCACGGGGTTTACGTGGCAGATTCCCACTCAAGCCAATCCGGCAAAGTGTGTGTATGGCACACGACGGCACCCTGAGAGAGGGTGGGCTATGCAATTGCAAGTGATGAGCTGGTAAGCTTGATGGATCTGTTGAGTTATCGACGATCGTAGACACGTAGATCGATTTAGAGAACAAAAACTAAAAGCAACAAGAATAAAGGAGACGAAATTCTTTATTCAATAATTCTGACGAAAATACAAAGGGATGTCTCCTCAACTATTTATAAGGGGGAAACGCTACTTCGTGTTGGGTCCTAATTCGATAACGAGCCCACATGGGTCAGAAAGCCTTCTTCTAGAAGGTGGGCCTGTCCCAACAAGCGTTTTACAACACTCCCCCTTGAACTCTTTATCATGATAAACATGTCTCATAAAAACTCCTTAAAATCCTAGTGAGAAAAATGAAAAAAAGAGCACATATTACTGTCACTTGTATTGTACACATTGCCTCATCAAAAATCTTAATGAGAAAACTTCATATGAAAAACTCTTAAGGGAAAAGAGTATAATGCTTTAATCTTCATGATTAATACTTATCGATCTTCATAAACGATACGAATTATCTTCGAGATGATTCTTTAATTCGGGACGTGATGTACTTAGGGAAGTTCTCCCCCTGTTCCAAGCACTTCTCTAAGTCTTCTCATGCCAATTACATGCCGATATTTTTTAAGAGTGCAAGCTGGTAGTGCCTTTGTGAACATATCTGCAAGATTATCACAAGATCGGACATGAGTTACCAAAATTTCTCCCATCTCTTGCAATTCATGCGTATGAAAGAATTTGGGTAACATATGCTTTGTCCTGTTCGACTTTATGTATCCCGATAAAGTACATTCCTTGGCGGCTTCAAATAATGCGATGATCTTTGAGTAATTTGTTGATGTAGCAATAATCGTCTGCTTCGTTGACTTCCATGAAATTGTCGTTCCACCAAATAAGAACACATATCCAGTCTGCGAGATTGACTAGTATGGATCGGATAAGTAGCCAGCATCAGTATACCCAACCAAGGTTACTTTTACATTCTTCTTGAAAAATAATCCGAAATCTTTAGTTCCTCTCAGATATCTTAATATTTGTTTAATGTCTTTCCAAAGTCGCATAGTTGGTGCCGAGCTGTATCTAGCGAGTAGATTAACAGCAAAGGCTATATCGGGCCTCGTACCATTTGCAAGGTACATCAATGCTCCAATAGCACTGAGATAGGGATATTGAGGTCCCAATAATTCCTCACTTTTCTCCTTTGGTCTAAATGGATCTTCCTCTGCATTGAGTGATCTCACAACCATAGGGGATCTGAGTGGGTATGCATCTTTCATATTAAATCTCTCTAATACCTTCTTGGTATAATTTGATTGATGCAATAATATCCCTTCGTGGGTATGCTCAAGCTGCAAGCCTAAACAATATGCAGTCTTTCCTAAGTCTTTCATTTCAAATTTAGACTTTAAGTAAGAACATGCATCTTCGACGTCCTGTGTAGTGCCAATGATATTCAAATCATCAACATAAACAGAGATTATGCAATAGCCTTTCTCTGATTTCTTAATGAATACATAAGGACAATCATCATTCTTCAAGAATCCTTTCTCCAGTAAAAAGTTATTGAGTTTGTTATACCACATTCTTCCAGATTGCTTTAAACCATGTAGTGACTTCTGACGCGTTCTTCTTCATTCTGGACTTTGATTCCTTCTAGAACTTTCATATAGATTTCTGTATCTAATGTTCCATACAAATATGCAGTGACGACATCCATAAGTCGCATTTGCAAATTCATATTCACTGCCAATGATATTAAATACCGGAAAGTAATTCCATCCATTACAGGAGATTAGGTTTCTTCGTAGTCAATTCCTGGTCTCTGCGTGAAACCTTGAGCTACGAGTCTCGCCTTGTCTCTCGTCACTTCATTTTGAGCATTTCTCTTCCTGACAAACACCCATTTCTGACCCACTGGGAAGATACCTTTTGGTGTAAGGCTTACATTGCCGAACACTTCTCTTTTCTTTAGCGAATTCAATTACGCACAAATTGCTTCTTTCCACTTTGGCCAGTCAGGACGCTTCTTGCATTTCTTCATTGACTTTGGTTCAGATTCTAAGTCAATCTGTGTTGTAATTCTGTCAGTAAAATATGAGTCGACTTTTATTGTCTTTCTATTGTATACTACTCCCGTTTCAACATAAGTCGTTGAAACTTCTTCTATTATTTTATTTTCTTGACCCACATTACTCAGAGGTGTGTTTAGATCAGGAATTTCCGGTAACCCGTCGTGAGTTTCTAGTGTCCGCACATTCTCACTTGGGATTTCTTCTTCAATGCTCACCACTTCGTGTGGTTTGCTTTCACCTTCTATATTCTTCTTTTGAGTAGTTTACTTAGGCTTATTCTCTACAGGACGTCTCCTAGGAGCTTTAGCTTGAGCTTGTACTCTAGGCTTCTTTGGTGCCCGTGTAACTGGATCACTCCCCTTCTTCCTAGCATTTGTTGCTTTTGAGGAGGGAGGATGGAATTCCATATAGTCATCTTCTTCAAATGGGATGTCTATTCTTTCAGGTGCATTTGCAGCCGGTATATGAGACTTCATAATATCTCTTGTGTTGGTGAAAGCTTCTGGCAGTTCATTAGCAACCCTCTGTAGATGGAGGATATTCTAAACTTCGAGCTCAGTTTCTGTAGTGCGAGGATCCATTCCTTGAATTCCTTTAGTTTCCAATTCTATTTCACGGCATTCGTCCCGAGAGAGATACTTTCCTCCCACTAATGCCGGGAAATGATCTTCATTAAAGATACAATCAGCGAAGCGAGCCGTGTGTAGATCCCCAGTGGATGGCTCTAAATACTTGATTATAGATGCACTTTCATATCCAACGTAAACTCCGAGTTTCTGTTGTGCACCCATTGCAGTTCGCTGAGGCGGAGGGATAGGGACATACACATCACATCCAAATCTCCGCAAGTGAGAAATATTTGGTATTATACGACGCACCATTGCTAATGGTGATTCTTCATGTGTAGCAGATGGCCTTAATTGAATTAATGTTGCTGCGTGTAACACTGCATGCCCCCAACAAGAGGTAGGCAATAAGCAATTCTGCAATAATGACCGTGCTATCAACTTGATCCTCTTAATTAATGATTCTGCAAGTCCATTTTGTGTATGCACGTGTGATACAGAGTGTTCCACTTTGATACCCATACTCATACAATAGTCATTAAACACCTTCGAGGTAAATTCTCTGGCATTATCCATCCTGATGGATTGAATTCTGTGATCCGAAAAATTAGTTTTCAATTGTATGATCTGAGTTATCAATCGTGCAAACGCATGGTTTCTAGTAGAAAATAAACATACATGACTCCACTTTGAGTAAGCATTAATCAACACCATGAAGTACCGAAAAGGTCCTGACATGGGGTTAATCGGTCCAGATATGTCTCCTTCAATTCGTTCAAGGAATGTCATCGATTCTGCTTGAATTTTAAGCTTTGAGGGTCGAGTGATGAGCTTCCCTTTTGCACATGCAACGTACAAAAAATCTTCTTGATTTGGAAAATCTTTTGTCTTCAAGTTATGACCATTTGAATTCTTCGTGATTCTTTGCATCATATTGAGGCCTGGATGACCAAGTCTATCGTGCCATGTTCGATAGGCTTCTTGGTTGCTAAATACGGTCTTGAACGCAGCAAACTCTTTGTGTGGTTTAACATAAGTGTAGTACATGATTTCTTTAATGGTTGGAAAACTTTCGACGATAGTCTTGTGTTCTCCATCTTTCTTGGTCATAATGAGACATTCTTCGCCTTTATCATCATTGGTTTCTACGTGAAATCCATTTGCACGGATCTCCTTGAAGCTTAACAATATCCGAGTAAACTCGAGATAAAGTAATGCTTCATGGATTACTAGCCGCGTACCATTCGGTAGGACGATTGTGGCCCTTCCTGTGCCAATAATCCTAATGTCATTGCCAATGACAGTAGTTATATCCTCATCATACTTTCGAAGTGTTTGGAAATAACTAGTGTCCCTTAGAACGGTAGTGGTAGTGCCACTGTCTATGAGATAGAGCTCCTCTTGAATTATCATATACTCCATGATTCTGTAGTTAATGCAATCATGTATAATCAACAGAAACAACAATATAAACAATTTCCACACCAATATGATATATTATTGAAAAAAATATCTTCTCTTCATGAGATTACATAAATAAACCACTGCTAAAATTTAATGCACCCTTATTACTATTGCTTAATTCTAATGAAGAACTTTTGATTCTAAGTAGTCTACGAGAATAGTGTGAATCTCCATGCAGATCCTCCTCATCCTCTGCCATGAGGTCGTCATCAAATTCAATATCAGAGGTCTTGTTTGGTTCTCCATGACCTTGAGCTTTGTCTAATGTACCAGAATCCATCTTCGTGATGTCTTCTTTGGCTTGTGGAGCTTCAATATAGTTGGCTTCATGCTCCGCAAGCTTCTTCCTGAGTTCTTGGTACATGTCGACGACGTGCTTAGGCGTGCGACAAATTTTGGACCAATGTCCATTCATGCCACATCTGTAACATTTCTGGTCCTGTTTCCCATATTCTCCCCCTGAAAGCGTCTTCTTTGACTTCCCTTTATAGTTCTTCTTGAACTTGTTAGGGTTGTTTTGCGCCTTCGGTGGTGCCTTCGGTGCTCCTTTACCCTTGTTGTTATTCTTCTTGAATGACGTGTCATTTGCTTCTTGCGGTGCCATGGAGCCAGTAGAACAAGACAAATGATTCTGCTTGATCAATTTGTCCTCCCCCTGATCTTGCTGCAATGCATTGCTCAGGGCAACATAAGAGTCATATTTGTCCTTCTTATACTGGCGGCTCACATGGGTGAGCTTAGGGTGAAAGGTGGAGGGTCTTGTGGATGAGGTCGGGATCTTTAAGATCTTTGCCACATAGCGTCATGCGTGACACAATACCATAAAGCTTGGTATTGTATTCCTCAACAGTGTTGTAGTCTTGGAAGCGTAGGTTTTGCCATTCACGCTCCACTTTGGAAAGTAAGACTGCTTCAATTTGCTCAAAGCGATTACGTAGTGAGTCCAACAAGACCTTTGGGTTCGTTTTGGTCATGTACTCATTTTTGAATATAGTACATAAATGATGCCTCAGGAAATGCAGGGCTTGAGCTTGCTCCATTGCTGTTGCAGCAGGTTCTCCATTTTTGGACATAATTGTCTTCAAGAGATTTTTGCCACTAAGGAGAATTTCAGCATCAAGAGCTCATGACAGGTAGTTACTTTAATGGGTGATAAGCACGTCGAATTCTCTCTTTACAAGGTCAGACATCTGCATGATATCATGGTGCAAAAATTACTTCATGTATATGCAAGTAATATTTACAAGTAATAGGGGGCATAAGTAAAGTGGTATAACAAAAACTGTATGTTTAAGTTATTTTTTATTGGTATTTTTGCATAAAATAACCAATAAACCGTGAAAATGGAATAATATAAGGACTGTAGTCCATATTGATATAAATCTAGAAAAATCTGGGGTGTTATATGCAAAACAACACATTCCCGTGAAATTTCTATTTTTTATGTGATTTTCTGGTAATATTCATAATTTTCAGGGGCCTTCTACAAAAAATTGAGTCTGTTTCTGCGAGAAACAGAAAATCTCAAAATTTTGAGGACTTATTTACAAAATTTCCAAATATTTTTCGTTGATCGGACTTTTAATGGGCCAAAACCCGGCCCAAAATTGAGCCCAACCCATTTTCTTGTAGAGGGTATAATTAGGGATGAAACCTTAGTTTTCCTTCACTCTCTTCCTCATTTTCTCTCTTGCCCGGCCGCCACTCTCTTCTTTCTTCTTTCTCCCCACCGAAACCTTCTCTTTCTTTTCTTTCTTCCTTCCACCCACTGATAACCAAGCCACCAGATCCAGCGCGCACGACCTCAGCGCCAGCACGCGTGTCCAGCCGTGAAGCCCGGTCAGCGCGCGGCTGGTAGCGGTTCGACGCATCCGCGGGGAGGGGGGGGGGGCTTCCTCGCGCACGCGTGAGGGATCTGCGGGCTGGGCCTCGGGGAGGGGGCGTGAGCCTCGGGGTGGGGCGTGAGCGGGCCTAGGCTGCCGCGCTGCTTTGCAAGTCGGCGCGTGCGGCTTTCACCCTGCGCAACGGCTCTCGGACGCCCGGGTCTGGGCCTCGACGGTGGCCTACCGCGCATCGGCTCTCGTGCGTGTAGGCGGGTCCAGTGCTGTCGGTGCCTCGGTGTACGTGCTCCAGCGCCAGCGCCTACGTGCGTTGGCAGATCCGGATGCCCCATTTTTTTTTGACTTTCTTCAACATGCTATGATGTTGTGATGTATGGATTCGAGTCCAACGTCGGTGGGGCCGGATCTGGACTTATAGAACCCAGATCTGAACCGTCTCGGAACGGATCTTAAGATTTTTTTACTTTTTTTTCTTGTGGATCCAGTCACCTTCACCACTAGGGTTAGGATAGATCCGGTCTCTTCTTCTTGCCATCTTTGTGGCTCGAGTCGGTGAAGGGCACTCATGCGGCCTTTTTTTTTCTCGAATTTCTGGACGTACCCCGTTTCGGATCTGGATATTCCAGATCCTCCCGTTGCCGGTTCCAGATCCGGTTAGGGTTGGGAGATTGCGGGCGCATAAGTGCCTTTAATCTGATTTTGTTATTTCATGGTGCCGCCTCCTATGGCGGGCTTTTGTTGTTATAGATCTTGACTATAACGAGTCAAGATTTTTGTGGTGATCTTCTGGACAGATCTTGACTGCAACGAGTCAAGATACAAAATTAATCGAAAATCATACCTTTAATCGCCGAGTAGATGGCCGGCTCTGTAGAGCGTGCTGATAACGTGTTGAGTTATCGACGATCGCAGGCACGTAGATCAATGTAGAGAACAAAAACTAAAAGCAACAAGAATAGAGGAGACGAAATTCTTTATTCAATAATTCTGACGAAAATACAAAGGGGTGTCTCCTCAACTATTTATAAGGGGGAAACCCTACTTCGTGTTGGGTCCTAATTCGATAACGAGCCCATATGGGCCAAGAAGCCTTCTTCTAGAAGGTAGGCCTGGTCCAACAAGCGTTTTACAATATGATCGACGTGGTGGTTTCTTCTGGTCGTTAGAGCCCAGACCTCTCTTGCTACGGGCTGTGGCAAATCAACGCAGGATCACGTTGGAGGCGCTTTGCTTTGCGAATGCGATGCAGGACAAACTGGCACACGAGCACGTAAACTCATAGAACACTACAGGAATGTTGACACAAGCACGTAACCACTCGGCCCGACGCTGCAACTGCCCTCGCAGGGCCGGTCCTAAGATTTCGGGGGCCCAAGGCGAACCCACAAACTGAGGCCTTTCATATGAACATGAAATTTTATTTTGTTATACATTAATTTGTAATTTATACAAATACATTTCTAAACTTCGGTAATAATTGATTCCTACATATTATTTGAAAAGTTTCTAGATGAGAAATCATTAGTATGATCGTATATAGTAATTGTTGAATATCTTAATGAATAATGTGAGTTAGCTTATCTACTGGATGTGTTTGAGTGATACCGCACCGAAGTAAAAATTGACAAAATAATGAAACGGAGAAAATTCAACAATGATGATACTTATATATGATGATGCACAGGAATTTAAAGCATTGCATGACTTGTATCTTATGGGTTACCTGCCTATTTCCTACTACGCAGAACTGGACTCAGCTTCAATGGCGGAATGACCCCTTCACGAGCAACGTTTGGACTTACACTATTGGAGACATGGCTGCTGCCCGCGCCTCACCTGCACTTGTCGTGGTGGCTGAGAGGAAGACAAATTATCATTTAGATGCAAATTACCATGCAGTAGTGGCTCTACTCCACACTAGAGCACCTCCACTCTGAAACTCCATGGTGGGACAGCTCTGTAGGCACAATGCATGATCGAGAAGTCTTCAAGACTGCTGATGCGTGCGACTTAGGGTGGGCATGGTCCACCATTGGAGTGAACCACTCCAAGCTCATCAACTCAGTAACGTATAGCTGGGGCACCGTGGATTGTCCCACTGCTCCACTGGATATTCTGGGTCGGTCTCACTGCCCAACACCACGTCGTGCCTGACCAGCATCGCCTTCACAATGCTGCTCTTTATCACAATTCGTTGAACATCAAGGTGGCGACAATGCACTCGCTAGGCATCTTTTGCCGCATCCTCGCCGCCCGGTTTGTACAAGATGACATTGACATGAAGCCGCTACTCCACTTCGTCCATGCCACGGTTGTGCCCTCCATGGTAAACACCTACGCCTTCTATGGCCTCACCAACAACACTATCGACCTCGCGTTGTTCCGACGTCTGAACATCGGCGTTGTTGACAAAGGTTCTGGGATGCGCTACACCAACATGTTGGACACATAGCTCGATGTTGAGCACTCAACCATGATGAAACTCGGGTTCGGCGACAAAAAATCATGGTGCCCCGGACCGAGTGGCCATCGGCCGGGGAGGATTGGGAACTCGATTTGGACGTAGACCAATTTTGGTGTGTGCTGAAGCCGGTGGCTGACAAGCTGAGGCGGTTCAATCCACTTGACCCATAGGATCAATGGTTCTAAAAGAGCCAAATCATCGGTTCGTAGATCGGTTAGACCAACCCAAACCACGCCCAAGATGATGTGCAACTAGTGATTTTTTTTACCACGAGGGGATGAGGGCAAAAAAGCTAAGACGACATTGGTGTGTAACAAGACCACCACACGCGTCTTGATATGCACCAGCAGGGTCGTGTGCCCCCTCCCCTCCCGTCCCGTCCACATAGGCCTGAAAACGGTATGGATAAATCCCATGTGGCCGGCTACCATTTTCCGTATTAATATCATCATTTTTGTATTTTTGGAATAAAAACAGGAAACAAAAAAACTGAGGAAAGCGGGACCAGAAACAGTTTGGGATTTTTCCATCCGTCTAGACGAGATCCTATTTTCAACCTGTAAATCTTGTTATGTACTTATGCGGTTCCAACATAGAAGACAAAGTCCTAGCTTAGCCTAGTCTAGCACGGGATATACGCCCGCTCCCAAGTCCCAACCCTAGTTCAATTCCACCCAGATAGCCACTTGCCCCTGCCCGCCTCCCTCCTGTGTCCACCGTTGCCACCTCCACACACGAGCCTTGTTGCCCGTTGCTTTTGTCTCACCGACTTGATTATAGGTTATCAACCATTATCGATATATTTTTTACCGTTTCGAGTTTTCTTCCAATGTTTGAAGTTGCCCCATTCATTTTCATTACCATTTTTTTCGTTTTCGTTTCTGCCTGATAATGCAAATATGTGAAAGTGAAAACAGGAGAAGTGTTTTTTGGACCATTTTGAGCCCTACTCCCACACATATATGTTGCCGAGTAATAAATGGGCACGCCTTACTAGCCTAGCATTAAGCAAAAACATGCTTGGACCAGCACAAACTTTATCAAAGGTCATGTTTAGATCAATGCATAGTCTTGTTAGATATGTTGGTCTGATCGGTCCCTTGTGAACCTATATAGCTCATGATGAGCGGCCTGACTATGTATATCTCCCATCTCCACCTTCATTTCCAACTGACTACCTCTATCCTCTGGGTCCAAGTAGCCTTCTCGTCTTGATGGTGTAAGGATCATGACCATTGAGGTCACCCCAAGGTATGAATGTTTTTATGATAAATGACAAACATAAAATGTGACTAATGTCTACACGAGTGTTGTTCATGTAGGAAAACTTTTCTACTCTATGATGATTGTTGACGGCGGCCTTGGAGATGGATGACAATGACCGCAAGCATGGAGACTTGTGAGCTTGATGGAGTACAAGGGTTGATAGAGATGGATCAAATCGAAGGACAAGCTATGGAGCAAGTGTTGGGAACACTTGTCTAGTTGTTAGGGCTTTGAGTCCATAGAAAAAACTGTACTATCAATGGGGTCTAGGTCATTTCCCTTAAGTCATGTATAGTTGGTGATGTGCAAGGTTGCTCGGTGAAATCGTAGGCACTAGGTGACAGTGGAAAAACCAAGGAGCTGTTCAGAGAAGCCGGGAAACGAAGTCAAGCAAGGACGAGGAGTTTTAGCTTCTGGATGAAGTGACCAGATAGAGGGGTCAGTGGAGACCGGACTGTATAGTCACTAAGTGGACAGAGAGCAGTTTGCAAGGAATTTGTCTGCGTAAGGAATAATAGTGATCGGACGGTCCGCTTAGCAGACCGGACGGTCCAGTCTGTATGGAAACGTGCTGAGACAGAGAGGACGTAAATTAGGAGTTGTCTGGAATGGAGAGAGAATGTCTGACCGGACGGTCCGGTCAGTAGGAGATCAGCAAGGGTAGAGCCGTTGGTGCCGAGGATTGCAGTGACCGGACAGTCCGGTCAGTTGGCCTAGAAAGCTAATTTCGTGGAGCAACAACTAGTTGGAGGTTGGAAGCCTATATAACTTCATTGCTGGGGTCTTGGAGACTACTCTTGGCCAGTAGAATTGCTTGGAGCATTTGGTGAGAGCCAAGAGGAAAAGAGGAGAGCACTAGGAGTAGATATTGCATATCTTGAGAGTGCTAGTGAGAGTAACATGGAGTGATCTTGCACATCTAAGGCAAGGTGTCCTTGAGGGTGTGATCTAGGTTGTTACTCTTGGTCTATGATGAGACCTAGACCGGTTAGATGTCGGTGATCGAGCCTATCGTGATCGGTTGTGAAGGTCGTCACACGTCTGTACACGGTTTGAGCCCGCCGATGAAAAGGGCATTGCTAGTGAGCGTCTGTGTCGGCTTGGGGAGTCCGCCAAGTTCTCAAGGGAGGCGAGCTTGTGCCTTGGTGGCAGCGGTGACGCACACCGTGTCTGCACTCCGGGAGTGATTGCGGGCTCGTAGGCGAGAACTCCACATTGGTGACGGGAGGGACCGGGACTCCAGCGGGAGTGGTCCAACGAGGAGGAGGGAAAGGCACCATCCTTCCGGGACCTCGGGAAAAAATCATGAGTCATCTCTTACTCTACTCCTTACTTGATGCATTACTTTCCGCATTTACATACTGTGTTATTCATGCTTGTGTGTTTACCTTGCTCTAGTTGACTTTCTAGTAGACTTGCATGAATAGGCTTCTTTACTTGCTAGTAGTGCTTAGCTTTCATACTTGATCACTAGCATGTATAGGAGTTGCTTTAGCTTGTTTGATCACCCTAGTATGTATCATGCTACTCATGGTTGTGTGCCTTCCTTGTGCTTGTTGATTTAGTAGCTTTGCATGAGTAGGCCTCTTTGCTTGCTTTTTGTGTGCTTCTGCGTGTTCTTTGATTACTAGCTTGCATAGGACTTGTGTGCCTCATGTATGATCCACTAATATGCTTAGGTTGTCTTTCCTTTCATAGGATTATCTTGTTAGTGTGATCACCACTACAATTATGTAGGAGTTGTTTGAGTGGTCGGTTTTAGTAGTTGGCAAAATAGGTACATAGTTTGGGTTCCCGATTCACCCCATCCCCCTCTTGGTCACTCGATTCTTTCAAGTGGTATTAGAGCTTGGTGCTCATCATAGGGCTTAACCGCCTTGAGTAGTGACCGTATTGAGTTGGGATGTCATCCCATTCGGGGCCGGGTCATGGCTCATGGAAGGATCGCTTGAAAAGCTACCTAAATGCCATGATTTCGGATGAGTTGATAGACACAGTTATGGACTTTGCCAATACCTTTACCGAGGATCATGTATATGATGATGATGATTTTGTGGATGTGCCTAGTTCTAGTGAGTGCCTAGATTCTACTAGTGATGATTTGATAGGTTGCTCTACTAGTGTGCCTAATGTGATGATTGATGATGTTGGCTCTCTTGATCTTGCTTTCTCTTCTAGTATGACTAGTGCTGATGATGCTTATGAGTCTTTTATTGGTCATGCTAGTGATACACTTGTTGAGGAGTTCTTTGTTTTTCGTGCTAATGAGAATGAGGACTTACTTGACTCTCTTATTCGCTTGCGAGATATTGTGAACCGGATTGGAGCGACTAATTTTGAGCTTCCCAAGATTGTGATAGTCGAGAAGATCCTCACCTTGCTCCCTAGCAGCAAGCTCCTCTACATCACCCTTGATCTAATCATGGAGAAGTGTCTCTCCGTTGAGGATGTGATTGGGGTGCTCTTTGAGGGTGAGAAGATCACCACAAGCTGGAATGAGGAGAAGACTTCCAAGGCGAACAATGGAGCATCCTCAAGAAAAGGGAAAGAAGTAGCTTCGAGCTCAAACTTCTTTGATCCCTCGACAAGATTGCCTTGCAGCAGCTTCTACAACCCGTTCGGATCAAGACCTACACCAAGCTCTTCATCAGGCACTTTATCAAGCTCTACCCTAAGTGTCATTCCAAGTTCTACTCCAAGCACTTGGGGTGGACCACGCATTTGTATAGGGGGAACACCAAAAACAATGCTCACACGATCATTAGAGATGATCAATCTCACCACTACGGCTCCGACGCCTCCACCTCCTCCGCCACAAGATCGACTTTGGCATCTTCGTCGAGCTCACCAGCAGGATCTCATCTTTCAACTTGGTGAATTTGTGAGAAATCCGAATGATGGCCTATGTGATACTCTCTTTAGCATTTATGATCTTGTGTGTAGGATAAACTCATTCAGAGGTCTTCGAAGGATCCCATCATATGAAGTGATTGATAGACTCCTTTTGCAAATCACAACTCCTGAGAGGGGTTCTTACTTAAGGAGGTAGTCAACAGAAGGCATGAGCTCTCAATTGAAAGGGCAATGTAGATAATACTTGTGCTCCACTCACAAGTGGGACATGTTCTTGAGCATGTCACTGGACTCTATGATCCTCCTCACTACTATATCACCCTTGACAATGTGCACATGGGGGATGGTCATTGGAGGTATCGTGGTCCTCACTATTCCATCAGAAGGAGACTTCAGGAAGGGATTGCAAGAATCCCTATCTATGAGGATGGGCTTATCGCTCGACGTTATGAGGTTAGTGCTGGTCAATCAAGTAATGCTTTGGATACTAACCCTTCTTCCTCTAGTGCTTGTCTTATGGCTACCACTAGGGTCAACTACAAGAGTGGAGGTACTCATTAGATTGTTGACAGTGGGTGCACCCAACATATGACCGGGAAGCCAACCATGTTCACCAACATTGATGAAGATGAAGACAGTAAAAAGGTGACTTTTGGGGATAACTCAAAAGGGAGAGTCAGAGGATCAGGCAAAGTGGCCATTACTGAGGACCTCCATCTCTCCAAGGTCTTTCTTGTAGAAACCGTCAACTTCAACCTCCTGTATATTGGTCAACTTTGTGACGTGGGTTTTAAGTGCACATCTGATGATGATGGTGCAATGATTGAAAATGCAAAGAAAGGGCTAGTATTCCATGGTGTAAGGCATCGAAACCTGTATGTCACGGACTTTAAATCAACCAATATGCCACCAAGCACTTGTCTCTTCACTAAGGCAACTAAAGGATGGTTGTGGCATAGAGGACCAGCACATGTTGGAATTGAAAGTTGCCTAGAGGGGGGGAGTGAATAGGCAAATCTAAAGATCCTACGAAATTGGACTTAAATAAATTTATTAGACTGACCGGCAGTGCCGGTGACGGTGATCGGCAGTGCCGATGGCCACTGCCGATGGGAGATCGGTAGTGCCGATGGATGAACAGACAGTCATGTGAAATCTAGGTTTAAGTGGTTTCGCGGTTACTATGTAATAATTGACTACAACAGTAGAATAGAAGGAACACTATGACAATAGGAAATAACAAAACAAGGGCTACTCAAGTAGATCTAGCAATTTAAGCAACTACAAGAATAAACCCTAGATAATGACTAATTAAACAACAAGTAAATAAAAGAGCACACGGAGACACAATATTTGTTACCGAAGTTTGGGCTCACAAAGAACCCTATATCTCCGTTGAGAAGTCCACAAAGGACTGGGTCTCTTTCAACCCTATTCTCACTCAAGCGACCACAAAGATCGAGCTCGAGTTCTCCACTAGCAAATCCCTTGCGTGATGGGTGATACAAACTTCCCGAGGCGTCACCACACAAGTTGGGAGCTCTACGGGCACCTCTAACCGTCTAAGAGCAAAGCTCCAAGAGTAACAAGCACAAGTTACAAAGATGATTAAATCGAATGCTCAAGAGTGGAGGGGTGCTCTTTTCACTAGGAATCAATGGCTCACTCAAACCCTAGATCAAGGAATGAAGCTTGAACTTGGAGAGGGAGAGTGAGGAGAGTGAAGCTCAAAAGTGCCAAATGATTTTCGGATTCTAGCGAGAGGGCACGAAGTAGGGTGAGAGCCTTTTATACAAAGGGCTCAAAAAGAGCTGTTGGCCTGTCTGGACGACCCGCACCGGCACTGCCGATCAAGCCATCAGCACTACCGGTAGGGTTTCTGATACACTATCATAGATCTGCAGGCAAGGATTCGGTCCGCACCGGCATTGCCGATCAAGACATCGGCACTGCCGATGACGTAGCCACAGAGAAGACAAGTCATCTCTAGAGATCTTGACCGACACTGCTGATCAAGAAGACCGGCACTGCCGATCGCAGTCAGCCAGAGAGCTCGAGGGGTGACAGTCTCTGTGGAGAGGGGACCGGCACTGCCGATCAGGGGATCGGCACTGCTGATGAGCTACAGGCTGAGCCAGACAGAAAGAGTGGTTCTCTGGTAGAACCGATCAGCACTGCCGATCAGGGTGATCGGCACTACCGATGAGCTACAGCCAGAGAGCCAGAGAGAGCAGCCTTCTCTGGATGAAGCAACCGGTACTGCCGATGAGGCCATTGGCACTGCCAATGATGACAAGACAGAAGCCAGAGAAGTGTCTGGGCATCACAGTGCCTCTGGGAGAGTGGATCGGCACTGCCGGTGAGGACCATTCTTAATTGTATTGACGCCAATCACCAAAATAAAATTAGGGGCCTAGATGTACTTTCAATCTCCCCCTTTTTGGTGATTGATGACAATACAACTAGATTTCATAGAAATGTGCAGTAAATTTCATTTTGTGATATAAAAGAGATGTGGAGCTCCCCCTAAGTCTGTGCATATGAGAAATAATAATCAATGAGTAACAAGGCACATATTTAAAGAAAAGTGTGAGAGCTCCCCCTAACACCGTGCACGTGAGACAATTTGCAAAAATTAAGCATAAGACATGAGAGAATGCAGATGACAAGTATTTTCACATAAATGCATCTAGAAAGTGAAAACCAACAATACATCATCACAGGGGTCATGAATAGCACAATAACTTATAAAGCATAAATAGAGAATTTTAAAAGCACGCAGAAATTAAGGAGTTTTACAAACCACAAACCACAAACAAGCAAGTACAAATTGTCCATCACTCTCACAACTCACAAAATGGAAACTAACAAGAAAACTAACTGAACCAATCCAATCTTCTTCTCCCCCTTTGGCATCACAACACCAAAAAGAGGAAAAGAACCACCTCAAGCCTCACTCATCCGTGGAAGCATCGTCGTCGTCCTCATCATCATCCTGAGCCTTCTGAACAACCTGTGTAGCCTGAGTGTAGATACCCCAGGGATCATCATAAGTACTCATGTCCGGCAGAGGAGTGAACTAAACTGGAGGTGGAAGCTCAACACTAGTGGTGGCGGCGATGGTCCTCATATAGGTCTGCATCTGAGAAAGAGCCTGCTACTGCTCTCTAACTGCCACTGCAGTGTCCCGACATATGCAAAACATAGACCTGATGGCTCAGGAGACCTTCGAAGACCGACGGCGAGGGGGAGGGGCAGCACTAGTGCCGGCTACCTCTCCCACTGCTGCTGCTGCTGAATTCTGAGGCACATCTGCAGCTGGAGGGGTGCCACCGTGAGGAGGAGACGCAAGAAGAGGAAACTTCTTCAGCGTGACTGAGGGATGATTGTGATCACAAATGAACTGACAGCCCATAACACGCAGAATCATCTTCATGAAGTAAGGAGCATAGATCAAAGAGGCCTTACTGGTATAGGAGTTGTAGAGAATCTCTGTCCACATGAACTCAAACACACTGAAAGGCTCTGCTCCCTCTTTCATAGCAAACATCAAGGTCTTGGTGGAACTAAGAATGTGAGTGTCATCCCCCACCTTAGGAGTCAAGGTCACCCTGAGCATGTTGTTGAGAACCCAAAAATATGGCTTTATGCCATGATATGAACCAAACTCAACACCACGCTTAGGGTTAGCATACCTAGCATCATAGATGAAACCCCACTCACTGTCCTCCTGAGGATCAAACACTGTGGCCTTCACCTTCTCATTATCTGAGTCATCAAATCCAAGAATGTGAGTGAAGTTGAAATTGGTGATACTGAACCTGTTCTCCTCAATGGTCCAGTGCATCTTGGAATCCAGCTGATTTTCCTCATCCTGCTCAACCCAAAGAGTAGAGTAGAACTGGGCAATGATCTCATCGTTCCAGTGCTGGTGCATGCCCATGATAGCAGTCAAGTTTCTCCTGTCACACTCTGCCTGGATCAGCTCAAAAGTGGGATCATTGACTGCTTCCATCCACTGCTAGTCAATGCACTTCATGGGAACAACTCTGTGAGTAGTCTTCTTGAGAATGTTCCCGTACCAGGACACCTGAGTCAAGTCCCAAAATCTGATATCTGAAATCCCAGGATGCTTGGGCTGGGTCCAGGGGTTGGTATGTCTGTACTCCTTCATCTCATCCCTGGACAGAGGTATAGGGATCCTAAAGTCCTCAGATACCTGAGGTGCCAACATCTGATGAGTGACAGAGGAGTGAAGAGGTCCAGGCTGAGGCTAAAAGACCTCATCCTCAGACTCCTCACCCTCTCCATCACTCTCCTCCTCCTCTTGCTACTCACTCTGCTCTTCCTCTTATGCCTCCTCTGACTCTTCCTCCTCCTCACTAGGAGAAGGCTGACATGGTGGAAGGGCCTTTCCTTTGCCCTTGCCACGCCCAAGGCCAACACCACGGGAGGTGGTTTGGTTGAAGTCACCGCCTCGGCCTCGCTTGCCTCCCCCACCACGACGAGCAATGGGGGACACGTCGGGATCAAAGTCCTCGTTCGAGTCACTGGGAGTGCCCGGATGCTTCTGTCGCTTGCCACCTGCCATCTGTCAAGCAGAGAAGAAGTGGTGCGAAAAGATTGCAATAAAAATAGTATTGAACTGCTCTCTGGTTTGCTTTGACCGGCAGTGCCGGTGGGTCAAACAAAAAGCAGCCTGAGTGAAACTGCTCTCTGGCTGGCCCAACCAACAGTGTCGATGACTGACATCGGTAGTGCCAATCAGTTCGAACCGATTGCTTAGGGTTGCATAGGGTTTCTTCGAGAAGAAGTGCTGCAATGGTCACTTAGGGTTTCTAGATCTCTCGATAGGCAGTGCCGGTAGGGGCCATCGGCAGTGCTGACCGAGAGAGAATCAAACCCTAAATCCACTAAAAATTGAGATTTAGCCTCTAAAACTTTACCAAATTGCATGAGTGACTAAATTACTCCTAGATGAACATCTCTATCAAGTGAAATTACACAAAAATATGAGGCATTGCAAGATTCAAAAGATGGAGATTTTCAATAATACCTACAAAAAGGTCCTTCAAATCCGGGAGGAGATGGAGGAGGGAAGGCCTAGGAGATGATTTGATCCACTCCTCGCTTGATTCCATGAAGATTAGCAAGTTTTTTGAGTGGATTGACTTGGGTTAGGGTTAGAGACGAGAGAGGGGCGAGTTGGGTCTGGAAACTGAGAAGAGGACTCGGTCCCGTGAGGGGACCGAGTCAATTTCAAACATCTGGACCTCACATCGGCAGTGCCGGTGTTGAGAATCGGCAGTGCTGGTGCGGGTCAACGCACAGATCTAGTCCCCCATCGGCAGTGCCGGTGATGAGCATCGACAGTGCCGATGAGGGCTGCCCAAGGGACAAAAATCCCAGACAGAGGGCTCTCTCTGTTGGACACTTGATCGGCAGTGCCGATCCTCTGAAGATCAGACAGGACAGAGGAAAGGAGAGGGGAATTTTCAAAATAATCTTTTGATGGATAGGGGGAGATCTTGACATCCTATGGTCAGCCAACAATCAATATCTCATAACATTAACCATATTTTGACAAGATTTGATCTAGAGATCAAAACTTAGCACCAATAGCAAAAATAATAGACTTTTCACATAAAGCAATGATTTTTGCAATAATGAAACAATCACCATTCAGATGTGCACATCCTCTACATCACATTGCTAGAGTCAAGAATATTTAGTTCACTCCTAAGATAGCAAAATCTCTTCTCATCTAGGGGCTTGGTGAATATATCGGCTAGTTGATCTTCGGTTCGTACATGATTAACTTCTATAACCCCCTTTATAGAATGATCTCTCAAGAAGTGGTGGTGAATGTCTATATGCTTTGTGCGCGAATGCTCAACGAGGTTATAAGCAAGCTTTATGGCACTCTCATTATCACATAGGAGAGGAACACAGCTCAATTTGTAACCGTAGTCCCTTAGAGTTTGTCTCATCCAAAGTAGTTGTGCACAACAACTATTGGCTGCAACATACTCCGCTTCGGCCGTGGAAAGTGCAACAGAATTTTGTTTCTTGGATGACCATGACACTAGATACCTACCCAAAAGTTGGCATGTATCAGAGGTACTCTTTCTATCTACCTTATCTCCGGCATAATCCGCATTGGAATAGCCTAATAGGTTAAACTTTGAACCCTTGGGATACCAAAGCCCTAGGTTGGGTGTGTGAACCAAATATCTCAATATTCTCTTAACAACCACCATGTGACATTCCATAGGAGCGGCTTGAAAACGTGCACACACACACACACTAAGCATGATGTCGGTCCTAGATGCACAAAGATAAAGCAAAGAGCCTATTATAGAGCGATAGACCTTTTGATCAACGGGTTTATCCTTTTTGTTGAGGTCAAGGTGGCCATTTGTTTTCATGGTAGTTTTGATGGGCTTTGCCTTGTCCATGTCAAATTTCTTCAATAATTCTTGTGTGTACTTTGCATGACATATGAAGGTGCCCTCCTTGAGTTGCTTTACTTGGAAGCCTAGAAAGACTATCAATTCTCCCATCATGGACATCTCAAACCTTTTGGTAATTATCTTGCTAAATTCATCACAAAAGGTTTTGTTAGTAGAACCAAATATAATGTCATCGACATATATTTGACATACAAAGATATCATCACCAAAACGCTTAGTGAAGAGGGTTGCATTGGTCTTGCCATTGACAAAACCCTTTTTAACAAAAAAATCCCTAAGGTATTCATACCATGCTCTTGGGGCATGCTTAAGCTTATAGAGCGTCTTATGGATTTTATAAACATGGTTAGGATACTTAGGGTCTTCAAAGCCCGGTAGTTGCTCCACATACACCTCTTCCTTCATTGGCCCATTTAGAAATGCACTTTTCACGTCCATTTGGTATAACATAAAATCATGATAAGTAGCAAAAGCAAGTAATATTCTAATAGATTCAAGCCTTGCTACGGGGGCATAAGTTTCATCAAAATCCAAACCTTCCACTTGTGAATACCCTTTTGCCACGAGCCTTGCCTTGTTTCTTGTCACAACACCATCTTCATTTTGTTTGTTGCGGAACACCCATTTGGTGCCCAAAACATTCTTGTTCTTTGGCCTTTCTTCCAATGTCCACACTTCATTTCTTATGAAGTATTTCAATTCTTCTTGCATGGCCATCATCCAATCCACATCCTCAAGTGCTTGTTCTATCCTAAATGGCTCCATAAAAGAGACAAAAGAGTAATGTTCACAAAAATTACTAACTCGAGATCTAGTCATTACCCTCTTGTCAATATCTCCAAGAATTTGCTCGATGGGGTGATCACATTGTATATTTTGATGCACTCTTGGGTGTGGTGGAATTGAGCTTTCTTGACCACCATCTTTATCAACCTCTTCATCATGTCTTTGAGAATCATTACTTGATGCTTGTTCATGATCCCCAACATCTTGATCTTGACCACTTGCGTGATCTATTTCTTCATTCTCATGATGTTGGTTTTGTCTTGAGGGAGAGGGTTGATTTTCAACACTTGATGTTTCTCGTGGTCTCACATCACCAATGGCCATCCTTTTTATTGCATTTCTAGGAGCTTCATCATCTACACCATCATTAACAACTTGGTCCCCTTGAGAGCCATTAGATTCATCAAATATCACATCACGTGAAATTTCAACACAACTGGTGGTTTTGTTGAACACACGATAGGCATGAACATTCGACCCATAACCAAGGAGGAAACCTTCATCAACTTTTAGAGCAAACTTAAAAGTCTTGGGTTTCTTGTTTAGCATAAAGCATTTGCTCCCAAAAACACGAAAGTAGGAAATATTAGGCTTGTTACCGGTTAGTAGCCCATATGGTGTTTTCTTCAATAGTCAATGGAGATACAACCGGTTGGAGGCATGGCATGCTGTGTTGACGGCTTCGGCCCAAAAACGGTCGAACGTCTTGTATTCATCAAGAATTGCTCTTGCCATCTCAATGAGCATGCGGTTCTTTGTTTCGGCCACCTCATTTTGTTGAGGGGAGTAGGGTGCCAAAAATTCATGCTTGATGCCTTCTTCATCAAAATACTCTTCAACTTGAGTGTTCTTGAGTTTGGTGCCGTTATCACTCCTTATTTTCTTGATCTTGACTTCATATTCATTTTGTGCTTTTTTCATGAAGGCCTTGAGCACATCTTTTACTTCACCTTTATCATGCAAGAAGAATACCCACGTGAAGCGAGAAAAGTCATCAACAATTACAAGACCATATTTGTTACCACCAATACTTATGTAGGAGACCGGGCCGAAGAGGTCCATGTGCAACATCTTCAATGGTCTTGTGGTGGTCATCATATTCTTGGCGGGGTGTGATGCTCCAACTTGTTTTCCCGCTTGGCATGCACTACAAATTTTATCCTTCTCAAAGCAAACGTCAGTTAGTTCTATGATGTGGCCGCCCTTTTGGAGTTTGTAAAGATTTCTCATACCAACATTGGCTAGCCTTCTATGCCACAACCACACCATGTTGGACTTTGCTAATAAGCATGTACCAAGTCTAGCTTCATCATGGAGAAGTCCACAACATAAAGCTTTCCTTTAAGCACACCCTTAAAAGCAATCGAGCCATCACTCCTCTTATAGACGGTCACACCACATTCATTGAACAAATAATCATAGCCCATTTTACAAAATTGCGAAATGGACAAAAGATTGAAGTCAACATGATCGACAAGCATAACCTTAGAGAGAGAATACGAAGGAGTGAGAGGGACTTTACCATAACCTAGTACTTGTCCTGTTCCATTGTCACCAAATGTGATGTACTCATTTTTGTTGTGACTTGGCTCGAATGACTTGAACATCTTTTTGTCTCCGATCATATGATTGGTGCATCCACTATCAATCACCCAACTTGATCCTCCAGAGACATAGTCCTATAAAACAAATTAAGCTTTATTTTTAGGTACCCAAATTTGCTTGGGTCCTTTCACATTAGTCACAAGCACTTTGGACACCCACACATAAGTCTTTGGCCTCTTGTTGCGTGGCCCAACATATTTAGCAAAGACACGACCATGCATGTTTCTCATGAGCACATAAGAGGCATTAAAATCATGAAAGAGTGCACATGAGGTGTTAGGCACATTAGCATGAAATCATTAACAAAAGAAGTTTGGTTAGTTTCATTGTTCTTGGCTTGCTTCGTTTGATAAGATCCTTCCTTGGTGACCTTGAGGAATTCCTTCCCTTTCTTGTTCTCCCTAGCATTGTTCTTAGCACCCTCAACATAACCAATGCCATCCATGACATGTGGCATTCTAGTATATGAGTATGCACCTCTTGCATACTTTGCCTTCTCATCGTCAACAACATTTTTCTCATGTTGTATTTTGCTTTCAAGAGCTTTTACTTGCTTGTTCAAATCATCAATCAATTTGATATTAGTAGCACAAGCATCAACATCAATATTATAGCATCTATCACATCCTTTGCTAGTGGAAGCATGAGAGGAATTATTTGAGGAGGATGTGAAAGTTGAAAGAATCCTATATTGTTCTTCAAGAGACTTATGAGCCTTTTCCAAATCCTCATACTTCTCTTGAAGTTCATCTTTAGTGCTCTTAACATTCTCACAAGTATTCTCAATTTTAGTGAGAGACAAAGTAAAGTCATTATTTTTCTTTCTCTCTTCTTCTAGGAGCTTCTCTAATTCAAGGTTTCTTTTCTTTTCAAGAATAAGCAAGTCTTCTTGTTTCTCAAGTAGCTCCTCTTTCCTATCATTTTCTTCCTTTTGTTTTTCAAGTAATTCCACAAATTCAAGCATTTTGGGAAGTGAAGCATTAACATCATCATCATCATCATCACTACTACTAGCATAAGAGGAACGCTTGTGTTTAGATTTTGTTACCTTCGATCCTCTTGCCATGAGGCACTTGTGAGTGTTGTCATTATCATCATCATCACTCAAGCTCCCAAATACAGAAGTGTTGATGGGAGTGACGCCAATGGCAAGTGTAGCAATGCCTCCCTCATCCGAGTCAGGTTCGAAGGAGGAAGATGAGGATGAGTCATCGAAATTCCATTCTTAGCCAATGTGGGCTTCACCTCTTCTATGCTTCTTGTACTTCTTCTCTTTCTTGTGCTGTTTGTCCTTCCTTATTTCTTCCTTGTTCTTCTTCTTTGGACATTCCACAATGAAGTGTCCTTCATCACCACATTCATAGCAAGTTCTCTTTGACTTTCTTGCTTTGTCTTTATCATGGCTTTTCTTCTTATAACTATCTTTCTTAAGGAATGACTTGAATCTTCTCACAAGTAAAGCCATCTCATCATCACTATCTTCATCACTAGAGTCAACCACTTTCTTCTTCTTCCTTTCTTGCTTTTCTCGTGTAGCATTGAGTGCTACATTATTTTTATCACCATTTGCTCCCTCAATTTGCTTGATCAAGGCATTTATTTTGTTGGCTTGATCATTTTGTTGCTTTTGGGAAAGAAGCTTCCCGAGCACTTCATCGATGGAGAATGTTTTAAAGTTGTCCTTCTCTCTAATGTTTGAGCAAATGTTGCTATCCCAAGGTCTCAATGCTTGTAGTAGTCTCTTGTTGATATCCAAGTCGATCATTCTAGCTCCTAGTGCTCTTCTTTGATTCACAATTCTTATGAGCCTATCATGAATTTCTTTTGGGCCTTCTCCCGGACCCATGATGAACAAGTTGAACTCATTTTGTAATTATTCAAGTCTTGCATCTTTAACGAAATCAATGCCCTCATAGATAACCTCAAGTTTTCTCCATAGTTTGTTGGCATTCTTTATTCCGGCTACCTTGTCATACTTGGTGGCACTAAGTGCGGAAACAATTGCACTAGCAGCCACGGCATTGCAATGAATGTTGATTTGATCCTTACGGGTTGGATTGTCTCTATTTTCTCACAAGAAACCATTCTCGGTTATACTTGCAACATGAAGACTCATGGATTCCAAATACATCATCATCTTGCATTTCCAATGATCATAAAATTATCCATCAAAGTAGGGGAGTCTACCGGACCCTTGCCCAATGCGATCTTCTTTGAGATCATCATAATCAAACATGACATTGTTGTAGGTTTTTGGTAGCCCATCTTTATCAATATCTTCAGTCATTGGATTTTCTCCAAATACATCATCCTCGATCCCTGCTCCGGATGTTCCACTAGGCGGAATTTCCTTTCCCTTTGTCATCTTTATCTTCAAGCGGTTAAGCCTTCAAGAAGATCCTGCTCTGATACCAATTGAAAGTTGCATAGAGGAGGGGTGAATAGGCAAATCTAAAAATCCTACGAAATTGGACTTAAACAAATTTATTAGACTGACCGGCAGTGCCGGTGATGGTGATCGATAGTGCCAATGGCCACTGCCAATAGGAGATCGGCAGTGCCGATGGATGAACAGACAGTCGTGTGAAATCTAGGTTTAAGTGGTTTTACGGTTACTATGTAATAATTGACTACAACAGTAGAATAAAAGGAACGCTATGACAATAGGAAATAACAAAACAAGGGCTACTCAAGTAGATCTAGCAATTTAAGCAAATACAAGAACAAACCCTAGATAATGAGTAATTAAACAACAAGTAAATAAAAGAGCACATGGAGACACAAGATTTGTTACTGAAGTTCGGGCTCACAAAGAACCCTACGTCTCCGTTGAGAAGTCCACAAAGGACCGGGTCTCTTTCAACCCTATTCTCACTCAAGCGACCACAAAGATCGAGCTCGAGTTCTCCATTAGCAAATCCCTTGCGGGATGGGTGATACAAACTTCCCGAGGCGTCACCACACAAGTTGGGAGCTCTACGGGCACCTCTAACCGTCTAAGAGCAAAGCTCCAAGAGTAACAAGCACAAGTTACAAAGATGATTAAATCGAATGCTCAAGAGTGGAGGGGTGCTCTTTTCACTAGGAATCAATGGCTCACTCAAACACTAGGTCAAGGAATGAAGCTTGGACTTGGAGAGGGAGAGTATGGAGAGTGAAGCACAAAAGTACCAAATGATTTTCGGGTTCTAGCGAGAGGGCACGAAGTGGGGCGAGAGCCTTTTATACAAAGGGCTCAAAAAGAGTCGTTGGCTTGTCTGGACGCCCCGCACCGGCACTGCCGATTGAGCCATCAACACTGCCGGTAGGGTTTCTGACACACTGTCATAGATCTGCAGGCAAAGATTCGGCCCGCACCGGCACTGCCGATTAAGACATCGGCATTGCCGTTAATGCAGCCACAGAGAAGACAAGTCATCTCTGGAGACCTTGACAGGCACTGCCGATCAAGAAGACCGGCACTACTGATCGCAATCAGCCAGAGAGCCCGAGGGGTGACAGTCTCTATGGAGAGGGGACCGGCACTGCCGATGAGCTACAGGCTGAGCCAGACAGAAAGAGTGGTTCTCTGGTAGAACCGACCGGCACTGGCGATCAGGGTGATCGGCACTGCCAATGAGCTACAGCCAGAGAGAACAACCTTCTCTGGATGAAGCAACCGGCACTGCTGATGAGGCCATCGGCACTGCCGATGATGACAAGACAGAAGCCAGAGAAGTGTCTGGGCATCACAACGCCTCTGGGAGAGTGGATCGGCACTGTCGGTGAGGACCACCGGCACCGCCGATGAAGGCAAAAATAGAGGGCGATAGAAATGGAATTTATGGGAAATTTGAGCATTTGACTTTACCAAATTTATAAATTATACCCCTCTTAATAGTATGGTTTATCTATACTCAAGATTAGATAAAAACAACATGAATCCTTCATTCTTGAGTGAATTTTGGACTTTCAACTTGAGGCAAATGACCATCTTCTTTTCTCCCTTTTTGTTTCAATGCATTTCACTCATCAATTGAGATAGTCATCTACACACATACTCAATGAAAGCATTAGTCCATTCTTAATTATATTGACGCCAATCACCAAAACAAAATTAGGGGCCTAGATTCACTTTTAGGAATGAATCAGCTCAGAAAAGTGGTCAAGAGGAATCTAGTTGAAGGAATCAAGGATGTGACATTTGAGAAGGACAAACTGCGCAGTGCTTGTCAGGCTGGAAAGCAAGTTGCATCTTCATATCCCACCAATTCTTTCATGTCTATATCTCGTTCTCTGGAGCTCTTGCAAATGGACTTGTTTGGGCCAACATATTACAAGAGTTTGGGAGGGAACCTATATTGCTTGGTGATTGTGGATGACTTCACGAGATACACTTGGACCTTCTTTCTTGTGGACAAGTCTCAAGCAAGTGATATCTTCAGAAAGTTTGCAAGGAGAGCAAAGAATGAATTCAATGCCAATAATGTGAAGATAAGAAGTGACAATAGGACTGAGTTCAATAACACAACAGTGGAGGAATATTGTGACAAGAAGGGGACCAAGCATGAATTCTCCGCTACATATACTCCCGAGCAGAATGGAGCAGTGAAGAGGAAGAACAAGACACTCATCACTCTTGCTCTTGCCATGTTGGATGAGTGTGGAACCCATGAGAGGTTTTGGGCTGAAGCAATCAACACAGCTAGCTACACTTCAAACTATGTCTATCTCCACCGACTATTGAAGAGGACACCCTATGAGCTATTGGTTGGACGGAAACCGAATTTTTCCTATTTTCGGGTCTTTAACTGTACTTGCTATATTCTCAAGAAGAGGAGGAAGCCCGAGAAGTTTGAGAGCAGAACTAATAAAGGCATTCTTGTTGGGTACTTAGTGACTTCTAAGGCATATAGGGTCTATAACTCAGCCACAGGTTGTGTGGAAGAATCCTATGATGTGCAATTTGATGAGTCAAATGGTTCTCAGAAGGGAGATGAATTTTATGAAGTGAACATTGAAGATGAGCCTATGAGGGAAGCTTTGAGCAACATGCCCGTGGGCGAGGTTTGACCCCACGAGGCCAATGATGATGATATTGGTGAACCCTCTACTCCACCACCTCAACCAACCTCCTCCTCTGAGGTGCAAGAACCAGCCCAACATGCCATTGACACACCCACTAGCTCCTCCTAAGATTCATTGAGAGTGCATCCATCCACCCAAGTAGAAACTCAAGTCAGAAGTAAGCCACAAGCTTCCCCACATACTTCCTCTCAAGCCACTTCTCCAAGCTCCTCACATGACACCTCCTCATCCACTCCAAGCTCAAGTTCCAAAAAGAAAAAGCATATGAGTGATTCTCCCACCTCACTAAGAATCCAAGACACTCATATCTCTAGAAACCAAGCAATCCATGATGCACAAGATATTTCACCTAGACATCCTCCCACTCAAGAAGAACACCATCCTAGACCCAAGGCCATCAACAAGGATCACTCACGTGACTTGATTATTGGGAGTCCATCTCAGGGAGTTAGGACAAGGAGGAATCAATACAAGCCCAACTATATGAGTGAAGAAAATGATGATGAGGCAAATGTTGCAATTGAGAACTTCTCTTTCGTCTCCATGATTGAGCCTAGAACAATTGATGAAGCTATGGATGATCACAAATGGGTTATGGCCATGCAAGAAGAACTAAACATCTTCAAGAGATGCAAAGTATTGAAATTCGTTGAGAGGCTCAAGAATCATAATGTGGTTGGCACCAAATGGGTCTTCAAGAACAAGCAAGATGAGAACGGGGCAATTGTCAAGAACAAGGCTCATCTAGTGGCTAAGGGATATTCTTAAGTGGCGGGCATTAACTTTGAAGAAACCTTTGCTCCTGTGGCCCGTCTTGAAGCTATTCGTATCTTACTTTCCTATGCATCACATAATAGCTTCAAGCTTTTTCAAATGGATGTTAAAAGTGCCTTCTTGAATGGAGAGATCAATGAAAAAGTCTATGTGGAACAACCTCCAGGGTTTGAGGACCCTAAACATCCAAGACATGTGTACAAAGTGAAGAAAGCTCTCTATGGACTCAAGCAAGCACCAAGGACATGGTATGAACATTTGAGGAACTTCCTACTCAAGAATGGATTCACCATTGGAAGCATTGACAGCACCTTGTTCACAAGGCATGTTGGTCAGGACCTCTTTGTATGCCAAATTTATGTGGATGATATCATCTATGGGTCAACCAATGAGAAGTTCAATGAAGAGTTTCGAGAAATGATGGCTAGGGATTTTCAAATGTCCATGATTGGAGAGCTGCATGTGTTTCTTGGTTTTCAAGTGAAACAATTGAGAGAAGAGAACTTCATCTATCAAGAGAAGTACACCAAGGACCTACTCAAAAGATTCAACATGGAAAATTGCAAGACCTTGCATACACCTATGGCAACTAGCAAATCCTTGGATAATGATGCAAAGGGTAAACCGGTGAACCCCAAGCTCTATAGATCAATGATTGGGTCCTTGCTCTATCTCACCGCCTCAAGACCGGACATCATGTTTAGTGTGTGTTTGTGTGCATGCTATCAAGCAAATCCAAAGGAGTCTCACTTGAAGGCAGTGAAGAGGATTCTTAGATACCTCAAGTACACACCTACCATGGGGCTAAGGTATCCTAGAGGAACAAGCTTTGAGTTACTTGGGTATTTGGACTTAGAATTCGCGAAATGCAAAGTGAATAGGAAGAGTACATCAGGAGGTTGCCAATTTCTTGGAAGATCTCTAGTATCTTGGAGCTCAAAGAAGCACAACTCGGTGGCTCTATCTATAACTAAAGCAGAGTATATGGCAGCGAGAGCTTGTTGTGCACAACTTCTCTACATGAGGCAAACTCTCTCGGATTATGACCTCAACTTCACTCAAATGCCATTATATTATGATAGTGAAGCGGCAATCAAAATGCCTCTCAAAACTGGAGATCATGGTCATGCAAAGCATACTCAAGTCAAGCATCATTTCATAAGAGACCATGTTGAGAAGAAGGATATTGAACTGGTGAGTGTGCGGACTCATAAACAATTGGCGGATATCTTCACCAAGCCACTCGACAAGAAGACCTTCAACAAGCTAAGGGGAGAACTCAATGTTCTCGACCTTTCAAACTTCACATGAATAACCCTAAAGCTTGTCTCTTGTAAATATGTATAGTCTTGTTTGTTTTGTTTGTTGTTTGTGTCTTTGTTTTGTGCTTGTTTCTCTTTGCTTGTAGGTTCATCGTACCTCCTTGAGATAGCAATGGATATGGGTTAAGTTTGGGATGGTGGTTCATGGTGTGCCCAAGGCTTTGAAGAATGGTTCATTGTGAGTAAGCTCAAGAAGGGAACAACTCGTCGTTGACACTTTGGTTTGTAGCGGTTCTCTTTCTTTCCTTTAGCATCGCATCATACATTTGTCTACTTGTTGCATTTGCATTTGCATTCTTTGCATCCATGCATTTTGCATTGTGATACCTTACATGCTTCCAAGCATGTTTCTAGGGGGAGTTGCTTATTTACAATATAAGTATATGACTCTCTAGATGATCACATAGTGATCTTAGTGCTTCATGCCCATTGAGTCATGTTCAAACGAGCTCCGAGGTTAAATCTACTCGCGCGGCTCGAAGATAAATGACTCATACATTCCCAACACATTAATGACTAACCATTGCATTCTTGAGGAAATATTTTGTTGAGTCTTGTGTGTAGGGGGAGCTATGGTGAAACACTATCATGACCAAGAAGGAGCACCATGAAAGGGGGAGTTTTCCTAACTCTTGCCATTTATTATTTGCTTGTTAATTGTCTTGTGTTTTTGCCTTTGGTTTTTTGGTGATAGGTGATAAAGGGGGAGAAGGAACATGAAGATCCAAAAGTCAAGTCTAGATCGATAACACAAAGGGGGAGAAGAACATGAAGATCCTAAAGCCAAGTCAAGAGGAGAAGGAAAGATGGAGAAGAACAAGAAGATCAAACGAAGATGATCAAAGAAAATGATGCTTGTTCACTTGGAGTACGCATGAAGATCAGGTCAAGATGAACATCTACACCAATATGAAGAAGAACAACGATGGTGCATTTCTACAACAACAATGAACATCTACACCGACATGAACATCTACGTCCTTGGTGCGTGCCTGCTTCAACAAGACCATCAACCACGACACCATGACGGGCGCAAAATTCAACTCAAGCTCAACTTCTAGTGCACTACATGATTGGGTAGTTCTCTCTCAACACCTAGCACATTTCAAGGGGGGGACTATTTCCAAGGTAAGGACCAAGTTAATCCTTTCATTTCTTTCTTTTCCTTTGGCTCCTTGTTGTTCGTCCGTTTTGTATCATCATAAGTAGTGGTTGTCATCCATCACCAAAAAGGGGAGATTGTAAAGATCTTGACGATTGAGGTCACCCCAAGGTATGAATGTTTTGGTGATGAATGACAAACATGAAATATGACTAATATCTACACGAGTGTTGTTCGTGTAAGAAACCTTTTCTACTCTATGATGATTGTTGACGGTAGTCTTGGTGATGGATGACAATGACCGCAAGCATCGAGGCTTGTGAGCTTGATGGAGTCCAAGGGTTGATGGAGATGGTTCAAAGCGAACGACAAGCTATGGAGCAAGTGTTGGGAACACTTGTCTAGTTGTTAGGGCTTTGAGTCAATAGGAAAAACCGGACTATCAAGGGGGTCTAGGTCATTTCTCTTAGGTCATGTCTAGTCGGTGATATGCAAGGTTGCTCGGTGAAATCACAGGCACTAGATGACAGTGGAGAAGCCAAGGAGCTATTCGGAGAAGACGGGAAATAAAGTCAAGCGAGGACAAGGAGTTTCAGCTTCTGGACGAAGTGACCGGACAGAGGGGTCAGTGGAGACCAGACTGTACGGTCACTAAGTGGACAGAGAGCAGTTTGCAAGGAATTTGTCTGCGCAAGGATCAATATTGACCGGACGGTCCAGTCAGCAGACCGGACGGTCTGGTCTGTATGGAGACACGCCAAGACAGAGAGGATGCAAATTGGGAGCTCTTTGGAATGGAGAGAGAAAGTCTGACCGGATGGTTCGGTCAGCTGACAGGACAGTCCGATCAGTAGAAGATCAGCAGGGGCAGAGCCGTTGGTGCCGAGGATTGCAGTGATCAGACGGTCCGGTCAGGCAGTGACCGGACAGTCCGGTTAGTTGGCCCAGAAAGCTAATTTCGTGGAGCAACGGCTAGTTGGAGGTTGGAAGCCTATATAACTTCGTTGTTGGGGTCTTGAAGATCACTCTTGGCCAGTGGAATTATTTGGAGCATTTGGTGAGAGCCAAGAGGAAAAGAGGAGAGCACTAGGAGGAGATATTTCATATCTTGAGAGTGCAAGTGAGAGTAACTTGGAGTGATCTTGCACATCTAAAGCTAGGTGTCCTTGAGGGTGTGATCTAGGTTGTTACTCTTGGTCTATGGTGAGACCTAGACTGGTTAGGTGTCAGTGATCGAGTCTATCGTGATTGGTTGTGAAGGCCGTCACACATTTGTACACGATTTGAGCCCGCCGGTAAAAGGGGCATCGCTAGTGAGCGCCCGTGTCGGCTCAGGGAGTCCGGCAAGTTCTCGAGGGAGGCAAGCTTGTGCCTTGATGGCAGCGATGACGTGCACCGTATCTTCACTCCGGGAGTGATTACGGGCTCGTGGGCGAGAACTCCATATTGGTGGCGGGAGGGATCGGGACTTCGGCGGGAGTGGTCCAACAAGGAGTAGGGAAAGGCGCCATACTTCCGAGACCTTGGGAAAAAATCGTGAGTCATCTCTTACTCTACTCCTTACTTTGATGCATTACTTTTCGCATTTACATACCGTACTATTCATGCTTGTGTGCTTACCTTGCTCTAGTTGACTACCTAGTAGACTTGCATGAATAGGCTTCTTTACTTGCTAGTAGTGCTTAGCTTTCATACTTGATCACTAGCATGTATAGGAGTTGCTTTGGCTTGTTTGATCACCCTAGTATATATCATGCTACTCATGCTTGTGTGTCTTCCTTGTGCTTGTTGATTTAGTAGCTTTGCGTGAGTAGACCCCTTTGCTTGCTTGTTGTGTGCTTCCGCGTGTTCTTTGATTACTAACTTGCATAGGACTTATGTGCCTCGTGTGTGATCCACTAGTATGGTTAGGTTGTCTTTTCTTTCATAGGATTATCTTGTTAGTGTGATCATCATTAGAATTATGTAGGATTTGTTTGAGTGGTCGATTTTAGTAGTTGGCAAAATAGGTACATAGTTTGAGTTCCCGATTCACACCCCCCCCCCCCTCTCGGTCACTCGATCCTTTCAGATGGCTCCAATCCTCCACCCCTTCACCTCTCGCAACTTTCTTGACCATCTGTCCCACGTAGGACAAAATCTCCTGACAAACAATTTGAGAACCCTAAGCTGCGTGCGGGACACCATCATTTGGGTGCATCATTCTTCGCCCATGTGCGTAGCAGGACCGGGACGTGGTGATGCACGGGCGAAGCACAGGTGTTGGGTGGGTGCGAGAGGACCATGCGAAGAGGCGGGACATATTGCCTGGTTCGTTCATTGCACACCTGCCTCCTCAGTTCATTTGTTGGGCAGGCGTGCTAGCTAGGCTACACGGCTTGTGTGATCTAGACTTTCTCATGCGAGATACATAATATATGGAATTGTTTTTTGAAAAATAGAATCATTGGGAGTTTGGGCAGCAGCAAAGCGCACTAGTACTAGACTCGCGCACCACGACACTTGCTAGGTTTTTGTTTGACCGTATGCGGAAGGAGGTCGTTGCACTTTGAGTGCACAGAGCAAAGGCTGACCGGCATGTCCCCATGCAGACTGTTATAAACCCTTATGTTTCAGGTTTATGGGCTTATACCGAAAGTCATACAATGGCATGGATGAGTACTAGTCTGACTCATTTCCTACCCGAGTCCTAGTTAGACTCGATTTTAAGTCCTAGTAAGATTTTGCCTACCCAACTATATATTATAACTAGGTGCGTCCGTATTGAGATATCCTTGAATAACAAAGATTAGCACCATCAACTCTTGTGTCTTGTGTCTTGTGTCTTTCGTCTCTATTGATCTTGCTAGGACAGCAAGGGGAACGAGAGAACTCTACCATCTACCTCACGCTTAAGTTTCTGTCGGGAGGGAAGAGATCAGATCCAATGATTCATGACGGCTACGGAAGACCATATTACAATACTGACAACGAGCGTGCGGAGGCCTTCGCCTTAGTTGGTGGGGCAGACGCGATGTATGTCTCAGCACCTGCCTGGGAACTTTGTTCGTTTGCAGGTCCTGAAATAAATTTGTGTGGCTTAATCCGATCGATCTGTCTTGCTTGTCCTTCCGTTCCGTGATCATGACTCGGGAGTCAAGCACCGGAGTCAAAATC
Source organism: Eleusine indica (assembly GCA_030378355.1). Taxonomy (NCBI): domain Eukaryota; kingdom Viridiplantae; phylum Streptophyta; class Magnoliopsida; order Poales; family Poaceae; genus Eleusine; species Eleusine indica. Next base: position 52,706,977 of record CM059494.1, read on the forward strand.
GAGTGGGGATGTTTCCTAGTGTTTCCGTGATACTAGCTTGACACGAGCATTGCCATTGCCGATGTGCTCAAAACATCAAGTCGCTATATAAGGCTACGAAGGCTATGAATGCGTGCCCGTCCGTCCGGGTTTCTTTGGGGTGAAGGATTCCCTGACCAGTGCACACTATGTTCCTATCATTGCATATGATGTGCACAGTGCCGAAGGAATTCGTAGCGCCAGAACTGTCTAACCATGTCAAGACAAATATGGCATCAGTTCATGCGCGCATATATGCCGTGTGGATGGGACGGGATCATGCTACTCTCCTATGCAAGAAACATAGGAGCTTACTTACTTCACCTTGGTTGTTGAGCTTGCACAGGGTGTACGTGACAGACTCCCCACTCAACTGGGCAAAATGGCATGATTTGGGCGTGGATGGACGTCGTGTGTGCGTGGCACACGACAATATGGTGGTTTCTTCTGGTCACCAGGCACCATCCCAGACCTCTGTGACTATGGGCTATGGTGACAAACAAATAAATGCAGGATAAGGAGTTTGGTCTGAGGGCACCACCACATGTCGCTTTGTGGTGTAGGACAAGATGTAAACATGAACACATAATAAACTCAAGCAAGAGCACAAAGGCGGATACTTAAAACACACACACAAAGACCGCAAGAATATGTGCACACATGTCATTTGTGATGACGTGATGACCTTTACAACACTTTACAAGTTCTAGTTGGATCGTCTCATTCTGATTAATTCTACGTGGGCAAGGCATTGAGAAAGTAGCATGCCCAAACAACATAATTTCACACTAAGGGTCCCTTTAGTATAGCTTATGCAGCTGATTATATCTTAGATTTTACTAGTGTAGTTACCGTATTTTCACTGTAGCAAGAAACTATTTTTGCCCAAATCGGCAAAACTATACCATAAGCTGTTTTTTTGTCAAGCTATACCAAAAGGGCCCTAAAAGTGATATAAGGCATGTCCTTCACACTGAAAGGAATACAAAGCATGTCACCATACTAACAATAAATGAGCATTAAAACAGACACACACAACCTCAAACTTATTGGGATTAAAATAACAACTAGATGAAGATGAGACATTCATTGATTTTAGGGTTTAAGATAAGATAAAAACTTCTTATATCTATATTATAGTAGAAAGCAAGATCAAAACTAGTTTACAATATTTAACTTCAGCTCTATTTTTGAACAACCAATATCAGAATCACACAGGAGCTAGCAGGGGCATGTGCCCCCCTTCCCTTCTCAACCTCCTTTGTCCCACATATATATCTGACCACATAAGTTGGGTTCAACGAACTAGCTCAAGAAACAGGTTTTTATTATAACACAAAACTCATCATAGGCTATCACAGATGATACGTATGCACATAAAGCTCTATCCTATTTCTCGCTTTTTTATCAAGACATTATCTCTGGTATTTAGCAGCAACCCAAAACTATCTCTTTATTCCCTCACTCCTCTATGTTCATGTCTTCTCTCCTTACCGGCTTCACATCTCTCAACTCTCATGGCCACCGATAGCCTCCTAAAATCACTCTCACCATCGGATGTAAGACCGTCGGTCTATCTCCTCTGTCGGTAGCCTCACATACTTGCTGCCACGTACTAGTCCATGCGAGTATAGCGTGTGGTTGGGATAATGCTACAAACAGGCTTGGTTGCATGCTTAACTTATTTACGTGACGCTGACGCACACACTCACACTGAGAGGGTGAGCTTTGCAAGTGACTAGCTATTGGGCTAGATGGATCGACTTGGTTGTTTCTTCTGTTTCCAGTCTAGGCTTCTTTTGCTACGGGTCGTGGCAGATTTGCAGTGACGGCCCATCAACGCATGATCACGTTGGATCACTACCACCGCATATGTCGGGCGCTTTGTGGTGCAGAACAAACTCGTAAACTAAAGATCACGAAGGCGGACATTTCAATTAAAAAAAAACAAAATCACGAAGGCAAAAGATACATGACTGGTCGATCGGATACACAGGCCGCTGCACGTCGCCTTTCAGGGGAAGGAAGGAAGGCCTAGCTGCTATCATCACCGTTACACGACACGCGTCACTGAAAACCAACAGCAAGAGACGCCGCCAACACCATGAACGACACCAGCGCGTAACCGCTCGGCCGGGCTTGGCGCCCGCTCCCGGCGGTGAAGAAGTAGTAGTAGTTGCTGGGATGCCCGTCCCCTTTGCTCTGCTGTCCCGCCGGCGGCGACGTCGAGCGCGGCGACGACGACGAGCCATAGCCGCCGCCGCCGCCGCCGCTTGGCGTGCCCGGCTGAACGATGCCCCCCTCCGACGACGGTGGCGGCGGAGACGACGAGCACACCGTCGGGCACGTCCCGCACTTGCTCACGCACAGCATGTTCGTGTCCGGCCCGGATCCTCCCGCCGCCGGCGTGCTCGGCTGGCCGGCGCCGCCATCGGCCATCGCAGCGTTCCCGTTGATGACCGACGCCGCCACGATCGTCGACGCCAGTAGCGCCAGCCACAGCGCTCGCCTTCCCTCCATCGCCGCACCGAACAGAGCCCGCAGCATGGAAATGGTGGCTGTTTAGTTGTGGGAGCGAGATTCCTGCAACGCTCAGGAGTGTTATGTGCGGACTGAAGAACACAGTGGGCCGGTATATAAAACAGCGATGTGCCAAGCTTGAACAAGAAGCTCCGAGGGAATATGAGCTGCGGTAGTGAAAGATGATGATGCAGGAAGTGGCTGTAAAGGGAGATGCTTCGATTCTTCGCCGCAAAGAAATTGCAAGGATGCCTGTGCCTGCTGATTTGGCTCTGTCGAGTTCGATCGGCCGCTGTAACATTGGGAACACAGGAAACACCTTTTTTTTACTCATGCACATTTTTTTACTGCTGATTTAGCACAGTAGTGCTCGATTGAGTAGCATACGTAACTGCTTGTTTTCGTGAGTGCAGGGCAGGTGAAGGATCCGCGCACCTGACAAGAGAAGTTCACTGAAGGCATGTGTAGAGTAGATGCTCCTCTTTTCAATCACTAGAGCATCGTTTTGTCAAAACATTTCCTTCTTTTATAGATTGGCGGTGTTGTAAATAGGTAGCTCATAGTGCCTATGCAACAGTACACAGTTAGTTTTCTTTTGTTAACAAAGGAAAGATTGATGTTTCATTTTTTGTTTTGAAAAAAAAAAGGGCCATGTTTTGGGCTTGGATCAGGCCCACGATGATGCAACCAGCTAAAACGCGCGCGGGCTTGCTTGCGGATAATCGTATGGGCCTGGTGCATGGTCCACCTAGGAATTCGCGGCCGCGGGGTCCACATTCAGATTCCAGTCGTCCTTGCAGTATGGCAGCGGCGCTCGTGAGCGCTTCACTTTTTCGTCTCCTCGCCTAGCGCGGTGTCACTTGTCTCGCCGACCACACCGCCACCGCCTCTCCACACTGCGAGTTTGCGCCGCGCCGTCGTTCTATAGCTTCGAGAGGAAGGATGGGGGAGCCGGGGCGGCCGACGGCGGAGGAGGGGTTGGCGCAGCAGGTCCGCGCGCTGCGCGAGGCGCTGGAGCGGAGCGAAGCGAACACGGAGGGCATGGTGGCCGCGCTCGGCTCCTTCGGAAACCGCGTCTCCGCGATCGACGCCGACGTGCGCCCCGCCCAGGTCCGACGCCCTTCACCCCCCGCGTCTCGTCTCCGCCGTCTTGTATTCCTTTCTGCTGGCGAAGGGGGAAATGCAGGTGGCTGATTGGACCGTGGCGCTGGCGCAGGTGAGGATGCACACCCTCCACATGGCAAACGAAAACATCGACAGGACGATCGAGGTCGCGGAGGACATCCTCGTTCAGCTCGACATCGCCCGCCGGGTGACTGCTCCTCCTCCTCCCGCCTTGTTGTTGAATGGAATTTTGCTCTACTCCCTCCTCCCTGTTGAGAATTGAGATATCGAAATAAAATTTGGTTGAGTTAGGGTTGACTGGTTGTTGCGTTGCATATCATGGACTGGTGAGTTGGTTACATATAGGTGTATAGTTGTGACGTTTGCTTGTTTTTCCTATGGCTAGAAGTCAAGAATAGCATCAGTAGTCATCGATTATCTTATTCAGTTTAGTCAGTTCAGCCCTTCGTCGCTTTCTCCAGGAGATGTTATAATTACTGTCTTCCAAACTATTAGGACATTGGAGGATTTATTCCCAAAAAAAATGATTCTCTTTTCTCACCATGGTGCTGCACTGCGGCTATTTGTAAACAGTCCTGCACCACAAAATTGAATTGACTTTACGTTTCTGTGGCTGCAGCAGTTTGTTGAGTTACAGATCAGTTCTGCTTGAGCACAAAATTTCAGTATGTTCAGTTGATTTATGTCGGTGCTGTCTTTTCTGGCTGTAGGCTGAAGCTACGATATCGAAGGGTCCACAGGAGGATATAGAAAGGTACCTGGAAGCTATGGATCAACTTAAAGGCATCATCCGCTTCTTTTCCTCTCATGCAAACTCTAAGAGCTGTGAAGGACTTCTGAATCATGTCAATGGTCTCTTAACTCATGCTGCACTGATGATTGAGGATGAATTCAGGCAGCTAATGGGTACATACAGGTAGATGTTGCACACATATCCACACATGAACCTTGATCATGTCAATTCCTTATATATTGTTAGAACTCCTGTGTCTTATGGCTCTTCCCATGGTGATTTCATTGATGCTTTTAATAATTTTTTATATGTATATTGTTCTTTCAGCAAACCTATTGAGCCAGATTGCTTATTTGATTGCCTTCCAAAGCTTATATGTACATCAAATGGTGCCCCTGAAGCAGTTGAAGAGCAACCATCCAATAGCTCAGATTTATACCAGAATCCAACGCTAATTCCCCAAAAAATATTGCCACTTCTCCATGATATGGCTCATCAGTTGGTTCAGAATGGTAATCAACAGTCATGCTATACAATTTACAGGTAGGCTTCTAGATGTCGATAAAAATCTGACCATTCTTATTATTGGCACACAGATTACAGTTTGATAATATGTTCAGGTTGTTTGTGGATAGAAGGCCAATGAATATTGAGAGTAAATGAATTGATGGAAATGCTTCAGTAACCACTGTATTTGAAAAGCGATGAGGCCCATGTTTTCGTCACTTTGCAGTGTGTAATTAGGAATTGTTGAAGCCTTGGGAAATCGCCTTATACCAATTAAGTACTTTGGAAATATTCATATATGTGGAACGCCATGGAGTATGAATTATCCTTGCATTTTCTTTGTAGTTTTAATCAGTGTCTTTTGATAATTTTTAACTATGGTATATACAAAATCATTCTCATGCTTGTTTCTTTCAATAGGGATGCTCGTATCTCAGCATTAGAATGGAGTCTTCGAAAACTGGGTGTAGAAGAGCTTAACAAAGGTGATGTACAAAGGATGCAGTGGGAGCACTTAAAGACTAAAATTGGAAACTGGAACCAGTTTATGCAAATTGCTGTGAGGATCCTTGTCCTTCATAAAGTATTATTCAAATTTTTGTGTTTAGATATCAAAGTATTGAATTAATAGAATATTCTTCAATCAGGTTAAAGTATTACTTGCTGGAGAGAGAAAAAACTGTGATCTGGTTTTTGATGGTATCGCTTTCGACAAGGATCAATGTTTTGCGGAACTGGCAGGACTCAGTTTTCTGACTCTTTTCAGCTTCGGTGATGCTGTTGCTAAAAGTAAAATGTCTCCTGAAAAACTGTCCTTACTGTTAGACATGTATGAAGTAATGCACGGACTCCAGTCGGAGGTATGTGGAAATAATGCATTCAGCACGACAGCACTAAGATCATATATTTACATTCCTTGTCCATGTTTGGCCCAACTGGTCTTATAGAACTGTAGAAGTCACAAATTATATTTTCCGACAATTGCCAAAATATGTTTTCTGTGCTTCTTCTAGTTCTAGTACTGGTCTTTGCAGTTGTCATTATCTTACCAACTTCAAGTATGTTGATTTTGACAATCATAGAAAATTACTGCTATTTCTGTCTGAACCTTGTTACCAGGTCGAAGTGATTTTTCAAGGCAGGTTTTGCCGTGAGATGCATGAGGCTGCATTTAACCTGACTAAGAGCTTAGCACAGACAGCCCAAGAAGCTTTGGTTGATTTTGTGGAGGCAGTTGAAAAGGATACTGAGAACACTATCCAGGATGGAAATGTGCACCCCTTAACTATCCAGGTGATAAATTGTGCTAAACCATTACTTGGGTAAGTACCACCTTTTTTCATCTAGTTGTTACATTTGTTGACCTATGTTGGATATGTCTGAGTTGTATGTTAACTCGTACATAGTTACAGTCGAAACTAATATTATCTAGAGGAGGATAGATGGTTGTATTCTATCCAGAGAAATATTCATAATTTCATCTCGTTTTGTTTATTTAGTTGGTCAGAAATTGTCCTGAATTTGCCTTTTCTTTCATGTGGAAAATTCAAATTAGTTTGTTTTCATAGTGGATGCTGAGGTTTATAGTAATTGTGGATTCTGAGGCGGACCTTCAAATTTGATAACCCTGCTGGGCTTATACTGATTTATAATGGTTACCCCAGTTTTTGGTGTCTGCTGGCACCATGGAGACTAAGACTTTGTTACTGTTAAGGATATAGTAGTAGTATAGGACTCTAATTGTAGAGTCCTTATCCTAATAGGATTGAGTCATGTTCCACCTATATATGTAACCCATTGTGTCTATTATCCCTCTAATTGTGGAATCCTTATCCTAGTCTAGGATCGAGTCATGTTCCACCTATATATGTAACCCATTGGGTCTATTGTCATTATCAATACAATTCATCATATTATCTAACAGTTACCAGTTATTTTATACCTTATCTTTGCATATGTTGCTGTACTTAATAAGCTTGTGGTGGCATGATGTTCTTCTATAAGTAATGGCCCTTTTTTGTTACTTATATTAGATGACAAACTCCAGCATACTAACATATATTTGTGTCGGACTTGAACAGTTATCAGTCAACACTGGAAATACTTAAGCCTTTCGAAACTGGCAGTGCGACTGAATCTCAAGTTACAGTTGTTACCAGGAAGATTTTGCAAGCCCTTCAGAATAACTTGGATGGGAGATTCAATCTGTACAAGGATTCTGCTTTGGGTTACATATTTCTTATGAACAACATTCAGTATATGGTTATGTTTGTTTGCAGGTTTGCCTCTCGTGTGCTTCAGGTTCGCATTCTCAGATGTCCTGGCATTGTGCATATTCAACAAATTGTTTTGTCTCTCATCAGATCAGAAGCCAAGGATATACTTGGTAACGACTGGATTCAGATGCACCGTAGGATTGTACAGAAAAATAGCACTCATTACCGGAGGGTGGCATGGAAAAAGGTCAGTGCATCATCACCAAATGATGCTTTTTCAAACGTGCCTGAGCACGAATTTAATTTAGAGAAGAGAGAACTAGTGAACTACTGCAAATGTTTTTTTACATGGGAAAACATATTATAGTTGAACCCCTCAACACACACACACCACGCGGTTGTGTGTTTATTGCAATTGGTAAACGTATAGGAGCCAACCTTCAGAATTCAGTCACAAATATTATTTTGTCCAAATCTTGGACTCAGGATTCAAGTTGTATTTGTCATAAAGAAAGCTTTCACTTAATTTTCAAAGTAAATCTTGGGAAGTGATGAACTAGACGTGGCATAGCTTTCACTTTTTTACTGTATATTATTTTTGTAACTTACCCCTTGCTTATCAAGGTTTACTCTCAAGTCCCTTAGCTTAGATCCTCTTTGTTAAACATAGAAGTGAATATCTATTCATAGAAGGTGAATATCTATCCATAGAAGGTCATGGCTATACATAGAAGTGAATATCTATTCATAGAAGGTAAATATCTATCCATAGAAGGTCATGGCTATACTTAGAATTGTATCATCTATTTTTGGAGCTGTGTCTCCATGCTTGTAATCTACCATGTACACCTTCTCCTATATATATGAGAGCATCTGCCCCATAGAGGGCAGGCAGCGCCATTCATTCCAACATGGTAACAGAGCCATAATTTTTCTTTACCAATGTCAACCACATCAGCTTCTTCCGCCTCCACCACCTCCTCCACCATTTCCAGCACCACTTCATCTACCTTTGCCCCGATCCCGATTCACCATGCCGTTACCATTCGCCTCAGTAAAACAAATTACATGCTGTGGCGGGCGCAACTCCTCCCATACCTGAGAAGCGTCAAATTGATCGGCTACATTGATGGCACCATCACCGCGCCATCCCAGTTCGTCGCAGCATCTAGCGCTGAAGGCGCTGCCCAAGTTCCTAATCCGGCCTATGAGCGCTGGTATGATCAGGACCAACAACTCCTCAGCGGCCTCCTCTCCTCCATGACTGAAGACCTCCTCCTTGATGTGGTGTCTGCCTCCACCGTCAAAGAAGCATGGGATATCCTCCAGCGCATGTTCTCCTCTGCAGTGCGCGCCCGGGCTGTCCAAGTCCGTGTTGATCTGGCCACATTGAAGAAGCGGGATCTGCCCGCTAATGAATATTTTCGCAAGCTCAAAAACCTTGCCTATGAACTCGCCGCTGCTGGGCTTCCTCTTCGTGATGATGAAATCATCGCGTATCTCCTGGCTGGTCTCGGATCGGACTACGATTCATTTGTCACCTCCATGACGACCAAGTCTGAAGCTCTCTCCCTCGACGATGTCTACGCTCATCTATTGGCTTATGAGAGTCGCCACCTCCAGCATCAGGCCGAGACCCGTCTTCATGTCGACGCATCGGCCAACTACGCTGGTCGTGGGGGTCAGGCGCCGCGCGGCCGTGGGCGTGGTCCGCCTCCTGGTCGTGGCCGCGCTCGCGGATCCGCACCATACCAGGGCCGTGGCCGATTCCCTCCAGGTCACGATCGGCCCAAACGACCCCTCTGCTAGATCTGTGGCCGTGGAAATCACACAGCCGTCAAATGCTGGTACCGGATGGACGAGACCTACCAGGAGGATCCACCATTTGCTGCCGCTGCCACCACTACTTCGTACAAAGTCGACCCAAATTGGTATGCTGACACCGGGGCTACCGATCACATTACCAGTGATCTGGATCGCCTAGCCCTCCGTGATCAGTACCATGGTGGTGAAACCGTCCAAGTCGGCAATGGGGCAGGTTTGCAAATTACGCATATTGGTTCTTGTTCAATTAACACTGCTACTAAACCCCTTTCTCTAGACAATGTTCTTCACGTACCTGAAATTTCTAAGCATCTCCTTTCAGTTCATAAATTGGCACGTGATAACCATATCTTTTTTGAATTTCACCCATATCATTTTTTCATAAAGGACCTAGCAACGAGGCAAGTTCTTCTGGAAGGACAGTGTGAAGTCGGCCTATACCCCATCAAGCTCTCCGACATCGAGTCCTTTAAAAGGGCTCTTCTTCATGTCAAGGTGTCCTCTACTCAGTGGCATGCTCGTTTTGGCCACCCATCTCCCCAAGTTGTTAGATCCATTGTCCCGTTAAATAATCTTCCTTGTGCTACAGAGTCTAGTCCCACCGTTTGTAATGCCTGTCAGTTAGGCAAGAGTCATCAACTTCCGTACAATAATGCTATTCATCGTTCTACTTCTCCTTTAGAACTTGTGTTTTCGGATGTTTGGGGCCCTGCCCCCACATCGGTTAATGGGTACTCTTATTATATAAGCTTCATCGATGATTACAGTAAATTTACTTGGGTTTATTTGATGCATGATCGTACTGAGGCTCAAAGTATTTTCTTGCAATTTCAGGCTCATGTAGAGCGTCTTCTTGATGCTAAGATCAAACGTGTCCAATCCGACTGGGGTGGGGAGTACCGCAAACTTCATAATCAATTTTTTCGCTCTCTTGGGATTGGTCATAATGTGTCTTGCCCTCACGCTCACCAACAAAATGGTTCGGCAGAGCGCAAGCACCGCCACATAGTTGAAACCGGCCTCTCTCTTCTAGCTCATGCATCCATGCCACTCAAATTTTGGGATGAAGCCTTTGTCACTGCCACATATCTTATAAATCGGTTGCCCACACGTGTCATTGATAATTTGTGCCCTCTTGAGCGTTTGTTCAAAGCTCCGCCCAATTATAACATGCTTCGCATTTTTGGTTGCGCGTGTTGGCCTCACTTACGACCATATAATAAACACAAACTTGCCTTTAGGTCCAAAGTTTGTGTCTTTCTTGGGTATAGCTCAAATCACAAAGGCTACAAGTGCCTTGACATGGAATCCGGTCGTGTGTATATTTCGCGTGATGTTATTTTTGATGAGACCATATTTCCCTTTGCCACTGCTCCTGCTCCTTCATCCAACGTTGAAAACCACTCAGATCGTAGCAGTTTTAATCTGAACACTAACCATGTGCATTTGTTTCCTGTTAATCCCCTGGTTACAGCCTCTGTTAATGCAGAAACTACATAGCAAATGGCGCAGGAATCAATCTCGGGATCGGCGCCCACATTCCCTGCCGGTACTGCACGGGGCGCTGCATCTGGGGCTGCGGCAGGTGCTGACGACAGCCCTGCGGTCCCTGCGCAGCGTGTGGACCCTACATGGGCCCCGGCGTCCCATGATGCCCCTGCACTCCTCGGGACGGACACGCAGGCTGTCCCCGCCCCGCGATTGGAGCCTCGCCCTTCCGTGTCCCCACCTTCCCCGACACGGGACTCGGCTGCGCAGGCGGCTGTCGAGTCTTCCTCTGCGCCAACACCAGAACCAGCTCCTTCATCCATACAGCCTCCGGCTGTTACACATGCTGATGCCCCAGCATCTGAAGCTCCTACTCATGGGTACGGCACCCGTCTCCACAATAATATCAAGCAACCCAAGATCCGCACAGACGGAACAGTGACATATTCAGCAGTTCGTACACCTGATGAGGAGCCTACTTGTTATACCAATGCCAAATCACACCCACTCTGGCGATCAGCAATGAATGATGAGTTTCAAGCTCTTCTCAAGAATAAAACATGGCACCTTGTCCCGCCACGTGCTGGTCTCAATGTCATTGACTGTAAGTGGATCTTCAAGTTGAAGCGAAAGGCTGATGGTTCCATTGATCGCTACAAAGCGCGACTAGTTGCAAAGGGATTCAAGCAACAGTATGGTGTTGATTATGATGATACATTTAGCCCTGTGGTAAAACCTACAACTATTCGACTCCTTTTATCTCTGGTTGTTTCTCGTGGTTGGTCTCTCAGGCAAATTGATATTCAAAATGCATTTCTTCATGGTCATCTTAATGAAGATGTTTATATGAAACAACCACCTTGCTTCGCTGACCCGGATCATCCTCATTACATTTGCAAATTGGACAAGTCATTATATGGTCTCAAGCAGGCCCCAAGAGCATGGTTCTCTCGTCTCAGTGGCAAGCTTCTACAGTTGGGATTCTATGCCTCCAAAGCAGATGTCTCCTTGTTCATCTTCAATAAAGGAGGCATTCAGATGTATATTCTTATCTATGTGGATGACATCATCATTGTGAGCTCTTCCTCATTAGCCACGACGCGCCTCCTTGCCCAACTTCAAACTGAATTTGCCGTCAAGGATCTCGGCCCCCTGAATTATTTTCTTGGAATTGAAGTGCATAATACCTCCACCGACCTAGTATTGACCCAACGCAAGTACATCCAGGATATCTTGCAACGCACCAACATGGCCTCCTCCAATCATGTTGCAACTCCTATGCTCCCCACAGATAAATTGATGCTAGTAAGTGGTACTCCCCTATCTGCTGAAGATTCCACAAGGTATCGTAGTGTTGTTGGCGCTCTCCAATACCTCTCACTCACACGGGCGGATATATCTTTTTGTGTGAACCGAGTATGTCAATTCCTTTCAGCACCAACAACTGCTCATTGGGCGGCCGTCAAACGCATATTGCGCTATTTACATGCCACCGCAGACTTGGGCCTTTGCATCACCAAGACGGCGTCCTCATTTCTCAGTGCTTTTTCGGATGTCGATTGGGCCGGCAATCCCGATGATAGGCGCAGCACCGGTGGTTATGCAATATTTTTTGGAGGCAATTTAATCTCGTGGAGCTCTCGTAAGCAACCCACGGTATCTCGCTCAAGCACGGAGGCCGAATACAAAGCGGTTGCTAATGCTACCGCTGAAGTTATATGGATCCAAGTGTTGCTACGGGAACTTGGGATTCATCAACATAGACCACCAAGCTTATGGTGTGACAACATTGGGGCCACTTATCTCTCGGCAAATCCAATTTTTCATCGGCGCACCAAGCATGTCGAAGTGGACTACCATTTCGTTCGGGAGCGCGTCGCATCTCGCCAGCTGGAGGTGCGCTTTATCTCTTCCAAGGATCAAATTGCTGACATTATGACGAAGCCCCTACCGGTCACTGCATTTTGTAACCTTCGGCGCAATCTGAACTTAGTTGCACACCGTCCAGATTGAGGGGGGGTGTTAAACATAGAAGTGAATATCTATTCATAGAAGGTGAATATCTATCCATAGAAGGTCATGGCTATACTTAGAATTGTAGCATCTATCTTTGGAGCTGTGTCTCCATGCTTGTAATCTACCATGTACACCTTCTCCTATATATATGAGAGCATCTGCCCCATAGAGGGCAGGCAGCGCCATTCATTCCAACACTCTTTATATGATTGGAAATAGCGAATGAAACTGCTTTATGTTTTAACTAGTTTACTTCTACTAATTAGATTCTTGATACACTCTCTGTTCCTGCCGCAAGTGGCACTGGTTCATCAGCATCTGAGCTTAGCGACACTGGAGTTTCAAGAACTATGATTAAAGAAAGGTCTGTGTCATGGCACAACGTTTTATTCTCTGCACTATGGTAGCATATTTTGTTCCTTATGTTAATAATAAATGAATATAACAGACCAGAGAACTTTACGCTCTCTCCTTGGCAGGTTTAGGTCCTTCAACAAGAAATTTGAAGAGATCCACACAACGCAATCTCAGTGGAACATACCTGATAAGGAATTACAAGCTGATCTGAGGCTTGCTGTAGCTGAACTTGTCGTGCCAGCATACCGGTCTTTCGTCACTCGTTTTGGGTATGCGAATTAGCCTTTTTCTACTTTACCACCTGCAGCAAGAAAAAGGAGGTGTTCTGAAATCATTTCACTGAAACTAATGCAGCTAAACTCTTGACATTTTTATCGCAAATATACAAGTACATAAATTCTTGAATGAATGGTATCAGTAAAGATGGACGTTGATTTGAGAGACCGAGTTAATATCTTAATGATAAGTTAAAGAGACTGTTACAAATAGTTATGTTTTACCCCCAAATCTTGATCGAGTGTAAGAAATTCTGAATCCACCACCGTCATCCAAATTTCATACTCCATCGAGTGATTGAACAACAGAAAGATGTTTGAATTTGACTTGGGGCCAATCACTGTCTCATATCTCCTTTCCTGGCTGTTGCTTTTCTAGCTATTGCAGTGCTTCTTGCTGCTTCTGGTTTTATAATATGGTTGCACTACTGTTTGGAATTCCAGGAATCTTGTTCAACGTGAAAAGAACCCACGTAAGCACATTAAACGCTTACCAGAAGAGGTGGAGCAGATGGTGGGTGAGTTATTTGGAGGGGAAACAATTTGCTGAAGATAAGCAGTCAGGAGTGAGAAGCTCTAAAGAGGACAAGTTGTGGAGCGTGATTTTGGCCATTGTTTCTACAGACACAACTAATTGTTCTTTGCATCTTCACTCTTCTGTCACTCAACTACTGACACAGCGTAACTATGACTCATCTCTAACACCTCTATGGCAAGATCTCATGTTCTCTCTTGACTCTGGATAGCCTTCCATGTATATACTAGCAGTAGAACTGGGCAGCCTGAGAAGGATATACGCAACCTACGGATCTCTTCCCCACTTTCACGTCCTTACATATATGCGGTTGACGATTTTCTGGCCAATTGTTATGTTGTCTTGTTTATGCTGTTGATCTTCATGCTTTGTTCTTGCTGTCTTATTTATGAGATATGTTCATGCTGGCCAAAATCAGAACAGATCCTAGATTGCAATACTGTGTCGCTGCCACAAACTTTTTCTGGTCTCTTATTGACGATTTTAGGAAGTCCTCCTTTATTCTTTTATTACTGTCGTTCGGACATGTAGTGCTACTTCATATTTAGGCCATTCTCCTTGTCTGAAACGACAAGAAATTCAGAGCGGAGGAGTAATTGTTATAAGACGTGAAACTTACGCTGGTTGGAGCTTTATTGCATATTTTTGGCTTCATAGGTTGGCTACTGACTGAAACAAAAGCTGTGTTGCTCAAGTGATTCTAGGTGAACCTGCAATTTTATATACTAGCAGAAGACTAAATGTCTGAATCCGCCTGCAGTGTGGGGCTGTGGTACTTTTATGCTTACTGAAAACTGCTGTGTTGTCTGTGGCTCAGTTTTGTTCAGCTGTAAGTATGGTGCAACTTTTGTACTATCTCTGTAGTGACTCTATTGTGCAGTATACTGATCATCAGTTGGTAATGGTAAGTTAGGATTGTTAATCATTGCCGGGCATCTAAAGTGTGCGTTATAAAATTGTTTGGTTGGGCACGTCTTGGATGTGCTAGGTGCGGCGCTGCCACCTGAAAGTAATGTTGGCACTGCTCAAGGCCCTTCAATAATTGGGAGGACGAACCCAGCAACGCCTGGGACAGGGCGGTGGTATACCAATCTGGACGAGTTGGACGGTGTGGTCCGTTTTGCTGGGTTGGGCAAGCATTCTGAAACAGTGAGGGGTGGCCTTTCTGCTCATTTGTTTCTTTCTTTTGTACCGTAGGCCTAGAACTGTGCTATATCTCGTCGGAAGCAGGTGAGTACAGCACATACACTGCAAGACGGAGTTGTGGCCACTTGACCCTTGTTCATGATTTGCTTTGGCAGTCCTAAAACTGGAGGAGGTATGGTCCACATATGTGAACGATGGGCACGGCAGCACGCACCATATGGCAGAGGTCGGATGCTATCTATACGCTGCTAGGATCATGGTTGGTAGGCGGTCAATTTGGAGCAGGACGAAGAAGGAAGGAAGATATGGCGGTCTTCTCCGCGGGGCCCAGGCAGGGCAGAGGGAAGGTTAGAAGAATCCTCCCTCTGCCTCCTGCTTTATTTCGAGAAATTGACAAAACCGTGCGTGCCATTTGGGTGGTGGATGGAATGATCCATGGTTGTTTGGTGGCCACCTGATCGGCTGAGGCGTGGCAGAGATGGAGATAAAACAGGAGGATTGTAACGGTTGGCAGGGAGCGGGCCGGGATTGTTGTGCAGAATATTTGCTTCTGTTGAAGATCGCCGGGCAACAGATTCGTCGGAGAGAGAATGCTTTTACTGGTTTTCGGTGGCATTCCTCTTTCCTCTCTCCTCTGGTCTTTTCGGATGGAAAAAGAAGGGCGCTCCATTAATCGATCTCCCACGCCCAAAGGCACGAAAAAAACAGTTTGAACAAACGCACTCGGATTAAATTCGATGGCGACCACTAGTTATGACGACAGGCGAGCGGAACACGGTGGCAACGGGGGCGTCGTGCGTGCCATTCCATCTCATTCCGTCCGTGATGGGCCGTGTGACGTCCGGGTGCCGTGCGTGGCGATGGCGCTCAAGTGTGCGTGCACTGGATGAGTGATGGGTTGACAGCAGCAGCGGAGGCAGGCAGGTGAAATGGAAGGCGGCCGAAGAAGCCGGTGGATGGATGGAAAGCGGAATCGGATTCGAGCGCGGTGGAGGACGGGAAGAAAGGAGAGGATAAAGTGGCACCGGATCGGAGAATCGCATTCCCCGCGCCGGGCTTTGGACCCGGGATTCCTGCCTCGTCCTCTGATCCTCTCTCCCCCGCTAGCTTTCCGCTCAACTGCAAAGTCGCTTTTGCCACACGCCTCTGCCGCTAAGAAAAACAATTCAGAGATGGTGAAAGTTGTGAATTCGGCTCTGGCCTCTGCGACACGACGAACAGAGCAGAGGCAACTCGGCTCGGGATCACTGCAAGCGACACCCCACATTCGGTATACAACTGTAGTTGCGATCCCAAGGTGCAGTGCAGGGTAGTACACCCCTCCGATCCGGCACGACGAACAGAGCAGAGCATGCGGGCGCGCGGACGACGAAGGCCGCCTCCTTCTCCTCACGTCGTGGCGTACCATGTTTCCGCACGCCCGATCGCGCGCGCGCGGCTTTTCAGGAGAGGAGCGTGCGCGCCAAGCCACCACACCTTTCTTTTTTTCTTCTTCTTCCTTCCTTCCAGGAGAGGGCGCCACGTGACGTGACACAGCCAGGCAGCCAGGCAATCGTCCTAGTCCTCGTCGCGTGGCATCGCGTCGCGCCGCACCGAACGCTGGGGTGGGAACAAGCTCGACTGGTGCCCGTGTATGTGCGAGTGATTTGATTGATGCTGCGTTGCGCCTCCTCGATCGGGAAGAAGCTTCTTCTTCTCGGACGCGTCCGTCCCAAAAGCAGTGCCCCTCCCTTCTTGTCTGATGATGACTCGCACGCACATGGCATGGCATGGACAGTCCGATTCGTCCGTCCAACATGGAAACCGTGGGTGGCGACACTAAACCTTCTGCCGATGCGGGCCCGTGCCGGTCAGCGGGGCAGGTCCCAACGGAACGGACCGAGCCAAGGAAGCAGTAGCCGGCCGTTCCATACTTCCATGCCAACGCAATCTCCCCACCTATCTTCTCCCGGTGGTCCCCTACCGATCGATGGAGTCAGGTGCGTGCACACGGGAATTTCGTCACATTTTTCTTGTTCCCCTTTATTCCATCCATCCATCCATCCCGCTTTTGATCCGTCTGCCTCCCTCGGCGAGTGGTGGTGTGGTGTGTGAGCTACACGCTGCTGTTCTTCCTTCCTTGGCCGCATGCCCGCATCCCAAATCAAAAGCGAGCACGCGGTTGCCAGCGAAACTACGCAAAGCGCACCACAAGCTTACCATCTGTTGCTGTGCTACTACTTCCTCGTAAATAAATACGTACTGACCAAAAAGAAGAGGAGGGTGACAAGCGGTCAACCCATGATCACCCACCTAATAGCGCACGAGTGGGAAGTTATAATAGCAGCAACACGCTCAAAAGCCTCGAGCAGGTTCGTATGGTATGGTAACGTGCATGGAGCATCCATATGATTAACGTACCGGCTAGCACTCGACGAAGCCGGTAAAACTGCTCCCAACCACTGGCCAGAACGGATGGGTCGTAACCGCAAGCAATTGACAACTGAGCTCACTGCTCAGTCACCGATGGAGTACTCTGCAGTCCGAAAAAGAGACGAGAGCTGGGCTTGCGCTACCTCACCACCACACCTAACGATGGCGAGACGAGAAGGGGTGGGGTGACACGTCTCGGCGGACGGGCGGGCACACGCAACGCCCCCGGCTTCGAACCTTCTTCCCCACCACATGACACATGATCTCATCTCTCTCAACATGACACAACACACCATCTACGTTCTCTCTCTACACACTATGAGCCTATTAATTCTCCCATAACACCTCCTTTACTCACCTTCCTTTCCTTCCCTTCCCTTCCCTTCACACACACACACATCCCCCTTCCTTTCCCTTCCTCCTCCGAGAAAAGTCTGAAGCAAGCACACCATCCTCTGTTCCTTCCTCCACCACCACCCAACAATCTCTCCCCAAAAAAAAAAAAAAGACATCAAGCAGCATCAGCCATGAGCAAGGACTGCGGCAACCACGGCGACGACGACCTCCGCCAGGCATGCCGCCGCCTCCTCGCCATCCTCCTCGTCCTCGCGCTCCTCGTCGCCCTCATCGCGCTCATCGTCTACCTCGTCCTCCGCCCAACCCACCCGCGCTTCTTCCTGCAAGACGCCTCCCTCCGCCAACTCTCCCTCTCCAACGCCTCAGGCCTCCTCTCCACAACCCTGCAAGTCACCATCGCCTCACGCAACCCCAACGACCGCGTGGGGGTCTACTACGACCGCCTCGACGTCTACGCCTCCTACAAGTACCAGCAGATCACCGTCGCCGCCTCGCTCCCGGCGGTCTACCAGGGCCACGGCGACGTCGACGTCTGGTCGCCCGTCCTCGCCGGGCCCAACGTGCCATTCGCGCCCTACCTTGCGAACGCCATCTCGCAGGACTGCCAGGCGGGCTACTTGATTCTGCAGGTGAAGATTGATGGGAGGGTTAGGTGGAAGGTGGGGAGCTGGATCTCCGGACACTACCACCTCTTCGTCACTTGCCCGGCCTTCCTCGTCACCAACGGAGGGAACGGCGCGCCTGGGGCTAGTGGGTTCAAGTTCCAGACCACCACATACTGCCACGTCGAGGTCTAGCACTGCCGCCGCCGGCGAGGTAGGTCGTCATCCCCCCCCCCGTGTTGTTGCTGGCCGTGCCTGCCGGCGAATTTCTCGTACCTCTGTCGTCTAGCCTTTCAAGCAGAGGGAGGCAGAGAGAGGGTCAAGTCAGGTCAGGTGGTAATAATCAGATTATCAGTCAATATATTCGATAGCGATGCATACTGCTGCAGTTATGTGTTGGTTTATAAATGTAATTTGTAAAGGAGGTTAATCAATTAGTTTTCCCGTATTTTAAGGTGTCAATTAGAGCTAGTCGTAATACGGTGTTGTTTCTGCTGCTACCTTTCTCCATCTATGCTTTTACAAAGTGTTAAGAATCCTTTTTTTTTCCCCCTTTCTTCTGAGCCGCAATTGAACTGAAGGGGTATTTGCCTATTGATGGTCTGGGTGTGCTGGCTTCATCAGTTTTTAATTAACCTGCATTTGATTTTTTTTTTCTTTCTTACACTCTTTCAAGTTCTTCTATACTAGTATATACTGCTTTGCCTTTCTTTTGGTGTTGGTGCCAAATCATCTTGGTTGTAGCAGCATGTGCTGGAGTTGTGGGTTGATCATGTGTGCTTAACCGAGTGGATTTTGGAATTTTGCTGGGGGGCGGGGCACAAGATCTCCTCCGGAGTTTGGTAGCACCAACCTAAACCAGATCCGGTGGCAACTCGAGATTTGGTGTGGGGAAACCCAAAGTACAGAATGGCGGGGGCGATCCAAACCACAGTAGTTAGTTGATCAGTCTCTCTCCTCTCTCTATCTCTGTGTGTGTCTCTAAACACATGGTGGTTTGCTTCATCATCTTCTTTCAACTGTAACAAACCTGGGATTGGAGGAAGAAACAGACGCAAGGGTATGTGGCAGCCGTTTTTCTCTTCTTGTTTTTTTTTTTTTGTACTCTGCCAGTTGTTGCCACTAGTAACCTTTTAGCATGTGGAAGCATCTATTCTTCCATAATAAACAAATGTTTGGGATTTTGACTTTGGAATCGGTTACAGTATATATTTATTCCCGTTATCTCACTGTTCAGGATGTATTACGATACAGTCCTGACATTGATTTTTTAAATCAGCACAAGTACTAATACTAGACGAGTGACTGCGGAAACTTTGGATTCCAGAATAACCTGTCCACTTGTGAGTTTGCGTATTTTTTTTAAAAAAATTCCGAACTTTGCATAGATAAAGAAGGCACCAAAATGATCGGTGAATGGGCGTACAATCATGGATGGAGTATAACGCTAGTGGCCTCTGCGTGTGCGCTGCGTAGGTGTGGCCCGTGTTTCCTGCAAAATGATAAGGATTTGAATTCAATTTTCTCTGCACAACCATGATCCGTCCGCGTTCCGTATCATATCGGCAGCGGTGGACCACTCCGACTGACTGATTAACTGATGACTGAAACATGATCTGTATAATTGACTGAAAGATTCGATCCCAGTGATGGAAATGCCTCAAATTTGCGACACAGAGTACCGTTGCAACATAAAGTTTCCTGTAAAAAGAGGCAGAATGACAGATGGCGTCTGGGATCAATTTCAGCAGCGGCCCCAGCGCGGGGGCATGTGCGTCGCTTTCCTTTGCTTGCTCCAGCTGCATTACACCGCGGCTAAGCAATCCG
The DNA here is from genome assembly GCA_030378355.1 of Eleusine indica. Lineage (NCBI taxonomy): Eukaryota > Viridiplantae > Streptophyta > Magnoliopsida > Poales > Poaceae > Eleusine > Eleusine indica. Next base: position 52,726,935 of record CM059494.1, read on the forward strand.
AATAGTACATGGTGTTGATGTGCAGCGTTAACAACAGCTTTGCTTTCGAGCGGGCGAGCTTGACAGGTTGCTTGTCTCTCTCCTCTCTGTTGCGCGGTGCCTTCGCAACTACGCACGGTTCGGTGCCGGGCCTGATCCCGGTTTGGTGCCACTGATTTGCACAGTCTTACTGCCACCATCCATCCTGTCAGTTCAGTTCAGCTCGTCTTTAGGCGCCAACTCTTCTGAGAAATAATCACTCAACCACCACGGGGCCAAAGCCAACTGACACGATTAATAACCACGCGCGTGAAAACGATCTGTAACTGACGCGGAACTGCGTTAATCTTAATCTGATGGATTTTGTTGCTCTGTTAGTTAGAGACTGCAGGAGCAGAGTGAGAAAAAAACAGAGCTCTGTTCAGCTTGACCTATCTCCCGGCTGCTGCAGCTGCAGCGACGTCGGACCGAGAGGGATATTGGTATGCGACTGAATGTACTAGATGGCTGATGACTCGTCTCGGTTGTGCTTTTGTCTAGCGAGTGTGTCCAAAGGTGCTGAAATAATAATGAAGAAATGAGTGGTGCACGATGGTATATAAAAGCAAGAAGAAGCTAAGAAAGGTGACAACATCAGAAAAGAAAATGCCTTTTATGAAGAAGAGGGAAACTTTATCTAGGAAAAAAAAAGAAAGAAAAACAAAACGTAGTGGTCGAAGCATCATCCGTGTCCGTGGTATAGTGCTCGAAGCATCAGGGACCGGCCGGACGCTTGACGCTTATGGTGGAGAGACACAGAGAAAGCTCTCCCCATGGACGCAACATCCCTTTCCCTGTAAAAGCTCGGTCCTTCGGTTCCTCCGTGGCTGATTGCTATAATTGACGATACCGTGCACTGTTCAAAGGTAACTTCTGTTCCACCGTACACCGGTCAACACGACGAGGATAGGATATGGTCCAAGTTCCGATGGTGAAACCTCTCCTAGTGAAAGTGAACGTTGGAGTATCGATGACGATTTGTACCACGTTGAATATCCGCTGTCGTTGCTCGCTTGAGACGATCTCAATGAAAGCAGTCGTTCTGCAGGGTGGCCTTTTCCTTTCGAGGATTGGTGGACGCCAACAGCTGAAATTATTGCCGAGAATCGACCGGCCGGTGGTGTAAAGAGGCAGAGGCGTGTTGTTTTCAAGCCAGGCAGGCAGATCAAGGAGACAAGCTTTTTTTTTTTTTTTTTTTTTTGAACCTCTCAACACTGAATATGAATGTAGTATCTGTTCGTAAGGAGACAAGATTTAGGGAAGGAAGGAATTGGAGGAACTTTCTTGTCAGAGCAACGAACGGTGTGATTGCCAGGCCCGGACCAAAGAATCGTGATCCAGCACGAAATTGAAGCCTGGTGGTTTAATGGACCAGGCCTAAAAGGTTTGGGTTTTTACTCGCACATCAAGGCCCATGCTCTAGCGCAGGCCGGGAGGCACAGCACCATGCCTCATGGGCCACCACTGAGTAGACCAGCGGACCGCATATGTAAGTGGAAGGAAACCCAAGTTTGCCTTCTGATACAAAATGGTTCCGGCCGCTGGGTCGTCTTTGGATCAGCTTTCCCAGCCCAAAACTGCTGTTCGGTGTTCTGTACTGTACGAAACAATACCAGCCCAGATCCCTTACCGTTTCATTTTCTTTTTCATTTGGTTGACGTGATCACTCATCAAGGGAGAAGGAATAGACAAAGACAAGAAGCTAAACTAGCGCGCCCAAGTCCTCTAAAAAACTGTCCAATTTTGGAAGTGCGAAGGTGTCGGCACATGGTGTTTGTTCTCTCCTCAACAACCCAAGAAAAGAAAGTCGTCTCTCTCCGTCCGCCAGCCGATAAACGCCTCAAGCTAGGTTGCCACGGCTTGGTCAAAGGTCAACGACAACCTGTATTAATAGATTCAGCAATCATAACGCAAGAACTTGCAGCTAAACTATAACATGACTGTCCTTTTCAAATATACAAATGGCTGACAACCGTTTCAGCCTACCCCCAAAACTCACAGTAGATGGTCATTTTCTATTCTGTTTTTTTTAGAACAAAAAGTTTTGATCTCGAGAAAAAAAAATTGAACAAAAGTTTTAAGAAATACGACAATTTACTCCGTTACTAACTTAAAACTATAAAAAATTGAGTTCAATTTTATAAAAATAGGATAACTATAGCTTTTGGATATGGTGTCCCACTCGTCACCCACACGTTAAATCAAAATGAAAGGCATGCCAACTTAAATATAAAATTGTAAATGATATTGGAAATTTGAAAAGTTCGACTGAAATCATGTCCAAACACGTCATATTTGTGACTAGAGAGAGTGAATATTGAGAATCCCAAATTGTAGTAGAAATATGTGCAAGTTGTGTAGGAATACCGTTTTCTCAAGTCGTGTGATTAGAATATCCCCAAACCTTGATCATTAGCTCGCTATTATTTCCTCTGCAACCCAGCTCGAACTCAGTACATAAACAGAGCTCCCTCTCCTTCCCTCGTCCCCAACCCGCATTGACCAACACCAACACAGAACGAAGCAGAGGCCGCGCGCCGGCGAGTTCGCTCCTGTCGCCGCCCACCATGTGCTGCATGGGCAGGTGCGTGAGGAAGTGCATCGAGGGCATCTTCGGTCTGGTCATCTCCGCGGGCATCGTGGTCCTCATCTACTGGGCCATCTTCCAGCCGCGCCAAATCCGCGCCACCGTCGCCTCCGCCGCCCTCTCCAACCTTACCGTCGCCTCCTCCGCCGTCTCCTACACCCTCGCCGTGAACCTGACCCTGTACAACCCGAGCACGCGCGTGAACATCTACTACGACACCGTCGACGCGCGGCTCCGGTTCGGCGACGCCGTGCTCGCCGCCGCCGCGACCGCCGCGTCGCCGGCGGAGTTCTACCAGCGGCGGAAGGCCACCGACGTCGTGAGGGTCGAGTTCGACGGGCGCGGCGTCGCCGTGGACGGCGGCGTCGCGGGGGAGATGGAGAAGGAGGTGAAGGCGGCGACGGTGAGGTTGGAGGTGGACGTGGACCTGCGCGTCCGGTACGTGTTCAGGATCTTCAAGCTGCGGCAGAAGCCGAGAATTCGATGCTCGCTCAGCGTTCCGGTGAAGGCGGAGGACGGCGGCGGCGCCGCCGTCGGCGGCGTGCTTGGCTCCGGCGACCGGTGCAGCGTCAAGTACTGACGGTTGAGTTCGTGTTCTTGCTTCGTTCGTTGCGCGTGCGTGCTTCCTTTAGTTCCTTGTTGCTTGATGAAATTTGTCAATTTCATCGGTTCGAAATGTGAAGGTTTAGTTGCTTTGTTAGGTGACAGTTCAGTTCTGCAAACTCTACTGTATTTGAATTATTTTTTTTTGACAAGTGTTACTGTATTTGATTATTCGTTCGCTGGAATTGTAAGAAGTCGCACCACATATGTCTGTCGTCGATCAGGACTGTTGGCTGGTCCTACCCGGAGCCTTCTATCTGTCAGAGAAAAAAAAATTGTTTGCTTGTACGTATTGTTCGTTGGGATTGCTGGTGAACGTGAGCGTGGTTGCGATTTCAAGTTGCGCGTTCCGTTGGCATTCCTTGAAAAAGCTTCGTTTTGTTTCCACGACACGACGCGATTGGAAGAACTATATACGGTTTTGTTGAGCGCAATTTCACGGGTAATTTTGGTCCAACTACTGTGACTATCGGTGCTAGGTAACCTCGTGACAGAGTCTGAGAGCCTTGTCAGTTTCTCTCAATCCAATCAAAAACATTAAAATGAGCATTGTCAATTGGCGCAGCCGCGTCATTCATCAAACGCGGCACCGGATGAAAGCAACAGTGATCGCAGCAGGAATACCATGAAATGTGGCTGCCGCGCTCGTTCCGTCCACTGCTGTGCTGCGCCTTCCAATTTCACGCGAATTTGACGCGCCCCGCTGCCATCATCGGTACATTAACGCGGTGTTTTTCCCTGTCATGTTTGGAAGCAGCCAAGAAAGTGAGGAACACGTCTCTGACAATAAACTACGAGACCAAGTGGCGCCATGGGTTGGTCAAGGTCAATTGATAATTGTAATAATCGGATCCAAACTGACTCAGCCACATGCAGCTAAACTTCGAAATAGCTAGCTGAACATTCCAGCCAACACCAAAAGCTGTTTAGATTAACAAACACTACCGCCTCAGCATTTGTTCCTTCCGTATAGGGAATCTAAGTTCAATCGTTTTGGATCTTCAAAACAGAGGAAATGCATCTAACATTAACAACCCTAAATGTTGTTACGACTTACGACCTTCAAAATGTATCTTTTAAAGGTGCATAAATTGTCTGAACGAAAATATAGATGGATGGATCATCCACATAATCATATATGGTCAAACAAGAATTAAGGTGCAACTAAAACTTATGCGCAAGATGTTTCAAAATAGATAAATCAACAACCGTTAATATTTTGTTTCTTCTTTTTAAACCTTCAAGGCAATAACAGTGAACATTGCCTCGTACTACTTGGAATTGCAATTTCTATGGTGCTTAACAAAACTAACAAACTTTTCCTACCATGCCAGTGATATTTGAACGTTAATTCGATTCAACAATATTGTTGCATTTATTCATTTGTTTTATATATTACAACATGTTGACACCAAAAAGTGGCACCAAACACGAACACGCTCCTGTGCGAATACTCAGATCCAGCACCTTGCGCCGTCGCCTGCACATGCGCTTGTAAGCCGGTCAGACCGTCTTAAACAGAATAGCCGGCACCTCGCGTCGCCGCCGGCACAACCTGGTCAGACCGCTCTTGTAAGCCGGTCAGACTGCCTTGAACAGAAGATCACCACGAAAAACCAATGAACGCTGGTCCGGGAGGGACCCCGTCAGGGCTGGCGCACCTTGGGTTGCCCTAGCATCGGCAGGCCAGCTAGGACGTCTTCATACGCCACCGGGACGATAGAAGAACAACTATTAGGGTTGGCGTAAGGAACGAAGGCGTACCGACGGGGGGGGGGGGGGGGGGGAAGGGTGAATCGGTAAGTCGCTCACGAATCCAAATACTTTAATTTACACTACTAGAGCCTAGCAATCGTTACAACCTAACAAGTCTAGTAGACTAAGATCCCACACATGCTAGTGTTCATGATGATAGCAAGCGCGCAAGCAAAACACACTACCCTATGTAAACCATAATTCAATCTAGTTAGTAGAGCACGTAAATACGGAATAGTAAAGAGGGAGGTCAAGGAATACTCATGATTTTTTTTCAAGGTCTCGGAAGGATAGCGCATTCCCCTACTCCTTGTTGGACCACTCCTGTCAGAGTTCCGGTCCCACCCGGCACCAATGTGGAGTTCTCGCCCATGAGCCCGCAATCACTCCCAGAGTGAAGACACGGTGCGCGTCACCGCTGCCACCAAGGCACAAGCTCACCTCCCTCGAGCACTTGTCGGACTCCCCGAGCCGACACGGGCTCTCACTAGCGATGCCCCTTTCACCGGCGGGCTCAAATCGTGTACAAACGTGTGACGGTCTTCACAACCGATCATGATAGGCTCGATCACCGACACCTAACCGGTCTAGGTCTCATTATAGACTAAAAGTAACAACATAGATCACATCCTCAAGGACATCTAGCCTTAGATGTGCAAGATCACTCCATGTTACTCTTACTAGCACTCTCAAGGTATGCAATATCTCCTCCTAGTGCTCTCCTCTTTGCCTCTTGGCTCTCATCAAATGCTCCAAGCAATTCCACTCGACAAGCGAGGTCTCTAAGACCCCAGCAATGAAGTTATATAGGCTTCCAACCTCCAACTAGCCATTGCTCCACGAAGTTGCCTTTTTGGATCCAATGACCGGACTGTTCGGTCACTGCCAGACCGAACTGTCCTGTCACTGCCAGACCGAACCGTTCGGTCTCTCTAGAACGGCTCCTAGAGTCGTTGGCTGCTCTGTCTAGACAACTCCTTTGTGCTGATCGGACCGTCCAGTCAGATTTTCTCTCTCTATTCCAGAGAGCTTCCAATTTGCGTCCTCTCTGTCTCGGCGCGTTTTCATACAGACCAGACCGTCCGATCTGCTGACCGGATCGTCCAGTTACTATTGATCCCTGCACAGACAAATTTCTTGCAAACTGCTCTCTGTCCACTTAGTGACCGTACAGTCCGGTCGCCACTAACCCCTCTGTCCGGTCACTTCGTCCAGAAGCTGAAACTCCTTGTCCTCGCTTGACTTTGTTTCCCTGCTTCTCCGAACAGCTCCTTGGCTTCTCCACCATCAGTTAGTGTCTATGATTTCACTGAGCAACCTTGCACATCGCTGACTAGACATGACCTAAGAGAAATGACCTAGACTCACTTGATAGTTCGATTTTTCCTAGGGACTCAAAGCCCTAACAACTAGACAAGTGTTCCCAACATGTACTACATAGCTTGTTCCTAGCTTTGATCCATCTCCATCAACCCTTGGACTCCATCAAGTTCACAAGCCTCCATGCTTGCGGTCATTATTATCAATCGCTAAGGCAACCATCATCCATATGATTTATATTAGAGTTTAGAGATGATTCCTGCATAGACAACACTCGTGTAGATATTAGCCTATAATTTCGTAGTTGTCATCTATCACCAAAATATTCATACCTTGGGGATACAATCATCAATGGTCATGAAGCTTATAGTTGGAAAAGATTAGGATTTGAAGATAAAAAGATAAAAGTGTTTTTTGATCGATTGGATACCCTCAATCGGCCGTAACCCTCTGTTTATATAGGGTGGGGAGGTCTTACCTCAGTAGGATTCGTAAAACCCGCAATCCTCAATAATAACTCTAGAAACCGAGTAGGACTCTGTATAACCCGGTCTGACCACCTTGGCAACCCGGTCGGACCGCCCTGAGCTAGCTGTTAAGCCTAACCCGGCCTGACCGCCCTGTCCACCCGGTCTGGCCGCATCTTTGTCCAATTTTGAGTGTCAACATATATGCCCTCCTGTTTTTTGACAAAGCTTGCGTGTCAAAAAATATTTTTATGGACCAAAATTATCTAAGAATAATAATAAATAAAACATCGGTTATATATGACCCATGCAACCCTCATTAACCTAAAAATATAGCCAAAATAGTACTCTTACAAATATAGCAACATGATAGTACACACTAACTAACTATTTCGGCTTTTACTAAATCAGCGTTTGATTAATAACATAAATCTTGATACGACCCTAATGGCCGATCATGCATATTTCTATTTGTCACAGTCCAACAAGAATATTGATAGTGATAGTAGGACAACCAAGGATTAAACACAAATCATGAATTATAATTAACTAAACATGCATTCCATGGTATGTGAATTAATGGATTATATGACAAAGACCAATTACATGAATGCAAATTATATTGATGTAGCTTTGGTCTCGTCGGTGAAGGACTCCTCCTTTGACTCTTTTTAGCCTCACCAAGTTTATTGCTTTTTTATTTTTCCTCGGCCTCCTTCGTGTATTTAGCCAACAGCTCGTCAAAGGCTGGCTTGGTCCTCACCATCTTCTTTTTCTTCTTGCCACCATCTTGCCCCCTAGTCGAACATGGGTTTTGTTTGGGACAAGCTTGATCAACAACACTAGCCGATATATTAGTTTTCGCCTTTTTCTTATCTACTGTCAAGTATAAATTCTTCTCTAAATTCCAATCCTTCTTGATATGTCAGACTTGTTTGGTCACCTGTCGTTTAATTTTACATATAGATTGATTTTTTTGCTCAAAATGGTCATTATTGACAGGTGATGACCTATTATTTGATAGACCTTCATAAGGGATTAAATCTGAATAAAAATATGTCGGAGGAGGCGGCATACATGAAAATCACGGTGAATACAAATAAGGCATAGAACTATAAGGTACCCATGGTTTATGTACATATGACTCAAATAATCGAAACGATATTGATGAAGTATGAGAACTATTTGGTTGCCGATTCAAACTATAAGACGACTTATACTTTCTGGGCCAACTAGCGTATTCCTTACTATTTGAATTTTGGGACTTGGCCTAAAACTTTTGAGGTTTCGGCTTTCTAATTTTATGCTTGTCAAGGCCTTTAAGTTTGTGAACCTTCCAGACACCAACCTCAGGATTTTTAGGCTTAACCATCTTTTTCTTTTTCTGGACAAAAATGGAGCATTTGGTTTTCCCTGGACAGCAGGTTGAACCGAATTTTTGGACTTGTTTGGTTGCCCCCCCCCCCCTCGAGTGCAGAGGTGGTTAATTTGGTTTCTATGCTTTCCTTAGATTCGGCTTGTGATAGCCGAACTTGATCTTCTTTTACTTGACCAACAATATTAGTAGTTGGCTCATCTTTGCGAGGAACACAAACTAAATTTGCATCAACATGAGTATTAATCGGCTTTTCAACAACCGACTTTGGACTAATAGGAATCAGATCTACAATGTTTTTTCTATTAAGTAAGTCATCTATAAATGTAAGCAAACAACTTATAAAATTAGCTGTGGACTTACTATGCTTTGGTAGATGGTACATCCTCAAATCGTCGATGATAGATACCTCCATCATGATGATGCCTTGTTCTGTTACTTGATAGCAGTCATGAAGCATTACTTTGCCAATGTCTTTGCGTAAATCTTTAGGTAATCCTTCAAGTGCCATTATATTACTAGGGTTTGCTAAATCAGCCATGATGGTCAGATTCTTCTTCCCCAGCGAAATCGCCAAAAGTGTGTTGACACGAAAAAGTGGCACCAAACAAGAGCACGCTCCTATGCGAATACTCAGATCTAGCACCTTGCACCGTCGGCCTGCACAACCCGGTCAGACCACACTTGTAAGCTGGTCAGACCGCCTTAAACAGAATATCCGGCACCTCGCGTTGCCGCCTGCACAATCCGGTCAGACCGCCTTAAATAGAAGATCACCACGAAAAACCAACGAATGCCGGCCCGGGAGGGACCACGTCAGGGCTGGCGCACCTTGGGTTGCCCTATTGTCGGCAGGCCAGCTAGGACGTCTTCATACGCCACCGGGACGATAGAAGAACAACAATTAGGGTTGGAAAAGATTAGGGTTTAAAGATAAAAAGGTAAAAGTGTTTTTTAATCGATTGGATACCCTCAATCTGTCGTGACCCTCTGTTTATATAGGGTGGGGAGGTCTTACCCTAGTAGGATTCGTAAAACTCTCAATCCTCCATAATAACTCTAGAAACCGAGTAGGACTCTGTATATCCCGGTCTGACCGCTTTGGCAACCCGGTTAGACCACCCTGAGCTGGCTGTTAAGCCTAACCCAGCCTGACCGTCCTGTCCACCCGGTCTGGCCATATCTTTGTCTAATTTTGAGTGTCAACACAACAGAAACTTGGTATAATATCTTTTACTTTCCTTTAAAACTGGAGGACACAATAAAATCCACTACATACGATTCTGCCATCTGTAAGGACAATCACAATGTATATGGACTACCTTGTCCATATAAGTGGATCCCTTGTCACTGGTTCATAACTTTGGAAACTGTCACAATGGTAGACTAGTAAGATCATGTCCAATAATAAATAAAATATAACTTCAGCTTCAATAGTGACAAGTGAACGCAAGAGAGTAAGAGAGAGAGAGATAATACTTTTTTTCACTATGAATAGTCCATAAGTTTATGGATAGCTGGTGCTATGTATTAGAGATATGTATCTAGGTTAGTTAGGCTAACTCCGATCCTTCGTGATCTTGTTGTACTCCTGATTTGTTGTACAAGCTGCGGTATTCACCGTCTATATAATAGCCGCCCAGACATCTCCCAGCCTTGAGGCGTTTTTCCACAATTCTACACTATGGTATGCTATATGGACTACTCAATAATATGAGCAGGTATCAATTAATATTGTTTATTCACTATGGACTGCTTTTTTAGTACACTGTGGTTGCTCTAATAGTGTGGCGTATGTCTTAGCCCATACTTTTACCGTGATGTCGTTGCTTTTACCTGAGAAAGTTCCAACTTACAAAAATGAATACGAATTTTTAGCAGAAACATTTCAATGTTTTTTTAAAACTGAAATATTTTAATGCTTATCGTAATATTCCCCAACTTTTGCATCTTGTCAAGCTCAATACGAGACCAAGTGGCGCCGTGGGTTAGTCAAGGTCAATTGATAATTGTAATCGGTTCCAAACTGATCCAGCTACAAGCAGCTAAACCTCGAAATAGCTAGCTGAACATTCCTGCCAACCCTAAAAGCTGGAACAGGAACCTTTCGTGAGATTGAGAAACACGACCGCCTCCACACTTGTTCGTTATGTATAGTGAATCTAAGTTCAATTGTTTTGGGTCTTCAAAACAGAGGAAGTGCATCAAACATTTACAACCATAAATGTTGTTACGAACTTCAAAATGTATTTTTAAAGGTGCATAAACTATCTCAACAAAAATATAGATAGATGGACCATCCATATGATCATAATGCTCATACAAGAATTAAGGTGCAACTAAAACTTGTGTGCAAGATGTTTTAAAATATATGAATTATATTTTGTTTCTTTCTTTTTAAACCTTCATTCAAAGCAACAACAGTGAACATTGCCTCGTACTACTTGGAATTGCCATTTCTATGGTGCTTAACAAAACTAACAAACTTTTTCTACCAAGCCAGTGATATTTGAACGCTAATTTGATTCAACAATAATATTGTTGTGTTCATTCATTTGTTTTCTATATATTACAACAGAAACTCAGTATAGTATGTTTCACGTTCCTTCAAATCTGGAGGACACAGTAAGGTCCACTGCATATGATTCCGTCACCGGTAACAGTATGGTATATGTCTTAGCCCATGCCTTTACCGTGATGCCGTTACTTTTAGCTGAGAGGTTTCAGCTTACAGAAATGAATATGATTTTTTAGCGGTAACATTTTAAGGGTTTTTTAAACTGAAATATTTAATGCTTAGCTCAATATTCCCCGACTTTTGCATCCTGTCAAGCTCAAAATGAAGCGCTGCTCGATTTAACAAGAATTTTCCCTATTGTCTTGCCTGTTCCACGTATCCAGCTATTGGTAGAAAGCTGCACAACGCCACACGGAACGGAACGCATATACAGTACCGCACGGACTCCACTCCCCACCAGATCCCCACGGAGACGACGACGAGGGTTTGATGGCCGGCAGCCGCCGCCCAAGTTTGCCGGTGCCGGCGTCCCTGCCGGTGAATGACGACATGCTCACCGAGATCCTCCTCCGCCTCCCCCCGGCGCCGTCCTCCCTGCCCCGCGCTTCGCTCGTCTGCAAGCGCTGGCGCCGCCTCGTCTCCGGCCCCGATTTCCTCCGCTGCTTCCGCGCCCGCCACCGCTGCAACGCGCCCCTCCTTGGATTCTTCACTCAAGGATCGCGTGGCACCTGCTTCACGCCGAATCTGGAGCCTCCAAACCGCATCCCGGGCACCACCTTCTCCTTTCTCGAAGACCTCCGCGGATGCCAGATCCTCTGCTGTCGCCATGGCCTTGTCCTGTTGTTCATCCCGACTCGGCTAATCGTATGGGACCCTTCCGCTGGCTACTTAAGCGAGCTATCCGTTCCCCAGGGGTTCGATTGCTGGACGGGGAGTTTCAGTGGGACGGTGCTTCGCAATGGAGGCGACGCCCACGGGGATGATCACTTCCAGGTGTTCATTGTGGCACGCACAAACCGTACAGAAGCATCCGCCTGCATCTACTCGTCAGAGACTGGTGAGTGGGGCAAGCCAATCTCAACAACCTGTCCATCATCATCTATGGCTCCTAGGCCTAGGCCTGGTACTTTGGTTGGGCGTTCCCTTTACTGGGCGCTTTATGGAAATTCACATGGCATCCTTGAGTTTGATCTTGATAGGCAGTGCCTAACAATGACGGTCGCGGCACCATTCTTGTGTAATGTCAAATATTACCAAATCTGGGTTATGGCGGTGGACAATGGAGTGGTTGGTTACATCTTTCAGTCAATTAACCACAAAATCGAACTATGGAAGAGGAGTGCTGATTGCTGTGATGGTGATTCTGGGTGGGTGCTGGAGAGATCTATTGATCAAGACAAGCTTCTTCTTCGAGAGTACATACGATGGATCGCCCAAACAAATAGTTGGGATCTCTGAGGAAGATAATGTGTTTTTCCTCCAGACAAAAAGTGGTATCTTCAAGGTCAATGTCGAATCAATGCAGCACAAGAAAGTTTCTGAAGTGTTGGACACTTATGCCTGTCATTCATTCACTAGCGTCTATACTGCAGGTAGCTGCTTACTTATAAATTGCAGGAGCAATAAAACAAAAGTCATTTTGGCACACGTTTGATTGAATTTCTTTTATATCCTGGACTGTTAAAAATCAAAACTCAAGTTACGTCAATTGTTTCTTTGGCTTCTTGACAAACTCTTAAAAACACATGGTAGTGCTGTTATACATGGATGCAAGATCTGGTAGGCTTAAAGCATTCATGTTCATTGATATACTAAATTTTATCTCTATGAATACTACTAAATTAGTCTGTAATGATGACTTGTTGCAATGGTTTTTAATGAAATAGCAGTTTGTTTTGATCACCAGTTGGAGTCCTACTACATCAAGAGGGGTTTATTGTTTGATCTGAAATTATGCAGTTATTAGTAGTCCTGGTTGAGTTTGTTTCTAGAGGTTATTGGTTTGAGCGTATTTTCCGTTGTCTCCTTGAGGTGTCGAGGAAAAGCTTAAGAATAATTCTTGGCAACTACTTTTTTCTGATGAAAAGCTTAGTATTCCCATCCGTGCATGCTATCTGATTCAAATTACATCGATACATTTATCTAGATATATACCTTTTGTCTGCTCGTGTTTGTTTGAATTTATGTAAGAATCACATTGATTTTAATTTTTAACCTTGTTGAGCTTGTAGGCTTGGGTGTTGATGGTGGAGAGGATTGATCCATTGCACTAGACATGCTAGTGGGATGTATTGATTGGATAGGTAACCTGAGATTATCTTCTCTTCTGAATGTGAATGTATGCTGAGCTATCTGATCTATTCCTTTATTTTTGCATTTCATCCATCTCTGTGACCAAAGTCTACATCCCTTTCTCGGTAGTTCTCCTTGTGTTCCTTAATCCACCTCCCTTCTCTTGTAGGGTTGTAGCTACTGTTATTCCATCCCAAATCACTCCTGGATTTGCTGGCTTGCTTGTTGTCACGTCCATTTTGCTACTAGTTGACCTCCTTAGCCCACTCTTAGCCATGCTGCACCTGGACCACTGAAAGTGTAAATCATTCAATGGAAGCATTCCATTCAGTGAATTGAGTGCCTAACCTTGTAGATCCATATTCAAATAATGCATGTCTGGCTTTACGTAAATTTATCGACTTTGACTTGATAGTGACTGATTAGTTCTTAACATTTGCAAATTGTAAGTATGCCTATGATTAGTAATCATATTTCTGGTTCGTATGATTAGTAACAATATGTTTCTGATTTCTGTACTCCCTTCATATATGCCCATGACACTTATAATATATTATGTATGATTCAATTATATAGGCAGTTAATTTTTTGCACATACTGGAGGCATTGAATTACTGATCTTCTAGTAGCTAAAATTATAGCCAAAACCTTAAGAACATGGCAGCAATAAAATTTTAATAAAATGTCCTTCCATTGCTGTTATTTTTTTAGAAACGGAACTTTCGCCCCCCCCCCCCCCCCCCACTTTTTTTATAAAGCAGGAAACAAAGCACATAGAGTAACCACATTCATTGTCTGACGCAGCAGACATCAGTTTGCATAGAAGCAACGAAGAAAACAAGCTATCCTACTCATACTGAAGAAAAAAGCAGAACTACTGATATTGACGCTTGATCCATCACCAGCCGTGATCCTTCTGGTCGTCGGCGCTCATTTTTGCACACGTCTGAATGTTTCTTTTGCCACCTTTCTGATCGTGCACTTCCTTCCAACATCGTCCTTCTTTGATTCTCTTTCTGTAATACAACCCACTACTCAATCCAAGAACAAAGTTGACAAATGATATAAGCAGGGTCAGTTAGTGATTTATCTCGAATGAACACGTCATTTCGCGAATGCCAGATTTACCAAGCCACTGCCACACAAGTTGCAGTGACCATTTTCCTGTTTTGTGTTGTTGATGTTGGTTGTTTGTCTATTAGTAATGCTGAGATGATTCGAATTTGAATTTTCGAGTACAAGTTTCATCTTTGTGCAATGCTGCAGCTGATGTAACTAGGTTTAACCCTAGTGTACAATTGTACAAGTTGGTTTCACTAATGAGGTTTATTGTCCTGCAGGCTTCTAGAGTTCTGCTCTGGCTGTTGAGATGCATGAATCCCTTGTTGGTCTTGACTCGTCCATTTTGCAAGCTAATCTGAAACTCACTGTCTATGTGCGATATGTACTTGTGAGCTCAGAATTATGAAGCTTACCCGAGGAAATCAGTTGACCTCGTTTTCTAAGATTCAGTAGACATATTAGTATACTACTCGATGGGCATGATGACTGTGTTACCTGCCTTTAACTGTGCATTCACTTTTGTCTTTGGAAAGTCATCTGCTGTTGTCAGTGCAGCAGTGTTGTCTGTATCCGTTAGCTACCTTTAACTGTACATTCACTTTGTCTTTGGAGCAATCTTTAGGCAAATTCAGCAGTCAGCCAATGGTAGTACAGTGCCTGTGTAGTAATACCATTTCTTGAGGTTGAGTCATGTGATGAATATCCGAAACCTTTGATCTTTAGCGGTTCTGTAAATCAATTGGCTTCGTTTTCATTAAGTAGACATATTACTCAATTGTCACGATGACTCTGCCATTCTCAGCTCAACAGTGTTCACTGTGTTAGCTGCCTTAAACTGTACATTTTCTTTGTCTTTGGAAACATAGCAGTCAGCCAATGGTGGTGCCTCAGCAGGAATACCATTGCTGGAGTCGTGTGATTAGAATATCCCAATTTTTTATATATATTAGTGGCTCTGTATTAATTAAATCCTCTTCAACTCAAAGGTACAACTCACACGTACGGGCTAGCCGAGCTAGCGCTGCTCCGTTCCCTTCCCGCGTCCCCTGCATCGACCAACACTAACCAGAGCGAGCCCGGGCCGCGGCGAGTTCCTGCTCTTGCCCACCATGTGCTGCATCGGCAGATGCACGAGGAAGAGGAAGTGAAGCGACGGCATCTGTGCGCTGCTCTTCTCCGACGGTATGGTCGTGCGGTCATGCTCGTCTACGGGGCCAAATTCTCCAACCTCACCGTATCCTCCTCGTCAGTCTCCTGCATCCTCACCGTCGTGACAGGTCCACAAGGGCGAGATTTTCAGTGACAGCCGAAATGAATCAGAGCCCGGTCAATCTGAAGTGAAGCGTGCAGCCCCTCGACGCGCTCGAAAACACGCGCAGGAATGGGCGTCCGATTTCGGGGAAATGACGCCGCAGCTCACGTCCCTGGTTGTCGGCTTGTCGCGCCCGTTGTGACCTGGACACTGCTGTGCTTCTCCCAAGTCCCAAGCCCTGAATTCCATCGAGTTGACTCAAGCCCGGCGGTAAACAAAAACTATTGTGGTCAAAATCACCCACCACTATCCAAACCGATGTCAATTACTCTAGGAATACGTAAGAACTTGAGACAGCGCGAAATCTGGTCTAAACCTTGCTCATTGTGGTAGAACCAATCCACCCAGATTCAAATATAGATTTGACATAGGTGTTATATTTATGACTAATTATTCTTTGAATAGGAGACGACGTAATGATGATTTCTTTCGAAGACGCTCATAGAAGTAGGTTTTGCATGCATGTGTTTGTGTTTATAGGAGTGAGGACTCGTGCATGTATACGAATGTCTACGTGCATATTATGTTCAATTCGCAAAATAGTAAAGAATACAATGATACGACAATAGAGATCTTTTCGCTGCACCGTTTTACACACCATCACGTGATTATTATTATTTTTTTTTGCTTTTAAACCCTATAATGGGTAAGTGTTGTAACAATACTTGGATAGGAAATTGAATCATGTTATTTTTATCTTTTGTGTAGTACCATTACTTTACCTAAATATCTAAGCGTCAGAGTAAAATTTATCCCTCTGTTCACTCTATATAATTGTCTTTTGGGGAAAAGCGGCATCAGCCTCAAGTCAATTATCATTGTCCACTCTCTCATGGTTCATCCTCATGTCACTCTAGTTTCCATGAGACGAACAAGGTAGCTCTAGTGTGGTAAAATGTTGTTCATGAATACATGATAACCTAAGCAAATTAAAACTTGTTTTGGAATGTTGCTTCACTGTCCTCGACTAATGCAAGTTATGTATAATGGGCTCATATGGTGTTTCTTTTCGTGTGTAAAAGACCCATAGAAAAGCCATGGGAAATTAGCACATATTCAAAAATCACAACATAGTTTTAAGCAAAATTTGCACCATTCTATCATTCATCAATCAGAACTGCAGCATGCAGCACCAAAGCTCCACTGCGAAACCTCACGCCTTGTACAAGCAACAGGAATCGGCGTCCGGGTACGAGGAAATGTCGCGGCAGCTCACGTCCCTGGCTACCGCGCTCGTCCTGGCCACTTCCGCGTCTTACAATTTCACGCATGCCGCGTACCGTTGCCATCAGTAGTTCATTCAGTACAAGGACGCGGTTCTTTCCGTCATTGTCCGAACTACGAAGCAGCCAAGAAAGTGAGGAACGCGTCTCTGCCGATAAACGAAAACAAAGAGACCCAGGGGCCCCGCGCGGGTCGGTCCTTGTCAATTGATAATCATATCATATAATGGGATCCAAAACAGATTAAACAACATGCGGCTGAGTCTCAAAATAGCTAGTCTAGCATTCAAGCTTACACTTAAACTCGAAAGTGGCGCCATTCCTTAACGAAGACGACAAGTGGACGCATGAGGACTGGAATCCGCACTTCTTGCATGGAATCAAAGTGGCAGATATTAAAAGCAATCGTACTCCCAAAAACAGAGGAAAAGCCTTAAACGTATTTTTAAAGTCGAATTGTCAACCCAAAAAAATACATGGACACGTCATGTAATCATCTGACATCGTGTAAACATTGAGGTGCAGCAAGAACTTGTGCAAAATGTTGCTAAATCGATACATCATGTTGATATTTGGCCATGGTCCGTTGCTATTGACATGAAGATTTTCATTTTTTTAAGTTAGATACTTTTTGTTGCCGTCGATGACAACGTACAGTGTTTATCCATATATTTTTATGAATTTCTTGTATGTTTTAGTGATGCATTTTTTTTTATGTTTGGTAACATAGTTATGTTTGAATTCATATGCATATATTCTTCATGCCTAAACCTCAGAAGCAGCCACAATGCACATAACCTTGTGCTAGTTTTTTATCATGAATAAATAACAGAAATTCCTTGGATGACAGTGATATCTTTTATTCCACAATGCTTGAAGGCCTTATAAACCATATCCAAGACTAGTTTATGATCTTGTAGCACAGATGTTTGTCGAAAGCTACCACTCCAAAGAGTATGTGTTTTGTGTACACCTACCATTTCCACTGGGCTTATATGATTTGAATATTCCAAACGTGGGTCATTATCGAGGTACTAATTCCCCCCCTGCATCCCATACATTGAACCCAAATCTCGCGGCACGCACGAACCCACCTCCCTCCCTCGCTCCTCCCTCCATTGACCAACAGCAGCAACCGGCGAGGCAACCTCCTCCTCCTCCTCCTCCGTCCACCATGTCCCACAGCGGCGGCGGTGGCCAGCAGAGGACGTGCTGCAGCAGCTGCTGCGCGTTCATCTTCACGGCGGGCTTCATGATCCTCATCTACTGGGCCATCTTCCAGCCGCACCACATACGCGCCACCGTGGGCTCCGCCGCGCTCTCCAACCTCACCGTTGCCTCCGCCGCCGGCGCCGTCTCGTACCGCCTCGCCGTCGGCCTCAGCCTCTACAACCCCAGCAAGCGCGTCAACATCTACTACGACGCCGTCGACGCCGAGCTCCGGCTCCGCGACGGCGGCGCCGTCATCGGGAAGGGCCCGGCCTCCGCGTCGCCGACGGAGTTCCTCCAGAAGAGGAAGACCGGCGAGGCCGTGAGGATCGAGTTCGAGGGAACGGGCGTCGGCGTCCCCGGCGATGTCGCCGGTGAGCTGGAGAAGGAGGTGAAGGGTGAGGCGCCGGCGGTGAGGTTGGAGATGGATGTGTTCGTGCGGGTCAGGTACGTGTTCGCCGCTGTCAAGATACGGCAGAAGCCTAGGATTCGGTGCTCTATTAGCGTCCCGGTGAAGAAGGAGGGCCGCGGCAATGGCGTCGGCGGCGCCGTCTCCTCCGGCGACCGCTGCAGCGTCAAGTACTGATGGTTGAGATTGAGACCAGCTCCCCTGCTTTTGGTGGCTTTGACATTAGTAAAAACGGTTTTCGTGCAAAGATTTGGAAGCTGTTGTGCGGATGAATTTGTTGTTGTACAAATGTGTTTTAGCATCAGTATTATTCTTGATTCCTGAGATTCGATTTGCTAATCGATTTGAAATGTGGCATGCCCAGTCTGGTTTTTTACTACAATTTAGCTAAGGACAAGGTTATTTCAGCTTCTGCTGCACGTTAAGCCCTGTTAAACCATGCCTGTAGTTGCACTGATTTAAGGAGATTAGGTTGGAGCAAGCATGATTAATGGACTAGTCATCCCTCATCCGTGCGTGGGTCCGTCTCCAACGACATCATTGAGCTCAGCTGTGCAGCCGTTGACTAGATTTTTCACTCGTCAACGGACTGGCCACTCCGTTCTTTCCTTGAAATAGCCAGGATGACCCTTCTTTTGTTTGCAACACATCCGACATCCACGCCACATCCCCTGGCTGGCAAAAGGAGGCCACGGGTGCGTTCAGTTCGGGACCACAAACTGACCTGGAGAATGCTTGCTGTCATGCTGCTGCTGATGCTTTGAAGTTGCATGTGAACATATGCCCCATTTTTCGTAGAAAACTTGTTACTGGAGATGGAAAGATTCTCAAGAAACGGTACCAAGATTTGAACTATGACTGTTATATATGGCACCACCGTATTATGGTACATCAGGACATATACTATGTTGGACTGCAACAAAAGTACAATCCACAAAGAATAAGGGAGAATACTATTGCCATTGCCAAGACATCGTGATTTTTTTAGATGTTCTAAAGGTAATATTAAATGAAAAAAAAGACTATAAATCGTATAATTGGCTATTTATATAGCCGTTCAACACTGCAAGTGCAACTGAAGTATGGTTGAAGGCAGAAAGACTAGTGCTCCCACACCGGATACAACGCAAATGTAGGGCGGTCCATGGAGCTTTCTCCCTCGACTCGGCCTAGTTCTTTCAGCCCCAAAACAACGGATTAGCAAATATAAATGGCCCAACGAGACATTCAAGGCTGTTTGGGCCTATATGCCTTAAAAAGAGTATATAAATAGGCCTATACTGACTAGAAGCAACACACTGATCCGCCAGATATTGACTATTTTTCTTCAAATTAAACACATAACAGATGCAGAAACTCAAGTACATGCACAAATACCCATCCCTATGAACAAGCACATACACTTTAGCCATATAAGCGCCACCAAAAGACTGAATTAGTTTGATCTTGAGATTAAAAAAGTCATTACATGTGTCTCACCGTCGACAAAGACTTCACTTCTCACTAAAAGAATAATTAGTTATAAATATAATAGTTGTATGCACGCATACAGATGGCACATAATGCGCATGCATGGACCCTGATTAGTAGTTATTCTCACCTTGCAAAGAAGCGACATGATCTTATTTGGATCAGCTTTAGTTTCTTAGAAACTAGTTTCTTCATATGGTTTCAAAATAAAAAAATTGGATGGGATTGTTAGTCATAGAATTAATTCTGGTTACTTTAAGCGGTATCGAGTTTCTAGTGTCCTATATGATAATAGGATGCCATAAAAGCTAAAAGTTAAATTTTATATATAGAACCGTGATTCTGCCTGCTTTGTTATATAAAATAGAATATTGACCCATTAAAAGGCAACATGTACAACAACTAAGTATAACAGAGATGTGTATGTTACGATGGATTTGTGGTCACACGAGAAGAGATTGTGTTCGAAACGATAACGTACGGGAGATATTAGAGGTAGCATTAGTTGATGAGAAGCTTGTGCAACATCATTTGAGATGATCTAGACATATCCAATGGAGGCCGTGAGAGGCGCCGGTGTAGGGTGGGGTAATAAGATGATCCGATAATGTGTGAAGACGATGTTGAGGAGTTAGTGAAGCCAAATTTGAAGAATTGGAAAGTCGACAAGTAGCTAGCCATGAATAGGAGTGTCAGAATCTTGATTCTTTATTTTTTCTTTAGTTTTATTTCATTCTTTTTCTCATCTTTTATTCTTTTCCTTATTCACTTTTCTTCCTCTCTTTTCTCTATTTTTTATTTGGTTTTATATTGCACTTTTTCCGACCTTTCCTTTTTTTTTACCTTCTTTCTTTTGTTTGTTTGCTTTCTCTTATACTATGGTTTTTTGGGATTTCATATCTAACATATCAATTTGCTCGAGATTATAGGTTAATTGTTGTTGTCGTTGTTATGTGGTTATTTGGATTTTGGTTTTAAAAATCTATAAACTCATTTTTATTAGTTAATGGATAAGATTGAAATAAAAACTAGCATTAGCTAAATTAAATATATTTTTTTGTTTCTTCGAAATTGAGAAAGTAGTTTTCAGAAATCAAACAATATATAAAGTAACTATTTGAAGAACCTCATGTTTCTAAAAATTAATTTCTTAAAAACTAAAGGGGTCCAATTTTTTTTTTAGATAATGGAAAACAAAATTCCAGCCTTCCCCTCAATTGAGGTTAGAGCCCAAAGTTTACATTATTGCTGCTGAAACTAAGTCAGACAACCACTCTACACGAGGATAAAGAAAGCAGTAAAACACCAACAAAAGTTTGGATGACATATTATTAGACAACAATACTATTGCTAAATCTTCATCCATAGTTGGTGAAAATCTGCATGACCGTCATCTCCACTGATCGGCATGCCTCTGGCACCACTAACTTGTCCTCCTCACATTTTTGCAGCTGCGCCCAATAACCGAGTCAATATGTTTCCCTATAGAGTACCTGCATATAAGTTTTCATTGGTGTTTTGTCAAAAACAATGTCATTTCTACTTAGTCATATGGCCAAAAAGAGAGCAGAAGCACCAACAAGCATAGTATTCCTTGTTTTAGATCGTATGCCCAGTAACCAATGATGGAACATATGATCAATACTAGTAAGAGTATATGAAAGTGCATCTAGTCCCCTAGTGGGTTTTGGTGTATTGAATGACAATGTGATTAAAGGACTAATGATTCTTGTGAAGTGATTAAGCAGGACATAATTGACAATTGTACATTGTATGTCTCAACATGGATATTATTGTTCAAAATGTACGCCAAGTCAAATTGTGAGACATGGATATTGATTGTATGATTCAGTATTTATTTAATTGGCTTGTTCACAAGGATCAAAGGATGTATGAAAAAGGATGATGATCAATTGCTTACGGACTCAGAATTAGATACTTCATTAAAAGCAAAGTGATCAAAATGTGTACACAATGACAAAAGAATTCATGTGAATGATGCAAAGTGATGTGTGGCTCAAGTTAGCAAAGATGGTAAGTGATGGCTTGACTTGACCGTGATGGACCATGCAAGGAGAAGGACAAGATGAGTCTTAGCGCCGAGGGACCAAATGCAATGGTGAAGGGTAAGTATAGCATAATCATGGACCAGTCAAGCTACAAGGTGTCATATGTTGCCAAGTATCAATTAATGATAAAAATGAAGACACAAAGTGACTTGTGAATACATTATAGAAGGTGATCGTATGGATTCAAATTTTACAAATCACAAGCTCTAGTTGATGATGCCAAAATGAAAAGTACATGTTACATCTCTCATAAAGCTAAAGATGTAGAAGTGACAAGATTCAAATTATGTAAGCTCAAGTTGAAGAAGGTCTCCTTTTATTTTAATCTTGAGTTTAGGCATGCTGCTCTATCAAGAGAGATGTTACATGGAAGATATGCTAAGTCTCAATGCTCAAAGGAAAATCCCAAGTGAGAAGAGTGACACACAATAGTCAAACACACACAAACTTCTCACTGTCCCAGGAAAATCGGAGTGTCCGGTTTCAGAAATTAGAGTGTCCGGTTTGGGCTGGTTTGAATTCCAACGGCTAGTTCAGCTAAAACCGGATGGTCCGGTTTTAGAAACCAGAGTGTCCGGTTTTCACTGGCTAGTTCTCAACGGCTACTTTTGGAGGCAAGAGTATTTATACTCTTCCAACTCCTCCTTCGGTAGTTGTTGACTCCATTCACGAAAATAACATATCCAAAGGCATCTAGCACTCTCCCTAACTCCTCTTTGTGAGGATTAATCTCTTTGTGAGAATTGGGTTGAGAGAGATACTGTTTGTGAGAAAGATTGAGCACTTGAGCATTGTTGCATAGCAAGATTCCGTGAACATTTGTTACTCTTGGAATTGAAGATTTCTAGACGGCTAGGTGTCGCCCTAGAGCTCCCATGTTTGTGGTGAGCCTTGGGAAAGTTTGTAAAGGTCGGCTTCACCTCCGTAAGGGAAGAAGCAAGCTTAGTGGAGTACCAGGCTGGATCTTGGTGATTGCTTGGTCATCCAAGCTTGATCTTGGTAATTGCTTGGCGAGGTAAAAGGGTTGAAAGAGACCTGGATCAAGTTGCGACCGAGCCCCTCAACGGAGAGGTAGATAACTTGGTTGTAAGTTGGTTGAACTCTGGTAAATAAATCCCCGTGTGCTCCCTTATTCCTTGTTGTTGTTTAAGTTCTAGCTTGCTTTAATTTCTCATAAGTTGCATGAGTAGTTGTTCATGTTATTCTAAGTGGATAATCCTGCTCTTGCTTGTGTGCAACCTCTAGTAGCTTCGCTTTGTACTAGATCTCTTCCGGAAGCTGTTTCTCCCTTGTCTTTGTTTTCTGTCCCAAGAAAACCGGAGCGTCTGGTTTTGGAAACCGGAGTGTCCGGTTTTGGACAGTGTTTTATCTAAGTGATTTGTATGTGAAATCACCTGGCTCTTGCCTTGTTGCCTGTGTGCTAGGGTGCATGCTTAGAGTTCCCGCTAGTTTCTTTTGTGCTTAGTTTATTCCGTCTCCCTGACAAAAACCAAAGTGTCCGATTTGCCAAATCGGAGGGTCCAGTTTTCAGCAGTACTAATTCCGCTGCGAGCTTTTGCGAATAAATTTCAGGAACGCTGTCGGTGTACTGGGAACCGGGGTTCCCAACACCACCTAATAATACACAGTCCATGGCGCCACAAAGGATCTTGCAAGATGTCAAGCCAAACACTAGAAGACAAATCTTGACATGCATGCATGGGTGGCTTGCCCAAGCACCGGTTGGGTGCGCACAAGGTCAATGGAAGTTATGGTATGGTGGGCCCCGGTGCTGCTCCCTCTCTCGCTCATGTCACGCGTGCATAGGGGCGTCGAGTCCAAGACGGCAGTAGCACACGATGCGCCAGGTAAAGGGGGGGGCCCTCTGAGCTGTACACACTTAATTACCTCTGTATTGTCCAATGTGGGAGGCCCCTTGGTTAATAAAAGGGGGAACCTGGGACAGAGAGGGGGCGACTTCTTCTTCTTCTTCCTCCTCCGGACTCGACATAGCTTGAGGGAGAGCTCATATACTCAAATTTGTACACCCCAAAAATAGTACAAGAAATTCAGACAAGCAGGACGTAGGACTATTAGCCCCTGGGCGGTCCGAACCCAGGTAAAATCCCCGTGTGCTCTTATTTGCTCTTATTTCACTATTTGTTCTTGGAGATTTACAGCATGTTTCATCCCCTAACCGAACCAACTAAGGGGCGGTTTGACTAACCCCCCATATGTGAGGTGTCCACACATCCACAAACGTCTATTCACCCCTACCCCTCTAGGCGACATCAAGGTCCTTGCAGTATCTATGTTGAAAGAAATCTGCACCGCCCTCCACAGGAATTTAGCATAATGACAATAAAAAAAAGAGGTGCTGAATTGTTTCATTTTTTTGTACAAATAACATGAAGTTTAGATCCATTCCAGTTCCTTCAACTTAAATTATTCTTTGTTAGAACCACCCCTTTCTTTAAATACCACATGAAGATTTTTATCTTTAGAGGGACTTTGAGTTTCCAGATTTTATTATTGTGTCTTATGTTTCCATTATATGTTAACGCCTTATACATGGTTTGAATGAAGAACATCCCATTCTGCTTTAAGTTCCATTTGAAGGTATCTTTCTCATTGTTCATTCGAATGTGAGCAATCCTTCAAACCAAGTTATGCCATAGCAACAAGTTTTGACCTACTAAACCCCTTCTAAAGGATATATTTAGAGGAACAGAGCTAAAAACTGAGGCAAATGTGGCTTTCTTTTGCCTAGCAATGAAAAAGAGGGATGAATACTGTTGCTTGAGGGTAAAGTCCCCCAACCATTTATCCTCCCAAAATCTTTTGTTCTCGCCATTGTTCAAGTGAAACTTTCTGAAAGTAAGAAAATGTTCTTTCACTTTTATTAGGCTAGACCAAAAATGAGAATCTCCGGGTTTCTTTTGCACTGTTGTAATTGTTTGGCTCCTCAAATATTTCCCATGAAGGATAGATTGCCATAGGCCATCCTCGTAAATTAGTTTAAAAAGCCATTTGCTTAAAAGACATTCATTTTGTATTTCAATGTTTTTGATTCCCAATCCGCCTTGATCTTTTGGTTGACAAAGAATACTCTATTTTGCTAGCCTATACTTCTTTTTGTAATTATCACTTTGCCAAAAAAAATCTGGACCTAAAATAGTCTATTTTCTCCATAACTCCCTTTGGGACCTCAAAGAAAGACATCATAAACATAACCAGGCTAGTCAAAACAGAATTAATGAGTATCAGTCTCCCTCCTACTGAAAGATGCTTTCCTTTCCAACTGCTTAGTTTCTTCTGAATCCGTTGTTCTATGTGTTTCCAATCACTGTTGCTTAGTTTTCTGTAGTGCATTGGGATACCCAAATATTTGAATGGATACCCATCGTGTTGGCAGCCAAAGTGTTGAGAGTAACTATCCTCCATCTCTTGAGCCCGTCCAAAGCAAAATATTTCACTCTTATGGAAGTTAATTTTTAGTCCAGAAAGCTGTTCAAAGGCACATAAAAGTACTTTGAGATTTTTTGCGTTCGCCATATCATGATCCATGAAGATTATAGTGTCGTCTGCATATTGTAGAATCGATAATACCCCATCTACCTAGTGAGGGATAACCCCATTAATTT
The DNA here is from genome assembly GCA_030378355.1 of Eleusine indica. Classification (NCBI taxonomy): domain Eukaryota; kingdom Viridiplantae; phylum Streptophyta; class Magnoliopsida; order Poales; family Poaceae; genus Eleusine; species Eleusine indica. The sequence goes on from CM059494.1 coordinate 52,752,247, forward strand.
GTCCAGCCTCCTTGGCCCTGTTAATAAGGATATCCAACATGTCTACCACTATATTGAAAAGGAGGGGAGATAACGGATCACCCTGTTTTAAACCCTTTTTGGTTATAAAGTTGTCTCCTATTTGATCATTTATTTTGATGCCAACATGACCCCCCCTTGAATGAAGGTGTCAATCCAGTGACACCATTTAGGAGAGAAGCCCTTCATCTCTAGTACCTGCCTCACAAAAGGCCATTTTACTTTATCATACGCCTTTTCAAAGTCTATATTGAAAATAATTCCATTTTGTTTCCTCCTATGCAACTCATGAATGGTTTCGTGTAACACGACAACCCCCTCCATAATATTCCTTCCAGGTATGAAAGTCGTCTGTGTGGGCTGGATAACCTTATGGGCTACCATTGTAATTATATTAGTGGCAACCTTAGTGAAGATCTTGAAGCTAACATTCAACAAATAGATGGGTTTGTATTGTTGTATTTTGATTACTTCCTTACACTTTGGCAACAATATAATTGTGCCAAAATTCAGACTGAATAGAGGTAAATTCCCACGATGGAACTCAGAAAATAAAGCCATCAAATCATCTTTAATTATATCCCAGAATGCCTGATAGAATTCAGCAGGGAAACCATCAGGTCCGAGGGCTTTATTGTGTACCATTTGGAAAATGGCTTGTCTCACTTCACTCTCAGTGAACTCCTGCATTAATAGGTCATTCTCCTCTATAGAGACTTGTGGAATATTATCCCTAATTGACTCATCTAGCCTAAAGGAATTTTCTTAATTGGTCATCCCCACTAATTAACTGGTCATCATCCTGTAATTGGAAAATTCTCGTTTTCCTGTGCTTGCCATTTGCCACTAATTGGAAATATTTAGTATTTGAATCCCCTTGCAAGAGGTCTTTTGTTTTGGCTCGTTGGTACCACTTAATTTCTTCTTCTCTCAATAGTTCCCCAAGACGGTTGTGTAGGTACTATTTTAGATCCACTTCTTGTGGAGTCAAAATGTCCACTTCCGCCATTTTATCTAGGGTATCAAGTCTATCTAAGATATTCTTCTTTTCCTTTTTATATGTCCCACTAACATTTTTCGCCCAGCCTTGAAGGTATTGACGTAGTCTATGGATCTTTGACCGCCACCTTTCCATTGGGGTGGAGCCACTGTCTACCTCTTGCCACACCTTATGAACCAAATGTGGGAAGTCATCCCTTAACATCCATGAAGGTGCATCGAGGATCCCCTAGTAGGTTTTAGTGTATGACGACTAAAGATTAAAATTGTGCTAACATGTTCATGAGGAATATGTGCAGATAATCAAATTATTATTCAATCCCATACTTGCAAGATGGTTGTTTTACTCCCAAAAATAAGAAAAGAGAAATGGACTCAAGTGCTTCAAGTGTAGCTTTTTGTTTTTAATTGAGTCATCGGTTTGGCGCACTATCAAGGGGGGGGGGGGTAAACCAATCTTGCTATGAAGGGAAATTATGTGCTTAAGCCAACCACAAATCTTTGAGAAAATTTTAGCCAACCAAAAGTCAAAAAGAACCAACTAGTTTTGAGCCAAACAGAGAGTCACGAAAGTTATGTGGTTCATTCCATGGAAGTTCCGTCATTGCCAGGCTTTTAACCTCAGCCAACCCGAGAGTTACGGAAGTTCCGTGGGCTCCCCCACAGAAGTTTTGTTGTTCTTTGGTTTCTCTGTGTTGCAAACCCAAGAGTGATGGAATTTCCGTGAGCTCCATCACGGAAGTTCCGTCATCTCTGAATCAGTTGAATTCCTAGCTCGCGCAATGGCTATTTTTAAAATGATAGAAGTTCCGTGGGTTCTCACAGAAGTTCTGTCAGACTCCAAAAACACCCTAACGACTAGTTTTTAAGAGAGCTCTATAAATAGCCTACCCCTTCCCCATGGGAAGGGTTGGACTCCTTGAAAATTCACTCTCATTTCAGCTAGAGCTCTCCCCTCTCACTCCTAGACTTGTTCTTGAAATTCCAAGCAAGTGAGAGAGATCCAACCATAAAAAGATTGAATCCATCCACTCAAAAGCTTGAGCACATCTTTCCATCCCCATCAAAATTTGATTTGCTTGTTACTCCTGGAGACTTGGTCCCCTAGACGGCTAGGCGTCGCCCTTGAGCTCCCAACTTTTTGTGGTGAGACAGGGATGTTTGTGAAGGTGTGATTTGCCTCCGGAGGAAAAGAATCAAGTGGAGAAATAAATCCAAGCATGATCTTTGTGATTGCTTGGTGGGGAAAAGGGTTGAGAGAGACCCGGCCACTTTGTGTGGCTCCTCAACGAGGACGTAGGAACTACTTAGTGTGGTTGTCGGGTCTCGAGTTAATTCCTTGTGTCTCTCTTTACATTTTCGCATTTCTTTCATATTATTATGCTCGATTCACTTGTTGATTGTGTTGCTAGCTATTCTTTAAAGAATCCTAAGTGTGCATTGTTGTAGCTGCACCTTTATCAAGTATTGTATCTCTACTTGTTTAGTTATCCGCATTTAAATAAGTTTTAGAGGAAGGACTGGTGAAATTCTGTCAATTTGACAGAACTTCCATGGTGACGGAAGTTCCGTCATTCCTGACAGAAGTTCCGTCGTCCGTAGTTATGTGCAAGACGCTTGCTCCGGCGCGCATATGAGATTGCAGACGAAGCCTCCGAGATAGCCGCCAACTCCTCCACAGGTGCTGATGTGTTCTCCCTTTCAGATTCTTCCCATTTGACACCGACTGAGTGTGCTAGAGCACGCATCTCACGGTGATGCTCCTCAGTGTCAATGGAGTCGTCTGTTTGGGATGCTTCCATATCTAGCCCAGGGGTCGTCTCCTCAGTCACAATTTCTCCCGCCCCGTCCATGTCGTCCTCCAGCTGTAGCTTCTATGTAGTCCAGACATCTCAATACATAGCAGGCGGCTCGAACATAGCTGATGCCATCACGCCAGGAAGAATGGCAGCTTGCGAGTCGAGTGCTGCGGATTGAGGTGCAATATTCAGCGGCAACTGCTGCAGTTCTGTAGTGCTTGACGCAGGTGTAGACATCTCAGGCAGAGGGCGTGCATTCTGCGCTACACCAATAGTCACACCTAGTGCCAGGGCTGAAAGGCCTAGGACAGTAATGTGAAAGACTTTGTTTTTTGGGGCCAATAGCTCACATGCGACACCTTTGGTGGGAATTGGCTGAAATGCGATGTAGTTGACGGTAATAGCTCATGAGCGATGCCTGTGTGGACCAAAGTAGCCAGAACCCACTAACGGCCTTGACACTATTTGGTTTTGGTTTTAGCAGTTGTGGGACCTAGTGAGACCGTTGTCGCGTGTGAGTCTCAGACTGTGGGACCCAGTCAAACAGAACAAAGATCAGATTCACGCCCTTTGAGCGGTGGGAAATCCATCTCCGGCAGCGCGCCCTCAGAGCTCCGTAAATCTCTGTCTGGCAGCGTACATCCCTCTCCGGCGGCGCGAGTCTCAGGCCGTACTGCATCGCACCCTCTGACCAATTCCTCTCCAGCATCGCGCCCTCTGAGCGGCGGCCCAATCCATCTCCGGCACGGCCTCAGAGCGCCGCACATCCCTCTTCGGCGACGCGCGCCCCAAGTCCTCGACGACCTCTGTGGTGAGTGAAATCGCACCCTAGTCACCCATTTATCCGAGTTGAGGCCCGAATCTGACGTATTCGCGTCCGAGTTTGCCGGAGTATAGGCCGGGCCCGGCAAATTTTGGTCGGCGTTAGCTGTCCCGGCAGATGGAGCTGGGAGATTCAAATTCGAGATAATCCTCTGCGCCTCATGCTGATTTTCTTTTGATTAGAGCTCGTTCGCTTCCAATTTGTGACATTCCCGCACCATTATCGAAACAAGAAAGATGACCGGCATAGTGGGCGTAGCTTCGAATGGGCCGTTAAATTCCCCTTTTTTCCTATTGCGAAGCTAGCTAATAGTAGCTTGAGGACCATAGAGCAGGACAGATTGCTTTGTTGGGAGGTTGATTGTGCAGAGATCGACCCCCATGACCTTGTGAACTAAGAAGTGGGAGCGGTGAGGGATTTGGTGGAGAAAATAGGGGAGAGTATTCCATGGGGTCCGGATCAAGAAGTGTCATTGATACACTTTGATGATTGGAAGGGTGAGTATGTGAGAATGGAGGATGGTGAAGCCCTTGTCGATGAAATCGATCGGCAAGACGGCTGGACAAGCAAACGTGTTAAATTTCTTGCTGAGCTAGTGGATCTGGAATCAGATTCTTGTGTTGGATATGTGCCATCAAAGTTGGCTATGCAGATTGCAGATGATGATTGGGCTGCAAGTAGAAAGATAGATCCTATTTTAACCAAATTGATAGTGTTAGCTAATGATACACAAGAGGGATGTGATGGTGCTGCAAATGGGCCCGTTGCAACTATTGCTGTTGTGGACTGGAATTCTGTAGAACTGCAAGAGCATACAGATTTGGTCATTGCACCAATTGCTGACACTGAGATGGCCAGAATTTTAGGAATTCTAGTAGATGATAAAGACAATGAGAAGGAGAAGGAGAGGGATGAGGGTAATGCGGCTGTTGGTTTTGAAGATGTGGATCCAGAGTTGATGAACGAAGCTGCTGATGAGGTAGATGATTACAATGATGATGAGTTCATAAATGTATATGATAGAGACAATCCTATAATTAAAGAAGGAAAGTGTTTTCAAAGCATGAAACAGTTTAGGATGTGTTTCAAGACTTATGCAGTGAGGAGGGAGTTTGACGCCAAGACTGTGTGGACATATTCAAAGAAATTTTATGCGAAGTGCAAAGGCTTTGATGGGGGTGCCAAGCCTTACAAGTGGTACATTTCTGCTAGAAAACAACCTGATGGAGGTAGCATCAGGATAATCAAATCCCACATGAACATACTTGTATTACTAGTTCATAGAGTGTATCATAGATGACATCATAGGCCTGGGTTGCACAAAAGATTAGTCCTATTTTAGCCAAAACACCAAACACTACTACAAAGCTACTGAGAATAGACCTGGAAAAGCAGTACCCTATTATGCTGAAGTATACCACAGTGTGGAAGGCAAAAAAGAGGGCAACGAAAGAGTTATATATTGATTGGGCAAATACGTTCAGGATGTTGTATAGTTTCAAGGCTCTAGATGGACATAACTGGATACTTGGTCCATTGGGAGCATACAATGCTCTAGATGGACATAACTGGATGTTTCCTGTTGCTATTGGTCTATTTCAATCTGAGTCCGAAGCTTCATGGACATGGTTCATGATGCTGTTGAAAAGATGCATTGGGCCAGTGACACCTTTGGCTATGCACACTGATGCTTGTAAAGGGCTAGAAAATGCAGTCAAGAATGCATTTTCACATGCTGAGAAGTGGGAGTGCTTCGAACATATGTGGTTGAATGTGATGAAGAATCATAAAGGAGAAGTTTTTGGGCGACTTTGGCTAGCAGCAAGAGCTTACAGCAAGAAGACACATGATCATCACCTTGGCAAGATGTATGCAGCAGATCCTGAGTTTGAGCAGTGGGAGAAAACATACCATTCTTTTTTTGTGGTATAGGTTAGGATTTAATATGGCCATCAAGTGTGACCATATCAATAACAATCTGGCTGAAAGTTTTAACAACAAGGTAAGACAATTGAAAGACTTGCCTGTGCATGACATGGTTCACCAAATCAGGATCATAATCATGCGGATGTGGGAATTGAGAAGAAGAATAGGTGATGCTCTGCGAGGGGATAAGCTTCCAACAGTGGTTCAGCAAGTGGTTAACAAGAGCAGAAATCTTGCACATTTGGTAGTTGAGAGTTCTTCTTTGTGGGGTGCTAAAGTGAGAGATACCAAGACTAGAAGGAGGCATGTGGTTCACACTGATCTACATGAATGCACATGTCTCGAGTGGCAGCACACTTGAAAACTATGTGAGCATGCCATACTCTTCTTGGCTGGCAAGCCCAAGGTAAACATGCATCCTTATCTACATGAATATTATTTGATAGCAAGATTCAATGCTACATATGCAACTCCAATAGCACCACTTACAGATCAGTCTTAGTGGCCTGAAGTGGAATTTGAATTTTCAATGTGTCCCCCCTTTGCCAAAAGAAAGGCTGGCTGGCCTAAAATGAGGGGATACAAAGCTTGGTGTTAGAAAGGTTGTAGTAGTAAGAGGGGGGAAAAGATGATAAACCAAAACGAGCACAGAAAGGCAACAAAAATAGATGCAAGTTGTGTCAGGAACTTGGCCACTGAGCTGGATCCGCCAAATGCCGTTACACTCGAGAAAAGCCAAAGTAAGTTTTAGAAGAAAAATCATTGAGCCATCTAATTGAGCACTTAAATTTACTCTGTTTCCATGTCATTTTTATTTTTTTCAGAAAAAAGCGTGGAAGTGAGGCTGCTGAATTTGAACCCGTTGTTATTGAAAATGGCTGGACTACAAAAAAAGTCTAGACTAAATGGGCGTACAAGAAAGGGAAGTGTGTAGTATGCAGGTGATTTGGAATATGTCACGCAACAAACTGAATCAGTTTTAGATGTTGTGGAGCAAGTTGAATATTTTTTAGTGCAATCTGAATCAGTTTTAGATGATGTGGTGCAGGTCGAATCATTTTTGGATGTTGTGCAAATAGAATCTGTTTTGGATGATGTGGTGCCATATGATTCGGTTTTAGATGATGTTGTGCAGAATGAAGGTGTTTGGCAAGATTTCATAGAAACAGAAGAAGAACAAGAACTTGTGGTGTGCGTGCGGCGGCCTAGTCCTAGTGACGCGAAGAAAACCAAGAGCATGAGGGTTTTGTGTGGTGTGCCTGCACAATCAAGTGGTAGGAAGAATAGAAAATCGAGTGGAAGGTGAAACTTGTGTGGATAACATTGCAATTTGTATTCTAAGGCATGAAACTTGTGTCTTAATTGTAAATATGTATGAACTATGTTTGCTTTTCCATTATGTGAATATTTTCTCTGAAACAAGCTACAAAGAGCCCCAAAGGTACGCCAAACTACCCCATTTCTGGTACGATCATTTTTTCAAACTTCTCCAAATAACCTCAAACTCGAGGATTAACATCTACTGCACCTACAACATCAATCCGAGCAGGTTTTTCAATTTTTTGAATTTTTTCGAGTTTTGGCCAAATTACCCTAAAGTTAGGCCAAACTGTCCCATTTCTGGTGCGACCATTTTTCAACCTTCTTCAAATGATCTCAAAATCGAGGGTTAACATGCACCTACAACATCAATCCGAGCAGGTTTTTCAATTTTTTGAATTTTTGGATTTTTCTGAGATTTTTGAATTTGGCAAATGAGCAAGTAAGGCCAATTTTTTGAATTTTTGGATTTTTCTGAGATTTTTGAATTTGGCGAATCAGCAAGTAAGGCCAAAGCCAGGCGGGAGCCTAGACAAGAGGCCCGCCCCTCCCATCTTGGGCTCTTGGACCGACTTCATCAACGGACCTCGTTGCACAACTTCGCTGACAGGTCAACCCCACATGTCGGCGCCGAGTTCATCGGCAGTCCTTCGTCTGTTCTTGCCAAGTGTTCATATTTTTCTTTTAAATTCATAATTAAATCTTTAAATATGGATAAATCTCACGTTTCAAGTCCAAATTTGATGATTTTTTTCTACATTTTTATAAAAAACAACTCTATTCTTTTGTGTCGGTTTCAACCATGTTATCGGTATTAGAGTCATAAATGTATGTATAATGTTCATATCACAAGAATGTATGTATAATGCTCATATCACATGGATGGACTAGTCCATTTTCAACACACTTTTTTCACATTACCAAAAAAATATAGGGTGGTTGCATGTCACATGAAACAATCACATGCAAAAGTTCAGTTCCAAAATCCTTATAGTTTTCAAATTAAAAATCACCAAAATATTCAGAAATTAAGTAAATAATTGTTTTTTTAGGATCTAAATAAGAAGAGTTAGGATCTGCAATCTGGTGCAGGCATGTAACACAGGTTCCTACCCATGCAGTAAAATTTCTAGAATTTATTGAAATAATTTTGCCATGTCAACCTCAAATTAGTAGTGTCATTAAGCTAAACTTTCATGACACGTACATGATCTGAAAGTTTCAAAAAATAACCAAAACTTTACTGGTGTTTGAAGATTATGTGTTACGATGATAACCAATTTTCACTGTAAAATTTGCTATATTTTTTGAGATATAAATCGCCAAAATATTGAAAAAAACTGAAAGCGTACTCTTGTGGGACGTGAGAGACTGAGCGGTCAAAACATAAAAAGAATGATTCAGTGGTGATGTTTATTTCCTAAGAGAGATTGAGCGGAATAAAACATCAGACCCACATTTCAGCGATCTCACACAGTTTACACGTGAACCATTCTCTTTCTGTTTTGACCGTTGGCCTGCGGTGGTGTTCATTTCCCAAGAGAGACTGAGCGGTAGCCCAAATAAAACATCAGAACCACATTTCAGCGACCTTGCTGTTTTGACCGCTGGTAAAGACTAATCTCCCTCACCCACTACCGATGACAAAACCGCTCGTTAGATTAGTCTTGTTAGGGTGTTCGGTTACCATAGCATCACCGTACCAAAACATAAATTTATTAGCCTTATTAGATTCGTCTCGCAATTTACAACCCATCTGTAAAAAAGATTTGTCATTGCACTTTGTTTAGTGCTCCTAAATAGCAAGATTAATTGGGAACCGTGAATAAGTTGAGGCGAGGGAAACAAACACCCTCCTAACTCAAAACTTTTTGACCTTGGAACAAACAGCCCTGGCGTGCGATGTGATGGATGATAGAAGATGCGAGAAGAACGGGAGCCCCGATAGAACTGGCATGGCCAGTATGAATCGCCTGCAGCGCGTAGCTTTGATGCCTAAGGATTACTCCGCCGCTTCCTCTTCTGCCGCCTATGGAGCACGTAGATTCTCAACAGTAAGGCACAATCAAACATAGGATCCTCATCTGGTGCACGCGCCCAACTGGCGAGCCAATCAGGAAACGAACAGGCCCTGACAGCTCGCCTCCTCACACGTGAACGATATTGATCGTGGGTCGTAACTTCTCCTCGGGCTCCTTCGCATTCTCCTCGGCCTCCTTCCTATTCTTGTCCTTAAAACAGGAGGACTTTCCTCTCGGGTCAACCATTCCTCTTACCTCCTGACGCCCTTGTTCTTATCCTTCTTTTCATGCCCTTGCTCAAGGAAAGCTCCCCACCATGGACGGCCGGCAACCCTGGAGCCATGGCCTCTCTGCTCTGGGCACGTATCCGTGCCACCTCTAGGGGTAAGTCATCATGGTAATCTCCTTTGTTGCCTTCTTTAGTTTCTAATCATTGTTATGCTCTCTCTTATGTAGTGATGGGATAGCTCCACGCCCCCCTCTTCATTCACCGGCCCCTACTGCTCTCCTGGGGGATACCACGGCGGTCTAGCGGCTGCTTTAGCGGCGGTGGAGCAGGAGGCGCAGAAGGCACGTGCTCGGCTAGCCATAGCCGACGACAACGTGGCTTGTACATAGCATGTTATCTATTCCATCCCCTTTTCTCTCTCAGCTTTCGATGTTTGACTTCTTTTTGGTTCCTTGTTCAGCTCTGACGGCCCGTCTTCAGGAGATTGAGGAGGCCTCCTGCATCGCCACAGAGGAGATGAACCTCCGCGGCAACACTGTGGCTGCTCACCTCTGCGACATTCCGGTGCGTGCGTGGGAACTCGCCACAATCGGTGTCCGTGAAGGCGCTGCCCACGCCCTAAGCCTGGCCCACCTGGACTCTGGCAAGAATTTCCTCCACCTTGCTCCGACCACCGACGATGATGACTTCTACGACATGCTGTGGGAATATATGCCCACTACGACTATCATTGCCGACGAGGTCCACCCTAATAATATAGTGGTCCGACTTTTTGATGAGGAGTAGAGTAGTAGACCCTAGGCCAATGTAAATCTAGGTCATCAAGACCAAATTTTGTAACCAATTTCATTGTCCTCTTGTGCTAGTTTTTCTTTATCGTATGCAATCTCCACTTTTATCGCCAAGTCCAAAAAAATGAATAACTAAGGGCCCGTTTGGTATTGCTTTTCTATAAAATACAATATGTTTTCAACTTCTTCTATAATAGCTTCCTCTGTCCCAGAAATCAGATCGTTTTACACTTGAGTGCTGGAACCTATGAAATATGCTAATGACCCTGCTACCCCTACTAAGAGCAGTGTTTTCTTCCATTCAACTATTGTGGAACCCACACAGAAAGGAAAGAGAGACTAGGCTGCACTGGTCATGCGGGAGGCAGTCCTTCCGTTCAATTATTGTGGGACGCGCATTGGAAAGAGAAGAGAAATCCCAAGCTTGCACAATTTTTTTTTCAGAAGCAGAAGCATAAGCTGTTTTAGAATCCAAACCAAACATGGCCTAAAACGGATGGGTCGTACTCTTATGAGTAGCAGATGGGCCGCGCTCTTATGAATAACTATGGGCCGCGCTCTTATGAATGACAAGTGGGCCTCGGGTGGGAGAGGTGAGGCGAGTGGATAACTATGGGCCACGCTCGTATGAATAACTATGGGTCGTGCTCTTTCAATGACAGGTTAGCCTAGGGTGGGAGCGAGGAGGCGGGCTGACTTGTGAGCCCCCATCATCTCAATGACAAGTGGGGTTAGCGGTGGGGGTTAAAGTCCCCAGAGTCAAGTTCATGCTTTCATGTGGTCTAAGAAGAGGAAAAGTGAAGTAAATTACGAAATTTGTGAAATAATCTATGAGATGAAACAAAATTGATCACAAATTTACATTCAAACAACATCCCCACATCTCCTAAATCTAAATTCCTAACCTGAATACCAACACCAAATAAATGACAACGATACAAACGTAAAATCGTTTGACAATCTGGCTCATGTTTGACTGCTTCTTCCATTCCACAATCTGGCTCAAGTGCTTGTTCAGTTTTTGCAACTCCTCATTCACCGAAAAATCATGGGCTATGTTTGAGATCTCCTCCTTCACAGCAGACGACATGCGAGCCTGGATTGGTTCAATTAGGGGAAGCACTTCAACTACAAGCCCTCAATCCCAAATGTATGTATCCATCCATTCAAAATGACGGCAGGGCTCCAAATCCTGAAAAGAGAAACGCAAACCCTAATTCCCAAATCCAAACTGCAAATTCCAAATCACGCCAAATCGAGATAAACCCTACCTTCCCATCCTTCCCCTTACATGGCTTGCTCTCGCATTTCACAAATTCCCGACCGATGTTGCCCGTCTATGAGCGCACACATGTAAAGCGCTTCAGTGGATTTGGGCGAGGGCAGTCAGGACATGTAGTCAAAGGGACTTCTCCATAATGCAGCCATGCCTTCTAGGGGGCCTTCTGGGAGCCACAAGCGGAGCTGGACATCGCTCACCGCCGCCACCGCTGCAGACCATTGTCGTCGCCTCCGCGAGGAAGAACAGGGGAAGGGAGGAGGCAACGGTAATGTCGGAAGCAGGGCACAAGCACGGGAGTGGAGGGCTGACTAGGCCTCTTAAGGCCTGACATGGATAAGTAGCGGGTCCCACAGAGCAACGTTCGACTAGCGGGTCCCGCGTTCGAACATAATCCACAATCATTAACTACTTAAGGGCTTAAAAGAGCCGTGTCGGACCGTGGCTATTTGGGCCGTTCCAGACATCGCATATGAGCTATTCCATCCAACGATGTCGTATCCCATAGAATATAGGTTAAAGACATCGCATATGAGCTATTATCCCTTATTTGTGTGCGCACATCTCCAGACCCCAGACCAGACCCTTTATTCACACTATTGTTTCCACCCGCTGATGCAGCAGCCCCGGCAATATTCCCTTGCTGTTCACTGTTGTTCTCAATCTCCTTGTGTTGTTCCTGGTTATCATCTTGATGCTGATCCATGTCCATCGGCTGCGGGTTGCTATCATCCGTGTTCACTTCGACACGAAATTGAATTTGATACATAAAGCCTCCAATAACCACGTTGACAAATTGGGGGATTAAATATTAGGGTCCATCACCATAAATAGGACCGAAGAAATTAAAAAGCAGTACCAATTACCAAGTACCTGGCCGGTTCGGGTTCTCCCATAATCTCGAAAGCCAAGTCCTGCTGATCCATCGTGTTCCTGCTTTGTCGCGCTTTTTATCTTTTTGTGTTGCGCACTGACAGATGTCTTGACCTAGCTCCTCTTAATCTACCACGGACGAGCTCAGTTGCGTGACGCCGGCCAGCAGCTCCTCTTATCGTGCCTAACTGCCTATATACATCTTTGGCGCTCTGCTTGTTCTTGGAGACTAAGGGATCGGATATTCGGATTAGACTGGATTACTGGAAATGTTTAAGAAACACGAACCACACGTCCACGCGCATGACGTTCATCATCAACGTGCCGCATGCGTGGCATGAGATAGATTTGCCACACGTCACAACCTTTTTTATTATTATTGACTATTGTTTGTCTTCTACGTGTGCAACGAGATCACATGCACTGAAGTGCTTCATCTTTAGTAGCACCATAGCATCCAAATGACCAATGGTTACACAGCCCACGGGGAAATATTCTCGTCTCAAATAGAAGTCACATATCATCGAATGGAAAGGTAGGGGAAAGTAGTAGGTCTATCCTTGAGTTTGTATAAAAAGTAGTAAGTCTATCCTTAAGTTTGTATAAAAAGTTGGCAGAACTATGAAAAGGTAGGGGAAAGCGCAAAATGTCTTGAAGATTTATCACCATTATCATCGAATTATCATTATCCTAATCCTAATTGAGAAAGTCTGATCAGCCTCTTTGGAGTGAGATTTTTGCTATTTTGCTCAGGGCTTCAGTAGGCTTCGGTGTAATGTTCAACTACCATTGGGTTTCTTTAAAATGTCTACAACTACGTTGTATTGTCCGGTAAAATGTCTATGGACCAAATTTGAGACAAAATTGCCCCTGCCTTTTTTCTTTCTCTGTTTTCAACTTTGTGTTTTTACCTCTGACTGGATGTCCAACAATAATTTTACACCCCTGCCCCCCCCCCCCCCCCTCCCCACAAATTTTTCAACTTTGTGATTTTTTTACCCTTACTAAAATCACAAAGTTGAAAAACAGAGGATAAAATCACAATTGAGATTGAAATCAGGGGTTTATTAACCGTTGTCAGAAACTGTGAAACTTCCTAGTGCTAAAACACCAGGTAGTAGGTGAAAACACCTGTAAATCCTATCAGCAGGTAAACTGGTAAATGCAAACCCGTATAATACTACCATATAATGTAAAGCTGTAAAATCGAGTCCACAAAAAAAAGGATTCTATTAACGACCTCCTTTTAAGAAGAAAGTAGCAATGGACTATGGAGTCTCTCCCCTTTTGAGGTAAAAACACAAAAGCATAATGAGATACACGCCATTAACAGCACGTAGCTTGTGGAATGAATCGATGGCCATGGAGGACGAGAGCAGTACAGCTCTTTGATTTCACCATACTAATACTTCTGAAAAAGCAGCAAACATCAAATGCCCTACTTACACCTGGTTTAGGTTTTTTAGTGACCTGATGTTGGGTGAGAGTGTACTGTCTGCCTAGAGAGCAGATTTAAATATCTTTCTGGGATTCTAAAGCACTAAGCTTTAGGGCCTAATGACCCGGAAGAGATGCTTATCGTCTCTGATATCTGCCTCACTTTCCTCCTGCCTAAGCTTTTCCACACCCCCTGCTTTGCCATGGCAAGGCAATGTGGATTTGGAAATCTAAAGCACTAAAAAGGAGGAAGCTTTTTCTTTTTTTCTCAAATGGCGGCATCAGCCCCATACACTAAAAGCAAGTACCTTTTGATCATATACGTAGCTAGTGAAAGATTGCGACCACCTTTCTACATCCCCGAGGTCTTGAATCATGCTAATAGAGCAACAGACCTATATAATATACACACTGATTATTACTAGTCCAAAACATGGTTTTTGCAAATGTACTACGTGACATGACAACTTTGTGGTTCAATCTAGATTAAAGTAACCTCCCTGCTTAGCTAGTACACTGCATATGATCAAGCTTCAAATAGAAATCTGAAGCTGATTCAACGTAGTATGAGGATTACACAAGTAGTGACTTTTGTTCAATGCTTTTCTGCATATGATTAATTTTGTAGTCTTATATTGACATATCATATACTTATCTTTGGGGTAATTAAAAAAAAAGGCTGCAGAGCTACACGTACGCATGGTTCGATTAAATTTAATTGTCAGACAGAAAACAGGAAAGCCAACTAAATTCTCTGGATTATCTTTACATCAAGTAAACTGGAATTGAACTTGCATTGGGAGTGAATGAATTCTTTGCACCTGTGTACAAAAAGCTGGTATGTATTTCTGTCCTAGTACTGCATTTTAGTACATGTCAGTTGTCAGGTACACACGATACATGATCTCCAAGAACGGTATTGTTGTTCATCGCAGATGAATCTATGTGACTGGAAATTGAGATTATTCGCCGAGGCTAAAAAGTTGCAGAATACTACACGTTGCAGCGGTTGTAAAGTTGGGCAACGTCGTCTAGTCTTTGGAGGTAGCTAAGGTTGTTGACATGGTAGACTGGTAGTGTTCATGAGCTCGGCTTATTAGCATCTGATCATCCATCCAAAGATTTCAGTACGACTGAAACAAAAAAAAAACAGAAATGGAAGCCAAAAGAGGACGACAAATTTGTGTCATCCGATGAGGAAACGACAGAAGACCAATCCGTACTATTCCGCCGTTAACTAACAGTGGAAGAAGAAAACACCATCCACAGCATCAAGGATCTCCGCGCTGATGCCATCAAGCGACGAGCTCCTCCCTTCCTCCGGTTCATCGTCAACAACAGCGCAGGCATTCAGATCCAAGCTCAAACGGGGTCCTTTTTCCGTGACACCATCGTCGTCGAGCTCCTTGCTGCCGATGTCGTGGCGTGGCTGCTTCAATAACCTCCTCCGGGGAGAGGTAATAACCCTAGACCACCACGGCTCGGTCCCTTCACAGCTAAAGCTGAGCACGACGATGGCGTCCTCCAAGCTCGCCACGTCGTCGCCGTCGCGCCCCCTCACTATCCCGGTGGCGATCGCGCTCTTGATGATGTTGATGTCGGCTTCTTCTTCCGAGCAGCCGTTGTTGTCCGTTGGCTCGATGAGGAACACACGGTGCGGATTCTCACGGACCGCCTCGTGTAATCTCCGCATCACATAGCCCAGCTCCTCCTCCTCTTCCTCCGGCAACGACGACCTCGGCCTCTTGCCAGAGCTGGAACCACCAGAACGAGCTGGCTTGTTGTTTGTGAGCTCGACGACGGTGGCGAAGTCGTCGTAGGAGCCGAACACGAGTCGCGCGAGCTCGCGAGCCATGGCCATCTTGCTGTCGATATCCATGCCTTGGAAGACCAGCCACGTCGTCGTTGCGGTCCTCGTCGCCGCCGTGGCGACGCCGGAGCGGCGGCGGAGCACGGCGCTGGCGACGGCCGGCGCGAGGGCCCTGTGCCCCGGGACGCGCGCCTCGATCGCGTCGCTCAGGACCTTGAGGTTCTCCGCGGTGAGCTCCGTGAACCTTGGCCGCCGGCGCCGAGCTGCGGTCTCCGCCGTCGGCGGCGCGCCGCCTGATGACGAGATGGATACCGAGTTCGAGGAGCCGCCACCGCCGGGGTTAGTAGGGCTCGTCGGCCATGGATGGTCATGCGAGGACTGGGCCATTATTATTGGACCACTATTCTCGTGTCGATGGTTCATCAGCAACAGTTGTTGTTGACGCGGGTCGAAAAGGTTGTGGTCGTAGTGGGGAAAGCCGCCATAGATGGAGGAGGAATAAGCAGCAGCCGGCGGCGGTGAGGAGGAGAAGCCGAGTGTGAGCTCGGGCACGGAGAGAACTGGACCTCGGATCCACGATGGCACGTTCGCTGGTGTCGCCGTGACGACCATGTCAGTGCTGCCGTAGGTGATCTCACTGTGTACAGCAAATGAATGAATACCAAGTCATTGATCGATCAGTACTGCGAGAAACATCATCAAGCAGTCCACCACGCTGTTGGATTGACAAATCATCTCGTCTCTGACCAATAAAAGCACACACCCATGCAACAACGAGAATCTGGATAAAGGATCGATGAAGCGGTACCTGTCGCCGCCGGCGAGGCTCAAAGCGAGGCCGCCGTGCGGCAGGACAACGGGGTGCATCTCACCCGACACGCGGGCCTCCATTGAAGGCTGCCCACCGCCACGCCATGGTGCCCCCCTCCCCCCGCCGCCGCCCGCCGTTCTGTCCAGCACGCGCCTGGCGACGGCGTCGGGTTTGGTGGATTGGATGATGGTGGTGTCTAATAATTTGGTGGCGCTTGGATTTGGCGGTGGCGAGGCGCCACCGGTACTGGTGGTGTTTGAGGAGTTGTGGTCAGGTGACGACGATGAGATGGCAGCAGCGGCGGCGGCGGGCTTGTCGTTGTTGTCGCCGGCGAGGAGGAGGACGTTGGCCTTGACCTCGGCGCTGGAGAACCCGGCGTCGCGCATGACGCGGCTCACGCTGGGGTCGTCCAGGATCGACACCACCAGCTGCTCCACCTCCACCACCCTACTATGATTACTACTCCCCTCCGCTGCCGCCCCGGCGCCGCCACGGCGCTGGCTCGCCTGCGCGCGCTTGAACGCGGCCGCGAGCGCGTTCGACAGCGCCGGCGGCTGCCGCTGCTGCTGCTGGTGGTGGTGGGGCCAGGACACGGCAGGCGGCGCGTAGGCCGTCGTGGTCGTGGCGAGGCGGTTCAGCGCGACGTTGAGGCAGAGCTCCAGCGCCTTGCACTGCAGCGGGTGCGACGCCGCCGGCCGCGACCGGAGGCACGCGCCGCGGAGGACGCCGCCGTCACTGGCGGCGGAGGAGGAGAGCATGGCGCTGGCCACGTGGAGCGGGGTCACCTGCGCGTGGCCGCGGCGGCGGGCCGCGCTCGCCGCCTGACGCATCACGGCCGCCGCGTCCGGCGACAGGGCCTGCTCGCACACGCCGCTCCGCATCTCTCTCTCGCCGATCGAGGGTCCTCCTACCTATCCGCTGCACCTAGGCCTAGCTACCTACCTAGCTACTCCCTAGGAGTCTAGGACTACTGCTCTCCTGGGTGGTGCTTGGTACGTGCAAGGGGATGGACGACGATGCACGCGTGTGGCTATATGCCGCGCCATGATCCATGGCACGGAGAGGGGTACCTCCTACTCTCCTAGGCTGCTGCTATGAATGTTTGTCATGGGCTCATGGCTGGGGATGATGTGCGCTAGTGCGTGACCTCTGACATGGAGGACGGCTCCTGAGATTCTCTCGATCGTGGATGTCGGGGCCTATGTCGTTACGATCACTGCTCCTTGTTGATTTGATTTCCAACAATTGGCCAGAGTCTCTGTGTTGTGTTTGGAACGACGACGTTGGATATATATAAACTCGGAAGCAGCAAATACCATAACTATATCTTTTTTTTAGATAATAAATCCTCTACATCCTTCGAAAAGAAAGTACATAGTCAATCTTTTTTTTTCTCATTACATATATATATAGAACTATTCTACACCCAGGATATATAATAGTTATTCTACACTGCACCCACCCATGCGCCAGGCAGCGACCCGACCGAGTTCTCATCCCCTAGCCTGACCCGCCGAGCGTGCCCCGCCAGCCGTAACAGGTCGTGAGAGACCCGTTTCTCTCCCTCGCGAGCTTCTGTTTCGTTGCGGCGGCATCGGCGACCCAAGCCCAGCCGCGCACCGACCTCTAACTCCCCCGCGCGCTTGCTCTTCATCGGTGCGGGAGCAGCGACCTTTTCTCTCTCTCTCTCTCTCTGCTAATCACGGAGGATTTAATTCGTTCTCGAGTGAGCAGGTGAGGAGCAGGTGGATTTAATTCGTTCTCTCTCTCTCTTTGGCCGTGGAAGCAGGTGAGGAGATCGGTGCCAATCGTTTCGATCCTGTTCTCGGGTGCTGGAAATTGGTACTAGGATTTCGATCCTGTTCTCGAATGAGTGTTGTGGTTCCTCGTCGCCGTGAGAACTGTAGAAAATAATCCTTGCTTTTCTTATTCAGTGATTTATCTTTCTATAATTTGTTTGCTTAGTTTAGAAAGCTAGAGGTGTCTGATTGGAGATCTTTTATTCCTTTCTATGTAATAGTCTATATAAGCATATGAATACAACCTGAAAAGCTGTATATTGCAGCACCAAACCAGATCATGTATAAGAGGTTCACGTGAGTTGTGAGTGCGTGTGTGTGCCACGCAATCTCTCCGGTGACGTGCATGTCGTTACTCCGTCGAAATTCTAACAATTGACATCAAGAGCTAGGTTCGTCCAAAGCGTGAAGATGTCGGACAAGAAGATCGGCGACACCTCCGACGACGGCGTCATGATCTAACGGGTGATTCGTGATGTGGGCAGTAGAAGTAGCTACCCTGTTCTCACCAAGACTAATTACTCCGATTGGGCGCTGCTCATGAAGATGAAGTTGAAGGCCAGAGCCCTCTGGAACGTCATCGAGAACGGCGGCACCGATGCCCAGGAGGAGATGATGGCACTCGACGCGTTGTGCGGCGCGGTACCATCGGAGATGGTTCGTCGATTGCCAAGAAGGAGACGGCCAAGGAGGCCTGGGACGCGATCGCGACCATGAGGATTGACGATGATCGCGTGAAGAAGTTGATGATGCAGCAGCTGCGCCGGCAATTCGACCTCACTATGTTCGGCGACGGCGAGACCGTCGAGGACTACGCGCTCCATCTGGAGGGCATGGTGGCGCACATCAACACACTGAGCGAGGAGTTAAAGGATTCGGAGATCGTGGCAAAGATCTTACGTAGCCTGCCGCCTCGGTTCAAGCAGATCACGATCGCCATCAAGACACTTCTCGACGTGTCGATGATGTCGGTCGCCGATCTAACAGGGCGGCTAAAGGAGGCCGAGGAGGCTTTCAAGGAAGCTCCGGCGTCGCTGTAGCATGAGGGCAAGCTGTACCTCACAGAGGAGGAGTGGAACTCATAGAGGAAGAAGCGTGAGGAAGAACACGGTGGCGACGCGAGCAGCGGCTCAATGCGTCGTGGCGGTGGCAGCGGCAGGCGCGGACGTGGTGGTCCACCAAGCGGGTCGTCGACTTCAAATCGGTCCACCGGTGATGTATGCCGGCGCTGTGGCAAGATGGGTCACTGGGCTTGAGAGTGTAGGTCGAAGCCCAAGAAGGAGCAGGCTCACGTTGCATAAGACAAAGAGGAGGCCTCGCTATGGCTCGTGACGGCATCACCAACACTCGCACCGGTGGTCGACTTGTCTGCCAGTGATGATTCGACGCTGCAGGAGGCAGGCCGGGAGCATAGCATTGGCGGGTTTGGGGCGGCGTCGACGGGATCCATCGCCCAACTCGAGATTCAGGAGGAGAAGGTGTTCGCCCACCTCAGAGAAGAGAAGGATTGGGAGGCGGAGACCTAGGTCCTAGACATCGGTGCCACCAACCATATGACCGGATCCAGGTCCGCCTTCACCAAGCTGGAGACGGCATTGCTCGGCACCGTGCGGTTTGGTGATGACTCAGTGGCACGCATCGAAGGTCGGGACACCGTTGTCTTCAAGTGCAAGAACGGAGAGGTCCAGTCGCTCCCCAGAGTATACTTCATCCCGCGGCTGACGATGAACATCATCAGCATCGGCCAGCTCGATGAGGGCAGCTACAAGACCGAGATCGACGATGCGGTGATGACGGTTCGCAAGCCTGGTGGCAAGCTGCTGGCGAAGCTGGCACGTGCATGCAACCGCCTGTACAAGATCTAGCTGAAGGTGGCACAACCGTTGTGCCTGATGGTGCGCGGACGCGGCGACGAGGAGGCATGGCGCTGGCATGAGCGTTTCGGCCATGTCAACATGGCGGCACTGAAGAAGCTAGCTCGGGAGGAGCTAGTGCGTGGCTTGTCGGTGATCGGGCAAGTCGATCACCTGTGCAAGGCGTGCCAAGCCGGAAAGCAGAGGCGCACCTCGTTTCTAGAAAAGCGGAGTACCAGGCACGGCAGCAACTCAAGCTGGTGCACACTGATCTCTATGGGCCCATCTCACCGGCGACGCCCGCAGGTAATAAGTACTTTTTTGTTGTTGGTGGATGACCTTAGCAGGAACATGTGGGTAGCCGTGATTCCTCCAAAGAATCATGTAGTGGCTGCCATCAAGAAGATCCAGGCGTGGGCTGAGGGTGAGTCCAGCGTCAAGCTGAAGGTGCTCCGAACTGATCGCGGTGGCGAGTTCACCGCGAGGGAGTTCACGGAGTACTGCACGGGCGAGAGCGTGCATCACCAGCACCCTGCACCCTATAGCCCGCAGCAGAACGGTGTCATCAAGTGCCGGAATGGCACGGTGATGGCTATAGCGAGGAGCATGCTCAATGCGAAGGGGCTCTCCGATTGGTTCTGGGGCGAGACGGTTAATACCGCTGTGTATGTGCTGAACCGTTGCCCAACAAAGAGCGTGGATGGGATGACCCCGTTTGAGGCGTGGCACGAGAAGAAGCCAGCGGTGCACCACCTTCGTACGTTCAGCTGCATCGTCTATGTCCGGAACACGACACCGCACCTGAAGAAGCTCGACGACCGTGGTTGGAAGATGATCTTCGTCGGCTACGAGCGCGGCTCCAAGGCGTACCACGCTTACGACCCCATCGCAAAGCGTGTTCATGTGACATGCGATGTGGTGTTCGACGAGCAAGCCCAGTGGGACTGGGGCACCAGCAGAAGCGATGACGAGGCCACTGGTGGCGACGACGTGTTCACGGTGGAGTACACCACTTGGGGACAAGTTGCACCAGTTGTTGATGAGGTGGTCGAGGCGCCGGCAGGAGATGCACTAGGGGAGTAGTCACTGCCCCCGGGTAATGGAGCTGGCAAGTCGGAGCCTGGCTCGCAAGACGGGGTCGACGACAACAACCTCGACACCAACCGTGACGATGACGCGCATCTTCGGTTCTGCAGCATCAACGACATCATCGGGCAGGCCTCGCCACGTGGGCTCGCACCACGTGCACTGGTGATGGAGGAGCTTCATGCAGTGAGCGCCGATGAGCCCGCCTCATTCGTCGAGGCGGAGGGCAGCCCCAATTGGAGGAAGGCGATGATGGAGGAGATGGACTCCATCAAGGAGAACGACACGTGGTGCCTCGCCGACCTCCCACCTAGATGCAAGGCGATCAGCGTGAAGTGGTTCTTCAAGGTGAAGTGGGACGAACACGGGGCGGTGTCCAAGCACAAGGCGCGCCTCGTGGTGAAGATCTACGTGTAGCGGCACGACATCGACTACAACGAGGTGTTCGCGCCAGTGGCCCGACTCGACTTGATGCGCCTGATCATCGCCCTCGCGGCGCACGAGGGGTGGGAGGTGCACCACATGGACGTTAAATCGGTGTTCCTCAATGGGGATCTGTAGGAGGAGGTCTACGTCAAGCAGCCGACTGTTTTCATCATCACCGGCAAGGAGCACAAGGTGCTCTAGTTGCGGAAGGAACTATACGGCCTGCATCAAGCGTCACGTGCTTGGAACTCAAAGCTCGACAACACATTGCTGTCACTCGGCTTTAGGAGGAGCCCTTCGGAGCACGCCATCTACGTCAGGCAGGGTCGCAATGCTCGGCTAATGGTCAGGGTCTATGTCGATGACCTCGTGATCACCGATTTGAACGCCGGCGACATCAGGACCTTCAAGGAGGAGATGGCGGATGCATTCAAGATGAGTGACCTTGGCCTGCTTCACTACTAGCTCGGCATTGAAGTGAAGCAGAGCGCGAGAGGGATCTCGCTGAGCCAAGGCGCCTACGCCGGCAAGATCCTGGAGAGATGTGACATTGCTGGGTGCAACCCCTGCCAAACACCCATGGAGACGTGGCTCAAGCTGATTAAGCTCAGCGAGAGACCGCCGGTCGATGCGATGATGTACAGGAGCATCATCGGGAGTCTGAGGTATCTGGTTAACACTTGCTCTGATCTCGCATTTGCTATCGGGTTTGTTAGCCGGTTCCTGGAGGATCCACAGGGGGACCACCTCGTCGCGGTGAAGTGCATCCTACGTTATGTGACCGGGACCCAGAATTGGGGACTCTGGTTCAGCCAGAAGGAGGATGGTGAAGCCAAGCTCACTGACTTTAGTGACAGCGATTACGCCGGCGATGTCGATGCTAGGAAGAGCACGATGGACGTGATCTTCTTCCTTAGCAGCAGCCCGATCACCCGGTAGTCCATGAAGCAGAAGATGGTGGCACAATCAAGCTGCGAGGCGGAGTATATAGCAGCTGCCAATGCTGCTTGTCAGGCATTGTGGCTGTCTCGAGTGCTAGCAGAAGTGCAAGGATCAGCACCGAGAGCACCAATGCTACGGGTGGACAACAAGTCCGTCATTGCTTTAATCAAGAATCCAGTGCTCCATGGATAAAGTAAGCATATCCAGGTGAAGTATCACCTAGTCCGGGAGTCTGCGAAAGATGGCTTGATCCGTGTCGAGTTCATCAGGAGTGAGGAATAGCTTGGCGACATTCTTACAAAGTAGCTCGGTAAGATCAAGTTTTATGAGCTGCGTACCAAGATCGGCCTGATAAATGTTGATAGCAAGCACGACAAGACTTAGGAGGAGATTATAGGAAATAATCCTTACCTTCCTTGTTTAGTGATTTATCTTTCCATAGTTTATTTGCTTAGTTTAGAAAGCTAGATGTGCCTGATCGGAGGCTTTTTATTTTTTTTTATGTAATAGTCTATATAAGCATAGGAATACAACCTGAAAAGATATACATTACAACACCAAAACAGATCATGTACAAAGGGTTCACATGAGTTGTGAGTGCGTGTGTGTGTCATACAATCTCTCCGGTGGCGTGCGCGTCGTTACTCCGGCGAGATTCTAGCAAGAACGACGATCCAAGCTAAGTCAACGCCCCCTGCTGTTGAGATCTGCAAGGTGCAAAAGGAATTCTTGTTCTGTTCAGCCATGGTGCAAACAGTGCTCTGGATTTGTTGGATTTTGCGAACTAATTTTGCTGAGGCATGGCACACAAATGGTTGCAACATTGTTCTGCGCCATGAAGAATCTGCACTTGTGAGGCGGGGGCCAAATCAAATGTAAGGCTTAATGAGCGCTGGATTTACAGTTTGTTCGAACAGCCGAAAGAATTGGCTACTCGATTTGTTAGGCTCACCTATCTTCGGGTGCATCGAACATATATGCATTAAAGGATAAAGTGAAATTACTGAATCTAAATTTACTGACATAAACGAACTACCAGCCAAATTAAATGCAAAAAAAAATAAAGTGAAATTACTGAAGCGAGAAAAATTAAAGTGAAAGAAAATCTTATTGGCTGAATTATTGAATGAATTTTTTCATTTGGAATGCGGTGGATTTACTTCAAAACAATAACTGAATAAATTTGTGCATTTAGAATACCATGAACTTATTGACACAAATGAGCATTACTAACTTGCAAAAAAATTATTGAGATCTATTTTATGTTTATAAAAAATTACCAAACATTAAAATAATTATTAAACAAAACTGTACACTCGGAATATTGTGAATTTACTGACACAAAGGAGCACCAGTAACATTTCAAAAAAAAAGCAAAACAAAAAAGAGGAAAAGTAGCACTTGTGTAGAAATTACTGACTGTGGTTATCTATTATTGATTATAAACAATCACTGAAGGGGTTACTGATTCTAAAAATTATTAACAAATAATTACTGAAATTTTTGAAAAATAAATCTCCAACTTCTTGATACAATAAATGAACACTAAAAAATAACTAACAAAGAATTACTGACACTTTTCAAAAGAATTTGCTGATTTCATAAAATTACTGATTCCTTTGCACACTAAATTCTCTAACTTCTAGACACACTAAATTTTAGAACCCATTTGCACACTAAATTCTTCAAGTTATTGGCACACTAAATTCTCCAACTCCTTGGCGCACTAAATTCTCCAACTCCTTGGCACACTAAATTCTTCAAATGCTTTGCAAACTAAATTCTACAACTCCTTTATACACTAAATTCTACAAATACTTTGCACAATAAATTTTATAAATGTTTTATACACTAAATTCTATAAATGCTTTGCACACTAAATTCTATAATGAGCCGACAATTTCTATCATCATAGGAGACGATGTTGGATTCTATGGCCTACACCATATGGCAATAAACACTAAATTCTACAAATGCTTTATACACTAAATTCTATAAATGTTTTGCACACTAAATTCTCTAATGAGCCGACAAATTCTATCACCGTAGGAGACAATGTTGAATTCTAGGATCCAAACCATATGACAGTAAATACTAAATTTTACAAATGCGTTGCACACTAAATTTTACAAGTGCTTTATACACTAAATTCTACAAATGCTTTACACACTAAATTCTCCAACTTCTTTAAATAATAAATAAATATAAAAAAAATACTAACAAAGAATTACTGACACTTTTCAATAGAAATTGCTGATTCTATAAAATTACTGATTGTCATGTTACATTGGCAACAATTACTGATCATTACACAAGAAATTACTGATATTACTGATAACATAAAATTACTGAATACATTTGCAAAAAATTACTGAAGCACGGGGCAGGGGGAGGGGGGGCGGGTTCGCTCGCTCGGGGTTGGGCTGGCTGGCTCGATTGATTGGCTCGGTTTGGGTTGAGAGTGTAGAATAAGCTATATATATATATATATATATATATATATATATATATATATATAGAGAGAGAGAGAGAGAGAGAGAGAGAGAGAGAGAGGAAGCCTTTTTCCTACTTCTAGGAGTAGCTACTCCCACGTGTATATCTCACAATCTAGAGTGTATCACTATATACTTGAGGTTTATTAATTAAATATGTAGTCATACTAGAAGGTATGTGAACATACTCACTTTTTTTTGTTAGAATATATGAAGTATAGGGACATACTCACTTTTACATAGCAGTAAATGTGATATATATTCATATGCTTATAACTATAAGACAATTAAAAAAAATTTTATGGTTATCACTCTCTAAAATCTTATTTTAAGTATGTATACATACTCAAAATAATAAATGAGTATGAATACATACCCAAAGTGGATTTTTTAACATGGGAGTAACTACACCTGAGAGTATAATGGATTTTCCTTATATATATATATATATATATATATATATATATATATATATATATATATATTAGATTCAGAATGCACCGTGACAATTTTCCACAGTAACTATATATTCACCCCAGTGTCCAGCCTAAATAAAAAATCAGAAGCTTACATATGTGGAGACAGATTATCACCCTTATCCCTAGAATCTCATCTACTACGGGTTTTAAGCCACTGCTGCACAACTCCACGCCTATCGTTCTGCTAACATGAACCAACAGATAGACGACATTAAGCTACTCTTCCAACTGGAGTAAATTCATAGGCAGAATTTGCTCTATGTCACTCTTCAATGGTGTTATTTATCACAATGCACTGCTCAATTTTGACTTTGCTAGAACAGACTCTTCAAATGCGGTTCTTTGCTAAAAACGCTTAAATTAATATAATAATAATTTATTAGAGAAAGAAACATTAAAATGACTAAAGTACCTTTCTTTTAGTTTAAGCTGGTATATGACACCGTTTTAGCTTATGATTTCATCAGCTCCTAACTAGCATTATTTTATTAAATATAAGATAATTAAATGGTAGAATAAATATTTCTCGCATTAATTTCAAAATGCTAGTTGATGTGATAAATATTTCAGCCACAACAAAATAAATATGATTAAATTTTTGTTCTATTGTTTAATTGACTACTGTTTAATTTGAAATTGATGTGATAAATTTTTGGTCTACTATTTAATTGTCTTATACTTAATTAAATAATGTTAGTTAGGGGGCTAATGAATTCATAAACTAAAACAGAGTCATATAAAAGTTTAAACTAGAAGAAGAATACTTTGGTCATTTGAATATTTCTCTATCTAGTAAATCATTATTATATTAATTTAAGTGCATTTTAGCAATGAACCACAGTTGAGAAGTACGTTCTGACAAAACTAAATTTGAGCAGTGTGTTGTGACAAATATCACTATTGAAGAGTGTTGTAGAGCAAATTTTGCCAAATTCATATCATCGGTACATACATCAGTCTGCTCGTCCTAGGATACGCACACGCTGGGGACCGTTGACTCCCACATCGATGCTCTGGTACATGCGTACTTTACTGGTACTTTGTACCTACAGCGTGTACTGGTAACAATGTGGTTAGAAAGATGACAGTGATCATGGCGCATTATAGTTCTTCATTCGCCATAGAAAATTATAGTTGTTCCTTTGTTGCCATAAAAAACATAAACTTCCCTATTTGCCATTGATTTAGTTTTGTTTTTCATTGTTAAAAAAATAGTTTTTGTTTTCTTTCATGCCACTATCGTCTAATAAAAGCTGTTATACGAAGCTTAGAAATGATTTTTTAACCCTTATAATATATGTTTTTAGAAAATGGACAAAAATCCAGGCTTTTAAGCCTTAATATGGTCTCATACTTTATTCTCTTCACATCAGGTGCCCGTGTGATTTACTTGCTCGAAGCTAGGCTTGGCTATGTCCTATTGAGGCCTCGATGATTTTCCGATAATGATTCCTACGTCCAGATTTCATAGAAATTTCATGGTTCTTAAGAAATTTGTCAAAATTTCAATACATGACAATACAAAGACGATAATGGTATATGGAAGGAAAGAAAAACTAAATCAGTGAGAAATAATAAAGAACTTCGTTTTGTTCATTTAGTGACAAGAAAGGAACAACTATATGATTTTTCATTTTTTTTTCTCAACAACAGATAAAGAATTCACTCAAAACACGACTAGTGTAAATTCATCCGGCAGTGAGATATTTGCCGGGTGCCGGCCGGGTGGCGGTGTCTGGCCCGGATCGCCGTGTCCCAAGAACACCTCCCGCTCCTTACGGTCACCGGTAAACTCCCACCACTCTCTGCTCTGCTCTGCTACAGCAACACGCCCGCCGTATCTGATTCGAACCAAACACGCATGACGCTTCAAATCGACGAGCAACGCGCGCAACAGTCACTGACCGTGCGCGCTTCAGATCGATGAGCGAGCAGTCTGCTGCACAGTGACACACACACACACGCAGTCAGCAACAAAGCAATGCAATGAACGTGTTTCGTGTGTGCTCCCTGGCCCTGTCGGAACAGTGTGTGAGCAATAAGCAATGCACGCACGGCGGGAGATACGAATCCTCCCAGACGATTCGTTCGTTCGAGCGCGCGGCTACGGTACCGCTACGACAAGAAAGCCGTTGACATGGATTGCCGAGCACAGTGCGAAATCATGGGCGCCGGGCGGTGTACCTACTCTCGTTGCGTGCATCTGCTTCACTCGCCACACCCGACCCGAGGAGGGCGGTGCAGTGTACAGAGCAGAGCAACGCGGCGATCTCGGTCGAATCCTGCGGGCATCCGGCCGTCGATCAATGCGCTGGGCGCTGCCTGGCCTGCACTGCACGAGCCACAGGCGAGAGAAGAGAGCCAGCCACAGTCTACGGCGATTGCGCGTGGCGTAAGCCATCGAACGGAAAGAACCATGTTTCCTTTAGCTTCTTTTTCCTTGCGCGAGGCGTTTTCCAAGCGCGACCTAGCGCCCAGCCACCGCCCGCCGCTTGGTCCCCCTCCTCCTTCTCCTCTGGTGTCACATCGGTCACGAGTAGGAGCGGGGATCTATCTTTTTTTTTAATCTAGTTGTATTTTTTTCTTTATATCGAGTTCTAGGTTAGTGTTGAACGTTTCTTCATGTTGATTTTTTTGATATTGAAAATTTGTTTTCTCCTTTTTCTCACCGGTCACGTTAAGAATAAAGGTTGAATTTAGTCTCTTCATGACGGCATCAATGAAGATGATGGTGGCGGCGATATCATCAATAATTTTCGTGTCTTGGCGGCATGGAGATTTAGATTTCTGGACGACGACATCAAAGCGCAGATGATGTTGTTGACGTGGAATAAAATTCTCTGGTTCCTTCTTCGTTTTGTCGTGGTTAGTTCCAACCGCATTGAAGGGCTTGTGAGATCAGATTTAATGTTTTTTCTTCTTCTTTAGTAGCAGAAGGAAGAAGAAGGAAGACATAAAAGAGAAGAGAATTATGCTTAATTCTACCTACAAGAATGTTTGCCGCCGTGTTCTCTGACACCTGTTCTCCGTCTGTTTGCTGAGTGTTTGTCTGTGTGATCATCTATATGAATCTTTATACAGGTTTAAAATTGAGTTTTAGAGCTACATACTGAGTGCACTTAGTTATAATATCTTTGTATTTTACAGTGCTTATAACATGAAGATGTACTCAAACATTATTTAATATAATTTTTTTTTATTAAAAAAACCATGAAACAGAATGGGAAAACCGAGGCCGGCGAAGAGTATGACGCGCTACGTGCTGGTGCTCCCCGGTCAGGTGAGGAAATCTGCGAGTGAGATCGGTCAGGCACGGCGATCACGGTGCGCGCGCCTCCCGAATCCCGATGAGCCAATTCAATTGCTTGATCTCTAGTACTGTACTAGAATGTTGCTCGTTTCCTCCGGCGGTACTAAATACAACAAAACGCTTCAACAGTCTCTCGAATCATTGTTAACGACCATAGTGAGTCGAGTCACGCGACAGTCTCACCAGCAATGGGTAGGGTACAATTCAAGCGCCAGTGAGTCAATGTGTGCGAGTTTTCCGGTATATAATCATTGTTAACGACAACAATGATCAAGAGCATGGTTAATTAATGGTTACAGAGTCGATTGATGGACTTGTTGTGTGCGGGACAAACGCGTGACAATATCTCATATGCTAAGGGCTAACAACACTCTTCCTTTTCTCATACGTACTATAATACTAGAAACTCCTTTTGGGATGCTCTAAGAGAAACATGATGCGTAAATTCTGACGCGTGTCAGAGAACGGCTCTTGTAACGCTGGAGCCTGACCATCTAAGACCTTTGCTTCAATTGCTTCTTCGAATCAAGACAAAACATCGAATAACCAGAAATAACCTGTTTTGTTTTTCGATGCTACAAATATTGCACAGGTGCAACTTACAGAAAAATTAGCGTCGTCTGTCGTCTGTGCACGAAAAATCATCATCAGCCAGCTCCAAGGGGAAAAAAAATTCCCTACAAATCAAGGCCTAGAAATTAAAGTTTTGGTTTACAACAAAATAAATGAAAAAAAATAAGAGTACAGATTGTTCTCTTTCAATTCTTTTCTTCATCGCGATGAATTAGGCGTCTTTACATCTTTCCCGAGTCCTGAGCAGGATATAGTACTCATCTTTTCATAAAGTAAAAAAGAAAGACTAGCCATCAAAAGCCCTTGTATGGCATTTTCTGACCGAAAGCGCAAGCGGTCCAAAGCTGATTAACCCTGGGAATCTCCTTTGCTTGTTTCAGGCACAACCTTTCTGAGATCCACCACACAATGCCATTTAAATACGGTTCCTTGGGATAAAGAGGATACTCACCATTTCCTTCTCTGGAAAAATACCCACAAAGCCGGTGGATTTGCCTTTTCGTGCTATATAATGCGCTTCGTGAAAAGTTGATATTCCACATTAGCAGGTGCTTGAAACAGAATCTGACCTGTAAAAGAAAACGAATTTACAAATATTTAGCGTGCAGTTCAAATAAAAATCCATTTCCATCTCTGGAAAATGCAACATTGTTACATTTCCTTTTTATATTTCCAGAAAGGCATAACATCTTAGGCCTTCAGTTCTTCAGTATGGGCCTGCACGGAAGCCACATATGTTGAAGGCTGGGCCGCAGCCGTATGGGCGGCCTCAACATATCTGGTGGCCATTCACAGCCCACGAAATGTAAGTACAGCTAGTGCTTCGAAGAACGACTTTTTTATCCCAGTCCAAACATCACGCGGCCCATTTATTTTCATGCTGAGCCACTCTGATCTAAACCTATGGTCCGTGCTTGGGCGGTTGGGCCGAGGGTCTGGTCTGACAAACGGCACGGACACGGCCCGATTAACTGGTGATCTGGTGAAGCATGAAATAGTTCCAGTTAGACACGATCCTAAATCTCTACGATCTATTAATTGAGATGTGGTTGTCTACTTCGTATCCATAAAGTTAGAGATTAAATTCAAATTGGTTTCGTAACTTTCATATCAAGTACCGAATTAAAAAAATTATAACTCCGCCGTCTAAAGCTCAAATGAGGCAAACTCGGACTCTATCGCGTAGCCCGTGAAAAGTTCTATAACTTTGGTATTCAACGGAAGTCCAGATCCCGCTGTTTTGGTTTTTAGATATGCGATATAAAAATATTTGTTCTGATTCAAACTCCTCTACGCAGGTCTCTGTGCGGTACCCATATCTCCTAGCTCTGAAGTCCAAATAATATGATCCACATATGTTTCAAAATGTCTCGATGAGATCTATAATTTTTATGTTTTAATTTTTCTCATTAAAACAAGTCTTTAAATTCAAAATTATGTTGCAATGCAGTGCTATTTCTGGACAGCGTGAATTAATTTTTTTCTTCCGGATAAAGCTTATAGAAATCTTTAGGCATTGGGCCACGACCTTGGCCTTGTGTTGGGCTTCATGAAGATCCAGGGGTGTCTTGTAGGCGTCATAGTCTTATGAAAAACACTCTTTGCATGGCGAGTTGGGTTTCATATCGGTACTTCTTATATTTGAGTTTTTTTAATATTATGTCACTTAATTTTATAACATAGCACTCAAATGACACTATATGTGAAAATCATTAATATTAGAGGTTAAAAACATATTTATGATGAGAATATAATAAAAAATAGTAAAAAAATTGTTACTTTTGACATATAAAATGATATACTAGGAAGTACCAACAATAATACAAATATGATCTTTTATGTAAAAATATCAATAATATTGTATATATCTAATAATTTATATGTAAATTATAAAAATGTTTTATTTTTTTAAACCCGTGGTAACACACGAACACTTTTCTAGTATTTATATAAAAAAATACATGTTCTATAACCATATAAAAATGCTAAAATAGTGTACTGGTAAATCTCTTTCGTCTCTACTAACAAATCCTAGGTCCAAATCCCATCTATCCTTATTTTCGTCTCTTTTTCCCATTTTAGTACTAATGGGCCGAAATATGTTATCGGGCTACCGGAACTAACGGGCTGGCACGACACGGCACGGCCCAGCTAATTTGTGCTTGGCCCATGGTTTCGCGGTGCTGCGCGCCACCACGTTCGTCCGTTCGTTCTGCGTGAACCGAAGTGGAAGTTCCCCGAGATACTTTTGCCGTTCTAAAAAAAAAAGAACAAAAACACCGGTATACTTTTGCCGGGTCGGCTTGGCATGCCTCCAGTTGTTTGTCCATCCACTGATAAGTGGGCCACGTCTTTATGGGACCACCGTGTCACTCTCGGAACAAATGCCACTTACCTTTCTACCGCGTGGCAATGCATTTACCCTGGTCGTGCGATGGCGTGAACCAATCAGAACGCTCCCCGCCAAAACCCGAGCGGAAGTACGCGCGCGAGCGGGGCGTGGCCCGCGTGTCAGCGTGACGAGGAGCGCGGGAAAATAAAAGCGCGCGCACTTCACCAGAGGTTTCGGCTCGCGGGGTGGGCCCCACGACCAGCTGGACGGTTTCTCGCCGGTCACGCTTTGCTTTCTCTCTCGCCCATGGGTTTCTGTGACCCAAGCAAGAAACGATCATCACATCACCCGTAGATTCATCCGAGTACAGTAACTGCAGAGTTTTCCCGGCATCCGTGGTACTCTGCACATTATAAAATTGATTAACGTCTGTTACAGAGTTGACTATTGCTGTATCATGTTTTACCGCCACGAGATACAAGTAGTACAAGCTAAACCAACTCATGCTGAAAATCATTGTGCTATAAAGAGTGATGCATTATTTGTTCAATGAAGAAGAGCATAACATCATCTGGCACAACTTACAAGTGTATCGAAATTCAGAGTTTGCATTGGACCGGTATGTAAACTTTCGTGAGACCGTGACTGATTCAAATTCAGAGTTTGCTGATCTACATTAGAGTAGCTGGATTAATAATTAAACTACGGACGAACTTGAGCCAAAAAAAAGTCTCAAAATTTGGGGGCAAAAAACAAGAGAGAAGAAACTGGTCAGTGCCTTTTACATGTTTGTCCCTGTAGCTGTAGCGGTCTAGCCTCCAGCACAGCACAGCACAGCCTTCCCTCCACACCATAACTTGCAACCCCCTACTGAAAACTCCAATTTCCCTCCTTTCTCCCACCCCTACTTTTCCCTCGTTTTCCTTCCTTGTCTCCGCCGCTCAAACCCTGGCCGCCGCCCCTGCCGCCGTCGCGTCCCCCCCCCCCCCCCCCCCCCACACCTCAGATCCGAGCTTCCAAGAGCCCCGGCGCCCGCCCTTCCGATCCGCGCGATCCCCGATCCCCATGGCGGCGGCGGCCGGCGGCGGGGCCGGGGAGGCGCACGCGATGCTGCAGCGGCACCAGCCCTTCTCGCCGCCGCCGGGGGAGTACCACAACTTCGGCGCGCCCAGCGCCGGCGCGGACGAGATGGTCGAGGCGGTCATCTTCAGGACGCCAGTGAGTTCCGGGGGCCCTGGTGCTGCAGTTGTTGCTGAAATTTCGCTGCTGTTAGGTTCCTCTATGCTATAGCGCGGAGAGGAGGGGAGCTACTAGGGGAGTCCGTGCGCGCGGGCGGTTAGGTCGGTTCCCAGCAATGCTGGATTGCGTCGCGGTGGATTTGATGACCAGCAAGCTGGAGCGGATGGGGATCGGTGGGGCGAAATTTTTTCAGTGGCTGGGAGGAATTTGCTAAATTTTGCGGGATGTGGTGGATTTCTGTTGCAAATTCAGCGGAGATTTGATGTTCTTGTGGATTCTGTTGTCACTCGAAGGGGTGACCAGATGGATATTTTGCTATGGTTTTGGTAAATGTTGCTATAGGGTGGACTAAAAAAATGGATGGATTCGTTGAAATTCTTGAATTTTGACATTTGAGGGAAGGAACAGGCCTTTTGTCTTGGGACAATTAACTAACATTCCGTGAAATTTGCTAGCTTTGACATCTGAGGGAAATGGGTTAGCATTTTCTACCGGATGTTTGTGAAAGGATTAGAGCTGCAATGAGCTAACATTTTCTTGTTATAAGAGATCCTTATGTTTGCTCCTGGTCATAGACATGCACTCAAATGAGTGTTATATAATTGCTCATGATGAGGTGGTTGGTGATTTTTGTGCTGACGAACACTATAGTGTGTGCTGATCTGTCTGGCCTTACTTCCTTTTCCCTTTGAGTGGTGCGTGGCATAACCAACTGGTATCTAATTTGAAAAATAATTGTTTCTACCTATGCATCGTGTAGGATGCAGAATTTGGAAAGCGTTAAGTGCTACTTAGTGGTTGGAGGCTACTTGAAAACCCTCCTGCTGAACTCTCGAACCTGAGTACAAAACATTCTATTAATTTAATCATGAGCTAAGATCCTTTGTTGACAAACCAATGAACATTAGAAAACCTATGCCAATTGGACTCCTTTGTTTGATGTATTACTATAATTCTTGGGGGCAACTCTTACTGATGGATGCTAGATCACAGTGCTTTATGTGTAACGATATACCTGCATGCAGTTCCTGTTCTAGTACTAGTGTTCTAACAAGAATGTTCTGTTTGTAGTTAAAACGGAAACATAACAGAGAAGAGAATGAGGCTGCTGAATCAAATGATTGGATGATTAGCCCCGGATATGCTAATGCAGCTGGCAGTCCACTTCCTACACCACCTTCAGGAACAGGTTTAAAAACTTCGGCCAAGCCCAAGATTACTAAAGGCCAGAAATCTTGCCCTCAGACCCCTTTGAGTTTTGGTGAGTAATGTTGCATTCAGTTCGTCATGAATCATACTGTCTTTTACCAACATACTGAATTCAAAAATACTCTTTTCCAGGTTCTCCTGGCAATCCGGCTACTCCTGTTGGTGGCTGCCGTTATGATAGCTCCCTAGGTGAGAGAGTCGGTCATCATTTTTTCTGTTTTGGACAGTGATATTTCCTGTTGGTACTTTGAAGGGCTTGAACTGATTTATGCTAACATCATTCTCGGATCTTTGTATTTTAGGGCTCTTGACAAAGAAGTTCCTGAATTTGCTAAAAGGTGCACCTGGTGGCATAGTTGATTTAAATAATGCTGCAGAAACACTAGAGGTTGGTACTTTTTGGTGTATTATTCTAAGCAGATGGTACTGTTGTTAAACATAGAATGTGGAAATTGTTTTGCAGGTACAGAAAAGGCGCATATATGACATTACCAATGTTCTTGAAGGAATAGGGCTGATAGAAAAGAAGCTTAAGAATAATATCCGTTGGAAGTAATTATCCTCTATCAATATCTGTTTTTGGTACTTTATTCTGGACATTACTTACTTTAGTCTTTTGCAGAGGAATTGATGATTCTCGACCAGGGGAAGTTAGCGATGATATGTCCATTTTACAGGTGCCACACTTTATTTCTCCCTGATTGTGGCAAAAAAAGTTCTCATGCAACATAAGTTGAGAAATCTCGAATACGGATGCTCAAGTATCTTTAACAAGTAATCATTTTGCATTTGGTATTCGGCTATTCGCAGGCAGACATTGACGCTCTAACTCTGCAAGAGAATAAATTGGATGAACAGATAAAGTTAGTCAGCAGTTATCCAAAGCTTTTGTTGTCATCAATTATCTGAAGATCTTGTTATTGTTACTATTTCTCTAAGCATGCTCTGAATTTTGTTGCAGTGAAATGCGGGACAAGTTAAGGGAGCTCACTGAAGATGAAAACAACCAAAGGTAACTAGCTCCTTTTCGTTTTTTTTAAATCTTTCTTTGAAACTTGAGAAGGCAACCATATATGTCCATGCAGGCAAGTTTCAGGCTGATTAATGAATCTCTCTGCCTGCAGGTGGCTTTATGTTACAGAAGATGACATCAAAACTTTGCCCTGCTTTCAGGTCCTTTTTCTTTATGTGCTGTTGTATTTGTTAAATGATCAATATATGTATATTTTGTCTATGCAAATGTAATAAATAACTTAAATTTGCAGAATCAAACTCTAATTGCTATAAAAGCACCACATGGTACAACTCTGGAAGTCCCAGATCCTGATGAGGTCGGTAGTAAAAGCGTTCATGTTTGCCACAATGAGGACTTTAGGCAAGTTATGTTTTGATATTGAATGCAACTTCCTTCTCTATCCAGGTCAACGATTATCCTCAAAGGAGATATAGGATTGTCCTAAGAAGTACAATGGGACCAATAGATGTATATCTAGTTAGGTATGCACTCTAACTTCAGAATTACATTTCCAACATAATTTGAAGCCTAACGTTATTGAATTGTTGATGTTAGTCAATTTGAGGAGATGAGTGGCATGGAAAGTCCTCCAAGGCCCCCACAGACAATAAACATGGATTCTCTAGAGAATCCTAGGACACCTTTGGCTGCAGAACTCAACAAAACTGCAGGAACAGAATCAAATATTCAAGAAGGGCCTACACTACCTCCAGATGCTCCTAGTAGTTCGCAGGATGTTGGAGGGATGATGAAGATTGTCCCGTCGGAACTTGATGTAAGTTCTTTGTTATTATTTAACAGTTGTACTACATGATATCAATCTGTCAAGGATTCTGTTTGTATCATTCCATAGTATGGCTTTCATTGCCTATGCTCAATTTCACTTCTGCTTTAACTTTAGCTGGTCTATGCTTCATCTAATCAAAATCAAAGCTGCTTTATTTCAACTTCACTATATCTCTTTTTAGGGAATGTCAACCTCATCTGATCTTGCAACTCCTTATCATCCCCTCTTGTTCTTTCAAAGGCTGACCTGTTAAGTGATACTTAAGTTCACTGTAGTGATGAATCTCTAACGCATGTGAAAACTTGTAATAATTAGATGGTCACATACATCTTCAGATGTAGAGGCCGGGGACCCTTTCATTTGCTTGGTGAAATATAATTTCCCTTCATCTTAAAAAAAAAAGTTTCCCAATGTCAGAAAATGTTCTATGTAAACTTTGATAAGCTATCTGATATAGCGTTTCTGAAATTCAACGGCAGTTTCTGTTGTTATGTTTACATACTATGGAAACTTTGTAAGGAGTTAACCTTTTTTTTTCTTTTTTGTGCAGACTGATGCAGACTACTGGCTTTTATCTGACACAGGAGTTAGCATCACGGACATGTGGAAGACAGCACGTATCCTTTTAACAGCCAGTCACCCTTCTCTTTCGTATATAGTACAAATTCTTTTAACAGAGCATGTATTATTTTTTATGTGAACCACTAATCCCTTAACTCGAGAACACAGCAGAGGTGGAGTGGGACGGAATCGATAAATTCAACGCGGAGGATTTCCTGGAAGTTAGCACACCTCGACAGCAGGAAAAACCAGCCGACGTTGTGGAACCACCTTCCTGTATCAGTTGAACCGCCGAGTTGCCGGAGAGAATACTATTCAGGTACCCGGGAATTGTCTGGTTCTTGCCGTGATTCATCAGAGATCGATCAGTCAGGAGCATGGTATGGCTCTTATGTACAGATGCCAGCTCAGTAACTCACTGATATTTTGGAACAAGTCATCATAGGAACTTGTCAACCATACCTGACAGTGGATGACTCAGCCTCTCCTTGACAGCCCGAATATTAGTGGTACATGCAGTGCAAATGCTGGTTCGCGTTTGCTGTATTTGCTTGTTAGTCGCATGCTGCGTCTCGCAGCATTAGGATTAGGTGTACAACTAGGAATATGTCCATGCGTTGATGTTGCTCGCCGGGACTCCATCCACTTGTAAAATAGCCGTTATTAATTATTCGTGTGATATTCATTAGAGTTCACTTGTATTCGGTGCCATCCTTAAATGGACAGAGACATGCGAGTACTAGCTAGTACGCTGTATGTATGATGACCTGTCGAGGTTGAGTGAGTCGCGGACTAAGCTCTCTGCATCATTGGGCAATCTCTTTGATTCTCATATGTATCGAGATCTTAGATAAATATATGATTATTAGTCGGCTGCTCTGCAGCTTCGCAATCGAAGCGACTGTATTTTTCCGTTTCGTTCTCTTGCTTGTCACATCAGTTTCAATCTCCGTTTTCGGTTGACTAGTATTTTTCTTTCCCTGATCGCAGTTCATGCAATTTGTTTTCTAATCCCTTGCTACTACTACCCTATTATTTAAACAAAAAAGTCATTGTCATTATCAAATATCTTGTGTGAGAAGATTCGTAAATGGTACACCACGTTGGTGCCGCGTAAGGCTTATCTATTTCATACCTTGCATCAATGCACCATCCATCCTTCGTCTGCCAATCATTAATCTGCTAACGCCCACCGTTTAAACATTGAAATTGAATGCATTAGTGAAGTGCATAGGTCATTGACAGTACTTTTTTTGAGCTTGCATCCCGTTTGTCCATTCAAGCAGTAGAACTGAATGACAACATTAGCCATGTCCCGTTACAGAGCACCTGTTACGGAAAAACCTTCCATACTGATGTCCGATGTACTATGAAAGTCTGAATGCTATTATAATCTCCTGAAAAAAGAACCAATAAAAAAACATAGAGCAACGGTTTCGACTGATGTTTTTTAGTTGCAAGCTTGCATGCAAGAAAGCTCGTTGACGGAATCCAACACTGAAGTGGTATGTTTCAAACTGGAAGGGATGCTCGATAAAAAAATGTCGACAACGTAGTATCTAATAAAAAATAGGGGAATATGTACCAACTGTAGAAGGTATGTTACATGCACTTACGGTTGTGGCATGCAGACTGTTTCCCGTAGATTCAATGATTTATTATCTCCTTGGTTAATTACATCATTAAGCTGGAACAAGTGTACAACTGATTCTAACTTGAAGTTGTGATTTGGACTGATGTGATGTGAAGGTAGAGACGTTATGCATCAAAGTGAAATGCAAGTTCCCGTGATTAGTGACGGCTAATCTATATATTGGCCTTCTGAATTTCCGATGCAAGTATACCACCAAGCCCTGATGATTGAATGTAGAAATCGACTGCTTATCTATTTACACTTCCCTTCCCTTGTCCTTGAGTTAAGCGGGAGTAGCATTCAATAAAAATGATAATTTATCTCTCTGTTCAAAAGAAAAACATATTCTAACAAGCTGAGGTAAGAAAAAAAAATAGGAACTTACTAATTTTCAGCTCATTAAAAGTTTAGACAATTTTTAATCATGACTTTAAGCCATCAGATCAAGATTTAACGGTTTATAATTATTATACAGATAATCCTAAACAGAAGCAGGACACAATGTAACAAACCATCGACTGAATTAGTTGATTGAAAGCTAGTAATATTTTTTTTTATAAGATTATCTATATAATAGTTAATAGTTATAAATTGTTAGATCTATATCCGATGGCTCAAAACTTTCAGTTAGCTGAAAAATAGCAAATCTCAAAAAAAAATTCATAACTACATTTTTCTTGGGCATAAAAGGTTGTCATAACTACATTCATATATTTTTTTAACACACATGAAAAGAACTATTTTTATTTTTTATTTTTGCAGTAAATGGATTGAACTAATTCATATGAATCTCCGAAGAATTTCTTCTTTTGAATGAACATTCCGAATGTCCGCTCCAATGAATAAAAAAAATATTGAAGACCAAAAAAATTAGTAGTAGTATTTCCTTTGGATTTAAATTGTTGACGCAGTTGACTTTTTTTTGTTACATTTGCCCATGCGTTGCTACGGGCGTAAAAGAAACAAACTTCTTCGAGTGAACAAAATATGTGTAAGGTTTTTGACTTTTAGGTCCTATGAGCGCCTCGGAGAAGCCGCAAACGTGGCCAGGTCGGGATTCCGAGCGGTCGTGGCAGCGCGCTCGAACGCATCGCGGAGACGCGGCGGCATCAAACAGCTCACCGCCGGTGGCCATCCGTACGGCGGCGGCGAGGTCGGCCCCACTCATTGCCAGTCACCGCAGCGCCTTCTCATCATCGGGGCAGTAGTTACACATGACTGCGACGAGCCAGTCGAGCGAGTGGTACATGCATGGGCCAGTATAGCGCGACGGCGCCGATCATGTCCAACGAGTGTGGTTTCTCGCAGCGGGCAGGTGGGAATGTCGCGTCCTACCAGAGCGCATTTGCGACGTCGTTGGATGTCGAGTCGCCACCCAGGCAGCCGTAGCAGTGGCCGGTGAGGACAACGCTGCAGGCGTGCATGCGTGTGGCTGGCCTCGGCAACTGGGTCTAAAACCATCTAGGCGTTAGTTAAAAAAATCTTGAATGCAGATTTGAACTTGGTGCATTTGCTAACAAAGGCAACAAAAGAATGAATACATTTGAGCGTCAAGACAATCAAAGATCGTACGAGACAATGGAGCATATATGATGGCTAGACTTGTCGCGTATGTCGTCAATTGTAAGAACAAAGTTAGTAAGGTACCAGCGAAGAGCAGCACAAGCAGCAGCCGCTCGGACACACATAAACTTCACATTTGTTTTTACTTTATAGAACACTTGAGTTAATCTCAGTATGAGTCATATTTTATTTTTATTTTATAGAACATCGAGATCAATTCTAGAACCTTATATAATACGGAGTCACGTGCTGTATCCTTATACAACACTGTATAACACTATATGGACGTGTTCACTTTTTTTAATAAAATATAGAGATTTTGAATAAGACAGATACAATATTATATTATCTCTTTGACTATATGAACCACGTAATATTTTATCCAAAAGTCCAGAAAGAAAGGATAATTTAAGCTTTTGTGAAGCACTTGTCCAACTCCAAACTCATCCTGACCAGATGATGTTCTTTGATCTACGAAAGAATCCCAATGCGGAATGCTGAGTGTTGAGCATAAAACACTCCAACGTGGAGCGCGTGCACCATTGGTAAGCCACAAATTGGCCAGGATTCCAACACGGATTGCTGAGTCAGACTGATGCTGGGTGGGTCCCGCTCCCCGAGTCGACCTGAAGCAAGTCCAATGAGAAAAGTAGACGCTGTTGTGTTTGCGACGCGACGCGATGAGCAAAATTCGGCACGACTCCTCGTCGCCTCCGTGCCACCTGCAACAATGCGGGAGCGGGGCCACTACCGAGGCTTGATCCTGGCCATTCGATTTGATGAGAGCGGTAGTTGATTCCCATTTGCCAATTCTTCACCTTGTCTTTTTCTTGAAATGGTTCTTGCAGTGGACCCAAAATTTGAGATAGAGACGTTCTTGTTGTTATCCTCAGGCTCTATATTTTGCTCGGAAATTATGACTCTGCAGTCGTGAATACACCACATCTTGCTCTTTTTTGTGTAGTCCCTTTAAATTGATACTTCGTCTGTTTTCATTTTCTTTTTTGCGACGTGTTTTCATTTGATGTCACTTGACTCTTTCCTTCTCTATTAAATCAGCACTGACCATTCTTTAGGTTGTTTTATGTCAACAAATCATAATAATCCTATAGTGGTTGCTAAGAAAACAAATATAATAGCAATTTTTTCATGCATCTAAGTTTCATGCTTTTAACATATCGATGTCCACCAAGGTCTTCAAAACGGTGAATTGAACCTGGTATAAATCATACTCCCTCCGTCCCAATATACTTGTCTTTCTAGGAGGATTTTAAAGTGTTCAGATTTATAGAATATTTAATAAATCTGGATAGATAGTTTGTCTAGATTTAAAAAATATTCAGTGAATCTGGTATGAAGCTAGAATGACAAATAATTTGGGATGGAGGGAGTAATAAACATAAAATCGTAAAAGACGAATTTGATATTGTAACAAAATAGTTAACCGATCGCTTTTCACCTAGTTCAAAAACCGATCCACTCTCAATTTCGTGAATCTTGATGTCCAAATCAAAATTTCAACTGCACTGATTCCAATGTTTTGGAATAAAACACAAAAGAAGTAAACAAGTATGGAGTTGCATTTTATGTACATATATTGAAATGTGGTCATATCAAATAGATCAAACTGTATACTTCTGTCAAATTCTTATCCTAACAAAAAAAAATGCTAAGATTTGTGACCGTGCCGGACTATTCTGTTGATCTTAGCAAAATATAAACGAAATCAAGGGTATAACCTAAGAGCATCTCTAACAGCCTCTTTAAACTGAATCAGTTTGCTAAATATAGAAACTCTGGTGTAAAAACATAATCTAACAGACTAGCTATCTCCATCGTTATCTTTCCTGGCTCGCTATCTGCCTCCTCCGACTAGCCAAATTTGCCTAGCCATATCGGCCGCGCACGCCTTGCTCCTCCCACACGTCATCCCGCCTGCTTCCTCTCTGCTCCTACGTGGTGTTCTGTCGATCAAATCGAGTCCCATGGTCAATCGCTACGCCGCCGGCAACAATTCCACCACGACGGTGGTTGATCGCCTGGCTGTCGGCAACAATCTCTCCTTCTATCCTTCAACGCAGCTGAGGATTACGTCCAGGCGGCATGTCCCCGTCCAGGAGTCACTGGACTCAAGTGTCTAGTCCGTCGAGTTACTACGCGTACCAAATCTCCATCCCTGAAGCCTACGCGTACAAGCTCATGGTCACTCGTCGGGCCGCTATGAATCCTGTGATCGTTTGTCCTGCATCCAAGCTATGCGTGCATCCAACCGACAGCGAGGAAGTGCCTCCAGAAGTGACAGCGTCGGGTACGCATGAAGGATCAGAAAATCAGTCAGAAAAACGACGATGAAAGACGTGAAGGTGGTTTTAAACATGGAGAGTCAAGTTGGATTATTTCATATCTTAGAATGTATTCTATTTTTGTAAAAAAGATAAAATCACTAAATTTAGCTAATATTTTAACTAAGCTGTTGGAGATGCTATAACACCAGAAAAGCAAATGAAAGGAGTAGAAACCAGCAGCGCAGACACGTAGAAACCAGAGATGCTATAAACCACTTGCGCTGACGTGGATCCAATAATTCCGGTGGGTCCACATCACCCCTCCCCCGCCCGCTCTCGTCAGCGTCTCGACTCTCGACAGGCCGTTTCGGTTTTCACTCGTTCACTACTCTCCAAAATTCCGCCCCCGTCCGCATCCAATACCGGAATTACACGCGACTGATTCTCCAAACAGTGCCGTCTCCGCCTATGACGTGTGGGCCACCCGCGCGCCGCACCTGCCTTTCCACACCGGAGCTATATATCACGCCAGTGCAAAAAGAAACGAGAGAATTTCTCCGTCCTCCTTTCCCACTCTCTCTCTCAGCTCCCCCCGAGCTAAGTCGTCGTCTCCTTCCTCCTCCCGAGCTCGCGGCGGTCTCCCGATCGTTCCTGCCATGCCGTCGGCGCCAGCCGTGATGCCGGAGCCGCCATCGTCCCTCTCGCCGACGACGACGCGGCAGTGCGCCCGGCCGCGCTCGCCGCTCGCCAACGGCTCGGCCGCCGGCGACTTCGAGCTGCGGCACTGGCGCACACCCAAGAAGCGGGCTCCGGCGCCGCGGTGGGCCCCGCCGCCGGTAATCGATATCCCGCACAGCCCCCGGAGCGACGACGATGGCAGCAGCAGCGGCAGCGGCGGCGGCGGGTACACCAGTCTCCGCGACATCCTGTCCTCGCCGGAGTACGCGGCGGCGGCGGGGACCCCCGCGGCGAACGGCGGCGTCGGCGGCGGACACAGCAGCTGCGGCGATATACACATGATCCGGCACCCGCTGGTGAAGCACGCGGCGTACGCGTACCTGCAGATGACGCCGTCGGCGAGGGAGGACCCCGGCCGCCGCTGCCGGCGCTGGCGGGGCCCAATCGGCCGCCTCATCCTCGGATGCCTCACCTTCATCGGGGCGTTCTTCAGGCCGTGACGCCTCTCTCAAGTCCAGTGACGGATAATTCTGCGCTTCTTGGTTGCAATTGAGTTCCTCGCCTCTTTCGTTTTCTGCTCTTCTTCTTTGAGTTCTTGTGTGATTAGATTTTTTCCCTTTTGAATAGAATTTTCGGTGGAGATGTAAGTGGTGTAAATAATTTGCTAGGATTAGGCAGAAATGGATATTGAGATCGTAGCAGGAAGAGGAATGATTAGTCTTTGCTCACTAACAACAGCTGATTAGTTAGCTTGGAGCTGTCTTGATGCTTTTCAAGTCGTCATGAACTCATGATTGGCGCAATAATGGCAATAAAACGAAAGAAATAAGGATTGAAGTTGACTGAAACAGATTGATGTTAAAATAATAATAAAGAAGAAATTATGGTTTCTATCTCCTCAACCATATTTGATGCACATGTGTTCTTAACAATGGTCAATGATAGAATGCTGCATTTTTGCTATATGTACTCTCTTTTTTTCTCTCTCTCTCTGGCTTTCTTTGATTTTGATTATATGTACACACAATCACCTCCTAAAGTTACAGTACTGTAAGAAGATTCTCCTTCCTCCCTCTAGTAATGCTTGCCGTTCGTTGGTCGCCGGGGGTTGGCGCCGAGAGTGGCGCGCAGAGCCTCGGCTACCACGGCGGCGTCAGGGTTGCTGTCGAAGATGGACTCCTGCGGTGGTGGCGACGGTGGCCGGCGTCTGGTCGCGAAGGGGCTCCATCCGGACTTCTTGTTCCTCTGCT
Organism: Eleusine indica; assembly: GCA_030378355.1. NCBI lineage: Eukaryota > Viridiplantae > Streptophyta > Magnoliopsida > Poales > Poaceae > Eleusine > Eleusine indica. Next base: position 52,795,895 of record CM059494.1, read on the forward strand.
GCACGTGAAAACCCATTGTCAGTCAGTCAGCACCTGTGTTCAAAATTATCTTGCAATCAGAGCGCCGTGATTCGTGCACATGCCCTATGCCCGTTTTGGTGGATAAGGGGATGCCTACTGTCTCACTGTGGAGCTGAACCTGGTACACGAATGCGTCTACCGACCGCACAACAACCGATCGACACGATGCATCACATGCATGCTGATTTCACACTACGGGCACTTCTCGGGACCAGGCTAATCAGGTCCTCGTGTCTAGTCCTCTTCATGCTAAAAGATGACAATACAGGAAGGGATTTTGATTTCTAAAATCCACTCACATCTGAGACCATGATCATGACAGGAAGGGCCTCCCAGTTCAGCTCAGAAATAAGTGCCCATTCATCAAATGCAAGGCAATTATGACAATGCAAAGGATGGAAAAGGCCACGTTGCAATGCAGAGGTGGTTGTAACATGAAAGGAATCAGACCACCTCAGAGCTGGACATAATATTGCTTTGTGGACGGGGATGCAAAACGGTCAGGTTTGCTGGCCCTTTGGCTCTTGTGCAGACAAGTGCCCACGTTGTGCGCGAGGCTGCTGCTGTCCCTGCCGGACCAGAGCCGGTTGAGCGTCACTGTCCAGTGGGTCAGGATTGAATTCGAGCCGTGAGAGCTGACAACGCCAGGGGCCGCATGGGGCAGGCATGACCGGAGTTGAGGTTCGGGAGAGGGAGCAAGTACCTTGCACAGGCAGTTGGCTAAGATTGGATAATGCTGGTGTCTGCTTGTCAAAGTGGGGCGGTGAGAGGGAAACAAAGGGATGAGTGAGTTGGCAGGGTTGGGCCACATTGCTTTCTTGGTAGTGACGCTATTTGATGCCAGTTGGAACTTGGAAGTTATTCAGATGTGGAAATAGGTGGCTCGAAAAGAAAAGATTGACCCAAATAATATGAGAGTTCTTTTGTTGAGATTGCAGTGGAACTTGATAAAATGAAAACAAGCAAACTTCAACAGAATGTGAAAACCGAATTGCATGTATTTTCCTTCAGTCAACAGAAACTCTTATTAGATGGCAGGGGTTTGTATAGTAATAACAAAAGCAGCTTTCAATTGGATGATACTTCGCTTTAAAAGTATCCCCAGATGAAGAAGACAACATTCTAAAAGGGAAATCTTTCATAGTAAGACCTAATGGTGAAATTCATTGTAACATGAAGCTCATCACTTATTTATTGTATGACTAGTTTCCATAGGATTTTGCTTATCAATGGTATTTAAAATGTGAAGAAAACCTAAAGGATATACATAGCAAGTACTAAAGAAATAGTAATTATATTGCATGTTCTTCATATTGTGTTCTGGGTTGTATATGATCTTCACAAACAGTTGTACTATAGAATGCATGATCAAATTGTTTTAAGCACAAAGCGCTTTCTATTTGCTTATAGAAGGGCTCACATATCAGAAGGATAAACTTAGTTCCCAAACTTATCCAGCACGCAACTCTATTCAAGAACAAAACATTTCACGTAGGAGGTAAGTTTAATATAATGCATGCCATACTGAGTAGTTTCGATGGAGATGAACGTCATTACCTCTGCATTGGATCCTTCAGGTTTGTCAGATACTACATAGCGTAGCACATCCATGAAGAAAGCCGTTCCTTTGTCAGCGAAATTCTTGACATAGAAGCTAAGTAGTTGCCCAGATTTCGCTCTCAGATGCAGTAATCTCTGCTCAATGTTGGGTTCATATTGCATCACTATGGGCCGAACAAAGGTGTCATATACAACATCACTTCCCTACATAGACAATCGACTTAAATCAAATTTTCACTAAACAAATGCATGATCTGCAAAAGCAAATTGAACATCAACAAACAAAATATCCTTACCTTTGTTTTGGGGTACCACAGGTAAACAAAGAAAGCTAGCTTGATTTCTCCATACATAGGCATCCTGGCATTGATACAGTACAATGATCATGAATGAAAAAGTGTATTATTTTTAATTAAAAATATAAAGGGAGAAAGAGGCAATGAGCATCAGCTAACCATGATATAAAGCTCTCAAAGGCTATGACCATGGCCACAATAATCCTGGAAATATTCACAAACAAGAAATTTATAAGGATCTGTTAGCCTGACTGACACTTGAACTTGAGCACAGGCTGAAAAAAACACTAGTTCCACAGCACTAATAAAAGTTCATACATGTAATGACAAACATGATGTAGAAACCTTTTCTAGCAGAAAACTATTTCGCTATTTCATCTAGTACATGGTTTCTTTGATTTTTCGCATGCACTTATAAACTGATAGTGTTTAGACTAGTATCCCCAACATCCAGTGAATTATACAAAAGGATAAAAGAGTGTGGATTTTGTACCCAGAAGTTACAGCATCCCCAATAGGGAATTCAACATTTTGTGAAGCTCGAAAAGATCCTAATGTCATGCATATAATGCTGGAACTTCACAAAATGTTAAACCTTATTAAATTGGCTCCTATTACACAAAAATAGGGCTGTTGCCCATGCTGAACTTCAAAAGATTATAGAAATTGCTGTAACTTGACACCATCCTATTTTGTATCCCTTGACAAAAGAAGCATGGTCAAATACTAAGCATAAGTAAGCAACTGTTGTACAACCATTAAACCAGAGACCTGTATTCTGAGAAGTATAAATCTCCTTGACCAAGAAAAACAACCTGGCTATAGACCAAAAAGCAAAAAGGTCTGAATCTTCCGTACCAACAATTAAAATCACTCGCATTACAAAAAAAAAATTGTCTTAGTAACGACTCCCTCCGTTTCCTTTTGAAGACCAAGGAAAGAAGCTAAACCTTTGCTAAGGATTAATCCATGAATTAAAGGAAACGAACTGGCCAATAGAGCTGTTTTGTTGCACTTCAGCTGGAGCTCACCAATCATGCAGGGGCGAAGTCAGGATCTGATTATGAGGGGGCCAAATCCATAAAATGGAGTTTATAAGGGGGACCAAAACAAATTTTTGAGCTAATTACATGGTAATATTTTGTGTTCACATAAGATGTAGACCAAGTATAGTGTGTGTGTGTGGGGGGGGGGGGGGGGGGTCACGCACAAAGGAATCACTTGCCCAGTTCATTGCTACATGCCAATCAAAGCGATTTTTACTGCCCATCGAGAAAAACCAGCCAGCTAAGAGCAAATACGCACATTAATTGGGTACTTTTTTATTACTCCCTCTGTTCCAAAATTGTTGTCGCCATTGACTTTTTTCATCAACTTTGACCATTCGTCTTATTCAAAAAATTTCAAAAAATATTATATATTTTTTAATGATTTGTTTTATCACTAAATAAAATTTAAATGTAACTTATAACTTTTCATATTCAAATAAATATTTTGAATAAGACGAATGATCAAAGGTAACGAAAAAAGTCAATGACGACAACAATTTTAGAACGGAGGGAGTATTGTTTTGCTAATGCGCACATCAAAAGGGGACGGAGGAAGTACATGTAAGAAATTCTTGATATACTAACTAGCAATCGACACCAGATTTTGACACAGCATGTCAATAGTTATAGCTCATCAGACTGAGACGGTGATTTGCCAGTTGGTGAAACAGTACAAAACATTTATTCCAGTAAGTGACAGCACTAAGAAACTGCACATCGTTGCAGTATAATATCAAAAGCTAGCTAGAATATAAATCATTTCCGTAACGAAAGCTTTCTGTCTATTAGAAAACCATGCAATTCCATAAACAGGTTAGCAGAACAAGTGTCCAATGTAAACTAGTTAAGTATGAGAAATGTTACTAGTTATACCTACTGCACAAAATTTATCATGGTCAATATAGGGCTTCATATGACCACACCTAAGCATCTCATACACTATTGTGCATGATAACTTTCTCTCTCATAAGTCTCCAAACAATTGGAAGTTCTTTCAAACTACGATCAATTGGAAGCTTCTGATTTGTTCTTTGGAAGGGCTTCATGCTGTGGTCAAAGGTGCATTAGACAACAAAATAGTTTTCAAGGTTGCTTGTATCCTGTCATTGAATTGGTCTCTTCCCCATAGTCAATAAAGCCTATCAAGACTATACGGGAGTCTTCGAACCTTCTATATTTTAGTTGTCACTGACCCGGTCCACTCATGCTCAAGTATAATCACAGTGGTAAACTGATACTCCATATATCAGAACTCTTCTTGCAAAAAGAAATAAATAATAGAAAGTCTTCGTATGTCAAGATAATGAAATGGATGACTAGACAAGGAATCAACTTGACAATGTTAAACAAGGAAAAAGATTTGATGAATCTTCATCGCTTTAATAGAAAGAATGCAGAACTTTGAACACTTAACTAATAGCATAGCTCCGGAGTATAAAATGCAAATATAAATTGTTTCTAGAACAGCATGACTAGCAGGTGAACAGCATAAATTGTATCTAGAACAGCATGACAGTATAACATGTGAGTTCATGACCAATTAATTTGCTTCTATGTATGAAAACAATTAAAGGGCATTTCATCAGTTCTGGAATTCTTACAAAGCTTAGGTGTCAGAAATCTGCTAACCAAGGACCCTAGGGCAAGAGGAACTATTTTTTGCCCTTATTAAATCATATATCTAAGAACAGAGTTTTTGAAGATCATCAATGCATCCTAATGACATGCATATGATGCTGCATACATATATATACACACAAAAGTAATAATTATCATTGAGGATCGCGTCAACGAAAGTGATGAATAATCAATTTCAGTTTTGTGGATAAGATCTCATAGGATGGTAGGTTTACATTATAAAAAAATAAGGGTCCTTGTATGAGACAAATTCCAATGGTACAGACCAATAATGTATAGTTCTAGGAAGACTTTTTTTAAAGTGTCCTCAAGGAATGTGAAAGTGAAACAGAAAGATGTGTTAACATTTTACTTCAGTTGAATGTCAATGAGCATGACGTTTGTCTTAAAATAGTTAGTAAAAACTTGGACAACTACCGATCAATATACACTGAAGAACCACCATGGTTGTCATTACTTTCTAAATCAGGTATTATGGGAACCTACTGATACCCACAGCAATAATGCAACTCGTGGTTTTCTAGCTCTCTTTGCAATCATTGACGTAACCATGTTGAAGCCTCCCTAAACTGAAGATCATTGATTACAATCAAATAATCCAAAAATGTAAATGATTACTATTTTTAGCAGTGTCACAGCTAGTGTAGGCAAGCGAAGGGACATGAATCTGAAAGTGGAGAATAAGTTTCCCATTTTAAGAAGCCTAAAAATGCATATTCTCTTTCTGATTGACACTAGTTTTTGTCCCATGGAATGCAAGATTGAGGTGTCCTGAACTCATAATCCAGTCTCCCACCTAACATCCAAGTATTAACACACCACAAAGTACACAACAGTTTGTAACTTGAAAAACAAAATAACTAAAGGGAGGCATAAATAAAGTTTGGCACAATCACCTCTTGTGAACACCCACATACTCATAACGCAAGGCATGGTTTTCCCGCTCTCATTGTAATCATTGATGTAAACAAACCCAGTTTTAATGGAGTCCTCCCTAAAATGCAGATTACTAATTATGAAATAGTACTATGTTATGATGAAGTCCTAGTTTTCAGAGTAGTCCGAAAATGGTTTACTATTTGTAGCGATTTCATGGCTAGTACAGGCTAGTGGAGTGACAGGAATCTGAAAGTGCAGCAGAATTGTTTTCCATTTTATGAAGCCTACAGATAGATGCACACAGACTGTTTCCGAATGAACATTCTCTTTCTAATTGACACTATTTTTCTTTTCCCATGGAATGCAGGATTGAGGTGCCATCAATTCATAATCCACAGCCGTGTACCTAACACCCAACTGATTGATTAACTCACCACAAAGCACGCAGTACTAGTTCCTAACTGGAAAAAAAATACTAAAGGGATGCATAAATAAAAGTTGGCACAATCATCTCCCGTGAACTTTTTGCCTGGACTGATAGACAATTAAAAAAAAAAACAAGGCGCGGCACTTCATGTTCGGGAGGAAAAGGTTGTAGGGTGGCGAACTAAAGTCGGCATCATGATTCATGATACCGGCACATAAAGTAAAGCCACGTTATCCAAGCTCTGAATCTCACGCAACATCGGAAGATTAGTCGGAGACGGGAAAAGGGATAAAAACCCACCAATCACACAACAAAGCGGGACGGGAGGCTATTTGTTTCAAACAACAACAGCAGCGACAACGAGCAGGGTGGTAACTACTAGTAAACCAGTAGTAAGAAATGAAGAGCAAATTAAACGCGCGCGATCACATGGAAACAGATTGAGCTCTGGGCCCGAGGCGGGAGCAAATGGTTGACCGGGAGGGAGGGAGGGAGGGGGGGGGGGGGACTGGCTTACCAGTACTGGCACCAGAAGCGGAGCATGTGCGCGTCGTTGGGCCGCGTCTCGACCGTCTTGAAGCACTCGAACGCCGGCATCGCGTAGCCGAACAGCAGCCTGCTCGAAAAAAAAAACCAACCCAGGGCGAGGAATCAGACGAGAGCGAATGCAGAAGAAACGCGGGCGCCGCCGAGAGAAAGCGAAGAAGCGGCGGAGCGGAATTCCGCGGGTGGGTGGGGTGGTGGCTTACAGCAGGATCTTGGCGAGGAGGTCCCCAATCATCTTCGCCGGTCGGGGGAATGCGGGCGCCCTACGCGCTGCCGCGGCGGTCGAGTTCCCTCAACCCCGCTCCGGTCCGGTCCTCCGCGGGCGGCGTCTCCTGGGCTTTGCTCACGCTGGTGCAGTGCTGCTGCTCCCTCTCGAGGCGCGCGCGTGGTCGTAGCGGTGGCGGAATGGTGGGGGTGGGGGAGGCGGAGAAGGAAGCGGTTGCTTTGGCTTCGTGGAGAAGAGAGAGATTTGAGGAAGAGGGGAGTTGCCGAGTTGGACGACGTGGTGCGGTGGTGGGGCTGGACCGTTGGACCCACTCGACGGAAGAGGGAGCGGGGGTTGAGAACTTCTTGGGTGGACAGCGACCGACGCCTGGCTCGGCTCCGAGCGGCTGGCGGTATCTTCTTCCCTCCGGTCACGTTTGTTTGCTGCTCCTGCTACGTCTACCGTGGTGTGTTTGAATTCGCTTTAAGCCATGGGTCACTGATTGATGGGGCCATGGGTGGAGTGCCGATGCGGATGTAGCGTGTGAGTGCGTCGACCGGTGACTTTACGCCTTTTGAATCCTCCAGGGTCGTGTGCCCCGCCCGATCCTTAGTATCGCCGCGCGTTGGGTAGCACTACTTTTTTCATTCATATTTATATGTTATTTTAAAAATTTTAATTTTTTTATAATTATATATCATTCTTTTTTTTAATGTATTTTTCTCTCTTATTAATATAATATTTTTTCATTATATCTTTATTTCTTTTTTCTCGTTTTTAATTTATTTATCTTTTTATTTCTTCTTAATTTTCGTGCCTAATTTTAAAATAACATTTAAATATAAATAAAGAGAGTAGTACATCTTGAACGACCAAAACGCTTCTCATTGCCTATACTAGGACTAGGATGACGTTGACTTGAGAGCAAGGGAGCAACGACGCGGCGACGCAGGACGAGCGAAATGGTGCTGATCTGTGGTGTCATTGCTTCAAAAACTCAAATGGCTAGCAGCGAAACGATAATCGCCGCAGAAGATCGGTGACGCCTTTTCGGACGGGAAACGTGACGGCAACGGCTCAACTTTTCCGTCTTTAGATGATGATCAGGTCCATTTTTGCCAGTGGATCGCCACCAGTCAGTGGCAGGCGGAGAAGAATTTCGAACGGACGACGCGTGCCGCCACCCAAACGCACAAAAACGTTGACTCTTGCCGTAGCGGTGCAGCCGGCCGTAGGTGTGTTTGGTTTGGTTTGGTTCCGGTCCAACCAATCCGTTGTCGCGCGGGAAATAAAGGCTCTCGACGAGGTCAAACATATCATCTCGACTTGACCTCTCTCTCGTACTAGTAGTCTCGTACAGGAACAGTTCTTTTTTACGCGACGACGACAGCTAGCTCCACGACTCTGGCCTGGTCCTCGTCGTCTTATAAATTTCCCGGTGATTTCTCATTCTATATTAGCGTAGCATACGCACGTCTTATATACGCAATGCTACTTAGTCATCACTCACGTATATGTTGGCAGGGTCAACAATGCTAGCTACTTGCGCAGGGGTTACGGTCACAAACGTGCTTTGGATCGTTTTGAATGATTCAGCTTGAATCAGACCCAACACGTTTTTCTTCTTCGTCAACTCAGATTAGTCGTGCCGTATATCACTTCGAAACTGATCCCGGACATTACCGGTTACAACAAATACAACATTTATTCGTTCAAAAAAGATAAAAACGAATACAACATGCAGATAAAGGAGCATCTCAAAAAACAAAACTTGCAAAAAAGGAGTGAGAGGCACAAAGCAGCAACAGCTACAGCAAAAAAGGGTGCGTGGGAATATATACATATAAATATTCGAATAACCTTTTTTATTTTTTTAGAAAAAGGAATATATTTCAATATTCTAACCTCTGCATCGACCAATAAATATAGCTGTTCATTATTACAACCATGGACACAAAAAATCGCACAAACACAAGAAAAACAAACGGAGTAGATTGAGATAACTCAGATCTCAATTCTATTATTATACGACCATTCATTTGATGCAAAAAAAAGTCCATAACAATAGATTCAAGCACACGACATCCCCACGCAAAATGGGGTCTGTCCTCCTCCTTTTGCAGCAGAGACCATAAACGAATCCAATGTGTTCTCCTGAAAATAACCTGTATAGGAATAGGAAGTCTTGTCGTGTTAAAAATTGCATTGTTCCTAGAAATCCAAATTGCCCAGCACAACATCGAAACTCCAACCAGAATCTTATACATTAGCTTCTTTTGTACTCCCTTAAGCCAATCCTCAAACAAATGCTCAACACTAATCAGAGGGTTTATATTAAAAGAAACTTGTATAATTCTCCAAATAAATCTAGCTAGCGGACATTCAAAGAAAAGATATTGAATGGTCTCCTTTAAATTGCATGAGCAACAATTTAAACTTCCTTTCCATCGTTTTTTTGTTAGATTATCTTTGGTTAGAACAACAACTTTAATTAAATACCACAGAAAGATTTTAATCTTCAACGGCAACTTAAGTTTCTAAATTATGTGGTTGCAAGGCGTAACACTAGGAGTTACTAAGGCTCTATACATTGAGCCAACGGTAAAACTCCCATTCTGTTATAACGCCCATTTAAAAGTATCTCTTTGATCGCTTAGTTTAGTGTTAACTAGTTTGGCCACTAGCAACTGCCAAGACATCAAATTGCTACCCACCAAGGACCATTGAAAAGATACATTAAGGGGAATGGATCAAAAAATTGTTGCAACTGTGGCACTCTTCTTACTCATAATGTTATACAAGTCCAGAAACTATCTTTAAACGGTGTAGAATCCAGCCAGACATTCTCCCAAAAGTTGTGACCCATCTCCTACAATGAACATTCCCATTCTCAAAAATTTATTTTTTACCTTCATCAGGCCGAACCAAAAATAAGAATCATCAGACATGTGTTCAACTTGGGTTATGGTTCTATGTCTCAAGTATTTGTTTCTAGCTTTTTTTTCGTTAGGATAACTTTACTGTCATATCGGTCATCACGTCGATGTCGTTATCCGACAAGGGTCAAACTTCATTATCCCCGATCTGTATGCTATGCATGGTTCGTTATCATTAGTTAGGACTTAGGAATCGCTTAATAACCACCATGAAATTTGCTCGAGTGCAATTAAAGTTCGTTGTTATAAGTTGGTTGAGCTCAGGGTGGGTGCACATTAGCTCACCAATCAATCAGGTTCATGTTCACTAACTCGATCGCACTGTGTGATTTGACCTCGACATGCATACCATGCCGGCTTAATTAGAGGGGGTTTAATTAGGTTTCTCCGAAGCATCGTCATTTTCCAGGAACCTGCCGTGCCCTGCCGTTGGAGGTAGGTGGCAGCCGTACAGCTGAGACGGTGCCAAAGCGGCGGTTTCGGTTAGGTGCAGGCCGGTATAATCGGGCCGGAGCCCATAGATCGAGAAACTAGCTCGAGGCCCACTTTAAGTTCAGGAAAGAGAAAGCCTGCTAGCGTAGGCTTTTCTTCTCGTGGGCCTAAATTAATTGTCCACACGTAGTGGCCGGACCGCCGGAGTGCCTTTATTTTTGGAGACCCGTTGCCTCATTGTTAGTCAAGTCAAGCCTGTGATATCTGAGATTTTCTGAACCCCTTCCAATTTGTAAAGGCTTGATTTTATAACAAAAGAAAAAATTTACGGAAGAGACCCACACACGCATACAAAGAAAAAGAAATGCTCGATTTCCAAGGGAAGAAAAAGAGAAGAAGTCTGAGATGAAACAAAATGTCAGCAGCATCGTCAACGTTCGCAATACGGACAGTAGTACAAGAAACAAGAAATCTCACAGCTGGAACTGTTCGTTCTCAGGAGTAGTCAGCGGCTCAGAGAGAGAGAGCACATCCATGTCATCGTCTGCGGCCCCAACCCAAGGATGATTTCCGTGCGTGCACCACAGTGGCGAATTCAAGTGAAAGCTCGTAAACTTGTTAGGTCACATCCACCGATCACGGCCGCGCCATGAATCCTGCTGCTACTGGTGTTAAAGCTCAGCCTGCCGCGCATTGGCCGCCGCTGCTGCTAAAGCATTCAGTAGCGGCATCAGACTACGAGGGCGGGCGGGCTCATGGCTGTAGCATGAGTAGTTGATGCTGCCGCCGTTGGCCCCGACTAGTAATTGAAATCGTTAATACAACTTCTGAGTTTGAGCAAATGTTTTGATATTTTACGAAATGCGGAGCTCAACTAGTGGAGAGATGAAGCTAAACCATGCTAAACCCAACACAATCTCTGTGTTTGGTTCGTGGCCACAGCATTTCCTAGTCGCGTCAACCGTACTGTATTTGTTTTGTCAGCCACGTTTTGACTACCGGAAACCATATATTTATTCCCTTTTTTTCCTAGGGAAAGATAAACATCAGTGTTAAAAATGTGTCGCCAACTGGACGCATCAAGTTGTTGCAGAAAAGGGTGGTTGAGAGGGTGAATTGCGCTCAACTGTGTGGGCATTGCAATGACAGGAATAGCAGGGGGTCCAATCACTACGCTCTTTGCAGATGCTGCAGCAAGATTTCCAGCTCATCTCAACTCTTTTGATTATAAAAATAACAATAATAAAAATACTCCTGCCGGACTCGCAGCAAGTCATACTCAGGGCGTCCCAGGCCTGCCTGAACTGAATCTTTGGACAAAATTTTGCGATAGATCGATGTGCAACTGCAAGCACGCAAGCATAAAAACTCTCATGCGCTCCTTTTCGGCTGCGAAGCACAGAAGCGGGCTCACTCGGTTACCTGGTTCGTCGTCAGAACACCTCATCATTTCGGAGTCCAGGCGGCTGCAGCCTGGCCTGGCGCTGGTCTAAATGTCCAGTACTGTGTGAGTGAAGAAATTTGTCCAAAGTGTGGAGGGAGCAGCTGGGCCGTAGAAAATTGAATTCACATTCAATTGAGGTTCAGAGAGGTAGTAGAGCCGTGCGGAGCTCGAGTCGATTCGTCAGGATCAGGACTCGGCCGGATTTTGTTATGCGGGTGTGATTACGATGAAACGCTTCGTTTCGCTAAATCGTCGTACCACTAGTACGAACGAATAACACAGCAAAGCCATGAGCAAAGCATGTAGTACTGTCGCAAAGTCCACATTTCAAGTGGAGTACTGTGCACTCTCTCTTCGCCCCCAAAGTGAGTACCGTAAAGCAATGCAGTTTCGATGATTTTTGCTCCTATGTATCAACATCTACACAAGTCATCAGTGCCTGTGAAAAGTGGAAACATGGAGCGAGACTCAGACAGTTCGACGGCTCTAGAACCAAGCAAGAAACAGTTGAGGAACTTGAGGGTTTGCACGCTCGCAAAGCAGATAAACCCTGTACACACCACCGAAGCAATGAACGCTGTTCCGGCTCCCGCGCAGGCCCCTAAAAAGGTTGCCGCATCATACTGTTCTGCACCTAGTAAAAAAAAAGAGCACGCATGCATGGCATGGTTAATCATCAGCGGAAGATCGATCGATTGGGTCGCCGGCGGCGGGCTCTGAAAAGCTGCATGAATGCATGCAGCTGCGTCGGAGGCGATATGATCGCCGTGTTTGTGTTTTGCCTCAGGTTGACAGCACAGCGACATGATCCCAACATCAGGTAAAGATATAGCTGAGCATCCGGGCCGGTGCAAACGGGCTGGCACGTAGCACGGCCCGGATGGAGAGGCCCGTTTATGGCCCGGTCCAGATGTGAACGGGCCATGCCGTCCCCTAGCACGGTGCGGATCGTGCCTCGGATTGACGCCCAGGCACACAGCACGGCTTGGAAGAGGGCATGGCCCAGTCAACCCGTCAATCCCATCCGTCGGTCCAACCTAGCTATAATCAGCTTCCCACTCCCACCGGCCCAGTCTAAGAGCAAGTCATAGCCAGGCCTCCAACCCTTACCTTATCTTCTCCATTCGCATGGGCACACGGGCACCTCCGTGCGACCGCGTCCAGCGCCGCCCGCTCCTCTCTCCTCCACGCGACCGCTCTCCTTCGCCTGGCCACTCGCTCCTCTCTCCTCCGCCCGGCCACCCGCTCCTCTCTCCTCCGCGCGACCGCGCCCAGCGCCGGAAGCCCCCGCTCCTCTCCTCGCTGGTGCCCTCTCCTTCCCCCGCCGTCGACTCTACGCCACCCTCTCCTCCCTCCGCTCTGCCACCACCCTTTCCTCTCAGACCGTCGCCATCGACAGCCGACCGCCGCTCGCCCCCTCTCCTTCCTGAGGCGACCGGGCCGTCGTGTTGTGCCGAGTCACCGTGCTCCCGGGCTAACCAGGCCGGCACGACACGGTTCAAGCCGCTACGGGCCATGTCATGGACCGACGCTTGAGCCCGGAGCACGATAAGGCACAGCCCGGGCGGCTCGGCGTGCCCAGCCGGATCGTGTCAAACCAGACCGGGCGTGCCTAGCCGGGTTGTGCCGAACCGGGCCAGACAGCCCGGATGCTCAGCTATACCGTGGAGAGGACATGATATCCTACATGGATGTGGAGGCTTGGTTACGTTGGATTTGGAGGAGATTAGGATTACTGTAGTACTAGTATCCAGTACTAGCTTGGTGCGTGAACTGAACATCGCAACATGCCAATATGATTGTTGTCGATCTTGTGGCGGCAACCGTCGTACACCATCAACCAAATGGCTGCTGGTCAGCGTGGAATTTCTCTGTCAAACTGTCCAAGTCCTGCGGTGAGTGGAGATATATGTCGGCAGATCCGTCCTAGTACTTCCTCTTCTATTCTGAAATGGTTATCGAGTTTACTTTTTTTTGTTATATATGTCACGATTTATTTTATGAGTAGAGAAAATTAATACATACTTCCTTTGTTTCATATTACTTGTCATTCTATATTTTTTTAGTTTTTCTAATTTACTTGTGATACTCATATTCCAATCCATCTTATTCCCTCCGTTCCTGTATATAAGCAATCTTATAAGAATGTGAGAATGCTTATATATAGTAACGAAGGGAGTGCATCTCTATCTCTATCTTTCTCGTTTTTTATGTAATTATTTTTTTCACTTCTTCTTAACCTTCATATCCGAATCTAAAATGATAAATAATATGAGACCGAGGTAGTAACTAATAATTATATATATTTGATCTGGTAAATTTGTCGGTACCATAAAGAAGCACCTCGTACTTGGTTAAATTTGTCGGTACAGAAAGAAGCACCTCGTACTTGGTCATCATGGTCAAAACTGGTAATCAGTATGATTGCGGTTGCACCCAATTCAGCAGTGTTAACCATTTTCAGTTTAAAAAGCCACATTAACTGAGATAAAGTCCTCAACCCTGACTCAACTGTAGCGACGCTGTTGAGTATGTTAACGCCGGCCGATTCGCGTGCATATGCCAGCACCAGCATCATGGTGTTAAGCACCGACCACGCGTTACTTTTAGTATATGGCACCGAACTGCACCCTGCATGCGGATAAGATTACTCCCAAAGACGATGAGAAGGGAAGATCTCTATGGGGTCGCCGGCCGTTACTGATGATTGCAGTGTGTTTTCCCCTGACGTACCCACACGCAACAACATAATCAGGTGGAAAAGAGTCAAAGAGGGACACATGTCAGATGTCACTAAGGCTTTGCATTGGTCTACCAAACCGAAAGGTGGTAAAACAGTGGCACCCTGGACTGTACAAAAAGTTCAGTACTAGCAGTTTCAACTGTCGGTCGCGTCCTGCGCGAAAAATCATTACCTAGCAAATGTAGAGCAGCGTGGTTTGCAACAAAGACATGAAAGTTTCAGTATCTACAATTGTCAAAAAAAAAAAGTTTCAGTATCTACAGAACAAGGCAGTAAGAAAGAAGAATGCCGTGAAAAAAACTACTCAAAACCGTAAAAACATACTCTAACTTGCAAAAAATATATATGAAAAGAACAGTGATGCGGTTTCATGGATAACGTTGGAGAATTGTTCACTTGAGCGTGTCAATAATGGACGTCAACACACTGCACTGCGGTCAGTCACAGAAGTGGAACAGAATAATGGAGGACAGAGCACTGCCGCCGCTGAATTCTTGCTCGCATAGACCGGCAGCAGTCCGACACCCTTGGTGACTCGACGATGATCAACCACCGTAGCGAAAGCCTGTTAGCAGTTAACCCTGTTTCGATGGTGAGCCGTAGTGGTGCTAATGATGCTGTCACCGGGCTGGCTGCGCACCACCTTAACCATGATTCGAGAGGACACATGCTGTTGACCGCTTATTAACCGACGAGCCTAGCTGCCCGATGCGCTCACTGTCATTCATGAATGGAACGTGCCTCGCTCAGCACCGGCACCAGCAGCAGGGGATAATGGGGCTGCAGCACCGACCATTCCGTGACCTTTGTGTGCAGTGCAGGTGATTATCCTGCTGGCTGCTGCTTTGGATGCCGGTGGACGAGGTGACAACGGCATGGCACGTCTCCAGTCTGCCGCGATGTTGGCAGCGCGTGAACCGCGATGATGAACGAGGTTGGGGGCATTACCGCGAGCGAAGCCCTGCGAGCAGCCGCGGTTACCTGCCGCCGGCCGGGGGATTGCGACGTCGCCGTCGCTAGTACTACTACTACGAGTACTCTGGGTTCTCGCAGGTTGTTCAAAAAGTTGTGAACGCAACGGAGACGGTCGCGATGATTGGAAGGTGGTGAAACGAACGCCAATATGTTTCCCACAGGTACAAGTGGCCTCGGAGCTTATTGGAAGGTGCGTCGGAATAAGTGTCCACTACTTTCCGTGCAGCACCTCTGAGCATTCTGAGGCCAGTTTTATTGTATAATTTTTAATAGTGACATATCAGTTTTGAAATTTTATACTATGAAATAAAGTATGTTTCTCAGTGCTTAGTTTTATATCACAGTTTCATATGCTTATTAAAACATTAAATTATTGCTAGGTGAACTTTAATGGTTGATTGTGGTTGGTTGGTATGAAAGAAAATACCCTCAATGTACTTTCATTTGGCTTTTATTTTGTTGGAAAGAGTGCATGTAGCCTTTCATGGGGATAAAAGTCATTTGCTCTCTTTCATAATAAATTTCCTACCATGTCACCACTTTTACTAATGTGATAACTAATTAAATGCAAATGAAATGCCCATTGAGACTGGCCTTATAGTTATGAGACCCCACAAGGTGTGCATTTAAAAAAGGCAAAATTTGCTACAAAGCACTCTTCAATGACGTTATTTGCTCTAGTGCACTCTTCAATGTTGGTTTTGCTAGTTATGGATTGATGAAGTCATAAGTTGAAAAAGAGTTATACACAAGTTTAAATTAGGCAAAGGGTATTTTGGTCATTTGTATATTTCTCTCTCTCTTATATAATTATTGTATTATCTAAGTATGTTTTAGCAAACAGACACAATTGAAAAGTGCTTTTTAGCAAAACCAACATTGAAGAGTATTCTAGAGCAATACCATCATTAAAGAGTGCTTTGTACTGTAGCAAATTTTGCCATTAAAAAAATTAATATAAGTTGAACCAGCTTCCAAATGGAAAACTGATTTCACCATTGTGATAGTTGCATTAAAATTTTCAAAACTAGATCCCATTTGATGTTTTTTTTGGAACAATAAAAACGTAATGTTAGAACAATAGAAATATATTGTTAAAACAATAAAAATATACTGCTAGAACAATTAGTTTTTTAGATGGAACATTTTTGACATAACGAATAAAAATGTTGAATGAATAAAATAAATTGTTGGATGAACAAAATAAAATGTTGACAACACAAATAAAAATGTTGGACGGACAAAATAAAATGTTGACTCACCATATAAAATATTGGATGAACGAAATAAAATATTGACAGAACAGCTAAAAATGTTGGAAGAACAAAAAAAATCTTGACTCATCAAATTCGTTGTGTCATCATTTTTTTTTTAGTTTTCGAGAAAACCTACAAATATAGTCAAATGGGGTCTACCTTAAAACATTTCATCACGAAAAACACGAATGTGAAATCGGTTTTTCATTTGCATTCACGATTTGTAGTCCATGAATTTTTTTAATTTGGAAGCAAAACTTTAGGCAAAGAACTTTTTGTGGACTAGTGGGGCCTGAGAATTGATAGCTAGGAACTTTTTGTATGTAAAATATGAGACCAGCGGAACACATCCAAAAATGGAACTTGTTATGAAGACCGTCCGATTAGCTGCGCGGCCGCTTGTAGATGTGGTTTTTTCATTCCCGGCTCCTTTTGACGCCGGCCGGCGACGCGCGTGATCGTGAAGCTGTTGATGCAGCGGTGAGAGTGGAGCTCGATCGGTGGAGTGGGACTCGATCCGGCCGCCGCTAATTATTCCGGGGCGCAGGTCCCCAGACGACGCGATTCGATTCGATTGCGCCGGATCCCGACGCACGGAGGAAGGAGTCCGACCACCAGGTTGGTTCGGTCCGGCCGGGCCTGGTGCTACTGCGCTCTGGTCTCGGCCGGGTGGCCTGTACTGTAGGGAGTAGTAGAGTACTGAACTAGTGGACTCTGGACTCCCTGCGCCATACGTACACCAGTACAGGAGCACCTAAACTGTATATCGTACCCGTGACTACGGAGTGTTGGGCCAGACACTATCCATTCATACGAGTACAGTACAAAGGGCAACGTATCGCTTGGCCACCCCCTGTCCCTGTCCCGCTCCCGTGGACCGCCGCCTCGTGCATGTATCAGTGAAAGAGGAGAGGACGGTCAAAGTCAACACTCGTAGCCAAAGCCGCTGCCAGGAGGGCATGAGGAACGGTGATGATGATGAGCCTCGGGTCCGGCGGGTCACGTGGCCCCACTTAATTAACCCCACGCCAATATCACTACACTACTAATCTCTCCTCCTCCTCCTTAACCCCACCGGCCACCACCCTCAAATCGCGGGTATATATGGCGCCCACACTGGCACACTTCACAGCCGTCGTCCATCCCATCCACCACCCGTGCTGTTGTTGAGCTCGCCAAGCGGCCAGCTGACAGTGAGCAGCAAGAAGGCAGCAGCGTCGAGAGCTGCCAGCTTGCTAAAATCCACCCACACCGTTCCATGTCGTCCTCCTCCACGTACCGGGCGCGGCGGAGCTGGAGCGGGAGCGGAAGCGGAAGCGGGTCGCGGCAGCTGCAGTTCCCGGTGGGCCGCGGGTGGCGCCACGTGGCGGTGGTGGACGCCGGGTGCGGGTGCCGCCCGCGCCGCGCCACCACGCGCCTCCTGAACCAGCTGCCCTCCTTCCTCCGCCCCTCCTCCACCCACAAGCATCATCACCAGACGGCGGCGGCGGCGGCGCCCGTGGTGGGGCGGAGCAGCTCCCGCTCCTCCTCGGGCTTCTTCCCGTCCTCCGCGTCCACCGCCTCCTCCGCTGCCACGTTCACCACCACCCACTCCTCCTACTCCACCTACTCCTCCTCCGCCGCACCCTACGACTACACCTCCAACTCCCACAGCTCCAAGCTGAAGCAGCACCAGGAGCCGGAGCCGAGGCCCCACAAGCTGAAGAAGCGGCATCCGGCGGGCGGGAGGGGAAGGAAGAAGCGGTACGAGAAGATGGCCTCCTCCTCGACGGCAGCAACAGAAGCAGAAGCAGGTGGAGGAGGAGGAGGAGAGTCGGAGGAGGGCGTGGGCGTGGCGGTGGAGAAGGAGTCGCGGGACCCGCGGGCCGACTTCAGGGAGAGCATGGTGCAGATGGTGGTGGAGATGGGGATGTGCGGCTGGGACGACCTCCGATGCATGCTCCGCCGCCTGCTCGCGCTCAACGCGCCAAGACACCACGCCGCCATACTCGCCGCATTCGCCGAGGTCTGCGCGCAGCTCACCGCGCCCGTGCCGGAGCCGGAGCCGATGCCTGTGGCGTACGGGCAGTATCACCAGTACCAGTGTCACGCCTACGACGACTACCACTACCACTACTGATGAGTCATTAGTAGTAGTAGTTGCTGGCCGCTTCGTTCACCGGCGAGCTCGTCGTGTGCGTGCTTGCATTGCTCGTATGGTATGTTCTGGGTCTCGAGATCCTGGCACCACCCGTGTGCAGCAGGGCGATCGATTTGTGTGTGTGTGTGTGTGTCACTGGGTGGTGATAGGATCTCGAAGGTAAAGAAGCTAATGCTAGTAGTAGTACCTAAAGTTAGCGGTACAAGTTAGTCAGGATTTGTAGCAGGTCTATGTGTTTAGTGATCAGTTAGTGTGTTTTACCCCTCATTTTCTCGCTTGCTTATTAGAGCTTGCTCCGTGTCGTCGCAGTGTGCTTCAACTATAGCTCGTGTCTGTTTCGGGTGGCCTTTTGGTTTTCGATGAAGGCTCCGCCCTGCAGTAGCGTCAAAAACTACTGTACTGGTAGTAAATCTGGTGTGTGAGTAATGTGACTTTCATGGTGTGTTTAGCTTCAAATGTACGATGGGAACTTTTCTACTACCGATCTACGGAGTAGTGCTATTTTAATGACGTACTGACGGTTGGTTTCAAATGATCGTTAACAAAATTGATGTGCTTGTCTGAAGCTCTGAGCCTGCTGCTGTGACCACCTGAATGTGCATTCATCGCTGAACCAGGACCAGAGCCATTTCTTATAGTACCAGTACCAGTAACGTCTTCAGAAAAGTGAAACGGTACATTTCATAGCCATTTCTTTGATACACCCTCAGACACAGTACGCGCGCCTGTGCTTTCCGTGGCTTATTACGGACACTCATCGTGACTGCGAAACTGGAATCCAGCTTCAAGTACTTAGTACTACAGACAGTACTAGTACATCATTAGCTGCCTTGGAAGGAACGTGTGCCTTTGTTCGTGTGCTAAGCACGACCGGTACGTCCTTGCTTACGTTTCCTAGAGGCTTTTGTTTCGGTTTCGCAGTGCAGGAAAGGCGAGTGCGTGCGTGTGTGCAGGAGCGCGCGTTGCCTTTGTGCTTTGGGCCTCGGAGTGGCTTTTCATGAGCCAACCACAGAAGGTGTCCCGTGTCCGTCCTGGCGAGTAGGGACGGGAGGGACGGAGTTGAGTGAGGTTCCCCGGGCAAGCCGAAGCACGGCATCATGAGTTCTGCATGTCGTACTGTGTGTTTATGCGTACAAAAAATAGGGCTCTGCCGACTGCCATGATGAGCTTGTAGTTGTAGTACTCCATCCTCTGTTTACGCCTCGGTTCCCCTTCCATGTCGCAGAAAAAGCAAAGGCGAGAGAGGGCAACAAAGAGGCCCATTTTTCGCTTTGGGCTTTTGTCTCCACTCTCCAGTCTTATGGCCCGGTCTGATTCGATGCCCCCATTTTATTGGGCTTATGCTTCTCGACCATTTTCAGTACCAAAAAAATTGACCAGTTTTCAAAGGTTACCCGGCCAAATTACCAGTACAGAGACATTGTTTCCCTATACGTGACAGGCTTCCAGCCCTCGTAAGCTGTAATTTACCGCTAGTGGTCTACCGTGCTCTTGTTTGAAGCCGGAAAAAGAAAAACGGCGTGGGGGCTCGATGCTCCCGTTTCCGGATAGGTCAACCTCTATAATCAGAGGTCAATGGAACAGGAGATCAAGTAGTAGTAGCTGTAGACCAAGCAAGCGCACATGCTATGACTAGGAGTGAGACCCGGTGGCCTCTCGGACAATGCAGCATGATATGGCTACCCTTGAGATGCGAGAAAAAGGCCCTACGAGCACTGAGGATTACGCAAGATAGTAGTAGTAGCAGTGAGTCCAAACGAGACGCAGATCATCGATCGAGGGCGACTGGAAAATTGCACCATGCATGCATTGCTCCTCGTGCCACGGGCGGCTGGAAAAAGCCATGCGATGTGCCGGGTTTCAGAAGCTTCCCTAATCCCGTCCCAGCGACGACCCGATCGAGCCATGGACGACGGAATAGAAAAGAATAGAAGAATCGTCAAATTGATCTCCGGTGCACGGTGATCGGGGGAGTGGAGCCCGGCCGGCTTGTTGCTAATTACTACTCCGACCAATAATTTGTCCGCTGCAACATGCATATGCTTGGGTTCTGCAGATTACACTACTCGTACAGCGTAGAGATTGTTAAGCCTCAGATGGATGGGTTGCCCGGTTCAAAAACGGTTTGGGGCTTTTGAGGAGAGAACAGGTACGGTTAAACAAGAAGAGCCCAAAATCTTAGGCAAAACTACAGCGTATCGTTACGCCATCTGTAAATTTTTAGTTCTTGTTCGTGTTTGCCCTTCCTACAGCACGGACCAGTATTAGGTTGACCTAATTCCCGTACCAATTTTTTTTCTTTTCCACGACAAACAAAAGAAAGTAGACGACTCTTCTTAATTAGTCGACCACCAATACAGAGATGCAGCCATGTGAGGATGCCTGATCTTGTCTGAGATCTTGGACGACGATACAACAAACGCAACCACCCAGTCTTGTCACGTTCGGTACCAGTACAAGTTTGGCGTGCACTTGCGCTGTACCAGTTGCGCAAGGATCCACCGAAACTTGAAGACCTACACACACATCCGCACCGGGGGGGGCCACACCACACCATGCACGTAGTAGTATTGCGGCATGCATCAGCAGGTACAGGGAACTGCTCATCACTCGCTCGGTCGCTCGCATTCAATGGGAGGAGCGAGGGCCCCTCTCGTCTCGCTCTCACCGGCCTGGCGCGCGCGGTCCAAGCTCACGCGACGGTGATCGACGACGTCCCCAGCCGTGTTCGTCTCCACGCTGTGCTCGCCTAACTAATTAATCATGGATTTCTACTGTGCTCGCGACGAAATGTGTACTGTGCCCGCTGTGATTAGTCACGGCGTGTACATGTATCCACGCACATAAATACGCGCACATGCAGGTGCCCCTCCACTAGTTTTCTTCCCGCGCGCTGGGCTCTGCCTCTGCCGGTGCGTTATTAAATTTTGGCCTTCCTCAGCATCGACCGCAGTTACCCCACCTACCGGTCGGTGCCCCGAATTATCAGCATCACAACGCCAAGGAAAAATCGGCGGCGTTGTCCACTACTGTAGTCCTAGTAATCAATCAACGTAAAGAGCATCATTAAGACGATATAAGCTATAGAGATTAGTAGCGGTACACTCCTACCAGAACTGTACCAAAGTTGCTCCATGAATTGCTCCTGAAGCTAGCTACTGCCCTCGTCACTCGTCAGTGTATTGAATTGCCACAATGAGTTTATCTACCACTGCGCATTGGATCCCTCGATCTGATTCATCTGACCTACTACTACTGAGGTGAGGAGTAGCAGTAGTAATTACTACTGCTACAAGGAAAAATAAAAATAAAACAGGGAGCAAGTGCAATATTACAATCATGAACCGACAAACCTTGTCGTTAATTTGCTTGGTTAATCATCAAAACGCTACTAACCAACGCACGCATCATCAACAATTAGTGCTGTAACTTTCGAAGGATCAACAAGTGGAACGGCAGTGATGTTGCTCGCACTCATGGCGGCGAAATGTGATCATCATCACTAGTACTTGCCTTCTCCTGGGAGTCGTCAGGCGTGGCGCACGAGGACGACGACGACGAGCAGGACGCTTCGTTAGTACTAGCTCCGCCGCCGCCGCCGCCGCAACCGCGTCGCGCCATTGCTGTGCTCGTGGTCCCAGTTGTGGCGGTGGTCGTCGCGGTTGTTGTAGTGGAGCTCTTGCCGCTGCTGGTGCTTGTCGTCGTCGCCGTCGTGGCGTCAGTGGACGGCGGTCCCGAGGCGAGTCCGATGAGTAGGTCGACGAATGCGCCGACGATGAGCGGGTGGTGGTGCTTGGCGTTGACGCGGAGGTACCAGGAGAGGAGCTCCTCGAGGTGGGCCCAGTCGCGGAGCCCGTGCGCCGCCACCATATCCTCCATGGACGCGCGGAAGTCGCCGAACGGGTCCGACGAGTCCACCGCCACCGCCACGCTCCCCTCCGCCAGCGACGCCGCCGCCGCCTTCTTCTTCAACTGCTGCTGCTTCTCGCCGGCGTCGTCGTCCTCGACGAGGTCGAGGTCGAGGTCCGGTTCGGGCTCGGGGTGCTCACCCGCCGCCGCAGACGAAGGCTTATTACACGGCGGCGGCGGGTCGTCAGCCGGTGGGGCCGTCGGAGTGGTGGTGGGCGGCGAGGAGGGCGCGGGGAGGGCGGAGTTGATCGACGGCGGGCCGGGGTCGAAGAAGAAGCGGTGGGTGGAGGTGCTCCGGCCGAGGCTACGGACCACCGCCTCCGACCACTCCTCCGACGCGGTGGTCGTCGAGAAGCAGCTCTCGCCGTCGTCCACCTCCACCTCCACCTCCTCCTCGTCGTCCTCCTGACCCCCCGCCGCGGCGACAAGGGAGAAGTAGTCGTCGGCGGCGGAGTCGCAGTACACCGAGTTCACCGTCTTGTACATTTCCCCGCGGAGCTGATTGAGCCGCGCCATTGCCGCCGCCGTCGTCGCGGCTCCGGCGGCAGGAATTGCGTCACGGGACGTCGTGCTGCAAGGTTCCTCGTCGGCGCGGAACGAGGTGGTCTGCGGGTTGTCCCGGCACGACGGCCACGGCCACGACGGCGGCGGGGAGGGCTGGCCGCCGGTTGGGGATGCGTCGAGGAGCTTGGAGAAGATGGATGTCACGAGGCCCTTCCTGCCCATGGATAAAGACGGATCGAGGAGGAAACGCAAATGCGCGGGAGCAGAGTTATTACTACTTTGGATCGAATTGGACGGAGCGTGAGTGAATGCGCGAGCTTGGATTGAAGCTGCAGGTGCACGGCGCGCGCGCGAGAGAGGAATTGATGAAGTGGTTGAGGCGATGGAACGGAAGGGAAGGAGGCGAGCTGATGAGCTGCGTGTCGTCCCAGGCTCCCCAGCTGGGCATTGGACAATGGCAGCAAGGGCGTGCGCGCGCTGGCGGCAATTAAGAGTGGGAGCGAAGAACGTGGGCGGCGGGGCCCGCCCGAGCATGCATGTGGCCGTACTGCTTCTGTTGGGTCGACGACGGGGATTAGACAGGAGAAGCTGTACAGTACAGGCCCTATTCGGTTGATGCTACCGCAAACAACCAAAATTTCGGTATTCTGAACTTTCTGGACCGCTTTTTTCCTTCTTTCAACTTTCGGAATTCAGCAAAACTTCACGCCTGGTCTGGACTGGATGGGCTCTAAACTCTTTCTGAATTTCTGGGGAATTTTGACATGTTGGTTACTCACGAATCACGATGTGCGAAGGGAGAGGGACCAGTAGACCGCACGGAGCATGCATGACCGGCATAGGATCCGCAGATTGCACGGCGCGAGAGTAAAAGCCCCACTTGATTCGCCGGTGTGGCGCAGTGAATTGCGCTGCGCTGTGCATCTACCACCTCCTGCCTACCTAGCTTGAGTAGGAATCGGGAAATTTTTATCATTCCGAGCCAAGCTGACACTGCACTACAACTACAGTAGTATGTGCACGCCCGTGCAATCTTTGCCGCGTGTGCCGGCGGAGAGAGACGCATGCCACCAACGGCGGCGTCGGCTGCGCTCCACCTGCGTCCACCGTCCTCCACTGTCTGTGTGTCCCTGTGGAGCGCACTAGCACTGGTTTGGATACCCCACTGGTTTCTTCAAAATGGCAACGCATTTTATTTCGCGTTCTGCCGCTGAGATTTTGCCGTTTTTGTTTTTTCTTGGATTGTACCTATGATGTGCAGATGAAAGTCGTGGTAGAGATCCATGTGATCGGTTTATATTATACTCCGGGAGATGTCGCGTATGATTGTTCCACTTGCGATATCGTCCAACAAAGAAATGCTTTTATTCGAGGGCTGAATAAATTTATTCGCAATCCTAGTAGTAATTTGGTGCAGATTCCGTTTCTTTTCTTTAATTGTGGAGCATAGAAACAAACAGTCCTAATAGTAGGAGAAGCTCTGCTCCGTCATCTAGGGACACGGAAATGGCGGAGGCAACGGCTAGTAGTATACGAGTAGAGCATCTATGAATGGGCAAGAGATAAAGATACGGAAGATTCTCAATATTGCTGTTGCTGCCAATTTTCTATAAGCAATTGGATGATGCAGAAGAGATGAGGAGGAGATACCGTTCGCGTGTCATGGAGTTCCCGTGAAATTCTGGCAAGCATATGCATATACACGAAGATGCTGTCTGTTTCACGAACCGGCAATACTGCAACTAACGTTCTTGGCATTTTTCCGCGCGCGGTTGCAGTCTCTGTTCGAGCTATTTTGGGCTGCAAGTAGTCGCCTATATGAGCCTTTTAGGACGTAGAAACTGTGGATACGAACCGGGCCGCTTTCATGAGCCCTCCATGGGCCTCACATATTTCTCTGCATAGATTAAAGCCCATAGTTGGTGGAGGGCGCCTGGGCTTTCGGCCCATGATGATAGAGAACGGCATATGCGGGCTTCCATTCTCTGCATAGATTAAAAATCCATAGTTCGTGCACTGCTTTGCTCACATGAACATCGCTCGGCTTTCTTCTTTGGACGCCGCCGGGCATGAATGCGCGCTTGATACAGTCGTGGCCGGGTCCAAGGAGGAGGTCATACGCCGTCGGTACGCGTGCCACTCACGTCTACTCATAAAAACATCAGCAGTTTTGACAATTTTGCACTCGGCATGACAAAACGCCGCTTTATAAGTACCGGAGCACGGGAGCAGTACCACACTTGTGTAGGTATAGCTGATAAAGAAGGATCTCGCTCCTAAATCTTAATCGACCGTCATCATATAATGTAGTAATGTGCTTTGATTTGATCGTCAGATCGAGCAGAGAGGCAGGCATGCATCCCCATCAAAGAGCCTGCATGCGACTGATGAGAGAGTGAGAGGGACAAGAGCATTCAGGTGCCTTTAAAACCGCGGCTTGGTAGCAGTGCGCGCCAGCCCTGGACCTGGAGATGCATGTATGCGCAGTGCCGCGTTATGGCGTGCTTTATGGTGCGCTTGTAAGCAAGCAGGCAGGCACACGTACATACTCCTATCTGTGTGTGTGAGAGAGAGACGAGCAAGACTAGTCCTAGTCTGCTACTCCCTCCTCCTACACCGCTAGAACTAGAAGTGGAGTACCACTAAATTTGGGTGACGCACGCAACACACGCGACGACTGACGGACGGGAGCTCGGTCGGCGTCCCGCGGCGCTTGCAGCCTTGCGCCACCGCACGCGCCATAACTCCGGCAGGCAGGGCTCCCCTGCCAACCGCATGCATTCATGCTCATTTGTTCCTTCTCTTATTATTATCAGGCATAATTTGCTCATTTACACTATAGAATATTGGTATTTGCTAGGAGACACTCTTCAAGTTTGATTTTGCCAATAGACACTATTGAAGTGTGACAATTTGCTAATGGATATTAAAGACATTAAAATATGACCTTTCTTACATAAAGGAGAGAGATGTATTTGAAAATGACCATATTGCCCTTGCAATTAGTTTTCGCACACCTAATTATAAAATTATATTTTTTTGCTAATTATATTTAAAAATTTTTGTAATATTTTCATAAGAAAATTTATTTATTTTTCACAAGTATTATATGTTTGAAATATAATTAATAACATTTTTGAAAATATTTTCTAAAAATTATGTTTGAGAAAATCGAATTATATTTTTTAAATATAATTATTAATGCTTAAGAAAATAATCAATTCTTTAATGTTTCTGAGAAATAAATTAGCAAAGAAATATTTTTAAGTGGTTGGATGTTCTAAAATGAGATGAAAACTATTTATTATGCTTATGCCATATATAAATATAATTATGTGGCTAGATGTGCTAAAATTGTTGTCAGGGGCACTTTAGTCATTTGCAAACTCTTCTCTTCTCTTTATACAAGAAAAGTCATATTCTAGTGATTAGTGTTGTTTGGCCAATTGACACAACTAAAGAGTGTCTTCTAATAAATACATATTTGAGTAGTGTCCTATAGAAAAGACCACAAAAGAATGATTTCCACTAACAAATTTGGCCTTATTATTATTACGACGCTAGCTGCCCTCTGCTGCATGCCCGGTTCAAAGTCTCCATATCCCGGGCTGGAACTTACAAGATCACATCAGCCTCTGTTTATGTTTGGAGCAAGATCATCAACAGCTTCCATTTGTTGGCGGCACTCTCCTCTGGTAGTAGTAATGGATAGTAGGCCGCCGGGACCTTCCGTTTTGGCCGTGACGTGTTCTTGACTCTTGTTCGTTGAGTCGAGCGCATGGTCCATGGATGCACACGCATGGATGCTCTTTGGGTAGGGACCTCTGGTAACCAGAGTGCACGCAGAGGAGGATCTACCTCCAGCTTCTTTCTAGTATTTCCCCCGCACGCGATTCCTGATCCCGCAGCAGAGTTTCCCAGCTTCTTCTTTTCTTTTTTCCCCCCTCCCTCGTCCCTCCGTTCTGGCGGGCACTTGAAGCCTACTAACATCAATGCGCGTCGTCAATGCAATAAGATCAGGTCGCGCATTATTACACACGCCATATAATTGAGTAATGATTCTGTTCGTAGCCGCTTCAGTGTTTGTGTGTGTGTGGTGTGGCAGTGGGCGCCAAGAACTGCTGCACCTGCCAGAGAGATGCCGCTGTTTTATTTTTCATTCAGCGATCTGTGGAACGACTGCCGACTGCGTCGAGGAGGAAGTAGTAGTACGGACCGGACCATCAAAATTGCCATTAGTGAGCGACTAGCAAAACTGTACTTAAAAAGTGCCGTACGTATAATTACACGCAAAGTCGAAGTTAAGGCCTGTCCTCGTCATCATCGCTCCCCCAGCTAAACACGTCCGCTAAGCAAAGATTGGATAAAGGATCCAGCTGCAGACGACCGTAGCTCAACTACAACAGCGTTTTTTAAAAATAGGCGTCTCTGTTTCTTCAGTTCGGCGGCACAACATACACATGACTCGCATGGAGCAAACAGATGCAAGAGCTCCGGGCAACGAAAAAAGGCCTTTGCAAAAGAAGCAGGGGAAACATAACATAACAATTTGACACTGCAACTTCTTGATAATAATAAGCAGGTGAGGTTACCCCTTGAGTTTCTTTAATCAGGGGATTACAGCAGAGCTAAACCACTACCACAACAACACTGAGAGCCTGACACCACCACACATGCCAACCCATAAACCTGGTACAACTACTACTACTTAACAAGCATGAAATGAAATGAAAGTAAACTAATTAAGCTAGCATTAGCCTACTAATAACAACGGAACTCTGTCCAGTGGATGATCCAACGGCAGTCACTCCACCGCCCGGCCCTCTAACATCCGGAGCTAACTGTCCGTATGAGCATCCACTGGCACCGCCGGCCAATGATTCTTCTCTCCTCCGGTCCTTCACTTGCGCTTGCCGCGCTTCTTGTCGTCCTGCCCGCCGGCGCCGCCCTCGCCGTGGAGGAGGTCCACGAGGCAGGGCTGCTTGCAGTTGATGCAGGTCGGGTAGTCCTTCTTGGCCACCATGCAGTACATCAGGCACCGCGTGCAGGCGCCGATCACCATCGTCGACTTGGCCCCCGGGCTGCCGTCCGACGACAGGCACGAGCTCGGCGACGACGAGTCGCTGTCGTTGCCGTGCCCGTCCACCTCCATCGCCGCGGCGGGTGCCGGCGGGGACAGGTTCAGCTGCAGCTCCCTCCTCGTGCTCCTCGCGCCGCCACTTCCGTTGCCCCGGCTCATGTTTCACTGCACTGCAAAACCAGCTGATGATCACAAACATGGTCAACGATTTAGAGGTTACTAGCTTACAATACAACCGATCAAAGCTGAAAAGTCAGAAACTTGCAAGAACAAAGAACACAGAAGAAGATGCTACCTGAAGCCTGGAAAGAGGAGAGAGCAAGTAAAGGAAATGAGCTTTGATGCGTTTGGTTGAGCGGCAAGGAATTTATATAGGGCAGGGGTGTCAAGTAGGGGGAGAGGTCAATGCTTCTCTTTACTTGGCATCAATGCAAAACAACAAAGCCCCCACGTCCTCCTCTTCTCCCTATCTTCTCCTCATCTTCCTTCTTTCTCTCTCTCTCTCTATGATCCTGCAGCATAATTCTGGACTGGAAGATCGATCATAAAGCGAGCCATTGGTGATATTCATGTGTCCTCATCCAGGATCATGTTTTACTCAACAAAGATCAGGTTGTACTTCTAGTATTAGTAGCATAGAGTCAGCAGCTGCTGGGACCAAACTACTCTGTCACAACATGCCTTGGCCTGCAGTAAAAAGGTAAAACAGAGAGATCCATGGTATGAAGACGATCGATCTTGCCTCCAGCCAGTTCAAATTTACTCCTCATTAGGGATTTCTCTCTACGGCTATGCACCGTGCTGCTGACAGTACATGGAAGTGATTTTACACCACAGAGTAGCTAGATATAGTTTTAGCACAATGAATGCCCTTTATGAAATAATTTATGGTTGCATCTGATCAAAGGATTCCATCTAGTAGCAAAGATGTAAATGTGTGAATCAATTCATCTTAAATACCAGCAGATATAACACTTTGGGTAATTATAAAGCCTTTTTTCTGGATGTTAAATATAGAGCCTGTAAAAGACCAGCCGCATACTTATGACTTTGCAGCCTATATCCTTCAATGCCGTTTGCTCTTCAATGACACTTTACTTTAGCAGATGCAACTTGTGAAATGACGTCTAACCAACAAAGCATTTAGAACCGCATGGCATATTTATTTCAGTTCTTGCTAAAAGCTTTATTTATACTCCAGTGAAAGTGCCTCCCTTTTCTTGATGAAATGGGAGGCTTTGCTCGTTTAATCAGAGGAGTTTTTACTCTTCCCAGTCTGGTCTGATAAGAATCTCTAGAACATTGTTGGGATGATCCAGTGTTAGGAATCCAATTATGTTTATTGTATTGCAGGAGGGGTGAAGAGCAAGAGAACCAAAGAGTAATTCTGTATAACCAGCAAACATGATAAACGTAGAAAGTACCAAATCAAAGTAAACATTGTTATAACTGCTTCGAAACAGGCCAAACTTGACGACTAAATGTAACAAAGAATGCTAGACTCAGGAAAATTTCTATGCTCATAACAAAAGGAAGGAAACACATAATATTTTAATTAATTATTGAGTACTGTTATCATTATCGACTCTTGTCATTGTAGTTTATTTGACATGACAGTTTGCTGAACGAAAAACAAATTGATCAAGAACATGGTTGCATGATTCAGGAATCAAGATGCACCATACTGCAGATACGGCTGGGTGCTATATGTATGTAATCCATCTACTATTAAAATTTCTTACGCCCTTTCTGAGAATAGTTGCAACGGCAACAACAACACTCACCGGATGAGTGCCTTTGAAGGAATCATACCACTGCGATTGGAACCAGCATAAACTGAAAGACTTCTCGTCTCACAATCTCACTGTCAGTCAGGGCCAGGTCAAAGTTATGAATAGTGAATAGTGACCCACAAATGGACCCACACAAGGCAGTACTCAGTTCTGACCTCATATTCAAATGTGGATATGGGTCATGTGGCATTCCCCGAGAATGATTTTGCCATCGAGACCTCTCATCTGCTTGTCATTACATTCAAATATTGCAAACAAATTAAACGACAGTCAGATCTTCTAATGCAGTAGACATCAGGTACAGTTGAAGCAGAGGATTTTAATGTCCTGCTCAATGGCTTTGAGTTAATGTCAATTTAAGCACAGTTGTCTGAGCCAAGGCTATCTAGGAGTACATGCTAATTAAAAATGCAAAATTGCAGAAAATGAAGTGCAGCTCTTCTCACAATATCAGATAGAGTTCGTTCTCTTGAGGAAAGTGGCTTACTATTGTATTTTTATTGCGGGGGAGCATTTACAAGTTTAAGGGGTGAAAGGAAATGTAGTAATTATTAAGCCTATATTAAGATGTTTCTTTTTGCGAAGCTAGCAAAAAGATTTTTCAGAAACAAAGCACCGTCAATTGTAATATTTGCAGCTATTCAGATGATATAGGTTTTCCAAAAATTAATCAGGGTTCAGGATACAGGGTGGGAGAGACAGAGCTGGGATATGTCTGGTGGCTGAAGAAAACATTACACTTGCTCAGAACAGAAAAGCAAGAAGATCCTCAACAAAGCACTAGTTTTGTCCCTGACTTTAACAAGATTTGTTCAAGAGGTTTCCCTACTTCCAAGCAAAATGAGGTTTCTGACTCATCAAGTAAAGCAGCAACAATGCAATATTGTTTGAACCATGAAGTCAACACAGTATATATTACAAATAACAGTGTACTGATAGAGTAGCAATATTTTTCTCAACTTGTGTTTTAATTTTGCAATACCTACGTACCTTGACAATTCGCATCACTCAAAAGCCCCACAATTTGTAATCAATCTACTGAACCCGGAATCACTTCGACATTTATAAGCTCTGTGGATCTCTGCCATCCCACCATCAGCGATCGATCGTCCGATGCTGCACTTAAGGTGGCATCTTTCCTCAAAATGGGCAACGAACTTAATGAGGACAGAGCTGTAAAGTCCAGCATAAAAAAAATTTAGTTGGAAAAAGCTGTAAATCTTTGACCAGGAAAGCTTTGAATTAATCCAGCAACCGGTACCATAGTGGACGATCAATCGCATTGATATCTCTCCAACTCAAGTACGAAGAACTCAAGAAAATGTGGAGTACTGCTGTCTATTGAAACGATTAATATATGATGGAGCAGAGACCTATTAAGATACTACGCACTGCAGCGTAATAAAAGTGCAGTGAATTCGAGTACTTTATTTCTTGTCAAAATTACTCTAGTAGCGATAAATGTACCACAGGTAGCTGAACTTGTACAAGACGAGATGTACGTATGTGCAACGTACTGTACAGAACACGGTCAGAAACTAATACTACTACCTTGGAACCCAAAGCAAGAAACCCTTTTTTAGTAGTTTCATGGAGAAATATCATTTACAGCACGAAAAGAGGTCAATATATTTGCAACCAACAGTATGGCACAAAGATTACAGAACAGTCCGAGTTTACCTTGTACTAGTACCTTTAGCTTTGGGCATGTTCAGTGGAAGGAGAGCATGGACCTGAGGAGAAACTTGCGGTCCCATTTTCCTGATATCCAGGGCCAGAGATGCACACTCGAAACTGTCAGGCGACGCTGTCATCTTCTCCTCACCTACCGGCAGATATCCCCTGGGCCCTGGATGCCCTGATCGCAAAATCCGAACACGAGTTACGCTCATTGTTGCCACAGGATAAGCTGCGTTCCACATGTTTGCCGGGCGCGACATTTCGTCGAACAAGATGCGGGCAAAGCCGGCATGGCCAGGAGGCCTGCAGGGACAGAAACCCTGGACCACCGCGGCTAACAGGTCTTGATTACCTGTGGTGTTGTGGTGCGGCTGTGTGTCACCAGCTCGCCGGAAAGCACACCGTCTTGGGTCGCCGGTGCACGCCGTCATCGCCAGGCCCGCCGCACCGTACGACGCCGCCGACGCTACGGACCAACAAGTGGGCCTTGCAATTGATTGGGCTGGGGTTCACCTGGGCCTCCACTTTTGAAAGCGTCCCTTGCCCCTTGGTGGCGCGAGGGGTCGTCCAATCGGCAATCGGAAAGGAAAAAAATAATTTTAGTTCCTTATTAAAAAAATAACATATTTTTTAATTTTTAATCAGCTAAAATCTTTCAATTAATAATTTGTTATTTTATATTTTAATTTTTTTTAATAAAATTATTTATATAATAATTATAGACTATTAGATCTAGATCTAATAGCTTAATAGCTTAAGAGGCAGTCCGCTGAAAGTTAGCAAGTCAAAAAAAAAAAACAAATAACGATTCAAAAAAGAATAAGAAACAAAATCGCGAAGAGTTCAATTGCCAGTTGCTGAGCCTGAGCAGGGTGCGCCGTGCTCGCCGCCGGCGTCGTCCAGTCCGCCGGCCGCGATGGGCAACTCGCAGGCATCCACGGCGTCCGCCTCCAGCTCCCGCTTCGTCACTGCTTCCAGGTAGGTACCGCTTCCATTGCCGCATCGGTTCGCGATTCCTCGTCCCCGTGACCTCACCCGCGCGCTGCTCGCAGGGCCTTCTCTAAGCAGGAGCTGGACGGCCTCCGCGAGCTCTTCGCCTCCCTCGCAGCGCAGTCGCAGACCGGCGGCCGCGCCATCTCCCGGCCCGTATTCCTCGTGAGCAAGCGCGTTTCCCCCCAATTGCTTCGAGTTGGGTTCTGGACCCTTCGAGATCTGGATTAGGGAATCTAATGCGTGTGGCTCTCTGTGTGCAGGAGTACTATGGGATACGGGGCCCGCTAGGCGAGAGGCTGTTCGAGTTGGTGGCAAAGGAAAGTGGCGGGGGCGACGGGGTCACATTCGAGGATCTGATCATCTCCAAAGTTGGTTCCTTTGCCCTGCTTCTCGGCTCAATTCGGTCCATTCTGTTGATCATTTAGCTTTAGTGCTCAAGTCTAAGTGTGGTACGATGTTTTGGTGGGATACTGGAATTGGTCGAAACTAAATTTTACCTTGGAGCTCGGTAGATTTTCCTTGGGTTGTCATCTTGGTTATATGCATGCATAGAATATTCTATTGCAACGTCTTGCAGTGTTCTTTTTATTTTTCTATACTTTGTATGTGTCTAGTTTGACACCGGTTTTGCATGTAGGCAACATATGGAAGGGGAACTCGGGATGAAGTTGAGGAATTCATTTATCAGTTGTGCGATGTTACAGGAGATGGTATCTTATCAAGGTACTGCTTGAGCTACATGACTTTCTTGTGCAAGTTTAGTGTGGAACTTGTGAATTATGCCTTTTGATCCCAAGAAGAAGAAGAATTATGCCTTTTGATGAGTTAATTCAATAGCTGAATGCTTCAACTCATATTTCACCATATTTAGTAGGCAATCATGTGTTTCACTCATTTGGATGATGTAGTACTTCACAACTTTCTGATTAGAGTGCTTAGTTTGGAACTAAAAATCACTGGAAACAAAGCTACTACAAAATGCAAGTAATGTCAAATTGGCAAGTTCTATGGTTATTGATAAATGGAACCCTATGCATTCCATTGCATGTGAAACTTGATGAATTTTCTTTTTATGTCGTGGCGACTTTATGCAAACTAATTGCAGTACTACCAACATATAAAGATCTTTTTCTTATCCTACATGCATTTCTTCAAGAAAAATGCAGGTACTAGACATTGTTGTCCTTTGGCTGGGTGATGTTGGGAGTCAACATTCGGTTGTGTTTATAGG
The DNA here is from genome assembly GCA_030378355.1 of Eleusine indica. Taxonomy (NCBI): domain Eukaryota; kingdom Viridiplantae; phylum Streptophyta; class Magnoliopsida; order Poales; family Poaceae; genus Eleusine; species Eleusine indica. The sequence continues at coordinate 52,829,632 of CM059494.1, forward strand.
AACTTATTCTTTATATTTTTAGTAAGGCTTATGACCAATGTGCTGTGATTTTTCTATTCAGGTCTTTAGGTATTAACCGGTATTCACTCTTCCATTTCCTTCTGTCGTTGACTGCCAGGTCTGACTTGGAATCTGTTTTGGCGTCCATTCATGAAACTATATTTGCAGAAAACAAGGAAGCTGTAGAAGGTTCTAAAAACAGGGCATTTGAAGCATTCCTCAACTCTGCAGTATTTTCAAAGAATGCTGAAGGGAACTCAGAGAAGTCTATGTCATTATCAGATTTTAGGAACTGGTGCGTTCTAATGCCATCATTGAGGAAGTTCCTTGGAAATTTGTTGATGCCCCCTGATTCAGGTATGTCTTGTTGGCTTTCCACTCTTTTGAATCAAATTTTATCATGTTTCTCAAATTTAAGACATCCATATGATCAAGTGTGATTTTGTGTTGGATATCCATCTGATGGTGTAGGATAGTTAAGCTTTGTGGCATTGAGTCATTGTAGATAAGCTGGACAAGATATGGTGCTAGTGTTGTATGAACTCCAGCGTGCCCAGAAAGTAGCCATTTACCATGTGACTGGTGCTGAGGCACATGCAAATGGCCCTTTGCTGAAACAAGATGGACTGCAGGCCCTTTGCTGAAACAAGATGGACTGCATTGCAATATGGTGTCTACTTGGGGATTCTCCTGACAGCCTCTCACCTCTCCTTATTTACTTGTGTTTGTTGTTCCAACTGAAGCTTTGTTTGGCATTGTGGTGGTTTTTCAAAAGTGATCATTTGTTTCCTATTTTAGTCCTTAGTTTTGTTTGAGAGCATATTTTGAGGATTTGTTATAACAGAAACTATACTTGAAATGGCAAATATTCGTCTAATTAACTAGATACCTAAGCACAACATGGCAGAGCACAACAACCGCAAACAGAGACACATTTTTAAACTTAATTCTTCCCCTACACCATTCATGTGTTTTATTTTACACTATTGACTGTCAATCCTGTAAAAGAATGCAATTGGTTCTGCACATTCAGTTGCATATTTATACCTCTAACTTGTTTATTAATATTTTGAAAATTTATCAATATTTGAAATCTTAATGTAATGTATCTGTGATAAATAGTAGTATGCTTTTGCTGAGTTTTGTCCATTTTGCAGGAAGATCAGGATTCCAAGTACCAATACTTCATTATCCAGAAAATATCTCCACTGATTTACTACTTCTAAATAAAGAGTATGCCTGGCATATTGGAGGAGGCTTTTCCCAACACGAGGTGCAAGAATGGAAGCTTTTATATCACAGTTCTCTTCATGGGCAAAGCTACAACACTTTCTTAGGCAAAGTAACGTGAGTACACTTTTGGAGCTTCTAGATCTGCTGGATTGATAGCCACTTTTCTTTGACTTGACTGACTCATAGCTATAAAGGTGTGCTGTAAATATGGAAATGACATAATAGTACATTCCACCCCCAGACATGATTTCAGTTACTTTTTTTAGTCTGCATAGCAAAAGATATTGATACTGATGCTATTTTACATTGTTCGTAATAGCATAAGCTTTTGAATTGTCCTTATAAATATTGATTTCTTTTGTACAATGTGTATAATTCTTGGACATGTTTCTCGTTTTACAGAAACACAGATGCACAGACTGTTCTAATTGTTAAAGATACAGAAGGATCAGTTTATGGTGGATATGCATCACAGCCTTGGGAAAGGCATAGTGATTTTTATGGTGACATGAAGACATTTCTCTTCAAATTATATCCTCAAGCATCCATTTTCCGTCCTACAGGAGCAAACAGAAATTTGCAATGGGTATGGCTTGCTCATTTTGAACTATCCTCTGTTCTTTTTTTTTTTTCTTTACTGAGTGTATTGCAGCTCATACATCCCCAGAATTACAATTGATAGTTAACGTCATTAACTTATTTTGGCAGTGTGCTATAAACTTCAGTTCAGAGAACATACCAAATGGCATTGGATTTGGCGGGCAGCCTCACCATTTCGGTCTCTTTTTGTCTGCAAATTTCGATCAAGGGCACTCATTTACTTGTTCCACATTCACTAGCCCTCCTCTTTCCAAGACAAACAGGTTCAGGCCAGAAGTGATCGAATGTTGGGGGATACAAACGAAAGGAGCACAAGATGAGAAATCGAAGGTTGTCAAAGGGACAGTTCTCGAGAGATTCAAGGAGGACAGGAACATGCTGAAGTTGGTTGGTTTGGCAAGTGCGAGTGATTAAGGACTGAAAGAGGATCACAATTGCAAACATATTGTATAGAGTGTACAGCGGGCATTTTTATAAAATCTATCTTGAAAACCCAAAACAATATTTTATTGTTCATATATTTGATTGCTTTGAGTTTTATCACCTGACACTTCTGATCCAAAACGATGTGAAGCCACTGCATGGACCTCTTGGGTTTGCATTATGTAACTCATGGGCCTACTATTGTGCCCAACTGTGAACTTTTAAGGAGCTAACTGTCCATTGTCATAATGATTACATAAACTTTAGCTGGCGTAGGTGGAAAAGGAAAGTTCTTGTTTTCCTTTTCCCATATTGGGTGCCCTTTGTTGTACCAAAACATGAGTTTTATTACTATATGAGTTTTACCACGTGACATGTGCATGCTTTGTCATTCATATATGAATATTGCATGCATTTTGAAGTATTTTATTGTATTCACAAAAAAATATATTCAAATTTGTATAACCATAATGGTGGTTGAAGCACGTATCAGTCACACTATTTTGATCCATGATAAAATAATATCAGCTGTCTTGATGATTTCACATGCGCATGCACTACTAGAAATTGCGAAGCTCCCTAATGTCAATTAACCTCTACCTCAGATAGCTCAAGAAATGAAAAATATCTTCAAGTGGTACTGAAAAGTGACATAGGATCTTTTTGGTTTTTCCGTCTCATAATTAAATATGCCACAACACACGAGCAACTCATGCCATAGTGTTTAGTACCTTGGCTATTAGTTTGCTATAGTCTGAACATCCTAGAGTACTGAAAATAATATTGTTACATAGTAATACCCATCTCTTTGTCATAGACCATGGAGTCAACATATTGTAAGGACTGTAGCAAGAACACCGTAGTAGTACTAGACCATGCAACAGGAGACACCATATGCTCAGAGTGTGGCCTTGTATTGGATAGTCATTACATTGATGAGAAGCTTGATTGGCGTAATTTTACCCGCTTCATGTCAAAAGATGATAATTATGACCCCTTTGATGCAACACAGCCAATTAATCATCTCAACTCAAAACCTGATTCTCTCCGACCAATGTTTTATCTAAGAGAAAAACAGTTGACCATCACCATATTGCCCAGAATATTGCAAAAAAGGTTGTTGATTCACATTCTCATCAGCAAAATACATCATTCAGATGCATTGCTGATATGGCTGATAGGTAAAATTTATGTCAATCTTAGTTAAAGCTTAAGTTTATATTAAACTGACATCTTACTCTCTTTTTCAAGGTTGGGCATTGTCCGTCCTATTATGGTTCATGCAAAAGACATTTACACTAAAGCAAATGATCCTAAATTTTTTCATGCACGGAAAAAAGAATCCATCTATGCTGCCTGCCTTTACATCGCATGCCGGCAAGCAAATAATACTAGAACTATCAAAGGTACGCGGACTTTTCTCACAGAGAATTACTTTAAGTTTCTTGTTAAGCATATTATCTTTTTTAATAGAAATTTGTACGACTACAAATGGAGTTACAATGAAAGAAGTAGCTCGAGCAAAGGATTTAATAGTACAACACATCGGTGAGAAGAAGGGAGAGTCTATGGACATGAATATTCTTCATCCTCGGGATCTTTTGGTAACTGATTTCCTTTTCTTTTTCCATACATGTAACATGCTAACATACTGTATCCAATAGTTTGTTTGAACTCCATGATAGGATATGAAGCTACAATTTTTCTTAGCTTGTCTTGCATACTTTGCAGAGGCGTTTTTGTTCAGCTCTTGGCATGTCAAGTCATGCAATTCAAGCAGCAGAAGCAGCAGCAGACCGAGTGGAGAAACTTGACATAAGGTATTTTTTACACATGAAAATCATTGTGACTTTAAAATACTAAACCAGATTATAAGAAATATAAAAGTTAATTAAGTTAGTAGTTTACGATGAGTTCAAGCCCACCTTGAATCCTTTATATTTGTCTTTTCGTATTTTATAGGAGGCATGTCACATCCATTGCTGGTACTATAATCTATTTAATATCTATGTCAACTACTGAAGCAAGAGACACAGTGACCCTAAAAGGTAACAGAGTTTCATCCTATATATAGTACTCCCTCCGTTTCAAATTATATGACAATTTAGCCTTCTCAAGTTTTCCCAAATTATAAGACGCGCTCACATTCCAATGCACCTTTCTCTATTCTCAATATATCTCTATCTCTCTCCTTCTCGTTTTCTGTGTAACTACCTTTTTCACTTTTTCTTAATTCCCGTGTCTGAAGCTAAAATGTCTTATAATTTGGAACGGAGGGAGTACCTTTCTATAATTCTATTTGTGTGTGTTGAATTCTTCCAAACAATGTTCTTTTGGAAACATATCTCAGATATATGCACAGTAGCCAGATTAAGCGTATCTACTGTCAGAAATTGCTATACAGAACTTCGTCCACACACGCCATGGATATTGCCACTCTACTCATCTCAGTGTAGAAAAAGGAAGCATCTATAATGTTTAAATAATTAAATTGTAGTTCTATTGTGGAATAATTTGTATTTTGAGTCCCTTGTCAGCTGAATTTCCAAATTCAAGGATATTTCTAAAGAATTGCCTTTTTTTTGTTAGACAATGCATTATATGTGTGAATGAAACAATATGTAATTTAGTGTTTTATTTTACACGAATTGGACCAACATTATCTTTTTCTGTAAAAAACCCCAAGGTTCACATGATGGAGTGATTTAATTCTGAATTCCACATCAGATTGAGATGGAAATGCACATAATTATCAAATTTTGCAAGCATGCTATCCATTTAACTAAGACCATGAAAGCATGATGCTTGGACAGTAGTAGTATGGGCATTGCAATTCCTGTGTTTTTTTTTTCCTATTGCTGTGTTTTTCATTCCTACGTTCCAAACACACCGTTAACAAAGTAAACCTTGGAGGACATGCCTATAAAACAGGTGACTGTCACTTGTCAGCTGCTAGTCGGCTTAAGTCAGGTGCAGCTCATACTCATACATGAACAGGGGGCTGCGGTAGTCACCTTCCAATATAATTGCTTTGACCTCTGATGATTGTGAGGGCAACCGGGAATTTGATCCCACCTTTGGCCATACCAAAGCTCTGTCTCTGTTTGTATGAAGCATTGGACTGCGATTGCAGTCTAATTCTGAAGCCTTCCTGTTGCTATGGCCATGATTCTATAAGGCCCTTGCACGCTGAGCACCAAAAATCGGGAATCCAGAGTATCGCACGATGATGAACCCCAAAGCGCGTCCTCTGCGGCTCTGCCCGATGCAGGGGAAGCGAATCCGATTCAGAGATGTTCTCTCGCAACAGTCTGAGAGATTATTTAGTGTAATGCCGTTGCGAAATCGAAGTCGGGCTAGAGATACTTCCCACAAAGAACTCTGGCTCCGACTCAGCTTATTCATGCATATGTTTGGACAGGTTCGTGGCGATAATTAATCAATCTCCATGATGAAGATGCAGCGGCATAGTATCACGTTATTACGATCACGGCACAAATAATGCACCTCGCCTCGCCGCTTCCTCTGCTGCCCCTCTACGGGTGCGGCCCTTCTGGTGCCCATTATCTCCATGGATCACGATCATCCATGGCGGCACGGCCGGCCGCGCGCGCACGTCTTCCGGGGATCGTATCGTTCCCGCCCAGGCAGAAGACCGAGAGCCTGAAGATGGCCTCGCCGCAGTCGGCGGCGCCGCCGTGTCTCGTCACGATGCCTCCGAGGCCATCCTACTCCAACTCCAAGCCCAGGCGCCGTGCCAACTCCGACGAAGAGAAGTGGGACCCGCACAGCGGCGTCGGGATCGACGTCCGCAACAAGCAGCATCCACCGCCGGAGGCTGACGAGCTCGACGATGACGGTGGCAACGACGAGGTTGGAAAAGTAGACGAGATGGATAAGCTATGCTAGTGGTGTTTGTGATTTAATTTGAAGTATAGTGTGTACGAAATATGTCGAACTGCGGATTGCTGGTGTACCTAATAGCAAAGTGCGCATCGCTACTGCCTTTCAGGTTTCAGCCGCAGATTGGTGGCCAACGTCCAAAGCACGTGGGACTACGTTCTAGGCCGAATACAGTTGTTAATAAAATCATACTGTAATGTAACGTGAGAAGAATTAAGCTAACTTATAATACCACAAAATAGCGTGTAGCGGCGGAACCAAAATGCACGTAGCGGAACCATAATTATTATGTTGTGTTTGAACTAAGATCCAGTGCAATGTTTCGCTCTTTTCTCTCATTTTGATATCTAATTTGCACCCAAATTTGTTTTTTTGTAATGTAACATATTACAATACTTTAAACTTGGTTTCATACAATAATAATGTAATATTACAATAGAGTTCTACTTGTAGTTATATGAAACTAAATCATTGTTCTGTTTTTTTTATAACAAAATCATCATTGCTCTATTTTGATAAACATAAATATGTAGAAAGTTTTTTTTAAAAAAAATATATGATCGAGTGGACTAAGGTAAACTTGGCTTGATAAATCCCCATCTTGGGGGTAAAGAAAAAGAAAGGATTGCCATTGCCCAGGAGTCAGTTGTCCTGTTGTGACTTCAAACGGATACACATTCTTAAACGGTACTTGATTTCATCTTTTCATAGCTCTGCTAGTCTCATGGTTCAGTTGAGGTTGACAAACTTAGATTTTTGACTTATGAATCGAGCAGCATCGATTCTCATGCCTACTCAGATCGAGTCTAAAAATGACACTCGGTGTCGTCTTTTCACAACTCTGCTAGTCTCATGGTTCAATTTAGGTTCAAAAGCTTTGATTTTTGACTTATGACTAAGCTTAGTGCACTATAAGGGGGCCTTGCTCCCCCTTCTACACTGATCAATGTTTTCTTGAAACACTTAATAAATTAATAAAATTAAGGTATGTATTCCTTGACACGTCGAGGTCTCTTTGTTCAAAGTCATTCATTGGTTTGAGGCCTTATGGGCTGTTGGACCCTATTACTCTCCTCTTTACTAACCATATTGTCACCAGCATCGATTCTGATACCTATGCAGATCGTGTCTAAAAATAACACTTGGTGTCATCCTTTCACAGCTATGCTAGTCTCATAGTTCAGTTATGATTGATAGACTTAGATTTCTTTACTTATGACTAGGCTTAGTGTATGACAGAGGGAGCCTTGCCCCCCCCCCCCCCCCCCCTACTCATCAATGGTTTTCATGAAACAATTAACGAATTAACAAAATTTGGGTATGTGTTCCTTGACACGTCGAGGGCTCTCTGTTCAATGTCAGTCATCGCTTTGGACCCGTCACTCTCCTCTTTCCGAACCATGTCGATGGGGCCAGACTTCATGTTGTGAAGAAATGGGAAGCGGCATCAATTCGATGCTTACTCAGATCGAGTCTAAAAATAGTGTTGTACAAGTGTACACATAGTAAGAAGTTTGTAACTCGGGCACTTACTACGGTTCAGCTTCATATTTGGACTGTTCTTCTGCTATAAATCACACAACTCCTTGGAGCACCGTACCAGAGATCAATTCACTCGTCCATTCGACGCCCCTCCCCTTCCTCTCCTTGATCGTCCACGTCTCTTCATCCTGTGTCTCCGGCTCTCCGTCCAGCGTCCTCTCCTTCGGTTGATTCATGGCGATACTGGTCGCGTGCTCCTTCCCTGTGCTAACCACAGATCGGGTCGCCCACGCCGCTCTCCTGACCCCGCCCATGTGCCCGATGATATCGTTTCAGCAGCCGCACACGGCGGCGGCGTGCATCATCCCTCTCGCTCCTGCAAAGAGCAAAGTCATCACCGGCCACACGTTGACTCCGATGAGAGGGGACACACGCACAAGATCAGGCCGACGACTAGTGGCTAGTGCAACGTCATCTTCGTCGCCATCGTTACCTTGCAGCCACACACGTCGAACATGGGCATTGGGAGCAGAGCACCGAGAGAGAAGCGTTTGAGAAAAAAACTACACTCTACACCATGCTCCATTTAGTTTTGATGTCAGGTTTGTTGACGAAGAAAAATTACGGAGGTCCGGCTCCTAGAGGAGGACACGCTAATGACTTCCACGCACATAGGGTCATTTAGTCTAATATTTCCTAATGGTAGTGGTGGTTAATTTTTCTTTCTTTTTTTCTCCGATTAATATGGTAATTTTTAGGTCTTAAGAGCGAACGTGATGACTTCTTTTGTTGGTTAAATATATATATAATAGATTACATTTATGTTGTTCAGAACAGAGAATTGTGAGAGATAAGAGTTTTGACCATATGCAAATTAGATACTAGAATATTAGCTCATAAACTCTTTAAACAATTTAAATATATAATGTAAATGTGACTTGCTCATCGGGTGGCAAAATCTGTCAATCTATCATATTTACCAGAGTCCGATTTTGATTAACTTAGGCACAATAAAACCACGATGTCCGGGTAACTTACGACCATGGACAAAAAAAAAAAAGAGTAGACAATCACACCAAAATACACTTAATTAGGCATAGGCAGACTCACCTCATTTAATAAAGAGTAGAGATAAGGAAGAAAAGGAAGGATAAGGAGTAGAGATAGAGATAAGAGAGAGAGAATCATGTAAGAATAGATGACTCCTTTGGCCGGTGTTTTTTTTAATAATTAACATAAGAATAGAGGACTCCTTTGTCTTGTGTTTTTTTTCTTAATAATTACATACGGAGACCAACAATTTAGACACCACTAAGGAAACCATGAAAATAAAAAAGTTCTCCACTATAAAACAATAATAGACATAAGGAGTCTTCTCTAAAACCTCAAGAGGCACACCACAACAACAACAACACTAACAAGATAGCTACAACCTTGATACAACGACAATAGCAACAATACCCAAGTGAAATACAACAAGAGCTAGCACTTTCAACTACTATAGAGATGACTTCGAAATTTGGGCTCAATCCGTTTGCGTGCCCGAGCAATCATCTACCAAAACTGCGCACTGTTGAATCTCTGCTGCTAATATAACTGATAAAACCCCCCTCGAATCTGACGCTCCACTAGTCTAGTCCTCAAACTAACCGACCACAACAAAGTGCTCCGAGTGTAGAATGAGCCCACCAAATTTGGAGCCAATCCAAGCATGCTTAAGCCTCCGATTAGCTACTTGAACATGACTGCACATGATGCATGAATATGGACAACAAGTCTTTTTCTCTTCCTCTCTTGCTTCACTTTGTGTTCTATTGTTGTTGGCTGCTCTCTGCTCCCTTGCCTCCACAACCTGAACAAGATATATGAGGACTAGGGTTTGCTTCTACAAGCATTCTCCATCATTTATCACGATGGCAATCAACAGTCCACACGCATTGGATCATTTTGGGCTTCTTGAGCTGACAGTTTCTTCATATGGAGGAAATTTAGTCCAAAACAAATTCAATGTGTTTCGTCTCGCAAGAAGATCATTGGAATATCAGCTAGCTTTTGCCTTACCAAAAGCTATATTATTTCTGGTTATCCATATGACCCGGTACAAAGCACTATCTCCAACCAGAGTTCGGGATCTCAAGTTTTGTAGGCTTGTAGAAGATATGTTTTTAAAATAGTTTATGTGCGTTTGAGCTGTATCATCATATGCTCTTGGCCTATAAAATTGTTAAAAACTTATGATATATATTTTGTAACATAGCTTATATATATTGTCCTATGACCATAGAAAATTTAAATTGAAGTTTTAAAAAACTTGGCGGGCTAGGGTAAGACCGCCCCAACGGTGTTGTCGAATAGAAAAATCTCTCAACGCCAGGTCGAGAATATCCACCGAACCCTAGCCTCACCGAAACACCGCCGCACAAACTGGGCCGGAGACCACTGCCCCCATCCCCCAGGATTGGGCCGCTCTGTTGCCACAACCAGAGTTGGGTCTCAAAGTGAGGCACAACGAGGGGATTTTTTTTTATGAGAACCGGGGAGTCAAACTCCCAACTAGTAGGTTCCCATCCTGGAGTCCTACCAGCGAGCCAGAGGCTCATTCTCTTAAATTGAAGTTTTATTGAACAAATAAAAGAAGAGATAAAGATCTCAATATGTGGTTAAATTTAAATATCTTGAGAGAGTAAATTGACATAATGTTAAATAGACAATTTAAATTGTTATTATTATAGGTAGTTTTGTGAAATTAGAATCTTTGAACATTTACAACTCTAGTTGAAAGCTTCAAGTGTGGAAAAATTCAAATATGAATAGAATTCAACCATGGTAGTTGGGAGATAAATGAATGGAGAAATTTTACCAGCTGTCTCTTGAACTTTTGATCCTTTCGATCTATAAATAGAGTATGATTGAAAGGGAAAAAAAAAAGAAAAAGGGAGCCATCCTTGTATATTGCTAAGCAATAAAGCCACCAAAGTTTCTCCCTATTTTCTTCTATTCGATGTGTGTTCAACATAGTCCAACTTCGTAAGAGGTAGGACAAAATACTTCTTTTGCCACTATTGCCCCTTCCTCTTTCTCCCATGAGCATTGTTAGAATTGTGTGTTCTCTTTCTCCCATGAGCAGTGTTAGAATTGTGTGTTCCTCTCTACGCCTTCTATCGACGTCTGAGGGAGCAATGTTATAAATTCTAACACTTCTATCCAGTTGTACTCAGTGACAACTGTCTCACAATGTTTTATCCAATATTATTGACATAACAAACGTAGGGTTTAGGATTTGAAATACTCAAGGACATACTTTCGCTCGATACTAACAAAACTAGAGCTGAAATGATATTATGACACTATATTATCTCAATATAAAATATGTATAAGCTAAAATACATTTGTTCAGCCATTCATTTTTTTACTAAAACATGTTATGAACTTACTTCATTAAAAGACTAATTTTATTAAGGACAAAGAAAGACAATTATATTATAGCATCATAGGATGATCCTGCCTAAATCTACCTTGATCCTTGTTATGGGACCATAATCTCAGGATCAGCAAAATTTTAAGCGCAATTTACATTGCATGACATAGAAGATCAAATGCAACCCATACTTAAGATGCTGCATTACAATAAAATAGAAATAAATGTATATTCTAATCTTGATATACAATGCAATAGTTATATAGATTTTACTTCACAACGTTATGTGATGATGCGCACATTAAACACTTCATAAACTTTAGTATTGAAATGAAAAAATATATATAAATATGACAATATGAGACGTGGCACAAAGAAGACCAATTTTTTCTCAATAATATCAAACACAAGAGGCAGTTTATTACCAAACAAAATATGATAGTCTTTAAAAAAAAAGTCACTGCTTCCGTTCTTATTAGCTTTTATAAGATAGAATGTTATTTTCCATTCCTTTATTGGCTGTTCCATTAGTTTTGGCTGCTAATGGTGTCAAGTGATGAGGGATGAAATAACCATTTTACCCCTGGTGTAAAATGGAACATTACAGTTTTAAGTTGGATGTTTTTTATTTCACAGTCACACAAAGTAATACTTTATTGTTGAAAAATATTTTTGGATATTTTGTGCCATTTGTAAAATAAAAAAAATGCTTATATTGACACAAATACAAACTTAAATTATAATATTTTATTTTACACCAGGGGTGAGTGGTCATTCCACCCCTTGCTGAATTGCACGCTCACTGTGAAGCCCCATCTTCTTTTTTTTTCAATTGTTTTTGCACTTATTTCATGTTAAAAAGATTTTTCTTATAAGAAAATTACGTTTAACTTTCATGTAGCTTCTAAAGTGACATTTTATGGTTTTCGTAAATTATTATTCAACATCTTTTTTTCCACCCAATGTTAACTATGAAATTAATATTGGGGATAAACTTTTCAGATAGATTTTCTTAAAATAGCTAAACTCAAGAACGCGTGACTACAGCGAGTTTTGACTCAAATCCTATGACGAAATGGAGAAGCCGTTTCGATTATGATTTGTGTATAGATCAAATGTAAAGGCTCCCCCTCCCCATTGGGAAACGTACACTTGAGTCACGGAGTCCGAATCAGATGTTTGTACTCCGACTGTTCGACACCGACTCCGGTTCAGCATCATGTTCGGATTATTAATTTACTACACATCTCAATCCCTTCCAGCAGGGGAGATCAATTCACTCGTCCACCCGGCGCCTCTCTGCTTCCTTTTATTTTATTTTTTGAAGAAAAACATCTCCTCCTGTCCTCCATCGCTTGCGTTGGCGAAGCTTGAGTGAAGAAACAGAGGGGGCAGTCCTGCTAATTCACCACAAATCCTTGCTAAACAGTGTTAAATTACTATTCATTTTAGTGTATTTTTGCTGTGGCCAGGGGGGGCCATCACAAGGAAGCTTCGCCAGTGCTTGCGTCTGTTCATCCGATGTCTCCGCCGTCCCTCGGGCCTCGGTTGATCCATATGGCAATTCCGGTAGCGCGCGTGCACCTTGCCATGGAGAACGCCGCTCTGCAGGGCCGGCTCCCGACCCCTCCTATGCGATCGCCGTCGTCATCGTCCGGGTCATCAGCGTCGAGCCCGGGTCACCAGGCAGTCACAGCCCGTCGTCATCGTCCGGGTCATCAGCGTCGAGCCCGCGTTCAACAGGCAGCATGAGCAGCAGTCCTGGGCATGCGTCGTCGTGCCACAGGTGGGACAGCATGCAACAAGACGTGCCCGAGCAGCAGCGCGGCCAGCTTGGTGCCGTCGCCGCAAGCGTCCGGTCAGCCGCTCGTCGTCGGCCGATCGAGCGCTGGGACTTGCACAAGAAGCCTCGGGGCCAAGTTGAGGGGACGCCGGCACGGGAAGCAAAATGACAATGAGAAAACAATGGACAAGCTGATGATGGCGCCGGAAGTCACCTACGCCGGACCGGGCCTGGTCAACTCGCTGGAGCTGTGCATGCTTCTGATTCCGGCGTTCATGGTACACGCTAAGTAGTAAATGATCGATGAGACACGGCTCTTGCTTACGACTGTCGACTGCTGTCACGTGCAGATGCAGCTTATTTGTAATTCTTTGTTGTGCTTACGGGGTTGAGACCGAGTAGTGCACTTAGGAATGTTGTGTAGCAAAATACGCGCGCACTACTGCACTAGCCACTAGTGCTTCATTTCATATCGAAAGATGAAATCTAAACAGAGTATTCACTACCGGAATCCAAAAATTTGTCATGTGTCGACGGTACACGGCAAAGGTCACAATACACATGACAAAGATTTTTGCCATGAGTGGCCCACAGCGAAGATCCAATGATGATTAGGTCCGACAACAAAGCTGTATTTGCCGTGAGCCGTGTGTCAGGCACACGGCAAAAATCTTTTCCAGGTGTGCAGTAAGGCACACGACAAAGTAATACTCTTTGCCATGTGTCAGCTATCAAGCACACGAAAAAATAAAAACATTTGCCGTGTGTCATCTTCAACATACGGCAAAGTAATGGTCACTTTGCCGTGTGCCTATGGCATGGCTCATGGCTAAGATATGATCAGGTGCACAGGAATGATCATTTTGCCGTGTGCCAGAGTGGTGACACACTGTAAAGTAGCTAATATATTTCTTTTTTTTAGTTTTTTCACTTACAAACGACATAAATATCAGACATATATCATATATCTATTCAACATCATAAATATCATTAATATATCCTAACAAACATCACTTCATACCACGCACAAGTTCATAAACCATAAATTCAACATAAATTTAACATAAATTCAACAAGCACCACAAGTTCAATATAACCACAAGTTTAACATAAATTTATTGCGGTGGATTGAATGGTGGCGCCAGTGAGAACAACTACTGCGGGGGAACATCGGTGACATGCCCGACGACAAGTCAGGCATATTCGATGTCGCCGATTGATTATGTAGAAGTAAAAAGGATTGTAAGGGAGAACTTGTAAGTTTCTAAATGATTGTAAGTTTATAGGTTCTCTAAGTCTCCAATACTGAAAATGAAAGAACAATATTTAGTTATAATCTAAACATTCATAAGTTCAACTAAGTATCTAAGTGATTGTAAGTTGCTAGGTTCTTCAAGTCTCCAATACTTGAAATGAAACAATAAGGTTATGAACTACCTCACCTGAGGAGTTGCCGGAGCCGGACAAGACATAGTCGGAGGCGGTGGTAGGGATCCTACCATCTGAGCATGCATGGTTTGAAGGTAAGTAGCCTTCTCTCTTTGGCGACCTGGGCCTACAATTTTTCATCCCAATATTACAATGCAAAGCGAATATGTGATTAGTTATTGAATGATTGATGAATAAAGCAAGAATAATCTCAAGTTACTGCACTTGCAGTTGTGCCATGTTTAGTCGTGGGTGTACGGCCGGGGTAGTGCCCGGGTCACTCGCTCGAATCTGGGAGGTGTATTGCCCGTGTCTAGAGTACCATCACCTATGATCAACCGGTCATGCTTCTTGCCTCCTCCCGCCCTCATGATCACCTCGCCATCAAGAGGGTGGGCGGTCGTATCCCACTCTGGCCTATGGACTTGCTTTTCCACCTCTGTGTATGCACTGATGCGGGAGTAGGAGAAATTATGTTACGCCAATGGCGGGTCGTTCGGATCGTAGGTGGCCTCAGACGCCTTGCCTTTGTGTGCCAAAGTCCATCCTACAAACTCGGGGCATTCAACGCCTTCATGTGCCTGAGACTATAAAAAACACATGTTAATTATAATTTATACACAATTGAGCATTAGAACAAAAAAAAAAAGAATTTACATACCCATCGAGCCCTCTACTCCTCATTGCTAAGGCTGCCTTTGTGGTGTGATGGACCAGGCATCAACACACGCCGTTCTCGGCCAGCATTGTGTATCTCTTCCCACTCGGGTGTGAACCATTTCTCCACAACGCGTTCCCAGCACTGGACATCATTACGGCACCACCACAAAGACACAGGCTACCTTTGTGGTGTGATGGACCAGGCATCAGCGCACGCCATTCTCGGCCAGCATTATGCATCTCCTCCCACTCGGGTGTGAACCATTTCTCCACAATTCATTCCCGGCACTGGACATCATTACGACATCACCACGTGGACACCTACACATGATCAAGTGACTGATATGTAAGAGGATCAAATTTAGCGATGTACTAACACGAAGAATAAATCTAAATTTAAGTATTGCTCCAGTGTCAACTTCATAGTTCTTGCCTCTTCTTTTGTAATGTGTCAGGTGAAAAAAAGCAGCACTGTAGTTTATGATGCACTGAACTTGTGCCTCATAATGCATGTCCTTCACGAGCTTACGACATCGGTTGTGAGCCATAACCTTAGCATTCTCCTCGTGCCCTGGCTCACACGTGTAGGAATTCTACATACAAACACGATGTATTCGGTCATTATTACATAAATGTACAATGCAATGCACATGATGAATTGAGTAGTGTTTTGCAAGAAAGAATTACCCACAGTTCTGCCACCACCCGATCCGCCTTGCTGGCGTAGCACCTGTTTAATTGGTCGAATTGATTATAGACGACTTCATAGTACTTCCATGTCCATGTTAGCTCGTACTTTGTGCCAATGTGGATCTGGCCTATGAAATGCTCTCTGCACAAAAAGTCCCAGGATGCAATTTACCTTGTGCTTGTGAGCACCTGGTGTGACTACTTCCCAACTCCTGCAAAAGCGAAGAGGGCAACTTTTTTTTAATTGTTTGTCGTGTGCCTCAATGAAGCACACGACAAAGAGCAGTCTTTGTCGTGTGCCTCATGAAAGCTCATAGCAAAGCGGCATAGTTGTCGTGCGCCAGATATAGCACACGGCAAAGCGGCATGTTTGCCGTGTGCCGCACGTCGGCACACGGCAAACACTAACAACCGGCGCTCGGTCGAAGTCTTTTGCCATGGGCCGTGACGGAGACGCACAACAAAAAGTTCGTTCACCATGTGTCTGGCTCTTGGCACACGGCAAAGAGGTTATATGCCGTGTGCAATTCATTAGCTGTGTGTCGTGCTGGAAGCACACGACAAAGATCCTCTTCGTCGTGTGCCCAATGGAAAGCTCGCGGCATGGTAGTTTTGGTGATGTTTTGCAAACAATGGGACTCCTTGGGACCGCTGAATTGTCGTTGCTTCTAAATTTGAACTGAAACGGTATGGAAGCATGCTTGCAAAATGTTGCTGTAAAACAGTTATATATAGAACCAAATGACCCTTGTGTCAGTCGAGGACTTGTGTATCCGTGGATGGTGAGATACTCAGTTACAACTGGCTCATCTGCTGCGCCTTTCGTATTAGCATGCATGGGCCATAAAACTACAATACTGAGTTATGAGAAGGGACCTAAAAGCATCACCAAGACACACATAAAATCTTTTGTCAAACTAAAATATCGGGGTTGGGTCAAATAAAAAAGCACCTCCAAAAGGACCCAAAGACCTTCGATATCCCCCCCCCCCCCCCCTAAAATATAACTACAAATAGGAAAAGACTTGGTGCCCTCAATTCCCCTTTTTCAAGGGAAACAATATTATTGTGGCCCCAAATATTGACAATGGACCAACTAAAGAATTTTTAGGTCCTATTTAAGGGAAACCGTTGGAGGAGAGAAGAAAAAGTAATCCTAATATTTTTTAGTTGCCATAAAAACCAAGTTCAGGGGTAATTTTATAGGCTTTCTTGGAAATGATCTAAACCAATGTGGCTAGGGACCAAAAAAGAAATAGCTATCCATGCTCTTCCAAGACTGTTTCATTTCAATCTGCTTCTAGAAGACGTGTCAACTCACTGGACCATTTGCAGTCCCCATATATTGTTAACACAACCAAGAAAAGTTTTTAGTGCACTAGGGATGTAAACACGGTGTACCAATGGAAGGAGAACGAGGTATAGCCAAAGCTCTCAACAAGAAGAGTACACTGAATGCTTTCAACATCGCCTAATAAATCCCATGTAGAAAAGCATGTTTTGTACTTGTGAAAAGCATATTTAGAATTTTTTAAAAAGGTATATTTAGTACCTGAGGAAATCATTGCAAAATATAAGAGACAATTTACTAAATATGATTTTTAGAAAATATTGTAACATATTTAACAGTTTGTCTTTTATATTTGGTATCATAGCAAAAATATTGTTTACTATGTATATCAGAAAAAAATGCTAACAGTTATATGTGGGACAATTGGATCACCTTTTCATGAGGCAAAATTATTAACATGGTAGCTGAGATTGGAAATATTCCAACTGAAATAACGAAGAAAGAGTTATGACACTTAGAGTTGTAGTTAGGGGTGGGCAAAAAATCCATAAACCGAACACCAAAACCGAACTCGAACTGTTTATATCGAGAAATCATAATATCTGAAATAACCAAATTTTCATATATTATATTGTTAATGTCTTTAATCTTATTGCTATATAGCTAATTATTTAGTAGTTGATGTAGATTAGGATAAGAAATCTTCTATTCCTTTTGAAATCATTGATAGAGTGTGATGTTCAAATTACCATGATATATATTAGCATGAACTTTATATTGATTGTATCCTTTATATGATAGAAAGTTTCCAGAAAGAGTATATTTTTTAAAATTTAGGTTAAAAACCAAACCGAAATATTTTTGTTATTTAGGTTAGGTTTTTAGTTTTCTTTAAATTATTTAGGTTTCTAGTTCTTTATAACCAAAAATATTTTCAACCCGAATAAATTGAACCATAATAACTGTATTAACTGATTGCCCAGGCCTACTTGTAGTGGGTATATATATTTTTTTCTATAGTGACGCTTAAGCTTTATATTGTAGTGTCTTTTTACAAAATGCATGGTCAAGTTGATCATGTTGATGTACAAGGAGTTTCAGTTACCACTGGTATGATTTTTCTTACAGTCTTTACTAGTGGGATATATTTTTGTTCATAATTTTTCTTTACTAGATAAATTTGTGCTTTAGTAGAAGTTTATTATATTAGGGCCTGTTTGGAAGACCGGCCAATAACTTTTACACCGGTAATCGAAAAAATCTGCTTGGATGCTCGGTATTCCGAAAACATTTTTGACCGGTTTGGCTTGTTACAGCTAGAAAAATAAAATCGCCTGCGGAGGCGACATTTTTTTTTCAGCAACTATCTTGCTCCTCCTCAGTCCTCACCTGTCATCTCCCACTCTGCTCCGCCCATCCATTGTCGTCGCTGCCCAAAACTCGCAGGCCTCGATAGGGAGCCACGTCCAAGCTCGATCCCGTGCGACGGGGATGGGCAGTCATTCCCCAGCTCAAAACCATGTGGCGTTGATGGGGAGCCGCATCCAAGCATCGAGCCCCTATGGCTGGTGGCAAGGAGCCGAGTCCAATCATCACGCGAGCTCGTGCCTTTCTCATCGCCTGGATTTGCACCTTTGGTGCTGTTGGGCTTCACCGCCGGCAAGCAGAAGGGCTCCTCCACACATGTTGCTTGATGAGTCCTCCGCATCTGCCGCAGCTCTGTTCCAATTTAATGGATTGGTGTGAAATTTGATGCCCCACATGAGATCTGATTTGATTTGAGGTCCAAAACTGACCTCTTATTTTAAAATTTTGCCTAGTCTAAAACTCTTATTTTTTCGATCTTCAATTGAAGCTGCAGATGTTGTTCTATCTAGATGCTCAAAACTGAGCAAATTCACTGAATCAAAGATTAGGCGTTGCTTGATCTGATATCGATGGTTTACAAGGATGTTGCGCTCATTTGCTTCATATAAGATTTTATTTTTCTGCATGATTCAAATGTGAGTTTGATGATGGTCTAAACTTATGGTTCAAATTGAGCGTTCATATGAAACTTATTCAGTTTCAAGCAACAATTCGGTGCTCAGTATTAAAATATCAGTTCTTTGCTCGCTCTGATGCATTGGTGCCCAATATTAAGATTCAGATACAATCATTTCCCGCTTACCCAAACAGCTACATATAGGGAAGTAAAAATATGCTACATTTCAAGTGTAAGCTTGTGCACAAATTATAGAGGTAACACAACTATAGGTGATTAGACTTACAGGACTTCCAAACATGACCTTAGCATTTTTTTAGTGTCTCCACTCTCCATCAATGCATGGAGAGCAATACCGGTGGCCCAGATACACATTGTCATGGCGCACGTAGCTCTTTCATGACTGCTCCAGACCTCACATATGAGAGCCATTACAATAATTAATTCTTCATATTCCTTCTCTTGTGAGTAGCACGGTAACTAATATTGGTATTTGACTCCCTTGACATATTCCCTGCCAAAGGAAATCATTCTCACTTGAATTGACCTTCTCATGCTTACCTGGCAGTGATGCTAAAGCTTGATGAGAGAGACGCACTATTATGACATTATATTATTTCAATATTATATATTATAATCTTTTAAACAAATTTGTTGAGCCGTTCATGTTTTATTTATTCTAAAATGTGCTTTAAACTTATTTTATTAAGCGTGAAGAATTTTGCCTAACCCTACCTAGCTTGAGCCTCTGTTACATGAGCATAGATCCTAGAGGCGATATATTTTGAACACAAAGAAATGTATGTTCTAGAGATCTATTTTAGTCTACATATTATGCGACATGAATATCTAACACTTCAAATACTCAAGTAGTAGGGAGTAAACAATGTATATATGTGTCCATATGAGACGTGGCACACAATTAAGATCGTCAACATTTTCTCAACAATATCAAAGATACAAAAGGCAATTTTACCAAATAAAATATAAAGTGGTTTCAATCTTCTAAATGCATACACCGATAACACATGTCCACTCGGAATTTCTAAGTAAAAGATCAAAACAGTTCCATTATATAAGGTGCGCAAGAGAATCAACCAATCGGATCATTTTAACGATGTAGGAGAGCGACTCGGAAAAGAAAACTGTGAACAAGATTGAGATATGCTTGTTTATTGCTTAGCTTACTACTCCTTCCGGTTTTATTTTCTTGGCGTTCAGACAAACATTTTGGTTCAAAAATGAACTGCTTTTCTTGTCCTAACGACAAGAAAATAAAACCGGAGGTAGTAACTGGTAAGGTCGACTGATCTACTCGAGTTCTATTGCTTGGTCGTGTTACCTGTAGGAGTAAATTTGTGCTTAGAGAAGTGCGGGGCTGCAAACAGAGGCTCCACAAGTCCATATCACTAGACATCGCGGTGCATTTGTAACAACCATACATAGCATAGTCTTGCCGAGTCTTCGGGGCCACCACGTTCCTTGGGGCAAGACTCAATTCACAATGCTGCTTCATGCACATGTACTTCCTTCGTTCTAAATTATATACACTTTAGACTCCTGAAGTTTTTTAAATTATATGACACTCTTGCTTTCTAATGTATCTTCGTTTTTCTTTCATGTACATCACACATGTTTCACACCTCCTTAATTCTTGTGTTGATAACAAAACGTCGTATAAAGTTGGGAAAATTGTAAATACCCACTTACATCTTAAGAGGGGGAGGGGAGTCATATACCCACATGTAAGTATTTTTATTTCAGTCTAACATGTACAAGTTATACTTAGTTTTCATATACCCCTTGGTAACTTTGACCGGATAATATGGCTCGTGTTTGACTTTCAACATTTATCCAGATGTTTCACCTTAGCGTAATTATCATCTGAATGAATGTAGCATTATCAAATTTTATCTAGTTATCATCAATGACGTGAAAAATTAGTCAGGATACTATTATATGTTATGACAAATTTAGAGAGAAAAATCTTAAGAATAATGATAATTATATGATTCAAATAATATTACAAGTAACTTTGTAACGATAGACTATTTTGAGTTGTACCAGATACTTACTAAAAGCCACAATGCTCAGTCAATGTTGTCAGGCAGATCTATGAAAATAATGTACAACTTGTAAGTGTTAGACTAAAATAAAAATATTTATAGGTGGATATATAAAAATACCCCTAACATATAAGTGGGTATTTGTAATTTTCCCTATAAAGTTAAACGAAAGGATCAAAGTATGACTGAATCTGATGTTATTACTCGAACACCAACTCTGGTTCAGCTCCATGTTCGGATTTGTCTCTTTGTTATACAAATCGCAACTCCTTGCAGCAGCACTGGATCAATTCACTTGTCCTCTGCTGTATCGGTTGCGCCTTTTCGTATCATCCGTGTGTCTCTGCCCTCTCCCTCTGTCCCTCACATAGTTGAGGTTGGTCGATGGTGGTACTGGTACCACGAGTGCACCTCGCCATGGTCGGGGCCGGTACTGAGGGAAAAAAAAAACCAAGCGCCCAGGGCCTCCGATTCTGGAGTGCCCCAATCCATAGCATCATATATAAGGTCCATTTGTACTGGTCCAACAACCGGCTAGTGGCCTCAGGCACTCAGGTTGCTTTTCTTTTCTTCTCTATGTCCTAATTGCCTGCTCGTCTCTGCTATCAAGGCCCAGGCAAGAATGTCATACGATGTTACTATAGTAAACAGTTGCACCTACAAGTCTAAACTGATGGAGAAGAACGAACAATTCACTTATGATTCAACAATTACGACAAATGCCCGGTGAGTCAACACTCGATACGGCCACGAAAGAGTATAGACGACACGGTTAGGAGGTTGTTCAGCGCAGCTGTCGATTGCCGCAACTGCTGATCGGTGAGACGGCACCAGCGATCGTGATAGTCGGCTCTACGTGATCACCTTTCCTGCTGCTACAATCAAGAGTCCTGATGATGTTACCTACTTTCTAGCCTGTAATCCTCTAAATGTTAGGCTAATTGCTAACCTAAGAATATTTTATTTGATCAATTATTTTTACATTTTTCAATAACATCATGTCAACTAGAAAGTATAGGCATCATGAAGCCAAAAAATACGATAGAAAAATCGAGAGGATGAGTTCACAGAATCACACAAAGGGGCCATGGACAAATTGTTGAAGCATAATTAGAGCGTTTCAAGGAACACAGATGAGTTGGCAATACTATTTGTTTTATTTTTAATATAGCGCTATTTATTATAAATAAAATTTTTAGTTTTTATATAGAGAGACGCCAGCTTTTATGTTCGTCTTGGGCCTCCAAAATCTTAGGAACTACCCTGCTCCTGACCCCGCCCAAGAACGCAATCTGTCCGACGACGTGCATCCCCATCTTGCCCAACAAGCCAAAGTCCGGCCGCGCCGACGCCATTGAGAGGTGGGTCGAGCAAGGGCAGCAGTCCCGGGCGCGCGTCGTCATGCGAAAGGTGGGACAGCAGCAGCGCGGCCATTCTAGTGCCGTTGTTGGGGAAGAAGAAGTTGGTGGAAAGCAACAGCAAGCGCCCCGTCAGCCGCCCGTCGTCGGCAGAGCGCTGGGACTTGCACAAGAAGCCTCGGGCACACGGCATGGGAAGCCATGACAAGGAAACAAATAACGGACAAGCTCATGGCGCCACGTGCTGTTTACGCCGGGCCGGGCCGGGCTTCATCAAGTCGCCGGAGCCGTGCATGCTTCCGATTCCGGCGTTCATGATGCGCGCTAGGTAGGTTACGCTGAGAGAAACAGCTAGTGGCTCTTGAGTTTGCGAGTGTGTTGTCACTAGAGAGATGCAGCTCGTGGTGTTTGTATTTCGTTTGTATGCGGTGTTTAAACATCTTACTAATAACATATTTAGCAATCTTCATAATTTAAATCTAGCGTCGTCGATGCAACAAGGTCCCTGTGGCTTTGAGTTTGATGTATTCTTAGACCGTGAATATCACTTGCGCTGCTGGATACGTAGTGTGGGCCGAAAAACTGCAATGTCGAGACCAATGGATCGGTCATGGTCATTGGAACCGTGCATGCTTCTGATACCAGCGTTCTTGGTGAGCGATAGGTCGGTGACGATGACAGAAACAGAGCTCCAGAGCTTGCGAGTGTCATGTAGAGATGCAGGCTCGTGGCCAATGTTTGTAATTCTTTGTAGCGTTTACGGGGTCATTGAGACCGGTTGCACTCGGGAATATTGTGCAGCAGTACTCCTCTAGTGCAATTATGCACGCTTTATTTCATAGATATGAAATGATGAAATGTAAAAGAGTATTCTTAATGAGGATCAAAGTAATATGTCATAAGTTTCAATTTCTTGTCCAGTGTTCCGATCCTCTTACTAACGACATATTTCAAACTCTCATATATACGCATCGCTTCATAATCATGGACATAATTGTGAAAGAATATTTCATTTTACTACCTTAAGAATATAGTTTGATCACTTATCCTCAAAACATATCTATCTATTTAATAATAAAATAAGATAAACTTTCCTCAAGAGGGCCTGAAAAAAAAAAGAGAAATAGGCTAGAAATTCTTACAAGAAAAGCAAAACATCCAACCCTCTATCTCCAGATCACACATCTAACAAAGCAAATCTGGCCCTTAATTCCCTCATCATAGGAACCTTACGTAGCCCCCTCCTTCCACAATCCTGAAGCGACCCAAACAATCTTATATCCCTAGCTTCTCTTCTGCCTCATCTTCATCACGAACCAAAAAAGAACCGACGCCTGCCCTATGCAGTCACCGGCAAGTCATGGCACTAGATCGACCACGGCATTGAATCTAACAGGCTTGGACACACCATAGATTTGCAGCCTCCGATCCTATTTCTCTGGTAACGTACAGCTGCCGTGGACGCCAGATTGTATATGTTTTTTTCCGGCAACGCCGCAGCAATGGAGTATAGTTGTTGACTTAACGTGCAGAACGATGCATGCACAGTTTTTCACCCCGGCGGACATACACACCCAGAATCGCTGTGATACTTATTTGTGTTTGGCTGCCATGACTTGATCTTCTCCAATCTCATGACGAGGCTATTGTAATTAAGCCATTTGCAGCAAATACAAATACACACATTACCGAGATCTTCGAGATAATCGTATGGGCTGCTGAGATTTCTTGAATTGTAAAGGCAGTCAAAGAAATTCAAGAAGGATGCTCCAATCCAAACCCAGCCGTTTCAGCTACAATGCGTTTGGCTGCTCTCCACCAATTTTGTTTCTTTTTCTTTCAACAGGTCAGAGTTTCTTTTGCCAGTTCGATCTATTTATTGCAATTGTTGCATGGTCTCTACTATTTAGTTCGTTTGTTATATTTGCAATTGATCTTTTACATTATGTAGTACCTAAAGTTTTTTTTTTCACTTCAGTGTCAAACGTATACACTTATAGTTATCAATGCATTATCTTAAGAATTAATATATAAAAATACATGGAAACGATGCAACATACAGTACATACTACATTGATAGAGGATGTCATAAAAAGAAGACCCTCAGGTACACGTGTTCCTTGCATGAACAATATAAATACTTCAACCAATTTTTTAAAAAAAGGTATGTTTAACACTTTGCTGCACTTTCCATGTGAGACAAGCTGATTATATGGCTCACAATGAGAAGTTTAAATTCCAACCGATAACCACTCATCATTTATTTGCATTGGTTCTGTATGAAGTTGAGATTTTCTATTATTACTGAAAACTATTTGGGCTGTTTTAATATATATAATCGGTAGGGGCTTGCCCCTCCTATTCATTCTAAAATAAAATGTATGAACCAGAGATGATTCTCTTATAATCAACTGTCATGCCACACATCAAAACTTCAGTTTGCTCCATAGATGATTTCGGCAATATATTCGACCTGTACTCCTCTAGCTTATTTGACCCAATTTTAATTAGCTCAGATAATGTAGCTCACTTTTTATGTAACATGTGTACTCATGTATTTCTCACACCATAGCTTAATTGTTGAGTCAAGTAAATTTAATGTGAGACAATTGAAATGAGAGTGACACCATTAAACCATCTCATGCTTTCCACAAGGACTTGATGATGGGAATCTGCATGGAGCAGAGATGCGTCCTTTTACAGATAACATATGAGGCCAGGTCAGAGCTCACTTTTTTTCCTTATACAATGTTTTGTTTTTACATATTAGTACTCGGTGAGTTTCTGTACATCATTTTACCGGCATCATTTTACATATGCCCAGTGATATGAAGATGCATCATTTTACATATAACCATTGTAGCCAGGTCAAAGCTCACATTCCCTAAGACAATGTTTTGATTTGATACATCAGTACTCAGTGAGTTTCTGTACACAACTGTTTCTAGCTTTCATGAACATATAATAGATAAAAGAACATATAAGACACACGGTAAACATGATCTTTATCGAGTGCCCGATAGAATACACTCGGCAAAGAGGTAAACTATAAAAAGAGTGAACGTGGTTGGTAGTTATAATTGAATATGTAGTGCAGAGGCTACGTGCGAAGGTGAGGTTCCAGGTTCGATTCTTGACGGGCGCACCTTGTGCGTAGCGCGCAAAAAAATACCGCGACTTGCGACGAGGACGGGCGGGCAGGATTCTTGGGCGCCAAAAAAAATTGCTATTTTTTTAGGTTTATATGATTTATATTTTACCAGCTTTACCATGTGTATTTTTGACACACGGCAAAGCTTTTGTCATGTGCCCGATAAAAGACACACCGCAAAGCTGACTTTGCCGACAAGATTTTTGCCGTGCATTCTTTACCATGTGCAACCCATGGTAAAAATTTTTGTTGTGGGCTTTTTAGGTTTTGCCGTGTGCACTGGACATACGGCAAACCTCTGGTTTCCCGTAGTGAAATGTGAGGTATAGAGGTCGAATCCTACCAGAGACAACTAATTATTTATTCTTCTCTTGAAATAAAAGAACCGTAATATACACATATCAAACTGTACGTGCATGGCTTCATCTGATTGTAATATATATGTAAAAAAAGGATGCCAGATCTCTAGATGAAACTATACGTATCTCTATACCTATGCATGTCATCGCTCACTACATATCTCAATTGTTAATAAAACTATATGTGCATGGCTTCACCAAGGCATCTATTTATTTTTCTAAATATAAAAACATGGACTCATGCATGAAGGCATCAGGCAAGGTACACGGATCCAAAACAAATGCATACGAAAATAATCTTTATAATAAAACTGTAACATATCTCAAATATTAAATAATATATCTCTCCAAAAGATCTATCTCTAACTCAAACATAGCTCTCCATTTCTTTGGATATACATATGCATCATATAATGATCAACCTGGAGGAGCTCCACATAGGAAGCTGCAAAGCCTAACTTAAACGCCACATACATGATATATAGCTTCCCACAGAAATAAAGCTTTTGCAATTTACCGACCATATTCGATTTCATAGAGCGCTTCTAACGACCAAGTCGATGACCTTAGGCTCTCCTGCATCATCTAGACCATAAATAGGTGATTGTTCTTTATCTCTGCCTATATATTATTATTTGGCAAATTGGAGTGATCAATGCTAAGAGAAATGCTCCGGTGGAGCTGTTTTAAAAGGTGGCACGGATCTGAAAGCATAAGGCTTAATTAATTAAAGATTAATCCGTAGGGCCTGACCCTACCGTGCCCGTACCCAAACCCAACCGAGGCTCAACGTTGGAAAAACAGATTGAGCCAATGAAACAGAGGCAGTCGTTCCTCTTGGCCGCGCATATCTCCGTAGCCGCGCTGGACACCAGCCGCCCGGCAGCAGTTCGTCGACCTCGCTGCGCATTCCTTTGTCCCCGACAGTTCATCGATCTCGCCATCCCCCATTGCCCTCGGTGCTGATCTGTGCCGACAACACCCATCTTCACATGGCGGCCGCACTCGAAGGCTGTAGACGGTGGCGAGGGTAGAGATCTTTGGCACGGCCTATGGCAACCCCACCTCCTTCGCTGCACACATCGGTCCTCATCATGGATCTCTGCTTGCCTTCAACTCGGTGGCTCTAGCGGTGAAGACCATCTCATCCTCGATTACGACACCGCTCTATTTGCGCGGGCTGCCGCGTCGTGGCGGCATCAAGACCGGCCTGTGGAGGTACCACACCAGGTGTGCTGCTGTAAATTTTTGTGGCTGAACATGATTTATGAAACTGATTTATGAACAACTTTAACACGAATGGCTAATTGATTAGCGGCCAGTCTATAAATGCTTGTATTTTATATGCATTCAAGTGACTAAAGCTGATATGCTCCTACTTTGTTGAGAGATCAGTGGGTTGTATTTTCTGCTATTGGCAGCATTGTCAGGGAGGCATGTACCAGGGAGGAGCTGCCATATGCAGAATCGGCAAGACATATTTTGGCTGACATTGCCTATAAACAGGGAATTCTTATAATGCGAACATAATTACAAAAATCTTTATAAACTAAGGAGATATTAGTTTGACGCCTGGAAAAGCCACCCAATAAGTACTTGTTGACTATGCTTGTAAACAAGAAGTATGCTGACTTTTTTTTCGTGTTGTATATGTACTGTAATTAATGAAAACAGTTGAATTACTTACACCAGTAACTATCATTTTCTGTTAGTACTATGTTGAGAGATCAGTGGGTTGTATTTTCTGGTATTGGTAGCAATGTCGGGAGGCATGTACTAGCAGCAGGTGCGTTGTGTAGAAACTGCAAAATGTTGGTATTTTGGCTGATATTGCCTGTGCAAGGAATTCGTGTAATGCAAACATGATTATAAATCTTTGTAAGGGGAGCTGTAAACTTTGTGAGGTTACATTAATTTGTTGTGTCAATTCCTTATTTTTTTTGTTTGATCCTGATATTATTTTGGGCTTGCTAGTGCAATTATTTTTTCAGATGCAAAATATCTGTGCAAATGCATCTAGTACCATGAGCAATAGAAAGGGCATTATATAAAAGTGAAGGGGGGGGGGGGGATAAACATTGTTATCAAAACTAATGACGTTGAAAAAGGACTCAAAGATGACTAAATAGTCTCACGCTTCACACACTCTAGACTACCACTTCCAGACAACTGAAGAACATGACTCATTCATAATTTTGAATGGAATACCATCTAACTAAAATAAAAAGTTTTATGATTTGTGATCTGTCTTGTTCCGACTAGGTTTATTCTAGGACATAAGTTTAATGACTCCATCTTTGGTCTTCGTAATCTGGTTTACATTTGAGAAGAGTTGTTCTACCACCAAGACTTTGTAAATTTCTTGAATATTTCATCCTTAGGATCAGAATTTTTGTGCTCTTGCACAATTGCACAACAACAATAAAGAAACTCTTTCAGTTAGCATATGTATCATGAAATCCTTGATGAACTAAAAACATAGTGCTCCTATTTGCAATAGTCTATTATACATATATACAATTACCAAATTTGATCCATCAAACCATAATACAATAACGTTCATGAAAATATATCTTTATAATAGGCTACTGAACCTTGACACTATCCTACTGAACAACAAACGAATGGTTCGGGCCATCTGAATTTGTAATCTATTTTTCTATTTTCTGTGTGAATTCTGTGAACTTGTAGCCTAATCATCTCTGTCAAGTGTCGAAGTCTTCTGAACTTTTAAAAGTGTGCCTAATTTATAATTTATGTCCAGCAAATTTGTTCAGGACTCATGATTCTGAGTTTTCTAGTGGCAAGTCAGCAGCCTGACCATGGTTGGTAGGGCTGGTTGGTGATGCGGCACGAACTACTACAAAGATTTTATTGGCCAATAGGAAAGGAAAAAACCAATCGTGATTAGCCTGCCTGCCTGTACTGTCTACTCTGAAGGAAATAAAAATACAAAACACATACTATTGTTGCTCGGCTGCAGGATGCAAGTAGAGCAAGTAATCTGTGGGAGATTTAATAGGGGACGAAATGGCAACGAAGTCGACGATGGCTCCCTCCGCCGCCTCAGCACGAAAAGGAAAGGAACGGAGGACTTCACGACGAGGTCGACGCCCGCCGTTCCCCGGCACAAGGCCAGAGCACGCGGGTCAGTGGAGAAATGGGGGATTGAGCGAGGTCGACAAACTGCCGCCGGCGTCTGGCGTCCAGCATAGGTACGGAGATATGCATGGCCAAGAGGAACGATTGTCTCTGTTTTATCAGCTTGATCTGTTTTTCCAGCACCGGGCCTCAGTTGGGCTTGGGTACGGGTGAGATTCGTGCTTTAATTAATTAAGCCTTGTGCTTTAAGATTCGTACCACCTTTTAAAACAGCTCCACCGGAGCATTTCTCTCAATGCTAATACAGATGCAATGTCCGTAAAGTAGAAGTGTAAACTGGAGGCCTTGACGAAGCGGAGGTGGATATGGACACTATGGAAGCCTGTGAGTTGCCCATCACAGATAACGGAGTGAATGACGTGGATCAATGCTAATACAGATGCATGCTCCTTCAGGTTTGTCATATATGCAGGCGTGCACAGCTTCTAAGATGCTAATAAATCCAGTCTCGGCACTGGATTATGACAGTGAACGTTTACAATCATTATATAGATCATGCACTTTGTTATCAAATAATGCTGTAATAGTACACACTAAGTAGAAAAGTAATTTTTGCTCTTGGTTATTAAGGACTGATTTCACAAAAACTGAATTTTTAATTAGTGCACTTGGTTATTAAGTAAAGTTGTAAGAGTAATAGCGAAGCCTGCAGAAAAAGAATCGCTGCATAAATAGTTACACAGATCACCTCTTATCTAGCTTTGACGAATATATTTTTTTTTCCTGAATCCTTGCAAATAAGCAACATATCATTACCCCAAGCCTCCATAACCAATGGCTAACTATTACCCTGTGATGACATGCATATGGGTGTGACTTGGTAGATGACGTTGTAAGACAGATGGAATATTAGTTTCGACATTCAAGCCTTCAAGGATTAAAATAATTATATTTCAAAAATAAAACAGCAGTGTCTATATGAGGAGTACATGAGATTACAAGAAGGCTGCATCTATTATATAAGAATTTAAACTATTGTGATTGGTAACAGAACTTACTCGATTCCTAATAAATGAATAAACCAGTTCCTTGAGGTTTTCTAATTTTTTCAAAATATATGGTTTGGTGATATGGATTACTTATGTTCCAAAGGTTTAACTGTTGGAGATATGCCCAAGAGACAATACGGATTTGATCCGTATATGAGAGCTATACGGATATTGATCCATGAGGGATTAGTCCACTAATAGGTTAACTAGTCAAAGCCTATTAGAAGAGTCTATTTAAGTGGAGAAGGGGTTTAAAGTCGCAGGAGATAATCCCGTCTAGAAACCCTAGCCATTGCCACCTCCCTCTCTCTCTCTCCCACGTCACCCTAAGTCGTGCCGCTGGTGCTAGCACACCGCGCACGGCCTTCTGCCCTGTACTTGTGGATATCGCAAGGAGGCGCTGCAGATGTGGTGCTTCGGCTGGACCAGGAGAAGACAGTTGCCGTGAACTACTACATCCTCTACATCGACGCGCGCGACTATGTTGGACATTGCTTCTCCAACCTTGCTTCCGCTCTGCCTGCGTGTCTAGTGGTAATGATCCATGATCCTCTCTTACAAGCCTTCCTCATTGAACGGTAGAAATTGTTTCTAGCTATCGTAGCCTCTCCGTTCCTCAACAGTGGTATCAGAGCCGACCTTGTTTAGTTTATGATCTGGATCTTACGCATATGGTTGATATGTCGATGTAGTAGATTAGATCTATTGCATATTTCTAGTACGGGTTGATTAGATCAATCGGTCTTAGTAGGAGGTTCACAAGGTGTTTGATGGGTAGCGTGCATATGTCACTGATGTAATCGTGTCGCCTCTTGGTGTAAGCGATTTATCCCTATCGGCTGGTATCACCATCGGGACTAACTGTGTAAACCAGGAGAGGAGACCGACGAGATCAGGACTATGTGTTGCAATCTATCATGAAACCCTAATGAAAATTGAGCCATTATGAATGACTCGAAATCGGCCAAATATGATTTGTCCAACAAGATTTTCATTGCGGGACCGCCGTACGGACACACTCCTAGTTGGTTATACCCCTTTTGACTCACATGATAGAATTCGTTCTCGCCTAACTTGTTTTTGCAGAGAATGTTGTGAATGGTATGGTCCAAAATGTGTATATGATGCATGTTTATGTTCTTTCATGGCCTGTGAGTCATGTTTAAAACAGTTGGGTTGAGGCTGTCATATTATTGTATAACGGCCTGCGTGTCGACTTGTGATGCTTGATCTCTTCATGTAATTCACTACTAGCTATTAGATGTAGTAGCTTAGTACTTCTTCATGGAGGCCGATTTTGGAGCATGGTGGACACATGGACAGGAGGAGGCCTGCAACAATGGAGATGGAGATCACCATGTGAAAGGGTCATACTATTTCACAGTTAATATGATTGCCTGTGATGATGTTCCTCTCATCCTATTCTTTCACGTATTATATACTGGATATAATGAGCATGCTAGTATAGGTTCCCTTAGAAAAATTGAGATTAAAATTGATGCCTATTCAATAGCTGCACCTACTATAATTTCGATCGTTGTGTGGAAGGTCTGCCAAAGTAGAGTGTCCCAACTATCTTAACAAGTAGGGTGAATGTCGAACATTCACAAGCATATGATGTCTCCCAACAAACAAGAGTCACATATGATGTGATTAGCAAATGTTGCTTACCTAGGATACTACATTTCTTACAGTGATTCTAAGCATATGGTGAAGAAACTCTTTTAAAATGGTTTAATAGGAGTTTTACATTTATATAGTGCTTATACACTTACATGTGTTTCTTTTGTAGATCATGTCGCCCGCTAATAATGCTTCCAGTTTTAATTTGCGTTCGATCCTTGAGAAAGAAAAACTTAATGGAACAAACTTTATGGATTGGTATCGAAACTTGAGAATTGTTCTCAGACAACAGAAAAAGGAATACGTTCTAGAGCTTCCTTATCCTGATGACCTGCCTGAAAATGCTAGTGCTGCCCAGAAGAGGGAGTATGACAAGCACATTAATGATGCACTTGATGTTGGCTGTCTCATGCTTGCTACCATGTCCTCTGAGCTTCAGAAGCAATATGAGAACACTGATTCCCCCAATATGATTGTTGGGCTTCGTGGCATGTTTGAGAACCAAGCAAGGACTGAGAGGTATAACATCTCAAAGGCCTTGTTTGCATGCAGGCTAGCTGAAGGTAGTCCGGTCAGTCCTCATGTAATCAAGATGATTGATTACATTGACAGCCTGGAGAAGCTTGGTTCTCCCCTTGGCCTAGATTTGGCTACGGATGTCGTTCTCCAGTCGCTCCCAGCGAGCTATGAGCCATTCATAATAAACTTTCATATGAATAGCCTGGAAAAGACTATGGCTGAATTGCATGGGATGCTAAAGAGTGCCGAGGAGAGCATCAAGAAACCTGGGCAAATCATGTGATGATGGTGCAGAAGGATAGGAAGAGAAAGCACAAGCCTAAGGCTAATAGTGCGGATGAGATGTCAAGCTCAAAGCCTAAGGTTGCAGTAGCTCCTCCCAGGCCAAGAGTGCCTCCAGGTGATCCTTGCCATTACTGCAAGAGACTGGGCACTGAAAGACAAACTATAAGCTTTACTTGGAAGAACTCAAGAAGAAGAAGGTTGTTGATCCTTCTACTTCAGGTATCAATGTTATTGAAACTAATCTTGCTACTCGTCCTGATGATTCAGGGGTATTTGATACCGGATCGATGATTCATACTTACAAATTGTTGTAGGGTCTTAAAGGGACAAGGAAGTGTGCAAGAGGTGAGGTGGATGCTCGTGTCGACAATGGGGCAAAAGTTGTTGCATTGGCTGTTGAGACTTATCCACTCTCATTACCGTCGGGATTAATTTTGGAATTAAATAATTGTTGTTACATTCCTGCCTTGGGCAAAAACATTATATCCTCCTCACGTTTAGAGGAAGTTGATGGTTATGAGGTCATAATAAGGAACAAATATTGCTCTATTTATTTGAATAATATTCTCTATGCAAATTATCCATTAGTGAATGGATTGTATTGTCTTGATATGGAGAATCGGCCAATTTATAACATTGATGCAAAGAGGCTCCGTCCGAATGATTTGAATCCCACTTACACTTGGCACTGTAGTTTAGGCCATATAAATGAGAGGCGCATGAAGAAGCTTCATAAAGATGGTCTTCTACACTCATTCAATTTTGATTCAATTGAGACATGTGAATCTTGTTTGCTTGGCAAGATGACTAAGTCACCTTTCACAGGACATAGTGAGAGGGCAAACGACCTATTGGCTCTTATACATACAGGTGTATGTGGACCAATGAGTTGTATGGTTAGAGGTGGTTTTCAGTACTTCATTACTTTCACTGATGATTTTAGTAGATACGGTTATATCTACTTAATGAAGCACAAGTCTGAATCATTTGAAAAGTTTAAAGAATTTCAGAATGAAGTATAAAATCAATTAGGCAAAACAATTAAAACCCTAAGATCTGATCGTGGAGGTGAGTACTTGAGCCATGAGTTTGGTGATCATCTAAAACAATGTGGAATTGTTCCACAATGGATGCTACCCGGAACACCTCAATTAAATGGTGTGTCCGAGCGGAGGAACCAAACCTTGTTGGACATGGTTAGGTCAATGATGAGCCAAAGTGATTTTCCATTGTCTTTTTGGGGATATGCTCTAGAAACTGCTGCTTTCACTTTAAACAGGGTTCCATCTAAATCTATAGAGAAGACGCCATATGAGATATGGACCGGGAAGCGTCCTGTGCTGTATTTTCTCAAAATTTGGGGTTGTGAGCCATATGTAAAACGTAAGATGTCTGATAAGCTTTCTTTCAAGTCAGATAAATGTTTCTTTGTAGGATATCCTAGGGAAACCAAAGGATATTATTTCTACAACTAGGAGGAGGGCAAAGTGTTTATCGCTCGGAATGGTGTCTTTCTGGAGAAACAGTTTCTCTCACGAAAGATAAGTGGGAGAACAGTGCAACTTGAAGAAGTTCAAGAAACACTGGAAAATGTTTCTTCTCCCACTGAACCTCAATTGGATCAGGTTGCACAAGATGTTGTAGAACCTATTGTTGAGGCACCAGCCCCACGTAGATCTGAACGGGCACGTCGCGCACCTAAAAAGTTCACGCTCCTAACGACAGGGCAATGACAATGATGAGCCTAAGACATACACGGAAGCAATGATGGGATCAGACTCTGAGAAATGGCTTGGAGCCATAAGATCCGAATTAGAATCCATGAGAGAAAATCAAGTTTGGAACTTGATTAATCCATCTGATGGTGTTAAAATCATTGAATGTAAATGGGGTTTTTAAGAATAAGATAGACAAGGATGGAAATGTTCATATCTATACAGCACGATTGGTGGTGAAAGGTTTTAAACAAATTCAAGGTGTTGATTATGATGAGACCTTCTCGTCCGTCGCTATGCTAAAGTCTATTCGGATCCTCCTAGCAATTGCCGCATACTATGATTATGAGATATGGCAAATGGATGTCAAAACGGCTTTCCTTAATGGAAATCTAAGTGAGGATGTGTACATGACACAGCCTGAAGGTTTTGTTGATCCACAAAATGCTAGGAAAATATGCAAACTTTGGAAGTCCATTTATGGACTGAAGCAAGCATCTCAGAGTTGGAACCTTCATTTTGATGAGAAAGTCAAAAGGTTTGGCTTCATCAAGAATGAAGAAGAGCCTCGTGTTTACAAAAAGGCTAGTGGGAGCGCACTCATATTTCTAGTCCTTTATGTGGATGACATATTGTTGATCAGAAATAATATTCCAATGCTTAAAGATGTTAAGTCTTCATTAAGAAAAAGTTTCTCAATGAAGGACTTAGGAGAGTCAGCATACATTTTGGGCATTAAGATATATAGAGATAGATCAAAAAGGCTACTTGGATTAAACCAAGACACGTATATCGACAAGGTATTGAAACGGTTCAATATGTAAAATTCTAAGAAAGGTTTCTTGCCCATGCCGCATGGCATTACTCTTAGCAAGACTCAGTGTCCTTCGACACCTGATGAGGTAGAGAAGATGAGAGTGATCCCGTATGCTTTGGATCCATCATGTATGCCATGATATGTACGCGCCCAGATGTAGCTTTTGCTCTAAGCGCTACAAGCAGATTCCAATCAAACCCAGGAGAAGCTTACTGGGTGGCTAGTAAGAATATCCTAAAGTACTTGAGAAGAACTATGGGTATGTTCCTAGTTTATGGAGGTGAGGAAGAGCTCGTTGTAAATGGTTATACTGACGTTAGTTTCCAAACCGACAAGGATGATTCAAGATCGCAATCTGGATATGAATTTTGCCTCAATGGAGGTGCGGTGACCTAGAAGAGTTCCAAGCAAGATACGATTGCTGACTCAACAATGGAGACCGAGTACCTTGCCGCTTCAGAAGCTGCAAAGGAAGCTGTTTGGATCAGAAAATTTGTTTCTGAGTTGGGTGTGGTTCCTAGTGCGTCCAATCCAATGGATCTCTATTATGATAATAGTGGTGCCATTGCGTAAGCCAAGGAGCCCTAGAGCACATCAAAAGAACAAACACATACTACGGCGTTTTCATCTCATCCGAGACATTGTTCATTGAGGTGACGTGAAGATATGCAAGGTGCACACGGATTCAAACATTGCTGATCCGTTGACAAAACCTCTCTCTCAGCCCAAGCATGAGGCACATATGAAATCCATGGGTATTAGATATCTTCATGATTAATGTACGAGAGATTGTGTAATGTCTATGTTTATATGTAATTGAATAAAGTGTTATTCTGTTACTTGGATAATAATTATTTCATTGATTGGCAAGTACGTGACTTGTTTGTGAAACTCATTGTTCTTTCATAATATTATCCTAAATGACCTCTCGTTCCTTATCATTATGTGGGACAATGATGATTCATGAACTAGCATATGTATTGGTTGATGATCATGTTTCACAGATCATATATATGGAGATATCAAATCAATAATATGGACACATGTTGACAAACATGGTGTTAGATTGACCCACTAATAGACTCTGCTGAGATGTTATTATTGTGCCATCAGTTGATGTCTTGTATGATGTACCTTCGGGATCCTTAGACTTGAGATCGTCATTGATTCCCAGAATATGTAATAGCACACTTAGGGGTTACCAAACGCTATTCCGTAATTGGGTAGTCATAAAGGTAATTTTAAGGTATGCTATGAAACATGTCGTGGGGTGTGAATGATCAAGATAGAATTTGCCCCTCCTGATAATAGGAGAGATATCTCTGGGTCCCTCGAGTTAGATGGATTCGAAAGTGCATGGCCATGCCAATGTGATTAAAAGTTAATCATGATGACTAAGAGTTAGTCATGATAAATCCACTAGACGTTTGAGTGAATGGTCAAGCTATTACAGGGATGGCATGTATCTCGCCTTGAACTTGACCGATATTGTGAGGCAAAGGGATCGCTGAATGCCTATGTCAAAGGTTCGGTCGATATAATCTATATGTGTACACGAGAATCAATATGTGCTGCTAGGTGTCGCTGTTGATTTATGATTTGTAAAATGGTTTTCACATTATTGTCGTGTACATGTGAACCTAATGGGTCACACACTTAACGGGTTGGAACATCGCTTGTCTATGCGATTGTCTCTAGTGCAAGTGGGAGATTGTTGGAGATATGCCCAAGAGACAATATGGATTTGATCCGATGTGAGGGCTATACGGATATTGATCCGTAAGGGATTAGTCCACAAATGGACCAACTAGTCAAGGCCCATTAGAAGGACCTATTTAAGTGGAGGAGGGGCTTAAGGCGCACGAGATAATCCAGTCTAGAAACCCTAGCCGTCGCCACCTCTCTCTCTCTCTCTCTCTCTCTCTCTCTCTCTCTCACGTCACCCTAAGTCGTACCGTATGTGCTAGCACACCGCGCACGCCCTTCTGCCCTGTACGTGTGGATACCGCAAGGAGGCGCTGCAGCTGTGGTGCTTCGGCTGGACCAGGAGAAGACAGTTACCGTGAACGACTACATCCTCTACATCAACGCGCGACTATGTCGGACGTTGCTTCTCCAACCTTGCTTCCGCTCCGCCTGCGCGTCTAGTGGTAATGATCTATGATCCCCTCTTGCAAGGCTTCCTTGTTGAACGGTAGAAACTATTTCTAGCTATCGTAGCCTCTCCGTTTCCCAACATTAACGTATATAGATTATCTTTTCATTTTTTCTTTTCATACACAGAAATATTTTATATATATTTATATCTCTATTTCCAGTGCTTACAGGAAATATGGTACATAAGAATAACACGTGTGACACAAGTAACAAAGTAGTGGAAAATCCTGAACTAAGGTAACTTTTATAATTCTATATATTTTTTATGTGACATAAATAACAGAAATCTTGCATATAGATATGTTTCAATACTGCAGTAACCGGTCAATGCTATTATTTAAGTGTGACAAGCTGAAACTACAGTGTAATACAGGGTATACATGACCAGAAGACATAAAAATGACCTAATAAGCAAATTATATGTTGGGATACATCAGGATGCAACTGAAAGGTGTGATACAAGAGCTAACAAAGCTGGTAAAATGTTATATTGCCTTCCTCTTTCACGGGAAGCCCGAGAGCTACATAATCTGACCAATTTGTAACACTCAAGTGTACTGCAAAGTGGACAAAGATACAAGTCATGCTAGAAGAAGCATGTGACAGCAAACCATTACAAAAACCTGACATTGTTGATACAGTATTTCAAATAAAGCGAACATAAAAGTTATTTAACATAATGATTCGATAATCTAATATTTAAGTATATTATGCTTACTCTGCTCTAGGCTAACTTAAAGTTATTATTTTGAGTTCAGGTATATGTACAATACACTTTCAAAAGAGGGGTCACCCACATGCACATATATTAATCTTCCTTGACAAGAGAGATAGATTCCTAGAACCTTCTTCAGAATTCTATAAAATTTTAAGTGCAAAAGATTGTGATAATGAAGATGACACAGAAGCACATAGAGCGGTTGGGAACTAAATGTTGCACAAGAAAGAAAATTTTCTGAGAATAAATCAGTTGTCACTGACCAAGGATCAAATGAAGGAGCATAACACAATGGTCCGTTCAAAAGGTTCCTGGAGTGCAGATACATATCAGCACATGATGCATATTGGTGACTTTAACATGCATTAGATCAAGATCTTCAATTCATATGATGCATATTCACTTGTAGACTGGGCCTCAATAAAAGATTGTCCATAAATCCTCCTTATATTTGTGTACCATTGATTATTGATTGTTTGAATTTATATTAAAGCAATATCTGTAATTTCTAATGAAATTATTAGAAATATTTGTATTATTTCTCTTGAGTCTAGCCGACAAACAACCATTTTCATTGTTCCTAAAAAGTCTCAATTCATGACTATTTTCAGTTATCATAGACTGTGTGGTATACTTAAATATGTGCATAGAATCATAAAAGATCCTAAGTTATTAACATTTAATTAAAAAATGATGAGCAGTCTAGAAATTAGTGTCGTTAGATCCACAGATAACTAGCTCCAAGTCTATAGCACGCGCAATTGCGCAGGCCACTTCGTCTAGTTGTGATAATAATACCAATAACAAAATTCTACTATCTCGTGAAAACAGGTAGTTGTAATTATAACGCCCTGCCCCTTCGTGATCAAACCCACTTATACCTCGCAGCTCTTTAGAACCTTAAGACTGTCTCACAGACCAACATATGTCTTTTCTGTGCAGTTGTAATTGTAACATCCCGCCCCTCCGTGCCCAGATCCGCTTACACTTGACAGCTCTTTAGGATCTCAAGACTACCTCACAGACCAACACATGTCTTTTCTACGTAGTTTGTCATCACTCGTGCGCACCCGAGAAGAACTTCCCGATCAGTCACCCATCGCTCCAGGCC
The DNA here is from genome assembly GCA_030378355.1 of Eleusine indica. Taxonomy (NCBI): domain Eukaryota; kingdom Viridiplantae; phylum Streptophyta; class Magnoliopsida; order Poales; family Poaceae; genus Eleusine; species Eleusine indica. The sequence goes on from CM059494.1 coordinate 52,868,557, forward strand.
AAGCACACTTCACCTTAAAGTTCTTTAAAGATGAGCTTTTGGAAAAAAAAAAAAAGTTACAACTTATTGGTACGAGTATTCTATTAATTCTATTAAGCTCTGAGCCGGGATTTAAACTCTCACCCCCTTAGAAGACCAACGTCCTCGTCGAACAACCTCAGGCCAGGAACTTCGCCTCTTGGCCACGTCCGTGTGCCCAGTGCTAACGCATGTGTCATGCTATGTGATCACTCTAGGCCCACGCTAGCCTTGCACACTATGCCTGCGCAACTGCGACCTCATGCACCCGTAAAACCGTGAGAGTTGGTTCTGATACCAACTGTAACGTTCTGTCCCTCTACGGTCAGGTCCACTTATACCTGGCAGCTCTTTAGAACCTCAAGACTGTCTCACAGACCAACATATGTCTTTTCTGCGTAGTTTGTTCTCACTTGTGCGCACCCAGGAAGAACTTCTCGATCGGTCACCCATCGTTCCAGGGCAAACATGTTTAACCTTGAAGTTCTTTAGATATGAGCTTCCGAAAATAAAGTTGCAACTTGTTGGTATGAGTATTCTATCAATCCTATTAAGCCTTGAGTCGGATATCACAATAATAAAGGTAGTGAACTTAATTCAACGATATATATTTTCTTTGCAATACATGATAACCGATTAGAACATATAATTATACTAAAAAATTCATGTAAATATAATAAGTGTCTTCCCACAATATAGATATGAAATGATGAAATGTAAACAGAGTATTCATAATGCGGATCAAAGTAAGATGTCTTAACTTTTAATTTTCCATTCAATGTTTTGAACCTCTTACTAATGAGATATTTTAAATCTTAATATGCGTATATGCTTCACTTCACAATCATGAACATAAATGTTAAAAAAAAATATTCCATTTTACTACCTTAAGAATATAGTCCAGCCACTTGGTCCTCAAAACAAATTGTGACAATAGTGCTAATAACAAAATTCTACTGGCTTATGAAAAAAGATAATGGTAATATAGCTCATGTATTCCAAGACGATAAAGACTATTGAAAGGACCGACTGACTGAGACGGAGGGGGTGAATCGAGAACTCGCTATAGAATAGTCAAATCTAAAACTGAACACTCAATCAACTCTTATGACAATTATAGTGGTGATCATATCAGCAAAATAATAGTCCTATAAATGGAACAACAACCTAGCCGACGACGGGTTGTGGGCGAGGTCGACGACGAGGGCGTCACATGGCCAACGAGTTAGCAAAGGGTGTAGCTTGTAAGGTGGCGCGGCCTATGCGGACGACACGGCTAGGAAATGCAGCGCCACTGGCCACTGTTAGTGGTTGTGGACAACAACACGAGTTGTGCGACGGGTGATGATGTCATCTGAGACGGCGACGAAGCTATGAGGCAGTGGCGCGGTGGGGTGATAATGACAGTCGACGCTAAGGAATACGGGTGAACAATAACCATGTGGTTGCACACGCTAGGAAACAAATCCCTATTTAAGAGGGGTGCACTATATCTCAATACTATACATATGTATATAGGAACAACTGTATTTCAACCACAGATTTGAAATCTAATTGTTATCTAGACCCTAAATTTCAAATTTTATATTTTTGTTATAATTTTTCTCCAAATCTATGATAAGAACGCAAAATTTGAAAATCATGATCTAGAGCACAATTAGACTTCAAAATTATAGTCAAAATGCTACTGCCCTGTATGTATAAGCTTGAACATATTTGTCATTTTGTTCTGAAATGTAGCCCTCCAAACTTTTTTATTAAACATGAAGAATGATAGTTACATCATTATTGGACAGAAAAATCTAGTCTGACCGTAGTTTGAGCCCCACTATTATATGGGATCATCGACCATAGGATATATTATGAGCACAAATAAATGTATATTCTAAACATGGATATGATATGCAATGTCTCTATAGATTTTAGTGTACATATTATCTAGTATGAATATTCAATATTTTTTTATACAAATATACGAGTCATCACCATAATGAACATACGCACATACATCCTACCTTATGAGCACCGTTTTATATAATTAAGCATTAGAGATTTTTTTTAGAAATAAGAATATATTTCTATATTTCAGCCGTTGCAATTTAAATATGTCAATATGTGTGTGGCACAATATCAAAGATACAAGAGGCAAATTATCACCAAACAAAATATAATATTAAGTTTTATTCTCTGTGTGCATACACCACTAGACACATGTTCACGGGTTTCTAAGTGAAAGGTGAGGACTCGTCGGTGTGAGCGGTTGATGGATGCTCTATGGCGATACCGGTAGCGCGCGTCCCATGGCTAACAGAGTAAGGTGGAATGATAGACTGTAAACAGAGTAATAGCTCACGTGCCATATTTTGAACATCTTTACTAGTTATATACTTTGCAATCTCGTAATTTAAATCTTGCGTCGTCGAGAGGAAACGCGGCCACAGTGCCACACTGGCTTTGAGTTTGGTTCATTCTTGGACCGTGATTCGTGATAATCACTTGCTGTTGGACCATCTGTTGGGCCTTCATTTTGGTACGGGCCGTAAAACTGATACCAATGGATCAAAGTTCCTTCCAGTGAAAATCACGAATGAGAGACCAGGCGAAGAATCTTGCCGTTCCGTCAGGAGCTTACGCCCAAAGGCCAAAAGGGCCATGAAACACCATTTAAATTTCAGATCGTCCGTAAAGGAATCATATAGCGTTGGCCCAGACAAATGGAGACCTAGCTCTAGTTAGAGCATCTCCAAAAACTCTTTAAAAACTCTCTTTAAATTAAATTAATAGGGTTTAGTCAAAAAAAAATTATCTTCAACAGCTCTCCTAAACAACTCACTGATTTATTCTCTCTCTAAATTCTTCTTATTTGTAACTAGAAACGAGGAGGAAATTAGAGACCCTAATACTTGTATTTAGAAGGAAATTAATGTTGTTGTAGTCCTAGATGCTGACGTGGCCTAATCAAAAGTTTTTCTGATCTATTTTTAGGGAGAACTGTTGAAGGAGACAAGAAAACTTCTTTCTAATAATTTTTAGATTGCTCCAAAAAATACTTTTTTAGGATCAATTTTTTAAAGAGCTTTTGAAGATGCTCTTAGCATGTCATGTTTGGGTTTCGAATCAATTATATTCATTTTTAGCACTCCACACGAAGTATTAGATGCCCCCTGTCCCATGCGAAATAGGTTTGCCCCGTATTTCTACTTATTGTTTTCCATAAAAACAGCATCAGAACTCTGCCTTTTTTTTGTTTTTTGTTTCCTGTAAAATAGCATCAGGACTCTTCTAATTGCACTTTTTTATTTTCGTGGTTTCCGTGGTGGTGTCTAAATTATTGGTCTCCGTATGTAATTATTAAGGAAAAAAACACAGGACAACAGAGTCCTCTATTTTTATGTTAATTATTAAAAAAACACCGGGTAAAGGAGTCCTCTATTCTTACGTCATTCTTTCTCTTTCTCTCTTATCTCTATCTCTACTCCTTATTCTTCCTTTTCTTTCTTATCTCTACTCTTTATTAAATGAGGTGAGTCTGCCTGTCCCTGTACCTAATTAAGTGTATTTTGGTGTGATTGTCTACTCTTTTTTTTTTGTCCATGGTTGTAAGTTACCCGGACATCGTGGTTTTGTTGTGGGTAGGTTAATCAAAATCGGACTCTGGTAAATATGATAGATTGACAGATTTTGCCACCCGATGAGCAAGTCACTTTTATATTATATACTAGCAAAGTGCATGTGCGTTGCTACGGGTTTTAAAAACAATAACAATATTATAGACACTCATATATCTGATTGTCTATTAAGAATCAATTGATTTTTAACTGTTCATTGGATGTCTTCTGATTAATATTGCAAGAGTTATTTGTCATGTCGGCAACGCCCATCCATGAAAAAAAATTATTAGCTAATTTTATCTACATCAATATTCACTCATAAGTCAAAGTCGACAAGCAATCAACACACTAATAAGAGTCATTCAACAAAAGCAAAAGTAACTATCTTTTTCATATTTTTTTGTCTACAACACATCTAGAAAATAAATATGTATTTAAAATCTTCAGCGCAAGAGCTATAACTTTAGTTTTTGTCACAGAAGTAAATTTCTTCAGCTACCATTTCTAATGGAGCTAACAAAGACAAACTGTGTTCTGTCCATAAGTTATAGATAAAGAAGCGCTGTTGCAGTTAGAAAAGTAATTGATGTAGCTATTTCAATGTCAGAAAAAGAGTAAATATTATATACCGTATGAATCCTATGAATATGGAATTGCCTAGTATCGATTAGCTTTCGCATCCATGCGCTTAAATATGCATCGTACCTCTTCTTCAGTAGACCAGTGATTATTTCTTCTGCAACATATGTTATTTCTTTTGCTGCACTTGAAAAGATCAGTAAATAAGTTTGCCGCTGCTTATTAATAAGTTTGGGCTATGAGACTCTCAAGTCCAATGGTACAAAAGAATCACGTTTCAGTTGAAAAAAATTCAAGTAGATGGAGCTCGATTGTAGAGCAGAGTGGCATATGATTAAATAAGAATAAACAGAACAATATGAAAATTTAAAACATCTTAAAACTTAAAATATTGCTAGACAACCCCTATGATTATATAACATATATTGTACGTGTTCTTCCATTTGAAGCAAATTATGGTATATCGATCAGTTTTAGCAGGTGAGGAAACGCAGCGCATGATTAGGGGTGAAGACCAGTACTATTTGTCGAACGGCCACCAGTTATAGATTATTAGATAAAAAACAAATTAAAAAAACATGAGCAACAGAAAACTATTTGTAGGCGCATATGGTGTGCAAATAGCAAAATTTGGTCCAGGACTTGACAAGTTATAGATTATTAGATAGAAATATGAACACAATACCATCCACCCTTGACAAGCGTCTGCAAATAGAGTTCGGACGGCGCAAGGCTAAAGGCAAGAGGGCCTATCGTGCGTATGGGTTTGGCAACAGGGAAAAGAATCGAACCATGTCCAGGACTTCTCAGGACTCCGTGTGAGACTCAAACTGAAACACAACGGAGGAGGGCAACTACACTGAGTGTCAAACGATCTCTAGCACAGCACGGACTACAAACAATCTCGTGTGAATAGAGCGGACACCAAAATTTGGTGTAGACTACCGTACCTAAATTAATAGATTGTAGAGATCTAAATTGTTTAAAGAGTTTATGAGCTAATATTCTAGTATCTAGTTTGCATTTCGTCAAAACTCTATCTCTCACAATTCTCTGTCCTGAACAACACAAAATGCAATTTATATAAATTCTCACACAATAATGCATCTCGATAAAATGATAGCTTGGCGGGGACGTTGACAACTTATTATGATTTTGTTGACTATTGTTATTTTTGTACTCTATCAAAAATATACATGTATATAGCTTTAAAGCCATAGTAACGCACGGACAAGTTGCTAGCATATTCAGATGAGAGAAGAAGAATTATTCCACATAGTATAGCTCTCCACAAAGATGCATATAGGTGCATGCTACTGGGCCACTTACCAAGGCAAATCCAAGCCCAAAGTTTTGGGACTCTGATGAGTGAATAAAACACACACATGACCAGGTGCAGGGAACACGACAAAACTAAATGGTAATGGAACTGCTTCCTCTCTTGAACCATGCAAGCACCTCATCTAATCAAAAAGAAAGCTATGAATCTTGTCACGAAGGTCCACCGACCAGGAGGACAGAGCGTGCAGGAGAACAACGTTCAGCCGTTCAGGTAACATCAAAGCTTCCTGTCTGCTATGTCATCTGTGTAAAAAGTTGCAATGCATGTGGGATTATTGGGGAAAGGAGTTTGGCATGATAGCCACTTGGAAATGGAGCAGCGTTGAATGGAAAGTGTGGATCTAAATGCTAAACGAAGACACTGGCCATGTACATTCTTCCCTGTCTCTCATAACCAACACAGCCATGTGATGTTTTAAAAAAAAAATGGTTTCATAAACCATGGGCGCTGCGGATTGACACTTGACCTCGATGTTACCTAACTCAATCATCAGTGCAAACAAGTAGACCCGTGCAATTTTTTTGATCGGAAATTGATGCTCTCGCGCCGTTTGTTGTCAAACTGACAACTTTGAGTTACAAAAATGCTATTGACTTGGTATCAAACATTTTTAAGCAGTTGAACTCTACTGGCAAGAGCAAGTAATAAATTTTTACCGTGTGCTTTTTCTTTTTAAAACACATGAGTGGCTATAATTAATACCGAATCAATGCCCATAATGCTCGTAAGCAGCACGTTCGGGGAACATGCATGCACCACGCAGGAGGTCGATGAGAGGACGAGATGCATAACCTGGTCCCTCCGATCCCACCGCCTCCACACGAGTGCTTCAACTATACTATCAAATAGACTTTTCTAAAGATACTTCTCGAAAGGTGTAGCTATAAGGTTATATTTTGATGTTTTTAATTCAATTATATATAGAAATTACACAGATACTCTACATATCAAACTATATGGTGCGGCTGATTGAAAGAGCATGCCAAACATTTTCGAAGGGAGAACGGAGCACTAGATCCAACATGCTCATAAAACGCATGAGATAACATTGAGTTGAGCGGTAGGCAGCGCTTGGTTCCACTATACTCCCTTCTCGTTGGTGTAGTCCTATTTCTTTATTCTCAACAATCCTAACGGCCTGCAAACAGTAGCTACTAGTGTTTGACAAGTTTTCACCATGTAAACACCCCTAATTTCACTATTAAACAGCAAAAACTATCAAATGAGATACTTTTGCACCCATAATTTTTCTTCTCTAGCTCCGCCACTGATTTCATTCACTGGCCCCGCGACCACTGGCATTACAAGATCACTGGATCAGGATGTGTATATAGCATACATGCTCGCTCCTACTGACGTGGTCATATGTACGCGCACACTGGGTTCGCGTGTCCGAGAAGGCGACGGGGACAGTCCGGTGGGACCAAGGGCCCAACGCTGCATGCTTGCGGAAGGCAAGCAGCGCGCAGTAGCCGGACCAGCTAGCCCAGAGGCAGGCTGTGACGGAGGCCCACATCTACCCACAGGGGCCCCGCGACAAAACATGGCCGTCGACGTCACTCACCCCGTACTGATGATGATCGCCGGCCAGTGGGTGGGCGCATCGGTGTTCAGGTGGTGGTGTGTCACCTGACGAGCGAGGTGGTGGCCACACGGTGTTCTCTGCATGCAAGTGGTGTAACAGTGTCATGCATGCGCACGCTGCCCGGCCAGGAAAGAAAACATCTAGAGACGTTGCTAATTACTAGTAAGAACATCTCACTCTTTTTTTTTTTTTTTTGAATGAAGAACATCTCACTCTTAAATAGTAGAGCTCCCTGCTCTTCCATTTAAGAGCTTACTTTTCAATCCGCGGTTTCTCAAGCTCCACTAATAACTCCAACAATACTACTTATTTTTCACCTCTTATGTTTTCATGACCTGTGGGACCCAGTTGTCAACCAGGGTAAACAGATCAGGAGACGGAAGAACAAAACGCAGCGCTACCCGCAGTTGGTCGCCCGCCCGCCTCGTTGTGCCACCTTCTTGCTCCCGCCCGTCAGCCCGTCTGCCCGCTCTCAACCAGGGTAAACAGATCAGGAGGCCTGTCGTTGAAGTTGATATTTTGAAGCAGACTCTCAAAATATAGAGTAGAGAGGCCTCTTTAAATGTTCTACAGGAGATGGTCAAATGTCTGATAATCTCACTCCCATGTCTCAACACACCACGAAGAGGCAAGAGCAGAGGTGATGGTGTGTCGTCCCGGGCGGGGCGCGCGGACCAGCGCAAGCAGGCGATCTGAGGTCCACGCTACTACGCTAGCATCAGTGTGTAGGCTGCATGATGCTACAGGTGATGAGCTAGTAGAGTAGGTCGACCGGGACCTCGGCGCGACGTGCGCGTGTGGGCCTGGTCTCTTGTGTCGCCGGAGGAGGCCCGGAAGGGAAGGGGACCGTCGACCGCGTGGTGGTGGCCCGGCCCACGCCCACGCCTACGCCACCGGACGCGTGCGGCAGGAGCGCTGCCGGCTGCACAGGCAGGTGGCGGCACGCCTAACCAAGGTTGGAAAAACCGAATTAACCGATCGGTTTGGCTCGGTAAAAAAATAACCAGTTAACCAGATAATCGGTCAGTTAACCAAATTGCTATAGTATTTGGTTCGATTTTCTTTGACTAACCGATCGGTTAACGCGATCAAACTGGTTTTCCGATTAACCGAGATAACCGGCTGGTTTTTACCAGTTATGTAAACCATGCCCCTAACAGCAGCACGTACGGCGCTCGATCCATCCATCGGTAGCTGGGGACCGGTCGAGCTGAGCTGAACATGGATAGAATGAAGGAGATATAGGAACGAAGGAGATGGATGGCATGCCGGGGATCATCTCTATCCACGGTTCCATCATTCGGCCGCGGCGTGTTCCTGGAGAGGGACGACCGGACGACGAGCTGCTGCTGCACTCTCGCTGCGCTTGCATTGTACTCGACCACTGCTCCCCGGCCTCAGTACATTTTTCTTCAATTCATGGCGCTGTGCACCTCCATCCTCTCACCCAGCACACGTACGCAGTTCAATTTACCACCACTGAATCAGTGCTGCTATCAAGCTCTCTGCCGCACCGTACCACGTCGCGACAGACCTTACCTTACGTCATCACCCTCTCTCCCGTCGTCTCGTGGGTAAATGGGTAATACCCCGCCCCCCTTGCGTTGCGTCTGGTTTGTCTGCCGCCACTAAAAAAACGAAACACTTTTCAGTTTTCAACAGAGAAAAGGCCGAGCGCGCCATACCTTCCACGAACACCATCGTCGCACCGTACGAGCAGGCCCTGTCAGAGTAAAAAGTGATTCAGAAAACATGCCCTGCTGGCCTTCTCTATCACGTCATCACGGCCTTGTCCGAACTGCGCATGCAAGAGCAGAGCCGAGACCAATCCGGTGGACATCGCCGGCCTGCCCGCTCTGCACACTGCACTGCACCTTACCTTTCCGCGCGCAGTCGTACCCGCACGCACACAAAGATCTGCCCAAAAGATCACGACCGGTTTTACTTTGCACCCGGTACAGAAATTCACGCAGGCGGCCTACCTATGCACATGTGAAAACCACTCACTGCTGGTCTGGGTATTATCAGCACACATGGGCTAGTTACCAATCATGGCACTTTAACAGCTCCAATAGTAGGATCTAGTACTACAAACAAAGCTTTCACTAAAAGGAAATGGACAAGAGATGAACAACACTGCACACGTCGAATTACTGGAGTAAAAAGTAGTGGTACAAGCTTAGGACGTGTCCCAGGCGAACTTAATTACTCAACTTAATGTCGTGTCAACAAAACATTATTTCGAACACAAGTTTTACAAGTATCAGATCCATGCACATTTAGTACAAATATTTATATGCATGTTTCCTTTCCACGTCCATGCATATGCATCATGCCGCTCATCAGGAGGGTCCTGAAGTATCTGCACCAACCAGGCAGGACATACGTGGCCTCTCATGGAAAGCAGCGGAGCTGCAGGAATAATATAGAGTAAAACCCAGGAGCATTAGCATGTGTCGCCTCCATCTCCAGCTCGCCTCGCCTCGCCCTACTATTCAATTCCCGCGAGGATACCAGATCGCTCATGTGCATATGCATGCATGGGGAGAGGGCAAACCAAAGCGTTATCAAAAGATTATTGTTGAGATTGTTGGGCAGGTGAGCTCCATGATTGAGTTTTGTGTGAGAGAGGGAGAAAGGAAAGAAAAAGATCGGACCGGCAGCCCTGATACAGTCGTGGCTCCCTTCTCGTGCTCATGCTAAGTATCAAAAATATGATATCATATCTGATATCACACACTTGGACACGGTTCACACACCAGTTGATCGCTCTCGATGGTGCCGAGATGCTGAGAGGAGTATTCGGTACTGCCGGTAGATGCTGATGACAACAAGTTGATGAAAATGCAGTCCATGTTGTTGCCAACGTACACTTCAACAAAATGCACAACGAGATCAGTTAGTAAAGTATACTAGACTGGATCTTGAATCTCTGGTCAAAGATAGTTTTTTATTGTTAAGAATGCAAATGCAACTGTCAGTTGTAACTAAACAAGTCCACTTCAGCTCCGATGTTTCTCTTCGACAAACACATTTATTTATGTCCGTTTCAATCTCTTGATTCTGGCTCCTCCAGCAAGCCTGTATAAATAAAACTCCTCGTGGAAAAGACGTTCTTTTTTTTTGTGAAGGGAAAAGACGTTCTTTTTTTTTGTGAAGGGAAAAGAAGTTCTGTGTACACGACGCGAGAAAACTTAGTTAAGCTGCAACTGGACTGAGCCTCTTCTTCGTGCGCGTCACGAGTCTAGCTCGTAGTCCAAGGTAGATGAATCAATGAAGTCACTATTGAAACCACACTCAGCCTCAGGTAGTAGTAAAACTTACTCCATCTGTTCATATTTAGATGTCGTTTTGGAATTGGGCATGAGAAATAAGAAAAAGTAAAAGGATGTATGCAAAAATGAGGAGAGAGATAGAGATATAATAAGAAAAGAGAATATTGTATTGAGAAGAGAGAAAGGTGCATTGGAAAACAAGAATGACATATAATTAGAGAAAAGTTAAAAATCTTAAAATAACATATAAATATAAACAGAGGGAGTAATTGCACTATTCAAAATTTCCAAATCAGGACCGTCATCATTTGCGTGGATTTGCAATCGAGTAACCTTAAGGACAAGATTCCATAGCCAACGTGGACTTATCAATTGTTCATGCATGTATGATACTCCAAAGAGATGCTAAACGTAGCCTTGTAATTAACTATAATAGTCATCAGAGCATAATTAATTTATTATTAAGAAAACAGGCTACTGCTGATTAGCAATAGTACGCATGCATCTAGTAGCTAGTGGCTGAGCTAAGGCGGCATCCACACCTTTTAATTGCGTATCTCTATGTGCATGAACGCACGAAAGAGGAGCGGAATAATTTCTTGGGAGTTGTAGCTCTGGTGTGTCTGTGTGTGTGCGTGTGGAGGAACTACGAGATAACCAGGGGTTGTAACGTGTGAAATGAATCGGGGACAAAAATCTTCATCACCTGATTCGTGAACTTGTTGGGAATTGGAGGGGGATCTCTGGCGTAGGTCCAATCTTGATCCCATTTTCCATTTTTTATAGTGTTACAATAACTTTAGCTTGTGGGAACTTGGAGTCCCAGCGAGGCAGCAACACAACATGTAATGCCAAGGCCACGTGAGATAGTAAAACCAGTCTCCCATTTTCCTGCAGGTGCTAGTACTCACCAATTAGTACAAGAAAATATGACCATGAGTACTATGTAGAAGTAATCACAATACCGGCAACTATCTGTTTGAGTGGTCCAGTGTAATGTTAGAGAAGAAAAAAAAGATCAAATGCAACGAGATTGGTGAACTGAGAGTGATTAGCTTTTCGAGATCCGTTAACTCACCGTTATGATTGGATTCTGGACAGAAGAGTACCTCCTGATGATATAATAGCAACACCTCGCCTCCTGGCCCCTCCGGTTTCTCCAAAGGCTGACATACTGAATAATACTCAAACATAAGCGCACACACATTAGTGATTGATGCATAAGAGCAATGCATCTAGCCTGAGTTCAGAGCCATGTGATGGAATACTTGTCTCCAAAGAAGCAAGCAAAGCGACATCGCCGATTTTATCCCCAATAGTTTACAGAATCTGATACAGATCCGCCATTAAAAATGCAAGGAACAGATCATCTGGTGCCCCTGTGCTCCAACCTTCCAACAATAAGAGGTGCCTCCCAAACGCCTGATGAAAAAGAGCCACTCGCAAATATTTATCTGCAGGGATCATCTAATACTCTACTAGAGAGCACAAGTAGGAGTAGCAGAGAGTGACGACTGACGACCCATCGCTTTACCACCACGCAAGGTGTTGCTGCCGGATTCAACACTCCAGAGACTCCAGCGTCCTGCTGGCCCAGGGGCAGCCGTGGTTGTCCTGGACCGATGGTTTCAATGGCAGTAATGCAGCGTCGATCTTACAAGCCAGTTCCAATTGAATTCGTCGTGCGAGAATCCAACCGAAACCAGCTCGACTGGCTCTCTTCTTGCTTGCAAGTCTCGTCGTCCTCGCTGTTTACTGGAAGGCATGAGAGGTGGTCAGCCGTCCATTCAATGAGACAGGCCTGGCAGAACCCTTGATTGTGTTGAATCTGAGACGAAGAAATTGGTGCATCATAGTTAGAGCTCTCACTTCACGGGTCATGCAATGAAATGAGAAGCATACACCTCAAATGTCACATCTCACGCGGACACTTTTGTTGCCCTGAACAAGTTATTGCCCACCAGCTATTCCTTCCAAGTGGACCAGGGTATGAACTGAACTGCCGGTGACGTGGTAGAGGCAGCAACATGTCTTAAAATTAACCCATGCAAATCCATCCATGCCCACCAATGCTCATAAACTTTAGTTTCCAGCCACTCCCTACAAAATAAAATACTAGAAAAGAGAAAAAAAAATCTGCAGCTGGTTCCAAACATACATGAAGCCAAAGAGAGGATGGAGGAAGAGACAGACAGGCCCTTATGGGAAATTGAACTAGTAGTAGTAGCTTTCTTGCAGCTTCCCAAAGCCAAATGGAACTTGAATGGATGGCCTGCAACACCAGGAACTTCCTGGCTGGACCTCAGCTGCAGCTGCAAGGAAGGAGGTGTAATGTAATAAAATAAATAAAAATGCAGGGTGAGTCTTAAGGACAGTGGACCAGTGGTCATGCAGGGCATAGGCGCCAACCACCCCTGCGCACATGGAAAGCAATGGCAGCAGGGTCCCTGCCCCTGTGCCGGCCCCCTGGATGGCTGTGATTAGGCCACAATGGCCAGGCGCCAACTTTTAAGTGCCACCACCTGATCATTCCTCATCGCCTACATTGCAGCTACATATTCTAACCTCACCACCTTTCAAGCCCTTCCTTCACTTTGATTCTTCCTGTCTACCTATAGCTTAAAATAACATCAACTTTCTCTCTCCTCAAAGATCAATTGCATCAGGCCATCCTCCTCATGTACTGTACTCACCATAGAAAGAAAGAAAGAAATATAAGAATCAATAGTGTACATTACATGTAGACACCTCCCTGACCATCTATAGTTGCTGTTCTACTGCTTGAGAGGCCGGCGGCTATAAATGCCCAGCCATGACATATGCATGGCTCTCTCTACACACCACACCATCACCATCAACATTGCATCTTCCCTCTCTCCACTGCCAAACTTTTTGCCCGAGCTAGACAGGGACGCCAGTTCTCTTCTTCCACTTCGTGTTTAGCCATCTTTCCTCTAGCTAGAGTCCAGCCAGAGCAAGGATAGCAGCAATGGCCATGCACCCAGCTCTCTCCCATGGGCACCCCCCGGCGTGGCCGTGGGGGATGGCCATGTACACCAACCTGCACTATCACCACCAGTACGAGCGGGAGCAGCTGTTCGAGAAGCCCCTCACGCCCAGCGACGTCGGCAAGCTCAACCGACTGGTGATCCCCAAGCAGCACGCCGAGAGGTACTTCCCTCTCGGCGGCGGCGGCGGCGGCGACGCCGGCGAGAAGGGCCTGCTGCTGACCTTCGAGGACGAGGCCGGCAAGCCGTGGCGGTTCCGGTACTCGTACTGGACCAGCAGCCAGAGCTACGTCCTCACCAAGGGCTGGAGCCGCTACGTCAAGGAGAAGCGCCTCGACGCCGGCGACGTCGTGCGCTTCGAGCGCGTGCGCGGCGGCCTCGGCGTCGGCGACCGCCTCTTCATCGGCTCCAGGCGCCGGGGCGAGAGCGCGCCGGCGCCGACGCCGCCACCGCCGGTGCGCGCCCCGCCGCCCGCGGTGAACGGCGGCGAGCAGCCGTGGAGCCCCATGTGCTACAGCACGTCGGGGTCGTCGTACCCGACCAGCCCCGCCAGCTCCTACGCCTACCACGCAGGTAATTAACGTACATGAATTCCAATCCAAGAAGAACAAAGCACCGAGATAATTTACTGCAAAGATTATGCCGGCAGAAGCTTACGCCATTATTTTTCCATGGATGATCGCAGGAGAGACGACGACGGAGACCAAGAGCAGCGGGCCGGCGTCGGCGCCGTCGAGGAAGCTCCGGCTGTTCGGCGTGAACCTCGACTGCGGGCCGGAGCCGGAGCCGGAGACGCCGACGGCAATGTACGGATACATGAACCAGCAGAGACCCTCCTACGCGGCAGTCTCGGCGGTGCCAAATTACTGGTCAGTAGTCCGTACTGCAAAGATCACAAAGTTCAGTTCAGTTCCACTAAAATAAGCTGGTCCCATAGAAATAGAAATCAAGTGGTACTAGCTAGACTCATCAAGCATCATCAAGCTCTTTCCCGAATTAAATAATTTGTGGAAAATTTGTATACTGATTGAAGTTTGTTCTGAACCCTAAACAGGGCAAGTTCATAGGGAGGGAAGAAGAGATCTGAGGCCATGCTTTGCGGAATCCTAACAAGCAGCAATGAAGAAACTAGCTATAGTTACAAGTAGCAGCCTACTACTACTACTACACTGCCACCACCACCGGTCTCTAGTCTCTGTACTGGTCGAGTGATGACAGGTCTGAATTGACCTGCGGAAGGAAACGCAAGGGGGTGAAAGAGATCCCTTGTTTCCCGAGCAATCTTCCTTGCATCACCGCAGAACTTTTCCATCCTTTTTTTTTCTCTCCATCATGTCTTCCAGAAACCCTACCTGCAGTACGGATGAAGGCCCTTGCAGCAGGTGGTAGGAGGTTTCAGGAAACATCAGGTTGAAAAGGAGAGGCAGAGAGAGGGAAGGGGATGGTGACACATGAAAAAAAACAAAAGGGCATGCGTGCAACGAGTATGTGTCATCTGTAGTGGTGTGAAGGGGGGGTGGGTCCATGAACAAGCAAAATGTGATGGGTGAAGTTGATGTATGTTTATGTACTGTGTCTTCTTCTCCCTCCCCTGCCTGCTCAAGGAAAAAGGAAATGTCCCCATGGGGATCTTGCTCTCGCTACATGACGCCCTTCTTCTACTGCAGTAGCTGTACTGTTCTAGACAACCTGCAATCATATTTCCCCTCCCCCTACTTTTGAACAATGGAAAGCAAGAGAGAGCAAACATTTCATTTTTGAATAAGTACAAGGTACATGATGAGATGGCTAAATCAACAAAACAAACTGTAGATGACCAAATGTTAAGATCATGAACACTCAATCAGATCAATGCTTTTTGCTCTTCCTGTCTACTTCATGCAATCAATCCACAGTAGTTTCACCTCAAGGGGTAAGTAAAGCATGCCAGCTCTAGGTACATGCATGTGCAATGCAATTCACCTTCTCCAAACAAAAAAATAAGCAAGCAAACAAACACACCCCAGGTTAAAAGAGAAGAAACACTGAAATTCAATTCATAGATGTCCAAGGACGTAAATAAATTATTCCAAAGGCGCTGTGCCGCAAGCGATGCCGACATCTGGGGATTTCCATGTCCTGATCTCTCCCTAGTCTATTGATGGCCGGTCTCCGCCTTTTTGTTCCCTCGGGAAGGAAAGGCTCGGCAAAAGTTTCAGTGTCCAAGTGGGCTCGGTTTTGCCCTAATAGGATACTCAGGAAAAAGCCTGGTGGCTAAGCTGCAGACGGTCTCTAGAGCGAGGCAGGTTTCAGACAGGAAAGCGGCACTAAACTCCAATTAACAGCGAGATTCCCCGCACCCGCAGCGCGTATCAAAAGATGGACGTAGATCTGTCCCCCACTTTGGCTGCCTGCCTACGTTGGAAAGGCTTTGCTTGTACGAGGCTGAACCACACCACCACACATCTATGCTCTAGCCGGTCAAATTATTCAGAACATGCAGCAACGTAGTAGATGCCTGGAGGAAGAAACATGGCTTAACCGAGATGACGTGGAAGGATCAGCTCTTAATTAAGGCCTCAGGCCGTGGCTAGCTGTAACAAACTACTTGCCTTCGTGTCCACTTGTGAGACACAAGGAAGTTTAAACAAGGTGCATGAAGAATCTAGACTCTTACCTAGGTAGAAGGTAGGACCCTTAATCGGGGTATATGAGACCAGATCATATCTTACTAAAAAGACTGTGATACAGCAAGTTGCCTGAGAGATAACAAGTGCTCAACCTGCAGTACAAGTGCAGGTTAAATTAGTACTCACTCTGCAGTACAAGCGCAAGATAATGATGCAGTGTATTAAACGGGGTCATAGAATACTGAACTGATTAGGGTGAAACAATTGAATACCGAACTGATTAGCTAGGAGAAAAATAAACGAGACGCAGGTCGTTTCACATTCATCTGAATCAGTGGAGGTAGCGGCAACTGTGGTAACGATGATTAATCCCATATGTTAGCTGCCCTATCAACAGCAAGATCTCCTGTCTGCTAGCGAGAACAGG
Organism: Eleusine indica; assembly: GCA_030378355.1. NCBI lineage: Eukaryota > Viridiplantae > Streptophyta > Magnoliopsida > Poales > Poaceae > Eleusine > Eleusine indica. The sequence goes on from CM059494.1 coordinate 52,885,011, forward strand.
AGCCATGTGCAGCGGGGAAGGAGCTTTCCCTAATGACCAGAAATGAACCTTATCCGAGGCAGGCACACCCCAGGACTGTATGCATGATCAACTCCTTTGAACACCGGATAATATTATCTTAACGCTAGTGAAAAAGTGTCATGTGAGTGCCATAATGGTAAAGGAGACTCTTGCCTACTGCACTCAGCACATACCGAGAAAAAGGAAGTGTTCCTTTCGTGCAAAAGAGAGTTGTAAAGGATACAAGTGCAAAGTACAAACTAATCACGTCATCAGTGTTAAAGAACACTACAGCTAAATAAGCAGTTCTAATTTGCCGCGGAACAATTAATAATAATATATATACATGTCGCTATCTGGGAACCAAATACTATACAGGACTACATTTATAGGAGAGAAAAATTTTTACATGCCACTGAAAATTTTCCCTATTTCTTCTATGCCATTGAATAATTTATTTATCCTAAATTTTTTGTAAATTTTTATACTAAGAGAATCACATAAGAAAATGTTTTTGTTATTATCACATGTCTTTATTCTCTTTCTTTTTTACGTTAAAATTAGCAAACATAGACAATGTTAAATGTTATTAAACCTTAACGCTTTGCCATGTTAACTAATTTTAAATTCAAAAATGTTATAGAACCAAAATATTTTCCAACAACCAAAAAAGTTCCTCACATGTTACTCAATAGATCTACAAATTTTCATAAACTTTGTAGTAAAGAAAATATCTTTTTTGAGCTAGCGAATAATGAAAAATGTTAAACATTGTCGCCAATGGCATACAAGACATAGAAATTTAAGTGGTTGGCATAAAGAGAACTTCAAAATTTTCAATGGCACATAAGGAACTGCAAAAATTTTCAGTGGCATAGAGGGAATTGGCTCTTTATAGGAAACAATAAGGTAAACAAAACTTACTTCTATGTTATGAGGTACTAACTGATAGGCACTACAATGACTCCCGGGGAATGGTAAGCACTAAAGTTAAAGTAAAAGCCAAGATGACGGTAGTGGTAGTGCCTCGCAAGACAAGAGTGAATGACTCCTGGACTAATGGCAGCATCAGAGGCCTGGCCCGTCAAAACTGGCCGGGACCTACAAACAAAATACTTATGATAGAGGCACCAGCCACAAGATCTTTTCAATACACGAGGCCCATGACATCATGGAGCACATGAACTAGCATGGTCCACAAGAAATGGCTAAACAGCCTAAACTAATGAATAGTAGTAGTCATCATCTCCTCAGTACCTGCTAGTGCTTCTAGACGCCAGCTTTTATACACAGGCAGTACTTTCCTTGAAAACAGATGTAACATGTGCGGATAGTGGACCAAGGAAGACTTTGTAGGACCTAATGTATGTCAAGTTGTACCACAATGGGCAAATTATGCATGGCAAAGTTGGTAAAGATGACAAAATGACCAGGACAAGCAATTTCACTGCATTGATACTTCCTGTGTTATACTGTAGTGCAATGAGAGCTAAAGATGTTTCGTATTTATGATGAAAGGTGTCACAAGATAACAGCATCCTAGGCCAGCTGGCTATGCATTTGTTCTCAGAGGTAGAAAGGACCTTGACAAAGCAATAAACTCAACTAGTACAACCTTAGGATCAAGATTTGTCATAAGAGAGAATGTCTCAGATAGGAGTAATAAACCTTTTTGATTTTGAATCTAGGCTTACACACATGTTATTGTGTATAGAAAATAGGAGCTGGCATGCCTGGCAATATTTCTAGAATACTCAAGATCTTATTGGCTATGGGCAAACCTATTTAGTCAACAAATAGCAACTATTAACTGAAACCTTGGAAACAAGATTTTTTTTTTTTTAAAAAAGAAAAGCCTCCTGCATCATCAAAGCTTCAGGGAAACTTGGCTGTCACTTTTGAAAGTCAGGAGAATTGCTAGAGAGAACTACTACTAATATGGTTAATGCCACAATGCTCTAACTTAGAATTTCTGCTATGAAGTATATTTACATATACAGAATAAGAAATAAAAATTGAAAAAAATGCAAAAAAAATATGGGAATAGTTAACATACCACTTTGATAATGCATTGCCAACTAGAAAGATAATGATAGAGATTGGACCATAAGGTTCTATAGCCAAAGTTGTTTACCAATTGGTGAGCTTCCCCTAAATACAGCAGTGTTGCATTTAAAAGAAGAAATCCTTTCCCCATGTATATTTCTAAAAGTTTGACAAATCTTGCATCCATTTCCTATGTATAGCTCTACAGAAACAAACTCATTGCTCAAAATGCATTGGCTTATAATGTACTAACACAAGCACTGTACAAAATATAGATTTGTAGCCTGGAAGGTTGCACTATCTATTTGGATAATCAACTAAAAGAAATGCATTATTGACTTGAGTGACAGAGATATCAGTACAAGTGCTGACAAAATCTTTAGTGCAGCATGACATTGCCACAAAGCAACAATTTACTATACAAGATTGTGACCGATAAATGAATGCAGTTCCTTATTAGGTCCTCAGTTACCAGAATCCCAACAACAACAAGGCCCATCTTTAATATAGTGATATCTGTTGATATAAATTTTGAAAGTCTGCCCAGACCTTAATGAAAGTAACAGAAATTCTGGTATACTGAAAGCATACTGATTAAAGGACAAGTAAATGATAGCTTGTCGCTGTGGTGTTCAATAAACTCCTCTTTTTGGTCAGTCACATAGATTATTCAGGTCAATGCAGTGTGTGGGTTCTGTGAGTAAATTCTCTCATATCCGGATAAACTTTCTCCAACATAGCATGCATATGAATGATTCCAGGGTCTTACTATAACCATGAACTTTACCATTTGCCTAGACCCAACTTGTGCCCATATCTGTCCTTGCACCACTATCCTTCAAATACCTCCTTGCCAATGCAGCATTCTCCCAGCTTTTACTGGCAGCATATATATCTGAGAGCAAAACATGGTTCGCTCCATTTTCAGGTTCAAGTTTAAAAAGCTGTTCAGCTGCTAGTCGGGCCAATCCAGTATGCCTGTAGTTCCGGCATGACCCCAGCAACGAACCCCATATAGATGCCGTTGGTTCAAATGGCATTTGTTGAATTAGTTCCCAAGCCTCATCAATGTTCCCGGATCGCCCCAAAACATCAACCATGCATGAATAATGAAGGACATTAGGTTCAACAGTCTGATCAGACATTAGCAGGCTAAAGTATCGCCGGGCCTCTTCAACAAAACCTGCATGACTGCATACTGACAGAACAGAGAGATAAGTAACTTCATTTGGAAAAATGCCTGCCTGATGCATTTTCTCAAAGAGAATCATTACTTCCCGAGGATGGCCATGCTTAGTAAAACTAGCAATCATTGCATTCCATAGGACAACATTTTTGCGTCCCATGTCTGAAAAAACTGCATAAGCTTTCTTAATATGTCCACACTTTGAATAGACATCCACCAGAGATGATGCCACAAAGAAGTTACCATGAAAACCATGCTTGATGATAATTGTGTGCAGCTGTTTTCCTTCTATCGTCAATGCTAAGCTTGCACATGTGCTGAGTATAGCAGAAAGAGTGAATTCAGTCAATTCCATCCCTTGTCTTTGTGAACTCTGGAATAAACGCAATGCCTCATCATGAAGACCATTTCGCACAAGTCCTGCAAACAATGAACTCCATGTAACTGCAGTTTTCTCAGTCATTTTCTCAAATACTAAGCGGGCATCCTTCATCATATTACACTTAGCGTAAGCATCAAGAACTGCTGTTCCAACAAAACTATTGGAGTCTAACGCAAGCTTAAAGGCAACAGCGTGTAATTGAGTGCACTCTGAGATAGCATATTTTGCAGCACATGCACAGAGAGTGCTGGATAAGGTAAATTCACTCATCCTTGTCCCTTCTCGGTGCATCTTTGAGAAAAGTTTCAGAGCTTGCACATCATCTCCACTGCAAGTATACCCAGAAATCATGGTATTCCAAGAGACTATGCTTCTGACAGTCATTGCATCAAAAACACGACGTGCGCAATCATTTCTGCCACATTTTGTGTAAAAGTTGATGAGAATATTGCATGTGATAGTATCAGTTACCAGGCCCAAATGGATGGCTAAACCATGGCAGCTTTCCCCAACCAAGAGGGACCTTCTCTTTGCACACTGTTGCAAAAGTTCATGGAGTGCAAACACGCCAATCAAATTCCCATCAAACCTAACAAGTCTTTCATCCTTTATGGCAATTCTATGGTTCAGCTTGTCATGAGAAGAACGTGCAGCAAAACAAAGTCCTGAGCGTAGAACAGTAAGAAATTTGGTACTTCGAATTATAGTGTGATGGTTAAACCAAAGTCCCATTCAAGCAAAGCCAGTTGCCTAAAAGCTCTTAGTATAACTCAAAGGCAAACTTCACAAGTGCCATTTATTTGCCTCACAAAAAAAGGGACAATCCATATGAAACATGATCCTGAGAAAATATGTCAGTGTAAATATATAAGGACGAAAAAACATGGAAAAAAATTGAAACAACTTAAATAAAATGGACCTGTTGGTCTAACTCCTTTGTGCTGTGCAAGTTGGGGTCAGTATGATACATGTTATGAGCAGCAAAAAGTAGTATTTCAATGGTACATGCCAAAGCTAATTAGCTGCAGGTTTCATTTCGATATTTTAGTTTTAGTATTGCTTCATACTTAAATAGAGTTTTACAGATCGATGGCATCTGAAGAATGGATTTGGCGCCAAGGAAAGCTGTGAACGAGCATTCATTTAACATAAGGCTTTTCCGATTGTACACATGAGCTACTCCTACATCAGAACAGTGTCAAGAGACCAGTCTAGATGAAAATGTTGTCTCTATACCTGCAACCCACGGATACTTAACCAGGGTTCTCCCACTCAGTTTACTGAACAGTGAACAAACAACAAATTCCCAACCATCCCCATCACTGGAATGCAAACATTCAGGAACTGTCCATATCTTGAAGAAGCCCACAGAAGCTATATAACATGAGCAGGAAAATATGATGCATCCAAAACTACGGCCAACATATTCTCTAGCAATGCAGTGGATTCAGAAATTGGATAAAAATTATGGAAAATACGAATATTCCACTTGTTAACATGATTTTTTATATACTTTCTAGTATAAACAAACAGGCAAGCTTTCTAACAACGTACCTCTCTCGGTGGGGCATTCGGTCGAGCACCTTCGGTGCGTGCTGCGAACGACCTAAATGTCGCGCCGCCACTCCTGGCAGCGTACACTACGCACCTCCAGGGAGCAAGGAGCTGCAGAACGAGGACGATTTGGACGCCGCGTCCAGACCCCGAGGAACCGGCGGATGCGAGCGCCGAGGTCACACAGGGAACCGCCGGCGGGATCGAAACCTGTGCGGGATCATCCGCCGGCATCTGCCTGTCACCCTGTGTGACGAAAGGCAGAACAATGGGTGGTTACACGACCAAGTCGTGCCTCTAACTCGGTCGAACGATTTTAAGCCCAACGTAAATACGGAAGTGCGGACGTCCACGCTGTATGGCCCAACTGGTTGCTCTGGCAGTCTGGCTCCCTTCGTTTGCATGAAGCCCAATACGGCCCAACTGACTACTCTGCTTCCGCTTCACCTTGGCGTGCAACCGCGCCATGGTGGTTAACACAAGGTAGCGCACGCTGTGGGGTGACATCACAGATTGCAATAGCATACGGCAAGATGATCACATCCCATTCACATCATTCGGGTCTCTTTTTTCCTTCGCCATCGGTAAGGTTAGACACGAATCTTGCCTGCCTTGATGCTTTAGTTTCTCATTTGTAGGCTGAACCTTTCTCTTGCACTAGCAGCACTACTACAGATTTTATTTCATGCTAGCCACAGCTGGACTTCACCAGGTCGATCAGTTCCTCCACACTGCACTTTCCAGAAAAGGATGGCCATTTGCAACACCCGGTTCTGAAACTCTCTCAACTTTTTGCCACTGAAACTTGGTACCATACGCCCACGCGTAAATTCATTGTTTTCGTGTGACGGTGATCCGTGATGTAGACACCTAACGCCCTGAGTTTAGTTTATTGCTTAATGAATTCATTGGCCAGATGTCATATCTTCTCTAGAGGTGAATACAGGGGAAATGGGCAGAACACTACTTTTTCTGCCTGTTTTCTCTGCCTGCCAAGGAATGCATGACAGTTAAAAACACTGGCAAGCAGCAGCCATGAGGCTTCAGTTAAGCTCTTAACGCTATGTATACACATGGATTCTGCTGTTGACTGTTGTGAAGTGTTTCAAACTAGTAGTATATGGTGTCACTATACCAGCACACTAGGTCAACTAGTTAGGCGATAGTAAGGAAACGATAAAGTAGTTACTTGAGTTGCATGCAATCTGCATCGTACACACAAGGTTGGGAGTTTGGTAGCATTTGACGATTATCATCTTTCTCGATATATGCGTGACTCCAAAAGTAAACGCCCTCTTGTTCATCATCTATGAATGCATTGTATGGGTATGATAGTAGAAAACGTTGCCCTGACTAAGAGTGCAGATATGACAGCAAATTGACCATTATTACCTGTTGCTCTTCTCTTTGCATTTAATTTTTGTGACATTTTTTTATAATGAATTTTTGTGACATTATTCGTTCGCTGCTACATTGAAGAAGTCAATGGACTTCTAGTAAATCACAAAAGTTACAAAACTTCGAACATTTGATTTGATCCATTGGGCCCATCTTCGAGTATCTAGTAGGGCCTAACGACCATGCATCTACATTATTGTATTGCATAGGCAGGGCCAAATGCAATTTCGTCTAAAGCAAAAGAAGTACACATGAGAAGGCAATTATCGCATGTCAGAAATGGAACCAACGCTCAATGCTTGTCATTCGTCAATGCCTAGAGAAACCTCGAAAAAAGAAGTGTCGGCAGATGGAGCTTGTGGAACTAAAATTCCGAATCAAAAAGAGACTGTGCTGCTCTTCTCAGGCTGCACTTTCACTGCTCTCAATTTGGTGGCGAATGGATGGCGGTGGAAGAAAATTTGGCTCTGCTCCGTAGTGGATAATGGATTTTTATTCCTGCACTGATCGTTTCGGAGACGACAATGGTAATGGATTATGTTGGCATTTGGAGCTTTCAACTTTTCTGAAAGCACAAAGCATGTTCACATAATTACAAGATGCAATGGAACTTATGTGTAACAGTTTGAGCTCAAAACTTTGCTAAATGAGTAAATTTCACAAAACTACAGGTTTTGTGTCAAAACTATCACAAAACTACAGATTTAAAGAGTTGTATTACAAAAGTACGGATTTAGTGCACCCTTTATCGTAAAACTACAGATTGAACAAGTATTATCGCAAGACTACATATTTAGTGTCCGTGTGAATCGTAAAACTACAGATTTTACAAAGTTAAAACCTGTAGTTTTATGATAAATTGACTCCTTAAATCTGTAGTTTTATGGTACATCTTATTAAATCTGTAGTTTTATGATGCAAATGTGTATTAAATCTGTAGTTTTGTGATAGTTTTATAATAAAACCTGTAGTTTTGAGAAATTTACTCTTGTTAAATACAGTATTACTAGTACAACCCACCTTCCCCATTATCTACTTCAAAAAATAATCAGATCCGCTATTGAAACTCAGCATGCAGCACTAAGGTAATGTGTATTCTTGTTTTTGCTGCCCGTATCACCTTTTCAAATTCCTGAAACAAGCCACCTCTATCAACTTTTTTATTTATGTAAAATTTCAATGGCACCAATCTAATTAACCCTAGAAGATATCTTCTTCAATCCTCATCTACTAAGTTTATCAACACTTATAGAAAAAGTTTCAAAAATCATCAGAGTTTTTATTGAAAAAAAAACAGAGTTTTAACCTTTCAAATTTCAAGACTACTTTCCTTGATGCAGAATATCTTCGGAGGAACATATTGATTTTGTTTTTGGAGACTGATACAAAAGGATACACACAGACATTATCAACAAAACATGTCTAGCCTTGGAAGTGTTGGCCATGAGCATGTTCACTTCAAATGGATGGCAATTTCAGCAAAGACTTAGCTCTTAATCTTTTTTTCCTTGTTTTGTTCGATGATGCACCGCCTTATGCTGGCATTTTGGGATTGTAATAATGTTGCACCTGTTGACAGTATGCACAAACATGTAAAAGGCCGAAACTTTATTTTTTATTATCTAAAAATTCAAGACTACTGTTATCCAGAGAAAAGTTGTCCATGCGACCATGCATGTCATTTCCCTCGGCATCATTCCGTCAACATAACTCATACTACAGTTGTAGCGCACCCACCTCTAGACAAATAATTTGCGCCAGTGAGACACTGGTGCAAGCATGCCAATCCATTTCCCTCCACAGATCATTTCTCAGAGCAGATTTTCCATGAGCTCTTTTAGCGGAATTCAAGCGGGAAAAGGTAAAGTGGGTGTCTCCAAATGCGCATGCATTTGTGCACAGTAACAATGATCGCTTCAATCACCTGGATGATCTTCAAAAAATCACAAGATAAGCATGAAAGGAAGAAACGGCGACCATACATAGAGTTATCGTTTTTTTTTTCAATTAGCGAAATGACGTGCATCTTCTGCGAATGGATGTCGCAATCTTGGCTTAAATTGTAAAATTTGCACACCGGCAATAAACTTGCACCCACCAACCGAGTATTGAAACTCCTGAACCTTTTCACACGTCATCGTTTTCGTGTGATCATAATGCGATCACCTGATGCACTTCGTGATCAGGACAACAGGTTATTTTATTACACATACGAAAGTGAAATCTATGGATCAAATCTTATCTTTCCTCAGGCCAGGTTGTTTAACCATCATGAAAAAAATCCGAAGCAGGGCAAAAGGACATACTTTTTCAGTCCACTGGAGAATGTGTAAAAGTTGGAAACTAGCGACCGGCAGGTTTCAATAAAGTCCTTATTATTAGAGTAGTTTTAATATGCATATTATCTCCAGTAATTTACTAGTGCTAGTGATGAGAGTAGCAATGTTATTTGTACATGATTGCATACATTTACGCACAATACCACTATGGGTACAACGGTAATTTGTTGAGTACATCACCGCAGGCCAGCCCTACATCCCGCCGGTCTGGCTCATTCCTATCTCGCGCTGCCCGACGCCGCCGCCTCCCGTGTCGAGCTCCTCCCGACTCGCGTTGCCGCCACATTCAATTACAAGTTTACCCTTTTGATCTTTCAATAATGCCCTAGTAATTACTGTTTCAAATTACTGCTAGTAGTAATTATTACTCTACTATTAGTAATTACTACATTGCCACCAATACTCACTGTAAGTAATATACATATAGTAAAACTGCTCTAATTAATACTGTATACATATCTTTTTCATTATCTCAAATTAATATATGGTATATATATTCATTGGTACGACAGAGTATGTCAGCAAATTAGGCCATGTTTCATGGGTGAAACCGTGAACGTAGGAAAGGACTTAAAAGGTACTTCTTACTTGCATTTCCTGCAATCTGCCTCTCACATACAAGGTTGAGAGTTTGGTACTAATCACTCAGAGCTCTTTATTGACCCTCGAAAAGTAAAGGGGTAATGCTCAACAATTCTGAAATGCATTTTACGGGGTTTGCTTCTACCATGATTATTGCAGAATTCGTTGCAACTGAAACTGAAGATTACACTCCCTTTAAATTTATTTTTTATGAGATTCTACACCGAAAACACAATGGAGTTCCTTGTGAATTACACAAGGCAAAAAATGGCCACTTGATTGTGCTCATAATAGGGTCTCTCCGAAGGAGTCAAGTGCAGCAAATATGCATGAGCTGGGTAACGACCGTATCTGCATTGTTGAGTTGCATATGCAGGGCAGAGATTTGGTCTAAAGCAAAAGGTGTGCACACGAAAAGGCGATGATCGCTTGCCTGAAATGGAACCAGCGCTCACCGTTTGTCTTTTCGTTTCGTTTGTCAATACCTAGTTGCCTACAGAAACCTCATAAAAGAAGTGTGAGCAAATGGAAGTTATGGAAAGCAAATTCTGAACAAAGAGAACCTATGCTTTTGCTCTCAGGCTGCACTTTAATTGTTCTCGGTGTTAGATGGTGAATCTATGGAGGTGGATGAAAGTTTTCCTCCAGCTACCCTCATCTGCTTGTTTCGCAGATATGGACGCCGTTATTGCACTCATCATTTCGCAGATACAAACCGAATAACTTGACGTCTTGAGCTTTCCACTACTCCGGAACGACAAAGTGTGTTCATAAAAAATAACAGTTGTGTGGCATTTTTTATGCGTATGAGTTACAAAAACTGTTAAACGTATGTTGTATTAATGATTGATGGATTATATTGGATGAACTTATAAGCTACTACTACTTTTTTTTTCCGAAAATGTGGCAGGAGTGCTGCCATTCATTAAGCAAGAAGAGCAAAGTTACAGCCTATTTTTTATTACATAATTGTAGTAAAAGAAGACAAAACAACACCAATCAGCCTTTTGTAGTCCAGAACAGAGAAGGCAACAACTGTCAAGGCATGGTCGTTAATCTAACAACGAAGCTTGCTTGTATGATTTGATGTTGTCGATTAGCAATGAGACAACTTGTCTAAAGAATTGTTTCTTCTGATCAAATATCCTTCTATTGCGTTCCTGTCACGGACCCGTCTTACCACGGAGACGGTTCCGTTCCAGGATCTCCCTCGGGTGGCGACACGCGTTGTGGCGTCCAATAGTACAATACATGACAGGGAAAAATAATTGCAATAGGAACATAGGTGGAGAAGCAGAGTTTACATAAATCCGAAGTTATATTACAAACCGGAGTTTTGACAGAATAAATTGCGGAAGCGAAAAAGTTCAACACTGGTACCAGTTTGACGAAATAGCTAAGATACAGGTCGCCCTCTCACGGCGACACACAGAGAACATCCCGGCCATACTAGGTGCCTTGCCCAAGCACCATACCGGCAAGCAAGGACCTAATCCTCATCTTCATTTGTGCACAGCTCCCATTCGATGTTCCAACAGTCGGGACGCTGGCCCTCCCAATGGAATCTTCCTCCACAGTGGCACTCCCCGACCTGGTCATCTGAAAACCACATAGAGCTACGCCCTGAGTAACTAGTTTACTCAGCAAGACTGACCCGTCAAAATGGCCAACTACAGCCGACGCCTAGACATGCAAAGGCTGGGGATAGGGTTTAAATTGCCAGAAAACCCGCCTAAGAGTGGATCCTTATTTTTCAAGTTTTAGCATCAAGTTGAGTTGTCATGCAGAATAATAAATTTAGTTTACACTAGGGCTATAACAATCATGGTTATAATATAATCATAATTTCAAACAGCAATATTAAACCCACACATCATCTTAATGGCTTCCGGCACTGTTCTGTAGCAGCGATCAAGTGGTACTCGTTACTGTGAGGGGCAGCGACTCGAATCGATTTACATCCTACAGGAGAAACCTGCTTGCACGACCCATACGCGCTTCCGGGAAGCCGCATGTAGCAACCTTTCGCTCACGGTACCGCAGGGTCTTCCGGGTCCAGACTTCCCTGAGAAGGGTCCCCCATCGCGATGCGCCTCATGCCGCCATCCGTGGGTGGATTGTTCCCTCCTCTCAGCCCCAGTTCCACCAAAGAAGGGAGAAGTCTATCTTCAGACCAAGCGGTAGTCGTAGCTACGTCGGTTTACTGGGCCCATATCTCCAGCATGCAAACAGTACGTTCAAACTTGATCCCATGGGCTGGACACGAGGCGTAGCCTTAGGAGGGACTCGGACGGGGCTACCTCCTTGAAGACAAGATGTCCTTCCCTTTCCACCTAGTTGCCCGTCCGGTCTTCATTGTGATTCCATTCACCCTTTCCTTTATCCGATATCATTCCCCAGTGATAATAATTCCTACCTACGAGTGGTCTCCATACCACTCGATAAACAGTCGTCTTACTTTAAGCAGAGTGACTATCGTCCTGAGGCTAGTAATCGGGAAAAGGGACCTACTGCACGCTAGGGTTTCAATCAACTCCTATCACTTAATGCACAGACAAGCTTATATTTCTAGCTAGTGATAGAACAAAAATTCAAAACGGGGTTATGCACCGGGGCTTGCCTTGGTTCTGCTCTTGGTCAGCTACGGTACCTTCGGCTCCTTCGGGATCCTGCTCCGGTCCTGCCTCCACGTGGTTCACGGCGTGATCTATATGATGCAAGAGGGAATGCTATGAGAGAAGATTCATGGCACTTTCTCAATAAATACGTTAATGCACACTGTTGTCAGTGGAATTAATGTGTGCGGCGAGACGTTCGAAAGCATCACTCAAGGAGTGGGGCACAGGACGAGGGTACTTCGTGTATTTCCTTCATGGACTCCAGTACTTGACCACGACAACGTCGCATCCAAGTACGGTGTGTCGGTGGGTGCCGGGCAAAGCTGTGCAAGTACCACAAACAGCCCTAAAGCGGATCCATTTTATCAACGGTTGAAAATTGCACTCGGGGCACAATTTATTTCGTCGACACGGTTCTGCCCTTCAAAAGGGGCAGGGGTGATTACTATAATTAGGTTACACCAGGAGAGAATTAATTGTTAAGTTTTCCTATCAAAAACTAAGCCAAGAATTAATTATTAATTATTATAAGGAAAAAGGTATTAAATTAATTTCAGATAATAAACAGAGAATTTCTTTATGGAAATTTTCCAGGAAGACTAAAACTGAAAACCCTACGTGGAGGCAAATTTTTTAATATTTTATCAGCTCTCTGTAATTAATTAAAATTCTATTAGTGTTTCTCCTATTTATTTTAACCCTGGTATAAAAATTACTAAACATGTGGCATTAGTATTTTTCTACAACAGTGCAAGTTTACACCAGTCTAACAAAATTTATTTTGCTACAAAATTCCCATTATTCAATTTACTATGCAATTTACTAGTTTAACCTATTTCTGGAAATGAATAAATTACGAAAATCCGATTTAAACACCGCGGGCCGCAAACAGGCAGCCCACTGGGCTGGGACTCGCGCGCGGCCCAGCGCCTTCGCGCGCGGCCCAGCGGCAAGCGCGAGCGCGAGGGCGCTCGGCCGAGCGCGGCCCAGAGCGAGGCCAGGCCCACTGGCCTTCGCGGCCCAGTAGCCAGCGGGGCCGAGGGCGCGCGCGCGCGCATGCTCTCGCCGGAGCACGGCGGCGCCGGCAGGGGGGGCTCGCCGCAGCTCGCTGCGGTCCCTGGCTCGGGCTGGTCCAGAAGGGAGAAATGATCTACTCAACACCGCGCACTCATCTAAGCTATCGGAGACCACCGGCGATGGCCGGACGTAGCCCAGCGACGGCGGCGGAAACAGGGCAGGGTCGTCGTCGGCTAGCACGGCAGGGGAAGGACGGTAGGGCTTGGGATCTAGACGGAAAGCCTCACTGGGGCACCGAGAAGGAGGTCACCGAGCTTCTCCTGTAAGAGGGAGGCCGGGGTGCGGTCTCACCGACGAGGTGGGGGGTTGCGGTGGTCGGCGGCGGCCTCGAGCGACGAACTAGGGGAAAATGTGGTCGGATTTTCCCATCCCGAGCTCAAACGCGTGCGCGAACAAGATGGGGAGCTCCTCGAGCAAAGAATCGGTCAGGGGCTCACCGTGGGTGCCGGGCGATGCGGTGGGGCGGCTGTCGGAGACGGGGAGGACGAGGTCGATTCGCGGCGGCTTGATGCGGGAAGGGGAAGATGGCTTCGCGTGGAGCTTGAAGACGCCGAGGCGAGGCCGTGGACGTCGACGAGCTCCTGGAAGCGACGGCGAGGCGGCGGTGGTGTGGAGCAGCTCCGGGCGGCAATGGCGCGGCGCGCGGGCGGAAGAGGGAGAGACAGTGCGGAGTGAATGCGGGGCTCCGACAGCGCGGCGGTCGGCAAAAGGTATGTCCGAACGCGCGCGTGGGCCCGTCGATCCGTGGCAATGGCCGTTGGCCGTACGCCGGCGACCATGCGGCGCGCGACAGGCGGGGCAGCGCGGCCTCGGCCGGGTTGTGTTTTCTCTGAGTCGCTGACAGTCGGGTCCCATGGCTGTTTTTCTTTTTCCCTTCTTTTTCCAATCCTTTCAGCCGACTGACTTTGCAAATTTTGTTAGAATTAATCCAGATCTGCTAAAATCAGACCAAAATTATGGTAGGCTCCCCATAATGCGCTGGTTTTTACAAAAATACTAACTACCAACAGTCCCCACTACAAAAAGCTCAGGAATTTTATGAACAGAGCTGGTTTTTAACCATTCTAACAATTATTTGAGGCCTTTATTGATGGATTAAAATTCTGAGGAAATTCCCAAAATTCTAATTGACCAAGACCATCAACATATAATTTTTGCAAAGGTGAGTCTTATTGAAAATTTGGGACTTGCAGTTCAAAGGTCATTCAATTGGGTTTTGAATTTAATTGAATTGCAAATTTGAATTCAAACTCAAATGCTTGGTGTCGTGGTTTTATACTGCCTAGGTGACACCCTTGGGAGCCTAATGACACTAGGAGTGTCACAGCCCTCCCCCCTTAAGAAAAATCTCGTCCCGAGATTAAGAGAGGTGTTGAAGGTTTACCTAAATGGTGGTGTAGGAACTCGGGGTAGTGGCTTCGCAGGAACTCTTCAGTTTTCCAAGTAGCTTCTCTGGCGGTATGGTTGCTCCATTGGACTTTATAGAACTTCAGTGTCTTCTTACGTGACGCTCGCTCCTTCTCGTCCAGTACTTTTATCGGATGCTCGGCATAAGTCAGGTTAGGTTGTAGTTGTTGGGTGCTTTCCAGTGGTATGTACACCGGTGCTTTCAAACACCCCTTGAGTTGGGACACGTGAAACGTGTCATGCACTCCAGCGAGTTCCTCTAGCAGTTGGAGCCGGTAGGCCACTGGCCCACATCTAGCAATGATAGGGTAGGGACCAATATAACGGGGTGCTAATTTCCCGCGAATTCCAAACCGTTGCACACCCTTGGTGGGTGACACTCGGAGGTAGACCATATCGCCAACCCTGAATTCCAACGGGCGGTGCCTTTTATCTGCATAACTCTTCTGCCTGGACTTTGCCGCACGTAAGTTGGATTGGATTTCAAGTACCTTCTGTTCAGCTTGCTGCACTAGCTCCGGACCAAAGATTATCCTCTCCCCTGATTCCGACCAATTCAATGGTGTGCGACAGCGGCGCCTATAGAGAGCCTCGAATGGTGCCATCTTGATGCTTTCCTGGTAACTATTGTTGTAGGCGAATTCTGCCAAGGGTAGGTACTCATCCCACTTCTTGTTGTGATTCAGCACATATGCCCTCAACATGTCTTCTAGTATTTGGTTGACTCTTTCCGTTTGACCGTCTGTTTGGGGGTGGTATGCGGAACCTCTAATCAGCTGGGTACCCAGTGTCTCGTGTAGCTTCTCCCAAAAGCGTCCCACAAATTGGGAGCCTCGATCGGACACGATAGTCTTGGGCACTCCGTGCAAACACAGGATTCGCTCAACGTAGAGTTGCGCATACTTTTACATCTTAAACCGCGTCGACACAGGGATGAAGTGGGCGACTTTTGTTAATCGGTCCACAACGACCCAGATGGAGTCGACTTTATGTGCCGTCAACGGCAGACCAACGATGAAGTCCATGCTGATATCTTCCCATTTCCAAGCTAGAACACTCAAGGTTTGGAGTAGGCCTGCCTTCTTCAGATGATCGGCTTTGACTCTGCGGCAGGTATCACATTCTGCGACATAACGTGCTATTTCCCTTTTCATACGAGTCCACCAGAATTTGGATCTCAAATCCTGGTACATTTTGTTGCTGCCCGGATGCATGGAGTATTTTGCCATGTGAGCCTCGTCCAAAATTTTCTTGCGGAGTTTCAGATCCTTAGGAACCACCAGTCGATTTTTGAACCATAACACACCCTCGGTGTCTTCTCGAAAGCATTGTACTTTAGCATCACCCTCCTTTAGTCTTCTTTTTAGATGTGCTATGCCTTCATCCTTTTTCTGAGCTGACACTATTTCTTCCCGTAAGGTAGGGATTAATGCTAAGTTGTATAGGGCTCCGTGGGGTGTTACTTGGACATAATGACCATCTTGGACTTGTGGGCTGACTAAGATATGGTGACAGTGAGCCTTGCGGCTTAGGGCGTCAGCCACTACATTCGCCTTTCCCGGGTGGTAATGGACTTCCAACTCGTAATCCTTAATTAATTCCAACCAACGACGCTGTCTCATATTCAGGTGGTCTTGGGTGAAAATATACTTCAAACTCTTGTGGTCAGTGTATATGCGAACTAAATTCCCAAGGAGGTAATGTCTCCACATTTTTAAGACCAATACGACTGCTGCTAATTCCATGTCATGCACGGGGTAATTCTGCTCGTGCTTTTTCAATTGCCTCGATCCATAGGCAATAACTCTTCCGTCTTGCATGAGCACACATCCCAATCCAATACCCGAAGCGTCATAATAGACATCGAACGGCTTCCCCAGGTCCGGTTGAGCTAATACTGGGGCCGTGGTCAGGTGCTTCTTCAAGGTTTGAAAAGCGTTTTCGCAGCTCTCATCCCATATGAATTTCTGATCCTTCTTAAGCAACTCCGTAATGGGCTTCGCGATTTTGGAGAAATTGGGAATAAAACGGCGGTAGTAGCCAGCTAATCCCATAAAACTGCGTATATGGAATACGGTCTTCGGTGTCTTCCAGTTCAGCACATCTCTTACCTTAGTGGGATCTACCGCGATGCCTTCCTCCGAAACAATATGGCCTAAGAACGGTACTTGCTTGAACCAAAACTCGCACTTGCTAAACTTAGCATATAGCTGGTGCTCCCTTAACCTCTGTAAGACAACACGGAGGTGCTCTGCATGTTCTTCCTCCGACTTCGAGTAGACTAGAATGTCGTCAATGAAAACCACCACAAACTTGTCCAATTCAGGCATGAATACCGAGTTCATGAGATACATGAAGTGTGCTGGTGCATTTGTCAATCCAAATGACATCACTAAATACTCGTATAGACCGTATCGGGTAGAAAAGGCGGTCTTGGGAACGTCCTCGGCACGAATTTTAATCTGATGATAACCCGATCGGAGATCAATCTTGGAGAACACCCTAGCTCCTATTAACTGGTCGAAAAGGATGTCAATACGGGGCAGTGGATATTTGTTCTTGATAGTCACCGCATTGAGGGGTCGGTAGTCTACACACAGCCTCAGGGTCTCATCTTTCTTCTTCACGAATAATGTCGGGCAACCCCAAGGCGAGGAGCTTGGTCTAATGAATCCCTTATCCAGTAGCTCCTTAAGTTGCTCCTTCAACTCCGCTAGTTCTTTAGGCGCCATTTTATACGGCCTTTTGGATATGGGCGCCGTTCCCGGCTGAAGCTCAATCTTGAACTCAACATCCCGATCCGGTGGAAGTCCGGGGACATCGTCAGGGAATACGTCCGGAAATTCTCTAACCACTGGAATATCCTTTATATGTCCGGCGGTGGTGTGGTGAACGCTTGGTGCGACCAGTTGGGGTGGTCGTACTCGGAAGCTTACGTTACCATGGGTGGGAGAGTTTAAGTGCACCGTGTAGGTGTCTATGTCCAGCATAGCTTTATGTTACCTCATCCAAGGCATGCCCAAGATAACGTCAATGCTGCACCCATCTAAGACTATGCACTTAGTAGGGTAGACTTTCGATCCTAGGGTTATTGGAAGTTTGTCTATTTCATATAGAGCAGGGGTTTGTCCACCAGCTGATTTAATGGTGTACCGTGCTCTCATAAGGGTACGAGGCAGCCGGTACTTGTCAACGAAGAACCCACTGACAAAGCTATGAGATGCTCCTGAGTCAAACAGTACTAGTGCAGGGTGGTCTCGAACAGAGAACATACCAGCAAGGATGGGACTGTTCTCCGGAATCTCCTCCAGGGTAGTGTTGTTCACTCGCCCCGCACGAACTGGTCCTCGGTTGTTGCGGTTGTTGTTGGTGTTGTTACTCCTTGACGGGTTCTGACCAGTGCTCTTCTTGGGGTGCGGGCACTCCCTCGAGAAATGCCCCGGGCGGCCGCAGTTGTAGCAGGGAAACGACCCGGGTTGAGGGTTTGGCCGCTGGGGTGGGCGAAATCCACCTTGACTCTGTTGCGGACGCGGTACCGGGGGTCGCTGCTGTGCTGGCTGAGGCGGGCGCATAACAGGTGCCGGCACGGGGGCAGAGCGGTACCTCTGTCCCGACGGGGTGGTGTACACCATGCGGAACTTCTGCGGGGGTCCACTGGCTGGCCCCATAGCACTTACGGAGCGCTTCCGTTCTGCCATCACCCGGCGATATCCGTCCTCCGCGACGATCGCGTTATTGACAAACTCGGCGAAGGTGCCTCCCATGTTAAGGTTGAGGCGGTCCTGTAGCTCAGCACTTAGCCCCTCCAAGAAACGGTCCTTGCGCTTGGCGGGGGTGTTCACTTGCTCCGGGGCGTACAATGCCAACCGGTTGAACTCTTCACAGTATTCCTCGACACTGTGACTGTCCTGCTTCAGCGCGGCGAATTCACGCGCCTTCCTGCGGACAAGCCCCGCAGGGATGTAGTGAGCGCGGAACGCATCCTTGAACTCGTCCCACGTGATCTGTCGGTCAGTTCCCATAGAAGCGACATGGTTGGCCCACCATGCCCCAGCCGCACCATGCAGTTGCTGCGCGGCGAACAGTGTCTTCTGCATCGGCGTGCAGTTAAGGAGTCCAAATTTGGACTCAAGCATGCGAAGGAAGTTCTCCGCCTCCATGGGCTCGGTGGTTGAGCTGAACGTGGGCGGCCTGGTGGCGAGGAAGTCGGAGTAGGAGCTGTTCTGTGGTGCTCCATCATGGTGGCCCTAAGCATTACGAGTTGCTAGGTTTTGCTGTGCCACCTCCCGCATGAACTCCGCCTGCTGTTGCTGGCTCTCCATCATCGACGCGAAAAACTGCGTCATCATCTGCATGGGGTTAGATGGCGGCGGCGGTGGGGGAGTTCCTAGCGGAGAGTCAGTCTCTCTAGCCCTGGAACCTTCGGGCTGCTCGCCATGCAGCTCATTGGTGTTGCGGGTGCGCACCATTCTGAAATGCAAGAATAAGGGTCCAATTAGTCTCTTATTCAACAGGAGCAATATAGGTTACCCAAGCAATTG
Organism: Eleusine indica; assembly: GCA_030378355.1. Lineage (NCBI taxonomy): Eukaryota > Viridiplantae > Streptophyta > Magnoliopsida > Poales > Poaceae > Eleusine > Eleusine indica. The sequence continues at coordinate 52,904,141 of CM059494.1, forward strand.
ATACAGCACACGGGACAGCAATTTGGTACACAACATAGTCTCGATAAAGCTAAAAGTTCCAAGTTAACATAATCCTAGTACAAGTCAACAGTTCCACCCTACATAAACTCGGAATATGTGACCGTCGAGTTTGCAAAAGCCAATCACGCGGGTGATCCCCAAAATACAACAACCACGCGTGGAGTGTCCCAAAAGCTATCCATCTACCAAGCCCTACCCGCACGACCTAGTCCCACCTACTACTACTGCCAAGCCTGGACACCAGCGGTGCCAGAGGGCCCTGGTCGGTCCGCGCCGGTCGGAGCGAGTGGCTCGTAGTCCACGTCGGACTCTTCGCCCGCATCCTCCTCGGGCTCCTCCTCTGCGGGTGCTGCCTGCGGTGCAGCAACCGCGTCCAACTGAGCCTGGAGGTCCTGGTTCTCATGAATCAGCGTCTCCAGATCCTCCCCCATAAGGTCCATCTCCTGCTGGGCACTCGCCAGCTGCTGCTGCAAGTGCTCGTTATGGTTCGCCCGCTGCTGCATAATTATACCTCGTCTGTCCACCTCCTGTGCGAGAGTGTCCCGCTGCTCAGTGATCTCCGTCACGCGAGTCTCACTCGCCTCAAGAGCAGCGGTCAACCGCTGAATCTCTCTCTGCTGCGCATCGACCTGTGTCTGCAGGTCGTTCCTCTGTAACCACACCTGCTCAGCATCCGCCAGCAAGACTCTGCTGCGGCTGCTAGACTCCTCATCCAAGTTGAGGAGATACTCGGAGTAGCGGGCTACGCGGTGGTACCCCGCGTGGTACTCCGGGTAGTCGTCACGAGAGACGCGTCTCACGCGCCTCTGCCACACCGGGTCAGCCTGGTGCCAAATGGGAATCATCTCAAACGGAGTCCCCGAGAGCGCTGATACGTTGCGCCCACAGAAGTGAGTGAGAGCCTGGTGAGCGACCCTCTCCAGGCCCTCCCGAAGGCTCCCAGCCGTGACGGTGCTCTCCATACCCGCCAAGTGGGGGTTGCGCGGGTGTGGGGAGACACAGAGATGCACCTCTGTAAAAGGCACACCGTGGCGGCGGGTCTCACGCCCGCGGTACGAAGGCTGCTCCTCGTAGCCCAGGGCGCGTAGCATCTCCCACAAAAGGGTGAGAAAGCCACGGTGGTGTAGACCGGTGGTATAGCGCCACCCGTCGTGCTGGAACAGCTCAAACCCGTGCTCGTCCATCTGGAACACAAACCTCAAGAAGTGAGTACTCGTTCCTGACGCAGGGGGTGCAGGCCAAAATAAAACAAATTGAAGCAGCGCGTAAAAAATACAGGCTCTAGCCCAATACTAACGTGATAGGATCCTTAACCACTTCCCTGAAAACACAGCTATAGCCCTAGGGTGAGCGGAACAAGGATTCACGGATTTAGCGCACTAGGCATACCACCTGAAATTTGTAGTAGCCCGATTTCGACATGCTGACTCGGACGACCAAGTGGGTGATGTCCGGTGATCCTTAAACCAACGTTCCGGCTAGAGTCAAAAAGTTCGTTTAAGAGTTCAAAAGTCACAAGCGAGGGGGTATTGATTCGTTCGGAAGACATACTGCTAGAACTTCGGTTTCTTGTTAACGTTGCGGCGCTTTTTAGCATTTTCAAATATGCAAATGATTTCGGCCTACCCGTCCTCACCAAATAAAAGTTGGTCACGAATAGGACCATTCGTATAGTCGGTGGCAGACGATCTCTCAAGTTAGTCATATACTACCCGTTTCTTACGAGAATCGTGGTTAGCGTACCTGCAGAATATTTATTCCAGAAACATTACATCAAATCAAAAGAAACGAGCCGAAAATAATCCCTTATTATTGTCCTAGGGCAGGACACTGATGTTTTACGCAATCAGCCCGCGTTCACACCATTGTGCTAGCTTCCCATGTTACAGTCCACTGGGCGGGACACATACCTGCGTTGACGATGCCGTAGGCACAGTATTTAAACAAACAACTTCCTACAGTTAGCATTGCCACCTGAATCATAACTTATTAATAACCTATTGGGCACGCCCTCACACGTTCGTTACGGGGTTTTCAAAAATATGTCTTTGACTATTGCACTATTCCCGAGATAGCTCTGATACCACGTTGTCACGGACCCGCCTTACCACGGAGACGGTTCTGTTCCAGGATCTCCCTCGGGTGGCGACACGCGCTGTGGCGCCCAATAGTACAATACATGACAGGGAAAAATAATTGCAACAGAAACATAGGTGGAGAAGCAGAGTTTACATAAATCCGAAGTTATATTACGAACCGGAGTTTTGACAGAATAAATTGCGGAAGCGAAAAAGTTCAACACTGGTACTAGTTTGACGAAATAGCTAAGATACAGGTCGCCCTCTCACGGCGACACACAGAGAACATCCCGGCCATACTAGGTGCCCTGCCCAAGCACCGTAACGGCAAGCAAGGACCTAATCCTCATCTTCATTTGTGCACAGCTCCCATTCGATGTTCCAACAGTCGGGACGCTGGCCCTCCCAATGGAATCTTCCTCCACAGTGGCACTCCCCGACCTGGTCATCTGAAAACCACATAGAGCTACGCCCTGAGTAACTAGTTTACTCAGCAAGACTGACCCATCAAATGGCCAACTATAGCCGACGCCTAGATATGCAAAGGCTGGGGATAGGGTTTAAATTGCCAGAAAACCCGCCTAAGAGTGGATCCTTATTTTTCAAGTTTTAGCATCAAGTTGAGTTGTCATGCAGAATAATAAATTTAGTTTGCACTAGGGCTATAACAATCATGGTTGCAATACAATCTTAATAATTTCAAACAGCAGTATTAAACCCACACATCATCTTAATGGCTTCCGGCACTGTTCCGTAGCAGCGATCAAGTGGTACTCGTTACTATGAGGGGCAGCGACTCGAATCGATTTACATCCTGCAGGAGAAACCTGCTTGCACGACCCATACGTGCTTCCGGGAAGCCGCATTGAGGGGTCTCCAAACCACTCGATAAACAGTCGTCTTACTTTAAGCAGAGCGACTATCGTCCTGATGCTAGTAATCGGGAAGAGGGACCTACTGCACGCTAGGGTTTCAATCAACTCCTATCACTTAATGCACAGACAAGCTTACATTCCTAGCTAGTGATAGAACAAAAATTCAAAACGGGGTTATGCACCGGGGCTTGACTTGGTTTTGCTCTTGGTCAGCTACGGTACCTTCGGCTCCTTCGGGATCCTGCTCCGGTCCTGCCTCCACATGGTTCACGGCGTGATCTATATGATGCAAGAGGGAATGCTATGAGAGAAGATTCATGGCACTTCCTCAATAAATACGTTAATGCACACTGTTGTCAGTGGAATTAAACGGTGTGCGGCGAGACGTTCGAAAGCATCACTCAAGGAGTGGGGCACAGGACGAGGGTACTTCGTGTATTTCCTTCATGGACTCCAGTACTTGACCGCGACGACGTCGCATCCAAGTACGGTGTGTCGGTGGGTGCCGGGCAAAGCTGTGCAAGTACCGCAAACAGCCCTAAAGCGGATCCATTTTATCAACGGTTGAAAATTGCACTCGGGGCACAATTTATTTCGTCGACACGGTTCTGCCCTTGAAAAGGGGCAGGGGTGATTACTATAATTAGGTTACACCAGGAGAGAATTAATTGTTAAGTTTCCCTATCAAAAACTAAGCCAAGAATTAATTATTAATTATTATAAGGAAAAAGATATTAAATTAATTTCAGCTAATAAACAGAGAATTTCTTTATGGAAATTTTCCAGGAAGACTAAAACTGAAAACCCTACCTGGAGGCCAATTTTTTAATATTTTATCAGCTCTCTGTAATTAATTAAAATTCTATTAGTGTTTCTCCTATTTATTTTAACCCTGGTATAAAAATTACTAAACATGTGGCATTAGTATTTTTCTACAATAGTGCAAGTTCACACCAGTCTAGCAAAATTTATTTTGCTACAAAATTCCCATTATTCAATTTACTATGTAATTTACCAGTTTAACCTATTTCTAAAAATGAATAAATTACGAAAATTCGATTTAAACACCGCGGGCCGCAAACAGGCAGCCCACTGGGCTGGGACTCGCGCGCGGCCCAGCGGCGAGCGTGAGCGCGAGGGCGCTCGGCCGAGCGCGGCCTAGAGCGAGGCGAGGCCCACTGGCCTTCGTGGCCCAGTAGCCAGCGGGGCCAAGTGAGCGCGCGCGCGCGCGTGCTCTCGCCGGAGCACGGCGGCGATGGTAGGGGGGGCTCGCCGCAGCTCGCTGCGGTCCCTGGCTTGGGCTGGTCTAGAAGGGAGAAATGATCTACTCAACACCGCGCACTCATCTAAGCTATCGGAGACCACCAGCGATGGCCGGACGTAGCCCAGCGACGGCGGCGGAAACAGGGCAGGGGTCGTTGTCGGCTAGCACGGCAGGGGAAGGGCGGTAGGGCTTGGGATCTAGACGGAAAGCCTCACTGGGGCACGGAGAAGGAGGTCACCGAGCTTCTCCTGCAAGAGGGAGGCCGGGGGTGTGGTCTCACCGACAAGGTGGGGGGTTGCGGTGGTCGGCGGCGGCCTCGAGCGACGAACTAGGGGAAAACGTGGTCGGATTTGCCCATCCCGAGCTCAAACGCGTGCGCGAACAAGATGGGGAGCTCCTCGAGCAAAGAATCGGTCAGGGGCTCACCGTGGGTGCCGGGCGACGCGGTGGGGTGGCGGTCGAAGACGGGGAGGACGAGGTCGATTCGCGGCGGCTTGATGCGGGAAGGGGAAGATGGCTTCGCGTGGAGCTTGAAGACGTCGAGGCGAGGCCGTGGACGCCGACGAGCTCTTGGAAGCGACGGCGAGGCGGCGGTGGTGTGGAGCAGCTCCGGGCGGCAATGGCACGGCGCGCGGGCGGAAGAGGGAGAGAGAGCGCGGAGTGAATGCGGGGCTCCGACAGCGCGGCGGTCGGCAAAAGGGATGTCCGAACGCGCGCGTGGGCCCGTCGATCTGCGGCAACGGCCGTAGGCCGTACGCTGGCGACCACGCGGCGCGCGACGGGCGGGGCAGCGCGGCCTCGGCCGGGTTGTGTTTTCTCTGAGTCGCTGACAGGCGGGTCCCATGGCTGTTTTTCTTTTTCCCTTTCTTTTTCCAATCCTTTCAGCCGACTGCCTTTGCAAATTTTGTTAGAATTAATCCAGATCTGCTAAAATCAGATCAAAATTATGGTATGCTCCCCGTAATGTGCTGGTTTTTACAAAAATACTAACTACCAACAGTCCCCACTACAAAAAGCTCAGGAACTTTATGAACAGAGCTGGTTTTTAACCATTCTAACAATTATTTGAGGCTTTTATTGATGGATTAAAATTCTGAGAAAATTCCCAAAATTCTAATTGACCAAGACCATCAACATATAATTTTTGCAAAGGTGAGTCTTATTGAAAATTTGGGACTTGCAGTTCAAAGGTCATTCAATTGGGTTTTGAATTCAATTGAATTGCAAATTTGAATTCAAACTCAAATGCTTGGTGTCATGGTTTTATACTGCCTAGGTGACACCCTTGGAACCCTAATGACACTAGGAGTGTCACAGTTCCTTCCAAATCTGCCACCAGAATGTGAACAGGATTCCACTATGTTTTCCTTTTTCACGCTTTGATCCCGTTGAGATTATTGCTTTTAGCCATTCGACCACCCCTTCCATGTTAAAGGTTGCAAAGCCATTGCATTCCGTACGGCTTCAGTGAAATTACATTCTGCTAGCAAATGTTGTGTTGTTTCCGGTTCAGAATAACATAGCGCACATACTGGATCACAGGGCCATTTTTTCTTAGCTAAATTATCTGCCGTTGGCACTCTGTTTTGCATTGCTAACCATGCAAAGAACCGACATTTTGGTTTGGTGCTAGCAGACCACAATGCTTGTGCTGGGAATTGATAAGTTGCTCCAAAGAACTGAACTTGGTAAGCAGATGCAGCTGAGTATTCCCCACTAGCAGTGCAGCGCCATTTGATCTCATCTCTGTTGTCCGACAGATTCACATGTTGTAGTGTTTGTGAAGAGAAGTACAAACTCTTCTATCAGGTCCTGTGAGTCAAGTGTCCTCAAATCTCTAATCCAGTTCCAGTTTGTCAGCTCTTTTTTGACGCTCCTATTTTTGAACTGTGCATGCTTGTACAGGTTTGGGGCCAAGTTCCGTGGTGCTTCACCATTTAGCCATCTAGCCTCCCAGAACGGTGTGCGCTTACCATCACCTATATTGATGAAGGTGGATGAGAAGAACAGTTGCCGATCTGTTTCATCTTTTTTTTTTTAAACTCGGCAGGAGCGCTGCCATTCATTAAGATAGAAAAAAAGGAGATTACATCCTAGATTATAAAATAAATAAGAGTCCACAGACGGACCTGAGAAATAACCAAAGAACTGGAAAGCCATAAAAAGGGGCTGGAACTAATCATCATGGGAAAGGTTAATCTTAGCCAATTTATGCTGATTGATGTCCTCTATGATCTGGGTTGGCAACTGAGAGACTGATTTTTGAAGCCCACCAAAGATTCTGCGATTTCTCTCCTTCCAAATATTCCACCAAAAGAAAAATAAATTTCCCAGTTTTCTTCTTCGTTCTTCTTTGGATCTAGTTTGTGTTAGTTTTGAAACCCATGCACTGGGACCTTCGAAACAGTTCATGCTTGTGAAATTTGGTAGCCAAAGTTGTGTTGCTATTACATTCCAGACAGCCTCCGCGTACTTGCAACGTGTTAGTAGGTGTTCTACAGTCTCAGAATGATTGTAGCACATCATGCAGTGTTCATTACGTGGCCAATTCTTCTTGGCCAAAATGTCTGCCGTGAGTGCTCTGTCATGGAGGACTAGCCAAGCGAAGAATCTGCATTTTGGTTCGGTGCTTGCTTTCCAAAATATGGCTAGGTTGGAATCTGGAGTGTGCTCCAATAAATTGAATGTCATAAGCTGAAGAGGCTGAATAGTTGTCATCAGTCGTCCATCTCCAAGAAATCTGGTCTTCTTCTTCTGTCAAATCAACTGTGGCAAAAACTGAGAAAAGCAAGATGTATTCATCCATGAGAGTTTGGCTGTCAATATTTTGTAAGTTCCGAATCCAATTAAAATTATGAATTTTCTTGTGGACTGTTCTATACTTGTATCTTGCTATTTTGTACAAATTAGGCGCTAAGTCTTTTGGTGCTGCCCCATTCAGCCATCTAGCTTCCCAAAAGGGGGTGTTCTTCTCATTGTTGATCGTGATTACCGTGGACATGAAGAAGAGCTGCTTTTCAGCATCATCCTGAGCTTTCAAGAGATTTTTCCATGGTTTTGATGTGCTGTCCCAATGATGTCATAGCCATCGAAGTCTGAGGGCTCTGTTAAATTTCTCCAAGTCTTTGAATCCCAAGCCTCCTAGCCTCTTCGGCATTGTACAAGTTTTCCAATTTATGAGACAGTGCGCCCCTTTGATACTTGCTAGATCATGAGCCTTCCAGAAGAACCCTCTTCTGAACCGATCTATTTGTGTGATTGCCCATTTTGAGAACTTATAAACTGTCAAGAAATACATGAGCATTCCAGTTAGTACAGATTTCATCATTAATTCCCTGCCCGGGTAGGTTAGAAAATTTCTCTTCCAACCTGGCAGTCGATCTCCCACTCTCTGAATAAGGGGTTGCAGAGCAGCTTTAGGTGCCTTCCAGAGCTGTAATGGCAACCCCAAGTATTGTATTGGGAAGGAAGAGATGGTTCTATTTGCAACAGTCAAAAACTGCAAGTCATTTTCTTGACATCTGATCGGGAAGAGTTCTGTTTTTGCCATGTTTATTATTAGTCCACTAGCTCCTGCAAAAATGTCCAAGATATAGTTAAACACTTGCCATTCTCTGATATTGGGCTTGATAAACACTGTTGCGTCATCAGCATATAATGAAGCTCTGAAGTTTGCACATTCTAGTCTAATTGAGGCCAATAGTCCCTCATCTTATGCTTTTTGGAACAGTCTATGTAAAGGTTCCATGGCCAGAATGAAGATCATTGGGGAGAGGGGATCGCCATGTCGTACTCCTTTGCAGTGCAATACCCATTTGTCAGGTTCACCATTTACCAGATAAGATGAAGATGTTGTACACCAGAGGGCGGCCACCCAAGCTCTCCACCGCTGTCCAAACCCTAAATAGGCCATGATAGCTAGTAAATATGCCCAGTTTATATTATCAAAAGCCTTCGATATATCCAACTTTATAAAAAGGGATGGGGTTTTGGTTTTGTGCAGCACTTTGATCATCTCTTGAACATACACGAAATTATCATGAATACATCTTTTTTTAATGAACACCGACTGGTTGATAGAGACTAGGTTCTCCAATTCTGGGGCTAGTCGGTTGGCCATTAGTTTAGACACGAACTTGGAAAAACTGTGAGTCAAACTAATTGGCTTGTAGTCCAGTATGCTTGTAGGGTCATTTTTCTTTGGCACTAGAACGACCAACACTTGGTTCAGGAGCTGTAGTCCTTGCTGGTTCATGTTGTAAAATGGATTGATAGCTTGCAAAATGTCTTCTCTTATGATATCCCAGCACGTGGCAAAGAAGAGACCTATGAATCCATCCGGGCCCGAAGCCTTTTCTTTGGGTGCTTGGTTGATAACCTTTGTTATTTCCATTTCTGTGAATGGTAGGTCCAGAGCTTGTAAGTTTCTAGGTTGCCAGCCCAACTGTTGTAGGTTGAGGGTGCCGATCTATTTCATCGCTATACTTTAGTAATTTTTGCTATGGTTTCTCATGATGATCCCAATTATGACACAACCAGCGTAGTCTTAGAGCTCTTCCAAAGCTGTCTAGGTCCTTCAACCCTAATCCACCAAGTTTTTTTGGCCTGGTGCAGGTCTTCCAATTGACTAAACAGTGGCCACCCCGTATTTGGTTTGGGTCTGTGCCTCTCCATAGGAAGCTTCATCGAAATCTGTCGATTTGATTAACAGCCCATCTAGGTCTCTTGTAAACAGTCATGAAGAAGGTCAGCATTGCTGAGAGCACTATTTTGACCAGAGTTTCCCTCCCTGTGTAAGTTAGCAAATTCCTTTTCCATCCTGGAAGTCGATTGCCAATTTTCTGCGCAACCGGTTGTATTGCCGCTTTAGGCAGCTTCCTTATATGAAGAGGAAGGCCTAAATATTTGCACGGGAACTGCAATATCCTCTGATGCTGTCCAACAATCTGCTGCAAAGGTAGGTTGTGGCATTGTATCGGGTAAAATTCAGTTTTGTCCATATTTGTCAATAGACCCGACGCCTCCCCAAATATTTGTAAGATCATTTTTGTGACCATCAAGTCTTGCTCACTAGGATTAATGAACACAGCCGCATCATCAGCATATAACGAGACTCGAAAAGTTTCACATTTATCATCAGAGGAGTTTTACGATACATATTACAACCAGTAATTACTGGTTGTAATTTTAATCCAATGGTTCAGATTGGTTTTTCTCTGAGCTAAAGTACTACCAGTAAATTTAATCAGTAAACAATTTACTAGGGTATTTTTGGAATGAAATTGAATAACAAAACTGTTATTGTTTTTATTGATAAGGTTACAGATCCTATGAATGAACCAGAGCATGTTCGTTCCCCATTCTGTTCCTGTACTTTCAACGGAATTGCATTGGATCGTTGAGGCCAGTGGTGGCGACGATTTAGGGTTCTTCCCTAGTAGCGGCACCCGCGTACATGCTTGTCTGATGAGGCAAGTGTGGACGGTCAGCTCCGGTCCATCCTTCCTGTACATGCTTCTCTAATGAGGCAAGCAAAATTTAAGAGCAATGAAAATTGTTGGCGGTCATTGATATACGTGTTCTTCATCGTCACATGTGCTGGTCAATTGTAATCTTTTGGTAGCGCAGATTTGGGGCTGTCCAAACAAGCCATAATCTACACATGCAGCTGATACGGCAGGAAGTAAACAAGCATCGTAAAGAATAGGCCCTCTCTCTGTTGTTTTCATCATTGGAGACGAAAAGTAAACAGAAGATCAAGTCGCCCACGTAATTAGGAGCTAATTGACAGCGATGCAGCCACAAAACTGCTGTGCATGTCATTGCCACGTCACGAGGGAGAGTGCGATTGCGAGACTGGTCGAACTACTGGAGAACGGCGAGGGCAGCGCAGGAGGGAATGGCGATGGGATGCCGACACGAAGGGGAAGACGACGGGTCCGTGAGTGCGAGGCTTCGATCGGAATCAACGACTCACAATGTTGGAAAGAATTTACTACTTTACCCTAGTGGCATTACAATGTAAATACATGGACAATAGAGCTAATTACATTAGTATCCTTATAATTACAACCAGTAATTTACTGGTTGTAATATGCACCATAAAACTCCTCTATCATTAAGCCTCTGGATGAGACCCATTCTTTGAGCTGCTTGAAAGAGTCTATGAAGTGGTTCCATGGTCAGCAAAAATAGCATAGGGGAGAGTGGGTCTCCTTGCCTCACTGTTTGATGAATAGGGGTTCACTGTTCAGTAAGAATGAAGAAGAAGGGGTGCACCACAAGGCTGAAATCCAATTTCTCCATCTATTGCCGAAGCCTAGGTAAGACATTATGTGCAGCAAATAGGGCCAACTAATAGTATCAAAAGCCTTTGATACATCTAGTTTGATAAATAGGGAAGGTGTTTTTTTGTTGTGCAGTTCTTTGATGACTTGTTGGACATAGATAAAATTATCATGTATATACCTTTTTTTAATAAAAGCACTCTGATTGTAGGAGATTAATCCGTCCAACTCCAGTGCTAGTCTATTGGCCATCAGCTTTGATATCAGTTTGGCGAATAGATGAATTAGACTGATAGGCCTGAAATCAGTGATTTTGTTTGGCTGATCTTTTTTTGGCAGTAACACCACAAATGCTTTTTACTTCAATGTTTACTTGTTTGCAATTAAGCGCAAAAAAATTGTCAATTTTCTTTTTTACACAAAAGCTTTGTGTATCATTTCACTATACAAAAGAAGAGATGGCCTCAAATGAGCAAAGTACAAGCACGTAAGGCTGCAACGCCGTAGGCCGTCATGCAAGTACATAACCTGAACACGACTAGGTAACCGAACACAGTAGCATCTACTCCCTCCGTCCTAATTTAATTGGCACATTAGAGTCCGGCACGGGAATTAAGAAAAATTATAAAAGGTAGGTGCACAGAAAACTAGGAAGAAAGAGATAGAGATAGAGGTGTATTGGAAAGAGAGAAAGGTGCATCCGGAAGTGAGAATGCCAATTATTTTAGAAAAATTAAAGAGGGCTAGAATGTCAATTATTTTAGGACGGAGGAAGTAGTTTTATATAGCAGTGAAGACAAAATTGTCGTAGGCGGGGTATAGAGCTATATCCAGTTAACAAAGAATATGCAATGTCCAAAAAAGTGGAAATACTCAGATCCGTTATCCTAGCTCATCAGCAGATAGTAGCGATAAAGAGCGTGTCCTAAAAATTCTTGTTCGAGCCACCTATATCTACTTTTTTTGTCAGCTGAAACAGCCCGCCGCCTACATGGTTGCATTGCATCAACTTTCTTCTTCAGTCCTTTTTTTAAAAATAAAAAAAAAAGAAAGAAATGAGATCTTCAATCCTTATCTTTGTTATCAAATATTCAATGCTGAACGATTCAGAGACAAAAAGTGCAAGAGCTAATTGTAGTTCGAAATTAAAGCCACAGCATTTTATCCTTGAGGACTGCCGTGATCCACACAAAAAGTGGCGCCACTCACCATTAGGTCCTACTGCCGTAGCACATCAGTGAGATGATCTTGAAGATATGAGCATGAAGCTGGAACGACCATCCTATATACTACGAGCTATAGTTATCATTTCGAGCAGCAAAACGGCGCGTGCGTATCTTCTTCAAATGGACGTCGCCATCGTGGCTTAATCCGCTCGTGGCGAATGTGCATGTGTGTGGGCGGCGCGCGATGGTGGGCTTTGGATTTGGCTCTATCACGAGAACCGGCGAATTTTGGGAGAGATACGTCGTGGAAAATGCTCTGAAACTTGTTATTGAACTCTTCCTCGTCGGTGTAGATTGTCGCGTTATTCCCGGATAGATCGACCACTCAGTGCAAAAGGAGAATGCGATCTGCTCCATCCATGCATGTTTTCTTGGAGGGAATTTGCTGTAGTAGTGTTCTAGACTAGGACCAAATTAAGTTTCACGCATGCAGCTATCCCCCCCCCCCCCCCCCCCCCCCAAAAAAAAGTAAATTCCTTAAAAAAAGTTTGACACAGCAAACATGCAGATTTCTTTAGCATTAGATTAGAGCTAGCATCCACACTGGAGGCTCGCCATGAACTGTCCATTTGACCATTTTAGCTGCTGTTCACCAAGTTACCGTTTGTTGAATTACATAACTGAACAAGTATACTGACTGAGAATTACCCTGCGTTTCGTCATAGCATACTCTTTTTAGGTGAGCTGACTTGTACACGATGACCATAACTTACCACTGATGAAATGGAGCGAGAGGATGCTGCATTGGCAGTTTGAGACGACCTAGTAGCTGAAGGTGAAGCTTGCCTGGAGTGACTGACGTTTCAGACAGCTGGCTGAGTTATGATTGTAGTGCAAGTTTAAGAAAACGATTTATGAGGGACCTAATTAAGTGAAAAAACACTTGTTAGAATCAGAATCTCATATGTTCATTCCTATTCTGGGGGCGTCGTGCCGTGCAAACAAGGATTACCAACACTTGGCCTTTGTATCCTAGTATTAGGACACACACACACACATACAGATTGCATCTTCGCAAATAATTCACGGGATAAGGGACCATTCTTGCACGTCCCCTAGCCCTTCTCTCATTCCCTGTTTCCTTTGGGTTGGCACTGGTTTACCTCAACCCTGTTAGTAGAACCTAGATAGCGCACGTGACGTGACGTGAGCAGGATCATCATCAGTTGTAACTACTAGTACTATTCTACACCGCCGCCGGCCAGTCAATCAACCAGCGGGCGCGGCACTCCTAGTACTACTAATCTACACGTGGCTGCACGCTGCATCTTCGTCCTGCACCTTGGAGTGCAGCACGGCGGCGTCGGTGCCCTCGTCGGCGTCGAAGCTTGCGTGGACGCTGTAGAGCAGGTAGACGGCGACGGCGGCGGCGGAGAAGACCCCGAATCGGACGTAGGAGGGGCGGTCGAGCGAGCCGAGGAGGAAGACGTTGAGGAACACCGAGGCCGCGGGGACCCACGGCATGGCCGGCACGCCCCACAGCTCCGGCGCGTGGGCCTGCGGCACCACCGCACGGAACGCGGCCACCGTGGCCACCGCGAGGGCCCCACACGCGCCCAGCAGGCCTGTTCGTAACCCGCCGAGGTGGGGTGGGACCAGCTTCCAGACCAGCGTGAAGGCCAGCGCGATGAGGGAGAAGGCGAGCAGGAACGCGAGCGTGGGCCACGGCTGGCGGCGGTGCTGGTGGTGGGAAGAGCCGCCGGCGTAGTAGCGGCGGAAGATGACGGCGTTGGCCACCATGTAGAAGACGACGAGCGTGCCGATGCACACCAGGTTCAGCAGCACGTCCAGCTCCGTGAACAGCGCCAGCGCCGCCGTCAACACGCCTGCATGCACATGGAATGATCGGTCAGTGTTGACAGCTGCAGTTTCGTGTACCCAAAAGGGGAAGAAAACACAGTAACGCACGAGCACACGCTTTGACTTTGGTGTCGTGGATCATTTCAGGATAGACGGCTCTCCCGCCTTTTTTTTTCCACTTGCGGCTCTCTCTCTGCTCTGTCACGCGAACAGAGTTCTCCCTCCTTCCCGTGAATTCCCAGGTGGCAAGGTCATGTCTCCAGAAAAGCAGGGAACGCGTGCAAGGGCATGTCCCTGTCGCCCGCCGCCGCTCATGACATGTCGCTGACGGAAAGCAACGGATCATCGCTGTTGCTTCAGTTGACTATAGTACTAATGCATTATACTACTAGTAGTAGCACTATACAACGTCAACGATCCCAATCCTTCAAAAAAATAAAAAAAATTGTTTTTTCTCTAAACTAAAAAATGAACTTTTTGGTAGTAGCACAAGTGATGAAAGCATTTCGGAAAGGGGACGGAGTTCTCACCGAGGAAGGCAGATGCGTTGATGGGTGTGGCCGTGGTGGAGTTCACCTTGGCGAGCCACGCGGGCATCACGCCGGACCGGCCGATGACGCACAGGTACCGTGCCTGCCCCAGCATCGCCACCATCAGCGACGTCAGGATGCCCAGGCTCGCGCCGCCGCCGATCACGTTCGACACCCACCCCCACCCGTCGCGGCCCGTGAAGGCCCCCGAGAATGGCGCGTCAGGGTCAATCTGCACATTATATTCATCACTCAGGGGAAAAAAAGAAACATCATTTGTTGTGTTGTGTTGTGTTATCATCAACTGACGAAGAATTACTGACTGACAGACAGGAAGGTTAGTTAATTTTGTTGTTCCATCCTATACTTACTAGTAGTAGAAAAAAAAAAAGGGGGGGGGGGGGGGGGGGGGGGACAGCATGCAAGGCAGATTCATCCGAGACCACAAAGAGCAACAACGTCCCCGAAAAGGGGAGAACAGAAACCGGAATCGGAATGATGTGCCAATGGCAGTGGCATCTCTACCGTTCTATTCTACCGAAGCCTAGGCCGCCCCATTGACCATATATTCCCGCAGACCTTTTCCTGTCTTCCTATGCAAGATAAGCTCTATCGGAAAACAGATAAGCTCTATAGTTCTGCTAGGCCTGAACTTTTGCCATGGACAGGATTCTGAAATAGGAAGCCTGTAATAAGGATGGCACGGGACCAGTAGGGAGTACTGGCTACAAGCACCAACAGTGTACCCACTCTGTTAAGTGTCAACAACCTTGTTGCTTTCACTTGTAGCCAGCCAATTCACCTTTCTTTCTCTTTCTTCTTAGCAAGCGTATTCCTAGAATCATTCTTGGATGTCTGATTCCCTTTTCTTTTCTACTACTGTATAGTATGTGAATCAACAAAAATGTTGCTACCGATCGAACCCTGAACTAGGCAGGGATCAATCAGGAGGCATCTTCAGTACCAGAGATCGACTCATCATCAGCAGCACTTTACATATGTAGTTATTAATTTACCTTGTCGTAGGGGAGGAGCATGGACATGGATGCGGCCATGAGGCAGTAGAGCGCGGTGACGAGGACGACGGACCCCGAGACGCCGACGGGGATGTCGCGCGCGGGGTGCCGCACCTCCTCCGCCATGGTCGACACGGCGTCGTAGCCGATGTAGCTCAGGTACACCATGGCGGCGCCGTTGAACACCCCGACGGCGCCGTGCGGGAAGAAGCCGCCCGGGTTCCGGCCCGGGTCTGCCGGCCGCGTCAGGTTGCGCGCGTCGCCGTGGACGAACCCCATCACGATGATGAACACGATGAACGCCACGTGCACCGCCGTCAGCACCAGGTTCACCGACGAGCTCTCCTTGGTGCTGTCCAATCACAGTTGCAGGAAGAAGCATTGTCACAGCTCGGAACCATCGGTATTTGATATTTTTTTTTCAGAAAAAAAAGGAGAATGCATCACAATCATTCTTTTTTTTTAGATCTAGATCATTCAGAAAACTGACTGTGTTTTCCGAAACTCTACAGGTGTGTGCTACTAATGCTTTGTTTGATCGTATGACGTGATGCGTAAAGAAAGATACGAGAACCAGAGGTCAGTCATCAGGCAACAACAGACTGCCTGTCTAGCTTTTGATTCGACGCCAACATTTGCCACGAAACAGAACATTCGATCGATCACGAAATAAAGGTCCGCGAAGCAGTGACCGACAAGATTCCATGTCATGGTTCCTCTAAAAAAAAAAAGAAGATTCCATGTCATGGTCCCTCTTAAAAAAAAGAAGATTCTATGTCATCGAACAAAATCTCGATTTGGTTGGCCGTGCTTTGTCTGAAACTCGTGGAATCTGGGGAAGAAATTAAAACGACCGGGCACACAAGAGCAGTTGCAGAGCTCAAGCACAAAAGAAGCAGAATACCAGTACTAGCAGATTTTTTTATATATAAAAAAAATCACTACAAGAACCACCTGCACTAGGCAGTAATCACGAGACGCAGAAGTGCTGCCCATTTGCTTTTTGAGCAAAATCGGACTATGGAGAGTGACTCGGGAAGAGACAACACGAGCGAGACACTTGTAAGCGATCTCTTTTCTCGACCTTGAAGAGTTACTTTTCCAGGGACAAAAAAAAAAAAAAAGAAACTCTCAGTGCTACTACGGTGACAGAGGCTCTCAATCGAGAGTAATGTAATGTTACCTGTAGCAGATGCAGACGGTGATGAGGAGGATGACTCCGACGGCGACGAGGTCGACCTGGTTGAACCCTTTCGGCAGGCCCGGCACGGCGATCCTCCACTTGCTCGCCGCGTCGACGCCGACCGCCGTGCCGAGGTACGCCGTGAAGCTGCGCGCCACGGCGGCGTTGGAGAAGACGTACTCCATGATCAGGTTCGCGCCCGTCAGGAACGCAGCAAACTCCCCTGCCATTTTTTACAGCCAAAACCATTAAAATTATTTTTATTTTTTTTTTGAAATGGAGGTACTACTAGCAGTTACGAGAACGACAAGTGGGGCCGTTGTCCTTTCACAGGCCAAGGTGGCTACCAGCAAGCAGGTCCCCCATCCCGCATGTGGACCCAAAAGAGCAAACCGCATTATTTTGGACGTGGATGTGGCTGCCATACGTGGGCGTGAGCGTGATAAATTTTGTTGAGAGTCCCAATCAAGCTTTACTCAACCGCCCCCCTCATGCCAGTTACGAAACGCCGGGAAAACGAATTTAAAGCGCGAAACCTGGTTGGGCGCAAATTTAGGTCCTCTACTTTTCAGGCGCAATGTTTTCATCCCAAAAATGAACCGGAGGAAAACGCGGCCGACAGTCCGGCCGAAAAAGGAAGATAGAAAGTAAAAACTACTACTAGTAACTTTTTTTTTTGAGAAACTACTACTAGTAACTCTGTAACGCAAAGAGAAGCAACAGTAAAAAGAAATCTCTGAACAGCAAATTAAGATCAGCAGCAGCACCTCGAGTATCCTCAGTTTTATCAGAAAAAAAACAAGCAAACAAACAAGGAAGGATGCCGCTTTTGAGCCACTGGACAAATACAAGAGGAAAGAGCAAGTACAAATATGGAAGACCAAGATAATCATGAGGGAAATTATTTGCCAAAAAAAAGGACATGTTTTTTTTTCTTTTCCCAATATGTGGCATCATCACTCACGCAATGCCGTGAATCGCACGACCAGTAACGAACCGAACCCAGTTCATTCATTCAGCCAATGAAACAGAGAGAGTTTCCAATGAAACAGAGAGAGTTTCAACAAAAAAAAATGAAACAGAGAGAGAAGAGCAGAGGGAGCAGAGGAGATACTGATGGTTGATCGATCGACGGAGAGGATCAAGAAAGGGAAGAGGGCGCTCACCGAACGTGACGCGGAGGTAGCTGAAGGCGCCGCCGGCGACGGGCATGTCGACGGCGAACTCGGTGTAGCAGAAGGCGGAGAGCAGCGCGCAGAGGCCCGCAATGGCGTAGGAGACGACGACGCCGGGGCCCGCGTACAGGCTGGTGGCCCGGCCCGTGGTGACGAACACCCCGGCGCCGACCATGCCGCCCAGGCCCAGGCCCACGAGGTCCCACCACCGCAGCGCGCGGGCCATGTCGGCGCCGGACCGGGCCCGCACGCGGCTCATCTCCTCTCCCGGCGCCGTCGCCGCGCACGCGCGCCGCGCCACGCGCCGCGGCGTCTGCGCCAGCGCGCGGCCGTACGCGCGCAGGCTCGAGAACGAGCCGCCGGCCACCTGGTCCGACGCCGGCGCGGCCTTGTCATCCATGGCAGGAGGAATTGCGGGGGGGGGGGGGGGGGGGGGGGGGTGGAGGAGAAGGAAGGAAGGGGTTTGAGAAGAGGAGAGGCGTGCTTGCGTGAGGGAGGGAGGCCAAGGTGTAGTTTATATAGAGGCTGGCCTGGCACTGCCAGTGGTGAAATTCAACGAGCGGTGAACGAATACGACTGTGCGGCAGGAGAGCGACAGACACGCTGCGGACTCTCTCCAGAGCAAGTTTTTAGGGGCAACTAGTGAACGGTCCATACATATTCCTAACCTTGTCAAGTTTGATTCCTAACCGAAGCCACAAAAAAATGACAAGTCCATAATATGCGTAGTAAATATATTACCTCCTTTCTGGATTAAATGTTATTTTAGCAATTCAAAATTTTGTTACTACACAGTAATATTTTTCAATAAACATTTCTTTTTTTTACAATAGTATCTCTTTTCTACTCTTTTTTATATATAACATTATTTTTTCACCTATATCATCCTTAATTCATGTAATTAGAACTAGAATGACATCTATTTCTAAATGGATGGGTGATGTGTAAATCATATGAGGGATGCATTCGAATTATTCCAAAGCTGTACTTATATGCACTAATGAACTTCACCAAAATGCCAGTGCGGGTCTCTATAAGAAGGATCCATTCGAATTGTTCCATAACTTATATGGTCCATTTTTGTGTGAATAAAAGTACACTATGAATGGTAGGGCAGAACCCTAGCCTTCATCCTCCATCTCCAGTTGCCACACACCATTGCCACTTGAAAAATTCTTCATCGGGTTGAAATGAACAATACGTATTATAACTTAACTGTAAGGCTACAATAAGGACTATATACTTTATCCATAGACTTTCCAGCTCTGCCTCTTCATTGGACCCCTACTCCTACATTAGTTCTTTGGCAAGCAACATTTTTTTCAAGGAGTACCAAAAAAGTTCCTATTATATACAGTTACTTGAGCTGTAAATCCAGTGAAGAATTGTGTCGGTAGATTGGCATGACGGTTGCTGAAGATGATGTCTCCTTATTAGATCCATATGACACACGTCTGGCCCTCGATGTCCATTCCTGAGACGCATGTTAACGTCTTTGTTCTTTTATGTCACCGGTGCCATCTGAAACACCGACATGAAGTGGTGTTTTGATTCGTATTGTCTTGTTATGCTCGCCTTTTCGTGGGATATTGCAAAGATGTTAAACTTTCACCATATCGGTTACCACCCACAAATAGACATATTGGCCACAATTTAAGTTTCATTGTTCCCTTCCTTTCCCCCTCGTATATCCATAAACGACATGTATCATTCTTCTACACATGTATGAACTTTTATGAATTGAAAGATGGGATGCCCTCATCGTCCCTCCAAAAAGAAATTTGAGAAGTGTGTATGGTGGTCCATTTGAACCTTATGGTTGTTGAAGCGTGGTCTATGTGTACCCATATCAAAATACAGGTAAAATTTGATGGTTCCATGCCAATCCGTATCCAAACACTAATTACTGATAGGCACCAGTCACAGCCACGGCCCAACCAGCAAGACCCGCGCGCGCCGCAAGATTGAGAAGCAAGTTGGGAGCCTTTCCCAGCGCTGATAGCCGTAGACACTGATGAACGCAAGAGACCGGCGCCCATTGGAGAAGTTGAGTTTGCCGGAGACGCGGATAACTGCCAAGGCTTCGCTATCAGCAGCAATTCATCAGCGTCGTCGCCCCGTGCCGTCGACTACTGGATAGAAGCTGTGCGTGACATTTTTTCTTCGGTAGGGACAGAGGCTCACGTGTGACGCGCCTCCTGCCGTAGCAGTCGGTACGGATGGTCGTATGTACTCGAAATTCAATGAAGCGCTGGCGGCAGCTCCTCGTTCCCGTGCCGTGGAGCTGGCTAATCTCTCGCAGCTTTCTCATCAGTCAGTTCCATGACTTGGCGTCGCCGCCGTCACGAGATCAGGGCGCCACGGAGCAGGCGCATAATGGTAGTGCGGGTAGTTTTTCTTTCTTTCTCTCTTTTTTTTTTTTCAAGAAATGGAGCTCACCTGATAGTTGCATTGGGGAAGGTTTCTTCGGTTTGTCTAAACTAGAGTCCTTGTCATGTCCCTCACACGTACGTACGCGCTTGCTGGTAACGCATCAACTAATCTTTATTTGATCTTTTTCTCCGAACGAAATGCATGCGTCAGTTAACTTCACAATGATATATCTATGATATCTGTATCACCATGCATATGCATAAGAAGGGTGTAGACGAATTGCACATGGCATCCAAGGTGATTGGACAAATACTCAAATGATAATAACATTTCTTTTATGTTCTAATCACTACGTAGGCACGAACGGTTTCGTGGGGGTGATAACGTAATACTAAATGACACCAGGCCACACTGTGGATAAATGGGGGAACGCACATGGTAATGGTGGGGGGACAAATAATCGGAAACTTAAGTGCCAAGGCCATTACATTTTGGAGTACAAGTTCTTCCCTCAGCAAGCAGCGTTTAAAACCGAAAGGGGTATTACGTAATACTAAATGACAACCAGCCACCCTATGAATGAGGGAACACACATGGTGATGGTGGTGAGAAATAAACGGAAACTTACGTGCCAAGGGCATTAGTAGTACATTTTAGAAGCGTTCTTCCCTGACCAAGCAGCAATTAAAATCGAAAGGGATATTATTCCACGGATTTGGCATCCGATTGGAAGCGGAAAAGAGAGCGAATGCTAGATTACAAATATCTCTGGGCGGCGTAGACCCCTTGGCCGAGAAGAAAGGTTGTGTGCAAGTTGGCGAAGCATTATTGTCGTGTGTGGCGCGGCTAACAGGAGAACAAAACCGTCGTCAATGATACGTGCGATCCGGCGGCGCTCTTTAATTGTATTGTTTGCTTTTCCCAATGTTTTGCTTTCTCGCTTGCTAAAAGTAATTAGTCCCTATAGGCAGCGATGAGAGTATAGTATCTAAACCCTTAGATCGAACCACTTTTAAAAGCTAGAGCTTTTATTTGGCTGTAGCTATATGGAAAACCCTGGTAATTCGTCCAGGAGTTTTGCTAGAAAGCTGTGAAGCTGAGCACCCTGATAATGCTTCTTCTACTACCCTACGTACCTTCTATGGCTAGCTCTGCACCAGTGAAAGAAGCATTTCAATCTGGAGTCCATGGTTTAAAAAACCGATGACAATCAGACGGTTTTCACGAATTGCTGTGAAACCAGTCTGATCTGGTTTATTTCACAGACGGCTGGTTGTCGCCCAACTAAAACTACAAAATTAGAATCACTTGTATGTCTTGTATAATTACTTTGTTGCTATATTATGAACATTTACTATTTCTTCGGTAGAGCAGGTTTAAATATGGTGTATATTATGAATCTATGCCTAAGATTGTTACGAAAAATTAGAAAAGTTAATGCCAAAATTTCTATCATTGTTCTTCTTTTTTTCTTTTTTTTACTCTTAAACTGATACTCCCTCCGTCCCAAAATATTTGACACTTTAGACAACTCTATTTATCCCAAAATAATTGTTATTCTCACTTTCCGATATAACTTTCTCTCTTTCCAATACATCACTATCTCTATCTCTCTCCTCCTCGTTTTATGTGCATCTACATTTTACACTTCTCCTTAATTACCATGTCCAGAGCTAAAACGTTAATTATTTTGGGACAGAGGGAGTAATTTGCAAAAAAAAAAAACCGATCGCTCTACCAGTTTTCACCTCGTTTTACCAGTTTCAAATTCAAACAAATCCCATTTTAAAATTTTGAACGGTTAGCTGAGATCAGTTTAAATTTTCAGCTTTCGTAGTTTTTACTGTACCGATGATGGGCTCCGTTTTTCTACGTTCCTGTGGTCTTTCCAAACCTTGGCTGGAGGTAGGAAGACTTTCATCTCCACAATCATCAGGAGAGGCGAATCCTCTATCTCCCTCCTTTCCACGATTCCGGGAAGAGCTGAAGCCGATGGATGCGTGAAAGGCACACTGCCCTCGTGGCTGCGGCATGCATCAGCAGCGGTGGTTGCTTGGATGGAGTTGGCAAATGGCAACCATGTACACCCGCCAATCCGGATAACCCACCGCCGCCGCCGACATTAATGCGCCGCCGCCGGATGAACTTAAACGATGACATTGACAAGTGGACCTCCCTCCTACCTGGAGCGGCGTGCCATGCCAGCCCATGCGGCGGGAAGTGCCTTGCGAAGACGCTCACTCGCCCACCACCCGTGATCGATCGAGTGACTGATCAGTCAGTGATCACCAAACCGCGACATTACCAAACTACCCCCCGACGGCCGGGTGCTGTGTGTTCGTCCCCTTTTGGCAAGTCGAGAGGGCATTTTGGTAAACAGTTACTACTAGTCACAGAGGTCCTACGGCTGGCGAAGACGAGACGAGACGCGACGGCCGGCGGCGCGAGAGTGAACGAGCGAGAGGCGGCGCCGTGTCCGACCGAGCTCGATCGATCGGCTTTGCTTTGCTTGTCCGGCCCGGCACTCTCGCTTTCAGGTTTTCGATAAGGTCTAGGTCAGGACGACGCGGCTCATCACTGCCGCCGACCAAAGCTATAGTGTTAGCTTGGCACGAGCGATCGGGCTCGAGGAGAGAGGAGAAGCTCTGACCTGACCGACCTCCATCATCCACTCGCCGGCCGCCGCAGTTCGACGAATGGGACGCAACGCGTTTCACGGGCCGTTGGTTTGCGTGCTTGGTTAAAGCTTTGATGATCAGTACGTACTGATGCAAATTATCAAGAGGAAAAGAAGCCGGTCAACGCTGCGTAGTACTAGTCTGCAAATCACGCATGATCGAGTCTGCGCCCATGCATGCATAGTAGTCTGAGCGTGGGTAAACACGAGGGTAGTTGGGGGTAAGGCTAGCGAAGGTCCCTATGCATCAAAGCCAACCTCCACCCATCTTTGGTCATCGGATTCGTTTTCCCCTGTCATTCAATTGCAGACATGCAGTTCTGCAATCACAACTACTCATCATTCAATCTCTGTGGGATGCAAAAACTTTCTTTCCCCCAATACGATGATCAAGGATGTAAGGTGGGAGTATTAGGTCAGTCTCAATGTATTTTTTATTGTATTTTTTTTAAACAAAATTTTAAATAAGTGAGATAATATCTTTTCATTCTTATGAGAGACTTCTTCTATGAGATGAAAGAAAATCTTTTTACTCTTCATAACTATTTTGTTATGTCAGCAAAAAAATACATATATGACATAATAGTTAATGCTTATAAAAGTGTCCACTAAGATTAACCCGTATGTTCATTTGTACTATTTTAACTCTCAAGCTCCCTCTCTTTTTGCATCGTCGATCAAAATGTATACTCCATTGCGGTGTGTATGCTACATTGCCAGCCACTAAAGTTGAAACACCAAGTAATTGTGGCCTAGAGTAAGTATATCTTGTAATGCGGTGTGTATGCATAGAGCAGCGTGAGTGCGCGACTTATATGTTTGCATCAGTAACATACTATAAGAGTCAATATTTGGTTAGGCATGGGTATCCTAGCTCGCGTCAATGAACGCGGTACTCCTATTAAGGATGCATGATCGGAATCACCGCGTGAGCATCGAGTAAAACACGAGGAAAGTTGGTACAAAGGTGAAGCATATGAGATCCAAAACGAACCGAGACCGAGATCTCGCAAGACCGCCGACTTGTTGATGTTGCTCGTCACGTTCCTTCCAAATCCTCTCGCATCTGATCCTTTGATCGACGAATCGAAATTACTTTCTGCCTGGAATTGACTTGCAGCGAGCAAAGCAAACACGTTTCAGCTGACTAATACATGTATGCAGCTTTAGAAAACTAAGCAAGTTGAGGCCACCATTCCCTCGCGCGTGCTCTTAAATTATTAGGTTCCACCAAGCTAAGACTAAGAACGACCTTGCTCTGCTTCTCGACGGATACGAACCGATCGTCCATGCATGCGTGATCCGGCCATCAGAAAAGACAAGTTAGGTAGCGCGTATAATTGCGTGAACATGACCATGTTCTCCCTTCGGTGAGAGGATGGGTATCGTCGTCTGATCACGTCATACGTGTTTCTTTTGCTGCCTATCGTTGGTCATCACCGGCCCTTTTGGCTCTTTCATGCGTATACACCAAATAAAATAGCTACTGCAAATGCTTTATGCCTACGTGTAGCTAGTACGGTACGGATCGGAGAGCATAGAATAATTTAAACAAAGAAGTTTGTTTTTGGAATTTTTGTGTTTCGGTAATACTGAGGGGATTTGAACGATAAAATATGATTAGTTTCGTGGCATAAAACTGAAAATATATTATTGCTATGCATACTAGTGCTGTAAAGTTAATTTCCTGTATTATTGTAGAAAAGTACAATAGGTGGTTGCACATATCATGGCTCATTTTTTAACGATAGAAAATCATTGTTCATATGCAACCATATTTGAACAACAACATTCTTCATAACCAAATATTTTGCAAACACGTAAAAGCTTTGTATGTCAAATTATATAGACTGGGACAGGGAGACCGCGAATGGGTCTGAGGCGCAAGCGTGGGGGCCCATATATAGTGCTATAGGCTGTTACACGAGGTTGTATATTACAAAAAGGGTACAAAAAAGGTATATTTGGTGGTTTTATTATAAATGACCACTATCCACATTATATATCCAACTGAAGCTAGCTATTGGATCTACTAGATAAGCATTTGCATGGAACTTTCCTATAGAAAGGTCAAAGTACTTGCTACAATAAAACGTTCTTTTCACTCTTGAAAGGACAGATCAATTAGCAAATTCTTACCTGGCTCACATGGACATTGGCATATACTAACGCAAGTGGTCAAAGGCTATCAACTTTAAGTTGCCTATATGCGGAGATTTGATTGGATTTTTAGTCCCGTACGTGATACTAACCTAAGAAAAAAGTTTGTCTAATTTGTTAATAAAACCCTCTCCTACGGCACGGTAGCTATCTCTGCGGGTCAAAAGAGATGAACTCCAAACACATGCCATTCACATCGAATGATATGTTCAAATCTGGTTCTTAATTAGCTTAGCCTAAGTGCTGGACCACCATCGAAGCCAATCTCGTACCTAATCACCATTATTTAAGGACCAAGCTTTCAAATTTATGCCTACGCTCTCCAAAATAAGTGACATCATCACTACACCCAAATGAGCGCCCACGGTTTTGCTCATATGATTGTAAAGAGATTTCCAACAAAATTCTTTAACCCCTGATACATGTAGGGTCTCATCTGGTTATGGTGCAAAAACAACCGGAGGATGTACAAATCTGGTTTCTGGTATTGCTGCATGTGGAGAGTACAAGTGATTACATCCTCTTTAGGTGCATATAGGAAGATCTCCGTTAGTAGTATTTATATTTGAAAAGCATATGTGTCAATGCAAGGGGGCGTATTAAGTATTTGGATTTGAGATCATCAGAAGAGCCACGGAACATATTCGCTCCCATCATTGTACAAACAACTAGCTCAAGTAAACAAAACTATATGGACAAATATTCCCAAGAAAGAGGCTAAGATCTCAAATACTTTCAACAAACTGAAGAGATTTATCCCTGTGCATGCATGTTGGCATGACCCATAAGCATGCAAGTAGTATGCATTCAGTGTATAGTGTGTTCCAATCTCGTGGGAATCAGAAACCTCGTGTGGGAATTGTAAATATGTAGAGCCAAACGAGCTGTGGATACATAGGAAATCAACCATCCATAATTTTCTATAGCATAGTATATTACAAGGTAGAGAATCCACCACAAGATTAGAGAAGAAATGAATTGTTTTGAGTCATCTTGAACGAAACAAATAAGTTTTGATGCCCGACCGACCACCACCACCACCTTCTTCATCAGCTAGAAAGCCCCCACACAAAGCAGACGACCTTTCATTATCAGAGCATGATGATGGTCCATCCTGCTGCAGTGTGCAGGGGACCAGCTGCTGCGGGCTGCGGCCAACAGCAATCAGCTGTAAGTACACTTTCATCCCTCCACAAATGATTTGGTCTCGGAATCGGAAAGGGTTCGGTCGGTTGCACCCTCCACTTTCCATGTGCCTGTCCATCGATCGGGTCCCTCCTTCACTGCATGCACGAGCGGGTAGCCGTCTAAAATTGATGTGACAGGCTGTACTGTCGTCTCGTCCTTGCAGGAGACAGCTTCTTATTAGCTGTTCAGGTGGATGGACAAGCTCCTGAATCTCTGCACAGCGGCAAATCACAGACATGCCATGCTGGACTGTCACGGATTCACAGTGCCGGCCTGTGCGTGTGTGCTTAGTTGGACGAGTTAAAAGTTAGTACTCCGTCTGATTAGCTGCGACAGATGCGTTGAAACGGCACTGATGACGAGTGATGCCCATGCCGAGAGAACGGTTCGAAGCTTACTGTTAACTGAAATAACCGCACTAATAATGACTTGGTCGTTGGTAGTACAAGTTGCAGAGAAGAGTAGGCAAAGCACTCTACCTGCGCGCATGAGATGGGACGCTGGAACTGAACTGGATGTGAGGGGCGTAAGACTCAGTATGGTAAGGTAGGGCCTTTGCCATACCTTAATTTTTTTTTGTCAGCATCTCCTGCACTTTATCCTAATTACCGCACAACATGAAACTAATTAATACAGCTCAAGTTTCTCTCTTTTTATTCTACTTTCATCTGTATTTTACTGTTGCTGCTCAGTATTTCTAGGAAAGGAATTTGTACATTTTTCCATGTATCAGTATCATAGATGCAAGTTTTTTATGATATTGTAATTG
This sequence comes from Eleusine indica, assembly GCA_030378355.1. Classification (NCBI taxonomy): domain Eukaryota; kingdom Viridiplantae; phylum Streptophyta; class Magnoliopsida; order Poales; family Poaceae; genus Eleusine; species Eleusine indica. The sequence goes on from CM059494.1 coordinate 52,930,763, forward strand.
ATTCTGCCACACCTCAACTATTTTCCGTTCTCCGTCACTGCTGGATGTAACGCTCCTGTTTTTTCTCAGAGCTGTCAGCTGGTAAACGCGCAATTTGCAGCAACAAAAGAGCAGCCGCTCAGAGATGCAGTGCTGAGCTGAGCTGAGAGCACTATCAAGCTCGATCGGTCGGTCGGTCGAGCTATCTCTGTCCACACCCGCAAACGGAAGATGTCACCCTTTTTCAGTGAGTGAAGGGGACGATCAGTCAACACTCAACAGCAACCACCCTGGCATGCATATGCTTGTTGTCTTGCACAAATGATTAGGGGCCTTTTTGCAATCAGAGGGACGACAGGCACCATGCGGAACTTGGAACATGCCGCAGAATCGTATCCATGCGCACATGTGCGCACGCATGCAGTCAAATCGCTCTCGGCCCAGCACGCCGGCGCCACCACAACGATAGGCCCGCTCTCGCATCCATGCCAGTAGTAGCCCGTATCTTTCAGAGGAACACTTTTTTTCCTGCAGATCAAGTGTTGCTTAACCTCCCAGGTGCGAATCAGCAACAGATCACACGGATGGATGGCAGGATGGGCCTGTCTGCCATGGTAGCCTGTCACGGTTGCACAGTGGTGTGTGAAACAAGCAAAGTCTCTTTGATGCAGATATACCATGACTTGATGCTGCACACACTAGAGCTAACGCGCCGTGTTCAGGTGGTTCACAGTCATGTCTGTGGTTGTTGAGACTGGGATGTACAGTAGCAGGCAAGAAGTGAGAGGAGGGATCGAGGTCAGTATGCATGATAAGTAGTTGCAGGTTTAGGAGAACATCAGAGAGAGATCGAGGAGGTGACAGTCCATCAATATCATAGTTTTTATTTTTAGATATTTACTAGCCTTCAATTAACTGAAAGCTTTCAGTTGATGGTTCGTTACTTTGTGTTTTGATTTTTTCTTTTATAGGATTTTCTGTATAATAATTATAAACTCTTGGATCTAAATCTAATGGCTTAAAAAGGTGACTGAAACTTGTCTAAACTTTCAGTCAGCTAAAAATTAGTAAGTCCCTTCTTTTTATGAAACATCGACATAATATTGGTGTTTCAAGTGGCTCAAGTTCCTGAGATGCATGGCTACATGGTGCGCCGGCGTTCCATGATGGCTTGAATCAGCAGCTGGAATAATGGCATGACCACACTATTGCTCCATGCCCCTAATGTCCCGTACACCGAAACCTAAGCGATCAATGGTGTGACCGATCGACACGGGACCATATGGGCTAGATTAAGATGGATGGACCACGGCATAACCACCTTAGATAACCGACCAAGGACCGACAGGTATGGCTGGAGCCAACAGGCTGGGTCCCCCAAAAGTAATTTACCCCTAAGTCCTCTTTGGTTTCTCATAGCTTGAGCTATGAATTGATTGCAGTGATACCAACTCTCCTAATATAATTTCTTTGCTAGCCCAATTAAGCAAAACAAGGCCTACATGCCATTAGTTGTAAAACTTCAAATGTATGATCTTCTTCATCAAATCCTACTATCGCAGATTAGCATGTTGGAGGTTGTGCAAGTAGCGTCGCTGCCGATCGACAAAAGTAATCAAGTAGAATTAGCACCCGCTAGGAAGTAGGAATACGCGGCTCCTGTGGTCAGTGATTTACATTGCAACACACGACAAGGCATCAGGTTCGTTGCCTATCCTTCGAGATTTTTTTCTCCTCGCTGGTCTCTGAAATTTTATCGGTATGTATGTTTAAAATGGTCACAGATGATACGCCACAACGATATACAATAACATGTATAAAAAATTTGTTTGTAATATTGGTATGGCTCTTGTTGGTAACTGTGAGTTCCTTCTGTTCTAGTTTATATTATATAATGTTAGTACATGTTCTGTAGTTTAACTTGATCTAAAGGTAACTCTAAGCTCATATAAACGAGGCAAGAAGGAGCATATCATAGTGAAGGGCCTTCGCCTTTTGTTTCGCCCCGGGCCCCCTAAATCTGAGGACCGGCCCTGGGAGCCTAGCGAGCTGCATATCAGGACGAAAAGGTAGATTCGTTTCTCCAGTGGACATTATGTGTAGAAGATGGGCGATAAGTAGATGACCACTTCACTGGATCAGTGAAGGTGTGCGTTTGATAGTCTGAAGTTTGATAGGCTATATTTAGAGGTGCAAGTCCGCTGAAGAGTTTGTTTGTTAGCCCATAATGAGGTGATGAGCCAATATTATAACTAGGCTAAATTACTTGTCAAAAAAAAACTAGGCTAAATTGGCTCTACGGATATACTACTAGCTAGCTGCATGGCCGAAGCCTGGCTCTGGAGCAAGACCAATTTCTACACATCCTGGTGCAGGTAAATTGGCCTTTGTTTGCATCCGCCAGGCCTGGCTCAAACTCCCGTCCAATATCCCAAACACGGCCGAATGCACGCGCTGGGACTGGATGGGGTCTGTGCAGGCTAACAAACGGCCCCTGAGTCACGGAGGAATGTTATTTTTTGCTGTGCCCTCACACGAGAATATGTTTAACGGCCCATGACTTGCCAACACATGTAATACAGCCCATTGAGGATTTGCTGTAGCCCGTCAGATTTAGGAATCGGACCGGACGGCCCATGATCCGTCATAGAAAAAGCAGAATATCCTATCTGGCCCGATTTCAAAAACAAAAACAAAAACAAAAAACAAATGCTATATGACCCAACGGACAGTACTTGAGGCTTTGCTACTCTTTTCGGTCAAAAAATTCACCGGGTAGAAGGCCCCGTACTTGCTCGCTCTCCGGTGCCAAATCAGCCGGAACGGCAGTATAAAATGGCACGAAATTGAGGAGCTTTCAGCCACCAACATAAGTGTATGGGTATTAATTAAGAAGGATTACATATTTATGTTGATGGAGCATGCATTGGTTCATACTTCAGATGAAGCTCCAAGCTTATTCTTTTGATGTTTTAGGAGACGGGAGACTATTGCTTGGAGTTGGTGGTGTTTAATGCTGCTAAAGAAGATGCACTCATTTTGTCAGGGGCAGAGCTACGTGCAACTATCGGTGTCAGCTGACACCGATGACTTTGGAGAAATTCAATAGAAAATGATGCTAGCTGCTGCTAATTAGGCTTAGTGACCCCGTTGAAAAATTTTCCTGACCCCAACGCCTTGGACGGCTAGCTTCGCCCCTGCATTTTGTTGTATATAAACAGAAAATAGTTTAGAGTTCACGCCTAGCAGAACGTCCGGTCAGCCCATGTATTGTCCATGCAGCTTATTCCAGTCCAAAGTCCATACCAATCAACTCAAATGAAATGTGTTTTATATATGCTATACTAGTAGTACTTGTCAAACATTATCTAAAAAAAAAAGTAGTACTTGTCATGAATGCGTTCGCATATGCAGGCGAAGAAAAATCCTTCGCGGCAGGGAACCAAACCAACGAAAGAAAGAAGATTCTGCAAAAGCTGCGCCGGAGATCATGCATAGCCGCCATTGCGAAGCCTTTCCTCGTTTCGATTTCCTTGGCGACGGCGACGCAGGTACGCCAGTCGTCAAACGAGATCACACGTCGACCGGTCGGTGGTCCCGCATGGCAGCCTCGGATAAGTGCGCGGCTGGTTCGTAGAATCTTCTTCTCGACGTCACGCAAGGGGTCGCTCGGCTCTGCAGTCAGTCGTCTTCGGCTTCCAACGTGTGCACACGAGCAGGAACGCGTCATCTCACCTCCACACATAGACCATTCACCCTACTCTCTACTCATCATCTGATCTGTAATATATATATATATATATATATATATATATGCAGTATACGACTTCTGTTCCCTATCCCAACCAAACCAAAACGGTCAAACACACGAAGCATCATCGTCTCCGTCCGATTTGAACAGTAGTCAGCACCACTCCCGGCTCGCCGTTCACCACCGATCCTATCCTACCCGCTTCCGCTTCCATTCCCCATGGCCACCGTGATCGACCACGACGACCTCGCGTTCGCGGCCTGCGGCGGCGCTGACGCGACGACGACGTGCATCGAGGACCTCCCCTTGGACGTGCTGTCCCTCGTGCTCTCCCGCCTCGACGGCGCCTCGCTGGCCGCGGCCGGCTGCGCGAGTTCCGCCCTCCGCGCCCTCGCCGCCGACTCTGCTCCGCGCACTGGCCGTCCCTACGCGACGCCGCCGCCCTCCTCCTCCCCAACAAACTCCACTACCGGCGGCTCTTCACCGACGCGTTCCCGCTCATCCCCGCCTCGCCGCCGCCTTCGTCCTCCTCGTCGGCGCATCACCGCCGCCTCCCGACGCGCCTCGTCTCCGCCGTCGACCTCCACCACGCCGGCGCCCACGTCATGTCGCGCGTCGTGGAAACCGACGCCACGTCAGCCTGGTTCCTCGGCGCCCCGTTCCGCGTCGACGCGCTCCTGCAGGAAGGCCTCACCCTCCCGCAGCCCACGTCCCGGGCCATCGCGGCGTCCGAGCTGGCGCTGACGTGGCTCCTCATCGACCCGGCCACCGGCCGCGCGGTCAACGCGTGCGGCGCGCGCCGCCCCGTCGCCGTCGCGCGGGACTGGCTCACGGGCGACACCGTCGCGCCCTTCGCTCTCGTGCTCACCGGCGGCGACGACAGTGTGGTCATCCTCGACGCGCGCGTCACGTGGTCGTCCTCTTGACCACGAACAGCGACCCCTCCACGTCCTTCCGGCTCTGCGCAACACACGCAATAGAACCCCCGGCGTCAGTCAGATCGGGTCGATCGGGCAGGTTATTGATACAGCGAAGACGCACTCACCCACTGGTTTTGGTCGATGTTGAAGTCGTAGGGCGTGACGTGCGCGGTGGTGATGAGGATGTCCTCGATGGCGGGGTCGAGGCGCTGGAGCACGGTGAGGTTGAGCATCCGCGTCCATCGCCAGGTTCGGGGTCACCTTCCCCGCGTTTGGTTGTGGCTGCGCCGCCGTCGGCGGCGGCATCGGGCTCCCGCGTGCGTGCGGGAGACGGATCTGAGCTAGCTAGCGCGCAGTGCGTGTGAGTCGATGAGCAGAGCACAGCTGAGGGAGTGAGTGAGCAGTAGGGATGCCAATTTCACCCATAGGTATTGAGACTCACGGGTTTTTGTACCTGACGGGTGCGGACGTGGGTATAGTTTTTCACTCATGGATGCTATCCGTACCCAACCCGATAAACATGGATGTGAGTGTGGGTTTTACTTATAATCTATGGATGACCCGTTGGACCCTGAAACATATTTACATATAAGATTTAGTCTCATCTCATAACAAATTAATCATAAATAAATATATATGTTATGAGAGTGATGACTAAGTTATTAAGAATTTATGTAGAATTACCTAAGTACATACTCATGAATCACATTTATTAATTGTCGGGTCACATATAGACATTGTGTATTTATGTTAATCTCTTTAAAATATTTTTTTGAGATGTTTTTCATATAACATATGAAACCCGACGGGCACCCGACACCCACCCGAAACCCGTGGATATGAGTGTGGGTCTCAATTTCCACCCACAGATACGGGTGTGAGTGTTAATTTTCACCCAAAACCTTTTTTATGGTGAATCGGTTTTTACTCCACCCGACCTAAACCCGAACGACTGTCATCCTAGTGAGCAGAGGAGGATGTCTCTGGAACAACAATTCACTGTGCCGTACTGGAGGGGAATTGGACAGAAGGGCCCAGCCCACAGTAGGCCTATTTATGGGCCCCCGTTTCGTTAGAATGGGTAGGATTTTTTATGGGCCTTGGTTTGACGTTCTAATGGTTATCTTATCTCGGCCGGGTTGAGGCCCAATTGAGCTCCGTTCAAATCGTCAGCACAAGCTGGGCTTTGTTTTAAGCTTGGAGCTAATCGAAGATATTTCTTTTTTCTTACAAATGGGATATGTATCTTTTTACAACTGTTGTTTGAATAACAATTCAATGGATATATGTAGCTGGTCATTATTACAAGTGAAACGATGAAAGTGAAAACCACCCCAAGAGCAATAAAAACACACTCCATGACAGTATGAAATAAAAGGACCAAACATTTGATGCGAACACCTCCATCATTGAAAGCCTCGAGTTTTATGGGTCTTTCTTTGTTCTTTTGCATTACCCAAAACAAGATCCAATATGTTCCTCTAGAAAAGAAAACTCGTGTCTCAAAAGATGGTGAAATGGAAAGACTAAGATCCAATTTAGACTGACTCCAATAAGACTAGGTAATTTTGAGAGGCAAATAGATCGTTGCCTCGGGTGAACAGTGTAGAAGATATTAGTCATTTGAAGCCATCTTCATAAGATATTGAATTCCTATTGCATTTCCTCTTCTCCCGTCAAGGCAACTTCATTTTAGCGCTTGGTTGTGCGTCGTCCACCTCCTACATGCGCGTCGCTTAGTCCGCGCACCACCGCTGCTTGACCCGCGCACACGCCACATCTACAACGCGCAGTCGGAGCTCGCCCGAGCGCCGCCCATAGCAGCTCGCCCCTACGCCACTGCCCCGCGCGCCGCTATCCCATGTGCTGCCGGCAGCTCGCCCGCGCGATGCCCGCAGCAGTTCGCCCCCCCCCCCCCCCCGCAGTCTGGCCCACGTTACTGTCGTCCCGCCCGCGTCCACCCACGCCGCCGCCAGGAGCTCACCCGCCGTGCCGCCGGCAGTTCGCCCCCACGCCGCCCCGCACAGCCTGGCCCGCGCTGTTGCGGGTAGCTCACCCGCACGCGCGCCGCCTCGTCTCGCATGCAGCTCGCCTTGCCGCCGCCGTCACGCCTTGCTCCGTCATGCCGCCTCATCCCACCGCTGTCACATCTTGCTCTGTCGCGCTGCCTTGTCCCGCGCACAACACGCACCACGTGTCATAGGGCCGCATGCTCCCGTCGTGGCGCTCGGTTTCCTTTCCGCTTCGCTCTGTCGCGCCGCTACGGCCCGGCACCCACGCTCGTCCCAGCCATGTGCTGGCAAATGCATTGGAGGAGAGAGGGCCTCTCTCCTCCGATGCAAATTGCCTTCTCTCTGTGTCTGCTCTGTTGGAGATAAAATCAGTGATGCACAGTAAATTAAAAGAGACATAAATTAGTCTTGAACTAGAATTGAGTTCAACAATATGTTCGTAGGGGAGGACCTAGCGTGTCTGAAAGTGTAGGATCATTCCATTGATTAATTTCAGAACATGACGAAATAATTACAAGAAAAATTAAATGATAAAAAGAAAGAGGACGTCCTTACTAAAAAGTGGAACCACTTGACGTTAAGAATGGAGGAGGAAGTATGATCTAGTTATGTTAGACTTAGGGAAAGTATAATAGCCGGCTAAACGTGTGCCTCATCAGCCAAACAATCGACGTGGAGGAAAGAGAGAGAGAAAAGAGTCTTGTCGATTACTCAATCCCCTGTCCGAGTCCGTCCGAAGCTAGTTAAAGCAGCCTGCCCGAGAAATTAAAGGGAGAGCCTTCCGGCCAATTAACATATGTTCTGGATGCATCAAATAATTAAATATTCGCAAGAGACATCCATTAATAGCTTGTTTATTATACAACTGCTTACTAATGAACGTGCGCTTCGTGTCCGGAATAAATATCGGCGATACTGGCACCGATTAAATCCGTAATGAAAATAGTAGCAACCATGCCTGGGTCACACGGTGGACCCAGAGAGCCTGACCCGAGCGACCCGGAGTCAACGCAGTCAACGGACTGGCGCCCAGTGCGATTATCAAAGAAGGGGCTCGGCGTCCCCCGCCTCGTTCGACCCCGTTAGGGGCGCCGACCGCTCTCCCCTCGTTCGACCCTTCTTAAGAGGTCCGACCGTGCCTCGCCTCGCTCGACTCTCACAGGTGAGGCCGGGTCTACTCAACCTCGTTGGACCCTACGATTAGGGTCGAGGAAACTACGGATAAGATCACCAACTCTACCTTTATAGTAACGATACCTGCCCGTGCGGGTATACTAACACTGACACCGCCTGTCATCCCCGCCAACTCCTGACAGTGGTCCATCCTGCTGAGACAGGACGGGGCATCGCATCACTGACCTCGTGGGAGCAACAGAGTGGAGAAAATCGATTAAAACAGTCATGATGAGACATAATAGCATCCAAATACCTTCCGCCAAACGCTACGTGACGAATCAACCCCCAGTTGAGGTGGTCGAGCAAGACGAAAGTCAACAATCACTTTCCGCTCCGCCTTAAATGTCGTACCGGGCATGCGACTACAACGCCAGGGGGAAAGAGGGAGGGGGGGGGGGTCAAATCCCCCTACAAATCTACCCCTAGCGTCATCATCGCCCTGCCCGATGGGATAGAGCCTGACGCTGCGACACAGTCCGCACCGTGCAAACAAAACATCACTATGATGACGTCCCTAATAGTGATGAAAAAGGACGACCTGACAGACAGGCTTCGCGCGAGGCACACAACGCCATGACGATCACCCATGGTGCATCATCCGCGTCCCGCGGACCACGCCAGCTACAGGGACGAAGAGGCTCGACCCATCGACGAATAAGAGGGGCACGCCTTGATACGGGTTCAGCGACGCAAAGACCGGATTTACAGGACCCACAAAGACCACGCCATCTTCTGTACGGCTTCACCGACTCTCTCTCTCTCTCCCTCTGTAATATGGGTCCAACCCCTTGAAGTATAAAAGAGGAGCCCTTCTTCTTCCTAGAACAACTAGCTAATGAAGAGACCCTTCTTCTTCCTAGGACAACTAGCTAAGGAACCAACGCGTACACATCTCACGCGCACATTTCACTAAGACTTGGAGCCTCTCTCGCCATCTTTATACATCCGGTGCAAGTAACACGAGTAGTTACTTTTTAAACCAGTATAATCTCTCGTGTCCTCTTGCATTGCTATCATCGAATTTAAGCGCGCATCCACTGAGCAAATTCTACTAGCTGATGATCAAAACATGGACACCGCAGTAGCAGACTATTTTATTAACCCTGCTTTTAGGGGATGTACAAAATTCATCACATTTTTTAGTGATACTTAATATAACGGATTTAGGAGATGCCCTGTATGACAAAAAAAGCTAATTACAAATAAATTTCTTAATTTAGTGGGTGCATCTGCCCCTCCACAATGAACATTGTTTCAACAAGCAATATAGCATGTTTCCGTGCGAGGACGAACCTAAACGCCAATCATATTAAGATTGAAAAATTCTGAGTGAATAAATAAAAATATAAATGATAGTCACTACTTTCGTTCTAAAATGTAAGCATTTGATGACTCTGAGATACTACATTTGACTATTCATCTTATTTAAAAAAATTATAAACATATATTTTCTTTTGTTATGATATGTTTTATCATTAGATATTTCTTAACTATGACTGATTTGTTTTTATATTTTTGTTAAAAAATTAAATAAGATAAATAGTCAAACCTAAATTCCATAGTCAATAAATACTTATATTTTGAAACGGAGGTAGTAAACGTTAAGGATGGTATGTCTCGTTTAACGTTGAGGCTGTTTAGACGTTGCGTATTAGGCTACTTAGGCTGTTTGCACCGCGTCCTGCATATGAACCTCCAGGAATGTTTAGTGGACAGCGAGCTGCACCGGTGTCGTGTACCGCTTCCTCTATCGCTCCGTAAGCTTCCGGCTCGGTAAATCTAGCGTTGGCAGAGATGCTCCTCCATGCACTGTTTATGTATTATTTGTGTACTATTTATTATAATAATATGTTAGTATATAGAGAATGACGGATGCAATAAAAATTAATATAGAGGAGAGAAGCTTGCTGAGCATGACGGAATATTCTTTTTAAAGAATGAATATAGAGTACAATGAGTGTGGATAGACTTACAATAAAAGTTTCATTGTTATTAAAATAGGATATCATGTTATCATTTTAGAAGATGTGACAAAGAATTAATGAGAAAAGAGAGGAGATAAATTTCATTTAGATGAAACCATGTATACACTGTTTCTAACATAATTTGTGTCTTGCATATACTCCTAAAAAATAACAAAAATAAAACTATGCATGACATGACATGAGATGTTTCATCCTACAAACAAATATCTTATTGTTTATGTGATAATTTTGGAAACAACAAAATAAAAACTCACCATTAGTGCTAACCTTATAGTAAGAGAAGAAACCAACAAAGCCGTCATCGCTAGTGAGTGAGCGAGCCTTGGTGGTTCGTTATTGGTGGGTCGTCATCGTTGTATCTCTTGGGAGTGATATTCCTCCCATTCATCTACTTGTGCGTACAACAATCAGCCGTCGTCACTCGTGAGACAGTGAGACACCGGACGATAAGTTGGACGTCAAAACGAAAGAAAAGAAAAAAAGGAAGAAAAAGGGAACGGGGCCTTCGCGTAGTAGTAGTAGTAGGGGTGACGTCGATCCGTTACTTCCTCGGTGGTCGTGACACGGTTGGTGGCCCCACGCGTCGGAGATGAGGTCGTCCAATAATACAAGGTCATCCATCCGGTTCCCCCACACCGCCGACGCAGCAGCTTGCCGCACTGGCACCGCGGCCGGCGACGTGTCATCCGATCCCGGCGTTCCAACTCCACCGCGCGGACCCCGTCGTCGGCGCGACTAATCAGCGGCCAGCACCGCAGCGCGGTGGGGCGTTGTGCTGCAGCCAAGCCGAGCGATAGCGAGCCAAGCCAGCTGCAACCGCCACCGCTGGATCGGAGCGGGCGCGCCTTCTTCCAGGCGCTTCCTACAGGAGTACTCCGCTAGCTTAGCCAGCCTTCCGATCCACAATTCCACACGCGGCAGGCGCTAACCCGTGGGCGCCCACGAGCGCCGCTTCCTTCCTCGCCGAGCTTCGACCACCAGCCCACGAGGCTGACAGGCCGCGGCCTGCTCCCCTCCCCTCCCCTCCCTGCATGCGCGCGCGGGCAGGCTCCCCACGTGTCCCGGCCTCCCACGTGTCCCGCCCCGCCTCGCGTCCTGTGGCGCGGATACGTGGCGCCGCCGCATGGGCCACGCCCCCAAAGCTGTATAAATGAGCCCAACCGCCCCTCTCCCCGCCGCCGCCGCCGCCGTACTCGACTGGCAACCCCACACCACACCCACCTAAACCATCCCGCGCTTGACAACGACGACTCCGATCTCGAATTCAATCGACGCCGGCGCCCTTTGCCCTTCTTCGATTTTGGATGCTAGTGGCGGCGGCGGCTATGTCCGACGACCAGCGGCAATGCCGGCGGCGCGGGATCACGGCCGACGTGGAGCTCGGCGCGGCCCTGGCGCTGGCCGACATGGCGGCCGGGAGTAGCGCCGGCGTCGGGCTCGCGCTCGGGCCTGGGCCTGGACCAGGCCCGGCCGCCGCCGAGCCCAATAAGCGGGACGACGACCCGGTACCGGCGGCGGCGCACCAGCAGCTGATGATGGAGGTGACCGACGAGGAGGAGATGGCGAGCACCAGGCTGAGCCTCGAGCTGGGGAAGGTCGGCATCCACTCCTCCTCCTGCTCCAGCGCCGCCACCGCCACCGCCACCGCCACCGCGCCGCCCGCTGGGGCCCACGGGCCCAGCAGGCCTCGCCACATGCTCACCGAGGTAATTTTCGCTAGGAGTAGCTAGCTAGGTGCTGTCGTCGTGCCGTTTGCCTACGCTTGCACATCTTTTCAAATGAAGCCGCTGTTTGTTGTTGGTAACTGAATTGGCTCTGCGCGGTTTGATCAGGCGGAGAAGGAGGCGAAGCGGCTGCGTCGGGTGCTCGCCAACCGGGAGTCCGCGCGGCAGACCATACTCCGCCGCCAGGTGATATATCCATATCCATCTCTCTCCATCATTCCAATCTCTGCTACTTCTGCAGAACAACTTATTATTAACAGCATATATATAACCTCTGAATTACGATATGATCTATCTAGCACATGATTTACTACCTCTGTAGCGTGATGAAACACGTTGCTTGTGCAATACGAGTAGTAATTTCTAAGTTCCGTGTGTTACTGTACGTACGTTTCCACAGGCCATCCGGGATGAGCTGGCGAGGAAAGTCGCGGACCTCTCGTCGGAAAACGAGAACATGAAAAAGGTGAGCCAGATCCGGCCGGTGCAACAATCCTGTCTTTCTCACATCGATTTCATTTCGGCATTCGTTCGGCCTTGTTGACTGAAGCGGCTTTATTTGGCGCTGTGCGTGCGTGCAGGAGAAGGACCTGGTGATGAAGGAGTACCTGTCGCTCAAGGAGACGAACAAGCAGCTGCGAGCACAGGCGCACCACCTCTCGCTCTCATTATTTTAAACCCACCCTCTTGAGGTTAATTACACCATTGTTGTTAGGTCAAGCAACCAACAAGGCCTAGCCCGCCAAAGCAAGCAAAGCAGGAGGGCCTAGCATGTTCCAAAGCCTCCATCCGTCCAGTTGTGCACTTGGATTTTTTTTTTTTTGGAAGCTCGCCACATGACCGCCCTTCACTGGGTCAGACGCCGTACACCTAGCCGAGTTGGGAACTGTTTCCGTGTACCTCACACTGACATGTGTCAGCACATGATGGTCCCTGTTTCTATTTTTATCCGCAACTGGACTTTGTTTTTGTCCCGATGTTGATGCTCTGCCTTCTCTCTTTACCTCCTACTCCTCTACAAAAAGCGCAAAGCGGTGCTGCTAAAGATACCGTATCCCGTCTTGCTATGTGGCATCATGCGGCTATTCGTATATACTCCCGATATTCTCTTTATAATAGAAAAATAGTTCGTTTTACCTTATTACGGACTGTTTTTCTAACATAAAAGAGAGCAATAGTTATACGTCCGGTGAGTAACTATTGATAAACAAGGCTTCGTTTTCATTTTTGTTTTAAACTTAATAATTGGAAAATATACCAAGAGAAGAAACTTCGCTTGACAAATATATGGGTTAACTATAAACTATCTATATCACTTTGATTATACTTGGCCACCTGGGCCGGGCACGAGGCACGATCCATTTAAAGCGGCCCAGGCACGACACAACTCAGAATAAATGAACTGTGCCGGCATAAAGCACGGGACGGGTCGTGCTTGGGCCTGGTCTCACGCACGATGGGCTGGCCCGAGCATGACCCGTTTAGCGCGGCCCAATAGACCCGTTCTAAGGCCCGTATAGCCCGTGAAGCCTGGTCTGTCACGGCCCATCAAATAAAATGATTAATATTTTAATATTTATACCAAAAATCATATTTTTAGTTCAAATTTATTGATAAGAAATATATTTTTATATATATAATTAAATTTAGAAAAATAAATAAAATATATAAAATTTAAATAGGCCTCGGGACGGCCCGAATAGCCTGTCGGGTCAAAGGCACGACACGACCCGTTTAAACAGGCCAGTGCCGTGTTTGGGCTTAGGGTCAGGCATGGCGGGCTGACACGACACGGCTCAAAAATAATCGTGTCGTGCTGGCCCATTTAGTTACTAGGCTGGCCTATGACGAGCCCGTACTGTGCCGGCCCAGCACGGCCCGTTGGCCAGGATTAACTTTGAGTTTGAGATTTTTATTTATATTATTAAAATCCTTATTTTCTACTGTATATTGTTGATTTTATATGATTTTACCGATAAATCTAAAAATAAGTTAAATAAGTTTAGAATTATTTAAATTTCTAAATAAGTCTAATTGGTGAAATTTCTAAGCATCAAGCACTTATATATTATTGCTTATGTACTAGGATTTCTCATGGCAAAAGGTTAATTGACTTGTTGGTGTGTAATCATCACCAGCTTATTAGATTGTTCATCATCAACATTTGATCATATAATCATCACCCACCTTACTCGTCTTTTGGCTCTGGGTTCCAAAACGAACAACCAGAAATAAGACGCGAACGAGAAATCATGAGAGGCACAGCAGGGCGTTTGTGCCTGCCAGCCGGTTAATCAAACGAATACCGCCATATGATTCTGAATCTGTGTTTCCTGATTTTTTTTTTAAAGAATCTTTGTTTTCTAGTATACTAGTACAATGGAAGGTTCAGAATCGTTTTCGTCCATTTAGAGGGTGAAACATGGAGAAAATATTAAATTCCTCAGTTTTGTTGTTGCCTATTTATTCGAGGATAAACTGAAAGCACGCAGTACAATGAAAATTCAGAATCAACTATATATACTCTTCTTCCCATGGCCTCTCTACGAACCAACATGGACCGAGGAAAATGGCTGGCAGTGCCTGCAGCCGGACGTGTCTGGGCTCTCTGCTCGCAGGCCGCAGCCGTGTTTTGGGCTCACTCCGTCGCTTCGAGCTCGCCCACAGCCTCCTCCTCAAGCGCGTGGAGGTCAGGTCCGGGAGGGTAGCGGACCGGTCACGGCCTCGTGGAGCTCGCGGCCGCCCACCCTTGAGCGGTCATGCCGTGGAGCCCTGTCCCGCTCGTCTTTAAACCTTTCCTAGACTCCTATCCGGTGCCATACTCTACGTTAAGTTCTGCTGTGTGGCTGGACCAACCTAGTCAGCAAGCATAAGGCATGATGCACAGCACTACCAAACAAGCAAGACTGAATCCTTTGATGGAGACTTAAGCTTCTGTCTCCCGTTTCAATGTGATGGAGTTAAATCATTCAATTAATCTCTTCTATTTTATTTAATATTATGATAGCATATTCAATGTTATGTTGAATCATTTACGTGCTAGACTGAATCTTTGCCGGATGGGACTCTTGGAAGCTAACCGAATATTTCTTTTTTTTCTTTCTTTTCTTTATTGACTTTTTCTTTACTGAGTACTGATCGGATTTTTTCTAATTTACTTTTGGAGGCAGAATTACCAGCTCCTCACGGGCGGACGACGGCACATAATTTAATAATGTGTAAAGATACTCCTTAATAAGAAAGGTACGATCATCCACTTCATATCCGTAGTGTCGCACTTTTCAAACACACACACGTCTGATTAATATACATAGTGTTGGTTCTGATTAGCATTTTGTTGGGTCAAAGTTACGTTTGTACTTTCTCTTTTCGAGTCCGCTTCGATTAAGAGCATGTCCTAATTGGAATACGGTTATGTCTCAACACATAATCGTTCAGAGCTCTTCTAAGTCCATATTTCTTTGGTAGGAGATGCTGAATTTTAGTCCACTGAAAAAAATGCTCCGTTTCACTAGCCATCCAGTGTCGCTCGACTAAATCCGGTAGTAGATTTAGCTACCTCTCTATTTCCTGAACCTATTTTGATATTGATCATGGCCTCCCGTGGCTTTTTTGTTTTGCTTTTGTGCATCAACGGGAAGAAGACTCCATGTCTCACTTTCCTGGTTGTTTCACCAAGTCATATTACAAAGCACACGTCATTTGCTACACATGAACTCAATTTGGTCCATGTTAATATAGTATGTGCACACATTGTTTGATACATCTACACATAAACATGTTCATTATATCATGTTTCCTAGCTTTCAGTTGATTAAAAGCTTTCAATCAATGGTTTGTTACTTTGAGTTTTGATTTTTCTTTTATAAGATTATTTGTATAATAATTATAAACCATTGAATCTAAATCTGATGGCTCAAAGCGGTGATTAAAAATTACCCAAACTTTCAGGCAGCTGAAAAATAGCAAGTTTCTTATTATATTTAATGGCAGGAAAATTTAGAAAATATATACTCTACTAGCAAAGTGGTTGTACGTTGCTATAGGCTTGAAGAAGAAAAAAATTGATCCTGTATGAAAAATGTGTGTGAACTTTTTGACTTTTATCACGCTCTGTCTTGAAAACTCTTTACTGGCTATAAACAACAACATATATATATGAATCAAACTTACGTGCTGGCTAGATCTAGACATGCCACAAATCAAACTCACATGAGCTCGCACCAAACTAATTCAATACGTAAAATTAACACCAAAGCTAATACTAAATTAAAGTCAACACCAATGACGGTCTCACCTAGATTATTAAGGAGTTGAGAAAGAGATTTGAATATTTAGCATTATAATTTCACATACACATAGGGGTACAGATCGATGATGGTTGTGCTGGAACATGTAGTTTACAATGACAGATTACATAATATTATGGGAAAAATATAACACAATACAACCAAATGATCCTATTGGGAGGAGTCCGAATGGGTCCTTGTACCAAAACCATATCCAAAGTTAAATAAAGTACTCTTCCTTAAGAAAGATATATATATCTATTCAATAATCCTTCCCCTCCGTCTGGTGAACCCGAATCCAAAAAGTCAGGTAATAGGTAAGACATGAAACATTACGAGGTGGAAATCAAAATGTTTTTAGGTAGAAACAGAATCGCTTTTATTTCTCAAAAGAATCTAATCATACTAAACGGGTCCTTAGCACAATATGTGTTTAAAAAAGCTATTCTTGAGGCCAGTTGGTATTACAAGGTGTTATAAAGAACACCACCACTCAAAACGTATTTATGGACTAGGATTTGTTAATTTCTTTTTCATCAAAAATGTTGTTGTCATATGCTTGGTTCTGAAGATGTCATTATGGAGGCAAAACAAGTTTTGAGGCTGGTATTTTTTGGTTACGTCAGCTTCATCATGTCAACGAGCCATGAAGTGATGCAGGGGTCACCTCGGCAGAGTGCCGTCGCGCGCCTCAGTGCACAGCCCTGAAGCGTCAACAGAGGACGGGACACGTCTTGAGAATCCAGGTGGTGTTGCGCAGGTTCTGAATTGCATGGAGATTTTCTCTCTTTTTCTTTTCTTTTCCAGGGAGATGGGAGGGGAGGGAGGGTGAGAGCATATTGGTTTGCAAAATTTGATGGAGTACAACTGATTGGAGCGTCCAGTGTTATTTGCAACAAACGGGTTTTGAATTCCGATACCGTTAATAACTACACCATGCCACATCGTATACTACACCATGTCATACGTTAACTTTATGGATGCAAACCAAAAGTCAGGTTTTCCCATTCCTTTCACAGTCAGCGCGTTTCGATTATGTTTACAGAATCCAAACCAAATACTACCTTAGGTGTTTGCATAGTCTGTTGACACTGCAATCAACTCTCCCGCACAAAAACCGTAGACCTCCAATATCACATTACTTCCCAGCCAACTAGCAAAGGGTTATCCGGACTTCCTGAGCACTCCTAAGTCATATGCAGAGAATCAATCATTAGAGGAGAGAGGATTTGTCGCCCCATGGCTCGGGCATCCTAGATAACTAAGCAGTTCAATTAGGATCCTACGGTCACGTCACGTTGTGCCTCCTATTCGTATGCTCGGGCTAACGTCTCCGTTATCGTCCATGGGCCCAGTCATGATCAGGATGGGGTTCCGCTGCCTTAAGACATCCTCGCTGACAAGCGGGGCAGCAGCTATACGGATCCATGTACAGTGACCCACTGCCCGCTGCCTTCAAGCAGTGGATCCGCTTCCGTCATGACCGGGTAGGGTCTTGCCTGCCCCCCTCCTTCCTCGTTTTAGTCCTATAGCCAACTGCGGCAACAACCACCACTCATTTTTTTTCTACGTCAAAATTCTCCATTCCAAATCCTCAATCTAAACTCCTAATCCTAAGGGATTTTATCATGAGATTGGGTGATTTGAGGCCAGAACGACCAGGAGAGGTGGATCAGAAGGCACTTGTCAGCTTCGTCCTCGAGGGGCTGCCGATGCTAAAACAAACGCACAAGAGCAGCGCACCTGAATGGGCGAAGCAACACACGATGCGGCGGCTTGGAGCTGGCTCGATGGAGGGAAAGAGAGGCCGCGAGCTGCTGGGGAGTATCTGTCCTTCTGTCCTGCTAACAGTAAGGAACGACCTCATATGTAGGATGCTGAAGCCATGAAGCACCATTGTATTTCCATAATCAGAAATGAAGCATGCTGACAACAAATATATGCAATTGCAAGCTCATTAATATGTACAAGTGAACTAAATCTAGGATATATTGATTTTAAAGTGTATTGAATTCAAGACATCATGATATGACACAATAGTTTGCCATAACAAGAAACAAACCCCTCGAACACTTTGCATAAGCTAACCTTTGGAAACTGAAAATAAGACTTTACCACCACATAGACATGAATAAATAAATTACAGCTCATGAATACATGATATATTGAGTTATTATGCACTAACTCACACACTCAAGAACACTATTAGAAGTCATTACCGCGACCATAGCTCCTCCATTGTACCCATTTATAATTGAAATAAATATAGAATCAACAACAAAAAACAAATCTATATAATTTTGATGTATCTCTCTGTTTTAGACTAACCTGTTATAGTATGACTTGTCAACTTCATCAGAGGCAACCTCATGTACATTCAGCTCTGCTACAAATATAGACATATCTTTGCATCTTTGTACAACTGCCTGCTTAGTTATGCATAGCAAGAATCAATAAAATAACAAAAACAATATTATCTATTATAGTTAGTCAAACTAACCTTGACTGTCACCGTATTCGGTGTACCAGTAGCAACTTCCAGCTTATCTAGGCAGTAAACTGAGGGTAAAACAAGACTGAGGCATCAACTCCAGAGTCTGACAGGTCTCCAAAAACAATGTGATAATTGGACGCGATGTGATATGAGAAATAAGTGATGACTGATAGAACACAAGTGATATATAACCAGAAGATAAGATGAATCAAGGGGAACTTTTCACAAATGTTAATTTCTCTTATGGACAACTTTATTTGGCCTACTTTACGGCTGAAATACATTGACCCAACCTATGATCTGGACGTACGTAGCTCCCTCTTCTCTTTTGCGCTTTCTCTCCTTTCCCCACACAACCATCAAAACAATAAATAAGGGGACATACTTTTTTGGAGACACCACTATACCTCACTCCGCCTCATCCTTTCCTTTCACATGCAACCGTCAAGTGCCCAACCGACTGCTTCTTTTTACAACTACTATGTTCTTCCATGATGAAAAAAAAACTATGCTCTTTTGTGGTCCTCATCTTCCAAAACCTTTTCCCTCATTGCTAAAAAAAACTTTTCCGTGATCTACTTTTTTTTTTGGCCTGACACCAAACTGTTTAGTTCAGACTTCATGTAGATTTGAGTTCATAGTTGAAATTTCTCACTTCCTACATAGCTTCTTCCCGAGTACCCATTCATCTAACAAAAAATATTCAGTGCCCACCTCGACGCACGGCCCCAAATTGAGTTAATAAGGCCCCAACTCGTGTATATATAAAAAAAGATGCAGAGCCAAAGGATAAGGTCGATAGCTGTAGTTTCTTCCCCACCACCGCTCGACGCTAGTAATCGCCTACCGCCAACCTGCTGCATGCGCTGCTCCACGCCACACGTATAGCTTGGGCCCACAGATCCGCGCCATCAAGCTGGTTTGCCTCTCCTCCCACATCCATCAAGATCGAGGCCGATCTGACCTAGGGGATTCTCATGTTTGGAGGTTGCCTTTCCTCTCCGGGATTAGAAGTCGGGTGCACAGTTTGACACAAGGTATGAGAGTAGGGTCTCACCGAAGCGCCACGCTAGCATGCGCTCCAGCAAGGACTCTACCCCACTATAGATGACCAAATGGGTGGCCTGGGACTTAAAACCTCTTGAATGTTTAGTTTCGGACAGACACGTTATGCAAGCCTTAGCAGTCTATGCCGTGCAGCCTATAGGCTCCGCTGCCAGCCCATAGCATTGCACAGATTTCCTTAAACATTTTGGACCGGCTCGAGGCCTATTAGCATGACAGCCAGTTAGTATTGTAAATGGTGGGAAATGAAGAAAAAAGATGCACTGGTTGGAGTTTGAACTTCGTGCCGTCATTGTCCCCACCATCCTCACGGGTGGCCATGACGCAACAATCCATTGCCCCCTAATCAGGAGGCAACAACCTATCAACATCATGGGTGGATGGCATTACAGCCTGCTGCGCAAAGATGCCTAGCTGGTTGTGCCAAGATCCTAGCAAAATCTTAGAGGAAGTGAGTGAGGATCAACGGCAACACCTTGTTGTTACATCTTCGTCAACTTTACAACCATCATTGACACCATCACCAAAGCTACCAAAACCACAGCTCGAGGATGAGCTATGTCCGAAGGATGAAGGAGAAGGAGGAGCAGGAGCAGGGAGTGCATGGCACCAAAAGTGCAGCAGATGTGCTGCCCTTTATCCAGGTGTCAAGGGTAGAACTTCTCGTTGTTTCATTAGGCACAACAGAAGTTATAGCATGGGAGGCGACACAAGTAGCAACACCACCAGGGTACCTATGTCATGCTCCTTCAGGCATGGGCCTTGCTTATGCTTCAACCATGTACTCCACCACAGCTTGTCGACAAACTTTGTCAGAAGGCAGGGTGAAGACGTCATATGTAGGTTCTAGTATTGTGGCAGACCAGATTCACCTAGAAACATTTTAGTTTCAAATTCAACATTGAAACGTTTCTCAACCTGTATCAAAATGACTTGTAAAACCATTTGGCAGTTTATCTGGATTCTTCTAAAAGCATGAAGAAAGAATGGAGTTGACCAATTTGCCCCTTTTTTGCCATTAGTTTCATGAAGAAAATTGTAATTCAACCATCCCATATAATTGACAATGGGCGATGAATAGGAAGTGAAGTGAGGGAAATAATCTAGGGACCGAGGGCAACCCAATTTTGATGTCGGATGTGAAGGATACATCTCTAGGCGGTACTCCAAGCAGTGGCGGGGACGGAGGCACAGAGTCGACTTGAGAAGGGGCAAAGGTCAGAGGAGTGAATCAGTGCGAAAGTAGGTTTTGGCCATTCCAACCATGTAGTACTAAAAGTCGTATCGATTAGTTCCATTTAAGGTTCAAACGATTTGAGATTTTGCCGTTTGGTACACACCCGTTTTTGGCTAGAAACAGAATCGATTCGGCTTGCCGAACGCACCCTTAGTTTCAAACTCCCTATGCGTCTTATGTCTAAGGAGAAATCACTTGCAACTTCATATTATACTATGGGTGATTATGCACTTGGCTGAACTTATGGAAGGCTCAACAAAATTCACATGGCTAAAAGAAATGCCAAATAGAGCAGCATGAGGAACAAATGTTTCTTACCACTTGGTTACATTTTAGGATTATCTTGATTAATTCATAAATATCAAAAGAAATTCAAGATGTAAATAAGGTAGGAAAATTATATGAATCTGTCCTTGCCTAAGACAGATACATTGTCCTGAACTTTGCAATTTGACATGAGAATAGTGATAGTGATTTATAAGAAAATATAATACCTGTGCTGTGGAGTAAATAGTAACTCCATCAAGTTCAGTGATGATATCGCCAACCTCCATCCCTCCATAATTTTCTATCGATGTGTCACAAATCTACAATATGCAAAGGATCAAGCTGACGCATGCCAAAAAAGTAAAGATTTTTTGAGGGAAAGAAAGAAAGTAAAGAGTACCTAGAAAACATTTTATATGCAATTTTTCTAAATTTTGCAGATGTTTGCCGACAACTTGCATGGATCAGGTACGTGTACCCAATTATTTCCGATAAATAGGCATAGAATAAAATGACCAATCTTAGTAAAGTAAAAAAAAAACACTTGAATAATAACAGCACTGAAATGCACAGCATAGGTTTGCAAAAGTGAGATGGTTCATGTTGTGATTATCCCTCAAACCCACCGACAGGTTCCGGAGAGAAAGCCAAAATACCATCAAACCCACCAACGTCCAATCTAACCATATGAATTATTAGCAGAACAACTTGGTCAAAAGTCTGATGTTGGTTAGTTTCATAACATCACTACAAGACAGCGCTATAGCAATAAAGCATACAAGGTGAAAGGAACTCAAAAACTAAATAAAGACTATGATAATGGAACTTCTAAGAAACAAAAAGTGAAACACGAAAATAAAATATTAATATTCTCTCGTGCTACCTATCCATTTCCAGAAATGTTCGTTAATATGTATTACTTTATGGACAATTAATGATGTTCGATGGATATGAACATTTTTTTGCTATGAAAGATTGAGACAAAATATATATATACTCCATACAGCCACCAAAAGTGGCATTCTGGACATCGACAGTCACTTTATGCTATATCTGGTTCACATGGAACTATGGAAGCGCTATTCAGCTTCGAGAAAAAGCTCATCAAGAATATCCCCTCTTATCTCCTTTTCCTTATTCACTTTTATTTCCTCTCTTTTCTCTGTTTTTTTGGTTTGGTTTTATATTGCTTTTTTTCCATCTCTCTTCATCTTTGTCTTCTTCCGGGTTTATTCTCTAGCCTATATCCAACTTGTTTCGGATTAAAGGCTTAGTTGTACAATAATAAAGGCCAAAGACAGAGACTGAACAAAGAGGCAAAAGGAAGCTGTCTGTATAAGGTTAAAAGACTGAAAAATTGATTCTGTTTGTCATGCTGCATTCTGTTGGCCTGACGGGCTGCTTCTTGGAGGAAGGCAACCTTCCAGCTCTTTTGTCTTTTGTTGCTACAGGATTTCTTTTAGGAAATGTTTCTTTTGTTATACCTTTTAAAAATAAAATATTATCTTATCAGATCTTATCAAAACATATATCTAATCCAACTAACATAACATTTGATGAGACTCAAAATTGATGTGTTACTCTTTTAAATCAACTAGAAGACTTTTTAAAATGACTGGCTCCTGCATTCTGTTCCTTGTACATGCTCTACACATTAAATCACAATTCCAAAATGTGACTAAGATATGCATATAAACCAAAACATAATTAATTATTATAATGGAATTACTTAATTAGAATAATACAGCATTCGGATGTCTCTGCTCCATACCTTGTTTACCAGAACTCCCGAAGGCAGCCGAGCAAAGTTGCAGCATATACTTTCCAGAACATCTATGTCCAGCGTATGAAGAGCTTGTCCCTTTATGCGAAGCCATGGTAGTGTTCTGCACTTAACAAAAAAAATATCGATATTCAATGTCAATTATAATCAAGTATATCTTTCGCTAGGCCCAACTTGCAAGACATGCATCAGTTTCCTTATTAAAGAATGTTTTTTATTTTTGAATCCATGTTGACCTTTCAAATTTCAGGAGACTAAAAATCGGTCATATGGAAGAATTTCAAAAGGCTTGCCAGTAAAAATACTTGCGTAACATTAATTCAGAACAACATGCTTGTACAAAACCAATTACGAATCAACATAGCAAAAAAGCAAGTGGACCAAAAGAATAATTAGAGATTTGATCACTTTCAAACAACATAACACCAATGTTCTCACATGTAACAAGTACATTTCAACCTCAGAAAATTTATCATGCACAAAATAGTGTAACACTATACATCAAACCCTGTGGGCCAAAAGACATCTAGAAAAGATCAGGTAATATTCTAATTGTGAACAAAAAATCAGGTTCAACAGTACACATCAAACCAAGGGTGTTACACTCTAATAAGGAAACACTACACATCAAGATGCATTTTTAGTGAAGTGAGAAGAAATATTTGAAACATCTGCAGTATTATCTCATATGGTTGAAAATCTTGATGGTGCAGCATCTCAGAGTAAGCAACCATACAAAAATAGTACATGTACATGTTCCCTTTTTTATGTTGTATAGTAACTATACAATGTTTACCCATGTGCACATGCATACAACAGCAATTTACAAGTACAATGGTAAGAGAAGATGATGCTTCTAAAATGTAAAGTATTTGAATGCAAGTTAACGAAAAATTACTTTTCCTTCTTGAAATATTTCAGGCATCTTGATGTGATCTCAACAGGCAAAAACAGTGCAGAGTTCTCATAGAAATACGTGATGCCAATGAATCTTTTCTCATGATCCATCACAGGTCCACCAACGAAATCCTGCCACAAAAAAGTATCCACAATGAAACAGATTCAAACTTCAGTTTTGGAATTACGTCAAGAAAAAGGATGTAGTATCAAAAAATCTATAAAAACATAAACATGCAATGACTGTAACTGCATCGAACCTGATGCAAGTACTTCTAAGATTTCATATCTAAAGAATGCAAATAAAAATGCATCTAAATCTGCCAAAATCATGTTATCACACCAGTGCCTAGTAGGAATATGATATGGAATAGGAAGCATGCTCGTATAGCTTTCCATGTTCAATGTACTAGGATCACATGAAGAGCTAAGTGCAAAATGCAACTAGGAACTCATTTTACCTCACTGATATCACACGTAGAAACCAAGAGCTCCTTGCAGTCTAAGTGGATACTTTCACGGGCCAGCACTCCATATCTCATCAAAAAAGCTTGTGAGAAGCAGTCCCGACCTAGAGCAACTACAGGCCTAGGCTGCAACGAATAACATTCTGGGGGATCACTGAGTTCCACAGCAGGGAGTTTGAACACGGGCCCTGGAGACTCAATAATCACAATAGCAATATTATAATGCAAATTGCACATTTCCAGGGAGCCTTCAACAATTTCTTCATTTGGCAGAACCACTTCAATCTGCAATAGAAAAATTATAATAAATTATCCACAGCACGAGAGGAGAAAGTCAGCATGAACAAACAAGCAATAGATCGAAGTATTAGTAGTTTTGTTGACCTTCACTACTGGAAATTCGAAATTTGCCATATGTCGCAATCTTCGCCGTGTGCTTTTATACGGACACACGGCAAAAAGGCCATTTGCCATGTGCCTTTGCTAGGACACACGGCGAAGAGACGACACATGGCAAAACCGTGATTTGCCGTGTGTCCCGAAGCTTTGCCGTGTGCCCATCTTCGCCGTGCGCCCCTGCCCTAGCACACGGCAAATACACCTATTTACCGTGTGCTAACGAGTAGCACACGGCAACTTAGGAAAAAAAACTTCAACTAATATTGCTTGGTACCCTATGTTCCAATTTGGGGTATTTTCCACTTTGTTTACTATTTTCAAGTCTAAGAATAGTTCTTTCCTTCTTCACCAGGCGATCCTAAAAGACATTTGTTGACTACTGGCTCGAGGCTTTTTATCAGTGGAAAGAGACTTCTTGCTGGTGATTCAGTCTTATTTATTAGGTAAAATGCTGAGAGTAAAGGTCTTACTTTTCTGGTTTTGATTCAGTGAGAGTCATTGTAGCAATTTAGAGAGGATAACTAATTCCACCAGAGCACCTGCCTTTCTACTTGTAGGGATGCGAAACAACAACTCCTCTTAGGAATGCAACCTGTTAATCTCTCATCATCTGATTTGTCTAGTGATAGCATGCATATCAGAATTCTTGTTGCTGCAGCCCATGCAGCAGCCAGTAACAGCCAATTCACGTATTCTATAATCCGAGGTAAATATGGCATCTTCTGTAAGACTTAAGATATAAATTGCTTTTTCTCCCCTTCAGGACCAGTCCTTCAGAATTTGTGATTCCTTTTGCCAAGTACCAGAAGGTTGTCTGTAGGAATCAATTAGGATGAATATGTTTCTATATATGCTGATAAATTTAGTTTTTTAAACTTAATTGTTTGTTATTGACTATAGCTCGTTATTATATCAGCAGATAATTACTTATTCAATAATGTTTTGTCATTTCCTAATGGACATAGGAATCTAAGACATTTGCTACAAACTGACCTACTTTGCTCCTGATTTGTGTTTCCTTGTCACTAATAATAATTTTTTCATGATATGTGTAATTTCATTTTTTTTGTTTTTTATATATGCTTTGTCGTGTGTCAAAGGTATGGCACACGCTTGGGGTGTGGCACACGGCAAAGTCGCAAACTTCACCGTTTTTTTTTTTGCACACGACAAACACCTTTGCCGTATGCACGATAAAAAGCACATGGCGAAGCGACCTTCGCCGTCTAACCTAGTCGCCATCGGGGTCTCATCGTGGGTCGCACACGACGAACCTCTTCGCCGCCTTCGCCGTGTGCCTGTGGCACAGGGCGAACTTCGAGATTCCGGTAGTGCTTAGTGCCAGGATCATAGGCCTCGAACTGTGTGCCATGTTTTCTAACCAAACAAGCAGATGTAAGTATCCATGTTTTTTTTTCGATCATGGTCAACCACTGTTCCCGAGCAGCACAAGACGTCTTCACCTGTTCAAGCATATTCGAACGAAGAATCGACAATTGAAATATTTACCACACAAATTGATACAGACAGTGAAGGCAGTATGCATGATTATCCAACATCTGACCAGCCTAGTAGCCTACCACAACAAACTATTAAGGTATATAAAATAAAATAAAATAAAAGAACATGAATGTATACCATAAGGCCAGTCTCAATCCAGAGTTTCATTTCACAGTTAACAAGAGTGCCACATCAGATTTTTGTTATGAAACTGTGAATTGAAACAGCCTCCCTCAATGCACAGTTTCATTACACAGTTTTATAGGCAACATAGAACATTAAATTACTGCATAGTGTTATGATCAAATGTGCCATAGAAATTATGTAGTCAACTTGTAAATAGATAATTTTACTTCAAATATGAATGAAACTACATAGAGTTTAGCAGTGTCCAAACTTGCGCCTAATATGCTAGAAAAAACTGAAGCATTCATACTCGAAAAAACTGACAACACTATAGGATAAAATGTTGCATTCACAATAGAAAAAGAGTGGCATTCATCTAGCAAAAAAACAGGCAGCAGTAATATTCATCTAGCATAAAAACTGTTTCATCAAGCAAATGGTAATATGAGTCTGCAAATTAAAGTTGTATCTTACAGTAGCATTCATCTAGCATAACTAGGTACAGAAGTTCTTGCTAATAAAAATATTAACTAGCTTCTCCAAGATCATCAGCACAAAACAGCTTTGCCTCCATCTTCTCCAGCGCCTTCTCTCGCCTGGCAATTTGTGCTTCAGCCATATTAGTTGTATCCTGTTTCAGCAGTGAATTATAAACTTCAAGCAACTTTGTCTCCTATTCTTTCGCAGCTTTTAGATTTGTCTTTGAGATTTCAAGTTGGGTTTCTGACATCTTTTCACGTTCCACTTTATGCTCCTTTTGCATTTTAACTATCTTATTCAGATTATCTCCGAGAAGGCTAATACCATCCATACTCTCTTTCTTCTTGCGCTTCCCTCTAAGTTGGGCCTTGGCTGCTTCTCTTCCAACGGACGGGGCTGGTCTCTATCATCTGTGATATCAATGGCATCTGTCTTGTTCTTTTCCTTATCCATGCGTAAAACATACGCACACCATTTAGGCTCATTCTTGAGAGTTCTCCACCAGTGAACCAATGCGAAAGGCTTCCCATGCTTGCTTGTATACAACTTCTGTGCCTCATCCATCAGCTGATCTTCAGAGTACCCACTTGTATGCAATTTAGTCGCCGTACTCCAGAATCCATTAAAATCATTGATGGTTGTCTTTAGGCGTGACCAGTAAATCTTCAACTGGTTACTGTCCCTTGTCTCATTCTCCGGGGCTTTCTTGTTAAATTCTTCAGTGATTTGTTTCCAAAATGTCTCACCTTTCTTATCATCACCAATGTCGATGTTGATCCTTTTCTTCCTTGATTCAGGTTGTTTATCTGCTGGCCCTTCAGGGGTCGGAGTCCCTTTGGAACATGGTGCTGGAGATGTTCCATTGAAACCTTGATTAATAAGACCAGTAAAATGGAAGTTCTCCCCTTGTGGCAGCGAAGGAAAATATGGTTGTTGCGGCAAATTAACAAAACCACTTCGTGGTGGATAGCCCCTGAAATATTGACTTAAGTCAGAAAGTGTTTGTTTATTTCTTCCAGACTAATATACTGATGATCGAACTTAACATTGGCATCTAAATCAAACTGGACACACACAAAAGAATAATATTCGATGGATTACGGCAGGTACTAGATTCATGCCACAAAATTTGCAAGAAACAAAACAAAACGAAGGAGTCCAGTCGTACCACAAATTCGAGTTGTTGCCGTCAGGCCAAGGATTGAGGAATTCCTGCGCCATTGGCTGTGTTGGAAACAATGAACTGCATGGTGGAGATTCCCTTCGGTCCACGAATGTCGGGTTCCGTCCGATTGATTCGCTGCGGAGGTTGCCCCTGCTGCCAGATCTGCGCCGTTCCTGATTCGCCGGAGCAGCGCCGGCGCCATTGCTTCTTGCCTCCATGGATGCAGGAGGAAGAGGGCCGATGGGACGCGGAGAAGATGGGGAGGCCGGAGGACGCCACGAGCACTGGAGCCGGAGAAGATGGGGAGGGCACCGGAGGACACCACGTGTACGGGAGGTGGAGAAATTGGGGAGGCACGGGAGAAATTGCGCGGGAGGGAGCAGGGCGCACGGGAGGAATTGCGCAGCGCGCAGGAGGTCGAGTGGGAGGCGAGATGCGGGCACGCCGGCGTACGGGATCGGAATTTTGGGTCGGAGATGAAACTGAAGCGCCTCAGTCGAGTTTCATTTGCGTTTCATATTTTTGGAAACGCCGCCAAGATCGTTTCACTGGGATGAAACGACGTTGCTCTCTCTCCTATTAAAATTTCCGTCACATCATTAAAAATACTGACATGACACCTAATTAATACCAAATGAAACTCCCACTGAGACTGGCCTAAGTTGCATCATACAGGAAACTGCCAGTCTGCCCAGCCATAAAAGTTGCTGAAAAGAAAAACGAGAGTGGCGGCGATTACCAACAGTACAGCGAAGGGACACGACGGATCTGCGGAACGCCGATTTAAAGAGCTTCAATCCGTCTTTGGTGAAACCCCCGACGACACTTCCGGAATCATACTTGACAAATTTGGACTGGCGGGGACTCTCAGAATCTGATGACCAACATGCTTTGCGACCTTCTGACTGGGGACTCTCAGAATCTGACCAACATGCTTTGCGACCTGCTAATACATAAAGGCGTGACGCATTGTGACATCTCTACTACCTATTAAGTTTCTTGCGTCTGTGCAGTCTGCCGTGGTGGTTCTGCCGTAGGTTATATATGGTATCCGACTATGTTGGTTTGATTACGCTTGTTTATTTCCAACTTGGTCTGAGGCTCCGCCTAACATACGCTCAAGTTTGTTTTCCAACTCAGTTGGTTTGGTTTGTACGATGACAAAAACAATGTCTCGGCAATTCGACGTCCAATCAGGTCGCTAAGGAAAAAAAATATATATATACACCCTCCTGACTGAAGACGACTCCTTGCACGGCAACAGGAGAACACAGCCAAGGTCATCGAGGTCCGGTCATCCCGCCAGTCTTCGCCGTCGTCCTGCTTCGACTATTCTGTTGGACACCCAGCCGGATGCAGGACTGGTTCTCCAACGGGAGGGCAGTCAACGGTTACGCTGTGGCGGCCGAAAAATCTCGGCGAGCTGGTCCCAATGGAAGTGTTGATGCGGCTACGTCTGTGCAGCAATGGACGGCGACACATGGTGTGGTGACCCACATGTGCTAGATTATCGACGAGGCGGCCGAGAACAGAGATAAGTTCTGGTACACTCGGCTTGTGTTTCGGTGATACGTGGAAGATTACGGCTCAATCAAGTGGCCACACTCACGTTGTGGAGTCCTCTGGTAAAGGACCATCATTACTGATCCTGCTCTGGCTGCCGCGAGCCCGCGAGGAGCCACACCGGTTTCTCCACCGTGTTCAATGGCACACTTCAGAACGGCCTCGTCGTGGGGGTGAAGGTCTTCAACCGCGACCTCAGGAGGGTCAAGATCGACGAGCAGAAGTTCATGGCTGCGGTGGCCACAATGTGCAGAACCCACCGCACGTACGTCGTGAAATTCTTCGGTGTCTGCTTGGACAACGCAATGCGTGCGCTGGCCTACGATTATGTCTACAACGACACCTACCTCCTCCATGGAGGCGACCTCGATCAACGTTGGCAATCCAGCGCTGCTGGACATCGTCGCCGGCGTCGCCAGGGGGATCCGGCACCTCCACGAGGAATTAATGTAAGGAGAAGAAGAAGATTGTGCACTACGACGTCAAGCTCAACAACGTAGGGCTTGTGCGGCTCGGGTGTCCCTGAAGGACACGCATGTCATCTTGTCCACCTTGCCGCCAGAGATCCTTGTTCAGCCGGGCATCAAGGTAAAGTGCGACATGTACAACTTCGGCGTGCTCATACTCGAGATCGTTGGCTTGGCTGAAAGAGGATCGTCAATGAGCAAACCGAGGTGAGCAAAGGTTCCTCGAGCTGGCGTGGAGAAAGTACAAGCTCACGGACCTCATCGTACGTCGTGCCGAGCCGTGATGACCATATATAACATCATACGTGTAGGCTATCGACGATGACGTGCATGGGTGGTAGCTGGAAGGTGCTGGTGGAGAGGATGTGCAAGGTGGCATTCTGGTGCGTGCAGCAGCGGCCGGAGGCAAGGCCGTTGATTGGCGATATATGTGGTGAAAATGCTTGCATGAGGGAGAGATTGAAATCTCTCCGTCGGTGAACCCGTTCTAACATGTGCTCATGGTGGTTATGTACCTGCGGATGGACATACCTCACATCTAGCGGTGATCACCTAGCACCGGTGATCGACCTCGTGTCACCTTTTGCAAATAGACTACCGTTTGAATGCCCTTTCCTGTTTATGTTAGAGGAAGTCACAACTCACAACTGCTTAGTGTGATTTTTTTTTTCATATTCATGTACATATAAAAACACTCATGTTTCCATGCCTTCTAGAATAAAAGTAATTACTGCTTAAACTTGTTGCATGAAAATCTTATTTCGCAATAATGTTGTGCTAGATTTTAACTTGCTAATTGCTGGTCACACTATCGGTTAACATAGACTCATAATCATGCTTACCATTTATATATAATATTCTTTATAGGCATTGAAATTTCCTAAAAAATGGCGTATACATTTGTTTCATACTTCATGATTTTTCAATGATAACTATTAATAAAATACTTGGTTAGAAAGTTAAATATATATGTATAAATAATATATATTGTTATTATGAACATCCGCTGGGCACTCAGCTAGTCGATGACAATATTGAGGCTGAATCATATGGGGAGGGCGTGCATACAGGAATTGCTGCTGCTTGGATTTGCCTTTCGCCGCGTTTGTGAGATCTATCGCGAGAAAGAGGAAGAGTGTAAGCCCGATCATCGGAAGCAACGTAAAAAGGAGCACAAAACAAAATGCAGCAGGCAGGTAAAAAAAAAAAGGTAATCGAACCTGAGACTGCATGGGGTCTTGAATCGCCTTGCGGTTGCGGCGTCGTCGAGGGTTCTTCATCATGCCAGGGGACCTGCTGTGATGCGTCTCTATTTCGCACCGTTCTCGACTGGGCTTGGAGCGTTTGATCTCTCCCTCGTAAATTGTGATCACCCCTTCGCCCTTGGCCACCGTGATGAGAGACAGGCGAACGGCGTGGATGCGGCTTCTCTCCTCCCAGTTCCTCCTTCCATGCGTACTCCCGTATGACGTGGCAAAAATATGATTTAATCCCTTTTTTCTGCGGAACCAGCCTAACAAATTAAAGATCCTCAACTGCAGTAGCGTGTAGCCGCACGATTAATAAAACTGAACTTCGCGTGGCGGTAAATACGGCATGGACACCTGCTCGGCTGCTCCTCGTCGGTTGAACTGGTGCGAGTCGCTGCAGGTCTACCTGGCGTGCTCGATGATCGCCAGCGACGCGCTGTGGCGTGCCGACTGCGTGCTGGAGTGTCTGGAACAAGGACGTCGGCGTCATCGTAGCGAATCAGCCGGTTGAGCTTCGGCATGTGCGAGAAGGTCATCGACCCAGGTAGCAGGGCCACTGGCGACGGTCAATTTGGACGGAGCTGGAATTTGTTGGAATACAAGAGAGGCTTGGGCGGACGAGAGCGATGATGCAGGTAAAATTTACGCAAACGGTGAGCTGGAGTTCCTCCGTTGGAATGGGTTTAAAATAGCCATATTGCGCCGGAGGGACGAGGAACCAAGTCCCATGTTGCCGTTGGCGATAAAGGCAGAAAATTCTTCAGACATGGCTGCTCTCCAGTTTGGATCAGCTAGCGCCCCACGATAGGTTTTAGGAACCAGAGAAAGTGCAGCAGCATGGAGATCAAAGATCGGTTTAGGCTGCCGAAAGCCATGTTTGCTCCGCGTCACCATACCGTGGTCATTCGACTCGGGGGACGTGTTGCTGAAGCCTCGCCAGGCCGGGAAGAGGAGACCGCACCTGGCCTGAGGGCACCGCTGGCAGCAGCCCGTGGCAAGGTGCCATCGGGGGCAGCAGGGCCCGAAGAACCTGGAGAGGTACCTGAAACACGAGTAGGTCCAACAGCAACAATAGGTGAAACATCATACTCCGATAAAAAAAATTAAAGTCGGATGAAGGATGGGAGGAAACCTCGGAGAAAGGGAATGAAGTTTCGTCAAAGGTTACATGACAAGAAACAATGAGGCGATTGGTAGAGACATCAAGACAGCGATACCCTTTATGCTCACTAGGATACCCAAGAAAGACACATGCTACAGACCGAGGGGTCAACTTATGATCCATAGTCGTAGAGAGATTAGGATAACAGAGGCAACCAAATACTCGAATGAGAGAATAGGTGGGTCGGGTACCATAAAAAGCAAAAAAGGTGTTTCAAAGGCTAATGGCTTAGTGGGATGATAATTAAGAAGATATGTGGTTGTGTGAAGGGTCTCAACCCAATAAGAGAGAGGCATGCTGGCTTGAAATTGGTGGGAGCGAATAATATTGTTGGTGGTACGAATAATGCACTTCGCTCTACCATTTTGGGGAGAGGTGTATGGACATGACATACGCAAGGTGACGCCATGAGTATGAAAGAACGTGCGTGCCGAGGAGTTATCGAACTCACGATCATTATCGCACTGAACGCTTTTAATGGTGGCACCAAATTGGATACAAGCATAAGCGAAAAAATAAGCAAGTGTAGCAAACATGTCGGACTTAAGACGTAAGGGAAACGTCCACAGATAGTGGGAACAATCATCAAGAATGACTAAGTAATATTTATAACCAGAGATGCTAAGAACTAGGAATGTTCAAAGATCACAATGTATTAAATCAAAATTTTTGACTGCTCTTGAGCTAGATTGACTAAAGGGGACCCGAACATGACGACCTAACTGACATGCATGACATAAATGCTCAAACTCATGTTTATTACATGAAATGACTGACGATGAAGCTAAGCGGGACAAGGCCTCATGACCAGGATGTCCAAGACGCCTATGCCAGAGGGTGGTGGTGGAGCCAGCTGCAAGCGCTAAAGGACGGAGGACTAACGACGGGAGTGGATATAGCGGGCCGGAACTATTGCACCTGACGATCATGTTCCGGGTTCTGAGGTCCTTCGTAGAAAAATCAGAAGGATCAAATTCGACAGAGCAATTATTTTCAATGATGAACTGACAAACGAAAATAAGATTTTTAATGAGTTGTGGTTAGACAAGAACATTATTTAAGTGAAAGGAACCCGGGTTGAAGGAATTGACAAGGATCCAGTATGAGTAATAGATAAAAAGAAAGCATTACCAACAACAATACTGGATGGAGTAGAAAGATAAGGGGTTGGGATGTGGAGAGATTACCAGAGTGTGATGTCATGTGCTGTTCGGCATTAGTGTCAAAATACCACTCATGCGATGGTGGCTGTTGCAGTGTCATCGTGTTGAATGATGCAACGAGGATGGCTGAATCCCACGTGATGCCACCAGGATGACTGGCCCAGTTAGCAACAGGCGGCGG
Source organism: Eleusine indica (assembly GCA_030378355.1). Lineage (NCBI taxonomy): Eukaryota > Viridiplantae > Streptophyta > Magnoliopsida > Poales > Poaceae > Eleusine > Eleusine indica. Next base: position 52,964,265 of record CM059494.1, read on the forward strand.
GCCAACAAAGCCAGGCGGGGGCGTGGTCGGAAGAGGCCCGTGCTGCTGCGGTGGCCCATGAAAGCGTCCCGAAAAGGATGATCCATGGGGAGGTGGCGGCCTGGGCAGGGTGCCAGCGGAGGTGTCGGGCCGGCGTAGAAGGCGTGCAGGCGCGGTGCTGATGGGCCGGATGAGGAGGCACCCGGTGGGCCAGCTCAATAGGCCTGGAAGGTGCCGTAGGCCGGCTGCCATCCAGGAGGTGGGGTGGGCCGCGATGGAGAACCGGCCCAAGGGGCACTGTGAGCCGCTGGACCAGGAGCGCCGCCTCCGTTCTTCCTGCCGCCGCGCCTGTTGTTCTTGTGGCCGCTATTCCCAGCAGTAGCAGGAGTGTAGGGGCGACGTAGGAGCTCGAGGGACCACGGCAGCAAGTGCCTGGGGCGAGTGCCCGTTCTTGGTGTTCATGTTGATCTCAGCGAGGCGCAGATCGGACTTCACATCAAGAAACAACGGGAACGGATGTTGACGCTGGATCAGGGCACCCAAGAAAGCGAATCTCTCGTTGAGATCTCGGATGACGTTGAGGACCAAGGTACGATCACGAACAGGTTCCCCAAGATCAGTGAGCTGGTCGGCCATCGATTTGAGGCGGTGGCAGTAGTCAAAGACCGACAAGCTTCCTTGGACGAAGGTGCAGAATTCGACGTCAAGAAGAAGGGCACGAGTCTCCTTGTTGTCGATAAACTGTTGTTCAATACCGAGCCACACAAGGCGAGTGGTGGGAGGGCCTTCCTCCTGGTTCATAACGACCTCCAGGAGTTCGGGGGTTATCATGCCGCAGAGCCAGGAGAGCACGGTGCTGTCCAGGAGCTTTCACGAAGCATCGTCAGAAGCTTCCAAGATAGTAATCTAACAGTTAGGAATAGTGTTTTTCCTGTGTTGACTAGGGGTTTGAGGTTTGGCAATGCCCCTCCCCCTCCTCCCAATATTTGAGCTCTAACAACCTCGAATTTGGATGGCTATTTTCTGGTTATTTCTTCTTTTTCTTAATAAAAAAGCATCTAGATCCTCCTAGTTGGGTCTCCTTTGTGTATAAGGTTTTGTTAATTTTTAGTCGACTAAAAGTTTGAATAACTTTTAATCACCGCTCTGAGTCTAGATTCAATGATTTTAAAAAATTATTTTTCTATAGTTTTATATATTAACATATTTTTTTCTCATGTTACTAGTACTTTTAAACATATAAAGTACAAATTTAATATAACTTTAACTATTTTCTGAGTGATTGAAAGTTTGATAACTTTCCATCGTCTGAAAAGAAAGCAAGATGTTTTTTATAATGTTATTTTTGTTATAATCCCAAGCATAATAATTCTTTTGATCTCATTTAGCAATATTGCTGAATGTTGGGTCAGTTCAAACCCGTGACAGTTCCAATTGTTACAAATCAAATGAAGTGATCATTTGGCAACCACCGAAGAGGCAGTTGTAATCATCACCCATGTTCACACCAGAACATGAGAGGGTTCCGAACGCACACACCCCTTTGTTAACCCCCTATAAATTGTAACCATGAACAATAATAAAGTATAGTGATTGCACTATTCCATTGTCCTTTTCATTCCAAATACGTTATCGGCACTCGCTCAACCACTAAGAACAGAGAGAAAACTCGTCGAAAAAGAACTCGCCGAGAAGACAAGGACGTCACCGGAGGACTCACCGGAGACCACAATGGTGAGCATCATGCCTATCCAGGCACTCACCACCACCATTGCTTTGGTTCTTACCCTTCTGCGAGGCCTTCAACCGCCGTCCTGGTGGTGACCCAGGGGCAGGGCCAAGTACAACGCTGCCGCCTGGATCTCCGTTGCGTCTCCCGACACCGACGCCGCCTGAGGAACTGCTCTGCATGTTTCGATCTCCAAACTCCTGGACTCGCCTAGGGTTGGTCGGATTCGGACATGAGGTGGGTCCAAGCGTGACATCGTTCATGTCACCGGCGGCCTTCGACACCACCATGCCTTCCTCCTTCTCCGTGCCTCAGAGCGGTGTGGAGCCGTTCTCCATTACCATCTCAGTGCCGGCTCCGGGCGCCACTGTCGATGATGAAAAGCCGAGGGAGATCCACACCGTTGAACCGCCACCGCAGCCTCCCACTCAACCCCCACACCGCGGAACACGCATGCGCGTGGGAGGTCGAGGAAGGCCTAGCAGCCGGCATGCATCGCGCACGGTGGAGCAGGCAACGACGACTCCTCCATGCTCGTCGGAGTACTCCGTCCTCACCGGGGTGGGGATGGCGGGCACCTCTACCCTAGGCACCTCTGAGGCTAGGCCCTCGACGATGGCGTATATGCACACGCCCAACGTAGGCCCTCTCCTCCGTCGCCACGCCCACCTCGCCGTCCCGGATGGGAGGCCGGCGCATGGGCCACGACGGCGAGGGTGGAGCCCTACAACAACGGTGTCCTCCACGAGGAGGACTTGCCGAACCACTGAGGGGCACACCGACCAGAGGCGGGCTTGCCGGATCGAGCAGGCTCGCCGGCGCGCGAGCTCACAGGAGAGGGGCGGTAGGCGGATTGGTGGCGGGCAGACTCGCCGACGCGCAGACTCGAGGGATGGGTGAAGACGCGCCGGATCTGAGGCGGGCAACTCGGTGGGTGCGTCGGCTTCCCGGATCTGGAGCGGGCGGGCTTACCGGCGCACGGGCTCGCGAGAGGGGAGGCTGGTGCATCAGAGGCGGCGGCGCTCGCCGAGGCACGGGACTCGGCCTCCTAATGCGGGTGCGGTTCTTCGAAGGCGCGTGGTTGCCGGGCACGGGCGATGCCCTGGCGGCGGACGGTGGTAGCAACGGCGGTTGGTGGCGCCGACGGTGGCACCTGGCAGCTGCAGCGGCGGGCTGGTGAGGGTTGGAAAACCTAACCGTCCCCCCTTTATAGGGGCAACCGCCCCTGGCGGCTGGGCTGGGCCGTACCGCCCCGTCGGTGGCTGGGCCGGGCGCCACCACACCCTGTGTGGGCAAGCGCGGCGAATGTAGGCCGGAAGGCCAACTAGACCGGCTGCCAGTTTGCTTGGCCCAGTAGGCTATGCAGCCATGTACCTTGTCTGTTTTGCACAAAAGACCCCGAATTTTTTAGTATTACGGCTAATTTAATATTTTTACTGTTTTAGTGTTGTAAATACTCTGTTTAGCCCCTGTTTTTTACTGTATTTATGTTTAGTATTGTGTTATGTTGTACTTTAGTTCCCAATCTATGTGTTAGGATAGGAAGTATATTATGTTAAATATTTGTTGTAATGACATAATATAGTATTTATCATAGTTGCAATGGAGATATTCATATTTGCAAGTGTCAATTCAACCTCATTAGCCTATGTGTGCTTATTTTGAGCAGAATTGAATTGTTAACACAACAACACTATACAATACTTGAGTTTGCAATGGAGATGCATATTTCTTGCAAATCATATTTATTTCATGTAGAATTAAATGATACACAATAAATTGAGATTACAACACTGTTATTTGCAATTGAGATTCTTATTTCTTGCAAATGTTATGTGGCAATGGAGATTGCTATCTCTTGCACACTAGAGTTTGATTCACATGATGGATTTTTAACTAAATCTTTGGTTGCACCTATGTAGGTCTCATGGCTCTAGAGTTCGATGAACTTGCTGTTGATGGTCACAATTATTCTACATGGGCGGTGAACGTCAAGATCAGCTTGGCTTTTAGAGGAATTCTAGCAGCTCTCACTCCTCCTGAGGAGAGAGCAGAGGTACTTCCTGATCAATTCAAATATAATGTCTTATACATTATAAGGCACCACATACATCGCGATCTCAAGGTGGAGTATGTGATGAAAGAGGAACCAAGTGCTTTATTACAATCCCTGAAAAATAGATATAAACAGCACAAGGCAGTCATCATGCCCAAGGCTAGTCATGAATGGTCTCAAATACGTCTCTAGGATTTTAAAACCATTAGAGAGTATAACCATGTTGTTCATAAGATCTGTGCCAAGTTGCGTTTCTATGAGAAAGAACCTTCACAGGAAGAGAAGATAGAGAAGACTATTACCTCTATGCTTCCGTCTGACAGGGTCTTACAACAGCAATACCGTGGTAGGAATTACAAACGTTACTCTAACCTCATTCATGATTTACTTCAGGCAGAAAAGCATAATGAACTCAGTATGAGAACTCATCGCCAACGCCCTGTTGGATCTGCTCCTCTGCCAGAATTTCATCATAATGCACAGAGTAGCAACAAGTTCGGAGGACCAAAAGTCCAAGCACCAAACTTTAAAGGTAAAACCAAACAAAAACGCAACAGGAAGAGGGGTAAGTCACAAGCAAAGGTTCAAGAGGATGGCATTTCAAAGTCTAGGAGTGACAAGAAATGCTACAAGTATGGATGCTACAAGCACTTGGCTAAGCAATGTCGCACCCCCCATCACTTGGTTGATCTGTACCAGAAGTCCCTAGGTAAAAGCAATGTCGCACCCCCCCCCCCCCATTTAAAGGTAAATTCAAGCAAAAACACAACAGAAAGAGGGGTAAGTCACAAGCAAAGGTTCAAGAGGGTGGCATTTCAAAGTCTAGGAGTGATAGGAGGAGGCTGGATGTTCGCAGCAGGTTCCAATGGAACCAAGAAGCAACGAGCCTCCCTTGACAAACAATAACTACGCGGACACGGAGAACATGATCATGGAATTTGCTTCGAATGATCTGTTTGGAGACCTCAACTAGGATCCATAATCTTCATAGATATTAATATGTCTTCCTATATTATATCAGCACTTTGATACTTATTAATAAATAAAGTTTGTATGTATTTCTATATGATGATTGAGAATTTATAGAAATTCTTATTTATAGATCTTACAGGAGTCAATCTGATGGAGGAAGAATTGTGCCTTGTGGACTCTTGTACCATAAATTCTATACTTAGGGAAACTAAATATTTCCAGACTCTCACAAAGAGGCCAGGAAATGTTTTCACAATCGCTGGGCGCGTTGCGACAATAGTAGGCTCTGGACAAGCAACTATCACGCTTCCCATGGGAACACAAGTAACAATGGAGGATGCATTATTGTATCCCGATTCAACTCGTTCCATGCTGAGTTATAGAGATATCCGTAAAAATGGGTTACATGTTGAAACCCATGAAGACAACAATGAGGAATTACTCCTCACTACAAAGGATAACGGATATGGCAAAGATATTCTGGAAAGAATTCCTTCCTTACCGTTGGGATTGAACTACACATACATTAAACCCATACCACATGTTGCATACAAGGTAATTTTTCATAATGTTAACACATTCTAGACTTGGCATGATCGCCTTGGCCATCCCGGAGTTGGGATGATGAGGAAAATTATAGGCAATTGCATTGGTCATGATTTAAAGGATACCAAATTCCCGCAATCTTCGGATTTTTTATGTACCGCATGTGCAACGGGAAAGTTGATCTTAGGACCATCTTATCTTAAGGTTAAGGCGGAGCCACTCAAGTTTCTTGAAAGAATTCAAGGAGACATATGTGGTCTAATACAACCATTATCTGGACCGTTCAGGTATTTCATGGTTTTAATAGACGCATCTACTAGATGGTCTCATGTGTGTCTTTTATCGACAGGTAACCATGTTTTTGCGAAACTCATTGCTCAGATAATTAAGTTAAAATCAAGTTTCCCTGAACATCGGATTCAATCAATTCGAATGGACAATGCTGCAGAATTTTCCTCAAGAGCCTTCAATGATTATTGTATGGCCCACGGAATTCAAGTTCAATACTCGATGCCATATGTCCATACATAAAATGGTTTGGCAGAATCTATGATTAAGAGAATCAAACTTATAGCAAGACCAATGCTACATAATTGCAATTTACCAATTTCGTGTTGGGATCATGCAGTATTACACTCTGCTGACTTGATTTAATTGCGTCCAACTGCATATCACAGCGCCTTCCCGCTGCAACTTGTCCGTAGAAATCCTCCAAGTATTTCCCATCTGTGTAAGTTCAGTTATACAATGTACACGCCGATCTCACCACCGCAGCGTAAAGCTATGGGCCCACACAGGAAGTTGGGGATCTATGTGGGATATCAATCTCCGTCAATCATTAATTATTTAGAACCTCTCACCGGGGATCTATTTACGGCCCGTTATGTTGACTGCATATTTAATGAGGACCATTTCCCAGCTTTAGGGGGAAGATTTTAAGTATCAAAAAGAAAGCCAAGAAATTATTTGGGATGATGAAACCATCCTGTCCTCGGATCCACGTACAAAGAAGACTGAACTTCAAGTTTAGAAAATCATTGATTTGCAATATACTGCAAACAATCTACCAGATGCATTTACTGACTATAAAGATGTCATAAAATCCCTGAATCCCGCAAGGAATGCGCCGGAAAGAGTGGAGGTATCAATAAAAATCATTCAACTCCCGCCTCAGAACAAGAAGAGGAGAAGTATGGCCGCCAAGCAGGATAAGGCTTCTAGTAAGCGTCAGAGGAAAGTGCCCGCCAAGCAGGATATGACATCCAACAAGGGGCAGAGGAAGAGAACTTCCATGTCAGTAAATGTAAGTCAACAAAAGTTTGATGGACACCAAGAGGGCGGTATACACCCTGTGGATGTGTAAAATCCACAACCCAGCACTCAAGTGCGCACTTCTTTGGAGGCTGGGACATCAGAACACCCTGTTTCTCCCGTATTAGGAAATCATGAGGAGTTACAAGGAGTGCAAGAAATATCAATTCACTACGCAAGTTCTGGAGAATCATATGATCGTAAGACTACGGTCGTCGACACGTAGTTCTCAGCTAAGATTGCAAGTAACCTCCTGATGGATCCAGATCCTAAGACCATGGTAGAGTGTCAATGATGCTAGTACTGGAATCATTGGAAGGAAGCAATCAAGGCAGAGATAGCCTCCCTTAAGAAATGAGAGGTATTCTCATCAGTAATGCCTACTCCTCCCCGAATCTTTCCTATGGGATTCAATTGGGTTTTCATCCAAAAGCGGAACAAAAATAACGAGGTGGTGAGATACAAGGCGAGGCTAGTCGCACAAGGGTTCACGCAGAGACTAGGCATTGATTTCAATGAAACCTATTCTCCAATAATGAGTGGAATAACGTTTCGATATTTGATATCACTGGCAGTTCAAAAGCATCTATCTATTTGATATCACTGGCAGTTCAAAAGCATATATCTTTGCAGTTGATAAATGTAGTGACTGCATATCTTTATGGGTCACTTGATTCTGAGATATACATGAAGGTTCCTGATGGAATCTCTGTACCGAATCTGAACACAAACCGCAATATATATTGTGTAAAATTGAACAAGTCTCTGTATGACTTGAAACAGTCGGGAAGAATGTGGTACAACTGACTTAAGGAGTTCCTTTTGAATAAAGGATACTCAAACAACGATGATTGCCCATGCGTGTTCATAAAGCAATCTCCTACGGGGTTTTGTATTATATCAGTGTATGTTGATGATCTTAATATCATTGGCAACGCACAAGATATAGAAGAAGTGCGCAATCATCTGAAGACGAAGTTTGAGATGAAGGATTTAAGCAAAACCAAATTTTGTTTGAGCTTGCAACTCGAACACCTTCCTATAGGAATTCTTATCCACCAGTCTGCCTATATCCAGAAAATATTGGAGAAATTCAATATGAATAAAGCATATCCAGTTAAAACACCTATGGTCGTCTGGGTTCTAGAAGTGTACCAGGATGAATTTAGACCAACGGAAGATGGAGAAGAGGTGTTGGGCCCAATGGTTCCATATCTCAGTGTCATTGGAGCGCTAATATATCTTTTAAATTGCACCAGGTCTGATATTGTTTTTGTAGTAAATTTACTAGCTAGACATAGCGCAACTCCTACCAAACGTCATTGGAATAGAGTCAAGGATCTAGGTCTTTTCTTCAGGAAAAATCAGGATTCAAGTTTAATTGGATATACTGATGCTGGCTATTTATCTGATCCTCATAATATCAGATCGCAGATAGGCTTTGTGTTTCTACATGGTGGGACGACTATTTCATGGAAGTCTTTAAAGCAGACTCTGATAGCTACGTCCATGAATCATTCTGAAATCATCGCATTATATGAAGTATCACGTGAATGTGTTTGGCTTCGTAGAATGATTAACCACATACAACAGTCATATGGTATTGGTCCTATTGGATCACCGACCATTATCGATGAAGATAACGCTGCTTATGTTGCATAGATACTAACGGGTTACATAAAGAGCAATCACACTAAGCATATTGCTCTTAAGTTATTTTACCCTCATGAGTTTCAGGAAAGCGGAGAGGTTAATATCCTACAGGTCAAATCCTGTGATAATCTCACGAATTTATTTACTAAGTCTCTACCATATTCCATCTTTAGTAAACTTGTTCATGAGATTAGTATGCGAAGGCTTAGCGATCTGCTACGTTTAGAGGGAGAGTCCTCCTGAATAAGTAACCTGTTATCAAATATCATGTCGCACTCTTTTCCTATATGAGTTTTACTTAAAAGTTTTTCATGTTAGGTTTTTAATGAGGCAATATCAACATAAGGTCTATGTCTATCTCCTGACTTTTTCCTGTGAGAGTTTTTCAAAGGAGGTGTCAATGATATTTTATATGTTGTAGTATTATCCCCTTTTTTCCGCTGGGTTTTTGGAGATTTTTATAACATATCTAGATATACCTTCTCATATTTTTCCCACAGGATTTTTAGAGAAGGTTATACTCATAGTTTATTAAGATGATGATCAAATGATCAAGGAGGAGTGTTACAAATCAAATGAATTGATCATTTGACAACCATCGAAAAGACAGTTGTCATCATCAACCATGTTCACACCAGAACATAAGAGGGTTCTAAACGGACACACCCATTTGTTAACCCCCTATAAATTGTAACCATGATCAGTAAGTGATTCCACTATTTCATTGTCCTTTTTATTTCAAACACAAATGCGGTGAAAACCTCGTCTAATATGCCTAGCCATTATGGGGGCTTCACCTCAGCCTCTGTAGCCACCGGGCAGGGCAGCAGGCCCGACATGGCTGACTGCCTTCACTCAATAGTCATCACGGACAATCTCTAGGAACAGTTCTATCGCAAATGCCATTATTGGCTGATAACTGTTCTTTGAGGAAACTAAACCCCTCCTAGATTTTCTAATTGATCAATTCAGCGAATTTTACAGAGTGCATAAATAGAACAGCGTGAAAGAAGAACAAGTACTATCTAATGACATCTCCTATTCTACCGTGACAGCGCACCAGTCTTCAAGAGCTTGCATGCACAGGGCGTGTTTTATTCTACCAACCCACAAGCTGATGTGCTTCCCAAGAAGGTTGCAGCAGCAGGTAGAGTTATGGAGATAGTCATTGACATTTGCGAATTCATGGCTCCCAGGTCGGAAACGTCATTGGCCATGCCATGCAAATATCATGGACAGAGGACTTGAGGCGACAGCTTGGCATGTTGGAAAACTGCCCGAAATTAAAGCTGTATAATTAATGTTTCCAAATTTGAATCACATCTAAAATGAATTTCGCATGAGCAATATCTTTGTGATGAATGGTGTCACTCCTACCCAGGGTTTGAAAATACGCACAGTGCGACAAAACCGGCCCGGTCCGAATCGGCGCACTGGCCGGTTTTCGGCCAAACTGGCCGGGGGCCGGTTAGCCGGCCGAACTCGAATTTGAATTTGGCTGGGAGGTTTAGAGTGGCTAACCGGCCGGTTTGGCCGAAAAGCCGGACAATAGTAAAAAAAAAGTTAAAAAATCTTGAAAAATAGAAAAATGATGCAAAAAAATATAAATTTTGACAATAATTTACAATAATATTATACATATATACAAAACATATAAAAAATAAGTAATATATGGTCCAACTAATAGTAACATAAGCATATTATACATATATACAAAACATATAAAAAACAAGTAAATTACATACAGATGGATCGGGAGATTCGGGAGCGTTGCGCGTCGGTGAGGAACTGAGCGCGTCGGTGAGGATAAGGTTATATTTCTTTTTTTTTTTCTTCTACTTTCATTCTTTTAATTTTTTCAGGGGTCAAACAATGTTTGTTTCATATGATTTCTTCACCATAGTTCATCATAAAAGATCTAGTTTTTTATCATAATTTTTATATAAATTTTTCCAAAATTTCAAATTTGTTCAAATTCAACCGATCGGTTTTCACCAGACCGGTCAAACCGGACTGGACCAGTTTGACCGGTTTTCGCCGTATTTTCCAACCCTGCTCGTACCGTGTGATTCTTTATTCCTTTATATATCTTTGTGATGAATGGTGTCACTCGTACCGTGTGATTCTTTATTCTTTTACAGTTTTATTTTTAATGGATCATTTTTATCATCATATCACAGAACACTGCAGGAAGAACCATTATATCTTCTTCAGATGAAGACTAAGGTACATAAGTTTCTTAGCACAAATCATGCCTAACAGGGCACATTGGGTGTGATTCTAATATAAAAATTCCCTCAAAATATACCTAACAATTCCCGCTGCAATGCGCGGGGTTTTCACCTAGTTCTTAGGATTCTACTGCATACCAATCTTCTTCATCAAGTTCCCCATCTATGTATCTTCGAACAATTATAGGCTCTGGAAAAGGCCACCTGCAAGTAAACAAGGAATCGCCAGCCACTTTCCAGTCAGACTAACTGAACATATAATACACATACTGATCTAGTATGTCAGAATATTACCTGTTTAATCCATTCGGGGTAGGCTTGTCAACAAGAACTGTTTTTTCACGTTTACAACCCATCACACCAAACTGGATTGGATACAGAAGAAACATCGGCAATTAGAACAGGCAAGAACTTACGAGTACTGGGTTTTAACTGGATTATTTTTGTTGCAATTCGATAGATCAAACCTTGATGCATCTTAAAGGCAAGCTTAGGTCCAACAGATGTGAAGTAGCTAGATCCAGAATAGGCCACCAAGCTAGAACGTAAAAAATATCAAAACAGATGTCTTTAGTACAAAACATTAAGGTGCATTTGATCCACAACACGCCTGGCTGAAAAAAAAAATAGCATGCAAGAAGCGACTGTTTTGGTACCATACAGCATGGTATGAAAATGGCACGCTAGAGTGTTCGGTTGCCTGAAAGTTCTGGCTGCACAGGTCACTGTCGGATTCTCTCAAGCCAGGCCAAGCGAAACAAATATGGCCAATGCCAGATACATAAACATACTCCAGGTAGTGCCCAAAACAAATACATATTTATTTGTCTTTTGTGAATATTACAGGAATGTAGTTTCTGTAAATAATATTGCAAGTATCTGGAAAATTCTCCATTTCAGATATCTATCAGTACATGTAACATGTGTTGATTGCTAATGTGTTCTTTTATGAATCTATAGCTTCCTTGTCCACGATCTAAATGTGATATATATAAGTACTGCAACAATTGTAGATCTTGAGATCTATAACTTTGTTGTATTTTCAATCTAATGTTTCTTGAGCTCACTTTCTAAACCCATCATTTATCAAGTATGATACAAACTTAAATCTTATTCTTTTGTATGAGTAGATTTCATGTTCTGAAAAGTATGTGATCGCTATCACATTCGCTTTTGTTTTGTATTTGTATCAGATAATATTCAATTATTCAGTCGTTTTCTAACATACTGCCTCCGTCCCAAAATATTTGACACTTTAACCAATTTCATTTGTCCTAAAATAGTTGTTATTCTCATTTTCCAATGCAACTTTCTCTCTTTCCAATATATTCTTATCTTTATCTCTCTCCTCCTCGTTTCTTGTGTACCTACCTTTTACACTTCTCCTTAATTTCCGTGTTCAGAGCCAAAATATTAATTATTTTGGGACGGAGGGAGTAGTATCATGCGCCCTCATACTAATCTCGTGCTACCAAGGGCGATCCAATGAAACATCTGTCCACAGCTTCGCCCCTAAAACGGGAGCAACCCAACACATGCAAACAGGACCAAGTAAACAGTAACAGATTCAAAGCACACCTCTGCTGCATTGGAAAAATGTACACCATTAACTTGATTGATGGTATCCCCTTCATTCAAACCAGATGCTTGTGCTGAGGATAGTTTGCCGATCTGCAATTCCAATAAAACCATCAAATGGAAGACCCAAAACAATGTTTTTTTAAAGGAATACCCCAAGGGATGGGACCCCTGGGCGGGAGCACTCAGCCAGTGGCCTTTGCCACTGTGCTGTGAGCCCCTTTGCAAAACAATGAAAATTTGAACAACATATATATGTGACTGGCTAGACTAGTCAGGCACTACAAGGTAAAAAAGTTCCATGTTTAGTACAGACAATTCACAAAGCTATTAGTACAATCAACATTAATGCGCAAGTCTCCTATCCATTTTGTATATCACTAGGAAGAAATAGGGAAACTGGACAGAGAGACAACACAAACCTTCTCAATAATCACACCGGTGGACCCACAAAAATTGTTGGCTTGGATCTTTTCAAATGCATGACACCCTCCGGCATAAATAGTTCTAACTTGCAGCCCATGCCACGGTTTTACAACTTTCCTGTACCATCAAGCAAATTAATAAATTTTTTTGACAAGTCATACTTTGGTCTCTGCATACAAAATTGCCCATTTGCATGAAGTTGGCATTGGACTTTACTTGGTATGTTTAGAGAGAAAAAAGATGTAAAAAAACATGCAAGTTATGATATACACAAAGCATCCACACAGAGATTACCACAGCTGTAACAAAACACTTTACTATAGTTAGTATGTATTTTTAAACAAGCTAACTATACCCCTGACAGAAACAGGGAGAAGGATTGCCCCACCACAATTCATAGCAATACTCAGTAGAGCAAACAATTGTAGAGTGCTGTCCTGACAAGAGAATGAAGCTCTTGGGCACTTACATACCATGCTCCTATATACAACTACTACACCTAACATCACAACATCAGTGATCATTATTATCCCCAACTCCATTGTGCATAACTCATCGACAATGTCAGCCATAAACATGTCAAAGCCCAGCCAATTTGATACAGATCTCAATCTACAGATTACTAAAAAATCTCAACTACAAAATACACTATCGTTGAACTGACAAGTAGAAAAGATATTTAAACCATTCAATCAAGAAAGGATAAATAATCAAATGCATACCCAAAAAATTCAAACTGCTGCAAACACTTCAATACAATGAAACTTGGAATAAAAGGAGTTTCTTTATAGTGATAATAATTCATCCCAATAAAATCTCCATCCATGTTCATCAGGGGGGCCCCAACTGCTGCCTGCAAAAATAGTATGGTATTTATTAACTTGTTCAAAAAGGACATGAAGGAAATGCAAAAGTCCACTGTTCATCTGTTCAGAGAACCCCTTACACTTTTTATCCCACTTTATGCATTTATAGTGTGTTTGGTTTGAGTCGTGAAGAGATAGTGTAACATGTAGCTCTCAAGATTATGGATGTGGTAACAGATACTCAAATTCATGAAACAAATATAGTGCATGGCACCAACAAAATATCCTTTCAGAAAGCCAAGAAATTTATTGAGATATAATTCAGTTGGAAGATAAATATGCTCAGTTGATTAATTAGATAATATATATGTTGCCAGTGTGAGACCACTTAGGACACGTGTTCATAAGCCTAATGCACAGTGGTATGGGTAGTTAGCGTTGTGAAAACTTACAGGTTGATTTAGGAGATGAGATCTGTCATTGTTTTTTAAGGAAAGATTAATATACATCTTCTAACCCTAAAGTCCTTTTACCAATAAAAGAAGTAATGTCTTAGAAAAAAGAACTACAGCCACAAAGGCACAAGACTGTAAGCAAGGTATTAAAACACAAGTACTAGAATTAGTTGATGAAATTCGAATGATAAATCGATAGAAATTATAACACATATAAATGTTTAATATGCTCGCCTTTGAAATCCTGCAAGTTGATACTAAAAGTTCATCACAATCAAACATGCTACTTTTTGGAACAATCTTTCCTGTACTAATTGACAAGACATGTCTCTCATTGTCACGACCCAAAGCAACCACATCTCTTGAGCAGCTCTTCTCAAAGTTGATGGCCTCAATATGTGAGCTAAAGCCTTTTTCTGGCAGATTGACAGGAGATTCAATTTGAATCACACAGATGTTGTAATGAAAGTCATAATATAACAGGTCTCCTGTAAAAATTTCATGATTTCGCAAATATACATTGATCTACAAAAAATATATAAAAACACAAAAATATTAGCGTGAGAACCCTGAAGGCAAAACCAAAACTTAACCAATAATAGCATAAAGATGAACCAACCTTGAGGCTTTCAGCTAGTTCATCTGTGTCTTGACCTTTTTTAGCCAAATTTGCAAGAGGGAATTGCATTACAAGACCTGTTTTCCAAATCTTTGCAGGAATGGACCTGTTTCCCCCAAATGGTCCCACTTGCAACCTCACTTACAAGTGGGGCCATTTGAGGAAAACAGGTCCGTTCTTGCAAAGATTTGAAAAACAGGTCCATTCTTAACATTGGAGTTAAAAACAGGTATAGCAATGCAACTGCCCCAATTTGCAACTGTCACAATTCGTTGAATCTTTTCAGAACATTTAACAATGGTCCCGGAGCAAGAAAAATGATATTTATTCCCAACTGTAAAAAAATGAATAATTTTGAAATAAGTATGTCAAGACCAGAATAAGCAATATCTGAACTCGATAATCAATGGTGTGATCACCTGTAAGAGATTTGAGCCCCACCATAGAACGAGCAGCCTGCAAAGCTAACTTTTCAGTTGCCCAGCTAGAACCCTTTAGTGTTGTTTTAAACAGCCCTATATCTGGTGGTAAGAAATACGGACACCAATCTGGTTATAAATTTTACATCAGAAGCAGCAGTTAATATCATAAAGGTTTAACTTAACATATTCATTAAGAACAGAGGAGGTATCTGATCCTCAATTCTGAACTACGTAAGCATAAAAAGGATAAATATTTTTTTGAGGGAATTACAGTAGGGGAAGCCCCTACTATGGTATTAATATTATAGATATAATAAAAAAAGAAAAAGAAAATTGTACATACTGAAAGGATAGGGGCCTAAAAAGGCCCCAGAAAAGCCTGAGAGAACTATACATGAGACCCAGGAGAGAGGAAAACTATTTGAAGAGAGGCTACCACAGTGGAGTACTTGTCTATGTTTCTGCTTAAGCCTGTACATTTGCAGTCTGACAGTATGTAGAACCTAAACAACCACTATTTATTAGTGTGGATAAACGAGACCCACAGAGATGACCCAGTCGATGATGCCACTTGGCGAAGGATGAAATGGTCGATGAAGCAATGGAAGACACACGAGCGGATGAAGGAAGTTGCAAGGTGTCCAAGACATAGAGGCTCGAAGAACCTCTACGGCAATGGCCAGTCCCAATCACAGCTCCTGTTTGACGATCCTGAACAAAACAAGATGAGTCATCAAATCCGACAAAATAATTTTGGTCAGTGATTTGACCAACAGAAAGAAGGTTCATAGATAGCTGAGGTACAAATAAGACATCAGGAACAAAAAAATGAGAAGTATAAAGGACACCCATATGTGATATGTAGCAAGAAGTACCATCAGTTGTCTGTATTGAAGATCCATCATTGACTGGCTTGCAATCAATCAGCTGAGACTGATCTGATGTGACATGAAAAGAAGGTCCTGAATCAAGAGCCCATGAAGATGTTCAAGCTCTAATAGGTCCAGCGGCAGTGGCAGCAGAAACAGATACTCTAGGAGTACCATGACTTTGAGCAGCAGCACGACGAGCACGGAATTCAGCGAGCTTCTCTGAAAACTTGGTAAAGCACTGATCAGATTGATGAGTGTTTTTCTTGCAATGCTTGCATTGCCGCTCAGGAGAAGAACCTTCTCTGGATGGACCGCTCTTATGAGTAGCAGCCAACACATTATGAGAGGAGTGATTAGCTGCCAAAGAATCTAAACGAGTCTCTTCAGTAATCAAATCAGACAGTGCCTTTGCCATGGTGAGGGATGAAGAATCATGCAGCAAATGTGTGCGAATAGACTCAAGTTCTGGCCGTACTCCCATGACAAAGCGATATGTGAGGAACTGGTCAATAAATTTGTACGTTGTACACTCACTAGCTGAACACTGAGGCACCATAGATAGCAAAGGTCCAGACAAACGCTCAAATGCAGAGTTATAATCATCAATAGACATATCATGCTGCTCAATGAGACGGATTTTTTGTATGAGAGTGTGAAGAAGTGCACCACTTTCCTTAACATACCGCTGTTGTAAATAATCCCACATGGATTTGGCTATCTTAAAAGGGCGGAGACTCATACTGCTTCACACTATTGACAATGGCTAACATCACCTTCCCATCATTAATTTTCTATTGTTTAATCTCAGCAGCATTACCATTATTAGCAGTGGGTGCAGGTGGATTATCGGTCAAATGAAAAGCTAAACCATATCCTCCTAAAGCAGTTTCAACACAAAAGGACCACTCGCTATAATTTTGACCATCAAGAGTGATGTTGATAACAATTGCAGTTACTTGAGACATGTTGAGTGGTACTGACCAAGTAAAACTACTGACCAACTACAGCAGTTGATAAACAAAGAGAGCAGCAGCAGGGAGCAGTTACCACCGTGAAGAGCAGCACCAATGGAAATTTTCAGGACAGTAGACCAGCAGCCGAGAAAATTACCAAGAGGCCAGACAACAGGACAGTGCAGCCGCTGTACTTGAAGAAGTGCTCGACGAAGAACAGCAGCAGCAGGACAATTCACAACAATTCTAGTGGCAACAGAGTTCCTCTGCCACAGACCAGATCGTGAGGGAATGAGACAAGGTATGGTACAATCTGCAGAAGACTTGAGAGCGGATTGATTTGCTGGAGAAGAGTCGACTGCAACTGCAGCCAGAAGAGGCAGATCGAATCCGCGACGGGCAGGTCGAGCAGGGTCGTGCCGGCGGCAAATCACCTGTTCTGATTCCATGTTACACTAACCTGAGGATTAGTCATCGTGATCAGTCCTTAGACTGTGTAGTAAATATAGTCATGAATAGAGTATGGGTCAGCCAATATGGGACTAGACAGTATGGGCCTTAATAGTTTCCAAGCTTGAAACGATGGTGTTATAGCTCTGAAGATTTTCTCATTTCTCTGTTTCCAGATCTCCCAAGCAGCTATACAGAACTTCCAGATCTCTCAAACAGCTATACAGAACACTTCCTGGAAGAAATTATGTTGGTACTCCCTCTTGGCTTTGTCGATTGTGTCGAAGAAGTAAAAAGGATAAATGTTAATGACTATTTACTTAATCAATTCATTTTACATGCATAAACCGATTATTGTGTTCACTCATAGTTCCATTATTCGTATTGGACTATGGCAGGATGCCAATAATACTTTTTATCAATTATAACTTGTGCTCCAAGATAAAAAGAAAATCTCTTAAAACCTTTGATACTGAAGCCCCCCAAAAAAAAATAGTGCAGAAAAAGAGGAGGCGAGAAGGAAAACATACTTTCCATTTCCATTTGTACTGCACTTCCAGCATTTATTATCTCAGCGGCAAGATTTGACAATAGAGTGTAGTATTAAGAGATAGAGTTAAAGACAAGCATGACAGAGAACAAAAAAGATACATTCAGTGCTTACTGCGATTTCCAGAATCAACATGTGTTTCATCATCAGGAATCTTATCAATCATCTCCTGGATTCTTCTCACGGCCCTTTGTAAATATCTCTCATCCTATTGTTTCAGATAAAAAGTTACCATACAGAAACATTATGCATCAGATGCATAACAAAGCATGATGTTGTAAAAACCATAAGTATAAAGACGTAAATACACAATCTTCAGACAGGTACTAGTTATCATTAGTTCTTGCAGGCTATCACACGACAGATAACTGAAGCATGTTGAGTCCAACTCACAGCTAGATGCGCTGGGTTGGTACTGCAGTTTGGGTAGGCCTGTGCGCTGGATTGGGTAAAATATTCTTTAACTCTGCTTCTCCTGTTCTCAATATACTGTGGCATAGTGTGGGACATGGGATGTAACTTAATTAACTAGTGTGAATTCGTGCCATCAAACTTGGACACAATTGAACAATCTTATCAAAACCCAGGTAGTAGTATGCAATTAAAGATATCAAAACAACGTGTCAACGTTGGCGTGTGCTGCACCATGCTTAAGAGCTAAGAGACAGCTAGCTTTTATGTGCAGAACGATCCATCGGTGAGCTGGTACTGTATGAGAAATCAACTTATCTAGCAACATAGTGTGGAAAAAAAACATATCTTTGAAGTACATTGTAAATATATATAGTGTTTTTGGAGTCAAATTGCAACATAGTGACGATTCCTCTTATCTAGAAGGGGGAAAACAAACCCTAACAAACATTGGAGCTTTCAGTTTATGGACCATGAGGAAGATGAAGCGGGTCAGAAGTCAGAACTTAGAACTGAAGCATAATCACACATGGAGCGATCTAGATAACATGATGATGACGCAGCAGCCTAAAAAGGAGAGAATAACCGAGGGGCTGACAGAGGAGGTGGAGGCGGCAGTAGAACGACACTCATCGCCCATCGGTGCTCCGGTTGAAGGATTCAGCGTCCAGGCGGGAGACTTTCCTGTTTAAGAAATCAGAGATGGGCCCAGTTTCCTTTCTTCTTCCTTCAATGTGGTCATTAAGAATTGGTCACCGAATCGTTAGGCCTCACAATATTTGCCTTTCAATTTCTATGCGTTCTGGAACATCCACTAAATTCGTAAATTGTTTCTAAACCAACTATTTTCACATGGTTCTTCCATCACGTAACCAACCAAAATGCCCTTGCCCAGTTGCCCACATTGCACCCGAGGTGAAGATCGTGCCGGCGGCTACCGGTGCGTCTTCGGTGCGTGTGAGATTGCCACCGCCATGAGAAGTTGAGAACCATGGAAGCAGTGTTACTCGCACGTCGGATTAAGAAATAAGGATATTTAATTGTCTATTTCGACGTCGTGAAAAATAATTTTATCTATATATAGCCCTTATTATCTGTATCAACTACATAATCTGATTTTGTTTTGGGGACACTACAAAATTTTGGCCTTTCTCTCGATCATGTGGAAGCGGAAACAAAGACAAAGTATTCGTTTTAGGCGTCAGCATGGATTTAAAAACCGTCAAAAACCCCTCGGTTTTTGTAGTTTTCGACCAAACCGGTCCGGTCCGGTTTGATCAAATGACCGGTTTTTGGTCTAATATAATTTAAAAATTCAAATTTTTTTAAAATCTTGAAAACCAAGAAAACCAAGCGGTAAGCTAAAGAAACAAGGTGATAAACCGAAAAAATCGAGCAGTTTATTTTTAAACTGAAAAAAGATGAAAAACAGAGAAAACTGAGCGGAAACCAAAAAAGCCGAACGATATACCAAAAAAACCGAGCGATAAACCAGAAAAATCGAACGACTTGTTTTCAAATTATATTTAAATTCATGTTTTGACATTTGAGTGGTTTATCGTCCTTTTTTTTGTTTTCGCGGTTTTCGTCAAACCGGTTGGCTCCGGTTTCCGCGATAGGAACGGTTTTTTAATCCTTGGGCGTTAGAAGGCTCCCCAGAGCAAGAACATTATAGCAAGAGAAGAGTATCAAATTTTTACTTAATGTACAACACAGTATAATATAAAATTTTACCATGTTCATGTTCTATTTTATGGTTTTTGTTTCGATTATTGTATCTCTTTTAAACCAAGGCTTGCTTTAGTGGATAACAGGGTGATAACTGAAACCTTGGGGCACAGTTTCTTGGGATCGTGTGCCTACGTACCGGCAGGTCGGGGTAAAGTAGAAGGATTATTGCTTGTCCAAACATTCACTACGCCATGCGAGGTATCAGTGTGGCGCAGTGCTATCTTTTTGCTACAATCAAGAGATTGACCCCAATAGTTCATTGTGGAGTTTTACAGGTGTCTAAAGCCCCCAAGAGGATTCAGATAAAATAGTGTTCGTGTCAGAAATAACAACTCTACAGCTGCAGGTGCTGAGATGCATGATCCCAGGAGATTACAACATGGTATCTAAACAGCAGACAAGAACAATGGCAGGATAAGGGCTGGTCCCCTGGTGATGGGACGTTAAATCGGCGCTCGATAACTTTGAGTTGCAAGAGCTGTATTTACATGAAGGAGCGAAACCAATAACCTGAACGCTCACAAATGGCCATCATCTAAAGTCAGAGTACTGCATGTCAATTTCTCAAGGTTTGGGACAGAACTGGTCTAGCGAAACCGATAACCTGAACACTCACAAATGACCATTATCTAAATTCAGTACTGCATGTGAATTTTTCAAGGTTGGGGACAGAACTGGTCTAGCGAAACCGATAACCTGAACGCTCACGAATGACCATTATCTAAAGTCGGAGTACTGCTGGTGAATTTATCGAGGTTGGGGACACAACTGAAGCAGTGGAAGAGGAATAGGGTAACTGCTCTGAAGCTTCAACAGGATACTGCAACAGAGATCGTTTTCCAACTTGACAAAGCACAAGATCACCGTCAGTTGACAGCAGATGAGATGGCGAAACTGAATATCCTAAGAGAATCAAAATTTGGCAACACTACCGTCTAGGCCCACACATGACTCTTGTAGGACTGTAGCATGAGCACAAAATTTAATTTCTAGTCTTGCCAACTACAAGTATTGTTGAGGGCAATGGTCCCCGGTAGCTCGTCCCATGACAATGCAACATACATGATTTTTTTTTTCCTTCTAAAAAAACAGATTCCGTGATGAAGTAGATCACTGGATGCATCTGAGACTACTATACTGCATCAAAAAGGTGAGCTGAACTGATTCAAACAAAAAGTATGAGCTGGACATCGTAATATGCTCATCAAAATATCAATTCATTTGTGGTCCTCGTCAGCAGTACAGGGTGGAAGATGCATTGCATATTCAGAGCAGTTTCACTTCATATAATGCATGGCCGAGAGGGCAAAGAAACTGATAGCACAGTTGCATGACGGAATCAAATAAAGACAGATCAGAGGACCAAATCTTGAAAGGGACATCGAATGGTTAAACATAAAGACAGTGTCACTTTCAGGTCGGCATCACTTCCATTAACCAAAGAATGGACCTAACATTGCAGTAAAATAATGGATCTAAATGGTGAGTCGCTTTCTCCTAAACTGTTCCCATGATCATGATATCTGAGAACTGAAAAGCAGAATCAGGTATATTCATAAAAAGAACATGAAATGGGGGCCACTCCAAATTTTTTATATCTTCGGTGGAGCATCCATGAAGTAATAAACGACATTTGGATAAGTAAAGTTGTTGACTTATAAACTTCAAAATGGCAATATATTGCTTTATTTATAAAATACACTCATGAATGAAAATCTCAACAAATTTTGGCTTGATGCCTTTGTCATAGTGTTGGAAAGGTCTTCTGGCTAACTAGTTACAGAACAGGCAATTCAGGAGCTTCAGCACAAGTTAACCATACAACAATTAACAATAAACCATTTGTTCATGGCAATGTGGCTTTTCCAATAATAGGAACTACCAAAATGTATAGTAGTCACTAGTGAGGATATCTGACACACCAATTTGCCACCTGCGTTTATATGTATTTTCAAGATTTTATTACCAAATGGCATCAAAATTTAAGGTAACCTAAGAAACAGCTTTTATACCAGCAATACATGTTAAGCTCCATCTTTATTAAAATGACACAAGAACTAACTATGCACACTTGAGGTATTACAATTCACTGGCAGAATCCATACCTCATTTAAGAAAATGGACCATATAAGTATTGCCATTGCAGCAATGCAATGGTCCTTGTACCTCAAAGAAAACGAATGCTTTGAAAGAAATGAGGCAAAGGGAAACTTGCACTGGCCCACAGCTCCTTCATAACAGGTATATGACAGCTCACGAGACTAGGATGCTGTTTAGTGGTCCCAGTTTTACTATGAAACACTGCTATTGACATGGGGAGTGAATTCTAGGGCAAGGGCTACCAAACATCAGTGAAAGGGACGTTGATGGAATATGATTTTAGGCTTTCAATGGATGCATGTTATGAGGTAAACTTTGCAATAAAGGATTTTTCAACTTTGATATATCTGACCTATGACCAAGAATTGCTGAAAGGGACTACTGAGATAAACTTTTATGCCTATTAAGGTGTGTTCAATTCTCAATGTGATAGCTTTATTTTAGGTTTAGACAATCCTTTCTCTATCAGCTAAGACATATTGGACCTTGGAACTATTCTTCCACAACTTCCTTACGAATAAATCATTTCTTAACGAAGGGAGTTGGAAAAAAAAAATCAGTAGCCATTGACAATCCAACATGAATTAAACTAAGGTTCTGGTAAAACTGCGATAAAAAGTAAAATGCACCTACCAACTAGTAGCAGCCAGTTATCATAACCGCTTCTGATAAGAATAAGATATGAAACAAATGAAGCGAATATCGGTAAACAACAAATCTCCACAGTAGCTCACCTGACAACCAATACTTAAAATTTGCATTACTGAGCTGAATTTTCATTAAAAGTTCTAGAGAACAGAACCTATTGAAGATGAATGTTCCAGTACACAAAAATAACGGAAATCCAATCATCCAGTGAAGAAAAAGAAAATACCGAAACTCTTGATCCCTCAATCATAACAATGCAAATTGAATAATTTGGAATATAGATAATTACTATGTGGGCATCCAAGTCAAACAAAATGGCTTAATCATGCATTGACTCCAGTACAACAACAACAACTAAACCTTTAATAATTAATACCAAACAAGTTGGGGTAGGCCGCATTTTGATTCCAATCTCAGCAATAATCAATCCAGGAAGCTCAAAATTCAGTGATTGTTAGCAAGTAACACATAATTACCGAACTGGACATAATTTATTAGAAACTACATTTGCCATACCATCCATCCACTAATATAGATTGTCATGAGTGAAGAAACACAGCATTCAAATAGAAAAAAATACAAGGGCCAAAATTTCCAAATTTATATATGCGATGGACGAACCAATAATATGTAGAGTGTGCTATCTCCATTATTGAGCTGAATTTTCAATATCAAGAGCTAGAAATGGAAACAAGCTATGACAAGAGAGACCTAAGCTTCGTTACACCAAAATCAAAAGAACTTAACACCACCACGGCGATCTAAGTTTCATAAATCCAAAGTCAAATTTTACGCATTGACACTCTGCATCGATCCTTCCTAAAGTTTAACAGTGTCAGACTGTCACCTAGAGGCAAACACAGGCATATAAAAGCAAGTAATTCATAACAAACTACGTTCTGTATAGCACAGAACCACTAAGTCATTCTTGTAATATGAATTGAAGAAATATTTGCTTTTCAAGGCACAGGACATACGAATAGAAGAAATATAGGGCCAAAAATTTTCCATGAATATAGGACGGAACAGCACAGTTATTTATACTCCTCGCTCACTCATCTCATCTCACCCCACCTCATCCCCTTCACTCATCAGGGAAAGAGAGAAATCAAAATAGCCGCACCGGAAACACATCGGGAAACAGAATAAACGAGAAAAAAGGGGGAAAATTGGTCAAAACTTCTTATCGCGAGAGCGACGCGACGACGACTCGCCTCAGTCGAGGAAGCCGGTGCGGCGCAGGACGGCGTTGCGGACGCGGCGGAGGTCGCGGCCCTTGAGCGTCCTCCCGGCGCCCTCGAGCACGGAGCTGTGCGCGGCGGCGCGGCGCGCCACGATCTCGTGCGGTGGGACCATGGCGGCCTCCCCGGCGTGGTCCTCCCCGCCGGCATGCGCCCACCTCCCCCTCCGCGCCCCCGCCGCGGGCTCCGACGGAATCCGCACCGGCGCCGACCTCGCCATCCCGAGCGCCGCAGCCGCGGCGGCGGTCTCCGGGACGGGGCGCGCGGCGGATCGGGCGACCCCCACGCGCTTCTTGTTCTTCTTGCCGCCCTCGTCCTCCTGGAGCGCGGCGAGGAGTCCGAGCCCGCGCGGGGACGAAGCCGCGGCGGATGATGCGGGCCAGAGGACGTCGAGCTCGAGGAGGTCCCCGTCGGCGGCAGCGTGGGCCGGGACGGGGATGGGCGGGCGGGAAAGGAGGAATCGGTCCATGGCGCTTGCTCCGGAGACTATCACCAGTACGGGGGATCTCCGGCGAGGTGGCGGCGCTCGCGCTCCGGCATGGGAGGTAGGGTGGGCTGGGAGTGAGCGGGCGAGGACACGGTGCCGGCGACGGGCCGCGCGGCCGGAGGGCGTGCTGCTGTTATAGAAGGGGGAGGACGGGAGGTTGTTTTGCACGTTTTGCAATTAGGTCCTTTCAGTTCTGCAGAATCTGCTTAGGCTGACTCCAACGACACAGACGCAAATCGGAGACCCAAACTCCTGATTGGGTGTCCGTGCGGTGGAAGGGTCACCACTCAGAACTGTGTGTCTCTAATGGAAGCCCGAAAATGAGAACGTGTGGGTGGTAGGAGGAGGTCGGGCGCGCGTCGGCGCCCGGAGCTCACCGGCCTGCGTCGCCACCGCCTTGCGCGCAGAGCTGGCTCGCTGACGCGGAGGGAGCTCAGGCGGCGCTACAGGCGAGGAGGCGAGGGGGAGGCGAGGATGCGGCGGATTCTTGCACGCCGACCAGTGGGGGAACTGCGTGGCGAGCAATGCGGCAACGGCGGGAGCTCGGTCGGCGGTAGAGCTGTAGCTCCGAGCGCTGCAACACGGGAGGAGGCGAGGACGCTGTCGCAGCTTCGCGCCGTCTGGCCGCCGCCACTCCTTCGCGCTCGTCCGGTCGTCGCCGTCTTAGAGCTCGGGGGAGGCAGGGGGGGCGGGGATGCAGGCGAGGAGGGAGATGAAGATGCAGGCGGGGGAGCTCGGACGGCTCGCGAGGACGCACTAGGTCGCGGGGGCAGACGCCCCATTTGTGGGTCGCGATCGAGACCCTCCTCTAAAATAGGTCTCCATTTAGATCCCTTTGTTAAAGGACGTTTTTTAAATTTTTTAACCTATTTTAAGTTTGGATGACCATATAGATCACCCCTTGGAGTCAGCCTTACCGCACTGCGGTTGGTTTGAGTTGACTTGACCAAGCTAACCACTGTATGTGGGCTTTTGTTTAAGAGAGGGAAATGGTGTACGACTCGGTCAACGGTCCAAGTGCACCGTATGGGCTGCAAATTGCCCAGTAGGTGCATCAAGTACGGCCCACTCAGAAAGTGAATGGCGGACGCGTTTTCGTTTCACGTCGAGCACCAATTGAGAGAATCGTGACCATTTTCCTTTCAAGAAATAATAATCGTGATTAAGTATAGCCTTGCGGTGGCAGATGCTGACTGATGGTCCCGTCCCGTGAACGCGGTCGGAGAAGCCGTGTTTACGAGGAGGAGAAAGAAAGAGATTGCGAGGAGCTACGCCGGCGGACAGCGGCGAGCGCGGGAAAACTGTCAAACTGGAAGCGCCCGCGAGCCAGTCTGCTAGGCGCCTGATACGTGGGACCATGCATACGAGCTGAATAAAACCATCACATCGGAAGTGTGCAACTGTGGCAACTGCAGCGTGAAGAAGAAAACGAGAAAATTTACACACACACAAAAAAATTTGTTCCATTGCCGGGATTTGAACCCGGGTCGCCTGGGTGAAAGCCAGGTATCCTAACCGGACTAGACGACAGTGGATTTTGATGTTGAGTTCGTTCATTTTTTCTATTAATCAAGTATATTTCTTTGAGACTTCTATCACCTCGTCCCTATAGTACTAGAGTCTATGAAGTTCCGATACGTCAGACACTCAGCCGTATCCGTATCGGATATGGCGGGATACGTCGATACTCCACGATACGGCTGATACGTCGCCGGAGCGGAAGCCCCAGTTTCATGCAGCTGTGGTGAGCTTCTGCTACCTCCTGGTTCCAGAGGAGCTTGTAGTACAGCCCTATCTTATTGATGCGAAAGCCCATTGATCGTATTATTCACTTTCACATCCTTTTTTCAACCTATTTGCTGCAATTTGATAGATTTTAAATACTTGTTGACACATATTTCACGTATCGCCGTATCTTCATTTCTGGGCAGTCGGCGTATCGACGTACAGTATCGCCGTATCGGTATCCTCGTATCGGGAAATCTTAGACTAGAGTAGATCAGACCATTTTATTTCCCAGTTCTGTTTTCGTCTTGGTTTCAGATCTATCGTGTGGAATGCAGAGTGGAAACCAAGGGAAATCTTCATATACTGTTGTAATGCAGGTGCAGCTCAGGTCTAGGTTTTGGAGAGGGCCGACAACAGAAGCATGAACACTGGACAACTAGGGGCACACCTTAATTATCAGCTGACCTGCACTGCACATATTCGGTCTCTTATTGGAAGGTCCAGTTTGCCACTAAGATTCTTGTTGCAAAGAATCAAGACGTCATCTGCAAAAATTATGTGCCGCCTTGACACGAAAGAAATCACTTAAAAGAACCGCTGTATGGACATTGGTACATGTGTCAGAAATTGAATAGACAGAACAGTCCATTGCTATCCAGACAGGATGGAATGAGTATCCATGTGTTCCAGACAGGATGGAATGACTATCCATGTTTTCTTGTCATATTGAACAAGCTTCTTTCCTGCGGTGCTATTTTAATTTAGAAAGCTCAGTCAATTGCACCAACTTATATTCGTACCAAATCATAAGGAGGCATATGATGGCAAATTGAAAAATCCAGCTGACTGATTAAAGAATATGCAAATTCAAAAGTCCCCTCCGCTGTCGGCACTCGCTGTATTCTGTTCCAATCATAGCCCAATGCTGATTTATTTCCTGGCATCAAGCTGCGAGCCTGCGACACACCCGGAAATTGCCCCTGCACCAAGATAATCAGCAGGAAGCACAGCGATCAGAGAGCGGCAAATCATCAAGAAAGAGGAAGAGGCAAGTGATTTCTTACGTCAACGGCTCTTGCGTTCTCTCCGGCATGGTGTTTCTCTACATGTAGCGGGCAGCAGCTGGAGCAGGTGGGGCGGTCGCACATGGAGCAGAACGTCTTGCGTCGGCACGGGAGGCCAAAATCGACCTCGAGGAGGCCTTTACTGTTTAAAATACTTGTTAGTAATTTTAAGAAACTACTGACTAGAAGTTTGATCTCACGGTATAGATTTTATAATCTAAAATTATAACTACTTGCCAGTAATTTATCAATTTGAAGATAATATAGAAAAAAATATAAGTTATAAATTTATAATAACTAATTTTTATTGTTATAAATAAAGTTACATTAACAATCTGATTAATAACTAATGTTTTATATTTTTTAAGTTGAACAAATATTTTAATGATTTTTAGTAGACTTACTATTCTATCATAAAAATAAATATAATTTTATTAATTAAAAGTATAATTACGAAATTTTCCTTAAACTATTGGCCAGCAGTTTTTCAAAACTAGTGTCTAGTATTTTGGATAGTAAAACTCCTGACAGTCAGCAGGGAGGCAGGGATGGGATGGGAGATGAAGGAAGGGATGAATGAAGGGGATAAACGAAGTGGAGGGGAGGGAGGAGTGAAATTTGAAGAGGTGGAGTCGGTGGTTTGGTTTCAACGGGACGGGAGTCCCGTCGGGTTTGGGATGTTCTCGGCTTCGGCGGTGTCGTCACAAACACTTCCCGCCCGGCCCCTATATAAATCTCCATGAGGCCATCAAACCCAAACATGCGCGACGACGACGGTGGTGCGGCGGCGGAGGATCTTCTTCTCCCGGACGATGTCCTTTCCGGCATCTTCTCCCGCACGACGCTGGCCGACGTCACGTGCCGCCGGTGGGCCCGAGTGGTTGCCTTGCACGCCGACGCCATCGCCCGCGCCCTGCCGCCGCACGGCCAGTTCCTCCCGCAACTCGCCCTCGGCTTCCTCTTCCTGCATCAGCAGCAAGAGAAGGGCATGAGCTTCGTCCCGTCGTCGTCGTCGCGAAAGTTCCCTCATCTCGTGGACCAACAACATGGCTCTCATCGCCCTGTCACGTCCCGCAACGGCCGCGTCGTCCTCGAGCTGAACCGGCGGCGGCACCACGGCAACCTCAGCCTGAGCGTGTGGAACCCCATGACTAGCCACGTGTCCACGCTGCCGCCCCTCGCCGACTTCCACGGAGAAGACTACGCATGCGCATTCCTTGCTTCCAGTTAATTTTTATATCCTCGAATAAATGGGCTACACAGCAAAACTGAGAAATTTGATATTTGCTACATATATCTTCTCCGACTAATAAATGGATGAAAACGATTCTGAACCTTGTTGCATTGTACTAGTACTATACTAGTATATGAAAGTATGAAACACATATTACTCAGAATCATGCATGTGTTGGGAATTCATTGACTGACGGAATAAGGCTCAAACAACCTACTGCTGAGTCCTGTTGACTGCTTCTCGTTCTTATTTCTGGTTTGTCATGTTGGCACCCAGGAACAAAAGACGAGTAAAAGATCCGCTAGCAGCTCGGCGCTCATGTTCTTTTCGTCGGACCTGCAACTGCTTCGTGGTGATGGAGATGGCGCGAACCACGCCAGTCTTTTTGGAGACCTTTTGAATTTAGGTGGACCGGGCCAAAGTGACCAACACAGTGAGCCCAAAACACACGGCTGCGAGCGGAGAGCCCAGACACGTCCGGCTGCAGGCAGTGCCATTTTCTTCTGAAAAGTATATATAGTCGGTTCTGAATTTTCGTTGTACTGCTTGCTTTCAGTTTAGCCTCGAATATATAAGCAACAACAACAAAACTGAGGAATTTAACATTTCCTTCACTTTCTCCGACTGAATGACGAAAACGATTCTGAACCTTGCATTGTAATACTAGGAAACACATATTCTTTTTCTTAAAAAAAATTCAGGAAACACAGATTCTGAATCATATGGCGGTATTCATTTGATTAAACAGCTGTAAGGTTGGTAATGATTACATGATCAAAGATTGGTGATGAACATTCTAAGCTGCTGCACATTACATGCCAACAAGGCACTTAACCTTCTGACATGGCAAATGCTAATACATAACTTGACCTGCGGAGGGTATGACGGCTCCCGGACATTGTTATAAGAGAAGATCTCTCACGCAGATTAAGAAAACTTCCGAACCTCCTTTCCTCCATCCTTACACGGCGGCCACGTTGTCCATGTGAGTGTGGGCCAGACGAGGAGATTTTTTTTAACTAGGCCACGTAAATTTGCTCTCACTGAGAGTCAAACCTTGGTCTCTGGAGTGCTACTCGGATGTCCTAACCATTAAGCTAAGAGTCCTTTCACAAATGCTAATACATAGTAAGTAGTAATATACAAGTGTTTGATGCACAGGAAATTCATCAATGCAAAATCCATCTTATTGCTCCCACTCGTCACTCATCGCTCATCGGCAAAGCTTTAACAATTCCAACTTGACAGGGACTCCATGATCATACTGGCTCTGTCATCCTTGTACTGGTGGTACTCCAACTGCTCTTCGTGTTCTCTCTATTCTTAGGTTGGCCTACACAAGGCATACATCTCTCGACGAGCCCAAGAAGAGTTGCAAACCACCTATAAATGAAGAGAACGTTAGTTTAGCTGATCCTCGTATGCAGATAGGTTGTTGATATAGTTGTGAAGATCAGGAAGCAGCAACCGAATTGAGTTCCAAATGATATCCATTCTACAAAATTCATGCACAAGCATCAAGTTTGGTACAAAATCTCGTACCAACCATGCAACAATGGAGATTAC
Organism: Eleusine indica; assembly: GCA_030378355.1. Taxonomy (NCBI): domain Eukaryota; kingdom Viridiplantae; phylum Streptophyta; class Magnoliopsida; order Poales; family Poaceae; genus Eleusine; species Eleusine indica. Next base: position 52,994,083 of record CM059494.1, read on the forward strand.
CCAATGTTCTTATAGGTACATTGTGTCCACAACATTGAAAAGGGTCGTACGATGGAAGATGACACAACACGGACAACATACGACAACCTCAGCCTACCATGCGCAATTCCTTGGTCATATAGACACTCCATTCAATAACTTGGTGTGGAAGGTTTGGGCACTACCAAGGTGCAAATTATTTGCCTGGCTTATCATACAGGATAGGGTCTGGACATCAGACAGACAGACTGGCTCGAAGAGGTTGGTAACATAGTCCTTCATGTCCATTGTGTCGTCAAATGCCGGAAACAACGCACCACCTCCTAGTCCTAGTCCAATGCCGTTATGCAAGGAAAATTTGGGATGCCATAGCGCAATGGACAGGATAATCAGGATTCCATCCCTCACTCTGGCCCTACACCACTATAGTCCTACAATGGTGCTCTTCTGTTGCAGCTTACTCTGGAATGCCAAAAAAAGGAGCAAAAACAATGTTGTTATTGGTAACATGGGAACTGTGGAACAAGCGAAACATGCGGGTCTTCCGACGAAAAGAAATGGCACCTACTTCCTTGCTAAGCAAAATAAAGGATGAAGCGCTACTCTGGGTCAAAGCAGGTGCTAAGCACTTAGCGGGTATTGTAATTACGAGCTAATTTTGTTTTTTATCCTCACCTAGTCTCTAGGTATTAGGTGTTGTAAATTATTGTACTTTATCAATGAAATGGGCACCGTCCTCATGCTGATTCGTTCAAAAAAAGAAAAGGGTCGTTCAAAAAGAAAGTAAGAATATACAGAAAAGGTGTCATCAGTTAGCTTGTGCTACAAACAATTTGCATTTCTGCTCTTGCAGAGAGACCAACTATTTAAATAACTGACATGTTATCTTCTGAATCCTATGTTGTAGGTATTGACCCTAATATCCAATCACTTATAATGATCATCTCCTATACAAATGAGTAATTTGCACTTTTATCAACCAATAGCAAAGATTAAAAAAAGCATAGTAAAAAACACATACTGTGCATTTATTCTGCTGCTAGAAAGAAAGATTGAGCTACCACTACTTTATTCAATTTTTTTCTATGATCTTTTTAATACGAAACTATACGAACAGCTCACCTCCCAGATGATTGCTAAACCCCGAAATTTACTGAATATTGTCAATCACGGGAAGACCAACTTATAAAATAAAGAGGTGAAGTGAAGCCTCTATAAATATACAGATCTACAATAAAAAAAAGAAAGGCTAGCTGGTAAAGGTGTGACAACATTCAATAATTTATTACCAGAACCACTGTCTTAAACTGGAAAAGGAAAAATAAATGAATTTCCACCAAGACATGCACGTTATGCCAGGCATAAGACCATTGTAGCACCCTATTTAACAAAAAGGAATCTTTAGAGGCTAAGAAGAAAGAAAGGAAGTGCAAAGCATATGAATTTGAACATAGCTTTCAATGCATGAGACCACTAAAAAGCAAAGACAAGCTAATGTACAATAGCCACATAGTTTTCTCATATGAAGCCTGTAACCTGAGAAAAGCAACATTGTTTTATTTTGTTTTCAATGCATCAACAAAAACATTAAGATGTGTGGATGAATTCCTTCATGAAATTAAAGAAATTTTTACTGTTTATTATGATTCTGCCACAAACCGCGGTGGTTCAAGCGAGAAGAGCGGCGGCGCAATGCTCTTCACCGTCGTCGGGGAAGACGAAGCAGCCGGCGCGCGGCACGACAAGTATAGTGATGTCTTCGTCTTCGCGTTGAACGCATGGCAACGGCCAACGGGGTCGCTGGAGAAGCTGCCCGAGGGCGTCGGCTACAACTACAATGCGTGAAGATAGGCGCTCACGAACCCGCCATGTGCCATGCTCATCACCACGACCCTGCACATGCCCGACTGCTTCGTGGTTGTACGTGGCGCGAAGTCGCGAACCAGGCCTGTCTTTCGTAGAGCTTTTGAATCGAGGTGGACCGGGCCAAAATATGTGACCAACTCTTTGGATGCGCACGGGCCGCATTCGTGCCATATTTTGGAACGCGTTCGACCTTGAACATTAAAGTTGGAGCCGCTTGACATTTCTTGAAGAAGCTTTGGTTATGTTCTGACCCAACCCCTAGATCAGGAAGAAGAGAAAAGTGGATCAGTATGACTGAGTAGCTGCCACAGCAAAGAGAGTAGTTTTCTGGCAACTAGGCCATCTTCTTTCGCCAGGAAACGTCCATTTCTTTCACTGAACTATACAGAGCGGTCCCATGGATTCAAAAACCATCGAAAACCGCTCGGTTTTCAACCAAACCGGTCCGGTCCGGTTTGAATAGACGACCGGTTTTCGGTATAATATAATTTAAAATTTTAAAAATTCAAAAAAAATTGAAATTATGAAAACCGAGAAAACTGAGCGGTAAACCGGAGAAACCGAGCGATAAACCAGAAAAACCGAGCAGTTTGTTTTTAAACTAAGAAAACCCATGAAAAACAAAGAAAACCAGCGGTAAACCAAAAAAACCAAACGATGAACCGGAAAAACCAAACGATAAACCAAGAAAACCGACCGGCTTACTTTCAAATCATATTCAAATTTGTGTTTTGTCATTTAAGCGATTTATCGTCCGGTTTTTCTGATTTTTACGGTTTTCATCAAACCAATTGACTCCGGTTTCCACGATACGAACGGGTTTTTAATCCTTGAGCAGTCCTTCCTCCCATCCTTTTTTTTTTAGGTTGGGCATTTGCCGTTAGGTGACTTCAGAATCGAAACAGAGGCATTGTGTTATAGCTTGTCATCCATCCTTAAGTAGTTAAATAACAGTATCCTCGCAAAAAAAAGTTAAATAATAGTCTTTACAAAAAATATATATATAAATAATAATGAAATCCTTGGTATGCTAAGTTTCTGAAAATAATGCAACCAAACCTAGAAATGTCCACAAAATTTTTTGAAAATACTAGTAGTAACTTACCTGCTAAAGAAAATACTAGTAGCAGCATTTTTTGGTTTCTTGACTCCTCGCCAACCTGTGTACTTGACTGCTGGTATAGTATAGGAGCTTTGTACCACGGTCGGATACGGCAGAATGTTGTTCCATCTTAATAGCCACGCATGTGGCTTGCGTTGGCAAGGATTGAATGCACGAACTCAATGCTGTTGTTGTTGTGCTGCGGCTTGAACAGTGAACACCATACCTGAAGCTTGAATTTAACACCCCCTCTCGTACCCACCCTAGTCCTTGTAGGCAAAAACACCCTCTCCCCTAGTACTCACGTATTTTGTCAACTGGGTTGGAATTTAACACCGTGGACGCAACCTGCATGCCTAGTCAGTCAAGTCAGGCGCTCTCTGCCTTTGTGGTGTGCCTACTGGCCATCATAAGCTGTGAAAATTAACTCGGTCATTCTAGCATCAAGCAAAGAAACTCACGCTGAGTATTTTCTATTGATCCTTGGCCGCACAAACAAATCACCTCGCCAGCAACTATGACGCTGCTTTGTGAGTCTTCGACGGTAGTGGTGGCACCGGGTAACAACGAAGTCGTTCCAACGGTTATTGGCGTCAGGCAAGACATTTGCCACACACGTTGTTGCAGGACGGTCCTGAAGGTCAGCATCCAGAGATGGTCACCGGGAAAAGTACTTATAGCATGTACATGTTTAACATATATTATCTATACCATCTATATTGTTTCGAGATTCATGCTAGATACACTACAGTCTAAAAAACACATGATAAAGTACATATAAAGACTAGATTTCATCAATCTCGATATAAACATATGGTGTAGATAGTACATATTTAACATATACATGTGAAAAAATCGCTTTGATGGTCACTGGCGCGAACGCACTAGGCCTCAAAGTGGATGTTGGCCCACTGCTATACATACAGAGGTGATCACCCAGCACTAGGCCTCAAAATACGTAAACCAAATTCCATCAGCAGCGCTACCGCGTCAGTCACTACCTTTCTGCTCAAGTGTTTGCAGGATGCATATGTATAGAACGTGCGCTCGAAGTGAGCACCTTTGCTGCCAATGCCTTCGACCTCCCCGACGAAAGTACGCTCGCGTCATGCGTATTGTATCATCTTGGAGTCCCGTAGTAGGGAGCCATCAGCATGGATGTGTTGGACCTCGGCACCGGTGACATGGACCCTAGGTACTTGGTCAACGCGATGCCCACGTTGCCCTCCTCATCTTCCATATGCACCGATGCGTTATAGACTTATAGGGTGCATCGTCGTCGACGCTATGCTGTGATGTTTCTGTTACGTGCACATCTGTTCAGACTTCAGACTTGCTTCGGCGTGGTGAGTGGGGCCGTCGATTACCTGCGCCACCTCGACTGACTGGGTCATGGAGGCAGGAGTCAGGTGCGGTTCATTCGACTGACTATATACGCACCATATTGGCAAATTTCGATCTAGTTGGCAAATCACATATGGAATGGGGGAAGTTTTGTCCAACAAAGTACGGGATGGGTGTGTTTCTGCTACAAATAGACTTTTGGGATGGAAAATCAAACCAAAAAAAAGATATGGGTTGAAATTTGCAATTAATCTTTTCTTCAATTCATATTTTCTTGTTAATGCGTCATCAGGTCTTGTTCCTGCCTCCCGTGACGATTTCGTATTTGACTGTTTGTTGTGTCATCAGAAGTCAGAATGACATTCATTCACAAAAAAAAGGAAAAAAAAGGAGATTAGAAATCAGAATGGGATGGCATCTGAGTATCCATCTCCATTCTCCTTGCACTGCATAACTAATCAATAATATCTACTAGTACTTGAAATGGAAAATGCTTTTCTAATTTATGGTGGACTCAGAAAGTTGCACTGATGCTTCGTACGAGCAAGTAGAAACGTAGAGTGAATTGATGAACAGCGTGAAGTTTTAGAAAGGGGTTTCTTTCACTCCAGTACTGCATTTATTCCGATGAACTGCTTTGAGTACATGCCAATTAAACGCAAAAGTAACACGTCTCAGGGTACAATACATGGTGGAGCAAGTATTCCAGTATAGATTAGTCCAGCTCCATGCCGTACCTTTAACCTTATGCTCCTAACAGCCAAATTAGACTATTGTTATCGTGCAAATCAGGACGACAACAATTGCTTCTATCTAGTATCTGATAGTGGAAAACCACTTTAAAGAAGGTTCCCAAACTTATGAAAATCACATAATTTAAAATGGGTGGAGCACTAGATAAAGTCATAAGCTGCCAAACATTTGCTTTGACAGTGGTAGTCCTAGATAGGGTCCAAAAGGAGTCAAGAACACCTAACGATCAGTTAAATCATTCAGGTACTCTTGACAACTTATGACATATGAGGTAACTGCACACAATAATTGACAATTGGCACATCACGTTTTGCAGTTAATCCAACCAATAAACTTTCGGTGACGTACCCAATTCGAAACGGTTGAAGAAAAAGGTTAGACTTTTTGTGATGGTAGCTTAAATACAGAAGCAACGCACGCGTGAACGGGAAGCGAGAAGCATGCGCATCCATGTGTGCGTTGCATTGCATGGCCTAAAAGGGGAAGAGGAGCAGGAGGCAAATGATGGTGCCATCACCCCCAGCTCTCAAGCTTTCCCTTCAATCCAACTCCACCTTCACGAAAATCCTATCCATCATCCACCAAACAGCAACAGCCCAAGAGATTTCTCATTTCCATGCTAAAAATCGAGTCTTTTCGGGCAAACTGATCCCACCTTCGAGTTAAAAATCCCTTCTTTTCCTGTCCACGCCCTGATTTCATTTTTGTTGCGACTGCATCGTGGATTTGGACCACGCGCACCACCACCACCAATCCCTCCAATCTTGCCCCAACATTCCCAATCTCCATTCGAAAGCAAGCATCAAGAAATCCTAATCAGGGACGCACCAAAAACTCCACTACGAGAATCCCCAATCATTCCATTTGCCCCTGAGAAATCCCGAGAGATTCATCCCAAAAATCGGTCCTACACCGCACCAGATCACAGCTCATAATTCCACTGCGAGATTAGAGAGAGCTCGAAAAGGAGGAAGCAATGACGGAGGTGGAGCTCCTCCGGGGCCCGACCAACCTCGCTTCCCCCGCAAGCCGCGCCTCCTCCCTGCGCTATTTAGCCAATGCCGATAGCGACGTGCTCCCAGGAAGCGGCGGTCGGGAGCAAGCCGCGGGATCTGCAGGGAGCCGAGGGCTTCGAGAACGGCGCGGGCAAGAACCGGAAGGTTCAGAGGAGGAAGAGGAGGAGCGGTTGTCCTTCTTGGCCCTGCTGTTTGAGCTGCTGCGGAAGTCGTTGCTCAGGTGCAGGACGGAGGGCGGTGCCGGCGAAGAAGGCGAAGGCGGTGGCTGCGGGATGGAGATTGGGTGGCCGACGGACGTGCAGCACGTAGCGCACGTCACCTTCGATAGGTTCCATGGATTCCTGGGGCTTCCGGTCGAGTTCGAGCCTGAGGTGCCACGGCGTGCTCCCAGTGCCAGGTCCGTCTCGTGTCCATCAATCTTTTAGAGATTCCATTGCATTCAACTTTTGGTCCAATTTGAATTTGACTTGGCAAAGCTACAAGTTTCATTCCTTTTCTTTTTTGTGTGGGTGTGGGTGAAATGGCGTGGTACTTGGATAGGACTGTTTCATAAAAGATTTGGCATAGTTTTAGCTGACTCCAGAAGCAATTTATTCTGTTTGCCAGAAGACCTGAAATGTAAATAGTGTTGCATTCAACCATCAAACAGAGTTCACTAAAAGTGCAGTAGTACTTTTTAAATGGCAGTGCTGGTTCCGGTTTATCGTTTCAATTTAAATAAGATTGAAAAAGGATGATATCCTGTGCTTGCTTTGCAACCTCCTTGGCACTTGATGTTTTGATATTAGATTTTCCAAGAAGGTGGAATTTGAATTCCACCTATTCATAGTTTAGTCTGAACTTATTTTCTGCGTGTACTGTAGCCTTAGCTGGATTGAGCTATGATTGACGAAATGCACTGTGTCTTGATAGTGGATATGCTCCTGACCACAACGCTTCTAAGAAATGATTTTTGTTGCGTTTTCTCCATGTTCTGATAATAATTAGCCAATCATGTTTTGATGTACTGTTATTTAGTACCCCATGATTTTTTATTTTTTATTTTGAAAACGATACCCATGATTTTGGTCTAACAGTCTAGCTGCTTTCCTCATCTAGGAATTCTGTTGAATGAATTAGGGACAGAAAGCAGATTGTTACATCATCTATTTGGGAGATCGAAAGTTTCTGGGAATTCTATGATTTACTGATAGAATACATTGCTTTAATCTGACAATTTATCCCTGTGTTGTTGCACCAGTTGCAAAGTACTTCATTTTTATCATTTGTGAAAATCTCCTGAGATGAATTGGCTTGTAGAGGTGGATGTCACCAAACCAACTAGGGTTTGATTCTCACCTTCTACTTATTAATGCTAGGTTGTATGTCTCTCCTCCTAGCGTAGTATTTTTTTTCCCTACCATTCGTTGTGTCCTGTTTGTATGTAGACTTTCGCTTGAAATATTGATTCTGCTTCCTGACTTATGCTAGGAACAGAGCAGAAAGTAAACCGGAAGTACATAGGTTTCTTGTAGTACACAAGGGCATACTGTATCTTCTTATCTTTTTGGCAGTTCCAAGATGTCGGTTTTCAGTACTAGGCAATAAAGAATAAATAGAAGGGGGCTACATCGGTTCCTACTTTTTAGAAGGATGGGAGCCTAGTGCCTCCAAAAGTAGATAAAGTGGCACAAACACCTAAACCTAATCTTAAAACTCAAGGGTTGCTGGGATATGATCAATAAACTCAATGAATAATTGAGATCATCTTAAATGAGCACAGTTTTTGACAAAAATAAATAAATAAATAAAGTCAGGGATAGTATATGCTCTTACCTAACCTATACATCCAGCTTTTTAAATAAATATGGACATTTTTTACATCTTTATATTGTTGCTGAAGTGATAAAATATTTATTTTATTAAAAAGATGACTTGATGTCAATGACTTGGTGATGTTATTTTCAAGACACATCGAACGATGATAATATGGCTTTTTTAACAACATAAAATTGTTACTTCCATTGCATGTTTCTTTTAGCTGGTTTTATTCCTCATGGAAACTTTGAATGCAGTACAAGCGTCTTCGGAGTTTCAACAGAATCCATGCAGTGTTCCTTTGATTCCAGAGGAAACAGTGTTCCGACGATTCTGTTGATGATGCAAAGACGCCTCTATGAACAAGGCGGTCTTCGGGTGTGTTTCAGGATCTACTATAAATTCTGATTTGTTTTCTTCAGTTCTTGGTAATTTTGTTCTGATCAAATTGACGTTGTCCTGTTTTTGTTTTTGCAGGCAGAAGGTATTTTCCGTATTAACGCAGAGAATACCCAGGAGGAGCTTGTTAGAGACCAGTTAAATAGTGGAATTGTTCCTGATGGCATTGATGTCCACTGTTTGGCTGGTCTAATCAAAGTAAGCTACTTTAAATCATGTAACTTATGTGCTTCTAATAATTCTATTGACAGTCACAAGTTCATTAATCGGAGGGTCATTAGTGATAGTGCTTACCTTCAGTTTTGGACCTTTTGTTTTTCCTCAAAGGCGCAGGAAAGTTATGTGTCTTTTTGTATTAGAGGGAAGAAGCTGACTGAATACACATGTTCCTCCCTTGAGGAGAAAACCAAATCACACAAAGATATTGCTAGAGCATTTCCCGAATGCATACAAAGTTGTGATTGTGAGTTTGTTATCTCACTGCTTAGCAACCATCTGTTTGCATAATAGTATCTTTCATTTGGAAGAAGTCATTAGAACTTGCCTGACATTAACTGAGCTCTTGAAGCAGTCAAGTTTACTTTGAATGTCCACATACTTGATAAAAGCATGTTCTTATTCAATGCGATTTTTTCATCATTTTTAGGCCTGGTTTAGAGAATTGCCAAGCGGTGTGCTGGACTCCATACCACCTGAGCAGGTGATGCAATGCCAATCTGAAGAGGACTGTGCTCGTGTTGCCAAATGCCTTCCACCAGCGGAGGCAGCCTTACTTGACTGGGCTGTTAATCTAATGGCTGATGTTGTCCAAGAAGAACAGATGAACAAGATGAATTCTCGTAACATTGCTATGGTTTTCGCTCCAAATATGACTCAGGTAATGCATTGTGATAATAACATAGCAATATAGCGCACGCTAAGTACCCAAATTCTAGAAGATGCTAACTTAGCACACACACACCCTGCAGATGGCAGATCCTTTAACAGCACTGATGTATGCCGTGCAAGTTATGAATTTTCTCAAGATGCTGATTCAGAAGACCCTCAAAGATAGAGAAGAGTCAAATCTGGAGGAAACTTCACTGCCTCAGAAGGATCCATCTGATGAAAATGGACATCAGAAGCCAACCATGATACTTGATTCTCACCCTGAAGAAGGATCCAGGCGTCCCTCTTTTGTCAATGAGGAGCCCCTTCTGAACAGTCCTGCTCACAGCACTGAAGACAAGCCTAGTGAAATTAGTGCAGCTGAAGGAGTCACTGCTGCTTTTACTGGTCAGACGAGAGAACCCCGGATGAGTATGGAGAGCTCTCCTACTTCACAACATCCTCTTGCTGCTCTGACTGCTATTGATGATGCTTCTGATGCAACTCCTGTAAATTCTCTTCAAGCCAAGGGAAGCCGAAGCTTGAGTCGTAGGAGGATCAGAAAGAGCAAGAGTCAATCTGGAACACGTGCCATCCCTCCTGCTGAGAAATCAAGAGGTGTCAGCATTGTGAGCCGAATAAACTCCAAGGTTGAACGGATTGAAGCATGGAGATAAAATCAAATGCTATTGCTACTTTGTTGTGCAATAGATGACTGACACAATGCTTCCTGAAGATAGGACCCGGAATTGCTTGCTTGCAAATTTTGCATTTTCAATGTACTTATCATTTCTTTCTGGATAATGATCATGGTACCTTGTGATTGAACCTTTTCAGCTCCACTAGCTTTTGTATCTTGTTTATGGTTGTTGAGCAAATGAAGCAGATATTCATGCTTTCTTTGTACATAGAATTCTTCAGTGCCGTAATTTTTAATGTTCTGGGATTATGTATGTTGTGCTTGCATTGTTCATATTCATAGTTCTGCCTTCTAATTGTTACTTTTATGGACTGATCAACACTTTCGATATTTTCAGAAACAAATATGACGGAATTAGAGCAATTAGTTTTTAAATAAAATGACTTCACTCCATTACCTGTTTTAAACTACTACTTTTTCCCTTAAAAATACCAAGTTCCATTTATTTTGTAGTGTATGCATTTAATTTGCATCGTTGTTTTCTATGCTCAGTGTTCTTTTTCCAAGCTTGTGCAGTCCACCTTGTTATTTTGTGGGAAAACATAAAGACGAAACAAGCCTTTTACTCGTATGAATAAAAAAAGATAATGATGTGAATTATCTGAACTGAGCTCTCAGGCATCGGTATACATATCTTTTTATTGCATCTGGTTGCTTTATTCCATCTTCTCCCATTCATTCCTTTTCATTTATACGATTGAATCCATGGTAAGGTTTATCGGCTTTCACAAAGTAGAACACAGTGTGAACATTACCAGGCACCATTAAATTGCCACTTCGTTCAGACAAGACAATCAAGTATGCTTAAGAGAGAATTCATACAGTTTGGAGTAGCAAGGAACTAGAAGGGTTTCCCTTGGTTTCTTCCTGTTCAGGGACGAGTGGAGCAAATTGGTCTTTGTTGTTGTTAACTGTGAGTATCACGTTTCTTTGATCCCTGTTACTCTTGGAAGCTCCTTATTCCCTCTTCAAGATCAGACTGCCGGTTCAGGACAAGCACACTACTGGTCGGAAAAAATTGTCGTGCCGTCTTCGATGGGTTCTTGCACCGGTCGAGATCAGTATCCGATTTGGGCAGACAGCGGTATGCCGACCTTATCAGAGTTTCCATCTTGAGCTGCATAACTGGCGTAGGGCGGACAAATGTCACTGATCAACACCTCGAGGATATGCCAAACTCTTGTCCCAGCACATTGAACCAGTGAATCACTGCTGTCCAGTACAATAAAACACTAGTACCTTTTTGTGCTGCATTATTACTCTGATTTGCTAACCTTATCTCAATTTCCAGTACAAAAAAAAAAATACCCTTTTGAGCTCCGTTCACAAACGTATGTATCATGCAAGCCAGCAGTGATTTGATCATGTTATCTCAATTTCCATCCTGGTGAATATGATGATTTTCCCGGGGCCGGGCACATGCCGCTGCACGACCACAATCATGATTCATGACATCATGAGGGCAGGACAGGTCAATTCCTGTTGCGGAATCAGAACACTGCATGGAACTGACGTTAGTGCCCGCTACAACGACACCCACCACCTCTTTTTGATCCGCTATTCCGAATTATTGTAGCAAGTCAATATTGATTACTATGGAAAAGCTGTTTTCTGAGTTTCTGAGCACTTAGACTTGTGCTCGCTGGACTGGCTGCCATAAAAATAAAAGGAAACTGAAAGTTCTTTTACTGCAACGTGCAAGCAATGACGGTTATGTAAAAAAAAAAAAAGCACTTTCACGCTTTTAGCAGTGACGGTCATATTCTCCAGTTGCAACACCGCCGTCCACTTGTGAAACGAAATATTCCAATTCCACAAAACCGCAGAAATTCCTGCATCTTTCTGCACCTCCCCTTTTGTACCAGTATAAATGCGTGTCTCTGCCTCAGAACAGAGCACAGAACCAGTGCCAAGCCAACAGTCAGTCACCTGAAGGCTGAAGCTCCTCTGCACCAGTGTCTGAACATCTGAATCGACCCTCTGCAGGTAAACAGAGCTGCATATCACATCTCTGCTGTTGTGTTCTTGCGTCACCGCGCTATTACTAGTATTTCTTTTCAGAAGATAATCCTAGTAGTAGTTTCCTAAGCAGAACAGAACAGAACATGTGCAGTGCAGAAACTGAAACCTTTTGTTCACTTCTGTTGGCTTCTTTCCAGAAGGAAATCGCAGGGTGCAGGGTCAAAGTTCAGTTGCACTAGCACACAATTTAAACCAAGAAGAAAAAAGAAGTCGGCGTGTGATCGATGGCCGCGCAGACGTCGGCGGACGGCGGCGGGCTGCGCGGGCTGTTCGAGACGCCGATGCCGGAGAACCCGACGCTGCTGGAGGCGCTGTCAACGTGGACCCACCACCACCGCCGCCGCGTCGTGGCCCACCCCAGCAGCAACAACACCCTACCCGTCGTCGACACGGCCGCCTTCACCGAGATCTTCGGCGAGCTCCACTTCCGGGAGAAGCCCGAGCAGCACCGGGCCGTCCTCCTGCCGCCGGCCCAGCAGGCGCCTGCGTCGTGGGCCGAGGAGAGCAAGGAGGACGAGTCGTCGCTGGACGCGCTGCTGCGGCCCAGGCCCGCGGCGGCGAGCTCGAGCGTGAAGCGGAGCGCGAGCTTCTGCGTGAAGCGGAGGAGCTCCGCGTCGGCGCTGCTCATGTGCACGGAGGGGCTCGGGTCCGAGAGCACTGTCGACGCCGACAACATGCTCAAGGATGACGCCGTCGTCGGCGAGGAGAGGGCCGCCGCCGACGAGGACGGCGCCGCGGAAGAAACGAAGGAGGAGGAGGAGGAGCGGGCGGCGCCCCCGTCGTCGTTCCCGCCGCCGATACGGTCGATCGGGCGCGGCGGGAAGCCCGGCGTGTGCTTCCGGTCGTTCCGGGTGGACGGGCGGTTCGTGCTCGTCGAGGTGGTCATCCCCGGGAAGGAGCTCCTGCACGCGTGCCGCGACGGCGGACGGCTCAGGCTGCAGTTTGCCGCCGCCGGTGTGGGCGTCGGCGAGGAGGCGCGCGGAGAGGACGACGATCACGCCGAGAACGCGTTCGTAGCCGAGGGCGGATCAAATCCCAATCCCATAGTATGTCCTAATTGATACTGCGACAGTGCGACGCATCTATGGTTTATGATGATGATCAAAGGCAGAAACAGGGAAGATGATGGCGATCGGTGGCATAAGGTTGATTTATGATCGAAAAGCATTGGCTACCGAAAGCTTTTCTGAATAGTGCCTTCTCAAATTAATGAACCGCATTTACCTCAAATAATAATAATAATAATGAACCGCACTGTATATGCGCCCTTCCTACTCAGAAATTCAGGTATCTCGGTTGCATTATTTGTGCTCTACAATGAAGCAGTGCATATATAGTATCATATGTTTGCTGCGCTTAATCTTCACGCAGGCATTTGTTGTGCCGTGTCACTGTTCAAGCAGACCAGGTAGGTGCTCTTTTATACGCGGGAATGTCACATGAATCATACACGGAAAATTTACAAAGAAAACGTTGGTTCGAAAACAAAATCTCTGAATTAAAAAAGGACATCACCTTTTAATATTGGAACAACGTAACATCGTCCACACACCTGCCTTTCATCATCAGTACGTGCAGAAGACATGGTCCGGGCTTCATAGCCACTATATGCTAACGACTAATTTTCAATCTTGGTAGTTGGTACTCGTAAGAATTTGCAATTTGTCACTCTGCCATCGTGTCATTCGTTTATGTTGCTCCACAAGTTATTATCACAATAATATGACGCGCATAACAAATGTGTAATAAATGTTTAGAGGTGGGTAATTTACAACTTTCCTCCACATCACCAGAACAGTAATTCACACTTCAGAGATTTTGTTTTCTTGAGACTAAAGGTGGCCAAACGGGCGGCCCGGCCCAGGCCTTAAAAGGCCCGATACGTTTAATATAGGGCCGGCACGGCCCATGGGCCATTTCGGGCCGTGTCGAGACAGCCTTAGGGCTCAGCTGCCAGCCCATGGCATGACTCTAAAATACAAATTCGTGTCGGATCGGTCCACTAGTCACGTAACTAAACACGGTCCAATAATTCAATTACAGCCCATTAACACTTAAAAGTGATGAAAAATGAAGAGAAATAAGGTGGGTGGTGGGATTTGAACTCAAAACCTCCACTAAAGTAATGCGATGACTTACAAACATTCAAGAAAACTCTTTTTTAACTATAATATAAATATAATTATACTTAAACAAACTTTATCGAACCGTGCCAATACCGGCCCTCGGGCTTGGCTATCGGCCCAGGCACGGCCCTTACTGGCACGGGCTCTAAATTGAGTGGACCATGCTGTGCTCGGGCCGTGCTTCGTGCCGGCCCACTTGACCTGACCTCTTTGGACAGCTTTACTTGAGACGGTTCACTTGAAGATAACAGCAGTCCAGCGGGACCTCCTATTCCTACCCCACGCTAGGTATAGCATAAGCGTAGCGCGGCCCACAACCCACCATCGATAGGCCAAAAAACAGGCCACGAAGACTCGGGAGTCATCGTCAACCTCCCGCTCCCGTAGCTCGTTGTTCTGGCCTTCGTTCGTCACTCCTGCCACCGGATTCGCGAAGCCCGTCCATCCCGCGCTAACCCATCACAACTCTTACCTACTGCTTCACCATTTTTCATCATCTTCAACACCTCCCTTTATCGGATCCACGCTCCCCGATAGGATTTCACATCTATTCTCATGTTGTTGCACATGTGTTGTTCCATTGTTCTACAAATGGTACTTCATTGTTCTGACCATATATAGAACTTCGTTGTTCCATAGACATCTCTTCTTTGTTCCACACAGCAAAACTAACTGTTCCATCTATTAAATCTAGTTGTTCCAAAAATAAAATCAAATTGTTGTAAACATGGCTGTTACTGCACGACGGGAAGAAGAAGCTCGAGGTGACAGCTCAGATAGAGCGTAGGAGAGGGCAACGGCCAAACGCATGGACAGAGAAGGAACATATAGGAAGTGAGGCGACGGCGGCGGCGACAACGCTCGAGCTCGGGAGCTGAGAGAGAGAATGACGAGAATCAGATGGACGACAGCGCTAAGTGCACGAATCTTAAAGCACGCTACGTAGAAGCTTCACGTAGCGCGCGCTGCATAGAGGAAGTCCCCAGTCCAGCAGTGCACTGGCCCAAGCCCAATAACCTAGCAGGCTAGTAACAGTAGTTCACAGATGGATAACAGAGCAGTGCAGCTGTGTACTGGCCCAAGCCCAATAATCTAGCAGGCCACTTCCGAACTCCCGTCGTGACGTCTTCCGGGCCCGGGCCCAGACCGCCGCCACTACCCGGACGCGTCGCCTCGGCCCTGCCCCTCGCTACTGCCTCCTCGTCCGCGCCACGCCGCCGCCGCTTCTCTCCCCCCCAAACCGCCGCCGCCTGCCGAGCCGCCACCCACCTGCGCAATTACTCCGCCACGACCCCTCGTCGGCCGTTCCTCTCCGCAAAAGACGGGGAAATTTTGGGGAAAAAAAGGGCGCGCTCTTCCAAAATTGTGTCGGGAAATGGAAGCCCCCTTGCCGTCGTCCCCCGCAAAACCCTCACATTTCCCCGCATCCCCGCGCCGATCACTCACGGCGAAGGAGCGCACGCCGGCAAAGAAGGAGGCAGCAAATTGCCCCCCTTCCCCCGCGTCCCCGAGCCGATCGCTCGTCTCGCGTCCCCACTCTCCGGCGCCGTCGATGGCGCAGGAGCGCGCGCCGCCGCCGGTGAAGAAGACGGCAAAATCCTCCCCTTCGCCCGCACCCCCGAGCGGACCACCCGCCTCGCGTCCCTCGCCGGCAATGGCGCCGGAGCTCGCGCCGCCGCCGACGAAGAAGACGGCAAAATCGTCCCCTTTCCCCGCATCTCCGAAGCGACCGCTCGTCCCGCATCCCTCGCCGGCGCCGGCAACGGCGCAGGAGCGCGCGCCGCCGGCGAAGAAGAAGCCCAAGCCCTCTCCTTCCACCGCGTCCCCGGGCCGATCACTCGTCTCGCGTCCCTCGCCGGCGATGGCGCCGGAGCAGGCGCCGCCGGCGAAGAAGAAGAGGGCGAAATCCCCTCCGTTCCCCGCATCCCCGAGCGGCCCTCTCGTCTCGCCGGCAATGGCTCACGACCGGGCGCCACCGGCGAAGATGGGGGCGAGAACCTCTCCTCGTCCGCAAGCCCAACCCGCCGCCGCCGGAGGCGGAGAAGGAGGCGAAGGAGCGGACCGGCTCAGCGCGCTCGACGACGCCACCCTCCACGCCATCCTCGCCCGCCTGCCGCTTCGCGACGCGGCGGCCACGTCGGCGCTCGCCCGTCGTTGGCCGCGCGTCTTCGCCACGCTCCCGCGCCTGGTCCTCCGCCCCGGCACATTCAACCGCCGCGCTGACTCCGACTCCGACGAGGACCGCTGCGAGGACGCCGTCCGCTGGATGTCCGCGCTCCGCGGCGTCCTCGCCCGCCGCGCCGCGCCCGTCGCCGCCTTCGACGTCGAGGCCGCGTTCGCCGCGCCGCTGCACGACGCGTGGGCCCGCCTCCTGTTCCGCGACCTCTGCGGCGGCGGCGGCCTCCTCGAGCTCGGCGTCGCCAACACCAACTACGCGGCGGCGTTCACGCTGCCGCCGCCCGTGTACGCCTGCCACACGCTCACCTCCCTCGACCTCTACAACTGCCGGCTCCGGATGCCCAGCAAGGTCACCGGCCTGCGCTCGGTGCGGTCGCTGCGGCTGCGGAACGTGGTGGCCACGGACGCCGAGGTCCGCCGCGTGATCTTGCGGTGCGCCGCCATGGAGCGCCTGGTGATCCACGACGTGCACAGGGCGCGGAGCGTCGTCGTGCGTGCGCCGTGCCTCGAAACGATGGAAGTTTACTCGTACCGCCCGCTCTGCGTCTCGGTGGCCAAGGCGCCGCGGCTCCACACCGTGAGGATGGCATTCTCCTACGGCTACCCGGAGTGCTCGTGGAGCGTTGAGGATGTCGTCGTGGATGAGGACCCGTCGTCTGTTGCTGAGACTGAGATCGAGAAGGTGCCTGATTATTACAGGAGGATGGCCGAGAAGGAGCACGAGCAGACGGACGAGGTCAAGAACATGGTCAAGTTTCTCGGTGGGCTCGGCGGCGTCAAGCAGCTCCGGTTGTTCTTGTCCACTGAATATGCCGAGGTCAGTTTGTGTCTCGTCTCGGTGCCCGCCAATCTTTTCTGCTTGTCGGTCAATAACATCATTCAGCGTGGTTATATTATATGTTGAATTACGAGTGAAAATTATTTCGAGTGATTTTTACTGATATGTACATAATGACGAGATCACAAAAATGATTTTTTGTTCCCCAATCATACTGCATTGGTTTTCATAATCTCTAGTATAAAATAGCGCACTTCATTTTGTTAAGCTCTGGCGTATTAGTGCCTTTGTCATTGATACTGATGCTTCAAGGTTGTGAGTGCCATCTCACAAAAAGTGGTCCTTGATAGCTCAAGGACATTATTATTGGAGTGCATTCCAAGTGATGGCTTCATCTTTGTTAATTTTGCAATGAAATTGGCTTAAAACTGGTTACTGATGTGGAATAGAAGAGATGACCAAGGTTTAAGATGCTACTGAGCTGTGAGTCCGCAACTGCTACGTTAGTTACTGGCTTTCCAGTGATCGTTATGATAGTGAGTCTACAATTCCACAACCAGCTCTTGCGTTGGTGGGATATTTTGTTGATAATTAAATAGTTTGTGTAGTAGTAAGACCTTGAGATAATTTAAAAAAAACGTTGGAAAAATTGAATCTTTCATCTGTATGTGTCTTGATTAGGTATTGAAAGTGGACAAGATTCCAATGCTGAAGAGATTTCCTCAGAAAAGCTCTTTACCTGAACTGACAACGCTTGCCCTTACTCTGGATTACAATCATGAAGTGCTTGCCAACTTAGTTTCATGCTTGCTGAACAGCTCTCCCAACCTCAAGGATCTCACAATCATTGTAAGCCCCAAACAGCTGGTGTTTATTTAATTCTGTTCTGCCAGCAGCTACTCCCTAAAAAAATTATCTTGTGTTGTGTGCTCCCAGGAGCTTCGTCATTCAGTGAGTCCTGTGCCCTTAGCCGCAGTGTTTTGGGCGGACCAGATGAAACAAGGCAATGTTCTGAATCACCTATCAACCGTCACCTTCTACACCGATTCACTCTTTGACGGTCACCCTTTTGGAGGCCTCTGTCGGTTCCTGGTGATGCACTCGAGGGTTCTCAAAAGAATGCGCGTTGAATACCATTGCTTACTGGTCCAGCCTGAACATGTAGCCAAGCTTGAAGCAATCCGAAGGGACCTCCATCACTGGCCAAGGGCTTCTGGGGATGTGCTGCTGGAGCTATATCCAGTTGATTGCTGCCCGTGCTTTTGATGTGGATCGGCCCGTGGCGCACTTGCAGCCCTGCAGCTTCTGTTCTACTGCTTCCTGCTCAGTGAACTCTGATCAAAGTGTAGCTATATACTAGTCAGAAGAAATTGTTTGTCGAGGTTGATTGGAAGTCTGAATTTGCACTTCGCAACAGGTCCATATGCCTTACTTTGTTATATTACAAAGGACCTGATTGGAAGTCTGAATTTGTACTTTGCAACAGGTCGATATGCCTTACTTTGTTGTATTACATGAACCTGATTGGAAGTCTGAATTTGCACTTCGCAAAAGGTCGATATGCCTTCCTGTGTTATATTATAGACCTCTCAGTGGATTTGTATTTTCTTTTGAAGAGGGCATCAACCCTTGGGTTTATGTAACAGTACTTTTCCGTTCATTACTGGATTCAGATACATAAACATCATGAATAGTTCAGGTATGGAATTAGAAGTCAGTCCATTTTGAGGATCTTATGTGATTTGTATAACTTATCACCCCGGATACAAGGCACAGTTCTGCAACCAGTTAAAGTTAGAGGCTAAATCTTTTCTAGGTGCTGACCCTTCTAGCATCAACGAATTCAGAACCTTGCAAGGTTGGTTGTGCCTTGGTGCCGCTCATCTGGAAAGAAGAAACACGACCACCTAACAAGCAGCCCAAAGCCAAAGTACCATTATTCTGATCCAAATCAGACAACAACATTTACCACGAGCTGCCCAAAATACCTTACAGTTCCAGACACTACTAGTTACAGGACCAAAAGGCAGGGCATACCCTGGTGACATCACATGACTGGACTATCCCATGAACAACTAATACCTTACAGTTACAGACACTACTAAGAGCTAGAGTGCTCCAT
Source organism: Eleusine indica (assembly GCA_030378355.1). Taxonomy (NCBI): domain Eukaryota; kingdom Viridiplantae; phylum Streptophyta; class Magnoliopsida; order Poales; family Poaceae; genus Eleusine; species Eleusine indica. The sequence continues at coordinate 53,013,132 of CM059494.1, forward strand.
TTGCCGGTTGCTCAGCACCCAGCAGCTCCACAATCATCTCCAAAGGAGAGCTCCTGCACCTTGCCATGGCCACCTTCTGCAATTCGAGTGTAGATAATTCATAGTAAGCATTTCCATCCAGATTTTCAATGCCAGTGAGGCCAGGACATTGTACACTTGAAATGAGGTTAGTGTGACACTCCTAGTGTTATTAGGGTCCCAGGGGTATCACTTAGACGGCATAAGATCATAACACCAAGAATTTGAATTTAAATTTTGCAATTCAAATTGAATTCAAACCCAATTGAATGACCTTTGTACTGCAAGTCCCAAATTTTCAGTAAAAGTCACCACTGAAAAAACTTATATGTTGAGGGTCATGGTCAATTAGAATTTTGAGAATTTTCTCAGATTTTTAATCCATCAGTAAAGGCCTCAAATAAATGTTAGAATGGTTAAAAACCAGCTCTGTTCATAAAATTCCTGATCAAATTGTAGTGGGAACTGTTGGTAGTTAGTATTTTTATAAAAACCAGCACATTATGGGGAGCCTACCCTATTTTTGGTCTGATTTTAGCAACTCTGGATTAATTCTAACAAAAATGACAAAGGTAGTCGGCTGATAGGAATGGAAAAAGAAATAAAAAAGAAAAACTACCCGCGGACCCCACCTGTCAGCGACCCTGAAGAAACACACTCAGCCGCAGCCGCTCTGCCCGACTCGACGCGCGCCGCGTGGTCGCCGGCATACGGCCAACGGCCGTTCCTGCGGATCGACGGCCCCACGCGCACGTTCGGACATCTCCTCTGTCGCCCTGTCCGAACACCCCCCCCCCCATTCACTCCTTCGCTCTCTCTCTCTCCCGCTCGCGCGCCGCGCCCCATTGCTGCCCGGTGCTGCTCCGCGCCACCGCCGCCTCGCCGTCGTTCCCAGGTGCTCGTCGACGTCCACGGCATCGCCTCGGCGTCTTCAAGCTCCACGCGAAGCTACCTTCCCCCTCCCGCACCGAGCCGTCGTGAATCGGTCGTTTCTTCCCCGTCTCCGACCGTCGCCCCTCCGCGTCGCCCGACCCCCACGGTGAGCCCTTGGCCGATTCCTTGCACGGGCACGAGTGAATGCCTCTTCTTTCCCTTCCCGACCTCACTCGGCCTTTCCCCGCGCAGCCATTCGTCCGGAACACCGCCGCCGACCGCCGGAGCTCCGCCTCGTCGTCGCCGAGCTAGTTTCGGTGAGCCACCCTCCCTCTTTTTGCGCGTCGCGTGTTCCTTGGAGCTCGCTGGTCGTTACCCTGGCAATGCTCCCGCTGCCGCCTCCCCTGCTAGCCGCCGTGCTTGCGCCACCGCGCACGGCCGAGCGCCGCCGTCGCGCGCGCGCGCTCGGCTCGGCCGCGCTGGCCACTGGGCCGCGAAGGCCAGTGGGCCTGGCCTCGCTCTCGGGCCGCGCCTGGCCCGAAGCGCCCCCGCGCTCGGGCTCGCCCGCTGGGCCGCACGAGTCCCAGCCCACTGGGCTGCCGGGAGTGCCGCCCGCGAAGTAAAAGTCGGATTTTTCGATTTAATCATTTCCAGAAATAGGTTAAACTGGTAAAATACATAGTAAATTGAATAATAGGAATTTTGTAGCAAAATAAATTTTGTTAGCCTTGTCTGGACTTGTCCTAATAAGAAAAAATGCTAAATCACAGTTCTTGTTAATTGTACTGTTAGGATTTAATTAAATAAGAAAAACACTTATAAATCCATAACTAATTCATTATTAGGTATTTTTGAGCAAACTAAAATTCTCTGAGTTCCCCTAGTCATGTACTGTTATAGAAAAATACTAATACCGTATGCATGGTAATATTTATATCAGGGTTAAAATAAATAGGAAAAACACTAATAAAATTATAATTAATTACAGAGAGCTGGTAAAATATTAAAAATTGGTCACCAAGTAGGATTGATAGTTTTAGTCTCCCTGAAAAAGTTTCATAAAGAAATTCTCTGTATATTAGCTGAAATTAATTTAATGCCTTTTTCCTCATAATAATTAATAAAAATTATTGGCTTGGTGCATGATAGTGAAACTTAACTATTAAATCACTCCTGGTGTAGCCTAATTATAATAAATCACCCCTGCCCATTTGAAGATCAGAACCATGTCAACTTAATAATTATGCCCCGAGTACAATTTTACCCGTTAATAAAAATGGTTCCGCTTTAGGGCTAGTTCACGGCTACTTAGTGCCTTGCGAGGGTTTTGCTCGACACACTAGAATACTAATTAATTAGCACCTACTAGTCATGGACATCACTTACGTAGCTTCACCCCGACACACACAGACACACCGTACTTGGGTGCGACGTCGTCGCGATCAAGTACTGGAGTCCATGAAGGAAATACACGAAACGCCCTCACCCTGTGCCCCACTCAATAAGATATACTATTGAACGCATCATCGCACCCCGTTTAATTCCATCGATGACAGTGTATATTAACGTATTTATTGAGGAAGTGTCATGAATCTTCGCTTATAGCATTCCCTTTTGCATCATATAGATCACGCCGTGAACCACGTGGAGGCGGGACCGGAGCAGGATTCAGAAGGAGCGGGAGGTGCCGTAGCTGACCAAGAGCAGAACCAAGACAAGCCCCGGTGCATTATCCCCGTTTTAAATTCTTATTCTATTACTAGCTAGGGATGTAGGCTTGTCTGTGCATTAAGTGATAGGAGTTGATTGAAACCCTAGCGTGCAGTAGGTCCCTCTTCCCGATTATTAGCCTCAGGACGGTAGTCGCTCTGCTTTAAATTAGGACGGCTACTCATAGAGTGGTATGGAGACCACTCGTAGATAGAGAATATTATCACGAGGGAATGTGGTTGAATGAAGGAAAAGGGGTGGATGGAATCACAATGAAGACCGGACGGGCAACTAGGTGGAAAGGGAAGGACAGTTTGTCTTCAAGGAGGTAGCCCCGTCCGAGTCACTTAAGGCTACGCCTCGTGTCCGGCCCATGGGATCAAGTTTGAACGTATTGTTTGCATGCTGGAGATATGGGCCCAGTAAACCGACGTAGCTACGACTACCGCTTGGTCTGAAGATAGCCTTCTCCCTTCTTTGGTGGAACTGGGGCTGAGAGGAGGGGGCAATTCATCCACGGATGGCGGCACGGGGCGCATCGCGATGGGGGACCCTTCTCGGGGGAGTCTGGACCCGGATGACCCTGCGGTACCGTGAGCGAAAGGTTGCTCCATGCGGCTTCCCGGAAGCGCGTATGGGTCGTGCAAGCAGGTTTCTCCTGCAGGATGTAAATCGATTCGAGTCGCTGCCCCTCACAGTAACGAGTACCACTTGATCGCTGCTACGGAACAGTGTCGGAAGCCATTAAGATGATGTGTGGGTTTAATACTGTTGTTTGGAATTCTTAAGATTATGTTGCAACCATGATTGTATAGCTTTAGAGCAAACTAAATTTTTTATTTCACATGACAACTTAACTTGATGCTAAAACTTGAAAAACAAGGATCCACTCCTAGGCTGGTTTTCTGGCAATTTAAACCCTATCCCCAGCCTTTGCATGTCTAGGCATCGGCTGTAGTTGGCCATTTTGACGGGTCAGTCTTGCTGAGTAAACTAGTTACTCAGGGCGTAGCTCTATGTGGTTTTCAGATGACCAGGACGGTGAATGCCACTGCGGGGGGAGATTCCATTGGGAGGGCCAGCGCCTCGGTTGCTGGAACATCGAGTGGGAGCTATGCACGAACGAAGATGATGAATAGTTCCTTTCTTGTCGGTACGGTGCTTGGGCAAAGTACCTATTACGGCTGGAATGTTCTCTGTGTGTCGCCGTGAGAGGGCGATTGTATCTTAGCTATTTCGACGAACTGGTGAGCCAGTGTTGAACAATTCGCTTCCGCAATTTATTTCTATCAAAACTCCGGTTTGTAACATAACTTCGGATTTATGTAAACTCTGTTTCCCCACCTATGTTCTTGTTACAATTATTTTTCTCTGTCATGTATTGTACTATTGGACGCCACAGCGCGTGTCGTCACCCGAGGGAGATCCTGGAACGGAGCCGCCTCCGTGGTAAGACGGGTCCGTGACAGTTAGGCAATAAGAGGTTACCAGTACCAACCTTGACGTTGGACCTGGTTTTGGTCCTAGTAAATGGCCCTGAGGGATTGTCCATGAGCTTGGGCTTGGTGTTAGGATTGATCTCCTACGTATACAGATCACCTTCCTCCTGCTTGGAGTGGCTAGGAATGTTCATATTTTGAGGGGACTGAGCCAAACATAGGCATCTTGCAAAAGATGTTGTGTCATATTCAAATATAAGCCTGTTCCTCGCAGTCCATATTGTCCAGCTCATAGGCTTCCACTTTACTTAAAAAAAAAAACATAAACTTCCAGTTTGACTTGGAGAATTTGGTTTTCATTTCTCAAGAGCTTATGAATTCTCATGTGCAAAAAGAAAAATAAAATAAAAGAAGGACCTTCTGAATTCTGATCATGGTTCTATTATGATATATACCGTTCAAGAATGCACAATAACTGCCGCTCCAAGAGCAATTGCTTCATCCGGCTTAACACTAATGTTTGGATCCTTCCCACCAAAGTAGTCCTTAACGAGTTTCTGAATCTTGGGGATCACGGCGCTTCCACCAACCAGGACAATCTCGTGGATCATGTTCTTCTCCAGTTCATCTTGTACCATTGCTCTATCGACTAACGCAATGACTTTGCAAAACAATTCACCATTTAGTTCCTCGAACTCTGACCGCAGCGGCTCTGAGAAATCCACGCCGTCATAAAGAGATTCAATGCTCAATTGGACGCGATCGTCACTGCTCAGTGCCTTCTTGGCACGCTCACATGCCGTCCCAAGCCTCGCAAGAGCAACACATTCCTCGCTGATGTCCTTGCCGTGCTTCGTCTTGATCAACTCGACAAAGTAGCCCACGATCCTCCGATCAAAATCATCCCCTCCAAGGAACGGATCGTCCTGATACCCAATGACTTCCAATGACCCATCCCAGAGCGCGACAACGCTGGCGTCAGTCGTGCCGCCGCCGACACGGAGGACAAGCGCACCCCGGTCCTCGCGCAGCTTCTTGTGGAGTCCATGTGCAACGGCAGCGGCGATCGGCTCCGAGACCGTGTCGTCCATGATCTCCAGCCTGACAAGCTTGCTGGCGTACACGGCTGATGACGTGGTCGTGCCGTGGAAGTGTTGCGGAACTGCGAGGACGGCGTAGTCGACAATACGGCCGAGGCGCTGCTCGGCCTTCTCCTTCAACTGGGCGATCACCATGGACACGATCTTCATGACGTCGAACTGCTCGTCCATGGCGCTCACTTGGATGGTCGGCTTGTCCAAATCTCTAGTGCCGATCTTGTACGACATGCGTTTGATTAGTCCCTGAAAGATGTCCCCGTCGTACATACGATTTCGTCTTCGTCCAAGCACGCGTTTGAGACCGAAGTTTGCGTTCTCAGGATGGATCTCGGCGTGGCTCCTGGCGGCGTCCCCGACGAGGGCGGTGCCGTCTTCGGTAAAGGCGACCCAGGAGGGGACGCAGAACTAGAACATGGTCTTGGGCTTGCCGGGACTATAGCCGGCAACGCAGGAGTTGGTGTTGCCCAGATCCAGATCCAGGACGATTGCTCTTCCCGGCGTGTATCCAAATAGCTTGTCAGGAGGGCTCTTGTACATGCTCACGTATTCATTGTAATGCGCAATCTCGAGCCCTGACGCAGCGGCAAGGAAAAAGACGAAGACAAGCATCAGCAGAGCGACCGCGACGCTGAAGTCGTGAGAAACCATTGCAAATTTGCAATGCTGTGACGCGTGACTGGATCCCTTCGTTCCTCTTTTGTGCTGCCTCTAATTTACATACAGCTGTGCCGCCAGCGAGTTCTTTTATAGGCCGCGTTTGTGTGGGCTTCCAAGCTGCCAACCGAGTACGAAGTTGGTTAGGTTTCCTTTCCACCCTACTCTCGGGCTATTGCGTGGCTAGCTGCCGGATCAGCAAAGCTGGATTGTTCTTTTAGCTTGATAATTTTTAAGTTTAGTTTTTCATTAAAAATCAACATAGACATAAGAGTTTTCATTATAGAGTCAAACATCTTCTACATCAAACTTCCAAATGCAAATATCTTCAAAGCTTCCTATCTCTTCAATCAAAGCTACCCACCAAGAAGTTTCTAGTCAATGGCAGAATAATGTAATAATTATATCTCAATTACAGTTAAAAAACTGAGCTAATCGCTCATAAGGATTCTTAGGGTTTAGGGTATATATAGGTGAGCTTGCTCACATGTGTGTGTGTTATGTGTTTTGCACTAAATAGAGACAAAACGTTTCCTTTGCTCCTATTAGGCCCTCTTTTGTGAGACAAAAAATTGTATATTTATTGATTGATTGATTATGCTGATGTTAATGTGTTGCTTACTTCTTGTAATTGTAAAATTTGGTAGTACACAACATTGCTTGTTTAGATGCTTCCCTTAAATTAGATCTAACGGTATTACAATTTGGCTTGATGAACAAGCTCATGCCTGTGTTTTGTCCCTAATATGCCAATTAGGCTCCATTTTAATAGAATGTAATTTATAATTATGAAAAGATCGAGATAAAAATACTTGTTAATCTAGCAGTACTTTATTTGGCCTCTTTCAATTCAACATTCCATCTTGCACAATCAAAGAGGCAAACAAAATAAAAATAATCTTTTGGTAGATGCCCTTGCTAGTAGCCTAGTAGTATGTATAAGCTCTATGTATGAGCCAGGAGAAGCATGCATAGAACTAAAGTTTAAACAAACAAACAAAAAATAAATATGTATCAGTTGAACATATTTTGTTATTGGAAAGGATGACCATTTCCATATCATATATTTCTTTCCATTACATAGAATATAAGATGTAGCCAAATCAGAATAACTTTGTTTCCTCTCTCATAAAATTGCACAGGCACCAAACCCCACTCTAATCACTAGCTGGATCATGATCAACAACGTAGAGTAATAATGCCTTACATGATGTCAATGAGGGGAGGCTTCAGTGCACCATTTGGCTGCAAACATGAGAAACACCAATACTTCTCAAGTCATAACTGGAGTTGACTGTTATATTGTAATTAGTTGAATAAATCTGAGAGGTTGATACAAGAAATACAAGATAACTCAGAGCCAATAATTCAAATGGCTACAATTAGAATCAAAATCGTACTCATATCACAAAATAATACACATTGTAGTAAATCTTATTAGTTCAAAAACATATCAATAGAGGTCAAATTGTTACTATAAAGGTATATGTGTTCCTAATTTGTAACCTAGCGATGACATAGAGAAATCGATGCCGTCGAACAGAGACTCAACGCGCACTTGCACGCGTTCTTGACTGCTCAGCCCCTTCTTCGCACGCTCACACGCCGTCCGCAGTTTCCCGAGAGCGATCCGGTCCCGGCTAACGTCCTTGCCGTGCTTCGTGTGGATCAGCTCGACGAAGTGGTCCACGACCCTCTGATCAAAATCATCTCCTCCGAGGAACGGATCGTCCTGATACCCGACGATCTCCAACGCCCCGTCCCAGAGCACGACGATGCTGGTGTCAGCTGATCCGCCGCTGACGCGGAGCACGAGCGCGCCGCCGTCCTCGCGCAGCTTCCTGTGGAGTCCATGGGCGACGGCGGCGGCGACCGGCTCCGGGACCGTGTCGCCGTCGACGTCGACGTCCAGCCCGGCGAGCTCGGCGGCGAGCACGGCCTCCCACGTGGCCGCCACGCCGAAATGCTGCGGGAGATGACGACGGCATGGTGGACCGCGCGGCCGAGGTGGCACTCCGCCGTCGCCTTCAGCGCGGCGACCACCATGGACGCGACGTCGAAGAACTCCAGCTGCTGATGCTTGTCCTTATTGAGCTCGACGCATGGGTGCACGACGTTCCGTGTGCCGATCTTGTACGAAACGCATGCGGCGGATCGCTGCACGATGGCCTCCTCGTACTCGTGGTTTCGTTGCAGGCCGAGCAAGCGCTTGAAGCCGGAGATGGCGTTCGAAGGGTCGGCGTCGACGTGCTTCTTGGCGGCCTCGCCGACGAGGGTGGCGCCGTCGCCGGTGAAGGCGACACAGGAGGGGATACAGAACTGGAACGTGGTCTTGGGCTTGCCGGGATCGTAGCCGGCGACGCAGGAATTGGTGTTCCCCAGATCGATGATGATCACACTTCCCGGCGTGTACCCGAATCGCTTGGCAGGAGGAGGACCATTGTGCGTGCGCGCGTATTCAGTGTTGTGTGTGATCTTGAGCCCTGACGCGGCGCCGAGGAAGCAGGTCATTATTGCTACTAGTATCCCAAGTGCGGCCGCGACGGTGAAGCCACGGCAGGCCATTGTGGCCCTGCGATTCTGCAAAGGGCTTGCCACCACGGAGTGTTTTATATAGGCGGCGCGCTTGGGCTGTGCGGCACATCAAGTATGAAGGCCCTGTTTGTATCCATGGCTTAGAGTTAGTTTAGACATAACTAGCCCTAAAATCTTTAAATAGGAAGAGTTAGTTTGGGCTAGTTGTATCTAACCCACAAAAAAAACTATCTCATTCAAGAGGTGCTAATTGGAGCTAGTTTGAGTAGGATTTACTAAAACATTACTTTTTCCTCTATCCTCAAAAAAGAGAGATGATTACATCAGCACCTTTATTGTCAATCTAAACCTTGCATCCAAACACTTCAAGAGTTAGAGTTAGTTCAGAATTAGTCATGAGTTAAAAACTAATTCTAACATCTAGCACTGTTAGAGTATCCAAACAGGGCCGAAGTTGGTTAGGTTAATTTCCCTTGGATAACCAACTCGGACTCGTGTGGCTCTCAGGTCAACAGGAATCCCGCTGTGCTACACTCGATACAAATCCTTAGGAAGGCTTTGAATGCTCTATAATCTATGCTTGGTTCTATTGTATTATCTCGAATGCTTATTTACGAGTGAATTGTTTTTGTAATGAAAATAGTAATTTACATCACTTACTTGTAATAATGACCATCACTGAAGCAGTGAAGCATCAAGACACATGCTGAAAAGAGCAACGTCTTTTTAACGCTTCATAGTCCACACACATCAATCATGGACACACAGGGAATGAACTGATTTCTTTCTTCGAGAACCTTCTTCTTCTAGAAGCCTTTGGACAAAGGGACTTCTTCAACCACTTGAATGAAACCATTGACGGAAAAAAAAAATCAGTTCTGGTACGACTGTGGAAAACGGCGGAAACAAGGTTTGCCCTGACGCCAGTTTCATCCATACACGGAACGCGTGGATGGCTCATGGGACATTGCTGATACACCAAAAGTTCATTCAGTTGGCATTGCTAGCTGGACCAGGTGACTGAACTTTCATCATATACTGAAAAGGAGTTGGCTCTGCATAATATGGAGCATTATTCACTACGAATTATGTCTAGTACTTATAAAAAAATCTGAAAATTACCTCATTTACAGGTCAGATTATACTCTACACCCCTACGAAAGTTGACGTACAAATTCAATTCCAGTAGAGAGAACAGAGAACACATACAAATTTCATCCTAAAATTTGCTCATGTGCAAGCACAAGTGACTACTGCAATATCAATGAACTACTGCACTAACTAGTACCCCAATCCCCAAGGAAGCAGAGGTGAGGCCACATTAGAGAAGCACACTGCACACAACAATAAAATGAACTAATTATTGCACTAGCTAATAACACCCCACAGAAAAAATAATCAATCTTGATCAGCACGCACGGGCCTGGAAGCGAAAGGTCATCATCTGGAGATCATAGACAAGCCTGAACGACCTCGTGGCCTTGTTCCCTAGGATCTGCACACCTGCGACGCCTGCAACATCCGGGTGGAACACCAAGCATATCCGACCATCTGACTGTTGATGGAACACATTCTGTGGCGGCAGCGTCAGGTCAGCCCTTAGGAACTTCATCTCCACCTTGGGCAAGCCGCTCCAGTTCACCGATCCACCACTGGCAGACCTTGAGAAGCAGACGGTCTTCTTCGACGCGTCATATACACGGTCATACCCCTTGTCTCGCATCGACACCGCCATGGCGTAGTAGACCGGAGACGAAAGGAATTATCTGGGATTGACATTTTTGTTTAGTTCTATGGATAGCCATTGCAATTGCTTCCTTGAATTTGAGTTTGCATCCTGCAATAGATATTGTCTCATTCTATATTGCAGTCCATATTATTGACTAGGAGTTTTTAGTTCTCAAGAGCTTATGAATTATCATTCATAAAAAAAAACAGAAATATCCGAGCTGCAGAACTCTCATTTGCAAAAAAAAAGAGAAAAGAGAAGGAGCACATTCTGATCGTGGTTCTATTGTGATATACTACTTTATATATACAGTTTAAGAATGTACAATAACTGCCGCCCCAAGAGCAATTGCTTCATCCGGCTTAACACTAATGTTTGGTTCCTTCCCACCAAAGTAGTCCTTGACGAGTTTCTTAATCTTTGGGATCACGGCGCTTCCACCAACTAGGACAATCTCGTCGATCATGTTCTTCTCCAGTTCGTATTGTACCATTGCTTTATCGACTAATGCAATGACTTTGCCGAATAATTCATCATTTAGTTCCTCGAACTCTGACCGCAATAGCGTCTCTAAGAAATCCACGCCGTCAAAAAGAGATTCAATGCTCACTTGGACGCGATCTTCACTACTCAATGCCTTCTTGGCACGCTCACATGCCGTCCTCAGTCTAGCAAGAGCAACCCGGTCTTCGGTGATGTCCTTGCCATGCTTCGTCTTGATCAGCTTGACAAAGTAGTCCACGATCCTCAGATCAAAATCATCTCCTCCAAGGAACGGATCGTCCTCATACCCAATGACTTCCAATGACCCGTCCCAGAGCGCGACAACGCTGGCGTCAGTCGTGCCGCCGCCGATACGGAGGACGAGCGCACCGCGGTCCTCGCGCAGCTTCCTATGGAGTCCATGGGCGACGGTGATGGCAACTGGCTCCGAGACCGTGTCGTCCATGATCTCCAGCCTGGCAAGCTTGCCGGCATACACGGCCGACGAAGTGGCGGCGCCATGGAAATGTTGCGGAATGGTGAGGACGGCGTACTCGACAATATGGCCGAGGTGCTGCTCGGCCTTCTCCTTCAGCTGGGCGATCACCATGGACACGATCTTCTCGACATCGATCTGCTTATTGTCCATGGCGCTCACTTGGATGGTCGGCTTGTCTCGATCTCTAGTGCCGATCGTGTACGCCATGCGTTGAATTAGCCCCTGGACGATGTCCTCATCGTACATACGATTTCGTCTTTGCCCAAGCAGGCGTTTGAGGCCGAAGATGGCATTCTCAGGATTGATCTCGGCGTGGCTCCTGGCGGCGTCGCCGACGAGGGTGGTGCCATCTTCGGTGAAAGCGACCCAGGAGGGGACGCAAAACTGGAACATGGTATTGCCGGGACCGTAGCCGGCGACGCAGGAGTTGGTGTTGCCCAGATCGAGGACGATCACTCTTCCCGGCGTGTACCCGAATTGTTGTTCCGGGTTGCTGCCCGTGTACGCACTGGAGTAATGGGGAATTTCAAGCCCCGACGCCGCCGCGGCAAGAAGGCAAAGGCAAATCAACATCTGAAGAGTAGCGACGCCGACGCGACGATTGCCAGCCATCGCAACAGCACAGATGCCTGGTATGCTCCGATCGATCGGTCGATCTTCCTTATAACTCGACCTCTTTGTTGTTTGATTGATCTGTTTCTGTGCTTAATGTTGCCGCAACGGAGAGAGATTTATAGGCGGCGCTGGATATGGGTTAAGTCCGAATAGGAGTTAAATTATATTTCAAAAAAAAGTTGATTAAGTTTGGATAACCCGACTCAACTCGAGTAGCTCTCGGATCTGGGTATCTCACTAGATTTTCCTCTTTTTTTTTAGATGAGTAGATTTTCCTTTTTGAGGAAACAGTCAAACGGACTTTTATAAAACTCAGCTCCAAATTGTTGGAAGCCAGAACATGATTTCAGGCACTTGAGCGAATCTCTGTTTTAGCTTCAGTTTATTGGAATTTTCCTTCCAATTTAAGGACAGATAAAAGCACGTCGGATTGCGGCACCAATGTACATCTTTGGGCAACCAAACTGGCAAACATGAGAATAATAATAATTTTCAAATTTATAATCACAGCCAGACTTAACAAGGCGAAATGCCACTTACTATGAAAATTGGATGAAACAATGGGCATCACAAGTATGGCAAAATTATATAGAAAATACATCACAGAATCAAATATTTGTATAAGAACCTGTGACAAGATCTAAGGTTACACATGTCAACATTGCAGCAAGTGCGCTTGCAGTTGTACATACACATATTACGCCATACACTCCAACCGAACTTCCATTGTGCAAAGCATCATAATATTAGATTGGTTACAAGATATGGTATCTAGTATGAACTGAATGTAGTTCGTCCAATGATAACATATAATCAAAACTTCCGACCCTTGCGCTTAGTTGATGAACGGCCTGGCCAATGCCTGCGGTCAGCTTGGGGGCCACCGTTTGGAGACAATCTCCGACCCTGCTCACTTGCATTTGAAGCCTGCTTGAACCACCGGAGATACCAGAAGAAAGTAAGGCCCATCAAAACACAAATCACAACAATGGCCCAGAGGATAGGGAAGATGTATATGGCCTTGCCAGTGCCGTGTGATTGCTCCAGTGAATGATCCTCACGTGTAGAGATACCCATAATAGGAGAGTAGTTTCTTGTCTTTCTGCATTCTGGATAAAATAAAGTAAGGAAACATTATGAATAGCCAAGAGAAACATATATAGAGCTAAAGTTAAAATAAACAACCAAAAAACAAATACGTACCAGTTGAACATATTTTCATTGGAAAAGATGACCATTTCTTTACTGCATGGCTGTCCTTTCCTTTACACAAGACATAAGATGTAGCCAATTGAGGACGACTTTTTTTCTCTCTCATATAACGGCACAAGCAACACGCCCCACTCTGACTGCTAGCTGGATCATAATCAACAGCATACCGTAACGCCTTGCAGCATGTCAATGAGGGGGAGGGGGCTCTCTGTTCACCATTTGGTAGCAAACAAGAGAAAGCAGCAATGCTTATCAAGTCATAACGGCAATTGCGGGCTGTTATATCCTTGGCCGAATAAACCCCTGATACTGATGTTAAAAACACAAGTAGGACAACCCAAAGCCAACAAGTCGTATAGTCTACAAATCAAAACAAAAATCATACTTATATCAGAAAGAATATAAAGAAGTGCTACTGTGGAAAAATTTTACTAGCTCGAAAACATGACAATACAAAAACAGTTAGTCATAAGCATAAACAAACTTACAAATGAAAATAAAGGAACAGTTGTTACTAGCAGTTAAGTTTTCCTAATCTGGCAATGTGAGTTCCTGATCAAACAATCCGTGCTATGGGTGTTGTGGTCAACTCGCAATGTCACCAATGCAGGGGACATGCAGAGATCACCTGTTGCTATACACCGATGATCCAGGAGCACTTTGTCGAGTTTCAGGATTTTTTTTGTTGTAAATGGAGTAGACCTACAGTTGATTATCTGATATTAAATGTTGATGCAGCTTATAAGGATGTGGGGTGAGATGGTTGATTATCAGAAATTAAATGTTGATCTGCAAGGCCTCTTGTTTGCGAGTGAAGCTGGATTTTCAAGGATTGAACTTGAAAACCAATGTCTAGGTAGCACTGACCTTACAAAGATATGACTTCGCACCAATTGGAGTGCTCTTCAGGGACATCAAATTACTGTCATATTCAGAGTTTTTAGATGTAAAAGCAGTCCATAAACCACGTGCTTGTAAAGCAGTAGCTGATAGCCTAGCTAAGCTTGGGTGTGAGTTAGACTGTTAGAGTGAGGTGCTGCGTTAATTTGGCCGGATGGCAATCCTGCCAGTGTAAATCTGTTAGTCTAACTGTGCGCGGCTAGATGTGTGTGGATGTTACATCTCATTTTGTGCCTAATGTCTGTATTTTCTCCCATGTAATCCTTCTACTCCCTCCCTACTCAAATGTGTCGTAAACTTATATTTGGGTCAATATGGGGTCGACGCCATTATTAATATAATGAAATTCAGGTGGGGAGTTCTCCTCCCTCCCGGTGACCGTCAAAAAAAAAAAATCTGTTAGTGGCATATTCAGTCAGCCTCTGGTTAATGGAATCCATATTCCAGTTCCAAAAAAAAAAAACAATAGTAGACTTCATCGTCCTTTCCAGGGATCATTGCATTAAATCTGTCTTTTTTCTTTTCTTCAGAAACTCTTTCATGTGAAAAAAATATAAAAGTTGCAGCCATGCTGCCAATCTTGATGTGTTGTAAGCAATGCAGAAAATAGTTCCGTACAAAAGACTGAAACTTACAATGCCGTAGTTTTCCAAACTGGGCAACTAAGCAACCAATACCATTAAGTAAAGCATATCCATCTGTCTTTCTCTGCATAAGAGCAAATAAATTGTCTAAATTATCACTCACATTGACAAAAAGTATGCTTTACTAATTACTGTATTCTCTGTAGCCTTTATGATCTGATTACAGATGGGAACTTAAAACAAATTAATGCTAAATTCAAGACCATAACCTCAATTAGTGCTTCCTGCAAGAGCTCATACTCGAGGTAAACACATATTAACAAATTTGAAACCATATTTCTTAGCAAATCTCTAATGTATTAAAATGCTTGCATTCTCTAGCAAAATAGTGGCGGCTGCAGTGAGGTGGCAAAGGCGAGATCAGACACCGCACAACAAGCTGTTTTGAGATAAGAGGAAGCCAAGAGCAACTTTGAGCTCAGATTTCTACTCAGAACAGGCACAAAATATCATGTTCATCAACACAATAGAGCCACTGGTTGCTGTTAAAATTTGGTCCATCTAATTCGGTGTTGTTTGAATCTCCTGGATCTACATAACCAGCATGTTTGTTTTCACAGTGCCTCTGCATGCTCAGCCCTAGAGCAATACTATGAGTCCACAATGGCAAGCTTGATCTTTCAAAAGAAAAAGAAACAATGGTAAGCTGGATGTGACTGATATTTTCCTCAAATTCCATCAGCAGGACAAAAAGGATTCCATGTTTTACAAAAAGCTTGAATTTTCTGAGTAGAGAAATATCAGCAGGTTACTACCTACAAGCTGAAAAAGAAACATATATAGAGGTACGAAATAAAATTGCATTTCACAAAAAATAAATAAAAATAGCCTTCTAGCCTTATGGTATATGCTGGATGACCATGCAATGTTCAGTTTCCAATTGTATAAATTCTAGAAATTAAACCAATATTTTCTAGTAACAATTTAAACGAAGCTAACAAGTTACAAGACAATGCAAAGCAAAGGATTAGAACCGCACAGCAAGATCGGGGGTACCCACATAACCAAACCAAACAAAGTACTCCCTCCATATTCCCAACACGATTCCCCCAGCACAGAAGTCCTGATGAAGTCGACAGAAAAGGGAGGAGAGGGGCAGAGGGGAGCGGCTCGTGGGAGGAAAAGGGGAGAGGGGATTACCATCCGCGGCGCTTGTGGGAGAAGGGAGAAGAGGGGGGAAGGGGAGCGGCTCGCTGCTCCGCTCTCGTGCGGCAGCGCGGTGATCGCCGATCCAACGTTGCTTCTCCGGAACGCCATCCCATTTCCCCTTTCTCGCTCGCTCAAGGCGATGCTGCTCCGCGGGTTTAACGAGAAAGGCAGGGTTTAGAACTCTGCTGCGTGTGTTTCACTGGCGAACTGGTCCAACCGGTCAGTGGGAGAGAGAGGCCATCAGCGACCGAACGGACATGGGCCACCAGAAAGCTGGGCTGTACCGTAGTGGTAGGGTAGATATAGATTCATGCCACATCCATCTAAACGCTGAATCCTCTATTTGGGCTCAGATCAATATAGCCCATGCATCGAAATGACCTTGTAAAGAGCGGAATTCCTAGTTCTAAAAAGGAAAAAAGAGCGGAATTCCTCTATATATCGAGCCTCTATTTTTAGCTTCCATATCGCACTTCCTCAAAATTCGTGAAAGCGGGAAGCCAACGGCTGCGATTATGGAGGGTGGGCTGCAGGCTCACGGATATGTGGTTTAAAATTGAAAACTCATTTTTCTTTTAAATGGTAGAATAACATTTTCGTTTCTTAGAATTAATTAATGGAATAAAATGAGATCCATTATGAATTTATTTTATAATATATTTTCAAATAAAAAGTTCAACATTTTTTTATGTACTAGTTAAATATTTTTAAAAACCAATCCAATATTTTATATGAAAATATTGAAGTAGTACACCTAAACGTTGAGCTGATTTTTTTTAAAATGTTGAATTATCTCTTATGAAATGTTGAATGACATGATACTGTGTACTAATATTGTATCTTTGTACATAATTATTATAATTCTATATCTATTTAAAAGAAGTGGGAGAACAAAAAAAAAAGGCCGATCTCACCTCGGGTCAACTGGATCTTGTCCATTCTTGAGCGCTGGACTGTCTTCCAAAATGAACTTTACTCACGTGGGCTCTGATTGGCCGTGTCGACGCGGAAACAAATTTCGCCCGTTCGATGTACCTGGAAAGTGCAATGTGAAATGCATGATGATTATGAGTAGGTAGCCAACTCTTTTTGCATGTGTGTATCCAAATTAATCGTTAAGGGTAAGCGCGCGGTTTTTGTAGACGACCATGATATGCACACTTTGCACACATATACTACATCACATATATTGATCTGGAAACAAATTACCCAAATAGCAATTTCCAAGGGACGAGTTGTTATTGCTTGCTATGGTAGTTGCTTTCTCTAAGCTATTTGGTTCCACCATGCATCTGCTCTGGGGTATTCTCATCGTCGGCGTACGGTAATGTCCCTTAATCCTTGCTCCTAATCTTGACATCTTGTGTGGTAGTTTACTAGTTTGTATTGTCTTATTGTTAGGTCTGCCTAATAATCATTTTTCTCTGATGGATGCTAGCAGATTTTAGGCCGAAGCAGCTCAAGAATGGTGCGTTCCACTTCCCTGTGTTCCACAGAAAGCACCCCTGCATCGATGAGGCATCACCGGTGGTTCACGCAACAAGCGTATCTGACGCCGGCACCGTCATCGGGAACGACAACATCCACACGGGCAAGTACTTCATGGCCATCAGCCTGGGCACCCCTGCCGTCTTCAACCTCGTCACCATCGACACCGGCTCCACGCTCTCCTGGGTCCAATGCGAAGAATGTCAGGTCTGGTGCCACGATCAGGCGCCCCAAGCCGAGCAAAAGTTTAAACCGGACAGCTCCACCACTTACAGCCACATTGGCTGCCATAACGAAGACTGCATCGATCTCCATGAAGTCTACGACGTCCCCTTCGGCTGCATTGAGGAAACCAACACGTGCCTCTACAGCGTCCGATACGGATCATCGCAGTACTCGGCAGGGAAGCTCGGGAAGGACAGGCTCGCTCTGGGAAACAGCGACGACAGCATCCTCGACGACTTGGTCTTCGGGTGCAGCGAAGATGACATGTTCAAGGGCTCGGAGGCCGGCATCATCGGCCTCGGCAACAAAAACTATTACTTCTTCAACCAGCTGGTCCGGAAGACGAGCTACAACGCCTTCGCCTACTGCTTCCCCATCGACCACAAATCAGAGGGGTTCCTCACCATCGGACCTTACCCGCCGAAGCTGGAGGTTGCCACGCCACTGATCCCGGGGTACGGTAAGAGATGGTATGCCCACGCGTACTCGCTCTTGCAGGTGGGCATGACCATCGACGGGAAGCGGCTCGATGTCGATCCGTCCGAGTTCAGGCGCCAGCTGATGATCGTTGATTCCGGCACCGACGACACCTTCCTTTCGTCTCCGGTCTACTACGCCATGGCGGTGTCGATGCGAGACAAGGGGTATGACCGTGTATATGACGCGTCGAAGAAGACCGTCTGCTTCTCAAGGTCTGCCAGTGGTGGATCGGTGAACTGGAGCGGCTTGCCCAAGGTGGAGATGAAGTTCCTAAGGGCTGACCTGACGCTGCCGCCACAGAATGTGTTCCATCAACAGTCAGATGGTCGGATATGCTTGGTGTTCCACCCGGATGTTGCAGGCGTCGCAGGTGTGCAGATCCTAGGGAACAAGGCCACGAGGTCGTTCAGGCTTGTCTATGATCTCCAGATGATGACCTTTCGCTTCCAGGCCCGTGCGTGCTGATCAAGATTGATTATTTTTTCTGTGGGGTGTTATTAGCTAGTGCAATAATTAGTTCATTTTATTGTTGTGTGCAGTGTGCTTCTCTAATGTGGCCTCACCTCTGCTTCCTTGGGGATTGGGGTACTAGTTAGTGCAGTAGTTCATTGATATTGCAGTAGTCACTTGTGCTTGCACATGAGCAAATTTTAGGATGAAATTTGTATGTGTTCTCTGTTCTCTCTACTGGAATTGAATTTGTACGTCAACTTTCGTAGGGGTGTAGAGTATAATCTGACCTGTAAATGAGGTAATTTTCAGATTTTTTTATAAGTACTAGACATAATTCGTAGTGAATAATGCTCCATATTATGCAGAGCCAACTCCTTTTCAGTATATGATGAAAGTTCAGTCACCTGGTCCAGCTAGCAATGCCAACTGAATGAACTTTTGGTGTATCAGCAATGTCCCATGAGCCATCCACGCGTTCCGTGTATGGATGAAACTGGCGTCAGGGCAAACCTTGTTTCCGCCGTTTTCCACAGTCGTACCAGAACTGATTTTTTTTTTCCGTCAATGGTTTCATTCAAGTGGTTGAAGAAGTCCCTTTGTCCAAAGGCTTCTAGAAGAAGAAGGTTCTCGAAGAAAGAAATCAGTTCATTCCCTGTGTGTCCATGATTGATGTGTGTGGACTATGAAGCGTTAAAAAGACGTTGCTCTTTTCAGCATGTGTCTTGATGCTTCACTGCTTCAGTGATGGTCATTATTACAAGTAAGTGATGTAAATTACTATTTTCATTACAAAAACAATTCACTCGTAAATAAGCATTCGAGATAATACAATAGAACCAAGCATAGATTATAGAGCATTCAAAGCCTTCCTAAGGATTTGTATCGAGTGTAGCACAGCGGGATTCCTGTTGACCTGAGAGCCACACGAGTCCGAGTTGGTTATCCAAGGGAAATTAACCTAACCAACTTCGGCCCTGTTTGGATACTCTAACAGTGCTAGATGTTAGAATTAGTTTTTAACTCATGACTAATTCTGAACTAACTCTAACTCTTGAAGTGTTTGGATGCAAGGTTTAGATTGACAATAAAGGTGCTGATGTAATCATCTCTCTTTTTTGAGGATAGAGGAAAAAGTAATGTTTTAGTAAATCCTACTCAAACTAGCTCCAATTAGCACCTCTTGAATGAGATAGTTTTTTTTGTGGGTTAGATACAACTAGCCCAAACTAACTCTTCCTATTTAAAGATTTTAGGGCTAGTTATGTCTAAACTAACTCTAAGCCATGGATACAAACAGGGCCTTCATACTTGATGTGCCGCACAGCCCAAGCGCGCCGCCTATATAAAACACTCCGTGGTGGCAAGCCCTTTGCAGAATCGCAGGGCCACAATGGCCTGCCGTGGCTTCACCGTCGCGGCCGCACTTGGGATACTAGTAGCAATAATGACCTGCTTCCTCGGCGCCGCGTCAGGGCTCAAGATCACACACAACACTGAATACGCGCGCACGCACAATGGTCCTCCTCCTGCCAAGCGATTCGGGTACACGCCGGGAAGTGTGATCATCATCGATCTGGGGAACACCAATTCCTGCGTCGCCGGCTACGATCCCGGCAAGCCCAAGACCACGTTCCAGTTCTGTATCCCCTCCTGTGTCGCCTTCACCGGCGACGGCGCCACCCTCGTCGGCGAGGCCGCCAAGAAGCACGTCGACGCCGACCCTTCGAACGCCATCTCCGGCTTCAAGCGCTTGCTCGGCCTGCAACGAAACCACGAGTACGAGGAGGCCATCGTGCAGCGATCCGCCGCATGCGTTTCGTACAAGATCGGCACACGGAACGTCGTGCACCCATGCGTCGAGCTCAATAAGGACAAGCATCAGCAGCTGGAGTTCTTCGACGTCGCGTCCATGGTGGTCGCCGCGCTGAAGGCGACGGCGGAGTGCCACCTCGGCCGCGCGGTCCACCATGCCGTCGTCATCTCCCGCAGCATTTCGGCGTGGCGGCCACGTGGGAGGCCGTGCTCGCCGCCGAGCTCGCCGGGCTGGACGTCGACGTCGACGGCGACACGGTCCCGGAGCCGGTCGCCGCCGCCGTCGCCCATGGACTCCACAGGAAGCTGCGCGAGGACGGCGGCGCGCTCGTGCTCCGCGTCAGCGGCGGATCAGCTGACACCAGCATCGTCGTGCTCTGGGACGGGGCGTTGGAGATCGTCGGGTATCAGGACGATCCGTTCCTCGGAGGAGATGATTTTGATCAGAGGGTCGTGGACCACTTCGTCGAGCTGATCCACACGAAGCACGGCAAGGACGTTAGCCGGGACCGGATCGCTCTCGGGAAACTGCGGACGGCGTGTGAGCGTGCGAAGAAGGGGCTGAGCAGTCAAGAACGCGTGCAAGTGCGTGTTGAGTCTCTGTTCGACGGCGTCGATTTCTCGGAGCCGTTGCTGCGGTCGGAGTTTGAGGAATTAAATGAGGATCTGTTCGGCAGAGTCATCGCGTTGGTGGAGACTGGAGAGTGCCATGGTGCAAGCTAAAATGCTGAGGAAGAACAAGAAAGCGATTGACGAGGTTGTTCTTGTTGGTGAGAGCACCATGATCCCCAAGATTCAAAGGCTCGTCAGGGACTACTTTGATGGGAAGGAGCCGGACATAAGTGTGAAGCCAGATGAAGCATTGCCCTTGGAGCGGCTGTTCTTGTACATTCTTAATTAAACTATATATATCGTGCATATCAGAACAATATAAAACTATATCTAGAATTCTGAAGTTCTCGAATCTAAATGAAACTGTAAGGCGATGTTGTAACCTTTTTCTTTCCCCCTTTTTCTTGTAATGTTTTGAATGTTCAATAACGCTGAGGAATCGACTACCTAAGGAAAAGTGATGGCGGCCCCTCAACGCAAAAGAAGAGAAAGATGTTATATGGAACAAGAAAAGCCTGAATCCATCATACTGAGAACAGCAGTTCAACAAAAAAAAAAAAGTTCTAAAGTTCAACAGAAAGGGCTTTCTCAGCCGGAGAGGAAGCTATAAATACCGGCCAACAATCTTTGGGCCCGGTAAAGCACTAAGTGTGTTGATGCCACACGATACACCAACCCAAAAGGCAGACATCGCGTTCCCTCACTCACGAGTCACTGAAATCGTCTCCTTAGTATTAAATCATGCATGGTATGAACCAATGATGATTAACGGACACTCTTCTTTTCAAATGTGAATTGAGATTGTCATAACCTTTTTGCTCCAGTATATTCCTTCAGTGAATTATGAAAAGAACCTAGGAATGTGTACAACATGAATCATACATCAAGGGCAAGGTTAATGCTACCTTTTTGCATCTAAGCAAGGATCTAACCCAACTGAACGAACTTTCTTCCTTGACTTGAAAGGGAACCCACCAGGTGGCGACGGCGAGAACTCCAGTGGGAGTTGTGGCAACTCTCCCTCGCAAGAGAGCATCGCAATCACCTCTTCACTGGACGGGCGACGCGCTGGAGACCTCTGGATGCAGAGCAATGCGACAGTAATGCAGAGCAGTGCCTCATCACGGTTAACATCACGCATGGCGGGATCAACAAGATCAAGCAAGCGGCTGGCACGGGCAAGGTGCTTTGCCCATGATATAAGGCTCGCCTTCTCAAACTCTGACATGGGTAAAGCAGTCACCTGCAACGGCCGGCGGCCGGAGATAATAACAAGTAACAGGACGCCGTAGCTGTAGATGTCGCATTTCTCCGACAAAGGGCCACCTCCGCCGTACTCTGGAGCCACATAGCATACGGTTCCACGCATGCTCGGCGTGCTGCTCACTACTGTACCACCGCTCTTGGGCACGAATTCACCACTTGCCCAATCACGGCTGCTGCTTCTCGCACCATTCACCCACCAGTTAATGCTGCTATTGCCGTTATTGGTGGTGCTAATGCTGCTCCTCCTACGACTCCAGCTCTTCACCAGATTCCACTTGGACGGGCCCTTCTCATCCAAGTCGTCATCAAGATCCCTCTCCCACCATTGCAACCCCGTTTGCTCACTCTTTGATTTCTTAGCAAGTGCCCGTCGTTTCTGCTTCTTGGCCAGCTCATCGACATAATCCTCACGCCACCATTCTCGCGCCCTTGGCTTCTGCTTCTTCTTCCTGTCTGGTACTATAGGATTATTGGTTGATGTTGCACCTGCAATCCAGTCATTCTTGGGGCGCTCCTTCTTGATCTCTGATCCAATCCACTCCATCACATAGTCCTTTACGCCGTTGCTGGCCGCAGTACCGTTGTCCTGTCTCCACCACCAGTCAGTCCGTGAGCCACCATTGCAGTTCACACCACTGTCGACGCTGGTCCTGTCAAATCCAGATGTGGACGCAGCCTCTGCCGCCGGTGACGCAGATGCGAACCCCTCATCATCCTCTGGCGACTTGGACGCAATAACGTTTCCCTCCCCGTTCACCGTAGTAGTGACCGTGCTCTCAGCCACTACAGAGACGTCATCATCGCATCCGCCATCAGGAGGAGGATGCGCAACGACATCGTCGTCCCCTTGAGCAACCATCACTTGGCCTTCAGCGATCACGCCGCTCTCCGGCTTGCCGTCGTCGGCGTCAGGATCGGGCTTGAACTGGGCGAGACCGAAGTCGGCGAGGCGGGCACGCAGGTCCGCGTCGAGCAGGACGTTGCTGGGCTTGACGTCCCCGTGCACGACCGCCGGCGTGACGACGGAGTGGAGGTAGTGGAGCGCGGCGGCGACGTCGCGCGCCACCGCGAGCCGGCGCGGCCACTCCGCCACGAGCTCCGGGCGGCGGCGGCCCAGCAGCGCGTCCTGCAGCGACCCGTTGGGCATGAGGTCGTACACCAGCATCGTCCGCCGCGGCCGCGGCCGCGCCTGCCCCTGCTCGGACATGGAGTAGGCGAACGGCAGCAGGATGGAGGAGGAGGATGAGGAGGGGGAGGAGGAGAGGAGGTGGGAGGCGACGGCGATCTCGTTGTGGAACTCGCGCTCTCCCTGGAGCGACCCCGCGGCGTCCATGACCTTGACGGCCACGGGCCGCGCCCCGCCGCCGCCCCCCTTCACAGGGGGGAGCACGCCGCGGAAGACGGGGCCGAATCCGCCCTGCCCGAGCTTGTTCGCCGCCGCGAACCCTCCCGTTGCGCGCCGCAGCCGCCTGTACGACAAGCGCTGCAACGGCCCCGCCCCGTCCTCCCCCGCCGCCCGCTTCCTCCTCCGCACCCACCACCACAGCAGCGCCGCCAGAGCGACCGCCGCGAACGCCGCCGCTGATGCGCCGGCCGCGATGAAGTTGCGGCGGCGGTGGTGGTGATGGTCTTGGGCAAGCGCGTCTGGGGGCGGAGGCAGCGGCGGCGGCGGAGCAGGGAAGGGAAGCTGGCGCGAGGGCATCGGGATTGTGGGCGGCGGCGAAAAGGGCAGAGGCTTTCCACCATCAATTCGCCTTTCCCCTTCGCAGCTGGAGCCGAGTCTTCCAGTTCCAAATCACGAGCCTCTCTGACCCAGTCCGGTGTGGGGTCTCACTCAGAGGATGATCAGGGAATGGGACTCGCTGACGCGTGGGACCATGTAGAAGGTAGGCCTACGGGCAGGTGCGGTGTCAGTATGGCAAACCTCAATCAATTAATTAGTTTGTTGCTGAGCGACGGGCCGACGGTGTCCGACGGTGATAAAGTACGGGTTGGTTGCATTGGGGGAGGAAGTCAATGTAGGCCTGGTCCATACTGTACTCCATAGTCCATACCAAGGATGCGCCACGGAATTCGGGACCAGCTAATCCACGGCTCTATGCGTGCAGTAGGCGTTTTCTTTGGTTCCATTTACTGTACCTATCACACATATGTGAATTGCAATAAACATAAATATATGTATAAATATTATATACTTCCTCCGTCCAGCTATATAGGACATATTCCTCTGAGGCACTAAGACCAAGAAAATCAACTATCGATCATAACTCTTTCTATGAATGCCTTGATTTCTACAGCTCTTAAACTCTGCATGGGGACTTCACGTGAAGGGCCTGGCACCAGCCAACAGCAGCTAGCCAGGTGAACGTGTAGAGGTAGTAACAGAACCGAAGCAACATGCAAATTAATAACATAATTAAGGTTTTCCAAGATCCAACAACCACGCACACAACACGAAACCTTCAACTGAAATGTGCCCTATATACCTGGAATTCTTTTTTCTTCTAATACGCCCTATATAGCTGGAAGGAGGGAGTACTATTTAAAATTTTATAATTATCGTCATTACAATAATATCTTAAGTTTCTTTTCAACTGAAATTCTTTTTTTTAAAAGATCCGGAACCCAACTGAAATTCTTGTTTTAGTGATTCATAAATATCGCGACGGGTGTGTGAGACAGACTATAGGATCACATATGCATGAAGGAAATATCTTGTGTGAGACAGACTCAGAAGTTGATGCTTGCATTCTCGCGTCGATCATGGATTTTAAAGCCTCTAGACATGTCGCCCGAATGGCTGAGTGACCACGTCCAGTCGTACAACAAAGCTCTCCACTACACCAATCCATACAAGGCAGTGGGATAACTATCGTCTCCCCTTTGCCATATCCACACCATCTGAATTTCCTTCGAACTATTTATTCAAAATAATCTTCAAACGAATACAATTGCAGATTGTTTTGGCTTAGAGAGAAAATGTATAGCGAATTCTAGATGATATATGTTCGTCGCAAAAATTAAGTTACAGTTAATTAATTGACAACCCAAGTTAATGGTAGATAGAAAAAAAACTCAATGATGTGTTCTTCTGAAAAAATAAATTTGCAGATTTGATCACACAGAGTTAAGAATAGAATGCTTGTATGTCGAAGGGACTCTAGGCAGGGGAACGATCAGCGAAGGCCTTGGTACAATGCAGCGTAGTGCCGACGGCAAGATGTCATACAACTACAACACAATATGAGGGGAGACGATGCGAGACAACAACGATAGATTGAGGCGCGACGCAACATGAAAGCCGACAGACAGTGTGAGCAGCATGACTGCAAGCGAGCTTCAAGGCACAACGAAGCACGAAGAGGCGTGACTCAGGCTGAAGTATTTCGATGCAGGGAGGTCGTCGGCTTGGGACGACTCCTACAATGCGTGTCTGGTCGTCTGACTTCACTGGGAGCACGAGCCATACAGCAAGATTCTCTTTTCTCAATTAATTTCATAAACACCAGTTAATCATGCTGAGATGACATCATATAGACGATACCATTAACCGAATTTGGGTGAACCCCTTAGGGCATGTACAACCTAGAGACAGGGTCTATCCTCTAAATGATAGACATATGAGTAGATATACTACACAACCCAGAAATTATCTCATTGTCTAAAGATAATTTAATGATGTACATGTAAATTTGGAGTTGTCTCATTATCTACAGGCCATACAACCCCACAGTGGTGTTGAGGCCATCTCCTCCGTCTGGGAGAACGGAACGAGGCCGTCCTCTCACGAGGCGCGGACGCGATAGACGCTTGGAGGCGGGGGGGGGGGGGGGGGGGGAATTTATGCAAGATGCCCATTCAGTAGACGGACCCGTTATGCATGTTCTTATTATATTGAAAATAACGAAATACATAGAGATCCATGCACCGAGACTACCTACAATAAAAGCACGGCAAAAGTACAGGTCAACATAGGTAGTAGAATATCATGTCCTTAATCTCATCCAGCATGGATGGTGGTCCTGGTTGGGCCGTTAAAACTAATAATGGCTCTATCATGGACATTTCATTAGTTAATGGTCACTGTCGTGACTTTCCGAGCAACTGTCCGAACCTTTGTAAGGTCAAATTTTTAGGTGGTAATTAGAATATACTCCGTATTAGATTTGTGGAAGGGAGCTGTTGCAGTGTACCATCACTCGACCAGATGTTTCTGAAATGGCAATCAAAGTCCAACTGCAACGTCATGTGACTGCTCTCACAGTCTAACAAGGCGCTTCCTTTCCCCGATGCTGTTGTTAAGTGTGTTCTTCAAGAGAAATTTGGGTTGTGGAGTGCAAAACACTCCTAAGTATACTTTCTGTAATATATAAGTATTCGTTTTTAAATTAAAGGAGGGAGAGGGGAAAACAACGTCAATCACACGGGGACTGTTGAGTAAGTTGGACGGTATGGCACTGGATTTTTTGCCTCCATCGTTTTGGTACGGCCTTCTCGTGAGACTCTTGAGGGGAGAGCCAGAGAAGACAAAATTGCGGAAGACCCATTCCGATAGCCATGCGTTACTATTTGCCACGGGAATGAAAGTTGATTATCAGTGGAGACATGGGCATTGCATACTTCTTGGGGGTAAGTTTAAAGATGCCCGAACCAAATTTGCACTGGGTTTAAGTAAATAGTGTACATGATAGAGCTCGTAGACAGAATATAATTGATTTATGCCCAAGAATTTCCATGGACGAAAGGTACGGCGGAAGGTTGCACACTCTTTTCCCAAATTCCCTGATATATCTTCAAACTCTAGGGGAAAGTTCAGTGCTCTGAAACAATGGACAAAGGAACGCACAAAGTTTTAGATTACTTGTGTGCTATGCAAGCAAGTATATACTGCCGTAAGCCAAGTTCAGATGCACGCCATCCCAAACAGGCTGAGGCAAAACTCTTTGCACCTCTCGCTTTACTGCATCGTAGGTTCAGACGCAAGCCATCCCAATCATGTTTACGTTGCGTTTCGTACTGCAGCGATTAGAGAGATAAGGAAGACGATTTTGAGATTAGGAAGACGATATGCATCGTCGGTGCTCAACGACCCGAAATCTAATGAGTAGCTAGCAAAAATAGATAATAAATTCAAAATCGTTATCGAATACCACCGCCAATCACACATCCACGCCATATTAGTCTTTATGAATCCAATACTTATTGTTGTGTTTTTTTAAAATAGGAAAACTCATCTCATTGTTACGAAATCTAGAATATGAGCCGTTTTGGGGCTAAACGATCTACCCTCCATTCCTCTATCTTTTTCATGGTATCGCATTGTGAGCGATGTCACCACTTCCAGAGGTTATAAATTCGGTCTATATTTCGGAATACCGTCAGACTCCTGAACCATATCACCAACCACGATCAAACATGTTAATTTATTGAGTCTAATATATATACAGTTAATGGCACACATGTTTGAATCATGTGCTATGATCAAATTGTTTATTTAAGATTAATTCCAATCCAATCATGCGGGTTAACAGTTTGTAGAGCCGTCTTATAAGACAAACTCAGCTATTCCGTTATGCTATACCTGGGTTAAAAATGTACGTACAAGAATAAAATTTCAGTAGAGTTAATCTCAATAAATTCCTCTACTATTCCGGCATAAACGTTTCTCGGGTGCATGATTTTCTAGAGTGAAAGAAATTCCACATCAACAACAATTTTCCATCACACTAATAATATTAATTTCATATTGGTATATGTAAATTACTAGAATATAAATAGACTGATTAATATTAAAAGACATAATTTCAACACTCATTTCCAGTTAAAATTGGTTCCAAGGAATAACGAGTGGTTCTTATGTCGTCTTTCTCAAGATGACTCGGGAACAACTCTCGTCTCTATGAAACCGCCCCACCACCACCATCCTCTGATGGTGCCCGGTGGCTGCCTTGTGCAACTCACATTCTTTTTGTTTTTTTTTTATCGAATACACAGGAGAGTTACATATCAATTCATTAATAGAAGAAGAGAGTATAAGTTTGTAAGATTACATTCACGCCTTTTAAAATTATAAAACACAATCCGACCACCAACTAGACAACACACTATACAACACTCTCCTCATGTGCCTGATCGGACAGCAGGGATTTTCACCTATTTTTTCTTCCTCTAACCTAGTCCTCCGACTTTGATATTGGAGGAGCGTTCAAATATGCTTGAGGTGATCAACTATGACAAGATCTGTGACAAGTCTAAGCTCAAATTTGGGTGAAGGTTCCATCATAAACAACCTGACCATATAAAGTTTTCCTGTAGTCTGTTTAATCTCAGAATCATAAACTAGGATAACGAGTTGTTTCAGGTAATGTTAAGTCCATTTTTTCCTATAGTTTGGTGTTTAATAACAAACACAAGAAGTCAATAAGTTTGTCCACAAAGACTCACGCAAGCAAGCTTATTTGTTTCAGCTTCCCACTACCTAGTATTATTTTATTGCAATATAAAACTGAAAACTGGAGTTTAGCGCTATAAAAATCAATATACTAGTATCAGCATGGAGGAACTTTTTGAAATACTTTATTCAGAATATACACAATTGTGTTGTTCATGTTATGTCACGTAGGTCTTGAGAGGCTTACAACACTTATTATTTAATTCCTGAGGGAGTTGTAGAACGTCAAACTGCGATTCACCTAGTTTGTACCTTCACGTATATATGACGTTATTGCGTAGGTTGACTTTGTTGGTATGTGGAAGTGTGATTGTCTTAGTAGTTCGTCGCTGTGAAAAATCTCATGATGCACTTTCTTGATAGTTCATCACATACCAATACTTATCTAGTTCTTGACATTCTTCAAGAAGATCGGACCATATTAGGTTTGCTCTAGCATATCCAGTACGCTTGTGCATATCGCACCAGGTTGAAAGCCAAAAGATCCTTTCTTCCATATCATAAATAAGTCCCAATGATCTTAGTGCCCTATTACATAGAATTTTAATCCCTTTTGTATGAATCAGAAGCAACACACCCTGCTCCAATCGATCCTTGCCACCCTGACGGACTTGTAAGCCATGTCCAAACATTTGAAAATTTCGCTCGGTCAAAAATTGTAACAAAAGTTAGATTAAAAGTTTTGAGAAAAATTTAGACGCAATGTCTGATCAAAAGTTGTAAAAAAGAAGTTTTGGACGAACTTTTCTAAAAAATGAAAAGTGAATGAAAATAAAATTTCCAAAGAAAAGAGAATGATCTCAACTTATTATAATCTCTTAGAGAATGTGCTCTAATTAGCCATGCCTTGTTGATCCTAGAGCCACACGAGTCCGATCGAGTTGGTAACCAACCAACTTCGTATTCGGTGGGCAGCTATAAACACGCCACCTATAAAACAACTTCGTGGCGGCAGGCTCTCTGTCTCTGCAGGAATAAACAATGGCCGCCCGCGGCTTCACCGTCACGGCCGCTCTTGGGATACTGATCTTGGTCTGCTTCCTCGGCTCAGCGTCAAGGCTCAAGATCACGCATTACACTGAATACGCGCGCCTATACGAGGGCCCTCTTCCTGCCAAACCATTCGGGTACACGCCGGGAAGAGTGATCGTCCTCGATTTGGGCAAGGAAACACCAACTCTTGTGTCGCCGGCTACAACGGTTCGGCAAGCCCAAGACCATGTTTCAGTTCTGCGTCCCCTCCTGGGTCGCCTTCACCGAAGACGGCACCGCCCTCGTCGGCGACGCCGCCAGGAGCCACGCCGAGATCCATCCTAAGAACGCCATCTTCGGCCCCAAACATCTCCTTGGGCAAAGACGACATCGTATATACGACGAGGACATCATACAGGGGCTAATTCAACGCATGCTGTACACGATCGGCACTAGAGATCGAGACAAGCCGACCATCCAAGTGAGCGACATGGACAATAAGCAGATCGATGTCGAGAAGATCATGTCCATGGTGATTTTCCAACTGAAGGAGAAGGCCGAGCAGCACCTCGACCGTATTGTCAAGTCTGCCGTCCTCACCGTTCCACAACATTTCCATGGCGCCGCCACTTCGTCGGCCGTGTATGCCGGCAAGCTTGCCAGGGTGGAGATCATGGATGACACGATCTTGGAGCCAGTTGCCGCCACCGTCGCCCATGGACTCCATAGGAAGCTGCATGAGGACCGCGGTGTGCTCGTCCTCTATATCGGCGGCGTCACGACTGACGCCAGCGTTGTCGCTCTCTGGGATGGGTCTTTGGAAGTCATTGGGTATCAATACGATCCTTTCCTTGAAGGAGATGATTTTGATCAGAGGATCGTGGACTACTTCATCGAGCTAATCAAGACAAACCACGGCAAGGACATCAACGATGATCGGGTTGCTCTTGCGAGATTGAGGACGGCATGTGAGCGTGCCAAGAAGGCATTGAGCAGTGAAGATCATGCCCAAGTGAGTGTTGAATCTCTTTTTGACGGCGTGGATTTCTCAGAGCCGCTATTGCGGTCAGAGTTTGAGGAACTAAATGATGAATTGTTCGGCAAAGTCATTGCATTAGTCGATAGAACAATGGTACAAGATGAACTGGAGAAGAACATGATCGACGAGATTGTCCTAGTTGGTGGAAGCACTGTGATCCTTGTTGGGGTCTTGGCCTCCGAACGTGATAGATGAAAGGTGGTAAGGAAGGAGAGAGGCAAGTGAGTGAATGGCCAAGAAGGCTCTCCCTCAAGCCCTACTCCTCTATTTATAGGGGGAGAGGAGGCAGTTTGATGTTTATTCTATTGGTGGGGTTAAATATTACAAGTAAGTCCTCGAACTTTATAATAAGGTCCTAGACCTCTAGATAGGCCTCTTTTATACAAATAAGGTGTCCTAGCCCATGACACATGTGGCTATCCCCAACAGTATCCTCTCAACTATTCAATCTTGGCTAGCACAACAAGACCAAATAGTTGCTAATCCTAAAAGAGGTCCCATTACAGCTTGAACTATAGTTGCCATGACGAATGTTCTTCTTGACGTTCCTTCCTCACCCAAAACTCCATGTAAGGCATCAAGAGTACATCTGATGTTGTAGTTGAACCAATAGTAGGCATCAAGGATAAGTCGACGTCGACGCTGGGTTATGTTGATCCCCTCGAGTCATTACAAGGCCTTAAGAATTAGTCGGTGATGATGCCGCAGGTTGACGATGAATGCCTCGAGTAACAGGTTTCGAGAGTGAGTTGATGATGCGGTTGAGTCGATGGCAACGTGAAAGGTCAACTGCAGTCCCCTCAAGCCTTTGTTATGCCTCCAGGGTGAATCGATAATGATGTTGAAGGTGATCCCCTCAAGCCCTTGTTGGACAACAAAAAGTAAGCATGTATCATTAACAATGATCATAATATTTTTGAGATTGCTGTTGACTCGAAGGGTGTTGCTATCCTTCGAGTCTTCTCTTATGAGCGCCTGGCAAAAAACTGACCTCATGGGAGGACTGGTCCTCCAGTATGACCCCTGTAGCCCCTCTTGGCTGGTGTTCAGAAGAGAAGTTTTACTTGTGGTCCTCCTGTATGACCCCCATAGCCTTTTCTAATGTTGACGATGAGCCCCTTGAGCCTTTGATTATCCTCGAGGGTGAGCTGATGATCTTGGTGAGATGAAGGCAAGCCCCTCGAGCTATTGTAAGGCGTCGAGAGTAAGTTGATGATCTTGGTGATTCGGAGACGTCGCCGAAGATCAATGGTGAGCTCCCCAAGCCATTATGAGGCACCGAAGTGGGTCGATTGACATCAAGCCGAGATGATGTAGAACCCCTTAAGCCGTTGAAATGCCTCTATGTGTATCGATGATGATGCCGAGGTGATGGTGAGCCCCTCGAGCCGTCGTGAGGTGCCAAGATGTGTTGATGAGGAGCCCCTCGAGTCGCTTTTGTCGAAGGTGATATTTGCTGTGAAAATGAGGCTATGTGTTCCCTGGCATGCAACCTCTGCTTTTCAATTATTGAACCCCACGAGACGTTGTAACGTGTCAAGGGAGAGTTAATAATCTCGGTGAATCGAAAGTCATTGGTGAGTTGATGATGACTTCGAGGGTGAGATGAAGATGTCATCGGTGAGCCCCTCGAGCCGTTGCAAGGCTTCGAGGACGAGATGAAGATGTCATCAAAGGTCGACGGTGAGCGCCTCAAGCCTTTGTAAGGCTTCAAGAGGGACTCAAAAATGTCACCGAGGGGTCAACGGTGAGCCCCTCGAGCCTTTGCAAGGCTTCGAGGGTTAGTCAAAAATGTCGCCGAAGGTCAGTGAGCCCCTCGAGCCTTAGTGAGGCTTCGAGAGTGACTAAAAAAAATGTTGCCGAGGGTCAACGATGAGACCCTCGAGCCTTTGCAGGGCTTTGAGGGTTTCACTGCATACCTGCTAGTGCTGCATTCACAGGTTGCCTCGTGCAAACATGCCAGATTATAAGTTCCTTGAGCCAGTGATGGGGTGATTACCTAGGTCATGCCATCGCGGCTCGTTACTAAGAATTATGCTACATCGAATATTCCAACTTCCTTCAAGAAGTTGTTTCGACTCATCTTGCGAGCAATCTGTCTATTCTTTTGAGAGGCATGAATCTTTGCGCATTGGCCTTAGCCATACATGAATATGCTCGTGCGATGTACTTAGTTAGATGATGAGCCCCTCGAGCCGTTGTCAGGCTGCAGTGGTGAGTTTGAAGGTGTCATCGAGGATCACCGACGAGCGCCTCAACTGTTGTGATGCTTCGAGAGTGAGTTGAGACGATGTTTCGACTCACGGTCACCTAGGTTGTGCAGACGTGACGATGATGGTTTGAGTTTGTCATGAAGGTTGGAGCTCAACGGGGTTTATTGCCTAGCCTGCTATGCTCATTGGGTGGGCTTCGAGGGTGCTAAATATAGTATGGAGCATGGTATGCATAGTTCTTGCATGGGTCGCTGTTGCAAGGGTGCTGCACCTGCTGTACGAGGTGCCTCGAGGTGCCGAAGGTCGATGGTGAGCCCCTCGAGACATTGTAAGGCTTCGAGGGTTAGTTTAGAGATGTTGCCGAAGGTTGACGACGATCCCCTCGAGCTGTTGTAAGGCCTTCAAGGGTGAGTCAATGATGAGCTTCTTGAGCCATTATAAGACCTTCAAGGGTTAGTTTGAGGAGCTTTATCTATACTGGACTATAGTCCTCTAGCATAGGGTTCATCTGAGATGTCCTCGAGCCATTATAAGGCCTTCAAAGTTTTTACAATAGTCACATACCTCGATAGGAGCTGTGCAAAGTTTTCTCCCTTATCACAGACCTTGAAGGGTGTTGTGCAAAGTTTTCTCCCTTATCATAGACCTTGAAAGGTGTTGTGCAAAGTTTTTACAATGGTCACAGACCTCGATGGGTGATGTGCAAAGTTTTCTCCCTTGGAGACGTTGTGATATGTTGGTACATTGTTGATTTTTTGACATTTGCTCCCTTGGGAGACTTTTATGAGCTCTTGGCTCTTTGTCAAAATTTTTCAACATTTGCTCCCTTGGGAGACTTTTGATGAGCTCTTGGCTCTTTGTCAAATTTTTTTGACATTTGCTCCCTTGGGAGACTTTTGATGAGCTCTTGGCTCTTTCGGCCTTAGCCATGCAATGGTATGCTTTAGCAGATATGATGAAGTGAGTGAATTTGATTGTGCAAATGGTTTTATCCATAGAATGAGTAAGTTGTAAAAATCAACAACGTAAGGCCCTATTTATATTTTGAGCCGTTGTCCTTTAACAAGTAAATGAATGTAAATGTTACCTGCTAAGGAAAAGTAGTATAGCCGAAAGCCATTGATTAGAGAGTACCGAAACTATTAAATGTCAGATGTCCGGTGGAAACCATAGATCAACGATTGGAAATCAATAAACTTGCGTACAAAGAGGGGTGATCTTGCAAGATAGGGTTAGCTTAAGGGAGGCAAAGCTCTGCATGTTAGTGACCGAAAAATTTTGGTATAAAGATGAGCCGAGCTCCTATTGGGAACTTGCTGGTTGGGCAAAACATGTACCAGCAGCCTTATCTAAGAGACAATACTATTATTAAAAAGTTCACTCGAGAGTGATGAGTGACATGGAAAAGTGACTGAGATGTACGTTCTCTTGTAATACCATACAATCGAGTTAACTGGTCCTGCTAAGGTACGAGTTTGTTTATGAGATGGCACCGTCGAATACTAAACATCAGTTTGTTTTGAAAACAAGAATTGTGAACAATAATTAAAACCTTATTGGGGCCTGAAGTCGAAGATCTAAATATTTGCATGACTGCAAAATGCATATAAACTTTGTATTCAACTCATCTACTTCCATGGTCAAGGAATGCGCTCAAAAATTAATCGCAATGTTTGTCCTATTTGCTAACAAAGCTGGAAGGTTATTTTTGCAAAATGTAGGGCAAATGTGTGCTGGGCATGCATGCATGCACACAACTTTGCGGAAGAATTATCATGCATGTGCGAGGCCGAACGAAGGCTTCTCCTGAAAAATATTTCCAGATAAGCTGGCTTGCTATGCAGATGTTGTAGGTAGGATATGTTGCTTGCTGGCCTCTCAATGTTGAACAAAGAGGATCCGTAGACCGGCTCTTAGCACTCGAAGGTGACAAGTGTATGTTTACACAAGGAGACTCGGAGCGCAGACTAGCGTAGCTTGCTAGGGTTCTGGGCTTGTGCACGGGGTCCGGGTCTGCCGCACAAGGGTTCTGGACCCGCTCTTGCGAGGGTTCCGTGCTAGCTGTAGGGGGTTCCGCAAGAGTAAGCTGTCCCTCGAGGTGTTTTGTGTATGAGGGTGAGCGATCCCTCAAGCAGTTTGAGAATTGATCAGCTAGGGTGCACGTTTTATTGCAACTAGCATGTTCTAAACAAAGGTTATGGCTTGATAAAGTTGGTAAAATATATGAAAGCCTGAGGATCTGGATATAGTAAAATCACGATGTGCATGCAGACTTATCGGTGGTGTGCAGTTGAGGGTCTCTAAAGTTGCTAGACTTGCACGTGGCTCGAGGATTCTAGCTTCGGCTGATACCCTCGAGGGTTCTGGGGTTGTTTCAATTGCGGTTCGCTGAGGTTGCTTCAATTGCGGTTCAAAGGTTCGCACTGTCACCTAGCTAAGGTTTTGCCTCACATGTAGCCTGAGTTACCGCTTCGAGGGTTTCAACTTTCTAGGGATCGTGTGTCACACGAGGGTTATGAGTTGCCCTACGAGGGTTGTCAGCCTTCGAAGGTTATGAGCTGCAATGCCAGGTTTATGAACCTTCGGTGTACAGTGTGCCACACGAAGGTTATGTGCGATACGAAGGTTGCTTTTGCATAGTGTGAGACGAAAGTATGCTAGGCATACGTGCATGCATGCACACACATCTCGTGCAAGTAGCTAACGCCTGGTATATTTTAAGCGATTAAGAACTTAGTACGTGCCTTAGTAATGCATGTCAGAGCTTTCCGTCAAAGCTTAAGGGAACATGGTGATAACGACGATAACAAACTCAATACCTGTCACTAAGCCTTCGCGCCAAATGCCGGCTTGCTGTGCGAAGTAGCAAGTGGTCGTATTGCCTGCTAGCAATCTGTTGACGCCGAGTGGAAGTTTGGAACTTCGTTCGGCGGCTTGAGTGTTGCAAAGATGCCTCGAGTTTGCTTGATTTGCTGCGCTGGGGTTCCGGGAATACCTCGTTTTTTTTTCTCTTTTTATTCCTTCTTTTTCTCTCTTTTTCTTCCTTTTTTTCTTTTTCCTCTTTATTTTTTTCATTATTTCTTTTTTTTACATGGGGTTCCATTCTCATGAGAGTAATGGATCGATGGTAATGGGCACCATTAACGGTGACTTGACTTGTTCCGAAATCGGTGGCTACACACAGTGTCCCGAACTCAAGTACTGAACTAGGTGTTCCAAGCTTAGGCTTTGCACGAGGGTATTCACAAGCATCTTGTATTCGTCCGATGTCTAGTCTGGTTTCCATTCAGATAGAAAGGTTCAGTTCTTGCCAGCAGCTTTCATGGTGACTTATCTGGTTTTATCCCTCAAGTGCTAGCTAGTGCACGGTGGTTTGCTCAAGTGTTGCATGAAGTATTCATGACTTGCGCATGTTCCGAACTTCCTGCTCGAGAGCTCGCAGTTTCCGCTCGAAGTGCCCATATGTGCAAGTGTTGCATGATGTATTTCTGCCGCTCGAGGTATCGAGCGCGGCTTTTGCAAGGATGTCGGGACTGCTGATATGAGGTACCTTGAGGGTCGATTGACCTGTTCTGAGAGATTGAGTGTTGCTCGAGGTTTTCCGAGCTTAGGTGCACGAGGTGTTCTGAGCTCGACCTCTCGAAGTTGCTTGACTTGCTGGGATTGCTCGAAGTTGCAAGTACAGAAAGCTTGCATGCATTCTCTGCTTGGTTACTTTGATGGAGATGCTGGTTGACCTTCGCTTGGAGGAAAACTTTGCCCGTCGCCCTTGCAGTTTCTTGATGTCGAGTAGAGGTACGGGGCGGAGGTTCCCCTGCTTTGATGCTGAGCTGATGGAGATCAGCGCTTGCGGTGGAGGTTGCCACGCTTGACGCACAGGGGTTCTGAAGGTTCCGCGAAGGTTGCCTTGTGCTTGCCGCATGGAGGTTCTGAAGGTAACACGAAGCTTGTCGTGCTTGCCGCATAGGTTGCCGAGCTTGCCGCACGGAGAATCGAGGTGCTCCACAAAGTGTCTCAAACTCAGCCACTGCACGATGTGTTCTGAGCTTGGGGTCTGAGGTGCTCTGAGCTTGGGCTCTGAGGTGTTCCGAGCTCAGGTGCATGAGGTGTTATGAGCTTCTGCTTTGACATGACAAGTGGCTTGTAGCTAGCAACTCTGGAGCTTGCATGTTGATGTACGTACATGCTGGCTTGTAGCTAGCAACTTTGAAGCTTGCATGCTGATGTACGTACATGCTGGTTGATCTTGACTTGCCACACAAAAGCTCCGAGGGCACCTCGAAGCTCCTGGCTTGCCTTGCCGCTCGAAGTATGCTTCAAGTACGCAAAATCTCCGAAGGTACCTCGAAGCTCCTGGCTTGTCTTGCCGCTCGAAGTATTGAGATGCATCCTGACTTGCGAGAATTTCACACTTGCTCGAAGGTGGCTTTTGACTTGTCGTGCGAGGGTTTTAGAGGTACATCACGAGGCTGCTTGTCTTGCTATGCGAGGGTTTCAGAGGGATCCGAGGGTACTTCGAGGTTGCTTCGATGCGCGTTGGTTGACCTTCGTTGAGCATGAGACAACATTGTTAGAAAAAGTATTTTCAATTCAAAATAGAATGAAGTAAATTTATTAGAGTTTATAGAATGAAAATAAATTATCTCCTGAAAAGAAACATGACCTTCGTTGAAAAGAAAAATTGCTTGCACTTTTGCCTGAACAAAGTGTGGTTTCCATGTAAATAATGTTGCTCCAACAAACTATGCTTTGCTCTCTTCTTTTCTTCTAATCATCTCTCTAAAAAAATAACGTGCCAAGCACGGTGGGCGCCAATGTTGGGTTCTTCACCTCCGAACATGATAGATAAAAGGTGGTAAGGAAGGAGAGAGGCAAGTGAGTGAATGGCCAAGAAGGCTCTCCCTCAAGTCCTACCCCTCTATTTATAGGGGGAGAGGGGGGGGGGGGAGTTTGATGTTTATTCCATTGGTGGGGTTAAATATTACAAGTAAGTCATCGGACTTTACAATAAGGTCCTAGACCTCTAGATGGGCCTCTTTTATACAAATGGGGGGTCCTAGCCCATGACACATATGGCTATCCCCAACAATCCCAAAGATTCAGAAACTCGTCAAGGACTACTTTGGTGGGAAGGAACCAAACATTAGTGTGAAGCCGGATGAAGCAATTGCTCTTGGGGCGGCAGTTATTGTGCATTCTTGAACTATATGTATATATAAAGAAGTACTATATCACAATAGAATCATGATCAAAATGCGCTCATTTTGTTTTCCCTTTTTGCAAATGAGAGTTCTACAGCTTGGGGTTTTTTTTATTAATTATAATTCATAAGCTCTTGAAAACTAAACTCCAAGTCAATTTGGAAGCCTACATGTTGTTGTTGTTGTTGTTGTTTAAGTAAATTGGAAGCCTATGAGTTGGACAATAATATGGACTGCAATAGAGAATGAGACAATATCCCTCAAGATGCAAACTTAAATTCAAGGAAGCAATTGCAATGGCTATCCATAGAACCAAACAAAAATGTCAATCCCAGATAACCCAATGGCTAGATCAATTAAGTTAGTTCGTTTGTTTGCTGTAAAATTTCTCTATTTATATTTTATTAGTAAATTGTACACTCTTTTCTTCATATATATATTATGTTAATTAAACGTATAGATGCACACTTGAGCAATGTTAGAGATAATGATATAACTTGAGTTGTAAGTCATTGGACGACCTGCATGGTTTGGATTTGGTTCCATAGATAAGGTATTTGAGTAGAGATAATATTCTGTTGTATTTGAGTGAGATATAGAACCGAATCCTAATCAAGCTTGTTGTTTCTTGTAATCCACACATGAGGAGGTTTCATGCATATAAATTAACACGCAGCCGCCGGTGCTAGGAAGGCAAGGCGTTCCATCCAATATTTTGTGCCTCTGATTCTCTATATGGTCATCAGAGCCTTCACAAACTAAACACCAGCCACCATGTCGAGCTCTTCTTCTTTCTCCAACCCGGCTGATCCACTGGTCGGGGTAGTGATCTCTGAGAAGTTGACAAGAGCCAACCAGGCGACGTGGAAAGCACAAGTCCTCACCGTCATTCGTGGCGCACGCCTGATGGGTCACCTCTCTGGTGACGTCGTCGCCCCTGCCAAGGAGATTGACGCCAAGGTCGACGGCAAGGACGTGAAGATCTCCAATCCGGAGTATGAAGCTTGGTATGCCACGGACCAGCAGGTCCTCGGCTTCCTCCTGATGTCTCTATCAAAAGAGGCACTCCTTCCGGTGTCCGCGAAAGAAACTGCAGCCGCCGCATGGACTGAGATTGAAGGCATGCACTCTTCTGAGACTCGGGCTCACGCTGTGAATACACGGCTTGCCCTTGCAACTGCCCAAAAGGGCAACCAGATGATGGCGGAATACGTCGGCAAGATGCGCGCCCTCGCCGATGAGATGGCGGCAGCAGGATGCCGCCTTGATGATGAAGAGCTCATTGAGTACATCCTCACCGGGCTAGACTACGACTACAACCCAGTTGTCTCCTCAATCTTGAGGCGATCGGGTCCCATCACCGTGTTTGAGGCATATTCTCAACTTCTTGCCTATGAGACACGGGTTGAGATACAGCTAGCAGCAAATCGTAGCACAAATTCAGCAAATGCCGCGCATCAAGGACGTGGCTTCAACACCAGCCGGGGCCATGGCGCACCCAACCGAGGCTGTGGTCCTAGTGCTGGTCGTGGACGTGGAGGGTCGCCTGCTAACGCCAACAACGGCGGCTATGCTCAACGCCCAGGAGGAGGGCGCGGCGGTCCTAGTCGCAAAGGACCACCATGCCAAGTCTGCTATAAACCCGGCCACACTGCTGATCGGTGTTGGCACAGGTTTGAAGAAAACTTCGTGCCTGACGAGAAGCTTGTTGCTGCAGCCATGAATGCCTACAACATTGATCTGTTTTGGTACACCGACATGGGTGCTACGGACCACATCACGGGCGAGCTAGAAAAGCTTGCTATTCGTGATAGATACAATGGAGCAGATCAGATTCACACTACTAGCGGTGCAGGTATGGATATATGTCAAATTGGTCATTCTACTATACATACCCCTGCTCGTAATCTTAAGCTTCGTAATATCCTTCATGTCCCAAAAGCTCAAAAGAATCTTATTTCTATTCACCGTTTAACCCTTGACAACAATGTGTTTCTTGAATATCATCCTCACTTCTTTCTTGTTAAGGATCGGGACACGAGGAGAACTCTTCTTAGGGGGCCATGTCACAAAGGGGCTATATGTGCTGCCGGCACCTTCCACCAAGCAAGTCTTTGGAGTCAATAAGCCATCGTTTGAGCAATGGCATCATCATCTAGGTCATCCGTCGAGTCCTATAGTTAAGAAAGTTATTCAAGATTTTAAACTTCCTTGTTTAGCCAGTTCAAATAATGAGTCAGTTTGTGATGCTTGTCAACAAGCAAAGAGTCGTCAGTTGCCATACCCTAAATCTCATAATATTTCTAGTCATCCTCTTGAGCTTATATTCACTGATGTTTGGGGTCCAGCACCTGATTCAGTCAGCAGATACAAATATTATGTGAGTTTAATTGATGATTTTAGCAAATTTACATGGATCTATTTGCTACGGTTTAAATCTGAAGTCTTTCAAAAATTTCATGAATTTCAAGCCTTAGTTGAGAGGCTTTTTTACCGCAAAATTATTTCTGTTCAATCTGATTGGGGAGGAGAATATCAGAAACTTGATTCTTTCTTTTCTAAGATAGGAATCTCCCATCATGTTTCATGTCGGCATGCGCATTAGCAGAATGGCTCTACTGAGCATAAGCATCATCATATTGTTGAAGTTGGACTTTCTTTGTTATCACATGCAAAAATGCCTTTGAAATTTTGGGATGAAGCTTTCTTAGCGGCTACCTATCTTATTAATCGCACTCCTAGTCGAGTCTTGAATTTTTCTACTCCTCTTCAAAAATTATTTCATGTCAAACCGGAATTCTCTTCCCTCAGAATTTTTGACTGTGCTTGTTGGCCTAATCTTCGTCCCTATAATCGACAAAAACTTGAGTTCCGCTCGAAAGAGTGTGCCTTTCTTGGCTAAAGTAACCTTCATAAAGGATTTAAATGTCTTGACATTGCTACAGGTCATGTTTACATATCTAGAGATGTTGTCTTTTATGTGGGAATTTTTTTGTTCTCCAAATTGAATCCAAATGCTGGTGCTCGTCTTAAATCTAAAATCTTACTCCTTCATCCAACTTTGTTTAATTCTAGTTCAGGGGATGATGCTAATATGACTAATGAGTTTGCTAGTGATGTGTTAGCACCAGCAGAAGATTATACAGCGTCAGAAGAAGATGGTCCTGCGTCACAAATCATTGGCGCTAACTCTCGAGCTGAACCAGGGGCAGAATTAGGTGCCCTGCCCGTTGGCTAGTGAAAGTGCATCTAGGCACCTAATTTTATTTTGGTGATTGGCGTCAATACAATTAAGAATGGATTAATCTTTTAATGAGTATGTGTGTAGATAATGGTCCAAAATTTGGTGACTAAATTGCATAGAGACCAAAAGGAGAAAAGAAGAAGGAAAAGTGCTTCAAAGATGAAATTCAAAATATGCTCTAGAATGAAGTTCATTGAGTTTTTTATTTTTAAATCTTGAGTATAGGAAAAGTCATACTATTAAAAGGGACACAAAAATGTGAAGCAATGGTGAACTAAGTGCTAAAATCTCATTTTCTAGCCAAATAATCTTTTCCAGGGTTTTTTTTCATTGGACTTGTCCGACACGTCGGACAAGTCCATCGGACTCTAG
Organism: Eleusine indica; assembly: GCA_030378355.1. Classification (NCBI taxonomy): domain Eukaryota; kingdom Viridiplantae; phylum Streptophyta; class Magnoliopsida; order Poales; family Poaceae; genus Eleusine; species Eleusine indica. Next base: position 53,054,520 of record CM059494.1, read on the forward strand.
ACCTGCCACCCCGTGTCGTCGGACTTGTCCGACGGGTCTCGGACTTGTCCGACACCATGAGGAAAGTTCGACGTGTCGGACTGATCCATCGGACTCAAGTACCTCTGCAACCTTGGTCCCGTCGGACTTGTCCGATGCCCATCGGACTTGTCCGATGACCATCGAACTTGTTCGATGCAGATCTGAGAAATACCCCTTCAAATGGCTCTTTTTCTCCCTGGGCTATAAATAGAACCCCATCTGGCCCATGGTCGGTTGGTCACTCATTCGACTTAAAAACACTCTCATGCTCACTTTGCTCTCCCCAACTCTCCTCCCTTGCTTCCACTCTTGATTTGTGAAGGGATTGAGAGAAGATTGAAGAGCTCCATCACCTCTAAGCGTTCATCCTCTTAAGCACTTGGTTCATCCTCACCGCAGACAACTCTTGGGGATTCATCCCATAGACGGTTAGAGGTGCTCGTTGAGCTCCCAACTTGTGTGGTGATGCCTCGGGAAGTTTGTATTGACCCCTCCTTTGTGGAGTTGCTAGTGGAACATCGAGTTTGATCTTTGTGATCATTTGGAGAGGTTTAGGGTTGAAAGAGACCCGGTCCTTTATGGATCCCTCAACGGAGACGTAGGCTTCTTTGTGGAGCTGAACTTCGGTGAAAAATCCCGTGTCTCTTGTGTGCTTTATTACTTGTCGTTTATTTACTTGTTCTTGCTCTTAATCTTGCTAGTTAGGTTATGCTTTGTATTTCTCAAATTAACTTGTGTAGGTTGCATGCTAGTTCATTTACTCTTTTCTACAGCTTCCTCTAGCTTGTAATCACTTGTTCCCAGCTTGCCTTGAACTAGTTTGAAGCTTTTATTGCCCGATCTACTTTTCTATCCAGTGTCATCGGACAAGTAGGTGCACTTTACTCATCATCGTCGGACAAGTCCGACCCTGTGCATTTAACTTTTATTATTAAGTCATTTTCAGGGATTTGTGCCTATTCACCCCTCCCTCCCTCTAGGCACTTTCAATTGGTATCAGAGCCGGTATCTTCTACAAAGCTTAGCCGCTTGAAGATTAAAGATGTCAAAACCGGAAGATCAACCATCCATCGCTCTCCCAACCAAAGATGTTGCTAGTGGTTCTCGAGATGGAGATAATGCAAGGACTGGAGATGATGATAATGGTGCTCAACCAAAACTCTACAACAATGTCATGTATGATTATGATGATCTCAAGCAAGATCGTTTTGGACAAGCGTCGGGTAGACTCCCTTACTTTGATGGACAATTCTATGATCATTGGAAATGCAAGATGATAATGTATTTGGAATCCATGAGTCCACATGTTGTAAGTATAACCGAGAATGGTTTCTTCTAGGAAAATAGAGATAATCCAACCCGCAAGGATCAAATCAACATTCATCGCAATGCCGTGGAGGCTAGTGCAATTGTCTCCGCACTTAGCTCCACTGAGTATGATAAGGTTGTTGGAATAAAGAATGCCAATCAGCTATGGAGAAAACTTGAGATTATTTATGAGGGCATTGATCCCGTCAAGGATGCAAGACTCGAAGAATTACAAAATGAATTCAACCTATTCATCATGGGTCCGGGAGAAGGCCCTAAAGAAGTTCATGATAGGCTCATGAGGATTGTAAATCAAAGAAGAGCACTAGGAGCCAAAATGACCGACTTGGATATCAACAAGAGATTGCTACAAGCATTGGGACCATGGGATAGCAACATTTGCTCAAACATTAGAGAAAAGGATAACTTCAAGAGTTTCACCGCCGATGAAGTGCTTGGAAAGCTTCTATCCCAAAAGCAACAAAATGATCAAGCTAACAAGATAAATGCCTTGATTAAGCAAATTGAGGGAGCAAGTGGTGACAAAAATGATGTAGCACTCAATTCTACTCGAGAGAAACAAGAGAAAAAGAAGAAAGTGGTTGATCCTAGTGATGAAGATAGTGATGATGAAATGACCTTGCTAGTAAGAAGATTCAAGTCATTTTTTAAGAAAGATGGTTACAAGAAGAAGAGTTTTGACAAGGGCAAAGCAAAAAGGTCAAAAAGGACTTGCTATGAGTGTGATGATGAAGGACATTTCATTGTGGAATGTCCAAAGAAGAAGAACAAGGATGAAAGAAAGAAAGGCAAACACTACAAGAAAGACAAGAAGTACAAGAAGCATAGAATAGGTGAAGCTCACATTGGTCAAGAATGGAATTCCGATGACTCATCCTCTTCATCATCTTCCTCCTCTGAATCTGACTCGGATGAAGGAGGCATTGATACAATTTCCATTGGCGTCACTCCAACCTATGTTTCTCTATTTGGGAGCTTGAGTGATGATGATGATGACAACACCCACAAGTGCTTCATGGCAAGAGGATCCAAGGTATCTAAATCTGAACATAAGCGTTCCTCTTATGCTAGTAGTAGTGATGATGATGATGATAATGTTAATACTGCACTTTCTAAAATGCTTGAATTCATGGAATTGCTTGAAAAATAGAAGGAAGAAAATAATAGACAAGAGGAGCTTCTTGAAAAACAAGAAGACTTGCTCATTCTTGAAAAGAAGAGAAACCTTGAACTATAGAAGCTCCTAAAAGATGAGAGAAAGAAAAATGATGTTTTAACTATATCTCTCACTAAACTTGAAAACTCTTGTGAAAGTATGAGAGCTTGAAAAAGACTCATAAGTCTCTAAAAGAACAATATAAAATACTTTCAACCTTCACATCTTCCACCAACAACTCTCATGCTTCCACTAGCAAAGGACGTGATAGATGTTATAATATTGATGTTGATGCTTGTGCTACTAATGTGAAATTAATTGGTGATTTAAACAAGCAAGTAAAGGCTCTTGAAGGTAAAATTCAACATGAGAAAAATGTTGTTGATGGTGAAAAGGAAAAGTATGCAAGAGGTGCATACTCTAACACAAGAATGCCTAATGTCATGGATGACATTGGTTATGTTAAGGGTGTCAAGCACAATGCTAGGGAGAACAAGAATGGAAGGATCTTATCAAAGGAAGCAAGCCAAAAACAAGAACACTAACCAAATTTCTTTTGTTAATGATTTTCATGCTAATGTGCCTAATAACTCTTGTGCACTTTTTCATGACTTTGATGCATCTTATGTGCTCATGAGAAACATGCATGGTCATGTTTTTGCTAAATACATTGGGCCACGCAACAAGAGACCAAAGGCTTGGTTGTGGGTGTCCAAAGTGCTTGTGACTAATGTGAAAGGACCCAAGCAAATTTGGGTACCTAAAAACAAAGCTTAATTTGTTTTATAGGGCTATGTCTTCGGTGGGTCAAGTTGGATGATTGATAGTGGATGCACCAATCAAATGACCGGAGATAAAAAGATGTTCAAATCATTTGAGCCAAGTTCTGACAAAAATGAGTACATCACTTTTGGAGACAATGGGATGGGACAAGTACTAGGTTATGGTAAAGTTCCTTTTACTCCTTCATATTCACTTTCTAAGGTTATGCTTGTTGATCACGTTGACTTTAATCTATTGTCCATTTCGTAATTTTGTAAAATGGGCTATGATTCTTGTTCAACGAATGTGGTGTGACCGTCTATAAGAGGAGTGATGGCTCAGTTGCTTTTAAGGGTGTGCTTAAAGGAAAGCTTTATGTTGTGGATTTCTCCATGGATGAAGCTAGACTTGGTACATGCTTATTAGTAAAGTCCAACATGGGGTGGTTATGGCATAGAAGGCTAGCCCATGTTGGTATGAGAAATCTTCACAAACTCCAAAAAGGTGGCCACATCATAGGACTAACCGATGTAGTGCATGTCAAGCAGGAAAGCAAATTGGAGCTTCACACCCCTCCAAGAACATGATGACAACTACAAGACCATTGGAGATTTTGCACATAAACCTCTTCGGCCCCATCTCCTATATAAGCATTGGTAGTGACAAATATGACCTTGTAATTGTTGATGATTTTTCTCGCTTCACGTGGGTATTCTTTTTGCATGATAAAGGTGAAGTGAAAGATGTACTCAAGACGTTCATGAAAAGAGCACAAAATGAATATGAAGTCAAGATCAAGAAAATAAGAAGTGACAATAGCACCGAATTCAAGAACACCCAAGTTGAGGAATATCTTGATGAAGAAGGCATCAAGCATGAATTTTCGGCACCCTACCCCCCTCAACAAAATGGGGTGGCTAAAAGAAAGAACCACACACTTATTGAGATGGAAAGAAAAATGCTTGATGAATACAAGACGTCCGATCATTTTTGGGCCGAAGCCATCAACACCGCATGCCATGCCTCCAACCGGTTGTATCTCCACCGATTATTGAAGAAAACACCATATGAGCTACTAACCGGTAACAAGCCTAATATTTCCTACTTTTGTGTTTTTGGGAACAAATGTTTCATGCTAAACAAGAAACCCAAGACTTCAAAGTTTGCTCCAAAAGTTGATGAAGGTTTCTTGCTTGGTTATGGGTCAAATGTTCATGCTTACCATGTGTTCAACAAAACCACTGGTTGTGTTGAAATCTCACGTGACATGATATTTGATGAATCTAATGGCTCTCAAGAGGAGCAAGTTGTTAATAATGATGTAGATAGTGATGCTCCTAGAAATGCAATAAAAAGGATGGCCGTTGGTGATGTGAGACCACAAGAAACATCAAGTGTTAAAAATCAACCCTCTCCCACAAGACAAGACCAACATCATGAAAATGAAGAAATTGATCATGCAAGCAATCAAGATCAAGATGTTGGGGATCATCAACAAGCATCAAATGATGACTCCCAAAGATATGATCAAGAGGTTGATGAAGATGGTGGTCAAAGAAGTTCATATCCACCACACCCAAGAGTGCATCAAAATGTACAACGTCATCACCCCATCGAGCAAATTCTTGGAGACATTGATAAGGGGGTAATCACTAGATCTCGAGTTAGTAATTTTTGTGAACATTACTCTTTTGTCTCTTCTATGGAGCCATTTAGGGTAGAACAAGCACTTGAGGATTCGGATTGGGTAATAGCCATGCAAGAGGAATTGAACAACTTCACAAGAAATGAAGTGTGGACATTGGAGGAAAGACCAAAGAACAAGAATATTGTGGGCACCAAGTGGGTGTTCCGTAATAAACAAAATGAAGATGGAGTTGTGACAAGAAACAAGGCGAGGCTCATGGCAAAATGATACTCACAAGTAGAAGGATTGGATTTCGATGAAACCTTTGCCCCCGTGGCAAGGCTTGAATCAATTAGGATTCTACTTGCCTTTGCCACTCATCATGATTTCAAGTTATACCAAATGGATGTCAAGAGTGCTTTCCTCAATGGGCCAATCAAGGAAGAAGTATTTGTGGAGCAACCATCGGGCTTTGAAGACCCTAAGTATCCTAATCATGTCTACAAACTCCATAAGGCGCTCTATGGGCTTAAGCAACCTCCAAGAGCATGGTATGAATGCCTTAGGGATTTTCTTGTTAAGAAAGATTTTGTCATTGGCAAGGCCGATGCAACTCTATTCACAAATCGTTTTTGCAATGATATATTTGTGTGCCAAATATATGTCGATGACATTATATTTGGTTCTACTAACCAAACCTTTTGTGATGAGTTTAGCAAGATAATGACCAAGAGGTTCGAGATGTCCATAATGGAAGAATTGATATTCTTTCTAGGCTTCCAAGTGAAGCAACTCAAGGAGGGCACCTTCTTATGTCAACCCAAGTACACACAAGACTTATTGAAGAAGTTTGACATGGACAAGGCCAAGCCCATCAAAACTCCCATGCCAACAAATGGCCACCTCGAACTTAACAAAAAGGACAAACCCGTTGATCAAAAGATATACCGCTTCATCATAGGATCTTTGTTTTATCTTTGTGCATCTAGGCTCGATATCATGCTTAGTGTGTGTATGTGTGCACGTTTTCAAGCCGCTCCTATGGAGTGTCACATGGTGGCCGTTAAGAGAATATTGAGATATTTGGTTCACACACCAAACCTAGGGCTTTGGTACCCCAAGGGTTCAAAGTTCAACCTATTAGGCTATTCCAATACGGATTATGCCGGGGATAAGGTAGATAGAAAGAGCACCTCCGGGACATGCCAATTCTTGGGTAGGTCCCAAGTGTCATGGTCTTCCAAGAAAAAAAATTTCATTGCACTTTCCACGGCCGAAGCGGAGTATGTTGCAGCCGGTAGTTGTTGTGCACAACTAATTTAGATGAGACAAACTCTAAGGGACTACGGTTACAAGTTGAACCGTGTTCCTCTCCTATGTGACAATGAGAGTGCCATAAAGCTTGCTTATAATCCCGTTGAGCATTCGCGCACAAAGCATATAGATATCCGCCACCACTCTTTGAGAGATCATTCTATCAAGAGGGATATAGAAGTTAGTCATGTGCGAACCGAAGATCAACTAGCGATATATTCACCAAGCCCCTAGATGAGAAGAGATTTTCCTATCTTAGAAATGAACTAAATATTCTTGACTCTAGCAATGTGATGCAGAGAATGTGCACATCTGATTGGTGATTGCTTTATTATTGTGAAAAACATTGCTTTTTGTCAAAAACCTATTATTTGTGCTATTAAAGTTGTTTTTTGATCTCTAGATCAAATCTTGTCAAAGTATGGTCATTGCTATGATTTGTTGATTGTTGACTGGCCATATGATGTCAAGACCTGCTCTTGTCTATCAAAATTATTTTGAAAAACTCCTCTCTCTTCTTAGTTGAACCCTGTTCTGTCAGGTGTCGGACAAGTCCGATGGTATCGGACAAGTTTGACGGGTATCGGACAAGTCCGACACCTCTAGGTTTCGACCCTTTAACCCAGCCCGACTTACCCCTTCGGTCAAACCACCCTCATTCACCTCTCAGCTTTTCTCTCTCCTCAAGAATGACCCCCCATTGGTGATCCAAGCCGATCTCCCTCCCCCACCATCAATTGGAGCTGGTTTGGAGGCCAAGAGGTCCTCCTCCATCGGAGAAGTCCGATCCTCCTTCGTTTTTGCAAGGTTTAACATTAATCCCCTCTCTCTCTCCATTAGGGTTAGGGTTATTTCTCAAGGGCTTTTCAAGGATCCTATTTTCCTTGCATATTTGGACCATGGAGTTTGTTCCTGACTAAGTGTAGTTGAGATAGCTGAGTTCTTAGTTGGATTAGTAGGTGGATCTATGCAAGAGAAGAGGTTTCATAAAAACTGCGTGCCATCGGACAAGTCCGATGACCATCAGGAAAGTCCGATGCATCGGACTTTCCTCATGATTGTCGGACATGTCCGATGACATCCAGTTTTTTCGAAGCATACTTCCCTTGCTTATGTTAACCCTAATCATCTACTTCCTCATGACTATGCCGAATTAGTTGCTTGGTGTATTCTTCAGAATGGCCGATTCGGGAGCATCACCCTTGTGGGAAAAGAGGACCAAGAACAGTGAGGATCAAAGTCAAGCTCCTAAGAGGAGGAAGGGCCTTGCTCGTCGCGTGCGCAAAACCACTTTGCGGACAGCTGAAAGAGAAGAACCAGAAGAACCCACGGATCTCATTCGGGTCATGCATCCTCTAGCTGAGGTGGAGAACTCCGGACGAGATATGGTGGACTACCTACATGCCTCCATTGATAAATGCACTAAAGCCCGCGTGATCAACTACTACTCTCATGACAAGGAGGCAGCTGATTTTCGGTTTTGGGCTCATTTCCATGCCGACTGGTACCGCTCCACCTATCTTCGTATGAAGACCTCCGTAGTTGTGATGAAGTGGCTTGATTGGAAATACATGAAAGGATAGGAAGCACTCACTGCTCAATCAAGTGATGGCAGCCTGTGAGCATCATGGGATCAAGACTGTCCTAAGCTTCAACTACACATGGAGCACGGAGATCATTGCACAGTTTTACTTCATGGTGTATTTTGATGATAATGCTAAGTCCATGACATGGATGACAAATGGTACCAAGTACTCTTGCACATTTTCTAGGTTTCCTTCCATGATAGGACTCAAGGATTCACACAAGCAGTAGAAGAAGGTGCACACAAACAACCACATGGATGCTGAGGCTATGAGGTACATGTACACTGATCCGGACAATTGTGATCCGCCTCTATCAAATGGACTTCAGCCCTTCTTCTTAGTTCTTTTTCGGATCATGAGGAGCACTCTAGCACCCCGTGGAGGTAACTCTGACCGTATTCCTGCCTATCAGAGAGACATACTGGGTTCAAGGGGAGGAGCAATTTGATGTGTTTGATTACATCTATCAAGAGATGTGGGACATCTTTGTCTCTCCAAAGCGTGCCTGTGCCTATGCTCCATACATCATGTGCATGATTGAGAAGGTCTCAAAGCAGACCTTCCATAAGAATATGAAGCACCATAGTCTCAAGCCTCAGATACCTTCAAATTGGACTCCAGACACTACCTCTGGTCAGTATTTTGGTGCAGCTCAGCCCCCTTCTCCTCAACCTCCTAGGACTGCTACTAGGGGCACCGAATCTTCATGAGTCCCGCCGCCACCTCGTGGAAAGAGAAGCGGGATTATGAAGATGTTCAAATCCCTTCTTGGCATGTGTCGGAATATAAATCAAAGGATGGATGTTATTGAGAGGAACCAGAAGATCATTATGGATAAGATGCATTGTGAAGTCCCTCCTACTCCATCGCCTCTAGCGGAAGACTCTTACCCGCCTGCTTATGCTGATCCGACTGCCACCTTCACTCCGGTGGAGATGACCTACTTTGGCTTCTATCCTCCACCACCTCAGTTTGACACCGGAGCTGCCTCTAGTGGTCAACACGTTCGCTTTGATGATGAGGAGGAAGAAGAAGAGGAGGGAGAGGATCCTGCAGCATGTGCTCTCCGAGAGCGCAAGGGCAAGGCACCAGTTGTTGATGATGAAGATGAAGACGAGGAAGAAGATGAGGACGATGAAGACTTTGACGACGATTAGAAGATTGTTCTCTCTAGTGTGTTTGCTTTTCTCTGTTTTGGTGTCTTGATGCCAAAGGGGGAGAAGTCTATCTATCTATCGCTTTAATTTATGAGTTGTGAGTGTTGATGGGTAAATTTCATTTCTTGTACTCGTTTTTGGCTTTGTGCTTGTAAGACCTTATTTGTGGCTTGTGAACTTATTGTAATGATGCTTTGTTGGTTATCTCTTTCTAGATGCATTTGTGTGAAATCGTATGTCATTTGCATTGTCTTTATCTCTTTTGGCTATTATGTTGCAAATTGACATTCATGCATGGTGTTAGGGGGAGCTCTCACATTTTTCTCTAAAACATGTGCACTTGTTATTGTTGCTTATCACCTCACTCATGCACACATTTAGTGGGAGCTCCACATCAAACTAAATCTCATTGGATAATTTTTGTGAATTCTAGTTGTATTGTCATCAATCACCAAAAAGGGAGAGATTGAAAGTGTATCTAGGCCCCTATTTTATTTTGGTGATTGGCGTCAATACAATTAAGAATGGATTAATCTTTTAATGAACATGTGTGTAGATAATGGTCCAAAATTTGATGAATAAAATGCATAGGGACAAAAAAGAGAAAAGAAGAAGGAAAAGTGCTTCAAAGATGAAATTCAAAATATGCTCAAGAATGAAGTTCATGGAGTTTTTTATTTTTAAATCTTGAGTATAGGAAAAGTCGTACTATTAAGAGGGACACAAAAGTGTGAAGTAAAGGTAAACTAAGTGCTAAAATCTCATTTTCTAGCCAAATAATCTTTTCCAGGGTTTTTTTATCGGACTTGTCCGACGTGTCAGACTCCAGAATGCCTGCCACCCCGTGTCGTTGGACTTGTCTGACACCATGAGGAAAGTCCGACGTGTCGGACTTATCCATCGGACTCCAGTACCTCTGCCACCTTGGTCCCATCGGACTTGTCCGAGGAACATGACTTGTCCAAGGCATCGGACTCCAGGAACCGTGCCACCTTGTTTCATCGGACTTGCCCAATGCAGATCTGAGAAATACCCCTTCAAACGGCTCTTTTTCTCCCTGTGCCATAAATAGAACCCCATCTCACCCTATGACCGGTTTGTCACTCATTCCACTCAAAAACACTCCAAGCTCACTTTGCTCTCCCCAACTCTCCTCCCTTGCTTCCACTCTTGATTTGTGAAGGGATTGAGAGAAGATTGAAGAGCTCCATCACCTCCAAGCTTTCATCCTCTTAAGCACTTGGTTCATCCTCACCGCTGACAACTCGTGTGTTTGTTACTCTTGGGGATTCCTCCCCTAGATGGTTAGAGGTGCCCGTTAAGCTCCCAACTCGTGTGGTGATGCCTAAGGAAGTTTGTATTGATCCCTCCTTTGTGGAGTTGCTAGTGGAACACCGAGTTTGATCTTTGTGATCACTTGGAGAGGTTTATGGTTGAAAGAGATCCGGTCCTTTGTGGATCCCTCAACGGAGACGTAGGCTTCTTTGTAGAGCTGAACTTCGGTGAAAAATCCCATGTCTCTTGTATGCTTTATTACTTGTCCTTCATTTACTTGTTCTTTTTCTTAATCTTGCTAGTTAGGGTTTTCTTTGTATTTCTCAAATTAACTTGTGTAGGTTGCATGCTAGTTCATTTACTCTTTTCTACATCTTCCTCTAGCTTGTAATCACTTGTTCCTAGCTTGCCTTGAACTAGTTTGAAGTTTTTATCGCCCGATCTACTTTTCTATCTAGTGTCATCGGACAAGTAGGTGCACTTTACTCACGATCATCGGACAAGTCCGACACTGTGCATTTAACTTTTATTATTAAGTCATTTTCAAGGATTTGAGCCTATTCACCCCCCCCCCCCCTCTAGGCACTTTCAGCCAGGAGACGTCACGTGTCGACCAGGATGGTGCTGTGCGGGGCACTTCCCAGCCAGACGTGCACACATCAACACATCCCATGCCGAGTCCCGCACGATTGCCTACGCCCAGCTCTGCTTCACGTGATTTGGCTATGGACTCTCAGGCGTGCCTGGTCAATTTGTCGCGAGTGCAGCTAGGGGAGGCAGTGGAGGTAGGATCCTCTACGGCCGCTATTGCTGCGACACCACCCTGAACTTGCCTTCAAGCAGGAATTCGATATGGATGTTTTACTTCCTCTAGTGAACCTCAGAATTTAGATGAAGCACTAGGAGATGCAAACTGGAGACATGCTATGCAAAATGAATATGATGCTTTATGAAAAATAAAACCTGGCACTTAGTTTCACCTATAAAAGGAAGTAACATTGTTGATTGCAAATGGGTTTATAAGATCAAAAGGAAAGTTGATGGTACTTTAAACAGATATAAAGCAAGGTTGGTTGCTAAAGGGTTTAAATAACGATATGGTATAGATTATGAGGATACCTTTAGTCCTATTGTTAAAGCTGCCACTATTAGAACTATTCTGTCTATTGTTGTTTCGAAGGGTAGGTATGCTAGACTGAGTACTAAATTGGTTGAGCTAGGTTTCAACGCATCCAAGGCAGACACATCACTTTTTTATTATAATAAGAATGGAATAACAATTTTTGTACTTGTATATGTTGATGATATAATTGTTGCAAGTTCAAGTACAAAGGTTACAGATGGTCTGCTGAAGAGTTTAAAGGAAGATTTTGCACTAAAGGATCTTGGAGAATTACACTATTTTCTGGGAATTGAGGTAAGCAAAGTGAGAGATAGCATTATACTCGCACAAGAGAAGTATGCGTCTGATTTGTTGAAAAAGGTAAATATGTCAGACTGTAAACCTATTAGTACTCCTCTTTCTTCCAGTGAGAAATTATCTGCATTTGAAGGAACTCGCCTAGGTGATAAAGATGCTACTCAATATAGAAGTATAGTTAGAGCTCTTCAGTATTTAACTCTTACTAGACCAGATATTGCTTTTCCTATTAATAAAGTCTGTCAATTTCTACATGCTCCTACCACTTCACATTGGGCAGCAGTAAAGCGAATTTTGAGGTATTTGAAATAGACAACGAAAGTTGGACTAAAGTTTAGTAAGTCAAGTTTAATGTTGGTGAGTGGTTTTTCAGATGCGGATTGGACAGGTTCACTAGATGATAGATGTTCTACTGGTGGATTTGCTATTTTTCTAGTACCAAATTTGATTTCATGGAGTGCAAGAAAACAACCAACAGTTTCTAGATCTAGTACAAAAGCAAAGTATAAAGCAGTTGCTAATGCTACAGCAGAGATCATGTGGATTCAGATATTGCTAAAAGAAATTGGAATTTATTGTTCTCCAACAGCTCGATTATGGTGTGATAATTTGGGAGCTAAGTATTTATCTGCTAATCCTGTATTTCATGCTAGAACTAAGTATATTAAAGTTGATTATCATTTTGTTAGGGAACGAGTTACAAAGAAATTATTGTAGATTGATTTTGTTCCTTCAGGAGATCAAGTAGCAGATGGATTCATAAAGCCACTCACTGTGCGACAGTTGGAGAATTTCAAACACAACCTCAACTTAGCTCGGTTATGATTGGGGGGGGGGGGGGGTGTTAGAGATTATGATATAACTTGAGTTGTAAGTCATTGGATGACATGCACGGTTTGGATTCGGTTCCGTAGATAAGGTATTTGAGTAGAGATAATATTCTTTTGTATTTGAGTTAGAGATAGAACTGAATCCTAACCAAGGTTGTTGTTTTTTGTAATCCACGTATGAAGAGGTTTCATGCATATAAATTAAGACGCAGCCGCCGGTGCTAGGAAGGCAAGGCGTTCCATCCAATCTTCCATGCCTCTGATTCTCTATAAGCAAATCTCTGTTCTGGCTTCAGCATATAATGTCATTTATTTTCTGAAAAAACACTTTGGAATCCGGCAGCAATTTATTTAACCTGTTTGAATTGAATTTTTTTTAATCTTTACACAACCAAACTTGCAAACACAAGAAACAGAAGTGACCCTGGCCGTCGACAGGACGTTCCTAACTGCTGGCCTGACGCTGCCGCCGGAGAACGTATTCCATGAACAGTCAGATGGTAGGATATGCTTGGCGTTCGGATCCTTGGGAACAAAGCGACCAGATCGTTCAGGGTTGTCTATGATCTTCAGATGATGACCTTTCGTTTCCAGGCCCGTGCGTCCTGATGAAGATTTGTGCCTTGTTCATTTTATTGTTGCGTTGCAGTGTGCTTCATGAACAGGCTTTAGGCATGAAATCTGTATTTTGTTCTATATTAAGGAATTGAATGTGTACTTAAACTTTTGTAGGTTCTGTTAATGAAATACATTTTCAGAATTTTTTATAAGCTTTAATTTAAACTTGTTTCCTTGCGAATTTACCCTGGATAATAGTTCTGCATTATGTGGAATCAACTTCTTTTTCAGGACGTGATGAAGCTCAGTGACCTGCTGTTTTAGCAACTGTAGATGATTAAACAAATTTTTGGGGTTTGATAAGGCTTGGTACAGTGATACCGGAACCGTCAAGAAACTCCAATTCCAATCTTCCCACCATGCATTCCGTGTGCGGGTAAACTTGCTTTCAGTCCTTTTCAACAGTATCAGAACTGACTCACCCCTGTCAGTGTCACTGCCTTAATTCAAGTAGTTGAAATCCTTATACCCAAAAGGCTTCTAGAAGGTTCTAGAAAAATTGTCTTCAATACGTTGCTCGTTCATGATTGATGTGCGGACTATGAAGCATTAGAAACACGTTGCTCTTCAGCATCTTTTTTTGGATGCTTCAGTGAGAGTCACCGCTGACGACTGACGCAGCCAGTACCAACAAGACACCTCCTAATCTCTGAACAAACGCTAATTTTCCTTCGCGATCAGGACCACCAATACTCGTTAGATATTTAGAAATTCAAGTTTGCGAAAGTGCCTTGACGTTCTAGAAGCTCTGAAACAGAGCGATTCAAAAGTACAAAGTGAAGTCAAAAAGATTTGTGTGGCAGTTCAACATTCCTTTTGCTTCAGAAGAAGTTTCCGTCGTTTACTATGCAGTTTGTGATCAACATGCTTAGGGCGGCCCGTCGAGCCTTTTGATTTGTCTTCTGCACGCGGTCCTTTTTAATTCATACTCTGATTCGTTTTTCACCTGGCGCATGATGAGTTTGCCTTTCCTTGTCTGATCTTTATGTTAGCGGCTGCTAAACACCAAAAAGATGTTACCTGACCACCAGGCCAAAGTTGGCTAGTTTTAGGTTAGTTTAAATTGCCAAAAAGAATTCAGTTTAATCAAATCATTTTCCCGCCTACGTCAGGTGTGACGTTAACGTTAGTAACCAAACTTTTTCAGCTACGTAAACAGAGTTACAGTTACAGCTAGCAGAATTTGGTTTATGTTTTCTCTTACGTGATATCTAATAAGCGTTACTAAGTTTCTATTCAAACTTTTGTTCTGAATCAATTTTTCATGAGAAACTGATAAGAGTTGGATGCGACGCAGAAAAGTGTCAACTAAGTCAAAGACGTTCAGCTTTTGGAACAAGTCATAAACTGAAGTTGTACACTTGTCGTATGTAAATTGGCCTTGGGCGTTCAGTCAGTTCGCCCAAGGATGATGTATTGCGCAAAACTCTATTTTTCCTTCTTATTAATATATGCCAGACATGATCAGGATCTTTTGAACAAAAAAGAAAAAGAAGTTGTACACTTGTAAATGCTGGCATGATGCAACTGATCAACCAACAACAACTTGGAGGTAGGACCCGAGAACTGGCCACCATTGGCACTTATATATAACCTTTATTTCTTAAAAAACAAGAGAAATTGCTTGTAAATCCTAAAAGAAAAGGAGAAATGGCTGGTGCTTAATTATTGGTCAACGAAGCATAGTGCAGTACGGTTGACTGAACAGCTACACAAAAAATTGACGCGGCCAGCTAAACAAAGGTCTGCAACTACAATCAAAGACGTGGATACAACGTTCTGTTTTGCAGGTAATTCAATTAGGCACAAAAATAATTGCATTTTTGCACACGCGCGCGCACATACACAACGTCTTGTTCATTCCTCGCTGCTCTTCTTGTCATCTCCTTTGGCTGTCTTTCGGTGTCATACGCGCCCCAAGCAAGTGCACTAATTATTTCTCCAATTGTTATGGGAAAAGATGTGTAAGAGCATATCCAGCAGGCCTTTTAAATGAACCTCCTACTCTATTTTTTGAAAGCTTAGTTCAAAAAACCAACTCCAGCAGGCTGACTAATTAGGCTCTCATTTCAGAAGCCCTCTCAAATTCCCTCACTGGACTCTCAGGTTTTGAAGCCCTCTCAAATGTAGGTCTCATAATTTTTTTTTCTTTTCTTTTTTTTTCTTTCTTTCTCCCACGCCTTGCTCCTCTCTCCTCTCCTGCTCCAAGATCCGCCACCACTTCACCGGGTGCGAGCGCGGGCGCGACGGTGGCGGCGACCGGGCGCGGGCACGGCGGCGGGCCAGGCACGAGCAGCGCCGCTGGCGGTCGGGGCGGCGGCCTCTAGCACAAGCAACGCCTCCCGCCTCTCTCCTCTCTTCTCCGCAGCAGGGCGGCGCCGAGCGCGGGCGCGGTGGGGCGGGGCTGAGCGCGTCGGAGCGAGGGCGGCGGCGGGCTCGGGTGGGGCCGCGTGGGGCTCGCCTCCCCTCTCTCTCCCTCACGCGTCGAGCTGGCCTCCCTTCTCCTTCCACCTCACGGTGGGCCGGCGGGCGACGGGGGCCGGCCGGTGCGAGCGCGGCCGAGCTCGACGGGGCGGCGGGCGCGGCCGAGCTCCAAGATCCGGCGACGGACTGAGCTCCTTCCTCCAGTTGCGAGCTCGACCATAGTAGGCCTCACGAAGCTTGCTGCACGGTCGCCGGACCACGCCACCGTCTTGCATCGCTACTCATCCCTTCCCCCCCCCCCCCCCCCCCCCCTCTTCTCGGCGAGGTCGCCGCCCTGTCGGCCCCCAGCGCCGAGCGCCGCCGCGTGGTCCGAGCACCGTTTGGATCAATGACACGCGGGTCCATATGTAAGAGATGTGTAGTCTCAATGATGAGCGGGTCCCATATGTCAGGAGAGAAATAAGAGCCCTGTTTTAGTTAGTACCGCTGGAGTTGAAGAAAAAAATTGGGTGCTGAAAAGTGGGCCCTAGCTCTCAAAAAGAAGAATAGGGGGCTCCATTTAAGAGCCCCCACTGGAGATGCTCATTCTCGTATGCAACTCAAAGTGACCATGTGTTTGTCATGATTATCAGCGGAGACATATGTGCGTTGCATGCTTCTTGGAGTAAGTTTAAAGATGCATATCCAAGAATTTCCATGGACAAAAGGTGGAAGGTTGCACACTCTTTTTCCAAATTCCCTGATATATCTTCAAACTCTAGGGGAAAGTTCAGTGCTGAAACAATGGATAAAGGAACGCACAAAGTAGATTACTTATGTGCTATGCAAGCAAGTATATACTGCCGTAAGCCAAATTCAGACGCAAGCCATCCCAAAGAGGCTGATGAAAACTCTTTGCACCTCTCGGCTTCCAGGACTTTTACAGTAGACTCAAATGAATGCATAACGTTTATTTTCTTCAATCAATGGTTCAGATCATTGTCATGATATATGTTTCTTCCACCAGTATCATGTTATCACAATCAGGTATCATAAGTATCATGTGGTGGCAGAGTTATAAATTATATAATGTTTAAGGTAAATATGTTAGTGCCAATCTTTTTTTTTCCCAATTCATTTGCATATCGAAGACGACGGCCATTGACCATGACGCACCAGGAGGACAACCTCGATGGAGGACTGGCATGCTTGGCACTGGCCTGTCCATAGACCAGCCCAACGGAGCCATATACATTCTGCCGCTGGCCACAGACCTCAGAGGAAGCGGAGCACTGCTGCTCAAACATGGTCAGCGAACCGGCTGTCATGGATACAAATCAGAGGTAGGGGCGAAGCTTTGTTGTGGCCAAGGATGGCCATGACCCCCCCCCCCCCCTACCATTAGCAAAATTCTATTATATAAATAATAAAATAGACACTGTTTATGAAATTTTGAGCATAATTACTAAGACCCCCCCCCCCCTCCCCCTTCATTGTTGCTAAAGCTCCGCCACTAATCAGAGGGCAGTGGGCTTAGGTGCTGGAATTGGAAGGACGACACCGGCGCTGCCGCGTCGGCGAAGATGTGGACGGCGTCACGCGTGAAACAAATTTTACCTTCCACTGGACCTCATTACCCCTAGGGAATTAGCAACTAATTATAATATTACGTAACTAATTAGATGGTTAGATTATCTTCATGATACGTTTTATCTAGTAGTATCACGGTCTACCATAGAACTTCTCCTCGCTTTACTACATGTTTACGGTTGCGTTTCGTACTCTAGCGATTAGAGAGATAAGGAAGACGATTTTGAGATTGGAAGACGATATGCATCGTCGGTGCTCAACGACCTGAAAAAGTCTTCAGTCAACACATGAAGAGTGAAAGGCTTGATAGAGAAGCGACGGCTGGGACAGAGTCCAACGTAAAAAAAAAGGTCTGAAACCGCGGGAATTCAGGGCTGCCCCAATGAGTGGTCGCTCTCACACCGAACGGCGCATCGCAGTCGCAGCTGTAGGAGGAAGCGCGCGCAGCAGTAGGCCCGGCCCGTACCTCAACGAATTTTCTTTTCTCAACCTGTCGTCAATCTCAAGGTTGTTCAACGCTAATTCCAACTGCTCAGGCCGCCTGAATTCGGTGTACTGTCTATTATTACTCGCTTTGGTGCTCCTCTCTCTAAGCCTGATGCATGGACCAAAAATGTTGTGCTACACAGCCCCGATCTGCAGTGTCAGTGTAGCGCTACACATGTGCTAGATTAGCATGCAGTGTTTGCGCAATTGCGCCTTTCTTTCTTTCTTCGGTCTGTACAGTCCGTATTCACCCGTTAACTTATGAGTAGGTAGCAAAAATAGAAAAGTGCATTCAAATTCGTTATTGAATATCACCAGATAACTTGGCACGAATTCACACCAAATGGTTGCAATATAACCATGCTTGACTTGTGAATCTATATGATTTATTGTTTTGTTTTTCACAACATAAAAATCATCTTCATTTCTAGTTAAATCTGATTTAAAGGGACAATGTACTGTCCTTACGTCGCCTCTGAAACAAACCTCACCTCCACCAAACAATCCCATCACTATCACCGCCAATAGTGCTCAGGCCATATATAACTCACTCTCTCCTATGTTTTCTACCCGCGTCTTGTTCTATTTAGTTCTTCGACTTTGATGTTGGAGGAGCTATGATATGACTTGAGTCGAGTCTAGAGCTCGAAACTGGGTGAAGATTTTATCATAAAAAATCTACCCATATAAAGTTTGTTTCTAGTGTAGTCATTTGATCTCCGAATCGTGAACTCTAGGACCAGTTGTCCTATATTTTTCAAGATAATCAAACATTCGAACAAGAGAAATGACATCAAATTCATTTTGGATAAATAAGATCAACCTTTTTAAAAATGAAATGGCATGCATCAACATTGTACAATGAACATCAAATCAGAAATATTGAAAAATCCATAGACTCTATAGACCAGGTCCACAGACCAGATATTCCAACAACTATGAACCAGGAGGAAACTGGCGTGCTTCGCCTTTGGCAGGCGATCACAGCAATCCCAACAAGAAGTCAAAAAAGGGAACTCCTTTAAAACCACGCCACGCGCTGACGACCCAAACGATCTCCTCCCTCATTCTTTCCCCTTCCCCAAAACACCATCGCAGCGATTTCCGTGCGCCTCGCTTTCCGCCATGGCCACCACTCGACGCGACCTCGCCGGCGACCCGCCGGAGTCCACCCAGCTCCGCATCGGCGACGAGGTCGCCTGGTCCGACATCAACGGCGTGTACGACCGGGACGACTCGCTCAAGGAGAACACCAACCCCAAGTCAATCAT
The DNA here is from genome assembly GCA_030378355.1 of Eleusine indica. Lineage (NCBI taxonomy): Eukaryota > Viridiplantae > Streptophyta > Magnoliopsida > Poales > Poaceae > Eleusine > Eleusine indica. The sequence continues at coordinate 53,073,365 of CM059494.1, forward strand.
CAGGACGGCACAGCACGGGCCCCACCACGCGTCGTCGTCGCAGAGGTTCTCGGGAAACCTGAAGCCGACGGCCGCGCCCATCATCGGCCTCTCCGGGAAGCTCGGCCAGGGCGGCGGCGGCGCGCGGCGCAACCACCCGCCGGCCATCTTCCCGAAGAAAGCCAAGACCGGCGGCGGCGGGCGCCAGGCGAAGGCCGCCGTCCCCGAGCCCGGGTCGCCCAAGGTGTCCTGCTTCGGGAAGGTGCGGTCCGACCGCGAGCGCTCGTTCCGGCGGCGGCCGGCGGCCCCCGCGCCGCCGAGGCCGGCCGGCTGCTGCGGCGGGTTCGGGCTCCTCATGCGCCGCAGCCGGTCGAGGAACAGCGCCGTCGAGTGCGTTGACCAGTCCCCGCCGCCGCTTCCTCCCGCAGCCTCGGTGAGGCGGTGGGAGTTGAAGGAGATGGAGGCGACGGCGCCGCCGGCGCCGGTGCTTGGTGGAATGCGGCGGTTCTCGTCGGGGAGGCGGGCGGAGGATTGGGCGGCGGAGATGGAGGACGACGGACGCGTGGCGCGATCTGGGCCGTTGTAGTTCGTGCAGGTTTTTTATTTTTATTTATTTTTTGTGTGCGACGAGTATTAGTTGTGGGGTGGTTTTCGGGTTGGTTGTTGCCGTGCTCTAGGGACTAGGTGTAGTTGAGCACTTGAGCTGTGTACATATGCTCAGGTTTTAGGAATTGATGTTGGTTTGACAAATTTGACAGTTTTTGGTTTGCTCTGTACACTGGCTTGTTTACAGTTGTTGCCTAGTCGTCATCTTGTCTAGTCTAGCACATACAGGCCTGGCTGGCATCCTGGCTTGTTAGTCAACCTTTTTATTTATTTATTATTTTTTTGGTTCAGATTTTTGTTGTGTGCAAATGAAGAAAAACGAGTTATATATATGCTTTGCAAACGGTGCTGAACGGTGACAGTACATATGACCCATTGACACGTCAAGAGGCCGCGGTAAAAATTTTAGGGATTGATTTTGGTTTGATAAATTTGACAGTTTCGGTTTGTTCTGTACACTTACGCTGGCTTGTTTATAGTTGTTCCCTACTCGTCATCTTATCTAGCGTAGCACATGCAGGCTTTGGCACATTGATTTGTTATGTTAGTCAACTTTTTTTTTTCGGTTCAGTTTTTTTGTTGTGTGCAAAAGAAAATTGAGTTATATGCTTTGCAAACTGTTGGATTGTGACACTATATATATGGTACAATTATCAAGAGGCCGCAACAGGTAAGCAAGAATCTTTCATTCGTCAATGCTTATCTTGTTCCTTTGAAAAAGTTGATGAATGCAAGCACCTGAAATGCGAGAATTGCACCTGGGACACATGTTTTTACATTGATCCTTAGCTTACATGCATGTAGAAGAAAAATATCGATGCACTGTACTGTACCCCTAATCTCTTACACAGCTATCACAATCACAGTGCTAGTCGTCATCAGTCATCACTAGAGATAGGCTCAACAGATTAAAAATGACAGCAAATTAACAAGACCGAGTTCTTTTGGCAATCCTATCAGTAGTGTAGTGCAGGTAGTGATACAGTACAGCAAGAGCAATGCAAGTTGAAGCAAGACGACGGGGATGATCACATCTGGAACGAGATGGTGCTGTTGGGCGGGTTGTAGAACTGGATGACCCTGCCGTTGAGCTGCTGCGCGGGCCTGGCGGTGTGCTTGGCCGGCAGCAGCGTCTCGATGAGCGCGACCTGCTCCTTGCTGATCTGCCTCACCTTTCCCAGGATGTTCCACACCACGTTCTCCGTGCACGGCGGCGTCGTCAGCGACCCTTCGTACCGGAAGTAGCTGCCCGTCCGCTTCTGCAGCGACCGCATGTGGATCACCCCCGCCGGGACCTGCGACACCTCCTCCTCCAGGTTGCAGCTGTCCTTCTCCTGGGCAAGATCCGCCAGCTTGTTCTTCAGCTGCATTATTATTCAGGTCATCACTCATCACCCATCTGGTGTGTTTAATTATAATTTGTGGGTGATCGAAGAATGCAGCAGCAGGTCGGATCGAGAGAAGAACAGCACCTGGAAGTAGAAAGAATCAGGGGCGCCGAACTGGTACAGGATGGCGATGACTGCGAGGTTGCCGGCGTCGTTCTTGTGCACCAAGTGCAGCTCAATGGGGAACCTCTGGCCGTTGATGGTGTGCTCGGAGGGCAGGTGCCAGTGCAGCTTCTCAAAGTTGTAAACCTTGCCGTTCACGGTGATCGACCCAACCTTGCCCTGGAACGTCATCTGCAAAAGCAAATATACATGCAAGTCGAATCAATCAAGATCATCTCTCATCAGAAAACCAATACAAATTGAAGCATGGATGTGATGCGATACCGAGACGTCGTGGCCGTTGTTGATGAGCGTGGCGTTGGTGGCGGCGTAGGTGCGGGTGAGCGAGTCCAGGTTGGGCGCGGAGATGGCCTGCTTGGTGACGATGTCGACGGGGGACTGCCGCTTCCCGTCGCCGCACATCTTGTTCTCCGGGCTCAGCTTCGCCCAGTTCTCCGGTCCGTTCAAGCTCCCCGCCGTGTACCCGAACATCTTGGGACCGCTGCCATCTGCATCTGCATAATATGCTCATCACAAAGTCACACCTCCTCCATTGTTGCTAGCCACAGATGAGCAGAGCGGTGAAGCTTGCAACGAGACGTACACGAGAGAGCGACGGAGCCGGCCAAGACGAGGAGGACCACGGCCGCGCGGGAAGACATCGCCATTGCCGGCATACCTGCGATGCGATGATGTGTGTGTCGTTTCCTCTCTCTGGATTATAGGAAGGGAAGGGGGAGATGAGACCGGCGGGCGGGCGGGCTCACTTTTCGCGGGCGCGTACATGTACGGAGAGGCGAGAGATGGAAAGATTTGTAGCGGGAATTGAGCAAAGTTCGAGCGGACAGGAGGAGTAGGTGCCAGTGCCAGCTTGAGGAGGGGTGAAAAATTGGGCATGCCAAAATTAGCTTCCGTAATATGTATTCGAGGAAAACTCCATCCATTAATTTTTTTTCATAAGTTCGTCAGGCCCTCTGGCCCAGTATAATTCTGTGAGAAATGAGAAGCCTAGAGATAGTATTTTCATGGCCCAAATGAGATGCTGGGTGCCGTGGGCTGCTCTGCTGCGTCAGCATATTCTAGCCCAGACACAAAGCATCAGTCCGAGCGCTGCTGTTGATTAGATGCTGGGTTATCTTTTATTTTCTCCAGGGCCGGCCCTGGGGGAGGGCAAAGGGGGCAGCAGCCCTGGGCCCCTGAAACTCAGGGGCCCTAACCCATAGCATGTATGTATATATGTCTAATAAAATCAAGTTCATTCGTTGTGGTCTGCAGGCCTTAATTCATGAGAAAAATTAAGCATATTTTCTTTTGATGTTGAGTTAAATGATCTAATGTTTGAGTTAAAGGTTATGAGATTAATTTTGTCTGAGAAAGAAATGACTATTATGGAGATTTTTGAGTACATCACAAAGATGGATTATTATCCCAATGTTTCTATTACATATTAAATCTTATTTATTGTGCTCGTGACTGTGGCATCAGTTAAAAGAAGCTTTTCCAATTTGAATTGTTGAACAACTATTTAAGATCCACAATGTTTCAAAAAGATTGAATAGTTTAACTACTTTGTGCATTGAGAAGAAACTGTTGGACAAGGTTGATAATAATACTATCATTAGTGACTTCGCAGCTAGAAATGTTCGAATGAACTTTTAAGGTAATATATATAATCATTGAGTTTAAATTTAACTTTATACTATTATTTACTTGGATTAGTAATAATATTTTCAATACATCAATAAAATTTAAATGCTTATATATATAAAGGGCCCGCCTTTTAACTTTGCTCCGGGCCCAAAAATACACAGGACCGGCCCCAGAGTACAATTTCAGGTTGCATATGTGTTCCTTTGTACATCGAGTTGTTATCGTTCCTATGAGATTTCCATCTTTATATTTAGTTTATCCATCAGCATGGATCACATTAGTCCAAGTCACTTTAATTTCCATCTTTATATTTAGTTTATCCCTCAACATGGATCACACCAAGGTTGACAAAACCGACCGGGCCAGTATAACCGGCCAAGTTCGGTTCACCGATTAACCGGTTAATCGGTATAACCGGCCGGTTAGCCGGACAAAATTCGATTTGGGTGTCGCATGGTCACAGTCCGGTTAACCCACCGGTTATACCGGTTAACCGGTCATAGGAGCTGCCAACTCGGTTTTTGGAAAAAAAATAGAAAATTGATCTAAAAGATAGGAAAAAAATTGGCATGATATTTTTTAAATATTAAGCACAATATTAGGCACCAATACATAATACATTGAGTTCATACAACATAGCACAATTATATTATTTAATACAAAATATCAAAATATAGTTGTCCGACACATGATTTTTTATAAATAATTATATAAAGCATCTAAATAATTATACTCATATCCATGGGCGTGAGTACCATGCGGACTGATACTCTTCGGTTGACATGAGCACAATATCACGAGTAGCCAACAATGCCGCCTTGTACTCATTCCAATTTTGTCCAGGCCATGTCACAGTTGTTCGCCATTCATTGAGCAACAAGTTATAGAAATTAGGATCCTGCCACTCATAAACCCATTGTGGAGGAGCTTGGGTGTCCGGCGGCGGAGCAATGTATTGGTCGTAACTATGGGCATAGAGAAAAGAACTACCTGCGCTGATTGAGGACTCACTTGCATAAGGAGAAAAGTGGATTCCTAGATGATGTTGCCTACCCATTCTAGTTTCCCCCTGAGGCATGATCGTCCTTTGAGAATGTGGAGCATCATGCTACTGATCCTGGGTAGCATGAGTGAAATCTTCCTCGCCTGTAAAACAAGGTGATGAGTGAGTAAACAGTCCATTAATTGGTATGATAGAGCAATCATTATTTTTATTACCTGTGAAATGGACAGTTATTGAAGGTGGAACAGAGGTAGCACCAGGGTCGTCCGAGTCACCAGAAGAAGGGGCAGAATTGCTATCATCTGACTCTTGATAGGTCGGGCTGCCATTGTCACTGTTAGTAGAATCATAACTTTGTGCTCCGGAAACTCACCAATAGACTTAAAGCATCAAATTGATAGTGTGAGCAACACACGGCTGCCAGACAATGTTGTACTTCTGATTCACCATTTGCATGCCTTCTTGTAGTTTGAGCCATTATCAGTGATTATCTGAATAATATATTCTGGACCCAACTCTTTAACCACCTTTTTAATTTCCTATCAACACAAAAATTCTTTAGTAACATGATAGGGGACATATTCACAAGTTCATCAAATGACATTGACTTATCCCAAAAACAAACTTCGCATCCTGGCTATTCCAGTGGCATCAACTGATTTGTTAAAATACATTATCCCATTACAATACACCATGAAGTTGATGACACTGATCCCTGTTGGTCCCGTCCATGAATCACACATAATTGTAATACCGTAAGTTGACCACTCTTGCTGGAACTTCTCAAACTGCTTTTTTATTTTAGCCTCGCTTTCATCTAAATATACTCCATCAATCTCACGGCCAGTTAGGACTGCAATGCCCTCACATGAAACATCAAACATATATAAATTAGTTCACTGCTTCAGACACGTTCAACAAAAATTAAAAAATCACCTCACCCCATCTTTGAGTCTCCTTGACGGCGACTTGAAAGTAAGGATTATCAGCCTTCCTGCCGGAAATGCCTTCAATGCGGAACTATTTTGACTAAACCCTGCTAATTGCATTTTTTCTAGCCTTGCACTTTGCTGTCCATGGCCCAGTATCAATCCTAGTTTGAACCTTCTCCTTCCTTCCCCTCACGAACATGGACCGTCTAAGCATACCTAGCAATCCGCCGCCCTGAGGTTGAGATGAACCACCTCCATGCTCATATTGCCCACCTTGATCACTGACGCGTCTCGCATATGCCTCCTCCTCTCGAGACATATCCAACACACGCTGCAACACCTCATCCTCATCATTATTAATATCATGGACCACATCTCCTCCTCTCGCAACTTCCTCCCTTCTCAAATTATCTCGTTGTATGTCTTTCTTCCTGGCCACAATTCTATCTAGCTCATGACGATAGTAGTCCCGAACATCTGGTGGAACATTGCTACAATGTATCATGTTATCACCTCTTCCTGCCAAATGATGCTTGAATCGATTGGCACCACCCCCCTTCCTTGAAATCTTGCAATACTTACATGACCATCCTAGAAATTGGTTTACACCATGCTCCCACACAACATCACTTTGATTACGATCCGTCATATCTCCCTACATAACAAATGACATATATAATTTATTATTTCAACATTATAATAAATCATAATATACTAGATGTTTAGTAACTTTTTCCTTTCTAAATTATCTATGTTTCAAAGGCTAAGCTATACATGGCTAACTAAATTACCTACCATATTGCATACCTAAATTTCCTATCTAAATTACCTAAAAAAAGAAAAAAATAAAAAAACAAATCTTACTTCTGTAAGAGCGACTAGCCGGACACAGAAGACGGTTATCCGCCCCTCCTGCCCGGTTAGCCGACCTCCTAGGCCGGCTAACCGCCTGCGCTGCTGGCTGCCCGAGGACCGCGGCTACCTGGCCCCGCTCGATCGGTTAACCGAGCTCCCCGACCGACTAACTGGGCTGGCCGGGCGGCTACCCATCCGCCTACACGCCTCCGGCCCGCCTAGGGATCCCACCAGCTAAGCGGGATGGCCGGGCGGCTAACCGGGTCGACTGAGGGGCTAGCCGACTGGGGGAGGCTCCTAGGCGCGACCATGTGGTCACGGGAACGCCAATGGATGGCTTGGAGCAGATAAGGTAAGATTTTTCTCTTTTTTTTTCCTTTTTTTTTCTTTTTTTCTTCCATCATTTTTTTCTAATGTCAAATGAGCTCGGATTTTGATATTTTCTTTGCTATAAATCATCATGTCGTCTCTAGTTTTTTAACAATTTTTTCATACAAAATTTTTCAAATTTCAAAAAAAAAATCAAATTTGAAGGTCGAGATGGTTAGTAATATCCTTGGATTTTCCTTTTCAAGTGATAATCGGTTTGTCGGTTAACCGGATGGTTAACCTCGGTTATGTTAACCTTGGATCACATTAGTCGAGATGGTTAGTAATATCCTTGGATTTTCCTTTTCAAGTGTTGGGTTATTTATTTTCTATGTAATAATTGTACGTCCCAAATAGTTAGATTCACACCGACTTCATTTTTCTCATCTTTTCGGACACAAAGACATACCTAGCATTCACAAAATAGAATCTCTCAACTTTATTTGTTGCTATTATTACGACGACACTTATAGTTCAACTTTTTTTTGAGACATAGACATTGTCCTAACATCAAAAAAAAAATCTGGAGGGAGGACGTAACAGAGGTGAAGGGTCGAAATTGCTTGTATATTAAGACAAGCTAGGTTAATTAAGATACACTGTATGGCCACATATGTATTTTACCTAAGAAGGTAGAGAAAGCAAGTGAAATGTGTGACTGGTTGCTAGCGAAGCAAATGGAACAATAATTGTTTCAGATGAAGCTAGCGGCGGAGGATGCATCGGCGGTAGAACATGCACTACTACAAAAACGGACTCTAGTGGCGGGCCAAAACCCACTATAGCGGCGGGTTTGCCGGCCAGCGCTACAGTCCCGTAGCTAAAAACGGAAAGCTGTAGCGGTGGACGTCCTGACAATGAAACGAACCACAGCTACAAAAATATTAGTAGCCACGAGTGACATCTTCACCTGTCGTTACCCCATCAACCCGAAAAAAAAGAGCCTGTTATCTCGCAAGAGCCCGCACCCACCTTAGGTCCGGATCCGAAGGGAATAAGGAGAGGAGCCAATGCCAGATCTGTTGCCCTCCTCCTCAGGGCCAGATCCAGAGGGGCGGAGGAGAGGAGCCGATGCCTCCGTCCGCCCGCCAAGGTAGAGAAAGCAAGTGAAATATGCAAAAAGAGTGACTGGTTGCTAGGCAAATGGGACAATAACTGTTTCAGATGAAGCTAGTAGGGGAGGATGCACCAACGGTAGAACATGGGGAGCCCCCCCTCCCCCCTAGCTCCCTGTTGGATCTGCACTTGTCACTATTTTTCAGGGGTAGGAGTTGGATCTGCACTTGTCACTATTTTTCATCACATGACGAACACTTTGATTTTATTGGTAATTTATTCTAGGTAACTGTTTGTATACATGTTGAAGACCACTCAGATACTTATGCCACCATACTTATGTCACCCATTTTAGATTTTTTGGAAAGCTTTAAACATGTTTTTGAAAGAGTTTTTCACATTTCCACTAAATATTTTCTCCTTGATAGGTTGGGCTGCATATCTAGAGATGATGATATATTTAGCAATATTCCAATATTCACCATTGTTATATGGAGAAAATTCGAGATAATGTTGACGGGAAGAAGTTTTTTTTTTTCCGTTTGCTGGTCGTTAGATTCGATTCTTAAACCTAGCGAGAGAGAGAATACGCGCGAGCTAAAAAAAAAGACGGGCATGCAATATCCAAATTGATCGATCCTCCGACCCATATTCCGTAGGTGAACAGTCTCCATCCGTAAAGTGATCACGCGTGCTAAGAACACGACCTGTCTGCATGCGTTTGAGATTCCCTAGCTACTAGTAGTAGCAAATGAAGAAACACGGCAACAGGCTGGTCTCGGGTCGGCACAGCTCTAGTTGTATTCGTTTCAACGCACGCGTGCGTATGACGGCGGCGAGCACGTACTTCGTCCGGCGGCATCGATCGGCTTCGACGGCGACATGGTGCTGTAGTCTTTGCGGCGGCGCCGCCCCACTATAGCGCCGGATTGCCCAATCCTGAGCCGCCACGTCGGATCCACAATGGTAGCCACCATGCGAACAAAAGAAGAGAATCGGAGCGAACCCAGGTCCATATGCTCGGTTAAAAGCGTTCAACGATTAGTCGAAAAGAACTGAGCAGCAGCAGTAGCCACCATATACTAGTCTACGACAAACTCTAGTGGCCTGTGGCCACTATCCATTTCCATATCGCTGCTAATACTATGTCCGTAGCATGCACGCTTCACCGAGTCTCCTCTCTGCTCTGCCACCGATTGATTGGAATTTGTCGTTAACCCACTTTACCTCTGTCTAGTAACCAGTTCTCGAAACAGCTTCCCATGACAACATCTCACCATTGTTTTTTTTCTTAACATATCACTATTCACAAATGCCGCAAATACAGTACTGCCAATTGAACTTCCCATCCGTTTAAAATATTAATGCTTCATTAACGAGTCTTCGAGTAAATTTGACTGACCAGTTTCTTAGTGCGTCTCACTTTATTGTTCGTCATGATAACATAGTTCCTGTGTTGCTGCAAAAAGGGGTTTCCATAGTGCGCACTATGAGGTATAAACAAAGCAAAGTGAAGGAAAGAAATGACAAAAAGGAGAATCATAGTGGGGCTTACAGAATGTCCCAAAGGAACACTTCCTTCGATGCAGATCGACCATGAGTCCATGACGCGCTTTTGTGCTTGAATGTTTGCTTACGTCGTGCCAACGGAAAACATGCTCGGCTCACACTTTCATGAGGCTACAACCTGGTGTTGGAGAGGAATTGAGATCCAAAATTCCATATCCTAACATTTTTGTCTGTGCACTCCAAGAAATAATCACAAATAGATATAGTAACTCCATTTTCAAATAATTGTCAAGCTATGAATCTGAGTAACAATTATTGTCAAACAGCGGAAATACTTAACTATTGGTGTATTGGAAAAGTTTTGTCAGGATAATGCTATCAGTATTGTCAAAAAAAATTCATTTGCAAGAGAGGATGCATATATTTGTGTATGTTTTCGCTTTGAGAAAGTGTAATCAACACGAATTGAATTTAGTTTGCCAATAAATAATTACTTACAAAATTCATTCAATTTTGTCCCTTGTAACAAGCCGGAACCAGTTCACTCATCAATTGTGGGAGCATCCATGGGCAATGAGCAATACCTATACCATTATCACTTAAGCACATGTAAAGCAGCACGTGTAACACATCGGCAGATTTGGACGCACGGGAACAACTATATGTAATATACGTAAAAACAAAAAAAAACAAAAAAAATGGTGCAATTCATCATGTTTTCATGGTAGGTTGTTGCTATTGATTAATGGAGGGAGATCGTTTTCATCATCAGCATGCGCGTTGCTAGAGGATTCATTTCGTTTTCAGCTGCAAATTTGACAACACTCGAATGATTCTTACCTCCACCACCTTCCAAAAGCTAGTAAGAACAACACAACATGGATTAGGCATGCCCCAAATATTGGGCCCCACATGCGTCGTAATGTTTTATGACGTCATCCTTACCTTAGCATCCTCAAAGGCCCTCAGCTGCCTAGCAAGCGGTGAATGAATTTGCAGTGGTATTTCTGTGGTAGAGAAAGCAAAGCATGCACAGTTACAGTTACTAAGACTGTTGTATTTGCTGTATTTTTTTTTTCTTTCATAAACTAAAGATATGTGAGCGAATAATACAAAAAGGCTATATTTGAATTTCTTAATTAGGGCACTCGCCAAGATCGTTAATACTGAATTTGAAACAGATGATTAAGCATGTCAAACCGAGTCAAGGACAGCAAGGAACAAAAGGGCAGGTCGGGCTCCCTCATCTGGTTGTAGTGGACTAGTCATCATAGCAAAAGCTTTTGCAAACATGAAGCAACTACCGTTGGGTGCGCCAATGGCATATATGAAATATGATTTCAACATCTGGACATATTCACCAACCACTTCCTTTAAATACAACAATCCCATACTCCCTCTACCCCCCCTCACTCCTGCACAAAGAAACCACACCAGCCCACAAGCACTTGCAAACCTCTTAGCTAGCTCCTTGCAGTTCGTCGAGAGCATGGGAAATTGCCTAGTGATTCAAGACAGGAAGGAGATCAAGATCATGAGAGTGGACGGCAGCAAGGTTCTGAAGATGCCATCATCGCCCTTGAAAGTCCAGCAGGACGCTCTCACCGAGCCACTCAAGGACCAGAACATCCCCTGCATGATTCCCGCGGCGGCTGTTGCCGACGCGGGTTCCGTCAGGGTGAAGCTGGTGATCAGCAAGCAGGAACTCACGAGGATGCTCGAAAAAGAGGGCATGTCCCTGGAGGATATGGTGTCAGCCATGCGCAAAGGGGCAATCGATGGTCGTGAGAGCGAGCACGAGTGCTGCGGAGGATGGCGGCCTGCGCTGGAGAGCATACCAGAAGGCAGTGGTTTCTAGCCACTGTTAGTGATCTGGATCTTACAAGTTAAATTTTGGAATAAGTTCACACATGACATATACATATACTTAGATACCATATACAAACATGTGAATATATATAATATATTGGTAGGTAAATACGGATTAGGAGTTTTGAGATAAGGATTCTCTTTGTCTTTTCTTGCTGCTCACATGCTTGTAAAGAAGAGGTACAGATGATCCTGGAAATCAAGCAAGTTTATATCGGTAGCATGCTGTGTCACCAAGCTATTTATTGTTAACAGGAACTTCAAAAGGATTCTATTATGCGATTGATCTTGTTAATCGACATGTTTATACTTAATTACTTTTGGCTCTATGTGGCTCAGATGTACTACACTGTTTTTCTTGCAAACTGCCCAGATCCAAGCTAGCCAGCGATTGAAGATTTTGCACAGCATAATAACCGGTTTAACGATGATCAACACTTAGATCTGTTAAGATGCTCTCTAGACCAAATCTTGAAACAGAAAGTTGAACACTGATGCAAACCATTGTAATTTATTTGCAGGTTCATATCACACAACCCCAAGCATGTAAGAGCGAAGAGAGAAGGAATGACAACATTAATTACTCATGTTGATTTTTTAGTTATGTTTGACCATTTATCTTATTCAAAATATTCATTTAAATATATGAAATCATAAATTATATTTCAAATTTCTCTAATACTAAACCAAACTATAACAATATATGATAATTTTTTAAATAAATTTAAATAGGACAAATGATTAGAAATGTAACTAAAATAGTCAACAACGACAATAATTTAAGAACTAAGGAAGTAGTTTTCATATAATTATCCTCAATTAGTACAGTTCTGAGGACATAAATCCGAATAAGGGAAACTTAGTAATAAGTTAGTAGCGGACATGCTAGTGGTCTGTTGGGAAGGCGCCCGAGTGGCTGCCCCCGGGTCACGGTACTGTAGCGCGCGCAGTGTAAAAAAATCCCCCCAGTCAAAACATAAGTAAAAGACTCGCGTCACAGCTCACACGGTCAGCTGAGTCCCTATGTATGGTTGGAGGTAGGGTTCGGGGGTTTTCTCGGCCTACGTGAGGGGCTCTTTTTCTTAACAAAAAGCCGTCGGGGGCCTTCTTTCCCCGGTAGGTTGAGTTTTTTTTAGTACTCCCTTCGTCCTAAAATAATTGGCATTCTAGCTCTCTCCAGTTTTTCCAATGCACCTTTCTCTCTTCCAAATACACCTCTATCTCTATTTCTTTCCTTCTCGTTTTCTGTGTACCTACCTTTTACACTTCTCCTAAATTCCCGTGCCGGACTCCAAAGTACCAATTAAATTGGGACGGAGGGAGTAATAAGTTAGTAAGTTCACGGGCAAAAAATGCATATGTTCTCTGCAAAAAATATCCTACTACTAAGCAAATCAACACTACTATTATTTTAATTAGATAATGGAAAAATCTGACCTTTTGCATGTTTTGCATACGACTACAAGTGCAACTTATTATAGCATTGAGGCTCCAAACACAGCGCAAAACACGAGAGAGTACTATTCTTGAACTAGCAATACATGACTATATACGATCTACCAAAGAAGATTAGAGTTAGAATATGATACCAAATGAGAGCGAATATCGCTTGCAGTTCGTTGAGACGGCAGCGGCACGGCACACAGGACACCACGAACTTACTCGACCTCTCAAAAGCAATGAGTTTTTTGGTTCTCTTTGGAGAGGCTGTGAGTTGTTTTGGTTAGAAACGGAGAAGGACGCACGTCTCGATCCTGCCTACGGCATGCAGTATCCATCTCCATCTAAACCGAGGTTTTTCGTGTCGGCATTTGCTTCCAAAGATCTGCATGTTCTTCTAGAAGGTTGCACTAATTCATAGGAGCATCTGGGTAACTTTCATGGAGAAGCCAGGGAGATATTTCGCTATGTTTTGTGACTACCTGGCCTTGACCAAAATCTGGTATGATCATGTGGATCGAAGCCAGGATAATGTCCACTTAGATCAGAGAAAGCGACTCCAATGCAATCATTTTATGCTATGGAGCCGTTGCCTAGCTTGGCAAAATATCTTTCTGAAAATGAAAGATATTATTCTGCTGGATAATTAAGCTTACTTGACAGTTAATCAACCAATTCAAAACTCAATTCAAATCCGAGATAATCCACTAAGTACATGTATGGTTTTCTTAATTACACCACACTGTCTCATGTTGTTGCAGACATTGCTGCCCCAGCTGGATCCCATGACTGAAGAGCAGGTGGTTGACATCTGCAACCTTCAACAGTCGTAGCAGCAGGCAGAGGAAGCTCTCTCCCAGGGCTTGGACCAGCTGCATCGGTCACTAGCTCCATGGCCGGCGGATCTCTAATTGAAGACGCCAACATGAGCTTCATGGGTTAAAATGGCGCTTGCTCTAGGCAAGCTGTCCAACCTTGAAGGTTGTGTTATACAGGTTATGGTTTGGCATCAAATCTAGAATCTCAATTATCATGTCATTGTTGTAGATACTCCACATAACTTTTTAGATGGCCAGTAAACCGCTTGAATGAACTCATAAGAATTAAAAGAGCTGCAGCCATAATGCATTCAGTCACACGTCACACCTATATCAGTTTGAACACTAGTTGTGCCAAAAAAACAAGCAATTATTCTTTCCTGAAATTTTCAAAATTTAATTACTCCAGAGTTTGCCACTCACTCGTATCTGGAATGTTCTGCCATCATCATCTCTACAAATGTTGACTTCTGGTGTCTCTGCATTGCAGAAAGAAACCAGCCTACTAATTTAAGGTTATAAGCATGTTGCAACATCCTTTTTATGCATCTGTATAATCATAACAAAGGTCTACCTATACAAGATTTTTTTATCATTAGCAATTGCTTAAAATAGAGATGTTAAGAATAATGTTCCTGCTCAATGTGCTAAATCTACATGAATAGTTTTTAGGCGGACAGTTAGGCAGGCAGCTCAATGTTTCTTGGCAATTGCTGAGTACCACACCCTCCTTCGTGCTCTAAGCTCCCTTTGGGCTTCTCGCCCTCGAGAGTAAGCAAGATTCAGTTACATTCGAATCCCTATCTTCAGTTAATTTACTGAGGAAAAGATAACCCAGCCTCTAGTTATTGGAGGTAGCTTTATCAAATCATCAATGATTTGGCAAATTTAAGAATAATTAATAAATGATTAAGCCAGGGCTCAGTACAGGCCTGGTACACGTCTAAATTAATGTACCAAGATGTCCCCTACTAAATTAGCATGGAATAGACCGCCCTCCTACCAGCAAATCCAAAGTTAGCAAGCAACCACAATAACAAATAAAGTACATCCTCTCTCAGAAAAGGGGGACATGCTAGCCTCAAAAATGGGGTTTAATCCTGGTTTCTGTGACTTTCTCTAGAAATTTTCTGTTACTGAAGACAACCAAGTGAATCCACATGACTTTAAGAACTAGCTGAATATCTGTACTTGCTACATTTCTGGATGCCTCCCTCCTGATGCATTTTTTGATGTATTACTTGCAGGATACTTATGGAAGATGAACGCAATTGTGGACAGCAGATCATTGCGGCTCAACCATCCCCAAACCAATATGCAGCCTTTAACATAGGAACAAGCGAAGATGACTAGCGGACTAGTTTTGGATGTAACTAGCAAATTCTGTGAGTCACTGAGGTGCCTGGAATGAAGGGCGCTTTAGAACAGGGAGTGTTTTTGAGAACATGCAATGATCCAGTGGTTGTATGACTATTTCCAAGGATGTCAAAATAGCTTAATTCACTGAGTGAGATAGGATAAGAACAGCAGGAATTATCCAATGCGTGTTCTTTTAGTTGTTTAGTCTAAATTCTCAAAACAGAAGTTCCTACATATTGACTCAGAGTTCTATGGATATATACTGTTCAGATTATTATTATGGAACCTACATGCCAGACCGAGTTAATTGTTTGTTTCAATGATTGGGCAGTTTGTTAATCTGTATCCAGGTTCTAGTAACTAGTTAGACGGTACTCATTATCTAAACTTTGTTTGATTATTATATCTTGTATAATCTGTACCTTTAAGATTCTAGGTACTTTGCTTTTCTTAAAGAAAAAAGTGAAGGATAACATCTGGTTTTACTCACTTCACAAGGATATGAAAAATAAGTTTCGAAGCCCAACAATAGAATTTGGTTGGAACACAAAGGTAGAAACACAAAGATCCTGAAAAGTTGCTTGCAAAATAACAGTGGGTAGACTTGAGGAAAAAAAAACATATATGCAGCAACAGTAAGGTGACTTACACGAGCACTACACCAAAAGAGAGCTATCAAGTCCACACAGTAATTCGAAAATAGTTGTTGCACACATTGAATTGTTCAAAATCAAGAATTTCTCAAGCTTATACTAAGGTTTTCAATGATGCTTTCACATCACAGAACAAGAATACCTGAAAGCATGGTTACTTACACCTAATTTTCCTTTTTCTTTGCAACTCGATGTTTAGACCAATCTTCCAAGTTTTTCCGGTGAAGAGCATTCATCTTTATTTTTCTTCTTTCACGGATGATATTCTCAGCGTCTTTCCAGTTTTCTGCGATGCCCAGCGCAACTAGAATTGCGCACATGACGCAAGCACTTCTCCCATGACCTAATGTGCCGATCATGCAGAAAAATATATAACCGTTAATATAATGTTTATTGATTATTCACACGGTTATATCAATTATTTACAAAGCAATGTGAGTATAATGAGAGATACATCAGAACTGACCGAATGCACAATGGACATAAACTGGTTTGCCCTTGGATCTCTTGTCGCATGCCCAGCGTGCCGCAAGTTCGATCTGGTCTGGTGCTGGAGCTCTTGTATCCCAGGTAGCAAGACAAAGATACTCATCCTCTGGAACAAACGAGCTTCTTGGTAGCTCACAAGTGCAATCAATGACAGAAGGGCCTCCAGGGGGCAAATGCTTCAACAAAAATGGCCATCCTCCCAGATATAAGCCTTCAGCAATCCTGTCATACACAGATTCCTTCCTCATGAATCTCTTCATCATTGCATATGCCCGAGCCAGCATCAAGAAAGGACCAAATAATATGGTTGACCATAGAGAAAATCTCCCTGCAGAATTCTTGCCCAGGATCCATGGTATGTTGACGGCATTATGGGATGCGAAAGTGACAATGTAGGCAATGAAACTGGTGGCTAGGAAAGGAAACATCACAATTCTCATGCCAATCTTCCATAGGCCAACAGAAGAGACAAGAAGAGTCGTTGCAGCGATGCTGGTCACCTTGGATATGCCCATTGTTCTTATGACTATAACCACTTATTTTGCATTATCAAGGCAAAGGCCAAACCTGCATCAAGATTTTTTTCACCAGTTGATAATCTTAAACAAAGAAAGGAAAGTTGTCTTGCAAGGAAAACATTTGACACACGCAATTTGGTCAATTGATTCTAGAATATGTCGCATTTTAGCACACTTATGTACATGCAAAAGCCAAACTTTTGCATATGTGATATGGAAAAAGTAGTTACAATTCAGCAGCAAATGTTAGTTAACAGCTATGTAGGGAAAATAATTGCTGAAGGGTCAAGGCAATAAGGTAGTAAGGAACGAAAAGTCCCACAACATGATTGATCCAATCCAACATTTGGAATGGAGCAAAACCCACTAGAGAGGGCGAGGTAAATTCACAAATATACAAAACATTGGTTTGTGATTCTCTGCCATGAGTTTCAGAATATAATTGGTCCACCAAAATCCCACCACCTTCATGTCAGAAAAAAAAATCCACCACCTTAGCCAGTAGCCAACCAACCAGGAAAATAGATCCTACCTAGATGAAACGACGCAGTTAACCAAGATCCACCCGTTTCAAAGGTTAACATATGGAATGAGGCGACGAAGGTTAACATTAACATTATGAACCAAAACAACCACACTAATCTGTCAGTACTAATGGCCACATGAAAGAAGACACATACATGTTCCGGCGAGAGGGGATCGGAAGAGGGAGATTTACCTCGAGAGTTCGTCCGGGCGGGGCCTGGTGATGAATAATGCGTCTGGTGTTGGAGGCTGGGAGGGCGGAGGAATAGGGAGACGGCCATGGCGCATCGGGCATGGGTGGTTGGCGATGGATCCTCCGTCGTCGTCCCGACAGCATCGGGGACGGAGATGGAATCCTTCTTCCCGGGCCGACTGAGTGGGCCGATTCAAGCCCAATACTGGGTGAAAGGTTGAGTAGGCCGTGAATAGATTCAGCCCAACGCATAACTTGAGCCGAACTAAAAGCACGAAGGCGCCAGTGGGCCAGTGACCCCTATGTGGGCTTGTAATGACTCGGGTAGCCACGGCCCATGTAGACGTCACTTTTGTCATTTTCAACTTCTCCAGCTCGGCTGCGTCATCTATTGATTTCAAAATAACCAAGAGATATTAAAAATTGCGAGAGAAAATCACATAGTAATACTTCGTTGGCGATGGGGGCAAAACCAAAAGTCCAAAGGGCAGCCGAAACCGAAATAAAAAAAGTCACGAAGGCTTCTACGACGTTGTCCTAAGTTTTCCAGTCTAGCCCTTTCTCAAGAGAAACTTTGCATATGAAGACTTGGACGAACATTTCTATGAATGGATGGATGCTGTTCCATGACACCATCGCTGTAATAAAAATGTTAAATAGCGCGACACCAATCGTATACTCCCTTCGGTCTGAAAATATTGTCGTTTCAGACCGTGGGGAAGAACTAAACTACGCCGGCTTGTCGTCGGAACAACAGCATTATAAAATCAGAGGAGTATGTGGTGGGCAGGTTGTCACGTCGCTGTGAATATTCAACAGTGGCACGGATGTTCAAAAGCTGTTTGTTCCAGAATTTACTTTAAGAATGTGTCTGCAGAATGGGGGTAAAACGTAAAAATTCAAACCTCCTCAGAGTCAGAGACGTCTACAAATTGCATTTTGCTTATATAAATTATAGATAGAAGAAAAAAATATACTAAGAAAGAATAGATTAAAAAATGAGCCTCCGATCCCATCCGTCCAGCTGCAATCATGCAGTCCAAGTGGCACGCAAAAATAATCCGCGCGTCACGCTCAACTAGAGGCGACGACGACAGCATATACCCCACCATTCCGCCTTCCTCCTCAACCGCCAACTCCACTCGACTCCAGTGAGCCGGAGACGGTGGCCGGCCGGCTCGATCCCGTCCCACCCATGGCGCTCGCCACCACCCACCACCGCTGCTGCCTCGTCCCCGCCGCCCAGGCGGCCTCCCGCCTGCCGCGCGGGTTCCTCCGCTTTCGCGCGTCGCCTTCTCCGCTCGCGGCCGCACGCAGGTGAGCGATCTGGTCTGGTCTGCGCGGGATCCGGTTCTGTATGTGTTTGTCGCGTCGTGGAATCCGCGTGCTCGATTAGAGGATCGTGGAGAGGACGTTCGCCTGCTCTGTTCGTGATAGGATGGATTCCCGTTGTGTTACAAATGAATTGTTGCTTGGTTGCCGATTTAAAATCCCGTTTGTTGCTTGGTTGCCGATTCAAATCCCGTTTGTAGTAGTACACATCGGGAAGTCAGTCGATGATTTGAGATATTTTCGATTAATAAACTGCCAACACACCTTTTCTTATTAGGAAGTATACATTTGGCCCTCAGGATTGCTGATTCCCAGGGATTGGCAACACAGCCTGTGGCTCGCATGTTCATTCATTTCCATTCTTGTGCATGCATCTTTTCAACACTTGATATACTGCATACCTTCAGAATTCAGATACACCATTGTTCCTTTGTTGTGCTGGAGTTTTTAGTTCATCAGCTTGAGAGATTGTATTAAATAGACCTTTAATAATCAGTTGTACCCTGTCTCATACTTTATAGTCTCTAATAGTGCTTTCTGCTATCATCTTCCCAGAATTTCTTGCCAATGTATCAACTCAGCTGATGTGCTGGGAGCTTCTTCAGCGGTATGTTCACATTTCTGCTTTGTTCATCCATCATAGTCCTGTCAACGCATGGATCTTGATATGGTGATAGTAGCATATCCTTTCACATTATGGTTAATTATAAACTTATAAATTTCTGTTCCCATTATATTCAACACTTAATTTCTTTTTCCGCGTGTTTTGTATCTTGTACAACTCTAGTACTACATGTGGATGTAGTCACTTTGCTGCTGATTGATGGTTCTTATGTATATTTTTGGGAACCACTTTAAGAAGACATCTGATGGGGGAGTCCCAGTGCCAGTTGTCATGATTGATCAAGATTCAGACCGTGATGCAACCATTGTGCAGCTGAGTTTTGGAGATCGCTTGGGGGCACTACTTGACACGGTATAACTTCTATAAATTCCTTGATGCTTTGAATTTGAATTGTTGCTGCATAAACACATGTGTGACTGCTAAAAGCCTTTGGTATTTGTAAATTATTTTCCCTTGGTATTCACTGTTTGCAGATGAAGGCACTCAAGGACTTAGGCCTTGATGTGACGAAAGGAAATGTGACAGCTGAATCAGCTGTCACGCAAACAAAGTTCCACATCATGCGCTCGTGGGTGCTTGCACTTCTGTTTACTGTATTTTTATTACACAGTTTTTAGTCGTGTGTCTCTTTGTATGAAAGATTTCATGTAGTGTGATAGCATTCTGTTTTTAAATGGCTCTGTTTGCTTAAGTGCACAATGCCAACAGTAGTTCTGGTGCCTACATCCAACTTTTACAGGGATGCATTTGTTAAAAAGTGAAATAGTGCTATCATTTTTCAGCAAGCATGGTGCTTTCGAAAATATTAGATAGTAATCATACGGTCCTGGCAGATATGGTCACACGTCTCATCAATCATAAGATGTACTACACATTCTTCTTGATATACTTTCTTTAGATGGAGGGGAAAGGGTTGGCCCCTAGGGACATTTTGCACCAAGGTTTCATTTAAATGCTATGATATGATGCATATAATGTCATTAGTGATATAATAATTATTATTTTCCTTCCTGTTGTAATATTTCTTCCTGACTTCTTTTTATATCTAGGGGACGCAAGGTTGAGGACCCTGACATGTTAGAAAAGATACGTCTAACCATCATTAATAACCTCCTGAAGTACCATCCTGTAAGTTTCAACTACATATATCTGTAACTGTTGTTTGAGTTTAAAAAAAAAACCTGTGGTTTGTTATTACTTTACTTATTTTTATTGTTATTCCATTGAATGAAACTAAGACAGTTGTCATGAGTGGATGCACAGGAATCAAGTGAGAACTTAGCAATGGGTGAATTTTTTGGGGTTAAATCTCCTGAGAAGAAGGTAAGTATCATGCATAATTTCATTCTGAAATTTTAGCCTCTATATGATTGCATTCTATTTGGCACTAGACATCTTTCCAACTGCAATACATCAATTTCTTGATTTCATGACATGAAAAGAAGTAAGCAGTCTGCCTTCATATTAATGTTGTTATATGCTCCTTCGGCCTGAATTTTGTTTTCTTTGATCTTTGTCCTGGCAGGTTGATATTGACGTTGCAACGCATGTACATGTTGAAGACGATGGACCAAAAAGAAGGTTCGATGCTGCTTGATCTAGTGATATTTTACTGTGATTTAAGCATGCTTATCACTTCTAGAATCCTAACATTGGCACATTTGATGAAACAATAGCATGCCAGGTATGTGGATGTTGCCTGGCAAAGCTCTGCACATTGTAAAAGTCAAACTATTGACACCAAGTGATATTTTCCGAACCTGTAGTAAAATATTGACACCAACAGCTCTGCACATTGTAAGACATAACCAAAGCCTCTTAGGTTTAGGCAATGCTAAGTTCAGACTGTGAATTATTAGTTCTTGTAGTACTAAGTGCGGGTGCATTGAAGTTATTAGCGAACAGAAATTTCAGGTATATCGAAGCTCGGACAGGCCGAGAATATGCATAGCAACATAACAAACTAGGCCATTTGAAGTTGTTTTTTCTTTCTCCTTCAGGCTTTATACATTTTATCTTTGATCCAATGTGCCCTGTTTTTTTTTTCACATACAAATCTACTGATTCCAATTGTTTTTTTTTGCGCCTAGTTAATAGTTATATTTTTTGTTTGAACTTGGGTACATCTCAACAATTAGATATGCATATTTCCTCCTAGAGTCACTTCCCTTAGAAGTCTGAATTCAGTATGTATCTATTTTCATATATTCTTCGCCACATCATTGGATTTTCTCATTGGTTTTCATTGAACATGTGCAGTATGCTTTACATAGAGACAGCTGATCGGCCTGGTCTGCTTTTGGAAATAATCAAGATCATCAATGACACAAACGTTGATGTGGAATCAGCTGAGATTGATACTGAAGTATGATACGCTTCAGCCTCCTTGCCCCTCTTGTTGCTGAGGCCATTCTAGTTTCTGAGCAAATATCTGAATGTTATGCAGGGTTTGGTTGCCAAGGACAAGTTCCATGTGAGTTACAGAGGCGCAAAACTGAACAGCTCCTTATCTCAGGTGTGGTCACTTACTCAATTATAATTAGATGCTTGACTATTTGAGCAACATCATACTCATATTACATTATGTTCTTTTTATTTACATTTGCTTGTCATCAGTTGACTCTTTAACTTACTTTTGTATAGGTGCTGACCAATTCTCTGCGTTACTACCTCCGAAGGCCTGAGACGGATGAAGACAGTTACTGATTGTTGTGCTACCCAACCTTCTATGGACATTAAATCAGAAATTATAGACTCTGAGGCCTTCCCACATTTGCATACGAAATTTCCATTGTAGCCAACAAAATATAGCTCATCTGTCATCTAATGCGTACTTATAGATGGGATTGAAATTAGGCTTCTGAAGCAGTTACGACATTTTGCTGTCGAGCAGCTGGGAGCTTCAGGCTTAGGTTTCTGCCGCCTTTATGCCATTTGATTCCGATTGTAAGGGATATTATTGGAAGGTCTTCACATGTTGGGTCTTGTCTGTAAGATGGTATAATCCCTTTGCTTGTAAACTTGGTCATGATGTCTTCTGTGATGAAATAAAAGAGCATCGCCATATTACAAGGATCGAAAGTGAGTATGTAATGACTGATGGAAAATCCAAAAGTATTGCATTTCTTTGGAGTTAATCGAGCATAGATTTAATTATTCAAAAGCCTTTTTATTGGTTTTCTCGGTGCCATATATCTGCCGACCGCCATATATCAACGCCTGAACCCAGATTCAGAGATCAACAACTATCACAGTGTTCAGGATCAGATCGCAGGAGTCTGATGTACCATTCGACACTGGGAGTATCCAATTGGAAGCTGGCTAGTCAAAATGTCAATGGTCATGTTGGATTTGGACAGCCCAGATGTTCAGATGATGAACCCCGTTTGGGGATCTAGATCATCATCATGCACATGTCTCGGTGCAAAATAGACGGCTCAGATCGCGCGTGCACCTCATGGAGCCAGAAGCCCAGAACCACAGCTGATCTGGTTCACGTGGCCTTGCTTTCCTCCGATCCCTCTCCCCCACTCGAACCCCGTCTTCTCTCTTACCGCCGCCACCGCCGCCGCCGTCTGGCGCCAGCCATCTCAGTCGAGCCCCTCCGTCGACACTTCACACCACCAGGTCGGGGGCCGCCACCTGCAGGCGCCCTCGACCTCTTGCGGCGGCTCCCGACCGCTTACAGCCGCCGGAATCTGGTGGGGGCGCCGCCGCCGCATTGGCGGCCCGGAACACTCCTCGCCTACTCCGCCGCGCCTCGTACATGGCGAGGCGTCGCCGGGTAGGCCTAGAACCTTAATCCATGCTATTCAACGTCTCATCCTGCAAATCCCAAGCTCCTGTCGCCGCCGCCGCCGCCGTAGCAGTTATCTCCAGCCTCCGCTTCACCTCCTCCTTGCCGGCGTTGATCCCGTCAGCGCCTCCGCCGCCTGAGGAGGACCAATTCGCCGCGCTCCTCGCCACCGATCCTTCA
Organism: Eleusine indica; assembly: GCA_030378355.1. Classification (NCBI taxonomy): domain Eukaryota; kingdom Viridiplantae; phylum Streptophyta; class Magnoliopsida; order Poales; family Poaceae; genus Eleusine; species Eleusine indica. The sequence goes on from CM059494.1 coordinate 53,096,611, forward strand.
CCGCCGGAGCCTCTCCGCCTGGTGCTGGCCACGGGCGACGTCCCCGCCGCGCTCCGCGGCCTCCCGAGCCTCGCGCGCCAGCTGTTCCGGTGGGCGGAGACCACGCCGCGCGGATTCCCCCGCTCCGCCTCCGCGTTCGCTGCCGTCCTGGTCCCGCTCGCCCAAGCCAACCACATCCGCGCGGCTTACCCTGTCTCGCGCCGAGCCCTCCACCTCGGCCTCCTCCTCCCGCTCGTGTCCCTGCTCCTCTCCTCTCCTCTTTCCCCCTCCCTCCGATCCCTACTGAGCCTCCTCCTGCGCTTGTCCACCAAGTTCTCGGCGCAATGCCAAGCTCAGGACTTTGCGCCCACCACCTGTTCGACATTGTGCCTTTCTGCCTTCATTGAGATGGCACGCCATGGCGTGGCGCCTGATGTCAAAGACTGTAACCGTGTCCTCCGCGTGCTATGTGATGCAGCCAGGTGGGACGACATTCAAGCTGTGTATGCAGAGATGCTCCAGCTTGGGATTGAGGCTAGCATTGTTACCTATAATACATTGCTGGACTCATACTGCAAAGAGGGAAGGATCGATCAGGCTCTCACTCTGGTGAACGAGATGGAAACCCAGGGGGCAGGCTGTTTGCCGAACGATGTCACATACAATGTGCTGATTAGTGGATTGGCCAGGAAAGATAAGCTGGAGAAGGCAGAAGAGCTGGTTGACAAAGTGCGACAGCTCAATAAAGCATCATCTTTCACTTACAACCCACTTATCACTGGGTTGTTTGCAAGGGGCTTTATCGAAAAGGTTGAGGGTTTGCAGTTGGAGATGGAGAGCGATGGTATTATGCCTACAGTGGTGACATACAATGCAATGATTCAGGGTCTGCTTAAAAATGGGCTGGTGAAGGCCGCAAAGATGAAGTTTGTGGAAATGAGAGCGATGGGCTTGCTGCCAGACTTGATCACATACAATTCATTGATAAAAGGATATTGCAAAGCAGACAAGTTGAAAGAGGCACTTTGGCTGCTTGGCGACTTGAGGCATGCAGGGTTAGCGCCAACAATTTTGAAATACAACATTCTTATAGATGGTTACTGTAGATTAGGTCTTTTAGAGGAAGCTAGAAGATTCAAAGAGGAAATGGTCTTGCAGGGCTGTTTGCCCGATGTTTGTACATATACTATTCTTATGAATGGTTCATGTAAGGTTAGGAACCTTGCTATGGTAAAAGAGTTCTTTGATGAGATGCTGAGCAAAGGTTTGCAGCCAGATTGCTTTGCATATAATACAAGGATTTGTGCGGAGCTAACCCTAGGGGATACTTCTAAGGCTTTCCAGTTGAGGGAAGTGATGACGTCGGAAGGAATATGTTCTGATATTGTCACTTACAATATTCTTATTGATGGAATGTTGAAGACTGGTAACCTGAAAGATAAGGATTATCTGCTGATGAACTTGATCAGTGATGGTTTACAGGCTGACTGTGTCACATACACCTGCTTGATTCATGCTCAGTGTGAAAGAGGACACATAAGCAAAGCAAGGGAGATTTTTGATCGAATGGTTTCAGATGGTCCGCGGCCCTCAGCTGTGACCTACACTGTTTTTATTCACACATATTGTAGAAAAGGAAATCTTTATTTAGCATATGCTTGGCTTCAGAAGATGCTGAAGGAAAAGATTGAACCTAATGTAGTAACATATAATGTGCTCATACATGCACTATGCAGCATGGGCAGGACTCACTTAGCTTATCATCATTTTCATGAGATATTGGAAAGGGGATTGACACCAAACAAATACACCTATACTTTGTTGATAGATGGGAACTGCAAAGAAGGCAACTGGGAAGAAGCAATAAGATTGTATTTTGAAATGCATCAGAACGGTATTCATCCAGATTATTGCACGCATAATGCCTTGTTTAAGGGCTTTGATGAAGGGCACATTCGTCTTGCAGTTGAATACTTGGAGAATGTTGTTTTGGGTTAATAGATTGGCCTTTCTGAAAGATATAATATTTTTCTTGCTTGGCTGATATGTCCATGTAAGAACAGTTTCATAGATGCATATTTCTCTTCATCAGTGGTTCGTTAAATAACTTTGCTATATATTCAAGCTTTGATTTTTTTTGTTGGATCAGGCGATGATAGATGCAGTTCGAGGGGAATTCCTTTTGAAAGGGAAGGAAAGGAGATTGAAAGAATATTTGCTGAGTTAAGAAGCTGGGATGAATAGTTATGCACAAACAGGTGTTCCTCTTGCTGCCAAACTTTGTCACAATTCTTTCCTTGTTATTTTACTCATGGAGATACATTTTCTAAGCGAAAGCTGTCATTGTTGTTCTTGTTTCCAAAATCTCATGACATTCTTGTATCATCATTTATTCGGTCCTCTTTATTTTTTTTCCTTTCGGTAAGATGCAACTCATACCTTTGGGTCATGCAGCAATTGATTGCATGGTGTGGTTCATGTCTCTGCTGTGTTCTCACAGTCTTGTACCAAGCGTCAGACGCAAGTGAGCAGCCGATGTGTTAGCTTTGATTGGCCAGCTAATTTTTTTCCGCACACGATTAAATGAGTGGGAAACTATTGTGCATCACTATGACTATTTCTTGGTCTTTGAGCTCACATGGTTATATTACTATTTTCAGTAAACACTTGTAGTTATGAATATGTGAAAGTAGATATTCTTTTCTGAGGTTCATTCTATAGATTTTGCAAATTAATGATTGACCAAATAGGAAGAATATAGCCTTTTACATAAGTGTGTTTTCACAGCAGGCATAATATTAGGATCATGGAAGAGTTTACACTTCATATTATATGTCATGGGCATAGGGCAACCGGCGAGCTAACCACCCTACATTAACTCACTGGCCTATGGTGCCTAGGTGAATGCCCTACGCCTTTATATACATTTACTCATGTGAGTACTTTGGCGGTAGTAATTATTAGCATACCGTTGCTTTAGTTCTATGGGATGAAGGTGCAGACATCATCTATTGCTTTACTTATTTCTCTCTTTTTCGAAATATACTGGTCCTTGGTTGAGTCTTTTGCTGAATGCACTTCCTGATATTCTTGTATTTGTGTGAAAATTCAAATAACTATTTCCTTTCATGTTAGCAACTCTTTATTGCCGTTTGGATAAGTTGATTTATTATTATCACTTAAACAGTTGTGAACTTTTCCCTGTGGTGGCTGTATTGAGGTCTCACATGCTGCTTTAGGTACTTAATATGCCAGAGAACTGTAGCTTAAACAGTCCATCATTTGAGTTCGACCAATCTTCATGTAGCACTTGCTGCTGTTCTTAGCATTTTGGAAATGGATTTAGAATCACAGAGCCAAGAACTCTTCCACCAAGAGTGCCTTGAAAATTTGGTCAGTCCATCCATATACCAACATGAACATGTGGCCACTCTTTGTCACTTCATGATATTTGATCCATGGACTTCCAAATGTACTGCTGCAGCTTGACCAGCGCCGACCTATATTTGTATTCTTGGCAGATGTGCACAGAATTCTCATTGAGGAAATGGATTGTCAATATTAATTATTTAATTGTGTCAAACTCCCATTCCAAAAGACACAAGTTAATTACAGTGCGTTGATTCATAAATACCTTCCTGCCTTGATTTTTTCTTGAAATTGAAGTAGCAACTCATTTTATCCAACAAATCCTAAAAGGGGGTAGGTTATTTTTTCCCCAAACATTGATTTAGGTCAGCTTCGAGTAAAAAACATTTACGATGATATTTTGTCATCCAGTAGTTCTCATGTATATAGATATTTGAATTTGTTGTCTTTATGGTATAAACACATGGGAAGCAAGTCAAGTTACATCTTTAATTGTCATTTGGCTATGAAGATTATTTATGTTAAATGTTTTCTCATTACTCTTTCAATTTTTATAATGTGATCTACCTCAAATGGGTCATGTCATTGCCATCATCTTCTGAAGAGCCTCCATATCATGTGTGTTAAACATTTCAGGATTGTGCATGGATGCTGCTGAACAGCTGAAGGTGGAAGCCAGGGGTCATCCACAGGTAGAGCAATGGATGCTATGATGTAGGCAATTGAGAGGATCCTCTGCTCTGGCACAACCAGTTTCTTGATGGCATGGATAGATACCCCAGCCTGGAGAGGCCAGCAGTGATTGATAATTGGCACAACCAATGCAGCTCCTGCAAGCCTTCACACACAACATAGGATCCAACCATGAACATTTTTTTTTTCTCAAACACACAGGACAACTGTGTATTAAGAGGAGAAAAAAGGTTCTTATACATGAACTCCCTCCTTCCAGGACCAAGAAAGGAGGGATTGAAAGACAGATGTTAATGGTTGGATTCTATGTTTGCCTCTGAGGTACATACTGGAGGTGTCCCCAAATTCTGACAGAAGTCTACCTAAGCTCCAGCTGATTGGCAAGTTCTTCATTCTCCAGTGTCTCGCACTTCACATCCCACCCTAGTTCGGGTCACTTTTTTCCATACCCATCTCTATCAAAAGCAGAGGTAAATTCTTGTTCTTGTACAACATTCTGCCTCAATTTAAAGACAGAAAGCAGAATTAGAAGAAATAAACTAACATTTCGTTTCTAATTGTGCTCTGCTGGCTGTTTTACCTTTGAAACAGGCGAGCACAAGTCATTGGTGCTATCAAATGCTTCATCGTGGGCAGTGTCAAAAGTCATCCACCTTGGTGCTAAATGCTATCAAAATGTCCAACCGAGGAGCACATTCAGCAGGTGTTCTTAGGTGAGAGAACAGATGTGATCTGGTGAAGACATCTTTGTCTCTTCGAGTGGCGGGGCAAACATGCAGTGTTGGGTGTCATTGATTCTGTTGGTGGCCGTTTTGACATCTTTTGCTTTAGCTTGTTGCTGAACGGTTGACATTCATCCGTTACATGGTGAATAGTTTGCAGTTAATTTTTTTATGCAACCATGGGGAAGTTAGCAAGTGGCAACGGATCTGGTGATTCCTATTTTCTTTTTCTCATACTGGGCCCCCGTCTGGCAAACGATACGGGAAGTTGTTGCTTCACTGACCTGTGCAGGGTTCGCAACAGCGAGATCTCACTGGTGATACGCAGCCTAGTCATAAAAAGGTGCTTAGCACAGTGAATCAGAGCGCGTGCTCTCTTGTTATCTGGTAATCACCAGAGATACATTCACGATCTCAATCCAATGACAGCACCGAGTGGGTACTGCAAAAGACTTAGGTTATGTTCGTTTCTTTGCGTTTTAAATTTTAGTGTTGTGATATCAATCCTTCAAATATTAAATATATGAATTAAAAATAAATTAAATATAAAATTAATTACACAGTTGGATGTTAATTTATAAGACAAATCTATTAAGATTAATTAAGTCATCATTAAGAGATGTTTACTATAGGATTATATTATCTAATCATGATCTAATTAGTCTTAATAGATTCATCTTGTCAAGGGTGGTTATGGACTGGGTTTTGTCCGTGTTTAGAATGAAAGAGACAATGGAATAGTGGAATCACTGTTATCTTTATTACTGTTCACGGTTACACTTTATAGTGGGAGAATCAAAGGGGTGTGTCCCTTCCCACGTTCTTACCAGAACGTGGTGACGATAGCAACTGCCCCTTTAGTGGTTGTCAAATGATCATTTTATTTGATTTGTAACAATCGTTCTTGATCATTTGATCATCGTCTTGATAAACCGTGAGTACCTTCTCCAAAAAAACCCTGTGGGAAAAATATGGAAAAGTATATTCAAAGATGCTGTAAAAATCTTCTGAAAACCTAGTGGTAAAATAGGAGATAATACTGTAACATATAAAATGTCTTTGACACCTCCTTTAAAAAACCCTCACAGGGAAAAATCAGGAGATAGACATTGATCTTGTGTTGATATTGCCTTATTAAAAACCTAATATGAGAAACTTTTAAGTAAAACTCATATAGGAAGAAAGAGTGCAATATGATGTTTGATAACAGGTTACGTGTTCATGAGGACTCTCCCCTTGAACCTTGCAGGTCCCTAAGCCTTCGCATACCAATCCCATGAACAAGTTTACTAAAGATGGAATATGGTAGAGACTTAATAAATAAATCTGTGAGATTATCACAGAATTTGACCTGTAGGATATTAACCTTTCTGCTTTCTTAAAGCTCATGAGGGTAAAATAACTTGGAAGCAATGTGCTTAGTGCGATTGCTCTTTATGTAACCCGTTTGCATCTGTGCAACGCAAACAACATTATCTTCATAGATAATGGTTGGTGATCTAATAGGACCAACACCACATGACTGTTATATGTGGTTAATCATTCTGTGAAGCCAAACATATTCACGTGATGCTTCATATAATGCGATGATTTCAGAATGATTGGTGGATGTAGCTACCAGAGTCTGCTTCGAAGACTTCCATGAAATAGCCATACCTCCGTGTAGAAATACAAATCCTATCTGTGATCTGGCATTATGGGGATCAGATAAATAGCCAGCATCAGTGTATCCAATCAAACTTGAATCTTGGTTTTTCTTGAAGAAAAGACCTAGATCCTTGGTGCCTTGGAGATATCAAAAGATATTCTTGACTCCATTCTAGTAACGTTTGGTAGGAGCTGCGCTATGTCTAGCTAGTAAATTCACTCCAAATGCAATATCAGGTCTGGTGCAATTTGCAAGATACATTAGCACTCCAATGGCACTGAGATATGGAACCTCTGGGCCTAACACATCTTCTCCATCCTCTCTTGGTTTGAATTCATCCTAGTCCACTTCAAGAACCCGAACGACCATAGGAGTTTTAACTGGATATGCTTTATCCATATTGAATTTCTCCAATATCTTCTGGATATAGGCAGACTGGTGGACAAGAATTCCTGTAGGAAGGTGTTCGAGTTCCAAACCCAAACAAAATTTGGTTTTACCCAAATCCTTCATCTCAAACTCCGTCTTTAGATGATTGCGCGCTTCTTTTATATCTTGTGCGTTGCCAATGATGTTAAGATCATTAACATATACTGATATAATACAAAATCTTGTAGGAGATTGCTTTATGAACACGCATGGGCAATCATCATTGTTTGAGTATCCTTTATTCAAAAGAAACTCCTTAAGTCGGTTGTACCACATTCTTCCTGACTGTTTCAAGCCATACAAAGACTTGTTTAATTTTACACAATACATATTGCGGTTTGCGTTCGGATTCGGCACAGAAATTCCATCAGGAACCTTCATGTAAATCTCAGAATCCAGTGACCCATAAAGATATGCAGTCACTACATCCATCAACTGCAAAGATAGATGTTTTTGAACTGCCAGTGATATCAAATATCGGAACGTTATTTCACTCATTATTGGAGAATAGGTTTCATTGAAATCAATGCCTGGTCTCTGTGTGAACCCTTGTGCGACTAACCTCGCCTTGTATCTCACCACCTCATTATTTTCATTCTGCTTTCGAATGAAAACCCATTTGAATCCTACAGGGAAGATTCGGGGAGGAGTAGGTATCACTGATGAGAATACCTCTCTTTTCTTGAGGGAGGTTATCTCTGCTTCGATTGCTTCCTTCCACTGATTCTAGTTCGAGCGTCGTCTACACTCTGCCATGGTCTTAGGATCTGGATACATCAGGAGGTTACTTGCAATCTTAGCTGAGAACTGCGTGTCGACGACCGTAGTCTTACGATCATATGATTCTCCAGAACTTGCATAGTGGATTCATATTTCATGTACCCCTTATAACTCCTCATGATTTCCCAATACGGGAGAAACAGGGTGTTCCGATGTCCCAGCCTACAAAGAAGTGCGCACTTGAGTGCTGGGTTGTGGACGTTGCACATCCACAGGGTGTATACCACGCTCTTGGTGTCCGTCAACCATTTGTTGACTTATATTTACTAACTTGGAAGCTCTCTTCCTCTGCCCCTTGCTGGATGTCGTATCCTGCTTGGCGGGCGCTTCCCTCTGATGCTTACTAGAAGCCTTATCCTGCTTGGCGGCCGTACTTCTCCCCCTCTTGTTCTGAGACGTGAGTTGAATGGTTTTTATTGGAACCTCCACTCTTTCCGGTGCATTCCTGGCGGGATTTAAGGATTTTATGACACCTTTATAGTCAGTAAATGCATTTGGCAGATTGTTTGCAGTTTATTGCAAATCAATGATTTTCTGAACTTGAAGTTCAGTCTCTTTTGTACGTGGATTGAGGACAGGATGGTTTCATCATCCCAAATAATTTCCTAGCTTTCTTTTTGGTACTTAAAAATCTCCCCCTAAAGCCAGGAAATGGTCCTCATTAAATATGCAATCAGCATAACAGGCCATAAATAGATCCCCGGTAAGGGGTTCTAAGTACTTAATGATCGACAGAGATTGATATCCCACATATATCCCCAACTTCCTGTGTGGGCCCATAGCTGTACGCTGCGGTGGTGAGGTCGGTGTGTACACTGCGCAATCGAACTTACGCAGATGGGAAATACTTGGAGGATTTCTACGTACAAGTTGCAACGGGGAGGCGCTGTGATATGCAGTTGGACGTAATTGAATCAAGTCAGCAGCATGTAATACTGCATGACCCCAACACGAAGTTGGTAAGTTGCAATTATGTAGCATTGGTCTTGCTATAAGTTTGATTCTCTTAATCAGAGATTCAGCCAAACCATTTTGTGTATGGACATATGGCACCGAATGCTGAACTTGAATTCTTTGAGCCATACAATAATCATTGAAAGCTCTCGAGGAAAATTCTGTAGCATTGTCCATTCGAATTGATTGAATCCGATGTTCAGGGAAACTTGCTTTCAACTTAATGATCTGAGCAATGAGTTTTGCAAAAGCATGGTTACGTGTCGATAAAAGACACACATGAGACCATCTAGTAGACGCGTCTATTAAAACCATGGAATACCTGAACGGTCCAGACAATGGTTGTATTGAGCCACATATGTCTCCTTGAATTCTTTCAAGAAACTTGAGAGAGTCCACTTTAACCTTAAGAAAAGATGGTCTTAAGATCAACTTTCCCATTGCACATGTGGTGCATAAAAAATCCGAAGATTGCAGGAATTTGGTATCATTTAAATCATGACCAATGCAATTGCCTATAATTTTCCTCATCATCCCAACTCTGGGATGTTCAAGGCGATCATGCCAAGTCTGAAATGTGTTAACATTCTGGAAAATTACCTTATATGCAACATGCGGTACGGGTTTAATGTATGTGTAGTAAAATCCCGATGGTAAAGAAGGAATTCTTTCCAGAATATCTTTGCCATATCCGTTATCCTTTGTAATGCGGAGTAATTCCTCATTGTTGTCTTCATGGGTTTCAACATGTAACCTATTTTTTCGGATATCTCTATAACTCAGCAGAGAACAAGTTGAATCTGGATACAATAATGCATCCTCAATTGTTATTTGTGTTCCTATGGGAAGCGTGATAGTTGCTCGTCCAGAGCCTACTATCGTTGCATCGCGCCCAGCGATTGTCAAAACATTTCCTGGCCTCTTTGTCAGAGTCTGTAAATATTTAGTTTCCCTAAGTATAGAGTTTGTGGTACAAGAATCCACAAGGCATAATTCTTCCTCCATCAGATTGACTCCCGTAAGATCTATAAATAAGAATTTCCATAAATTCTCAATCATCATATAGAAATACATACAAACTTTATTCATTAGTAAGTATCAAAGTGCTGATACAATATAGGAAGACAACTACTTATTACAATAATATTTATCTAGAGATGTAGACATATAAATATCTATGGAGATTATGGATCCTAGTTGAGGTCTCCAAACAGATCATTCAAAGCAAATTCCATGATCATGTTCTCCGTGTCCGCGTAGTCATTGGTCGTCAAGGGAGGCTCGTTGCGACTTGGTTCCATTGGAACTTGCTGCGAACATCCAGTCTCCTCATTCTTCTCGGATTGGAAGTTGAAGTGAGCTTCATATCCAGATCCTTCAGACTTGCCTTTACCTAGGGACTTCTGGTACAGATCAACCAAGTGATGGAGGGTGCGACATTGCTTAGCCAAGTGCTTGTAGCATCCATACTTGTAGCATTTCTTGTCACTCCTAGACTTTGAAATGCCATCCCCTTGAACCTTTGCTTGTGACTTACCCCTCTTCCTGTTGCGTTTTTATTTGGTTTTACCTTTAAAGTTTGGTGCTTGGACTTTTGGTCCTCCAAACTTGTTGCTACTCTGTACATTATGATGAACTTCTGGCAGAGGAGCAGACCCAACAGGGCGTTGGCGATGAGTTCTCATGCTGAGTTCATCATGCTTTTCTGCCTGAAGTAAATCATGAATAAGGTCAGCGTAACGTTTGTAATTCCTACCACGGTATTGCTGTTGTAAGACCCTGTCAGGCGGAAGCATAGAGGTAATAGTTTTCTCTATCTTCTCTTCCTCTGAAGGTTCTTTCTCACAGAAATGCAACTTGGCACAGATCTTATGAACGACATGGTTATACTCTCCAATGGTTTTAAAATCCTAGAGACGTATTTGAGACCATTCATGACTAGCCTCGGGCAGGATGACTGTCTTGTGCTGTTCATATCTGTTTTTCAAGGACTGCCATAAAGCACTTGGTTCCTCTTCCATCACATACTCCGCCTTGAGATCGTGATGTATGTGGTGCCTTATAATGTGTAAGGCATTATACTTGAATTGATCAGGAAGTACCTCCGCTCTCTCCTCAGGAGGAGTGAGAGCTGCCAGAATTCCTCTAAAAGCCAAGCTGATCTAGACATCCACCGCCCATGTAGGATAATTATGGCCATCGACAGCAAGTTCATCGAACTCTGGAGCCATGAGACCTACATAGGTGCAACCAGAGATTTAGTTAAAAATCCATCATGGTTATGTTGTTGTAACAATGCAAATTCACAAAGACTTTACATATAGTTTGATGTGAATTAAACTCCAGTGTGTAAGAGATAGCAATCTCCATTGCCACATAATATTTGCAAGAAATAAGAATCTCAATTGTAAATAACAGTGTCGTAATCTCAATTTAGTGTGTATTATTTAATTCTACGTGAACTAAATGTTATTTGCAAGAAATATGCATCTCCATTGCAAAATCAAGTATTGTAAAGTGTTGTTGTGTTTACAATTCAATTCTACTCAAAATAAGCACACAAAGGCTAATGAGGTTGAATTGACACTTGCAAGAAAATATGAATATCTCTATTGCAACTAGGGTAAATACTATATTATGTCGTTACAACAAACACATTTGATATAATATACTTCCAATCCTAACAGATAGATTGAGAACTAAACTACAACATAGTACAATATTACACACAAATACAGTGAAGAACAGGGGCTAAATTGAGTATTTACAACACTAAAATAATTAAAACTGAAGAGGCCATAATTCACATGAACTACAAGGGTCTCTATTAAAAATGGCCAGATACACCAACCTCAGCCGCATGGGCCAAGGCAATCTGGGCTGCGGTCTAGTTGACCTGGCGGCCTGCGGGCGCCGTGCCTGCCCGCGCATAGGGGGGCGGTTGCGGCTCAACCCGACCACCGACAGAGGGAGGGGGGCGCGACCCAGCCCAGCCGGTAAGGGCGGTTGCCCCTATAAAGGGGGGACGGTTAGGGTTTCCAACCCTAACCGCTCACCAGCCCCTGCCGCACCTGCCGGGCGCCGCCGTCGTACCCGCGCTCCTCCGACGAGGCGCGGCGGGATCGGGAGGCCGAGCTCCTGATGTGGCAGCCTCCCTTGCCGCGAGCCCGCGCGCTGGCGAGCCCGCGCGCTCCAAATCTGACACGCCGCCTGTGTCCGGTGAGTCGCGTAGCCCGCCTTAGATCCACCGCAGTGCGCCGCCGTCTCCACCACCTCCCGCCCTTCTCCTACGAGCCCGCGTGCCGGTGAGCCCGCTCGGACCGGTGAGCCCGTCCCACCAGTGAGCCCGCCTCCCCTCGATGAGCCCCTCAATGGCTCGACGAGTCCTCCTCGTGGAGGACACTGTTCGAGTGGATCTCCGCCCTTGCCGTCACAGCCCAAGCACAGGCTTCCCTTCCGAGGCGGCGTGGTGGAGTGCCGGCGAGGTGGGCATGGCGGTGGAGGAGGCGACCCCCATTCGGGGTGTGTGGCGACACCGACATTGAGGGTCCTGCCCCCGAGGAGCCTGGTGCTGATGTGGATGATGACGCGAAGGTGGAGGTGGTGGCCGGCACGGTGAAGGACACAACTTCTCCGGTGACTCGACCGACACCCGCGATGGGAACCCCGAACAGCATGATGGGTTTCTCATTCGGCGTCGGTGTCGGGAGGCGTGGAGGCGTGGATGGGGCAGCGGTGCTTGGACCAGCCCCTGGATCTCCACTAGGACGGCGGAGGAGGCCGAGGTCCCTCTCACCGCGCCTGCCAAGGTTGTCGCGCCAACCACCATGGTCTTGGTGACGTCCATGACTGGCGACTGCCTGACGTCCGCGGCGGCCATGGAGGCCGTTGCGTTGGCGATGGGCGTTGGGGTGATGGTGGAAAGGTCTCTGGAAGAAGACTCCACGGCGGTTCTGGAGGATCCGGCGGCCACGGTAAGTCCGACGACTTCCCTCAAGTGCACGAAGAACAGATATCATGATGACCGTGAGAAGCGACGACCACGACATGGTGCTCACCTTCGGTCAATCTCCGGCAAGCCCTCTGTCTCCGGCGAGTTTCCTTCTTGTCTTTCGCTCAGCGGTTGTAGCGTGCCTGATAACGTGTTTAGAATGAAAGAGACAATGAAATAGTGGAATCACTGTTATCTTTATTACTGTTCATGGTTACACTTTATAGAGGGGAATCAAAGGGGTGTGTCCCTTCCCACGTTCTGGTGTGAACGTGGTGACGATGGCAACTGCCCCTTTGGTGGTTGCCAAATGATCATTTTATTTGATTTGTAACAGTCAGTAATCTATATTTAGTATTTTTAATTAGTATATTAATATTCGATGGAACGGGTTTAAAAATTACAGGGCAGGAAACGAACACCCTTACTTATCTTACGAGATAAAAGTTGTATGTGTAAAGTTGGTCGGAAAGCAGTCAGACTCCAGAGCAGGTGTGTACTTGCTTCGGATAACAACTGGTTGCCAATGACAGATGTTCCCAACTCAGACAAGCTTGCCGTTGTGGTGAACGTAGTAGTGAAAATATAGATGACTTGGGACGTCCAAGATAGTTTTGTTCGCATGACCCAAATGGATCATCTGAACCCAGTTCTGTGGATTTGAGTAACGTTCCTCTAACAGCCAAAAAAAAAAAAAAGAGAGAGAGAGAGGAAAACTGGATTTTGATATTCCCCCTTAATATTAGCTTTCACGATGTATTGCCGAGAGCAGAGCACAGGAACTTTACAGACATAATGAAGACAGATTTTCCCTTCGAGGTATCTCTAATATACTTGAAGGGTCTAGGGGGGCACAGGGGTGTGCAGGTAATTAGACAACTAGAAATATTTGTAAACAAAATATTAAAATGTTTCATGAGATTGATGCTAAGAGACAAAGAGTATGAACAAAAGTACATTCCAAACTAACCAGAAATATATCTTAAAAATCATGTTTCAAAATATCTCCACATTTTGTTCATTTAACAAATCGCTCACTACACACCAAGACTGGGCTAGAATTAGTGCAAATCGTGGGACATGAAACGTATGGTTTCCTGAACTTCTTGTCAGTAGCTGAATTGCTAACTGCTGCCAATCTCTGCTTCCCTGAAAAGCCCCCAGTCCTTGCAGGAAATGTGGAATGTGCACGTTCAAATATAGAACGATTATTTAGGGTTTTATAAACGAATATTTAAACATTCACCCGCTGATTCTCACTTTTTAAACATTCACGTAACTCATGGACATTGTGACCGCCCATCCAAGAACCGAACTCGCACGGAACTCACCCGCTGTCAACCCCCACAATAACAACCTTTGAGTATTATCTTGTGTGCTTGGACACTGATTGCTATTCAATAAGGGGCGACAGCTTGATCCAGGGAGATCCTCCAGGACATGGCCTCTTTCCTCCAAAGTCTTCATGTCATGATCTGAATATCTAATTGCCTCCCTCTATTGGCCCACAATGATCCTCCCGTCAGTATGCATTCAGTTTGGGTACTTACACGCTCTGCCTGTTCAGAGACTCAGACTCGGTGGGAGGCCCCTTTCTGCCTAGGTACATCGAACTTCAAAAGTGTCTAGGTCTCGAAAAACAGCTTGTGACAACCAAGAAACATCGCCATCTACATGCAAGTGAGAGAGTTATTGCTAGAGATATATAGAACTCAGTGAACTGTAAGGAATGAAATTTGTATCTTTTTTCTTTTCCTTTTTTTTTTGCTGAAATACTAAGAATTATAATGCGAAAAGACAAGGATAATCCACATATGATCTTGCCTGTACGTAAAGCTCACCTTGGCACTCACCATCACCAGTCATATAACGGCCAAAAAGGCACAGGATGCAAAATCGGCGGTACTAATTATGGTTAGCCATCGGGAATTGGTTTTCTTTCAAAGAAACCAGCAGCTAGCTCTGAAAAATCCTTTTCTCCCAAAATAATATTATACTTCTCTAATAGGTTACTTTTAAAATCACGGAAATATGTTGACAGATAAATGAAATCAATGCAAGCCATTTTTGTTAAATTATTTTTTTTTTCCAAAAAACAGACAATGATTTTGAGATAAGCAGTCATTATTGGTTGGAATAGCTACGGGATTCCACTATCATAGCTAGGTGTCAAGCAAATATCACGGCATTTGTCCGGGAGCAGAAAATTGTCACCAAGCTGTACTTGACTCCACTTCTACCACTTGTGCAAAGTGCCAAGAAGGCATGATACCGTTTGACCATTACAGAAGAATGCACAAATCTCTGTACTCCGCTCCACCACTTATGGAAATCTATGAAGATTCTTTAATGCCTCAATCAAGACGAACCTATGAACTTTTTATAACTGAAATGACATCTCAGCACTAGACAGCACCTCTACATGATGAAGTGGTGGCGGCACTGCATTCTATTCCTTTATTCTTTTCCATGGCATGTAGCCGTAGCACTCCAAACAAGAGAATAAACAGATAACTATGTCTATTCAGTTGGTATCACAGTTTGAGGAAAGATTCTAACAGCAATAGAACTCAAGAACTTCTCTTTTCCTTAACAGAAAAAGAGGCTGCTACATGAGGCTTACCTAAACAAATAAGCATGCAAAGATGAACATTAGAGGGCAGAGAGGCTTCCACGCGGCCAATGTAACATTTTTCTGTCTCATAGATAACAAATAATCAATAGAAATAAGAGGATAAGAATATTAGCAAGCCAGATCTTAGTGTTATGTAAGTAAACATCAAATCAAGCACGCCAAAAGGAATTGATATTCTTCAAAAAAAGAAGACATAACTCCAAAGCATTACATTCTCTTTTTCTTTGACATTTGCTCCAGAAGTGTGTATTAACTTGCCACCAGCAATTATCAAGATGCTTCATTTTGCAAATTAATCTGAAATGTGCTCTTCAAAACTCATCACTGTAGAATTTGCAGCATGTCAGCAAGGAAGATCATAAGAAAACATCAAAGCAACAACAACAACAAAGCCTTTTTATCCCAAGCAAGTTGGGGTAGGCTATAAGAAAAACATCAAAGCAAGCATGTAAAATAGAACTGATAGTTTCACCAAAAGTAAAGCATAATTACATGTGCCACATTTTTTTTTCCTTTCCATTTAGCTCTGAGTAGTATGCTTTATAAAAAAACTGCATGAAAAAAAAAATCTCATGTGGATAACAGGTAAACCAAAATAACAAGATCAAACATGGTTTTGCAAATCCATATTCATCATTATTCACATCAATTGGTCCTTCCTTCTGATGCTCAAACGAAGTTGAAAGAAGATGCGTGAAGTAATGCTTTCACAGATTCCGTCTGCTAATGTTACAGAAAAGATAAGCCTCTTGGTTGGCTTTAAAAAGTGGTACAACATTCATGTGGCCTTTTCAGTTACAAACACAGCATGCCAAATAAAAAAGAAAGCACTCACACACATGCCTCACATTATCTTTTAAGCTTGCTCTTGAGAACAAACTCCTACCACTATAAATAGAGGCTTGTACTCCACCTGCACCGAATAAGCAGCCCACAACTCATCGTTCAGTTTAGTAGTTCCTCCATAGTTGGAGCATACATTGCACAAAACAAACTGTCCCTCCAGCAATGTCTAGGTCTGTGGAGCCTCTGATTGTCGGGAGAGTGATCGGAGAAGTTCTCGACTCTTTTAACCCATGTGTGAAGATGACAGTGACCTACAACTCAAACAAGCTTGTCTTCAACGGCCATGAGCTCTACCCATCAGCAGTTCTGTCTAAGCCAAGAGTAGAGGTCCAAGGGGGTGACTTGCGGTCTTTATTCACATTGGTAACAAGCAACAAAAAGTTGCAAATACATAATTCAAATACTGTTGTTATACAAATGCCTCACCATCTCTCAATTTCAGGTTATGACAGACCCGGATGTTCCAGGACCAAGTGATCCATATCTAAGGGAACACCTTCACTGGTAATCTTCAGTAGTTCTCAATCTATGAGATTTTTCAGTTATCTCTAACATGTGTATATAGATTAACTAGGCAGCTAGCAAATATTTCCTGGGAAGATAGCACCACATCTTTAATATAAACAAAGCACCATATTTTCTTAGCATTTATAGTGGAGAAGTGTTGCTAAATATTACCTTGATATTCATAGGATCGTGACTGATATACCTGGGACAACAGATGCTTCCTTCGGTATGTTCTTCCCCTCATTTGTTTTTTAGTCTATTCCATGTTCCCAGTTATTCTTTTGAATGAACATGCATATTTGAAACTGCAGGGCGGGAGGTCATAAGCTACGAAAGCCCGAAGCCAAGTATTGGTATCCACAGGTTCATTTTCGTACTTTTTAAGCAGAAGCGCAGGCAGAATGTCACGGTGCCATCATTTAGGGATCATTTCAACACCCGTCAGTTCGCTGAGGAAAATGACCTTGGTCTCCCTGTGGCTGCTGTCTATTTCAATGCTCAGAGAGAGACTGCTGCTAGGAGGCGCTGAATGTGTCAAAGTTAAGATAAATTAAGGTCTTCTGATCTAGCCAAATCTCCTATGCTACAGCTCATGGTCTTATTCTTAAAATAAATCAAAGGCATTTCGCATATTGTATTAGTGTTTGATTCTTATGTATGCAGTAAGATTGAGAACCAAGAGTGATCCATGTTTATGATTGAAATAATTGTATCAACCATTTTGTCAAGGTCAGGGGTTAATACCCAAGAGGCATTATATGCTGCTTGCCTGCTTCACATTATATGCACCTTTTCTGAAATCCGAGTGGAGACCCACCATACTGCCTTACACTATTAAATATGGATATCAATGGGAGTAACCAAAAGTACCTAGAGAGTTCCTACTAGAAGTGTTAATGTAAGAAATTTAGGTTTAGCAGTTAACATGGCTCTTCCAGTCTCACCTAGTTCATAGGACTTCCTTTACATGATTAAGCCTTTCTCTTTAGTAATCATTTTCTGGTCAAGTGAATGATGACAAAGCCAGTGCTAAATAAACTTAGGATGAAGTCTTATCCTAGACGAAAAAAAAACATAAAACGTGCAAGTCCACACAGTGGCGGAGCCAGACCCCATGTTGTGGGTGCTGCAACACAGGCTTAGACAAGAGATTTTCTAAGGGAAATATATGCAAATCTTAGTCTAAACTCTAAAACATGAAAACCTGAACATTTTTTTACTAGCCCATTGACTATCCTCTAGCACAGACCTGGCTGGGAGACCATGCTGGCTCTGCCCCTGAGTCCACATCAGCATAAATGATGTGAACATTTAAAGGAATCTTGCAGTGTTCAGACTAAATTTCAAAAGTCTAAATCACAAAGATATTTGGAACCAATATATCGAGGAGACAATTTCATGCTAGTTAAAGATAGTCACTCGATCAGATTTCCTTAGCCAACAATGGGCCATTCAAACTTCTATCTTAGTTTGATGTTTATTTCTGATAGCATTGGCTGAAAGCATTCTTAAAATTCTAACAAAAAGAATGTAAAAGAACTCTATGATTCCATCTCAAATGAACCCAAAGATGATTCTTGTGCAGTTGGTTCACTGCTCATGTGGACGTGAAAGGAAGGAAGAGGCAAGCTGGCAGGGGGAATTAGTGTGTGGTTAATGTAGAGTATATACAATCAACACATGGGATTCAAGGGTTTCGGATTTAGGATTTCCATTAAAAATTCAACCACTGGAAGAAAGTTTGTTAACTACTGCATCCATGACACTATAACACGAATTATTTGTTGCAGATGGAAATTACATGGTATTTTTTGAATTGTCAAATATTTACATGGTATTTCAACTCTATGGTTTCAATGATAGTGTGTCCTCATCACTGGTGGAAGATAACCAGTGATGTGCAAAGGTAACCAGCACATTTCTAAAAAAGAGCAGTACGGAATTTTTCCTTGGACAGACCACACCCTACAAGTTTGTCTTTTTTCTCTTGCTCTTTCCTTCACCGTGTTCAACGAGCGAATATCACACAGCTATATTGACGGCAGTAGGCAATTATGTCCCCTTTGTTCTTTCTAAAACTCTAGATTCCTTTCCCTATGCCAACATTCAGATGCTTAGCGAAATGCCCCTCAGAGAAACGTGGAACACACCGCATCAGCAGTAGCCAGTTTCCTCACGGATATACTCAATCACCTCTCAGTTCAGTCAACAGAATCAGTTGCAGCTAAGCTACGGAGCCTACGGCATTTCACGAAATGTAAGAACATTTTGCACCGATAGGACTGAAACGCACCGATGAAATTCCTAAACCAGCGGCAGCCGAGCAAGGCCAGGATGCAGCTCGCCCCGGCAATCAGAGAGGTTGTGGGAGAGAGGGCTGAGCCAATCGATCCTTACCGATCACCGCCGACCTCATCTTGACCGAGGCAATCGCCGGAGTCTGGACGCTCCCCCTCCAGAAGCGGGCGAACTGTGCAGGGCTCGGCGGCGCCCGTCGTCGCGGTTCTCGGCGACTGGGGTGGCTCCGCGGGGCCACGCCGAATCCGCCGCCGACGAGCCGTATTCGACGGCGTATTTCCAAGGGACAAGAGTATTCCCACGTAATACACCGCTTCGAATACGCAGGCTAGCAGGCTGCGAATCTTCTACTCATGTACTGGGCCTTGCGTTAATGGGCCAAAATTATGGCAGGGCTATAAAGGAGTACAGAGATCGGGCCGAACAAAATTCAAAGGAGGCGTTCTGGGATGACGGTGGGTATCAATCTAAATATATTAAAAAGCGTGCGTTTTCTCGCAAAAACGCCACTCCACGTCAGCAAATACAATTTTAACCGTCCGATCACGCTGACTGAAATCTCCAACCGTCAGATTGCTCCAAACAACTTTTTCGTCTGGGTCCTTCTAGAAGTGTCCAATCATGGAATCTTTCAAACAAAGTCCTCCCCCTCTTTGTTGTCTTCCTCGACAGATCGGTCCATCTATCCTTTCTACACTGCTTCGCTCCGATCTGCAGCAGCTGCGCAACTTCGCCAACCACACCTACAGTGCGGCCCCATGGCTGCTGCTATGAACTATAAGCTCGGCCTCGCTCCCGTCGCATCGCACCTGACCTCCAGCCCACCCCAGCGACCGTAGCGCACCTGCATCCCGTTCACTCTCCCATTGCACGCCTGTTGTCCAGCCACAAGAATGTGGTCGAGGTCATATGTCTTGCTCTAACTATTTTTTTTTTATTTCTGAAGCAACATGGAAAAGGCGGCAGTCAGCCAACTTCGCTTCGGCGCAAGCAGGAGCCAATCCAAAATCCTTCATCAACGACGAAGAGATAGCTTTGTCCCTCCTCGGTCTTGGCTAGGAGGGCTGCAGGGAGCAATGAGTACTGAGTAGTAGGGCGAGCTCCTTCGTCGGATTTCTCTTCCCATAATAGATGGTGATCATAAGGTGTTTGATGGAATGTCATGGACAACGGAGGGAGCGGGATGTAGCACACGAACTGACATGGTCTGCGTCAGCGTCAGTACAAACAATAACACAAAACATGATGCCTCCTCAACCTGCTCTGCGTTGATTGCTTCTTTCAATCCAATTACCACCGAGAACACCACATGTTTGATGTAATTCCTGACTAACGCACTTCGCTGGAGCTCACTCACACGAGGTCAGGCATCAGTCAAACCAGTGGCATCCATTCTTCTGGTTGCACAACATCCAGTCACATTCCATAGAAGTGGCTGCATTCAGGCAGTGTTAATGCTTACAACACGGCACAACAAGGTCATACAACAAACTTGACTTTGAGCTCAGGTGCGCACCTAAAACAGCCATAAAATGCCATGTCCATCAACAGAATACAGTTTGGTCCACCTACAGTGCCTATGGAGCGAGACATCCTGCATACTGAGTACTAGCGCAGCACTGGAGTCAACAATGGGAAGCTGGACGTGACTGATTTTCCTCAAATTCTATTAGCAGGCCAAAAAGGATCCTACGTTTCACAAAAGATTGAGGTTTTGAGAACAGAGGTATTTACACTGGCAATCTGCACTCTTCAAAAGGTTAGTACTATTGCTAGCTGAAAAAAATAGAGGTACGAAATA
This sequence comes from Eleusine indica, assembly GCA_030378355.1. Lineage (NCBI taxonomy): Eukaryota > Viridiplantae > Streptophyta > Magnoliopsida > Poales > Poaceae > Eleusine > Eleusine indica. Next base: position 53,117,263 of record CM059494.1, read on the forward strand.
AAGTTGCATTTCCTCAAAGACTAGCTTAATGGTATATGCTAGAACATGTGATATTTAGCTTCTAATTGTATACTAGCTCTGCTACATGTTATCACAAATATACTTATCCAGAAATTAGTAATACATAAGTGATAAGGGACACAACCATGAAAGAAATGCTTTGAGAGACTAATAGTACTACTCTATTAAATATCAAATGTATTGGGGTGCTACTATTTCAGTCAACCAGCTTCTCCTGTAAAGGTAATTAACATAGTGTTGCTTATTTGAACATAGATATTTTATAAATGCACTTAACACAATTTAAGCGTAGCAGTGTACTGAGCTATCTGATTGTGAGGATGTGAAAATTTGTGTTGAGACTGTTGGGTTGATGTACTGCAAGGATGTCAAGCAGAGGTTGATGAAACAAAATGTTGCACGACTTCTGCAGATTTTTAAGGTCCTTTCCTCTGGCATTTTGTCAAACATCTGATGAGCTAAAGTATCTAGAACAGAGGAAAGTGAGGGACCTTACTTGATTTGTCAATGTCTATCTTCTCTATATATTCTTAAAAAATGCTCCAGTAAAATTTTGATTTTTATCAACAAGTTATTCCTCAATGTATTCTGCATGACCAAATTCTCAAAATATGGTGACATGTGAGAAACAAGTATGTGATATTCATGGGGCCTCTATGTAACTTTAGTTGCATAACTGGTCTGATTAATTAATTAGTCAAACCTACAACTTATAACATTGCCATCAGTTATAATGATTGACCTAGCAATTTGCTTGTGATTGTTTATGCAACACCAATATTGAAAATAATGCCTTAGTACCTACATGCCTTAGCCCTGCTCCTTGAGGACTTTATGTGACATTACTACTGAAAATAAAAGGAAGAAAATAATGCCCCCTACTGTTTTATCAGGTTCACCCACTTCCATTATAAATAAAGGAAAATGTTTTTTTTTCCTCAACAGCATACAATGTTGGTGAAGTGCTTGAACCTCAAAGTTTTGATTTAGTCTCAATGTACACGGCTCAATAAAATCTGATTGCATTGTTACAATTTTGACACCAGTAATCTGCTTTCAGTATTTAAAAGGTGTATAAAATGATGGTATTCTCGAATGAAATTAGAGCTTTAGCTTGTGATGAAAGGAACTTAATCCATATAAAAGTGTCATATTCTATTTTGATTTTGTGACGTACAAATTTCTGCCATAAAAATAATAAAAAATATTTGAATCTACTAACTGAAAGGACACTTGCATACATGTTTATCACATCAAAGATCTTAGGAGCTGTTTGGAACAATTTAGTTTTAGTTTCAGATGTCATGATACATAACAGTATTACAAATGTTACTAGCGTTTTGCTTTTTCTCCTTCTGCATCCTTTCTACAATCATGAAAGATAAAAATGAGCTCCGGTGAACTTTTTAGTACTTAGTACAAATAAGGAGCTTCCTTTTCATATGGAGGTTTAATTATATCAAGTTTGAAAGACGAAATTGGTACAATTCTGTTGAGCATTTATCCTGCAAGATGGCAAAGGTATTTTTCATGTTTTATTCTTTCAAACTGTCCTAACTATTTATGCAAAAAAAATTCCTTGTTTGAACTTGATATGTAAAGAACCATGTGAATCTTCCTTAGATATGTTCTATAGTTTATTAAAATTATATACAACCTAACTGAACATAAGTTCATTGGTATAACTACATATTCTCTCTTTGCAATAGGTTCAGGAAATGTGTCTGCCTATAAGACGCAGACATGATGACTTACTGAGGATTCATGCCATTATGACATAAGGGTGAAACGTGAATATATAAGTTCAAAACATTTATTGGTCATTAGTTTCAGACTCAAAACAATATATATAGCCTAACTTGGAGTAGGCTTTGATCAATTTCTATGGCTTGTTTGTATTTTGAATTGGTTCCTTTCTTACATGACTGTATACATGCACCTTTCATGCGGGGTCATCTAAAAAGTAAAAAAAATTGAGCGCGGCAACGCCGTGCATATTTTCTAGTTGGTATTTATGGATCAAGCTGCTAGTTCATGTGTCATATTAACTGTTCCTCAAAACAAAAATGTGTCATATTAACTTTATAATACGGACAAACAAATTTACGAATTTATTTTACAGAGTTTTGAACCGTAAACCCCATAAAATGAAAAGGAAAAACTCACATCCCTAAAAGTTCGGCATCTCTGAAAATAGTAGTAGCCGAGGTCATCACAGCATCCAAGAGGATTAGAGGACCATGTCAAGCTCGAAATCGTAATCGTCGTCGGTGATTATCGCCACCTTGGAGCCGTCGTAATTGTGGACTTGTGGTTGACTGTTCCGCTGCCATCGTTAGTGTCGTGATCAGCGACATTAAGCTTGGTTTGCAGCCGTGATGTTATATATGATACCTATTAAGCTTGGTTTGCACGTCAGGGCGGGTGGGTTCGTTCTCAACAAGAATCAGCGACACTAAGAAAAAACTTAACAATATCTTTCCAACAGTGATAAAAATTGAATAAGGCGCCAAAATTCGTCATGAACCGGACCAAAAACACAACACGGACCGGTTACTAAGGCCCAGGGCTTACTTTTCTGTCGTTGGCTAACGTTGGGCGCGCCTGGGCGGAAGCGGAACTTGGACACCATAGCCGTGAACCACCTGGCCTCTGCCGGACGCCTGAGACTTTGAGAGAGAACTTGCGTCTGCTGTGGACAGGAAATGAAAGGTTTTTCAAATTTGAAGCAGCATTCAAAGATCGCGTCAAGTTCAAAGGTCTGCCGACTAGCCACTACTAACTTAAAAAGTGACTAGCAACGAGATTTAGGACGTTTCTTCTAAACTAAAACTTTAGCTCTGTCACATCGAATGTTCAATGTTAATTAAAAGGATTAGATATGAGTTAATTATAAAATTAATTATAGAAGTCCTAGACTAATTTATGAAATAAATCTATAATTAATTTATTATTGACAAATGTTTATTGTAGTATATTATTGTCAAATCATGAATTAAATAGATTCACCTTGCAAATTATGTATAATTATAAATTAATGTTCATCTTGCAAAATATATATATTTGAGTAACAAAAGGAGCCACCACGCTCTCAATATCTAGAAATTTTCACGTTAATCGGAAAAAAAAAGAAAAAAAAATTACCCACCACTGCAATTACAAAAAAATTAGTCAAAAATACCCCTATTTCTCTTAATTAATTACCCACCATTGCTATTTTCTTTTTGCAATTCACGAGTTCCTCTATTCCTCTTAATTAATTATCCCATTGTTTTGTAGTTGACATGAGAGAGAGAGAGAGAGAGAGAGAGTAAAGGAAAAAAAATATTAGTCCAAAAATACCCCTACTAACTCAAGATTGCAAAAAACTTTTTTGCAAATAACATGAGGGGAAAAAATTCTTTCTCTCATTGTTGTTCTCTAATTGTTTGGATGAGCTTTTTTTATCAATCGAATATGTGTAAATTAACTAGGTGCAATAACTTAGATCATTTTTTTCTTTTCTTTTTTCTAGCAATGCATAGCCATTTCCCAAAGGAGTACATGTTGCGAGCCATTGTTTTAAAGTATTACATAGAAATGACCGACACCATCATTTGCAACGGAGAATCTTAGTTTAGGTGCGTCAACATCCAGATCTCATTGACGCATGTCACAAAGATATAAAATCGACGCTAATGCATATCTAAACCGTCCGGTTGCTCATATGAACGGAGTATAATGACTCTTGAACCGCGCAAATGCACGGACGATCCTACTAGTTTAGTATACATTTAATGCTTTAGTATTACCGGACTACTAAATCAATTAGAAAAACAAAATTGGAAAGCAAAGAGGATGAGCGGCAAAATGTTCATGCCTTGGCTCGAGGAGGCGTGAACCGTTAGAGGGTAGTGAGTCAGGGTTAAAATAACCGGTAATAACCGGCCGGTTAACCAGAAAACCGGTCCTGGTCGGTCGTGTTAACCGCCCGATTAGCCCCAAAAAACCGAACCTGATACCGTAGTAATTCGGTTAACCTAACCAGTCGGTTATCTCGATTAACCGACCGGTTTTTTACCAGCCGGCCGGTCAATCCGGTTATTCAAACCTTGTACTGAGTACTGTACTGCACTTGGTTTTTCGCCTTTTCCGGCATGAACAGGACGACCTGGAGTATGGACGAGCGAACAAACTTGCGCATACGTAAACGTGATGATTGCAGAAGGGATCGGACCCGGCCAGCTGCATCACTCGAGTGCAGATGACATCGGCACCGCTCCCTCGTGATCAACCGCTGCCGCTGACTCGAGTCTTGCGCTTGCTACAGTAGCATCGCAATAGAACTGTGAAGGAGCGGTGGAAACATGAGTGCTCCTCGAGCAGGAATGGTCCAAGACTCGAAGTGGAACAAACAACGCTTCTCTATTAGAAGAGGAAAAGGAGCAAACACAATCACTGCAGCGAAGGAATGAAGCGCTGCAACACGGAAGAGGAACCCGATTTCTTGCTAATTAGAGTTATAATATGCTTAAGACATTGCGACGCTACTACTGCAGGTACAAAAGAGTCAAAGACACATAAAAACTCCGCCGCCCCCAAAATACTGCCGTTACTGTCTGCTGACCAGTTGCCAATTAACTTCCTGCCCAACAAGTTTAACTACTGCTCCTAACCAACTAACACACGCAAAAGGTGCATTGCATCAATGCTCCGCTTAACCTAAGCTACCATCCTGCTACCACTAATTACAAAAGGCAAGCACTACAGCCTCCACGTCGTCTTCTTCGCACACGCATACGCATGCATGTGCACCATGATTCCTGGCTTCCTGCTACTTGCCGGGCTGCTTGCCGCCGGCAGGAGCAGAGTGGCCGCCGCCAGCCTGCGCCTGGGACGATGCTGCCGGAGCAGAGGCGGCGGCCTGCTGCTGCTGTTTCTGCTGCTGCTGGCGCTGGAGCTGAGCGAGGAGGGCCTTGTTCTCCTGGTCCAACTGCCGTGCCTTCCGCCGGAGCTCCTCATTCTGCTGCATGATGCAAAGGTTCTGCAGCAGCAGGTTCGAGTTCGCCCGCTCCATCGTCGATCCTTTCCTCCTCCTGCATTCATCGAAAACACATTGTTTACTCTCGCTCTGTTAGCACAGAGATCAGAAAAAAGAGAAATGCAACCGGCTTATGTGCTTAGCTTCTTTTTTTTTTTTTTGCATATATGTATATTCAAAAGAGTGCTACACTTGCAGGCTCGAAAGCAATGCTTGGAACAACTGAAAAGCGAGTTTTGTAAAAGGAACGAAGAGTGCATTTCGGTCTCTAATTCATTTTAAAGAACTACAAAAACTTCTGTCGTGAATGGCATATGATGTCCAAGAAGAGACACACTGCCACAGATTGAAACAAGAGACGGAGAACACAAAAATATATAGCGAAAGGCAACAAAGAATACTATAGCACTGCTTCTATTTGCATCACGTACTTTTCTCGCTCACCTTTTGCTGAAATAATACTCTGTTTTCTCTGTGGTGTGGATCGCTCGTGCCCCGTGGCTGTGTATTTATAGGCAGCCATCCTGGTCATGGAGAGCAATGGCCCCGAGTTTTGTGTTCTTGTGGTTCAGCTTTGGCGTCATCATCCACTGCGGCTGCAGACACGAGGAACCGGCGTCTGCGCCGGGGTTGCTAGCTGTGAAGAAAGCGTCATGATGGTGATGAATTGATGACGCAATTCTGGGAGGGTCCAAAGATACGCAATGATGCTTCTTCTTCCTCGGTCTTCGCCTTCCTCGTGCTTCTTCCGGCCTCCCATCTCTATGTCTCTCTCTCTCAACAGAGAAAAAGATGGAGTAGTAACATATAGTATAGAGTTACGAGCTCAGCAGGACGTTTAAACGTTTGTAATCGATGATGCCTGCGACAAGTAGCCTATATATACAGTGCGCTAGTTGTCTTGTAAAGTCATGCTGTCAACTCAAATGTTCTTGCTGATCTTGAGCTGATCCTGGCCTCCTGCAGTCCCAAGGCTTCAACTCATGATGACCAACATTCAAGTGCATCGCCTCTTCCCGGTGCATGCTTCCATTGACCGGAGCAAGCGAAAACAACCATCTACCGGTGCATCCTCCAGTTTTCCATGAGATTGCTACGATTTCCTTGATGATCTGTAAGACGTGAGAGAAAACTTGACATGCTTGATGATATAAGTATCGAAAATGATGCCTAAAAAGGAAATGAAAAGAAAAAAGGATGAAATGCCGGCTATTTCTTCTTTTCCATGATTCCTTGCGCACAGCTTAAAAGAATACTGTACACTATGGCAGCATACACTGGCAAGCATGTTGGTTCCAAGATTTGGATTGTTGGTCTGATTTGACATGTTGACCATACAAGCCTGAAGCCGAGCTGTCTGGCTGCTGCTGAGCACAGAACAGCCATGATGACGACCGGGCGAACTCCAGTTGCCTGACAGGCAGCCTGCCTTCCTTCGCTGCTTCTTTCCTCTCCCAATTCGGCGACGCATTTGGTAAAAGGAGCACGATCATGTTCTTGCGGTCATGCCTAGGTTCACCCTACCCGTGTTTTTTTTTTTGTTATGGACGTGACGTAGCAGGAGCTAGGAGCTGCACATATACACAAGGATAGAATGAAAAAAGTCTTTTGAAACTGTCTTTTGTGCGATGCGTTAGCGTGGGGACTGTGAGTTGGGGACGCAGGAAGCATGGAATGTTACCTCTGCAGTCAGCACTGCCGTTCCGCTTGCATGCAAGAACGCGACGTCCAGTTTTGCTAATTCGTGAATCGTGTATGGTACTCCTTTCGTGAATCGTGTATGGAACTGTATCAAGTTGCTGCGTTTTATCAGCATGTCAGCGCACTTTGCTCAAAAATCGGTCATGTCGAAAAAGGTTGAGTGTGCAACAGTGAACAGGTCTCTTACGGTTCCAAGGTAAGAACTCATGATGATCTGCTTTCAAGTTTCAACAGCCTGCCTTCTCCGCTCTGCGCGTTCAATTGCCCTATGAACTCATCATGCATGGCACGTCACTTGTCAAGTTTCGTCAAGCCTTGGTTAATTTGACCGGCCGTTTGAACAACAGCCCATGAATTAGTAGGACTGCCTATTACTCATTCCTTTTTAACCTTCGATTTGGATGTTTACATAGCTTGTTACATTACAAAAATTATTTGTAAATTTTGGGTTTCCTTTATTAGTGTGCTGAACTTTGCTCTAGTACTATTTGTTTGTTCAACCAGCAGTTTTCTCCTACCAGAGTAATTTTTTCTAACTCTGAAAAAAATCTTGTAGTTTCTTTTTAAAATTTGTGCAAAAATCTTGGTTCAATATTTATGCTTGATCTGATTGGACGTGTTGACTCCTGAAGATGATGACGTCCTCTTCCAATCCTCTGCAGGGACGACAGATCATCGGGAAAAAGGGACATGCTCGACGGTACTCCTCCAAACAGGCAATCATGATCTGGGAAAGGAAAAACCAAGAATAGCCGTACGACATGGTTTGATTTAGTCTTCATTGGGCTATTATACGTGAACATATGTTAAATAGTAGTACTGTATAAAACAAATACTTTGTTACACTTAATTGAATGCCCTTAACCAAGGGAGGTCCCCTTCTTCTCCTAGCTGATTCTGCGGAGGCACATGGAAACATATTTTTTGTAATTTTACCATTGCCAACAGTGGATCTTGCTCTTTTATCATGATAAGATTAGGCTTTACAAGAATATTATTATAGTCACCACTTTTTTCTTTGTCATTGTCATATATTTTAATAGTTTTGCCACGACCAGCAAAGGTAAGAAATACACAACTATTCTTATGAATGGCAATCGATATATTACCCACTAGGCCACTAGACAGTGGCAGAGTGGGGGAGCATATCCATCCCCGTATGAAAAAAGCCCCCATCATTCATATGCACTCCATATCTCAAAATTTTCCCGTGCCGTACTCATTTGGTTATCCATATCCGTTAATAAATAGCACAAAACTCTCCATTTAACAATATGTAGTCCTTATTTATTATAATTAAATACAAAAATATTTACTTGGAAGGTAACATATAGTACTCAAAATTATTTTTTTATAATATTTACATTGAATAAAAGTTTCTAATATGATGTAGTTGCTACAAAAACCTCAATGTGACACTAATACCTTAAACATTCATTACAATCTATACCTTAATGTCTCATAGGTAAATAGGTACTCCCTTCATTCCAAAATATAATAATTTGAAACTTTAGTCCGGATTCATAGTATCTTCAATGTATTTGGATAACTATGTATCCAAATTTATTGAAAATGCTATGAATATGAAAATTCTCTCTCATAGTCTTTATATTTATTTAGGACAGAGAGAGTATAAGAAAATGGACTATACCCGTTTAACTAATGGGTGGTGAGAATAACCCATTAGCAAATCCATGGGGAGAAAAAAAACTCGAAACCCATATTCTAATAGAGTACCCATTATTATCATCCCATTACTATCCTCATTTCTCTTCCCTACGACTGCTCTTTTTTTTCACTTTTTGCACCGTCATTGGACACTGAAGAAATCAACTGCTCTTCCCTACCTCCTCTCGGCGTACGCACGCGTCGGCCGCTTCGACGAGAACCTCATCGCCCATCACCGTGCAGGAGCTCTCCCCGCGGCGTGCGAACATCATGGCTATTTTTGTCAAAGAGAAGCCGGACTGCTGCAGTAGAAGTAGTGTTTGACAACCCCATTTGTTGTTAAGCTCGGAAAGGTCCAGATTTTTTGTTCAATTCCAGGAAGTGAGCGACGGGAGGCTCTAGGCAGTGTTCTCAGCCTCCAATATACTCTAGACTAGTGTCACGTTTGCTAGATTCTATGCGCCAAATTGGTTACTCTGCTATATTGAGTGTTTGTGTGTTTGACGACCCCATTTGTCATTGGTACATGCAAAAAGCCGGCAAGGCATGTATGTGGCAAACATTTCTATATAAGCAGTAGTAAGTAAACGTCAAATGCAATATTGATTAGGTTTGCTGCAAGGCGATGTAAGTTCGCAAGCAGATACATAATGCAAAGCCGTGATATCGAATACAGTAGAGACAATAGTTATTAGGCTTTTAGGGGGCACAACAGGTGCTAAACCAAGCATGAGAGCAAGCTAAAAGAACAACACTATTATCAGTTGGCGCAGCCAGTCCTAAAATAGGTGTCAGTTAAACAAGCACAGAAGCTGATTGCATTGCACGCCACTAATATCAGAGTGATCAGGGCAGACAAATCAACTTGTGCGGCACTGTGTGCGGAGCTCACGTTGTCCTTCATTGTTGCAAATCCTTTTTCAGTGTTACTTTATTTGGTGCCTATCAGTTAGTACAACAGAAATCTGAGAGACAGGCTTCCAACCTGAATAATTTACTTCTTTCTGAAGCTGAGGCCTGAGGGTTAACAACCAGCAGCTTCTGTGCAGAGACTGCAGCCTAATGTCAGCTGGTGATCTAGTATTGTAACCAGAGATTGCAGCAAGCTAACTTGTGTCAGCAAGTTGAACTTTTCTCACTATGCACCCAAAACAAATGTGGACAAGCACTTATCAACCACAGAAACAGCTGTTCCAGTGAGCTATCTCAGTCCATATATATGTTAAACAAAATGTAGGAGTTTTACTGCAGCAAGTACAGTCACCATCACAATCAATTGGAACAAATAGATCAGCGCCATCAATTGCACATAATCTGCACTTTTCTCTCTGCCTAAACATCTCTATCATTCAATTGTAAGAATTGTCCAGCAAACAAGTTACAAGAGATGTGTAATTTCAGTTATCCGATCTCTTGTCATGTACCAGTACAATATGCTCAAGTTATTATTAACAAGTCAAACAAACAAGTGAAATACGCAATTAGGAGGCACCATTCATGCCTTCCTTCTGGGTAATTAAAAACGACAATGATCTGCCCAACTTACTAGTACATCTATTTCTCATAATGTATCTTACATTTCTCTCTGAATCTAAAGTCTATATAATCTATACATATGTATCAAAAAGTTAAACAATTGTAGTCCAAATTACATCAATTACAAAGATCAACACAAAATTGAGCTGAATCACATCTCCCCAAAGATTTACACTTCTCTCTCTGCCTAAACATTTCTATCTGTGTAAGAATTGTACAACAACAACAACAAAAGCATACAAGCAAAGCAATTACCGTTCACCAGTACACCTTCACCGGCGGCACCTTGAAGCCCGGCGCCTCATCGAGGAACGGCACTGCCTCAGGCCTCGTCTGGAGGTCACGGTAGAAGTCGTACTCTGCCTCGTAGTCGTGCAGGTCCAGCTCCTTCTTCTGGTTGGTGTGGTAATGGTGATTCGCCCCCGCCGCCTTCCCGAACCCGAACAAGCTCACCTCATCGCACACCCCCAGCGCCATCACCACCGCCTGCAGCCCCGACGAGTAATGGAAGTACCTCTCGTCGTGCCTCCTAGTCCAATTGCTCGTCGGCTCTCCCGTGGCGGCGACGAACCGCCGCATCGAGTAGTACTTGGCGACGCGCGCGCACAGCGCGTCGAGTCGCACGTCGGTGATTAGCAGCGGGAACGGGGACTCCGGCGTGGCGGTGGCGTTGCAGATGACGGCGTCGAGGAGGTGCGCGGGCTGGCAGACGTACATGGCCATGGGCACCGCGCGGCCGTACGGGTGGCAGCCGCAGCCGGCGACGGAGACGGCGGAGCGGGTGGCGCACGCGTGGAGGATGTTGGAGTTGACGAAGGAGAGAGAGGTCTTGGCGCCCACGTCGGCGGCGAACCCCGCCACGCGGGCGTTGTTGAGGCGGACGACGAAGTCGTGCTCGTCGATCAGTGGGCCCCGGCCGGAGCCGAGGAGGATGCCGCTGTTGCCGACGACGGCGCAGGTGGGGAATCGCCCCCGTCGGTGCCGGCCGAGGAGGGCGGGGAGTTCGGCCAGGACGCCAGCGACGGGGAGGTGGCGGTTCGCGGGGAGGAAGCGGCGGAGGGAGGCGCGGAATGCGGAGAGGAGGGCGGCGGAGAAGGGGATCCCGTCGAAGGGGATGCGGAGGCGGGCGACGGCGCGCTGCTTCGGTGGGCCCGGGGCGGAGGAGTTGTGGAAGGGGACGCGGAGGTAGAGGAAGCGGTGGTGGTTGCCGATGCTGGGGAAGGAGGTTATCGAGGCGTTGGCGAAGAGCGCCGCCGCATCGGAGAGTATCTGCTCCCCGCCGACGTCAATGGCGGCGAGGTGGCGGAGGAGGCGGTCTCCCGCTGATTGGGACGGGTTCCGGGGCAGGAACTGGCAGCGGCGAAAGGAGAGGGAGACGACGAATAGCAGGAGGAGGAGGACGGGAGGGAAATGGCGGCGCTTCATCTCCGGCGATGAAGGCGCCGCGGGCGGCGAGATCCGGCGGCCATGGCCATTAGTAGGCGGATAGAGTGGTGGAGGCGCAGTCACCGACGGGAGGAGCGTGGTGGGACCGTGAACTGGGGAAGACGTGAGTGATCTGTTCACTGACATGTGGGTCTCCAACGAAGCTATTGGCTGGCTCGTCAGTTTTTGTTGGTTGTTTGGTCAACCATTGCTGTCAGAAGTTCTTTTTTTGAAAAAAAACATTGCTGTCAGAGCAGCCAACCATGGATAGTTTCTGGCTGCGGGCTAACAGCTTCTTCAATGATAAAGTTAGCTAATAGGTAACGGCTAACTCTTACAAAGAATTAAAAAAAAATGAATTTATATTTAAATCTTTTATTTTTTTTAGAGGCTATCTATTGAGAAAAAATTAATTATTTTTAATTTTTTTTTAAATAAACAATTTTAAGAGACAGTTTAGAAGTAACTATTGAAAACGCTCTAACGACGATTAGCACTAGATCAGTCCAATCGTGGCAGCGTGTAGAGGGGGGGAAACGGTCGTTCAAGTCAGAGATAAGTTTGACAAATCCAGATTTGTTTTTTGAGATCAGGCAAATCCAGATTTGTGCTTTCTTTTTTGAAAGGAATTCAGATTTGTGTTATTTGTTAGCAAACGGTGTGTTAGTCATGATCTCGTATTAAATTGGGCCCAAATTTTGGTTTGATATTGTTTTTGAGCGTTCGAATGATAGATTTTTAATTAATAACTAATTTATTTTTATTTAATAATAATAATAATACATCAAATAAAAAACACATAAAAGTAACAGTCATGTAGCCCGATTAACGGGCGACAAGGACACAACAAATGCAGACACTTGTTGGCTGTTCAGTGGGCGATCAGAGCTTAACGGACGATTATGTCCCTGTAGCCCGAAGGGTGAGCGCTAAGGATCACAGGACCTTTTTATTTTTGAAATTTTCAAGATCTAAAAATCTGAAAGATAAAAAAGACCCTATGATCCCTGGGGCGACAGAGATCTAATCACATGTTAAACCCCCTGTCGTTTATTGGATGGGCAATGGAGCCTATATTTAAAAATTACATATCTCACAGCAAAATAAAAACTGCCAAAATCAGTTGCTCCGGTTTGGTAAATCATACACACCGGTTTTATCAGGGAGCTTGGGAATAAACAAGAGAAACAAGTAAAGCAGCCAAGCCCTAAAAACAAGCAAACTAATAAAACAAACACAGGAACCACCCCAACTAAATTCACAAAGAATTAACCTTAAAAAACAAAGTCCAAAACTGGACCTATCGGTTTGGTAAACCGGACACACCGGTTTTTCAGGCATAGAAAGCAAATAATGATCTACTCACAAATTATGAAGCCTAAATAATCAAGCACTTAACCAAGGTTGCAACAAGGCACAAACAAAATAGAGTCACCAAGACTTTGTATAAATTCACAACTACCAAAATCTAACCCATCGGTTTGGGAAACCAGACTCACCGGTTTTCTCAGGACAGAGATTAAAACAACAAAAATGACATCTCACTGAGATCTAGCAAACTTAATAGAAACTAATCAAGCAAACAAGAACTAGCATATATAACCACAGAGGGTACCAGCACTACTACTCATGCAACCTATTTCATCACCATAATGAAGCAAGATCTCAAGAGAGCAAACCAAGTGAAGCACACGAAGAATTGTTTGTCGAAGTTTAGATTCACCACGTGAACCCTACGTCTCCGTTGAGGAAGCTTGAGCTGCTCAACAACACACTCTAAGCTGGGTCTCTTTCAACCACTTTCTCCGATCCACTATCTTTGCTTCTTTCCTTACGGAGGCGAAGCGAACCTTCACAAACTTTCACAAGGCTCTCCACAAGGTTCGAAGCTCTAGGGCGATGCCTAACTGTCTAGGAAATTTCACCTCCAAAAGTAACAAATACTTCACGGATTAACACCACAATGCTCAAATGCTTAAGTGTGGGATTTTCTTTTTTATGCTTTCAATCTCTCTCAACTCAAATAATTAGGATTTCTCACAAAACACTCAAACCTCACAAAGAGGTGTTGGGGAGAGCTTTACATGGCTTTGGAAGTATTTTCCTTGTGCACACTATCAGTAGCATCCAAAGGAGGGGGGAACAAAGTATTTATACTTGTCCCCCAAAAACTAGCCGTTACACTGAACCAGTCAAAACCGGTCCCTCCGATTTTATAAACCAGTACCTCCGGTTTACCAGAACTGGCCATTAGAGATTTGAACCCAAACCGGTCCCTCCGGTTTGGTAAACCGGTTACACCAGTTTTCCCTCTCATAGTGAGAGTTAGTGTGAGTATAGGCAATATCTTTCTCTCATCTTACTTGGGGTTTTCTTTGAGCATTGAGTTATTATAAGCAAACCATGTAGCATTCCTCTTGATAGAGCGACATGCCTAAACTCAATATTAGACAAAAAGACAATTCTTCTTCTCGAGCTTGCATGATAATGAATTTTGCTACTTCTTCTTTTTTATGCTTCATGAGGACTGTCACATGTGCTTTTGCTGAGCATCATCATCTAGAACTTGTGATTTAGAATTTCTTCATTCATAACATCTATTTGCACCTTTTGGTTCACAAGTCACATTATATCTTCATATTCCAATAAAGATTGATAATTGAAAATATGTGACCACTTGTAGCTCGATCGGTCCATCATGATTGAGCTCCACCTGCCGTTCACCATGTCTAGGGTCCCTCGACGCCAAGACTCCATCTTGCCCTTCTCCCGTGCATGGTCCATCGCGGCCAAGTCATGTCAAATCTTCACCATCTTGCTATTTTGAGCCACACATAACTTTGTATCATCGTTATGCCTTCATTTGAATTCTTGATTGAAATATTGATTTGATCAAGTTGCTTCCCAGAATAAATACTATAAAGAAATAGCACTTGATCACTTCTTTTTTTTGACAACACTAATTTGTTGAGACCATTTTGTATTTTCATGTCCCATATTTATTTCAAACCTTGGCTTGTCATAATATTCCTTATATGGACCCATTTATTTGACACTTCTCCTTTTCATCACATAGGCCCATTTTTATTATACAATTATGCATTATCGAAGATGATCATTTATATTCATATAAAGTATATTCTTCATGTACAACCTGCTTATATACTCACAAAGAGGATTAGTTCTTTAATCATATTGTCATACAATACACCAAAACCCACTAGGATCATTGATGCACTTTCACCAGCGTAATTCAATGACACCAGGATTTTTGCTGAAGTTCACCATCAACTTAAAGCACTACAACTTGATTGCATTACACCTGACTCAAGAAAACTTTAGAACATTGTTTCACTGGTTAGCACGCCACACCGCCTCTCGACACCCAACATTCTACAGAAACTATACAAAGCAAGAATCAACACAGGCAAATCCTCTCTGCTAGTTAATTCGTGATTCCACTTCCTTGAACTTAATTTGGTTTCACTTTTACCTTCCGGTTCTGGGACTGGATATTTCTCCAAACCAAGTTGACCAAAGTACCGCATAAGAGCAGGTTTAATAGAAGCACCCGCAGCCAGCGAAATAGAGTTCCACATTATCTTCAGTCAGCAGTAAAAAGGACCAGTATAATGGACATTGTAGAAAGTGAGCACTTGATAGAATTTAATTAATTAGCATTCGTTTGGGCACCACAGGAAGCACACACATTCCTCTAGCGAGCTGCTTTTGCCTGCGACAAGCTGGTGACGAAACAATCGTCAGCACTCCTCTCTCTCTCTTTCTTACTCTCTCTTCCAGCTAGGATTTGGATGACATGGATAACTATTTAGCCTATTGACTAGGATCCATAATACTTGCTCTAACTCAACAGCTTGTCAAACATTATACCCAACAACTTCTCCGCATCTCGGCCGGTCTTCAATACCACAGAGGCAACATCAATTGAGGGTGGCATGGTTACTCATGGAATGGCGCGAACGGGACAAAATCCACATAGGAGTGAAATTTGAGTGTGTACGAGCAGCGAAAACCTACCTCAGATGGCTACATGGATTGTGGGATTTTTTGAACGGTTCTGGTAACTGTTTTTTTTTGAATCAGCTCTCGTAATTATTGGAGCATAGGATTTTTCAGTCGTTCCAAAAAATAATCTTATTGACAACCGGTTTTTGAATAGTTGGAGGAAAGATTACATCAAAATTGCGCTACTAAAAGAGAGGGAAGTAGGGAGGCGGGCTTGGTAGTTGGGCGCAATGACATGCGCGGCCCTGCTACAACCCTTAAGGAAAAGAAGCGGGCTAGGGTAGATTTAGGTTGGTTTCAACCTAATTAGGTTAGGTGCTTTTTTTCCTTATTAAGTGGGTTTCCTTTTGTGTTTTCAACATCAACAAAATAAAAAATACTCGCTCTGTTTTATTTTATTTGGCACTTTAGAGTTTGGTACGAGAATTAAAAAAAAGTATAAAAGGTAGGTGCACAGAAAACGAGTAAGAAAGAGATAGAGATAAATGTGTATTAGAAAGAGAGAATTTTGCTTGAAAAGTGAGAATACTAATATTTTGGGGAAAAAAACTTTAGAGCTTCTCCAAAGGCTAGCTCTAAGCTAGCTCTTAGAATTGTTTATTAAAGAAAAAGAAGAGAGAAGGCAGCTAGCTCTTCATGAAGACTCAGTCTCTAAGGAAAATAAAAGACTTAAACATGAACCCCACTCCTCATCAATTCTTTGTATGAGTTTGCTGCTAGCTCTTAGCTAGCTCTACCTTTGGAGAAGCTCTTAGAAGGCTAAAGTGCCAATTATTTTGGGACGGAGGGAGTACTCCATAAGTGAGCTTTTTTGAGTGTAGTAGAAACAAGAGCTAACCTAGAGAGAGTGAAGTAGTAGTCTATTTATTGCTAATATCTACACGAGGTGTAAATATAAAGTAATACCATCATTATTTAATTGAAGCGGTATGCACTCAAAGTTGACATATTATAAAAGTCTTAATATATTTTCTTCAGATAAATGGTTATTGTAAGATTTTAGCTTTTTCATTTACCAACATCAGTGGAGTTCCATTCAAAGAAAACAAAATCAATATTATATGTGTAGATCATTGAATATTTATTTTTGATGCCATTTAATTAACCAGAAAGTGTTTGGTTTTAATTTTTCATAAAATGAATGCTAATAAGCTTTGGAATGATTCTTCGAAGTTGGCTACGGGGAGAAAGTTTAAACTATTTCTTAACTATGTCGGCACTATTTTGCAAATTGTGAATAACCCGAACACAACGCACATGAGTGAGAACGTTAGAGCTAGTAGAAGTTGGCAATCCTAAAACAATATATAGTGCATCTAAAAAATCTATAGAGCTAGTAGATATTGGTAACCCTAAAACAATATGTTGTGCGTCTAAAAAATCTATAGGTGTGTGATATAGTGGGACATGCGCTCCCCCTCCCCTACTTTCATGTATATTTATTGTAGTGAATTTTGTGAAATATATTGTAGGTATAAGATTGTGTAAAGATAAAAGAGGTCAATTACACAAGAACTAAAAAAGTTTGCAAGTTCTGGTAGAATGGGTGCTAGATTCAATTAGTAAGTAATTCTAAACGCATTATTTTCTTTATTTTCTATTCCATTTGAAATGTACAGTCAACTTGATCCATTATTGTGTTCAATAAAACATGAATTTGATCCATTATCAATTCAACATGGTTTGCTAAAGATCAACGAATCTAGTTCCTTTGTGCATGTAGCATATTACCTCCCTCTAATATCAAAGCTCTCGAACAAGCTGTTACTTAGTGAAATACAGGGTGGAAGACAATGTATTCACGACCAGCATCCATGAACATGGATAAGGAGGTATAAATGAGGTTCATATTTCATTCAAAATTATATCTTTTTCCAGTTTAGATATTAAAAACTACGAGCTAATAAAATATTCAGACCTTTACATTTATAGAACCGTACAAAAAATAAACAATAATTTGTGAAATCTTGGCTAAGGAAGAGTTTAAATGTCTCAAGTTAACTATAGGAGAAATTGTGCCATTTTCAAAGTATTACTATGGATATAGTAAACTTCACAAACATGCAAATAGAACATTACAATTTGTAAGACCAATTTTACAAAGTAGGAACCACTTATTATACCCATGGTAACACACTATATTTAACCATTTGATCATCTGGCACCACCCATTACGTACAAAGCACATATAGTTCTAGGTTGGTCTTGGTTGACAGGTTATTGATATATTTTACAATATATTTTACCTAATGTCTGTATTGATTCTTTTTTTTTGCAAGGTCTGAGAGATTCGTCATTCGATAAAGTGGAACCAAGGGTGACATAATGAAGTGTTTGCTTAGAAAGCTTGGCGTGACAACCACCAAGATAGGTTCCCAACCTGTATCACGGGACGTGGCTATGAACATGCCTTTAAAGTGACTAGAGTTGGAATCGGGGGGGCATATGCCCACTATCATAAACCGGCTGTTTGTCGAGTGCTTGGTGGTTTACGGTAGTGGCCGTATAGATATTTATCAAGCAATATATAGTAAAGCAGCTTTCTAACATTACAGATAATAAAAATAATAATGATTTAAATGAGCATATAGAGGTACGCCTTGCAAAAAAAGAGTATAAAGCTACGATTATATAGAGCCCCTATAAAAAAAAATAAGAAAAACATCTAATCCTTTTACTCATCTTGAATATCACTTTTTTGATCCAAGATGCCTTATAAGGACCGAATCAAAGCCATATCATCTTCAATCACCGGTATGAGACACCAATTTTTGTTGAAGCCGCAACAGATCCATCGCCTTCGATCGCCCTATTGTCTAATAGCATCACTTCTTAATAAGATCGTTTGGGAAGCTTTATGCATGCTTTAATAACCGGCTAATAATGCAATAATTGCACAACGCATATGACCAAATAAATCTGTCCTTATTAGTGCTGGTAGCTCGAGCAGTATGGTTCACACCGTATGCACATGGCGTTCCTGGATATGTATATTCAACATCTATATCCAAGCCGTTCACATTATGTTATTGTCTTTATTGCACAAACTGCGTGTCAAACGAAAAAACTTGCAGGACGTCGTTGTCATTCCAGTGCGTGTGTGCGTTCACGATGACTGCTCCGAGACTCCGAGTCCGGCTTCTTGCCGCTGGAAGAAGGCTGCGGCGTCGGCGGCGAAATCATCAGGAGAAAGGCTGCGGCGTCGACGGCTAAACTCTGAAGACGACGAAGCTGTCGGGCTGGGCCGATGTTTGGCAGTTGGGTCGGCGGAATGAAGAAGATGGGTACAGCCCAGAGAGGAAAATGAAGGAATGGGCCAGAGGAAGGCGGCCCAGGAAGGGGGAGGGAAAGATAAATGTTTTAATCATTTCCAGAAACAGGAAATTGAAGCAAATTCAAATAAATCCAACGGAAACTCAAGTAATTTTGCTAAACCAACTCAGAACCCATCTCTCATGTGGGAAAGTTCCAGATTTAATTTTGTTTTTGAAATTGCCTTTCATTCTACTAATTGAACTACAATTAATTGGACTTTTATTTTGAAAAAATTATATTGGCAGCTCTAAATTCTATGAAAATTTCAGGGAGTGATTTTTATTAATTGGTTTCAAAATTTGGAACGTTACAAAAGCACCTTTTGGCTAACCACTAAAGACGTTTTCTGAACTAGTAATGGTGGTTTCAGTTCGGTATGTTTTATAATATCGACTTAATATAAGCATATTACAGTGTACTTTCGGCTTTTAGAGTTGTACATTATACACATGGACATTTGCCGTTGAACAACGTAGTCAAAATATCCTTTTAAGTGTACCCACGCAATGCTGCACATGCAATTACGCCAGTTTGAGAAACAACGGTACACAGATTTGGTTGCTCCATGTTACTAGACTTATTTTTAGATACAATAATATATATGATTGGTATAATGGTACCGATGCATATTATATATTTTTTTCCAAACATCAACGTAGTGCGAGTTAGTTGTAATGATGAATTGGTTCGATATACTGTATGATTTGTGGTAGCTTTACATCATGTGGCATCGTGAGTGACACAAACTCATGCCTCTAGCTTTCCATAAAAAAAAACTGACCAATATGACCATAATTATTAATTAAAAAAGGCAGATATATATATATATATATTCTCAGGACAGATGATGCTTTATGTCACGTCTGGGCTTTCCATTTGTAACTAACTTCAATCATCACATCATAATTCACGTTGCATCCAAAGGCGCCACCACTCCACGTTAATCTTTTGATAAAAAAAGGGTTAGAAAGAACAATACAAATTATCCATCTAGTGGAGGTCACATTATCCAACTGATGGATGTCTTGATTATTGAACCTTAACCCTCCAATCTTGACCTCTGATCACAATGTATTAAACTTTCTTTTAGCTTTCGAAAGCATCGGGGAGTTCACTATTTATGCTGTTGTACATCATCAATCTCCACTAATAGTATGGTACAGTATGTTCACTATGCAGCCTGTTCTGCTCACTCTTTCTTCTCATTCCTGCCATATATTATTATGTTATTGTGTATTTGTGTTTATGGCAGCACTCAGTACATCAAATTAAAATAGTCACCATCACTTAAATGTTTATATGAACTGCCTATTATTTAAAATTATGATTAATTTCCCTATCCCATTAATGTCATTATTTATTACTGACAATATATACTTATTATTATCTAATGACAATCTTACAAACTGAAATTATTTTCAGCTTAAAACCTTTTGAATGAATTACATTCTTCAACAAGTCTCTCCCATGAACCTTGTCATCTAGTATACTTTAATATATATCTAGAGTTACTAAGATTATCTGAGTATGATGCAGTGTTAGATACTCCAAAGCTGATTTATAAAGGCATTCATATGACACACCATCTATACAAATTATTATATATTAGATTTATATACCAAGATTCATCATTTACAATGTACTTATAAGCTATGCCAAATCAGAGCTGGATTTTACATAGAAAATCCAGCAGTTCTGAATCTCCTATTGAATGTGGAGTAACTAGCTAATGAATGTAATTAATTAAAGATTTAAGTCCATATTAACTTTTTGTAAAATTCATATGACTTTTAAGTTCATGTGATTAAGTTCGTGATAAGTAATGCCATATTTCACTCTTTATGCCTATCATGAAGATGGCCTATGGAAAAAGACTGAATACAAAGAAACCATATTATATATTTGATACCATAGTGCTTACTCAGGTTGGTGTATACTAGTAAGATGTGATCTCTGTCTGGAACCCACTAGCTAAGCTAAGAGTAAGAAAGCCTGGCCATGATTGCTCATATGATGGAGGATCGTCATTATCTTAGTGGTTATTGCCCTTTGTGGCACTTAGAATTTTTTGGTCTATCAAAATATTGCATGATTTAAGCTTTTATATGGACACCATATTGTATGTTACAGTATGATGTGTATATGACATTGCATTTGCAGTATTTGTTCTTCTTCCCAAACTTTGATATGCTAACTTTTAGTCCATTAAAAGTTCATGCGATTTAAATATGTATGATTTGAGTTCATAAGTTTTGTATGTGCATTTTGTTGGGTCAAAAGAGATCACAAAGAAATTCTACTGCCCTCTGCCATGCTGGTAAGCTAACTTCTCAACCAATTCCGGTTGCCATTCCGGTTTGGTCATTGGAACAGGATGTTAGTACCATCGTAATACTCCAGTCTCTAATTGAATAATATTATAAAAAATATACTCACACATAAACATATACTTCCTCTGTATTTTATTTATTGACATCTGGTAGTTTAAATTTGAACTACAGAATGTGAACAATAGAAATTTATGGAGGGAGCATAACATATAGTTTTAACTACAATCATGTTTAAAATGAATAACTTTTTGTTTACAATGATCATATTTTGTATAATATTGGGATGATGCACATTCAAATGAGATGTTACTTTGAATATGGACCAATATCGGCTGGTATCTCTTGGCCAGTATCGATCGGAATGGACCAACAATATTAACCAGTATTTTGCCGGATGGAGCCTTGTGGGACATGCTAGCCATTCTGATCAGTACCTGAATGGAACTGATAAATAAGGTGGTAAGGCGTTAGGTTGCAGACTTATACAGATATAAAAGTTGTGAGTTCGACTGTTGGCGCTGCATAAGAATGAGAACTTTGAAACCAACGGATTTCAACAGGTGGGATGAGAAATGGATCACCTAATTATTTTCTCCTAGGATCTGTCCATGTCCATAACCACGCACTCACTGGACCAACACACGCCTACACACACAGATGTTGATACCTACAACTACACACAACTCTCAAGACCGCATACTTGAATAGGCCTTCAAAATTCATTAGAATACATTGCACATTCGCACGTCACAGTAAGTGGAATAGAATTGGATAGAACATATGGATTGTATTGCATTGATCCTCTCGATCGGTATTATGAGATTTCATATTCTGGGGACAAGCTACCTCCTAAGATACATATGGAATTCCAGATGTATAATATTTAAACTACTAAATATACTTCAATATCCACCTGCATTCACCACGGAAGGATAAAAGATGTTGAGACTTAAGAATAAGCCAAAGGTAAAAGCCGACATACTAACATTCTAAATACTTCAAGCATCGTCAAGGTGTGGATTATGCTACTGAAGAGAAAAACAACAAGTACCTCATGTCGATGCAGCTCCTTGATGCCGAGATAGCCAAGGTCGAGGTGGACATGATCACAACGATGCAAGAATGAATTATTCTAAATCATTTTGATGAGGCTATATACAAAAAAATAGCTTGTCCAATTGATTAACTCACTGAAAGACTATCATGTGACTACGAGGGTGGCAGAACGCTCGGATGTGACATGTTTTTTCTGTGCACTTTGTCCTCACTTGTACGCACCCGAAAATAACTTCTCGGTCGGTCACCCATCGCTCCAGGCTAAGCACGCTTAACCTCAGAGTTCTTTAGAGATGAAATTCTAGAAAAGAAGTTGCAACTTATTCACATGAGTATTCTATCAATATCCTATTATGCCTTGATATATATATATATATACTTACATTTCTTTTATGCCACTACACGCATACACAAGTAGTATCATAAAAATGATATTTTTAAATAAAAATTGATAAACAACATACAATAGTAGTACCATAAAAATGATATTTTCTAATTATCACTAGTAAGAAATTCCAAAATAATACTGTGCATTGCCAAATATGATATGTGTAATTATGTTGGAATTTTCTTATATGTGCAATTGTTTTGGAATTTTATTTGAAAGTATCATTTTTACTATACTACTTGTGTACGTGTGTAGTAGTATAATAGAAATATAAATAAAATTCTTCACGTTATATGAGTATTTTTGTCTTTTCACTGTTATTTAACATTATTAGATGGAGAAACTAACGATAGTGACATGTAGGACATTAAAGTTTTCATGTCACAGAGAGAAAGGTAAATTTTGAGTGGCACCAGGAGAATTTGGTCAAGAAAAATCGAAGAACAAGGCGATGACTAATGTCTAATTGCAAGAAAGAAAAAGGTATTAGTTCTTTTATAAATACTACTGTTGGAGAAGCGTACCAAATTGAAAAAAGAAGAAGCTTTTAGTTAGTTTGTCTAAGAGAGTTTGGGTGCTCGGAATAGAAAAAGCGTCATGAACATGGCGGCCCTATAAAACGATCGGCAGTGAAGTGCTCCTTTCTGCCGGGTTGTAAGCCTTCCGTTCTCTTCTTAGGTCTCTAACTAATCATTGATTTGTTTCTCCCATGACATTAGTTCCGATGCTAGCTAGTAGTTTCTCTGTGATGTTGTTTCAAAAAAAAGTTTCTGTGTGATCTACTGTTAGCTCTTTTCTCACTCTTTGTTTCCAGTTTCTTATACAACGTTTTTTTTTTTTGCAGTAACAAATACTGTCCGCTAGCCGATTAATTGGCGCATGGAACCAGCTGAAGTATGGGTTCCCTGCGATCTTCAGTTGGCCAATCGGACTACGGAGCCAGTAGTATATGCTCCTTACCTCTCTGTGGAGTATGCGTCCACTGACATATTTGGCAGCTGCATCCAAACATCTGCCCCCAACTCTAATGGCCAGATCGTTGAATATGCAGCAGCCGGCCCAATTGGGACGATTGCAGAGCAAGAGCTCGTGGTTGAATCCCACAATATGGATATCGATGATGCGGAACGTGTGTTCAAGGGAGCAGTGGAAGATGTTGCTAAGGATGAGGAGCCGAAAGGAATGAAGATGTATAAGTTCCCTGAAAGCATTATTCGAGCTCGGGGTCTCCGTGAACGTCGTGCCACCGTTCCAATGGTGGTGGCCATCGGCCCTTACCACCAGCATCAAGCCAACCTCAAGAAGGCGGAGAAGATGAAATATGCGGCTGCCTGCCACTGCATAGCGCATTATTCTCGACAGTCAGGGCAGACCTGGGCTGTACAGGAGATGTATGATGCTGTTGCCGAAGCTGCGAGAGGTGCTCGTAAGCTCTATGACCAAGATGTGGTGGCAGGTATCAGCGAGGATGACTTTCTACCTATGATGTTCTATGATGCTTGCTTCTTGGTGCAGTATATGTTTGTTACGTATACTAAAAATATTTATCGTGATATGCGACCGTTCTGCAATTTCATCGACTCCAATGAGGCTGACATTTTTCATGACATTATGCTGCTCGAGAACCAGCTCCCATGGCCAGTGGTTGACGCCGTCCTGAAGTTCATGCCCAAGCCGACCTTGAGAGGATTCATTAAAATGAAGAAAGGCTGTCTGCAAGACCGCAAGGAGAATGTTGGTTGTTTTAGGTGGAATGGGACCAGCCACAACCCACCCCATCTCCTTGGCCTACTCCAGTACTACATTGTCGGAAGAAGCAACCCCCAGAAGCCTCGACCAGAATTAAAGAACTCAATATCTTTGTCTGTCGGTGCCATCGAGCTTGTCGAAATGGGCATCTCGCTCAAAGCCAACAAATCAACAGAGGTCATTCACATGGGCATCAAGCCGAGATGGATCCTGTTGGCTGAGCTCTCCCTGGCACCGCTGTCCCTTGACGATGTACGTGCAAACTGCGTCCTCAACATGGCGGCTCTCGAGCTGTGCAGGACACCAAATTTTCAAGGTGGTGGAGTTAGAGACGAAGAGTCTGCTGTTTGCTCGTATCTCCTCCTCCTTGCCTCCCTGGTGAACAGAGCGGAGGACGTGCAGGTGCTGCGAGAAAAGCATATCCTTCAAGGAGGGGCTGGGCTCACCAACAAGGAAGTCCTCAACTTCTTCACGAGCTTCAGGGGCCTGCGTCTTGGAACCTGCTATGTCCGCACCATGGTAGAGATCGAGCGTTACAAGTCAAATTGGATCGTGACCAAGGGGCATGCGTTCATTTACAACCACTGGAAATTAATCATGACGGTCAGCGGCGTGATTAGTTCCATCGTCACTTTCGTGGTGAAGTTTAAGTGTTGATTCCCTATTGTGTGGTGACTTTAATTGTCTATTATACAGTGCTGTTTGCTAGCCATTGCAATTTTTTCTTCAATCAATCTCACCCATGGCCCTAATAATTAGTATATCTTCTTTTCGTTTCATATCCTTCATATAGAACAGCGCTAATTCATACCTAGGTGTGATTTATTATATTATAATTCACACTCCAGCTCCAACCAACTGGATCTCCCCACCAAACTGGCTCGCCTGGCCGCATGAACAGGGTACCGCCCCATCGCCCGCATGCATGCATGCATTAGGCACTAATGAACGCCCTTCTTTAATTGCTCCTTAATTACTTCCCATACTATTCAGCGAATCAAGTTAATCCTACATGCATGCACGTTGGCTCATATTTGGAATATTGATATTTCTTTGTGACCACTAACATTCAGTCAATTTGTAATATAGCTCACAACAACACAAAAGCCCATACGCTAGCAAGTATAAACACGAGATAATAATAATAAAAAGTATAAACAGTGCCCATACCATGGACCCCAAATATATTGCAAAAAATATATATTCTATCATGCTGCTACGTGTTGTCATGCGGGACCACGAAACTAACAGGACCACAAATAATGAAGTGAGATCACAAGAGGCACCAAAATTGACATTATGACAAAACCAGAGTATCCAATTTACCAATGATGGTCAAAACAACAGCCTAAATCGAGATTAATGTTGATTCTTTCATGTATATGCGGTGTTTAGACATGTTTGTTATGAACAGTATTTCTAAGATAACCTGCCTAAGTTTCACCAAAGAAATGAAGAAGTGTATGAAAAGGCAAGAAAAGGAATCCAAATTCCTTATTTGAAGTATCCATAATGAAGCCGTTGATACAATCGAAATAGATATATAAAATGCCTAGTTTGGTATCCGAATGAGAAAGTTATGATAATTTCAAAATGCTGTCAGGCTACAAAATCGGAGGTTCCTGTTTAGAATGCAGAGGGTCTGGTTTTTACGGTTCAAACCAATTTAGAGTAGGATATTTTGCAGGACAAGACCTCCCACCCTCCTCACAGATGTTCCCACCCAATTGCCAAAAATCAATATCTGGAAGTTTTATATCCTTCTACTCCAAATTTGTTCTCAACCCTATTTTTTGTTCTTCCTTCATTTTGATGACGATTAAAGACGGGACGATCATAGAATTTTGTGTTGCCCCCTCCACGTGAGTCAACCTTGAGCCTTATGCGTTGAATGAGAACTGCTGGATATACCAGGAGCATCGTGATTATACGTGTTTTAGTGCCGAGGGTCCTGATCCCCTCCAACTCACTTACTACAACCACATGCGGATGAGGCTGACCGTGGAGTCGAAGCGGAGGAAGACCGGTGCGCGACAACGTTGAGGAAGAAGATTTGGTTCCCATTTGGCTCCGGCCTCGTTAGTGCACCCTGCTTCCGCTCGTCAACGTCAGTGATGGATGCGAAAGGGGAGAAGAGAGAGCGAGGTGAAAGTGAGAGGCGGTGGCAGAGGAGATGACCGAATGCAGGAGGGCGAGCGGCCGTGTGCGTGTTTTATGTGAGCGGTAACCCTAAGGCCTTCCGGCCGTTTTGCTTTCCCATGCGAGCGCGCGCGGTCCAGCCAAAATGAACACGTGGGTGCAGGGAAATGGCTTGCATGAGTTTGGCTCTCGAGCAAAGCTAGATTTGGTCGTTCTCGCGGTTGCAGGGAAATCAGGCCGATTTGCATCTACCGGGCCTGGCCCAGATCCCGGTTCAGGCTACCAAACACGAGCGGGTGCACGAGCTGGGTTGGGGGCTGATGCAGCCTACCAAACGCGCCCTTCATGATCAGAAAAGACCACCCGATGTAGCAAAGAACATAAAACAGTCTTTCATGCATTTTCTAGATAAGAAGGGAGATTCTATTGTATCAACCGAATAAATAAAAGAGTACGTCACCAAATAAAAGAGTATATCAGTATCTATGTATAGGGACGTATTGGACCACACAATTATTACAACATTGCTACTATAGGGTGGATTCCGTCTCTCATATATATGACACACACCATGTTTTTTTTTTGGGATATATTCCATCTATCACATTGAATACACACCATCATGCCCAACAAAACAATAGAGATTAAGAAAAGTTTATTAATTTGTTGCTAAAATGCCATCCATGCTTCGTGAAGATGTCCTTATGGCAGACGCCTCCATATTGTCAAGGATGATCCAGCGTGTGTTCCTGAAAATCAAGTGCACGGTAGATAAACAATTATATTGACGCTTTGACAAAACACTATGCCATTATGACTTAATTAATCATATAGCTCAACATATGATGCTCGTCCCTCTCAAAATTTGATGTTTAAGCGTTTGATGCATTTTCTGTCAAGATAAAATTGATATAAATAAGAAACATCATTTGTGTGTGTTGGGGGGGGGGGGGGGGGGGGAGTTTCGTTTTCATATATAACAAGAACACTTTTCGTTTTCATGCCAGCTTTTTTTTTTTGACTTAGTTATCTTTGTCAGAACGACAAGCCTGACACACAGGTTAAGTCACCTTATTTGTGCCAAGAGGTCCTGGGTTTGACGTAACCTCTTTGTAATTTATTACAGGGATAAGGCTTACTTCATATAATCCTTCGCCAGACCCTATCTAGCTTGGGAGCTTACAACAGTGAGTCTGTCCCTTAAATTATCTTTGTTAGACACTCTTTCATGCATGTCTTCACATAACACAGCGAATCTGATTACAATAGAAACACTTGGGCTCGCATGCACGAACTCACAGCCCATTCTTTAAACCAGTAAACCCATGTATCCATTGAATGCTACCCACATGAATACCACGAGTCACGCCCCAGCTACGTGCTCAAATGGCCATGGATGCGCACATGCACGTATACTACTGAAAGCAAATACTCAGAGATTTGAAAATCAGAGTGGATGTGGGCATACGTACAGAACCACATGCAAGTAATCACAACAACGTATAGTTGGCACTATAACAGTGTCTCACAACTCTATGTGCGCTTAATCCAGGAAGCCCTTCTTGTGTGGGACGTATGGTTGCTTGAATTGTAACGCGACCATGACTGATCGCGGTCCTCCATGTTCGGCTCCCCCTGACTGCCCGTCGTATCGTCTTCGTTTTCTATACGAGAAGATCGGCGGTGCTGATCGGCCGGTGATGTTGTCCCAAAACAAGATGGTAGGTTGCCCATTGTGTGACTGACTGTGCGTACACCCTGACCGTGGTTACATGCATGTATTTATAAACAAAAATTAATGTTCTTGCTCACGACGATGACGCCGCGTTTTCCACTTAACACAAGTCTATTTCTACATCACGTCACGTACGAACACAGATCAGGCGACCGCTGACTGCTGCTAGCTATATATATGACGCAAGTGCCAAGTTGCAGCATAAACAAACAATACTTTTTGGTGGTTGTTGAGCCAATGGCGATGGTTTGCCAACTGATCGCGCGTTGGCGTAAGACGTTTCTGTTTAGTATGTACGCACTGACGGACTCGCTAGCGCCCTCATTATTGCAACTTTTAACCTCAAGGCATTATTGACCGAATAGCACACTTACGTTTACTTCAATACCCTGTCTTTCTCATCTCATCTATGTTTAGAATTTACCCTAACCACCCGTGGTCTGCAACATAAACAATTTAGTTCCCACTTCAAATCACCTTGTATAGGGTGACGTTTTCCCCCGCCTTAGATATCTATTATATATATTTTTGACCAATAAAAAAGCCTCCATGTTTGCTCTTAAAGCTTAGAAATTACCATATTAATCAGAGAAAAAAATAAAAGAAAAAATTACCCACCACTACTATTACGAAAAAACTATCCAAAATACCCCTATATCTCTAAGGGGGGGGGGGGGAGTTTCGTTTTCATATATAACAAGAACACTTTTCGTTTTCATGCCAGCTTTTTTTTTTTTGACTTAGTTATCTTTGTCAGAACGACAAGCCTGACACACAGGTTAAGTCACCTTATTTGTGCCAAGAGGTCCTGGGTTTGACGTAACCTCTTTGTAATTTATTACAGGGATAAGGCTTACTTCATATAATCCTTCGCCAGACCCTATCTAGCTTGGGAGCTTACAACAGTGAGTCTGTCCCTTAAATTATCTTTGTTAGACACTCTTTCATGCATGTCTTCACATAACACAGCGAATCTGATTACAATAGAAACACTTGGGCTCGCATGCACGAACTCACAGCCCATTCTTTAAACCAGTAAACCCATGTATCCATTGAATGCTACCCACATGAATACCACGAGTCACGCCCCAGCTACGTGCTCAAATGGCCATGGATGCGCACATGCACGTATACTACTGAAAGCAAATACTCAGAGATTTGAAAATCAGAGTGGATGTGGGCATACGTACAGAACCACATGCAAGTAATCACAACAACGTATAGTTGGCACTATAACAGTGTCTCACAACTCTATGTGCGCTTAATCCAGGAAGCCCTTCTTGTGTGGGACGTATGGTTGCTTGAATTGTAACGCGACCATGACTGATCGCGGTCCTCCATGTTCGGCTCCCCCTGACTGCCCGTCGTATCGTCTTCGTTTTCTATACGAGAAGATCGGCGGTGCTGATCGGCCGGTGATGTTGTCCCAAAACAAGATGGTAGGTTGCCCATTGTGTGACTGACTGTGCGTACACCCTGACCGTGGTTACATGCATGTATTTATAAACAAAAATTAATGTTCTTGCTCACGACGATGACGCCGCGTTTTCCACTTAACACAAGTCTATTTCTACATCACGTCACGTACGAACACAGATCAGGCGACCGCTGACTGCTGCTAGCTATATATATGACGCAAGTGCCAAGTTGCAGCATAAACAAACAATACTTTTTGGTGGTTGTTGAGCCAATGGCGATGGTTTGCCAACTGATCGCGCGTTGGCGTAAGACGTTTCTGTTTAGTATGTACGCACTGACGGACTCGCTAGCGCCCTCATTATTGCAACTTTTAACCTCAAGGCATTATTGACCGAATAGCACACTTACGTTTACTTCAATACCCTGTCTTTCTCATCTCATCTATGTTTAGAATTTACCCTAACCACCCGTGGTCTGCAACATAAACAATTTAGTTCCCACTTCAAATCACCTTGTATAGGGTGACGTTTTTCCCCGTCTTAGATATCTATTATATATATTTTTGACCAATAAAAAAGCCTCCATGTTTGCTCTTAAAGCTTAGAAATTACCATATTAATCAGAGAAAAAAAGAAAAGAAAAAATTACCCACCACTACTATTACGAAAAAACTATCCAAAATACCCCTATATCTCTAATATATGTGTCGGTATTTCGATCACCGGCTAGTGAATATATTTCGAGGGTTTACGCGCTTAAGCTCGGTGATGACAATGCAAGAGGACACAAAGGGTTATACTAGTTCGGGGAATGCCCTTACGTCCAGTTTGGGTCATGCCTCCCCTTTTTATACTTCAAGGGGTGGAGCCCATTTATACACACACACACACACACACACACAGAGAGAGAGAGAGAGAGAGAGAGAGAGAGAGAGGGAGTCAATGAAATCGTGCGGGAGAAGACGTGGACTCCAAGTTGATGGCGTGGTCGTTGGTCTTCGTGGGCCCTGATGGCCCAGGAATCCGGTTGCAGCACGTCTCTTGAGTCAGGGCTTGGTGGCTTGCTTCCATTCGCTAGGTTGAGTTCTCTCGTGTCTTAGTTGCGGGTTTTGGGACCCTATATAAAAAAGATCCGGCTAGCTAACGCCCAACAAATTTACGAAGTAAATCGCACATTGAGAATGATGTCCGAAGGTTTTTCTACGTGTCCACATCTGCTCCACCAGGACCAAGTCCATTCCTCAAGGACGAACGGCCCATGCATATTCGTTCGGCTAGCCCCGATCATTGACCATGGAATTGGAAACACTAAGCTGTGGGCGAGATCGCATGGGCTACTAGCGAGAAGGGCGATAAGGTCCCCTCACCCCTCATTTTCTTTATTTTTTTAGATTACCTCACGTCAAGCTCAACGCAGTCTGCATCACTGCTCTGAACCCTGAATGATGCAGTGCCACCTACCATGTTGAAGGCTCATAGTTTTAGACAGAGCTGAGGTTGATGACTGTCTCAGGGAATGTTGAGAACAGCGAGGGTGCAGATATGTCCGGACACCCATACCGAATTTCAGCCATGGTTGCTGTGCAGC
Organism: Eleusine indica; assembly: GCA_030378355.1. Lineage (NCBI taxonomy): Eukaryota > Viridiplantae > Streptophyta > Magnoliopsida > Poales > Poaceae > Eleusine > Eleusine indica. The sequence continues at coordinate 53,148,378 of CM059494.1, forward strand.
TCCATGAGTAGACGAAGCCAAGCTTCTCGGCATGCACCCTATGCTCGACGATAGTTCGCTACTTCTACTTGGCTCGAGAACTCTAGATGATTTTTTCTTTCCAGCTTCGTCCTAGCTGCACTAAACTTCCTCGCCGACCCTTTCTGCACGTCTCTGGCTAGCTGGTGCCCATTGTGATCCGTCTAACTCATCATCCCAAACATGTTGAGTCTCTAGGATCGCTAGGTGCAGATCGAGAGGGGGAAGCTCTGTAGGCGTACCTTTCTGTAGGTCCCGTTGCCGGCCATGTCGCCGACGGCAAGGTGTTGGTGGAGACGATGTCGGCTGGTGGTGCTTCCCATCGCTTCAGCACCACCCTCTTAGATCGGCTAGGGTTTGGAGGTGGGGATTACTATGGCGGCGATGAACCTCATAGTGTGTGACGTGGTCCCCACCTCCTCTTATAGGCGCCATGCGACAGAGGCTCACCAGCCCTCCTTGGGTTGGACGCCTCCGATCAAGGCATGGTTCAAGGGCCTAATGGGTCGTTGGACCCATTAGTGGAGATCAATCTAACAAAACACACACGCAACTCTTCTAGCAAGCCTCTCCGGTTTCCATGCACATTTTATGAACTGAAAAGATCACCCAATGTAGCTTAGAACACAAACACTCTTTCATGCAAGGATGTATTGGACCATAAATTATTACAAAGTTTTCACTATAGGGATAAACTCCATCTCCCACATAGGAAGCACACCATGAATGTTTATTAATTTGTTATTAAGCCCTCATCCAAGCTTCCTGTAGATGTCCATATAGTAGACGTCTTCATTGTCAAGAATTATCCAGCGTGTATTCCTGAAAATCACCTGAACGGAAGAGAAACATTTCATGCTTTGACAAAATCAATATTGTTATTATGACTTAACCACATATAGCTTAACATATGATGCTCGTCCTTATCAAAATTGAGTCTTAAGCAATTGATGCATTACATCAAGTTAAGAACCATATAAATCAGAAACATTATAAGGGGATGTTAGATCAAATGGAACTTGTACAATTGGCCATATGAACTTGGAGTAGTTTAATTTTAAGTGCAACAACACTACTTACCTTTTCATGCCAATTTCATTTAACTAAGTTATCTTTGTCAATACTCTTCCATGTCTGTAAGTAACTCAGAGAACCTTGTTTACAATAAAAGACTTGGACTCCCATGAACTCATGACTCTTAAACCAGTAACCTATGCATCCACTGAACGCTATCCACATGAAGACCACAAGTCACGCGCCCAGAGACGTGCTCGATCAAATATATACCCATGCATGTGCACATGCATGTATACTATACTCACTACCGGGAATCCGATGTTTGCCGAGTGTCTGACATTTTGCCGAGCGTATTTATTCGGCTACTCAGCAAAGAAGTCTTTGCTGAGTGCAAGGAAGAAAACATTCAACAAAATAAATACACTCGGCAATAATCTTTTTTGCCGAGTGCGAAAAAAAAACACTCGACAAAGATGAGGTCTTTGTTGAGTGTATTATTTTTGGCACTCGGTAAATATGAGAGTTTGCCGAGTGTGTTACTTTGGAATTCGGCAAAGATAGAGATAGACAGGCATGGCCGATGGGGTCCTCCCGCCATTTTTTTGCTATTTTTTTGGTATTTTTTTATTTTACATTTTACTGAGTATATTTTAACACTTGGCAAAATCTTTACCGAGTGCATGATGAAAAACACTCGGCATAGAGTTCTTTACCGAGTCTTTCTTTACCGTGTGCTTTTTATCGAGTGTAATACTCGGCAAACACTTTGTCGAGTGTTTTATGGGCTTTGTCGAGTGTCCGTGGCACTCGGAAAGCAAGCGGTTCCGGTAGTGACTCAAAGTAAACAACACGCAAAGGTATGAACATTAGAGTGCATATGGAGATGAACAGAACAACATGCAAATAATCGCAACAATATTAGTCCGTAGGCACCAGATCAGTGGCTCACCTCGATCTGTGCTTAATCAGGAACCCTAGCTTCTTGTGGGAGGTACGCTAGCCTGTACGCGATAGTGGGCGGTTGCGGGTGACCATGTTCTCCGCCGGCTGACTGACTCCCATACTGTCTGTAATATGAGAAGATATGCAGCCGGTGGTAGAGGAATGCGAGGCTAGCTGATCGACGTTGTTGTTCCTATGAATATTAGAGTGCATGTGTGGAGATGAATAAAACCATGCAAGTAAACACAACGAAATAGCCCGGCACTATAAGTGTCTCACCTCGGATCTGTGGGACGATCGATTGGCCGGTTGCGGGAGACCATGTTCTCCACGAAGAAAATTCTCTGCATACTTGCTGCACGTCCTTACTTCTGCAGCACCTCTCCCAATGCGCTCCACGTGTACGTGTATTCGTATCTACGGTTCCAGAAAAGCAGCTCCAGCCAACGAGTTAAAACTTCGGCTCAAATGTTTGCGGTCTCGTATTTTAGAAAGAAGCCGAGCCATCTCGCACAGGTCTTCGTCCATGGCAAGATCCATTTTCCCGCAGCGTCCATGTGATCGTTATAGTCTTATAGACATCGATTCTGTGATTGCCTCCTCGATAGCTCCGATCGTAGAGGTCGCGGCGTCTAGGTTGCAAATGATGTCGAGCACCCCAGCGTCAACCTCGATGTTTGCGTGTTGGCGTCCATGGCAATGCCCATTCCACTCTCCCAGCCTCCTCCTTGATGATTATTATGAGGAGCACCTTAATGGCAGGTTTGGACAAGGCCGGCAAGATTTGACCCAAACTGATGATGGGAGAACAAGATGTTAGGGAAGCATACATAAATGATTTAGAATCGGTGATTTATTCAGGATATTTTTGTCTGAAAAATTATTTCAAAAAACACTGGGATGCGCCATTAGCTGATTAGCATCTAACGCTAGGATTATGGGAGTAATTTCGACGGCCGCTCCGTTTGGAGTTCGTCTAGCGAAGATGGCGCAACTTCAGCAGCACATGATCTCGGCGAAGACGTCCAGCTCGACGGGAAGGGTTTGCGGCAGCGATTTATGGATAGTACTTTCGGCCACTGTCCGCAGACGCGGCTCCCCGGCTCTGCTTTGTTTTCTTGGATTGGTGCGGCTCGCTACAAAGCCGGCATCCTTCCTGGAGCCGTGCTGCGTTAGTTGCCTGGAGCCACACGATTTGTTTTGAGGACAGGTGGCATCCATCTGAGTTGGTGCTGCACAAGAGGCCGCGTACAGCAGGTATGCATAGAATTTGTTTCCGTTCTCCACCGGCTGACTGACTTCCATATTGTGTTGAATACGAGAAGATCTGTGGCTGGTGGTGGTGCGCAAGGCTGGCGGATCGACGTTGTTTCTGTGAACATTAGAGTGCATGTGTGGAATGAACAAAACCATGTAAGTAAACACAATGAAGTAGCCTGACACTACAAGTGCCTCACCACGGATCTGTGCGGCAATCGATTGGCTAGTTGCGTGGGACCGCCGTTGTATGCTGCCCGAGTGTTCAGTATCAGAAGCTCTGGGGCCGGTGGCGCCACTGCCAAACCCAGATGATAGATTGGTGCCCAGTGTGACTGCGGACATCTGTCTGCATGGTTACACGCATGTATTTATAGACAAAAAAATGTTCCTGTTCACGTCGTAGGCGCCGCGTTTTGCCACTCCATCACCAGTCTATTTCAACTCCACATCACTTACGAACACGGATCAGGCGACCGCTGATGACTACTAGCTATTACTCGATATAGGAAACTGCATTGTGATCCCCTAGAAGCTGTCCGATTTTCAATTAAACGGCATGAGTTCATTGCTATAGTGTGTTGCATAAAGTAAGATTTGCTAATTTCTACACGCAACTAGCTATAGGACGCATAGCGCCAAGTTGCAGCATAAACAAACAAGACTTTTCGATTGTTGTTGAGCCAGCGGCGATAGTTTGCCTACTGATCGCGCGTTAGCGTAAGTGGTTTCTCTGTTTAGTATGTACGCACTGACGGACTCGCTAGCTCCCTAGCTTGTTATTTCAGCTTTTAATCACCAGGCATTATTGACCAAAAAGGACACTTACTTTTCGTATGTATACCCTCTTTCTCATCTCATCCAATATATTTAGAATTTACTCTGACCATCTGTGGTCTGCAACATATTCACTCCGGTTCCCACTTCGAACAACCTTGCTTACAGTGACGTTTTTCCGCATTAAATATTACTGTATTGAGTGTTACTTGACCTGTTGACCAGCGGCTATCGACTGGGTCCCCAAGGAGCTCAGGTGTGTCTGGCAACATACTCCCCCTCGTTAACTCTAATTCGTTCTTTATCTTTTATTACCAATTGTATAGTTGCCTAACTATAAATAGGTTTATGGGTGCGTAAGGTTCACTCGAAATATGAGTGACATCAAGTAGGACTGTCACAGAACCGTCTTACTACGGAGACGGCTCCGTTCCAGGATCTTCTTCGGGTGGTGGCACGCGCTGTGGCGCCCAATAGTATAACACATGACAGAAACAAATAATTACAACAAGAGCATAGGTAGAGAACAGAGTTTTACATAAATCCAAAGTTATACTACAAACCAGAGTTTTATCAAAAGTAAATTGCGGAAGTGAATAGTTCAACACTGATTCAACTAGTTCGATGAATTGATAAGATACAATCGCCCTCTCACGGCGACATACAGGGAACAACGCGGCCATATTAGGTGCATTGCTCAAACACCGTACCGGCAAGCAAGGAACTAATCCTCGTCTTCATTCGTGCACAGCTCCCACTCAATGTTCTAGCAGTCGGGGCGCTGGCCCTCCCAGTGGAATCTCCCACTGCAGTGGCAGTCTCCGTCCTGGTCATCTGAAAACCACATAGAGGTACGCCCTGAGTAACTAATTTACTTAGCAAGACTGACCCATCAAAATGGCCAACTACAACCGACACCTAGACATGCAAGAGGCTAGGGATAGGGTTTGTGTTGCCAGAAAAGCCAGCCTAAGAGTGGATCTTTATTTTTTAAGTTTTAGCAGTAAGTTAGGTTATCATGCTAAATAAGAATAAATTTAGTTTGCACTAAAGCTATACCAAACAAGGTTGCAAAACAATACTTAATAATTCCAAATAGCAGTGTTAAACCCATTCATCAACTTAATGGCTTCCGACACTGTTCCGTAGCAGCGATCAAGTGCTACTCGTTACTATGAGGTGCAACGATTCGAATCGATTTACATCCTGCAGGAGAAACCTGCTTGCACGACCCATACGCGCTTCCTGGAAGCCACATGGAGCAACCTTTCGCTTACGGTACTGTAGGGTCTTCCGGGTCCAGACTCTCTCGAGAAGGGTCCCCCAACGCGATGCGCCCCGTGCCGCCATCCGTGGGTGGATTGCTCTCTTTTCTCAGCCCCAGTTTCACCAAAGAAGGGAGAAGGCTATCTTCCGACCAGACAGTAGTCGTAGCTACGTCGGTTTACTGGGCCCATAACTCCAGCATGCAAACAGTATGTTCAAACTTGATCCCATGGGCCGGACATGAGGCGTAGCCTTAGGGGACTTGGACGGGGCTACCTCCTTGAAGATAAGTTGTCCTTCCCTTTCCACCTAGTTGCCCGTCCGGTCTTTATTGGTTGTTCCACTCCAACTTTCCTTCATCCGCCAACATTCCCCAAGTGATAAGTCCTGATCTACGAGCGGTCTTTATACCACTCGACGAATAGCCGACCTAATTTAAGCAGAGCGACTATCGTCCTGAGGCTAATACCGGGTACAGGGATCCAACTGCAATACTAGATTTTCAAATAACTCCTATAACTTAATGCATAGGCAAACCTACATCACACTATCTAATGTTAAAATAAAAAGGTAAAAACTTGGTGGGATGCACCGGGGCTTGCCTGGGTTCGGCTCCTGGTCAGCTGCGACACCACCGGCTTCTTCTGGGTCCTGCTCCGGTCTCGTCTCCACTTGGTTCACTGCGTGATCTATATGATGCAAAAGATGATGCTTATGAGAGAAGATTCATGACACTTCCTCAATAAATACGTCAATGTAACGCATTTAGTGGAGGCACAGGGTGAGGGCATATAGTGTATTTCCTTCATAGACTCCAGTATTTAATCGCGACGACGTCGTACCAAGGTACGGTGTGTGTGTCGACCGGGTTTGAGCTACATATGTGGTGTTCATGACCAGTGGGTACCATTTTAATTAATATTTTAGTGTATCGAACATAACCATCATAAAGAACTAAGTACCCATGAATCAGCCCTAAGGTGGAACTATATATATTAAATGATAATATTACACTTGAGACACAAATTACTAAATTGACAGGGTTCTGAACATCAAATGAGCAGGGGTGATTTAATATAGTTAGGGAATACCAAGAGTGATTTATTAGCCAAGTTTCGCTTACATGCACCGAGACAAAAAATTTAAATAATTAACATAAGGAAAAAGGTGTTAATTTAATTATAGCTAATATACAGAGACTCACCATAAGACACTTTTTAGGGAGACTAGAAACTGCAAAATATATTTGGTGGCCAAGTTTTAAGATTTTATCAGCTCCCTATAATTAGTTATGAATTTATAAAGGTTTTTATTATTTATTTTAATCCTAAAAATAAAACTAACATGCAACGTGATTTAGCATTTTTCTAAAATAGTACCTAACTAGACCATCCCAACAAAATTTGTTTGGCTCCAAAACTCGCGGTACTTATTTTACTATGCCATTTATGATTTTCTACCTATTTACTGGATTCTTTTTCTCTTAAAAGAAATTCCCCTCCTTCTCTCTCTCTTTTTTTTTGAATTTTTGCCCGCGCGCTCAGCTCCTTTGCCGGAGCGCGACGGCGCTGGCCGGGGGCTCACCGCAGCCCACTGCGGGCCCTGGCTCGGGTTGGAGTTGAAGGAGAAAACGTTCCACTCCTCGGCACGCACCAGCTCAGGTGGTCGGAGACCGTCGGCGATGGCTAGGGATGGGCTCACGGCGGTGGTGGAAACAGGGCAAGGTTCGGTGTCGGTCTGCATGCAAAGGGGAGGGTGGAAGAGCTCGGAATCTCGCCCGAGAGCTTCGCCAGAGCACGGAGAAGGGCGTCACCGGATCTTCTTTGCGAGAGACGGGCTGGAGATGCGGGCTCACCGTCAGGGTGGTGGCTGCGGTGGTTGACGGCGGCTTTGAGCTAGAAATCTAGAGGGCCCGGTGGAAGGACCCGTCCGGGCATGGTTCAGGCGCGTGCGCGACTAAGAGGGAGAGCTTCCCTTGCGAGGAATTGTGAGCTGGCTCACCTCGGGGTAAATGCGGCGCGCAGGAGTGGTCCGAGGTCAATTGCCGGCGCCGGGGAAGAACCGTGTTGATCTCCTAATGCCGGCCGAGCGAAGCGGAGGGGACGCGTGCAGGGCCTTCAGGACGTCCCGGCACTGCTCCCAGGGACCTGGCTCGAGCTCCGGTGGACGGTGGCGGCCAGGCAACGCGGGGGAGCGACGGCGGGAGCAGAGGCGAGCGGGAGCGAGGCAGAAAGAAAAAATTGGGCGAGCGCTAGTGGGAGAGCCGATCGGGAGCGGATAGGGACGTCGAGGTGGGGGCCTGGATCCGCTCAGGTGCCGCCCCTGCCCGTCATCGGCGTCCACGTGGCGTACGTCCGCTGGAGCGAGGCGGGGCGGCACGGTGTGTTTCTTCACCGTCGCCGACAGGTGGGCCCGCCCGGGGTTTGATTAATTCAAAATTTTCTAAACTGCTATGTTTTGTTTATTTCATACCTTTATTTTTACTAACGAGCTGACAAACCCAACTATATCCTCGTGACCAGAACGATGTATACAAAATTTAGAAAATAAGTTTGCTCCTTGAAACCTCCTCAAATTTTAACAGGAATTTTCCCAAGTTGAACTATTTTTGGAACATCATGCAATTATTTGGGGCAACAAATAAAGTAATAAAATTCTGAAAAATTCCTTAAAATTATACTCCACCATGAACATCAACATATATTTTTGGTAGGTATGAGTCATGTTGAAAAATCTGGACTTGTAGTTCAAGTGGCATTCAAACATGCTTAACTTAAATTCAAATTTGGTCATTTTTCAGTTCAAATTTTTGGTGTTAGGCTCTTGTGATGACTAAGGTGCTGTTCTTGGGACCCTTATGGCACTAGGAGTGTCACAAGGACCAAGACGAACAGCAAGAAATAACACCAATAATGTTGAGTTCAACCTAACGAAGCATATTGGATGTAAATTTGTTTCTAGTGACGATTATTTTCGATGACGTAGCATCCTGCTAGCACCGGGTTTGGGGTCCACCACCACTGGAAAAAAAGTTTCAAAGTCGTCAAAAGCTTATTTTGTAGTAGTGTATTGAGGCCTGTTAACTAGTGCCAACAAATTTGCCAAGTGCGAGTAAACACCTTGAGAACGTGTTCCAAGCTTTCTATATGTGTCCATGTCTGCTTCACTTGGACCAAGTCTACTCCTCAGAGGATGAACGGGCCATGCATATTCGTCTGGTTGGAACCCGATCATGGACCATGAAATTGGAAACACTAAGCTTTGTGCAGTCTCACGTCTTGGCCTCTGCCATGGATCAGGATACTCGACAGTCATGGACGAGCAGTCAGACATTCATCTACCGTTTGTTGCACCCAACGGCGGGCACCTCCACTCATCTCACATCTCTCGTTTTCCCCTCCACGCGGGGCGAAAAGCACTTATGTTTAGTGTGTACACTCTTTCTCATCTAATATGTTCAGAATTTACCCTAACCACCGGCGGTCTTTGATATATACACTCGGGTTCTCACTTCGAACCATTGCTTCTGATGATGTTTTCCCCGCGTTAAATTTTTGTTTTTGACCAAAGTCAGTAGATGATGTTTCGAACCAATTTTGCTTTATTTTTTTTATTTCATACCCAGTTAATTTGCCCCGCGTTAAATATTCCAGTATTATTTGACCAGCAGCTACTGACCAGGTCCCGAAGGACCTCAGGTCTGTCTTCAACATACTCCCTCCTCGTCAACTCTAATTTGTTCTTCATTTTCCATAACCAATCCAAGTGGGAGACACTACTGCCGACTTATAAAAATGATTTATTCTGGCACACCTCCTTTTCACTATACAGGAGCTATTATATGGGAAACACAGTACAAGTATCCATTTCCACTTGTGGACTATTCTATGAACAGACTGTAGAATTTCAACTTGGGTGCAGCTTCTTACCTCGACGGGCTCATTTACAATTGCATTACCAAGATATAACTTCAGCACTTGAAGGGATCACCAAAATTCACGAGAATTTGATGTGCGATAAGGACATTACTGTAAGTGGAATAGAATTGGATAGAATACGTGGATTGCATTGCATAGCCTCACAACCGGTATATATGAGAGTGCATGATCCAAAGGGAAAAACACCTCCCAAGATACAATGTAAGTTCTAGATACGTAATATTTAAACTATTAAATATACCCTACTACGCAGTCATAACGGAAGCAGCAAGTAGAATTTCAATGTGGGTGCAGCTTCTGACCTCAATGGGCCCATTTGCAATCGCATTACCAACATATAAACTATAGCCAAAACTCAGATATCTATCTCTCCCTCTGTCCTGAGTCGAATCTTCCTTCCAGGCTACAGAATCACTGATCGTCATGGTCTGGGTTCCTCGACGTCGTTGGATATTGATGATTATGTAGTTAGATTTAGATAATTGGAGAGCGAAGGCAAGGCACCACAGGAGTCTTTGCGGCGGTGGCACATTGAGAGGTCCCCCCCCCCCCCCCCCAACACACACACACACCACCCCCAGGCTCTGTGGCCTCACCTGGGTCTGCGCTTAATCAAGAACCCTAGCTTCTTGTGGGACGTACGTTAGCTGATGCCCATCCGGATCCATCTAACTCATCATCTCAAACACTCGTGCAGCTCTTCTAGTATCCCTCTCCGGTTCCCATGCACATTTTTTGATAGGACAAGATCACCCAATGTAGCATAGAACGCAAACACTTTTTCATGCATTTTCTGCATAAAAAAGGAGGTTCTATTTATGAAGTAAATGAAAGAGTATCTTGGCCTCTACGTGCAGGGACGTATTGGACCATAAAATTATTACAAACTTGTCACTATAGGGTAGACTCCGTCTCCCACGTAGGACACACACCATGAATGTTTTTTACTATGGAATAGACTCCGTCTATCACATAGAATACACACCATCATGCCCAACAAATGGCAGAGATTAAAAAATGGTTTATTAATTTGTTATTAAGCCACCATCCATGCTTCTTGAAGATGTCCATATAGTAGAGACGTCACCATTGTCAAGGATCATCCAGCGTGTATTCTTGAAAATCACCTGAATGGAAGAGAAACAATTATATTGATGCTTTGACAAGCACAATATTTTTATCACTTAACCATATATAGCCCAACACATGACTCTCGTCCCTATCAAAATTTTAATCCTAAACATTTGATTCATTCCATCAAGCTAAGAACCATATAAATCTGAAACATTATTAGGGGGTGTTAGATGAGATGGAACTTGTATTATTGGCCATATTAAGTTAGAGTACTTTCATTTCACAAAAATGTCACTTTTTATTTTCATGTCAACTTCGTTAAGTTATCTTTGTCAGACACCCTTTCTCATGCATATCTTTTCATTACAAATCAAACATGATTACAATTAAATAGTATAGCACTCCCATGAACTCACAGCCAATCTTAAATCAGCAAGTCATGTATATCCAGTAAACGCTATCCAGATGAATATCACAGGTTACGCCTCAGCAACGTGCTCAAATAACCATGCATGCACACACACATGTATAACTACTCAAAGCAAATAACACGCAAAGATATGATCATTAATTAAAGTGCACGTGAACATAAACAGAACCATGCAAGTAAGTAAGCACCACGACATACTCGTCTCACTGTAAGAGTATCTGACCTGGGATCATGACTTGTGGGACGTTACGCTGCTGGGACGCGCGAATGCATGGATACGGGGCGCTTACCGCCTGGCCCCGTCCCTGCTGGTGCTGGAGAAACGACTCTGCCGCTGGTAGTAGGCGAGGCTGTCTGATCGACTTTGTTGTTCCTATGAACAGTTGAGCGCATGTGGACATGAACAAAAAGCCATGCAAGCAAACACAACACAACGATGTTATCGGCACTATATCCGAGTGTCTCACCTCTGTTTGCGTTTATTCGGCGCCGAGCATGACTGTGGAGTTGTGGTACGATTGAATGCCGGGTTGCGGTCCTCCATCATCATCCGTTCTCCTGCCGGAGTGTACGGGCTCGCATCGCCGTCCACCTTTGGAGTGCTACAACAAGAGCCCATTGTGACGACGTACATCTGACCGTGGCAACATGCATTGTATTTATAGACAAAATTAGTGCTCTTGTTCATGAGGAAGACGCCGTGCTCCACTCCACGCTAGATACAGACACGGACCAGACGACCGCTAGCTGACTCCTAGCGCTACTCGATGGGAGACTCATGCGATCAATTAGAAGCTGTCCGATTCCCAATCAAACGGCCTGAGTTAGTTGCTATATTTGCGTTGCATAAAGTAAGACTTGCTAATTTCTACACGCAGCTAGCTATATGACGCAAGTGCCAAATTGCAGCATAATCAAACAACTCTTTTTGATAGTTGTTGAGCTAGTGGCGATAGTTTGCCTACTGATCGCGCGTTGGCGTAAGAGGTTTCTGTTCAGTATGTACGCACTGACGGACTCGCTAGCGCTCTTGTCATTGCAACTTTTAACCACCAGGCATTCTTGACCGAAAAGCACACTTACGTTTACTATCAACACCCTCTTTCTCATCTCATCTAATACGTTTAGAATTTACCCTGACCACCGGCGGTCTGCAACATATACAATTTGGTTCCCACTTCAAATCACCTTGCTTAAGGTGACGTTTTCCCCGCGTTAAATATTATTGAGTATTACTTGACCAGCGTCTAGCGACCGGGTCCCTAACAAGGAGCTCAGGTGTGTCTGGCAACATACTCCCCCCCCTCTTCAACTTTACTTACAGCATCTCCAGCCGGTGCTGTAAAACCAAATATAAAGATCCTGTAAACTTCACTTTTAGAGATTCCGAACCCTCTGCTGCTGCAGGTGCTGTAAAACTGGTACTGTAAACCTTAGTCAATTCGTTGAGCACCTCGTGAGCCAATGAGCAACGCAGGTGGCTGGGCTCAGCAGAGCAGTGGGCAGGCCGTTGGCGAGCTGCTTTGCAAGGTACCAGAGCGCCATCCTCGCCCCGCTCCTCTATGCTGTCCTTGTGCCGCTGCTTGTCGCGTTGCCGTCCACTGTGCAGTTCTTGCCGAAAAAGCTAGCAGCCTCGCACGGCGACGGCGACGACCCAAAGCTTTGGGTGGACCGGGACGGCGGTCACCGTCGATGGCGAAGAGGGTGGCCTCGAAGGAGAGAATGCCCAGGTGCACGACAACTCCGAACACGCGCGCGATGCCGCATCGCCACCACGGGCTCATGTGCCGGACTCGTGCCCTTCTCCGCGGCCTCATCAACATCGCCGCCTTGGCTTCGTCGCGCGACGCCACACCGCCGCCTTGGCCTCGCGGCGCGATGCCGCATCTCCGTCACGGGTTCGTGCGCCGGACCGCGCCTTGCTCCTCGACCTCCCCAGTGTCGTCTCAGAACATGGGGGAGTCTCGGGCGGCACCGGGATGCGGCTAGGGTGGCGTCCCGAGGGTGCGGCGTTGTCTCCGGCGGCCGGACGGCGAGATGCTGACACAAGCATGTTTGGCGGGAACGATTAGCGGAAGGGAAAGCTGTTCCCGCCAGTCCCAAATCGGGATACAGCACAACATACAACACCTTGCTTGGTGCTCCAAATATACAGCAGAGGGAGTGTAATTTGCAGGATCTCCAAAAATTTTTACAGCACCACATCATTTTAAAGCATCTGCTGGAGCAAGGTAATGTTGTATATTCTCAGATTTTAGAGCGCGAGGTCATTTTAAAGCATCCGCTGGAGATGCTCTAAGTTCTTTATCTTTCCATGACCAACTATTTTTAGTTTCCTAACTATGAATAGGTTGATGGGTGCATGGGTTAACTCAAAATATGAGTAACATCGAGGAAGAACAAGACAAGTATGAAGAAAGAACAACAACAGTATTGAGTTAAGCTAATGAAGTCTATTTGATGTAAATTTGTTTCTACTGGTGGTTATTTTCAATGACCTTGCGTCCTAGTGGCGGTTTTTCGTACCCCATATGAAAAAGGGTTAATTGGATTCATGCCATTGTAATGTCTTTGTTTTTGAGATCTACTATTATAATTCATTTTATTGGAATCATATAATACTATTCTGCAATTATTTGAACCATGACATTATGTACCTGTTCAAACCATTATTATATTGTTTTCACATATTATAATTTTGTAGGGACCATTTTACCCCATCTTCTTCACCATCATGACACACCGCCGTAGATTGAAGCCACATACTCTCTCCTCGGCCAGAAATAGAACAAGATGTCAATGTCGCTGGTGGTCCTTGCATGGAGCTGTCACCACCCTGTTCTCTGGTGTCATGCCCTCACTGCCGTAGGAGCCATCGTTGCATTCTGCTAGTGGGGAGGGGCGAGAGTTTTGTCACTGTCACGGCTGCCAGGCGCGCGAGGGCAGGGCGATGGAGCTGCTCGTGGGCGGGCGAGCGTCCGGCTGGGTGAGCTGCGCGCAGGCATGCGGGGCAAGCAAGCCCGACTGCTAGAGAGAGGACTCCTGCTGCCCCGTCGCCCCCTGGCTCGTGGGTCGCGCAGGTCTGTGACCTGCTAGCCGCATCGGCGCTCGAGTACGCGGCAGGAGTCCGTCACCCTGTTCGTTCCCCTGCTAGGCCACCTCGCCATCCCTTTGGCTAGCGGGACGCACAGATCACCGTCCTCAAGGCAACGTCGGTGTGCTTTCCCTTGTGTTGGTCGGCGGCTAAGACTAGAGTGCTACGGTGGCTGTGTGGAGGAGAGAGCAGGAAGATTGGGAGATGGAGGCGGGGGTAGTTTAGGGATGTACAAAAATACGACCACTGTAGGTGGGTCCAAAGAGCTTTGAAATGTATATGATGGCATGGTTCAAATAACTGCAGAATTATAATGGCAAGGTTCCAATAAGGTGAATTATAATGGTAGATCTCAAAAACAAAAAAGTTACAATGACATGAATTCAATTAACCCTATGAAAAAGGTCCAGTGTCACCAAAAGCTTGTTTTGTAGTAGTGTATTAGGACCTGCTAGCTACTGCCAACAAATTTATGAAGTAATTCACACCTTGAGGATGACGTCCCAAGCTTTTTTCTACATGTCCACGTATGCTCCACCACAAAACCAAGTCCATTCCTCAAGGATGAACGGCCCATGCATATTCGTTCAGTTAGACCCCGATCATGGACCATGTAATTGGAAACACTAAGCTTGTGCGGTCTCATGTCTTGGCCTCTATCACGGATCAGGATACTTGACAGTCATGGACGAGCAGTGCTACCGTCTATTGCACCGCACCTAGATTCATCTCACATCCTCATTTTATCCTCCACGCTAAAAGGTTGTGATTGTCTACACAGGCGAAAGGCGCCCAAGCCGATATGCACCACCCTTCACCTCCCACTCACCTCCAGAAATCATCGCATTTGCATACGCTAGGCGAAGATGGGTCTTATGCACACTCCTCCACCCTCACTGGCATGTGGACCTGTGACACTTTTCATCTTTATCCTCCCAACATTGTCATACGAGAACACCCGTCGTTGTATCATTCCAGAGAATCTTTATTGGCTGCATTGGGTTTGTATCCATGATGTCTCTCCTCCTCTCGCCCAACATAGAAATGGGAGGAAGGCCAATAGGCGGCAGTGTGTGGGTGGGACAAAAAGGCGATGAGGGTGCCACTGGTCACAGTGGGTGTCCGGAGGTGGGAGAAGTAGGGACATGGACATGGGATCGGATGAGTTAGCGCGGTGATGAGGTGGTGGTTCTCGGCAGGGGTTGTTGGAGCAGACATGCTAGTGGTGGGCGGTGTATGATGCGGTAGTATGTGATTAGAGAATGACAGGCAGGGCGGTGGGAGCCACCTGCCAAGGTTGGAGGAGGAGGTAGCTGTGGGCGAGATCGCTTGGGCTACTAGCGAGAAGAGGCTCGGTCTCGTGCATGCGAGGGCAATAATGCCCCCTCACCTCTTCTCTTTCTTATTTTTTAGATTACCTCATGTCAAGCTCAACACGGACCGCATCATGTTGGTTAAATGATCTGTTAGGCAAAGAAAACTGAAAATATGTCAAATATTAATATGGAAAATGACCAAAATGTTTTCTAAAATTGAAAAAAGAGCCATAAATCCTATATTCTCGCGCCCTGATCGGAGGCACAAATAACTCGTGGTTGCGGCCCCAGATCGTGGAAAAAAATTTTTATGGCACCGCAGCCATAATAGTTAAGTGGCAGCGCCCCTCAGCGTTTGCCACGTAGCAAACGTGTGATTTTCTGCCTAACTCCTATCCCACATTCTCCTGGCTTCTTTTTTCTTTCTTAATCATTTTTCGTTTTCGGCAGCGGCTCGTGTTTGGGATGCAAGTGAGAAGCCGCTTGCCAGGTTATGACTCTGATTTTTTTTTTTAAAGATTACGGATCTGATGTCTCGTCTTCAGGTCAACATGAGGCTTGAGACCTTAGGTGTAAAAGCCCAAAAGGTCTAAAAAAATATTCCACATGATGGTCTTTGAAGTATTGGATCCAACAGTTAATACTAGCTGTATAATCTTAAATATTAAAATGATAGGAAATGCCGAATTACTATGGGAAAAGATTTGCTACGTGGGAAAGAAAAAAGAAGCCAAGGAGAACGTGGGAAAGAAAAAAAAAAGTCTAGAAGAGGAGTTACGGAGAAAATCACACGTTTGCTAAGTGGCAAACGCTGAGGGGCACTGCCACTTAATTATTAGGCTTAATTATATAAACCACCCCATAAGCTACTTAGAGTTTGAGATTCCCACTCATAAACCTTTTTATTACATGTCCCCACCCACCGAATGAGTTTGTTGCAAAAACCACCCTAGTTGACACATGTTTAATTAATTTTATATATTTTCATTATCATAAATTTAAAAATAAGTTAAAGTAAGTATGTTTAACATTGTTAAAGATTTTTAGTGAGTTTAATTTCTCTTATTTTCATATAAAAGCGTATCCAAATTTTAAATTTTATGGAACACCGTTCAAACTTTAATTGATATTTTTGTTGCATATTCGCTATAGGAAAAATATGAAGATTACATTTTCAAAATTCTATATGTTTCATAAAATATTATTGGCTATTATAAATAAACAAAAACATGTTAAATTAATTAAGCATGTGCATATTGGGGTGGTTTTTGCAACAAAACTTAATAGGTGGGTGGGGATTTGCAACTAAATGACTTATAGGTGGGAATCTCAAACTCTAGATAGCTTATGGGGTGGTTTTTGCAATTAAGCCTAATTATTATGGCAGCGGTGCCATATAAAAATTTTCCTCGTGCAGTGCCAATATAAAGGGGGACTGGCTCCACGTTGAAAACCAACGTTTTGCCAGTCGTGTGACCTATTTACCCCAACCCTAATTCTACCAATTAAGAAGGGCGCCGGATCGATCTGATGGCCGCCTCCATTCATCCTATCCAGCCTTGGCGCCAACCACGACACCAGTGCTCGGACAGAGCCGTCGGCGCCCTGAAGGCTGGTGCTAGCCCGAGGACAAACAATTACAGCAAGTTGCCACTTGCGCCGCCGCCTCCTCAACCTCTCCGATGGGTCAAGATAGACGTTCCCACAGGGCACGATAATTCCTATTCTGCAAATTGCCCTTGTGTGTTCATGTTTCAAGACTACCAGATCCTGACATGATGATCTACTTATTCTAACACATCACTGCTCCGAACCCTGAATGATGCAGTGCCACCTGCCATGTCGAAGGCTCATAGTTCTAGACAGAGCTGATGTTGATGACTGTCTCAAGGCAGGTTGACAACAGCGAGGGTGCAGATATGTCCGGACACCCAGACCGAATTTCAGCCATGGTTGCTGTGCGGCTCCATGAGTAAACGAAGCCAAGCTTCTCGGCTTGCGCCCTAGGCTCGACGATAGTTCGCTACTTCTACTTGGCTCGAGAACTCTGGATTGTTTTTTTCTTTCCAGCTTCCTAGTTGCGCTAAACTTCCTCGCCGGCCCTCTCGGCAAGTCTCTGTCTGGCCGGTGCCCATACTGATCCTGCTAACTTGATCATCATCCCAAAAACACGCACAGCTTTTCTAGCATTCCTCTCTGGTTTCCATGCAAATTTTATGAAAGGAAAAGATCACCCAACTAGCATATATAGAACACAAACACTCTTTCATGCGAGGATGTATTGGACCATAAAATCATTACAAAGTTCTTACCATAGGGATAAACTCCATCTCCCACATAGGAAGCACACAATGAATGTTTTTTTACTACAGGATAGACTCGGTCTATTACATAGAATACACACCATCACGCCCAACAAATGGCAGAGATTAATAAAAGGTTTATTAATTTGTTACTAAGCCCTCATCCATGCTTGCTGTAGATGTCCATATAGTAGACATCTTCATAGTCAAGGATCATGCGTGTATGCCTGAAAATCACCTGAATGGAAGAGAAACATTTCATGCTTTGACAAAATCAATATTATTATGACTTAACCATATATAGTTTAACATATGATGCTCGTCCCTATCAAAATTGAGTCTTAAGCAATTGATGCATTACATCAAGTTAAGAACCATATAAATCAGAAACATTATAAGGGGGTGTTAGATCAATGGAACTTGAACAATAGGCCATACGAACTTGGAGTAGTTTTAATTTTCACTGCAACAACACTACTTACGTTTTCATGCCAATTTCATTTAACTAAGTTCTCTTTAATTTGTCAGATACCTAACTCAGAGAACCTTGTTTACAATAAAACCCTTGGACTCCTGTAAACTCATGACTCTTAAATCAGTAGCCTATGCATCCACTGAACGCTATCCACATGAAGAGCACGAGTCACACGCCCAGAGATGTGCTCGATCAAATATATAACCATGCATGCGCAAGTGCACACGTATACTATACTCAAAGTAAACTACACACAAAGATATGAACATTAGAGTGCATATGGTGATGAACAGAGAACAGCATGCAAATAAACACAACAACATTAGTCCGTAGGCATTAGATCAGTATCTCACCTTGATCTGTGCTTAATCAGGAACCCTAGCTTCTTGTGCGACAGTCGGTAGTTGCGCGGCACCATGTTCGCCGGCTGACTGACTTCCGTATACTGTCTATAATATGAGATATGCGGCCGGTGGTAGAGGAACCCGAGGCTAGCTGATCGACGTTGTTATTCCTATGCATATTAATTAGAGTGCATGTGTGGAGATGAACAAAACCATGCAAATAAACACAATGAAGTGGCCCGGTAATTCAAGTGTCTCACCTTGGATCTGTGTGGCGGTCCATTTGCCGGTTGCGGGGGCTCGTGTTCTTAGCCGGCTGACTGACTTTAATACTGTCTTGAGTGCAAGAAGATCTGTGGCTGCTGGTGGTAGGCGAGGCTGGCTGATCAACGTTGTTGTTCCTATGAACATTAGAGCGCATGTATGGGATGAGCAAAACCATGGAAGTAAACACAATGAAGTAGACCGGCACTATAAATGTCTCACCTCATCTTGCACGGTGTCCCATCGTCTCTGTTTTCAGTACCAGAAGCTCTGGAGCCGGTGGCGTTGCTGCGCCAAGATGATAGATTGGCGCCCATTGTGACTGCTTATTACATTGGACAGTTGTTACACGCATGTATTTATAGACAAAAATTGTTCTGGTGCACGAGGTAGACGCCGTGCTTTACCATTCTCCAGTCTATTTCGACTCTACGTCACTTACGGACACGGATCAGGCGACCACTGCGCTGACTACAAGCTATTACTTGGTGTAGGAAACTGCATGTGACTCACTAGAAGCTGTCCGATTTCCAATCAAACAGCCTGAGTTAATTACTATAGTGTGTTGCATAATGTAAGATTTGCTAATTCCTACACGCAGCTAGCTATAGGACGCAAGGGCCAAGTTGCAGCATAAACAAACAAGACATTTTGATAGTTGTTGAGCCAATGGCGATAGTTTGCCTACTGATCGCGCGTTGACGTAAAAGGTTTCTATTTAGTACATACGCACTGACGTACTCGCTAGCTCCCTTGTTATTTCAGCTTTTAACCACCAGGCATTGTTGACCAAAAAGCACACTTACTTTTAGTATTTATACCCTCTTTCTCATCTAATCTAATATATTTAGAATTTACTCTGACCACCGGCCGTCTGCAACATATACACTCGGGTTCCCACTTCAAACCACCTTTTGCTTCCAGTGACGTTTTCCCCGCGTTAATTATTCTTGACCAGCAGCTAGTGACCGGGTCCCGAAGGAGCTCAGGTTTGTCTTGCAACATTCTCCCTCCTCGTCAACTCTAATTCGTTCTTCATCTTCCATAACCAACCCAAGTGGAAGACACTTCTTCAGAATTATAAAAATGATTTATTCCGAGACACCTCCTTTTCACTGTACAGAAGCTATTATATGGGAAATACAGTACAAGTACCCATTTCTACTTGTTGTGGACTATTATATGGATAGACTGAAGAATTTCAACGTGGGTGCTGCTTCTAACCTCAACGGGCCCATTTGCAATTGCATTACCAAGATCTAACTACAGCGCTTGAAGAGGTCACCAAAATTTACCAGAATTCAATGCACGATAAGGACATAACTGTAAGAGGGATAGAATTGGATAGAATACATGGATTATATTGAATAGCCTCTCACAACCGATATATATAAGCGTACATGATCCGGAGGAAAGATACCTTCCAAGATATAATGAAAATTTTAGATACATAATATTTAAACTATTAAATATACTCTATTATGACGTGTCGGCATAAAAGATTTCTGTTTAGTATGTACATACTGACGACTCGCTAGCTCCCTTAATCTAATAATATGTTCTGAACTTACCCTGACCACCGGCAGTCTGCAATCACTCGGGTTTCCACTTTGAATCGGCTTGCTTCGTGTGACGTTTCTGTCCGCGCTAAATATTATTGAGTATCATTTGACCAGCGTCTAATGACCGGATACCGAAGAAGCTCATGTCTGTCTGGCAAAAATACTACCTCTTGTCAACCCTAATTCGTCCTCATTCGCAAGAAAAAAAAACTAATTTGTGTGATAATGTTTCAACAACAAATTTACAGCACCAACCCACAAAAATAAATTTACAAATGCATTGCACAAGATCAAGATGTCAAAGTAGCATGAAGGAATTGCACTATATACACCACAGTCATGGTAGTGGACACTATTTGATTTTACAAAATTGAATGAACCAAGCAAAATTAGATAGTTGCATCAGGTGAAACATATATAAAGCCATGGATCAACAAGACAAGATACAACCTATCTCAGGAAATGCGAGCAAAGAGATATATTCATCAATATAGGGGCTCAAAACAATTGTAGAATAAATTTGTTAATCAATATTATAAGATGTTAACTTGCAACAACTGTAAGTAAGAAAGACGGCAGGAAGAAACCTAGCAAGCTTTGCAAATGCACGGGCGACCTTGCTAGTTAATTCTAAGGAACATGGTCGTTCAAACAGATTTAAAACAAACTTACGGTTGTAAGTTTGGAAACCAGTTATTTCTTTTTTCCACCTCCCACGCACTCCAATCACATTGTGACACGTACCTGACTATGCTTCCTCCTTGTCAGCGTGCACCAATCTTAATGTTTCCTATAACTCGCTAAATATGTAGAACATCCTACATATTGGAATCGGATACAAGTATGGATTTCTACTAGAGGACAATTATATTGATCACCCGTACATTTTCTACGTGAATGTAGTGTTTAGACCCGGCTGGCCCATTTGCAATTGCGTTGCCTAATATACACAGCCAAATACTAGCCCTCTTTCTCCCACTCTCTCCTCTTATCTTCCCTCCTCCGTCTTAGCCATAAACTCCTCTCATCGGGGCAACCTCTATGAAAAGCCTAGCGTTCTTATGGACGCTCTTCCATATGCAGATTCAGTTTGATGTCCAGTAATTGGCATGAATGCCATGTGTTGTTGTGTACTTGGCCGCTTCCAACAGCTAGCAAACAACCTATCCGGCGGCTATGGTTTGGGTAGTCCCTGGTGTAATTAACAAATACTATGTTGATTAGGCCAATCTCAGTGGTGGTTTTATTTGAGATTTATTCTCATTAAATGATATGTCACATAGGCAAAACTGATGATGTGGCATGAAATTTATAAAGATAGAGGAGAGATGGGTTTCATAATGATGAAACTGCATGTACACAGTTAGCAAAAGTTTGAAACTGAATTGAAACTCAATTGAGAGTGTTTGAGTTTCATCTCTACATATATATCAACTCTCGGATATTTAGATGAAGCATTTTAATAGTATACTAACATATAAAATGTGAAATAAAATTTTACATTGAGAGACCTAGTTTCATTCATCAACTCAAAAATTGAAAGATGACATTGCAATCTTGAAAACAACGAAATGAAACTATGGATTGAAGAATGGCCTTAGGCCCAGTCTTTAAATTGGCACTTACTTAAGAGTCGATTAGGCCCAAGTTAGGTGGATGACGCTTGCAAAGAAAAGTATACTCAGAAGCCGATTTGAAGGTCAATAAAGGTTGTTGCGCCAAGTTGTTTTCTTTAATTTTATTTTTATCCATGTTTATGTATTAGTGTGCGTTTGTATACTTCCAATCTGAATGACTCAGGTCGATGATTGTTTAGTAGTTAGTTTCTCGGGAGTCAATTTGAGTGAGGCTTTAAGCCGAACAATTTGTTGGACAGGAACTAATGAAGGTCTTGAGTGACTTCAAGCAGTTGGCGATCGCTCCCTCATGTCTCCACACTCCGTAATTCAACTCTCCTAAGAAGAAAGCTGTTGTGAAGCATCCAGTAGACATTCGAAGCATCAGTCACCATCAGAGGACCAAAGTTAAATCTTAGAAGCCAGTAGTCGAAGTAGTTTGTGATATGTTGATCAAGAAGTAGGTATTTATTAAAAGAGACAAGCAATTAAGTGCCTTGGTCGAGGTGATGAGATTCTTGGAGGCTTAGAGGCTACCTCCCAAGTTGTTGATCCTAGAGGGTTTGAATATTCCCAAGAGTGGTGGTCTTTTATTATTGTTGTGAGTTGCTCTTGTGACACCCCTATTTTTCATTGGGTCCCAAGGGTGTCATCTAGGCAGTTTTAAACCCTGACACCAAGCTTTGGTTCAAATTCAAAATTTAAATTCAATTGAATTCAAAACCCATTTGAATGACCTTTGAACTGCAAGTCCCAATTTTTCAACAAGACTCACCTTTGCAAAAATTATATCTTGTTGGTCTGGGTCAATTAGAATTTTGGGAATTTTTCCAAAATTTTAGTTCATCAGTAAAGGCCTCAAATAATTGTTAAAGTGGTCAAAAACCAGCTCTGTTCATAAAATTTCTGAGGCAAATTCTGTAGGGACTGTTGGTAGCTAGTATTTTTATAAAAACCAGCACATCATGGGGAGCCTACCATAATTTTGGTCTGATTTTATCAGCTCTGGATTAATTCCCACAATTTTTGCAAAGGCAGTCGGCTGAATGGAGTGGAAAAAGAAAAGGAAAAAGAAAACTGCCCGCGGGACCCACCTGTCAGCGACCCAGAGGAAGCACAACTCGGCCGAGGCCGCGCTGCCCCGCCCGTCGCGCGCCGCGTGGTCGCCGGCGTACGGCCAACGGCCGTTGCCGCGGATCGACGGGCCCACGCGCGCGTTCGGACATGCCTTTTGCCGACCGCCGCGCTGTCCGAGCCGCATTCACTCCCTCTCTCTCTCGCACACTCTCCGCCTTCGCCTCTGCTTCCGCCGTCGCTGCTACTCCGCGCCACCGCCGCCTCGTCGTCGCGTCCAGGAGCTCGTCGACGTCCACAGCCCCGTCTCGGCGTCTTCCAGCTCCACGCGAAGCCGTCTTTCCCTTTCCGCGTCGGGCCGCCGCGAATCGACCTCGTCCTCCCCGTCTCCGACCGCCGCTTCACCGCGTCGCCCGGTACCCCCGGTGAGCCCCTGACCGATTCTTTGCTCGAGGAGCTTCACATCTTGTTCGCGCACGCATTTGAGCTCGGGATGGGCAACTCCGACCACTTTTCCCCTTAGTCCGTCGCTCGAGGCCGCCGCCGGCTACCGCAATCCCTACCTCGCCGGTGAGACCACACCCCCGGCCTCCCTCTTGCGGGAGAAGCTCGGTGACTTCCTTCCCCGTGCTCCAGTGGAGCTCTCGGACTAGATCCCGAGCCCTACCAACCTTCCCTTGTCGCGCCCGCCGCCGCCGCACCCTGCCCTGTTTCCGCCACCGTCGCTGGGCTGCGTCCGACCATCGCCGGCGGTGTCCGATAGCCTAGATGAGTGCGCGGGGTCGCGTAGATCATTTCTCCTTTAAAGACCGGCCCGAGCCAATGGCCGTAGCGAGCTGCGGCGACCCCCCCCCCCCCTGCCGGCGCCGCCGTGCTCCGGCGAGAGCACGCGCGCGCGCGCGCGCGTACTCGGCCCCGCTGGCCGCTGGGCCGCGAAGGCCAGTGGGCCTGGCCTCGCGCTCGGCCGAGCGCCCTCGCGCTCACGCTCGCGCTGGGCCACGGGCAAGTCCCAGCCCAGTGGGCTGCCTGTTTACGGCCCGCGGTGTTTAAATCGGATTTTCGTAATTTAATCATTTCCAGAAATAGGTTAAACTGGTAAATTGCATAGTAAATTGAATAATGGGAATTTTGTAGCAAAATAAATTTTGTTAGGCTGGTGTGAACTTGCACTGCTGTAGAAAAATACTAATGCCCCATGTTTAGTAATTTTTATATCAGGATTAAAATAAATAGGATAAGCACTAATAGAATTTTTATTAATTACAGAAAGCAGATAAAATGGGAAAAATTTGCCTCCAGGGAGGATTTTCAGTTTTAGTCTTCCTGGAAAAATTTCATATAGAAATTCTATGTTTATTAGCTGAAATTAATTTAATGCCTTTTTCCTTATAATAATTAATAATTAATTTTTGGCTTAATATTTGGTAGGGAAAACTTAGCAATTAACTCTCTCCTGGTGTAACCTAATTATAACTAATCACCCCTGCCCTTTCGTAGACCCGAACCCTGTCGACCTATTGATTGCCCGAGTGCCATTTTTACCCGTTCGCTAAAGGGTTCCGTTTTCAGGCAGTTCACGGGTAAGAGTACCTTGCGAAGGTTTTGCTCACACTAGTGCTATTTAGTGAGCACCTGCGAACCCTAGGCGGCACTTGCACAGTTCTGCCCCGGCACCCACCTACACACCGTACTCGGATGCGACGTCGTTGCGGTCAAGTACCGGAGTCCATGAAGGAAATACACGAAGTACCCTCGTCCTGTGCCCCACTCCTTGAGTGATGCCCTCGAACGTCTCGGCACACCGTTTAATTTCACTAACAACAGTGTGCTTTAACGTATTTATTGAGGAAGTGCCATGAATCTTCCCTCACGGCTTTCCCTCTTGCATCATATAGATCACGCCGTGAACCACGTGGAGGCAGGACCGGAGCAGGATTCCGAAGGAGCGGAAGGTGCCGTAGCCGACCAAGAGCAGAACCAAGGCAAGCCCCGGTGCATAACCCAGTTTAAATTTTTATTCTATCACTAGCTATGGATGTAAGCTTGTCTGTGCATTAAGTGATAGGAGTTGATTGCAACCCTAGTGTGCAGTAGGTCTCTGCCCGACTATCAGCCTCAGGACGATAGTCGCTCTGCTTAAAGTAAGACGACTGTTTATCGAGTGGTATGGAGACCACTCGTAGGTAGGAATTATTATCACTGGGGAATGATATCGGATAAAGGAAAGGGTGGATAGAATCACAATGAAGACCGGACGGGCAACTAGGTGGAAAGGGAAGGACAGTTTGTCTTCATGGAGGTAGCCCCGTCCGAGTCCCCCCCCTAAGGCTATGCCTCGTGTCCGGCCCATGGGATCAAGTTTGAACGTACTGTTTGCATGCTGGAGATATGGGCCCAGTAAACCGACGTAGCTACGACTACCGCTTGGTCTGAAGATAGCCTTCTCCCTTCTTTGGTGGAACTGGGGCTGAGAGGAGGGAACAATCCACCCACGGATGGCGGCATGAGGCGCATCGCGATGGGGGACCCTTCTCGGGGGAGTCTGGACCCGGAAGACCCTGCGGTACCGTGAGCGAAAGGTTGCTCCATGCGGCTTCCAGGAAGCGCGTATGGGTCGTGCAAGCAGGTTTCTCCTGCAGGATGCAAATCGATTCGAGTCGCTGCCCCTCACAGTAACGAGTACCACTTGATCACTGCTACGGAACAGTGCCGGAAGCCATTAATATGTTGTGTGGGTTTAATACTGCTGTTTGAAAGTATTAAGATTGTATTGCAACCCTGATTGTTATAGCTCTAGTGCAAACTAAATTTATTTCTCTGCACGACAACTCAACTTGATGCTAAAACTTGAAAAAGTAGGGATCCACTCTTAGGCGAGTTTTTCTGGCAATATCAACCCTATCCCTAGCCTTTGCATGTCTAGGTGTCGGCTGTAGTTGGCCAATTTGACGGGTCAGTCTTGCTGAGTAAACTAGTTACTCAGGGCGTAGCTCTATGTGGTTTTCAGATGACCAGGACGGAGAGTGCCACTGTGGAGGAAGATTCCTTTGGGAGGGCCCGCGTCCTGACTGTTGGAACATCGAGTGGGAGCTGTGCACAAATGAAGATGAGGATTAGGTCCTTGCTTGCCGGTACGGTGCTTGGGCAAGACACCTTTTAAGGCCGGATGTTCCCTGTGTGTCGCCGTGAGAGGGCGAATGTATCCTAGTTATATCGTCGAACTGGTGAACCAGTGTTGAACTTTTCGCTTCCGCAACTTATTTCTGTTGAAACCCCGGGTCTGTAATATAATTTCGGATTTATGTAAACTCTGCTCCTCCACCTATGTTCCTGTTGCGATTATTTTCTTTCTCTGTCATGTATTGTACTATTGGGCGCCACAGCGCGTGTCGCCACCCGAGGAAGATCCTGGAACGGAACCGTCTCCGTGGTAAGGCGGGTCCGTGACAGCGTGGTATCAGAGCCCCCTCGGGAATAGTACAATATTCAAGGACATATTTTCGAAAACCCCGTAACGAACGTGTGAGGACGTGCCCAATAGGTTATTAATAAGTTATGATCCAGGTGGCAAGGCTAACTGTAGGAGGTTGTTTGTTTAATACTGTATCTACGGCCTCGTCAACGCAGGTATGTGTCCCGCCCAGTGGACTGTAACATGGGAAGCTAGCACAATGGTGTGAACGCGGGCTGATTGCGTAAAACATCAGTGTCCTGCCCTAGGACAATAATAAGGGATTATTTTCGGCTCGTTTCTTTTGATTTGATGTAATGTTTCTGGAATGAATCTTCTGCAGGTACGCTAACCACGATTCACGTAAGAAAACGGGTAGTATACGACTAACTTGAGAGATCGTCTGCCACCGACTACACGAATGGTCCTATTCGTGACCAATTTCTTATTTGGTGAGGATGAGTAGGCCGAAATCATTTGCATATGTAAAAATGTTAAAAGGCGCCGCAACGTTAACAAGAAACCAAAGTTGAGCAGTCTGTTTTCCGTACGAATCGACACCTCCTCGCTCGAGACTTTTGAACTCTTAAACGAACTTTCTGACCCTAGCCGGAATGTTGGTTTAAGAATCACCGGACACCACCAACGTGGTCTTCCGAGTCAGCGCGTCGAAATCAGGTTATTGCAAATTTCGGGTGGTATGCCTGTCGCGCTAAATCCGTGAATCCTTGTCCCGCTCACCCTAGGGCTGTGGCTGTGTTTTCGGGGAAGCGGTTAAGGATTCTATTCCGGTAGTGTTGGATTAGAGCCGGTATTTTTACTCACTGCTTCAAATTGTTTATTTTGACCTGCACCCTCTGCGTCGGGAACAAGTACTCACATTTGGGGTTTGTGTTCCAGATGGACGAGCACGGGTTTGAGCTGTTCCGGCACGACGGGTGGCGTTACACCACCGGTCTACACCACCGTGGCTTTCCCACCCTTCTGTGGGAGATGCTACGTGCCCTGGGCTACGAGGAGCAGCCTTCGTACCGCGGGCGCGAGACCCGCCACCACGGTGTGCCTCTTGCAGAGGTGCACCTCAGTGTCTCCCCACACCCGCGCAACCCCAACTTGGCGGGTATGGAGAGCACCGTCACGGCTGGGAGCCTCCGGGAGGGCCTGGAGAGGGTCGCTCACCAGGCTCTCACTCACTTCTGTGGGCGCAACGTAGCAGCGCTCTCAGGGACGCCGTTCGAGATGATCCCCATCTGGCACCAGGCTGACCCGGTGTGGCAGAGGCGTGTGAGACGCGTCTCTCGTGGCGACTACCCGGAGTACCACGCGGGGTACCACCGCATAGCCCACTACTCCGAGTATCTCCTCAACTTGGATGAGGAGTCTAGCCGTCGCAGCAGAGTCTTGCTGGCGGAGGCTGAGCAGGTGTGGCTGCAGAGGAACGACCTGCAGACACAGGTCGATGCGCAGCAGAGAGAGATTCAGCGGTTGACCGCTGCTCTTGAGGCGAGTGAGACTCGCGTGACGGAGGTCACTGAGCAGCGGGACACCCTCGCACAGGAGGTGGACAGACGAGGTATAGTTATGCAGCAGCGGGCGAACCATAACGAGCACTTGCAGCAGCAGCTGGCGAGTACCCAGCAGGAGATGGACCTTATGGGGGAGGATCTGGAGACGCTGATCCATGAGAACCAGGACCTTCAGGCTCAGTTGGACGCGATCGCTGCACCGCAGGCAGCACCCGCAGAGGAGGAGCCCAAGGAGGATGCGGGCGAAGAGTCTGACGTGGACTATGAGCCACTCGTTCCGACCGGCGCAGACCGGCCAGGGCCCTCTGGCACCGCTGGTGTCCAGGCTTGGCAGTAGTAGTAGATGCGACTAGGTCGTGCTTGTAGGGCTGAATAGATAGATAGCTTTTGGGACATTCCACGCGTGGTTGTTGTATTTTGGGGATCACCCGCGTGATTGGCTTTTGCAAACTCGACGATCACGTATTCCGAGTTCTTGTAGAGTGGAACTGTGGACTTGTACTAGGATTATGTTAACATGGAAATTTCCGCTTCGTCGAGATTATGTTGTGCACCACATTGTTGTTCCGCGTGCTGTGTCATTAGCTTTGGTAACCTATATGCTCATGATTGGATAAGTGACTAACTGGACCCTTGTTCTTGTATTTCAGAATGGTGTGCACCCGTAACACCAACGAGCTGCATGGTGAGCAGCCCGAAGGTTCCAGGGCTAGAGAGACCGACTCTCCGCTAGGAACTCCACCACCGCCGCCGTCATCTAACCCCATGCAGATGATGGCGCAGTTTTTCGCGTCGATGATGGAGAGCCAGCAACAGCAGGCGGAGTTCATGCGGGAAGTGGCACGGCAAAACCTAGCACCTCGTAATGCTAGGGGCCACCATGATGGAGCGCCCCAGAACAGCTCCTACTCCGACTTCCTCGCCACCAGGCCGCCCATGTTCAGCTCAACCACCGAGCCCATGGAGGCAGAGAACTTCCTTCGCATGCTTGAGTCCAAATTTGGACTCCTTAACTGCACGCCGGTGCAGAAGACACTGTTCGCCGCGCAGCAACTGCATGGTGCGGCTGGGGCATGGTGGGCCAACCATGTCGCTTCTATGGGAACCGACCGACAGATTACGTGGGATGAATTCAAGGATGCGTTCCGCGCTCACTACATCCCCGCGGGGCTCATCCGTAGGAAGGCGCGTGAATTCGCCGCTCTAAAGCAGGGCAATCGCAGTGTCGAGGAATACTGTGAAGAGTTCAACCGGTTGGCGCTGTACGCTCCGGAACAAGTGGACACCCACGCCAAGCGTAAGGACCGTTTCTTGGAGGGGCTCAGTGCTGAGCTACAGGACCGCCTCAACCTTAACATGGGAGGCACCTTCGCTGAGTTTGTCAATAACGCGATCGTCGCGGAGGACGGATATCGCAGGGTGATGGCAGAACGGAAGCGCTCCGCAAGTGCTATGGGGCCATCCAATGGACCCCCGCAGAAGTTCCGCATGGTGTACACCACCCCGTCGGGACAGAGGTACCGCTCCGCCCCCGTGCCGGCACCTGCTGTGCGCCCGCCTCAGCTAGCACAGCAGCGACCCCCGGTACCGCGTCCGCAGCAGAGTCAAGGAGGATTTCGCCCACCCCAGCGGCCAAACCCTCAACCCGGACCCTTTCCCTGCTACAACTGCGGCCGCCCAGGGCATTTCTCAAGGGAGTGCCCACACCCCAAGAAAGGCACTGGTCAGAACCCGTCAAGGAGTAACAACACCAACAACAACCGTAACAACCGAGGACCAGTTCGTGTGGGGCGAGTGAACAACACTACCCTGGAGGAGATTCCGGAAAACAGTCCCATCCTTGCTGGTATGTTCTCTGTTCGAGACCACCCTGCACTAGTACTGTTTGACTCAGGAGCATCTCATAGCTTTGTCAGTGGGTTCTTTGTTGACAAGCACCGGCTGCCTCGTACCCTTATGAGAGCACGATACACCATTAAATCAGCTGGTGGACAAACCCCTGCTCTTTATGAAGTAGACAAACTTCCAATAACCCTAGGATCGAAGGTCTACCCTACTAAGTGCATAGTCTTAGAGGGTTGCAGCATTGATGTCATCTTGGGCATGCCTTGGATGAGGCAGCATAAAGCTATGCTGGATATAGACACCTACACGGTGCACTTAAACTCTCCCACCCATGGTAGCGTAAGCTTCCGAGTACGACCACCCCGACTGGTCACACCAAGTGTTCACCACACCATAGCTGGGAAAATAAAAGATATTCCAGTGGTTAGGGAATTTCCGGACGTATTCCCTGACGACCTTCCCGGACTTCCACCGGATCGGGATGTTGAGTTCAAGATTGAGCTTCAGCCAGGGACGGCACCCATATCCAAAAGACCATATAAAATGGCGCCCAAAGAACTAGCGGAGTTGAAGGAGCAACTTAAGGAGCTACTGGATAAGGGATTCATTCGACCAAGCTCCTCGCCTTGGGGTTGTCCGGCGTTGTTCGTGAAGAAGAAAGATGAGACCCTGAGGCTGTGTGTAGACTACCGACCCCTCAATGCGGTGACGGTCAAGAACAAATATCCACTGCCCCGTATTGACATCCTCTTCGACCAGTTAATAGGAGCTAAGGTGTTCTCCAAGATTGATCTCCGGTCGGGTTATCATCAGATTAAAATTCGTACCGAGGACGTCCCCAAGACCGCCTTTTCTACCCGGTACGGTCTATACGAGTATTTAGTCATGTCGTTTGGATTGACAAATGCACCAGCACACTTCATGTATCTCATGAACTCAGTGTTCATGCCCGAGTTGGACAAGTTTGTGGTGGTTTTCATTGACGACATTCTAGTCTACTCGAAGACGGAGGAGGAACATGCAGAGCATCTCCGTGTTGTCTTACAGAGGTTAAGGGAACACCAGCTGTATGCTAAGTTTAGCAAGTGCGAGTTTTGGTTGAAGCAAGTACCGTTTCTAGGCCACATTGTTTCGGAAGAAGGCATCGCGGTAGATCCCAGCAAGGTAAGAGATGTGCAGAACTGGAAGACACCGAAGACCGTATTCCATGTCCGCAGTTTTCTGGGATTAGCTGGCTACTACCGCCGTTTTATTCCCAATTTCTCCAAAATAGCGAAGCCCATTACAGAGCTGCTTAAAAAGGATAAGAAATTCATATGGGATGAGAGCTGCGAAAACGCTTTTCAAGCCTTGAAGAAGCACCTGACCACGGCCCCAGTTTTAGCTCAACCGGACCTGGGAAGGCCGTTCGATGTCTACTGTGACGCTTCGGGTATTGGATTGGGATGTGTGCTTATGCAAGACGGAAGAGTTATTGCTTATGGATCGAGGCAATTGAAGAAGCACGAGCAGAATTACCCCGTGCATGACCTGGAATTAGCAGCGGTGGTATTGGCCTTAAAAATGTGGAGACATTACCTCCTTGGAAATTTAGTTCGCATATACACTGACCACAAAAGCTTAAAGTATATTTTCACCCAAGACCACCTGAACATGAGACAGCGTCGTTGGTTGGAATTAATTAAGGATTACGAGTTGGAAGTCCATTACCACCCGGGAAAGGCGAATGTAGTGGCTGATGCCCTAAGCCGCAAGGCTCACTGTCACCATGTCTTAGTCGGGCCGCAAGTCCAAGATGGTCATTATGTCCAAGTAACACCCCACGGAACCCTGTACAACTTAGCATTAATCCCTACCTTACGGGAAGAAATAGTGTCAGCTCAGAAAAAGGATGAAGGCATAGCACATGTAAAAAGAAGGCTAAAGGAGGGTGATGATAAAGTGCAATGCTTTCGAGAAGATACCGAGTGTGTGTTATGGTTCAAGACTCGACTGGTAGTTCCTAAGGATCCGAAACTCCGCAAGGAAATTTTGGACGAGGCTCACATGGCAAAATACTCCATGCATCCGGGCAGCAACAAAATGTTCCATGATTTGAGATCCAAATACTGGTGGACTCGTATGAAAAGGGAAATAGCACGTTATGTCGCAGAATGTGATACCTGCCGCAGAGTCAAGGCCGATCATCTAAGGAAGGCAGGCCTACTCCAACCCTTGAGTGTTCCAGCTTGGAAATGGAAAGATATCAGCATGGATTTTATCGTTGGTCTCCCACTGACGGCACATAAACTCGACTCCATTTGGGTCATTGTGGACCGACTAACAAAGGTCACCCACTTTATCCCTGTGTCGACACGGTTTAAAATGCAAAAGTATGCGCAACTCTACATTGAGCGAATCTTGTGTCTGCACGGAGTGCCCAAGACTATCGTGTCTGATCGAGGCTCCCAATTTGTGGGACGCTTTTGGGAGAAGCTACACGAGACATTGGGTACCCGGCTGATTAGAGGTTCCGCCTACCACCCCCAAACTGACGGTCAAACGGAAAGAGTTAACCAAATATTGGAAGACATGTTGAGGGCATATGTGCTGAATCACAACAAGAAGTGGGATGAGTACCTACCCTTGGCAGAATTCGCGTACAACAACAGTTACCAGGAAAGCATCAAGATGGCACCGTTCGAGGCCCTTTATGGGCGCCGCTGTCGCACCCCAGTGAATTGGTCAGAATCAGGGGAGAGGATAATCTTTGGTCCGGAGCTAGTGCAGCAAGCTGAACAGAAGGTACTTGAAATCCAATCCAACTTACGTGCGGCAAAGTCCAGGCAGAAGAGTTATGCAGATAAAAGGCGCCGCCCGTTGGAGTTCAGGGTTGGCAATATGGTCTACCTCCGAGTGTCACCCACCAAGGGTGTTCAACGGTTTGGAATTCGCGGGAAGTTAGCACCTCGTTATATTGGTCCCTACCCTATCATTGCTAGATGTGGGCCAGTGGCCTACCAGCTCCAACTGCCAGAGGAACTCGCTGGAGTGCACGACACGTTTCACGTGTCCCAGCTCAAGAGGTGTTTGAAAGCACCGGTAGACATACCACTGGAAGGCACCCAACCACTACAACCTGACCTGACATATGCCGAGCATCCGATAAAAGTTTTGGACGAGAAGGAGCGAGCGACACGTAAGAAGACCCTGAAGTTCTATAAAGTCCAATGGAGCAACCATACCGCCAGAGAAGCTACTTGGGAAACTGAAGAGTTCCTGCGAAGCCACTACCCCGAGTTCCTACACCGCCATTTAGGTAAACCTTCAACACCTCTCTTAATCTCGGGACGAGATTTTCTTAAGGGGGGAGGGCTGTGACACCCCTATTTTTCATTGGGTCCCAAGGGTGTCATCTAGGCAGTTTTAAACCCTGACACCAAGCTTTGGTTCAAATTCAAAATTTAAATTCAATTGAATTCAAAACCCTTTTGAATGACCTTTGAACTGCAAGTCCCAATTTTTCAACAAGACTCACCTTTGCAAAAATTATATGTTGTTGGTCTGGGTCAATTAGAATTTTGGGAATTTTTCGAAAATTTTAGTTCATCAGTAAAGGCCTCAAATAATTGTTAAAGTGGTCAAAAACCAGCTCTGTTCATAAAATTTCTGAGGCAAATTCTGTAGGGACTGTTGGTAGCTAGTATTTTTATAAAAACCAGCACATCATGGGGAGCCTACCATAATTTTGGTCTGATTTTATCAGCTCTGGATTAATTCCCACAATTTTTGCAAAGGCAGTCGGCTGAATGGAGTGGAAAAAGAAAAGGAAAAAGAAAACTGCCCGCGGGACCCACCTGTCAGCGACCCAGAGGAAGCACAACTCGGCCGAGGCCGCGCTGCCCCGCCCGTCGCGCGCCGCGTGGTCGCCGGCGTACGGCCAACGGCCGTTGCCGCGGATCGACGGGCCCACGCGCGCGTTCGGACATGCCTTTTGCCGACCGCCGCGCTGTCCGAGCCGCATTCACTCCCTCTCTCTCTCGCACACTCTCCGCCTTCGCCTCTGCTTCCGCCGTCGCTGCTACTCCGCGCCACCGCCGCCTCGTCGTCGCGTCCAGGAGCTCGTCGACGTCCACAGCCCCGTCTCGGCGTCTTCCAGCTCCACGCGAAGCCGTCTTTCCCTTTCCGCGTCGGGCCGCCGCGAATCGACCTCGTCCTCCCCGTCTCCGACCGCCGCTTCACCGCGTCGCCCGGTACCCCCGGTGAGCCCCTGACCGATTCTTTGCTCGAGGAGCTTCACATCTTGTTCGCGCACGCATTTGAGCTCGGGATGGGCAACTCCGACCACTTTTCCCCTTAGTCCGTCGCTCGAGGCCGCCGCCGGCTACCGCAATCCCTACCTCGCCGGTGAGACCACACCCCCGGCCTCCCTCTTGCGGGAGAAGCTCGGTGACTTCCTTCCCCGTGCTCCAGTGGAGCTCTCGGACTAGATCCCGAGCCCTACCAACCTTCCCTTGTCGCGCCCGCCGCCGCCGCACCCTGCCCTGTTTCCGCCACCGTCGCTGGGCTGCGTCCGACCATCGCCGGCGGTGTCCGATAGCCTAGATGAGTGCGCGGGGTCGCGTAGATCATTTCTCCTTTAAAGACCGGCCCGAGCCAGTGGCCGTAGCGAGCTGCGGCGACCCCCCCCTGCCGGCGCCGCCGTGCTCCGGCGAGAGCACGCGCGCGCGCGCGCGCGCGTACTCGGCCCCGCTGGCCGCTGGGCCGCGAAGGCCAGTGGGCCTGGCCTCGCGCTCGGCCGAGCGCCCTCGCGCTCGCGCTCGCGCTGGGCCGCGGGCAAGTCCCAGCCCAGTGGGCTGCCTGTTTACGGCCCGCGGTGTTTAAATTGGATTTTCGTAATTTAATCATTTCCAGAAATAGGTTAAACTGGTAAATTGCATAGTAAATTGAATAATGGGAATTTTGTAGCAAAATAAATTTTGTTAGGCTGGTGTGAACTTGCACTGCTGTAGAAAAATACTAATGCCCCATGTTTAGTAATTTTTATATCAGGATTAAAATAAATAGGATAAGCACTAATAGAATTTTTATTAATTACAGAAAGCAGATAAAATGGGAAAAATTTGCCTCCAGGGAGGATTTTCAGTTTTAGTCTTCCTGGAAAAATTTCATATAGAAATTCTATGTTTATTAGCTGAAATTAATTTAATGCCTTTTTCCTTATAATAATTAATAATTAATTTTTGGCTTAATATTTGGTAGGGAAAACTTAGCAATTAACTCTCTCCTGGTGTAACCTAATTATAACTAATCACCCCTGCCCTTTCGTAGACCCGAACCCTGTCGACCTATTGATTGCCCGAGTGCCATTTTTACCCGTTCGCTAAAGGGTTCCGTTTTCAGGCAGTTCACGGGTAAGAGTACCTTGCGAAGGTTTTGCTCACACTAGTGCTATTTAGTGAGCACCTGCGAACCCTAGGCGGCACTTGCACAGTTCTGCCCCGGCACCCACCTACACACCGTACTCGGATGCGACGTCGTTGCGGTCAAGTACCGGAGTCCATGAAGGAAATACACGAAGTACCCTCGTCCTGTGCCCCACTCCTTGAGTGATGCCCTCGAACGTCTCGGCACACCGTTTAATTTCACTAACAACAGTGTGCTTTAACGTATTTATTGAGGAAGTGCCATGAATCTTCCCTCACGGCTTTCCCTCTTGCATCATATAGATCACGCCGTGAACCACGTGGAGGCAGGACCGGAGCAGGATTCCGAAGGAGCGGAAGGTGCCGTAGCCGACCAAGAGCAGAACCAAGGCAAGCCCTGGTGCATAACCCAGTTTAAATTTTTATTCTATCACTAG
The DNA here is from genome assembly GCA_030378355.1 of Eleusine indica. Lineage (NCBI taxonomy): Eukaryota > Viridiplantae > Streptophyta > Magnoliopsida > Poales > Poaceae > Eleusine > Eleusine indica. Next base: position 53,183,809 of record CM059494.1, read on the forward strand.
CTATGGATGTAAGCTTGTCTGTGCATTAAGTGATAGGAGTTGATTGCAACCCTAGTGTGCAGTAGGTCTCTGCCCGACTATCAGCCTCAGGACGATAGTCGCTCTGCTTAAAGTAAGACGACTGTTTATCGAGTGGTATGGAGACCACTCGTAGGTAGGAATTATTATCACTGGGGAATGATATCGGATAAAGGAAAGGGTGGATAGAATCACAATGAAGACCGGACGGGCAACTAGGTGGAAAGGGAAGGACAGTTTGTCTTCAAGGAGGTAGCCCCGTCCGAGTCCCCCCCCCTAAGGCTATGCCTCGTGTCCGGCCCATGGGATCAAGTTTGAACGTACTGTTTGCATGCTGGAGATATGGGCCCAGTAAACCGACGTAGCTACGACTACCGCTTGGTCTGAAGATAGCCTTCTCCCTTCTTTGGTGGAACTGGGGCTGAGAGGAGGGAACAATCCACCCACGGATGGCGGCATGAGGCGCATCGCGATGGGGGACCCTTCTCGGGGGAGTCTGGACCCGGAAGACCCTGCGGTACCGTGAGCGAAAGGTTGCTCCATGCGGCTTCCAGGAAGCGCGTATGGGTCGTGCAAGCAGGTTTCTCCTGCAGGATGCAAATCGATTCGAGTCGCTGCCCCTCACAGTAACGAGTACTACTTGATCACTGCTACGGAACAGTGCCGGAAGCCATTAATATGTTGTGTGGGTTTAATACTGCTGTTTGAAAGTATTAAGATTGTATTGCAACCCTGATTGTTATAGCTCTAGTGCAAACTAAATTTATTTCTCTGCACGACAACTCAACTTGATGCTAAAACTTGAAAAAGTAGGGATCCACTCTTAGGCGAGTTTTTCTGGCAATATCAACCCTATCCCTAGCCTTTGCATGTCTAGGTGTCGGCTGTAGTTGGCCAATTTGACGGGTCAGTCTTGCTGAGTAAACTAGTTACTCAGGGCGTAGCTCTATGTGGTTTTCAGATGACCAGGACGGAGAGTGCCACTGTGGAGGAAGATTCCTTTGGGAGGGCCCGCGTCCTGACTGTTGGAACATCGAGTGGGAGCTGTGCACAAATGAAGATGAGGATTAGGTCCTTGCTTGCCGGTACGGTGCTTGGGCAAGACACCTTTTAAGGCCGGATGTTCCCTGTGTGTCGCCGTGAGAGGGCGAATGTATCCTAGTTATATCGTCGAACTGGTGAACCAGTGTTGAACTTTTCGCTTCCGCAACTTATTTCTGTTGAAACCCCGGGTCTGTAATATAATTTCGGATTTATGTAAACTCTGCTTCTCCACCTATGTTCCTGTTGCGATTATTTTCTTTCTCTGTCATGTATTGTACTATTGGGCGCCACAGCGCGTGTCGCCACCCGAGGAAGATCCTGGAACGGAACCGTCTCCGTGGTAAGGCGGGTCCGTGACAGTTATAATTTGTTTCGTCCTCCTGAGCTTGGTGATATCCATAGTTGGGGCCTGACAATCTTGCTGGGTTAGTCTTTGTAATTTTTTAGACTATAATTCTTATTTTTATCTTAACAAATGACAGTACTCCTGGCTTACATTTTAAAAAATTCACTAGTGTGGGTTCCCACTTCGAACCGCCTTGCTTCAAGTGATGTTTTTGCCCGTGTTAAAAAAAAACTTGACCTGCGGGGGGGGGGGGGGGGGTATGACGACCCCCTGGACCGGGGCCACCATGGGCGCCATTGCTTCTAGAGGCGAGGTCTTAACCAAATGCTTTGGTGCAGGAGAGGCAAGGGGATTTTTTTTAATCCAGATCGTAAATTCGCTCCCACTATGAGTCGAACCTGAGACCTGGAAGGTGCTACTCAGGCACCTTACCAGTGAGGTAAAGGCCCTTTCGCTGCCCGTGTTAAATATTACTCACTATTAGTTACTTAGCAATGGCTAGTGACCGTGTCCCAAAGGAGATCTCATATATATCTGACACCATACCCCTCCTCGTCACCTCTAATTCGTTCATCATCATCCATAGCCCTCCCAAGTGGGAGACACTGCCCAACAGCAAAAATGATATATCCTCACACCACACCCCTCCTTTCACTATACCGGAGGTCCATAAGAAAACACGCTCGTACAATTCGTAAGGCTGGCCCCATGGACAAAAAGCCGTGAAAACATATATTTTTTACACAAACAGTAGACTAAGGGAGCACATGTATAAATGGCTCATGTTTATGCAGGCAGGCCTTTTAAAGAGGGGCCAGCTGCACAAATAGAGACCTCCAATGTATATCTTACAATAGTCAACATGTAGATCAGTGCATTTGAAATAGCTAGTGAGGGCGTCCAGCATATAGGAAATGCCGTGTAAATACCAATTTCTACTAGTAGACTATTATATGGGGGGCCTGTAGAATTTCAACGTGGGTGCAGCGTCTCATCTCAACCAGCCTATTCTAAATCCTAGTTCTCTAACTCCGACTCTCTCCTCACTCTGATCTTTTCTCCTCCCTTGTCATAAATTCCTCACGTGTTGCACAGGGCTAAACAAAAGCATATTGATAGCATGAAAGAATGACTTCAAAGGATTTTGTAATAGGTTTCTTTACCAGTTTTGTTTTTTCTGGTTTCTTTCTTCATGTTTTGAACCTTTGTATTTGTTACTTTTTTATTAATATATATAATCTGTAGGGCCTAGGCCCTCCAGTTCCATCAAAAAAAAATTCCTCACATGGTTATGAACCAAATTATGAGAGACCCGGGTCTCTCGCTCATTAGAGTGACCCTCAACCCATCTCAAAATAACCCAACTCTTATTCTAATATTAGATAATAGCAAAGTACCCGTATGTTGTTATGGGTTTTAACAAAACACAACAAACTATACACATGCATATTTTTATAGATATAATATAATAGATATTTTTATTACATTTCAAAACACAACATTAGATAAGTTCTAAAGTGAAATGGTATATGGATTCATGGTACATGATAGATCTATGTTCCAGAACTCATTACACCAGGATCGACTAATAATCAGCTATCTTAAATCGATCAGAGAATATTACTCCCTCCTTCCAGGAATATTGTGCGCATTTGCCAAAGGCAGAAAGACCAAGTAGCAGTAGTTAATATCCCAAAACAACACTTCTCTCCGTTGAATTAGGGACCGAGGAAATTGTTTAGGGTCATGATGCTTCATTTTTTCTTTTATTGCTCCCGAGTAGTAGCAGCCGCAGGCAATGTCCCATCGATTAGGCCCGCAGGTCAGACCTAATTCAAATTTTGACCCAGCTAGTTCCAACAAGTAAATCGATTGTCAGTACTGTTGATCAAAACTGTTCCTTTTGACAATTTCCTCTGCACTGATCTGCACTTAAGAACCCTCTTAGTCAGCATGCCAAGCATATGGGTAAAACAACAGATATTTCTGCTGACGAAAACTGAAAATTAGTTGCTTTTGGGAGAAAGGAAGGGCTCAAGATTTCATTGAGTTAGCGTAAGGAACTCAACTGCAGACAAACCACCGGATAACTTGTTTTTTGAATGTCATGCTGCAATCTACTTGTGTGTGCCATCGTAATAGCAGTAGTCCCTTCCCACCTGTAAAAAAGGGACCGCATAGCTAGAATTAAAATGCCCAATGGCACCTCAGAAGGAACACAACTCAGTACGCTAACGACACTATAGCAGACGCCACAATCTGTGCTTATTATTAGCCTCGGTGAATAAAACCATGTAATGATGAAAATGAATAATGCATGGAACATGTAAAACCTGGACGATGCAAGCAAAGCGAGCGGCAAACTCATAGTTGTACGTAGGTTGCGAGATCGCAGGCACGCATCGACGAGGTCCTCATCCTGATCCCGGCCCCCACAGTTTGGCACATGAAGTACATCGTATCACTTTTCGCGCGTTGTAGCGATAATGGATGGGAGGCGGACTGATTGGCAAACGGACAAGGGAGCCGACTCAAGTGTTTGGAGTTACGGATACGAAAAGAACTTTGATAGGATCTCACGACGTCTGTTTTTCTCTATGATTAAAAAAGAAAACTTGTTTTGTTGATGGCGTTTAGTGTTCTTACCAGCTTGAAACAGTCATCCTCGAAATTGGGTACAACAATTTTATGGCCACATCAAGCAGTGAGTAATAAGATACCATGATGAGTTTTATTATCCTATCATAATTTGTATTCTTTTACTTGTATCATAATGATATATGATCTTTTATATTTAATGGCTTATGTTATTTCTAATTCTTGCATGTTTCTAATCAGAGATATGCACGTAATCCCATAAGAAGTCATCTTTTTTATCCTCTGTAAATAGCTGTGAATAATATAACCGGTTTCTCAAACTAAAGAGAGCATGTGTACTATCAATCAGAACATTTGAGACTCGACTTAAACAACATAGAACACTTGGAAATTTGTTTTACTATATAATTTTGTAGAACTGCAATTACTCTGCTGCTGCTGCAAAAAAAAAAGAACCTCTATGGATTGTATTTGTGGCCGCCCACGCGAGGCGAGAGCTCGGGACCATGATTCAGACCAAACCGCGCCCTACCACTACCAGCACAACACCTGCTCGTATCAAAACACACACACACACACACACACACAACTGCTGCGAGGGTAGGCCGTAGGTGACTACCAGGGCTTGCACTCCCGGGCGCTCTGGATCAGAATCAGATCAAGTGCCCCGGCGCTGGGTGGAATAGGTTGGGCGTCATGTGGGCCGGCCAGTCTTTCAGGCCTGCCGGCCCGTGCGATCTGGATCGCCTTATATGACGCCGATTGTATCCAAACTAGGAAGGGTGGCGCGTTACTGCCGCGCCCGTCAATTTCTCACGCACGATCATGCACCACAGTTGATGGAACGACGACATAAAAGTACAAAACGGATAAACTACACCTTGAGCTTTAGGGGTAAAATTGGATGGAAAAGCATGGTGACAGGAACTATTCCTTTTGCAAACACATAGCTGGACTGTGAGAAGAATTGTTTTAGGAGCACAACTCAAGCAAATCTGATAAGACAATAGTGATATGACACAAAACTATATTACAGTAATGATATGCCCTGAAGGCCTGAACCCTAAATCAGTTTGCGCCAATAAACATAAAAGATACCAACAATCCTCTTCACAGTACCCTTCTTACTGTATCATAACCATGCATTGCAGTTTACTAAAATTCAAGAAAATGAATGAGCATAAAGTGTGTGAAACTGAGTGAAAAGTTTAAAAATTACTCGACCAAACCAAATATAATAATTCTGAACACTAATAATATTTATGGATGCAAATAATTAATGTTTAAACTAAAAATATAAAAGGCTCCCAATAGCTCAGCATCATATGATAAGTTCCATTACTACAAATTAGGACGTTTTGAGGAAAAATTCTGAGAGATATTCATGTATGAAATAATAGTTTGCTATTACTTTAAAAGTGGGACAATAGTGATCCCACTCCTTCAAAACTTCAGATGCAAATAAAAGGAAATACTCACTGAAAGAGCTAATTCAACACATACAACAATACATAAAAAAAGCAAAATATGAGATTTCTTTATAGGGGGCAAGATAAACCTGCTAGGAGAGAAAAAAACTCAGGATAATGGGGCTACTTATAGTGGGTAGGTGACCAGCAACAGTACAACTTGAGTGAGAGAATATCCGGACAAGCTGTTATGAGAGGCTAAGCGACATTGTACCCTACCCAAAGGGGCAGAGCCATCATTCATGTCCTTATATACAGAATCACCGCATCCTCTTATCATTAAATCCTGGTCAAATTAAGGAAAGAAATAATTATAATAACCTTCTGGAGGCAGAGTGAGACTCCAGATGCAGCTCCTGAGCCAGTCCAATGGGTTTTGTAATACTGGAGGTAGAATATAATTATTACACTCACCAGTGACATGCTTGTCAGCTGTTTCAAAATAACATACTTTTGCCGGCTCCATTATCCAGGGAAATAAAACAACTGTTGCTGTAATCACTAATCAACATTGCAACAGACATTTGCCCTGTGCATTAAACAGTACAATAAGAAAACTATAGTCCTTTTGATTTACTTGATTATTCTTGTGACGCAACTCCTTATTTGTGTATGGCGCAGTAGTATTTGTTAATAATTGAACAAATAGATGAGCAATACAAGTGGTTGGCCTATGCAAGCTTCAAGTTTTATTTAAACCTGTTGCTCAGTTTTATTCATAAATTGAACCATGCATAAATGAAGTATTGACTAAATCCTATTGTATTACCATAGGGGCTGCTGGGTCAACCGAATGTATCTCATATATTATGTAGTAAATCTTATGTTATAACCACTAAAATGTTTCTCATATGGTATGGACAAAAAATCACTATAGCTAAAAGAAACATATACACATAATTGACATCAAAAGTATTTGTCCATCATGATGTGCTGATAGATGTTCAGACCAGATGCAAATAGATAGTATTTTATATTATGATCACACATCATATCTTGAAGCCACCAAAATCACCAAGCATGATGTACTCTTGGCCAAACATAAAACAGATAAGTAAAATGATACATGAGTCACAGAACTATAGTGATACTCACAGTGCATCTTTGTATCAATCCCAGGTTTAAACTTCTTCAGTACCGATCAGGGCGCATATGTCTCAACAGTAAATTCAGAACTAAGACGGCATATATTGCACCAAGATAAGAAATTGTACTGATGGCAACACGATAAGGGAAAACCGGAATTTTTGTAAAGCAGCAGCATGGCAATCATCACTGCACCCTAATTCCTAACTAATCTTATCCAACACATACTGAAGCCGCTCAACTGTCCTAGAACTTTAAACCTGCACCGTTGTCTTCTGGTTGTTCCTTCTCTGTGCTCAATCTAGCCAAACAAAATTAAGAACGGTGACATTGATGCTTCTAATTTGAATACGTACTTACTTACATAGTTAGGAATAGATACAACCCTCCTAGGGTGTGGAGAGCTGAAGACAGGGCCAAGAGAGTGCGAGTGACGCGGCCGTTGCGGCGACAAAACCTGAGACAGCGTGCTGCCTCGACTTCCACTATCGCTCGAACACGTACGTGCCCGGCGCTAGACCCAACGAGCTGCCTCCTGTACTGGATCTGCAGTAGCAGGTAGGACCCCAGCGGAGGTCCGGGCTCCGGCGAGGTCTTATAGGTTTCGCGGCACCGTAACTGCTGGTTGGTGCCCTTGCTGCGTTGCAAGCCTCCTTGGTCCTGGTCAACGCACCACACCCCAACATTGAGGGAGAAGGCCTAGCGATACCGTGTGGACAATAATGGAGGAGAACCTGCGGGGGGCGACGAAGCCAATGGTGAGGCGAGACGGGTGCCGCCTCTCCTGCGTAGTCGTAGCCCCATTCGAATCAGGCCTCTCGTGCCACACGAGGCGAAGGCCGCAGAGCTCCTCAGGCTCTAGCGGGGGAGGAGGGGCCGCGTGAGAGTGGGAGAGGAGATGATAAGGCGGCGCGTGCAGGGCGGGTCAATGTGAGGGGGGAGCGGGCACGAGTGTGTACGGCGACGAAGCGTCTGACGGCAGCTGGTAAACAGAGTCGATGTTCAATACCAAGCAGCCCAGACTGGACCGCTGCTGAACCAGGAATGGCCGAAACCGTCCAGAGCTGAGGCTGGCCTAGGCGCAGGCACAAATCATTTTTTTCTTTTGTTCTGATAAACCGACCTGACTTGATTGAAAAGAACCGGTGCTTGGCCGGGCCGGTCGGAACCAGGCCAGCACGACTGCACGAGGATGCAACTCCGCGTTGCAGGCCTGCGTGGGAGCAACGCAACGGACGGAAGCCAAGATAAGCTCGTGTCAGGAGCACGCAAACACAAGGACTACAAACGCTGCTAGTCAACACACAGTAAAACACTCCATCCAATGGTTCAACAGAAGAAAAGTACATAATCCAAGGGTCAAAATTCTCAAATCAATCAGAGGCTTGAAATCCTTTCCGCAAGAGGGATTTACATATTTCTTCGGTCTTGTAAATATGTAAAAATGTTTTTTTTTCCGTGTTGGACTCTATGTAAAAGGGTAGGCGGGCGTACTGCAGAATTTTTATGGTACGAACGTTTTCACCATAATAAGGAGATGGAGATTTTCATCGAAGCTCTGCACGGGAGGATTCTGGACTTCATCAAGCCTTCCGGCGTCTAGCGACATTCAGCAGACAGTCCTCAGAATTACCGGCGGAATCCCGTGCAAGAGCACCAACTGACCTCAAGCCCGGATTGAATCAAGAAACTGATCAGAGCAAAGGTGGGAGACAGATCAAGGAGGCCACCAGTAAATCACCTACGGAGAGTTGGTGGAGATCGTAAAGTCGACAAACAGGCGGGCATGCGCAGAGATTTCGACGCCTAAGTGCTCATGTACGGTGCTCGGCATACCGAAGACCAAAGTTCCACAAAGTCTCGGCTAACTGGGGAACGGGAAAGGACTTGCTTTGAGATTATTACGGGCCACGTGTCGTGCAGAGGTTGGGGGTCTTTTCTGATTAACAAGAGACCGGGTCTCTCTTAATTTTCTTCCAGTTATATCTCTTGTTCATACCTCGAAGCTTTGAGGGGAAGTAGTCAAATCTGAGACCTAATTCCCACTTGAAGCCAAATCACTCTTTACCAAGAAAAAGGCATTTTTCTCGAAAAAAAGAAAAATAGAAGAAAAAAGGTATCATACATATGAGAGGAGAGAATCAAATTCAACAAGTGAAATAGAATGAATGTCTCTCGTACTCCCCAGTGAGCCGATCACATTTTGTTCCGGTGCGTGCACGTTAATGACCTCCAGCTGCCCGTGCCCCAAAGCTCGTCTCCCAGAACGCCCACATCGCGCAAACCTCTCGTACGTACGTGTGCACCTGCCTGGTGTTTGAGCAGCTGCTCGTCACACTGGTGCTCCTGGGTGCTGCTATACCACGCAGCCGTCCAGTGTCCGGCAACAAGGACGGGTGCTGCTATACAAACGGTATCTATTTATTAATAAAAGGAGATGATCTTTTCTCTATGGTGTCTAGAAAAAAAAATAGGCTAGAAATTTCCATAAAAAAGCAAAATATCTAGCCCTCCATATCCATGTCCATATCCAAAGAAATAAATCTCGCCTTCAATTCTCTCCTCCGATGATCCCACGTTAATCCCCCTCTTCCATCATGATTATTGATCTTTCACTCCCGTACACGTGACACCTCTTTCTTCTTCCCTATGACGAACCAAAACTCCAGGCCCCGACAGCCACCGTGCACTAACCTAGATCGCGATCTCATGATTAGAGTTATCAAATCCAATAGGCGTATCCATTGTATAGAGCTGTCAACCTCCGATCTGCACTTTTGCGGCAATGTCGTAGACTTCAAGTGCATGGCGAGGTCGTTATGATTAATCGCATCTAGCGATCATTCTATGAATGGATTTATCTTTAATCCATGGCGAGGCCTTTGCAAGCCATATATGCAATCATTAAAGATACTGCCGAGACGACAGAGATAATTATACAGGCAGCTGGAATTAACTGAATCGCCAAGGTCGTCCATGAGACAATAATGACGTTCCACTCCAAAACTCACAATGGTAACGTGTTTTCCACCCATAGCGTTTTCTTTTTGCTGCAGGTCAGACTTTTGCCTGTTCATGTGTAGCAGTTACGTACTACTTTTCAACTTTTGCATAGTCTATTTCGTTTGTTACATGTGTAACTGCTTTTTGGGAGGAAAAACAGAAATTGAATTATTCTATACTGTAAATCAGATATATATGCCTTCAACATTATATTTTCATATCCTGTTGCATGCTTTCTAGGTATTACTGTACATTAACTTAACTCTCGTAGGCATTTATTTACTCCTGATATGCATGGGAAACATGTTCAAAGGGAAGTTACTGAATGAAGAATCAGGCATCCATGAATTTTTAAATTTTTGGCAGTGCGTTTTCTAACTTTGGCATCTAATCTTCCTCTTAATGAAATACATGCACTATGGGAAACAGGAAGTTTGTCGTGTGTCCTGGGCACATGGCAAAGCTGGAAATACCCACGACAAAATCTTTACCGTGGGTTGCACACGGCATATCCCTCACGGCAAAGACGACTTTGCCGTGTGCTTTATATCGGACATACGGCAAAGGCATTGCCGCGTGCCCCAACTGACGCACGGCAAACAAAAAAGGCGTCGTGGCCTGCCAGAACGGTGATGATGCGCTTTGTCGTGTGCCCGACGGCTGGTCGCGGCACACAGCAAACCTCCCCTCTTTGTCGTGTGCCCTCATCGTGGCACACGACAAAGTACAAATGCCAGAATGCCAGATTTCTCCCTTTTTGCCATGTGCCATGACCAAGGCACACGGCAAAGTCATAATAATCTGCCTATAAATTATTTAAATTAGCTGTCTTCAGACCAAAAAAACACCAATTTGTATATAAATCAGAAATATCATCACATGCATTATTTGAATATCATCGCAAACATTCAAATATCATATCCGAACATGGACAAAACAAATACTCCATAATAATCATCATAGGAGGTTCACAAACACACTTAATCGGGGCACACGACATACCCTCTCTTTCTTTTAGTGATGCCAAGGCATGTTCTCGAAAAAAAAACTTTGGCATCTAATACACTTAAAATACTAAAGTGCATTATCTTAAAGATTGCATAAATACATGAAAAGGCTGTAGTATTATAAGTAGTTAATACCGCAATACATGATGTAATGTACGTGCCCTGAAGTATACATATTCCTTGCATGAATATTAAAGACTTCAATCAATTTAATACAAAGGCATGTTAAATTTCATTGACGACAAAAATTTTACTTTCTCTGTTCGAAAACTAATTAGAAGTACCTATGTAATGGCCAAGGTAAAATTTTCAAATCCACGTGGACAGGGATTAACATACATCAGTGATTTGGTTACCGACTAAAGAGGTGACCCTCGTATAACTATCCCCTGCCAGACATCTAAATTTTATTTTGCTCCAGACATGATTTTACCAAGATATTCCAAATCTGCTCTGTTATGCAATTTCAATAACCTCAAATAATGTACCTTACTTTTAACGTAACATGCTCACCTTGATCTAATTGGTGACTCCCAGAAGATTAATGTGAGACGCTTGCACAGTGTAAAATTGTTAGATCTGGCTGTTTGCACAATATAGGAGGACACTGATGATCAGAACCTTGATCTTCAAACAACAAAGATGCCTCACATATCCGATCAGGTTACAGCTCTCCTTTTTTCCCTATGAATATACATGGTGATTAGAACCTGGATCTTCAAGCAGCAAACATGTTTCCTACAAATCAGATCAGGTTACAGCTCTCCTTTTTTTTTTCCTGTGCATATACATGGTGAGATTTGCATAAAGTGGGATCTCCTTCATGGCTGCCCACCCGGCCAGGACGTGAGTGTGTGATGTTCATAGATCTTTCTTTAACAATGTTTTAAAAGACTTGAAATAGCAATATGTGTGGTTTAATGTGTGCTGTAAGCGGGCTTTATTCCCATCTTTCTTAACATATGAAGAGCAAACCTCATTCATTTTCGAGAAACAAAATGCATATAAGAGTTTATTGACTAGCTAGGACCCAGGCGATAATAGCAACATTTTGGGATTTGTTTCCCTTCGTCACTTTGAATTGTATGATGCATAGGACATTGTGGAATTACTCAATGAATAGTTTTAATTAGGTTATAACTCATAGGTATCGCCTAGATGCTATTATGGGGGTGGACACCATTGGAACTGATAGTGTTCAGAAGAATTTATTTTAAAGAAGACTGAAGTAACTTTTAAGTAATGAAATATACATAGAGTGAAAATAGAGGATCGATGATTCTTTTTTTTTTGGACAAAGTTTCGAGCAAATTCGAACCTGTGTATTATGGATTGCCAAATAAATTATTTTAGGGAAAATATTTTTATGGACACATATCAGTTAAAAGGAGGTTTTATAAGATTTAGATTTTTAAATATACATATAAAATTCTACAAAGCAGCGCACATTTGGGTTGTATAACACGATAATATACAAATTCACATGTCAGCATGCAGGGTATATACATATAAAGTATTGTTTTGCATGTTCTAATATTGAAGTAGCACTTTTCGCTTATTCAGCTAGCAACTAAGAATCAATCAAGAAAAAAATTAATAATCTATTCTTTCACTCAATTGAGATGATGTAAAAGCTATGTTCCACTAATAATAAAGCCATGGCACTATTGATACCATAAAACGAAACGTGTAGTATCCAATTGGTAGGCATGTTAGATAGGTGGCCTGAGGCCATAGTACATTATCCTAATATCTTTGTTGTGTCATAGAATTTTACAACAAACTTATGAGATATTTAATATTAATATTAACTTTTTTATGCTAACCTACTACTACTAATTTTGTATATGTTCTCATATATTTTCTTATACAAAAAATAGTTTGATCGAATTTCTGAATTAAAAGGAAAAAATATTATAAATCAACTCAGGATACAGTACGTACATAAAAAATCATACCGGAGTTAAAATGCAAGCATGTTAAAAATCCAAAAAACAATAGTATAAACAAATATAAACTCCCTAATTTTTCCACATTACTCAAAATCATATTTGATTAAGCTAAGATTTAATAGTTAATTTGATTTATATAATACAAAGTTTAAAAACTACCATTACTAATTTCCACAATAATAAATCCAGTCTAGCCGCGCATTTGCGCGTGTAGTTTGACTAGTTTAATGGAATGACACGTTCCTGTTCAAGATCGACCTTGAAGATTTCAAAACCGTTTGTATGCGCCTCCTTGGCTCCTCCTCCAGGATGTAGCAGTATCTCCAGATTTGCAGCATGTCGACAGAAGACGCCCGGGTAATGTACACATTGAATGCAGTGTATGATAGAACATCCTTGAAATCTCATAGGAGGCAGAAGAACCGTCAACGGTGTAACGGTGGATTCCCCCTTGCAGATTCATCACACAGAACGCGCCATCATGGTATATCTAGTCGGAGTACTCTGAATAATAGGGCGAATAGGGCGAGGTCGTGACCCAGTAGCACCGCTCGTCCCCAACTCTCCCGAATGAGAGCTGCCTGTGAGGGATTGTGGATCAACATGACAGTGCAATCATCGCGTTGCGACGGGTCACATGACAAGATTACCTTCAGATACAGTACTCCCCTGAGCTCAGCCGCTCCATATGGCTGCGGCGGCTGGTGTTCTTTCCTGGGAATTGCGGTGTTGTAAAAGGACAGTGAAAGCGTGGAAAGTAGGGATAATACAACATGTATTGATCATTGTACAATATGATTACATATATACCCGGTAGGGAGCAAGGCCAGAAGGCCCACAAGCCCAAATACAGATATATACAACGTGCTATACATGGTAAACTCTAACACTCCCCCGCAGTCTGATCGGGAGCTTGGCACATGTTCAGGCTGGACCGAAATTCTGTAAAAATAGAACTAGACATACCTTTAAGATGTCAGCATACTGAGATGTCGTGAAGATGTTCATGGACGTGAAGATGTCAGCATACTGAGACTTAGAAGACCAAAGGATTAGATTATCCCCGAGGAAAATGTCATAACCCGAGGTGGACTTACGGGTATCGGGACAACTAGCCCAATCAGCATCAGTGTAGTCAACAAGATTCATGCACGAAGTAGGAGATAGGCGAAGACCATAATCAAGCGTGCCGTGAACATAGCGTAATATGTGCTTAATGGCGGTGAGGTGAGGATCCCTTGGATCATGCATGTAAAGGCAAACCAGCTGCACAGCATAGGAGATGTCTGGACAAGTGAAGGTAAAGTACTGAAGGGCACCAGCAAGATTGCGATATAGTGTAGGGTCACGAACCGGATCACCATCAGCAGAAAGCTTGGTCTGAGTGTCAACTGGAGTACTGCAAGGTTTGCAGTTTGACATACCAGCACGGTCCAAAATATCCAACATATACTGCCTCTAAGAGAGAAAAATACCAGCAGGTGTATGGGTCACAGAGAGGCCAAGAAAATGATGCAAGGCTCCATGTCGGTCATGGAGAACTCCCCTTGAAGCGCTGCAATGATGCATCGAAGAAAGGCACTAGACGAAGCTGTGAGAACAATATCATGAACATACAGCAAAAGGTAGGCCATATCAGCACCACGATGGTAGACAAGCAGCAATGTATCAGACTTTGCTTCAACAAATCCAAGTGATAGAAGATGAGAGGCAAATCAACTGTACCAAGCACGTGGAGTCTGCTTCAGACCATACAATGACTTGTTCAAACGACAGACATAGTCCAGATGGGAGGAGTCAACAAAACCTGATGGTTGTATGCAGTACACCATTTCTGTGAGAGTGCCATGTAGGAAGGAATTTTTCACATCCATCTGATGAATCGGCCAGTGGTGTGACAAGGCAAGAGTCAGAACTGTGTGAACCATTGCTTGTTTGACCACGGGACTGAAAGATTCATCGAAATCTATCCCTGGGTGCTGTGAATCCATGAAGGACCCATCTAGCCTTGTAGACAACAAGAGAGCCATCACTCAAAAATTTCTGCCGAAAGACCCATTTACCTGTGACCAAGTTCATGCTAGGGGGACGGGGAACGAGAGTCCATGTATCATTTGCCAGCAGTGCATCATACTCAGCTTGCATGGCGGCATGCCAATGCGGATCAGAGAGTGCTGACCGAAAGGACTTCGGCAGGGGAGACAGGGTCGTAGCATGAAGATTGAGATGATCTACAGGCTGGCAGAACCCTGTCTTACCATGGGTGCACATGCCACGGTCATTGGCGACGGGAGGCACAACGACTGGCTTGGTGTGGGCAGTGCCCCCGGTACCGCTGGCAACAGCCCGTGGTTTGGTACCCACGGGGGCAGCAGGACCAGGAGCAGATGATGAGGAAGCCCATGAGGCTCCAAGCGAAGGCATGACCGGAGAGACGCTAGTGCGTGCAACAGACCCGGGCGATGCCGCAACGCCAGGAGGAGAACTGGGCGACACCGCGACGCCAGCAGTAGACCCGGGCGGTGACGGTGAAGTAGCATGAGCGGCTCTAGAGGCTCTAGCAGGTGTGCGAGGCGAACCCGGACCGGGATTGGGCTGCTGCGCCGAGGTGGCAACAGTAGGACCCGGAGTTGGTTGCATCATCGAGCTACGAGATGGCGAGCCAACAATAGTGCCAGGACCTGCAGGAATGAACCTATGCCCAATGGGCAAGGTGATAGTGTCATCGGCGCACAAAAAATCCAGGGCATCAGAAGGCATTGGAGTTGTGGACATCTCAAGAAAAGGTAAGGAGTTCTCATCAAACACGACATGGCGTGAGACAATTATCCGATTTGAATGTAGGTCAAGACATCAATAACCCTTATGCTCAAGGGAGTAGCCAAGGAAGATGCACAAGGTGGACCGAGGTGCGAGTTTGTGCGGGGCTGTGGAGGAGAGGTTAGGGTAGCACGCACAACCAAAGACACGGAGATGGGAAAAACGGTGTTTCGCGATCAAGCGTTTTGGTGGTTAGACGATTAAGAATATAAGTGGCGGTATGCAAGGTGTGAGCCCAATAAACGGGAGGGAGACCCACTTGAAATAAAAGGGAGCGAAGAATGTTATTGACAGTTCTTATTGTGTGCTCTGCTTTACCATTTTGCTAAGAAGTGTAGGGGCATGACATGCGAAGGACCACACCATTAGAGAGGAAGAACATGCGGGACGAGGAGTTATCGAACTCATGCCCATTGTCGCACTGGACACTCTTAACAGTGGACCCAAACTATGTGCACGCATAAGAAAAAAAAGTTAAAAGGGTGGGGAACATCTCGGATTTGAGGCAAAGTAGAAAAGTCTAAGCATAATGAGAGCAATCATCAAGAAAGACAAGATAATATTTGTAACCCGACAGGCTAACAATAGGAGATGTCCAAAGGTCACAATGTATTAAATCAAACTTACTAGGTGCTCTAGAAAAGGAAGACCGAAAAGGCAAACATACATGCCGTCCAAGTTGACAGGCATGGCAAACATTGTCTATAGCTCCTTTATTACACGAAATAGCATTAGAGCTAATGAGCATGGATAGGGCTTCATGACCGAGGTGGCCGAGACGTCGATGCCACAATGTGGTGGTGGGGGTAGCAGCAGCTAGTGCAGCGACACTGGTGACGAGTGGAAAGAACGGGTAAAGGTCACCGGAACTATTGCACTTGGCGACCATGCACTTGGTTTGCGAGTCCTTCACAGAAAGGCCAAAAGGGTCAAACTCGATAGAACAACTGTTATATGTGGTAAAACATCAGACAGAAATCAAATTCTTAATGATGCTAGAGGAAACAAGAACATTATTAAGAAGAAGTGAGCGATGCGACGTAGGAAACGAGAGAGACCCAGTGTGAGTAACGGGAAGCAAGGCTCCATTACCGACAATGATAGATGAAAGAGTGAACAAAGAGGGAGGACGAAGGGTGGAAAGTGTACCAGGATCGGATGTCATGTGTGACACAGCCCCTGAATCTACATACCAGTCAACCTGCTGTGGAGGCGGTGGGGTCAGCGTCTTGGTGTTGAACGAGTTGGCGAGAGACACTTGATCCCAGGAACCACCCGTCGTAGGAGACCAAGGTTGGACATGCCCGACGGTGAAGATGGAGCTCCCCGTGGTGGAAGCCGGGAGGAGGTCCATAGTTGTCGAAGGCCGGCCCGTACCCGGGAACATAACCGGGAAGGTATTGGAGGGGGCAGCAACGAGCGCCTGGTGTGGTGCGTACTGGTGTTGGGGCAACATCGGACCAAAACCAGGAGGAGGGCGTGAACGAGGCCACACCTGGACAGTGCCCACCCACAGGTTCGTTAGTGGTGCAAAGGAGCGCTCGAACGTGGAGTGTTGGTCCCCTGGTGGAAACTGTCATTGCCGGTGGTCATGGAAGACCGGCCACCACGACCTTAGTGGCAGTTGTTGTCGTTGCTGCGCAGGGTCGATCCTCCACTCGGCTGTGGAGCAGGAGCAGGAGGGGCAGGCGAGCGCATAGGCTGTCGAGCCGGCGCCATGGCCACAAGCGTAGTTGGTGGTTCGTCGTCCTTATCATCAATCATGTGCATCTCCTCGAGGAGAAGTAGGGTACATGTGCCATCAAAGTCGGGGAAGGGGCGCTCCATCTTGATGATGGACACCATGTGGCGAAACTGTCCATTGAGGCCATAGAGCATGGTGAGCACTAGGGTTCGGTTGCCGACTGGATTGCCAAATCCTTCGAAAAAGCAGTCTCTAATCGCCGGCAATAATCTGTGATGTTCAGTGCGCCCCGGTTGAAGTTCCAGATACTTCACTTCATTACAGGGCCACTTGGGCTGAAACTACAACTACTACAAGCTGCTAACGGGCTGGGGTGTTACAGTCACTTCATTACAGGGCCACTTGGGCTGAAACTACAACTACTACAAGCTGCTAACGGGCTGGGGTGTTACAGTCAACCCCCCCCCCCCCCCTCTCTTAAGGGCTGACACCCTCGGTAGCACACCGTAAACACGGAAAGCGGATACCAAATACCTCCTCTCGATGAAATGAAAGTTGATGCTCTAATACCATTATAATGCCCCGCATCCAAAGTCTGCTTACCGCCCAACCCTCCCATAGGGGCAGACATGCGTATTCATGCATAGCACCACTCTTACGCTTTCATCCTCGCTTCGTGTAAAAGGGTTAATTTGGTGGTGCTATGGTTGAAACAACAAGAATTATATGCTGATCCTCACCCACCTAAACTTCCAATGTGGGACTAAACCCTCAACTTCACTTCACCACAGGGCCACTTGGGTCGAAACTACAACTACTACAGGCTGCTAACGGGCTGGGGTGTTACAGCTGGAGGTCGTTGGAATCGTCCCGTTGATCCATGTGAGGATGGTGCACTCCATCTGCACCCATGCGAGACGAGTGGGGCGAGAGACATCGGAGAGGATGTGATCCGTTAGGGTGTACTTGCCAAGCACGAGAAGAAACATGTTGCGCCACCTGGTGTAGTTGTTGGCTAGCAGGTCGAGGACAACGGGAACCAGGACCTTCACATTGAGGACGGCCGTGGCCTGGGCGTGAAGAGGCGCAAGCTTCGTCTCTTCAGCAGAGAGGGTAGTGTCCTCTTCGACGGCCTCTTCTTCGTCCTTCTTGTAGGAGGCCACGTCGGCATCCTCTAGAACACCCATCACAAGGGGTTGACAGGAGGCATGGCTGGCGAGGGACTCGACGACAGCAGGAGAGCATCGAGGCCGGCGAGGGATCTCTACGATGGCGGGAGCAGCGGTGGCGGCTAGGGTAAGCGGCGGCGGCGGCTAGGGTTTGCGGAAGCGTAGAGGCAGGAGCGAACCGCCTCTGATTACCATGAAAGCGTGGAGAGTAGGGATAATACAACGTGTATTGATCATTGTACAATATGGTTACATATGTACCCATTGGGGAGCAAGGCCAGAAGGCCCACAAGCCCAAATACAGAGATATACATGGTGCTATACAGGGTAACCTCTAACAGACAGGTCGTATCGTACCTGCTGAGCTTGCCGGCTTCATCCAGGATTGGCGTTACCTGCTCGATGGTGCCGACCGGCGGGAGCGCGAGCTGCTCATCGGTGGCCAGGTTGAGGAGGTGGAGCTCCGAGCAGACATCAGCGGTGACGAGCCACCCGTGGGATGAACCCCAGATGTACCGGTCGGTGATGGTTGGGTCCGGATGGTCAGGCAACCGGTACGACTTGCCGGTCGCGAGACTGAGCTCGGCGCCACCAGCGGTGGCGTAGAAGAGACAGGGAGTTTGGGGGTGGGTGCATGCCCTGTAGAGGCAGCCGAGGGCGCGTGGGGCGGTGCGCCATGAGGTGCAGACGGCAGCGGAGCTGAAGACGTCCGGGAACTCGAGACCGCACAGGATGGAGGTCAGGACGTCGACTGGGAAATTCGACCAGTCGGCGGCGTCGGAGGATGGCGGCTTGTCCATGGACGGATTTGGGTCGAGGTGGCGGAACAGGGTATCAGGGCATCTGGCCCGACGGTATAAACTTGAACTTATTGTAAACGACTCCGAATTGGCGTGTAGCCTCCCAACTAGCCTGCCAACTGTGCATTCAGAATCAGAATACACTTCCCGGTCACCCTAAGAAAAAAACAAGAAAACATACATCTCAGGATAACGCATCATCGGTTACATGAAACAACAACGTGATGTCTCAATTAGGCTGAACAAATTATATAGCACCAAATTTTCAACGGCAGGAGCCAAACATGACAAGTTTCAATAAACAATATAAATGCCAATTATATAACATGGACACTAAGCAAGTTATAAATGTAATTTTGTTATTATTATATGTTCCACTATATATTCTTTTATACTTGAAAAACTGGACATATACTTAGTGATGCATGCATTTTGGGAATAATAAATGATGCCATATTCCATTTGGTATTACTTTTCCTGTTTATGTTTGATATTTCTGAGGAAACATTAATCATCGTCTACATTGTGCAACGTCTCATATAATCGTATTTGCAATATTTACTTTCAAATATATATAAGTGATGAACTGGACTAAAATCTATATAACCACTTATGTTTTAAATAATATGAAGGACCGAGAAGGCGACCAGGGGGGGGTGAATAAGAGCCAATAAAAATTCTTCACAAGAACTTGGCCTATGTTTAGTATAGAATATGGTTTATTGTTTTGTGTTGCATAGTGTTAATCATTGTTGAATATGTCTGTGATAGGGACCATGGTGTTGTGGCTAGGGTTGAACTAGGGTGAGCTTGAATATTTCTATAATTTCTTTATTCACATCTAATGAAATATGTTCAAAACATGTTTAGACAAAAGACCAACCAAACAAACTAAAACACCTTTAGCTATACAATATATTAAGGTAACATAGTGTCATAGTGATTTACCCTGTTATTTTGACTCTAGTTAACGGGTGACTCCTACTGCTGCAAAATTAAACGCCCTAGCGACCTACTTTGCAATACATAAACACACTTCTTTCTTGGATTCACACCTTAGCACTATCCAGATTTCAAAAATTGCAATAGTTGATCGATCCAACCACTCATGCACTTCCTAAAATCAATAATCGAGGCAAACATAGACATCACACAATTCAAATTTTTAAAATGCTTGTGCCTAGTCAAGAAAGACAGATAGTTGTAGCATTGTTGATATTGTTGGTGGCTATATGTTCGGAGTAGTGACATCGAGGTTGTGAATCTTCTCCTTGTTTTAATTGTTAATACGTTATACTTCTACACAGTATGTTTTGGATGTTCTAGGATGTATATAATTAGATGGTAATCTTTTTCATTTCTCTCTTAATGAATGGCAGTGCTCCTGCCACTTTTCAAAATAAAAGGCATACCAATGCAACTCTTCTGGTGTTCCTTTCTGATTTGACACTATTGTTAATTGTATAAGCAAATTTATATGTTACCGGACGGTCCAGTTTTGCTATTTTGTCAAATAGCAAGATGAACAAGTCTCATCTGAACACTTGAACAGATTTAACTTAACAAACTTGGAGGGTTTCTTTTTCTGGCTTTGTGCATCGTAAAAAATAAGTCAGATTGGATTAAGCATGTGCGCATTGGCCCCTATATCCAATAGTGGTAGCCATTTACAAACAAAGGGTTGTTTTGCGGATGGAAGTCTCAAACCTCCATGTTGAGATATAACAAGCTAGCTAACCTACCCGCGCATTTGCACGTCTAGTGTTGATTTATACTTATTATAGAAAACAACAATAATGATCTATCTCTTTTAAATTTTGTATTATATATTTTATCAGTAAAAGTCGTATATACTTCACACTCTATGATTGGACATGTTTTATTATATTAATGTTCAATGATATATGTAGTTCTGAAACATATGGTCAAATTTTCACTTGTTATAAATGATGTGTGCTGCTCACTTAGAGGTGATGTGGCTCAATTTCAACCTCTGACGACTATCTACGACTCCGTTGGGTGGACAAATTCTTATATGACCAAAATGAGATATCAACCTAGTGTAATATTAGAGAAAAGACAAGAAAAACATAGTTTCTTGCTATATATTTGACCTTGTTGTTTCTCAAACGCTTCACCAGATTTTTGCTTGACAGCAGTTCTAAGATAAATTTTCATCGATCTTCCTCACTACTTCAACTAATATGTATGTAAACGCAATTAAAAAATTGGAATAGAAAATTCATTGATCAAGAACTTGCTTCTTCTTAGATGCATGTGTGATTGTGTATTTATACTATGCTTATGATATCCATCACAGGATGCTACTTGGTTTTATTGTTAGATGTTTGCTCTTTTCTACCATATCAAAATTCAGAGTCGCTACTACAAAATACATTTTCAGCAAGGGCTGTAACAACTTTTAGTGGCGAACTTTATGTCCGCTACTATGAATATATTATTAAGTTTCATAAACAAATAATGATGGACCAAATGTCTATCCGTTACTGCCTATCACATGGCCCGTTACTACCGAACCACTAGGAAAAAAATGCGACCAAGCCTAGCCCAACCCGCTGCCCATGAAGCCCGAAGCCTCGCTCATTTGGATTTGGGTCAACGTTGTTGGGGGAGGGGAGGAGATGGTCGCCTCGCTGTCCGTCACCATGTACGTTGGCCACCTTGCTTTGCGGAGGAGGGTCAGCAGCAGGCTGATCTAGTGCCTCTCATGTCGGAAAGAGGAGGGCCTGGTGGCGGGGACGCCGGAAAGAGGAGGGCCCGATAGCGGAGAGGGAGGACGTCGGGGCACCGTGAACAGTCGGGGCCGGTGACGAGGAGGGAGGGTGCTGGAGCACCGTGAAGAGGAGGGCCGGTGACGGGGAGGGAGGGTGCCAGAGCACCAAGAAGAGGAGGGGCCGATGAGGAGAGAGGGCGGCCATGGTGGAGGGAGGAGCTGGAGGGCCTCCGGGAGGAGCAAGGAGGGGGAGGGAGGCTGTCTGGGAGCGAAAGATGTAGAGGAGGGAGGGCCGCTTGGGGAGAGGAACTGGAGAGAGAGAGAGAGAAAGAGAGAGAGAGAGAGAGAGAGAGAGAGAGAGACAGACAGAGAGAGACAGAGAGAGAGACAGAGAGAGAGCTGATGAGTTGTGGGTGGAAGTTAGGGTTGAGGAAGTGATATTTATTCACATGGATATTTCATCTGAACTATATAACATAGTTCTTGTGGCTATGGATGAGTCATTTATACCGATAGACATGCTGACATCATCAATATCTGCCACTAATGTCATGAATAGTGTTGTCTGTCACTAAATTAAGCAAAATTGTAACGGGCTACACTATTGTGATCAGTTTAGTAATGGGTCTTAAAATATCCGTCACTAATTATCATAGGTCTTTCGTTGCTAGAAATCGTTTTTTTAGTAGTGAGTTGTGTCCAACGCTTATATAAAATAACCTACATGAACTTATTAACTCTGAAGAGCCTCACTTGGAATTCAATTACCTTTTCAACCTTGGAGCTAATGCTAGTGTATGCTCGAATGATCTGTGACTGATGTTTGAGTGTTGCACTATTGTTTGTCGATAGAGTATCGCTTTGGACTCAATAAGTGATAAAAGATAGATACAAATCGGTTTTTGTTTGTTAAGCAAGAAAGGTGGACAAATTAGAATCAGTTTGCCTACGTAATAATAATAATTACTTGGATAAAGGTAAGCCTAATTATTTAACAGAAGTATTTTTGGTGAATTATTTTAATATTAACAGTGCAAAATTTAAAAACATGTACAGGGATATTTTGGTCTAATTGTTTGGCAATGATAGTGATGGGTAATTTTTTTTAATTACTTCTATTAACATAAGAATTTCTAGCTTTTAAGAGCGAACGTGAAGACTCATTTTCTTGGTCAAATATATATAGTAGATTTTCTTTGTGCGACAACTGACAACCACATATGTTGTGGTCTATGTAATTTTTACTTATAAATTAGTTAAATCACACAAATGAGAAGGCCAAGAACAATTTAATCACCCAGAAAAATCAGTAGCCCTGAAAAATCAAGAAAACAAAATACTATGCATATGCGCGCAGGTGATCACATTTTGTTCTTGTTTGTGTTGCAAGCCGGGTTGGCCGCGAGGCTGGTGATCCACACCTGGTCCGCAACCACCGGCACGTCGTCATCGTTCCTGTGCCACGTCCACAGCGCGTGCGTCGCGTTCACCACCTCCATCCTCCCGTGCCCGAAACTCGCCTCCCGGAACTCCGAGATCGCCGGCTGCGGGTCCACGAACTTCTCAGCCAACCCCTCTCGGTTCCCGCCATCCCCAATGGTCACGTACACGGGCCCGCATGGGTCGGGCTTCCCGTCGTACACTCGCTGGAACCGCTCGTACGCGTGCACGTGGCCCGCGAACACCGCGTCCACGCGCGCCTCGTACAGCACCTCCTCCATGGCGTCACGCATGGCGTCGCCCTCCCCCTTGTGCGCCACGTTCGTGCTGTACCACGGCGCGTGCACCAGCGCCACCACGAACGCCGCCGTTTGGCTCCGGTCGACGGCGGCGAGGTCCCGCCGGAGCCAGTTGTACTGCGCGCTCCCTGCGGCGAAGTCGGTGTACGAGCCGAGCATGACGACGTGGACAGCGCCGCCGGCCACGTCGAAGGAGTAGAAGAGGTTGGACCCCGACGGCGGCGGCGAGTGCGAGTGGTGGTCGGCGTCATCATACGGCATGCGCCACCGCGCGTTGTAGGCCTTGAATGGCTTGGGTTCCAGCACGGGCAGCTTCTCGATCTCGTGGTTGCCCTGGGTCACCATCCACGGCCGCGCGCTCGCTAGCGGGGAGACCAGGCGGCCGTACGAGTCCCACCGGGTTTGGATGAAGTCGGCATAGGAGAGGTCGCCCGGGAGGAGGAGCACGTCGTAGTCTGCGGCGGCGATGTGCTGCAGCGTCGACTCCGTCCACCCCGTCTGGCCCAAATCACCTGTATGTATATGCCATGTTACATTATTTTATTTTTTTTAGCCATGGATTATTATCAAGTCATGCCAACCGACCAACACAGGCGGCGAAACTGAAGACGTTTATTTGATGCAGGAAACTGAATTGTTTACTTACCGACGATGACGAACTTGAAGGGGAGGGTGGCCGGCGGCGTCCGGAACGAGAACTCGCGCGACGGGTCGGAGCTGCACCGGTAGTAGTACGTCGTGCTGGGCTGCAGCGGGCCGATGACGGCGTCATGGATCTTGCCTGACCGGTAGAGGACGTACTTGTAGGTCGTTGTGGTCCCGGTCACCGAGAACGGGTACTGCCCGTACGTCGTGCCGTACTCGACGGTAGCCGGCGCGTCGTCGTCAGTGATCCATGACACCCTCATCTTGTCGGGGCCGACCATCGATATGTGGACCTGATGATAGTTGCATAGAATTGTGATGTTGGTTATTAGTAGCAGAGGAAATGGCTTATGTGATAGTGGTATACGATTTCTGACTAATAACAGGAATGCTTCTTTTCATTGAAAAGAAGCATTCCTTCCAGTCCATATTGTTTTTGCTGTTGTTTTTATTTCTTTTTTGTTATTTATTTATTTATAGAATTATATATATTAATTAGTGTATCCATTGGATCCAGATCTAAGAGTCAAAAGTGGTGGTTGAAAGTAACCCCAATTTTCAACCACCTGAAAATTAGACGCTCCCGACTAATAAATGTCAGACTGATTTTCAAACCTAATTTGACCATAACCCTTATAGTAATAAAGCCGAGCACTAAGTTTCATCCCATGTTAAATTAGCTAATAGCCAAGATTTGCTTACTATACATTTTATAAGCTCAGTTTATATGTGGCAGACACCTGTGTGGGCATGTGGCTCTACTTTGTTTGCCTTCAAGTGCAGTACTAAAAACATGTCATATTAGAAAGGACAAACCTAATGTGGCTCTTTCTTATTGCAACCATCTAAATGAAGCGTCTAGCGCTTCTTTTGTTAGGCTGCCCCCAGACTAATCAACTCATACTGGGATTAGTGGGAGGTCTAAAACACAAACTTCCCCATCAGTGGCGTCCAACTTCGGGTGTTGAGCAAGATTTGCCCGTGCGATCTATGTATATATGCTAGACGATGGAAGGCAACTTATTATGACATACTTGGCTTCCAAATTTTGATTCGGCAGAGTTACCGCATCCAATGTCTAAACTATAGTGTGAATGTTCAGGAGTGGTTTCAGGCTGTGCCATACCACTACAGTAGTAGTTCTATGCTTGCAATAAAGGATTTCACACAGACCACGCATCAGATTTTGCCGTGTATGTTTGCAATAAATAGTCTTCACACTTCGATGTCTCCCACATCACATTTTCTCTTGTTTTCCTTTTCCAACCCAACAGAGAAAAAGAAAGAGGAAAGACGAATAGTGGCTCAAGATTGCCATGAGTACATGCGGCATTAGCTCTGGCAATCGATTAATTGCACCATCAGCAACGCTGGCCTAACTAAAGCTACCACATGCCGACATCGTCAGAAACGATAAACCGCACGCCGACATCGTCAGAAACGACAAACAAGGAGATGGAGGTGAATGGGAAGACAAGAAACCCAGAATCCCAAAGTAGAGTCTTGTTTCTTCTCCTTTGTCACGCTCTTACCGTGAAACTAAACAAAAGCAAATGAGTTGTTACGCTGTTAATCAAGACTTGCTCCTCGTGAGAATCCAGCCAGCGGCAATATGCCCAGATTCCAATAATAATATTTTTATACGACAATAATAATGTTTTTCCTTGTCCAAGATACCACTTCAGTGCGAATCCTGACAGGCATAATTCCTGCCTGCCTACCCAAGTAGTACCCAGCACTTCCTAGTACTCTAATCAGTGAACAGTAGAAACGCCACTCTGTCTCACATGGAAGAGCTAGGACAGGGACAGGGGTTTTCTAGTTGTAGTCTCTTGCACTTAACTTGAATCAAACCATTTCGTTTGCAGATTTAATTAAGTTTCATGACTAACCAATAAAACAAGTAGACTTTTGAGTATATTGTAAGCATCGAGCCAAGCAAGTTACCTGCTGCGGCGTCTGGCCATCGGCGTCGTCATCCTGGAGCAGAGAGAGCGTCTCCCTCGGCGGCGGCCGCACGTACGGCGAAGTCACGGCGAGGGACGCCGGAGGCAGCGACAAGGTGGAGGCGGCGAGGATAAGGAGAACCAAACAAGCCATGTTTCCCATTGCCCGAGCAGGCGAGCATGAAAGACGAAATGAAACAGGAATATAGATCGAGGAACGGCCGGCCTTCAGGAGTATTTATACAAAAGGCTTTGGATGACCGTCCAACTAATTGGATATATATCACAAATTAATGGGCTGCCGATGAACGCACGGATCGTTCAACTTTGGATTATTCCATTTCAGGTCGGAATCTGACAACGGATATGCTGGTTTTGTCAACTCTGGGTGACTTGTTTTGTTTGGCCAATGATGTTTTGATTTCTGAAGAAACTTGGAGAGGCAGCTCGATAACGATTGTTGAGTGCAGGGGTGGGAAACGGGCCAAGAATGGGAGGCGCGGCACGCTGTGGTCCTCCGTGGCTCCGTGGGCGGCGGTTTTTGTTCCTGTTGAGTTCAGAGACGGTGATGTCAGTAACATTGCGCCTGACATGAGGTCGGCGTGCCACGGCAGCTTGATCAGTTTCCGTGTCCAGCTCCGTCCAAATCTACTTCAGATTGGCATTACCGTTTTTGCTTCTCCTTTAAGACGCACACGTCCATGTCATTATCTCTGTAAGAGAAGTTATGTTGTCCAGTCTTGTGAACTGTATCTGTGGTCCCTGTGCCTAACGGTGTACTCACCCAAAAAAGAAAATAATAAATTCTCCATGTTATGGGAGCACTCCATGTTCACTTGGAGGTTGCCACATGTCATCGACCAACTATGGGTTCTGATCCTATTATATTCTCTATTATCCTTCAAACTGGGATGTCAACGGCGTGATATGTTTAATCCGTGTACTCTGGTGCGCATGATGATGTGTCCACAGGGATTAGCTGGTGGATTGTGCTGGTTGACACTTCCATTAACTAATCTGCAAGCGAAGGTTCATTTATCCGCACTTAACTTGCAGGCTGTGTTTTCAGTATGTGGAACTCTTTCAGAATGCACAATGGAGATGACTGATGAGATAAATTAGCTTGTCTGTAACGCCAAGAACTCCTAATTTCTACATTCTGCAAGAATTCACAATGACACAACCTAAACTGCCATATACGGAACCCATCTTAAATGTTTTGTTTTCGTGTAGCCAAAGGTAAAAAGGCCTTTGCAGCGAGTTGGTGGTTACTGAGAAACTGAATCGTAGATTTCGGGTAAATGTTTTGAGGCCGGCAACCCGGCACGCACTTGGCTGTTCATGGAAGCAAAGCTCCTTGTTGTAGTGCACATGGTTCTTACGTGCAGTACAACATTAGGACCAAGTTAACATCAGCAGAAGCATAAAAACAGGATCTTCCTCATCTACGACTTCGGGTGCTATGGCCCATCACCATCTGGAAGTGGCCGCATGCAAGAGAGGTCGGCCCACTTCCTCCAAGCCGCTCGTCATCGTCCGTGGTTCCTTTGGTTCGGCAGCCACCACTTGCAACTCCCGCGCTGCTCCACGACCTCCCTGTCCACGCTGTAGCACGCGCGTCCTGGCGCTCTCCTTGTACCGAGGCCGCCTTGCCCAATGCTAACACACTTGTGGTGATCCGAATCCGAGATGCCGTGGTTGTCTTGCAACGTCAAGTTTACAGTTTTCCCTTCCGCTATGCTCTGTCCTGGGTACCTCTGCTCTGTTCTCTTCCACTCTCTGCTCTGCTCTATTCTTGCTTCCCGGTTCCAATCAGTTGACTGTACATTAGTTGCCGCAGCCCACACGATGGTCTCTCCGTCACCGAATAGGAGTACAAAAATCTCCACTCCAATTCTACAACTCCGATGCGGCGGCCGTCGAGGCAGCCATAAATAGAACAAAGCTTTGCCATAGCGGCAGGCGGCAACCTTCAAGTCGAACCCCCAGCTTGTACGACAGAACCGTCCCCAATGGAGTACCCGACGGCGGTCACCGCCGACTGGTCCAATCTGCCGTGTGCCGTCGGACATCCTCATCACCGTCCAGAACAACTCGAATTCCCCGACCTGTTCCTTGAATCTCAAAATAATAATAAATAATAATAATAATAATCCCCGACCTGTTCTGCTCCGCCGCTGTCTGCGCCTCCTGGCGCACCGCCGCAATGGGCTCTACGCGACCGCAGACCCCCTGCCTCCTCTACTTCACCGACGCATCATCCCCAGACGCTGTCGAAATCTACAGCCTCACCGACAAAAGCACGTACACGATCCCTCTCGCCGACCCACCCATCACCGAGCGCAGCGTCGTCGGGTCGTCCCACTGGTGGCTCGTCACCGCCGACGCTCGCTCCGAGCTCCACCTCCTTAACCCCGTTGACAACTCTCGCTCCCTCCTGTGGCCACCATCGAACAGGTAACCCCCGTCTTTGACGATGCTATTTTTATTTTTTCTGATTCATTGACGATGCCATTTGGGCAGAGGTAGCATGCTCAGTTTTTTTTTTTTAATTTATTTCTGCTTCCAGGCCACTGTGACGCTCGGCCAGGCCAAGTGGCTGAGAAACGGAGATGGATGCAAAAAAAATCTATCTATACTAGCAAAATGTCCGTGCGTTGTTACGGATTTTAAAAAATATTTTATCAATATATATTTATAGATAGTATTTGATAGACAATATTATTACTCAACAAAAAAAATCGATATATTGTTTTCTTAATAGGTGGTATTACATGTCCTCAGCAATATTATTCTCCATACATGAAGTAAAAACTCCAAAACATAATTGGTATTATCAAAAAAGGGATACAACATGAATTAATGATCAAAAGAACAGATTTAAATCCTTAACAAGTTAGGGGTACATATAATATGACTATAAAACTTTTTGTGAAAGCTTAGTAATAGGGAGTAAATATGTATGCAAGTTTTAGGATTTACCAACAATCAGAAACATTATTAACTACAAAATACGGATTAGCTTGCATTGATTTATAATCTTAAGGAAATGGTAGATATGAGCTTGGCATTTTTCTAAGCATTATTATAGTTAGTATGAATTAGTAGTCCTTTTATATGCTATAAAATCAGTAGATGGTAATCATTTCTATAAATTGATTTGAGAGAAGAAAACATGTGCAATATATACCAGGAATCCGTGAGAATTCCACTATAGAGCAGCAAATTAAAGTGCATCATAAAAGAGCTGCTGAACATACGTGCACACCTTATGGAAGTAAAATGGGATTAATTCTAAGAGCAGGTAATGTGTTGATGTGAAAATATACAGTCGACTTGAGTAAAAGTAGATTAATGTAACTCTTTGTTACCCGTCGTGGCTTTCAACTAAACAATGATCAGATTTCTGAATGCATTATCCACAATGCACAATAAATCCTTGAAATGTTACAATGTTTTTTGTTTGTAAGATTATGGATTGAAGATTAGAAAAAAAATATCGTACCCTACTACACTTTTTCAGAATTGATCTAGGAGTTTGGTTATTGTCCTCCTGAATATTCTTTGGCCGCTGAGGCCTTCTTCTCCTCAAAAGCTGGACTTATCATAATTACTTCAGGCTTCAGTTTGTGTCTGCAACCCTTCCCTTCTCTAGTTCATTGTCACATAGTACTTCATCCATGGAATGAAATCACCTTGAATATTCAAAACTATGTGTTAAAAGATGAGTCATGAGAGCCCAAGATATGTGAAACATGCTAATAGTATCACTGATAATTGCTCAAGAGTCTTACAGTGAGGCTAGAGTTGCATCTTCTACAGACTAATAGACCTGAACCAAACTGAAATTGTCGCCACCTGCATAAATATATGTTTCAGTGGAATACAACATTACTTTTAAATAAACATAGCACAGATGAGATAACCAGCCTGCAAAAGGAAACCTTTTGTTATTATTCTCCATAATGAAGTTATCCTAGCACAACGATAACTCCTACCTTAAGTTAAATAGAAGGTAAGTAATCAAAGACGGGGATTCCATTGAACATGATGTAGGCCGGATTGTTGTTGCAGGCCTAGAGAATGGTGTCTGCGATACCTTCACAATGCCAACCTGGAATGTACACGCAAGCTTAAAATTAGATTTATTCAAATGCTACAGTTTAATAGTGCAAACATGAATTGTTTTAAAATTTCCATACCAAAGAATTTCGTCATTTTGCAGCGGTTCTTTCCTTGATATTTACAATGAGCAATAACATGTTTTTTTATTTGATTTCTATAGACTAAAAAACACACCATTAATTTCATGGAATGCTATTTACCAAACATAATAACATATGAAAAGAAAAGATGCATAAACATCACTGCAATAATTATAGTTTTTTAACCTTGTGTTTCCAACATGCACGCATAAAACAGAGGATATTTGAATAAACATGATTCATTTTAGAATTGCTACCGCAGTCAAAATGGAAGGCATAACAATTCATTTTCCTCAATAATCAAGGTCGTACCTACTTCTTTTTAACATGTTCAGGAAATGAACCAATGCCGATATGACAAAGAAACCGTCTCCAAACATACCCATGGGATGGATTATCAAGATTCATGATAGCAACCTTAATAAATAAAGATAATACATGTAGAGAATTCTGAACCATCCAGCATACACAAAAGCCCAAATGTGTGACAATTAACCACTGAAACTTGCAGGTAATGGAAAATAAATTTTATTTGGCTTATTTTTGTAATACACCTATGAATTTATACAATTATTTCTCTTCAAACATGGTTAGCTAATGCACTCACGAGCAGGGACAGAGCCAGCAAATGGCTGCAGGGGGTGCTGGCTGCTTGTTGTGGATCTATCTGGAGTTCTAATTTGATTTTTCACATGATAATTTTCTAATTTAGTAAGTAAAAAGGGCTGGAGTTTTGAGGGCTAAGGCCCCCCCTTAGCTCCGCCCTTGCTCACGAGCTGATAGTTGTCAAAACAAAAAGCTCCCTAACACCATTATAAGAAAATAAAGCACATAAAGATTCCCTATAGACTTTAGTTTTCAACCAATTGTAGCAGCTCATGACCACCCTGATTGAGGCATTTAAAAATTGCTTAGCCAATGTCCTCCAGAGCTGATAGCTCTCAGAACAAAAACGTGTGTTAAGTTTTAACAAAACCATCCAGATGAATACTTGGGTAATAGTATATGAAGACATGACGAATAGCAAACTCTTCTTATATAATTAGTAATCCACATGCTGAATAATAATAGGAGTGTCCTGCTGACCTTATTAGGATATAGACAACATATAAACTTTTAAGCAGAATAGCATGTTATGTTTAGGCTTTTTGAAACAGAAAACAAAGACATGGCAACAAATGCAACGACAAGTGAAATAGTAGAGTATTTAGAGACATAATTAGTATTAGAGAAGTTATAATGCATGCCAAATTAGGTGTATACTCGAATGAGTAGGGAATCTTTGTTGCAAGGAAAATAAAACTAATTTAGTTCGAAGGGATTATGGTAATAAAATTGCTCAGCACTGCACGTTGTAGACTCTATCTCCCGTCACACATTCCACAAAACTGCTCCATATACATGTGGTATGCACATAAACATATATACATCAATATGAGGGAGTTAGTGATGCTCTTTGCATTCTCCTTCAATCAGTGTGTCAGTGTCAAATATATGTGAAACAAATATCATATATAATGGGAACAATCCAATGCGCCCAAATCTCCAGTGCTTGCGCCAGCATTGTCCTCTAGGTTTCAAAGTGATAGAACATAGCAGTGCTTATCCAACATAAAACATTGTAGAGCACCTCACTATAGAGCACCTCACTAACTCGCTCATAATGCATGGCCGCAACAATAGAGAGAAGGTCATCGCCATCTGCATCACAAAGCACAACATGGAGATTATGCACAAGTGGTTCAATTCCATTGTTAAATCCACTGCTATTAGTACTAAATCGGCAATGTGTTCAACTGGTTGCAAAAAAGAAAATAGAAACAGAGGTAGCATGAGAATCGAATCTCATCTGATGAGAATCATAGCCATTACTTCTTCTGGACCTCGCAGCCTGCTCATTGCCGCAGCGGCCTCATCTGTGCCTAGTCGATCTGCCCTGAGCTGTAGCCTCAAATCCACCCAAGTTGTTGCCTCTTAGATCCGCCCGAAGTCGAGGAGGCGCGCCCGTAGAGGACGAGCTCAATCTACGCCCATAGATGCCTCCCAAGCAAGCCACTGTTGAGTATGTCGTCAAGATGCCTTCAATGGCGTGGAGGATCTCCAGCCGCCGGGTGGCCACGCCCTCGCCGCTCCAACAGCCGGAGGTCCAGCCTTCTTTTTCACGGGAGACTTACATCTAGTTTTCTCATCCAGTTTTCCTTTTCTTTTTTACGGGGTCAGGGCAGACCAGTTTTACGGGTCGGGCAGAAATTTTTAGATGGAAGAGACGATATTACTGAAATTAATAGTAGTAGAGATTTGATTAAGAAAAGGAGATTTTAAGTTTCCTCTTAAGATCTATAAATTTTCATATTAATCAGAGAAAATAAAAAGAAAAAGTTTACCCACCATTGTTATTATAAAATAATTAGATCAAAATACCCCACGACATGTTTTTAAAATTATCTATCAATGTCATTACAAACAAAACAAACTATATTTTTTAAAAAATCTTATCTATTATTTTTAAAATTGCTCACGTAAGGATATTTTTGGTAGGTACAATATTGCTCAGGTATCATATTTTAATTTTTTTTGTTATTAGAATGTGTCTCATAGCTATTAGTTCTTTTTTTCTTTGTAGCTGTAAAATTGCTCATAGATTGAAAGATTATTCCATTAATTCTCTATTGGCCATTAGATCATTCTATATCTTTTCTTTATCCGGTGACTTCATAGACTATGTCACATAGCCACAGAAGGAGTGGATGCATCCTTTTTGCATTTAGCATGCCCACTCATCTATCCTAATGTGATGCTCCATGCTACAATAGCCTTATTAGACCTCCACATTTCCGATCATGTTCTCATTAAGGTGCTCTCTAATAGGTTGTCGGAGACTCATATCCTGAGGACACATGAGCCGACTGCTGCCCTATCACTATGAATTCCATTGTGAGTAATAATTTAACAAAAGGATAAGCTAAAGAAGAAATCAGATGTACTGGTAGAGAAGGACCCAGTTTGTGAGCAAACAATCAATGTCTCCACCCTACGGAGTTGGGACTCCATCGCCATTCCACCTTAGTCCAATAAGACTAAATTCAATCTTCTCTCCAGCTATGTAATTTGAAGACTTTCCTCTTTTCCGCTAGCATCAAGTTTCATGGTTTCAACAACTTCATTGGTAAAAAAGAAAGAGAAGTGACAACAAAGTGCTAAACGGGGCTAAGAGAGGAAAATACTGGTACTTTTTTTAGATCGACAAATTGTGGTATGTGATACAATTTCATCGAATCCAGTGCTATGAGAGAAACATTACGTAAGAAGGTAGCGAAGTTCTTTGAATCAATAAAGTCCAAGGAAAAAATTAAAATACTATATTAAATCATCCCAATAGTAGAGATAAAGAATAATATTGAATTTATTGGACAATAACTTGATGGCAAAAATATAAAATATTTCAAATCATCTGAGTAGTCATGATAAAAAAATCATATTCATTCTGATGTATTCATAAGAAAAATTCTAAAATAAGAAACACGAGCCAATATAAATCTAAATAATTTTTCACATAACAATGAAGATAAAAACAATAGTCATTTTTTTTTGCAAAGAGCTAGTCAATTTTTATTTTCAGCTCATTTTTTTATAAAATAGTTTAGTTATCGGATTTATATAATGTGTAAGTATACGATTCAAAGAAAACTATCTTACTACTTTTATAAAAAGACTAGCAAAATACCCGTGTGTTGCCACAGGTCTTTGTTAAAAAAAAATTTATGGTTAGAATATCTTTTTGTAATTGTAAAAGGTTTTCAATTAATCAATTTTTTTTGGCTTGAGCATTTGCTCTATTTTTATTTTGTTTTACCTTTTTGAGTTTTAAAAAGAATATTCATTATAATAATTTTGGAGTGAGTTATTATTGGAATTTTTGTTATTAGTTTCCATCCAAAATATGATATTAAAGCAATAGATGATTAATAATTGTTAGTATGAAATATCGAATTGAAATCGGAGTCCAATTCTACAAAGGATTAGAAAATGGTTCAAAAATGACTCAAACTGATTGGTGAATCATTATAGGATACAAACTGAATGCGACAATATTACGGACACATCTGGATACGAAAAAAGTGATCTAGACGATCTCACCTCAATTAATAAGTTGTAGAGATATGTAGACTAGCCGCGCAAATGCATGGGCAGATTGACTAGTTATTAATTATCTATAATATATAATTATTTAAATGATAGTCATATTTTATAGTAGAATATATGTAAGAAACTAGCTTTTTTATATAGATAATACTCCTTAGTTGTTTTATAACTAGCAAAGTGTCTATGTGTTGCTATGGGTTTTAAAAAAATAACAATAAATTTCAAACACTCATATCAACACAAAATTGAACTTCTCTTAAGCTATATATGGTATATTACATGTATAAGATTAGTAAACAATAATTAGTATGATGATATTCTTCGATGTGATCATAGGTTAGACCCTCTATCACTTGAAATTCTCATTGTCAGGCAACACCAGTGTTCAGTGCATCAGAGACTTAAAAGTCCAAAATCTTATAATTAGTTTTTTAAGTAATTAAAATGAAAGAACTTGTATGACATATTATTGTATCTTTTTTTTTGGAACAAAGGAGCAGGAACACTCTACTCTCTTTCTTTTAAGTTAGGAGAAGTCCCATATTTAGTTACAAATTTCTTATATTACATGGAAAGAGAGCAGCGACGAACACTGATGCCTATCCATGTGCTAGTAAGTAAAGGTGGCTTGGTGTCTCTTGCTCTTGGTCACATATGTAAAGTGCAAATTGGGTTGCACGGGCAGTTCCTCCTGGCTAAGCTTATCAGCTGATAGAACCTTGTTTTGGATTGTTAACAATGTTATTTTTTTTTCTTGAGAGAACTGGTTATGACGTTCCATCAGTTTGATACACGCCCGAACGAACATGCCAAATAATTGTAGGAGAGGTATCGCTTGTGTACTGTCCATTTGCCCTCCATTTCCATGTAATTGAGTTTTCCCGATCTTGTAACAGAATATGCTGAACCAAGTCCCCTAGTTGAATGAACTCGGTTATGGTGTCTGCATCCTGCATCCTCCACAGTGCACGCATCCAGATGCCAGATGTTCTTATGCCATGGTAGCCATGTGTTTGAATTGTAGCTGAAGACTAATGTGCACGAACGCGAAAAGCTTGACTTGGCAATCTGTACTCACCTAGACACTTTACGTGCAGGTTTGTTATATAGGAGATGGCAACAAAGCGGCCAAGCAACGGCTCCGGCGGTCTTCTCGGTGCATGTACGCACGCTTTCCTGGAGACTCTCGCCTTCCTGTTGACCGGGAGCCACTCGTTCGTCCGCGAGATTCGGTCTCCAAACCTGACAAGGAGCCTGCACATGTCGAGCTCCTTCGATAGCGGACATCTATAGCCCGAACTCGATCACAATAGATGTTAATTGACTCACCTATAGCCCGAACATGAACATAACGTGTTTTACCTACAAAACTCAACTTGGACCTAAACCAGAACTCAAAGCAACAGACACATCCAGCCTGAAACACACCCAGCTGGACAAGAATATATATTTACACCATGTCCATAGGGGCCTCGCCGTTCAACCATGAAGATTGCTAGAACCTTGGTTTACGTCCATCGCCAAGCCCAAGCATGACCAATGTCCACATAGTCCTAGCACACCCTTGTTGCCAAACGATACGACCACCCTTCTAGCTAGGGGGAGCATATTCCTTACGCTGGGATGTGTTCACCCCAAATATGGCGTCGAAGTTCCAGACACATCCGCCTTGATGGCCACGGCGCGGTGACCGCACGAGCTGAGCTCCACAGCGAGTTTATGCGTGTCTCCAGGTTTGGGAGGAGAGGATCATGAACTTAATGTTCTCGTGCTCTAGGATGACTTGATGAAGACGCGGTTGATGAGGAACGACGTCGCTGTGTCGTGGGCGTCGGGATGGCGTCTAGAACTTCTGGGATCAGTTATGGGTGCTATTCCGCTTCTCAGTGGTGTCTTGCCGAGTTCGACGACAGCTTCCTTGCATGATTCTACGAGCTCGTCGAGCCATCTCCAATAGCGGTGCCGGCTCTCTTGTCTAGGGCGCGAGCGAGGTATGGAGAAACCAAGAGGGTTCATCTTTTATTAGGAGCTGCCTGGGGGATATCATGTGAAGCACGAACTCAGCTCAGACTTGAAGTCACGTAATAGAACAGGTCTCGGGGCAGGTTTTAGATAGTTTCTAACTTACGTAAATTAACAGATAGTAGAGATCACGGGAGGCGACACAAAAGAGATGACCACACCAAATTTAATAAGGAGTAGAGAAAGTGTCGTTTTTCTTTATACATCAACACACAACCTATTAGGAGGGAAAACATAAAAATGATTTGATAATAAATGCCTTTGAACATTTCTTTGTTATATTGAAGCACTAACAACTAAAAAAACTTTAGTGACAAAAATTTTATGTTACGACGGTATATTAGTGTTGTAAAAATACGACGTTCCTAGTTTGTCTTTTGTGACATACAATTATTCATCATAATACGATATTGACTTAGTCTGTGAGATTTTTGTCAAATTTTTACGGCACACTCACTACCACAAAACAGCACTGTAACGGCGGGTCAAAGTGCACTGTAGCGGCGGCCCAACCGACACGCCGCTACTAAAACGTAGCTAAAAAAACATTTTTATTGTGGCGGGTCATACGCGAGACAAATACACCGCCGCTGATAATCCCGTTGTAGCGGCGGGTGACAATGTCACCCGCCGCTACATTGTCACCCGCCGCTACGAATTTATGAAAAAAGAAAATAAAAAAACCCATCCCTGCCCCGGCCCGCCTGTGCCAAGGCCAGATCTAGCCAGGGCCCGGCCAGATCCACGCAGGGGGAAGGGCGTCGGGGTGGTCACGCCACGGCCGCGCGCAGCCTTGAAGTCGCGCCTCGTGCGGGCCTCTCCGTGGCGCCATGCTAGGCCCGCCTCGGTCGTCGCCTCGTCATCGTCAGATCCGCCCCACCGCCATGCTGAGAAGTGAGGAGGAGGGGCGCCCCTGCCGGATCCGCCACGTCGAGGAAGGGAGGAGGAGAGGCGCCGCCGCCGTGCTGAGAAGTGAGGAGGAGGGGCGCCCCTGTCGGATCCGTCTCGCCGCCGCATCGAGGAAGGGAGGAGGAGGGGCGCCCCTGTCGGATCCGCCCCGCCGCCGCGTCGAGGAAGGGAGGAGGAGGGGCGCCCCCATCGGATCCGCCCCGCCGCCGTGCTGAGAAGTGAGGAGGAGGGGCACCCCCCGTCGGATCCGCCCCACTGCCACGTGGAGGAAGGTAGGAGGAGGGGCGCCGCCGCCAGATCCGCCCTGCCGCCTCCGCGCGAAGCCGCCACCGCCATGCTCCACCGCCTCCTGCGCCGCCGCGGTCGCCTCCAGAACCACCGCGGGCCCGAGCCGTCGCGATCGCCCCTCGCCGCCGTGACTGCCACCCGTTGTCATCATCGCCGCCTGGGGAAGGAGAGGCGCTGGGGGTGGGGGATGGGGGGAGGGCGAGAGAGGTGCCAGGAGTGGGGGATCGGGAGAAGGCGATAGAGGTGCCGGCTGATGAGTCAAGAAGGAAAGGGACAGGCGCCACGGTGGGGGTTCGGGGGAGGGCGAGAGAGGCACCAGGAGTGGGGGATCGGGAGAGGGCGATAGAGGCGGCTACTGATGAGTCGAGGAGGGAGGGAGTGGGGGATGGCAGGTTAGGGTTTGATATTTTTATATGGAAGAGAGGGAGTGGGCCGTGGTGGACTATGAAGTGGGCTTTAGCGGCGGCCCATGTTATGAACCGCCCCTAAAAATTGATTTTTAGGGGCGATTCATAATATGGGCCACCTCTAAAAATACCTCCAATTTATAGCGGCGGCCCATGTTGTGAACCGCCCCTAAAAATTGATTTTTAGGGGCGGTTCACAACATGGGCTGCCGCTATAACTTGTTATACCACTGTAGCGGCGGGTTATTTTGAAATTGCCGCTACACAAATTTTTATATCGCCGCTGTGACATCCTGACCCAGGGCTTAATAGGATTGATAGAATACTCATACTAACAAGTTGCAACTTCTTTTACGGAAGCTCATCCCTAAAGAACTCCAAAGTTAAGCGTGCTTGGCCTAGAGCAATTTAGGGATGGGTGACCGACCGGGAAGTCATTCTCGGGTGCGCACGAGTGAGGACAAAGTATGCAGAAAAGACTAGTGTTGGTCTGTGAGGACAGTCTTGAGGTCCTAGAGAGCTACCAGGTGTAAGCGGGCCTAGCCTCGGAGGGGCGGGACGTTACAGTTGGTATCAGAGCCGACTCTCGCGGTTTCACGGGCGCGTGGGGTCGCAGTTGCGCAGGCATGGTGTGCATGGCTAGTGTGGGCCCGGAGTGGTCACACAGCATGGCACATGCGCTGGCACTGGGCACACGGACGTGGCCAAGAGAGGATGTTCCTGGCTTGGGGTTGATCGACGAGGACGTCGATCTCCTAAGGGGGGTGAGAGTGTGACATCCTGACCCAGGGCTTAATAGGATTGATAGAATACTCATACCAACAAGTTGCAACTTCTTTTACGGAAGCTCATCCCTAAAGAACTCCAAAGTTAAGCGTGCTTGGCCTAGAGCAATTTAGGGATGGGTGACCGACCGGGAAGTCATTCTCGGGTGCGCACGAGTGAGGACAAAGTATGCAGAAAAGACTAGTGTTGGTCTGTGAGGACAGTCTTGAGGTCGGACAGTCTTGAGGTCCTAGAGAGCTACCAGGTGTAAGCGGGCCTGGCCTCGGAGGGGCGGGACGTTACAAACAGACCGTTTTTGCTGTAATGACTTGAAATCCTGGTCGCTAAAATTATTGGAACATCACAAAATGAATTAATATACGACATTTTGACTACATGTCACTCTATAATATATGACAGAATGTCAAATTTCTTGTAGTGGAAGCTTAGACATAATATGTCTTGGCAGCACAACTATGACATTATATTCCCTCAATATATTGTATGTACAAGTGAAAAATTATTTTCTTAATTGTCTTCCATTTATTTTCCAAAATGTATGATGCATGTATTTCATTAAGTAGAGTTAAAATACATCAGGGTCAGATAAACAATCCCACCAACCCTAATTCAAGCTTGAATGTTCCTAATTAGGCAGATTATCAGAATATGAATGATGTAGGCTACAAAACATGAGGAAGCCAACCATGAACTATACCTTAGGTGATAAATTGTCAATAGAAATAATATGCATATTATAGAAGGAAGGATATGCAATAGAATTACATGTGGAACACTTTATGTACTTAAGTATTCAAAACTAAATAGTTATGATGATATGAGACGTTGCAGAAAAGAGACCATGAGTTTATCTAAATAATATCAAACATAAAGATAGATTTGACAAAAAATATGATAATGTTTTTTTTAAATCCTTAAATAAATGCATATATTTATTCTGAAGTAATCTCAATTTTAATTCCTAAAACTCTTGGATAGAGGCCACTTTTGTATTTTTTCGGGTTATACGAATTTTCAAATTTTGGATTCCCATTTTATATTTGACACCGGGGCCCCAAAATCTTCGGGACAGCCCTGCAACTGAAAATTGAATTGTAGAGTTTTGGGTAAATCTTTGGAGGACGGTAGCACACTAGCACTTGTTCATGGAAGCAAAGCTGTTTGCTGCAATCTTCTTACGTGCAGTACAATATTAGGACCGAGTTAACATCAGCAGAAGCCACTTTTTGCTATACGATGTACGAAACTCAGGTCTTGACTGCAGGTAGACCCGTTGTCCGGCAACCCGCTCGTCACCATCCGGGCCTCCTTTAATTCGGCTGCTCCACAATCGTGGCGCGCTTCTGGGCTTGCGGGTTGCGGCCACTCATGCAGCCCTGGTTCAACCGAGGCAACCCGCCACCTTGTTGTCAGACTCGGTGATCGGAGATGCCATCGTTGCAGGTAACAAAAGGATCCCTTCCAACAACTTAGCATGATCAACTAACCATGAGTTTGTCTTGCAACGTCTATTCCAGAGTGCTAACTGATGTTCCCTTCCGGCTTCCGCTCTCTTCTGCGCTGTTTTGCTCTGTTCTATTCCGCTCTCTGTTCTGGAGACTCTGCTCTTTTGTTTCCTGCCCGGGCCTAATTAATTGACTGTGTACCACTAGGTTTTGCTGCAGCCGGCAGTCGTGAATTCGAATACCTTGTTTTTACCACCAAACCGAACCCAATGGAGGACGCGCCGGCGGTCACCGGCACCTACGGGTCCAATCTGCCGTTGGACATCCTCATCACCATCCAGAACAAGCTCGAATTCCTCGACCTGTTCCGCTCCACCGCTGTCCCACCGTCTGCGCCTCCTGGCTCGCCGCCACAACATCCCTCCATCGCGACGGCCTCTACACGCGGCCGTAGACCCCATGCCTCCTCTACTTCACCCGCCCATCGCCGAATGCAGCATCGTCGGGTCGTCCCACGGGTGGCTCGTCACCGCCGAACAGGTAACAACCCCCCTCCCCCGTCTTTGAGGTTTGACGATGCCATTTGGGCAGAGGTAGCGTAATCAATGTTTTTTTTAAAAAAATTCTACTTCCACGCCACTTTGGCGCTCGGAGATGGACGCATCCTTTTCTTTTCAAGGTTTAGAAGAAGGTGAGCTGGGCCAATATGCACTACTCCTTTATTTCTTTTTCTTTTTGTCTTTCTCCATTTTTTCCAACAAAAAATACACATCATGAATGTAAAAAATATATATTAATAATCTATATTACATAATTATTTAAAAGATAGTCATACTTTAAAATAGAATATATGTAAGAAACTATCTTCCTTTCATAAATAATACTACCTAGTTGTTTTAAAAAATGCTCTTTTTCTTTATAGAGGTTAACAAATGTATTTGACCATTTCTTTGTTATATTGAAGCACTAACAATTAAAAAAAACTTTAGTGACAAAAATTTTAAGTTATGATGATTTACTAGTGTTATAAAATTATGATGTTTCTAGTTTATTTTTTACAATATACTATCATTCGTCACCATATGACATTGACTTAATCTGTGATACTTGACTTAATCTGTGATACTTTCTGTCAAATTTTTAGGACACGCTTATAAAATCCTCGTCGCTAAAATGATTGGAATGTCATAAAATAGATTGGTCTACGATGTTTTAACTAAATGTCACACTATAATTATGACATAATGTTAAATTGCTTGTAGTGGAACCTTAGACCTATTATGACTAGGCAGCACAATTATGACATTATATTTCCTCATACAAGTGAAAACTTATTTTCTGGTTTGTCTTCCATTTATTTTCCAAAATGTGTTATGCATGTATTTCGTTAAGTAGAGTGAAAATACATAAACGACTCCACCAACCCTAATTCAAGCTCGTCACCAAACTTAAGTTCCTAGTTAGGCAGATTATTAGTATATGAATAATGTAGGCTACAAAACATGAGGAAGCCAACCATGAGCTATACCTTAGATGATAAATTATCAATAGAAATAATATGCATATTCTAGAATGAAGGATATACTATAGAATGACTACCCTTATTTGAGCCATATATTATGTGAATTACATGTGGAACATTTTATGTACTTAACTATTCTAAACTAATAAAGGAGGAGTTCCTGCGACTTATGTCTCACCAACGAAATGCTAATAACCACCAATCTGGATCCTTGGATCTAAATGGGACCAACTCATCAAGCGCTTGGATTAAAACTTGGTCCCACAACATGGTTACATGTTACACCTCTTACACCTAATTTATACTACGAAATCACTCAAGGGAGACCTAATTTTTAGACTTTTACACCGAGGATCCTACTTGCACATGCGTTTGTGTATGTCAGATTGATTACACTAAACCACTCATGCACATTCCATATAAACATAAACCTTCCATAACATTACGCCATTCAAATTTATTTCCCATAATTTCCAGTAATATCATGACATAGGAATCCCCCTAACTACGCACACACATTTCATATATATTTGACATTTCCTCAATATAGCTTATTTCAAAATTTATTTCCCATAACATCGCTAATTCAAAATGCACCATCTTCACCGTGCCCCCACCCCAGATCCCGCGCCTCTTCCTTAATTAAATTCATTTACCCATTGCACCCACAGCGCCACCCCTAAATCCCGCGCCACTTCCCTAATCACATTTCATTTTCCTATAAACTGTGCGACAGGACCTTCGTCTCTTCCTCGATCTCCTCTCTAATCCTACACAACCTAGCGCCACCGCCATCAAAGGAGCAATCCGCCTCGTGCAGGGCGTCAAGGGCCCGTTCCATGCGCCGCCGCAATTCCCATGGCCACCGGCACCGCACAAGCGGGTGGCCTTTGAAATCGACCACCCCATCGTTCTTTGGCACAGAGGAGCTCTCCTTCCCCGCCACGACCGTCTAATCGGTCATCGATCAGCGGTAGTCTCGGCGGCATCGATATTGAGGCATCCATCGATGGGCCGTATACGACGTTGTCGTGAAGCTGCTTCCGTAGGCAATATACTACCGATAGTGAAGATATTCAGCTCCGTGGCAACTGCCATACCGACCAGGCCTACCTCCTCCGCAAGCCCGTCCTTCAGGTCCTCACCTTCCACAGGTTCATGGCTCCACCCCTCTTCTTCTCCATCCATCGATGGTAGCTCGCCATCCCCAATCGCAATAGCTGCGGCAAAAGAATCCTAACGGTTTCTTGATGTTCATTGTCTCTGCAACTCCCATGTTGAGTAGGAGCTCGCCGGGAAGATGCTGCCTGACTGGGACAACGGTAATGCCTCCAGAGCATTCGCATCTTGCTAGCACCTGCTGCTTTGGCTCTTACATTGGTGTGGTTGGCGTGTCTCCCGACAGTTTTAATTTTTGTTTAACTTGTTGGAATTGCTACTTGTGTTGCAGCTCCCAGCGATGTGCGCCAATCTTATAAGCAACTCATGGGTGGTGGTGGATGAGTTGTTGAATTGGAAGGTGCTATCCGAAGAACTCCTACAAGTTGCTCAGGCTTCGTATACCCTGTTCGTGATTAATGCAGAGTTCAACATAACGCCCTCGTGAAAAGGTACTAACAAACATGCCCTGGCTAAATGCTTTTTGGTTCAGGTGCGTTAACCGTTAACCTGAAATTTGATTTTTGTGTCCGAGTTTTTTTTTAAAAGATTGTATCCTATTCTGCACGTGCCTCTAACCTTATTTATTGCATAGATGTCCCAAGATTTCTTGAGTGCATCAGCATTGTGCTACATCAGTTGCTCATAATATTATCTTTGTGCGTGGCATTATATGTTGTGAATGCCATAATTTTGTTGCTAGGTTTCCACTACTTATATCGTACACATGTTATCTCACGCTAGGTAATTGGTGATCCTTGTTGTCCACACTGTACGAGACTGAACTTTAAAGAAGAGAGTTCAGTTATCTTACAAGTTTGATTTTCCTCAACAGACAACCATCCATGAATTTGTCAGCGTGTGATTTTGCCATAAAAATGTGAAGTAATTCATAATGACCTCAAAGAGACATGCTTAGCCTCTAATAATGATGCAATTGCTGAACTGAGATGCACGATATCACATTCACAGGTAATTTTCATAATGAACAATATTTCCTTTTTTTTCATTTTATAACAACATTGCCTATTGTAGAGAAGTTCCTAGAGCCAATTTTAAAGATGTAAGCTGGCCAAATAAGTTAATAACAAAGCAATTTAGTCAAAAATACTGTTCTGGTTATCATGGTTTGTTAGTTGGTAATGAATTATCATTATTTTCTATCTCTACTAACCCAATTTGGAATTCTAGCCACGCTGAACATCCGCCGGTTCAGTTTCTTATTGGGTAATTTAATTGGAGGTCTTACCACTCTTTAAGTTGTCTTATAATTATGCTCAGTTTCAAAATGCTGGCTAGGATGAACATTTGCATATGCTCTGACGAAAATTTGACAATTTATGATTATGAAGGTATTTTCCTGACCTTCCTCAGTTAGTCTTGAGCAATCATAGGGTTTATGTTCCTTTTGCTACTACTATAAGCTGCATGTAATCTGTAAAAAAACTGGTGTACTTTCTAGCCATGATTTACTTCACTAGGCGAGGAGTTCTTTCATTGGCACAATTTCTACCATGTTGCAATTCGGTTAGGAGAACTAAACAGCTATAGGGAAGCAAATGGCTGCAACATGAAAAAGGTGTCCCGAGTATGCCCATCCCCCTGTTTGAATTCTGCTGGAGCACGCTGTTTAAATGTGTGTACGCCTGCATTTTGATTCATATCAGTAAGGAAGGCATTTCAGGGACCTTAATTAGTGATCATTTAGGCTTTTCATATTCAATCTAAGTTGCTTATATGGCTCATGGTGATAAATATTTTTCAAGAAATATTAAAGTAACCTTTAACCTTTAACGTGTATTACGAG
Organism: Eleusine indica; assembly: GCA_030378355.1. NCBI lineage: Eukaryota > Viridiplantae > Streptophyta > Magnoliopsida > Poales > Poaceae > Eleusine > Eleusine indica. The sequence goes on from CM059494.1 coordinate 53,228,561, forward strand.
AATGGGATGATTCACCTGATGAGAACAAGATTCAAAAAGGGTTCAAATGATTAAATTATCTTGTGCAAATCATTTACAATTATTAATCATTTTTTTTGCAAATTAAAGGTTATAATTGGTGCTGATGCATATCCTATTATGGATGTTATAGTTTATTGAGGAGAAGGTCCATCAGATGCATGTCCACAATCTGATAACCCTCACTGCGCCCTGCTATTTGTGCGGGTTCATGTACTCTAGGAGGATTGTGAATATTTTATATGTATTAAATAAAAAATCGACGGATTCAGGTCTATATATGCAAGGGGACCTCCATATAAAAAAGAAACATGGTGAGTTGTTTGCATACTAGCAATGTAGCTTCAGCTCTTTTGTGAGATTGGAATTCAGAAATTATTTTCCTGGACTTCCATAGCGACCTGAATTTATGAGCTCTTTGTGGATGTCATTTGATTCCTTGTGAAGTCAATGTGCACAGTGTAGGAGTTCGCAAAAATGAGATTGCAGCCCATAGAGAGGGATCAAGATCCTCTGAATTGAAGGTCTAAATGCAGAGAGTTTACAGTAGCGGGAATTAATCTCATTGGTAACCGTCAGATTTTGTAATGAAGTGTCTAGATGGCCTACTACAGTAGCGGCAAACAGTCCACAAAAATGCCAGCGCAGTAGTTCATACCTTGTACAGTTATCTGTACAGAACTAATGCGGAGGAGTATTCACCCTCACACAATTTACTGTAGCACTCTCTGAATTTTCTTCCCTATAGCAGAGGACCCCCATAGAGAGGGGGGGCGAACTGTTCCAGCATAGTGCCAATGTTAATGATGTGCTGCTGCTAGGTATTACTTTATTACATCTCGCTCAACTTTCTTTTCGCTTCGTGAAAAAAATACAAATATCTCTATAGTATAAACATTGTGATATGTGTTCAAGTGACCATAAATTAATGTGCATCCATTAGACAAAATGGATGTCGTCATTCATTAGTCAAATTAGAAGTATTTGGTTCCTAGATGGTTATGCAGTAGTAAGATGTGGTTCCATTTTTTTCTCTCTTTTTCTTTTGATGGTTGGTTACTTGTCCATGATTTCTACCTACAATCAGTTTACAGATTCTTTTGATTTAAGTATTTTGCATGCTTATAATTAATTTAACTCTATTATGCTTAGCTAATTGAATCCTGCAATCTCCTGTCTGTTGATCGACATTATTTTATTTTTAATAAACTTATTTCGAGAAGCATTTTCACCAATTGAATTGCATCTTATTTGTATGTACTGTGGCAGAAACATTTTCATTTAGCAACACATCTTTTTTGTTTTAGCAGCTAGACCTCAGCCATGCGCCATTTCACTGCCTACCAACACCGCCCCATAGCGGAGGGTGGCGTGACTGTTCTGGGGGAACTCCGCCGATGAGGCCCACGTCGCGGCAGCCACTACGCGTTCGAGTGCCTCCTCTTTCTCTGCTTCTGTGAGTGGAGGTGCGGCTTGAAGGTGTGCCAGGCGAGGCGTCATGAAGGAGGCTGGTTTCCTCACAACGTGGAGGTAAGGCAAGGCATCGTGGTGGCTGCGGCAGGGTTACAATCATGGATCCCTATCGTCTGCAACTGCAACTCGAATTGCTGGAGGACCATGGGAAACCATATCGAGCATCCAGCCTGTGAGAGATTCAATTAAAGCAATCCCTCAATACAATCCTTGCAGGATACACAAATATTCTGGGCATTGATATTTAGAGTTCCTCTCCAGTCCCCATGCATGAAAATCATACACATCCTTGTTTCTCATACCAATATAATTGTAGGTTCGCGTATTCAGAAGTATCAGTCCTCTTATCTGGTATCTATTTCATCTTTCCAACCATGTGTCAATTGTGCTTGGTTTAGTTAGTACTGAATACCAGAGTGTCTTCAATGCTTGTATTGCAAGACACCTGCATTCTGCTAATGTTCTAATTTCGTCTATCTTAGGGGCTGTTTGGTGGAGCTCATCCACCAGCTTATGGTGCGGCTTATGGCCCAAGCCTCACCAAACAATTTCACCGTGAGCCGCTCATCATCCAAAGCCGGAAAAAGCCGCCAAGAAAAATGAACTGCGCGGGCAAGCCAGCAAATCAGTGCTTCTCCCGGCTCACTACCCACCCGCACATGAGAAAAAGACCCTAGTGCCCCCTGCCAGTTTGGGCGAAATTACCTGGAATTGCCATCGCCACTTCCCGATCCCCTCCCTCCTCCATCGCGAGCGAATCCAGGGCCGGCCGACGACCGAAGGCTGCGCCTGCGCCTGTGGCTGCCGGTGACGGAAGGCTGCGCCTACGGAGGAGGAGGCCGCAGTGCCTGAGGCGGCGGCATGAAGCCTCAGGGGTCTGCAGCTGGAGGCTCGAAGGGTGGCAAATCGGCGAGATCTAAAGGTGGCGGCAGCATGAAAGTGATGAGATCCGGAGGAGCCATCCCGCCGGCGATGGGCGGCACTCCAGCTCCTGCTCCGAGCGCCACTGCACAGCCCACCACCTCCTCCGCCCCCCTCCGGTTCCCGCCTTTCCGCCACCAAATCTTGGATAGCACCTCCGATCGGAGTCGTCCTGCCGGTGATGGGCGGCGCTCCAGCTCTTGCTCCGAGCGCCACCGCATGGAACATCCCCTCCTCCGGCTCCTGGCTCGCCGCCCCCGCCCCCTGGACAACAGCTCCGATGGAAGCCACCCCTTCTGATGAGGTGTCGCCGGTGATGGGCTCCATTGCTGTTCCTGCACCGAGTGCCACCACCTCCTCCGGCCCCTACTCCGGCTCCTGGGTCGCCATCCCTCGTCCTTGGACAACAGCTTCAAGTACAACATGCCCGTTCGATGGAGTGTCGTCGGGGATGGGTGCCAGGTCTTGCCATGGCGTCCCTGCTCCTCCTGCATCGAGCGATAGTGCATGGACGACCCCCTTCGGCCTCTTGCTCGGCTTCCCCAGCTCCAGCTCCCACGGTGTCTTCCCCCGCCCATTCCTCGGCACCCCTGGCTTAGGCACCACGAGGTTGCAAGATTGGTTTGTTGCCGCTGCTACTGGAGCGCTTGGCCCGTATTGGATGTCTGCTGACCCTACTGTCCCTGCCATGTTCACGGGAGCTTCAACTAGTGCGACAGTCGGAGGTTCTACGACGGGCAGAGGGTGTGCCATAGCTGCAACCCAGAACCATGCAATTGGAGGTTCTTCAGCTCAGCGTACTGGTGGACAAGCATGGCGGCCACTTGTTCCTACTACTACCGCTAGTGCCACTGCCGCTACAGAGGTCGAAGTTGACATTGACCTGACAACCAACACAAGGTTCGATCATCTTTTCTAAACTGTATGTATTATTTGCCATGTACTTAAGACATCATCTTTTATGAACTGTATGTATTATTTTTTCTTTTATTTGTTTGTTGTTAATTGCATTTATATTTCAACTACATTAATATGAGGGTACCAATCATTTCTTTTATCTAAATGTAAATAGTGTGGCTGATTGGGTTGATGTGAAAAACAACCGTGTCATATGTGAAATTTTTGTTGAAGAATGTCTCTTGGGAAACCGTACAAGCACACATCTGAACAACACCGGATACAAAAATGTGATTGAAAAATTCAAAAAAAGGACTGACCTTACATACACTAGAAAACAATTCAAGAATAAATGGGATAGGTTAAAGAGTGATTATGCTATATGGAAGAAGTTGTCTAAACAAACAGGACTTGGATGGGATGAGAATGATAACAACATTGTCATGCCAAATGAATGGTGGAAGAAAATGAGCAATGTAAGTGTTATTTATATCATTTCAAGTATCCAATATAAGTGCTATTATGTCATTTCAAGTACAAAATTTGATATTTTGTTATGCTTTGCAGGTTATAAAGGGATTAGCCAGATTCAAAGATAAAGGCCTTCAACACGAGGACAAGTTAGCAGTTATGTTTAGTGACCTGCTTAACACAGGTGAAGATCATTGGTCTGCTTCTAGTGGTGTTGCACCATCCTGTGAAACTTCTAGTGGCATCAATCTAGATGAAGACAGTGATGATGACTGCTAGCCAGAGGAGTCTACACCTATGAGTGGGTGAGGGACCAAGAGGGGCTTAGTGAGTGATAGCACACAGGCTAAGCAACCAAAAACAGCTGCAGGGCACTAGTTCCAAGAACAGATGGGAATGCTTGTTGAGCTGAATAAGAAAACTACATCGTATGCCGAGTCAATTTCAAAGAGGGAGGACAAATCTGGCTGTTCCATCGAAGAGGTCATGGCATTAGTCAAGGAATGTGGTGCTACTTCAAGAACCAATGAGCACTTTGTTGCATCTCTAATATTTACCAAGAGGGCGGAGAGGAAGATGTTCATGACATTAGACACTTCTGAGGAAAGGTTTCAGTGGTTGAGGAGGAAGCATGAGTGGATGACTAGGAATGATGTTGCTAAGTAGATGACTAGGAATAATCTTGTAACTTATTGTACTTTGTCACCTTGTCTGATGACCTTATATGATGTTGTTAAGTACTACTTTGTGCCAAATTTGGTTTTTCACAATCTAATTTGCATGTTATATGATGTTGCTAAGTACTACTTTGTGGCAAATTTTATTTCTGACAATCTAATTTGCATTGTTATCTGATGTGTAGATGTGATTCTTCTGATTATGACAAGGATGATAGTGATTCTTCTGATTGTGACAAGGATGATGGTGATTCTTCTGATTCTGACAAGGACGATAGTGATTCTGATGATGAATAGACTGTAAAGGCTTTAGGAGTGATTCAGTCGGCTCAAAATCTTATTTACGGTACATCTCTTCTTGCATGCAAGTAATTTTTGACATATCTTGATAAGAATCCTGCTAGATTACCAATACAAAGTGGATATAGTTGGAGAATGGAAACTATTAACACTCCAAGAGGAAGCCATAAGATGTTCAGAATGAATCCTTCTTTATTCTACAAACTTCATGATCTGCTAGTGGGTACTTATGGCCTCAAATCATCTTATAATATGACTTCCATAGAGTCACTTGTAATTTTTCTGGTTATTTGTGGTCATGGTTGTTCCTACAGTGCTTTACAAAATATTTTCAAGCATTCTGGAGAGACACTTAGCAGAAAATTTGGAGATGTATTGGATTGTGTGGTCACTATGTGCAAGAACTTTATAAAGCCTATTGATCCTAACTTTCCTACCACCCACACAAGGATTAGTCGTGATCGTAGAATGATGCCACACTTTAAAGATTGCATTGGAGCTTTGGATGGCACTCACATTACAGCGGTACCACCTCCACATGATATGATTAGATACATTGGCAGAAGTGGCAAACCAACTCAAAATATACTTGCAGTGGTTGACTTTGACTTGAGATTCACATACGCCTCAATTGGACAACCAGGGTCCATGCATGACACTAATGTTCTCTTTCATGCATTGGATAATGATGAGTCATTTCCACATCCTCCTCTTGGTATGTATACTACCAATATTAAGACCCTACCACATTTCCTCTAATCATTCATGCACTAATCTCTATCTTTTTTTTGCCATGTGTGTCTAGGGAAATACTATCATGTGGATGCTGGATACCCAAATCGGCATGGATACTTGGCGCCATACAAGGGTGAAAGGTATCATATCCCAGACTAGAGGAGGGGTCCTGCTCCAAGAGGTCCGCAAGAGTTGTTCAATCATCTACATTCTAGTATCCGGAATATGATGGAATGAACATTTGGTGTGTGGAAGAATAAGTGGAGAATTCTTCTCAAGATGCCAAGCTACCCTATGGATAAGCAAATGATGATAGTTGCTGCCACCATGTGTCTGCATAACTTTATTCGTGAGAATGATGCAATGTACAGACATTTCCGCAAGTGTGAACGGAATTCAGACTATGTGCCTACTATACCCTCAAGATATGCAAAATATGTACCTTCTCAAAATGCCTCAGATACATCAACTCCAGTAGCAAATCAGCAAACTACGGATGCATTTCGTGATGAACTGTCAAGTGCAATTTTTCTAGCAAGAAGATCATAAATATGCCAAAGTGAGGTATGGGTCCTTGGTTGAAAATTTTCTATCTATGTGAAATGTGTTGATACAACTTTGTTTATGGTGTGTCTCCAAGTTTTTTATTTGTTTGTGGTAGAAATAATGATATGCAACCTGGGACAAAAGACCTTGATTATTTGCTTGGCTTTGTTTAAGGTGGCTCACAACTCTGTGAAAATATTTTGTGCTTTGCTCTGTTTTGTTGCTTTGAGAGATACTTTTTTTAATGTTTTCAGTCAAAAGTAGAGATGGAATCAGTAAAAGAGATTTTTGTTTGTATTTTTGGAGTCAACAGGGGAGATGAATCAGTTGAAAAATTACAGAAAATGAAGATGTTCATTGGACTGTTGGTGCATGAAGCAGTTCATTGGTGGCATGAAGCAGACAACATAATTTTTTTTTATATGCTCCAATAACCTTGTAATCATCATTGCTGAGGGAATATGAATGAACCTGAGGTTCCAAGGACAGTACGCACAGGCCTTTGGATTTTTCTTTTTTGAACCATGCATGTCGATTATTGCTGCTGCTATTTTTTTTTTGAACCTGAGATTCCAAGTCTGGACAAGAGTGCGGAGTGCAGAGTGACTGCTCTGATTGCGTTTAGCGCACAAGGGCATGAAGGTCATTGTTCTTATTTTCAATTATTGGAAAAAGTATCATAAGCCCACCATAAGCTGGGCATAAGCTGTTTAGCCAAACAGTTTAAAAGAGAGCTTTAGCTCATCCAGAAAAGCTACTCAACCCCATAAGCCAAAGCTAAAGCCCATTTTCCATAAGCTTGAGCTCCACCAAAGAGGCCCTTATTATATGTGGATGCTTTTTCTCATTAAAAAGTGCCTTGTCTGGACTTATACACAGAAATTTTCAGTAAAAAAAAAGAATGCAATAGCGAGAGTAAGAGCTTTCCAGTTACTGATTACTAGCTTATTTATGAACAAACTCTGTTCTACAATTCCACTCTAGGCGAGAAGCCTTGTGATTCTGCCATTTGATTCGTCCTAGGATCAACCTATGTTGTGTATCTTAGTTCAATTCCATTAGAAAACTATGAAGGTTAAAGTGCCATGGCATGGAGATGAAATTTTCTGAGACGTTTGTATGCATCCAGGATATGGTTTTCTTGAGTGCTAATTTCACTCAGCTCTGTGAAGCTAAGGATCTTAAATTCCTTGGAGCATATGTCATCTGAGGTATTGGTGATAAGAGGTATATATCTTGATGTCTGATATGCACAGATATTGCTTTTTTTTTTTTTTTGGAACAACCAGTTCTAATGATCTATGTAATAAAATAGTGCATGTAAGAGGATCATGGGTGCTGCTGGCGCTCTGCTGGTTCCAGGATATCATGGGGCTGAACAAGACATTAGAGTTACTGAAACTTGAAGCTGATAAAATCAGGTATTCAGTTTTGATCCATTGGTATGGTATGTGTGTTACACTTCTCGAGCGTTATAGATTTATTATCTAAACAATATGCATCTGATTTTCTTATGACAATTAATTTTTTCAAAAGCTTATTTTCCTAACTTTGCAAACTCTTATGGAATGCATACACACATTTTGCAGTGTCCCATACAGGCCGTCCATGCAGGCAGACACAATGCAAATAAAGCTTCCTAAAATTAAAATAATGGATCCTTGTTATTCTTGTCTTGTATCATTTGGATTGGTATAACAGTTCAGGACTCTTGGTAAAAATTGGCAGCCATTTTTTGAAGAAAGTGATTCTAGAAAATATCAGAATTATTGTGGCTTACAAAAATATTTGAACACTAAATATGAGTTTCACTAATTCTGGCTTGCAAAATTTATAATTGTTTGTAGTGAGTGTTGTATCTCATTTGAGTGTGCTTCTAGGTTCTCATAGAGTCTTACATGAACTTGCATGAAGTGCAGGTTGATTGACCAAATATTTCTTCATAGTGAAATTATTGGGAAAGAGTAACCATTTCTTTCCCTGCATTGCAGTCACTTACCTAGGAGATGCAGTCACAGCAACAGAGTAAGAGCAAAGGAAGTGTAATACAGCTAATTGTTGCAAAAATGGTTTTCTCAATTACTCGCAGTCTCCATATCGCAGTTGTTTTCCTGACCTCTGATGAGAAGCATTTATAGCTAACCTGCTTAGCCAAGTTAGATGGTAACCTTTTTTATGTAGCAAGAAGTCTGGTGTGGCATTTTGCATTGACGTCTGCTGAACTTTTATCAACACACTTCGATATTTGATGTGTGGAATGGGAGACTACCTTCACGTGTAATGTCTTTTGCCTTTTAACTGTTTTCCATGATTTACTGAAGATGTTTATTATTAGGACACTTTAAGTATGGTGTATCCAAATTGCTCTAATTATCTTATATGGTGGTGAGAATAATTTAGATATGTGATCTTTAAGGTGTTTTCCTTCTCCCACATTAGAGTTGTTCGTGCTTTTATTATTTTAGTATGTTTGAGGGGCTCATCTAAATTTTTGATGAAAATAGTTGTGAGACTATCATACCTTAAAAGGAGATAAGAAATTTTATTTAGTTTGTAAACCTATATCCCACGACATTTAAATAGTAAAATCTGATTATTCTACTCTTTTCATGTCTGTTATACCCTCACAAAAAAGGTGTACGACTTTTATTTCAAACTCTTTGTTTTCATGACTATTATTGTGCATTTTCAATACATGGATCTGCAATGTGACTGTCTAACTATTTTGTAGGAGACATCGCCTCAATCACATGTGATTCTTCATAGAGCTATGCCTGCAAATTTGTAACGGCCTCATCTGGAGCACTTTCTCATTATTGCTTAACAATTAGTTATTTGCAGATTGCTACATTCCTAGATACATAACCACATTTGATTCAAATTAGTCTGAGCTGACTTGACTTCTTCTGCTATGTTGTATGAAGTTATTGCTTTAGCAAGAAGAGGGAGGGCAAGTCCTGTAAGCTGGCATTGAAAAGGCTATGTTGGGAGAGTACCGGAGCAAAGCAGCTTCAAATGCCTTTGTGATTGGTCGTAGTGGACACAACAGATAAGTGAAAATGTTTGTAAATGTTAAATAAGAGAAAGTAGTCTAGCTGTTGAAATCATTTGCGCCTGCTATAAATGGTTGAAGAGGTGAAAATTTGAGAGAATGTTTTGTAAAATACAATGTTTTCTATCACCCCCATTTTCTGCTAAGATTCTTTGTTGTTGTATGTTCTGTATTTTGTATTCTTATGAGTAGTTCTCAAGATTTTTCGGAAACTAGGAGAGTGCGATGGGAGAGATTTCACGGATCTTTTTACTACCAGTTCGGTTACTAATTAAGAGAGAAGATATTTCTTTTAATCATTGATGATGATGAAGATGGGACCAACGATATGCCTTGCCATACACAGAGGTCGATGTGCAAGAAGAATGAGAAAAGGACATGGAGGATTTCATCTCATCTCTTAATAGATTGAAAGAACAAAATAGCTATTTTTAATCGATAAAGGTAGAAAAGATAATACATCATTAATTATATTATTTTAAGAAAAAATGTGTCACGACAATTCTCATATGCATGCATCCATTGAGATTATGAATCTGTTAATAAAATTGTTACTTGGTTTACAATTAATAATTCAAATAGCACTTCTTGTGTCCTAAATTATTTATCATCCTGCATTTGTATTAGATTTATTGAACATTTTCTTTATCTGGACATATCAGATTCATTAAACATTCTATGAATATGGACATAAAAAAACACTCAGAATGAGAAATAAACTAGGATGGAAGGAGTACATTTAAACTGTACTTATTTAGACATTATTATACTACAATTATCATATAAATCCTGTTGTATGCGGATGTCTTAAATCATCTCAGTGATGTTGTGGAGATCACTCTAGATGTGTGCGAGTGTGACACAACAAAGCTTCAGCCTTATTTGTTCATCAACTCATATGCTTATAGACTGAATAGTTTATTCTATATATAGTAAGTTCTTATTTAGAAATATGTTTATTTCTTTACCAGTTTCGTCACTAATCTAATTTTCTCTCGGGCCATATATTGTAAGGGTACGCTTTAATAAAAATATTAAATCTTGAAGGTAATGAATAAAAATATTGTTGACGGCATAGAGTGCATTGGAGATTGATGTTTTTTTGTTTGAACGGTGTATGAATATTATTTGAATTTTTTTGTTGCAACAATTTGTTATATATTATTTTAATTTGTTGGTTTAAAAGGTATATTACGTTATTTTTTTGCGAGGAGTATATTACATTATCTTTGAATGATTGGATTAAATAATACATTACATAATTTTAATGTATTTTTTCAAATATATAAAAATATATATTATTGAAATTATTTTGCTGACCATAATATCGCGTCCAGAAGTATCCGCGCGTGCGCGTCGCACGGGTATTGTAACTAGTCAAAACTAAATAGTGTAAATATGATGGTATGAGACATGGCATAATAGAGACTATGAGTTTATCTCAATAATATCAAACATAAAAGATAGATTTGGCAAAAATATGATAATATTTTTTAATTCCATAAATAATTAAATGCATGTATTTGTTCTGAAGTAATCTCAAATTTTAATTCTGAAAACTCTTGGACAGAGCCCACTTTTGTATTTTTTCGGGTTATACAAGTTTTCAAATTTTAGATTCCCATTTTATATTTGACACGGGGGCCCCAAAATCTTCGGGACAGCCCTGCAACTGAAAATTGAATTGTAGACTTTTGGGTAAATATTTGAAGGACGGTAGGACTTGCTTGTTCATGGAAGCAAAGCTGCGACCCCTCCTCGCGTAATGGGGATGATTGCATCCTCATGATGATCCACAACCCGTACAGGCAGCTCTCATTCACGAGGCCTGGAAGCGACGACGACCGATGGCACTGGGTCACCGCTTCGTCCCGGAATTCCCAGTACTCCGACATCATCTACCACGACGGCGCGTTTTACGCAACGAATCTTGGAGGTGGAATCCATCGATACACGATCGGACAAGGTCCTTCTTGTGCCACGCGCGAAGTCATCTTCAAAGACACCCTGCCATGCACGCAGCCTTTCAACATCTACATTGCTCGGACCCTGTCCGGCGACTTCCTGCAAGTCTGGAGGACCACGGCCGGCACGGACGTCGAGGATTCGTTGGAAACTCACACGACTTGCGTTGAGATATGCAAGGTCGATTTTGAGGAACAAGATACCGTGGACGTTGATGACTTGAAGGATGATGCGTTGTTCATCGGGCATAGCTTTACTCATTGTCTTTCCACGAAGGATTTCCCGGGGCTGCGGTGCAACCATGTGTATTTCACCGACGACGATGAGTACTCGCTGATGGATGATCAAGACAATCCTCGTGATGTTGGAATGTACAGCTTGGAGCATGAGACTGTGGGTGAGATAGTCGCTCCTTGGCCGTGGTTGAACTGGCCAGTTCCCATATGGATGACGCCTAATTTTACAACGACGGAAAATTGACCTAGTGCCATCATCTAAAAGTAGAAAGGAGTGTTTGATAAATGCAAAAAGAAAAGATCAATGTGACCATTGTACATCTTTTCCACGATATCATAGTTCATACCACAATCAGATTTGATGATAACTTACACTAGATAATCCTAGGACAATACATCATGGATAGAAAGAAATATATTTTAAAAAAAAAAATTGATATGCCGTTCAACAGTTTAATACATAATGCATGTTTCATCAATTTATATACTTATTAGTACTTGAAAGGTAATATTGCAAATATTATAATATGAGAGACATGTCATAATGTAGACCATTGATGTCTTCTATATAATATCAAATAATAAAGAGATAATTCACTGCTAAACATAATATATGACACCATACCTGGTGACTTTGTCTCCTCAATACTATGAAAAAGGACACCGTGATCATTTTTTTAATCATTTTCTTTTAATAAGGACAGAGAATATGTTTTCAATAACACATAGGCCTCTAGCTCATCTACTGCAAAGCTGACCCCGTCACCTTCACCTCCCTCCTCACCACGTTTCACGACTAGGACATCATCGTCTGGTGCTCCCGCATCTGTGCCAAGCTTGCCGTGGGCACGAACACGACGGCGGAGGTGGTCGTCTCCGGCGGATGAGGTGCAACGAGCTTCTGGTGGAGCCATGGCAGATTGGGGTGCTCGTCGAGGGTCTACACTTTGCACTATGGGGTGAGCTGCGTCTGGAGCAAGTCCGTCGCTAGTGAGTAGGAAGACACATGCGAGGATGAAGAGATAAAGCAGGGGAATTTGGTCTTTTACTATTAAAATAAGTTATCTATTTGGTATGGTGTCTTGCTGACAAATATATTTTTTCGTAGTGTATAGTAGATAAAGTCAGCCGACGCGATATTCTAGAGACAAATACAAGTTTTTTGAGTGTTTGGAGACAAAAAAAAACCTAATTTTAATTCTCTAGATGCATAGACCACTAATTACATTCATATGCACATTACAAATCTCTAAATGAAAGGAAGAAATATAACATCATAATCTGTTAGCAACATGTGCATTATTAGTTTTGGCACATAGCATAAGGCAGAGAGGTTAACATATAGTACCTTCGGATTAATTATTTTACGTAAGAGAGATGTTTTATGTATCCAGCATGCACATAGCTCCACGTGGGGAGGTTGGGTGGTAGGCAGATCTTGAACGTGTAGCGTTACAAAAAAAGTCTTCGTCGAATGAGTCTGATTGAAACCATTTTTGTTTCAAGGAAAACCCTTCCTCAAAATTTAAAAAACACTACATCCAAGTGATTTATTCGGCTGAGGTCCGATTAGGGATTTTCTATAGCTGTCAATCACATGCAAATACAAGTCATGATAGCTGGTCCGTGTGATGATGGTGCCGATCGGACGCAGTACCACAAAAAGATACTGTAGTGGCAGGCAAAAGATATACTATAACGGCGGGGATGACAGCCCGCCGATACATCACCGTAACTAAAAAGAAATCGTAATAAGGGCGGGTACAAGTTCCCCGCCGCAAAAGAAGGATACTGTAGCGGCAGTCGAAGAAGTCACCCGCCGCTACGCATAACGCGAGAAAACAAAAAAAAGGGCCCTAGCCCGCCGAGCCCATGGCCTGTGCCCCTGGCTTGTGCGCTCCCGCTCGTTGCCGTGCCTTGAGGAGGCCTGCCTGCCTGCTGCCTCACCGCCACGCCTCGAGGAGCCCCACCCGCCGCCGTGCCTCGAGATGGCCCGCCTGTCGCCATGCCTCGAGGAGCCCCGCCTACTGCCGAGGGATGGGAGGGGAAAGGGGAGTGGGGCAGATCCGTCCGCCACAAACCACGAGGAGGGAACAGGGCGCTATCTTGAGGAGAGGGGTGGTGCTTGGATCTTGCCTCCCTCAGATCTACCGTGGTGGAGGCCGGCGAGGATGGGGGGAGGGCGAGGGGGCTTGGGGAGGTCGTTGTCGATCCGTGCGGATCCTCACACGTTGCCGTCGCATTGGCCCTCGCGCTGCCGTTGCCCCGGGAGGATGGGAAGCTGCCGTCGCCCCGGGAGGATGGGAAGCCGCCGTGAGGTGAGGAGAGGAGGGAGGTGGCGCATGGGGAGAGGTGGAGGGAGCGAGTGGGGAGTGAAGGCAGGCGGCGCATTAGGGTTAGGAATATTTATATACTCCTGTAAAGAGTGGGTTGGGCCAACGGGCAAAGTAAAAAAAAATAGGCCTTAGATTTTTAGCGGCGGCCCATGTTGTGGTCCGCCTTTAAAAAATGATTTTTAGAGGCGGTTCACAATGTGAGCCGCCTCTATAAAATGCTGGTATTTATAACGGTGGTTCACAATGTGATCCACCTCTACAAATCGATTTTTAGAGGCGAAACACTTTATGACCCACCGCTACAAATTATTTTACCACTCTAGTGGCAGTTTTTTTTGTCATGCCGCTACGTTATATTTTGTCCGCCGCTAAAGGGCCTTTTTGTGATAGTGAGGTGAGTCCTATAGCCGGATCGGATGTGTATCAGCACTCAATTTCACTACTAGAAATCAACAAAAATACATCATGTTTGGTGTGACATTTGGCATGAAGTTTATATTGTGTATTAGAAGACGTTAAAAGGGGAACATGGAGCTGGGACCATCAGTTAGAGGTTGGGAGTATTGGATGGCAACAAGACAGTTTGATAGTATATTGGCCCGACATGAAGTGAAGTTTATGCAAGCTTTGGCAAAGACGAGCTTCACGCGATTCTCATCAAAAGGGAGAAGGAGGTGAAGCTCATTATTTGCTGAAGGGTGCAGACAGTGTTTCTTGTCTGGGCAAGGCTGAAAAATGATGGCACTTCCAGATTGTCAACCATGATGGGTGGCTGAACCCATACGAGTCGTGAGCGTGAAGGGCTCCTGGGCAGATTGGAATTTGGTGTAATGTTGCCTATTAAGAGATACCTAAGCATGTACTTGAAGATAGCAATATGAGAGGCAAGTATGATTCAGAGATTTTCTTATGCTAGTTTTGTAGTCGGTTAGGATATCTATTGACCATGTCGTCATATAAGCAAAACCTGCTGGCAAGACGAAACTAGGACACAATCTTCAAACACATTTATAATGCTTTGTTCTTCTTTTTCTTTTATGAAGGACAATTTTCTTTTAATTCACTTTTACACTAAAGCGAGTATTCGACAGGTGCGGTAACGAATCTGTATTAGAGCTAGATAGAAAGGTCAATGTGACCCGGTACATCTTGTCCATGACACCATAGTCCGTGGCATAGTCAGATTTAAACATAATTTACACTACACACAACAGGGCCTCATCCATGTGGATCATCCTATGGCAATACATTATGGATAGAAAGAAATATATCTTTTAAAAAACAATGAGATATCATTCAATAGTTGCACATATTTTAGTCTACATATCACAACAGCAAAAAAAAGGCCTGTAGCGGTTGGAAAGGTCCTATAACGGTGGGCAGGCCACCCCGCCGCTACGCAAACGCAGTTACAAATAAGCGTTTGTAGCAGCGGATGGTCTGACGCCAAAACCAACCGCCGCTACAAATGACTTGATAGCGGCGGTTGAAGTTTTTCCAACCGCCGCTACTGCACGAGCACAGTAGCGGTGGTTGACATCTTCAACCGCCGCTACTTGTTATTTTTGAAAAATAAAATAAAATTTAGTATATATATACAGAAATCACAGCACAGTAAATTTATAACATGTCATCACTGAAATTTATAACACATCATCACAGAATATATACAACATCTCAAAACATTCATGCATTACAAAATGTCTTATATGAACTCTAATGCATAGTCATCATCTTTTTTCGATACATTGGGCTCATATGGTGCTCTTGAACCAGCCCACTCACAAAGGGACCTATGGTTTGTTGCTAGTTCACTGTTTGAATCAAAACACTTCCCTTCTGGACTAATTATCTCTCTCAAAAGAAAATGACAAAGAGAAGCTACAACTAGATACATGTTATTTGTACTCAAATGAACGTGTTCTTTAGGAATCACACTCTTTCTGTTCTCGTCTTTCCTCTTCATCTTTGCATTCCATGATGCTCTTTCCCTTATGGCTCTCTGTGTCACATAAGTAGAGTATGTCAATATGAAATCTTAAAAATTCACTGTAGAATAAAGTAAAATAGACATAAACAAAATCAACTTACCTCTTGATCGGACTCCTCAACGATATGGTCTAGATAAGTTGACGAGATAGACGCGAACACACACATGTAGTAGCCATAATGCACACTTCCTTTTACTTGCTTATAGCACTATGTAGTAGAGAACATAAGTTAGTTACACTTTATATGATGGATACTACGATAAAGACATGTATGCAATACATATAAATCTTACCTAAAAATTATGACGGAAGTACATCTTCTTTTTTTGTTTTGGATGATATTTTCCTTTTACTTTAACATATTTCTCGTAAGCACTAAACAATCGATAAAAGCGTATCATTAGATGATATTAAAATTATTAAATCATATACACATAGACTAATTTGTTACCTATCTATGAGTTTCATAATGTCGTTGTACAACTTCTTGTCGTAATCCAGATTGTCCAGCACCAGAAGGTACCCATTTTTGGGAATTATCATAAAACAGATCCAATGATCGCTACAAGAATGTTGACAACAAGTTACTTATGATTGGATTTTACTTTAACATATGATAGATGATGAAGGCAGTAGTGGTCCAACTTACTTGAAGTTGTAGGGGGCCAAAATGCATTCTCTATCTCCAGACACGTAATCAGGGTCTGGGTTCCCCAATCGATGTTCCTTAGGTGATGGAGGATGCGGATCATCTGGTTCTTCCCAGTGTTCACTTGATCCTTCATCGTCTAAAGACAACCTCGCTTGTGAGGGTGCCTTGAGGGCGTCTTCCTCTTGAGAGGGCATCTTGTTCATCATGACGAGAAGACTTTGACACCTTATGTTGGATATGACGACTAATTTAGAAAACAAGGAGTATACACCTTTTATCATTGAGCATAGAGACAAGGAAAAGTAAAGAAAAGAACAGAAAAGTCAAAATTTGCTCTTAGTACGGGTTGCCGACTCACTGGCCTTCCAACGCTCTAAGATCCTTGACTTGTACAACAACATATATCCGATATCCTAGGATATGGTCTATGTCGCTGGACTAGTCTCACTTAGCCCGCTTTCATCATTGAGCATGAGTCGATTGCCTACGTAGAATAGATAAGTAGTACAGAGAGACAAGGAGAAGAATAGAAAAGTTGAAATTTGCTCTCAGTGTGGGTTGCCGAATCAACGGTCTTCCAACACTCTAAGATCCTTGACCTATACAGCAGAATGTATCTAATATCCTATGATATGGTCCATGTCGCCACACTAGCCTTACTTAGCCCGCTTTCATCACTGAGCATCGATCGCCTGTAGTATAGTTAAGTAGTACATAGAGACAAGGAGAAGAATAGAATGGGAACATCGCATATATATCATAAGAAGATATATCATTGGCCGCAAGTATATGGAATATATATAGCCACAAGTAAATAATACTACAGATATTTTAGAAATGGCAGCAAATAAGCCACAATAGTGAACATGACAGTGAGCAAGTACATAGGATAGTTAATTACTAAGCATATAGGTAACAAGTAAACTACAAGTATGACGTCAAGTAAATAGTACTATGGATTATTTAGAAATAGCAGAAAAAAGAATATAGGCAGCAAGTAAACTACAAGCATTTTCAGATCCTATCACTTAGTCCTAATGCAAAAAGAATACTTATCCCTATATACTTATCAAGCATGTTCCTTGGGATCTATAAACAGAAAGCCACATCTTCTTTTAGTTTTATTAAAAAGCAGTAGTATGGGTCGGCACCATCACAAAGGAAATGAAGATCACATAGATGTAGAATATGGTGAAACAATATGAACTATAGATATGGTGAGCATCTAGATAAATATGGGGAAACACTCTGAATTTTAACAGAAAGCCACATAGATGAAGATCACAACTGACAAACAACCCGTTACAAAATGAGAAAATTCAGGGCTATAAGCACTAGTCACTAGCAAAATATGTTTCTCATCAAAATATGTTTCTGTTATCGCTGTAAACACGTTAACAAGATTTTGAATATGTTTCTGTTATCGCGGTATACCATGATCAGCGGGTAACATGACCAACAAACCAAATTTCAAATAAGTGAACATACCATGCTGAATAAGATTTCGCTGTAAACATGTTAACCAAATCATTGTGTTGATCCTAGTTCTAGAACCTGGGACCCCAAACTCTGAAAGATACTGCAATAATGCAGCATCAATCTCTCCCTAGTCTTGCCTGCCCGCATCCATGTTACAAGCTTACAACATAGCAGCACCATGCTACGGAAAACTCCACCACACAACACGGGCAAGGGTGAAGTAAACAAACAGGTGAAACATTTTTGAACCATAGTTCAACCGCCACACGAAGATCCAGGATTCCAGGAGCATGAGCACAACCCTAGAGGGGAAGAGGAGGAGGAGGAAGCTCACTTACCGGCGATGGAGGCAGCGCGGGGAAGAGGAGGAGGAGCTAGTGCACTTACCGGGTGGAGGTCGCCAACGACGGAGGTGGCTAGGGTTTGGCAGCATGCGGCCATCAAGGGAGAGGAGGAAGAGGGGAGCCCGCAACGGTGGCGCTTGTGGAGGACCGGAGCCCGACGCAGCGGCGCTCGGGGATGAGGGGAGACTGCGGCGGTGGCACTCGGGAGGACCGGAGCCCGATGCGATGGCTCGGTGAGGAGGGAGCCCGTGGTGGCGCTCGGGGATGCGGAGGGGGCCCACAGCGGCTGTTGACGAGGAGAGGAGGAGGAGGACAAACACGACGGCGCTCGAGGACGAGGAGGGGACCCACAACGGCTGTCAACGAGGAGAGGAGGCGGCGGCGCTCTGGGAGAGAGAGTTGGGCAGCCTGATGGCGTCTGTGTGTTCAGCACCGGGGTTAGGGTTAAGGCCCACCATGACCTTGCTTTAGGGGGGGGGGGTGCTTTGTAGCGGCGGCTCACAAAGTCCACCGCCGCTACAAACAATTAGTGGCGATTGGCTTTGTGAACCGCTGCTACAAAGTCGCCGTTATTTTTTCAATATTCCCATGATGCTTGAGTTAGCCTTGAACGACTAATTGTTTGTATGATTCTTTTTTCAATATTCCCATAGCCTTGTTCTTCTGCAAAAATGCCCCTAGCAGTAATATATATTCTGTTTTGGTCCTAGATAACATACAAAAACTTTATATTCATATACATATAAATTACATAAAACATAATACAAGGTTTGAATAATAAAAGAATTAAATTGTATAAAATTTTATATTTTGTC
The DNA here is from genome assembly GCA_030378355.1 of Eleusine indica. NCBI lineage: Eukaryota > Viridiplantae > Streptophyta > Magnoliopsida > Poales > Poaceae > Eleusine > Eleusine indica. Next base: position 53,247,469 of record CM059494.1, read on the forward strand.
TTTTTTAAAAAAATTGTATTATTCATTTTCTAAAAAATTAAATTTTGTTTTGGTCCTAGATTTTTGTAGAAACACCTCTACAATTTTTCGAAATTATATTTTCAGTCCTGGATATGTACTATTGTCTGATCGCATCTTAAATTTAAAGAAGTTACATAATATTTATATTCAAATAAACATAAAATGCATCGAACATAATACAAGGTTTGAATAATAAAAGATACTTAAGAAAATAAAATTACATGATGCTTGAGTTAGCCTTGAACGACTTTTCCTTCGCAGTGATCGGTGCGCATGTAGGGCATTCCGCCGGCAAAGGAGAGTCTTGCTACTAAGACTTTAAAAGTTTTCGGATCTATGAAACATGGCACCTCGTCATATTGATTGTTGTCATCTCGATCCTCCACATTCTTCACTTCAACGATTCTTTGTTTACCTGGAACAATAACATATTTCTTTTCGTCCTTTGGATCAAGTACATAAAACTCCTTTTCCATGGTCCTGGGAAGTATCCAAGGCTCATCTTAGTGACCAACATTGTTGAGATCAATAATTGTGAAACCATATTCATTCACCTCGATGCCATTAGGGTACTTCACCCATTTGCATTTAAATATGGGAACCTGTAAATTTGCATCGTAGTCTAGCTCCCATATTTCCTCAATGTACCTGTAATACGAGGTCGTCTGGTCCTCTTCGTCAATGGCTTCTACTCGAACACCGCTATTTTGACACTTGCTCTTCTTATCCTTCTGTTGAGTGTAGAAGGTAAAACCATTGATGTCGTATGCCTGAAAGGTAACCACGGTTCTTCTCGGGCGGTTAGCTAACTTTCTCAACATTTTCTCTTCCACGGACTCGCCACTTGGAAGGTTTCTCGGGCGGTTAGCTAACTTTCTCAACATTTTCTCTTCCACGGACTCGCCACTTGGAAGGTCTAGGGAGCTAAACCATGATGTGAAAGAGCGCTTTTCCTCGTCTATGATCCATTTATCCGTCGCATCCTTGTTGTTCTGGCGGAGCTCTAACAAATGTTTCTCAAAGTACGGTCCCACAATCTGTGTCTGTTGCAATATGCTAAAATGTGCTTGGTCCACTCGTTTGAAGTCATGGTCGATGAACGATCTATGTACTTTCATACCTTTTTCCAGATAATCTACCCTCATGATGAGACATGGGGAGACCAATTGATCTGCTACCATCATTAATGTAATCTGAGCAACATTTGATGATCTCCTCAGTTGTGTTGCCCTCGATCATAGAACCCTTTGGATGTGAACGAGTACATACATAGCATTTCAATACATACATGAACCTCTCAAACAGAAACATCTGATGTAGGTAGACGGGGCCCAATGCATAGATCTGCTCAACAATATAAATCATGAAGTGTTCCATCTTATCGAAAAAGGATAGAGGGAAGACCATCTCAAGTATGCACATTGTTTCCTTCATGTGGGTCTGTAGGTCATTTAACTTATCTTTAGTTATCACTTTCTTCTATACCGCGTTAAAGAAGTAGTTACAGCCAACTGTAGCCATGGCGAGTTAACAGCTCTAATAGCAATGGGGAGAAACAACGAAAGCATTATGTGGCAATCGTGAGTGTTGTACCCACTTATCTTTAACTCTTCCATGTTTACAAGATTCTTGATATTCGATGAGAAACTCGTCGGTACTTTAATCCCACTGAGGCAGTTACAGAATGATGTTTTCTCCTTAATCGTAAGTGTGTAGGCTGCCGGGGGGAGAAAGTACTTTCTATTTGCTCTTTCTTATGGATGGAGCTCTGGTCTTATTCCCATCACTACAAGATCTCTATGTGCGCTGAGTCCATCCTTTGTCTTACCAGGTTGGTCGAGTATAAGTCTGCTACTACTATCAAGTACACCCTTCCCAATATGCATCCAGTCAAAGGCATGATTCACTTCCAATTCTTTCCAATAATTGAAATATACAAAGAAAATGGATTTCTTCTTAAATGACTGGAGACCTTTTGCCTTTTTGACTCCCTTCACCGGCTTTCCAAAACCAACACTGATGTTTTTAACAAGGTCAAACATGACCCTGCCAGTCCAACGTCAAGGTTCTATGTCGTTCTCAACTTTGCCATCAAATTATCTAGCCATTGCGCAATACCTGTGTTTTGCTGGTAAGAATCGGCGGTTTCGCGTATACACCAGCTTCTAGGATACTGGAAGGTACACATAGGATGTATCATCAACGCATACAAAATATGCCGCCTTTCCTTTGACCTGCCCCGATAACGCCCTTAGTGCCAGGGAATCACTTACCGTGCAAAAAATAATTGCTCTGAGCATGAAGTATTCTCTTAGATACTCATCCCATATACGGACCCCCTCCAACCACAGTTTCTGCAGGTCTTCGAATAATGGTACTAAGAACACATCTGACTGAATGCGTTTAGCAGTAGGTACTTACACTTATGGCATAATCATGGTGGAATGTTATACATTGCTAGTATCACTGGCCAAGTGCTATGCAGATTCCTCATTTGACTGAATGGGTTCATCCCGTCTGTACTCAATACAAACCGTAGGTTACTTTTCTCATTAGAGAAGTCTCGATGATCCTCATCAAACTTTTTCCATTGTGTTCCATCTGCGGGATGTCTGAACTGACCGTCCCCCTTGCGTGCATGCCATGTCATCATTGCCGCATCCCTAGGGTTGGCGAACAAGCGTATGATGCAATCGACCACGGGTAAGTACTAAGGCAGGAACCTTACTATCATCACTGTCATCGACGATAGAACTTATTTTCTTCTTTCTCTCCTTTGTTGTATTCTTCACGCCACCATCAGCGTCACAATCGTTGTTCCTCTTGTAACGACTACGTTTGCACCTTGGGCATGTCACAGCGTCCTGATGCTTCTTTCAATACAATATGCAATGATTTGGACACGCGTGAATTTTTTGCACGCCTAACAAAAGTGGGAAAATCATCTTCTTAGCAAGGTATGTTGTCCTTGGCAACAAGTTGGGCTTCGGCAGTGCATCAGAAATAAGTTCCAATAAATCCGTGAAACTAGCGTCCGACCAGCCATGCATGACTTTTAGCTTCATCAGCTCATGTATAGTACGTAACACGGTGAACTCTTTGCCACATCCCTTAGATTCATCATATAATGGATTCTTTGATGCCTTCTCTATTCTATGAAAATTATCAAGCCCTTTAGTTGTACCGACATTGATCAACACCTGCGGCTCAGTGTGACATAACAACTCCTCAACATCAAAATCAGCTTCATCAGACGACTCCGTCGCATCTGCATAAGGCGAATTGACAGCCTCGACTTCAACTTCAATATGCTCATCAAATTCCATATCGACCACATTGTTCTCACCATGTTTTGTCCATCTCGTGTACCCATCAACAAAACCCCTCCACTCTAAGTGTGAGTTGATTACTTCTATATCATTTCACAACTTCTGATTTTTACAATTAAAACACGAATAATATATATCAGTCATCCGTTCACGTCAAGCATGTTGTGTGGCACCTTCGATGAATTTAGATACTACGCGTAAAATATTGGACCCGGTCTTGGTACCTCGTACATCCAAGATCTATCCATCGTAAACGGTCTTGAACGAGAACCAAAAAATATTTTAAATTAATTAATTTATTATGTGTAACAAAAATATTAAAAATTCATTAAATATAAATATATATATTGAATAATGAATATATAAAGTGAGAAATATTATGCAAGGTAAAATGAAACAAACATCAAATTATTCTATATATTATTTAACTTTTATCGAGAAATAATAAAAATGAATATCCCTCTTGCCCTAACACACTCTCTCTTTTCTAGTAACCAAACTAGATCTAGATTGTCACTGACATAAAAGAAGCTACATATAGTAATTGTTTTGTATAGTGATGAACATAGATGATGTATGTCTTCATAAAGTTTAACTACAACCCAATAGAACCATACAAATCAAACGAATTTAGCTAAAATATGATAAAAACCTAACAAACTTGAAATGCAAAATTTAACTTGATTTCAAAATAATAGCAAAAAAAAATGTATGGGATGAGTTTCCCTTACCTCAGAGAGCAATTTTCTATAAAAAAAAAATGAACTCAAAACCTTCCCCCCTTGATTTTCGTGATTTGCCTAAATTTTCAGGCCGTCATTGTTCGAGTGAAACATGGGAGCTATCGGAGCGCGCTTATATAGGTCGGGTACTTTATAGCGGCGGTTGGCAATATCAACCGCCACTATTATGCGCTCAATAGCGGCGGTTGGCATTTTCAACCGCTGCTATAAAGATGCACCATTTGTAGCGGCGGTTGATAATGCCAACCGCCACTACAAATGGTTCTATGGCGGCGGTTTGAATCGCGGCAGGCCCCCAGGACTCTTTAGCAGCGGCTCACTTCGTTTGCACCGCTACGTGGGTTTTGGAGACGCCGTTATAGAGCTGTTTTGTGGTAGTGTATTATTCATGATATATATACATCAATTCATATATACTTAACAACTTGAAAGCTAATGTTGCAAATATTATGAGAGGCATGGCATAATGCAGACCATTATTGTTTTCTAAATAATATAAAATATAGAAGGGAGATTATTACTAAATGAAATATCACATAATTTTAGTTCTCAAACACCACTAAGCACATTCCTATTCACACAATGTCAAAATGAAAGGAAGAGATACAACATCTCATAAGCTGTTAGCAACATTTGCAATTAGTTTTAACACATTAGGCACATAGTTAATTTATAACACTTGTGCTTCATATACAATGCCTTCAAATTAAGTCTTTTACATGAAGCATGAATGAAATATAAGAGAGATGCTACATGCACTCCTGTGCCGGTTCCACATGGGAGGTCGTGTGGTAGGTAGATCTTGAATGCATAGCATTACAGGAAAATTATTTCTAGAAGTAGAGCCTGAAGGATTGAAACCTTTGTTTTGTTGTTTCAAGGAGCCCTCTTACAAATGTCATTACCAAATAGCAACGAAAATGGATCAACCTACTGAAATTTGTAAGAGTGCCGCAGAAAATAACACTATACAGTTTAGACTAGGATACACCATGAATATTTTTTCTATCACCTGTAAAAGCATAAACAAAAAGAAATTTTCTATCTCTATTAAAATGTTCCTTTCTCCTTCCTTAATGGTTCTTTGTATGAAGTCATCGTCTTTCAGTTCATTCCTCTCTGCTGCCATCTACAACTCTACTTGGCGTGCAGTGGCCAGATCCGTTTGCCCTCACGGCCTCTCCATCCGAAGGTATTAGGGATCAGGTGCGGAATGGCATTTGAGATCAGGTGGCAAGGAGGGGACCATCTATCTTTGAGCAGGACTCATTGTCTTGATGTGAGGAACACAGTCGACTCAGGAGCTATTTTGAAAATAATTGGATTAGTCATGATCCAAATTAGAGACTTTTACACAAATAGTTGGATCAAGGTTAATAGTTGTTATCAGATTAGGAGTAACAATCTGGAAATGCAGAAATGCAAAAATTTTCAATCGTCAAGATGAGCCGAATCTCGCCAACATCAGAAGATGTCGCGATGACCTTATCTTATGGTCTCATGGCTGCCACCAAGAACAAGACCGTGCCCTTCTGTGGATTAAAAATTTGATCACCTAGATTTTTCCTCTTTTTATTTTATTTCCCTCATCTGAAATCCTGAGGTTTCTTGTGTAATTCTATGTAAACTTTTTAGAGGACTCTATACGCTGCTATCTATGCAATAAAAATAGGAGTTTTATTGAAATATTTGGATCATGGTTGAGAGTCGTAATAAACCTAAAGGTGGTCTCTTTTCTGGAATGTTTTATAACCGCATTGCCCTTTCCGACAGGCTTAGCCTAACTACCTTCACATATCGTCTGTTATGCTTATCGATTCTATACTTATTAACTACTCCACGTATCTAAAAATCTGTAAGTTTTGTAACTTTCGTTCTACACATTTTTTATATTTTCTCAAAGTCAAATAGTTGTTATCTTCAGTAATAACATCTCTAAAATTAAATTGTCTAAAATATAGGAAGTTACATAGTATACCAATTTGTTTTATGTTGAACCTAAAAACTATTTGATCAAATATCATAAATTTTATCACTATCGATGCAAAAATAAAATCAAAGTATTTGACTCTGAACAAACTAAAAAGACACTTATATTTGAACCCAAGGAGTAATAAGCAATTTAAATTATGAAATAACAGAAAATAGTTTTGCTTAAATTTGACAAAAGGAATGTTATATAATATCTGGCCACAGAATCTCAACTCTTTGGTCCCATTATAAAATTTGAGTAATTGTGTTATGGTTACGAAGTTGTTTAATGAATACATATGAAAATATTTGCCAAATAGAGGTAGCCAAAATTATTACACTGAAAGCCAAAGTAAGAGGAAAATTAGCAGCTTATGAATACTCTAAATAGCATGTGAAACCATACATCCTATTTGTCCATCTTGGTAAAAACATGGCACTATCCATATGGGATTTGGCCAATTCAACCATGGCTGGGGAGAGACAACCTCTGTCACACTATCATCCTCCAGGTTATACACCACAAGTCATCCATGAGTGAACCCTCATCGTCATAAGTGAAATAAACATGGTTGGCCAACGGACCAGGTAACCCTTCGTGGGTAAACAACACGAATAGTTGTTCCCAATGAACAACGCGTAGTCCTCCAAGGCACCAACTTCCACGGTATTTTGCTTGTGAAAGTCAACCTTGTATATCTCAATGCTATCCGTGTGCGTTTCCAGTGACTCACCCGACTCCTCGCTCGTGATCCTCCAGACTTGTAGCACATCGCCACACGTGATCCGAGCAATGCACATGTTATGTGCCGGTGCCGGCGTGTATGGCAGGGTGTCCTTGAAGATTACATCGAGCGTGGCACGAGAACCTTCTTCTTCTTGAATGATGTAGCGATGGATTCGACGCCCTGACGATTCATGGCGTAGAAGGCAAAGTGGTGGTATATGCAGTCGGAATACCTGAAGCGCCGGAACGAGGTGGTGACCCAGTGCCGCCATCGATCGTCGCTATTGCTCGGTGGTGGGTGGGTCGGGATCGGGACTCGGGGAGAGGGATCGTGTACGTGCTTTTGTCAGTGAGGCTGTAGATTTCGACGGCGTGTGGGGATGATGCGACAAACAGACGTCGCCCACACAGGCCACCGACGAGCTTCGTTCAGGGACATGGACGCCCCCTCGCGGATAGGCGGCAGCGCAGCGTCTCGATCTTTTCTGGTGGCGCTCCGTCGCATGAGTCCAGCCGCAGAGATCACGACGTCACTTGAAGCAAGCAAACTTGTAGAACCATGCCACCTGCGTTGCCCGCGCCACGAACGTGCCATGGCCGGCAACTTCTTTCTCCACAACATCTCCCGTTCATCACCAAGTCTGGTCGATGGCATGGCTACGACACGCCGGAGTGCCCTGACCTCCTCCTCGCATCTCACCGCTCAGCGTCAAAGCTTCCCACCACACAAAAATACCTAGAACCACCTGTCCTACTCAAGTACTCTCCTTCTCTATGGCGCGTGCGCGTGCTCATTGTCCCTCGCCACGCATCCTGCATCATCCCCTGCACACGTTGAGCACTGAGCACCCAAAAGATCCTCCGTTGTCCTCTAGCTGACTAGCTGGGTAGCTAGCACACATCCTCTAGCCTAGTAATTTCAGGTGGTTACGAAATATTTGCTAACTGGCCTCTCCCTCAACTAATTAATCTAGTTATTATTAATTGTGTTACCACTTAACAGTGCTAGAGCGAGAGGTCTGGTTTATATGGATAGAAACACTGCAAATTTTCGCATTTCTCGCTAGGTTTGACTATACAACAAAAAACAAACAAACATTTAAGATCGCTTTGCGTATATGAAAATTAGGTTGCCATTGCGAACTTTTGTAGGACATCGAACCCAAACTTTTTGACTTCCCCAATGAGCTAACTGATGACATGCCCATTCTTCATGCTAACAAACTTGCACATACCAAAAACAAAGCTCAAGCAACAAATAAGCAGGTTAATTTTCTCTATATTTTCTTTTTAAGACCGCTCACCCCTCATGCATGGCTCATTTGATTTGAATGATTCAGTCTTGCGTCTTTCATGTAAATGTAATTTCGTATTCACTACAGGAAACAGGTGCTTTGCCGTGTACCCACGGCAAAATTATTGTCGTGGGTTGCACATAACGCACAATAAAAATGCTGTTGGCAAATACGACTTTGCCGTGTGCATTTTTTCGGGTACACGACAAAGGCTTTGCCGTGTGCCCCACGTGCTCTACGGTAAAAAAAAAGGCGCTGTCACCTGTCAGAACGGTGACGGAGGATGGTGATGACGCGCTTTACCGTGTGCCCAATAGGTGGCACATGGCAAAGCCTCCCTCCTTTGCCGTGTGCCCCTCCCTGGCACACGACACAGATGTGAGCCTTTGCCGTGTGTCCCTAACATGACACACGGCAAAGCCTCCAACTTTGCCGTGTGTCTTGGTCATGACACACGGCAAAGCACAAGATGCTGAATGCCAGGTCCCCCCTTTGTCGTGTGCCATGACCAAGGCACACGGCAAAGCCATAAAAATCTGCTAGCAAAATATTTACATTAGCTGTCCTCGAACCAAAAAAACACCAGTATTCAAGACATACAATTATTCATAGACATTTAAATATCATCATATACATTTAAATATCGTAGCCGAACATCGATAACACGAATAAATCACCAGAACCATCATATGAGGTTCAGAAACATATCAATCATTCATATGACATCCCAGATAGTTCACAAACTCAAACAGAAACATAACAATCATTCATGTGACATCCTACACAGTTCACAAACTCAAACAAGAAAAATATTAAGATAGAAAGTTCACTGACGACGAAAGCCTTGCCCACCAGCTGACAACAAGTATTGATCTTGATCCCCCTCAGGCCATTGGTTCTAGGCATTCGATCCCACCGATTGGTTCTGCACAAATGAGAGAGATGTTGATTACTGATTAGTCTTTCAATAAGTGAATGCTCTAGTATGCTAAGGAAGTCTCTAGTATTGACTCTAGTTTGGTTATTATAATAAATGCTCTAGTACGGACAAAAGAGAAACTAAAACGTTCATACTCACAGGAGTACTAGCCGGAGGAGGTGCCGGAGGAGCTGGAGCAAAGGGTGACATCGGTGGCAAGGTTGTTCCTAGAGTCTGGCCAAGTGATGCCATCCACTGAGCAAACTGCTGGTGTTGCTGCTGCAGCCTGCTGTCCAACTCATGTTGGATCTTCTGTTGCATGTTCTGCTCCAGGTCCTCCCTTGCCTTCCTCTCTGCTTCGAGCTGGGCCTGCAACATTTGATCTCATTATTGAAATGCAAACAAGACATGTGTGAAACCAGTAAATCAATAACAAATGTAACTGAAATTACCTCAAGTGCGTCCACCCGGGACTATGTAATCTGCAACGTCCTCATTGTCTACTTTCATTTCGAACATTTTGGTTAAGTCTATCTCAAAAGTTCCTTCTAGCCCATTGTCTTGAAAGAACTTATCTTCGTGATATGTGTTTGGGTTTATGGTGTAATCGGCATCGTTTGGGAGAGGTAGTTTAGTGCGTGGTCTTACCTTATACACAACATCCCAACCTTTGAGGTTATCCTTCTGGCATCGGTACGAGACATAATAAACTTGTGTGGCCTGTTGAGCCATGATATAGACATCGTCTCTGAGTAAGACGGAGGATTGTTGAATTTCAACAATCCCAACTTGAGACGTTCGTCTCACAACTTGTGGGTCAAACCAATGGCATTTAAAAATGACTGGAGTAAGAGGTTTGGAACCATGAAACGAGAGTCGGTATATCTCTTCAACTATTCCATAATACTCAACCCCATCAAGACCTGGCGTAAAAACTCCGGTATTTGTGGTTCGTCGATTGGGACGACCCTCCTCGTAGCTTCTTGTGTGAAAGCGATGTCTTGTTAACGTCATAACCATTAAAGCACTTTACCCTATAGCTAAAGCCACCAACAACTTGTCTCAAATCGGCACTCATGGACGTATCAATCTGTCCCTGCAAGTCAGAGTAGGATAGTTCATTCATTATGTGCTACTTCTAAAGTCAAACTCGGCACACCATATCCCACGAAATAATTTTTTTCTTTATCAAACTTGAGGGCCTCTAGCTCGGCACGAACCATGGCACCTGTCATGAGGGGCGGTGGAGGGTTGTTAACTTTTCAACCTTTCATGAACCACAAAGGCTCCATGTATACACTCATATTATTCCTCGGGTGCTCAGGAATTATCAACGACAAGAATATGTATTATCGCTAAAACAGTATGCCTGGAGGGAGATTGAGGGGCATAACGAACACGGGCCAACAAGTGTATGGGCAGCCCCCATGCCATAAGGATTGAACCCATCTATTGCCAGTGCCACTCATACATTACGAGCCTCTCCGGCTTCACGCTCATGAATCCTATCAAAATGTTTCCAGGATTCACCATCAGCTGGATGTACAAGCTTCTCAGGATTGTATCTATGTCTGTGTTTGTGCCACGTCATCTGTTTTGCAGTCTCCTCGGTCATGTAAAGACGTTGAAGGCTCGATATGAACGGAAGGTACCGTATGATTTTCACCGGAATCCTGAGCTGCTTCTTACCACCATCACGTGTATCTACCTCCAAGTACCTAAGGGACATACACTTTGGACAGTGCGTTGCTTCCGTATGTTGTTTTCTAAATAAGACGCATCCGTTAGGACAAGCATGTATCTGCTCATATGGCACCTTAAGCGCACTAAGCAGGTTTTGTGACTCATACATACTCTTTGGCAGAATATGACCTTCCGGAAGTAGGCTGCCAATGACTGTTAACATAGCATCAAAGGCGCCTCGACTCAGGCTAAATTGGGACTTCAAAGACATTAGGTGCGCAGTAGCATCCAGTTGACACACCTTTGTATGCCTGTGGAGGGGTTGTTGTGCCGCCTCCATCATCTGGAAATACGCCTTTGCACTTGGCTTCAGCTCATCCTCCCTAGGTACTTCATCCCCGTGTACTTCGTGATAGTCATTTAACATGTCTCCTACGCCGGCATCTGCATCATAATCCTCCATGCACTGTCTGACTACCTCGTGCCTTGGACGCTCACCTTCACCATGAATGGTCCACCAGGTATAGTCTGGCATAAATCCATTCTTGCAAAGGTGCTTGCCTATGACCTCTTTATTGTGTCGATGTATGTTTCTACAATTGTCGCAGGGACATCAAGTGACACTTGTTCCTTTAGCCTTGGAAAATGATGGTTGCAAGAACTTGTTGGTCTTCCGAATCCATTCACTGCTATACTTTCCGTTCTTTGCCCAACCCGTATACATCCACTCATGGTTCGACATCCTCTAACATATCAGCGTACAATTAAAAATATTTTCATCTACACAATGCTTATAAAGTCTAATATGTGAAGATAGGTCCTAATCCCACGCGAGGATCCGTAGCTGAGGCTAGTTTCCACGGTCTACTCCTCTCTGAGACAGAATTTCGATAGCACTTCCTCGTTGTTCTCCAAATACACGAACTGCAAAGAAGATTGTGTATCCCGAGAACAACGAAGAAGTGGTGCCGAAACTCTATCTCAGATCGGAGTAGATCATGGAAACTAACCCCATCTACGTATCCTCGGGCTGTCCAAAAAACATGAATAATTCAAAACAAATACAGTCAAAGATATGCAACCGTATCTGCATATCTCCAACCGTAATTCTTTCGAACAGGAGACACCTAATTAGGTTACGTGACCTATAAACATAAACGAAAAAGAGGGGGTCCTTGATGCCTCACCTTGCTCTCCTGCAAAGTGACGTGTCGAGAACCTCTCCCTGCAAAAAAAAAACATAATGGTATCATATATATATATATATATATATATATATATATATATATATATATATATATATATATATATATATATATATATATATATATATATATATATATATATATATATACTATCAGCAGAAGAATAACATCTACAGAAAATTCTAAAGAGTGACACATTTTATTTTGTTTCTAACATTGTTTATAGAACATGGTAACAACAAAATAATTCCTTAAATTTAGAGAGAGAATGATGTCATGAATTTTTTTCATGTACTAACTGCTCCTTAAGTTGTGTAATATGGTTATCAAATTGTAGACTTCACTATAACCGCTCCTTAACGAACAGCAGGAGAAGTTGTTAAAGATTGGCATGCAGCTAGTAGTAGCACTGAAATTTTCTGAAACATAAAGATCGACATGGAGCTACAGGTGCATTCCATCTATAACTGGAGCACCAAAACTGCTTTAGTGAGGTGCACATAGGAATGGAAATCATAAGCGTAAACTAACTTCAGATTTAAAATTTGGTGGTTTTGTTATTGGAGCAACCGGATAGTTGAATTGCTAGCTCCGAATCAAACAGCTCACTAACAAGTCTTTCTTTAATTTAAATTTTGAAACCAAGGGCGCCGATAATTTTCAGAACAAAGACAGGAGCATTATTAATTTATTAGGGCATGCAAACAATATACTTTGCACCTATAAATGATATGTTCTAGGGCCCATACATGTTTAGATTCTTTGACATATGAAAAAAAATAGACATTTAGAGCACCAAAACTGCATCCTCGTGGAGGTACCAGACCTTGGAGGCTCGGGGATGTCGGGCGTTAGGGCAGGCTCGGGCCAGGAGGGCGGGCATCGGTGCAGTGCCTGGGGCCCTCTCCAAGTCGACAACGACGACCGCCTGGAGCCCTCTCCGGGGGCGATGACGGCCGTGGCAGGAGCCCTCTCCGGCGGCCGGAGCCGGGGTCCTGGTGGCCGGGTGCGACGAGGCGGTGGGCCGGGGGCGACGAGGCAGAGTGGAGGGGGAGGTGGTGGCGTGGCGGAGTGGAGGGGGAGCAGGCGGTGGAGTGGAGGGGGAGGAGGCGATGGCGGCGCGAGCGACGAGGCGGCGGGACGTGAGCTCAGGGCGGGGAAGGGCGCGGCAGGGAGGGAGATGGCTGGAGGTGTCGCGGGCGCGTGCAACGGTCGGGAGAAAGACGAGATCTCGATCTAAGCCAAAAATGGACGAAGACCCGATCCAGATCGAGATTATGCACTCGGGTTTGCTGTGTGCCTACGACAGGAACATGACAAAAGCGGGGCACATGGTAAAATGTGTTGACTTGCCGTTTTTGCTGTGTGCCCCAAAGAAACATATGACAAATGTCCTGTTTGCCGTGTGCCTCTTCTACAGGCACACAGCAAACCTTTTTTCACATTTTCTAAAAAATATTAATAATTATCTATCAAACTTAGAAAATAATCAAATTTCACCATGTTTCGATTTATATGCAATGTTCCTCATAGAAATATGGTTGAGGTCAAAACTTCACTCGATCTATATTTTGATTCAGAATCTCAAACACTGCAAATCAACGTTTAGATTCTTTTTGCGGAGATTCTCTGATTTGTGAGCAACATTTATGACAACTTGCACGAAATATTTTTTTCTTTTTTTCACAGCCACTACGTATGATATAACGATGTCATGGCAATTCTCATAATTTTAAAACTCTTTATGTGTTTTAAAAAAATTTAATTTGTATTCAATCATACGGTGTTCCCAATATTTCATGTACAATATGCATGATTTTTCTTGTTATTTTATGGATACGGACTCAGATGGGGATCATTAGTATGAAATATTAAATTTGCATCCACTAAATTATATTATTATAACCACTTGCAGTTCAAATTTAAATTTTCACAAAATATTTGAAATAATAAAATAAATTAACTAAATATAGTAAACACAACTGAAAATTACATGAAATATCATTGTCTAAGTATCATGTAAACTATATCAAGGTCAAAAAAGTTGGGAGGGGGGGGGGGGGCAAAAGGGGGAGGAAAAAAAACTTTGTCATGTGTCCAGCCTTGGCACATGGCATAGAGTATCACACCACCAATTTTATCGTGTGCACTGGCGAGGCACACGGCAAACTACCACCTTTGCCATGCGCCACATGGGAGCACACGGCAAATGGTAGCTTTGCCGTGAGCCTAGTGACGTAGCACACGGCAAATCTATAACCACCGTTAGCGTCGGAGAGGCGACAAGACAATGTTACAAACAGCTAACGGCCTGTTTGCAGTGTGCCATGTAACAAGACACACGGCAAAATTGGTGTTTGCCGTGTGCCATCCACGTGACACACGACAAATGTTCCTTTTGTCGTGTGCTTTATTGGCGGCGCACGGTACAAAGCATTTTTGCCGTGTGACCGATGGATTGCACACGGCAAACATTAGGGCATGTGGCAAAGATGCTGTTCCCGTAGTGATTACATTGTTGTGCTCCATAGAGATGCCTAAAGTTGATTTATTTTTCTTTTGTTTAAAAGTTGCTACCGTGAATACACATGTTCTTAGTGCTTTATGCATTCAGCGAGTAAAAAAATGATGTCATATTTTGTTTGGTAATAAGATGCATCCTTTTTATTTGATATTACTATGAAAAACATCGATGGTATATATTCTTCCACGTCTCATAGTCATATTTGGATATTTATTTGCAAGTAATTAAGCGTTGAAGCATTTTATATACTGTGTAGACTAAAATTCTTGTATTGTATATTCTTATTTTTAATATATAAATTTCGCTTGTGTAGTGTGAGGCATCCTTAAATGTGTTTGTAATAGGAATTGTGGTCTTGTGATGAAGGTGAAACTAGAGTCAGATAAGATCTTTTTAGCTGACTTCGATGTAATATTATTTTTCACACTATATAAAACATATCTAGAATAATACTTTTAAAAAAATAATGACCAACAAATAAAGAGCCATGACACCTTATCCTAGAATAGAGTCTGAGATAGTGTTAGTCCTCTCTTGGTGACACAGAATCGAAAAGAGCGATGAACTAGGCAACATCGGATATACAATTATGGGTTTAGAGACTTCAGATGTTGTGGAGCCACCGTGTCTATCGGTAAGTTACGAGAGTACAACTGCCAAACACTCGAGGTGATTGTGCCAACTAGAATGGTAGATTTCATTTTTTTTTTTTTGTTTTGCTCTCAAACCTATCTCGTGGCCTTGACTCGTGGCTTTGAATTTCATAAAATTTAAGTATTTTTATTGTAAAACCTTGAAAAGTATTAATTGTCAATAAATTGTTTGCCTTTTCACAAATTTGAATAGTATTACTCATCAGTGTGAAATTGTGAATGTTTTTTATATGTCAGTATGTACTCCCTCCATTTATTTAATCATAAGGATACAAATATGAAATACAAGTAATTTTATTTGTCCTAATGGCATAATTAAAAGAAAAGAGGGAGCAGTCCACAAGGAAAGCATTATCCTGCATCAGTTATTCACACCATCCTTTTTCTTTCTGGGTGATTCTCTGTCAGTCGGTGGATTCTTAAAGCTAGCTTCAGAACTGCACTGATGAGACATGGAACTATGACGATGAGGCTTATAGCTGGGGCCGAGTTTACATTACAGGATGAGACAAGGAACTATGACGATGAGGCTTGCAGCTGGGGCCTGGTTTACATTACAGGGAATACCTTGCTCTCATGAGATCAGGAGCGGAAAGCCAACTGTCTGCCATCACAAATAGCTGATCATATGGGGTCTAAAGAAAAGAACAATCCATTCTTGCTCGTCCCCCCCCCCCCCACCCCCCCACACACACCTAATTGAATCGATGTTATCCCTATTGTTTGTTTTACAATCCATTCTTAATTTGTTGTGAATGTTCATGAGGTCCATAGGAAAAAAATGACACGGTGTGTTGTTTTGGTAGTTGTGAACTCAAACACTAAATTCATTTCTGTAGTCTGAAGAGAATGCTGCTAAACATTCGGCACACGCCTGATGTTTGGGCATACGCGGATATACCAACCAAACATTTATGGTTGATACGGAACTACAGACTACGGATGCGGCCCTGCATGGTCCGTCGCCATACCTGGAGGAGCAGTTTCGCTGCTGCTGTAACCGTGCCTAGCCCTGTTGGTTTGGTCGGCCGTGCTACGCGGCCAGCTTGCACGAGCTAGCGAATCCTTGTGCCCACAACTATTGCTAGTATTTGGGATGGTGAGAACTTAAAATGTATTTTGGAAGATGTGTTGATAGAAGATTGCTAAACCTGTGGGAGGAGATTGTTCAGATAGCATCTACTATTGACTTCACTGATAGTGAGGATAGCCTAGTCTGGCAATTTAATTCTAATGGTCTCTGAGTCGAATAAAGTAGTCATTTCAGGAACTAGGTGGTTGGAGAGTACAATCAATATACCCTTAACCCACTCCGCTGGAGATGCAATACTCTCATATCTGTAAAGTAAGATGACTTTGTCTTAATGTGTTCTGAGGCTCTTTCATGAGCAAGATACTGTCCTACAGAGTATCTTGCAAGGACACACCTATATGAGCTTGACCGTTAGTCGCGATCTATAAGAATTGGGAGTTCTTTAACAAGCTCATGAAGTGAGACAGGAGTATGACTTATATGCTCCACCCGCGGGATAGACTCTTGACAGCCAAGTACCAGTCAAGGCTATAAGTGAAACTTGTTCACACCAAACTATCAATTCAAGACATAGTCCGTTACACAGTTGTGGATGAGTGTAGCTTGTAGCTCTAGGTGGATGTTCAATCTTTACCGGTCTCCATCGAAGAGCTGGTATATCAATAGTACATTGGTATGATGGGCAAATAGACATGAGCCTCAGGGATCTGGTAGGAAATTGTTAGAAGTTTTGGTCTGTGGCCCAAATTAATAACAATCTAATGGTGTTTCCACCTAGTTTGGGCCAAAGACCCTGTGGCCATTTAATTTGAAGTCTGATAGTGCAGATTGTTCACTTTATAAGGTCTTTAATTTCAGAGGTATTCAGCCTGTGTGTTTCTGCCGGCAGTGTGGAAAATCCACATTCCGCCAAGGGTCCACTTTTTCTTATGGCTCTTGTCTCAGAACAAAATTGTAACTAGAGATAATATTGAGAAAAGGAAAACAATAGATTGTAATTTATATCTATTCTGCTCTGAAAAAGAATCGGTTACTCATTTATTCTTTGACTGTGTGGTTGCCCAACATATCTGGGAGGGTGTCTCTGAGATTCTGGGCAACACTAATATTAGAACTTACGAAGATGTAGCCTTCAAGTGGTTGTGTGACAAAAAGTTTTTAGTTATCAATATGTTCACTACAGTGTGTTTGTGAGCTATTTGGAAAGTAAGAAATCTCCTGTGTTTTCAGAGTGGACAATGGACTCCGTAGTTGGCACACCACCCTTATTCTAATATACTAGCCCATCAACCCGTGCACCTGCACGGGCTAGATATTAGATTTTTTTTTTTCAAAAATACATGTGAGTTGGAGAAATTTGTAAGAAAATATGTGCATAATCAGATTTCATGACCTGCAAAAGAAAATACCTCCTCCAGAATTTCCTCCCATACTTGATTATAAGAGGTAGTCCATGGGAACAAAATGATGTACTATAAACTCCACTTGCCGCTATTGAACTATTACTATATATTACTTTGCAGTTTTCAGTCTCTAAAACACCATTAAATCACATACGGAAATCAGACTTGCTTTGTCTCCTATTTTCTCAACCTCTCTCGCCTCCACTTTTTATTTTCCTCCCATCAGTAGATTTTTCTTAATCCACATCGAGCTATTGCATATCTACACATGGGTTTTCGATTTCAATTTTCTTATTCACATGATTAAGTTTATAGTGGGACAGAACATTTTCGATGGAGTGAGTCATCTTAATCTATCAAAGTAATATGACACCTATAGAATTTCTTTTGGCTGGTTAATGCAAGATAATCTAACTCTTATGACAGTCTTATGTATCAATTAATACAATACATAATTAGATAAAAAAATAGATTCAGTTTCCCCTTAGCCATGTACAGTTATGTCATTTAGTACTTATTAGCACAATAGCACCTCTTTCTCTGCTTTTCGCTACAATCATGCTTTGCTCGCCTATAGTCATGCCTGCAAATAATGGAAGCTGTTGATTCTTGTGCATTGTTGTTTCTGAATAATTATCAAATCTTGCCTACTTATTTCCTTTCTCCTCAGTTGATATTTTGAATTAGTCATGACATCATTCTTTTAGAGAATACATTTGAAGTTTGAATCATAATTTACCTGCCAGTTTAAATCTAGGACCTCATTCTTGCTATTCTGTGACAAAAAATCCCATCACACTCTTTGCCATTCCCGACAGGAAGCCCTACAAAGAAAAATTCTTTATGTACTGCTTATTGTGTCAAAACACGCGTGGGTTGAAGCAATAAAAATTTAAGTGTTGACACTTCATGATCTATTTGTTCTGTCATGCGCAGTCAGACTACATAATGATCATCCGCAGGAGTCACTGTTGGTCCTAGTTACGGACCCACTTATATACCGTAAGAGAACGGTGTATAGTTATAGCTTGTTTTTTTCTTAGGGTATTCCAAAGTTTTATCGAATCTACAGAGAGCAGGTAGGACTTTTACTATTATCTAATTTACTAACTAAAATGTATTAAGAGAGTGAATGTATAAAATGCTGAGAACTAACGAACATAAAGAACTAGAAGGTTTGATCAGGGAAGTATTCCCTTCTATTGTTCAGGTAACTAGCATGCAACTCGCTCTTATTGGTTCTTTTAAGTGAATTTAGTATTCTTTAAGACATGGTAGTTCTGCTCACTCTGGCTCTGTTACGGTGGAAGCTAATCATTCCCCACTGGTTTCTTGCACTATGTAATGTTCACAGCAAAGCTAGATGCCTACCAATAGCTAAAGGATTCATAAATAAGATTGTGCATATCTTATCAGGGATAAGCTCATCACACAGACTAAACACACCAAACAGATTTATAAGAGTTGAGAGTTTACATAGCTAGAGTTCCTTCCGCATGGGAGAGAATATGAAGACTACTCACTCATTCTACCGAGATCCATTGGCATAGTTTGGTAGAAGAGAGAATACAACATGAGATCCACAAGTGCCGATCGACACGGCCGGGTGCCGGTTGGCACTATCTTCCTTCCCGGCGGTGATGGTTGGTGATAGCCTCTATCGCCGCCGCAACTCCTTGAAACCTTAGGTTGAGAGTTTTCATGATCGATTCCCCATGGGAAATGTTTTCCTTCTCTTTATATAGTCATGTTCTGGGTCCAGTTGCGATAATACCGCCTTCAATTCTGTACTGGGCTTTAATATTGTAGAATTCTTCTCTAATTCGGGCTTGCTCTAGTCGTGCCGGTCGGCACACAGGCCGTGCCGATCGGTACAACCTTTCATCTTCCATGTCTTGGCCCAATTCCATGGCTCCTGGTCCATATAATCCTCTATTTTCACCTGTTTTTTTCATAAGACACAGAGAACCAGAAAACCATAGATATATACAATATTTGGAGGGTTAATTGTTAGTAGATCAATAAAATAAAGTATAAAATACCTGAATTATGATCTAATAATGTGTATCTAAAAAGCACCAACAGTCATCCGCAAGGAAGGACCATAGCTCAGTCCTACAAGCAAGCCATCGCATGCATCACACGCTCATGCAACCAGTACATGTTGGCGAAGGCTTCATCACGGACTGGGAGGCTGATGATTACCATCTTTGGTGCCTGGATGCAGAACATGATGCTCAGTCCGTCAGTTGCATGAACCATTTGTTCCGGTGCTACGATTAGGTGTTGCAATATACGAAGACTATACTCGACAAACTTTGCTTAGTGCTTGTAGATGCAACTTATGCAGTGGATTGGCAAGCAACAGATGGAAGGTCACTCATGCATCAGTAGAACACGCCCAGTTAATCTTGTAGCTGCATGATGCTACTGTCGTAGCTGCAGATGCATTCTCAGGACCACCGTAGATTGGACCGTCATGCCTGATCATATTCTGTTGCTTCTATTTGGTCTTTCAAGTTCCATTATTAACGATCTAACATAACCACAATTTCACATACTCCTTGATTTCTTTCTACACATGGATACATCTGTAGATTTAGGGTGTGTTTGGGAAAGCTCCACTTTAATTTTTTCAACTCCGCTCCATAAACTCATTGCCAAACACGTCTGGCTCCAGAAATCTCAGATTTGAAAACTTCACAAAAAAATGGAGTTAGGAGCCAACTCCATATTTTTCTTGGAGATCCTCAATGGGTGCTCCGAAAATACATGTTATAGATATTCCCATAAAGTTATAGTAAAATTACCCACTATCCGATGGATACCCCTTCGTCGCCTCCAGTCGCACGCACGGGAACAGGATACAGGCCGGCGGCGCCGCCCACAGCCCTAGCGCCACCCCTTCCCTCCCTTTCCAAAGTCGCCGGCAATCATCAAACTGGAGCAAAATGGATGCGCCTCGCGATGATCTTCCTTCCCATCAAGGTATGAGCGTGTAATTCCCAGTGTTTTAAATCTCCGACAATATCTTCCTTCTCATCATCGCACGGGGGCACTGTAGACGCATAGTACTGTAGCGCGTCGGTAGTGTATCTCAAAAAAACATCATCGCGCGGGGGGGGGGGGGGGGTTACTGTAGATGTATGGTACTGTAGTGTGTCGGTACTGTATCTCAAAAACGTCATTGCCTGGGGGCACTGTAGATGCCTGGTGGGAGAGGTAGTCTCTTCCCATTAGTCTTGTGTTAGGGTTTTAATCCATAGAGCTAGGAGAGTGCTTCATGTTGTAGTGGAGAGGAGAGGGTGTGTGAGAGACAACTTTTTCTCTTCCAAAGAGTGGGAGGAAAAGGATAGTTTTCTAGCCATGTATCCATGTATCTTGAATGGATGAATCAATGATATGAGATTTAATTTATGCTCAAGTTCATCCTCACTCCCTAAATCCCAAATTTCTCTTTTTCCCTATTTTTAGAGCTATTTTTATGGGTATTTTTGATCTCAATTTTGAGTGGGTTTTGGGATGGATTTTTTGGGGAATCTTGGTGCTAGGACATGCTTGAACAATCCTTGAAGGATCCTTGACCGAATCCTAGGCACGAGAACTTTCGATTTCATGAATTTTCCCAAGTTCATCCAAACCCTAGACTTTTCAGTAGAACTCGAAATTCACGATGAATTCTTCAGCTTTTCGTATGATTCCACTTGGAGGAGATGTGTCCTTCCATGACACACGTTCAGTCAAAATTTCGTGATTTTTGGAGTTCATTTGATTAGGTTTTGCTATTTTCCTAGCCAAGTTGCGATAGCAGTTTTGGTTCTATTGAGGTCGATCGGCATTGCCGATTCTTGTACCGGCACTGCCGGTGGTGTGAGTCAGAACTCTGATCGGCACTGCCGGTGGCTTGGGTCAGAACTCCTGATTGGCACTGCCGATGATCTGACCAGCACTACCGGGTCTCTCTGTCTGTTCTGTTGATCGGCACTACCGACGATCTGATCGGCACTGCCGATGCTCTGTCTCAATTGTCGATGCTTCATCAGAACTGTTTTGTTTAGTGTGTGTTTCTTCCATAGTTGTGAGTCTTGGCTGTTTTCTTTTGCTTTCATTTTCTAGTGTGAGTCATTCCTAGGGTTAGCATATCACAAGTTGATGTGTGTGACTTTGATGACTTGCTTAAAGGTTGGTTTGGATTGTAATTGGGACATAGGCTAAATTCTTGAGAAGAATTTTAATTGGCTCCCATTCAGTCTCCCCCCTTTGGTCATTTTCTCGGTCCTTCATAAATAATAGGGGTATTTTTGGTATTTTACATAATGACCTAGGTGGGTAATTTAGTACATCTTAGATCAAATGGCTGTTATTTGTCAAGGATTCAATTAGATGGTCGGATATTTTGCTTTTTTCTGAGAATTTCTAGGAATTTTCTCTGATTAATGTGGAGCCCTGATACGGAGCCTCTAATTAGTAAATATAAGATTTGCTCCTTAGATGGCACACATCTTCCATTCTCCACAACATCCATGAGCTTTTTCTACGCTTCTCTCTGGTGCGCATATTGTGCACGCTGAAAGAACTTGCACATACTAGAAACAGAGCCTATACCTTTTTAAAAATCAAGAGCACAACCAACAAATTATTAGCGGATAAATCCTCTCCATATTTTGTTTCAAGATCACTCCCCCGCATGCATCATGGCTCATCTGATTTGATTGATTAGCTTGCGCCTTTCACGTGGTGCAAACCACCTATCTGGTAAAAACCCTCTTCAAGGTTCCATCGAATAAGTGGGTTTTACTAAATATAATTTTCTTATTACATTGTTGTACTCCAGCGACCTGTCTAAGTTGATTTATTTTCTGTTGTTTAAAAATTTGGACCGTCAATGCACATGTTCTTAGTGGTTTATCCATTATGAGAATAAAAAATGATGTCACATTTTGTTTTGTAATATGCTCCCGTTTGACATTATTATGAATCCCAAAACATTGTGGTCTATATTGTGCCACGTCTAGTATTATCATATTATAACATTTATTTTCAGCAATTATTAAGTATATATATGAGTGCTGAAGCATTTCCAATGTTTGGTAGACAAAAATTCTTGTATATGTTCTTATTTCGCTTGTGTACTGTGAATCATCCTTCAAATATGTTTGTGTTTGCGATAGGAATTGTGATCTCTTGATAATGAAATTTAGAGTTAGACAAAATCTTTTTACATCACTTTGATGTAACATTTCTTTGTTTTCATACTAAATAAAATATATTTAGAACAATATATTGAAAAAATACCCAAAAAATATATTTTACCTTATGCATATATAGTAGAATGAGGTACTATAGTATCATAAAGAATGAACCAATAATTGTATCCTGGTATGTGGCAATGGCCGATGTGTGGGACCCCAGTGTCACATTTTAAGTAACAATCATTTCTAGTAAATGAAAGTGCACTTAGAATGATCAATTCATGCTTTTAGGTTCACATTAAAAAATCAAGATAAATCGAATTACATAAGTTCAGATGACCAAGTGCGAAGAAACTCAAATATTTTCAATAGAATTTATTGCAAACAAAATAACTGGAGCAACATATTGATGGAATAGAATTTTCAAAAAAAATTGAGCAATTTATTTTTAGTAGAAGTGCCCTAAATAATTGATTCAAGTTTATAATCAATTTTACTTCAAATGTTAATTCAAAAATATTCAAACTTCATTTGAACTTTTGGTCTATCCTAGAATGTTCTACAAACGCCAATCTCATGTGCATTGGAGTTGAATAATTATTTTATTTTGAATTATAGCAAAGAAGGGGCATATTTGTGAATTATAGAAAGTTTGGGAATTCTGCTAAAATTCTTTCTTTCTTCTTCCACGCTGGCACCGGCACAGCTCCATGCCAGGCGACACCGCGTGCGAGGCATAAGCAAAGCCGACGCCCCGCCACCTCGCCTCTCCTCTCTCGGTCCCTCCACGTTCCCTCTTCCTCCTGGCTCTCGTGTCCAGGGACGAGCTTTAACGCCCGCCATGGCCCATGGACGAGATGAGCTCAAGCTCGTGAAGCAGCCGTTCTGCCTTGTCCCTGTCCAATCCAAACCAACAAGAGCTGCGAAACTATCTACCACACTCATCCATCAATTCGTATGGACGATTCCTCTCTTGAATCAAGCTAATCAAACAAAAATCAGTGAAGTCCTCTCCACCGAGCACCTCTGACATCAACGTCAAATTCGTGAGTCCTGGTGTATTTCGTAGATTCATTCTTTTTCTAGAACGTTAAACACTCTCTTGCGCACCCCTCTCATCATTGTCTCCTTTGTTTGGTGACACGAGGTGACGGGATCAACTTTTTTCCCCAACACCGTTCTCTGTTCCCGTTGGACCTCATCGCCTCCTCGACGAACTTCATGTTCCATCCCTTTTCGTTGACGATTTCTTTCATGGCAGTGTTTTGTATGCTCTAGGTCTTGTTTAGCGTTTATCTATAAAAATACTAGTAATTAATATGTTATTTTTTTGGTGTGAAACTTGGTGATAATATTGTTCATGCATCTCTCTGTTCTTAGTAAATCACTCATGTACAAAAGCTAAGTAAAAGTACTTTAAGTTGATTAAACCCACTTATACTCAATAAATAATTTAAATTGAAAATAAGTCTATTAAGAAAATACATCAAGAAGAATGTTGAGCATGTTTCCACTTATGATCAGTGTTGTATAATAATTATTATTATGTGTTAAGTGTTGCATAGCTCATATTGTTGCATTATTTGCATTCATTATTGTTGACACATTTTCGTATTATAGGAACAGTTATTGATCCGACTGAGGAGGATATTTATAAGGATATCTCGGTTAATCAGAGTGTGTTTGAGGATACTACTGATCCTAGTGTTGTTAGTGCGTGTTCAAGGCAAGCTCCAGTGCATCCTAACCTGTCTTATTTTCTGTCTTTTAGTTTATCACACTGCAAGCATGACTAGGCTACTTGATACAATTTATTTGGATTTGTTTGTGCATTAAGCAATAGGTTTTGATTGCAAATCCCACATGCATGTTATACTAAAAATCTCATTAGTATTCTGATTATATAGGTACAGATAGCTCGATAGTAACACTACTATGCTTAGTAATGTTGGTAGCAATTGTGCAGTCCTTTACACTGGAAAATTATGGTATTATCACATGATGATGACATTGAGGACAAGACAGGAGGTGTAGGTTTCCAGCAAGACATGGGTCTTGAATGATGGTTAGCCTATTGTTCTCGTATAAGGACCGTAAGGGTTGTTGGCCTTGCTGATCAAGCTTGAACAGTACCGAATGTATGCTAGGTGAGAAAGCCTAGTAAAGCCGACGTAACACTGTTATTACAATACTTGGAAGATGCCCACATCTTTAGTTGGTTTAACCTGAGCGGGGTAGACAGGGCCTGCCACGGTGTTGGAGGAAAAGTATTAATTTCAACCATCATTATACCTATAAAAGTAGGAAGACTTAGCATTCATACTTGCATGTTAGTTAGGAATAATAAGATTCCACTTGTCCTTGGAGAATTATTTTCATGCAGGGATTTGATCCAATATATGTGGAGAAATAGAGCACAATCCGGGGAAACACAGTTCCAGCCAATAAGACAGTGCCAACTGGACCTCTCTCGGATTGCATACGTGACTACATGGGATTCCTCTAGAGAACACCGACTCAAATCAAAAGAGGACCCACCTACCAATCACCCTGAGAAAGCACACCCCGAAGAGGCCCACCTTCAGGTCGGCCGACCTAGGGACTTGGTCGACCGACCTGGTCCTGAGCCCTTTTCGGCCCGGCCTCCACGTGTCGACTCCTGAGCTCTTTTGGATGGTCGGTGCATGGCAGTTCCGTGGCGGTTACTCCTGAGTACTGACTTATCCCCCCTATAAATAGAAGAGGAGAGCTCCACTCTAATACACATACTCAAGAGTTATTCATTTCCCTCTTTCACTTAGTAGTTTCCTAGTCCTAGTGGAGTTTAGCGTAGGAGGAGCCTTGCTTAAGTCTCCAAGTCATAGGAGTATTTATATGGCTCTTGTATCTTTACCTTTATTCTTTTATATTATTATTATTATGACTTTGTTCTATACAATTAATATAGTTCTTCCTTATAGTTATGCTTATGATATATGTTCCTTGTTTGTTTATATATCATGTTCATGTTATAGGACTTTATGCTTTCATGGTGATATAGACTTGCTACCTTCTTGTCATGATTGTCATATGCCTTGACTATAGTCTAAATGTTATAATGCTAGTTGTACTTTAGTCTTGTTGTGATGATTCTACATGGGTTTGATATCTAATTAGGATAGCAATTGCGTAGCTCATTACTTTTTAATCCGTAGGGGTAGAGTTATGTGTGCTTTAGTATTTGTTAATCCAATTGATGATTCTAGTGTTTGATCGATGCTAGAATTCTACTTAAATGTGTAAGCACGGTGCTTAGACTGCTAGGTAGTATTGATCATCTTGTAATCCACGGTTTGTAGAGGTAGGCAGTAGATGGTGACAGCCATACCTGTCCATTGTACTCCTCCATGTTCGGTTACGACGTGTGGCCAACACGGAGTTGCCTTGTGTATGCCGGACATGAATCCGTACACGAAGTGTTGAATGCATTAGACCATGACTAGTATAACCTTGCTTATAATTATTTAACTAAGTAACTATATAGGTAGACTAACATTAGAGATATAGCTTTTCTTGCCTAACTAAAACTCCCCAGTGACTTAGGATCTTTATTTATGTTTAGGAATGATTGCTCTGTATGTCACACTACCTCTATCCATTATTATACTTACCCATGTATGAACTCTGAATACTCATACCAATCTTTATGATTACATTACTATTAACAATCATATATTTATGCTATAGCCTACCTTTGGTAGAACTATGAATGACAAGCTATTAGAGCAATCCAAGAGTGAAATGCTACAACGGTATTATTCGTGCGCTTGCGGATCTTATTATATTGACACTGAAGTGCATCTTTATAATTATGTGTGATGCGACGTTAAGAAGTATCACAAGCATTTCTGGCCCCTAGCGGAGGATGATTATATCGATGTAACATAGCAAACATGAGCAAGTGTCAACAAGTATAATAGAACCGGCTTACCACGTAGACGATTCCGTTTCATGATCTTTCTCGGGTGGTGACACGCGCTGTGACGCCCAATAGTACAACATATGACAGAAATAATATAGTTATAACAAGAACATAGATAGAGTAGAGAGTTTTACATAAATCTGAATATAAATTACAAATCAGAGTTTTAAAAGTGCGAAAGTGAAATAGTTCAACAGTAAATAAAATGGTTCGTCGAAATATTTAAGATACAACCGTTCTCTCACAATGATACATAGAAGTAGATCCGGTCTTGATCAGTGTCATGCCCACGACACTGTACCGGCAAGCAACAGAGTACTCCTCCTATGGACTGCAGGGTTCCCACTCGATGTTCTAAAAGTCGGGAAATTGTTCAACCTGATCATCTAAAAATCACAAAGAGCTACGCCCTAAGCAACTAATACTCAACAAGACTTACCCGTCAAAATGGCCAACTACAGCCGACTCCTAGACATGCATAGGCTAAGGATAGGGTTTATGTTACCAAAAGCCAGCCTAAGAGTGGATCTTTATTTTTCAAGTTTTAGCATCAAGTTAAGTTGTCATACTAAATAATAAATTTAGTTTGCACTATGACTATAACAAACATAGTTGCAATACAATATAATTAATCAATACAACAATATTCAACCCATTCATCTTATTAAGCTTCTAACTACATTCCGGAGCAGTGATCAAGTGATACTCGTTACTGTGAGTGGCAGCAACTCGAATCGATTTACATCCTATAGGAGAAACCTGCTTGCACGACCCATACGCGCTTCATGGAAGCCGCATGGAGCAACTTTTTGTTTACGGTACCACAAGGTCTTTCGGGCCTGGCTCCCCCAAGAAGGCTCCCCCAGCGCGATGCATCCCGTACCATCATCTGTGGGTGGATTGCTCCCTCTTCTCAGCCTCAGTTTCTCCAAACAAGGGAGTAGGGTATCTTCCGACCAAACAGTAGTCATAACTACATCAGTTTATTGGGCTCATAACTCTAGCATGCAAACAGTACGTTCAAACTTGATCCCATAGGACCAGACACGAGGCAAAGCCTTAAGTGACTCGGACGGGGCTATCTCCTTGAAGACAAACTGTCATTCTCTTTCCACCTAGTTGCTCGTCCAGTCTCCATTTATTATCCCATCCAACTTTCCTTCAGTCGATCCCAGTGATAATATTTCCTGATCTATGAGTGGTCTCCATACCACTCAATGAATAGTCATCCTAAATTAAACAGAGCGACTACCGTCCTGAGGCTATCATCAGTTAAAGGGGGCCTACTGCAATAGTAGGTTTTTAAGCAACTCCTATAAACTTAATGCACAGGCAAGCCTATATCACACTATCTAATGATAAAATAAAAAGGTTAAAACTTGGTAGGATATACCGGGGCTTGCTTTGAGCCTATTCCTGGTGAGCGGGATCACTTCCTTCTTTTTCTGCCTCCTGCTCTGTTCCAGCCTCCACGTGGTTCACCTTGGTATCTACATGATGCATATGCGATGCGGTGCATGAGAGAAGATTCATGGCAGCCTACTTAAATAATACTGACAGGTATGATGAGTACGGGGGGTTGATTAATCTAGTGAATATAATGTATGAAGTAGAGGCACGGGATGAGCACGTTTGGTGTATTTTCTTGATGGACTCTAGAAAGTTAACTTAATAACAATGTATTAAGGTATGATATGTGTGTCGATCGCAATTGAAATAAATATGCAAGTTGCATGGACAGCGGGTACTAATTAATTAATATTTTGGTGTACCAGACATGTTGCTGCAAGTACAAATAACACTTCTTGCTACAAGCATATCTATCGGTTTAATTGGAATACTATGTTTAAGAGACAAATAACTTATTTAGCAGGGTTCTGGAAGACCATCAAGCATGTGCCAATACTTCAAGTAGAGTGCACCAGGGATGATTTGTGATTGTTTAGTTTAATTTATTTTGTGCATCTCTTCATTGACTCAACTTGTTAATATGTTGTGTGTGTGTGTGCCGATTTAGGCAACGTAAGTGTATATGAACATGGTAAGGGTTAAACAAAGTAAACATGATCTTAGTATGTAAATGCATGCTGCTAAGTATGAAGTGCCTGCATGTGACATTAAACCTAAGTTAAATAACTATATGGTTAAGTGTTTTATTAAGCCCATAAGCCAAATTAATTATTTGAACATGGTTATGGAAGTTAAATTAAAGTGGTTGATTTACTATAAGAAGATTATGCTAAGGGTGATTTATATGCGAAATTTCAGAGAAATGCACTGGACCAATAATTTTAAATAATTAAAATAATGAAAATGCCAAATAGTTAATTGTGACCAAAATAAACAGAAATTAAAGGTGCCACTTTGCAGGGTGATGGGCTATGAAAACAAATATATATGTGTGCCAAATATAAAAAATTTACCAGCTCCCAATATTTATATATGAATTATTTGGTGTTTGGTTTATGAAATTTCCTCTGAAAAAGTTACTTGCATGCATGGTTATTTGGTATTTTTGATAAATACTAGGTAGTGAGAGGAATCCGTAAGAATTGACTCTGCATTTTAATTCAAAGTATAGATTTAGTTATGCATTTTACTAATTAACAGACATTTGGGGCATTTTTAAAATCGCTGAGAGTTGATTTTTGGGCCGGGTCAATGATTTTGCGGCCACACCGCGGACCACAGGGCGAGGGAACTAGTTCCCGCGCAGCCACTGCAGATCCAGCCCCTATGGCAAGGCCTATGGCCATGGCGCACGGTAGTGGAGTGGGGGTGGCGCAGCTGCCGGAGTTGGACCGGGCTCAGCTATTCACGGAGTGAAGCACATCGACGGGACGCTCGAGAGATGGGGGACAAGGCAGGGGTGACGGTGACCAGAGTCTCTCACCACAGGGCGATGACGACGAGCGACGGAGGCAGAGCATGGTCCGGCGGGGGAAGGCTCAGGGCGGTGGGCAGCGACGTCTCCTTCTTCGTCCTTTTGCTTCATGCAGACATGAAATGCGGAGGCGTCGGGTACTGGATCGACGGTGGTGGTTTGAGAAGTCCGTCTGTGGCGGGGTCGTGATGTAGCACAGCGGCGGCTTGGGGAAGAGCTCTGCAATGTGGCCTCCTTGGTGCTCAAAACGACAGAGGGTGGGTCAGCAAGTGACGCAAGAAAATCACGCGTGCATGCGAACAAGAAGGGGCTTGAGAAGCTCACCTGGCTCGAGGAATTCCAACGCGCTGCCGTCGGTGCTCGGTGCAGGGTCGCCGGGGGAAAACCTTGATTTAGTTCGACTCCGATGGGGAATGGGGGCAGGATTGGATTGAGGGTGACGAGGAACTTCGTGCGCTGCTATGAGTGGGCTGGGCGTCGCTAGGAAGGCGGCGGAGCGGCCGGGCGCTAAGGTTCAGTCCCTGGCGTCCATGGCGGGCACAGCAGGATAAGGAAGAGCAGAGAGGGAGTGAGAACGAATGGGAGAGAGGGAGAGTGGGGTGGGCAAAACGGGAGATCTCACCCCGGTTTCGGTGTCCAGGCGCCGACCAGGAGGGAGGCAGGACTCGACATTGGCTGGACGAGCGACGGCCGGCCATGGCGCCCAATGGGTGGGGAGGAAGGCCAGACAGGGAGGCTGACACGCGGGCCCCATAGGTGTTTATTCTTTTTAAAAATTTCAAACTCCAGGTTTTTGTTATTTTCATAGGATTAAATTTAGTGCTGATCAGTGGAAACCAGAGACCTGGATAGGCTCCCCAAGATGTGTAGAAAATTAGAAAAACCAGTTTGATCATTGGATCACGTCAAAAAGTTAAGGCAAAATTTTTCGTAACACACTGAGAAAACATGACTCCGTCTCTAACATATCGATAAAGTCGAATTTGTCTGCAATACACTATGATTTTGTAATTTCTCGTCTGGAACACATTATGATTGTTTAATAGTTATTTTCAACTTTTTTATCTCAATACTGAGAATACATTAGAATTTGAAACTTGACACAAATATAGCTCGTTGCAATATCTATCATTAAAAAATAGGGCTAGATTTTTTTTTATTATTTGCATGATTTGCTGGACAAATTCAATATTAAAACAATGAGCAAATAGGAAAAACATTTGAAAAAAAAATTATCTCTATTTTTTAGTGATAGATAATGCAATAATGTATATTTATGCCAAGTTTTATATCCTAATATATTATGAGTATTGAGATAAAAAAGTGAAAAATAATTATTAAATGGTCATAATATGTTCCAGACAAGAAATTACAAAATCGTAGTGTGTTACAGACAAATTCGACTTTGTCGATGTGTTGGGGACGAAGCCACGTTTTCTCAGTGTGTTACAGACAATTTTGCCAAAAGTTAAATGGGAAATCTCAAAAGTGTGACTGTTTTGAGTCATTTCGGCAACTGTTTGGGCTAGTAAATGAAGGGGTAGAAATCTAAGGAATTCCTACAAACTCTATTTCAACATTACCTACAACATAGATTTTTGGAAGGCCCAAGTTATGTTGGAAAAATTCAACTTGTAGTTCAATTTAGCATTCAAATTTATTTAAATATCAGTTTTTGACCAATTCAATCGTGACTCAAATTTTTATCTTTCTGATCCAATGCATGTGAGGGTGCCTAGGGCAGTGTTCTGGGAGTATTGACACCAGGAGTGTCACAGATCTCAAAGCTTCCATCTCCGATGTCAATCTCAGGCCCAGTGAGCACGTTACTGGCAAAGCGAGCGGAGTAGTCCTTGAGAGCCTTCTCTGCCATTGGCTTAGATCTTTATGGTGCAGTGATGACTCATTGATCTAATGGCTTAGAGTGTCGAGGAGAAGAGATGTTAAGGCTACTTTTCCTTAGAACTCTTTCCGGATTCTTGATGAAGTTCTCAGGCCGATCGAAACCGGTCATGCAGTATCCTGTTTTCACACCAAAAGGCAGAAAAACATACAAGGATAGCCTACATAAACAATGACTATCATACAATCAATATGCTTATGTTGTTATTAACAATATATATTTGTCTATGCCTTCACCGGCAACGGCGCCAGAAATGCTTGTTGTGATATCCCGGCCTAGGGCTTAATAGGATTGATAGAATACTCATACCAACAAGTTGCAACTTCTTTTCTGAAAGCTCATCCCTAAAGAACTCTAAGGTTAAGCGTGCTTGGCCTAGAGCAATTTAGGGATGGGTGACCAACTGGGAAGTTCTTCCCACGTGCGCATGAGTGAGGACAAAGTGTGCAGAAAAGACTACTATTGGTCTATGAGGGCAGTCTTGAGATCCTAGAGAGCTGTCAGGTGTAAGCGGACCCGGTCTCAGAGGGCCGGGCATTACAAGATCTAGGCTAGTCTAATCACGATGGTGCAGGCTAGCCCATTTGGTGGGAAAGCCAATGAGGACGCCAACGCTCACTTGTAGCAATTCTTGGAGTTATGCAGCACCTTTATATCACACCCCTATCCGGGGTATGTAGTGTATTCCATACCAATCCCTGGATCAGTAGTTGGTACATATATACAAATGATACAAAGTGATACAATAATCTTTATATAGGTCCACGTAGGGACAATAGAGTCATATAAATCTTAAGTTACAAGCCAAAGGAGAGGACATGCCTGCCCTAAAGGAAAATTACAAGCAAGTTTCTAGGAACTTTCACAGGCAACTCGAGCATAGGACACAACCTACTCATCAACTCCTCGGGTGCTTCATCCTCGTCTTCGTTCTCTGGGGGAATTTATTTAAAGGAAAGGGTGAGTACATAAGGTACTCCACAAGCTCTACCTCTAGCAAGGGGGCAATACATGCATTTGGAAAGTGGTCAAGGAATAAGGCTATGTCTCAGAGTTTTGCGGAATAGCGCGGATGCAAGAGTATACTTATGGAACCAATGGGGTTTTTCTAGAGGGAAAGCTGTTTTCTAACTTTTGGTTGGTTGGACCTGAGGGAGATTCAATCGATCCCAACAGTTCCCACTTTTAGCTGAGCCTTCCGACGCATAGTCATAACAACTCTAGCACATCATGCCACGTCTTCACCAAACCACGGGTTTCACTACACTCACTCACATGTCAAGGAATTTCTAAGAGCCCAATGATTGGTGTGCCATGACCAGTGACAATGGACATCCGAATGATTTAGTGTTAACTCTGCAGAGCTTAGTATGTTGTACCCACATGCTATGTGCTCTTAGCTATGGATCACATAGCGCTCCCACTTCACCCAGGCACGCCCACAAGTCCACCATGAAGCTCAGGGATTCCACCATCATGACACTTAGTCATATCACATCAAAGGCACACAGCCAACAATTTTGCCAAGTACTACTTATCATCACATCACCTCTCCAATCCCTAAGTCCGTTTCTACTTCGTCGGGTGATACTTCCTTGCTACTTTACCCAGGATCTATGTTAGTCCTGCCCATATAGGTTCTGTGGTCGTAGTGAAATACCACCAAGTTGAGGTCTTAGCTAGTCATTTCCTAATTGGCAGGGCAAGCACTCGTCCACGACAGGTGGACCTATATCGGAGACACCATCACCAAGTACTCTGCACCAGTACTAGGAGTCTCACCCACAGCCACACTATCCCATCCACTTCACCATAACACGTTCATTTATCACCCACCCATTCCTACACACACACCACCAAACACCACTTTCACCCCTTTTGTAAAAACTTGATAGTGGAAAGTATGGTGACAAGCGTCACAGGTTCCTAAGCGTATGCTAGCAAGGTAGCGTTATTATTAACGAGGCTAATAATAACTTCCTAGGGTTATGAAGGCAGAGGAATATCAAATACGGCCAATCAAGGATCTAACATTCACACCTTTTATATAGGCGGTACGAACGCTAGTGTTCACACAAATGGGTTTTAACTAAGCAAGCATAAAGTGACAAGGGTTAATGCATATAAGAAGTAGGCTCTAGTTGGGCGCATTTTTAAAATAATAGGAGCAAGCATGATCAAGGAATAGATAGAGCTTGCCTCCTAATGCGTCCTCGACGTCTTCCTCATAGTCCGGTTCGTCGGGCTCTTGCTCCTGGTTCTCTTCGTCTACGAAAACGCGAGCTACGCGTAAGCTATCGGAACATAAAATAACACATAATTAAAAGAAAAAACAAATAGTGAGAAAATCAGAAGTTAAGGGGCGATGAGGTGGGCTTCATGGGTTAGTGTTCGAGACAACGATTCCAGCGGCGCAAGAATCACTTAAATCACAGCTACGGTTTGAAAACTAGGGCTTTCAGAAGTTTTAGGGACCTATTTGCAAATTTTCGAAGGTTCTAGGGACCTATCTGTAATTATAAAATCTTCTGGGGGCTTGGGTGTAAAATTTTAGGGGCTGAAAGTAATTACAGAAAAGTATAGGGACTTTTCTATAAAAACTCTGGACTAAAACATAAATAAAATAAAGCTAAGGGGCTAACTGTAAAAATATAGATTCCTAGGATTTTCTAGGTTTTCAGGAATTATTTTTCTATACAAAAAGTGGTGAAATTAGTCTACGGTTCCGTGGACCGGGAGACAGGGCGGGGTCTACGGGTCCACCGTGAATCGATTACACAAAATCGGCTCATGGCCGTTGATCTCGCGATCAGCGGCCTAGGTTTACTTGGGTGAAGGGGTATGCTGGATCTAACATGGGCCGTTGGCTCCGCGATGAGTGGTTGAGGGCGAAGGGCGACGGCTCGCGGAGGCCGGAGGGGAGAGCGACGGCGGCGCCATGGCTGGCAGCTCCGCCGCTCGCCACAAGGCTCTAGGTTGGGCCGATCTCGATGGGGTTAGGTCTAACCGGCGGAGGGGAGTGGGCCGCGTTCACTGGGGGTAAACGCGAAGCGAGGCGGCCTAGAGCTAGCTATTGGCTCGGTGTGCCACGATCGGAGAGGGAGGGAGAAAGGGGGGAACTAGGAACTTGCCTTGGGTGATCGGAGGCAGCGGTGAGGTGTTTTCGGCGATGGGCAAAGCTCTTTATAGGTCGAGGAGGGGGAAGGCGACGCGGGGGCGTGATCCACGTTTCTACGGTGGCTAGTGGTATTGGGCCACGCTGCCGGTACGGGGAGGCGTCGTGGTGTGCATGAAGGTGGTCAGGGCGACGCGATAGCTCGCTGCTGCATGTTGCCAGGAGCTAGACGATGGCGGCAGGGAGACGTCAAATCGAGCGCTATGTCGAGTGATTAGCATCGCGACGGCCGATGGCAGGGAAGGGTCCCATCGGCGTCACTGTGCGGAGGCATTGTGCTCGTGTCGCGGTGCGATTCAAGGTGGTTAGGCAGGAAGGAGGGGGTCACGGCTAGGCGACAAGGGTGGTGAGCGGTCTAGTTGTGGGCTGAGGCGGTGTAATGGCGGCGGCAACGGTGGGACGGGGTGGTTGGCGGCGGCGTTCTGGAGGAAAGGAAGAAGAAGAAGGTGGGTGCGGGAAGACGGCTGGGCCGGGTGGCCCCGCGCGGAGGGGAGGAGAGGCCGGCACGAGCGGGAGGCGGGAGAAGGAGAGGTGGGCCAAGGGGCTTGGGCCGGGAGAGGGAAAAAAAGAGAGGAAGTGGCCTGTTAGGGGAAGTTTTATTTTCTTTTTCTTTTCTTTCTCATAACAATTCCAATTCAAAACAATTTTCTATTTGGTTCCAACCAAAGGAGTATTTCAAAGAAGATCCAAATAAAATCCAAGGAGGAAAATAAACCATTCACTTCACCATGTTCCAAGTTTTATAGTTTTGAAAAATCATGGTTAGTCTATATCTAATTAAATCTTTTAGTTTGTTCCTTTCTATTTGGAAATGGGTTTTTCTTAAATGAATAAAATGATTTATGAAGCGTATTTTTCTGTGGCCAATTTTTGAGGGTCTCACACTTTATCATAAGGAACGTGACTCTGGATGTGTGACATCCCAAACTTTATTAAGTGAAAAATCATTGTTAATTAAAAAATTTTTCTAAATCTCACCTGTTTAGAAAATTTTCCAAATTAAAACCTCACTAAACTAAAACTAGAAACAGAAAAGAAAACCTTTTTTAGATAAAACATGTGCTCATGTGTATGGTAGATTGTGTGCTTTTGTTTTTTGTTGATATTTTGTTTGCCATTGACTCTTGAATTTTATTTGGATTCACATTCGAAATTGACCACAAACCAAAAACTTAGAAAATGTTTAAACCTTTTTCTTTTCCCTTTTCTCCCCTTGCGCCGAAACCCTTTTCTCCTTTCCTCCCTGCCCATCCTCTCCTTTTCTCCCGCGTGGGCAGTTGCCCCTTTCCTTTCTTCCCTTGGTCCTGCCCCGCTCACCCCTTCTTCCCCAACGGAACAACGCTACCCCCCCTCCCCCGGTCGCCACCCAACGCCATCTCGTGGCAACGCCATCATGCGATCCTGCCACTCCAACCGTGCATGGACGAGGGTGCCTATGTGCCAACCTCCACCTTCACTCGCACGTGGACACACCCGAGCCGTCGCCTCGCTTTCAATCGCACCCCGACGCGCCGCCGCGATATGACCTTCAAGCTGGCCCAGGGTCGAGTCACGTCGCTCTGCACTGCTGCCTGCCCCGTAGCGTCGCATCGCCCTACTTTGTGCCACGACGAGCATAGTGAGATGACGCGACCTCTCCGTACCTGCCGTCGTCTAGTGCTTGGTATCACGTAGCGAACAATCCCATCACCCTACTCCGTCGAGCCAGCTGCCCCTGCCATGCTTCCCGCCATCAATGGCCGGCGTGGCCAAGCCGACGCCCCCACCACTCCCGCGCGCGGGCCCCTCCGTCGGCTATAAATAGATGCCTCGCACCCCGTTAAAGTCTCACCGCCACACGCAGCCATCGTAGGCAAGAAATTAGCCGCTGTTTCCCCCCTTCTTCCCCAACCCCGCTACACCAAACCGCCTCTAGCCGAAGGCTTGCCCTAAGACTTTGCCCACGTCACAATCACCCCAAGTGGACGCGGCTCACCTCCCTCCGTCGTTT
The DNA here is from genome assembly GCA_030378355.1 of Eleusine indica. NCBI lineage: Eukaryota > Viridiplantae > Streptophyta > Magnoliopsida > Poales > Poaceae > Eleusine > Eleusine indica. Next base: position 53,284,080 of record CM059494.1, read on the forward strand.
AAGCCTAGCCGCATCGAGCCTTGGGGTAGCGGCGGAGCTGCCATCCATGGCGTGTAACACCCTAGAAATTCTAGAGTATAACCCTAGAAATTCCAGAACGTTACCACACTACACTACCATCAACAACAGAGTATGCGGAAGGATCAAACAAATAGAAAATAAGTCCAAGTGATTGGTCCACAAAAAAAAACACTCAAACAGCCAAGCATTATTATAACAACTCAAGTGTTTGAATAGTATCATAAATTATGCACACGTGCTGCTACTGTCATTCCATGTTTAAATCTTCAAAGATCAAGTACCTGATATGATATAAGAAGCGTATGAGGTTTATGGAAAACCTCAACAAGTAAACTGCTTTAACAATGTTATTCAAACCACAGCTTGATGAAACATCAAATTTAAATTACAATATCAAAGTACTATATCAACCGAATATAACTCCATATTGTAAGAATAAAACATTAATTGCTTCATACGTATAAACTTCCATGCAAATGCAGGTGCAAATGATGCAATGCAATACATGACTTCACTTCTACCCTCAAATCCAAACAAAAGGAAGTGAGGGCTGCAACCATATTGCTTAATTCAACATGCATTGCTGTACCGGTACTTACCACACCAACATTAGGCTATGGTGTCTTCTTGTGCATCCAACGGATAGTGCAAAAATGCAAGATTGGAATGTATGAACTCATGTGTGCTTCAAACTTCATATGAAAATACAATTACCATAATATGATATAAGAATACTTCAAAAGAAACAAATAACTTCTAATTAACAGATTATCTTGCTGGTGTGAAGTATTAAAATTTAGTGGAGGCAATTCAAATAACAGAGTTAAAGCATGTAGACCACAGCACTACGTTTACTTGCCTTCTCCAATGGTCAAGGCATAAAAGCTAAACACAGTTCGAAGAAGCACCACCTGATCAAAAGCATTTCTCAGCACCATAAAAATCATGCATATGTAAAACAAACAAGTAAAGCGCTTCTATGCCATCCAAACCCGTCGCTTACTAAACTACTCAAGTACTACAAACAGGATAGAAGTATGGTTGCTTGTATTCCTCATAATATTCTAATATAAAAGCAACAATACTTTAGCAAATCAGATTATTTGGATACTATAGGAAGTGTGCTACACCAATATGAAAGAATCTAAAGTTGATCATGTCTTAAAATTAGCCTCAACTGCACTTCAAAACAGACTGTCCAGAACTGACAGAGTTGCATCAAAATACAGATATCTCGATACCCTTTAGTCGTAAAAATCCTATCTTTCGTAAGAGGGTGTAAAACTGCATTAGACTTAATGTTCTAGTTCAAACCATCCTCCATAAAAATCATTATGATAGACTAACTTGAGGTTTTATAACAGACCGACAATCTGACAGTAAAAATAGAAAAGTTGTACTAAAAACATCATTACTAGAGTTACCGACCAGATATGGTGACAAATGCCCCCAATCCAGAAATATTATGAAATATTCAACACTTTCCTAAGTCATTTTGAGTCCTAATTCAGAATCTAAGCAGGGTATATTCAGACTTGAACAGAGAAACATCAAATTTACAAGACTGGAAATCAGTCTAGTTAGAAATACCACAACTCCGACATCTCAGATCCGGTGAAACTCTATCATACACCATTGGAAAGATCATTAAAATCTTTACAGATCTTAGAAAGGTTTCATATTTTTTAACTTCAGGAACATGGGCAAACAGAGAGATCTTCAAACTTGATCGAATCTGCTACACGCAGGAACCACAACAAGAGAGATCTAGGAGTTTAATCCAAACCTGACGTGGTTACCACTAAACCTAGGTTCTAATCTACCCAAAATCAGAGATGCTAACATCAAGATCATACCTTGATCTCCAATCATAGTGAGGGAGGAGCCATGGATTCGTTTTCCCTCCTAGGATCCACCCCTTCTTTCCTTCCTCCTCCCTCTTCTTTCATTCTCCTCCTCTTCTCCCTTGGCTTTCCTCCTTTTATTTCCCGGTGTCCAGCAGCAGCCATGCCTAGCTCTTGGGTTCCACCTTCTTCTTCAAGAAAAAGTGAGAAAAACCAAAGGTTATGGTAGGCCAAAGTCCTGTGTTTTCCAAATAAAGTCTTAATTAATCCTAGAAATTCTAGAGCATAACCCTAGAAATTCTGAAACATTACCACACTACACTACGATCAACAACAGAGTATGCGAAAGCATCAAGCAAATAGAAAAAAAGTCCAAGTGATTATTCCACAAAAAAAAGACTCAAACAACAAGCATTATTATAATGACTGAAGTGTTTGAATAGTATATTTACTCAAAACAAAAGTGTTTGAATAGTATCATAAATTGTGCACACATGCTGCTACTGTCATCCCACGTTCAAATCTTCCAAGCTCATGTACCTGAGATGATATAAGAAGCGTATGAGGTTTATGGAAAACCTCAACAAGTAAACTGCTATAACAATGTTATTCAAACCACAGTTTGATTAAGCATCAAATTTAAATTATAACATCAAAGTACAATATCAATTGAATGTAACTCCATATTGTAAGAATAAAACATTAATTGCTTCATACGTATAAACTTCCATGCAAATGCAGGTGCAAATGATGCAATGCAATACATGACTTCACTTCTACCCTCAAATCCAAACAAAAGGAAGTGAGGGCTGCAACCATATTGCTTAATTCAACATGCATTGTTGTACCGGTACTTACCACACCAATATTAGGCTATGGTGTCTTCTTGTGCATCCAACGGATAGTGCAAAAATGCAAGATTGGAATGTATGAACTCATGTGTGCTTCAAACTTCATATGAAAATACAATTACCATAATATGATATAAGAATACTTCAAAAGAAACAAATAACTTCTAATTAACAGATTATCTTGCAGGTGTGAAGTATTAAAATTTACTAGAGGCAATTCAAATAACAGAGTTAAAGCATGTAGACCACAACGCTATGTTTACTTGTCTTCTCCAATGGTAAAGCCATAAAGCTAAACATGGTTCAAAGAAGCACCACCAGATCAAAAGCATTTCTCAGCACCATAACAATCATGCATATGTAAAACAAACAAGTAAAACGCTTCTATCGCCATCCAAACCCGTCGCTTACTAAACTACTCAAGTACTACAAACAGGACAGAAGTATGGTTGCTTGTATTACTCATAATCTTCTAATATAAAAGAAACAATACTTGAGAAACCAGATTATTTGGATACTACAGGAAGTATGCTACGCCAATATGAAAGAATCTAAAGTTGATCATGTCTGAAAATTAGCCTCAACTGCTCTTCAAAATAGACTGTCCAGAACTGATAGAGTTGCATCAAAATCCAAATATCTCGATACCCTTTGGTCATATTAATCCTATCTTTCGTAAGAGGGTGTAAACCTGCATTAGATTTAATGTTCTAGTTCAAACCATACTCTAGAAAAGTCATTATGGCGGACTAACTTGAGGTTTTATAACACACTAACAATCTAAGAGTAAAAATGGAACAGTTGTACTAAAAACATCATAACTGGACTTACCGACCAGATATGGTGACAAATGCCCCCAATCCAGAAAGATTATGAAATATTCAACACTTTCCTAAGTCATCTTGAGTCCTAATTCGGAATCTAAGCAGAGTATATTCAGATTTACAAGACTGGAAATCAGTCTAGGTAGAAATAGCACAACTCCGGTATCTCAGATCTGGTGAAACTCTATCATACACCATTGGAAAGATCATCAAGATCTCTATAGTTAGAGAGGTTTAATATTTGTTTTAAGGTCAGGAACATGGGCAAACAGAGTGATTTTTAAAGTTGATCAAATCTGCTATACGCAGGAACCACAACAAGAGAGATCTAGGAGTTTAATCTGACGTGGTTACCACTAAACCTAGGTTCTAATCTACCCAAAATCAGAGAGGGTAACATCAAGATCATACATTAATCTCCAATCATGGTGAGGGAGGAGCCATGGATTCGTTTTCCCTCCTAGGATCCACCCCTTCTTTCCTTCCTTCTCCCTCTTCTTTCCTTCTCCTCCTCTTCTCCCTTGGCTTTTCTCCTTCTATTTCCTGGTGTCCAGCTGCAGCCACACCCAGCCCTTGGGTTCCACCTTCTTGTTCAAGAAAAAGTGGGAAAAACCAAAGTTTATGGTAGGCAAAAGTCCTATGTTTTCCAAATAAAGTCTTAATTAATTTCTCGATGTTACATGGCGCCATCGCCTCCCTCGGCTCCGGCCGTCGCGCGCCGCCACTACTCATGCCTCGACCGTCTGATCTCGATCAACGGCCCTGATTAGATCAAAATTACCCCTTCGACCTATTTAAATCCAAGCTGTCGATCCGCTAACCAACATCCCATGCTTCGCCCTATGTAATCGGCCCACGGTGGACTCGTGGACTGAGCCCGCTGTCCGGCCACCATCCCATGGACCAAGTCCACCAGCCATTTCCCCTTTTCCAAAAATCAAATACCTCCTTTATCGTGTCAGCACCATGCAGTAAACTATTTTCCATAAAAAATAATTCCAAAAAACCAAGAAAATCAAAGAGCCCTGTCACTTTGTGCTTAGCACCCTGACCTTCTGCCTATTTAGATTTTAGTCTAGAAAAATTACAAAATAGACCCCCAATTTTCTATAATTATATTTCAGCCCTCCACATTTTACAACCTCGCCCCTGAACCTTTCATAAATTGCAAATAGGTCCCCATAACTTTCTAAAATTGCAGAAAAGCTCCTGGAACCTTTAAAAAGCCATATCTTTCAAACCGTAGCTCCGTTTTGAGCGATTCTTTCACTCACGGGTTCGTCTCAGTGAGTAGTACCTAGTGGTACGTCCATAACCTCTGCCCAAAACTTCATAAGCCATCCCTAGCCCAAAACCTACGCTGTTTTCATAGTAAGTTTTCTTTGCTCGATTTATTTGAAGTTTATTCAAATCTTGTTGGTTCTTGTTATTTTTATTTTTATTTTCTTTCACAATAGTTTATTTATAGGGCATAGCTATATGCGCTAGACTGTGTGAAGTCTAACAAAGCACCAGCAGATCCGGTATCTACGTACGAGCCTGAAGCACAAGTTGCGGGAGTGACCTGAAGACCAGAACTTCGTCGAAAAAGCATAAGGACAAGAAACGCGAAGACTAGTCAAGACGGATAGTGTTTTGAGGCAAGCTCTACCTATTCCTTGATCATGATTGCTCCTATTACTTCGAAAATGCACCCAATTTAGAGCTTACTTATTATATGTATTATTCCTTGTCACTTTATGATTGCTTAGTTGAAACCACTTGTGTGAAAACTAACATTATTATTGCCTATATAAGATATGAACGTTAGATCCTTGATTGGCCGCAACTGTTATCCCACTACCTTGTTAAACCTAGGAAGTTATCAATAGCCTTGCTAATGATGACGCCACCCTTGCTAGTATACGCTTAGTGCCCAATGATCCATATCACACCATACCTTTACACTACAATGTTTTATAAAATATGTTTGGTGGTGTGCATGGGAACGGATGGGTGTTAAATCAACTATGTTAAGATGAAGCTGGGTGGGATAGACTTGGCGTGGGCGAGACTCCTTAGTACTGGTGCAGAGTACTTGGTGATGGTGTCTTCGGTGTAGGTCCATCTGTCGTGGACGAGTGCTCGCCCTGCCGCATAAGAACAAATAGCAAGACCTCAACTTGGTAATATTTTTAGTACGACCACAGAACCTGTATGGGCAGGACTAACGCGGAACCTAGGTTATGCAACAAGGAAGTATCACCCGACGAAGTAGGAATGGACTCAGGGGTTGGTTGTGATGTATGGGTGATAAGTCTAGTACTTGGCAAGAATATATGACTGTGTGTCATTGTTGGTGATATGACTATGTGTCATAGTGGTGGAACCACTGACATCCGTGGTGGACTTGTGGGCGTGCCTGGGTGAAGTGAGAGCGTTATGCACTTACTTGCAAAGAATGCATAGCCTGTGGGTACAACATACTAAGCTCTGCAGAGTTAACCCTAAATCATTCAGATGTCCGTTGTCATTGGTCATGATACACCAATTCTTTGGGCTCCTTATAAATAGAAAACCTTTGAAGTGTGAGTGAGTATAGTAGATACCCGTGTTTGTGTTGGCAAGATGTGCCAGAGTCGTTGTGACTGTGTGTCGGAAGGCTCAACTAAAATATGGGAACCATTGGGGTCGCTTGTAATCTCCCTCAGGTCCAACCAACCAAAAGTTATAATAAATGTTTTCTTCACTTGAAAACCGCTTTGGTTCTATAGTGAGCCCCTGCATCCACGCTTTTCCACACAACTCTAACTCTTATCCTATCCCTTGACCACTCTCCCAAATGCATGAATATACGTCGTGCTAGAGGTAGTGCTTGCGGAGTACCTTATGTACTCACCCTTGCCACATTTTATTTCAACCAGTAGAAGATGAACAATCCATTGAAGTTGACGAGTACATCACGTCCTATGCTCGAGTTTGCCTGTGGAGTTATCAAAGCTTTGTTCATATTCTGTTTAGTCCGGATTGGTTTGATTAATCCCTTTTGTTTGTAATGTAGAACTTGTATGTATGTATCGTCTCTGCATGGACTTAGTAAGGGTCGTAAATCGACAGTGTATCATCTATACATGTGTACCAACTACTGATCCTGGGATTGGTACGGTAATCACGGGTCACCCCCGGGTGGGGTGCCACAGGATGCCAGTAGGCTCCGTTTGTTCCCGTTCTTGCTGCTAGATAAAGCCAAGTAGTGGTTCTACGCCAACAAGTATATCCTGGCCTGTCCCCATCATGGAATTGATAAGTGGCTTATTATCCAAAACGTCTACAATTGACTGACGACCTCAAGATGCCAGCAAATTGATACCGCCACTGGAGGAGCCTTCTTCTCACTCACCGTCAAATTGGCAACCAAATTAATTGAGAAGATGGTCTCTAATCAAGGCTGGAATGATGAGCGACTCCAGCCACGTGCGTGAGGCATGCACACTGTCAAGGAAACGGACATGCTCGCAGTCAAAGTGGACCTTATCTTGAAGCGGCGCGACATCCACGATGATTCTAGCTTGAAGGGTATAGTACAAGCTCTGGACCATCACATGACGTGTGAGGTCCGTGGCAACACGGGACATTCAGGCAATGCCTGCCCAGAGATTCATGAGGAGGTTCCATTCGTGAACCACGTGAATCACCCTCAAGGAGGTCAGGGGTAGCAACCACGCCCCGATCAAGGAGGTAACTATAGCTAGCGGACTCGTCAGTGTGGTACTCCGCAGGAATTGCAGAAGATATTCCGGTGAAGATCCGTGTATGTTTTGTCCCTATGGATTTTGTGGTGCAAGATATGGACGTTGATAAGAGAACGTTGGTCATCCTTGGGCGGCCATTCCTAAGCACCACAGACAAAACATACAAGATATGGACGTTGATAAGAGAACGCTGATCATCCTTGGGCGGCCATCCTTGGCCGGAATAATCCACCTCAACATTAATGGCAAGGAGGAGAAATTTGACTTTCGACCAAGAGTGGAAAAATGCTCCATGGTCAGAGTTAAGTTTGGGCCGAACCCGTAGAACAACAAGGAAGTAGAAGTGAGGCCAAGAATAGATGGCCTGGTGGACTTCATGCTAAACTTTTTGGCACAAGAGAACCCCACTCTTGTCGCTCAGAAAAAGAAGGCAACAAGCACTCTTGAGCTCTGGACAAAGAAGCAGCCAGTATAGAAGAAGCCTTCATCCACACCACCCAAGAAGGTGAAAAAGGTGTGGCGACCAAAGAAGACATCCACGTCCTCATCTCCGGACAAGGATGCGCCGATAGCAAGCTAAACATCGAAGGAGAGAAAGTCCGGTCCGTCGGACTCAAAATTCGTGAACCCTCGCCGATAGGGTAAACGGTATTTATATTTTGAATTCAATTTGCATATTTGATTTTCCACTGCATGTTAGAATTTATTCCAACCCAATTTCAAAAAAATATAAAATGTAATTTTTTGGAGTTATCTTATTGAGATTTTGGACTTGTAGAAACTTTGAAAATGTTTTTCTTCGAAACATATTTTCTTTCTTATGGGCCACCACCAGTGGGGCCCACTGGCCAGAGCCGTGGACCAGAGGAGCCAGACTCTGGTCAGGCAACCAGACCCCTTGGTCGGCCGACCAGAGAGCGACGACTCTCTGGCCTCACTTGCCCCAACGGCTAATAAACAACGATCACTCTTCAAATTGACCGTTGCCCTGGTCTGCTATTTAAGGCAATGCCCAGGAGAGGGAGTTCTTCGCTCTATTCATATTTTCCACCTCTCCACTTTGCTCTAGTCATTTGCTTCCAATTTCTCCAAGCCTTTGCATTGCTCAACACTCTGAAAATTCCACCAAAAATATTTTCTTTGAGTTTCATTTGCATTAACAAGTTGATTTCATATCTGCAAGAGTTTCCAATGAAGTTTTCGTTTGGTGTTTTTCACTAACCTTAACCCCCGTTCAAGTTGCTCTTGTGTTGATTTGTTCAAGTGTGCAGCGATGAATAAGATGAAGCGAGCCTTAAGAAAAATGAAGAACAAGGTGACAGGGATCCCAAGCAGTCCTACACGTTCAATTGTGTATAATACTTGCTCCCGTCATCAACCTCTTGAGGAAGAGCCACAAGAAGACGCACCGGTTGAGGAACCAACGGAAGTAGAACCAGAATCATTGCCGGATTTCAGTAGTGTTCAACTCCGACTCAACACCGACCGCGACCTCGACATGGCTGGAAATAGAGAACATGACATCCATCGGATGATCACCGACCGGTCTTACGTTCCTACGCAAACGTATGATCCGGACTTTGTTTCCAAGATAGGTATGGATACTGAATTTGCTTCTACCTTTCATGCTATGGGATGGGATGGTTTTGTTCCGGTAGTTGAGCCTAGCCCTCGCCTGCTTACCATTCAGTTCTTATGCACCCTTCATGGGGACGTTGATAGGATTTCATTCCGATTCAATGGAATGAAAATCTCACTCATCTGGAGGCAATTTAATGATTTGCTAGGTTTTTCTCTTATTGTTATTTTGGATTTTCATTCCGAACATTTTGATTTTAACAAAAGCAGTTTTTTGGAGGAAATAACAGGGCATACTCTTGCTCTATCACCTACGAATATGAATATCCATAATCCTACTTTGTGTTTTATGCATAAATGGCTGGTAATAACTTTGTTCCCTAGAAAGGATGTTAGAACTGTGCGGAGGAGATGAAATGTTTCTTCTTTACTGCATGGTTAATAAAATCAAAGTCTCGCCTATTATAGCCTTGGTTAAGCAATGAGTCGAAGTTATCAAACAAATAAGAGATTTTGAATTCACGTCCCTGATCTATCGCCTTGTGCACAATGTTGGTTTACTTAGAAATGTCCATATCAATGATTTAAATTTTGAACAGGTTGTCCTAGGCGAACAATTCTTTAGATCGGGACATTCTCTGAAACAAGGATCTGTTGGCTCTTTAGTTTATTTCTTTCCTGGTTATGCAAATGAAATCCAGTTATCTAACCCAGATTTTCATTTGTATAACTGTGATGAACCAACCATTCCTCTAGAAACATGCTTTGTAGATGACAGGAATTGTGTTTCTGGTCCTATGACCAGAAACAAATCACGGAGGAACACCGAGGCATCCATCCCGAGGGAGGATCCAAGCACGGGCTCTTGGGATCATGCCATTCCACACGGAAGCGGCAGTGCATCCTGGGACACCGGTGAATGGCCTGGTGGAGCCTATAGTAGCGTGAGTTCAAGTGGCTTACCACCACCGTTCAGCACACATCACTCTCGCAGTGGTTCAAGAAGGGGCAAAGATGACCTCACAAGACAAATAGATAGTATGTCCCTCTAGATCGACCAATTGGACCATGCCTCTTGGGGTAACACCCAAATGAGTTCTTATTTTCACTCTCAAGGCCACTTCGATCAGGAACCACCGCCGTTCAAGTGAGCTCATGCCAACTTGGGGGGAGTTCCTCCCCCTAATGTAAAGGTAACTTGTATCATTTCCCTTTCCAATCACCACATGCATGATAAACTAAAAAAACATGAAAAAGATTTGTTTTCCTTTCACATGCATGATAAATAGAAAAAAAAACTAAAAATAATAATAGTAACGAATAAATCCATGCGTAGTATGAATGCATAAGATTTCCTATGTTGAAATCATGAATAGTTGCTCTGTTTTTTATTCCTTTCATATGCTCAGTTTACAACTTAGTACTCTATCTAGTTTTGGTTTGTTGGCATGATTATATTTCACCTAAAACACACTAGTGGGTACCATAAGCATTATCCTTCTAGGTTGTTGGGAGATATGATATGGTTAGTTAGGGCTGCTATGATCTTGCTTAATTTGTCAAACTTGACACCTGAAGAATTAGTTTGATAAAAATGACAAGTTTCTCAATGATATAAAGTCCTACCACAGTCATATGTTGATCTACATTGCAAAACCTTCTACATATGCTACTTGTATTTTCATTAAGCCTTATCAAAACTATGTGACCCTAGTGAGAAATATTTTCTGCATTCATGATCAAGTCCGCGCACATCACGCTAAGTTTCCACACTAGAAATTAGCAGTTATTCATGTCACACCATCCATCCACAAAATAAAGACTCTGTCTTCATGATTGATCTCTCCCCAAGACAATCAAGGTTATGACTATAAAAAAAAAAGAAAAAAAAGAAAACTCTTGCTCCATGAAGAGCTTGAGAGAAAAAGAAAAGAAAGAAAGAAAGCCAAAACTGTCAAATAAAGGGAGAGACAAAATAATAAGAGTCTCCATTCCACTCCACCAAATCCACCACACATGCACATCTTGATCATGTTTGTAGGAAATACTTTCTCCATGGATCCACTCTTTTGACTCGGCGACATATAAAATACAGGTATGCCATATTTATCCCTACCTAGAGCTCCACATTTTTTCCTTTAGAGGTAGGATTTTTGAGGCATCATAAGCCTTGGTGAGGAATATTTACATGTTGAGTGATCTGAGTGAACCACTTGAGGAACTTAGATTTATCATAAAAATTAACCTCCAGGCTAAAGTCAATCAAAAAGAGTAGATGTAATGGTAGTCTTACAAATTGTTCTATCTTCCAACTGCCCAAGATTAGGAGAAGCTACAATGCCCCACAGGTAATAAGCGGTGAAGTACTTGTGCCAACTTATTCAATTCTCTATAGAGTATCTTAGTTGTGCATTTGAGTATATGTTAAGAATAAGACATTGTAGCAACTCCTGATCAACACAAACCTGAGTTTTGCCTTTACTCAGGACGAGCAAAGGTTCTGCTTGGGGGGTTTGTTGACGATCGTTAAGTACCAATTTCAACCATCAATATATCTATAGAAGTAGGAATTCTTAGCATTTCATACTTGCATGTTAGTTAGGAATAATAAGATTCCACTTGTCCTCGGAGAATTATGTGCATGCTGGGATTTGATACAATATTTGTGGAGAAATGGAGCACAATCCAGGGAAACACAGTTCCGGCTAATAAGACGGTGTCAACTGGACTTCCCTTGGATTGCATACGTGGCTACATGGGATTCCTCCGGAGAACACCGACTCAAATCAGAAGAGGACCCACCTACCAGTCACCCCAAGAAAGCACACCCCGAGGAGGCCCACCTTCAGGTCAGCCGACCTAGGGACTTGGTCGACCGACCTGGTCCTGAGCCCTTTTCGGCCGGGCCTCCACGTGTCGACTCTTGAGCTCTTTTGGAAGGTCGGTGCATGGCAGTTCTATGGCGATTACTACTCGGTACCGACTTATCCCCCCTATAAATAGAAAGGGAGAGCTCTGCTCCAACACACACACTCAAAAGTTATTCATTTTCCTCTTTCACTTAGTAGTTTCCTAGTTCTAGTAGACTTTAGTGTAGGAGGAGCCTTGCTCAAGTCTCCAAGTCATAGGAGTATTGGTATGGCTCTTGTATCTTTACCTTTATTCTTTTATATTATTATGACTTTGTTCTATTCAAATAATATAGTTCTTCCTTATAGTTATGCTAATAATATGTGTTCCTTGTTTGGTTATATATCATGTTCATGTTATAGGACTTTATGCTATCATGATGATATAGACTTGCTACCTTCTTGTCATGAGTGTCATATGCCTTGACTATAGTCTAAATGTTATAATGCTAGTTGTACTTTAGTCTAGTTGTGATGATTCAACATGGGTTTGATATCTAATTAGGATTGCAATTGCTTAGCTCATGACTTATTAATCTATAGGGTTAGAGTTATGTGTGCTTTAGTATTTGTTAATCCAATTGGTGATTCTAGTGTTTGATCGATGCTAAAATTCAACTTAAATGTGTAAGCGCGGTGCTTAGACTGCTAGGTAGTATTGATCACCTCATAATCCATGGTTTATAGAGGTAGGCAGTAGATGGTGACAGTCCTATCTGTCCATTGTACTCCTCCACGTTCGGTTACGACGTGTGTCCAATACGGAGTTGCCTTTTGTATACCGGGCATGAATCCGTACATAAAGTGTTGAATGCATTATATTATGACTAGTATAATCTTGCTTATAATTGTTTGACTAAGTAACTATATATGTAGACTAATATTAGAGATACAACTTTGCTTGCCTAACTAAAACTCCCTAGTGACTTAGAATCTTTATTTATCTTTAGGAATGATTGCTCTGTGTGTCACACTATCCGTATCTATTTTTTTAATTATCTCTGTATGAACTCTGAATACTCATACCAATCTTTATGACTATATTACTATTAACAATCATATATTTATGTTATAGCCTTCCTTTGGTAGAACTATAAATGACAAGCTATTGGAGCAATCCAATAGTGAAATGCTATAACGATATTATCCATGCGCTTACGGATCTTACTAAGACACTGAAGTGCAACTTTATAATTATGTCTGGTGCGGTGTTAAGAAGTGCTACAAGTATTTCTGGCGCCTAGCCAGGGATGATTATATCGATGTAACTTAGTAAATGTTAGCAAGTATGAACACCCATATGCTTAGAGTAGTCAGTGTCTGCCACAGTGTTGGAGAACTGTCTACTCGGAGTTGTGGACCCTTTCGATGTTGTGGACACTTTGTGAAAGGTTGTCACATATGGCTCCAGAAGCGCGTATGTGGCGTGCATATCGGGTTTTCCCTGCTGGTGATAAATCGAGTTGATCCGCTATCCCTCGTAGTAATGAGTACCGCTTGTGATCTCGCCAACTCATTGTTACAAGAGAAAGAGATGCTGATAATAAAGTGGCTGGCGATGATCTGAATATTGCTTTGACAACATGTTTATTATTGTTATAGTTTATTGATTCATAATTACCTCATGTATATTATAACTTGTCTATAATATTGAAAGGATCAACTTGTTGTGCTGCTTTAGCATATAAAATTAGCCTCCCTATGAGCTTGTGCATGTCTAGGAGTCAGTTCTATGAACTATTTTGACAGGTAAGACTTGCTGAGTATTAGTTATTTAGAGCTTTTTCTTATGTTGTTTTTCAGGTAATGATAGTAATGTTTGGGAGCTTCCTGTTGGTGTACTTCTGTGGGATATGCAGCAGCCTGAGGGCTGGACGTCTCACTGGGAGTCCTGCATGCCACCTTGAGATGGTTGGTTACGTGGTCATTTGTACGGGCGCGAATGATTCACTACTACATGAACCGTCGAGTTGTATATTTTAGACGTTTGCTTCTGCTATGTTTATCGCTTCCGCACTTTGAAAACTATTTTCAGACTTGGTTTTATTTTTGCTAAAACTCTGATGTGATAAAAAAGACTTGTTTTATGTAAATTATTTTGGAATTGTGTTGTATTGTCTCGTTTCTTCTTAAAAAGCACCTCGAGATAAAGATCCTCTGGATCGGTCTGTCTCACGATGTACCCATATTACATATGGCGGGATACGTCGATACATTATGATATGTTTAATACACATATCAATAAGGTTTTAAAAAATATGAGTTTAAAACAAATAATTTTATTCATGATACTAGTCGATACCTCACTTTGATATTTTTGCCTACACCGCCTGTTGGATTGAGCTTGAGCAGACACTCATGTCCGTCATCTGCGCCGCATAGAGTAAGCCGTTGAATAATAGAGACCGCTTCTGCAGCAAATTATGCTGCCATGGATGAAGTGTGTTATACGAGACGCTGAGGTGCTAGAGGAAGAAAACCCAATATTTAAGCTATGTGCATGCATCTATTTCATTTAGAATAGAGAACTTCTCTTGTCCTTATTTGAACAGATTTTATGGTCAAAAGCTATAGAGGATCAAATGTTGAAACATGACACGAATGGTAACGTCAAGTAGGAGTTATGTGTTTTGTAAGCCATTCTTTTCTTCGCATTGAATGTGCCATGTCCTGCAATCTTTTTTCTCAAAAACATCGTCCGTCCATTGCCAAGTCAGGTCGATGGCATGGCTACAAGATGCCGGAGTCGCCCTGAACTTTTCTTCGCATCTCACCGCTCAGCGTCAAAGCTCAACACATAAAAGTATGTAAAAATTAAGTATATATTGTGCCACGTTTGACATTATTATGAATCCCAAAACATTGTGGTCTATGTGCCACGTCTCATATTATCATATTATAATATTTATTTTTAAGTAATTAAGAATATATATAAAGTGCTGAAGCATTTCTAATGTCGTGTAGACTAAAATTCTTCTATGTTCTTATTTCGCTTGTGTACTGTGAATCATCCTTAAAATATATATATGTTTTTGCGATAGGAATTGTGATCTCTTGATAATGAAATTTAGAGTCAGGCAAAGTCTTTTTTACATGACTTCGATGTAACATTTCATTTTTTCATACTTAATATTCATACTAAATAAAATGTATTTAGCATAATGTATTAAAAACATTACACAAAAAAATATATTTTAATTTATGCATATGTAGTAGAATGCGGTACTATAGTATCATAAAGAATGACCAAATAAATGCATCCCAGTATGTGGCAAGGGCGGATGTACGTATAGTCTAAAGCTGATACAACAAGGAATTGATGTCACTAGGTGATTTTAACTGACACGGACAATTTACCTGGCTGACGTGTTAGCGCTCGCCTCCGCTATTTTATTTTTTGTGCGTCCTGCTTCTGAGGCAAACGGCCCGTGTGCGGGCCTGACTTTGGGGTCTCCTGGTCTTTCTACGTCAATTCGTTTTGGCCTGGACATGTCACCACATCAGTTTTCGCATATGTGGGCCTGAGCATCATTGTCCATGTTTGTCGGCCTGCTTAGCCCAGTTGAGGACGCCGTCGTCTGCTGCCTTGGTCCCGAGCGGCCTGTGCTACACGTGGGAGCACTAGATTTTTCTTTTGTTTTTGTTGCCAACGTCGGCTGATTTGATGAGAGGACTAGAATGACCAAGATTTTAGCGGAGGCACCGCTCCTCTGCTTCACGTGAACTATTTTATTTTTATTTCCATTTCAACATTGAGGTCATGTTTTTTTGCAGTGAAGAAAAAAATAGCAACCATCAGCACCCGCCGATAAGAAAAATTTATGTCCCCAACTGGGCGCAGCATAGCGCGTCTGCTTAGCTAGTATTATATACTGCAAGATACGTTGAAAAAATAGAAGAGGACTTTTACGGTGCTTTTTACAAGCAGTAATTTACTGCTTGTAAAAATAGGGGTAGTAATGTCATTAGGTATGTTGTATATATATATTTACTTATATATTGCCATTCCACTTTCACGGTTTCTCTCGCAAATTGAATCGTTATTTCCGTCGCTGCTGCAGTCGCGGTTTTCGTCGCCACCACAGCGTTGGCTTATCGGTCCCCATCTCGCTGCCAGCCTCGCTGTCAAGGACTCCTCCCGCGTCGCGCTCCTCGCCATTCCATTTTACGTGTCCCAAGTCACGTGCACAGTCTCCATCGCCGCCGCGTCGGCGGCCCGTCGGTCCACATCTTGCCACCGCCGCCTCCAAGGAGGATCTCGCCGCCGCCGTCTGGGAGGAGAGAAAGAAATGGGAACGAGCACTAGATCGATTGGTAGGATCATAACACGTTACCATTACCAATGAAAACAATTACAGCTCTGCCATTCATATTCTTTCCGAAAATACCCCCTAAAAAATTTTACTGCTTCAGTTTACTGGTAGTAATTCTGGACAGATCAAATTAATCTCAACCGTTGAATTATTTTTACAAGCAGTAATTACTACTTATAAAATACACCATAAAAGTCCTCAAATAGGAACCATCACCACCCGCCGATAAGAAAAATAACAACCATCATACTATGAAAGCCGTACGTATTACAAGAAAACGGATTGCACTCTTGCTCCCTACGACCTAACTGTGCAATGCCCTGCTTGCAAGAACAGAGGCGAGCAGAGCATTCGATTTGAAGGTTTGCCGCCCTCTGGCCTCGAGCGAATTCCCGTGCCTACAATAGCTGGCCACTCGCCAGACGACAGGGGGCAAACAAACGTCCGTCATCGCCCAAACCCGCAACCGGCGAGGAGCTTTGTTCAGGGAGAGTGTGGCGTGGGCTCGACAGCGTAGTAGGGACCTCGCCGCCGCCTCGCGGATCGGCAGCAGCGTGGCATGTCGCTCTTCCCGCGGCGCTCCGTCCCATGAGTCCAGCTGCCAGGATCACGTGAAGTTAGGTGGCAACCACAACAGGCATATCCCACCTGCATTGCCCGCACGGCATTGAACGCGTCATGTCCCGCAACCTTCTTTGTTCTTTCTCATAAACATCGCCCGTCCATCGCTAAGTCAGGTCGATGGCATGGCTACGAGACGCCGAGTCGCCCTAAACTTGTCACGGACCCGCCTTACCATGGAGACGGTTCCGTTCCAGGATCTTCTTCGGATGGCGACACACGCTGTGACACCCAAAAGTACAACACATGACAGAGAAATATATTTGCAACAAGAGCATAGGTGGGAAACAGAGTTTTATATAAATCCGAAGCTATATTACAAACCAGAGTTTTGACAGAAGTAAATTTGCGGAAGCGAATTGTTCAACACTGGTTCACCAGTTCGATGAAATAACTAAGATACAATCGCCCTCTCACGACGACACACAGGGAACATCCCGACCATAATAGGTGCTTTGCCCCAGCACCGTACCGGCAAGCAAGGAACTACTCCTCGTCTTCATTCGTGCATAGCTCCTATTCGATGTTCCAGCAATCAGGGCGCTGGCCCTCCCAATGGAATCTTCCACTGCAGTGGCAGTCTTCGTCCTGATCATCTAAAAACCACATAGAGCTACGCCCTGAGTAACTAATTTACTCAGCAAAACTGACCCGTCAAAATGGCCATCTACAGCCGACGCCTAGACATGCAAAGGCTAGGGATAGGGTTTAAATCGCTCACGGTACCGCAGGGTCTTCCGGGTCCAGACTCCCCCGAGAAGGGTCCCCTAACGCGATGCGCCCCGTGCCGCCATCCGTGGGTGGATTCCTCCCTCCTCTCAGCCCCAGTTCCACCAAAGAAGGGAGAAGGCTATCTTCGGACCAGGCAGTAGTCGTAGCTACGTCGGTTTACTGGGCCCATATCTCCAGCATGCAAACAGTACGTTCAAACTTTATCCCATGGGCCGGACACGAGGCGTAGCCTTAGATGACTCGGACGGGGCTACCTCCTTGAAGACAAGCTGTCATTCCCTTTCCACCTAGTTGCCCGTCCGGTCTTCATTGTGATCCCATCCACCCTTTCCTTCATCCGATATCATTCCCCAGTGATGATATTCTCCATCTACGAGTGGTCTCCATACCCCTCGATGCGTAGACGTACTAATTTAAGCAGAGCGACTACCGTCCTGAGGCTAATAATCAGGAAAGAGGGACCTACTGCACGCTAGGGTTCCAATCAACTCCTATCACTTAATGCACATGCAAACTTGCATCCCTAGCTAGTGATAGAAATAAAAATTTAAAATAGGGATAATGCACCGGGGCTTGCCTTGGGTCTGCTCTTGCTCAACAACGGCACCTCCAGCTCCTTCGGGTTCTCGCTTCGGTCCCGTCTCCACGTGGTTCACGGCGTGATCTATATGATGCAAAGATGCTGCTATACGAGAAGATTCATGGCACTTCCTCAATAAATACGTTAATATACACTGTTATTCGTGGAAGTAGGCGGGGTGTGATGATGCGTTCAGTATTATATCGTATGGAGTGGGGCACCGGGTGAGGGCGCTCGTGTATTTCCTTCATGGACTCCAGTAATTAGTTGCGACGACGTTGCACCAAGGTATGGTGGGTTTGTGTGTGCCGGGGTGAAACTACGTAAGTGATGTCCATGACTAGTAGGTGCTAATTAATTAGTATTTTAGTGTGTCGAGCAAAACCCTCGTAAGGTACTAAGTAGCCGTGAACTAGCCCTAAAGCGGAACCATTTTTATTAACGGGTAAAATTGCACTCGGGGCATAATTTATTAAGTTGACATGATTCTGATCTTCAAATGGGCAGGGTGATTTATTATAATTAGATTATACCAGAAGTAATTTATTTGCCAAGTTTCACTATCAAGCACCAAGCCAATAATTGTGATTAATTATTATAAGGAAAAAGGGCATTAAATTATTTTCAGCTAATATACAAAGATTTACACTATGACATTTTTCCAGAGAGACTACAA
The DNA here is from genome assembly GCA_030378355.1 of Eleusine indica. Classification (NCBI taxonomy): domain Eukaryota; kingdom Viridiplantae; phylum Streptophyta; class Magnoliopsida; order Poales; family Poaceae; genus Eleusine; species Eleusine indica. Next base: position 53,302,760 of record CM059494.1, read on the forward strand.
CTGATAATCCTACCTGGTGACCAAATTTCAAGATTTTATCAGCTCTCTGTAATTAATTATGAATTTATGAGTGTTTTTATCATATAATTAAATGCTACAGGTAAAACTGACATGCACTGTAACTTAGCATTTTTTCTTATTAGTACTAATCCAGACAAGGCTAACAAAATTTACCTTGCCTCTAAATTCCTATTAATCATTTTACTATGCATTTTACAAGTTTATCTCAATTCTGGAAATAGATTTAAATGAGAAATTCAGTTTTTATCACGTGGGCCGCATCTAGCCAGCCCGTCGGGCTGAAACTCGCTCGGCCCAATGGCCGAGCGCTCGCGCGGGAGCGCTCTCGGGCCAGGCGCGGCCCGAGCGCGAGGCCAGGCCCACAGGCCATCGCGGCCCAGTGGCCAGCGCGACCGAGCCGAGCGCGCGGTGGCGCGAGCATGGCGGCCAGCCGGGGGAAACGGCAGGACCCGCATTGGCACGGCAGCGATGGTTGGGGAAAAGTAAACACGCGGCGCACGAGAGTGAACAAGGTGGCTCACCGGAACTAGCTCGGCGACGACGAGGCGGAGCTCCGGCGGTCGGCGGCGGTGTTCCGGACGAATGGCTGCACGGGGAAGAGGCGAGTGAGGTGAGGAAGGAAAAGGAGGGGCTTTCACGCGTGCCTGTGCAAGGAATCGACTAGGAGCTCACCGTGGGGGTCAGGCAACGCGGAGGGGCAGCGGTCGGAGGCGGGAGAGAAAGGGTCGATTCACGGCGGCTCGGAGCGGAACGAAGACGGCAGCTCCGCGGGGAGCACCAGGGCGTTGGCGCGAAGCTGGTGGTGCTCACGGCAAGGGCGGAGGGGCGGTGCAGCGGCCGGGCGACGCGGGGAAGAGGTGACGGCGGAGGCAGAAGTGAGCGGGAGAGAGAGAGAGAGCGAGAGCGAAGGGAGTGAATGGGGGGCCGTTCGGACAGGCGACAAAGGGGATGTCCGAGCGCGCGTGGGGCCTTCGATCCGCGGCAACGACCGCTGGCCATATGCCGGCGACCACGCGGCGCGCGCCGAGTCGGGCGGAGCAGCGGCAGCCGGGTGTGTTTTCTCTGGGTCGCTGACAGATGGGTCCCACGGGGATTTTTCTTTTTCTTTTCTTTTTCCAATCCTAACAGCCGACTGCAATTGTTATTTTTGTTAGAATTAATTTATAGCTACTAAAATTAGAATAAAAATAGGGTTGGATCCCCATGATGTGATGAGTTTAATAAAAATACTAACTACCATCAGTTCCCAATAAAATTTGATTAGGAAATTTGTGAATAGAGCTAGTTTTTGACCATTCTAGCATTTATTTGGGGCCTTTATTCATGGAAGAAAAATCTGAGAAAATTCCTAAAATTCTCCTTGACCATGACCATCAACATATAATTTTTTCAGTGGTGACCGTAACTGAAAATTCGGGACTTGTAGTGCAAGGGTCATTCAATTTGGTTTGAATTCGATTTGAATTGAAAAATTTAAAATTCAAATTCCTAGTGTTAGGTCTCATGCTGACTAAGTATTATCCTAGGGACCCCTTTTTGCACTAGGAGTGTCACAAAACTTCTCTTCGCATCTCGGCGCTCAGCATCAACCCCCCCCCCCCCCCCCCCCCCCCCCCCCCGCACACACACACCTGTCCTACACTTCTTCTGTCTAGCGCATGCGATTGTCCCTACGCATGCTCGTTGTCACCGGTGAGCTTGCCAGGGATCCTGCACCATACATACTAGATAGTCGGCACACCTTCCCTAAAGCCGCGCACTGCACATCCACGAGCCTTCTCTCTCTCTCTCTCTCAGCCTATAACTTTTAAAAAACCAAGAGCGCAGGCAACAAATTAGCGGATAATCCTCTCTATATTTTGTTTTCAAGACTGGTCAGCTCTCATGCACGGTTCATCTGATTTGACTGATTCATTAATTAGCTTTTACCTTTCCTGTGAATGTAACCTTGCTATTACATTGTTCTAGTCCACCGGCCTACGTAAGTTGATTTCTTTTCTTTTGTTTAGAAGTTGCTAGCTAGTCAATGCATATCCTCTCAGTGCTTTACGCATTTAGGGAACTCAAAATGATGGTGACATATTTTGGTTGCTAATAATCTGCTTCTTTTACAGTTGATATTATTATGCATGGAAAACATCAATGGTCTATATTGTACCACGTCTCATATCACATTTACAATATTTATTGTCAAGTAATTAAGTATATTTGTGCAGCCCTGAAGCATTTCATATATTGTATAAACTGAAATTCTTGTATGGTATATACTTATTTTGAAATATCCATTTTACTTGTGTCGTTTGAGTCATCCTTACATTTGTTTCCAATGGCAATTTTGGTCTCCTAAGATGAGGATCGAATTAGACTCAGATTAGACCCTTTTTATTTGACTTCGATGTAATTTTTTACACTTAATAAAATTGCTTTAGAATAATTTATTATATGGAAAGCACGAGCAACCAAATATATTTTAGCTTACATGTATAATATATATATATATATATATATATATATATATATATATATATATATATATATATATATATATATATATATATTGAGGTAGTATAGTATAATAGTAGAATTTGTTATTGCAACTCTAGTTTGTTAGTGAACTGAAATCACACAATATGTACTCGATTTCTAGGAATGCACTTTCTACATAGATTTGCTAGTTTCTAAACAACTATGAATAGCCAATTTTGTTTATGAATATTGTAATTTAGATTCACATAATAACCCAAATTAGGTTTAGGAAAGTGGACGGCGTCAATATAGGTCCCCCGTGAATAAAGAGGGTAAGAGACACACAACCTTAATCATAAAAGAGAGGATAAGTTTGGTGGTGGTGATTCCTTGATGACCATGGAGGTGAGGTGGAAGTCAACATTGTTTGTGCTACTACGGGTATAGAGGCCTCATATGGTGGAGAGCTACCGATGTCGGTCGGTCAATTACGAAACTATTAGTATCGAGCACTAGGACCGATTCTAACAACTCGAATAGCCGGTTTTTGTTCCTTCCTTTTTTTGTCCAAACTATGTGCCATGAAATCCAAACATCAGCACACATGTCTTCCCTAGTTGCCATGTAGACAAGTTTAGTTTCGGCGTAATCTTATAATGTCATAAAATTTGTGTTCAAAAGGTGGATTTTCACTAGAACTTTCTTTGTAAAAAAAATATTTTTTTCCTTGTTAAACTTTGAAACAAAATACATCAACCTCATTAAGGTATGTACAATAATGTTGTGGCAAGTGTCTGAACAAGTGATGGAGACACCGATGCTTTTCCAACTAATATAGGACTGCACCAAGGATTGACTTTCAACTCTTATCTTTTTTGCTTTGGTGGCGGATGATATCACAAGACACATACAACGGGACCTTTCTGTATGCTATTTGCAGATGATGTGGTGCTAGTGGATGAGAGTAAGATAGGGGTGAACCAGAAGCTAGAATTGTGGAGACAGACTTTTGAGTCCAAGGATGATAGGCTTAGTATGTCTAAAACAGAGTACATGAAGTGTGATTTCAGTTCCATTCCATACGATAAGGGAGAGGTTTGTCTTGGTGGTTAGATAGAGCCCAAGAAATATACTTTCCGCTACTAGGGATCAACATTGCAAAAGGATGAAGATATTGAGGAAGATGTTAGTCGTAGAATTAAATCTGGTTGGTTGAAGTGGCGTCAAACTTCTGGTGTCCTCCGTGACAAAAGGTTCCACAAAATCTCAAGGGCAAGTTCTATAGGATTGTGATTCGGCATGCTATGTTATATGGATTAGAATGTTGGCCCACTAAAAGACGACAAGTCCAATAGGTAAGTGTAGCAGAGATGCGCATGTTATGATAGATTTATGGCCACATAAGAAGAGATCGTGTCCGAAATGATGACATACAAGAGAGATTAGGGGTCGTAATGCTTGTGCAACATCATTTGAGATGGTTTGGACATATCCAATAAAGACCGGGAGAGAAACCGGTGCAAAGTAGTAGAGGCGGACATTGGAGGTATGCCATGGCATACACTAAATTTAGGTAAATATTAATACATATAGTGTAGAGTGGCTATAAAAAGAATAATTTATTAAGTAAAATCCTATAAACAAACATAGCCCAACTGGTTTAGTAGTCATGGTTAGTTTAAATACTTAGAGTGGCATTTTTGAGTCCTCTTCCCCACTACTTAGAAAAAGTGAACCACCAGTTCAGATACAAGATACTACATTTACCGCCTGGACAATTAGACAGTCAACCCCTAATCGTGGTCATGAGTTCGATTTCTAGTGATAGCATTTTTTTCAAAAAAAAAAACTAATGGCATATCCTAGGATACAAATTTAGGTCCGCCACTATGGAGCGAGGCATTAAGACAGACAGATAATGTGATGAGGAATAGAGGTAGATCAAACTTGACATGAGAGGAGTCTATGAAGCGAGACTTGAAGTATTGGAATGTCGTCAAAGAGCTTCCAATACTTCAAGTCCCGTAGCCGGCGTTCCCGGCTTCACCCATGCCGCGTCGCCTCCTCTCTTCAAAACATCTCCCTCGAATCACCAATTCATCATGAAAAGTGGCGTGGCTACATTACATACCGGGAGTGGCCATGAAATCCATTGTGCATCCCACCGCTAAGTGGCCAACCTCCCCATGCATGGACCACCTTTCCTACTCTTCTTCGGCTCTATTTGGTAGGGCTTCTCACCCCCCCCCCCCACCCGGGGGAGGCCGGGTGGAATGGTAGACTTTTTTTGACATAAGTGGGAACTCAAACCTTAGTAAGACACAAGAGGGGAAGGAAGAAATTCACTCATTCATTAAGTGTCTACGGTGAGACGAAGTACTTCTGCTCTGGATTTTAGGAGAATCCATCTAAACAGTTTCAATAAAAATAAGTTTTTCTCTTCTTTTCTAAAAGTGCTTCTTAAATTTATATCAGAATACATAAGTACAGAAAACAATGTTGCTCATGGCTTTTGTACTCATTTTTTATTGGGTATACACAAAAGAATCCGTTCTGCCAAAAAAAAATTCTAGAGAATTTGTTTTTTTAGAGAATTTGGTTTTAGAGAATCAGTTTTGTAGAAAAGTCCTATCAAAAGAGCCCTTCATTATTATTTCTGTGCCTTGTTTCCTTCGCCCACCCCGCCCTGTCATGGCCCAAAATTTAAAAACATAAACTGCATTAAAGTTTGAAAGTTGGTTGGAGAATGAAGACTTCACTCATGAAAGCTTTTGCAAGATCATAACTGTTGTGGACACATGCAAACTCCAAGCAAGCACCATGCATATTTTTAACCTTATTTCGATGAGTTTAATATTGAAGTGTGCGTCTATGTTTGCATTATGTTGGGCACTAGTGGTATGAGTTGAATCCTATTTGCTGCATTATCCCCTCCTTGTTATTTGTATATTATTGTCCTTGAAATATCGCTGCTGGTCAAGGGTGGGTTGGTTTATTTTGGTCTTTTGTCAAATGCTTAGCCATGCTTAGATCGGATATAGAAAACTTGTTTACACTTGATGATCATTTCAGATTTGGTAAACTTGAGATAATGATTAATTTGATGACTGGGAGAGGGATAAATGGTAGCCTCTCTTGGTTGATTAAGGACCGCACATTGTTCTCGTTGGCCTAAGCACTTTTCGTTCTAACCACATGTCAAATATAATTATAAGACAAGCCGATTATCTTATTTCATACCGGCTGTTGGGATGACTTCATTACTTGATTGACATGCACAAGTATCTATGCTGAGTACCTCCAAAGAAGGTCCATAGTGCTCCCTGTGATGAGGATTTTCCAGCTTCCGGGAATGGGTGTGAAAAAGGTTGACATGAGTACCCTCTTGTGTGACGTCATGAATCAGATGAGCCGTATGGTCCTCATGTCGTGTGGGTACATTAGGACTCCCCTACAGAGTGTAAAATCAATTCGAATTGTCGCGATCTCGGTCATGATCATGCTTAGTGTTCCATTGAGCTTCATCGTAGTATTTGAACTTTCACTTGAGAGGATAAAATTGATAATGTGCGAGATGATATATGATGATATTTGACTTGTGATACATAGTGTCATGGGACTGTTTTAGGTGTCTCATGCCCATTAGTTGGTCTTTTATTTATGCTTATGGTCTTAATATTGCTTTATGCAAAAATGTCATCCTATGGCTTTCTTCCTTGCTACCTAACCAAATGCATTATCCTTTGAGTCGGGACTAGCCCACGGGTAAGTCTCGCGGAGTTTCTACATACTCATGTTTGTTTGTTTAAGTTATTTTTACAGGTATGATATTCTTGTTGTCCAGTTTTGGTGTGAGTTGGTGGTGTTTGTGGGCTGAGCACTATTGACATTATTTGACTTTGTTTTAAAAACTTCCACTGTGTACTCGTCATTTTTTTATACTAGAACCTGAACCAAATAGTTGGCTTAGCTTTTCACTCATGTTCTAGTAGTTTTGATTGTTGGAATTAATTCTAATGCTCTCATTCTTGTAAATTTCAGAACATACCCACTTTATTGTATCTCTTGTAATATGATGTGCATGACTTGTAAAGTTTTGTAATATGGTATATGTGACTCCCATGTGATATATGCAATGTTATTTACTGATGTGCTATGTTCCTAGGCATTGTTTGGGATGCACATCAGGAAACTACCGGGGTTAGATTCTTATTGGTTGAATGCTAGGCTTGCGTGTTGTTTATGAATAGTGAGCTAATTCAACTAATTTAGATTTAACTTGGGCGGTTCTGCCCCCCCCCCCCCCCCCCCCCCCCCCCGCCCCCCTCGACAGTGCTGACTTTTCCATTCTTCTGTCGGAACTTCAATATAGGACACCTTCCTAAAGCGTTCGCGACGAGTAACTCATTCTGTGTCCATTATGCATGCTGAAAAAGTTGCACATGCAAAAAAAACAAAGCTGCAACCCTTTTGAAAACCAGGAGGCCAACTTCAATATTTTATTTTTAAGACCGCACACCCCTCATGATTTCATTGGTTGCTTAGCTTGCGTATTTTGTGTAAATGTAATTTTGTTATCACATTGTTTCACAATTGCATTCTACCAGTCTTTGTAAGTTGGATTTATTTTACTTTTGCTTAGAAACTGCTACCATCAGTAGACATATTATTAGTGGTGTCTGTCTTTCGGAAAACTGTTGATATGTTGACTCTTTTCTGCCATTTGATATTATTATGAAAAACATCAATGGTCTATATTGTGCCACATCTCATAGGTCAAGGGCTTATGTAATGTGAGTAATCCTTAAATGTGTTTGTGTTTGTGATTTGCGAATTGTGGTCTAGCGATGAGGGTCAAACTAGAGTCACATCGTATTCTTTTATCTTACTTCGATGTAATTTTCTTTGTCGCACTTAGTAAATATATTTAGAGTATTTCTATTAATAAATCAATAAATAAATGTATTAGATAGTGCATACAATATATTGACATAATATTGTGTCATAATAATGCATTCCTTTATTTTGACTCTAGTTTCTCATTAATTTTTAGCCACTCAGAACTCAGCAGCCTAACTGACTAGTACACAATTTAAAAATGCACTTCTGGTATACCTTTTGAAATAATTGTGAATAGTGTATTTTAGTTATGTAACTGATGAATAGAATAGACTAACTCGTGATAATAGTTGTATTTTAGATTGAGTTAAAATTTAGTGGTTTATATGTTTTTTGTTGATGTTACAAAATACAAAGTAAACATTTGGCACATATTTAAATAAGAAGAGCAATAAATAATACCATATGTATAATATAAATATCAATCATTATGTGCAAGAACAACAAACAATCAATAAAGCATACAATAATGACATATTCATGCGTGAAATGAAAGATAACACAATATTAGTATTGCAGGTTATTAGTCCTTCCCACACTCCAAAAGAGAACTTAACAAGAAAATTCAACAATACATCTCAGATACCAAACATAATTGTGATAATTTTGTGGAATGTGCCAGTATAGTAGTAAACTAGTAGAACAATAAGTTGCAATACTGGGTGAAGATTTTCACATAAAACATATGGAAATTGGGGGAGAAATGAACAACCAGTATCACAACATAACTATATGCAAAGGTCGATGGCCAACTAGCTAATCAATAGGCAAATCGAGATAGCAATATGGTCCAAGTCGGTGGTCTAGTGATGAGGCCTGAGCAATCATCATGGTTCAATCTAGAATTATGCAATTATGGCCACTTCATTTTAGTGTCACGGAGAATAGGGAAAGCCTTGCTCTCCACTCTCCAAGTGCTTAACTGTCCGCCATCTCAAATGGCTGATTCATATGGGTGTCATAAAAAAAGAAAAAAAATAATCCTTTCTTGATTTTGCTATGAAGGTTCATGAGGACCATGGCCATATGCCAAGCTTCGTGCACAGGGGGCTGAGTATCATCAATGACACAAGCGTCTTTGAACACGTACAATAATAATCAATCTCAGCTGCTTGCTGTAGAGAGTTTGGCTCTCAAAAACCACACATGGCAACAACCGGCCATTGGATTTCATTCTGCTGAGCTGTATTTTTTTTCGACGCACGAAGACAATATAATCCAATTCACACACTTGTTTTGTATCATAGTAAAGCGCTGCATCTAGAAGATACAGCCCAAAATATTTATATGGTAGTTTTGATGGTTAACGACCAAGGTCAGCCCAAAATTCGGACATTGTTGTGATGTTACTAGCAACTTGCCCATGCATTGCTAGGGGCTTTAAGAAAAATACAACTATAGATATTCAAAAAAATTATAGATATGGAGTATGATAGATATTTTTGTGACACCCTAAAATAAACTTTATTTCTAAGCTGGCTTCACTGAAAGTGCAAAAGCCAGAGGATAAAAGATTGAAAAAACAACACTATTCTCAAGCCCTGAGTGCTTATCACCTTAGGTGCCTGCAATGCAAGTAATGGAGATGAGTACACCTATAGCTATTCCTCATAGGACTGCTGAGGAGTTTATTCGTAGGGGATGCTATGGAGGTCATGCCGGAATCAAGGAGAAATCAGAGTAATCCAAAGCGATGTTCAGCATCAGGATGAAAAATCTAACCAACGCGCCAAGGGCCATTCAATCAGATAACCAGTGATCAATCAAGGCCTGGATACGCCGCGATGCAAAGAAACGATACGATTGATAGAAGATACATGCCCCGCAACTAAAATCATGGCACCGTGGAGTTTGCTCACAGGCATGTCGGAACGGGCTTTTTTTTACCTTAATATTGATAGTACCCTCCGGCCATGCTTACTGGATCAACAGAGGATAGCCGGCACTCCAGCAGCCGGCGCCATCACGCAAGTCCTTGCCGGACACCAGCAAGACGCTGTCTCCACCGAGAACAACGTCATCGTCATCCTCGGCTTCAGCATCACAGTCCGTTTATCTTGGTTTAACCATGACTAAACACAATCAAAAACTATAATGTAACTGAAATGGAAACTAACCAATGTAAGAGACACTATAAATAAATTTAATGGCAATCCGGGATGAAGCTCTGAAGCACACAATCAGTACTTCAGCACACTAACTATCTAGCATGACTGAGCAACAGACTTTTTACGTCCAACCCAAAAGCAAAGCCCACAATTGACTAGGCCAGGGGCAGGCTAGAACAGAGCCGAGCAGAGCATTCGGTTGTAGAAGCAGAGGATTCGATTTGAGGGTTGCCGCCCTACGGCATCCAAAGGCAAATTAAGAAGCGCGCGGCGCCCCCTCGAGCGAACACCCGCGAGCTTCGATCAGGGAGAGCGCGGCGCACTCGGCGGCGTAATAGGGACCTTGACGCCGCCTGGTAGATAAGGCGGCAGCATGGCGTGTCGCTCTTCCGGCAGCGCTCAGTCCCATGAGTCCGGCAGCGCAGATCACGTGAAGCTCGGAGCCAACCACGAACGCGGAACGCGCCATGTCCAGCAACCTCCTCACCACGGCGTCGCGTGTTCATCTCCAAGTGTGGTCGATGGCATGGCTACAAGACGCCAGAGTAGCCCTGAACTCCCCTTCGCATCCCACCACTCGGCGTCAAGGCTTCCCACACAAAAGTACGCAGGAGCTGTACTGCTCTAGTTCTTATCACTATTTAGGAATTGCTGCCGTTAATGCACATTTCATAGTGGTTTATGCATTTTGGGAATTGAAAACGGTATCATATTTTGTTTGGTAAAAATCGGCCTATTTTCTGTTTTATATTATTATGAAAATTAGAACATCAATGGTCTATATCGTGCCATGTCTCATACTATCATATTTATAATACTTAATTTGAAGTAACTAAATATATATTTATGAAGTCTTGAAGCATTTCATATATTGTGTACATTAAAATTCTTGTATGTCATATTCTTATTTTTAAATATACATTTCGCTTGTGTAGTGCGAGCCATTCTCAAAGTGTTTGTGTACGTGATAGGAATTGTGGTGTCTTGAAAACAATGAATTCGAGTCAGATCAAATCTTTTTATTTGACATCTTTGATGTAATTTTCTTTATCTATACTTAATAAAACGTATTTAGAACATTTTTTTTTAAAAATGACCCAACAAAGAATTTTAGCATATACCAATAGTATGCTGAGGTAATATGATATCATAATAGTGCATCCAGTTATTTCAGTACTAGTTTTTTTGTTAGTGACTCGCACTCCCTAGAAACTAAAGAGACTAACTAACTAGCCCGTAATCTAGAAATGCACTTTTTTCCAAAGATTCATATATTTCTAAACCATTGCGAATGACATATTTTATTTTTGAATATATTATTGTTCATTAACACAATATGACCTTGAGTTAGCCAAGTAAGACTGAGTTGATCTTGGTTCACAACGAAGTAGGGGGCCATGGGGCAATTCGTCATGTTCCTAGAAGATAGCATGAGTGTGGTGATTATATTGTGGTGATGATAGAGACAACGAAGATGGGGAATTAGACATCATCAAATATGTGATATGGGCATGCACGCGTCAGATAATGGGGTCATCGCATCGATCACTCAATTACAAAGAATACACTTGCCGAGCACCCCACGTAGATTTCGACAATTTGTAACTGATTCCATTTCTTTAATTTTGTTTCCAAACTATTTAATAGTGATGACTCCAGCCATGCAAGCATTCCCTAATTGCCGCGTGGATCAGTTTAGTGGCGGCACAACCTTAAAATTTTGTTTCTTCGTACAAAAGGGGAATTTCTATTACAGTTTTCTTAAGGGAAGTATTTCTTATTATAAATATTTTTTAATAGTAGTAATTGTGAATAAATTGTTTTCTCTTTTGCAGTTTTTTCTAATACATACTTTATGGAAATTTTTGCTATTTTTTGCAAAAGCAAACCACATGCTTTGGATATACTATTCATCACACGCAGATGCAAATTAGTGTTACTATTTAATCATGAGGCAGTAGTTCGTCTTATTTATCTTAATATTATGATTTAAATAACAGAGAAAGTAGTCTACAGAAAACAAATTGTATGATGAAAACTAGACCTGCGATCATGATTTCAATCAATTTTACTAATTCTTGAGGATTTGAATAATATAGGAATGGTAACCATCATCTAGTATACGACGCTTTCCAAGTTGTAAATTTATTATTGTTGATTGATGCTAGGAATCACTTTGGTAGTCTGCATTTAAAGTGAGATATTTCACACAACATTATTTTGATTGTTCACAGTTCAACAAAATTATAAACTACCAATTACCATCCTTACTGAAGGTACAAGGGAGGTTGGCGACGACCACAACAAATTTCATGAAGTCTACTGCTACACCGTGAAACATATACATCCACAGGCATCCTTCTCTGCATAAAGCAAGAATCGTAGTATAGCGAAGTATCGCTCACTGGATACCCAATTTGTTTCATATTATAGTAGTCCTTTCATCTTTATGTTCTCATAAATCTAATCTAATGTACATTGCAGAACCCAGCTGGTATATATATGTAATGATTTGTGAGACAAAGTTTATTCATTATGTATCTCGTTTGTAAATAAGGATGTGGAGATTGAAAGACAGCACTATATAATGAGATTATCGGACATGCGTTTTGCTTCTAGATGTGTTTTTGTCGGAATGAATCTCTCATGATAGTCATTTGAGACGTGAAAATCTGCTTCTCTGATGTGTGATCACTACCGGAAAGCTGTGCTTTGTCGAGTGCCAAAATCACTCGGCAAAGCTTAAAACACACTAGGCAAACAGTTTTCCGAGTGTTACACTCGACAAACAGCATATTGTAAAAGAAATACTTGGTAAAGAGACATTTGCTAGTGTTTTGTTTCGGACACTTGCAAAGATTTTGCCAAGTGCTAGGACAACTCTCGGTAAAAAAATATGAGTCGACGGCTAACACCTAGTGGACATTCGTCAAACACCTAGTAGATGACACTTCAAAGAAGCACGTTCCCATCGGCAAACACCTAATGGACGGCAATTGAAGGAAGCTCGTGGTAGGCACGTACTCTATTTTTCGGAGTGTGCCCTGTTTAATGAGTGTTTAATGGTTGTTTGCCGAGTGTTTCCACTTGGGCACTCGATAAACATTGTTCGTTGCCAAGTGTAGGAGATTTGCCGAGTGTCACCTGTTAGACACTCGGCAAAGAGAATATTTATCGACTGACAAAAAAAAGCACTCGGCAAACATGTGGACACTCCGCATTTTTTAGTTTTTTGGTAGTGGATGATTCCACATTAGAGCTTCTCCAAAAAATTAACCTAAAAAGAGTGTTTTTAGGAGTAAATCAAAAATTATTAGGGAGAAGTTTTCTTATCTTCTCCAACAGTTCGTCCTAAAAATAGACCATGAAAACATTTGATTAGACCATGTCAACATCTGGGACCATAATAATATTGATTTCCTTCCAAATATATAAGGATTAGGACCCCCCCCCCTAATTTTCCCTCGTTTTTAGCTACAAATGAGGTGAATTTAGAGAGAGAATAAATATGAGGTGTTTTAGGGAGCTGTTGGAGATAGTTTTTTAGATTAAACCTCGTTAATTTAATTTAGAGAGAATTTATAGAACTCTCTTGGAGATGCTCTTACAGAAGCAAATTTGAAGATGCAAAAAAGTGCTTATGAAACACGATGTCTCCAATTAAGATTCTGTCATAGATTCATAGTGATCAATAATTCGCTCCATTCTTTTTTTTTCAGGGCGGATCGTGCAGCCGCTGGCGAGCACACGGCCGTGGATGGTGAATTGGTGACGAAGAGCAACAACAATCCAAACGCTTTCGGTGGTGGAGTTCGCACCGTTCGCCGCTTACAACGTGCGGCGGCCGAGTTTGCTGAACCCGAGCACGTCCATGTTTGGAACTATTTGTATGTGCAACAACTTTCGTGTTGAACTTGTTTCCTGTCAGTCTGGATTCTTGAAGCTAGCTTCAGAACTTCACTGTTGATCAGACGAGGAACTTTGATGATTAGGCTGACAGCCGGTGGCCGATCTGTGATGGAGGGCTACAGCCTACAGGGAAGACCCAGGTGCGTCAACTTTCTGCCGTCTCAAATAATGTCTGATTCATATGGGTGTCTAAAAAAAGGATAATCCGATTCTTGATTTTATTTCCCTTATCCCACTTCCATTTCAAAAGAAACGGAGCCCCAAATTTTACAATCCGTTCTTAATTTTTTGAAGGTTCAATTGTCTCTTTGCCTCCCTCTCCCTCCCTCTGCTTGCTATTGTTCACATCCATATAGCGCTGGGCGGGGCCAATCCAATCGAGGAGGAGGTAGATCTCACCGGCGGGAAACTCCGGCCGGAGCTGGATGCAGGGAAAGCTATGGGTGCGATGTCTCACTCTCGCCCCTCGGCCGACCACGTCATTCCGGAGGAGGAAAGTAAGGTCGTTTTTTCAGAAGCAGATCGAATCCTAGCCAAAGAACATTTGGCGAGGGACTTGGAGGTCATTTTGAGCATATCGTCGAGGCTTGGACATCATATACACAGTGTTGAGGATTCATTGGGTTATCGTTTCTGGGCTCGAGATGGCGACTCTGATTTTGACGATGATTCAGACTCAGAGGTGGAAGAGACAATTGAAATGGATCCACCCAAACCCTACGAGGTAAGACGATCTTTCTCCTACTAAGTGGTCGGTGACAGGAACGAAGCACGATCAAAAGAAAAAGAATTCACCAGAGAAAGAGAGGCTTGATGCAACATCCAAGGTGCGGCCATGGCAAGGGAGGCTTCCTGGGCCTAGAGTTTCTCCCAAACGCACAATCGGCGACGCAATTGCGGCAGCCAAGGTATGCTCCGGTGTTTCCTTTCCTGCTTCTTCATCGGTGGCCTCGGACCTTTTGCTAAACTCTGGTCAGCGATCATCAGCATTGGAGTTTCGTGAAAGTCGGAGATCTGATGTAATCGGATCGGAGCGTTGTCAACGTGATTCAAATTCAAAGAAATTCATTAATTTAGGGGATTTTAATTGCCCATCTGAATTAATTGGTGTAATTCCTAATCAGGGCCGGCCTGCACGCATACCTGGCCCACAGGTGTCGTACCAGCCCACACTAGGACTGGCGGCATTATTTGCCAGAACTGCTACTCCCTAGGAAAACCCTAGAGTGACGGAATGGTGCATGTTTCTCTAGGAACCATTCCTTTCAAGGAGGACCCGGCGGCCGTTGAGGCGGCAGGGATTATGCGGGAAGAGGAGGAGGCAGCCATCATGCTCATGTTGATGGACCTATCGCTCTAGAACAGGAGCCTGATGCCCTTGCACTGGCGCACCATGCTGGTGGTGCAGCATAGGCAGGGGCTATGCTGCAGAAGGCTTTCGCGTCCATTCCCGGCCTCATGATCGTGGCGAAGTCAGAACCTGGGGCGACTGCGTTGGGGGTGCCCCATTTACAACCACAGGGTGCAAGCACAGCGGTGACGGGATCTGGAAAACTGGTGGAAAAAAGGGGTTGTCGCTGGCTACAGATAACAAGGAGATACCAGAATTATCGACAAAAGCTGCACCAAAAGATGGCAATGGCAAACCGCCATATTGTTATCGGTGCTACACCAAGGGGCATGAAATGAAAGACTGCAAAGTGGAGGTGTACTGTGAGATTTGCGATGTGAAGTCCCATGTCAAAGCAAGATGCCCAATGTAGGGATTAAACATGCGGTTGTTCCAAGCGGTTATACGGTGGCAGGACTAGGGTTCTTCCACATCCCTCACGGTGGGCAACAGATGCAAAAAAAAGTGATTCCAGAAATGCGCTGATTCATGTCACTGAAGGTGTTTTGACAATCCCAAATGTGATCACGAAATTGGAAAGGCTTATACCTGGCAACTGGACATGGAAAGTAGAGGCGATGGATCATAACATTTTCAAAACTACATTCCCATCTAAGGCCGAGCTGCAGCGAATGGTTGAATGGGGGGTAGTGCAGTCAAAGGTACAGGGTGCAAAACTGCAGATTAAAGAGCGAGGCACGGGTGGAGACGTGAGATTTATGTTGCCTCATGTCTGGGTACAATTCACAGGACTACCAAGCAAATTAAGAGAATTTCTAATCATCTAGGCAGTGGGATTCATTTTGGGAGTCACCAAAGATGTTGACATGCTCTTCACAAGAAAGTATGATATCTGCAGGCTCCAGGTTTTCATAATAGACCCCAACCTTATCCCAAACTTCGTTGATGTCGTGATTGGAGACTATATGTACCGATTGACTTTTAGAGTTGAGGTGAATGTGGATGACACAAACCCAGAGCCTATGGAGACGGAAGTAGATGGTCATTGGAAGAATGGACACAACGTAGGTGATGGAAATGGTATTGGAGACCAACCGTAGGGCAACAACCCAATGTTGGTACATACTGGACTTGATGCTGGAACAAAACTGAGTGGGGGAGGGCCAGATATCAATGTTCGACACATCACTCGACCGGCATTTCCAATGTTCCATAAGTCCTATTCGGGTAATGCGGCTCTACCCATTTTGCAGCCAATTGCATTGACAATTGCTGAATCGCCAGGAGCCGCCCAAGCCGAAGAGAACCTCCACATGGGGGAATAATGCCCCGCTCATAGGAGATCCAACGCAGGTGGTTTCAGATCAGGCTTGTGAGGCACAGGAAATGCAAGTTGGTGCAGTAGAAGAGCAGAAGTACGACTCAATGGCCACCACACAGCTCAACCAAGAGATGGCTGCAATCGATGAGAAATACGACCAGGATGATGACGGTATTGAATCGGTGGGTGAGTGCCAAACACCTTCAGCGGCTGCACTGGCAGCTATAAATGAGGCTTTGCCACAACTGACCTCAGCTCGCAAGGGGAAGCATCGAGCTGGATCCTGCGACGAGCACTCGATGGAATGGGCTGAACGTGTCAAGGCAATACGGAACGAAGGTACTGCAAATACTACTGACTCTTTTCTTTGTATTCCTAATGAGAAGATAGGCTCTTCATTGCTTAATATAGGAATATCTGTAGGTTGAGATAATATTTGCATGCTTGATTCAGTAGAAAAACTTAAGGCAATAGAATATAATAGAATTCTGGATACCGCTGTAGTAGACAGAAAAAATGCTAGTTGTAGAAAAGGAGGAAAAGGAAATTGCCGAAGAGGAAGAAATGGACAAATTCATACTCAACCATTTGTGCTCAAACATTATGGATTCGGTTGATGATTTAGTCACTCCAGCCCATTTGTCCGGTTCTAACAAAGGAAAGAGGAGCCATAGTAAGAACAAAAAGAAAAAAAATTAATCTTAATCACCTTGCATAATGAAAGGTATCTTCTAGAATGCAAATGGGTTTAGAGACCCTATGAAACACAAATTCATTTCTGATTTGACTAAAGAACATAACCTCCATTTCATTGCAATCTCGGAGACGGGTAGAAGAAACTTCACATCTCCTTTTTTGAAAAACCTTTGTGCTGGGAGAGACTTCTTATGGCACAATAAAGAACCTGTAGGTCGTTCTGGAGGCATCCTCCTTGGGAATTGACTTGGCAACGTATGATATTGGTTTGATTAATGAAGGAGACTTCTACGTCAAATTCCATTTATGTAACAAATTAGATGGGTTCAAATGGGCATTGGTGGTGGTATACGGACCAGCCCAAAATAATAAGAAGGAAAATTTCTTAGCGGAATTAGTCAACATGTGCAGCCATGAGAGCCTTCCAATTCTTATTGGTGGCAACTACAACATTTTAAGGAGACCTCAAGAAAAGAATAATGATAATTTCGACTATAGGTGGCCTTTCCTTTTCAAAGTTGTAATTAATGATCTAGACTTGAGGGAGGTTGAGATGTCTGGAAGGAAATACACATGGGCAAACAACAGAGGCATTCTATTCTATGAGAAGCTTGACAGAATTTTTCTTTTCACTGAATGGAAACAAAAATACCCGCTATCTACAGTCATAGCACTGAGTAGAGATGTTTCAGATCACACACATTTATTACTAAATACCGGTGACACAACATCTAGCTGCAGTCAGCCCTTATACAAATTTGAATTGGGATGGCTTCTTAGGGATGGGTTCAAGGATATGGTAGCAAAGATTTGGAAAAACGAAACTGGCGGGGCATCATCCATGGAACGATGGCAAGCAAAAATAAGAAAATTGCATCAGTACCCCAGAGGCTGGGTGAAACATGTGAGTGGTTCATACAAGAAGGGAAAAAAGGAAATCTTAGATAAACTGGATGCTCTAGATAAAAAAGTGGAAAACCATCTTATCTCTCAACATGATTTAGATCTAAAAAATTGTCGTTGTCAAAAACTGGCGCAGATGTTGATAGAAGAGGAAATATAAGTGGTACCAAAGTGCAAAAACAAAAAACCACTTGTATGGGGACTCCAATACTAAACACTTTCAGTTGGTGGTGAATGGGAAACATAGGAAAACAAGAATTTTCCAATTACAAGATGGAGACAAAGTGATAAATGGGGAGGATGAACTTTAGAAACACATCACCACGTATTACAAAAACCTATTCAGACCACCAGAAGAAACTCATTTCCATTTAGATAGTTCTCGAGTTGATGATATCCCTCAAGTTTCAGCTGAAGAAAATAAGTTCCTAATAGATCCTTTCATGGAGGAAGAAGTTAAGCGAGCGGTCTTTCAGATGGAACATAATAAAGCACCTAGACCTGATGGTTTCCCTATAGAATTCTATCAGGCTTTTTGGGAATTATTAAAAGAGGATCTGATGGCCTTGTTCCATGATTTCCATGAAGGAAATTTGCCGCTATATAGCTTAAATTTTGGAAGGATAATACTTCTGCCAAAATGTGCTGAAGCAATAAAAATCCAGCAATACAGGCTCATTTGTTTGCTAAATACTAGTTTTAAAATATTCACAAAAGTAGCCACCATGAGAATTACATCAGTTGCACAAAATGTGATAAGCCCCACACAAACTGCTTTCCTCCCAGGGAGAAACATTATGGAGAGAGTGGTTGTATTACATGAAACTATTCATGAAATGCATAAGAAAAAAATTAGATGGTGTCATTTTTAAAATAGGCTTTGAGAAGGCATATGACAAAGTAAGATGGCCTTTTGTGAAGCAAGTACTACAAATAAAAGGGTTCTCACCAAAGTGGTGCAAATGGATTGACAAATTCATTCAGGGAGGTCATGTTGGGATCAAAGTAAATGACCAAATAGGAAATAATTTTCAAACTAAAAAAGGTTTAAGGCAACAGGACCCATTGTCACCATTACTATTTAACATAGTTGCGGATATGTTGGTTGTCCTAATTAACAGAGCAAAAGAAGAGGGTTAGATTACGGGTGTTACCCCTCACTTGGTAGATAATGGTCTATCCATCTTGCAATATGCAGATGATACAATTATTCATGGACCATGACAAAGAAAGGGATTGAAACCTCAAATTAATCCTTTGTGCTTTTGAACAAATCTCGGGGTTAAAGATAAATTTTGATAAAAGTGAGATCTATTGTTCTGGGGCAGCTAAAGAGCAAGAACAGTTCTATTCTAATTTGTTTGGGTGCCAGTTAGGTGACTACCCATTCAAATATTTAGGAATCCCTATGCACCACATGAAGCTGAGCAAAAACGAATAGAGTACTATAGAACAAAGATTCAAGAAAAAACTTAGTGGTTGGAAGGGTAAACATTTATCAGTGGGAGGTAGATTGGTTCTTATCAACTCCGTTCTCACTAGTCTAGCAATGTTTATGCTTTCCTTTTTTGAAGTACCCAGGGGGTGCTAGAAAAACTTGAATGTCATAGATCCTGTTTCTTTTGGCAATCTGATAGCCACAAAAAGAAATACAGACTTACAAAATGGAGTATCATCTATCCATCTAAAGATCAAGGGACTAGGGGTACAAAATCTTGATATTCAGAACCAATGCTTGCTCACCAAATGGCTATTTAAATTAGCAAATGAGGACGGGATGTGGCAGGACCTACTAAGAAGAAAGTACCTAAAGAACAAAACTATTGGAGAGGATGTCAAGAGGTCGGGTGACTCCCAATTCTGGTTTGGCTTGGTGAAAGTGAAAGATAAATTCCTAGAATATGGATCATTTTCTGTCAATAACAGCCAAAATACCATATTTTGGGAGGACAAGTGGTTAGGAAACTTTACTCTAAAACAGATATACTCGGCCTTGTACAATATTGTTAGGAAAAGGCATGCATCAATAGTATCAGTGTTCAGTACGATTCCTTTAAATATCTCTTTTAGGAGAGGTTTAGTAGGCAACAACCTAGCGGCTTGGCACCATCTAGTACAAATGATTGCTTTTGTTAAGCAATACAACAGATTTTTATAGATGCAACTTACATCAAAATGGTCTTTTTACTGTTCATTCTATGTACAATGCTTTGATTTGCAATGGTAATGTGAGACAAAACAAGGTACTTTGGAAAATAAAAGCTCCACTTAAAATTAAAATTTTTATGTGATACCTCAAGAAGAAGGTAGTTCTAACTAAAGATAATCTAGCTAGAAGAAATTGGAATGGATCTACCATCTGTGTATTCTATACATAAAAAGAAATGATCCAACATCTTTTTTTCGATTATCACTTTGCTAGATTCATATGGAGGGCAGTGCAATTCAGTTTTGGTATCCAAGTTCCCACAAGCACTGACCATATGTTTTCGCATTGGTTAGTTGGTTTTGGTAGACTCAAATACCAAATGTTAGTTGGTGCATCTGCTATCTGTTGGGCACTTTGGATATCTAGAAATGATATTATTTTTGATAATTATCCCATGAAAATTTATTTATAGGTATTATTCAGGGCAACTCACTGGGGGAGACTATGTTCACAACTACAAACATGTGAGGAGGATTCCAATAAGGTGAAAGAAGCATGCCAAGCTTTGGAGATCATGGCTATGCAAGTTTTTGCCTTTCATGGATGGCGTTTTACTCATAGGATAACATTGTAATAATGTCTCCAATTTCACTTTGTTGGGTCTAATTTTTCTTGTGGTTGTTACACTCTATCTTAAGTGATTAGAGGCAGACGGATGAGCTGCTTTTCTTTGTAATAAAAACATGGCTATACTCTCTACGGAGGGAAAGGTCGGAACTTTTCCACATTATCTTATAAAAATGTGGTATGTGCTGTGTTTGTTAGTTGTGAACTCAAACAGTATATTCGTTTATGTAGTCTGAGACTCTGAGTACGCCACGCTAGCATCTTAGAAGTGAGTGCTGCTGAACATTCGGCACACGCCTGCTGTCTGGGCATACGCGGATATATCAACTAACCGTTTGTGGTTTGATACTGAACAAACAGACAAGGGTTGCGGCCGGTTCGTTAGCTTTTGGTGTCTGCACTAAACTGCACTGCACGACGCACCGCGCACATGCGAAAACCGGCCGTCGCCCGTCGCCTTTCCTGGAGGAGCAGTTTCGCTGCTGATTCACCCGTGCTTCGCCCTGTTGGTTTGGTCGCCGGTGCTACGCCGCCAGCTTGCACGAGAGCCGTGGATCGAATCCTTGTGCGCACACTACTAGCTGGCCACTCGCCAGGGGGCAAACAGACGTCGCCCGCACCTGCCACCCGCGACCTTCGTTCAGGGAGAGCGTGGCGTGGGCACGACGGCCGGCGTAGAAGGGTCCTCGACGCCCCCTTGCGGATCTACGGAAGCGTGGCATGTCGCTCTTCTGGAACAACAATTCGCTCAACATTGGTGCTTGCATCTGCAACTGGATTGGTTTTCTAACAACAATTGTCTTGGTGTCAGTTTTTTTATCTGCAATAAACTCCACATGCATCAACATTTGAACTTGGCGTCAAGCTAAAAGAAAAAAAAAATTGTACCTGTTGTAGATTCTAGATTGGTGTTTGGATCTCTACCTGACTCATCGTTATTTTCATAACTGAACTAGCAAAATTTCAGTGCGTTACTACGGTCACTTGTAATTATTTGTTTTATTAGTAGAAAAACTGGAAATATAACCAATATAGTTTTGCATATTTAAACTATTTTTTTGAATATGACGAATGATCAAAGATAATAAAAAAATCAACGACAACAACAATTTTAGAACGGAGGAAGTAATATTTATATAAATATAAAAAATAATTACCATATAATTTACCCCATCCGTTCCAGTTTATTTGGCATTTTAACTCTGATTTTTGTGTCCAGATTCATAGCATCTATGAATCTGGTATAAGGCTAAAACATCAATTATTTGGAGATGAAGGAAATAGTGTAAGAAATATTTTCAATACATAGTCTATGATGGGAAAACGTTTTATGGGTTTGACCTACCCCTCATGAACCATAAGCTCACTCCCAGCCAGCCAATTTACATGCGCTAGCAAGAGGGCAACCGCATGATTAACCTTCTAAAGCACATTACTGCACATGCATCGTCAGTTGAGGCAGGAGAGTGAGGATATTATAATCAGTTTCTTACCGTCATTTTTTTTAGGCAAAGTTTCTTACCGTCATGCCTTCCAAGGTACTGTATATATGTTTTGGTGGCATCGCGCCACTTGAGTTGATTGTGTTCCCCGTATAAAAGAAAAAAATGGCCAATTAATTAAGAAAGCGGCCCATTAAGCTAATTGAGGCACGCCAGGAACGACAAGCCCATCTTGACCAGCGCATGGGACAACTACTCCATCCGTTCACATTTAGATATCGTTTTGGAGTTGGGCACGGAAAATAAGGAGAAGTAAAAAGATAGGTGCACTGAAAAGGATGAGAGAGATAGAGATAGAGATATAGTGTGAAAAGAGAATATTGTATTGGAAAGAGAAAAATATGCATTGGTAAACGAGAATGACATATAATTGTAGAAAAGTTACAAACCTTAAAATGACATGTAAATATAAACGGAGGGACTACCGATAATCTGGATCAAACGGCCTGGAGCATTTGCTAATGGAACAAAATCCCGGACAGCAGCAACCTTACCCTAGTTTGATTCCACACCTCAAAATTTCTGGATCGAGCGGCGCAGGCAGATCGAGCATGGCATGGCCGACTGCTTGCTAGTGCGAGAAGCAACCAGCAACATATCGGCGCCGTCC
This sequence comes from Eleusine indica, assembly GCA_030378355.1. Lineage (NCBI taxonomy): Eukaryota > Viridiplantae > Streptophyta > Magnoliopsida > Poales > Poaceae > Eleusine > Eleusine indica. The sequence goes on from CM059494.1 coordinate 53,325,322, forward strand.
TGGGTCCTCTCGCCAGAGCACGCGTGCAGCTGAGGCTGCGCGCGTCTCCGTCGAGCGGATCCACGGCGGCGCGCTGTTCTTAGGGCACCCCTGGCAATGACGAAGCGAAGCAGTGCACGCAGAGTGAGGTTGGCAATGCCACGGAGCTCATCAGCGCTTAGAGGAGGACTGCATGGCCCACCGATGAGAATGGTGGCCTGCACGATCACAACATTGGTGAGCTTTCTATGGGTTAGGCCGTTAGGCTTTGCTAAATTTCTGGGACGTTTATTGATTTGGATCAATTTGTTTCCTACCTTTTCATTAATTTCCTGCTTTTATTTAGTCGTTATGGTTCATGTCTTTTACGGATCGCAAAGTGGATCCAATCCTGACTTGTACATGGTGTCTGTTTTACGGACGTAAGCGTACAAAGAAAAAGTTAGATTAATACACGACTATCAATCCATGAACATGAAAATACTGGATAGACAACCGCACCTAAATTAAAGAAGTGTAGAGGAGCACTTGTGCCTAATATCTATCCTGTGTTTCTTTGGACTAATGAATACGCGCTGCCGTATGAGAAGGGAAAACTGTGTTCGGTGCTTTTTGGAGGGAGTAAATTCTTCCGGAGGGAAATCAATAGGGAGTAGTAGGTTATTTCCCTCTAAAGGCATCAGATCATGTAATTAGGGATATGGGCCATGTATAGTGATGTGGCTTGGTTTGGGCCAGCCGTGAGAGTTAAATAGATGGCTCGGATGGTTTAACCCCACGGCGTGGAGTCAAAAGAGACCTACTCCATTGAATTTGGACCCGTTCCGGACTCTAGTACGGTAGGACACCTTCCTAAAGCATTTCGGAAAAGTAACTAATCTCGTGTCCATTGTGCATGCTGAAAAAGTTGCACATACAAAAAGCCAAGCCTACAACTTTCTGAAAACCAGGAGCCCAAGCAACAAATTAAGGGATAAATCCTCTTTATATTTTTCATTTTAATACCGCTCACCCCCTCATGATTTGATTGGCTTATTAGCTTGCGCATTTTGTGTGAATGTAATTTTGTTATTAAATTATTTCATAATGTATTCCACCACCCTTGGTAAATTAGAATTCTTTTATTTTTGTTTAGAAACTGCTACCGTCAATACCCATATTCTTAGTGGTGTCTGCCTTTACTATGGAAACAAAGATGATGTCATATTCTTTTTTGTTGATAAGTTGGTTCTTTTTTGTAAATTGATATTAGGCTTGATATTATTATGAAAAACATCAATGGTCTATGTTGTGCCACACTTCTAATAGGTTGATGGCTTGTGTAATATGAGTCATCCTTAAATGTGTTCATATTTGCGATGCGAATTGTGGTCTTGCAATGAGGGTCAAACTAGAGTCCATTATATCATTTTATTTTACTTTGACACAATTTTTTTGTCTCACTTAGTAAATATATTTAGAGTATTTTTTCAAAAAATGACTCAACAAATTTTTTTTAGCTTATGCATACAATAAAATGAGGTAATATTATGTCATAATAGTGCATTCTAAGATTTTGACTCCAATTTCATATTAACATTTGTGCCCTCCAAACCGAATGGCCTAACTAACTAGCATGTAATCTCAAAATGCACATTCTTTACACTTTTTGAAGTCATTTTGAATAGCATATTTCGGTTGCGTAACAAACACACTCAAGATCATAGTTGTATTTAAGAATAAATACAGTTTTAGTGGTTTGTATAATTTTATTAATGTCAGTATGTCACTAAATTTAAAGGAAGTATTTGTTATATATTTTAATAGAAAGAGGAGTAAATTAAATAGTATCATACATATAACACAAATGGAAATGTTAGAAACAGTGTACAATATAATGATGAATAGCTTGGAATTACAAAAGTTAATACAATACACAATCAGATCGATGTATATAGCACTAATGTTTCAAAGAATAGTGATCAAAAGAATGCAAAAACTATGGAAATTAAGATTATCTCTAAAAATCCAGGTTTTTTGTGGTTAACCTTTCAAAATCAAATACCAATAGGCACTGCGTGGAAAAAAAGAAAGCAATGGAAAGGTAACGAATTATGTGTTCTGAGTAGGACCAAAGAAGACGCTAATATAACCTTGTTTTGTTTGAATATGATGAGATAATTTCATTTGGGTTTTCTTCAAAGAAGCATTGGCATCGAATAAAGAACACATTTTTCAAGATAATTTCCTTATTGGTATTTTTGGGTGCATGTGTGTGTGGGGGGGGGGGGGGGGGGGGGGTGCAAGGTTGATTGACCAAGTGTTGTATGACCTCTTTGTGAACTACTTGCATTCTACAAAAGCCGTTTAAGCCTGTTTTTTTAAAAAACACAAACATCAGTCATTATGCAGAAGCACAATAAACTATAAGGATACAAATGTGACATATCCATGCATGACCTAAAAGATAACATAATATTAGTATTGCAGCTAAGTTGTTCCCACTCCAAACAAGAACCTAAGTTGTTTCGAACTTCACAAGCGTTATGTGTGGCGGCTTCCAATTCTCCATTGAAGGTAGCTTGATCGAGCTAGTAACAAATTACTAGTGTCGACGCTCGAAAAAAGGTCGGCAGATATTTTAGAACGGATCGATGGGGAACAACTTCGGTGAGATCAATCTCATAGGATGCACCATTTATACTGGTTTGGGCCTCCCAAAGGAAAATAACACTACATCCAGTTTTTCTTGTATTACGGTGAATGGTGTGTGATTCACCAAGTTCTAGGGTTTAACTCGTGATCAGCCTATGTCCTCCTTATAGGAGGACTTAATATTTATAGTCTAGGAACTGCCATTGAGATTAGGCAAGATTCTAACTCTATCTCTAACTTTCTTAGCAATCTTCTACCGTGTAGTCCAAGGTACATCCGAGTCAAACCTAATCGGCCTACTTCTTACATATGGGTTGGATCTTCAACGGGCTTTTATACATCGGCAAAAATTAGGGGGTCAACAACTAGGGCAGCAAGACCCAGCATAACAAGGAAAGCGAGCTCATCTCATCGATCAGGGTGATGGTGCCATCAGTATATGGTTAATCAAGAGAGGCGGAACGATTCATGGGAAGGAGTCAAAGCTATTTTTATAGGAAAAAGTTTAATTGTTACAAGCCCTTTAGGTGTTACCGTGTTACCAATTGCAACAACACCTCCAAATTTGCATATAAAATTGAAACAAAAATATGGATAGATAGAGCATGCAACCATCTAACATCAAGCAAAATTGGAGGTGCAAATGAAACTTGTGCAAAGAGAAATCAGCCTGTGAATATTGTGGATTGTAACTGTTCATCACAGATATGCAACCCGCTACTATTCATAGGCTCATTTCTCTTTTTTGTTCTCTTTTTGTATGGCCAGGACGGCCATAAACTAACAATCACCGTCCTTACAAGAACAACTACAAGGGAGCTTGCCAAATACCACAACAAATTTGTTTCCAAAAAAAGAAAGACCACAACAAATTTCATGGAGCCTATTGCTTATACACTTTGAAACATGCATCGAGACACCCTTCTCTGCTCAAAGCAAGATTCATAGTATAGCAAAATGTCACTCAGTGGTTACCCAATTTTTTAAAATTTGTTTCATATTACTAGTCCGTTTCAGCTTTACATTCTCCTAGATATAATGTACACTGTAGAACTTAGCTGATGTATTTAATAATTTGTGATACATTATTTGTTCATTATGTATCTCCTCTGTAAATTAGCGTGTGGATATTGAAGGCATGATGACTATATAATAAGGTTATCAGAGACGCGTCTTGCCAATCCGCATCTCTAATAAAGGTAATTGGAGGCGTGTTTTTCTTTTTTTGTCATGATAGTCATTGAAGACACGATAAAAGTGCATAATGCAACTTGAGACACGACGTCACCAATTCAGATTCTGGCATGGTGATCGCTTAATTGATCGCTCCATCCTCTGTTCTTTTTTGTTTTTTTACCGGGCGGCTAGTGCAACCGCTGGCGAGCACATGCAGGCCGTGGATGCTGAATGGTGACGGATGGCAACAACATGCCGATCGCTGCCTACAATGCGCGCGGCGGATGCCACGCGAGGGAGCGCGTAGCCGACCAACCTCTGCTACACTACTACTACTCCTTGGACGCAGCTGCTGCTCGAACTGTCCGAGTACGCCACGCTATAGCACCTCGGAAAAGAATGCTGCTCAACATTCGGCACACTCGTGTCGTTTGGGCATATAAGCATAGCAGGTATATATACCAACCGTTTGTGGTTTGGTTCCGAACTACAAACTACGGTTGCGGCCCATCAGCTTGTTGTCTCCACTGCACCGTGCACGACGCAACGCGCTGCCACGCGCATGCGAAAGCCGTCGCCCGTCGCCATTCCTGGAGCTGTTTCGCTGCTGCTCTACCGGCACTTCGCTCTGTCGATGGTTTGGTCAGGTCGCCGTCGCCCGCGTCACGGCCGATCGAATCCATGTGCCGGCACTTCGTCCCAAGAGTCCAGCCGCGCCCGGGGATCACGTGAACGCCGCAGCAACCTGGAAGTCGAAGTTGAAGTCCCATCTCATATGCGTTGCCCGCCGCACGCCACGAACGTGCCGTGACCCATGCCGCGCTGCCTCCTCCCTCTCTCTCCGAACCATTCTCACCCGTTAACCGCTATGCAATGTCGCGTGACTAGCTACAAAATGTGACGGACAACCATCGTGTGGGCTGCTGCAATGCAACCCGAAACCAAAGCCCACGATTACCTAGGCCTGACGCTGCTAAGGACAGAGGCTTTGTGCACAAGCGGCTGAGTGTCATCAACGACACAAACGCCTTTGGACACGTACAATAATAACCAATCTCAACTGTTATGGGTGTGTTTAGCATGGTTTATTGATGTGCTTATTTAACTGCTTATGCAGAAATAAGGAATAAGCCGTGCCAAACGGGTTGAACTCAAAAATGTTTATTGACATAAGCAGGTATAAGCAGTTTTCAAAGTTATACTAGCATAACTGCATAAGTATCAAATAGTAGCTTTTTATAGCTTACTCTCTATAATAAGTTGTTTAATAAGCACTTTTGATAAATGGCTTGACTGCTTATGTTATATAAGTCAAATAAGCTGAATAAACACTTTGATAGATTAATCAGAGCATAAGCACAAACTCTACTAAACACATACTAAGTCTCACTATAGAGAGTTTGGCCCTTGAAAAACCAGGCATGCAAACAACCGGCCATCGAATTCCATTCCGATGGGCTCTTTTTTTTTTTTTTGACGCATGAAGACAATATGATCCAATTCACACACTTGTGTTGTATCATATAGTAAATCGTGTGTGAATCAATTTAGCTGTACTTTTAGTTGAACCTTTGAGACCTGCATCTAGAAGATACAGCCCAAAATGTTTATATGGTAGTTTGAATGGTTAACGACCACGGTCAGCCCAAAATTCGAACAGTGTTTCAAACAGACCCATTTGCTTCATGTCTGCTGGGCATGATCGTTCGCCGCTGATTCTGTAGCAGTTTTGCTGCTTCATGAACGCCCCGCCTCCTCTCTCTCCAGACCATCTCCCGTGAACCGATATGCAGCGTCGCGTGGCTATAAAATGTTGAGTCGTCCTGAACTCTTCGCATCCCGCCGCTTAGCGCTCAATGCAAGCTCCCGTGAACAGAAGAATTCGCACCTCCCTTTCACTTCTTCAGTCTAGCGCGTGCGCGTGAAGTTAGGCGTGGTCGATATCCCCGGCGAGCGGCGAGGTCGCCACGCCTCCTGCGCCAACCCCAGCACTCTCGGAGTTTGGGTGAGAACCCAAAAGCTCCTCCATCCTCCTCTAGCTCCGTAGCCAGCACACGTCCCCCAAAGCAACAACCACAGCGCAGAGCACATCCATAAGAACCTTTTTCTCGGACGCTGCGCGGGTGCAGCAGTAGCAGTAGCAGCACCTGCTAATTTCAGCTGGTTACGAAATCCCCACTAATAAGTACTACATCTATCTCATAAAAAATGTCGTTTTTTACTTGCATCACTTTTAACCTTTTATCTTATTTTAAAAAATTATATAAACATTTAAATAATAATTAAAGTTGTTAAACCTATCGGATCTTTTAGCGTAGATTGAGCGGGTAAAACCTTTAAGACAACACTCTGTGAATGGATGTACCTTTCACCTTAGATGCCGATGCCAACCATGAGTGATAACGCCGTGTTCTCCATCTTGGCCGGCGCTATAGACATCAAGTAGTGGTGTGGGTGGCGGCTGATGGCGCATCCCGCCGCTGGCAGTGCTCCCTCTTAGATCGGATTAGGGATGTGGAGGTGGGGTAAATAGTGACAGCGATGAACCTCGTAACCCTAGCCGCTGGCCCCACCTCCTCTTTTATATGCACTGTACGGAGGGGCCCACTAGCCTCTACTGGGCTGAGCACCCCCGATCAGGGTGTGGACCAAGGCCCGACTAGCCGTTGGGCCAGATCGGTGGGAGATCAATCTAACATTCTCCCCCTTGATCTCACTATATACTTTTAACTTTATACTTTGAAACAACTCTTTTCAAAGTACTTGTTCCATTACAGACTTGTGTGTAGAGCATGTTTCGTCATCACGGTTAATCACCGATAGAATCAACAGCTACAACACACTACTCTGCTTTGAAACAGATTCTTTAACCTTGGACCTCTTATGTTCGAAAAACATAGACTATACCATAAAACCCATGTCGACTGTATGCTCTCCGAGCACACTGGACGGTAAGCCTTTAATGAGCAGATCTACTGACATTTGTCTATTCCTTTTATTCTCCAAGCATTCTAACATAATTCCAGACTTTCTCCTCAACAACGTATGACTTGTGTCAATGTGTTTAGCACCACACTTGACTCGTTGTCACAGGAACAAAATACTCAATGGTTATTGCTATTATTAACCATTATCAATTCCGGGTACAGGTTTTCTTAACCATTTTGCCTGTCCCTCAGCCTCATATCATGTTCAGTCATATCTTTTCATCACATTGATGATAATTCTTTTATTCTTTGAAGCTTTTCCACACAAAAACTTCAAGTGTGAAAGTTAGCGATAATTATGGATTTCACTACACATTTCACGTGTTCTATCTTTGTGCTCACAACCTTTTAAGAGCACTTGCACATATATATATTTATACTCATTACCTTTTAAGAGTACTTGTTTCTTTTAGCATGAGACGGATATCTTCAACTCCATTCCAGTGATCTATATCTGGATTAGACATTACCAAAATAACCCGGATACATGAACTTCATTAGGGTAATATCAAGCTTTCAACAGCTGAGCCATATGGTACCATATTCATTTAATTCTCTTCATATTGACTCTCTTGGAACACTAAAGTTTCCAATACCATTACCCTTGACAATAAGAACAGACGTATATTTTCTTGTATGCATACTTTAGAGACTTTTTTATCATACCTATGTAATATTTCTAATACCCCTTCTCTTTATCTCGGTGAATCTCGTTTGTCATAACAAGACATTGTACCGAGAATATTCTTTTGAACTTTAAGAACAAGAACTTCTTCTTCTTCTGTATCAGATTGACATCACCACTAGCAAGTAGGACGTCAACGACATATGCATGATTAGGAAATAAATTCCCCATTCTATATCTTTTGCACAAATGCAAGTGTCCTCTTGCTCTCTTTAAGAAAACCCAAAATTCTTATTAATCTAACAACCTTTAAATATCTCTTTTTAGAGACTAGTCTTCAATCCATAAATGGATTTCTACTCATGATGTTTAAAGTTTTCTTTCCTTTTCATGACAGAACTTTTGGTTGTGCCATGTAATACATTTTCTTTAGATCCTCACCAAGTTGAATTGACTTCGCTTTCATCTGATATAGCTCAGATCATGATGTGTCACTAATGCCATTATAACTCTGAAGAAATTATTACACGAGACATCAGATAATGTCCCATAGTAATATTTCTCTTCTATTTGTGTAAAGCCTTTTGTCATATATCTTCTACAGAGTCTTCTCTTTAGACTTATTAAGTGCTTAGTGACTATCGCACGTAAAGTGCACGATCGATACTGGAATAACATAAGAGCTACTCCATACTTTCTCTGAGAGTGAGATACATTAAAAGCACATGAGTCAACGCATCTTTCTCCCGCCAAGCAGGATAAGTCTTTTCTCAAACTTCTCCTACCATGCGGGTATTTTCCCAGACTTTGCCTGTCATACGGTTATAATCATAATCATCGCTTTTCCGTCATGCGGGTAATTCCCTCGAAGGGACATAAATGCTTGTATTGGCTCATATTCAATCGAATATTCTGTGACACAACGTTGGTCAAATTAAACATGTATATGCCTTATCATATCATAATCACTAAAAATATAATAAAATCTTGTTTATAGAGAGTACATGAAAAATAATATCTCAGAACTCTCAATAATACATCTGTTTCTTGAATTGATATCCAATAATTCTTTTATTTTGAGGCCATTCTTTAGAGGGGGAATATTCTCCCACACTGTGACCCTTTTCATGGTCATCTTTCGAGTCACAAGTACCCAATCTTTTGCTTTCACGAGTGAAAGCATGAGAACCTCTTAGTTTGAGAAAAATAGACAATAACCAATAATAATGAGCATAAAATTAACCCTACGTTGGTCTGATCAATGATATGCACATTAAACTTTTAATACTTTATCTTGTGTTCTAAATCACCGTTGGACAGAAATAGAATAAACATCATCTTTATACATAAATTCTAAATCATCGTTGGATAGAAAAAGAATAAATGCATATAACTCATAAATAAAGTGATGACATATCTATTAAACAATTTTACTAAGAAAGCAACATTATCATCAACTTTATTGCAGCGGAAACGTATAAACTTTCTCTAGTTAAAGAGCATTTCTTGATCTTTTGTCTGTTCTCTGAAAATTGATCACTATGATGCAAAATAATCAGAGGTTTAAACTCTTAAACGTAAAATTCATGAAACTATGATATTGTTATCACCAACGTTGGTCAGGAAATAATAATACCATAATTATCTTAAAACACACATGTCTTCCTCCTCTAACCAAATTAGAGGATAAAATCTTTCTTTGCAGCGAAAGCTTTCTTTTAGAAGTAATTAAACTTCTAATCTTTTATGCACAGAGATTTTAAATAATTTCGGTGCATTCGTTTCATCTCCATACAATTTATCTTGTTAGTTCAAAATTGAATAGAGATTTTACTATATAATCTTTCACATAAATAAATTCATGAAAACAAAACTTTCAGAAGCATTTATTTTGTACCCTTTCTCTAATGAATTATCTCGTTGGTTCAAATTGACTAGAGATCAAAACTGTACAAAAAATCATCAAATAAACATTCAAAAACCGCTTCTAAAAACATTAGAAACAATTCATAAAAGGTCACTGTGCCGAAATTCTATTTCGGTCCATTTGCGAAAACGGCCCACAAAACTAGCCATGCCTCATTCCGTCTTCACACATTCGTTTGGACCAGTAGCCCAACAGCCAACCATCGGGCCATAAAACTGGCTCGAAGCCTCATCCCGCCTGGGCCAAAATGAGAACTGGCCTAGCCAGCGCTAGGCGCTGTGCCTGCTCCTGCTGTCCATCCATGATGGATGGTTGTCCATCGATCTCGTGCAAACAAAACCAAGAGGCAGCCGGTACTCAAACCCTAGCCCCATTTTCATCTCTCTTTGCCAGCTCTCACGCCGCATGCTAGCGGCAGTGGAGCGGGCCTCTCCCGCGGCGGCGGTGTCCGCCGGTGACGGTGAGTGGTGGCGCGCCAGCTCTTGGCCGCGGCGGCCGTCTCCCCCCTCTATTTCTTTCCCCAGCATAGCCCGAAGGCAACAACATGGGCGGCGGAGCAAGGGAAAGTGGCGGCACCGCTGCACGCCCCCTCGCTGGCGCGCGCGTCCACCCGAGGGTGAGCGCATCGCCGTTGAGTGGCCGTAAGGCGGTGCCCTGAGCCGCGCACCGACGAGATCGAGGGGCGGCGGCTCGGGTCTTTTTCTTCCAGCGCGACGGCCTGCGCCACGAGCGGTTGGCGGCGGCGAAGCACCACCATGTGAGCACCACCACATATTTTGTTTCTAGGTTTAGGGTTTCTTTTCATCTTTTTCGAGCGAAGATCGATTCTTGTTTTCTCTTTTGATTCACAGAGGAATCCTTCTGCCTTTCTCTTGCACGACGGCGGCTTGGTGGCCCATGGCCGCAGGAAAGTCAGCGACCATGGGGAGAGCACCGCCAGCACGAGGCCGTGGCCGTCCCCCCCCCCCCCCCCTTTTCTGTTCTCTTTTCTTTTGATTTGGTTTTAAATCAAATCATCTTTCCTAAACTCTGATCTACTCACTAGAAACAACTCTTGATACCAATGTTAAACCTATCGGATCTTCTAGCGTAGATCGAGTGGGTAAAACCTTTAAGACAACACTTTGTGAATGGGTGTACCTTTTACCTTAGATGCCGATGCCGACTATGAGTGATAACATCGTGTTCCCCATCTTGGCCGGCATTGTAGACGTCACGTAGTGGTGTGGGTGGCGGCTAGTGGCGCATCCTGCCGCTGGCAGTGCTCCCTCAGATCGGATTAGGGATGTGGAGGTGGGGTGAACAGTGACGGCGACGAACCTCGAACCCTAGCCGCTGGCCCCCACCTCCTCTTTTATATGCACTGTGTGACGGGGCCCACCAGCCTCTCCTGGGCTGAGCACCCCCGATGAGGGTGTGGACCAAGGCCCGACTTGCCGTTGGGCCAGATCGGTGGGAGATCAATCTAACAAAAGTACCTCAGATTATAAAATAAATTCTAAAAACTAAATATATATGTTTTTATAAAATAAATAAATAGGACAAACGATCAAACACAACAGTAAAATGTCAAAAACAACATTTCTCATAGGACGGAGGTAGTACAACTAATCTTGTTATTAAACGGATCAGGTTACCACTTATCGCTGATATAGTCCACTCTCTTTTTTTTTGACACGCAAAATCTTTGTTTGCCTGTTTTTATAGATAGAAACTCTGAATATTTGCATCTCTTGATGAATGGTCATGTCATTCATCAAAGCAAGAGAAGAAAAACCGAGAGGCAGACTAATAAACATTTTTCTTTTGTGACCCAAAACAATGCCAGCTTGGCAGTACTGCAAATAAATCGTCAGATGTCTCACCACCTCTTTCATTTGTAATAGTCAATTTGTTTGCCCTGGCACAATTGTGGTGTCCCGAAGAATATACTTTTCTTTTCGATACTTTACAAAGTGAGAGAGCTGTGCAAGTATTGACAAAATATATACATGGTTCAGGAAGAGAAGGATTGATACGCCAGTCCTTCAATCATTAGATTAGATATGCGCAGGTGGATAGACCCAGTTCCATAAGGAACGAAAGAAAAAGGAGAAAAAAGATAATATTAGATCGTAATGCCAACTTGGCCAGATAAAGGGCTTCTTTGAACTGTAGGATTTTGATAGGAATTTTGAGAGATTTCAATACTTACGAAATTTTCCTACAAGTGTTCTTTGGAATAATGATTGTATGCATCTCAAGTTCCTGTAGAATGGTTTGGATTTCCAATATGAGGTTCAAATCTCATGGAAAATTTTCTTTGTGTCTATCTCTCTCATCTACGCTTCTTCTATCCACCATCCAAACAGATATTCCTGTTTTTTTTTCGTGTTTTTAATGTCATAGGATTCGAAATGCAAGAGCACTCCACTCCTATTTCCTATCTATGTTTTGAAAATCCTACATTTTTAAAAAAGACCACGCGAAAATAGATGAGAGTCATGAAAAGCAAGGTCTCCAATAAAGGCAGAATAATTCATCTAGGATGTTACGGGAATGGCTCAAATACGCTGACGGTTAATTAACCTCCGTCTTAAGTTATTCAACGGAATCATGATCGCAAAAGTATGCTAAGATGAACGCCGCTCATTGCTTGCATGAACAGGTTTATAAAGATGGATATAGCCCACTTTTTTCCCTTGGATGACAGCCAGCTGCTTCGTCGCACGCGTTTGTCGCGTAGAGCCCGTCGCCCATTCCGTCTGCGGCAGGTAGGCGCGCGCCGACCACGGGTGAGCTGCGACCGCGCTCGTGCGAGCGTGCCACCGGCACACGCCTGGGATTGTCTGTGCCCGCCGAAGTTGGCCCGATATCATCTCATCTCCATCGGGATCGAAAGCTCTGAAGCTTACAGCTCACACTCCTGCCATTGTTTCCTCCGTATATATAGGAACCCAACCAACGTCATTTTGGACCTGAGCTTTACAACAAGCTCACTTGTTATTAATAAACTAGAATTAGGTAACCAGTCTGAAGCCATCGACCAACGACGGTGCCTTGAATCATTTCTCATATATAGTGCTGATAATAAATATATGGAAAACAGGGTAGGTAAAAAGTAAAAAGAACATACCATTCACCAAAGCAGAAAAACATAAACAGCTGCTAACAAAGATATTAACTTCTAGATCAAGATGATCAGCCACTTAAGCAGGGAAAAAGTTCATACAATAGTGCTCTTGCAAACTCGTGGTGGTGTACACGTATGATCGGGTTTCTTTTTAGTAATTTACAGTGCGAGATATGTGAAAGTATTCCGATCATGACTCAGCCAGGGGAATGGGGAAAAAAGAAATCTTTACATTGGACTGAAAAGAGCCATATCCTAATGGCAAAAGGTCATCCACAATGTCGATTAACGTGACAACGTGGCAGAAAAAGTGCCAGCAGGGCAGCACCCTTGGCCTCCGCCGTGCCACATCACCTACAAAAGAGTTCTATCGTTTTCATAGCTGACCTCGCCTTTCCCCCCGTAGCTGCTTCTTTTGTTATTTTTAAAGTGATAGTGACGGGTGATGCTTGTATAAAGTGGCCGCCATTGTTTCGTCCATTGTCAAAGAACCTGAAATCAAACCAGCGGTCAAGGACGAAGCAGAGGCAGGGAGTGGAGCGCAGAGAGAAGAAATGGGAGTTTTCGGAGGCAGCGATGCGACGAGCGTGATGATCAGGCCGGTGTTGCACCTGATGGTGGCGCTGGTGTTGTATGGGGTGGCGGAGGAGATGACCGTGCCGGCGCTCGTCGACAAGGTCACCGCCACGCTCTGCCCCACCGACGGCGGGTCGTGCCCGGAGGCCATCTACCTCACCGGCCTCCAGGCTTCGGTATGTATGTCGTACACAACAGTGCATGATTTGACTATTACAGTAGCTGCTTCTTCATGTCATTCTTGTTTTTCTTCATGGCGTCTCTGCTGATGATGCAGCTGATTGATGTGGCTTCTGCAGATTGGAGGGATTTTCAAGACGGTAGGATTCACTCTGATGGGACAGCTAGCGGATGAATACGGCCGGAAGCCTCTCCTCCTTTTCACTGCCTCCACTTCCATCATCCCTTTCGGTGATTTCCTTACCCCATGTCCTCTGTTCTTAATGTTTACTTCCAGTAAATTTATGAAGGCCAAGTTGGACTAGAGATTAAATATGATTAGTCGAGTGCCCATCTGTTATTGGCACGTATCTTTACTTCTGTCACTATATGGTGTGTTCTTATGCCTTTTTTGTTCATATGCAGCTGTGCTTGCTTGGAACAATTCAAGGACTGCTGTGTATGTCTACCTTGTTCTGCGCACATTTTCATTCTTGATTGGCCAAGGAACCATATTCTGCCTCTCAATAGCATACACGGTGAGAATAGTTTAAGACTTCCCATCCTTGTCGATAAACGTGCATAGCATTAGCTGAACTGCTCCTGTATTCTTAAGTGTACTCTTTGTCCATCAATTGTAAAGTATATTTCAGCCATTTCCTTTTCAGGGTACAGACAGTTTACTAATTTTGCATCGAGTTTTGTTTCCCAATATCTGCATCACAATGATACTTAAAATAATTCAATGTTCTACACTTAATAAGGTTAAAGTAATCTGAAACTAAACCACAATTTACCATTAGTAAGGGTTCTTCAAGTGGCATGTTTTCAATGTAAATCGAGAAAATACTAATATGATCAAATGGAAGCTTGTAATTGCATTATTTTGATCATTTTGCGAATAATGGAAAACGGTTCACAGTTCTGAAAAGAGTTCTGCTAAATTAGGCAGACGTGGTCGAACCGTCAAAGAGGGCAGCTGCATTTGGCATCTTGTCAGGAGTTTTATCTGCCTCACACACATTGGGGAGCGTCCTTTCCAGGTTTCTGCCTGAGCAGTGGATTTTTCAGGTATCACTAAATGCGACTATTTCTTGAATCACCATCTTTTAGTTATTTGCTTTTCTTTGCTAAGTTTCAAACTTGTAAGCACCTTACTGTTTTGTCATAGGTTTCAGTCGTCTTGTTGATCTGTTCTATACTCTACCTGAAAATATATCTGGTCGAGACAGTTCAAAGAGCTCATTGTTCACCATGTCAGCATTTGTCATTGTCATCTTTGGTTTTTTGTTTACCGCGGAAACGTTGGGAATCTATCAAGGAAAACATCAGCATAATCAAAAACAGGTAGAGATTATATATGTACAGTGCACAAACATGTTATCGGTTCAGCAAACAGAAAAAGACTAAATAGTTGATGAGTTTAAATACATGAATTTCTGACTATCTGAAATTTGTTTCTCAAGAAAAGTTAAATACTCAAGTAATTCATGTACCTGAATAGTAATGTTCTTGAGTAAAAATGTGCAGAACTGTTTTGAACTTTTAAGATTTTACAATAAGATGAGAAAGCTATAACATTATTGGAATATTAGCAGTTTTCTGACAAAAGTTAGCTGAAAACTTCATGTTCATGAAAACTAATAGTTGCATTAACATGGGAAACTTTGAATACAATGAGGTTTGACTAATTTTCATATTGTCAAGAGCATAAGAGTGCTAATATAACTTTTGATAACCTTTTTATTTATCCTTTTGCATTTATAGTGAAACACTTAGGGGTGTCTCATGTGTCGCCTTCTTCTATAAATTGGGCATGATTGGCATAAGCGATGTCTTAATGGTAAATCTTTGTCTCACACTAGCCATATAATTTGGTGTTTGAAAAATGTTGGACACTTCATTATTATTTTCTTTCCCACAGTATTATCTGAAGTCTGTCTTCGGCTTTGACAAGGACCAGTTCTCTGAAATCCTAATGGTGGTAGGCGTTGGTTCAATCTTTTCACAGGTGCTACTTCAGAAGTTCATCTGGTGTTGAGAGCGATATTTTGCTGACCTAGTGTCAAATTGATTAATTGTTGTCCTGTGATATTGTGTTTCAAAATGTAGATTTTCATCCTCCCACTTATTAGTCAATTGATTGGTGAAAAAGGAGTATTATGCATTTCTCTTCTCGCATCTATTGCTTATGTAAGTTATTGCACAGGTGTCTTTATTTCACTCTGTTTATACTAGTTTATAAACAAGTAGTTAATATATCTTTGCGAAAAACTTCCAGGCCTTGCTTTATGGTGTTGCATGGGCATCATGGGTATGTACTGGAGCCAACTTAGCTCAAATTTTCTATGACTTGCAAAAAATTGTTTCGTTCACCTTGCTTCTAACTTGCAGGTTCCTTATCTTAGCTCGTCGTTGGGGGTCATATATGTGCTGGCCAAACCAGCTGTAAGTCAGCCTTGTATTTTGTCCTCTACGCACTATATAACATCATATTCTTATGGTTAAGCATTTAGCTCGAGGGTAGTCAGAGCATGAAATTTGTAGTACTTCATTTCAGTATTTATTTTAGTTCATCTAAATGATATTCATAATTTCCCCTACTTGAGATTTACAATTTTTTTGCAGATTTACGCAATCATTTCTGGAGAAGTACTCTCCACTGACCAGGTATATATATACGGATGACCTCTCTTGTCTTTATTTTCCAAGTCAAGCGTGAAAACTTTTATCCTGATCTCACGTGTCATTGATTCATGGTTTCTTTTCCTTCCGGCAGGGAAAAGCACAGGGCTTCATCGCCACTCTGGAGTCCGTAGCTTTATTGTTAGCACCTCTGTTTATGAGCCCACTGACCTGTAAGAAATCGGTTTAATTTCTTTCGTCAAACTGACTGACACACTCTACATATTTATCATTCTACACCTTTGTTTCAGCATACTTCATTTCACCGGAAGCCTCCTTTAATTGCAAAGGTTTCAGTTTCCTTGTAGCTGGTTTCTTCTTGGTTAGTAGTTCTCTTCCTCTCAATGTGACATATGACAGCTAAAGAATAGTACTACATAGAGCTGGAATCTGAGCCGAGAGATTTTCTCCAATGCTGACTATTTCTGCAGGCAATCTCCTTGTACTTTGCTTGGACGCTTAATCCAGCAAGCAAGGATAGCTGCGCAAAAGCTGAGGCAGACAAGCCTGATGAGGAAGCACCGCTATTGGTTCAGCGGCCTAAACACTGAGTTCTCTTCTGTTTCCCTCGTGTGCTAATTATACTACGGGAACTGACAGTGTTCACATATACATGTACAGTAGCAGTTTTTGCACATAGCCCAAAGGGCAACTGGAAAAACTAGCAATGAGAGTTTAGTCAAGTGTCCACAAATTGGAATTCATGTCCATGATAGTACGCACTATGTGAATATATATTTTTTAACGGAACAATATGTGAATATATTATATATATATATATATATATATATATATATATATATATATATATATATATATATATATATATACACACACACAATGGCGCACTGCGTGCTGAATAATATTCAGCGCGTCGGTCGGTTTGACCACTAGGCGGGTCGCGTTCTGCTACATACACACTGTTGAGCAGCAGACCAAGCGGTGGCACCCAAGCCATGTGCTTGGTCCCCTGCTTTTGTGTCAGCAGCTGCATGCAAGAAATTTTGGCATGATTTTTGTATCAGCAGCTACATATGACCTTGGTCTACCAACAACTGGTCAAACTAACTTTCGCGATCGTACATATACTACAACAGTAGTATACTTTTAGAAATGGTATATATACTACAGTCGTATATAAAAGAGTAGTATACTTTCAGTGCGCCTGGTCAAACCCACCTCTGCGATAGTATATCGCGGTAGTATATGTACAACCGTGGTCGAATATTTTTAGGTCAACAGTCATATATTTTCTACCGAGGTCGTATATTTTCAGGTTGACATTCTTTTGACCACCAGCTGGTCAAACTAGCCTCCGTGGTCGTATATCACAGTTGTATATGTACAGCCGCGATCATATATTTTTAGAGCAATAATCGTATATTTTCTATCGAGGTCGTATAGTTTCTGGTCGACATTTTTTTGACCACCAGTTGGTCAAACCAACGTCCGTGATCGTATATTTTTAGATCAACAGTCATATATTTTCTACCGAAGTCGTATATTTTCAGGTCGATAATTTTTATCATCAGCTGGTCATACCAATCTTTGCAATCGTATATCGCGGTAGTATATCACGATAGTATATTTTCAACTGCGGTCGTATATTTTCAGGTCAACGGTCGTATATTATGGTAGCATATTTTCAATCGTGATCGTACATTTTTAGGTCAAAAGTAGTATATTTTCTATCGAGGTCGTATATTTTCTGGTCGACATTTTTGTGTACTACCAGATGATCAAACTAACCTCCACGATAGTATATGGCAGTAGTATATTTTCAACCGCGGTGGTATATTTTTAGGTCAACAGTCATATACTTTCTAACGAGGTCAGATATTTTCAAGTCGATATTTTCTTGACCAGCAATTGGTCAAACCAACATCCGCGATCGTATGTCACGGTAGTATATTTTCAACCCCGGTCATATATTTTCAAGTACACGGTTATATTTTGAAGATCGTGATATATCTTTGAGATCATATATCGGTAAGATCAGATAGTATATTTTTAAGATCAAATATGACTAAAGCATATATATTTTAGAGGTAATATATCTTTGAAATATTATGTGATCATACATCTTCAAGATCTTATATATACTCATAGAATATCATCGTATACAATTCAAAAAATATAAAGTCACCAGTATATAAATATATACTCATAAGTACATAGATTTACACTCATAGAGATATACATTCGTGATAAAAAAAACATACACTTTAGAAATACATGCACAACTACAGATATACACTTGCACATGTTGAGATTTCATAATCAAATACGGCTGTCATATAAACTATCTCAAAAGTATGAAATACTCTCACAAGAACATAGATATACATTGATGATGAAATATATAATCTCGAGAAAATATTCACTTCTACATATCTGCTATACCTCTGAGCATCCCAGTAATAAAGCTAGCTTCTAGCTTCCTTCCATCCTCGCTCATGCATCGGGTGGGGGTTGAAATTTAAAGAAACAACAGAGACAATCATCAAACGGGTGTAGAAATCAGCATGAGAAAAAAAAATTTGACAAGAAACATCAGAAAATTGAGGAACACAAGCAAAAACCAAAATCTCCAACAAAATGAAAAAAAATCAAATGGTGGTCATGAGTCAACATCCAAAGTCTGAATATACACTGATGAAGGTAAAAATCAAGAAAATATACGACTGACATGTACGACTATCTATACCAACATTAAGCAAACACAACCAAGAGTGATTATTTGTGTACTGTAAGATAGTATATATACTACATGAGATTACAGAAAAAATAGGAAGAAGCAATATACGATCATAGATGTAATATCATAAAATACAAGAAAATAGATTAAAAGAGGTAATATATATACTACATGAGGTAGTATATATACAACTTGAGATTACAAGAAAATGGTTCGTTTACAGTAGCTATAAAATACAGATATGCGATCCTAAAATACTATTATGGTGGACACTGTAGAAATCCCAAAAGAAAAAATGAATTGCTCAACCATCAAAATCTGATAGCCTCTGAACTTGTGAAGAACAAAGAGAAGAATAGTATATTTTGAATGTAGAAATATTGTATGCACACCAGGCGGGTCGTGTTCTGCTGCATGCACATTGTTGAGCAGCAGACCAAGCGGTGGCACCCAAGTCGTGTCCTTGGTCCCCTGCTTTTGTGTCAGCAGCTGCATGCAAGAAATCTTGGCATGATTTTTGTGTCAGTAGCTGCATGTGTCCTTGGTCCACCACCAGCTGGTCAAACCAACCTCCGTAATCGTATATATACTACAGGAGTAGTATATTTTTAGAAGTAGTATATATACTACAGTCGTATATACATGCTTTCAGCATCGTACATAATGATACCGCTAAATGATGTGCTCGTCGGTCCACCCACCAGCTGGTCAAACCAACCTCCGTGATCGTATATATACTATAGGAGTATTTATTTTTATAAGTAGTATATATACTACAGTTATATATACGTGCTTTCGAGATTGTATATAACGATACTGCTAAATGACGCGCTCATCAGTCCACTCACTAGCTGGTCACACCAACATCCGTGATCGTATATATACTACATGAGTAGTATATATGTGCTTTCAAGATCATATATATACGACACCGCTAAATGGCGCGCTGGTCAGTCCACCCACCAGCTGGTCAAACCAACCTTCACGATCGTATATATACTACATGAGTAGTATATTTTTATGTGTAGTATATATACTACAGTTGTATATATACTTTCGAGATCGTATATATATGACACCGTTAAAGGGCGTGCCGGTCAGTCCACCCACCAGCCGATCAAACCAACCTCTATGATCGTATATTTTCTACCACGATAGTATATTTTTAGGTGAACAAGCCAATCCATACTTTCAAGATCGTATATTTTTTTGAACATGAAGGTCACCCCTTGTGACATGTCACTTTTTGTCAAGTTATTAGCATGTCGATATTTTTTTACCTCCATTATCGTATATATACTGCATAAGTAGTATATTTTCTACCACAGTTATATATTTTATATTGTGATCATATATTTTTTTTTTATCATAGTAGTATATTTTCAGGTCAACAAGCCAGGCCATACTTTCAAGATCATATATTTTTTTGAACATGAAGGTCATACTCTGTGACATGTCACTTTCACTATCAGGTTATCAGGATATCGATATTTTTTTACCTCTGCGATCGTATATATACTATAAGAGTAGTATATTTTCATGAGTAGTATGTATACTACAATCATATACACGTGCTTTCAAGATCGTATATATACGACACCGTTAAATGGCGCGCTGGTCAGTCCACCTACTAGCTTGTCAAATCAACCTCCGCAATCAGATATTTTCTACCATTGTCGAATACTTTTATATGATCGCGTATCTTCGAGATCACATAATATTTGAGAAGAAATAATGGAGACAATCATCAAACGGCTGCAGATATCAGTTTGAGAAAAAAATACACTCTCATATTTCAATATTTGAAGCACATGCACCACGAAATCCCAACAAGTGTGTTGCACTCGACCAGGACTGAATCCTGGTGTTCTGCACACTAAAACAAAGAACAAGTAGCACGAGAAATGACTCTAGAGTGGATGGTCTAAATCAAATACTATCAAAGTTGTACATACTACAGAAATAATATACATACTCCTGCTTTCACTTTATTTGTTGTATAAATATTATAGAAATAGCACTTCTTGTAAAGATTGCTCTTCACTGTCAGTAGAGTCATATATATACTTTCTGTTCACGGGTATATTTATTGCATTTTGATAGTACACTTGCACATGCTGAGAACTATAGATATACACTTGCACATGCTGAGATTTCATAATCAAATACGACTGTCATATAAACTATCTCAAAAGTATGAAATACTCACAAGAACATAGATATACACTGATGAAGAAATATATACTCTCGAGAAAATATACACTTCTACAGATCAGCTTTGCCTCTAAGCATCCCAGTAATAAAGCTAGCTTCTTGCTTCCTTCCTTCCTCGCTCATGCATTGGGTGGGGGTTGAAATTTAAAGAAACAACAGAGGCAATCATCAAACGGGTGTAGAAAAGCTAGCTTGTCACATGTGAAATGATTCCATAAGTTTGTCACATGTTTCCCTTTATTTAGCTGTGTACTATAAAATAACAGGAAACATGTGTCAAGTGAAATGATTCCATAAGCCAGAAAAATGATTCCAGTCCAGACTACCATGTACAATTCACATTAATTAGAAAAAAAAGAAAAATAAGCCCCATTAGATTATGAAAAATATTGGATCACATACCTCAAAACAATGTACTAAAAATACCCTCTATACAATTAGAAGTTTTTTATTTGAGTTCTTTTTTAGGAGTGGGGGTAGTGTGTGCGTTGGGGGGGGGGGGTGTCCACTGCAAAGCCAGTCCTTAATACGAATAATGGACCTGCTAACAAAAAAAAAGCAACAAAGAATAAGCTCAAGGGGTGATGTCCGGATGAGCCCAAGAAGGAGAGAAGACAGCTTCCACCCTTGCCCCTAACATGTGAAACATTCCCATCTTTAGTTTCCATACAAAATAATTAACATTTTGGACATGTTTGGGTTTTTCAAAATAGTTGTCACTATCACTTTCCGATACAATTTTTTTCTATACATCTCTATATTTCTTTTAATACATATCTATTTCTATGTCTCTCTTTCTCATTTTTTGTACTCATATTTTTTTTATCTCTCATTAGTTCTTGTATCCACACCTGAAACATCAATAGTAAAAAAAAACAGAGAGGGAGTATAGTTTGCTTTGAGCACAGCGCATGGCAATAGATGAAAACCCGCCGGGTTTTGCCGAGTACCAAAATAAAAACACATGACAAACAAAGTTTGTTGAGTGTGTTTTGTCTTTACCGAGTGTTTTTTGTGAGGCACCTATGGAATGCACTCGGCAAACCATCGATTTTCAGTACTAATTTTTCAGTATCACTCAAATTATGTGAAATTATGATATACAAATCCAAAGATGATAAATAGCTCTTTTGCATTGACGACTATCCGACCGTGATATTGTGGGTCCTGAATGGATTCTCTCCGTGCTGGCAAAATTAGCATGATGATCCATTCACATTGGAAAATGTGTCAACTTGCAAGCTGACTTGCACTAACAACTGGAATCAGGCGTACACGTAGTTATATTGACGTTCTGTCCCAAAGTACTCTATAATCCCATCAGTGACTAGTCGTGTCGGACCAACACGCCTATAAAAATAGGAACGAGCTCAAGGTTTACGCATGTGACAGTGATGACTGACCTATTTATGATGGCTCACTGACGACAAGCTATTAAACTACTATAAGAGCATATCCTATCCTGGATTGGTCTCGGCAACCGGATTTGCCGGGGCAACAGGATGATCACCGTAGAGCTCCAAAACGTCGACGCCTGGGAATTCATGCGGGCTGGATTGTCGAAACAAGCGCGCAATGCAAAGGCCTTAGACTCAGTCTTCCTACTAACGGATGTCAAATCTAGGTAGTCTAGTGCCGCGAGAGTAGAACCTTTTTGTGTAAGGGTCGGAATTCAAGCATTTGATGGCCTGCGGATATGTGCGTCATTGTAAATGTCGGAGGCCATCAGCGAACACTCAAGGGTGACTCGCGTTGTACCGGTCATCGATCGATTCTTCTTTCTTAATAAAAAGATACGTAGTTTTCCTACGTATATATTCTAGAGAAAAAATAAGAGCATATCCTACCCTCCATAGGCCATATTTTTACTACTCCTTTCTCTCTCTTTTCTCTTGTTGTTAGAACAAGATATTTCTTTGCACTAAGTATCTTGTCCTAATTGCAAGAAAAAAAAGTCTGAAGGTAGTCACTAATATACTTAGTTGTACTCAAGTTTATGAAGCAGAAAGCTGAGGCAAGCTATTAAACTACTAAGAGTATCCCGCGTCTAGCGGCTGTAAGTTTGATGAGGCTGTGAATAGTTTTTGGAGTTTATACTAATTAATAACAAATGTGAAGGCACAGAGAGAAGCTTAATAAAAAAAACTAACCATTGTAATGACGTTTAAAATGTGTCACATGCTACTCACTGCCTTAGCAGACTTAGGAAGATTTTAGGGAAAATCCCTTCTACGCCATCCCCATAAACCATAATCCCTTGCCACCGAAAAAATTCCAACCCAGTAGATGCCAGTGATGCGTCACTACCACTATCAACGCTTCTAGTCATCTGAACGGTAAATGAATTTCTGAAATCCCAGCTTTGCCCCTTTCTTCTACTACCGTGACCTGTGCTGGACTGCTGGTGTGAAGCGGTCCTTGAGGGCTGACGAAGCGGAGCACTGCACCGCGCATTGGTCCTTCCGCCCCAGTTCCGTAGTCCTTCTTGCCCCCTTCCTCGCCACCCTTGCACTCGTGCGCGGCGTGCAAGCGCGCGGCGCAGGTGCGGGTCGGCGTGCCCCTTTGTGCTCAACTTCCTCGAGTTCCTACCTTTCTCGTCTACTCCGATGCACCATCCTCTTCGATTTCTCTCTACCAGGCCGTTTTATCTATCGCCATTGTCGTCATTCGAGCTCACTGCACCACCCTCTCTCTATAATGGGAGGAGGGGCGTCGACGACGATAGGCAGGAGAGCACGAACAGGTGGAGCTCGTCAAGGATCGGCAGGGAGCTCGCGGCGAGTGTGCGGATGGGGAAAGTGGTGGCGAGGATAGGGTAGTACGACGGCCTTGCGTCCGTGGCGGCTGCACCGAGCCTTGGGAGGCCCCATATCGGCGTTGGCGTACGTGGTCCTTGCATTGATGCCGAGAATGGTTGGTGGCTAGAGAGTGCTGGTGCCGACGGGGGAGAGGAGGAAGGCTCCGTGAAAGTCATAGAACGGTAGTACTGGATGAATGAAGATGAAGGTAAGGGCAAATGAGTCCTATTTTAGCTCTTGGTGAGGAAAGTCTGACAGAGAACTATCGGAAGTGGCAGTCACAGGATAAAAAATTAGTGTCACTGGCATCTGCAGGGTTCGATTTTTTCGGTGGCAATGAAGGGATTATGGTTTGTGAGGATGGCGTAGAAGGGATTTTCCTAAGATTTTATAGGGGAGAAAAAGGACTACAGAAAGGACAAGTGCAAATGGCATAGGAAATAAGGAAGACAACTTCGATAGAGACATGTAATTTTTAGATGATTTCGTAGGCCTTCTACTACAGTGGTTGTTTCATATCAGTTGTTTCATAGTAACTTCATAATAAATTTTAATGTTATAAAAATATTTATGAGTTGTATGCCTACCACAAATGGTATAATAGAGTGGAAATTGTTTTTACTCTCAAATTTTAGCGTATGAATGTTTCTTTGCAAAACAACTAGGGGCTTTCTGTCACCTGCGTTTCTCTTCTGATCCTGTACATATCATTACACAAGCGTACCGATACCGTCTACATGAGAAGAAGTGAAGAACCCATACAAACATTTGGCAAGTTAAAAAAACTGTGTTAGCTTCAGTAGTTACAGTACGAATTTCACGGTTAGGATTTTGTTGCAGCTAAAGAATGAAAGTTCTGAACCAATTGCTATTTATTGCTACCTTTTTCTAATATATTTACATTTTCTCTTCTAAGTTGATCACAAAGCAACCATTGTCTCTCATATCTGATTTCTAATAACTTTTCTAATCTTCACAGGGAGTCCTCCGCTGATGGACGCGGTAAGTCCAGACACGAACTTAGGCGCACAGGCACCACAGCCAGTGTTCCCCACCACTTGGACGTCGAACTCTCTCACCACGGCAACACCGACCGCCTTCATCTCGGTGATCGCCAGCTCCTTACCGAGGCACACGCGGAGGCCGGCCTGGAACACCGGGTACCTGTACAGGTTCGCCGGCACGAAGGACCCGTTGGGCCCGGTGAGCCACCGATCAGGCCGGAACGCGTGGTGATCGGCGCCCCAGATGCTGGGCATGCGCCCCATGGCGTAGGGGTGGTACATGACGCGCGCGCCGCCGGAGACGTTGGTGCCATCGGGCAGCACGTCGTCGGCGGCGCAGAACTTGGAGTCGAACTGCACGGGAGGGAACAGCCGCATGTTCTCGAACAACACGGCGTGTGTGTAGTGCAGCCCCTTGAGCTGCTCGAAGGTGATCGACGCTTCGTTCCCGGGAGACTCGGCGCGCATGGCGGAAGCCACTTCCGGGTTCTTTGAGAGGAGCATGAAGAGCGTGGTGAGAGCAGATGATACCGTGTCGCGCCCGGCGAGCATGAAGCTGACCACGATGTCGCGGAGGTACTTGTCGTCCACGGCGTCGTCTCCGGCCGCAGCCATGAACCGGGACAGGAGGTCGTGGCTGTTGGCAACGCCAGATTTGCGGCGCTCCCGGATCATTTCCGCGGCCATCTCATCGACGACCTTGATAGCCTTGTTGAGCTCCCTCTCGGACCCGATGTTAAGTAGCCTCTTCATCTTCCACACCAGTGGCGACGCGGCCGCGCCGCGCATGGCGCAGAGTCGCGACGCGGTGTCGAACGCGTCGGCGAGCTTGGACACGGGCATGTCACGCTCGAGGCAACCCGGGTCAAGCCCGAAGGAGATCTTGCAGATCGTGTCGAACGCGAAGCGCCGGAACACGTCCTGCAGGTCGAGCACGCTGCCCTTGTCAGCCGCCTCGGCCAGAACCGGCATGAGCCGGGTCGTAATCTCTTCGGCAATGATCTTGAACGCGTAGGAGCGCACGTTGACACTGCCGAGCTCGAGGCTGGCCATCTTGCGCTGGTGGCGCCACGCGTCGCCGTCGACGTTGAAGATGCCGCCGCCGAGGAGATCTCCCAGAAGCTCGGCGAATTTCTTGCCTTTGGGGAAGTTGTCGAAGTTGGTCTTGAGCATGTACTCGACGTTGGCCGGGTTGGCCGTGACCGTGCAGCCGAGGACGTGGATGTGGACGGTGCCGGTCGGAGACTCCCGGAGCAGGTGCGCGTACCAGTCGCCGAGGTTAGTGAATTCCTTCGCCCAGGACCCCGTCAGGTAAGCCCGGCACACATGGCAGCTGCACAGCGGCAACCGGCGCACCAGTAGTAGCACCGCGCCAAGCGCCGCCAGGAGGAACGCGAAGGCGAAGAACGCCATTCCACAGCACCGTGCTGCCCACGACAGCTCCTCCGTCATGGCATCCATGGCCTTTCTTTACTAAGGGAGAATATGGAAGAGGTTGGAGCTAGAGAAAGGGGGAGAAAGTTGTGAGTTTCTGCAGGAGACTCTCCGCAAGCTTGTCCGCTATATATAACCTGGTTAGGCGGGGAAGAAGCACATGGCAAACGTGATTGACGTGTATCATATAGCTTAAACAACGTTTTGTCATGTGGACACAGGTCAAATCCATGACACCGACGAACAGTTTATGGCTGGAGGAGGGGTCGCTGTCGCCTACGTCGTTTTACATTTGTGGCAAGTCATAATTTAACTGGCGATTACAAATATGATGCTCTTGTAACCAAACACTGTTTTGTGCTTCGCTCTCACATGGTGGTATTATTACCGTTATTGGTTTATCCCACTGCTAGCTATGTTTATGCTGTACCTTTTCAGCCAGGATAGATAAAGAAGAAATAAATTATAAACAGCACTAAGACAAAAGTTTAACAGAAGCTTATGAGTCAAGGAAAAAAAAAACACATCGGTGCAACTTTTTTTAGTAGAGAAGGAAAGAGATATGAAATAAATTCAACATAATATATAATTAATAAAATAAAAAAGTAACAGTAAATTAATCTGGGGTTTCTTATAAAGATAAATATGAATGTTTACATGAAATTCATTGTTTAGTTGTCTCAAAAAAAAAAGAAATTCATTGTTTAGAATGTCCAGGAAAAACGGTTTTGATAAAATGTCAGCAAAAAAAAAACGGATTTCGCTTCATCATGTGAAATTTGGAAGAAATAATAAGCTGAAAATTTTGTAGGAGAAAACCAGATCTTTGACTAGTGTTTTCTAAAATTTTTTGAATTTACCAAAAAATTAAAAAAACCACTTAAGTTCTCCTGTGATCACTTCACCAAAATTTTACGTACATACCCAAATTGTTTTTTTTTCCTCCCACATGTATATCCAGCATGCCCTACCGGATCCTTAACAGTGGGATACCGTGTACCGCCTATCGGCAGATATCTTATTGGTTGTCGCTTTCACGCGTCTTTGGTCGTATAGATATCTGTTCCGTCCCTTTCACGGCGCCTCCAGCCTTGTCGAGAACGCAGCCGACGCGCGTGGATGCATTTGTAAATACTCCTAATTCTTTGTTGAGAACGTGCCCGCGTGCTCTCACATAGCTGTCCATCTGAGCCGGGTTAAACACGCCGGCACAAGGCTCCTACGTTTTGGTCCGGAACAGGCACGATCCGACCATTACTTTGAAGACTCTTCCCCTTAAAACGAGTCTCTAAGAGCAACTTCAGTGGGCTGATTAAATTGAGGTCTCTATAATTTATTTTGAAGGCCAATTTTTTGATTTATAGAGGCTTAAAAGAATTTTGCCCTCCAGCCCAACAGACTAAAACTAAGTCCCTATCTAGTCTGCCAGTGGCCCCACCAACGTCCTCTCTCTCCATCCTCCCTAGCTCGCGCTCGCCCGCGCCGGCGTCGGCCCGACGCCTCCGCTGGCCCGCGTCGCTGGTGTCCTCCCCTGCTCGCCCATGCCGCCGGCCCTCCTCCCTTGCGCGCGCGCGCCGCCGACCCGACGCCCTCGCTCGCCCACGTCGCACGGCCCTGCTAGCTCGCTGGCCCATGCCGGCGGCGTCCTCCTCTCCCGCTGGCCCACGCCACTAGACCTCCTCACCAGCGCGCGCGCCGTGCCGCCTCTCCCCTCCTCCCTCGCTCGAGTGCGCGTTGGCGCCGCCACCTCTCCCCTCCTTCCCGCTCGTGTCGGTGTCAAGGATCTTGGAGAAGGCGAAGGAGAAGTTGCCGGAGCTGTCGTCGGACCCGCTCTCGTGCCACCGGAAGACGGCGGCGGCGGGCTTCCTGGCTCCGGCGCTCCCATGGCTGGCCTCCGAGCCCACGCTGCCCGACACGGCGAGCTCCGTCCCCTCCACGACGAGCGACAGCTTCCCCGCGTCCTGCTGCTCCGCTGCCATGGCCTCGTCATAGAAGTGGTCGAAGTGGGACTCGTTCGATGCCACGCTCCACTCCGCCTGCGACACTGACAACGTCTACGGCTGGAACATCGACGCCAGGATCCATTCCGGGTCGAACCCGCCTCCGCCCGGCGCGGTGCAGTTGAGCTTCGGCGGCGGCATCTGGACCTCCTTCGGTGTCGGCAACGGGAGCGCCACGCCGCCGCTGCTGTCCCCCGCGCCGCCACCTCTCCCCTCCTTCCCCCAGCGCGGCGACGGAGGGGGAGCTTCACGTGGACCAGGAGGGTGGACGTCGGTCGGAGGCATGGGGCAGGTCATCGGCGACGGCGGAAGCTTGCCCTTCATTCATGTCGGGAGAGAAGCAGAGGAGAGGAGAGAAAAGAAAAAAATGATGGGGCCCACGTTTTGGGGGAAGAAATAGTGACCCTCTATTCCTAGGAGGTTTTCTCTAAAATTTGGTAAGCCACCAAATTTAGAGGCTCATATAGTTAGGGGTTGGAGTTGTGTTTTGAGTTTGGATGACTAAAAAGAGATTTAGAGGCCCATTAGTCACTCCACTAAAGTTGCTCTAATATAACATTGCAAACTTGTTTTAAATAAGAGTCTGTAATATATATGTTTTATTTGTCACTTTCTTACATAGTGTATATGGGTTGTGTCAGCTCGAATCCCGACATAGGTAATGCTTAGGCTCAGACGCAAACCCATCGTGCCGACCCGAGCACGACCTATTGAAGACAGTTCCATAAGCCGTAGTACCAGACATGGCCTGGCATGGCCTGTTATGGTCCATTGATATAAAATTCTCAAACGTTTGTGTTTTCAGCTTCTCCCCACTATAGTCTCCCCCGCGTCTCCTTCTCCCCGCAACCATCTCCCCACCGCCCGCGCCTTCTTTGCTCCACACCAGCGCTGTCTGCGCCTCTTTCTGCCAACTATGACGCCGTCCTATGGCTCTCCTGCCGCCCCGTGCCTCCTCTTCTCCCGACTGGCGCCGTCCAAGCCTCTCCCGCCACCCCGTGCCTCCTCTTCTCCCTGTCGGCGCCATCCACGCCTCCTTCTCCCAACTCTAGCACCGCTCGCGGCTCCTCTTTTTCGTGTTGCCCACACCTTCTATGCTCCTCACGGGCGCCGCCTGCGCCTCCTTCCCCCACCGTGGTGCCGACCATGCGTCCTTCTCTGCGTCTCTTCGGTCACCCTGTTGTGCTTCGGGTTGATATAGCACGAACGGGCCCAATGAGCTGACGACATGGCACAGTCCGTGTAAAAGTGATTGTGTAATGTTTGGATTTGACCTCAGGCCCGTCATGTCGGCACGGCACGACCTGTTAGTTTGCTCGATCCGTGCCGGCCTGTTAAGCAGACGGCCCGGTCCATCACGGATTCATGTCGTGCTGGCCCGGGTTGACCACCTATACTCACATCCAGTGGAACCCTACAGCACGCGGCATGATTCCTGTGGGGTTCTCGGACGGCCAGCCAGCCAGCGACGATCCTCGGAGCTTCGGAACCCGTGTCCCCTGCCACGAACCAGTCGTTTCCATGCATAAAGAAGCGAGCGACCAAATGAATGAACTGGCCCAGTCCAACATACCAGCCAAATCACTTTCTATTGGTTGAAATATAACGTTGGGGCTGACGCGTTGGTGTGTGACGCGGTCCAGAGGGCGACGTCAAACCAGGAACCAGCGGGCGTCGGGACCGGAGGAGACCCGATCGCCTTTCAGCTGCCTCTTTCGGTACAGTGCGCTACCTACCTTATTAGCTGCCTCGCCAATAGTGACATGCGACTCGGTCTCTAGCTTGCACCTTGCAAATGTGCTGCCTCGCCTGTTTTTGTCGCAGCCGATCGAGTGGTAGTAGTAGTAGTGGCAGCTGCAAGCTACCCGCGCAGCGGCCGCGGCTGAGATGGTCCAGTCCGGTCCCTTTCCATCCAAACTGCTAGTAATAAGCAAAGCTCCGTTGCCGCCGTGGTCCGTAGATTGAGCGGCCAAGAGATTTCTGCACGTTTCGCTTCTGCCGCCGCCGACCAGGCTAGGGGCAGGTTGATCTGGACGGAGAGCCACCGGCCGCTAGCTCGTCGGTAGCTTTCCTTCGACTGTACACTGTCGTATTATATACTATATATAGTACTCGTACTATATACTTGCAAACAATTTGGGTCACGTTCGCTTCGATCAGGCATCATGCTCAACACGCGTGCTCATTTTCTGGAATTCGTACTAACATTATATTTGGACTAATTTAGCAGTTGATAGTTTAGATGGAATGATGATGAAAGCACGATTGGTTTTGATGGGTTATAGTAACTTAACTAGCAATATGCCTGTGCGTTGTCACGGGTTTAAACATTTTTTAATTTTAAAATAATGATTTTTAAATTATTATTGGATTATCTAAATTTTTTTATATAAATTATATTAAATTATTATATGATTACCCGTGGGTTGCTGTTGGCACTTCTCAAGTGCTCCTTTTATATGTGAATATTACCTTAATTAGAGCATAATTGATATTAATTTAGGTCATTTACCTATGATATTCTCTATATATTTGTATATGCGTTGTTTTGGAGCTTTATTGCAGAAACAAGTAAAATTGGTGATTAAAGTGATGCTGGAGAGGACAGGAGTCCAGAACCGACGAAAAGCACTGAAGAAGCCCAGTGCGCCGATCGGCGCAGTACATGAGCCGATTGGCGCAAGGGTGTTTTGGCCCCACAGAAGTGACCGAGGCCCATTTCACAGGTTTATGGAAGTTTATCTGCGCAAGACATTTGAAGATATTTGACTAGAACATTTATGAAACTTTAAGATCTCGACGTGCAGTACAAGACTTTATCTCGAAGGAAAAGGCCCACATGGCAGCTGTGGAAGACAGAGGAACCGACTCGGAGAAGCAACCAGAGAAGACACGGCTTGCGCCGATTGGCGCAATCCTGCGTCGATCGGCGCAACCGCCTTATTTGCTAGAAACCAAGTCCTTTACGAGTAGAACCCCTATAAACACTTGTAAACCCTCGCCGTAGAGCAGGAGAGGCGACAGAGGGACAACAGATCCATGAGTTAGAGCCACCGGGGCTTGCCCCGTTAGAATAGATCTCTAGTTGAGTTTCAAGAACCATTGGTGTTAAGAGTTGATCCGTCAAGGTAGGTCATCTCGACGGGGATGAATCTTACTCTATGTATCTCAAGGATGATTGAATATGTTGATGATGGTTTTGGTGATTTGTCTGTCTTGATTCTATAATCATGCATGTGCTTATTCCAATTGCTTAGTTCTAGGCTAAGTAAGTTGATAATATCTTGATCGTGGTGATTAGGATAGTATTCGGACATTGTATTGATTATGGTTGCTTGATGATGCTAGTAGTGTGGTTTAGCGGTGACAGCACTAAGCCTGCGTAGCACTATTGGATAGTTGAGTAGGGTAAGATACTCACGTGATTAAGGGTTTTCTCTCAACAGCGATAAATCGGGAGCCGCTCGGAAAGCAGGGTGGTCTTATTCATTATAGATTTTCATTGATCTATGTAATTACCCATTATGATGCTATTTAATTAGACTTTCTGGTTACGATCTCACTAGTAGATATCTGGTTACTCACTTAACAACATAGGCTTACAAGGCATCTGGCGCACTTTGGCTTAGATTCACTAGTGTGCCGATCGGCTCAACTTCTGCGCCGATTGGCGCAACGACAGATTTACTGTCTGGCGCACCTTTGCGCTGGCCAGTCTTCCCCTCACGTAACCTAAATTCGACAGTAGCTTTGACTAGATCTTTTACTGTTAACTTTGTTTAATTATCCCTAAGGTCCCAGTGGATTCGATAAACCTTGAAATACTCAATTCAAGGGAAAAGTGCTACAATCATACATCGTCCTCTTGCGGTATATAAGTGGGTGCGTAGGTACGACCAACAGTTGCTAAGGTGTAACTGACAATGCATATTAAAATATGATTAAGAATTACCATCTACACAATTGGAATGTTCCAGAAATCATCAGAGCCGAAAGCTTTTTGTATGGAGTAGAACATGCAGTGATCGGTGAGCAGAAAACTTACAAAACTATATATAAACAAAGGTTGTTAGATGTAACTGAATCTTATCCATGTCAGGCAATGTAAGAGTTGATTCTCGATGAGCAATAGACCATTTTATACTAACAACTACACAACAATTTTATATGTAGAAACCATGGGTTTGCCAATGACCTTCTTCCCTCTAGAGAATTCAGTTGACAATAATAACCCACTTTACTTAAAAAATAGCAAAAGTTAAATAAAAATACATATGCAGATAGGACATGAGAATTCTAGAGGTGTCAAGCTTTCACCTGGAGAAGCAAGCCAGCCATGGCATAGATGCCATCTTCAATGCATGCACTACTGTGATATCAATTGAGTAGGTTATAACAAAACTTCAGCCTACAAGATAACTGAAACGGTTGAAGTACAGGGTGCTAATTCAGGATGACAACTTTCTTACACACGAAAGAAACAGTTCAAACATGAAGAGACTGATCCGGCAATGACAAAAAAATTCAGAAGTTGGGACAGATAGGAGAGAAGCACAAACTACATCAGGGTCAAAATGATTAGAGAAAAAACCACTTGCTCATCCACATGTGACATTGAGCTAGAACCTAGAACGATTCGTATAAAGAGATCTCAGGTTAAAAAAGTTGTATCTCCATTGTCGTTCTTGTGTGATCACCGAAAGGAGATATAGCTCTTGTTCACCTGCTATATGCATGAAAGACCTCCCAGGCTAAAGAGAATGAAGAGCACAATTGCTATAGGGTTAGTGATGAAGATCACCTTCAAACTTTAACCACGTCGACGGCGAGAGGAACCCTACGCGTCGATGAAGCCATGGATGCGAGGCAAACTCGACAGAGTTGTCAGCTACACCATGGATGCTACATCACGTTAGCCGGTTAGCTCTAGGACGACGACGTCTGCACACAGTAGGCCGGAGGGCGCCTGCCCAACATATGTGATCTCCATAACAACAGGCGACCCGATCGATCTCTAGTTCTCCACACCTAAGTTTCTTCATAGCGCACACGGGACATGGGTGACGATGACGGCTCGATCGATCTCTTCACAGCTCGCATGACGATGATGACGGCTTGATCAATCTCCACAGGTCACACGACGATGACAACGGCCCGATTAATCTCCACAGCTGACATACGGCAACAATGATGACGGGCGTGACCGGGGCATCGTGATTTGTCAAATAGAAAAGGCAGATCGGAGGGTCACGGTGGTTGCCAAATAGGAATACCAAAGTCTCGTTACGATACAAAATACTACACATGATCGCAGAAAAACAGGGCAGGGAGCAGAAAAAATTTGGAAGAGATAACCACACCGTATTTAATAAGTAGTAGAGATTATAAGGTCAGCAGCTGTCTCCACTATTGCGTAACACACCACCGACCCAATAAAAAACAAGAGATGCTCAGATGCGTGGTGTATGTAGCACGTGCTCAGCCAGGTTTGTGGGAAATGGTCGTGCATAATAGAATACATTGCTACTGATAGGCTTCTGCGACCGTTATCCCTAAAAGGAAATTGGGTACTGAATAAATGTCTAAGAATTTTGCACTTTGAAAATTCCAGAAGTAACAATAATATATGGTACTCGTCGCTCCTTATACTACCTGTACACTATATAAATTCAAAATTATTATTTAGCTTGACTATGTCAACAAATGTTTTGTTAGAATTAGTATTTTTATTTCATTATTAAAGTGAATAAAACAGACTAAGAACACGGCGTTGCACAAATCGTGATACACGTGTATGTCGTCTGATTAGAACATGAATAATGTGCATCTGCTTCAAGTATGGCATCCTCTGATTTGTCTAAAGAAATAAAAATTATTTAAGCATGAACTCAAAAAAAAAAAAACTCTTTAAACGTGATGGCATCACATTGTCTTCATTTTACTATACTTTTCATTCCGTGAGTTATCTAAACTAATAAAGAAGGAGTTCCTGTAAAATATTTTCTCACCTGCAAAATCTTATACCCATGAATCTCCACCCTTTGATTAAAAGGGGTCCACCTAATCTAATCATACATTTTGGATATGTAACAATTAGTTACACAATTAGACACCATCCACAGTCTTATGTCAATCAAATTATACTTACCAGAACTTTCTACCCCCACCTACACCCATCTACGCGTCAATCCCACTAAATGCGCAGCTGGGCATAGCCTTCTATACGCTGGCGGGCGTAGCCTTCCATAAGGCCATTCTCAGTCCATGATTTTTTTTTGTTTTCAAGAGTGCTATGTCATTGTGTAATTTTTGAAATGACAAATAAAATTAGATCTCTCAATACAAAATTTTATTTCACGATCATATGTTAGTGTATCATTTAAATATTTCATCCAAATAACCAATAAGAGTTGATAAATATGTAGAGATGAAACTCAAACACTCTCAATAGAGTTTTATTTCAGTTTCAAGATTTTGGTAACCATGTATATGCAGTTTTATCCCTATGAAACTCATTTCTCCTCTCTACTCATAAATCTCATGCCACGTCATCAACTTTACCTATGTGACATATCATTTAATTAAAATGAAACTTAAATGAAACTGCCACTGAGATTGACCTAATTTCAATTTTCAAACCACAAACTTAGGACGGGCGTGATTTGTTTGCCATAGAATCGCCCGTCAAACCCAAAAAAATCGCTCCCGCACGTCACCTTTCATATTACCAAGACTAAACCACCAACACCGCGCGGCGTTCGTCATTTGTTTGTCATAATCCTCGATAATGGGGTGGGAGGTCATCGATCCAGACGTGTGCGCTCGGTATGTGAATCGCGCCTCAATGGCGGGCGGCGGCCTCATCCTCGATACGCGGCGGTGCGAGAAGCGGCCAACGTAGCGGCACGCTGGGGTTCTTCGCCCTCCAGTACGGTGCCCTCTGCCCGCAACCACACGTCGTCGCCTAGGACCACTGACTGCATTGCTCCTTGCCAAGCTAGCGTGCTGGAACGGCTCCGTACAGGAACCCTACGCACGAGATGCTGCTCCGGTAAGCCTCGCCCTAATTTGCCCATTTCAACACAAACCGAAATCCTCTGGATCTAGATATGTCCATGGTGATTCAAGGGTTTAACTTCTGCATCCTCACGATCAAGATCTGCCCTTTGCATTTTTTTTGAATGATTTAACTTCTGCATCCTCACTGGTCCTACTGTGGATCCAGAACTGAAGGTGATTGTGCCAGCGACTGGTGGCGGTGGCGACCTCGACCCATTTTGCCCGCGTGGAGAGGCCGGTGGGCATCAGGATCGGAGGCCGACAGGGACCTCGACGCTCCCTCTCGCATTCTGAGCTGCTCCGCCCCCTCTCTCCCATCTGTATCTCGACCAGCAACTTCAGTCATCGACCGTGACCGTTGTTCCACAGTTCTTCGACAGTTCTGCTCTCGTCCAACCAAGGTACAAAACTTGCAATCGATGCGTATGCATGGGATCTGAACAAACATTAAATTTTAGTTGGGGTTGATCATTATTTTGTTTTTGGTATGGCCCTGAAGCGTAAATAACTTGGGTTTATATGGCCAGATATCCTCAAGGTGTAGCAGAGGACTGTGTTTAGCATGCCAGGTAGTTCCATGTATGATCTTGGGTCTACATAAATGAGGTTTAGTTCATTTCATTGTCATTTCTACAAGTTGTTTGCTAATCAATGATGCTTCCTCTTACAAAATCCTTTGTTTATAGTATATTATTATTAACATGCAGAGTTGATTATGATTTGCAAAGATCATTTTTTTGTTTGAAAAGTAAAGAGACTGGTTAGTATCATAATATCATTAGCGATACTGGAAAAGGAACCAGTGTGTGCCTCTTTCATATTTCATACAAAAGCAGAAAACATCTTGGCCACACGGTGTATTTTTTCCCCATCCTAACACCCATATATAACTGAACTGCGGTAGCATACCTTAGTCATCTTTTTGGTAGGGATTAATTTATCATTTCCTCTATTTTCTTAACTGTAAAAAAATAACTTACATACAGCCATGTGCCTACCATCACTGCTCCTTTAAGAATCAGAAATCTCATTTACTATTTTAATATAATTTCTTTTAGAATATTGGGACTTAAAAATTGTTGTAGCACGTGCATATATTTACAGGACCTGGTGATGGCAGGCACGTGCTTCTCTTAAAGGATGCCTCACGCACGTGCTTCTCCAACAAACGTTTCTTTCTCCAGTTCCATGATATATCCTGTTGCTTTCTTGTAGTATAGAAGTACTTGATTATCACTTGTCTATTGTCCAAAGGGATCATGAACATAAATATTAGATTGTGGAACGCAGAATAAGAGATGATGCAGCTAAGAGGAAATAGCAGGCTTTCAAGGAAGACAAATTAAGGCAGGAAAAAACAAAACAAGAAGCAAAGGTATGTTTGCTCTGATTCATTGATCACTTGATCTTTTTCAAAACACATAAAGTGGTAATTGGAGGCATGCTCCATTTTTGCATTATTGGTGTGAATTTTGCATGGATCCTAGGAAAGTATTTGACTGCACTTTTCATCAGCCAATTTAATCTGCTACAGAGTAGATAGAAGTAATGAATCAATTGTTCTTGCTCAAACTTTTTACAACTCATATTATTTTGTTACTACCTATCTTTCTATGATTGTGTACCTTTATTCCTTGTTTCAATATGGCCAATGATCACCGATGGGAGATTTGGTTCACGTGTGTAAATCATATTCTGATTATTAGCATGTCTTTTAACACATAATTCCATTTATTACATGATCAGGGAGTTGAGAAGACTGCCTTGAATGTCTCCACCAATTCTGCCATCAATCATCAGCTGACAGATCGACGTTACGCAGTCTTGATTCCTCATTGCTTGATGTAGTTTCTGCTGAGGTGTGCTCCAATTATGATTTTGTTTCTGAACTATCTTGCATTTTCTTCACTGATTAGGCCATTGGGAACAATTCAACTCTGGTATAATTTAAACATTTATGCTTGATGATTTACCAAATTTTGTTGTGAATGATGATAATGGGTTAATGGCATGGTTTGTCTATTTTTTTGCTGCCACAGTCGCTCTTGCAACTATTTTATCTTCTATAAGGTTACAAATGGAAAACACCTGTAGTGGTTTCTTTTCATTTCAGTGACAAAGATTTGAGGTCTAAAGACAGGAAAAGAGAGATTTACCTAAAGCTCTTTCTAATTTGCATGATGCCAGCTAACACTACATTATGTTCCAGCAAATGTGATCATATTTTCTTATGACCAAGTAATAATTTTCCATACACCCACTATAATTTCTTGGACAGGTAATGAGAAGCAGATGGGCAAGCAGTTCTCAGTTTATCATGCAAAATATTTTGTGTTCCCTTCTACATGCTCAACTATCGGTGAGAAAGGTCTGATCTTTCTCATGTCTCATCTCCTAAACTTATTCCCAAAGTTTTTTGATCTCTAACACTAGCATCGCTCCTTGTTGTGTGTCTGCCTTTCACCGTGTAGTAAAGTTTTTAACATTGTTTTTTAGCTGCCTACATACTTCTATTATCATGTACCGATGATTAGCCAAATAGTTCCTTGCTAAAATTGATTATAGTGCTAATCAGTTCATGATTAGCCAGATAGTGTTCTGTTTATTCGGGTCCAACGCTATGGGTGACATATTGATTGAGCTTTTTTTTTCCTGCTAGCATGAATGTTTAAATATTTCTTTTGGAGATTATCTATCTAGGCCTCACTGTTAGTGTTTGGTATATCAAAAGTTCAGAGTTAGGGACTATTGTATTTCACTTTGCACCAGTGAATCTTTTGCACAATGCTTAAACAATTATTTTAATCAATTTGGGCAACTCGGTTACTAGCTTGACTGAAAGTACACATTTTTAATTGAGTTAGGAGGGAGATGAATTGCATTGTTTGCTTCTTCACTCTTCCCGCCGATTCGAGATGAAGCTCCATGATAGCAACGTGTGGTGCAACTTCATCAACAATGGCCATCACAGGTAAGTAGCTTTCTACCTTTCTTACTTGTTACCCAAACCCTCCCGATTTGCAGAGCTGAATGATGACTCTGTAAAGCACCATGTGGATGCGTCCTTTGACCTGCAGGTTCAATGTTGCTTGAATAATGAGCACAAGTTGTACGATGATTTACTCCTATGATGGGGAACCCATGATAGATTGG
The DNA here is from genome assembly GCA_030378355.1 of Eleusine indica. Taxonomy (NCBI): domain Eukaryota; kingdom Viridiplantae; phylum Streptophyta; class Magnoliopsida; order Poales; family Poaceae; genus Eleusine; species Eleusine indica. Next base: position 53,363,542 of record CM059494.1, read on the forward strand.
CATGGCGGTCCACAGGGCTATGAATTGAAAATTAATCAGTTTATTTCATATATAATCTATAGATGAGAACGAGAATACAAATCCTTTGATCCAGTATGCTTTGATGACCAAACCTTCTTTGATGTTGCAAATAGTTTTCTCCTGTGTTTGTGCCTATCTAAAAGCAGCCTATATGTTCTGTAACAAAGGGTTGCATGTCTGTAACTCTATGATATGAATTGGGAAGGAAATGCAAGGTATATACATGTAAGCGGCCCGTAATAGGAGCTCGACAAATCAGCACATTGCACGTGTGATGTGCCTACCACTAATTTCTGTAACTATTTTGTTGTATGTCCTCATCATGAGTTCTCGTTGCAGCTAGATGTGGAATACGCTATAAGGGCTGCTTATGAAGTGTTTCATGAAACTGGCACCAGCCGATTAGTACTTATAAGTTTTTAGTACACTAAATAAGTAGCAAAAGATTTAGGAATCATATGGTTCTACCGACCTAATGTACAGGTTAGCACAACGAAATAGGGTTATGATGCACTATTAGTTCTTACTGTTGTATGGATTTTCTGATTAAATAATTTTAATATTTGATTCCTTTCTCTTCAGTATGGATTTTGTGATTAAACAACTGAACTGTATATTAGTCTTCTTTTGAAGAATCTGAGCAGTTATTTGTATTCAGAGATCTTTTGTATTCATAGATTTGAGCAGTTATCTTTATATAAAAAATTATCATTTTTTTGGTGCACGAGGCAGGTCACGTCTCAACTATGAATCATTTTTCTTGGTTCTTCAGCTGAACTATCACCTGCCTGCAAATGGAGTACAATGGTTGTTCCAAGTTCCAACATCAAGAGGAAAACTGTGTGATAGTGATCTGAAATGTAATAAGGGTCAAAACTCATGAACGAGGACAGATAAAAAGGGAGCTAATTGCCCTCGGGACATCAGGTTGTCAGGTAAGCCAATGGATGGTCCAGGCTGGAACTATCTTTTTCAAACAATAATCTTACCTTTGTAGTTGTATTCAATACTATTTTGAGTAAAATAGTGGCCTAATGGAGCTCTATTATATCAACTCTCCAGCTACATGTAATGGGAAGAATTCTTACCTAATGGTTGTGTATAACATAGACAAAATTGTAGAAGTTGGAACGCCATGGATAGCCTGTCAGACAACAAAGCTTTGGGACTAGGACCACTAATGATATTGGCATATCTTTATTCACTCTGTTGTGAAGGTGGTCTCTACATATGCAACAGGACAGCTCCAACAAGATGGCGTCCAGTGGATTGAGTAGGTGTTGCAGTGATGAAATTTAGAAATTGTTGGACCTACGAAAGTGAGTTGTGATTTTTGTACCCCTTTATTTTGTATCTTTTTTGTCCTAAAAACTGTTCTCAACACAAACAATATGATGAAAATGGTGGACAGAGATGTCTTGTCGCTACTACCAATACTTATTTCTTATATATGCTGTAATATATGTCTAAAGAATCGATCTATTATCATTCTAATTGATAGGTGTAGAGTGTCCGATCTTTCGACGAGTGGAGATAACTTTGATTTGGTGGATGTCGACCCTCACGATCCGACTACAACGAGCAAGCAGAAGCGCCAATGCAATCGTTGAACCAACTTCCGGAGGGTATTAACCTTACGATAAACAAGATCAACCTGATCACGAGGATCAATTCTTACGCGCAATCGAAGAACGAGCAAGAATTAGAGGCGAGCAATCTGATGTATTGCACGAAGATGGAGTTCTGAATTCACGTCGAGAGACGGATGTATAGCTAAGCTAAACTTAAAACAAAACTCAAAGATTGCAAGGGGCGCAGCCCTTGACTAAATAGGGGGAGGACGAGGCATCTAGGGCCGGCTGAAGTGGAGAGACGCGCGGTGGAGAGGGAGTCGCGCGACTTGGGTCAGGTGGGCCTTCGGGCGGCGTCATCTTGGGCCGTTGTTCCTTAGCATCAAAACCGTCTTCAATTGCTGGGCTCGAGCTCTAGTGATTGGGCCCTTGTACGTCGTCATCTCGTTAGAAGATGGATCCATAACTCGAGGGGGCGCGACGACGAGAGGTGGAGGCGTGACAACTTGGTTTGGCGCGTCATCTTCCGTCATTATTATTCATATGTTGTTGATGTCCTCATCATCCTCCCCTTCTTGAAGTGAAGTCGTCCTCGACGGCAACTCATCATCATCACCCAAGTATGGTTTCAAATCTACAACATTAAAACTAGTGGAAACACCAAACTCTATGGGCAAGTCAAGAACATAAGTATTATCGTTAATCTTGGTTAGCACTTTAAAAGGACCAGCAGCAGGAGGCATCAATTTAGAACGACGCAAAGTAGGAAATCTATCTTTACGCAAGTGCAACCAAACCAAATCACCAGGTTCAAAAGAAATATGTTTTCTACCTTTACTACCAGCAACTTGATACTTTTTATTAGCAACGACAATATTGTGTTGTGTTTCTTCATGCAATTGTTTCATGTGATCAATATGAGCAAGAGCATCAACATGTGGTTCATCTTCAGCATCAATAGCAAATAAATCAATAGGCGCCCTAGGAACATAGCCATAAACAACCTCAAAAGGACACATCTTAGTGGCAGAATGTGTAGCACGATTATAAGTAAATTCAATATGAGGTAAACAATCTTCTCAATGTCTCAAGTTTTTATCTAGAACAGCTCTAAGCATAGCAGACAAAGTTCTATTTACTACCTCAGTTTGCCCATCAGTTTGAGGATGACAAGTAGTACTAAACAGCAGCTTAGTTCCTAATTTATTCCAAAGAGAACGCCAAAAATGACTAAGAAACTTAGCATCATGATCAGAGACAATTGTTTTAGGAATTTCATGCAATCTAACAATCTCTGTAAAGAACAATTCAGCAACATTTGAGGCATCATCAATTTTATGACAAGGTATAAAGTGAGCCATTTTAGAGAAATGATCAACAACCATAAAAATACTGTCCCTCCCCTTCTTAGTGCGAGGCAATCCTAAAACAAAATCCATCGAAATATCATGTCAAGGAGAAGAGGGAACAGGCAAGGACATATACAAACCATGATTACCCAAACGAGATTTAGCTTTTTGACATGTAGTACAGCGTGCAACAAGGCGCTCAACATCACGGCGCATCCGTGGCCAAAAGAAATGGTCGGCCAACACCTCATGTGTCTTGAAAACGCCAAAGTGACCCATAAGACCACCTCCATGCGCCTCCTGTAACAACAAAAGACGAACCGAGCTAGCTGCAATACACAGCTTGTTAGCACGAAATAGAAACGCATCCTGCATATGAAATTTGCCCCAAGGTTTGCCATCCTTACAATGCATCATAATATCACGAAAATCAGCATCATTCACATATTGATATTTCAAAGCTTGCAAACCAAAGATTTTAAAGTCTAATTGGGACAACATCATATAACGACGAGACAAAGCATCGGCAATCACATTTTCCTTCTCGTTTTTATGTTTAATGATGTACGGAAAAGATTCAATAAATTCAACCTATTTAGCATGACGACGGTTCAGATTAGTTTGGGTTCTAATATGTTTCAAAGCCTCATGATCAGAATGAATAATAAATTCGTGAGGCCATAAATAATACTGTCATGTTTGCAAAGTTCTTACTAAAGCAAAAAGTTCTTTATCATAAGTGGAATATTTAAGAGCAGCACCGCTTAACTTCTCACTAAAATAAGCAATGAGTTTATGATCTTGCAATAAAACAGCACTCAAACCAATTTCACTAACATCACATTCTAATTCAAACACTTTATCAAAATTAGGCAATTATAAGAGAGGAGCATGAGTTAACCGTTTCATTAAAGTGTTGAATGCGTCGTCTTGTGGTGTGCCCCACTCAAATGGTGCACCCTTCTTGGTCAGCTCATGTAATGGTGCAGCAATAGAACTGAAATCCCGCACAAAACGACGATAGAAGCCTGCAAGACCAAGAAAACTGCAAACCTGTGTGACCGTCGTCAGTTGGGACCAACTCTGAATGGCGTCCACCTTGCTGCTATCCACCTCAATGCCCTGTAGAGTAACAACATATCCAAGAAACGAAACACGTTGCGTGCAAAAAGTGCATTTTTCCATGTTCCCAAACAAGTGAGCAGCACACAAAGCATCAAAAACAGCACGTAAATGATCTAAATGCTCATTCATGGATTTGCTGTATATAAGGATATCATTAAAATAGACAACAACAAATATTCCAATGAAAGGCCGAAGATCTTCATTCATTAAGCGCATAAAAGTGCTAGGAGCATTAGACAATCCAAACGACATAACCAACCATTCATACAAGCCAAGTTTAGTTTTAAAAGTCGTTTTCCATTCATCTCCTAATTTTATTCTTATCTGATGGTAACCACTACGCAAATCAACCTTAGAGAAAATTGTTGCACCACTAAGTTCATCAAGCATATCATCAAGGCGTGATATAGGATATCGATAACGAATTGTAATATTATTAATTACACGACAATTTACACACATATGCCAAGAATCATATTTCTTATGAACAAGCAAAACAGGAACCGAACAAGGGCTGAGAGACTCACGAATGTAACCTTTATCAAGCAATGCCTGCAGTTGACGCTGAATTTCTTTTGTCTCCTCAGGATTTGTACGGTACGGGGCGCGATTAGGAAGCTGTGCACCTGGAATTAAATCAATCTGATGTTCTATGCCACGAATAGGAGGAAGACCCGATGGCAATTCAGCGGGAAAAATATCTTTATAGTCTTGCAAAAGGTTAGCAACAGCAGAAGAAATATGCAACATAGACGCCTTATCTAGTGAAACAAGCATACGAGAGCAAACCAGCGCATAGCAAAGCAGATTAGCATCATGTAATTCATCAAAATCAGCACGTGTAGCAAGCAAGATAGGGTTATTCAATTTGATCTCATGTTGAACAGGTGCAACAGGAGACGATGTAACCAGATTTGTAGCTTTTGTCGCTCGAGCAATATCATCTTTAAGAACTTGTTCAGGTGTCATAGGATGAATAACAATTTTCTGACCCTTAAACATGAAGGAATAATAATTAGAGCGACCATGATGAACACTATCAACATCATATTATCAAGGACGGTCAAGTAACAAAGAGCATGCTTCTATTAGAACAACATCACAATCTACAAAATCAGAATAGGCGCCAAGAGAGAAAGGAACACGTACCGAGCGCGTTACCTTTATTTTACCGCCATCATTAAGCCATTGAACGTGATAAGGATGTGGGTGCTTCCTTGTTGGCAATGATAACTGCTCCACCAAGGTCATACTAGCCAAATTGTTGCAACTGCCACCATCGATGATTATACGGATCGCTCGTTCTTGCACAACGCCTTTGATATGAAAAATATTGTGGTGCTGATGCTTTTCATCCTGAACGACCTGTGTACTAAGAACACGCTGCACAATAAGAGTTGCATACCTGTCGGCGGCACTAGAGTCGTCATGAAGCTCCGTATTATCTGCATGATTAGTGGCAAGCATAGTCTGCAGAATATCCTCAGAATCACTAGCAGAAGAATATCCACCGTCGTCACGAATCAACATAGTTCGTTTATTTGGACAATCGCGTATCACATGACCAAATCCAGACGACGAGGAGGACGGCACGATCGAGGCAGATTTGGCCGTGGATGGAGCACTCGACTTGGACGTGGTCGAGGAGTGGTCACGCGACGTGGAAGGAGGTGTCGACCGTGGAGCTGAAGGCGTCTTGGACCCTACAAAAATGTTAGGTCTTGATAAAGATTGTCGATCCTGCACTTCACGTTCAGCTTTACAAGCATATTCAAATAAGGTGGTCATATCATCATAATTCTTATAATCAAGAATATTCTTAATTTCATGATTTAACCCACCCCTAAAGCGAGCCATAGCAGCATCATCCAGTTCAACTAAACCACAGCGAATCATACCCTTTTGTAAAGCTTGATAATAATCCTCTACGGAAAGTGAACCTTGTTGAAAACGCTGCATTTGATTAAGCAAATCTCTAGCATAATATGACGGCACAAAACGATGACGCATAGCAGCTTTTAATACCGTTCAAGTGGCTGGAATATTATCAGGATATCTTTGTCTATACTCACGCCACCAAAGTAAAGCAAATTCAGTAAATTCACTAATAGCAGCCTTAACTTGTAAATTAGCAGGAATATCATGACATGCAAATTTTTGTTCAACCTCTAATTCTCAATCAACATAAGCACCCGGATCATATTTGCCATTAAAAGTGGGAATATGAAATTTTATTTTGGCAAAAGAATCATTAATAGGAACACGTACCCTACGAGCACGACCACGGCGATTATCGTCGTCCTGCTCGGTGTTGGCGCCGTAGTCATGTGCATTTTCTATCTCCGTGAGCTGCGTCGTCACGGTCCCAAGCTGCGTCGATATGGCCTCAAGATGAGTCATGATCATCGCGAGCGTGGTGCGGACAGCCGTATCAGCGAGGTCCAGTTGATCAAAACGCTCATTCGACGAAGTGACCGTAGAGTCAAGTCTCTCGTGCATCGTTTTCATGTCGTTTTGTAGACCATCAACCTATGCCTGGACATCCTGGAGGGTGAGCTCCTCCGACTTCGAGCTGTTTTCTGGCATAGAAACACAAGCAATATAAAAAGCGGGATCCTACAACGAGAGGTGAGTGGTGGATGAAAAGCTCAATCAAAAAGCTGTTATCAAATTCTTACCCGTCCTTACCAAGCACGCAAGCGTGAACTGCAACCACAGGTAAAACCGGTGGAAGATTGGAGGAGCGATTGCGTGGTGAAACAAAAACCTGCTCGTAGTAGAAAATTTATAGGGCTGGGAGACTGCACTCAATCCAAGGGTTAGCATAATTCAAACAATAACTGTAAAGCTGAATAATGGTGCTAAACGCGAAAAGATTGCTGCCGGTACAAGTGCAAGAGGAAGGAAGAAGGATCAAAACAAAGTGCAGCAAGAACGCGTCGCCTGTGTTGCTCGGCCGCTCTTTTTTTTTTCTCTTCTTTTTTTCTTTTTTTTCCTTTCTTTTTTTCTCTTTTTTTATACCTTTTTCTGAAAATATAAACAATGAGACCTCAAATGAGCAATTAAGCACAAGCGCTTTTTTTGAGGCAGGGGTAGAACAGTAATTAAAAGATCTATTATCATTCTAATTGATAGGTGTAGAGTGCCCGATCTTTCGGCAAGTAGAGATAACTGTTCTAGCTAAGCTAAACGAAGAACGAGGATCAATTCTTACGCGCAATCGAAGAACGAGCAAAAATTAGAGGCGAGCAATCTGATGTATTGCACGAAGGTGGAGTTCTGAGTTCATGTCGAGAGACGGATGTATAGCTAAGCTAAACTTAAAATAAAACTCAAAGATTACAATGGGCGCAACCCTTGACTAAATAGGGGGAGGACGAGACATCTAGGGCCGGCTGAAGTGGAGAGGCGCGCGGTGGAGAGGGAGTCGCACGACTTGGGCCACGTGGGCCTTCGGGCGGCATCATCCTGGGCCGTTGTTCCTTAGCATCAAAACCGTCTTCAATTGCTGGGCTCGAGCTCTAGTGATTGGGCCCTTGTACGTCGTCGTCTCGTTAGAAGTTGGATCCGTAACTCGAGGGGGCGCGACAACGAGAGGTGGAGGCGTGACAACTTGGTTTGGCATGCCATCTTCCGTCATCATTATTCGTATGTCATTGATGTCCTCATCACTAATAAAAGAATCGATCTATTATCGTTTGCATTGTTGCCACTTTGTTTTTAAATATAAATTGTATTCAATATTGATAAATTAGTACTCTTCTTTTTTCCTAATTGAACATAGTCACACATGCCATTGTTTTTATGGCGTTGTGGCATTATGTGGCGTGTGACCCTCTTCACAGCGCCTAGGAGTTTATGACGGACGCCTAGGCAACGCCATAACCACATCCAAGTTTTGCATAACAGGCATCTGCATCTGCACCCGAGCTCGCTATTGTGCTTTGTTGCAGCATAAAAAGAAGAGCAGGACAATAGCATTAGACAAAAACAATGGTGTGGAACACCGTTTGTTTGATCTAAAAGAATAGCAGGAGAAGAAGTCGTGTTGGGAGCTCTGCTGGAGCGGAGGAAGAAGCCAATGCAGCTCAGCCTTAGTAGGGCTAGAAGGAAGTAGGAGGTAAGATGCAAGGGCGGGAGGAGGCAGGCGACCCGACACAGATCAGGTGTAGTGGAGCAGGAGCGGGTGGAAGCAGGTGTCCGGCGCAGCTCAGCTGGAGCAGAGGAAGCTGGCGGGTCATTGCCCTCTCTCCCTCTCTCTTCCCTGCTCTCTCTCTCTCTCTAAGAAGTGGCGTGCTGAGGCGCATGGGTTGAAAAACCGACAGAAACCGGTTGAAAACCGTGGTTTTTAGTGAAACCGGTCTGGTTTGGTTTTATCGGACGACCGGTTTTCGACCGGTTAAAATTCAAATTTTTAAAATTTTAAAAACATTTATAACAAAAATTTGTAGAAAAAAACTAGATGAATAATAATGAATTATGGTGAAAGAAGATGTCGAAAACAAGGAAGTTCCAATGAGAAAAAAATCAAAGAAGAAGAAGTAAAGAAAACATAAAAAAAAAAGAAAACAGACCCTTACTCCCTCCTTCCATTTAATCAGACTGATTAATTTCCTTTGTAATCACGCACATGCAGGTGGGGAAGGCGATGTGCATGCATACGGTTAAATTAAAGTGAGTAATTAGCACTTGATTAGGAGAGTAATTAATGAGCCCTAAAAACTAGCATCATGATTAGGAACAAATTAAAGAAACTTGTGACAGTTGGCCATGAAAGTTTCCTGCATGCAGATTTTTTTCAGAGTTAGATCCGAGTTTAAAGAAATCAATGGATTTATGCAAATTTTCATCTATTTTTTCATTAATACATCCCGGTTTCTAGCACACACGAATGATAAACCGCCAAAACCAACCGGTTTTTCATGAAAACCGCTCGGTTTATTGGTTTCCAATTCAAATATTTTCGTTTTTGAATTTTGAGTGGTTTGCCGATCGGTTTTTCTGGTTTTCATGGTTTTTGTTAAATCGGTGACCTCCGGTTTCTACGGTTCAATCGGTTTTTAAAACCTTGCTGAGGCATCGATTGGGCGGGTATAGGGTAGATACCCCTCGGTTTCCCACCTTGCCCATCGATTTCACGTGCCAGCCATAAATTCCCGCCAATCCCAATTAAGTTTTTTTTTTTGCAAAAATTACGTTTCTACCATCATTCTAATACCCAATTGTGATTCTAACCCCAAATCTGCGATTTTATGATTTTACCATAACTTTTTTCAACCGAAGGTGCCATTTACCATTGGGTCAGAAGGAAACAAAAAAAAGATTTAAAAGAAAAAAAAAGAAAAAAGGGAAAATGACCAAACTACCCCCAGCTCCCCCTACCCCAACCCAACCTAAATCATATCTTATCCTGTGCGTGGTGAGGCATCCATCGGACGCCTAACAACGCCTAGACGACACCATATTTATTGAGGCGAACACCGCATCTGCTCTGGTGTGGCGAGGGCGACGCCTCACGCTGGCTGAGCGCCATGACACCTAGGCGTCGTCTAGGCGATGTTTAGGCGACGTCACATAAACAATGACACATGCACACATTATCCTTATGAGCGTTTCTGAAAGACTGAGCGAGTTTGATCTTTATGTAGATTGAAATATCAAATCCAATTTGAGATATTGATCCTTTGATACTTGGAATAACAAAATGTTGATCAAGATAGTCTACCGTTGGAGAAGTATTCAGTTTTATTTTATTCTTTGAAAATTATGATATTTTAGAATATGTCAGATGAATAAATTTTCAAACGTGTCGCACATGCATCTATAAAATATTTTGTGTTTTGAATGTTTTGGATTGTCTATAAAAAATATTTTCCTCTTTCAAGGTACCACGCTTAGTATTGAAAGCGCGTGCGTGCCGCACGTGCATAGTAACTAGTGTAGAACCAAACGTCCAACTAATATAAAAATATACACTACATAGGTCCCAAAATATTGTATTATGTCTTAGTTGAATGCCGGTTGGACAAATAAGTTATACATATAATATTTTTCTTACCAATGTGTTTTTAAACTGCAAAGTTACGCAGGTGATATGTCGATGATCTCATCAGCAGCACAACTGCACGTGGATTTCAACACCACGCCAGTACTAACCTTGATGTCACGGTATTCCCTGCTTTAATTAATCAGAAGGGGAACTATAGTAATAATATATATACACTGTTGTATTTGATATTTCTGTCCGCACGCACTTTCTAATTCGAACTAATTGCAGTACATTGCCGAATATAGATGTTCACTACTGAATACGAGAAGAACACTCTTTTGCTATTCTTGGTTCCCATGCACCCAACGACATTAATAGTTCAGTTCAAACAAAATGACATGAATAATAGATCAAACAGAAAAAAGAATAAATAATATGATTTGGCCAACATACAGAAAGTTACATATGTTGCACATCCCTTCACCCATTTCATTCATCTTCTAGCGCCGTTCTAGATATTGTGTGTTCACTTCATCTTGATCACCATCAATTTCTCTTTTTTGACTCCGAATTCTACTGGTGAAGTCAAGACAAAATATTCAAATTCTTGTCCTCTTCTTGACTATCCCAGGTTGAAATTACTCTTAGGTCCACCTCAATGTGAAATTTGAAATGAGTACTATATGACATTGCAATCTCATGTGGACTCAATGGAATAATGGATGTGGAGCCGCGGGGAAAGGACAAGCTCTTTCCTCGTTCATAATTGAAGAGATGAATGCTATTGTCCCCATAGTCAATGGCACTTACCTTGATGCTACCATACACGGTGACACGGCTTCTGGAACCAAGGTCTTTGAGGTTCAACTTGACCTCAACATCGGTCGCGATGGCATCTGGAATCACCAAGTACGTGATCTCCAACTTGCGGTCATGGCCTACATATATGATTTGTGTGTATTCCTTAACTTCATCATCCTCAGTAACACCCCACCCCTCTGTGATGGGAGGGCTCGTACAAGACCCCTCATCATCGACTGTGAAAACCTCCAAGACCAAAGCGCCATAAGCCTCTAACATTCTATATGGTCCAATGGGTATCAAATCGACCATTCCTTCCTCCTACACATGAAAGTATGAATGTGAAGAGTGTTGATTTATTACAATACATTAAATATATAAGAGGAGTAAAACATGTAGTAGCTATAACATACGGTAGTTATATATACCTCTTGTACTTCTCCCTTGCCCGCCCTGTAGATGCATCGACCTTGGTGCCAGTCATATGCGTTGATAGCACTGATATAAAAGTCTGCACGAATGGCCAACAATTGCACCGCACGTCCAGAAAACTCAAACCCAATTTCATCATCACTATCCTCTGTAGCCGCTCCACGGTCGTCATAACCATCATGATCATCTGATTCAATGTTGCTGCTATGCTTAGAGCTATCCCCGCAAATTATAGGATGCATGTTGGATATTATCTCCTGCATAATAGAAGAAAAAATAATCAATAAATTTTATTTGATAGAATAGAAACGAATGAATTCAGTACCATAATTTATCTACAAAGAAAAAATAAATAAAGAATAATCAATCTGTTAGCGATTAACATTTAACAAGATGAGCAAAAACTGACGGCGGCGACGACGGGACGAAGGCGTGGCCAGGGGAGGGTGGACCCGAGATGGCGATGGGCCTAATGTGCCCTGGCAGTAGGAAGGCGACGCCGGGCCGGGGGAGGGTGGATTCGAGACGACGATGGCCTAAACCGACCAGACCGGGGCGGAGACGATGAGGAAACGCGAAGGTGAGGAGAGGCGGAGTCCGAGACACGAGGGTGCCGGCCGTCGAGTTTTCCTGCTCGAGGTACCGATGAGGACCGGAGGACGGCGCAGTACCCGGGAGGACACGAGGGTGCGCGGAGAGTGCGAGGGGTCGCGTCGTGGGGCGGCTCTGGGCCGATTTAGAGGGCGAAAAAGGGAGTAACTAGATTTATCTTCTCTCTATATATATCTCTTACTACATATTCGATCCGTAAAACATGTAGTGTTCAACTCGCAACGGATCGTGTATGATTTCCATAGCTAAGGAAAGAGAAAACTTACGTATCCATATAGCAGTGGTGAAAACAGGAGATTCCATAACGCTTCCATCGGGAAGAAAAGCTTACCTTTGTCCCAGTTGCCAGAAAGCGGGGAAGAAAAAATACGTAGATTATTCTCGTTGAAACCTTTCAAGTTCTGCTTGGGAGAACGATGGAGTCAATTTTACTTGTTCCTGATAGTGCGTGCGCATCGGTGGTGCTTAGTAGGAGCTTCAGTTTTTTGCCATAGCGGACAGGCCATGCGGAGCGACAGGAAGAGGATGGATAAAGAGGAAAACAAAAAACAGGAGAGTTTGCACTACAGATAGATTACTCTGATAGATAGAGCCCACCTGACCCCGAATTCGCTCTCTTTTTCTTTTCTAAACTATTTTCTGCCTGATCTTTGTATTTTTCTCCTTGCCATCCACTATATTTTACAAAGTACTAGCATAATACCTGTGTATTGCCACGGTAAAGATTATACCAGTTGTATATATGTTGGGATGAATTTATGCATAAAACTGAACACCATATGAATGTTGTATATATAAAAAACGGCCTGCTGTTTGAGCACTCCATAAATATAGAGACTAGGCTAAGTGGCGCGCTACGCCGCGCTGGTCAGGTTTTTACCATGCAGATTAGCTATGCGGTGGCTATATTTTTTTTTTGTGTTGATTTTTGTTTTGTCTTGCTTTGTTGTAGAGGTCAGGATACATGGCTTTGTGTTGTGCACGTCTAATTCACCGGGAGAAGGTGGATGGCGGTATGTGGGCTAGAGGGACTGTGGGCGTCGTGTTGTGGATGTCCGTGACCTGGCAGCGAGAGGCAACAAATCCAATGTGAAGGGCAGTGACGCAAACGGACCGGCCGACAGACTGAGACAAGAGAAAGAGTAAAAAAGAGGTCCACACACGGGCGTAGCAACGCAAAAAAAGCAAGCGACTTAGAGGGACGGAGCCGGACGGCCAAACCGGTGAAGCAAGAACAGGGCAATAAGAAAAAGACACAGAGGTGCATAGTGAAGCATGTGCGGTTGAGAGAAGAGCACGTACGGGCGCAGGAAACAGCCACGTCGACGAAAACGTACGTGTCAATCAGAGTAAAGGTCCATGCCGGGTAAAACTCTGAGGAAGCAGCAAATTATCGCTGTTTCAACTTTACACTATATGTAAAAACCATTTGATGGTGGCACATAGCAGTCCGAAAGTAAAATTTTTCAAACAAAAGAAAATAAGGGTATGCATGATGGAAACTAAACTAAAGATGACGTGCCGAAAGCTTTGTATCCCCTTATAAGTTCAGAGTACATATGACATGAGCATCATTGAAGGAACAAGCTGAAAATTAATTTAACTATTTGTTACTGGAAATTAGACTAAATAACATTCATTGAATTTAGACCTTTATTATTCTTTCGGCATGTTGACGTCCCATTGGACGTCGCCTTGGCCGAGCTGGTTTACATGTACTGCGGCCCACCACAGAGGTAGTTCCGGAGCGTGCCCCTTGCCATGTACTCGTACACTAGGATCATCTCGCCGTGCTCACCACAGTAGCCCAAGAGTGACATCTCCTGCAGCCTAAAAGCTGCTGTTGCTCTTTCTGAAGTTGCGTGATTGCTAAGAGACCTGAGCTAAAGCAAGCCAAATTGTTTTTTATACGTATGGCTTGTGGAGTCTGAGGTTCGTAAGTATGGCTTGTGAAGTCTGAGGTCAGATCAGATTTGTTTTATATATAGAACCACGGCAGAACAACCTTGGGCAGATCACACAGCAAACCAAATTTAATAGGTAGTAGAGATTCGTTATTAGATGTTAAGATCATATAAAAAAAAGTTAAAAGTTGAGGTATATTGGGCAATTTAATCATCCTACTCTCATTCACGAAACTAAATATGTGGGATTTTCGCCAAATATATGTGCTCATTACTACATTATTTTGATGTTGTGAAACTGAATACATAGAATTTTAATCAAATATTTGTCTTCCAACATATAAGGTGGTCAGTATTGTTTTATTTGATGATGAGAGCACACTTGGGCATGAAAACAAGAAAACGGATCCTCTGGGCCATGCTTAAGGCACAATAGCCATAACGTGCCTTCCGTGTTTCAACTGCATGTGCCTTTTTTTTGGTCTCTGTTGTGCTGGAGTTTAATTTTATTTCTTCTTTATTCTTCTAAAATTTTTTGTTATGACTTGTTTTTATTTCTTCTCATCTATGTTTGGCTGGAGTTTAATTTTATTTCTTCTGTTTCTATCCAAACAAAATTTAGGCCCCTAAACAAAATTTTAGTTCTTCTTTTTCCATCCAAACAATCAAATCAATAATGGAGGATGTGATGCACAAGTGACTTCTAGTTCTAAAAGGAATTTTTAAGCATTCTTCGATCTCTTGAAAGTCTAAAGAAACAAAACGTTCACAAAAGAATTCTCACAAGAGTTTATTTCTTCTCTTGAATTTCAAGCAATCGGGTATCTTTTTGTTTTGGCCTCCCATGCAAGCCATTGATTAACATAAACAAAATAAATCAAAACCTAGCCCACTAGTAGGTTGCCTATGTGCAGCTAAAATGAGGCCGTGCCTTCAGCACGCCAAAGGAGCCGTTTCCAGAAAACAGATGGCCTTTTTTGGTAAAAGAATCTCATATTTTAAGTTCGATGTTACAAAACATAAAAGCTTCCCTATACATCGATGATTGGACTTCCAACTATGAGAATTCTTTTAGTATGAACCTAAAACATGAGATTCATTTAGTTTTATGACTAGGTTAATACCGCACTTTTGTGTGAAGTTGTCCCAAGTGTGAGCTATCCATTTAGTTCTACAACTCATTTTTTTTTAAAAAAAATTCAGCTTTCATAGCAATACACAATATTAACCTAGTCGTAGATCAAGAATACCGCGGCACAACAGCAGAGAGAAAAGAAGGAACGAGGGGAACCAGATAGGACAAAGAGAAGGGGGGACGAGGAAGAAAACTTGCATATACCAAACAACGACGAGCCGGAATGAAGCAGCTGCAGGGGAAAGTCAGGATGTGAGCTAACTCTAACGGCCCGGGAGAGGGTAACAACTCACATGGACAGACCCATATTTTATGTCACAGAATCTCTTGCAAGTTACATTTATTGTCTCTCATGGAAGATTTCAAGACTCAGTCATAGATTAGTGTAATATGATATCCATTGTTCCCCACAGTCTATAATAAATGGCCACTGATATCTAGGAGATATCGACATAATATTATTGGTATGCATATACGGAGGATACATTTTGTGCGACATGCAATTGTGTTTCCATGATATGAAGTCGTTGCTTTCAGATATGAAAACATTATTTTAGCATTGGAATGCTCATAAATTCTGCAATTGTATGTTCATGCAGAAAAAAAATATCTAGACACTCATGTGTTTGTTGCAGTGTAAATGAGGATATCAAAACCTTTTTGTCTTGAGATATTGAAATTGTAGTGTTGGATATGTAGGACTTGCCATAAATTTTAAGGCGGCACTTTATACCTAGATTGTTTGTACTTCTATATAAACACCATCACCTTCTCTTGGCTTATACATAAAGAATGTAATAATTGTATTTTCTTCATCATTGCTTTCCTCAAAAGGAACCACACTGCAGGAGTTGTTTTCTTGACAATTGCTTCCTTCTTGGTCCTTTCCATCATGTCTGCTACCTCCGAAAAGTACCAAGGAGGATGTATGATATACACACTCTCTTAGTTTTTACTTATTTATACTTGGTATATTTTTCTCCTAATTTGTTAAGTACTTGTCTTATTATTTTATATTACATGTGCAGGCATTGGGAAGCATTGTCCAGCACCGACACACACATGCTACAATTTCCCAAACTGTGACAAAGCTAACTGTGAAGACTATTGCGAGCACTTCAAACACAAAACTAGAGAAGACGCCGAGTGCCGCAAAGATAACAAGGAGTGTTGCTGCAAAAACTGAATGCGCCTATTAGAGTTTGATGCA
Organism: Eleusine indica; assembly: GCA_030378355.1. Classification (NCBI taxonomy): domain Eukaryota; kingdom Viridiplantae; phylum Streptophyta; class Magnoliopsida; order Poales; family Poaceae; genus Eleusine; species Eleusine indica. The sequence goes on from CM059494.1 coordinate 53,379,691, forward strand.
AATAAATTTGGTTCTCTGCACCATGTGTTTTATGCCGAGTGTTTAATGTAAGAGTGATAAATAAAGGTGTACTACTTCATGTAGCATATAATTCAGTATTGCAAATTAAAACCCATTCTCGGTTTGTTGAAATTCTTATGCTCAACATCTTTTCCTTTCCACAAAAAAGTCTTATCTTGAGTACAAACTGAATGAACGTCCTCCAACACTTGGTTTAAAAGGGCATGATAATCAAATTGATGGAAATATAGGCTTTGAGTTTAAACATGTTTTTTTTTCTTATTTTGAAACCATGTATCAATGCGATGTCATGTATCCATTGTTCCCCACCGTGTATCATAAATGATTACTGATGCCTAGGGGATACTAATATAAATATTGAGGATATACCTATACAAAGAATTCAATTCATATGAGATATATTTGTTTCCTCAATTTCTCTAGATATCAAATCCTATAGCCTTGCCTGAGATTTCGAGACATTAGTTCAGCATTACAGTGGATAGAAAATTTATCGTATATTTATATACCTCACATGTGTGGATACTCATTGGCATCCCTTGCAAGCCATTGATTAACTTAAACAAAATAAATCAAAGCCCAGCCCACTAGTAGGTGCCTATATCCGGCTGAAATGAGGTCGTTCCTTTAACACGCCAGAGGAGACATTTCCATGAAAACATATAGCTTTTTTTGGTAAAAAGAATCTAATGTTTTCAGTTCGATGTTACAAAACATAAAAGCTGCTCTATACATCGATGATTGGACTTCCAAGTGTGAGAATTATTTTAGTATTAAACTAAAACACTAGAATTATTTAGTTCTACGACTAGGTTAATACCATGTTCTTGCATGAAGTTGTCCTAAGTGTGAGCTATCCATTTAGTTCTACAACTCTTTTTTTTTTAAATTCAGCTTCCATAGCAAAACACAGTATTAACCTAGTCGTAGATCTAGAACACCACCACGCAACAGCGGAGAGAAAAGAAGGAACCAAGGGAACAAGATAGGACAAAGAGAGGGGGTACGAGGAAGAAAACTTGCATATACCAAATAGCGACGAGCTATAGCTGACGCCGGAACGAAGCAACTACAGTGGATAGTCAGGATGTGAGCTAACTCTAACGGCCCGAGAGAGGGTAACAACTCACATGCATAGACCCACATTTCATGTCACACAATCTCCTGAAAGTTATATTTATTGTCCCTCATGGAAGATTTCAAGACTCAGTCATAGATCAGTGTAATATGATATCCATTGCTCCCCACCGTCTATAATAAATGGCCACTGATATTTAGGAAATATCGACATAATATTATTGGTTTTTGTATATGGAGGATTTATTTTGTGCGACATGCAATTGTGTTCCCAAGATATGAAGTCATTGCTTTCAGATATAAAAATATTACTTTAGCATTGGAATGCTCATAAATTCTGCAATTGTATAATTATGCAGAAAAATTATCTAGACACTCATGCGTTTATTGTAGTGTAAATGAGGATATCAAAACCTATTTGTCTTGCGACATTGAAATTGTAGTGTTGGATATGTAGGAGTTGCCAAAAAATTTAAGGCGACACATTTATACCTAGATTGTTTGGACTTCTATATATAACACCATCACCTTCACTTGGCTTATACATAAAGACGGTAATAATTGTATTTTCTTCATCATGACTTTCCTCAAAAGGAACCACACTGTAGGAGTTGTTTTCTTGACAATTGCTTTCTTCTTTGTCCTTTCCATCATGTCTGCTACCTGTGAAAACTACCAAGGAGGATGTATGATATACACACTCTCTTAGATTTTACTTAGACACATTGGAGTTATTTTCTCGTGATGTATTAAGTACTCTTGTCTTATTATTTTGCATTACATATGCAGGCATTGGGAAGCATTGTCCAGCACCGACACACACATGCTACAACTTTCCAAACTGTGAAAAGACTAACTGTGAAGACTATTGGGAGCACTTCAAACACAAACCTAGAGAAGATGCCGAGTGCCGCAAAGATAACAAGGAGTGTTGCTGCAAAAACTAATACACCTATCAAAGTTTGATGCAAATAAATTTGGTTGTCTACACCTTGTGTTTTATGCCGAGTGTTTAACGTAAGAGTGATAAATAAAGGTGTACTAAGTCATGTAGCGTATAATTCAATATTACAAATTAAAACCCATTCTCGGTTTATTAATATTCTTATACTCAACATCTTTCCATTTCCATAAAAAAGTCTTATTTCAAGTACAAATTGAACGAACGTCCTCCAACTCTTGGGTTTAAACATCTTTTTTTCTTACTTTGAAACCACGTATCAATGCGATGTCATGTATCCAATGTTCTCAACCGTGTATGATAAATGATCACCGATGCTTAGGGAATTTTGATATAAATATTGAGGGTATATAAATACCAAGGATTCATTTCATATGAGATATATTTGTTTTCTCAGTTTCTCTAGATATCAAATCCTATTGCCTTGCCTGAGATATCAAGACATTAGTTCAACATTACACTGAATAGAAAATCTGTTGTATATTTATATACCTCAGATGTGAGGATACACATTGTCCTCCCGTGCAAGCCATTGATTAACATAAATGAAACAAATCAAAGCCCAGCTCACTAGTAGGTTGCCTATATGCAGCTGAAATGAGGTTGTGCCTTCCGCACGCTAGAGGAGCCGTTTCCATGAAAATAGATAACCTTTTTTTGGTAAAATAATATTGTGTTTTAAGTTTGATCTTACAAAACATATATGCTGCTCTATACATCGATGATTGGACTTCCAATTGTGAGAATTCTTTTAGTATTAACCTAAAACACGAGATTCATTTAGTTCTACGACTAGATTAATACCTTGCTTTTGCGTGAAGATGTCCCAAGTGTGAGCTATCCATTTAGTTCTACAACTCATTTATTTTGAAAAATTCAGTTACCGTAGCAAAACACAGTATTGACCTAGTCGTAGATCGAGAACACCGCCGTGCATTAGCAGATAGAAAAGAAGAAACGAGGGGAACAAGATAAGACAAAGAGAAGGAGGGATGAAGAAGAAAACTTGCTTTTTTGAGCATGTATGTAGATAACACTCCAAAGTTTGGTGAATAAAATGCATAGAAACAAAAAGGAGAAAAGAAGATGAAAAAGTGCTTCAAAGATGAAATTCAAAATTCACTGAAGAATGAAGTCCATGAAGACTTTTTATTTTTATCTTGAGTATAGGAAAGTCGTACTATCAAGAGGGACACGAGCTTAAAGTAGAAATGATCCAAGTGCTAAATTTCTCCCTTCCAGCCAAACTACCTATTTGACAAGTCCATCGGACTCCAGTATGCTTGCCACTTCGTGCCGACGGACTTTTTCGACGGGCGTCGAACTTGTCCGACACCATGACGAAAGTCCGACGTCTCGGACTTTTTCATCAGACTCTAGTACTTCTGTCACTTGATTCCGTCGGACTTGTCCGGTGGACAAGACTTGTCCGAGGCATCGGGCAAGTCCATCGGACTCCAGTAACCGCGCCACCTTGTTTCATTGGACTTGTCCGATGACCATCGGACTAGTCCGATACTGATCTGAGAAATACCCCTCCCAACGGCTCTTTTTCTCAATGGCTATAAATAGGACCTCATCTCACCCTTTGGCCAGTTGGTCACTCATTCCACTAAAAAACACTCAAGCTCACTTTGCTCTCTCCAACTCTCCTCCCTTGCTTCCACTCTTGATTTGTGAAGGGATTGAGAGAAGATTGAAGTGCTTTATCACCTCCAAGCTTCCATCCTCTTGAGCACTTGGTTCATCCTCACCGCCGACAACTCTTGTGCTTGGTACTCTTGGGGATTCATCCCTTAGACGGTTAGAGGTGTCCGTTGAGATCCCAACTTGTGTGGTGATGCCTCGGTAAGTTTGTATTGACCTATCCTTTTTGGAGTTGCTAGTGGAAAACCAAGTTTGATCTTAGTGGTCACTTAGAGAGGTTTAGGGTTGAAAGAGATCCGGTCCTTTGTGGATCTTTCAATGGAGACGTAGGCTTTTTTGTGGAGCTGAACTTCGGTGGAAAATCCCGTGTCTCTTTTGTGCTCTATTACTTGTTCTTTATTTACTTGTTCTTGCTCATAAACTTGCTAGTTAGGGTTTGTTTCGTAATTCTTAAATTAACTTGTATAGGCTGCATGCTAGATTTTATCCTTGCTTCTATAGCTTCCTCTTGCTTGTAATCACTAGTTCTTAACTTGGCTTACACTAGTTTTAAGTTTTAATCGGCCGATCTACTTTTTTATCTCGTGCCATCGAACAAGTTGGTGTACTTTACTCATGATCGTCGGACAAGTCCGACACTGCACATTTAACTTTTATTATGAAGTCATTTTCAGGGATAAGTGCCTATTCAACCCACTCTAGGCACTTTCAATTGGTATCAGAGCCAGTATCTTCTACAAAGCTTAACCGCTTGAAGATTAAAGATGTCTAAACCGGAAGAATGACCACCCACCACTGTTCCTTCCAACGAAGGTGTTAGTGGATCTCGAGATGAAGATGATGCAAGGGCTGGAGATGGTGATAAAGGCGCTCTCCTAAAAACCTACAACAATGCCATGTATGATTATGATGATCTCAAAGGAGATCGCATAGGACAAGGATCGGGTAGACTCCTTTCTTTGACGGACAATTCTATGATCATTGGAAATGCAAGATGATGATGTATTTGGAATCCATGAGTCCACATGTCGCAAGTATAACCAAGAATGGTTTCTTGTGAGAAAACAGAGATAATCCAACTCGCAAGGATCAAATCAACATTCATCGCAATGCCGTGGCAGCTAGTGCAATTGTTTCCGCACTTAGCTCCACTGAGTATGATAAGGTTGCCGGAATAAAGAATGTCAACCAACTACGGAGAAAACTTGAGTTTAATTATGAGGGCATCGATTTCGTCCAGGATGCAAGACTTGAAGAATTACAAAATAAATTCAACTTATTCATCATGGGTCTGGGAGAAGGCCCAAAAGAAGTTCATGATAGGCTCATAAGGATTGTAAATCAAAGAAGAGCACTAGGAGCCAAAATGACCGACTTGGATATTAACAAAAGATTTCACAAAGCATTGAGACCATGGGATAGCAACATTTGCTCAAACATTAGAGAAAAGGACAACTTCAAAAGTTTCTCCACTGATGAAGTGCTTGGAAAGCTTCTATCCCAAAAGCAACAAAATGATCAAGCCAACAAAATAAATGCCTTGATCAAGCAAATTGAGGGAGCAAGTGGTGACAAAAATGATGTATTACTCAATGCTACACGAGAGAAGTAAGAGAAAAAGAAGAAACTGGTCGATCCTTGTGATGAAGATAGTGATGATGAGATGGCTTTGCTCGTGAGAAGATTCAAGTCGTTTCTCAAGAAAGATGGCTACAAAAATAAGAGTTTTGACAAGGGCAAAGCAAGAAGGTCAAAAAGGACTTGCTATGAGTGTGGTGATGAAGGACATTTCATTGCGGAATGTCCAAAGAAGAAGAACAAGGACGAAAGAAAGAAAGACAAGCATCACAAGAAGGACAAGAAGTACAAGAAGCATAGAAGAGGTGAAGCTCACATTGGACAAGAATAGAACTCCGATGAGTCATCCTTCTCATCATCTTCCTCATCCGAATCCAACTCGGATGAGGGAGGCATCACTACAATTGCCATTGGCGTCACTCCCACCAGCACTTCTCTATTTAGGAGTTTCAGTGATGATGATGATGACAACACTCACAAGTGCTTCATGGCAAGAGGATCCAAGGTATCAAAATATAAACATAAGCGCTCCTCTTATACTAATAGTAGTGATGATGATAATGATGATGATGTTAATGCTTCACTTTCTAAAATGCTTGAATTTATGGAATTGCTTGAAAAACAAAAGGAAGAAAATGGTAGACAAGAGGAGCTTCTTGAAAAACTAGAAGACTTGCTTATTCTTGAAAAGAAAAGAAACCTTGAACTAGAGAAGATCCTAGAAGATGAGAGAAATAAAAATGATGATTTAACTGTGTCTCTCACTAAAATTGAAAACTCTTGTGAAAATATTAAGAGCACAAAAGATGCACTTCTAGAGAAATATGAGAACTTGAAAAAGACTCATAAGTCTCTTGAAGAACAATATAAGATACTTTCAACCTTCACATCCTCCACAAATACCTCCTCTCGTGCTTCTACTAGCAAAGGATGTGATACGTGTTATAATGTTGATGTTGATGCTTGTGCTACTAATGTGAAATTGATTGATGACTTGAACAAGAAAGTAAAGGCTCTTGAAGATAAAATATAACATGAGAAAAATGTTGTTGATGATGAAAAAGCAAAGTATGCAAGAGGTGCATACTCATACAAAAGGCGCCCCAATGTCATGGATGATATTGGATATGTGGAGGGTGCTAAGCACAATGCTAGGGAGAACAAGAATGGGAAGGGATTCCTCAAGTTCACCAAGGAAGGATCTTACCAAAAGAAGCAAGCCAAGAACATGAACACTAACCAATCTTCTTTTGAGAATGATTCTCATGCTAATATGCCCAATTCTACTTGTTCTCTCTTTAATGATTTTGATGCTTCTTGTGTGATAATGAGAAATATGCATGGGCGTATTGTTGCCAAATATGTTGGGCCACACAACAAGAGACCAAAGGCTTGTGTGTGGGTGCCCAAAGTACTTGTGACTATGTGAAAGGACCCAAGAAAATTTGGGTACCTAGAAACGAAGCTTAATTTGTTTTGTAGGACTATGTCTCTAGAGGGTCAAGTTGGGTGATTGATAGTGGATGCATCAATGAAATGATCGGAGACAAAAACATGTTCAAATCATTTGAGCCAAGTCACAACAAAAATGAATTCATCACATTTTGTGACAATAGAATGGGACAAGTTCTAGGTTATGGTAAAGTCCCCCTCACTCCTTCGTATTCTCTTTCTAAGGTTATGTTTGTTGATCACGTTGCAATTTTTTAAAATGGGCTATGATTGTTTGTTCAACGAATGTGGCGTGACTGTCTATAAAAGGAGTGATGGCTCAGTTGCTTTTAAGGGTGTGCTTAAAGGAAAGCTTTATGTTGTGGATTTCTCCACGGATGAAGCTAGACTTGATGCATGCTTATTTGCAAAGTCCAACATGTGGTGGTTGTGGCATAGAGGGCTTGCCCATGTTGGTATGAGAAATCTTCACAAACTCCAAAAAGGCGGCCACATCATAGGACTAACCGATGTTTGCTTTGAGAAAGATAGAATGTGTAATGCATGTCAAGCGGAAAAACGAGTTGGAGCTTCACACCCCTCCAAGAATGTGATGACCACTACAAGACCATTGGAGATGTTGCACATGGACCTTTTCGGCCCCGTCTCCTACATAAGTATTGGTGGTAACAAATATGGTCTTGTAATTATTGATGATTTTTCTCGCTTCACATGGGTATTCTTTTTGCATGACAAAGGTGAAGTGAAAGTTGTGCTCAAGACATTCATAAAAAGAGCACAAAATGAATATGAAGTCAAGATCAAGAAAATTAGAAGTGAAAACGGCACCGAGTTCAAGAACACTCAAGTTGAGGAATACCTTGATGAGGAAGGCATCAAGCATGAATTTTTGGCACCCTACTCCCCTCAACAAAATAGGGTGGATGAAAGAAAGAACCGCACACTCATTGAGATGGCAAGAACAATGTTTAATGAATACAAGACATCCGACCGTTTTTGGGCCGAAGTCGTCAACACCGCATGTCACGCCTCCAACTGGTTGTATCTCCACCAACTATTGAAGAAAACACCATATGAATTACTAATTGAAATGCAATAAAAAGAATGGTCATTGGTGATGTGAGACCACAAGAACCAACAAGTGTTGAAAATCAACCCTCTCCCACAAGACAAGACCAACATTGTGCAAATGAAGAAATTGATCATACAAGTGATCAACATCAAGATGTTGTTGATCATGTACAAGCATCAAGTGACGACTCCCAAAGACGTGATCAAGAGGATGATGAAGATGGTGGTCAAAGAAGTTCACATCCACTACACCCAAGAGTGCATCAAAATGTACAACGTGATCACCCCGTTGAACAAATTCTTGGAGACATTGAAAAGGGGGTAATCACTAGATCTCGAGTTAGTAATTTTTGTGATATTACTCTTTTGTCTCTTCTATGAAGCCATTTAGTGTAAACCAAGCACTTGAGGACTCGGATTGGGTGATGGCCATGCAAGAGGAATTGAACAACTTCACATGAAATGAAGTGTGGACATTGGAGGAATAACCGAAGAATAAGAATGTTGTGGGCACCAAATGGGTGTTCCGCAACAGACAAAATGAAGATGGTGTTGTGACAAGAAACCAGGCAAGGCTCGTGGCAAAGGGGTATTCACAAGTAGAAGGTTTGGACTTTGATGAAACCTATGCCCCCGTAGCAAGACTTGAATCAATTAGAATATTACTTGCTTTTGATACTCACCATGATTTTAAGTTGTACCAAATGAACGTGAAAAGTGCATTCCTTAATAGGCCAATCAAGGAACAAGTGTATATGGAGCAACCACCGGGCTTTGAAGACCCTAAGTATCCTAACCATGTTTTTATAAACTCCACAAGGCGCTCTATGGGCTTAAGCAAGCTCCAAGAGCATGGTATGAATGACTTAGGGATTTTCTTGTTAAGAAGGGTTTTGTCATTGGCAAGGCCGATGCAACTCTCTTCACAAAGCGTTTTGGCAATGATATATTTGTATGCCAAATATATGTCGATGACATTATATTTGGTTGTACTAACCAAATCTTTTGTGATGAATTGAGCAAGATAATGACCAGGAGGTTTGAGATGTCCATGATGGGAGAATTGACATTCTTTCTAGGCTTCCAAGTGAAGCAACTCAAGGAGGACACCTTCATATGTCAAGCCAAGTACACAAAAGACTTATCGAAGAAGTTTGACATGGACAAGGCTAAGCCCATCAAAACTCCCATGCCAACAAATGGCCACCTCGACCTCAACAAAAAGGCAATCCCATTGATCAAAATGTATACCGCTCGATGATAGGCTTTTTGCTTTATCTTTGCGCATCTAGGCCTGATATCATGCTTAGTGTGTGTATGTGTGCACGTTTTCAAGCCGCTCCTATGGAGTGTCACATGGTGGCCGTTAAGAGAATATTGAGGTATTTGGTTTACACATCCAACCTAGGGCTTTGGTACCCCAACGGTTCAAAGTTCAACCTATTAGGCTATTCTGATGCGGATTAGGCCGGGGATAAGGTGGATAGAAAGAGCACCTTCGGGACAAGCCAATTCTTGGGTAGGTCCCTAGTGTCATGGTCATCTAAGAAACAAAATTTTGTTGCACTTTACACTGCTGAAACGGAGTATGTTGCAGCCGGTAGTTGTTGTGCACAACTACTTTGGATGAGACAAACTCTAAGGGATTACAGTTACAAATTGAACCGTGTTCCTCTCCTATGTGATAATGAGAGTGCCATAAAGCTTGCTTATAACCCCGTTGAGCATTCGCGGACAAAGCATATAGACATCCGCCACCACTTTTTGAGAGATCATTCTATCAAACGGGATATAGATGTGAGTCATGTGAGAAACGAAGATCAACTAGCCGATATATTCACCAAGCCACTAGATGAGAAAAGATTTTGCTATCTTAGGAGTGAACTAAATATTTGTTACTCTAGCAATATGTTATAGAGAATGTGCACGTCTGTTTGGTGATTGCATTAATTTTTGTAAAAATCCTTGCTTTATGTCAAAAACCTATTATTTGTGATATTGAAGTTGGTTTTTGATCTCTAGATCAAATCTTATCAAAATATGGTCATTGTTATGGATTGTTGACTGATTGACTGACCATACAATGTAAAGACCTGCCCTTGTCCATCAAAAATTATTTTGAAAATCTCTACTCTCTTCTTGGTTGGTCCATGTTCTGTTTTGTGTCGGACACATCCGATGGTATCGGACAAGTCCGACGCCTCCAGGTTTTACCCTTTAACCCAACCCGACTTACCCCTTCGGTCAAATCTTTCCTATTCTCTTCCTCAGCATTCTCTCTCAAGAACACCCCCTTTGGTGACCCCAAGGTGATCTCCCTTTCCAACCATCCATTGGTGCGGGATTGAAGGTCAAGAAGTCCTCCTTCATCGGAAAATTCTGATCCCCCATCGTTTTGCAAGGTTTTGACCCTAATCTCCTCTCTCTCCTCTAGGGTTAGGGTTATAGGTCAATGCTCCTCTTTACATCAATTTTCCTTGCATCCTTGGACCATGGAGATAGTTCCTAGTTAGACATAGTTGCGGTAGATGTATTTTGAGTCAATGTTAGTGGTGGATCCATGAGTGAGATGTGTTTTTCAAAAATCCTGTGTGTTATCAGACAAGTCCGACGACAATCAGGAAAGTCTGATGCATCAGACTTTCCTCATGATCATCGGACATGTCGGACGACCTACAAAGTTTTCGAAAGTCTATTTCATTCATGCTTTCACCCCACTCGTGTACATCTCCATGACTTCTCCTAATTAGTTGATTGGTTTTTTCTTCAGTATGGATGATTCATCACCTTTGAGGGAGAAGAGGACCAAGAACAGTGACGAACAAAGTCAAGCTCCCAAGAGAAGGAAGGCCATTGCTCGTCGCATTCGCAAAACCACTTTGTGGATGGCTGAAAGAGAAGAACCTGAGGATCTCATTCGGGTCATGCATCCTCCAGCTGAGGTGGAGAACTCCGGACGAGACATTGTGGACTATATACATGCCTCTATTGAGACTTGCACTAAAGCTCGCTTGGTCAATTACTAGTCCGTTGAGAAGGAAGCACCTAACTTTCGGTTTTGGGCTCATTTCCATGCTGACTGGTACCGCTCCACCTATTTTCACATGAAGAATTTAGTTGTTGACATGAAGTGGCTTGACTGGAAATACATGAAGGATAGGAAGCACCCTCTATTGAATCAAGTAATGGCAGCTTGTGAGCATCACGAGATCAAAACGGTTCTAACATTCAACTATTCATGGAACAAGGAGATCATTGCACAGTTCTACTCTATTGTGTACTTTGTTGATACTACAAAGTCTATGACATGGATGACAAATGGAACACAGTATTCTTGCACCTTATCTAGGTTTGCCTCCATGATTGGACTCAAGGATTCTCATAAGCAAACACGGAAGGTGCACACGAGCAACCATATGGATCCTGAGGCCATGAGGTACATGTACACTGACCCAAATAACTGTGATCCGCCTCTATCCAATGGACTTCAGCCAATTCTTTCAGTTCTTTTTCGGATCATGAGGAGCACTCTAGCACCCCGTGGGGGTAACTCCGACCATATTCCTGCTTATCAGAGGGACATTCTTCACTGGGTTCATGGGGAGAGAATGTTTGATGTGTTTGACTATATCTATCAGGAGATGTGGGACATCTCAGTCTCTCCAAGGTGTGCATGTGCCTATGGTCCTTACATCATGTGCATGATTGAGAAGATCTCAGGCCAGACCTTCAACAAGGATATGAAGCACCAGGGTCTCAAGCCTCAGATACCTTCAAATTGGACTCCCGATACCACTTCCGGTCAGTATTTTGGTGCAGCACAACCTCACTCTCCCCTGCCTCCTAGGGTTCCTACTTGGGCCACCGTATCATCACGTGTCCCTCCTACGCCTCGTGGGAAGAGAAGAGGGATTAGGAAGATGTTCAAATCTCTTCTTGGCATGTGTCAGAACATTAATCAAAGGATGGATGTTATTGAGAGGAATCAAAAGATCATTATGGATAAGATGAATTGTGAAGTTCCTCCTCCTCCATCGCCTCCAGCGGAAGACTCTTACCCGCCTGCTTATGCGGATCCGACGACCACCTTCACTTCGGAGGACATGAACTACTTTGGTTACTACTCTCCACCACCTCAGTTTGACACTGGTGCAACTTCTAGTGGACAGCACATTTGCTTTGAGGACGATAAGGGTGAAGGTGTTGAAGATCAAGCTGCATATGATCGCCAATGCAAGGGCAAAGGACCGGTCATTGAAGAAGACTAGGACGAAGAAGAAGACTATGATAAGGAGTAGAAGACCGTCCTTGCTAGTGTTTCAGCTTTTCTCCTTTTTGGTGTCTTGATGCCAAAGAGGGAGAAGTAATCTGCCTATTTATTCTACCCTTCTCTTAGTTTGTGAGATGTGAGAGTTGTTGGACAATTTGAATTGTTTTATGTATTTGTGTTATCTTTGTTTGTAAGACCTTAATTTGTGGTTTGTGAACTTCTTTGAGTTTCAGGCTTATTGTAATGATGCTTTGTTGGTTATCTCCTTCTAGATGCTTTTGTGTGTGATTTTGTATGTCATTTGCTCTGTGTTTACTTCTTATGACTATTTGTTGCAAATTCACTTATATGCATGGTGTTAGCGGGAGCTCTCATACTTTACTATAAATATGTGCACTTGTTATCATTGCTTATCACTTCACTAATGCACACATTTAGGGGGAGCTCCAATCACAAACAAAACCTTATTGGACATTTTTATGAAATTTAGTTGTATTTTCATCAATCACCAAAAAGGGGGAGATTGAAAGTGCATCTAGACCCTTAATTTTATTTTGGTGATTGGCGACAATACAATTAAGAATGGACTAATGCTTTATTGAGCATGTGTATAGATAACACTCCAAAGTTTGGTGAATAAAATGCATAGAAACAAAAAGGAGAAAAGAAGATGACAAAGTGCTTCAAAGATGAAATTCAAAATTCACTCAAGAATGAAGTCCATGAAGACTTTTTATTTTTATCTTGAGTATAGGAAAGCCGTACTATCAAGACGGACACAAGAGCTTGAAGTAGAAATGATCCAAGGGCTAAATTTCTCCCTCCCAGCCAAAATACCTATTTCCAGGGCCAAATCATCGGACTTGTCCGACAAATCAGACAAGTCCATCGGACTCCAGTATGCTTGCCACTCCGTACCGTCGGACAAGTCTGACGGGCGTCGGACTTGTCCGACACCATGAGGAAAGTCTGACGTCTCGGACTTTTTCATCGGACTCTAGTACCTCCGTCACTTGGTTCCGTCGGACTTGTCTGATGACCATCAGACTTCTCCGATGGACAAGACTTGTCCGAGGCATCGGGCAAGTCCATCAAACTCCAGTAACCGTGCCACCATGCTTCATCGAACTTGTCCAAACTTCCATCCTCTTAAGCACTTGGTTCATCCTCACCACCGACAACTCTTGTGTTTGTTACTCTTGGGAATTTATCCCCTAGACGGTTAGAGGTGCCCATTGAGCTCCCAACTTGTGTGGTGACGTCTCGGAAGTTTGTATCGACCCCTCCTTTGTGGAGTTGCTAGTGAAAAACCAAGTTTGATCTTAGTGGTCACTTGGAGTGGTTTAGGGTTGAAAGAGACCCGGTCCTTTGTGGATCCCTCAATGGAGACGTAAGCTTCTTTGTAGAGCTAAACTTCGGTGAAAAATCCCGTGTCTCTTTTGTGCTCGATTACTTGCTCTTCATTTACTTGTTCTTGGTCATAAACTTGCTAGTTACGTTTTGTTCAGTAATTCTTAAATTAACTTGTGTAGGTTGCATGCTAGATTTTATCCTTGCTTCTACAGCTTCCTCTTACTTGTAATCACTAATTCCTAACTTGCCTTGCACTGTTTTTAGTTTTAATCGGCCGATCTACTTTTGTATCTCGTGCCATCGGACAAGTAGGTGTACTTTACTCACGATCATCGGACAAGTCTGACACTGCACATTTTACTTTTATGATTAAGTCATTTTCAGGAATAATTGCCTATTGACCCCCCCCCCCTCTAGGCACTTTCAGTAAGCTACCTCTAATGGCCCAGGAGAGGGTAACAACTCACATGCATAGACCCACATTTCATGTCACACAATCTCCTGCAAGTTACATTTATTGTCCCTCATGGAAGATTTCAAGACTCAGTCATAGATCAGTGTAATATGATATCCATTGTTCCTCACCGTCTATAATAAATGGCCACTGATATCTAGGAGATATAGACATAATATTATTGGTATGTGTGTATCGAGGATTAATTTTGTCCGACATGCAATTGTGTTTCCATGATATGAATCGTTGCTTTTAGATATAAAAACATTATTTTAGCATTAGAATCCTCATAAATTCTGCAATTGTATATTCATGCAGAATAATTATCTAGACACTCATGTGTTTATTGTAGTGTAAATGAGGATATCAAAACCTTTTTGTCTTGAGATATTGAAATTGTAGTGTAGGATATCTAGGACTTGCCATAAATTTTAAGGGGACACTTTATACCTAAATTGTTTGTACTTCTATATAAACACCATCAACTTCTCTTGGCTTATACATAAGAAAGGTAATATTTGTATTTTCTTCATCATGGCTTTCCTCAGAAGGAATCACACTGCAGGAGTTGTTTTCTTGACAATTGCTTTCTTCTTGGTTCTTTCCATCATGTCTGCTACCTCCAAAAACTACCAAGGAGGATGTATGATATACACACTCTCCTAGATTTTATACTTAGTTATACTTGGTATTATCTTCTCTTGATGTGTTAAGTACTCTTGTCTTATTATTTTGCAATACATATGCAGGCATTGGGAAGCATTGTACTCCAGCACCGACACACACATGCTACAACTTTCCAAATTGTGACAAAGCTAACTGTGAAGACTATTGTGAGCACTTCAAACACAAACCTAGAGATGATGCTGAGTGCCGCAAAGATAACAAGGAGTGTTGCTGCAAAAACTAATGCACCTATCAGATTTTATGCAAATAAATTTGGTTCTCTACACCTTGTGTTTTATGCCAAGTGTTTAACGTAAGAGTGATACATAAAGGTGTACTAAGTCATGTAGCATATAATTCAATATTACAAATTAAAACCCATTCTCGGTTTGTTGAAATTTTTAAGCTCAACATCTTTCCATTTCCACAAAAAAAGTCTTATTTTGAGTACAAATTGAATGAAGGTCCTCAAACTCTTGGGTTTAAACATCTTTTTTTCTTACTTTGAAGCCACGTATCAATGCGATGTCATGTATCCAATGTTCTCAACCGTGTATGATAAATGATCACCGTTGCTTAGGGAATTTTGATATAAATATTGTGGGTATACATATACCAAGGATTCATTTCATAGGAGATATATTTGTTTTCTCAGTTTCTCTAGATATCAAATCCTATTGCATTGCCTGAATTATCAAGACATTAGTTCAGCATTACACTGGATAGAAAATGTATCATGTATTTATATACCTCACATGTGTGGATACTCATTGACCTTCCGTGCAAGCCATTGATTAACATAAATGAAATAAATCAAAGCTCAGCCCACTAGTAGGTTGCCTATATGCAGCTGAAATGAGGTCGTGCCATACGCACGCCAGAGGAGCCGTTTCCATGAAAACAGATAACCTTTTTTTTGGTAAAAGAATATTGTGTTTTAAGTTTGATGTTAGAAAACATAAATGTTGCTCTATACATTGATGATTGGACTTCCAACTGTGATAATTCTTTTAGTATTAACCTAAAACACGATATTCCTGTAGTTCTACAACTAGCTTAATACCTTGCTTTTGCGTGAAGTTGTCCCAAGTGTGAGCTATCCATTTAGTTCTAAAACTCTTTTTTTTTTGAAAAATTCAGCTACCGTAGCAAAACACAGTATTAACCTAGTTGTAGATCGAGAACACCACCGCACAATAGCAGAGAGAAAAGAAGGAACAAGGGGAACAAGATAAGACAAAGAGAAGGGGGGACGAGGAAGAAAACTTGCATATACCAAACAGCAATGAGCTATTGCTGGCGCCAGGACAAACAAGCTGCAGTGGAGAGTCAGGACGAGAGCTAACTCTAATGGCCCGAGAGAGGGTAACAACTCACATGCATAGACCCACATTTCATGTCACATAATCTCTTGCAAGTTACATTTATTGTCCCTCATGGAAGATTTCAAGACTCAGTCATCGATCAGTGTAATATGATATCCATTGTTCCTCACCATCTATAATAAATGGCCACTGATATCTAGGAGATATTGACATAATATTATTGGTATATGTATATGGAGGATTAATTTTGTGCGACATGTAATTGTGTTTCCATGATATGAAGTCGTTGGTTTTAGATATAAAAACATTACTTTAGCATTGGAATCTTCATAAATTCTGCAATTGTATATTCATGCAGAAAAATTATCTAGACGTTCATGTTTTTATTGTAGTGTAAATGAGGATATCAAAACCTTTTGGTCTTGAGATATTGAAATTGTAGTGTTGGATATGTAGGACTTGCCATAAATTTTAAGGCGACACTTTATACCTAAATTGTTTGTACTTCTATATAAACACCATCAACTTCTCTTGGCTTATACATAAAGAAGGTAATAATTATATTTTCTTCATCATGGCTTTCCTCAGAAGGAACCACACTGCTGGAGTTGTTTTCTTGACAATTGCTTTCTTCTTGGTCCTTTCCATCATGTCTGCTACCTCTGAAAACTACCAAGGAGGATGTATGATATACACACTCTCCTAGCTTTTACTTAGTTATACTTGGTATTATTTTCCCTTGATGTGTTAAGTACTCTTGTCTTATTATTTTGCATTACATGTGCAGGCATTGGGAAGCATTGTACTCCAGCACCGACACACACATACTACAACTTTCCAAATTGTGACAAAGCTAACTGTGAAGACTATTGTGAGCACTTCAAACACAAACCTAGAGAAGATGCTGAGTGCCGCAAAGATAACAAGGAGTGTTGCTGCAAAAACTAATGCACCTATCAGATTTTATGCAAATAAATTTGGTTCTCTACACCTTGTGTTTTATGCCAGAGTGTTTAACGTAAGAGTGATACATAAAGGTGTACTAAGTCATGTAGCATATAATTCAATATTACAAATTAAAACCCATTCTCGGTTTGTTGAAATTTTTAAGCTCAACATCTTTCCATTTCCACGAAAAAGTCTTATTTTGAGTACAAATTGAATGAAGGTCCTCAAACTCTTGGGTTTAAACATCTTTTTTTCTTACTTTGAAACCACGTATCAATGCGATGTCATGTATCCAATGTGCTCAACCGTGTATGATAAATGATCACCGTTGCTTAGGGAATTTTGATATAAATATTGTGGGTATACATATACCAAGGATTCATTTCATAGGAGATATATTTGTTTTCTCAGTTTCTCTAGATATCAAATCCTATTGCATTGCCTGAATTATCAAGACATTAGTTCAGCATTACACTGAATAGAAAATGTATCGTGTATTTATATACCTCACATGTGTGGATACTCATTGACCTTCCGTGCAAGCCATTGATTAACATAAATGAAATAAATCAAAGCTCAGCCCACTAGTAGGTTGCCTATATGCAGCTGAAATGAGGTCGTGCCATACGCACGCCAGAGGAGCCGTTTCCATGAAATCAGATAACCTTTTTTTGGTAAAAGAATATTGTGTTTTAAGTTTGATGTTAGAAAACATAAATGCTGCTCTATACATTGATGATTGGACTTCCAACTGTGATAATTCTTTTAGTATTAACCTAAAACATGATATTCATGTAGTTCTACAACTAGCTTAATACCTTGCTTTTGCGTGAAGTTGTCCCAAGTGTGAGCTATCCATTTAGTTCTAAAAGTCATTTTTTTTTGAAAAATTCAGCTACCGTAGCAAAACACAGTATTAACCTAGTTGTAGATCCAGAACACCACCGCACAATAGCAGAGAGAAAAGAAGGAACGAGGGGAACAAGATAAGACAAAGAGAAGGGGGGACGAGGAAGAAAACTTGCATATACCAAACAGCAACAAGCAATTGCTGGCGCCAGGACAAAGCAGCTGCAGTGGAGAGTCAGGATGAGAGCTAACTCTAATGGCCCAGGAGAGGGTAACTACTCACATGCACAAACCCACATTTCATGTCACACAATCTCCTGCAAATTGCATTTATTGTCCCTCTTGGAAGATTTCAAGACTCAGTCATAGATCAGTCTTACATGATATCCATTGTTCCTCACCATCTATAATAAATGGACACTGATATCTAGGAGATATTGACATAATATTATTGGTATGTGTATATGGACGATTAATATTTTATGATTCATGCAATTGTGTTTCCATGATATGAAGTCGTTGCTTTTAGATATAAAAACATTACTTTAGCATTGGAATCCTCATAAATTCTGCAATTGTAGTGTAAATGAGGATACCAAAACCTTTTTGTCTTGAGATATTGAAATTGTAGTATTGGATATGTAGGACTTGCCATAAATTTTATAAACACCATCAACTTCTCTTGGCTTGTACATAAAGAAGGTAATAATTATATTTTCTTCAGCATGGCTTTCCTCAAAAGGAACCACAATGCAGGAGTTGTTTTCTTGACAATTGCTTTCTTCTTGGTCCTTTCCATCATGTCTGCTACCTCCAAAAACTACCAAGGAGGATGTATGATATACACACTCTCTTAGCTATTACTTAATTAAACTTGGTATTATTTTCTCTTGATGTCTTAAGTACTCTTGTCTTATTATTTTGCATTACATGTGCTGGCATTGGGAAGCATTGTACTCCAGAACCAACACACACATGCTACAACTTTCCAAATTGTGACAAACCTAACTATGAAGATGTCGGTGTTTAGATCACCGACTAGTAGAATTTGATAAGAGGACGCGCGTTTCAGGCTCGGCGATGGCAAAGCAAGGGGACACGGGGGGTTATACTGGTTCGGGGAAGCCCCCTACGTCCAGTTCTCGGGCTTGCTCGTGTTACTTGCTCCGGTGGGGAGTACAATGGTGGTGAGAGAGGAGAGGACTCCAAGTCTTGGGTGCGAGTGGTGTGTGTGTGTGTTCCGGGTGTCGTTGTGTTCTTTGTCATTGTTTCCTTTTCTGCGCTCTCTCTTTTGAAAGAGGCACGGGCCTTCCCTTTTATACTTCAAGGGGAAAGGACCCACGTTATAGAGAGTGATAGAGAGAGAGAGATTTCTATACGTGATGAGTCAGTGGAGACGTGTCGAAGAAGGCAAGGCCCTTAGTCGGTGGCGTAGTCTTCAGTCCTTGCGGCCCCCATCATCCTGGTCTTTCGTTAGAGGGGAGGTACTGTGTCCGAACATGCCCTCGTTGATGAGGACATCACTCCTGTGGATACACACAACACTCCTCCAATTCTAGACTTGCAAGGTCCAATGACTAGAGCTCGTGCACGACGACAAAATTTAGAGGTGAGCTTGTTCCTACGTTCTTCGCTATATGTTACTTTTGAGAATGGTTTGCTACCTAATGATTATTTTATGATTAGGAACCATGGAGAGGATCAGGAGGTGATGGGAGAAGGACTTGGGAATGTGGAGGACCAGCAAGGGCTTGGAAGCCAAGGTGGAGGCCCAATCAAAACCGACTTCGAGTCTGTTTTGGGGCTCATGACCAGTATACACTAAAACAGACGCCCAGGATGCATACGGACTCGGATTTGGACATTCTACATATGCATGGAACGATAAGGAGAAGTCCTTTCCAATGCCTCCGGCCTCATGTCAAAATTCATCCGGAGTCATCAGGAATCATAGAAACAAGAGAGAGTCCAGAATCTGTGTCGGAGCTATGTCGCCTGTTATTGGCCTTTGGGCTCTGATACCACTTGATGTGAACAAGGGTTCCCAATCTTCTGAAAGGTTCTTGGTAAGTTGATTTGGTCGGAAGCGACACACAAATCGATCCGGCTTCAGAACAGCACGTTCTAAACCTCGCAATCACAACACGACGTCTCCTCTGGTTATCAACCGTTCAAGGACGATTGACCTCACCGAGAAGGCTAATCCCTGCCTGCAAATAAAGAACACAAGCAAGAACCATGAAGGATGCAACACAATTATAGATGAATGATTAAGCTCATGAAGTTGGAGTCTCACAAACCGATGAACTCTGACACTGTTTATGAACAGAATTGATCTAAGCAAAACCCGAACCCTAATGGTGCGGCGGTGGCTGTATATGAAGACTCTAGGGTCGTGCAAGACCCTCTGGATGCGCCCCTAATTGGGCTCAACTGGTACAACAATAAGTCCAAGACCTTTTGGATCGTGGATATGTTCGTCAATCACTTAGTCCTTGTGCTGTTCCTATACTTTTGGTTCCTAAGAAAGATGGTACTTGGCGTATGTGTGTAGATTGTAGAGCCATTAATAACATTACTATTAGGTATCGTCATCCAATTCCTAGGCTAGATGACATGCTTGATGAGTTATGTGGTGCTATAGTTTTCACTAAAATTGATTTGCGTAGTGGCTACCATCAAATTAGAATGAAACTTGGAGATGAATAGAAAATAGCTTTCAAAACCAAATTCGGGTTGTATGAGTGCTTAGTAATGCCTTTTGGTTTAACTAATGCACCTAGTACTTTCATGCGTTTGATGAATGAGGTTTTATTAGCTTTCTTTGGCAAATTTATGGTAGTTTACTTTGATGATATCTTGATTTATAGCAAATCCATGAATGATCATATGATTTATTTGCATGCTGCTTTTGATGCTTTACGAGCTGCACGTCTATTTGATAACCTTGAGAAGTGCACCTTTTGCATGGATCGAGTCTCTTTTCTTGGCTATGTTGTGACTCCACAGGGAATTGAGGTGGATGAGGCGAAGATTAAGCCATAAAGAGCTGGCCTGTACCAAAAACTATCACACAGGTGAGGAGTTTTCTTGGTCTTGCAGGTTTCTACCGCTGCTTTGTCAAAGATTTCAGCACCATCGCTGCACCATTGCATGAGTTCACAAAGAAGGTCGTCGAGTTCCATTGGGGTAAGGTACATCATGAGTCTTTTGATGCTTTGAAGGACAAACTTACACATGCACTATTGCTGCAACTACCCAATTTTGATAAGACTTTTGAGATTGAATGTGATTGCTGATGCTTTATCTAGGCGCTATACTTTGTTGTCTCAACTTGGTTGTCGAATTTTTGGACTTGAGGCAATTAAAGAACAATATCCTGATGATGCTGATTTTAAGGATGTAATGCTGCAATGTAAAAAAGGTCGTGCTTGGAACAAATTTATATTGAATGATGGATTCTTGTTTAGAGCTAACCGCCTATGCATTACAGTTGGTTCCGTTCGTCTTTTGTTGTTGCAGGAGGCGCATGGAGGTGGATTGATGGGTCATTTTGGTGCTAAGAAGACGGAGGATATTTTGGCCAAGGATGAGGAAAGATGTTGAGTGCTTTATTGCTCGCTGCACTACACATCAAAAAGCTAAGTCTCGTTTAAATCCACATGGTTTATACATGCCACTTCCTATTTCTTCTATTCCTTGGGCTGATATTTTTATGGACATTGTTTTAGGATTGCCTAGGACCATGAGGGGGAGCGATAGCATTTTTGTTGTTGCGGATCGTTTTTCTAAGATGGCACACTTTATACCATGTCATAAGAACGATGATGCTAGTCATATTCCTGACCTTTTTTTTCAACGAAATTGTACATTTGCATGGTATGCCTTGTACTATTGTTTCAGATCGTGATGCAAAATTATTGAGTCACTTTTGGCGCTCACTTTGGAATAAGTTGGGTACCAAGTTGTTTTCTACAACTTGTCGCCCACAAACTGATGGACAAACTGAGGTTGTGAACCGCACTTTAGGAACTATGTTGAGAGCTATTTTGAAGAAAAATTTAAAGCAATGGGAAAAATGTTTGCCTCATGTTGAGTTTTCTTATAATCGGGCAACACATTCTACTACCAAGGTAAGTCCCTTCAAGGTAGTGTATGGTTTTGATCCCCGTACTCCACTTGATATACTTCCTCTACCTATTAATGAGAGAGTTCATGTTGATGCTAAGGAGCATGCTGAATTTATTTTGCAAATGCATGAGACCACTAGACTTAGCATTGAAAAGATGAATGAAAAGTATAAAATTGCTGGTAGTAAAGGTAGAAAGGAAGTAAAGCTTGATGTAGGAGATTTAGTGTGGTTACGCTTGAGGAAGGATAGATTTCCAAAATTGAGAAAGTCTAAATTAATGCCTAGAGCCGATGGTCCATTCAAAATAATTGAGAAGATTAATAATAATGCATACAAACTTGAGTTGCCTCCTGAGTTCGGGGTTAGTCCTACTTTTAACATTTCAGATTTGAAACCATACTTGGGAGAAGAGGATGAGCTTCAGTCGAGAACGACTCCACTTCAAGAGGGAGAGGATGATGAGGAAATCACTCCTATGGATACACACAATACTCCTCCAATTCTGGACTTGCAAGGTCCAATGACTAGAGCTCGTGCATGACGATAAAATTTAGAGGTGAGCTCAATCCTACGTTCTTCGCTATATGTTACTTTTGAGAATGGTTTGCTACCTAATGATTATTTTATGATTAGGAACCATGGAGAGGACCAAGAGGTGATGGGAGAAGGACTTGGGAACGTGGAGGACCAGCAAGGGCTTGGAAGCCAAGGTGGAGGTCTAATCAAAACCGACTTCGAGTCTGTTTCGGGGCTCATGACCAGTATGCACCAAAACGAACGCCCAAGACGCATACAGACTCAGATTTGGACGTTCTACATATGCACGGAAATATAAGGAGAAGACTTTTCCAATGCCTCCATCCTCCTGTAAAAATTCATTAGGAATCATCGGAAATCGTAGAAACAAGAGAGAGTCCAGAATCTGTGTCGGTGCTGCGTTGCCCGTTATTGGCCTTTGGGCTTTCTATCCAGTTGAGCCTAAATAGGGGCGCATCCAGAGGGTCTTGCACGACGCTAGGGTCTTCATATACAGCCACCGCTGCACCATTAGGGTTCGAGTTTTGCATAGATCAATTCTGTTCATAAACAGTGTCGCCGTTCATCGGTTTGTGAGATCCCAACTTCGTGAGCTTAATCATTCATCTGCAATTGTATTGCATTCTTCGTTGTTCTTGCTTGTATTCTTGATTTGCAGGCAGGGATTAGCCTTCTCGGTGAGGTCAATCGTCCTTGGACGGTTGATAACCAGAGAAGACGTCATGCTGTGATTATGGGGTTTAGAACGTATTGTTCTGAAGCCGGATCAATTTGTGTGTCGCCTCCGACCAAATCAACTTACCAAGAACCTTTTAGAAGATCGGGAATCCTTGTTTACATCACCCGTTCTCTGTCGTTGGGTCGAGTCCCCCCGTGTTCCTGTAGCCGGTGTGTTCCGCTGGATACGGGGAGGTGCAGCATGGGCATTGTCACGTCATTCAAGCAAGGTTTAATCTAGTTGTCCATCAAGCCGTCTTGCACCATCACCATTAGGTGTGTCATCGGGCGATGGCAGCACAGTGAGCCTCGCTATGCCTGCCATCGTCAGCTGGCGCTGGTGATGATGAGGGGGCAGATATCCGGAGAGATTTGACTCCTTGATAAAGCATATGCGTAATAGGCATGGCATTTAAGGCCGGGTGGTTGGCGGTTGTTGACCGTTGGCTCGCTCGACCCCCTCCGTTGGGGGTTGTCGCGTCGATTTGCGCATGTCCGGACCCGCTCAGAGTTGGAATCCGTCCCGTCCTGACAAGGCAATCGAGTTTCTCCACTCCGCCACTTCCGGCTTCGTCAGGGGTCTGTCGTCCCGTCCCGTCACGGTTCGGACCCCACTGATGGGAGGTAACGGAAGCAGGGCTTATCCAGTGGTTACGGGGGGCCCGCACTATCGCCATGGTCATGATGTCAGTGAGACAACCGCCCTTGTCCCGGTGTAGACGGGTTTGAACGAGCGGTTGCGTCATTCGCTTGGGAGGGCGAGCCACACTCGGATCATGTTAGGTGAAGCGATCTGTCCTTGGCCCCTTTTGTGTGGTTGAGCGAGGCGTAGCAAGCCCTCGACCACTCGGAGGTCGAGCGGATCGTGATCGTCCCTCGACCCCTAAGGGGGGTCGAGCGATTCGGGGAGCGGCGCGGTCTTTACGGTCAAGGCTTGATCGTCGCGGAGACGCTTCTTGTGGGAGTCTACGCGGGTGTCACCTTGAGGGCGCTTCGTCCAGGCCAAAGGACCCGGACGCGTGTGAGTCCTAAGGGGATCCACGTGGAACCCTATTTTCTACCCTTGACAGTAGCCCTCGAGCCCCTGAGCGAGTCAGAGAGTCGTTCGGGGGATTTGGCGCCGGTGTGAGCGGGTACTACGAAGTCGCTTGCGGGTCACCTCACTTCCTTGTAAGGAGTGCGCGTGAGCACACCTGACGGGTGTAGCCTCTGAGCTGGAGGGGGAGTTTGGTTGAAACTCACGCTTCAGCTTAACACGTCGTGAGAAGGTTAGGTCGTTCATCCGTCGGGGTGCGTGCGAGCGCACCCGTCGGGTGTAGCCCCCGAGCCAAAGGAAAATGTCCGTGCGGACTCGTTCTTTGGCTTTATGTATCTGAAATGATCATGGGGATGACATGGGTCCCGTGTTCCTCGGGCTCCGTCCCCTAGGTCGAGCAGACGACGCAGGGTGTCATGGAGGGGGGTTTACCTAAAAAGGCGGGACATGGCGCAGTCGGCATGATAGATCTCTTGTCTCTTTTCGGCATGCAGCGTGTGGAGGCATCTTTTGGTAGGGCCCAGATCTGGCGCGCTACACGTCAGGGGAATGCGAGGCCGGTGCCCTGCTTTAAGGCGAGTTCCTCTCTCTTTCTTATGGTGCGGTGTGCGTGACACCGTCGGTGGTGCCAGGTTTTTGTTCCCATGTGGCATGCAAGAGCCCCTCATGAACCCACATCGGGCTTGGTGCCCGTGCAAGGAATCCGAGGCTTGGGCCTTGCTTGGCTTTTTAAGGGCACAGTCGGGTAATGTTCTACTTCATTCCCACACCTAGCTTTACACACCGAGCTCTGGGATACCTGGGGCGGGACTTACTTTTGCTTAGTGGTTCGTTGCTCTCATGGTTCTCGGGTGCGATGATGTCCCTAACGATGAAAACGAGGATAAAAACCTACCAGCGGTAGGTCTCCGGCTACCCTGGGGCGGCCGTCCTGTCGGTTGCGGGAAGGTTGGCTCAACTTCCATTACGTCCTCCCCTTATTGGGGTGAGGTGGAGATAAAGGGGCCCTCTCATGGAAGGTCATCATGGCTTATTAGGTCCCCTTGTGTTCGTCCTCAGCGGCGTCGGTAAGAGCGAGGTCAAGAAGAGGCACCGGACCGGGCTCCCTTCTGACAGGGGGGTCCTTAGTCCTAAGAAGCAGCTCCAGCAGCAGCCGTATGGTGTGGCCGAGCTACTCGCCTTCTTTGTTGGGGGAAAAGTCCGGCCTGAAATGAAGGCATCTTTCGCTGACGACGAAGCATTACATGCGCTTTACCTCGTATGTACCCACCGTGGTGTGGGTGCCGCCTTCCCCTTTGTAGTAGACCTCTCAGGTCGACCCTTTCCCCTATTTCTCTCCCTTCTTTTTTCCTGAGTCCTTGATACTCACTTTGTAGCAAAAGAGGGGGAGTTTGTAAGAGTCAGCCTTAAGTGGTCTTGTTATCGAGGAATAATGGATGAGAACCCGACGTTGGGTCTTGTTTGCTGATGTCGGCCCTCGCATCCCCGCTCGATGCAGACGGATTGGTCGAGCAGCCGTTTTGACTTTTTCGTTTTCTCCTTCCATGTCCCATTCGTGAGACGGATAATAGAGCCGGGCCATGTTTTCGCCTTGGTGGCTGAAACGTGGGTGCCCGATGAGCTGCTATCGGGTTTGTTCAAGTGAGGTCTCCAGTCCCTCGTCGACGGGGTTCCAATGAACCAGCTGGTGGTCAACCTCATAAATCCGTCTTTCCGGCTCGACTGGTTGTCACAACCGTTCAATAGGTTATGATGGCTAGCTACCTCTCTTCGAGGAGATACCAACGGACGAGTCAGAGCGGGACTCAAACGCTACTCTGCGATGCCCTCGACCCCTCGAGGGTCGGGGTATTGGTCGCTAAATGTGCCCATCGCTTGTGCCCCTTGCTCTGTTCGCACTCAAGGCGGCTGTTGAACCCACTCGTGGGGCTAGCCTTAGAACCATAGTGCCGTCGGGACAGTTTTCAGCCCCGTATCCTGTCTTACCTGCGCCGCTCATCCCCCACCGGGGTCGAGCGACTAACCTCGTTCTACCTCCTGGGTCGATGCCGGTCGAGCCCCGCAGGGTCGACCAAGTCGCTGCTGCAAGACACGGTTCGTCGAGTTTTGCCCCATTCGCCCCACTCCTCATCCATGAGTATGGGGGCCTTTACGGGAGGACTTTGGGTGTGGGAACTGAAAAGCCGCAGACGGAGGGGCTTGCCTCCTTATGTTGCAAAGAGATAAAAGAGAGGCGTGGGAGTTTTGATTGGTTCTGAACCGTCTTCCCACAGCCCGAGATAGAGGTGGCGTATTTACATCGCGCATGCGTCATGGTAGGCCCGGGTGAACTGTCGCGTCGCCTTGTTTCCCATGATGGTGAGACCATGAAGTCATGGAGCCATTATGGGAAGCGGAAGTTGCGGAGTCGTGGGGACGTGGATAGAATCAGAGAAGACGTGGAGGCATCCGAGCCGCAAATCGCGCAGTTGAGGAGTTAAGGCCCTTTACCTCGGGTTAGTCATGGCTTGTCCCGCAATCAAGTCGGAGCGCGTCTCTTGAGGGCGCCTTGCCTACTTAAGTCCGCCTTGGCTCATCTTCTCTCTTTCTTCTTCTGGCTCTGCGCCTGCTTCCCCTCCCTCTTCTAGCTCTCAAGTGCACCTGGGATCTTGGCGTGTGTTCGGTTGCTCTCCGCCGTTCTTGCTTCCCTCATGCCTGCCTCCCTCCTGGATCACCGTGATGGCCTTGCTGGACTGAACCGCCTAGGGCCGTTCATCCGTGAGGGTGTCATAAATGGAGATCTTGGTGGAGGCCGACCTCCTTCCTGCTCTCACCGACACGGTGGAGTGGATCATTCCAGAGGACAAGACGGCGCCCGACCCTCCATCGGGCTACGTCGTCTCTCTCGTGCCGTTTCACGAGAGGGGCGTTGGCTCGCCGGGGAGTAAGTTCCTCCATGGGGCAGCTGCATCACTATGAGATCGAGCTGCAGCATCTGAACCCTAATGGGGTCCTTCTCATCGCGCTATTTGTCGCGCTGTGTGAGGACTTCTTGGGGATCTAGCCCGATATCAAGGTATGGAAGTACTTCTTCTCCCCTTCGTTGTTCATGAGGTCCACGGACGACGGGGTGTGTCCCATCGCCCTTGGCTGTTGTAGCATGCACCTTATCCAGAAGAGGGCGCCAGAGTACATCTCGGTTCCCTTCCCTTCAAATGTGCTAGGGTGGCATTCGACGTGGATCTACCTATGTAATAACCCGGCGGGCCCATTCCCGGCGTTCACCGATTGATCGATTCGGGAGGAGCCAGTGTCCTGGAACTAAGGCGTGATGAAGAAGGACCTAAAGTCCGTCGGTTATGCCGTCTAGGCCATTCGGCGCCTGAAGGATCAAGGGCTTTCTGCCGTCGGAGTCGCGGGGTGGTGGTTTCAGCGACGCTTCATCCCGCTCACAGCCTGGCCTCTCCCGATGTTCTAGGTGTGGCCTGAGGAGCATGGCATCACCGGCGCTGTCGCGGTCGTGAAGGAGCTGATAGACCACACGGTTGTGGTCGAGCGGATCAGGACAGTGCTGCTGTTCGTGGATGGCACCTGGCCGGTCCCCGGTAGTCCGCCCATACTCCCGTTGGACAGGGCGATCGATGTGGTAGGCTCGCTTTCCTTTGTTGTTCCCTTGGTTCGGTCATTAAATTTTCTTTTCATTTTTGACATTCTGTTCTTGACTTTTTACCTTTCGGGTGCAGTCTGACTTGATGGCCTGTTTCTGTCCTCACGACTTAAAGCTGCCCGAGGATGCGCCCTTAAGGGCGGCACAGTGCTTTAAGGACGTGGAGGCGCAAGAGGTGAAGAAGCAAAAGCAGAGCGCCAAGGACGCGAAGCTTCGCCGGCAGCTGGATCATGAGAAGAGGAGGGCGCGCCGCCGAGCCATGGGCGAGGCCACAGACACGGAGTCCCTGACCTCTTCTGATGAGGGCGATGATGACTTAGGGAGCGAGGGAGACGACAAAGGGCACGTCGCTCACCCATATGACGCCCTTCCGGATGTTGAGGTGGGCGGCGACGACGAAGTTGACGCGGGCCTAGTGGCGGCGTTGTGCGTTGCCCCCTTCATCAAGGGCGCGACCTCGAGTGCGCGGGATGCTGGGGGAGCTGGGGCCCATCAGAAGGAGCTGGCGGCTGTCAGGGGAGCAGGGGACTCGATCGAGTCGCGAGCCTCGGGTGGGCACGCCTCGCGGACTGGGGCCTCGGCGGCCGACAGAAGCGAAGGGGATCAGCCCCTGAGACCGAGCGAGCCGGTCGAAGGCGGCGGGGGTGGCGACCGGTCGGTCCCTAAATAGGAGGTCGATATTTCCCCCGCACCGGAGGAACCGAATGTAGACACCGCTACCGACACCTCGCTGAAGTGTGGGAGCGACACGGACTCAGTTGGTGGCACGGCCGTGTCGAAGCACCGGACCGTCACTAAGAGGCCTCACCCAGGGCGTTTTATGCCCACAAAGACCCTGAGGGCAGATGCAGCGGCGATGATGCGCGAGGGGGACCAACATGCGTCGGGTTCTCCGGTCATTGGTGCTTTGTCCGGCGCGGCGGTTGACGCCGGGGTGGCAGTCCAGAAGCATGGTGCCGCAGAACCTTTAGAGAAAGCTGCGATGCTAGCGCCAACTGTGCCGGAAGCGCCTATTGCGCCCTGCACCGAGGTCCTGGCGGTGATGAAGGCCGGCTCCTCGACGGTCCCGGAGACCATCGCGGCAACGCCGGCTCTGGGTGTCCTTGTGAGCGGTGCCGGTGGAGCGGCTCGTCGCCCAGCCATCGACTTGATGAGGTGTTGGCTGCTTGCAGGCACTGCGAAGGTGGTGGAACGGCCTCCGTTGCGCATCCCGACAGATTCCTCCGTCGTGTCTGGAGAAGAAACGGTTCTTCGACAACTGCAATGCCGTCAGCGCCGACTTTGCCAGATACTCCGATGTGGTGACCTAGAGGTACCGGCAGGAAGGGCTGGCTATCCTGTCTGACCTCTACGACGCCCCCCTCGAGCTGGGGACGATGAAGGGGCGTGTGGAGGAGCTTGAGGCGGCGCTGAAGGACGCCAAGGAGCAGCGTTCTGAGATTCAGACAAAGCTGTACTGTCTGCAGGCCGCGGAGGAGCAGCGCGGGGACCATGCAGAAGGAGCGCGACGACGCCCTGGCTCAAGCCGCCGCTCGGGCCGAGGCCGTGCAGAGGCTGGAGGAGTCACTGCGCTTGGAGAGGCAGCTGCGCGATTAGGCCATGGCCATGGCCAAAGCTTCAGCCCATGCGGCGATCACGCATCTAACACAGCTGCAGGAGACTTGCAAGGCTGGGGCAGGTATGGCTCTTTTTCCTCTATTCCATGCGTGCTCTTGATTTTGAGTTACCTCTTATCGCCTGGACCGATCGGTGCAGCGCTGGGGGAGAAGCTGACCAGGGCGGAGGAGTCCCTTGGTCGAGAGGTCATGAAGAAGACGGAGTTGCGTGCCATGCTAAGGAGGGCGGCTCAAGAACTCCAAGTCCCTGTCGAGTCTGGGGCCTCGATGGCACTGGATGTCAGGGATTTGATGTCCTCGGGCTGCGAGTGGGTCCGGCGCGGCATGCGCTTTGGCGTATGTACCATATTTGTCGAGCCCGGGACTCACTTCGAGGAGATGGACTACGAGGCGCTGAGCCTCGGATACCTCGACCACACCCCCAAGGGGATGGCGCGGATCCGTGCTGACACAGAGCCTCATGCTGATGTCTTGGCTGCAAAGTAGGAGGAAGAGGAGCTCCCCAAGGCGGATAGGGAGAACTAGTTAGTGGTTGCATTTTCTAGTTTTTATTTTCAGAAAGAATGGGTCATCATGCCCGCTATCATGTGATAGGTTCAGATTGTGAACTTTGTGCTTGTTTGCTTTCATTGGCCCATGGTGGCCTCAAACGATTTTTAGTTCTTGTTACTTAAACTACTTTGCGTTCTCGACCCGTTGCCCCTCTCGTGCTGGCTCACAAAGCTTGAGCCCCCGAGTGACTTGGAAGTTTAGCCTCGCTGGTGATCGCCGTTGTCGTCGCCGCTGGGGCAAGCACGACGTTGTACCGTCCGACCGGCTCGACTGTGAACCCCTTGTCTTATGGTGTACTTTGTTTGTCGGTATAGCGAGGCTCGGGGTCGCAAAGGAAAGGAAAGTTTTTTGAGAGAAAAAAGAGGCGCGCAGCGTGAGCCTATTGTGCCTTTCCAGCCCCCGAGTGACGCTTGACCCCTTGGGAGGGGTCGAGTGTCACTTAAGAGCGATCAAGGAGTACCGAGAATGCATCAAACAAAGAGCTAGGGGTAGAATTTACGTAGCTGTGAAATGTTCCATGTGTTCTTGAGCTCATCACCCTCCATGGTCTTCAGCTTGTACGTGTCGAGTCGGATGACCCGAGAGACGACGTATGGTCCTTCTCAAGGGGTGAGAGCTTGTGTCGGCCCCTATTGTCCTAAACCCTGCACAAAACAAGGTCGTCCACGAGGAGCCCTTTGTCTCTTACATTTCGATCGTGGTAGCAGCGGAGTGCTTGCTGGTACTTGGCTGAGTGGAGGACTACGATGTCTCGTGCCTTGTCTATCTGATCCTTCACGTCCTGGAGTGCTGCTTTGTTACCTTGCTCATTGAACGAGCGTACTCGAGGCGTGCCGTAGTCCAGATCAGTGGGGAGGATTGCCTCGGACACGTAGACCATGAAGAAAGGCAAGAAGCCCGTTGCACGGCTCTGGGTCGTGCACAGGCACGAGAGTACGGCGTGGAGTTCAGCCACCCATCGACCGCTGAATTGTTTCAAGCGGTTATAGACGACGGTCGGGTCGAAGATCCGAGGCTTCACCCCTTGGAGTATCATGCCATTGCCTCACCCGACCTGCCCCCGTTTGTCTTAGGGTGAGCGACAGCGGCCCAGTCGACGCGGATGTGATAGTCATCGCAGAACTTTAGGAATTTCTTCCCTGTGAATTGTGTGTCGTTGTCCGTGATTATGGAGTTTGGGACTCCAAATTGATGGATGATGTCGAGAAGAATTCGACCGCTTCTTCAGATCGAATCTTGACCAGAGGGCGTGCTTTGATCCACTTGGTGAACTTATCGACGGCGACAAGCAAGTGGGTGTAGCCCCCGGGCGCTTTTTTGAGCGGACCCACCAGGTCTAATCCCTAGACTGCGAAAGGCCATGTGAGGGGGATCGTTTGAAGGGGCTGAGCCAGATGATGTGTCTGTCGGGCATAATACTGGCAGCCTTTGCAGGTTTTGACTATGCGGGTCGCATCGCCCATAGCGATCGACCAGTAGAAGCCTTGGCGAAAGGCGTTGCCTACGAGGGTTCGAGGTGCGGCGTAATGACCACAACCCCCCCCCCCTTGGATATCGATGAGCAGCTTGATGCCCTCATTGGTGGGGATACAGTGCTGCATAACTTTGGTGATGCTGTGTAGAGTTTCCCGTTGATCAAGACGAAAGACTTGGCACCCTGATAAAGTCGTTTGGCTTTGGTCCCATCGGCAGGGAGTGTCCCTTGAACCAGGTACTCGACGTACAGGATTATCCAGTTGTGTGGGAGCTCGGTTCTCTCGCCTAGGGGTTGATTCGCTCGGCCCCCGGGTTGTCAGAGTGGTCGTCCGGCTTGCTCGAGTCGCTGGGTCCATCGACCTCCATCACTCCTCCGGGTTGCTGGGTCTCTGGAGGCGATCATTTGGCCCTCGGATCGGGGTCAGTGGGGTTGTCCGATCCCTCCTTCAGCCCCGTGAGCTCTTTGAGTCGAACCGAAGGCTAATGCTGGTCGTTCGTGAACACCCCCAGAGGCATCTGCTCTCGACCAGACGCCATCTTGGCTAACGCATCGGCCGCCTCATTGAGGCGTCGCGTGATGTGCTTGAGCTCTAGCCCGTCGAACCTGTTCTCGAGCTTGTGAACCTCCTAGCAGTAGAGCGCCATGGTGTCGGTCCGGCAGCTAGACTCTTTCATGATCTATTTGACCACGACTTGGGTGTTGTCGCGGATCTTTTACCCGCTGGATACCAAGCTCGATGCCGATCTTGAGCCCATTTACAAGTGCCTCGTATTCGGCTACATTATTTGATGCGGGGAAATGTAAACGAACTACGTATTTCATATGTACCTCGAGTGGAGAGACGAAGATGAGGCTGACACCCGCATTTGTCCGCATGAGTGACCCGTCGAAGTACATGACCCAGTAATCCTGGTCAACCGGAGCGGGCGGGAGTTGCGCCTTGGTCCACTCCGCCATGAAGTCGACGAGGACCATGGACTTGATGGCCGCTTGAGGCTGGTACGCGATGTCATGCCCCATCAGCTCGAGCGCCCACTTAACGACCTTGCCCACCGAGTCCCTGTTCTATATAATCTCTCGGAGCGGAAAAGAACTTACGACGTGTATCGGGTGAGAGTCAAAGTAGTGTCGGAGCTTGCGCCTTGCCACCATCACCGCATATAGGATCTTGAGGATTTGCGGGTACCTAGTCTTCGAATTGGACAGGACTTCACTGACGTAGTAAATAGGGTGCTGGACCTTGAGGGTATGCCCCTCTCTTTCTTGCTCGACCATGAGCGCCGAGCTCACGACTTGGGTCATCGCCGCTATGTACAACAGCAGCGCCTCCCCCGGGACCGGGGGCGTTAACACGAGTACGGTGCTTAGGATGCGCTTGACATCATCGAGGGTGGACTGCGCCTCGGAGGTCCACTCGAACCGGTCAGACTTTTTCAGCAACCTGTACGGCGAGAGCACTCTCTCGCCAAGGCGTGAGATGAAACGACTCAACGCCGCCAGACAGCCCGTAAGCCATTGCAGTCCCTTGAGGTTCTAAACCGTACCCATTCGTTCGATCAATGAGATCTTCTTCGGATTGGCCTCGATGCTGCGTTGGGAAACAACGAACCCGAGGAGCATGACCCTTGGGAACCCGAAAATGCACTTCTCAGGGTTAAGTTTGACGTCGTTTGCGCGTAGTTTGGCAAAGACGCTCTCAAGGTCGGCCACAAGGGTGTCCGCCTTTTTAGACTTGACGACGATGTCGTCCACATAGGCTTCAATCATGTGGCCAATTAGATAATCAAAACACCATTGCATGCAACACTGAAACATCGCGCTAGTGTTCTTGAGCCCGAAAGGCATCGTTACATAGCAGTAAGAGCGGAACGGCGTGATGAAAGATGTTGCGACTTGGTGATGTCCCGAATAGGCATCTAGGAAGCAGAGGGTTTCACACCCCGCCGTCGAGTCAACTATCTGGTCGATGCGTGGCACAGGAAAAGGATCCTTTGGACATGCCTTGTTTAGGCTCGTATAGTCAACACACATCCTCCATTTCCTATTCTTCTTCCGTACAAGAACTGGATTAGCTAACCATTCAAGGTGATACACCTCCTTGATGAACCCGGCGGCCTGCAGCTTCGCCATCTCCTCCCCGATTGCTCTGCCTTTCTCCTCGTCGAATCGGCGCAGACGTTGCTTCACCGGCTTGGAGCCCGGCTTGATGTTCAAGGAGTGCTCGGTGACTACCCTCGGTATGCCAGGCATGTACGAGGGTCTCCACGCAAAAACATCGGCGTTCGCACGGAGAAAGTCGACGAGCTCGCTTTTCTATTTGGGAGTGAGGGACGTCCCCACTCTCACCGTCTTCTCCTTGTCGCTCTCGGGGTCAATATGCACTTCTCTGGTGTCCTCCGCTGGCTTGAATGAGGCGCTCTTGTGGCTGGCATCGGGAGCCCCCTCCTCAAGGTGAGTGTGAGTGGCCTCGAGCTCCCCGGCGGAGGCCACTGTTGCCGCAGCGAGGTCGTCGTTTTCTATCTTGCACTCGAAGGCGCGTTGGAGGGATGCGTTAACAGTGATGACCCCTTTAGGCCC
Source organism: Eleusine indica (assembly GCA_030378355.1). Taxonomy (NCBI): domain Eukaryota; kingdom Viridiplantae; phylum Streptophyta; class Magnoliopsida; order Poales; family Poaceae; genus Eleusine; species Eleusine indica. The sequence goes on from CM059494.1 coordinate 53,413,653, forward strand.
CGGCATCTTGAGCTTCAAGAAGGTATAGTTTGGGACGGCCATGAACTTGGCGTAGCACTGACGCCCCAAGAGAGCGTGATACACTCCTCGGAAGTTGACGACCTCGAAGACGAGGGTCTCGGTGCGGAAGTTGGATGGAGTTCTGAATGTGACGGGCAAGCTGACCCGCCTAAGGGGCATGACTTGCCGCCCTGGGACGATTCCGTGAAAGGGTGCGCCAGGCAGCTGAACGCGCGATCGATCGATCCCGAGCAGGTCGAGCGTGTCGGCATACAGAATGTTGATGCAGCTGCCCCCGTCCATCATAACCTTAGTGAGACGGACCTCGGTGATGATGGGGTCGACCACGAGCGGGTATTGACCCGGTCGCGGTATGTGCGGTGGGTGGTCCGACCGATCGAATGTGATTAGTAAATTGGACCACTTGAGGAAAGACGGCGTGGCGGGTTGTGCCGCGAAAACCGCGTGGCGCTCGACTTTGACGGTGCATCGACTTCCTCGGGACATGGGCCCCATGAAGATCATATGGCAAGCTTTGGGGTTGGGGAATACTGGTCCCTCCGGCTCGTCGTCACGGTCCGCGAGGTCGTGGACCCCTGGTTCCGACGCTTTCCCTGGGTCCCCCTTCTTCGCATCCTCCCGGATGAATTTCTTCATCATGGCGCAGTCCTTAAGGAGGTGCTTGACAGAGAACCCGTGGTTCATGCATGGACCGTTCCACTTCTTTTCAAAGTGATTCGGTACCTCCCCTGCTGCCGACCTCGGCGGCTTGCGCTCGGCGGCGGCCACGATGGGGTCGTGCCCTGCCCGTGGCTTGTTTTTCTTCTTCTTCGGGCGGTCGAAGGCACCGTCACCGGCTCCTTCCTCCTGCTTCCCTTTACCCTTGCCCTCCGGCGTACGCTGGAGGACCGCTCCCACGCACGCTTCGCCAGAGGCGAAGCTCGTGGCGATGTATAGGAGCTCGCGGGCTGTGCGTGGGCCCCTTTGGTCCAGCTCGTGGATGAGCTGTTTTGATGTTGTGTCTGAGATGAAGGCCCCAACAATGTCCGCATTTCTTGCTGCTTGTTGCACTTCTTGCTGAAGCACCGGATATAGTCTCGAAGGGACTCGCCAGCTTTCTTCCCGCAGTTCTTGAGGTCCCAGGGGTTGCCCGGTCGGACGTAGGTCTCCTGGAAGTTTCCAACGAAAATATCCCTCAGGTCGCCCCAGTTGTAGATTTGATCCTTGGGGAGATGCTCAAGCCAAGCACGGGCCGAGTCGGTGAGGTACAACGGGAGATTGTGGATGATGGCGAGGTCATCGATGCCTCCCCCAGGTTGACACGCGAGGCGGTAATCCTCAAGCCAAAGGCCGGGGTCCGTCTCGCCCGTGTACTTGGTGACGGTCACAGGCGCCCGGAAGCACTGAGGGAACTTGGTGGAGCGGATTCGCGAGCTGAAGACCCGCGGCCCAGGAGGGCTCGGGCTCTGGCTCCGCTCCTCGTCGGTGTCGTTGTACCGGCCTTCGCGATGTGGTTGACGGCCTCTTTCTTGGTTCCACCACTCTCTCTCGCGGCGATGCGCCTTAAGAGTGTGACGCGCGTCACGATGGGGTCCGACTCGATCGTCGACCAAGGCTTTCTTAGGTGCACCTCCAGCCGGGGCTGGCTGCTGGACCGAATGCTATTGCGAACTGGCGGTGCTGCTTCCTCCCGCACGTCTGGACGTGGAGATCTGTTGGCTGGATTGAGCGGCACGCCGTTGTGAGCTCGCCGCTTCGAGCTCGGCGGCCTTGGCTAGAAGAGCCGTGACTTCTCACTGAGCCTGCTGGGCCTCCAGCGTTGCGGGCTCAGGGAGAGTATTGAGCAGGGCGACGACTGCCGCTATGTTTTGTCCCGCGCGAGAGAACTGCGGAGAACCTTGGTTGTCGGCGACGATGCGCTGAAGGACGTCGCGGGTTATGGCGTGAGCGCGTACTTGTTGGCACTTCCCAAGTGCCCCTTTTATATGCGAATATTACCTCAATTAGAGCATAATTGATACTAATTTAGACCATTTACCTATGACATTGTCTATATATTTGTATATGCATTGTTTTGGAGCTTTATTACAGAAACAGGTAAAATTGGTGATTAATGCGATGATGGAGAGGACATGAGTCCAGAACCGACGAAAAGCACTGAAGAAGCCCAGTGCGCCGATCGGCGTAGTCCATGAGCCGATCGGCGCAAGGGTATTTTAACCCACAGAAGTGACTGAGGCTCATTCCACATGTTTATGGAAGTTTATCTGCGTAAGACACTTGAAGATATTTGTATAGAAGATTTATAGAACTTCAAGAAGATTTATGGAACTCCAAGATCTTAACGTGCAGTACAAGACTTTATCTTGAAGAAAAAGACCCATATGGCAGCTGTGGAAGACAAAGGAACCGACTCAGGGAAGAAATCAGAGAAGACACGGCTTGCGCCGATCGACGCAATCCTGCGCCGATCGGTGCAACCGCCTTATTTGCTAGAAACCGAGTCCTTTACGAGTAGAATCCCTATAAATACTTGTAAATCCTCGCCGCAGAGAGAGGGGGGCGACAAAGGGACACCAGATCCGTGAGTTAGAGCCACCGGGGCTTGCCCCGTTAGAATAGATCTCTAGTTGAGTTTCAAGAACCATTGGAGTCAAGAGTTCATCCGTCAAGGTAGGCCATCTCGACGGGGATGAATCTTACTCTATGTATCTCAAGGATGATTGAATATGTTGATGATGGTTTTAGTGATTTGTCTATCTTGATTCCATAATCATGCATGTGCTTATTCCAATTGCTTAGTTCTAGGCTAAGTGAGTAGATATTATCTTAATCGTGGTGATTAGGATAGTATTCGGACATTGTATTGATTATGGTTGCTTGATGATGCCAGTAGTGTGGTTTAGCGGTGACAGCACTAAGCCTGCGCAGCACTATTGGATAGTTGAGTAGGGTAAAATACTCGCGCGATTAAGGGTTTCCTCCCCGCTGCGATAAATAGGGAGCCGCTCGGAAAGCAGGGTGGTCTTACTCATTATAGGTTTTCATTGATCTATGTAATTATCCATTATGATGCTATTCAATTAGACTTTCTGTTTATGATCTCACTAGTAGATATCTGGCTACTCACCTACCAGCATAGGTTTACAAGATCTGGAACACTTTGTCTTAGATTCACTGGTGTGCCGATCGGCTAACCTCCTGCGCCGATCAGCACAACTACTTTGGCTTAGATTCACCAGTGTGCCGATCGGCTCAACTCCTGCGCCGATCGGTGCAACCCCAGATTTAATAGATCTTGCGCACTTTGACTTAGTTTCACAAGTGTGCCGATTGGCTCGACTCCTGCGCCAATCGGCGCAACGATAGATTTACTGTCTGGCGCACCTTTGCGCTGGCCAGTCTCCCCCTCATGCAACCTGACCTTGACAGTAGCCTTGACTAGATCTTTTACTGTTAACTTTGTTTAATAAATCCCTAAGGTCCCAGTGGATTCGATAAACCTTAGAATACTCAATTCAAGGGAAAAAGTGCTAGAATCGTACACCGTCCTCTTGCGGTATATAAGTGGGTGCGTAGATATGACCAACAGTCCTCCCGTGCCGGGACGGGCCAGCTCGTGGTCTATCTCTTCCTTTTCATGCTCCAGCTGGCATCGGGTCTCTTCTAGCTCCGCCCGCCTTGCCCTCAACCGCTGTTGAAGGTCGTCCGAGTGAGGCGCAGTCTGTGGGTTTTCAGCCATAGTGACAGGAATGTTAACGAGGGTTTCCCCTCCTCCTCCTCCTGTCATCAGGTTTGCCTGGGCGGGGGTCCCGGGATTCGCCACCGCTCCGGCGGCCAGTCTTGGCACGCCCCGTAGCTGAGGCGGGCGCGAGCCGCACCATGTTGCACCCTCGCAGAGTGCCGCAGCTTTCCACGTAGCTTTCGGACTCAGAGCTGGAATCTCCTGCTGACCCCACATCGAGGAGGTCGAATAGAGACTCGTCCGGACGCTCGATCACGCCGACAAACCCAGATCCCGCAAAGGCAGGGACTATGAGTTCTGCGGTCGCGTTTTGGAAACACCCCATGGCATTCCGTAAGCCATATGGGTATCCCTCTGAAGGGGTTTCGGTGAGCCCGTCCGGGCAGAGGGGCTCTTCTTTGAGAAGTTGCCCGTGGATGCTCGCCAGCGCGAATGCAAAGTGTCGGAGGTCTTCCGGATCGGGCGTGCGGCCCAAGTAATGCTCCAGATGGAGCCATAGCTGGTCGTCGTAACCAGACGACGCCACGGAGCGGTCAGTGACGTGCGGCCTGGCCGGCTCGAGTCGAACCACGCGCATCGCCTCGTCAGCGACTGCAACGACCGCCATGATAAGATCCGAGAGTGACTCGTCGGCGAGGTCCAAGGTCCCATCTCCTGTGACTATGAAATTGAGCGTGTCGCTCGCATCCTCCAGCCACCATGGATGCGTCGCTACGACGGCGGGTGCGCGGACTGGAGGCGGTGGAGATGTCGGAATGCTGACACACAGTAGCTTTTGGTCCGCCGTGGCGACGAACTCTAGACTCCCAAAGAAGATGCTGCTGTCGGGAGCCCAGAAGGTGGAGGAGGTGGCCATCCGAACCGTGGAGTGGTGGGGTGAAACGTGCAAGCCCCCTACCTAGCGCGCCAACTGTCGGTGTTTAGATCATCGACTCATAGAATTTGTTCAAGGGGATGCGCGTTTTAGGCTCGATGATGGCTAAGCAAGGGGACACGGGGGGTTATATTGGTTTGGGGAAGCCCCCTACGTCTAGTTCTCAGGCCTGCTCGTGTTACTTGCTCCGATGGGGAGTACAATGGGGAGTACACGGGTGGGTGCGAGTGGTGTGTGTGTGTGTTCCGGGTGCCGTTGTTTTCTCTGTCGTTGTTTTCTTTTTTGCGCTCTCTCTTTTGAAAGAGGCGCGGGCCTCCCCTTTTATACTTCAAGGAGAAAGGACCCACGTTACGAATAGAGAGAGAGAGAGAGAGAGAGAGATTTCTATACGTGATGAGTCGGTGGAGACATGCCGAAGAAGGCAAATCCCTTAGTCGGTGGCGTAGTCTTTAGTCCTTGCGGCCCCCATCGTCCTGGTCTTGCGTTAGAGGGGTGATACTACGTCCGAGCGTGGCCCCGTTCTCCATTGTTGGGTCGAGTCCCCCCGTGTTCCTGTAGCCGACGTGTTCCGCTAGATACGAGGAGGTGCAGCATGGGCATTGTCACATCATTCAAGCAAGGTTCAATCTAGTTGTCCATCAAGCCATCCTGCACCGTCACCATTAGGTGTGTCATCAGACGATGGCAGCACAGTGAGCCTCGTTATGCCTGCCATCGTTAGCGGGCGCTGGTGATGATGAGGGGGCAGGTATCCGGAGAGATTTGACTCCTTGATAATGCGTATGCGTATTGGGCATGGCATTTAAGTCCGGGTGGTTGACGGTTGTTGACCATTGGCTCGCTCGATCCCCTCCGTCGGATATTGTCGTGTCGGGTTGCGCCTATCCGGACCCGCTTGGAGTTGGAATCCGTCCCGTCCTGACAAGGCAATCGAGTTTCTCCATTCTACCACTTCTGGCTTGGTCAGAGGTCTGTCGTCCCGTCCCGTCACGGTTCGGGCCCCACTGATGGGAGTTGACGGAGGCAGGGCTTATCCAATAGTTACAGGGGGGCCCGCAGTGTCGCCACGGTCGCGGTGTCAGTGAGACAACCGCCCTTGTCCCGGCGTAGACGAGTTTGAATGAGCGGTTGCGTCATTCGCTTGGGTGGGCGAGCCACGCTCGGATCCTATTAGGCGGAGCGATCTGTCCTCGGTCCCTTTTGTGGGGTCGAGCGACGCGTAGCAAGCCCTCAACCACTCGGAGGTCGAGCGGATCACGATCATCCCTTGACCCCTAAGAGGGGCCGAGCGAGTCGGGGGAGCGGCGCGGTCTTTACGGCCAAGGCTTGACTGTCGCAGAGACACTTCTTGTAGGAGTCTGCGCGGGTGACGCCTTGGGGGCGCTTCGTCCGGGCCAAAGGACCCGGACGCGTGTGGGTCCCTAGGGGGTTCCACGTGGAACCATGTTTTCTATCCTCGACAGAAGACTATTGCGAGCACTTCAAACACAAAACTAGAGAAGACGCGAGTGTCGCAAAGATAACAAGGAATGTTGCTGCAAAAACTGAATGCACCTATTAGAGTTTGATGGAAATAAATTTGGTTCTCTACACCTTGTGTTTTATGTCAAGTGTTTAATGTATGAGTGATAAATAAAGGTGTACTAAGTCATGTAGTGTATAATTAAATATTACAAATTAAAACCCATTCTCAGCTTGTTGAAATTCTTATGCTTAACATTTTCCCCTTTCCACAAAAACGTCTTATCTTGAATACAAATTGAATAACGTCCTCCAACTCTTGGTTCAAAAGGGCATGATAATCAAATAGATAGAGTTATAAGGTTTGAATTTAAATATCTTTTTTGTTCTTATTTTGAAACCACGTATCAATGCCATGTCATGTATCCATTGTTCCCATCGTGTCTGATAAATGACCACTGGTGCCTAAGGGATACTGATATAAATATTGAGGGTATACCTATACCAAGGACTCATTTCATAAGAGATATATTTGTTTTCTCAGTTTCTCTAAATATCAAATCCTATAGCCTTGCCTGAGATATCAAGACAATAGTTCAGTATTACATTGGATAGAAAATCTGCCATATATTTATATACCTCACATGTGTGGATACTCATGTGTATTATAGTGTAAATGAGTACATCTCAACGTTGTCTTAAGATAATGATATATTAGTGTTGGGTACACTACCACAAAACAATACTATAGCGGCGTGGTCAAAACCACATAGTAGTGTTTTTATTATCAACCGCCGCTACAAATTGTTTCTATTCTTACCGGCGGTGATCGAAGCCAACCGACGTTAAATATTGCTTTTTAGAGGTGGTTCATAACTCGTACCACTGCTGCAAATGATGAAACATTTTTAACGGCGGTTCAGATTATGATCTGTCGTTGAAAAAACTATTTGTAGACTGCATGGTGGCCTAGGTGCGCGATCCGGAGGCGACGTGCGGTGGCATGGGGAGAGCGAGCGACGACATCCCGAGAGGAGGCACTAGGCCTGCGCCGCTGCCTCCCCATTCTCGTCCCCTCAGGCAGCGCTGCCGCCTCCCTCTCCGCTCTAGGCATGGCGGTGGGCTGAGCTTCAGCCAGATCCAGCCCCCTTCGAGCATGGGGAAGGGGGGGTAGCTGCGACCAGATCCGACCCCTCCAGGCGTGGCGGCGAGCTGAGCTTTGGCCAGATCTAGCCCCTATAGGCGCGGTGGTGGGCTGAGCTTCAGATAGATCTGGCCCCTCTAGGCATGACAGTGGGCTGAGCTTCGACCGGATCTGACCCCCTCTCTGTCCCTTCTTCCCCCTCAGGACGGTGGTGACGGGCCCTTCCCTCCCCAACGGCGGCCCCTCTCTGTCGTGGATCTGGTCAGAGCGCGGCTAGATCCAACCATGACGAGGGCGGGTCTGACGGGTGGCAGTGCTAGGTAGGTCCCATGGCCTGCAGCGCTATATATTTTTTATTTTTCCTGATTAATTGATAGCAGCGGGTAAAAATGTCACCTGTCGCTACTAATCTTATCGTAGCAGCGGTTCGTTCCGTCCTCAAGTCATCCACCGCTACAACTCCTGATCTTTAGCTACGGGAGTGTAGCGGCAGGGCGACCAAATCGCTGCTATAGAGGATTTTGGCCTGCCTCTATAGGCCGTTTGTAGTAGTGATGTGAAGGGGCTGCTAGCAAATTTGAGGTGGCACATTTATACCTTCAATTTTTTTAATTTGTACTTGTATATATAAACACCCTCATCTCCTTTGCGGCTTGATATATGTTTTCTCACGTCACCACTTGCCAACGTGGGATCAAGCAATGTTGACATGGCCATTTCTGTAATTGGCAACACGGATGACACCACATGGAACTGGCAACTATGATTTTTGTTTTCTTCTGATCACGAAACAAAGTGGTTCTGTCAAGCGATTTTGTCACTCATAGAAGTAGTTCGGTGATGAAATGTGTGATGATTTGTTCCTAAGGAACAAACTTGACAATCCGGTTTTGACGTATATAAATTCATCACAAAAATTTCTTTTTGCGATGTTCAGCTTCTACCATGCACGCAATGTTTAGTTACAGATGTATACATTTCTACCAGTGCTTGTACCGTCTATATCCTATGAGTCGTAATTCATAACCGGAGGTATATTATCTGATAGCGTTGTCGGCTGTGGTTATGAATTGACAACATATAATAAAACAGGTTTTAGGATGTCGAACTGGTTGCTATTAATTTGAATCGTGATTTCTAGTACCAATCAGTTTGATTATCTGACTGGTTTACATGTTGACACCCGACTTCTTTGAAGTTTTGTTGTAATACTATATGGATGGGACGAGTTTGATGTGCTTTCATATTTAGCTTATTAATTTTTATGATTAATCCTATAATAGGTCTCAGATAAGATATTTTAATTATCAGGCAATCCATATCCTTTGATTTTATTAATATATAATCTTTATATGCCCTTGGCTCCCCAAATCTTATTTTGCAAATCGGCTTGTAAATTTCTGAATCCAAAATTCCTCTCAGCTCTAGTAGAAAAACCAGTCCAAGCCCCTGGTTGAAAAAGAAAACTCATCCCTCCCCTGCTTGATCGCCCGTCACCATTGTGCCACCCCGGCCCCGGTTCCGGCCGCCGCACCCCACCCCACCCGATCCGCCCATGCCCAACGCTCTGCCCCGTGCTCGTGGCCCCCGGCCCCATCGAGCCTGCCCTCAGCCCCACCACAGAGGACCCCGGCGTCGCTCTTGCCCCCTCCTCCCATGGCAGAGGAGGTGGGGAAGAATGTCCTCGTGACCTCTTCGCGCGGGGACGCATGGACAAGTGGCAAGAGTCGGGTATCCTCAGGTGTCGCCGTCGCTTTCACCTTCGCTGCCCAAGATCCGGCTATCCCCGACGCCGCCGTCGCCTTCACCTTCACCGGCCTGTCTGTGCCCGTCCCCGGCGCCGCGATTTGCCCTAGCTCCGCCCGAGCTTGCCTACTGCGTCCGCCGCCTCTGCCCAAGTCCGCCTCCACCTGAGCCCGCACCGTCCTCCGCCTCCATGCATGTGCCTGGCGCTGCTCACGGCGAAATGGCCTGGTGTTGGCAGCGCGCCTTTCCATGCAGGAGAGGGAGAAGACAAAAGAAAAGAAAAAAGACATGAAAAAAATAGGTAGGGCACATGTTATGGGTGCGAATGAGAGGCTTCTAATGTTGGGGCTGGGAGGGAGGAACTTTGTGCCCTTGCAAAATGTAAGCCCAAGTTAAGACGCCACCGAAGCTCAATAAGATCTAAATAGGGGCTTTCACTGAAAATGCTCTTAAGTTATCTAAAATATTTTCCCGGTATTCCCAAAAATTATCAGATCAGATGGGAGTCGAAAACTGTCCAGGCCACTTTCATCATCCCCAACCGTGCCCTTTGCCTTGTCTCCGTTGGGTAGCATGTGGAAACGCGCACCATTGAGCACACATTGCGCACGCATTCGTGCCAGACCAAGTTCGTATTGCGGCGCGCGCTCAAGATGCAATCTGCTAAAGTTAGATGAAGTACGTTGTATGTATTAGGCGTCCACAAAGCCTTTTTGGCGCCCAGCACAGGAGAACTTAATCTGCAACGTGCGTGTCGTGAAGTCCGCGGGATTCTCGACGGCGGCCCGTTCTAGCGGCGGTGGCCGCGCCACACCCGGGAAAAGAAATAAGGCGCCGGTCAGATCCGTCTATAGCCCAACATAAACGTGTGTCAAAGAGCCTTGCAAGTTTCTCTGGACACGAAACACGAAGTTTTTGGTTAGATCATCTTCAAGTCCTGCTGCTGCGGTAGGGGATGAAAGAGAGAGCGAGAGCTATCGATTTGATTGGATGCTGTGACCATCTAACAGAACTCCTTTTTACCTTGAGCCACTGTTTATTCCACAACGTGCGTGATACTACATCTATTTCAAAATATAAACATTTATTGACTATGAGTATTATGTTTGACAATTCATCTTATTTACTTTATTTTTTAAAATATAAAAACAAATTAGTTATATTTAAAGTATATGTAATAATAAAATATATTATAATAAAATAAATATTTTTTATAATTTTTTTAAATAAAATAAATAGTCAAATATGATTCTTAAAAGTCAACAAATACTTATATTTTAAAACAAAGGTAGTATATAGCTACAACTGCTCTACAACCTTTATGAAGGGTTTGGGTCACTGACTCAGCATCGATGCAGTTAATTATCACTAGCTTTATGGCATCTTATAGAATATTCACACGTCTAGATCACACAGACCTTGCTGGAAATTAGAGCGTGTATTTGACTCCCCGTGTTCCACTAGAAAAAATTGCGGGGAACTGGTATATAGTCCCTCTATTTTTTTCTTTTGAATTTTGGTTACGCTTAGAACATGGATTAAAAGGTTAAAAGCAAACTCTCTCTAGTATCTTATTATTGTAATAAGGGGTAAGAATTGGTCATGAGAGATGAATCCATTTGAATTTATGAATTTAAAAGAAAAAGTGGCCTAGCGTTCTTTAACCTTTCACTCTCCGGTATTATTCTCACCAGTCAACTGAAAATAATGCTTTGGGCCATTGAATAGTACTTTTTTTAGATCCAAGGCTTTGATTTGTTGGCTATACAAACTTTCAAGTGTCTCACATGCTTCCAAACATGTAGCTGATGGCCGAATAGAAAAATACAAATGCCTTCACAAAAAAGAAGTTTTAAAAATGCAGTCTGTTGGCCATACAAACTTTCAAGTTACCAACAATTTGACCTTCAAGGCTTCATGCCCACAAAATTTTCCTCCGTTTTCAGTGCAAACAGGATACTCATTCATATGGGAGTCCATGTCTTGAAACAAATAAATTTCTTCTGCCATTACCAAAAAAATAAAAAGGGTCATAGATATATTTGTGGGCATATTGTTATGATTATATTGCAGTATATTTTTTTATTCAGTGAAGAACTGATCTTGTCAACTCGTATGGCCTACTTTATACAAATGATTCTAAATGGAAGTATATATTCAAGTATTCGATCTTCCTTCCCAGATGTTCACGAACAAATAAAGTAATTATCATACAAGTAAGAATACTATTTTAGGTAATTAAATGCATACCTGACAGTATACGTGCCATTATCCACAGATTTGTTAATGGTAGAAAAATTAAACGTGCTAAATAAAATACATAAGCTTCATTTTCTATAGTACACTTCAGACCTCTGACCTCTCCTTTTTTATTGATTATATTAGATGATGCTGCCGTGATTTTGAAAAAGATTAAATGAAAATCAGAGATGCTTTCGCGTGAGCCGATTAAAGGTAGCTTGGCTTTGCTAGAACTGAAAAGTAAACCGAAATAATTTTTTATCATTTTGCAGAAAATTTAGTAGAGTCCTGTATTACACCAAATCAGTAGTGCCATTCATGAACAAATAAATGATCCAGCTGACCTTTCTTTTTTTTCTTGTTTATTAGGAGGTTCATCCGTGATGCTACCATTGTTGGCACAGAAAATGCTAATAAGAATAATAAAAAAAAATATGAAACGTGCTTACTTCATAACCGTTCAAACTTATGATTAGCACGATGCCAGCCATACCATGGTCCATGGTGTAGTCCTGGTTCCAGAAAGCGACTAAACTAATTCCGGTGGCCTCAAAGATTGTTGTCAAAAAGGACTGGTATGTACTTGTTCCTAAACCAAACAAACAGAGGGCGCAATAAGCAATATCCTACGGTCGGCGCGCTCGCAGAACTACCGTTGCTTGATGACTCGGTGTCGCAGGATCAAGGATACAATACTCCGCTGATGAGGCTGTGGCTGGCTGTGTGGTCCATACTCGAGGTCCTGGTATCAAAATAAACACGGCTGCAAAACGTGCAGAATGCTAAACTAATTGCGGCTGGGTTAGCTAAGGGCACGTACAACGCGTCTCCGGCCTCCGTCTCTGTGACGTAGCTTTTTGAAAAACACCCCGCGCGAGGCAAGCGACGGGGGCTGCGTCGTCTGGCGAGGCGACAGGGACGGCCTGTGCTCCGAGGCTGTTTAAACGGCTCTGTCCACTTATGATAAAGAATAAAGGAGTAACAATTTATTTTTTAAAAAAAAAAGAGTAGACAATTTTATGTCTGTGAGTTATATAAACTGTTTTTATATCTGTTTATTTGATAAATTCGAGATTCTATATACGACCCACCGTATGTGGGTTGTACATGCCCTAAGATGTAGCTATGGCGGCGGTGCGGCACGGATGGATGGGGTTGTTACTTTGCTAGCGACAGAAAGTTGAGGGGGCCAGCTGGTAGCGCCGCGCTGCTGGCTATGAGGAGAATAATATGGCAGTAGCTGATGCAGGAATCAGGATCAGGCATTATATTTTTTTTTCTTTTGACAGAGGGTACTACTAAATTGTTCGTACCGTTTGTCACTTGATCTTCATCAAGACTGAATTAATGTTTAAGAAAGCAGCATATTTAGGGGTACTTGGCTGAGGTTAAAATCTCTGTTTTTATGCCAGAATAAGAACAAGATGTTGAACATATCCACTTTTATTTTTTCAAAAGCTATAAATGACAAACGCCCTATGATCCGGAGCCAACAATAATCCACCACATCAATCGTTGCTCGGCAGCCTTGAATAGAGTCGGCCAGATGAGAACAAAGAATCGAGGCATGCCTGCATGAGCAGCCGCTCAGTCCGTGTCACTGTTTACCTGAAACGTGCAGAAATCAAGTGAAACCGCTGACGAGCAAACGCGGCGCGTGGCACGTAGCGCGGCCTCTCTTGGAAAGGAAAGAGACATTGGCCTCATCGCGGCGCCGCACTGTGCTGTATAGCGACTAGCGAGCTAGTCGGCCGCGAAAGAGAGAGACAGGGACAGGAAGGCAGCTCAGCGGCGAACTAAAGATTTGGAGTTGTTGCTCGTCCCAATTAGCACATGCACGGCAGTGTGGACAGCTATGTGCAGTGCACCGGGGGCAGAACACGACGCCGCTGGCTTGCGCGCGCCTTTGACGTGTACTTGCCTCGATCTTTGACTGAACCCAATCCAAGAGATAAGGTACACCGATAAACGCACATGCCGAGGACAAGGACCATGCAGTCTAAAGGGCTCTGTTGTTCATTCATTCGATTTTGGTTGTACATTTTATAGTTCTAATGAGATGAGATGTTCAAATCAATCGCGTAACCTCCTTAAGACAATAAGCGGGGCACTCTAGCTAGGGCCTGTTTGGATGTTGCGGTATTTTCAGTTGACTGAAAGTTTGAACAACTTTGAGTTATTTTATTAAATTATTAGATCTAAATTTAATAATTTATAATTATTATATAGAAAATTCTATAAATAAAAAATCAAAACATAAAGTAACAAACCCTCAACTAAAATCTTTCAATCAATTGAAGACTAGAAAATATGTAAAGAAAAGGTCAATATATGAGCCTTCTCTCTCTCTCCTTCTCCAGTCTCGGTTCATTCTATTTTCCTATATTATTTTCCTATATTATGTCCTTATATATATATATATATATATATATATATATATATATATGTGTGTGTGTGTGTGTGTAAATAGTTTATTAAGATTGTTTTCTTGTTAAATTATTTTATAAAATATAGTTTCAAAATATCTATCCTAAAAATATATTTGGACAATGACTTGGTAACATGCGAGAACTGCATTGAGGGTCTGTTTATTTTAGTCTATTTGGAGTCAGATTATTTAATCTAAATTAAATAATTTGAGAGGACAAATAAACAGATCAGCTTATTTAATTAGATTAAATAATTTAAGGACTAAATTATTATAATCCAATAAACACCTTAAAAGGTGTTTTTTTAAACTTACTTCGCAAAACACCTACTACCTTACCAATTTGGAGCAAATTACCCACCGTATCCTCTGTTTCTTCTTCCTCTCCTTCTTTTCCATCCACTCCATCCTCTCTCCAACCCTATCCAATCCTTTGATTCCATCATTTTCTCCTCAGATCCGTCGGAAAAACGGTGCAATGGACCCTCCTCAACGCCATGATCTCGAAGAAGCTCTCTCTCAAGCTTTGGCATATCAGAATCAATTGAAACACAATATTTTTGGAGAGGAAGGGCAAGAACTAGGCGTGAGCTCCGGCCATGGTCGCGGCGGTAGCCCTGGGCAATCGACAGTCGAATTGGCGGTGGAAGGAGGCCAGGACTGCGCCGCGCTTGGAGGAATGGCGCGCGTCCAGCCGAGCAGGGCGAGGTCGAGGCCTCCCGCCCGACAGCCACACGGGCCTTGGTCTTGTCGGCCTCGGCCAGGCGCGCGGCATAGGCACCGATTTGAGCGGCGGCCTTGGCACCGATGGCACCGGACTTGTAGACCAGTCATTTCTCGATGCTGTCGGTTTCAGTACAAACTCCTTCGACGGTGACAGCGATGACTCTTTCTTCGGCGCTGGTGCAGATGTGTAGTACGATGACGAGAGCCATAATATTCATGTGAACTTTATAGACGGTGTGAAATATTTGACACTACTTTCATTTGATATCATAGGATAAGAATACTTTATAAAGATCTTCATAGTAATTAAGGGCATTATTATCTTCTCCCATCTATAATCAATAATCTAGACAATAATAAGCTACACAAATAAACATGTCTCCTAGATTATTTAATTTAAATTATATAATCTAAATTATTTAATCTAGCATCAATAATCTAGATTAAATAATTCGTTTGAGAAACAAGCAACCCCTCAGAAAGTCATGGCACAGTTATTAAGAAAAAAAACAGTCGTGGCACGATGTTGATAGGGACTGATGGGAGATAGGCGGAGTATGATCAAATAAAGAGAAGTAGGCCGTAAGAGTTACTGCAGCCAGACTAGCAGTTACAGTTAGCACGGGTGCAGGCTCGCTCTGATTCCTCTCCCCTTTCTCAGCCGCCAGTGTGGGCATTGGCTGTTATAAACTCGTTTTGTGGTGGCGGTGATATGAGCTGTGTACACTGAAAAAGGCCAAGGCACGAACAAAACGTTGTTTAAAGCTTGAACACTCGTGTTCCATGTGCTTCGCCCCCTGTCCACACACGTTATATATAGAAGCCGCTGTGTCTTCCAGCTCTCCCCCAAACTCACATTTTTCTCCTCTCCTCGCCCACCAACCTGTTCCATACTCTCCCGTAGCTAATTTTCCACAGATAAAGCAATGGAAGCCATGACAGAGTTGTTCTGGGCAGCTCGGTGCTCGGCAATGGTGTTCTTTGCCTTCGCCTTCCTCCTGACAGCCCTCGGCGCGGTGCTACTCCTCATGCGCCGGTGGTCCTGGTGCAGCTGCCATGTGTGCCGGGCTTACCTCACGGGGTCGTGGGCAAAGGAATTCACCAACCTCGGCGACTGGTACGCGCACCTGCTCCGGGAGTCTCCGACCGGCACCGTCCACATCCACGTTCTCGGCTGCACGGTCACGGCCAACCCGGCCAACGTCGAGTACATGCTCAAGACCAACTTCGATAATTTCCCCAAAGGCAAGAAATTCGCCGAGCTTCTGGGAGATCTCCTCGGCGGCGGCATCTTCAACGTCGATGGCGACGCGTGGCGACACCAACGCAAGATGGCCAGCCTTGAGCTCGGCAGCGTCAACGTTCGCTCCTACGCGTTCAAGATCATTGCCGAAGAGATTACGACCCGGCTCATGCCGGTGTTGGCTGATGCGGCTGACAAGGGCACGGTAATCGACCTGCAGGACGTGTTCCGGCGCTTCGCGTTCGACACGATCTGCAAGATCTCCTTCGGGCTCGACCCGGGCTGCCTCGACCCGGAAATGCCCGTGTCCAAGCTTGCCGACGCGTTCGACGCCGCGACGCGGCTTTGTGCCATGCGTGGTGCCGCCGTGTCACCGATGGTGTGGAAGATGAAGCGGCTACTTAACATTGGGTCCGAGAGGGAGTTGAGGAAGAACATAAAGATCGTCGACGAGCTCGCTGCGGCGATGATCCAGGAGCGCCGGGCACGGGGTGTGTCGAACAGCCACGACCTCCTGTCCCGGTTCATGGCCTCGGTCGGAGACGACGCCGTGGATGACAAGTACCTCCGTGACATCGTCGTCAGCTTCATGCTCGCCGGTCGTGACACGGTATCATCTGCTCTCACCACGCTCTTCATGCTCCTCTCCAAGAACCCGGAAGTGGCTTCCGCGATGCGCGCCGAGACCCCAGCTGGAAGCGAGGCTCCTCTAACTTTCGAGCAGCTCAAGGGGCTGCACTACACGCACGCGGTGCTGTTCGAGAACATGCGGCTCTTCCCGCCCGTGCAGTTCGACTCCAAGTTCTGCGCCGCCGCCGACGTGCTGCCCGACGGCACCTACGTCTCCAGCGGCGCGCGCGTGATGTACCATCCCTACGCTATGGGACGCATGCCCAGCATCTGGGGCCCCGACCACCACGCGTTCCGGCCTGAGCGGTGGCTCATCACCGGGCCCGGCAGCTCGTTCGTGCCCGCGAACGCGTACAAGTACCCGGTGTTCCAGGCCGGCCTCCGTGTGTGCCTCGGCAAGGAGCTCGCGATTGCTGAGATGAAGGCGGTTGCCGTGGCCGTGGTGAGAGCGTTCGACGTCGAGGTGGTTGACAGGAACGGTAGCGGCATCTGTGCGCCAAAGTTCGTGTCCGGTCTCACTGCATCCATCAGTGGAGGGCTCCCAGCGAGGATTAGAACAGTGAGAAATCTGATATGAGAGTTAAAGTTTCTTCTTGATTAGCGTAGAACAGGTACATAGAGTAAAAAAGACATAAAGAAATATAAATTATTGTTTTTTCCATTCAGAATCTTCACTAGCAGAGTGCCTACTCCAGTAGTCCAATCAACATCATTAGCAGATTGATCCTCTTCAACGTTGTATCGCTCGTCTGATCTGCTTGATTAACTTTTGTTATAATGTTTGTTGTATCCACACACACTATGACCGTTGAATCTTTTTATGCATGTAGTGATTTATGTACATAAAGAATTATTTTTTTTAAGAAAAACTTAGATGGTCTTCATTGTGCCATGTTTCCTATCGTCATACTCATAATTTACTTTTAGTTACTTATTGATACGAAGTACCGAAGGTGCAGTACACTAAAATCTAACTGTACTATCTCAGCTCATATCCTTTTTCTTTTTTAACTTGCATTTTCTTTTGTTCATAATATATATCTTCTTAAATATGGGTCAGGTTGGTCATCCTCAGTTCTATATCGTAAATTGTGTTCTTAAACGTATCTTTTAGCTGAGGTTGTGATTTTGTGCCAAGGGCTGAACAAGGGGCAAACAAGATCATTCTGCCTTCTCTGTAATTTTCTCTTTTGTCACTTGACAAAACAAAAACAAAGCGTTCTAGAAAAATGATTGAATAAAAAAATAGAATTTATCTTATATGTATATTACATTAAGGTGATATGGTGTCATAGTAGTGCCAAGTCAGTTGTTTGCATTGTTTTAGTGGATAGGTTTAGTTCCCTGTGGTTTGATAGTGTTATAAGGAATAACTGTAGCTGACAGCAGGATTGATAGGATTGAATCGTCTGACGTTTTATAATGTCACCATGTGACCATATCCTATTCTATATCATAAACCTGTTAATCAATGGCTTATGACTAATGTAGCATAACAGTCAACCTAATAGCTTATCAATTAACTTATGAGCCTTTTTTTAGTGACAGTTTGAAGAATTAGTTAACATCTAAGAAGGAAATATATTTTTTTAGCAGTTTATGGTACATATTACTTTTAGTAAATTACTAGTTTTAATTCTTGAGTTGGTAATGTAAGTGGTTCAATTATCAAGGCTGTCAAGTCGACGTTTCCATCACAGCCTCGCCACGGACCCACCCGTGTCACCATTGTCGTTCCCCAACGAACAGGAGGTCCATCATCATTCCCTATCGAGACGGTGGTCCATCACCATTCCCAACACCGTTCCCCATCGAGGCGTCACCCTCACAAGCCCCTCCTGCGTGGCCCTTGTTGTTTCCCATCGAGCTAGTGGCCTCACGCAGCATGTCTACGGCGTCCCATCTCCGCCACTTTGCCTTTGTGTCGTCCTACTGCATACCCGCTATTATTTCTCGATTAATAGGTTCAGATGTTTAACAATTACTATCGTGGTGAATGAGTAAAGATTTTCATCGTTCTTAATTTGTGAGAAGGTTGCTTTGCTAGTCCCGACTCTAGAGACACAGTGAAACTAGCAGGCAGGTGACAATTCAACATAAGATTGACTCTTAAAAACTTTCCGAAAATTCTTCAGTAATAGAGACACTCTGTGCTAACCGTCTACTGGTTTCTAAAAGCACAACCCAGGCGCAGGCTAAGGAGGCAGTTTTTGCGGTTCACAGCGAGCGCATCGACCATTCCACGCCCCACCACCGACTCAACGTCCTAGGTTTGTGGCGAGTACGGAGACCGGCAGGGCAGCGCCTTGTGGTGTCCTAGCGTCGGGTACCTGACGCGCACACAGGACACGGCTCCTAATCAAGCTCACTAGCGCCGACACCTCTGCTAAAATGATATAGTTCCTTTTCAAAAATATTCCAGTACAATATTTACTACTTGAAATTACTGGTGCTATTTAGGATGAGAGAAAACTAATCTAGACCATCGGCTTAAAATTACAACGAGTAATTACCAATGGTAATATAAATCATAAAACTCCTCTCTTCTTTTACTGGCGTTAAGCCACTTTGATTGCCATTGCTCAAGGAATCAACAAATCTAATTAGTGCCCACAACTGAGAATTTAAAGTGATAGTGACATAAGCAATTTTTCACAGGTATTTTAGTATTCGTTGTGAACACAAAAGTGAGATTACAACCAAGAACTGAAGCTTGTTGAGTAATAGTGTGTGTTATTTTGACGAAAGAAAATGGTACCCAAATATGCTGTCGTGTCCTAGTCCTAGCTAATAATAACCCATCAGATTTTGTTGCCATTAGTAGTCCAAACGGTGCCAAATAAACCTTGAGGAGGATTCAGTTCGCTGCCATCAGCGTGACCTTATTATCTATTCTATTTATTTATTAACTAGCAAAGTACCTGTGCGCTGCTATAGGCTTAAAAAAATAAAATACTCTTTATAATTTAAACATAAATTATTTATATAATATAATTATTAATATTTTTTACATGAAAGATCATATTTATATTATTGTTGGTGCTTTTTTGTGTATTATTAATCTTATCATAAATATTTTATATGTCATAAGTAATAATTTTTCTATCATATTTTACTGTAATCTTATTATAAATATTTTTTACCTCTAATGTTAACGATTTCCACATGTAGTATCGTTTGAGTGCTATGTTGCAAATTTAAGTGAAATAACATTAAAAAAATGCTCAAATATGAGAAGTACCGATATGAAGTCCAATTCGCCATGTAAAGAGGAATTCTCACAAGTTCATGATGCCTACAAGACACCACTGGACCTCTATAAAGCCCAACATGCAAGACCAAGATCATGACCCAATGCCTAAAGATTTCTACAAGCTTTATCCGATAGGAAAAATCAATTCACGCAGAATAGAAAAAACATTGCATTGCGACGCCATTTTGGACTTGAAAACATGCTCTAATAAGAAAAGTTAAAATACAAAAGTTGTAAATCTCGTCGAGACCTTTTTGAAATATATGTGGATCATATAATTTAGACTTCGGAGATAAGAGATATAAGCCCCGCATAGAGAGCTGCACAGAGGAGTCCGAATCAGAATAAATATTTTTATATTGTAAATTTAGAAACCAAAACGGAGGAATATTGACTTTGATTGAATACCAAAGTTGTAGAACTTTTTGAAGGCTATGAGATAGAGTCCAAGTTTGCCTCATTTGAACTCCGGATAAGGGATTTATGATTTTTCTTTGAATTCAATGCTTGATATGGAAGATATGATACCGATTTGGATTCAATCTCTAACTTTGTGGGCGTACTGCAGATTTTTTGATGGTGTGAACGTTTCCACCTAAATTAATAGGAGTAGAGATAAAAGGAGATGGCTTTTTTCTATATTGTCTAAAAAAAAAGAGAAATATGTTAGAAATTCTCACAATAAAGCAAAACATCCAGCCCTTAATTCCTTAATCATATGATTGATATTTAAAATCCACCGTCCATCTCCACATCATGTCTCACGCCCCATCATTAGGTCAGCCCTGACACTAAGCCGCGCCTACATATAGCACCCCCTGTGACACCCCTACTGTCATTAGGGTCCCAAGGGTGTCACCTAGGCAGTTTAAAACCTTGACACCAAGCATTGGTTTAAATTCAAAAATTCAAATTCAATTGAATTCAAAACCCATTTGAATGACCTTTGAACTGCAAGTCCCAAATTTTCAATAAGACTCACCTTTGCAAAAATTATATGTTGATGGTCTTAGTCAATTAGAATTTTGGAATTTTATCAGAATTTTAGTCCACCAATAAAGGCCTCAAATAATTATTATAAGGGTTGAAAACCAGCTCTGTTCATAAAATTCCTGAGGAAATTTCTGTAGGGACTGTTGGTAGCAAGTATTTTTATAAAAACCAGCACATTATGGGGAGCCTACCATAATTTTTGGTCTGATTTTAGCAGCTCTGGTTTAATTCCAACAATTTTTGCAAAGGCAGTCGGCTGAAAGGAGTGGAAAAAGAAAAGAAAAAGAAAACTGCCCGCGGGACCCACCTGTCAGCGACTCGGAGAAACCACACTCGGCCGAGGCCGTGCTGCCCCGCCCGTCGCGCGCCGCGTGGTCGCCGGCGTACGGCCAACGGCCGTTGCCGCGGATCGACGGGCCCACACGCGCGTTCGGACATACCTTTTGCCGACCACCGCGCTGTCCGAGCCGCATTCACTCCCTCTCGCTCTCGCACTCTCTCCGCCTTCGCCTCTACGTCCGCCGTCGCTGCTGCTCCGCGCCACCGCCGCCTCGTCACCGCTTCCGGGAGCTCGTCGACGTCCACAGCCTCGCCTCGGCGTCTTCAAGCTCCCCGTGAAGCCATCTTTTCCTTTCCGCATCGAGCCGCCGTGGATCGACCTCGTCCTCCCCGTCTCCGACCGCCGTTCCACCGCGTCGCCCGGCACCCACGGTGAGCCCCTGACCGATTCCTTGCTCGAGGAGCTTCACATCTTGTTCGCGCACGCGTTTGAGCTCGGGATGGGCAAATCCGACCACGTTTTCCCTTAGTTCGTCGCTCGAGGCCGCCGTCGACCACCGCAATCCCCACCTCGCCGGTGAGACCACACCCCCGGCCTCCCTCTTGCCGGAGAAGCTCGGTGACCTCTCCCTCCGTACTCCAGCAAAGCTCTCCGACCGGATTCCGAGCCCTACCGCCCTTCCCCTGCCGTGCTAGCCGTCGACGACCTCTGCCCTGTTTCCGCCACCGTCGCTGGGCTGCGTCCGACCATCGCCGGCGGTGTCCGATAGCCTAGATGAGTGCGCGGGGTTGAGTAGATCATTTCTCCTTTAAGGACCGGCCCGAGCCAGTGACCGTAGCGAGCTGCGGCGACCCCCCCCCCCCCCTGCCGGCGCCGCCGTGCTCGGGCGAGCGCACGCGCGCGCGCGCGCGCACTCGGCTCTGCTGGCCGCTGGGCCGTGAAGGCCAGTGGGCCTGGCCTCGCGCTCGGCCGAGCGCCCTCGCGCTCGCGCTCGCCGCTGGGCCGCGGGCGAGTCCCAGCCCAGTGGGCTGCCTGTTTGCGGCCCGCGGTGTTTAAATCGGATTTTCGTGATTTATTCATTTCCAGAAATAGGTTAAACTGGTAAATTGCATAGTAAATTGAATAATAGGAATTTTGTAGCAAAATAAATTTTGTTAGACTGGTGTGAACTTGCACTGCTGTAGAAAAATACTAATGCCCCATGTTTAGTAATTTTTATTTCAGGGTTAAAATAAATAGGAGAAACACTAATAGAATTTTAATTAATTACAGAAAGCAGATAAAATATGAAAAATTGACCTCCAGGTAGGATTTCCAGTTTTAGACTTCCTGGAAAAATTTCATATAGAAATTCTATGTTTATTAGCTGAAATTAATTTAATGCCTTTTTCCTTATAATAATTAATAATTAGTTTTTGGCTTAATATTTGATAGGGAAAACTTAGCAATTAATCCTCTCCTGGTGTAACCTAATTAATCACCCCTGCCCTTTCATAGACCCGAACCCTGTCGACCTAATAATTGCCCGAGTGCAATTTTTACCCGTTCGCTAAAAGGTTCCGTTTTCAGGCAGTTCACGGGTAATTGTACTTTGCGAAGGTTTTGCTCACACTAGTGCTATTTAGTGAGCACCAGCGAACCCTGGGCGGCACTTGCACAGTTCTGCCCCGGCACCCACCGACACACCGTACTTGGATGCGACGTCGTCGCGGTCAAGTACTGGAGTCCATGAAGGAAATACACGAAGTACCCTCGTCCTGTGCCCCACTCCTTGAGTGATGCCTTCGAACGTCTTGGCACACCGTTTAATTCCACTAATAACAGTGTGCAATAACGTATTTATTGAGGAAGTGCCATGAATCTTCCCTCACAGTTTTCCCTCTTGCATCATATAGATCACGCCGTGAACCACGTGGAGGCAGGACCGGAGCAGGATCCCGAAGGAGCTGAAGGTGCCGTAGCCGACCAAGAGCAGAACCAAGGCAAGCCCCGGTGCATAACCCAGTTTGAATTTTTATTCTATCACTAGCTAGGAATGTAAGCTTGTCTGTGCATTAAGTGATAGGAGTTGATTGAAACCCTAGCGTGCAGTAGGTCCCTCTTCCCGATTACTAGCCTCAGGACGATAGTCGCTCTGCTTAAAGTAAGACGACTGTTCATCGAGTGGTATGGAGACCACTCGTAGGTAGGAAATATTATCACTGGGGAATGATATCGGATAAAGGAAAGGGTGGATGGAATCACAATGAAGACCGGACGGGCACTAGGTGGAAAGGGAAGGACAGTTTGTCTTCAAGGAGGTAGCCCCGTCCGAGTCCCCCCTAAGGCTACGCCTCGTGTCCGGCCCATGGGATCAAGTTTGAACGTACTGTTTGCATGCTGGAGATATGGGCCCAGTAAACCGACGTAGCTACGACTACCGCTTGGTCTGAAGATAGCCTTCTCCCTTCTTTGGTGGAACTGGGGCTGAGAGAAGGGAACAATCCACCCACGGATGGCGGCATGAGGCGCATCGCGATGGGGGACCCTTCTCGGGGGAGTCTGGACCCGGAAGACCCTGCGGTACCGTGAGCGAAAGGTTGCTCCATGCGGCTTCCAGGAAGCGCGTATGGGTCGTGCAAGCAGGTTTCTCCTGCAGGATGTAAATCGATTCGAGTCGCTGCCCCTCACAGTAACGAGTACCACTTGATCGCTGCTACGGAACAGTGCCGGAAGCCATTAAGATGATGAGTGGGTTTAATACTGTTGTCTGAAATTATTAAGATTGTATTGCAACTATGATTGTTATAGCTCTAGTGCAAACTAAATTTATTATTCTGCATGACAACTCAACTTGATGCTAAAACTTGAAAAGTAGGGATCCACTCTTAGGCGAGTTTTTCTGGCAATATCAACCCTATCCCTAGCCGTTGCATGTCTAGGTGTCGGCTGTAGTTGGCCAATTTGACGGGTCAGTCTTGCTGAGTAAATTAGTTACTCAGGGCGTAGCTCTATGTGGTTTTCAGATGACCAGGACGGAGAATGCCACTGTGGAGGGAGGTTCCATTGGGAGGGCCAGCGTCCCGACTGTTGGAACATCGAGTGGGAGCTGTGCACAAATGAAGATGAGGATTAGGTCCTTGCTTGCCGGTACGGTGCTTGGGCAAGGCACCTATTAAGGCCGGGATGTTTCCTGTGTGTCGCCGTGAGAGGGCGATTGTATCTTAGCTATATAGTCGAACTGGTGAACCAGTGTCGAACTTTTCGCTTCCGCAA
Source organism: Eleusine indica (assembly GCA_030378355.1). NCBI lineage: Eukaryota > Viridiplantae > Streptophyta > Magnoliopsida > Poales > Poaceae > Eleusine > Eleusine indica. The sequence goes on from CM059494.1 coordinate 53,437,672, forward strand.
CTTTATTCTGTCAAAACCCCGGTTTGTAATATAACTTCGGATTTATGTAAACTCTGCTCCTCCAACTATGCTCCTGTTGCAATTATTTTCTTTCTCTGTCATGTATTGTACTATTGGGCGCCACAGCGCGTGTCGCCACCCGAGGAAGATCCTGGAACGGAACCGTCTCCGTGGTAAGGCGGGTCCGTGACAGCGTGGTATCAGAGCTATCTCGGGAATAGTACAATGTTCAAAGACATATTTTCGAAAACCCCGTAACGAACGTACGAGGACGTGCCCAATAGGTTATTAATAAGTTATGATTCAGGTGGCAAGGCTAACTGTAGGAGGTTGTTTGTTTAAATACTGTATCTACGGCATCGTCAACGCAGGTATGTGTCCCGCCCAGTGGACTGTAACATGGGAAGCTAGCACAATGGTGTGAACGCGGGCTGATTGCGTAAAACATCAGTGTCCTGCCCTAGGACAATAATAAGGGATTATTTTCGGCTCGTTTCTTTTGATTTGGTGTAATGTTTCTGGAGTGAATCTTCTGCAGGTACGCTAACCACGATTCTCGTAAGAAACGGGTAGTATACGACTAACTTGAGAGATCGTCTGCCACCGACTATACGAATGGTCCTATTCGTGACCAATTTCTTATTTGGTGAGGATGGGTAGGCCGAAATCATTTGCATATTTGAAATGTTAAAAGGCACCGCAACGTTAACAAGAAACCAAAGTTTTAGCAGTCTGTTTTCCGTACGAATCGACACCTCCTCGCTTATGACTTTTGAACTCTTAAACGAACTTTCTGACTCTAGCCGGAACGTTGGTTTAAGAATCACCGGACACCACCAACGTGGTCTTCCGAGTCAGCGCGTCGAAATCGGGTTATTACTAATTTCAGGTGGTATGCCTGTTGCGCTAAATCCGTGAATCCTTGTTCCGCTCACCCTAGGGCTGTGGCTGTGTTTTCGGGGAAGCGGTTAAGGATTCTATTCCGGTAGTGTTGGATTAGAGCCGGTATTTTACTCACTGCTTCAAATTGTTTATTTTGACCTGCACCCTCTGCGTCGGGAACTAGTACTCACTTTTGGGGTTTGTGTTCCAGATGGACGAGCACGGGTTTGAGCTGTTCCGGCACGACGGGTGGCGTTATACCACCGGTCTACACCACCGTGGCTTTCCCACCCTTCTGTGGGAGATGCTACGCGCCCTGGGCTACGAGGAGCAGCCTTCATACCGCGGGCGTGAGACCCGCCACCACGGTGTGCCTTTTGCAGAGGTGCACCTCAGTGTCTCCCCACACCCGCGCAACCCCGACTTGGCGGGTATGGAGAGCACCGTCACGGCTGGGAGCCTCCGGGAGGGCCTGGAGAGGGTCGCTCACCAGGCTCTCACTCACTTCTGTGGGCGCAACGTAGCAGCGCTCTCGGGGACGCCGTTCGAGATGATCCCCATCTGGCACCAGGCTGACCCGGTGTGGCAGAGGCGTGTGAGACGCGTCTCTCGTGACGACTACCCGGAGTACCACGCGGGGTACCACCGCATAGCCCACTACTCCGAGTATCTCCTCAACTTGGATGAGGAGTCTAGCCGCCGCAGCAGAGTCTTGCTGGCGGAGGCTGAGCAGGTGTGGCTGCAGAGGAACGACCTGCAGACACAGGTCGATGCGCAGCAGAGAGAGAATCAGCGGTTGACCGCTGCTCTTGAGGTGAGTGAGACTCGCGTGACGGAGATCACTGAGCAGCGGGACACTCTCGCACAAGAGGTGGACAGACGAGGTATAATTATGCGGCAGCGGGCGAACCATAACGAGCACTTGCAGCAGCAGCTGGCGAGTGCCCAGCAGGAGATGGACCTTATGGGGGAGGATCTGGAGACGCTGATCCATGAGAACCAGGACCTTCAGGCTCAGTTGGACGCGATTGCTGCACCGCAGGCAGCACCCACAGAGGGGGAGCCCGAGGAGGATGCGGGCGAAGAGTCCGACGTGGACTACGAGCCACTCGCTCCGACCGGCGCAGACCGACCAGGGCCCTCTGGCACCGCTGGTGTCTAGGCTTGGCAGTAGTAGTAGATGCGACTAGGTCGCGCTGGTAGGGCTTGGTAGATGGATAGCTTTTGGGACACTCCACGCGTGGTTGTTGTATTTTGGGGATCACCCGCGTGATTGGCTTTTGCAGACTCGACGGTCACATATTCCGAGTTCATGTAGAGTGGAACTGTGGACTTGTACTAGGATTATGTTAACGTGGAAATTTCAGCTTCATCGAGATTATGTTGTGTCCCACATTGTTGTCCCGCGTGCTGTGTCATTAGCTTTGATAACCTATATGCTCATGATTGGATAAGTGACTAACTGGACCCTTGTTCTTGTATTTCAGAATGGTGCGCACCCGTAACACCAATGAGCTGCATGGTGAGCAGCCCGAAGGTTCCAGGGCTAGAGAGACTGACTCTCCGCTAGGAACTCCACCACCGCTGCCGCCATCTAACCCCATGCAGATGATGGCGCAGTTTTTCGCGTCGATGATGGAGAGCCAGCAACAGCAGGCGGAGTTCATGCGGGAAGTGGCACGGCAAAACCTAGCAACTCGTAATGCTAGGGGCCACCATGATGGAGCGCCCCAGAACAGCTCCTACTCCGACTTCCTCGCCACTAGGCCGCCCACGTTCAGCTCAACCACCGAGCCCATGGAGGCAGAGAACTTCCTTCGCATGCTTGAGTCCAAATTTGGACTCCTTAACTGCACGCCGGTGCAGAAGACACTGTTCGCCGCGCAGCAACTGCATGGTGCGGCTGGGGCATGGTGGGCCAACCATGTCGCTTCTATGGGAACCGGCCGACAGATTACGTGGGATGAATTCAAGGATGCGTTCCGCGCTCACTACATCCCTGCGGGGCTCATCCGCAGGAAGGCGCGTGAATTCGCCGCTCTAAAGCAGGGCAATCGCAGTGTCGAGGAATACTGTGAAGAGTTCAACCGGTTGGCGCTGTACGCTCCGGAACAAGTGGACACCCCCGCCAAGCGTAAGGACCGTTTCTTGGAGGGACTAAGTGCTGAGCTACAGGACCGCCTCAACCTTAACATGGGAGGCACTTTCGCTGAGTTTGTCAACAACGCGATCGTCGCGGAGGACGGATATCGCAATGTGATGGCAGAACGGAAGCGCTCCGCAAGTGCTATGGGGCCATCCAATGGACCCCCGCAGAAGTTCCGCATGGTGTACACCACCCCGTCGGGACAGAGGTACCGCTCCGCCCCCGTGCCGGCACCTGCTGTGCGCCCGCCTCGGCTAGCACAGCAGCGACCCCCGGTACCGCGTCCGCAGCAGAGTCAAGGAGGATTTCGCCCACCCCAGCGGCCAAGCCCTCAACCCGGACCTTTCCCCTGCTACAACTGCGGCCGCCCGGGGCATTTCTCAAGGGAGTGCCCACACCCCAAGAAAAGCACTGGTCAGAACCCGTCAAGGAGTAACAACACCAACGACAACCGTAACAACCGAGGACCGGTTCGTGCGGGGCGAGTGAACAACACTACCCTGGAGGAGATTTCGGGAAACAGTCCCATCCTTGCTGGTATGTTCTCTGTTCGAGACCACCCTGCACTAGTACTGTTTGACTCAGGAGCATCTCATAGCTTTGTCAGTGGGTTCTTTGTTGACAAGTACCGGCTGCCCCGTACCCTTATGAGAGCACGATACACCATTAAATCAGCTGGTGGACAAACCCCTGCTCTATATGAAGTAGACAAACTTCCAATAACCCTAGGATCGAAAGTCTACCCTACTAAGTGCATAGTCTTAGATGGTTGCAGCATTGACGTTATCTTGGGCATGCCTTGGATGAGGCAACATAAAGCTATGCTGGACATCGACACCTACACGGTGCACTTAAACTCTCCCACCCATGGTAGCGTAAGTTTCCGAGTACGACCCCCCCGACTGGTCGCACCAAGTATTCACCACACCATAGCCGGACAAATAAAAGATATTCCAGTGGTTAGGGAATTTCCGGACGTATTCCCTGACGATCTTCCCGGACTTCCACCGGATCGGGATGTTGAGTTCAAGATTGAGCTTCAGCCAGGAACGGCACCCATATCCAAAAGACCATATAAAATGGCGCCAAAAGAACTAGCAGAGTTGAAGGAGCAACTTAAGGAGCTACTGGATAAGGGATTCATTCGACCAAGCTCCTCGCCTTGGGGTTGTCCGGCATTGTTCGTGAAGAAGAAAGATGAGACCCTGAGGCTATGTGTAGACTACCGACCCCTCAATGCGGTGACTGTCAAGAACAAATATCCACTGCCCCGTATTGACATCCTCTTCAACCAGTTAATAGGAGCTAAGGTGTTCTCCAAGATTGATCTCCGGTCGGGTTATCATCAGATTAAAATTGGTGCCGAGGACGTCCCCAAGACCGCCTTTTCTACCGGGTACGGTCTATACGAGTATTTAGTCATGTCGTTTGGATTGACAAATGCACCAGCACACTTCATGTATCTCATGAACTCGGTGTTCATGCCCGAGTTGGACAAGTTTGTGGTGGTATTCATTGACGACATTCTAGTCTACTCGAAGACGGAGGAAGAACATGCAGAGCATCTCCGTGTTGTCTTACAGAGGTTAAGGGAACACCAGCTGTATGCTAAGTTTAGCAAGTGCGAGTTTTGGTTGAAGCAAGTACCGTTTCTAGGCCACATTGTTTCGGAAGAAGGCATCGCGGTAGATCCCAGCAAGGTAAGAGATGTGCAGAACTGGAAGACACCGAAGACCGTATTCCATGTACGCAGTTTTCTGGGATTATCTGGCTACTACCGCCGTTTTATTCCCAATTTCTCCAAAATCACGAAGCCCATTACAGAGCTGCTTAAGAAGGATAAGAAATTCAAATGGGATGAGAGCTGCGAAAATGCTTTTCAAGCCTTGAAGAAGCACCTGACCACGGCCCCAGTTTTAGCTCAACCGGACCTGGGAAGGCCGTTCGATGTCTACTGTGACGCTTCGGGTATTGGATTGGGATGTGTGCTTATGCAAGGCGGAAGAGTTATTGCTTATGGATCGAGGCAGTTGAAGAAGCACGAGCAGAATTACCCCGTGCATGACCTGGAATTAGCAGCGGTGGTTTTGGCCTTAAAAATGTGGAGACATTACCTCCTTGGAAATTTAGTTCGCATATACACTGACCACAAAAGCTTAAAGTATATTTTCACCCAAGACCACCTGAACATGAGACAACGTCGTTGGTTGGAATTAATTAAGGATTACGAGTTGGAAGTCCATTACCACCCGGGAAAGGCGAATGTAGTGGCTGACGCCCTAAGCCGCAAGGCTCACTGTCACCATATCTTAGTCAGCCCGCAAGTCCAAGATGGTCATTATGTCCAAGTAACACCCCACGGAGCCCTATACAACTTAGCATTAATCCCTACCTTACGGGAAGAAATAGTGTCAGCTCAGAAAAAGGATGAAGGCATAGCACATCTAAAAAGAAGGCTAAAGGAGGGTGATGATAAAGTACAATGCTTTCAAGAAGATACCGAGGGTGTGTTATGGTTCAAGACTCGACTGGTAGTTCCTAAAGATCCGAAACTCCGCAAGGAAATTTTGGACGAGGCTCACATGGCAAAATACTCCATGCATCCGGGCAGCAACAAAATGTACCATGATTTGAGATCCAAATACTGGTGGACTCGTATGAAAAGGGAAATAGCACGTTATGTCGCAGAATGTGATACCTGCCGCAGAGTCAAGGCCGATCATCTAAGGAAGGCAGGCCTACTCCAACCCTTGAGTGTTCCAGCTTGGAAGTGGGAAGATATCAGCATGGATTTTATCGTTGGTCTCCCGCTGACGGCACATAAACTCGACTCCATATGGGTCATTGTGGACCGATTAACAAAGGTCGCCCACTTTATCCCTGTGTCGACACGGTTTAAGATGCAAAAGTATGCGCAACTCTACCTTGAGCGAATCTTGTGTCTGCACGGAGTGCCCAAGACTATCGTGTCCGATCGAGGCTCCCAATTTGTGGGACGCTTTTGGGAGAAGCTACACGAGACTCTGGATACCCGGCTGATTAGAGGTTCCGCCTACCACCCCCAAACTGACGGTCAAACGGAAAGAGTTAACCAAATATTGGAAGACATGTTGAGGGCATATGTGCTGAATCACAACAAGAAGTGGGATGAGTACCTACCCTTGGCAGAATTCGCTTACAACAATAGTTACCAGGAAAGCATCAAGATGGCACCATTCGAGGCTCTCTATGGGCGCCGCTGTCGCACACCATTGAATTGGTCGGAATCAGGGGAGAGGATAATCTTTGGTCCGGAGCTAGTGCAGCAAGCTGAACAGAAGGTACTTGAAATCCAATCCAACTTACGTGCGGCAAAGTCCAGGCAGAAGAGTTATGCAGATAAAAGGCGCCGCCCGTTGGAGTTCAGGGTTGGCGATATGGTCTACCTCCGAGTGTCACCCACCAAGGGTGTTCAACGGTTTGGAATTCGCGGGAAGTTAGCACCCCGTTATATTGGTCCCTACCCTATCATTGCTAGATGTGGGCCAGTGGCCTACCAGCTCCGACTGCCAGTGGAACTCGCTGGAGTGCATGACACGTTTCACGTATCCCAACTCAAGGGGTGTTTGAAAACACCGGTGGACATACCATTGGAGAGCACCCAGCAACTACAACCCGACCTGACTTATGTTGAGCATCCGATAAAAGTATTGGACGAGAAGGAGCGGGCGACATGTAAGAAGACGCTGAAGTTCTATAAAGTCCAATGGAGCAACCATACCGCCAGAGAAGCTACTTGGGAAACTGAAGAGTTCCTGCGAAGCCACTACCCCGAGTTTCTACACCACCATTTAGGTAAACCTTCAACACCTCCCTTAATCTCGGGACGAGATTTTCTTAAGGGGGGAGGGCTGTGACACCCCTACTGTCATTAGGGTCCCAAGGGTGTCACCTAGGCAGTTTAAAACCTTGACACCAAGCATTGGTTTAAATTCAAAAATTCAAATTCAATTGAATTCAAAACCCATTTGAATGACCTTTGAACTGCAAGTCCCAAATTTTCAATAAGACTCACCTTTGCAAAAATTATATGTTGATGGTCTTAGTCAATTAGAATTTTAGGAATTTTATCAGAATTTTAGTCCACCAATAAAGGCCTCAAATAATTATTATAAGGGTTGAAAACCAGCTCTGTTCATAAAATTCCTGAGGAAATTTCTATAGGGACTGTTGGTAGCAAGTATTTTTATAAAAACCAGCACATTATAGGGAGCCTACCATAATTTTTGGTCTGATTTTAGCAGTTCTGGTTTAATTCCAACAATTTTTGCAAAGGCAGTCGGCTGAAAGGAGTGGAAAAAGAAAAGAAAAAGAAAACTGCCCGCAGGACCCACCTGTCAGCGACTCGAAGAAAACACACTCGGCCGAGGCCGTGCTGCCCCGCCCGTCGCGCGCCGCGTGGTCGCCGGCGTACGGCCAACGGCCGTTGCCGCGGATCGACGGGCCCACGCGCGCGTTCGGACATACCTTTTGCCGACCACCGCGCTGTCCGAGCCGCATTCACTCCCTCTCGCTCTCGCACTCTCTCCGCCTTCGCCTCTGCGTCCGCCGTCGCTGCTGCTCCGCGCCACCGCCGCCTCGTCACCGCTTCCGGGAGCTCGTCGACGTCCACAGCCTCGCCTCGGCGTCTTCAAGCTCCCCGTGAAGCCATCTTTTCCTTTCCGCATCGAGCCGCCGTGGATCGACCTCGTCCTCCCCGTCTCCGACCGCCGTTCCACCGCGTCGCCCGGCACCCACGGTGAGCCCCTGACCGATTCCTTGCTCGAGGAGCTTCACATCTTGTTCGCGCACGCGTTTGAGCTTGGGATGGGCAAATCCGACCACGTTTTCCCTTAGTTCGTCGCTCGAGGCCGCCGTCGACCACCGCAATCCCCACCTCGCCGGTGAGACCACACCCCCAGCCTCCCTCTTGCCGGAGAAGCTCGGTGACCTCTCCCTCCGTACTCCAGCAAAGCTCTCCGACCGGATTCCGAGCCCTACCGCCCTTCCCCTGCCGTGCTAGCCGTCGACGACCTCTGCCCTGTTTCCGTCACCGTCGCTGGGCTGCGTCCGACCATCGCCGGCGGTGTCCGATAGCCTAGATGAGTGCGCGGGGTTGAGTAGATCATTTCTCCTTTAAGGACCGGCCCGAGCCAGTGACCGTAGCGAGTTGCGGCGACCCCCCCCCCCCTTGCCGGCGCCGCCGTGCTCCGGCGAGCGCACGCGCGCGCGCGCGCGCACTCGGCTCTGCTGGCCGCTGGGCCGCGAAGGCCAGTGGGCCTGGCCTCGCGCTCGGCCGAGCGCCCTCGCGCTCGCGCTCGCCGCTGGGCCGCGGGCGAGTCCCAGCCCAGTGGGCTGCCTGTTTGCGGCCCGCGGTGTTTAAATCGGATTTTCGTGATTTATTCATTTCCAGAAATAGGTTAAACTGGTAAATTGCATAGTAAATTGAATAATAGGAATTTTGTACCAAAATAAATTTTGTTAGACTGGTGTGAACTTGCACTGCTGTAGAAAAATACTAATGCCCCATGTTTAGTAATTTTTATTTCAGGGTTAAAATAAATAGGAAAAACACTAATAGAATTTTAATTAATTACAGAAAGCAGATAAAATATGAAAAATTGACCTCCAGGTAGGATTTCCAGTTTTAGACTTTCTGGAAAAATTTCATATAGAAATTCTATGTTTATTAGCTGAAATTAATTTAATGCCTTTTTCCTTATAATAATTAATAATTAATTTTTGGCTTAATATTTGATAGGGAAAACTAAGCAATTAATCCTCTCCTGGTGTAACCTAATTAATCACCCCTGCCCTTTCGTAGACCCGAACCCTGTCGACCTAATAATTGCCCGAGTGTAATTTTTACCCGTTCGCTAAAAGGTTCCGTTTTCAGGCAGTTCACGGGTAATTGTACTTTGCGAAGGTCTTGCTCACACTAGTGCTATTTAGTGAGCACCTGCGAACTCTGAGCGGCACTTGCACAGTTCTGCCCCGGCACCCACCGACACACCGTACTTGGATGCGACGTCGTCGCGGTCAAGTACTGGAGTCCATGAAGGAAATACACGAAGTACCCTCGTCCTGTGCCCCACTCCTTGAGTGATGCCTTCGAACGTCTTGGCACACCGTTTAATTCCACTAATAACAGTGTGCAATAACGTATTTATTGAGGAAGTGCCATGAATCTTCCCTCACAGTTTTCCCTCTTGCATCATATAGATCACGCCGTGAACCACGTGGAGGCAGGACCGGAGCAGGATCCCGAAGGAGCTGAAGGTGCCGTAGCCGACCAAGAGCAGAACCAAGGCAAGCCCCGGTGCATAACCCAGTTTGAAGTTTTATTCTATCACTAGCTAGGAATGTAAGCTTGTCTGTGCATTAAGTGATAGGAGTTGATTGAAACCCTAGCGTGCAGTAGGTCCCTCTTCCCGATTACTAGCCTCAGGACGATAGTCGCTCTGCTTAAAGTAAGACGACTGTTCATCGAGTGGTATGGAGACCACTCGTAGGTAGGAAATATTATCACTGGGGAATGATATCGGATAAAGGAAAGGGTGGATGGAATCACAATGAAGACCGGACGGGCACTAGGTGGAAAGGGAAGGACAGTTTGTCTTCAAGGAGGTAGCCCCGTCCGAGTCCCCCCTAAGGCTACGCCTCGTGTCCGGCCCATGGGATCAAGTTTGAACGTACTGTTTGCATGCTGGAGATATGGGCCCAGTAAACCGATGTAGCTACGACTACCGCTTGGTCTGAAGATAGCCTTCTCCCTTCTTTGGTGGAACTGGGGCTGAGAGAAGGGAACAATCCACCCACGGATGGCGGCATGAGGCGCATCGCGATGGGGGACCCTTCTCGGGGGAGTCTGGACCCGGAAGACCCTGCGGTACCGTGAGCGAAAGGTTGCTCCATGCGGCTTCCAGGAAGCGCGTATGGGTCGTGCAAGCAGGTTTCTCCTGCAGGATGTAAATCGATTCGAGTCGCTGCCCCTCACAGTAACGAGTACCACTTGATCGCTGCTACGGAACAGTGCCGGAAGCCATTAAGATGATGAGTGGGTTTAATACTGTTGTCTGAAATTATTAAGATTGTATTGCAACTATGATTGTTATAGCTCTAGTGCAAACTAAATTTATTATTCTGCATGACAACTCAACTTGATGCTAAAACTTGAAAAGTAGGGATCCACTCTTAGGCGAGTTTTTCTGGCAATATCAACCCTATCCCTAGCCGTTGCATGTCTAGGTGTCGGCTGTAGTTGGCCAATTTGACGGGTCAGTCTTGCTGAGTAAATTAGTTACTCAGGGCGTAGCTCTATGTGGTTTTCAGATGACCAGGACGGAGAATGCCACTGTGGAGGGAGGTTCCATTGGGAGGGCCAGCGTCCCGACTGTTGGAACATCGAGTGGGAGCTGTGCACAAATGAAGATGAGGATTAGGTCCTTGCTTGCCGGTACGGTGCTTGGGCAAGGCACCTATTAAGGCCGGGATGTTTCCTGTGTGTCGCCGTGAGAGGGCGATTGTATCTTAGCTATATAGTCGAACTGGTGAACCAGTGTCGAACTTTTCGCTTCCGCAACTTTATTCTGTCAAAACCCCGGTTTGTAATATAATTTCGGATTTATGTAAACTCTGCTCCTCCAACTATGCTCCTGTTGCAATTATTTTCTTTCTCTGTCATGTATTGTACTATTGGGCGCCACAGCGCGTGTCGCCACCCGAGGAAGATCCTGGAACGGAACCGTCTCCGTGGTAAGGCGGGTCCGTGACACCCCCAAGGAACGGCCATCCTGTTTTGCAGATCGCGGCCTGTGCGTGAAGGAGTCGGCGAGAGCTAGAAGTATGATCCAATAAGGCAATAAACAATCATGCACCTCACCAGTTGCCTTAGCTACACAGGTGCGCGGACATCGTCCGTCTCCTATGTCGTCGATTAAGGACAACAACCTGGCTCCGATCCGATGTTCTGTTCGTGCGTGCGGCAGCACTACACATGTTTGTAGTTTTTTTAATCATTGCTCAGGAGTTGCGTCCAGTGAGCAGCGTATGCATGTCTAAACATTTATTAATATCTCTCTCTTTTTGTGGCTCGATGTCCCCTCCCCTAGAAACATCTGTTGATTTTTACAATCTCTAACAGATGAAAGAAGTTACTAAGATCTGTTTTGGAGCTGGGCAAAAATAGTCAGCATCGATGGGCAGAGCAGATAGATGATGGACGTGTTGAATCAGGAGATTTACGATGGTCCCAGGGAGCAATTGCCATATATGTAATATAATACAACGTATTACTACTCGGTAAATCTGCTAATTCAACCCAGCGTACCTTTTGTTTAGTGAACAATTATTCCAAGCAATCAAAAAATGGCATTCGTTTCTTTGAAATTGCATAATGATGGATAATTGGTCTGTTATTAAATTTCCTGTAACAGGCTATGATCTACGGATTGTACCAGTATAAAGTGGAAAAATGGAATCAATTGATTAATTAGCTATATTTGATTTGAAATTACTGCAACCATGAATTGCTAACTGCTTCCCACAATACTCATGGTGTTTGTTCCAAAAAGAGGGAGGGTCTGTAGATATATGCAATTTAACCAAACAAACCTTGTCAGCTTTTTTTTTTTGCGCAACATAAATAAATCGGAACACATGGAGTCCCTCTTCTTATTTTATAGCATTGTTACGTGACCTATAAAAAATATTTTATCATCTTCAGTAAAATGTAATTCCTGATTTTTTTGGTCTAATCAATGGATCTTAATTTGCATGTAAAAATCAGAAAAGGGCTTATAATTAATGGATCTACTTTTTTTCAAGCTAATCTGCTTGATGGCTCATGAACCTCTAACCTAATGAGCGAGAGTAATAACATGCTCACGAATGTGTACATGTTAGATTCATAAATATTGAACATAAAACTTAACGGAAGTAGCGATTGTGCGCTGTCTTCGGGCTATATGTATGTGTGCTTTCAACACTGACTTTTGACATACAAAATTCGATCTCACTAGCGGTTAATGCTTTATTTGATCGGAAAACAGAGGTCCACACAACATATTTTCATGTTTCAAATATTTATGCTTATTCCAATAGCATAGATCATAAATTTACTATTTATTTTATTGTCTTCGAGTCATATGTAACGTGTTGCCAGAGACACCAACTGAAAAATACTAGTACAATAATGCATCGATTATATATATTATCTAACATTTTATTAAAATATTCTTATTTGAATATTTCTAATCAGTTCAGTTGAATTATCAAAGACATATAAATTAATTTAAAGTAATATAAAAGAATGGAGTTGTTTAGCCCGTGCAATCACACAGATATATCATTAACTTAAGCTTTTGATAGTAAAGATGAAAGGTTCGCGTGGATATTCCAAGGTGTGCTATAGCCTATAGTTGTGGATGAGTATTGCATTATTTGTCGAGGATGACGCCACTCAATATACTGAAGGTATGTTGAAGAGTTTTAATTAACATATAGATAAGATCGACATGCTTATTGGGCTGGGGTCACGGTAATTTCTGGTAGCAGTGGGAAGCCACATTTGTAAAAAAAAACTATAGATGTGAGAAAAGGATGCTCTTCCTAATAGCCTAATATACAGAGTTAGCCAGTGAGGCATCGAGATAGGTAATATTGTGAAGCTTACATGTTTACGCTTAGGCATAATCAAGAAAAATTGAGTTAGGCACTGCTATTCAAATTTGATAGCAAAAGTCGAATACCCATGACTTCATCAAAGGTAGTCCTGAACATAAATATTGTGGAGTACAACAACTTAAAAGGCATTGAGATAGGTAATATTGCAAAGCTTACATGTTTACGCTTAGTCATAATCAAGAAAAATTGAATTAGGCACTGCTATTCAAATTTGATAGCAAAAGTTGAATACCCATGACTTTACTTCATCAAAGGTGATAGTGAACATATGACTTATTGTGGAGTACAACAACTTAAAAGACCCACACAAACATATAACTTAGATGCCTTTAAAAAACAAAGTTACCCAATTTATGCAGCTTCACAAAACATTAATTGACTAATTTGGAAACTTGCAACTTTATTTTATTTTAAATTTTTTAATTTATCCACTAGAGAAGTTACCAGCCATATCAATATCAGTGTATAGAAATGGTTTTCATATTGAATTGGTTAATGCATATGCATAAAAAATATTTACCCTCCATATATCTCTAATTATTGAACGTTTCACAAGTGTAACCTACTTAGTATACTGGAGTACATAGGATGTCAGGTATGTCTTAGACAAGTTCACTATGTAGAATCACTTTTAATTAACATACCTTTCAAACTCTGGAACAAATGATCTAGATAAATAAAAAAGAATATTAGAATATCATATGAAATATGATAACTATTGAAAATAATACTTTTAAAATATGTTATCTGTATTAATACAATGGAATATTTAAGACGGCTAGCCCGTGCATTTGCACGGGCAAATATGCTAGTTGATTAGAAAAACAAGTCAGCGAAACATAGTAAATGATCATAAATTGTAAGAATATTGAATAGTTATGAACCATTCCATCGATCAGTAACTGTAACACATCGGACCGAGAAGGAGCTCATAAAGAACATAATATCGTCGCCGAGCTCGCTGTGCCGATGATCCCGCGCAGCCACGACCTCCTGTCCCGGTTCATGACCGCGGCCAGAGCCGACGCCGTGGACGAAAGTACCTCCACGACATCGTGGTTAGCTTCCTCCTCGCCGGGCGCGACACGGTGTCCTCGGCTCTCACCACCCTCTTCATGCTCCTGTCCAAGAACCCGGAAATGGCTTCAGCCATGCGCGCCGAGTCTCCCTGTTACCCGTGTCAGGCACAAGGGAATCGGTCGCACAGAGCCGGAGGAACCTGACGAGTCAGCTGAAGACGGCGGGAACCTGACTCAACCAGTCCGCACTAGGCGCGCTAACTCTCATGTGTATGGTCCGGATTGGGCATGATTCAATGTCTGGACCTAAGCTACTGTAAAGAGTGACGGTACAAATAGACAAACTGAGAGCAAGGAGAGCATCAGAAGAATTATTGAACTGCTCATTGTGTAGCAATACAGCTCTTCTTCCTCTCTGCTATCTTCGTCTCCCCCAAGTCTTCCCTACTCCAGATCCTTCAACCCTACCCCGATCCACGCTGCTAACATCTGGTATCAGAGACACCGATCTCCATGGAACCCTACCTGTACCACAACTCGCGCCGATTCAAGCCCGACGAGGCCGCCGCATCGGGCGAAGCCGTCAATCCCACCATCCAGTTCGTGCTGGCCGAGTTGCAGAAGATGGAGATGCATCTCGGCGACCGCGATGATGGCCGCTGCAGCAGGCTTGGAGCGTCGCGTCGACGAGGTGGAGCAGAAGTCCGAGTCACGCTTCATCACTCTGGAGATGGCTCAAGCCGAGTTCCACCACTGGAAACCTTAGATCAAGAAGAAGGTTGACAATGTGAAGCTCGAAGTAGCGTGCGTCAACGCGTTCCTCGAGCGCACGCATTGGAAGAAGCCCCATCACCCTGGGATCTTCTACGGGTCGGCATACGAGCGGCCACAAGCCGGATCCAGCGCCGACGGTCCTCATGGGCACCACGTCGAACAACAACATCGGGATGTTGAGTTTGGGGATTATACCCACACTCATATCCCAGCCAAAGGTATGCACAATCGCTCGATCTAACCTAAACCTTCACCTAAATTTGAAAGCTCTAGTTCTGATTATCATTCGCATGGCAAACTTCCTAAACTACATTTCCCTCAGTTTGACGAGGAGAATCCCAAGTTATGGCAATCGCGTAGTGAGAAATATTTTGAGATGTAATGGGGTTGCCTCGCATATGTGGATCAAAGTAGCTTCAATGCATTTCGTAGGTGTGGCTGCCCGCTGGTTGCAGTCAGCCAACAAACGCATTAAGTCATGCAGTTGGGGTGAGTTTTGTAGCATGATTCATGATCATTTCGGTAGAGACCAATATGAAGCATTGATCCGTCAGTTGTTTCACATCAAACAAGCGAATACAATAGCCCAGTATGTGGAAAAATACTCAGAGTTAGTTGACCAACTAGCAGCCTATGAGTCCCCCACTGATCCCCTATATTTCACTCTGAGATTTGTGGATGGCCTCAAACATGAAATTAAATTTGCTGTCATGATTCAAAGACCATCAGATCTGGATGCTGCTTGTGCTCTCACTCTTGTGCAGGAAGAGGCGGTGGAATCCAGAGGCAAGCCAACTCGATTCAATTCTTATGGCACTAAACCAGTACTACGCCAAGCATTTCCTCTACCAGTGCCACCCAGGCTGGATAAATCACTAAGTGTGCCCAAGACTGAAGACAAGCGTGGAATGGAAGCAGCAAGAGCAAATTCCACAGATGACAATCTCAGGGCACTGCGCAATTATCGCCGTGCGCGTGGCCTATGCGATAAGTGTGCCAAGAAGTGGGTCTACGGGCACAAATGTGCAGCACAGGTGCAACTGCACGCCATGCAAGAAGTTTGGGAGCTGTTTCAGGGGGATGACACAGTATCTCTGGATCAACCACTAAAGGAGGAGGACACTGCACAAACCTTCATGTTGCTATCTCAGGAAGCCATGTCAGGGAGGGAAGCTGCTAAAACTCTAAAGTTTAGAGGCACTATACAAGACCAGGAGATCATCATACTCATTGATTCAGGAAGTTCACACGCCTTCCTCAGTGAGAGTGTTGCAGACAAGTTACCCAATCAGCAATGCTTACTGCAGCAATTGAAAGTACAAGTGGCTAATGGTGACTTGCTGTTTTGTTCCAAGCACATGCCACAGACTTCTTGGACAGTTTAGGGATGTACTTTCTCAACTGACCTAAAGGTCCTGCCTCTCACAGGTTATGATATGGTTGTTGGGATGGATTGGCTAGAGGCCCACAGTCCTATGAGGGTAGATTGGGTAAACAAATGGATTGCTATTCCTTATCATGGGGGCACTGCGATGCTTCAAGGCATGGTACCTGGATTCTCTGAAATTACAGTGGTGCAGGTTATGATGATTCAGAAGGAGGATAGTCAGGCGGTGCCAGCAATACCAGATCATATTCAGAAAATTCTAGCAGAATTTCCAGAGGTGTTTGCTGAACCTCAAGGGTTATCCCCTAGCAGAAGTTGTGACCACAGTATACCTTTAATGCCTGGAGCTGCACCGGTCAGTGTAAGGCCTTATAGGTACCCACCTAATTTGAAGGATGAGATAGAAAGGCAAGTGGATGAAATGCAAGCACAAGGAGTGATCCAAAAGAGTTCAAGTCCTTTCTCTTCACCAGTGTTTTTGGTCAAGAAAAAAGACCAAACATGGAGATTTTGTGTGGACTACAGATTTCTGAATGCCTTAACAGTAAAGAGCAAGTACCCTGTGCCTGTCTTTGATGAATTAATGGATGAGTTGGCCTCTGCTAAGTGGTTTTCTAAACTAGGCCTAAGGGCTGGCTATCATCAAATTTTGCTGATATCTGGAGAGGAATACAAAACGGCTTTTCAAACACATGGAGGTCACTATGAGTTTAGAGTAATGGCATTTGGTCTTTCGGGGGCTCCAGCTACTTTCTTGGGAGCTATGAACGATACTCTGGTGCCGGTGCTTAGGAAATGTGCCCTAGTATTCTTTGATGATATTCTGATATACAACACCACATTGGAAGATCACTTGACACACATCAGAAAAGTGTTGCAGCTATTGTCACAAGATAGCTGGAGAGTTAAACTGTCTAAGTGTGAATTTGCTCAAAACAAGATCTCCTACTTGGGCCACATAATCAGTGAACAAGGAGTGACAACTGACCCTGCTAAAATTGAGGCAGTGCTGCAGTGGCCAACCCCAAAGAATGTCAAAGAACTGAGAGGATTCCTAGGACTTGCTGGATATTATAGAAGGTTTGTGAGAAATTTTGGGATAATGAGCAAGCCCTTAACTGAGCTGCTTAAGAAACATGCACTATTTGTGTGGACCACTCTGCATGAGCAAGCTTTCCAAGCCCTCAAAGAAGCACTCAGTTCTGCACCTGTCCTAGCTATCCCTGATTTTTCCAAGGTTTTCTGCATCCAAACAGATGCTTCTGCATTAGGAGTAGGTGCAGTTCTCCTACAGGATGGACACCCTCTAGCATACCTCAGTAAAGCCTTGGGACCCAGGAATCAAGGGCTCTCAACCTATGAAAAGGAGTATTTGGCTGTAGTCCTGGCAGTTTCACAATGGAGACCCTATCTACAATCTGGTGAATTTGTGATATACACAGATCACAAGAGTTTAACACAACTCAATGAGCAAAGATTACATATACCATGGCAACAAAATGTCTATTCTAAACTGATTGGTCTACAGTACAAAGTAGTATACAAGAAAGGCGCAGAAAATTCTGCAGCTGATGCCCTATCTAGACGAAGCCATCAAGAGAGCCAGGTATCTGCTATATCAGTATGCACTCCATATTGGTTGGAAGAAGTCATTCAGAGTTACAACCAGGATAAAGCTGCTCAAGACCTTATAGCACAGTTAGCTGTAGCACCAACTTCTAAACCTCACTTTACTCTGGTGAATGGCCTCCTCAAGTACAAAGAACGAATTTGGTTGGGTGCTAACTCTCAGCTGCAACATAAAGTAATAACAGCTTTCCATCACAGTGCCATCTGTGGTCATTCAGGATTTCCAGTCACTTACAGAAGAGTAAAGCAGTATTTTGAGTGGCCGGGCATGAAATCTGCAGTTGCTTCTTTTGTCAAGGAATGCTCGATTTGCCAACAAGCCAAGCCAGATAGGTCCAGATATCCAGGTTTGTTATAGCCGCTTCCCATACCTGATCAATTTTGGCATATAGTTTCCATGGACTTCATTGAAGGGTTACCTAAATCTTTTAAATGCTAATTGCATTATGGTAGTGGTAGACAAACTGTCAAGGTATGCTCATTTTATTCCACTACTGCACCCATTTACCGCCCAGATTGTAGCCACAACATTCTTAGACAACATCTACAAACTACATGGGTTGCCCAAAGCCATTATATCAGATAGGGACAAAATATTCATGAGCAACCTTTGGAAGTATTTGTTCAAATTAACTGATACTCAGTTATGCATGTCTTCATCTTATCACTCCCAATCTGATGGTCAGACTGAAAGAGTCAATCAGTGCTTAGAAACCTTCCTTAGGTGCTTCGTTCATGCTTGTCCTAAGAAATGGAAACAGTAGTTATCGCTGGCAGAATTTTGGTATAACACCAGCACACATTCGGCACTTGGCAAAGCACCTTTTGAGGTCCTGTATGGCCATGCACCACGACATTTTGGTATATCTGAATATACTACCCAGCCAGTAGGGGAAATAGCAGAATGGCTGGACAAAAGAATGCTCATGACAACTCTGGTCAAGCAGCATTTACATCGAGCTCGGCAGAGGATGAAAAAACAGGCTGACAAGGGAAGATCAGACAGGGTGTTCCAAGTGGGAGACTGGGTTTATCTCAAATTGCAACCCTATGTGCAGACTTCAGTCGCAACCCGAGTAAATCACAAACTATCCTTCAAATATTTTGGACCGTATCAGATTCTGGACAAGATTGGTTCAGTGGCATACAAGCTCCAGCTGCCCACTACAAGTGCTATTCACCCAGTGTTTCATGTCTTTCAGCTGGTTTCAGCTTTGGGTAAACATCAACAGGTAAACCCTCTACCAATAGATATCACTGATGAGTTTCAAGTACCTATGCAGGTGTTGCAGAAACGAATGGTTGTCAGGGGCGGACACATGGTCGCTCAAGTTAAGATCAAATGGTCGGGATTACCAGTTCAGCTGGCCACCTGGGAGGACATGGAGGCACTCAAGCAAAAGTTTCCGGTTGCTCCTGCTTGGGAACAAGCAGGCTTTCAAGGGAGGGAGAGTGTTAGCCGCGTCAGGCACAAGGGAACCGGTCGCACAGAGCCGGAGGAACCTGACGAGTCAGCTAAAGACGGCGGGAAACTGACTCGACCAGTCCGCACTAGGCGCGCTAACTCTCGTGTGTATGGGCCGGATTGGGCATGATTCAATGTCTGGGCCTAAGCCCATGTAAAGAGTGACGGTACAAATAGACAAACCCAGAGCAAGGAGAGCATCGAAGAATTATTGAACTGCTCATTGCGTAGCAATACAGCTCTTCTTCCTCTCTGCTATCTTCGTCTCCCCCAAGTCTTCCCTACTCCAGAACCTTCAACCCTACCCCGATCCACGCTGCTAACACTCCCGGGAACGAAGCGTCGGTCACCTTCGAGCATCTCAAGGGGCTGCACTACACGCACGCCGTTCTGTTCGAGAACATGCGTCTCTTCCCTCCCGTGCAGTTCGACTCCAAGTTCTGCGCCGGCGACGACGTACTGCCCGACGGCACCTACGTCTCCGGCGGCGCACGCGTGATGTACCACCCCTACGCCATGGGACGCATGCCCAGCATCTGGGGCGCGGACCACCACGCGTTCCGACCGAAACGGTGGCTCACCGGGCCCGGCAACTCGTTCGTGCCGGCGAACTTGTACAAGTATCCGGTGTTTCAGGCCGGCCTCCGTGTGTGCCTCGGCAAGGAGCTCGCGATCACTGAGATGAAGGCGGTTGCCGTGGCTGTGGTGAGAGCGTTTGACGTCGAGGTTGTTGACAGGAACGGTAGTGGCGCCTGTGCGCCTAAGTTCGTGTCTGGGCTCACCGCGTCCATCAGCGGAGGGCTCCCAGTGAAGATTAGAAGTGTGAGAAATCAGATGTGAGAGTTACAGTTTCTTCATGATTAGTGTATAGAAGAGGAGATGTACATAGAGTACAAAAGGCATAAAGAAATAGAAATTAATTTTTTTTCCATTCAGAATCTTCAGTAGCAGAGTGTACTCCAGTAGTCCAATCAACATCATTAGCAGATTGATCTCTTTATGTTTCCCTTTTATGGGCCCTTCAATGCCACTGTTGTACGGTTCGTCTGATCTGCTTAATTAACTTGATTGCATGCCTCATCTGAATGAAACTTTGTTATACTGTTTATTGAACTCACACTCTTTGTGTATGTTGATTCTTTTTTATCTAGTCTAATGCATGTAGTGTATGTATATACTTAAAGCATTAAAACTCATATTCTGCTTGATATTTTTAGAAGAACTTACTACATGGTTTCTGTTGTTCCACGTTTCCTATCGTCATACTTAATGTATTGAAAATACACTACTAAAATCCAACAGTCAGCTCATATCCTTCTTTTTTAACTTGCATTTTTTTTCTTTCGTTCATAATGTATACTTTTTAATTATAGGTCGGAGTTGTCATCTTCAGTTGTATAGTGCAGATGTTCTTAAATGTATTGTTTGGTTGAGAATGTGGTCTGTGGCAAGGGTTGAACAAGGGCTACACGAGATCTTTCTGAACTTATAATTAAAATTTCCTTTTCTCATATGATAAAATAAACACAATTATATTCTAGACAAAATGGCTGAATTTAAAAATAACTTTATTCATATATTGTATTAAGGTAATATAGTGTCATAGTAGTAGCGCAGTCAGTTGCATGGCTTGGTGCTCGTGGGCGGTAGCCAGATTGGGGTTGGATAAGGTTCAGTGCTCTATGTCCTAATAGTACAACAGGGAAAGCCTATAAAAAAAAGTACAACAGGGAAAAAACTGTATATGATGACAGGAATAATTTAAGTAGGAGTGACACTCAATTGTTCTAATTGTCTTGATATGCTATCCACATCGGATGAAATCCATGGCAGGTCTAGCTGGATTCATCATCGCCGATGGCCCTGCTACCTAGATCGAGATCCTTCTCGCACATGTTGAAGCTCATGCGGCTGATTCGTGACGGTGACACCATCGCCTCAAATTCCAGCACACCTGTACTCACATCATGGCGACACCGATGACCAAGCTCCAGGTGGCCCGACTTCTGGTAGGCATTGGCGCCGTGCTCGAGTGGGACGATAGCCACGACCACGACCGTGTGGCCGACAGAGAACAAACATCCGTTGTTGACCTGTGCACGCGTCCGCGTCGTCGAGCCGCATAAGCGCATGCAACATCGTGATCTGCAAGAAGCAACTCAATGAGTTCTTCGTGCTTACATTCTTGCGGCTTCATTGATTGGTTAGTTTTTTTTTTCTTGGTCTTTCCGCTTCTGTAATTTTATAGATGATTCAAATAATGTGGCTAGAACAACAAATTCACTATTGCAAAATAAAATAAGTTTAAGCAGAACAATACCTTAAAAAATATTCAGTTTAGAAAATCACTAATGCAATGCCTAGCACCATGCTTTGAAAGTTGGAGTTCCAATATTTCGAATGCTCGTTTAGTCCACTTGAATTAAAAATAACTAATTTATTCTTATATTTCTTAAAAGAAAAACTAGAGAAACCTATTATATAAATTTGGAGTAAATGGTTGAATTGGCCCCTGATGCTGCAATCCTCCGTTTTGCTGGAGCATTGACATCTATATTTATTAATCAAAGGAGATGAACTTTATACCACAGTGTCTAGAAAAAAAAAGAGAAACAGGTTGTAAATTCTCACAATGAAGCAAAATATCTGGCCCTTAATTCCTCCTAATACATAAATCTAACCCTTCATGTCCTCAGCCGAATTAGATCTCCTATTACCGTGCCTCTCCTCCCTACACCAGAAGTATCTCTGAAATCAATCATATCCTACGAAGGGAATCTGGCACTTGATCATCCTCATTGTGTGATCCTCACGTATCCAATTCTGGGACTCCTAGAGAAGCCACCACATCTTTCATATCTCTGTCCTCGCGATCTGAATGCACTCGCCGCCGTTGCAGAAACAACCCAACGCAATCGCTAGCGTTCCATGAAACCAAGATTGATCACCATCGTGGTCAAGGCCATGCCAATGTTACCGAATACGAAACATGTCTTGGAAGCCGAGATTGTCACGTGAGCTTGCTGCCCACAGGAATCGTGTACGCCGCGGCTTCTCTGATGTCACTTTTCTGACGACCACGCAGCAATGGAGTATAGCAGTCAGTCCAGGAGTTGACGGATATCTCCAACGCATATTTTCCCCCTGATGCCACACACTCAGAATCACAATTATTATCGTTTGTATCTGGCAACTGTATCATGGTTTGATTTCAAACTGCATGTCCGTAGCGAGACTGTTGTAAGCCATACGGAGGCACCATAAACACTGCTGAGACAGGCAAATTCATAAAGGCGTTATTAATTCTTCATGCATGAGGATTCAGGACCGCAACTGCCAAGCACCAGCTATCAATGTACGTACTTCCCCCCATGGCGTATTATTTTTCTGCAATAAGTCTGAGTTTCTTTTTTCCTGGAAAAAAGGTCTGGTTTTTCTTTGCTAG
This sequence comes from Eleusine indica, assembly GCA_030378355.1. NCBI lineage: Eukaryota > Viridiplantae > Streptophyta > Magnoliopsida > Poales > Poaceae > Eleusine > Eleusine indica. Next base: position 53,460,121 of record CM059494.1, read on the forward strand.
TTTGTCGGCGTATGCATGTTTAATTACTTCCGTCCATTTATTGTAGAATCATTTAGTTACTGTCCTATGGTCCATTATTTCTTTTCTTATATTTGCATCTGCTCTTTTGCAAGGATAACACAAATACAGAACATCGATTCTCATATGTATATATGCCCAGCTACAATATCTTCAACAGAGGAACGTGACTGAGTAGTGTTTCACTTCTTATGTGTTAGTGTTACATCCCTAGCCATCCTAGGGATGCATCCAGTCAGTCAGTCACAGATATTCATGACAAGGAAAGTAAAAGAAAATGCAGCGAATTGGGTAAGGCATCCAATAATTGATAACTGTCTAAAGTGCTTTTATGTGAGTTTGGTGTCCAAGGTTTAACTTACAATTATGAGTTGACCTTCTATAGAAGCAAATTTATTATGAATTCATATAAATACGTGAAGATAATGCAAGATAGTGCCTTAAGACTATTCTCAGTGGCCCTTTCATTTGACATTAATTAGGTGTCATATCAGACTTTTTGATGACATGGTAAGAATTTAATTAGAAAAGAGAAGAGAACCCTTTCATCCTAGTAAAAGGATGGTGGCATTGTTTCCAACTAAATGAAAGAAGAATGAAAGTCCGTTGAGGCCAAACCTTTCTTTCATCCAGATCCTGTATGACATATTTGATCATATCCTCATGCGGCAATTTAATGGTCTCTTAAGTCTATGAAACTGTGAAATGAAAGAGACCACAGAGAGGTACCCTTTCATTCACAGAATAAAACTAGAATGCTGATGTGTCACACTTGGAAACCGTGAAATGAAAGGGGCCATTGAGAATGGCCATGATGTCATGGTACATGCTCCAATGTACAGGTAGGCCTTGCTTTACAGACTTCAGTCAATTTAATTAAAGGGAATTGTGTTCACTTCTAAAAGATTGAAGGTATTGCAACTATCAAGGTAACTAGATCAAGAATGGATCAATAATGGTAAGACTGCTCAGTGGGTAAGATATCTAACTTTATTGTTATGTGTCAACTACTAAGTTATAATTATATCATGAGTGGTCCATGAATGCAAGGAGAAGAGAGCACAACATAGATTTGTACTAGAAAAAACTGAGGAACAAAGTTTACCAGGTTCTAATATTGCAGATGACTTTGTACAATTATGAACAGTAAAGACACATGATTTTTATTACTCTTCAGTAGTGTTTGATACAATGACTATTAAACCAATGTAGTAACATAAGGGAAATTGGCAAAATTGTCTGTAACACACTAAGAAAACGTGGCTTTGTATTCAACATATCGACAAAGTAGAATTTATCTGCAACACACTATGATTTTGTGATTTCTCGTCTAAAACACATTATGACCATTTAATAATTATTTTCAACTTTTTTATCTCAATACATAGAATACATTAGAACTTGAAACTTGACATAAATATACATTATTATAATATCTATCATTAAAAAATAGGGCTAGATTTTTTATTATTATTTGCATGATTTGCTGGACAAATTCAATATTAAAACAATGAGCAAACATGAAAAGCATTTGAAAAAAAAATAGCTCTATTTTTTAGTGATAGATAATGCAATAATATATATTTATGCCAAGTTTCAAATCCTAATATATTATGAGTATTGAGATAAAAAAAAGTTAAAAACAATTATTAAATGGTCATAATGTGTTCTAGACGAGAAATCACAAAATCGTAGTGTGTTGCAGACAAATTCTACTAACGGTGCATCGAACACAGAAAAAAAATTTTGAACCAAGGAAATTGGCGGAGATCACTGAAATGATAGGATCCTTTGATTTTGGAAAACAAAGTTATAAGAAAAATCAAAAAGTCGAATTATGTGATAGCGATAGAACATTTTTCCAGAAAATATTTTTGAGTACAAATATTCCTTAGTGGAATACTCATTTGCAAAGTTCAGATGTCTAAAAACTAGGTCCAACTAAAGACATAGTACCAGAAATAGCGTGAACAAATTAAACAAAACATCATAGGTAATGTTGGAATTTGGACATGAGTCTAGCGGTATAATACAAACCATCTTCAGTACCATATAGCACTAAAATGTTGTTGGGATGTATAGTATCTAGCCGGCGCAAATGCGCGGGCCCTACTATCTAGTTAGACTAACCCAAGGTGGGTGCATTGAAGCACCACAACACCATAATGTGGTGTATGCATGAAGTTCTGGTTATTGGGAATCTCTGAGTAACCCTGGACGAGGGACTTCACCAACCTCGACGACTGGTACGTGCACCTGCTCTGGGAGTTCCCCACCGGCACAGTCCACATCCACGTCCTCGGCTATACAGTTACGGCCAACATCGAGTACATGCTCACGACCTGTTAGGTTGATCTCCAGGTTTGGGCCCCACGACCCAACACCCTTGACACCGCGCCCTGATCGGGGGCGCCCAACCTCTTCCTGGCTGGTGGGCCCCTGTCACCCTGCGCTAAATAAAAGGGGGTGGAGGTCGGGCGGCATGTGGTACGAGGTTCACTGCGCCGCCAGTCACTCCACCCACAACCCTAATCTGATCGAAGAGGGGGCGCAGCTAGTGATGGGATCGCCACCGACCACGCCGCACCATCGCCGACCGGATCTCCCCTTCCACCTCGTCGTCGATGGCCCACAACAACGAGGCTGCCACTTCGGGAGACGTGCAGATCACCGCCGCACGTCATCAACTCTCTGGCTCTGCCTCTGGTCGGTACCTCCCTCCCCTTCTCTCTCCCTCTTTGTTTCTCCCTCGCATGTCTTAGATCCGAACGCGAAGCCCATGAACATGATTAGCCTACTGGTTTTAGTCGATGCCTAGATCCCATGTCTAACAATGGTACCAGAGCAAGGTTTTGCGCATCGATTAGAACAAAGTAGAAAAGAGATCGATTTTCAAATCGGTAAAAGGATCCCACCCCAAAAACCTAACCCTAGATCAAAGAAAAGGCACGGATGGGGAAGGGATCTTACCGGATCCCCTCGCCACCGTGCGCCACCGTCTTTGCTCATCAGAGAACAGGATGAACACAGACGTCGGTCGCAAGAACCCTCGACGGCGGCGCGCTCGCACTCGGGTGAACGCGCGCGCCGGCGAAGGCTCTCGCAGCGGCGGTGTCATGCCCTGCTCCTCTCCTATTGTGTCCCTATCGTCTCTGGTCGGCCTCACCGATGGGGATCGCCGGCCGTCATGACACACCGAGAGAGAGAGGCAGGGTGAGGAAATGAAAGATGGGCTAGGGTTTTTTGATCGGCGGCATTTTTGTTCCGTCGAGGGAGCCGGCGAGCAGTCCATCTGGACGGACGGTCCAGATAGAGGCGGGGTGGGGGTGTCGCGCACCATGCTGGGCCGAATTGGCGGCCCAGGCACTGACTGCCAAGCCGATAGCCTAGGCGGGAGCGTGTGCGGGCGAGCTAGGCCGAAAGCTACGAGCTGCTCTGTGGGCCGCTGTGATGGGCTGTGCGTGCGCGTCCAGTGTGGGCCACTGCCGGCTGGACACTGAATAGTGGCACTTGTTTATGTATTTTAAGTGTTTTTGGGTCAATTATGAATAGATTTTGAATCAAATTTTGATTGAATTTGATTATTTTTTGCTTCTGGAAAATTTGAACCAACGGAATAATTTTCCAGAGAGTAAATTATGATGATTATGCTACTGTTCATGCATTTTTATGTCGTTTTCCGCTGCATATTGTTGATTATGATGAAAATTGGTGCTTTCTAAAATTAAATTTTGAACCAACGGGATAAATTGAATTTTTAGAGCATTAATTCTGTTCTATGATGTTGCTATTTTCTGACCAACATTGTTAATTGCAATATCATAGTCATGATGGTTTATGTATTATGTCTATTTTCTACCCAACGGTAATATAGGCGTAATGCATACATTTAATTATATGTTTTAAATGTTGTTCTCACTCTGTTATGATTATTTCAGGTCTCGCCTTGATGGGTGTGTTGAAGGACATTTCCACGCTGAGGGGAGACAACTACGCTGCTTGTAAAAGTAAGACTGACATGGCTTTTATCATGGGAGAGTTGGACTGGGTTCTGAATGAATCCTGTCCTAAGGAGCCTACTAACCTGTGAGGGGGGCTGATGAGTCTGATGTTGATTGGCAAAAGAGGGAGCAATATTTTGCTCTCATAAGAGTTGCCTATGATCTTAATCATAGGAAATGGATCTTGGACAATAAGAAGTGCTTGTCCTTGGTGAAGAACACGATTGAGCCATCAATATTGGGCTCAATCCAAGAATGTGATAATGTCAAGGAGTATCTTGAAAGGATAAAAAACCAGTTTACCGGTACTTCAAAGACTTATGCTACCATGTTGATCAAGAAGTTGGTGACACAGAAGTACACAAAAAATGGCATAAGGGATCACATCCTCCGCATGGTGGACATGGCAAACAAGCTGGTGTCAATGAAGATACCACTCCCAGATAAGTTTGTGGTTCACTTGATCTTGGCTTCTTTGCCTAAGAAGTTTGACAACTTTGTTGTCAATTACAACTTTAGTCCTGAAAAATGGACTTATGATAAGCTTATTGCCAACTGTGTGCAACATGAAGAAACGATCAAGCAAGCATGTGGAGGTTCCTTGAACTATGTCAAGGACAACAAGAATAAGAACTTTAACCCCTACACTTTAAAGGGAAAGCAGCATCAGCAACCACCCTAGCAGAGAGAGTGGACAGTGGAGAAGGATCAGTGTCTCCACTGCAAGAAGAAAGGACACTTCAAGAAAAATTCTCCTGACATCCTGAAAGCATTCATGGCAAGAAGAGGTGAGAATGTTATTACTTTTGTAAATGAATCCTTGTATATTGATTATTCTAGATCCACATGGTGGATAGATTCTGGTGCAACTATTCATGTTGTCAATTCTTTACAGGGATTTAGTCCGACGAGGACCATGGGAAGAAATGAAGGTTCCATTAGAGTTGCTAATGGAGTTGAAGCAGAAGTTGAAGTCGTTGGGGATTTGCCTCTGGAGCTAGCTGATGATGTTAGACTTCTGCTTAGAGATGTTTTTTATGTACCTTCGTTGCAAAGAAACTTAATAAGTGTGTTGCGTTTAGATTGTAATGGATATTAGTATCTTTTTTGTAATGACAAGTGTGAACTCATGTTTAATAATAAATGCATTGGTCTTGCTATGTTGAAAGACAAGCTTTACTTATTATCATTGTGCCATAATGTGAATTCCATATATGATGTGAATGTTGATATGAATGTTGATGTATCCTCGTTGAATAAAGTGAAGAAAAGAAAGAGAACTCTAAATGATGTCTCATCAAAATTATGGCATTATCGCTTAGGCCATATTTCGAGGGAGAGAATTGAGAGACTCATTAAAAATGATATTCTTCCTCCATTAGAGTTCTCAGACTTAGAACAATGCATAGATTGTATTAAAAGAAAATATGTAAAGATAATAAAGAAAGGTGCTAAGCGAAGCGCAGGAATATTAGATATCATACATACAGATATTTGTGGTCCTTTTCCTGTAAAAAGTGTGGATGGTTATGATTCATTTATAATATTCATAGATGATTACTCCCGTTATGGTTATATTTATCCAATTAAAGAACGGTCAGAGGCATTGGATAAATTCAAGATATTTAAAGCTAAAGTTGAAAATCAACATGATTTAAAGATTAAAATAGTGCGGTCCAACTGTGGGGGGGGGGAGGGGGGAGTACTATGGTCGGCACACACCGTATGGACAAGTCCCTGAACCTTTTGCAAGATTTTTGCAAGAGAATGGTATAGTCGCCCAGTATTCTACATCGGGCAAACCATAACAGAATGGAGTAGCTGAAAGGCGTAACCGTACATTGATGGATATGGTGCACAGTATGATGAGTTACTCCACTCTACCGTTGGGTTTATGGATGGAGGCATTAAAAACCGCCATTCATATTCTCAATAGAGTGCCTAGCAAGTAGGTGCCTAAAACACTGTACGAGCTATGGACAGGAAGAGTGCCTTCGCTAGCTCACCTACGTGTGTGGGGGAGCCCTGCATAGGCTAAAGTATTTAACCCAAATATTAGGAAAATAGAACCCAAGACCGTGAGTTGCCATTTTATTAGCTATCCTGAAAAGTCAAAAGGATATCGTTTCTACTATGCAGACAGATACACAAAGTTTGTGGAAACGAGACATGTCATCTTCTTGGAGGATGATATGATGAGGGGGAGCATGGTAGCTTGATAGATTGATCTTGAAGAGAAGCGAGTGTTTGTGCCCACTCCGATGACTCAAGAGCCATTCTTCTCTCTACCTGTTGATGCTGCGCCTGCAATGCATGACGTTGCTGAGCCAGTGCCTGTTATGACTTCTAGTGTGGTGATAGAAAGAGAAATTGAGGAACCTATCATTCGGGATCTAACAGAACCAGTTGCCACACATGAGGGAGAGTCACAACAGCCTCAAGTGGAAAATGTGCCAAATGTAGAGGCCCCTAGAAGGTCTCAATGAGCCAGAACATCAACTATTGCTGATGACTATCAAGTCTATAGTATAGAAGAATTTCATATGGAGGATGATCGCGCCACATATGAAAAGGCCATGAGCAGCGCCCATGCGTCTGAATGGCTGGAGGCCATGAAAGATGAAATGAGGTCCATGCATCTCAATGATGTATGGGACTTGGAGGAAATTCCCAAATGAGCGAAAATAGTAGGCTGTAAATGGGTCTACAAAATTAAATATGACTCTCAATGGAAAATTGAAAAGTTTAAAGAGCGGCTTGTGGCAAAAAGCTTCACGCAAAGAGAAGGAATTGATTACAATGAGATTTTTTCTCCAGTCTCCTGTAAAGATTCTTTCAGAATTATAATGGCTCTAGAGGCACATTATGACTTAGAATTACATCAGATGGATGTAAAGACGGTGTTTCTAAATGGGGATCTAGAAGAAAGAGTCTATATGGCATAGTCGGAAGGTTTTGTCGTGCAAGGAAAGAAAAATATGGAATACCGTCTAAAGCGATCCATTTATGGATTGAAACAAGCTTCAAGACAGTGGTACTTGAAGTTTAATAGAACGATAAGGAAATTTGGGTTTCAAGAAAATATGGAGGACAATTGCATTTATGCAAAGTTCAAGAATGGGAAATTTATTTTTCTAGTTCTTTATGTGGATGATATTCTACTCGTTAGTAGTGATATCAGTCTACTACATGAAAAAGAAATTCTTGTTCTCGAATTTCGACATGAAAGATCTTGGTGAAGCATCGTATGTCTTGGGCATAGAAATTCACCGGGATAGAAACAAGTTTGCACTGGGACTGTCTCAAAGGACATATATAGAAAAAGTATTGAAAAAAATTCAATATGCACAAATGTAGTGCTACACCTGCTCCCATAGTGAAGGGCCACAAATATGGGGATTTTCAATGCCTCAAAAGTCAATATGAGCTCAACGAAATGAAAGTTGTACCGTATGCTTCGGATGTTGGAAGCCTACAGTATGCACAAGTGTGCACTCGCCCTGACTTAGCATTTGTTACCGGGTTACTTGGCAGATTTTAAAGTAATCGAGGCATAGAGCACTGGAAATTGATAAAGAAAGTCTTGTACTATTTGCAAGGAACGAAAGGTCTCATGTTGACATATAGAAGATCAGAATCACTCCTAGTGGTGGGGTATTCGGATTCTAATTTTGCAAAAGATAATACGAAGTCAACATCGGGATACGTGTTCACTCTTGCAGGAGGAGCTATTTCATAGAAAAGCTCCAAGCAGACGATTACTGCAGGGTCAACGATGTATGCCGAGTTTATAGCATGTTATGAGGCCACGGGGCAGGTAAACTGGCTAAAGAAATTCATACCCGGTTTGAAGGTGGTCGATAATATTGAAAAACCATTGACGTTATACTGTGACAATGAGCCCACAGTAATGTATACTCACAACAATCAGTCAAGTGGTGCTGCCAAACATATTGATATAAAGTATTATGTTGTGAAGGATAAAGTCCGAGATCAAACCATAAGACTCAAGCACATAAGAACAGAAAGGATGCTCGCGGATCCACTCACAAAAGACCTACCACCCAACGTGTTCAAGGAACACGTAGCCAGCATGAGATTGACGGAAGCCTTATGATCTCTGGACTAGAGGCCCAAAGTAAAAAGAAATGTATCTATTTCTAAACAGAGATGCATACAGTGACTGTTGATTCTATCGGGATAGACCGTGACGATGAAGCATGCTCTATGCGTAAATCTGTGGTGAAATGGAAAATAAAAGTAAATGTAAGGTATGAGATCAAAGGGGAGAATGTTAGGTTGATCTCCAGGTTTAGGCCCAACGGCCCGACACCCTTGACACCGCGCCCTGATCAGGGGCGCCTAGCCTCTTCCTGGCTGGTGGGCCCCTGTCACCCTGCGCCAAAGAAAAGAGGGTGGAGGCAGGGCGGCACGTGGTACGAGGTTCACCGTGCCGCCAGTCACTCCACCCACAACCCTAATCCGATTAAAGATGGGGCGCAGCCAGTGACGGGATCGCCACCGACCACGCCGCACCATCGCCGACCGGATCTCCCCTTCCACCTCGTCGCCAATGGCCCACAACGATGATGTCACCACTTCGGGAGACGCGCAGATCGCCGTCACGCGTCATCACCTCTCCGGCTCCGCCTCTAGTCGGTACCTCTGTCCCCTTCTCTCTCTCCCTCTTCGTTTCTCCCTCGCATGCCTTAGATCCGAATGCGAAGCCCATGAACATGATTAGCCTACTGGTTTTAGTCGATGCGTAGATCCCATGTCTAACAAGACCAACTTCGACAACTTCTCCAAAGGCAAGAAATTCGCCGAGCTCCTCGGTGACCTCCATGGCGGCGGCATCTTCAATGTCGACGGCGACGCATGGCACCACCAGCGCAAGATGGCCAGCCTCGAGCTCGGCAGCGTCAACGTGCGCTCCTATGCGTTCAAGATCATCGCTGAGGAGGTGGAGACCAGGCTCATGCCTGTGTTGTCTGATGCGGCTGACAAGGGCAGCGTGCTCGACCTGCACGACGTGTTCCGGTGCTTCGCCTTCGACACAATCTGCAAGATCAGCTTCGGGATGGACCCGGGCTGCCTGGAGCATGACATGCCCGTGTCCAGGCTCGCCGACGCGTTCGATTAGATGGCCGCGGAAATGATCCGGGAGCGCCGCATACGGGGTGTCGCCAACAGCCACGACCTCCTGTCCCGGTTCATGGCCGCGGCCGGAGACGACGCCGTGGACGACAAGTACCTCCGCGACATCGTGGTCAGCTTCCTCCTCGCCGGGCGCGACACGGTGTCATCTGCGCTCACAACTCTCTTCATGCTCCTGTCCAAGAACCCGGAAGTGGCTTCCGCCATGCGCGCCGAGTCTCCCGGGAACGAAGAGACTCCACTCACCTTCGAGCAGCTCAAGGGGCTGCACTACACGAACGCCGTGCTGTTCGAGAACATGCGTCTGTTCCCGCCCGTGCAGTTCGACTCCAAGTTCTGCGCCGGCGACGACGTGCTGCCCGACGGCACCTACGTGTCCTGTGGCGCGCGCGTGATGTACCACCCCTACGCCATGGGACGCATGCCCAGCATCTGGGGCGCGGACCACCACGCGTTCCGACCGGAACGGTGGCTCACCGGGCCCGGCAACTCGTTCGTGCCGGTGAACGCGTACAAGTACCCGGTGTTCCAGGCCGGCCTCCGTGTGTGCTTCGGCAAGGAGCTCGCGATTACCGAGATCAAGACGGTTGCCGTGGCCGTGGTGAGAGCGTTTGACGTCGAGGTGGTTGACAGGAACGGTAGTGGTATCTGCGCGCCAAAGTTCGTGTCTGGGCTCACCCCATCCATCAGCGGGGAGTTCCCAGTGAGGATTAGAAGTGTGAGAAATCAGATGTGAGAATTACAGTTTCTTCATGATTAGTGTATAGAAGAGGAGATGTACATAGAGTACAAAAGGCAGAAAGAAATAGAATTTTTTTTTTCCATTCAGAATCTTCAGTAGCAGAGTTGCAGAGTGTACTCCAGTAGTCCGATCAACATCATTAGCAGATTGATCCTCTTCACGTTTCCCTTTCATGGGCCCCTCAATGCCACTGCTTGATTAACTTGATTGGATGCGTCATCTGAATGAAACTTTGTTATACTGTTTGTTGTACCCACACACACTATGACTGTTGAATCTTTTTATGCATGTAGTGATCTATGTACATAAATAATTAACAAAAACAACTAGCAAGATGACTGTGCGTTGCAACGGAAAGCCTTAAATTTAAAATTATATGGATTGTATGAAAAGAATAATATGTACTACATATTAGAAGTCCAAGATGATTTTAATTAATAAACTTTGTTAATTCTTGCTACATGTGTTTGATAATAATATATATTATATATAGTAGGTAAGACTTTTTCAAATTTGATATAACTCACTAACTTTAATCATAACAAACATGAGAGCATGTCATCAACGTAACTAATTTTAACAAATGCCAATATCACATACGTGTGAAGCTGGCGATGTGCTTGCAGGACCCTAATCTAGCCAAACCATTGCATTATGGTATGAACTATGGTTGGTCTGTGCTAAATTGAATCGAAGCCAACATGCCGAATGTCGATCGACATTTATGGTACCTGTTGCTCAAAAGTGGAATCCGTCATCCTATCAGCCTCATCTAGGATGATGTAGTTGCATTGGTTGAGCACCACATACCTGCTGTTCAACAGATCCAAAAGTCGGCTAGGCATCACAATTACTATCTCATATCCCTTCTCCGCATTCTTAATTGCCCGGTTTAGAATGTCATTCTGCTGATCTGTTGTGTGAACTCATGAGTCCGCGCGAAGGCGACGGCGTAAGGGCGCTGCTTTTCTTTTTCGTTGATATAGGAGGCAAGTGGCTAATGTAAGGTAGCATGGGCAGCACACGAACACAGTGCTATTGCCTAGGTCCATCTTGGCCGGCCTCGTGCTACTGCAGGCCAAGCAGGATGGCGGATCGCTTGGTCAGGGATGGGATCCCTATACCCGGCACTGCAACGGCATGGAGAGCAAGTCGTGATCGAGCATGCTCTCGCACCATTTCCGCATTGGCTTGGGGTCACGAGAGCGTTTTCGAGTGCCAGTGTCTGTCCATGCATGTCATGGAAGGTGTCGGCATCATCATATGTTATGGCAGCAGGCTTCACACATCGTCCTTTGGGAGAATGTCGGCCTAGTGCTGCAGCTCGGCACATGTCTCCTCACGGAAAGTCTATTTAGCCATGCTGGGCTCGGGCCATGCAGCATGCAACCATTGGATCTGATGCATTGAGATCTGTGCGGACTGGCCCACCATTTTTTTTTATAAGGAAAATATATTAAACTAAAAGCTCCAGATACATAAGCACTCCACATAGTAGAGTGTTGAACACGTGCTCACAGCACAATACACCAAAGACACGTACGCACACACGCGTCTAAACGAAGACATGCAGCAGGCATACATGTCGAAGCAGATTCTCCAGGAATGACGACCGCGATTGCAGAGGATTGAACGCCGGCAAGGTCAGTGGCACAAGGCGACCGGTGGAGAGGGTCTCCGTGCCTTCATGGGAAGCGGAGATTGAGGGATGAAGAAGCTGCTGTGGCGAAACATCACCGGCTCTGTAGATTTCGTAGGAGGAGCGACGATGGGTACTGGATCAGCTTCTTCATAGCCAATGGTGCGCGACGAGGAGTTCTCAGCATGTTGTAGTCATTGAGGAGGGGTGAGGCTCGAAGGTGTTGCTGGAGCACCGTAGGCGAGGTGGTCACGGTGAGGGAGGCGGTTCCGAAGACGTGGTGTGGAGGCGCGGTGGAGCCATCTTCCGGGGGGGTGGGGGGTGACGATAGATCTCGCTCTAAGGGGCGTAGATCTGGCGTCGACTGGCCGGAGGAGAGGAGCCTCACCGGCAAGTGAAGCGGGGAATGTGGGGGAAAAAGTGGAGTCCTATCTCTACATTATTTAGGCTCACCTTTAGCTCCAGGGCGCCATTGATGGGAAGGGCACCGCCAACGACGAGCCAGAGCTCGAAGACGGTGACCAAGACGGCATGGAGAAGGAGGAAGCTATGGCGGCATATTGCCCACTGGAAAAGCATCAGAAAAACAAAACTACTGCTACTACTTAACCTACAAACTGGTGTGTGCTTCCCTCTCCTTCTTGCCGCCGGTGAGCACGTCGGAGGGAGGGAAAGAAGGGGGGGGGGGGACGACGGAGGAGGGGACCCTGTTTGGGCTGTTTGTTAGGTGCGGCTCACGCGGCTGAAGTTTTCCCCACCATTTTTTTGCATGGCCAATACCTAGTGGCTTTTCGCGGAATACATGCCCGCGTATTGGATATGATACCCTGTGGGGACCCAACAGAAGAGAAAAGTTTTCAACCTTGCCCCGCAGCTGCTAGTGCGCTCCTCGCCCACTCCGCTTTTCCCTGCAATCACCATTCCGCTTTGCAGCCGCCGCCACCATTCCCCCTCCATTCCTCGACTCCATGAGGGATGCAGCTTCCATGCGAGATCCAGCCATCGCCATGAGGGATCCAGCTCCCGTGCGAGATCCAGCCACCGTCATGAGGGATCCAGCCACGGCCTTTGGGGTTCCAACTCTTGTGCGGATTTTGGCCGCCGCCATGGGGGATCCAGCTCCCGCGCGAGACATGGTCGCCTCCATGGGGCAATTGCCCCCACCGGCAACTCCGATGGGCTAGGATGTCATCCTAACCACTTCAGTGGACTCGCTGGATTCCTAGCTGGGTCAGTCCATTCACCGGCGCTGGCTTGTATGGAACTCACTTGTTCCCAAATGTCGGGGCCGTCGCAGCTTGTGAAATCCTGAATGGTCACTTCGCAGTCGCCGTTGGGATGGTCTCTTTTAATAAAGTGTATAGATATTATGCTTGATATTGCTTTTGAGCATTGTGCCATGTTTCCTATTATCATACTCTCAATTTACTTTTAAGTTACTTACTGATACGAAGTATCAAAAAGTGTAGAACACTAAAATCTAACTGTACAATCTCAGCTCATATTCTTCTTTTTTTAACTCGCATCTTCTTTTGTTCATAATGTATATCTTCTTAAATATAGGTCGGGTTGGTCATCCTAAATTCTATATCCCAAATTGTTCTTTAGAGTATTTTTGGTTGAGAATGTTGTTTTGTACCAAGGGCCAAACAAGGACCAAACAAGATCTTTCTGACTTCTCTATAATTTTCTCTTTTGTCACTTGACAAAATAGAAACAAAGTCTGTTCTAGAAAAATGATTGAATAAAAAATAGAATATACAATTACATGTATATTATATTAAGGTGATATAGTGTCATAGTTATGCCTGAGTCAGTTGTTTGCATTGTTTTAGTGGATAAGTTTAGTGCCCTAGGGTCTGACAGGGTCGGAGGGAAAATTGTAGCTGACAACGGGGTTGATGGGTTCGAATTGTCTAATATTTTACAATGTCATTGTGTGACCTTACTCTATTCCATACCACACACCTCTAACTCAATGGCTAATATAACCTAATAGCTGACCTAATAGCCTATCAATTAGTTTATGAGACTTTTTTAGCAACAGTTCCAAGAATTAATTAACATCCAAGTATGAAGTATTTTTTTACTAACATTAAGCCGCTTCCATGGTCATTGCTCAAGGAATCAGCTGCGTGCCCCCACAACTGGACTACCTAGCTTGCATGTTAGGCCCATTAAGTGCTTTAGTTGATGTACAAGTCAACTACATTATTAGGATATTAAGCCTAAATAAGTTTTTAAGCAGTGTGTGTGAAGGACGGCTCTTTCTGCTTTCTCATCACAACTGGACTCCGTTAGGGCACGCACAAAAAGGATTATGCCAATGTGTCTATATAAGGACCATTGCATCTGAAATACGACATCATCTATAGAGTGAACTCGAAATAAAATGCTATGATTCCATTTTTTTTATAGCATATTACCCCCAAAATAATTTATTGTATAGTTTATCAGTTATCGTGTACATACATATTATAATTTATCGTTTATATAGTGACTTAAAAATTTTATAACATTTGGTGCAGTCTCGGGGTACTCTTATCCATCCCTGACCATGTGTCATATATCATCAGCATACACATCTAACACTATAATGCTTGTATTCTGGCTTATTTCATACTGACAATTGAGTTTGCGATGTTTTTATAAAGTATTGAATGGCCACAACCAACAAAGAACTCCTAGCTACTAGTTTGGCCAACATTTAATAACTTACTCCCTCCAATTTTATTTTGTATTGAATGACATTGGTTAGTGTAAATTTGTACATTACCGACAACAATGAATCTACTCTACCGGAGGGAGTATTTGTCATCATGAAGAATCCACAAGGGCACAAGAGACATGTATCACAGGCACATGGAATTATTGTGATAATCAACATTGAATACATACCATTGGTTGCAAACTTATTTCTGTGCGGTTCTTGACCATGCAAACAAGTGCATCGTCATCTCGCATGGCAACGTCATGATTAATCAACCAATTCAATTCAACTCTCTCAATTTTGCATCATATATATATTATAAGTACCATGAATTGAAGCCAGCTTACTTCTTGCAGACCACACCTTGGCCGCTCATGCCGCTGGCGCAGGAGACACCAGCAAGCTCCGACATCACCGCGGCACCGCCGTCATGGTGGCCCGGTCCGAAACGTGCAACGGCACAGTCGGCCGCGAAGATGCTGGACGTGGTGAAGTTGCTCTCCCCACCCATGGTCGGCATGGAGGCCTTGACATCGAAATGGTTGACATAATCGGATCGGTAGGTCTGGCCCACCACGCCGTGCACGTCTCCGGTGAGCGTGTCGAACTTGAATGCGAGGTCGAGGTGCGCGAGGCAGTCGTCGGAGGTCACGCCGTAGTTGTGCACCCTCGACTCCTCCTCGGTGATGGGCACGGCGTTGGCCCTGATCTTGAACTTGCCGTCGAGGACGACGAGCACGCCGTTGGCCGCCTTGGTGCGGGTGATGGAGAGGGATGGCACGGCGGTGGAGGTCCACGTGGCGTCGACGCCTTCCGGGAGGTGGACGGGCTTGCCGTCGATGGTGAGCTCCATCCGGTCCACGTCGTCGTCCCACGTGGCGGTCTTCCTGGCGCCGAGGTAGAGCTTGTGCTGGCCGTCGAAGAGCACGGCGATGGCCTGGATCCACGTGAAGTCGCGGGAGGACTTGTTGCCGCTGCTCTTGCCGATGAAGTGGGCGTTGATGTGGAGGTCGCGGTCGGAGACGATGCAGAAGTCGGCGTCCCTGCGGCCGTGGAAGAAGAAGGCGTTGCCGTCGCCGCCGATGAAGCGCGGGTCGCCGCACGCCCCGGGCACGCTGCACACTGCAATTATCACATAGCAATTTCACATAGCACAATTTAATCAGTAAATAATTACAGCTGTGTCTACATAAAAGAAAACAAGAGATCAAAGCATTGTTCAACCGACAACCGTTACTGATCATCACTCACCGCATACTGGCTTGCATAAGTTGCAATCGACGTAGCAAGACTGAGGGCAGTTGGCCGGGCAGTCCATCATTTTGGGAGGACAGTTCGGGTGTTCCTTACGGCTCCCCTGGCACTTGACCTTCATCGGATGCGGCTTCGGCTTGGGCCCCTGAGCCTTGGGCGGCTTCTCCTTGGGCCCCTGAGCCTTGGGTGGCCTCGGCTGAGACTGGCCCATGGCCACGCCGGCGAGCAGCACGACGGCCGCGAAGGCCAGGAGGAGCAACGATCCGAGCCTAGCCATGTCACTTAATGGGGTTCGATCTACTAGGCTTCTGGCGCTGGTGGTCTGCGAGCTGTGTATGTGTATCTGATATGAGATGGTATATGGTTTCATGCGAGATTCCTAGGCCATTTATAGGCGATGGAGCTGGCATCTATAGCAGCTTTCGTGGATATGCACTTACGTTCCGATGCGGTGATCGTGCCGACCTTTGCACGTTGCATACCCAACTTGCAGCGCCAATAATGTGCTTTCGCTTTCGTGAGTTCACATGCGTACAACGAACTTCATACCGCCCAAAATACCTGTATCGTAGCCACGTATGTAAGGTTACATACCCACACTTGTAGCGCCAACAATGTGCTTTTCGCTTTTGTGAGTTCATGCGTACAACGAACTTCATACCGCCCAAAATACGAGAGAATAATGCACGTAGCCACGTATACGTATTGCTGGGCTTTCCGGCTCTTCGAAATGTCCTTTAATTACTCGCGGGTTTTCAGGGCCGGCTTCTTAGTTTCTAGTCCACTATCACTTGAAGAAAAGATCCGAGACATGTGCTTAACCGGCAACTACATGAAGCGATTAGAACATGTCACCTGTCCATGACGATTACGCAATAATCTTGCGTTCTTCTATTCGTCTGATTCATCTCTCCAACAGCATTATTGGGGTCAAATGCATATGCTTTGATGAGAGGAAAAGATGCAGGGGATCGAGTAGCATTGACAACTGTAACCTTATCCTAGTCTAGTCTAAGCATGAATTGAACGCGCTTTCAGTTCACGGTGAAGGCCGGAAGGGTTACACGTATTTTCGCTTCAGGTGTAGGCGTCTAAAGCGCACGTCGGCGTTCGCAAGTGTTGTGCTAAGCAAGATGTCAAAACAATAGAGGCTGAGTAGAATCTGTACTTTTGTCAAGCAAAGCTGTGTGTAAAAACCTAGACATAGCACATGGTGTATATGAAGCTTCTCAGAATATAATGCGGCCACGCTACTGCGTCTAAGAATTAATAATGCTTACATGCACATGCACCCACGCACAAGATGAATTTTGGTGCATGAAGAAATAAACTCAAACATAAATAAGATTGTGTATATATAGCCTATAGCCTACAACCTTCTATGTATCAATATATGATAATCTGAGCTCAAACAAATAGGATTTGCTAATTTTCAGCTGACTAAAAATTTAGACAATTTTTAATCACCGTTTTGAGTCATCAGATCTAGATCTAATGGTTTATAAATATTATATAGTTAATCCTATAAAAGAAAAATCAAAACACAAAATAACAAACCATCGACTAAAAGTTTTTAGTCAATTGAAAGCTAGAAATATGCAAACAAAAACATATGCATGCTGAAATGAAAGAGTCAGGCTGTAATTAACCCAGTCGATGGTAACAACCTACTAGGCTAAGCTCAGCGTTTAAGATGGTCCTTGAAACTTTCCAATATATAAATCTGTTGGGGATGTGGGAAAACGTTTTTCTAGGAAACAGGAGGGGCAAGGCCTTAATTGATTATAATTTAACAATAATATAAAAAATATATGAAGTACAGACAAAAAATGAAAAAGAAATCGTGCAACTTTATTATCGAGCCATGCTTGAATTCTTGGAAAGTGCTTTTGCTTGGCTCTGTGCAACAACAAAGTAAACTCATATTTGAACTTTGCTTTGCAAATTGCCATCGTTGGATCAGTATCATTGAATATCCAATAATTTATGGTCCTCCAAAAAATCCTAGGCCATAATAATTATGATGTGGTGGCGCTCCTTTTGTTGAACTCACATTGGGTGGCTCACATTTTACTGACTACAGAAGAAAAATGGCCATTAACATGTTTCTGAACATTGTTTTTTTTTCTCAAAAATGCAGGAGAGCTGCACTTTATTATATTAAGAAGAAAAATGGAACAAAAACCCATACAACACACACTTACACCCACTAAGTTCTTAAGTTACATACGCGCTTGATTCTAGTTTTCAACGACCCAAAATACTACGAAAAACACACAGCACGCTATAGCACACTCTCTGCAAGCGATAGGGAGGAGAGGCCACACGCTCCTGCCATCTCCCAAAAGCGTTGCTCATCCTTTGAGGCCATGAGCGCCCTTGACATGTTGGGAGCCAGACCTTCAAACGCGCAGTCATTACGGTGTGTCCAAATGATCCAAGCTCCCAGAGCCACCATGGAGTTAAAACCTTTCTTATGTTGTTCTGGTGCGGCATGCCATGCTTATTCTCACCATTCATCAAAGATTGTGTCTGTTGGTTGTGGCGCCATGAGCACCATGATAGTGTTGTTTTTTAAATATTTTAAAAAACAACACTATCATGTGAAACTAATCGTATAATGCATTAACCTACTCCCTCCATTCAGAATTTGTTGTCGTGTACTGGACATAGTTGAAGCAAGACAGTCGGAACAATATCAATATCTAAACGGAGGAAGTATATACTATAAAGATCCAGTTACTTTAAAATACTTTGTAAAAAAAAAGACAGAAAGAGAGAAACTTGCAAACCTTCTTTTGGGCTGAGACTTCCCTTGTGGACCGCGCCTATCTAGGCTTATAAAAGTGGGCCGCAAATACGTCTAAGCGCGCATTGGACCACAATACAGGAAGCACGAGGCCCCTGGTAAAGTCTTGCATTTTGCCGTGCATTTGCTCTGAAAAACTCATGAGCTGCCATTTTATAACCAGCAAAAAAAACAATAGGAAAACACGTCATGTCATGTGGATGGTGCTGCAAGTTGCTCATATGCCTAGCTAGCGGCAGGGTAACGTGGTTTGGCATGGGTAATCAAAAAAAGAACTACGTGGTTTGGCATGCCATCGATAAAAAAACACACACACACACACGTGGTGACGCGTTGCTAAATGGCTACATAGTTCATATATACTGCTTCAAACTGATCAGTGATGATAGTATGCTAAAGATGCGCTTAATTACTAGTAGCAGACTCTATCTGCCGGTACCGACTACCAAGGATTAAAAAACTGTTTGAACGGCAGGAGCGGACCGGTTTGACGAAAATCGTAAAAACCGAAAAAACCGGACGATAAACCGCTCAAATGTCAAACCACGAATTTGAATATGATTTGAAAGCAAGCCAGTCGGTTTTTCCGGTTTATCACTCGGTTTTTCCGGTTTACCGTTTGGTTTTTCCGGTTTACCGCTCGGTTTTCTCTGTTTATCATCGGGTTTTTTAGTTTAAAAGCAAACTGTTTGGTTTTTCTGGTTTATCGTCCGGTTTCTTCGGTTTACCGCTCAATTTTCTCGGTTTTTAAGATTTCAAAATTTTTCAAATTTTCAAATTTTTAAATTCTATTAAATCGAAAACCGATCGTCCGATGAAACCGGACCGAACCGGTTTGATCGAAAATCGCAAAAACTAAACGGTTTTTGACGGTTTTTGAATCCATGCCGACTACCGGTGCGCTTGTCGCTCACCCGTTTGGCGTATCCTACCCTCATCCACGCTGTGAGGACGACGTGGTGTCCGTGGCACGCTACCGGGCAAACGCAACCAGATTTTCTAGCCCTCGAGCAGCTCGTGGACACGTAGGAAAAAAGGGTGGAGAGATATTCAAGACAAGTGCTGCTTCTTGATCAGTGCCAAAAAGCGCTCTGGAAAGATGAGGTGCATATATAATCGGAGAAAATATATGTCACCATCATCTTAGTTTTATCTCTTGGACTGATGGACCGATTCTATGGGGAGCAGGTGCAAGTCAGAGACACTTGTGTCAAAGTCCAAAATGAACAGAGTAGGGACGGTAATTTCACCCACGGGTGTGGGCGTAAGTCTATTATTTCATCCATGAATGTCATTCACATCCGATCCAACAAACACGGATGTGAATATGAGTTTTATTTCTTATCCGCGGGTGTCCCGTTGGCCCTGAAACATACCCTCAAGATATAGCCCCATTTCATAATAAGATAACCCTAAATAAATGTCCATGTGATAAGAGTGATGAATAAGTTATTAAGAATTTAAGTAGAATCATCCAAATACATACGCATGACCCATTTTTATTGATTGTCGTGCACATATATATAACTTCTATTTAGTAACACCGGTGTTAAATAACTATTTAACACCATGGCCGAGCGCCGTCCGCCTCCGGCAATGGAGCCAATCCACCCGTGACCGAGCCAACCCACCCGTGACCAGAACATTATTGTTGTGACCATAAGAACACCATCCCACAACCATAATTATTAATTTTTTCATTTTTCTTTTTAAATAACATTTTTGTGGATCGGAGACCAGAAGGACCCGCAACCATAAGAATATGGTCACGACCGTAAAAGTATCCCACCGTGACCATAAATGCTATTTCAGTAGAAATCACTATAATCATGACCATTAAAATAAATCACCCTATAATAATAACTATGTAGTCGTAATCTCAAACCATAATTATATTATATAATATTCAAATAAATATACTATGACACCAATCATAATTTTACTTCTTGGAATAGTTATGAAATATTAGCGTATAAGTCTTTAGCATCAATATATTACATACAACACAGACAGTCATAAAGAAGTTGTAATGCAACCATAAATAATATGCTATAACCATAAAACTTGTTTTTATAATGCATAACCGTAAAATTTTAAAACATGTAGTTACGCGACCATATAATCATGAGCACATAACCATAAAAAAAAATTACAATCTGCTCTCCGCAACCAATATATTTTTATAACAAAAATAAAAGGATATGCCTGTTTCACGCATTTTAGTCCAATTTTTTATCTCACTCTCTCAAATCCAGATTAGTAGCAATGATTATGCCTCCACGTGACTTTGTGGTAGTACCCAACACGACCATGGCGATGTACCCTATCTATATGTGTAACAGGAGATAGTTCCGCACATGATATTTGATTTCACAGAATTGCTATTCTTGTCCGTTCTATGGATTTTGAGTAATCTTCTTGTAGATCACATCTTGGTTGTACCAGACCCATCGAATGGAAGCTATTGGGCACTAGGTATGGAGAAGGTGGTTGTGTTGAGATCTTATGCCCAAGGTGTGTGGACAAATATGAAAAAACACCTCGATGGATCTCCATGGGAAATGTTTACTGCTGACTAGATCCACCATGTTGGAGATTTTTATATCACACAACGAGCTTTCCAATCAGATATGT
The DNA here is from genome assembly GCA_030378355.1 of Eleusine indica. Taxonomy (NCBI): domain Eukaryota; kingdom Viridiplantae; phylum Streptophyta; class Magnoliopsida; order Poales; family Poaceae; genus Eleusine; species Eleusine indica. Next base: position 53,481,085 of record CM059494.1, read on the forward strand.
CCTCGATCTCTCCTGTTTGTCATGGACGATGTTTGATCGGAGTTCTAATCATTTTATTGTTTTTTGTTTTAAACTTGATCAACTGTTGCCATAAGGGAGACATAATGTCTACCTATAATCCTTCTCTACCTAATCATCAGTGCAATGGAGGAGTGTGTAATGCAGTCGCCATGCATCAATGCATACACCAAATGAATAGAAAGCTAGCAAGGATTCTAGAACTTATTTGTACTAGTTCATGCAACTTTTCATTTGTTTTTAAAATTTGTTTTTACAGATCCAAATGATATATGTATGCAAACTATTGCATTCATAGCTCAGGTGACCAGAAATCTGTTGCTAAATTTTAAAACACTTCCTCCTCGATAATGCTTTTACAAATATTAGTCAAATTGTCATCATTTCAGCTAAAATTTGTGTAGATGTGACTCTGCTTGGAACGGAAAGGAATAAGCATACATGTTGTATGGATACAAAAAGGTGACATTTAAGCATCTCGAAAATATCCTACTTAGTTATCAAATATGATTAAGGAAATATATTATGGTTAGGATTCTATGGTTGAATCAATAATTATGGTTTGGATTTTATTGTTGCACGAATCAACCCACATATTCAACGGGTGTCATTTGCTACAATTTATGTTTGTGAAAATGGCTTATGGTTTGGATTTTATGGTTGCACAAATCTACCAACATATTCTATGATTGTAGATGTTAATTGTTATTATTTATGGTTATAGGAAATTGTCTACCAGTGTTATTATGGTTGTGACAATCAACTTCTAGCATTTTACAGTCACATGTATCAACCAGTTAGGATTTACGGTCATAAAAAATAAAAGCCAAAATTTTATGGTGAGAAAATGAAGGCCCCTAATTTTATGGCTGTGGACTGGTCATCAGAGCTCGCCTACTGCGTTTAATGGTTGTAGGAAATTAATTACTAGTATTGTTATGATTACCGCCAGTTTTATGGTTGCGACAAAAAAACACAACTTTTTATGGTTGTAGGAATGGTGCTAAAATGTTTACGGCTACGACTAGAGCTCTAGTTTTATGGTTGTGGATAACAAAATCAAAATTTTATGGTTGAGGGAATGGGTGCCGGGTATTTTTATGGTTGCGAGTCAATCGTCGGAGCTCAACCGCTGCGCTAAATATTATTATTATTATTATTATTATTATTATTATTATTATTATTATTATTATTATTATTATATATACCCGAAACCCGATGGATGCGGACATGAGCCTCAATTCCCACCTGTGGGTGTGGGTGTGGGTGTCAATTTCCAACCGAAGTCTTCTCTCATGGTGGGTGGGTTTTTGCTCCACTCAACCTGAATCTGACGCATTGCCATCCCTAGAACGAAGACGCATATGCATGCTCCATGAACTGAAAACATGTCGAAACACTTCTATATACACATTGTATGTCCTAGTATTTGTCATCGCGATTGATGCATCGTGATGATATAAAGTTTAGTACGATGACCTTGATGTGTGTTCCACCGGCCTTGCGTCAGGAGCTCCTATTTCACTCAAGCTCCGTCCATCGAAGTGTGTGGTGTAGTCTATAGCCTATAGGTGGCCAACGGGTTGTAACGGGCCGGCATGGCCCGAGTCGGTTAACAGATCATGTCATGTCGGCACGACACGCCTTGAGGCCAAGCCCAAGCACGACACAACCAAGTTTATATGGATTGAGTCGTGCCATCAATGCATCATGTCCATTCATTCCGGGTCGGCCTAAAAGCACGGTACCTCGCCCCGTCTTCCTCTCGACCAGGAGGCCGAGCAACCACTGCCATCACGGATCAGAGGAGAGGCAGATGAAGAGAGGAGGGAGAGGGATACCGGTACTACGGCGCAATGTGGAGAAGGGAGGCAAGAGCGATCGTGGTCTCCTCGCCGTTGCCGGTCAGCGAAGCTAGTAGGGATCCTCGGGGCGGCGTGATATGAGGTAGAGAGCGAGGGAGACCGTGAGAGGGAAGGCGGAGGAGGGTAGGCGGTAGCCGATGAGGGTGACGGAGAGGCGGCAAAGCGCGCAAGTGCAACAACACAATGATGCTGCTGCGCGACGGCGTGGGTGAATGCGAGGGAGAGTTAGGAGAAGAGAGAGGCCCAAAGTCGCGCGAGTCGGGAGAAGAAGAGAGAGGTGTGGAGTCGGGAGAAGAAAGAGGTTGGGCAAAGAGAATGATAGAGAGAGAGAGAGGAACGATTAGGGCATCGGAAAAAAGAATAAACAAGCTGGTCGTGCGATGCGATAATCCTACGCGCAAATTTTGAGTGCTGGCTGCCAAAAAAAATACCTCCTTTCAATTTTGATCCCGTATTCAGTTCTAATGTCAACGAACCTTTCCTATTATTATGCGGTTTTTTACTTCTTTGACGAAGTGGTGTTAGTATATACGAGAAGGGTATTGGCTCCATCTTTAGTATTTTTTCTGGCAAACCAATAGCACGAGATTAGAGAAACCTGGCGATCAAATCGTAGTGGAACAAAAAAAATGCTAGGATGCACTCGATAGAGTTTTAATAGTCTTTTTTTAGGGCATACAGTCCTTTTCTTTAGAAAGCTCAATTTGCAATGCCAGCCCGTTCGAAAGAAAAGGAAGGTTAAAAACAATTGGGTTGATCCAAATTCGAATGGCGGAGTGGAGTGGGCTCACAACGACTGAACGAGAAGCCACATGACGGAAAATGTACCTGAGGCCCGTCCACGGCCACGCTTACACGATGGCTTGGCGATCCGGCACGGAAAGCGACCGAAGGAGACGCCATGGCGCGACCGCTGCAGGTTGCACCACCACCACGTACAGTGTGACCCCGACCACCAGGTGGATAACTTAACCCGGCCTTGCATTAGCACCTTGATCGCTACGCTAATCAGTCACTGAGCAGTGGGCCACTAGGTGGGCAGGTAGTGTGTGTGGGGCCGACCAGTCGTCCTCGCCGAATCCGGCGTCGTCCCCGCGAGAAAGGTGGACTCCACAATAAACATGCCCTCCTGTCTCTAATCTAATCTAATGGTCTCGTATCACGTGTTTTATCCAGTTAAATTCCCACCTGCTCTCTAAGAAAGGCTGCACAAGCCATTTGCCTCCTGTTCCACCTTCGCAACGAATTTGCTTCTCGGCCTAAGCCTCGAGAAAATGGAGGTGGAGACGGCGCCGCCGCCGGCCGGCTTGGATTTCGCCACGGACTCTCCCAGCTTCGAGTCGGATAATCTGGAATCTTCTTCTCCGGTGGCGGGATGCGGCGGCGGCGCGAAACATGGCGCCGCGACGAAGCTGCAGAAGGTGTACCGCAGCTACCGGACCAGGCGGAAGCTCGCCGACTCCGCCGTCGTCATCGAGGAGCTCTGGTGCGTGGATCCTTTCGTCCTCTTCTTCAACCTTGTGTCGCCCTCTGATTTCCTCCCCTTTGTTCTCTGCCATTTGGTTAAGAAGAAGAGCGGTCGCTTTCTTGGAATTGTTCAATTGTTTGCTTTCTGTACGTGAGTTGGATTTCGTTAAACAAGTGTCTCCTTTCTTGGAGAATTTGCTGCCCCAAATAAAATAGGCGCTCTTTCTGATGGTTACCGGTGGTGGAGCGTATGTTTTTGGGGAAAAGTTTTAGTGACTGAAACTGAACGAGGTTTGTGATTGCCACAAATGAAGGTGGCAAGCGCTGGACTACGCGCGGCTCAACTACAGCACCGTCTCCTTCTTTGACGAACCCAAGCCGGAGACCGCCGCCTCGCGCTGGAACCGGGTCAGCCTCAATGCGTCCAAGGTATCGATTGCTCCCTATCAAGAAATTTCGTTATATTCGTCTCTTTAGACTTGTCATATCTGTGCTTGCATCAGGTGGGCCAAGGTTTATCCAGGGACGGCAAAGCTCTGAAGCTGGCTTTCCAGCACTGGATCGAGGCTGTGAGTACAAATTGTACAAATCCACTATGTTTTTTATATAGTATTTTCCTAGGATTTGGTCCGGTACTGACATGTGAGGCTACTTTCCGGTAGCAATTGACTTGAACTTTTGATCAAGTGTGAACATCTTTTAGATGAAAGTCAGATGTGAACATGTGTGATAATAAAAAAGTTAGATTGACGTCTCAGAGGGCTCTGCCTATCGCTCGCTAATACTGTATTCTTTTGAGGGAACTAGTTCCTAGGTACTGTTTTCTATACTCTGATGCAGTTATGCAATTGGTATAAAAGTATTTTCTTGTGCAGATTGACCCACGGCATAGATACGGGCACAACCTGCATTTCTACTACGATGTGTGGTGCAAAAGCCAGGCTGGCCAGCCATTCTTCTACTGGTAACAACTTTAACTGCAGTATGCATATTTGCACTAGCAAATTCTGTTGGTGGAACTAGTTGATGCATTCTGCATGACATACATAGAAAATAGGTTTTTACTAAAAACGTCTCTTCATAATTCATACTGGCAATTTCTGTTATGGGTTTATTCGTTGGAACTTATCTGTTCACACAGGAATTTCTGTTATCGGTATGATTCCATGACAATTTAACTGAGTCGTGGTGCATATGTAGGCTTGATGTTGGAGAGGGAAAGGATATAGATCTGCCAGAGTGTCCAAGAGCTCTTCTGAAGAATGAATGCATTAAGTATCTTGGTCCGGTAATAAATATTCAATGATAGCTGTCTATCCTTTGTATGGAATTCATGCTATATGTCATTGCTGAATGTACCCGAGGCGCTGCAAAGGTTGATTGAAGTCACTGACCACATTTTATTCTGAATCTGGCATGCCCTGACCTGCTTCATTTCACATTTTTATTCAATTGCTTGTGAATCATGCTGATTAACAACTGTACAAATGACTTCAAAATATGTTGTTACTAAACCTGAAACTTAATTTCATGCTCTAAAAGCTGTGTAATGTTTTGCAGCAAGAGCGTGAACACTATGAATATATCATAAAGGAGGGAAAGATTATTCATAAAATGACTGGAGAACCACTCGATACCAGCCAGGGTCCTAAAGGGACTAAATGGATTTTTGTTATGAGCACAGCAAAACAACTTTATGCTGGCAAGGTAACTTTTTTTTGTATCTTTTTCTAATTATGTTTGTAACCATTAAATCTATTTCCATAACCTGATTTATCCATGCAGAAAGAAAAAGGTGTATTCCAGCACTCCAGCTTTTTAGCAGGAGGTACTACCATTGCTGCTGGAAGGTTTACTGCAGAAAATGGAACTATCAAGGTATTTTTGAGCAACCATACCCTATTGAAATGATAGAATTCGATCACAGCATATTACTCTTTCCTTAGTCCTGCACCTGTGACTGAAAAAGCTTGTCAACTGTCCAGGAGTGCAAACCATTCTTTTCTGTTCTGTACTTCCATGCACTACAATGTATAAATATCATATCATGGATCAATCATTCTTTGACAAATATGAAATATATGCCATAATGTTGGGCTCTATGCCTGTAATATAGTACAACTCTAAGAGGTAGTATAGTGATCAGATTCAGCTTTTTTGCTATGTAGCACAAGATAGTCTATTTTTATACTTAGTTACGCCAGCTTTTCATCGGATTCTGCTAATTTCTGATTATCTGTCTGAATAAGTCCATTTGGGCCTACAGTGGTCACTACAAACCAAGTGCTGAGAACCTCAACAATTTCATGGACTTCCTTAAAGACAATGGAGTTGATCTCAAGGAAATTGAGGTGCACTTTTTTAACCATTCACAACCTGAAATATGCTTGTATCACCAAATGCCAGATGGTTTCATTTGATAACTTTGCTCCATTAATTCAGGTTCGGTCGTCTAAAAAAGAAGATTACGATGAGGATCCAGTGCCTGGTGATGCACAGAGTCACACTGCTACTATAGATTCTCCACAAGTGACCGATCCTGGCACTACAGAAGCTAGTGAAGGCGAGAACACTCCTGTTGAAGAAACCAAGCCAACGTACCAAAGAACCTTGTCTGGTGGTCTGCAGAGCCCCAAAGCAACTGAAATCCCGCAGAAGGCAATTCTTGAGAGGATGAAATCCAAGAGTGAGTCCAAGTCTTTCCAACTTGGCCATAGGTTGTCCCTGAAATGGAGCACAGGGGCTGGTCCAAGAATCGGATGTGTCAAGGACTATCCAATGGAGCTCAGAACGCAGGCTATGGAGATAGTAGACCTATCACCAAGGGGATCCACACCATCAGCCTCAAGGAGATTGCCTTCATGCTTCTCACCCACCTCACCAACATCGCCACTTGCACCAATGCAGACATCCCTGCCCAGCCAAGTTAGAAGCTTACAAGATCTATGACATGCTACTAGTGCCCATAGCGTAACCTGAACGGCTGAAACCGTTGCCGCTCAGGGGTCAACGGTCACATACTGTGTTTTGCATTGTCATTTTTGTTTAGTGCAATGCTCAGAAACTTTGTTCATTCTTGCTCCTTACTCATGGTTCTGGGTTCCATTTACACCCAATGTGTTTGGTATATTGCAAGAATACTGATGTACTCAAGATTTACTAAATAGTCACCCCCCTGTTTCCATAAAAAGGTTGGTGTTCCTAGTTGCTGACAATAAGCATATCCCACACCCAGGATCCAGGCTTCTAACTGTTATGGTGCTATGTTTGATAAATCAGGTCAGATGTCAGGGTAACATCTGTTATAAGTCATGGTCGACTATCACTGAGAAATGTTGCTGAGTGCCATATCTTTTGTTAATGACCAATTAAATGGTCGATTATCACAATGGAACGTTGCTGAATCAAGTTCGGTAGCAAGCTATGAACTATTACTACCTCAGAGTATCCACTTACTCTGAGGTAGATGCTCTGTATATTATGCTCCTGCTCCTGACAGCAGGAGCATTCTTTTAGATGCTCTGTATATTACTGACTTTGGCTCAAAAAAAGAAAGGAAACACGGACAGCTGGATAACTAGATTAGCTAGGCAATCGGAGTTTGTCCCTAATATTAACCACCATCACGAGTAACAGCTAGAATTATCGGTACATCAAGCATATATCCAAAGCTATAACTTGACGCTTGATAGGTGATACATAGCACTACCAAGGTTCTGTAACGACGGCTCACAGCAGAGCGTCCACAGAACGTGATGCAGATGTACGCATGATTCTTGCCTGAAAATATCAGTCAAGACCACACTAATCCAGCATGCAGAAGAGGAATGTGATACTGCACTACAGCACTAGTACTTATGCTCCTGCTCCTGACAGCAGTATTCATTCTTCTTCACTGTCTTCCGCAAGAGTTTGTAACCAAACTAAAACTGCTTGCTGCTATATTGAGAGATCATAAAATGGAGGTGAGGGCCGCGAAGCCTCAGGTCAGCATGGATACAACGGATTCTCCAAGGTGTCTGGTTGCAGGGAGAGGCGGCGGCGCTGCAACCAAGCTGCAGAAGGTGTACCGTAGCTACCGGACCAGGCGAAAACTTGCAGACTCCGCCGTTGTGGCAGAGGAGCTCTGGTAATTGACGAGGCTCCAAACCGTTGAAGTTTGTTGTTCTCTACCTTTCCTTTGTCTTGGTGAAAGTTCTTCTCATTTTTCTGTTCAACGAAATCGGAAAAGACAAGCATACGCCTTTTTGTATTTTTCAAAATCAGTATATTAACAAGACTGATGAGAGGGTTTGTGTTGGGATGAATGAAGGTGGCAAGCACTAGACTTTGCACGCCTCAACTACAGCACTATCTCCTTTTTCGATGAACCCAGGCCGAAGACCCCGGCCTCACTCTGGAATCGTGTCAGCCTCAAAGCATCCAAGGTCTGAGGTGTAATCTCAAAAGTGTTTATCATGTTATGAAATCGTTTCTTTTGTTTCGAATTCTTCTATATTGCTCTTAATAACTTGTTTATGTTCGTGACATAGGTGGGCAAGGGTCTACACAGAGACGGCAAGGATCTCAAACTGGCTTTTGAGCATTGGATCGAGGCTGTGAGTCCACTTAGTAGAAATCCCACAGTATAATTCTTCTTTTTTAACAGTATTTGGTGACACCCTTTCCTGCATATATGATTATGGAACATCCATATCTCGCTGTAGATTGATCCACGGCATCGATCTGGGCACAACCTGCATTACTACTATGGTGTTTGGTGCCAAAGCCAGGCTGGTGAACCCTTCTTCTACTGGTAACAACAATGCAATTTGAACATTTGCATTTGCAAATTCTATCACGAAAACAAATTGGTTTTTCTGGTGTATGGCAATTTCAGTGAATCTTGTTTGCTTGTTTAGGCTTGACCTTGGAGAAGGAAAACATGTCGATCTTCCTGAATGTCCACGAACTCTGCTGAAGAAGCAATGCATAAAATACCTTGGTCCGGTAAGAAATGTTGCATAAAAATACAAGATATTTTGGTTCAGTAAGAAACTTCTACAATGATTGGGTATCTTGATTTGGAAATCTCACCCAAGAAACCGCATTGATTTCGGTATGCGTTTTATGATTAAACAGCTGTAAAGATAAGTTCAAATTTTCAAAAACACTTTCTGACATTCAACATGTGTTACGTCAATTTACACACGACCTGCATTTTACATGCACCCTCGCAAGTCTGGACTATCATTTCAGTTGAAATATAAATCTCACTTATGCCCTATTCTACTGCCTTTCACACAATCATGTCTACATGAAAAATACAATCGACTTCAAATACTATGCTCTGCCAATAAACGAATAAATGAGTAAATTCATTTACTAAAACTTAGTATTTCGCTTCTACTGAGTTTATAATCAAATGGTTGTAAGTTTTGATAAATGTCTTATGTTCTGCAGCAAGAGCGTGAACTCTATGAATACATCATTAATCAAGGAAAGGTTATACATAAACAGTCTAGGGAACCACTTGATACAAGGCTGGGTCCTAAAGGGGCCAAATGGATTTTTGTTCTGAGCATATCCAAAAAACTTTATTCTGGCATGGTAACTTGTCTGTTTTTTTTTCCAAGAAATTAGCACTTATTTCAGCAAAAAAAATTAACATTAGATTTATTAGTTCGTATTTCCTGACAGTAATAGAAAATATATTTGGTTAACCTGATTTTATCCATCCAGAAGGAGAAAGGTGTATTCCAACATTCCAGCTTTTTAGCAGGAGGTGCTACTATTGCTGCCGGAATGCTTACTGCAGAAAATGGGGTCATTAAGGTATTGCCCAATTGAAACATCATTATTTGATCAAAGGATTGTTTTTAAACTTTTTTGGTATCCGTCCTTATGTTGTTCTTGAATTCTGCATGTGTGACTGAATAGAATTCATTTATTACTCACAAAGTCACACTCTGTATGAGCCTTCAAATTATCATATTGCCTACCTTGGATAACTATTTTAATTAAGTAGAATAGTAACCATCATCCTTTCTTATTTGATGATAAATATAGAAACATATATCTAAAGATTGGGATATGAAATATTTTCTTCTGACTTTTGGAAGTAGTATATGTGATAGTGTGAATCTACTATAGAGTCCCAATAGCCATCAATTTAAACTTATCTCGATTTAGTAGTCACCAAGCAAGTTCATGGACACGAAGCCTTTATTCTCTAGGTTGGATCAAAGAACAATATTGTTCTAATACTTTGATTGAGATTATATATTCTAATTGCTTTTTAATTAGAAGCAATTGCAAAACCGGACCTGTTTTCGATCCTAATTTTAAAAATAGACCTCTTTTTTAGACTTTGCAATAATAAACCTATTTTTTGAATCTGAAGCAACAACCTACCCCTATTCCGTTAGGACCTCTAAGTGGTGTTAACTTTCATACCAAAAGACTATTATGCCCTTGCAAAATTGCTTTATTTTTATAAGGTAAGGAAAGACACATGGGGCCCACACACTAGCAGCTCATCGGCGTCTGTCTTCCCCGTCTGCTCGGTGTTTCCCAAGGTTCTCTCATCCAAAATCAATCAAATAGCTATAAAAAAAAATCAATCAAATAGCTACTCAAAATCAAGTAGCAATCGTTCCAAAATCCAGTCGATCTGGGATGAGCGGAGACAATAGCAGGGTCGTATTGGCAATACATGAAACAGCTCGGAAGAATACAAGGGCTAGCACGAACACAGATGAAGGGAGAAAAAAAAAGGATAGAAGCTAATTCGTTGCAATTTGGGATGGATTTGAGGAATATACGAGCAAAAGCAAAGCAGAACTCGCAAGTCGACCAGTTGCAGCGCTCGTCCTAGCCCGCCCGTCGCACCTTGAGCCTCCCCGTCCGCCCGTTGTGGGCTGTGGCGCCCTCCATCCTCGCGCGCTCGCCTCGCCTGTAGTCCCGCCCCAAGATGCGCGCCCAAAGCCCATGAGCAGCCGCGGCACCCGTCCTCCTTGTCGCAGACCAGCATCCAGCCGTGTCTTGCCCTGTCGCGTGTATCGCCGTGCGCCTTGCCCGCACCGAGCTACCGCGCCGGCGCCGCCAGTCGAACGGGAGACAAGCAGAACAAACAGATAATACAATAGGGAGGGGCATTATGGTCTTTTGTTTTATTTCTAAGTATTAAGTGGATTTGTTTTAATTCGAAAATTGGATAGCATGTAACGGAGTGAGAAAACAAGGGCTAACGGCAGGTTCATATTAAAAAAAGAGGTCTATTCTTGCAAAGTTTAGAAAAGAGGTCCATTTTCAGAATTGAGATTGAAAAGAGGTCTAGTTTTGCAATTCCCCCTTTTAACTAACTGCATTTTGATTATTTATTTATTATCTTTTTCTTTTGGCAAGTCGATGTGGGCCTATAGCGGTCATTACAAACCAAGCATAGAAAACCTCAGCAATTTCATGAGTTTCCTTGAAGAGAATGGAGTTGATCTTAAAGAAATTGAGGTACGCCATTATGTACTTGAAACTACTGTAAAATAAAAGTTTACCTACTTAACTGTAGTATGCATATAGTTTCATTTAATGATGTAGTTTCGTCTATTCAGGTTAGTTCATTCACAAAAGAATATGATGACCCAGTGGTCGATGACATGCAGAACTGTACCGGTTCTATAAATAATGCCTCACAAGTGATTCTTCCTCCGAACACACTAGATGGCGACGAAGGTGAGAATGCTCCTACTAATCAAGCCAAGCCGACCTACCAACGAACCTTATCAGGTGGTCTACACAGCCCCAAAGTTGCCTATGTCCCGCAGAAAGCAATACTTGAGAGGATAAAATCCAAGAGCGAATCCAAATCATATCAGCTTGGCGATAAGGTATCCCTGAAATGGAGCACTGGAGCTGGTGCTAGAATTGGATGTGTGAAAGATTATCCAGTGGAGCTTAGGATGCAAGCACTGGAGATGGTAGACCTATCACCAAGGGCATCTGGCCCAAGGAGCGTCAGTGCTGCTCGCACAATCTCTGCCCCTGCCATGTTAGAAGAAAATATAGCATGAGCTTGCAAGTAGCTATGGTTGTAGCTGATATGATAGTATATGTTTGATGAGTACAATCTTGTGGGCACAACTTTGCTATGTCATGATTGAATAACAGGAAAAGACCCAGTAAAAGGTTTCATACATTGTTAATGAAACACTTATTGCTGCAGTCTCCTATTTCAGTAACCGTGATTTTTTATGGAATTCAACAATTGTAAGCTAATCAGCTGGTTCAGCATCCTTGTATCTAGGGGTGATTATATTTACTTGCATAGAGGACTGATTCCAACAAAATATACCTCTTGCGCCCTTGATACTGTTGCTGCTCCTCTTCTGTTCTCCGGCCTGCACAACGGTCAGGTTCAGGCTTGAGTTAGCAGAGGTAAAGCATTGCCGAGTGTCAAATTGAGTCGTTACTGTACAAGGATTCGATTCTTCGAAGGAAAATAAGAGCAATTCTAAAAAAAATCAGAAGCGAAATGGACGCACAATGCCTGAACGGAAATCGATTTGCAGAACATTTTGAATCAGGTGTCGCTGCCCACTGTCGCAAATGGATTGGAGCGAGACAGACCTGCGGAGCTAGCTGACGAAGCCGCTGAGAGCAATGGACGTTGGTCAATAAAATGTCGGCCGCTGAGATACCACCGTCGAGAGTAAGTAGAAGGACGCGAGGCCTGCCGGATTGCGGCGGCGCGCCGACGAGTCGCCGCACGAAGCAGAGGAGGAGGAGGAGGTGCTTTCCCTGCCGTGGGAGCAAAGATTTCTTAGTCCGTGAGGGGAAGATTCCGCCGCTGTGTCAGGGCTCGCGGGTGGACGGAGGCTCACGCGGAAGGTCGGCGGCGGCGCCGCCGGCGCGACCTCGCCTCCCCGATTGATTCGCGATTCAGATGTTTGCATTTAGCACCTGGTATATTTTCAGATAGATCCCTCATTCGGATCGCGGTTAATAATCACGATCTAAAATAGGAGGTTAACTGTAAATATTTGAATCGTGATTATTAATCACGATCTGAATATTTGCAGATAACCACCTGATTCGGGTCCGCTCCTGCCGTCTGGCCGCCGCTGGCGTCCGATTCGTCTCCTGCCGCAGCGATGACTGGAATCTGGATGCGCGAGTCGCTTTTCGCCGCGTTAGCTGCGAGCCTGCGAGCATATGAGCTCGCACGGCCCGGCATGGTGGATTGATCTCTACCAGGACCTCGTCTCCTCCGATCCTGGATGGCCGCAGCCGGCAGGGCAGGGCGGCAGGCTAAAACAACGGCGGTCGCTACGACAGAAACCATCCTCTGCCAGAACCGAAAATGGGAGGATAGTGGGCTCGTGATGTTGAGAAGTTGTACAACGATTATGAACATGCTCATTCATGAGTGCTTCTGTTTCAGGTTGGGTAACAAATTTTGCTATTTATCCAAAGAAATCTCCCTTTCTGACGTTGTTAACACTGACAGTCAATATCGAGATCTTGACACCATTCATTCGTCATCGTTACTCTCGTTATGAACATGCATTTGTTCAAAACATCTTTGGTTTTTGCTTAATCCTTAGTACTCTCTCCGGACTTCTTTTGTTGTCGTCCGGACAACTTGTTTAGTTTAAAAATGAACTGTGCTTGTTGTCGGAACTACAACAAAAAAAGTTCGGAGGAGTATGATTTATAGGAAAAGTACTCAAGAGGAAAAGGCAAAAAAAAAAAAAAATGGTCGAGTTCAAGATGTGGAAAAACCTAAAAGGTTGTGTTCAGTCTTATAGATCCTGTGCAAAAACAACCATTTTGATTTTGCAAAAGGGAAATCGAAGGGTGGTCTGGCAGTGGCGAAGCTTCATATGGGCCAAAGGGAGTCATGGTCTCTCTGACCTGCTCAAATTAGCACTATATAAACAATTTATTACTGTTTATCATTAATTTTTGCTAAATTAATGAGGTTGCCCCCTCCCCTCTCCCCGATCTAGAGTTGAAGCTTCGTCACTGTGGTCCGGTTTCCAGTTTTAATAAGCAGGGGAGTAACGAGTGTCATGTCAATTTGGACGAACAAACGTCCAGAAGAAACTGCACAATTTGAGGTGTACGGAAGACTCGTTCGAGAAAAAGATGTTTGGAAGACTGAAGAGGAAAAGGCAAAAGAGCCAGGATGTGGACAAAACTGAAAAGTTGTGTTCAGTCTTATAGATGGAGATAATCAAGAGCGTCATGCTGTTCAAAAACAACCATTCTGGTTTTGCAAAAGAGAAAGCAAAGGGTGGTCCAGTTTCCATTTTGGAGAAGCAGGGGAGTAACGAGTGTCATGTCAATCTGGACAAACAAAACAACTCGAAGAAATTGCACATTTTGAAGTGAACAGTTTCTGATTGGAGTTCGATCTCCAAGTTTGTTGGGACGGCAAGCAGAATGTTAAGTTGGAGCTTTTATCGTTAGCTTGTTGTTCTTTGTAGGTCGTTTGTCAAATCGCGAGAAATGTGTACCATTGGTTGTAGGTAGTTGTTTCAATGTCGGGAATAGTCCCTTTATGTAATTTAGATCGCGTCGGCTGGTCCTGTCTCTAGGCCGACTAAAAGACTCCTTGTATTTTTCCGTCTTTTCTTCCTCTTAATGAAAAACATGTCAAAGCACACTCGCAAAAAAATACTACTGCACTTCCTTTACGCCTGTCATCACTTCATTTATCCTGCTAAGAGTCGAGACAAACAAGAAAACGAACCGAAACAAAATGTTAATTTGTTCAATCATTAGCGTTTCTTAATTTTACTTTCCCAACAAGATTTGACATGATATACCATAAGGAGGTCTGCCGGAATATATTAATAATCAGTGCAGATGAGCACTGCTAAGGGTATCTTGCTTGAGTCTGTTACTGCATTCAAGAACAGTCACTCGTATTACCAGATCTCAGTGTAAGAATCAATCAACTGAAGATGAATCAAGTAGTAAAAGAATAGCTTGAAACATTCACAGTTCCTACAAAATCTGCAGTTTAGGGTGTCACTCTCTCTAGGGTGGATGGCAGTAATCCAAAATTGAGTTTCAATCAATTTATAGCCGTTGAAGTTTCTCTCACTCATGCTGTCACGGGTGTTTTTATCTTAATGAAGTTCTGCAACATAATGGCACATGGTAAGTCATGTCATTATAGGCTTGGCATGCACGAGAATCAGAATTGACAGTACCGGTGATTCCATTTTATATACACACCGTCTGAGCAGTCAACGAGGCGCCATTAATCTACATCTGCATCCTCGCAAATTAATCACCGGCATCTTGGGCGCGCGCGTATTCTGACGCCGAAGAACTGGAATCGCGATCCCCTGTCGTACTCCAGATCCATCAATTTTTTTTCGTATTCGCCTCGCCCTCGGAGTTCCCGCGCTCCGCTGACTTCCTCTGCACCCCATCCCACCCCACCACCTCCTCAAGCGCGTGCGTGTACCGACACTACTGAAACGGAACGTTCCTGCTCTCTGCTCCCAAAAACCCTCCTCTTATCTCTCTATACATCTCACTCCACTCCTCACACTCCACTCGCCTCCTCGCATCTCGCAACGCGTCGCATCGATCGAGAGCGGAGAGGAAGTGCGGGCCTGTGCTAATTAAGCTAGTCTGCTCTGCTCGCCATGGGGTTGGCCGGCGGTGGGCGGCCGGCCGGGAGGCTGGCGCGTGCGGCGATGAACAAGAAGCGGCAGCAGACGCTCAACAACATCAAGCTCACGCTCCTCTGCGGCTTCATCACCGTGCTCGTCCTCCGCGGCACCGTCGGCTTCAACCTCGTCGTCGGCGGCGGCGGCCCCGACGGCGACGCGGCCGACGCCAAGGTCGCCGAGGACATCGAGCGCATGCTCCAGGAGATCCGCTCCGACTCCGAGCTCGAGGACGACGTCGGCGTGGTCGCCGCCGGAAACAACTCCACCGCATCATCATCAGCCAACAACAACGCCACGTCATCGTCGACGCCGGTGCCGAGGGAGAGGTACAGCCTCGGCCCACAGATCAGCGACTGGGACGCCACGCGGCAGACGTGGATGTCCCGGAACCCGGAGTTCCCGTCCAAGGACGCCCAGGGCAAGCCCAAGATCCTGCTCGTCACGGGCTCCCCTCCGGGCCCGTGCGACAACCCCATGGGCGACCACTACCTCCTCAAGGCCATCAAGAACAAGATCGACTACTGCCGCCTCCACGGCGTCGAGATCGTGTACAACACGGCGCACCTCGACCCGGAGCTGACCGGGTACTGGTCCAAGATCCCCATCGCAAGACGCCTCATGCTTGCGCACCCGGAGGTGGAGTGGATCTGGTGGGTGGACAGCGACGCCATCTTCACCGACATGGCGTTCGAGCTGCCCCTGTCCCGCTACGAGGGCAAGAACCTCGTCATCCACGGGTACAACGACCTGCTCGAGAAGCGGTCGTGGATCTCGCTCAACGCCGGCATCTTCCTTCTCCGCAACTGCCAGTGGTCGCTGGACCTGCTGGACGCGTGGGTGCAGATGGGGCCGAAAGGACCTGTCCGCGTCGAGGCAGGGAAGCTGCTGACGGCGAGCCTGACCGGCCGGCCGCAGTTCGACGCCGACGACCAGTCGTCGCTCATCTACATGCTGCTCACGGAGAAGGACAAGTGGATGGACAAGGTGCACGTCGAGAGGGAGTTCTACCTGCACGGGTTCTGGACGGGGTTGGTGGACAAGTACGAGGAGATGATGGAGAAGCACCACCCGGGCCTCGGGGACGACCGCTGGCCATTCATCACGCACTTCGTCGGCTGCAAGACCTGCGGCAGGTACGAGGACTACCCGCTCGACCGGTGCCTCACCAGCATGGAGCGTGCAATCAACTTCGCCGACAACCAGGTGCTCAGGCTCTACGGATTCCAGCACCGGTCGCTCACGAGCCCCAAGGTCAGGCGGGTTACCAACCGGTCGCAGAACCCTCTCGAGGCCAAGGAGGCAGCTCTCAAGATGGACGCCAGGTTTGACAGCCCATAGGCCTTAGCAGAGTGGCACTCTCTGTTCTTGGAAGAAGCCAAGAATGCACTCGAGGAACGGTGATTATAGCAAAAGTTTTTTGATCATCAATTGTTTGTTTTAGCAATTCGTAGAATTCAGTCTTGTAGTAACTACTGCATAAACAAGCGTGGCTGAATTATTATTATTTGTTACATGTTTCTAGTTGGATTCGGAGCAAATTGAAATAGGCAAGAAGAGTATGGATTATACAATGTGATTGTGAATCTTGCTCTTAGTACACTGTTATTCATATGATAAGACATAATCAATTGTTTTAAATAAAACATAGAAATATATGAGACGATTGTACAATAGCTGGATTTTGCTTTCATTATTTGTTTAACTAAGTTTTTTCTATTAGCGTTAGACCATATCTATACAGGATGGAATACATTCTATAATGACATTTGGTTACAGCTTTCAATGTTAATTGATATTATGTCCTCGCAAAAAAAATTGATATTATGTCATATCAAACTAACCTATCCACAATATCACATCATGAATTTGACAACACTAGTTTTAAACCCTCTTGTGATCTCTGTAACACAACAAGAACTCGATACATATAGGAGCATCTAACATATATAGAAATTTTATCACATGATTTCTCCAATATTCTATAATTTTAACTAGTTTTTAGCTTTTTAACTACTAGCTACATAGACACTACCACACAACGGAATTTTCCTGTGTGACTTAAACCGTCACGAAAATGCATAAAACCACCATGAAAATAGTTCATGTCGGCCAACCGTCACACAAATTCACACACGAATTTGGCGCCAGGGAAATTCTATTTTCGTGAGGGTTGGCCCACAGAAAATATTTTCTTGACGGCAATCCCTGGCGGCCACCGTCACGAAAAATAGGGTGTCGCCAGATTTGCACCGAGAATTTTCATGACAGTTGGCCTACGCAATTATGTATTTTCGTGACGGCTTAAGGCTGCCAGGAAAATAGCTTTGGCACTAGGAAATTTAGTTGGTCAGCAGCGTTGTTCATATTGTATATCCATAATTATTTGCAAATTTACTCATGCATTAGAGACATCGTGTTTCAAATTATAATTGATTTGCACATTGCACATCTGTACACTAATGTCATATTCATAAGCCAATGCTAAAAAAGTCTGTTACATCTCTGACCTCACGTGTCCAAGAGCAATAATTCATACAACATTTGCAGAGGTACATCAACTAAATTGCTACGAAATGGATGCCATAGGATCAGCTAAATTACTACCAACAGACTGCTAATATTTAATAACGAAAACATGTGTTTCCTTTATTTTCTTCAGCCCAGCAAAAGTAGTGCCTTCAGTTTGAAGTCCCCTGGATTGTCTTGTATTCCTTGAATTGCAGCACTATATTCTCGATGCTGAATTGATGGCAGAATAACAGCTCAATTCATGTACATGTTGTTTGTAAAATATCAAATTGAAATTTTACAAAGTTATGCTGACCAACCTATCGATTCAGGCCAGAGTTCCTCGCTCAGATGGACTTGGCATTGCATATTTTGGATTCCTCCAATCTCTGCCCTTTAAGCAACCTCCAACCCACTGCACATAGGACACGGATAGCTGAAATATATATATGAACCACATATTGCTATTTACTCAAAAATCTTTAGTTGACCCTTGAAAAAAATGAAAGCAACAAATCCGGATCTTCATCTATCTCCTCTAATTTGTTTAACTACTCATATAATCCATTGAATTAAAATCTCGAAGCTAGCAGTTGTTTTACTAAAAAAATCGAGTCCACCTAAAGTGGATTTGGTTCCCAACCTCCTGGAGAGTAATCTAAGCAAATAAACTGATGCAGGCAGGACAGTATCACTAGGCAGCAGGTCGGACCATCGGAGTTGGCATCCAGACCACGACTTCTGCGCAAGATTCATGGCGTGACTGTCCAACAATCAACCGTGTCCCCTCATCTAGCCGGAGATGCACAAGTCTTCCCGCAGCACCACTTGCCCAACTTCAGTGGCAAGGATGACCTGAGGCGCGATAGATCTAGGGACAACATTGCAGATGATGGTGGTGGAGCAACAGATCATGAAGGTGGATTGATGGCGGATGAATCCGGCAAGTGATTTTGGAAGCAGGTAGGTTAAGATTTGCGGACAGCACACGGCGGCGAGATGGGATTATGTTTTGCTTTTTGATTGGGCATGCAAAAAGTTTGGCCTTGCTCCCGCCCTGGTCTGGGTGGGAAGGTTCATGAGATATTTTTCAAGACTCTGTCTTGTTATTTTCCTGATGGCTCACCCTCATAAAAATGAGATTTTCATGGTGGTGTGAAGAAACTCTCATGAAAATGAATTTTCCTGGTGGTTTTATGCGACCCTCATGAAAATTATGAATTTCGTGGAGGCTCTCCCATGACCCTCACCAAATATACTCACACTCACGAAAAATTTGTTTTTTGGTAGTGTATGCACAAATGTTGGGATGTGATTGGCATAACTGAGGACATTATTTATTTGACATAGCAAGTTTATGATCCTTAATTTTTGTGAATTATAAGTTAACTGTTTCTTAATATAGTGTATTTGATACTAAATTTATGTCATAATTTTTTCTTAAAGAAATAATGCACAATGTACAACCTCAAAAAGTCAAAACTGAATAATTTGGTCTATGTACTTCAACTTATCTAAGTAAAAGTATTTCAACTTAGTTTTCTTAAGCTTGGAGTAAATGGATTGACAAAATATTTTTAGCACTCTTCCTTCATTCTTTTATTATGTGTGTTTAGCTATAAACACTAATCTGTTAGAACCAGAACATCCATCGGTTAAGATCCATGGTTGTCACATAGTTGTATCGATGAGTTATATGTGGAGCATTCTTCAAATATACCATGCACTATTGTGAATTTTAGAAATAGAATGACGGAATTTTAAGGATTATGAAAGAACACTAATGCACACGCACGGAACCCAGAAAATGAGTGAATTGGGGATCCTTAACAGTATCCCTGCTATGGTCTGTGTTATACACAAAGTTGTTTAACACTTTAACCCCTATACAAAACTTCATAGTCTTACACACAACTAGTATTCTTTTTATCCATACCAACAGATATTTTGTGAATAATATCGCAATGTTTTGAACTATAGACTGCTAGAATATTCCCTTTTTCATGAATGAAAAGTCAAAATTGACACCAAACTGCCAAACAAGTAACTGCAAGTCAGTTGCTATGTCGTCCCTCTTGCTGCAAAATTGATGCCCAAGAAAAATCAATGCAAACAAAGGAGCAGGGCAGTACTCAAGTCGCCATCCTAGTTTCATGCAAACAGATTTTATTCTTTTTGTGAAGCAAGTGAATTCATTTTTCTTCGAATAAGAAAGAGCCTCCTCTCCTCGGCCTCAAGCACAGGTTCATCGACTAGTTCGCCACCCGCCTGACTTCGGCGCTCGCCAGCCACCGGTGCTCGAAGCCATAGAGCCTGAGAGCACCCTGTCCCTGTGGTCAGCAAAGTTTGAATGCACGTTCCACGCCCATGATGAACCGGTACAGCGCGTGCAGGTACTAATCCTTGTCTCGGTGTACACCTTGTCCAACCAGGGCCAGAAGCTCTGCTTGAAGAAGTAATCGTGGTGGCTGTGGAGTTGCTCGCCACGTACCTAATAGAGATTACATGCCATGTTTGAAGCTAACAAAACACGGAAAGAGCCCTAACATTTAACATCTATAACCTCTGAAGATTGTACATCTGAATATTGCCTTGCTATCCATGTGCCAGCGGGAGCTCGAAGCCCATGTGACCGTGTCGCTGACTCGCTATCCACCCACCACAGGCACCGGGTGCGCGAGCCTGTGAGCTCCGTGTTGTGGCGTGCCATGTCGTGCACCATCTCGATGCCGTGGAGCCGCAGCAGTAGTGGGCTTTCTTGGTGGTCCTGAGCAGGCAGTGATCGCCGACGATGTTGTCAATCCCACGACGAGCAGGACACTCTCGTTTGCCGCGCGCGTCGCGGGACGGGAACTCCGGTTTCGCGTGCAGCCGCCGGCGTCGCTTGGCGTTCCAGCGCGCGCGTCACGTACCCTGAGGCATAGGCTGGGTCGTCGATGACATCGAGCGCCTCGACTCCATCAACACTTGATGGAGAAGCATCATCCGGGCCTCGGACACGACATGTGGGCCTTCATCACGCATTTTGTATATATTTTCGTTGGGTGTTAAGACCCTGCGGCTAGGCATGGTAAAAGTGCCAAAAAAATGAACTAGATTTATTGAGGATCGGATCGAAAAGAAAGAGTTAGACTAAAATCTACTTTATTTTTAAACTAAAAATATGTAAGAACTGATTATGATGCTTAAAGGACTCGTGGGCCGCGACCCATTACCAGGCCTACCTACGGCAGCTACTAGGACTACTCGCTGGACCAGTGCCTCAGCAGCATGCACGGAGTGTGCCACCAACTTTGCAGACAACCAGGTGCTCAAGCTCTACGGCTTCCAGCACCGGCCGCTGACAAGCCCCAAGGCAGGCGGCTCCAGGGCCGGCTCTGGGCTTAGGCCATGAGTGCGACGGCCTAGGGCTCAGGCCAAGGAGGGGCCCAAATTTTTTTGTGTGTACATATACTATTCAATCCAACTCCAATAAGATTTCACTCAGCTTAGGCCCCCCAACCAACAGCAGCCATAACATATTTGAGGTAATCATATTAGCAAAAACTATAACCATATTATGTCCCAATGTTTGTTTTCTTAAGGGGCCCAAGTATTAAGCTTGCCCTAGGGACCTCAAGAATATAGAGCCGGCCTTGGGCGGCTCACAAACCAATCACAGAACCTGCTGGAAGCCAAGGAGGCAGATCTCAAGAAGTCAAGATGGATGCCAGGTTTGATAGGCCGTAGGTGTTTTCTAGCAGAGTAAAAACTCTAATCTTGGAATGCTTTGGAGGAGGAACCGGGATTCACTTTTGTACTAGTAACTACTGCAAGAACAAGTGTGATATACAGTGGCTGAATAGCTATTATTTGTTACAAAGTTTTAGTGGGATTCAGAGAGAATTGAAACATGCCATAAGATGATTTTAAACTGCAAATGTGATATACAGTGGCTGAATAGCTATTATTTGTTACAAAGTTTTAGTGGGATTCAGAGAAAATTGAAACATGCCATAAGATGATTTTAAACTGCAAATTTTAGTTTATCTTTTCTTTATATGTGTTTGAATATTTTCACATGTATTTTATTTTATAATCTCTTTATTAACAGAACTACAGTTTGTCATTATATGTACAACTAACAAAATTATAAATTGCATCGTCTTATTTATCCAGTATTATAGATCATGAATTTGTTCCAAAATTTTCTACATATACATCTGCTTATATGAAAGATAAAGTGTTTATTTTTTGTGGCATATCTGATATTTTATTTAAATTCAAATTAAAATGGACTAATTCAATCATTATGTTTGTGAATTGTTGTAGGTTTCTAGCTAATATTCTATTTAAATGCAAATTTTTTGTTCTCTCTTTTAATAACAAATATAAGTAATGTCGGTTTGTAGAATTTAGGATGGTATTTACACAAAAGAAAAACTTTATACATTTTTTTAAACCTACAAATAGTACATGAAGTGGTGTGACAATGTACTGCATTCAATACCAAATTTAGGTCATATTTTTAACTTAATAGGTATAAATTCAAATGACCAAGACTTTCAAATTGTTTTTCCAAACCTCAAACCATGTAAACATACTAAATATTTTTAATGGTATTCTTTCTCTATTGTGTTGATTTAGTTATTTTGCGGTAGTAGAGAGTTTTATGGTACAACTGGAGCTAGTGGTTGTACAACCTATTCCTCTTATTCCTTTTTCCGACCAAAACATCCATTGTCTAAGATCACTTTGTGAATCAAAGCAACCAAGAAATAACATCGTTATCAGTGTTGTACAAATGAGCTATATGCTAAGCATTTCTTTGGTTCAGTTGTATAATGTGCTATTTGTTGGTTTTTAGAGAAGGATGATGAATTCGGGGTTTATTTGTTGGTTTTTAGAGAAGGATGATGAATTCGGGGTTTAGGGAAGATCACTAATGCTCTCGCTGTTTTATATATAGAAAAAAAGTGCTTTACAATTTAACCCGTGTAGAACTTCATAATCTTACACGACTGTCCATACCAAAAGATATTTTGCGGAGTATAAATATGAATATCGCGATGTTTTCAACAGCTGTTTTATCCTGAATCAAAAGTACACCAAACTGCCGAACAAGTAACAGCAAGTCAGTTGTTATACCTGCTGCAAAAATGATATAGCCAAGAACAATAATCAATTAATACAAATACATAGTAGCTGGTTAATATTCAGTGTCGCCATCCCCGTTTGCCACCCGCCTGACCTCAGCACTCGCCAGCTACCGGTGCTCCACGCCGGTGATGCACCGGTCCAGCAGGGCCTGCTGCGCGAAGTGTGTGACGAGCAGCCACCACGCGCCGTCTTCACAATGATCTGATCTACTGTTGCCCTAAAAAAACTGATCTGATTACTGTTCCACCAGCCCAGTCCATAGACCGTGCGGGTTGTGCTCGTTCTCGGTGTACACCTTGTCCATCCACAGCAGCCCCTGTCGGTGAGCATCAACAGGTGGATGAACGCTGATGAGTGGCCGTCAGAATCGAACGCCGGCCGGCCGTGTTCAGGGTCGCCACGCCGTGAGCAGTTTCCTGGCCTCGTTGGTGTCCCATGCGTCGAGCAGCGCCGAGAGGCAGCGACCACTGGAAGTTGCGAACCAGAAGAGCGCTGCCGCTGTATATATGTCTGAAGAAGTAATCGCGGTGGCCGAGGACGATGACAAGGTTGCTCGCGACGCACGTAGCGCCCGAGCTGGACCGAGCTCCAATAATCCCACGTTGCTGTCCACGCGTACCGGAGCCACTCTCAAGCTCCGGCCTCCGGGAGTCCGGGTGCGTAAGCATGAGCCACCACAGCAACGGGCACTTTTGGACCAGCACAGCACCCCTTGTCTTGTGAACCGTGTCGTGCACCATCTCGATGGGACCCCGGGTTTGGCGTGCAGTCACCACCGGCGCCCTTGACGTTCCTGCGGCCCCGACTGTAGTCCGTCGACCACGACGCGCCGGCGTGGTGCTGCACACGCCGTGTCTGCTGCATCCTCGTCGTCGTCGTCGAGGTCGGAGAGTCAGAGCGTATCCGGTGGAGGATGCGCTCGATGTCCACGACGACCCTGCCGTGGTCGGAGGCAGAGTCGGAGCCGGAGTGTGGGCGAAGCGATTGACGCCGACGGTGAGGTGGAGCACGAGAGGGAGGCGTATAGGTAGGTGATCAAGGAACGTTGTTTTGGGGTGCAATGCAGTGCAGTCGCCGACGCCACACGCCAGAAAGTACCTCGAGGCAGAGGTAAAATGAAAAACTGCACGATCTGCACAGATTATCAGCCGAGATTCATGTACTAGTAGATTCTGCATTGTACTACTGTTAAATGGTCAGCATCGGCAAGAAAATGTACTGCGGTACGTTGCTGCTTGGCTGCAATCGTATCATCGCCGAAATCCTGGTAAGAGCATTACCATTAGCACCACCACCGCCGTCGTCATACCCATCGATAATGTTTCATACCAGAAGTGCAGAATCATCATGGACGTTTTGGTTTCCCCGTTCACAGTAGGACGATGGTACTCAGGACTGTTAGATCAAATTAATCACAAACTTAGCAGGATCACTAGTACTGGATAGATCACATTTAGTTCTTAATCAAAACTGAATCAGAGACACTTAGCATTTACCATTGAGGTTCATCTCTTAGTTAAAAGGATGACTGACGAGCTGTTGATGCAGTAGGCTCCTCTGCCACCGTAGAGAAAGTAGAAACGCTGGATGTCGATGTAGGAGAAGGGACACCAAGCTTCCACGCCTTTCAGCACCTTAGGGATTGGTTAGGTCAAGGTAGGAAACATCCCTGACGGCTGAACTCATAATTAACTCATGATTAAGAAAATCTATGGGTCTTCCTTTAGTTATATAGTGTTATAGACATGGGGCCGGGCCCTTAAGTGGACTGATTTTGCGTCCCAATCAAAGACAACTAATAGGGATTAGAGTAGGATTAGTATTGGGCTTGATAGCCCAATTAGACGAGACCAAGGTCAATTCCAATATTCTCCCCCTTGACCGAAGGTCAATGGTTTATTCTTTATAGTGTTTACTTTATTGATCATATATGCTCCCATCTTTAATGTGGTCATATTATTCTTTATATGGTGGATACATATAGATCAACAGTCTCCCACTTAATCGAACAATCTTAATCTTAATTTAAACTTTTGTTCGTCTTATGTTTACACTCAATACTATAACAAAACCTAGCCATTATGTCATCGGCAGACATTACAGACATACCGGGACTTCATTAACCAAAGCCACTATAATACTTTGATTAAACACTTCTTAATTTATTTTTTGGAAGTTTGTTTATTTGGTCTCATCCAGAATCATATTTCAGGTTAATTATCAAATCCATACTAATTTCGCGAAATAGGATAAGAGATAAGACCCTGAATCAATCATATAGCTAGCTATTTTCTTAAACATTAACATGACTTGATCCTGGAACCCTTCTTTCATAACATAATATCATAGTTGTTAATGGGCTTGACACCATCAACTCTATGTCACTACTTGAAAGGGATACTGTAATCAAATACAGTAACATTAAATTTAATCAATGTAAACTTAATAATAATAATGATACCGGAATATATTTTATATGTCTGTCTTAAATAAAACATGTCATGTAAAATTAGCATTAATAATGCTAATCTTGTTTTAGAGCTTTCTGCAGAATCGCTCACATTTGCAAGAGTGAAGGATATAAAACTTAATTGTGCATATTTTTATCCACACACTCCCACAAAATTTTATCTGAATAATTTTTAATTAAGTAAGCATGTTATTAGGTGTATTGATCTTTGAAACACCTTCTCCAGTGGACCTCCCCTGAACTAAAACTAATAAAATTTGTCAAGCATTCCGGCTTATCATGCTAAGTCAATTAATTATAGATCTTAGCATATTGCTTTCATTGAAGCTTTAGGAACGTCTTCCAATTTATCTTATTCTCAACTTTATACTTATAATATTATTTGTCATATAACGTAAATAAAACAGGCATAGTTGTGTATGCATTCACATATTGTCACTTCAGAGCCTCGCATATATTTAGTACTCCGATGACAATTCTAATACTCACTTTGGTCTCATATTAGTGTACTACTCCTCCAGAATCTAGAAAAGCATCACGAGATGTAATTTATGATATGATGAAGACTTTTTCTCTTTCTTGGAACGCATACTTATTTCTATCAGCTTACGGAGAAAATATTCACCTTAGAGTATCAGGATAATAATTAATCCACCTTAACTTTATAAAATGAATCATGGTTGCCCATAAAACATACAAACTCATATTGAGTTATGAATTTAACATCTTATTTTTCTTTGGAATCACTCTTCAAAACTTGTAGACCCATTACAGCCTACTGTTTTGATTCTATCAGAAAATTGCTTTGACATGAACTCTACTTATGTTCAAAATTTATAGACTCCTTTGGTTATAATCTTAGAAATAACTGAGGGTCATTAATTTTGTGCCTAAAATTCTTAACTTACCATTAATTATTAAATGTCTCTGTTGTAGTTATATAACTTAGTGTAGATCCTCAATAGAGTTAGGAAAATAATGGAGAAATACTTATGGCACATAATATATATGAGAAAATCATATATGTATATATCTTAAATCATCAATATAGAGAAACTTATTCTATATTTCATTAAGATTCTATTCTTCCCATTTCTTTCCTTCTTTGCGAGCTTCCACTGAATTCTGAATAGATATAATATTAAAAGTGTCGGCCCATAAACTTATCTGAAATAATTTATAATGATAGCTCTCTTATCTTGGCATGATGTTAAGTCACTGATCAACTTTTCTTACTAATACGATTAATATTCACAAAACAGCGGTGGTCAGAATCGTGAACATAACCATACTTCAATCATCTCTGATTCCATTATACTAATCCACAACAACGGTGACTAGAAATGGATAGCACAACAGAATCTATGAAAATTATCCTGTACCCAGCAGCGGCCAGAGTAAAGAATAAAATCACAATGACTTATTTGAGATAATTGACAATAGTACAATAAGATGCACATAAAAGTATAAATTTTAATCCTACGGTGGTCTGATTAAAATCACGCAATAAGCTTCAACTTGCATCACCGGTGGAAAAAACAAGCGAAACTTAACTTAAACTCATAATTAAACAAAGGTGGTCAGAATTAATTATAAGTGTATTCTAAATAAACTTCTTGTTGGTTCTATTCAAATAGACGCATCTTAGTGTACTTAGTGGATAATCATGTCTAGCATGATAAAACTGCTCTTGAACTTACTCTTATTTATCAGTGACGGGATTAGGAAATCAACAAGTATCAAACCAATACGCCATCAGTAGCACAACGGCATACTGAGACAGCATTGCTCATAGTATTACTGAGAAAATCTTATCCTTAATATTATGCTTTAAAGACTTATACTTAAATTTGTATACTTCAAAGACTTATACTTAATTTTGTCCATAAACTTATGGACAATGAATTATCACGGAGAGAATTATTACTTTATTCAAAAGTTGATGAGATCAATTCTTAATTAACAAGAGCAGTTCTTAATATATCATCTTAAATGGAGCATACTATTGATAAGACATTCCATTCTCCCCTTCGAATTGGTGGTCTAAACGTGAGTGTGCCATATATTCGCAAGGTCTCATCACTTAACGTGTAATATCTTATTCTTATATACTTAAAATAATCATAATAAAATTATGAAATTTGCTTGTGAGAAAGCAAGAGAATGATAATAACTTAAACTTGATGATATAAGAGATAACTTCAAAACTAAGAGATAATGTACTCATAAAACACTGATATATTTTGAAACAAAACTTTCACTGAGGTACATTGAATGACATCAAACTGAATGTTGAATCCACTAAACAATTCTAAATAAGGTTGCTAACAATATGAACTTCAACTTATTATTATTTACTAAAATTAAGAACAACTCTCCTGATCTCATGGATCTCTCAATGATTCGTTAATGTAATGCTCCACGCATGAGTCGGGAAGATTCATTCCGAGGGCCTTAACCTCATAAGCTATGTCCGACATGCTGTTAATATTCTTTGCTAATTCACTTTGCCTATCATAACGTGAGGTAGTAAATCTTTTTATGAGGAATTTTACATAGTCACTTATGTAACTTTCCTCTATTATGAAAAACAATTCCATAACGGTCTTGTCATCATCATCATGGGAATGCTCCCCTTATGTCATCTGAGATTGAGCGCTTGATAATTCCTTTGGCAAACTCTTTATTCAAATATCTTCTACTCAAAGTCCTCAATGCCAGAAGTAGGAGGAAATGACTTAGCCTCACCAAGCACATAATCAAGCTCCAAAAACTTAAAAATGTCTTACACCTTGGTTTTCCATAAAGGAAAATCAATGCCATTTAGTCTATATGAAGACTTAATGGTCTTTATGTAAGCTGATAAGACCAAATGATAATATTTAGTCTATATCATACTCTTATGAAATTATCATGGGCAAGAACCCTAATTATCTTAATGGTGCAAGTACTTATAGCAACTAGCACATATAAAGAATGCAACTTATGCATTTGTCATTGACCTTAAGGCATAACTGATGGTGATGGAAAGATAAATAAACTTAAATCTGGAACTTAAGGATTCAACACTTAAAACTTATTCATTTAGTGGCAAAAACATAATGAAAAATAAAATAGCACTAAAGTTATTAGAACTTAATAGGTCACTTAACATAATATTCTCAGCGACATATAATCTTAAAATGATGACATAAACATTTGAGAGAACTTATTTTGATTATCTAAAATAAAACTTAATTTTGGGAGCAAATTTTTAAACTCAAAAATTTTGGCGAAATTATCATAATCATTACACTTATTCCTTACACTTAATGACTAAATTAATCTTACACTTATCTCTTAAATTATTATAATCATTAAAGTCCCAATATGTAACTAAAATAAATAAATAAATTATTTTATTGGACAAATATAAATTCTCAAAATGACAGCGGAAGCTTAAAATGCAGCAAAATAAAATATTGTTATGAACATATTCTTGAGAATTTAATGTAAAATAATTTTCCAATTAATAATTGAAAAAATGTGCCAAACAAACTTAGCAAAATGATCCCAAATTTTACTGCACCAAATTCTTAAAATATAACTTATAATTTCATAGCAAAATTTGAGCTCATAAATAATTCTTAATTTCTTAATTACTTAATACTAAATTAGGGATTAAGACTGAGCGAAATTATTAAAGAAAAATGAAACTTAGGTAATAAGAAAAGGATTTCACCAAATCTCGAAAATGGCCCGTGAAGGCCCACGAGCGCAGCTAGCTTAATTTCCGCGCATGGCCCAAAACGACCCGACGTAGCTCGGCCCACAGCGCGCAACGGCTCGCGGCCCAGCCGGTGCACGCAGCCAGCAACGCGGCTCAGCGTGCGCATAGGAGCGAGGCCCAACGAGCGGGCATAGCCCAGCGACGCGCACACGGCCCAGCGCGGCCAGTCCAACAGCTCAGCTAATGCGGCGGCGTAGGCGCGCGTGACGCGGCTTGTGGCTTAGTGCGGCCCACGCATGGCGGCCTAGAGCGCGAACGAAATCGGCCCACGCATACGGCTGCTCCCCACCCCGCATTGATCTTAGCTATTCACGGTGATCCAACGATGGAGGTTGGTCCGTGACTGAATAAAATTGGAACCGGCCGAATCGAAACCCTAAAAACTCACTCTCTCCCTCACTTTCTCTCTCTCACTCACTACGGGAGCTGTGGCAGTGGTGAGGGTGGTGGGCGACCGGCGCCGTCCGGCGACGCGCTAGGGCCTTGCGCGCGCCCGGGATGGCGACACGCGCGCCACCACAAGCTGCCCCGCCGTCTCTTCTCCTCACTCCCCTTTCCCTCTGCTCTGGATCTGAGCTCAATGACGGCCACCCGCGCAGCCTTGCTGCGGTAGCCATGGCGGCTCCTCTCACCGGCGCACGCGTGCGACCAAGTCACGCGCGGCTCCATCGAGGGCCGCCTCCGTGGTGCCCTGGTGGCTCAGCTGATGCGCACGAGGTGGCAAAGTACAGAGCATGGCGTCGGTGGTGCGAAAGGCCAGCGACGACGGCGGCAACCTAGTCTCAAAAGGCCGACGACGGCAGCTCGGGTGCGCTCGTGTGACGAGCTTATGCGGCACGGCTGTTTCCGGTCCCACGGGACGCACGTGGCACCTCGTAGACGGCCGGTGGGAGAAGGACCTCGACGTCCACTCGCGGCGGCTCATGCCATGACAGAGCGACGACCTGAGATAACAGCTTATCTTTGGTCTCGATCTCAGGTAGAGTTAGGGTTAGGGTTAGGCGGGATTTGCTTAAACAAAACCCTATCTAATCTCAAAAAAAAATGATGCGGTGTGGTTAACCGAAACTCTAGCTCATTAATCTTAGGCTTAAACATGAGATTAATCATATAAAAACTCACTGATCTACTGCATCTAGACATGAATCCGAAACTGATCTAATAAAGCACTGCTTAATCATGACTAGAGCAACGTTAATTACCTCTGTTAGAACTAGATCAACTTAAAATAACTTAAACATGAATAGATCTAGTCTAATATCGAACTGCTAATCTTAATTTCAACACTATAAGATCTAATTGACTATGTAGGCGTCTGATACCAATTGTTAGATCAAATTAATCACAAACTTAGCAGGATCACTAGTACAGGATAGATCACACCTAGTTCTTAATCAAACCTGAATCAGAGACACTTAGCACTTACCATTGAGGTTCATCTTTTAGTTAAAAGGATGACTGACGAGCTGTTGATACAGTAGGATCCTCTGCCACCATAGAGGAAGTAGAAACGCTAGATGTCGATGTAGGAGAAGGGACACCAAGCTTCCACGGCTTCCAGCATCTTAGGGATTGGTTAGGTCAGGGTAGAAAACATCCCTGATGGCGGAACTCATGATTAACTCACGATTAAGGAAATCTATGGGTCTTTCTTTAGTTATATAGTGTTATAGACGTGAGGCCGGGCCCTTAAGTGGGCTGATTTTACCTCCCAATCAAATACAGCTAATAGGGATTAGAGTAGGATTAGTATTGGACCTGATAGCCTAATTAGACCAGACCAAGGTCAATTCCAACAAGGACAGCAGCTCACGCCGATGTGTCAAGATCATGATCTCCTGGTTAGCGAACATGGCTTAGCTCGTCATTGTAATCTTGAAGAACAAATTGGTGAAGGTCTTGCATGCATGAGGAGGGTTAGAGGTGATGAAGGAGGCCATCGTAAGTTTCTTGGTTGTGTGGCTGCTAGGTCAGGAACGTGAGGAAACATTTGGTTATCCCGGGGTCAAGGGGGATCAAGGGTCAGATTTCTCCATAGAATAGGTGGGAAAGTAATTAGCGGTTACATTTTATTTTTATTTTATTTTTTTGAATTTTGAGAGTATTCTTTTTTTTCAGACACTTTGATGGGAAGATCATCTCCTTTTATTAATAATAAATAGATATTAATGCAGTCTTGGAAGTAACTACTGCACAAACAAGCACAACATCTAATGTGACTAAATTGCTATTATTTGTTTATATGTTTTTAGTTGGATTTATAACAAACTCAAACAGGCCAGACGTGTATGATTTAAACAATGTGATTTTGTGCGCATCATGCCATTAGAACATTGTTATTCATAAAATTAACTAAATTAATTTTTTCTGAATACAAGCATAGAAATATATTAGTTTTTTAAATAACTTTTGTTTTCATCATCTTTTATCTAAACCTTCTTTTCTATTTTGATGTTTAAATATATCTATGCATGCTATGAAACACTGTACTTTTCAATATTTAATGAAACATATGGCATATCAACTCAAAGTGTTCAAAGTAATCACATAAAAAATTTGATAGCACTAGTGTTACTCTGTTTTGTTATATCTATGACATAGCCTAGCACTTCGTATCCATATGCACAATTGACAAATATAAAATTTATATAACATGATTTTTCCAAGATTCTACATTTTTAATTTGTTTTCGGTTTTGTATCAACAACTAGATACAATTACAAAACAAATAGAAATATCATGAGCATAAAAAAGGATTTTATTGATATAAAGAAGTAAGTTTATGATCCTTAAAATCCATTGATTATAAGGCCATAGTTTTATAACATAGTGTATTTGATACTAAATTTGTGTCATGATTTTTATAAAAAATAAATTATGTAAAATATACGGCTCCAAAAGGTCAAAGTTAAGTTATCTAGTCTATAGGTACTTCAGCTTATCTCAACATAAGTATTTTGAATTATTCCTCCAAATCCTGTTGTAGAAATAGACTAAATATTTATATGTTGCTCCTTGATTCTTTTATTGTGTTTATTTAGTATTCATACTATTCCTTTACAAATAAAACATTATCGGTTGGTTAAGCTCATTGGTCGTTTGTTAGTTGAGTGAACCAACATACATCACTGTCAAGTTGTACAGATAAGTTATATGTGAAGCATGTCTTTGGTTCAAATATATCATGTGATATTGTTGAATTTAGAAATAGGATAATGGATTTTTAAGAATTGGATAAGAAAGCTAATGGACACACATGAAAACCTAGAAAATGAATTGATGATCCTTAACCATCGCTTGCTATGCTTTGTGTTATATATGAAGTCAACCTACATTTTAATCACTATGGAACTTCATAGTCTTAGACTCAATTATATATTCTTATATCCGTAACAAAAGATATTTACAAAGGATTATGAATAATATCATAATGTTTTGAACCACATAGACTCCTAGAATATTGCCCTGAATAAAAAGTCAAAATAAACACCAAACAAGTAATCGCAAGCCAGTTGGTATGTCGTCCTCTTGCATTTTACACTCATGAAAGAAAAAGCATCCTCCTTGGGCTGAAGCAGGGTCATCGGCCTGTTCGCCACCCTCCTGACTTCAGCGCTCCCCAGCCACCGGTGCTTGAAAGCCATAGCGCCTGAGAGCACCCTGTCTGTGGTCAGCAAAATCCGAATGCACGTTCCACGCCCATGATGCACCGTCCAGCGCGTGCAGGTAGGAATCCTTCTTGGTATACACCTTGTCCATCCACACCACTACACCAGTCCAGAGTCCTCCGCGAGCAGCCAGGCGTCGATCAATGAGGCGATGGCGAGACTGGTCGTCGGCCTCGAACACCGGGTGGCCGTTGACTGTCAGAAGCTTTCCGGCGAACCAACATCGTTACCGTCGAGGCATTTTCGGCTCCATAGTGGGTCCGACGCGAGCAGCTCCAGCGACCACTGGCAGTTGCGGAGCAGGAAGCTATCAGTGTGTTTAACTGCTGATCATGATCACGTTTCACGACCTAGGATCAGGAGCTCTGCTTGAAGAGGTACGTAATCGTGGTGGTCGTAGAGTTGCTTGCCACGTTTTGCGCTCGACCGGGAGCTCGAAGCCGGTGTCGGTGAGGACCGGCCGTGGTCAGCCTGGTTTTTTGTATCCCGGAGCTGGCAGCGGTTTTGCGTGCAGCCGGCGACGGCGCTTGACGTTCCAGCGCGCGTCACCCTGCCGTGGTGTTGCAGCGTGTCGTGCTGAGCGCCGATGTCCTCGATATCGACGACCCTGCCGTGGTCATAGATAGAGACATCGCCGGAGTAGGCGAGGCGGTTGATGCCGATGGTGCGCGGAGGACAAGAGGAAGGAGATCAAGGAACGTTGTTTGGGAGCTGGACTCGCAGTGAGTCCGTCTCCTGTGCAGGGCGCCCTGCAGATAATAGGTGCAAAGCGCCCTGCACATAATAGGTACAGGATCAATGAGTGTACACCACCTATCATGTTTTGGGTCCACAAATATTAACAATATCAGGAGGTAATTAATTTTTTATTTAATCATAATAAGATTGATATGGGCGTACAATACACGGCGCGTCAGTGCCGAATACTCCGTGCAGTTTCACACGCGCGCGTCACCATTCATCCTTCAACTCTACACCATCGTGTTCAAGAATCAAGATTGATCTCATCCACTTGTGCGCGTAAGTAAGCCGAGTTCTCCTCCTCTTGGTTTGGTTGGTTTGTCCTGCCAGTGAGTTGTTTCATGAGACATGGAGAGGGAGAGATGAGAGAGAGAGCATGCATGGAAGATTTCACATCTAATATCCCATATCTTCACAAGGTATATATGTTTCATGGCTAGCCAATTAAAAATCTTAGTATTGTCCAGTTGTTCCATAGTCCCTCTTCAAATCTGGATGAAACAAACTCCCTGGGAGTAGGGAGCAATATTACTTCAGTTGTTATTGGGCATGTGAACTAACTAGACGAACAGGAGAGCACCTGGACCGTATACAAGATCGATTTGAACGACGACGACCCGCCGACTCGAGCGCGCGTGAAGCAGAAGAGTATTTGCTGCTGCCTACGTCTAAACGTCCCTACTCCGTGTATTCAGGATTAGGTTCCAAAACTGTTGATTTTGTTGGACCCATAGGACACGTCAAACAACCATTGCCCCAGCACCTAATAAGTGCAGGGCGCCCTGCACCGGAGCTGGACTCGCAGTGCATTCCGCGATCGATGCCAGAACTTCGAGGCGGAGGTGAATATAAAATTGCACGATCTGAAATAACTGTTGGCTGGAGGTGGGTTGGGCCGGGCCAAAATCAGGCGGCCCAAAGCACAAAATTTCGGCCTGGCCCAAGGCACGGCTCGGCACGGACATATTTCGTACCGTGCCGTGCCGGCACGGGACGTCGGGCCATGCCGTGCCTAAGTTTTGGGCCCGACGGGCAGCACGGCACGGCACGACGATTGGGGCCGTGCTTGGGCCGACAGGCATGAAACTGGCCCGGATGCAAAATACGGCCCATCGGCACGATGCAGTCCGAAGCGGCACGATATAGTTCTCCCGGTTTGCTTTATTTTTTTATTTTGATTCAGAATTTCAAATTCAAATCTGTTTAAAC
The DNA here is from genome assembly GCA_030378355.1 of Eleusine indica. Lineage (NCBI taxonomy): Eukaryota > Viridiplantae > Streptophyta > Magnoliopsida > Poales > Poaceae > Eleusine > Eleusine indica. The sequence continues at coordinate 53,515,608 of CM059494.1, forward strand.
TTCGCATACATAGTCTAAATGGGTTGAAGTTTTTTACTATAATCTTCTAAAATTATTCTCTATCACAATGATACTTTGTCATTGTTATTGTATACTTAGATTTTAAAATGATCGTTCAATTTACTATAAGTCACTATTAACCGTTATCTTCTCTTTTTAAATTGAGTTTTCAAATACAGTAATAACTTACATGTCTTTATGCATATAATTTTAGTATATATCTTTTTTAGGTGCCTATATCTATAAAACTTTAGTTTTCCTTATGTTAATCTCTCAACATCTCATGGACTCATATCTTATTGAGTATAATTTGAACACACTTTGATATAAATAAATTTAAAATAAAGTTATCATAATTTTTTAGGTTGGGATAGTCTTGGGACAGTCACATGACAAAAGTCAATTCAAAATTCAAATTATTTTAATAAATAAAAAAAAAGAAACAATAACATATGTGAAAACTAGGCCGTGCTCGTGCTTGACCCGGCACGACCGTGGCCCGTCGTGCCACGTGCCGTGCTTGGGCCATGGTTTCCCTATGGCGTGCCGCCCGGCACAGCCTGACTGGGCACGGGCGTGCCACCGTGGGCACGGCACGGAACGGCCCGAAGCACAACAGGCCCGTGTCGTGCCGGCCCGGCATGGCCCGAGTCCCAGGACTAGTTGCGACCCAGGCGACCCTGGCGGCAACGACGGCGATCCTCATGCCGCCACCCTACCGTCCACCCGCAACCACCCACCACCACCCTACGCCACTCCACCTAGCCTTGTGATAAGCCAGCGCCGCGCACTAGGCCCCACCTTGGAGCTCTGTGTGCACTTGGCGTGCCACCGTCGTCAGGCCGGAATGCCGAGCTTGGGATCACTGTACAGGATCAGCTGCTCTATGATTTCTATTGCGTCGCGGTCCCAGGTTCCATCGCCAACCACACTTCATTTCACCTCCCCCTGGTTTGATCTGGCTAACCCCCCCATCATTCGAGCAAATTCAATGCATTTTACGTCTCCAACCTCCTTAGAGCAAGTATAGTGCAGTACACTCAACTGACGAAAGTATTTACCACGTCATTAAAATCTGAGATGGAATAGAGAGAAATCCGGAGAGAGACGGGCGACTCACCAGGGTTGAAATAACCGAAGAAACCGTCCGGCTCGGTTTGATGAAAAACCAGACGGTTAACCGAAAAAACCGGCCGGTTAACCGTTTGCTATAGTAACCAGGTCCAATTTTTTTTAGGTTAACCAACCAATTAGCACGACCGATTTCCTAATTAACCGGAATAACCGGCCGGTTTTCACCGGTTATTAAAACCCTGCGACTCACCAGTCGCTCGCTTGAAGCAACAGAACCGAGACAGTGCTCCCTCCCCGCGGTTGCATGCGACTGAGCCAGCGCTTCTTTTGTCTTCCATTGGCTACCTCAACATGCAAGAATTAATTTTTATAGCCACCTTTCCGCCAGACCAGTATACTTAATTGGCTTTTTCAAAGGCTGAAAGTGACGTGACCACCGCCATTTCGCCGGCAGCAGGCGGTATCATTAGCCATGCTCTTAGCTACCGTCTAACTGCGCCCCCAAATCGCATAATTGCGACCTAGGTTAGTGCGTTCGTTTTTTCTGCCCGTGTCTCGAATCAAAACGTGGCGAATGCAATCAGAGTGTGTGGCTCCCTGCGTTTTGGTCCCTCGGTCTGCCTTCTGCACCCGTCCATGGCGCGCGCGGCGGACGCCGCGGCCTCCCTCCCTTCCGGCCAGCGACACCGCCATCAATGCGGACATGGGCGATGTCAACACCGCAGGCAAGGCTGCCAACGCCACCCACGTTGCTGACGAGCGCGGGGCTCCAGGCAAAGAGCATTCAAGCGCTTGCCCACCCACCCTGCGCTGTGAAAAGATGTCGCAGCAGGATACGAGACGAGTGCACCGCCCCCTGGTCCCCAGCATGCTCCCCTCGCTGCTACCTCTACCAGATGTTGACACGCGTCCAGTGCCAACTTGGACGCCTCAACAGACCCGCTCTCCTGTCCCCTCAAGCTTCAATGCCACCCCTGCCCCCAGCAAGCAAAGCTTCCTACAAACGCTGCTCAGCCCCTCCGCCCCCCCAAAACGCAAGCCCCGCACGCCCCCTCCCAACATCACTATGGCCGGCTGGATCACGTTGTCTCCTCATGGGAACGGTAGGTGTCTAGTCGTTTGTAACAGCTGGTGCCCCTGTATCCAACATGAGTAGCAACGTTAAGTTAATCCGTGCTGTGTCCTGGAACGTTCGTGGTCTTGGTGACTATATATGACAAGTGCACTAACGTTCGCCACGCGCTCTACTCTCTAACCCCATCTTTCATCTGATTACAAGAAACTAAGCTCTCCTCGTTGGATCGCTTCAAGGCCAGCACGTTCTTACCTGTAGGCTTCACCTCCTTTGATCGCGTCGACGCCGACGGAAGTACGGGTGGGATCCTAACCGCTTGGAACCCGTCCTGCTTCTCCGTCGTCTCAACCACACACTCCACGCACGCCCTCACCACTAGGCTAGCCTCCACTCACACCGCGACCTCGAGTTCACGCTCACCAACATTTACGCTCCCTCCGACCACCGCCACACCTCCAGCTTTCTGGATGCACTTCACTACCTCTCCCTCTCTATCCAAGGGCCATGGGCAATTGTTGGGGACTTCAATCTCATCCGTGGCGCCGAGGACAAGAGCAACGCGCAGTTCAACCACACTCTCTGCACAGCTTTTAACAACACGATTGACTCGATGGCGCCAATCGAGCTACCTCTGCTCGACAGGCTCTACACTTGGTCCAACAAACGCGCTAACCCCATCCTCGCTAGCCTAGAACGAGCCTTCTTCAACAATTCGATGAGCAGCCTATTCCCGAACTCGTCCCTCACCTCTGCCACACGCGCCAAATCCGACCACACTCCCATCATTCTAGCCCTCTCCACCAACATCCCCAAACCTGCGACCTTTCGCTTTGAGAACGCATGGCTTCAGCATCAGGATTTCCTACCCACAGTGATCCCAGCCTGGCACGCCGTGCCGAGCGATGGCGACTCCGCCGGCGTCCTTGCTGCGAGCTTCAAGGCAGTTCGGTGCTCGCCAAAGGTATGGTCCAAGGTAAAAAAGATCCCCTCTCTCCATCATCCCAAACTGCAAATTTCTCATCCTTCTTTTTTATCTAATTGAAGAAAGCCGTGCACTCTCACCTGGTGAATTCATGCCTAGGCAAATCAGTCAGGACAAGCTCGACCTGGCCATCAAGGAGCGTGCTGCTTACTGGAAGCAACGGGGCAAGTACCGCAAAATATGTGAAGATGATGCCAATACAGAGTACTTACATCACGCGTGCTTCGCACCGGCTCCGCCACAACCAAATCCGCAGCCTGGAGGTCAACGGCGTCGCGCTGACGGCACACTGTGACAAGGTCCATGCACTTACTTCCCACTTCTCGTCGCTGTTGGGTGTTGCACCGACAGTTGAATGGAATTTCGAGTTGTCGGATATCTATGAAGGACGTGCAGTGGCCTCCCCCGAAGAACTGATCGCCCCATTCACAGAGGCAGATGCAATCGCTGCTATCAAGGCCATGAGCCGCGCAAGTGCGCCGAGGCCTGACAGTTTCGGACCAGGCTTCTACCAGGCAACCTGGCCCGACATCTCGGCTAAGGTCATGCGGTTCCTGCACTGTTTTCAGTCTGGCAACGTGGACATGGAGCGGACAAACAGAGCTCACATTGTCCTACTTCCAAAGAAGGACAATGCCGCAACGGCCGACGCCTATCGACCGATTTGCCTCCAGAACTGCAGTGTCAAGGTTGCATCTAAGATCATGACCACCAAGCTCCAGCAGCAGATCCCCAAGCTGATTGACATTGACCAGACTGGCTTGTTCCTGCTTGTTGCTGATGTGCTGCAATCTCTGATCAAGCACGACGGCGGTGTCCGGCACCCCATCTCGCTTGTCCGCACGTGTGCCGCGCTACAATATGCGGATGACACACTGCTTGTCCTCCGCACCGAACTGTCGGATGTGAGCCGGCTGAAGTTCTTACTTGACTCCTTCTCCTCCGCAACAGGCCTGCACATCAATTTCAGCAAGAGTACAATCGTTCCGATGAACGTGGATAACACCATCCTGTCACAGTGTGTCTCCATCTTGGACTGCAAACACGAAGGATTCCCCCAGACCTACCTCGGTCTCCCACTCTCGAACGAGAAGCTAAAGCTCTCTGCCCTCAGACCCCTGATCAGCAAGGCAGACAAGCATCTATCCGGCTGGGAAGCATCACTCTTGAACCCCAAGGCAAGAACAGTCCTCACCAATGCCGTGCTCGACAGCTTACCCACATATGCCATGATGGCGATCTTGATGCCTTCTGGCGTATTCGCCGCCTACACCTCCAAGCGTCGCGCCTTCATCTGGTCAGGCGAGGACACAGCAAGTGGTGCCGACTGCCTTGTCGCATGGGACAAGGTCACAACCCCCACGGAATGCGGAGGTCTGGGCGTGCGCGACCTGAACATCCAGAACCGCTGCCTCCTGCTCAAGCTGCTACACAAGCTCCACACCAGAACTGAATCCTCATGGGCATCGTGGGTGGCAGAGCATGCCGACATAGCTAGTATGGAAGGTGACCTCAATGGTGACCACTGGGAAACCATGCGAGCACTCCAGCCAGCCTATCAAGAACTGACCACAGTGAAGCTTGGCGACGGGCGCACCTGCTCCTTCTGGAATGACTCCTGGCTACCACAAGGCAGGCTCTCCGACAAACTGCCCGCACTCTTCAGCCACGCCTTGAAGCCAAGCTCGTCGGTGCGGACGGTGATCACTAACGGCCTGCGATCACATCTCACCCCGCGTCTGTCGCGCGTGGCCAAGACTGAACTGCAACTTGCGACTGCCTGGCTCGCCGACATCCAGATCTCCACCACACCAGATCAGCGTTGCAGCCCGCTCATCGACAACGACAACAGACTGCGCACAGCGCCGATATACAAGATGCTCGTGGCAGGCACCGATCACTCCTGCCCCTATGCACATTATGTCTGGCGCAACCGCTCTCCGCCCCGAGTTCAATTCTTCAGCTGGCTAATGGTGCAGGGCCGCATCAAGAGCCGGTCGACACTCCTCACAAAGCATGTTGTGCAAGACGCCACCTGCGAACTCTGCCGTGACGCAGCTGAGACGGCTGACCACCTCATCCTCCATTGCACAGTCTCCAGGGCCTTCTGGGCTGCCATTGGCGTTCAGCTCTCAAACAACATCAGTGTGCAGAACATATGGGAGATTGCTCGACCAGAAAGAGTGCCCCAGAACCACTACCATTGTTTCCTCCAACTCTGCTGCTGGATGATCTGAAAGCACAGGAATGCTTTCGTCTTCTGTTCTGAACCCCTCTCCCTCTCCCTGGAGCAGCTGCTACGATCGTGCAGAGAAGAAGCAAGACTCTGGCACTGCCGACTCCCACGAGATGACGCATCCATATCTGATAGCTGATGCTTGGTGCTCTCTTTTTCTTTCAATTATGTAAATAATATAATATATTCTGTTCACGTCACTATACTGTAAATCTTCATGGCCTTTTGAACCACTCATTTTATAAAATGGAAAATCAGGTGGGGACCTAATCCCCCCGTTGACCAGTCAAAAAAAATTGCACGATCTGCGCACATTATCAGCCGAGCCTGATTCCTGTACTGACTTCTGCATTGTACTACTGTTAAATGCCCAGCTTGGTTTTACCCCTAAGCGAAACCTTGGACAACTCATCATTAAAGAACTTTTTCTCCATTGGACCAGCGAAAGGTCAACCCTTTCAAAAACCACATCATTTGTTTGGCACCAAATAGACAAGCAAGCAGAGCAACTACGGTGACTTCTCTAAAGATTTTCGAATTAAAAGCTCTGCTTTGCTGACTGCAACATGTCATTTTGGCTCAAGTGTTGTGTTCCGATGAATATTGACAAACGGCTAGCACCACTTGCTAAAGATGCAACCGAAAAATAGATGAATGAGTGTCTCCTTAACTTGTGCATTACAATGGCCACAACAAATGATATTTATCCCATTTTCATTAAGAGAATGCTACTCCTAATGGATGTGTTTAGTTGTATATGTACACATCTAAAAAATTAAAAATAATGTCACATTTTGTTTGGGTAAATTTCTCATTTTTGTTTGATATTATTGAGAAAAGATTTTATGGTTGTCTGCATTATTTGCAAAGGAGACAATATATAGCCCCGTTTTGCAATATAAAAAGTTACTTTTTAAGTTCTTAATAAGTACATGAAGTGTTGAACATTAATTCTACACAATATGTGTAGACTAATATCTTCATATAACAATAGTATGACATTTTTTTATCCATAATCCATCGCCATACATATAGAAATGTACCCCTCTCATTTTGTCTCTTACTTCATCTTTGGTGATAAGACACTTCTACACCCACAAAGTTAGTACTAAAAATTAATAATATGATAACCAACTCAATGATGAACCAAAAACATATAAGATGAGAAACATAATCTTGTCAAGAGATGGGCAAATGGTGTTATTTTTTATGACTCGTTAGTATTAGTTGCTAAGACAAAAGGCGAACTGGTATTTTGTTGGGTTCAACTCTTCATCGATAATTGTATGTTGTTATCAGTTACCCATTTAATACAAATACATAAATTCTTAGATATTTCTCATGGTAATATTGTTCTTCTTATATTAAGAGTGTAGACCATATAATTTACATGATAGGATATGTTCATCAAGAAAGAGGAATTGCATCTATTTCTTTTTTTAAAAAATATTATGAATGTATCTATTGTTCTAACTTCTTTCTTTCCATGTTTTGTTATTTGTTTGATTGTCCTTGTGTTATGACACTTGTAGGTTTCATCTCTATCCCACCTTAACTTATTATTTGGAATTAAAGATTTTTTATTATTGTTGTTGAGTTGTATCACTGATGGAGCATGATCATCGTAACTTCAGCCTGTGATGATGAGAGGAGCATGATCCATCCCCACTGCTCCTCTCATCATCATCTCGGCCTTGTGTCCACCGGTTGCCCACCCAAAACCCAGACCCAATCAACTCCTAGGATTCATTTGCCCCGGCGGTTCAGCACTTTGTTTCATTTGGGATGTCTCTCACCATCGTACCGTCACTCGTTCCGTGTCAGACCACACACACATCAACTGTTCACCATTTTGTAAAGAACACACACACACACACACACACACAATTCGAAAGTAACTAGAAAGCACTATATTGCACATGAATAGATGATTCTACAATTGTAAGGCTCTGACTGGAACACGAGATTTCACCTCCATTGAGATGTCTCACTCGACAGAGCTACCACGAAATGCCAGCGCTCCAAATAGAGCCGAAACAGAGCTCTACACTATGGTATACTAGTACTATGAATATACGATTGTGTGCGGAGGCAGACACTGCTGGTAGCTGAAATAGAAGTTTTTTTTAGATAATGGAACAAGAGTCCTGCCCTCCACACTCTTGAAAAGAGTGAACGCAGCGGTTCGATACAAATGGGGAGCACTTAGACTTAGAGATTACAAGCTAACAGTTTCAGCTTGAGATACATAAGAAGAAAATCATCAAAAGCAAGACAACTAAGCTGTAATACTATTCGAGAACTTCCAACCAAACTTCGCAAACACCTCCATAACAACTGTCTTGAAAAGACGGCACGCATCTTTCAAGTTTGCTCTTGCATTCTTGTCTTTATGCAACAAAGACCAAGTGTGTGTCCAGTGCGTTTTCCTGAAAATTACCTGTATGAAAGTGTTAGTTTTACATCGATCAAAAATCATATCATTTCTATTTAACCATATTGTCTAGCAAACAGCTGTCAAACCAACACAAATTTAGCCTTTTAGTTCGGGTTGGATGTTATTGAGCCAAGTACCGAACATATGTGAAATGCTAGATGGAGGTTGAATTTCAAAAGTAATATGAATGGTATTCCAAATAAAAGCGAGCAAAGTGGCAGTCAATAAAAAGATGTTCTATGGTCTTCAAAGAGCTACAAGAAAAACAATTTAAATTTCCTTTCCATTTGCATTTAGCAAGGTTATCTTTAGTGAGAATGACTCCATTTTTAAAGTACCATAAGAAAATTTTAATTTTCAATGGCACCTTTAGTTTCCAAATAGGACACTTATATGAGACAATCCCCTCCTTAATTATGGACATATACATAGAGCGTGTGGAAAAAACCCCACTTTTATGCAAGTCCCATATGAACACATCCCTGTTGTTAGTGAGATTGGTTGTTAAAACCTTTCCTACCAGCTCATACCATGCTTTTAGATTGTCCTGTACTAGAGCCCTACAAAAAGATACAGTTAGTAGTGTAGTACTTAGTACTTCGGCCACCATTGCAGATCGTTTTCTCACTATATGATAAAGGCCCGGGTACTGTGATTTGAAAGGTCTATCTCCTATCCAAGTGTCCTCCCAAAATCTAATTTTGACGTCACTTTGAATCCGAAAATGACCAAATTCTAGAAACTTGTCATTAACTTTCATGAGACCCGACCAAAAGTGTGAATCCCCCGGTCGTTTTGTTACTTGGGTTAGCGTTTTATTTGTCAAATATTTTCTCCTTAGGAGATTTTGCCAAATACCATCCTCGTTGATTAGTTTAAAAAGCCACTTGCTCAAAAGGCATGTATTCTGTAATTTCAAATTTTGAATTCCCAAACCTCCATATTCCTTTGGATGACACAAGCTACTCCACTTAGAGAGTCGATACTTCTTCTTGTGTTCATCACATTACCAATAGAATCTTGAACGGTAATAGCTAATTTCTTAAGTATCCCTTTGGGTACTTTGAAAAAAGATAACATATACATTGCAAGACTCGTGAGGACCGAGTTAATCAATACAAGTTGCTTCCCAATTGAGAGTAACTTTCTTTTCCAACTACTAAGCTTTTTCTGAAATTTTTCTTCAATTATAATCCAATCACTATTAGAAAGCTTTCTATGATGCATAGGAATACCAAGATATTTAAAAGGGGTGGCTCCCGAGTAGCAACCAAAAAGGCGTGCATATTCACTTTCGAACTCCTTCGCTTCTCCGTACTAATATAACTCACTTTTATAAAAATTAATTCTATGACCCGACAGTTGCTCAAAAATGCTTAACACTAGTTTAAGGTTTTTGGCATGGTCTATATCATGTTCCATAAAAAGTATAGTGTCATTTACATATTGAAGGATTGAGAGGCCGTTGTCCACTAGATGCGGAATGACCCCTCTAAAGTCTCTTATTTTTCGCACGCTCTATGAGAATAGCCAACATATCAGGTATTAAGTTAAAAAGGAGCGAAGACAAAGGATCACCTTGTCTAAGCCCTTTCTTAGTCTAAAAATAGTGGCCACTATCATCGTTTACTTTGATTCCGACGCTGCCACCTTTAACAATTTGGTCGATCCATTTGCACAAAATTAGAGCAAATCCTTTCATCTGTAAAGTCTGTTAGACGAATGACCAATTAATTTTATCATAGGCTTTCTCAAAGTCTAGCTTTAAGATTATCCCATCTCGTTTTTTTCTATGCATCTCGTGGATAGTTTCATGCAAGATCACTACACCCTCCATAATGTTTCGTCCAGACATAAAGGACATTTGGGAAGGTTTTATGACTTTTTGAGCTACTAGAGCTATCCAATTTGTCATAACCTTTGTGAAAATTTTGAAACTCACATTGAGTAAGCAAATAGGCCTAAATTGTTGGATTTGTTTAGCTTCCTTTTTTTTGGGGAGTAATGTAATGATATCGAAGTTAAGACTAAAAATCGGAAGGTGGCCTTTATGGAACTCTTCAAAAAGAGGCATAAGATCTCCCTTGATTACATCCCAGAAAGATTGGTAGAACTCCGTCGAGAAGCCATTGGGCCCGGTGCCTTAATATATTCCATCTAAAAAAATGGTCTTCTTGACTTCTTCTTCCGTAAAGCATGAAGTAAGAATTTCATTTTCTGCCTCGGTAACTTGTGGGATGTCATCTCTCATCGATTCTAACATAGTGAAACTATTTTTTTTTAGGAGTACCGAAGAGTCCCTTATAATAGTTAGTGATATATCTTTTTAGATTTCCGTCACCCTCTATTATGTCCTCGTCTTGCACTAACTGAAAAATCCTCGTTTTTCTATGCTTACCATTTGCAACAAGCTAGAAATATTTGGTATTACTATCGCCTTGTAACAACTTAGTTGTCTTGGCTCTTTGATACCATTTTATTTCGTCCTCCCTTAGTAATTGCACAAGTCGTTGCTTGAGGCATTGCTTGAGATCAATCTCTTGTGCACTAAGAGGTTGTGATTCAGCTTTTTTGTCTAATTCATCTGCTTTTCTAATTAACTTAGGCACGGTGCAAAAAGAAGAGCATTAAGTTATTCTTGGTACAATTGTGGAAATAGTGAGGCAGGAGCGGTACCTTGTACTTAGCTTGAGGTCCAGAACTGGGTTGTTTTGCCATTGTGCACTGTTACACGCGTGACGGCAGCGAAGAGAGCTTCATCACTAGCATCAGTTGATAGCTCTGTGCCTGCCCATGGCTTGTCTGGACATTTCCATTTGAACCAAAGCCACCGTAGGCGCAGCGCTCTTGCTTGGCATTCCAGGTTCATGACTCCAAGTCCACCTCGATGTAGAGGTTTTCCAAACTCGCGCCCAGTTTACCTTGCATTTCCCACCGTGTAGCCGTTGAGTTCCGACCCATAGAAACCGTCGCCGAATTTTGTCCAAGTCTTTGTAGAACTTCTTTGGTGTCCGTAAGGCAGTAAGGAGGTATGTGGGGAGAGAACTAAGGACAGACCTAACCAATTCGCGTCGGCCCACGATGTCCATCAGCTTGCCTTGCCATCCACTGAGTTTGTTCATTGCTCTATCCTGGATCGGTTGAAGATGGACGAGTCTCAGTCGTCCATCGTCCAAGCGTGAGTGGCAGCCCCAGATAGGTAACTGAGAAATGAATCTGTTGGCCATTGAAACATGTTAGCACATCATCCAAGTCTACTTTGTCACAGCGGATAGGAGCCACAGAACGCTTGTACGGCATCCATAGGAGGTGGCTGCACGCTGAACGCGAAGCACGTTTGCGGGACGCTGGTCCAAGGCTTCAAGCCTCCGCTGTTCTGCACCCAGAGCGATGTGGTCATCAGGGGCATGGGCTTGGAGCTCCCGCTCGAATGCTTGATACGTGGCGTGTGGCGATCAACCTTGCCGTGTACACGGGCAAGCTGTACAATGAGGTGAAGGTGAAGGAGGCGGTGGCGCCTCGGGATAGCCGGATCTTGGACGGCGGAGGTGAAGGCTACGACGGTGCTCAGGGATAGCCGAATCTTGTCGCATGGTCGTGCGTTCTCGCGTAGAGAGGTCGCATGGACCTTCTTTCCCGCCTCTTGCTTCGGGCACACCTCCGCCACGATGGGGCCAGAGCCACATGCCACGTTCCAGGCTTCCGCCGTCGGTTTGGTCAACGTCAACCATCGGTGTTCTGAGTTGGGGTTTGGTCGATTCCCCGGCTCATCGCGGCTCGATTTGGTCGATTTCTTCAATGTCGACCATCGTTGTTCTTTGCTGGGAGCGGGCGCGGCCGTAGCGGCTCCAGGAGAGGGCGCGCGCGGCGTCGGCTCATGCAGGTGGGGCGACAATGTGAGAGATAGGAAAGTGAATAGGAGACTGACAATCCGACCCCACCGAGCATTGCCGAATATAGGAGCTTGGGCTTTCGGTTCCACAGGAGCTGAAAGTAATTTTTTGGCCCCTAATTTTGCATGCACGCATGCAAAAGAGAATGAGGCAATTGCATCACAAGACCTATTTTTATTTTAATATTAAAAAAGACTATTTTTATAGACTTTGGAGGGTTGGACCTTTTTTATGAATCCGAAACAGTTGTCAGTTCTTGTTTCTACTTTTTTATGGCTCATTTTTTTGTGATTGTTGCTTGTTGCTGAATTTTGGTCAAAATAGAGATGAAATGTTGTCAAATACTCAAAAATATGTCTAGATTTTTTTTAAAAATAATATGTACTAAAAATCATTTAAATTATGTTGAAAAACAATATTCATTTATTTGGTTGCACTTAGGTAAGAAAAGCTGAAATATAGTTGAATGTCTGTCAAGATGCAGCCGAAAAATAGATGAATGTTTGTCTCCTTCACTTGTGCAGTACAGTACATAGCACGCCAGATTTTTATTTGGTTAATTTTTCTCATGTTTGATATTATTGAGGAAAACTTTTATTTATGGTTGTCTAGCTTATTCCACGTTCCATATTGTTGTATATACAAAAGTTACTTTTAAGTTCTTAAATAAGTACTATATATATACAGAGTGTAAACCTTAATTTTACACAAATATGTGTATACTATAATATCTGCAAATAACAATCCTATGACATCTTTTATCATTATGCATTGCCTATGATATAGATCATTGTTCGTCGTCCCCATTATTTAGTATGAATAGTTTAATGGGTCAGATGGAGTACTTGTGTCTCACCCTAACATTATCTTCTCTCTTCTCACTTATATATTTTATCTTGTGTATATTGTATGTTGAGGTACTATAATGTCATAATAGCGTGTCCCTCTCATTTTGTCTCTAACTTCATCTCTAATGATAATATATTATAACATATACAAAGTTGGTATTTAAATTTAACAGAATGGTGAGCAACCCAATGATAAATCGGAAGGGTATATGAGCACACACATAGTGTTGCTGAGAGATAGACAAATAATATTTGTTTTCCATGACTTGTTAATATTAGTTGCTAAACCAAAATGTCAGCAGATCTCTTTGCTGACAGTTGTATACTTTTTATTAGTTACTCCTATAGTATAAAAACATGCATAAATCATTAGAGATTCTAGCCGTAATGTTGTTATGAGATGTCAAATTAAAAAAGATTGCATTGCTAAGTCAAATGTCTTTTTTTATTAGTCAATAATACAATCTTATCAATTATGAATTTTGAACTCAAGGTCCACGTGATCTAGCTTGAATCTTAGATCCAATAAAAGGTCTAGTTCATTTGGGGGCACAAGATGTATCAATACCATAATTAGTCCTAACTTGTTTGTGTTGGGTTCAATCTCTGATAGATTGTAGTTATGGGTCATATCTTTTTAGTTATAGGAAAGAGATATGTGATGCTATAACGTTGCTTACTAGAGATAGTGATAGACTGATATATGTGGCACTTCTTATGTCTGCATGCATTATATAATCAGTCTTATTGGATGAACTGTCTATTTTAACACTTTTATTTTCATCGAACTGTTGATTTTTTATCCCCCGCCCCTCCCACACATCTCTTTTACTCTTTTTTTTCGCTACCCTTTTTTCTTAGTTTTCTTTCTTTCCATGTTTTTTTATTTGTTTGATTGTCCTTGCGTTTTGATTATTGTAGGTTTCATCTACAGTCCATCCTATTTTATTTGAGATTAAAGGTTTTGTTGTTGGCACATTTATGAGCATGATCATTGTAACTTCAGCTCGTGAAACGTTTGCAACTTGATTATCATTCACTTCACTTTTTTTGCTAGCCAATAGTGAACAATATCTACTTTTCCTTGTGCGCACCAGCATCTTTACCTCTTTGGAGCAGAGTAGCAGACTATACATACATGCTCTCCCTCTTGTACCGTACAGCCTGAAGAACCAGGGAATGGTGACGGGAAAACATGGCCAGTGAGATATATACCGTTGCAATGATCCATCCCCACTTCTCCTCTCATCATCATCCCGGCCTTGTGTCCACCGGTTGCCACCCAAGACCCAGATCGAATCAACTCCTGAGATTTATTTGCCCCGGCAGAGTCCAGCACTTCATATCACTTGCGATGTCCCTCACCCATCGTATATCGTCACTCGTTCCGTGACAGAACACACACGTGAATTGTTTAACAATTTGAAAGAACACACACGACTATATTGCACATGAATAGATAATACAATTGCAAGGCTCTGCCTGGAACACAAGATTTCACCTCCAGCGAGATGTCTCACTCGACAGAGCTACCACGAAATGCGAGCGTTCCAAACGGGGCCGAAACAGAGCTCTACACTATGGTATACTACTAGTACTACGATATACGATTGTATGCGGAGGCAGACACTGCTGCTGCTAGTAGCCGAAACAGAAGTGGCAGCAAGTTAATTTAGGCACGGTGCAAAAAGAACAGCACTAAGTTATTGTTGGATACGGTGCGCGCCCCGTGTGGGTTTTGTCATGGATCGAGGAGGCCCCTCGGAGACACGCAGCCGGCAACAATTTGCGGCCGAGGTCCATCCTCACCACACGACGCGGGCCCCGCCGGACTCGGACGAGACGCGCCCCTGGTCCCATTCCAGGCAATGGCATCCACCACACAGCTCCGTTCCTTCCGCACGTGGTACAGAAACGGACGCTTCTTCCCTTGTCTTTTGCCTTAGTAGTACTCCACGGGCGTGCCGGGACAACTGTCATCATCCGACACGTCGTCGTTGGCATTATCAGCAGCACTAGCCTTGACGCTGTTCACGGTGAACGGCGGCGGCACGTACGGCGGCGCGGCGCACCGGAGCAACGCCCAGTTGACGCCGCTGAAGAATGGGTGGCGCTTGATGGCCGCCGCGCCGACGGTGGCGCCGAGCCGGCGAGCCGGGTCCTTGGCGAGCAGCGCGGCGACGAGGTCCCTCGCCGCCGACGAGACGGGAACGGGCGCCGCCTTGGGGAACTCGAGCGCGCGCGCCACGATGTTGGCCAGCGTCGTCTCGTTGTCGTGGCCCTTGAACGGCGTGGCGCCGTACAGGAGCTCGTACATGAAGACGCCCAGCGTCCACCAGTCCACCGTGCTGCCGTGGCCCTCGCCCGAGACGATCTCCGGGGCGAGGTACTCGTGCGTGCCCACGAATGACATGGACCGGAGCTCAACTGGCTCGGCAACGAACTCCAGGTCCAGACCACTACCGCCTCCAGATGGAAAGCTACTGTTTCCACCACCAGCGCCACTGGAAGAAGACTTTTTGTTGCGGCGCCGGCGGCCACGGCCCCCCGGGAAGAGCTGGAAGCAGGAGACAGCGGGGACGATGCAGGAGGAGATGGTGCATGACGTATTGGATGATGAGTAGTGGCCGGCGGTGAGGGCGACGGGGTCGGAGATGACGTGGGCGGGGGTGGGGACGACGGTGGGGTCGCACTTGAGGGAGAGGTCGAAGTCGGTGAGCATGATGTGGCCGTCGGCGCGGACGAGGACGTTCTCCGGTTTGAGGTCCCGGTACACGATGTCGATCATGTGGATGTACTCCAGCGCGGCAACCACCTCCGCCGCGTAGAACCTGCACACAATAAAAAAAAACACACAATGCTATCATTAGTGATCTATCAACTAGTTGTCAAACTCTTTATCATCATTGTTTAGCAGGTGTGTCATCATGAACAATCAATTTTGTCATTTCCGATTTCCACATCAACCATATCATTTAACCGCCGATCACAAATAATTTGCTCAAAAAAAAAATGCTTCATAAACAAGTTGCCGATGCTAGATGCAATGCCTTTTCGATACAAGTTTTGCACTGAGCTTTGGTCCAGCCCATCATGAATCACCTGACTTGGTACTGTATTCGTTAGGACTTGGATCAACAATTGGTTAGAACCTGCTCAAAGGTGCGCGCGTCTTTGCAATGGTACTGATACAGTACAGAAGCAGCTAATTGCACTACTACTTGCTACAAAAGCGTACAAGTGCACGGCTTATTACTTTATTCATGTGTGCTAACTAAATGACCCCACACACATTTGTGCAACGACAAAGTGAGGCAGGCACCTGTGTCCATCTGAATCAAGTGCTGGCATGTTGGATGACACTGTATTTTCTGCTCCAGCTCCAGTCCATCTCCATCAGCGCAGCAAAAGTCACAGGAAAAAAAAAAAAAGGCAACAGACAGTACTCGAATTAGCACATCATTGTGGTTGGAGGTTGCACGCTGCACACGGTGTGGGGCCTGGGCGCCTGGCCTAGTTAGTGCGGCAAAGGAATGGAACCCATGTGTGCATGCCCATTGTTAACTCCTCGGGGTAATTAGATTAATCCTTACAAGAAGTACCCTATGTTGATCTCGGACTGAACATGAAAGCCATAGGGCGTGCATGACTGCTTATGTTTCCGAGCTGTCATTCTTAAGCCATCACATGGGGGTTAATTAAAGCCTATTGACCAATGCATCTACATTTATGTGAATGTGAGAGCAGCAGTGTCATGTTCTCGAATCGGCTCCCGCGCCGTAGCAGTAGCACACGGGCGCCGCTCGTGCCTGTCACAGCCGGCCATACCGCGCCATGTGTTACGTGTTGATAATGGCGATGTTGTTGGCCGCAGGCAGGTGGGGTCGTACTCGTACCATTGCAATTCACATATTCACACACAGCGCTATCTGGATGAGTACTAGTGGTGTGGTGTTAAAGTACTGGTACGTGTTGGAAGCCGTTTCACACGGTGCTGCGTTTTGATTTTCCGACTCGTGCGACGACATGAACTTCTTAATGAGATGCCAAGCTATGCAGTAGACTAGTAGCAGAATAGTGTGGCGCCAAAAGTTCGTAACCATATTTTGCAGCTGATCCGTGACTACTCCATGTTACATGTACGGCGATCTAATAAACCTGAGTGTGGCCAAAGAGTATGTGCTGAGTTGACTCTGCCAGGCGTGGTACAGGGTACCGATGCATGATAATGCACCACCCGTGAGCAGTTGAGTCCTTGACCACACGAACGCAGAGCACATGATGCAGCGATCTATACTCGCGACCGTAGCCAGTATAATGCCACCGCTACTGTTTCAACCCGCACAATTTTCTAAGTGATCAAAAGACTTCTATGCTCTGTAAAGACTGTTCCGGAAGCGAATAAAATGGCAATCCGTGTATACATGGAAGACGTGGGATCGTCTTGATCGCTGGCTGCATGCGTGAATGTGTGACGCAAATTTGCACGAGGACCGCCTATGATTGGGACGTGATATGAGCGGGTGCACCTGTGTGGCTCTCAGAGTGACAGTGTGCATGGCGCCAATCCAAACTGTGTGAAACCGAAACGTGACAGTAAGCTCGACTCCATGATGTCTAATCCGACAAACAACATGGATCCATTCCTCATCATGTGTCAGTGTCACATCACAACTATACTCCACTGTTTTGTGCTGTAGTAACCGTTTTGGTCGATTAAGGATACACACAAGCAGCAGTAAACTGATGATATTCATTGTGTTGTGTGTGTGTTTTCATGACGATGGGACGGGTTTTTTCCGAGCTTACTAAACCTGCAGTACGAAAAATACACAGGGATGCACGCCTAACCGAAGACAGATGGGGCCGAGCGCATCCACTAGATCTCCTTAAACAAATGGAGTGAGAGTGCAAAAAGGAAAGACGGAAGCAAATTAAGAAACAGAGCCAATCAAGTGTCCAGGAAACCAGCCACATTCTTCTCCGGAAAAGCCTACAAGCGCTAGCTTAACAGCTACGGATCACACACCGCAAAATCATAACCAGCGTTAAACGCTTCATCTTAAAAGAAATCAAATTGTTGTTAGGCATCGGATGGGGAGAAGAAGACTCGAAATGTTTAGTGAAAAAAAAGAAGTACATAAACGCAGAATTGCACGACGCCGACGTACGAACTGGCGCGGAACAATCATCAAATCAAACAAGGTGCTGTAACACAACAGATTAACAGGAATGAGAGATGTAGTATGACGAACGAAGCATGTATTGTAGTACCTGACTGCGGCCTCGGAGAATCTTCGGTGCGGCTGGCGCTGCCGCAAGACGTGGAGGTCGCCGCCGGGGCAGAACTCGGTGAGGAGGCACGACCAGCGGTCCCCCTCGGCGACGCCGTAGAGGCGCGGGAGGAAGGGGTGGTCCACGGCCTCCAGGATCTCCCGCTCCGTGCGGGCCCGCCCCTCCTTGTTCCGCCCCGCCAGCTCTTTCCGGTCCATCACCTTCGCCGCCACCAGGACTCCGCTGCTGCTTCCGTCTTTGCTCCCCTGCTGCTGCTGCTGCTGCTTGACCTCGGCGAGGTAGACGCTGCCGATGTCCCCGGCGCCGAGCCTTTTCAAAAACCGGATGTCGGAGAGCGCCACGGTCCCGAAGCGCGGGACGGGAGCGGCGGCGGAGGAGGAGAAGAGGTGGTTGGCGGCGCGCGGCGGGGGAGGGGTGATGGGGCCGGAGTAGGAGGTGGAGCAGGAGGCGGTGGCGGTGGATACGGTGGACGCGGAGCGGGAACGCTCGGACGAGCCGAAACTGAGGCTCTGCAGCTCGTCCGCCGCCAGGTCGGCGGCGGCGGCGGCAGACTCGCCGTCGGGGGGCATTGCTGTTGGCGGACTGTGGGGTGGATTGGCGTGCGCAGGTGCAGGGGCAGGGGAAGAGGACGAAGAGATGATGATGAAGAGGCGATTGCTGTGGGGCGTGGATTTTAATTTGAAGGGGGACATGACTACACGAGAGGTGGACGGATGGTGATGGGCCGGGCCGCGGGATTCCGTGAGCGGCGTTGATTTCTACTCCTAGTACTAGTTTTCGGGTTTTTTTTTTTATGTGCTGCTAACGACGTCTTGCTAATTCCGGGGAACATGCAGGCCCTGTTCTCCGGGGTGAGATTTTGTACTGTTGCGTCGTAGGTAGACGGATCGTGGCCGGTGCGGCGTCATGCACGGAACATTCCACCGTGATTGCCATTCCGAGCCGATTCCATTAGACGAAAACAGTCACTTTGACCTAGAAGCAAGTAGCTTTACGGCTGGGGAAAGCATTGTTTGCCGCGCAGCAAGGTTGAGCTGCTTGTCCGTTTGCCATCTGCTTTCGTTCAAACCCGTTTTAAGTGCGACTATACGCTTTTGCCACGCGAGCCGGCCGACGCAACGTGTATAGCAGTTCTAAAATTCTCAATGCTGCATTAATTTCAGCACGGACGTTTGTGTCTGGAGTCACGTATGAAGAGGATACGGTCCGAGCCACGCTGGCTACCGGACTTGATCAAGCGACGAGGCGCGTGGAAGAGAAGAGCCGAATCCGTTTTGATGTGGTGGGCCTCCTACTCCGATACGAATCTGTCAGTGTCCGGGTCGAAGCAGAGCCCGGACAGGGGAGTGGACCAAACGTATGGATGGGCCTAAACGTGGGTGGCCCACATGCTAATAGCCCGGTTTGTTTGTACCATAGGAGGGGCGACCGAGCAGGCCTATTTTTCCCCTTTTCTGGAGGCCAGGACGACGAAGCAAGCTGCCAGTGCCAGCAGCGAGCTGCTTCCCCTTCCACCAACCAGCGCCCGTGTGTTTCTTGGATGCTTGCTCTCTGTATCGCAAGCACAAGGGTCCATGCAAAAGGATAGAGGTATGGGGTTTATCAGTATGATGGATGATGCAGGTCGGTTTCTAGCGACACATGTTCATTCGATCCAGACATTCAGTGAGGCAGGGTCATGCTTGCACGGTCCCAAGAGAAGGGAGTATGGACGACACCACAGAGAAGGAAGCACCGGCATGTACCCTCACAGGCTAATGCCTCGAAGCGAGAAAAACGAGCCGGATGTACTGTACCATGGATTGTACACCGAATACGTTTCGGGTAGCGCTGTTTATGTGAACATGTCAGTGGCCGTCCTCCATGTTCCTCCACGCCGCAGCTCCGAGAGTCCCCGTTTCGGTCCAAACAAACACGGATAACAGTTGTTGTGTGGCCTCATTAATAAGCAAGGCCCAAAATATTTTGTTTACTTAAAATAAAGTTTACAGATCAAATTCCAACAGGGGATGTAGCTCAGATGGTAGAGCGCTCGCTTAGCATGCGAGAGGTACGGGGATCGATACCCCGCATCTCCAAATTTGAGTTCATTTTTTTTCTCGATTTATAGTTCCACTTTTTATACTTTTATTTTTCTTTTGACTCTCAAGTCGTAATCAACCAGAACACATTCGCATGCTCTCTTCACGTCATTGTCTTGACTGTCTTTGAAAAGTGTTCATTCTACCAATCTGTATGTAACATCTTACTGAAATATTTCTTTGACATATACTAAGTTTTTTTTTTGTTTGACATATACTAAGTTCACAAAAGGTTTGCCCACATTTTATTATTATAATAAAACGACATTGTCATGACATGATAACATTTCCACTAAGCATTTCTATTCTTCTACTTATATCTTCTACGCATATCTAAGTTGACAAAGGCAACCCTTATCCTTTTAACCTTTTTGTTGGCCGCCTTATTTTTGGGATCGAGATATCATTTTCTTATCTCTTTTTTTCCGAAAGACCATATATCATTTTCTTATTATCTCTAACACACCTTTTTTGTTGGCCGCCTTATTTTTGGGATCGAGATATCATTTTCTTATCTCTTTTTTCCAAAAGACCCTATATCATTTTCTTATTATCTCTAACGCACCTTTTTTTATATATTTTAAAAAAAGTCGTACTGCATATGCTAGTGCGGTCCGTTGGATACTTTGCAACGAAAGGCAGAAGCGGCGTCTGTTGAGATCGCAGCCACCGATTCCGGTTGATCCCTTTTGGTTCAAATCGCAGCAGATAAACCGGATTCCGTTCCACCGCCACCTCTTCCAGTTTCCACCCACGCCACGCGACGCCATTCACCAGAGCTCCGACGCAACGCAACTGCGCCGCACAAGCTGGAAACGCAATACTAGTAGGACTACTACTAGGAAGAAGGAGAGTACTAGGCAAGTAGGCGAGGCAGGCGAGTGCGGTGCGCATCGGCTTTCCATAAACACCACCGCCCGCTCGCTGCTGGAACAAGCAACGAACTGCTTGGCTTCTCAGAGAAGCCCCGCCGAGCTCGAGAGAGAGTCCGCCGCCTGGTCGCGGAGGAGGCGCCGGGCGGGGGGCGGGAGCGATATGGCGTACCCCGCGTCGGCGAGCACGGTGCTGACGCTGCTCGGCTTCTGCGTCAGCGTCATCTTCATCGTCTTCGTCTGCTCCCGCTTCGCCTGCGCGCTCGCCCGCCGCCGCCGCCGCCGCCGGCAGCGCCTCCCGCAGTACGCCGCCTCGCCCTACGTCTTCCCCTTCCACGCCGCACGCCACCTCGCCGCCGCCGGAGGAGGAGGAGGAGGGGCCGGCGCGGGGCTCGATCCCGCCGCCGTCGCCGCCTTCCCCACCCGCGCCTTCGCCGCCGCCGCCGGCCCGCGCGACTCGGGCGCGTCCGACGCCGACGCACAGTAAGTGGTTCTCTCTCTCTCTCTTTTCCACGCCTCGCCGATTTCGCCTTGTCGATCGCGATTCGTCGCCCCCGGATTGAGAGTTGGTAAATCAGCTGTTCCAATCTGTGCTTGTACTGTACGGCATGTCAGTAGTGTGGCGTCGCGTGACAACTAAGCTTCGAATCTACCGCGTGGCGGTCAATTTGACGGCCGCATTGCTGGTCGGTCGACGGTGGGCGAGTTGATCGCTATATTAGGAAATTGCAGTTTGGATGGAACTGTCATGCGGCCCTTCCTCTGTCCCGCGCTATTCTGTTGGTAGGATCTGCTGATGATTGGGGCCCGACCTAAATGCTTGCAATTAGTGGCCTGTATAGTTGCAAGTGAGCTCGTCACTAACAAACTTCAGTTTGAATGGAACTGTCATGCCCTACCGCTCACGTTTTCCTTGATAGTAGGATGTAGTGGTGATTCCGTGATTGCGGATCGGAATGTTGCAATCAGGTGCCTGTAGTTGTGCGGGCGCCCTCAGATGGGTGAGGAAAGGGTTAATTGGGATCTCTACCGTTATGAGTGATGATAGAAATTAGATTATTTGCTTGTTCATCTCAATGTCACTATCAATGGTTAGTTCGATCCTTTCTGGATGACTGTTATCATCATTTGTTTTCCTCCAAGGACTAGAGGATAAATAATTACATACATTAGAAATTCTTGTACTGTTATGTTTGTCATCATACGTGTACTATTCTCGGGACTGGAACTATGACATGGATCAGGTCGTAGCTTTCACTATGTAAGTTTGTTAGACATAGCTTTTATTGGGTTCTTCACTCAGAAAAAAATTATTGGGTTCTAATCATTCGGAACTGATATGTTCAGTGATATTAATAGAGCAACTAACTAAGTGAGAAATCATGATCATGCTGTTTTTCTGTTAATTAATGTTGACTTATTGCCTTAAATGTAATAATACTATACTAGATTTTTTCCAAACATTTTGCATCTTGTTCTTTGGCAAGTCTGTGCTTCTCATAATGCTGCTGAAACATCATGAAACAGCAGCACAGCAGTAGGAGATAGCCTTCTAGTTAGCACTGAAAAAGTTGTCATTGAGGATATTGATCAGACTTTTGGTACCAAAAAAAGTTTGTCCTTGAGGATGCTGGTGCCGAAATAAAGAAGTGGCGTGATCTTAAGTACCAATGTCTTATTGTTGTGCTTAGCTGGAGATTGACTGTATGCTTAGCTGGTCTCTAACATGCATTGTTAAGATTGCTCATTCAGTCACATAAAATTAGGGTACAAATAGTTAACTGTTCCTGAAAAAGATGATAGAGAGGAATGATGGGGCATGGATAGAAATTAGATTATTTTCGTGTTCATCTCAATGTCATTATCAATGATTAGTTTGATCTTCCTCGATGTGGCTGATATGTTCATTTGTTTTTCTCCATGGACTAGAGAATAATCACATACGTTATAAATGATTGTACTCTTATATTTGTCATCATACTTGTACTATTCTAGGGTGGGACTGGGAATATGACATGGATCAGGTTGTAATTTTCGACATGTAAGTTTGTTAGATGTAGCTTCAATTGGGTTCTAATCATTTGGAACTGATGATCTCAGTAATATTAATTGTGCAACTAGCTAAGTGATAAATCATGATTACACCTTTTTCTATTAATTAATGTAACTTATTCCCTAAAATGTAATAGTACTCTATTAGGTGCCTTCTGAACATTTCCCATCCTGTTCTTTGGCAAGCCGCTCTTGCTTAATGCTGCTGAAACACCATGAAGCAGCAGCACAACAGTAGGAGATAGCCTTTTAGGTAGCACTGAAAAGGTTGTCATTGAGGATGTTGATTAGATTTTTGGTACCAAAAATGTTGTCCTTAGGGATGCCCGTGCTGAAATAGAGATATGGTGCGATCCAAGTACCAGTGTCTTATTGTTTTGCTTAGCTGGAGACTCAGGTGGTCCCTAACATGCATTGTTAAGATTACTCATTCAGTCATATCAAAATAGGGTACAAATAAATAGTTAATTGTTCCTGAAGAAGATGGACAGATGGTAGAGAGGAATGATGGGGCATTGTAATAATCAAGTAGGTTAACCTCAGCTGTGCTTGATGTGGAAAAACAGGGATATATGATTATAAGTCTCTGCCCTCTGGCTCAATGCATAGTGGTACCAAGCTGTCTTTCAATCTGACTAGTTACATGAATCCTCTGTGTCTTGGAACATGAATCATGAGCTAGATATGTGGTCTCAAATTTCGTTGCCGAGTGTCTCTTTTAATCTGCACAAGTATACTTCTGCTATATTCTGTTCCTCTTTCCGTAGCTTTTATGGCATAATTTACAAAAAAAAAAAAAGAACGAAACCAGATGTCAAATATGGAAGGAAAACATCGTATGGCATTTGTTATTACTTAATAAGAGTGCGGGCATGTTTGGCAGGAATTCTGGATTCTGAATCTCTCCAGAATTCAGAATACCTCTGTCGAACAGGTAGTTTAGTTTCAGTTGCCTGTCAAGCATGGTGACATCCTTTTAATTGACATTTATTTCCATTGACCAGTATTCGTATTGCCATTGCTGCTTTCAGTTGATATTTTGAACAACTGCTTGATTGCACTCTAAACTTAAAAACTGAAATGTCTGCTTTGTTGTTTGCAGGTGTGTAGTTTGTCTTGCAGAATACGAAGACAAAGACATGCTACGCTTTCTTCCTTACTGTGGCCATAATTTTCATAGGGCTTGTATAGATTTGTGGCTGGAGCAGAACTCAACCTGCCCAGTCTGTAGAATCTCATTGCGTGGTAACCTTGATAACACGCACATAACACCTCCTCCACTTAATGTAGTGATAAGCCCTCCTTGTTCTCCACAAGCATCAGGATCAGATCCATGTCGCTGCCTGTTTGTCAGCACAGGGCATTCATCAAGGGCTTCAGAGGTTCCCAGACATGAACCCGACCAGGAGAATCAGATAGCATCTAGTCCATCAGTGGATGGGGCCGCTAACAACTCGCCACTGTCTGTAGTTAACTCCCCTCCTGAAAACAACGGCCAAAAGCAGGTGGATAGATCTACCCAGCTAGAACCCTGCAAATAGCTGCTGGGGAGTTTCGTTGCTGTCTATAGGTTGAAATGCATATTAAAGGTGGATGACTGTTATAGGTTAGATTTGAGGAGTTTGTGTAAATATGAGAAATCGATCAGGTTTCCTGTCGAAAAGAAACAGCATTTGTTTTATCTCTGTCCATCCTCAAAAGAGCTAACTGCGTTCAGTATATTCTTTCAGCAGCAGTACATATGCTAAAAGCAAGTAGCTGCCGTTGACACCAGCAAATAGGATGAATGTTATCTTGATTGGATCCATGCAATAGGAGCACTAGAAAAGAATATGGTGTTCTGTACTAGAGTACCATCAGTTGACGAAATGATCATTGTTTTCCTTATGCTTTGAGGTTAACAGATGGCTACAGTCTCACTCATGTGGTTCATGTAAAAAGAAAAGAAAAACTCTTCGTGATCAGTTGCCCTGTTGTTTGTTCCATCTAACTGAGAGAGTTTAGTCGGCATCGCACAGTGCTATTCATACACCTGCTGTTGCACCATGTGACATGAATCTTCTATTATTTGCCCATCCCTGATGCCTAAAAACTGACATTAGAGTACAGTATCCTAATTGGTTACGGTTATCTGAATCTCAGGTTAACTACATATAGCATGATCCATATGTTTTGTAGTGGTGGGGAACCGGCACAATGCCGCATAATTCCGATCCAAGATCAAATCCCTATGATGAGATTTCGTGTGAAAGCACAATCAATCCCTGGGGGCCTCCTGCTTCTGAAGTGAAGAACAGCATCTGGCTGCCCACGTAGCGTCGTACGTGAATGTCGGTCGGCCCAATCAAATCATCACTCATCCCAGATCTAACTGATTGCAGTGTGCACAAACCAGCAGCCGCACGGTTTTGCCTTGTCCACCTGCAACAGTAAATGCTCTAGGACTGTGCCGAAATGATTCAGTCCAGTGCAAAGCCGTAAGAGAGGCTTTACTGTGATCCACCGATGCCTGTCGCCTGTCGGTGCTCCGCCCTTAAATTGGCCGGCGTCATGGCGCCCATGATCGACCGCATTGGCACTCGCTCTCTCCCTGCAAAAAGAAAAGGCACCGGAGTAGGTTTGGGCTTTCAGGGGTGGTGGTCATTGCACGCCATGGGCGAGGTCAAGCACCTGTGCCTGGTGAGGTTCAAGGAGGGCGTCGTGGTGGATGACGTTCTGAAAGGCATGACGGAGCTTGTGTCACAGATGGACATGGTGAAATCATTCGAGTGGTACACTTTCGTGCGTTGCCTTTGCACTTTCCTTTTCCTGTTGTTAAGCTTGGATCAGTAAATTTTACGTCAGTGTAAAAGTGAAAGCCTAAGGCAAATTGGCAATGAGTCTGACTACACCGAGGCCGAAATTTACTTGATCCTTAAGTACAGATGTCCAACTTCATCAGAGGGTCTTCCTTTACTACCTTCAAATCAAAAAGGAGTAAAAGGTTTTGTCAGTGCTCTGGATGGAAAATAAGTGTTAGCAGCTAAATAATACTAGTCGCTGAACTGCAATGGGAACGATGATCTAACTGCATTAGTCATCTACACGCTGATAAAGTTCATCATCTTCATTCGTGCTGCTGCAGGGGTGAGGACGTGTTGAACCCGGAGATGCTGACGCAGGGCTTCACCCACGTCTTCTCGCTGACTTTCGCTTCCACTGAAGACCTGACGAACTACATGAGCCACGAGAAGCACGCCGCGTTCGCCGGCACGTTCATGGCCGCACTCGACAAGGTCATCGTCATCGACTTCCCCGTCGTCATAGCTAAGCCACCGCTACCACCGGCATGATCTTTTGAAGCATCTACCTAGTGGCAAACCGTCGTATGGTGCCTTTTCAGGCATCCATCCATATGCGGTTGCGATTGCTGTACTTTTTAGCATCCCTCTATTATTGGTCCTGCTCGATCTATCTTGTAGCTGTAAGGCAAATATGTTTTTGTTTGGTTATATTTCGAATAAATTCTGGTAATCTTTCGGGTAGTAATTACTTGTCTATTAATTTTTGGAACCATGAATTCTGGTGATCTTTCTTTTTGTTTTAGACGATGATGTTCTGGTGATCTTT
The DNA here is from genome assembly GCA_030378355.1 of Eleusine indica. Lineage (NCBI taxonomy): Eukaryota > Viridiplantae > Streptophyta > Magnoliopsida > Poales > Poaceae > Eleusine > Eleusine indica. The sequence continues at coordinate 53,542,062 of CM059494.1, forward strand.
CTGGTGGTAACTACTTCTTTACTCGTTCGTGCTTAACTTTTCTGGCGATGACTATAAGTTCGGTAGTACAGTGTAGTTAGTTGTTATTCGTACATTTTATAAACAATGCGACGTGACTTCACGTGAGGCATTTACATTGGAATTTAAATACCCTCCGAAGAGGACCAGTGTTTACATCTCTTTCTTCTTTTACCTTTTATACGGAACAGCTGTCAGGCTTCTCCTCAGAGTGTAGAACATTTCAGATTTCAAGAAGCGGGGAAAATGGATAAAAATGAACAAACGGGAAGCATGTGAAAAACTGAAATCTGAAGATACTGTCGCATAGATCATGCAAGCAATTATTAGTAAGCCATTGCGTGCAGAAACCTGAATTTTCCGGTTTCTTGCGTTGAACCATTCTTGCAACAACACGAATGTGCGACCAGCAAGATGACAGTACGGTGGTGATGGTCATGGCGGCACTACTGCAAACTTGCATCCCGTCAGGAGCTATGTGCGAAATTTTCCTTACGAAGTGTTGCACTGGCAGGTGTCTCATGTTATTGGGCCTGAATTTAGGATCCTGTACATATAGCTCATGCTACTCACACGCAAGAAAAACGTGACGTCCATCTCAGTCATCCTCATGCGTCATCGTAATCCGATCGCTCACAGTGCGTTACGGAGGTGTCCTCAACTGGCCACCTCCTTCCGCAATTCACTATCTGTGCCGCACAGCCGGCTCTGCCGTTCGCGGTGAAAACCTTTTCTGCTACATCAATTGATCCAATAGATAAAGAGTTTTTTTTTCCCAAAATGTTAATCAACAGTTTCTCAAAATAATTGACCAATTTTGTAATTGCAATATTAACTAATAAATTTATATTATTTCTATGCTAAAACCATAACCCTAAGAATCAATAAAACATCAATTCAGCTTAGAAAAATATAAAACATAAGCTATACATCATATTATTAGTTTTATTTATTTATTATAGTAAAAATAATTATTGTAAATCTACAAATCCTATTTTCTAATATTACCCTCAAGTTAATAAAATACTAGCAAATGCTGGTGGTTTACATTATCGTATCTATACCATTGGATCAAACTACTAGCTAGTATTTTTGAGAGTACAACTCTTTTAGACAAATCATAGAATTCAGATTCAGGTTATTTTCCATTTAATTTCATAATATCATATCCCTCTATGCATGTAAATAATAATTCATTGATGATGATACAGCCTTAAGATGATTCCCTTTTATGTAGGAAAGGTGTCGCAAGATGAACCAATCCTCCATCTAAGTAATGGGACGCAATGTGATGCATTTATTTATTTTACTGAACTCCCGGCCATGTAAGAGGCAGATAAGGGAAACACAAATATTTGATGGCGAATACAAGATACTCCCTTTGTGAATATGTTAGTGTCAGTGTCGTGGAATCGGGGGTTCCCCTAACCGCCTGTGGGCCGACTCGACGGCCCAAGAGGATTTGAGTCGCTGAGGCTACGACCAAATTCGGTTTTTGTCAGAGGATGGAGCAGCGCATCGCGCGCGCCCCTGAGGATGTCCGCCAACCACCCGATTAATGTGTGCACTCGAGTGCCTGCATTAAGGGGTGGCTGGACGGCAAGGGGGACGCCCGGGGCTCGTCCCTTTTTCTCCTGCCGCCTGGCGTCATCGCTTGGGGAAGGAGCAAAATGGGGGGAGCCCGAGGAGCATCGCTATTAACACTGGAGTAGCCACCCGAGCAGATCGGGGATACAGAGATCGAGGGCGGCTGAGCAAGATTTGGAGGAGATCTTGTCCCCCCAAACCCGGCGCCCGGGTTTTCGGCCTGTCCGGGGCCCGGGTCATGTACTGCCCTCCCTCTTGACCTATAAAAGGGGGAGGCACGCATCATGTAAAGAGAAGAGAAGAAGCAATATACACAGACAAGCAGGACGTAAGGTTTTACGCTCCGAGCGGCCTGAACCTGTGTAAAATGCGTGAGTTTCCATCTTCTCCCTACTCTTCTCCGATAACGCGCTCGATCCGATCGTCCCGCAACCTTTCTCAAGGGCGGCCCGGTAGGCCCCCATTTCAAGATGCTCGCATGCACCGGCATCTGGCGCGCCAGGTAGGGGAAGCGTCGTAGATCTCGCGCGAGTCCCGTGTTCACCAGTCGGCCATGGTGAAGATCACCAGCGAGGCGCCATCTCGAGACAGTCGCTCCGGGTCCGGGTCCGGCTCCAGCGCTCGAGGCCCCCGCCCCCGTCGCGTGGAGAAGCCGATTCCGTCGACACGCACTCCGAAGGAGACAGGCGAACTTCCTCCACTCTCCAAGGGGGGAGTGTGCGGGGAGAACCGATCCCGAGGGCACGCGACTGGCGGGACCGGACGGGTACCCTCGAAGACATGCTCCCGGAGTGACTCCCGTCATAGGGATCCCTCCGTGATCCGGCCCACCGCATGATGGTTGTTTGAAGAAGAAGAACCGACGGACCCCATCACCGCCGTAAAAACCATGCTGCTCCAGCCACCTCCAGGGATATCTTCCGTCCCCCGCGCCGAGTCGTGGCTGGACATCCTCGAACGAGCACTCGACTCCGTGCCGCGCACCAGCAAGAAGGGGTCCCATAGAAACAACCGGGGAGGCAAGGAAAAGGCAACAACCCTCACGGCCGACGCCTCGCAGTCGGTCGTGACCCCATGCAGCCGGGACTTAAGACCTCAACGAACGCCGGCGGGAGCACGAAGACGCCCGGGTCGCCATCGAGCATTCCTGCGAGCGTACCAGCGAGAGTCGAGGGTGTAGCCCCGAGCGCTCCGACGGGCGTGCGCACACCGGGCGAAGTTCGGAGAGATCCTACAGCGGCCGCAGAAGATATTCCTCCAACTCGGAGTCCGAGTCCTCGGAGCGTCCACTCAAGCGGAGTCTGGCGTCCGACAGCGCCTCTTTTACCGAGGGATGCGTGGCTCTATCCGCACGACTCCGACGAGTGGCTTGGCCCTACAAGTTCCGACCAGATCTCTCGGAACGCTACGATGACATAGCACCGCTAGGCGAGTTCCTCCAAATCTACTGCACTGCCTTCAAGGCCGCCGGGGGTTCCAAGGACGTCATGGCCAACTACTTCCATATCGCTTTGAAGGACTCGGCTCGGTCCTAGTTCATGAACCTTGCACCGAGATACATCTGTTCATGAGAACAGCTGTGCCGGGATTTCCTGGCCAACTTCCAGGGCACGTCCAAGCGACCTGGAAGCCAGATCGACCTGGACCGGGTCGTCCAACGACCAGGCGAAACATTGAGGCAGTTTATGTAGCACTTTAGCCAGGTCCGCAACACCTTCCCACGCATCGAGCTAGCACGAATCATCGCTGCATTTGGGCATGGCGTACGAGACAAAGACATGCTAGGGGAACTCGAGGTCAACGCACTAGAGTCTGTCATAGAGCTATTCAAGCTCACTGACAAGTGCGCCCTGCGCCAGGAGGCTCAGGCGTGGCATGAACCCCCGGCCAAAACAGAGGCCGACTCCAGTGGAAACTTATCCGAGAACCAAAAGAAGAAGCTGAAGAAGAAGAGGAAGGCCGAGGAAGTCACAGCGGCAGGCCAGACCAGTCAGCCGATGCGCTCTGGCTCGAGTCCCGTGGCAGGGAAGCCAGGGGCCAAATCGCCGACCGGCAAGTTCTGCGCCCTCCATGAGACAACCGACCATGACAAGACCGAGTGGTGCTACATTCAGGTGACCATCAAACGCCGATAGGAGAGGCGCACGACTGCGGCGAAGAAAAAGCCGGACGAAGAAAAGGACAAAAGGGAGGCAAACACCTTCTAGGAGGCGGACGACGCAATCGCCGTCATCAGCGGGGGGGGGGGGGGGGGGGGAGGGGTCGGCTAGCCATTGCTCCGAGAGGGAGATCAAGCTCTTACGTCGAGAAATCTGCGCCATACAGGCCGGGAAGGCGCCGGCGCGACGGGTCTAATGGTCGAACGTGCCTATCACCTTCGACCAAAGCGACCTAGTGGGACCTGACAACTCGGATGGAAGAATCCCGCTTGTGGTCACTCTGACCATCTTCGACAAGAGGGTGGCACGAACGCTCATCAACGGTGGGGTGAGTCTCAACCTCATCACCCCCAGGGTGTACGAGATGCTCCAAGGCTCCAAGGCCGACCTCCAGCCGTCGCGCCCCTTCCACGGAGTGCTATCCGGGACTGCCCGTCCTCGGGGCAGGATAGCGCTCCCGGTGACCTTCGGCTCGAAGGACAACTTCCGTATAGAGAAGATCACGTTTGACGTGGCGGACATTGACCTCACAACGCCATCATTGGCCGACCGGGCATCAACAAGTTTATGGCGGTGCCTCATTATGCCTACCTCACGCTCAAGATCCCTGGCCCCAAAGGCGTCATCGTGGAGCGGGTAGACGCCGCCAAGGCAGTGTCCTGCCTTGAGGACATCTTAACCTCCGAGCTTGCGACAAACGAAGGAGCAGGAGAGCCGACCGAGGTGAGTCCGAGTGCCCCACGTGCTCGGATGTCCGCACCCACGGCGGCCGACACTAAGAAGACTACCACCATCAGCGGTGACTTGGCCCCCAAATAGGAACTCGTGCTCGTCACCTTCCTACGCAACAACGTGGACATATTCGCCTAGCATCCGTCCGACATGCCAGGAATCCCAAGGGAGGTGATCGAGCACAAGTTAAGGGTGGACTCGGCCGTCTGACCGGTCAAGCAGAAGGCGTGGCACCAAGCACCCGAGCGAGAAGATTTCATAAGGGCGGAGGTCCGAAGGCTTGTAGAAGCTGGATTCATACGGGAAGTCCTCCAGCCGACATGGCTTGCCAACCCCGTGGTTGTACCCAAAAGCAATGCCAAGCTTCGGATGTGCGTGGACTATACCAACTTGAATAAAGCTTGTCCCAAGGACCCCTTTCCTCTTCCAAGGATAGATTTGGTAGTAGATTCCACCGCAGGCTGTGACCTGCTCTACTTGTTGGACGCATATTCGGGGTATCATCAAATATGTATGACACACAACGATGAAGAGAAAACGTCGTTCATGACTCCCTCAGGGAGCTTTTGCTACATGAGCATGCCCTTTGGTCTCAAGAACGCGAGTCCCACTTTCTAGCGGGCCATGCGTCTAACGTTAGATACTCAAATTAGGATAAACGCCCAAGCTTATGTAGATGACATAGCCGTAAAAACCCGGGAGAGTTCCTCCCTACTGGTCAACCTCGAAGAGACGTTTGCAAACTCGGAAAAAAAACAAGGTACGACTCAACCCGGAGAAATGCGTCTTTGGGGTCCCAGCGGGGAGGTTACTCGGTTTCCTGGTATCACACCGAGGAATCAAGGTCAACCTGGAGAAGATCAAGGCTATCGAGGTGATCAAAGCTCCCACCCGCCTCAAGAACGTGCAGCGCCTCACCGGGAGTATGGCCTCCCTAGGTCGTTTCATATCCCGACTCAGAGAGCGCGCACTACCCTTCTTCAAGGTGCTCAAGCAAGCAGGCAATTTCGAGTGGACCAAGCAGGCCGATGATGCGCTACAAGAGCTAAAACGTTACCTTTCATCACCGCCGATTCTAACTGCCCCGAACCCAGGACAACCACTCCTCCTCGACATCGCCGCAACTCCGCAAGTGATCAGCATGGTCTTGGTAGCTGAGCGACTGGAGAACACCAATCCTACACCAAGAAAAGTGGCCAAAAGACGGCGGACCAATAGAGAGCAATACCCGGGGGATGCACCCAACTCCCACTCGGAGTTGGCACCCGAGCCTTGCTCAGGGGCTACACTCGAGTCCCGCTCAGAGCTGGCACCCGAGTCCCACTCGGGGGCTGCGCCCAATCTCCTCTCAGAGTTGGCACCCGAGCCTTGCTCGGGGGCTACGCTCGAGTCCCGCTCAGAGCCGGCACCCGGGTCGCACTCGGGAGTTGCGCCCAATCTCCTCTCAGAGTTGGAACCCAAGCCTTGCTCAGGGGCTACGCTCGAGTCCCGCTCAGAGCCGGCACCCAGGTCCCACTCGAGGGCTGCGCCCAACTCCCACTCGGAATTGGCACCCGAGCCTTGCTCGGGGCTACGCTCGAGTCCCATTCGGTGCCGGCACCCGGTCCCACTAAAGGGCTGCGCCCAATCTCCTCTCAGAGTTGGCACCCGAGCCTTGCTCGGGGGCTACGCTCGAGTCCCGCTCAGAGCCGGCACCCGAGTCCCACTCGGGGGCTACGCCCAATCTCCTCTCAGAGTTGGCACCTGAGCCTTGCTCGGGGGCTACGCTCTACCCGAGTCCCACTCAGGGGCTGCGCCCAATCTCCTCTCAGAGTTGGCACCTGAGCCTTGCTCGGGGGCTACGCTCGAGTCCCGCCAGAGCGACACCCGGGTCCTACTCGAGGGCTGCACCCAACTCCCACTCGGAATTGGCACCCGAGCCTTGCCCGGGGGCTACGCTCGAGTCCCATTCGGAGCCGGCACCCGGTCCCACTCTAGGACTGCGCCCAATCTCCTCTCAGAGTTGGCACCCGAGCCTTGCTCGGGGGCTACGCTCGAGTCCCATTCGGAGCCGGCACCCGGGTCCCACTCGAGGGCTGTGCCCAATCTCCTCTCAGAGTTGGCACCCAAGCCTTGCTCGGGGGCTACGCTCGAGTCCCATTCGGAGCCGGCAACCGGGTCCCACTCGGGGGCTGCGCCCAATCCCCACTCAGAGTTGGCACCCGAGCCTTGCCCAGGGGCTACGCTCGAGTCCCGCTCAGAGCCGGCAGCCGGGTCCCACTCGGAGGCTGCGCCCAATCCCCACTCAGAATTGACGCCCGAGCCTTGCTCAGGGACTATGCTCGAGTCCCACTCGGAGTCGATCACCTGAGCCTTGCCCGAGGGCTACGCCCAATTCCCAATCGGGTGCGGCGCCCGAGCCCCGCACAGAAGCTATGCCCAAGCCACACTCGGAGGCTACACCCGAGTCCCAGGGCATGGTGAACCTCTCTCCATCACGCAGCCCGAGGGCTCCGGCTCCGACCAGATTCACGGGGAAGGGCCGCGTCATGCCTTGAATCGACCGCGAAAGCGTCAGTCATGACCCGAGTAGCCCAGGGGCTCCGGCTCCGACCAAGTTGGCCACAAAGGGGCCACTCAAGCAAGACCGACACCATCAGGCACAAACTGATGCGCTATCTAGTAGCCCGAGGGCCCTAGCTCCGTCCAAGCCAGAAGAAAAGGACGGCCCGATAGATCCGTCAGCAACTGTGATGCTCATCCAACAACCGGTGTACTTCGTCAGTGAAGTGCTATGAGACGCCAAGATGCGGTATCCTATGCACCAGAAGATGTTGAACGCCTTACTCGTAGCCTCAAGGAAGCTGAGGCACTACTTCCAGGTTCATCCGATAAAAGTCGTCACCAAGCTATCCCTAGAAACGGTGCTGCATCACCGAGAAGCCACGGGGTGGATCACGAAGTGGGCCTCAAAGCTTGCCGAGTTCGACATCTCGTTCATTAGCACTCACATCATCAAGAGCCGGGCTCTGGCAGAATTCATCGTCGAGTGGACCCCAACGCCGAAAGTCGAGCGGGAGGAAATTAGTACTCGGGTGCAGCAGGCACGACCTCCAGACGGCTCCCACTGGACGTTGCACTTTGACGGGTCGCTAATGCTGAGTGGAGCTGGGGCAGGGGTGCTCCTAACCTCCCCTAAGGGCGATAAACTTCGTTACGTGATCCAGTTGCACTTCAAAGCAACAAACAACATGGCGGAATATGAGGGCCTCCTAGCCGGCCTTTGCATCATGGCCGACTTAGGAATTTCACGCCTCCTCGCTAAGGGAGATTCATAGTTGGTCGCAAACCAAGTTTCAAAGGAGTACCAGTGCTCCGACCCATAGATGGCAGCATACCTCGCCAAGCTCAGGCGCTTGGAGCGTCACTTCCATGGCTTGGAGATGCGTCACATCCTGCGCTGTGAAAACCATGTGGCCGACGAGTTGGCACGGCTGGCGTCCACCCGGGCCCCTGTCCCACCAGGCGTCTTCATTGAAATCATCAGCTCTCCTTCGGCTCGCAGCCCGAGCTCGGAACTTCACGAACAGTCGTCCACCTCCTCACTGCTGCTAGACAACTCGCAGGTACTGTCGTCGATGGCAGAGCCCTGCTGGATTGATGAAATCCTCGGGTACTTCCGTGAATACATACTGCCGGAAGACGATGCGGAGGCTGAGAAACTGGCTCGACAAGCCTGGCGATACTGAGTGGTCGATGACCATCTATACAGACAAGGCGCAAGCGGGTATCTTGATGAAATGCGTAACTCGTGCACAAGGGAATGTCATCCTAGCAGAGACCCACGAGGGGGGGGGGGGGGAATGCGGGAGCCATATGGCCTTCCAAACCGTAGTCGGGAAAGCCTTCCGACAAGGTTATTACTGGCCATGGATGCCGCAAAGCTGGTCAAACACTGCAAAGCATGTCATTTCCACTCCAAACAATCTCACCATCCGGCTCAAGCCTTGCACACAATACCCCTTTCGTGGCCTTTCGTGGTTTGGGGCCTTGACATAGTCGGCCCCTTTCCAACGGTGGCGGGAGGCTACCAGTGGCTGTACTTGGCCATCGATAAGTTCACCAAGTGGCCGGAAGCGGAGCTGGTCACTACCATCAACAAGCAATCAGCTCAGAAGTTCATAAAAAACATAGTGTGCGGATTCGGCGTGCCCAACCGGCTCATCACGAACAATGGGGCCCAGTTCACGAGTCATGCTTTCACAGCGTACGGCGACGACATCGGCACCCTAGTATGCTACGCCTCGGCCGCCCACCCTCGAAGTAATGGCCAAGACGAGCGCACTAACACAGAAATTCTACATGGGCTAAAAAAAGATCATTCAACCCACTGAAGAAAAAGGGCGCGCAATGGATCACGGAGGTACAGTCGGTGCTATGGTCCTTAAGGACCACTCCTAGCCGAGCCACCGGGGAAACACCATTTTTCCTAGTTTACGGCGCAGAGGCAGTACTTCCAACGAAGGTAGTGTACGATTCCCCGCATGTTGCCCTGTTCGAGGAAGCATCTCAAGAGCAAAGACGCCTCGACGACGTGGACTCGCTGGAGGAGTCAAGGCGGAGGGCCGTGATTCGGAACGCCAGGTACTTGCAGTCTCTCCGCCGCTACCATCAGAAAAGGTCAGCCCATGGGAACTGCAAGCCAGACACTCAGTACAGCGCTATGCCCAGAGTTGTGAAGGCAAAGACGAGTTGACGCCGATGTGGAAAGTCCCCTTCATCGTCTCGAGTGTCCAGCGATTCGGCTCTGTGAGACTCGAGTCAGAAGATGGCGTCCCCGAGCGGAGTGCGTGGAACATAGAGCACTTGAAGAAGTTCTACCCGTAAAACTTTGCACCACTCGTGCCCTCCAGGGGCTGAGTACCACTAACGCCAATGGACTTAGTCACGAAGGCACCGCTTGTATCCTTCAGAGCTGTTCCTCCGCTCTCTCTTTACTATCTAATTAAGTCGTTTTCGATTAAGTAACTCGCAATCAAGCTAGCTGCATTTGAGTCTTCCTCCTACAAGACGGAGAGCAACCCCAAAAAGCAATGATGCATGAAAGACGCAGAATTACAAAAAGACGAGCGCCTCGTGCTAGTCGGTTACGAAACCCGATCCAACTGTGCGTCCGCGCGCGGGTAGTCCGAGTCTAGTTCCTAAAAAATACAGAGCAAGACTCGGGAAACTGCACAGGAAAATCACATAATAAAAACAACCAGAAAACCATTATCATGTTTTGTAGGACGGGCACAGATGCCCTTCACTAAACCCACTCGCAGGTGGGACTTCAATCCTCGTGCACAAACGAGGCGACGAACTCCTTGGCCACTCGGCGGGCTTCCTTCACAATGTCGCCATGACTGGAGGGCAACTTGGTGGAAACAACAAACTCGGCCGGGAAGTCCGAGACATGGGCGATCGCCAGGTTAAGCAGCTCCTCTGCTTCCATCGTAGAGCGGGTGCGCGCGGCGACCCCCTCCAACAACTCAGCGGCGGGCGACAGCGCATAGACGTAATGCCGCACTGTCGGCTGCATCGGTCGAGGAAGCGAGCTGAGTCGACCAAGGCCCAACGCCCGGTTCACGCGGTCGTACAAGCCGCAGGCCATTTCAACGAAGCTCACATCCACGGGACGCGAATCCTCCACTTGCTGCACTAGGGCAACCCGCTGCAACTCCAACGCGTTCAGAAGGTCCTCAAGCTCCTCGACAGTCTTGCCGCCAGAAGGGGCGTTGCGGCCGCGGCGGTGAGTTGGCTGCGGTGCGCTAGTGGCGGGTTCCAATTTCTTCCCGTCCAGTTCCTTCTTGAGCTCGCGGATGCGCCCCAGGTACTTGGCCTTCATATCCGACCAGTTCAAAGCACGCTCCTCAAGGTCACAAACCTGTGCTGCCAGCTCCTCGTGCTCCTTGGAACTCTCCTCCAGTGTCTCCTGGCGGACACGGATGGCGGCGGTAGCTGCCAAGCCACGAGCGATCTCCAAGTCGGCGGTGGCTCGGGTCTCTAGACTTTCCACTGCCGCCAGCTTCGTCGCCGCCTCAGCCTCCCGGAATGCCAGCTGCTCTTCACAGATGGCAAGCTGGCGAACAAAGTACGCGTCCTCTGCCTCCTGGACATGCGCTCGGAGGGAGGCCAAGAGGGCGTCCACCAGGAAACCAAGAACATCGGCGGCTAGCTCCCTCCCGAAGGGAGCAAGGTGTTGCTCCTCCACTTCAGCTTCACGCACCCCCACGATGTCTTCCCGCTCGTGGAGGATACCCTCCCGATCATCCAAATCTTGCTCACGGGCGTCCAGGTCTTCTTCACGCTTCAGTAGAACATCTCTCTGCTCTTGGACGCCCTCCTCTTGCAGCTGAAGCGCATTCTCCGTCGACTTGAGCTATTCGGCTCGGTTGGATAGCTCGACCTCCCGCGGCCTTGAGATGCATCCAGCGCTTGCCAGATTCCGCTCCCAGCATCTATCCTCCTCCTCGCGCTCCACAACCACGTCAAGCCATCGCTCCGCTTCGTCCTTCAGCTCGGCGGTAGCCTCGCGGAGTCCAGTGGTGGTCCTCGTCCATCCGCGGGCACGTTCCATCTCCGCGTCATGATGAAGCGGGCCAACTTCACGGTGGTCTCAAGCCTGGCCCACTCCGACGTGATGGCGGCCTCCCGCTGGCTCAGGTCACACGCCGCCACCGCCACCAGCAAGGCCAGCTCGGGCAGCAGCCTACGTGCCTTGTCAATCAGCACAAGTAGCGGGCGAGGAGGCCAAGCGCGGTGGTCATCTTCAACAGGCACTGCACGAGTGGTGTGCGTCCCACTCGGCAGCATCTGCTCTGGCTCCGACTGGGCGTGCGATGGAGTCCCGTCGGCACCCGAAATTGCATCCACATTGATCGGATCCTCAGCACGAGCGCCGACCACGAACATGGATCCGCCGAGGCCATGACGATGTTGACCGCTGGGATGTCTAGAAGACAAGGAAGCCGACTCGGCCCGAGCCCCCGATTCGTGCTCTAGAACAAGCAAGGGAAGCCGGACGGGACGGGCCTCAGACGGAACCAACTGTGTCGCGGCAGGCCGAGCTAGTAATGGGGACTCGGGCAACGCTGTTCGGGGCGTCATGGGTCGACCCGGTGGTGGCAACTTGGACGACAGTGCTCGGGGCGGCACAGACTTCCCCTACAAAGAATAGCCACAACGGTGTTAGAGAAAGCGCGTCGGGGTGTGACCGGCAGTCCGAACTCGGGCACTACCTCCGGAAGAATAGCCGGGGTGGAACTCGGGATGGCGTTGGGCGATGGCAGGCCGGCTGTGGCTTTCAGTACGGCCTCCACCCGAGGACCTCTACCAACATGAGCAGTCAGCAACCAGGACCAATGAAAATCCCAAGCAGGGCATAGAAAGTCGACGGAGGGCTTACTTGCGGAGGCATTTCCACTTCCTCACGGGCACGTTAGGCACCTTCACAACGATGCCCTCACCCGCCGCGGTCGTAGGTTCTGAGGACGGAGACTCCCGAGTGGCAATCTTCATGGAAGTGTCCGAGTTCCGTGCGGTTGGAGACGGACTCCGACGTCTCTTTCGGCTAGACTCCCCAGTCGAGGCGGGGACTCGGGAGGCGCCACCATCAGGAGGTGGGTCCTTGCCTTCGGAGTCGGACGAAGGACGCGAAGAGGACCGAATTCTCTTGCCCTTCCTAGTGGATGATCCCACTCTGCCACTCGGACAGGGACCGCTAGGTCCGATTGGCGGTCCTCCCTTGGGAGGCGCACGATCAGACCTCAAGCCCCATGCGTCCAACTTTGGCAGCGAATTGATGATGTCATACTTGCCGGTGACGAGGCGTAGAGGGCCGGCCCCTTTGGGGTAGGCAAAGCTGGAGGGCAAGTCAGTGTCGGTCAGCAGCTTGTATGCCACTTTCAGCACCTCCCGTGGGACATCTGAGTCGGGCCCTCGTCGAGTGCGGCCAGCATCGTTGAAATCCCTGTACAACCAGGCTGGCCGTGAGCGCGCACGAAGAGGCGCCAGACCCGTGGTCAAAAAGTCAAATATAATGCCGTTAACAGAGAGACTGGCTAGCCCCAGAGCCGCGATCCGACTCATGATCGGGTCCAGGCGCTCGTCGCGAGGCGGGAGGTTATCCCAGAACTCGGGGACCGGGTCGGTCTGATGGCGTGCGAGTCGGAGCCGGCGGGGCATAGCCGAAGACAACAGAGATGCCTTCAACACCATGATGAACCATTGGCGCTGCCACTTCTCGATCTTCAGTTGGGTTGCATAGTCTATGTACCCGGCTCGGGATCGGATGGAGAGTCAGACGCTCCCCACCAGGTCGTGCCCCCTAGTCTTCGACAACTTGAAGAAGCAACGGAAGACGTCGACCGACGGCACCACCTCGACCAAGGCCTCGCAAAAGTGCACAAACACCGCCAGCATGATCACGGCGTTGGGCCTGAGGTGCGTCATCCGAAGGCCGTACGACACCAGGAACTCCATGAAGAAGTCGGAGAACGGCGACACCAGCCCGGCAAGGACGAAGATGGCGAAGGTCACGATTTTGCCAGCGTCCTCATTCGGCGCCACGGTCGCGGTCGCAGGGCGGATGACATGGAAGCCCGCACCCGGTTGAGGGAGGCATCGGAGTGGAAGATTGAGGCCGGCAGCAGATCGGCGGCTCCTTCCTCCCTTGCTGTAGAAGACGCGCGAGAGCCCACGCCGCGGCTTGCGGGGGCATGATCCCTTCTCGAGGGAAGACTCGAGCCTCGACCCCGGCGACCACCAGCCATGGGGGGTGAAGCTCTCGGCAGCGCACATCGAAAGGAGAGGAGTCAAGCGGCAGCACGCGGTGACAGAGGCAAGAACGGAAGGCGAGGCGCAACGGCGGAGAGAGTTCAAAAGGTGTGGGTTGTGCGAGAATGAAGGCGTCGGTTACTCTCTCTCTCTCTCTCTCTCTCTCTCTCTCTCTCTCTCCTGGGAATTCGAAAGAAGGGAGGGGGTGGGCGCGGTTTCTGAAACGCCCGTAGCATGACTCCTCGTTCCGATCAGCGCGCTAAGGGACTCCAAGAGCAGTGACAAGTGGCCCCAGCCCCAGGAGCAAGCCACGCACCAGAGACTGGGGCCGGGGGCTCCTATCAGTATTAGGGAGTCGAGGGCTCCCCTCACCACCTGTGGGCCGACTCGATGGCCCAAGAGGATTTGAGTCGCTCAGGCTATGGCCCAATTCAGGTTTTGCCAGAGGATGGAGCAGCGCATCGCGCGCGCCCTCGAGGACGTCCGCCAACCACCCGAATTAATGTGGGCACTCGAGTGCCTGCATTAAGGGACGGCTGGAAGTCAAGGGGGACGCCTGGGGCCCGTCCCTTTTTCTCCTGCCGCCTGGCGTCATCGCCTGGGGAAGGAGCAAAACGGAGAGAGCCTGAGGAGCATCGCTATTAACACTGGAGTAGCCGCCCGAGCAGATCAGGGATGTAGAGATCGAGGGCGGCTGAGCAAGATTTGGGGGGGGGGGGGGGATCTTGTCCCTCCAAACCCGACGCCCGGGTGTTCGGCTTGTCCGAGGCCCGGGTCATGTACTGCCCTCCCCCTTTGCCCTATAAAAGGGGGACGCGCGCACCATGTAAAGAGAAGAGAAGAAGCAATATACGGAGATAAGTAGGACGTAGGGTTTTACGCTCCGAGCAGTCCGGACCTGGGTAAAACGCGTGAGTTTCCACCTTCTCCCTACTCTTCTCCGATAACGCGCTCGATCCGATCTCCCCGCAACCTTTCTCAAGGGCGGCCCGGCAGGCCCCTATTTGGAGGTGCTCGCACGCATCGACAGTTAGGTACATTAATTTTAACACCAAAAAATAAAGACTTTGCTATTAAACTATCTTGGACCACCCGGAATCATATTTCAACTGCCGGCTGAAGAAATAATAAGTTGCAATTGAATACTAGAATTTACTCCCTAAATTGATTTGGTCTGGAAGATGTTGCAATACTGAATCCTAGAATTTTTATGTATCTTAAAATACAAAAAAAAAGTTTTAACAAGAACCTTTATATATGTATTGGCACATCAACATGTGAGATAATCAGTTCTTTTTCAATCTTATAGTGCTTATGGTCGTAACCTGTTCATTCCAATTACATTTGTATTAGTTGCTTCTCAGTATGATGTCCAGTACAAATGTCTACAAGAGCAAGTGGCAAGTGCCCTTGTTTCAGTTGATTATTGTCTAGAAGTCATTATCTCGTTTCTGAGTGTCCCTTGTCTCAATTTAATTAATTTGATGATGGTGTCTGATTGTTTCGTGGTAGTCTCTTTCTTGGTTAATCGCTTTTCAAATTAGTGGTTAGCATTCTTTACATCATAATTTGCAAGTATGAAACTCGCAAGAAAGAATGTTGATTGCTTCAAAGAGGATGAGTACTTGGTCGCAAAAAAAAAAGAATTATAATTGCCTCATTATTAGCATTATTTACTTAAATCAAATTAGCAATACCTCATTATTTGCAAGTACCAAAAAGATTGTCCAGATGGTATTCCCAAATTCCTAAGTAATACCATCAGCACTATTTTTCCGTTGTTTAATTATAATAGTTGGATGGACGCTAAAATTTGAATTTTCAAAAATTTCATCTTTTAACTAAATTTCCATTATTGTTTTATTTCTTGCAACATACTTCCATTGTTCTTAAATTGATGTTATCATTGATTTTTTTAATTAACTTTGACCATTCATTTTTGTTAATTTTTTTAAAAATATCATATATGTTGTCATGATTTGTTTTATCATTAAATAAAATTGAAAGATAATTTATAATTTTATATATTAAATATAATATTTTGAATAAGACGAATGATCAAAGTTACCTAAAAAAATCAATGACAACAACAATTTAAAAAGGAGAAAGTATAGATTTGTGACAAAAATCAATGACGGTTGAAATATACTTGTATGAATATAATGCTAATATGATTTCTTCGATAAGAAATTACATGTCTCTTTGAGCTCATGGTTTTGGCACCGCCAGTGTTTATTTCTACTGAGATATACGGCGACGAGTATATATGATATTTGGTCTTGGTGGACCGCAAGGCAACGTATCCTATGAGAACCAACTTTGTGTGAGAACTATGAGAAATCCAACCAAGATCATAGGATTCTCATCCGATGGCCAGATTATTTTGCACTTAAACCCTTCGCTTATTCCACGTAATCCCTTATTTTGCAAATAACACCAGCTAAAATAACTCACCTCTACCTTTGGCCATCGGATGAGGATCCTGTGATCTTAGTTGAAGTTCTCATAGTTCTCACACGAAGTCAATTTCATTGGATACGTTACCCGCAACAAAGTGCGGAGAGTTCAGCTAGTTAATTAGGTGAAGCATCTACCTAGTGCCAATCCGTGGTATGGTGCCCTTTCAGGGTATCAATCCATATGCCGTGATTGTTGTACTTTTTAGCCTCCCTCTATCAAGGTTAACATAATCGGCTGGGTCGGTATAACCGGCCGAGCCTGGTTCACCGGTTAACCGGTATAACCGGCCGGTTAATCGGACAAAACTCGTTTTGGTTGGCATAGGGTCGGCGGCCGGTTAACCGGTCGGTTATATCGGTTAACCGGTTTGATCGGTTTTAGTGATATATTTTAAATATATATTTTTAAATTCAAAAATATCGGTTGTTAAGCGGTTTCACCGGTTAACCGGTCAGTTATTCCGATTAACCGGCTGGTTACATCGGTTTTGACTAATTCAAATTTTTTTGAATTTTGAAAATTTTTGAACTATAACTGGAGGTTAACCGGCCGACCGTGGTATCCGATCCGGACCGGTTTTCTGGTTAACTGGGCGGCCGGTTAACCCCGGTTATTTCAACCCTGCCCTCTATTACTCGTCCTGCTCGATCTCTGGTGTAGCTGTAAGGCAAATCTGTACTTGTTTGGTTATATTTCGCATAAATCTTGGTGATCTTTCTGGTAGTAACTACTACAGACTTGTTTGTTCAGTGTTCACCTTTGCAACCACAAATTCTGGTGATCTTTCTAGTGCTAGTGGTAACTACTTCTTAACTTGTAATTAGTATCTCTCTTTTCGGTGTTTATGAAGGAGATTGATGGATTCCTAATTGATTTTCATTAATGCGGCCGAGATTAAAGTTCGGTAGTACAGTAGTTTAGTTGTTACTCGTACATTTTGTAAACGGTGCGACGTCAGTGACTTCATGTGAAGACGTTTACGTTGGCATTTAAATACCCTCTGAAGAGGAGCAGTGTTTACATACCTTTTCTTCCCTTTCTCTCTTTTTTTAACCTTTTATAGTTTAGGAAATTTCCTTCATAAAGAACAGCAGGTTTCTCCTCAAGAATATTGACATCTCATTTCAGATTTCAAGAAGTGGGGAAAATGGACAAGGCACAAATTGGAAGCATGTGAAATACTGAAATCCGACGATATTGTCGCCAAAAATTATTAGTAAGCCATTGCGTGCAGAAAACTGAATTTCCTGTTTGTTGCGTAGAGCAGTTCTTCCAACAAGAGGAATGTGCAGCCAGTAAGATTGGCTACTTGTAGAGTTGGAATAAACCCAAGAAAGAATGCACAGACTAAAAACAGAATAATTAAAATGGAACACTGCACGCGTCAGTTTCATCAGCTTAGCACACACCATCGTTTCCCTGAAAACCGGGAAGCTCACAAGACATGCAAGCCTTAACCTTGCCGAACATAATTCCCACCGCTCGAATCATACTTTTTCAGACTTGCAGCAATGAAGAATTCAGCGATAGACCTATGTTATCTGAAGACAGCAATATATCTGAACAGTATGAACTTCAGCTCATCAACTTACCAGATCACCGTTCATGAGTCCAAACGTTGGCTTGTCATGAAGACATGAACGCAGAGAGTAATAAATCGTGAAAGCAAACACTACATTTGGCCAACTCCAAACCAACTCACAGCTCCCAATCAAGACGTGTCGTACTTAGAAAGCTCTTTCTTCGTAACGACAGGCCAAAATCTAGACGCAAAGTAAGAGATACTGCTGCTTGAGTAGGCGTATGTTTAAGTTTTGTATAGTGTTGTAGCTTTGTAACAGATGTACTAAGATTTAAGAAACAAGAAAAAAAGGAAGAAAAGAGGAAGAAGACACGAAAAGGAAATTGTCGCAGTGCGTCGGCATGGTTACTTGGCAAATGGAGTAAGCTGATGACGGAGACGGTAGCTCACTGCTCAAAGGTTGATGTCACCATCAGTCCCTTTCCTCTGCTACTCCGCTACTCTATTGGCAATTTGGCGTGGAGTATACACTACCACAAATACACACTGTAGCGGCAGGTCAAATAGTACTATAGCGGCGGATACGGCATACCGCCGCTACATAAGCATAGTTAAAAAGATGAGACAGTAACGGCGGGTAAAGGTTACCCGCCGTAAAAGAGTCACCCGCCGCTACGAATAAAATAAGAAACAAAAAAAAAGGCCCTAGCCCGCATCGTAGGCCCATAGCCCGCACAGCCGGCCATCGAGCCCTAGACGCCCTGGACGCCTCTCCTGACCGGATCCGCCCTGTGCACGGCCGCTGGGGGGGGGGGGGTGCTCGTCCTCGCCCGTCGAGGGCAGATCCGACGAGGAGGTGGCGCTGGAGGGGGTGGCGTCGGAGGAGGCGGCGTCGGAGGAGGGGCCCGTGCAGATCCGCCCCGCATAGATCCGCCGAAGGAGGGGGGAGGCCGGATCCGCCTGCTCGAGCGTCGCCGTTGCCTCGCCCGGCCAGATCCGGCCGCCCGAGCACCGCCGTCGCTCGGGGCCGCGCCGTCGCTTGGGGCCGCGCCGGATCCGCCCGATGTGCCGCCTGCGAGGAGGGAGGAGGCCGCGCGCCGACAGGAAGCCACCTGCAAGGAGGGAGCCGCGCGTTGCCGGGAAGCCGCTTGCGAGGAGGGAGCCGCGTGCCGCTGGGAAGCCACCTGCGACTACGATACGGGAGGGGGGCCTGCATCACCAGGAAGCCGCACGCCGCCTGGCGCCTCCGACTGCGAGGAGAAGTGGAGGCGCCGCCAGCTAGGGTTGGGGGGGGGGGGAGAGAGAGAGAGAGAGAGAGGTGGGCGGCGCGGAGTGAGTGAAATAAAATGGCGTTTGTGGATTGAAGAGGAGGGTTGTGGCTGCCAGTTAAATAGACTGTGGGCCAAAACAATAGCGGCGGTTGACTAAATGGGCCACTGCATAAAATATCGTAGCGGCGGATAATAAAATGAGCCACCCCTACAATACACAATAGTGGCGGGTGATTAAACGGGCCGCCGCTAAAGACCAATTTCAATTTGTAGCTGCGGTTCTCTTTTGTTTTGCCGCTATGATAAATTTGCTAACGCAGCCATAGGTTCTTTTTGTTGTAGTGATAGCAGATAAAACCCTGAACTAGAAACAAAACCAAGGGATGCAACAAGAATCTATCTCAAACAACTTGTGAGAAACAAGGCTGCACGAGCGTGTAGGAACTGGACTGTAAAGGAGAAGAAACCGTACCTCCTGTCCTCCTTCCTTCGCATCATATACTAAAGCCCGTCGGTGAATCAAGTTCATCACATTCACACTCACACATGACTTCGGAACGTAAGACTCGTAGAGTCAGTCGTCACATTAAATTAAATTGCAAGGCCAAAGAGTAGAATGCTGGAAACAAATGGTGTACTGCCTAATGTACCCATGCAGGTTGGATGAGGTGGATCCCAGGAATCAGTACTAAACAGCTAAATTTTGAAGCTTGTATCACAAAGAACGATCATGTAATATATCTGATGGTAAATTGTACTGCGTACGAGTCTATAGATATATGTAGATCTCACAGCATAGTATAGCCAATTAGACACACAGTTCTGTAGCACCAGTATGAACGGATAAGAATCAGTTGTATTCAGTGTAACAGCTGAGTTGCCTACGAACAGTGTGACAGATAAGTATTCATTTCTAGTCACAGCAGTGCCGAAATCAAACACACACTATGATGTTGTATAATCCTCTGTTACCTGTACCAGAAATTATAAGAATAAAAAAGGAAAAAAAAATGTAAAACAGAGAAGAAGATTCCATAGCAGAGTGAACCTCCTCGTCTCTATGAATTCATTCAGGGTGTCTTCACAAACTCATTTGACACACACACAACGAATCTGAAGTCTAAACTCCAAACACAACCATTCCACTGTTGGTTTGTCACTTTGGCCGGCTAAATTCCACCAAACCTTCATGTCAACGGACAAGCAGGGCAGAGGGCATTGACCGATGATGGAGGAGGGTTCGAATTTCGCGATCACGGCGGCGACTTGAACGCCTGCACGACGAGCGAGAACCCCGGCGCGGCGGCCTCCTCCTCGAGCCAGAGCCGGCTCTCGAGCGCGCTCCTGGCGCGGAGCATGACAACCGCGCACCCCGGCGGCGAGTCCCGGAACCACCAGCCGTGGAGGTCCCACATGACGTCGACGGGCGCGCCGTCGACGAACACCGTCTGGTTCCCGCGGAAGTTCCACCGCAGGCTGCGCGCCGTCACGGCGCGCTTCCCGTCGACGCAGACCCACAGCTCCTCCTCGTCGCCCGCGCACCGCGCGGCGGAGGAGGAGCTGGTGGAGCAGCCGACGCTGACCTCGTGCTCCGCGCCGCCCTCCGCGAATCGGACCCTGGCCGTGTGCATCGCGTTGGTTGTCGAGCGGCGGTGGGGCCCGTCGGGTGCGACGACGCGGTCGGTGCGCGCGACGGGGAGGAAACGGGCCTTGGGGATCTGTCCCTCGAACTTGGCCTTGACGAAGTCGGCGGCGAGGTCGCCGACGGCGAGGACGACCTCGGCGTCGGCGACGACGACGACGTAGAACCCGGAGACCGGCTCGGGGGAGGAGGAGGACGCGGCCGCGCCGTACTTGGCGGCGGTGAGGTCCCAGAACAGCGCGAGCGGGGGGTCACCGGGGACGGAGCGGGCGCCCTTGCGCTTGCGGAGGAGGGTGGGGGCGGCGGGGGATGAGGTGGAGGCGGCGAAGGAGAGCGCGGGCGGGCCCCCCGCGGGGGAGTGGGACCAGACGAGGCGGAGGAGGAGCGGCGGCGCGGTCGGGGAGCGCGGGGTGGCGCGGTAGGTGACCGCGACGGAGAGGGTCGACGAGGGAGAGGAGGAGGTGGAGGTGGTGGAAGAGGAGGAGGAAGAGGAGGAGGAGGTGAGGGAGGTGATGCGGGTGGAGGAGGGCGTGGTGCAGGCGACGCGGACGGCGCTGTCGGAGACGCAGGAGGCGAGGTCCCGCACGGAGGAGGGGAGGAGCAGGCTCGACGCGCTCACCATTGGAGGGAGGGAGGAGGAGGTTCTCGATCCGCGGGCGGGGGAGGCGTGGCGTGCGTGGGCGGCGTGGAGGAGAGAGAGAGAGAGAGAGAGAAGAGGATCAAATAAATGGTGGTGGGATTAACTGCGCGGGTGGGGGACTGGGGGCGGCGCGTGAGACAGAGTTGGAGAGTAAAAGCGGCCGGCCCGACGGCGAGAGGGCGGCGGCGGCACAGAGAGGGAGGTAACGGCCGGAGCGGGAGCGAGGAGGATGCTTGGGCTTTAAGCGTGGCAGAGAGCCTACTGGCCGTCGGATCATGCACGGACGGACTGCTGATCAGACAAGGGAATGCCACGTCATCATTACATTTTCTTTTCTCGTGATTATGTTGGCGTCTTCTCCTTCTGGACGTTCTCTCAAGGCTGCATCTCACCGACCATAAAAAAAAAAAGTCTGCATCCCAAAAGAAGAGACTGAAAAAGGAGAAAGAGATCGCAAGGGTGGCTCTGGCTGGAGTCAGTAGCAAGTTTTCGGATCAAGATTTTCCTATCCCTATTTCTGGTTACTCACATTGCATTTGTGGATGATTGATTCCTTTCTGGCCGGGCCGCGAGCCATTTGACACGGCGATGGTGGCGTCGCCATCCGGATGCAGTCGTGAGTGGTTGGGCAAAGAACCGCTCAAGCAGCAGCAAATGCAAAACGCATGTTGGGAGCACGAGTAGGGGGCGCCGAACCAAATCGCAGACGGCGAGAAGGTCCGTCTCTCCAATTTGATCTCCACGACTCGGCTCACTCACTCACTCACATGACCGGAATGCCACCTGTTCAGAAATCCAGGGCGAACAGAGTTTCGCGTGCTCAGCCTTAGCACATGGACTGACGCCGATCCTGTGGGTTCACGAACCAACGGGGCAAGGTCAAAGGTTAACATGGTCGGTTGCTCAGATGGTTTCAGATGCTTCCTAGTACATCATGTGACAAAGCGTGAACAAACGCTCCAATGTGCATAAGTACCCAACCCGGTCTGACTCTTTTTGGACATCATGTAATAAAACTCTCCTCTTGTTGTCTAACAGGAAGCCATGTGACAGACAAATCAGTCTGCTTTATTACCGATTGAATAGTAGAGTTTGGATCCACGTAGGTAGTTCCAGTGCGCACAAGCAGCGCAAAGCAACAGCAAGAGTGAAGTGTCGGCTCCATTCAGCAGGCCGGCAGATCAATGATGCCAAAACTGGAACGGGATCACTGGATCATGCAGCTTCGCCGCATGATGATGCGGTCCCGTCGACGACATGTAGCATGATGAACAAAGGAGTATTGTACCTCCCCTAGTACGGTCATCCACCGAAGCATATGTCGATGCCAACAACTCCCAGGATGGCAAATCCAGTGGAAGACTGCGGCAACTCTGTCGTCTTATTACCTGCACGAATTAATATATGAGCTAGTAGATGGTAGTAGATGCTTAAGGAATTAACTAATAAAACCCAATGCCAAGCAAAGCAACTGGAAGAATTAGAAATGAAGCAAAGCTTACCTTGTCTCTTGGCTGGTGTCTCCATGTTCCATGAAAGCTGCTACGGCCAAATAATCTCGTAAAAGCACCAGGTCCGTATGATTAATTTCTTTCGAGTGCAAACTAACAACTGCAGAACTGCACAAGAGCTCATGGACCATTAGTCCATGGCAGATAACCCAGATTCTGAACTAACGAGTATGTGAAGTAAATAAAGCTCGGTTGAAAAACTGGTAGCTGTATCAGTCATGGAGAAACCTGCTTCGATAAGTGAGAATGCCATTCATGCATCAGCAATACCAGGTGCTTGATCCCAGAAGCATTAAGATACAAGCATGGTGTGTTGACTTCCCTTTTTTAAGGTGCGAGAGGAGAAAAGAAATAGTTGCCCCATGCTCAGTGAGTGCTTGGGAAATGCAGGAATGAGACACCCACCTTAAAACGAGGAAAGCAGGATTCCTGAAAACAATAGACAGCTCCCTCGGCTTTCAACAACTGGCAGAATTGAAATCAACTGTATTTGTTAAGAAGAGCAATATGGTATTCATACACAATGGACTACTAAACCACCTATTCATGTCGGTACTAAGAAAACTTCTTATTGCCAGGAAAGGGAAGACACGTGTAGTAGTCCAGTCAGCTCAATCCTACCTCCCTTTTAAACAATAGAAAGATGAATGCATACACCAAACATAAATCTTATATTGACAAACGACAATTAAATTCTACAAATACAAAAACACAAGTTGACAAAAGAGGCCTTTCTGCTTCTGACCTACTATAGAACCAGCTGACTAGATAATAGTGTATTATGCAACCAGAGAGAAGTTATATTACATGGCTAATAGCAGCAAGGCAGTTGAGCGGTTGAGGAGAACAGAAGCCTTTTGTAATCTTCATATACCTCACCAGAGAGAAGCATTAGATTCAGTTTTTCAATAAAAAGAGATCATACAGAGTATGATACGATTTGCTGCCAATTAGGGATGACTTGTACTTCTCGATGCTCTACCCTTATCCTATCGGCAAGTTGCAACTACTGAAACTGTTATAAACTCTTCATCATTATGAGAATTTTCCACGGCATAAGAGCCCAGTTGGTCCCAATTTACAGAATAATTCCTCACGGCATGACATTGTACAACTCTATTTAAACTGATGCAGTGGTATCAAAGATAACAGATTTTTCTGATTCAAACAGGCGCTCTACAAGACTCCAAATTAGTCATGTAAAGAATGAGATCTGATCTTCAACAATTGTTGGCACCTGATATGAGGACATGGGCGGCAGAAGTGTTCAAGCAAATGGGGGCATGAATGCAGAATTCCCCATTGAAAAAAAAAAGAGTGTGGAATTCATCTTTCCACGAGCACATGCTGTTCTAGGACAACTTCATGTGGCTCTTCACAAGATCATGGGGTCAATTCGTTGTCCTCAGAAAAATAGAATACTCCCTCCGTTCACATTTACATGTCATTCTAAGATTTCTAACTTTTCTCCAATTACATGTCATTCTCGCTTCCCAATGCATATTTCTCTCTTCCCAATACAATATTCTCTTTTCCCATTACATCTCTATCTCTATCTCTCTCCTCGTTTTCAGTGCACCCATCTTTTTACTTCTCCTTATTTCCCGTGCCCAACTCCAAAACGACATCTAAATGTGAACGGAGGAAGTAGTTCAGATCCGATTTTGCAGGCTCCAGATCTGTGGCTACATAATTTGCAAGGTCAAACTGCAGGTGCTTAGGTGTTATAAGAAAATGCAGAATGCCACACTAATTTATTGACAGTTATGGCATTCATTCTGTGCTTTGATCGGTATTTTACTTTCCATCCCTGTTCTCAAACAACTTACACATCCAGGTATGGTTCCATTTATATCACAGTACGCATTAAAAAATTGATAAACCAGCACAATCCATGAAAGTATTTTCCAGAGTCCAGACAAATCAGCACACTAATCCAGATGGCCAATATGAAGATTTTTCATGCATACTAAAACATCAGTTATCCTTTTTCCTTTCAAAGGGAGAGTTTGCAGATCAAAATGAACATTGCAAAACATGATTTAATGTGACAGAAGCATTAGTGCTGAGTGCTGGATTAGATTAATAACCAGATGAAGCAGGCAGGGAGGGATCAGCAGATCATTGTATCACTGGTAGTCCCCTGACATGTGACATGTATTATGAAAACAAAATGCATACACTAGATTACAATTGTACAGAAAAGCAATGCACAGCACTAAGAATACCCAAGATCAGAAAACCTAATAAAATATAAAGGCATTTTATCACTTGTTACCATTAATGAAGCGTCTCATGATTGAACAAAATGAATAATGACGACTACACAATACGAAAGAAAGCAGGAATATTAAAAATGAAGCAAGAACTCCTTCCTTTCATAGCCTAGCATAACATTCCGTTGAATATTTAAGGAATCAACAACTTAAATTGCAAAACTCCAAAAAACACATGGCAGATAAAACATGTCGCACCAGATGCAAACTTAATATAATAATTTTGTCCCCTGCTTGCCAGTCTACTGGATATTAATTAACAAGCAGAATATGCCAGGGACTCACCTACCGCTGATGCAAACTCCAGACAAGCTCATGGCCCATTAGTCCATAGACAAGTCCAGGAATCATAAACCAATCTGATCTGAGAAATGAGTGTGAAATATAGTAAAAAATTATTGAGTTTAAATACAAAATAATCAATCAAGGAACAATGGGAAACTAATAGAATGTGATACATACCTTGGCCAAACTTGTCTTAGATCCCAAAAGAATTATAAAAAAATTGGGTGCATTGTCTGCTGACTACATATTGAGTTTAGAGGAGGAACAATTAGCCGCCTCACACTGAACTCTATCAGTGGAGCTTAAGTAACTAAATGAAAAATTCAGGTGTCAATAGCAAACATCTACTCTTTAGCTTTCAACAAAAGGTAGAAACAGAAGTAAATAATAATATAAAAAATTAGCTATCAAGAAAAGGCGGAAATAGAACTAAATGATAATATGAAAAAATAGTAATTTCCTTCTTATGGAAAATCAGCTTTGGCCTCCATGCCCCAGTATAGTTATTTGATCTGGTCAGCAAGTGTAGAATGTAGTTTCGGATGTGTGAGTATGCAACATGTCAAGAATAGTTGGATCATAGCGTGAAAGACAGTTCAATAATGTAAACTATACCTGCATTCTTTTGTTGCGCAAGAACTTGACAATTACTGGGTGTAGAAATGAAATGATGCAAGATAATTTTGCGCAACTGGGAAACAGACATATCAGCCTAAATGGCAGCAAGGCAGTTGAGAAATGGTACTACAGTTCAGAGAGTAGAGAAAATTCTTAAACTTACAAGTTAAAAGGTGGAGAAAATCATCATGCGTGCACATTCATAATTCCAAATAAAGGCCCACTGCACTCATTACGAGAAGGATATGAGACTGCTCTCATTGAAAATGAACTTTACCTCCTCTGCGCTTGTGCAGTTTGAATGGCTCATACTCTGTAACAACTTAAAATACAACAGTTTTCTAATAAACATAAGAAGGCTCCATGCAACGGCTGGGTAATTCTTTGTGGTGACAACATATTGTAGTGCTCAATAAATTGTTTTGTACTCTACTTTCTCGATGAAACGGAATATTGATGTGGAAAGGTTAATGGCCAGTTGCATAAGGCACACGATGGGCCTATCCTATACAATATTCAGTATCTGTAATAAGGTTAATAAAACTAATAAGTCCTCAGTTGCCTAAAGCATGAAATGATCTCATCTTATACAACTTTCAGTATCTGTAATAGTTAAGATATAAGACTAAGAATTCATAAGTTAAGATCTATTTGATGATTCAATAATTAAGGATCTATCTGGCAACTCAGTTGTCTTTCAATGTCTACATCAATCCTAAGCAACATAATAATATAAATAAGAAAGTAAATGATTCAAGCAAGATAATTTATTGGCTAGAGAGGGTGTAAAATTCAAGATTAGGAGAGAGTGATCTAGCTTAGGAATACTGAACTGCATAAAGTAGGAACATGCTGATTCATGATCTTACAACATCTGTTACAATAAGTGGGACACCCACAACCCCTTGCAAATATAGGCCACTGAAACAGCTGAAGTGTAGAAGCCACAAATTTAGACACGAATTCCATGAACTCCATGCAGATTACTAATTGACACATGTTTCTTCATTATTTTCATTGTTTGTAACTAGGAGTAGGAGGCACTTATGCCTTGTATGCAGAATATAGGCCTCACAACAAGTGCTCTGATCAATTTGATTGATTTCAGACAAGCACGATCATCTACTGATCTCAGCAGTCCCCACCACTGCAGCATGAGATGCTGAATCTTCAGCAAACTCAAGCTCCACGTGGTCTCCATGTGATTGTGTTTGAAACATCCCTTTCCTCTTGCTTCTCCTCTCCCTCCACTTCATTATATCACTGCCAGATAATTCCTTGCTTGGGCTCTCACCAAAATCTCCTCTCCCTAAATCAGAAACTGTTTTTAAGTCAACCTGAAGCTCCAATGACCTTCTGTTTCTTGCAGAGACAGCAAGGGCCCGGACAATACAAATGGCAAAAACAACTAGGACAATGTAGACAGAGAAAGACACCCAGACACACAGTGTCCACTTCAAACTGCGTGCCAGTCCCTTTGTCCACGAGAGAGTTGACTGCACAACAATCTCTGCTTTGTACACCTGGGGCAGCTGCATTGTCGAAGCTCTCGGCTGCAGAGATACTCTGATGAGCCCTGTTCTCTTATGACGGCCATGACCTTCTCTATACAGCAACACATTGAGACTTGCAGTCTGGGTCTCACTGCGTATACCCAGCGTAAGTGGCACACACATCAGGGTCGAATGCGCCAGCCGTACTGGAGCACTCTTGTACCTTAGCATATATGGTTGTGTCGCAGATGCTGTGGTGATCCCAGTCACAGAAACTGCCTCTGCTTTAATCTACCAAACAAGTTTAATCATTGATGAGATGCAAATAAGCAGAGGAATTCGTCAGATCCTAGAATTTCGGATCACCAATGGCAACCATGTAATAAGCACGAACATATACCTGGAACATGCCAACCTCTCGATTGTGGTAGGAGTCAGGCATCAGCAGCGCCAGGGACACCCTCACGGAGTGACCTGCCGGCAGCACCACACCTTGCGGACCACCGAGGGCCACCACGGCGTTAGGCTGCGCCTCAGTGTAGTCGAAGTAGAGCGGCTGGCGTATGGTAACCGGGTCCTCGACCCAGAGTCGGACTAGAACGAAGCCGACCAGCACAGACACGAACAACGCAGATACAAGGACGGCGAAGATGCACGCCGCGGCGAACAGCCCAAACGCCGCGCGGCGGATGTTAGAGGCGACCACCCCAGGAAGGGCACGCAGCTCGCCGATGAGAGCGGCGACGGGCAAGAAAAGGCTAAGGACGGCAGATGCGACGCGTTCCCCGAGGAAGGTGACCAGCTGGATGAGCCAGCCTGCCGGCCCCGCCAGGAAGATAAGGACATCAGCAGGCTCCCTGGCGGCCGTGCTTCTTGGCCTGGAAGTGTAGAGGCCATTGCCGGATGATGCGGCCGGCAAGGAAGATTCCTGCTGGTATCTGGACACCTGGTTTGGTGCTGATGCTGAATCCATTAGAAGATCGCAACTGTAGGACCGTACGAAACTTGGAATGGAGAAAACTCGGCAAAGGCTCGATTGATGCTGTCTACATTGCTGCCTCAGAGTCTAGGGTGAAGACCTACACGTGGCAGGAAGAAGACATGTGTCATGCTCATGCCTATGGGTGCTTCCCCTACGCAGACTGCTGACAGCATCTCAGCAACCGCTTCTATCTCGGTACATGAACCCATGTCGCTTTCTCCAACTGATAACCACTTGACATCATGCGAATAGAAATATCCAGCTGCAGAGTTGCTTGGTGACAATGACGGATGCGCATTGCTTCAGAGTGCAGGGCTCTTGCTTACTACAGAAGTGCAGACGTGCTATGACACTGGTGATGGTCAGTTCAGCATTAACACGGTATGACGAGTATGAATTTTCTATACATGTATCTTGATCTATAATTTACATCAGTGTAAATGTATTGACAAGGATTTTATCGAGGATGCTGTACAAAAATACAGAAAAGGTTACCTTCAGAGAAGTCAGAAGGAGCTGTGTAATTTGTGCATCTGACAACAACTTTCATTTTGTACCGTCTGACAAGGATATATACTCCATTGGTAAATTTAACTCACCGGCAGATTAGGTGAATGGCAAGGGACTCGATGAACAATCATCTGGCAGTTCATTTAGCAAGGCTCGCCATGCATCTTTGGACTGAATCCACAGCTGCTCCACTTTTCTGTACTCCGTACCACAATTAAATCTGGTCTAGTAATCTGAAATTGTCTGACCTTTTGCTTCATCTGAAACTGAAATTCATCATCAATTTCAAGTTCTAACAGTTTCTTCATTTCCACATAACGAGGGACACAGTCAGCACCTAAGCAATCTGCAGCCTCTTGGACCTGCAATTGACACCCAGACATCATATTCAACATTGAAAAATGTGTTCATGGTAATCACATTTACAGTTACCTCGCATATAACAGTTGCAGCATCAACAGCTGCCACTTGTGGGCTACAAAAAATACCGTTCACCTTCAAATCTAGAAGTAGTTCTGCGGGGTCCTCTGGGACTGAAAATATTTATCTCGAAATGAGTCAATTTTTTACTGGAAATAGATTGTTGAATTGTGAAACAAAGTGAACTACCTGTATAGTCCCGACCATGTTCAGAGGTGGATACCCCATTCCGACTAAACAATCTGAAAATCAAAACAATGAAAATTAGATACATCACTGGCAAAAATTAACACCTATAAATTGCCTACTGCATAGTTCAAAACAATTGCTGAGAAATTCAAGTTACATGGTTTTTGGTTTGCATATGCTACATTAAGTTGGACTGGTTCACTCAATTTTCTAAAGGTAATGTAAGGAATCACAAAATCGGATGCCAGAAAAACAAATAGTTTGCATTCAATGATTTAGCTCACTGAACAACTGCAGATTTGTTTATCACAATAGGAATATTACCTCATGTCTGTTCTCTATTGCTCCCTGACAGGCCAGAATAATCCTTTTGTTCGTTTTCCATCCTCCTGAACTGCCTGAAGCAATAGGAGAATTCAGGGACTGTACCAAATATAGATATAAGGGCTCAGATTAGATCCCATGTTAATTGTTTTTGTTTATTATTTCATTATTTGTCTCCTCTTACGAATTTTTTCGCATATAAAATACGACACTCTTGAGCCAATAGAAACAGGTAATACCTCAAGTTTCATTTGCAAGATCACACTCTCATCAATAAAAAAAAAGCAAAAGACAGTGTTCTAAACATAGTTCCGCCCACCTGATTTAAGCGGTTAAGACATACACTTAGAGGGCCTCCTCCAGTCTCGGGACTCAGGAGTAAAATCCAGCACACTAGCACCATAATTGCTCTGGAGCAGAATCCGAAAGTATTATGCACCAAGTCCTAAACATAAACATCAAGAAGTTAATGAAACACCCTCAGCATTACCAAAACTCACATGAAAACATAGCGGCACCCACCCAAAAGGAGTGGCAACAAGCGCCTAATACACTGTGTTGTGTGTGATCACAAGTACGGACTTGCACTAATGTGCCAAAATCCTCTCCTAGCAGCTCCGAGCACGGTCACATAGCTACCGCACTGGGTAGTGCCCGTCAATGCTGAAGTTGACCGCATTTTTTCTGCCACTGCTGGTACAGGACCCCGTATATTTCCTTCTCTTCATGTTTCAACAGCCCCTGAAAACCAAAATCATCATTTCATTGTTACTGTAAGGCATTTCCACAACCACGCAAGCACCTATCAAGCATTAAATAAAATGACAGAATTTGTGCAGGCATTCCCACAAACACCTTGCGAGCAGTTCACAAATCGCCCAAAAAATGCCGCAATGCGTGTCGAATTCCGACCTGGAATGAGGACGAGGTCGTCGCCGCGTCCTTCCCAGATGATCTCCGCGGTGCGGCAGGAAGACGAACACGCGAGCGGGCTGGTGAAGCAGCCGTCGAACGAGTTGGAGAGGAACATTCGGCCCTGGGACTCACCCTTGGGTATGACCAAGGTGATGTCGGACCTCCCCTGGATATGGCCCTCCGCGTTCCCTGTGCCGTGCCGCACCGGCACCACCCGCTTCGCCTCGACGCACCAGGCACCAGGGCAGGGCTCGGGGAGTAGAGCACTCCAGCTCGAGCAGTGGACGCGTCCGAGGCGTCGCCGGCCGGGCACCAGGGCAGGGCTCGGGGAGTAGAGCACTCCAGCTCGAGCAGTGGACGCGTCCGAGGCACCGCCGGCCTGTAGCGGCCGGCGACGCCGGTGGGGGCGAGGAGGGGCCTGGGCGGGGATTTTTTTTAAAAGTTTTGCTGTCATGCTGTGAGCCTGTGACTGTGAATCTGTGATGTTTGTGGTTTGCGTAGTTTCCCGCGAAGATTTGTCCTTGCCGTTGCTGTTGCTAATCGTATCAGGAACTATGGGCCGCATATACCTGTTACTGGGCCAGACTCAGGCCCTAGCAACATTTTGTTGATCAAGTTCGTCGCCGTAGTCACTTCACAGTAGGAGTGTGAAACAGGTGCGAACCTAGAATTGTGTACGGATCAAACTATACAATTTTTCTTGCATCAGGAAGCCAATGATGCTCAAGTGGTTAGCGTCCTTTCTTGTACCAATAACTAATGATGTATTCTTCCAGTTTCGAGACACGATAATCAAATTGGAAAGGCATATATATAATTGGTTTAAATTAGGTGCAAGAAAACGGATGAAATCTGCCCAATGCAAGAAGACATTAACGTAATGATCCACAAGTAGCTGGTTTCCAACCTGCTAACGTTCGCAAGAGTCATAATAACACTTCTTGAAAAAAATGGCCTCCAAAACTTCGACAATACAAAACTAAACTAGTGTTGTAGGACTTGGAACCCACAGTAACACATAAAGACAGGTCTACCAAACTCATGTTTTCAACTTAGCCTTGAAACTTAAGCTCTGTCGAGGGTATGATGCTTCACAGTGGGCAGGCTGGTACATCGAGTGTCGAACCAGCCTGGATCTGACCCCACCCGATGAGACGCCAATGCTTCTCAACACGCCTGCTCAGGGCAACCTTCTCTCCTTTGCTTGTGCAGACAGGTGCTGTGAGCTGTAGCTTGGCCAGATCGTTCTTAACAGCAACAACACGGGCGCCGGTAGACATAGATCCTATGTTAAGCATCAATATCTCACCCTTTGTGAGCTTGGACACCTTCCCCGCTTTCTCGGTTCCCTTTGTCCTCACACCCAACAGCCTCCGGAGAAGGAAGAAATTGATCTGAAGAGCAAAGTCCATAGATGTAGATGTAAGTATCAGCTGTCTGTTAATCTAAAATCATGTCACAACAAAGAGTTTACAAACCTCAAGTTCCACATAAACATCAGGTAGTGAGCCAACTTCACCAAGAACTTGGCCAACCAGCCTATCAGCACGTGTTAAAGTTGGATCCATGGTTGTTCCCACACCAATAAGCCCTCCTGGTACAGCAAATTGGAGCTCATTCTGCTCAGCATAGAGCGAGACAATCCTTGAGTAGATTGGGGTGCATTTGATATTTCCACTCTCATCCTTCATGACAATTCCAGGACGGACTTCAATCCTCTGGTTCACCCTCAGAACACCCTGTAAAGAAGCATTTCTGTTTAGTTCATATCAACCACAACTCAAAACAGAACATTAATCACTTAACGGTGTACATACTCTGAGAATGCTGCCACCTGCCACACCACCCCTAATCTCATCAACCTCTGAACCAGGCTTGTTAACATCAAAGGAACGGATAACGATCATATTTGGAGGCGAGGTAAAATTCCTTTCAGGGATGGGGATTTTCTTCACAATGTATTCACAGATCACATCAATGTTGTACTTCAACTGGGCAGATATAGGAACAACAGGAGCACCTTCAGCTATTGTTCCCTGCTCAGATGAACCCAAAGAAAAAATATCAAACCATGAAAGAGAAGGCAGGTTAGAGGTAACATGTAGTATTATAAAAAGAGATCGTGACCAGTATTGACCTGGATGAATTTTTGGATCGATTCATGCTGGTTCATCGCTGCACTTTCTTGGATAAGATCAATCTTGTTTTGCAAAATGATGATATGCTGGAGACGCATGATTTCAACAGCTGCAAGATGCTCAGATGTCTGGGGTTGTGGGCAACTTTCATTTGCTGCGATCAAAAGTAATGCTCCATCCATAATTGCCGCTCCATTAAGCATGGTAGCCATAAGAATGTCGTGGCCCTATTTAAAGAGATTAGCATTATTCAAACAGAGAATCATTTTCATCTTTGATCAATAAAACTGTAGAACCAACACCTAAGGAAACAACAGCGAACAATTTGAGATCTCATTTCCCAAGACTAAATTCAATACAGACCAATCTTTGATCATGTTCCTTTTAATAGAAAACATCACCACTTACTTATTTAAAGGTTACAAGGTTAATGCAGTAACACTTTGTGATCATAAATGACAGGAAAGTAAATATGTAGGATAGTTGTACAGAGCTATTACTTTCTCAACTGCATGCAATAAGCACTCAGTGTATGACAATATCATTAGGGTCAATCTTTAAAAAATGCTTACAAAAACATATTCATCGGCGAAATGTAATGTTTTATCATACCGGGCAATCAACGAAAGAAACATGTCTGAGGAGCTTCATCCTAGTGTTTTCAAACCCAGGAACATCACAGGGAGGAGTATCTTCTTTTCCGCTTCCATAGGCCCTTTATTTAACGGAAAGAAAGTTAATACATAGCGTACAAAGACTCCACAGCATAAATTAGTAGACATTTGATTGGTAGACACTGAAATACATATGAGATACATTTTAGAGAATCAATCATTTGAGAATGCAAGTGTGATTTATACAACACATTCGTTTGTAAATGAAATGTATGAACAGAAATATTTAACAATGGGCCAGAATTTATAACAACCATTCTGAGTTCTTCTGTGTGTTTCAACAGGTGATAAACCAGGAGCTCATTACGTTAAGAGAAGTGTTGCATTCAGTGAATGACAAACATACTTATAGCACATAGGCCGCGGGCATCTGTCATCCTCACATTTGTAGATTTTTGCATTTGCATAACCCAGCTTTATAGTGATGTTACGCTCCAGCTCATTCTTGAACCTAACAGTCTACAAATCAAAATTAAACCATCAATTGTAGAAAACAAACATATAAAACATATAGATTGAACCTCAGCAAAAATCAGTTGCTAACCCATCTAAGTCATTGTAAGATATGGTGAGAAAGAAAAGCATGAACCACAGCAGTTTCCTAAACGGAATTAAACTCCGTCTAAACGGCGTCTAAACGCTAGACGGACTACCATCGTCTAGGCCGTCTAGCCCGTTTAAACCAGTTTAAATGGACTTTTGGCCTGTTTAAACGGACGTTTAAACAGATTAAACGCTAAACAAGGGCCAACCGACTGTCTACTGTTTACCGTCTACATTATCCTTGGCAGTGAGAAAGAAAAGCATGAACCACAGCAGTACCTTTACTAAAATAGAAACAGATGTTTTCTATAACAGAAATATCAAAGAAATTGCCAGATACTTCTCTGTACCATCTTATATCAAAATGTACAGTCGATAATGTATCAAACTTTAAAAGGCACGTCTCAGCATTACATCTTGGCAACATGGAAGACACATAGGCACTTTTTTTTTTTTTGAAATGCACACAAGAAGTTACTGATTCACATGGAAACAAAACTTGATACATGATACTGGAATATGTGAATCATACCTGAACTCCAGATATAGCTTTCACAACAGTAGACTTCCCGTGAGCCACATGGCCAATCGTACCTGAGAAGGTCAAGAAGAATATTATGTCACTGCAGGAAGGTGTGGATGCATATACAGTTTGAATACAATAAAAGGCCATTGCTGAATAGGAGGCTAAAAATTCAAAAGTAACTGAATGTTCATAAACCATCTAGATATACAATATATAATGCCTCATGTGCATCTCCATCAGGTACAAACACATCAGAAAGGATGATACTGTTACCCCCATGCACAATATCTTGCCAAAAAGGATAATGTGGGCGAACATTATTTCAGTTTCAGAGGCAAGACTTGAACAGGTATATCCAGAGGAAAGAGGATGGTTCCAACATCTTGCCCATCAGAAAATAAGCAACAGCATGAAAATGAAACTCTACAATAATTCTGTGTGTTTAAGAACAGTTGCAATTCATTGCAATGTACTACATACAACGTAGAGCTGAAAAGACAGATGGCTGAAACATTCTTCTAGGAATCAGAATAGCTTAAAGTTAATCATGTGTAGTGATACCAGATCAGAGAACAGTACAATCTCGCTATAGGGACTGAATACTTACCAATATTGATGGTCGCTTGGCGTGAGATAACTTCAGGTGACAGCGGGTGAAGCTTTGTCACGTCAAGCTTGCTCAAGTCCTGCTCCATTAATCCTCGGCGAGCCATCTTGGAAACTGTAAAATGAAATCCGGGAAGGGAGACAACCCGGTGCCTTGTTCAGTGCTTACCCTAACCAATATAACTCAAAAAAAAAAAAAAAAAAAAAAGGAAACACCATGGCCGCGCATGAAAAACGGCGTGTCGTTCTTCCCGAATTGCATCGCACACAGAGAACACATGTCCTAAATCCTAACCCCTAACACCCAACTAAAGATGGCAACGGGCATCGCGCCCGCAGATAGTGACTCTCCACGCCCGTGCCCGCAAGCTGAATCTCCTACCCGTGTCCGTGCCTGTCACCCACAACGGGCATGAAACGACGCCCGTGCCCGCGGGCATGCCCGTTGCGCTTCGCAGGGAGGGCGGCGTGCCGCCGTCGGACGTGAGAATGGAGGCATGGGCGGCGCGAAGACGAGGAGCAAAAGAGGGGCCGACGCCTAGATCTGGCGGACTGGCGGCTGTGCTCGGCGCTGGGCGACGCGTCGAAGATGGGGATTGGGGGCGACCGCTACCTCCCTGCCACGCGCAAAGACGGCGGCGACCTCCCTGCCACGCACCAAAGATGGGGGCAGCGGTGTCCTACCGGCGCCTGAGTTGCGGGCCACGTCGACGAGGGAAGGGGGGCTCCGGCCGGCGAGGCGGCGACCCTGTCGCCTGGTCCTGGATTTGGATGATGAGTTGAGAAGTGGATGGGGGAGGTGGGGTGGCGGCGGCTCTGCTTGGATACGGCAGGAATTGAGGAGGAGAGGAGAAAACCTAATCTAAGAATATTTAGTGAGAGGCCATCTTTACACCCAACTCATCATACTCGGCCAGAGGCAGACTTAGGTTGGCCAGGGGCATCAAGTTAAACAACAAATCCATGTTCCGTTCTCCACAACTTAGGATTCGAAGCTCGCCCCGAACAAGTTGCATCCAATCAAGTTAGGTTTCCTCACCAGCGAAAGAAGACACCTGAAGATTGGGATGAATCCAACCACGCGGCGGCGGTGAGGGAGTGAGACCGGCTGGTTACTGCTCTTCGATGGAACCACAAGAGTGTCGGCTGCCGCTCTTCTTCGCAGAGGGAGGAGGAGGTTCGCGGCGGCTAAGGAGCGGCGGAAGCTGGGGTGCGGTGCGGCGGTGAGGGTTGTCGATCGATTCGTTCTCTTCTTCTCTGAGCTAGCCCTAGTGTCATGGGCCAATTTTTGGGCCACTCCCAGCCCGACTTGGTTAGAACGGAGGGCCAATAGTGATTTCTATTGTCCTAGGCCATCTGTGGGCCGCTCCCAGCACAACTTGGTGAGAATAGAGGCCCAGAGTGATGATTTCTAATACATTGTTTCTGTTTTAATCGTCTCAATTGAAGATGAAGAAATGCCTCGCTATTTCAAACGAAACAAATTACATAATCTTTGTCAAATATGCTTACAAAAAATAATATAAACGTTTTTATAATATAGGAATATGAAAAACGCAGTAATGATTCGCAATGTTCCATATGAATCTCTCGGGGCACGCACGTCGTCGTCGCCCTCATCGGCAAGATGAGCCAGCGTGCCGGGCAGTAAGAGGAGGGCGTCCGTTGATTCCACAACCGCCGTGCTTCTTGGCCGGCTGGTGTAGAGACCATTGTCGGAGGAATCGGCCGGCAACAAGAGCAATCATCGTGCTGGAATCCGAACACCTGGCGTACGTCGTGCTGGATCCATTACAAATTTACAAGCTTGGAGTTTAGACATTTATTGTTTTGACATTGACATTGACATGTTGAAGTTTAGTAGGCCATGGTACGGCGCAAACTCGGCGAATAATCAATGGTGGCTGTAGCCTGTACTCTGTAGAGTATAACGCTGCGCTGCTGCTCGAGGCTAAAGACCCACAACTATTGCAGGAGGAAGACATGTGTCATGTGTCATGCTCACCGCTTGTGAGTACCTCCGTTAAACCTCTGGTCACTTCGCATGCTGAAAGTGCAAGACAAGCTACTAATTTCCGCGCTTCCGGAAATTAACATGCTAATTTAATTTCCGCGCTTCCGTGCAAGACAAGCTGCTGAAATTGAAAATTAACAAGCTGCGCGCCGATTTTTTTATTTTTAGTAATGAAATATTCCAGAATTTTAAAAGTAATAATTTAGCTGAGGAATTTTAAAAGTAGGAAGGACGTTGTGTCTGATAGCGTCCAAAATCGGACGCTGTTCTAGTTAACGTCCCACCCTGGACGTCTTCTTCAACAGCGTCCTTGCCTTGTGTTGCTCCTGTCCATCAATTGTTGATAGAATTAATTAATCAAATCAATCCCTAATTGGTGTGGGGTGCGTTGCAATTAAGTCGTCATCTGCTTCACGAGCGGAGTGGAGCACTGCTGATCTACGCGTACAGGCGTACTGAATCATTCTGATATGAAGACCCTCGCCAATAGGCGATTGATACATTCTGCTATTGAGCAACCTTTGCAGTTCCCATGTTTCAAAAAAAGAAAGAAACAAAACAACTTTTGCATGTAGACGCAGTTCCCTCTATTATGGTCGAGTCGAGCGAATTGTTGAGATCAAAAGTATCAAACGGCATGTAGTTTCTTGTGTACATGAACTGGCACCTTGCATTGCGTTGGGAGCAAGATCTTCAAATCAGGGCTAAGGAAATCTGTAGCACCCAGATATCTCCTCAATGACCGTATTCAATCCAGAAATAAGAAGCTCTCTCGATAAATAAATTGATATAGTGTACATCTGAAGGGAATCAAAGACGTTGAAACAGATGCAGATTTATTTATCTGTCCTCTTCAATGGAATGGATGCGCTAATTCAAGCTGAGAGAATAAAGTAAAACAGCGATTGACTGCGCCTGAGTACTGCATAAACGGCGATTAGGTTTCAATTGATTAACCGATATGAGAGCATTGGGGATTAGATTAGTTGAAGGTGCCAGGCAGCAGAATCGTATACCAGACATCGACGCTATCAACATCAGCGTCCGAAGAAGGACACTAAGGAGGAGAGAGTCCCGATCTGGACGTTGTTTAAGCCAGCGTCCTTCCTAAAATCCTAAATCATGGTTGAGTTTATTATTTTTAAAATTTCAGTTTTATTAATTACTAAAAATAAAAAAATCGAGCTGCGCGCTTCTGGATGTTTAGGCTTCCTTTGGAATGCAGGATAGGAAAAGCATGGGAATTGAGATAGCATATTTTTCCAATCCTATAGGAAATGAAAACATAGGAATATGAATAGGAAGCCCTTTGGCAACATCGTAGGAAAACAAAGGATCTTGTGCGATACTAGTCGCTCTTAATTGAATTGAACTACTAACAAATTCGTACAATTGTAGAGGGGCTACTTTGATTTGTTGAATCATAACTCATAACAGAACTTTATTTCTTATATGCTAGGCACTTCATTTAATTTGTCTGTACAAAAGTAAAAAATTGAATTCAGAGCCTATCTACACGATTCTGAGCTCAACACTTTCTTGAACTACTAGCAACGCTGGCCAACTGATGTCAGAACCTTTATTAAATAAAAAAAACACAAGAATTAGGGAAACAAAGAAACGCCTTGCATGGCCAGCGTTGGAAAGAAACGCTTTGCATGGGTGTTGCTTATCTATTTTATACTATAAAGAATAAACTTCCTGCGATTTATTAGGCACCAAACAACCATCTACCCACTCTAATCTCAGACGTCGATCAAAATCCCTTAATTCATCAAGGAACGCACGATCAATATTGGACCCGCTTCCTGACAAACTTAGGTGGGAATGAAATGGTGTCTACGCTAATTGCCAGTCGTTCCGTCCTTTAAAACCCGTTTATTCTCACCAGACCACTATCTAACCCCCACGTATACCCATCCTAAACTTCCGCTGATGACAATCACGTACGCAGAATGGTGGTTACTTCTTTCCATCTTAACACGCGCAAATCAATGCAAGGCACCTAGCGATTCCAATTTCTGCATTTATGACCTTTCCTTCCCCACCCCGCTCTTGCATCCTCCCTCATTCTTTCCTTCCTCTCCTTCAACAGCAGCCAAGGTTTTGAATTTTCGTTTCCTCTCCCTCAATAGGAGAGCGTACTGTTTTCAGATTAGGAGGCATCGGAGAAGAGCACTTGATCAGGAGGTCGTGACCTTTTTTTTATCACACGGAGGTATTGGTAAAGTGGATCGCTTGATCGTTCTTTGCTGGCTAACCAGGACGCCGGGATCCTTTGCCGGGATCACACGGAGGCATTGGGGAAGAATATTGTGTGATGGTTCACCGCCGGTTGTTGCTGAGGGATTCATAGGTGAGTAAAACCTGCTTCGTCCACGTTTTTAATCTATACTCTTTGCGTTTTTTTTGGGGTCAGGTAGCATCGTGGTAGCTTCCTTGTCAGTTGATCTGGTTCAGTTTTGGAAGTCATGCTCCCATTGACGTATCTGGTTCGGTCTGGTTCAGTTTTTTTCAGCAACCATCACAGCCGGTCGTCCTCTCGACATTCGCTTGTCATCGCCATGTTTTTGCCGTATCTGCTATAATTGAACAGTGTGTTGCCGTATTTTGTTCAGTTGTGACCTGATTTTGCAAACAGACTGAACAATCGTTATTGGTTCTCTGCTCTCGTGGTTTCTAGGTTGTGATCGTCCATGGCATAGCACATTGTGGCCGGAGCCGTTTGGACAAACAAAGTACAGACTCTAATTAAGGCGCGCCCTTTTGCTGATCGAATGAACATCATCAACAACCGTGAGTTCCTTACCATCGCCATTTTATATAGCATCACATGAACTTTATTTTCAATTGTTCATCAATCATGTTTAAAAGGACTTTCCCTCTACGAGAGGAAGGAAACGAGACCATAAAGACAACATTGCCCAAACGTAAAAAGTCTGAGAGTGGAGTTGCTTTCAAGCACGTCAAGATTGTAGGTAACATCATTTCTGTGATGTTGGTATAGATTAGGGTGTAATTCCCACCGTTGTTTTGCTGATGTATTGTCCATGACCCAGATGACAAGGAAAACACTCAGCCTGCTCACGAAGTCAGTCAAACACCGATTTTTTTTTTAAAAAAATGAAGAAATGGTAACAGGACACATGCTACATATAATCCCCACTAATAGTAAAGTATATGATCTATGTGCTAATGGTGTTCTGAGGAACACAGTTGATCACGACGATGAGGTTGCAGCTAAACAAAGACAACAATCCATCGAACGAGTTAGGAGACACTGGGAGCAGAAGAAGGCTAAAAGTGTAAACAGGTCAGCTACGATGAACCAAGAATCAGGTATGAAGCTACTCATAACGATTGTGGGTTTCCTGTTTGCTCATTCCTCTTAATGATGCATGAATACTATGTTTGTCCCCTTATTTAATTGTATGCATTTTCATCAACAAGTTGTCAACATATATTTTTGTACGCGTGTCGCACGTGCCTAGCTACTAGTTTTGAAGATAGGGATTATTTCTTCGGAGGAACAGCAACGCAGCTTATAGGAATGTGCATGCAGCGCATGCACGAGCGTTTTTCTTTCTCCGTAGGAATTTTTCCAAGAGGTGCGACCTCTTGTTTCTTTTCCTGTGAAATCTACCTTAGGAATGCAATCCTATGGAATTTTTTCTCTGTCTTTCCTATGAACCAAAGGGGGTGTGTAGGAAAAATTCCATAGGAATCAAATCCTTAAAAAATCCTGTGATTTTCCTCCATTCCAAAGGCACCCTAAATGGTCATTTCGCATGTTGAAAGTGGCGACGCCTTCGCAAGCAGCGTGACGTCCACGCAAGCGCTCAGCGGTCAGGCCAGCTGCTCCTGTGTTCCAGGGGTTAAGGTCACTGACGCATGGGCCCCAATCCCACATGGCAGTGAGAGGCATGGTAAGGGAACCCCGTCCGTTCCACCGTGGCATGTACCGCCCGCCTCCCACCAGCGCCTAGAAGCAGAGGCGGAGACAAAAATTTCCCGCCTGGCCGTCCCATTCTCCCGCTTCGAAGCCGCCGCCACGGCGGCACGGCCAGCCCCATCTCACGGATCCCACCCCGATCGCCGCACCGCCGCCCCACCGTCATTCGTGGCCTGATCGCCGAGCCGCCGCCCCACTGCCACCCGTGACCCGATCGCCGCACCGCCCCCTGCCCCCGCCGTCATCCGTGACCCGATCGCCGCACCGCCGCCCTGCCGTCATCTGCGGCCCGATCACCGCCCCGCCGTCATTCGCGGCTCGATCGCCGAGCCGCCACCTTCCACACCCGGCTCGCTGAGCTGTTGCGCGCCATCTCGCTTCCCTGGTACTGATCCCCTAGGAATCACCGATACGCCGGTGGCCAAAACTCGGCCGTATCCGATACTCTGATACTCTATAGTGTTTACCTACTGTAGTCCATTGTTTTGTTTTGAAAGTCGCGTATCAGTGGTCGTAACGCCGTATCCGTGTCCTGTATCGGTGATTCTTAGCTGATCCCCCCCCCCCCCTCCTCCCTCCACCCTTGCTACTTCTCGCTGTTGAATTGCTCGATTGGATTATGGTTTGTGTTGCATGCAGATTTGTATGTCTACTTGTTTTCCTGCAATTATAATACCAGATACCACTGTCCTCGTGGGAGGCCATGAACTGTAAAGCCCGTCAAGCGAACACGCATGCGTTCCCTTTCATGGCTTCCTTGATTCCAAGTCTTGTACAATGGAGCGAACGTGTGCAGGCGTACAACAGATGCAAAATACTCAATGCCATTAATGCTACTTGATTCGGTTAGAATGGGATTAAGCTATATCGATGCGCGAAATCACAACGTCTGTGAAAGGCGAGTTGTGCGGTCCGGGCACCGCTGTTCGCTACCGCTCTGCATCATCGAGAGCGGATGGGTGGCTGTGGACCTGTGGGCGGAGCCGTACGAGGTAGCCTGTTAGATATGGGCCAGAGCTCTGCTAGTGAATTTGGTCCTGGTTACGAACGCATGTAGACTAATGGACAGCACGCTGGCTGGTCTCAATGCTACTCACTACCGGAA
Source organism: Eleusine indica (assembly GCA_030378355.1). Classification (NCBI taxonomy): domain Eukaryota; kingdom Viridiplantae; phylum Streptophyta; class Magnoliopsida; order Poales; family Poaceae; genus Eleusine; species Eleusine indica. Next base: position 53,583,970 of record CM059494.1, read on the forward strand.
TTCGTACCTTTGTCTTTGTCGTGTGCTAAAATATTTATCGTTCACAATATTTCAGGCACATGACGAAAAAGATCTTTGTCGTAAGCAATACTTCAAATGCACAGTGAAAATATTACACACGGCAAAAAGCACCTTTTTTATGTGCCATAAGGTTAGCACACGGCAAAGTCGTTGTTTGTTGTGTGCCCGAGCAACAACACACGACAAACAGCTGCCGTAACGGCTCGGTGCAACTAGTGTGGATGGTTGTAAGTAGTTATCGTGTGCCATGCTAGGAGGCACAATGCAAATAATGACTTTGTCGTGTGCTAGCCTCGTGACACACGACAAACAGTGACCTAGCCGTGTGTAGTTTTTTCATGTGTGCCCCCTGACATGGCACACGGAAAATAACACATTTTACCGTGTGCCCCATCTCTGATGCACACATATATATTGATGATATATGTGATGCTTGTTGAATATATTGATGATATATGTCTTATTTATGATGTTTGTGCAAGGAAAAACAAAAAAAAACTAAATGATCACTTTGTCGTGTGTCACAGCTCAGGCACACGGCAAAGTGACCATAGGAGGGCAGCTGGGAAGACGCTTTGTCATGTGCCAGAGAGCTTTACTGTGTGCCAGAGAAGTGGCACACGACACACGACACACGACAAAATAACTAATACTTTATCATGTGTCAGAGTTAGGCACACGACGAAGGAGGCATGGCGCCTCCCCCCTGTCAACAGAAAGGTTCGCCGTGTGCCGTAGTATGGCACATGACAAAACTTGTTTACCGTGTGGGCGATGGATGGCACACGGCGAAGAAGCCTTCGTTGTCGCGTCTGTTGGCCATCACATTTTCGTCGTGTGCTGCTCATGGCGAACCTCTTTGCCGTGTGTTATGTGGTTGTCGTGTGAACATCGGGATTCCAGTAGTGACTCATCTTTAAAATTTTCTGAACAACGGACCGTGGCTCCTGTTGACCGACACTTGGCTCCGCTAGTGCTTACGTGTCTTCATTGCTTTTTTCATCAAACTTTTCTCTTAGATATTGATATATGATGTTTTTCACTAATTAAGTTCAACGTATATTGTGACACCCCGGGTATCAGTAAACCAGCAGGAAAACACCAGGCAAAACAAGTAACCCTAAAAGAGGCCTCAAAAATTTCTGAAAACTTTTGAATATCTTTTGATCAAAATTTGATCAAATTTGAATCTCACTTGATCTACAAGTCCAACATTTACAACACAAGTCATACGTACCAAAAATATATGTTGCAGGTCATAATTAATTTGAATTTTTAGGAATCCATCAGAATTTTATACTCCCATTTAATGCCCCAAATAAATGCTCAAAGTTCCAAAAACAGTCACTCTTAAAAATTGCCATTTAATTCCCAACATGATCCAATGTCCAAACTTATTTTCTTAATTTTCTACACATTCTAATAAACATCCACATATTTTTATATTTTTCATGGGATCTATATTGTTAAGGATATGAAATTATTAAGGTAGTGTTGTTTCGAAAATCAACAAAAAAGAAAAATCATGAGGGTCCCGCCTGTCAGCATCGTCTTCCTCACAGTCATCCACGTGGGCCTGGGTTTCCGGTGCCTCGCTGCCACGTGCCAGCCGGCAGAGGCAAAGCTTTGTTATGGCTAAAGTGGGCCATGCCCCCCCCTCCCCTCACATATGAAAAAACGATTTTTATCATATAAATACTATCAACTCAAAAATTGATCCATTAGCTGGCCCCTCTCATCTTAATCGAGGCCCATGGCCCCCTTCGAAAGTGGCCCAAGCTTCACCACTGTCAGCTGTACATCAGCGGCGGCATCGCCTGGTCGGCACCTCAACTTGAGGCCCCTCTTCTTTTGCTTCTCCTCATTTTTCTATTTTCGGACCCCTCTCTCTTTTTCTTTCTTCCACCGTGTCACCATTGCCGAACTTGGAGAGCTCGCCACTGCTGCCGCTCTGGGCTACCTCTCCACAGATCACCCGACTCAGTTGACGCGCCTTGCCCTCTTCTTCCACAAATCAAACTACACAACTCGTATTAATTCACAGACCAGATGCCGCTCCTCCACGTCCGTTGGGCTCACTGTTAGCCGTGCTTCCGTCACCTCCAGCCCTCGGGACCACCTCAATCGACCTCATGTCGAGCTCCTCTGCGCCATGGTTTTTTTTGGGGGGGGGGGGGGGGTGATTTCTCGTCGTTGTTTGGGCCCTCCCCATGCGCCGGCTGCCATGGTGGGAGCTTGACCAGGGGCACCCCTGGATCTGATGCGGGCAGGCCACTGTGTGTCCCATGGTGTGGCTGTCCTGCCATTGGTCCAGCCATTTATCTATTTCTTTCCATCATTTTAATTCCAGAAATTGCTAGCAAACTTGTACAATGCATAACTAATTCATTACTAGGAATTTCTGAGCAAACTAAACTTCTCTAAGTTCGCATGTACTATTGTAGAAAAATATCAAATCCTCTTGCATGTTAGTATTTTTATTAGAATTTAATCAAATGTGCAACAAACTAAATAATTCATAAGCAATTCTTGGTAATTGATAAATTAATGAAATTTGGGATTTAATCCTAGTTTGTCATGCCTAATCATCCTGCAAAGTTACAAGTGCTAGTTCTCTGTATTTTAGTCGTAATTGAATTATTGTCTTTTTTCTTGTTTTAAGTAGTTAAAAGTATTGGCCCAATGCATGTCGATAAAACTTGGCACAAAAATCCCTCCTGGTATGTTCCATTTAGAGTAAATCACCCATGTGCTTATGACTTCCAGAACCATGTTAAATAATTTAGTTGTCTTATAGGATTAATATTTTCTAATTACTCTATAGTGTACTATAAGGTTTTATCTCATATATACCTATTTCTTGTATAATGACATACACAACACACTGAAAATATTATTTGATCAGCGTCCACTCACCATGTATCTTGCACGGTTGTATCGGTCATGAAAACACACACACACACGCCGTACTTTCTATACAAAATTATTGCATTAAATCACTAGAGTTCATGAAGGAAATTCACCAACTAAATCCATCCTATGCCTCTACTTTATATAACTGAACTAATCTACACCCCGTGCATATAATACCTGTCAGTCTTAATTAAATAGACTACCTATCTTCTCTCATGCGCAATATCGCATTTGCATCATGTAGATACCGAGGTGAACCACGTGGAGGCGGCAATGGAGCAGGAGCCAGAAGTGCAAGGAGGTGATCCCGCTAACCAGGAACAGGCTCAAGGCAAGCTCCGGTGCATCCCACCAGTTTTACCGTTTTATTTTATTAATAGATAGTGTGATGTAGGCTTGCTTGTGCATTAAGTTTATAGGAGTTGTTTGAAACCCTAGAATTATAGTAGGATCCCTCTATCGAATGATAGCCTTAAGCCGGTTGTTGGGGGATCATCTCGTGGCCACCCTTCGGGGCTTGTCAAAGTCGGGCTATGAACAAGGGTTGAGGCTAACCACGGCTGCTCTCTCACTAACCATAATTTCGAGACGCGGGTTCCCATCGGAGACCCCAGAAGAATCAAGGCCCTTTGGCTCAAGTAGAAGGAAGGCAGTGATGCCCGAAGGGTGCGAGTCCCCTTCGAAGGATACCACAGTATCTTCAAAGGACGAGACTGCGCCAGAGTGGACCCTAGTGTAGCGCACGGAGTGCAGGGACTCCCCGAAGGTACCAGGCCCATTCGAAGGATGACACTGCGCCTTCGTGAGACAAGACTACGCTCAAGTCCAAAAGCGGGCGAGGCCTGCAGATGGCGACACGTGGCACCAGCATGTGTCGAGGCGTGCGGGCCAAGGAGGGGTGCTGGAAGACCTCAAAATACCAGTCTGCCCTTTATGACCATTTGTACCAAATTTTTGTAGAATATAGTAGGTAATCAGGGGTAAAATAGTCATTTGCATATGACCTAAGTACGAGCCTATAAATAGAGCACCCCTCCTTACTTGTAAAGGGATAATATTTTTGGGAATATGTGGAGAGCATTCACCACTATGCTTTGAATCCTTCGAGATTCCTCTTTTCATTCACCTTTTCTCTTCATGGCACCGAAGCATACGCAGGAGCTACTAAATATAACTCACCAAGAAAAGGAGCTATTACATGATTACTACATAAGGTTCCTCACCCTTCGGGCTCAAGCACCCAGTGTCATAGACGAAGCAACAATAAGCTCGGTGCTTCGAGGCATGCGAGCATGCCAGATGTCATCTTACTGCGCGCGGACACCCCCGCACACAATGCAGACACTGTGCATGAAGTTTGAAGAATATAGCAGATCTAATGTGGATAACAAAAGGTGCAAACAGAGCTAGAGCAAAAATCGCAATCAACCACACAATGAAAGTGCTTACCAAGAAAGATAGTATAGAAAATACAAGCAGCCCCACCGAGCAGTCGCCATCGTTCGTAGGGCACATCAAAGAAGAAAGGCAAGACCACAATAGCAAAGACAGCTGCAACAACGACTACAGAGAGAGTAACTATCGAGGCCGCGGCAGAGGCCGAGGCCCTCAAAACCAAAGCCGACCAGCCAGAAAACCATATTGCTTCTACTGTGGAGAGGACAAGGTGACGAGGACATCACTCCTATGGATACACACAACACTCCTCCAATTCTGGACTTGCAAGGTCCAATGACTAGAGCTTATGCATGATGACTAAATTTAGAGGTGAGCTCGTTCCTACGTTCTTCGCTATATGTTACTTTTGAGAATGGTTTGCTACCTAATGATTATTTTATGATTAGGAACCATGGAGAGGACCAGGAGATGATGGGAGAAGGACTTGGTAACGTGGACAGGGCTTGGAAGCCAAGGTGGAGGCCCAATCAAAACCAACTTTGAGTCTGTTTCGGGACCTAGGACCAGTATGCACTAAAACGGACGCTTAGGACGCATACCAACTCAGATTTGGACGTTTTACATATGCACGGAATGCTAATGAGAAGAAATTTCCAATGCCGCTGATCTCCTGTCAAAATTCATCCAGAGTCATCGGAAATCGTCGAAACAAGAGAGAGTCCAGAATCTGTGTCGGTGATGCGTCACATGTTTTTGGCCTTTGGGCTTTGTATCCAGTTGAGCCCAATTAGGGCCGCGTCTAGAGGGTCTTACATGACCCTTGAGTCTTCATATACAGCCGCCACCGCACCATTAGGGTTCGGGTTTTGCTTAGATTAATTCTATTCATATACAGTGTCGCTGTTCATCGGTTTGTGAGACCCCAACTTCGTGAGCTTAATCATTCATCTGCAATTGTGTTGCATTCTTCTTTGTTCTTGCTTGTGTTCTTGATTCGCAGGTAGGGATTAGCCTTCTCGGCGAGATCAATCGTTCTTGAACGGTTGATAACCAGAGGAGACGTTGTGCTGTGATTGCGCGGTTCAAAACGTGTCGTTCAGAAGCCGGATTGATTTGTGTGTTGCCTCCGCCTTAATTAAGTTTACCAGAACCTTTCGAAAGATCGGGAATCTTTGTCCACATCACAAGGGGCACAAAACTTCCACTTACCTCAAAGAAAAAAAAATCTAAGAAAGATTTGAAGCAGAAAAGAAAGTCCCATCCCAACCAAAAGCCATCAATTACACATCGCCCAACCCATGGCCCTAACAGCCATATCCAACAACCCATGCAGCTCAACTATCATTATCCAAGCACCCATCACCACCAGCTGTACACACCATCCCTATACTTCAACACAAACCATCCAACCCAACCTCCGAGCAAGTATATTCAACCAAGCCAACCAACCCAGCAACTAGAGCCCAGCCAAGAGCGCCAACCACAAAAGCAACAACCACAACAATTACCTCGGCCTAAGCCTGAGCCTAACCCAAACCAAGCCGCAGCTTTCTCAGTGCAAGGCTTCATCGGAATGATATGTGAAGGGTCATCTTCAGACCTCGGCCTAAGCCTAAGCCTAACCCAAAACAAGAGAAGAAGAAGAGACAACTTTCGAATGGTAAATAGCATTTTTACAGAAGGGCCCGTCATCAAATCAAAGTGGTCTCATATCCCCATCACATTCACAGAGTCGCGTCTCAATCTCAAAGCTTATCCGCACGTTGACACATTTGTAATCGAAGCCCACATTCACATGGTTAGTAAAGTCCTCGTAGACAATGGCACCCAAGCAAACATATTGTTCATAAATGCCTTCAAATAGATGGGCCTTAGCAAAAGTTCCTTGCAGCCCTCAAATATACCACTCATAGGCTTCAGAGGAAAAAGACTCACTCCCATGGGCATAATTTCTCTCCATTTGTCGTTCGGCAACACTCAGAACCCCCAGACGGAGTATGTAACATTTGACGTAGTGAATCTCTACCACCCATTCAATGTCATATTTGGCTGAGGCACCATCAACACCTTTGAGGCCGTTATCCATGATGCGTATCTATGCATGAATATTCCAGTAGCCGCAGGGGTCATCACAGTCAGAGGAAACCAGCAGATGGCAAGGAACATAGAACAAGGTTATGCTCCGGGGGAAAGAAACTATAACAATATACAAGTCTCCAGCCAAGAGCAACTAGAAGAAGAATAAAGAGCCCAAAAAGCTCACGAGCAACATATGGCGAATGCAAGAGAGGAAACACGTTGTCTCGACAAAGAGAGAATTGCAGTACAACCAGATGAAGAAACCAGAAAAGTACTCCTCGATGAGCAAATCGTCGGGCAGTTCGTCATAACAGGCTCCGACCTAGATCCCGAAGAAGAAAAAGAATTGCTAGCATTCTTGGGCTAGAACAAAGATGTATTCGCCTAGTCTTCGGCTGATCTTGAAGGAGTAGACAGAAGCATCATAGAACACAAATAGGAAATAGACACAAAGATCAGACCAAAGAAGCAAAGGCTTTGAAAGATGTCTGATGAAAAAACTGAAGCCATCAAGTCAGAAGTACAACGACTCCTCGATGCCTCCGTCATTCGTGAAGTCAAATACCCATGCTGGTTGGCAAACTGTGTAATGGTTAGGAAGAAGAACGGGAAGTGGAGAATGTGTATAGATTTCACCGATCTCAACAAGGCCTGCCCTAAGGATGATTTCCCACTCTCTCGAATCGACAAAATTGTGGATGCAGCTGTAGGAAGCGAGCTGTTGTCTTTGCTTGAATGTTTCTCAGGCTACCATCAGATTTGGCTAAGGAGGGAAGATGAAGAAAAAACAAGTTTTATCACACCCTTCGACACTTATTGTTTTGTAAGAATGCCTGAGGGGTTGAAAAACGCTGGCCCTACATTCTGCCGCATGACTCAGAAAGCTTTCTAGTCGCTGTTTGGAAAAAGTGTACGCGCCTATGTGGATGACATCATAATAGCCAGCAAGAAAAAGAGTAATCACATTTCAAACCTGGCCGAAACATTTACAAACCTCCAAGTGGCACGGCTAAAGTTGAACCTAGAAAAGTGTGTCTTCGGCATTCGTAAAGGAAAAGTACTTGGTTGCCTAGTGTCAGCCAAAGGCATCGAAGCCAACCCCGACAAAATAGAAGTGATCACTCAAATGCAAGAACCCAAGTGCAGAAAAGATGTGCAGAAACTCACAGGCAGAATGGCGGCACTGAACCGATTCATATCCAGATCGGTCGAGCGAAGCCTGCCCTTCTTCAAAACTCTACAAGGGGCCCAACCCTTCGAATGGGGCCCAGAGCAGCAGAAAGCCTTCGGCCGATCTGAAAAGTTGCCTGCAGAGGCAATCGAAGCTCACCAACCCAGAGCCAGGGGCCGTTCTGCTTTTGTATGTGGCTGCATCACACTCAGCAATCAGTGTGGTCTTTGTATAGGAAAAGAAGATGGTTAAGATGGTCAAAGGGGAACTGAAGGAACTCCTAGTACAGCTCCCAGTTTACTATGTCAATAAAGCACTGTCCGGCTCCAAAAAATTCTATTCTGTGGTGGAAAAGATCCCATATGCTGTGGTCATGGCTTCAAGAAAATTGCAGCACTATTTTGAGGCTCACCATATCAAAGTGCTCACCAACCAACCACTCAATGAGGTATTTGGCAACAGGGAGGCCTCGGGGACAATCGGCAAATGGACCATGGAATTGTCAGGGCACGTGGTAGACTTCAAGATACGAAGTGCCATCAAATCTCAAGTACTTGCTGATTTCATAGCAGACTGGACGGCCCCAGAATACACAAAAAATCAAGAGCTGCCTGAGCCCGAATGGATAGTTCATTGCGATGGAGCTTGGGCGCTAACCGGGGCAGGCATAGCAGCGATAATCACCTCACCCACAGATGTAAAAATGAGATACGCCGTAAGGCTTGAATTCAGCAAGGAGACAGACAAGTGCACTAACAATATAGCAGAATACGAGGCAGTATTACTGGGTCTGAAGAAAGTCAGGGCACTTGGTGTTCAGAGGTGCAAGATCAGAACGGACTCCAAAATTGTTGCCAGTCAACACGACAAAGAATTCATAATCAGGGACCCTAAGCTTGAGAAGTATCACCACACCATGAGGGGTATGGAAATTCAAAGGCTTCGATATACAGTATATCGAGAGAAAGCTCAACACTGAGGTAGATGAACTCGCAAAACTGGTAGCTGAACTCGCAAAACTGGCAGCAAATGAAGAGGCAATGCCGCAAGATGTGTTCTTTCAAACAATCATCAAACCCTCGATCAAAGTAGCCCTGCAAGACCCCAAACAAATCCATGCGCTAGTCAGCGAAGACTGGAGAGCTCAAGTTATTGCGTATCTTAAGAGATTTTATGAGCCTGACACTAAGTCAGAAACAAAAAGAATGCAACAACGAGTTAGAAATTACAGATTCATTGAGGGTGAGCTCTACAAGTCTGGATTATGCGCCCCATTACTCAAATGCGTAAGCCAAGCAGAGGGTTCTCAGTTGCTCAGAGAGATACACGAAGGTGTCTGCAGAGCACACATATGCCCTCGACTGTTAGCTGCAAAAGCGGTCAGGCAAGGTTTCTTCTGGCCTTCAATGATCTTGGGATGCTGTAGAAGTGGCAACTAAATGTGAAGCTTGCCAAATGATTTTGAACAAACAGACAACACCGTTGCAACCAACTACCTATAGCTCCTAGGAATTACAGATGGGCAGTCGTAGCCCTCGAATACTTCACCAAGTGGATCGAAGGCAAACCAATCACAAATATCTCTGCCACCACAATCAAGAAGTTCATTTGGCAAAACATCATTTGTCGCTTTGGAGTCCCGAAAGACATTACGGTAGACAATGGCAAACAATTTGAAAACGACATGTTCAAACTATTTTCTCACTCCATCGGAACGAAAGTCAATTTCGCATCAAGATACCACCCCCAATCAAATGGAGCCATCTAGCGGGCAAACAACCTCATATTCAAGGCAATCAAGAAAATACTTTTGGATGACAGAAAAGAAAAGTGGGATGAGGAATTACCAAGGGTCATATGGTCACACAACACAACAGAAACTAGGGCAACCAAGTATTCACCTTTTAGACTGCTTTACGGGGAGGAAACAGTTAGCCTCGAAGAAATTTCCCACCAAAGTCCAAGAACATTAAGCACAAAGTTGCCACAGCCTACGGAAGCAGAGTCAAAGGACCTTATGGAAGTTGACAGGTTAAACACAATTGTCAACCTCAAGAAATATCAGAAGGAAACGCATCAATGGAGGGATCGAAAGGTTACACCTCGAGCCTACGCGGTTGGAGATCTAGTCTTGCTCCAAAGCTCAAAGACAGAAAGTAAAGGCAAATTGGAACCCAAATGGGAGGGCCCTTACATTATGGCAAAGTCAGACATGCCCGGAGCCTATAAACTCCAGACTTCACAAGGAGAAGAGTTGTCGCATTCTTGGAACGCGGATAACCTTTGAAAGTTTCATGTTTAGAAAAGTAATGCTCCAAGTATGTAAATAGCCAAGCATAGAATGAAACTGTAAGTGCTACCTTGAGCTTAGTTGATAGACTTTCTTTTCAAGTTTTTCCTTAACCAGTTGCAAAAAGGACCATACTCTTTTCCTCACAAGGGGAACCCTTCGTAGGAGTGAGGTTTTTAACGAGGCGGATCCTATGTAAACCCCAGCTAAATCTATAAAGTTGCTTTCCCTAATATGGAAAGCCTCACTCAGCATAGTACGTCGAAATAACTCCCATCACGGAGATTGCGGTATTAGACAAAGAGCAAAGGCTCTTAAATGATAGCTATTGCACCGGCTAAGCCCAAGGAGCTGAAAGCTGTGCAGTCAGCTAACTTAGCGAAAAATGCTAAGGGGCACGTTGCAGCCCAAACCCGTCAAAGGTTCGCCCAAAAACACCTCGCTCCTAGCACCTCGAGGGGGAGGGTGGCGTTTTTCAAAAAACTTAGCAAAAATGCTAAGGGGCTCGTTGCAGCCCAAACTCGTCAAAGGGTTCGCTCGAAAATACCTCGCACCCAGCACTTCGAGGGGAAGGGTGGCATTTTTCAAAAAACATAGAAAAAATTGCTAAGGGGCTCATTGCAGTCCAAACCCGTCGAAGGATTCGCCCAAAAACATCTCGCCCCTAGCACCTCGAGGGTGAGGATGGCATTTTTTAAAAAACTTAGTGAAAAATGCTAAGGGGCTCGTTGCACCCCAAACCCGTCAAAGGGTTCGCTCGAAAACACCTCGTCCCCAGCATTTCGAGGGGAAGGGTGGCGTTTTTCAAAAAAACATAGCGAAAATTGCTAAGGGGCTCGTTGTAGCCCAAACCCGTCGAAGGGTTCGCCCAAAAACACCTCGCCCCTAGCACTTTGAGGGGAAGGGTGGCGCTTTTCAAAAAACATGGCAAAAATCGCTAAGGGGCTCATCGCAGCCCAAACCCGTCGAAGGGTTCACTCGAAAACACCTCACCCCTAGCATTTCGAGGGGAAGGGTGGCGTTTTTTAAAAAACGTAGCAAAAATTACTAAGGGGCTCGTTGCAACCCAAACCCGTCGAAGGGTTCGCTCGAAAACACCTCGCCCCTAGCACTTCGAGGGGAAGGGTGGCATTTTTCAAAAAACGTATTGAAAATTGCTAAGAAGCTCGTCGCAGCCCAAACTCGTTGAAGGGTTCGCCCAAAAACACCTCACCCCTAGAACTTCGAGAAGAAGGGTGACGTTTTTCAAAAATGATAGCAAAAATTGCTAAGGGGCTCGTTGCAGCCCAACCCCGTCAAAGGGTTCGCTCGAAAACACCTGGCCTCTAGCACTTCGAGGGGAACGGTGACCTTTTTTAAAAAAACATAGCAATAATTGCTAAGGGGCTCATTACAGCCTAAACCCATCAAAGGGTTCGCAAAAAATGAAAACAATCAAATTTGTAGAAAGTTCTCCTCAAGCCAAAAACTTATCACTTATATACTCAAAAGTCATAGTCGATAGGTTCTTCTTTTACAATAACCCCAGATGCCAAAAGCTGGAGAAACAAAACTGAGCATTCGTTGACGCTATAACCAGACGGAGGTGGGCTAGGGTCACACACCGGGACTCCAGCTCTAATAGCACTAGAACTCCCTACAGCTTCGTCCGAAGGCGCCCCAGCGGTCAGTTTAGACCCGGTGCCCCTAGCAGAAGCATTCATCACAGAACTAATAGAGCGTTTAGCCACGGCGCGTCGAGGGCGCCGCGGCCGTGGAACTGAACTCTTAGCTTTGTTCTCAACCGGTGGTAGAATCTCAGCCTGGCTAAGGCTCCCTTCGTCGCCTAATGACGAAGGTTTAGGAACCTATACTTTGCATTAGCACGGCAATCGAGTAACCTCGGTGCGATCACGTGTCGCGCCTATGCTAACACCCGAAGAGGATCGTCGACCACTAAAACCAATATTTCTTCAAGCACGCCGACCACTCGACCCCCCGAGATCGTGACCGACATCCAAATATATGCAAATGATCCCCCACACAAATCACCCCGGCGTCTAAAGTGACAACACCACCCCTTAGCAAACCAGGTCGGGTCAAACTGGTAGCCTCATCGGCAGCGTTAGCAATGTCCAAGGCCTCAAAGCCACTCAAACTAGCCTTCGAGCTTGTTGAGAAGGCCGTAACATTACCCCCATCGGGAGCTCCTAAAGTAGAGGAACTGTCCAAGTCACCAAGAATGCGCATTGCGGAAGAATCGCTGGAAGAAATTTCCTCGTCAACCTGCGCAGGCGGCTCTTCAGGCACCTGCATAGGTCCAAAAGCAAGCGTTAAAAACATCATTTATAATGTCGTTCGCTACAAAAACTAATTCCCACTCCATCCAAAATGTATGGCCGACCGACATGCATCAAGTCAGAGGAGGCTCTAGACCTCACGAGAAGATTGTGCGCCTCCATCCTTCGCCCCCTCAGTAGTCCGAGACTGGTCCTGTTGACCTCCTCCCCCGCTCGAAGGCTTTTGAGCAGTCTGTGCAGTGTCGCGAGCCTAAACATATAAAAAATGATTGTCATCTTGAAAGCCCCAGGATTATATTAAAAATCTATAAAAAATAGAATGCGCACCTAGGCAAGTTTTTCGATCGCAACTAGCCGGGCAGCTTCGCGACCATGGTCATGCCAAAACCTGATAGCTAGACGTTTCGCAGCAGTGGAAGCGTCAGTTGACAAGTTGTCCCGAGTGTCAGCCCCAATAGGAAAGTCTCACTTCCTCATATCTCAGAAGTGGTCACAACCCCGGTGCTCCAGCAGACCGAAGGCAGCCTCGGCAGTATGCAGCAAGCCAAAATTGCTGCGCTTGTCCATAACCCCCAGGAGTGCTGTGAATTCAGCCTCTAACCATTTGAAGAAGGCTTCTTCACTCACAGTAGACCCATCGGTCAAGGACATAGGCTCTGCACCCACATAGTTTAAAGCTTCATGATACCTATGGTGAGCCGCCAGAGCTTGGGCAGCAAAGCCATAGTTGTGAGTCGATGCGGCATGTGTTAGAGCCTTGTTTTCCTTGGCAAGAGTTGCAGCCTTGGCCTCAGCAGCTTCAAGGCGGGCTGCAGACTTTCTCAATTCAACCATTTCCGCTCGTAAAGCTTCCAGCTCCTTTTTTGCATGAGTCGCCTTGAGGGTGGCCTCATCCTTCGCAGTCTGAAGGGAAACATTTTCCTTCAGCACAACATTCTTTGTTGCATATGAATCTTTCACCCTCTCAAGCAACACCAGCTCTTGGCTAGATTTCTCAGCAGCAATACGAGCAAAAGTATGATCCTGAAATGAAGTTAAAAGTGAGAAACAATGCGAGAAAATTAGTAAAGTTGAATCTCCAAAAGCGAAAATTGGCATACATGTCTCAGGATATGAGCAAGATTAACTTGCAAGTCCTTAACATTGAATTCTTCAGCAGTAGAAAACACCGAGTCATCGGTGGTGAAGCAGAGTTTAGCTCATGCCTCCGGATCAGCAAGATTCCTAGCTCTCCTAGATGACGATGGTTCTTTCCCAGCAGCCCTTCGACCGGCCCCATCCAACACCAGATCCGGCGACTGAGTTTCGATCCCACTGTGGGAAATGAATCGCCCCCTCAGATCAACAAGAACATCAACAACCTCCGTGTTAGTAGACCGGCCAGCCAAATCTACAGGTTGAGGACTGGAGGAGGTGCAACACCTGTATCTGTCGCGGGAGCAGGAGAAATTACAACCACTTTCTCATCCCCATCATCGTCGCTGCCAAAAGCATCTGCCATAGCCCCGACAGTTATCAAATTTCCCACGGCATGAAAACCTAGAGCCGAAGAACCCGAGCAATCACGACGGGGGATGGTAGTGTGCGCATGTTTCAAAGCATCCATAGGCAACAATTCTTCTCTTTTTCTATTGCCACCTTTAGCTTGAGGTGGAGCGGGTCCTTTCCCTTTTCTGCTTTTCTTCGTCATAGCAGCTTCGGAGCCCACATTGCCAACAACCCGAGTGCGCTTAACGCGAGGCCTAGGCATGACACGAGCAGGGTATTTAATGCCAGCCAAAACGAAAACGCGGTTAAGCCGCCCGCTGTGTGAAGTCCTCTCGCATGTATGCTTGTGCTCCTCGCGGGTGTAGGGACCCACCATAGTCTCACTAGCACGGAGCAAGAAAGTCAAAAACTCATCATCACCAAGGCCCGCTTGTCCACATCGACTTCGGGAAATGGTATAGTAATCTCAAGCCTTGAAGGAATCTTCTTTTGAATTAAGCCTGGGATCGAACAACCTTCATGTAGAGGCCACTTGTTAGCAGCAATGAACTCCTCAACAAGAAAACGACCACTGGAGTTATAAGTGGTGACGCGAAAAACAATGTCATTCTTACATCCTCGAGGTACTCGTCCATCCACAGATCGAGGCTCACAGGGGGTAAGGCATGAGGCCAGTGGAAGAATCTTCGTCTCTTTCTCATCCACAACAGCATCCTCTAAAGAAACCTTAACATATAACCAAATCTCTTACCACCTGTCACCCCAGTGGTTACGACTGCACTTGACAAATTGGTCATTTTTCTGAAAGTGAGGCACGAAGGTGATATAGACAAACTCCCCCTCGTGTGTCACGCCGTTGATCTTTATAAGCTTCGACTGGTAGTGACTGCAGTAGTATTTGCAAAACACCTCGATATTAGGTTTCCCTTGATAACTAAGCACCCCCCAAGCAAATTTGCTAAGCATCACCATCCTGCTTGGACTGATATGGTAAAGCTGAATATCTAATCTATGCAACACTTCCGTCACAAAAGACGAGCATGGAAAGCGCAGTCCAGCGGTAAAATGCTCTTCAAAGACCACAAGCTCGTTTTCCTGAGAGCAAGGAACATCTTGTTGACCGGGCAGCCGAGACTCGCCAGCAGCAAAACATCTCAATTGTACGAGGTTCACAACCACGGTAGCTTTAAAGCGGGATATGCCAAACACAAAGGTTCGAGGTCTTGGCTCCTCGGCTTCCTTATTCTTCCCTTTCTAACTCTTTGGAGGGCCAGGGGCACCAAATGGCATGAGATAGCTAATATCAGCGTCTACACCATCCAAACTCTCCTCATGGGGCTCGGAGCTTCGGATCTTGCGGCTCGAGCCCTGGGCCTGAGCTTCAGCGGCAACTCTGTCTCCTCGAGGATGAAATTTCTCGTCTTCATCCTCGTCCTCGTCCTCATCCTCCTCTTCATCTCCATCGTCGTCCTCTTCCTCATCTTTGATATCCTTGCTAGTAGCCCAAGGGGGATCCCGAGCCTCACCCTCAGGATCGGTAGTCAGAGTCTCTTCCAGACTCTGGACGAAGGCAGCGTCCGCCTCTGCGTCCGTGGTAGCAACCACAAAATCTAGGGGAGGCCGGCTTCCCTCCGAAGACTCCTCGTCAGGTCGAGCAATTTGTGCAACTTGAGCCATATCCTAAGATCCTAAAACCAAAACCGAATGATGGAATTAACAAAGACAATAGCTATAAACTTTTGAAAAAGCAAAACGAGCTAGGAAGCGTGATCCAGTTTGACCACTATGAAGCATACCTCAGATGGTGCTTCGTAGCAAATCCAACCCTATCTTGCGCAATTACAGCGTGCGAAGCTTTAGCGAAGCAAAGGTGAAAAGAAAGCAAAGTGCAAGAAACCTTCGTAAGTATTAACCCCCCCTACCCCTTGCTTATATAGTCAGGTGAAAACGAACCAACATTTACTACGGAGGCTCGACAATCGAGAGTGTAGTAATTTAAAGATAAGGACAGAATGCAAACAGCCGTGGCACCCAAATTAGCCAAGGGTTACCTTCGAGGGAGTCAGGTGAACTCCCAGAAGAAGATTTGCTCCCAGAAACAGTCACCGTCCGAGTACGAGTCATAATGGCGGGCATCGCACAAGTTCAAGTATCAGATGTGCAGTAAAAATACTTTTCTACCACAACCACCCTCTTTTTATAGGTAGAGGCCCCGAAAACATCGCTTAAAAATACCAAACTCCGTTACAAACCACACTCCGTGCAGCCCAACTTTGATGTTTGAAGGGTGGCATTTTGGTAAGAGATCCCATTGGAGCGAGGGTTTCAGTCCATCAAAGTTGGACCCACCCCTCGAGGGGCTACTGTTGGGGGATCACCTCGTGGGCCACCCTTCGGGGCTTGTCAAAGTCGGGCTACGATTAAGGGTTGAGGCTAACCACCGCTGCCCTCTCACTGACCATAATTTCGAGACGTAGGTTCCCATCGGAGACCCCGGAAGAATCAAGGCCCTTCGGCTCAAGCAGAAGGAAGGCAACGATGCACAAAGGGTGCGAGTCCCCTTCGAAGGATACCACGGTACCTTCAAAGGATGAGACCACGCCAAAGTGGACCCCAGTGTAGCGCATGAAGTGTAGGGACTCCTCGAAGGTACCAGGCCTATTCGAAGGATGACACTGCGCCTTCGTGAGACAAGACTACGCTCAAGTCCAAAAGCGGGCGAGGCCTGCAGATGGCGACACGTGGCACCAGCACGTGTCAAGGCGTGCGGGCCAAAGAGGGGTGCTGGAAGACCTCAAAAGACCAGTCTACCCTTTATGACCATTTTATACCGAATATTCATAGAATATAGTAGGTAATCAGGGATAAAATGGTCATTTGCATATGACCTAAGTACAAGCCTATAAATAGAGTACCCCTACTTACTTGTAAAGAGAGAATCTTTTTGGAAATACATGGAGTTCACCACTCTGCTTTAAATCCTTTGAGATTCCTCTTTTCATTCACCTTTTTTGTTCGTGGCACCAAAGCATACACTTAGTGACACCAACACCGGTAGTGGCTCTACTTAATTAGGGTGAAGAGTCAGTGAGTGGTGAAAGACCACTCGTAGTTGAGTCGTATATCTCACTCGGAAATGGTTATAGAAAGGCTTGAAAGGGATAGTAGTGAAGACTGGATGGGCAACTAGGTGGAAAGGAAAGGACAATATGTCTTCAAGGATGTAGCCCCGTCTGAGTCACTTAAGGCCCGCGTCGTGTCTAGTCCTATGAGGTCAAGTTTGAACATATTGTTTGCATGCTGGAGTTTATGGGCCCAGTAAACTGACATAGCTATGATTATTGCCTGGTCGGAAGATAGCCTTTTCCCTTTTTTTGTGGCACTAGGGCTAAGATAAGGGAGCAATCTACCCACGGATGACGGTACGGGACACATCGCGTTGGAGGACCCTTCTCGGGGGAGTCTGGACCCGGAAGACCTTACGGTACCGTATGTGAAAAGTTGCTCCATGCGGCTTTCGTGAAGCGCATATGAATCGTGCAAGCAGGTTTCTCCTGCAGGATGTAAATTGATTCGAGTCGCTGCCCTTCACAGTAACGAGTACCACTTGATCACTGCTATGATGAATGGGTTCAATATTATTGTATGGAATTATTAATAATTGTATTGCAACCATGATTGTTATAGTTATAGTGCAAAGTAAATTTATTATTTTGTCTGTCAACTTAACTTGATGCTAAAACTTAGAAAATAAGGATCCACTCTTATGCTGGTTTTTTGACAACATAAACCCTACCCTTAGCTTGTGCACGTCTAGGAGTCGACTGTAGTTGGTCATTTTGACGGGTCAGTCTTGCTGAGTATTAGTTACTCAGGGCGTAGCTCTATATGGTTTTCAGATGATCAGGGTGGAGACTGTCACTGCGGTGGTAGGTTCCACTGGGAGGGCCAGTGTCCGGACTGCTGGAACATCGAGTGGGAATAGTGCACCGACAATGAGGAGGAGTAGTCTGTTGATTGCCGGTATGGTGCTTCAGTCAATACACCTATCATGGCCGGATGTTCAATGTGTATCATCGTGAGAGGGAAATTGTGTCATACTAATTACGTCGGACCATTTTATTACTGTTGAACTATTTTGCTTTCGCACTTTTAAAACTTTGGTTTGTAATTTAAAATTAGATTTATGTAAAACTCTGTACACTCTCTATGTTCTCATTTCAACTGTATTATTTCTGTCATGTGTTATACTATTGGGCGTCATAGCACGTGTTGTCACCCAAGAAAGATCCTAGAATGGAGCCATCTCCGTGGTAAGACGGTTCTATTATATATATGTGATGCTTGAAGTAATCTATAGTATTGTTTCTGACCACATTGACTGGTTTTGTGCGGAAAAAGGAGATCCATGAGTGTGTCCGTCTTTCTTCAGTTCCTTTTGTTCTGATACAAGCAGCTTTGACGCAACGCAATTGATGTGCCCTCCTCTTTTTGTTACGTTTTTTTCCCTTGGGACAAATAAAAGTAGTTGCAAGCAATGATTTATTGAAGTACAATGTTTGTTCATTTTATGCATGATCATTTCTTTCGTTAATGTACGTGTAGGAATTTTTGTTATTGTTGTAATTAGTTAACGTCGAACAGAAGCAACTTAATGCATTGTCTTGTTCTTGTTAGAGTTCACAAGATTTTTTTGGAAAAAAACACCTAAGGACAACATAATGTGTAGAGGTTATCTTTAATTTAGATCTATTTGTCTCCTAACGTTTCTCTAGATTTGCATTGCAATCTATTGATTTGTCACTGCAATCTATTGATTTGTCACCATGTTTCTTTCCTTTCGTGATCCTTCTATTCTACGTGGCCCTCATCTCGTCTGACACGCATAGCTCTTTAGTAATTTTCTGGACCCGTTACTTTTCCATATGTTGATGGCTTAATATGTGTTGTTCTGATTTTTCATTACTCATTGGAATTTATTTACAATGTGTCTTTGTATTATCATTTTCTGGGCCTTTATATTTTTGGTTTGATGTGTTCTTGCAATCATTTCTTCACAATGTGTCCTTGTATAAGTTCTTTTTCTTCTCTTCTGGCATGTAATACATGGAACTCACACAGAGGGCTACTGATCCTAATGGCCATAATGATTCCTTAGCTCAGATTGCGGCGTGGGAGTTGATCAGGACTACTGACCCTAATGGCCATAAAGCTTCAATTAAAATTTCAGAATGGATAATAATGTTCTCATGGACCCAGTCAATTAAGTTCCACGTCATAGGTTTCCTCATCTCAAGCCTCCTCTCCCAAGGCCTCCTTTACCAAGCCCTCCTATTCCAAACCCAATTGAATGGATAAAATTGAATATAACAGTTGGTCTAACTAATGATGCACAGTAGGGACATCCCTTGCTCTATATTGCTCAATGAATGAGGCCAGTGGTCTTATAGCTTTCTACAAGCTCTAGAGTGATTTTTAAATTCCGTTTTGATAGCATAAGAATTGTAAAGTATAGAATAGTGTAAAATCTAGATATTTATATATGATAAGAAATATCTAGATATTAGATAGGGATGAGAATATTCTAGAGCTAGGATATTTAGGTTAGAAGAGTGTGGAACGTTACCATATGGCAACATCCTAGTGACCATGTACAAGTATAAATAGTGGTGCCTCTCCATCCCTAAGATGCCATGACTTGGTGTGTCATTTAAGTCCTATGTAGCATGGCAAAGTTGCCATGATGCTAGTGTGTAGGCGTGTTATGGTGAGTCATAGGCAGCCACCTATCCAAAAGAGTGTACGTGTATCAAATTTGTATTTTGAATAAAGGTTGAGCTCTTTTGTAGAGGGTTGGTCTCTTAAGTTAGCGTAGTATAGTGAAGGTCTCCTCGTTGTAGAGTGAAGTGTTGGGTTTGGGTCCATAAAAGAAGTGGTATCATACCAGTTTGATATTATTTCTCGGAAGTCGGTGTTAGTCTAGAAACATCGATTTCCCAACATAACACATGGCACATGATAAACAATCAATTTGGTTGAACCACTGCTTTATTATGAAAACACTTTGACTAGTTCCTGTTGTGCCAGATTAAACGCAATTGATTAACTGACACAACAGAGATTATCAATTTCTTATATATGCCCCTCTTTTGTGTTAGGCCATGCCTTGGTATTATTTATATAAACAAAACTAGAGATCTCAGCTATGGTTGATTATTTTCAATTTCTTTATACGACATGTTTACATATAGTTCCTTACTACATCTTGCTAATTTGCTCAGTAGGCTATAAGCTCGATTTGTTCCCAACGCTATGTTTGTCAGAACTAGATAAACTTTTCTTATGATTAATTCCCGAGTAATATTTTTCTGTTTACTACATTACCAACATCTTAATATCTGCAGTTCTTTTAGAATATGTTTAATTCTATTGCATCATTACTAGCTGAAGCGACCTGTGTTTTTTTCCATAAAAAACATCATAAATGTGAATCTCCAGCAATATTTTCTTAAGAACGCTTCAATTAGTCATTTGAAGGACAACTGCAGAAGCAAAAAATAATTTTTAATATCATCATGGCAGACCTTTAATTCATTTCTTTTGTGATATATTTCTTTACCACTTTGTGCCACCTCCATTTATTTTATTGTTGTGGTGGGAAGACAAATTTAGAGCTTGTAGACGAACTGTGCTCGTTTGTAACTATAACCTATTGTTTCTTGCAGAACCTGAGGTGCATCAAAACTTCTCAAGTGTGCAGGCTGAGACAAGATTAAAACTTCCTTGCGGTCTACTAATGCAATGACATATGCTTTTGCTTCTCATCAAGCTAAAAGAGAGGTTTGAAGTATCTAATGTTCGAGGTGACTAGTGTGACTCCTATGCTACTTCCTTATTCACAGATGCAAGTGGTCATCTGCGAATAATTCTTCAGTGTTATAGTCGAGTGTGACTTCAACACAAACTCAGTAGGGGAACCTGGGCTTATGGTGGGCCGCACGCTGGACTTCGAACCTGAAATCTGGCCCAGAAAGATTAAACCGCGCATCCCTGAGAGTACGTGCTTCAGGTTTTAGCAGAAAACATATCGGAGGTTATTACAGACAAACACGAAATTTCAGAAATTTCAGAAAATTTTGATGATATTTGTGTATTAACTAGGCAAGAAAAATATAGGAGGTCACAGACAAACACGAAATTTCAGAAATTTCGGTTGATGAATAAATTATTTTTTTTTCAAAACAATATCTATATACTGATTCTTATTAGGGACTTGCTTCCACGGTGTCCCTCTGCGCTGTCTCAACAAATCACCGGTCGCCACGCCGATTCTTGTGTGCGGCTGTGCGCCATCCAATGGTTGACTGACACGTTACTTCATAGCCTAGGGCCGTTGGCATATATAACCTCATAAGAAATTGTCTTCTATCTATAACCGTCATTGATTGTTTATATAAATAAAGTAATTTGCATCGATAAACAGTAGTCAATGATAAAATTCTGGCAGTCCCAGAAATTGCGGACCCTAATTAATAAAAGTAATATTTATATTTTGATAAAACATTGCCAAAAGTTTTTTCCTAGAATTTAGCCCATTTATATGAAGTGAAAAAAATACTCAGCCCCATTGCTGAACCCTAAAATAAAGCTCTCCTTCTCCAAATAAGAAACTGGTGGTGGCGGCGGTGCTGTGCACAGCACAGGGCGTATAGCCTATGGATAGCCAGGACTGCCTCGCACGCCACTCGCCAGCAATGGCAGAGAAGACTGTATCCGATTCTAGGCGCAGGAGGAAGGCCGATGACATCCAACACATGGAGGCCAACATGCTCGCCATCCGACGGCAAAAGAAGAAAGAAAAACATGTAGATCAGGTAAGAAAGACCAAGGTGGAGATCACGATCCTCAACGACGAGCCTGACCCGATGGCGCCCGTGTTGAGCACAAGACGTGCTGAGCCGGAAGATGTCACTACCAATGCTTCGTCCGCATTCGCTGTGTCGGGTGGTGAGGTCGTGACATGTCTTGCTCCTGTGCCGCCGCTGTTGGCAGACGGTGGGTTCTGCTTCACGCTGGATGGCACGGAGTGGCCAGAACCCTTCTTGTCGGGTAGTGAGAGCCCCGTCGATGATGTGCCACCGTACAACGATGGCGAGTACAACTTCTGGACAGACAGCTACACATTCCCATCATGGTTCTAAATTTGTTTTTGTCCATCGACAACTATCCGCATGTCTACCTGTTGGACAGACGTCTGATGTTGGTTACCATTGTCGGTACTCTTATTTGTCTTATTATATCTTATCCATAATTGACAATGCGAATAGAATGGAATGCTTTAAGAATGAGGCAATTTTATCAAATAACATGTGTGCATTGATCAACAATTGCAAGAGCATGGGCGTGAGTATATAAGATGTGTATTGCAACAATCATATAAATCAACTTCTTATCTATATCATCGATAAGGTTCTGGATCATGTTGTTCTGGGTCTTCAATCAATATGATGTTTAGTAATGGTCAGTATTTTTATCCTATTGCTTTTTTGTAGATAATGGGAATTTTGTTAATCCCAATTTTTTGTAGGTGTTTCTTTCTTGTCAAGATTTTTTTTGTGGATTTAATATCTTTGCAGTAGTTTTAGAGAATACTTGCCATTTGGACTGTAAAAATAGCAATGTCGCTTGATTCCAGTTATCACGTAAGAAAGGCCGGCAAAAAAAAATCCATGAACCGGCAAGGTGACAATGAACGGAATAAGGCCAGGCGCACTATATCTTGATTCTCGTCAAAATAGAGAAGCATCAGGTACTATATAGTAATGTGTATCGGATTATTGTGTTTTCTCCCTCTTTTATTTATATGTGCAATTGTTTATTGCTCCCTTATATTTACAAGAAACACTTTCTGCTACTCTCTTGTTTTTGGTGAATATGCATGCTGATTTATGATGTTCCAGTACAAGATTTTATGCCGGACGCAGTAAGCTTAAGCATGGAAAAAGATGTGCCGACCATCACAAAATTGTTTTCTGATTTTCTTTTTTGAGGAGGATATGTTCTCTGCTAATGTTGCTTTTGTGTGGGGTTCCATGTAATTGAACGCACCTTCTGAACTACAGAACATGCAAGCGGCGCCGTTCCTTCTGAACAACTAGCACGAGGTAATCGGATATTTGGCATTGACTGAGGAAGAAAATAATTAACACATAGACCTCAGCTGACAAATAGCCCAGAAACTTTTATTTTTACCCTCAACTAATGGTGTTATTACTTATGGAGAAACTGACGTGATGCCAGGTATAATAAGTTCCTCACCTCAGCTTACTTTCTCGTAGCATGACCTTATATCAATATTTTCCGACTTTATGGGTATATAACTATTAACAGCAATATTTAAGTACACGTTAGCTTTATCCAACGCAGCATGGTTAGCGTGAGAGTGCCAAAGATACAATGAAATAACTTTACTAATATTAAACCAACTGCTTTACCAGTACAAACGATAATACACGAGTGAGTACTCTAATTAAAACACTTTGCAACTCCTTCTACTACAGCTGTTGCAATATTCTCAAGTGCTCATACAGTATACATCAGCCATCTATTTGTGCTCGCCGCCTTCTCCATCTTCTCCTCTGTTGAGGTGGTGGATTCAAATAATTAAATTTTGGCTCGAAGATTGAGCCATCATACAAACAATCAACGTTGGCTCCAAATGCAATAGCTCCTCCTATCACCATCACTAATTCTGCGACATCAGCTGCAAAGCTTGTTTGATGGATTATCTCATTTCGTTGCATGTAGACTCCAGCAAATATGATAGAAACAAATCCAAATTCAGCAACAACTCTATAAAGTGAGCGAAAAGCTGCATATGGGTCCTCGTCTGGAGATAAGGTCCTCAGGTGGAGGCACCCTAAATCTGCTAGTATTTGGGATAGAAAATGGGCCCATCCCTGCACTAACAAAAAAAAATGTTAGATGTATATAATATCTGGCAATATTACTAAACCACATGAGCACACCAAATCAGCTCATCTTATAGACTCTATATTACAAATAGGGGGCACGAGTGGAGGCGCAGATTAATAATTGTTGTAGAATGAACTCGAGACATTTGAGATAGTCCAGGAACTCACTGTCGGAAATCCGATGTTTGCCAAGTGTATTATATCGGACACTCGGCAAAAAGATCTTTGCCGAGTGCCAAAAAATAAAACACTCGACAAAACAGTGTTTGTCGAGTGCAACACATTGCAGTACAAGAAACACTCGGTAAAAACACTTGCTATTTTTTTTTTTGTGATTTACATTTTTCCAAGTGTTTCTAGCACTCGACAAAGACTGGGATTCTGTCGAGTGCGTGACGGAAAACACTCGGCAAAGACCGGGATTCCGGTAATGACTCCTGGCTTTGATTTATTTTGAACAGGCCACAGAGATAATGCTATGTGTATAATGAGCCAAGAGTCCCTATTTGTACTGCTGGTTCATCTGGTGCAGGATTATATATCAGAAAAAATATTTTGACAGTTTCACATGGCATAGCAAAAGCTGAGGAAATAAATCTGTTCTTCCATTTTTTTTTCAGGGATTGTTATATGATTGGTATGCATGGGCCATATATATGATTCGGTGTATTCCAGTGTGTATAACTAAAAAATTGCAGTCCGAATACTACTCATGTTTTGTAACACGTGCACACTTTTCCAATCTTTAAAGAGTACAAGTTGTGCAAAACTTGAGAAGATATCAGATAACCACGAAACTGCAGATGAATAATGCTGGAATTATATGGGCTTGGCCCATTAATATTCACAATAATTTCTGAAAAATCTCAAAGACCCATTTATGAATGGTGGGAGTGCAAAGGTTTAGTCCCACATTGTTAGTGGAGGTGGAGGGAGTCTAACTTATAAGGTTGGTTGCTCTAACATCTCTTGTAAGTGTGTGGATGAAAAGAAGGAAGAACACACGCGCGCTTGCTTGCCTCGCCGGGCGGGTGCGGGCATCACCTACGTGAATGGTCCGTCGAAATTCGGTCCCTTGCCTTGCGGGGGCGCGACTTCCTTTTATATTTTCTTTTTGCTCCGTGTTCCATATATTTTCATATATTTGATTATGGAAACCGACGTATTAATTTGGTAACCGACTCGGTTGCGGTACGCCCAACCCTAGCAGTTTCTCCCTATAAATACGTACGGGTATCGCCGCAAATCACATCACGCAATCACCTAGGGTTTTGCCTCTTGCTAAAGTTGCACCGCCAAGGCTTCTCCATCCCGATCATCGGCGTGCATTGGCGAACGGGAGAGCAGGTCTCCGGAACCGTTGTCCTCTACGATCCTGCATCGGGAGAGGGCAAATAAGGTTTTTGATAAGCGCTCGGCGTGACTGCTCGATCGCTTTCTCGTCTTCATCAAGCTCATCGTCATGGCTCGTTTTTCTCGTCGTCGAGTCGGTCTCACCCGCCGTCGCCAACAATGTGACGGTGCTGCCCGTCATCGCCGCCTCCTCTACCCAGCCCAGAAGGAAACGTACATACTCTTATCTCAAACTATGTTTTTCATACTAGCTTTCATGATCTATTTATCTATAATGAATGTTGCTAGTATGATAGATGCTATGCTTTTGTTTGACCTTATAGACCTGTCTAGATCTTGCGTAGACTTGTCTAGTTCATCATGCAATCTTAATCATGTTTATAATTTATTTCTGGATTAATATAAAACTAAAAGTTCTAATTTATCCAATAATCCAAAAACCTTATTGTAGGGACTTTAGTTTTATGGCTGGATTTGTCGATGCACTGAGGCCAGAGAAATTCATTGGCGTGCACTTTAAGAGATGGTAAGTGAAAATCACTCTGTGGCTTACTGCCATGAATGTGTTCTGGGTGTCCACTGGCAAACTTGAAGGCGATCTCACTGCAGATCAGGAAAAGACCTGCAGCGAAGCCAACACAATATACTTGTGCGCTGTTATTGGAGTTTTGGTAGATCGTCTTCAGGACGTCTACATCCATCATACAGTTGCAAAGGATATGTGGGATGCTCTGATCGCTGACTATGGTGGTTCAGATGCTGACGCTGAACTGTATGTCATTGAGCAGTACTATGATTTTAAGATGGTAGATGGCAAATCTGTCGTCGCACAGGCTCATGAGATACAGTGCATTATGAAGGAACTCGAATTGCTTAAGATCGTCGTACCTGAGAAGCTTGTGGCTAGGGGCATTATTGCCAAATTGCCTCCAACTTGGAGGGATTTCGCCACTACTCTTAAACACAAGAGGACGAACATATCTGTCTCAGATTTGATCGCGTCTCTTGATGTTGAGAAGAAAGATCGTGAGAAGGATGGACGTTCTAAAGTTAACGAGGGACACACTATTGCCAATATGGTGCATCATCCACAACAGTCTCATGGCAGTTGTGGTAAGGGCAAGGGCAAGAACAATAAGCCTAAGCAGACCACTACCTTTAAGAAGAAGAACAAGAAGAAGAGAGCATGTTTTGTTTACGGTTCTAATGAGCATTGGGCAAAGAAGTGTCCAGAACGCAAAGGAAGGAAGCCTCCACAGCAGAAGTCTGTGAACATAGTGACCAGTGCTGGAGAAAATAGTGGGTATGGTAATTTACCATATGTTTTTTCTGTATTTCAATCTACCAGTTGGTGGCTCCCTTTTGTGTAGGGATGGTTTTAAGGTAGTGCTTGTGTCGAATAAAATTGTCGTGTCTAAGAGTGGACAATTTATTGGTAAAGGCTATGAGTGCGGAGGCTTGTTCCGCTTTTCCCTTTCAGATTATTACAATAAGTCTGTGAACTATATTTATGATGGTGTTAATGAGAATGATGCTAGTGTTTGGCATTCACGTTTATGTCATCTAAATTTTGGTTCTATGTCTCGACTTTCCAGCTTGAATTTAGTTCCAAATTTTTCCATTGTCAAAGGTTCTAAGTGCTCAAGTTGTGTGCAATCTAAGCAACCTCGAAAGCCTCACAAGGCTGCTAAGGAGAGACACTTGGCGCCACTAGAACTTATACATTCAGATCTTTGTGAAATGAATGGTATATTGACTGAGGGTGGAAAAAGATATTTCATGACTTTGATTGATGATGCGACTAGATATTGCTATGTTTATTTGTTAAAAACAAAAAGTAAGGCTCTAAACTACTTTAAAATTTATAAGGCTGAAGTTGAAACTCAACTAGAGAAAAAGATCAAAAGGATTAGGTCTGATCGTGGTGGCGAGTATTTCTCAAATGAGTTTGACTTATTCTGTGCGAACATGGTATGATACATGAGAGGACGCCTCCCTGTTCGCCCCAATCAAACGGGGTTGCCGAAATAAAGAATCGCACCTTGACTGACTTGGTTAATTCCATGTTAGACACGGCTGGATTATCTAAGGCATGGTGGGGGAGGCTTTATTGACATCATGTTATGTACTAAATAGAGTTCCCATAAAGAATAAGGAGAAGACGCCATATGAGGAATGGATTGGTAGAAAGCCATCGCTCTCTTACTTATGCATATGGGGTTGTTTGGCCAAAGTTAACGTACCAATCAACAAGAAGCGTAAGTTAGGACCTAAAACTGTGGATTGTATCTTTCTTGGATATGCTCATCATAGCATTGCTTATAGATTTTTTGTGGTTAAATCAGAGGTGCTTGATGTTCATGTTAATTCATTAATGGAGTCTCGTGATGTTATTTTTTTTGAGAACATATTTCCTATGAAAGATTTACATAGCATGTCTAGATTATCTTCTGATATGATTACTAAAATAACTCCTGAACCTAGTGCATTTTCTGATCACGCTGAACAAACACTTGAACCAATCCATGAGGAGATTGATAGTGAAGCTCCTAGGAGGAGCAAGAGACAAAGGACTGCAAAGTCTTTTGGTGATGATTTTACTGTTTATCTTGTGGATGATACTCCTAGAACCATTTCAGAGGCATATGCATCTTCTGATGCAGATGACTGGAAAGAAGCTGTCCATAGTGAGATGGACTCTATTCTTTCTAATGGAACTTGGGAAGTTGTCGATAGACCATATGGTTGCAAACCTGTGGGTTGTAAATGGGTGTTCAAGAAAAAGCTTAAGCCTGATGGTACTATTGACAAGTATAAGACTCGGCTTGTGGCTAAGGGTTATACTCAGAAAGAAGGCGAAGACTTCTTTGACACTTATTCACTTGTTGCTAGATTGACCACTATTCGTGTATTACTTGCTCTGGCTGCCTCACATGGTCTTATCGTTCATCAGATGGACGTTAAGACAACTTACCTTAATGGAGAGTTGGATGAGGAAATCTATATGGGTCAGCAAGATGGATTTGTTATAAAGGGTCAAGAAGACAAGGTGTATAAATTATTGAAGTCTTTGTATGGTCTGAAACGAGCTCCTAAGCAGTGGCATGAGAAATTTGATTCAACACTCCTAGCAGCAGGTTTTTCAGTCAATGAGGCTGATAAATGTGTGTACTACCGTCATAGTGGGGGTCAAGGAGTTATACTGTGCTTGTATGTTGATGACATACTTATCTTTGGAACAAATCTTGACGCGATCAATGAGGTCAAGACTTTCTGTGCCAAAGCTTTGATATGAAGGATCTGGGTGAGGCTGATGTTATCTTGAACATTAAGCTAATCAAAGGAGAGAATGAGACTACTCTTACGCAATCTCATTATGTTGAAAAGCTCTTGAACCGTTTTGGTTATAAGGATAACAAGCCTTCTCCAACACCTTATGATCTCAGCTTGATCCTTCAAAAGAATAAGAGAATTGGCAGAGACCAATTAAGATATTCTCAGATTATTGGATCACTTATGTATTTAGCTAGTGCTAGTAGGCCTGACATCTCGTTTGCTGTGAGCAAACTGAGCCGGTTTACTTCTTGCCCGGGAGATGATCATTGGCGTGCGCTTGAGCGGGTAATGCACTATTTAGTTGGTACTATGGATTATGGAATTCATTATTTTGGATATCCAGCAGTACTAGAGGGCTATAGTGATTCCAATTGGATATCTGATGCTGATGAGCTGTATGCCACGAGTAGATATGCATTTACTCTTGGTGGTGCTGCTGTTTCATGGAGATCATGCAAACAGACCATTTTGATGAGGTCTACCATAGAAGCAGAGCTTACCGCACTAGATACAGCTACAGTTGAGGCCAATTAGCTACGTGAGCTCTTGATGGACTTGCCTATTATCGAGAAACCTGTGCCGGCAATCCTCATAAATTATGACAATCAAACTGTGATAGTCAAATTGAATAATTCTAAGGATAATATGAAGTCATCAAGACATATTAAGAGACGTTTGAAGTCTGTCAGGAAAATGAGAAACTCCGGAGTCATATCAGTAGAATATATTTCAACTGGTGAGAACCTGGCAAATCAATTCACCAAGGGGCTGTCACGTAATGTGATAGACAGTGCATCGAAGGAGATGGGTATGAGACCCATATGTGCTATTCCATAGTAGTAACCCAACCTATGTGATCGGAGATCCTGTGAAGTAGGACCCGGGAAGAACAAGCTATTGGTTAGCATAAGTGTAACCTTTTATAACCCACTCGAGAAGTGATGCATTACTCTCGATATCTGTATGGCAGGTTGGTTATTGGCTTAATGTATTCTGTTGGCTTTAAATAGCGAAGATGTTGTCCTACAGAACATTCTTGAATGAATACACCTATATGAGCCCGATTGTTGTAAGGTCGCAATCTGTGAGATTTGGGTGACCTCTATTAAGCTCATGACAGACCAAGAGAGTATGACCTATATGCTCCACCCGCGGAGAAGCCTACTAGAGGTCTACTTTCAGTTATGACAGTAAGTAAAACTTGTTTGCACAAAACTTGCAATTCATGGCATAGTCCATTGTTCAAGTTGTGAATGAGTATAGCTTATTGTTCTAGGTGGAAGTTTAACTTAACAGTCTCCACTAAAAATATTGGTATGTTAAACAACAGTGGGGTGAGGCAAAGTCTAGCTAGAACTTTGAGATCTGGTGGGGGATTGCTGTAATTATATGGGCTTGGCCCATTAATATTCACAATAATTCCTGAAAAATCTCAAAGGCCCATTCATGAGTGGTGGGAGTGCAAAGGTTTAGTCCCACATTGCTAGTGGAGGTGGAGGGAGTCCAACTTATAAGGTTGGTTGCTCTAGCATCTCTTGCAAGTGTGTGGATGAGAAAAAGGAAGAACACACGCGCGTGCTCGCTTGCCTCGCCTCGCCTCGCCGAGCCGGGCCGGGCGGGGCGTGGGCGTGGGCGGGGGCGATGGCCCATTAATACGTGTGGGTGATGGGCGCGGTCGCGCATCATCTGCGTGAATGGTCCGCCGAAATTCGGTTCCTTGCCTTGCGGGGGTGCGGCTTCCTTTTGCACTTTCTTTTTGTTGTGTGTTTCATATATTTCTATATATTTGGTTATGGAAACCAACATATTAATATGGTAACCGACTCGGTTGCAGGACGCCCAACCCTAGCGGTTTCTCCCTATAAATTCGTACGGGTATCGCCGTAAATCACATCACGCAATCGCCTAGGATTTTGCCTCTCGCTACTGTTGCGCTACCAAGACTTCTCCATCCCGATCGTCGGCGTGCACCGGCGAACAGGAGAACAGGTCTTCGGAACCGTCGTCCTCTACGATCTTGCATCGGGAGAGGGCGAATAAGGTTTTTGGAAAGCGCTCTGCGCGGCTGCTCGATCGCTTTCTCGTCTTCGTCAAGCTCGTCGCCACGGCTCGTCTTCCTCGTCGTCAAGTCGGTCTCACCCGCCGTTGCCAATAACGTGACGGTGCTGGAAGTCGTCACCGCCTCCTCTACGCAGTCCAGAAGAAAACATACGCATTCTCATCTCAAACCATGTCTTTCATACTAGCTTTCGTGATCTGTTTATCTATGATAGATGTTGCTAGTATGGTAGATGCTATGCTTTTGTCTAGTCTTATAGACCTGTCTAGATATTATGTAGACTTGTCTAGTTCATCATGCAATCTATTAATTATGCTTATAATTTATTTCTAGATTAATATAAAATTAAAAGTGCTAATTTATCCAACTAATAATTTGACAGGTGAAACCAATTTTTTGAACTCGCCTGGCAATTCATCTGCCACCCTAGCTACCCTCTCTTTCTCTTCCTATCCACCTTTCACATACGTCTCACTACAGGTTTCCCGAGATTATACCAAAGGACCATCTATCAAAGATTTGTATGCATCACATGACTCGCAACAGAAAACAACACAGGTTGTTCATCTGGTTGTGAGAATTGCAGTTATTTTTGGAGTTGCATGGTTGCACAAGTAAAAGAAGTAGCATGACAGTCTGACACCGATATACTTCAAGATAAATATATCAGACGTACGTCTATACAAAATGTACTACCGATAATTTTTGCAAAAGAAAAAGATCAGATTTAATAGGTGCGATACATGTCTATACTTGTGATTGAATCAAATCAGTGTGTGCAGCCTTTCGTTCGCGCAGCAGAAGGGAAGAGAAGGAGCGGGCAAGTCATACCTGGTGCCTGATGGGTGCTCGTCACCAGCAAAAGACCCAGCGCAACGGTGGCGAAGGGCGTCGCAGGCTGCTCTCGCCGCCAGGTGAAGGAAAAGGCACGAGTCACGACGAGAGAAACAAGAGGGACGCCCGCACGCCGCACAGAGGTTGAATTGGAGAGAGAAGGAAGGGGAGATGTGACGCACCAGGTCGGGACACCGATCCTCCGACGTGTAGTCGAGCAGCAGGAGTCGTGCTAATTGCTAAGGGCCGCTTCGTATAAACAACTTCTATAAAAAAACAGATTTTTTTTTAGAAAAACGGATTGATAGCACGGCTGTTGCCGCCCTCACGCCAGGCGTCCATGCCTTGGCCTCGAGTCGGTCCAGCGTCGTGCGTCGTTGGAGCACGCCGCCGATGAACGTGTCAAACGAGAGCTGGTGGACCCTCTCCCCGTCGCCGCCGCCGTCGAAGTGTGCAGCGTCGGCCACGTCGCGTTCTCCGGCTGCGCCGCAAAGGCTGTCTGCTGCTGGCAGTACATCGGCATGCATTGGTCTTGCCGCCGCAGAACTCCATATGCAGCGCGTCATGTACGTCTTGCCGGCCGAGCTGCAGCGCAAACCGGTGATTCTTGGAGAGATGATAACTTGATGAGACGGTGAAGTTTTTTGTCTGAGGACGTACGAGCGTGTCGATCGGGCGGGTGGTGGTCGAGTATCGCCGGGCGACGAGGATGGAGGAGTTGAGCAGCATGCCGTGCCCACGCGGAGAAATCAGAAGGCGAACGGCTCCAATAACAACGGGGCTGACCAGCGAAAAAGCTAGAGTGGGTCACGGTGCAAGCGGGCCGGGGCGGGATGCGGCTGCCCGCCCCGCAGCAGCCGAAACCACTGAAGCGGGCTCATGCGGCTGCCCGCTTGCCGCCGCTTTCTTTTGGGGGACGGGCGCGGCTGCCCGCATGCAATTGCGAGCCGCATCCCGCAATAGAGGTCACTTGCGGACGACACCGGCCGTCGGCAGTGCTCGGCAGTGGCGGAGTTAGGATTTAAAGTTAGGGTGGGTCGAGATTTTTTTTTTCAGAAGAATAAATATGATAGTGTCTCCACTTAAATCATGAGGTACTACATCGGTCGAGGGAACCGTAGTTAAAGATGAACACAATTATGTGCTGCAATTTTCTAAAAAAAAAGAGATGCAATATCTTCATCTGTCTTTATTTTTCACTAAATATGCAATACGAGGATCCAATTACATAGAGAAAATTATTAATTTGCTATGCTAGTATACCCAAATCGGTACATTCGAGAACACATCTCAATTGAAAATTGATTCAATTCATAAATCGGAGCTAGGTTAATCTGCAATACCTGATAAGCATGAAGACCCGTCCTTGAGCACGAGGAGGAAACGACCTTCAGTCAAGGTCACACAAGGCAAGCGCGTAGCGGCAGCTGTACAGAGGCGCACGACTTTGATGACGCAGGTGGATGGACGCAACCATGATCGTCGCATGTCCCTCTCTCCGTTTCACGTCTCGCTTGGAAATCGACGTTCGATAATTCAATTCGCCTTCGCCTGATCGATCCGGCCTTGGGCTGGCTTCCTTACTCGGCTTAGGGCATTAGGCAGGGCTGGGGTGGGTTGCTGGTCCAAATCTCAGGGTGGGCCGTGACCCACCCTGTCCACCCTCTAGCTCCGCCACTAGTGCTCGGCGACTCGGGTGCTAGCCTCGGGACGAGCGCTCGGCGGCTGGGTCGGCAGCGCTCGGCGGCTCGGTTGCTAGGATTGCGGCGCGTCGGTGCGTGTGTTGCAGGGCCACGGCTGCTCGCGGGACGGACGCAACTGACCGTTTCACGTTAATGGGGTCATTTACGGCTGTTTTGCAGGTTGTGGAGCGGGACGTCCCAACGGTGCCGCTTGCAGACCTAACTGTGGGCAAACGATAATGACGAACAATTATGGGCCGGTCTAATAATACATATGCTGAACCACCATTTAACACATTGTGTATTCCTTTCTGCAAGGAAGACAATATGAAGTTCCAAGTTTATAGAACCATCAATAATAAACCTTGATCACGCCTACGCTATAAACAATGTTAGCTGAATTTTCATATCCCTTTTGTAAAGGAGAAGCTGAGCTTATGGAAGATCGGGGCTTTCATTGACACCTACCCCCTCCCTCCGTCTCATTTCATTTTAATTGGCACTTTCGATTCCGACATGAGAATTAAATAAAAGTGTAGAAGATAGATACATAGAAAACAATAAGAAAAGAGATAGAGATAGAATTATATTAGGAAGTGAGAAAGATGCATCAGGAATTGAGAATGTCAATTATTTTGAAAAAACTAAAGATGCCTAAAGTATCAATTATTTAGGACGGAGGGAACAATTTTCTAGACGGCGTTTGCTGAATCTTACTTATTGCATGATGGATTCATGTCTTTTTCCCATGTGTCTTGTGATTAATTATCTATGGTTCTGAGATATGTGAGATTTTCTCAAAAACACATTATGGATTATGAGATTCCCCCTTTAAAATCTAAAGCCAAAATAAACAAGGAGATTTTAGTTTAAATTCTAGGGTCTACTCCCCTACTTTTTAGAATCTCACAACTCAGGGCCTGTTTGGTAGGGATTTTGAAACAGCTTCGAAAAACAGATTACACTCCTTTTTTCAAGAAGTACTTCTCAAATTTGTACTTTGAATACAAACGCATCAAAAACTTAGCTTCTCATCATGACTTCTCTACTAATTTTTTATGAAAAATATACACAATAGGGGAAACAACATATTTATCGTGTGCTAGAGGCACACGGCAAAAGCCAAAATCCCCACGGCAAAGCTTTTGTCGTGCGCTGCACACAGCAAAGCGCGCATGGCAAAAATGCCGTCGACAAAGTCATCTTTGTCGTGTGCTTTTTTCAAGCACACGGTATAAGTTTTGCCGTGTGCCGCAGCCCACACACGGCAGAAGAAAAGCTAGTGACGGCGCCTCACGCTGACGACAGATTTGCCGTGTGCCCGATGTTCGGTACACGGCTGTAAGGATCATGACCATTGAGGTCACCCCAAGATATGATATTTTGGTGATGAATGACAAACATAAAATATGACTAATATCTATACATGTGTTGTCTATATAGGAACCATCATTAAATCTCTACTCTAAATCATATGGATGACGGTTGCTTTAGCGATTGATGATAATGACCACAAGCATGGAGGCTTGTGAGCTTGATGGAGTCCAAGGGTTGATGGAGATGGTGTCACAGAACCGCCTTACCACGGAGACGGCTCCGTTCCAGGATCTCCCTCGGGTGGCGACACGCGTTGTGGCGCCCAATAGTACAACACATGACAGAGAAATATAATTGTAACAAAAGCATAGGTGGGGAACAGAGTTTTATATAAATTCGAAGTTATATTACAAACTAGAGTTTTATCAAAGTAAGTTGCGGAAGCGAATTGTTCAACATTGGATCACTAGTTCGATGAAATAGATAAGATACAATCGCCCTCTCACGGCGACACACAGGGAACAACCCGGCCATAATAGGTGCCTTGCCCAAGCACCGTACCTGCAAGTAAGGAACTACTCCTCGTCTTCATTCGTGCACAGCTCCCACTCGATGTTCCAACAGTCGGAGCGGTGGCCCTCCCAATGGAATCTCCCACCGCAGTGGCAGTCTCCGCCCTGGTCATCTGAAAACCACATAGAGCTACGCCCTGAGTAACTAATTTACTTAGCAAGACTAACCCGTCAAAATGACCAACTACAGCCGACACCTAGACATGCAAAGGCTGGGAATAGGGTTTAAGTTGCCAGAAAGCCCGCCTAAGAGTGGATCCTCATTTTTCAAGTCTTAGAATCAAGTTGAGTTGTCACGCAGAATAATAAATTTAGTTTGCACTAGAGCTATAAGAATCATGGTTGCAATACAATCTTACAAATTCCAAAACAACAATATTAAACCTACACATCATCTTAATGACTTCCGACACTGTTCCGGAGCAGCGATCAAGTGGTACTCGTTACTGTGAGGGGCAGCGACTCGAATCGATTTACATCCTGCAGGAGAAACCTGCTTGCACAACCCATACGCGCTTTCGGGAAGCCGCATGGAGCAACCTTTCGCTCACGGTACCGCAGGGTCTTTCGGGTCCCGACTCCCCCGAGAAGGGTCCCCCATCGCGATGCGTCCCGTGCCGCCATCCGTAGGTGGATTGCGCCAGTTCCACCAAAGAAGGGAGAAGGCTATCTTCAGACCAAGCGGTAGTCGTAGCTACATCGGTTTACTGGGCCCATATCTCCAGCATGCAAACAGTACGTTCAAACTTGATCCCATGGGCCAGACACGAGGCGTAGCCTTAAGTGACTCGGATGGGGCTATCTTCTTGAAGACAAGCTGTCCTTCCCTTTCCACCTAGTTGCTCATCCGGTCTTCATTGGAATTCCATCCACCCTTTCCTTCATCCGATATCATTCCCCAGTGATAATATTTCCTATCTACGAGTGGTCTCCATACCACTCGATGAGTAGTCGTCCTAATTTAAGCAGAGCGACTACCGTCCTGAGGCTAATAATCGGAAAGAGGGACCTACTGCACGCTAGGGTTTCAATCAACTCCTATCACTTAATGCACAGACAAGCCTACATCCCTAGCTAGTGATAGAATAAAATTTAAAACGGAGTTATGCACCGGGGCTTGTCTTGGTTCTGCTCTTGGTCAGCTACGGCACCTCCGGCCCCTTCTGGGTCCTGCTCCGGTCCTGCCTCCACGTGGTTCACGGCGGGATCTATATGATGCAAAAGGGAATGCTATGGGAGAAGATTCATGGCACTTCCTCAATAAATACGTTAATGTACACTGTTATCAGTGGAATTAAATGGTGTGCGATGAGGCGTTCAAAAGTATCTCTCATTGAGTGGGGTACAGGGTGGGGGCGTTTCGCGTATTTCCTTCATGGACTCCAGTACTTGATCGCGATGACGTCGCATCCAAGTACGGTGTGTCTGTGTGTGCCGGGGCAAAGCAATGCAAGTGCTGTCCAGGGTTAGTAGGTGCTAACTAATTAACATTTTAGTGTGAGGAGCGAAATCCTCGCAGGGTATAAGTACCCGTGAACAGCCCTAAAGCGGAACCATTTTTATCAACGGGTAAACAAAAGCACTCGGGGCATAATTATTAAGTTGACAAGGTTCTGCTCTTCAAAAGGGCAGGGGTGATTTATTATAATCAGACTACACCAGGAGTGATTTAATTGTTAAGTTTCACTATCATGCACCAAGCCAATAATTACTATTAATTATTATAAGGAAAAAGACATTAAATTAATTTCAGCTAATAAACAGAGAATTTCTTTATGAAATTTTTCCAGGGAGACTAAAACTCAAAATCCTACTTGGTGACCAATTTGTAACATTTTATTAGCGCTCTGCAGTAATTTATAATTTTATTAGTGTTTTTTCTATTTATTTTAACCCTGGTATAAATATTACCATGCATGTGGCATTAGCATTTTTCTATAACAGTACATGCCCACACAAGGCTATCAAAATTTATCTTGCTACAAAATTCCGATTATTTAATTTACTATGCATTTTACCAGTTTAACCTATTTCTGGAAATGATTAAATCAAGAAAAACCGATTTTTACTTCGCGGGCCGCAATCCCGGTAGCCCACGGCGGCCTCGCCCACGGGGGAGGTGCCCCTGGGCCAGATTTGGCCTAAGCGGGCACTGCCCAGCGCTCGGCTGGCCCATTGGCCAGCATGCCCGAGTCCCCCGCGCGCTCTCGCCGGAGCACGGCGGCGCTGGCCGGGGGCTCGCCGCAGCCCGCTGCGGCCCCTGGCTCGAGCTGGTCTTGGAGGGGAAAACGGTCTACTCAACGTCGCGCACCCATCTAGGCTTTCGGGAACCGCCGGCGATGGCCGGGCATGGCCCCGCGACGGTGGCGGAAGCAGGGCAGGGTTCGGCGACGGCTAGCACGAAAAGGGGAGGGCGGAAAGACTCGGGATCTTGCCGGGGAGCTTCACCGGAGCACGGAGAAGGGTGTCACCGAGCTTCCCCTGCGAGAGGGAGGCCGGGGATGCGGTCTCACCGGCGGGGTGGGGGTTGCGGTGGTCGGCGGCGGCCTCGAGCTATGAAACTAGGGAAAACAGTGGAAGGATTTGTCCAACCAAAGCTCAAACGAGTGCGCGATCAAGAGGGAGAGCTCCTCGAGCGAGGAATCGAAGGTTGGCTCACCTCGGGGTGAATGCGGCGCGGGGGAATAGCTCGGGGTCGATTATCGGCGCCGGGGAAGAACCGGGCCGATCTCCCAATGCCGGCCGCGCGATGCAGAGGGAACAGGTGCAGGTGCGTCGGGTTGTCTCGGCGTTGCTCCCAGAAGCTTGGCTCGGGCTCCGGCGGGCGGTGGCGGCCAGGCGACGCGGGTCAGAGGCGACGGCGGAGGCAGAGGCGACGAGAGAGAGAGAGAGAGAGAGAGCGAAGGAGTGAAAGCGGGGTTCGGACAGCACGACAGTCGACAAAAGAGATGTCCGAACGCGCGCGTGGGGCCGTCGATCCGCGGCAACGGCCGTTGGCCGTACGCCGGCGACCACGCGGCGCGCGTCGGGCCGGGCAGCGCGGCTTCGGCCGGGTGTGCTTCTTCGGGGTCGCTGACAGGCAGGTCCCACGGGGAGTTTTTCTTTTTCAAAACTTTTTCAATCCTATCAGCCGACTGCCTTTGCCAATTTTGTTAGAATTAATCCAGGTCTGCTAAAATCAGACCAAAAATAGGGTAGGCTCCCCATAATGTGCTGGTTTTTATAAAAATACTAACTACCAACAGTTCCCACTACAAATTGCTTAGGAATTTTATGAACAAAGCTGGTTTTTAACCATTCCAACATTTATTTGAGGCCTTTATTGATGGATTAAAATTCTGAGAAAATTCCCAAAATTCTAATTGACCAAGACCATCAACATATAATTTTTTGAAGAGGTGAGTTTTACTGAAAATTTGGGACTTGCAGTACAAAGGTCATTCAATTGGGTTTGAATTCAATTTGAATTGCAAAATTTAAATTCAAATTCTTGGTGTTATGATTTTATGCTGTCTAAGTGATACCCTTGGGACCCTAATGACACTAGGAGTGTCACAGATGGATCAAACTTCTTTGATCCCTCTACAAGATTACCTTGCAACAGCTTCTACAACCCCTTCAGATCAAGACCTTCACCAAGCTCATCGAGCGCTTCGTCAAGCTCTACTTCAAGTGTCATTCCAAGTTCTACTCCAAGCACTTCAGGTGGACCACGCATTGGTGTAGGGGGAGCACCAACAACAATGCTCACTCGATCATTTGAGATGATCAATCTCACCATTCCACCTCTTCCTCCACAAGATCACCTTTGGCATCTTCGGCGAGCTCACCAACAGGATCTTATCTTTCAACTTGGTGAATCTGTGAGAAATCCAAATGATGACCTTTGTGATACTCTCTTAAGCATTTATGATCTTGTGTGTAGGATAAATTCCTTCAGAGGCCTTCGGAAGATTGCACCATATGAAGTGATTGACAAGCTCCTCCAACAAATCACAACTCCTGAGAGGAGTTTCTTATTTGATGAGGTAGTCAACCGGAGACATGAGCTCTCAATTGAGAGAGCAAAGGAGATGATACTTGTGCTCCACTCACAAGTGGGACACGTGCTCAAGCACGTCACTGGACTCTATGATCCCCCCCACTACTACATCGACCTCAACAATATGCACATGGGGGATGGTCATGGACATTGGAGGTATCGTGCTCCTCACTATTCCATTAGGAAGAGACTTCAGGAAGGGATTGCAAGAATCCCTATCTATGAGGATGGTCTTATTATTCGACGTGATGAGGTTAGTACAAGTCAATTGAGCAATGCTTTGGATACTAACCCTTCTTCCTCTAGTGCTTATCTTATGGCTACCACCAGGGTCAACTACAAGAGTGGAGGTACCCATTGGATTCTTGACAGTGTGTGCACCCAACACATGACCGGGGAGCCAACAATGTTCACCAACATTGATGAAGACGAAGACAGTGAGAAGGTGACTTTTAGGGATAACTCAAAGGGGAGAGTTAGAGGCTCAGGCAAGGTGGCCATTATAGAGGATCTCCATCTCTCCAAGGTTTTTCTTATGGAAACCCTCAACTTCAACCTTCTATTCATCGGTCAGTTGTGTGACATAGGATTCAAGTGCACATTTGATGAGCACGGAGCAACTATTGAGAATGCCAAGAAAGGGATAGTGTTTCGTGGAGTGAGGCATGGGAACTTGTATGTCACGGACTTTAAATCTAGCAACATGCCTCCAAGTACTTGTCTCTTTACAAAATCAACCAAGGGATGGTTGTGACATAGAAGATTAGCACATGTTAGGATGAGTCAGCTCAAGAAAGTGGTCCAGAGAAATCTAGTTGCAGGAATCAAGGATGTGACCTTTGAGAAGGACAAACTGTGTAGTGCTTGTCAAGTAGGGAAGCAAGTTGCCTCTTCTCACCCCACCAAGTCTTTCATGTCAACATCTCGTCCTCTGGAGCTCTTGCATATGGATTTGTTTGGGCCAACACATTATAAGAGTTTGGGAGGCAATCTCTATTGCTTGGTGATTGTGGATGACTTCACGAGATACACTTGGACCTTTTTTCTTGTGGACAAGTCTCAAGCAAGTGATGTCTTCAGAAAATTTGCAAGGAGAGCAAAGAATGAATTCAAGGCCAACATTAGGAAGATAAGGAGTGACAATGGGACAGAATTCAAGAACACAACAGTGGAGGAATATTGTGACAAGAAAGGAATCAAACATGAATTCTTCGCTACATATACTCCCGAGCAAAATGGAGTAGTGGAGAGAAAGAACAAGACACTCATCACTCTTGCTCGTTCTATGCTAGATGAGTATGGGACTCATGAGAGGTTTTGGGCTGAAGCAATCAACACGGCTTGCTACACTTCCAACCGTGTGTACCTTCACCGGTTGTTGAAGAAGACTCCATATGAGCTATTGGTTGGACGGAAACCGGATGTTTCCTATTTTCGGGTCTTTGGCCGCACTTACTACATTCTCAAGAAGAGGAGGAAGCCCGAGAAGTTTGAGAGCAGAACGGATGAAGGCATACTTGTTGGATACTCTGGAACTTCTAAAGCATATCGCGTCTACAACTCAGCTACAGGTTGTGTGGAGGAAACCTATGATGTGGAATTTGATGAGTCAAATGGTTCTCAAAAGGGAGATGAATTTCTTGAAGTAAATATTGGTGATGAACCCATGAGGGAGGCTATGAGAAGAATGCCCGTGGGCGAGGTTTTACCCCACAAGGTTATTGATGATGATATTGGTGAGCCCTCCACTCCACCACCTCAAGCAACTTCATCCTCCGAGGTGCAAGAACCAAACCAAGATGCCACCAACACACCTTCTAGCTCCACCCAAAATTCATTGAGAGTGCATGCACCTACCCAAGAGAACACTCAAGAGAGAAGTGAGTCACAAGCGCCCCCATCTACTCCGTCTCGAGCCACTTCTCCAAGCTCCTCAAATGATGCATCCCCATCCAATCCAAGCTAAGTCCAAAGCTAGAAAGCCTATGAGTGATTCTCCCATCTCTCTAAGAATCTAAGACACTCATATCTTAAGAGAGCAAGCTATCCATAATGCCCAAGATACTTCACCTAGACCACCTCCCACTCAAAAAGAACATCATCCTAGACCAAAGCTATCAACAAGGATCATACTCAAGATTTGATCATTGGGAGTCCATCTCAAGGAGTAAGGACAAGGAGAAATCAATACAAGCCCAACTATGTGAACAATGAGGAAAATGACGATGAGGCCATTATTGCTATTGAGAACTTCTCTTTCGTATCCATGATTGAGCCCACAACAATTGAAGAGGCAATAGATGATCACAAGTGGGTAATTGCCATGCAAGAAGAATTGAATAACTTCAAGAGGTGCAAGGTATGGAAACTTGTTGAGAGACCCAAGAATCACAAGTTGTTGGCACCAAGTGGGTTTTTAAGAACAAACAAGATGAGAAAGGTGCAATTGTAAAAAACAAGGCTCGTCTAGTGGCTAAGGGGTACTCTCAAGTGGTGGGAATTGACTTTGAGGAAACATTTGCTCCCGTTGCTCGACTTGAAGCTATTCGGATCATGCTTGCCTATGCTTCACACAATGGATTCAAGCTCTATCAAATGGATGTAAAGAGTGCATTCTTGAATGGAGAGATAAATGAGAAATTTTATATGGAACAACCTCCGGGATTTGAGGATCCCAAACATCCTAGACATGTGTATAAACTGAAGAAGGCTCTCTATGGACTAAAGCAAGCACCAAGGACATGGTATGAAGACTTGAGGAACTTCCTTCTCAAGAATAGGTTCAAGATTGGAAGCATTAATAGCACCTTGTTCACAATGCATGTTGGGAAGGATCTCTTTGTATGCCAAATCTATGTAGATGATATCATATATGGGTTAACAAATGAGAAGTACAATGAGGAGTTCCGGGAAATGATGGCAAGGGAATTTCAAATGTCTATGATTGGAGAGCTTCATGTGTTCCTTGGTTTTCAAGTGAAGCAATTGAGAGAAGGCAACTTCATCTATCAAGAAAAGTACACCAAGGATCTTCTCAAGAGGTTCAACATGGAAAATAGCATACCCTTGCGCACTCCTATGCCAACAAGCAAACCTTTGGACATGGATGAAAAGGGAAAATCGGTGAACCCCAATCTCTATAGACCAATGATTGGGTCCTTGCTCTATCTCATCGTCTCAAGATCGGACATCATGTTTAGTGTGTGCTTGTGCGCACGCTATCAAGCAAATCCAAAAGAGTCACACTTGAAGGCCGTGAAGAGGATACTAAGATACCTCAAGTACGCACCTATCATGGGGTTATGGTACCCTAGAGGAACAAGCTTTGAGTTACTTGGGTATTCGGATTCGGACTTCGCAGGATGCAAAGTGAATAGGAAGAGTACATCGGAAGGTTGCCAATTCCTTAGAAGATCTCTTATATCTTGGAGCTCAAAGAAGCAAAACTCGGTGACTCTATCTACAGCCAAAGCGGAGTATATGGCAGCAAGAGCATGTTGTGCTCAACTTCTCTACATGAGGCAAACACTCTCAGACTATTGTCTCAACTTCACTCAAATGCCACTCTATTGTGATAGTGAAGCGGCGATCAAGATGGCTCTCAAAACTGGAGATCATGGTCATGCAAAGCACATAGAGATCAAACATCATTTCATTTGAGATCATGTTGAGAAGAAGGACATTGACTTGGTGCATGTGCGAACTCATGAACAATTAGCGGATATCTTCACCAAGCCTCTTGACGAGAAGACCTTTAACAAGCTAAGGGGAGAGCTCAATGTTCTCGACCTTTTCAACTTCACTTGAGTAACCCTAAAGCTTGTCTCTTGTAAATTTGTACAACTTTGCTTGTTTGTTTTGTTGTTTATGTCTTTGTTTGTGTTTGTTTCTCTTCTCTTGTAGCTTGACTATGGACCTCCTTAAGTTAGCAATGGACATGGGTTAAGCTTGGGAAGGTGGCTCTTGGTGTACCCAAGGCTTTGAAGAATGGTCCATTGTGAGCAAGCTCAAGAAGGGAACAACTCATCGTTGACACCTTGGTTTGTAGTTTTTCTCTCTCTTTCTTTTAGCATCGCATCATGCATGTGTAAACTTGTCGCATTTGCATTCTTTGCATTCATGCATTCTTGCATTGTGATACCTTACATGCCTCCAAGCATGTTTCTAGGAGGAGTTTCTTATTTACAATGTAAGTATATGACCCTCTAGATGATCACATAGTGATCTTTGTGCTTCATGCCCATTGAGTCACGTTCAACCAAGCTCCGAGGTTAAATCTACTCGCGCGGCTCAAAGACAAGTGACTCATACATTTCCAACACACTAATGACTAACCATTGCATATTTGAGAAATTCTTTGTTGAGTCATGTGTGTAGGGGGAGCTATGGTGGAAGACCATTGTGACCAAGGATGAGCACTATGAAAGGGGGAGTCTTTCTACCTCTTGTCTCTTATTATTTGCTCCTTGGTTCTCTTGTGCTTTGTCTTTGGTTTGTGGTTTTTGGTGATAGGTGACAAAGGGGGAGAAGAACATGAAGATCCAAAAGCCAACACCAGTCAAAAAGAGGGAGAAGAAGTCAAAGGGGGAGAGGTTCATGAAGATCCAACACAAAAGATGGAAAGAAGAAAATTGAAGGTAGAGAGAAGAACATGAAGGAACATGAAGAAACATGAAGAATCCAAATGCCAAGACTTAGGTGGCAAAGTGGAGAACATGAATATGATCAAGACAATGGTGCATGTTCACTTGGAGTATATATGAAGATCATGACAAGATGAACATCCACACCAATATGGTGAATAACAATAATGAACATCTACACCGACATGAACATTTACGTCTATGGTGCGTGTCTACATCAACAAGAACACCTTCCACAACACCATGACGGGCGCAATGATTCAACTCAAGCTCAACTTCTAGTGCGCTACATGTTTGGGTAGTTCTTCCTCAACACCTAGCACATTCCGAGGGGGAGACTACTTTCAAGGTAAGAACCAAGATAATCTTTCACTCCTTTCTTTTCTCTTGGTTCCTTGTTGCTCGTTCATTTTGGATCATCATAAGTAGTGGTTGTTATCCATCACTAAAAAGGAGGAGATTGTAAGGATCATGACCATTGAGGTCACCCCAAGGTATGATGTTTTGGTGATGAATGACAAACATGAAATGTGACTAATGTCTACACGAGTGTTGTCTATATAGGAACCATCATTAAATCTCTACTCCAACTCATATGGATGACGGTTGCCTTGGCGATTGATGACAATAACCACAAGCATGGAGGCTTGTGAGCTTGATGGAGTCCAAGGGTTGATGGAGATGGATCAAAGCTGAGGATAAGCTATGGAGCAAGTGTTGGGAACACTTGTCTAGTTGTTAGGGCTTTGAGTCCATAGGAAAAACCGAACTATCAAGGGGGTCTAGGTCATTCTCTTAGGTCATGTCTAGTCGGTGATGTGCAAGGTTGCTCGGTAAAATCACAGGCACTAGATGATAGTGGAGAAGCCAAGGAGCTGTTCGAAGAAGTCGAGAAACGAAGTCAAGCGAAGACGACAAGTTTCAGCTTTTGGACATAGTGATCGGACAGAGGGATCAATGGTGAACGGACTATACGGTCACTAGGTGAAGATGTCTGGAACTTACAGCGAGTAGCGAAGAGTCTGTCTGTGCCAGGATTCATAGTGACCGGACGGTCTGGTCAGTATGAGTTGCGCAGGACAGAGAGGAAGCTGAGTCTAAAATGTTTTTGGACTCGAGAGAGAAATGGACTGGACGGTCCGGTCAGCAGGAGATCAGCAGTGGGCAGAGCCGTTAGAGCCAGAATCTGCAGTGACCGGAAGGTCCGGTCAGGCCGTGACCGGACAGTCCGGTTAGTAGGCCTAGAAAGCTGATTTCGTGGAGCAACGACTAGTTTGAGGTTGGAATCCTATATAACTTCGTTGTTGTTGGGGTCTTAGAGACCTTTCTTGGCCAGTGGAATACCTGAGAGCATTCGGTAAGGTCTAAGAGGAAAAGAGGAGAGCACTAGGAGAGGATATTGGATATCTTGAGAGTGCTTGTGAGAGTAACAAGGAGCGATCTTGCATATCTAAGGCTAGGGTGTCCTTGAGGGTGTGATCTAGGTTGTT
The DNA here is from genome assembly GCA_030378355.1 of Eleusine indica. NCBI lineage: Eukaryota > Viridiplantae > Streptophyta > Magnoliopsida > Poales > Poaceae > Eleusine > Eleusine indica. The sequence goes on from CM059494.1 coordinate 53,628,911, forward strand.
ACTCTTGGTCTATGGTGAGACCTAGACCGGTTAGATGTCAGTGATCGAGCCTATCGTGATTGGTTGTGAAGGCCGTCACACGTTTGTATACGGTTTGAGCCCGCCGGTGAAAGGGGCATCGCTAGTTAGCGCCCGTGTTGGCTCCGGGTGTCTGGCAAGTTCTCGAGGGAGGCGAGCTTCTGCCTTGGTGGCAGTGGTGACGCACATCGTGTCTTCACTCCGGGAGTGATTGCGGACTCGTGTGCGAGAACTCCACTTGGTGGCGGGAGAGACCGGGACTCTGACGGGAGTGGTCCAACGAGGAGTAGGGGAAGGCGTCATCCTTTTGAGACCTCAGGAAAAAATATCATGAGCTATCTCTTACTCCGCTCTTTACTTTGATGTCTTTCCTTTCAGTCTTTTCATACCATGCTATTCATGCTTGTATGCTTGTCATGTTCTAGTTGATTATCGTGTAGACTTGCATGTTTAGGTTCCTTGCTTGCTAGTAGTATTTAAGCTTCCGCATTTGATCACTAGCATGTGTAGGAGTTGCATTGGCGTGCTTGATCACTAGAAGTGCATAGGAGTTGTATTAACTTGTGTGATCCACTAGTATGCATAGGTTGTTTTTCCTTTCATAGGATTATCTTGTTGGTGTGATCACCACTAGAATTATGTAGGAGTTGTTTTGAGTGTATTGGCATTGGGAATTTGTAAAATTGGTACATAGAGATAGTTCCTGATTCAACCCCCCCCCCCTCTCGGTCACTATGATCCTTTCAAAGGCAAAGCCCAAATTCTTTGTCGTGTGCCAAAGGACCAGGCCCACAACAAAGAGGAAGAGTTTGCCGTGTGCTAAGAAAATGGCACACACGGCAAAGGTTCAATCTTTGCCGTGTGCCAGGGTCATGGCACACAAGAAACTCCCTACTTTGTCGTGTGCCATGACCAAGGTACACGGTAAAGGCTCAATAATCTACCAGCAAACCACTAAAATTAGTTGTCTCTGGATCAAAAAACAATCAATATTCAACATATATGATCACAGAATTTCAAGTATCATCACAGGCATTCAAATATCATCACTAACATCCAAATATCATCCCGGAGATTCTCAACACAAATGTTTCACAATAACTATCATATAGGAGGTTCAGAAACATAACAATTATTCACATCACATTCCAGACAGTTCACAAACTTATGGATGATGAAAGCCTTGCCCACCAGCTGACGACAAGTCCTGATCTTGATCCCTCTCAGGCCATTGGTTCCAGACATTCGATCCCGCCGATTGGTTTTACAAAAATGAGAGAGATGTTGATTACTGATTAGTCTTTCAATAAGTGAATGTTCTAGTATGCCAAGGAAGTCTCTAGTATTGACTCTAGTTCGGTTATTGTAATAAATGCTGTAGTATGGACAAAAGAGAAAATAGAACGTTCATACTCATAGGCGCGAGGACGACGACGTGGCACTCCGGCGCGAGGACGACGACACGGTGGAGGGGAGGGCCGAGGCGCAGCGGGCGGGGAGGGCCGAGGAGGCGCCGGTGGGGAACTTTCATACCCGGAGACTTTTCCATGTGCCAAGTCAGCAGGCACACGGCAAAGACCATTGATCCACCACCTTTGCCGTGTGCCCTGCGGTCCCATACGGCAAATGTCAACTTTGCTGTGTGCCACATCAGCAGTCACATGACAAATATTTTATAGCTTTTTCTAAAAAAATTATAATTAGTTACAAATTTTATAAAATAATCAAATTTCTCCCATGTACTATTTATATGCAATGTTGCTTATAGAAATTTGGTTGAAGTCAAAACTTCACTTGAACGTCGTTTGTATTCAAAATTTGAGAGGTTCCAATTCAACACTTGGATTCTTTTACGGAGATTCTTCGATTTGTGAGCAACATACAACACAACTTGCACGAAATATTTTCTACTTTTTATCACAGTGTCTACGTATAATATAAGGATGTCAGGACAAATTTTATAGTTTTAAAACTTTGTATGTTTTTTCTAAAATTTATTTTCTATTGAACCATATGGTGATTCGATTTCATGTACAATGTGCATGATTTTTCTTGTTATTTAATAGATACAGGCTCTAATAGGGATCATTAGTATGAAATATTAAATTTGCATTAATTACATTGCATTATTCGAACAACTTGTAGTTCAAGTTTGAATTTTCATAAAATAATTTAAATAACAATATAAATTAACTATATATAGTAAGTAAAATTAAAAATTTCATAAGATACCATAGTCCAAGTACCAAGCAAAGGATATGAACCACACAAAAAATTGAAGGGCAAAATGGGAAAAGAAAAGTTTCCCATGTGCCAAGAGATGGCACACGGTAAACAGAGAAAAAAAAAGTTTGTCGTGTGCCAAGAGATGTGGCTCATGGCAAAATGTGTAACGGTTGTTAGCAGCATGAACCAATCGCGCTTGTAAGGCGCTAACGGCTAGTTTGCCGTGAGCCGCGTCACTGGACACGCAACAAAAGGGTTGTTTGCCGTGTGCCTCCCTTAAGACACACGACAAAGGCCTCTTTTGTCGTGTGTCTTCTTTTTTCCGTGAGCCTTACTTCTAGCTCATGGCAGAAAGCAACTTTCTCGTGTGCCTGATATGTTACACACGACAAAGAATAAGACACATGGCTAAGATGCCGTTTCCCGTAGTGACACATGAAAATTCATTTTGCCAAACAATTTTTTCTAGAGAATCCGTTTTTAGGCAGAATTCATTTTATAGAGAATCCGTTTTGTGAAGAAGCCCTGTCAAAGAGGCCCCTCACTCTTCTCCAGCTTTTTGTCAGATTTTACTTATAGAATCTCACAATCTACTCGTATTTGTTTGAGTTTTGGATCATCGTTTATTTTTACAATCCTACTGCTATGGATTTTTACAATCTTGTTCACTCTTAGAGTTTGTAGATAAAACAAAATAAAGCCTAATAATCGAAAAGTCTCAAACAAAAGGTAGATTGTGAGATTCTGAAGAATTAATATTTTGAACATTCTGAACTCGGCTAAATCTGAGACAAAATAGGTTGTGATATTCTAAAATTTGATGCTCAGATTGTGGATCTAAGCTAAAATCTTTTCCATTTGTTTTAGCATTGGATTGTAAAAGTAGAATCCTCGGTGTCCTGCCCAAATAAACTCTACAAATTATCGAGCGCCGCCGTTTCGCGTGGAGTCCAACCCTAGTACCAAGGCTACTACCTCTGTCGCTTCGTCTTCCAGGCGACGCCCCCAGCCGTCATGGACGCCGCGGCTCTTTCCCGAGTGGCTCTCCAGGCCGCCGCCGACGGCAATCTCCGCCTCCTCAAGAGTAAGCACCTCGCTGCGGTCGATCAGACCATTTTTCTCACATCGCACGCATGGTTGGTCTCTGACGAATTAGATTGCTTTTCCCCACCCTCCTCCTCCGACCCTGGCCAGAGACGGCGAAGGAGGTGGACCTGCGGGGAGTCACGGACGCCGTCGGGCGGAACGTGCTGCACGTCGCCTCGGCCAAGGGCCGCGTCGACATTTGCCAGTTTTTGATCGAGGAAGAGCCGGGGTTCGACGTCAACTCGCGTTCGGCCGAAGGTACGTTTGTCGCAACGAGCGATTCAATTCTACCTCCGATTAATTGCAACTGACTGATCGAGGCACACCACACGCTTCTTGCTGCAGGTGCAACACCCGTGTTCATCGCCACCACCGAGGGGCACCTGCCCGTGCTGAGGTACCTTCTCGGCCGCGGCGGCGACCCGGCTATGCCTGACGCCAGGGGGATCACGCCACTGCACCGCGCAGCGAAGAATGGTACCCTCCATCTCTCATCATTATCAGCGGGGTTAATTAGTTTGATTCTGGAGTTAGGCTGATTAATTGTTTGGTCTAAATTTGTTTGTGCGTGCCTTTGTGGCGTAATTGTTTGCCTCCTCAAGGCCCCTCCGATGCTGTGAAGCTGCTCCTGTCCAAAGGAGTTCCCTTGGAGCCTCTGGCCAACAATTGGACGCCCCTGCACTTTGCTATCACTGGGAGCCAACTTCAGGCTCTTCGCGTCCTGCTGGAACATGGAGCAGATGTAAGTCCTTGCAAAGCTTGGCTTTCCGGTAGTGCTCACATCGAGAATTGGTATATTCATGGTTGCCAACTGTTCCCCCCTTGATGTAAATAATTATTTATTTATCCAAACTCAAACTGTGATGCAGCCCAACAGAATTAACCACAATCTCTGTTCGCCACTCATGATGGCGTGCTCATTGCGCTCATTGGAATTTGTCAGGCTACTGGTCCAGGTCAACTTGCTCAACTGTTGTATATATTCGCTCGTGTCTTTCTATGCATTAATGTGCCATTGTTTAAAATAAAACTAATTTGCTGCTTCTTATTGTCACTTCGGCTCAACTTAATTGTCATATGGGGTTCTTTCTCTCTAAATTTACCCCTAACTATAATCTGTATTATCGTTTCTATAGGCTGGTGCTGATGTCAACTTTACGACTCCCTACGGGCAGACCGCTCTTACTGACACAATTACGTCCTGTTTACCTGACATTGATGTGCTTAAGAAGTTCAGAGCTGACCACAACTATCCTGTCGAGGAAGTAAGTATGACTCCGGCATTAGCATTTTTCCTACTCTTGTTTTACCGTGATGCATGCTTTGATGGTGGTTATGCTTTCCAGTCTAAGCACAGTTACTTTATGAACACAGCACCTTGATCACTAACTAGAGCTTCATCTTAAAACGACCTCTATCAATGTATTGGCTTACATTTTTCTCCCGGCGTGAATGTCACTGTGCTTTGGAAAAGAAAACTTGCTGGTAGGAGGATACATGCAGCTGCATAACTAACATACTTGTCACTTTGGTGAACCAGTTATTAGCTTTACATGTTGAAATCCTCTCTATTGCTAAATGAACTTTGTATTTCCAATTGTACACTATAGGCACTTGATGATAGGTTAGCCGACATTGTCAAGTTCTTGCTGGAGGCCGGAGCAGACCCTAACATCCCTAACGAGGTAAGTTTGTTTCTCACTTTTGCTCACTCTAAGTTTACAGTATATAGATTATTTGAGGGTTACAGTCTCGTGGCCTCTTGAATACAGAATTATTGATATCTTAAGATCTTGAGCGCATTGTTTTTTTTTATTGAAATATAGATTACCTGTCCAGCGAGTATTATACATCATGACTGTATTCATGTCCATCCTTTTATGGTTTGCTCCACACCGTGCTGATCTGATCTGGGACCTTTTTATGCACAGTTTGGATCTTTTTATGTATATTACCATTTGAAAAAAAATCAATTAGATATTAAAATTCCACACTCAACAAAATGTTATCCCTGGGTGCAAGGCAGACTATTCAAATTCAACTTTTAAATATTTATTATTTGTCTAGGCATCTGCCACTCTTACAATGATTTCCAGCACTTGATTACTGGCAATAATTGTCCTATCTTGTCTTGTTTTTTAAAGGAAATCTATCTTGTCTTCAAACTAACTTGTTTCTATTATTTATTAAGTATTTAGTATTATTCCATCGCTGGCATAAATTCAGGAATATATCATTTTCTTGCAAGTTTTTTTGTATCTAAAGAAAGAGACTTAATGTTGATACCTTGTGCACATTTCAAGTTGAATTGTTTTATCGGTTCTGTCTTTTCTCTTTACAATGCAGCACGGGAAAATTCCAATCATGTTAGCAGCAGCCTGGGGACCACGCAAGCTTGTCGAAATTCTATTTTCGTGGACAAAACCAATTTCATCTCTTCCAGACTGGAATGTTGATGCCATAATAAGAGCTATGAAACTGAAGGCTAAGGTATGTGGACGGTTTCTTATGGGCATTTCTCTCAGTCAAGCTTGCAGAAACATAAGACATATTATGACTGAAGGAATTTGAACAAATCTTGATTCATAAAAAAAAAACTTGCACAAAATTCTTGGAACACCATATCATTTGTGTAACTGAATATGCTATTCGTGTCTAGGATACGGTTTCAGTTGAGTTGGAGGAGCGCCTACACACATGGAAGTCAAAAGGGAGGGAAGCGTTCGGAAAGGGGCACTACCTTGCTGCAACCTACTTCTATGGCCTGGTTAGTGCTCTTTCTAAAAGATGTGCACTTGTTTCTACTGATACAAAGCTCATGAAAACAAAATCTTACCATTGCTAGAACACATCAAATTCGTGTTGATTATCGATGTAGGCAATGAAGATAGATTTGCTTGATGCCACATTATTCTCCAACCGAAGCGTTAGCTACTTGCGGTTGGGGGAAGGACGGCTTGCTCTGGCCGACGCTCAGCAATCCACATTGATGCGTCCTCGATGGGCAAAGGCGTGGTACCGTCAGGGCGCTGCTCTCACCCTTCTCAAGGTATAGCATGCAGCTACCTCAAATTTGGTTAGGCCGCGCTGTCTAATCTGATCTCACTCTCGTGGTTGCCTCCTTGTCCAGAACTACAAAGAAGCAGTGAATGCGTTCGAGCTAGCGCTGAAGCTTGACACTGCAAGCGACGAGATCAAGGACGCCCTCAGGCAAATGCTCTTGTTCCCTTCTGTTCTGATTTTCAGTTTTTGCTGTAATTGAGCACATTGTTCTAAGGACTTTTGATTCTTGAAACTTACAGGGGGGCCATGCAAGCTTGGGCCGAAAGCTCTGAACAAGACCCTTGAGCGGCTGCTGCATCAAGCGATGCTTTGACTGTTTCTCAGGCTGGAAGCGTATGGTGCACTGGATGGAAATTAGCGTAGTACATGTTTTAGATGCTTTCCACGAGGATAATGACGTATCATTTCCTGGCTAGTGGTATTATTTCAGGATGGAGTCGTATAGTGAACACTGGATGGAGTTAGCTTAGCATATGTTTTAGATGCTTTAATTTCCACGAGGATGAAATGATGACTTCCCATTCATCAGAGTTACGGTGCATATAACCTCCACCCTATGGTGTTCCTTCTCTGCACATAGCTACCGCCTCTTTCTCCCGCATGTACACTCCAACCGCCACAAGGCTCGCCAGGACCAGGTGCAGCACCGCCCGGCGACGTGTGCGCTGCCGCGCCGGAGCCGGCGCCGTCGTGACCTTGAAGAAGTAGCCACCTTTGTGGTTGTCGGCATTGTAGACCAGTGTCTCGATTGGGTGGGTAGTTGACGTGTGGGTAGCAGTAGCCGCTCGCGCCGTTGTAGTTGTACACCGCGCCCCAGAAGGTCGCACCACTACGGAAACGGTGGGTTTGCCGAGTGCTACAGGCGCTCGGCGAAGCCATAATGTCCTCGGCAAAGGGACTGACACTCGGCAAACCTGCCGTTTCCGTTGTATTCCCATGGTGAAGCTAGGCCTAGCCTCGTCGGTCCAGTACACTTCTCCCGGAGGTTGCCGTTGTCGTCCAGCGTCAGGGTACAGCTCAAAGAACCCGCCGTCGTCGAGCAGGCCGTACACCTTGCCGATTAGCACGCCGTGCTACTACCGGTCCCGGGTCGCCTGAGGATTAGGGTAAGCCACTGAGCGTTGCCGAGCGCGACCAGTCTGACAGGCAGGCCGGCGTGCCGTGTCAGAGCTAGAAAGAGGACCACGGCGAGGTCGAGCGCCCACGCGGAGGAAGCCCAACTTCCAAGGCTAAGACGCGTACAGAGCCGGCGACGTGCGCGCGTCGCAATATAATCAGTGGCGTCACGACTCATGAGAGAGCTCATGGACCCTCTGCCCGTCGCCGTCGAAAGGTACAATAGCCCGAGAAGAACCCGCTGTCGTCGAGTCGGACATATACCGGCGGCCGTGTCGTCGCTAGTACTACTACTACATCGGGCGTGGTCCGGTCACCGTAGAACTTCCATCTCGATCTCCATGCGCAGCGCCACGTAGCTTTGCTGAAGCGCAGAGCGAACCAGCACTACTACAAAATTGTGACATCCCCGCCCCACGAATGAGGAGGTAGTCGAAGGATCGAACATCAAGTGACATCTTAACAAAGCAAGAGTCTAATAGTACACACATATAAGCATAAAAGATTAGTATGCAATGTTATAATTTAATTATTATATCTTTGATTCAGATTTGAGTAGGTGGACAAGTTTAAAACTCGATAACATAAATAGCGGAAGTAATATATCTCACATTAGAATCCTATCATGAAGCACATCAAACCCGTAGATATGCCTTATTATCAAGCATAGCACCTGCACAAAACAACATAGAGTAGAGTCCTGAACAACTAATACTCAGCAAGATTTACCCGTCAAAATGGCACGCTAAGACCGACACCTAGTATGCAGGGGGCTGACCAAAGGTTGTTGGAATGATTGCAAAAACAGCACTAATAATTGATCTTTATTTTCAGGTTTTAGCCAAGTTAATAGAGTTTTTGCATAAAATAAGTATTGTGCAGCTATACTATAACAAACATAGTTGCAATACAATTTATAGAAATACAGTATCATCATCATCATCATTGTAATACCGCTGCCACCGAATTAGGTTTAGCATCACCAGGGAATAAACTCATGGCAAGGTTAAACTGAAGTTTGTCCAATTCAAACCAAATTCAAACAAATTTGAATGACACTTATACTACAAGTCCCAACTTTTCAACATAAGTCACCACTGCCAAAAAATATATGTTGTTGGTCATGGTCAAGTATAATTTTGAGGATTTTCTTAGATTTTTATTCCATTAATAGATGCCCCAAATAAATGGTAGATTGGTCAAAAACCAGCTCTATTCACAAAATTACTGATTACATCTTATCGAGAACTGATGGTAGTTAGTCTTTTTATAAAATCCAGCACATTATGGGGAGCCTGCCCTATTTTTGGTTTAATTTTACCAACTCTAGATTAATTCACAAAAAGATTAAACATAGCCGGCTGTCGGGGTGGGAAAAATAAAAGAAAAAGAAAACTCCCTGTGGGACCCACCTGTCAGCGACTTCAAACAAACACACCGGCTCCTCCCCACGCTCCCGCCTGCCCGTACGCCGCGTGGGCGCCGTCAACTCGGCATCTGCCACGCCCACGGATCGACCCCCCCAACCTGTTCCGACATCCCCTCTGTCGCCCCCGCGGTCCGAACACCCCTGTGCCCATTCTCTCTCTCGCACGCGACTCCCATTCTTCTCTCTTTCCTTCCGCCGAGGCGCTCGCCATCGCCGCCGCGCGAGCCCCCGGCGCCCGGCCGCTGCACCGCCTCTCCGCCCCTGCCGCGAGCACCACAAGCTTTGTGCCAGCGTCCTGGTGCTCCCCGCGGAGCTGCCATCCTCTTTCCCCCTCCAAGTCTCCGGCAATCGACCTCTTCTTCCCCGCCTCCGACCGCCGCTCCTCCGTGTCGCCGAACTCCCTGGTGAGCATCGACCAAATTCCTTTGACATGCAGCGAGCTCTTGGCTTCGCGTACCTCTCCGGCCTCACTCGGCTCGCCCAAGCACAGGACCCCCGTCGGAACGCCACCGCCGACCGCCGGAGTTCCGCCTCGTCGTCGCCACACCAGCCTGGTGAGCCATTTCCTCTCCTTTCACGCGCCGCATGTTCGCTGGAACCCACCGGTTGCTATCCCAGCAATGTTGCCGCAGCTGCCACCCCAGTCGGCCACCGTGTTCGTGCCGCCGCGCGCGCGCTCGGCCTAGCCGAGCTGGCTAGTGGCCGGGATGGCCACTAGGCCGCAACGGCCTTTGGGCCTGGCCTCGCTCTCGGGCCGCATCTCGCCCGAGGACGCCACCGCGCGCGCTCGACCAATGGGCCGCGTGAGATTCAGCCCGTTGGGCTTTCTGGATGCGGCCCCGAGTAATCAAAAATCGATTTTCTCATTTTATTTATTTTCAGAAAGGGGTAAAACTTGTAAAATGCATAGTAAAGTAAATAATAGAGATTTTGAAGCAAAATAAATTTTGCTAGCTTTTTTTGGATCAGGACTAGTAGGGAAAAATGCGAAATCACATTGCTTGTTAGTTTTATTTTTAGGATTAAATTATGTGATAAAAACCATTATAAATTCATAACTAATTATGGGGAGCTGATAAAATCTTAAAACTTGGCCACCAAATGGGTGTTTCAGTTTCTAGTCTCCCTGGAAAATGTCATAGTGTGAGTCTCTGTATATTAGCTGTAAATAATTTAACACCTTTTTCCTTATGATAATTAATTAAAATTATTGGCTTAGTCCACGAGAGTGAAACTTGGCCAATAAATCACTCCTAGTATAATCTAACCATATTAAATCACCCCTGCTCATTTAATGATCAGAACCATGTCAACTTAATAAATTGTGTCTCGAGTGCAATATTACCCGTTAATATATATATGGTTCCACCTTAGGGCTGCTTCATGGGTACTTAGTACTTTGCGAGGGTTATGCTCGATACACTAAAATGTTAATTAAATAGCACCTACTGGTCATGGACATCACTTATGTAGCTTAACCCCGGCCGACACATACACACCGTACCTTGGTACGACGTCGTCGCGGTTAAATACTGGAGTCCATGAAGGAAATACACGAAATGCTCTCACCCGGTGCCTCCGCTAAATACGCTATATTGCTACACTAAATAACGCATCCTGCCCACTTTCATGTGAAATGGTGTACATTAACGTATTTATTGAGGAAGTGCCATGAATCTTCTCTCATAAGCATAATCTTTTGCATCATATAGATCACGCAGTGAACCACGTGGAGACGGGATCGGAGCAGGATCCAGAAGGAGCCGGAGGTGCCGTAGCTGAGCAAGAGCAGAACCCAGGCAAGCCCCGGTGCATTATCCCTGTTTTAAATTTTTACTCTATCACTAGTTAGGGATGTAGGATTGACTGTGCATTAAGTAATAGGAGTTGATTGAAACCCTAGCGTGCAGTGGATCCCTTCTTCCCGATATTTAGCCTTAGGCCGGTAGTCGCTCTGCTTAATTTAGGACGACTACTCATCGAGTGGTACGGAGACCACTCATAGACAGGAAATATTATCACTGGAGAATGATGTCGGATGAAGGAAAGTGGGAATGGAATCACAATGAAGACCGGACGGGCAACTAGGTGGAAAGGGAAGGACAGCTTGTCTTCAAGGAGGTAGCCCCATCCGAGTCACTTAAGGCTATGCCTCGTGTCCGGTCCTATGAGGTCAAGATTGAACGTACTGTTTGCATGCTGGAGATATAGGCCCAGTAAACCGACGTAGCTACGACTACTGTAGGGTCGGAAGATAGCCTTCTCCCTTCTTTGGTGGAACTGGGGCTGAGAGAAGGGACCAATCCACCCACGGATGGCGGCACAGGGCGCATCGTATTGGGGGACCCTTCTCAGGAGAGTCTGGACCCGGAAGACCCTGCGGTACCATAAGCGAAAGGTTGCTCCATTCGGCTTCCAGAAAGCGCGTATGGGTCATGCAAGCAGGTTTCCCTGCAAGATGTAAATAGATTCGAATCGCTGCCCCTCACAGTAACGAGTACCACTTGATCGCTGCTCCGGAACAGTGTTGGAAGCCATTAAGATGATGAGTAGGTTTAATACTGCTGTTTGGAATTATTAAGATTGTATTGCAACCATGATTATTATAGCTTTAGTGCAAACTAAATTTACTATTCCGCATGACAACTTAACTTGGAGCTAAAACTTGAAAAACAAGGATCCACTCCTAGGCTGGCTTTCTGGTAATATAAACCCTATCCCTAGCCGTTGCATGTCTAGGTGTCAGCTGTAGTTGGCCATTTTGATGGGTCAGTATTGCTGAGTAAATTAGTTACTCAGGGTGTAGCTCTATGTGGTTTTCATATGACCAGGACGGAGACTGCCACTACGGTTGAAGATTCCACTGGGAGGGCCAGCGCCCCGACTGCTGGAACATCGAGTGGGAGCTGTGCACGAATGAAGACGAGGAGTAGTTCCTTGCTTGCCGGTACGGTGCTTGGGCAAGGCACCTATTATGGACGGGTCGTTCCCTGTGTGTCGCCGTGAGAGGGCGATTGTATCTTATCTATTTCGTCGAACTGGTGAACCAATGTTGAACAATTCGCTTTCGCAATTTACTTCTGACAAAACTTTGGTTTATAATATAACTTCGGATTTATGCAAAACTCTGTTCCTCACCTATGCTCTTGTTGCACTTATATTTTTCTGTCATGTGTTGTACTATTGGGCGTCACAGCGCGTGTCGCCACCCGAGAGAGATCCTAGAATGGAGCCGTCTCCGTGGTAAGGCGGGTTCTGTGACAATCATTCACTTTGTAATTCGAGGTGGCAGCAATCTCATAAGTGGTACTCAATAACCGCGAGGAATGACGACTCGAATCGATTTAGATCCTATAGGAGAAACTCAAATACACGGCGTACGCACACTCCCAGAGTCACGTACGACAACCTTTTGCGAGATCACCATAGAGTCAGCCGGGTTTCACGCGCTCCCGGGTATATGTCCTCCACGTGATACCCGGTATCCGTGGTTAGACCATGCACCCTTCCACCACTCATACCACCCAAATGACATCATGCACTTATGATCGTTCCTAAAGAGCAATGAGGGACCGTCCAACTACTATGATAATCAAGCTACGTCGGTTTACTAGTGCCCATATCACTAGCATGCACTTGGTACTGTTCAAACTTGGTCACGGGTCCACACTCGAAGGGGGTTCTTAATCGACACAAACGGGGCTATGGCAAATAAGATCCAACCTTGTCCCCTCAACCTCCACATGCACTTCCCCGTTCGGTCTCAAATTAATCCATCATTGTCATGTGAGAGTAGAAGTGATAAATCCCCGAAGCATCCTATATCGAGTAGTCTCCATACCACTCGATTTTCCTACCGATGACTCCATATTAAGCATAGCAAGTTCTAACGAATGGTTAAACAAGTATACTCATACCAATAGGATTTATCTTTCCTACATGCAACTAGGGTTTCAATCATTTCCTACATGTAATGCATAATACATGACACGCATACATGTGATATAAAATAAAAATTTTAAAACATAGGAGTGCACCGGGGCTTGCCTTGATTCAGATCAATGTTAGCACTCTCAAGAGGATTAGCTTCAGCTCTGGGCTTTCTCAGAACTATCTCCACCTCCACGTTCCCGTAGTTGAGTCATATTAGATGAAATGCAATGCAATAAGGATAGGAGATGATTCATGACACTTCTTGAACAAATATATGCCATGACATGATGCATGCGAGCAATTATTTAGTGTTACCATTAAGTGCTAAATTCTTTCAATAAACATATTTCCTCCCTTGACATGCGAGATTGGTTAGGCAGTGCCACTAACAATGCTACGACTAACTCAAGCAGTGAATAATTGATACTAGCAATGCTAAGGTACCGCAATGATCTTGCTTGTTGGACTTGGTAGAAAAGAAAAGATGCAATCATTTTCTTGATAAACCTTTTGCTAACATACATGATCAAACTAATTATGTGAGGGTGTAGCATCCAATGAGCAAGATTATTTAATAGGAAAGGTGACTAGGCATCCCGAGCATGACATAATTAGGTGAGTTAAATCTGCATGTCTATTTCTTTGATTGTGTCCAATTACGAAGGTAAGTTTTTACACATCATGTAAATATCCTATAATTAAACTATCAGGTAAATAATCTATCATGCAAATGCATCAATATTAACAACTAAATAGACTAAATTAAGTACCCTACTATCGACAAGTATGGTTAACATTCATTGACAAATTAAAGTTCAAACACAAATTAATTGGTTAAGTGCTTAAGCTGCTAATCATGCATTTAAAATAGTACAAAGATAAATGCATACTTTCAGTTTGATAACATGACATGATCAAAATAAGTCACCTAGGAATTACATGCAACACAGAGGACATGCATGCAAGAATTGGGAAATTAACATGCATTATTGTAGAGTTATGATTTCATTTGTATTTTTGCTTATTAAATGCACTCATAAATAAATACGAAGTTTCAGTGTGCTTTAATAATTGGTTAAAATAGTACGTAACCAGAGGAGTCCAAAAATCATTTATTTAAAATTTTATGTCAGTTATATTTTTCTGTATTGATATATGAAGTTAACACCATTTTTCTTGCTTATGATATGCATGCACAAATAATTATAGAGGTTGCTCTGTTTTAGTATTTCATCAAAATAGAGAATAATCGTAAGAGCCAAGAAATTAATTTTCTATATTCTTATTTCAAGCAATTATTTTTGGACTAATTTTTGAGGTTAGAATATTTGATTTTTGGCTCATAAAATAAAAACAGCGACTATCTAGTCATTGGGCCTAAAGGGCTTGGCCCATCAGGCCTAGCGCAGGGGAGAAGACCACCTGGGCCGGATCTAGCCCAGGCGCTATGAGGCCCATGGCCACGGCTTGCCCCAGCAAGCTCGGCCAGCCAGCCAGGCCAGGCGTGAGCGCACGTGCGCGACGCCCGGCGTGGTGGCAGCGCGGCTTCGACGGGGACGGCCAGGCCGGGGAGGGCACGGTCTCGCGCGAGCAGGACCGAGGCCGACGGCGATGATGTGGCCTGAAGATCCGATCGGGGAGGCTGACCAAAAGCGCTGCGCGACGCGAGGAGGCAGCTCGCAGCGGCGGCCAAGTGGGCGACGATGGCGACAATCAGCGTTCCGGCGGCAGCTCCGGTCAAACCCGAGCCGAGCGGGCTGAAAGGGACGCGAGGAGGGCCGGGAGGGTAGCCGAAAGGAGGAATCGAGGTGGAGCCCGCTGCGGTGGCTGGAATCAAAGGAGGGCAGGTGGCCGGCAACCAAGAGCAAAAGCTCAATTCCGAGCTCACCGATGCAGAGGATGGGGAGCTCTGGCGCAGAGTGGAGGAGGAGAGGGAGGTGGGGCTGTGGGGGGGGGGGGTTCTGCCGGGATGGGGAGAAGCCAGGGCGGCCGGGCGACGAGCTTCGCCCATGGGCGGCCATGGCGGTGGGAGCTCGGGAGAAAGGAAATGAGAGGAGAGAGAGATGGAGATGAGACCAGAGGGGGTGGGGGTTAGCGCCTCGGAGGTGGGGGTGTCGATCCGACGATGGGGTCGGTCGACCGTACAATGACGGCCATGCAACAACGAGCAAACGGCGGGAGAGGGCGGCATGGGAGTGTGTTTCCCTACCGTCGCTGACAGGTGGGTCTTATGGGAGGTTTGAAACTCCAGAAAATAGAGCTACCAACGATTTTGAAGCTAACATTTTAAGCACTATATGAATTGTGCCGAAACTTCCAATCATACTATTATTAGAGTAACGTGTGGAGAAAGGAACGGTGAAGACATGCCGAACATGCACAGGCAGATCTATGAGATATGAAATTTTGAAATTGGCTCGCTGATTAAGAAACTTAGAAACTCAAGTCTGGGATTTTTCCTTAACCTTTAGCCACTTTACATTTGAGGCATCAAATGGGTTCCAAATTTTAAAAATGGTTCCACATCCATGAAGAGCAAAGCTTGAAGTAGCTAAAAGTTAATGATGTAGTTCTAGAAGATAAATTTTTATAGGACTTATTTAATTTCAAACTTGCTTACTGTCAAGGCTAAAATTTGCCTAGAAACTTGATATGTGGCAAAAATTCCAAAAGTAGTAGTTCTTGACCTTATTAAATCAAGCCAAAATTATATGTTTCTACTAAAGATTGGATATTAATTATGAGTATGATCTGGTTTAGTGAATCTTTATAAAATTTGAAATTTGAATTTTCAAATTAACCCTATTTCTGGACATAGTTTGATTTATTTGGCCTACTTCCCAAAGCAATAAAATCACCGAAAATTCTTTAAAATTCTTACTTGAGTCATGGATCAATATTGTGAAATTTAATTGGGTCACTTACATGTGTAAATTGGCAGCTCTAGTTCAAGTCAGATTTGATTCAAATTCATATAAATTCAAAATTTAAGTTTTTAGTTTGTTATTTCTTTTTGATTTATCTCCCTTAACTTCCTAGTATGCTAAAGTGACACCTGGGGTGTCACAAAAATCGGCCTGTAGCCGTGAATAAAAAACCTCTATAATGGTAGTATGACTGCCCTGTAGCTAGATTAACATAGCTGAAAACAGAAGACTATAGTGACGGACTTCCTGAAAGTGGAACAAACCGTGACTATAGACATAATAGTAGCGGCGGATGACATCTTCATCCGTCGCTATGCATAAACAAAATCAAAATAAAAATGTGGGTCCCACCCCACACTGCCACCCTCCTTCACCAGCCCTGCCACCGTTGCAGGGATCCGTCGCCGCGGGAGGTGGAGGCCATCGAGGGCGGGCGCCGCCGCTGGAGGAGGAGGCCGTTGTCGAGGGAGGGTGCCATCACAGATCCGCCGCCGGATCCAACCGCCCGTGCTTGACCGTCGTCACCCGTGCCGGTGGTGTGCGCCACCGCCTAGGGAGGCCGTCATCGGGGGGGGGGGGGGGCGCTAGCCTGGGGAGGTGGAGGCCGTCGAGGGCGGGGCACCGCCGCGGGAGGAGGAAGCCATCCTCGAGGAAGGGCGTCATAGCAAATCCGCCGCCGGATCTTACTGCCCGCGCCTGGCCGTCATCGCGCACACCGATGGTGGGCGCCGCCACCTGGGGAGGGCCCAGCCAGGGAGGCGAAGGCCGTGGAAGGCGGGCGCCGCTGCGAGAGGAGGAGGACGTTGGCTGTCGTTGAGGGAGGGCATCAGATTCAACCGTCCAGAGAGATAGATAGATACATAGATAGATAGATAGATAGAGAGAGAGAGAGAGAGAGAGAGAGAGGTGGGGAAGGGGCTGCCGCCGTCGGGAGGGAATGAGAGAGGTGAGCAATTAGGATTTAAAAAAAGACAATATTTATTAGATAGAGTTAGGTCAGGTAAATGGACCAAAAAACAAACTGAGCCTCATATTTAAAGGCGGTTGATAATATGATCCGCTTCAAAAAATCGAGCTATCCCGCTCCGCTCTGGTCTTACCCAACCGCCATCTCCCCCTACCTTTGTCGACGACGTCTCTCCCATCACAACCGCCCAAGTCTCGTTCTGAGGCTAAGACTAGAGTTTATGGAGACTTGCTTTTCATTTCAGTTGTCGGTCACTGAAAATTAAGTAGGATTTCCGTAGAAAAAATCATGATGCATGCATCATTTAAACATTATGTTTTCCTTTTTACATGAAAGAAGACAAAGTTCTAAGTTGATGGAACCTTCATTAAATTTGACCACTTACGGTAGCATCGTTATTTTTTTTAAAATACTCCATCCATTCTTAAATTGTCATCGCCGTTGATTTTTTAGTCAATTTTAATTATTTATCTTATTCAAAAAATTTTATAAAATATCATATATATTCTCATAATTTGTTTTATCATCACAGCAAATTGAAGCACAAGTTATATATTTACAAATTTGAAACAATAATTTAAATAAGATAATTTATCAAAGTGAACTAAAAAAGTGACGACAACGATTTGAAAATGGAAAGAGTAATATTTAAAGCAATTTGAATTTTGATTGCCAAAAACTGAGAGTAGGTTGTAAGATTCTATTAATTTGAGGCTCATATATGAATCTGGACCAAAATCTTCTCCGTTTGTTGTGGACAATATCATAAATTGATTGCTAGTTGACTAATTTTAGCTTTTAGTTGATAGAATTAACCGGTGAACTAATTGTTAGCCCACCCCTTTAACTAGGTGTTAGTTTGATCATCAGACAAGAAAAGCTAATTCAAATTTAAAAAAGTCATTTAAAAAAGTCTAAAAAACCCTATAAATCTGATAGACTAATTATTAGCTTGGGATTCAAACAGAGTCAACTAATTTTAGTCTCAAGGGTAAACGAATATTTTGCTGCAGTTTAGCTAATCATTAGTTCAGGATTCAAACAGTAGTCTCAAGAGTCAACTACTGTTCACCATCTGTTGTTTTACTGTGGTGATTGGTACAACTCTCTGCAGTTGTCGAAGTAATGCAGACGATATGCATCCGATCCAAACACAACCTTAATTAGCTTGGGATTGTAAAAAGATCCACAGTTAAAGCAGTGAGCGCCGCCGTTTCGTGTGCCAGTCCTCCAGACCCTACTACCCTACTACCAGGGACCCCCCAAGGCCCCAATAGACGCGCCCCCGCCATGGACGCGGCGGCTCTCTCCGGAGTGGCTCTCCAGGCGGCCCGGCAATCTCCGCCTCCTCAAGAGTAAGCGCCTCTCCGCCGTCGACCATACCATTTCTCCTTCATTTAAGTCGCACTGCTGTTCACTGACGGATTAGATTGCTTCCTCCTCCTCTCCCAACCATGGCTAGAGGCGGCGAAGCAGGTGGACCTACGGGGCGCCGCGGACGCCATCGGGCGGAATGCGCTGCACTTCGCCTCGGCCAAGGGCCACATCCATCTGCCGATTCTTGATCGAGGACGGGGACGGGCCGGGGCTCGACGTCAACTCGCGTTCAGCCGAAGGTACGTTCGTCGCGCGAGCGATTCAATCCATTTTATTCGACTCTAGCTCCGATTAATTGCGACTGATTGGTCGAGAGGCACACCACGCCCTTCTTGCTGCAGGCGATACGCCCGTGTTCATTGCCACCACCGAGGGGCACCTGCCCGTCCTGAGGTACCTCCTCGACCGCAGCGGCGACCCGGCAATGCCCGACGCCAGGGGGGTCACGCCACTGCACCGCGCAGCGAAGAATGGTATCCTCCATCTCTCATCATCATCATTTGGGTTAATCAGTTTAGTTTTGGTGTTGGGCTGGTTAATTGTTTGGTCTAAATTAGTTTGTGCCTTTGTGGTGTAATTGCTTGCCTCCCTCTCAAGGGCCCTGTGATGCTGTGAGACTGCTCCTGAACAAAGGAGTTCCCATGGAGCCTCTCGCCAACAAGTGGACGCCGCTACACTTTGCTATCACCGGGCGCCAATTTGAGGCTCTCAAGATCCTTCTGGACCATGGGGCTGATGTAAGTCCATCGATCTCACATCCAGGATTGGTATATGTGTAGTTGGCTACTGTTCTCCCAATGATGTGACAACTAGTTGTTTGTCCAAACTCAAACTGTGATGCAGCCCGATAGAATTAACCACAATCTCTGTACACCAGTCATGATGGGAATCTCATTGCGCTCTTTGGAATGCATCAAGATACTGGTCCAGGTCAACTTGCTTGATTTTGTTGTATATATTCGCTTGTGTCTTTCTATGCATTAACGTGCCATTATTTAAAAGAAAAAATAATTAACTGATGCTAATTGTCACTTTGACTCAACTTAATTGCCATTGGGGCTCTTTCACTCTAAAATTATCTCCAACTGGATTGTATAGGCTGGCGCTGATGTCAACTCTACAACTCCCTATGGGAAAACCGCTTTAACCCATGCAATTGATGCCTGTTTACCTGACTTTGAGAAGCTCAATGAGGTCGGAGCTGACCCCAACTATCATGGCGAGGAAGTAAGTATGACTCGTGCATTACGATTTTTGTACTCCTTGTTTACAGAAATGCATGCTTTGATGGTGGTTACGCCTTTTCTGCTCCTTGAAATGAAGATGACCTTGTAGCTATAATTAATTAACATAGGTCTATTGAGATTCAAGATAAGAAATGCATCGGTGGGAACATAGATTGACTGTTCATGTGTCTAGAATATTTTGTCCATTGCGTCTGTATTCAAGTCCATACTTTTGGCTTTGCTTCAGACTGCATTTGTTCTGCTGTATATTCCATGATTTGCAGCTTTAATGACAAAATAACTACTCATAATTCCTGGAGGAGATTGAAATCCCACTGTTGAAGTCTAGACGCACCTACTTTAACAATCAACACTTGATCACCTACTAGAGCTTCATCTTAAATTGAGCTCTTTCAATGTATTTGCTTAGATTTTTCTCCCTGCACAAATGTCACTGTGTTTTGGGAAAAAAAAAACTTTTTGGTAGGATACAGGCCCCTGCATATATAACTTACATCCTTGTCACTTCCGTTGAACATGTCATCAGCTTTACATGTGGAAATCCGCTATCTAAAGCTACATGAGCTTTGTATTCTCAATTGTATACTATAGGTACTTGATGATAGCTTAGCCGGCATTATCAAGTTCTTGCTAGAGGCTGGGGCAGACCCTAACATCCCTAATGAGGTAAGTATGGCTCTTACTTTTTCTCACTCTACTTTTCATATTGATGGTTTGTGGGTTACAATCTCTTGGACTCTGTAATACAGATACCTTAAGATCACGTGCACATTGTATTTTATGGAATATAGATTATATGTCCTGTGAGTTTTGTACAGCGCTCCAGTCTTTTCGGGTTAGCTCCAGACCACGGTGATCTGGTCTGCGATTTCCAGCTATACTGAAAAGATACCTATTCAATATTTGTACAGCATAGTCAAATGTCCATATCATTGTTTTAACTCAAAATATTTCAGAGATTGCTCGACAGAACTAAATAACTGATTTGGTTTGTTATTTCGTATGAAATAGGGGCAATACTTGCTTCTATATATTCCCAAGCTATACCAGGGTTAACATAACCGACCGAACCGGTATAACCGGCCGGGGTCGGTTCGGCGGTTAACCGGTAAAACCAGCCGGTTAACCGGACAAAATTTGTTTTTTGACTCGCACGGTTGCTGTCCGGTTAACCGGCCGGTTTACCGGTTAACCGACCGGTTTTGGCGGTTAACCGGTCGGTTACACCGGTTTTTATCATAAAATTTTAAAAATAAATTTTTAAATTCATATTGGCGGTTAACCGACCGGTTACACCGGTTAACCGACCTGTATTTTCGGTTAACCACTCAGTTTCACGGTTTCAATATATATAATTTTTTTTGAATTTTAAAAATATTTAAATCAAAACCGGCGGTTAACCGGCCGATCGGGATAACCGGCCCGGACCGGTTTTCCGGTTAACCAGATTAATCAGCCGGTTAACCGTGGTTTTGTTAACCCTGAGCTATACACAATAATAGGACAATTTTAAACTCAAGTCAATGGATAATCTAATTGAAAGATGGAGAAGGGCATAGATAAAAAAGTAGCAAACTTGGGAATTAATTGTTGACCTCATTCAGTCACAGAGAAGCTTTTCTGATTTCAATTAGGCTAGCAATATAATTATTCATACTTTGGATCCTTACTTTATATTACCATTTGAAATATCAAATTGGAACAAAATAATGAATTAAATACTAAAATTTGAGTTTTTTTGCATGATGATAAAATTGCAAAATTCTGGAATTCTCATCAAAATATAATCCCTTGGCTGGGGCAGACCATTTAAAATTCAACTGTTAAATATTTGGTGTAGGCAGTAGGCGCACTTATTATGATTTCCAGCACTTGATCACTAAGTAGAGTTATCTTATCTTCTCTTCAAATTCAGCTATGTTTATTATTTGACAGTATCTAGGATTATCACTGCACGGGCATAAATTCAGGCATATATCATTTTCTGGCAATTGCAATTCAGCACGTGCATGTGCATGATCTCGAAATGGGAACCCTGTGCCTACAATGTGCTCTGCATCTGTATTTTGCTTCTTGCATTTTTAATAAATGGAAATTCAGGTAGGGGCCTCCCCTTCCGATGTCCTCAAAAAAGAAAAAAGAGACTTATACTGTCATATTTAATGCACATTTGAAGTTGAATCCAGTTCCGCCTTTTCTCATATGCAGCAGCCTGGGGACCACGCAAGCTAGTTGAAATTCTATTTTCATGGACAAAACAAATTCCATCTCTTCCAGACTGGAATGTCGATGCCATAATTAGAACTATGAAAGTGAAGGCTAAGGTATGTATGGTTTCTTATGGGCATTTATCTCAGTCAAGCTTGCAAGTTAATAGAGGGGAAAAAAATAGGGTACCATTATGACTCAAAGAATTCGAATAAAGCATGATTCAGGAAAGGAACTCGCACAAAAGGAGCATGATTTTACTTTTTCAATGCCATGCCACTTGTCTAACTGATTATGCTATCATGTCTAGGGCGCGGTTTCAGTTGAGTTGGAGGTGCACCTATGCACTTCAAAATCAAAAGGGAGGGAAGCATTTAGAAACGGGGACTACCTTGCTGCAACCTTCTTTTATGGCCAGGTAAATTGTTCGATCTAAAAATCGTCCACTTGTTTGCAATGATAGAAAACTAATGGTAAAGGAGTCCTCAGATCTTGACTAACCATTGCTAGGGCAGATCCTAAGATTTCAAGTTCTCGTTGATTATTGATGCAGGCAATTAGTATAGATCCGCTTGATGCCACATTATTTGCCAACCGGAGCGTTTGCTTCCTGCGGTTGGAGGAAGGAGAGTCTGCTCTGATGGATGCTCAACGATGCAGAATGATGCGTCCTCGATGGGCAAAGGCGTGGTACCGTCAGGGCGCTGCTCTCAGCCTGCTCAAGGTATTGCAGCAGCTACCTCAAATTTGGCTACGCAGTCTAATCTGGTCTCACTCTCCTGGTATCTCCCTGTCCAGTGCTACAAAGAAGCTGTTCATTCATTCGAGGAAGCATTGAAGCTTGACCCTGAAAGCGACGAGATCAAGAACGCCCATAGGCAGATGCTCTTGTTCACTTCTATTCTGATTTTCAGTTGTAGTAATTGAGCACACATTATTCTTAGCCTTTGATTCTTGAAACTTTACAGGGAGGCCATGCAAGCTATGGGAAGCTCTGAGCAGGACCCTTGAGCAGCTGCTGCATCCAACTTGTTTGAAGCTATGCTTTGACTCTTTCCTTCTTTTGGGACCAACCAACAGTGGATTTGCTAATCGGGCTAACGCTGGAAGCGTATGGTGAACTGAGTAGAATTATTGTAGTATGTGTTAGGTCATTTCCATGAGGATAATGACGTATCAATCCCTGGCTGGTAGTACTAACTCTAGTGACTCGTAATCTGTTACTTTGTAGTTTGCAAGAGTGGCCTGTGCCTGACGGTGCGTATCGCCGAGTCAGAAAATGTGGCATGATCATTAATTCTTACAAGCCCCAGATGCTTGCACAAAACAAATTCTACATGCTAATTCTGAGTTCTTATATCGCCCATGCAGCAATTCCAACGGCTATCAGATATAACTACTAAAAATATCAATTTGATTAGCTATTTTAAGTAGCATTCCTTTTAGAATTGATTGGACGTCGTTATTATCAAACATGACACATTGATACTAGGGAGATCGAACGATCGAGCCCCCTGGCCATAAGCAAATGCTGTGAAAGAAATTTGACCTAGGCGTACTGGCAATGTCAGTGCGTAGCTCCTGGTGACTGGCTGCTACCGGCCTTTGCATCTGCTTTGCTCGGGTAGCATGTCTTGTTGGATTCTGTCATCGTCAACTCCACGCTGTGGTCGTACTCTTGCATCTCGGGGCCGGCGATCGCCGCGGCAGAAGCATCATGGACGCCTCCAAACCGTCTGCTACTAGGGTATGCTTCCGGGACAAAGTCAGGCTGTGTCTCACGGAGAAATCGCTCCCAGAAATCGTCCCTAACCGCCGGGTTGGCGTGCCCCGTTCCTCTGATACACTGCCAGCGCCAGGTGGTGGTGAATCGCCAAGATCTTCCTGATCAATGGCGAGGGACAACCCGGGCCTATCGAAATTGTACCTCTGCTCCACGTCGTCGTTGTTGTACTACTCTTGCCTCTTCCCGAGGCAGGTCTGCGCGACCACTCCACGAATTATATCGACGGAACCGTCCCCAACATCTCGTGTGCTCCACGTTCGCTCTTCATCATTGGGGCAGAGCACGGCGGCAGGAGGGGGCACAGACGGCTACGCGCCAGCCACTTCCCGAGGCAGGTCTCGTGGAACCCGTGCGAGCACGGCGTCACGCGCATCGCGCAGGCCGCCGCCATCGCCGGCCTCGAGTTCCTCAAGGCAGATGGCACACGCCATAATCGTCGTAGCGGTTTCACGTGTGACGACGCCGCGACGTCGTCGTCGTTGCTTGTTGTTCGTCGGCTCCTCCACGTCGTCGTCTTCGGCGAACTCCTGCCTCTCCAGGCCGGCGGCGATATATCGTCGCGGCAGAGGCGGGGTTCGTTCCTCCTGCCTCCAAACCCGCCTCCGCTATTTGGGTACGCTTCGGGGACGAAAGTCGGGCGGCGTGTTAGGGAGGAACCGTTCCCACAAACTGAACTCGTCCCCAAACGCGCCGGGTCGTTCTGCTCTTCCTCTGGTACACTGCCGACGTCGAGTGGCGTATCAATGGCGGCGTAGAACTCGGACCAATCGATACTCTATTACTGTAAGAGCATCTCCAGCCCGCCCTGCAAAAATGAGCCCGCAAATCTCATTTGCAGGCCGGCCTGAAAAAAATACGGCCTCAAATGGAGTCCGAACTCCAGCAGTAAAATCAAGCCCAAGCCCCTATTTTTTTCTAACTAGTGGGACCGTCATGTCAGCAAGTCGAACCATTTCCAATTTTCCTCAACGAATTGCCTGGTCTTCTCTGGCGCCACCGTGCCGCCCGCCCTTCCTCGGCATCACCGTGCCGCCCGCCTATCCATGGTGCTATAGATCCGGCCCCGTCGCGGCCCGCCTGTGCCCACGGCCCCTCCTCCCTCGTCGTCGACCCCGGGTCGGTCGTCCCGAACGGCGCCATGTCGCGATTCTTCGTCCCGGCTGGCCTCGCCTCGCTCGCCGTTGACCCCGGCTCGTTCGTCCTCGGCGCGGCCGCAGAGGCCCGGACGATGCAGTCGCCGTAGAAGCTGTCCCTGACACTACCGCAGTCGCAGGAGACGCCGCCGGCAGCTCCGAGCAAGCATTGGCTAGCCATGTCACCCCCACCGCTGGCACCAGCCGCTGGCGTGCCCGGCCCCGGCGCCGCTATAGATATCCTCAACGCCGCGCTGGTATTTTCTTGCAAAATGGCAAAAAAGTTTGTTGTGCATTGATGTGCTGAGTTCAATCAACCATTCCAGATTAATCTTGTCAGCATACCGATGACACATATCTTATCTGAGTTCGCGAAAATTCAAAGTAGCATGCCTCATTTTACGAAAAACCTTGTCAGCTTAATCTTTGACAAATAACACCTCAGAGAAGATATCAATAATTTCATGATACACTGTTGACTGTTCAAGGTTTCATTCGCTTGATTATCTCAGAACTCAGAAGGATATGTTGCTTGAGTGTTGCGTTCCTCTCTGTCTCATCTGGAACTGAAAATTTGAAGCCTCTTTTGGTGCTATCATTTTATCCATTTGTTAACTTGATTGTCCTGTGATTATGAAGAGTTATCTGAAATCTGAGTCACATCCTTGGCACTTCCATTTGTGAAAGATGATTCTTACAACAGGCATCATGTGTGTAATTAGAATTATCAATTCCTCTGGGGCTGAATAAAAACTATGTTAATTTTTAATAATAAAATTGTTTTGTGGAGCCTAATTTTGAAAGATTATCATTGTTAAGGTCCATATTGTCTAGGTCCATATTGACCCACTATTATGGCTTTATAGCCACACCAGCCTAATGGCTCATTACTGTGCTTAATCCCGAGGTTAGTAACATGGTAACAGAGTAGGTTAGTATTAGGGTTAGGGTTAATCATGATTCATAATCCCGTCCAAATTTTTTGGCCGCCGTCGCGGCCAATTTCTCTGGCCGCCGTCGCTGCCCGTCCTCCCGCCGTCGCTGCTCGTCCTCCCGCTGTCGTTGCGGCACATCCGGCCGCCGTCGCGGCCCGTCCTCCCACCATCGTCGCGGCCAATCCAGCCGCCATCGCGGCCCGTCCTCCCGCCGCCGTTGCGGCACATCCGGCCGCCATCACGGCTGGTCTTCGGCCGCCGTCGCGGCCCATTCTTCCGCGCCGCCGCGGCTTCTTTCGGTCGCCGTCGCGGTCCCAATCCAGGTCGCGTTGTGGCCTTGATTTGTCCAACTCCTCTCTGCACTTCGTCCTCTGATTCAAGTGCACATTACTGCTGTTGGTGATCTGCTGCTAGTGGTTGTTGGCTGCTGTGTGATTCTCGGTCTGCTGCAGATTGACATCTCCTCATCAACATCAGAGCCTCTGTTTTAGTAACAGTTTCCTGCTCCTCTTGTTTTTCTATACTTTTGTGCACTGGTTCAATAGCAGGACACTATGTCTGAAATCCGTGCCATTGTTATCAACATCACTCTTGATGGTCAGAACTACAATGAGTGGGCGTTTTGTGTTGAAACTTCTTTGAGAGGATTTGGTTTACTTTTTCACTTAACTGAAGATGAACCTGCACCTACTGCTAATAATGATAATGCTGCTGACATTAGACAGTGGAAGATTAATAATGGGAAGGTGATGGCTGCCATAGTCAATAGTGTCAAGCAATATATGATTATGAGTCTCTCTAAATTTAAAACAGCCAAACCCATGTGGTCTTATTTAAAGGAGCGCTATTTTAAGGACAGTGGTGCTCTTCTTCATACTCTCATGCAGAAAATTCACCTTCTTGAGCAGAATGGTTTGTCTATTGATGATTATCATTCTGAATATGAGCGTTTGGCTGTTCCTTTGCTTTCTATGGTACCTACATGCACAACAGCTGATTGCACAGCATTCAAGTTTATTGAGCAGTTTATTACATATCGCTTTGTCATGGGACTACATTCTGATTTTGAGTCTATTCGCACATGTTTGCTGCATGAATCTTCCTCTCTCACCATGGCCAAAGCCTTGTCGGATTTAATTGCAGAAGAGACTCGTCTTTAGTCCTTGAAAACTGGTCAGTCCTCTAATAATGTGTTGGCTGCTACTCATCGCAACAATACATCTAGAGGGGGTCAGTCTTCGGAATCATGCAAGCATTGTAACAAGAAAACTCATCGCTCTGATTAGTGTTTTCTGAAGTATCCAGAAAAGCTACCTGAATTTCGTGCTCGCCGTGCTGCTCAAGGTCGTGGTACACCTTCTTGATCTGCCGTTTCTGCTGCTACTGCTAATGCATCTGTTGGAGCTTGTACCTCTTCATGGGCTCTCGATTCAGGGGCTTCTTTTCATGTTACATCAGATCAGTCCCAACTAGCTGATTGCAAGCCTGTTCATGATGGATCTTCTATACAGACAACTGATGGTACTTCTTGTTTCATATCCCATAAGGGTGCTCTTTGCACTTCTCATTTTGTTCCCGATGTCTCATTTGTACCCCAGCTGTCTATGAATCTACTTGCGGTTGGTCAAATCACTGACCAAAATTGCTTTGTTGGATTTAATGACTCCTCTTGTTTTGTTGAGGATCGTCGAACAGGGGTTGTGATTGGGACTGGCCGTCGCCATAGAGGTTCCTCTAGCCTCTATATCTTGGACACCTTGCGTCTTCCATCCACTGCAAGTGTGTCTTCCGTTGCATCATCGACCACTTCATCTTTCACCCAGTGGCATCATCGTTTGGGTCATCTTTGTGGGCCTCGGCTGTCCACATTAATAAATAGCGGTTGTCTAGTTCATACGTCGATTGAGTCTAGCTTTCATTGTAAAGGTTGCAAACTAGGTAAACAAGTACAACTACCATATTATTCTAGTGCTTCTCATTCTGCTAGACCTTTCTATCTTATTCACTCAGATGTATGGGGTCTGCACCTTTTGCTACTAAATCCAGTCATATATTTTATGTCATTTTTATTGATGATTACTCTCGATATATGTAGATTTATTTCATGAAACACCGCTCTGAATTATACTCCATTTATCAGTCCTTTGTTCGCATGATTCATACTCAATTTTCCACCCCTATTAAAATTTTTTGCTATGACTCAGGTGGTGAGTACTTATCTCACAAGTTCCGCCAATTCTTGACATCTGAGGGTACCCTTGCTCAACTCTCATGTCCTGATGCTCATGCTCAGAATGGTGTTGCTGAGCGAAAGCATCGACATATTATAGAAACCGGGCGCACATTGCTGATTGCCTCTTTTGTTCCCACACACTTTTGGGGGGAAGCCGTTTCTACAACTGTCTACCTCATCAAGAGACAACCCTCGTCCAAATTATCTGGCAAATGTCCAGGTGAAGTTCTTTTTCGTACTCCTCCTAAATATGATCACCTTTGGGTCTTTGGTTGCACATGTTATGTTCTGGTTGCACCTTGTGAGCGAACAAAGTTGACAGCCCAATCAACAGAGTGTGTTTTTCTGGGTTACAGTTCTGAACATAAAGGCTATTGTTGCTATGATCCTTCCGCTCGTCGCATTCGTATTTGTTGGGATGTCACGTTTGTTGAGAGTCGTCCATTCTTCTACAACTACTCCACACATTCTTCCTATTCGCCACTAGAATCCACATCTTTTTTGTGTCCTCCCACTTCCTCTCATGATTCTCCTATAACACCACCATCTCCTACACTCCCAGTCATACCCATCTCTCCTCCAAAACCATCATCATCATCATCATCATCATCATCATCATCATCATCATCTCTCTATTCCTCCAAACCACCTGTCATCCACACTTACACTCGTCGTCCTCACCCTATAGAGTCTCTGCCTAATTCTCCTTCATTGGCCAGTCCCGTAGCTCATGATTCTGATGATTCTAATAATACTAATGAGTCACATGTTATTTCTGATGCAACAGAGGTTCATGATGGATATCATCTTCGTGACCGCACCAGAATAGAGCCTCTTGATAGATATGGTTATCCGCGCACAGCAAATCACCGTGTTGGTGTTGTCACTCATGAGCCAAAGACATATCAAGATAGGACATAACTTGACCCCTAAGTAACCTATTACAATATGGAAGACTCTAGATCTAATATTATCTATGTTAATGGGCAAGGATCGACATGCGGCACTATTGCTACAGTAACACGCGTGAACAGTACCGGCATTGTTACTAGGCCCTCCCTTTGGGCCTCTGGGCAGCTCAATGGACCATGGACCGCATATTGACCATAACAGGATGTTTCAGGAGGACATCAATGGATTTACCTGGACTACTTTGCAGATCAACCTGTGTACAACGACAAACATTTCAGGCGGAGGTACCGGATGTCGAAGAACCTATTCTTGCACATTGTGGTTGCAGTTGAGTCACATGACGAATACTTCCGCCAGAAGCCCAATGCTGTTGGCAATCTTAGTGCCTCTCCCATTTAGAAGGTTATTGCTGCTTTTCGTATGCTTGCATACGGTCAGTCGGCTGATTCTCTGGATGACTACGTGAGGATGGGGGAGAGCACCATAATTGAGTGCCTGAAGCATTTCGTGAGAGATGTTGTACACATATTCAGTGAAGAGGACCTGAGAGTTCCAATGCTCATGACATTGCAAGATTGATGGCAATCAACAACGTAAGAGGTTTTCCTGGTATGTTGGATTCTGTGGATTGCATGCACTAGAAATGGGAAAATTGTCCAACTGCTTGGAAAGGGTCATACACATGACATAAGGATGGACCAATCATGATCCTTGAAGCCGTTGCATCTCCAGACCTATGGATTTGGCATGCTTTCTTTGGTCTACCTGGTTCTCTCAACGATCTCAATGTCCTGCGCCGCTATCCTCTTTTTCAAAGGCTTACTTTAGGGACAACACCTAAGTGGAGTATATGGTCAACGGGAACAAGTATAACATGGGATATTATCTTGCCGACGGGATATATCCTAGCTGGACAACATTTGTCAAAGGTTTCCAGAATCCACAGGGGAACAAGAAATTGAACTTCACAACGGCACAAGAATCCGCGAGAAAAGATGTCGAAAGAGCTTTTGGGGTACTCCAAAAGCGATTTGCAATGGTTCGAGGTCCAGCAAGATGGTGGAGTAAGGAGGATATCTGGTACATAATGCAAGCATGTATTCTATTACACAACATGATAATTGAGGACGAGCGAGGAGGAAGATTTCAACTATTATCAAGATCGACATGGACCTCGTGTGTTGGCACCTGAAGACTATGAAAATCGTGATCCACTTGTTCTTGAGGAGTTTTTGAAGATACATGATGAGATTGAGGACAAGTCATCACATGAGCGACTCCGTAATGATCTTGTAGAACATTTATGGGAAATTCATAGTTCTAGATAGTTGTATGTAGAAAAACTTGTGTATCATGTACGGTAGAATAAATGATATATTTATGAAGCATGGTGTATGTAGAAAAACTTGTGTATCATGTACGGTGGAATAAATGATATATTTTTGAAGCATGGTGTATGTAGAAAATCTTGTGTATCATGTATGGTGGAATAAATGATATATTTCTAAAGCATGGTGTATATAGAAAAACTTATGTATCATGTACGGTGGAATAAATGATATATTTCTGAAGCATGATGTATGCAGAAAAACTTGTGTATCATGTATAGTGGAATAAATGATATATTTCTGAAGCATAGTTTGTGATCATGTCAATAACTTAACCATACATCATAGTCTATGACCATGTCAATAACTTAACCATACATCATAGTTTGTGATCATGTCAATAACTTAACCATACATCATAGTCTGTGATCATGTCAATAACTTAGGAGTACATCACATGGACCCACTAGCACTACCATTGTCACCTATACTCGAACTGAGCAAGGCGACCTTTGCATTTGTGATTTCAGTTCTTCTAGCCAACACATATGCCTTTTGTTGAGCATTTAGTGTGGAAAGATCACAAAACATAATCTGATGCTCCAATCTCCGCTCTTCAATCTCCAGTCTTCGTTGGTCTAGCAAGATATCCTTATCCCATCGCTCCTTCTTCATCTTATGTTCTTCGGCCTTTATTTCTAGCAAATTTTGCATCATTTGGTTGTACTGATCCTCCCCTTGACTTCTTTTCATCTTCTCTTTTGATTGCTTCCTACCAGGAGGTCGACCACTCTTGGCAGGAGGAGGGATGGAAGAATCGACAAGGTTTGCCCTTCAGATCACCTCTAGCATACAATGCATCTGTACCAAAAATTACAAAGATTAGTTATGTATGAATGATTAGATATTAACCAACAATGTATTTATGGAGAAAGATAGGCTGAACTTACGTGTTCTTTATATGGCACACCACTTGGGTGGCGTCGCTCAACTTCCTCAAAGAACCCTTGAAACTTCATGCAGTCCTTAATAATGCTCGAGCATCGATGTTCCAGTGAATTAGTACTCCTTCTTGACTGAAAGTTCCTGTTGGCATGGAAATCGTTGGCAATCCTCTGCCAATAAGCTTTGCTAGGCTGCTCGTTTGCTATGATTGGATCATTGCTAATGTTTGCCCATGAAATGCAGAGTTGAATATCTTCATCATGCGTGTAGTTGACTCCTCGCTTGGATGCTCCTTTGCCGCCACTTGGAGTGGCATCCAACACTTGCAAATCAGCATCAACATCCTGTGTCATCAACTCCATGAAACTTTGTGACCCTGAAGCCAATGGATCCTATAAAGCATAAATTGTCTAATTTCAGATTCAGATTAATTACTAGATAGAACACATCATATAAATGGAGAAAAAAATTGATTGTGAGATAGAACACATCATATCAATTTCAGTTTCAGTTTCTTATGATATAAACTGTGAGTAACTATGTAACAAAACTTTAGTGAATATAACGGTTTGTTGAAAAAAAACTGAGTTTATATCATAAGAAAAGTAATAGAGAGGACATGGTGTCCATGAAATTTTGTTGGAATGTATTTTACCAATCAGAGCATATTAACTACTGTCACATTTTGACATCACCCAATATCATACGAGGAGTCTACAACAGAATAGATATCAAGACTATTTTTGTCAGAATGGGTACAAGAATACTAGTATTATGGGAGTTGGGAACTATGTTTTACTATGACTTTCACTATTAAGCATCAGAACATTCATATCAATTCGACAATATGGTAATCAAGATTATTTTTGACAGAATGGATAAAAGAATACTATCATGGGAACTATGTATTGTACTGTGAGTTTCACTATTAAGTACCAAAGCATTCATATCAATTTGATATCAGTCAAGACTATTTTTTGTTATCAATTTGACATCAGAGTGTTACCTTTTTATAAAGGAAGAAATCCTAATTCTTTCAAGAACATATGCTAAAGCATAAATAGTTCAATGAAACCAACCTTGGTGGCATTGTCGACCATAGACGGCGTAGGGAAGGGACTCCAGTCGACGGAGTCTTGGTGGATGCCCCAGACGGTGTCAGAGTGGTAGTTGCCCCATGCGGCAGGGTCGGAGTGCACCGGGCTACACTCCAAGGCGGCGTCATGGCTCGGTTGCTTGTACCGCGATGGTTAGGAAAGCATGGCCGGGTCGGAGAAGCATGGTCGCTGAGTTTTGTTGATGCCGACAGCGGTGGGGCGAGGTTGATGCACAAGCCATGGAGCATTGGAGTTGTCCATCTGGAGTCCGAGGCCGACGTCGGGGTGACGGCGCGGACCAACATGGAGGAGGCTGTGAGCGGCGGCAGCTGCGTGAGGGAGGCCACTACCGGCAGCGGCGGCGTGGGGGTAGGCCAGTACCATCGGTGGCGGCGTGGGGTAGGGCAACATCATGAGAGAGACGAGGACCGACGACGCCATGGTGGGGGAGCGCATGACCGGCGGCTGTGTCGTGGCAGAGGCCGCGACCAGTGGCAACGGTATGGGGGAGGCCGAGACCGAGCCCACGACCCAAAGCTGCGTCAATGGCACAGCCAGGAGCGGAGCTCGCCACCGAGGTAGGAGGCACAAAGGACCGACGATGATTCTTGGACGGCGTCGGCCGTGGAGGCTGCCCGCCATGGACCTCCGGATTGGGCACTGGCAGTTGCATCCTGTAGATCGCGCGGCGGTCGGCGGAGAGGAACCTGCGTCGCGGAGGAGCAGGGGTGCGGCGCTGCACGCCCGGGCGACAGTCGGCACAGAGGAGCTGGGTCGCGGCATGGGGCTAGGTGGGCAAGGCGCGGCGCGACGGCCGGTGCAGAGGAGCCGGGGCACAAGAATCACAGCAGGCGGGCGGGGCTCGGCGACTAGCGAGCGGAGCGGCGACTCATGGGCGAGGAGAAGGGCCGAGGGCGCGACCGCGTGGGAAAGAAGCGAGGATGGGGAGGGACAGGCGACAACCGACTAGCGGGGCGGGGCGGGGCGACGAGCGGTGGCGTCCGGCGAACGAGGCGGGGCGACGAGCGGCGGCGGCGGCGGCGGCCGGGTTGAGGAGAGGCGAGCGGAAGGGCGCGACCGTGAGGGGGAGCAGAGAGGAGGGAGAGGGGCACGCGGCGGCCGGCGAGCGAGGCAGGGCAATGAGCGCCGGCGGCCGGCGAGCGGGGCGGGGCAATGAGCACCGGCGGCCGCCGGGTTGAGATCCCGATCGGGATCAAGAAGGAGAAGAGAAGGAAAAAAAATAAAAAAAAGTGAGCCCCATGGTGAACAGTATTTTGTGGACACAAATGGGAGGCTCCAAAAGTTGGGACTGGGAGGAGAAAATTTGCATGCCCATGTAAAATGCATGCCCATATAGGCGTTCTGCTGGAGCAAACTTTTTCACTTGGCATGCAAATTTTGGGATGGGGGCCTAGATAGGTGCTTGTACTGGAGATGCTCTAACCCTGATCTAGGTTGCTATAGTCATGCTCAGCCTCTCTGCTACTGCCGGCACCAGCGCCGCCGGCGACCGGCCGTTGGTGGATAACCGGGGAGGAACGTGCACTTCAGGGTCTACTTCACCCGAGGCCTCATTGGGCTTTCGGTGTTACTGCCATTAACTGAAACCGATCGAAGAAAGCAAAGTGCTCACGAGTAATTTCCTAAAGCGCTGCTGCCGTCGGTGCATAAAGAGCCGCCCGCCAGCAACTGCTCTCTTTTCTGTGTCTCTGTCTATAGAGCATGCGTGATAACGTGTTGTGATGTAAAAGTGGGAGACAGTAAATAATGAACAATGTTGTATTATTGATAGGGACCATTACATATTTATAGGATCTGAAGGGACATTTATGTACGGACGCATCCAGGGGTTAGGCCCCTGAACTAATGGGATGACAGAATTATAGGAGACCGGATTGATGATGTGGGGACCACTGATTGATCCTCTAGTTGAGCACCGGATTCATCATAACACGATCGAAGAAAGCAATGTGCTCACGAGTATAATTTTTTTTTTTGACGGGGACGAGTATAATTTCCTAAAGCGCTGCTGCCGTCGGTGGACAAAGAGCCGCCCGCCCGTGCCGCTTTTGTAATCCACGTCGGACTCCAAGCCACGCCAAATATAGGAGAAAAAAAATATATTAACCAATGAGTCCTATTCGAACCCGTTACAGACACGCACGCATCTCAATATCTATGCCTCAAGTTCAAAAAAAAAAAAAAACATCTATGCCTCTGCCCCAGGATGAACCGATAGGGTAAAACAACCGCCGATTATCCCGTGCGAACGTGTGAAGATTCCGATCATCAAACGTTGTACATCGCGTCAACCGTCGATCGACCAACCAACTATGGACGCGGAGACCAGGCGTTCGGATCCACGACCACCTGAACCAACCGACTCATCATCATCAGTCCAACTTTTTTCACCACCAGCACCATCGTCATCTCCGGAGTCACGAGAAGAAGACTCCGAAACGACGCGGGTCGTTCCCCAACAGCCACTCTTCGCCGACGACCGTGAGTTGGCCGTGTGGCTGGACAACTACGCCTCCGCCACGGACGATGATACGCCTTCTGGCTTCGGAGGCGAAGCGTGGTACGCCAATGGCGGGTTCGGAGGCGTCCCCGCCTCGGCTGCGGCGATCGCGTGCCTCGACTGGCAGGAGTACGACGCGGAGGAGGAGGAAGAGGAGCCGCAGAAGAAGAAGAGGCGTCGTCGGGGCGGCATGGGTGGTGAAAAAGGCGAAGCGCGCTCCTGCACCATCTGCCTCGTGGATTTCGTAGTTGGGGACGACCTCAACGTGATGCCGTGCAGGCACAGGTTCCACGAGGGGTGCTTGGCCAAGTGGCTCGCGCTCAGCAGACTCTGCCCTTGCTGTCGCTACACGCTGCCGAGTGAAGAAGACGAGGCGAAGAAACATGGCGATGGAGGAGTTGGAGGACTGGCCGATCAGCAAGCGCCCAGGAGGAGGGGCAACCGGGCTCGTCGAGCGAATGTGCGGCTGTTTGGGTCCGAATGGGCTAGTAGCAGTGATGACGAAGAGCTCGGTGAGTGAGTGGACTCGGCCTGCCGTTATGTAACCGCCCGTTGCTAGTAACTTTCATAAGAACAACAACAACAAACAAAACTTTGGACTAATGTTGCTGCGCAAAAGGATTCGTCACGTTTCAATAAATAAATAAATTATAAAAACATCCATCAAAAGTCCTTATTCGTCGCGTTTAATTTTGCTCCTCGCATTATCGGAATCCCGAAGTTCGCCGTGTGCCAGGCACACACGGCGAAGACAAGAAAACACACGGCGAATACGGTAGACGGCGAAGGCCGCTTTGTCGTGTGCCTTTTGACGCGCACGCGCACACGGCAAAGATTTTTGCTGTGTGCTAAAGTGGACACACGGCGAAGTTTGCGACTTCGCCATGTGCCATACCCTCGACACATGGCAAAGTCCTTGACTTCGCCGTGTGCCATATCCTAGACACACGGCAAAAAATATATATATAAAAAATTACACATTTTTATTCATAATATATTATAAAAATAATCTAGTACACATGCTTTATTTCCCTATATAGGTTTACATATTCGATCACAAATACACATAAATACATATTCGATCAATGCAATCAAATGATTTACTTATTCGATCACAAATGCACATAATCACACTAGTATACATTTGACAAGTTATGCTACTGCTATGAGCATCACTTGCATTTTGGTGGACAGTGTAAAAATTATCTATGTGAAAAACTGTTTTCCTATACAAAATGCTAGCACTGCCATGATAAAAATGGTTGAAGTATAAAGGAAGAGAATGCCATCTCATAATCAGAATACTTCAAAATGCATTGTTCTTCTTCTGATGAGCTTCAACTCTCCACTTTAGCCTCAATGCTCTTTATGTAGTACAAAACATGTAGTCTGATTATATAAAATGTGAAGACAAAGCTATGTCACTGCTTTGTATAAAAACATGCTAGCACTGTCAATAATAAGAATACTGACGAAGAAATAACTAATTGTGACGATCAAGTGGTGAAAAAATAACTATAAGAGATCACTGACACTTCACAGTTTACTTCTTGCTATACCATAATGACAGAATTTTTGACTTACCTTTTTCCCTAAATCCAAGCCCTGCCTGCAAAGGAGAGGATGACCCAACAGTTCCAATTCTCCTGCTCAATCAATGAAATAAACATAAGCTAACAGATGTCAACATTATACCTACATATATTCTTAATTGTCACAATAACACATACATTCAATCCTAAGATCAACGCATGCTTCCATTGTAAAATTAGAACAACATTCGAGGTGACAAGTTTGGGTGAAACCATTCATTCAATCCTATTTATCAGCCATTGAAAGAAAGTTAACAAAAGAGGAAATTCTAACAAATCCACCCACATGGCACCACAGATTGAACATAAATCAAATGGAAGCAGACTATTTGTAGCTGCACCTGCTTCCGCATCGACCCCAACAGAACAGTGTGAATCAGTTCTCAATTTCGTTCATCTTCGACTTCTTAATTTAAAAAAAAAAACAGGAATCACTACGGGAAAATCAATCTTTGACGTGTGTCTGAAATTTTGCTATGTATTTTGTTTTGACCACACAGCAAAGATGGTGTTTGCCGTGTGCTAAATTAAAACACACGGCAAAATCTTTGCCGTCGGTAAAAAAAGATTAATACACGGTAAAAAGCATGTTTGTCGTGTGTTTTTCTTGACACACGGCAAACACACTCTTTGTCGAGTGTTTTTTTCCTAACACTCGATAAAATATAAATTTAAATTATATTTAAAACCGTAAATTAATTCAAATCAAAAAATTTTAAACTACAAAGTTGTATAACTTTTGAAGACTTATAACTTTTATTTTGATCATTTGTTCATTACTCAATTTAATTCAAAATATTGTTCAACCGTGTGCTCGATATAAAGCACATGGCAAAGACCATGTTTGCCGTGTGCCCGATATAAAGCATATGACAAAGAGGTCAAATATAAAAGGAACGAACACGGGGCATAGTCATAAATCAATGTGTGATGCAGTGATAGGGGGCTCTACACGCGAATGTGAGGTCCCGGGTTCGAATCTTGGTGGTGCACTTTGCCGCATAGCATGCGAAAAAATGCCACGACTTACGACTTGGACAGGGACGGGCAGGCGGGGTTGCTAGGGGCCCAAAAGGTTTTTTTTGCTTTTTTTAGGTTTTATACAATTTATATTTTACCGGCTTTGCCGTGTGTATTTTTGACCATGGCAAAGTCGGCTTTGTCGACGGGATTTTTACCGTGCGCGCTCTGCCACGGGCAACCCACGATAAAGATTTTTGCCATGGGTTTTTTGGGTTTTTCTGTGTGTATTGGGCACATGGCAAACCTCTGGTTTCCCGTAGTGAATGTATTTTTGCCAGGCACGTTGGGCTTCTGGTCAGCGGTGAGCTGCACGGCCTTGACGTAGCCCGCCTCCATGATGGCCGCGAGCACGGCTCTGGAGTCGCCGAGGTTGGCGATGACCAGGTCTTTCCCATACTTGATGGCGCACATCGCAGTGGTCCTGTTGAACCCGCAGTCCAGGTTGGCCTGGACCTTGAGCTCCCTGTCCATGGTCTCGAAGGCATTGACGCATGCCTCGCGCCACTCCTCCAGCACCTGCGCGGGGGACGGCGACGGCCGGACACTTCTCCTTCCGAGTCGAGTGAGAGAGACGGGCGACCAGGGAGAGGGAGAGAGGCGGAGGCGGAGACGACACGGATGGGCGCCGCCGGTGCAACTAGGGGCGATGAGATGGCCGATGGAGGGTCAGGCGGCGCAGATCGCCGTCGCCATCGCCATGGGCCTCTAGGTCGAGCGAGAGAGAGAGATAGAGAAGAGACTAACGAAAGAGAGAAACGAGCGACCGACAGGAGAAAAACGTTTAAGTCATAGATCTATACTTCGTCATGTGTCCTTTTATGGGCACACGGTAAAGAGAACTCCGCTGTGTGTCTTGGATCTAGGCACACGGTGAAGTGAACTCTTCGCCGTGTGCCAAGTGATGGCACACGGCGAAGTATTTCAACACTAATAAAATTTCGATCATATTTCTTTTCTATATTTAAAAAAATTAGCAAATAGTGTCATAAGTTTATTTGTTACTATAACCATAAAATAATTCATTATTTTATGCATTTATTGCTAAATTTGAATTTATTTCAATTAAAACTCTACATTATCAAAAATAAAGTAAAAATTAAACTAAAAAAACAAATCTTAAGATGAAGCATAATATGTGTGCCTATTTCTTATGGAAGAAGTGTTATAATGAAATTCTAATTCGAATGTGATTACATCTTGAACATAACCACATCTCTCTCTTTTCTCTATTGATCTTCTTCGAGATAGTTTCAAGTTATAAGCACTATACGTGAAAAAATATGTAAAACCATCTCAACTATTTACCATAGACTCGGTATAGGTTAAAATGATATACCGATAAATCTCAATAATTTTAAGCTTTATTTGAATTTACCGTGTGTTGGGCATGAGTATAACACACGGTAAAATAGATCTTCGCTGTGTGTCATATTTTTATCGTGTGTTAGGCATAAAACACATGACGAATGAGGTCTTCGCCATGTGTCCGATGAGAAGCACGGCTAAGTTTTTGGCACACGGTGATTTTCGATTTTCGGGTAGTGTCGCTCTAGCTAGTTCTCTGCTTCATTGTCTCCGCTCGCGCATCGCTGAGAAGCTCTGTCGGCGGTGGTACTCATGTGCGCGTTCGGCGCTCTGACGTGGACGTGTCGGAGTTGTATTTTAGAACGGCGCACCTTTATGGCTCTATGCCTAGACAGGAGGGGCCTCAGGGGTATGCAGTCGAAAGGGAATTTGAGACGGCCCCCACTCCGACTCCGAATAGAGGAAGGTATCCACTCATCAATCAAGTATATATATACACCTCATATGAACTAGAAAACACACACGGCGACAACCACCTCTCGTTCCGTCGTGGAAAAAACTATCATACTATTCTCGGCCCTTGACCATCGTCAGCGACTATGGGCGCCGGAACCAGCCGCTACTACGGGCCTGAACTTCGACACAGCTTCACGCAGCAGTCGCCTCTCGATTCACTGCTGGCGGATGCCCGGCGATGCTTGGACGGCGGAGGACACGCAGACGCCGGCGCCGCCGAAGCAGCAAAGGTTCTCGACGAGCAGTCCACGGGCGACCACCAACCCGGAGCAAGGTTTGTTGGAGGACACGGCGTCTACGTCGACGCAGCACTAGCAAAAACAATCCTGCAGTTTGCAGGCGACCACGCCGAGTTGGTCGAGCGTCTGCGCCTGCGCCACGCTAGTTTCCTCGGCCATGTCGCGGAGTTCAGACGCGACTTGCAGCCGTTGCACGAAACCGTCGTCGTCGCTGGCGACGAACAACAACTACTCAACGACGACGACGCGCTGCAACCTGCTGCTGCCCGTAGCGGTGGTGGTGGTGGTTTCGCCGCCTCTGCAACGGCCATGGCCAAGCTCTGAAACGACGACGCTTTGACGCCTGATGCAACGATGGTACGTGAACGTGGTGATGATGAAGCACCCAGCGAGGATGGGGAAAGTCAGCCCTAGCAGAGGATAAATCAAAGCAGAAAGGAACATATATCTGATGTATAAATAATTCGTACATGTCATTAAATTTTCCACAGCGTTGCATTGTTGAACTATAGTTTGCAACAATGTTTCTATTAGGTAAGAATTTGCTAAAAGTCTACATAACCTTGGATGTGAGTTGTTACTAGTGCTAACTATTGGGTGTGCTTATTAGAGATATCCCGTATATGATGAGTTGTGACAGACATGGGACTGACTGATAGCTGTGTAGTGTGCTTATGATGGTTCCCTACTATAGGGTTGATAGCCACTTGATTGATGGTAAACAGTGTGAGTAGCGTGCACAGTCTTTCATTTTGATTGAAGCATGTGATGGTCAAACCCACCGATGGA
The DNA here is from genome assembly GCA_030378355.1 of Eleusine indica. NCBI lineage: Eukaryota > Viridiplantae > Streptophyta > Magnoliopsida > Poales > Poaceae > Eleusine > Eleusine indica. Next base: position 53,668,862 of record CM059494.1, read on the forward strand.
TGGATTAACAAATCAATCGAGTTAATTAAAAGCCTACCTAAACCAAAGCTTAGAATTGTACTCCTGAACAATGATCCAAAGCTTTGAATTGTAGTAGGAAGCAACACGATGTGACGACAACTGAAGAATGAGACATCTGAACAATAATTAACAACTGCCTAGTTCTGAGCAGGCACCAGCAGGCAGCACGAAGCAATCCCGAGTACGTACACCAAGGTCGAGGAAGATATCAGCATCAGCATATCATCGACTCACACTCTCACTTTATTCTGGTAAAAAGCCCAACACGTTCCTCGGAGCGAGAAACGGAGGCAGGCAGAAATAGCGGGTTGATTTTTTCTTTTCTGGGTAGCAGAAACACGTACGCCTGTTGATTTTTGGCCGGCGGGCACGCCTGTACGTACCTTTGTTGCTAATAGTTGCAACATAAAATTTGCAAATGACGCAAAGCCTGGTCAAATGGTCACAAACTCAGATAGATGCGTTTGCACTCTATTATACGTACTGAGAGCTGACCAGATTGAAGCGAGGCCCACCATACGTTCGCACCCTCGACCTTGTTGGCAATGCAGAGGAGCCATGGCTGATCCGGTGATGAGTAGATTCCTCATCGCTGCCGTGCTCTCCGTGGCATCGGCGGCGCTGATATATGCTCGTCGACGGATGGGAGCCAAGGGAGACGACGAGCTTGTGACGCAGCTGTCCAACGGGTTCGCCTTCGGCTTCCTGCGCGTGGGCCCGACATCGCTAGTCGACCTCGCCGTGGTCCACCTGCCTTCCTCCTTCCCCCTCTGGCGCGCGACGAGGCTCAGCTTCGACCGCAGCCTGATCCTCATGTCCGGCGCGGTGCTGTGGCGCACGCTGAACTTGGACGGCGACACGGTGGCGCTGCTCAACTGGTCCGAGCTCATCGTCCGCCGGGTCGACGATCGAGAACGACGCCACGGTGGACGGCGACACGGTGGCGCAGCTTGTTGAGCTTCGATGTCGGCTTGTACCAGCCGCCGACGCGCCTCCAACGACAGCACACTTAGCTTGGAACGCAGAGCGCCACGGTAGCACCTGCTGATTATTTCCACGTCTTAATTCCATTCTTCTAGAACAAATATATGCTTGATTATAATCAAAGTATTCAGATTTATATAATATATTGAATGTAGTAATCCAACACAACTTTTAAGGTACATATACATTATTCGGTAGAACCCTCATATCTACGTTCCAATGTTTTCTGAGGACCGGAAAATATGTTCACGTTCTATGTATATATCCTGCTAGAGAGTCAATATACAGGAAGTCTCCTGCATTGAAAGTAGGGTGTATTCATAAATAGTTTTTTATTCTTTTTTTCTAAAGCCACCTAGAAAGTATTATCTGAATCGGTATATGTATATGTGTTGTTGATATAGATGTTGTTGTTACAACCGGAACACACATTTGTTTTCAAGACACACATAATTATGTTGCCATGTTCATGAATTCTTTTTTAATTTTGTTTTTCCAACAGCCACGTTAATGTGTTACAACACATGTTTTTTTTTCCTTTTGTTCTCTAAATAGGTTAAATTTCTAAAGTCATATATGGATACCGTGCATATATTATCCCAAACTGGTCTAGAATTTTTTATTTATTATTTACATAAAATTAAGTTATTTTTTGATTCAGATTCCACGAAAGATGTGCCATAATGGTTAGTTTACTGTAGAATACTTGCATGAATTTGATAAATTTAATCTTGTGTTCTGAATCGACATTTGTTTAGTCCCATAAACATCTAGTTTGCATATGCACTGATCCTTGCTGGCCACTGGCCTGGCCTGCATGCAGCAGGTTGTGCCTGATGTTACGATTTTAGACCAGCGGACAGCAATTGCCACTATTGCACATGTACAGCTCTGTTGGTAAGGGGGTTTTGAGAGCAAAAGGGGTAGGGCAAGCTCGCTCGGAGATTGGGAGAAAAGCGTGACAGGATAAAGGTGAGGAACCAGGGCAGGTTCAGAGAGCTAGAGATCGAGATTGGGGAGAAATTGGTGGCGATTTGGAGAGGAGTAACAGAATGGGGACATCTTTTGCTCACGGAGATAGATCAGAGGGCATACAAAGAGGGAGAGGAAGAAATAGGTCCAAGTCATTCAATATATGTCGATATATGTCACGTTGCATTCGATATATGACACTCACGCAGATAGCTCTTAGTGGAACAATTGGTCTGGGCGAGAATAGCTACTTTTTGTTCAATGGCCATTGAGGCATATATACACATGTACAGGTTGGTTTGCGTATGAACTGACTGAATACAACTTGCCTGCTATATGCGGGCAGATTGGAATGGTATTTTAGTCTATTATTTTTTAATAATAGTGATGGGTAATTTACATAATATTAATGATGGGTAATTCCAAATTATGTGGAAGAGTATTTTGGTCTAAATTTTTCATAATGACAGTGATCTCCTTGATAAAATAATATGCCTTACTCAAAGTGTCCATAGCAATGTGGAGGCACGTTCGCTCTCAAATAAACAACATGCTCTTGAGAGCAAACATGAAGACTTCTTTTTTTGATCAAATATATATATAATAGATAACTCATTAGCAAAGTGTCCATGCGTTGCTACGAACTTTATAAAATATAAAAAAATTTAAACATCTATATTTGTTTAGAGGTAGAGTATGATAGACATTTTTATTACATATCAATCAACCATATTGTTTATTTTGCTGGGCACAACAAAAATGTTGTCCTTACTAAATTTATCACTGACAATGAAAGGAAAATGGTAACATCACTGAAATATAATCACAGAATATATAGATCATGCGTTACTCAGGATTAAGTTTCAAACATCATTTGTTTTCAATATTTCGGTTTCAAACAATGGGATATGAAATTGATTATTCGAAATCAAACAGTTTGTACTTTTCATGGCCACATAATAATCACTTAGATGTAAAATATTCAGCAATTGAAAAGTTGAGAAAACTCGAGCACACTATGTATTAACCCATAAAGTCTAATATGTCCAGCTGAAGGACACAACAACATACAAGTGCAAACATTTCTGTGTTGTTGGCACACGCTTGTACGTGTCAAATTGTGACTAAGAACTTCCTTGTTGTTGGCACCTAAGTAGAGGAACAGTTCTGTGTTGTTGGCACCTAAGTAGAGGAACGGCAGCCGCAGGATATTATCACAGATGCAGAATCCATTGTAGTATTAATCGGTGCACAATCTCTTCATCCAGGAACACCGTTATGCATCTCTCTTTTGTTCAGTCAATCCACAAATGTCGCCGGCGTGTCATCGTTCATCGAGCAAGTACAACGGGCAATCACGAGTTCTCGGCCCGCCCGTGCGCGTGCTGAGAAAGTAAAAGGTGGTGTCCCTGACCGGCAATGGCAGATCTAGACCGAAAATGGAGGGGGGGGGGGGGGGGAGGGGGAGGGGGCTGAACTATATAGTATGAGCTATCTCTACAACTTATTATTTAAGGCGGCGTCATCCGCCGAACCTTCAAAAATTATTCTGTCAAAAAAAAGGGACCAACGTAAAGAGATAAGAAAAGGAAAAAAAATAGGTATCCAAAAAGGAAAAAAAATAGGTATCCCAAGGAGAGTCCCATCAGAATTAAGAAAAAAAAGATCCTCTACCAAAACAACGGACTTAGAAAAGGAAAAGAAAAAAATAGGTATGCGAGATGTGAGGGTAAGTATAATGATGTTGTCTCATAAGTTGTCTCATGCATACCACGTAATCTTAAGACGGATTATAAGACGACTTATACAATAGATGATATTATTAGTTGTCTTCTATTAATTATATAACTTCTTAATTTGTGGATATAAAATAGAATGCTTATATATTAAAGACTACTAGAACCCATACATTGGTATGAGAGTCGTCTCATACTCTTAAATTTTAGCGTATGAGGTGATTGCTATGCGAAACAACCACCTCTTTCTCTCACCACCTTCTTTCTCTTCCATATTATAAAAAATCCTATGTGACAATGCATGAGACGACCTATAAGACTGTCTACGTGTAGCATTGTACCTGCCCTAAGAAAAAAGAAAAGGAAAAGAACAGATATCCGATCCGGTCTGATCAGAATAAAAAAAACTGAAGTTTAATCAAGAATAAGAACTGGAGTCTGATATTAATAGCTTAGTTTCCTAGCAAAACACATCTGTCAGAAAAAGAGAAATAGCCAGAGTCCGATCAGAATCAAGAAAGATCAGTTTCCAAATTGATCAATTACCGATCCAGAATTTAAGTGTAGCACATATAAATAGAAAAGAGAAAAAACCGGATCACCCTTGTAATTGTAAAGAATAATTGTATTGAACAAACGACACCCCTGTAAGGCTGTGGGCCGCCGAGTTCCCAAGAAAACAAATCCCACACCCGTCACCGAGTTCAGCAAACATACCAAACAATCCAACAGTCCTGTACACGTAAAACTCTCGCCGAGTTGCCGCAAATCACCAGCCAGACCAAGTCATCGAGTTCCTGCAACGTGTGGCACATAATTTAACCCACCCAACTGTCACACCCCTATCCGGGGTATATCGTGTATTCCGTATCAATTTCTAAATCAGTAGCTGGTATACACATACAAATGATATAAAGTGATACAACGATCTTTATTTAGGTACACGCAGGGATAATAGAGTCATACAAGTCTTAAGTTACAAGCCAAAGGGGAGGACATGTCTGCCCTAAAAGAAAATTACAAGCAAGCTTTTGGGAGCTTCCACAGGCAATTTGAGCATAGTACGTGACCTACTCGTCAAACTCCTTGGATGCTTTATCCTCGTCTTTGTTCTCTGAGGGAATTTAGTTAAAGGCAAGGGTGAGTACATAAGGTACTCCACAAGCTCTACCTCTAGCAAGGGGGTAATATATGCGTTTGAGAAGTAGTGAAGAATAAGACTATGTCTCAGAGTTTTGCGGAATAGCGCGGATACATGGGTATACGTATGGAACCAATGGGGTTTTTTCGAGAGGGAAAGCCGTTTTATAACTTTTGGTTGGTTGAACCTGAGTGAGATTCAATCGATCCCAACAGTTCCCACTTTTAGCTGAGCCTTCCAACGCGTAGTCATAACGACTCTGGTACATCATGCCATTTCTTCACCAAAACACGGGTTTCACTACACCCACTCACACGTCAAGAAATTTCTAAGAGCCCAATAATTGGTGTGTCATGACCAGTGACAACGAACATCTGAATGACTTAGGGTTAACTCTGTAGAGCTTAGTACACTGTACCCACAGGCTATGTGCTCTTAGCTACGGATCACATAGCCCTCTCACTTCACCCAGGCACGTCCACAATTCTACCATGAAGCTCAGGAATTCCACCATCATGACACTTAGTCATATCACATCAAGGCACACAACTAATAATTTTGCCAAGTACTGGATTTATCATCACATCACCGCTCCAATCCCTGAGTCTGTTTCTACTTCGCCAGCGATACTTCCTTGTTGCGTTACCCATGATCCACGTTACTCCTGCCCATACAGGTTCTATGGTTGTACTGAAAATACCACCAAATTAAGGTCTTAGCTAGTCGTTTCCTAGTTGGTAGGACAAGCACTCGTCCATGACAGGTGGACCTACACCGGAGATACCATCACCAAGTATTCTGCACCAGTACTAAGAGTCTCGCCCGCAGCCACACTATCCCATCCACTTCACCATAACACGTTCATTTATCACCCACCCATTCCTACACACACACCATCAAACATCGTTTCACCCATTTTGTAAACTTGATAGTGGAGAGTGTGGTGACAAGCGTCACGAGTCCTAAGCGTATACTAGCAAGGTAACGTTATTATTAGTAGGACTAATAATAACTTCCTAAGTTTATCAAGGCATAGGGATATCAATTACGGTTAAACAAGGATCTAACATCCCTATCTTATATAGACGGTATGAATGCTAGCTTTCACACAAGTGGATTTGAACTAACCAATCATAAAGTGACAAGAAAATAATGCTTATAAGAAGCAGGCTCTAGTTGGGCACATTTTTAAAATAATAGGAGCAGTCATGATCAAGGGATAGATAGAGCTTGCCTCCTAACGCGTCCTCGAAGTCTTTCTCGTAGTCTGGGTCCTCGGCCTCTTGCTCCTGGTTCTCTTCGTCTGCGAAAACGCGAGCTACGCGTAAGCTATCGGAACATAAAATAACACATAATCAAAGGAAAAGCCAAATAGTGAGAAAACCAGAAGTTAAGGGGAGATGAGGTGGGCTTCATGGGTTAGGGTTCGAGACAACGATTCCAGCAGCGTAAGAATTGCTTAAATCGGAGCTACGGTTTGAAAACTAGGGCTTTTGAAACTTTTAGAGACCTATTTGCAAATTCTAGAAAGTTCTAGGGATCTGTTTGTAATTATAAAGTCTTCCGAGGGCTTGGGTGTAAAATTTCAGGGGCTGAAAGGTAATTGCAAAAAAGTACAGGGACTTTTCTGTAAAATCTATGGACTAAAACATAAATAAAATAAAGCTAAGGGGCTAATTATAAAAACATAGGGTTCTAGGTTTTCCTCTATTTTCCAGAATTATTTTTCTGTTGGAAAAGTGGTGGAATTAGTCTACGGCTCTGTGGACCGGGAGACAAGATGGGGTCTACGGGTCCACCGTGGACCGATTACACAAAATGGGCCCACGGCCGTTGATCTCGTGATTAGCGGCCTAGATTTACATGGGCGAAGGGGTATGCTGGTTCTAATCGTGGCCGATGATGGCTCGATGGACGGCTGGGGGTGGTCAGCGGTGGTAAGCGGTGGCCGGAGGGCGAGATGACAGCGGCGCCATGGACAGCAGCTCCGCCGCTCGTCATAGGGCCCCCGAACGGCTGGAATTCGACGCCAATAACTTCTAACGGATCCGGGAAAGGAACCGCGTTCCACGGTGGTGATCGCATGGTGGGGAAAGGCTTAGGACGACTCTCGGCTAAGGGAGTGGCTCGAGGAAATTAGAGCGGAGAGAGAGGGAAGAAGAGAGCTTGGCACTTGCCTTGGAGCAATGATGGTGGCGGCGAGGGGTTAGCGAGGAGGGGTGGCTCTATTTATAGGTAAAGGCGTGGTTCAGGTTAGCTCTTGGCGTCCTGGGGAATAACACAACAACTCAAAGAGCGGCAAGGGATTCTTCTGCTCAAGTAAACAAACCGAATTTTTAGACACAAGAGGTAGCCCACAATAGTTAATGACGAACGGTGGGAGACTCTGAGTGAAACTCACCAGAAGTAGATGAACAAAATGATATTTGCCAACATGACCAGAGAATCCATATGCTTTACACAGGAAGGATCAAAGGCTCTCTCCTGCGAGTGCTGCAGGCCGCAGCCCCCTGCCTGCCCCTCGTGCGCACGCAACCAACTGGCCATCACACTGACCCGATGGTGAGGCACACCGTTGCGCACGCCCCCGATGGGGCGAGCCTGGCGCGGCACCGTGACGCGCACTAGGTCCTCCCAAGGTAACACCGCCAGACTGCCCTGGAACGGATGCCCACGCCCGCAGCCAGGAGCACGCTTACCCCCATCGGGATCTGGCCTCCTGTCGACCGGAGAGAAAATTGAGGAAGGAAAGGCTAGAATGCAACAGCACCAGCAATGGAACAGAGGATCGAATCCGCTGTCAGGAAGGGCAGCACCGAGGACGGAGCTCGGGCTCGGATTTTTGACACCGACGGAGAGAGAGCCCAGCAGGAACCGCCTACGCGAAAGGACCGTCGGGGAGAAGCAGGATAGGACTGACCTACGGGGACGGAGCTCCAATGTTGATCATTGAAGCCGCAAAGGGAGGTCGCGGAGGGCACCGACGACATGGAGAAGCTCGGGGAAAGGGATCTCGCGTGAGAGCAGCAACCTCGGTAGAGGACGAGCTCACACTCACACGGTCACACTACGTGTAGGAAGATTACGGGAAGCTTCCAGGGCCAGTGCTACTTTCGTTTGGGTTGGTCCAAAATAACACGTCAATGGGTACCACTCCAGAACCTTTTGCATCTAAATTCAGAATCCTACTTGGGTTGCTTCTCAGTCGTGATAAAAAAAAGCATATAAACAAAAAAAATACTGTGTCAACCTAAATTCAGAATCCTACTTGGATTTCTTTAGCCGCACAAACGATTACTTTAGCGGCAAAAAAAATACTGTATCGAACAACACAAACATCGTCTGTGCGGCTAAAGAAAAATTAAAAGGAGACCTGCCTTAACAAAAAACATAATTAATTTTTCATTTAGATTAAAAAAAGTTGCGCCAAATAAATTATATATAGACTTGTTTTAGTAAATTGATCTTTATCTTAGTGTTTCATAAAGCCACAAATCAAAGAAAGTACTAAGCCTTTACTAAAAATTGGGTGTAAAAGGTTCATATAGGTTATGTGTTGGCTTAGTTTGATGTTGACCCACGTGAGTCCGGTTCATATATGATATATGCTTGTGCATCCACATAGAGTCTTATAGAAAAAAAAACCCACCAATCTCAACATCCCTTGTGTACGCTGCCGCTATCATCCTTCTCCGAGTCTCTGTGCGCTTTATCGTTAGGCTGACACTTGCTATGCTCTGAATACGACACCGTCAACCCACCTCATGCCGACACCGTCAACCCGCCTTATGCCTGCACGCGTCATAGGTTGCATGTCCAGCTTTTCACATATATGTTGATGTCTGCCCTGGTTTGCACACGACGTGGCTGCTCGTGCCGGCTGGTTGCTCTGCGTTATCTATCAATGCTGCTAGGCCATTGTTGAATGAACAATGTGGAGCTATCCAGAGTGAAGTTTACAAATATTTTGTATAAAAAACAAGTTATCTTTTTTAAGCCCGTAGCAATGCATGGAGCGGACCCTCACAGAAACGGTGCATGTGTCGACCCTACATGGGTCACGGCATGGCATATGAGCCGGCACTGAATACAGACATGTCCGAGATAGGAACATTCCTGGTAGCTTGCCCAATATGGGTATGTTGTGTCGGTGTTCCGACGAGAACATCAGTCCTTTGAGGAGGGATGTTTATTACATCCCAACCCATTGAGATTAGGTCTATTGTAGAGCAATTGTGTGCATGAGAGATGAAAATTTAGTACTTGGGTGGTACGTGTGCAAGCTGTATCTTGGAGGTTACTTACATCAATTCTTTGTACTATTAAAACTAACCTTCGATCAGTCATACTGCCTTATTCCATACACGGTAGCTTTCTTTTATATATTGCTTGATCAAAGTGCTGCATGCTTGATGTACTTTACCTCCTTTTCTTAGAAGAAAGTCTTCTCATCTATTGTGAGTTATTCTCTCCTATTCTTGTCAGCTTTTAGACTGATGTATGCTAACTTTGAGTTTTTATCAGTTTATAGACTCATGACCCGATGTATTTTCAATTTGTTTTTTTTAATCTAAGAGCAAACATGGTGTGAGTAATATCAAGAAATGTCGTTCTACAGATTGTCATGTCTAACTTGATATGTTTTAGTAACCATGAAAATTTGGTTAGTTATGTATCGTGTGCATGTGAATCTGAAATTTAAAACAAGAGTTGTGTTTATATATCGCACAATATAGTGTTGCTTCACTATTTGTATATATAGCTATATTGACATTTAATATACATGAAATTTACACATGGTCAAATAACTTATGATATTTGTTTGGTACATTTATGCATGTTAAATTCTCTCATAGGTTAATATTGTAGAAGGTTATAAACATCAAATATAATTTAAAGTATAGGCCCAACAATGCTAGCAGGTCAATGCTACTGAAACGTTTTAGTATATTTGATCAATAAAGTTTGTTTGTGTAAGTTTGGTTGATCAAAATCAAATATAAATATTATAACAATATGTCTGTGTGTTGCTACGGGCTTTAATATTGCCTTTGATATTGCACTTTCCATACAAGTGTTGTCCTCTCTCATCGATCAGAGCCTTTGTTTTCCCTCTTTTTCTGAAAATGTATAATTAAAAATTTATCGAATTCCCTTCTATCTTTATATAAGTTCATTCAGTCTGAATGCAACCTTCTTCATATTAGCAGTCACAAAGATCAGATTGCCCCATCATTATTAAACACCTCGCAATGAATTATTTATTCTAAACCTCTGACTGCTAATTGTTCATTCGTAGCAATCACAATCTCATTGTTCAGTATACTTCACATGGATATATAGTTGTGATGAGACATTTGCTATAGCAAAGTAGATTTGTACTATCAACTGTCGAACTACTCATCTATATTTTAGGCCACTTCAAATCATGGACCTTATCAATCTACATCATAAAAATGGTTGGCCACCATCCAACTAAATGACGTATGAAGAGTAAATAGTGTCTTCTTCTCGGACACGGACGAGAACCTTACATGGTGAGGAGGACGTACCTTATTTTGTAGCCACAGCAGATGTTGTTATGACCTGATTAGGGTTCATCGTCTACATCAGCACTTGTCGTTCCTGCCGCTCTCTGTAATAAAGCAGGTACTCATTTCATCAGACAATTTGATTTCAAAAAAATAAATCGTCAGACATTCAGACCCAAAACATCGCTTAAGAATTCACAAACAGACCCAACAGAGAACAGACCTTGGATCGACACCTGCATCAGCATTCAATTGAACGAAACTTAGCCCTCCCTGGTGTATGGTGCTTTCAACCCTCTCCCTTTCCACCTCACAAGCTTGGAGCAAGGTGAGCATCACTGCACTGCTTGCCATCTGCCTCCAAACAATTGTGTTTGGCTCTGTTCCTAACACGAGAATCACATTAAATTGTAATAGAAAATCTGTAAACCTGCAAATGATCTCTAGTTTAATCCAGTATAGCACAAAGCTGTAATTGAAGATGGTTATATCCAACTTGATTTCTGAACCACAAATGCCATAAAATGCTACTCACCCGGATTTAAATTGTTGACACAGTTGATTTTTTTAATTATATTTGACCATTCATTTTATTCAAAAAATTTTAAAAATTATCAGATATTTCATTGCAATTTATTTATTACCAAACAAAGTTGAAACCTACCATATAATTTATATATTTAAACAAATATTTTAAATAAGACGAATGATCAAATATAGCTAAAAAAGTTAACTGCATCAACAATTAAAATTTGGAGGCAGTTGTAAACAAGCGAGCATCTGTCAGGTAACAGGTCCTCCACAGTCGTCTCCTTCACAGCATAGTAGCCCAGGTCTAGCAACAGCATTGAGGCTCAGAGGCAAAACTGAACGATGACGGTGGCGATTGGGTCGCGTGCTATGCAGCGCAGGAGGGGAGGGATGCAAACTGGGTTGGAGGCTTGGAGCCGAGTCTGTATGAAGCCGGCTACTTCTGGTTCTGATCCTAGGACGCCCATGAGGTTTTCTGGCAATCCACAAAGGAAATCAACAGTGACAACAGTATCGGCTAGCACCCACGATGGAGAGGAAAAGCCCACGAAGTGAAAACATACGCACGAACAGGTATGAGGTCGTCGTCTTCCTTGTAAGCACAACGACATTCCGCCATTGCTGAAATTTAAAGCTCCAATTGACAGCTACAAGTGGATAGAACAGTTGTTGATTATCAAAACAGAATCCACAAATGTAGAGAATTAACCTAAGGTGTGGACCTGAAACAATATACTTCACAAAGATGGTGAACAAGAACGCCTCCAATGGCAGCGGTGGCGGCGCTTGACGCTGAGGCAAAGCTAGGCAATGCAACACAAGGAGAGAGCGAGTTAAGATTGACAATAGCACGGGACACGTTTTAAGAACATGGGTCCTTACCTCCCTCAAATTTGAATCGGACTCCAACTCTCGAAATTATAAAGTGGAAACGAACTCCTCGTGATTCTCCGCGATGCCTATGACTGCGAACACGAAGTGGACGACGACACCTCTCCTATTAAGGAGTAGAGACTAGCAACGAGTCTAGCCTTCTAAGCAGTTGACTACTGCAACCTCCTATCAAAGACAAATTCAAGGACGTCGTCCACTTGGAGTGTGCCGACAATACTAAAGACCGGAAGTGATGTTCAAGATTTCAAGAAAAAATGATGTCGGGAATATGGAGGAGTAACATTGCATTTTACATTTTACTTAAAGTGTTTATATTTTATTTATAATTATCACATGATACTAAACATGATGCGCCAAAATCCAAATTTGAAAATATTTGATTATATTCTTTTGTTTTCAAGAATTTTATTAGAAAGTATATGTGATCCAATAATAATTTAAAATTATTATTTAGAGTTTTAAAATGTTAAAGCCCCTAGCAACGCATAAGCACATTGCTAGTGCTAATATAAATGATGAAGGGGGCCTCCATAGAGCGGCGGATAGTAGGGGGGGGGAGCTCGAGCCCCCCCCTGCTCCACCGTTAGATCCGCCACTACTTACCGGTGAGTGACTAACGCTGTCGACGATGTTGCTGCCAATGCCGCAACGCATCTCGGGATGTCGTCGAAGAACGCGGCCACAGCCGTCGTGGAGCGGCTAGCCGCGGCCTGCAGCTCCTCGACTCTGTGCTTCGCCGCCAATGTCTTGGCGGCAGCTCGGAGCTCTGCAGAGAGGGCCTCCACACCTGCCTGCTGCAGACAGTTGCGTCACCATGCCCGCCACAGCACAGCCTGGCGACCGCCATGCACCAGTGCAGCGCAGCACAAAGGCGCGGTATCACATGAACCCGGATCAGAACGCAATCCAACCCTATGCCGGCTATCAACACTCCCCCGAAGAGGCCAGCGACTTATCTGAGACTCAAGATGATGTAGTAGGGCATCATGTGCTCGACCCTATGCTTGGTTTGTTCGTTCTAAGTGAAGGAGATATATATAGGACCGGGCCGCTGTAGGAAGACAAAGACGAGTGTGCACAGGAGCCATGGAGGAATGGCTGGCTGCAGTGCGAAGCCAGGGGGCTGGTGGGGGTCGCCATAATATCAGAGACCCCCTTTAATTTGCTTGCTAATCAACATGGGTTAGCACATCCAGCCCCCCCCCCCCTCGCCCCCCCCCCCTATGGATAGTTGGGCTTCTTTTTCTTGGTCTGTTAGCAACTAGGAACCCAGGATTATCAATCGAATCCGGCCAGCCCAACTTAATCATAAGTCAATGTTAGCAAACGTATTCCGCAAGCAATACACAAGGCATATCGAGATAGGACTTAGGAAGTTAGGATTTGTTTCTATTTTCTGTTAGCTGTTTTTACGTCATGTAATCCTTCCTCTATCTCTACGCATGTGTACTTTATATGCCGTGATTGGCATCTATCAATCTATTGCGTTGAGTTATTCCGCTTTCATGGTATACAGAGGGGTTCGTTCCTCCTCTCGCTTCCGCTCCCTTCTCTGTCGTCGGCATCTCGCCGTGGCCATCCCTACCCTTTGAAGCTCGGCGCCCTGCCATCTTCCCTACCCTCCATCGCCATGACCAACACCACCGACGATGCTACTGCTTCTGCCACAGAGATCGCCCAAGTTCGTGCCGCCATCGCTGAGGCTACGGCCTCTGCCAATTCGGCAGCCGCTCTCCTTGCAAAGTACGAGGATCTTGAACAGTCCCAGCTTCACGCGCAGGCCGTTGTTGTGACCAACATCAAGGCGATGATCCTCCTTGAGCTCGACCAGACCTCTCCTCACTACAATTGGTGGCGCTCGCTATTCCTCAACACCCTGTCCAAGTACGGCCTGGATACCCTAGTCCTCTCCGATGATGTCGATGTTTCTCAGGACACGCATTGGCATTGGATGGATTGTACGGTCAAATCTTGGCTCTACATCACGGTCTCATCCGATCTCATCGAGGCTGTGTCTACCTTGGCGCCGATGTCATGCTCCCTTTGGTTGGGCCTTGAAGAGCAGTTCATCGGCAATAAGGAGACCCGTGCCATCCTCCTCGATGCTGAGTTTCGAACACTCATTTAGGGAGATCTCTCGGTCACCGACTACTATCGGCGGATGAAAAGTATGATGGACGCCTTGGGAGACTTAAGCGAGACCGTCCTCGACCGCACTCTTGTCCTCAACGTGCTTCGCGGCCTCAATGAGAAGTACTCCCACCTTGTGGCGCTGGTCACCTGTACCCGGCTGTTTCCCCTATACCGCAACGTTCGATCCGATCTTCTCATTGAAGAGTCAATCATGGCCAGCAAAGCAGTGACGGCGCCCATGGCACTCACTGGAGGCACCTCCGGTGGCTCCCTGCCACATCGCCCTCCTGCCCCGACAACCTCCGGTGACTAAACCTTTGCACTCCCACCACTCATGAATGGGCCTTTGAGATTTTTCAGGAATTATTGTGAATATTAATGGGTCAAGCCCATATAATTCCATCAATCCCCCACCAGATCTCAAAATACCAGCTAGACTTTGCCTCATCCCACTGTTGTTTAATATACCAGTGTTTTCAGTAGAGACTGTTACGTTGAACTTCCACCTAGAACAATAAGCTACACTTATTCATAACTTTAACAATGGACTATGTCTTGAATTGCAAGTTTTGTACAAACAAGTTTCACTTACTGTCATAAATGATACTAGACCTCCAGTAGGCTTCTCCGCGGGTGGAGCATATAGTTCATACTCCCTTGGTCTTTCATGAGCTTAATAGAGATCACCGAAATCTCACAGATTGCAACCTTATAACAATCAGGCTCATATAGGTGTATTTATTCAAGATTGTTCTGTAGGACAACATCTTCACTATTTAAAGCCAACTGAATATATTAAGGCAACAACCAACCTGTCATACAGATATCGAGAGTAATGCATCACTTCTCGAGTGGGTTAGAAGAGGTTACTCTCATACTAACCAATAGCTTGTTCTTCCCAGGTCCTACTTCACGGGATCTCCGATCACATAGGTTGGGTTACTACTATGGAATAGCACATATGGGTCTCATATCCATCTCCTTCGATGCATTGTCTATCACATTACGTGACAGCCTCTTAGTGAATTGATCTGCCAGGTTCTGACCAGTTAAAATATATTCTAGTGATATGACTCCGGAGAACGTCTCTTAATATGTCTTGATGACTTCATATTGTCCTTAGAATTATTCACTTTGACTATCACAGTTTGATTGTCACAATTCATGAGGATTGTCGGCACAGGTTTCTCGACAATAGGCAAGTCCATCAAGAGCTCACGTAGCCAATCGGCCTCAACTGTAGTTGTATCTAGTGCGGTAAGCTCTGCTTTCATGGTAGACCTCGTCAAAATGGTCTGTTTGCATGATCTCCATGAAACAGCAGCACCACCAAGAGTAAATGCATATCCACTTGTGGCATACAGCTCGTCAGCATCAGATATCCAATTGGAATCACTATAGCCCTCTAGTACTGCTAGATATCCAGAATAATGAATTCCATAATCCATAGTACCAACTAAATAGTGCATTACCCACTCAAGCGCACGCCAATGATCATCTCCCAAGCAAGAAGTAAACCAGCTCAGTTTTCTCACAGCAAACGAGATGTTAGGCCTTGTAGCACTAGCTAAATACATAAGTGATCCAATAATCTGAGAATATCTTAATTGGTCTCTGCCAATTCTCTTATTCTTTCGAAGGATCAAGCTGAGATCATAAGGTGTTGGAGAAGGCTTGCTATCCTTGTAACCAAAATGGTTCAAGAGCTTCTCAACATAATGAGATTGCGTAAGAGTAATCCTATTCTCTCCTTTGATTAGCTTGATGTTTAAGATAACATCAGCCTCATCCAGATCCTTCATATCAAAGTTTTGGCATAGAAAAGTCTTGACCTCATTGATCACATCAAGATTTGTTCCAAAGATGAGTATGTCATCAACATACAAGCACAACATAACTCTCTGACCCCTACCATGATGGTAGTACACATATTTATCAGCCTCATTGACTGAAAAGCCTGCTGCTAGAAGTGTTGAATCAAATTTCTCATGCCACTGCTTAGGAGCTTGTTTCAGATCATATAAATATTTCAACAACTTACACACCTTGTCTTCTTGACTCTTTATAACAAATCCATTTGGCTGATTCATATACATTTTCTTATCCAACTCTCCATAAAGAAAAGTTGTTTTAACATCCATCTGATGAACGATAAGACCATGTGAGACAGCTAGAGCAAGTAATACACGAATAGTGGTCAATCTAGCAACAGGTGAATAAGTGTCAAAGAAGTCTTCGTCTTCTTTCTGAGTATACCCTTAGCCACAAGCCGAGTCTTATACTTATCAATAGTACCATCAGGCTTAAGCTTTTTCTTGA
Source organism: Eleusine indica (assembly GCA_030378355.1). NCBI lineage: Eukaryota > Viridiplantae > Streptophyta > Magnoliopsida > Poales > Poaceae > Eleusine > Eleusine indica. Next base: position 53,685,124 of record CM059494.1, read on the forward strand.
ACACTCATTTACAACCCATAGGTTTACAACCATATGGTCTATCAACAACTTCCCAAGTTCCATTAGAAAGAATAGAGTCCATCTCACTATGGACAGCTTCTTTCCAGTCATCTGCATTAGAAGATGCATATGCCTCTAAAATGGTTCTAGGAGTGTCATCCACAAGATAAACAGTAAAATCATCACCAAAAGACGTTGCAGTCCTTTGTCTCTTGCTCCTCCTAGGAGCTTCACTTTCAATCTTCTCATAGATTGGTTCAAGTGTTTGTTCAGCATGATCAGAAAATACACTAGGTTCAGGAGTTGTTTCGGCAATCACATCAGAAGATAATTTAGACATGCTATGTAAATCTTTCATAGGAAATATGTTCTCAAAGAAAGTAACATCACGGGACTCCATTAATGAATTAACATGAACATCAGGCACCTCGTATTTAACCACTAAAAATCTATAGGCAATGCTATGATGAGCATATTCAAGAAACATACAATCCACAGTTTTAGGTCATAACTTACGCTTCTTGTTGATTGATACGTTAACTTTGGCCAAACAACCCCATGTGCGTAAGTAAGAGAGCGATGGCTTTCTACCAATCCATTCCTCATATGACGTCTTCTCCTTATTCTTCATGGGAACTCTATTTAGGACATGACATGATGTCAATAAAGCCTCCCCCAACCATGTCTTAGATAATTCAGTCGTGTCTAACATGGAATTGACCAAGTCAGTCAAGGTGTGATTCTTTCTTTCGGTAACCCCGTTTGATTGGGGCGAATAGGGAGGCGTCCTCTCATGTATCATATCATGTTCCACACAGATTAAGTCAAACTCATTTGAGAAATACTCCCCACCATGATCGAACCTAATTCTTTTGATCTTTTTCTCTAGTTGAGTTTCAACTTCAGCCTTATAAATTTTAAAGTAGTTTAGAGCCTCATCTTTCGTTTTTAGCAAATAAACATAGCAATATCTAGTCGCATCATCAATCAAAGTCATGAAATATCTTTTTTCACTTTCAATCAATATACTATTCATCTCATAAAGATCTGAATGTATAAGTTCTAGCGGTGCTAACTGTCTCTCCTCTGCAGCCTTGTGAGGCTTTCGAGGTTGCTTAGATTGCACACAACTTGAGCACTTAGAACCTTTGACAATGGAAAAATTCAGAATTAAATTCAAGCTGGAAAGTCGAGATATAGAACCAAAATTTAGATGACATAAACGTGAATGCCAAACACTAGCATCACTCTCATTAACACCATCACAAATATAGTTCACAGACTTATTGTAATAATCTGAAAGGGAAAAGCGGAACAAGCCTCCGCACTCATAGCCTTTACCAATAAATTATCTACCCTTAGACACGACAACTTTATTCGACTCAAGCACTATCTTAAAACCATCCCTACATAAAAGGTAGCCACTAACAAGATTCTTCTCGATAGAAGGAACATGTTATATATTTTTCAATTGGACAATCTTTCCTAAAGTGAACTTCAGCTCGACCGTGCCAACACCATGAACAGAAGCATGTGACCCATTCCCCATTAGGAGGGAGGGATCCCGGGTGACCTGGTAAAAGTAAACAAAGAAGCATCAGCACACACATGAACATTAGCACCAGTATCAAGCCACCAACTAGTAGATTAAAATACAGAAAAAAAAACATATGGTAAATTATCATACCCACTATTTTCTCAAGCACTGGTCACCATGTTCGCAGTCTTCTGTTGTGGAGGCTTTCTTACTTTGCGTTCTGGACACTTCTTTGCCTAATGCTCATTAGAACCGCAAACAAAGCATATGCTCATTAGAACCGCAAACCGCAAACAATAACAGCGCCCAAGAATATTATGTTGGCTTCACTGTAGGCATTTTCTTGATCTGCAGTGAGATCGCCTTCAGGTTTGCCAGTGGACACCCAGAACATATTCATGATAGTAAGTCACAGAGTGACTTTCACTTGCCATCTCTTAAAGTGCACGTCAGTGAATTTCTCTAGCCTCAGTGCATCGACAAATCCAGCCATAAAACTAAAGTGCCTATAATAAGGTTTTTGGATTGTTGGATAAATTAGCACTTTTAGTTTTATATTAATCCAGAAATAAATCATAAGCATGATTAACAGATTGCATGATGAATTAGACAAGTTTACGTAAGATCTAGACAGGTCTATAAGACCAGACAAAATCATAGCATCTACCATACTAGCAACATCCATCATAGATAAATAGATCACGAAAGCTAGTATGAAAGACATGGTTTGAGATGAGAGTATATACGTTTCCTTCTGGACTAGGTAGAGGAGGTGGCAACGACGTGTAGCACCATCACGTTGTTGGCGACGGCGGGTGAGACCGACTCGACGAAGAGGAAGACGAGCCGTGGCGACGAGCTTGACGAACACGAGGAAGCGATCGAGCAGTCGCGTAGAGCGCTTCCCAAAAACCTTATTCACCCTCTCCCAGTGCAGGATCACAGAGGACGACGGTTCCGGAGACCTGCTCTCCCGTTCGCCGGTGCACGCCGACGATCGGGATGGAGAAGTCTTGACGGCGCAACAGTAGCGAGAGGCAAAATCGTAGGCGATTGCGTGATGTGATTTGCGACGATACCCGTACATATTTATAGGGAGGAACCGCTAGGGTTGGATGTCCCGTAACCGAGTCGATTACCATATTAATACGTTGATTTTCATAATCAAATATATGGAACACGTAGCAAAAAGAAAGTGTAAAAGGAAGTTGCGTCACCGCAAGGCAAGGGACCGAATTTCAACGGACCATTCACGTAGGTGATGCGCGGCCGCGCCCACGCCCACACCCGGCGAGGTGAGCGAGCGCGTGTGTTTTTCCTTCTTCTTACCCACACACTTACAAGAGATGCTAGAGCAACCAACCTTATAAGTTGGACTCCCTCCACCTCTACTAGCAATGTGGGACTAAACTTTTGCACTCACATCACTCATGAATGGGCCTTTGAGATTTTTCAGAAATTATTATGAATATTAATGGGCCAAGCCCATATAATTCCAGCAGCTATTCCCCTATGCAAGCATCGTAGATTCAGCCACGTACTCCATCGAGTGCCATGAGGTGGCCCCTGCCCAAGTATCTCTGCATGCGCTGTATAAAAGTGAACCATCCAGTTTGACAAACGAGGCAAGTGCCAATAGAGGACGATTATTATTTCATCCACGTTATATTCTCATGCTAGAAAGTCTTTTGTTGGTCCTTATAATTAAGTTTGTAGTTTATGTTTACCTAAAAGAAAAGGATAGTTGAAGAGACTGGATGTCTGGTGGATTCATAATATTTTTTTCATTTTTTATAGATATTGTTACTTCAATTTTACTAAAGTAGTTGCATTAATCATGTTTAGGTGTAATTGTTAGAATTAAATAACTTTTATTTGGATATGAAACATGAGTAAAAACACAAGAGAAATGATATATGCACCTAACAATAATATATGACTCACTTATACGATCAAAACTTATATGACTTATTAGAAGTTCACATAATAAAAACAGTCATAAGTTGTCTATGTTTATATAGAGTTATAAATTATTATCAGATCCACAAAAGTCTTGGAAATAGAAAGTTTTTTGTGTAATTCATTTGGTAATGTAACTTAAATCTGAGCTAGCTATATACAGAAATAAAACAACATAACTTAATATATATAATTTACTAGCAAAGTGTTCGTACGTTGCTACGGGTTTAAAAAACAAAACACTCTTTATGATTTAAATATAAATTATTTATATAATATATTGACTTTTTTAGATTAAAGATCATATTTGTATTACCGTTGGTGCTTGTTAGTATACCATTTTATATGTCAAAAGTAATAATTTTTTTCACCATTTTTTATCATATTCTCATCATAAATATGTTTTTTAAATCTCTAATGTTAATGATTTCCATATGTAGTGTTGTTTGATTGCTATGTTGTAAAATAAAGTGAAATGACACTAAAAAAAGCCCAAATATGAGAACTACCAATATGAAACCCAGCTCGCCATGCAAAGAGTGCTTTTCACAAGAATATAACGTCTACAAGACACCCCTGGACCTCTATGAAGCCCAACATGCAATTCACGCAGTCTAAAAATAGTACTATATTGCAACGCGATTTTGAACTTGAAGTCGTGCTCTAATGAGAAAAATTAAAACATGAAAGTTGTAGATCTCGTCGAGACTTTTTTGAAACATATATGAATCATATTATTTGGACTTCGGAGCTAGAATATATAGGCCCCACATAGAGACCTGTGTAGAGGAGTCCAAATTAGAACAAATATTTTTGCATCGCATATTTGAAAACCAAAACGACGGAATCTGGACTTCCATTGAATACCAAAGTTTTCGAGAGCTACAAGATAGAGTTTTCAAGAGCTACAAGATAGAGTTCGAGTTTGACTCATTTGAGCTCCGGATGAGGGATTTATGATTTTTATATTTCGGTACTTGATATGAAAGGTACGAAATCGATTTGGATTCAATCTCTAACTTTGTGGACACAAAGTCGACGACCGTACCTCAATTAATAGACTGTAGAGATATTAGAACAATGAGTTCTATTTGAAGCATATATATTTATGGAAGTGAAGAGTGAAACAATAGGTAAAGCGAGGGGAAGAAGAGGGAAGGGGTTTATTGGCAATAGCTAGTTGAAGCTTATAATCTAATTTGTGTTATTCTTTGATAGCTGGTACGCGAGTACAATGCTTCCATGAGAGGTGTAAAATGGAAAAGGTCAACCAAGTGCAATACCTTACTTTTGCACATGGTAGAGACTAGTAGAAGACTTTAATTTTTTGTTATTATGTTGTAACAATAAGGTGATTTAACTGGAGGTATTTACATGAGCCATACTTATTTTTGTTTGTGTTAGTGATTTTCTCGGTTTATGATGAAATCAAAATCAACAAGTTGAATTCATGGTTTTTAAAATGTTTTGTATGATATTCCGCACAATAAAGTATGTACACGATCAAGCTCTTATCACATGATTGATTGGAAGATACTCTCGTGCCACGTGACCGCCATCAACTAACGTCACTTTAGCGCCCACTGTTACACGCCTTCTTCCAGGTGTCCTTGAGGGCGTCCACACTGGTTTCATTTCAAGTATCTTTACGGTGCCACCTGTTGAAAAAAGGACGTTGTGTGTTCTGACACTGTAACAATAGGCGTTGCCAGATGCTTCTGCGAGCGATTAGATATAGCTGAAAGAGTGGAGCCATGCTTGTAAAAGCGAGTACACACAGAGAGAGAAAACAGCGCAGAATCGTCGCGCCGTGCTCTGTCACCGGATTTTGGGTAGGATGGGCGTTCGGTTAAATCGGTTAGTACGGTTCGGTTAATTCGGTTATGGAACATTTCGATTATGCAAAACTGACAACCGAACCGAATCAGAAAAAAGCAATAACCGCGCACTTCGGTTACGGTTAATTCGGTCCGGTTTTGCGGTTAATCATAAAATAAATGAATATTGCTTCTTTCAGTACATAATCCATCCATTAAAACAATAAAGTGAAAAAACTTGCACAAACCAACACAAATATCACTTAAAAACATGGTCTGATGCATAATCACGTAGTGTCACATGACAATCAGAGTCTCACACAAATAAGAGTACAAACATATTCTAGTCTCAATTCTCATACAAGACACAAGACAGACTCGAATAAAAAGGGGTAGGGGGAAACAATACTAGTGACCAAAGCTCCAACTCCAACCTTCAATCAATCAATATTGATTGTTGTATCATTGGTGTCTGATTTGCTCTTTGACTTGGAAGAAATTACCAGGCCACCTAGTCCATCGATCAATGCTGAAATAGAACAAAATTGAATTAGTTTATGAATCAGGCTAAAACATAATTGAACAAAGAAATAAAATTTTTACTTGATTTACCTTCCTCTATTTTTGCCAACTGTTCAGGGTCCTCTTCAACACTAAGGCAAGTTGATCCTCGCAGCCAATCTTGTGAACAAACAAGGCGCTCAACCATCTGTGGTGTGAGCGAGCTCCGAAAATCATTAAGAACACGACCACCTGTGCTAAAAGCTGACTCAGATGCAACTGTTGATATGGGAATTGCTAACAAATCACGGGCCATGTGAGACAGTATTGGGAATCTATGAGCATTGTCCTTCCACCACTCAAGAATGTCAAAGTCTTTCTTATCTTCCTCATTTTCTTCAGCTAGGTATTTCTCAAGTTCAGATTTGATGATGCTAGTTGTGTTGTCCAACCTCATCTTCTGAGCAATTATTGTCCTCATTAACCTTCTGCTTGTATCTGGTGGTGCTTGAGAATCACCACATTGTGGTGCCTTGTCATTTGGAGCACTAGCATTGTCAACAGTTATGGTAAAAACTTTGTCAATACCCCATTCAGCCAAGCAATTCTCTAATGATTTCCCAATGTCTTCCCCTCTATGGCCTTTCACCAAGAAAAAACCTATGATCTTCTTGTGCAACTTCCATTTATTATCAATAAAATGTGCTGTCACACACATGTAATTATGTTGTGTATTTGAAGTCCATGTGTCAGTGGTGAGACAAACTCTTTCACATGATTTCTTAAAAAAAAATCCTTAAGTTCTTCCTTCCGAGACTCATAAACCTTAACACATGTCCTAGTTGCTGATCTTCTTGAGGGCACAGTAAAAAGTGGACAAGCTTTGGCCATAAATTTTCTAAATCCAGGACGTTCAGTAAACACAAAAGGGAGTTCATCTTCAATCATCATCTCAGCTAAACAAATCTTTAGGTCATCAACATCAAGTTTCCAAGTGCTAACAGTACCAACACTACTATCCCCTTGTGATGGTTGCAATTGCAGAGTAGGCTGGCTATTATCAGTATTTCTATTAGGATTTTTCTTACACACACCTAAGTGGTATTTCAGAGAGGATGTACCATTTCTTCTTGTATTGCACATGAGCTCACGGGAGCAGTAGTTGCACTTAGCACTCTTGAGTAAGCCATCAACTAGTATCTTGGAGAAGCTTTCCCACACTTCAGATCTTGTTGCCATCGCTTTTCTTTTCTTGACTTCTTTCTCCGGCTCTTTCTGTCCATCCTTGTTCTGCTGCTCTGTATTCGGCTGTGTGTTTGCCGTGGACGCAACATCGGACCTCGCAACATCATCACTGCCCCCCATCTACAATACAAGAAAGATGAACCAATGTAGCAGCATGTATTAGTCACCATTCAGGCAAAGTAGCAGCGAGTAGGCCTAGCAGCGAGCATTCAATCCAAGAAACAAGAAAGAATAAAAAGTAACATACATTGGAGGAGAGCTCGGTTGCTGCCGTCGTAGTTCTGTATGCGCCAATCACTTGCAAATCAGCACCCCACCACGTTCAAGCCAAGCCAAGCAGGAGCAGAGGCCAATCACTTGCAGAGCAGCTGCCGCCTCGCGCGTGCTCGATTTGTCGGTGTGGTGCGGCACTCTCGCGGTGAGCGACGGCGTCGAGGCGAGATGGCTGCCGGCCTGCCGCCTCGCACGTGGTCGTCTGGTCGATTTGTCGGTGTGGTGCAGCACCCTCGGCCCCTCGCGGCGAGCGACGGCGTTGGGGCTTGCCGGCTTGGTGCGGCGTCGAGGCGACCGGGCAAGATACGGCGAGCGACCGGGCGAGATGCGGGGCGAGACGCGAGTGGCGGCTGGGTGCCTACTGCCTGGGAGAGCCGACTGGGGTTAGGGTTGAGGGTTCAATATGGGCTGGGCTTTCAAGTTTCCAGGTTAGTTGGGCTCTGTTCTGCTTCAGCTCGGTTAATATGGTAGTTCGGTTAACGGGAGCTCAAAACCGCAGTTTTAGCCGATCACCGAACAACATAAATTTTATAACCGCACCGATAACCGACGGCCGAATTAACCGCAAATTCCGGTTAAATCGGTTCGGTTCGGTTCGGTTTGCGGTTTTGCGGTTAACCGCGCTCAGGCCTGATTTTGGGAGCGATACTTTATGTGTTTGGGTAACTTTATGCTATCCTCGGACCTGACAGTACCCATCGCTACCAAAAAACCTTTGGAGCTGCTCTACGCACAACATTCCAGAACGCGTCCGATTGGAAGATATTCTCATGCATGCTACGAAGTGTCACTTGTGACCTAAAAAAAAGTCAGCACATGTCAGCCAAGCCGAGTGTCCCTTCCCTGTTGGTTCAACCCCTGCCTCATCCTGCATCTACTGGCTGCCAGAACTTGCACTCGCGATGAGGAGATGATGGCAGGAAAAGGAAAGCAGTAAAGGGTCAACAAGCTTTCGCCGCGATGATTGGTGTCGTAGGAGGGCCCATCCGTGCATGTTGATGCCAATAAGGAAAGAGCCTGCAGTAGCTGCCACATGGACACGCCGTTTTGTCCTCACAGCCGGCGGTGTTCCGTGCTCTCGTCGGCCGTCGCTGAAGAAGCCTCTGGCGAAGGACGATGCCGGACGACGGATATGGCCAGGTATATCCAGGCGGCTGGCGCCCTTGTTGTGGTTCATATCAGCTCATCAGCACACATGCTAACGTGCACGTCTCTTCTGGTTCTAATGCTACCGTACGTACACGTAGAATTAATGCATACATATGTTATGTAGCAGCCGTGTCAGTCTAGAGTTGGTCTCAGAGTAATGCTTCGGGAGCATATACATGCTCTGCTCTGACACACGTTTCGTGAGCAATGGCTCGCATTGGTACACGGTAGCTCTTCCCCTATGCAAGCTGGAGGTGATATAAAATCGTAGATTTTGCCACGTATTCCATCAAGTGCCATGAGTGGCCCCTGCCCAAATATCTCTGAGCTGTATAAAAGTGAACCATCCAGTTAATATGACAAACGAGGCACCTGCCAATAGAGGATTATCTCACCCACATATTAGTACTAGACTAGAAATTTGATCGTGCGTCTTTTTATAAGTTTAGCTTATGTTTACCTTATAAAAAAAGTTTAGTTGAAGACAGTGGTTGTCCGGTGGATTCCTTATGTTTTTTATTTTATTTTTGGTAGATCTTATATATATACTTCATTTTTACTTAAGCAGTTTACATTAACCTTGTTTAGGTATTGTTTTTAGAATTACACATGACTTGTATTTGGATATGAAACATAAGTAAAAACAAGAGAAATTGTATGCACCTAAAAATAATAAATGAATCACTTATAGGATCAAATTTATATGGTTTCTTATCACTTCACATAACAAAAAAGGTTAATAAGTTGTCTAATTGCTTATTGTGAGTCGCAATTTTTTTATCAGATCTATAGAAGTCTTGAAAAAACAATTTTTTGTGTGTAATCTATTTGGTAATGTAACTTAAATCCAAGCTAGCTAAATGCAAAAATAAAATAACATAACTCGATATAATTTATATTATAACAATGAGTTATATTTAAAGCATACACATTTAATCGAGTGAAGCGTGCAACAAGATGTAAAGCTAGGGTTAGAAATGGGGCAAGTTATTATGGGTGCTAGTTACTTGAAACTAGCAATTCTTTTTTTGTGTAGGGTTACTTGTGTTAGTGTGTGTCTAAGGGTCATCTCACTTTTGCACGTAAAGACTAGCAATAAGATGACTAGTACAATGAATTTTTATTTTCAAAACTCTTTCATTTAAAATAGAAGCGAATATACAAAGTTTGGTACATTTTCTCTTGTATGAGCTCAAACACTTGATGTGATGACATCTCCTGATGGTAGAAGATTCTCCTATTCCTTTCTTTTCATATGTTCCAAATTGTGTACTTCATTCGTTCAATTATATAGGACACAAACATAACGTCATAATAATCTGATACTAACTATTAAGCCAGAGGATTGTAAACCTCATTGAGCTACTCTGACTCAATCTGCACGGCATCTTCGTCACGCTCACCCACCGGATAGAAATTGTCATCGCCGGATGACATTGGATCACGCCATCATCGACATGGCCGGCATGCTGAATCGCATTCACAAGCACCTCTTGAGCTTTGGCTTCTATGTTGTTGTTATTGGAGGATACCTACGTGGATATATGTATACGACATGCACATATGTCATACTCGTGCCGACTTAGGAGTTGGGAGTCCGCCGTCGTGGTTTCGATCACACAGGATGGACTGAGCAGAAAGCTCAAATAACATGTTGTCACCGTGAAGTTTCTATAGCAAAATGTTTCAACGAACCTAAACAAAAAATATCTATAGTTCCATTTAAAGGGGAAATACAATCCCGAAGGCACCTGCCCGGGAAGGCACGGGATGCACTGCCGTTGATTCATTTTCGTGATCTATGCTGGTGGGCTCCAGTTTTGCATGTGGGAGTGAAGAGCTGCACATCCATGAGATGAACGGTGGAGGGAATGCCTTCCTGGGAAGGCACCGGTGCAAATTTCACTCTCCAGTTAAAGTTCTGAGGATATGCTGTAGACTCCAACTAACAAAAAATACTCCCTCCGTCCAGCTATACAGGGCGCATTAGCAGATCCGACTTTTCCATGTAAACTGGGCGTATTTCAGTTGTGCGACGTTTTTTCCTGTGGCCCGTTGTTTCCGTGCGTACGGTAATTAATACGGCGCCTCCTAATCAGCAGAGAATCGGCACTTCCTAATATATTGCATGTCCTTGCCGTTTTTATTCTGGCCCAACGCCACATCCCTTCGATCGCATGCCGCATCGCTAGCATTGGGCATGACCTGAGCATCACCTCGCTCAGCGTCGTTCGCTGCATCGCCTGAGCACCGCCTCGGCTAGTGCCCAATGGCACGACCTGAAGAAATCCCACTTGAGGTGCCTGACTCTGAGGAAGAAGATGACGTGGGCCAACAAGCTTCCTTCGCCGTCGTGCCTGATTCAGAAGATCAAACGGTTGCATGGTGCCCGCCAGATGAATTTGCAGTAGGGGTTGACAACGAATTCCCACTAGAAGTACCTGATTCCGAGGAAGAATGCCATGGCTACGAAGGAGTAACAGAGGCAGTCGATGAAGCCATTGACATGGTGGCAATAGAAGAACAGATGGAGGAAGAAGAAGATGTCGTCGAGGCGGCGTCCGGTTTGATGAAGCTGGCTACAACCGAGGAGTGACGTTTCTTGATGACAAAGCACGCCATGAGGTCGTCGAGTTGATGTTGCATGTCCTGCACCCACTCGTCTATGGCGATAACAGTGACGATGTGAACGAAGCAGCAGTGAGTATATTTTGGATCGGTAGGGGACTTGTGAGTCCATCGAATAATTAAGGCAGATTACAAATGCAATATTGAAAGGCAGATTACAAATGCTAAGATACAAATGCTATGGCTTGATTGTAAACATCAGCATCACATTGTAACAATATTGGTAGTGCTCCTTGCATCTCCCAAGTCTTTTTCTTCATGTGTGGAATGTCATAGAATTGTCCTCCATTATGTTTCATTATTTGAAGCATATAACCCTGTTGAGTTAGGAAAACTCTATTTGAACGATCCACTGGATAGTTATGAAATACATCTTCTACTTTGATCACAATCTGTTCAACATTGTTTGGTGTTTGCTTGTGGAACAATGACTGAATGGAAAAAAAGAACCCTAAGTCCAACACGTTCAGGTCGGGGGAGTTAGGTGGCTCGCATGTCATACGAATATCCCAACCATCAGATTGCGCAGCCTCAACAAATGCTGGATCATTCACATCAATATGGGTTTTTGCGTTATCCTGTTGAATAAAAATAGGCAATCCTCTCTCTTGAGCCGGCCATTTGGCTTTGATAGAAGGAGTTACCTTGTGGATCAAAAACTCTCGACAATGCTCCTTCCTCACAGACGTCATGGCCTTTGTGATCATCATTCCTGCAAGGAAACAAAAAGAATTATAGACAAAACAAAGTGATAGCTTAATCTTTTTATGAAAAATTCTCACCTCTAGTTCTGTTCCGACTATTTCTTTTTGCTGGTTTGACTATGGTGAAGGGGAAAATGCCTATTTTCCCATCAAAAATGCAATGACCGTCGTTGTCGTATCTCGGCCTAGTGATCACTGCCAAAAACATCACTTTCTCTATGAAGTTTTTGCTCTTTACTAATCTTCTTGGCCTTTGCTCATCATTCGCCAAGTAGTACTTCTGGTTTCGCCTAGTCCTATAAAACCACTTCTCGTCTATGTAAACGGTGTTGTACATAGGATCAAAAGTTTTGCCGCCATCGTTGGTTTTCCGTAACATAGAAAGACAATATTGAACCCTAGCCTTCATGTTGTCACTAGTCAATGTGAATTTTATGTCGTTCATATGCCTATGAAAACAACCCTCCTTGAAACAATTATGTAGTGTGCTTTTCTTGACACCAAGTTTCTCTGCTAGATCCTTTAAAGTTGTTCGGTCTTTCAAATCAACATTTTTTATGGCTTCCGCACAAATTTCAATCTTTTTGCGCCCACTATTTTTTTTTACGTTTGTCTTTCAATTCATTAAATCCACCATGTTGGCCCTTGTGCCACATCTTTTGGACTGTTTGGGTTGGCATACCATGGGGGCAACCTCTTTGATAACTCCATGATGTAGCACTGGAGGGTCTGTTCTTGCCAATATCGCACCATATATGGTGAACTTTTCATCATCCGGGTAATCCGCCTTTTCTTACCATTAGCACCTATAAGCAAAATCATTCAACAAATTATTTCATGTAAAAATCATTCAACAGCATCATTGACAAATTTTACACATAATGCACGAACCATATGTGTTCGGTGCAGCTCCTCCATTAGTTTGCTCTTCTCCTCCACTTAAACGGTCATCATCTCCGGCAGCAGCATCACCTCCACTTAAACGCTCATCATCTCCGGCAGCATCATCACCTAAACGCTCATCCTCTTGGTGGACTGTGACAGATTAAACAAAACAATGCATAACCAGAATGCATGATTTGAAACTCAGAATTTGTAAGCAAGATTAAGCGTACCTTCATAGCCCCAGTGCCACCACATGTCATTGTCTAGTTCTTGTTCATATTCGTCCTCATCACCACTGTAATCAGATTCTACAAAGCACAAGTACAATTGGAACACAAGAACGAATGTAAAAATGTACTCAGTTTCAATGCAAGTTTACCTCCATCGATCTCTTCTACCGGCGTTTTGTTTAGATCGAGTACATCATCTGCTTCATCGACCTCCTCGACCGGTTCTTCTACCGGCGTTTTGTTTAGATCGAGTAGATCATCTTCTTCATCGACCTTGTCCACCAGCGCGTGATTAAGATCGAATCCAACGCCCGGTTAAGGAAGAATTGTGTGAATATATACACAAACGGATGCATAACAAGTCGGGTTCCTACCTCCATGAACTGCAGCTCTATTTGGATCCCCGAACGCAATTGATCCTGGCGCTCTGTCGAGGTCGACGGGCGCCATTGCTCGTGCCTCTCTGTGATGACCTGCAGGTTGCATATATAGGGGTCAGCGGCCAAAGTTTCATCGAGCTAAATTGATGCATGGCGCGCGCGGCTACGAAAATTTGGTCGTCCAAATTTCATCCACTGCACGCGGATATGGAAATTTCATCGAGAAGTTTTCCGCTAGCGTGTGCCTATGTTTTTTTTTTCATAATCACGTGCGGAGATGACGAAGATCTTTCCTGGTTTGCTGCCACCAAAAACACAGGCGGAAAAAGGACAGAGATCGGGTAATTCTGCATGACAAGGGGGCCCGCAATGTGAGGTTATCATGCACGATGTGAAGCGCGGGAGTTAATTGCGGCATTGAAACGAATGGTAGTGCCGTTTTTTTCGGGATAATGACTCGATTACGCCGTAGCAGTTGCGTGTCTTGGTCTCTCCGCCCAAGGGGACTGCGTCCTGTATAGCTGGACGGAGGGAGTAATCAAATGTCATTATTCTTGTGTATATATACAAGCAGTTTTCGTGCCGTTACAAAAGGTTCCACAAGCATCGCTCGCTCTAAGGACACCCTTCGGTGTCACTGTCATCCACACAATTAGTAGTAGCCAGTAGGCAGTGGATGGCGGCAGAGCGGGCACATGTTACTATGCCCCAACCACTTGGCGATGCAGTCCGGGTGGAACTCGTGCCCGCGCCCGCCGCACGGCATCACGGCGACCTCCTCACCATTCTCAAAATCCTCCAAGCATATAGCGCACCCTGTAACGCCGCCGCTGTACCCCTCCGCCGCCGAGCAGCCATCGTCTCCTCCTCCGACGCGAAACGTCGTCTTCTTCAAGCCGGCCACCGCGGCGGCGGACGCCGGCACTGCACCGAACCCGCCGTCGCGATACTCTTCCCCTTCTTCCCCGAGCCCGGGTTGCACGAAGATCGCTGATGATGCTAGCATGGCGGCAGCCTCCAGCGAGGTCGCCCCGAGCGCTCGAACCATCGCCACGCCGAGCAGCATCGGCCCCTCGATGACCAGCTCGTCGAGGTCCGAGACCGGGGGGCTAATCTCGTCGAGCAGGCAAGCCACGTCGTCGTCGTCGTCTTCTTCGCCACGCGCGGCGGTGGCGCCGCCAGTAATAATCTGCGACTGCGCCGCTGACGATGCCGCAGGTTCCTGGTGGTGGTCTTGTTGGAACAGGCGTCGACGGCACCGGACCAGCCAGCAGACCGAGGCGTCATCGCCGGCGGTATCGTGGATCGCGCTGGCCAGGGCGCGTTCCATGGTCGCGTCAGCCGCCATCGTTGAAGAAACGAGCTCGAGGGACGGTGATGATGGAGGAGAAAGACGGCGGGGACTCGGGTTGGTGGTGGTGATGACGCTGTGCAATGCTAGGTCGTTCTTGGCGGACGAGCATCGTCGGAGCTAAGCTAAGGGTTACGGGAAGTAGGGGCGGCGGCGTAATAACTGCTTATATGAACTTGTGCAAACCTGCAACGTAGAGAGATGGTTTCCGACCAGGCAACTCGTTGGGGACTCGGAGAATTCTCCCCCTTTTTTTTTTTTTTTGAGATAGTAGGAGCAGAGTTCTGTAGTTGCAAAGTGCGATCAGGAATCCGTAATGCGGTCGGTTTAAGGCTTTAGGCGCGGACCCGAACAGTTTCGGTAATGGGCCGTGGTGTGCCTGAAGCTCCTAACGGGCTAGGCCTGTTTCGTCACCAGTCCAAATGGGCTAGGCCTGTTTCGACACGCTTTAATTTTTGTGTGTTCATGCATGCGTCATAACTTTCACGGCCAATCGAGACAACGTTGACGGCGCCGTCCAATACCTTCAACTTGAACTTGAAGCGCATAATACCTGTTCTGTACTGAAACCCTCTCTCACACGCCTGAATACTGACGATCATGAATTGTGAATAAAACAAACCCGCCGAAATGCGGGCAACCGTACCCGTTTTTCTTCTTTTGCGAGGAGTGGCCAAACCCGCTAGGTGCCAGCCGGCCGGACCATACAAATGGATGGATGGATCGATGTTACACATGCCCACCACTACTGTTCGGCAGAATGGCCGTATACAACCTGCCACTACTACAAACACATAAATGCATGTTGACCACCATGTTTATCCTAACAGCCTAGCTACTTTTTCTATCCTATATTACAAACTTGAGGTAGGCTGAAACCTAATCGAACTTCCCCTGTGCCTGCGCGGACGAAACATTTCAATTCAGGCATGATTTCTATCGTCAATAATAATCACTATGCGCACAAGATGGGTCGATCTGTGTGCACAGCACAGGGGATTAGATAGATATACGGATATTAGATCGTCCCTGTTGTGCGGCACGAAAGTGCTCCATCCAATTGCAAGTGGCCGACCTCATTGCTGTCCACACACTGACGGACCTGCCGGGAAAGAAGCAACTAAAAACCACTCTGTATCATCAAATGCTTCTATACGTTATCACCAAGATAGAGAGCAATAGACTGGCACGGCATGCTGGCTGCTGCTTTATGAACCAATGGGGACCCAACACTGCGCACTAGTATTACCTGTGTTCTAAATAATACTCTAAACAAACTATTTACTACTTTTCAGAGTTCCAGTAAACAAACTAGTACGACCCCAGTATGCAACAAAACATAGCGGCTGATGAGGACACGCAAGGACAATTAGTCACTCACTAGCTTGATCCATCGGGTATTGGAGAAGGCACTATTGCTTGGCCACTCTGCACAGAACAAACACATGTCAATAATTCAAACAACAGAGAGATGAATATTTAAACATCACTACTAGTAGTATAGCTAATACTCCTAGTGGATTGTCTGGAAATGAAACACGGTAGTAACTGAGTAGGCTTGCCACTTAACCTTATTGAGAAAATTCCTTAGTGGCTAGAATTTTTTTTCGTGTTTCCTTATTGACCATCAAAAAAATTTCAGCTTCCCTACTGGCCATCGAGTTAAATTATTTTTCCTTATTGACCATCATAGTGTTAAATTTGAAGGGAAAAAAGTTTTTTTTCTCCCTTGGTAGCATATTTATGGCCAATGATCCTTATTAACCATGAAATAAAAAAAATACCAGCTAATATTTAATTTACAAATCTGAATAGCATGAGTATGTATTTTTTTAATTTTTTGGCAGCAACAGTAGTATGTATTCTTAACCACGTTTAAAATCTCTGGCTAAGCCATTTAGCGGCTGTCCTCAAAAACAAGGCTATAGCCTCATATAACGGGCTATTAGCGGGATTAGCGGAATTTAGTATTACAAATGATTTAGCGGAGGTTCTTTCTAGCAGCTATAGCGGGCTATAGCAGCAGCTATAACCGGAGATTTAAATGCAGGATTCTTAACATTAGTAAAAAAATAATGTTTCTACTAAATAATACATAAAAGTGCATACTCATGTTTTGTTCAACTAACAAACTATATTAGTTAAATTTTGTGATCAATAAGGAACATTTGCACTTGTCAGGGGCAAAAGTGATTTTTCTTTTTCAACTCTAACACTAGATGACCAATAAGGCAAAAAAAAATTGAATCCTTCAAAAATTTTAATGACCAATAAAGAATAAAAAATTTTATTGAAGGGCACGAAGAAATTTTCCCAACCTTATTGGTAGGGTAGGAGCTGCAGACTGCAGTACAGTATACTAGTAGTAATATATGATGTTCCTTCACCCTGATGCTTCACACGGATACCACAGCAAGTATCTTTGCAAAAAGCTCATAAATTAGTAGGATATATGCGCATTTTACAATGGCCCGACCGAGCTAGTAGCACGAACGAAACTGCGCCTTAAGCTTTGTGAATCATTGCCATGGCGTGCATGTGGGGATGCCTGTGGCGCATCTTTGCATGTCTCTCTTTGCCGGAGCAGACATATGAGGTGAGCTGTAGCTGCTCGGTGTTGACCTTTTATGATGATGAGCCGCCGACCATCCTGTGGAATCTTGGAGCTGGGGAACAGATACGATCCGTAAAGCCCATACCATAATGTACACTGTGGACAGATCGATCACAATGAGTTTTTGTTTTCTTGGACTGACAAAATGATTGGTTATTGTTTGATCTCGTAGATTAAGAAGATTACGAGAGCAGACAGATCGAGAGGGAGAAATATTTATATTACGAAGAAGCCAGAAGTTCAGACAGGGGTCTCAGCTTCACATGCAGACAGTGAGACAGACATCCAGGTTCACACCAATATACAAATGCAACTCTGCAACTATGCAATAGCAAGTGCCATGGAAGAACAAGAAAGTCATGGGCATAACTTTTTCTTTTCGCAACTTGACACGCAAACCGAACTAGAACAGGCACGCCTGCATTACTAAGCTTGCACGATAATTGTAATATTCAGCTATCGCAGTCACCATCTTAAACCGCTCATACTTCTCCGTACATATCGAGCAAAGAAGCACAAACAAGCAAAACACTAAGGAAATGGCGGTGATGGTGATGTATTAGATGGAATTGGACATGTACAAGCAGATCCATTTAACACACGCATATACTCACTCCTAGATGGGTCACGGATAATTAGTAGTACTCTCAAGAACTATCAGCAGCAGCAGGTAGATGTAGATACATAACATAACACGAGAGATTCCCTCTATTAACTTGTCCCAACTCTTAACAAAGAACCAACCCAGCCGAGCTGAAAACGAAGCTGAAGCTCAACCGATGTTCAGGGCTTGCCCTTGTGCTGCGTGTAGATGTAGTCGAGGTGGGCGTCGCGGAGCAGCCGCCGCTGCATGCACTCGTCGTTCCCCTCCTCGCACGCCTCCGCTTCCTCTGCCCCCATCATCTGCAGAACACCATGGCATGAAAGATATCAGCAACCTCTTAGCCTGTAAAGTAGCAAGCGGCTCAATTCCGAAGGACTGATTTCAGAAGCTTGTGCTTCCTCACCTCGGAAATTGAGAGCTCATCGCCATTGCCCGCGGCACCTTCCTGAAGCAGCAGTCCGTCTGCAGCATCCTTCACACCAGTCTCTGAAAAATGGAAGAAAGTTAGGAAGAAACGCTGGAGGCTGGACAAATCGATCAGATTCAGGTAACCAAGATCAGCAAACAGAATGAGCGTACAGTATCTGATATGAATTATTAGTACCGTGGTGAACAACAAGAGGAGCCGGCAAGGGGCGAGCAGCCGCGCCGCAGTGGAAGACGAAGCAGGTGAGGAGGAGCAGGCCGGCAAGAGCGGCGAGCGGCGGCGCTGAGGTACGGCGGTAACGCGCCATCTCTGTCATGTTGTCTTCAACGGTGCTGCTGCGTTGTCGAGGAGCGAGAGGAGAAGCTGTACGACTTGAACTGGAGTTGTAAGCAGCGGGTTGGCTAGCTGACGGGACTCTGTCTTGTACTGTAGGGTGGCGCTGCTGGATGGATGGGTGTGATTTGAGGTGTGGCCATGGAGCGCAGCAAGCGCTGTATTTATAATGGCGCCAAGCTTCTTAATTATCTTTAGAAAAAATAATACTAATGGCGCTAAGCAACTTGCAGCGCTGCAAGCGCGCGCAGCAACGCGACGATTGGGCGTGCACGTGAGCACGCACTGAAGTCAGCCACACGTTCATAACACGTAGAGGCTTTGCATGTGCCTTGAGAGCTCCGGTGCCAAACTAACTAGGCCTAAACAGCGTCCCTCTTTTTGCCCACCTCAACTTCAATTTCAAAACTCTTATGAGAAATTTTGGTAGTACAAACAATTTCAAAGTAAACACTATTGTCTCATTTTTGTGGCCACACTTTCAAAGTTTGATAGAAATTGTTAAGAGTCACAGCATGAGCACGGGCGAAGCTAGGTACAGTCTCCCGAGTGCCGTGGCACTAGGGGGAAATGAAGATTTCAGTGTAAGATTTTAGATTTTCACCATATGAATAATACCTAAAAACATTTAAAAAGCACTAATAAACATTTAGGAGGAGTCAACGGCACTCAGATCTTCGTAGCTCTAGCTTCGCCACTGAGCATGAGAGTCATGCTAGTAAACTTAATTGTTTCAACTTTTTACTGTATTTTTAGTTAGAAAACCTAAAAGCTGAAATAAACTAGATTCTGAAAAGTTAGCCTTTGAAACTTTGGGAAGCCAGTTTTTTAGGAAATAAACTATAAGCTTAGAATATCAAAAACTGTTTTTCTAGCTTTGGTGTGTAGAGATATACAAAAGGTAATGCTTAATTAACCAACTTCTCTTATTTCTGGATCTTCCTGCACTTCACGCTTGAATTGGCAAATGCCCTGTACAGACACAAAGATTTAGAGAAAAAGGGTAGAGAGCTCAAAAGGGTATGGCCGGAGCCCACTTGATTTATTGTAGGTCAGGGCCTACCCCAAACTTTGTACTAAGTGGCAGTGAAAATCGGTTCAGCACGGTGACAACGGTACGTGATTACTGGGCCTCCCAACACAAATGTTCTATCTTGCCTCAAAAGAACACACACACACACAAATGTTCTATCTCCACCACTGCAAAAGGTAGAGAAGGAAAAAGATTGATAGGGTGTGGTGGGTCGGCCGATATTGGAGATGTTGGATGGACAGCTGCAGTGACAACACTAGTGAAGAAGTCAAGGAAGTAGATATGGATCGCATTTCGCAGCCAGACTGACGTGGTCCAAGCTCGATGCATGCAAGGTGAGTATGATTGGTTGAAATCTCCATGCAGCCACGCTCACGGAGGGAGGGTGTTTGGTCGCTTGTGTCCGTCACTTCTCCGTGTTTTCTCTCTCACGGACACTCGCCCTGCTCTACCGTCCTGCATCGCGAGAGTTAGATCCGCGAGAAAAGGATTTTATTTTCGTTTCTGCGGAGCCTCGTCGGAAGGAGCGAATTGCATGCGTCCAGTCTAGCCCATGTCCATATGCACTCATCCAATCAGGTAGATGTTGCATGCGGCGGGCCTGGTCAGCCCTTCGACTAGCCAACCAATCGCGCCTTTAGAGATCCGTTTGTTGAGAGTGAAAATAATCCAGCAGCAGGGAGAGATTACTAAAACTGCAATAGTTTGAAAAAATTCAAAATAAGAGAATAAATCATTCAAAAGAAATTTTGTGGACTAAAATAGCAGCCTAAATTTGTAATCACCATCCGTTTTTTTCGGTTGTCCAGTTTTTGTTAGCGTGTGAATGTGTTTGTTGCCATGGTTGGAAACCCGGCCAAATGTGATGCTTAGGAGTAATGTTGTACTAGTACACTATGATACGTAAGGTACTATATATTAGACTGACCGCATTGGATACGGATACAGTCCGGTATCCCGACCTTCAGTACTGATATGACGTAAAAACGTCTGCACCGGGGACCGCTAAAGCGTATGCTACCGAAGCGAAAACGCTCTCGTACGCCAAATCCAACGGAGGTAGTGTGCGTACGCCACGCGCCGACGTGGCGCGGAGCCCACATGGTCTAACCGTCGGAAGCCGCTGCTGGGGAGGGGCGGCGAAGAGCTATGGTGCGGGCGCCGAGACGGGAGAGAGAGAGCGACGGGCAGCTCGAGGCCAGCGGGCGGTGGCGCTTGCTACAGAGGAGGAGAGGAGGGGCCGACGCCGCCTGGATCTTGCCGGAGGAGAAGGAGGGGCGCGATGGCGGCGCGCAGGGGAGGAAGAGGAGGAGGGGCACGGTGGCGCGCGGTGGAGGCGGGGAACTCACGTGGGGGAGGAGGAAGAAGAGAAAAGAGAGATATTGATGTGGGAAGAAAGAGAGAGGAGAGAGGCTGACATGTGGGTTTCAGAAAAAAGGTAGTTGGGATAGAGGATGAAATGTAGAATATGACGGGTGCGAAAAAAAATAGTATAAAATAAGGAATCTCGCTGACCAATATAAAAGATTTCTTTTGAAGGATAAATTTAGAAGGGCACGAGTACGATCAGTCTTATGCGTTTAACTTTAATATCCTTGTCCGGAAGGAAGAAGGAAACTGTGGGTGGAGGGAAACAAAAATGGTGAAAGAGACCAACGGTGGGAGCACTGCTAGTCAATGTTTTCTAATCGCAATTATAAAGAAAAATGTTTTCTAATCGTGTCTTTCTCCGATCCCAGAGAACGATGCTCTTCAATCTTCATCAAGTGGAGATTCTAGAAAATGTGCTCACACAGCTGACGAGTGGTGGATGCAGCATTTGAGGCAGACAAGCATGAAAGTGTGCATCTTTTGCGAGCTCTGAACCAACCGAAGTTGCTGCTGATAACGGCAACGCTATCTTTCCCTTTTCCACCACCGGAAACCCCGCTGTGCATTGCATGAATGCAGGTTCGCATCGTTCACTCAAGTCACCGTGTACTACCAAAACTCATGCTTAATGCGTCTTGCCACATTTACATTTCATTGACTCCGATCCGAGACGTCTCAGTAATCGGAAAAAGGAATGCGTCTCTGTTTTGCTCTGTTCAAGGCCAGCAGTGCTGATCTAGTGATATGGTCATTCGGAGCAGAGCTAGCCAGAGGCTCAGAGTTGTGCATGCTGCATCTGCATCACTGCATGCATGGCCCCCACCCAGCATTGAGCGCTACCCCGGCGCACACAGATCCTCTTCAGCAATGCATGGGCAATGCTATGACGTGTGGGCCAGCAGGGTATTGGGGTCACATGTCAGCTACTGTTGACGTCAATGCAGGGTCCCTGCCTCCGGCTGGGGTTGCCTAGTGGGTCCTACTCCAACATGCACAGCACTGCCACGTAGTCTCATGCCATTGTCCACTCGACTGGTGGTGGTGGTGGTGGGCACTAGTAGTAGGAGCCATGTTGTGTTTCTGCTCCATCTGCGCTCTGCCTTCCCCCACTTCTGCTTGGGCCATTACTTTCTTTCTTTCTTCCTGCATCATTGGCGCCACTTTCTCCTCCAACTCTCTCTCTCGATCGTGTTCGTGTGTGTGGGTTTTCAGTATGTGCGGCGACCAGGCACTGACCCGGCACTCGCGCCGGGAAGAGGGGAGGCGAGAGACAAAAGAGGAAGTTGCGTTGCGTGCATCATTGCGTCTGGACGTCCGGTGCTGATCTTCTTTCTGCATGTGTGCGCTCGTCGTCGTCGACGACAACACCAGCTCAGTGTGCTGGCCTTGCTGCTGGCTGGGTCTCACTGTGCCTGTCTGCCCGTCGCCTCATGGGCTCAGTGGTCAGTGCAACGTTGCTCTGCCCCTGGTCTTCTTTGCCGCGCTGCACTTCGGTTCGCACGAGTCAACGGCTGCATGAGATCTGATGATCTGGCCACTGTAGCTTTCGCGTCAGCTTGGCATTGCCAGGCGCTGGCCTCACAAGAGCTACAGCAACAGTAGCAGTACTTGAAGGAGACGTGGGTGCGCAGGCGCTGCCGTGCTCGCTCGCATGCGGCGCCCGATACGACGAGACGAGACGTCCCTATACCGAATCCCCTCCATCCGGCGTAGCGCGCTCGTGACGTTTTCAGTGGAATGGGTGTGGAAAGAGACAGAGTCCAAATGCTCCGGCTATCCAAAATACCGCTAGGAGATTTATTTGCGATGCATCGATGTTCGTTATTACTTCCTTCATCCCAATAAATAAGCATTTGAGGGATTCAAATTTATTTTAAATTATAAGCATTTGAGTCATTTACTTCTGGTTTTGCTTCACTCCCCCCCCCCCCTCCCCCCAAGAAGCCGTACGTGCTAAAGGAGAAAAGAAAGAAGCAGCTGCATGCTCCATCATGGAAAGAATTGCTATGCATTTAATGCTTCTCTATCAATCATGTGACTAAAAGGAATAATCAAGACTAGCAGGATCATTTTACCTTTTTCTTAGTTTTTTCCTTACATCCCTCAAATGCTTATATATTGGGATGAAGGAAGTAGTATTTGCTATACTAGTACTAGTACTGGTTACTGTAGTGGATGGAAAGCCGTTGGAATTGAAATTCTCTGCGGGTTTTTTAGCACGCACACGCATGTGTTCATTCATGAGATCGGCTGCGCGGCGTCACGTTGATGTTACGCGGACCAGCTACAGTAGCACTACGCCGTTTTTCTTATCAAGAGGGAGAGTGGTTGGAATGACTCTAATAAGGAGGGCCAATTTCAAGAGGTGTACAGTGATAAAATAGACGTCCATCTCATATGTAATTTAATAAACAGAGTCATTTTTGATAGGCAAATCGAGCATGTGTCTCGCGGTTATCCATCATTATAACTTGTCAACTCAAGTCATCGTAACTAATCTAATTAAGTCGTTGTAACTGGTTCTTTAACTGATCATTGCAACTATCCATTAAAGTTATTGTAATCGCGTTGCCGCTCACCCCGTACGCACTCAAGTTGTTGTAATGATACCGTCGCTCGTCAAATGCATTCGAGGAGAGAGGGATTATATTTTTACATCGCCTCTCTCCTCAAAGACAAAATGCCTACCGGGATGCCTATCCCTGTTGGATACCATTTTCTCATCATCATTAGGGCTTCGACATGCATTTTACCTTTACATCTCCAGTTACCTTTACATCCCCAGTTGCCTATCTTGGTGGACTCTTAGTAGCTGGTGGATGCATCAGCGTGCCTGCATGGAAAATGAAATCAGAACCTGCCTTGCCTGCATAATTTCATTGGGCGAAGCTGATGGAAGAGACGGACGACGCGCGCGTGGGCGCGTTCACGCACGGCCTGTTTCGAAAATGAAATAATGTTATCTGTGTGAACATTATTGTAAAGCTGCTGCCCAACGAAGCTTGTGCGTGCCCGGCCCATATCTGATCGTCATATACTACTATATGCTTGCACCAGGAACTAGATTTAAAAAAATGAAATCATGCACAATAAGCAACTTACCAACCAGAACGTTTGTGCGATATCACTGTGAGGTGACTAAACTAGTCTGATATTATTATTAGACCGAGACATGGTATCGGAAAGGAGGTTATTACGCCTCGTGACTAAATTGCTCACCGCTGGTAGTGGGGAGGCCGGATGCAAATGCCATGCGACGATTCATGGGAACTCCAAAGTGGTGGTGGACTTGCTTGCCCCATCATTTTCAGGAACTCAAAAGTGCTCAACCCACCCCCATCATTTTCAGCGTCTACTGTGTACACTGGATCGATGCATGGATCGTTATATTCCTTTCACATCCTAGTAGCTAACCACATCGATAAAAACAGCAGCTCATCGAAGACTAACTCATCAAGTACGGCGCGCGAGGAGATACTACCATAATCTTGCGAGAGTGACGTGAGAATGATCCCCAAAAAGGCATTGTTAGGATTTTTTTCTCTCTCTCTCTCTTTTGACCTGACTCGGAAGATCATGCATTCTTCATCATTTGGTTTCGTTCGTACTAGCATTGATCATGACACTCGATCTCAGCCATTCACACTGCGCATAACGCACCATGCTCACAAATATATCATATCCTGCTGCCGTCGGCACAGTTGTTGCTGACATCGCAACTATATGTGTGTGCTTATCAAGTTGCAAGGCGGCATCTAGACGCTTTCTTCAAGTAGAAGGGCCCTAGGATACTGGCCAACCATATCTACGTATTCGATTTGGATCTCGATACGCTCAAGTACAATAATATTAATTAACCAACTGCTTCTCTTTAATTTTCTTTCATGCATTCCACATGTGGATACTACCTAACCCTTAAATAATATTTAGATTTTTTTCTCGGTTAAGAAATGTGTGGATATGATGGTGCCATCAGATCACTCTCTCGCTGGATGCAAACAGTCGCCAGTAGTTTTGCGCAAAGGACTATCACAGCGTGCCATCGGCAATCACGGCAAGTGAGTAGCTAAAAGGAGAATGCATGCATGCGCATGGAGCTAGCACTCATCAACCTTTTCATGTACGATCGATGGTGACGGCCATATATAGCTCAGAAGCTGGTGGCGATCAATAGATGATAAGATGGTGCATTCAACCAGCCAATAAAACGAGTGGGCGTAATAATGCTTACTCCCTCCGTTCAACAATAGATATCATTCTAGCATGCCGAGTGAGACGTAGTATACGTGTTCTATTCATCCTCCTAAACCTAATAGGACGTAGGGGTATCATGGAAAGCCCGTCCCTTTGTTTAAGTAAGGATACAAAAAGTTATGTCGGAATATTTCGCAATAGGTGTTGCCGACGCTAGCTTTAGCTAGTTGCCGCCATATAGGTACTAATGTTCAATGTTGAGCAAACAATATGGAGAACATGTACACAGAACGAAGACATTTGACCAATACATCTTGTACTTTGCGCATCAAACTTTTGTCCTCCGTGTGCAACATTCCTTACGTCTCTCGATAAAGTGATCCGGCAGTGCCGGCCTCGAATTCTAGGAAAAGGAGTGGACACAAAGTCATCAATGAAAAAAAAAATATGAACGCAAATCCATCATGCCGGAGTAGTAATTTAGTGTGTTATCATCTATGCTAATGAGCTTGCATGAGCGCACGTGGCAGTGGCACGAAGGCAGGCTTGTAAAGCATTGTAACGCTAGAAAAAATGTTGCTGAACAGCTTGGATCGCAAGCGTCCTTTAGAGTTTGATAAACCTTGATCAAGCATGCATGCATGTTTCTGAAAAGGTTCTGCTTGACTCGTTGTTTAATGCCAGATGGTGCTCGTATTAACGATATATAGTTTCATCGGCGGCGGCAAAGATCTGCGTACATAAGGTAAGATGCTGCATGTGATAAAAAGGAAAGGATGAAGTGGCCTCGAGTGAATTGGTCCACTGGAAATGCTTCACAACTTTTGCTGAAAACATGGGGTGGAAATGCTTCACGACGACAGGCTTGTTTGTGGCTGAACTGGAGATCATGACAAACGTTTCGTTTGAGGATTGGGTCACCCAAGACCAAGATGACAGGAATATAATAAAAAGTTATGTTTTTTTTTCCAAAAACGAAAAGTTAAGTGTTATGATTCATAGCATCGAGAGAAATAAAAAAGACTAACAAACCTGAGACGTAACAAACAGTCCAGTAGATGCATTGTTACGCCAATTAATTCGTGCATAGGTAGTTTATTCTCTTGCTGCACCGACGAACTTCCATCCGAGTATCTTCCACCGGTGATCCGTCAGCAACCCCAACCCACCATGGCACCATCTTAATCTGGCCAGGCCAAAGATTTCGCTACTGCAGGGAGCAATTAGATAGGCGTGAGAAAGAGAAAGGCTGCGGGAGCACAGATCTTTAGTTGTTGCCACCAACTCACGAAGAATCCATTAAACTGACAAGCCAGAGAAGCAGAGAGGAAGGAACAGAGGAATCTGATGATGTAAAAGAAACTTGATTAGAAGCTATGTATGTCTCTGACATTTGGATGCATTTTAAAGATCCAGAGATAGTATTAGTCAAATAGTGTATCCTTTTTTTTTCCAGCTTCCGTTTGAAAAGAGAATGAGGGCAATGGGCGGTCGATGACTTGAGACAATCAAGATCCCACCAACTTATGAACCTGTTGCACCCAAGCCGGTTCTTCCAGAAAAGGGCTTTAAGGCATTCACATTTCAAAGTATGAACTATTAGGAGACAGTAGTACATCAAGGCATAGTCCTGGATATCACAGTTCTACCGAGGAATGAAAACTAACAAAAATGTATCAAACTTGTTTAGTAATCGAAGTGCCATGGATGATGACTGGCAGCACTCATCATAACAACGACGACTCACTATGATTGCTCTAAAAATGCAAGCAATCCTACAGTGACGGCTCTAACTCCAGCCACTACCCGCCTGCAGTTTGCAAGACGGTCAGCCAACGCATGGGTTTCAGACTCCTCAACATACGTCAATGCCACATTCTCCCGATCCTTCCCAGGGACATTTCATCATTCACACGCTGCGAAAATTACAGATATGTTTCAGATATTGAGCATAGCTGTTGTCTCACTTCAAGTATACTAGGCTGAATAAAAATTCTCTAAAGCTTCAGGCGGGTAACACCCACCATAGATTCTCCAAATTGGGTCCTTAAACCTCAGAAAATATATTGTTAAAATAAAGGAAAAAAACATGTATATATGTTGCACATGATTCAGTTGGTATAAAGGATTGGATATATGACCGGAACTCTAATGTTCTCTGGTTCATTGCACCTGCTGCATATGTAAATGAATATGTGCTGGAGCACGGCTCCTTGCTGTTGCCGGCTGCACAATCCATTGAAGATGATAAAAGGCTATCAAATTGAGTACTGTGAAGATGGAAAAAGGAACTTGATTAAAGGAAGCTATGCATTTGACATTTCGATGCAGTTTAAAGGTCCACAGATCGATCAGTCAATCGGTGTATACTTTTTCAGCTTCCTTTGAAAAAGAGAGGGAGCAATGAGCGGTCCCTGATGACTGACGCACTATTTTTACAAAATCAACAATTGTAGAGCTTGATAGCTTATGAACCATCAGCTGAGCTTGCTCTCCAGAAAAAGGGCTAAAAGGCAGTAATGTACCCACATTCACATTTCACGAGTGCTAGTAGTACATCAAGGTCGAGACTGGGATATCTTATCACTGTTGTGCTGAAAAATGAGGATTACATGTAGATATAGCAAGAAAATATCAAAATTGTTTGGTGACAAGAAGTTACATGGTTGGTGAGTGACAGAACTAATCCTAGTCACAATGGCTGCCTCTAATTGCTCCGGCAAAAATTTAATCCTATTACGAGGACTCAAAGTTTTTCAGAAAATCAGGCACCGCCTGGCTGCAGTTTGCAAGGAGCTCAGCCAAAGGTTTTGCAAGAGGGGCATCAGTGTTCCAGAATATACTATGCACCTCCCCAATAACCGTGTGACGAGCTGCCCCAGTAATGATCTCAGCATATTCATCAACCGATGGAGGCAAATCCACGATCAACACGGTTTCAAACTCCTCAACATCAGTAATGGCCATGTTTTCCCGATCTTTCACAAAGACATTCATCAGCCCCACGCTGCAAAAATACAATTAAGTTTCAGATGTCAAAATTGAACCATTCATTACTCTAAATATGTATGAAGAGATAATGGGGTCAATTAAATTCTCTAAAACTGAATCTTCAAGTCTCAGCAATATGTTGCTAAAATGTAAAAAATGCAGGCATGCTGCATAAGATTCAGCTGGCATGGAAATATAAAAAATTTCGGAGAAACTAAAATGTTGTTTGGTTCACTGCACCTGCTGCATATGGTAAAAGAATGGTCATGTGATCCACCAGTCACTGTGCAATTTTCTAGTTTAAGTGATGATGAAAGGTCCTTGGCGTTTTCATCGCTTGCAGCAACTAGCAGAACATTTGATGCCTTTTTAGCATGACCTTTTAAAATCTGCTCAAGGATTTCCTTGACCTGAAAATATTAGGAGCTCATCAGAACACGAAAGTAGCGAACACGATTTGCTTGAACAGTAATCCAAGCATTTTGAACCTGATATACTATAAGCAATGATATTGATAGACATGTAGCAATAGCTGTAGCACACAAGTTGCCACAAATGCCTATCCAGGTTATCAATGCCAGGAAACATCTACCTGTTTTTTGAGGTTTAGAATCTAAACATAAGGATGTCCACTATGAAGGAAGCACGCCAAGTTTTAAAATTAAGGAATAAATTAAAGCAAGGAAGACAGGTTGTAAAGAAATTTACAGCAGTTCGCCAGCTATTCACTAGAGCTCCTCAATAAGTACCTTTGATGTTTTCTGCTCCTCTGATGGACAGAAGTGCACATATTGGGCTATGAATGCACTTCGGGACAGAACAGAACCATTGATACAAAGCCTTGTAATTCTTCCATGAACTAGATTTCTTGCTACCGTAGCAACATTTTTATCACATGGATCGCTGAAGACAGTGATCTGAGGCTTGCTTGATATGGCATTTCTGATAGAATAGAGTTTATCAACAACATTAAGGTCCAAGAAAGATTTCAGTCCATCAACAACCTGTCAACAAAGATGTCATATGAAATTAGACCATGAGATAGTTTAAATTCATGGAGAAAAGATTCCAGAATCAACTGTGAAAGGAGTCAATATTATATAGTAGCTTGAAGTATTAGATTCCAAACTTTTTGGAAATTGCAACCGCAAAGATCAACAAATTGAGTAATGCATTATGCATGTGAAATGGTATGTTACTAACCAGCATCGATACGCTTGATATGTCGATTGCTTTTAAGGAAACAAGTTCAAGAAGTCTCTCAGGGGTCGATATAAGAAACTCTGGCTCACAACATTTTAATCTGACAGAGCAGTGACAGAAATGAATCAACACCGGTGTTTATAGGGTCTAATGATCAAACATCAGAAGAACCAAATTGACTAGAGGATGATACTAGTAAGTGAACATAACCTACCCTGACACCTGGTGTTCAATAGAAGCTCCAGGATGCAAGCTCACCGAATGAATACCAAGAGACTTCAGTGGCTTGCATATTGATCGCACCTGCCAAATCAACACTGAGTAATCACAAAATCATCTACATTTCGTTCATTAAGCACAGAACAAGACGACAGGAATTAACACTAACCTGTGTAGCCTTTTCCTGCGTCGGGACGAGGTACAGCAGGAAAGGGCAGGAGACGACCATCCCGAGCCTCTCCTTCCCCGCGAAGATGTCGCAGGCGGTGGAGACGAGCCACGCCGTCTGCTCCAGCGTGGCGCACGCGCCGCTGGTGTCGAGCACGTCGCGCGGCGCCGCGGCCGAGCAGCTCCTCCAGAGCTCCACGCCCCAGTCACCGGCGCCGTGGATGCCGACCCCGCCGTCCCCGGGCGCCACCGCGTCCCGAATGGCGTTGAGGCAGACCACCAAGAACTTGGAGGGCCGGTCGTAATCCGCGGGGCCCTCCTCCTCCTCCTCCGTCTGCTGCTGACGTATGGCCTTCGATTTGGCCTTAGGTACTACACCCTTGGCCCCGGTTTTCGCCGATGGTTGTTTCTTCGCGTCCAAATCCTTCGTCTTCTTCTTCAGCTTGGGGATGTGGTCCTTGGCCACCGTGACGTCGGCGGGCGCATCGTCGACAATTTCTTCCTCTTCCGGCACCTCGACCTTGCGCTTCTTCCCGTAACGGTCGTTGAAGGGGTCGTCAGGCGTGGGGAGCGAGAAGCACATGCCCTCGCATCCGCGGCGCTTCCCCGACTTGCGGCGCTTCTTGGACGCGATGATCGCCGCGACCCGCGACGAGACGGCGTTCTCGCTGCTGCGCAGCCGCTTCCGGCGCACCTTGTTGCGCTTCCGCGCCAAGGCGTCGTCGCCCTTCGCCATCGGCCGGTCGGTTCTTGCTGCTCCGCTCCGCTCCGGCGAGGCAGGCGGTCAGACGGAAACGGCAGCCAGCCGCCGGGAGAGACGACGCGAGCGAGCCGCTAGCTGAGCTGTTGGTTGCCTGTCGGGGCAAAACCTAGCAAAAGCCTCTCCTGCTGGGCCCGGGCCGGCAATCGGCCTTGCGAGTCTGGTAGTAAGAATGGTTCATGGGCTGTATGCCCCATACTTACCCTCCACGTTGAGCACTGTCAATAAGGCCCAAAGTGAGCATTGGCCCGCGATGGGCCATGATATGAAACGAAAGGAATAGGCCGCGCGTTTAACGTCGTCGATCCGTATGGCCCCATTTAATTCCGGCCGGAGTCCTAACAATACGAATGGAATGGCTACCACCATCGCGCAGCGTCAGAATTCATCAGATACCTTGGTAAGCAAGCTCAAGAACGTGATAGCTTAGGATGGTAAGCAAGTCTGGGAATTGCAAACTCGGTTAGATTTCGATTCACACTGGATTATTTGCATGCAGTCCACTCGCTCTGGTTCAGTTGAGCGCAAAGCAAACAAAACACAGGCACAGTTCATAAACAAACATCCTTGGCCGATAATTAAGCTCAGCCTCTCAGGTAAACTGCTGCAACTACTGCTGCTTGTCCTGGAGCAGGGGCGGCGCGACGTCGACTCTAGCGACCCCGTCCCTGGCCTCGGCGACCTTAGCAACCTCCACCTCGCCGACGACCACATCCTTCTCTTCCTCAGCGCCGGCACCACTCTCTTCCTCCTCGTCGTAGTTGGGGTCGTTGGGATCGACGGCGGGCGGCGCCGGGTCGAGTTCGTCCTCGACGAGCCCGCCGGGACCCTCCCACGTGTACTTGCCGCCGCGGCCCGACTTGGGCGGCGGCGCGCCGATGCCGACGCCGCGGGGCGCGTTGGCCGGGTGGCGCTCGAAGCGGTGGAGGCCCTGCTCCTCCAGCTTGCGCTCGAAGTGTCTCGCCGTGTCCGGCCGCCGCGTCTCCGGGATCGGCGCGCGCTCCGTCACCTTGTGGCCCTCCTCGTCGCGGTGCGTCACGCGCAGGTGCATCGCCGCCATCCTCGCGTCAGGGATTGGTTGGTGGATGCTGATTCGGGTGGATTGTGCTGCGTGTGCTGTTCCTTCTAGCTCGTGGCATCGTGGGCGTGTCGAGGGGAATTTATAGAGCAAGGAGAAGAAGCGGGATTCTTCAGTGGGCCGTGGTGGAGCGGATGGAGAGGAGTCTAGAGAATGAACGAAGGTGGCGGAAGGCGATCGCGACGTTCTAGAGCGCGACGGTGAGAAATATCCACCACGCACCCATTTGTGACGTGACGTGGGGTATGCTCGTTTTGTCGTGGCAACTGTCTTTTGGCATGTACAACAACAACAAGATGACTAGTAACGTGCCAGAGTAAGTAAGCAAAGTGAGTAAACCTCGACATTCATTAAAACAATGTAACAAAAACAATGTCAGTGTGACTGACCGACGCGACAATCATGTGTTGCCTGCAAATGCAAATTGCTCAAATGCCAGTCCTGAGAATCCATAATCCTGTACCAACAGCTACACACCAGTAACAGAGTAGGTAGGTGTGACATCTCTGTTAAAAAAAAAATATCTTTACTGCGCTATGGGACCCGTAGGCCGCATCTATCAGCCTCCAGCACTCAGCACTGCCTGCCGCCCGCGCCGGGGCAGCGCTGTCACGTAAGCGCCTTACGGCGCCACGACGCCCTGTGCCCGAGCCCCGCCGCCGCTCGATCCCGGGAGATTTACCCCGGTTCTTTTCTTTCTCGCTCTTTTCTCTCATCTCTTTCTCCCGTTCGGCTCTCTCTCGCTTCTCTGTTCTCTCCGCCTTCGTCGAGCGAGCTCAGAGCTCGAGCTCCACCCGCCA
This sequence comes from Eleusine indica, assembly GCA_030378355.1. NCBI lineage: Eukaryota > Viridiplantae > Streptophyta > Magnoliopsida > Poales > Poaceae > Eleusine > Eleusine indica. Next base: position 53,717,578 of record CM059494.1, read on the forward strand.
CCGTCGACTCCCCGGCCAACATCAGCACTCTAAACCGTCGCGCAAACCACCCAGCTTCCTGCCATGGCAGCCGATTGAGCTCTTCTGCCGTAGTCCGCGAGTGGAAGCTGTTTTCTTCTCGGTGAGCACCGATGACCCCTCCCCGGTTCTTTTCCAAATTCAATTTCTATTTCCAATTCTAGTCCAATTCCTTGCAATGGAGGATTTCTAACTTGGATGCGCCTCGGCCGAAACCTTTTCTGATCGTTTTCGTCCATGGACGGTTCTCCGCTCCAGGTTTTTCCAGTCACCGTCATCGAGCCGAAGCTCATCTCCTATCGCCGTCCGCCGTCGCCCCTGTTCCGGTGAGCGTAGACGTCACCGGCCTCTCCTCTACCTCCTCCTCGCAGCGCCGCCCCCACCCTTGGTCTTGGCTGGCCGAGCCGAGCTCCGGCGGCAGAGCCGCCTCGCGCTCGCGCGAGGCACAGCTCGTGCCTTGGAGCTGGGCCGAGTCCAGTAGTAGATGGGCCGTTCGGTGGCCCATAAGGCCACTTTTAATTGGGCTACCCATTTTCAGATTTTTGCACACGAAAATAATTCTAGGACTTTGATAAAATTATAGCTAGAGTTTTAGACCTCCTAAAATCGTGGGACCAATTTTGTTAGGTTCCAAATAATTTTCTCTAGTTATTTGTGAAATAAAAATAAATATTTATTTTTCATGATTTTTAAGCAATTAATTGAGTATTTAGAAATCCCTTTAAATGGTTAAATAATTTATTATTTCCTGATTTAATGTTTATTTTTGTAATAGATTTAATTTATATTTAAAATGGGATAATTAAGGGTAATTAATTTGGATTAAAGCATGTTAATCCCTTCTCATTAGTAGACTTAATCAATTTTAATTACAAGGAAAAACTTCTGACAAGAGTAATTAAGTTCTTGTCTACTATTTTATCGCTCCATCATTTCAAGCATTGTATTTCACATTCATGCGTCGCTAGCACTAACTTGCGACTTATCGACGAATCATATAGGACCCGAGATCGTCGAGCAACCTGTTGAGATTGAACCTGAGGTGGTGATCGTCGAGACCGACCCCCCGCATTTGAAGCGTCGCATCCGAACGAATTCCAAGACAAGCTCCAGTGCATCCCACCTATGTTTTTAAATTTTTTATTTTATTATAGTCAATCGAGTCATGATTGTACACTAGGTTCCAGGAATTGATTGACACCCATCTGCATTACCACCAATTTCTATTGTCTTGATTTACTATATAGGTACATGTAGCTCAATAGGTGCTATGCTTAATCCTAAGTAAAACGGTAGAAGTCGGGTGGTGTTGAACACTACTCGCGAGCTACTTTGGTATGATCTTAAAGCATGAAGACTTTAAGTTGATGGAGATTATTGAGAATTTAAATGGAAGTTGATGATGATGATGAGACCGGATGGGCCCATAGAGGAAAGGGCAAAGACTGGGTCTTGCAAGGTGGTAGCCCCGTCCGTGTCGAATTAGGACCACATTGTGGCCTAGGGAGCAAGTATTGAACAGTACCGATCTATATGTTAATATATGGGATCCAGTAAGCTGATGTACCTTAACTACCTCAGTGATAGGACGTAGCCAACGTTCTTTCTCGGTTGTTAGTTAGATTGAAGTCTCACAGGAGGAAAATGCTGGTCGCTCACGGATGCCTGGGACAGGTATAACGTGGGGTATCTATATTTTCGGGGGAGTTGGAAATGGATCGACCTCTGGTTGGGGATAGCGGAAAAAGTTGTCATATATGACCAATACGGTGCGTATATGTCATGTAGTCAGATTTTTACCCAGCTGGTGAAATTGATTTGAATCACTGTCACTCGCAGCAATGAGTATCGCTTGATCGCTCGTCATAACGTATATAATCGAGAGTAATGAGAAGAGGAGAGTTGTTTCAGTTAAATAATTCTTGCTTGCAAAACTTGATTACAATAGTTACAGGATGGAAACCTTATTACTATTAAACATAATCTTGAGCTAAAATTTGAAAATAGATATCCACTAATAGTGCTGTTTTTGCAAGTCTGAGTCAACCCACCAGCCAAAGACCTATACATTCTAGGTGTTGGCCTTAGCGAGCCATGTTGACAGGTCAGTCTTACGGAGTATATTAGATACTTAAGAATTTGTTCGTATTAATTTCTAGTTGGTGAGTCATATCCATATGGTTGAACTGAGAACATGTCAGGAGAAGACCAACTTCCGGAGGGAGGTTCCATCGAGTGGGAATGCATCTTGTCCCCTAAAGAATAGAAGATCGGCCTCGTTTAGAGAGTGTAGTAGTCGAATAATTTAGAATAAAGTCTTTTGTAGTTGAACAATGTCCGTTCAAATTTCAAACTCTTTATTGTAATAAATGTTTCTCCGTTGCAAAACTCTTATTTGTTTCCGAAAACATGGTTGTATTATATCATGATGTAATATATTCTGGACTTGTATGAATATATGTGCTATTGTAACTCGCTTCGTCAAGTGTTTTCCTGTGCTCAATTTGGGTTATCCGGAGCAGGGTTTAAAAAATCGTTTGAACCAAGGAAATCGGATCATACCGGTTTTACGGTTTTCATGAAAACCGCTGAAACATCAAAAACCAAATTTGAACAAAATTTTAGAGCTAACCGGTCGGTTTCTCCGGTTTACCGACCGGTTTCTCCGGTTTATCGCTCGGTTTACCGCTCGTTTATTGAGAAAATTTTTTCTTTTAAAAAACCGTTTGGTTTCTCCGGTTTATCGTTTGGTTTCTCCGGTTTATCACTCGGTTTTACCAGTTTTTGAAATTACAAATTTTTTCAAATTTACAAATTTTGAAAAAATAATTCAACCAAAAACCGGTCGTCCGTTGAAACCGGATCGGACCGGCTTGGTCAAAAACCGTGAAAACCGACCGATTTTTGTTAGTTTTTCAATCCATGATCCGGAGGGATGTCACACTAGGCTACAGAGCACAAGCACATATACTCAGTCAAGGCTCAGCCCACAAGTTCGGCACTCGAGAAGTCTCATCTCATCAATGATCAGCTGTCAGCTCCGATTCGGAAGCTGGCTGGAGTCTCCTCCAATCTCGGATAGGGAAAGCTTAGGGCGTCGCCGCCACTGCCTTCCATATATAATCGCCAACTTGCCTGATCCCCCGCTCCAGTTCATCGCAAATCCGCCATGGATCAGCCGCCGACCTCTGACGCTGCCGACTGGTCCAAGCTCCCGGCCGATGTCCTGACCACGGTCCTATGCTGCCTCGAGTTCCCGGACGTCTTCAGCTCCACGGCAGTCTGCAGCTCATGGTGCGCTGCCGCTCGCGCTCTCGGTCGCCTCCCAAGGGGCTATACGCGCTCTCAAACCCCCTGCCTCTTCTACGCCAGCGCCGCCGGCGTCGAGCTCTACAGTCTCGCCACCGACAAGTCCTACCGGCTGCCTCAACTCCCGGATCCACCCATCGCCGACCGGTACATCTGGGGTTCATCCCATGGATGGCTCGTCACCGCCGACGACCGCTCCGAACTCCACCTCCTCAATCCAGCCACTGGCGAGCAGATTGAGCTCCCCCTCGTCGCCACCATCGAGCAGGTGAATCCCGTCCTCAACGAAGCCGGTGAGCTCGTTAGGTACGACTTTTCCTTTTACGACGCCACTCTTCCGAGGAGAGAAACCCAGCCACTGCAGCCCTACGAGGCGGGTGAGCTCAGGAAAACGTTGGGCGCGATTGGTTGCCCGCATATGGGTTGGCCTGGCCCATGGGATGTAGGGTCCGGTTGTTTGGTTGCCTGGTCAGGGTGTCGGGCCTGGCTGGCGGCATGCAAAAGCGCCTCGTGAGCCTGGCTGCCGGGAAATGGATTTCATTTTAGTTTCCACGCGGCCTGATTCACGTGGGACGTGCGGGTGCACGGCGCGGCCAGAAAAGTGGCTCCCGCGGTGCAAGGCGCGCAAGCGCGGGAAAGCTAGGGTTACCGCTCGCCTCTTCGCGCCAAGTCATGGCATTTTGCGCGCGTTATATCTCACCGCCTCCCGACCGCCCGCCTCACTGCCCCCATTCTCTCCCACTCGCGGTGTTGCTGTCTCTCCCCTGGATCTCCTGCCTCACTCGCTCTCAGTCTCCATCTCCGACCGTAGGAAGGTGATGCGCACCACCGCTTTTTTCCTTTCTTCCCTTGTCCTGTCCATGAATCGAGTGGAACCCTAATCTGGCTTCATTTGTTATCATTGATGCGCAGGTTTGGACTCGATTTGGTGGTGCCTTCGGCTTGATTTGGACCTGGTAAGATTGATTCATGGTCAGATCTGGTGTTTCCCCCCTTGCCCCCTTCATTTCCATGATTTATTTTGATAGATTTCTTTGGCTCTGTAGGGTGCGGGTTGGACTGAAGTTAAAGGCATCGGTTTTGTGCAACGCTCCTATTCTCGACTCTGTGGTAACGAAGACCGACCCATTTCCTCTTGTTCTCTCCTATGTGATGTGATGAATTGGGTGCCATACCATCATATTTGCTGGTGAATGTGACGATTCGATTATATACTGATCTGAGCATATGTACATGTCGATGATGAATGCATTTACCTTGTAAATCTGAGCACATGTTCTTGCTGATGATGGTTGTTAATTTTAGTAAAAGGCGACACCTGAACACATGCCCTTGCCAATGATGTTTTTATACATATATATGTTGAGCACATGTTCTGCTATGTGCTCCGTTCCTCTGTTGTCTATGTGATGTAGAGTTCTTGCATAATTGTTGTTAAGACAACTGATATATGTGTAGTTTCTGAGCTATGTTCTCTTTTTTTATGTGCAATAGATGGACCCGGTTGAGCACAGACGCATGATTGTTGTTAAGGCAGCTGCTTTTGTTACTGTTGTGTATGCCTGGTTAATGAGTAGGCTTAGGATGAGTGATGGCTCCACTGCTAGAATCACATACGCCCCTATGAGTGCAATGGATAAAGAGCGTCAAAAGAACTTAAACAAAATATACAATTGCAATGATGTAGAATGTGTGAACATGTTACGAATGTGTCGTGCTCCCTTTTTTGATCTATGCAATCTGCTAAGGTAAAGATCATTATTGAGGGACACAATCAACAGTACTATAGAGGAGCAAGTTGCAATGTTTCACATGTTGTTGGCCACAACCAAAGATTTAGGGTAATTCACCAAACCTGGAGGAGGTCCATTGAGACAGTGAGTAAGCATTTTAGAGAGGTTCTTTATGTTGTTGGTGAGCTTAGGGATGAAATGATAAGACAACCTGGCAATGAGACACCACTTAAGATCCAAAACAGTGCAAGGTAGTATCCATATTTTAAGGTAATAATAATTAAACAAGTGCTTAACATTGACATGTAGTCCTTTGTTCACTTGTAATGTGCATTTTGGTATGATATAGGATTGCATTGGTGCTATAGATGGAACTCATATTAATGCTAGAGTTCCAACAAAGATTGATGCAGCTTTTAGGGGTAGAAAGCACTGCACAACACAAAATGTGCTTGCTGCTATTGACTTTGATCTCAAGTTCACCTATGTTCTGGCTGGGTGGGAGGGCAGTGCACATGATGCACTCATTCTAGCTGATGCACTAGAGAGGGATGATGGGTTGAGGGTTCCACCAGGTACTGCATTCTAGCTGTAGTTTCCATACTTGGTTTGCATACATAATTAGTTAACCTAATTTACATAACCCTGTTCTAGGTAAATTCTACCTAGTTGATGTTGGCTATGCTTGCCGGCTTGGATTTTTTCCCCCTTATCGCTCCACTAGATACCACTTGCAAGAATATGGTGGCAGGAACTATCCAATAAATGGTAAAGAATTATTCAACTTGAGGCATTCTAGTTTAAGGACATCAGTTGAGAGGGCATTTGCAGCACTAAAGGGTCGGTTCCGCATTCTAGACAACAAGCCATATCATCCTTATAGAACACAAGTGAAATTAGTTCTTGCCTGTTGCATCATGCATAATTGGATCCTTGGGTATGGGCAAGATGAAGTGATACCTGATGAGAATACTTGGGATCCTAATTGTAGTGGCAATGTGATCAATGATGATGTTCCATTACATGACAATGCCACATGGGGTTCTAAGAGGGATGAAATTGCAAACCTTATGTGGAACAATAGGGGTAGCAACCGGGTCTAGTATTTGCTTTGTTGGCTGCTTTATTATGTACTTGGCTGAGGCAAGGGACATGTGTAATGATGTATTTTTTATTAGCTGAGGCAATGAACATGTGTTATGATGATTGTCTATTTACAAATAATTGTCTTGTTGAGACATTGTACATGTGCAATGATGATTGTCTACTTATTTCTAATTCTGAGGCAATGGAAGTGTGCTGTGATGATAACTGGTTGGTTGCTTATTTCATATTTTGAGGCAATGGAGTTGTGTTGTGATGCTTTACTGCTTATTTCTTGCTTGTTTGAGGCAATGAGTTTGTGTTGTGATGCTTTACTGCTTATTTCTTACTTGTCTGAGACAATGAGGTTGTGTTGTGATGCTTTACTGCTTAACAATGTTCACTGGGGCAATGAATGACTAACTAGGATGGCTGAGCATGTTGATGACCTCGAGGTTGAGGTTGTTCCAGCTGTTGTGCATGCTGCTGCTGTTGAGTTTGCTGTTGAGCAGCGTGGGAGGGGTGCCATGCGCTGGACGAGTGCCATGTCTGGCTTTGTGCTTCGCCGTATGTGTGACCTAATCAAAACTGGTGTGAGAACTGATAAGGGATTCAAGGAGGTGCACTTGAACCAAGTTGCCAAGTCCCTTCAAGAGTTTACTGGAAGTGAGGTGACTGGTACTCAGGTGTACAACCATTTGCACAAGTGGAGGCAGAGATGGATGAGAGTATCAAAGTTGAAGGAGTTGAGTGGTGCCAATTGGGATGCTGATGTGTGCATGATCACACTTGAGGATGAGCACTACAAGGGCCACATTAAGGTATGTTGCCTATTTACATACTTCATACTTTCTTTACTGGGATCAGTTTGACACTTAGTAGTAACTAATAATTGCCACTCACTCTCTTTACTTGTTCTTTTCGGGCACACCCTAAGGATGCCGAGTTCTTAAACAAGCCAATAGACAACTACAAGCAAATGATGACCATAGTTGGGAATGGTTTGGCCACTGGCAAGTATGCCATGGGGTCAAATGAGGCCTTAGGCACCCGATTTGCTGACACTGCTGGAAGCTCTATGATCAAATCTGAAAGTATGAGGAGAAGATGGTTAAGTCTATTGAGGAAATGGCCAAGGCTATTGGAGATGCATCTAAGGAGGCAACTAGTGCTAGTCCTCCTCCTAACAAGAGGAAGAGGGCTGCCCTCACAGAGGAAGACAGTGCTGCCCTGGCTAGCATGACTGATGCAATCAAGGATGTGGCTGCTGCAATTCGTGAGACTAAGGTTGAGGTGCTGAATCCTGAGCTATATGGTGCAGTGATGTACATGCCTGGCTTTACTGAGGAGGCTCTGATCTGTGATTTCTCTCATCTGGTGGACAACAAGGCTCAGGGTGATGCATTTGTTTCCATAATTGAGGCTCATCGTGTCCTGTGGCTGAGGACTTGGTTTGGCAAACACTACTACATCTAGACCCCCTATCATGCATTATCTAAAAATGCATACTGACTGATCATTATTTTGTGGAGTCAAGCATCTATCTAGCTGCTTTCTCCTTTTGTGCAGTATCTCTTTTGTGCAGGACAGGACTGACTGGAGCTAGCAACAAGGGGCTCCCTTCTTTTGGTAATTTACAATTGTGTGGGCTGTACTGGTGGTGTTAGATTCTATGAGTCACTTAGTTAGTTGAATTGCCTATGATGTGGACAATTGAACTTGGTTGATGTATTTGATCAGTCAGTGAGTTAGTTGAATTGCCTATGATGTGAACAATTGAACATGGTTTCTATTGCATTTGCTGAGCACAATTCCTTGCCTATGATGCTTTTGTTACTTGCATGATCTGAGCACACTCTATTGTCTATGATGTTTTATATTTTATACTTGCATGATCTGAGCACACTCCATTGTCTATGATGTTCTATGTGTCATACTTACATGATCTGAGCACACCATTTTCAGTCTCATATTTGCTATTTTTAGGATCAAACTTATGACTTGGTATGTTGTTCACTATGGGCGCAAAACTGGAGTTTTCTCAACCTGAAAAGAATGTCATGCACAAGTCAATGGATTCACAGGAGCTTGCTACAAAGGTTACAAGACAAAGGCTGAAGCTATTGCTGCTTTCAACCATGACCTTGATGATTCTAAATCTGACTGCAAACCAATCAATGGCAACAAAAGTGTGATATCTTTCAAAGATGTGATTATAGTTGTTCAGTTTTTCATCATTATAGCCTTAATTTCCATGTTGTATAATTAGCTTGTATGAAATGATCCCAGGATGTTTGCATTCTGTAATATGAACATCAAAAACTGTGGTGGTAACCTCACCCTTCTAGTATGCAAGGTGTTCAGACTATTTTAGATGCAGCCAACCAAACATCTCAACCTGAATCTTTTATGCAAATTCTGTGTGCAATGCAGCTAACCAATCAACTGTTTTTCTGAACTTGTATGACTTAGTGCAGCCAACCAAACAGACGCATGTTGCACCGTTCAAGCCTGTCTCAGCTAGGCCTGCATGGTACATGCGAGTCAGGCTCTACTGGGTAGCGAACCAATCGCGCGCGTTGTATCTGAAGGTGGTCTTGTCCTGTGACCCGTGTCGCGAGGCGATTGCACTGTCATGCTGATCCACAATCTGGACAGGCAGCTCTCCTTCGCGAGAGTCGGGTACCAACAATGGCACTGGGTGACGACCATGGATTGAAAAACCGATGAAAACTGGTCGGTTTTCGTAGTTTTTGACCAAACCGGTCCGGTCCGGTTTTAGCGGATGACCGGTTTTCGATTGAATTATTTTTCAAAATTTATAAATTGAAAAAAATTTGTAATTTTGAAAACCGGTAAAACCGAGCGATAAACCAGAGAAACAGAGCGATAAACCAGAGAAACCGAGCGGTTTTTTAAAAGAAGAAATTTTCTCAATAAACCAAGCGATAAACCAAAGAAACCGGTGGGTAAACCGGAGAAACCAACCGATTAGCTTCCTAATTTCGTCCAAATTTGATTTTTGATATTTGAGCAATTTTTCTGATTTTCGTGAAAACCATAAAACCGGTATGGTCTAGTTTGCTCGATTCAAACGGTTTTTTAAACCCTGGTCACGACCTCGCCCCGTTATTCAGAGTATTCCGATTGCATATACCAGGACGGTGCATTCTATGCGACGAATCGTCAGGGGGAATCCACCGCTACACCATTGCTGGTTCTTTTGCCTCCTGTGAGATCATTTTCAAGGACATTTTGCCATTCACTGCATTTATTGTGTACATTGCCCGGGCGTCGTCTGGGGATGTGCTGCAAATCTGGAGACATACTGACATCCAAGAGGAAGAGACAAGGAGATGCATACATATGGTTTTGAAATCTATAAGATCGATCTTGAGAAGCAACGTGTCATTCAATTAAATGCCCTTGGGGATGATGCCCTTCTCATTGGACATAGCTACACTTGTTGCCTTTCAACAAAAAAATATACCCCAAGTTGCTTCCGAATCATGTTTATTTCACAGATGATTCTGAGTACTGGCTATTGGAGAAGAAACATATCCGTCGTGATGTTGGAGTCTATAATTTGGAGGACCAAAGTTCTCATGACCTGGTCACTCCACAACTTTGGTTGAATTGGCCTAATCCCATATGGATTACACCAAGTTTTACAAAGATCGACCAATAAGTATGTACTATTTCTTTTGATAATATTTGTCTTTTCTTTTGGCAACCAAAAAATTTGTAGTTTCATATGGAACGGTTGCTTCATTCTCTACTGCGTTCTCTACAGGTACAACGCATTTTGACACTATCTTTTGGCACAAGGATACGTGCAACATCAAGATGACTACGTGGCAGAGTAGTTATGCTAAGTGAGCAAACCTCAATATTCATTAAAACAGTGTTATCGAGAAACAATATAACAAAAACAGTATCGGTGTTATTGAGAAACAATATAACAAGAACAGTGTAAGTGTTATTGAGAAACAATATAATCGGTGTCTGCAAATGCAAATTGCTCAAATGCCAATCCTGAGAATCCATGATCATGTACCAACAGATACTCGCCAGTAACAGAGTAGGCTACAGAGCACAAGCACAAACAGACATGCACAACTGCAAGGGACACTGCTGAATGGGTCTCGGAATAACCTAACTGCCACCGTCCATGACCAATATCACAACCAATCTCCCAACATAATGACGCATCCTTCTCCTAAAGATAAATAGATTAGTCCATTACAGCACCTACCTCATCCTAATGGTCTTGGCTAAATTATCCTTAGTGCAGCGCTCTACCAGTTTCTAAACCTTAATTTCTCCCCCAAATTAATACTGCAGACTTGCAGGTCGGCTAATCATCAAATCACACATGGACAGTAAGAGCATGCCCTACAAAATGTGTCAGGGTTGAGGCCACAAAAAAATGACAACCACCATAACCGATTCTACTCCTGGGGAGTTAAGCTGACGTTGATGTCAGGTGAGTTCCCGTGCGCCATGGACTGGGAGCTCGGAGGCCAGCCAACCATCGTGAAGCCTGCGTTGTTCAAGTTCATGCCTGTTCTGCCCTGGTCTGCACTGGCATGGCCGACTTGCTGGGGTGCAGCCGGTGGCGGTGGCGGTGCATGGAACCCGTTTCCTGGAGCTGCCTGAGAAATCGGCATTGCCGCTGTCAGCACCTGAGGCGGAGCCATGGGCGCCGGCAGTGCCGGAAGAGGAGATGGCTGCTGCTGCAAGCTCATCCGCCTCTGATGCTGCTTCAGACTGTTGGGCAGGAAGCTACCCACAATCACCTGAAAACAATGGCTCATGTTGATGCATCTTTTGGGGGGAAAAGAACAATGGTTCATGTTGGTGCATCTTTGGGGGAAAAAGATCAATGGTTCTTGTTAGGGAATAAAGAAGATTCCATCAAATACGCCTACAGTTACAGGTTGCAATGAAGTGTGAACTATGAACCAACAAGATTGTTTGTTCTGATGAAGAATTACACGACTGCATGAGTAAAAATTGGTACATGTTCAGTCAGTTTTTACCTGTATAGGGCTGGCAGCACGCAGCATTCCCGCCACAACACCACCAACCACACGGCCATCAGGACCAGCAAGAGACACGCTGAGCCCACCGCTTCTCCTCCTACCTTCCTCAGCCATTGTGAATGAGCCCATCAATTGCAAGATCTCGAAACCTCCCTAAAGTCAAGAAACAATTATATATATGAGCTGTGTCAAGAAGCCACAGCAACAAGCTTTTCATAGAGAATGGAGCGTGAATGTTTAATGTAATAACCATAACTTGTTGTTTTCCTTCACTGTCCTGCCTATTTTTTAAATCCCAGATTTACAAACCATTCATCCATTTTAAAGGCAAAGTTCAGGTCCTCAACGAAAAGATGCATGACAACGTTGTCATGATCTCAGAACAATACAAGTTGCCATAACGACAATGTCATGATCTCAGAACAATACAAGTTGCCATATCGACAAGCAGTGGTGGACGCACCTTCTGAAACTTGGGTATTCCCAAGCTGATCAACCAAGAAAAAAGCACAAACTCTAATGTCCATAATATTGAATTAAAGCATGTTTATAACACTGAATAATTGAATTAAAGGATAATATTTTTCATAATATAAACAAATGAAGGTACATAATATTAAATGAAATATATATACAATTCTACTTTGCACTTCGTCATTGATTGAAAGCGTTTGATGATGTCGCTGTTCTTATTCTTGACATAATTCATTACTTGATGAAAAAAAAACTCAACAATTGTAACAAGACAATCATTCAAATATTGGTCTGCCATCCTATTTCTCAACTTATTCTTCACATAATTCATTAAAAAAGACTCTCAACACTAACAGTTGCTACAGGAAGAATCAACACTAACTTGAGAAGCTTGTACACAACATCATAGCTGAAATGTTTATTTTTTAAAATTTCAACAAGCTTAATAGAAAGCAAAGCAATATTATGTAACTTTCTAAACCGTTCATCCAAACACATGTCATTTTAAACTGATGAAGTTACAAAGGTAAATTATTGATTTTAGTAGAATAAAAATCTGTAGGATAAAATTCAACAAGCTTAACCAAGTGGTCTTTGCCGTAAGCAACAACATAGATTTCGTCTTTATTGGTCTTGTCACTTGGCTAAAACTACATGGTCATGTGAAAAAGTAGAGAATAGAAATTAATAAATTGTGCAAACTGACCTAAGAAAGCTTATCAAATCAAAGTACGAAACAATAGAACAACAAAAAAACTAGTAACAACCAATGGAATTTGGGGCCAGGGTTCGGCCCGTCGCCGTCGGTGCGCCATGCGCGCCGGGGGCTCGGCCGCTCAGGACGTCGCACAATGACACCATCGGAGCTCGTGACGGCCCGAGTCAGTCGCCTGCTGGCCACCAGCGCGCAATGCACCTAAGGGTTCGAGCGTTGTTTGACAATTAGACAATAGTTACCGATAGGCTATGTTCTTTTGTTATCTACTGGTCTTTGCCTCACAGGTCTTGCTCGTTAGGCAGATTTGCTAATATATTTGTCACAGATTATGCAAATACACATATACCTAACAAATTTTCTTGCAAAGTTGTTGGGTATTCCCAGGAATACCCAAGCAACCAGCTGCGTCCGTCCATGTCGACAAGTTTCTGAATATTGTTAGTCTCGCTTATGATTATCACACTTTGGTTGCCTACAAAGTGAAACGGTTTCACAGTAGACATAGAACAAAGTGTGAGCCTTCGCGAGGTCAAATTTTGGTGTATTCTCTTAAAACTACAAGACAAACAGATAGCTAGCAATAACTACAAGATAATAATCACAAGTTCACAAGGGTTGTGGATCCTAATCTACAATATTACAAAGAGACTAAGAGAGCGATAAGATACCAAGTCTGAATGATATTTCATACCTCATAGGTGAAGTTGCCAGATGAGTTTGGCTGCCTCAACGTTACACTGGAAATTGTACCATTGGCAGAGAGGATGCATACCGAGCGTGGACCCTTCCGAGAAAACGACATTATGCGTGCAGACACATCCTGCAAATAAATTGGACAAAGTTCAGTGTTAACCTTGAGACAAGTAGTGAAAGCTACACCGAGTTAACAATGGAAAATTAATTGCAGGGAAACTTCAGTTCGTGACGAGGTTCAAATCCATGTCTTACCTCCCCAGTACCCACGATGATGACATGAGGTGTGAAGCTCCCTCCGGCGGACAGAGCATACCATTCCCCTGTTGCATTTTTGGAGTATCAGTCAGGCAGACAAATTAACATTTTTTCCGAGCAATTGACATGGTATTAACAATTTTCAAACAAGTAAACTATTAGGTGAAGAAGCACTAATTGCGGCTAATCTGTATGAAATTTTACTAAAACAATCTCAGTAGAGGATTAGGTCGATTAGGTAAGCCACCAAGGAAAATCTTTCAAGGGACGAAAGTCGAAAGGGGATAAAAATGAGAATCACTCTAATAATTATTAAAATAGAGGAGATAAGCTCGACATTCAACAGCAAAACTCTGGCCAGTGGTAACAGATATTGACTTGTTACTCACCTTTAGAGCAAAAAAAGCAACATACACATCGTCCTAACTGGACCCCATCCTATAGTGAAACAGAAATCCACAAGAGGGGCAAACATAGCAAGAAACCAAACCGCAAAAACGGAAATTTGGGGCTGTTCAAGAAAAAAAATGAGAAAGCTTGGCATTTCAGAGGGACCAATGTAAGGGAGCATCCTGACCGAGAGTAGCAAGGATCTGGCGCCTGCCGGAGCCGCGCGGCCGGCCCCTACGCCGTCCGGAGCTCAAGTTGGCGTGCTCCCCCTGCTCGGCCATCTGCATGCCGTTGCTCCCTGCGGCCTCACTCGGCTTCTCTGCACCCAAGCTCCACGCGAGTGGAGTTGCAGTAGCTTCCTCCTCTCCATGGCCAGCCACAGCCGGTGGCGGGGACGGTGTGGGGGACGTCGACGGCGAGGGGGAGGAATGGTACTCCTTCGCTGCTTCTTGCGCCTCGGTCATGGATATGTCTGCTCCGAACAGGCCATGACCAGATTCATAGCCTCCTGCCACTGCAATGCCCTCTCTTCCCTCCATGGAGCATATGAAAGCTCTTCTTTTTTTGAAATTTGAAGAGCTCTTCTTGGTTGGCCTTTGCTTGCTTCTTGTTCTTGGTTTGCTGCTTTGCTTGGTTGGACTGAAACGAGAAAGACGGACAAGAGAAGACACCGACTCTAGTTTTCGCTTTCCCTCTCTGTCCGGTTTCTACCAGTCACCAGCAAGCTGCAGCGGGCTGTGCCAGTATATATCGAAGTCATCGGGAATAGGATTTTGAATATGGGAAAATGACAAACATATAAAAAATGAAGAGATTTTGGGGGCAGAAACTGCACAAGAATGGCGGGGTTTCCTGCTCCCTGCAAACCCATCTCTCTTTCTCTCTCCTTTGACCATCAGCTGATTGGTTGGACTGCAAAAGTGTACTTACTAGAGTACAAAAGAGCTACCGTTGTTTATTTGTACAGTAAATTGGCGAACGGGGTAAATAATTTCGCCCGAAAACGGATAAGCTAAGCAGAAACAGTTTAAAACTGTAGCTTCTTAACTGAGGCTCCGGTACTAAATTGAATACATATACAATTTATTTGTATCATGAGCACGATATAGTAGTTGTGCTTGGAGTGCTTGTCGGTTACTCCGGTTATTAGTGCTAATTAGCAAGTGAAAAGCAATCACATTGGGGATTGTACCATAAAGTTCATCATTACTCATATAAATGCCATTACCACGTCTGCACTGCACTACATTCTTCCGGTTCACTTTTCTATTTACATTTGGCTGAAACTGTAATAACAATTTCCAGTAGTTTAAAATCAAAATTGTTTTTCAGATTTAAGAAGTTTAAGGAGCACCCTTCACAAGTGGTAATTCTATTATACATATACTGCTAATACACTTAAGTAATAAACAATAAAGCATTTCATTCCCCATCTTTCTATGCAGCTTTCCCGTTTGCGCCTCTTCTTTTTTTTGAAATATCAATATCACATAAAAAGGCATGAACAACATTTTGAAGAAAAAGTCTCAGGAGAGAGGAAAACTTACCAAGCGCAATAATAGCAAGCACGCGTACCTAAATTTGCTGCAGCTCTTGCTTGAACCTGCACTGCACAGCTCACAGGTCACAGCTGTCCGACTGCGCACATTGCTTCGGCCTTTTGGGAAATCAGTACTAATTCCAAGCGGAGATAGAAAATGCAGTCAAATCCCTGATCTGCTGGGACAGTAAAAGCTCCGAGTCCTCGTTATCACAAAACTATACTACAGGCCCGAATAAACAAAGCAATGCTTATCCTGTCTATTTCAATGTCACAAATAAAACTGCAGTTCTTCCAAAAAAAACTGGGCACCATAAAAAAAAGAGGAACAGAAGCTGGTACCAAATTAAATAAACAGAGTACTGTACGCACCAAGAAACTCAGACTGGGAACTTCGGTAACGCACAGGATAAACACTTGCCAAAGAAACTCGTAGTATGGACAGATAAGCATGTACGACTGCGAGTAGTATAGTTACTAGTAACTCTGAAGTTGCACGGCAGCTAAAGGCGGAGGCCTCTTTTGAAACATACGATTTTCAAAATATAGGAATAGAAAAAACATAGAATTGAAATGTATTGTCATATGAAATCCTATAGAAATTTAAAATGCAGGATTTGTGTAAAGAAGTTGTTTGAATATGACATAGGAAAAACACCGAAAAAATTTGGTGGGAAGAGTTTATTAGAGGATAGAATAAGAGAGATAGACACATTGTGCATTCGAATTTTCAAAAGAATTCTAGCATGAGGTTGACGCTTATGTTTAGAATCCTCCAAAAAGTAGAGGAAAGAAATGAATCCTATGAAATTTTGTGTGCCAAAAGACTTGATAGGAATAATTCTCATAGAAATCAAATCCTCCAAAATTCCTCCACAATTCCTCCATTTCAAAGGAGGCCTGAAGCAAATTCCCCGCACCATCCGCTAAGCTGCAACATGGAAATGTATGAGCTGCGTATAAAAAGCTGGATACACTTTATCTAGAGTTAATTTCATAAAACCACAACTATTTGGTCTCTCGTTGCAAAGAATCATAACTTTTAAAACCAATTTCACAAAACCACAAGTATTTACGCCATCTGTTGCACAAAACCACAACTTTTAGTTCCGGTTCCATATTTTAGCCTCTGTAGAAGTGTATAGTGCCAACAGAGGCTGACATGTAGAACCAGAAGTAAAAGTTATGGTTTTATACAATAAATAACGCAAATACTTGTGGTTTTGTGAAACTAGTTTTAAAAGTTGTGGTTCTTTGCAACAAAGGACCAAATAGTTGTGGTTTTATGAAATTACCTCCTTTATCTATTGTATTTAGATATTCAAGAATATGTCAGTCAGAATATGAGCAACATATATCATATTTAGTTTAGTATACAAGTCCTTCAGATATGTGAGGAGAAAAACTACAACAATGTACTAACACAATCAAATAAGACAGAACAAATAACTAGACATTTTAAGTGACGTTGTGTTTGAAATTCGTCGGTAACAAACATTAAGAGACCATAAATATCTTGAAGAAACCATTGTCCAAAACAACAAACAAGCCAAATAAACTTCCATTGAAGATATTGGTAGATACTGAGTAGTACAAATTAGTGGATGGATCACAGTTGTACTTGCTTCAAGATTACTCACAACGAAACAAAACTCGCCTCCCAAGGTTTAGTATAATAGAGCTGATTACCGATGAGGCTTTGAGGACACGATAGGTGTGTCATGTGGCTAGCCGTAGAAAAGTGGGCATTCTTATATCAAACATTTTCTGCAGGCTTCTTGTAAACACAAAACAAATTCGACTGAGGGAAAGCAGCGCACTCTGCTGTTTTGAAACTTTGGTATGCTAAACAGGTAAAACAAACACATGAACAAAATTAAAGCTGCCAAATAATAATTAAAGTGAAAACAAATAGAAAATTCAGGCCTATAGGGCCTTTTCTATTCTTGGAGTGCAAAAAAGATCTGTCATTTGAACTAACCTTGCACATGGCCTTCAAAGACCCTTTCAAGAATTAATAAACTATATATGAACTAGCACAACGCACTGGACAAATAGCAGCAGCATCTGGGTTAGAGCCAAGAACAATGGCGTTGAGCTTCAAAAAAGTGCAGTTTTCACTGGATGTTCACTGTTACAAATAGAAACCTCATTGCTATATAGCCTTGCAGATATTCACCACAAAATTTTCATGTTCTTCTATTCTAACTTTCATGTTGACTGGCCCAATTACTCATACTAAACACTTTCAGAGTGACTTAAATGTCATAGATTCCTCGTCACCTTTAAGACCATCAGGCTGCCATCAAATTAAATGTCAAGTAAGTGATACATTGTGGACCGCACGATGCAGCATTGCGGTTAATTATATTGACCGTGAAGCCTTACTCAGTTTAATTACTTCAACCTGTAAATCAAAATATAAGTTTTTTTTAGAGCAACTCCAACCCACAGACTAAATTTGGACTTCTATATTTTATTCTGAGAGTCAACTTTTAATTTATAGAGGTTCAAAATCATTTTTCACTTCTGCCCAACAGACTAGAATTGACCCCTATCCCTCAGTCAGTGGGCCCCACCGACCTCGCCTTTCTCTCTCATCCCTATTTCTCCCCCACGTCGCCTCCCTCTCTCGGCCTCTCCCTGCCGGCGTCGCCTCGCTCTCCCCCCAATTGCGCTTGCGCCGCCGCCGTCATCCTCTCTCCCCCACGCCGCCTCCCTCTCTCTCTGTCGACATCGCCTCCCTCTCTCCACAGCTCTGCTCGGTGCCGCTGCCGCCATCCTCTCTCCCCCGCCACCGCCACCCTCTCTCCCCGTCAGCGCCGCCTCCCTCTCCCCCCAGCTCCGCTCGGCGGCGCCGCCTCCCTCTTCCCCACTCGCGCGTTGCCGCCCCCTCTCTTCCTCGCCGGCGTAGCCTCCCTCTTCCTCGCCGTTGCAGCCCCCGCTCTTCCCCGCACGCCCCCCCCCCCTCTACCCCGCTTCTATTCTCCGCGCATCGTCGCCACCCTCTCTTCTCCCTTTCTTGTGCGTGCGGCGGTGGCTTGCTGGATTCCATCGGAGGAAGAGAGAGGAGAGCAGGCAAAGAAAGGGGAAAAAATGGTGAGGCCCACATTTGGGAGGAAAATAGTGGGGTACTATTTATAGGAGCTTTAGGAGAAAATTTGGTAACCTCCTTAAAATAGTCACCCAGATAGTCAGGAGTTAAAGTTGTGTTTTTAGGTTTGGATGACTAAAATGAGATTTAGAGTCTCATTTAGTCACTCCACAAAAAAGTAAGTCTAGAGATTGTGTTCATTTAATTGACAATATGGTGTGTGAAAACACTAGAAATATTTAACTCATCTGCGTTCGTTGTAGGAAAAAAAGTTGTAATTGTCAGGTTGGATATGCGCTGTTAAGAGCCAAATACTGAGACCGAGACTGGGGAAAAACACTGAGACTAACTTATGCGTGGTTAAGGCCTGTGACATCAGTCTGACCATCCGTGGAAATCGAAATGTTCAATGCAATGCAATGTAAGCAGCATGTGGAGAAAAATCTAAACAAACTGATGAAGTGATATTGACGTATCTGTCCAAGCTTTTGTGCAAAAAGCCTTTGTTAGGGCGTCCTAAACACAAGTTGTCATCATGTACCCAGCTGCCTCATCCATTTCCAATGTGCGAAGGAGTATTTCAGAAGCATCATCTGCAACCAACCAGTTCAACAGATGAAAGAAAATAGTGCACGGAACAAGAAGGAAAATCGAAATGTTTCAAATTGAACACTACCATAAATTTTGGACGAGGAAATTTGCCACCACAACCTCCACGGCGCATTCGCATCAAAGCTCTAATAATCACAAAGAAAAAAGCACGCGAACGAAGGAATGGGAACTGGAAAAAGGATCGTCACTATGCAAACACGACAGAAGATTGGAAGAGCGAAGGGCGAAGGAGTTCCGGGCTGTCTCCGGTTGGAAATAGGTCGGCGAAGAAGATAGAGTCAGCCTAGAGAAACGGGTAAGGAATGAAGGATTTGCCGCCGTGCGCAGGTTCGGCGAGCAGCGGCGGCGAGAGCGAGCAGATCGAAGTCGCCGCCTCGCCGGCCGGTTCCGTGCGGATGGAGGCGTCCCGATTGCGGCTGCGATTGTCGTGGGCCTCGGCCCAAGCGGCAGGCCGAGGTCTGGTTCTACTATAAGCCCACGGAATACAGACCGCTTGGAGTTCCTTTTGCCAACAACACACTGGGCTGGGTTCGTCAAAATCGGCCCAGGTTTTGCCAACCAAAAGCACGAGTTGCTTGCTTGCTCGTCTGAAAACGTACTCCCTTCCACTCACCACTCACCACCCCTCACCGCCGCACCGCCCTCACCGCCGGCGCCGCGGAAGGGGACGACCGGCGCCCCGGCCGCCACCAGCCAACACCCAGGTTCGTATCCGGCCACGCGCTACTCCGTATTTGTGGCGGCGTCGTCAAGCGTCGTCCCCGCTCCTTCAATCCCGTCGGTATATCGCCCCCCAATTTTGTGAGTCACGGTTGTGGATGGACAGCGTAGGGTTTTGATCGGATGCTCCACGGCTCCCCTCCAGAGTCACCTGCACCGGCCGTCGATGAGGTGAACGTGGGCGCCGCCGATGGCTTCCTGGCGGCTGAAGAGCCTGCTTGCGGCACGCGGGACCACCGAGGCGGAGGTGATGGTGGAGGCGGGCGAGGGCGTCGCGGCGCCGCACCAGCGCGCCGTGTCGCCCGTGCTGTCCGAGGCCGTTGGAGAGATGGAGGTGGGTGGAGGCAATGCTGTCGGCGGAGAAGATGCTGCAGGGCCTGTGGCACGCGAGGTGAATGGGTGCAGCATTCGTGGTGAAGTGCGAGATGTCACAGCTCCTGTGGCACTTGAAGGAAACATGCAGGTAGATGAGGCAGGGGAGTGCGTGGTGGGACGGTACATTGGCCGAAGCTCTTCAGGGCGTGGAAGGATTCTTGTTGGGAAGCTTCCATCCTATGATAGCACTACCAAGTTGTACAGTGTGATGATTGAGGATGGAAATGGTGAGGATTTGAGGCTTCCTAAGTTCCGAGAGTTACTCAGGGCATCTGGTATGAAAGTGAGCCGCCAGAAGAGGAAGTTGGACTTGCTGGTTTCATCGGGGGGTGTCTTGGAAGTCGAAGGGCCATCAAATACCAGACAGAAGGTTGATGGATGCGAGACGTCTTCTAGGGACACCACATCACAGCATATTGGGTCTGGACCAGATGTGTCCAAGGAAGCTGAAACATCATGCAATTCATCTGATTTCACTAAAGAAACTCCATCCGATCCGTGCGTGACAGTAAAGGCTGTGGAGCTGCCTCCATCGTCGGGAGACCTCGTCGTGCCTGAGGAGTCCATAGCCTATCTCTTTTCTGTTTATAATTTCCTGCGATCATCCAGTATGCCGCTGTTCCTGAGTCCATTTGGGCTGGATGATTTCGTTGCAGCAATTAATTGCATTGTGCAGAATAACTTGTTGGATGCTGTTCACGTCTCCCTGTTGCGGGCACTGAGACGACATCTTGAAACTAAATCTGCTGAAGGATCACAACTTGCTTCAAATTGCTTGAAGTACATGTCTATCTTCCCCTCTTAACTTTCCATAAATGTTGTGTCTTGTTACTTGATGCTGACAATTTTTCACTTTCCTTTAACTGCTGCAGGTATATGGATTGGACATTACTAGATGCATTGACTTGGCCAGCTTTCTTATTAGAGTACCTCTGTGTGATGGGTTGTGTTAAGAACCTAGGGGGCCAAAATTTTGGTAGAAATCTTCTAGCCACAGAATATTATAAACTTCCTGGTGTGATGAAGCTGAGGGTGCTTCAACTACTCTGTGACCATGTCACTGATTCAGAAGGCTACAATGAGGAGATGGAATATGAGATAGTTTCTGGTATGCTTCTAGAGTCTGGTTCAAGAGCAGTCTCGACTAGTGCTGCAAAGGCTTCTGCTTACAAAAGGATTAATGCCGCTGTAGCAAATGCTTCTCATAGTGGCAAGTGTGATGATTGCCGTATATGTGGAATGGATGGGACTTTGGTTCGCTGTGATGGCTGCCCATGGGCATATCATTCAAGATGTATTGGTCTCAACAAAGCTTTCCTTCCCCAGGGGAAATGGTTCTGTCCAGAATGTGTGGTTGACAAGCTTGGAACTACTTTGTCAAGAACTGGATGTGGTGCAAGAGGAAATCAAATATTCGGTATTGATATGTGTAAGAGGCTCTTCTTAGGATCCTGCAACTATTTAGTGGTGTATGTTCTTGCAACTTTATCATATTATTCCAGTTACTGATTAAGTAATGATCCATTCTTCATTTGTTAGGTATTGCTAATTCATCTTGATCTACAGTAGATCTTTTGTCTCGGGAAAAAGATAGTGTTAGCAGTAGCATAGTGTTAGTTCTGTGACTTGTTTTTGGTCTTTGTGGGTTTCATCTCTAGCCTAACCCAACTTGCTTGGGATTAAAGGCTGGTTAGCAGTAGAGTTGGTTTGAATATCGAAAAAGGAATAGTCATATTCAATTGGATTTGATAGGTAGGATGCATGGCAAGTCCTGTTGGTACATTCTCCCTTGTGCAGTTTGACCATCTGTTTCGCGTTTCCCCTTTCTCGATTATTTTCCCTTGCTCAGTGTTCGCAGATTATTTTTGGTACTCCATTTTGCACCTACACATACCTGTTTTTTCTATTCAGACAGTTATGTTCTTCATATACATATGTTAATGTTAATTCTATCAAACAGGATCGGAACGTCATCAAATGTCGAATGTTATGCAAGATACTATAATCATTATGATGTTGTCAAGGTCTTCCAAATACTTGCTGCCTCAGATTCATATACAGATATATGCAGGAGAATGATGGATTACTGGAAGAATTTACATGATATATTTCATAGGGAGAGATCAAATATAGGTAAAGAAGATTGCAAGCAAATCCTGTCAGCTCAGAACAACATACATAATGCACCCATAAATGGAGCTTCTGAGCTCTCTGCAGTGTCTCATCATAATGGGTCTGTTGTATCAGGTGTGTCTAACACAGCACAAATGCCATCAGCACAAAGCTTATTTCGTCCAGTGTTCACCAGTGATTCAGGACTTGATGGCATACCAAGAGAAGGTACCATGAGTGCCATTTTCCCAAAGCCAGCGAAATTATCATATTTTAAACCACAGGCTTACATGAATTTGTACACTCATGGTAACATTGCAGTATCTGCTGCTCATAGCCTAGCTGTTCTTAAATCTGAAGAATGTAAGGTTTCATCATCTCAAATGGGCACAAACTCAAGGAAAAAAATAGCCGCTGAGAATGCTTTACAATTGAAAGCATTTTCATTGGCAGCCACACAGTTTGTTTGGCCGAGCACTGATAAAAAGCTTATGGAAGTACCCAGAGACAGATGTGGTTGGTGCCTTGCCTGTAAAAGTTCGGCTACTGGAAATAAAAAGGCTTGTTTTCTAAATATGGCTGCTGCAAATGCTGCTGATGCTTCTGCACGGGTTCTTAGCGCCTTGCGTATAATAAAAAACTCTGATAGCCATTTTGCTAGCATTGTTGGTTATTTAGCCAGCATGGAGGAAAGTTTGCGTGGCCTTTTAGTTGGCTCGCTACAAGACATAAAACAAAAGCAACGGTGGCATAAACAACTACATGAAGCTTCCAACTGCAGGACTGTAGCACCTCTCTTGCTTGAAGTGAGTTAATGGTTTCTCGACATCATTTGATACTTCTTAATATACTATGACTTGCTCATGATATAGTATGATTCTGAGATGTCTGGTTGTGTTTTGTAATCTAAATATCATTCGTACTTCAGCATATTATTAGTTAAGTTGGCATGAAGGTGAGTTGGTGTATTTATATTGAGCATCACAATACAGATGTATCCATTTGAGGATATAATGTTGAGTTTTTTTTTACTCCATTCAGATAATGGAACTTGAGAGTGCGTACCATTGTCTTAGTTTCCATTTACAACAACATAAACCGTGATATCACAGGCTGTTTAAACTTAAGGCATGGACTGATTTCTAAATATGCTTAAGTCAAATTTGACATCTACTTATAATGCTGGTTTTGTGCCATGCTTGATGGGGAAAATGAAATAATCAAATGCCTGAAGTGGCTTGTGATATTGTATGCATTTCTTTTTTTTTTAAGAAACAAAATCAAGCAAAATATGTTTCACATTTCTGATGCAGCTTGAGCTTGATAAAACATCCTTACACACATTTAGTGTGGTTAAGGAATATTAAATGGAAATACAAGAGAAATTTGATTGACAAGAAAAAAAGGAACATAGCAAAACCAAAAAATTGTAAGATAGATGAGCAGTTGTAATAATTTGATAGAGATGAGGATCTTGTGCATTTGATAGTTCAGGTCAGGAGCAAGGACTTAGATTTAGAGCATGAACCTATTAGCTTACAACTCTGCATGTGCACACATGCATGGTAGCGCAGTACAACGACTATCTTGCCCACTGCACAAAAGAAGGGATTCAATTCCTTTACCATCCTTGGATCCTTGTGCATCTGAAAACACTGCAATGTTGTCAATGGCAGGGGCGAAGCTACAGCTTGCCGTCCGGGTCAGGTGACACCAACGACCTGCTGCTGAGCCTATGTATTTGCCCTGTACTTTGCAGCTCTGACCCCAGTAAAACATGTAACAAAGCTGCGAATAGCGAGCCCATGGAGCTGCTGACCCTGGTGGCCTTCGATCCTTGCTTTGCCCCTGGTCAGTGAGATAGGCGCAATATCATGGATAAAACCGACCTATGTTGTCTTACTGGGGATAGGACTGCAGCTCTTGTCACCGTGATATGGCTATGTGTTTGTATACCATTCTTATAAACTGTGGCCTATCTGCTGTCTTAGGACCAGAGTGCACATGCATTTTCTTACTATCTTTTGCATTTGTGTGCTATTCGACTATTGTTTTACTTCCCGATACAATTATACACAATTCTGCTGTGTTTCCGTTAAATTGCAAAGTTCTTTGTTATTAGCCAGTTTGTAATTTATATTGGATGACTGGCTTCTGCTGGAATTTGTAAAAAATGGAGTCTTATTGAGCTGGGTAACCCATAGGTGTAATTTTATTATGGAACTGTTACAATGCCAGTAAGTGGATGCAATTTGGAGGGGTAAAATAAGTAAGTGTATTTAGAGAATTTTTTCAACGTGGCCTGTTTCTAGAAATGAACTGACTGCATATATAAATAAATAAATTGTAGGTTAAGAAAATATCTAAGCCAATGTTACAGGAAAATAGTAAACTCGTGTGGCAGTGTCGTCTAGTGCTTCGTGCATGCATCTCTTGGGTAACCAGAAGGGCTAGATGCAAGTCTTTTGTATGGCAATAACAATTAACAAATACTTCTGGAGAATCAAGCGGGATGTGCAATAAATTGTACTAGAAGAAAGACAGAAGTCTCTGTAGAAAAGTATTTCTCCATTTGCTGTGTAAGGAAATACATTGTTATCTTATTATAATTGCTGTATATGATATGCAGTTGGAAAGTAACATTAGAAGAATAGCATTTTCTACAAGCTGGTCAAAGCTAATAGATGAGTGGCCTGTGGAATCTCCTGGTCTATCTACTGGAGCATCTTGTCCTGCAGCATACCAAATATGTGGGGCCGATGGAAGACAGGGCAGAAAATGTCTATTTGCCTTTGAATCTGAAATGCCTACTGAGGATGACTACAGATGGACTTGGTGGAGCGGAGGAAATATCTCAAAACATATCTTGCAAAGGGGGGCTCATCTATCTTCAATCATAAGAAAAGCAGCCCGTCAAGGTATCACACATTTTTACTATCAGTACTACGGTTTATTTTATCATCAATGAGACTTGAGGATTTAGCAATTTGACGTGCTTTGTCATACCTTAGGTGGTAAAAATAGGATGACCAGTATATCTTATTATGAAGATTCCAATCTTCCGAGACACACTCGACAATTTGCTTGGAGAGCGTGGGTTGAATTAAGCCAAAATTCATCTCAACTTGCTTTGCAGGTTTGCACCTTCTGTTCTGATGTTTGAATCAATCTTGGATAGAAATGATCCTAATATCTATTTCTGTCAGGTAAGATATCTTGATGCCCACATAAGATGGAAGGAATTTGTCCCTCCTGATCAAATTCCTAAAGGTGGAAAAGGTCAAGATGTGGACTTCTCTGCCCTCAGAAATGCAGTCATCTGTGATAGAAAAATAGTTGACAATAGGATAAGATATGCACTTAAGTTTCCCAACCAGAATCATCCCCCTATTCATGTAACAGCAAGTATTTTGGAAGCGGATAAAAATAGCAAATTTTGGTTTTCGGAGAACCATGTGCCACTGTACATGGTACGAGAATTTGAGCAAAATGCTGGTGATAGCTCCTTATCTGTTCCAGGAATGCTAGACGGTAATTGTTCCACCAATTTGAGAGTAAAAGCATTTATTGGAGATGTATTTTCGTATCTCTTTCAGAAGGGAGATGTGTATCCCTGCACCACATGCAAGAAAGATGTCCCTTTCAGGTTTCTCTACTTACCCCTTTATTGTGTCATAGACATTTGTTTATGCTCCCATCTTTCATATATTAACTAAATATTTGCTTCTTGTTTTTGTATATGGATGAATCGCCTGCAGGGATATTGTTAAATGCAGCTCTTGTCAAGGTATAGATTTCTCACATGCTTTTTAAGTCGTTTGTTTTGCTTTTCCCCTCCATATTCAAGCAAATTGATCGACTTCTGGGCTTTCGAATACTAGAGCACACAATGTTGCTAACTAGAAATAATTTTCAGGTAATTGCCATGAGGAGTGCACATCAAGCTCTGTAGATAGTAATAAAGGAAACCATGCTGGCTCCAGTTTGATATGCAAGTTATGCCTCCATAAGCGGAATATTATGCTTACAAGTTACAGTACAAACACAAGCTATGTCCGTCCTCAACAGAAGATCCCTGGTCAGCAACCTGTGGCTGCTTCGAAAATAATGTTTAAGTTTGGTTCTTCCTATTCAACTGAACCTGCTGTGAAAGTTAAAGGGCAACCGGTTGCAAAGGTTCAAGTCCAGCCATTTATGAAGTTGTATGCCCAACCAATTATGAATGTGAAGGCCCAACCAACTGTGAGGGTAGAAGGCCAGTCAGCAAAATCTCAGGCAACTGCAAAGCTGGAAGGCCAGCCAACTGCAATGGTGAAAGCCCGGCCAGTTGCAATTACAATTGTGGCAACTCCAAATAACCCCCGTGTACAGACTGGGCCAAAGACTAGAACTAAAAGGTCCAAGTCAGAAAAACCAAGAAAACGTAAAAATGTTCAAGCGATCACATATTTTGGTCTTGTGTGGAAGAAAAATAAGAACGACAGTGGTGGACGTGATTTCAGGGCAAATGATATAGTCCTGAAAAGCAAGGATGGTATAGGTTCACCTATAAAACCAATTTGTTGTCTCTGCAACGGCTTGTATTCTCCGGATTTCCTGTATATCCGCTGTGAGAGGTGCAGAAGTAAGTCTGCTTATCATTATTGTAGATTAGAGTTATGCATTCTTTTGTCATCTTTCAGTTTTTTAACTAACCATATGGCCCGCATACAGATTGGTTTCACGGTGATGCCTTGCAGCTTGAGGAAGAAAAGGCAGTTGAATTGGTTGCATACTGTTGCTGTAGGTGCAGAAAGCGAGCCATACCACATTGTCCTCATTCAGATGATAATACGAATCCTGAACAAGAAATCAATGAACAAAATATTGCTATCTCGTCCGAGTCAACGATGCTCTCTGCCAAGGACACTTCTTGCCAGGTCAGGACCCGCTGCTTACTTCATTTGGAATAGTCGAACGGATTGGGAAAGAAAGGATGGATGCTGATTTAAAAACAAACATGGGGAGTTTTACGCTAGGTAAGCTGTCCATACGAAGAGCACTTTAAATGTCCTGAGTGCCTTGATCGACCGTGTACACCTGTGGAATCTTGCTGCGGTGAATGCAAACATCAATCTCAGCCATATGAATCAAATTTTTTTTCATTGTCTGAGCCTGACTACTGGAGTATTGGGGTCATTTCCTCAACGAACAGTGCTGCCCCTCCTGATAGTTTTTGCTAATTATTGTCGAGTGATACTGGATGTGACAGCTTTGGGGCAGAGGAATTTGAAAGCCAGACTACCGAGCTGTTTGAAGCAATGCATTTGAGATGTCTGCTGGCCGCAAATTGATGTCAACTTCACGGGAAACTTTTAATCGTGCTGATTTCGATGAAATGGCTTTGAATGGTAGAAGATGGATCTTCAACTATTTCCGTTACAGCAAATGTTCCCTCTGTTGCGGTAGCATATGCAACCAGTGCAAGAACTGTAAGCCGACACCCTTGATGGTGAATCTGCAGTCTTCTGTAGTATGTAATTGTAGAGTGTACAGTTTAACCATTGTAGTGTGTATGTACAGTTAACAGTTGTAAGTCGTTTCTCCGGTCGGCTCGTGTCACCCGCGTAGGCTTGGTTTACGAATTGCGTAACGCAGCACGTGTGTTAATTGTTACAAATTAACTGGCCTTTTTTTCAGCCTGATCCAACAGCTACAAATTATTATGCTTATAACATTTAAAAGTAAAAATCCATGCAGTTTGTGCCTTCGTTGGTAGTGTTTTTGAAATGACTTATTATTAGGTTTCGCATGGCAAATACAGGACTACGCAAACACTTGAACGAGAAAAATGCAGGAATGGAATTACCTAACACTTGCAATGCTATCGCAGTTCAGAATGCAGAAAACTTTCCATGAGGATCAACCTGATGCTTATTTTCCTCTAATTTTCTAATGTTTATGTTTCAACGTATTTCATAAGAAAATATTCCTATGATAATTGAATCATGTTAGGAATCATATACTGATCCTCCACTACAAAAGGAGACTAAACACGGTGGGGGCATTGTATAAAAGAAAAAGAAAGCTCCCTAAGCCCTGTAAAGAAATATTGGCTGCAAATGTATCAAGACATCTAATTCTCCTTTAGAATTTTTTTGTGTAATTTATTGCAAAACTCAAAAGTGACATTCACCTTTAACCTTGTCATAATATTCACCTTTTCAAGATCACTTACTGCTTGTTGGATACTGTACCAAAGCACTAAGGAAAATTCCGGGCTCCAAACAATCACCATCTTTATTATATATGCGCCTGTTGGACAAGGATAATCACTTACAATTTATTAAAATAAATAAATAAAACCCCACATCCAACCCTCTTAGGTCGACCGGAAACTTTCATATACCGCAACATCCTTGTGTCGTTCCAAATGAATCCATAGTCTTTACCTCATATCATAACCAAGTCCTACTTCACAGAAGTGACTTTCACACAACCTTGAACATTATGATGAAGACTATATGGTGCATCGTAGCAATCCAGCACGATTCAACATCAAAGTTCAGCATAAGACCTCATAACGATGTACAATTACGCTCTCCCGACCATAAACGAACCACAGTTAGAGGCTTGGGGATGTGCAACACAGTTCCAGCCCAGCTTAGCAGAGCGATGCAAAGGCGCCAAATATGAAGGTAGAAGCATCAAGGGTGGCACAGAACAGTGGTGGGTACACAAAGAGCCACCAAAAAGCACCGCGCGCAATACCGAGCGCGCACAAAACACTTGGCGCGAGCGAACCGTTGCCCTGCCCTACCTGAGCAAGCAACCAACCCCAGCCAGCAGCTGACTCACTCACTCCCTCCGCCGTTTTTGAATTTGAAAAAAGGTGCAGCCGGCTCGTCCCTTCCCTCCCTTCCCTCCTCCCCACAGCCTTGCGGGAAAGCACGCCGTCGACCAGCGCGGCCGTCGTACGTGCGATGGAGTGGTGGTGCTACGCGCGCATTTGACCCGGTTCAGCCAGGTCACGTGGACACGAACGCGACCGCACCCCTCCACCGCTGCGCGCACCGTTTCGACCCGGGTTGGTCCCCCCGCTCGCGCCCGCGCCCGCACCCGCGCCCGCCGATCTCTCTAGAGTGCGCGAGAGGACGAACCAACCGCCCCGACGGGTCCCACCTGGCGGTGTCAGCTGATCGCCTCCCTCCGTTCGTGGGTCGGATTGGGTTGGGGATCGCGGGTCACACTTACGGGGACCCGAACCTGGCCGCGTAAACACGGCACGAACCGGACTGGCTGGGTGGATCGAGCCGGAGTGCGGCTCGGCCTCGCTCGTGTGCTCGCAGCAGTTCTCTCTTCTTCACCTTTTCCCCTGGCCCCCTCCCTCCTCCTCCCATCATCTCCACACCACTTCCCATCTCCTCGCCGCCGCCGCCACCGACGCCGCCATAGGGTTGCGAGCCTCCGACGCCGACCCGAGTGAACCCCGAACCACCCCGTCCCACTCGCACGCGCGCCGCCGACGCCGCCCAGGAAACGAGCGAGATCGGCGGGCCTCCTCCCCAAACGCGCAGATTCGTATCGTGCCCCGCATCTGCGCCGAGCGTCGCCTCCCGCTTCATGGTCCCCGTCGGCGGCTCGGCCTGATGGTCGCGATTCGCCACGCGGAGGAAGGTTCTCCGGGGCGCACTCGCTAGGGTTCTCTCCCGCGCCCGGTGCCATGGACGCCGTCGTGCCTCGTGAGGGTTCCGATCGGGTGCCTGACGACCCCGCTGCCTCGGGCGCTGCGCCGGCTGCTGATGAGGTGAAGATGGAGGCCGCCGATGGCAGCGCGCCGGCTGATGATGAGGTGAAGACGGAGGTCCCCGATGGCAGCACGCTGGCTGCTGATGAGGTGAAGACGGAGGCCCCCGATGGCAGCACGACGGCTGCTGATGAGGTGGAGATGAAGATCACAGGTGGCAACGCGGCCGCTACAGAGCCTGCTGTGGCGAGCGGGGCCACTAAGGTGGAGGTCACGGAGACAGCCGGGGAGGGCTTCGCGGCGGAGCAGGAGCTTGCCGTGGCGTCTTCTGTGAGCGACCAGAAGATGGACATCGATGAGGGTGGCGTGACTGGTGAAGAACACTCTGAGGCACCAGCACGGAGCAAGGTAAATGACGGCCTCATTTCAGGGGACATGGTAGATTCGGCTCCCGTGGCTTCTGAAACAAAGATGGAGGTGGATGTGGTTGGCGTTGCCAGCGAAGAGCACTCTGCATCACTGGTGGCAAACGAGGTGAATGCGCAAAGCGTCCCGGTGGAAGTGCAAGATTTGGCCCCTGTGGCGTCTGAATCGAAGATGGAGGTTGATGATGCCAGAATCTCAGAGGAAGAGAGCACAGCGGCACCTGTGGAAAGCAAAAAGATGGAGGAAAGTGATGGTAGAGTGCTGAAAGAGGTTGCTACACCTGCTGGCGCCCCTCCGGTGAAAGAAGAGGCCGGGGAGTGCTTGGTGGGGCGCTACATTGGCAAGACCGCTTCACGGCATGGAAGGATTCTTATTGGGAAGGTGGCATCCTATGATAGCACTAGTGATGCATACAGTGTGGTGTTTGAGGACGGACATGGTGAGGACTTGGGGCTTTCTCAACTCCAGCAATTACTCATGGATGAGGAGAATGGTGCATCTGGCATGAAGGTGAGTTGCAGGAAGAGGAAGCTGGACTTGCTGGTTTCATCAGGAGGTTGCTCGGAAGTCAAAGCGCCACCAAGTACCAGGCAGAGGGTTGATGCAGGCGAGATGTCTAATAGGCCTGATGTGTCGCAGCAGAGTGGTTCTGGGTCAGATATGTCTGAGGATACTGATGCTTCAAGCAATTCTTCAGATTCCACTAAAGAAACACCATCTGATCCGTGCCCACCAGTTCAGGCTGTGGAATTGCCTCCATCATCCGGAGACATTGCTGTGCCAGAGGAATCCATAAGTCATGTCTTTTCTGTTTATAACTTCCTGCGATCCTTCAGCGTGCAGCTGTTCCTGAGCCCATTTGGGCTGGATGATTTTGTTGCAGCCATTAATTGCACTGTGCAGAATAACTTGTTGGATGCTGTACATGTCTCCCTGTTGCGAGCACTGAAACGACATCTTGAAACAAAATCCTCTGAAGGATCACAACTTGCTTCCAATTGCTTGAAGTACATGTCTATCTTCTCCCTCTTACTAGAACAACTATTTCCATAAATGCTGTGTCTTGTTACTCAAAATGCTGATAGTTTTTCGCTTTCCTTTTACTGCAGGTATTTAGATTGGACATTACTAGACGCATTGACTTGGCCAACTTTCTTATCAGAGTACCTCTATGTGATGGGTTTCATTAAGAATCTAGGGGGCCAAAGTTTTGGTAGAAGCCTCCTAGCTGTTGAATACTATAAACTTCCTGTTGTGCTGAAGCTGAGGGTGCTGCAAATACTCTGTGACCATGTCATTGATTCAGAAGAATTCAAAACTGAACTGGAGGATCGAGAAGGCTACAACGAGGAGATGGAATATGAGATAGATTCTAGTGTGACTTCAGAGGCTGGCTCGAGAGCAGTTTTGAATAGAGCTGCAAAGGTTTCTGCGTACCAAAGGATTAATGATTCACAGAACCTGCTAACTGCTCCGAATGTAACGAATCTAGAAGCTCCGGTAGCAAATGCTTCTCAGGATGGCAACAGTGATGATTGCCGTATATGTGGAATGGATGGAACTTTGGTTTGCTGTGATGGTTGCCCGTGGGCATATCATTCGAGATGTATCGGTCTCAACAAAGCTTTCCTCCCCCAGGGACAATGGTTCTGTCCAGAGTGTGTGATTGACAAGCTTGGACCATCTTCATCAAGAATCGAGCGTGGTGCAAGAGGAGCTCAAATGTTTGGCGTTGATATGTGCGGGAGGCTCTTCTTAGGATCCTGCAACTACTTGCTGGTGTAAGTTCTTCCCAATTCATAAATACTTTGGTTACTAATTCTGCATCACATCTGCTGTTGTTAGATGTTGCTATATGGTTCGTTTTTATCTACAGTATACCTTTTGTCTTTGGAAAAGAATAGGGGCAACCAGTGAAGAGTTGATTTGAATTATATTTATTGATAAAGAAATAATCATACTGAATTGGATTTGAGAGTTAGTTGGATGCACGGCAAGCCCTTTAGCGTACAGTTTGTCGTTCCCCTCATGTAATTCAACCTCAGCATCTGCTTTGTCTTTCCTGTTTCTCAATTATTTTCCTTCACCATATTCACAAATTACTCTGAATGCGCCTTATTGTTTGTTAACAGTTTGGGTGCCATACCTATGCATACATGTCCCCCCCCCCCCCCCTCTCTCTATACAACCTGTTCAAGAACTATGTTTTTCCCACACTTCTATTAATGTTTATTCTATCAAACAGGATCGGGACATCATCAAATACGGAATCTTATGCAAGATATTACAACAATTATGACGTGGTGAAGGTCCTCCAAGTACTTGCTCTCTCAGATGCATATAAGGATATATGCAGAAGAATAATGGAATACTGGAAGCATCTACATGATATATTTCATACTGAGAGAGCAAAAATTGGAAAAGAGGTTGGTGCAAGTCATACTCCGCAATCCAATATGTTGAATTTTGCTCCAATGAAAGCAGGAGATGGAAGTGTTTTGACAACTTTAAAAGATGGTGTGGACAGTAAGACAGTAGCACTTCCTCAAACGAATGCACATCATGGATCTGTGGCTAATCAATTTACAGTGAGCTCAACTGAACGGATGGAGGAATCAAAATGCACGACTATCTTAGGTGCTGTCACCACGATGAATAATGAAGTTTGCAGGCAGGCACTGTCAGCTCAGAACAGGTTACATAACGCACACGTAAATGGAGCTTCTGGGTCCTCCTCAGTTTCCCATCATAATGGGCCCGTTGTATCAGGTGTGTCTAACATAGCACAAGTACAGCCAGCACAGAGCGTATTTCGTCCAGTCTTGTCCACCAGCATTTCAGCAACTATGAGTAGTGGTAAAGCAGCAAAATTACAGTCCTTTAGACCACAGGCTTACATGAATCTGTACACTCATGGTAACATTGCAGCATCTGCTGCTGCCAATCTAGCTATTATTACATCTGAAGAAGGTAAAGTTCCTTCATCCCAATTGGCCACAAACGCAAGGAAGAGAATGGCTGCAGACAATGCTTTACAATTGAAAGCATTTTCATCAGCAGCTGCACAGTTTGTTTGGCCAAGTACCGAAAAGAAGCTTATGGAGGTTCCCAGGGATAGATGTGGTTGGTGCCTTGCTTGTAGAAGTTCAGCTACTGGAAACAAAAAGGCTTGTTTTCTTAATATGGCCACCGCAAATGCTGCTAAAGGATCTGCACGGGTTCTTAGCATCATGCATGTAGTAAAAAATTCTGATAGCCATTTCACCAGCATTGTTGCTTATTTAGCCAACATGGAGGAAAGTTTGCGTGGTCTTTTAGTTGGTTCGCTACAAGACATGCAACAGAAGCTACGGTGGCACAAACAACTGCAAGAAGCTTCCAACTGCAGAACCATAATACCCCTCTTACTTGAAGTGAGTTAAAGGATCCGTTCTTTTTTTTTAGTTTTTTTCTGAGATCAGATTCATTTGTACGTTTTCTGCACCATGCTCTACTTCTTATATGCCATGACTTAATCATGATATAATACACGACTCTGAAGAGTTTGATTATGTTTTTATATTCTTAAGGTATAAATATGACCATCCTTTATGGAATAAGGAAGGTGATTCAGTACATTATTATTAGTAATTAAATTGATACAAGGCGACTTAGAGCATATATAATGAGGAGTACCACTGCATGCAACAGATTGGGATTAATGCTAATGGGCAAGTTTACCGATTCCACTGCGAGAACAAAACTGGAGTGCATACCACTGTAACAGTTTCTATATTATGAACCAATTGAACCTGATGCATGGGCTGGTTTATGGGTAGCCCTATTTCAGACTGGATCTCTGGTTATAATGCCTGAATTTATGCCATTCCTAATTGGGAAATGAAGATCAAAAGCCTAAAGTTTCTTATGATTATGTATTTCTTTAATCATGCAAATCATGTTTTCAGATATTTTATGCAGCTTGGAATAGATTCATAATATCCTTATACATGTTTATTGCGATAAAGGAAATTAAATCGAGATAATTTGAAATCGCAAAAACGCATAGGTGGACGATCAGATTAAATAGTTGGATGGAGATGAGGAGCTTGGGCTGTTGGATATTTCAGGCCAGACTATAGTGGCGTGCCAAGTCATGGATAAAACCGGCCTGTGGTGTTCAGTTCCGATGCAAGGACTGTGTCTCGTGTGTAGGTTGACTCTTATAAACTGTGGCGGGTCATTCTTTTTCTCGAAAAACACAGGAGAGCTGCGATTTCATTATAAAGAGATGGCGGGTCATTCACAGATTGTGTGTTCATTTTTCTTTTTGTATTTCGGTTTTTGTAGTATTGGGCCATTGTTTTAGTCCTACTTAGTACAATGTCACACAATTCTCTTTCGTGTCAGACCCATGGTTTGGTCTAAGTTATTATGGAACGAGAGGCTCACGGATGGGTCTAAGTTATTATGGAACAGTTCTCCCTCATCACAATGCCAACACGTGGAGGGACCGTACATGGGCAAAATAAGTATGTTTAGAGAAATAAACTAATTTGGCCTGTTTCCAGAAATAAATGGACTGCGTACATTTAAGAATAAATTAATTCAGTGCTAAGAAAATATCTCAAATATAAGTACCAAGGTAACGACAAAATGAGAAACTTGGGCGGCACTGTTGTCTAGTGCTTCACAGATGCAACTCTTGGATGACCAAAAAGGTCTATACATGTAAGCCTTGTTGGCTGAAGAAAATAATATGGAAACTATAGTATACAATAATAATTGCTTCCGGGACAATCAAGTTGGTACAATAAATAGTATAGTAGAAGAAAGTATCTGCAGAAAATTTTATTGCTCCACATGACAGTACAAACAAATACATTGTTATCTTATTGAAATTGTTGCATATGCAGTTGGAAAGTAACATCCGTGGAGTAGCATTTTCTGGAAGCTGGTCGAAGCTAA
This sequence comes from Eleusine indica, assembly GCA_030378355.1. Classification (NCBI taxonomy): domain Eukaryota; kingdom Viridiplantae; phylum Streptophyta; class Magnoliopsida; order Poales; family Poaceae; genus Eleusine; species Eleusine indica. The sequence continues at coordinate 53,752,851 of CM059494.1, forward strand.
TAGATGACTGGCCTGTGGAATCTCCTGGTGTATCTACTGGAGCATCCCGTCCTGCAGCATACCAGAAACGTGGTGCTGGTGGAAGGGGACGGGGTAGAAAACGCCTAGTGGCATCTGAATCTGGTACGACTGCTGATGATGACAACAGTTGGACTTGGTGGAGCAGAGGAAATGTTTCAAAACGTATTCTGCAAAGGGGGGCTCTTCTGTGTTCTACCTTAAGAAAAGCTGCCCGTCAAGGTATTGAGCACTTACATTGTTGCTGCAACTTTTATTTCATCCTCGATGATACTTGAGGTTGTGAGCACTTTTACATGTTTTTTTTTTATTACTACTAGGTGGTAAAAAGAGGATAGCAGGTATATCTTACTATGAAGGTTTGAATCTTCCAAGACGCACTCGACAATTTGCTTGGAGAGCATGTGTTGGATTAAGCCAAAATTCGTCTCAACTTGCTTTTCAGGTAAGCACATTCTGTTCTGGTGTTCAAATTGACCTGGGAATATTAATGACCCTAATACCATCTCTCAGGTTAGATATCTTGATGCTCATATAAGATGGAAGGAATTCATCCCTCCAGATCCAAATACCTCAGATGGAAAAAGTTCAGACGCGGACTTTTCTACCCTCAGAAATGCAGTCATCTGTGATAGAAAAATAGTCGACAATAAGATAAGATACGCACTTAAGTTCTCCAATCAGAGGCATCTTCCTGTTCGTGTAACAAAGAATATTTTGGAAGCAGAAAATCAAGATGAAAATAGCAAATTGTGGTTTTCAGAGAACCATGTGCCTCTGTACATGGTCCGAGAATTTGAGCTGAAAGCTGGTACTAGCTCCTTATCTACTGCTGGAGTGTCAGACGCTAACTGTTTCAACCCAGTGAGAGCAAAAGCATCAATCAAGGATGTCTTTTCTTATCTCTTTCACAAGGGAGATATGTATCCCTGCACATCATGCAAGAAGGACGTTCCATACAGGTTTTTCTGTTCACCTTTTTATTGTGTTCATATACATACAGTATTCTCCCTTCTTTCATATACTGACTCTTCACTTCTTGTATTTGTACTTGGGTGAATCACGTGCAGGGATGTTGTTAAATGCAGCTCTTGTCAAGGTCTGTATTACTGGCATTCTTTTTATGTCAATTGTTTTTACTTTACCCCACATTATTATTTGAAAAAACTAACTTCTAAGCTTCCCAATACTAAGGTCAGTGTTGCTAACTAAACTTTCAGGAAATTGTCATAAAGAGTGCACAACAAGATCTGCTGGTAATAAAGGAAGCAATGCTCCTTCTAGTTTGATATGCAAGTTATGCCTCCAGAAGCGGAGTCTTATGCTTACAAGTTACAATACAAATGCAAGTTATATCCGACCACAACAGAAGATCAATGGCCAACAACCTGTGACTGTTCCCAAAATAACATTCAGGGTTGGTTCTTCCAATTCTGCTGAACCTCCTGTGAAAGGTATAGGCCAGCAAGTTGCAAAGGTTCAATCCCAGCCATTCGTAAAGGTGGAAGCTCAATCAACTATGAATATGAAAGCCCAGCCAACTGCAAAGGTGGAAGCCCAGACTCTCGCTAAGATGGAAGCTCAGCCACTCGTTAAGATGGGAACCACACCAGTTACAAATGTGGCAGATCCAAATATCTCTAGTGTGCAAAGTCTGCCAAAAAAACCAAAAAAGTCAAAGACAGAAAAACCAAAAAAGCCTAAAAAGGTTCAGGCAATTACTTATTTTGGTCTTGTGTGGAGGAAAGGTAAAAAAGACATTGATGGAAGTGCTTTCAGGGCAAAGGATGTAATCCTGAAAAGCAAGGATGGTATAGGTTCACCAATTAAACCAATTTGTTGTCTCTGCGCTAAGACTTATTCTCCAGATTTCCTATATGTCCGATGCGAGAAATGCCGAAGTAAGTATATTTATTAGTACTGCCACTGAGAGCTACGTATTCTTTTTTATGTTATCTTTCAGTGTTTTAATGTATTATATCCCCCACATGCAGATTGGTTTCATGGTGATGCCTTGCAACTTGAGGAAGAAAGTATAGGTGAATTGGTCGCATACCGGTGTTGTAGGTGTCGAAGGCGAGCCATACCACAGTGTCCTCATTCAGATGATTATACAAAACCTGAACCAGAAATCAGCGAACAAACTGTAACAACATCATCACAAACTATGCTCTCTAGTGAGGGGACTTTTGCTTTAGTGGACCAAGACCCACTGCTTGCTTCATATGGAATAGTCGAACCGATTGTGGATGATACAGTGGATGCTGATTTATCGACAAATATGGCAAGCTTTGCCCCGGGAAGTAACCAGAAGCTGTCCATAAGAAGAGCACAAGTTAAAAATTGTGAATCCATTGATCGGACCACTAGACCTGTGGATGAGTATTATATCCATAATCAACCTCCAGGAAGTGCAAATATTAATTTTGGCCATATGAATGAATATCCTTTGTCGGAGGCAGACAGTGTGGATGCTTCAGAGCTGTTGGGGTGGGATTTCTCCCAAGGAACGGCATATACTGCACCTCCTGATTTCAGTGCCAGTTACCAGTCAAATGACACTAGCTGCGGCAGCTTTGTCGCGGAGGAATTTGAACCCCAGACATTTTTCTCATTCACCGAGCTGCTTGAAGCTGATGATGCACAGTTTGACAATGCATTTGAGATGTCTAATGGTCTGCAAAGTGATGGTAACCGCACAGGAAACTTTGATCATCAAGGAGTTAATTTCGATGAAATGGCTTTCACAGTAGAAGACGGATCTTCAAGTATGAGCTTCCCGACAAATGTTCCCTCTGATGAGGTAGCATGTCACAGCTGCAAGAAATCTCAGCCGCCACCTGATCTCAGTTGTGCAGCCTGCGGCCTGTACATGCACCGCCATTGCTCACCGTGGGATGAAAGCGCGCAACCTGCTGAGAGTGCCAGCTGGAGCTGTGGTGCTTGCCGGGAGTGGCGATGATGAACTTCGTTGAATTATCAGCAGAGTAACAAAGTTGTTGAGAAATCTCCTACACGCTAATTGTTATTGCAGGTAAACACAACTATATTCTATGTAGATACCCGTAGTTTGGTTTCTGGTTCCTGAGCATGCTTTCTGTTCAGGGTGGAAGCCTGGAAGGCATATCGTGAAGCTCACTGAGGAATCTGGATTAAAGTTTCCGAATCAAGCCACAGATCTATCGAAGGCTGGGTTGATAATTATTTAACATATGTTTAACCATCATTTGTTTAGACTAGCATTGACTGCTGCGCAGTTTACAATGTTCATACTGAAGGATGGGTCACTGCAGACCATTTTCCATTCTTTAGGCGGTTTATTTTGGGGTTTTATAGGATATAGGATGCTGTTAGAAAACATGTTATATGAGTTTGGAAGAAATATACTTCATCCGTTCCAAAATTATTATCTCCGTTGACTTTAGTTATTATATATCTTCAAAAAATAAAAAATTATTATATAAATTTTTTTGAATTATTTTATAACTAGAAAAATTGAAACATATTTTTACAAATATTTTGACTAAAACAAATGATTAAATATAACTAATAAAGTCGATGACGACAACAATTTTGGAACGAAGTAATATTCATGTAACTTCATTACCTTGGCTCCTTTCTTCTATGCAGATAAAAGTGCCTTCTCAAAGTGGTTATTGCTATACTCTGTTGCCTCATTTTTCTTTGGGTACATGCGTTTTTCTTTCTGCCCGCGCACCATCCGACGAGCAGAAGTGAGGAGTTGGGGCCTAATATTTTTCCCTTGGGAACAAAGTTCTGTGGTTTTAATTCTACTTGAATGCCTGATTCCTCCTATCTCGAATCTACAATAGATGTGGAAATGTTCTGCCCTGTTTAATTGAAATTTGAATCCTTTTCTTAAAAAAAATGAAATTTGAATTGCGGCCATCCTACAAAACACTTATGTTTATTTCGACCTTCAACTTGTCCACGATCTTCAGGCCCAAAACTAACGTGGTCCGAGCTTTACCTCGTTAAAAGCGGGCCTTCCGCAGTCATGTTCTGTTTATTGCTCCATTCCGGCAGTTTCATCACCGCCGATCTCCCGCAGCCATGGCGCTCTCCTCCTCCCGGCCGCACCACCTCCTCCGCCCCCTTCTCCGCGGTTTCCACGCCTCCGCACAGGCCCTAGCGCGGGCGGAGCCGCACGAATTCTCAAAGCCCAGCGGCTATTTGGGCAGTTGGGAGCCCGCGGCGGACCCCCGGGAGGCGTGGGCGCGGCTGGAGCGGCTGCGCAAGGGGTACGCGCGCGACGTGCGGGAACTGCGGCGGCAGTACGCCTACGAGGTGCAGCTCATGGAGGCCGAGCGGCAGCGCAAGGCCGAGGCGCGTGCCGAGGCCGCCCGCGTCGCAAACGAGGAGCGCAAGGCCGCCAAGGCTGCCGCCGCGCAGACGCGCGCGGCCGAGCGGCGCGCGTTCGAGGAGGACTTCCGCCAGGCCCTTGTATGTTTCCGTTCCTTTCTCCTTCCCTCTCTTGTAATCCTGTTCATCTTTCTCTCCTAGCCCTCCATGGTTCATCGGTACCCGTAACTTGTTTGATGGATTGCCTCGCCAGTATCGACTTCTTAGAATGTGATGAATCATACTGTGCTACCGTGGATAGTCATATCAGTAAAACTATAGGAGCATATCATTTTCGTATCATGTGGATATAGCTAAGAACTGCCTATGTTAGTTCAGGAGCATATGTGCTGCTGCATCTTTAGGGGCTTTTAGTGCTTAAATGTGAATCTAATTGAGCCATATACTGCATCTGCATGATATGGTTCGCAACTGAGATGACATAACACGCAGATGAAAGAAAGAGCTGAGAAGCTGGAGAGCTGGAGGAAAAAGGAGAAGCTCAAAGAGCAGAAGAAGGCAGAGCAAAGGGAGCTCCTACGCAAGAAGAGTGGTATCTGGATTGCTGAGGATAAACTAGAAGAGAAAATACTCGAAGCCATTGTGCATACCACTCCTCTTTAAGGTTCATTCTTTGAGGTGAGTTGTACTCTCTTTCTTGCGGTGATGTTGCCTGCTACAGTCAGTTTAGAAGATGGAGGAATGGTATTCAGCTTATTGAAGTTTACAACTTGAAATTTTAAGTTCCTTAAGGGATAAGTAGAATATATGTTGCAAATTGTCTTTTAGATCGCGTGTATATGTTGTAGTCTTTGATTCTACCTAAAAACAAATCAGAGAAAAAAAGTGGATCCTACAAGGTTCCATAAAAACATGTTGAGTGCTCAGCTTAAATGGATACTGTGCTTACCAGTTCAAATTGTTTGGGACTTTGACTGTCGATAGACAATAGTTTCCATAAAAATATGGATGGGCAAAGTTTAAATGGAAAATGTTCTTACCATTCTTATTTTAAACTTTATAAGCTGTTTATAGATGTATTTGGTCATATACAAAGGCTTGTTAGCTTTAGTGTGAAAGATGTATCAAATACTGAAGCATTCTTTGTATTTAGCTGGATAAAACATGTAATGTGTCTTAGAGGCTTCTGGATTCTCAAATTTAAGGATGGATATTATGAGTAATATCTTGTGTAATCCAGTTTAAGATCACAGCTTGCCTTGACATTGTATGGAAAGCAGGACATCTGAACTTCTAAAACCTCACGAGTTGGGATACTGTTACTTATGTGTTAGATAATAGCATACAGAAACTAGTGAAAAGCTGGGTGTGTGTCACAGGGAGGTTGTGTTCTGACTTCAGCATTGCAGTGTGGTCAGGAGCTTAGTTTTTGCGTCCCAAGTACTTAGTAGTTGGCATTAAGCATATCCCTGAACACAGACTGTTGTTGAGAAAAGTTGAAATTATTGAATGCCTCCCTTATGAGAACTACAATATTATTGCACTACACAATGATAACTTCTCTATCTTTTTGTGTACTAGAAATGTGCGTTTAACCCTTCAGTTTGTGAATATCACGTTTCACACTTTCAGCTAAGTAAACATTGTTGCTTTCGTGAATATCGAATACAGTTCAACTCGTCAATGGCATAATCATAATTCTTGTGTATTGTATGGACTATGGAAGAGTAAGATAAAACTGGATGTCGAAAAGAAACGTCAGCTATCTGTTCACATGTTTGTTTCCCCTTGTGTATTTTTTGTGATCCTTTGCTGATCCTTATGAGTATTTGATATGGACTCAACCAGAGCTATTTTTTTTTCTGATACTAATGGACATCAATATTTTTTTGTGCAGAAAACTTGCAAGAGAATGGGCAAATGGGTGGGCACGTCAGATCTTTAGATTTATAATCTCAGAAGTAGCTTGAACTCCAGTCATCCATAAGAACAAACTTTGTTGTCAACTGTTATATTTTTTGGGGGACGTTTTGGAGTTTGACCTTCCCCTAAACTCTACTCAGAAGAAATTGTATTAGCAGGCTTTGCTTTATGAGCATGTCCTATCTCCAGTGTTTGTTTCTGTCTACTGTGCCATTTGAGTATTTGACAAATTAGTTTCCGAATTGCATATTGCATTTAGATTGTCATTTAAACCCTCCCCCTTATCTCACCTAATCTCTTATTTTGCAAATAACCCTCAGGTAAAATAACCCACCTCTAATCCTGATCATCGGATAAGAATCATGTGATCTTAATTGGAGTTCTCATACGAAGTCAGTTCTCATAGGATATGTTGCCTTATAGCAATTGTGCGAACAACCTGCTCCAGTCTTCTTGAGCAAAGACCATCAGAAGGACGATTTTCCCTTATTTTTGCTGACTTTTGTTCATGTTAACGCCCTGTGCTGCAGCCAGCTTGATTTGCGGCACTGCAATTAACCGCGTGAGAAGCGGTTGGGCTGGGAACGTATGAGACGATGAGTGCTTGAGAAGGCGCGCGTGAAAAGAAGAGGCAACGAAAGGGAAAAGGGTCGCACATGATGCCTCTGGAACTTTGCTGTCACGCTGGTCAAGAGGATAATGATTTGGCCCTCTTGTCCTGTGTTCTTATTAGGTAAGATCGCTAGTACTACATTATTTCAGTACAAAGTGTTACATAAACATAAACCTTTAGCCAAACAATGACAGAGCGCCCTTTTCTTCTCCGGCTGCAGTGGACCTGTGTGACAGTGTGAGCGACTGACTCTGATATTTGGTTCATGTCTCCCTAATATTTGCAGCTCCCATACCTAACAATGCTTTAGTTTTTTTTTTTTTAGATTTGGACTTAAACCAAGATTAGTACTCCGTAGAATTTTGAGTTGGCTGTTTGAGCAGAAACAAACAGAGCAAGTGTAAGCGGAAGCCTCCAGTACCAGACGACCTGACACAGGCCATGGACTGAAAGCAGTGGAGTAGAGTGTGAAGAGGCCCCACAGTTCAAACACCGGCCCGATTCAAAATTCGAAAAGTTGCACAAGAGAAAGCACAACGCTTCTCGCGTTCCAATGCAGATCGATGGAGCAGCAAAGACCACTCATGGCTTTGCTGGTTGAGTGATGCCTCGCCTTTCCTTCCGTGCGGATCTTCTACTACTAGCACCAGTGGTACGGCGGCAATGGCCGTGCAGTTCTCGCTGCATTCCATGGCGTTGGTGGCGATCTTGGCGTGCTTGAGCCTGACGCTGCCGGCCACCGCAGCGGCGGTGACCCAACCACAGCCGGAGCCGGAGGTGAAGCCGAGCGACACCGACGCGCTCACCATCTTCCGCCACGGCGCCGACGCGCACGGCATCCTGGCGCCGAACTGGACCACCGGCGACGCCTGCGCGGGCCGCTGGACCGGCGTGGTCTGCTCCGCCGACGGCCGCCGCGTGGTCTCCCTCTCGCTCCCGTCTCTGGACCTGCGGGGCCCGCTGGACCCGCTCTCCCACCTCACGGAGCTCCGCGCGCTCGACCTCCGCGGCAACCGCCTCAACGGCACCCTGGACGCGCTCCTCCGCGGGGCCCGCAGCCTCGCGCTGCTCTACCTCTCCGGGAACGACGTCTCCGGCGAGATCCCGACCGACGCGCTCGCGCGGCTGCCCCGCCTCGTCCGCGTCGACCTCGCCGACAACAGCCTGAGCGGGCCCGTCCCGTCGGCGGCCGCGCTCGGCCTCGTCACGCTCAAGCTCCAGAACAACCTCCTCACGGGCCTCCTCCCTGACCTCACCGCCGCGCTGCCCAACCTCGCCGAGTTCAACGCGTCCAACAACCAGCTCTCCGGCAAGGTGCCCGACGCCATGCGCGCCAGGTTCGGGGTGAGCTCCTTCGCCGGGAACGCCGGGCTGTGCGGGCCCGCGCCGCCGCTGCCGCCCTGCTCGCTGTTCCTGCCCAACCAGCCCGCCCCGACGCCGCCTTCTTCTTCCTCCTCCTCTTCTTCTTCCGTGCCGACCTCGTCTTCCGTGGTGCCGTCCAACCCGGCGGCGTCCTCGTCGAACTCCGTCGCTTCGTCTTCGCCGGCGTTGGCCACGCCGGAGTCGCTCGGCGGTGCGGGGAATGGGAGGCTGAGCCCCGGCGCGATCGCTGGGATCGCGGCCGGCAACGCCCTGTTCTTCCTTGCTCTGGCGTCGCTGCTAGTCGTGTGCTGCTGCTGCCGTCAAGGAACCGGCGGCGGCGGCGGCGAGCCAGCCAAGAAGAAGAGGAGGAGCCGCGTCGGCCTCGAGGACGGGGACGGCGGGCTGTTCGGCCACCACATCAAGGGGGACCAGCAGCCGCCTCGTCAAGACAGCGACGGCGGCGACAGCGACGGGGCGCGCAGCAAGCTGGTGTTCTTCGGGGTCGACGAGGATGACAATGATGACGACAGCGGCGCCGGGAGGGAGGGGTCGACGCTGACCTCGCACCTGCGGCAGAGCCGGCGGCGGCGGAGCGGGGTGCTGTTCCATCTGGAGGAGCTGCTGCGCGCGTCGGCGGAGATGGTGGGCCGTGGCAGCCTCGGCACCGTGTACCGCGCGGTGGTCGGCGACGCGGCGCGCACGGTCGCCGTGAAGCGGCTGCGCGACACCAACCCGTGCGCGCGCGACGAGTTCCACCGTTACATGGACCTCATCGGCCGGCTCCGCCACCCCAACCTCGTCCCGCTCCGAGCGTTCTACTACGCCAAGCAGGAGAAGCTCCTCATCTACGATTACCTCCCCAACGGCAACCTCCACGATCGCCTCCACGGTACTACCAAATCTCGTCACTCTCGACCACTGTTCACTGTGAATTCTGAATTTGTGATTTTCTTTCGAAAATCAATTCTGAATTTGTGATTCACCTGCAACTGAAACTGATGCCCTTGCCACTGTCGATCGATTGTTTCAGGGCACCGGATGTCAGGGGAACCGCCATTGGACTGGACAACGAGGGTAAGGCTGCTGCTCGGCGCGGCGCGGGGGCTGGCGTGCATCCACAGAGAGCACCGCGCGTCAGGCATACCACACGGCAACATCAAGTCCTCCAACGTCCTCCTCGACGCGGCCGGCGCCGCCCGCGTCGCGGACTTCGGCCTCGCGCTGCTCCTCAGCCCGGCGCACGCCATCGCGCGGCTCGGAGGGTACATGGCACCCGAACAAGTCGACGACGACAAGCGGCTCTCGCAGGAGGCCGACGTCTACAGCTTCGGCGTGGTCGTCCTCGAGACGCTCACCGGCAAACTCCCCGCGCAACACCTGCAACTGCACCCCGTGCCTGATCCTCAGAGCAGAGACAACACTAACAACAACAATAGGAAGAAGAAGCAGAGCGCGACGACGGTGGTGAGTGGCCTCGCGGAGTGGGTGCGGTCCGTGGTGAGGGAGGAGTGGACGGCGGAGGTGTTCGACGTGGAGCTGCTGAGGTACAGGGACGTCGAGGAGGAGATGGTGGCGATGCTGCACGTCGGGCTGGCGTGCGTCGCGACGGAGCCGGAGCAGAGGCCGGCCATGGATGACGTCGTGCGGATGATCGAGAGCGTGTCGGTGGATCGGTCGCCGGTGCCGGAGGAGGATCGGGGTGGTTTCGTGACGTCGCCGTCCGTCGGGGTTACCACAGACGATGGTGGAGATGGTCGGCTCGGCTACTACTAGTTCAACCTCTGCTTTCGCCCTGTTTTCTTCCTTGCTCTTGAGCGCCTGCGCGTCTGGATGATGCTGACTTTTGCATTCAGAATTTGCCATTCCAGCTTGTAGTGTAACGACCAGCTTGCCGCTAAAGTTCCTCTGCTAAGGTGATGTTGGTTACTTCTGGTTACAATTTAAATCTAACTATGCTGCAGTACGGTTCCTCGCTCTGGCTAATGTTACGCATGCGCCCCATGGAATGTAGGGCTCTGCACTCTATAGAGTTTCCCATTGCCCTGCACCCGTGGAATATAGTGCTTGTAGAGTTTTCCCATTGCTCTGCAGAGATAATTTCTAACTTCCGAGAGGATGAAAAATCTCTTGCATGTATGAATGATGCCGAAACTGCTTTACTACAACTGAAACTGAGGGATGTTCATTGCTCTTGAGCTCCTGCTCACTTTTACTTTCAGAAGTTGCCATTTCATCTGGTACTGTAACCAACTGCTTGCTGCTACGATCCTACAGAGACATATCTCTCCAATCTGAAGGCTGCTCTTGTTATACATCCAAATTATGCCAGATTTGATACTTGATAGTAAAGTCAACACATTGCTCGTACGCGGCCATGCATTTTTCTAACTTTATTATTTTCAGGCACCCATGGAATATAGTGCTCTGTAGAGTTTCCTGTTGCCCTACGCAGAGAATTTCTGCCGTTGAGGATGCACGACGCAAGTTTGAGAACCTCCTCCCGAGCCAGCCTGCATTCGACCTGATGATCAAGGTCAAGGTGGTGGTGTTTACTTCATGACCAGGGTCAAATTCATCCAAGACGAGGTATGGGGTTCTTGCTGTTGATATGAGCAACAACAAAGTGCAAGGGCTGGCTAAGTTTGGAATCGACAGAAAATTTGGGTTTGTCCGTTGCATATTGTCCCAGTAGGATTTGTTGGAATTGACCTCGGTCAGGTCTATTTGAGCCATCTAGCCCAATCCTAATCCTATATTAATCCTTATTAGCTGCCTTTGATTGGGAGGCAAACTCAACCTACTTAAACGTCCGGTCCATTCCTACAACACTATATAAGCAAAGGAAAACCCCTAATTTTCTTAATCGTGTGTTAGTCACGAGTTCAGCCGTCAGGGGTATTTCTACCTGACCTAACCGATCTCTCAGAGTGGTGGAAGGTGTGGAAGATTGTTGTCCCTTCTTCTACATCGACATCCAATGTTTCTACTTCCTCTACGATGGCAGAGGAGCCTACTACACCACAGCATGCTTTAGGTAAGTCAATCAAGCAACGGTTTTGAGTTTTCTATGTGTGATCTGTTATGACTAGTGATTCTGCTATTTTTATGATCAATTTGATCTAACAGGATTCTCCAGATGGATACGGCTAATGCACATGCAATCGAACCTCCACGCCGTAAGACCGAAATGAAATATGGTGCTGAACTGCTGATGCAGGACGCCGATGATACTGGGGAAAGTTAACTTGAGTATGAAGATGTTACGCGTATGCGTTGAAGATAATTCAGTGATGCATCGTGTTCTTCGTCAGCAAAATGTCCACAGACGCCAATGTTAAATTAGTTGCAAGTTTTTTAGTGATGTCATATTATGTGTGGAACCAGCTACTAGCACAAACGTATCTTTTCTTTTCCCTCTTGATAAACAAGGTCTCGTGGAGCAAGTGGATCCTGAAGCCTGGCGTGCTCGATCATGACATCTAACTTTATGTTTTGGCTAACGATTAGCAATTGCATTGCTCCAACAACAGCGATAATGGAACAAATTATCTGTGATGCTAATTTAACAATTCTCCGATCTCTGCGTTGCTCTCCTCATTCAGTATTTGAATTTTAACACTGACATATACTGCTGGATCGTACGACTCAACGGTATGGCCAGTGCTAATCACCAGAGAGGGGAGCAGGTGCAAGGTCTTACGGTTGGGTTGGACGACCCAGCCGTACCTAGAGCATTCCCCTTTGAGGCCTTGTTTGGATTGAAGGAAAAACATAGGATTCCAATTCCTATGGATTTCAGCACTGTAGCATTCTTTGTTTCGTAGGATTGGCTCACAGGAAAAGTGGAGAAAGTTTTCATTTGAAGTCAATTTTGGAGGAATTTCACACGGAAAAAAGCATCCACTCATGACCTCATTTTTCTATCAGCTCGCATAGGATCGAGGCACTGCTTTTTCTTAACTCATAAGAAGAACATGATTAACAGGAGAGAATAAACATGACTATCAAAAGAGAATGAACATGATTAACAAGAGAGAAGGCAAAGAAAAATGAAAAATCACACCGCTTCAAAAATAAATGCTACGAACTCATATATAATGATGTTCAACACAAACAATAATTAATTTTGATATACTTCTCAATCTTGCCTACCGCAGCTAGCGCTACCTAATTAAGCTTGTAATGGTGCTTTTCTAGCTCTAATTAATTATGATATAGTTCTCAATCTTCAAAAAAATCCTATCCTTTTCCTGTGGTCTATCCAAACGATTTGTTTCAAAAAATTTCTGTGTTTTACAATCCTCTGTTTTGCAGATAAATTCCAATCCTATTCATACGCTTTTTCTATTTCTATGTTTTTCCTATCCTGCGTTCCAAAGAAGCCCTGAATTTTTGGATAGACATTTCCCGTCCTCTCTGTTGTAGATGTAGGAACACAAGAATTATCAAGCCAAGAACTCGTAGAATGGATCCTTCTATTGTACAGTACCAACTGGAACGGAGAAAATTGCGACTTCTGGACTGGACGGATGCAAACCGACCGCCACGTTGACGTTGTCACGCCAATTTTGAATTTTACCTTGTTCGTATTAACGATGCTATGGAAGAAAAAGAACAGTGGGAAAGCGACACGCAGGGCCAAGCCATGGGTCCATGAATTCGCAGCAGGATCCAAAGAAAAAGAGTGAAGAATCGCATCCAGAGGGGGGACCTGATTAGACCAGGAGACAATGGAAGTATGAAAAGGAGAACACGAGGTGAAGAAACGCGTCAAGCCATAGACAGACTTCCCCACTTTGCAGAACTTTTTTAAAAATTCCTTTTTTTTTTAACAAGAGATTTCACTGTGTTGGGCTGATTCGTTGGGTTCGGCCCAGCCCAAGAACACGTGACAGACGAAACCGGTGGCCGCCGCGGCCGCCGTCAAAACCCACCGGCGTGTCAGCGATCCACCGATTCGCCACTTTGAAGAAGCATATACCCCGTCGGGCTTGGGCACCACGCACACGTCGACCCACCTATTAAACACGACACAGCGATAGATTTTCTTTCGGCGATCGCATCGTGATTATTAGGAGCAAGAAAGAGACGCAGGGGGCACCACTCGCCATTCGCTCCCACACGAAGCTGCTCTTCTTTTTCCTTGGAGGAGAAGAAGAAGAGGAGGCCTCCAAATCACAGAATCAGCTGCCCCTCCTCCCGATCTGATCCGAAGCGCGAGTGACTGAGGCAGGATGAATTCGTCGAACCTGCTGCTCGAGGAGCCCATCCGGATGGCCTCCATCCTCGAGCCATCCAAGGCCGTGAGCATCCCTTTTCCCTTTTCGCTGTTTCTTCTTCCTCCTCGTTCAGATTTGTCGTCAATTTGGGCGGGATCCTCTACCCTAGTTTAATTTCGTGATGGATCCTGTGGACAAATGGGCAGAGCTTTTTCCCGGCCATGACCAAGATCGTGGGGACGCTGGGGCCCAAGTCGCGCTCCGTCGACACCATCTCCTCCTGCCTCAAGGCCGGCATGTCCGGTACGCACGGCCGTCCCAAATGCCCTCATACGCTGTTCCCTCTCTAGACCTGAAGCTGATTTTCACTTTTCCTGTTGCAATTGTGGTGCTCTGTCAGTGGCCCGGTTCGATTTCTCATGGGGGGACGCCGCGTACCACCAGGAGACGCTCGAGAACCTCAAGCTCGCCATCAAGTCCACCAAGAAGCTATGCGCCGTAAGTGACCATCGATCGCATCACTTTACAGCATGTGAATGGAAGCTATTGTGCTGCCCACAAAATTTCTCGTGTATTACATCACGTGCTGATTGTTGGATCCTTGCTGTGCAGGTGATGCTTGATACCGTTGGTCCAGAGCTGCAGGTGGTGAACGTTAATGAAACCCCAATCTCCCTTGAAGAGAATGGCACTGTTGTTCTCACGCCTCACAATGGACAAGAAGCCTCCAACAGCTTGTTGCCCATCAACTTCTCTGGACTCGCCAAGGTAACACAGTTTCTGCTAATTTCGTCAGATCTTAATATGTTGTATATATATACTTGCATGCGAGCAGCTGCAAACAGATCACTTCCTGGCTAGCCGCTATAGAGTTTTTTTTTTTTTGGCATTATTCCACTATAAATCTTTTGGTAATTTGTTTCTGCAAAGTCTTGAATAGAAAAAATCGGTTTGTTCATTGTAGGCTTTGAAGCCAGGTGCCACAATATTTGTTGGCCAATACTTGTTCACTGGTAGCGAGACCACTTCAGTTTGGTTGGAGGTAAGATGCCTTTGGGCTCTGCCTTTCACTTTTTGTGAGGCATTTATAATATATACTTCGGCTATTGTCTTCCTTTGCTGATACCAAAACTATTATGTGCCTGCTGTAGGTTTCTGAAATTAACGGAGATGATGTGGTTTGTGTGATCAAGAACACAGCTACCCTGGCTGGTTCACTGTTCACATTGCACTGCTCCCAGATTCATATCGACTTGCCAACACTATCTGATGAGGACAAGGATGTATGAAACTGCTACTGTTACTTTTGTTGTCTTCTCTTTTCCTGCAAAACATCATTTGTAATGTATGAAACTGCTACTGTTACTTTTGTTGTCTTCTCTTTTCCTGCAAAACATCATTTGTAACAATACCGCTATTGAAAATTTGGTCAGACTATAATTTTTGTTAGTTACAGGTTATCCTAATATTTACGCATACATTGTTTTCAGGTTATCAAAAAGTGGGGTGCTCCAAACAAGATTGACTTTCTCTCTCTGTCTTACACGAGACATGCAGAAGACGTGCGCCAGGTTAGCAACTGATTGCATCTTGGATTCATTTTTAGTTATTTTGCAGTCTTCTTTATATGCTTGTATTTCAATGTAAAGTCTATGTTTGTATCTTCAACTTGTAATCTTCATTGAAAAAATTACAGTGCTATTTTCAAAACATAGTATCTTCAGTTTATTTTCCTTTCTTAACTGAGAAAAAAAATTCTCAATTGTTTAGTATTTTTGCCTTTTGCATACAGGCACGGGAGTTCCTCTCGACACTAGGTTATCTTAGCCAAACTCAGATTCTTGCCAAAATTGAGAATGTTGAGGTATTTCAAAGATACTTCTTTCACACTGTTAGCCAAATTCATTTGTTTACCGCCTATTTGATTCCTATATCTTCACAGGGATTAAACCATTTTGATGAAATACTGGAAGAGGCGGATGGTATCATTCTGTCTAGAGGAAACTTGGGAATTGATCTTCCACCTGAAAAGGTTGGTCATCTCTTTTAGGTGTTCAGAAGGCCTTTTTTATATATATATTAAGCTTAGTATTGAGTTCCGTGCACCAACATATTAATCTAACAGCTTAGTAAATGTGGCAATATAGCTCAATTACTGTTCTCATATCTGGGCTCCATAGTCACTGATTTTCCCCTTCAGAAATGCATCAGTCAGACCATTGTATCTGTTACCAGATTCAGTTTTTGTTCACTTTCCAGTTTACCCAAAATCTTAAGCTGTTGTAAAATTTTCACCATTTTATTTGGTATTTGATCATTGCATCTCTGTATTCCACAGGTCTTTCTATTTCAAAAGTCTGCTCTGCACAAGTGCAATATGGCTGGAAAACCTGCTGTTGTTACTCGTGTTGTGGACAGTATGACTGACAATCTCCGGCCTACTCGTGCAGAAGCAACCGATGTGGCAAATGCAGTACTTGATGGTGAGTTATTGACACTACGGACCCATATTTTTAAGATCTTGTCTAGGCGTGGCCTTCGGTAATTTGGTAGCTGGTAGCTGCATCTTAGTGCACAGAATATGACGTTATTCAAGGTTCAACCATGAATCTCTATTTCTTTTCTTTTAGGGAGTGATGCCATTCTCCTTGGTGCTGAGACTCTCCGTGGATTATATCCAGTTGAGACTATTTCAACAGTGGGCAGAATTTGTGCTGAGGTGAAGCTTGTTTCTGTTATGTGATTTCTTTATGTTGTATTGAACATGACTTCATTGGAAATTTGCTACCTACCATTTCTCTCTGCATCTGACATGATAGCACTACTGATTTGGTGATGTGTCTATCAATTGTTTTGTAGGCTGAGAAGGTCTTCAACCAAGATTTGTACTACAAGCTAACTGTGAAACATGTGGGAGAACCCATGAGCCATTTGGAGTCTATTGCATCCTCAGCGGTATGTTCTACTAACCTTTCCCATTCACATGGAAAACGTGTTTGTTCCATCCATGTCTTCGAAGAAAGAATATCTCTTTGTCTGAAATAGTTCGATACCTTTTTTGTAGGTAAGTTCTGCAATCAAAGTTAAGGCTTCAGTCATCATTTGCTTTACATCTTCTGGACGGGCTGCTAGGTAAGCTATAATGACTTGTAGTCCAGGGTCGTTGTTTAATGGAAAAGGGAACTAATCTTAAGTATTATTTGTATGGCATATAGGCTAATTGCCAAGTACAGGCCCAACATGCCTGTTCTATCTGTTGTTATTCCTCGTCTGAAAACAAACCAACTGAGGTGGAGTTTCACTGGTGCATTTGAGGTACAACCTTTTCTTCTATACCTGTGATTCAGTGCATGTGTTATGTGTTACATCAGTGCGCTGCACTGATACTTTTTTAGAAAAAAGAAGCATCGTTGGCCATCTAGTATTTATCGGTACATGCTTTTGCACATGGAAAGCAAAATTTAATCTTGCGTATAAAATTGTTATCAGTACATGCATAAAGTATTTGTACTAGATCATTACCTTATGAGTAACCAGAGATCAGCATTTCTGGCCTCCGCTAGCATTTCTAGGTACCAGAGATTAGC
Source organism: Eleusine indica (assembly GCA_030378355.1). Lineage (NCBI taxonomy): Eukaryota > Viridiplantae > Streptophyta > Magnoliopsida > Poales > Poaceae > Eleusine > Eleusine indica. The sequence goes on from CM059494.1 coordinate 53,769,896, forward strand.
AATTCTGGCCTCCGCTAGCATTTCTAGGTAGCGTTCTATTAGGTTAATCCTTCATTTCCCCTAATAGGTAGTTCTAGTAGATTTTTGCTCAAGTGCCATCTTTTCTCGCATGTTCCGTTCCCTGTGCTGATATTTGGTACTTTAGGAACTCATATTTGTTGTTTCGTATTGCAGGCGAGACAATCACTCATTGTTAGAGGCCTCTTTCCTATGCTTGCCGATCCACGGCATCCGGTATGTTTAACATTTCCTGCTTTTCATTCTTGAATTAAAAAAGCATTTGTGAGCAGTGGGAGGATTGTTCACGTTCCAAATTCATGAAACATTTTGGGAGGGGTGGTGTTTCGTATATTTCTGACGCATAACCCATCAACTTCCTCTACATTGCATGGCCCATCAACATCCTCTGCATTCTTCATGGAGACAAGTATAGAGACAAACCTTACATATTTTCAAGCTGAATGTTGTGCAGAAATTAGTTTTAAGGCTACTAATAATTGTATCATGCTCTAGTTTTCCTGCTTCAACCAGTTTCAATTTTATATGGGTAAATGGTCCAAATTGTCCTTAATTCCATAAGGTACAAAATTTTCTTGGTATATAAATGACGTCAATGTAAGAGCACTAGAATGCAGTGCAGTCAGAAGTTTGTAAGATCTGCGGTTAACCAAAAACATATTTTCAATCTTCGCTGGTTGGTTAATTGAGCCCATATATGTGGAATAATATGATTTATTCTAGGAGCAAGTGCTTGTCCTGTAGCTTGTAATTTGCAGTTTAGCCACTGATCCTGTCTCGATTCTTGAGCTTATATTAGGGTTTTTGTTCATTCTGGATGATTTGGTTACTTTTGAGCTGACCAGTGAATATCACTTGGACTGTCTGGTGAATTTGTGTACTGACCTAGCTCATTTTGTCTCCCAGGCTGAATCTACCAGCGCTACAAATGAGTCAGTTTTGAAGGTTGCTTTGGACCACGGGAAAGCTTCGGGCATAATCAAGTCCCATGATCGCGTCGTTGTATGCCAGAAAGTGGGAGATTCCTCGGTTGTGAAGATCATTGAACTGAACGATTAGACGAGTCCAAGCTTGTCTGATACTGTAGCGCTCTGCCGGATTTTTTTGACTAGGCCGAAACTCCTTGGCTGTGTATAATCGTAATACAGTGAGCAGTTTTGCCTGTGATGTTATCATAGGATTTGCTTTACAATTCAAAACAACTACGACTGAAGTTTGTTCTGACTTTACTGCAGTTAAATGGGCAGGTTAAATAATGAAATCGGCACTGTATTGTTCCTTATATCGAATTGCGACTATTTTTAATCTTCTGTTGGTTTTGCCTAGGTCTCGTCCGTTCATTGTTACTCCCTTTTTATAAATTATCCTTGTTTGCTTTTACGAATTGGAATGGAGATTATACCCGTTTCATTGATAGGTCAGAAAACATCGATGTCCCACTTGCCTCGATCTCTAATCTGCGTTTTTTCCCCGGCTTTCCTGGTTTTATTTTTGCGACTCCGGTTGTTTGCAATTTGCATGCTCTTCTAACCCTCCATTCGATCAGTCCAATAGTCCATTGGACGCGCGAAGCAGGCCCATGTTGCCCCATTTACTCGACCTGTCCGAACCTTCAAATGGGATAGCCCACTGCACGCGCGAAACAGGCCCAGCGAGAGAGAGCGAGCCAGCGAGGTAACGAATTGGGCTCGCACAGCTCAATGTATAACAGGCCCATTTTTGCCCAGGTGTGTCCACATCTTCACTTCACGTCTCTTCCTTTTCTTTCTTCTGTTCACCACCTCTCTGCGCCCCCATCTCTCGCTCTCGTCTCGTGGCGGCGGCGACTCGGCTGGCAGCTCGTTGCGCGCGGCGCCCTTCGCCGGTGAGGAGCACTTAGGTATGCCCAACCCTTCTCTGTACTTGCTACTGGGTGCATCCCAAACCCTAATATAAGCTATTTGTAATCGGATCTGACATAATCACAAGTGTAGACATGTATTATGCTTACTAACTTCGATTATTTTTGCCAAAATTATGTGTACACCCATGTCGGATCCAGAAGGAAGGCAGATCTAGGGGTTCAGTTCTCATCCATGGCTTCGGCGGCGGCGACCCAAGTGAGTGCCCGTTGCCCCGAACACTCCCCCCTAGGGTTAAGGGTTCTACTAGACCCCGTGGTGTTCCCATAAAACCCTAACCCAAATTCCCCATAATCCCTTAAGCGAGACTATCTGTTTGGGTTTGATTCCCGGATTGATTTTGGTGGTGTAAATGGCAGGTGGGGACGTACTTCCTACGGAACTACTACAACCTGCTCCAGCAGAATCCCGATGTGGTGCACCAGTTCTACAGCGAAGCCAGCACCATGGTCCGTGTTGACGACCTCGCCGGAACTAACACCACCGTCAATAACATGATGGTATATATATTCCATGGCTGTTTCTTCACTTTTATACATTTTAGATTGCACCTTCTCCTATCTTATTGTCATGATATATATTATGCTTTGCCACTCAATATGTTCTACCCTGTTGATTGCTGTCTTAATGTAGCATTATATGCATCGTACTCCCTCCATCTGTTTCTTACCCGCATATATGCCCTCAAGTATTTTTGTACTATTCTGTGTACTACGGTTACTTGCCTTGTTTCGTGTGAGAGGCTGTTAGCTTCCTGTGAATTAATTTCGACGGCGCTTCGCCGGGCTAGCATGATTACTGTGCATGCAGGAATGAAAGGATTTGGTTTGGTAGCATGTGGGGCCACACGACGAGATGACCCCATGCAGATTAATTTTCGGTAGAAAAACGAAGCGTTTCCAGCGGAATCGGTAGTGGAGTTATCACCGGCAGTTTTTTTCTTGGTCTTTGTGCAGGGACCTTATACGCGGATGAAAACAAACGGAGGGAGTAGTACTTAATGTCTTTGGCATCGGTTACAATTGATTCATGTTTTTACCTTATCAGCTGCATTGAGTTTTCATGTTTCTTGTAGATATCGTATCTTACTCTTTAAGATCATCTCCAATAGTTATGTAAAAAAAACTCTTTAAAAAAACTGGTTTAGGGAGTTTCTAAAAAAAAAATACTCCCTCCGTCTCCTTTTGATATACCTATTTGAGGTATGCACAAAGACCAAGGAAATAAACTAAACTTTTCTTAGGAATTAATTCATGCATTAAAGGAAACCAGCTTGCCAATAGAGCTACTCTGCTGCATTAAAGGAAACCAGCTTGCCAATAGAGCTAATCCGCTGCATGGGGCCCTTGCCCTTTAGCCGTGAGCTAACCACTCATGCACAACACAATCAGCTACCAAGCCCCTTGCCACACGCCAATCAAATCGGCTTTTGTGGTTCACTGAGGAAAACGGCTAGCCAGGAGCAAATATGCAGATCAAATGGAATTTTTTTTTTGGTTTTGCTAATACACACATCAAAAGGGGACGGAGGGAGAATAAAAAAGATTGTCTCCTTTAACAGTTCCCCAAATATGGTTGTGGGTCCTAGTGTAACTATATGGAAAGATTTCAGGATTCGGAGTCCATAAACATGAGCCAAATATGGCAACCTAGATGAGGTATTTTAGGAGTGGAAATTTAGGGAGTTATTTGAAACTGTTGGAGAAATATTTTATGATGTATTCCCAATATTTAATTCTAGGAACTGTGGTATGGGAGTTGTTGGAGATGCACTAAGTATGCCATGCAAAGTTGATTTTTACTTCTAGCTCTTTCTTTGTTTCCTCTATAATTAACATCCATTTTATGCTTCTACTGCAGGATATACACTCCTTGATACTTTCCCTGAATTTCACCCAAATCGAGATAAAGACTGCCAACTTTGTCAACTCATGGGGCGACGGTGTGCTGGTTATGGTCTCTGGTCTCGTGCAGACCAAGGAGTACAGCCACCAAAGGAAATTTATCCAAATGTTCTTCCTAGCCCCTCAGGAGAAGGGCTACTTTGTCCTCAATGATTATTTTCATTTTGTTGACCAAGAACAGGTGCAGCCTGCACCTGTCGTTGCTCAGGAAAACTTTGAGAGTAATTTGGCATCCAGCGCAGTTGTTGAAACCGGTGTGGATCCTTCTCTTATGAATAGCCCTATATCGTACTATGCTAATGTTTCCGTATATAATATGATAACTGATCTGTCTGCTTTTGCTTTGGATTTGATGGATCCCATTGCTATTGACATATCAGTAGGCTTAGAGTCTGAAATGCTTATTTTCTAAGGAACTACGATGGAGTTAAAAACTGGAATGACTTTGACATGGGTTGCACAAACCTTCAACTTTTCTGCTTTCAGTTTCAGGAAACACAGTCAATTTGGCACTTAGTTATAAAACTTGGACGCAGCTGTCATTCTTAAGAATGTGTGTAGTGTTGGCAGCAAAAACAAGTGAGGAAGCTGTAGGTCTTTGGAACCAAACATCAAATTATCTGTAGTTTTTTGCAACTGACATCAAAAGTTGTAGGGTTTTTTTTTTAAAAAAAAAAATTCATATCAGGTGTCTACATCTTGTTTCTTGTGGCAGCATAAAGGGTTCATTATAGAGAGGATGTAGTGACGACTTTTCCTCTAACCAGTTATAGTGATGGATCACATTTTACACAATGACTGATCTGATAATTGTCCTTTCTGCAGTTCCTGAGTACATTCATGAAGAAGAAAGTCAAGCGCCACAACCAATAACATCTGAAGAAAATGACGTTGTTGACAATTATAATTATTCTGAGTCATCGCACCAAGTAGTTTCTCAGTCCGACAACTGGGGAGAGGAACCTCTACCGGAAGAACAACATTCTTCCTTCTCAAACGGAATGGCGATGGCACCAGAGGAGCCTGTGCAACCCCCTCCTGTGCCTCCACCTCATGTGGAGGAACCTGTTGGTGAACCAGTAAAGAAGACTTACGCTTCCATTGTATGCCACATCTGTTGCTTGATAATGCAATTCATTTAACATCATCTAGTGCATCTTTTGAAACCATTATGGTATGACTCATGCAGCTCAAAACCGCAAAAGCTCCACCTGCATTCCCTGTAGCCCAGCCAGTCCCTGTTAGTAGGCTTCCTCACCCTCCGGCAGAGTCCAACCAGGCTCATCACTCGATGGCTTCCACAGCCACAGCCGAGAAGCCTAGATCAGATGGTTATGGTGAAGCTGCTGCCCATGATGATGAAGGTTGCCCTTCAATTTGTGCTTTTCTGATTTGATTTTTCTTTGCTACCGTTCCTAAACTTCCTGTTCATTAAAGGAGAGAGCAAATCTGTTTATGTTGGGAACTTGCCATCATCTGTAACCGAGGCCGATCTTGAGGTCGAGTTCAAGAAGTTTGGTCGGCTCATCCCGGATGGTGTTGCTATCAGGAGCCGCAAGGTTTGCTGTTGATTTTGACTTCCGTTTTTCCGCATTGAGTAACATTAGCAGATTTTATTTGATTGATGTTTCTGTGGAATTTGCAGGAGACTGGTGGTTATTATGCCTTTGTGGAATTTGAGGAACTTAGTGGTGTCCACAATGCATTAAGGGTGTGTATTTTGTACTCCATCTAGGTGTTTTATTGTTGACGTTGTTAGTTCACAAAATTCATTTGTGAACAAATTTCAATAAAAAAGATCCGGAGGGAGCATTTCATCTTATGTTGTACAATAGTCCGTTCAGTCTTTTTTCTTGATAGCTCTCCTGTTTCTTCTGCACAAGTCCCCTTCATCATTGGGGTTCTTATCGTGGTTGAGTTTTCCAAATAAGCTAAGATTCTGATGTTCCATCTTCAGGCTTCACCAATTGAAGTGAATGGTCGCCAGATATATGTTGAGGAGCGGAAACCTAACAGTGGAATAAGAGGTGGAAGTAAGTTGATTTCATATAGTAGTTTTGCAAACATTTTTTTGCCATTTGCCAACTCCTCTCTCTTTGAATGGTAATATTAAGCTGATGGTTATCCAAATGTTTTGTTTTGATGGCTTCATGCTCAAAGTGTGCCTAAACAGTGGACTACACTGCATTTGTAGCCTGAAAACATGCCAAAGAATCTAATACAAAAACTGGTGTGCCTATTTATGCGTGTTGTCTGAATAGGTTGTGGTGGGAAATCATGACACTGAACATGTTAATATTTTCTCACAAATATCAATATTGGCAGGGAGGGGAGGCAGGGGCCGCTTCGGTGGCGGTCGAGGATATGCAAGAGGGGGTGGCGATGAATACGTTGGTAACCGTGGGAGGTCGAACGGTTATCAGCGTGCGCCTCATCAGGAGAGGGGCATTCTGGGTGCAAGGAACTGATGTGATGCTGCACCAAGTGTAAGGTTTTGATCTGTCGAAGACTTGAATGGAAGAGATCGAGAGCTAAGCAGAAGTCATCTCTATCTGCTAAGTTGCGTTCTTGTTTTTGGGGTTTGTCCTGTTTTTGTCGATGAATGTGTGCCGGCCTCCACTTTCAGCTTTTGTAAGACTCTATTTTATGATGACGCTGTCTGTCAGTTTACATTAAGAGCAGTGGTTCTGTTACCCCGTAAATTTTGCTTACTATGGTGCTCCTGGTTATTGTTTAGTCAACCTTCCCTTTCCATTTCCGTGGTGATGGACGTTTGGCCATCCCCAGATTATTTAGACCTTGCGACATGAGTCTCAGAATAGGCAATGCCATCCACTTAGTGGTAAAACGTTGGATGTGGAGGGAAACGCACCGTTTTTCGTCTCCGCAATGGAGGACATCTCAGGCCCGGATGGTTTTGCAGGTGACTCGAGCACGGTTCACTTCCGCTGACTACGAAAGTCCCTGCCATGAATCTATGCAATAAAACTTTGTCTGATCAGGGGCCTGCAGGCGGAATCCGCCGTGCACCGGATTGCCCGAGCAGGAGCCTGACAAGAAGGAAGAGGGCATGCCGTTGCTGGGATTACAAACAAGAATGCTGCAATCAAGCCCGGTCCACTCTGTTCTTTAAGGTTTTTGGATATATACGGTACAACACTTGATGCGGTGCTAGTGCCATGTTCATCACAAAGGAAAGAATAGTGTAAGCTAAAACTTGTACAAAGAATGACAAGGAACCATCATCCATCCTCAGTTGCAAAAGCAGCCCCGTTATCGGTTGGCGGGTTTCTGTATCTCTATAACGTGCCCAGGAAAAGTTGATTAACAGATTTTACCCTTTTACAGCTGGGGAGGATCAGAAGATATCTGATTCACCCATAAATTTGCAACTTTAACGAAATAGTTATTGCCACTCCATATGATCACCGTCATGCCTACATGGCAGTGACAAGCGTGGTTAGTTGATTTCTACAAAGAAGGCACAGCTGAAAATTTTCTTTCTCCGAAGAGCTCGAAAAACAACAATAGTTTTACCTCGTATCAGACTAGCTGGCAGGAGGGTTAATCTACATGTCACCTCGTTGCTGGGATTGTACATTTTGAAGATTGTACACCTCAAGTTGTGTCTTTGATGAATTCCAATAGCTTTTGTGGCTGATGCATCTAAGCGAGTGCTTTCAGAAGCCAATTTAAGAGTTTTTTGCAAACAGGCCATCATTTTACTTAATATTCCTGGATCTGCAAGAGCTCAAGGCTTCAAATACTGCAGGGAGAAGTACAAAATCTGTGCAACTCTATACCCCAAGAGCAATAAAACTATGGCCACTTGTGAAACCAACAGAACTGCCAGTTTAGTTGACTTTCTAGCTGAGAACATGAATTATTACCGGAACAAAGGATAGTTAGTAGTGATTGGTACTTTCAGAAACCACTTGATTACAGACATTTCTACAAGATTCTTGCCAAAATGCTGCACCATGCTGCATTAGACTGCCCACACCGTTGTGCGGTAAAACTACTGCAGGAGCGTTTTAGCGGATTGGAACGCTGCACCACGGGTCGCTATCGTCTCCGCTATACTCCACGATGATCCCGCGTCCGCTACTCCCAGGGGACGTACGGCCGTCCGCTATCACCACTCGCGCGCGAGAGAAGAAGCGAGGAGAGCTCAGGAGGCCGGGTCGAGCACGAGGAGGAGCGCACCACTCGCCGCCGTCGTCCTCCCCCTCCACCCGAGTTCGCCGACGTCCTCCTCCTCCACCCGACCTCGCCGACATCCTCCCACTCCACCCATGACGAGGAACAAATCGGCGGCGGCGGTGGTGCCCTCGCGCCCGCGCTCGATGGCGCCGCCCTCCTCTGGCCGGATCCGCGCTTTGGTTGCCGCACAGGGCGAGAGGAGGGAGGGAGGGAGGCGGGCTCCGACGGCGACGACGCGTGGGGAGGAGAAGGAGGAGCCCGGCGGCGCGACGGAGGCTAGCGGGCCCCGGCGGCGACGGCGCGGCGGAGGACGCACGTGGGGGTGGCGCGGCGGAGGCGGGCGACGCGCGCGGGGGTGGAGGAGGAGGGGCGTGGCGACGGAGCTCGACGCGGTGCGCGCGGTGGAGGAGGAGGCTCGACGGCGTGCACGGGGAGGAGGAAAGAGAAGAGAGAGAGATTTGGGAGGGAGGAAAGAGAGAGAAGGGAGGAAAAAAGAGAGAGTAGAGACTGACGTGTGGGATCCATAAAGAGGTAGTTGAGATAGAGAATGAAATATAGAGTATGACGAGTGCGGAGAAAATTAATATAGAGAAAAGAATATTGCTGACCAGGACATAAGATTTTTTTTAGTGGATGAATTTAGAGGATGACAAGTGCAGACAGTTTTAGCACAGATATAATCACATTGCTTCTCTTTCGATGCTAGTTCCAATGTATGTAGGGCGCACACACTCTGGTTGTAGAGTTCAACTGCCACACTATCGTCTTCCATTACCTGTAATTAAGTACCAGTCAAGTAGTGTTCAGCGGATTCATTATCTGTTCTCCTTGCTTGAAATTGCATCATGAGTCTATCAATCACATGAACCAAGAAGCAAGAAGTGAATTACATGACTCTGTACTGTAAATAAGAAACACTTTACCAAACGGGATTATTGACGTAAAATTCAACACTAATAACACATGTATTGAATTGTGTAAATTGGGACCGTAAAAATTGAAATTGAAACTCTAGAAAAAACTAAAATAGAAAGAATCACCAATTTTAATAACACAATACCAGGGGATATATTTTTGTGAGATTCTTAGAATTACTGAATTAGAGCGCAAAGAACGCAGTAGAGAGGATGATACATACCTGTTTTATTTTTTCTGCTAAATGATATCCATGATCAAAAATCAAAATCCTTCGCATGTTCCTCTTTGGTACTGTTAAGCACTCTAGACACAGACACATCATACCAGCGTCGCTGCCTTGGTTCTCTGCATCCGCACCCCTGGCGGTCGAGAGGGGCTGAGTTCCATAGAGGCCAGCATCCAGCAATCAGGTCCTTCAGGTCTTCAGCAATAAGGACCGGGAACGCTTGTGCGCCTCGGCCGTCGGCGGCGGCGCGGCCGGTCCTTCCTCCTCCCGCCGATCCCCTTGCTCCTGGTCGTCGGCGCCGAACAAGGACAAGGAGAGAGGGAGCGGGCCGCAGCTTCTCCCAGGAACCGGTGGACGTGGACGCCCATCTTCGCTTCCCGGTTGGATACTATAGAGGGATCTTCGCGCAGTCGCCCCAGTCGTCGTCGAGCGCCCCGAAGGTGGTCGGCTGGCGGATCGGCGAGCCGCGAGAGGCGGGGAGGGCGCCGGCGCGTTGGCGAAGGTGAAGTCGCCGAATCGAAGTTGTCGTCGAGGAACGGAGCCGGGGGCGGCGCGAACGCGACGGCGTCCATTTCAGCTCGGGTGGTGGAGCAGCGCGGTGGCGCCGTTGAGCCTGGTTGGAATCTTTGCAAAATGCCCCCCAAGATTGGATCGCGGTTAATGACCGCGATCCCAATATTTTACATAATACCCTCTGGTTTGACCGCGATCCAAATATTTTACATAATACCTCCCAGTTTCGAAATATGTTTTCACAATAGCCCCTAGTTTAGATCGCGGTTATTAATCGCGATCCAATTATTTACACATAGACCCCTGTTTTGTCTTGGATTGTTCAAAGTGATCCCTGGCCGGGATGGGCTCTTCCTTCCGCCCGTCCGCCGCCGGAAGCGAAGAGCCCTTCTCCAAACCAATCCCAAGCTCAATTCCAGCATCAATTGACCACGAATCTCTTCACAATCTACCTCCGATGTTCCGCATCAATGGCCCGACGCTCCACGTGCGCGCCGGTCGCCACATCCGAGCCTAGCAACTTGTCTGAACCTCGCCTTGGTATTCTACCGGGCCGCTGCAGGGATAGCAATGGCGGGGAGCACGATGATGCAGCAGATGTTCGTCGTCAGCCTGTGATCTTCTGCAGCTGCGCAGTGCTTCTGTGCCTTCAGAATTTGTCACCAATTTTCCCCCAAAAGAAAATTCGCTGTTAATCTGCTTGCCAACACGACACGCTTCAGCTTCAGTTCGTTTCTATTCTAATCTGGCAGCTGAGACAGAAGAGGAACCGGCCAGAATGGCCAGTCCAATTTCAAACTTAAGCCTGAAAGCTTTCTTCATACTCTACAGATCGAGGCTCGAGCTAGCTAATCAAGAACAATTTTTGCTCAAAGCGAAAACTCTGTTCGTTCAATCTCTCGCTGATCGAGCTAATCAAGGACAAATTTCGTGGTCACTGTGCTCTGCAGCCGACCCTTCCTTCGTCGACGGTGAAAGACTCATTGACGACTGGTTCGTGTGTCTGCAGCTGTGAACCTTATTGAACCAAAATGTGGGCTTTCAATAAAAGCTAGGCTACGCCTTGATACAAACAGCATCCATAAAGCGGGACCAGTGATTTGGTCAGGTTCTAACTCTGTATTGTTCATTCACGAGCATAGGTGAATCAAACGTACCGCTAGTAATCTGACAAAGAGGATTAACAATTGTGTACCATAGCTAGGAAAGAAGAAAAAGGGGAAAGGGGTGTGGCGGTGCTACCTTAGATTGTAATTATGAATGGAATGATATGATGACAAAGTAAAAAAGCGACAAATCTGAAATTATCCTCTTAGAAGCATGTATATATTGTATATTACCAAAACCAGAAATGTGAACAATTAGAGACAAAACATTAGATATTACCAAAAATGTACAACTATACCAAGACATTCCCTGAAGAATTGTTGTGGACAATCTACCCCTGGAGAGAAAAAGAACCGAAACAAGATATAGTCCTACCATGTTCCTCACATCAATTAAATAAATGAAAGAAGATATGATCTCACGATATGTGCCTATACAAACATGGATGGCAAAACATAAGCTCACATGGATGAATGATAAAAAATAAAAAAAAACTAGACCAAGGGGAAAGATGTCCCCTGGCATTTTTTTAAGTGGATGCCACGCTCGAACCCAGGCCGGCTGGGCAACTCGCTTGCTCTGCGAGCTGCTAACCAGTCGGCCCACGAGAGCTTGGTCGGATGAGCAATATCAGAAGACAGCAGCAACTGGTATCCAGAAGTTCATGGCCTAAGATTCCAACATTTTTGTTTTCACAGATTTGTCATTTTGGCCATCTAATCTCATTAATTCTTTACAATTCACTAAACTACCCTACTCATGCTTACGCTTGAACAGCTTAACCAGGTAACTGATCAAGGACAAGAGCCACTGCCAGATCAAAATCAGGTAGTTTTCCTTCTTCGGTTTTACTTCAGGCCTTGGCCCAAAGAGACCTTTGTACAACTCCTTTTGCTTTTGGTACAGAGCTTTATCATGTTCAGCCAGCAAACGAAGCTCCCGAAGGATCTCCTTGTCTTCCGGTGAGTATTTCTTGGCTTTCAGGAAATCCTCCCTTGCTGATTCTGTCTGGCCAAGTTCGGTTTTAGCTTTTCCTCGTCTGAACAATGCTTTCACGTTACTTTCGTCCTCTGATAGCACCTGAACAGTAAGATTATGCAAGTGGCCAATCATCCATCAGTAATTGCTCAATTCATTCTGAAACAACTCACAAAAAATTTAAAGTAGGGAATGGGACTGTACAATCAAAATCAATCTTAAACAAGCTGAAATGTTCAGATTGGCTGTGAGAAGCTATTGTAATGCAGAGTCTTGCATATTGATAAATTTTAAAACATTATGAACCTATGCTCATGATCATAACAATCCTTTAATGTCATTTGATCTTAAAAAAACAAAATCAAATATAATTTTTGTCGAGCCTTATGCAAATCATAGTAAGGCAATCATGAATTTCAAGAAATGTGGTAAAAAAACTTACAATGCTGCACTGTGCAATAGCTTCGTTGAATCTCCTTAGTTTGATCAGGCATGCAGCCATGTTGAGATGGCAAGGATTCTTCACAGCCAAGGCCATGTCTCTGTACTTTCCAAACAACTGAAACATGAAATCATCTCCCATGTATGCAATTGCCTGTAACATTAGGTGGTTGAGGACTTAAATTGGAATATCACGGTAGCTATCAACATGCGGAAAGTAAAGCACACCACTAACCATTTCATACTGCTGCATGGCCTCTTCAAGTTTCTTTTCTTTGAAATATTCGTTACCCTCAATCTTTCTCCTGTCTGCAGCTGCAATCCTCTCCTCAACTGTCATGTCACTTCGGGCTTTCCCCTGATTTGTACAGTTTGTCATCATTTGAAAGTTTCCACATCAAGAAAAGTAAGTGAAATAACAATTATGAAACCTATTTGTCTATTTCCTTCAGAACAGTAACAATCAAAGAATAATGGGGGTGGGGGGTGGAGGCAGGAATTTTTTGTCTACCTCATTCACATCATCAAATCCAATAAGTTCAACTTCATAGATAAGGTCTGCCATTGGAGGGACATTTGGGAATGAAAAGCTTCCTTCTTTGCCATAGCCTAGCTCCCAACCAACATGCAACAATGAACGCTCTCCACTTGTCATGTTAGCAACACCAATGCCTAAACCAGCCATTGCCTTTTTCTCTGTGTATATTTAAAAAAACTTTAGAAAGTTACCCCATAAGCAATTGTCACGGATAGACTTGTGCTACACTCTTGGGAGTGCTGATATGATTATCATTGGTTATTTACTCTGTAGAAGTACGCTCACCGAGCAATACAAGATTAAGGTACAAATTGAAATCTGAGTTATCTTTCATCTTACAAACAACAACAACAGGACAAAAGGTATAAGAAAACAATAATAGCATGCAATGGAGTATATGGATGGCATGCCATTGTCCACAGCTGAGCAAAACTGAGGACAAAATAAGTGAAGCAACGTTATCGAACCTTTTCCAAGAACCAATTCAATTGGATGCTGTTCTTGCCAAGTATCCTCGAATTTATGTAATGATCCTTGAACCCATGCTCTGTAGTGCACTGCAATACCAAGTTTATAAAGATAACGTTAATTAGCAGCTGTTCTACTTTGAACTGTGCACTACATCAAAAGATGTGTGCATTCTTTCTCCCAATAGTATAATCTGATTAAAGCCTATAAAGAATGCAGAATCAGGTCACTTTGGATAGAGATGAGTTTAAAATTTGAAATAATACATTAAAACTTAGACCAACAAAATGAATAAGTATTGGTAATATATACTCAATTATGAGAAAGAGTGAGCTACTTTTTTGATTACATATGACGTAGGAGTTTTGAGAATTTTGACAAAATGAATAGGTGGCGGCAACAAATATTGGTACTTGATGGATGAAGAAAAGAGTACCATGAAGGTGTGATTAGTATCAAATATCACATGCCCTAAAAGTTATTCTTGTAATTGCCATGATAGTTTAATGTGTGTGGTGGGTGAAAAGAGCATGAATCTATGTCTACAGAATTTGTTTTACAAATGTACTTGTCATTCATAAGTCATAACATGTTTATGTGCATTAAAAGCGGAGAAGCTTAATCACATTCGTATCTCATAATAGCGATCCTGACCAAACATGCCTTTTCATACATGATAAGTTGATGAGCATGTGAAGTCATATATGCTTCCCCAAACCAGTGTGATAAGATTTTAGAATACACTACACAGGTACACCACATTAGGCTAATAGTGGAAACCAAAATTCCAAGGATATGGACTGAACTGATTATGCCATACTTACCAAAGCATGTTGCAAACTTTGAGGGTTTCTTGCCATGGCCTTCTTTGATAACCTGTTTCTTAACTTTGTCGTGAAGAACTTCCATATCAGAGGTAGCCACAGGCGGGGCAGTGCCATCTTGGGGAGGTTCTGTGTGCACAAAAGAAGCTTCTTCCACGGTTATCTCATTATCACTAGAGCCTGAAGACAGAAAGCAAGAATTAGGGGAAAGTAGAGATGATGAATTAGAAACTCCCCTGTCTTAATACAAAATTTCAAATTTTATTATGTATGCAGTCACATTATAATTCGTTTTACAAAGCGGATGGTATCGTTATATGAAGACCTATCCCCAGCCCAAACTAGACTCCAACTACCTTAGTCTTCCATACACACTATGGTAGCACAATTAGAAAACCGTAATCGATCTCGACTGAACCGAGACATGTACAGGAGCGAGAAAAAGGAGCTCGACTCAGAAGCATAAGCCACCTCTTGGGGGAGGCCGGTGAGGAATAAAAGAGCAAGTCAAGGAGCGAGGAGGGAACTCACCAGCGATGGGATCAGGATCGGCGGCGTCGGCTGCCGGCGCTGCCTCCTCTTCGACAAGAGCCATGGCAGCGGGTTGCCGCGTAGCAGGCGCGCCCGAGGAAACTTCTGGATGGTCACTAGTAGGTTGGAGCAGCCGAGTGGGGTACAGTAGTTATCAGTTTGCCGGCGGTAGTGCGGGCAGAGTATTCAAAGTTGGGTCAATCTGATCCATGGATCCAGCGTTGTTGGGTGAAACCTGTGTGTCTCGTGAGTCGTGACGCGAGGAGAAGAAAGAGGAGCAAGGGAGACGACAGGATGACCGGACGGCGGCGGGACAAGGATTTTTTGGGCCCCAAAGTGGCCAAGGTGGGCTGGAATACGGACTTGGTATGCCCATTTGAAACTCAGCCGACAACGCCATTGACCAGAAACTTTGACATTCATCATCATTTTTTTTTTCGAGAATCACTATCATTTTGATGCTGTTGAAAAAGTGAGTACCAACATCATGTTGACAGAAGGAGGAATCAGCACCAGCAGCTGGATTGAAACTACCGCCCCTGCGGTAACTTTCAACTGAATCATTGGCAATTTCACAACTGACATATTTACACCATTCATTCACCTAGCTTCGTTAACCACTGCTAACACTAATAACATCTCCATGAACTAATTCAAAGGCAAACTATGTTCTACCTCTGCTCCGCTATTCACTAATATCAGCATATACAAACACAGCAGGGTGGCGCAGCTTCCTGCAAACCAGCCCCATCATCCAAAAACCTGTGTCGCCATTCTGGCATCCTGATCAGCGTGTGATCAACAGTCACTGCCGATTATGATTAATGCTTTGTCATGAAGAGCTTCTCGACATACATCCACCTTCAGTCTTCACAAAGAGACCACTTAATGGGTACCTCATCCCTGTAATCATCATCCGACGCTCAATGTCTCGGTGCCTGCAAGGGAAACATTCTGATCCAGCTTCATTTGTCTTTTCATGAAGAGGGCGTATAGAAGCTCATTCCAGGTATCAGGAACTCCAGGCAAGCACCAGTGGCTGCAATCCTGTTTGTAGCGAGCGACAGGTCCTGAAGGGCTTAGGTATACTGAAAGGTGTCCGTCTTTCCGCTGAGCTGTCATCTGTGTCACGTTCAGCATATTTACTCCATGAAGCTTGGGCCTAAGATTATCTCCTAGAAAATCATTCACTGGTTGAAGCAGGTCAGCCCATTCTTGCAGCGAGGTGAGTGGCGCCACATCCGGGAGAGTTTCTAAGTGGCAGCTTCCTCCAGTGTTCCAATCACCGCCTCTGCATAATATATAGAATAATTATGTAAAAGATTCAACTTAACATCAGTTATAATAGAGCAACACGTGCTGTTTGAGGCTTCAAGGAGATTTCAAAATATTGTCAAGTGATTCTCAAGAAACTAACAGATTGGGAACTTGATCAGTGGTGAGTGGGTTATTTCACGGACCTGAAATGCACAGGAGCATATGTACGGTAGATGACATGGGTCTTGCTTGTGTTAACCTCTTTATGGATCCAATCAGACAGTGTCTGTATTGATCTTCTGTAAGCATCTGCAACAGTCATTTCCATTTTCACCTCATCTCCTACTTGGAAGTAGGCACCCCTGACAAAACATAACACCAACTAAGCAAATCAAGCTTCAAGTAGATTTCATGTTCAACTATATATATGAATGATTGGGTGCCCATTATAAGATACTAATCTTACCACCTTGGCAGTGTTAAATGCATTAAGTTTGAAACTGTGAGATGGGTTCTTAAATTTGATGATCATATTTCAGGTATGCAGATAGCTATTTCTCTAAGATACTAAAGAAATAACTGAAAGGGTATATGATTTCATTAAACTTAATATAACTGCAACCCTAAAAGGCCACATCAATAAAGAAACTTCTACCAGGAAAGACAAACTTATCAGTTAGGATGATCTGAAAAATCATTCTTACCCCCTGATTGTTTTCTCATTGTTCCACCAGTGCCCAGTGTTGAAGATCAGTAGATCCGCATCCTTCCATTTACCCCGATCAGACATCCAATCCAGAGCATCCACCCGAATTGTGTACTTCACAATATCAGGGGCTCCAGCTGGTGCACGACCTTGAAGGACTATAAAAGGAGATCTGTAGTATTCCACAGTGCAGTTGTAGTCTCTAAAGTTAAAAATCAAGAAGCCGGTGTGCTTTGTGATGGGATTCCCGTTCACTTCATAGATGGAGCTCTTTTTTGGAACAGCAGTAGATAGCATACACAAAAGAGACTCCCATTGATTTCTTCCAATTGAATCACCAACAAATACTACTCTTCTATTTCGTAGCTTCTCCAGCATATTTTGGGCATCAAATCTGACAAGAACAATTATGGTCATATCAGTAAGGTTGGTACCAATAATGCTAGAACAGGAATGTGGGTCATCCAAATTAATACTTAACAACTGGTGCCACATAGACATGATTTGCAAAGCCACAAATCATTATGTACTACTTTCAGTTTCAATGCAACCGACTCTTGTCAGGCTTCACCATCATGGTTCTGTCTATCAGAAACACACAAATGTGCTGAGCATATGGAACTATATGCTGCAGTGACACTACAACTTTCGTCCGTGCATAATACAAGCCAATAGAGCAACTAGAACTGCCCTCTACAGTCTCCACCAGCACAGACTAACATATACTACAATTCTACTGAATGTCACTATCAGCAGTTCAAATTAAAGGCATGGCCAATTCAACTTTTTTCCCCCTCCACAGAGAACAAGACCCGAGGTAGGATAAACTAGGTGGTTTTGCATTGACAAGGAAATAGGGCATATTGCCAGCAAATAATAGCATATAGTAGCACCAGCTGTTATGATTTTGCTATATGATCAATCATGGTAACAGATGACTACAATAGAAGATACTAGTGACATGCGTGCACCATCAGTCCCCACTATCAGCTAGTGATATGCTTTTCAACAACAACAAAAAGAGCTAGTGATATATGCTGCTGGTGGCACACCGGCATTAGATGGGTTCATTTCAGAACTAAGGGACAGAAGCTAGAAAGCTTTCTTTTAACAAAGACAATTGAAAGTGACAAGTAAAAGGAAGGAAAGCTAAACAGACAATAGATGACTAGATTAATATCGAGAAGATGCCACCTTTCCATCAAAGCTTGCAAGATGGCAACATCACGATAGACTGACTGATTAAACAACGAATACCGGTCAATTAACTAATAAATATGCCTTTGCGTAGCTAAAACTCTGAGCATACGTAGTACTATTGTTTTGACCTAGTCGCAAGCAAAAAATATCGAGTTTCGCACTTCCAGTCCTGAGGAAGGTTGCTCATCAACCGCCTCGAGTACCAACATCAATAATCTAATGCTGACCAGGGTTCATAATTTCTATAAACCGGGCCATCATCGATCCACGTCGCACTACTGGCACCAATAAAAAAATTAGGGATTGTACTCCTAAATTCTAATCCTGACCAGTTAACAATGTGACAGGCAATTTGAAGCAAGATGTTCAGATTTCTTTAATTTAACAAATTTACTACTATCCTGAAATTGTAGATCACTCTTCACCTGACAATCTAAGCAGTTCGTACTTAAAACTTCAGAATCACCCCCAATGCAGTGATTAGAGGGAATGGGAGGTTGGCAACTGCCAACGGAGCAAGCAAGAACTAGGACCAACCTTGGGAGATCGCAGCGCGATGGCTGCCATCGCCACTTGGTGTAGGACGAGTCGGGGCGGCCGTTCTCGGAGCACCGGAACCCGACGTCAAGGAAGGGGCAGTCCCTGGACTCGTACA
The DNA here is from genome assembly GCA_030378355.1 of Eleusine indica. Taxonomy (NCBI): domain Eukaryota; kingdom Viridiplantae; phylum Streptophyta; class Magnoliopsida; order Poales; family Poaceae; genus Eleusine; species Eleusine indica. Next base: position 53,788,284 of record CM059494.1, read on the forward strand.
GCGGGTAGGCGTCGTCCCACACCCATTCCCCGTCGAACATGTCGCACTCCTCCTCCCGCGCCACCTTCCCTCGCGTCTCCACGGCCTCGGCGGCGACGGAGACCCCGCCGGCCCAGAGCTTCCGGGGCGCCGCCGCGAGCGCGGAGCCGAACGCGGCCGAGCAGCGCAGCGAGGCGGCGCAGAGGAGCAGCAGCAGCGCAGCGGCGGCGACCGCCGCCGCCGCCACGCCCGCCAGCCCGGCCTTCTCCAGCGGGCCCTTGACGGCCCGCCGCTTCACCGGCGAGCCCAGCACCATTGAAACCGGGAACGGAACCCCCGCGGCGGCGGAAGCAAGCCGAACCGAAGCGAAGGCTTTCCTTGGTCTCGCGCGGGATCGTCGCCCCGCCGCGTCGGGACAAAAGTCCTCCTCGTCTTTCTCAGGACTCAAGAGTCGCGGCGCGTGCGCGACATTGGAGACGATTCAGACAGAGACAGTGGTGGGGTGGCGGAGGCGGGGGTGGTAGGGGAAGGGAAATCTGTTTCGTTTCGTTTGGTTGGTTCTTCTAATCAGAAGAGAAAGAGACCCAACCAGGGTTGGAAAATGCGACGAAAACCGGCCGATTTTCGCGAAAACCGGTCAAACCGGACGGTTTCACCGGTCCAACAAAAACCAGCCGGTTAAATTTGAACAAATTTGAAAATTTGGAAAAATTTATATAAAAATTATGATAAAAAACTAGATCTTTTATGATGAACTATGATGAAGAAATCATATAAAACAAACATTGTTTGACCATTGAAAAAATTGAAAGAATGAAAGTAGAAGAAAAAAATTAAAAAAAGAAATATAACCTTATCCTTACCGACGCGCTCAATTCCTCACCGACGCGCAGCGCTCCCGAATCTCCCGATCCGTCCGTATGTAATTTACTTGTTTTTTATATGCTTTGTACATATGTATAATATGCTTATGTTGCTATTAGTTGGATCATATATTACTTGTTTTTTATATGTTTTGTATATATGTATAATATTATTGTAAATTATTATCAAAATTTACATTTTTTACACTATTTTTCTATTTTCCAAGATTTTTTAACTTTTTTTTTATTACCGATCGGCTTTTCGACCAAACCGGCCAGTTAGCCACTCCAGTTTGGCCGAAAACCGGCCAGTGCGCCAATTCGGCCTGGGCCGATTTTGCCGCACTGTACGCATTTTCAAGCCCTGGACCCAACCGAAGTGTTCATCCATTTGCTTGGTCATTTTATTACATCATTTGGCGCTGCATTGCATTGTCATTTGCGACTACGGCGGTTTACTTTACTTTATTTGTTGAGAAGGATAACTGCAGTTTAGAAATGATTACGGTTATTATGGCGTTAGTGCGCTGCGGTTGGGCCGTTTAGTGTAAAGAAGTACGAGGAGGTGAGAGGAGGCTATTTTCTTCTCTAACCGGGAGCCGCCCCAGCGCGCACTCGCCGTCCGCGTCTCCTCGATTTTTTCACCGCGTTAGATTTGCATCGTCGATCTCTTCATGTGAGTGGGTGCAGAATCAAGCGGTGAAAAATCTAGCCGTGTACGATCTCGCCACATGGTACCTCTTCGTTGGCGTGGGCGGTGAGCCGACATTCATCGCGGTAGCTCACCAACCCACTCACCCCGTTCGTCATTTCTCCCACATCCAGCGTGCGACCACCTCTCTCCCTCTCTTTCCACCGTCTCCTCATCTCATCCTCTCCACCTAGCGACACGGAGGCGACGAGGATGCGGCCACGGGCGGCAGAGACAGGCTGGGGCACGGCTGCGTGGCGGCAGGGGCAGCGCGGCGAGCGGAGGAGGCCGGGCAGTGCGACACGTAGGAGCAGGGCGCCACGACGCGTGGATGCGGCATCTAGTGGCTCGACGCAACGGTGACCAGCGACGGCGTGACCTCATTCTCCTCTCCTTCCAACCGTCTCTCTCTCTCCTCACCTCTCCTCTATTATTCTCTCTCTGGTTCTCAAGGCAGCGGTCGACGGCAGACCTAGGCGCGGTTGCGGGGGGGGGGGGGGGGGGGGGGTCGCGGGATGGTGGCAGCGGTGGCTGGCGCAACGACCTGAGGAGGTGGAGCAGCGCTGCTCGGCGGTCGTGACTGGCGACGCCGAGCGGGAGGAGGCTGCGGCCAGGGCGCGGCGTGACTGCGTAGGGGCGGCGGCGTGTGGAGTAGGCCAACGGGGCGAGCGGAGGCGCGTACCGCGGGGGAGCAGGGCACCGGCGTGGCCCAGGCAAGGGGAGCAGAGGAGGTGGAGCAGTGGCGTGCAGGGCAGGCCGGCGCGGTGAGAGAAGGTGGCGCGGCGGTGGCATGGGGTGGCATGACGAGCAAAGGAGGCGCAACATGGCGGGCCATGGGAGCAGGACAGCGCCGTGAGCGGAGATGCCGGTTGTGGGCGCGTCGAGCGGAGGACGCGGGGTGCCACGATGATGGTAGTAAGCTTTCTCTCTCCCCTCCTCCCTCTCTCCTCATGCCTCCTCTCTTTTTCTTTCTTTGGCTCTCAACACAGCGGCGGGCCTCGAGGACAGCGGATGGTGTGCTCCGACGTGATTTCTCTCTTGTCATGGTGGTCTCCGACAGATCTGAGCCGGGGTGTTGCAGCTCAGGATGTGGTTGTGCCTGCTGCAACGGTCTCCGTCAGAGCATGGCTGCCTCCGAACACAGCAGCTCGTGGTTGGGTGATTTTGGTTCTTCTCAGATTGTTTGGTATTTGGGCTTTAAGTTTTAGGCTGTACGGTCGATGGGATCCCCTGCTGTTTGGGTCCGTTCTTGGTCTGGATGCTTCTGCACGGGGCATGGTTTAAGGTGATTTACGTTGCTCTTAGATTGGTTGGTTTTGCTCTTAGATTGGTTGGTATTTAGGTTTTACCTAGGGTTCTGCACGTCCTTGCAACAGTTGTTGTTCTTGTTTTGTTCTCCTTAATACTTGGTTTTAATCCGTATGCTCATGTGTCAAGTCTGATATTGTTTTTTTTTTATCTTCAAGATTGGTTGTTTTTTTTATCTTCAAGATTGTTTTTTTTTGTGCCTATTGTGACGTATTTATTTGCTTCTTTGCCTTACAGGTTGGTTTCTTTGTTGTCTCAGCGCAGGGGAGGAGGGATGGACTCCATCGTTAGTGCTTGGTCATTCTTTGTGTACCTCCATTATGGGTGGCGTTGGGTGAGGTAAGATGCTTCTGGTCCTGTGTGCATCAGGTTCAGGTGGTGGTTTGTTGCCAGTTACATGATCTTTTGGATGCAGTGTCAGGTGTTCTTCAATGGTGTGATTGGGCGAAGTTGCTCTGCCTTCTTGCTGTTGCAAGGTAAATCTTTTTTTTCTCTGTTTCCAATGTGTAGATTTAGGTATCCTGAATTTAGAAGGGATTCTTGCTTCTTGGCTTCTATATTGTACTGGGTACATATGGCATACAGAGATAAACAATAATAAAGAGATGGTTCATAGTGTACCATTTGTTCCCCGGCATCTGGGTTTAATGTTGGTTCTAATGCTGTTATGTCATGGGGTGTTATAGGTACAGAAGTTTTTTGTTTAGATATACAGTTTTGGGGTGTTTCTTTTTTTTTTTGGGGGGGGGGGGGGGGGGCGGGAACCATCACATCTTCTCATGAATCAGTAGTGGGGATTATAATCATTCTGCAGAAGTTGCAGTAAGAAATTCAGCGCATTGCCTGACCAAATCGTATTTGACCTACTAGCGATAGCCTGCTCAGCATATTTATGTGTTGCATCATTAGCAGTATGCTTTACATGAATCAACTAGAAAGTGAGAAAAAGGTGACTCGGTTCTGTAATGTCTTCCTGGATTGCTTTAATCTTCAATCTTGAATTCTTGTTTTCCCACATGTTCACTGGCTCTTTGGGTGATTTTTCACATTTTCCTATTTGGTCGAGGATGTTTGTATTTATTACATGTTGTGGTTCTTAGGTTTGATGGTATTTGTGTTGTTTATATATGTCAGATGGATAATGATGGAGCCGTTCTAGGTGTTGTTGAGATGGAGTTACCAGTGATACTATTGGTACAATTACTAAGCTCACTGATGTGGATACAGTTCGCCTTCAGAATCAACCCACAACCCAGTCCAACACCTAGATATGAAGTAAGTGGGCTCTAATTTATAGTTCATAGTGAATCAGCTCAGATACTCCCTTGTTTTAGTTTGATCGCTGTTTTTTTTTGTTTCCTGCTCATTGGGCTTCTAATTTTGCATTCAGGTAATATGAATCAAGGTCTATATTTAGGGTGACAAGGCTCCTCAATTTGATGCTGACGAGGTCTGCACCATGAGTCAAAAGATCCATTATCACTTGTTGGCCTTCTTACTAAAACATACAGAGGTATTTCCTCATTTACCATGACTCAGATTTCACAATAGTCTCCAGTTTGATTATATGTTCTAAAATGTACTGGGCGGCTGCCTTGAGTGGCAATGCAGCATGCAAATGGAACATATATCCTGAGGTTGTTCTTGAAACACATATTTCTAAATGGGTACATTGTTATTTGTTTTGGGTTTCTTTATTATTTAAAATGATTTGGATTTACCTTTGGATGACTCCTTTATGCTTTGCTATTTTTTCCTACTGGCCAATATTTAGCATCAAGACTGATATTCAGCACCGATCACCCGAGCTGCACTGCCACCACCTGCAGCTTGGGCGGTAAAGCAGCTTAGTGAACCAGAGCTCAGAACCGTAGCTGAAATAAAAAACAAACCCATATGATTTTCTGGAATATGATTATCTACATTTTTTCTGTGTCGATTCTACTTGCTGTTTTTTAATGTATAATTCTGCCTTTTCTTCTCTAGGAGTTCACTACATTATCATCCTTTTAAGATTCAATGAGAACCAGTTGTGGTGGTTTCCTTCATGCAATAGGTGCAGCAAAACAAGCATTTCGGAAGGAAGCGGCTATAGGTGCCCTCGTGAGCAGTGCATTGATTATAAATCCAAGTAACTTTACTTCTCTTAACCCTAACATAATCATGTACAAGTGATTACTCTAATACGAAAGCAGCTGCTATGGTGTTACTCGGTTGTACTTAATTTTTGAATATTTATTTTTTCCCTTGCAAGTTTGCAACCATGTGCGTACATGGTTGGATTATCATACTTTACAAAGAACATAAGCATCATGCTTATTTCACACCATGGTATTAAACTCGCGGTTTACTAAGGTAGATTTTCCCTCCCTAATTATAACTGCATTTTTTTGTTCATCGGTTTATCTTCATGAGCTATATATGTGTGTATCTCATTTCCAACTTCTATTTTGAAATTACTATTTCCTGCACTATTTGAGAGACTAAAGCATACTATATCAGCTGCATCTTCAAAATAACACTAAACTATACTCATGTTTTGTTTAATACCTTTTTCTTTTTGCAGTTGAGCTATTAAAACTGTCTCCAAGGCAATTTAAAGAGAAGCTACCTCAGTGGGTCTAGAAATAGAAAACATTTCTTATTCCCTTTCATTATTCTTACACGTGCAAGGATCATTTTTAGAAACTCTATATTACAGACATGCTACAAATAAATATCATATATACCTTTTGGCATAGAACACAAAAACAGTTTCTTAAGAAATGGCTGCATACAAATAGAGATGGGAAAGCCTAATCGAAAAGCCATATTATATCTAGCAGTTTGATCCAAAAAAATAAAGAAATGAAAGTGTTGATCGCGAACCAACATAGCATGCTCATGTCATAATGGCAAATAGTCCAGTATATTGTCATGCTGATGCTATCACAACCCTGCAGCTTTGCCTAAGAGCATGTTTCGTACTGATCAGATGTATTGATGCCTTATGTTTTTTATATTTGTACAGCTTGCCTAAGAGCATGTTTTCTATGTTTTCTAAGGAGAAGCACAAGCTCATTCGTAGTTGTGATGCTATCACAACTACGAATGAGCTTGTGCTTCTCCTTAGGGTATGTTTACCCTACCAGTCCTTGCTTTGCTATACTATTCTACCTAATGCTTGTAGCATGACCCTTGTTACAGTTTCCCGCACATTTTAATTCATAATGGCTTCATTAGTTTCTTATGAACTGCTTTTCAAGGTAAGGCGTTGCTTGCTTAATCATGCCCTCAAGCAATGTCCTATTTGTTTGTTTGGTTGACTTAGGTACAAAAAATAAGGAGTTCCTGATCAAATTTCCAACATGGTTAACCATTAGCACTGCAGCACATAAAACAATTAACCAATTAAAGGTTATTGTGATGATTGATATGTGCATAGTTTAACTTATAACATGCAATGTTCATTTTCATGTGTCAAATATTAGCCCACCAATTTGACCTCTATTTTTTAATCAATTAAATGTTATAGAATACATGAGTACAAACCTAGATTTGTTTGATCTATGCAAAGGTGCCATCTCTTAAGTTTGTTTGATTGTTAGTTAGATTCTGTAACTTAATCAAAGTAAGAGTAGGAACCTAGATGCTCTTCTAGAGATGAGCACTATAGTCAATACTCTGTTATCTAAATTACATCTTACTGATTGTTATTAGAATCAAATAAAAGTTAAGGTTCCTTTTTGAACTACCTGCTCTATTTGAGATCAAACAATAGGAAAATGATATGTCCAAACACTTTCAACGCTTGTCTGCTTCCCAAATCTTCATCATGTGTGCAGTGATATTAGCCATTATCAGTTTAAAAGATAGCTAAACTATGGCCATCCTTGTACCATGGCTTTTAGCGAGGAAAATGTTCTACATTCTATAAGCTCTAATTTTCATTTTCTTCTTTTTTTTCATGATTTCAGCTGCAGATAAATAGTATAGATAGAGTACAATAGAATCCTTCTACTATGACCTTTTTTTTTTTTTCATATTTTCAACTGTCATTTGGGATTTCGCTTTGGTGAGGAACTGACTATTAACTTGGACTGTTGATTCCTACTTCGCACAGATTCAGTGGACAGTAGAGGTAGCTTAGAAATCCAACTGAATTAGCTGGAGCATAAACCCAAGAAGACCGATTGTGTTGAGGTATTCTTCCTTATATACGAAGCTAGATTTGTTTTCAGGATTTAGGAAAGCATGATGACTTCCTTGTCAATAGAATTGGAGATGGTCAAACGACACATCGGGTGGATATTAAGGAGGGTTACAATAGTGAAGAGTAGATTGCATATGAATATAGATATATGTTTCTCTGTTCAGATGTTGATTTACTTTTTAAGTTTACTTGATGTGGTTATATGACGTAAATTCATATATATACATATGTGCTTCTTCTCTACATCTTTTTTTAAGCTAAAGTACTAGCAGACGGCATGCTAGTGTATTGAGTGAAGGATGTTACATACGTCTTTGTTATTCCTTCATTTTTTTTATTAAATTAATTATTCTTATGTCAAATTCTTTTCACCCCTTATATTTAATGGGCGCGCAAGAGCACGCCCCATCAACTAGTGAATTCGGCGCGAGGGACGCGCCGGCCTTGCAACGCTAGGTAGGAGTACGAATCGGTTGCTCTTCATCATGGGGTAATTCTTGCCTAATCTCGGTTGGTAATCTTTCCATTTTTCTTCTAATGATTTTTTTTCTTTGTAAAGTAAAGGTAGTAGCGGTAGTTGTTCTCATCGTTTCAGAGATATTTGGCTTGTGACGGAAGTCTTCGCATGATTTTCTGTGGGGGAGGCAAAGAATGATGCAGAGTCAGGGACTCGGGGATAAACTCGAGACGGAGAGGAGGATACGGAACGGAAGGAAAGGAAGGGTGCTGGTTTTGTGCGTGCTTGTACCGTTGCCAGTGCTGCTGCAGATGTTGCTGGTACTTTTTTGTGATCAGACCCATGTGGCCCAACACGATTACAGGAGGACATCTCCCACACGAGACAAAAGACACTACACAACACAGCAACAGAGTTGGTACCAATTTCGTTTTGATGCACCTCGATTTGGAGGCGTCATGGCAGCATCGCTTTTTTTCTAGTTTCTAGCTCCACCGTGCATCACTTTCATCCATACCGTTGCAGTGCTGCTGCCTCACGCTGGCACGTATCATTGTTGGCATCGGCCCAGTCAATCTTAAGCTGCTACAGCCGACATCACCGAACCCTCCATCAAAAAAAAAAAATCACCGAACCCAGCCCCGAACAGGCCCAATCCAAATGAGATTTATAGGCCGAAAAGCTAGCCTGGGCCGCACTGGCACCAAGTCGTGCTAGCCCTTCTTCGTAGAGGCTAGTTTTTTTTTTTTTTTTTTTTTTTTCCTACGAGTTCGGAGCGAGGGGAACGCGGTGAGCGCTGCCGAGCTGGAGATGGCCAGTGGCGTTGTTGCTTTGCTTGTGATCCTCCACTTCCCTCTAATCCCGCTATACTTGGCATATCAGTCTTGGCGTGGGGAAACTCTGTAGGGGACCTTGTCGCAGATGTGACATTGGCCAAGGCTGGCAAACCTACCATCGCCATTGCTGGCTGTGTTGCCGGTCCAATCTTCAACATGTTGGTTGGACTGGGAACTCCCCTTGTAATACAAATAGCAAGGGTGAACCACAAAGCTTATGTACTTGAATTCCATGTTGGGATTGTTATTGCATTTGTGTTTATTCTTCTTAACTTGATGGGCACCCTGTTGGTTGTCACCTGAAATTTCTAGGGTTACTGTCTTATGGGACTATATATCTTTTTTACCATAGTAAGCATTGCAGTTGCTAGCACTTTTGGATGATATATGATTTCTTATAAACAGAAAATTCAGTTGATGCATTTGGGTACTTCCCTGTTATTTGGGTGGAAGAAAGCCAACTTCACCATGTTCCTATACGAATAGTGGAATTGAAACACTGGTTGACAAGTTGCCGGGAGTACTCATAGGAGACAACAGTTTACTGGCTGTTAAGTTGCCAACGATCTATATAACGCAAGCAGTTAGCGCCGTCTATATAAGATCGTTGATCACGCCGAGCAGCATTCCCCGCCCAGCTCTTTACTTCGTAGCCATTCTCTTCCCTCGCCTCTCGCCTCCCCCTCACAGTTCTCTTCAATTGCGAGCTGCAGTTGCAACAGGAGGATGGGGTGGGGATCGGAGGTCCACGACTTTGTCGTGGCCAGCTGCATGTGTGAGGAAACGACCAACATCCTGTTGATCGTCTTTTGCGTTCTAGCCATTCTGGTTGTTGCTGCTTGTCTGGTTGCAACAAGCTCCAGCTGAGTAAGGTCCCGACGCCGTTGCTCTTGCCGGCGAAGGAGATGGTACTCGCGCTGCCGCCGTGTGACAGCTCACTCCGGCAAGTGTTTGTTTAGCTCTCCATGGATGGAGGGCTCCTGAACTGCCTCGTAGCAATTAGAACTATTATGAATTTCCCTCCAACTATACTATGCAAAGTTTTTGCTTAGAAGTCAGTGAGCCCATGGCCCCTGCCCCCCCCCCCCCCCCCCCCCCCCAGCTCCGCCACTGTTCGCTCGACGTTTTTTGCACTAGCTACTCTCTCCTCTTGCCTCCCCCTCTCAGTTCTCTGTAATCGTACGCCGCAGCTGATCTGACAAGCGGACGGGAGGATGGGTGAATGACACAAGTTCATGACTTTGCGTGACCAATGACATGCATGACAAGACGATCAACACCTTGTTAATCAGTGGTGGATCGAGATGATGTTATAGGGAGGGAGGGAGGCGAACTACGCGCCTTGAATAATTTATAGCTGAAATTTTTATATGATTTTAATATGACTTTTTTCAAATTAAAAGAAAAATATATAATGATTTTGTCATTGTTGGTGATTTTAAATACCTCATCTCAGTATGCTACTAAAGTTGTTAGTATTGCTTGAACTTTGCAGAATGTATGATGTGGTAATCTACACCATCTCTCGCCAAGTGTACCGCACATCACGCAACAGGCCTGTAGGGAAACATTGGGCCAGGCAGACAGGGTTGTTGTGCTATTACTTATTGGACTCAGTTAATTCTTCGAGAAGGGCCAGTTGTGTAAGTTGCAGCCCAACTCGTGTGAGCAAAGGTCGTCTTCAACCTAACCTTCCAATCATTTTTTTGGCTATACACGAATTGTAGGGGTGGGGGGCTTTCTATGGCACCGGTGTCAGAAAAACTATATAGCAGCACCTCTAAAATTTAGCCACCTAACAAGATCGTAACTAATCCCTCTAAAAACCTCTCTTTCAGGCCTATTTTCTCTTTTCCACGTTGTCCATCATCTTTCTCATGTAACGGTAGCAGCAAGTAGACCGTGAACTTTGATCTAACTCAATAAGAGAAGAAAAAAAGGAAGAAACATATTGATCTTTATTAGTCTATATTTCATAGCCTTGAATCGATTGAAAACTTTCAATTAATGGTATGTTACTTTATGTTTTGATTTTTCTTTTGTAAGATTTTCTATATAATAATTATAAACCGTCGAGTCTAGATCCGATGGCTTAAAGCGGTGATTGAAAGTTGTTCAAACTTTTAAATAGTTGAAAATTAGCAAGTCCTTTATTAGTCCCAACAAATCTTCATATATGAACTAGTTCCTGATTAAATCGGATGAAATAGAACATAAGACTGCAGTCAGATTCAGGGTGAAATAAAACAGCACTAAAGTTCCCGAAGAGCAAAGTACATTGAAAAGAATCACATGTGCACTATGCTCCATGTTGTGGGTACCGACGGCCTTTACAAGCAGTTGTGAGTTTCACAAGAAGCGCATGTGCAATAGGTCCATGACGTTGATTAGAACAACTTGGAAAGACATGTAAAGGGGTAGGGACAACATTGTCACCGTGCAAGGAAGGTTAAGGGGCAGGGACAACATGGGAAAGAAAATATAGGCCTGAAAAATCAATTATTAGGAATTAATCGAAAAATGGAAACTTGGTACGCGTGTGGCCAGATTTGAGAGGCGTTGCCATAAATTTTCCCGGGAGGGTGTGTGTGTGTGTTGGGGGGGGAGGGGGGTATTGATCATCTTCTACGTTTTACACTGCTGCTACTGCTTGTAAAGGAGATGATGAAGGGGTTCAACCAGTTTACACTCCTGCTGTGTGGAAATTGCATACACCTAGAATACATTTCTTTGGTTGTTGTCGAAAAACAAACTCCTAATTAGATGTAATGTACAGGAAAGAAAGACCATAGATAACAACAATTTACTTATTCTCTTCTGAAAAGGTGATCATTAACCATTTATTTTGAATGTGTGATAACTAAAAGTATATGGTTAGAAGTATAATTTTAGGAGTGAAGATAAGTGTTAACTCTGAATATTTAGCCAATAGTAGGTGGCTCTATAATAAATTCTTTTTAGTGAATATGCTTTCTTCAGTTGTTATGTGGTTACTATGAAAATTTAGGAATCAATTCTGTTTTCAGAATGGTGTTTGGAACAGTGTGGTTTGTTGTTATACGGAGGCAATTGCTCCGAAGCTGGCAGTAGCTTTGTCCGGTGAAACACTCTAGTATGCTGAAGGGCATTGGTGGTGGTTCCTGAGAGTGAGAGTTTGAAAGACCTGTGAGGAGAGAAGTGTGCTGTGAAATGTTGGAGTACGGTAAGTTGTTTTCTGTTTTGCTGTAACCCGGACGGGGAGTAAATCTGGTACTCTGTCTGCTTTGTTGTTTAAGGCATGAGCATACGCCCTTAAACTAAAAAAAAAATGGTGACAGCGCTGGGGCCGCCGCTTGTGACAGCTCGCCCCGGTTAGAGACTAGTGTATAGTGGTTTCGCTTTGTGCGTTTGACTGCTTATCACCACTGAATGGCTAGGTGATTGTGTGTTCAAGATTGTCTAGAAACACATGATCAACGAGTCGTGCTTCTATGTGATTTACATGTTATGTTCACGTGTAAGGATAAATTCATGTTGGGCATTGATAGTAAATTTTACAATTTCACTCATAATTATAGAAAACGATAGAGTGCAGGTTCATATGTAACTGTCTTTTAGCTTAACTCGTTCTCGGAATGCAAAACTTGCAAGATGACATTTGTTGTTTCTCCAACTACGTACATGACTCAGAAGCCGAGATTATAGCTCGGCATTCAGGCAGGAGAAAAAGGCCCGACACGGAGCCCGCAAAAAAAGGCACAGACCAAAAATGGCCCGACATGGTTTTAGTTGGGCCTGGCCCGACCCATGGCATGGTGCGGGCCATGCTACGGGCTGACCCCCATGCCCGTGGCACAGCACGTAGCATGTCCCGAATAAAGGGGCGGCCCGATAACATATAATCTGACCTTTTTTCGATCTTTCATTGTATCCCGGCCCATAAAAATCCCACCTATTCCGGCCTCCTGGTGACTTGGCCTAGCAGCCTCCTGAGTCCCGATCCCAAACCCTAGCCAACTGGCCAACCCTGCCCGATGGCCGAAGCCACGCGCAGACACACTCTCCGCGTGCCCTAACGGGTCATGCCCTGAGGCGGGTTGTGACGTGTCAGGGGCCCGAATGCCCAGCTGTAGCCGAGATGACCATGTGTGTGGCTTGTCTCAACAAGGATATAGTGCCATGACCATGAGGGCCATCCCCCCTCCCCTAGCTCAAATTAACACTAAATCTATTTATCGAGATTTTGGGCTAAATTAGTGACCCCTTCCCTCCCCATAGAAATGAGAGATTTATTTAATAATAAAAGGAGATGAATTTTTCATCACAGTGCCTAGAAAAATAGAGAAATACTCTAGAAATTCTGAGAATAAAGCAAAACATCTGACCTTTAATATCACTTTGTGTGATTCTCTAAGGACATCTTGACCCTCCATTCATCCAACGATCTCATGTTCCTTCTCACGTTATATTTGTCACGCACCCTCCCATCTCAAGCCCAACAACGCCCAAATAGATCTGACTAATCAGTGCGATGATTAGGGTTCTTAATGTCGTCATACAGCGTGCCGCCGTGCTTTGACATATTGACCCAGCGACAATCTACGGCGGCAGTGAAGATTCAGCAGCGATATAAAAGGCAGCGGAAGGCAAGAGCTAGCAAGCTGCAGGCTTAATGGAGTTCATCCTGGAGGTGGGCATCTCACGTAGTGCTCGAGTCAAACAAGCCAGAGCATACCTACGCCCCACAAAAGAAAAAATGGAGCATACGAAGCCTTGAATCATCTACACTCATGCATCGCATGCCAGGTCGGCGAATATACAGGACGGACATATTGAAGCGTGAGATCAGAAATACATGGTATGGTTTATTGGTGGTTGAAACTACTTACCTTGATTAGGGTGTGATTTTGCTGGATATAGGAAATTAAGAATCCATGAATGCTTGGCGCAAATAGAAGCTTTTTTAAAGACATCATGCTGCCGAGAACAAATCACAACTGCTTATACCAGAGGCAAGTAACTCATTTTTAAATTATATTTTTTAGAACATAGTGTTATTCTAATTCTTTAGATGCCTAGGTCAATTATTTTGAGGTTTCAATTTATTCACTTAATAATTTACATAAAACTAAAACTTCATGAGATTTCAGAGACGTCTAAATTAATCAAGCCAACATTTGAATGTTCATAATAAAAATGGCAATCGAATTGCTTCCACAATAAAATTATAGTTACTCCACAATTTTTCTTGAAAATTATAATTTTAGTAGAATCTTATGCCCCGATCGATATGCAATGGTGGTACTGCTACCAGAGCTTGCCTCCACTAGCAGCAATGATGCACCTCCACGATCCAACATAATCAACGATGCTGCTATCTGACTTCATGTACATGGCCATGCAGTCACGGAGTCACATATGTTTGTCCCTCAGAATCGAGCTTCAAGGTTGTTCCAAATCAGAGGCAGTGCCAAGACAGTCGTTTGTTGAGATCATCATACGATCTCCTGGCACAATGTCCTGGGATTGCACGCATAGCAATCTGCCTGGACTGTTGTCTGTCGAGATCAAGGATGACTTCGTAGCAATTATAAACATGTGAGTGAATACAAATATTCACTCTAATATTTAATTAAGATTTAGAAATAAAAAAAAAGCAATTGATATAAAAATAAAAGCAAACCAGTCAAAAAAATATGAAAGATAACTTCACCAAAAGCAATTGATAAAGAAATAAAAAATTAAACATGCACGGGTAATTTTTGGTAGTTGATATATGAGTGCAGTGGTGCATAGAAACCAACTAATGGGTATCCTAGATAGCCCGCGCATTGCACGGGCCATTGGACTAGTTTTATAAACAAGAAAAGGTTCATATATTGAAGATGAGAGAGGACGCTTTTTTAGGGACATTTGGGTTTGCTCGCGGATTCGAGATTTTTTATTATTTAAGACAGTTCGTGTACTTTGACAAATTAGAACTTTTTTGTTGACTTTCTCAAATTGACACAAATAAGAGCGTGTTGTTGAATTTAAATGACATTATGACCCTTTAAGTCTGTATCTAATTTCTTTCCTCATTTTTGCTACTGGTAAAAGACTGGCCTACCCTTTTCTGAATTTGAGTAGTACATCTGTTCGCTTTCTGGTCGCTGGCTTGCTGCCCCGACTACTCCTCCTCCGGGGTCCGGGCGTACATCTCTCTCGGTCAGCTCCAGACACATCACACACGGTTCCGACGGCTTCAGCGCAAGACCGGCAGCAGTACGCTGCTGGACAGGCGGAGTTGGAAGCTAAGAAATCTGAGGTGATAGACGTCCATGGATTCATGCTCTGCTTGTGCAAGCATATCATTGACCCAAGGCATGCAGTTGAGTTGGAAATGATTAGTGACGTTTAGATCATATTGTTAAACAATTAGCATACTCAAATGGAGGCAGTGGAGTCTGATAGGAGGAATAAAGAATTGTTAATATTTTCCGGCCGGCAGTGTTTTGTTGGCAAATGTGAAAAAATGATTCAATGTCAAATCGAATTTTGTTCTATTCACTAGCAAAAGCAAAAACGAATAGCACAGGGATAGGTCTGTTCTTTGTGCGAGAGAACGAACATAAATGGAGGGACCAGGATCGCCTGACTTGTGGCGTTTTTACTGCACGCATGCAGTAAGCGTCCATCCACCGTCCACTGTATCCAACGTCTCTCCTGCTCTCTCCTCCTTCCCCATCTCGTCTTCTCCCGAAAGAAAGAACAAGAGGAAAGGCTTGCATCGCTGAAGCCTGAGGAGGCCAGCGTCTGTGCCGTCATGACTTCGAGCATGTTGTACCCGCGCTGCTGAGCCTTGCCTCTTGTTTTTGGAGTCATCAATTGCTTACTCAGAAGATTAGCACTGCTACACGAAGATGAAGCATTCCACGGCCACCGAGGGAGGGACACGTTTCCTTCGCCATTGTAGACGGCAGTCGAGGCGGTAATTGCTAGGGAAGCCTCGTGCCCGTGTCATAGCAAATAGCAGGCTCGCCCGCACAGCCTGGACGGGACTAGTGGATGAGACGTAGGCGGTACGTGCATCCGCATACGCAGCACTCGTTCATTCACGGCCTCTCCGCCGGAGACGAAGATGTCTGTGGTGATCGTTCGCCGGCGATTCGAGCCTTTACTCTTCTTTTCTTTTTGAGAGAAGACGAGAAAAGAAAGGAGAAGAGAGCAGGAGACGTCGGATAGAATGGACGGTGGATGAACATGTACTGCACAAGTGCAGTAAAAACGCCATAAGTCAGGCTTGTGACGGAAGTCTTCGCATGATTTTCTGTGGGGGAGGCAAAGAATGATGCAGAGTCAGGGACTCGGGGATAAACTCGAGACGGAGAGGAGGATACGGAACGGAAGGAAAGGAAGGGTGCTGGTTTTGTGCGTGCTTGTACCGTTGCCAGTGCTGCTGCAGATGTTGCTGGTACTTTTTTGTGATCAGACCCATGTGGCCCAACACGATTACAGGAGGACATCTCCCACACGAGACAAAAGACACTACACAACACAGCAACAGAGTTGGTACCAATTTCGTTTTGATGCACCTCGATTTGGAGGCGTCATGGCAGCATCGCTTTTTTTCTAGTTTCTAGCTCCACCGTGCATCACTTTCATCCATACCGTTGCAGTGCTGCTGCCTCACGCTGGCACGTATCATTGTTGGCATCGGCCCAGTCAATCTTAAGCTGCTACAGCCGACATCACCGAACCCTCCATCAAAAAAAAAAAATCACCGAACCCAGCCCCGAACAGGCCCAATCCAAATGAGATTTATAGGCCGAAAAGCTAGCCTGGGCCGCACTGGCACCAAGTCGTGCTAGCCCTTCTTCGTAGAGGCTAGTTTTTTTTTTTTTTTTTTTTTTTCCTACGAGTTCGGAGCGAGGGGAACGCGGTGAGCGCTGCCGAGCTGGAGATGGCCAGTGGCGTTGTTGCTTTGCTTGTGATCCTCCACTTCCCTCTAATCCCGCTATACTTGGCATATCAGTCTTGGCGTGGGGAAACTCTGTAGGGGACCTTGTCGCAGATGTGACATTGGCCAAGGCTGGCAAACCTACCATCGCCATTGCTGGCTGTGTTGCCGGTCCAATCTTCAACATGTTGGTTGGACTGGGAACTCCCCTTGTAATACAAATAGCAAGGGTGAACCACAAAGCTTATGTACTTGAATTCCATGTTGGGATTGTTATTGCATTTGTGTTTATTCTTCTTAACTTGATGGGCACCCTGTTGGTTGTCACCTGAAATTTCTAGGGTTACTGTCTTATGGGACTATATATCTTTTTTACCATAGTAAGCATTGCAGTTGCTAGCACTTTTGGATGATATATGATTTCTTATAAACAGAAAATTCAGTTGATGCATTTGGGTACTTCCCTGTTATTTGGGTGGAAGAAAGCCAACTTCACCATGTTCCTATACGAATAGTGGAATTGAAACACTGGTTGACAAGTTGCCGGGAGTACTCATAGGAGACAACAGTTTACTGGCTGTTAAGTTGCCAACGATCTATATAACGCAAGCAGTTAGCGCCGTCTATATAAGATCGTTGATCACGCCGAGCAGCATTCCCCGCCCAGCTCTTTACTTCGTAGCCATTCTCTTCCCTCGCCTCTCGCCTCCCCCTCACAGTTCTCTTCAATTGCGAGCTGCAGTTGCAACAGGAGGATGGGGTGGGGATCGGAGGTCCACGACTTTGTCGTGGCCAGCTGCATGTGTGAGGAAACGACCAACATCCTGTTGATCGTCTTTTGCGTTCTAGCCATTCTGGTTGTTGCTGCTTGTCTGGTTGCAACAAGCTCCAGCTGAGTAAGGTCCCGACGCCGTTGCTCTTGCCGGCGAAGGAGATGGTACTCGCGCTGCCGCCGTGTGACAGCTCACTCCGGCAAGTGTTTGTTTAGCTCTCCATGGATGGAGGGCTCCTGAACTGCCTCGTAGCAATTAGAACTATTATGAATTTCCCTCCAACTATACTATGCAAAGTTTTTGCTTAGAAGTCAGTGAGCCCATGGCCCCTGCCCCCCCCCCCCCCCCCCAGCTCCGCCACTGTTCGCTCGACGTTTTTTGCACTAGCTACTCTCTCCTCTTGCCTCCCCCTCTCAGTTCTCTGTAATCGTACGCCGCAGCTGATCTGACAAGCGGACGGGAGGATGGGTGAATGACACAAGTTCATGACTTTGCGTGACCAATGACATGCATGACAAGACGATCAACACCTTGTTAATCAGTGGTGGATCGAGATGATGTTATAGGGAGGGAGGGAGGCGAACTACGCGCCTTGAATAATTTATAGCTGAAATTTTTATATGATTTTAATATGACTTTTTTCAAATTAAAAGAAAAATATATAATGATTTTGTCATTGTTGGTGATTTTAAATACCTCATCTCAGTATGCTACTAAAGTTGTTAGTATTGCTTGAACTTTGCAGAATGTATGATGTGGTAATCTACACCATCTCTCGCCAAGTGTACCGCACATCACGCAACAGGCCTGTAGGGAAACATTGGGCCAGGCAGACAGGGTTGTTGTGCTATTACTTATTGGACTCAGTTAATTCTTCGAGAAGGGCCAGTTGTGTAAGTTGCAGCCCAACTCGTGTGAGCAAAGGTCGTCTTCAACCTAACCTTCCAATCATTTTTTTGGCTATACACGAATTGTAGGGGTGGGGGGCTTTCTATGGCACCGGTGTCAGAAAAACTATATAGCAGCACCTCTAAAATTTAGCCACCTAACAAGATCGTAACTAATCCCTCTAAAAACCTCTCTTTCAGGCCTATTTTCTCTTTTCCACGTTGTCCATCATCTTTCTCATGTAACGGTAGCAGCAAGTAGACCGTGAACTTTGATCTAACTCAATAAGAGAAGAAAAAAAGGAAGAAACATATTGATCTTTATTAGTCTATATTTCATAGCCTTGAATCGATTGAAAACTTTCAATTAATGGTATGTTACTTTATGTTTTGATTTTTCTTTTGTAAGATTTTCTATATAATAATTATAAACCGTCGAGTCTAGATCCGATGGCTTAAAGCGGTGATTGAAAGTTGTTCAAACTTTTAAATAGTTGAAAATTAGCAAGTCCTTTATTAGTCCCAACAAATCTTCATATATGAACTAGTTCCTGATTAAATCGGATGAAATAGAACATAAGACTGCAGTCAGATTCAGGGTGAAATAAAACAGCACTAAAGTTCCCGAAGAGCAAAGTACATTGAAAAGAATCACATGTGCACTATGCTCCATGTTGTGGGTACCGACGGCCTTTACAAGCAGTTGTGAGTTTCACAAGAAGCGCATGTGCAATAGGTCCATGACGTTGATTAGAACAACTTGGAAAGACATGTAAAGGGGTAGGGACAACATTGTCACCGTGCAAGGAAGGTTAAGGGGCAGGGACAACATGGGAAAGAAAATATAGGCCTGAAAAATCAATTATTAGGAATTAATCGAAAAATGGAAACTTGGTACGCGTGTGGCCAGATTTGAGAGGCGTTGCCATAAATTTTCCCGGGAGGGTGTGTGTGTGTGTTGGGGGGGGAGGGGGGTATTGATCATCTTCTACGTTTTACACTGCTGCTACTGCTTGTAAAGGAGATGATGAAGGGGTTCAACCAGTTTACACTCCTGCTGTGTGGAAATTGCATACACCTAGAATACATTTCTTTGGTTGTTGTCGAAAAACAAACTCCTAATTAGATGTAATGTACAGGAAAGAAAGACCATAGATAACAACAATTTACTTATTCTCTTCTGAAAAGGTGATCATTAACCATTTATTTTGAATGTGTGATAACTAAAAGTATATGGTTAGAAGTATAATTTTAGGAGTGAAGATAAGTGTTAACTCTGAATATTTAGCCAATAGTAGGTGGCTCTATAATAAATTCTTTTTAGTGAATATGCTTTCTTCAGTTGTTATGTGGTTACTATGAAAATTTAGGAATCAATTCTGTTTTCAGAATGGTGTTTGGAACAGTGTGGTTTGTTGTTATACGGAGGCAATTGCTCCGAAGCTGGCAGTAGCTTTGTCCGGTGAAACACTCTAGTATGCTGAAGGGCATTGGTGGTGGTTCCTGAGAGTGAGAGTTTGAAAGACCTGTGAGGAGAGAAGTGTGCTGTGAAATGTTGGAGTACGGTAAGTTGTTTTCTGTTTTGCTGTAACCCGGACGGGGAGTAAATCTGGTACTCTGTCTGCTTTGTTGTTTAAGGCATGAGCATACGCCCTTAAACTAAAAAAAAAATGGTGACAGCGCTGGGGCCGCCGCTTGTGACAGCTCGCCCCGGTTAGAGACTAGTGTATAGTGGTTTCGCTTTGTGCGTTTGACTGCTTATCACCACTGAATGGCTAGGTGATTGTGTGTTCAAGATTGTCTAGAAACACATGATCAACGAGTCGTGCTTCTATGTGATTTACATGTTATGTTCACGTGTAAGGATAAATTCATGTTGGGCATTGATAGTAAATTTTACAATTTCACTCATAATTATAGAAAACGATAGAGTGCAGGTTCATATGTAACTGTCTTTTAGCTTAACTCGTTCTCGGAATGCAAAACTTGCAAGATGACATTTGTTGTTTCTCCAACTACGTACATGACTCAGAAGCCGAGATTATAGCTCGGCATTCAGGCAGGAGAAAAAGGCCCGACACGGAGCCCGCAAAAAAAGGCACAGACCAAAAATGGCCCGACATGGTTTTAGTTGGGCCTGGCCCGACCCATGGCATGGTGCGGGCCATGCTACGGGCTGACCCCCATGCCCGTGGCACAGCACGTAGCATGTCCCGAATAAAGGGGCGGCCCGATAACATATAATCTGACCTTTTTTCGATCTTTCATTGTATCCCGGCCCATAAAAATCCCACCTATTCCGGCCTCCTGGTGACTTGGCCTAGCAGCCTCCTGAGTCCCGATCCCAAACCCTAGCCAACTGGCCAACCCTGCCCGATGGCCGAAGCCACGCGCAGACACACTCTCCGCGTGCCCTAACGGGTCATGCCCTGAGGCGGGTTGTGACGTGTCAGGGGCCCGAATGCCCAGCTGTAGCCGAGATGACCATGTGTGTGGCTTGTCTCAACAAGGATATAGTGCCATGACCATGAGGGCCATCCCCCCTCCCCTAGCTCAAATTAACACTAAATCTATTTATCGAGATTTTGGGCTAAATTAGTGACCCCTTCCCTCCCCATAGAAATGAGAGATTTATTTAATAATAAAAGGAGATGAATTTTTCATCACAGTGCCTAGAAAAATAGAGAAATACTCTAGAAATTCTGAGAATAAAGCAAAACATCTGACCTTTAATATCACTTTGTGTGATTCTCTAAGGACATCTTGACCCTCCATTCATCCAACGATCTCATGTTCCTTCTCACGTTATATTTGTCACGCACCCTCCCATCTCAAGCCCAACAACGCCCAAATAGATCTGACTAATCAGTGCGATGATTAGGGTTCTTAATGTCGTCATACAGCGTGCCGCCGTGCTTTGACATATTGACCCAGCGACAATCTACGGCGGCAGTGAAGATTCAGCAGCGATATAAAAGGCAGCGGAAGGCAAGAGCTAGCAAGCTGCAGGCTTAATGGAGTTCATCCTGGAGGTGGGCATCTCACGTAGTGCTCGAGTCAAACAAGCCAGAGCATACCTACGCCCCACAAAAGAAAAAATGGAGCATACGAAGCCTTGAATCATCTACACTCATGCATCGCATGCCAGGTCGGCGAATATACAGGACGGACATATTGAAGCGTGAGATCAGAAATACATGGTATGGTTTATTGGTGGTTGAAACTACTTACCTTGATTAGGGTGTGATTTTGCTGGATATAGGAAATTAAGAATCCATGAATGCTTGGCGCAAATAGAAGCTTTTTTAAAGACATCATGCTGCCGAGAACAAATCACAACTGCTTATACCAGAGGCAAGTAACTCATTTTTAAATTATATTTTTTAGAACATAGTGTTATTCTAATTCTTTAGATGCCTAGGTCAATTATTTTGAGGTTTCAATTTATTCACTTAATAATTTACATAAAACTAAAACTTCATGAGATTTCAGAGACGTCTAAATTAATCAAGCCAACATTTGAATGTTCATAATAAAAATGGCAATCGAATTGCTTCCACAATAAAATTATAGTTACTCCACAATTTTTCTTGAAAATTATAATTTTAGTAGAATCTTATGCCCCGATCGATATGCAATGGTGGTACTGCTACCAGAGCTTGCCTCCACTAGCAGCAATGATGCACCTCCACGATCCAACATAATCAACGATGCTGCTATCTGACTTCATGTACATGGCCATGCAGTCACGGAGTCACATATGTTTGTCCCTCAGAATCGAGCTTCAAGGTTGTTCCAAATCAGAGGCAGTGCCAAGACAGTCGTTTGTTGAGATCATCATACGATCTCCTGGCACAATGTCCTGGGATTGCACGCATAGCAATCTGCCTGGACTGTTGTCTGTCGAGATCAAGGATGACTTCGTAGCAATTATAAACATGTGAGTGAATACAAATATTCACTCTAATATTTAATTAAGATTTAGAAATAAAAAAAAAGCAATTGATATAAAAATAAAAGCAAACCAGTCAAAAAAATATGAAAGATAACTTCACCAAAAGCAATTGATAAAGAAATAAAAAATTAAACATGCACGGGTAATTTTTGGTAGTTGATATATGAGTGCAGTGGTGCATAGAAACCAACTAATGGGTATCCTAGATAGCCCGCGCATTGCACGGGCCATTGGACTAGTTTTATAAACAAGAAAAGGTTCATATATTGAAGATGAGAGAGGACGCTTTTTTAGGGACATTTGGGTTTGCTCGCGGATTCGAGATTTTTTATTATTTAAGACAGTTCGTGTACTTTGACAAATTAGAACTTTTTTGTTGACTTTCTCAAATTGACACAAATAAGAGCGTGTTGTTGAATTTAAATGACATTATGACCCTTTAAGTCTGTATCTAATTTCTTTCCTCATTTTTGCTACTGGTAAAAGACTGGCCTACCCTTTTCTGAATTTGAGTAGTACATCTGTTCGCTTTCTGGTCGCTGGCTTGCTGCCCCGACTACTCCTCCTCCGGGGTCCGGGCGTACATCTCTCTCGGTCAGCTCCAGACACATCACACACGGTTCCGACGGCTTCAGCGCAAGACCGGCAGCAGTACGCTGCTGGACAGGCGGAGTTGGAAGCTAAGAAATCTGAGGTGATAGACGTCCATGGATTCATGCTCTGCTTGTGCAAGCATATCATTGACCCAAGGCATGCAGTTGAGTTGGAAATGATTAGTGACGTTTAGATCATATTGTTAAACAATTAGCATACTCAAATGGAGGCAGTGGAGTCTGATAGGAGGAATAAAGAATTGTTAATATTTTCCGGCCGGCAGTGTTTTGTTGGCAAATGTGAAAAAATGATTCAATGTCAAATCGAATTTTGTTCTATTCACTAGCAAAAGCAAAAACGAATAGCACAGGGATAGGTCTGTTCTTTGTGCGAGAGAACGAACATAAATGGAGGGACCAGGATCGCCTGACTTGTGGCGTTTTTACTGCACGCATGCAGTAAGCGTCCATCCACCGTCCACTGTATCCAACGTCTCTCCTGCTCTCTCCTCCTTCCCCATCTCGTCTTCTCCCGAAAGAAAGAACAAGAGGAAAGGCTTGCATCGCTGAAGCCTGAGGAGGCCAGCGTCTGTGCCGTCATGACTTCGAGCATGTTGTACCCGCGCTGCTGAGCCTTGCCTCTTGTTTTTGGAGTCATCAATTGCTTACTCAGAAGATTAGCACTGCTACACGAAGATGAAGCATTCCACGGCCACCGAGGGAGGGACACGTTTCCTTCGCCATTGTAGACGGCAGTCGAGGCGGTAATTGCTAGGGAAGCCTCGTGCCCGTGTCATAGCAAATAGCAGGCTCGCCCGCACAGCCTGGACGGGACTAGTGGATGAGACGTAGGCGGTACGTGCATCCGCATACGCAGCACTCGTTCATTCACGGCCTCTCCGCCGGAGACGAAGATGTCTGTGGTGATCGTTCGCCGGCGATTCGAGCCTTTACTCTTCTTTTCTTTTTGAGAGAAGACGAGAAAAGAAAGGAGAAGAGAGCAGGAGACGTCGGATAGAATGGACGGTGGATGAACATGTACTGCACAAGTGCAGTAAAAACGCCATAAGTCAGGCGATCCTGGTCCTAAATGGAGGGGGTACTCCGACTCAGCGAAGGGTAGTGTAGTAGAGTCTTTTCCAGGGGCAAAAAACAAGGATAGAAATTGAAAATGATTTATAGGACCATAATGTCAAAAAAAAATCAAACAAGATGCTCTTGTTTATGTTATTTTGACGAAGCCAACAAAATGAGTCCTAATTTGTCAAATCCACTCGAAAAGAGTCATTAAATTGACAGGGAAGCTAGGTCTTGCTGTTCTTTTTCATTTATTATTACCATTTGATACCTAGCCGATCGATGCTTGCCCTGCCCCGTTCCCCACAAGCATATGGTGATATGGAGGATAGAGAAGACATGTGTTACGTACTACACAACACAGTAGGTTAAGATTACAAAGTAATCTAAGGAATCAACATGAAAGCATAGAAAAACCACTCGGGTTTCCTAACCATCATCCCCTTGGACTTAGGAATCAAGGACATGGCCTATAGAGATCTGTCTCTTAGGACCCTTTGGCTGCAAACTATTTGCATGCTGCCTAGTTAATTACTTCCTCCATTTCAAAATATAAACATTTGTTGACTTTTAAAAACATACTTGATCATTTGTCTCATTCAAAAAATTATAAAAATATTATTTATTTTATTACAACATGTATTAGTATTACATATAACTAATTTGTTTTCATATTTTTATAAAATAAATTGAATAAGACAAATAATCAAATATGATGCTCCCAATCAACAAATGCTTATATTTTGGAATGGGGGTGTACACATCAAGTTACAATTTTAGATACTTCATTGAAGTAGGCATGAAAGACAAAGGCAATCACATTCGAGAGATACAACTTGTCCAGCTCTCTAAAGAAAAAAAAAACATTATATGATCTTATGAATAAATATGTTGAAATGAGTGCGTCTACGTGTCATGGTTATCTTTTTTTCCTCTATATAAAAACTTGATTTATTTTTGTATTATTATGTTCTTCGTGTTATTTAATTTTTAGCTCAGACAAGCAGATAAAACCACATAAGAAAAGAATCTCACATCAGTATGGCCCAGCGAAGATGCAGGGGAGCCAGCAATCAATAAAAGGTGATGGTGTGTTCTTCCTGAGATTTATTCCTGTTCAGTGTATCTGTACCACTGATTGAACACCACGAACACAATTAGGGGGAACTAAAGAAAATTCGTAACGGCACTGAATCACATGGGATAGATTCTCTCTGCAGTCCACGAGTCATGCAAAATCGAATGTGGGTCTTATCCAATGTTGTGGGCGCCCGTTGATTTTCCGAATAAGAAACACTTTGGTATATTTGTCCAGTACACGTCTGAATAACCAAATGCTCACTCCAAGCACTCGTTGAAATGTAGCAACGAGATGATATATAAAATGGGGAAACTTGTATATTAAAGGAAATTTTAAATTTTGAAAATGTTATGATCTAGACTATGTAGAGTTGTTTAAATAGGAGCGTGATCTTATTTGCAGCAATTTCAAGGTGGGATATCTCTTCCATTTTTTTTAAATACTACGGTTTCATGGTTTTTTTTGCGAAAGATTTTGAAACAATTTGATCTATAAGTGCATGTAAGTATACTATGAACCATGTTTCGCTGTAGTAAGCAAAGACGTTTGGCAAGATTTGGTTCTAGTGGCAAAGTACGGTGCTGAATGATGAAAGCATCACTTTAAACTGGTACATGTTACTTACATTATGAACCGAGAGGACCACGATGGTAAGACGACGGAGCCAATTTTGCGCTGTCATGGCAAGTTTCTTTTTCCTGGTCTTCCAAATAAAAGAGATGAGAAAACAGACAAATGGTACCTAATACAGGTGCAACGCATCGTGTCAGTTCTTGCTACAACTGATGAGCCACCTGTGTTAATGACTCCTTTGCACCTTGGTCACCGTAAGAATATTCTTCAAGATTTCTTCTGTTTTGATTAATCAGCAAGGTGTATGTGCTTGATGTAACATGTCAATTCATATAGAACGCCTGGTTTATTTTTATGGCACCGTTTCTCTTTGTTTATATGTGACTTTCAGCATAAACCATGGCATACGTAGGTTCGTTTTTCCTAATATAATCACTGCCAATCATATTGAATAATAGAGGCCACAATAATTGAGTAATTTTATTGTGCTTGTGGACTATGAGCACAGTAAGAATGTAAGGTAGAGATTGATAAGCTGAATAAGTGGAGATAAAGCACCGAATTCGTCCGTTGATCTTTAGTGCGTCAGCTGGAATACATGAGCGAATCCGACGGCAACCTGGGCGCTGGAAAAGGGATGGGCACTGACCATTTTTTTATCCAATGTCTGAACAAGACTGAATGAGGAGATGAACTGTATTTCCTGTTGATAAAATTAGCACATCCATTTGTTTCTTGTATCCTTGACGAAATTTATGTGTCATCTGCTGATAACAATTTTTGGGGGAAAAACATGGTGGTTTCTGAAGTTATAAAGTTTCCAAAGCAAAAGGGGCCGGTAGGGCTCTCATGTCTATCAACAGCTAAATGGGTTCATCATACTCGTTTGGTTACGAATTCCATTATTGGAAGTTTTGAAACCATTGAAATAGACTTGTTGATGCAAACATAGCACCATACAATTTTTTGTGAAGTCTAGCCTTGCATGTTGTCATCGCAATAATTAACCTTTTGGATAAAACCTGAAAACAATTCTGCTTTCACTCGAATTTTCCCCCTAGTGTGGGGCACCTGAAAGTGACATATATTTGATTTTATCCTCATGCATGTTTCTTCGTCACGGTACCAAAAGCGACGTGGTGCTGGATCCCGATTCCCTGCTACGGTGTATCAAGATTTTTTTAAAAGGAAGGTGATCAAGATTTTTATTTACTACAAGTGAACACGAACAATGCAATACCTATATGTGTCGCCAACAGGATCGAGACATTGCACGTCTTAGCGCCAGTCGTTTTAATTTTTTTTTATGGCTCAGCAAAGTGTCTAATGGAAAAAATCTAATGGACGGGAGGAACTCAGAGTGCTGCATCAGTCGTTTTCGGTGTCACAGTACCGTTGATTCCGGCCACCGTTGATTTTGTAAATCAGTGTGTGTGGTGCGAGATGGATTGCGGCAAGATAAACTTTTAGTGACTTGTTTAGTGCAACAAGGGATTAACTGTCCTTGTCAGCGAATGGGAATGAAGTAGAATCTAATTAGAGTGGGGGTGGAGATCTTAGTGGCATGCAGACGTGTGTAACGACGTGACAGCATCCAACCATTTGAGAATGCCTGTGGAGAAAAAGATCACTACTACTCCTATATCCTAAAGAAAAAATCACTATTACAGAACAAGGGGGTGAAGGTGAAGTGGAGTCTAGTAGAGTTGAACATTTCTGCCAAGTATGGAGAAAATAACGCACTGCAGTGTAAAAGGGAAGAAAATCTCAGCTCAGGTTTTCTCTTTCTCTATGATAATAATAAGATTATGTAACGAGTAAACATGTGGCAATGCTTTTCCCATTGAAAATTTTATAGAAAAAGAAAAATGGGCCGAAGATCATATCTGCCGAAGAGGCCGGATTTGCGTGTGGCCGCGCGTGGCTGTGTGTTCCCGTCCGCGTGGGACAGGAAAGAGACGTGTGCTTCACGAGAAACCCCAGAACGCTCGTCTTGGTCCCTCATCACGCCGGCGCACGGCGTTGCTTGCGTTGCGTCGTCGCCGTCCACCCGCGATCCGGAACGGAGTCCAGACGCTTCCGTTCCGTTGCGTTTCTCTCGTCACATCGTTGTATATACAGTACATAGTACCCTCTACCAGTACAATTATAGATCTTTCTCTGTCACGATGGTTATCTATAGAACCAGAACAAGTCCATTCAGATGTCTAGAAGAGAATGGATTCACAACAAAGCCTAATTTCTATTTTGCCCTCTTTTTCAGTTCTGTATCTTGTTTTTCTTCATTGTAAATACGCTCGGTGGCGGAGCCACATACGGTGAGCACCCCTTTGCTCATCAAATCATTACATAAAAAAACTAAAAACTGGAGAAAAAAAATCCTAAAACCACTACTAACAATGTCTTTTTTGGGTTAATTATTAGTCAAGAGATCCAGCACCTCTGCAGCTCGAGGTTAGCTCCGCCCCTGAATACGCATTTCTTAAAAAGTATGTGTGGGCCAAATGCCCCTCCAGTTTGTTAAAGGGACCAGTTCTCCAGAAATTTTGCATCTAATTTCCTTTGATCTAGCAGCTCTCTCTTTGATCAAATGCCTATACCAGTAAGGCAGCAACAAATTCTGACTTCCCGTGTCAAATATGTTCACGGCTGGGTGCGCAAAGGTTCGGGTTAGATGGTACGACACGATTAATAGTGCCGGTAAAGGACAATCGCTGCCACGTCCGCACACGAGAATCTTTTGTTTTTAAGCTTAACCGAGACGGAGAAAAGGAATCGGATAATCGAAAGCTAGTAAAACACTGGATGCCAGGTGGGGTCCACGTCATTCTTTCACCAAACCAGCTCTGGTTCCCCGGCTATATAAACCGCCTCACCCTGCTCCATTTCTCCTCCATCCTATTATTATTATTATTATTCCTCTGTGAGGGGGATCTAGCCATCCAAGGAGTGTGGATGCTACTTTGATTAGGGGAGGAGGAGATTAGGAGTAGCTAGGATCCCGTAGTGTGTTTGTTAGTTTGTGTTTATTCCTGTATACTAGTAGGTGAGGTGAAGAAGAAGAAGAAGATGTTGGCGGTGTTCAGCGGCGCGGTGGTGGATGTGCCGGCGGAGCTGGTGGCCGCCGGCAGCCGGACGCCGTCGCCGAAGACGAAGGCGACGGAGCTGGTCAACCGCTTCCTCGCCAGCTCCGAGCCGGCCGTGTCGATGCACCTCGGCGACCTCGGCAGCCTCGCCTACTCCCACACCAACCAGGCCCTGCTCCGGCCGAGGTATACACACACGCGCATACCATGATCCTCGTTACAGCTTTGATTGATTGATTGATCAGCACGGAGCTGTGTGATCTTTGATTTTGGTATTAGGATTTTAGCGATGTCCCAAGAACGGATTCGTGAGTAACAATTCGCCGTGCTTTGCAATTTTTGCATAGGTTTTCAGTACAGTAGGTAATTAATTTTTTTTACGCACAAGAAAACAGAGCCAGTTGCTCTGTTTGTTCTTTAGTTAGTGATGAAGGCTGCTGACGGATAGTTGTGACATGATCTCACCGCGCACCTCTCTTCTCTCTCTCTCTCTCTTCATTCCATTGAGCTGACTCTATCCTCCGTCACTGGCGTGAATCCTGGTGGTGGACTGGTGGTGCACGATGCCACGGCAGAGGACGTGGCAACCTCGGACTCTGTCGAGAAGTTCTCTGCGTCCGGGGGTTCTCTCACACGGATCTCTAGATTTTTTTTTTATTAAAAAAAGGCATGCGCATCAGGTTGTTCTGAGTAGAGATGCTCCTGCGTGGCCCCTGGTAGTGGTAGGGAACTGGAACGCCGAGTCCATGGCCACGATACAGGAATTCAAGCTCACAAAAGTCCAAATTAACCGGGCGCCTAAACTCGATTATTAGCGGATCTATCCAACGGGTATGGTTCATATGAGCTTATGGTTCACAGTTCACGCCCATCCTCAGTCTCAATATAATTGCCCAGGTTTATTTCCCCTCATCTGAGGCCATGCATGTTGCTATCCAAAGAGAAAGTGAGCAATAAATATAGTTATTATCCATTACTGTAGCTGTAGCCTGTAGGACGACCAAGGTACCAACTCTCCATTCCCTTACCATTTCCAAACTTTAATTTGTGAGCCACAAAACTAGTACGAAAATGACAGGAGACGTAGGTGTGCGGCCCGGGGTTGAGCCAATGGGATTTCTCGTTGCAACACTTTGTTTACCTGCGATATTTTGTTTTAACAAAAGTTAATAATAGTTCAGGAAGCAGAAATAAAAGTGGGCTGGAAAGTAGACGGAGGCAGTATAATTTATAGCATAACCGAGGTTACCTGCGTCAGAATGGTTGGTGACGATCATATAGCAATGAGAAAGATGAAACGAGAACAAATTACGCCCATGTTTATGTGGACGTGGACATTAAAATACAAGTGTATTTATGAAAGAAGGCCTTGTAATTTGCACGTCCACATCATGCCACCTTCCACAGAGGTACTGTCCACTGAGTTACCAACAAACGGGCCTCATGTTCTCCGATAGGCTGTTAAGGAAAGACCGATTAACAATTTGTGGTTCAAGAGAACCTGGCTACCAGTATTTGTTTTGCAAGGGGAAAACAAAGGACTAGTGTTAGAATTGGTCAAAAATAATTTAGTGCCTTCATTGTAGTTTCCATTGTGCCAAACAATTTACATGTCTCCGTTGGTACGGTAGTAGAGGGCAAGAGGGTATTTGGTGGTAATCCGGCTTTGCTGCCCACCGATTTGAAGAAAGGAAAGCTGTAGTAGGTGGCCCAAATGGTCTCTCGCCGCTATAATTTGTGGGGGGGCATGATTGCCTTTGTGCTCTTATCCTGTCAGTACCTAGGCAGCCTCACTGAAGGAGTAGCATCCAAGGAATTCCAGTCCTTTGTCAAAAAAAAAAAAAAGAAGAAGAAGAAGAAGGAATTCCAGTCCTTTACTCCATTCATTTTGTACGAGTACGACACCTTCTTGGCACTTTGTGAACAGGTATAAGCATCACCGAAGGACCATGTTCTCAAGTTCTGAAAAAGACATCTTTACTCATCCTAATATTAAATGTTAGGTGTGTGTATGTATGCATTAAGTCATTGATGTTGCATTGTCGCACCTAATTCTGCATTGTGAACTCTAAGGAACCATGTTTCTCGGGAATTCAAGAATAGCTGAAGCTCTGAACAACTAGGCACCAAAGACAACAGTATTGTTCAGCATGCCATTTTCAGAGTTTTTTCTTTATCAAATATTGACAGTTGACAATAGCACTACTTGGCACGTCGAGATGCAAGCACTGTCCAATAGGTCCAATAGATATGCTTATTGACAACACAAACCTGTTTTTTGTTCAGGTCCTTCGCCGCAAAGGACGATATCTTCTGCCTGTTTGAGGGGGTGCTGGATAACCTTGGCCGACTGAGCCAGCACTACGGGCTGTCCAAGGGCGCAAACGAGGTGCTCCTCGTCATCGAGGCGTACAAGACGCTGCGGGACCGGGCGCCATACCCGGCCAGCTTCATGCTCGCGCAGCTCACCGGCAGCTACGCCTTTGTGCTCTTCGACAAGTCCACCTCCTCCCTGCTCGTGGCATCTGTAAGTTTCTTGCTCTCTTTAGTGCTATAGTGCATCAGGCATCAGTGGATAAAGATTTGATTTATTTAGCTAATCTTTTGTACGATTGGATTCTTTGTCTCAGGATCCCGAGGGTAAGGTGCCTCTGTTCTGGGGGATAACTGCTGACGGCTGCGTCGCCTTCTCTGACGACATTGACATGCTTAAAGGATCATGTGGCAAGTCACTTGCACCTTTTCCGCAAGGTAAAGCGAGCTCATTAAGAAATGCCAGATCATGCCTTGATTTTAGTATGATAACCACCGAGTAGTAATTTCTTTTTCTTTTGAAAGAAAAGAGGAAAAGAAAGTGTCTTGCCAACCACTGCTCAAGTAATTTTAAAGATTTTTTTAGAAAGGAAATATGTACTAATTTTAAAGATGAAAAAGTTTCTTCTGCACAACGTTTGAGAGATGCAAATTTTTGAATTCGCTCGGGATGCAGGTTGCTTCTACTCTAACGCTCTTGGAGGTTTGAAGTGCTACGAGAACCCAAAGAACAAGGTGACCGCTGTGCCAGCAAATGAAGAGGAAATCTGTGGTGCTACTTTCAAGGTAATAAAAATGACTATTGATAATTTCCTCAAGAAAAGCATCATATAGTATCGAACTGGGGAGATGGGGAACTCAACAGAATAAAATTTAACGTCCGTATCAAGGTGCACAGTATTGTTGGGACCAAACTTAAAGTTCAGAATATTTTTAGGAAAGTGAGCATGCTGTTGCTTGGTCGCTTACTAACTCATAATATGGCAGCAGTCATGTACATATGGCAGGAATTTCACCAGAAACCCTTCAGCATTTTTTTTCCTGATTTACTGTTAACCCTTTCCCATGAATATCAAATCATGTGCAGGTGGAAGGCTCTACAACAATCCTCACACCTCTCGGGTCGTTCTGACCTGCAGGCCGCGTCGTCGTTGGGGGCAAGCGAACCTTTGTATATGATGGTGGTGTAACATAATGGCAAGAAGGCATGCAACTGATGGTGTACCTGTATGATCTAGTAGTTGGTTGTGTATGTCTGTATCATCAGTAGCTGTTCAGACTGCAAGTAACTTGAGAACCAGCTGCTGTTCAGTTGTATGCGGTTGTATAATCTGCAGCAAATAAGATTATCGCTTCATTCCCCTCTTCGTCTTCATTGTGATCGTGTCACGTCGATGTTTTTTTTTTTCTTTTTTTGAGATGGTGTTCCGTCGATGTAGATATAGTGCGTGTGGGCGCGTGATCTTGACCTGGTATATTGTTTGAGCCAGATGTTACCCGAACCACCAACAATGCGCAGGACGCCCATCCATCACTGGACCATCCGCTCAATGGGATCAGCACCAGCCCGCGTGGTCACGCAAGTGTGTAAAAGTCTGTGGACGCGTGCCGCCGAGTCCGCGTCACTCGTCTTGTGACTTGACTTGACGAGATGCTGACACGCGTCACCGATTGTTTTGTTTTTTTTTTTTTTTTGAGGAGATCCTAAATGTTGTTGTTGACTTGTTGTTGGCCTTGGTGGATTTTTTTTTAAGGGGAACTCATACTTTATTAATCAGGGAGTGCATACGAGTTACATATGCCATTCGGCGGATCAATTAACCAAACATATCTGCCCGTTTTAACAGTTACTACGCTTCTTGCTAGGCGATGGGCATCCCCATTTGCCTCCCTTTTTTCATGGACAAACTCAACTTTCAAGAAATTATTCGCCCTTACTCTTATCTCCTCAACAA
Organism: Eleusine indica; assembly: GCA_030378355.1. NCBI lineage: Eukaryota > Viridiplantae > Streptophyta > Magnoliopsida > Poales > Poaceae > Eleusine > Eleusine indica. Next base: position 53,820,821 of record CM059494.1, read on the forward strand.
CCTGTTCATAGCAGCCTAGGTTCTGGGTGTTGATATTCTTCACAACATTCACATTGTCACTCGCGATCCTGAAGTTTTGAAGTAACAGATCCGAAGCTAAAGAGAGACCTTCTCTGACTGCTATTGCCTCCATTATTTCTGGATCAGTTATTCCTTCTACCACCACCGCCGATGCCCCCAGAAAATTGCCAGCAGCGTCACGGGCGACAGCAGCTGCCCCAGCTTTCCTTGCATTTTTGGAGAGAGCCGCATCTACATTCACCTTCATAAGGCCCATAGGAGGAGGTATCCAGCATGGTGTTGGTACCCTCTGATTTGTGCCCTCTTTACTCGAAACCCTCTCTGTCGACTTCAGGTCTTGTAGAAACCGATCAACAAAACAATGAGTCAAGAGAGGGGTTTGGTAGCAGTCCTCACGAATTGCTTTCCGGCGCGCAGACCAGATGGCCCAAAGGGTCACTAAGACTCGTATAAGGTCATCATGCTTCATTGAACTCATCAGAACTGCCAACCAACCCCTGGCGTCAGTGTGTTGAATCTCACAAAGATGCTCTACCGTTTCTTCGCTTTCCAAGGCCCAAAACATTTTGCCATATGGCATTTTATCAGCGAGTGCTTCCACGAGTCGGGTGCACCACATAGAGCACATGTGCTAAGTGTTCTCATTTTTCTGTGATGAAGGACATCGCCAGTAGGCAGGGACTGCCTTGCTAGCCGCCATAAGAAGACTTTGATCTTGGATGGAATTCTAACCTTCCATAGCAAGCCCCACTCCTTTTCATCTGCTCCAACATCAGATCTTCCCGCTCTATTATTCAAGTATGCATTTTCACTGTTCTTGCTCAATACCAACATTCTATATGCTGATCAGACAGAGAAAAATCCATTCTTCTCATAGTGCCATGCCCAGAGATCAGGCTGTCTTCGAGTAGAGAGGGGAGTATTAGAGATCACCTCAATTTCAGTAGGGGTAAAAAATTCCTCCAGCTTCATTAAGTCCCACGACACCGTTGCCTCATCAATAAGCTCGCTCACCTTCTACGGGGCATTTGGCTGCCCATTTCCAAAAGGGCGCATCATGCCATCTCGAGGCAGCTAGTTAGTTGTCCATATCCGTGGTCTCACCTGTGCCAATACGACGAATGAGCCCCTTCATTAACACTTCTCTCCCGTCCATGATCGCACGCCAAATCTTCGACGGTCTAGAGCCGAGAGAAGCATGTAAGAAATCTCCATTCGGGTAGTATACATCTTTAAGGATTCGAGCACTCAACGAGGACTCATCCCTAATGATTCTCCATGCTTGCTTTGCAAGTAAGGCCATGTTGAAAAGCTCGATATCCCTGAAACCCATTCCACCACAAAACTTTGGCCTCACCATGTCATCCCAAGCCACCCAGCACGGTTTCCTTTCACCGTCCTTGCAACCCCACTAGAATTTCCTTAGGAACCCCTCTATATGCTTGCAAAGACCTCCTGGGAGTCGGAAGCACGACATGGAGTATGTCGGTATAGCTTGTGCAACTGCTTTGATAAGAACTTCCTTTCCTCCTGCCGACAATCACTATTCCATCCATCCTTGCACTTTATTCCACACCCTATCTTTTAGGTACTTGAACTCGCTAATCGTCGAGATACCAACATCAGAAGGCATACCAAGGTATTTTTCACTCAACGCTTCATTGTGAACATTTGGCTCATCCTTGATAGCATCTCTAACACTTTGTCGACACCCTTTTGCAAAGTGAACGGAAGATTTCTCCATATTGACTTGTTGTCCTGATGCTTGGCAGTACAATCTCAGGACATCTTTGATCTCCAATGCACTCTCCCTATTTGCTTTGAAAAACAGCAGGCTATCATCTGCAAAGAGTAGGTGGCCAACCTCCGGAGCCGAATTCACCACTTTTATTCCTTTGAGTACTGATGATTGATTTCTAGCTTTTAATAGGCACGAAAGGCCCTCTGCTGCCAACAGAAACAAGTAGGGAGAGATCGGATCTCCCTGTCGGATGCCTCTAGTAGGTCTAAAGATATCAAGACATTCTCCATTAAACAAAACAGAGAAGGAGATAGTTGTTACCAATCGCATCACCATCTCCACATAGCTGTGATGAAACCCTAGCCGCAGCATAATAGCCTTGAGATAGGTCCACCTCACACGATCATACGCCTTCTTCATATCAAGTTTCAATGCACAACACCTGAAATCATGCGCTCGCTTCTGCTTCATAAAATGTAGGCATTCATATGCTGTGATAATATTGTCTGTTATCAATCTCCCCGGGACAAAGGTCGATTGCTACTCAGAGATGATCTCCGGTAGCACACTCTTCAACCTGTTCGCCACTGTCTTGGAAGCTATTTTATAGAATACATTGCACAGGCTGATTGGTCAAAACTGAGTCAATTCATCTGGGCTAGCCACTTTTGGGATCAACACTGTAAAAGTGTTGTTAATGGTAGCTGGGTCATCTTCGCCGCTCAAAATTTTCAGCACTACTTCTGTTACCTCATCCCCACATAAGTCCCAATGTCGTTGGAAGAAATGTGCTGGAAACCTGTTAGGCCGAGGTGCTTTTGTAGGGAACATTTGAAAGAGTGCATCCTTTATTTCCTGCGCCATAAAAGGTGCAGTCAATCTTTCATTCATCTCCAGTGTAACTTTATTAGGAACCATACTGAGTACGGCCTCCATGTTCTGAGTACCTTCGGAGGTGAATAATTGACTGTAGAAATCAGTGGTCATGCGCCTCATCTCTGCCATTTCTTCTGTAACTTGACCATCTACTTTCTTCAGCTTAACTATCTTGTTTCTCCTTCTCCTCTTGCTTGCTCAAAGGTGGAAAAAATGAGTGTTTTTGTCCCCCTCAGCAAGCCATTGGATTCTTGCCCTTTGCTTCACATAAGTTCCTCCCTGTGGTTGAGTTCCATAATGCGTTCAACAATTTTCAGCTCTACATGGTTTGGCCCTTGTCGGGAGGGGTTGGCTTGTAGTTGCTCGAGTTCCGCCTTGAGTCTTGCAAGCTCTCAACGTACATGACCGAAGGTCATCCTGCTCCATCCTTGCATACTTCTCGATACATCGCCTAGCTTGTTGTGCAACTCCTCCACAGTAGTCGCTTTTGTCTCCTTATCCCACGCTCCAGTCACCATCGAGGCATATTCCTCATAGGTTTCCCACATGGTCTCATATCTGAAAACCTTCTGTCTCCGAGGTCTTTCTTCCCTCGCCTCCAAGATCAGCTCAATTGGCCCGTGGTCCGACGCTGCTGCAACCAGGTTGCGAACCTTCACCAGTGGGAACCGGGAGCTCCACTCTGGGGATACTAGTGCCCTGTCAAGACGCACCTGATCCAACGACGCCCTTCAAAACCCAAGTCAATCAGGCCGCATACATCAACCATCTCCCGGAGACCTGCCATCAGCCCATAGCTTCTCTTGAATGCCCACATGTTCCGAACGATGTAGAACATCATTGAAATCACCAATACATACCCACGGCAAGCTAGAATATGCTTTAATCAATTTCAACATATCCCAAGTTTTGTGTCTCTCAGGAATCAGGGCCTCACCATATACACATGTAAGTCTCCAGGGGTCCATCCCCAATTCCGAGATAATTGTGTCTATGTGGTAGCAAGAATACAGCAAAATCTGCACGCTAGTTCTATTATTCCAGTGAATCCCCATACCACAACTCCGACCTATACTGCTAACAGCAAAAGCATTATCATAACCTAAAGATCTTTTTAAACCCTTGTCGTGGCGTGTCTTCCGCGTATCAGCTAGAGGAGGAACGAGTAGAGAACTAGTTGCAGGATAAGATCGAAGAGGGTATTGTAGAGCAGAAGAGAAGACCAGAACGTCATCGCGGCCGGGCAACTCACCAGCCACGATGATCGAGAAGCAACGTACCCGCAGGTAATTGATTGAATTCTCGATAAAACCTAAACAAGCTATTTGCGGCATCCTTTATACTCAGGATCCGTACACAATCCAAACTGACTAGGACTCAATCTAATATTTCCTAACTAGACTCCAACTCCACCACAATAAGACTCGATCACGTCCTGGATATTGGCGACGTGTTCAGCCCACAGCTGCGCCGCTGATACTTGCGACCGACGAACATGTTGACAACACTTCCCTCCTCCCCAACAAACAGCTCGTCCGCGAGCTGCACTGTTGGGTAAGTCTTCTTAAATTCTTCCAAATCTTCCCAAGAAGCATCCGTAGTAGCACGCCCCTGCCATTGAACCAGCAACTCCCATTGCCCTCTGTTGAGACGAGCACGGACCACTTTATCTGGAGAAGGCAGTACCCTTCCGTTCAACAGCACCGGAAGTCGTACCATCTCAACAGGCGGCTCGCCCACAAACTTCTTAAGCAGCGAGACATGGAACACATCATGGATTTAAGCACGAGCAGGTAAGTGCAACATGTAGGATACTTCACCGATCCGCTCCGCCACCTGATACGGCCCATAAAACTGCTGATCCAACTTGCATGCATTCGAACCTGTGATACCCACAGCTGTACATTGTCGCAGACAAAGCCAAACCCAATCATCCACCGCAAACACCACCTTCAAGATAGTCCTTCATCGTTGTTTGAGCCTGCAGCAACCGTTCACAGACCGCCTTCAAGAACTCATCACGATCCTGAAGTTTCCTATCCACTACAGCAGTGCGTGCCGACCCACTATTGTAAGACAGCAAGGAGGGAGGGTCTCTGCCATACACAATGCAGAACGGCGTGCTCTTAACTGCGGTCTAGTAAAAAATATTGTAGCAATATTCTGCTCATGACAACCACTTGAGCTAGGATCGAGGCCTATCACCAGCGAGGCAACGCAGATACATAGTGATCACCCTATTAACCACCTCGGACTGTCCATCGGTCTATGGATGAAAAGCGGAACTCATGTGAAGCTGAACACCAGAAAGACAAAATAGCTCGGACCAAAAAGTGCTAGTGAAGACAACATCACGGTCCTATACAATCGAGCATGGCAAGCCATGAAGCCGGACAATGTTGTCGAAGAAGGCCTTTGCTACCGAAGCTGCTGTGTAAGGGTGTCCAAGGGCTATAAAGTGACTGTACTTAGAGAAATGATCGACTACGGTCAAAATAACCGACTTACCGCCGACCTTAGGAAAACCCTCAATGAAGTCCATCGATATATCACTCCAAACCTCCGACGGCACTCGCAGCGGTTGAAAAAGACCTGCCGGGTGTAAATGCTCCGTCTTGTTACGTTGGCACACCGAACAGCCACGTACATATTCACAAATGCGCTTATCTGCAGCACTGCTATAGAATGACGCACGCCACCGCTGCAGCGACTTCTGAATGCCTTCGTGCCCAATATCATGCACCAACGCCAGCAGTTGAGGCCACAACGCTGACTGGTCCGGCACAAAGACCCTGCCGTGACATAACAGGAGCCCATCAACGTCCGTCCATTCCTCTGTAGTTGTGCCGGCCTGCAGCTTGTCCCGAATAGCAACCGCCTGCGCATCGGTCACCATCTCATGACGGAGTGTGTCAAAGACGTCGAATGTGGGAGCCGACAAGGCATTCGACTCCAGCAGATCCTCATCGCGGCAGGACAATGCATCAGCGATGGTATTGAGCTGACCAGGCCGGTATTCAACTGTAAAGTCATAACCGAATAACTTGCTGACCTACGTGTGCTGCAGAATTGTCGACAAACATTGATCAAGAATAAATTTCAAACTGTAATGATCCGTGCACACCTTGAACGTGCGCCCCCATAGATATGGCCTCCAATTCCTCACAGCTTTGACAAGTCCAATCAACTCCCACTCATATGTCGGCAACTTGGCATGGTGAGGAGCCACAACTCAGCTAAAGAAGGCTATGGCGCCCTCCCCCTGGTGCAGCACAGCACCAAAGCCTGCACTCGAGGCGTCACAGTCAATAATAAACAACATCTCAAAATCCGGCATTTGAAGTAATGGCGCCGTCATGAGAGCCTTCTTAAGATCAAGGAAGGCATGTTCCACCGCCGAGGTCCATGTGAATGCCTCCTTCTTAAGCAATGCTATGAGAGGCGTAGCCACCACACCATAGCCAGAAATAAATTTTCGGTAGTAACCAGTCAACCCAAGAAACCCCCGGAGCGCCTTCACATTGCGCGGTCACGGCCAAGCCTCCACTGCAGCAACCTTGCTTGGATCCATAGCCACGCCATCTCTAGACACAATATGGCCGAGATAGCCAACAGTAGGTGACGCGAACACATATTTGGAGCGCTTGAGGAATAGCTTGTGTGCACGCAGGGCCTCAAAGACAAGCTTGACGTGCTGAAGGTGCTTCGCCCAGGAACGGCTATAAATTAAGATGTCATCAAAAAAACACAAGAACGAACTTACGAATGTACTGCTGCTGAACATTGTTCATCAATGCTTGAAAGGTAGACGGCACATTCGTGAGGCCGAACGACATGACCAAGAACTCAAAGTAGCCCCTGTGCATGTGAAAGGCCGTCTTATGAACGTCGTCCGGATGCATCCTGACCTGGTGATACCTGCTGCACAAGTCGAGCTTTGTGAAAAATCTGGCGCCCCGCAACTCATCCAGTAGCTCATCCACAACCGGGATAGGGAACCGATCCTTTACTGTCCTGGAATTCAGTGCTCTATAATCAACGCAAAAACGCCAAGTGCCGTCAGCTTTCCGTACCAATAATACCAGCGAAGCAAAGGCTGAAATACTCTCTCGAATAACGCCTTGTCGTAACATCTCAGTACACTGTCGTTCCACCTCGTCCTTGAGCAGCTGGGGATAATGATAAGGCCGAACGGCTATCGGCTCAGTGCCAGGAAGCAAATGGATGCGATGGTCATGGCGTCGAATCGGTGGTAGCATGCAAGGCGTCGCGAAGATGTCATCGAACGCCGTCAGGAGCTCAGCTAGCAGGTCTTGAGGTTCGGACACCGCCGAGCACATGGTCGGGGCACCACCGACGCCCTTCCACCGGACCGTGCAGCCTCCGAGCCACTATTGGCACCTCCCAAGTGCCCCTTTTATATGTGAATATTACCCCAATTAGAGCATACTTGATACTAATTTAGGCTATTTACCTATGATATTGTCTATATATTTATATATGCGTTGTTTTGTAGCTTTATTGCAGAAACAGGTAAAATTTGTGATTAAAGTGATGCTGGAGAGGACAGGAGTCCAGAACCGATGAAAAGCACTGAAGAAGCCCAGTGCGCCGATCGGCGCAGTCCATGAGCCGATCAGCGTAAGGGTATTTTGGCCCACAGAAGTGACTGAGGCCCATTCCATATGTTTATGAAAGTTTATCTGCGCAAGAAACTTGAAAATATTTGCGTAGAAGATTTATGAAACTTCAAGATCTCGACGTACAGTACAAGACTTTATCTCGAAGGAAAAGGCCCACATGGTAGCTGTGGAAGGCAGAGGAACCGACTTAGAGAAGAAACCAGAGAAGACACGGCTTGCGCTGATCGGCGCAACTGCCTTATTTGCTAGAAACCAATCCTTTACGAGTAGAACCCCTATAAATACTTGTAAACCCCTGCCGCAGAAGAGGGAGGCGACAGAGGGACAACAGATCCGTGAGTTAGAGCCACCGGGGCTTGCCCCGTTAGAATAGATCTCTAGTTGAGTTTAAAGAACCATTGGTGTTAAGAGTTGATCCGTCAAGGTAGGCCATCTCGACGAGGATGAATCTTACACTCTGTATCTCAAGCATGATTGAATATGTTGATGATGATTTTGGTGATTTGTCTATCTTGATTCTATAATCATGCATGTGCTTATTCCAATTGCTTAGTTCTAGGCTAAGTTGATATTATCTTGATCGTGGTGATTAGGATAGTATTCGGATATTATATTGATTATGGTTGCTTGATGATGCTAGTAGTGTGGTTTAGCGGTGACAGCACTAAGCCTGCGCAGCACTATTGGATAGTTGAGTAGGGTAAGATACTCGCGCGATTAAGTGTTTCCTCTCGGCAGCGATAAATCGGGAGCCGCTCGGAAAGTAGGATGGTCTTATTCATTATAGGTTTTCATTGATCCATGTAATTACCCATTATGATGCAATTAATTAGACTTTCTGGTTATGATCTCACTAGTAGATATCTGGTTACTCACTTAACAGCCTAGGTTTACAAGGTATCTGGCGCACTTTGGCTTAGATTTATTAGTGTGCCGATCGGCTCAACTTCTGCGTTGATCGGCGCAATGATTCACTAGTGTGCCGATCGGCTCAACTCCTGCGCCGATCGGTGCAACGACAGATTTACTGTCTGGCGCACTTTGGCTTAGACTCACTAGTGTGCCGATCGGCTCAACTCCTGCGCCGATTGGCGCAATGACAGATTTACTGTCTGGCGCACCTTTGCGCTGGCCAGTCTCCCCTCATGCAACCTGAATTCAACAGTAGCCTTGACTAGATCTTTTACTGTTAACTTTGTTTAATTATCCCTAAGGTCCCAGTGGATTCGGTAAACCTTGGAATACTCAATTCAAGGGAAAAGTGCTACAATCGTACACCGTCCTCTTGCGGTATATAAATGGGTGCGTAGATACGACCAACAAGCGTAACTTTTCTGGCGCCGTTGCCGGGGACCATAGCAGGTTTTTAAAAATTGTTTGATGTATTAGTGTTTAGTCATTGTGCTTTACTTGTCTCTCTAGTACATATATTCTGTTAAGTGAAACTAACAGGTATAGACGGTCCTAAGTCAAACAAACCCTCTAATTACACCGATGATCCAAAAAGACTCTTTCACAAGAAGAGAACAGCGGAGAAGAGAAGCAAGTCACTTGGAGGTTTAGCTGGAGAAGCAGTCCGCGCAACACCTCGAGTATTATTCACAATAGAAGACCTAGTTCAAGAGCAAGAAGAAGAGGAGATGGCAGAGGTACCTATGGTTAATCGTCTCAAGCCATAATTGACTAGTATTATCAAAACAGATTTCCAAGAAGCTCAAGATCAACTTCCGTATCAGTTGGAGACATATGTTGGAATAGTGGTGCAACAACCGTTCACAGGTTCGGAAGATCCCAATCATCACTTGCAACACTTCCTTGAGGTTTGCAGTACATTCAAGATAGCGGGATTGACAGGAGACCAAGCATGTGTGCGGCTGTTCCCCTTCTCTCTAGTTGGACGCCCCAAGCAATGGTACAATGGATTGGAAAACCTAGTAAAAACGGCATCGAACATGTTAGCAGCTGAATTCTTGGCCAAATACTTCCCTCCTAGTAAGACTCAAGCTTTGAAAAATAAAATTCTTGGATTTACACAGAATATTGATGAGAGCATTGGAGAAGCATGGGAAAGATACAATGAATATATGGATGCATGCCCTCATCATGGTCTGACGGTTGGAGAAGTTGTTGAGAAGTTCTACACAGGATTGAATCTTCTATCACGTCAACACTTGGACGCCTCAGCTGCAGGATCATTCATGTCAAAAACCCCCACCGAAGCTAAGAATTTGATCAAGTTGCTAGTTGAAAATCAATCGTGGGATGGTGAGAGAAGCTCAAGAAATTTGCAACCTTCAAAAGGAGTAGCGAAGGGTGTGATTGAGAAGACTCAGAAAGACTTGATTATAGATCGCCTCGATGCTATTCAAAGGAGGTTGAACAATAATCTTCATATCCCTAAGGAAGAGACACTCAAGCTGGCGGAATCGCGCTCCACATGTAGTGAGTGTGGAGAATTTGGTCATGTGCAGAAAGATTGCCCTGAAGAGATGAAGATGCTAGAATATATAAAAAATAGTGGATGGAAGCTCCAATATCAGCAACAAAGGAGTTCTTTCTCTCCTAGTTCGTCCATGCAAGATTCTATCCCACTTCGTCTCCAATGTCATGAGTTCTTCCAAGCTCAAGAGAAGATCAACAACGACAATCAAGCTAAATTCAAAAAGATTGATCGTGTCCTTGAGAGAATTAATGACAAGGTGATAGAAATTGGGAGCTACAATGAGCAAATTTTGAAGCATATCAAGATTATGGAGCAACAGATGGGACAGCTATCACAAGCCATTCAAGGCAACAAAGGGCTATTCCTGGCAACACGATGTTTGCAGAGCAGTTGAAGTCAATAGCTACGCGGTCAGGAAAGCAAATAGAAGATCCAGAGCACTCTACGGGAGCAAGGAAGCCCCGCGCCGATGGCGCACACCCGGCGCCGATCGGCGCGATGATCCTGTCGGCGCCGATCGGCTCCCTGAAAGCGCCGATCGCCGCGAGGAGGATGTTGACCTCTCTGGTCTGAAAATGGGCGTGGAGACAGAAGAGCATAGCCCTGCCACATTCCTGGATACTCAACTACTGACGAAGACAGAAAGAGCGCGGCAACACGACGAGAAATTTGCAAGGTTCGTCGATATTATGAAGAAGCTTTACATCAATGTCCCTTTTGTTGATGCTATCCAAGTTCCCACCTATGCCAAGTACATTAAGGACATGATGCAAAATAAGAAGTCTCTAGTTTCTAAGGAGGTTGTGAAGGTCACTAAGGAGGTAACAGCGGCAATCAATGATGTTGCACTGGAGAAGAAACCCGACTCTGGATCACCAAACATTAAATGCATGATTGGAACAAGGATATTTGATAGGTGCTTGTGCGATCTTGGAGCAAGTGTAAGTGTTATGCCCCATCATATATTCACAAGTCTCAATCTGCCTGAATTAGAGCCTACGTGTATGTGTTTGGAGTTAGCCGATCAATCGGTACGCTTCCCTGATGGAATTGTTGAGGATGTGCCTGTTCAAATTGGAGATCACATCGTCCCTGCTGATTTATTGTGCTTGATATGGATAAGAGGACGAAGACCTCATTGATCTTAGGCAGACCCTTCTTGAGGACAGCAAAGGCAAGTATTGATATTGGGAGTGGTGAGATAAGCTTCGATATAAGTGAGACTCCCTACTTTTTCAAATTTCTCTCCAGGGGAGAAGAGTGCCATGCTATTCATGAAGTGAAGAGATACAAGACACCGTGGCAACGTGGCGTCAAAAGTAATTGAAAAGGATGTATGGATAGGTCGTTCGAGCTATATGAACTAAGGAGATAAGAGAACCTTGTAGTGTCACGGCCTCACATCCCGCACCGCGACATTAAGGATTGATTGTTTGTGGGAAGGTCAAGCTCTTTGACTTCTAAAAAACTAGAGCACTCTTGGGAGGCAACCCAATGATCGGGGGATTTAAAAGTTGTTTATTGCTTGTGGGAGGGCAACCCATTTCACTTAGTTAATTAGTGCTGGCCAGGAGGGCAACCCGGTGCTTTTAATTTGCTTGCTTGTGATAAAAACAATCTCCCGAATAAAAAAATAGAAAAGTATGTGCTTAATTCTTATGTGCTCTTGCGTTGTCTGTTTATTTGTGCAAAACTATATATATACATACTATAGACTAACAATGCAGAAATATAAAAAAAAGACCACAAATAAGAAGGAACAGAGCTTGCGCCGATCGGCGCATTATTGCCCAGATCAGGACACAAGGCTGACGACGGCCAGAATTGAAAGGGTGCTAAAGATCAACCAGCAGAATAATTTTCACAGGCAAAGCTATTTTCAAGATAATTAAAAATCTTTTTAAATTAATTTTTGTGTGCAAAATGGTTGCTAAATGACGCAGGAAAGGATGAAGAGCAACATCTAGCGAAGAAGCGAGGGGCCAGGAGCAAAAGTGGACGTCGCGCCGATCGGCGCGGGTCAGCGCCGATCAGCGCGGTCACCAGATGAGCCCCGCTACGTGTGTCAATACTATAGAAACATTGGGAAAAGTGGAAAATTAGGTGAAAGAGATAAACACGAGGCATCAGGATCAGCGCCGGACCAAAAGACGAGGTGCAAGGGACTTGCGCCGATCGGCGCCCTTCTGCGCCGATCGGCGTAGGTACCCATGAGGTTCCCAAATGGGTGACAAAGGCGGCAGGCGTTGATTTTGAGGAACAGGTATGATTGCTATGCAGGTGTTGGGTGCAGAGGAGACACGAAATTGACCAAAAGCTGAAAAAAAGACGACGCGCCGATCGGCGTGGGTGCAGAGGAGACACGAAATTGACCAAAAGCTGAAAAAAAGACGACGCGCCGATCGGCGTGGGCCCGCGCCGAATGTTGTAGCCAACAAGACATCGGGATTCCGTGCTCTTCTCCTGCCAACCAACATGATGTACCGGGAAACGACATGAAGGATGGGAATCAAGTGCCAGAGTGGTCAGAGCACTCAAAATTTGAATTGTGCCGATCGGCGCACTGCCGTGCCGATCGGCGCGCTCTCAAATTTGGAAATTTTTTGGCAGTTCCTTCTCCTCGAAGTTTCTCAAACTATAAAAGGGAGGCCAGGTGCCCCCAGTTCAGCACACCATCCTGGTAATCTCTCCACCTTCCCCACTATCCACGATCTCGCACACGTTCCGCATTCCTCGCAGATGGATCATCTCCGCTCCTCCGTCGGCAAGTTGGGCAAGAGGCTGCGCCGTGGAAGCAGTTCCGGTGACAGCGGCGAGTCGAGCGGTGACTCCTCGGCAAGGGGGGGGGGGGGTTCCGACGCTCATGATGACATATCGGTGGGTGGTGCATCCACCGGCTCGGCGGCAGCGACATACGAGGTCCGCACCCGCCACTCTGTCTCCGGTGCGTCCCTTCCAACGGGGCGTGCTACGAGGAGCCAAACGGCGGCAACCCGTGGAGTTCCCACATTACCACCACCGCCGGCAATCATGCCGCTCACGGTGGAGGAGGGCTTCACCCTCCTGAGCGCGGAGGAACAACGGCACTACCTCGCGGTGAGGGGAAGGTTCGTCCCCAACTTCGACTTGGATGAGACCTTCCTCACCTCGATCGGCCTGTGGGAAGACATAAGGAGGATGCTCAACAATCTCGGTTGGGTGGACTTCCACCTTCCCATGGACTACAACCACAACGTCATCACCGAGATTGCCTCTACGATGAGGATTGGCACCGTCGAAGATGGCAACAAGGCCGTCAACTTCCACGTCCGCGACATCAGCTACACGGTGACCATGGAGGTGGCGGCTCAAGCCTTCGGCTTCAACGTCGACGCCGACGTCTCCGGCATCTTGGGACGTGGGGAGTTGGACTCCTTTTAGAGGCGGCTCTCGTTTGTAAAGAGATGAAGCGCGGCAACATCCGCAACCCGACCATTCAAGTCTTCCATCAGTGGTTCGCGGCGCGCATAGGCGACAAGGTCGACTCCAGCAACATCACCGATGCGGACTTGGGGTGGCTCTACAACGCCATCGTGAGTCTGTCTCATTGCAATCCCATGTCGGTGATGGTGCGAGATTGGCTCGACAAGAGGGGCAAGGCAAGCAAGAAGTTGGCCTTCGGGGCCTATCTTCAACGCCTAGCAGCCCTCGTCTGCGACGGCGATGGATCGGGAGGGCGCGATGACAAGTGGGAGTGTGCGACGGAGATCGGCGAGAATATGACTCATGGCAATATTGTCACGGGAAGTGTTTGCGCCGGCTTCCATGTCGGTGGCACCAACGTTAAGCTCCCGTGTGCGGAGCTAGGAGTTTTCCTCCCTCGCAAGCTGGAGGGAGGAAATTGGCCTGAGGAAGGTCCCCGAAGGGGGGCCGAGTTCTCAAAGACTGCCGTGGGCGGGTTCGACAGCCGGACACATCTACAGCAGCCGGCGGCAAGTGGGACTCCTGGGGGTCACGCCAGGGGCCTCAGCAGTACAAGTTAGGGTGGAGCGACGCAGTGGGCGGTTCACAGCCCTCTGTGCCGATTGACGCAGGCGACGCGCCGGTCGGCGCTCCCTACTTCAGTGCGAGTATCGACTACAGGTACCAAGGGCGTGTACCTATGGTGCCTCCTGTGCCCGGTGCAGACTTTTTTATGCCCATGCAGGGGTACCTCAACAACAATATGCATTACATCGAGCGCGTGAAGGACGTCACGTCCCAATGGAGGGACAACCATGATGCGATGGTGGACGAGTTCGAGCGACTCAAGGCGCGGTGCTATGGCTTCGATCAGCCACCGTCTCCACTTTCGGATGACTAGAGTGCCTAGGAGTTGGCACGTGTATCGGTTTCCCGGTTTGCGTGTGAGAGCGGGTTGGGAAACCATGTATCGGGTGTGCTTACTTTCATGCAAGTGTGTTAGTGGTAGTTTTATTTTCATGCAAGTGTGTTAGTAGTAGTTTCATTTTCATGCAAGTGTGTTAGTAGTAGTTTTATTTTTACGTAAGTGTGTGCAAAAATCATCACCATGTATTCGAGTTTCGATCTTAATATAATGGTGGCGGTTATGCTCTTTTAGGAGAATTGAATTATTTATTCTTTCTTGAAAAGTGTTGATGAAGACCAAATAATGTTGAGCATTGAATAAAATTTTGAACTGACACTTAATGATTATTCGGCAAATATGTCTTATGTGGAGCAATTTTGAGTACCCATGTGCTTCATTTGTGTTGTCCAGTTTATGATGATAACTTAGTACCAATCTTTTCATAAATAAATTTTCATGTTGTGAACTTTGGAATTTATTATTTTCAAGATCCTTACCTACCAATGCCATATTTTGAGCAATACTCATGAACCTTTGATATGTAGATAAATATTAAATTGATGGTTGAGTTCAGTTAGATTTAATTCTTTTTGGTATGAACTTTACTAAGATGGTAATTCTTTGTGTATCTTTTTCTAGCCTTGAATTACTCATGCAAAAATTCAATTCCGCTGAGTACGCTACCATAAACCCAAAACATCTTGTTGAGTATCATCCCTTGACCACATCCTATATTTCTGGCTATATTTAATTCTTGAATAAATATTGAAGCCAGACAGATCAAATACCAACAAATGTTGGTGAATTTGGGTTGAGAGCCGATCGGCGCACCCTGAGCCGATCGGCGCACCCTGAGCCGATCGGCGCAGCAGAAAAAAAAGGGGAGAAAAAAAAAGCTCTGCTGTTTGCTAAGGGACTAGCAAAATTTGAAGTGTGGGGGGATGGTGTATGACATGCTTATTCTCGAATTATTCTCGAAATTCATTCTAATATAGCCATGAATCATTCCAATCATGTGCAATCTTGCAAGATCAAATTTTTGCTATGCACATGTCCAAATATCCAAAGTGTGAGTCCTTTCTTAAATTTTTCTTTCTTAATGGACATCTTTATAAGCTTCTATAATTCCAATAAAGAATAATCTCCTAGCTTTACAATATATTATTGATTTATGTTTGCAATCCTTGAATTACCTCACCTAGCTACTCATATAAGCCTTACACTAATATTATTTGATTATTATGTTGTAGAATATAGGTTGAGTGATTTGAAAGATGAGTTATTGCCTTGGATTATTTATAAGATAGATTCTCTATGTTCACAGCAATATTCTAAGTAATTTACATGTGTGAAAAAGTTATAATTTGTGAGTTGGACATGATCTGTTGCTTTGGGGAGAAACTTTAAGCTTTATGCCCATATTTGAACTATTTTACTGAATACCAATATGAAATACACCATAATAGAACAATGCTCAACATTTGCTGATTTGAGATATCTTTTATGATAGAAAGAGTATGTTTTTTGATTTTTCTTTCTTTTACTTTACTCGGGACGAGCAAAGGTTTAAGTGTGGAGGAACTATTGGCACTTCACAAGTGCCCCTTTTATATGTGCATATTACCCCAATTAGAGCATAATTGATACTAATTTAGGCCATTTACCTATGATATTGTCTATATATTTGTATATGCGTTGTTTTGAAGTTTTATTGCAGAAATAGGTAAAATTGGTGATTAAAGTGATGCTGTAGAGGACAGGAGTCCAGAACCGATGAAAAGCACTGAAGAAGTCCAGTGCGCCGATCGGCGCAGTCCATGAGCCGATCGGTGCAAGGTTGTTTTGGCCCACAGAAGTGACCGAGGCCCATTCCACATGTTTATGGAAGTTTATCTGCGCAAGACACTTGAAGATATTTGCCTAGAAGATTTATGTAACTTCAAGATCTCGACGTGCAGTACAAGACTTTATCTCGAAGGAAAAGGCCCACAAGGCAGCTGTGAAAGGCAAAGGAACCGACTCGGAGAAGAAACCAGAGAAGACACAGCTTGCGCCGATCGGCGCAACCGCCTTATTTGCTAGAAACCGAGTCCTTTACGAGTAGAACCCCTATAAATACTTGTAAACCCTGGCCGCAGAAGAGGGAGGCGACAGAGGGACAACAGATCCGTGAGTTAGAGCCACCGGGGCTTGCCCCGTTAGAATAGATCTCTAGTTGAATTTAAAGAACCATTGGTGTTAAGAGTTGATCCGTCAAGGTAGGCCATCTCGAGGGGGATGAATCTTACTCTATGTATCTTAAGCATGATTGAATATGTTGATGATGATTTTGGTGATTGGTCTATCTTGATTCTATAATCATGCATGTGCTTATTTCAATTGCTTAGTTCTAAGCTAAGTAAGTTGATATTATCTTGATCGTGATGATTAGGATAGTATTCGGACATTGTATTGATTATGGTTGCTTGATGATGGTAGTAGTGTGGTTTAGCGGTGATAGCACTAAGCCTACGCAGCACTATTGGATAGTTGAGTAGGATAAGATACTCGTGCGATTAAGGGTTTCCTCTCGGCAGCGATAAATCGGGAGCCGCTCGAAAAGCAGGGTGGTCTTATTCATTATAGGTTTTCATTGATCCATGTAATTACCCATTATGATGCTATTTAATTAGACTTTCTGATTACGATCTCACTAGTAGATATCTGGTTACTCACTTAACAGCCTAGGCTTGCAAGGCATCTGGCGCACTTTGGCTTAGATTCACTAGGGTGCCGATCGGCTCAACTTCTGCGCCGATCGGCGCAACGATTCACTAGTATGCCGATCGGCTCAACTCCTGCGCCGATCGGCACAACGACAGATTTACTGTCTGGCGCACTTTGGCTTAGACTCACTAGTGTGCCGATCGGCTCAACTCTTGCGCCGATCGGCGCAATGACAGATTTACTGTCTGGCGCACCTTTGCGCTGGCCAGTCTCCCCTCATGCAACCTGAATTCGACAGTAGCTTTGTTTAATTATCCCTAAGGTCCCAATGAATTCGATAAACCTTGGAATACTTAATTCAAGGAAAAAGTGCTACAATCATATACCGTCCTCTTACGGTATATAAGTGGGTGCGTAGGTACGATCAACAGCCACAATTCGATGGTAAGGCGTGAGAAATCCGACAAAATTGGCCCGAGCATCTGAAGCCACGTGACTCCAAGGACCAAATCAAAGGCGCCGAGGGGTAGAGCAAAGCAGTCCAGAGAGAACACGTCCATGTCAATAGCCATGCTTGTCTTGGAACAGACCCCTGGACAGCTGACACGATCACCATTGGCCAGTTTGACGGACAGCCCTAGGCGCGGCTCCACAGCGAGACCCAAGCGATCCGCCACTGAATCACGAATGAACGTGTGCGTCAAGCCCGAGTCCACCAAAGCTAACAATGTTGTGTCCCCCACTCTAACCTGCAAACGCATCATGTCCGCCTTGGTTATCCCAGTGATAGCTAGAAGGGACATGCCTAGATCATCCGTCTGGAGACTGCCCTCTTCATCTTCGTCCAATTCCACCAAGAAGACACTTTTCCCACCACATTTGTGTCCCGGAACAAACTTTTCCATGCAGAAATAGCACTCGCCATTGGCCCGTTTAGTCACCATCTCCTCCGTGGACAGACATCGAAATCGGGGTCGTGCTGTGGGGGTGGAGACCGACCCCGCAGAAGATCCAGCCGATGTCGCCGGAGCCATAGCACCCGCTGTGGTCAATGCCGGAACAGCCGAGCTAGGGGATGCTGTCGGCTTGGACGTACTGAAGAAGCTGCGGCTACCACTACGTTGAGCGACGCCTTTCATTGCTGCCGAGATAGCATCCACGATAGCTGCATTGCGACCCTTATATGAACGAGCCAAACTCATTGCCGTCTGTAGATTAGCAGGGGCATGAAGCTCTACATCAGTCTTCAATGGGTCGCCTAACCCCGCCGTGAAGAGGTTAACCTGCTGCCTTGGATTAAGGTCATCGCAACGGCACAGGAGCAGCTAGAACTGCCACTGGTAATCGTCCACGGTGCCCGTGCGGCGAAGGTCCTTGAGCTCTGCCAGCGGGTTGGAACAAAGTGGTGGTTCCAAAACGGAGATTCACAAAATCCACAAACCTTGGCCACATGATGTTGGCGTCGTTTCGATCAAGGGCATAGAACCACTCAGAAGCAATGTCGTCGAGATGAAGGGACACCATCCAAACTCGCTCGGCGTCGATGGTGCGCATCCCCCTGAAGAAGGACTCGCACTTGGTGAGCCACGGCAGCGGATCGGACTCGCCATCGTAACGCGGGAAGGTCAGCTTCGAAACATGCCGCAGCGCCTCCGCGTGATTACGAGGGTCCTCACCAGGTGGTGTCTGGGCAGACGCCGACGTTGATTGCACGTCGACTCGCCATTGTTCTGCGCATGCGATGCGCGTGGCGTGACCGTCCAAACGCGTGTTCGCCGTCGCGAGCTGTGTTTGAACCTCCATCATCTGGGTGATGAGGCCCGCCACTTTCGTGACGAGTAGATCCAGCTTCTGGGAGTCCATCAAGGCCGTAGAATCAGCGTCGGCTGCCATTGTAGAGGCGGCGGCGACGGCTGAATGTGATACCAAGTTGTTGTGGCGTGTCTTCCGCATATCAGCTAGAGGAGGAACGAGCAGAGAACTAGTTGCGGGATGAGATCGAAGAGGGTATCGTAGAGCAGAAGAGAAGACCGGAACGTCACCGCGGCCGGGCAGCTCGCCAGCCACGATGACCGAGAAGCAACGTACCCGCAGATAATTCATTGAATTCTCGATAAAACCTAAACAAGCTATTTACGGCATCCTTTATACTCAGGCTTCGTACACAATCCAAACTGATTAGGACACGCGTTCAGCCCACGGCTGCGCTGCTGATACTTGCGACCGACGAACACGTCGACAACAATCCTCCACTCTAAATTTATGCATCTGTGTCTCCAGCACACAAAGCACGGAGGGGCAAAATCCCTCGTGAAACCGTGAAGTTTTTTTACTGTCGCAGTGTTGCCAAGACCGCGACAGTTCCAGCTGAAAGTTAAACTGCTTCACTTGGCCTTGGTGGACATGCAAGCCCGTTGCGACGGCAGCAACAAGTGCGAAGCTGTGCACGATCATCATCATCATCCGAAGCAGAATTGTGAGATACTGGGTCCGGTTCTTCTATTTTTTCTGATCTATAGCCCAATCGCGTCGGCCGGACTTTCGGTGGGCTGAGGAAAGTGGGAAATAAGGCCTGGTTGCACTAGTCCTAAAGTGAGAGTGAGACAGAGCAGACTGTCAGCGTCTCTCTCCCAGTACGTTTGGGGAATTCGTGCCGATGCCGATGCCTTCCTCGTCAAACCCAACCAACTTGCGCCGTTTCGATCTGGGCGCGCGTGTGACCCTTTGACAATTTTGCCATACACACACACACAGAGTCGTGCAGCCGCAGCGGCGGTGTCAGAGTGAGAGTGAGGTGGGGGACTGGACCGCCGGCCGAGCGAGCCAGGAGGGAGAGGGGGAGACGGGCATGGGCATGGGCGCGCACACCGTCATGGGGCCGCAGCCGGAAGAGTTGCATGTGACAGGGCCCGAGGCACCACCACCAGCCCGATGCCATGTGACGCTTGTCTCCTCTTTCCTTGCTCAAATTCCCCAGCTACTCCTTGCCTCTAGGTCTAGCTACCTCCTGCTGCTCCGGCAGCCAAAAATTCCTTGCTTTCACACGAGCACTCGACAAGGTTCGGGGCCGGCCGCCTCGCGGTGAATTAAACGACGCGGGTCCGCCGTAACAATTCCTTTTACTACTCTCATACACAGATCTTGCTCGGTCCACTTCCATTTCCGACGCCGAGGCGGTGTGCTGCACGCCTGCACTTTGCATCGTCGTCGTCGTTACCGCGTAAATAAAACTGAAAAGGCCAAGCACTTGATAAAGTGCAAAGTTTGCAGGAAGCTTCGAGTTTATCGTCTTGCAGATTACTAGTGCTGCTCCTTTTGCGCAAAAAGCTACTCCGGTAGTTCTCCTAAGCAGCATCAGTAGATTAAGCGGGAGCTTTTTCCGGACGGAGAAGAATGTCTAGCTGCCTCCTTACGTTGCGGTGTTGTCACACGTGAAACACGCACATAATTATCCCCGTCACGGCGCAAAAACACCCTGCCTAGTGCCTGCTAATACAATAACGTTTCCATCTGCATCAAACAGCGGGTAAAAGCTGAGCAGGCTCCCAACAAAATGTTCGATGAACCCTCCATCCATGCGACCATTACCCTAGTCCTACAACTAGCGTGCTGTGTAACAGTCATTTCTCGTCCTACCCTTTGTAGGAGTACTACTCTACTCTCAATCTGCAGAGATATGTGCATGAATCAATGTCCTTTTTGACGAATAGTCCTAGCCTCGGTCCAAGCGATTTCAGGAAGCATTGCTGCATGCCGAGCACCACATCGTTTTATTTGCATGTTCTCATAACCGGATGCTTAGGCGTCCTAACACTGCATCATTGCACGTGGATGCCGGTACTAGACAAAATTTAAAGGCTTTGGTATACTACCTAGGACTGACATGTCACCGGGTATTCCACGAAGAGCCTAAAATATCAGGGCTGGCGATGAGATATTTGCATGCACTACTTTCTTATCGTTAGGGCAATGATCTTAGTGTTAATTTTAATTAAGTTCCTTGTCTCAAAGAGAGGGAGTAATTTGGACAAGCAGATTCTTGTGTCAAATAAGCTCTGTGTAGCTGAACACTGAATAATTGGCTGTACACAGCAGTACCGTGTACAGTTTGTTGGACCTGTGCCGCCTTTATTTTGGCCACTTACAAGAGCCGGTTGACGGGGAGATTCTCCTGGTCTATGGAATGGCCTACATGGATGTGACGTGTCCAGTCACTATGTAGGTCGTCTGAAGCATTTTTTGTTTTCCTTTTCGAACTCGTCTGGAGCATTTTGATAGGAGTGTTGCAAGGTTGCAACCCATGTGGTATCAGGAGTTGTACGTGTCTGGTCCATTTAACGTAAGCAAGTGAAAGAGCCATGTTTACTGTATGACCCAAAAAAGATCGAAGCCGATTTGTTGTGTATTGCATTAGTCAGGTATACACTATCACAAAAGACACAAAAGAGTATTATAACGGCGGGTTAAAACGTACTGTAGCGGTGGACCAGCCAACCCGCCGTAGTGCTAACACGGCTAAAAATAAAAATTTATTATGGTAGATGTTCTCTGAGCCAAATATCTCACCGTTAGAAACTTTATTATAGCAACAGGTGATAATATCACCCGCCGCAACCATCGACCCAAGAAAAAAAAAGGTCCCAGCCCGTGCCGCAGGCTCATAGCCCGCACCGCCGGCCACCGAGCCTTGGACGCAGCCACGATCACGCCCTGGACGCCTCTCCCGGACGGATTCGCCCTATGCGCGGCCGCCGGAGGAGGAGGGGTGCCGTGCTCGGCCGTCGGGCGAGGGGACCCACGCTCGTCCTCGCGCGCCACGCGCAAATTCGATGGAGAAGGGGGCGGCACACCTAGACCCATGCGCCGCCGCCACACCTAGACCCATGTGCTATCGAGCCTGTCCCCAAGGCCGGATCTAGCCGCTGCTCGCCACCAACCTCCTCACGCTCGACGAGGGGCCGGGGAGAGGCGCTCGAGGGCCTGGAGCCGTTCGTCAGAGTCGCGCCCTCCTCTTATTGTCGGCGCCAGGAGATGCGTCGACCTCCCAGCCAGCGTCGTCAAAGTCGCAAGCCGCCCAAGGCCGGTTGTCACCCGAGGAGGAGCGCTGCTCGAAGCCGCGCCCGCTACCTAGAGAGGGAGAAGAGGGGGGAGGGGGTCGATCCGTCGTCGTTGTGCCATGCGAGGAGAGGAATCTGAGAGGAGGGGCGACTCGGGGAGAGAGGAAGGGGAGGCGACCAGGGTCGGGTCAGAGGAAGTGACGGCACGGGAGGGAGAGAAGAGAGAAAAGAAGAAGGCGGTGGGTGGAGTGAGGAGCTGCTTAGGGTTAGGGTTTTTTTTATACATAAGAAATGACAAGTGGGCTTAGGCTATAGATTAGCGGCGGGATGTTAAATGGACCGCTGTTAAAAATAAAAATAGCGGAGGTTGTTAAGTGGGCAGCCACTAAAAATGAAAATAGCGATGAGGTGTTGGCTATAGTGACGGTTGATTTTTGATTCATCGTTAAGACTTTTTTGTTTCTGCCGCTGAAACCATTTTTTGTGATAATGATAGGCCCACTGAAATTTGTGCCGACACAATGTCAATTCAGCAACCGATCCAGCCGTTAGCCTAAAGAGGTGGATATACGCTGGAACTTTTCCGGGTGCCTTTACTGGGATGAGCAACATTCTTTTCCTCTTAATTTTGTGCTTGGATAGACGAGTCAACAAAGGGAAAATTCTCCTAGTTCACTTTCAGGCACACCTCGCGGGCGCATGCCAATCTTTTACGCCAAGACAAGATTCTCGGTGCCAAATTAGCGAGCAGGGGACCGGCTAGGCCCAAACACCCACACAACACAATCACGCGACAGGGTGATGTGAGCACGCACTTGTGCCGCCTGCACTCGATCGATGGACACAGTATATCGTTTTGGCAAGACTAGCTAGATCTAGACGATGAACAGGGATGTAGGCGCGGTGGCCAACCGCGCGGAGATCGAGGAGCGACGTTGCCCTGCCTGAGAAGTCAAAGAAAGGGGTCAAAAGTGCCGACGCAATCGAACAAAAAGCCACCGAACCCAAACCACATTCTCCCGGGGGGGAGTTTTGTGTCGTCGTCGCTTTTAAAAGTCTTCTTCGTTCGAGTGTTGGGAGGCGCTGGAACACGCATGGTCATGCTATGCTACCACTCTCTCATGCTCTGTACTGTAGTCGTAGAAGGTAGTAGCCGGAATAATTCGAGGATATCGTCCTTTCCTTTCACGTGACGAGTCAAACACCCAAACCGGAACAGAATCTACGGGGCCGTCAAACTGCCCTGACGACGGCCAACTCTGGCTGTACTGTTTTTTTTTTACTGATAAACATTGTACTACTGTACTACTTTTTCGAGAGAATATACAGCTTGTACTACAACACTTGCAAGAAGTAGTAGTACTGCAGATTTTGGTTCTTCCTTTTTCTGTGACCAGGTTCGGTTGTGGCCGACGATACGATAGCACTACACGGAGAGCGCGGTATGGGTGGTTCCGCATATTCTAGGGTCGCGCTGCTCATCCGCGTGCACGCGTCAGTCGCTTCTGTTCAGGAGCACCGGGAGGCAAGTGACGGGCACATCGCGGCAGTTCTTTCATCGATGGGCCTCGGGTTTGATCGTCATCGGGTACGCACGGGCGCTGGCGTCTACCGGAGCCGGTCACATGCGCCGGCTGCTAGGCAAATCGATTGATGGATATATAGAGTAATAAATAATGTCGCGGCATGAGGCAGGCAGGCCTGTCCTGCTTCTAGTACAACGGAGAGTGGTCGAGCCAGCATTCCGATGCGCCTCGACGACAAACACTGACCTCGTCCGGTACGGACCATCAGTGCGTCTCCAGCCTCTCCCTTCCTTCGTTCACGGCACGCACCGCCAACAAAGCACGTGTAGTACCCAGCCGGAGTACTGCTACTAGTAGTCGCACTCGCACTGCTGCCACCGCTGCAGAACAAGAGTTGCCACAACGCCGCCGCCGGAGGAGGAGTACAAGACGATTCTCTCTTCGGATTGCCGTCTAGTAGTACGTACACACATCGACACTGTTCCTCGCACTTGGCGTATACGCAGTGTGGTGAGGTGATTAGTCACAGTCCGCTACATAATTAGGCTAACATGGGCTTAGATTTTCAGTAGAGTGGACCACGCACCCATTTTGCAGTCCAGCTAATAGCTGCTGATTGCGAGTCATGTCGTAGCACGTACTATCTTCCACTAACAATCCCCCGGCCAAAAGTCCGGCCGCTAACAGCCGACCCGTGATTTTGCTTTGTTTCCTGATAGTACAGTGGACGGTTTCGTTTTATGCGGGCATTTTTGCCAGCTTTTTTCTCTGCACCTGCTCCATGCTCTGGTTCGTGAGTCTCCTGCATGTGTCGGTGCCTCGGTGCGGCTTCTCGTGGGCGTCATCGATGGATCTGGCGCTTGCTCTCACACCGATCGGGTCAGCTCAGGGTGGACTGGACTGGCGGTGGAGGCGGCTAGAGGAAGAAAGGAGTCAATGACTGGCCACCACCAACACAATGCTCATCATGTTCTCCAGTGGACTCTCTCGCTGTGAAGTGATGGCCTCTAGTGGCCAAGTCGCCATCCATGAAACAGGGGAAGTCGCCATGCATGTGCACAGTCTCCGTCCAGCTAATAACGCGCATAGGCCATTTCTAATCTGGGAACAGCAGAGCGTGCATGCAGGTCGGCATCGATCAACATGTCAATTGGAAGCTCATGAGAAACATCGTTATCCGATGGACGACGACGACCTTTCTGCGTGATGTGCCGGGGTTTGCTTATATGTTAATCAACACCAGATCGATGCTGATTAATTTACTCGACGCACGTAATCCAGATTATTGCTTCCACATTTCCTCTTTAATAACATAACACAAAGCGCCGACTGAGGTTCACACTTTTCTGGTCTACTTGTTCTAATCTGAAGTGCTTGACGGGTACATATACTCAAAGGTATTCAGCCAGGTACCCTGGTCGTTCCTTTCGGTTACGTAGCTTTGGAAACCTCCTGTTGTCAACCTCGGAGGAACATTAGAACGGTACCGACATGATCAAATATCTCTGACGTACTAACTGATTCATTATATAGGCAGCAAGTAGGAGTAGCAGTAAACATTCCAAGGTAGCCTAAAGAATTCCAAAATCGACATCACTGGTTCACCAGTAAAAGCGCAGAACAAGCGTGCCTTTCGGCATGCGGGCCTCTCCTCTTTCGATCAAACGATCGTGTCACCTTTTTTTTTTTTTTTTGACTGGACATTTGAACAACGATCATCTCAAAGACCCAGGTACTCCTTGAGTAGTGACTGTTGAACAAACTACTCTGGCATCCCCCCGTGTCCTTCTCCCTGCCGTGGGAGCAACAACAGCACATTATTCATGCCAAGGCGCGGCAGGATCGCTCACAGCGCAGGTGGCGATCGATCCGGGGCCCCAAACGTTTTAAAGCCGCTATGATTGCGGGCACACCGCACCATCTTCCTCCTCCTGCTGCTGGCTGCCGCAATAAAAGCTAGGAGCTACTACTCCATTCAGGAACATACACCTACAACAACCACAGGCCTGGAAATCGCTTTGAAGCAAACAACCAAACAAACCCATCCGCAATGATTCAGTGCACCCCCTCAAAACATGGCTCGATTATTGCAGCTTATTTTTTGACCCACGCATGTTTTTTTCCGTGTACTAATTGGATAATTTGTATTGTTCCTTTCCATCACTTGTCCGACTTTGAATGGTACGTTACTACCACTTCTGAAATCGCTTTGGCGAAAGTCCTTGCCGAGAGTTGGACAAGCTCAACCGAGGAAGCAAAGCAAGAATAATAAAGCATCGGCCTGCTCGTTCCAAGCTCATCATGGCAGGCACAACGTCTCAGAAACCGGCCTAAAACTTGTACTAGTTTAAGCCTGACGAGAAGCGTGAAAGTCCCATCTGGGGGCGTGGTTAATGATAGTAATCCACGGCACGGCATGTCTGGCTTCGGTACAATGATAACCTAACCTTTGTCGTAAAGAATTAATAAAGAAAGTGGTAACAATCTAGTAGTACACTGATAATCTAACCCTTTCTCGCAATGAATTAAAGAAAGTGGTAATAATCTAACCTGCGGCGTGATCATTCCTGTTCCTGGCGGTCCCGGCGATTAGGCACCCTGATACGGAACAGAGCGTGAGGTCCCGCGCGAAATCCAGTGCGGATGGATCCGGCATTCGCGACAAGTGACATCGAATCTCAAGCACCGAATAGACAAATACCAGTACCATGAGACTGAAAAAACTCGGTGCTCCCAAGATATACTCGCTAGTCCACTAGTAAGATCCGTTCATCAGGCACTAAACTAATGGCGGCAACCTGTATTTATCTCGATACAGAAGTCAAGGCCATGCAGCATTGCAAAGTTCAGGGTTTCTTTTTGTATTACAACTCCCTTTTTTGCGCAGTTGTAGTGACTGGAACGTGTTTTATGTCAGTTTTACTTTCACTGAGGTAGTAGTAGTTGGACTGGGATCAATCAGTATCAATGTATCGAAGGAATGGGACCATGCTACAGTATTGTCTCTGAGCGACCAGAAGCTAGTGGTGTGCGACTGCATGCTGCCATAGGGATTGAAATAATGCGCACAAGTCATTGTGGCGTTAGCAGAGAGCAGCCACGGGCAACCTATCTATCTTAACCCCCGTCAATAATGTAAGTGCAGGATGAGGGGGGGGGGGGGGGGGGGGGGGACAAGGCACACCACTCTCGGATTAATCTGCAACTGTTCCTCATTATTCATCGTCTCTCATTCACTCACATGGACCACTGCCGTCACCATCACTACCAGAACCGTCATCATGAGCGCCTCCCTCTATTGCGGCAACAATTATCACAACCATCATCTTTACCAATGGCCAACGATAGTTTCATACTCCAAAGGCACTCACTCAAAAGGGAGAGATACAGGCAATAGCTAGAAGCAATGAAGCATTCCACTAGTTTAGCTCTACCATTCATGCATCTACAACGCAGCATCGTTTTGACAGTAACAACATTGTTTGCCTTGCACACTGTTCTACCATCCACCCCTAGCAGTGTGGACTCTGGAGCAAGAAGGAAAGACACCACCTTCTTGAGCTATAAAAGCACCATCATCAACATCACCTCTTATGACAACTATTGATAATTACTATACCTACCTTCGCATTCAAGGAAGTTGCTTTTTTTTTAAGAAAGGAGAAAGATAAAATAAAAACAAAGAAAAGAGCAAAGAGAGAGAGAGAGAGAGAGAAAGGGGGGGCGATTCTAGCTGGGATTCATTTTCCATGTATATTGATCAACCATGATACAGTACCACACGATGTCGATTGATCGGACTTCCTCCCGGTTGGCTCACCGAGCAGCATCAGTCGGAGAAGGCTCTCGGCCACTGCACCGGCTGCAGGTCGCCGCGTCTCTTCCCCTCACATCACCGAGCAGCTGCTGTTGGGGTTCTCGTCGCTGAAAATGTTGTAAGGCTCGGCGTGCGACGGCGGCGGCATCGGGTAGGCCATCGGGTAATGCATTGGCGGCCGGCCGTATCCGTAACCCATCGGCGGGTACCCGCCGCCGCCGTGGCCATGGTGATGCCCGCCGTGGCCGTTCATCATCATCTGCTGCTGTTGCAGCTGTTGCTGTTGCTGCTGCATCATCGCCATGTACTGTTGCTGCGCCATGGGGTTCCCCTGCAGCATCTCCGGCATGGACGGCATACCGCCGCCGCCGCCCTGGTGGAACCCGGCACCCGGCATGCCGGCGCCGGCGGGCATGCCGTGTACTGCGCTGGCCTGCTGCATACCACCGCCGCCGCCCATGTGAGGGTGGTGGCCCATGGGCCCGCCGCCCATCTGGCCCATACCGGGAAACCCGGCGCCGCCCATCATGTTGGGCCGCATCATCATGCCGGCCTGCGGCGGCATGCCGCCCATCGGCCCACCGACACCGCCTCCGCCCATGGGCACGCCCGCGCCGCCGCCCTTCTTCCCCTGACCCGGCTGCTGGTTCTGCGGAGCGCCGCCGCCCTTGCCGTTCTGCGGCGGCGGGACCCCGCCGCCACTCTTGCCGCCTCCGCCACCCTGGCCCTGCTTCCCACCACCGTCCTTCTTCCCACCATTGTTGCCGTTGCCCTTGATCTGCACGGGGATCTCGTTCCCGCCGCCGCCCTTCTTTCCACCATTTCCGCCCTTCTTGTCGCCGCCCGGCTGCGGCATGGCCATCGGCTTCATCATCATCTTAGGGTCGTCGTAGAAGTCCTCGTCGAGGCCGTCCTCGTCGAAATCCTCGTCGTCAAAGTAGTCATCGAACTCGTCGTCGAACTCGCTGCCTTCGTCGTCGAACTCGTCCTCCGGCGGCAGGCTGAACTTGACGGCCTTCGGGTCCTTGTTACCCTGCGCCGCCGCCCCCGCCGCCTGCGCCGGGAACGGCAGCGGCATCTTGCCGCCGCCGGCCATGAACTGGGGCGGGATCTTCATGCCCTTCATCTGCAGCTGCTGCATCTGCTGTTGCAGCTGCTGGAGCTGCTGCGGCGTCGGCTGCGGCATCACCATCTTTGCATCCTTGACACCGCCGCCGCCGCCGCCGCCACCTCCTCCTCCTCCGCCGCCGCCGCCCTTCTGGCCCTTGCCGCCGGCGTCCTTAGGCTGGCCCTTGCCGCCAGCGTCCTTGGGCTGGCCCTTGCCTCCGCCGCCACCCTGGTTCTTTTGGGGCTGGTTCACCAGGCCGGGCTTGGAGCCCCACAGCGCCGCTGGCTTGCCGGCCTTGTTCAGCTTCTTGACAATGGTGTTCGGATCCACCAAACCGGACACCGTCACCTTCCCTTGCTCCGCGTCGATGCTGCTCTGGTAAACACCTGCATACCGTTGCAACATCTTACCGTGGGAAATCATAAACTAAGTACACCAGTGAACAAGACAGATCCGGAACAGTTTTTTTTTTTACAAACAAAATGGAAGTCTCTTAGTACCATCGATCTTGTGGAGGATCTTCTTGACCTTCTTCTCGCACCCATCACAGTGGATGTTCACTTTCAGCACACAGGTCTGGAAATTTCAGAGGAACAAAAGTCAGTCAGCAACAGAGCAAAAACGGAGTAGTGACATTTTTTTAAGAGGAAACTAAAACCATAACATGGCTGCGGCAGAGCAGACAAACACAAACACACATGCTGAAAACATAAGCAAGCCACTCCATACATGTTCGACCGGTTAAGAAAATGGCAGCAAACACAAGAACGAAAGAAAAAAAGAAATCCAACAGCTGCACTGCAGGTTGAGTCGAGAAGAAGCAAGGCTCACCTGCACCTTGAGGACGTCCTCCTTACTCATGCTTGACCGCCCCCAAACGCCGCAGCTCCCACCACCAAAGCCACAAGGAGAGGCCGCAAATCAGGCGGAACGCAAGAAGACGGCACCAAAAGCGACCATTTCTCTCTTTTCTCTCCCGGGGAACCAGCGGAGTGTATGAGCTGAGAGCTGCGAAGGAGTGAGAGGAAAAGATGCCTTCTTCGGTTCTGCCTGCAGTTAACGACTCTAAATAAATGGCCTGGAGGCTCCAATATTATACTACGAGCAGTACCAGGGTGGTGTGTATTTTTTTTTTTTTTTGAGGTTGTCAGGTTAGGGTGGGTGGGAACTGAGAACGAAGGAGAGGAGAATGGCTCGGGTGCCGGGCGAGCAAGGAGACGGAGGAAGATGGATGAAACGAGCTGGGCATGGGCACGCGGCGGCCATGGGTCCGCAAGGCCAGAGCTTCATTGCATTGCATGCATGTGAGGGGGCCACCCGGCCCGAGGCGCAGCAGGCAGATACCATGTGACCTTGTCTCCCTTCCTCAAATTCCCAGCTCCGCCAGTCAAAAAAAATCGTCGCTAATTCCCACGAGGACTGCCGCGTCGCAGTAAACGCGTTTCTACTCCGCCGTAATTCCTTCGTCTCCTCCCCAGACAGATCTCTCCCGCTCCTCCGCTTCTGTTTCCGACGGCGATGAGGGTGAGGGCTGGTGTTCAAAAAAGTGGCTAAGCTGCATGCACAGAGAGAAAAAAGGAGGTAAAGCATACAGGAAGCTTCGAGCCGTCCTCTGCCAGAGTATAAGTATTCTTTTATACTACCTTTGTCTAATAATATAAGTATTTTTAGACATTTAATTTTATCTAATAGTATAAGTATTTGTAAAATGTAAACATAATAATGAGGTGTATGAACATAATAAATAAAGTGTGGTTGAATGAGAGAGAAACTTTTTATATGATAAAAATAAGAGTATGATAGTCTTTTCATCTTATTCTTATTTTGTATTGGAATTCTAAAAATACTTATATTCTTGGACGGAAGGAGTACTCTAATAAAGCAAGTTTACTAAAACATCCACAAATCTGTGTACAAATTAAATAATATTTCTTTCCCCTTCCTTTTTCTCGCTATTTTTTTACAGTGTTCTCAAATGTGCAACACAATTATTCCCCTCACGGCGCCAAGAACACGTTGCTGGATTGTGGCAGAGCTTTTTTCTGCATCAAAATACGGACATGGTAAGAACTGAGCAGGTTTGATGAACTGACGGACGAGCCGGCGGGTGTCGCTGGCTCGGGTGGCCCTCCATCCATGCGACCATGCTCCTAGTTTCACAGTCATTTTCGGTGTAAAAAAAAGAGTCGTTTTCCGCTTCAGTGTGCAAAGGTGTGCATGATTCCATGTCCTTTTCCTAATAGCCCCAGCATTGGTCTAATCGATTCGGGAAGCTTGCAATGAAGAACACTGCATCGTTGCATGTGCACCTAACATGGACATTAGATGTTCTAACACTGCTGTGGCTGTGGATGTCACTGGAGAAGAGGTTTTTAGGTTCGGTACCCAGCACCAGCCTTTTTGATGTGTCACGGGCCTGGGCCTGCATGATCCAAGAAATCAAGGCACGTCACGAGATATTTCTGGCTTTCTGCACTTACTGTTTTTGTTTAGAAGTGGGAGATAGTTGGAGTCTTGGAGAACCGGATCTCTTAAGTTGACGCGCTCTGTTTAGCAAAGGGAGACGTCATCAACTACTCGTATAATTGCTGCTTCTTGTAGCAACAGCAAGCGGCATTTCCTTGGACCGGTGCAGCTGTGGTAGTGTGCTGTGCGTGTCAACATCACGACCGTGATATTTTCGGCACGTATTTAGGCTGGTTTTTTAATAAGGAAAAAAAATGAAGAAGCAAACGGCAGATTCTCCCGGTCTATGGAATAGCGTGCATGGATGTGACGTATCCAGTCACTATGTATGCCGTCTGATATAATTTGAGATACTTCCAAGATCATATCCTATGTGCTGTCAGGAATTTACATGGCTTCCTGCTTAAGGAGACTTATGTGCAGTAGTGAACTGTGATCCAAATGATTTGCTGCTATAATGTCAGTTGTTCAACTGAACCAGCCACACTATTTATGTACAGTTAGCTGGAAAAGGCACATGAGCCTCTTTTGGACTGGGAAAATTCCTCCACCGTCCACGGGATCGCCTTTCATGTTCAGAGTCGGTTGCTGTGACGGGTTTTAGGCATTGTCTTGTACTTGTAGTGTGAATTTTGCCTGCTTCTTTGCGTGAAATCCGTCTTGTAGTCTGTTACTCTGTTTCGTCCAAAAGCGTGTCATCTTACATCTAGACCCACGATTTTATGGCAATGACAAGCTTCGATGATGGGATTTTAAAGTTAGGCACTTACAGTATTCAGCGGTATTTTGGTAGGGAGTACATGAAAAAATGGTCAGATTGGTAATAGACCGTTATTCAATTTTTTTCTTTTACTGATTTATAATATCTTTGATAAATATCAGTTATTTTGGAATGAGAGAAATATGTCAAAATATAGTGCAGCGAGAAGTCATTAGTGTCTTGAGAACTGATTAGAAACAGGCTTCACATAACCAGTAAACCGGCCAGTTATGAACCGTTGAAAACCAACGGTTAACAATTTTGTTACAATAACAGCTTCACGGTCAGTCGGTACAATCGGCTCATACCGGTTTTCTGGTTACCGTGATAACCAATCGGTTTTTATCAGTTATTGAAACCCTGATTAGGAACGTGAGAGGACGTTACAAGTTTTATAAGGCAGACTAGCAAAGTGCCCGTGTGTTGCTACGACTTTAAAGAAAATATAACAAATAAAACATAAATAGATCCAAATAAATTGTCCATTTTTATTGATACTGTAAAAACACACTACTAATAAAACATATGTTTATTTTTTCATAGTTTATCAAACATGTATGCCCATTTGTTTTCTACAGGTTTTATCAACACACACATGCTTTCCTTGTGACATACGACATATCTTCTGTTTACCGTGTGCCTGATATAATGCACACGACAATCCAGGGCTTTCCCGTAGCGCAACGACACTTTATACTACCGATTTTACTTCAAGATCAAAAGGAACGTGATATAAGCCCGTTCTTGATTTTGAGGAGCTTATAAGGTAAGCTATCATCCGATGCGTGATGTTCACTCTGGTATAGTCTATGCAATGATCTCATGATGTATTAAAAAAAACTTCCATAGTATCCTAGATATATTTGACATCTAATATAACTTAAGACTTCACACATAAACTAATTTCATAACTGAAATTGTCATACTGAAAGTCTGAAACTGAATACAAGTAGGTTATTACTTTTAAATACATAACAACCAAACTACTGATCGAAATCCAGAGTCTTAAGCATAATCTATTAAAAGAATGTATCCTAATGTTGTTACTAAAACTGTTTAGTTTCAGAAACTTGATATTGAGCATGCTTTTAGGCCTTCTGAATATACCAAAATTATGATATACCAAAAAAAAAACATCCTCTACGTAAAAAAAATGCTACTGCACACTTGCTTTGATGCCACGCAATTATGATATACCAGAATTATCTTTCTTAAAGTTGTAGTAGTAGCTTGACGTATATTTAAGTAATGTAGGTGTATTAGAAGGAAAAGGTGAAGACTTGATCGGTTTTAATCGGTGTGACTTAACTGCCGATGAACGTTGCGAATCTGGAGACAATGCCTTATTGCGTTCTTGTAATCTTCTCGATGAGCTCCGCAACAACCTCAACGTCCCGTAGTAGCCGGAAGAACTCCGCAACAGCCATGACATCCACCTGCAGTCGGAAGAGCTCTGCAATATTAATTTGTTGGCCTCTCAACATCCAGTTGCAGCCGTCAGTACCCTGGTCACGGGGAGATTATTGTTCATATCTCTTTCTTAAAGTTGTAGTAGTAGCTTGACGTATACCTAAGTGATGTAGGTGTATTAGAAGGAAAAGGTGAAGACCTGATCGGTTTTAATCGGTGTGGCTTAACTGCCATTGAACGCTGCAAATCCGGAGACAATGCCTTATTACGTTCTTGTAATCTTCTCGATGTCAGGCAGCAGCCGAAAGAGCTCCGCAACAGCCTCAACGTCCCGTAGTAGTCGAAAGAGCTCCGCCATAGCCATGACATCCACCTGCCGCCGGAAGAGCTCCGCGACATTAATTTGTTGGCCTCTCGACATCCAGTTGCAGCCGCCAGTACCCTGGTCATGGGGAGATTGTTCATATCGGCTTAATTGTCAATGAACAACGCACATCCAATGACTACGCCTGGTTACATTCTTGTAATTAATCTTCTCTACCTCCGGCAACATCTAGAAGAGCTCCACAACAGCCTCGCATCTGGCAGAAGCTAGAAGAGCTCTACAACACTGATTTCTTGCCTCTCAACTTCTGGCAACAGCTGCCGGTATAGGGAGATCGTCCGCATTGGCCTCTCGACGTGTGGTGGCACCCACTGGTACCCTGATCATCAAGCGATCGTACGTGTGTGTACGTGAAATTGAAACAATTTTTCGGGTGTATTTGAGATCGTTCGCGTATATGTTTTCTTCTAGGACTCTGTGTTTCTCGGGGCAGGGAAGAGGAAACAATA
Source organism: Eleusine indica (assembly GCA_030378355.1). Lineage (NCBI taxonomy): Eukaryota > Viridiplantae > Streptophyta > Magnoliopsida > Poales > Poaceae > Eleusine > Eleusine indica. Next base: position 53,854,577 of record CM059494.1, read on the forward strand.
TTTGGCAACATACGTTTTGTTCCTGGACTCTAGACGTGCTACCTAGGACCTGAAGATCGTCCCTGCGCTGGCCTCTCCACGTCTCGTGGCAGCCATGTTACCCTGGCCATTGGGAGATTGTTCCCGTGCGTATGTGAAATAGAAACGGTTTTTTAGACGTGTACTTGAGTTGAGATCCTTCACATATTTGCTTTCTTTCGGACTGTGTTTCATAGGCAGAGTCAGAGGCCCAATGGATACATGCATTTTATTTCCTGGACTATAAAGTGCTACACCTAGATTTGTTTTATTCCTTGGACTCTAACGTATGGACATAAGTTTTAGAGTCGGAGTAGAAAAAATTTGGTGGAAGAGACGACTGCACTAGAATTAGTAGTAGTGGAGAAGAAGAAAGAAAAGTAAAGGATCTGTGTGACGCACTTTAACATAGCCGATTCTTGGATACTCCTAGAATAAAAAAAGGACCAGTAGATAGGAAAACAATTTCAAGTTAAGTATTTGAATCATACAAACAAGTAAATTCTGGTGATTCCATGAAATTATTTTTTCCCTCCTAACGCAAAGAGAATGAACAACCAACCAGGCCCGCAAACTTTCTACGGCAAGATTCTCCTCCGTGAATCAGTAGTAGGATGAGCAGGCCCAAACACCCACACACAAAAAGCAGACGACATGGTGATGTGAGCACGCACTCTGCACATCCTGCACTCGATGGGCACAGTATCGTTTCGGGCAGCACTGGGTCTAGACGAGGGACGCGATGTGCGGCAAAACCGCGCGGAGATCGAGGACCGTCCTGAGGTCAAAAAAGGGTAAAAGGGCCGACGCAATCGAACAAAAAGCCACCAAAGTCACACCCCACATTCTTCGGCCCCTGCCTGCCCGGGCTTCGTGTCCCTCGCGCTGTTCAACTGTATATGCTCTGCAGAGGTTCAGATAGATAGATAGATAGATACGGCTTTGGTGGTGGAGGAAGGGAAATTGTTCATTCAGGCTTGTCATGGTTATCGTTCCCTTTGACGTGACGTGATACGTCCGTCGAGCACAACCCCAGCCGGACGGAATCTACCGTCCGTCAAAAAATGGCTCTAAAATAGTACTCTCTTCATGCTGTTTTTAAATGACGTTTTGTGTTGTTAGGGATAGGTGTGAAAACCACTTCAGTTTATATTACGGTTTGAGACGGATCTACCCTCATGTCATCTTGTTTATGCTTCCTTCTACGCAGTCCCGAGGTCGTCCATTGATAACGCTCAGACTCCTCAATTCTCAACTGCACTCAGCCCCGAGACAATGGAAACGGGTACGTTGTTACACGCCGCAACCCCTTGTTGACTCCCTCGGAGGACGACGTTGTGGTCGTCGTGAAGGAAGACGACGAGGCTGCATCGGAGGACGACATCGTAGAGGAGGACGACGAGGCTGCAGCGGAGGAGGACGATGAAGCCACCGCTCTTATTGCCGCTACTCTCGCACTTGAAGAATTCACATTGATAACGGTGTCCAGGTTTGATCGAAGCAAAGAACTTTACGAAGTGAAAGAAGCTGTTGAGTTGTTCCAGCCCATTTTGTTCACTGGAGGCAGCGGCAGCAACGAAACTTTTGTGCACTGGAGGCTGCCAGTGTTCGTTATTTATAGGTAGGCCGAAAATGAAACAAAACTGCCGCTGTCGCGTTAACAAAAACTGCAGCTGTCGTGCGAATAAAAACGAAACCCCCGCTCCAAGTCCTGGCAGGCTGGCACGTAGCCATGCAAAATTGCGCAAAACAGGAAAAAAAAACCCATCTTGGGATCGAACCCTCGACCTCAGGCATAGTGACAAGTGCTAGTAACCAGTTAGATATGGAGAGATAGTTGAAAGAGTAATACATGGTCGGCTATTTAATAAGGGTATATAGGAAAAACTATTTTATAATTAATAACATCTTGGTATGCTAAATCATGTCCAAAACGTCATCTAAAAATAGTATGGAGGGAGTACTACTTTAGCCAACTTCAAATATCCTAAAATAATTGTTATTTTCACTTTCCGATACAACTTTTTCTCTTTTCAATACATCTTCATTTTTATCTCTCTCTTTCTCATTTTCTATGCACTTACCTTTTTCATTTCTTCTTAAATCTCGTGTCCAAACCTAAAACATCAATTATTAATTATTTTAAAACAGAAGGAGTACTGCTGATTGGACAGGACAAACTTTTACTCGTGGCTTTGGTGGAGCTGGAGCGTTGACTGCTAGCAGTAGTAGTACTGTATCCGTTGTGGGTAGTGCATTTTTATTCGATGAGGGAAGCGACACCACTACCGTAAGCTTTGGTTGCTGCAACCGTGATGGAGAGGCGCCGGGCTCTGATCGTTATCCTTTGTGCGCGTATGATGCTACTATATATATATATATTTTTATAAATTTCGCGTCTGTATTTATTCAAAGAAAGTTTACAGACACTAGAACGAGCACGTCCTAAAGATAAAACACTCTTAAAAAAATGCGAATGAGAAGGCTTTTAAGAAGCAGAATATATCTAACAACAATAACGAGTATCAGTGGGCTAGTCCTTAAAATGTCATTGGTAGGGTCTTATTTAGAACAAGTATGAGACTGATGTTTTCTGTCTGTTTGATAAGATATCGTCAGTGAAAGATATAGTTAACATTCATCTGAACGCATGTGAAAGGAAGCAGCACCTTTGGTATGGTGTGCACGCGTCACGTCTCGTAGTAAGGCTGGAGGCAAGAGCGAGAGCCTGACTGGACGCGTGGAACGGACCCCGGGTTTGGCCGTCCGTTGTTGTGGAGAGCACGCCGCGCACGGGATCCCGGGTTTGGGCGTCCAAACGAAAGTCGGGTATGGTAGTACGCACGGGCGCCGGCGTCTTACCGCAGGCAACGGGTCACATGCTAATCTAATAATCGATGCACGGATGGATGGATAAAATAATATCGGGGCGTGCAGGCCTGCCTGTCCTGGCTACTACTCGTACTACAACGGGAGAGAGAGGTTGAGGCAGCATTCCGATGCGCCTCGACGACAAACACTGCCCTCGTCCGGTACGGACCACCACGGGCACGCATCGCCAAGCATCATGCGTTGTACTCCCTCCGTCCCTAATTGTTTGATGCTTTAGCTATGTTTGGATGTCGGAATTAGAAGCTTGGAATTGAATTGGCATGTAATTCTAAATCCGTGTAGAAATGGAATTGAGTACCAATTCAATGTTTTTGTTTGGTTATCTAAAGAATTCGTTAGAAATGAAAATCAGATCAAATCAATTTCATTTGACGTTTGGATGCAAAATCTGGAGATTTGGAAATCGGACAGCTGGGGTGGTCGGACCTGGGGAAGAAGTGCAGTCGAGCCCACCGACGGAGAGAGGCAAGGATGGGAGGGAGGTCGTCGACTCACCGACAAGCTCGAAGTCGCCGCCATCGCCGTCGCCAAGCTTGAAGCCGCGCCCAAGCTCTGGTCCACGGGGGGAGCCGCCGCCATCGCTGCTAGAGGCTGCGACCGAGCTCTGGTCCACGGGAGGAGCCACCGCCATCGCCGCTCGAGGTCGCGCCCGAGCTCTGCTCTGTCAGGGGGAGGGGGGGGCTGGATGTCAAAGCCACCGCCGCTCGAGGTCTCGAGCTCTGCTACACGAGCGGGTGCCGGGGGGGGGGGGGAGGAGGGGATCCGAGGTCGACGTTGCCGCCGCTCGAGGTCGAAGTCCTCTTGTGGACTGGAGCTCGGGCAATTCCGCCAAATTCAGAGCCACGGTGCTCCGAATTGGCTAAAGCGGTGCACACGCAAGAGGAAAACGGTTTGGAATTGAGTCTATTTTCAGGATCGAATTCCGTAGGCATCCAAACAACGGAATTGAATTCAAACCAATGTCAATTCCGAATTCCAGGGCTCGATATTGTAACACCCTGATTTTTCAAAATTTGAAATATTTTAAAATTTTCTAGAATTAATTAGGTTATTAATATTTTACTAAGAAAAAGAACTACTTTCTAAAAAAAATAATCAAATATAGGTTATTTTGAAAATTTTGTTTGTTGCATTTATGTTGATTAATAGTACGTAGGATTTTATTGTGTGAAAAGTTATTTTTTTAAAATCATATAGTTTCGTTTTGGGAATTTTATTTGGAAGAGAGCAATAGATTAGAATTTGCAAATTGAAAAAAGGAAAGAAAAGAGATAAGAAAATCCCTCTCACGCCTCTAGGCCAAAGCCCTTCTACCTCGGCCGAGTTTTCCCCTCCCTCTCTTTTCTCTTTCCCCCTCGCCTTGGACCTCCCCCTTCCCCGCAGCCCACATCTCTCCTCTCCCACACCCTGTCTCGCCTAGCGCGCCAGCCTGCGCACCCGCCGCGGCCCAGCCAGCCCCGCACATCCCCACCCCTCGCTCGGCCCAGCGCGTGCAGCCCACTCCCTCGCCCCGGCCCAGACCGAGCCCGCGTACCGCGCAAACCCTAGGGCGCCGCCGCCGCCTCGGCATGCATGCCTAGCCATCTAGGGCCTGCGCCCCTATAAAAGGCGGAACCCACAGCCCCGTGCCGCCTTTTCCCTGTCGTGAACCATGCCGCTGCTGTGAGCCCTGGCCTCCCCGTTGTCGAACGCCCGCCGTCGACCCTCCCTGCCCGCGCGCAACCTCCCACGTGAGCCCGCCTCTTGCCGCCACCTCCCTTGGAACCCTCCCCGCCCTCACACGCGCGTCGGAGCACTTTCCTGGCGAGCTCCGGCCGCCTCCAATGGCCGTCGCCGCTTTCTCCTTGGCCGCCGGCCACCCCCACCTCACCGGAGCAGTCCAGCCGTTCGATCTGATATCGACGACCGAGATTAGAAGCCTCGAAGGGGTATGCTCCGGGTCCACCGTGGACCCTGGGTCAACGCCCGGTCCACAGACCCATGGACTTGGTCCATGGGATTTTTAGGGTTTAATTTAATTCTTTAAATTTCCAGTAATTACGTATTTTGTGTTTAGGCCCTAAGTTTTAACTAAATTAGTTACTAACTCTAATTTTTTTGCAGAGCCTATATTTCATTATATTTAGGCCCCTGAGCTTATGATCAATTATTTTCTTGTCCTATATTTTTGTAGAAAGGCCCCTAGACTTTTCTTAATTACATTTCAGTCCTATACTTTTACAAAAACAACCCTATACTTATTTTTAATCATATTTTTGTACAATAATTTTACAAAAACACCCCTAGACTTTTTATTAATATTATTTTAGTCCTACCTTTTTACAATTTAGTCCCTAAACTTTTTATAAATTACATTTTGGTCCCTAAAATTTTCATAAATTATATTTTGATCCTGATATTTTACTGTTTAGCCCTTTTACTTTTCTAAAATTACATTTAGGTCTCTGACATTTTTGTTTTTAATGTTTTAGCTACTAAAACTTCAAATCTTCAAAACTTTTCAACCGTAGCTCGGTACTAAGAAACTCTTGTACCAATGCGATCGTAGTGATGAATATTATTTATTCGTACTGTTTTATAATATTTTGCTAATTTATGATTCTAACCCTAGAACTTTAAACCTTCGTAACTTTTTATTCGTAACTCGGATTGAGGCGATTCTTGCGCTCACGCGATCGTAGCTACGTATTGCTTTCATTGTTGTTTGTTACTGTGTGATGTGTTATTGCTTAGTTTATTTGTATGCTTGTGTTTCTGGTGTGACGTTGAGTAGACGAACCACTGTTAGAGAACTTTCGGGATCTCCATCTTGAAGACTTTGAGCAGCAGCAAAAGGAATCCGGCAAGTGTACTTGATGTATTTTGAACCTATGTTTTATATTCTTGTCTACCTCTGTGCATGCTTGTTAACATTGAATCTCATGTGTCATTATTCTGTTCTATATTATTCCTTGTCGACTGGGTTATGGTGTAGTTTATTAGTATGAGTACGTCATGCTTAGTTTGCTATGTTGGGAATGGAAGTGTCTAATATTAATCTTGACTAATGGCTCACTTGAACATAATCATGAGGGATAAGTAATCCTTTTAGCAACATGGAACCTAGGGTGATCTAAGCAGGAGGATGATGAGGATGGTGCGGGTATGCATGTGTACTCGGTATAGTACTGTGGGATTGTGGTGGTACCTGCTTGGAATCATAAGGGTAGGTTTGTGGAACGGTGTAACCATGAAAACAACGCAAAGCTCGGGACTAATATGGGTAGGCTTAGTTGAGCATCAAGATGTCTTCCCAGTTTTGCGGGTAGTCGAGGGATGAGGACGGGACGGTTTACTCTCGGGCTCAGGCGATGGACAGTTCACTCTTAGCCACGACGCTAGAGGGGGCTTCTGTAGGAACGGTTTAATTCCGCAGCGGTGAAATCTTAGCGTGGATTGTTTGCAAGCTGGGAACCTCTTTGAAAGACCTTGTGGTGATCTCCTGGTTTCACACCTAAGGTAGTATGGATTGGACAACATGGAGACTCTAGTCACTGCATAGTGATGAAATCACCAACCTGTGGGTAAAGTTGTGCAACCTCTATAGAGTGTCAAACTGTTATAACAGCCGTGCTCACGGTCATGAGCGGCATGAACCTTTCACACGATTAGAGGGGTTGGTGATGGGTGGACTTGGTGGGTAATCAAGTTTGGTTTGGACGGTGTAACACTTGGTTTGCTACAGGCGGTATAACCTGTAGTGTGGTTTCTTATGGGCGGTTTAACCCATGGTTGGCTACAGGCGGTGTAACCTGTAGTGTTGGTTTGATGAGATAACTTGAGAGAATTTTTCACCTAGTAAATAGGATTGCTTTTCAAATGATCTTAGGTGTAGTGCTCATTTATGCAAATGAACCATTATGTTAGCTTTTCTTCTATTAAATCTGCGTGTTATATTTTCACTCACTTGCTGAGTACGACATGTGCTCATCCTTGCTATTTTCCTTTGTTGTTGTACTATAAACTGCTGCTCAGAAGATGGAGAGATGAACTACATTGATAAAGACTACTACTAGGTGAGTGTGCCCCCGGTCGATTGCCTGTGGTATTATGATATTTTTCGCTGTTATTCTACGAGAGAGTCGTTTTAGTCTTTAAAGACAATTACTTATGTAATAATGGTATGTTTTAATAATGATATTGATAATACTGTTATTCACTTTACTATCGATATGTGTGAAACTTGTTCTGAACATACATATAATAAGTATTTGATTTTGTCCTTAAAACCGGATGTGACTAATATCAACATCCTAACGCAGCCTTAACAAAATTCATCAAAACCAATGCATCTCTGTCTCCGTATAGCTACCCAGCCGGCGCATGCAAGTCCTATGCGGGGATGCTGTTTTCAGTATTTTTTTTATTCGACTGCAGAGCTGTGCAGGCCTACCACACATAAGTGTGCTGGCTTCAGTTCTTTTCTCCTTTCTTTATTCATCTGCCATGAGAACGTAGGCAGACAATTGCAGCAAATGCAGACAACACAGAACGCAAAGAGATCGGAAATTGAGAACGTCAAATAAAAAGAGATTTTAGAGTGAACGTAGAACGTCAAATATTAGTGGACAGAGGAAGTACTCGTGCACGCGCGGCTGCTACGGGGAGCACTAACTTACCCCTTATCCCGCATTTGTTTTCCATTCCGTATCGGTCGTGTTATTATTCGTAATGACCCGATCGCAGTAGTTTGGCGAAGTTTGTGTTGTCTTACTAGAGTACTACACAGTTACACTTCAAAGTTCAGAACGAACTAGACACGGGATCCTAGCTTAGCTATAGGTAGGCGCATGTGCAGCCGGGCCTGCGAGTCGTGTCGTGCTGCCTTGAGTGTAGGTAAGCCTCTGGCCAAATCCATCGAGAGGAGAGGACGACCCGTGATCTCTCACTGTTTTTCAGACGGTTTCATCTCGTGGGAGCAATTTTTTCAGCTTTTCTCTGCGGTTTCGCGCGGGTTGTGTCGGTGCCGCCTCGGTGCGGCTTCTCGTGGGCGCCTCCTGCCGCTCTCGCTCTCCTCGACCGATCGGAACAGCGCCGCAGCTCAGAGGGAAGAAAAAGGACTTGCCCACCACGCCAGTGTGTGGACTCGCGGTGATGGTTCCCCTTGACCTGGAAGCGATGCTACCTGCGTCAGGCTCGTCAGTGGATCACCGATTCAACAGCAGGGTAGCAGCTTCGTCTCATCACTGTAAACCCGTGTTTGATTTAATACTACTACACTCTTTAATTCTTAAATGGGGGGAAAAAATGGAGAAGGGAGCCATGCACATGCAGACTCACGCGATCGGACTGAACCTTCCTTCAAAAAATTAAAATAAAATAAAAATCACAAACCATTTCTATCCGACCGCAGCAGAGCCGGCGACATCGCCGCGTACACCCGTCCGTCCCTGGAAACGGAAGCCCAAGAGAAACGTCGTTATCCGAGGGATCTGCCTGCATGATATGGGTTATGCGTAGAAAAAACTACAATGGTTTATTAAGACCCATTTTATGCGTTCCTTCGCACGTATAACTCCAGTTTGTTGCTTGCACATCTCTGCATAATACAAAGTGCCGCCAGTTTCGATCAGTTCCAGCCCCCCCGGGCAGGCAGGTACAAAAGCAAACCGCAACTGAAGGTGATCCTCTGTGTGTGAGTATACGCATAACTCGCACTTTTTCCTTATTTTGTGGCGCCAATGCTTTTGTCTGCCATGTACAACTTGTTTGTCTACTTATAATAAGTTTATTTATCTACCAGTAGCTACTGATAGATGCGTACCGGAAAGGTACTCAACCGAGAGTTCCTTTTTTGTTAGTACGAGCTACTAGTCAGTGACGGACCTAGAAATTTTATGGAGCCTACTCGAATACCACGAAATGGATAACATGTTCACACAAATATTAATTACTAACATAATCATAGGTAAAACTAAAACAAAATCTATGATTATACATATCTAACACATAGAAATGGATCTATTTTGAATGATTTCCACTCTTATATGTTATCAGAATAAGACGATTAGTACTAATCTTTGTTTTAACTCTAGGCCGGGAGCCTGGGCAGGCGCCCAGGGTCGCCGGGCCCTGTGTCCGCCCCTGCTACTAGTTGTCCTAGCTTTGGAAACTTCCTCCACTATAAACTCTGGAGGCCCATCAACACAGTACATACCGACACGATCAAACAACTCAGTTAACATAATTTACTGCGTAGGCAGCAAGTACTAGTAGTGACACATTCCTAAGCTACATTACATAACAAAAACAAATCGACATCCCTAGTTTTAGTACGTACTACATCATCAGTAAGAGTGCGGAATAAGCTCTTTGCCTTTTGGCATGCTTACTTCTTTCGATCTCGGCCATCATCTGGCCCCAAAACCTATGAGCCTAACTTGTCAAGGACTGCTCTAATGACTGTTGAACAAACTATTCTGGCAGCCACCCCCCGTGTCCTTCTCGTCTCCCTGTCGTGTGAACAAGAGCGGCATTTTTCATGCCAAGCGTGATCGATCAGTTTACAGTGCAGGAGACGATCCATCGGGCCCGGAACGTTAAAGCCGCTATAATTGCGGCACATTCCTCCTCCTGCTGCTGCCACAATAAAGCTAGGTAGGCTTACCTACAAGCCCTCTAAAGATCGCTTTGAAGCAAACAAGCAGACAACTCCTCCGCAATGATTCAGTCCAACTCTCCTCAAAACATGGCTTGATCGCAGGTTATTTTTTTGGTTTGCCTTTGCGAGCAGCGACACACTTACCCTGCATAGTAGTGTAGTAGCATAATTTACGCCCCGTTCCATCACTTGCCCCACTTTAGATAGCAGTAGACTGCTGTCACTTCTCCATGGCTTTCTTCTTTGCCTTTGTAGAAGAAAGTTCTTGCCGAGCTGGACAAGCCCAACCAAGGAAGCAAAGCGATATTTACAAAAGCAGCAGCCTGCTCATCCCAAGCGAGCTCATCATGGCAACCACTAGTCTAAGTTCTCGGCCTAGTAGTCTTTAAAAAAAAAGGCTTAATTACATAAATCATCCTATAAACTAATTAGAGTTTGAGATTTCCATCCATAAACTTTTTTATTGCATATCCCCACCCATCCAATAAGTTTTGTTGCAAAAACCACCCCAGTTGACACATGTTTAATAATTTTATATATTTTCATTGATATAAATTTAAAAATAAGTTAAAGTAAATAAGTTTAATATTGTTAAAGATTTTTAATGAGTTTAATTTCTCTTATTTTTATAAAAATGTATCCAAATTTTGAACTTTATGGAACACTATTCGAACTTTAATTGACATTTTTGTTGCGCATTTTCTATAGAAAAATATGAAGATTACATTTTTAAAATTTTATATGTTTCATAAAACATTATTGGCTATTATAAATAAACAAAAACATGTTAAATTAATTAAGCATGTGCACATTGGGGTGATTTTTGCAACAAAACTTACTGGGTGGGTGGGGATTTACAACTAAATGAATTATGGATGAGAATCTCAAACTTTAAGTAGCTTATGGGGTGGTTTATTTGCAATTAAGCCAAAAAAATCGGCCTTAAATGTGTACTAGTTTAAGCCTAAACGAGTCCCATTTGGGGCGTGGTTAATGATAGTAATGCACGGCACGGCATGTCCGGCTTCGATCCTACTCAACTACACGGAAGTGATCATTGCTGCTTCTTGGCGCGGTCCCGGCGATCGATTAGGCACCCTGATACGGAAGCATAGCGTAATGTTTCTGCTCGGAGTCCCGTGCAGATGGATCCGCCATTTGCGACAACCGGGCGTCAAATCTCAAGCAGCGGATATAGAAATACCGGTGCCGTGCGACCAGTTGAATAAACTTGTGCTCCCGAGATATACTCCGTACTCCGCTAAGATAAATTCCGACGCTAAAGAAATGGCAATTCAGGAGTCAAGGCTCTGCAGAGTGCGCCAACGTTCAGAGTTTCTTTTTACTCAAACAGTTTTAAAGTAATTGTCATTCTGACTAGGTATGTTACACTCTGTTTTCTGCATAGTTTTTCACTGCACGACTGGACTGCAAACTTGTTTTATGCATCGTTTTTACTTTCACTGAGGTTGTTAGGTGGGGATCAATCGGTTACTGTATCTTTAAAGGAATGGGACCATGCTACTGTATGACTGAGAGCAACCAGAACGCTGCGTGGTGTCATAGGATTGAAACCAGGCGCAGCAGCAAACCATTGTGGCGTAAGCAACTACCCTGAATGCATCTGCTAGGGGACAACCCTATCTATCTTACCACATCAATAATGGGAAAAGGGGCACCACCGTGCCCAGATTAAACTGCAGCATCAGCTGCTGCTCCACATTCACCCCTCACAACACAAGGACCACACTACCGTCGCCATCACCACCGGAACCACCATCATGATCGTCTCCCTCCGTGGCGGTCACAATAATCACCATCACCATGCCCAAGATATAGTTTTATATCTGATCTCTCATCCAAAGGCAGTGAAGTTAAAAAAAAAAAGAGTTGACGACATTCCACCAAGCAAAGTGTTTGTTAGAACAAAATAAAATAAAGGGCATTATACACACCAACGTGTAGTGAGGAACCATTTATGTTATTAATAATTAGATTTACAAAATACAAAGTTCAACCTTGTCTTCTTTCATCTTCTGTATCATTGCTTAAGGAGAGATCTATTTGAGAGATTGCGTAGTCCGTTGATTTCCGAGGCCCTATAAGACTCGAGCAGCTAATTATATCTACACGGAGTATGTAGAACACCTCCAATTAATAGTTGTGCATAGTGGTCGTATCTTTAATTGAGTATTGCTCGTCCATGTGCAATATGTTTGAGTTGAATGTGCATGTTGAAGGTGCCTTTTACGTTGCCGAAACCAAATCATAAATATTGTCATCGTCAAATTAGATCTAGACAGAATATGTCGATGAAGAGGATAACCTTTGACTCGTCAGTGCCCAAGCTTGTGTCTTCATCAACTCGAACGAAAGGCAGTGATGGACCCAACAAATTCTTGGTATGGTGAAGCCGTAACACTAATTTAATCCAACAAAGAAAGGGTACAAATGCTAATCAACAATATAGATGAATAAACAACATGTACCTCTTCTATGAAAAGTAAACAATAGCATTTGATCCATACAATCCACATATATAAAAGAAAAATAATAAACATGTCAATTCAAGATATACTGATTACAAGTTCATGATGATAACTAAATATATCAAGATATGTTATAAAATTCACTGAATGCATTACCTTCACTAAAACACTAGGCATGTCTAATTAGGTCTTCTAGGAGGCACAGATAATTTAATTTCTGGTCTTTTATGGCTTGAAATGTCTTCTTAATCATATTATAGCTAAGTGTTTGGCAACTAATTTATCCTTCATCGGACAAGATAAACTAGCAGTACGACCATGCTAGAAAAACTGGATGTGGGCTGCTTGTAGCCTATGGCTTGAAACTGTTATGGGCTAGCAAAATATAAAGCCCATTACCCACGTGAGCCCATACCCCTTCAACAAATGGAACTGCTCCTCTTTTTTTAGAAACCGGAATATATTTTAATATTTCAGCCGCTACATCGATAAATGCATAAAGCTGTTTGGAGACTTTATTATAATTTGGAAGTAGCCAATACCTTTAGCAAGGTAGAACCTTCAAAATCCAACAAAAGCAACACTAAAAAGCTCACCAAACAATCCTATTATTATGAAACCAGCCATGTTTGGCAAAAATCTCCATCGCTCAGATCTCAAGCACACGACATGCCCTCTTTATTGAAGATCTATCTTCTTCCTTCTCTTTATTGAAGAACTGCTCCTCTCTTCGTTTTCCTTTAGCTTAGCACTCGATGAACATACCCGATTTTTTACCTTAAAAAAAAGAGACCCGATTTTTTTTAATTCTGAATAATTCTAAAACTTTAAAACTAGTGTGAGTAAAAAAAGATTTATAAAACTAGGAAAGACACTCTCTTAAATGACTTCCACAATCGCCCGGTAAAGCCCATAGCATTCAGAATGGGATGCATTGAAAAACATCGTATAAGACAATTGCTGGAATTACAAGGCAATCAACTACAAATTGTTACTGCTCGTCATTTAGGGCAATTTTTTATCAGCGAACAGATTCCGCCATGCCTACGCCCAGCCAGAGAAGAGGACTCACTTCTCCGGTAGTCAAGGCAGCCGTAATCATTGTCTGCCATGCTCATGCCTAATCAAGCCATGGCGTCAAAAAAAAAAAAACCCTCAAAATCATGGCGATCTCCATGGCAAGGAGGATGAAGAGAGGAGAGGTAGGGAGTACTCGACGTTAGATTTAGGTATGGCAGCCGCCATGCCATATTGAAAGATCCACCTACGATAGAAGGGTGGATACCCAGTTGCAGATTGGTGGAAGATGCATGTTTATGTGATCCAAACAACATCTTGTTGCCACGAAAAGCAATAGTATGAATATCCAGCCTTCCGACCTCATGGAAGTTTATATCACAATAAGGCCGTGCCTTGCCAAAATGGAGGAAGTTTATCTATTTCGTGAGTAACGACATCTTTGCTTTTCTGACGGTGCTTGGTAGCTGAATGCATAACTTGCAAATCTTGGTCCCACGTATGTGAGTCTCGAATACGTGTGTTGAGTTGTGCCACGATGGAGTAACAATTCTCAAGATATTCTTGCTACGAGCAAGGCATATAGTAATTCTTGTGCACAAGCTTGAAAGCATATAGACCAAATTGCTCTGTTGAGTAGTAAATGCTGGAAGTGTCGCTTCAATGAACTCATGAATATTCACTTTATGTGTTAATTACTATACGCCCGAGGTTCAAGCAAATTAAATTAAAGCCGAGTGAGAAGTACTTAAAAATCCCTGTGCTACTAACAGCTAGAGTCGATCGAAAGCACACACTAGAGCATGCTCTCACGCAGCTGGAGCAAAGCGGCCATTTATGGCATCGATTGGTTGGCACTTATCGGCGCAGCATATATACTTTGAACGTTCCCAGGCTAGCAGAGCTGGATCATCTGTCGGCATGTACTCAAGGTTAAGGTTATCGCATCAAGGTCTGCCCGTCCCCGCCAATATCGTCGTCGTTGTCGTCTTCGGCTGGTGATTGGCGATGTGGGTTCTCTCTGTTCTTTGAGCGGCGCAACTCAGATATAAACGTTAATAATGATCGAATAATGCACTGGTACTTACAAACTCCATTTTCACATGCCCGGACCATGTATGTTGTTTGGATATGCAACTCACATATAAACATTCTTGGGAAGTCTACGTGATCTTCGTACGCTCTCATCAGCATTATCATGTAAAACACACTACCGAATAAACGTATACGTATGTCCTGTGTCTGATTGGATTACGTACGTGTGAGGTCGTGAGGACTCGGACACACGACAGGTAGGCGCAAGAGTGTCGTACGAGTATCTGCACACCTGCCGACCAGCGTTTGAGAAACCGTTACGCGAGAGTGACACGCACGTACGTGTGTATCGGTACTGCCTCTCTGCTCTTGCTCTCTACCAACCGAGACACCTGGTGACTGTGAGCAATGAAACAAGAAAACAAGTGCTGCGTACGTGTATTGGTACTGTCTCCACTGCTAATTAGACGGATACCGTACGAAAAGGAAATCGACGATCCATTCGAAAAGGAAAAAAAAGGGAGAACATAGCACCTGCAAAGGGGGGATACGGCCAACATGAGAAGCTGAACACCTTTGCCTGTAATGACGAAAGGAACATGCTCGTGAGAAACAAATTGGATGCTCTGTAGCCGAGATCAGAGGTGCAAATATTAGACAATAGCTATCAGCATCTCTAATAATAGCTATCAGCGTCAGCGGTCCTGTGATGTCTCGTATCCGTTGTAAACCTGTTCTGTTCGCCGTTGATAATCGCAGAGGAGGATGACTAGTTGTGAACAGTAGCACAACTAATACGGATCGTCTCCGACGTGCCTGCCGCCGGGTGTGTGTGCAGATGTGCAAACGACACCTGACTTGACAACACAACAACTGGACACGCGCTTGGACGATCTGCTCCCTGGGGCCGGTAGGTAGGCTCGATGGATCCTGAAATCCTTGCCTGGGGCATGAACGATGAACCATGAATGAATGAATGAATGTACGGAGAATGGATGACGGGACGTTTCGGTGGTGATGGATCCACTGGCAGTGGCCAACGGACGAATCGATGATCCGACTCGTCACATCACATCCGCACACAGGCGCCGCCCCACCCGGGAAAGTGGTCGATGCCGTTCCAACCACGAGAACAGCAGGCAACCCGAGAGAGAGTATGGAGGCGCGACTGGGCGCGTTAAAGACGCAGCTTTTGCATTGGTGGGCTACAGAACGTCGCAGGCCTCGGACGCGGATCCGTATCCTGTGCAGTAGCTCACTCAATGCAGAGAGCCGTACTACTTAGAACAGTAATTTGTGAGAGGAGTAACAGTATGCTGCATTAACACTGTAGCAAAGGACAATGTTAATAGTAGTTCGTGGTACTGTAGCGTCTTTTTTTTATTGTTTCATAGATTCTGTAGCTTCTGATCTTATTCATTCATTCCAAATCCAACGCCTATGAATTGAGTTAATTCCGGCTGCAGAACCCTCTCTGCATTGAGACCTCCAATTCAGAGGATCTCAACGCCTCGGACGCTGCCCAGTCGATGTACGCGCGCGCGGACTGCTCACTTCTTCTCTCTTGTGTTCCTTCAACGATGGCCTAGGCTGGAACGGGAATGGATGGAAGCAGCAGCGGAGCAGCCGTTGCCCGTTGGCCCCCGCTGCCGCCCATGCGGAATCTTCCCATTGCAAGCGCTGTACAATGGCATCCCGTTAAGTACTCGGTCTGCGGGGCGAGCCGCCGGGCAACGTTCGGGTGTACTACAACAACCTGCGAGCGAGCGGCGGCGGCGGGCAGGTCAACCGAACCGTCGGAGTCCGCTGACAAATCCTTTTTCGGTGTCTCCTCCAGGTCGTCGGCCGGGCGGGCCCCACCCCTCGTCTCCTGGTTCGTATGTATTCCGTGCGTGCGTCATCAACCTTTTTCAGTTCGTTCGTTCCGACACCCGTTGGAGTTTGGAGCCGGCAAGACTCGTAACCGTGACCGTGTTAGCTAAACCGTTGGAGTTTAGTACTACTATAGTACATTTTGCATGAGTTGCAAAGATGATTAGTAGTGTCAGTATGTCACATGAACTAGTACATGGGTACTCTAATGATCACGCTAGTCCGTAAGACCAACTCTAGTAGAGGTTCTCATTCAAGCCCCAATCCTAAATTTTGCATGTCAAGAATAATATCCTCTCTAGCAGGGCTGTTATTTGAGCATGCAAAATACATAAGCATGTAAATTATCTCTCGCACCATCAAGTTTTGAAGCCTCCTATTTTCCCTTCAAACATGGATCTTACCATTTATTTATTTATTTTTTGTCTCTTTTTCCCTCTTCTCTCTTGTCTTTCTTTTCTCTTCTTCCTCTCCTGTGCCCGACACCGCCGCTGCCTGCCTCCCACCGTCAACGGTCGGGCACGCCACCTTCCTCCCCGTGCCACCGGTCGAGCGCCCCCCCCCCCCCGCCCGCCCGACCTCCCCTCCCCCTCGCCTCTTCTCCCTGCGCGGTTACACCCCGTCGCGCCGCCCCACCGCTTCCTCTCCGTTGCGCCGGCCCGCCGCCTCCTCTCCGCCTGACTCCGTGATGGGCAAGGGCGGGCCGGAGCCGCCGCCACGAGTGTGGCGCAACGGTGTCGGCGTCTGCATCGGCCAGGCACGCTGCCTCCCTCCCTCCGCCGCCCTCTCCAGCTCGGTCCCCAATCTCCGTCGCCTCTTCCTCAGCAAGAACTCCTCTCCGGCGAGATCCTCGACTCCGTCCGGAGGAGATCCGACGAGATCCCAAGCTGTCACCGCCTCCAATCTCTCGACGCCTGCGCGAGCTTGCCTTCCTTGGCCATCCTGTCTCACTGAGCTGAATTCCCAAGGCAGCTCGCCCGCCGTTGCGCCGCCGCCCACTGCCCTGAGCTCTCACGCTGTTGCGCCGCCACCCGTTGCCCTGAGCTTGCCCGCCATCGCGCCTGCTAGTCGTTGGTGTTGCATTCTCAATGACGCATGGGTCCCACACACAGAAGTGGTATGAGTCACTGACTCGTGGATCCCACTCGTCAATGTGAATATAGGAGCCTGTCTTTTAGTTGTACTACTGGAGTGGGGAACAAATTTTGCATGCCCAGATTTGCATGCTGGCATGTAAATAGAAAAATAGGAGCTTTGTTTTTCATGCCCTACTAGAGATGCTCTAAGTTCAGTTTGTCATGCCGTGCTGATCGACCCGTGTTGACACTTCCAACGTTGCACCAGGAATATTGGTATCCCCGGCAACGGCGTCAGAAATGCTTATTGATATTTCTAACGTCATCATTAAGTTTTCTTATCAACGAAGCCAGAAATATTTATTGGTAATTTTTAACGAATACAGAGAGTCCGCAAGCGCACAGAGAATACCATTGTAGCATTTCACCCGAAAGTATTCAGGGTATTGTATTTGTTTTATCCCAAAGGAAGGCATATGATTGATCATAGTAATTACCATATTTCTAGACATTGCACATTGGATTATGAGACAAAGTTCTCACATGGGTAAGGGTAATGATAAACATAGTAGTGCACACACAGATAGCACACTCAGGTGAGAGAAATATTAGTTTAGTGGAGAAGGACAAAGAAAAAGTTAAGTTCCTCTATTGTTTTTATATAGTTATATAGTCTATATTATATACTAGTATACAGATATAAGACAATGCAAGACAATCAGATCATCACATCCTGGGCATCCGGTTTTTTTCCTGCATCCACAGTACGATTCCGGCCAAGAGCTTATTGCATAGCCAAACGTGGGGGATTTCAAAGAACAGATAGGACTTTCACCACCTACTGCCTACCCCTAGCAATCTGTGGGCTACACGTTAAATAATGCATTCTATTGTTGTAAGCACCACACTTACATCTCTATAACAATACTCCTAATCCCTTAAGTGATGGATCAGAAAAGAAGTAATCACATTTAAGTGAACACTAAGCACATGAAAATGATTTAAGTCACACATTAGTCATGCATCATTATAACGATATGAATAAAGAGTATAGTAAGGACTTATGTCTAACATGGTAATATAGTATGACTACATTACTAACATGCAAGCATAATAACCACATATATGAATGGATCATATAATCAAACAAAAAACACATGACCCAAGCATAACTATATAGAAAGACTAAATAAATTAAAGAGAATAAAGCTTTATAAAAAAAGAAAGATACATGAGCCATACCACAACTCCAAAGAAGACTTAGGAACTGAAAAAGACTATATTGTAAGTCTAACTCCACTAAAACTAAAAGAAATCACGAAATGGTAAAGAGAGTAATGCTTCCTGGTGTGTGCTTTAGAGTAAGGCCTCTCCTTTGAATTTATACTGCCCAAGGTCGGTTACTGAAGTCGGTAACTTGCACCAAACATGCACAACCGTCATTGGAGAGCCGCCAGGAGATGACATGTGGAGGCGATGCATGACAAGTGGGTCCTCTAGTCCTGTGACACTGTACGGTCGGTTGTTATGTCGGTTTGCTCTTGTAGGTGGGCCAGTCAATCCGTGGGAGTCCCAGGTGGCGCGTTCTGATTGGTTGAAATTGTGTTTCTTCGCTACATGGGTGTGTTTCCTCCTCTATTTCATTATTTCTCCTGCATGTCAGTGATTCTCCGAGCTATAGTGGATTTTTATTAATTCTAATTAACATGCATGGTGGGAATATATAATCTTTTTTTTATTTTGAGTAATGTTGATGGCCGGAAAATGTATTTAATGATGGTCAACAACCCAATTGTTCTGCAATAAGCATGGCAGCACCTACGGCGACCTGACGACGCACTATGCCTATGCCGGAATGACACCGAGAACGGCTTAAGAGCAGCAGTGCGCCAGTGAGGAGGGAGTGGGTCAGCAGCCTACCGTGGCAGCTCACAACAGAGATGTTGTGGGAGCGCGCGAAGGCCGGAGGAGCAAAAGAGCTAAAGGGCGAGGAGCAACGAGGAGGGGTGCAATACAAGGATGGCGAGTGTGGCATCCCAAAATTTATCAAGGTTAAAAATTAGAGTTAATTAAAATTTTCTCTCTTAATCATATCTCTTAACAAATTTTCTTTTCAAAATGAAAATGCCACTAGATTGAAACTAGAGATGGCAGGGAAAATTTTCTAAAATAAAATACGTGGTCAAGTGCTTGTTAGCCTGTGTGCTTTTCCTTAGTTGAGATTTGTTTGCCATTTCGAGTTTAAGTCTCTATTTGAAGTCGATTTGATTGGAAACCCAAAAGAAAACCATAAAATGTCAAACCTTTCCTTCTTTCTCCTTTCCCCTCGAGCCGAAACCCTCTCTTCGTCTCTCTCTCTATTCTTGGCCTAACCCAACTTGCCCTCTCCCTTGTCCTCTTCTCGACTGGGCCTCGCCCCTCTTGGCCCAGCTCCCTCCCCTCCGTTTCTCGCCTGGGCCTCGCCCTCTTCTTTCCCTCACGCGACCCAACCAGCCCGCCTCTCTTCTCCTACTCGGCCCAACACCCCGCAGCCCACCCGAACACCTCGCCTTCCTCCTCCCCGCGTTGTCTTCCCCACCGAACCGGCGCCACACGCCATTCTCCGTCTGCCCGAACCGTCTCATCATTGCGACACGCCCTGAGCCGCCTTCACTCGCTCGCAGACACGCTCGAGCTGTCGCCTCACCCTGGCCGCTGCCCACCACCTTCACTTGCTGTCCAACGAACATAGCACCGCCAGTATGAGCAACCAGAGCCACCTACGCTATCAACGCCACCGCGATTAGACCGCTCCACGCCACCGCCCTGTTCACTGTGCCATGCGTTTCATACCTCGCCGTCGGGGCCTTGCTGGTCAGCAAACGCGCCTGCCTCGCCATCACTCGCAGCACGACGCCACCACATCGTCGTTGATGCGACCACACCCTGGCCGCATCAAAGCTGCCTTGTGCCAACTCCCGCCATAACCGCGCCCAGCTCGCTGCTCGGCCCCACCCGCAGTGCTGCACCCACGTGTGCGAAGCCCGCAGCCGAGTGCCGCGCCCGTCAAGTCCCCCTCCTCCTCCTGTGCCTATAAAAAGAGACCCCCGCTGGCTTCCCCCTCAGACCAAACCAAGCCCAGCCCGAGCCGTCTTTCCCCCTTCGTCGCGAGTCCTTTTCCCTTGCCCCGCCCCTCCCACAATCACCTCCAGAGAGCGCGACGATCCTCGCGCTCTCCCCCGGCCTCCTTCCCCATTGAGTTCCTGCCACCGCGGATCTACTCCAAGCTCGCCGGAGTTGCCAGCCATGGTGCCGCCATCTGTTCCCCCTCTGGCCGCCGTGCACTGCTCCCTTTCCTCCTAGCCGTTCATTAGGCAGCCGACGCACGAGATTAGAAGCCCACAAACCCCTTCGCTATTTTAAATCCTGGCTGCCCTCCTCAGATCCAATGGCCCAGATCAGCCCGGTCCAAGGTGGAACCGTAGACCGAGCCTCCTCCGCTAGTCCACCATCCCGTACACCCGGTCCACCACATTTCATATATAAAAATAATCCCAGAAAACACAAAAAAATCCCAGAACCCTACCACTTTGCATCTAGCCCCCTGCACTTTGACCTATTCACATTTTAGCCCCTAACTTTTTGCAACCAAGCCCCTGAACTTTTCGATAATGATAGAGAGGTCCCTGCAACTTTCTAAAATTATAGAAAAGCCCCTAAAACCTCTAAAATGCCATAACTTTCAAACCGTAGCTCTGTTTTGAGTGATTCTTTCGCTCACGCGTCCGTCTCAGGATAGTACCCAGTGGTACTGCCCATAACCTCTGTCCAAAATCTCACAAGCCATCGCTAGGTCAAAACCCATGCTATTTTTGTAGTATGTTTTCTTTTGCTCGATTTGTTTGAAGTTTATTCGAATCGTGTTTGTTCTTGCTATTTTTTTATTTCTTTCATAATAGTTTATTTATAATGCATAGCTATGTGCACTAGACTATGTGATGTCCAAGGAAGCCCTAGGAAACCCGGTATCTACGCGCAAGGCCGAAGCACAAGTTGCACGGAAGGACCTGAAGACCCGGACTCCGCCGACAAAGCATAAGGACCAGAAACGCGAAGACGAGTAAAGACTGATAGCGTTTTGGGGCAAGCTTTACCTATTCCTTCATCATGATTGCTCCTATTATTTTGAAAATGTGCCCAATTTAGAGCCTACTTCTTATATGCATTATTCCTTGTCACTTTACCATTGCTTAGTTGAAACCCACTTGTGTGAAAGCTAACGTTCTTATCGCCTATATAAGATATAAATGTTAGATCCTTGTTTTGCCGCAATTGCTATCCAACTACCTTGATAAACCTAGGAAGTTATCAATAGCCTAGCTAATGATGACGCCACCCTTGCTAGTATACGCTTAGGACCCTGTGATTTATATCACCATACCTATACACTACAATGTTTTACAAAATGGGTGAAAATGTGTTTGGTGGTGTGTGTGCGAACGGGTGAGTGTTATATCAACCGTGTGGAGATGAAGCTGGATGGGATAGACTTGGCCATGGGCAAGACTCCTTAGTACTGGTGCAGAGTACTTGGTGCTGGTGTCTTCGGTGTAGGTCCACCTGTCATGGACGAGTGCTAGCCCTACCGCATAAGAACCAATAGCAAGATCTCAACTTGGTGGTATTTTTAGTATGACCACAGAACCTGTATGGGTAGGACTAACGCGGAACCTGGGTAACGCAGCAAGGAAGTATCACCCGGCGAAGTAGGAACGGGCTCAGGGGTTGGTTTTGGTGCAACGATGATAAGTCTAGTACTTGGCAAAAATTTATGACTGTGTGTCATCATTGGTGATATGACTGTGTGTCATAATGGTGGAACCCCTGAGCTCCAGGGTGGACTTGTGGCCGTGCCTGGGTGAAGTGAGAGTGTTATGCACTTATTTGCAAAGAGTGCATAGCCTGTGGGTGCAACATACTAAGCTCTACAGAGTTATCCCTAAATCATTCGGATGTCCGTTGTCACTGGTCATGGCACACCAATTCTTTGGGCTCTTGATAATAGCAAATCCTTGACATGTGAGTGAGTGTAGTAGACACCCGTATTTTGGTGAATGGTGTTAAGAAGGTGTGCCAGAGTCATTATGAATGTGTGTTGGAAAAACCATTGGGATCGATTGTAATATCCCTCAGGTCCAACCAACCAAAAGCTATAAAATTGTTTTCCTCACTCGAAAACCCCCCTTTGGTTCTATAGTAAGCCCTTGCACTCGCGCTTTTCTGCAAATTCTGAACCTTACCCAATTCCTTGAGACCTTGACCACTCTCCCAAATGCATGAATATATCCCTTGCTAGAGGTAGTGCTTACGGAGGTACCTTACGTACTCACTCTTGCCTCATTTTATTTTAACCAGCAGAAGATGGAGAATCCATTAAAGTCGACGAGTAGATCACGTCCTATGCTCGTGTTTTCCTGTGGAGTTATCAAAGCTTTGTTCATTTTCTCCTTAGTCCGGATTGGCTTGATCAATCCCTTTTGCTTGTAAATTAGAACTTGTATGTGTGTATCGTCCCTGTGTGGACTTAACAAAGGTTGTACACCGACTGTGTATCATTTGTTCGTGTGTACCAACTACTGATCTAGGAATTGGTACGGTAAACACGGGTTATTCCTGGAGGCCAAGTTGTAGAGCGACGCGTGGTGGGACTAAGGTTTCGTAATTGGTGGTAGTGTTGTCCAAATAGGCCGTGCCAAGCATGTCGGTCCGAAGCACGTAAAATTTGGCCCGACCCAAGCACGACATGGCCTAGTTAATTACGTGTCGAGCAAGCTACGTGCCCGTGCTTGGGCCGAGGGGGCAGCCCAACGAGCGGCGTGGCCCACATGAAGTTATCCCATAAAAGCACAACCCGTTACACAGTATGTCCACACATGTAGCCCACATGATGCAAAAATCAGCCCAGCAAAGCCAATCCACAGTCCATGATATCCAACCCTAGATCCCTACCTGCCCGAACTGCCCGCCAGGCCACCATCCTCTTCCTAACCCTACACCACCATCGCTCACCCTCCCGACTCACGCCGCTATCTCTCGCCTACGTGCGCTGCTGCAGCTGCTGGCCGGCAGATCCGTCGCCACTCCTTGGCTGCACCACTGCAGCCCCACTTGCAAGCAGAGCCGCGCTGCTCGGCCACACAGAGGTTTCCGTGGTTGAGCGGGAGTGCCTGAAGGAGGAGCTCCGACGGCGGGCAGACGACAAGGAAAGGTGGGCGCGGTGGTCCCTCGGCGTGGTGCTCTTCATGCTCCCATTCGAAGACGCCAGCGTGCTACCGTCATGTGCTCAAAGCGCCGCTCCTAGCGCTGCCGCCGGACTCGGTGTTGCCGCCGGCTCGCTGGCAGTTGTGCCTAATGGGCCTTCTAGGCTATCATACCTAACGGGCCGGCCTGGCCCAGTTAACACATTTTGTGTCATGCCATGGGCCTACTCCTAGACATGTGGGATGGCATGACATGACCCAAATTTAATTCTATGTCGTGCCGACCCGAAATGAAATGGGTTGTGCCATTTCATGACTGGGCTGTGCCATTTCATGCCTAGGTCGGGCCGGGCCGGGCGGCCCGTTTGGATAACACTAGTTGGTGGCATGCATACGCTAGGTGCTTGACTGCTTGGAGCCTAAAAGGCCGCACTTGATGTCTTGATGGGCTCGGCCGCTAGCCTCTAAAAAAGATAATGGAGCTGGAGCGTTGCTCGACTGGTTGGCAGGTCTTAGCGAGGAAATGAGCTTTATTCTTAGTGCTTTTCAAACGGCCGCATATGGCACGACACGGCCCAAGCACAGAATAGCATGATCCATTGAATTTCAGGACATGGCAAGCCACCCATCGAGCCACACTCTCAGTCCATGACACAACACAAATATATCTAGTCATGCTGGGCCGGCCTATTAGGTCTATCAGGCATGATGGCCTAACTCTTGTCCGTGAGACACATCATCACCACGGATGAACAGTCGATGGGAGGCTGCCTCAAAAACTATTCATCCAAATGGGTCGGCTGCGAGGCGATGGGCGAGGATCTACGATGATGATTGTTGTGCCATATGCCAGTGGGGGCTGCGGCATGGGACAAAGAGACGCGAGGGCGGCCATGGCACGAGACGAAGAGCCACTTGAGTGGCTGCGGCGTAGGCATGTGGTAATGGTGGCGCGGACGTGGGATGGCCTCTGTAGCGAGCGAGCGGGGCGGTTGTGGCACAAGACGAAGAATGGTGGTGTGTTGCCCTGGCGTGGGACGAAGAGGTGTGGCGGCGGCTATGGATTGTAGGAGGATGCTCCAACGAGGAGCGGATCTGACGAACAGGTGTGGCCATGCGGACGAGGACATGACGCGCCAGTGGCGGTGTCATGTGCTTGGGCGATGATGAGTGGATGAGAATGAGTGAGGAGTAAGGGCCTAGCCGAATCGGCTTGTTGGGCGGTTGTCTGGTCGGCCTGGCAATGGGGTGGGGCAAAGCCGGGGGAACGACAACCATCCTCGCTCCGTCCCCACCCTGTTTGGCTTAACGGGGAGGGGGGGGATCATGCCCCATCCCTATCCCCGCTAGGTCCCCGTTCCCTGTCGGGGCTGCGTGAGGGTTGCCGACGGTGATGACAGACGGTGATGCCTTTGCGAGGGTCATCGACGGTGGCGACGAACGGCGACGGCTTCGCTCCAACTGAGGACGATGATGGCGGCGCTTTGTGGGGTCGATAGCGATGGCTTCGCGGGGGTTGACGACGGTGGCAACGACTCCGTAGTTGTTGATAGTGGCCGCGACGGCAACGCGGGTGTCGATGGGCGAGGCCAAGTCTCTGAGAGCGGGCGGTGGTAGATTAGGGATTAAGGAGGATAACTTGTTGGTTTATATATCTTCAATGGACTATATGGGCTATTGGGCCAACTGAATCTAATAGTAAGTTTTTTCTCTTATCGGGTCACCGTGGGACTCCACGGGGGAAAAGTTATCCCCGGCCCCGCCCCATTTCTAATCGGAGCCCTGCCCCGTCAGCCCGGTGGGGAGAATCTTAGCCCTATCCCTGCCCTGATCGGGCGCACGCCCTACGAGGCCCCATCCCCATTGGGGGAATTGACGGGACGATTGTCTGGTGTCTATTGGGCTGCTTATGCCACTAAGCTCTTGCGGGTCGTGCCATGATGGACGAGTACCGGGGCTTTGCGTGTCGGGATTAAACATATTGTGCCCATGCCGTCTGTCATGCCGCCCCTTTGACCCAAGCCGGGCGCGTAGTCTCGGTGGTGTCGGCTCGAGCACAAAATTAAATGGACCATGTCATGCTCGGACCCGACCAAAAATTTTGTGTTTCGGGTCAGCATGTTTGGCATGTCCTGTTTGGCCAGCACTATCTATGTCTTATTTTTTAGGCCGATATCAGGCCTCCTCTTTTTCGAGCGCTCTTACTGATCAAGCTCATACCGTGTTGTGGCCTGCACAGGCTCAGTTTCTACCGGGCAATGCTCGAGACGTGTAAAAATAGGAAGAAGTCCTTTTAGCCTCCTTTAACTATTGTTGAAGTCCATTTGTCCTCCCTCGATTACAAAACCGGGTACTCGTGCTCTTTTATCTGTTAAAGCCGTTTGTTTTTTCCTCCCACGACTGTTTTGATTGGTGGTTTTATCTACATGGCGCACATGTGACATAGAGAAACACATACTTAATGTCACGTCATCTTTTATACAACTAAAAATTCAAAAATATACGATTGAAGATTTAAAAAATCATAATATTTTTTGTATTTGAAAATTAGTGTGTTAAATATTTTTATTTTATATACTATACAAATATGTTTTTCATCTTTAAATAATAATTGTGGATTATTACACTTCTCTCGTATCGTGGACTATCGCACCTTTAAAATTTACACTGTACACTAAGTATTTTATATGAACCAAGGAAATTATGTTTGAGTCATGAACAATATTGCATTTGAATTTAAATTTATAAATTAATATAGAAAATTTTTAAATCTCTAAAATACACATTTTTATACAAATCTGAAAAAGTTTTTGTCCATAGACTAACCTTGAAATATAAAACATCTTATAATTTTTAGATCTCCAAAAAATATTTTTTTATTATAAAAAAGATGACATAGCATTAAATATGTGTTTCACAATGCCACATATGCGCCATGTGGATAAAACCACAACTCAAAACAGTCATGGCAAGAAAAACAAACCGTTTTGATAGTTGAAGGAATACAAATATCCGGTTGTAATGAAAGGAGGAAAACTGAACTTTGATAATAGTTGAGAGGCTAAAAGCATTTCTTCCGTAAAAATAACGGGCGTCATGTCAACCCATTGGGCATGGCCCGTGTGCCCAGCTATAGTCGAGGGCCACCGTGATTTTTGTTTCCAGTGGGACGGTGGATGGTTTCTTTCATGTGGGCATTTTTTCCAGCTTTCCCAGCAGCTTCGTGCTGGTTCGTGAGTGGTCGGTCCTCGGTGCGGCTTCTCGTGGGAGTCATCTCCTGCGCTCTCGACGAGCTCGTTCAGCTCTAGAGGAAAGAAAGAAGTCAACTAGTCAAGCACTGGTTGGCTAGCATGAGCTCGATCCGGGGGCGCCGCCACTCATCACGTTCTTCGCCAGTGGACTCGTGTGAAGTGATGGCCTCTAGGCTCTAGCCCTCTACTAGTGGCGAAGTCACCATCCATGAAGGGGTCGGGAGACGGGGAGAGGCACATGCAGAGAATGAGAGAATCACGCTTGGCTCCATCCAGCTAACGCATAGACCATTTCCAATCTGGGCACAGCAGACCGTGCAGGTCGGCATATCATCACCATGTCAACTGGAATCTCCGGAGAAACATCGTTATCCGACCTGCGTGATGCGGTTTTGCTTAGTACTAGTACTAGTATATTAGTACTAAACAAGAGCAGATACTGATTAATTAACTCCAGGTTTCTGCGATTCCCCCGCACGTAATCCAGATTATTGCTTGCACATTTCCTCTTGATACAACACAAAGCGCCGACTGAGGTTCACGGTTTTCTGATTCTGTGGCGCCCTACTACTTTCTTTTGTCAGTTACTCGGTCTACTTGTTCTACTTATTAATCTAAAAGTACATGACGGGTGCATATACCTCCTCCAGTTGACAACCTCGGATGCCCATTAGCACAGTGCCCAAATATCTGTTATATAAACAGCAAGTAGCAGTAAACATTTTACCAAGCCTAAAGAATTCCAAATCGACATCACTGGAGATGACTGGTTCACCAGTAAAAGCAGAACAAGCGTGCCTTTCGGCATGCCAGCCGGCCTCTCCTCTTTCGATCAAAGATCATCTCTGACATTCTCATTGACCCCAACCTATATCAATGAGCCTATTTTCTCAAAGACCCAGATGCTCAAGGACTACCATTAAGTAGTGACTGCCCAACAAACGATTCTGGCATCCACCGTGTCCCTCTCCCTGCCGTGGGAGCAACAACAGCACATTATTCATGCCAAGGCGTGGCAGGATCCCTCACAGTGCAAGAGGCGATCAACCCGGGGCCCCAAACGTTTTAAAGCTGCCATGATTGAGGCACACACCACACCATCTTCCTCACCTGCAACAACAAGAGGCCTCAAGTTCGCTTTGAAGCAAACAACCAAACAAGCCCATCCCCAATGATTCAGTGCACCCCCTCAAAACATGGCTCGATTGCAGCTAAATTTTTGACCTACACTTGCTTTTTCCGTGCACTAGCACGAGTAGTAGGATAATTGTATTTGTTCCGTTCCATCACTTGTCCAACTTTAAATGGTACTACTACTTCGGAAATCGCTTTGGAGAAAGCCCTTGCCGAGTTGACAGTTGGACAATAAGCTCAACCGGGGAAGCAAAGGAGCAATATAAAAGCAGCAGCCTGCTCATTCAAAGTTCATCATGGCAAAGCACAACGTCTCAGAAATCAGACTAAAATCTGTAGTACTACTAGTTTAAGCCTGACGAGAAGTGTGAGACTCCCATTTGGGGGCGTGATTAATGATAGTAATCCACGGCACGGCGTGTCTTGCTTCGGTTCAGCAATAATTTAACCCTTTCTCGCAGAAGAGAAGGTAATAATCTAACCTGCGGCGTGATCATTCCTGTTCCTGGCGGTCCTGGCGATTAGGCGCCCTGATACGGAACAGAGCGTGAGGTCCCGCACGAAATCCAGTGCGAATGGATCCGGCATTCGCGACAAGTGACATCGAATCTCAAGCACCGAATAGACAAATACCAGTACCATGAGACTGAATACCTTGGTGCTCCCAAGATATACTCGCCCGTTCACTAGTAAGATCCATTCATCACGCACTAAACTAATGGTGGACACCTGTATTTATCTCAATTCAAAAGTCAAGGCTCTGCAGCAGCGTGCCAAGGTTCAGTGCTTGTTTTAAGTTTTACTCTTTTCGTCCTAAAATATTTGACATTCTAACTTTATCTAATTTTTTTAAAATAATTAGCATTCTCACTTCTTGAGATATTTTTTTCTCTTCTTAATACATCTCTATATCTATCTCTTTTCACTTCTTGAGACATCTTTCTCTTTTCTTAATACACCTCTATATCTATCTCTTCTTCTTCTTTTTCGCATACCTACTTTATTCCTTCTCTTCTTAATCTCTATGTCGAGGTCTAAAATGACAAATATTATGAGACGGTTGTGCGTAGTTGGACTGGACTTTGTTTTATGCATGGTTTTATCTTCACTGAGGTAGTTGGACTGGGATCAATCAGTTATGAATGTTATCAAAGGAATGGGACCATGCTACAGTTTTGACTCTGAGGAAACCAGAACCCAGTGGTGTGTGTCATAGGGATTGAAATAATGCGCACAACAAGTCATCGTGGCGTAAGCAGAGAGAGCAGCCACAGCCAACCTGAAATGCAGCTGATACAGGGTGAGACAGCCCTATCTTACCCCATCAATAATGTAAGTGCAGGGTGCGGGCGAAAAAAAAGGCACCACCACGCCCAGATTTCCTCACTCACATGGACCACAGCCATCACCATCACTACCAGAACCGTCATCATATGATCGCTTCCCTCTATTGCGGCCACAATTAGCGTGCCGAAGGATATGTAGTAGTTTCATACTGCGTATACCTATCTTCTTTGATCTCACACCAAGGCACTCGAGAGGGAGAAAGATACAGGCACTAGCTAGGAGCATTCCACTAGTTCAGCTCTACCATTCATGCACCTACAACGCAACATCGTTCTGACATTAACAACATCGTTTGCCATGCAAGGACTGTGGAGCAAGAAGGAAAGACACCACCTTCTTTCTTGAGCTATAAAAGCATCATCATCATCAACAACACCTCTTATGACAACTAGTATTGATAATTACTATACCTACCTTCGCATCCAAGGAAGTTGCTTTTTTTTTCTAGAGAAAGAAGAAAAATAAAAGCAAAGAAAAGACAAAGAGAAACGAACGAAAAAGGGGCGATTCTAGCTGGGATTCATTTTCCATGTATATTGATCGAGCCTGATACAGTACCACGCACGATGCTGACTGTTGATCGATCGCCTGCGCGAGCGACCGGGGGTTGGCTCACTGAAGCAACATCAGCCGGAGAAAGCTCAGGCAGGCTCACATCACCGAGCAGCTGTTGGGATTCTCGTCGCTGAAAACGTTGTACGGCTCGGCGTGCGACGGGTAGGCCATCGGGTAGTGCATCGGCGGCGGCCGGCCGTACCCGTAGCCCATGGCCGGGTACCCGCCGCCGTACCCGTGATGATGACCATGGCCGTTCATCATCATCATCTGATGTTGCTGTTGCTGCTGCATCATCGCCATGTACTGTTGCTGCGCCATTGGGTTCCCCTGCAGCATCTCCGGCATCGACGGCATACCGCCGCCGCCGCCGCCCTGCTGGAAGCCGGCCCCCGGCATGCCGCCGCCGCCGGCAGGCATGCCCTGTACCGCGCCGCCACTCTGCTGCATACCGCCGCCGCCCATCTGGCCCATACCGGGGAACCCGGCGCCGCCCATCATGTTGGGCCGCATCATCATTCCCGCCTGCGGCGGCATGCCGCCCATCGGCCCGCCCGCGCCATTCTTCCCCTGGTTCTGCGGGGCACCGCCGCCCTTGCCGTTCTGCGGCGGCGGGCCGTTCTTCCCGCCTCCGCCACCCTGGCCCTGCTTGCCGCCACCGTCCTTCTTCGCACCACCGCCGCCATTGTTTCCCTTGATCTGCACGGGGATCTCGTTGCCCCCGCCGCCACCGCCCTTCTTGCCTCCGTTTCCGCCCTTCTTGTCGCCGCCCGCCGGGGGCATGGCCATCGGCTTCATCATCATCTTAGGGTCGTCGTCGTACAAGTCGTCGTCGAGGCCGTCATCGTCGAACTCCTCCTCGTCGTAGAACTCGTCGTCGAACTCGCTGCCGTCGTCGTCGAACTCGTCGTCGGGCGGGGGGAGGTTCAACTTGACGGCCTTGGGGTCCTTGTTGCCCTGCGCCGCCGCTTGCGCCGGGAACGGCGGCGGCATCTTGCCGCCGCCGGCCATGAACTGGGGAGGGATCTTCATGCCCTTCATCTGCAGCTGCTGGAGCTGCTGCGGCGTCGGCTGCGGCATCATCGCCATCTTCGCGTCCTCGCCGCCCTTCTGGCCCTTTCCGCCGGCGTCCTTGGGTTGGGCCTTTCCGCCGGCGTCCTTGGGCTGGGCCTTGCCTCCGCCGCCACCCTGCTGGTTCTTTTGAGTCTGGTTTGTCACCACGCCGGGCTTGGACCCCCATAGCGACGCCGGCTTCCCGGCCTTGTTGAGCTTCTTGACAATGGTGTTCGGATCCACCAAGCCGGATACCGTCACCTTTCCCTGCTCGGCATCGATGCTGCTCTGGTAAACACCTGCACACCGTTGCATCCAATTATTACTCTCAACTCATCATACAGAACAAATATTAAATACAGTAGTAGCGAACAAGAATAGAGAACCGAAACAGCTTGTTTTTTTTTAACAAAAAAAATAAAGATCCTCACCATCGATCTTGTGCAAGATCTTCTTGACCTTCTTTTCGCACCCATCACAGTGGATGTTCACTTTGAGCACACAGGTCTGGACATTTCAGAGGAACAAAGGTCAGTTAATTAGAGAGCAAAAACAGAGGAATCAAGAAGTAAAACCATAAAACATGGCTGCAGCAGAGCAGAGAGCAGACAGACGCAAAACACATGCTGAAAACAGAAGCAAGCTACACAGTGAAGAAAACGGCAGCAAACACAAGAACGAAACAAATAATCCAACATCGGCACTGCAAGGTTGAGTCGAGAAGAAGCAAAGCTCCTCACCTGCACCTTGAGCACGTCCTCCTTACTCATGTTTGACCGCACCAGAGACGCTGCGGCTCCCACCACCAAGTCACGAGAGGAGGCCTCACAATCAGGAGAAGAGCAAGAAGACGGCACCAAAAGCGACCATTTCTCTCCTCTCTCCCTCTCTCTCTCTCTCTCTCTCTCTTTCTCTCTCGCAGCGAAACAGCGGAGAGAAGAAAGTGAGGGCGTGTATGAGTTGAGCTGAGCTGCGAAGGAGTGAGGGGAAAAAATATGCCTTCTTCCTGCAGTTTAACTACTCTAGTAATGGTAATGGGCCTGGAGTATTATACTAGTGTCAGGGTGGTGGTGGGTGGGAGTACAGATCCTCTGCAGTTGTGCATTAGCATTAACAGTGGCTGACATGTGGGCCGGGCCCACATGTCAGCCACTGTTAATGCTAATGCACAACTGCAGAGGATTTGGTTCCGGTGGGTGGGCACGGCGGAGGAGAGTGGCTCGGGCGCCGGGTGAGCAAGCAGATGGAGGAGGAGGAAGAGGAAATGGGCATGGATGGGCCATGGGGCCAGAAGCCAGAACTGCATTGCATTTGCATTGCATGCATGTGAGGGGGCCACCCGGCCCGAGGCAGCAGGAGATGCCATGTGACCTTGTCTCCGCCTCTTTCCTCCAATTTCCAGCTCCGCCAGCCAAAAAACTTGTTGCTCTACTATTCCCACGAGGCAGCAGTAAACGCGTTTCTACTCCGCCGTAATTCCTTCGTCTCCTCCCAGACAGATCGATCTCTCCCGGTCCTCCGCTTCTGTTTCCAACGAGGGCTCGAGGAGTACTAAAGGATAAAGTGGCCAAGCTCGCATACACGGAGAAAAGGAGGTAAAGGATACAGGAAGCTTCGAACCATCCTCTGGCAGAGTAGTAAGTATATTCTTTTATGCTCTAATAAAGCAAGTTTAGGAGTACTAAACATGATCTAAAAAAAGAGTACTAAACATCAACAAATCTACAGATTAAATAATCTTTCTTTTCCCCTCCTTTCTCTCCATTTTTTTACGGTGTTCTCAAATGTGCAACACGAGAAAAAACCCGTTGCTAGATCGTGGCAGATCCTTTATCCTGCTTTTTTTTAAGGGAATCCTTTATCCTGCTAGATGAATTGCCGAAAAGAGGAGGCGGCAGCGGTGATGCGATCCGGTGGCCCTCCATTCATATGCGACCATGTTTCTATAGAGAGGAGATCTGGTGCTACCGTGCTTTCAACTTCGGTAGCATAAAAAAAATTATAAAAAATTGTAATAAAAATATGAATATGTGGTACATATCATCATTTGTATTTTATAAAAATTAAGATGTAATAGACATTTGTATAAAGAGAAATAAAAAAGTGAAATCAGCATATGAACAATGCGGATTGAAACTGTTCATCTTAAACCCGCAATCCATTACTATTTATATACAATTTTCTTTATTTTATTTTTCTTTACACAAGTATCTATTATATCTCAACTTTTATAAGATAATAGATGATGACATCAACTACATATTCATATTTTTATTTTTATTGTATCCGTTGTGGTGTTACCGACATTGGAAGCACGATAACATCACAACCCTCGGTAGCACTAGATATGCTATCTGCTGCTATAGTTTAACAGTCATTTTCCGACCTTTCCTTATTCGTGCTACAAGTAGTCTCTCTGTGCAAAGATGTGCATGAGTCGATGTCCTCTTCCTAACAGCCCCAGCTTTTGGTCTAATCGTTTAAGCTTGAAATGAAGAGCACTGCATCGTTGCATGTGCTCCTAACATGCATGTTAAACATTGCATCACCGGAGAACAGATTTATCGGTTGGGTACCAAGGCGCCAGCCTTCTTACGTGCCACGGGCCTGGGTCTGCATGAGCCAAGACATCAAGGCACCGCACACGTCACTAGATATTTCCGCAGTTACTGTTTTTGTTTAGAAATGAATATATAGTTGAAGAACTGTGCAACAGTGCTGTGCGTGTCAGCGTCACGACCATGATATTTTCGGCACGTACCGAAAGCTGGATCTTTAAGAAAAAGAAAAAGGCAACGGGAGATTCCCACGGTCTATGGAATAGCCTGCATGGACGTGACGTATCCAGTCACTATGTATGCCCTCTGGAACAATTTGAGATACTTCCAAGATCATGTCCTTGTGCTGTCAGGAATTTACGTGCCTCCTGTTTAGAAAGACTTATATGCAGTAGTGAACTGCGATCCAAATGATTTGCTGCTATAATGTCAGTTTGTTCAACTGAACCAGCCACTCTCTATTTCTGTTTTGGAATAGGAAATTCATGGGCCTTTACTGCGATGCGCAAGATTTTCTTTCAAAAATTCAGTTTTTTTTTCCAAAATTGTCACATCGTTTACCCCATTGCAATGACGAGCTTCAATGATGGGATTTGAAAGTTAGGTACTCACTTAGGATTCAACGACATCTAGGCGTGGAGGAAGCACTTGAAAAACGTATTGCAATGGATGTATTGTAAAATAGTTTATATAACTTTTTAGGCAGTTTTTTTTTCCAAAATTGTCACATCTAGACACTTGAAAAACGTTTTTACGCAGCTAGTTTATATAACTTTTCTATAAAAGTATAGTAAATAGTTTTATTTAAATATTATACCAACACGTACCTATATAAATTCAACTATTAAACTATTACATATAATAAAGTTATTGAATTCGACTTTATTGATTCAAGAATTTCACCACCTTGTTACCTAAAGTTACTCTCATAGTACTCGATTTGATAGAATTAGCTCACACATTACTAATATCTTGTTGATTTAAAAAAGAGTAAAATATTCCGTGCAAACCACCTATTCGGTGGAATCGTAAAAACCCTCTCAAAAACCGTATCTATAAAATTTCAAAAATTTTGAAACTCAGTATACATGTAGATGACATGGCCATACAAAGTTTCAAGTCTAAATTCAAATTCGTTTAAAAGATATAAAAATAACAAATCACAAGAAAGATGACATGTGCTATTTTGTCCTTTTCTACTTCTTTTTTCATGATTTGTTATTTCTATATCTTTTTAGTAAAGTTGAATTTGGATTTGAAATTTTGTGTGTATATTTCTCATCATAGCATCTACATGTTTGTTGAGTTTTAATTTTTTTTTTAACTTCTAGATACGGTTTTGAGAGGGTTTTCACGATTCCACCAAATAGGTGAGTTTCCACTAAATATTTTTTCTAAAAAACCACTATGTTTTACCCGTCCTAATTTCCTTTAGCACTTTGTTGCACATTCTCTTTCTCTTATGCCGATGGAGCTCATGCAACCATGAACGTGACGTATCCAGTCACTATGTATGCCGTCTGGAACATTTTGAGATACTTCCAAGATCATGTCCTATATGCTGTCAGGAATTTACGTGCTTCCTGTGTAGAG
This sequence comes from Eleusine indica, assembly GCA_030378355.1. Taxonomy (NCBI): domain Eukaryota; kingdom Viridiplantae; phylum Streptophyta; class Magnoliopsida; order Poales; family Poaceae; genus Eleusine; species Eleusine indica. The sequence goes on from CM059494.1 coordinate 53,889,346, forward strand.
ACACTTATCTGCAGTAGTGAACTCCGATCCAAATGATTTGCTGCTATAATGTCAGTTGTTCAGCAGAACCAGCCACGCTCTATTTCTGTACAGTAGCTGAAAGAGGTATATGTATATGAACCTGTTTTGGACTAGAAAATTCAGGGGCCTTTATACCGAGGAGTCGAGGACTGAGGTGGGAGGACGAGTGTCTCTTCCAGTTCACTAAAACAGATAAACCACGTCACAGGATTTACGGGAGAAGGAAAAGGGAAGGATTTGTTTGACGTACACCGATTTTTGGATACTGCTAGAATCAAAAGGATCAGTAAAATTACTGTATACTACGGGCATTCTTTATTAACAGATGTATCACGTCACATGTTTTATGGTAGAAGGAAAAGGGAAGGATCTGTTTGACTGTTTGATGCACTTTATCCGAATTGATTCTCGAATAAAATCAACACGATCTGTACCAAATAATGTTCTTTTAACCAGTGGCGCAAAGTTAGCAATCCGAGGTTGGCGGTGCACAAGCAGCACGATTTTGAATGGTGAAAGTTAGAGGGTACTCATTGAAAATTGTTTAGTATCCCGGTGCCACTGCACTCGTGACTTATGTTGATCTTATAAAGTGATTTTTTTTCTCTCCTAAAGGCGAATAGAGAATCACGAGAAGAATGAACAAGGAAGAATCAAAACCAGTCCCATTTAAGAGACGGGGATGAACAACAACCGAGGCCCGCAAACTTGCTACGGCAAGATTCTCCGTGTCTCATTAGTAGCCTGACGAGGCCCAAACACCAAAGCACACGAGACAAGGTGACGTGAGCACGCACTCTGCACATCCTGGACTCGATGTGGATACAGTATCGTTTTGGCAGCACCAGTAGATCTATAGACGATGAACGCGACGTGTAGGCGCAGTGGCCAACCGCGCAGGGATCGAGGGACGACGTCCTGAGGTCAAAAAAGGGTCAAAGGGCCGACGCAATCGAAAAAAAGGCACACCACATTCTTCGGCCCCTGCCCGAGCCTGTCTCCCTCGTCCTCGCTTTTCTTCAAAGCCTTCAACTGTTCTCGTGTGTGCTCTGCAGAAGTTCAGTTCAGATAGATGGATATGCCTTTGGTGGAGGCGGAATTGTTCAGGCGTGTCACCGCTTTCGTTTCTTTTGACGTGATGCGTCCCAACTGAACGGAATCTACGATCCGTGAAATGAGTATGAAAATGATGGGCAGGGCGAGATGGTGCTCCTGCGTCCTGGTTTTTGGTAGAGCGTTGACTGCTAGAAGTATTGTAGCACCATCTGAACATTCTTTAAATCTGAACAATATACATGTCTAGATTTAGAGAATATTTAATAAATTTAAATATCAAAAAACATGTTCAAAACGATAAGTAAAAAAGAAACCAAGGAAGTAGTAGATTTTATTCGAATCTGTCAGGGAAATCGCCACTACATCAGCTTTGGTTGCTGCCCAACCATGGGACGGAGAGATGCTGGCTGGGTCATTAGCCTCTGCACGCATGATGATGCTACACTTGGTGCGGTGGTTCTGCATGTTCTAGGGTGGCACTGCCTCGGCGCCCTGCTCGCACCGCGCGTCATGTCTCCTGGTAGTTGGAGGCAAGAGCAAGAGCGAGCGTGACTACGTGTCCGAACGAAAGTCGAGTACGCACACGGGCGCTGGCGTCTTACCGCTGCGGGTCACATCACGAGTAATCGATGCACGGACGGATTGATATAACTAGTGAAGTTGGCGTGCTCCGCCGCGCTCGCTCGGTCTCGTGTTTAGGAATTAGCCAAACACATTATCATTATTTGTTTTATTTCAGCATTTTGCTCTTCGGTAGAGTGATTTTCTTGCAAGTTGGTAGCCCCATGGAGTCGTTAGGCCCAACGTAGCATTGGAATGGAAGTTGAGCTTGTAAAATAACTCAGAGGCGCTATTGCGGAATAGAGAAACGCCGTGATGACCTCCTAGTCGCGGCGGCTACGTATTATATAGGAGACAAAACTTCTCTCTCGTAGATTACAAACAATCTGAGTCAGTTAACTATTCTCTATATTTTCTATTTACAGCAAACCGACTATGTACTTTCTATCTATAGAAACTGACTCATGCTTTGAATTACAGGAGAGTCTATCTCGATTACAATAGAATCTATTTTTATTCCTTATCTCTAACAGTCCTCCTCAATCAAAACTGTACAAGGTTTAGATTGTGTTTGAAGTTCTCCAGCTTGCGCATAGACAAAGTCTTAGTAAAACCATCTGCAACTTGATCACCTGTTGAAACAAAATCAATTTCCAATAATTTCTTTGCTACTCGTTCTCTAACAAAGTGATAGTCAACTTCAATATGTTTTGTTCGTCCATAAAAAACTGGATTTGCAGAAAGATACTTAGCTCCAAGATTATCACACCATAGGCGAGCCGTAGGAGGACAACATATACCAATTTCCTTCAACAATATTTGAATCCATATAATTTCAGCGGTGGCATTTGCTACAGCTTTGTATTCAGCTTCAGTGCTTGACCGAGAGACAGTAGGCTGTTTTCTTGCACTCGATGAAATCAAATTAGACCCCAGATAAATAGCATATCCTCCTGTTGATTTCCTATCATCTGATGATCCTGCCCAATCAACATATGAATATCCAGTTTTCAACATAGATTGTGACTTACCAATTTTCAACCCAATACGAGTGTTTTGCTTCAAATATCTCAGTATTCTCTTTATTACTGCCTAATGTTTAGTGGTTGGAGCATGTAAAAACTGACATACTTTATTTACAGGAAAAGCAATATCAGGCCTAGTGAGAGTTAGATATTGAAGTGCACCAACAATGCTTCTGTACTGAGTTGCAGCACTGTTCCCCAATGGTGTACCCTCAAACAAAGACAATTTCTCACTTGTAGACAAAGGAGTACTATACGACTTGCATGTAGACATATTAACTCTTTGCAACAAATCAGAAGTATATTTCTCTTGAGTCAAAATAATACCATCATGTACCTTTTTAACCTCAATTCCAAGGAAGCAATGAAGCTCACCAAGATCCTTGAGTGCAAACTCTTGCTGTAGTCCAGCCAATAATTTTTCTGTAGCTATTAGATTTGAACTAGCCACAATAATGTCATCAAGATAAATCAATATAAAAATAGGTATTCCTCCTTTATTGAAATAGAATAAAGAAGTATTTGCCTTTGATGCACTGAAACCAAGATTGAGTAATTGAGCACTCAAGCGAACAAACCAAGCACGAGGCACTTGTTTAAGTCCATACAAAGCCTTGTCCAACTTACAAACATAGTTAGGTTTGGTTTTATCTTCATACCCTGGAGGCTGACTCATATAAACTTCCTCTTCTAGTAATCCATGCAAAAAGGCATTCTGAACATCTAATTGCTTAAGACTCCATCCTCTAGATATAGCAATTGACAAAATAGTTCTTATTGTAACAGCTTTAACAACTGGACTAAAGGTATCCTCATAATCTATCCCATACCGTTGTTTGAATCCTTTAGCCACCAGTCGAGCTTTATATCTATCAAGACTGCCATCTGCTTTCCTTTTAATTTTATAAACCCATTTACAACCTATTATGTTTCTCCTCTTCTGAGGTGGAACAAGGTGCCAAGTTTTATTGTTCATTAGAGTTGTATATTCAATATTGAAAGTGCCTAGAGGGGGGGGGGGATGAATAGGCAATAATCCCTAAAATTTACTTAATAATAAAAGTCAAATGCGTAGTGTCGGACTTGTCCGACGATTGTAGGAAAAGTACGATGACTTGTCCGATGGCACAAGATAGAAAAGTAGATCGACCGAGTAAATGTGAAAACTAGTGTAAGGCAAGCTAGGAGCAGGTGAATATAAGTAAGGGGAAGCTATAAAAATAAGGAGAGCAACTAGCAAGCAACCTGCACAAGTTAATCTAAGGAATACGAAGCAAACCCTAACTAGCAAGTTTATGAGCAAGAACAAGTAAATGATACATGAGTAATTAAAAGCTCAAGCAAGGCACAAGATTTGTTCACCGAAGTTCAGCTCCACAAAGAAGCCTACGTCTCCGTTGAGGGATCCATAAAGGACCGGGTCTCTTTCAACCCTAACCTCTCCAAGTGACCACAAAGATCAAACTTGGTTTTCCACTAGAAACTCCACAAAGGAGGGGTCAATACAAACCTCCCGAGGCGTCACCACACAAGTTGGGAGCTCTACGGGCACCTCTAACCGTCTAGGGAAAGAATCCCCAAGAACAACAAACACAATAGTCGTCGGCGGTGAGGATGAACCAAGTGCTCAAGAGGATGAAAGCTTGGAGTCGATGGAGCACTTCAATCTTCTCTCAATCCCTTCACAAATCAAGAGTGGAATCAAGGGAGGAGAGTTGGGGAGAGCAAAGTGAGCTTGAGAGTGTTTTTGAGTGGAAATGAGTGACCAACCGGCCAAAGGGCGAAGAGGGGCTCTATTTATAGCCCAATGGGGAAAAGAGTCGTTGGAGACCCAATATCTGAGATCTGTGTCGAACAAGTCCGATGGTCATCGGACATGTCCGATGAATCAAGGTGGCGCAGAAACTGGAGTCCGACAAGCTTGCCCGATGCCTCGGATAAGTTGGCCATCGGACATGTCCGATGGCATAGGAGGGGCAGAGGAACTGGAATCCGATGGACTTGTCCGATGGCTCAGACAAGTCTTGTCCATTGGACAAGTCCGATGGCCATCGGACAAGTCCGATGAAAAAGGGTGGCAGGGGAAATGTACTCCGATGAAAGTGTCCGATGCGTCGGACTTTCCTCTGGTCATCGGACAAGTCCGATGACCGTCAGACATGTCCGACGACCCAGAGTGGCAGAGGTACTGGAGTTCGATGGACTTGTCCGATGGGTCGGACAAGTCCGATGATTTTGCCCTGGAAATTTTTGTATGGCCTAGAAATAGGAATTTTGCACTTAGTTCACCTCTGCTTCACACTTTTGTGTCCCTCTTAATAGTACGGCTTTTCCTATACTCAAGATTTAAAATAAAATACTATGAACTTCATTCTTGAGCATATTTTGAATTTCAACTTGAACCACTTTGCCATCTTCTTTTCTCCCTTTCTGTTTTAATGCATTTAATCACCAAACTATGTACCATAATCTACACACATGCTCATTAAAAGATTAGTCCGATCTTAATTGTATTGACGCCAATCACCAAAATAAACTTAGGGGCCTAGATGCACCTTCAATCTCCCCCTTTTTGGTGATTGATGACAATACAACTAAATTTCATAAAAATATGCGATGAAGGTTCAGTTTGTGATGACGAGCTCCCCCTAAGTGTGTGCATGAGTGAGAGAATATGAGATAATAACAAGTGCACATATTAAAAGAAAATTATGAGAGCTCCCCCTAAAGCTATGCATACATGTTAATTTGCACCAATAGATCACACAAGATAGACGAAATACAAATAAAAAGATGATCAATAAAGTACCAATACAATGAGCAAATAAAGTGGACAAACCAAGCACATAGATAGCAAAAATAGAGTTTTACAAACCAAATAGTGCCATAAATAATTCAACTCCAAACTCACTCACAACTCACGAACTAAGATAGAAAAACTGAGATAACTACACTTCTTCCCCTTTGGCATCAAGACACCCAAAAAGGAGAAAAGTGCGGGTAGAAGGTGATGAGAGCTCTAGTCGTCGGAGAACTCGTAGTCTTCATCATCATCATCGCCTTCTTCCTCATCAATAGATGATTCTTTCCCTTTGCACTGGCGAAGAGTATGGGCAGCTTCATCTTCACCACCTTCGCCATCATCATCCTCAAAGCGAATGTGTTGAGCACTCGAACCTACGCTAGAAGAGAAAGGAGGAGGAGTCGGGTAGTACCCAAAGTAGTTCATCTCCTCGACGGTGAAGGTGGGGTCATCTTGAGGAGCGTGGTCATCATGAGTGGGAGGAGGTGAGCCTTCAGCTGGGGACGGTGGAGGAGGAGTCTCAATACCAAAATGGTCATAGAGACCCTTTTGATTCTTTTCAATGACATCGAGCCTCTGATTAATGCTCCTGCACATGCTCATAAGAGATTTGAACATCTTCATAATCCCGCTTCTCTTTCCGCGAGGAGGCGGAGGCACATGAGAGGATCCAGTGCCCCGAGGGGCAGCCCGAGGTGGCTGAGGTGGTGCAGCTGAAGATGGAGGCTTGAGCTACTCTAAAGAACTGGCCAGAGGTGGTGTCAGGAGTCCAGTTAGAAGGAATCTGAGGTTTCAGGCTCAGATGCTTCATATCCTTGTTGAAGGTTAAGCCCGACACCTTCTCAATCATGAACATGATGTGAGGTGCGTATCCACAGCCACGCTTGGGAGAGATGGAGATGTCCCACATTTTCTGAAAGACATAGTCAAAGACATCAAATTTCCTGTTCCTATGAACCCAGTGCAAAATATCCCTCTGATAGGCAGGAATACGGTCAGAGTTGCCTCCCCTTGGAGCAAAAGTACTCCTGCAGATCCGAAACAAGACTGAGAAGAATGGTTTCAGTCCATTGGAGTTGGGAGGAGAGCAGTTATCCGGGTCCACATACATGTACCTCATGTCATCAGCATCCATATGATTTCCCTTGTGAACCTTGTGCCTTTTCTTGCGTGTGTGCTTAAGTCCAATCATACCAGCAAACTGGTTCTGGGAGCAGGTATACTTGGTGCCATTCGTCATCCAGGACATGGTTTTGGCATCCTCATCAAAATAGACAGTTGAATAAAACTGAGCTATGATTTACCTATTCCAGAAGTACTGGAAAGTTAGGAAGGTCTTGAGACCATGATGCTCACAGGCAGCCAGCATTTGATCGAGTAATGGATGCTTCCTTGTCTTCATGTGATCCCAATCAAGCCACTTCATCTCAACCACTGCATTCTTCATGCGTAGATAGGTGGAACGGTACCAATCCGCCTGAAAATGTGCATGAAAGCGGAAATCAAAAGCTTCTTTCTCACCATCATAGAAGTTAGTTAGCCTTGCCACAGAGCAGGTCTCAGTGGGGGCGTGAAAATAGTTCACCTTGTCACGGTCAGAGTTCCCCATCCGCTGGAGGATGCATGACAATATCAACTTCATTTGTCTCTTCCGGCTCCTCTCTAGCAGCTGGGGCTTTCAGTTTGGTGCGGCGGATCCGCCCAGCAGTGGCCTTCCTCCTCTTTGGGGGTTGGCTTTGACCTTGGTCTTCGCCGGTCTTGGTCCTCTTCTCCCTCAAGGGGGATGCTTCCACGTCAGACATGCTGAGAAAATGTGGCGAGCAACAAGTTAGGAGGGAGTGAAAAAGAGGAATAGGGGTGAGGAGAATCAATGAAGAGTTCATGTTTTTGAAGAAACTGCAGGTCATCGGACATGTCCGATAATCATCGGGCAAGTCCGATGCGTCGGACTTGTCCGATGACACACAGGTTTTTTGCAAAAACCTAGATCCTTCACGAATTCACCTACCACAAGTACCCAAACTTCTTCTACTTCACTAACAACTAACTAGAGGCAACCTCCATGGATCAAATATGCAAGGAAACAAGATTTGGCACTAGCATTAATCAATAACCCTAACCCTAAGGGTGAAACCAAGAGAGAGGGGATTAGGGTTAAACCTTGCAAAAACGATGGGGAATTGGACTTCTTTGGTAGAGGGGGACCTCTTGATCTTCAAACTTGCTCCAATGGATGGTGGGAGAGGGAGATCTCCTTGGTGCCGCGCAATGGGGGTGTTCTTGAGGAGAGATAACATGAGGGAGATGAATGAGGAAGGGTTGACTGAAGGGGTAAGTCGGGCTGGGTTAAATAGGGTCGAACCCTAGACCGTCGGATTTGTCCGATGACAGTCGGACTTGTCTGACGCCATTGGACATGTCCGACCACTATCAGACTTGCCCGACGCCAGAATGACCAGAGAGATTAGAGCCCAGCCAGGAAAGAGTAGAGGATTTTTATTTTCTTTAAAAATAGTTTGATGAAAAGTCTTGACATCTTATGGTCAGCCAACAATCAACAAAACATAACAATGGCCATATTTTGTCAAGATTCGATCCAGTGATCAAAAACCAGCTTCAATAGCACAAATAATAGGTTTTTGACATAAAACAATAATAATTTTTTTGTAATAACAAAACAGTCACCATTCAGATGTGCACATTCTCTACAACACATTGCTAGAGTCAAGAATATTTAGTTCACTCCTAAGATAGCAAAATCTCTTCTCATCTAGGGGCTTGGTGAATATATCGGCAAGTTGATCTTCGGTTCTCACATGGCTAACTTTGATATCCCCTTTGATGGAATGATCTCTCAAAAAGCGGTGGCGGATATCTATATGCTTTGTGCGTGAATGCTCAATGGGGTTATAAGCAAGCTTTATGGCACTCTCGTTGTCACATAGGAGTGGAACACGGTTCAACTTGTAACCATAATCCCTTAGAGTTTGTCTCATCCAAAGTAGTTGTGCACAACAACTACCGGCTGCAACATACTTCGCTTCGACCGTGGAAAGTGCAACGGAGTTTTGTTTCTTGGATGACCATGACACTAGGGACCTACCCAAGAATTGGCATGTTCCGGAGGTGCTCTTTCTATCTACCTTATCCTCGGCATAATCCACATCGGAATAGCCTAATAGGTTGAACTTTGAGCCCTTGGGGTACCAAAGCCCTAGGTTGGTTGTGTGAACCAAATATCTTAATATTCTCTTAACAGCCACCATGTGATACTCCATAGGAGCGGCTTGAAAACGTGCACACATACACACACTAAGCATGATATCGGGCCTAGATGCACAAAGATAAAGCAAAGAGCCAATTATGGAGCGATATACTTTTTGATCAACGGGTTCATCCTTTTTGTTGGGGTCGAGGTGACCATTTGTCGGCATGGGAGTTTTGATGAGCTTTGCCTTGTCCATGTCAAATTTCTTCAATAAGTCTTGTGTGTACTTTGCTTGACATATGAAGGTGTCCTCCTTGAGTTGCTTCACTTGGAAGCCTAGAAAGAATGTCAATTCTCCTATCATGGACATCTCGAATCTTTTGGTCATTATCTTGCTAAATTCATCACAAAAGGTTTGATTAGTAGAACCAAATATAATGTCATCGACATATATTTGGTATACAAAGATATCATCACCAAAACGCTTAGTGAAGAGGGTTGGATCGGCCTTGCCAATGACAAAACCTTTTTTAACAAGAAAATCCCTAAGGCATTCATACCATGCTCTCGGGGCTTGCTTAAGCCCATAGAGCGCCTTATGGAGTTTATAAACATGGTTAGGATACTTAGAGTCTTCAAAGCCCGGTGGTTGCTCCACATACACTTCTTCCTTGATTGGCCCGTTTAGGAATGCACTTTTCACGTCCATTTGGTACAACTTAAAATCATGGTGAGTAGCAAAAGCTAGTAATATTCTAATAGATTCAAGCCTTGCTACGGGGGCATAAGTTTCATCAAAATCCAAACCTTCCACTTGTGAATACCCCTTTGCCACGACCCTTGCCTTGTTTCTTATCACAACACCATCTTCATTTTGTTTGTTGCGGAACACCCATTTGGTGCCCACAACATTCTTGTTCTTTGGCCTTTCCTCCAGTGTCCACACTTCATTTCTTGTGAAGTTGTTCAACTCTTCTTACATGGCCATCACCCAATCCACATCCTCAAGTGCTTGCTCTACCCTAATGCTCCATAGAAGAGACAAAAGAGTAATGTTCACAAAAATTACTAACTTGAGATCTAGTGATTACTCCCTTATCAATATCTCCAAGAATTTGCTCGACGGGGTGATCACGTTGTACATTTTGATGCACTCTTGGGTGCGGTGGGTGTGAGATTTCTTGACCACCATCTTTATCAACCTCTTCATCATGTATTTGAGAATCATTGCTTGATGCCTGTTCATGATTCCCAACATCTTGATCTTGACCACTTGCGTGATCTAATTCCTTATTCTCATTATGTTGGTTTTGTCTTGAGGGAGAGGGTTGATTTTCTATACTTGACGTTTCTTGTGGTCTCACATCACCAATGGCCATCCTTTTTATTACACTTCTAGGAGCTTCATCATCTACACCATCATTAACAACTTGCTCCCCTTGAGAGCCATTAGATTCATCGAATGTCACGTCACGTGAGATTTCAACACAACCGGTGGTTTTATTGAATACACGATAGGCATGAACATTCGATCCATAACCAAGCAAGAACCCTTCATCAACTTTTGGAGCAAACTTAGAAGTCTTGGGTTTCTTGTTTAGCATAAAGCATTTGCTCCCAAAAAATACGAAAGTAGGAAATATTAGGCTTGTTACCGGTTAGTAGCTCATATGGTGTTTTCTTCAATAGTCGATGGAGATACAACTGGTTGGAGGCATGGCATGCGGTGTTGATGGCCTCGGCCCAAAAACGGTCGGACGTCTTGTATTCATCAAGCATTGTCCTTGCCATCTCAATGAGCGTGCGGTTCTTTCTTTCGGCTACCCCATTTTGTTGAGGGGAGTAGGGTGCCGAAAATTCATGATTGATGCCTTCATCGAGATACTTTTCAACTTGAGTGTTCTTGAATTCGGTGCCGTTGTCACTCCTTAATTTCTTGATCTTGACTTCATATTCATTTTGTGCTCTTTTCATGAACGTCTTGAGCACATCTTTTACTTCACCTTTATCATGCAAAAAGAATACCCACGTGAAGCGAGAAAAATCATCAACAATTACTAGACCATATTTGTTACCACCAATACTTATGTAGGAGACAGGACCGAAGAGGTCCATGTGCAACATCTCCAATGGCCTTGTGGTGGTCATCACATTCTTGGCGGGATGTGATGCTCCAACTTGCTTTCCCGCTTGGCATGCACTACAAATTTTATCCTTCTCAAAGCAAACGTCGGTTAGTCCTATGATGTGGCCGCCCTTTTGGAGTTTGTGAAGATTTCTCATACCAACATGGGCTAGCCTTCTATGCCACAACCATTCCATGTTGGATTTTGCTAATAAGCATGTACCAAGTCTAGCTTCATCCGTGGAGAAGTCCACAACATAAAGCTTTCCTTTAAGCACACCCTTAAAAGCAACCGAGCCATCACTCCTCTTATAGACGGTCACACCACATTCGTTGAACAAACAATCATAGCCCATTTTACGAAATTGCAAAATGGACAGAAGATTGAAGTCAACGTGATCAACAAGCATAACCTTAGAGGGGGAATATGAAGGAGTGAGAGGGACTTTACCATAACCTAGTACTTGTCCCGTTCCATTGTCACCAAATGTGATGTACTCATTTTTGTCATGACTTGGCTCGAATGACTTGAACATCTTTTTGTCTCCGGTCATATGATTGGTGCATCCACTATCAATCACCCAACTTGATCCTCCGGAGACATAGTCCTACAAAACAAATTAAGCTTTGTTTTTAGGTACCCAAATTTGCTTGGGTCCTTTTACATTAGTCACAAGCACTTTGGATACCCACACACAAGCTTTTGGCCTCTTGTTGCGTGGCCCAACATATTTGGCAAACACACGTCCGTGCATGTTTCTCATGAGCACATATGAAGCATCAAAATCATAGAAGAGTGCACAAGTAGCATTAGGCATATTAGCATGAGAATCATTAACAAGAGAAAGATGGTTAATATTCTTGTTCTTGGCTTGCTTCTTTTGGTAAGATCCTTCCTTGGTGAACTTAAGGAATTCCTTTCCATTCTTGTTCTCCCGAGCATTATGCTTGGCACCCTCAACATAACCAATGCCATCCATGACATGTGGCATTCTAGTATATGTGTATGCACCTCTTACATACTTTGTCTTCTCATCATCGACAACATCTTTCTCATGTTGTATTTTGCTTTCAAGAGCCTTTACTTGCTTGTTAAAATCATCAATCAATTTGATATTAGTAGCACAAGCGTCAACATCAATATTATAGCATCTATCACATCCACTGTTAGTGGAGGCATGAGAAAAATTGTTTGAGGAGGATGTGAAAGTTGAAAGAATCCTATATTGTTCTTCAAGAGACTTATGAGTCTTTTTCAAATCCTCATACTTCTCTTGAAGTTCATCTTTAATGCTCTTGACATTTTCACAAGTATTTTCAATCTTAGTGAGAGGCATAGTTAAGTCATTATTTTTCTTTCTCTCTTCTTCTAGGAGCCTCCCTAGTTCAAGGTTTCTTTTCTTTTTAAGAACAAGTAAGTCTTCTTGTTTCTCAAGTAGCTCATCTTGCCTATCATTTTCTTCCTTTTGTTTTTCAAGTAATTCTATGAATTCAAGCATTTTAGGAAGTGAAGCATTAACATCATCATCATCATCATCACTACTACTAGCATAAGAGGAACGCTTGGGTTTAGATTTTGTTACCTTCGATCCTCTTGCCATGAGGCACTTGTGAGTGTTATCGTCATCACCATCACTCAAGCTTCCAAATAGAGAAGTGTTGGTGAGAGTGACGCCAATGGAAAGTGTAGCAATGCCTCCTTTATCCGAGTCGGATTCGGAGGAGGAATATGATGAAGAGGATGAATCATCGGAATTCCATTCTTGACCAATGTGAGCTTCACCCCTTCTATGCTTCTTGTACTTCTTGTCTTTCTTATGGTGCTTGTCTTTCCTTCTTTCATCTTTGTTCTTCTTCTTTGGACATTCCGCAATGAAATGTCCTTCATCACCACATTCATAGCAAGTTCTTTTTGATCTTCTCGCTTTGCCCTTGTCAAAGCTTTTCTTCTTGTAGCCATCTTTCTTGAGAAATGACTTGAATCTCCTCACAAGCAAGGCCATCTCATCATCACTATCCTCACTACTAGAACCAATCACTTTTTTTTTCTTCTCTTGTGTGGCTTTGAGTGCCATATCTTTTTTGTCACCATTTGCTCCCTCAATTTGCTTGATCAAGGCATTTATCTTGTTGGCTTGATCATTTTGTTGCTTTTAGGAAAGAAGCTTTCCAAGCACTTCATCGGTGGAGAAGGTTTTGAAGTTGTCCTTCTCTCTAATGTTTGAGCAAATGTTGCTGTCCCATGGTCTCAATGCTTATAGTAGTCTCTTGTTGATATCTAAGTCGGTCATTTGGGCTTCTAGAGCTCTTCTTTCATTCACAATCCTCATGAGCCTATCATGAACTTCTTTTGGGCATTCTCCCGGACCCATAATGAATATGTTAAACTCATTTTGTAGTTCTTCAAGTCTTGCATCTTTGACGGAATCAATGCCCTTATAGATAACCTCAAGCTTTCTCCATAGTTGGTTGGCATTCTTTATTTCGGCTACCTTGTCATACTCGGTGGCACTAAGTGCGGAAACAATTGCACTAGCAGCCACGACATTACGATGAATGTTGATTTGATCCTTACGAGTTGGATTGTCTCTATTTTTCCACAAGAAACCATTCTCGGTTATATTTGTAACATGAGGACTCATGAATTCCAAATACATCATCATCTTGCATTTCCAATGATCATAAAATTGTTCATCAAAGTAGGGGAGTCTACCGGACCCTTGCCCAATGCGATCTTCTTTGAGATCATCATAATCAAACATAACATTGTTGTAGGCTTTTGGTAGCTCATCCTTATCAATATCTTTAATCCTTGGATTTTCTCCATGTGCATCACCCTCGGACCTTGCTTCGGACGATCCACTAGGCGGAAATTCTTTTCCCTTTGTCATCTTTATCTTCAAGCGGTTAAGCTTTCAAGAAGATCCTTGCTCTGATACCAATTGAAAGTGCCTAGAGGGGGAGGGGTGAATAGGCAATAATCCCTAAAATTCACTTAATAATAAAAGTCAAATGCGCAGTATCGGACTTGTCCGACGATTGTAGGGAAAGTCCGATGACTTGTCCGATGGCACAAGATAGAAAAGTAGATCGACCGAGTAAATGTTAAAACTAGTGTAAGGCAAGCTAGGAGCAGGTGAATATAAGCAAGGGGAAGCTATAAAAATAAGGAGAGTAACTAGCAAGCAACCTGCACAAGTTAATCTAAGGAATACGAAGCAAACCCTAACTAGCAAGTTTATGAGCAAGAACAAGTAAATGATACATGAGTAATTAAAAGCTCAAGCAAGGCACAAGATTTGTTCACCGAAGTTCAGCTCCACAAAGAAGCCTACGTCTCCATTGAGGGATCCACAAAGGACCGGGTCTCTTTCAACCCTAATCTCTCCAAGTGACCACAAAGATCAAACTTGGTTTTCCACTAGAAACTCCACAAAGGAGGGGTCAATACAAACTTTCCGAGGCATCACCTCACAAGTTGGGAGCTCTACCGGCACCTCTAACCGTCTAGGGGAAGAATCCCCAAGAGCAACAAACACAATAGTTGTCGACGGTGAGGATGAACCAAGTGCTCAAGAGGATGAAAGCTTGGAGTCGATGGAGCACTTCAATCTTCTCTCAATCCCTTCACAAATCAAGAGTGGAATCAAGGGAGGAGAGTTGGGGAGAGCAAAGTGAGCTTGAGAGTGTTTTTGAGTGAAAATGAGTGACCAACCGGCCAAAGGGCGAAGAGGGGCTGTATTTATAGCCCAATGGGGAAAATAGTTGTTGGAGACCCAATTTCTGAGATCTATATCGGACAAGTCCGATGGTCATCGGACATGTCCGATGAATCAAGGTGGCGCAGAAACTGGAGTCCGACAAGCTTGCCCGATGCCTCGGATAAGTTGGCCATCGGACATGTCCGATGGCACAGGAGGGGCAGAGGAACTGGAATCCGATGGACTTGTCCGATGGCTCGGACAAGTCTTGTCCATCGGACAAGTCCGATGAAAAAGGGTGGCAGGGGAACTGTACTCCGATGAAAGTGTTCGATGCGTCGGACTTTCCTCTGGTCATCGGACAAGTCCGATGACCGTCAGACATGTCCGATAACCCAGAGTGGCAGAGGTACTGGAGTCCGATGGACTTGTCCGATGGGTCGGACAAGTCCGATGATTTTGCCCTAGAAATTTTTGTATGGCCTAGAAATAGGAATTTTGCACTTAGTTCACCTCCGTTTCACACTTTTGTGTCCCTCTTAATAGTACGGCTTTTCCTATACTCTAGATTTAAAATAAAATACTATGAACTTCATTCTTGAGCATATTTTGAATTTCAACTTGAAGCACTTTGCCATCTTCTTTTCCCCCTTTCTGTTTCTATGCATTTAATCACCAAACTTATACCATAATCTACACATATGCTCATTAAAAGATTAGTCCGATCTTAATTGTATTGACGCCAATCACCAAAATAAACTTAGAGGCCTAGATGCACCTTCAAATATCCATAGCTTGTTTCCAAGAATCATGACTAAGAGCTTCTTCTATATGTTCCGGCTCGCCAGAAGCTATAAAACACCTATATCTAATCGTACCATCAGTGCATACCTTGGGTTTTCGTATTCCGCCTTGAAATCGCGTGCATGCACGAGGAGGCGGAGACGGAACTGGTACTGGAGAAACAACCGCTGGTGTAGCCGGTGTAGCAGGATTAGCATCCGGTGTGGCAGCTCTGGAGTCCGCTCCCCCTGGCTGCGCAGACCCAACCGTACCCAATATGCCAGGCGTCAGCGCGCGAACGGGCGAGGCGGGTTCAGTTGCAGCAGTCATCGGCGCAGAAGGAATCGCTCCTGCGGTTGTTGCATGAGGCACGTGGGACTCTGATGCACATGGCGTCCAAGCATCAGCCACGAAGTCACCCGGTGCAGAGAGTGGCGCGGGAGACTCAACAGGCAGTACGGAACTACTGCCAGACGCCATAGTTGGGGCAGGAAAATCTTCCTCGGGAGCTGATGTAGCTGCAGATTGCTGCATACAACTTGTTTCTTCATAAGAATTATTAGCATTAGTCATAGAATCATCTAATAATACATCCCCAAGATCAGAATTAATCAACGATGGATCAAGGAGTAAAATTTCAGACCGAAGGCGTGCTCCGACATTGGAATGAAGTTTAGAGAATGGAAAAATCTGCTCATCAAAAACGACATCACGAGAAATATAAACGCGACCAGTTGATATGTCTAAGGATTTGAAACCTTTATGCTAGTTGCTATAAACAAGGAAAGCACACTCTTTAGACCGAAATTCCAACTTGTGCTTATTATATGGTCATAAATTAGGCCAACAAGAGCAACCAAAGATGCAGAGAGAAGAATATGCTGGTTTAACATGAAAAAGGCATTCCAAAGGAGTAGCAAAATTAATAACTTTGCTAGGCGTCCTATTGATAAAAAAGGTGGCAGCAAGAAAAGCCTCATCCTAAAATTTAAGTGGCATACTAGCATGAGCTAACAAAGAAAGACCAACTTCAACTATATGACGATGTTTTCATTCGGCTGACCCGTTTTGTTGATGAGCATGAGGACATGAGACATGATGAGAAATGCTAACTTTAGAGAAAAAGGAATTTAACCGTTCATATTCTCCTTCCTAATCGGACTGAATAGTGATAACTTTCCTATTAAAAAGTCTCTCAACAAGAGTTTGGAAATCATGAAATTTTGCAAACACCTCAGATCTCAATTTTAATAAATAAATCCAAGTGAATTTGCTGAAATCATCAATAAAGCTAACATAATATTTGTATCTTCTAACAGAATCAGGTGCAGGATCCCAAACATTAGAGAAAACAAGTTCCAAAGGAGAACTAGATATACTGACAGACTTGGGATAAGGTAACTGATGACTCTTTGCTTGTTGACAAGCACCACACACGGAACTATTATTTGACTCTTTAAGACAAGGTAAATTATGACTCCTAATGACTCTCTCAACAATAGGACCTGCTGGATGACCTAAACGACTGTGCCACACATCAAAAGATGGCTTATTGACTCCAAGAACATGCTTTGCGTTGACTGTAGAAGGGAGAGAATAAAGGCCTCTCTAACATTCTCCTCTAACTAGAGTGGCCTTCGTGCGCCGATCCTTGATTAAGAAGAAGTAAGGATGAAATTCAAGAAAAACATCATTGTCAACGGCTCATCGATGAACGAAAAGGAGATTTTTTTTTTAGTTTTTGGAACATGCCGAATATTGTTGAGAGAGAGATCACGAGTAGGGGTATGTGTAGTACAATGACAAATATGACTAATTTTCATACCTGAACCACTAGCGGTGTGGACCTGTTCCGTGCCATTGTACTTGTCACGAACGGCGAGCTTCTCTAGATTGCCAGTGATGTGGTCTGTTGCTCTGGTGTCAGTGTACCAGCTTGTATCAATGTTGTAGGAGTTCATTGCTGTTGCCGCGTACTTCTCCTCGGGCTGCACGGACTCGTCGAACCGGTACCAGCAACGGGCAGCCGTATGGCCCCATTTTTTGTAGATCTGGCATGGTGGTCCATTGGACTTGGCACGCCCACGTCCTATACCTGGTCGTGGTGCTCCTCCACTATTTGGGGCCACTGGGCCACGCCCTCCATGAGGCGGCGCGGCACGGCCACGTCCTGCACCACCCCGGCCACGCAGATTGTGATTACGACCTCCTCAGTTTGCCACGTTGGCCGAGTTGGCTCCTCCAGGATCTTGTAGCTCGTAGCAACATTCAAAGGCCAACAGCTGCATGTAGGTGTCGCTCACGGAAACCGGCTCTGTTCTTACGAGTAGCGCGGACACCACCGGATTGAACTCGTAGTCGAGCCCGATGAGGATGTACTCCACTAGCTCGTCGTCTTCAATTGTTCTCCCAGCAGCTCTCATCTCGTCACCTAGAGCACACATCTTTCCCACATACTCGGTGATCGATTGACTCCCCTTCTGCGCCGTGGCGAGGGCAAGTCGTATGTTCACGGTGCGAGCACGGGTCTGAGAGGCGAATATTGACTCGATCTTAGCCCATGCTTCTGCCACGGTTTGGTTGGCCGCAACTAGAGTAAGGGCCTCCCTCAAGAGAAAGGACAACAAGAAGCCGAGCACTTGTTGATCTGTAGCATATCATTCTTCATACGCCGGGTTGGAGGTCTTGCTCTCATCGTCGCCGGTCTTGTCGGTCTTGCTGGTGATGTACTCTTCCGGTGCCTTGGTGACACCAGAGAGGTGCCCCATAAGGTGAGCTCCTCGAACTGCTGCGAGGATTTGGGCCTTCCACACGGCATGATTGTTCTTCGACAACTTCTCCGAGATGACAACGCTGAGAAGAGGATTTGCGGCGGCCATGGTGGGACGGGAAGTGGATTGAATCTAGGGAATATTGATGGCTTTGATGCCATGTAAAATAACTTAGAGACGCTATTGCGGAATAGAGAAACGCCGTGATGACCTCCTGGTCGCGGCAGCTACGTGTTATATAGGAGAGAAAACTCCTCTCCCGTGGATTACAAACAATTTGAGTCAGTTACCTATTCTCTATACTTTCTATTTATAGCAAACCGACTATGTACTTTCTATCTATAGAAAACCGATGCATGCTTTGAATTACAGGAGAATCTATCTCGATTACAATAGAATCTATTTCTATTCCTTATCTCTAACAGAGCTTATTTGCTAGCTCAGTTATCCCTATATAAGCGTACGTGGAGGCAGCCTCTCCACTCGTTGGCCACCGCTCATCGGACAAAGGTTTGTATCTATCGTCTTGTCTCAGAGAAAGAAAAATGAATGGGTCTTTATCCTTATGTTTGTCTTTTTAACCTTGCCTCCTTCTATCAGAGTTCACATTCTCCCTCTATGGTTTTACTACCCACAAGGTCCAGGATGTCGTTGCCGCTGATCGGCTGGGTCACAGCATGATGTAGATCCGTCCATCTCCTAGCTTGTGAGAGGAATTTGGAGCGGCAGCAGGCTGAGGGCGATATATGCCCAACATGCGATGATGCTTGGATGGAGCTGTAGACGGAGTCGAGTTTGCATATTAATGCTTGTGTTGCAGTAATATAGAAAATAATAAGTCAAAACACTCATAAGGCATAACAGCAATCCAATCTGCTACACCAACAACGGCAGTGTCCTTCATGGAATGAACTTTTCACACATACGTGATTAAAAGGAGGTAACGAAGGCAGACAATAACGTGAGAACAGCAATAGGAAAGGAAGAAACATACCTTGCAAAAGCACCGAGAGGCAGCTTCAGCGCATGCAGAAGAACGAACACACTAAAATTAAGTCATGCTGCATGGAAAAAGCTGAGCATCAGCGAGAGAGTAGGCACAGTCAATGTCGGCGGAACAGTGAAGGCCGCTGACACGCAATATATTAGCACAACAGCAATAAGACGGGAAAATACGAAAGCGAAGAAACAACGCACCGAACTGCCGATGTGCCGTGAAGCAGCAGTGCGCCGAAGAACCATACGAACCAGCAGAGGTGGCAATGGAACGCACATACATAACAGGCAAGAAGAGTAGTAAGCAAGACGAAAAGTAAGACGATTGAGGAAAATATCTGAGAATGCAGTCAGGGAAAGCAAAAGTGTCACCTGTAAATCAAAGCAACATAGAGGACAGCGACAATCCCCGAGATGACATACACGCAGGAGACAATGGCGACATCAATAATCAGGACCAAAACAGAAGGCGCAAAAGCATCTGGCAACAGAACAGTAAAACGAAAGGGGAAAACAAAACAATGCGGCAACAAAAGGAAATAATCTCACTGCGAAGCAAGGCACGCACAACACAGAGCGCGACGGCAGAGATCCAACCAGAGATTAGAACCGAGGCGACAACCCGGCACCAAATGCAAGAAGGGAGAAACAACGATAAGGACAGCGAAGAACAAAATGCAGTCAAATGCCAGAAACAAAATGCAGTCAATGATAGAGCAGAACGTGGGCTCACATGGCAGACGACCCACGCACAGAAGACAATAGGAAGACGACGAAGCAGAATGGAGAATACAAAACGAATTCACAGAAAAGGCAAAAATATCAGTCGGTAAGAAGCGGAAGAACAGGAACAGATAGCCAATGAAACCGAGACGACCTCAACGCGAATCAGTTGTGGGAGGGAAACGGAGCCCAGCGGAAGCAGCAGCCCCCGAGCAGAAGGAATGGAAGGAGAGGGCCAACCGACGCCTCCAAGACGAAAGAGAGGGACAGAGCGACGGAGAAGAGCGGCCACGCAGTGAGCTGCGGCAGACCATGTGTCGACGGGACCAAGAAATTCCATATGAGAGCAAAAGTGTTTTACGGACAAATCGACTCTCCGCAGAGGAACCAGCGGACCGTGAAATGAGGCTCGCACACGGGCCACGATAGGAAAAAGAGAGGCCCACGAGAGAGCAGTGCAACGGGTAGCAAAGACCGACGCATCTGAAGCAGCTGCGAACACATCGGTAAAAAACTGACATGCTCGGTAAATAAAGTGGTCACGTCGGCCAAAATGCTGTGAGCATCGAAAATCCTTCCCGAGTCAGCTTATGACTACAATAATCTCGCGGCGTGCAGGCCTGTCTGTCCTGACTCCTGCAAGAAAACGAGCCAGCATTCCGATGCGCCTCGACGACAAACGCTGACCTCGGCCAGTACGGACCACCAGTGCCGCCTCACGGCACGCACCGGCAAAGCTTGTGTGTACAGCTACTCTACTCGCACGCGCTGCGGCTACGGGAGTACAGGGTACTCCGCACAGTACAAGACTTGCGGGTTGTACGTACGTACGTACTCATATACCAATAGCATTTTTCTTTTTCATTTTGTATCGCTTCTAGACCTCCTGTTATTCGAAATGACCTGATCGGAGTACTTAGGTGAAGTTTGTTTGTCTTTGAGCAGCTCCAGCAATATTGATAAAATGAATTGTTATTTCTAAAACCTACCAGGAACTAAAATAATTTAGCGAAAACACTCCTCTAGCAGCATACCTATATGAATCCAAGCGAACGAGATCGAAAACACTGCCTAGCACGTGCAACGGCAACCGCTCGCAGCGTGAAGGTTTCCTCCCCCGAGCCCCTGCCGTCACTCCTCTCCCGCCCACTCCATCACCGACCACCAGCTGACCTGCACCCGAAATTAGACCTTGTTCCGGTCCTCCATCGCAAGCTGCCACCGGTCCCGCCCCAAAGCGCAAGACGCATTGGTGATCAGACAATGCGGGTTGGACTGAGCTCGCTTGGGGGAGAGATGCAGTGCACGGGCGCGGTGGAGAAGGAGGCGGCGTGTCATAGGAGAAGGGCTGGACGGCTGAGCCATTGAAGTGTTTTGCGCGTCTCACAGTGCGGGTGGGTAAGATAAAGGTTGGGTCATTGTTTTGTATAAACGTTTTCGTAGAACTAGATTGTTTTGCCCGCGTAGTTGCACGGGTTAGTCTGCAAATAACATTTTAATATATCATTTATACTTTGAATTTGCATATTGCCTGGTTGTGAAAAATTAGTACTAGTACATACATATATATATTAAAATATTAAACTACAAAAATATTAAAAATATAAATAATGAAAAGACAAATAGGGCAAGATGATCTTGAAGTATAAATCTGTTTCTATGCTGCAAGGTATGTTTTACCATTTTCAATCAAACTATATTAAATGTCTGATATTGTTCAGGTGTGTGACTTTTCTTTGATAATTTGAATAAAACAATCATATTCCTATTGTAAGTTCAATTACAAGGAGCATCTGAGGATAAATTAAAATTTAAACTTGACTATCTAAAAATGTCCATTCAAACCATGAACACAATATTTGTCCGGGGATTTCACAGTGTTACTTAATTTTAGGGCACCTTGCACATGCCTTAGCGGTAGTGATGTAAAGTTGCATTGTCATTTGAGTTGTAACATTTTTATAGATAACTTTGTATACTTTAGATTTTTAAGAAAACAAATAATATGTATTTAACATAGAAGATAAATTCAGAAAATATACCTAAAATATTAGAGCTCATTGTGAATAACTAATGGTTTTCAGGTCATCAATATACAGAATAAAATATCTTAGTATAATACTATTTCTGTCGGTCCATGTTAATGTAATCCTACCACTGCGTAGTATCTTAATTAGGACAAACCCTTGAAAAGATATTAAATGTGTTTTGTTCGTATGATCTACCACTTAGTTGAAGCCAAAAATGATGTTTTCTCTCTTAACTCTGATTAAGATCCTACACTGGTCATAAAAATAATTTGGTTCATTTAATGTAGTGTGATAATTTAATACTATTTTCCGATTCCTAATTGAATTTGGCTAATGCACGCAGACATTGACTTCATACCTTGTCATTAAGGTTTCGTGACCGCCTCAGGGAATATCGGCTTTTGAAACAATGACTTTTTTTAGCACTACATGAAGCTAGGTGCGACATAGCATTGCTCTTCCGGATGTCAATCTCCTTATGAGAAGTGGTGCAGAGCTCGCATTCTATTGATAGTTGAAAAAGCAGAAAAGCATCACAATCAACCATCCTGATGTTGTTGGCTCATGCAGGCCAGGCCATGGACACCAGCTGACCGGCGGGACTGACTCGAGCTGCAAAGGCTGCTGCGGCAGTTGAAGCTGCAATGCTTGATGATCTAGATTGCAACTCGAGCTGACAAAGCAACCCAGTATTGAAGAACTCCATGCTCTCGTTAAATGTCAAAAATCCAAGCATGATCCAACAATGGTGTGTCATGCCTCTGTCTAGATGAATCCAGCGGGCATATGCTTCTACTTACCAACCGCCTATATCCACCTCATGAACCCTGTGCGTTGGCCTGTGACGGCGATCCGTCAAGCCCAGCTCATCGTCATGCTGGTCGTTTACATGCACTTGATGCCTTGCAATCGGCCCTGTGTTCATCTCTTAGACTCTCTACACACTGCCTAATCCTCTGGATCAATGGTTCACCTTCAATAATTTCTTACGGATCTCCTGTTCCGCTCCCCCATCCGGCACTGTTTAACGCATCACAGCACGTCCAACCACATCCGTGGTAATCATATGTTTGGATACTTTTCAGTTCCTGATCTTGAGTGAATACTTCACGTGCTCCGAACTACTTAGAAATCATCGTGGGCACGTACAAATAGCTTCTACTATAGGGTTCGTGGAAGGCAGGGCGGCGTTGGTCAGTACATGGATCTTTATACGATGTGATATTTCATAGCTCTTGTTAGATATAGATTTTTGGACAGATAATTTTACTATTTAAGAACGGTAATGCTACTTTTCAGTCGATTGAAAAGTAGCATCCCTTTCAATCAATGGTTGTGTGTATTCTTTTGTTCTTTTTATTCTTTTTATTATTTATCTATTTGTAAGATTATTTGTATTAATTAGTGTTATGTATAGACTATGAAAATTTTTTATCTTTTTGTATCCATTAGATCTAGATCTAAGGGGTAAAAGCGTTGATTGAAAGAAACATCCATTTTTAATCGATTGAAAATTAGATACTCTCATTTAAAAAATGCGAGAGATTGTTAAGAGATAGAGATCCGTTTTGTTATTGGGATCATATCATTTTGCTTGTCATACGTACGGTTCTTTTTGTTTTAAGAAATATGCGTCACTGCCTCCGTAGAAAATGGGAATCGAACTCTGCCGGCCAAAGTTCCTGATGCTGGACTGGAGTGGAGAGGTGAACGTGAGAAATACAAGGGAGATAAATCAACGGCCAGATATATATAGGAGATAATGTGAAGTGGAGATTAAAGGTGAGATGTTTTAATTTTTTCTATAAATTTTTAGCCTATTTCTCTTTTTTCTAGCCACCGTGGTGAGAAGTCCATCTCCATTTATTATTAAATAGATAATGTAATTTATCATCATTTTTATGTGTTTTCAAAATTTAATATAAAAACTCTCAGAGTTGATAGAATTTGTAATATATATTATAGATACTATATTAGAAAAAAATATAAAATATTTACCTAAATCTTCTCTCTTATATCTAAAATAAATTTAAGATTTTAAATTTTACCTTACAAACTCTGAAAGAGATGCTACCAAGCCCGTGGATCGCTAACGGCCGGTCGAGGACGACCCGCGATCTCGCCCTGGTTTCCCGATGGTTTTATTTCATGGGAGCAGTTTTCCACAGCTTTCTCTGCGCCTTCGCGAGGGCTGTTGGCGCGGCTTCTTGTGGGCGCCTCGTGCCGCTCAACCTATCGGATCGGCGCAGCTAAGAGGAAAAAAAAAACAAATGAATTGGAGCCGGAAGCGATGCTGTTAGGCCCTGTTTGGTAGGGATTCTAAAACAACTTCTTGACTGGATTCTATCTCTCATATCAAGAAGCTAGTCAAAGAGTTCTAAGAAAAACAGATTCTGCTCCTCCTTTCTAGAAGTACTTCTTAAATTTATACTAGAATCCAAAGCATAAAAAATATAGCTTCTTATGGCTTCTCTACTTATTTTTTATAAATATACATAAGAGAATTTATTTTATCAAATAATTTTTTATAGAGAATCTGTTTTTATAAAAAATCTATTTCATAGAGAATTCGTTTTGTAAAGAAGTCCTGTCAAAGGAGCCCTTACTTGCTCTGCGAGACTGCGAGGCTGGCGAAACGTCTCCGGTGCAGCCCGAAATTCAACACCGGCGGCACCGACCCATGCTGCAGGAATTTTATCCACGTCAACTGCAAACATTTTAATGATAGTAGCTGCTCCATTCGATCACTGTAATCCACGTCAACTGCAAACATCCTTCAATTCTCCATAGAGAAAAAAAATGGACAAGGGAGCTAAGCAGATCCACACTCACGCTCTCCGACTGAAGCACAAACCATTTCCGCGTACACCCCTCCCTGTCATCGGAAGCTCCACAGAAACATCATTATCCGATGGATCTGCATGCATGATAAGTACTGTATGCATTATGCATAAACAAATACCGCAAATTTTCGTTTTCTTAAAAAATACCGCAGATTGAGACCCGTTTCAGGCCTACCTGCCCGTTTTATGCGTTCCTCCGCACGTAATTCCAGTTTGTTGCTTGCACATCTCCGCGGAATACAAAGTGCCGCGCCAATTTCAGTTCTACCCCCAGGCCAAAAGCAAAACGCAACACAAGGTGATCCGCTCCGTGAGTACGCAACTCACACTTTCTTTTCTGATTTTGTGGCACCAATGCTTTTGTCTGTCACGTACAACTTGTTCTTCTGATAATCAGTTATCCTGACTGTACACGACAGGTGCATATCGAAAGGAACTCAACTAACTTAATTCCTACCTTTAGAAACTTTTTTCGTGATGGAGTCCGTACATGTTTCTCATTATCATAGGGGCAGATACAATGCTACACGTAGACAGTCTCATAGGTCGTCTCATGCATTGCCACATAGGATTTTTGATGATATGGAACAGAGAGAGAGTGGTGAGACAAAAAGGTGGTTGTTTCACGTAGCAACCACCTCATGCGTTAAAATTTAGGAGTATAAGGCAAGTACAATAATGTTATCTCATAGGTCGTCTCATGCATGCCACGTAATCTTAAGACGCGTTATGAGACGACTTATACAATGGATGGTCTTATTAGTTATCTTATATTAATTATATGACTCCTTAATTTGTGGATATAAAAAAATATTTATAGATTAAAAGACTATTAGAACCCGTACAATGGTGTGAGAGACGTCTCATACTCCTAAATTTAAGCGCATGAGGTGGTTGCTAAGTGAAACAACCACCTCTTTCTCTCACCACCCTCTCTCTTCCATATCATCAAAAATCCTATATGGCAATGCATGAGACGACCTATGAGACTGCCTATATGTAGTATTGTACCTGCCCTAAGACGGCTCTCACATCATTGTACGGGTTCTAGTAGTCTTTTAATCTATAAATATTCCTTTTTTATATCCACAAATTAAAGAGTCATATAATAAATGGAAGATAACTAATAAGACAATCCATTATATAAGTCATCTCATAACCCGTCTTAACATTATGTGGCATGCATGAGACGACCTATGAGACAATACCGTTGTACTTGTCCTAAGAGGGAAGAAAAACAGAGAAAGCACCAGACGCGATTACATGAGCCGCATTTTACTGAACAAAATCCGACAAGAATAAATAACCCGCCTGAACCCATCAGCATAATAGTACCGACATAATCAAACATCTCAAGTTAATTTATCTACTTCGGCAGCAAGTAGCAGTAACACATTCCTGACCTACATCGCCCTAGTTGTAGCACCAGTGCATCAGTTAGAGTGCAGAAAAAGCTCCTTGTGCCTTTTGGCATGCTATACTTCTCTCGATCTCGGCCATCATCTGACCCCAAAACCTATCGGCCTAACTTGTCAAGGACGGACTGCTAATGACTGCGCAACAAGCTATTCTGGCTGCCACCACTGTGTCCTTCTCGTCCCCCAGTCTCCGTGTCGTGTGAACAAGGGCGGCATTGTTCAAGCCAAGCAGCAAAGCACTGAGTGGCAGGATCGTTCCACAGTGCAGGAGACGATCAACGTTAAAGCCGCTATAATTGCGGCACATCACACCCCACCACTATCTTCCTCCCTCCTGCTGCTGCCACAATAAAGCTCCGTAGCTTACCTGAAACAAACTAGCAGACAACTCCTCCGCAATGATTTAGTCCAACCGCCCTGAAAACATGGCTCGATCGTAGGTTATTATTATTTTTTGTTTTGCCATTGCGAGCAGCGACATGCTTACCAAGCATAGTAGCGTCACATAATTTAGGCCCTCTGTTCCATCACTTGCCCCACTTTTGATAGTAGGCCTACTGCATTCAGATTTTACTTGGGCATTGCTGCATTCTGTAACGAGTCGTGATTGGCTACTGCGTTGCCCCATGGCTCAGGGCAAGCCACGTTGGCAATTAGGCCTCCACGAGCTGCACACTGTTCTCATGTTGGCTATTGCTTATTAGGCTTATTGGACTGATCAGCAAGTAAGCTATGCTGAACGGACTGGCCCAGGTAGCGAATTTCTAAGCCCAACTTGCCTGGCCTAGCTGATTTACTTACCGTCTTCAACCTCCAATCAATCACACCGATCTCTCTCTTCCATGGGCAGAAAAATGTAGGAGGGGCTCAAGGGGGCTCCATTGTCCGGTGGCTGGTGTTAGAAGTTTTGGCCTGTGGCTCAAATTAATAATTCTAATAAATCCTAAAGACCCATATGCACATACATAACATGGTGGGGGACTTTAGTCCCATATCGCTAGTCTAGGGAGGAGAAGAACAACTTAAATACTTGAGCTGTTTCTACCTAGTTGAGCTAGGAAGAGAGAAGAGGAAGAACACACGCGCACTCGCTCGCCTCGCCTCATCACGCCACGCCACTCTCCGAAGCCCACGTCTCCTCGTGTCCTTGCACGGGGTAGGGGACGTATCAGGTTTTTGAGAAGCGCCGTCGCGGCTGCTCGCTTGTGATCCGATCCGCTCGCTTGTGATCCGATCCGCATCCTTTTCATCGACGGATCAGATTCTACAACGACCATCGCCGGAGCGCTTCCCTGTAAGTCGTCTTTCAACATCTTGCGATGATTACATCGAGTGATCTAGGCCTTGTCCCTAGATTGTTGCTAGTCGCTTTGATTAGCATTTCTTTTTGGTTTATGTCTTATAATCTACTAGTACACGCAATTAAGTTAGAAGCTTTCATGATGATTTGCATGTCTAGATTATTTGTTTTTTCTCTATTATTTGTATCCATTGGAATTAGACTTATCATCATTAAACTGTGATTATTTCTAACAATCCAAAAACTGATAGGCGTTTAGTAATGGCTGGTTTTGCTGATGCGATGAAACCTGAGAAGTTCACTGGAAGAGATGGTAGACGAGAGTCCAGTTGTGGCTCTCGGTTATGAGCGTGTTTTGGGTCATGGGGAACCCTCCCGCATTACCTCTCGGTTCTGAGAAAGAGATGCGGGAGTTCTCCGCGGCTACGATGATTTTCGTCGGATGCGTCCTTAACTTTCTCTCTGACCAGCTATGTGATGTGTATATGCACATCAAGAGTGCTGCTGAACTTTGGGAGGCACCTGAACACAAGTTCTCGGCCTCAGATGTTGGGCGCGAGCTGTATGTCATGGAGCAGTACCACGACTTCAGAATGGTTGACAACCGTTCTGTTGTCGAGCAGGCCCATGAACTCCAACTCATTGTGAGGGAGCTTGATCAACTTGGTTACAAATTGCCTGACAAGTTTGTGGCTGGGGCATTATTGACAAGCTACCTTCATCGTGGAGGAGTTATGCCACATCTCTAAAACATAAGAGACAGAACACCTCCGTCGAGGATTTGTTGGCAGGTCTTGATGTTGAAGAGAAGGCTCGGGCAAAAGATGCACCTCCAAGAGCACCCGAAGGTCAATCCAACGCCAATGTGATGCAGCACCCTGGCAAGAAGAACCAGAAGGGAAAAGGAAAAGCTATTCAAACTACTCAATTTAAGAAGAAGAAGATGAACATGGATGAGATTGTCTGCTTTGTGTGTGGCGAGAATGGGCATTTTGCCAAGAAATGTCGCAACCGCAAAGGCAAGAAAATCTAGCAAGGGCAGAAGACTGCCAACGTGACTATTGGTGACTCCAGTGGAGCATCTGTGTATGATAATCTACCTACTGTATTTTCTGTATATCAATCTAATGATTGGTGGATAGATACAGGAGCCAATATTCACGTTTGTGTTGATATCTCTATGTTCTCTTCTTACCAGGTCGCACGACGTTCATCCGTCATAATGGGGAACGACTCACATGCTGTTCTTGGTCGATCTGAAGATCGTGTGGCTGAAGAACGTGCAGCATGCCCCCTCAATAAACAAGAACCTTGTTAGTGGATCCCTTCTCTGTCAAGATGGATTCAAGCTAGTTTTTGAGTTGAATAAAGTAGTCATTTCGAGATTGGGCCAATTTATTGGCAAAGGCTATGATAGCGGAGGCTTGTTCCCCTTTTCTCTTTCTGATTTTTGTAACAAGGTTGTGAACCATGCATGTGATTCAGACAATTCTGAGGCTAATGTATGACATTCTCGTTTGTG
The DNA here is from genome assembly GCA_030378355.1 of Eleusine indica. NCBI lineage: Eukaryota > Viridiplantae > Streptophyta > Magnoliopsida > Poales > Poaceae > Eleusine > Eleusine indica. Next base: position 53,918,232 of record CM059494.1, read on the forward strand.
TCATATAAATTTTAGTTGTATGAATTGGCTATCCAGTATAAGTTTAATTCCTAAGTTCTCCGTTATCAAAGGTTCTCAGTGTCAAGCTTGTGTGCAAGCAAAGCAACCTCATAAGCCTCATAAAGCTATAGACGAGAGAAACTCGACACTGTTAGAACTCATACATTCTGATCTCTGTGAGATGAATGGTGTGTTAACAAAAGGAGGTAAAAGGTACTTTATGACTTTAATTGATGATACAACTAGGTATTGTTATGTGTTTCTACTAAGAACTAAGGATGAGGTGTTTGAATGTTTTAAGACATATAAGGCTAAGGTAGAAAATCAACTAGAGTATTTGTTCAGTGAGTTTGATCTTTTCTGTTCAGAGAATAGAATTATTCATGAATGAACACCTCCCTACTCACCACAATCTAATGGTGTTGCTGAAAGGAAGAACCGGACATTGATGGACTTGGTGAATGCCATGTTAGGAACTTCTGGTTTACCTAAAGCATGGTGGGGGGGGGGGGGAGGCTATTTTGACAGCGTGTCACATTCTGAATAGAGTTCCCACTAAGAATAGTGATATCACTCCGTATGAAGGATGGAAAGGAAGAAAACCCTCACTCTCATATTTGCGTACATGGGGCTGTTTGGCCATGGTTAGCATACCAATAAATAAGAAACGTAAACTTGGACCTAAGACGGTTGACTGTGTCTTTCTTAGGATACGCGTACCACAACACAACATATAAATTTTTGGTGATAAGGTCTAAAGCGCATGATGTCTTAGTTGATTCACTCTTAGAGTCTCGTGATGTAACTCTCTTTGAGAATATTTTTTTTATGAAAGATACATACTCTGTACCTAGTTCTTCTATTGACTTAACTCTGGAACCTATAACTCTACTTGAACATCCACATGAAAGCGACGAGGATGATAGTGAAGTAGCTCCTCGTAGGAGTAAGAGACAAAGGGTTGCAAAATTCTTTGGCGATGACTTTACTGTGTACCTTGTTGATGATACTCCCACATCCATCTCGGAGGCGTATGCATCATCTAATGCGGAATACTAGAAGGATGCAATCCATAGTGAGATGGACTCCATCATCTCTAATGGAATGTGGGAAGTAACTGATTGACCAATTGGTTACAAACCAGTTGGTTGCAAGTGGGTATTCAAGAAAAAGCTTAGGTCTGATGGTACCATTAAAAAGTACAAGGCAAGACTTGTAGCTAATAAAATATACGTAGAAAGAAGGCAAGGATTATTTGATACTTACTCACCCATCGCCAGATTAACCACCATCCGGGTATTACTATCATTGGCTGCCTCACATGGTCTTCTAGTCCATCAGATGGATGTGAAGACAGCTTTCCTTAATGGAGAGTTGGATGAGGAAATCTACATGGATCAGCCAGACGGATTTGTAGTACCTAGACAAGAGGGCAAGGTGTGTAGGTTACTTAAGTCCTTGTATGGCCTAAAGCAAGCACCCAAGCAATGACATGAGAAGTTTGATAAAACTTTAACATCTGCTGGATTCGATGTAAATGAGGCTGATACCTGTGCTATAGTGGGGGTAAAAGAGTTATACTGTGTTTGTATGTCGATGACATACTAATATTTGGGACTAGTATCGATGAGATAAATGATGTAAACTCATTCTTATCCCAAAATTTTGACATGAAGGATTTGGAAGAAGTAGACATGATCCTTAATATTAAAATTAAGAAGGGTGAGGATGGGATTGCTCTTATGCAATCCCATTATGTTGAGAAGGTCTTGAGTCATTTCGGCTACACGGACAACAAACCTTCTCAAACTCCGTATGATCCTAGTCTAATACTTCAAAAGAATAAAGGACTAGGAAAGGATCAACTATGATACTCTCAAATTGTTGGCTCACTGATGTACCTAGCTAGTGCAACCTGCCCTGACATCTCATTTGCCGTTAGCAAATTGAGCCGGTTTAACTCTAATCCGGGAGATGATCATTGGCGTGATATTGATCGAGTCTTGCGCTATCTAAAGGGCACAATGAGTTATGGAATTCACTATTCCAGGCACCCTAATGTACTTGAAGGATATAGTGATTCAAATTGGATAACAGATGCTGATGAGCTGAAGGCCACTAGTGGATACCTATTCACGCACTATGGCGGTGCTGTCTCATAGAGATCGTGCAAGCAAATGATTTTGACTAAATCAACCATGGAGGTAGAGCTCACCGTTCTGGAAACAGCTGCCACTAAGGCAGAGTGGTTGAGAGAACTTTTGATGGACTTGCCGATGGTTGAAAAACCAATCCCTGCAATTATCATGAACTGTGATAACCAAACAGTTATTAGGAAGGTGACTAGCAGTCAAGATAAGATGAAGTCCAGCAAACATGTAAAGCGAAAATTGAAGTCTGTCAGAAAACAAAGGAGCTCCGGTGTTATAGCCGTGGAATACATTGAGACAGCTAAAAACCTAGCAGATCCCTTTACTAAGGGATTATCGCGCATTGTGCTAGATAATGCATCGAAGGAGATGGGATTGAGACCCACATGAGTTACACTACAGTGGCAACCCGATCTATATGATCGGAGATCCCATGAATTAGGACCTGGGAAGAACAAGCTGTTAGTTAACTGGAGAGTATAATAAATACCCTTAACCCACTCCGTTGGAGATGCAGTACTCTCATATCTGTAAGGTAGGATGACTTTGTCTTAATGTGTTCTGAGGCCCTTTAATGAGCAAGATACTGCCCTATAGAGTATCCTTGCAAGAACACACCTATGTGAGCTTGATCGTTAGTCGTGATCTATAAGAATTGGGAGTTCTTTAACAAGCTCATGAAGTGAGATAGGAGTATGACTTATATGCTCCACCCGCGGGGTAGACTCTTGGCAGCCAAGTACCAGTCAAGGCTATAAGTGAAACTTTTTTACACCAAACTGTCATTTCAATGCATAGTCCATTGCACAGTTGTGGATGAGTGTAGCTTGTAGCTCTAGGTGGATGTTCAACCTTCACCGGTCTCCACCGAAAAGCTGGTATATCAACAGTACATTGGTATGATGGGCAAATCGACATGAGCCTCTGGGGCTGGTGGGGGATTGTTAGAAGTTTTGGCCTGTGGCCCAAATTAATAATTCCAATGAATCCTAAAGGCCCATGCACACATGCATGACATGGTAGGGGACTTTAGTCCCATACTGCTATTCTAGGCAGGAGAAGAACAACTTAAATACTTGAGTTGTTTCCACCTAGTTGAGCTAGTAAGAGAGAAGAGGAAGAACACACGTGCGCTCGCTCGCCACGCCATGCCTCGCCTCGCCGGGCGGGCGAAGCGGGGCGAAGGGCGCGGGCGCACGACATGCGCGTGAATGGTCCGGCAAAATCCGAGCCTTACGTGTGCGGGGTCGCAACTTCCTTTTGCTACTCAGATTTTTATTATGCAAGAGATAATTGCGTTGACCATATATGATAAGCAATTATTCACTCTTAATGGTGATTAACGCGCTTGCTTAATTGTGAATTAATTACCATAAGTGTGCAATGCTTTGTGTAAATAAAGGGCAAGACGTCGCTTACAGAACATACGATTTTTAGCCACTCTCGCCATTCTTAACTGTGCTATCGCATCGTCTTCCCCATCCTGTTACCGACGTGCCATCGATGCCGGGAGAGCAGGTCTCTGAAACCCGCGTCTCCTCGTGTCAGGTAGGGGACGTATCAGGTTTTTGGGAAGCGCCGTCGTGACTGCTCGCTTGTGATCCGATCCGCATCCTCTTCATCGACGGATCAGACTCTACAACGACCATGCTGGAGCGCTTCCCTGTAAGTCGTCTTTCAACATCTTGTGATGATTACATCGAGTGATCTAGGCCTTGTCCCTTGATTGTTGCTAGTCACTTTGATTAGCATATCTTCCTGGTTTATGTCTTATAATCTACTAGTACATGTAATTGAGATAGGTGCTTTCATGATGATTTGCATGCCTAGATTACGTGTTGTTTCTCTATTATTTGTACCCACTAAAATTAGATTTATCATCACTAAATTGCGATTATGTCCAACAGCGGTAGGGGGGGGGGCCTTGAGCCTCCCTGCTCCACCATTGGATCCGCCACTGCTTGCTGCTTGTCTCTCAATTTCATGAGAAGATACTAGGTGGGCGTCGGATGCCTGATCAACGTGAGCCCTTCGCGACGATGGCAGGCTGTGCGCCGCCAGGTGTTCTCCGCGACAACGCCGACGGCGACGTGGCCCCTGTCGGGGGTGAGTGCGCGTCTGATGTGCTCTCTCCTGTCCGTGGAGGCAAGAACCTCAGCTGCCCTGTGTCTGGCAGCCATCACGACGACTTGGTGGTAGGAGGTGGCGGCGAGGACCTCCATGGAGGACTCATGGAGATGATGGATGATCTGGCCAACGGGCATGTCGTTATCCTTATCCGGTTCCGTGTGATACTGCGCCTTTGTGCCACGTTGCACCGGTGCATGGTGGCCGTCAGGCTGTGTTGTGGCCAGTGGCGGAGCTAACCCCCCCCCCCCCCCTAACTTCTGAAATTTCACAGAGGACCCCCTCTTCATTCTAGCCAAGCAGCCCAGCTAGGAAATCCAACAGCCTGCATCCCAAGAAAATGAATCGGGCGCAACCAACAGAAGAAAATGCGTTCACCCTTCGCATCACTCGTCCTAGCTTCGACTCGAAGCCATCGCTCGGTGAATTGGATGCGAACCAGGCACCAGTGACGCGACGGCGCCGGCTCACCTGCTCCAATGAGATCACCGCTCATGTCAAGGATGGATGGCAGCCCCGAGTCGTCGTCGCTGGAGACGGATGAGGTCGTCGTGAACCTGCCCACCGCTGCTCCAGAGCCTTGCGCCCGGATAAGAATGTAAGGTGCTCGCCCCAGATATTCTCTTGAACCTTAAATCTTATTTCTATATGGGAAAAACTGAAATTGATGTTTGCTATAGAAATAGGAATTATAGACTGATTTGTGGGAACTGACTGGGAGTAATCGTTTCAGGAAACCATAGCAAAACAAAAAATAAAGACACTTTTTTCTTTCTACAAGAAGGTGCCTACTCAAGGGGCAGGGAAGATGGCTTGGTTGATCAAATTTCTCAATTAGATGCAACTCGAGTAGTAGCTTCAATTGTATTACATGATGAAGCGACACTTGCACCCAAAGTTCTAAAATTAAATTCAGATGGTAGTGTTTTGATTGTGGAACACGATCATAGTTTACGAGGTCAAATTTGGGACTATCCTATTGACAAACAAGATCGAGCTCGCATAATATATGTTATGCTTGGCCCATATCGGTTTGTGAAGGATAAGTACCCATATACAAGTCCAAAGTCTTACCCACGTTACTTTCAAGCTCATTGGTTCAAAGAGTTATCTTGGTTAGAATACTCACCTGCAAAAGATGCAATATTCTTCTTTCCTTGCTATTTGTTTTCTAAGAAACCATGTGGAAGGGCAGGATCAGATGCTTTTACGATGAAGGGTTTTAAATCCTGGAAAAAAGTGAAAAGTGGAAAGTAATGTGCATTCTTATCTCACATGGGAAGTGATAGCGACTCTGCTCCGAGTTACAATATGACATGTTACAATAATTTGAAGAATCAAGTTGGACATATTGCTAATATGATGGAGAAGAGAACAACTCTAGAAGTCAAGAGGAATAGGCTTTGACTAAGAGTAACAATTGACACAATCCGTGGCTGGCATTCCAAGCTTGTGCGAGGACATGATGAATCTGAAGATTCAAAAAACCAAGGTAATTTTCTTGAGACGGTGAAGCTTCTAGCTGAATATGATGATGAGGTCAAGGCAATAGTATTAGGCAAAGCTTGAGGTAATGCAAAGTATACCTCACCAACAATTAAAAAAAAATCCTTGATATTATGACTTGTAAGGTGAAAAAGTTAATTCGTGGCGACGCAGCCGACGACGCCCCAACCGCTCTGCACCAGGCCGGTGTGGAGGCCCTCTCCGCAAAGCTCTGAGCCGCCGCTGAGACATTGGCGGTGAAGCACAGAGCGGAGGAGGTGCAGGCCGCAGCCAGCCGCACCAGGAGTAGTAGTTTTGTTTTCCATTTTATATTGGTCCTGTTATTCGTAATGATCTGATCGGAGTAGTTAGGTGAAGTTTGTTTGTGTAAGAGCATCTCCAACAGTATTGATAAAATGAATTGCTATTCTTTCTCTTTTCTTTGAATCGCAAATACTAGACCGAAAACGCTTTGGCTAGCATGTGAAACGGCAACCGTCTGCACCGGGATATTTTCGCCCGTGAGCCCCTAGCATCACTCTCCCGCCCACTCTAGCACTGACTACCTGTGCGAGAAATCTGGCATAGAAGGCGACGCCCAACACCTCGTACATCCTCTACCTTGTCCTGGTCTTCCAGCGCAAACCGTATCGGTGGTTAGAATTGGCGCCATCATCGAGCCCAAGCTCCGACACAGGCTTGATACGTTGAACAATGCGGGCTAGATTGAGCCCGCTTGGGGGATAGAGAGGCGCGCCGGGCTCGAATGGGGAGAGAGAGAGAGGCGGTGCACGAGCGTGGTGGAGAAGGAGGCAGCTAGTGGGGGAGAGGGGCGATGCACCGAGCTTACAACGGCGGGGAGAGACTCATTGAGCTTGCGTGGAAGAGAAGGATGCGATATGTTGGAAGAGAAAAGCGGCGCAGAGATGGTTGGGCGGCTACGGGCTACGGCCATCGAAGTGTCAAGCGCGTCTCACCATGTGGGTGGGTAAGATAAGGTTGGATCATTCTTTTGTAAAAACGGTTGTCATAGAACAGTGTAATGTGTCTTAAAATTTTAACATAAAAGTTTTTAAAAGATAGAATTTTTAAGATACATCATAGGTATCCAATTTTAGAAACTATGCTAGGGAAGGTTATTTTTTATTTTAACATTCTCTTTCCTATGCCTAAAACAAATTTTAGATCTTTGATTTTATCAATTGTGATGGGGATGCTTCATTTCAGAACTACTAAGCCTCCAGCCCAAAATAAGCCCGTGGATAGCTAACGGCCGGTCGAGGACGGCCCGTGATCTCGCTTTGGTTTCCCGACGGTTTCATTTCGTGAGAGCAGTTTTCCACAGCTTTCTCTGCGCCTTCGCGCCGGCTGTCGGTGCGGCTTCTTGTGGGCGCCTCCTCAGTCCTGCCGCTCGACCTATCTGATCAGCGCAGCTCAGAGGAAAAGAAAAGGACTTGGAGCCGGAAGCGATGCTGTTACTTGCTCTGGGAGACTTCGAGGATGGCGAGACGTCCCCGGTGCAGCCCGAAATTCAACACCGGGGGCGCCGACCCAAGCTGCTGGAATTCTATCCACGTCAACTGCAAACATTTCAATGGTAGTAGCGCTGCTCCATTTGATCACTGTAAACCCGTGTTTGATTTAATACTACTTCGTCCTTCAATTCTCCAGAGAAAAACTCTGCGCAAAAAAAAAAATCTCCAGAGAAAAATAAAATGGACAAGGGAGCTAGGAATTAGGAATTCCAGGGAGCTAAGCACATACACACTCAGGCGCTCCGACGAAGCACAAACCATTTCTAACCGACCGCGTGCACCCCTCCCTGTCATCGGAAGCTCCAGAGAAACATCATTATCCGATGGATCTGCATGCATGATAAGTTATGCATGCATTATGCATAAACAAATACCGCAAATTTCCGTCTTTTTTTAAAATACCGCAGATTGAGGAGACCCGTTTCAGGTACCTGCCCGTTTTATGCGTTCCTCTGCACGTAATTCCAGTTTGTTGCTTGCACATCTCCGTGGAATACAAAGTGTCGCACCAGTTTCTTTTTTTTGCGGGAAAAGTGTCGCGCCAGTTTCAGTTCTAACCCTCAGGCCAAAAGCAAAACGCAACACAAGGTGATCCGCTCCGCGAGTACGCAACTCATACTTTTCTTTTCTGATGATTTTGTGGCACCAATGCTTTTGTCTGTCCCGTACAACTTGTTCTTCTGATAATCAGTTAAGCTGACTCCGGTGCATATCGAAAGGAACTCAACTGACTTAATTTCCTAGCTTTAGAAACTTTTTTCGCGATCGTGACTGGACATGTTTTTCATTAAGAGGGAAGAAAAACAGAGAAAGCACTAGACGCGACCCGACAATAGCGATTACATGAGCCATATTTTACTGAACAAAATCCGACAAGAAGCCTGGACCCATCAGCATAATAGTACCGACATGATCAAACATCTCAAGTTAATTTTTCTACTTCGGCAGCAAGTAGCAGTAACACACTCCTGATCTACATCGCCCTAGTTGGCTAATTGTAGCACGAGTGCATCAGTAAGAATGCAGAAAAAGCTCTTTTTGCCTTTTGGCATGCTTTACTTCTCTCGATCTTGGCCATCATCTGACCCCAAAACCTATCGGCCTAACTTATCAAGGACGGACAGCTAATGACTATTGAACAAGCTATTCTGGCAGCCACCCACCGTGTCCTTCTCGTCTCCCAGTCTCCGTGTCAGGATCGTTCCACAGTGCAGGAGACGATCAACGTTAAAGCTGCTATAATTCCAGCACACCGCACCACCACCTTCTTCCCTCCTGCTTCCACAATAAAGCTCCGTAGCTTACCTGAAGCAAACTAGACAACTCCTCCGCAATGATCTAGTCCAACCCGCCCTGAAAACATGGCTCGATCGCAGGTTATTTTTTTGGTTTGCCTTTGCAAGCAGCGACATGCTTACCCTGCATAGTAACGTCGCATAATTTAGGCGCTCCGTTCCATCACTTGCCCCACTTTAGTTAGTAGGACTACTGCTGTCACATATCCTATCCAGTATCCATGACTTTCTTCTTCTCCTTTGGAGAAGGAAGACAGAAAGTTCTTGCCGAGCTGGACAAGCCCAACCAAGGAAGCAAAGCAAATGCGTATTTACAAAAGCAGCAGCCTGCTCATCCATGCTACCTCATCATGGCAACCACTAGTCTAAGTTCTCAACCTAGTCAATCACCACCGTGATCGTCCCCCTCCATTGCGGCCACAATTATCACTATCATCATGCCGTAGATATAGTTTTATAGCCCCTCTGATCTCTCATCCAAAGGCAGTGAAGTAAAAAAAGACAGAATTGACAACATTCCATCAAGAAAAGACAGGATGTAATAAAGAGAGTTTAGCTCTACCATTCATTCATTACAAGGCACAAGAGCCAAACACCGACAATTAACATTGTTTTTGCAAGCACACAGTTCTACTAAGTACCATAGATCCATCAGTCCATTGACCACAAGGAGGAAGAAGGAAAGCCAGTAGCATTGACTTCCCTTCTTGAGCTATTTTTTAGCATCATCATGACCATGTCTTATGAAACCATCGAGAAAGATAAAAGCAAAGGTGGGGGTAGGGGTGGGGTGGGGTGGGGCGATATTCTAGCTAGATTCATTATTCAGGTATACTGATTACCCATGCCTTGATTGATGATCGATCACCAGAGACCTGCTGCGTTCCTTCAGTAGGAGAGGAGGAAAGCCCAGCACCGGCAGCAGGTCGCCACGTCTCCCTCTCCTTACATCACGGAGCAGGTGCTGTTGGGGTTCTCATCGCTGAAAATGTTGTACGGCTCAGCATGGTTCGGCGGCGGCGCCGGGTACTGCATCGGCGGACGGCCATGGCCATGCCCATAGCCGCCGTAGCCCATCGGCGGGTACCCAGCGTTGCCGCCGTGGTGGCCGCCATTCATCATCATCTGCTGCTGTTGCTGCTGCTGCATCATTGCCATGTGCTGCTGCTGCGCCATGGCGTGGTTCCCGGTAGCACCCGGCATCATCTCAGGTGTGAGCGCGGATTGCATGCCGCTGCCGCCGCCCTGGTAGAAGCCCGGCCCACCAGCCATGCCGCTAGGGGGCATGCCATTCACAGGGACGCCAGCCGGCGGCTGCTTGCCGCTCATGTGAGGGTGGTAGGCCGCCATTGGTGGCATGCCCATGGGCCCTGCACCACCCATCTGACCCACGGCGGGGAAACTGGCTCTGCCCATCATGTTCGGCGGCCTCATCATGCCTGCAGCTTGTGGTGGCATGCCGCCCATCGGCCCACCAACACCACGGGAGCCCATCATCATCCCCCCGCCCGGAGCAGCACCAGCACCACCGCCATTGCCGTTCTGCGACTTGGCAGCGCCGCCGCCTCCGTTGTTGTTGGCGCCGGTGCTGTTGCCCTGCCCGCCTCCGGCGTTCTGCTTTCCGCCTCCACCATTGTTGGCCACCCCCTTGATCAGCATGGGGATTTCGTTCCCCTTCTTGCCACCATTGCCGCTCCCTCCGGCGGCGGCGCCGCCGCCCATCATGTTTGGCGGCATGGCCGTTGGCTTCAGCATCATCTTGGAGTTGTTATCCTTGAGGTCGACATCCTCGAACTCCCCATCATCAGACTCATCGAACTCCTCGTCGATCTCGTTGCCATTGTCACCGAGCTCTTCTTCGGTGAGGTTGAACCTGACGGACTTGGGGTCCTTGGCAGTTGCGGCAGCAGGTGCAGCCGCCGCCGCCGCCGCCGGGAAAGGTGGCATCGTCCCCTTCAACTGTAGCTGTTGTAGCTGCTCAAGCTGCTGTGGCGTCGGTTGCGGCATCACCATCTTAACATCTCTCACAGCACTAGAAGAACCTTCAGCTTCTTCGGCTCCTCCACCGGTAGCATCATCGCCTTCTCCGAGCTGGAGCTTTTGGGGCTGGCTCACCACACCAGGCTTTGCGCCCCATATAGCGGCCGGCTTGCCGGCCTTGTTCAGCTTCTTGACGATGGTCTCGGCGTCCACCAGACCTGACACTGTCACCTTTCCCTCCTTTGCGTCGATGCTGCTTTGGTACACACCTTCATATCAATCCAACAACATACTGTTTGTCTTAGAACAAATAAATAAATAAACAGACAAAAAGAGTAAGCAAAAAAAGAATCCAATAAGGTACCATCTGTCCTACAGAAAAAAAATCAAAAGAGTAAACAAAAAACAACACTAACAACATGGTAAAAATAAAGTAAAATCTTCCTCACCCTCGATCTTGCGGAGGATCTTTTTGACCTTCTTCTCGCAGCCATCACAGTGAATGTTCACTTTCAGCACACTGGTCTATAAATTCGAGTAGAACATAGAACAAAAGGTCACCAATATAGCAAACAGAGAGGAATAAATCAAATATAAAATCATACATGGACTCTTTGAGGGAAAAAATCATAACTGATTGTACAGGATCAAACAGTAAAGGTAATGGCAACACACACAAGAAGGGAACAATCTAATATCTATAGTCAAAAAAAAAAACTCGAATATATGCACTAAAATAGGTCAGTAAATTCGAGTAGAATAGAGAACAAAAAAGGTCAGGAGCATACAGTATAAAACAAAGATGATCTAAGAAAATATAAAAACAGAACATGGATGTAACAGACATAGAGACAAAGAAACATATGCTAAAGACAGAAGCAATCTACAGCTCGGCGAGGGAATAAAATGACAGCAAACACAAGAAGGAAATAATCGGGTATGTGCACTACAGATTGAGTGGCGAAGAGGAAAAACTCACCTGCACCTTGAGGATGTCCTCCTTACTCATCCCTGACCGCCTCAAAAGTCGTAGCTCCACAGATCTGACAAAAGTCTTAGGAAACTCCACAGATCTGACATACAGAGGCCTAAAAATCAGGAGAAAAACAACAACAACCATTTCTCATCTAGTGAAACACTAAACAATGGAGTTTGTGTTTCGAGGAAAACAAGACCTGACTATTGGGCCCAGGATCTAGACACACAAATAGAAAGAGAGCTAGAGAGGGGATGGAGGAAGATAAAGTAGCCTCCTCCAATCACCCCTTCAATTCTACTACTCCTACATCAAAGCTAAAGCATATCCACAACTCTTGACTTACTTACCCTTATTTCACCCTTTCACCTTCAAACCAGAAGATCTGAAGCTTTTTTTTTTCTCCTCTTCAGAAGATTGTGAAGTAGAACTGGATGCAAAAAGACTACCTAAAGAGGGCTTTAAATAGGCTAGGTCACTGGCCTGTGAGGCTCAGGAAGGTGTTAGAACATGTGAAGTCCTAGTACTTTCTTCTAGGAAACTTCCTCCGTTTTTCTTTTATTGATGTTTGTTAGTGTAAATTTACACTAACACGTCAATAGAAGAATATCAGTGGGCATATTATACCACTTTGATGGTTTTGGATTTTCATTTGAATTAATTTTCAAAACATAAGTGTGTGCAAGCCTTCCAAGCAAGGGCCCTAATGCAAAAGTCCAAAAAATGGATGCACAAACTGCTCATGACCCTAGTACATTTAATTAGTAGCAGCCCATTGCCTCCTTTAATCATGGTCGTCCTCTAGCGCCGCGCCTGAACTAGAGGTATTGTGTGGTCACGCACTCTGTTGATGTGGTATGCAAGTTGAGATTCCTCTGCATTAGTGTTCTTCACTGACATGCAGGTCCGGACCCACATGCCAGTGACTCTAAATGCAGCATGAGTAATGTTGAGGAATCCTCATCAGGTTGTGCAGTGGTGTCATGGACAACATGCGACATGCACCCAGTAATCCCGGCCTGGCCTCTAGCTTGGCTCACGCCATCACCACCCGCGCACTCCATGTGTGTTAGTTGGTCAGTCAGAGGAGGGTGGTGAGTACAACTAAAACTCTCCTGGTTTTCGTCACCTTTTGGTTGGTGCCTAGAAACGTTCTCTTTTGGAACTACAGTTCCTGTCAAATATTTGTTTTCCCCTTTTTCTGTTAGTCCGTTACTGTCTTTTACTCGAAACCAATGGTCTATGCTAGGAACGGAGCTGTCTTTTACTCGAAACCAATGGTCTATGCTAGGAACGGAGCCGAATACCATGGGCTGCCACCAACAGTACAGTAGACATGTGCCATAGTTCATAATTGTTACTGCCATAATTTTAGTAGTATATCATTTATTACTCACTAAAATCTAAAACAAGCAATTGAAGATCTACAATAAATTTTTTTCTTAGAATAGTGATTCATAAATAACTACTAGTACTACTACTATTGTGATTATTTTAAAACACAAGGAGTATTATTTGTTACCCACTAAAAATTCAAGACAAAATAATTGAAGATGTACCAGAAATTTTTATATCTCACACCAGTGGTTCATAAATTAGTACTACCAGTAATATTGTATCTTTTTAGATCTGAAATAATTTTTCAATTCATGCCAGCATATCTAGAAAATAAATCCACAAACCAAACAATTGCATTTATTTTTCTTGTTTACATAGGAACGATGTCATCATGTCACTGATAGAGTTGGTTGGCATCCTAATGCATGCAACTTAGTTGATAGAGTTGGTTGGCATCCTAGTGCATGCAACTCAGTTTTTGAATTTCCATAATTGCATATATCAATTGGCATGCATAAGTTCTTGTTGTAGAGTTAGGGTCACTAGCAAGCTTCTATCCAAATACCAACCAAACAAATCAAGATGTTAACACAATTAAAGCTGTTTAGGATTTTCGTGCAAGCATTTGCTCCTATATACAACTCTCATGGGCAATAGTGTTAACATGTCTCTCCAAAGCAACAACATGACAATTTAGTAGTAGAAGAGAGAATGTACCTGATTTTGTAGTGATATGTAGTAATAGCTATGTATCCTTGTAGCACAACTATGTTCTTTTGCACATCCAGATAAAAAACATTTGGGTTCATTGGCTTCTACCATTGATAGGATTTTGTTCTGATATGTAGTAATAGCTATGTATCCTTGTAGCATAGCTATGTTCTTTTGCACATCCAGATAAAAAACCTTCAGGTTCATTGGCTTTTACCATTGATAGTTTGCAATAAATTTGTTCAACGTATTTGCAAACATGGCTGGATCAATTGATTGTTGTAGCTGTAGATCCAATGACGTGAGGTCCTAATCCTGGCTTGCTTTTGGAGTGAAATTCATAAGATCTTCATGCAATCTTTTCTTCTTCTTCCATGGAGGAAGACATGTGTTGTAACCTTGAAATGTCATAATAGGTCAATGTAGGAAACCTTTGATAAATTTGAAAAATTATACATGGTCTTGATGCATAGGTCCGTGTAGGAAAAAGAAGGTGCAATCATCAATTGCGATTGATCCAGCGAGGCACACTTGATCAAGAGAAGCGCAACATTACTATAGATTGCCGCTACTGGAACACCTATGATATTTTTCCAAGCATCCTTGTTAAGGAAAACATATAGCTAGCTTTCTCACATCCGTTGGGCCTTCTTGGAAAGTAGGAATAAGAAGAATTCATAATTGCAATAAGAATGTAATACAAATTAAATTAAAATCTACAATACTTGGTATCAAGCATTTAGGATATGCTTGGTTTGGGCTCTTACAAAGCTGTTTTGTAGCCCATATATATTGGACGCTATTCACAATGTAGGTGCAAAAATGCAGAACGATAAGGTCCAACCCAACCCCAAATGGATAAGATTATAGATCTAATAGGATTTTTTTTTGGATTACTATGCATTTAAATATCAAAAAATTTCCTATATAGAACAATATTGGGATACATCCGATGAGAAATTTAGGTTGTGATTTATTAATTTGGAGGCAAAAGGGAAAACGATGCCTAACTCTTAAGCTATGAGCTCCCCTTTTCTAGAATTCCAAGGAGAAACGATAGCCATGCCAAAATGGAAATAATACTAAATTAGCATGACATTGCACAATTCAAAAATGATGTACAATACCCAAGTAAAGCATTAAAAGAGGGGTTAGAAACAAACTTTGAGTCGTCCCCTATGCTCATGTCTCCATCGTAGATGTAACATGTGTTACACCTTGGTACCTCCAAATTTGCACACCAAAAAAATCCTATCTCAATCACCATAGATCTGACGCATTGGTTCCCGGAAACTTGCGTATCCAAATCATCTTTTCTCAATCACCATAGATCTGATGCAATATCATGTCCAAAGTGTCGCTCCCGTTGGCGTATGATTGAGGCCTTTCCATCCTCTTCAATCTTACGAAACCCTTCAAGTAGTGGTGGCATCAGACCTTCCGTGATGGTGATCGGGAGGGAGAGAGGTAGAGGTGGCATCAGGGATCAAGATAGAGAAAGGTGAAGGTGATACTAGAAATATCGAGAGAGAGAAATAGGATCTCAGGATGGTGCTAGGGATTGAGAGGGAGAGTTGTGGTGGTGGGATCAAGAGGGAAACGAGATCTCATTGCAACGTTGGGGATTGAGAAGGAGAGGTAGAGGTGGCGCTAAGAATCAAGAGCGATCAACAAGATCCCATAGTGGCACTTGGGATCATGAGGGAGAGCGGTAGCGATCGGATCGAGAGGGAGAGGTATAGGCGAAGCTAGCTAGGGATCAAGAACGAGAAAAGTGAAAGGTAGCACCAGTGATCAAGAGCGAGAAACAGGATCACATGGTGGCGCTGATCGATAGGGAGAGTGGTAGTGATGGGATCGAGAGCAAGAAATGAGATCTGATGAAGACGATGGGGATCGCGGGGAACAGAGTTAGAGGCGGCGCTAGGGATGTAGAGCGAGTAAAAGGTGAAGGCGCTTGGTATTTATAGCGAGAGGATAGGGTTGGCTAATTGTTTGTGAAGGCTACGATAGGAGTAGTCGTCAAAGATGGGCCTCAACGCGATAGTGGGCCAAACTCTACAAATGGTAAGATTGTTGAACAATTCTAAAAGCCCAAGAATATTGAGATTAATGGAGAGGAGTATAATTTAAGAGTTCTAGGTGGAGTCGTGAGTCATAACTTATGTTGGCGGTGTGAAACTTTATGTTACTAAGATCCAGAGCGAGAAATAGGGCATCATGATGGCATAAGTTATGATTCATAGTGATGTCATGTTTTTGGGATCAAGAGGGATAGAGATAGAGGGAGAGAGAGAGAGAGAGAGAGAGAGAGAGAGAAAGAAAGGTGAAGGCGCTTGCTGGTATTTATAACCATAGGATATGGTTGCAATAACCAATTGGCTTATTATTTGCGAGGCTAAGACAAGACGTCATGAACAGTGATGGCTTCAGTAAAATATTGGGTTAGTTTTCACAAATGGTAAATTATTGGGCGAAGTGAATACTATTGAAGTGGTGCTAAGCAATCATAACTTATGTGAGTGGTGTGAAATTTGGAGCATTTTTGGTTCATGTCCAAGAATGTTTTACTAAAATTTTATCATGAGCAACCTGAGAGCATGACCATTTTTTTGAAAATATAGTAAAAATTATGGTGTTTGGGCTATGACATTATCAGAATTTGTAATCTAATATGACATATGGGATTGTTATGTCATTAATCTTTCTTTTTTTTTGCCAAAATATGATCAACTAAGACTTTATTTTGTAGATATAATTACAAGGAATACAGCAGTGCAAACGAATCTCCATTTAGATCAACGGTTTAAGAAATATAGTCATTTGAAGCTAGGTAAAACAAAAAAAGGCAAGCATCACACCAGCTAAATCCAAAACCCCAATCTACTGTTCTCAAGCTGCTGCGGGCATTTGTCCGATTGATTGGTTGGCATATGTGGGCTATATATATACTTCGAACGTCATTCTCCCAATATTATTGGTTTTTCGGCCTGTTGTTGAGCCTATGTGATCTTCTCTCATGCTCTCAGCATCGTCATGTACTTGTTAGATATACACACGTATAGATGTGCATGTGCTGCCTAATCTGATTGGATTACGTGCGTGGAGAGACTCGTGCACATGATACGTACGTAGGCGCAAGATCGTAGTTGGAGTATGTGTACACGTGCCGACCTGTGCTGCGTCGTTTGATTTGGTGTACGGTGTGGCACGCAGAGAACGAAACTGTTGCACGAGAGTGTGACGACACGTACGTGTATCGGTATACTGCCTCTCTGTCTCTACGAACCGAGGCACCGAGTGACGGAGTAGTACCGTGCGTGTATAGAAGGTGATCGTCGTCGACGTCGATCATTGCTGTTGCTGAGGAGGGATGAATACTACTACTCCCTGGTTCTGATGGACGTTCTTGCCGCCGCCGGCCGGGTGGTGCAGTGAGGGCCGCGGGTACGATATGTGCTTGTGCAAACGACGCCAGTTTTTTTTTTTTTTTTTTTTTTTTTTTTTTTTTGAGACGAAAACGACGCCAGACTTGACACCACCACAACGAGCAACTGGACACGCGCGCGTTTGGACTGGACGATATCTGCTCTTTGGGGCCGGCTGGTAGTAGGAGTAGTATAGGTAACTCGACGGATGGAAATCCTGGGGCATGAACCATGAATCATATGAATGGACGATCGATCGGTGGCGCCGCCGAGGTCATCAACTGTTCGATGGCGCGCTGAAAAGTTGCCGGTCGGTGCCGGTTTGGTCGAGCCGGACCGTGTACGTACTACGTACGCGTGCCTGACAGTCTCGGAGGAAGGAACGTCGTTTTGTCTCGAGGCCTGGGCGGCGTCATGTTCTGGCGTTCTGGTGCGTCGATCGAGATCCGTGTCTAGTCACGTCCACAGGCGGTACTACTATTACTGCTGCTGCTGCTGCTGCTGCTGCATGCGGCACGCAACACGTACACTCGCTGTTCGTTGTGTACTACTGACGGCGTGTGAACAGTGGTCTAGTGATGCTATCCCTCCAAGAAGCAACCACGGCAACCCGAGAGCGAGATCCGCGCGCGCGTGAGCAGAGGCAGAGCCACCCGTGTCAAAGGTGTACAGGAGCTTGCAGGCCTGATAGTCAATGTATTTCACGCCCTGCCAGCTTGAATTGTTGACTCGTGTGTGCTGGCATGGCATCCGTTTGCCCGTTGGCCCCTCTGCCCATGCAGAATCTTCAGCCGTCGCTCGTTAGCCAGCACCCCAGCCTAGCACTGTACAGTACTCCATCCTGTGTACAGAAAAGCCAGCATCCCCATCTCTGTTAGAGATATAATACCTATATGTATAGAACCTTCCTCCTCGTTGTGTAACCGTATAGAACTCCTCTATATCGCTTGTGATAGAGTCCTAATTCTTCTCTATATTGTGTCTGTAATCTGCATATATATACATCGGTTGTGCTCCTCCAGCGGTATCACCTTCCGCTGATATGATTATCGTTACATGGTAATCAGAGCTGACGGGTGTTGCTCATCACACCACGACGGTTGCGCTGTGGGGTGCAATCTCCAAGTCCTATGCCTCGCAGTCGTGATCTCGGGTGCTGCATCTTCGCAACCAACTCGCGGCAACCAGGAAGGGCGATAAGTCTATCACCGTCTACTACTCCACTCTTCGCGGGTTGGCCGATGAGATGGCGACAGCTGGGAAGACTCTTGATGATGATGATTTCGTGTCGATTGTCCTCAATGGCCTCGACACGGACTATAACCCATTGATTGAGCAAATCAATGGCATGGCGGACTCCATCGATCTCGATAATCTGTACTCTCGTCTACTTGACACTGAGGCTCGTTTGGCCTCGCAGAAATCTCAGAGGGAACAGAAGGAGCAGTTCCAAATTTTGGCTAATTCTATGGCTCGTGGTCGCGGTGGTTTTTCCGGTGGCGGCCGCGGGCGTGGTGATGGGTCTCGCGGCGCTTCTACTCCGGCCTCTCGTGGAGGCTCTTCGTCTGGTCGTGGTCAGACGTCTGGTGGTTGTGGGGGTAATCCCAATAACCCTTATCGCAATCATCAATATCAATATGGCCACAGTGCCCTGCGCTGCTAGAACCGGTTCGACAAAGACTACCATGGTCCGGAGAAGGAGGCTTCTGTCACGACAACCTCCTACACCCTTGATCCAGCATGGTACGCAGACAGTGCGGCTACCGATCATATCACGGGGAGCCTCGACAAGCTGACCACCAAGGAGCCTTATGGTGGCCATGATCAAGTGCATGTTGCCAATGGTGCAGGTATGACTATAGAACATATTGGTTCTTCCATTGTTTATACCCCTACTCGAAGTATTCATCTTAATCATGTCCTTCATGTGCCTCAAGCCAAGTAATTTAACCTTTGTTCATCGTCTTACTTTCGATAATGATGTTTTTCTTGAGTTTCACCCTGATTTTTTTCTTGTTAAGGATCGTCACACGAGGCACACGCTCCTGTGCAGCCAATGTAGGAACGGCCTCTACCCTATTCCTTCCTTCGCACCTCGGTCTTCCAAGGCTGCGTTCAACACCACCAAACCATCCACTGATCGTTGGCATGCTCGTCTTGGACACCCGTCGTTTAATGTCGTTCGTCGTGTCTTAAATAGTCAAGATTTACCTTTTGTGTTAGATAAGTCTGTTGGTCATGTTTGTGATGCATGTCAGTAGGGTAAGAGTCGTCAGCTTCCGTTTCCTAAGTCTGTCAGTGTCTCTACGATGCCTTTAGAGTTGATTTTCTCAGATGTATGTGGTCCTACTCCTACTTCTGTGGGTAATTATAATTACTATGTCAGCTTTATTGATAATTTTAGTAAATTTACTTAGGTCTATTTGCTTAAGCACAAATCTGAGGTGTTTCAAAAATTTCATGATTTCCAAGCTCATGTTGAGCGTCTCTTTGATCACAAAATTCTAGCTATGCAAACTGATTGGGGTGGTGAATATCATAAATTAAGTTCCTTTTTCGAACGAGTTGGCATTACTCACCTTGTCTGTGTCCACATACCCATCAACAAAATGGCTCGGCCGAGCGCAAACATCGACATATCATTGAGGTTGGCCTTACTCTCCTTGCTCATGCTTCTATGCCTCTTAAGTTTTGGGATGAGGCCTTTCTCACTGCTGTATTTCTCATCAATCGTTTACCCTCGGCTGTCATTGATAATCTCTCTCCCATTGACAAGTTGTTTACCACTAAGCCCGCCTACTCGTTTCTTCATACTTTTGGGTGTGCATGTTGGCCCAACCTCCGTCCTTATAATACCCATAAACTTTCTTTTCGCTCCAAATAGTGTGCTTTCCTTGGTTATAGCAGTCATCACAAGGGATACAAATGTCTTGATATTTCCACGGGGCGTGTTTATATATCTCGGGATGTTGTTTTTGATGAGACGATTATTCCCTTTGCCAAATTACATCCCAATGCTGGTTCTCGGCTCCGTGCAGAAATTTCCCTTCTCTCTCCTTCCTTGATTTCATCCACTTCGTTTGGGAGTACTAACATGGAGCCCGATAATGTTTCTATGTCTACTAATCCATTGCAACAGGTTCCTGATGACTCACCATCAGGCTCCTGTCAGTCCTTATTTTTTGTTACAGGAACGAACGGCTATCGATCCGGGGTTGCTAGCACTTTCCGTCGACCAAGTGGCAACCCAACCTGCACCAACATCTACATCAGATCGCTCGCTTGTGCCTTCAACTGGTCCGCCCATTTTTTCGCTTGGTCATGTCTCGGAGCTTGCACCGGGGCTGTTGCAGTGGACAGTTCTACGGGGGCTGTTGAGCATGCTTCTTCAGATGCAATCAACGCCTGCGGTTGTCTTGCCTACCTCGAATGCTGCAGTGAATCCTGCATCTGCTGCTGCATCTAGTGCCTCTGCTAGCTCTCCTCTACCGCAACGTGCGAGGATGCGCCTACAGAATAACATTATTCAATCGAAGAAACTTTTTCCAGGGATGATTCGATATGGCAATTTCTATGCCACTGGGGAGCCTGAAAATCTCAAAGAGGCTTTGTCTGATTCCCGATGGAAGCAGGCCATGGATGATGAGTACGCTGCTCTTATGAAAATTGGCACGTGGCATCTCGTTCCGGCTGCTCAGGCTACTAATCTTATTGACTGCAAGTGGGTCTACAAGGTCAAACAAAAAGCAGATGGCTCTATTGATCGATACAAGGCACAGCTGGTGGCAAAAGGGTTTCGACAACGGTATGGCATTGATTACGAAGATACATTCAGTCCCGTTGTTAAATCTGCTACTATTCGTCTTGTTCTCTCTCTTGCTGTTGCTCGTAATTGGTGTCTTCGCTAGCTAGATGTTCAGAATGTGTTTCTTCATGGTGTTCTAGAAGAGGAGGTTTATATGAAACAACCGCCTGGGTATCAAAGTGCTTCTCATCCTACACATGTTTGCAAACTTGACAAGGCTCTTTATGGGTTGAAACAAGCTCCGCGAGCGTGGTATTCTCGGTTGAGCTCCAAGCTTCTTCAACTTGGTTTTGTGGCGTCCAAAGCTGATACTCCCCTATTCATCTACAACAGACGGTCGATCACTATATACTTGCTGCTTTACGTTGATGATATTATTGTGGCCAGCTCTTCCAATGATGCAGTTCAAGCTTTACTTGATGACCTCCGTTCTGATTTCGCTTTGAAAGACCTTGGCACCTTGAGTTATTTTTTGGGTATCGAAGTGAGGCCGTCTCCTGATGGTCTTCTTCTCACGCAAAAGAAGTACACTACCGATATTATTGATCATGTTGGCATGCGCAATTGTAAGCCTATGAGTACTCCAATGGCGTCTGATGAGAAGTTCTCTCTTCATGATGATCCACTTAGTGCTGAGGATGCTACTTCATATCGAAGCATCGTTGGAGCTCTACAATATTTGACGTTGACTCGTCCTGATATTTCCTTCTCGGTCAACAAGGTTTGCCAATTTCTTCATGCACCCACTACACATCATTGGTCTGCCATCAAGAGAATCATAAGATACCTACAAGGAACTCTTGGTCTTGGTGTTCTGCTTTGTCGCTCTTCTTCATTATTACTTAGCGCCTTTTTTGATGCGGATTGGACTGGTAATCCGGATGATCGATGCTCCACGGGTGGTTTTGCTATCTTTCTTGGTCCTAATTTAATCACGTGGAGTGCTCATAAATAATCTAGTGTTTCTCAGTCAAGCACGGAAGCTGAATATAAGACGCTTGCTAATGCGATTGCTGAGGTGATATGGTTACAAAGTATTCTTCATGAGCTCGGCATTGTTCTTCCAAGACCTCCAGTTTTATGGTGTGACAATCTCGGTGCTACTTATATGACAGCTAATCCACGGTTTCATGGTCGCACTAAACATATTGAGGTAGATTTTTATTTTGTCCGTGAACGTGTGGCTCGCAAACAATTAGACGTTCGATTTATCTCATCCAATGATCAAGTCGCTGATGGTTTTACGAAGCCAATTCCGATGAAGCAATTAGAATTATTTCGGTCCAATCTCAACTTGTGCCAATTGTGATTGAAGGGGGATGTTAGAGATATAATACCTATATGTGTAGAATCTTCCTCCTCGTTATGTAACCGGATAGGACTCCTCTATATATCGTTTATGATAGAGTCCTAATCCTTCTCTATATTGTATCTGTAATCTGCATATATATACATCGGTCGTGCTCCTCCAAGAATATCACCTTCTGCTGATACGATTATCATTACAGTCTCCATCCAGGTAGGGGAAATGCAATCCCGAAGGCACCGGCCCGGGAAGGCACCTCCACTTTGACCATTGGATTATCTCGTGATCCGCGCTATGGGTCCCAGCTAAGAGTGAGGAAGTGAGGAGATACACACATACATGCGATCAGCGGTCCCAGCCAACGTTCGGGTGTACTAACAGCATCCTGCAGCGGGCAGGGCAGGGAAGGTCAACCGAACCAACGTCACGCGGCAGGAGGATCGGTCGGAGAGGACAGGGACGAGCCGCCGCCGTTCACTGGGATGCTGTGCTCCTTGTCCTTGCTGACAATGATGAATTAATTGATGATGGATGGATCATGGATGGGACGTAAAGCCTGCGCGTGGCGTGGCGCGGTGTGCTCCAGGTCGCCGGCCGGCCACCTGATTTGTCTTTTGCGTCATTCCAGCGCGGGTGTCGTTCCGACTCCGGACGCCCGTTGGAGTTTGGACCGACCAACGGCTGCCGACGCGTCACGACTCACGACCGTGCCCCGTGCCAACATAAACACACTCGCTCCTGCAGCAGCAGCAGACCATGCTACTAGTACATCAGGGGACGGATGATTAGCCGAGGCAGAGCATTTCGCATGAACAGCAAGATCGTCTGTAATTCCGTATGCATTTCAAGGGCGGTTAACAGTTGTCACATGAGTCATAGTAGGACACGCACACACACGGTAACTTCGGGAAGCAGCAGCAGCCGTGCGCAGCTAATGAAATTAAAGAGCTGATGCGATTCAACACTTCAACAGTGTTTCCGAATGTTTTTTTTTAATAACCACTCTTTCTTGGACCTAATCGGCATACACTGTGTTCTTCTGCGGATCAACCATCTTCGGCGGTTGAAAGCTGGTCTAGAAAGGATGAGACTATTTTTGTATGCAGCACTCCACAAGCGCACCTTAACTGAATGCACAAAAAAAAAAAAAAATCCAAAGAGGACTTTAAATAGGCTGGGTCATTGGCGTGTGAGTCTCAAGAAGGTGTTAGAACATGTGAAGCTCTAATACTTTTTTTCTCGGATACTCCCTCCGTTTTTCTTTTATTGACGTTCGTTAGTATAAATTTCTTTTAACATGTCAATAGAAGAATATCGGTGGACGTATTATACCATATAGATGGTTTTGTATTTTTATTTGAAATTAATTTAGAAAACATAAGTGTTTGCAAGCCTTCCAAGCAAGGGTCCTAAAGCAAAAATCCAAAAAATGGATGCACAAACTACACATGACCCTAGTACATTTAATTAGTAGCAGCTCATTGCCTCCTTTAATCATGACCGCCCTCTTGCTCCGTGGCTGAACTAGGGGCGTTGTGTGGTCACGCACTCTGTTGATATGGTACACAAGTTGAGATTCCTCTGCATTAGTGTTCTTCACTGACACGCGGGCCTGGACCTACATGTCAGTGACTCTAAATGCAGCATGAGTAAGGTTGAGGAATCCTCATTAGGTTGTGTAGTGGCGTCATGGACAACACACTAACATGCACCTAATAATCCCAGCCTGGCCTCTAGCTTGGCTCACGCCATCACCACCCGTGCACTCCATGTGTACCAGTTGGTCAGCCAGAGGAGGATGGTGAGTACAATTAAAACTCTCCTACGTTTTCGTCACCTTTTGGTTGGTGCCTAGAAACGTTCTCTTTTAGAACTACGGTTCTTGTCTAAAATTTGTTTTTCCCTTTTTTCTGTTAGTCTGGTATTGTATTTTACTAGAAACCAATGGTCTGTGTCAGGAATGGAGCAGAATACCATGGGTTGTCACCAATGTACAGTAGACATGTGTCATGGTTCATAATTGTCACTGCCATAATTTAGTAGTATATCATTTATTACTCACTAAAATCTAAAACAAGCAAATGAAGATCCTCAATAATTTTTTTCTTAGAATAGCGATTCATAAATAACTACTAGTACTACTACTATTGTGATTATTTTAAAACACAAGGAGTATTATTTATTGCCCACTAAAAATTCAAGACAAACAATTGAAGATGTATCATAAATTTATTTCATCTTAGACCAGTGGTTCATAAATTAGTACTACCAGTGATATTGTATCTTTTTAAATCTGATATAAATTTGCAATTCATGCCACCATATCTAGAAACAAATCCACAAACCAAACAATTGTATTTGTTTTTCTTGTTTACATAGGAACGATGTCATCATGTCACTGATAAGAGTTGGTTGGCATCCAAATGCATGCAACTCACTTTTGAATTCCCATATTTGAATATATCAATTGGCATGCATAAATTCTTGTTGTAGAGTGAGGGTCACTAGCTAGCTTCTGTCCATATACCAACCAAACAAATCAAGATGTTAACTCAATTAAAACTAGTTAGGATTTTGGTGCAAGCTTGCTATTGTATACAACTCTCATGGGCAATAATGTTAACATGTCTCTCCAAAGCTACAAGACGATAATTTAGTAGTAGAAGAGAGCATGTACCTGATTTTGTATTGATATGTAGTAATAGCTAGCTATGTATCCTTGTAGCACAACTATGTTCTTTTGCACATGTAGATAAAAAAGCATTCAGATTAATTGGCTTCTACCATCGATAAGATTTTGTACTGATATGTAGTTTTAGCCACGTATCCTTGTAGCATAGCTCTGTTCTATCGCACATCCAGATAAAACCGTTCAGGTTCATTGTCCTTTACCATTTATAGTTTGCAATAAATTGGTTCAACGTATTTGCAGACATGACTGGATCAATTGATTGTTGCAGTTGTATTAGATCCAAAGATGAGAGGTCCTAGTTCTGGCTTGCTTTTGGAGTAAAATTCGGAAGATCTTGCAACAATTGACCAGTGGTTCATAAATTAGTAATGCCCATGATATTATATTGTATCTTTTTAGATCTGGCATAGATTTGCAATTCATGCCGGCGTATCTAACACCCACACACCTCTTGGAGTAGCATTGGATCCTTTAGAAAGGCTTTACTTGCTTGGATTGGCAAGAAAATGAGTGCTTACAACACTCCCGTCCTCGTAAGTCAGTGCTAGCCTAGACTAGTAATGAGAAGCAAATTTTGATGTGGAACCAATATTTACATCACAAACAATATGCTGAACGATCCTAGATATTCAACATAAGCACATCATTAGCACTAGTTCTTTTAGGAAGAAGAAAAAATGTATGGTAAGAGCTACAAATAGCTGGGACGTTGTGCTGTGTGCTCCTTGCTAACAACGATGAATTGATGATGGATGGGGCGTAAAGCCTGGGCGTGGCGTGGCGCGGTGTCCTCCAGGTCGCCGGCTCGGCCACGGCGGCCTCCTGATTTGTCTTTGCATCATCGACCTTTTCCAGCGTGGGTTTTGTTCGATTCCGACGCCCGTTCGAGTTTGGAGCGACCAACGGCTGCCGACTAGTGCCGGTGCCCATGCTAACACCCACGCTACTGCAGCAGCAGAGCTTGCTAAATCAGGGGACAGATGATTAATCGATGCAGAACATTTCGCATGAACAGCAAGACGGTCTGTATGATTATTACATATCGAGGGCGGTTAACAGTTACTCCTCCATTTTTCTTTTGTTGTCGCCGACCAGTTCATTTGTGAACTGCCGGACAACAACATTTTAGGAACGGAGGAGTATTACATGAGTAGTAGTCGGACCCACACTATGCTCTAAGCAGTCTTATGTATCTAATCGGCATACACTATGTTCTTATGTGGATCAACCATCTTCAACGGCGGATAGCTGGTCTGGAAAGCATGCACGTCGCCTAAGGTGAAGCTATTCTTGTATGTGCCACTCTACAACCACATCTCAATTGGATGCAAAAAGAATATTCAAAGAGGGCTTAAAATAGGCCGTGTCACTGGTGTGAGCCAGAAAGGTGTCAGAACATGTGAAATCCTAGTACTTCTCATATACTTCCTTTGTTTTTCTTTTATTGACGCTAATTAATATAAATTTGCACTAACACGTCAACACAGAAACAAATCGGTGAGTGTATTATACTACACATATGATTTTGTATTTTTTTTGAATTGATTTGTAAAATAAAAGTATTTGCAAGCCTTCCAAGCAATGGCTCTAATATAAGCTACACATGATCTTGATACACTTAATTAGTAGCCGTTTATTGTCTCCTTTAATCATAGTCATCCTCTTGCGGCACGATAAATAGAGACAATAAACTGCTACCAAAATGAAACATTTAATTAGTAGCACTCCATTGTCCTTTATTTGTGATCGTCCTCTTACGGTCGCAAGCGAACAAGAGGTGTGGTGTGGTCACGCACTCTGTTGTTATGCCACGTAAACTGAGGTTCCTCAGCATTAGTGTTCTTCACTCGTATGCAGATTTAAACCCACACATGTCAGTGATTTTCAATATAGCAGGTGTAATGTTGAGGAATCCTCATCAGGTCGTGGAGTGGCGTCGTGGACTGCACGCGACATGCAGCCAGCAGTCCTGACCTGGCCTCTAGCTTCGATCATGCCATCACCCCGTGCTCACTCCACATGTGCCAGTTGGTCAGTTAGAGGTGGGTGGTGAGCACAATTAAAACTCTTCTGGGTTTTCCTCACCTTTTGGTTGGTATGTGAAAACGTTCTCTTTTAGAACTATGATTTCTATCTATTTTTTTTTGTTACTCTGTTACTGTATTTACTTGAAATCTATGGTCTGCGACAAGAACAGAGCCGAATACCACAGATTGTCGTAGACCTGTGTCATGGTTCATAGTTGCTACTCTCGTAATTTTAGTAGTATATCATATATTACTTACTAAAATCTAAAACAAGCAATTGAATATGTAAAATAAATTTTTTCTTAAAATAATGGTTCATAAATAATTAACTACTAAGACTACTACTATTATAATTATTTTAAAACATACAACTAGTAACCCTGTAATCCCAAACAAGTTGGGGTATGTTAAAAATGAAACTTCGAAGAACCCAAACACAAGAGCAAACAAACAAATATAAAAATCATGACAAAAAGATCATAGAGGCGGAGAAAGAGGGAAAAAACTAAAAAAAATAGAGATGAAAAAAACTAGATAGTGAAAAGAAGAGAAGATGCGTGAAAGGGTAATATAAAACTAAACAAAAGAAACAAAAAAATAAGGATCTGGCCGATCTATAAGATGACTCCTATAAGTTACCTCTCACACTCCATGTAGGAAATATTCATCTGCTCCACATTTATCACTGCATATATTGTTTGTAAGAGAAAAACGAGCAGTCTCTGGAGTACTATGAAATATCAAATCTTATATTTAATTATTATTAAACTTCATCTACTTGGGCATCGTGGATCTGATGCATATAACTCATTCATTATCAATGTGCAACAATTTTCTTACATAAATACAACATTTTTCAAGAATAATTGATGGCTTAATGTATATATAATAAGAAGTTTCACCTCCATGTATCCTTATTTTCATGTAAATTTTTGAAGGTACACATAAAACTCTAAACCATTCTCCTTTCAACAGAAATGGTATTAAAATTTGGGTTAAGTCCAACTTTAGTCCCTTAACTATTGCTCTGGCTTAATTTTCGTTCCTCATCTCTTATCTCAATCATACTTAGTCTCTCTTAACTCTTAAAACCATGCACGTCAAGTCCCTAAGTGGTTTTTAATAGACTAATCTGATGTAGTGCCTCTATTTTACCCAACCTATCCTGATCAACCTGCTTAATAGCATTTCTTATTTTTCTTCCTAGCCCTAGCTAGCTTATAACTGTCACTGCCGACCATTCTTGATGCCCCACATCTGAATCTAGCTGCTCGTTCGGGCTGTAGAAGTCTTTCCTGCTGGCCTGCTACAGATGGATATTAATACTCTTTACTTATGAAAAGTTTAGCGAATTGATCTGCGATTCTGATCTTTGCATGTTTCTAATACTAATTTCCTATTCATGGATGATTACAAATGTGGTATAGTGATTATTTTAGTCAAAATCCCATCTCAATTAAACAAACGTGCATAAAATGATTTGTTATCCAATCAAAAGAAGAGCTACGAGCAAACAACCCGATGAAGCACAAACCAGAATCATCCATGGAAGTAGTAGTGCGAGGAAGAGCTTGAGCTCATCATGGCATCAAACACATACCCCTGCATCATGCTCTCTCTGTGCCGTCCACCATGCAAAGCCAGCAGTTCAAGCTTGCCGCTGCCGACATACACCCAGAAACTGGAGCTCGCATCGTCGTGCATCGACCAAGCTCCCCTGTAGCTCGAGCTCGCCACATCATCCACCAAGCGAACATATAGCTTGAGCTCGCCGCTTCGACCTCCGCTGCGCCATCAAACTTAGGGAGACAGGTGACTGCTTCGAAGGTGGGGATTCAGATGCTAGAGGTTGGGAACGGTGGAGTACACGAACCTTTCAGTTGAATGAAATGAGGCCACGAATTTCAGTTAGAGATTATGGAAACAATTACAGGAGAGAGAAAAGGAGGCCACGTCAGATCGGCTCCGTTGGATCCTAGTCAGCATGACACATACGCAAAGCCACCGTTGAAAACACTCACGGACTTGACATCCATGGTTTCAAGAGTTAAGGGACTAAGTATGATTGAGATAAGAGACGAGGGATGAAAATTAAACCACAAAAATAGTGGACTTAAGTTAGACTTAACCCTTAAAATTTTGAAGGTGCATGGAACTCTAAACTATTGTATAAACCGCAGGGTTCACGTATCTTCGAGCAATTTAAAACATACAAAGATCACATTTTGCTGTAGAGCACTGCACTATGTAGGTTGCAAACATAGGTTTTTTTAGCTGGGCACAAACCATCCCGATGGTTGCCACACAAACACAAGTGACAAGAAAGAACGCCATACATACAAATGATACTACTGCCTGCTTTTAGGTTTTACATATATCGAGTAATCTCCATTACTATTAATTCTAGTACGGTCATCTCTTCCACCAATTTTTTCTGCCTCCTGCTCCGTAAAACATAATGTAGAGTCCAGGACAAACACATACACCCTACCCTCGTAGAGTTTTTATGTGTCGTAGGTCTTTAGGATTTTAGAGTTTGTACTCGGTTGCTTTTCATCAAGCTTACGTCCCAAAGCTCCCTACCTGTCATACTCCCTTCGTGCTTCGGTCTTTCATAAATTATAGCCGTGTTTCGTTCTATTTGTCTACTTCAGATATATGATAATAGACACATACGTTCCAAGTTTTATAAAGTTGAGAAAAAATATATAAATTCCAGTTTAAAACGTTGAAGTTTTGATAGAGCGTAATGATGGAGAAGGTCGAAAGAGTTTTGCTTTGCTTATTTCGGATGGTAGATGTACATTGGTGGTGCTGGATCAGAGCTTTGAGTTTTTATCAATGGCCGAGTGAGACGCTGAGCGAGAGGAGGAAGAAGCGATAAGGAAAAAAAAAACGATTGGTTCAGTTTCAGTGGACTGCGCTAAATGGGACACAACAATAGTTCAGTTCTGGGTTAAATGGGTCATCACAACAATAGCCCAGTTCAGTTTGACTTATCCTTTTCCTTTACTTATCTTGCAAGTAAATTTATATATTTTGCTAGAAAAGATAAATATTATGTGCATATCATTTCACTTTTATTTTTTCGAATTACTGTACAACTGATTTTTTGTATTTCTTCTCATATACTGTATTGTGTATTTTTATTATAGTAGATATGCTATATAAAAAAGGTATATATTTATTTATTCCTACGTACATTCACCTAGCAGTCATGATGGTGCTTATAAAAAGTAGATAATAAAAATGTCTATACAAAAATAGGGTGTGTATAGTTTGTTTAATTTTTTCTAAAACCTGTAACATCGCACGAGTATTTTGCTAGTCTATTATATATATATATATATATATATATATATATATATATATATATATATATATATATATATATATTTGATCAAGAAAAGAAGCTTCCACGTTGGCTCTCAAGTCCAAGAAATTACCAGATTAATCGAAAAAATAAGAAAACAAATTACCCATCATTGCCTTTATGAAAAAACTAGACTAAATTACCCTTATATATGATTATAAAATTACTCACCATGCCATTATAAAAAAATAACTAAACTACTGCTATTTATGATTATAAAATTACCCACCGTGCCATTATGAATAGAAAACAACTAAACTACTCCTATTTATGATTATAAAATTACCTATCATATCATTATGAAAATAAACAACTAAAATAACTATATATATGTTTTCAAAATAAAAAGATGTAAACCAATCGTAATACGTAAGCAGGCTACCGTAGTTCTCTCTCTCTCTCATTCATCTCCGTTTTCTCCTATTCAAAGAGTCATAATTAGTGATGTAATGTCTAAATTAATCTTGGTTCTTTGCTGACCTCGATGATAATAAAAAAAATTGAGCTCTCTGTAGTATCAAGAACATAAGAACCATGACAAAGTTGAGTTGCTTTTGCTATGTCGAAAATTGATACTATGGTAGCTTGTCTCCAATGCAAGGTTAGGATCGGAGCCATGGCATTGATGGAAATGGAAGTGTCTCTAAACATGTGCAACTAATACCATATCATACAAAATCAGCATATGCTTCATGCTTCTATACATTTGCCATATTTTTATAGGAAAAATATTAAAAATGATCCCAATGATAACGGTATTGAATCCTAATGCATGCATAAGTTGTAAAATAAAAATAACAAACATAACTATATATTATCATAATTTTCTATATTTGACATAAAAAAAACACTCGCCTTTGTATTGAGTTTTCAATGAAATGATTTAATATTTGATCTGTATAAAGTGTAGTACAATATTGAAAGAAAATTAAAGGACCGAGAAGGCGACCAGAGGGGAGGGGGGTTGAATGGAAGCCAATTAAAATTCTTCACAAGAACTTGGCCTACATCCCAATTACTACCCAACCCAACCTCGAACCGAGTCACCAAGATTACACACACCATTTTGTGATGTGCTAACCCTAGGAATGACTCAAACCAAAAGGACACATAGCCAAAGCTCAAGAGGGACAAAAAGAGAAACAAGAAAGATTCAAGAAATCACCAAAACTGAGTTTGACGGAAGTTCCATGGTACCCGACAAAGGTTCTGACACTCATAGAAGTTTCGGGCGACGGAAGTTCTGTCATTCACTGAAGATCCGTGATCCTTGATGGAAGTTCCGTCATGGTGACGGAAGTTCTGTCCGGGCGACGGAAGTTCTGTCCTGGGCAAAACAGCAGCTCTGTTTCGGAAAGAAAATTGCCAAAACCCTATCAGATGAACTCCAAAAATCACAAAATTTGGACCAGATCATCCTTAATACATCACGACACTCCTCTAAAGAGATCCACTCAAACAGCACAAGAAATCATCATGAATTTCAGATCTCATGCCAAGAATACTGAAAAGGAGAAACTTGAGAAATCTTGAAAATCGAAGGTGCTCATGCCTTTGATTCGGTCAAGGACCTATATAGGGTTGTTCTAGCACATCATAACACCAAGATCTCCCAAGAATCCATCCCAAAACTCACTCAAAATTGAGATAAAAAATCACCACAAAAATAGCTCTAAAAATAGGGAAAAAGAGAAATTCGGGATTTTGGGAGAAAGGAAGAACTTGAGTACGAATTTGAATCTCATATCATTGATTCATTGTGAGACCCTCAAACATTGGTCATACTAAAATACATCTCATAAAATCATTTTATTCAATTCCAAGAAAACTCATTTTCTGAACAAGAAAGAAAAATAAAATATAATTAGACATATAGCCAAATATTTTAAAATCCAAAAATTTGGAACTTGACAAGTGCTTGCTCTCTTAATTTTCGTCTCCAAGATTTGGTTTGAATTTGGTTGAATTGAGTTGGATTTGATTTTGAGGGAACCAGAAATTAAATGAAAAGCCAAAACCCCTAGCAGGCCACCTCCCCCTCCTTTTTCCCTCTCCCAGCCCAAGCCGCTCGGCCCATCTCTTTTTCCCGCTCTCCCGCGCAAGCGCGCCTCGTGGCCACCCCGGGCCATGTGGCCCAATCAGCCTAGCTCCGCCTCCTCCTTCTTCTGCGCAACGCCGTCGCCACTCGTCCCGTGCCGCTCAAATGCCGTCGCACCGGCGCCTGCTTCCACCAAACCGAAGATGAACACTGCCCCGCCTTCACTCCTATGGTCCTGTCGTCTGCCATCGTCCGTCGTGATGTGACCCGAAGACGAGTCACTTCTGCCTGCACCCTCGCTAACCGCGCGCGACCACACGATGTGACCCCTCCCCGCGAGCTCCGTCCGGCCGTCGCGATGCTAATCACTCAACACTAGGGACTCGACACCTCGCCGCATCCTCACGATTTGACCCCTCCTCCCCCGCCCTTGTCGCCTAACCCGCGTCGTTCTCCCCCGCTTGGATGCCCTGATAGCGCCTTAATCCACCTCACGACGCCCACAGCGCCGGCACGACGTCGGCGACATGACCCCTCCCTACATCCCGCTCGATGTGACTGCTCCCTGCCCCGTCTTTTAGCTCTTGGCTTTCGCACAGCGAGCGATCACATTGCGCTGACCCGCCTGACGCCCTGCACCGCACAACCACGTCGCCTGCTCGCCATCAATGGCGCTAGCCGCCGTGGGAACGTGGTCCACGTTTCCGCGTCGCCATCCCCCTTGCCCCGCCTATAAATAGGACCACTCGTTGCCGCTAACCTTCACCGCCGCGCACCAACATCGGAAGGCAAGTGCCTGGTAGACCTTCCCCTCTCTCTCCCCGTAGCCGTCGAGTTCTACCTCCCCCGGGCCGAGAGATAGCTTGAGCCTTTAAGTCACCCTGCGACCATCTTAGTAGAACGTGGTGTCTTCCCCGCATCCGTTAGATGTAGTCGGTGTCGAGTTTTAGCCGCCAGGGAGCCCTATGGTGAGCCGCGGAGCTATCGGCAATGGTGTCGCCGTCGTCCCGCTCGCCGGTCGCCGTCTCCCATCGTCGATCGCCTAGCCACTATTGATCCAGCCACCGACGGTCGTGATTAGAACTTAGGATACCCTTTCGCGTTATAAACTTGAGCCACTCATCACGAGATATGCGGCTGTGGGCCGATCTGTGTAATTGGTCCACCGTGGACTCGTGGACTCCGCCTGGGTCCCGGTCCACAGAGCCCGTGAGCCTATTCTATAGGTTTTCCTATACAAAAATAATTCCGGAAATTAGAGAAAAGCCTAGAACCAATAATTTTACAGTTAGCCCCCTGAGCTTTATTTAATTCTGTTTTAGTCCAACATTTTTACAAAAAAGTATCTCAACTTTTCTGTAATTATGTTTTAGTCTGACATTTTTCAACCAAGCCCCTAGAATATTTTATAATTATAGATAGGACCCTAGGATTTTATAGAAATTGAAAAAGCTCCCTAAAACTTCCGGAAGCCATAGTTTTCAAACCGTAGCTCCGATTTAGGCGATTCTTGCGCCATTGGAATCGTCGTCGCAAACCCTAACCAATGCTAACCTCCTTATAGCACTTTAACTTCTGGTTTTCCCACCATTTGGCTTTTACTTTATTTTGGTGTTATTTTATGTTTCAATAGCTTACGCGTAGCTCGCGTTCCCGTAGACGGGGAGAACCAGGAGCAGGAGCCCGAGGACTCGGACTTCGAGGAACAGTTCGAGGACGCGTTAGGAGGCAAGCTCTACTTATCCCTTGATCATGATTGAACCTTTGATTTCAAAACTGCACCTACTTAGAGCCTATTTCTTATATGCATTATTCCTTGTCACTTTATATTTGCCTAGTTCAAACCCACTTGTGTGAAAGCTAGCATTTGTACCGTCCTTATATAAGGTATGAATGTTAGATCCTTGTTTGGCCGCATTTGATATCCCCATGCCTTGATAAACTTAGGAAGTTATTATTAGCCCTGCAAATAATAACGTTACCTTGTTAGTGTATGCTTAGGACCCATGATGATTGTCACCATACTCTCCACCATCAAATTTTATGAAATGGGTGAAAGTGGTGTTTGGTGGTGTGTGTGTAGGAGCGGGTGGGTGATAAAGCAAAGGTGTTATGGTGAAGTGGATGGGATAGATGTGGCTGCGGGTGATACTCCTAGTACTGGTGCAGAGTACTTGGTGATGGTGTCTCCGGTGTAGGTCCACCTGTCATGGACGAGTGCTTGTCCTACCAACTAGGAACGGCTAGCTAAGACCTCAACTTGGTGGTATTTCAGTACAACCACAGAACCTGTATGGGCAGGACTAAACGTGGATCCTGGGTAACGCGGCAAGGGAGTATCACCCGGTGAAGGAGAAACGGACTTAGGGATCGGAGCGGTGATGTGATGATAAGTCCAGTACTTTGCAAATATTGTTGGTTGTGTGCCTTTGTTGTGATGGGATCCCTGAGCTTCGTGGTGGACTTGTTGGCGTGTCTGGGTGAAGTGAGAGCGTTATGTGATCCGTAGCCAAGAGCACATAACCTGTGGGTACAACGTACTAAGCTCTGCAAAGTTAACCCTAAATCATTCGGATGTCTGTTGTCACCGGTCATGACACACCAAATCATTGGGCTCTTAGAAATTCCTTGGCGTGTGAGTGGGTGTTGCGATACCCGTGTTTTGGTGAAAATGTGGCAAGGTGTGCCAGAGTCGATATGACCATGTGTCGGAAGGCTTAATTAAAAGTGGGAACTGTTGGGATCGATTGAATCTCCCTCGGGTCCAACCAACCACAGATTATAAAAACTGTTTTCCCTCTCAAGAGGCTCCTTGGTTCCATAAGTAACCCCTGCATCTGCGCTTTTTCGCAAAACTCTGAGACATAGCCTTATTCCTTGACTACTACCCAAATGCATGTATTACCCCTTTGCTAGAGGTAGAGCTTGTGGAGTACCTTATGTACTCACCCTTGCCTTAACTAAAGATTATCCTCAATACATCACGACACTCCTCTAAAGAGATCCACTCAAAAAGCACAAGGAATCATCATGAATTTCAGATCTCATGCCAAGAACATCGAAAAGGAGAAACTTGAGAAATCTTTGAAATCGAAGGTGCTCGTGCCTTTGATTCGGTCAAGGACCTATATAGGGTTGTTCTAGCACATCATAGCACTAAGATCCCCTAAGAAATCCATCCCAAAACTCACTCAAAATCGAGATCGAAAATCACCATGAAAATAGCTCCGAAAATAGGGAAAAAGAGAAAATCGGGATTTAGGGAGAGAGAAAGAACTTGAGCATGAATTTGAATCTCATATCATTGATTCATCAAGTCAAGATACGTGGATACATGGCTAGGAAGCCACCCACTTCCTCCCACTATTTGGAAGAGAAAGAGATGTCTCTCACACACCCACTCCTCTCCTCTATTATATGAAGACCTCTCCTAGCACTTTGAATGAAGTCCTAACAAGGCTAATAGGAAGAGGCACCTCTCCCACCAGCCACACCTCACCTTATATAGACCTAGGGTTCAAGACAACTCTACCCTTGACCGATAACTCATTGCCACCTACCACTAGGGGCAAAACCGTCCAACTCTTTTTCCTTTGTCCGAACGCCATCGAGCCCTTCATAACTTTGCACCACCAACCACCGCCACCAGTTTTGAGGCCCAAACCGGGAAACCGCCTTGCATGCTTCTCAAAGCGCGACTTCATGCTCACTTCCACCAAAGCAAGACTTCACGATATTGACGCGTGTCACCTCGTCCCGTGATCCTCCTTGCCGGCAAGTCTCTACCGCCTCCGATCCATTGGAAGCCTCTACTTGCACCGATGCCCGATCATCTTTGACTTGGTCAACCTCGCCGTCTTGATCACCACCCACGGTTTTGAGGCTCAACCGTGAAACCGTTCGTGCTTCTTGCCTCTCTACGTGTATGGTGTGGATCACCCTTGACTTCACCCGGCTTCCCGATCGTCTGGCCCCAAGTCTCCTACTTCAGCCCGATTCTCTCACTATTGACCGCCAAGTTGACTCCAGTGACCTACACATCATGAGACAAGCAAACACATTTCTCATCTCCTGCAAACTCTCTAACATCCTCACCAACTCCCGGTTAGTCAAAACCATGACATGCACAAACTCATGCAATCCCCAGATTCCTGCATTTCAACTCAAACACCGAACTCAACCAATGTCAATTACTTATTACATATTGCAAACCATGACACATATCCACACGGTTTCTCAACCTCCTCCTTGATGAGTACATTGACAACATCAAATGCACAAAGCTTAGAGATTTGAAATGCAAAACTGAATAAGCACATGCAAATGGATAAACCCAAAGAAAAGATGAAAAGTAGCCATCTAGCATAAGCGGGATCACAAAACCAAGAGTTGACAAAGAAAGCCACTCGAGAACGTAAAGATTGTGAAAAGCGCAAGAAAAACGCTCAAGGACATGATATGCTCTCTCTCAACTTGTGGTAGGTCTCATGTAATACAAAATGAATCATTTTAAGTTTCTTAGCATTATTTGTGCATGACCTAGTATTTTCGCCCCCTTTGGCAATGGACTCATCAAGAAAAGCAAAAGAACAAGCAAAAATGCATGAAAATTCAAGCCTAAGGAGCTTCAACAATTATGCAAACAAACATTTAACTTAGCTAATAAAAAACATAGAGCCATGAAGTGTAAAAGCAATAGCTCACCATCATACAAAGACCAAAAATAGATAGCAAGGCATAAACACCAAGAGCTATACAAGCTAAGCAAAAAAATTGACTAGCGTAGATAGAATCAAATTTGCTCATCATAAGAAAAGTTGCCACCACATGTGTAAGTACTCCCATCGAAGACAAAACAGGAATCAAGTGAATCAAAAGAAACTAGCCAGTCTCAATCTCAACCAAAGCAACAAGCATTCACAGAAAATAAGCTCTACAAACGCTCACATATGTAATAGAGACACATAAGAAAAGAGAAAAGAATTATTCTTATGTGATCCTCATGTATCTTCTAATCCGTGCGGAGTGTCGCACGACTAGGTATGGCAAACACCCCGAGGCTTCGAAGTACAATATTTGGATTTAGCATTTTTATGTTACTTCTAATCCATGCGGAGGATCGCACGACTGGGTACGGCAAATACCCCGAGGCTTCGAAGCACAGTCAACTTATTTTGTAAATTGAAAGCATAAGGATGAGCATGCCTTTGTGGCAAAAGGAATAAACGTTTCCACAATATTCCATCATGAGCTAAACATTTGCAAAGCCACATTTCGCAAACACAAGGTGCCAAAGCCAAGATATCCTCTAGACTAGTCTCAATACAAGTCTTGACAGGGATAAAAGAAATTATACACATGGTGAGCAAGTCTTAGCAAAATTAGTTCATAAGATTCACAAGAAGCTAAGTTTAACTTTAAGATTAGCAAGTTGCTCAAAGGAGTTTATAACAAGCCATCTAGAAAATCTAAGCATGAGAGATTACTATCACATCCACACAACTTAGCTCAAGCTCAATCATAGCAAAGAGAAATACAAGAAAGTATAAGAATCAAAGCTCATCTACCATTGCATATATTACATATGAGATGCAATGCGAAAAGATAAGATACATATATACAAGAGAACACCAACTCCACCTCAAATGATGCCATAATGATGGCAAACACCAAGCTCCTCTTGAAGAAAAGCAAATCTCAAAGCATCTAGGGGCTTGGTGAGAATATCAGCCAATTGGAGTTTAGTGTCAATGTATTTTAGCTCAACATCTCCCTTCTCAACATTATCTCTCAGGAAGTGGAATCTCACATTTATTTGTTTGACCTTACCATGTAGGACTGGGTTCTTGGCTAAGCATATGGCACTAGAGTTATCACACATGAGTGGAACATCCTTAAATGTTAACCCATAGTCTCTCATGGTGGATACTATCCATAGGATTTATGAGCAGCAGCTAGCAGCAACAACATACTCAGCCTCTGTGGTGGATTGGGCTACACTCAACTGCTTAGGAGAAGACCAACAGATCAAAGAAGTACCCAAGAAATAGCAAGTACCAGAAGTGCTCTTCCTATTAATTCTACACTCAGCAAAGTCCGCATCCGAATACCTAATGAGATCAAGAGATGAAGATGCAGAGTACCAAAGACCAAACTCAAGGGTGTATTTGAGATACCTGAAGATGCGCTTGACAGCCTTGCGATGAGTCACCCTTGGGGAAGCCTGAAAGCGAGCACAAAGACACACTGCAAAGTGTATGTCGTGTCTTGTCGCCGTCAAGTACAAGAGGGAGCCAATCATGCTCCTGCACTCCCCTTAGTCCACTGCTTCACAGTCTTCACCAGGGTCAAGTGCCGTTGTGGACATTGGTGTTGACAACGGCTTCATACTGACCATGTCAAACTTCTTCAGGAGATCCTTTGTGTACTTGGCTTGATGTATGAAAGTTCCTTGCTTGCATTGCTTGATTTGAAGTCAAAGAAAGAATGTGAGCTCGCCCATCATTGACATGTGAAATTCACTTTTCATAGCTTCCTGAAATCTGGACACAAGAGCATGAGAGGAACCTCCAAAGATGATACCATCCACGTAAATCTGAACCATTAGAAAGTCATTATCATGCTATAGAGTGAACAAGGTTTTGTCAATACACCCTATGACATACCCGTGCTCTAGCAAGAAGATCTTAAGCCTAGCATACCATGCCCTAGGTGCTTGCTTTAACCCGTACAAAGCCTTTTGAAGCTTGTACACACGGTTTGGGTATTTGTGGTGCTCAAAGCCAGGTGGTTGTCTCACATAAACCTCTTCCTATATGAAACCATTTAGGAAGGCACTCTTGACATCCATTTGATAGAGTCTAATGCCCTTAGAGGCGGCAAATGCAAGCAAGATCCTAATGGCTTCTATGCGTGTAACAGGAGCAAAGGTTTCACCATAGTCTAAGCCCTCAACTTGGCTAAAACCCTAAGCAACAAGCCTAGCCTTGTTTTTCACAACCTCACCATCTTCTCCATGTTTGTTTTTGAACACCCACTTGGTTCCTATGACATTGACATGAACAGGAGGCTCTACTAGGGTCCACACTTTATTTCTCTTAAAGTTTTCCAACTCCTCATGCATGGCATTAATCCAATGTTCATCAGTTAGTGCGTGTCCAATATCTCGAGGTTTAAAGGTGGCAACAAAGAGAGAATTGGTAAAGCAGGCGAGATGTGCAGACCTTGACCTTGTTGTCCTCTCATAAAGATTACCAATCATCTGTTGAGGTGGATGTCGACGCTGAATGTGGTGAGGAGCTTCTCTCTCAGAATGTACCTCCCCCTCAACCACAACTGGAGCTGGCTTGACAGCTGCTAAGGTTGATGTAGAAGCTTCTGGACCCTCAGCTAGAGTGGTGGAAGCAGCAGGAACAAGCTCGGATGTGGGATGAAATGACTCATCATCGTCATCATCCAAGCCCTGTAGGTCCTCATCTATAAAGATACTCTCCTCCATCTCCCTGTTACCTGCAGTCTTAACTACATTGCTTGCACAAGAGTTTCATTCATCAAAGGTTACATCGCAGGATTCTACGATGGTGTTAGTTTCCAAATTCAAAACTCTGTAGAAATGGCCATGAAGGGTGTAGCCAAGAAAGATGCCATCGGAAGATCTCGACTCAAACTTATCAAGATTGCCACGCATGAGAATGAAGCACTTGCAACTAAAGGCACGCAAATGAGAAACGGATGGCTTTCTCCCAAAACATAGCTCATAGGAAGTCACATTAAGAATTGAGCGCAAGAAAACCCGATTGGAAACATAAGAAGCAGTGCTGATGGTCTCAGCCCAGAATCGCCTCGGAGTCCTATGCTCATCGAGCATCGTTCGGGCTATTTCCACCAGGGTTCTGTTCTTTCTTTTGACCACACCATTCTGCTAAGGGACACGAGGTGCTGAAAACTGATGCTCAATACCATGCTCTAGGCAGAAAGCATCAAAGGAGGAGTTCTTGAACTCGATGTCATTATCACTGCGGATTGCTCGTAATGCACCAGGAAGTTCCTTGAACAACCTCAAAGCTAAGCTCCAAAAGTGATGAAACACTTCATCCTTGCTCTCAAGAAATTAAACCCAAGAGTAGCAAGAATAGTCGTCAACAATCACAAGAACATACCACTTTCCACCCGCCGAACGAACCCGAGAAGGACCAACAGTGTCCATATGAAGAGCTCTCCAAGGCGTTCAGTCATCACCAAATTGATTGGTGGATGAGAAGCAGCAATCATTTTCCCATGACGACAAGGAGCACAAACCAAATTCTTATCAAATATGAGCTTAGGCAATCCCGGGATCAAACCTAGGCCACTCAAGCAATAAAGCAAGTCAAAGGTCATGTGACCTAGTCTCCTATGCCATTTCCAGAGCTCAGAAGAAGTTTGAGCACACAAGCACTTGTGAGAACCAGAAGAGATAGTAAAATCAGCCTAAAAAACTCTCCCAATGTAGAAATCCCACAAACCAAAGATCCATTCGAATCAAGAATACAAGAAGTGTTTTTTTTTCTTAAAGCGCACTTTCAAACCAATATCAAGCAATTGAGAGACAGAGAGGAGATTATACTTGAGATGCTTAACCAAACCAACATCCTTGAGAGTGAATTTTTTTTACCTTTATCGCGCCTCTTGCCTTCACTCTCCCTCTCTTGTCATCTCCAAAGGTCACATACTCCTGGCGCTTCAAGGGAGTGAGGGTAGAGAACCACTTTGCATCTCCAGTCATGTGGCGCGAACATCCAGAGTCCATCAACCATTTGTTCTCCATGCCTCCACCTGCTGCCTACAACGAATGAGAAAGAAAGATCGATGACTCAGTACTGGGGTTAGAAAGAAAACTCTTGGGAAGTCAACACTGAATCACACGACCTGCAGGGGTTATCACAGTTCTTTGCACATTACCATTCGAACGCATGGGACGAGAACCACGATGGGGAAAGCATGGTCTGTCAAAGCATCTCGACTCAAACCTGGGGTTGTGAGGATAGAAATCATCTGTGTGAAAACCAAATCCACACGAGCGACGCTCGCCATGATGGGGAAAACGTGGGGTGCCAAAGCGCTGCTGCGCAAAGCCTCTATTTCGTGAATCAAAGCCATATGTGGAATGATCCTATCCACGATAGGCACGAGAAAAAGAGCGAGGCTAAAAACCAACAAAATCATCATGATGCACATTTCTAGTTAACTCAGCTTGCATCCTCTCAATCCTCTTATGCCTATAACAGTACTCATCCAAGTGACCCTTACGACCACAGAACATGTAGATGTAGACACTCTCATGTTTAGGCTTAGCATGCACAATGGGTTTGGAGTTTGGTTTCTTGGCTTGCTTTGGGTTCAAGCAATGATTGGGGTTAGGTGGATAGTATGTGTCAGTGGGTTTGATGGACTGTTCCTCATCCTTGTAGCTAGAGCTAGGCACAAACTTACCCATATTCTCACTTTCCTTGTCACGCCTCTCAAATCCCAAGCCCAAGTTGTAGGTTGACCTACTGGCACTTTCTTTTACTCTTGCCAAGTCACTGTCAATCTTCTTCTCACTCTCTAGGGTTCTTTGGAGACAAGAGATGAGATAGTCATTTTCTTGGGCTAGGTTTTTGTTTTCCTGTCTTATGATTGCAAGCTTATCCTTAAGAGAGCCACACACTACACAGGGTAGTGGAAGAACTTTCAAGCGAGTCTC
This sequence comes from Eleusine indica, assembly GCA_030378355.1. Lineage (NCBI taxonomy): Eukaryota > Viridiplantae > Streptophyta > Magnoliopsida > Poales > Poaceae > Eleusine > Eleusine indica. The sequence continues at coordinate 53,960,222 of CM059494.1, forward strand.
ATCTAGTAGCTTGAACTCAAGCTCTTTGACTTTGAGGGTTTGAGCTTCCAACTCATTAATGAGCTTCGGGCAGTTTTGACATGCACCAAAAAGAGTTGGTCTAGCTCTGAATTCATCAAGCTTTTTAAGGGCACTCTCAAGCTGACTGACAACTTGAGCATGCACACTTTCCCTCTGTGCAAGATCATTCATCACAACTTGACAAGACTCACACTTAACAACAATGTCATCATTTGCAAGCTTAAACTTAAGCGAACTGATTTCATACTCAGCACTCTCCAACTTAGACTTTTGCTCTCTACTCTCACATACAGCGCTGCGAAACTTATCATCTTGCATGAGCAAAATATTGCGCAAATGATCAAGTTCAGAAGAGAGCTCATCAAGAGTGGGAGGTACCTCGCTTGTGTCGGAGTCAGAGCTAGAGTCGGTGTCATGGTCGTTCTTTGCCATGAAGCAAAGCCCGATGAAATCGTCCTTCCTATTGACTCGTGGCTTCTCAACCTCCTCCTCCGAGCTTGTAAGACATTCGCTTGATGTGAGGTCGATGTCGCTCAAGGCGGCAACGCAGGCGCGTGCAATGGCCTTGGCAAACTTCTTGGAGTTCTAGCCTTTCTTCTAGAAGCGGTTCTTCTTCTACTTGAAATCTTTAGTGTTGTTATCATGGTACCCGATCTTCTTCTTCTTCTTGGGACACTCAGCAATGAAGTGTCCCGGGTCACCACACTCGAAGAAGGTTCTTGAACCATCTCCTCTTCTCTCCATCCGGTTGTTGTAGAACTTTCTGAACTTTCTTGTGAGCAAGGACAGCTCTTCGTCAGGAATGCACTCCATCTGTTCATTGGAAGCTACAACAAGAGAAGACAGAGCAAACTCCAAAGAAGACTTGTTAAGTGACGGGTTAGTTCCATTAGAAGCACCACTGTGACTACCCTTTAAGAGCTAGAAAGACAAGCCATGCTAGAAGCAGGATTACCAAGATTAGGACAAGACTTCCTAGACAGTTCATGAGATTTTAGCTTGCTATACAGCTGCTCACTGATGAGGACATCACTCCTAGGGATACACACAACACTCCTCCAATTCTGGACTTGCAAGGTCCAACGACTAGAGCTCGTGCACGAGGACTAAATTTAGAGGTGAGCTCGTTGATACGTTCTTCGCTATATGTTACTTTTGAGAATGGTTTGCTACCTAATGATTATTTTATGATTAGAAACCATGGAAAGGATCAGGATATGATAGGAGCAGGAGTTGGGAACGTGGAGGATCGGCAAGGGCTTGGAAGCCAAAGTGGAGGCCCAATCAAAACCGACTTCGAGTCTGTTCCAAGGCCTAGGACCAGTCTGCACTAAAACAGTCGCCCAGGACGCATACGGACTCGGATTTGGACGTTCTATATATGCACGGAAAGATAAGGAGAAGAACTTTCCAATGCTGCCGGCCTCATGTCAAAATTCATCCGGATTCATCAGGAATCGTTGAAACAATAGAGAATTTAGAATCTGTGTCGGTGCTGCGTCGCCTATTTTTGGCCTTTGGGCTTTGTACTTAGTTGAGCCCAATTAGGGGTGTGTCCAGAGGGTCTTGCATGACCCTAGGGTCTTTATATACAACCGCCACCGCACCATTAGGGTTCAAGTTTTGCTTAGATCAATTCTGTTCATAAACAGTGTCGCGGTTCATCGGTTTATGAGATCCCAACTTCGAGAGTTTAATCATACATCTGCAATTGTGTTGCATTCTTCGTTGTTCTTGCTTGTGTTCTGGATTCGTAGGCAGGGATTAGCCTTCTCAGCGAGGTCAATCGTCTTTGGACGGTTGATAACCAGAGGAGACGTCGTGCTGCTATTGCGGGGTTTAAAACGTGCTGTTCTGAAGCCGGATCGATTTATGTGTCGCCTCCGACCAAATCAACTTACCAAGAACCTTTTGGAAGATCGGAAACCGTTGTTCATATCAAGTGATAATCAGAGCTTCAGGTGCACTGTCAGGTTCGCACTACCCTTTAGTTTTGTTTTCGTGTTCTTCCTATCGTCCACAGAAAATACCAAAAAAAAATTTCCCCCGCCCATAACCACGTGTTTTGCCTTTGCATATTTTAATTTCAGAGTCCGTAGTGTTGAGTTTGTGCCCTAGTTCTTGTTTAGTCGCTGGTTTAGTTTGTGTTTTTATCGTCAGTAGTGTTTTTCTTGCAACCCTAGCCGCCATCCCCTTCACCATCCTCGGTTTTGTCGGCTTTGTGTGCTAGGGTTGATTGATCAACACGCCCACCCTAATCCCACCCTAAATCCACCTTCACCACCTCGGACCAATTTTCACAAATTCCACTTTCCGCTGCATCCACCCCACCAAAGAAATCCCTACCCGACCCTAAAACCAACTCGGGTTTCACTCAAACCCCGGGTTTCTTCATAACCGATATCGACACCCCTTCAGTAAAACGGCCATAACTTTTCGCTCGGTTGTCCGTTTTGGCTGAAACTTTTACAGAAGATTCTTGACAAAAATTGAGGTGACCCACACTTTGCCCTGTGTGCCCTTGTCAAAAATTCAAAAAAATCGGGAAGATAAAGAAAAAATTGATTCAAATTGAAACTCGATGTTTTCTGAAATTTCAAGATTTTCTGTAGGCCACGTCCTAGCTCTGTTTGAGCTGAAATTTTTTGTGATTTCTCCCCGTTTTCTAGTGAGTTGGAGAAAAATATCAAAAAAATAAAATAAAAAAAAGAAATTTAGGATTTCAACTAGTGCTCCATCTAGCCCTCTGGAATTTCTGAGTTTGGTTGTTTTACACTTAGCCCCCTATTATCGACCGTGTGCCTTTGTCTCCTTGTTTCTTCTTTGCTATCACTATTGTTCTAGGACATAGTTAGACCAGCAACTAGGGACATGTTACTTGGGCACTTATTCAGCTTTACTATCTGTTTTTGATTTGTGTGCCACTCACATATATATATTTGGCCTTCCTAGATCTACATACTTCTTCTGGATAGCACATAGGTTATTTTGTAACCCTTGCAATCGTCGAACACATCTCCCTGGTATCCTTCGCTTTGTTATTTTCAGAACTTTGTAAGAGTTTTGCAAGAAGCTTTCTTTTCCTGTGTTGAGAGGCACCACTGCTTAGTAGTTTTATAGGGATAACCTTCACTTTTTATTTCCTGTTTTGGTGTTTCTGATATCAGGAAGCGATGGAGAGGATGCTTCACCCTCAAAATTTGATGAGTGCATGAGCCAAAGTCAGCTACAGAAGGCTTTGCAGGCGGTTAAAAGTGATTTGGCAGAGACGATTTCCAGGGCCATCACCGACGCCGTCACCAAGCTTCACCTAGGAGAAAGCATTGAGCGGTTGGATAAGAGAGTCTCTAAGCTAACCGATCAGGTTGTCGAATTGGAGACCGCTCACAAGACACACAACAACAACAACACCAACACCAACACCAACAACGACGTTGAAGACGATCATGATAAAGCAACGGTGTATAAGGCTGATGGCACCATCGATAGGTCAGCTACAAGGACCGCAAGGTTACGACGTCGTTTGCAACGTAACCCTCAAGGTATGGGTGGTTTACACAACCACAACTGTTGCACACAAGGTAACCATGCTCTAGATGATCCGAATGCTAAATAAGTTTTTAATTCCTTCGTTTTTGGGTCAATACGATGGTGATGCTTACCTTGATTGGGAAATGACTGTAGAACAAAAATTTAATGCCCACCTTGTTCCTGAACAACATAGAGTTAGACAAGCCACTAGTGAGTTTAAGGACTTTGCTATTGTTTGGTGGAGTGGTCTAGCTGCTGAAATTGATTTGCCTACTACTTGGGAAGAACTTAAGGTAGCAATGCGTGATCGTTTTGTTCCTCCTTCTTTTTATAGAGAGATTCGTAATAAATTGCAATGTTTAAATCAAGGAGATAAAACTATTTAGGAGTATTTTAGTGAGTTTCAGAAGGGTTTGATTCATTATGCTGTGGTTGAAAAGTAGAGGATCAGATTTACCGCTTTTATTCTGGGTTGAGAAAAGAAATTCAGGACATCCTTGATTATAAAGAATTTTATACCCTCAACCAGTGTTTCTAGTATGCTATGCTTGCAGAGAAAGAATCACAGGGACTTTTCCAGACTTTTGAGGAGTGCAGCAAGTCCAGTACTTTCTACCCACCACGGCCGACGGGGACTTCAAGGCTGCCCAAGCCATCTTTCCGGCCGCCCCCACCAGCAGCTGCCAAGGGAGCTAGTGTTGTTTCTGCAGCACCAAGATCAGCCCCTGCCCCTTTTACGTGCTCTGGTAAAAATTCTGTGTAGGTACCGACTAGTGGTGCCTCCTCTGTTGCTTCGACGGGACGCACTAAAGGGATTCAGTGCCCCCGCTGTCATGGTCTTGGTCATGTGCAGAAAGATTGCCCAAGTAGGCGGGCATATGTGGCGACAGATGATGGTGGTTACATGAGCACCTCCGATGTGGAGGATGAGGAGGAGGATGTCGCTGCCACCAGCGGTGACCTCGTCCTTGGAGGCGGAGATACCACGGGCTACATGAATATTATTGTGCAGCGTGTGCTTAGCACACAAATCCAGCAGCCCGAGACGATACGGCGACATAACTTGTTCCAGATTTTCTTCGTCATCAAGAACCGCCGAGCACGTGTCATCATTGATGGAGGAAGCTGCAACAGTTTGGTGAGTTCTGATGTGGTTATGAAGCTTGATTTGACTACACGCTCACATCCACATCCATACTATATTTAGTGCTTAAATGACTCTGGAAAAGCTAAGGTAATACAAACTTGTAGAGTTCCTTTTTCTATTGGTTCTTATGTGGATTCTGTTGATTGTGATGTTGTACCCATGCAAGCATGTTCACTTTTATTGGGTAGACTTTGAGAATTTGATAATGATGTTATACACCATGATAAAAGTAATAAGTACACTTTTATGCATAAAGGAACATAAATTACTTTGTTACCAATGACCCCTGCTGAAATTATACAAGCTGATTTATAAATAGCTGCTAGTTTGAAAAATAAAGACCCTGAAATTCAGCAACCTGTTAATACTGATTCTACACATAGTAATGTTAATGATTCTTTAAGTTCTAAGGGTGCTGTAATTAAATTACAAGGTCGTTCATATCTTGCCACAAAATCTGAGCTTGCTGAAATTTCTGCTGATGATATTTGCTATGCTTTGATATGCAAACAAGCCTTGTTTTCGCTTGGTGATATTGCTTCTAGTGCTTTGCCTCCTTCTGTCACTAACCTTTTGTAGGAGTATGAGGATGTTTTCCCAGCTGAGATACCCCCGGGATTGCCACCTTTGAGAGGGATTGAGCATCAAATTAATTTAATTCCTGGTGCTACTTTACCAAACCGTGCTGCTTATAGGACAAACCCTGAGTAGACTAAGGAGATACAACGACAAGTCCAAGACCTTTTGGATCATGGGTATGTTCATCAATTACTTAGTCCTTGTGCTGTTTCTGTACTTTTGGTTCCTAAGAAAGATGGTTCTTGGCGTATGTGTGTAGATTGTAGAGCCATTAATAACATCACTATTAGGTATCGTCATCCTATTCCTAGGCTAGACGATATGCTTGATGAGTTATGTGGTGCTATAATTTTTACTAAAATTGATTTGCGTAGTGGCTACCATCAAATTAGAATGAAACTTGGAGATAAATGGAAAACAGCTTTCAAAACCAAATTCAGGTTGTATGAGTGATTAGTAATGCCTTCTTGTTTAACTAATGCACCTAGTACTTTCATGAGTTTGATGAATGAGATTTTAAGATCTTTTATTGGCAAATTTGTGGTTGTTTACTTTGATGATATCTTGATTTATAGCAAATCCATGGATGATCATATGATTCATTTGCGTGCTGTTTTTGATGCTTTGCGAGCTGCACGTTTATTTGCTAACCTTGAGAAGTGCACCTATTGCACGGATCGAGTCTCTTTTCTTGGCTATGTTGTGACTCCACAAGGAATTGAGGTGGATGTGGTGAAGATTGAGGCCATAAAGAGCTGGCCTATACCAAAAACTGTCACACAGGTGAGGAGTTTTCTTGGTCTTGCAGGTTTCTACCGCCGCTTTGTCAAAGATTTCAGCACCATTGCTGCACCATTGCATGAGTTGACAAAAAGGACGTTGACTTTCATTGGAGTAAGGTATATCATGAGTCTTTTGATGCTTTGAAGGACAAACTTACACATGCATCATTGCTGTAATTACCCAATTTTGATAAGACTTTTGAGCTTGAATGTGATGCTAGTGGTATAGACATTGGTCGTGTTTTGATGCAAGATGTTAAACCTGTTGCATACTTTAGTGAGAAAATTACTGGGCCTATTTTGAATTGTTCCACGTATGATAAGAAACTATATGCACTTATATGTTCTTTAAAGACGTGGCATCATTATTTGTTGCCCAAAGAATTTGTTATTCATTCTGATCATGAATCACTTAAGTATATTCATTTTTAAAGCAATTTGAACTGTAGACATGCTAAATGGGTTGAGTTTATCGAGTCTTTTCCTTAGATTATTAAACATAAGAAAGGAAAGGATAATATGGTTGCTGATGCTTTATCTAGACAATATACTTTGTTGTCTCAACTTGATTGTAGAATTTTTGGACTTGAGGCAATTAAAGAACAATATGTTGCTGATGTTGATTTTAAAGATGTATTGCTGTACTGTAAAGAAGGTCGTGCTTGGAACAAATTTGTGTTGAATGATGGTTTCTTATTTAGAGCTAACCGCCTATGCATTCCAGTTGGTTTCGTTCGTCTTTTGTTGTTGCAGGAGGCGCATGGAGGTGGATTGATGGATCGTTTTGGTGCTAAGAAGACGGAGGATATTTTGGCCACACACTTCTTTTGGCTAAGGATGAGGAAAGATGTTGAGCGTTTTGTTGCTCGCTGCACTACGTGTTAAAAAACTAAGTCTTGCTTGAATCCACATGGTTTATACATGCCACTTCCTGTTCCTTCTATTTCTTGGACGGATATTTCTATGGACTTTATTTTAGAACTGCCTAGGACTAAGAGGGGGAGTGATAGCATTTTTTTTGTTGTGGATCATTTTTCTAAGATGGCACACTTTATACCATGTCATAAAACTGATGATGCTAGTTATATTGCTGACCTCTTTTTCAAAGAAATTGTACGTTTGCATGGTATGCCTTCTACTATTGTTTCAAATCGTGATGCAAAATTCTTGAGTCATTTTTGGCGCACGCTTTGGAATAAGTTGGGTACAAAATTGCTATTTTCTACAACTTGTCATCCACAAACTGATGGACAAACTAAGGTTATGAACCGTACTTTGGACACTTTGTTGAGAGCTATTTTGAAGAAAAATTTGAAGCAATGGGAAGAATTCTTGCCTTATGTTGAGTTTGCTTATAATCAGGCAACACATTCTACGACCAAGGTAAGTCCCTTTAAGGTAGTGTATGGTTTTGATTCCCGTACTCCACTTGATATACTTCCTCTATCTATTAATGAGAGAGTTCATGTTGATGCTAAGGAGCGTGCTGAATTTATTTTGCAAATGCATAAGACCACTAGACTTAGCATTGAAAAGATGAATGAAAAGTATAAAATTGCTGGTAGTAAAGGTAGAAAGGAAGTAAAGCTTGATGTAGGAGATTTAGTGTGGTTACACTTGAGGAAGGATAGATTTTCAAAATTGAGAAAGTCTAAACTAATGCCTAGAGCTAATGGTCCATTCAAAATCATGGAGAAGATTAATAATAATGCATACAGACTTGAGTTGCCTTTCGAGTTCGGGGTTAGTCCTACTTTTAACATTTCAGATTTGAAACCATACTTGGGAGAAGAGGATGAGCTTCAATCGAGAACGACTTCACTTCAAGAGGGGGAGAATGATGAGGACATCACTCCTATGGATACACACAACACTCCTCCAATTCTGGACTTGCAAGGTCCAATGACTAGAGGTCGTGCACGACGACTAAATTTAGAGGTGAGCTCGTTCCTACGTTCTTCGCTATATGTTACTTTTGAGAATGGTTTGGTACCTAATGATTATTTTATGATTAGGAACCATGGAGAGGACTAGGAGATGATGGGAGAAGAAGTTGGCAACGTGAAGGATCAGCAATGGCTTGGAAGCCAAGGTGGAGGCCCAATCAAAACCGACTTCGAATCTGTTTCGGGGCCCATGATCAGTCTGCACTAAAACGGTCACCCAGGACGCATATCGACTCGGATTTGGGCGTTCTACATATGCACGGAAAGATAAGAAGAAGGCCTTTCCAATGCCATTGGTCTCATGTCAAAATTCATCCGGAGTCATCGGAAATCTTTGAAACAAAAGAGGGTTCAGAATCTGTGTCGGTGCTGCGTCGCCTATTTTTGGCCTTTGAGCTTTGTATCCTGTTGAGCCAATTAGGGGCGCATCCAGAGGGTCTTGCACAACCCTAGGGTCTTCATATACAGCCGCCGCTGCACCATTAGGGTTTGGGGTTTTGCGTAGATCAATTCTGTTCATAAACAGTGTCATCGTTCGTCGATTTGTGAGACCCCAACTTCGTGAGTTTAATCATATATCTGCAATTATGTTGCATTCTTCGTTGTTCTTGCTTGTGTTCTTTATTCGCAGGCAGGGATTAGACTTCTCGGCGAGGTCAATCGTCCTTGGACGGTTGATAACCAAAGGAGACGTTTTGTTGTGATTGCGGGGTTCTGAACGTGTTATTTAGAAGCCGAATCGATTTGTGTTTCACCTCCGCCCAAATCAAGATTTATCAGAACCTTTAGGAAGATTGGAAACCCTTGTTCACATCAATCATGAATTTCAGATCTCGTGCCAAGAACACCGAAAAGGGGAAACTTGAGAAATCTTTGAAATCGAAGGTGCTCGTGCCTTTGATTCAGTCAGGGACCTATATAGGGTTGTTCTAGCACATCATAGCACCAAAATCCCCTAAGAAATCCATCCCAATACTCACTCAAAATCGAGATCGAAAATCACCATGAAAATAGCTCTGAAAATAGGAAAAAAGAAAAATTTGGGATTTTGGGAGAGAGGAAGAACTTGAGCATGAATTTGAATCTCATATCATTGATTCATCAAGTCCATATACATGGATACATGGCTAGGAAGCCACCCTCTTCTTCCCACTATTTGAAAGAGAAAGAGATGTCTCTTATACGCCCACTCCTCTCCTCTATTACATGAAGACCTCTTCTAGCACTTTGAATGAAGTCCTAACAAGGCTAACAGGAAGAGACACCTCTCCCACTAGCCACACCTCACCTTATATAGGTCTAGGGTCCAAGAAAACTCTACCCTTGACCTATAACTCATTGCCACCTATCACCAGGGGCAAAACTGTCCAACTCTTTTTTCTTCGCCCGAACGCCATCGAGCCCTTCACAACTTTACTTCGCCTCGACGCAAGCTCCACGATGGTGCCACGTGCACCACCAACCACCGCCACCGGTTTTGAGGCCCAAACTAGGAAACCGCCTTGTATGCTTCTCAAAGCACGACTTCATGCTCACTTCCACCGAAGCAAGACTTTACGATCTTGACGCGTGTCATCTCATCCCGTGATCCTCCTTGCCGGCAAGTCTGTACCGCCTCCGATCCATTGGAAGCCTCTACTTGCACCGACGACCGATCACCTTTGACTTGGTCGACCCCATCATCTTGATCACCACCCACAGTTTTGAGGCTCAACCGCGAAACCGTCCGTGTTTCTTGTCTCTCCACGTGTACGGTGTGGATCATCCTTGACTTCACCCGGCCTCCCGATCGTCCGGCCCCAAGTCTCCTACTTGTGCCCGATTCTCTCGCCGTTGACCGTCAAGTTGACTCCAGTGACCTACACATCATGAGACAAGTAAACACATATCCCATCTCCTGCAAACTCTCTAACATCCTCACCAACTCTGGTTAGTTAAAACCATGACATACACAAACTCATGCAATTCCCAGAGTCCCGCATTTCAACTCAATCACCATTCCGCCTTAGCCTAATAAGACTAAATCCAATTTTCTCCTTTCTAGCTATGTTACTTGAAGACTTTCCTCTTTTCCGCTAGCATCAATTTTCATGGTTTCAACAACTTCGTTGGTAGGAAAGAAAGAGAAGGACAACAAAGTGCTAAACGGAGCTAAGAGAGGAAAACACTGGTACTTTATTTAGATTGACAAATTATGATATGTGATATTCCATCAAATTCAGTGCTATGAGAGAAACTTTACGTAACAAGGTAGCGAAGTTCTTTGAATCAATAAAGTAGAAGGAAAAAAATTAAAATACTATATTAAATTATCCTAAAACTAGAGATAAAGAATAATACTGAATTCATTGGATCAATAACTTGAAGGCAATCTGAGTAGTCAAGATAAAAATAATAATATTCATTCCAATGTATTCATAAGAAAAATCCTAAAATAAGAAACACGAACCAATATAAATCTAAATAAGTTTTGACATAGCAATTAAGATAAAAGATAGTGTTTTTTCAAAGAGATAGTCAATTTTTATTTTTAACTCATTTTTTATGAAATAGTTTTATTATTGAATTTATATAACATGTAAGATTAAAAAAAACTATCTTACTATTTTTTACAAAAAAGATATGTAGACTAGCCACGCAAATGCGCGCAGATTGACTGAGTGGCTGACCACCTAATCGGGCAGCAAGGCTTCCAAGTAACAACCTGGTTCTCGTTGGATTCTTGCACAATGAATTGAAATGACGCAAGATATTATTTTTCCATTCAAACCATCGTTCAAGGACAACCTGCCTCTGTTGAGGACGCTGGGGTACTAAAGGGAGAATACTCTATAACCTTGGCGTTAGCTGACCTTTTGTAGATTGGTGCACTCTTAACATGCATGGGGCATTTGCGGAGCACATCAGTTGCTGGAGGATTGGGATGCAGAATCTGTTGTTACATTTTTAATGACAGATCTGTATCAAATACTGTAAAATATTTAGGACAAAATCAGCAATGTCACTTTGCTTGGTACTTTGGAGACAAGTATTCCACCCATTCTTCGCCGTGTCCCTCCATGAAGCGTCCAAAGGGCGGGCCCTAGGGAGTATCTTTGTGCAAAATTTACCGAAAAGACCCCAAAGAAGGGTTTGGTCCAAAGGGCGGGCCCTATAGTAGTATTTGCCTCCCCTTAGAACCAAAAAGCATCCTCTGTCCATGCGTCCCCAAGAGCTGATAAAACCTGCAACACCGATTCAGTCAGGAACATGACCCGGTTCCCCGACAACCCGAGTTGCAAATCGCATTGAATTCTAAACTACCCGCCCGAGTTGTACCACCCGGCTGATCACGTCGCAATTCCTTTCGTTCTGATCCACAACACTTGGCTTGTATACAGCCATGATTAATGATGGGCAAAAATGTTCAGTGCATCCTAGTGACGCTCATAACTGGGATTAGACATTGAATCATTAGAGCATGGAGATTTAATTCATGTTGGCCACTCACTCGACCGGCTCGAGGAAGAGTTTTGGACGGATTTTTGCAAAAGCTGGTAAGCTGCTACTTTCTTGCTTTTCCCGCTTATGCTACTATTCTACAGTATTAAAATTGTACCAACAATGCCATAAGTTGCGGGGGCATATGCCCTCCCAAACGGCTCTTTAATATGTAGAAGTATCTTTCCCGTCACCAACTCAGCCAGCCAATCCTCCATGGCTCCCCTGCACAATCGTCTTCGTTCTTCCTGCAACAGACCGGTGCTATATATCACGCACAATACACAATGCCCTCACACATCATCTTGAGTCCCGGAGAGGTCGCTGGCCTCTTCGGTGGTGTGTTGGTAGCCGGCATTGGGTTGGATCACATTCTGATCTGGTTCCGTGTGATACCGTGCCTTTGTGTTGCGCTACGCTGGTGCATGGCAGTCGTCAGGCTTTACCATGGCGGGCTTGGTGGTGCACCGACGACGCCCCAGCTGCTCTGCACCAGGCAGGTGTGAAGGCCCTCTCTGCAGAACTCCGAGCCATCGCCAAGACATTGGCGGTGAAGCACAGAGCGGAGGAGGTGCAGGCCGTAGCCAACCGCTCCACGACAGCTGTGGCTGCGCTCTCCGGCGACATCCCGTGATGCATCGTGGCGGCGGCATCATCGATGTCGAGGCGGCTGCTTCGTCGGCGGCGCAGTGCTAGTTCACCCAATAATGCTCCTCCAATAATAGCAGTAGATGATCTTGGTTTTACAAAAGAAGCATACGTGACCTGATCTGGGTGTAGAACCCGTGATAAAGCAGGGATGACTTGTTTGCTGGTGGCGCAAGGCCCTAACAGCCAGTGACGAAGCTTAGTTAGGGCCATTAGCCTCCCCCCCCCCCCCCCCCCCCGCCATCATTAAACAAACAGTAAAAGCGTTACTGATAATACCTTCTTTTTGACAAATTATATAGATCCCCCTAGTTCCAATTTAAGCTTCGCCAATGCTGACAGCGTCAGTCACTCACCGGTCAAGGGCACCACCTTTTACTTTCCCAGCACGCACGCGGGCAGGTTGGGAACTTGTGATTCCTTGTTGTACTTGCTCCATGAACGATGACACGTCGGTCGAGTACCTGGGCCTGACCAGTCCGTGACACACAAGTCAATTGCACCTGACGGTGAAGGCGGATGATGAGTTCACTTTCTCCCGTGCTTCATGTGCACTGCAACGACGCGTAGCGCGGACCCATTAGCTTAGGGGGTGATTGGTTGCTTGAACGATGACTGCACTGCATAACCGGATGCAACATCTTTTAGTTTTAGGGTGTTTGGTTCTCTGTCCATCTCTCTCAGCCAGGCTCTCACGATGTAAAAAGACTCCATATGCCTACACCATTAGAAACGAAAATGAAACTCGTTTTTGTGGAGCCAGGCTCCGACCAGATGTATCGAAGACCACGCAATGAATCTAATTACCATGGAACAGGCTAACGCTGCACATCCTGCTTTTGTCAGTCTTATGCCTCGGAACCAAAAACTTGGAGAAGCCAGCGGTAACTCTACCTCTTCTAGTACAGGGTAACCATATCGCATTGCTGCAGTCTAACAAACAATATCTGTGTAGAGATTGTCCCAACACATTCACCGTACCAAACATGAAGATTGAAAAGTGCGCTGCATCAGCGTGGCCTGGTTCATTGAAGCCAGGCTCGGTAGTCCCGTGCAGGCCGGGCGTGTCTGGGTAACCAATCATGCCCTTAACCGCAGGCCGTTGATGAGGACTTGGCGGCGAGAGAGAGGGGAATCAGAGCTGGGCCCGCACATCAGAGCAGCGCGTCCGCCACCCTCGGGTTCCGCTGCTCACATGCACCGTCCTTTTGACTGTTACCGTTAGATTCTCGACGTCCACCGAGGCCGTACCTTTCGACGGCGCCGTCCCCAAACAGCTGCACGCGGGAGGGAGAGAGGGCTATCAAGCTCCGTTTCTGTCCGTGCGTGGGGCCGGACCGTTGGCCTGCACGGAAGTGAGACAATCGTCCTGTGCTAGCGGCGCCTGGAAAGACGAGCCTCCCTTGGGCTTGGGTCTGAGACCGCGATATGGCCCGCTGACCCACCCGCCGATAGTAAATCGACTCACCGTCACATTGATTCATTATAAGTTTCTCTTTTCAGAGAGGCAAAGCTACTTGAATTGCCCTGAAATGCAAATGATCCGTTCAAGATTAGCTGCTTTCACCCTCTCGACCGGAATTCACCAGAACGTTTGTTCTCTTGACACACAGTTCGATATGCTTTTCCATAAGCTACTCTCGACATGTCAAACGCCGCTTGTCCACCGCGCCTCGACCCAATCAGCTGTGCACGCGTGTCATTCAGGCTTGTCACCGTCTCGGCTCTTCCATCAGTTTCACGACCGGCTCACAGCCACGTCACGTCCCACCTGGACTACCAGGTGTCTGTCGCCCCGCCGCTGTCACGGCACGCACCGCCAAACATCATACGTACAGCTACTCGTGCACGCGCTGCTGGCTGCTACGAGCGTATACAGAGTACTCCGTACAAAACTTGCGAGTGTACGTACTCATACCCCCTTTTTGCATCTATTTGGTATTTTTGTTTTCCATTCTGTATCGGTCCCCTGTTATTCTCATAACCTGATCTATTTAGGTGAAGTACATTTCAGAACTGCTAAGCCTCCGGCCAATTTAAGCCCGTCCATCGCTAACGGCCGGTTGAGAACGATCCGTGATCTCGTTCTGGTTTCCCGACGGTTTTCATTTCGCGGGAGCAATTTTTCCTGCTTTCTCTGCGGCTTCGCGCGGGCTGTGTCGATGCGGCTTCTTGTGGGCGCTTCCTGCCGGTCGACCGATCGGATCAGCGCACCTCAGAGGGAGAAAGAAAAAAGAGGGACTTGGAGAAATTGAAGCAAAGCAAATACGTATCTACAAAAGCAGCAGCCTGCGCTCATCCCATGCTACCTCATCATGGCAACCACTAGTCTATGTTCTCGACCTAGTGAATCACTAGCGGAACCACCATCATGATCGTCCCCCTCCATTGAAGGCCACCGTTTTCACGATCATCATGTCATAGATATAGTTGTATATCGCCTCTGATCTCTCATTCAATACGAATGAAGTCAAAAAAGACAGACAGAGTTGACAACATTCCATCAAGAAAAGACAGTGAAGTAAAAAAGACAGAGTTGACAACATTCCATCAAGAAAATACAGCATGTAAAGAGAATTTAGCTCAACCATTCATTCATCTACTACGAGGCACAAGAACCAAACACTGACAATTGACATTGTTTTTGCATGCACATTGTTCTACTAAGTGCCATGATCCATCAGTCCATAGACCACAAGGAGTAAGAAGGAAAGCCAGTACCAGTACTTCCCTTCTTGACATATTTTTAGCACCATCATCAGCATATATTATGAAACCATCAAGAAAGATAAAAAGGGAAAGAAAGGTAGGGAGGGGAGGATATTCTAGCTGGATTCATTATTCATGTATACTGATTACCCATGTCTTGATTGATGATCGATCACCTGAGACCTGAGCACAGCACCTGCAGCAGGTCGATACGTCTCCTCTCCTCACATCACGGAGCAGCTGCTGTTGAGGTTCTCATCGCTGAAGATGTTGTATGGCTCAGCATGGTTCGGTGGCGGCGCCGGGTACTGCATCGGCGGACGGCCATGGCCATAGCCAAAGCCCATCGGCGGGTACCCAACGTTGCCGCCGTTCATCATCATCTGTTGCTGCTGCTGCTGCTGGACCATCGCCATGTACTGTTGCTGCTCCGCCATGGGGTGGTTCCCAGCAGCACCCTGCAGGAGCATCTTCGGCGCGACAGCGGATTGCATGCCACTGCTGCTGAAGCCCGACCCAGCCATGCCGCTACCGGGCATGCCATTCATAGGGCCGCCAGCCGGTGGCTGCTTGCCGCTCATGTGAAGGTGGTAGGCCATTGGCGGCATGCCCATGGGCCCTCCACCACCCATCTGGCCCATATTGGGGAAACTGGCTCCGCCCATCATGTTGGACGGCCTCAGCATGCCTGCTTGAGGTGGCATGCCGCCCATCGGCCCACCAACACCACGGGAGCCCATCATCTTCTCCTGGCCCGGAAGGATCCTCCCGCCCGGAGCAGCTCCACCGCCGCCGGTGCTGTTGCCCTGCATGCCTCCAGCATTCAGCTTTCCACCTCCACTATTGTTGGCCACCCCCTTAATCAGCATGGGGATCTCGTTCCCCTTCTTGCCACCATTGCCGCTCCCGCCTGCGGCGCCACCGCCCATCATGTTCGGCGGCATGGCCGTGGGCTTCATCATCATCTTGGAGTTGTCGTTGAGGTCGACATCCTCGAACTCCCCATCGTCAGACTCGTTAAACTCCTCGTCGACCTCGTTGCCTTTGTCGCCGAGCTCGTCTTCGGTGAGGTTGAACTTGACGGACTTGGGGTCCTTGGCAGATGCCGCAGCAGGTGCAGCCACCGCCGCCGTCACCGCCGGTAAAGGTGGCATCTTCCCGCCGTTCATGAACTCAGGAGGGATTTTGATCCCCTTCAACTGCAGCTGTTGTGGCGTCGGTTGCGGCATCACCATCTTAACATCTCTCACAGCACTAGAAGAACCTTCAGCTTCTCCGGCTCCTCCACTGGTAGCACCATCACCTTCTCCGAGCTGGAGCTTTTGGTGCTGGCACACCACACCAGGCTTTGCGCCCCATATAGCGGCCGGCTTGCCGGCCTTGTTCAGCTTCTTGACGATGGTCTCGGCGTCCACCAGACCTGACACTGTCACCTTCCCCTCCTTTGCGTCGATGCTGCTTTGGTACACACCTTAATATCAATCCAACAACATACCATTTGTCTTAGAACAAAAGAATAAATAAATAGAAAGAGTAAACAAAAAACAATCCAATAATGTACCATCTGTCTTGGAGCAAAAAAAAAAAAGAGTAAACAAAAAAGAACACTAACAACATGGTAAAAATAAAGTAAAATCTTCCTTACCTTCGATCTTACGGAGGATCTTCTTGACCTTCTTCTCGCAGCCATCACAATGAATGTTCACTTTCAGCACACTGGTCTGTAAATTCGAGTAGAACATAGAACAAAAGGTCACCAATATAGCAAATAGAGAGAAATAAATCAAATATAAAATCATACATGGACTCTTTGAGGAAAAAATCATAACTGATTGTACATGATCGGCAACACACACAAGAAGGGAACAATCGAATATACATTGCAGATGGAGTCAAGAAGAAAATACTCGAATATATGCACTAAAATAGGTCAGTAAATTCGAGTAGAATAGAGAACAAAAAAAGGTCAGGAGTATACAGTATCAAACAAAGATGACCTAAGAAAATATAAAAACAGAACATGTGACATAGAGACAAAGAAACATGTGCTAAAGTTAGAAGCAATCTACAGCTCGCCGAGGGAATAAAATGGCACCAAACACAAGGAAATAATCGGTATGTGCACTACAGATTGACTGGAGAAGAAGAAAAACTCACCTGCACCTTGAGGATGTCCTCCGTACTCATCCTTGGCCACTTCAAAAGTCGTAGCTCCACAGATCTGACAAAAGTCTTAGGGAACTCCACAGATCTGACACACAGAGGCCTAAAAATCAAGAGAAAAACAACAACAACCATTTCTCACCTAGTGAAACACTAAACAACAGTGTTTGTGTTTGGAGGAAAACAAGACCTGACTATTGGGCCCATGATCTAGAAACAACAATAGAGAGAGGGGGGGGGGGGGGGGGGGATGGAGGAAGATAGAGCAGCCTCCTCCAATCCTCCTTTCAATTCTACTACTACATCATCATCAAAGCTAAATCATATCCCAGACTCTTGACTTACTTACCCTTATTTCATCCTTTCGCCTTCAGACTGGAAGATCTAAAGCTTTTTTTCTCCTCTTCAGAAGATTGTGAATTGGAACTGGATGCAAAAAGACTACCCAAAGATGGCTTTATATAGGCTAGGTCACTGGCGTGTGAGGCTCAAGAAGGTGTTAGAACATGTGAAGTCCTAGTACTTTCCTCTGGGATACTCCCTCCATTTTTCTTTTATTGACGTCCGTTAGTGTAAATTTGCACTAACACGTCAATAGAAGAATATCGATGGGTGTATTTTACCACGTAGATAGTTTTCTATTTTTATTTGAATTAATTTGCAAAATGTAAGTGTTTGTAAGCCTTCCAAGCAAGGGCCCTAGTGCAAAAGTTCAAAAAAATGGATGCACAAACAGCACATGACCCTAGTACATTTAATTAGTAGCAGCCCATTGCCTCTTTTAATCATGGCCGTCCTCTTGCGCCACGGATGAACTAGAGGCATTGTGTGGTCATGCATTCTGTTGATGTGGTATGCAAGTTAAGATTCCTCTGCATGAATGTTATTCAGTGACATGCGAGTCTGGACCCACATGTTAGTGACTCTAAATGCAGCATGAGTATTATTGAGGAATCCTCATCAGATTGTGTAGTGGCGTCATAGACAGCACGCGACATGCAGCCAGTAATCCTGGCCTGGCCTCTAGCTTGGCTCACGCCATCACCACCCACGCACTCCATGTGTGCCAGTTGGTCAGTCAGAGGTGGGTGGTGAATACAATTAAAACTCTCTTGGGTTTTTGTCACCTTTTGGTTGGTGCCTAGAAACGTTCTCTTTTGGAACTACGGTTCCTGTCTAAAATTTGTTTTCCCATTTTTCTGTTAGTCTGTTACTGTCTTTTACTCAAAACCAATGGTCTGTGCTAGGAATGGAGCCAAATACCATGGGCTGCCACTAACTGTACAATAGACATGTGTCATGGTTCATAATTGTTGCTGCCATAATTTTAGTAGCATGTCATTTATTACTCACTAAAATCTAGAACAAGCAATTGAAGGTCTACAATAATTTTTTTCTTAGAATGGTGATTCATAAATAACTACTACTCCATCCGTCCCAAAATAATTAGCATTCTAGCTCTTTTCAGTTGTCCCAAAATAATTGGCATTCTCACTTTCCAATACACCTTTCTCTCTTCCCAATACACCTCTATCTCTATCTCTTTCCTCATTGTTTTCTGTGCATCTACCTTTTATACTTCTCCTTAATTCTCGTGCCGGGTTCCAAAATACCAATTAAATTGGGACGGAGGGAGTAGTAGTACTACTATTGTGATTATTTTAAAAAACAAGGAGTATTATTTGTTACCCACTAAAAATGCAAGACAAACAATTGAAGATGTACCATAAATTTTTGTATCTTAGACCAGTAATTCAGAATTTAGTACTACCAGTGATATTGTATCTTTTTAGATCTGATATAAATTTTCAATTCATGCCAGCATATCTAGAAAATAAATTCACAAACCAAACAATTACATTTATTTTTCTTGTTTACATAGGATTGATGTCATCATGTCATTGATAGAGTTGGTTGGCATCCAAATGCATGCAACTCAGTTTTTGAATTCCCATAGTTGCATATATCAGTTGGCATGCATAAGTTCTTGTTGTAGAGTGAGGGTCACTAGCAAGCTTCTATCTATATGCCAACCAAACAAATCAAGATATTAAAAAAATTAAAACTGGTTAAGGTTTTGGTGCAAGCATTTGCTACTGTATGCAACTCTCATGGGCAATAATGTTTACATGTCTCTCCAAAGCTACAACACGACAATTTAGTAGTAGAAGAGAGCATGTACCTGATTTTGTACTGATATGTAGTAATAGCTATGTATCCTTGTAGCACAACTCTCTTGTTTTGCACATCCAGATAAAAAAAACATTCAGGTTCATTGGCTTCTACCATTGATAGGATTTTGTACTGATATGTAGTAATAGCCGTGTATCTTTGTAGCACAGCTCTGTTCTTTTGCACATTCATATTAAAAACATTCAGGTTCATTGGCTTCTACCATTGATAGTTTGCAATAAATTGGATCAACATATTTGCAGGCATGGTTGGATCAAGTGATTGTTGTAGCTGTAGATCCAATGACGAGAGATCCTAGTTCTGGCTTGCTTTAGGAGTGAAATTCAGAAGATCTTGATGCAACCTTTTCTTCTTCTTCCATGGAGGAAGACGTGTTGTAACCTTGAAATGTCATAATACGTCAATGTAGTAAACCTCTGATAAATTTAAAATGATACATGGGCTTGATGCATAGGTCCATGTAGGAAAAAGAAGGTGCAATAATCAATTGTGATTGATCCATCAAGGCACACTTGATCAAGAGAAGTGCAACATTACTATAGATTGCCACTGCTGGAACACCTATCATATTTTTCCAAGCATCCTTGTTTAAGGAAAACATATAGCTACCTTTCTCACATCCGTTGGGCCTTCTTGGAAAGTAGGAATAAGAAGAATTCATAATTGTAATAAGAATATTTTGCTTGTAATACAAATTGAATTGAAATCTACAATACTTGGTATCAAGCATTTAGGATATGTTTGGTTTGGACTCTTACAAAGCTGTTTTGTGGCCCATATATGTTGGAGGCAATTCACCATTTAGGTGCAGAAACACAAGAAGATAAGGTCCAGCCCAACCCCAAAATGGATAAGATTATAGATTTAATAGGATTGTTTTGGTTTACTATGCATTTAAATATAGAAAAAATCCTATATAGAACAACATTGGGATACATTCCATGAAAAAATTAGGTTGTAATTTATTAATTTGGACGCAAAAGTGAAAACAATGCCTAACTCTTAAGGTATGAGTTCCCCTTTTCTAGAATTCCAAGACAAAATGATAGCCAAGCCAAAATGGAAATAATACTAAATTAGCATGATATTGCACAATTCAAAATGAAACACAATACCAAGTAAAGCATTAAAAGAGGGGTTAGAAACAAACTCTGAGTCCTCCGTTGTGCCCATGTTGCCATCGTAGATCTAGCATGTGTTACGCCTTGGTACCTCCAAACTCGCATACCAAACAAATCCGATCTCAATCACCATAGATCTGAGGCGTTGGTTCCTTTGGCTATCCAAAAACTATTTTCTCAATCGCCATAGATCTGATGCATATCGCGTCCATAGAGTTGCTCCCGTTTGCGTATGATTGAGACATTTCCATCCTCTTCAAGCTTTTGGAACCCTTCAGGTAGTGGTGACATCAGGCCTTATGACCGTGATGGTGATCGGGAGGGAGAGAAGTATAGGTGGCATCAAGGATCAAGATAGAGAAAGGTGAAGGTGGTACTAGGGATATTGAGAGAGAGAAATAGGATCTCATGATGGTGCTAGGGATTGAGAGGGAGAGTTTTGGTGGTGGGATCGAGATGGAAATGAGATCTCATTGCACCGCTGGGGATTGAGAAGGAGAGGTAGAGGTGGCACTAGGAATCAAGAGCGATCAACGGGATCCTATAGTTGTACTGGGGATCAAGAGGGAGAGTGGTAGCGATTGAATTGAGAGGGAGAGTGGTAGCGATCGGATCGAGAGGGTGAAGCTGGCACCGGAGATCAAGAGCGAGAAACAAGATCGCATGGCGGCGCTGATCGATAGGGAGAGTGGTAGCGATGGGATGAAGAGCAAGAAATGAGATCTGATGAAGACGATGGGGATCATGGGGAATAGAGTTGGAGGCGGCGCTAGGGATGTAGAGCGAGTAAAAGGTGAAGGCGCTTGGTATTTATAGCGAGAGGATAGGGTTGGCTAATAGTTTTGTGAGGGCTGTGGAAGGAGTAGTCATCAAAGATGGGCTTCGATGCGATAGTGGGCCAGTCTCCACAAATGGCAAGATTGTTAAACAAATCTAAAAGCCCAAGAATATTGAGATTAATGGAGAGGAGTACTATTTAAGAGTTCCAGGTGGAC
Source organism: Eleusine indica (assembly GCA_030378355.1). Taxonomy (NCBI): domain Eukaryota; kingdom Viridiplantae; phylum Streptophyta; class Magnoliopsida; order Poales; family Poaceae; genus Eleusine; species Eleusine indica. The sequence continues at coordinate 53,981,537 of CM059494.1, forward strand.
TCGATAAGTCATAACTTATGCTGGCGGTGTGAAACTTCATGTTACTAGGCTCCAGAGCAAGAAATAGGATTCACGACGGCATAAGTTATGATTCATTCTGACATCATGTTCTAGGATCGAGAGGGAGAGATAGAGGGGGCACTATGGATGGAGAGAGAGAGAGAGAAAGGTGAAGGCGCATAGTATTTATAGCCATAGATATGGTTGTAACACCAATTGGCTTATTGTTTGCGAGGTTAGGACAAGACGTCATGAACAGTTATGGCTTCGGCACAATATTTGGTCAGTTTTCACAAATTGTAAATTATTGGGCGGAGGCAGTACTATTGAAGTGTTGCTAAGCAATTATAACTTATGTGAGTGGTGTGAAACTTGGAGCATGTTTGGTTCATGTCTAAAAATGTTTTACTAAAATTTGTCATGATGTCCAACCTGAGGGCATGACCAAATTTTTGAAAATATAGTAAAAATTATGGTGTTTGGGCTGTGACCTTATCAGAATTTGTAATAATCTCTTAGTATGACATATGAGATCGTTTATCATTAATCTTTTTTTTTGCCAAAATATGATCAACTAAGACCTTATTTTATAGATTTAATTATAAGGAATACAACAGTGCAAACGAATCTCTATTTAGATTAAGGGTTTAAGAAATATAGTCATTTGAAGCTAGCTAAAACAAAAAAGGCAAGCATCACACCAGGTCACCAGCTCAGTCCAAAACCCTACACTCTTCTGCTGGATCTACACTGCTCTCAAGCTGCTCGAGCAAAGCGGGCATTTGCCCTATTGATTGGTTGGCATATGTGGGTTATATATACTTCGAACGTCCCAGGCTTTTAGGAGAATGAACTAGTAGTACTTATTAGAAACTCTGTTTTTCACATGCCCTTATCCGGACCGTGGCTTGGTTTGGATATGCATACACATGTTGGAGCAGACAAGCACGTCATTTTCTCAATATTATTACTGGTTTCGGCCCGTTGTTGAGCCTACGTGATCTTCTCTCATGCTCTCAGCATCGTCATCATGTACTTGATCTACACGTATATATTTGTGCATGTGCTGCCTCCCTTATTCTGATTGGATTACGTACGCGTGGAGAGACTCGGGCAGCACATGATACGCACGTAGGCGCAAGATTGTAGTAGTACGAGTATGTGTACACCTGCCGACCTGCTGGCTGCGTCGTTTGATGGTGTATGGTGCGGCAAGCAGAGATCGAGAAACTGCTGCACGAGAGTGTGTCACTGACACGTACGTACGTGTATCGGTACTGCTTTTCTGCTCTCTAGGAAGTAGGAACCGAGGCCCCGAGTGATCGATTAGTACCACCTACAGAATGATCGTCGTCGACGTCGATCGTTGCTGAGGAGGAGGATGAGTACTACTACCACAACAACAAAATGATCTACAGTGGCAGTTGGAAAGGCACTGTAGCAGTGGACAGGTTACCCCGCCACTACACAAACACAGCTATAAATATGCGTTTATAGTGGCGGGTGGTCTGTCGCCTAAATAATCCGCCGCTACAGACACATTATTAGCGGCGGTTAAAGATATCAACTGTCGCTATTGTTGGCTATTAGTAGTGACGGTTGACATCATCAACCGTCGCTACTGTTGGCTATTAGTAGCGGCGGTTGACAACATAAACCGCTGCTACTTGTTATTTTTCAAAAAAAATAAAATTTAGCAAATATATAGATGTCACAGATTCTGCATACACAGAAATTTACAAATCTCATCACAGATATTTACAACATCTCATCATAGGTATTTACAATCTCATCACATATATTTATATCTCATCATAGAATATATACAACATTGTCATCAAAATATTCAATCGAGCTTATAAAATATTTTATATAAACCCTAATGCATAGTCATCATCTTTTTTCGACATATTAGGCTTATATGGTGCTCTTGAACCAGCCCACTCACAAAGGGACCTATGTTTTATTGCTAGTTCACTGTTTGAGTCAAAGCACTTCCCTTCTGGATTAATTACCTCTCTCAATATAAAACGACAAAGAGAAGCTACAACTAGATACATGGCATTTGTACTCAAGTGAACGCGTGATTCAGGAATTATACCCTTTTTTATCGTGTCGTTCCTTTTCATCTTTGCAGCCCATTCTCTCTTTGACCTTGTGGCTTTCTGTGTCATATGAGCAGAGTCCTCAATGATATGATCCAGGTAAAGTAAAATGAACATAAACAAAATCAACTTACCTCTTGTTGAGACTTCTCAATGATATGGTCCAGGTAAGTTGAAGTGTCAGCCGAGAACACACAAGTATAGTAACCACAATGCACATTTCCTCGTATTTGCTTATTGCACTATAAAGTAGAGAGCACAAGTTCATTACACCTATGATAATTATATGAATGGATAGTATGATAAGAACATGTATGAGATGCATATAAGTCTTACCCAAAACTTATGACGGAAGTACATCTTCTTTTTCCTTGTAGGATGACATGCTCCACCGGCTACGACATATTTCTCGTAAGCACTGCGCGATCGACAAAAGCTTATCAGTAGATGATATTAACATCATCAAACCATACACATGTAGACCAATTTGTTACCAATCTATGACTTCCAGAATATCGTCATATAAGTTCTTGTCGTAGTCCAGGCCGTCGAGCAATAGAAGGTACCCTTCTTTCGAAAATATCATCAGACAGATCCAATGATCGCTATAACAATGTTTGTTGTCAACAAGTTAATTATGATTGGATTTAATTTTAACATAGGATACATGATGAAGGCCGTAGTTGTCCAACTTACTTGAAGTTGTAAGGGGTCATAATGCACTCTCTATCTTGCCACCTTATGAAGCAGTCGTACAAGTAATTTACAACATAAGTCCTTACTTCTGTTGTCAAGACCGTCTTCATTTCAGCAAGCTCTGTCGGTGTCTTATCCGGATAATTTTTCGGATTTACCGTTTGGTTGATCGAGCTTTGGTTGATCCGGCTTGGGTTGACATAGGCCACCCTCCAATCTTTTCTATTGGTCTCCTTTCTTTGGAAAAAGGAGTTCATACTACAAAAAAAACATAAGATCATATATGGAATTATGCTTGAAATACGAAGTAGATCGAACACGACACTTACATGCACCACAGGGTGATGAAGGTGACGTCCATCTGGTCTAGACGAAACATCGAGTGGACATCCTCCCAAAAAAAGGTATAAGATTTGTTCGTCGTCTTCGTTGAACACCTCTTTTGGAATCCTACAAGTGCTTTCGGTGACCCCTTCCTTCGACGCCATCATGTACCAGTCATGCAACTTCCGCATCTCCCACGGCAGGTTCTTGTACATGTTATTTGATATAAAGGGTTTACCGAGTATAAATTTTGGGTAGTTCACATCGTTCGCAAGATTCTCCAAAATTTGATCATCGTACGATAATACATCCTGAGGATCTTCTTCTTGCAAGACGAGCTTGCTGGTGCTTGCTAAACGTTTTTTCAATGCAGCCAAGTACTTATCAACATCATTTTTTGCTTTTGGGTCCTTTGGCTCTTTGTCAAATCCGGTAATCGTCTTTGGGATTACCGAAGCCTTGACGACAACTGGTGCAGGCTGGACTTGGATTACTGGAGCCTGAACTTGAACACTCTGTAGAAGAGGCTCGTTGTCACTATAGATTATAGGACTATGAGTCGAGTCGGCTTCCGTATGAGGAGATTGGAACTTGTTTCCCGAGGCTGCCGCAGACATAGGAGACGGCTGTCCACCTGTATTGAATGGCTGGCTCGCATGAAAGGACCCGTGCCCAGACAACGGGGGTGGAGAGAGAAACTCGTGGTGAGAGGACAACATCACGGCGTTTCCAAATAATGAAAGAGCCGAGGGCATCTTGGAGAGTTTCTACACCTGCCTCAGGTACCGGGCATTCGATCTCATTGTCCTTATAGCCAGGTACTATTTCTGACACGGTGACACGCACGTAACCTGAGAGGATATCCCTATTATGGAGCATCTCTCCTGGAAATGCCGTGCCGGATGCAACCTTCATCGTCTTCCCCTTGTAACCAAATGGCACATGCAACTCACAAGGAGTATCCTCGGTGATGTTCTCTATTTCTGATTGCATAGGGACTGATGGCTGATCGGAGACGGATGGTTGCGTGGATGTGGACGAACCACATAAGAAGGCATCCATCGCAGCCTGCAGGTTGGGATCCAAACGACCGCTTTCTTTGTCGATAACAAACATAAGAAGTTGCCGCCTCTAATCCTTCTTGGCTTTATCTTCTCGCTCTTTCTTGTGCAATGTATGCTTCTTGTAGAGGTGTGAGGATGTATCAGAGAAACCTTCTTTCCATGTTGTCGATGATGACACTCCTTGTACCCGACCACCATGTTCTTTGGTCCCAATAGCCTTCGCTAGCTCATCCTTGTGATACTCTGGTGTAAACAGACCAGCCTCCGTCTGCGTCGTGATGGGAACTTTCAAGGCTTGCATGACCTCAACTGTCACGAGATCCTTCACAATAATCTCTCCTTCATCGGTTAACTCAGAGTGACCATATACCCAATTCCTGGTACGCTCATTGGTGTTTGGCAAAGGATGAGGTTTTCCTTCCGCGCGGAGCTTGGCTTCCTGCTCTCTCCAAATCGGAATCTTCTTTTTGTATCCGCCCAGACCTAATCGTGGCTTGTACTTGTTCCGCTTGTTGAGTTCAACGATATTTTCACTGAGCTCCTTTGAAGCACTACTCGTCTTCTGCTCAACAAACTCGTCACATTCCTGCTGACTAATATTTTCATGCTTGTTGAATGGGGTTCGATTTTTCTTGACATATTGATAGTTGAGCTTGGACTTGTAATCTCGAAAGATATGATTGAGAGTGGACATCATGGCCTTCTTGGCTGTCTCGAGATCTGCTGACTGGAACCAGATGGTTGTCGTGATGTCAGCCCACATATCGTCTTTTCTGTCATCCGGGACTTGGCGCCAATCTTGCCACGTGATTTTGCAATGGTCCCTTACCACTTTGCCGCAACGGTTCCGCCATTTGGCATTAACACCAGCGGGTTCAATCGGTTCTCCATCTTTGGGGTCTAGTGCAGTAACCTCGTAGATGCCCTCTGCCTTGTTCGCGGAGCGCTGACCGCGCTTGTGTTTGTGTGTGGACCCTTGGGCAGGCACCTCTTCCACTTGCTGCTCGAGGGCCTCATCTATTGCAGCCTCTACTGCAAATAGCCGATCGGCACTTCGTCGAGGTCCCTAGGATATAAGTAGTAGATTTTAGTTTACAAATTAGTTGAACAAATGAGAGAATTATCTTTGACAAGATACCTCATCTTGAGGCACGAAATCAGGATCCGGGCTCCCGAATCGACGTTCCTTTGGTAGTGGAGGATGCGGATCTTCTGGTTCTTCCTAGTGTTCGCTTGATCCTTCATCGTCTGAAGATGACCTCGCTTGTGTGTGCGCCTTGAGGGTGTCTTCCTCTTGAGAGGGCATATTGTCCGCCATGACGAGAAGACTTTGACAACAACATATATCCAAAATTTTCTCGTAGTGCGGGTTGCCGAATCAATGGCCTTCCAACGCTCTAAGATCCTTGACTCGTACAACAACATATATCCGATATCGTAGGATATGGTCTATGTCGCCACACTAGCCTCACTTAGCCGCTTTCATCATTGAGCATGGGTCGATTGCCTACATAAAATAGATAAGTAGTACAGAGAGACAAAGAGAAGAATAGAAAAATCAAAATTTGCTCTCAGTGCGGGTTGCCGAATCAACGGCCTTCCAACGCTCTAAGATCCTTGACCTGTATAGTAGCATGTATCTAATATCCTAGGATATGGTCCATGTCGCTACACTAGCCTCACTTGCCCCCCCCCCCCTCATCATTGAGCATCGATCGCCTACGTACAATAGATAAGTAGTACAGAGAGACAAGGAGAAGAGAAAAAGTCAAAATTTGCTCCCAGTGAGCATAGGAAATATAGGACAGCAAGTAATATGGCATATATATGGCCACAAGTAAATAATACTATGGATTTCAGAAATGGCATATAGAGAATCTATAGTACGGCAATAAGTATATGAATATCAACATGAAGTGTAAGCAAGTAAAAGATCGACAACATGGATATCAACATGAAAAATTGTAGATAGTGAGCAGCAAAAAATGACAGCCAAAAAATGGCAAATGATCCTAGCATGACAGTGAGCATTTTCAGATCCTAGTATATGGCAGTAAAAAAAGGCAGCAAAAGATGGCAGCAAACAGTGAGCAAACAATGAGCATTTTTAGATCCTAGTATATATAAAGTGAGCATTTTCATAGCCTAGCAAACAGTGAGCAACAACTAATGGAAAATGATCCTAGCATGATAGTGAGCATCTTTAGATCATAGCATATTGCAGTAAAAAATGGCAGCAAACAGTGAGCAAACAATGAGCATTTTTAGATCCTAGTATATATAAAGTGAGCATTTTTAGAGCCTAGTAAACAGTGAGCAGCAACTAATGGCAAATGATCCTAGCATGACAATGAGCATTTTCAGGTCCTAGCATATTGCAGCATAAAATGCTATTGATATAGCTGTCCACAAATTTAGAAGCACTACAACGCTACATTCAATCCACAAATGGCAGCATACAGTGCTATTGATATAGCAGTTCACAAATATATAGTTCAGTCTGAACAAACATAGTCAAAAGGTAATAAAAAGAAGCTCACAAGTGCAAACCAGAAGGTCACAAGTAGCTCATAAGTGCAAACCAGAAGGTAATAAAAAGTTAATGCATTTGCTTGCAAGTGGTAACAGGAAAATAGACTAGTACATAGTCTTGTAACTTTGGAACGACAAAACTACCTTTCACAAACTGAATATGTCTAGAGCACTATGATCAGGCAAAGATTACTAGCTACGATACAGGTCAACATGAAAGCTATCACACAAGCAGTCAGAGTGCTTTAGCAAATATTAGATGGACAGTTATGGCCTTGTGGTTATGGAAGGAGACTGGTTGGATGATCCCCCAACTAGGTGAGGTGAGCATGACGCATTGGTGCTTTCATTGACTGTACAACAACCACAGGATAAGCTCCAAAGCTTGAAGCGAAGAACCATCACACACAATGTAATTGGCAAGCATAGGAGTGAAACGAATTCATGGCAGAGGCGAGAGAGGGAGGGAGGAGGGGTGAGGGAGACACACTTGGTGTAGAAGACAAGAAAAACCTCACATACATACACACACACACACACACACACACACAGAGAGAGAGAGAGAGAGAGAGAGGGTGCACCTGGTCAGAGGAGGGGGCCCGTGCCTGCGGCGATGGAGCTCGGGGAGGAGGGGGCCTGTGCCTGCGGCGGTGAAGCTCAGGGAGGAGGGCAGCCGTCGACGTGGCGGCGCTGGGGGAAGGAGGAGGGAGGCCCGCGCGGTGCTCAGGGACGAAGGCGGCCATCAAGAAGGGGGCGAGGCGGACGTCGACGAGGGGCGCAGCGGTGGTCGGGGATGTAGAGAGGGAGGGGGCCCGCGGCGCTAGGGGACAAGGAGGAGACCCGTGGCGGCGCTCGGGGACGAGGAGGGGGCCCGTGGCGGTGCTAGGGGATTCGGAGGGGGCCCGCGGCGACGCTCGGGGACGAGGAGGGTGCCCGCGGTGGCGCTCGGGGACGGAGGATGAGGAGAGAGGAGGCGGCAGCGCTCGGGACTTGGGCAGCCTGACGGCGTCGTCTCTTCTTGCCGTGGAGGTTAGGGTTTGGGCCCCCCGCGCCCCGCTTTATATAACAAAATTCTCTTTAGCGGCGGCTCACAAAGCAAACCACCGTTACAAAGAAATAGCGGCGGTTGACTTTGTTAGCCGCCGCTAAAAACATGTCAGTTTGGGCCTTGCCGCGCCCCATTTTATATAACGAAATTCTATTTAGCGGCAGCTCACAAAGCAAACCGCCGCTACAAAGCTATAGCGGCGGTTTACTTTGTTAGCCGCCGCTAAAAACATGTCAGTTTTTTTAGAAAAGTTGTGTTATTCATTTTCCAAAAATTGTATTATTTATTTTAGCCCTTATTTTTTTATAAAGAATATATAAGCCCTGGAGTTTTACAAAAGAACCATGAGTTCATTATTAATTATGTTTTAGTCCTGTCGTTTTACACTTAGGTCCCTATACTTCATAAAAATTAATGTTAAGTCCTAAAATTATGTAGAAACAACCCTATTATTGATTTTCTAAAAATTGTACTATTGATTTTCTAAAAATTATACTATTGATTTGTTTATAAATAATATCTTAGCCTTGTAATTTTACACAATAACCCCTGAGTTCATTATAATTAATTATAAATAATATCTTAGCCTTGTAATTTTACACAATAACACTTTAATTCTTGTCTTTTTATAAAATTATAAATAGGTCCCTAAACTCTTTTATATTTACCTTTTAGCCCCTATAACTTCAAACTACATGATGCTTATAAAAATAAGTTACACAATCTTTATATTCAAATAAACATAAATTACATAGAACATAATACAAGGTTCGAATAATAAAAGATACTTAACAAAATAAAATTACATGATGCTTGAGTTATCCTTGAACGACTTTTCCTTGGCAGTGATCGGTGCGCATGTAGGGCATTTCGCCAGCAAAGGAGAGTCTTGCTTCCAAGACTTTAAAAATTTTCGGATCTATGAAACATAGCACCTCTTCATATTGATTGTAGTCATCTCGATCCTCCACATTCTCCACTCCAACGATTCTTTGTTTACCTGGAACAACAATGTATTTCTTTTCGTACTTTGGATCAAGTACATAAAACACTTATTCCATGGTCTTGGATGGTATCCAAGGCTCATCTTTGTGACAAACATTGTTAAGATCAATAATTGTAAAATCATATTCATCTATCTCCTATTTGCATTTAAATATGGGAACCTGTAAATTTGCACCGTAATCTAGCTCCCAAATTTCCTCAATGTACCCATAATACGAGGTCGTCTAATCCTCTTCGTCAATGGCTTCTACTCGTACGCCGCTGTTTTGACACTTGCTCTTCTTATCCTTCTGTTGGGTGTAGAAGGTAAAACCATTGATGTCGTATGCCTGAAAGGTAACCACGGTTCTTCTCGGGCGATTAGCTAACTTTCTTAACATTTTTTCTTCCATGGACTCGCCACTTAAAAGATCTAGAGAGCTAAACCATGATGTGAAAGAGCGCTTGTGCTCGTCTATGATCCATTTATCCGTTGCATCCTTCTTGTTCTGATGAAGCTCTAACAAATGTTTCTCAAAGTACGGTCCCACAATCTGTGTCTGTTGCAATATGCTGAAATGTGCTTGCTCCACTCGTTTTGTACCTTCTCCAGATAATCTACCCTCATGACAAGACACGGGGAGACCAATTGATCTGCTACCATCATTAATGTAATCTGAGCAACATTCGATGATCTCCTTAGTTGTATAGCCCTCGATCATAGAACCCTCTGGATGTGAACGAGTACGTACATAGCGTTTTAATACATACATGAACCTCTCAAACGGAAACATCTAATGCAGATAGACGGGGCCCAATGCAGAGATCTGGTCAATAATATGAATCATAAAGTGTTCCATGGTATCGAAAAAGGATGGAGGAAATACCATCTCAAGTATGCACATTGTTTCCTTCATGTGGGTCCGTAGGTCATTTAACTCGTCTTTAGTTATGACCTTCTTCGATACCGTAGAAGTAGCAAAGACGAGTTACAGCCAACTTCAGCCATGGTGATTTAACAGCTCTGATAGCAATAAGGAGAAACGTCGAAAGCATTTTGTGGCAATCGTGAGTGTTGTACCCACTTATCTTTAACTCTTCCATGTTTACAAGATTCTTGATATTCGATGGGAAACCCGTCGGTACTTTAATCCCACTGAGGCACTTACAGAATATTGTTTTCTGCTCAATCGTAAGTATATAGGCTGCCGGGGGGAGAAAGTACTTTCCATTTGCTCTTTCTTACGGATGGAGCTCTGATCTTATTCCCATCACTACAAGATCTCTCGTGCGTTGAGTCCATCCTTTGTCTTACCGGGTTGGTCGAGTATAAGTCCGCTACTACTGTCAAATACACCCTTCCCAATATGCATCCAGTTGAAGGCATGATTCACTTCCAATTCTTTCCAATAATTGAAATATATGAAGAAAATGGATTTCTTCTTCAACGGCATGAGACCTTTTGCCTTTTTGGCTCCTTTCACCGGCTTTCCAAAAACAACACTAATATTTTTAACAAGGTCAAACACGACCCTACCAGTACAAAGTCGAGGTTCTGTGTCATTCTCAACTTTGCCATCAAAGTGTCTAGCCATCACGCGATACCTGTGTTTTACTGGTAAGAATCGGCGGTTTCGCATATACACTAGCTTCTGGGATGCTAGAAGGAACACATGGGATGTATCATCAACGCATATGAAACATGTCGCCTTTCCTTTGACCTGTCCTGATAGCGCCCTTAGTGTCGGGGAATCATTTACCGTGTAAAAAATAATTGCTCTGAGCGTGAAGTACTCTCTTCGATACTCATCCCATATACGGACCCCCTCCAACCATAGTTTTTGCAGGTCTTCGAACAATGGTACTAACAACACGTCTATCGTATTACTAGGTTCTTTAGGCCCAGATATAAGAGTAGTCAGCAGTAGGTACTTACGCTTATGGCATAACCATGGTGGAATGTTATACATTGCTAGTATCACTGGCCAAGTGCTATGCGGATTCCTCATTTGACCGAATGAGTTCATCCCGTCTGTACTCAATGCAAATCGTATGTTCCTTTCCTCATTAGAGAAGTCTCGATGATCCTCATCAAACTTTTTCCACTGTGTTCCATCTGCGGGATGCCTGAGCTTAGCGTCCTCCTTGCGTGCATGCCATGTCATCATTGTCGTATCCCTAGGGTTGGCGAACAAGCGTCTGATGGGTAGGAACCTTACTGTCATCACTATCATCAACGATAGAACTTCTTTTCTTCTTTCTCCCCTTAGTTGTATTCTTCACGCCACCATCGGTGTCATAATCGTTGTTCCTCTTGTAACGACTGCGTTTGCACCTTGGGCATCTCACAGCGTCCTGATGCTCCTTTCGATACAATATGCAATGATTTGTACACGCGTGAATTTTTTGCACGCCCAACGAAAGTGGAGAAATCAGCTTCTTAGCAAGGTATGTTGTCCTTGGCAACAAGTTGGGCTTCGGCAGCGCATCGGAAATAAGTTCTAACAAATCCGTGAAACTAGCATCCGACCAGCCATACATGGCCTTCAGCTTCATCAGCTCAAGTACAGTACACAACACGGTAAACTCTTTACCACATCTCTTAGATTCATCATATAATGGATCGTTTGATGCTTTCTCTATTTTATGAAAATTATCAAGCCCTTTAGTTGTACCGGCATTGATCAACACCTGCGGCTCAATGTGACACAACAATTCCTCAATATCAAAATCAGATTCACCAGGTGAATCCATCGCATCCGTACCAGGCGAATTGACAACCTCGACTTCAACTTCCATATGCTCATCAAATTCCATATCGACCATACTATTCTCACCATGTTTTGTCCATCTCGTGTACCCCTCTACAAAACCCCTCCGCACCAAGTGTGACTTTATTACTTCTATATCATTTCACAGCTTCTGATTTTTGCAATCAAAACACGGATAATATATATCAGTCGTCCGTTCGCGTCGAGCATGTTGTGCGGCCGCTTCGATGAATTTCGAAACTTCTCGTAAAAATATTGGACCCGGTCTTGGTGCCTCATACATCCAAGATCTATCCATCGCAACCGGCCTTGAACGAAAACCCAAAAATTATTAAAATTTATTAATTAATTATGTGTGACAAAAATTTTAAACATTCACAATATATATATATATATATATATATATATGCAAGATAAAATGAAACAAACATCAAACTATTTAATATATTATTTAACTTTTATCAGCATCTAGCCAAAAAATATTAGAAATTAATTAGTTAATTATGTTTAAATTTTTTTAAATATTCACTAAGTATATAAACATTGAAAAATAATATACATGAAGTGAGAAATATTATGCAAGGTAAAATGAAACAAACATTAAATTATTTTATATATTATTTAATTTTTATCAATAGATAATAAAATAATTAACATCCCTCTTGCCCTAATACTACTTTCTCTCTCTTTTAAAAACCAAACTAGATCTAGATTCTCATTGACATAAAATAAGTTAAATATAATAATTTTTTGTGTAGTGATGAAAAGAGATGATGTATGCCTTCATAAACTTCAACTATAACCAAGTAGAACCATCCAAATCAAACAAATTTAGCTAAAATTTGATGAAAACCTAATAAACTTAAAACCCTAAATTCTACTTGATTTCAAAATGAGAGCACAAAAAAACCAATGGGATGAGTTCCCTTTACCTCAGAGAGCAAATTTCTGCAAAAAAAATAAACTCAAAATCTTCCCCTCTTGATTTTCGTGATTTGCCCAAATTTTCGGGTCGCCACTGTTTGAGTGAGGGCCAAAGCTGTCCGAACGTGGCTTTTATAGCCTGGGCACTTTATAGCAGCGGTTGGCATTGTCAACCGCCGCTAGTATGCCCTAAATAGCGGGGCCGTTTGTAGCGGCGGTTGACAATGTCAACCACCGCTATTGTGTGTCCTGTAGCGGCGGTTTTAGTTGGGGCAGTGCCCATTGGCTCTGTAGCGGCGGCCGACTTTGGCTCGCGCCGCGACGGCTGTTTGCCTGCCGCCGCTATAGGCCCTATTTGTGGTAGTGTACTGCCTGGTTCTGATGGACGTTCTTGCCGGAATTTTTAATATAAAATAATCATTATTAATGTAAATTTATTTAAAAAAACTATGTCATAGTAAATTTGCAAGAAGTAGACGTTTTAGATACGCCAAACATTATGGCGTGTGTTAAAAAGAAGACACGCCAAACGACACAGCGTGTCTCAGAAACACATCATCTGACGGTGGCGCGGTGCATCCGAGGTGGCCGGTGTTGACCCAAGACACGCCAATCTAAATGGCGTGTCTGTATTGAAACACGCCATAACCTTTGGCGTGTTTCCCTCACCAGACACGCCTATCTGTTTGGCGTGTCTGGGCTTTATACTCAACGCGCGTCGGGCCTCCTTTCTTCCTCCTCTCCTTTCTTCTTTCTTCCCGAAACCGAACCAGGAGGCCGCCGCCAGTCGACGCCGCGGCTTCTCCTCCTCGCCCCGCCTATCTCCGCCACCCATTTCAAGGGAGCTCGTGGGGGTAGCCCCTAGGAAGGTAAGGGATCAATCTCATCCGTATAGATTTTGAGTTTAGTCTATTTATAGTAGGTTTCGTGGTAGTTAGGGTTTGATAATAATGGTTGTAGAGATTTTTTGAATTTGGACGAATGAAGATAGATCGGATACTCGGGATCGCTAGATGAATAGGTTGCATTATTTCTTTAACATATAGGTTGGCATGCATGTATTCCCTCAATTAGTTGTATTGGGTTAGACATATGTTCCTATATTTTAGGAAATATGAATAGAATGCAATTAATTATAGGAAATTTGTTGTAGATGAATCGAATTGTACGCTATTTTCACGGAGGATCAGTGAATCTCATCTTGTCATTGGTTCAATGTCATGCGGTGGAGGGACCCAACGCTGAAACTCAGCATAAGACGACGTGACATTCTCGTCGTACGAGAAAAGCATGATGTGTGGGTCATACATATCCGGACCGTCAATCCATTGAAAAAAATAACACTATAATAGAATATAGGACAATGAGTACTAAAACAAAAAAAAATGGACCACGACACATATTAAGTACTCACTCCGGCGTGCTCATGAGTATTCTTATCTTTGCACATGTAGTATGCACGTTCTGTTGTCATTCGATGGTAAGACTGCTTCACTTCTGCCGGTTGTCCACACTCGCAAATTGGCACTGGAAGCGGGGGCGGCACGGGACCATCCACAGCACGTGCAGGGAGGTACTCCTCCCACTGAAATTGAAGCCGGCGCACGAGTTCACAGTACATTATGATCTAAACAATATTAGCGCATAAAACATAAGGACAAATGATACTTACCATAACTACTATGAGAAGGTTATGAATACACCATGAAACAAAGGTAAAAGAAAGTAATAACAACAAGCCACTATCGATAAATTCACTATGATTTAAATGGATTCAAGCCGAACCACCATTAGAACTATTACAACTAACTTAAACCCTAACTAACTAAACCAAGTAAATAATAGTGAAAATTTCAAATCTACTCGGCTAAAGTGATAATAATACCTTGTAGGTTGAGGTCGGTATAGTCTTAGGGGCTCACCGTATAAATTGAGGGCAGCACAATGGAATTTTTGTCGGTGGCGACCGAGAGAGAGAGAGAGAGCAGAGCTGACAACGAGAGGAGGAAGAAGGAAAGGAGGGGAGGGCAGAGATCCGGGCGTGAGCTTTAAGTCCAAATGAGACACACCATATAGATAGACGTGTTATGTCTACCAAACACGCCAAAGGATTTGGCGTGTCTTGACAATGTGACGGCACATCCTAGCTCACGTGTCAGTGATGTGGAACCTTATCACGTTGTATACTTTGGCGTGCCTGTCATAGTAGACACGCCATTCGCTTTGGCGTGTCAAAAACGACTACATCTTGCAAATATATTTCAGGATAGTTTTCTTTTATAATTTTACATAAAAATGATTGTTTAAAAAAAAAGACACTTCTTGCCGCCGCGGGCCGGGTGGTGCAGTGGGGGCCGCGGGTACGATATGTGCATGTACAAACAACACCAGACTTGTTGATACCACAACAAGTAACTGGACACGCGTTTGGACTGGACGATATCGGCTCTTTTCGGGGCCGCCGGTTGTAGGTATAGATCACTCGACGGATGGAAATCCTGGGGCATGAACCATGAATCATGAATGGACGATCGATCGGTGGCGCCGCCGAGATCATCAACAGTTATTGGTATCAAGGACGTTCACTATGGTTTTACAAGACAAGTGGTTGCAGTACGCGGGGTTTAAAATAGTTAAGCCAACGTTACGCGTAATTTTAACAGTTTCAAAGTGCATCAGCGTATTTTATCTAAATCATCTTCTCTCATCGTCGGGCCTTCGGAGAGGCTGTGAGAGAGAGGGATGATAATGCGGGCCCTGCGCTTGGATATAGATGACCGTCACTGTGGACGCTATCTTTCCCCTAACACCGATTCCTTTAACCTGACACCAGTTATGCAGAGGAAGACAGGACCGCGTGACACCATAACAATACCCGCACAGTGCACGGATGGAGCTGGCCTTACTATAGTCTATAGCTGCTGCTGCATGCGGCACGCAGCACGTACACTCCCTGCTCGTTGTGTACTCCAGACGGCGGGTCGACAGTGGTCTAGTGATGCCGTCCAACCACGGGGGACCCGGCCGAGAGCGAGATCCCCGCGCGCGTGAGCAGAAGCAGAGCCACCCGTGTGAAAGGTGTACAGGAGCTTGCAGGCCTTATGCCGGCGCTGCCTGATAGTCAATGTACACGCGCGCGCACTGCTTGCTCACTGCTGAGACGGCCAGCCAGGCCCACCACACTTCTTGACTCGTATGTGCTGGCATGGCAGCCGTTGCCCCCGCTGCCCATGCAGAATCTTCAGCCGTCGTTCGATCCCCAGCACCCCAGCCTAGCACTGTACAGTATTCTAGGTAGGTGCCGCCTTCTCTCCGCGGGTCGGCGGATCGGCCGGCTAGCATAGTACTCAGGCCTCGATGAGCGGGACAAGCCAGCCAACGTTCAGGTGTACTAACAGGAATCTATTATATAACCAGAACGACTTCTTTTTTAAAATAGGCTATAGAACCAAAACGATTTTTTTTAGAAGTATGAATGAAGTATTATTTTTCATTTCGTTTTCCCCTTTGTGCTGCAGTCTCTCAAACGAGACTTTCGTAAATAAAAAATTTGACGAGCACAAATTCCCAGGAGTACTACCGGTTGGTTGGGTAGCTAGGTCATCAGGATCGTATCTAAGAGCATCTTCGGTGGGACTTCTAAACAACAATCCTATCCTATTTTTTACATGTCAAGGTCAAGCTAAAAACTCAACTCCAGTGGGATATCTATTTGGGCTCCTATTTTGCATGTTTTTCTAAATTCTAGCTTCAAGGCCCCACGTTTGGGAGCCTCCTATTCTCCTCCCAAATGTGGGTCCTACTTTTTTTTCTATTTTTCTTCTTTTTTCTCTTTTTCCTCACTTGCTCTCTCTTCTCCCTCTCTACCTTTGCGTCCAACGTCGCACCGCCTCACTCCCCTCTATAGACATCTAGGTGCGACGCCCCTCTCCCCTCACCGCTGACCCTCCGCCTCCCTCCCTCCACCGCCGGCGTGCCGCCTCTTTCCCAGTCGTCCGAGCCGCAACCTGCCTTCCTCAGGCCGGCCACGTCACCAACTCCCTCTCGTCCGAGCGCGCCACTGCCTGGCCGTGGCCCTCCCCTCTGGCCTCCCTCCCTCCTTAAGCAGCAATGGCCATGCAAGCACACGAGGGGCGAGATGGGCTGCAGCGCGGACGGATTAAACTTTAGCCAGGGCCATGCGCGAGCGGCGATAGCCACGGTAGGGGAGCCAAGCCCGATGGCGAAGGCGGGGCGTCAAAGAAACTGCTGCGGGCGAAGAGCAGAGTCGTGGCAGGGCGTCGGAGAAGCTACAACGCGTTGGAGATCCGGCCGTCATGGCAGCAAGATCCGTGCACTCGTCGGGCAGCTGGCGTCGGAGAATCAGGCGACGGCGCAGGCGAGCGGCAGAGCAGAGGCCCAGAGCGGGGATGTCGGAGCAGCGCAGCGGCGGGCGCACGGGCGGCGGTCCTGTAGAGGAGGGCGGCCCCGCATGCAGAGCATCGGAGTGGGAGTGGAGAAGAGATTGTCCGATTTTTGTTTCTGACAAGCAGGTCCCATAATAAATAGTAGTCCAGATGGAGACTTCCACCGAAGGTAAGTGCAAAATTGGGCTCCTAAATTTTATAAATAAGCTTGTAAAATGAAATTTATGAGCCCAATTTTGCATGCCCCATTGGAGATGCTCTAATGCATGCAGCAGCAGCGGTAGGAGCGAGCACAGGGACCCTTCATGAGCGTAAACGAGGAGGCACACACTGGACCTAGCACGCGTCATGTCGCCGTCGACATGACAAAAGTGACCAAAAATATCTATTGATGCCACACGCCACGTGTAAGCGCTAACGCACGCGACTGTCCTTTTTCGCACACCATGCAATGAGTCCGATACGGTGGAAAACCTCGATCGTGAAGAAGCTGTGGCCTGCGTGGGTAGGCCCCACCCATTCTCCGTCATGTTCCTCCATGAAGGGCGGGCCCTACAGAGGATCTTTGTAGCAATAGTAAAATCACTATAGTAGTAAGCCATTTTTGCATAAACCGGTGAAGCCGCTATTTCATAGCTTTACCCGCTTATGCTACTATGGCAAAAGCTCTTTGGGCATAAGCCCTCCCAAATGGTCCCTCAGCCAGCCAGCCCTCCATGGCTCCCCTGCGCGCTCCTCTTCGTCTTCCTCCAGCGGCCCGGTTCGTGTAGGGGTGCTTGGGTAGTTGGGTTGTTCGTTCTAAGTGATACCGCGGCTTTGTGCTGCACTGCGCCAGTGCATGGCAGCCATCAGGCTATGCTGTGGTGTGTGTGGTGGCGTAGCAGACGATGCCCCGGCTGCTCTGCACCTGGCAGGTGTGGAAGCCCTCTCCGCAGAGCTCCAAGCTGCCGCCGAGACATTGGCGGCGAAGCACAGAGCGGAGGAGGTGTAGGCCGCAGTCAGCCGCTCCACGAAGGTTGTGGCCGCGCTCTCCGGCGACATCCCTTGATGTGTCGTGGCGGCGGCTTCATCGGCGGTGCAGTGCTAGTTCACCCCATAATAGTACTAGATGATTGCACGCAACTTGCTTCAATCTTGGTTTTACAACGGCAGAACTGGTGGGGTGGGGGGGGCTAACTTTTGAAAATTTTCACAGCGCCTGGTATTCCGCCGGCCCTGCTGAAGCTATGTAATCAAGTGAATTAGGAAGCCTAAAAGCAACAAGCCAGGAAGCAAATCGGCAGGCCAAAAGACTCGATGATTCCTTCCCAACTTCTCTCGTACACCTCGCGGAAACAAGAAGGAACCCGTGAGCTTAACCGCAGGCCGCTGGGAAACACGAGCCTCCCCCTTGGGCTTGGGTCTGACCGCGATACAGCCCGCTGACACACCCGTCGACAAATCGACTCATCGTCACGTTGATTTGTTATAAGTTTCTCTTTTCGGAGAGGACAAAGCTATTTAGATTGCCCTAAAATGCAAGACTGTCGCGTTGCAGTAAACGTGTTTCAGGCACGAAGGCCAGCCCGACACGGCTCGGCTACTGTTATGTGCCGTGCCGGCCCAAAATGTAACGTGCGAGGTCTTTTCGGACTTGGGCCGTGCCGTGTCGGGCGGCCCATTTGGCTAGGACTAGCCACAACTAGTGTTGTCCAAATGAGCGGTGCGAAGCGGGCCGCTCCAAAGCGCGTAAAATTTAGCTGTGACCTGATGGATGGCACAGACATGACCCGTTTAACCTTCGGCCCAGTGAGCACGAATTAAGCCCGTGATAGCAGGACCTAATAAAAATAGCCCGACACGAAACAAGGCCCACAAGAGCCTAGCAGACATTTAAAAAACAAGTCACGAGTCCGTCGTTCTCCCTTGTCCTCCCTAATCCTCGCCAAGTCGTCGTCCTCCCCAAGCCTCGTGCCGACGCAAGACCATCATCCCCCGCGCCGCAACTTCCGTCGCCCGCTGCTCCTCGCCCGCGGCTGCCACCGCCACCACTCCGTCGCCCGTTGCTCCTCACCCGCTGCTTCAACCGCCACCACTCCGTCGCCCGCGCCTTTGTGACGTCGCCTGATTCGCGGCGCGTGGAGGCGGGCGGAGGCGGCCGCTCGATTCACGGCGCGTGGAGGCATCAAGTTCTCCCAGGCACTGCCACGACGGTGTTCCAAGCCAGGTTCAGGGACGAACAGGCCCCACACGCCTTAACGGGCCCACATGCCTAACGGGCCGGCCCGGCATGGTCCAGTGATTGTGTGTCATGGCATGGGCCGATAGACAGACATGTGGGCTGGCACGGCACGGCCTGAAATTAAACATGCTAAGCCAATTCATGCTCGGGCCGTGCCGGGCCGGGCCGTCGGTTTCGACAGCACTAGCCACAACTCATGTCCACTTACATGGGTTGTATCCTATCATACTTGAGTCCATCTATGCAGGCCGGCTTCGCTCAAAAAAAAAAAGAAAAAAATCTATGCAGGCTGGCCACGTTGGCCAATAACCCAGCATGTAGAACAAAAATGGGAAAGTTTAACCCGTGACAGGTCGCGCGATACCGCGAGTGCACGACCCCGTCGCCCTCTGCCTGGCCTGCCCTAGCCTTGGGCCGGCCTAGGTAGAGGCGGGCAGAGCACAGCGGAAGCGAGAGCAGGGCGCGGCGAGGCGGGCAGAGCGAGGGCGAAGCATGGCGGAGCGCGGCGGTGGGGCAGGCGGTGCGTCCTCTCGCCGCCACGATGCCAGTGACGGTTATCGCCGGCGGTGAGGGCGTCGCCGTGATGCCAGTGATGGTTATCGCCTGCAGTGGAGGCGGCGGTCATGGCGAAGCGCGCGGCAGGGCAGGCGGCGACGTCGATGGCGGTTATCGCCAGCGGTGAAGGTGGCGCTAGCGAGCTCCGTGGCGATGGCCATGGCGGAGCGCGGTGGCGAGAACGCCGCTGCGAGGCGGGCCGGCGGTTAATGCCGGCGGTTTAGGGTGTTCGGATTGTCGGGGGCCAATTCACTCCGACGGACGTAGAAGGTTTCTGGGGGGTGGCGGTGGGCGATGCCCGGCATCACCGGAGCCGCGGACGGCAAGCGGGGCCGGGCAGGGCCGGCGGCGGGGGCGATGGGCGAGGCGGACGTGAGGCAGAAGCGAGGCGGACGCCGCGACCAAGGCGCGCGACGGTCAAAACGCCGACGATCAGAGTGGACGCGTGACGGCCGACGGCGGGGTCGTGCGCTCGGCCGACGCGTGACCCATCGCGCGTTAACCGCCCCCAACAAAAATCTGCTCGCAAGTCGCATCACACAGAGTGGATTGCCACTGGTCAACGATCGCGCACCGTCGAAGGAGCGGACACCGAAGCTGTGAACGTTGAATAGTAGCGTAGCAACTGTCACATGGTCAACATTGAATAGTAGCGTAGCAATGCATGGTCTTACGGAAATCTCATCTTTGAACAAACAAAGCAATAGTGTATTGTGCTCTGGGACACATTAATGACCGAAGCTTCGGTGTCCGCTCCTTGGTGGACGTGATCACTCTATTTATCGTCGTGTAAGGCTATCTCCAACGACTGTCTTATTTGATGATCCAAACCCAAATTGGGTTGTAAAAAGGTAAAAGCAGGCCTCCAACCGGACCCATATCAGAGACCCATTCTATGATTGAATCATCCTGTGATCCAGAAATAGAGTCCTTGCCTCCGCTCCCCAAACCTTCTGGACCAGCACACACAGGGAGGAGATTTTTGTCATTGTACTATTCTAGAGACTAGACTTCCCCCTTATACCATGATAACATAGGGTTTTTCCCTTGTAGCATTAAACTGTTATCCTCTTTCTTCATATACCATTGGTTAATGTTAGACCATTTTTCCCTCTATTAAGATGCATCCAAAGATAGAATTACCCTCACATCTCTCTCACTCACAACTGCCTCATTTTTTCATCATACGTCAGTTTGTAAGGCCAAAAAAATATAAAAAATTAAATAAATGACTAACATAAGTCAAAAATTCATAAAAAATCCAAAAAATTCAAAAATGATATAAGCAAAGCATTTTCACATCACGCCACATGATGAACCAAAAACAATTAAAAAACTTTGTAAAGGACATAAGCAAGCAATCACAATATTAAAAATGCATACATCATCATAATGACAAATTGACATTACATTGTCTTGCAAGCACTGAAATTTAAGTAGAAATAGAACGCATGATCTAAATGTTTACATGTGTTCCCATAAAAGTTTTCAAAATACAAGACTCCAACATCATACTCATGAAAGATAGAAATCAAGCTCTCTTCGCCTTTTTTGGAGTAATCTTCCTAACTGCTCGCTTAGTAGTTGTTTTTTTGGTAAGAGTTGAAGTAACCATGAGGGGCTCCTGTGAAGAAGTGCCCTCTCCTGTCAACAATGAGCTATCTTGAATTGGAACAACTGCATTGACCTCTAGTTCATTGATGCTAGCAGCCATAGTTGGTGTGGGTACGTCCTTAGGAAACCAACCTTTGGTAGTATCATTGATGTTAGCAGCCATGATCGGTGCAAATTACAAGTAGAGGTAAATCTCCTATAGCCTTATGCAGTTGAGACATAAACCAGGTCCAATTGACTTTAGTTTCACCATCAAAAAAACATAATGCAATTGGATACACCCAATTATGACCATCCACACCAATTGTTGCAGCTAAATAACCATTCCATTTACCATTCAGTGTAGTAGAATCAATACTAATATGTGGCCTACATCCATCCAAGAAACCTTCAATGCAAGGACCAAACGCACAAAAGAACTTACTGAAATAAATGTGGCCACGAACCATCTTTGTGTCAATCTCAATAACACTGCTTGGCATCTTCTTCAACACCTCAGCCCTCCAACTATATAGTTCTTTGAAGATTTCTTCCCATACACCATACAACATCTTCAAAGCCTGTTGTTGTCCCCTCCAGACTGTGTTATATCCAATGACACATCCATGCTCATCCTGCAATTGAGTCTGCAGCTCCTTAGTACCAATATTAGGCTTCTTCCTAAGGATAGGAAGAGCCTTATCAGCAACCCATGGAGTTGTAGGTGTAGTAGCCCTTCTTCTACTGCTAGATGTACAGGTGTGTATATCATTCATTACAATGACTTGTACCAAAAAAAAAGAGAAACCAACAAAGTAAAACATATGATATGTATGCAAGCACACAAGTAGAAACTAGAAAATGAAACCATTTAATACCTGTACAGGATCTACACCCGGACAAATTGGTCTTGCATGAATGTTCCAAGGATAGGAAGAGCCTTATCAGCAACCCTCTATATCTTGTTGTATCAGTAGCTTCAATGCCTAGTTCAAATTCCTTTTTTTATGGCATATTGTCTAATAGCCAATCTAAAAACTTTCATAGAGTGGTACTTGATGCCAACCCTCATTACAGGATTGTTCTTGTCATAATCCAAACTATGCTCCCCAGCTATAGGATCATCAAATGGAATAGCCACACTTTCAGTATCATGCATATTTGGAAGTCCAGAAGCATCGACACTTCTAGTGGCAGCATCCTCTCTTGCCTTTTCTGCTGCCTCATCCTCATCCATCAACCCCAAAAGCCCATATATTTGCTGCTCACTAGGAATTTGTAACCGTCCCTCTTCATCATGTTTTTCCTCAATTTGTATTGTATCCCAATCAATACCCGAAAATGAGGGTTCAACCACTACTAATGGAAGCCTAAAATTGACATTATGTTACTAACATTTCATTGCAACATCAACTACACATGACAACATTGTAATATCAACCACACATGAAAAACTTGCTGTATCTACAACAATATTCAGATCGGTGTTGTCCAGAACATTCAACTCATCAACATCTATTTTCCCTACATTTCAAAGAAACTTAGAATTGGTTTGCAAATTCTAGAATAATTGAGTGCCACACAGGGATTGTATTCTCATCAGAGTGACGCCCGGTCAGGTCTTCTTCCACCGTCGTCGGGTCCTCTTCCACCGCCTGGTCCTCTTCCGCCGCCGCCATCCTAGCCCCCAGCCGCGGCTAGGGTTTGGTGGGGGATCGGGCCAGCCACGGGATTCCGGGAGCACGCGAGTGGGCGGGACAAACGGAGGTGCCGAGCTCAGCTCCCTCGTCCCGGAGGTTGTCGGCTAGGTCCAGGTCGGGGTTGGGGCACGGTGGCAGGGCAGGATTGCCGGCCGGGTCAAGGTCGGGGTCGGGCTGACGAAGAACAGAAACGGGGGAGAAGGAGAGCTTGATGGATTCTGTCGGTCGGCTGGAGACAAAGAATTTGATGGGTAGTTCAGCCTTTTTTCATGCCCTTTTACTGTTATCTCAGGTAAATTGTAATTATATTTTAACCAATGGTATACGAAGGAAGAGGATAATAGTTTAATGCTATAAGGGGGAAGCCCCATGTTGTCATGGTATAAGGGGGAAGCCCAGTCTCTGGAATGGTACAATGGCAAAAATTTCCACAAGGAGAAAGAAGATAGGGTCAGCAAAAGAGCGGCGGCTGTGATGGTGGGCGTTGGTGGCGGCGGCTACGACGGCGACGACGAGAATCGAAGGTATGTGCAACCAGATTTCCCCTCACCTTTTCTGCATCCTTCTAGCGATGCTTGCTGCATACGAACGACTACGGGTGGGCACGAGCGATCATGAGGAAGCGGCAATGGCGCTGGCAGATAGCGGCGGCCGGAGCTCTCGGGGCACAACAGTGGCTGAAACTTGTGGATCTAGTGCAGGAACTTGTGATTGAGATTGAGAGGTAGGGCGCAACATGATTGAGATTTAGAGATAGGGCCCAATGTGATTGAGATTGGGATTGAGAGTGTCATTCAGTCATGGAGCTTCAGACAAGAATACTTGCCGCTAACTTTGAATCAATACGAAATAAAGGATTTATTGTTTCGAATTTATCTATTGTGTACAAGATGGAATATGGTCAAACTGGAGAGGGTGAAGTTCTACAACATTTCTTTTATGGTGCTTCCATTGAGGAGATAGATAATGCTACTGCCTATCAGGTTTGATGGATTTTTTTACTTCATAAGGTACATCCACTAACAAAGTAGTGGGTTTAATTACTCTTGTTCTTGCATATGTAGTATGACATGCATGGAGGGAGTGCCTCAGTTGTGTCTCAAGATTACAATTTACTGTCTCAGGAATCACTGCTGCCATCATCCATGTCAGGGAAGAAACAAACTTGAGAAAAAAGAGCTTCTCACAGAGGGAGTGCATTCATGAAGAAAGAGGACTGTAAAAACAAAATAAGGTACAACTATAAAAACAAAATAAGGTACAACTGTAAAAACAAAATAAGGTCATCATATCTTTACAACAAAATAAGGTCATCATATCCTAACATGATCATGGATTCATGGTTGTCGTGCAAACGGTCCAGCCTTTGACCCATATAATTCTCACATGTTCATGGATTCATGGTTGTCGTGTAAACGGTCCAGCCTTTGACCTATATAGTTCCCACATATGATCAATAAGATCTAGCTTCAGTTGTTGAGCTATTGATTTGTCATGGATCAAAGTGTATGCCTCTATGAACTTCTCAATTCTAGGAACTGCCCTTAGTGGAGTTATTGGTGGGTTAGCTACCCCTAGCCACTCTGACACATGCACATATGGAAGATCAACTCCACATTCATTCTCCACCACCATATTATGTAGTATGACACATGCCCTAGTATTGAGATCAAGCTTTCATAGACGAGCAGCGTGATGCAAGATCTTCCACTTGGCTTGAAGAACTCCAAAGCATCTTTCTACATCCTTGCGGCAAGCTTCTTGTTGTGCTGCAAACACAATCTGTTTGTTACTCACTAAACCACTTACACTCTTCACAATAGTGGTCCAATCAGGATAAATCCCGTCACCAAGGTAGTATCCAAGAGTATAGGGGTTGCCATTGATTGTAAATTCCACCAGTGGTGTTTTTTCATTTGCCAAATCATCAAAAATAGGAGAATGGTGCAATGCATTGATGTCATTGTGAGACTCGGGAAGACCAAAGAATGAATGCCAAATTCATAAATCCTTCGCTGCAACTGCCTCTAGGATCATTGTAGGCTTGCCCTTATGCCCCTTATACATCCTAACAAAACTAGTTGGGCAGTTTGTCCATTGCCAGTGCATGCAGTCAATACTTCCAATCATGTCAGGGAACCCATGTGGCCTTATTCACTTATAAAATGTGTTGTAACTCAAATTCTGAAGGAGGTCTAAGAAATTCATTTCCAAAAACTTTGACGATTGTGGTAGCAAACTCCTTGAGTGTCAGTAAGATTGTGCTTTCTCCCATATGCAGTCCTTCATCAAGAGAATCTTCTGCCCCTCCATAAGCTAGAGAAAGGTTCATGTGCTACCACCGGGTTAGGTGCTACTGTGTTACCAAATATGATAGCACCTTAAACTATGCATCTAAAATTTTAATAAAATTATAGATGGATAGAAGATGCAACCATCTACAATTATGCAGAATTTTTATGTGTAGGTAATACTTGTATAAGGAGAAATAAAAAAGAGAAATCAGCACCAGAATAGTAACGGGTTGCAGGTTCTATATAAACAGTTGAACAGGCACTGTTCACATGCTGATTTCTCTTTTTTGTTACAGCTTGTACATATTTTCGTTGCAACTGAATTTTTGTATGATGTTAGAAGATGACATTAGCTATGTGTTTATATTTTTATTGTAATTTTTAAGTAACTATAAACATGCATATTTATAATGGTAACACGGTAACACCGTAGAGGCCGATAGTACCTGAACCTTTCTCCCATAAGCTAACATTCTCAAAGCCACATTACACTTTTGCCTAGTGAAAAATCCCAACACCCCAGCACTATCCCTTCTAAAGATGGCAACGGACACCCATTACCCGCGTGCCTGCGGGCAAATACCCAAACGGGCGTGGATTCGGACGATGATTTGTGCCCGCGGGCCCGGGCGCGGGCAGCGTTTGAAACCCACGGGCAAAAGGTTAACAGGCAAAAAAACGTACCGCCTGTACCCGCATACCCGCGTACCCGATAAATCTAGGGCTTCACTTTCTTTTTCCCCCTTCCCATTCTACCCCCGTCACCTTCTTCCAGAGTCCACCCGCCGCCCCCGCTCCTCTACTCCCGTGCGCCCCCCTCCCTTTGCCCCATTGCTGCTCCGCGCACACCGCCGCCATGAGACCCTACGCTCGCCCTGCTGCTCCTCCACGTGCGCCGCTGCCGTCACGCGCCCCTCTACTCCTCCGCTCACCCCGCTACTCCTCCATACACGCCCTGTCATCTCTCCTCCTCCGCACCTCAACGCGTCGTCGCGCGCGCCACGCCGCACTTCCCCCTCCGGCCTCCGCTCCTCCACGCGCTGCCACGTGCCCGTCCGCTCCTCCATGCACCACCGCGAGCCCCTCTGCTCCGCACGCCCCTCTCCTCGGTAGCCTCCTTCTCGTCACGCACCGCTCTGGTGCTCTGGCCTCCTCCTCGACGCTCGTTGCTCCGGCACTACGGGCTCCTCCCCGGCGCGCATTGCTCCGGCCTCCTCCCCGACACGCGCTGCTCCGGCGCTCCTCCTCCGCATCGCCGTGCACGGTGGTCACGGGCGCGGGTATGCCATACCCGCAGGCACGAACTATCCGCGGGCAACGGGCGCGGGCGGCACTTCCTACCTGTTGTGCGTAACGAACACAAGCGTGGGCACAGATTTTGACTTGCGAGCATGGGCACAAGGAGGCACCATCCGCAGGCACCGTGCCCTTTGCCATCTTTAATCCCTTTGTTGCTTGAAGAAATCATTTGTAGCTAAGACTTTATCTCTAATCTCTAGCACAAGGGATTGATGTATACGGAACCTACGCATCAACAACCATAGAACAACCACTGTTAGAGTATAAAAGATAACTATATATAGTTTAACATAGATGATCATAATAATATTGAATTTTTATTAGCATTGTGCCTTCTACGAAATTCTTCGGGATTTTGCCTCCCCAACGCCGCTTTTGCCTCAATGTTGCAACAACAAGAGCACATGCTTCAATCTCTTCGTCTTTGCTCATCGATGCTGCAGTACACCCACACCAAGTGCTTCTATAGTACTTCAACGCCATGGCTGAGAAGAGAACAAAAAATAAATTATTGGGGGATTTACCTGCAAACTCAGATTCGAGCGGGAGAAGAGAAAAGAACAAACCAAACGGGTAAGCAAAGCAGACACGCTGTCGAGCATGCGCCCCGGAGCAGACAAGAGTAGCGCGGTGCCGTCCGCAGCAGCAAAACGCAGAAAAGAAAGGTTGAACAGTCCTCTTCCCGCCGAACTGCGGACCAGCTTCAGAACCAATATACGGACTTCGTTAGAGTCACCCACTTTTGGGTTGTGCCCCTTCAAACCCAGGAGCACCCATTATGTTTTTTGGTCTCCAAAATAGGTCCTTCTCGTTAGAGATAGCCTTAGAGCATCTCCAGCGGAAGCCTACAAATTAAAACCTACAAAATCTATTTATAGACCGGTCTGTAAAATGCGAGCCTCCAAAAAATGCTAGAAACTCTAATAGGAGCATGCAGCCCAGGCCCCTATTCTTCGTGGGACCCACCTACCAGCGAGGAAAAAAAAACAGCTTCTTTCTTCTCCGATGGCCATGGCCCACCGAGCTGCTCCGGTGGCCCCACCCGCCGCCAAATCCACCGCGCCCGTGTCTGTCCGCCCCAGCCCCAGCGCCGCCGCCCCGCCCCCGGCTCTATGCGCACGCCAGCCCCTAGCGCCGCCCGAACAGCCCTTCTTCCACAAGCGCCTTGCTGGGATCTTGCCGCGGGAGGGGAAGCCGACGCCGCCCGTGCCCGTGCCCGTCGACCGTGCCCGCGCTCGCGCACGCCACCGTCGACCGATTCGAAGGCTGAAGCACAGCTCGGCGAGGGAGGGCGAGCTCGAGCGGATGCCAGAGGTTGGTGGCGGGTTGGCGCCGGTGCTCTTCGCGGCGGCGCGTCTCCTGAACGTCCTTCTTGGCTCGGAGCCGGGTCTCGATGCCGGCGACCTTGGCGCCGGGAGGGGGAGAGTTCGAGAGGGAGAGAGAGGGGAGAAGAAGTGAGGGGGAGGGAAGGGGTGGTCGCGCGGGGAGAAGAGGCGAGGGGGATGAGAGGCTAAGCGGCGGGCGACAGGGGCGGCTCGCCGGTGGGCGGAAGGAGTGGCGCGCTCGCCCGGCCTCGGCGGTGGTCGGGCGCATGAGAGGAAGAAGGGGAAGAGAAGAGAAGAGAAGAAAAAAAGACGCATCCTCCTACACTTATTTTATTAGCAGCATCCGTGCGTGCGTCCCTGTTTCACACGTCGAGTTTGTTCCCATAGTTTTGACATCGGAACACACGCAAAGCAGACGCCACCGCCTTCGGCACTTGACACGATCACTCGCCATAGGTTGCCCACGTCCGCTGCTGGTTCTGTGTCGTCGGCGCAGCCGAACTAAAGGCTGCGGGCCGTGCCGGGCCATGCCGCTGCACCACGGGCACGACGAGCCACGCACGCAACGCAAGCAAAAGCCATCACGATAACGATAAGATTAGGTACTCCTAGATAAATTTCTCTCTGCGTATTTTATTTGAAATGGACTCAAATTTATCCGAGTCGTGCTTTAAACGGGTTTCAAAAAGTCGGAAACGTCGACGCGTCAGGACGAAACTACTCCGTACCGTTTCAATATCCGGACGGACACAGAACAATGTCCAAATCACTCTCCAAAGAAAAAAAAAAAAGTCCAAATCACAATTCAATTCGTCAAACTGCGAACGCTGCGACCTGCGACCTGATCGCGGCAACGCTCGAACTCTCACGCCGTCTCTGAGAAAAATTTAATCCTGTTTTGCCTTGCGCGGCTCCCCCACACGCAACGCTAAGCGACAGAGACGGAGGACAGAGGACTCCCGTTGAGTTCCATCATCCATCGCCATGGCACGGGAGAACCAGCAGTCCCCAATGGACGCCGCGCAGCGCCGGCTCCGCGCCGTCTCCGCGCACATCCACCCGCCGGCGCGCGCCGGAGGCCGTGCCGCCGACCTCGCTGCCAATCCCACCGCCGGGGAGTACGCACACGGTACGGCCCCATCCCCTATTTCGATTCTGCGTGTGCTTTGATGGCGCCACGGGATTCCACGGTACTTTACGGATAAAAACGACCAATCACCACTTCCAGGTGCTGTTAACGTTAGAGTAGGATCGTTGCCTTTGCACTGGATTGGGTAGTAATGATGCTTTGCGCCCTGTTTGGAAACATCTTGTACTATTCTACTTAATGCTACTGGTATGTCTTCCTGTATCCTACTGAAACAAAGACGATTGGAGTTCAAGTGGAAGTGTACGTGAATAAACATTATGCCTAGAGAGTCGATCAAACCATGGTCCTAACTCTGTCCCTCCAACGCCTGCTCGGATTGTGGTGTCTTTTTAGAAGCAGAGCAAACATTACATGAGTGTTTTGTTGCTAACTGTTGCATGCCTTATCTCTCTTTCCTGTATAACCCATTGGATCGTCGTCCTATATTGTCATCCGAATAAAATACATTTTCTGTTGGAACATTCCTTACTGGAAACATCTTTGCATTGTAGTCCAAAAAAAAATACATCATTTAATTCAATATACCGTCAGTAGTTTCACTGTGCATACCTTTTCTTTCTGACAGTGCAAGGTTACAGCGCTGTTCTCCCTGAGAAGTTGCAAACTGGAAAATGGAATGTGTACCGGTAGGTTGTTTACATGTTCTAAGCTACATTTTGCCTATGTGGCAGCTCGTAATCACTATTCCCATCTTGCAGGTCTGCGCGTTCACCTCTAAGGTTGGTGAATAGAATTCCTGGCAAACCGGACATTGGAACCCTGCATGATAATTTTGTGTAAGAAAGGGTTCTCACATCTCTTCCATACCTGACTTCAGTTTCTTCGTTATGTAAATGACTGTGCATTGTAACCAGATCAAAGGAATGATGGTTCTACTATAGAATTTTGCCATTTGACTGGAAACCCATATATCCATTCAGTAACCTTTCGGCTGGAAAAGTCGGCATGGATCTGGAAAAAAATAAATGCAGAAGTTTATATTGATGATTATATGAAAGTTGCTAAATAGAATTTGTTTTGCAAGCTATATGCTTGATAAGGAAAATATTTTAGTACTGAAATATACCTTATGCATGCCATATTACACAGGTATGCTGTTGAGACTTTCAGAGATTCTAGATATCTGGGTTCAAGAATTGGCACTAATGGAACAGTTGGAGAGTAAGGATTGGCTTTCTGATACATTCACTAATATTGCTTTCTGCCCCTTTCGTCATCTTGAATTATTTAACTCTTCAATTGATTAATAACATTATAGCTACAAATGGATAACATATGGAGAAGCTAGCACAAGCAGAACTGCAATAGGCTCTGGTCTTATTTATCATGGAATAACTGAAGTGAGTTGTCGAGATCTCAACAAACACTTGTCTTTGTAGTTTTGAATGTTAATAAGAAGATGTCTTGCTACAAATATATTCAAATAGCATTTGTTGCCTTCACTGGATTTATTTTGATTTACTTTAAATAATCTCTCTCTGGATCAGGGTGCACGGATTGGTCTGTACTTTATAAACAGACCTGAGTGGATCATAGTTGACCATGCTTGTGCTGCATACTCATATATATCAGTGCCACTTTATGATACTCTTGGTATGTTCACATCGAAGAATGTTCATCGATCCCTGTTTCGTTCATCTGACAATAATTCTTGTGCATTGTAATTCCTGCAGGTCCAGATGCGGTTCAATTCATTGTGAACCATGCAACAGTAGAAGCTATTTTCTGTGTGCCTCAAACACTAAACACTGTGAGGTTTCAATACCTTAATTTAATATCAGATAATTACCTGTTTCTTACTGCATCATAATATACACTGGAAAAATAGTTAAAATGGTCAAAGATTTTGTCTTACTTCTATTTATCTATTTGTTGCAGCTTTTAAGTTTTATAACACAAATGCCATGTGTTCGCCTTGTTGTGGTAAGTCTGCACCATCTACAATTGGAAATGACACCTAACAGGCATGTTTGTTTAAGAAACTTTTAAATCTTTCCTGTATTTTCCCTAACTTATTGTATAGGTAATTGGTGGAGACGATGCAAATATGCCATCCTCACTGGAAACTACGGGGCCGGAAGTTGTAAGCTTTTCCAGGATACATAACGAGGTGGGCTTGCTAATATGTTCCTTGAGTTCTTTTTAAGAAAAAATGTTCTTTATCACTGTCCAACTCACTACTCATAAGCTGCACATTTTGTGGTGTTCAATTGCTATATAATATGAAGTCAGCTGTATGCCAATTCAATTTTTTCTATGTGTGAACTTTTGAAATTTTGGTGTATACCAAGCGCCACTTGAAGTTGTTGGTTGTACCACTTCTAGTTCTGTGTTAATTCCTAATTTATCATGTTCAACTGTTTTCTGAACTCCTTCCATTCTGCAACTTAGGGAATGATGAGCCCTCAACCTTTCCATCCTCCAAAACCTGAAGATGTAGCAACTATCTGCTACACTAGTGGTACTACTGGCACACCAAAGGCAAATTATCCATCCTTATTCTTTACTCTATCAGCAGAAGCTCTTATACCTTTCAAGTCTGTAAAGCTGGATCTCAATGTTTACTTTACCCAGGGAGCCGTTCTTTCTCATGAGAACCTAATTGCGAATGTTGCTGGATCAAGCATGGACATTAAGTTTTACCCATCTGATGTGTGAGTATTTACATTCAATCTACAACTTTTTCTTTCTGCCGTAGCTCATTTAGTCTGTGTCAGCACTTCATATTGAAAGGTAGTTCTTTGCAATAATGTTTAGGTATATCTCATATCTGCCTTTGGCTCACATCTATGAGAGGAGTCTCCAGGTTGCACTGCTTCACTATGGTGTTGCCGTTGGATTCTACCAAGGGGTATGCTGATTCAAAACTTTTTAGATTGATAGTTTTGTAGGGCTTTCATTGTTTTTTTTAGTATGATGCTTATGATATGCACCTCTGAGGTGCTTAGTCAACTAGGTAGGCACCTAAGGCCTAAGCGTTTGCCCAGACAACATAATGTGCACATTGCGTGAATGGCAGAATATAGAGGATAGTACATCTGTAGAAGACAGACTACAGCATTATGTTTCTAACCCATTGCCGACTTCCTTTTTTTCCACACTATCGAATCAACGACGTGCCTATGCCAGTGTAATGTTATCACCCATATCACTTGTTGCTCCGTATAAAGTGAAAAGCTTCTCCATCTTTTATCAAACAACAAATATGCGTATTTATTTATCAAATGCCATACTTACATTTCACCTTTTGTTCTTTGTTCCTTGCAATTTTGCAATTATGATACATTAATTTTCCAGGATAATTTGAAGTTGATGGATGATCTGGCTGCTTTGAGACCAACAGTATTTGCCAGTGTTCCCCGATTATATAACAAAATTTATGCTGCGTACGTAATACAATTATATCAGTAATTGGTATATATCAGTGTTTGTTGTGACCATTGCTAGTCACATCTTTAAGGTTGTTCTTTCGTTTTGATACTGTTAACTAGCTGGTTTCATATTTACTCTGTAGAATTACAAATGCTGTGAAGGAGTCTGGTGGTTTGAAAGAAAGGTTGTTTAATACTGCATACAATGCCAAGAAGCAAGTGGTTATAAACGGTAAGAACTTTATGGTTTTTGTTTATTTTGGGAGTACTTATTTCTATTCATTGAAGTATGTTCCCTTCTTATGAGACTGGGGGCCTCCTTTGCCTCTTCAGTTTCTTCTGCTTAGTGCTTTGCTTAGTGTTCAGTGTACAGTATACAGAGTGCAGATCATATAGGACCTTGTTCTTTTCTCTATACAAGTTTTATCATATTGGCACAGTAGGGGCTTCCCCTACTGTATTCCCCTAAAAAACGAATGTTCTTGTCCATTCAATCATAAGCATAAAATAAATGGCATATTTGTCTAGACAAATTTGGTGCACAGTAAATTGTACTGCTGTTCATTGGCATTAGTAGTTCTGAATCATCTGTTCTACAGATTTTTTGTTTGCTTTACATTGAATTTTATTGGACTGAATGATCCACTTTATATTATGTCAATTTATCTTTTCTTGCAACCTTCCTTTTTTCCAAAGAGAAAAGGTCACCCTCTACATGGATAATGAAAGGTTACTTCACTTTCTTTTAGGGAAAAATCCATCGAAAATGTGGGACAGGTTGGTATTTAGCAAAATACAAGCTAGGCTTGGTGGACGAGTAAGACTTATGACATCAGGTGCTTCTCCATTGTCACCAGATGTCATGGAATTTCTAAGAATGTAAGCTGATGCCGTCTGATGGCTATGATGACTATATGTTGGTCAGCTTTGCCGCTGATAAATTCTGTTCAAACTTGTAGATGCTTCAGCTGTGAAGTTCTTGAAGGATATGGAATGACAGAAACGTCTTGTGTCGTCAGTATGATGAATGTTGGTGATAAATTAATTGGTCATGTTGGATCTCCAAATCCATCTTGTGGTAAGTCCTGTTTTTGAGTTTTTGGATGCACTGATTTTCTTGGCTAGATCTTGGTTTTATGTAGTCAGTAATTTATCATGAAAATTATTAAATATTAATGTACATAGCAATTATGAAGTAATGATGTATTTATGTGAGTTTGCTATAATGTGGAAATTGGAATGTCTTGTCACCATAAGATTTAGTGATTGTGGTACTTTGAACTAAAAAATTCACTGGAGAACTTATTCTGGTTTCTGGTTTCTTCCACGTTACAAATACATTTGATTAAGTTATTTGTGGTTTGTCACTTTATGCCTTATATATTTGTTTTAAGCATAATTTTCAAGTTCAGTTTGTTGACGTTGTCCATTTAGCAAGGTAACAGTCAATGTTGATGGATTACTTCTTCAGGAATGCAATTAGGTTATCTCTTTGGAAAAAATGTC
Organism: Eleusine indica; assembly: GCA_030378355.1. Classification (NCBI taxonomy): domain Eukaryota; kingdom Viridiplantae; phylum Streptophyta; class Magnoliopsida; order Poales; family Poaceae; genus Eleusine; species Eleusine indica. The sequence goes on from CM059494.1 coordinate 54,015,405, forward strand.
AATATTCTTTCTGTTTTGCCAAACTTGGTCCTGTAATTCAAAGTTTGTCCAGTTGTCCATGTTGATCAGATTACTTGAAGTTTGTTTACGTGCGTGATTGTCAGGATCTTTCATAACAGAAATCTTGTTTTCATCTTCAGAGGTTAAACTTGTGGATGTCCCGGAAATGAATTATACTTCAGAGGATCAACCATATCCTCGTGGAGAAATTTGTGTTAGGGGACCTATAATATTTCGTGGTTACTATCAAGATGAAGTCCAAACGTACTTTGCTATCCTGACACTTCTATTACATTTTCAAAACTATCAACTGACTTTTGGTAAATGCATTTGAAAAACTGTAGAAGAGAAATCATTGATGAGGATGGTTGGTTGCATACTGGAGACATAGGTTTGTGGCTGCCTGGAGGGCGTCTAAAAATTATTGATAGGTATAGATAAACAAATACTGCTTTCTATTTCAGCTTTTTCTTCTTTGTGGAATTGTGCTTACAGTTGTGTGCTTTCTGCTTTCATTTGGATTGATTTGACTTAGACTTCAAAGCAGAAACTTTAACCAATACTATCAGTGAAAGCTTAAATCATCTGTTTAGGTGCTCTAAGCTCGTACTCCCTCCGGTTCCAAGTGAACTAGCCGGCGCCCGACGCCAACATTTTGCAACCGGAGGGAGTAACTTTTTATTCTTCTGAAAATCCGAATCAATTAGTAATAATGTCTTCCCATCTTTCCTGGTTGGGCTGGATTACGACAAAAGATGCATCCGACCTTCCATAGCATTGACATTGCAAAGGACACACTGAACTGTTAAATGGCCATTTAATTTAGTTGTGGAGGGGAACGGTCCACAAATGGATATGGTACACTTCATGCCCCCATATCCTCCACTTTCCCTTTGCTTCTACATATATCAATAGAAAGTTGCATCAGAACTATGCTTTTTCTTTCAGTTTGTCTGTAAATATGTTCACGCTGAGGTATGCATGTCCACATAGAAGCTGCGTTGTGGCTGTAATTGGGGTCCACAACCCAGGAGACCAGGTCTGTCTGGGCTAGATTGATAGGCATGTCAACTTTGCTAGTTTAATGGTAAATGTTTTTCAGACATAAACTAGTAGCAACGTAAAACTGGAATGGAACATGCCTAAAAGTATGAAAAAAGTTTGTATAGATTATTGTAGCATCAAGCGTGGTAGCTGGCTTTTTAAGCTCTATGAGATACTGGTGCCACTGCTATCAATTCTGAAATTATTTAATTTTAATAATTATTTGTTCCTTTTCTGTACATTCTCCTGATATTTTCACTAGTCTGTTTGTTCTAACTAGTTTCCATCCTCACTTATTGATTTTATTATACTTCTCTGGTTTCAAGGAAAAAGAACATTTTCAAGTTAGCTCAAGGAGAATACATAGCCCCTGAGAAGATTGAGAATGTCTATGCTAAGTGCAAGTTTGTTACCCAATGCTTTGTATATGGTAATATTCATGATTCCATATAGCTGTGACCACCCGTTATTGTTATGTACATTCTAAAGCTGTTGATTGGATGCAGGTGATAGCTTCAACTCTTCCCTAGTTGCAATTGTAGCAGTTGAACCACAGGTTTTGAAGGCTTGGGCGGCATCAGAAGGAATCCAGGTACAAGGAATGTGTAGCACCTTTCAAGTTTAAGCTTCCTATCGATGGAGAAAAAATTGTATCTCAAAGCAAATCCGTTGAATGAAAATTGCATTGCTATCTCTCAAGAGATAAAAATAGGCAAAACAAGTAATTTGGCCATTTCATTTTTACGTATTTATTTCATCATGTAAAGACAAATAGTGGAGGAGCTTGTTTTCACTCATCCAATTTAGAATACCAGGACTTCACTAAATAACGTTCACAGGCATTTCACCTGCTACAGCACAAGTCCCAAATGTGTCCAACTTGTGGGCGCCCAAATTACATAAATGACTGCAAGATTGAATCGAGCAGGAAATAAAGATGCTTTCCATCAATTCCTTTGCTTCATGGTCAGGATGGCTAAGGAACTGTAGTTGTCTACTTGCTTGCAGCTTGGCAAATGATGCTCTAATTCTTTTTCTTTTGATATATCCTTGAAAGGTCCATGCTTGCAAACTGTTCTGCTCTTGCACGACATGCACACATCAAGCTTATGAATGCACAGAAGACTCTCTTTTTCGTTTAATAAGATGTAACCGCAAATACTTGTTCTGGTCCCTGCGTATATTCTAATTTGTTTTAATATTATGTAGTATGAGGACTTTAAACAGTTGTGTGCTGATCCTAGAGCAAAAGCTGCTGTCCTGGCTGATATGGATTCTATCGGAAAGGAGGCACAGGTTTCTTTCCTGCTCCAACATTTCATACGTTTCCATAAGTGAAACTGTCTATTGTAGGAGTGAGTTCTTATTTAAGGTTGTATGCTTTTGTTGTTATACCAGCTAAGAGGTTTTGAATTTGCAAAAGTCATTACTCTTGTTGCTGAACCATTCACATTGGAAAATGGTCTCCTCACCCCAACGTTCAAGGTAGGCACAACAATTTTGTTAGAAATGCTGATGCTGAAACATGGAGTTGCTGACGCTCCATGTCAATACTTTTGTAGGTCAAGAGGCCTCAAGCAAGGGCATACTTTGCAAAAGAAATTTCAGACATGTATGCACAACTCCAAGAGGCGGAGTCACCAAGGCAGAAGTTGTAATTACTTGAGTAATGATCAGAGAAGAGGCATAAAGACTTGAACAAGATTATGGAATTGTTCACTCAGTAGTCAAATCTTTTTATGGTGAGACAGCGAACAATGATTCCTAAACATGATGAGGTATCAAAACTCAGTAGTCAAAGGCAGTGCTTGGTTGCAGAGAAAGGAGATACCTGATTCATGTTACAAACGAAATACCCAAGTTCTTCACTATGACATGCATTGCTCAATTTTCTTTTTCCTCCTTGAATACATTTTTGCTCATGTACACGTGCAGCCTGTATAGGTTTCATTCCACAGAAACATAAATTGTACACAACTTGTATCATACACCACTTCACAGAAAAAGATTGTGTACACGTGTATTACAGATGTAAGTGCAGCACTGTGGTAAAAATTCAGTAAAAACTGGACTGCAGTCTTGTTCTCTGTTTAGACAGTTCAGAATTGTGACACCCTGCGTGCCAAGTTGAGCGGGATGAGCAACTGACAAGTAGCCATTCTTTGTTTTTGTTCTTTTACTTTTTTAGAACCTTTTAGATAACATGAGTTTTTATTTCATCAAGGAAATGAATCCTGAAGTATACCTATGCTTTGGGATCGAGAAATGAAATTAACAATTATGGCCTTTTCGTTTCCACATGAAAAACAAATTCACATCACGATATGCTGGCCATTGCCCGTCTGTAATAAACTGATTCGACATATCCGAATGTATATTTGCGATCATTTGGTCTCGGCACAGATCTAACGTGTAGCGTGCATTTTGATTGAAAGATTAGCCAAATTTTGATGCAACTCCTAATTTTCATTCGAGAAAATGAAATGCTGTCAGGTCTGGTGAAATAACTCGGGGCAATTAAGCATTTGCCCTTGTTACCAAAGGGCATTGCCCATTTATCCCTCTTCCCATTTTTATTCATAATTTGTACATGGTCCTTACAAATAATTCAGAAATTGACCTTAAGTATGCCACATAGGATAAAAACTAATGTGAATGGACCATTCTGCCCCTCCTCTTCTTCTTCCTCTACATCATAATCATTAGCATCCCTGATCCTCCCGCCCGCCCGCCGCCTGCTGCCGCCCGTTCAGCGAGACGAATGTAGAGATGGTGTCGTTGAGCCTTTTTCCAAACCACTCATGCAGATAGCATATTAACAAGAATCTTATTGCGAACCTGTTTGCATTTGCGTGGCTCTCCTTGCCCAGCCGCGCCCGCTCCTAGTTCATCATCGAGGGCATGGAGCGCCCGGTAGCTGTCAACCCCTCCCCGCGTCTGGGAGAAGCTTCTCGCTTGTGCTCGGTGAGGTGCCGGTTTCGTGCCCATGGCAGCTGCTACTCGCACTTCTTCACGATCTGGATTCGATCCGTTTCTACAACCTGGTAAGATCAACTACGTTTTGCATTGTTTCAAATGTTTAATTTGCCAACAGGAACGGTGCGTATGCTTTGGGATCATGAACTGAAATTAAGAAATACGCCCCCTTTTCCTTTTTCACATGAAAACAACTCGTGTCACGATCTGCTAGCCGTTGACAGTCTCCAATAAATTGATTCGACATTTTTTGAATGTATGCTTGCGGTCAATTTATCTCGGCACAGATCCAACATGTAGCGCGCGTTCTGACTGAAGATCTTGATGCTAAGGATGATGTTGGAGCGAATTATCTTTTGCTGTTTGGGGGATCCTAGAGTCCTAATCCATCCTAAATTAAAGCTGTTTCACGATCACCTTGAGTAAATGATGCATCGTGTCTTCAAAAAAATAAACTAATGCAAGTGGGCGCAAGTTTCACCTCTTTCACTCTTCCCAGAGACCAGACTGGGCAGCAGCGTTGACTGCGTGACCAGGAAACCATGCAACAGTAGAAGTTATATTCTGTGTGCCTCAAACTCTAAGCATTGTGAGCTTTAGTCCCTTCTCTCAACCTTTGATAATTACCATCTCCAACAATAACATATCTATATATTAATCGTGCCTAGCCTACCGCCCCTCAGCGATGTCCGGCGCTCTCTCGACCAATCAGAATCGATCTAACTCGTCTTGACCAGTGAAAAATCAACACGGAAGCTAGAGCGTGCTTCTGTTGCGACTGGGCTTCCTTTGACCTGCTTGTAGCGCTGACTGCTTGATCGCAGGGCCTGCTTTTGAAGCCTTCTCCTACGTTGCCCAGCGGCCCATCGTCAGCCCATCTTAGCACATGGACGGCACACGGCCTCGCCCCTCCCGTCGCATGCCATGGCGGACCGGCGGTCATCATGGTCGTGTGAACCATGTGGCGAACGAAGTGACAAGGACTTCAGAGGATGAGTTTGTGCAGCTTCATGGTAGGAAGAATGGGAGAAGACGTTGCAGCTTAGAGATGTGCTGAAGAGTGTCTGTCGGCCTCTCGTGTGAACTCAGAAAATGGTAGATCGAATGTGGTACTGACGAGCAGGACTGAAGAGCTGGTTCAAGCTCAGAGGAGGCCGATGGCTATATACTTTGCAGATTGGGAAATAAACGATGGGGTGGGATGGTTAAGAAGTTGTGTGCGCATGGAGGAATGGAGAAGCATGCTCTTACCATAAAGCACAACTGCACAAGTCCACTAGGCTCCAGGAATTTCTTTTGCTCTTGCCATTGGGAAGCCCGGTGTGAGATATATGAGCTCGGGGATGGGGATAAAGAATAGGAACACAGAGATGAAGACGACGATGTAGAGGACAAAGAGAGCACGTGAAGGTCCTTGTACGTGGATGCATGATTTTTTTTTCAACAAAACTGCTCTTGATCTGTGTACATAATACGAAATTTTAGTAAGTGGCCTCGGAGTTGTGAATGGGCGGGGAGCGACAGGGCCGCATGGCCTCTTTTATGCGTGCATGCATGTCAACAACCAGGACATTGTTGCATGCTGAAAACACGATGAAACACAAAGATGAGGTTACACAGAGACCCAAGACTTCATGGTTTTGGAGGTACTATATGGAACATTAATGAGGATTCATGGTTTTATTTGTTTAAAGAGAAAACCTGACCAGCAGCTCTGGTGTTCTATACATTCGATGAAATCCAAAAAGTATACAAATTCCAGACTCAACAAAGAAAAGGTGCTCGGCTTCACGGGTGCGGCCACCCGTCCTAGTTTTACAATAAAACAGCTATGAACCTATGACTGTCAGAAGTCATGCCGGTTCTAATTAGTGATGTTAGAATTTTGGTACAGGAATTTTGCAATTTTCACTTATTTGATTCTTATCACTGGTTTTTATAACTCCAAAGCTAGTATAGGGCATACATCATACATATCAACTGTTCTTTGTTTGAAATGCTGCATCACTTAGTTATTAATGTTTCTTATAAATTATAAGAGGGTATTACTATTCATAAGGTTTCTCAAATGTACTTTATATATTGCTCCTTCAAAGTTGTGCAGTACAGACATACATTCATATATTTCACCAGAGTTCAGACTTCTTAGGGTTCAACTTGCATTATACCATCATAATTGAAAGAAGTATACCTATTGATTTGCTTACCATTGTCTACTGATTGCAGCTTCTAAACTTTATAGCTCAAATGACACGTTCGGCTTATAGTGGTAAGTCTAGACTATTTGCTGTCGAGAAGTTCAATGCAACAGTCAAGGACCTTTGTTCCTTGTTTTTTCTAACTTGTTTTTTCTAGGTAGTTGATGGAGATGATGCAAAAATACTCCCTGCACCAGTCAGTCCAGGAGTAGAAATTATAACTTACTCCAGTCTACTCAATCAGGTGCGCTTGCAAATGATAAATTTCAACTTATAATTAATACTGTTTTAACTGCATAACAATATCATTGTATAGTTTACAATAATGTACATAACCTTAATGAAGTGTGGAAAGACCTAAGTCAGCCTTTTATTCCCTTCTGGGTCTTGTTCATTTTTCTTGACCACGTTCTTCAAGAGTCTGTCCTTGCGTTCTGTCCCTTTCCTGTGCGAAACTCAGACTTAAGAATGTGAAACTGAATCTCTGGTTCATAGTAAACTGACGTGGCATGGTTGTTGTATCAGTGAATGTGTATGCAATATATGCATGCAACAACCATATCGCTTATCCTACCACATGGATTAAATGTTCTCTTTGGTCAGAAATAGTGATGTATGTCAGAACTGTATGTTCATGCCAGGCATTAACTTATTTTGCATACCACTCTTTATTTATTTCCATTATTAGTTATTGTTTTATTGGGTTCTGATATCAAGTTGTTAATACATTGTATTGGTGTTTTGTTTTGAATGAAGAATGGCAACACCTCTTGTTTTCTGCTCATTCCTACTTATTATGTCCCCATATTTCCTGAACACCTTTAATTCCTCAACTCAGGGAAGGATGAATCCTCAACCTTTTCGTCCTCCGAAACCTGAAGATGTCGCCACTATCTGCTACACTAGTGGCACTACTGGCATACCGAAAGTAAATTATCCATCCTGTTGATTATTCTTCGCTCCATCAGCAAAGCTCTTATACTTGTTCATTTCAAATCCATAATGTGGGATACCAATCCTTTCTCAGGGAGCTGTTCTTTGTCATGAGAACTTAATTGCAAATGCTGCAGGATCAAGCCTGAACGTTAAGTTTTTCTCCTCCGATGTGTAATGATTTCTCACTCGGATATAATTGTTTCTCCTGGCATGATTTATTATTTTCACATCCGCTCTAAATAATTCGGGTATAGCTCTGTGGCTCTCTCTCCTCAGGCATATCTCATATCTACCTTTGGCTCACATCTACGAGAGGATTAACCAGGTTTCATTGCTGCACCGCGGTGCTGCCATTGGATTCTATCAAGGGGTATGCGATTTGAAATTGATGACTACATAATACTTTTCCATTGTTAGTTGAATAACAATGTAATCTACGGAATGGTTTTGATCTGCACTCAGAAAATTAACTAATACTACAAATCCATCTGTCAATTGGTGCTTATTGTAGCACAAAATTAACTAATACTAAAATTAATATGAACTAGCATTCCTGGTTTTGATGACTTTTATAAAAGTTTTTTGGCCATTCGGAGATTAGCTGAAGCGCATACATAAATCTTATGCTGCATTTGTCTCAAAAATTTTACCTTCTATTCTGACTGTCATTGCTAATTTCCAGGACAATTTGAAGCTGATGGATGATTTGGCTGCTTTGAAACCAACGATATTCGCAAGTGTTCCCCGGCTATATAACAGAATTTATGCTGCGTAATATAACTAAACCAGTAACTTAGATACTTTGTATTTTATGTTTGCTATTTTGAGAACATGTTTTTATGTTTGTTATACATACTTAAAGAAGTAATACCCTCTGTTGGTTCTGCTAACTAGCATGTTTCTTATTATCTGTGTAGAATTACAAATGCTGTGAAGGAGTCTGGTGGGCTCAAAGAAAAGTTGTTTCATACTGCATACAATACCAAGAGGCAAGCAATTGCTAAAGGTAAGAACTGTATGAAGTTATTAAAGCTACACTCCCTAACTTTTGGGTTGTTTGATACTCGCTCCAGTTTTACCTTTGATACATATTTGATTCAGTTTTTGATATGTATGCGCTTGGCACTTCAATGCTATGTGCTATCAGGGCGAAATCCATCCCCAGTGTGGGACAAGTTAGTATTTAACAAAATAAAAGCTAGGCTGGGTGGACAAGTGAGACTTATGAGTTCAGGTGCTTCTCCACTGTCACCAAATATCATGGAATTCCTAAGAATGTAAGTTTACTTCTTCTGAGCTCCTTTGGTGTGGGATGGTCATTATTTGGAACTTGGCTTTCCAAAATATTAATTACTCTTTTTATTTTACTTTTTAACAGATGCTTTGGTTGTGAAGTTCTTGAAGGCTATGGAATGACAGAGACATCATGCACCATCTCTGCAATGGATATTGGTGATAAATTAATTGGTCATGTTGGATCCCCAAATCCATCTTGCGGTATGCTTTGCGTTTCAACTTTCAAGGATATAACTACATATGCTTTGGGCATTGGACAGCCCTTGCATTTGAGCTGAAACTATGAATTCAACTTGATATATTACTAATAAATGGAGAAGCCATGCTTAAGTGACCACTAAAAATAGTTACATTTAATAAACTTGTTCTAAATTGCTATTTTTATGCCTTGCATCGTACATCTGTTTCAAGGGGCCATTTTCAAATTCAGCATGTTTGATTTTATCCGTTTATGAAGATCCTATATTCACCATGTTAATTGGATCATTTCTCCTGGAATGAAGATAGGTTGTTTCTTGAGAAAGATGTCAATATCGTTTCTCTTGACACAAATCTATTATCCCACATATCCAACATTATGTGAAGTACATATTTGTGCATTTATCTCACACTCATAAAAATGTCACTCATTCTGTTTTCAGAGATTAAACTTGTGGATGTTCCAGAAATGAGTTATACCTCTGAAGATCAGCCATATCTTCGTGGAGAAATTTGTGTAAGGGGACCTATGATATTCCGTGGTTACTATAAAGATGAAGTCCAAACGTTAGCTTTCTATCCTTCACTTTGATTTACATTTGTATGTTGAGGGGGATGTGATACATGCATTTGAAACCTGCAGAAGAGAAATCTTTGATGAAGATGGTTGGTTGCACACTGGAGACATAGGTCTCTGGCTGCCAGGAGGTCGTCTGAAAATTATTGACAGGTAATACTATATGGTGCACTGTTTTGTAGCTCAGCTTTTCTTTTTTGTTTCCTTTTTTCTTTGACAAGGCAACTTTTCTTGGAGTTGAGACGATAGTTTAATGCTTTGCTTCGTTTAAGCCAGTACCATTGGAGTTTATCGTTTTGATTATCTTGGATTTTCCATGTCACATTTACTAAACCATCACACACATAATCTCAAATGGTTTGCAAAGCTAGTACAATTTATCTACTATCTAGTCTAGTGTGATGTGCGAACTTCCATGGAACTATTTCTTTGTTATAAGAAAACATGAGACAAGTTCATCTGAGCAAGACGAGGTTAGGAAGGATAATTAGCTAGTTTTGTTTTGCTGAAAACTATCCTTTTGTTTTCATGTCCATCACTATAACGGATAGTGGGACCCGACTGGGGCATCATACTAAGTGGCCATAGTTTTAATAGAGCAAAAGAACTACATGACAAAGACAAACAGTTCTTGTTTGCAAAGCTTCATAAGTATCTGAGTTAGAAAATATGAACAATCCTCGCTGTTCCTTGGATCTTCATTCCTCGCAGTATACTTTTCCTGGGTTGGTTTATTATTATATATTTTCCCTATATGCAATTTGGGCTGACTCTTTGTCATCTTAAATTATTAATTGTTTCCTATTTTTCCTGGAGTTTAGGAAAAAGAATATTTCCAAGTTAGCTCAAGGAGAATACATAGCTCCAGAGAAGATTGAAAATGTCTATGCTAAATGCAACTTTATTGCCCAGTGTTTTATATATGGTAATATTCAAATTTGGTATTGGCTGTGAATATCAATTATGGCCATGCGTGTTCAAAATCTTGCTGTTTGGTTGCAGGTGATAGTTTGAACTCTTTCCTGGTTGCCATTATTGCAGTTGAACCAGAGGTTTTGAAGGCATGGGCTGCATCTGAAGGAATCCAGGTAAAATATTGTAACCATCACATTTGTCACCTATTTATTTAAACTTCAAAGAAAAACCTTTCGTGGAACCAGTTGTTTCACACTGATCCAACTTAGAATGGTAAACAAGTACATATTTTTTCACCTTAAATTTTAATCAAATTGAATGGAACCGTGGAAGCCCCTTTCATCCTGCTTTAAGCTTTTGAACCCTTGAAATGCTCTGTTGTCACCTGGGAAGGTGATGGGGCATGGGAAAAGATCTCGTTCATGATCCAAAATGAAAAGTATATCAGACATAAATACTTCTCACCCAATATGTTTGAATATATAACCATCCAGCTTTATTGTGGTCTTGTCATTTATACATCATCCAAAGTCCAAAGATCAGTTGACCTCTTTCTTTTTTTCTTTCTTTTTTGGATATATTATGCATGTTCACATTCTTGCATTTTCTAGAACTAATAAAATTTCATGGAAAAATCTTTTCCATTTGCACTGACTTTTTTGTATTCTAAACTGCTCATTCCAACATGTAGTACGAGGACTTAAGGCAGCTTTGGGCTGATCTCAGAACAAGAGCTGCTGTCCTGGCTGATATGGATTCTATTGGAAGGAAGCCCAGGTTCTATCTTCTGTTGCTGCCTTGCAATATTCTACGTATAAGTGAAACCATTTATTACGCATATGATCCCTTATTGAATTTGATGTGCTTATTATTGTATATATCAGCTAAGAGGTTTTGAATTTGCTAAAGCTGTTGCTCTTGTTGCTGAACCATTCACAATGGAAAATGGTCTCCTCACCCCAACTTTCAAGGTAACCCCAGTGATTATGTTAGAGGAGATGCCGGTACTGAAATGTGGCGTTGCTGACACTCCATGGCAATATCTTTGTAGGTCAAAAGGCCGCAAGCAAAGGCGTACTTTGCAAAAGAAATCTCAGACATGTACGCACAACTGCAAGCTACAGAGTCGCCAAGGCAGAAGTTGTAATCACTTGAGTCATGATCAGAGAAATGGCCATACAGAAGACTGGATTACGCAACTATTCATTCCACATCATGAAATAAGTCAATCTTTTTCCTGATGAAGCAGGGAACAATGGTTGGTTCCTGCTCCAGCCATGCTCAATAATCAAAACTCACTGACTCGCTGGTTGCCTTGTTGGGGACAGTGCTTGCTGCTTGGTGCAGAAACAGATAGAATATATCTGTTGTTATAAAGAAAAAAAATCATGTCATAGCAGAAAAACCGAATCTCCCATTATAGATCACATGTTGATTTTTATTTTCCCAGTTACATATATGTAGCCTGGCCTGGTCTTGTATTATGTTGTTACAAGAAAAGCACATTTTGGGAGAAATATCCATGTACTACGTATGTAACATTAGCACAACACAAAATAAAGTTTGTGGAAAATATACAAAATTGTAGACTTGGTTTGTTTTATTGTCCCTTTTCCCCTTTCAAATAGTTTCACGACAATTTGAAACAGTTCCAAGTTGATGAGGAAAATGTTCAAATCATTTTGAAAAAGGTCAAATCAGCATTGAAAAAAGGTTAATTTATTTAGAAAAATATCATGTTGAAATTCTGTTACAAATCAATTCAAAGCGGTTCAGGTAGGAAAAGGTGTTTCAGACCCATGGGAAAAACAAAAACTAGGAAAGAGGTAGGAAAGGTAGTTTCAGCCTTTCAGATAGGAAAGTGTGTTTCAGCCCAGAGGACTATGGTCCAGATTCATGGGCTGGATTATGCGCGACCCTTCCTTCACTCAGGCCTATGTGAAGACAAGCCCAACCTGCTCTCTGAGGAGGAAGAAGCCCCGCTTGGCCTTCAAATACCCACCTCTAGGGCTGAAAACGGTGCGGACAAATTCCGTTCGTCTGGCTACCGTTTTCCGAATTAACAGTCTCGTTTTCGTATTTTTGGAATAAAAACAGGATACTGAAAAACAGATGAAAACAGGATATAAAAAAAACAGAAACGGGATCGAAAACAGTTTGGGACTTTTCTGTTCGTTTAGACGGGATCCCGTTTTCTGCCGAAAAATCCTGTTTTTCATCCCGTTTTTGTCTTTCACGGTTTCAGCCCAGAGGAAAAATATTGGCCTAGCCTAGTCTAACTTCCCACTGTCCAACCCTAGCTCCCACCCCACCCAGGAACCCACACCCACCCATCGCCACCTGCCTGCCTCCCTTGCTCCCTTCCTATCCACGACCACTCGCGGCCGTCGCCTGCTGCCTGCCCGCGTCCCTCCCTCTCCCCGACCACCCGCCGCCCCAACCGCCGACCTTCCTGTCTCCCTCCCTCTCGCGGACCACCCGCCGCCAACACCGCTTGTGGCCTTCCCGCCTCCCTCCCTCTCATTGTCTCGCGGACCACCTGCCACCGCCTCTTGCGCTTTGGATCTCGTCACGTCCCTGCGCCTCCCTCCATCTGAGCTGGTCGCGCGCCTCCTGCCTGTTGCCACGAGTGCCTCCGTCGCCGCCATGCGCTTCAGCCGAAGGACGAGAGAGAGAGAGACCAGTCCATGCGCTTCAATCGATTTGGTCGAAGGAATTAATTAATATATGAACCTAAATGGCTTTGTATTTTGCTCAAACTTTGAGAGATTCGTAATGGGACTCTTTGCGGGCTGTGACTTGTATTTTTTTCTAATGTCCAAAAATATTCCGTTCGTTTTTGTTTCGGTCCGGTGATACATGTTGTAAAACTCTTATTGGGTCAGGCCCACCTTCTAGAAGAGGGAATCCTGACCCATGTGGTCTCGTTATCAAATTGGGGCTCAACACGAAGTAGGATTTCCCCTTTATAATAGTTGAGGAGACACCCCTTTATAATTTTGCCAGAATTATTTTAATAAAGAATTTCGCCTCCTCTATTTTTGTCACTTTTAGTTTTCGTTCTCTATTTCGATCTACGTGCCTACGATCGTCGATAACTCAACACGTTATCAGCACTGAAGATGCATCTAGGCCCTTAATTTTATTTTAGTGATTGGCAACAGTACAATTAAGAATGGACTAATTTTTTTAATGAGCATGTGTGTAGATTATGGTATAAAGTTTGGTGATTAAAAGCATAGAAACAGAAAGGGAGAAAAGAAGATGGCAAAGTGCTTCAAGATGAAATTCAAAATATGCTCAAGAATGAAGTTTATAGTATTTTATTTTAAATCTTGAGTATAGGAAAAGTCATACTATTAAGAGGGACACAAAAGTGTGAAGCGGAGGTGAACTAAGTGCAAAATTTCTATTTCTAGGCCATATAAAAATTTCCAGGGTAAAATCATCGGACTTGTCCGACCCATCGGACAAGTCCATCGGACTCTAGTACCTCTGCCACTCTGGGTCGTCGGACATGTCCGACGGTCATCACACTTGTCCGATGACCAGAGGAAAGTCCGACGCATCGGACACTTTCATCGGAGTACAGTTCCCCTGCCACCTTTTTCATCGGACTTGTTCAATGGACAAGACTTGTCTGAGCCATCGGACAAGTCCATCGGATTCCAGTTCCTCTGCCCCTCCTGGGCCGTCAAACATGTCCGATGGCCATCGGACAAGTCCGATGGCCAACTTATCCGAGGCATCGGGCAAGCTTGTTGGACTCCAGTTTCTGCGCCACCTTGATTCATCGGACTTGTTTGACACAGATCTCAGAAATTGGGTCTCCAACGACTCTTTTCCCCATTGGGCTATAAATAGAACTCCTCTTCGCCCAGTGGCTGGTTGGTCACTCATTTCCACTCAAAAACACTCCCAAGCTCACTTTGCTCTCCCCAACTCTCCTTCCTTGATTCCACTCTTGATTTATGAAGGGATTGAGAGAAGATTGAAGTGCTCCATCGACTCCAAGCTTTCATCCTCTTGAGCACTTGGTTCATCCTCACCGCCGACAACTTTTGTGTTTGTTACTCTTGAGGATTCTTCCCCTAGACGGTTAGAGGTGCCCGTAGAGCTCCCAACTTGTGTGGTGACGCCTCGGGAAGTTTGTATTGACCCCTCCTTTGTGGAGTTTCTAGTGGAAAACCAAGTTTGATCTTTGTGGTCACTTGGAGAGGTTAGGGTTGAAAGAGACCCGGTCCTTTATGGATCCCTCAACGGAGATGTAGGCTCCTTTGTGGAGCTGAACTTCGGTGAACAAATCTTGTGCTTTGCTTATACTTTCAATCACTTGTGTCTTATTTACTTGTTCTTGCTCATTAACTTGCTAGTTAGGGTTTGCTTCGTATTTCTTAGATTAACTTGTGTAGGTTGCTTGCTAGTTGCTCTCCTTATTTTTACAGCTTCCCCTTGCTTATATTCACCTACTCCTAGCTTGTCTTACACTAGTTTTAACATTTACTCGGTCGATCTACTTTTCTATCTTGTGCCATCGGACAAGTCATCGGACTTTCCCTACAACCGTCGGTAAAGTCTGACACTGCACATTTGACTTTTATTATTAAGTGAATTTCAGGGATAATTGCCTATTCACCCCTCCCCCCCCCCGCCCACTAGGCACTTTTAATTGGTATCAGAGCAAGGATCTTCTTAAAGGCTTAACCGCTTGAAGATAAAGATGACAAAGGGAAAATAAATTCCGCCTAGTGGATCGTCCGAAGCAAGGTCCGAGGGTGATGCACATGGAGAAAATCCAAGGATTGAAAATAGTGATAAGGATGAGCTACCAAAAGCCTACAACAATGTTATGTTTGATTATGATGATCTCAAAGAAGATCACATTAGGCAAGGGTCCGGTAGACTCCCCTACTTTGATGGACAATTTTATGATCATTGGAAATGCAAGATGATGATGTATTTGGAATCCATGAATCCCCATGTTACAAATATAACCGAGAATGGTTTCTTGTGGAAAAATAGAGACAATCCAACTCGTAAGGATCAAATCAATATTCATCGTAATGTCGTGGCTGCTAGTGCAATTGTTTCCGCACTTAGTGCCACCGAGTATGACAAGGTAGCCGGAATAAAGAATGCCAACCAACTATGGAGAAAGCTTGAGGTTATCTATGAGGGCATTGATTCTGTCAAAAATGCAAGACTTGAAGAACTGCAAAATGAGTTCAACCTATTCATTATGGGCCCGGGAGAAGGCCCAAAAGAAGTTCATGATAGGCTCATGAGGATTGTGAATCAAAGAAGAGCTCTAGGAGCCCAAATGACCGACTAGATATCAACAAGAGACTACTACAAGCATTGAGACCATGGGACAGCAACATTTGCTCAAACATTAGAGAGAAGGACAACTTCAAAACCTTCTCCACCGATGAAGTGCTTGGAAAGCTTCTTTCCCAAAAGCAACAAAATGATCAAGACAACAAGATAAATGCCTTGATCAAGCAAATTGAGGGAGCAAATGGTGACAAAAAGGATGTGGCACTCAAAGCCACACAAGAGAAGAAAAAGAAAGTGATTGATTCTAGTAGTGAGGATAGTGATGATGAGATGGCCTTGCTTGTGAGGAGATTCAAGTCATTTCTCAAGAAAGATGGCTACAAGAAGAAAAGCTTTGACAAGGGCAAAGCAAGAAGATCAAAAAGAACTTGCTATGAATGTGGTGATGAAGGACATTTCATTGCGGAATGTCCAAAAAGGAAGAACAAAGATAAAAGAAGGAAAGACAAGCACCACAAGAAAGACAATAAGTACAAGAAGCATAGAAGAGGTGAAGCTCACATTGGTCAAGAATGGAATTTTGATGATTCATCCTCTTCATCATCTTCCTCCTCTGAATCCGACTCGGATGAGGGAGGCATTGCTACACTTGCCATTGGCGTCACTCCCACCAACACTTCTCTATTTGGGAGCTTGAGTGATGATGATGATGATAACACTCACAAGTGCCTCATGGCAAGAGGATCGAAGGTAACAAAATCTAAACACAAGTGTTTCTCTTATGCTAGTAGTAGTGATGATGATGATGATGTTAATGCTTCACTTCCTAAAATGCTTGAATTCATGGAATTACTTGAAAAACAAAAGGAAGAAAATGATAGGCAAGAGGAGCTACTTGAGAAACAAGAAGACTCGCTTGTTCTTGAAAAGAAAAGAAACCTTGAACTAGAGAAGCTCCTAGAAGAAGAGAGAAAGAAAAATAATGACTTAACTATATCTCTCACTAAGATTAAAAATACTTATGAAAATGTTAAGAGCATTAAAGATGAACTTCAAGAGAAGTATGAGGATTTAGAAAAGACTCATAAGTCTCTTGAAAAACAATATAGGATTCTTTCAACTTTCACATCCTCCTCAAATAATTTCTCTCATGCCTCCACTAACAAAGGATGTGATAGATGCTATAATATTAATGTTGACGCTTGTGCTACTAATATCAAATTGATTGATGATTTGAACAAGCAAGTAAAGGCTCTTGAAAGCAATATACAACATGAGAAAGATGTTGTCAATGATGAGAAGGCAAAGTATGAAAGAGGTGCATACACATATACTAGAATGCCACATGTCATGGATGGCATTGGTTATGTTGAGAGTGCCAAGCATAATGCTCGGGAGAACAAGAATGGGAAGGAATTTCTTAAGTTCACCAAGGAAGGATCTTACCAAAAGAAGCAAGCCAAGAACAAGAATATTAATCATCTTTCTCATGTTAATGATTCTCATGCTAATATGCCTAATGCTACTTGTGCACTCTTTTATGATTTTGATGCTTCATATGTGCTCATGAGAAACACGCATGGACGCGTGTTTGCCAAATATGTTGGGCCACGCAACAAGAGGCCGAAAGCTTGTGTGTGGGTGTCCAAAGTGCTTGTGACTAATGTAAAAGGACCCAAGAAAATTTGGGTACCTAAAAACAAAGCTTAATTTGTTTTATAGGACTATGTCTCCGGACGATCAAGTTGGGTGATTGATAGTGGATGCACCAATTATATGACCGGAGACAAAAAGATGTTCAAGTCATTCGAGCCAAGTCATGACAAAAATGAGTACATCATATTTGGTGACAATGGAACAGGACAAGTACTAGGTTATGGTAAAGTCCCTCTCACTACTTCATATTCCCTCTCTAAGGTTATGCTTGTTGATCACGTTGACTTCAATCTTTTGTCCATTTCACAATTTTGTAAAATGGGCTATGATTGTTTGTTCAACGAATGTGGTGTGACCGTCTATAAGAGGAGTGATGGCTCGGTTGCCTTTAAGGGTGTGCTTAAAGAAAAACTTTATGTTGTGGACTTCTCCACGGATGAAGCTAGACTTGGTACATGCTTACTAGCAAAATCCAACATGGGATGGTTGTGGCATAGAAGGCTAGCCTATGTTGGTATGAGAAATCTTCATAAACTCCAAAAAGACGGCCACATCATAGGACTAACCGACATTTGCCTTCAGAAGGATAAAATTTGTAGTGCATGCCAAGCGGGAAAGCAAGTTAGAGCATCACATCCCGCCAAGATTGTGATGACCACCACAAGGCCATTGGAGATGTTGCACATGGACCTCTTCGGCCCTATCTCCTACATAAGTATTGGTGGTAACAAATATGGTCTAGTAATTGTTGATGATTTTTCTCGCTTCACGTGGGTATTCTTTTTGCATGATAAAGGTGAAGTAAAAGATGTGCTCAAGACATTCATGAAAAGAGCACAAAATGAATATGAAGTCAAGATCAAGAAAGTAAGGAGTGACAACGGCACCGAATTCAAGAACACTCAAGTTAAAGAGTTTCTCAATGAAGAAGGCATCAATCATGAATTTTCGGCACCCTACTCCCCTCAACAAAATGGGGTAGCCAAAAGAAAGAACCGCACGCTCATTGAGATGGCAAGGACAATGCTTGATGAATACAAGACGTCCGACCGTTTTTGGGCCGAGGCCGTCAACACCACATGCCATGCCTCCAACTGGTTGTATCTCCATTGACTATTGAAGAAAACACCATATGAGCTACTAACCGGTAACAAGCCTAATATTTCCTACTTTCGTGTTTTTGGGAGCAAATGCTTATGCTAAACAAGAAACTCAAGACTTCTAAGTTTGCTCCAAAAGTTGATGAAGGTTTCTTGCTTGGTTATGGGTCGAATGTTCATGCCTATCGTGTATTCAATAAAACCACCTGTTGTGTTGAAATCTCACATGACGTGACATTCGATGAATCTAATGACTCTCAAGGGGAGCAAGTTGTTAATGATGGTGTAGATGATGAAGCTCCTAGAAGTGTAATAAAAAGGATGGTCATTGGTGATGTGAGACCACAAGAAACATCAAGTATTGAAAATCAACCCTCTCCCTCAAGACAAAACCAACATAATGAGAATAAGGAATTAGATCACGCAAGTGGTCTAGATCAAGATGTTGGGAATCATGAACAAGCATCAAGCAATGATTCTCAAAGACATGATGAAGAGGTTGATAAAGATGGTAGTCAAGAAAGCTCACACCCACCGCACCAAGAGTACATCAAAATGTACAACGTGATCACCCCGTCGAGCAAATTCTTGGAGATATTGACAAGGGAGTAATCACTAGATCTCGAGTTAGTAATTTTTGTGAACATTACTCTTTTGTCTCTTCTATGGAGCCATTTAGGGTAGAGCGAGCACTTGAGGATGCGGATTGGGTGATGGCCATGTAAGAAGAGCTGAACAACTTCACAAGAAATGAAGTGTGGACACTGGAGGAAAGGCCAAAGAACAAGAATGTTGTGGGCACCAAATGGGTGTTCCGCAACAAACAAAATGAAGGTGGTGTTGTGACAAGAAACAAGGAAAGGCTCATGGCAAATGGGTATTCACAAGTGGAAGGTTTGGATTTTGATGAAACTTATGCCCCCGTAGCAAGGCTTGAATCTATTAGAATATTACTTGCTTTTGCTACTCACCATGATTTTAAGTTGTACCAAATGGACGTGAAAAGTGCATTCCTAAACGGGCCAATCAAGGAAGAAGTGTATGTGGAGCAACCACCGGGCTTTGAATACTCTAAGTATCCTAACCATGTTTATAAACTCCACAAGACGCTCTATGGGCTTAAGCAAGCCCCGAGAGCATGGTATAAATGCCTTAGGGATTTTCTTGTTAAAAAGGGTTTTGTCATTGGCAAAGTCGATCCAACCCTCTTCACTAAGCGTTTTGGTGATGATATCTTTTGTGTGCCAAATATATGTCGATGACATTATATTTGGCTCTACTAACCAAACCTTTTATGATGAATTTAGCAAGATAATGACCAAAAGGTTCGAGATGTCCATGATGGGAGAATTGACATTCTTTCTAGGCTTCCAAATGAAGCAACTCAAGGAGGGCACCTTCATCTATCAAGCAAAGTACACACAAGACTTATTGAAGAAATTTGACATGGACAGGGCAAAGCCCATCAAAACTCCCATGCCGACAAATGGTCACCTCGACCTTAACAAAAAGGATGAACCCGTTGATCAAAAGGTATATCGCTCTATAATTGGCTCTTTGCTTTATCTCTGTGCATCTAGGCCCGATATCATGCTTAGTGTGTGTATGTGTGCACGTTTTCAAGCCGCTCCTATGGAGTGTCACATGGTGGCTGTTAAGAGAATATTGAGATATTTGGTTCACACACCCAACCTAGGGCTTTGGTACCCCAAGGGCTCAAAGTTCAACCTATTAGGCTATTTCGATGCGGATTATGCCGGGGATAAGGTAGATAGAAAGAGCACCTCCGGGACATGCCAATTCTTGGGTAGGTCCCTAGTGTCATGGCCATCCAAGAAACAAAACTCCGTTGCACTGTCTACGGCCGAAGCGGAGTATGTTGCAGCCGGTAGTTGTTGTGCACAACTACTTTGGATGAGACAAACTCTAAGGGATTACGGTTACAAGTTGAACCGTGTTCCACTCCTATGTGACAACGAGAGTGCCATAAAGCTTGCTTATAACCCCATTGAGCATTCACGCACAAAGCATATAGATATCCGTCACCACTTTTTGAGAGATCATTCCATCAAAGGGGATATCGAAGTTAACCATGTGAGAACCGAAGATCAACTAGCCGATATATTCACCAAGCCCCAAGATGAGAAGAGATTTTGCTATCTTAGGAGTGAACTAAATATTCTTGACTCTAGCAATGTGTTGTAGAGAATGTGCACATCTGAATGATGACTGTTTTGTTATTACAAAAAATTATTATTGTTTTAGTTCAAAAACCTATTATTTGTGCTATTGAAGCTGGTTTTTGATCACTAGATCGAATCTTGACAAAATATGACCATTGTTATGCTTTGTTGATTGTTGGCTGACCATAAGATGTCAAGACTTTCCATCAAACTATTTTTAAAGAAAAGAAAAATCCTCTACTATTTTCTGGCTGGGCTCTAATCTCTCTGGTCATTCTGGCGTCGTGCAAGTCCGATAGTTGTCAGACATGTCCGATGGCGTCGGACAAGTCCGACTGTCATCGGACAAGTCCGACGGTCTAGGGTTTGACCCTATTTAACCCAGCCCGACTTACCCCTTCAGTCAAACCTTCCTCATTCATCTCCCTCACATTCTGTCTCCTCAAGAACACCCCTATTGGCGGCACCAAGGCGATCTCCCTCTCCCACCATCCATTGGAGCAAGTTTGGAGATCAAGAGGTCCTCCTCCACCGAAGTAGTCTAATCCCCCATCGTTTTTGCAAGGTTTAACCCTAATCCCCTCTCTTTCTTGGTTTCACCCTTAGGGTTAGGGTTATGGATTAATGCTAGTGCCAAATCTTGTTCCCTTGCATATTTGGTCCATGGAGGTAGCCTCTAGTTAGTTGTTAGTGGAGTAGAAGAAGTTTGGGTACTTGTGGTAGGTGGATTCGTGAAGGATCTAGGTTTTTGGAAAAACTGTGTGTCATCGGACAAGTCCGACGACCATCGGACAAGTCCGACGTATCGGACTTGTCCGATGATTATCGGACATGTCCGATGACCTACAGTTTCTTCAAAAACCTGAACTCTTCATTGATTCTCCTCACCCCTATTCCTCTTTTTAACTTCCTCCTAACTTGTTGCTCGCCACATTTTCTCAGCATGTCTGACGTGGAAGCATCCCCGTTGAGGGAGAAGAGGACCAAGACCGGCGAAGACCAAGGTCAAAGCCAACCCCCAAAGAGGAGGAAGGCCACTGTTGGGCGGATCCGTCACACCAAACTAAAAGCCCCAGTTGCTAGAGAGGAGCCGGAAGAGACAAATGAGGTTGACAGTGTCATGCATCCTCCAGCGGAAATGGGCAACTCAAACCACGACAAGGTGAACTATTTTCATGCCTCCACTAAGACCTGCTCTGCGGCAAGGCTAACTAACTTCTATGATGGGGAGAGAAGTTTTTGATTTCCGCTTTCATGCACACTTTCATGTGGATTGGTAACGTTCCACCTATCTACGCATGAAGAATGCAGTGGTTGAGATGAAGTGGCTTGATTGGGATCACATGAAGACAAGGAAGCATCCATTACTCGATCAAGTGCTGGCTGCCTGTGAGCATCATGGTCTCAAGACCTTCCTGACCTTCCAGTACTCCTGGAATAGGAAAATCATAGCTCAGTTTTATTCAACTATCTATTTTGATGAGGATGCCAAAACCATATCCTGGATGACGAACGGCATCAAGTATACCTGCTCCCAGAACCAGTTTGCTGGTATGATTGGACTTAAGCACACACGCAAGGAAAGGCACAAGGTTCACAAGGGAAATCATATGGATGCTGATGACATGAGGTACATGTATGTGGACCCGGATAACTGCTCTCCTCCCAACTCCAATGGACTAAAACCATTCTTCTCAGTCTTGTTTCGGATCTGCAGGAGTATTTTAGCTCCAAGGGGAGGCAACTCTGACCGTATTCCTGCCTATCAGAGGGATATTCTGTACTGAGTTCATGGGAACAGGAAATTTGATGTCTTTGACTATGTCTTTCAGGAAATGTGGGACATCTCCATCTCTCCCAAGCGTGGCTGTGGATACGCTCCTCACATCATGTTCATGATTGAGAAGGTGTCGGGCTTAACCTTCAACAAGGATATGAAGCATCTGAGCCTGAAACCTCAGATTCCTTCTAATTGGACTCCTGACACCACCTCTGGCCAGTTCTTTGGAGCAGCTCAACCTCCATCTTCAGCTGCACCACCTCAGCCACCTCGGGCTGCCCCTCGCGGCACTGGATCCTCTCATGTGCCTCCTCCTCCTCGCGGCAAGAGAAGCGGGATTATGAAGATGTTCAAATCCCTTATGAGCATGTGCAGGAGCATTAATCAGAGGCTCGATGTCATTGAAAGAAACCAAAAGGGTCTCTATGACCACTTTGGTATTGAGACTCCTCCTCCACCGTCCCCAGCTGAAGGCTCACCTCCTCCCACTCATAATGACCCCAATCCTCAAGATGATCCCATCTTCACCGTCGAGGAGATGAACTACTTTGGGTACTACCCGACTCCTCCTCCTTTCTCTTCTGGCGCAGGTTCGAGTGCTCAACACATTCACTTTGAGGATGATGACGGCGAAGGTGGTGAAGATGAAGCTGCCCATGCTCTTCGCTAGCGCAAAGGGAAAGAACCGGCTATTGATGAGGAGGAAGAAGAAGAAGACGATGATGATGATGAAGACTATGAGTTCTCCGATGACTAGAAGCTCTCATCACCCTCTACCCACACTTTTCTCCTTTTTGGGTGTCTTGATGCCAAAGGGGGAGAAGTGTAGTTATCTTAGTTTTCATTATCTTAGTTTGTGAGTTGTGAGCGAGTTTGGAGTTGAACTATTTTTTTTGGCACTATTTGGTTTGTAAAACTCTATTTTTGCTATCTATGTGGTTGGTTTGTGCACTTTATTTGCTTATTGTATTGGTACTTTGTTGATTATCCTGTTATTTGCACTTTGTCTATTGGTTTGTGCACTTTATTTGCTTATTGTATTGATACTTTGTTGATTATCTTGTTATTTGCATTTCGTCTATCTTGTGTGATCTATTGGTGTAAATTAACATGTATGCATAGTTTTAGGGGGAGCTCTCACATTTTTTAATATGTGCACTTCTTATTATCTCATATTCTCTCACGCATGCACACATTTAGGGGGAGCTCCTCATCACAAACTGAATCATCATTGCATATATTTTTGAAATCTAGTTGTATTGTCATCAATCACCAAAAAGGAGGAGATTGAAGGTGCATCTAGACCCCTAATTTTATTTTAGTGATTGGCGCCAATACAATTAAGAATGGACTAATTTTTTTAATGAGCATGTGTGTAGATTATGGTATAAAGATTGATGGTTAAAAGCATAGAAACAGAAAGAGAGAAAAAAAGATGGCAAAGTGCTTCAAGATGAAATTCAAAATATGCTCAAGAATGAAGTTCATAGTATTTTATTTTAAATCTTAAGTATAGGAAAAGCCGTACTATTAAGAGGGGCACAGTGTGAAGCTGAGGTGAACTAAGTGCAAAATTCCTATTTCTAGGCCATACAAAAATTTCCAGGGCAAAATCATCAGACTTGTCCGACCCATCGGACAAGTCCATCGGACTCCAGTACCTCAGCCACTCTGGGTCGTCGGACATGTCCGACTGTCATCGGACTTGTCCGATGATCAGAGGAAAGTCCGACGCATCGGACACTTTCATTGGAGTATAGTTCCCCTGCCACCCTTTTTCATCGGACTTGTCCGATGGACAAGACTTGTCCGAGCCATCGGACAAGTCCATCGGATTCCAGTTCCTCTACCCCTCCTGGGCCGTCAGACATGTCCGATGGCCAACTTATCCGAGGCATCGGGCAAGCTTGTTGGACTCTAGTTTCTGCGCCACCTTGATTCATCGGACATTGGATTCGGTTACATACATCACAGCAAGTTGAAGAAAAAAAAGAAAAAAAAAAGAGAAAGAAAAAAAGAGGAAAGGGCTAGATCCGGCGAGATCCAGGCCCGCCCGCGGTGTGTTCAACGCGCGCTCGGCTCGCTGGACTCCAGGCAGCGCCTCCCCGTGAGCGTGAAGGACCGAGCGAGCGCACG
This sequence comes from Eleusine indica, assembly GCA_030378355.1. Lineage (NCBI taxonomy): Eukaryota > Viridiplantae > Streptophyta > Magnoliopsida > Poales > Poaceae > Eleusine > Eleusine indica. The sequence continues at coordinate 54,039,677 of CM059494.1, forward strand.
CCGATGGTTGCCCACGCGTCCAGGTACTGGGCTGGAGTAACCCCGCAGCACGGCCCAGCCACCTCCACGCATGCCACCTTGCGCGGGCTGAAGCGCCGCCGGCCACCACCCGCCAACCCTGGCCAGTGAAGCTGGCACGTGCGCATGAGGCGTTGCACTCTGGATCTGAGAGAAGAAGAGAAGGAAAGAAGGTGGTTCGGTGGGGAGGAAGGAGAAAGGGAAGAAGAAAGTGGCGGCTGGCCGGTTGGGAAAGGAAGAAGAAAGAAAACAAGTGAAAGAAAATTAGGGTTTCAACCCTATTTATACAATTTATAAGAAAAATGGGTCGGACTCAATCTTTGGGCCGGGTTTTGGTTCATTAAAAGTCCGACCAGTAAAAAATATCTGGAAATTTTGTAAAGAAGTCCTCAAAGATTTGGGATTTTCTGTTTTTCGCAGAAATAGACCCAATTTTTGCAGAAGGCCCTTGAAAATTATGAAAATTACCAGAAAAATCACAGAAAAATAGAAATTTCACGGGAATGTGTTAATTTGCATATAACACCCCGGATTTTTCTAGATTTATATCAAGATGGACTATAGTCCTTATATTATTCTGTTTTCATGGTTTATTGGTTATTTTATGCAGAATTACCAATAAAAATAACTTAAACATGCAGTTTTTGTTATACCACTTTACCTCGTGAAAATATCTGGATATTTTGAAAGAAAGCCCTCAAAATTTTAGGATTTTGTGGTTAAGTCCTAGTTTCATGCAGAAACAACCTGGACTTTTTCAGGAGTCTATATTATGCACATTAGTCCCTAGAAACTCTGGATCAAGTGACGGTTTTCTTGCAGAAACCACCTGACATTTTTCAGAAATCAACTCAAAGCTAGAATTTTGTAGAGAAGTCCTTGCGAATTATGAAAATTATCATACGGACACAGAAAATGCAGAATAACTAGAAATTTTGCAAGAGTGTTATGTTGCATATAACACCCCAGAATTGTTGGATATTTTGATCAAATCCTGGTTTTTCTCGTAGAAATAACCTTGATTTTTTCAAATATACTCCCATAATATAATTTGGCATATAGGTCCCTGGTGATTATGAAAATTACCATTGACCCACGAAATTTGCAAAATAACAAGAAATTTCATGGGAGAGTGTTATTTTGCAGATAACACCCCGGATTTTTCATATTTAAGCAGAATGGACTACGGTCCTTATATTATACCGTTTTTATGGTTTATTGGTCATTTTTATGCAGAAACACCAATAAAATAATTTAAACATGAAGTTTTTGTTATGCCCCCGATTACTTGGATATATTATTTGGATACATGAAGTAATCCTTTGCACAATGACATGTCGCGGATGTCTGACCTCATGAAGAGGGAGTTTGAAGCTCTTAATGGATATAACTATCGATCATGGGCACTTGATGTCAAAATACTCCTTAGTAGTAAGGATCTTTTTGAAGACGGTTTTGCCTAAACAAGAAGATTCTCCCGCAACAGAAGCGGAGCAAGCTGAAGCCCTATTTTTTTTTTCTAAGGCATCGTTTAAGTGTTACATTGAAGGATGAATATATAACTGAAAGAAGCTCAAATGTCTTGTGGGACTCATTGCATGAACGCTTTGAGTAGACTGGTATAGTCTTACTCCCCATAGAAGACATCATGAAGATGAATTCTAGATTATAAGACCAAGAAAGATCATTTATTTTGAGTTGAAAGAAGGTGTGCATGAAAAATTCCAAGTAGTCTCGTAGACTACCTAGAATCAAATTTATCTCTCGAAAGAATTTAGGTGGTTTACCTATCTACTCTCACGAAGAGAAGACATTGTCTTACTCTATTGTTTATATATTATTGTATCATGGAGTGCAATGGCTCTAGATCACGAAGGATTGAGCAATAATCACGAAGATTTAGCTCTTGATGATGATCTCATCCCTTAGTAATGAAGAGATGAAGATGTGCATGCAGACTCTTTAATCATACAAAGGTCGCAATTGATTACATGAAGCAGTATTTTGCTAGGCACATTGATATATATATATCACACGCAGTGATACTATCAACTCAAGCAATAATTGATCTCGTAGATTAATTGTTACCATGAAGGTAACTGGAGAATATTGGCTGTATAATTGATTTCAGGTAATCATTTTATCCTTGAAGATGTGATCCGTATTTCACCCAACTCATGTTTTTATATTTTGTACATGAGAGTCATACCAAATGAATCTAACTTGTAGTATGGTTGCATTACAATATATTGTCAGAAATGCATGAAACATTGACTTGAAGTTAATTTTTTGTATGATGAGGGAGAGAATTTTACTATGGAGAGATTAGTAGCACGAAGCTACATGTATGTTTTGCCATAGCAATTTATATGTCTTCATGAAGAATGACTCACAGAAATTTTCTGCATGGACATGGATTACATGCCACTCATCTATGAATTTCAAGCAGAATTAGCACTATGTTCTCTCAATCTGATACGGCTCGTAGACCATATCAACATTATGTCATGAAGATTCAAATCAGGGGGAGCAATATAGTATACGGGATAGAATTTATAATGAATGGACACGCAATCCATGTGCGAAAAATACAATTTGGAGAAGAAACTGGATATCATCTTTGTTCTAAAAGAGCATGTCTGGTTCACTGCATATGAATTTGAAGAATATGCGTGGAATTATTGAAGATTTTTCACCATAATAGCATATATGAATGGGCACTTACATGAAGTGAGAGATGAACCAGTCTTGAAGATACATTGCTGAAGCTCATCGTAGGGGATACATTTATAAATATGCTACTGAATGATCTGATGACGGCATTAGGAGGAGAGAATACCCATAGAATTAATGACTTACATATTTTCAAGAAGAAAAATGATCATGATCATCAATATTCCTCGAAGGAATATATTTATGCACAAGGATGAAGCTCAAATGAAGACCAGATAAATTTGCATTGAAGCAAAGAGGAGTGAAACTTGAAGTTATAAACTAGAAGCTATATTTTACATGAAGTAAAATGGGCAATGAATTGATATATTATAGGGACGTCTGCCTATATATCATCATGGTAGAATGACATAGAAGTCATTTATTTCATTCTTATGGATAATTATAGATTCTAGAGCTGATCACTCTAAAAGCTATAATGATGCCTTTGGATTATGGAACTACCAAATTCATGAATAAAATCATTGAAGAAAATTCTCGCTCGAAAATTTCACGAAGAAATGATCTCACGAAGAGAGCATCATGAAGATGAACCCATTACTATAAGCGCGCATATATAGTATGGGAATACAGAACAACCATGATATGGTATTGAATCATCTTGAGAGATGAAAGTGGGAGAGAATTGAAGTATTGTTAACATCATTTCCTCTGAAATATTGCTATTGTTTCTCTTATGAGAAGCCGAATCCGGAAACAAAGTCCATGGCATAAATGCTTGTAGCATTTATATCGGGTCAATGAATAAGGAATTGAGGATGAAGCATAAATAATGGTGAAATTTATGGTTCATAGTCACGAAGACTTCTACTCCTACTCATGAAATGTTCTGATTATTTCTGGCAAAACATTAAATAAATGCAGTGAATCAAGTGGATTATGTAAATCCATATGATGAAATTTTCAAAGAATTTAATATTATAACATCTGAATTATTTATGATAAGAAGTCTCACGAAGAGCATCTCATTGAAGAAATGCATCCACGAAGAAGCATCACTTAATCCAAAGTCTCATGAAGAGCATCTCCATAGAAGAGATACCTCCATGAAGGAATAAGTTAATGAATAATTTTACCAGTCGAAATATGAAATAAGCACCGATGATCCTTGAAGGATTTCGACCCGATTCGATGAATATAGAATCATAAGTACTTTGAAAATACATGCTAGCAACAGAAATATGATTTCATATGATATCATGCAGGTATTTGGTGTAATCTCCAATTAGAAATAAAGACTGGTGTACGATCTTTAAGATATCTATTGAATGTTGCATTATTGTAGCAACTTCTACTTTCAAATAAGTGTTAATTTGACTATGTCAAACTATACGTGCACGAAGCATATTGCTCCATTACTCTCATTACAATCGTAGAAGAATTGTGAGAAAAGTTTTTCAAGACTTTGCACTATGATAATATTTTTATCATTGATTATATGCATTTTTGAAGAATGTATGACAAAGAATTGAACACGAAGTTCAAGGAATGTCCATATGAGGGGAGCATATTGAATAGTATCACTTATTTGTTTTGATCATGAAGATCAATTCTCTTATTCATGAAGGATATGTATTGTAATTTTTTCTTTGTGAGTTTTACTCGAAGGTTTCTCATGTAAGGTTTTTGACGAGACAATGCATCTACTAGCAAGATACAAATTGACATTGAGCATGTGACATTGGAATGGAAACAAGCAAATCCTACGGTATCCGAGAGGAATTGAAGATCTCATATTACTTTCAAAGAATACAGAAGTGAATCTGTCGACAAAGCACTTGATAGTTGCTAGATCAACAAATCACTATGAGATCATCGCAATATTTAAGCTGTCAAGAAATGTACCTGGCTCAAGAGAATGTCAAGCTATATATTGGAGTCTTATGGAGTGACGCACACTCCATCCCCTAGAATTATCTATGAAGATAATAGAGCTTGTATTACACAAATACAATCGGAATACATAAAGTCGAACATGTCAAAAGCATATGTTATCCAAAATTCTTCCATACGCATGAATTGTAAGAGAAGGAAGAGATTTTGATAACTCATGTCCAATATTATGATAAGCATGCAGATATATTCATAAATGCATTACCGATTTACACTTTTAAAAAGTGTCGATGTGGTATTGACATGACAGACTTAAAGAAGTGCTTGAAATAGGAGGAGAATTTCCCTAAGTACATCACATTCCCGAATTAAAATATTATCTCGAAGATAATGCATATCGTTCATAAAGATCGATAATTATTAATCACGAAGATTATAGCATTGTACTCTTTTTTTCTTATGAGTTTTTCATATGAAGTTTTCTCATTGAGGTTTTTAATGAGGCAGTGAGTGCAACAAAAGTAACGGTAATATGTATTTTTTTCTCTATTTTTTCCACTAGATTTTTAAGGAGTTTTTATAAGGCATATTTATCATGATAAAGAGACCAAGTGAGAGTATTGTAAAACTCTTATTAGGCCAGACCCACCTTCTAGAAGAGAGAATCCTGACTCATGTGGTCTCGTTATCAAATTGAGGCTCAACACGAAGTAGGGTTTCTCCCTTATAAATAGTTAAGGAGACACTTCTTTGTAATTTTATCAGAATTATTTTAATAAAGAATTTTGTCTTCTCTATTCTTATCATTTTTAGTTTTAATAAAGAATTTTGTCTTCTCTATTCTTATCATTTTTTAGTTTTCGCTCTTTATTTCACACTGCGATCGCGGATAACTCAACAATACAAATGTGAAAGTGAAAACGGGATAGCCAACCGTTTCCGACCGTTTTCAGCCCTGTTCAGCGCCACCTCGCAGTCGCAGTGATCCACGCGCACCGGCACCGCCGCACACACAACCGCTTCTCTCTCCCAGTCTCTCCTCTGTCTCCTCGTCTCGCCCCCGCTTTCTTCTGCTCCAAGCCCCGCACCGAGTTCGCGGCGTCCGCCTCCACCTGCTCCAGGTACGCAGCGAGCAGCGGCTGCACTACTCCTTCCTCCTCCCACTCCCCGCCGTACGGTGCTTGCGCTTAACATCTCCGATCGCAACGCAGGCGCGTGGGTTTGAAGCGATGGCGCCGTCCAGGCACGCCGACGAGGGCGGGCAGCTCCAGCTCATGGAGGCCGACAGGATCGAGGAGGAGGAGGAAAGTTTCGAGTCCATCGACAAGCGTACGTCGCGCCGCATCCTCTCACCTCCACCCCCTCTCGTTTCATCTCTCGCTTTACATGTTCGCGTGTGTGACTGCGCGCGCGCGTTGGCACCCTACCAACCTGTTCGATGTTCCAATCTCCGACCATGGCGGGTCGCTTCCGCGGGATTGAGGTGTTCTGCCTTGAATTTGGTTTCTGATTTCGTGTGTGTCGTTCGGAACATTTGGTTGGTTTTGTTCCGAGGCAACGTTCATGCGATTTTGAGCTTCGATCATCTGAACATTTGGTTGGTTCTGTTGCGTAAGCTTGTGGTTTCCGTTTTTTCGGTTTTCCCCATAATTTCGAGCGTTTTGGGGTTGAAGTAATGTTGGTTCGTGGCCCAAAGCTCTGGGGATTTACTCTTCTCCACGTTTGATCTTCGTGTTGCAGCTTGTGGGTGGTTCGTTCTTACTAATTGGCGTGTCCTACTGCTTTGGCAGATGGATCTGAATTTATCCTTACTTTACCATTAATTTAATATGTCACAGTGATCAGAAAAATTAGTGGGATTCGAATTGATCGTTCGATTCGGTGTGCTCGCTGTGGATTTTGTTAGTTTTTTACTAGTTCGGATTTGAGAAGGGGATTTGACGCACTTCCAGAGGTTTAAGTTTGGTTTCATCTCTTTGTGCTCTCGTATTGTAGTAATCCTTGTTCGGTTATTTTTGAATTCGAGTTCTCAGCATGATTCCACCACTCCTGAACTATAGTGCTTGTGCATCTATCCGCGCAGTGATCTCTCAAGGGATAAACGCAGGAGATGTGAAGAAGCTGCAGGATGCTGGGATCTACACCTGCAATGGCCTCATGATGCACACCAAGAAGGTTCTGAGCTTGGCGCCCCTAATCTTCAATGCAGTTTTCTAGAAATTTTGGTTGCACGGCGTGCTTAAGTTGATTTCTGTTTGGCATCTGTTTGCTTGCACATGCTCAGCGTACTGAACATATGTTTGTTTTGTATGAATATATCTGGCAGAGCCTTACAGGAATCAAGGGTTTATCTGAAGCAAAAGTTGAGAAGATCTGTGAGGCAGCCGAGAAACTTCTGGTTTGAACATTTTGCATTCATTTTGATTTGAAATGTGCATGGCATCAGTACTGTATCTGTATGATATGTCAGTTGATCTTGCTTTGCTGTTTGTTTATCACAGAGCCAGGGATTCATGACAGGAAGTGATCTTCTGATCAAGGTAAGAATGTAGGATTTAAACTACTACCAATTAGAGTACAGTTTGATGCTATGTGATTACCAATGATGGTAGTTTACTAAAGAGAGCTAAGATATTATGATCGCTTCTTTGCGGTATTGCTTTAGTGCTGTTAATTACTTCATATGCTTAGCAATTGGGGATGTTTGATTTATTCTGGTTAATTTTCAAGCGGAAGTCTGTCGTCCGGATTACCACTGGGAGCCAGGCGCTTGATGATCTGCTTGGCGGTAACATATCTCCCTCGACCATTTTATGATCACTCCTGCTTCAGTTATTGTATAAGTATAATCCTTGGACATTTTTCAATTTTGCAGGAGGGATTGAAACACTTTGCATCACAGAAGCATTTGGAGAATTCCGGTGGGTAGATGCTCTTGTTTCTTTTGACTTTTCTTTCTTTATGTGGGATAGTCTTATCGTTGAAATTTATGATTGATATCAATATCATATACTTGTAAATGAATTTAGTTAAGCTTGTCTCTACCATGATACATACTCAAGTTGATGATGTTATCTAAAGCCTGTACCAGCCTCTGTCTCCTCATTTTTTTCTTTATGAAACTTTCACCTCCTTTTTCAACTGTCTAATCTTTGAGGTGGTGCGGCTTTCTGCTCATAAACATGCTTTCTGTTGTTTTAACTTGGGCATTAAGAACTAAACACCTGTTACCGCTTAGCTCATAACATATTCACATTGACATTTTTGCCTAGCATGTTCCTGATATTGTATTTACCTGTTACTATTTCTAATTCACAAATCTGGTATTACTGGGAGCAGTTTAATGAGTCGTGAACATAATCTGAGACCTTCATGCACTTTATCTAACTTTTACTGCATCTCAGATCTGCTCCACTTTTTAACAATTCTAAAAATTTGTATCATGTACGTTTTCGTCCAGGTCAGGAAAAACCCAGCTGGCTCATACTCTCTGTGTCTCCACTCAGGTTCATCTATCGCATTTTAAAATTTCGTCAGTGGCACCCTACTTACATAGAAGCAATGGTGTTTATTCTAATTCATGAAATGCAGCTTCCAATCCACATGCATGGGGGGAATGGCAAGGTTGCCTACATTGACACTGAGGGAACTTTGTATCTTTTGGAATTTCACGAACTGTATTTCTAGCTGACCCTCTTAATTGGAGTTGTGTACATTCCTGTTCTCTCCAAGTTGTTTCCTTAATGGAGTTTTCAGTCGGCCTGAACGCATTGTGCCAATTGCTGAGAGATTTGGGATGGATGCTAATGCTGTTCTTGATAATGTACGGATTCTTGTATTTATGATTTCTGTTAACTGTACCAGTACTGATGGATCGGTCAGTTCTATTTTTACATATGTCTCCTGTTTGTAGATCATATATGCTCGTGCATACACCTATGAGCACCAGTACAACTTGCTTCTGGGCCTGGCTGCCAAGATGGCTGAAGAGCCTTTCAGGCTTCTGGTATGAATGGACTTCTGAGATGCTCGGTAAACTGATGTCTACTTACATGTCCAGTGTGCTTATGCGACATTGTTTTTGTCCTGGAAATAGATTGTAGATTCTGTGATTGCACTATTCCGTGTTGATTTCAGTGGCAGGGGTGAACTTGCAGAGCGTCAGGTACTCTCATTATTTATTCTTGTTGACAGTATGGAACTCATACAGAAATCTATGAGTGTTGCTTTATATGCTTGCTTAAGTTTGTGCATTGAAATTGCAGCAAAAACTAGCACAGATGCTGTCCCGTCTTACGAAGATTGCTGAGGAGTTCAATGTTGCAGTGTACATCACCAACCAAGGTCTATCTGATTAGTCCTGTCTTTTCAAAGAAAGTGTCCTTAAGAATGATGAAATTCAGTTTATAAGCTCGTTGCTTCTTGTTCCAGTGATTGCTGATCCTGGGGGTGGCATGTTCATAACTGACCCAAAGAAGCCAGCAGGAGGCCACGTGTTGGCACATGCCGCCACCATCAGACTGATGCTGAGGAAAGGCAAAGGGGAACAGCGTGTCTGCAAGATCTTTGATGCCCCTAACCTTCCTGAGGGAGAAGCTATATCCTTTTGCCTCTAACCATTCTACTGCTGGTTTTACTGATCTTCAATGAAACTTGTGATTTGTGAACTGTACCTGCTAAATGATATGACCAAAAGTTTCAGATGGCACAATCAACAATATAATCTGATGCCTAAAAGTTGTTTCCCTTGACCAAAAGCACGTTTTCCAGGTTACATCAGGTGGAATAATGGATGCAAAGGACTGATGACACACTCAGAGCGCTTCCTGTCCTAAGTTAGTTCAGGTTTCTTCAGTAAAGTTCGCAGCATACTCCTACATTGATACATTGTTGACGACAGACACTACCGTAGTGTTTATTCTGTTTTATCTAACATAGAGAGTGTAGGCAACCTCAATGTTGCTTAGGTCTCCTGTTGGGTGTTTCCTCACGGCCTTGAGATCAAACCAACTGTACTGAGAAGAAATACTTTCTTGTTGAGGCGATATATGAGAGTTTTCTACTATGTCTGTGGCTTCCTGAAAACTGAATATGGAATGAAACACGTTCTGACAAGATTATTGCATAAGCACAGTACAACTTAATAGTTAATGCCTGCCATGTCTGCATCAGTCTTAGTAACTAATCATTCCATGTGTTGAAGACTTGAAGTACATGTTACTGGAAACTAATTCTTAGGGATGTCTGTATGTTAGGTGCTTTAACTATTGAAACATAAGATCCGCCGCACCCTGACCTCATCATCTTATTGATGCTTCTCGGTGGGCAGAGGGAAGCGGCAAAGTGGGCAAACATGATTATGCCGAAGCCAGGTGAAGAGGCACTTGCTCATGGAAGCAGTGGGAGCAGGGCATCGCCCTGAGTTTGCTGCTCGTATCGAAGTCCTTGAGGCACACGCTGCACTCACCCTCATTCCCGCTCGTTTCCAGCAGCAGAGCCGCGACGGCCTCGGCTGAGGCTGGGGTTCTGCCGGAGTAATGGCCCGTGTATGCCTCCTCCGGAATAACATAAGGGAGCCGTGTATCCGTAGACTGGGTATCCGGTGGGTAAAAGTCACTGGACAGATATAGACCCTTCTCGAGGTCATTCCTCATTAACTCCTTTACCGTCTCGAGAGCTTCCTCCGATGAAAATGGATCTCCCGGACGAGACACCACATAAGTCAGTGTCTGATTGCTAAACTCCACGCGATAGACAATCTCACCCCACACTCATCGTCGAAGATGACATGGATGGGAGAGTACACGATAGGCCTTCCGCGTCTGTCCAAGTCCATGTACGCCGGCAGCAGCAACCGAGCAGCGCGCGGCGCTGCTACGACGAGGGCAAGAAAGGCAGAGATGTGTCGCGTGGAAAATCCTCCAGCCAGATTATATAGACGAACGAAACATTTCCATGTCCGACTCTGAATCTGACTGGATTTGCACAAATTTGCCGGAGCATGTGGCATCCGCGGGCCGTAAAGTGTGTGCCGTCAGGCCCATGAACATCAAAGTGGGCCGCACCATCGTGACCATCAGGGCCTTGAAGGCCTTCTAAGCCCGTTAGCTCATAAATCAGTGGACACGGCCGAGCGACTCTCCAGATTGAGGTACGGTGAGCAAAATCGCGAGTCACCACTCTCGGCTCCGGCACCGGCACACGCCGCCGCCTCCCGCCGGCTCTCGAAACTCGCGTCTCCGAACGGCGCGGCCGTCTCGCGCGATTCCCACCGTATCCCCTCCCTGCCTCTGCCAATCTACTTCCCGCCCCGGCGCCGTTCGACACCGCCGCCGCCGCCGTCTGTCCCTAGCTCCGCTGTCTCGCCCCCGCTATTCCGCTGCTTAGCTCCTGTGAGCGCGTAACGGGTCTTCGATTGGACCCTGCTAAATTCCTAAACCAAGCGCCAGGCACCACCCCCAAACCCCTCTGCCCCTCCTCCTTGGCTTGGGCTTCTAGGGATTCAATCGACGAGACAAGATGGCGTCAAAGAAGAGCAACTACTACAAGGAGAAGATGATGCGGCGGAAGTAAGTGCTCGCCGCTACCTTTGCCTTCTTACTTGTTTTGTACATTTGTTAATGCCATTTGATTTTGGGTTTGGGCAAATATGTGGGTCAATTGTCTCATATTTCTTGGAACAAGGAACTTCAGTTAGCTCCTGTTCAATAACTCCCACTTAGCTATTTATGTAACTAACTTTGAATTATGTGTATCCTCGCATCTAGGCGTATTCCTAGCATCACGGACCACCACAAGGGTTTAGTTACACTACAACACATAGGCATCGCCTAGGCTAGGTGTGCCTCCAACGCCGCAGAATGCCACATCTCAAAAACCATGGGGAGAATTAATTGTACCATATATATGATACATAGGATATGGAACAGTAGAAGTTTTTTTAGAACATCTGGATAATTTGATGGTGCATAGTTAATGTTCTCCCCATAATTTCTGGGATTGTGCTCATGGGACCCAGATCGATGGTATACACTTCCCATATTTCATATGCCTTATAATGCAGCTTTGCAGGACACACCTTAGAATTTGTAATCCTGTGGAAATAGAAAGTAACATCTGCAAATCAGATTCAGATGCAAAACTGCAATACCTCAACATACTGCACGTTAGCTTTCAAAGTCCTTTCAGGAAGCTTAACAGTCTCTTGTTTTTCTCTGTTTAGAGAGGAGAAAAAGGAAGAGCCTGAGACCCCAAGATATCGAGATCGTGCTAAGGAACGTCGTGAAGATCAAAACCCAGACTACGAACCTACAGAACTTGGTTCATTTCATGCAGTGGCGCCTCCTGGGACGGATTTGAGGTAACAAATTACATGATTCGTCTATCTAATGCTTCTGCATCTAGCTTGTCCCATATTCTTTATCCACTTTAAATTCTGCAATTGTTTGTCGTGCAGGCTGGCAGATGCACAAAAGATTTCAATTGAGAAAAGCAAATATCTTGGAGGTATGTGATCATTTATTCATTTTGAAGCAAATTGTGCCCATTGTGGTGTTAAGTGCCTCTACCATTTTATATTTCGTACTAGTATTCGTTCTATATGCATGTGCAAGTATCCATACACTGAAACAGTGTGCATGAGCTGTGAGTTCAGAACCTTTTTGAAAATGAGAAATGTTTTCAATGAAATTTGAAAGTGAACGTCTGCATGATCCTTACACCAAAACAATTAGAGATATGCTACCATCTAAATAGTTCCTTAATCTTATAATTGCAAAGAACAATAGAAAGGTGAAATGATGTGTTGATGTGCATATGGTGATGCACATAGCATGTCCGGTGCATTATACATTTCATTTATCTTGTATTCCTGCTTTATGTTTTTAAGGTGACTTGGAACACACGCATCTGGTCAAAGGATTGGATTATGCTCTACTTCATAAAGTACGAAGTGAAATCGAAAAGAAGCCTGATGCTGAGGATGAGAAGGATGAAAAATCGAAGTAATTGCCACCACTTTGTTGCCCCATACCATTTGATCATACTTTTCCATTTCTGAATATACCAGTGATATGTTCTACATTCACTATTTCCTCTGATTCCAAATATGTCTTTTAGGAGGTTGGACATTGACATGGTCTCCGGAACGAATTATACAAGATCAAAATATTTCAAATGATAGATCTATGTGTTTTATGCTTTCAATCCATACCACAAATTAAATATTGATGGTCAGTTTAAAAAGTAAAACACTATGTTTGGAATGGGTGGAGTATATGTATATACATATTAATATGCCTACATTGGTGACTGTCACCTACATATTTTTCACTTTACATAAATCAATGCAGCGATATACAAGTTTGTTCTGTTATAACAACTAATTGCTCTTTCATCTTATTTGAGCTAAATTAAGCAAACTGACTTCAGCTCAGTTGGTTTGTGCCTTAGGTTGTGAGGTCTCCCACCAGGGTTGAAATCCTGGTGTGCACAAATTTGTGGAAATAAAAAAATCCCCTCATTGGCAGCCTAAAATATAGTGGTGATGACGTAGACTTGGGTATCCGGTATCCGGGCTGTGGGTTGGCTTGGGCTCTCCTACCCGGGGGTAGTTGCAGCAGTCGCCAACATGGTCAACGGTATTCGGCCTAAGTATCTATGTGGCCCTATAGGGTTATGCCGGGGTCCGGGGGGTTTTCTTGACTGGAAAAGATTGAGCTTCTGTATCAAAAGAAAGCCGTGGGGGCGGTCTTACCCCCACGGGTCTGAGGGTTTTTTTTAGCTTAAATTAAGACATACCTCATGTTTCCTGCCTGAATTCTCTAAAAGTTTTGGCTTATGGCGACCAATTCTTTTTCCCTGTTAGAAATGGATGCTCCAAAGTTGTTGTTTTTTTTTTTTGGAAAAGATCCTACATCCAGTAAAATTGTGCATTTTCTCTTGTAATCTTTATAACTATCTTTCTGAAGCCGTTATGCACATTTTTTACCTTGATAACGGATACTCATTTAACATTTCTTTTTCTATTCTATTTGCCTGATCAATAATGGAACTTAGTGCTATACATAGAGTTTCCTGCACATCACTAGCATGAAGTTGTGACAGAATAAAAAGATAGTATAACAACTCAGTTCATGCTATACGAATATGAAACAGATAACTTATTACTTTGGAGTGCATTACATATCTTTCACTTCTGATGTACAGGTCAGCTAAAGATGACAAGGCAGTCTCATTCCGTACTGCTACTGCAAAGGTAGTTTTTTCTTAGTATCAGTGACTTGTATTCTGTTTACTATATTCTGATGATATAACATTGAATTAACTGTCATTCTTTTTTTATTGCAGTCCGTCTACCAATGGATCATAAAGCCACAAAGCATAATAAAGGCGAATGAAATGTTTCTTCCTGGTCGAATGTCATTTATGTACAATATGGTAATGTCCTTAAGAAAACCGAGCTAGTGCTTTTATTTATGTTGCAGGATTTGCTACAGTGCATTTCAAAATAATCTTGTACTTAAAATTAAACTATAGGAACTAACTCCTCCCGGTGCCCCTTCATAGAAATGACCAGATGCATGTGTTGCTCTTCTTAAATCACTCTGTATATACAAATATTTACAGTATATTACAATATTTTGATTAGTCAACAGGGCTGTGCTATCTTTTTTGAAAAAAAAAATTGATATATCAAGTTTCTAGCTATTTAAGTCTAGGTTAAGCACGTAAATGATATGCAACTGGCGTTGGGAGCTGCCTTCCACATTATAAAATGATATTGCAGTACAAATGCACCCATTGTTTGTTTATTGCCCATTGCCCGGAGTGGAGAACTTTGAACAATTTTCTGAATTCCGTATTGTCACTCTGCAGTATGATAAAAGGGACCTTAATAAGGTTAAAGAAAGTTTTTATATTACTTTGTTCCTTTACACCAATCACTACTCACAACAAAAAATTATCAGTAGCTCATTTCTGTATTCCTTTTTTTGCATCCATTTGAAGATTTTGAGAAAAATGTTGTCGTCCATCACTTTTTGTTTCACCAGTCGTTTTTTTTTTAACTGTTTATTTTAGTGGAGTAAGTAATTATGTTTCTTTCCATTCTACCAGGAAGATGGACTCGCCAATGATATTCCAACAACTCTTCACAGGAGCAAAGCTGATTGCCCTGTTCCAGAGGTATTTTGACAATATGACATATACCATATTGAACTGATTTGTTGATTTTTCCTTTTCAATAGCCTTTTTGCTTCTGCAGGAGATGGTTACTGTCAGTGTGGATGGTTCTGTGCTTGACAGGATTGCTAAAATTATGTCATATCTTCGACTTGGATCATCAGGGAAGGTCTTAAAGAAAAAGAAAAAGGAGAAAGATACAAAAGGTGTGTTTTTAATGAAATTGAACAACGTTCTTGATTAGAAGAACTAAGAGTTCTTAGATTCAAGTGATATAGGAAACTGATGTTAGTTGTTTTGGCCTTTTGGACTCTTGAGGTTTTTTTAGTTGTGCTTGTAGTATACTTTACTTTTTCAAGAATTAATTAATGTCAGTTCCTTATGTTGTGTCTCTGTTGATTATGCACAACATGCTCTGTTTGTGAGTTAGGGATGTTGATATATTATACTTCAACATTAATATCACATCAGTACAAACTAATTGATTGACTTAAAGTTGTTTGTAAGTTATGTATTATGTAGTGCTATAATGTCTGTACATCATCATTGATCTGCACAATTTTTAATTTCACGTGACAAACTAGATATGTGCTTGCTACATTGCAGCGAAAAACAGTTTGGCAAGCGGCAACTATGATGACCCTGTAAGGCCTTCACAAACTAATGGTTCAGCTCTAAAAAATCAATCAGAAAAGGATATGCCACCACCACCACCCCCTCGAAGCAGCAGTTCTAATGGAACGGACAAACAGTCTGTTCCTATTGCTAGAACAGATGATGATGACATTTTTGTTGGAGATGGAGTTGATTATTCTGTTCCTAACAAGGAAATGAGTCAGAGCCCTGTTTCTGAGGATATGGAAGAATCCCCACGTAATCATCAAAAGCAGTCCTATTTCACTGAACCTATGTATGGTCCTGTACCACCATCTGAACCTATGTATGGTCCAGTACCACCATCTGGACCTGCTCAGGCTTGGCAACAACCGGTAAGCTAATGTTCAGTAACCTCAGTACTGATAGATACCTGCACAATATGGACTATGCATTTAGAAAGTTAGGCCAACAAGATACTTAAATTTTTTTACCACAAAAGTAGCTGCTATAGCTAGTTTCAAGTTTGCTCTATATGTCATTTAACATGTTCCTAATAATTAATCTCTCTTCTGGTGTCAGAATGGGTATGATGCTGTTCAAGCCCAGATGGTAGCTGCAGGATATCAAGGTGATTGGTCAAACTACGCATATGCAGAACAGCAGTTGGCTTATACAGAACCATATGTGCAACAAAGTGCACAGGAGTATGACATGTTAGCTGACCCAAGTATCTCGCAAGATCCAAGGTTTATGACCCAAGCTGACAAGGATCGGGGTTTAGGTTCAGTTTTTAAACGTGATGATGAAAGGCTTAAGCAGCTGAGGGAAAAAGATGCACGGGAGAAGGATCCAAACTTTGTTTCAGATAGTTACTCAGAGTGTTATCCTGGTTATCAAGAATATAATTATGAGGTTGCAGGTAGTGATGATGAAGATGATTTATCGAAGATGGATATGGGTGGACGGGTAAGTAAATGTATTTTACTGTCATACATTCATATGGACAAAAGTTCCCTTGCAGTTACTAGCCAGTGACTGAAACATGTTACGTTCCTGAAAATTCCAATGTATCACCAATATCTACTTGACATAGATATAGGATTAGATAGGATCAGAGAATTTAGGTCAGACTTAAGTTGAAAGTATAATTTAGTATATACCCTAAATTGTGGTGTTCAACATGGTCTGAAATTGCTGTTCTGATAATATTTGTTTTCTAGATGTTGAGGTTCATATGCTGTGTATATAATTTAGTATATACCCTTGCATCCTCTGCTATTATGGCCTTTTGAGCTAATCAATGGATTTATTTAGCTCAATGATTTTTTGTATCTTTAGTGGAGTAATTTCCAATGTTCTCCATGCTGATGCATAATATTCTTGAGCAGGCAAAGGGCCGTCTTCATAGGTGGGATTTTGAGACGGAAGAAGAATGGGCGAAATACAATGACCAGAAGGAGGCCATGCCAAAGGCAGCATTCCAGTTTGGGGTGAAGATGCAGGACGGCAGGAAAACCAGGAAGCAGAACAAGGATCAGAAGCTCACGAACGACCTCCACAAGATCAACAAAATCCTGGCAAGGAAGAAGGGCGAGAAAGATGGAGCAGATGATGGTGGCCATTACGATGATGATTTACCTAGCGCAAAGAAACACCGTGGCTGATGCCGTAGCTCTTAAGTGTAGACTATAACGTACTGAGAATTGCAGGTGCCACATGTTTAGCTGCTGTTCTGTTCCAACGTTGGTATAAGGTGCCTGGTAAGAAAAATGTTCATGATGTTGAGCAAATTGTGGAAGAAATATGTAGCTCTATGTATGTAATTAAATCTTGAGGCGCTTTATATTTACTCTGGATCAGCTGTTTGATTTATCAAAGTAGTATTATTGCCTTACATTTGTAGCTTTGTATAATTTGGAGTGAACAAATGAACTTATTTTAAGCGAAGTTAGCAAAGAAACTTGCCGGCGCATCATGAAACCCAGGAGTGCAACCCAATTACCCAATTCTTGAAGGCAAAGAACAAGTTGTATCCACATTCAGCTCCATACAATATTCCGGGAGGAGTTTTATGGTTCATATTATAATAATTGTTGCCAAGCATAGATGGATGAGACAGTTCAACAAGTGATGAGGCCTGCTAAATGTTTTTTTTTTCTCGAGACTGCAAAATTAGTTTGTATCCAAACAGGCCTCATCAGTTGTTAACTGTTTGCAAGAAGGAATCCCCATAGTTTAGCATATTTCACTCTTTCATAAGTGCAGATTGGCAAGGTTAGTGGCCTACATTTCCTAATCAGTGCACAGGCAGTCACGAGCTGGAGGTACAAATCGAGGTCATGCGACGCTACGACGTTGGCACGTCGGACGCCGAATCCTTGCTGCATGGAGGCAGATCGGCGCCCTTGCGGCTGGCGCTCGCCATGGTACGTTATACTGTTAATTACAGTCTGTCAGGCTCGATTTGTACACACACCTCTCATTTTCCCTCCACTTGACTTGCTTTTTGCATTGTCTGTACACATGATATTTAAGGATCTGTATAAATTGATGGTGTGCTGACTTATTATTATTATTATTATTATTATTATTATTATTATTATTATTATTATTATCTCTTCCTCTATTTATCGGACAAACTAAATTCAAGTGTAGGACAAACTGTCTGTATAACTATATATAATTGCAGATGCAGGGATGAAAAGTACTAATAACAAATGAACTCCAATTTATACATAGATCAGATAAAAGGAACAAATGAATAATACAGAAACACACCATATCCGTAGAACAGAGATAGCTATGTACTAGACGTCCAATTATTTATTGTACTAGAACTGTATACGTGTGTGCTGCACTGCACATCAATCAGGATGAACGCAATAGCTAGTGGTGGTGGTGATGGCCGTGGTGGTGTTGCTTCTTGGCGTCCTTCTTCTTGTGGTGCTCGTGGAATGCGAAGCCGGCGCTGCCGACGGCGACGGCGGCAGCGACCCCTTCTTTGATCTTGTGCGAGTGCGCGTGCTGGGTGTCCTTCTTAGCCTGATGCTTCTCGTGCTGCATTAGGTTGAAACATGAAGTTAAATTTTGGATATGTAGATGTGATTGATGATGGAATGAATAGTCATCATCACTGACTCAATAATTAATTTGATTTGGGCCGTATAATGCCATATGCACGTACCATGGCGTATGCGCCGGCCGCGACGGCTCCGAGCTGGCCGAGCTGCTCCATGTGCTTGTGGTGCTTCTCCTGCTTGCGCCAGTCGACCTTGGCCGGATCGGCCTCAGCCTTGTCGTGGTGGTGATGCTGGCCGAAAAACTGGTGTGCCATTTCGATCTGTGTGTGTTGTGAGGAGCTGAAGAATTAAACTGTGAGTGCTTGCTGCTACGCAGAGATGTGGTGATGGGATGAGGTGTTGATAAGGAGCAACGACTGCCGTGAATTTATATAGGAATCAGAAGGCGCGTAGATTGGTTTCATGGTTCACGCGTAGTATAAAATTATTTCTGCCTATCTGCATGTCCTGATTGCTGACTTGGTTGCTTCAGAACGAATCCTCCACAACACAGTCAACATTGAACGAAGGTTGAAGGAAGCACCGCTGTGTAGCCACGAAAAGAACAAGATCTTCTCGGGTCGGCTCATCATCCGTACGCCGTAGCAACATGCAAGTCGTCGAAAAGGACTTGATGACGATGTAGCTCGATGGCTTAGGGCGCGATTGGTTGGTTTCCCTGCGGAGCCTGGCCCGTATATGGGAGCCAGGTTTATATCAGTTTGGCTGAGTACTTGCAAGATCAGTTTGTTTGATTGGTCGCATCTATTTAACCTGGCTGAGAGGAAATATTATTTGATTGGGTGTATAAGTATCTATTATATAAATTATAAAATAAAAAATAAAATAATATTTATTTAATTTAAATCTATATTAATATTATTATTATATCATAAAGAGATTTAATCTATTTTTAAATATACTAGTATTAATTAAATTATACTAATTATTTATTAATATTATCATTAAATAGTTAATCTATGGCACACCGCGAGCCTGCCAGAAACAAATCTCATTTTCGTTACGGAGGAGCAACCTCGGGCGGCCCTTTTGCATGGCGAGAGACAGGCCCCTCATGCGGGCAACCAAACAGCCGAGTGCTGCATGCGGCCAGCCTGTGGGTCGACGCGGTTAAGCAACTCGAAACCACGTACAAGATGTCCCTTTCCATATTTACAAAATTTAATTTAATACATGTTTTCCTTTCGTCCGTCCGTAGCGATTGGTTTAATAAATCAGGAAACAAAGTCACTACACGGTGGAAAGCGAAATGGACGAAGACAAGTCATCAGCGTGTCATCGAGGACATATCCATAAGAAAAGAAGAGGGCCAACCAAAACATCTGATTACGTACGAGCAAATGCGGCAATAGATTTAGATGTGATGTGACATCTGAAAGACGCGTTCTTTCCGTTGTACTGATACGCTATATAAGAACATGCATTGCAGGCCTTTTCCATCAAACAATTTGCATCATCAGCTAAACGTCTCAAAAGCACAAGCAGCCCGGCAACTCTTTGGTTCAAGCTTACTTGAGTCCAGAAATTTGATTACTCTTTTCACTTGGCGATACAATCATGGGGCACCACCAGCAGAAGCACGATGACAAGAGCAAGGGCGAATGGCGCAAGGAAGAGAAGCACCACAAGCATATGGAGCAGCTCGCCAAGCTCGGTGCCACCGCTGCCGGAGCATACGCCATGGTAATCATCCTGTTTTATTTTCAGCTGTGAATGGATGAATATTAACTACGTATATTCCCATCCATCGTCATGTATTATTAGGATCCAGTAAATTGAATTTTAACTCGGAGTATATGACAATAATTATGCAGCACGAGAAGCATAAGGCGAAGAAGGATCCGGAGCACGCGCGTTCGCACAGGATTAAGGAGGAGATCGCCGCCACCATCGCCGCCGGCAGCGCCGGCTTCGCCATCCACGAGCACCACAAGAAGAAAGAAGCCAAGAAGCAAGCGCGCCATGGATATCACCACCACTAGCTAGCTACTACCTACTAGTCTAGCTACCTAGCAGCTACAGTACCACTATATGTGTGTTTATGTTCACATTCCAGTGTTTCGATTCATTTCGGTATGGTTGTCCTCTATATGCATGCTTCTATATATGGTATTTTTAATTTTGTCTAGAGATTAATATTTGTATATAGACATGTACTGTACGTATTTGTTACGTGTATTTGATACTCTTTGTATATGCATGCTATGTTTGGTTGCTCACCAAAACATCGATTTAATTTGGTCTGCTCACCGGAACGAATCCAAAAAATGAATCTGCATGTATCGTGGTTTTGGAAGTTATGTTCAATCGTTCAACGCGGCACAAGCACAACGTTTTCAACCTCGTCGACTCCTTCAAAAAAACAAAAAGAAAACACCCTCGTCGGACGGGCTCAGCGCGCTGACTGTCGGCCCAAGAACGGCTCGGACACGAATTGGGTCGTATCATGTTTGGGCCGGACCTAAAAATTCGAACTTTGTATGCCCTGATTAGCCCGGCCTATTTGGCCATCTAGAGGAGAGTAACGGGCTAAGAGCATATGGGCTGTAACGGCCTATGACCCTTTGTTCATCTCTTTAACGGCCCATTCAGGCCATGCACCTGTCAATTCCTTCCCCAAACTGTAAAATTTCCGTGTATCGCCACAGCCCCGCCGGCGAGGTGAGAGATGAGCCTCACGGCGACCTTCCGCTCCGCGAAGATCCCGCGCGCTCTTCCATCCAAAAGGTCTGGCCAGCCAGTCCCGGCCTCGGCGTCCGGAGATCCTCCTTCTGAGGCAGCCAAGAAAAAGGCGGCGTCACCGTGGTGCGTCTACCTTATAGCCTCCTCCCGGATCCGCCGCACATATGTCGGCATCACCACGAACTTCCCTCGCCGGTGATTTCCTGACCATCTCTACCTCCATGTTTATTTCCATTCCTCAACTTGTCTTAGATATCTGTTGGGGGTATCTTGATCTTGGAGGAGCCGTCTGTAGATTATTGGAATCTTGGTTCCATTTGGTCACGGTTATTGCAATTTCCCAACTCATTGTGTGATTCGATAGTTTAGCGACTAAAATTCTATTGCTTCGCATAGTTTTAGTATTACTTAATGACTCATGGCGATTGGAGAACAAAAGGAAGCTCTTGTTAATGTGCACTTCCTTTGTGGCATTTAAGGTTTGTTGTAGCCAGATATATCAGACATGTGTAATGGGAACGCACTCTCCTAATCAAGCTTTCATGTAATTTCGTTTCTGCTTAGCTTCAACATGAACGTTGCCATCATTTCCAGTTATGTCAGTGTGAGAAAAATTGTACACTCATTGTATTTCCTCAGATCCTTCAGTCACTAGCAAACAAGAAAAAAAGGGCTTTTAGTCCCATGAACAATTAGCAACATTGCTGATGTCTGCCCAGGAACATCAAGATGTCTTGCTTAGGTTTATAGGATACATACTTCAAAGTGCAAAATACTATTCACTAATTTAATTTCTTGCTGCTATTTTTATTTACATTAATAATCTAAGCAAAGATGATGCTGAAACATATTGACATATTTAGTTATAGGGTTATTTGCATCCATACACATTGATATTGTACTTGTATATTGACGGAAGGAGCTGTTATCTGTAGCTTGCGACAACATAATGGCGAGTTAAAAGGTGGTGCAAAAGCTGCCTGTGCTGGAAGGCCATGGAACCTCGCATGCCTAGTTGAAGGTTTTGCTGACAGAAGTGAAGGTAATAACTGAAATTACTACTTGTCAGGCTAGTTTCAGACGTTGCTTGAGATGCTACTATAATCGACAGACACACATGTGAAGTTACGATATAACTTTTGTTTATTGCTAGCTTTGAATAAGAGTTAAAGTTGGAACTATGTTTATATCATCCCTTTCTGTTAAGTTTGTGTTACCATGCAACAGAGAAACAATGACTGCCTATCCTGATAATTGAGTAGCTCCCCTATCCTCTTTAGTTCTCTTATCTTATTTAAGGTAGCAGTAACTTGTTAGTGGTTCTAGGTATGTAATCCACTGGCATCTTGCATTTAATATTTGCTCCCCTGTTTTACAAAAAAAAAAAAAATGTAAGCATCACCAACAATTTCAATGATTTAACCCATAATGTTTCTGAACATAATATACTGCTGATCCTACCTGCTAGCATCTGCATTTTCTGTTTTGAAAAAGAAATGGTCAATTTTGTTATTCAAACATTGCAGGAAGATAACCTTTTTATTGGATCATGTTTTTGCAGCCTGCGAGTTTGAATCGAAATGGAAGAACATCTCCCAGAAAATGGGGCGTAAAAAGAGCGAGCCTAGCATTGAGTCAGTATTGCAGCATCGAGAAGTGGCCTTGTCCAGAGTAGAAACACTTATGGATTGTAGCCACCTAAATATCAAATGGCATCTAAGTTGATATTATTTATTCACTGTTGTATGTAAAAGCTCTAAATGTGCTCACCAGTTAACCATAAATTATGTAAAAAAGAATTCTCATGTCTTCCACTCGGCAAAGAGAACACTTTTGACATGCTATCAATATGGTCAAGATGGATGTTGTACGGTATTTATTATATAACAAACAAAGGGATATGAGGAAGAAGCTGTGACTTGCAACTTGTGTGTGTGTGTTTTATTTGTATATGAACATTATTTCACCAAGATAGATAGCCATACATTGAGGTAAATATTTATCTGTATTTTGACATTTAGCTATTGACAACAAAGATGCTGAAGAAACTTCATTTCCAGCTTTTGGTGGTGGTGTTCTTTGTTTGAGTGCAACGAAAGATGGAGCTAATTTTTTCAGGGTATCATATGAAAATACTGTTAAGAATATGGCAAACTTACTTGGCCTGGCCACAAACTAATATGAGATATTACTTCTTTCAATGCCTCAGCCTTTCAATTTTCTTTAAATATTTTTCCACATACTACAATATGATGTGTAATACACTGATCCATTTTCTTTCATTATTGACTTTCAGATTTTGTGAGCGCCTGCTGTGGCAAGGAAATGTTTACAATCCCCTCAATTGAAATACTTACTCAAAGCAAGCTTAAAAGCTGATTGGACACTAGTGGAAAAACAAAAAAGTTTTGATAATCACTGCAATTCAAAAGGAAACCAGATATTTCACATTTAAAGATAAATAAAAGCAACGGATGGATGGCACAAGTAACAAGTAACAACATAGTCTGATCACTCGTGCGGTCTACTAGAACACCAACACCCAGGTCACTGTCCAGCGGCCCTTACAAGTTACTACTATCAACAATTACACAATCAGCAGCACAGCATCAGCTTCATCAATCATCACTACGCTGAGGACAGGCAAGATCGAACTGATTTAGCACACAATCTGTCATATATCCATCGGCGTGTTCAACATAACTAAAACAGCAAGCTAACTAGTTTTTTCAGCAACACCATTTTCAACGGGCTGGTCATCCTTCACTTCATATACATACGCTTGATGAGGCACCTCGCTCATTGGTTGAGGGATCGGCAGGCCACAAAACTCTTGCGGAAAGTATTCGAAATCAGGCCCAAAGTTGAATTTGACTACACAGTTTGGCTCATTAGGTAGTGTATACATTGAAGCAGCTGGGTAGTACCTCCCCCCAGGAATATCCTGGAAGGCAATGCCCTGACAGACCCCATTCTTGAAGTAACATATCTTACTCCCTGCATATACAAAAACAATGGAATATTTAAAATTATTATTTGTTGACAGGTCAGGGAAGAAACGCTCAACAACTAAAATGATGGATGACATAAACTATGATTCTATGAATCCATGCATAGCACTGTATGTACAAAACACCCAATATCAAAGAAATTCAACACTAACGGTCTAGCTAAAACTTTTCAAGCATTACAGAAGCTGCAGAGAGAAACAAAAGGTGCTACAATGACTGGACATGTACAATTCAATAAAAAAATATAGCACACTATTATAAAGTTTCAGTTCATGCCATTAGAGTAGAGTAACGGAACCACAATTCTACGACAACCGCTACATATATCAACAGGCAGGACAAAAGCAATCTAAGAGATGTTATGATGTCGATGAAACCAAAGATGTGTTTGGTACGTGCACAAGGCAAACATGGGTGTCAGCAAGATTCTTTAAGGCAATAAAATGGAGATTCCTTATTATGTTTCTCAAGTCCTACCAATTTCAAGATGTTTCTGACATCATTTCATTTTAGCAGATGAAGTTAAATTAAGAACATTTGTATTTCTTTCTGCAAACAGAATGTCGGAGGGGTCTTTTCTGGTCCTTATTTTTTCCTTGACTTGTAGCCTGACAACTGTCTACTTTAATGCACAATGAACAACTATGAACAATACTATTTTTTCCTTGACTTGTGTAGCCTGACAACTGTCTACTTTAATGCACAATGAACAACTATGAACAATACTACACTCTCTTCTGACAAATATGCACAACCTCCACTAAAAACGGAGTACATGGTGATGAATAATGACTGAGTAATAGAGCTGTTTCAACAAAGCCACTGCATATCTAACACTCGTATGAACTTCCTGAGCTGCTTTCAGGATATGCAGATTCCTTTTCACGTTTTGCATAGGAAACAGATTGCAATGACCATCGTGCTTCTGGACCTAAAACTCTTCCCATTGTGCAGAATTTCAGATCAAAACAACTGAGAAGCTAGATTTATATACGCATGAGATGTGGAAAGCAAGTATCTACAGCTAGTTTAGATGGCATTTCTTTCTGAAATTTGTTATCATGAAACATTAAATATTCCGACTCTTTATTTCTACTAATAGTGTACATAACGGAAAGAGCAGCATGAGAAATCATTCGCCTTTAACTAGTTTCTACTGATTTGTTTGCTCGAATGTAAATGTTGTTTAGTAGGCACTGAATCTACTATACAGGAATTCACAGAAAAAAGGATGAAAAAAAAAACAAGTGCTCACCAGGAACAGGATCAGGCGTCTTGAGCTCCTCCTTTGGAACTTGCACATGCCAAGGCACTCCCCTGTACTGAATCACATCAGGCTGCTTGGGCTCATACCGCTCCCCATCAGGCAGAGAAATGTAGAACCCGAGGACATCTCCCTCTCCGTAGCCATCGTCGGCGTACTTCTCCCTCCAGGCCTTGTGCACCTTGGCACCATCAATGTCCCGGTACCCAAACCCATACGCGTCGTACCCGACGGGCGTCTGGAGGTCAGCCCTGTTGGTGGCCCAGCCAAGGCGGGTGTGGCCTGTGGAACCGAGATGCACGACCTTGACCTCGAAGTACCAGTCGCCCGCCGCGACCCCGCGGTTGGCGCGCACCATGCGGTAGCCCTTGGCGCTGCCGGCGGTGAGGCGGTCGTCGGAGAGCTCGACCCGCTCGGACTTGAACACGCGGGAGAGGAGCACCGGCTGGTCTGCCGCGTCGTCGGAGCGCTCGGCGGCGAGGCGCGGCGCGGGGACGAGGAGGAACTCCTCCTCGCCGCCGCCGGCGGAGGGCCTGGGGCGGGTGGCGGTGGATGCGCTGGCGCCGGCGTGGAGGGCCAGGCCGTGGACCGGCTGCTTGGCCTTCTTCTTCCCCTTCCGGGAGACCGGCCGGGTCCAGACGCTGTTGCCGCCCTTCTTCTTCGACTTCTTGCTGGGCGGGGCCGCCGGCGCGAGGGTCATGTGCTTCCTGGCGCCGTTCCCCGAGGCGTTGACACCGTCCTCGTCGTCGCCGTCGGCGGGAGCGTCGGGTAGCGCGAGGGCGGGGGTGCCTGCGTCGGAGGCGTCATTGGGGGTCGCGTCGGAGAAAGGGGTGTCGGGATCTGCGGATGCAGGGGTGTCGGGGAGGCTTGGGGTCGGGGTTTGGGCGGCGGAGGCCGGGGTATCGGCGGCGGGCGGAGAGGAGGGTGGAGGCGGGGAGGAGACGGAGGGGGGCTGCATCGCCGGCAGCGGCGGCGAGGGAGGGGACGCGAAAGCGGCGGCGTCAGACATCGCGAGCTGGAAGGGGATCAGGAAATTCGGAGGAGTGAGGGTTTGGTTTGAGTTGATGTTGGGGAAAAGCGCTCTATTGGGTTTGGGCAGTTTTCGCGCGGCGACGGCGCTCGAGCGCGGGAACGGGTTGCTACAAGGTGAAGTAGCCATTGAACTAATTTCTAGTTTCCCTTGGTAAAGTAACCATTAAATCGAAATCGTATGGTTAGTGTGTTGCCACAATGCTTTTCATTTTGTTCATGATGATAACAGGTGTAAGGTTCTTGCAGTTGCAGCGCAGGTAAAGTACTTAGGTTGCTACTCGCTGTTTCCGGTCAGATGTGACATGTAGTACGTTGTACTTTGTACCTGTTCAATAGAACGAGAACGACATCAAATTCATTACGGAGGGAGTAATAGTTAAGAAACACAGGCATTTGTAGTTCGGAAGGCTGTGTAATCTCCGAGATCCACGAAATTGATGAAGAGTGCATCTCGTGTTCCCAAAAGCACATATCAATTTTTCTGACTACAAACGGAGAGCGGCTGGCTGTCTTTCAGCTATCAGCATATTTGACACTGCATCAGGCAGGAATGGGGCATTTCCTGCTGCTCCAGAAGTTGATACAACTGTTGTTCTAGCTTTCTTTCTAATGGAACCTGACGCTTGTGATGCTTCCCAATCCACAGCACCAGAGCAGCGCACGACCAAAGCTTCCTTATAGTATAATAAAATGAACCACAAAGCATCCTCACACACACACACACACACACACACACACACACAAACCAAAGCAAAACAGAATAACGATTCAGCATGATTTGATTGCATGACACTGGAATGCGGTTCTCCCAACCAAAGTTAAGCAGTGTGTTATTTATAGTCTACCATTTGATAGCACACCGAGAATGCCAGTTGATCACGTGACAATACATGCAAGTTTCCAATTGTCATTGGTAGTTTGATACGGCCACAGTACTACTACATCAGCTTATGCTCAGCTCACTCATTATACACGAGCTTCAGACACTGAAACTAGAGTAACAGCAATGAGACTGCACCCATGACTCCAATTGGGATCAACCTGCATTGCCATTGAACAATAATGAGTGGTGATGAAAATAAAATGGCACACCAAGCCATGTTAAAAAATGTAAAACTTAAAGTGATATTGTAGCAAAAGGTGCACAGGAAAAAGACTGCATGTAAAAACCAGGGTAATCTACAATGACTTCATTGCTGAATTCTCCAACAAAATTAACAGACTGGTCACTTGTCAATATTCTAAACTTTCCAAGTTAGTGGGTGTCCACAGAACAACTATTCCTTAAACAGGAAATCACAACCACATTCCAAACCTCAGTACGTACTAGGATGCATTGCTCAGTGAAAAAGGACATAGTCCTCAAAAAAAAAAAGTGAAAAACGTACATACAGTTAAATGAGACAGTTACACGTCATCAGATGCTGAGAGTCATCCATGCAAGACAGATTTCTGTTGTTTGAAAAATAGGGGCACTATCAGTCCCTCACTCTCATGTTTAAATAGTAAATAGTAATAAGCTATTGGAACATGTAGATGCCACAACTCCATTACATGATAAAATAATAATTCAGCAGGTGATTGGTCACAGACTACAGTCAAAATAGTTTGGAACAACTGATGTTTTATGTTCTACTTGATTAGCTATCCAAATAATATCCAACTAAATATGAAACTGTAATCAGATATTCCTTGGATAGGGACAGACACCAGGGTTTATTCTCTCTGGCAACTCACCCAATATGATTGTGTTAACTGGTATGAATCATAGAGACATGCAGGAAAAAACACAATCTGTTCTTTAAATCCAGGGAAAAAAACACATACCAGAAAGTCTCTAACACTATAATGATATTACTACCTCCAGATTTTATTTGTTGACGCTCGGACAATGTTTGTAGTTCGCTTTTGAACTGTGATTCCTGTCCCAACGTCAATAAATACGGAGGGAGTAGATAATATTTTGAGTAACAAATAAACCAGGACTTCTCCTAAAAAGGTATAAACCAGGGCGTACTAGCAGAATATTCTAAAAAAAAAAGGAAGAGGAGCTTAAACACATGGGACAAAAAATATATATACAAAATTGTTAAAGCATTTATGAAATAAATAACCATGACACACTGATTTAGAACTAAAGAAAAAACAGTATGTGTTAATGAAACAATCAAAGTTCTTGCTAGTTGAGGGTTATGACTTATGAGTAAATAAAGATAGCTACTTAATAAAATACCAATGAAAAAATATGCACTATATACCCCTTCTCCAAGAATCAGCACAAACGCCACCAAGATACTTCTAGTCAAATTTGAAAACATACTACCTAGACAAATTATGGCAAGTTATTACCAAAATCATAAAACAACCTGGACTCTCAACCTCCACCTAACTGACCCTCGGCTCAGCATAGGTTCATAGATCAGCAATTCAAGTGGACATGGCTCGAATTGGATATGATAATACACCCCCAAAAAGCCACATAATCTACTCCTAAGTTTGATAAGAACAAGGCTTGTGCTCCCAATGACTAAATATTTCTACTACATGTTTTAATTTCAGAATACAACAAGCTAATTACAATAGCAACAGAAGGATGTGCCCTTCAAGGCACCAACAACAACCCAGAACTCAGCTATTTTCCCTATTTTCCAGAGACAGAACACAATAGATAGACGAATTACTATATCACTGTGCCCCAAATCAAAAGGTTCTATTCGACGGGCCATGGCTCCAAAGTACCCTATACTCACCCCAAAATCAAACCTGTTGATACAATTATCCTGGTGACCAGCCAAGATTCTAGCGTTCCCACGGGAAATTTTAACTTAAAGCGATCAGGGGCAACGAATTACAATCAGAATCAAAGTGGAATTACCAGCAAACAATCAGCGCCTAGTTGTAGTAGAGCTCGAGGCCCATGCCGTCGTGGATCTCGTAGTCCTTGAGGGTGATGTGGTCCTTGTAGATGTTGTACCACTTCTGGATGCGGATCTTCTCGGCCCGCGTCCCCGTCTGCGCCGCCACCAGCTTTTTGAGGTCGCCGATGGTGTCGTCCTCGTTGCACTTGACGCGCACCTTCTTCCCCAGCCGGTCGTTCAGCACCACCTCGATCATCTTCTTCCTAGTCGATTTCTCTTCCCCAATCCGTTTCCTTCACAGATCGAAATCGAACCCTAGCTTCTCACCCGGCGAATTCCTTCGAATGGGGGGAGCCGAGTCGTCGAGAGGACGAGGAAAGTGTCCTTTGGGGAAGAAGGCCGCGCCGCCCTCTCGTTTGTGCAGAAACGGCACGGCGGAAGTTTGCTGTATCTATGCCGTTCGTTCATAAATTCACGGTTCAGATTCAATAATGGCCCAAGCGACCAAGTCTCCCCATGTTTCTCAGAAAAATCCAGAAATTTTTGCCGAATACAGTACACGTCAGCGATAACACTGTTTACCAGCAAACGGAAGGATACGGGCCCGATCGCCTGGCGTGGGCCGTCGGATGTCCTCCACGTGGGAAGAGGAGATACCGATGCCTCGATCCTCCTCCTTCAACCGCGCACGGCGCACCTTCTTCCTTCAGGAAGCCTCCGCCGCCAGTTTGAAAAAAGAAAAAGAAAAGAAAAAAAAAGGAAAAAGTCTAGATGACCCCTCAAAGTATGGCATGTGGTATACTTCAACCCCCCCCCCCCCCCACCTTTAAAACAAGATTCTTAACCCCCTAATCTTTTCAAAACCATTTAAAAACACCCTGAGCTGTTTTACTAGGTTGTTTTGTCAACGTGGAAACTATGTGGCACTGTTTACTGCGGGACCCATATGTAAGCCTATGAGGAGGACAACAGGGACCTCGTATAAAAGCAGGGGAAGCGTCACCTGGAAGCCTCCGCTGGTTTCTTCCCCTTCGCCTCCTCTGTACTCTGTTGATGCGGCGATCAGGTGACGGGGTGATGATCGTGGGTGCCTGAGCAGATTTCAGACTTGTCCCTTCTCCTCCAGGATCCTGAGGTTTGTTGCTGAATACATCCTCATCCTTTTGCCCTTTTTTGCTTCACGTTGGGGATGGGTTCTAGGGCATCAGTTTATGGTGGGAACTGGATAGCAGGTTTGATTGATCTACATAGAAAAAAGGCATTAGCTTTACACCGATTTGATGTTATCTGATTTGAGATTAATGTCACCTTTTTCCCTTTCTTCACTTCACGTTGGGGATGGGTTCTAGGGCATAGGTTTATGGTGGGGACTGGATAGCAGTTTTGATTGATCTACATGGGGAAAAGGCATTAGATTTGCACCAATTTCATGTTATCTCATTTGAGATTAATGTCATTTTTTTTTGCTCTGATTTAGGGAATGGACCCATTAGGATTTCTTGCAGTTCGGTTTCATTATGGCGGGCAATTTTTTAATGTGGAGGGTCACTTGCAGTATTTTGGAGATACAACGGGGATGTCATATATAGAGGTTGATAAACTGTCTTTTTCAGAGGTTGAAGGCCACCTAAAGGATCATATGAATGTTGATCATCCTGTTCAGCTGCACTGGTTGCCTTCAGGAATGCAGCTGAGTGATGGGCTCCATTTGATTTACAATGATGACACATGTAGTGTGATGGCTTAACATACAAGTGGTGGTGAAGTGGCTGACATTTATGTTGAGGACATACCAGTTACAAAAAAGAAAGACAATGACTGGGAGCTAGAGAAGTTAGAGGCTGCACAAGCAGCTAATGATGAAGCATATGAAGGTGATGATGAACCAGAGAAACAAGTGGCAATGGAGAAGGACTTGATAGCGTGCAGAGAGTTTTACAAGTCTCCCTCAAAAGATGAAGAAGATGAAGAATACTCTGATAATTTGGATTCCGATTTCCAACCGAAAGACATTAACAGTTCTGGAGAAGATGAAGAAGTAGAGAAACTAAGGAATTTTACGAAGCAAGTGAAGTATGACACAAGGTCCAAGAAACTTGGTTACAATAGAAGCCAAACATTGATTAATGCAGATGCAGCTGTGCCTGAATTTGAGCATTTGCAAGATGAGGACAGTCCACATTTGAACTCAAGTGCTGATTACTCTTATGGGGAGAATAGTGAAGGTGAGACAACAAGATGGCTAAGCATTGAAAACAGATTTGATGCTACTTCTCTAATTCCTCTCTTTTCCCTTGGTATGGCATTTAGGTGTAGGAAGCAATTTAAGAATGCACTCGTTAAGTATGGCTCGGTAACACATAAACATCTTTTGTTTACAAAGGATGACATGGATAAGATTAGATGTAAATGCCCTTGGAAAGGCTGCAAGTGGATGATTTATGGATCCAAAACAAGCAGGTCAGAATGGTTCAAAGTAGTGACATTTGTTGATGAGCATTGCTGTCCACCAATAAGGAAAAACAAGTTAATGACATCAAGAAGGATTGCTAATAGATATTGGAATCAAATCAGGGACAACCCAATATGGAAGGTGGACTTGATCAAGAAGGCAGTCCTAAAGGACTTGTTATGTGATGTGACAATATCCCAATGCAAGAGAGCTAAGGCACTAGTGTTGCAAGAAGCCTTGTCTGCTACAAAAGGTGAGTATTCAAGAGTTTTTGATTACCAGCTCGAGTTACTTAGGACAAACCCTGGTAGTACTGTGGTAGTGACACTAAATCCTGATATAGTCATGGAGAAGGTGTTCCAGAGATTCTATTTTTGCTTTGATGCTTGCAAGAAGGGTTTCCTTGCTAGATGTAGGAGAGTGATTGGCCTAGATGGTTGCTTTTTTAAGGGTGCTATAAATGGTGAGTAATTATGTGCAATTGGATGGGATGCTAATAACCAAATGTACCCCATTGCATGGGCATCAGTTGAGAAGGAAACTTATGATTCTTGGTTCTGGTTTCTTGGCTTGTTGCAAAAGGATCTAAACATCAGTAATGGAGGTGAAGGGTGGGTTCTCATTTCTGATCAGCAGAAGGTATGCACTTCCTATTTGTTAACACTTATGAAATTAAGTTTCTCATACCTTTAAATTCATTTACTAAAATTTTCAACATAATCATCTCATGTAGGGTTTGCTGAAAGTTGTGTCTGAGCTTGTGCCTAGAGCAGAACATAGGATGTCTGCAAGGCACATCTATACAAATTGGAGAAAAAACACTCTGGGCAAAATTTGCAGAGGATATTTTGAAAGTGTGCAAAGAGCTCATGCAGAACTCTTTTCAACTACGACAAGGTAAAGATGGCACAAATAACATCGCAAGGAGCAGAGGACATGGTTTCAACTTCACCAGAACACTGGTCAAGAGCTTACTTCAAGCTTGGTTCGAATTGTGACTCTGTCGATAATAACATGTGTGAGAGTTTTAATAACTGTATTATGGATTCAAGGTTTTTACCAATCATTTCAATGAATGAGCTCATTAGATGCAAGGTTATGGTGAGGATCCAGAAGAATAGGACCAAGGCAGAGAAATGGCAGGGAACAATATGCCCTAACATTTTCAAGAAGTTGAAGCTTAATATTAATAGATCTGGTCAGTGTCATGTCCTTTGGAATGGTCAAGATGGATTTGAGGTCAAGGAGAAGGATAAGAGGA
Organism: Eleusine indica; assembly: GCA_030378355.1. Taxonomy (NCBI): domain Eukaryota; kingdom Viridiplantae; phylum Streptophyta; class Magnoliopsida; order Poales; family Poaceae; genus Eleusine; species Eleusine indica. Next base: position 54,072,680 of record CM059494.1, read on the forward strand.
AGTACACTGTTAATTTGGATCAGAAAACATGCAGCTGTAGGTATTGGCAACTCTCAGGCCTGTCATGTTGTCATGCAATCAGTGCAATATATATGGGCTCTAAAACCTTGGATGATTACGTAGCTCCTTGTTACAATATCACAGAGTACATGAAGACATATCAGTATTGCTTGCAGCCAGATGAAGGACAAGAGAATTGGCCTATTTCAGACATGTCTAAGCCACAACCTCCTGCCCATGTCAGGATGCCAGGGCGGCCCAAGACATAGAGAACACGAGAGCCACAAGGGAAGCCTAAAGGCACAAAGCTGACAAAGGTTGGTTACAAAATGAAATGCAGCTTGTGTCACAGCACCACTCACAATAGGAGGACGTGTGCACTCAACCAAGAAGCAGGCAACAAAAATAATACATATATCAAGAGGGATGCTAACAGGAAGAGAAAAACAAGAGAGGATGGTCCATCAGCTGCTGCACTAAATGTAAGTTCTTGTCTGATTTTCTTGCTTTTTTTTTTGCCCCACGTCATGCAATCAGGCCAACAATCATGTTCTTTTTGTGGCATGTGTCTTCTGTTAATATTGTAGGTGCCTTCTCAAACCTAACAGGCCAACACTATCAGGCAAGTGCCTATGGCGACTATAGAAAGAAGGAACACGTTAAGGGCAGCACCAAGTCAAAACCAGCACGCTAACACAACCAGGCAAGTGCTAAGGTCAACAACAGCAAAGAATAACCATGAGGCAAGTTCTAGTTATCAGGTTCCAAGATCAACTCGAGTTCAGAACCAGCTGCCCAGAACAAGGGCTCCACTATGCAATACTTCTCAGATTGCTCACCTCTTGTTTGGTGACAACCAGCCCTGAAGATATGCGGAACTAAGAGTCATATAGTTTTTTTGTCAAACACCATGTTTTGTTCCTTCTAAATAGACTCAAGACTTAAATAGTTTGAAATAGGATGGTGTGATGACTTCTGATGCAATCTGCCTTGCAAAAACTAGCACTTTTGTTATGGACGAATTGGTCAAACTCAATATATTTTGTCAAACTCTGAAATCGGTACAAGTACTATTATTTGTTTCCAATATGCTTTTATACATTTGTATCAAAAAGTGCGTTCAGCACAAAAAAAGGAAGCATGCATGTCGAATTTCTGCTGCAATTAGCCTACTCACCCACCTGTTGTCCACCTTGGCAACCCAAGCCACGTCAGCTGTCCACGTTGGCAAAACAGCCTAGGAAAACAGCTCAGGTTATCTTTTAAACAGTTTTAGAAAGGTTAGAGGGTTAAGAATCTGGTTTTAAATGTGAGGGGGTGAAGTATACCACATGCCATACTTTGGGAGCTTATCTAGACTTTTTCCAAAAAAAAAAAAAGAGGCCGCCACCGCCATCTCCCTCCCTCGTCAATGTCTTTGCCGCCCCCCTCGATTCCTCTCGGCTGCGCTGAACCCCATGTAGGCAAGATACCTCCCTTATCAGGGTAGGGGGAGCCTTCGCTGCCCCTTCAGAATCCGACTGCGTCTCGACTGTGCTGCATCTGTCACCGTGGTGCGCATCGTTGTCGCCCAGTTTTCCTCCAAGTATGCTCCTTTACATTAAAATTGTCATAACGGATCTCTAAATTGTTGGCAAATCCGATCTGACTTCTGTTTCATTTTGGTTGGGGCGCGTTTTCCTATTTCACCAGGATTCAAGTTCGGACTTGGACCTCTCGTCTATAAATCTAGTAAGATAGGTTTGATTCAATTGTCGACGGAGTTGCCTCCGATCTGTCTTGATCGTCGTATTTGCGCCACCCTATCGGTGTTTCTACCGTTGCTTCGAAACAGCGCCGCCCGGCTCGGTTGGTGCTGCCGGCGTAGATGGACTTGGACAGACGCGGAAGGCCTATCGTGTACCCTCCCACCCATGCCATCTTCAACGATGAGTGGGGTGAGATTGTCTATCACGTGGAGCTTAGCAATCAGACGTTGACTTATGTGGTTTCTCGCCCGGGAGATCCACTTTCACCGGAGGAAGCTCTCGAGACAGTAAAGGAGTTAATGAGGAATGACCTCGAGGAGGGTCTATACCTGTCCAGTGACTTCTACCCACCAGATACCCAGTCTACGGATACACGGCTCCCTTACGTTATTCCGGACTGGTACAGGCCAGAGGAAGAGGAGGAGGCATACACGGGCCATTACTCCGGCAAAGTCCCAGCCTCAGCCGAGGCCATCGCGGCTCTGGAAACGAGCGTGAAGGAGGGTGAGTGCAGCGTGTGCCTCAAGGACTTCGATACGAGCAGCAAGATCAGGGTGATGCCCTGCTCCCACCAAGCCTGGCTCCCACTACTTCCATGAGCAGTGCATCTTCACCTGGCTCCGCCAAAATCATGTTTGCCCGCCTTGCCGCTTCCCTCTGCCCACCGAGAAGCATGAATAATGATGAAGAGTGGAAGACGATGAAGCTAAAGATGTTGCAATAATAGACAATGTCCGAATCTTAGATGATTGTAATGTTTGAACTTTTAACAAAGCTAGTCCCTCTAGCTTATGGTTGAGTTGGGCAAAAAGGCTATGTATTGCACTTGTACAAGGACATGTATGCCTTGGATTGCCGGTAAACATCTTTTATATGTGTGAAGCAGCAATTTCTTCTCAAAATGATCATCTTTGATTAAACTAGCAATATATTTGGATACTTCTGTTGTTGTCATTGTTATATTTTTTTATGATTATTATGACCAAATAATGCTTAGCTGATTTTGTATAATATGGAAATAGACAATGGACATTTTTTCAACTTAGCTGGCAGGAGCTGAGGTTTATATGCTTCGAGATCCAGGAACACTGTTTCATTTCAAATTGAAATTGTATGATGTGATGACTTAAATGGCTGATTACCTTCTGGAAATCAACACAATTTTGTAGTAGTGATGTAACAAAAGGTTACAGAACATTCTTGCTTCTATAGCTATTGGTCGCCACCCTTTGGTTGTATGAATATTATTGGTACTTAAATTGGCCTAACACACAGCTTAACGTGAGTTGATGTTGTCGCAAGAGTCCCAGCATTTGTCTTAGATGGATTGTTTGCTTAGGAATTAGTCTCTTGCTGTAATGTAACTAGGAGATGGCTGTGAACTATTTTAGTAAGTGTTGTGACCTAACAGTTTTGGCTTGACAAAAGTATAACGAAAGGACCCCTTTTGCTCAATATGTCGCCACAATCTTGAAACATCTGTACATATGCTCATTGAATGTCCAACCGCTACATGCCTTTAGGAAAATATTGCAGGATGACCCCGTATTTCCTGATTTTGAAGCTTAGGAACTGCTAGGTCCCCTGATTTTGCGAAGAATGCAGAAAGAAGCAACAGAGGAGAGACATATGGATAATTCAAGATTTCCACCTTTTGTTTTTTTTTCGTTTGTTACTCTTTTCGGCCTAAGCGCACATCCAACTTTTGAACGAGTACAAGCTAGCTCATCTGTTTATCATCCAACTAAGCCTAGTTAGCTTCCAATTTGCTAATGTAATCCAACGAAGCCTAGTTATATGTACATGCTTGTTGATCCAACTAAGGCTCATGTATTACTATCTTGGCGGTGTATGTGGATGATATAATGATAACGGGAGATGATGTAGATGAGATCAAAGAATTGAAGAAAAGGCTAGGGAGAGCCTTTAAGGTAAAGGATCTTGGCCCACTTCGATAATTTTTTGGGATTGAGATTGCCCGATTACCTAAGGGTATTATCCTCTCTCAAAGAAAGTATGTCCTTGATCTATTGGATGAGACGAGAATGCTTGATTATCGTCCATGTGGTTCACCCATTGATATAAATCATCAAATTTGTGCTCAATCAGGTGATCTTGTTGATCGAGAAAGATACCAAAGACTAGCTGGCCGGTTGATTTACCTATGTCACACAAGACCTGATATTTCTTATGCAGTGAGTGTGGTGAGTAGGTATATGCATGATCTAAGAACTGGACACATGGATGTGGTGTACCAAATTCTGAGGTATTTGAAAGAAACTCGAGGCAAGGGGTTATGGTTTAAGGCAAACCAACACCTGAATATGGAAGGTTATTGTGACGCTGATTGGGCAAGCAGCAGGGATGATCGAAGATCCACGTCTGAATATTGTGTGTTTGTTGGAGAGAATCTTGTTTCATAGCGAAGCAAGAAGCAAGCGGTGGTGTCTCGATCTACTGCGGAGGCCGAATATAGAGTAATGACATTAGCTCTATGTGAAATGATGTGGCTAAAGGATCTTCTAAAGGAGCTCCGGGTGTTAAAGAATGAGAGTATGTTGCTATTTTGCGATAATATAGCTGCAATTAATATTGCAAACAATCCGGTGCAGTTTGACCGAATGAAGCATGTGGAGATTGATAGGTTTTTCATCAAGGAGAAAATAGATAATGGGTTCTTAAAGCTTGAGTATGTTAAGTCATGTGATCAGGTAGCTGATTGTCTTACAAAAGGATTAGGTCCTAAGGATAATGAGTTGGTATGTAACAAGATGGGCATATTAAATATTTTCAGCCCATCTTGAGGGGGAGTGTTGGTGTAAATAGCATATTTGTAAGGGACCTATTTGCATAGTATGAAATAGAAGAGAGAAGGGGATGTGTGCTGTGGGAGCATAGCGTCAGAAAATTTTCAAATCTCAACAGAAGGGCACATTATTTGATTGGTTGTGTTTTGGTTTTATGGAGTTGAGCTTAATTGTGACCACTGCTAACTGACTTTTAGTTTGCTGAGTTGTGAAATCTTTAATGGGAGCACGGTCATACTTTGTTCTCTTAGAATAAAATATCACTCTATATTTAATTTCTTTCTCTTTTTAAGTTTTCAAGTGTCAGTTAAATCATGCCACAAGTTATTCTGGATCCTTTGGTATATCTATGTCTTAATAGATTGTTCTCTGTAACTCCTTTTAAGTTCGTGTAAAAAAACTCCTTTTAAGTTGCAAAAGATATTCCATTACTATGCAAAAGATATGAAGTCAACAAACTATGGTTTTATTTGAGTATGGTTTGGTTTCTAACCAGCTGCAACTCTGGTTTTCCATATCAGTATCTGATGCCTCCATCGCGGTGCTTTCCTCTTCTCTCCCATGACCCTGGTTTGAGAGTAGATCTCACTGGGTCAGACCGGAGGGAGCCTTGCCCGAATCCGGTTCGCCCTTGATGGTACCGAGCAAAGATTGCTGATGACAACCATGGGAGGCACCACGGCCCTCGATGGGATTGCCTTGATGGTGAGCAATAGTTCCGGTCATATCAAATCTTTTTCTTCTTTTATTTTGTGCCTGCGCTGTGCTTATGGGTTTCCCCAAACTTTTAGCAGCGGGGCATTCAGCATAGACCTTGGAGTACACAGGATGGAAGCTCAAGCCTCTCATACCGTTGTCTCCAGACTAACATTGTTCTTTTACGAAACTACTTAAGGTAATTTTGGATTAGCTAACTCATAACAATGTCTGGCTTGCTCCTTTTTATTTGGATGAATTGCTCAACGGTGCTATGTTTCTTGAGATTAGGATAAAGAAAGAAGTTACTCCGCAGAGAAAGGTGCTAAAGGGAGAAATACGCATACTGAAAAAAAATCAGTTACAAGGATACGTTTTGCAATATATTGGATGGTTTTAGAGTCACTCATTATATATCCTTGCTTCTCATCTAACTATTAAAATTAATAGCTTCAGTATAGTTCGTTTTGTGCTGTACAATATTTTCATGGGATGTTTGCAAAGGAGGAGTGTCAATGTGCTTCTATTTAGTTCATATATTGATGTTTGTTAGAGCTTTCAATTTTTACATGACAATGTTGTACCATTGAGAGAATGATTGTGGACTGTCTCAATTTTTGTGTTCTAGCTTTGAATTATAGGTATCTTGTTGTCTAAGTCTGAACATAGAATTTTGCAATTGTGTGAAATCTGTTTGGTTGAGATCACACTTGGCTTGCATACTCATGTCCTTTTGTGTGAACACTAAAGTTACATGTTTGATTCTTTCCATGTACTGATTATCTCAAGTATAATTCGCTACAAAATGTGAAAGATGTGATTGATCATGTTTGGGTACCCGATTTTGCAAATTCTATTGCAAGGTCTCTTTTTCCAGTGTCTGTTGACTGTTTTTTGAAGGAAATTTAACCATCTCTGGTCAGTATTTACAACATAGATAGGATGCCAGATCTCTTCTACCATACATTTTCTATTATCATAACTAAGCATTGTTCTTGGATTATGCGCCATATGTTATTTAACACACTGTTTCCAATTTAGAAATGAGCTTTGAAGATGTTAATTTCTTTTACTTTTCATGGAAAATGGTGGCCTTGACTGTGGTGCCTTTTAATTGTTGCCAATGGCATATCTTAATTTATAATTTTTATTTTGGTTGTTGAAAACTTCTTTTTTTGTCTGGAGTACCAAAGCCATTGATTATTGTGTCAGATGTAAAAAAGAAATTGATGGTGGTGATGCTGGTGTGTGTGGGGGGGGGGGGGGTAGTTTCCTACAAAATTCAAGATGTGTGAACTGGAATGGTGTTCCAAAATTATACACCAAGCTGTTGTAATGCCATTTGATTAGTGGATCTTCTTCCTCTTAATTGATTGCATGAAATGATGTCATCATTAATTCTGGTTTGTCATGGACCACTAATATTGTTACTAATATATATACCACTTTCAATTGAAATTCTTTATCAGTAAATCAAATATTTGCTTCATGCTTTAGCATATATTTCATTAATTGATTTCTAGCTGTCTCCAGTAAAATGTTAATATGATGGATAATATTTTCTTCTATGCATGCTTCAGTAGTTGGCAAACTACTTTACCGGATTAAGTATTTTTTTTTCAAATATTGTTTTCTCTCAAATTTATGTAAATACCATTCTTATGGCATCAAACTCAGGCATTTACTGTTCATGTATTATTCTTTGCAGGTGTGAAGACTCACTGGTTATAGATAATCTTTGGTTTGACAGGTGCTATATGTGAAAAGGTGAATGAATGTCATCAAAAATCCTTTGCTCCTTGAGAAAGACTCTTTCCAGTTCAGAATTACATCATCAATGAAGGCAAGTTTGCCGGCCAGTATGACTAATCACGATCATCACAGCGGGATGGTTAGGAAATATAACTTTATTGTTGTATGAGTCGTTGTCCAAGAAACCCGTCGGCAGCCAGAAATAAAGTTCCCCTAGAACATCTCCAGCTAGAACATGAGTAATGTTTTCTTTTATGCTTTAGTTGAGTTACATCATGTTATTTGTTTCTGTCACACTTCCTTTAAAAAGAAAAGAAAGTTATTAGGACGCCCATAACCACAGACTCACAAACACATTGAAGAATGATCGATGATTATCTTCACTCTAGATACTCCCTTGGATATTCAGGTGCTAGATCTATCCAGCTTTCAAGTACTTCATACTCTGTATAAATTTTTAAACTGAAAGTCTCGTGTGGTTATAGATTTTCTTTAATTCCAATGCCAGTAGCTAGGTGAGTTGTCAGTGGATGTTCATGACATCATTCAGTTACATAGGTTAACATGTGCATTATCAATCTCTGGAGGAGTAAAGACACTACATAAGTTGGTTGTGAATATGTTGCACCCTCAAATCATGGTCGGACCTTAGACTTGATTTTTTTAGTAAAGTATCATTAGGCGTGGATGAAGCTGCAGCAAATAGCAAGCAACACTGCTCGTGTGATGACTGATGACCGCATGGTTTGGTGCTGAAGAGTGTAGTGCGAAGGCCTGGATTTTTAGATTTTTTGCTTGGATAATTTATATGTATCAAAATTGTATTGCACGTGTTTGAAAATATCTCATATTGTCATGTTCTTGGCTTCGGAATTATAAATTAATTTTAAGAAATGTTCAAACATGGCAGGGCCTAGAAGTTAGCTGCCACATTTGCTAAAATATTTAGTGTGCAGATAATCAATTTTCTATAATCGAGTTGTCAGTTACGAGTACCGGTGAGCCTCCATTGTGCCAGAACTCTGGACTTTTTTGTGCTACTCGAAAATTCATCATATCTTTTGAAAAATATAGTATAGTACTAATTAAGTTAATATCAACACAGAGTTAGCCATGAAAATATTTTATTTTCGTTGCAACGCACGTGCATGTAACTAGTTGATCTTTGTATTTCTCACACCACTTAAGTATACCACATTGAAACAACAATCGAGAGCTGTATCCGTGGTGTGTATATGGTTACTCATGAATGATGAGTTCAAATATAGAGATGAAACGGTTCATGACGACATACTGTTTCCTCTTATGTTTGTAGAATGTAAACTAAATAGTTAATTTTTGAAAATACCCTTTTCAAAGAGATAGATAACACAGTGATTGTCATGGGCTTGCAAACAACAGCATGTCGACAATGTCATTGCATAGAACGGGTTCATACATAATAGTGATATAGATCATACCAAAGCATTTGAGAAGCAATATTTACACACCATATCACAGTAGAAATTTATTTGGTTCTATGCCAGCACACATACTGAGGCACCCTGCATAGCATGTCTTGAAGATGCACAACCTGGTTACTGCCAAGAAATGGGCAAAAATATGTGGAGATGAAAATCTATTCAATGATAATACCTGTTCAATGCTAGGACTCTCAGATGGTGGAGGTGTCCTTGTCAGTGAATGAAACCTTGTTAGAAATAGTTGGTAGGTAAATGAAGAATGCATTTATAATCAGGAAAAAAGGAATAACAAAGTTAGTTTATATTACCATTGAGTCTTGATGCTGGTCCAGTATGGGTCGGATCGGAGTAGCAGGGACACTCGATGCTCCTTCATTCATGGTAAGAGGTGTCACAGGAAGTAGTTCACTCTCTCCTGATGCATTTCCAGTCGTAGCACCAAGCACAACAGCAACAACAGCAGTAGCACTTGCCGAGTGTACATTAGCGAGAACATCTGTAGATGAGACTACAATGTTAGAGTATATAGAGGCCCATGTAATCTGTGTACATAACCCGTCCTTTTAGGGTTTGAAGGAATACAAGGAATTATTTTCGGTCCAGTCTCAACATCATCAATGGCTAGTTGTGACTGCGCGCGGGGGGGGGGGGGGGGGGGGGGGGGGGGGGGGGAGGGGGGATAGTCTTTGTGTGTATTTCTTTCTTGTCCAGTCTTAAACTCCGCTGCGCCGATAGTTCCGACTGTAGGGGGGGGGGTTAGAGTATATAGAGGCCCATATATTAGGCCCATCTAGAGACCCATGTAATCTGTGTATATAACCCACCCTTCTAGGATTTAGAGAAATACAAGGAATTATTTTCTCCAACATACAGGAGCTTGTTCTTTTGCATGTTCTGCTACTGGATAGCATAGAATGCATAAGAAGAAATTACATGGCTGTCTTTAATGTGGAAGTGAACATATGAAATTAGTAGTAATATTGTACAACTGATCTTGGTCCGGTGGCGGCAATGGTATGTTGGCCACATTAAGGACACTGTCAACCTGGTATAACTTATATTAATTCTCTGAAGAGAGTAAGAGACCCAGGAGAAACACTGACACGTAGATTGTAGGTTTTTTCATAACAGTTATCCTTGTTGGGAGGAGAGCACTGACGCCAGCTTGTGATGCGACCGGGAAATCAACAGGTGCACCAATGAGTTCTTCAGCAGTCGGACCGAAGAAAACCAGCTCTACTGTTTTCACATGGTTTTCATTTCGTGTAACAATAGGATCTGTAGCAAAAAGAGGCAGCCGGTACCTGCAATTCAGGGTTGAAATAACCGGAGAAACCGGCCGGCTCGGTTCGATGAAAAACCGGCCGGTTAACCAGAGAAACCGGCCAGCTAACCGTTTGCTACAGTAACCAGGTCCGGTTTTTCTGGGTTAACCGGCCGGTTAGCGCGACCGGCCGGGACCGGTTTCCCGGTTAACCGGGATAACCGGCCGGTTTTCACCGGTTATTAAAACCCTGCCTGCAAATAACATGGTAATTTTTTGGGTATGTGTTCATGGAAGGGCAAGTCAAGTAATCAGAAAGAAACATGCAGGCATCCTACCTAGGTGACCCAGATGTGGAGTTACATGTTCCTCCTGTGCACTAGTAACCTGTTCCATGGAGCTGAACTGTTTTGTTGCAGGTGGTGAAAGCAAGATACCACCATGATTGATTTGGAACAATACTCTTAATCTTTGTGTGATAATGTATCTATTGTTCTGTGTAAAAAAAATGAAGGTAGATATACATGTTAATGATCGACAATAACACAAATATGCATCATTTATTTCTTCAAAGAAATATATTTGGAGGCATATCTTACGTAGATCACATGGGGGTTAGTGGAGGCCGCAAGATCAGAAACTGTTATCCTTTCAGGGCACAGCACGTATCAGTGACCTCTGCATCATGAAGTCTAAGCGAGTAAGATAAACTGAAACGAACCCGACGACGATGCTGTGCCAGTGTGCCTAGAAAGCGACTGAATAGAAGGAAAAACAAAGGAACCCGTATAGAATCTACGAAAAGGGAACGGAAACACAGATACATAGGATCCACGTAATAAAAAAAGACTACTCCGTAATCCATACAACGAACATAAGCAAGCAAGGAAGGGCACAACAGGTAACAGACAGAGTAGCAGTGAAGTCTGCATTATGAAGCCTAAGCGAGGGAGATGAACTGAAACGATTACGAACCTGATGACGATGTCGTGCCCAAGGCACGGACCGCACCGGGCAACAACAAACCGCGACCCCGAGAGGAGACCGAAGTAGCAATGACGAAGCAAAGACTTCCCAGGAGCAGTACCTGCAATGAATCGGAACAGGAAAAATGAGTCAGGTAGCAGATTTGGAATAAATCAAAGAACCGATAGGAGAGAAACGGAAGGGATCGGAAGAACAAAATCATGGAGGCGCAGAACGAAAAAGCATGCCGCATGGGAAAATGGCGGCTAGAAGCCGAGCACCGCAGGACAGTTGACAGGCGGAGGTTACCGAGGAAGAGAAAGAGTAGGCGATGAAGAGGCAAAAGAAAAGGAAAGAAACAGGCAGAGCCCAACAGGGCGAAGGCACTGGGGACGAAGCAGAAGGCGAGGAAATCGTCCGCAACTAAGGCTGGCCCAGACGCAGACGGAGGTCAGTTTCTTTGTTTTCGATTTACTAAAACAAATCCCATAAACTGGTTTGGCAATAAGGGCCGTACGACGCCGCAGGCAGCGTGAGTCCTAGTACGCAGATCAGAACTGCACACGGCCAGAGGCAATCGATAAACGCGGCCAGATACGCGCACAGTAAATGAAACATCAAACGGTTAAGCATGGGAGGAAAAATGGAACGGTTAAAACTTTCAAATTCACCACAGAGCCTACATTCCTTACGCAATAGGGAATTATACATATAAGTACTTGTTAAAATAGCAGAGAGTGAGAAGCAGATACTGTCACTCTACACAAGTCATTTCCAGAAACAAAAAAAGAAAGAAAAAAAAGAAGCTATCAACGACTTCCAACAGCAGGGAAACATCTTTCATTACAATTTCTTTTGCTATTGAAGGCTTTTTGCGAATTATTGTCTTCATCGGCCACAAGTTGACAGAAGTCACAATGAATTAATCGTACTCATACAACTACAACACAAAATCTGAGTTCAGGTAGGACTTTTGGTGTAAACCACCACATTCCTTTTGGTACAAGCCATCAATACCTGTTCATGCCAAAAACAGTTTGGAACTCATTGATCAATAAGGAGCCTGGATGATCACTAATGCACATGAAAAAAAATTGACCAGACAAACCGATTGTAAGCATCCAACATGACTATAATGTACCATTATGCACAAAAGCTTCAGCATTTAGCTGCAGCCAAGGTTTACATAACCGAATGAACCGGTAAAACCGGTCGGGACCGGTTCACCGGTTAACCGGAAAACCGGAATAACCGGCCGGTTAATCGGGCAAAAATCGATTTGGAGAGTCGGCTATCGGTAACCGGTTAACCGGCCGGTTACACCGGTTAACCGACTGGTTTTGGCAGTTAACCGGTCAGTTACACCGGTTTTTATCATAGAATTTCAAAAATAAATTTTTAAATTCACATTTGATGGTTAACCGACCGGTTTTTCCAATTAACCGCTCGGTTTTAACGGTTTCAATATATAAATTTTTTTTTGAATTTTAAAATATTTAAATCAAAACCGGCGGTTAACCGGCCGATCAGGATAACCGGCCCGGACCGGTTTTCCGGTTAACCGCGGTTTTGTTAACCTTGGCTGCAGCCAACAGGATGTAGTAATCACTACTGATGCATAATCAAGATGAACCACAGTCAAGAGCAGTCTTGGGGTAGAGGGCTTGGATTAAATACTTTGCCAACTTAACAAATGGTAAGTAAACAATACCAGCAGAAATCTATAACACCTAAGATTTCCAGATATGCATAAGAAAAATTTCAGATGTTTTTTATATATTTAATATACCAATAAAGCCTTAGCATATTATTTTTTATTATACTTGATATAATGATATCTACAACTTTCTGTCAAATTTTCCATAAAGCTATATTCTAGAAATAATTCTTTCGATGATCATTGTTTTCTTACCCCCGCAATACTACTTTTTACTTTGTTTATCAACAAATGATGAGGGAGCAACAATGTAAACGACAAGCTGAGCAATTTAGGGATCAAACCTGTCAGAATTCCTTGGATGTAGCAAGTGCAATGAACATTTCTCAGATGCCCTGTCTATACTGCGAAATCCAATAAAGACATGTCTCACCAATTCTTGTAAAGAGTTGGAACTGGAGCAGATAAAAAACATTCTGAGGTTCACTGCATACTTCAATACAGCATGTGCAATAGTAACCTCACAAGTACCGCCTTGGAAATCTTCAATCTTGAAAGCTACAAGAGCTCTTAAACAACTGCCTGTGCTGAAAGCTACCAATGAGTCATCTGTAGCAACATCTAGCTCTTCGGAAGGACCAACATCATCCATGTGCTGCTTAAAAAGGTAAATAAGATGAGGAATGCACCATTGAAGAACCATACAAACTCCTATACAACAAAATGCTTACCCAAAGAACTAAATCTTGCAAACTAGATGCGCTTTGCAGAAATTGGGACAAATGCCCTTTGTGAGCCACTCGTCATCTGAATCCCCACTTTCAGTTTCTTCAAGGATTTTACCCAACTATGATCCTACGATATCAACCACACATTATACACAAAGAAAATACATGGACCAAAATCAGACTTGCACACAAGGAAAACAAAACCACAACTTACCTCAATGTTGTGAAATGGCAGCATCATGTAACCAAACTCTTGCAGTACAGGGGTGCTGGTGACTCTAACTGATACATGCTTCTCTTTTGGTGCAATACCAATGACAGCCGTGATTAGCTTAGGTGCAAACTCGATAGAAAAGTTCCGCATACTTGAGCGCCAAATCTGAAGATGTTTTAGGCTTTTGAGTACAGTTTCACATCTTTAATTGACAGGCCAATCTCGAGTTGCGTAAGACAAGTGCATTCCTTCACTACATCATATAACTTGCCTGTCTCAAATGAACAACCCAACAGCTGTAACGTATCCAGCCTGTTATACTCAAAGCACTGTATATCCAGCTTTGAGAGGGGAAAAAAGCCCAACCGAAGCCTTCTCAAATTATTAGATTGCAGCTCTTCCAATGGGAAATCGGATTTGGCATCGTATCCAAGATTTATTAGTATAACCTCCACTGCACATTTCTGTGATAGCTTCTGGAGCCACCTCCACAGCTGGTAGCTGGTCCATTTTGTCATCTCCAGTCTAAAGTAATCAATAGGGCCAGGGTGGTTATCAAGGACCTCACTGATTACATGTCCTATATCATATGATTCCTGTTCAGGTAAGAAACGAACCAGCTCTCTGTCATGAAACACAAGTGCAGTTTGTTCCCAAATCCCTTTCCAGGGCTGGCTAAGTACCTTGCCACCACAAAACCAAATCTCCTGCCATGGGTCATAGTGCACAGAGGGCGGGGAAGAAACCAATTGATGGTGAGAGGGGCGAACAGAGCTAACAACTGTTGGTCTTGCTGAAGTAATCAGAGCATGCTGGGCTTTCCCATAGCTAGTGGGGCTTGTCTGAACCATCTTGCAAGCTGCAGGCTTCAACATCATTTCAGAGAGCTGATTCTTGACGACCTCCTTGCAGGGGGGCTCACCAGCAATGGGGGGATCCATGGCATCCCCCAAGGCATCAGGACCGTGGTGTAGCGTGTCGCCTCCACAGGTTGGTTGCGCCTTGGTACCACCAAGACTCTCATGTGCCCAGGATTTCTCATCTGTGGCGTACTGCAAGATAACTGACACAGGCCTTGCCATAGAAGATGCAGCAGGAGCCTCCTCCTGAACGAGATGGCCCGTCTTTGTGCCACAACTGCCATCTTGGGCACTGGGCCGGTAACCGGCATGGACACGATGGGGCTCCCCGCCACCGTGCGCCTCATCCGCAGCCGTGGGCTCCAGACCCTCTCCCGCGGCGCTTACCTCGTAGCTCCACCGCTTGATGTTGACGTTGTTGTTGAGACGAGCGAAGGGAGCCTCCTCGTCAGGGTCACGACCGCCCCCGGCATTGCCCTCTCGATCCTCCAGAGCAGCTCTGACGCGATAGGGCGCCCCGCCACCACACGCCTCATCTGCCACCGAGGGCAATGCCGGGGGCGGTGGAGCAAAGGAAGAAAAATTAAGATAGTAAATTTCATTTCATTAGTATAGAGTGGCAGGCAACTTCAAATGGAATTTATGAATACCAAATATATCAAGGCCTCTAAAACAAAGCCATTCCTGAACTACACATACTAAAAATAAAGGATAAAAAGAAGAAAAAGAATAGAATAGGCCCTCCAAAGAGATCGTAATAGAATAATCCCTTCAAAGTAACCAAAGACGAAAAGGAAAGGACTGTGCATGAGAACACAATTTATATTAGCATAGCATCAGCAAGGCAAGGTAAAACCAGTTTAAATCAAACTTCTACAATATCAGCATGCTCTCTTCAGTCACCATGATATATTTAGTGAGATAGCATGTGAACAGTCATGGAAAGCATCAAAGTATAACAGTATGTGGTTTATCAAATGTGAGTACAGTTGCAAGTTGATCTTTGATTTTATCAAACCACAAGACTTCCTACAAAGCTATAAGAACCATAGGTACATATTATTCATGTACAGCAATATATAAAATTTTGTTCAGCCACTGGTAAAGTTCAACATATTCCTCTGTCAGGACACTGGTTCTTCTCCCTTTTGCAAGGAATTTGTGGGCAAGTAAGGAAGCTACATACAGGTGGAAAGTGTGCAAAAAATAGAAAACGTTTTTCGGAGGATCTTTGGTTTGGATCTGTAGTTTAGCTATTTAGTCTGGGAATCATATATCTTGATTATCGAACAAGGTGTTTGCATTGCAGATATTTAAAGTTTACATTTAGGAGGGCAGGAGGAGAGATCGGAAACCTCAGACCTGGGTGTTGGGAAACAAGGTTTCAGCAAGATCAAACGGCAGAAGCAGCACGACAGTGAACAGATGAGCGGAGAGGAGTGGAACAGGGCATATCTCTATATCCATGAGTCGGTAACTAAACGGTAACACGGTAGGACCAGTTTGACAGGACACCACTGGAATCCTCAGTGCAAGTCATGAGGGTCAAACTTATTGTTGTTATGACCAAAATACCACTGATATGTATTTGCCAATCAAAGTTTGAAGCTGCAATGAGTACAACAGCTATGAAACTTGAAAACGCCCCTTTGACCCCTCCATGCCTGCCAAACTTGCAAATGCCTTGCTTTACTGTCTAGAACCATTTGGAAGTCAAGTAATATAAAGGTGTTCGACAACTTTGATATGGCAGTCAGACAAGCGTTTAGGTAGTATGCACAAGATCTGCATCATAAAGGTGCAACAAACCCTCTTGGTGTGGCAGCCTTGCATGTGTGTGAAAATCATGTAATCTATATTATGTAGTCTTTTGTTTCTGGGTCTATTCATGTTAATTATTCTTTCATACCTCATGTAACCTGTAACTCTTAAGATTTTGAGACTTAATATATGTTTAGGTAAGTTCAGGCCTAACATGATTTCATGAAAAGAAAATAATGTAGGATTTTAATAAAAAAACAGGAAAAAGGCATGTAACCAAATAAAATAAGCCCTTAAAGGAAAATTCAATGTGAAAGATTCCATTATCTTTAAATAACTCTTGGTTGCTCTACAATAGCATACAAATCACTAGGGCAGAATAATTCTTTAGGCTTTCCATTTCCAGTCAAGGCTTAGAGTGAACACCAAATAAAGAAGAGAGAAAAGGCAAAAGTATTGTACAATCACCTTGCTATAGAGACCATAAATAGTAGGAACTGATGATGATAGACGGCCTTAGATGTTAAACTGCCCTTCACCATTTTTTCCCAGGCATTTATTTTGGCATGGTACCTATGAATGAAAAGAGAGAGAGTTATTAGTTGACAAAATATATGATCAAGAATACCCCTAACCCCAAATAACAGTGTACCTTTCCTACGAGTAGCTGTCCACAGTCTCATCTCGCCACATTTCACATCAATCATACTATTGGGAACAGGCCATCATGTGCTTGTTCCAATGCTTTAAGTTTGGAAGGCCATCGTGACCACCAGCATGAAAATAAAAAACTGCCTTGCTTTTCTCCCCAGAATAAAGTGATAGCCTTTCCTGTACAATGTGCCAAAACATTTGCACCTTAAGAGTCTGAAAGAACTCCAGAAAGGGACTGCAATGGTGCCCGCATTGTGAGCAGCTACCATGAGTGCACTATTTTACAGGTGCCTACCTCTAAATACTGAAATATGCATTCATATCATATATTCATACGAATCAGGCATTGTATACAATGATACCTGGTCGAATTTATCACATGGTACATGCAATGCAAAAACGAAAGGAACATTACGATGCAAACGCAGTATGCAGTACCAAATTTGATACTCATCTATATAGTTTTATAATAAAAACTGAAACAATGATTGAGGCATACATAAAGGCCAGATTTCAAAACTGACTTTTGTACAATCATTCCTATCACATTGATCCAATTTTCTGTGTGTCATTTCATTAAGAAGAAGAAAATAAGGTATAAAGGAAGAGGCAGAAAGCCCCTCCTGAACACAATCCACATCACACACTCTTGATTAAAGGAGGCACAGCACTTATAAGCATTTTGATCTGATTACGAATGAATTAGTTTCTTGTAGCACCATCAACCCATGTAATCAGGCTCATATAATGATGAAAGTAAAGTAGCACTAAGTCTGTGGAATTTGGTTCCACAATACTATGTCTGGAGTAAGCAGGTCACAGGCAAAGTAAGGAGAGAGAGAAGCAAAATGACTAGTTAACTGCTTGATGACAGGACCTGTTCACCAGAGAGGGATCATCTGACATGAAGTCACATCACAGTGGTCACTGCATGTGGGTCCAATGGCTGGCAGCCCCACATGTTGGTGCCCCTGGCTTCACATCAGAGGATATCAATCCCTGTTCACCATATTGACAGCTAACAAGCCAAGCATATGCAAGCAGTTGTATTTTTTTTTCTTTCGAAACAGATTCCTCCACTTCCATTCCCGAAGAAACGGAGATCAAAGTTTAAGCACTTGGGGTTTAAGCAACAAGAAAAGCAATGACCCCTACACAGGTACCAGGTCTCTAGAAATAACTATGTAAGGGACCAAGTCCTATGAATAGGAATAACTATGATAAGTTCCCACGAGGCTACTAGCACATGCAAGCAGTTGTATGAGGAACCTTTGTTTAACTGAAACTCATAGTACAACTGAGCATCAGTTGATGCTGTTGATCATTCTTAGGATTGCTATATACTGTGAAATAACGCAACAAAGAACTATAAGGGTTCATTTTCATGAAGCATCTCATTATTTCAAGTATTTAGTGGTGTGCAAGCCTGCATCTTCCATTTGGACGAAGCACAAGACCAATACTTGGAGTAGCATAGCAACGGAGAGGAAATGTAAAACCACTTTGAATCAAGCTCATACACTCCCACTCAGTCACTCACAGCATGTTCCTCACTTCAGTGATCTACTTGGCGTGGTAGCAAGTGAACAGTCGTGGAAAGCATAGACACAACAGTACAAATTCAGTATGTGCAGAGCTACATGTTTAATTGAATCACGTGGTGTTGCACAATTACAATCTGCATAACCTCACTAGGCTAACATAAATCAATCCTGTAGAATGAGGGACATCCTGATCACACCAGTTACCCATTTAAAAGCACATACATCAGCAAAATTCAGTCAATACAGGAAGAACAGGGGGCTAGTAAAGGGAATACTTTCCTGTGACGCAGCTGACGGGCGAATTCAAGAAAGGCCATGGACGACAGTACGCCACACGGCCGACGGGTGAGAACGGGCACCCGGCAAGGCAGGGGTGGTGCGGCAAGAGCGTGCCCCAGCCTCCAAATCTAGAACGAAACGAAGGGAGAGTAAATCAAGCATCGGATGAAGGAATTTCAAAAAAAAAAGGGAGTAATTTGGAAATACAGGAGAGAGAGAGATCGGAAACCTGGGTGCTGGGGAAACATGGCTCCGGCGAGGTCAAACGGCAGAAGCAGCGCGACGGTGAGCAGAGCAGCTGAGAGGAGGGGAACAGAGCAGATCTCTGTATCCATGACCAAGGATGACACGGTAGGCCCAGTATGTCAGGACAGTAGGACACCACTGGACAAACATATGAGACGGTGAGCAGAGCAGCCGTTACCGGACTAATCACATCACATCCCCCCCCCCCCCCCCCCCCCCCAAAAAAAGAACTAATCCCTTTTCTATCCATTACGGTACGTAACAATACGAAATTTTGTATCACATTACAAAAGAAAAGAAAAAGTCTGCGTGTCAAACATTACTTGCACATCACGGAGATAAACTGGTTCATATAAAAAAAAACTGTTGAGTTATCGACGATCGCAGGCACATAGATCGAAGTAGAGAACGAAAACTAAAAGTAATAAGAATAGAGCAGATAAAATTCTTTATTGAATAATTCTGACGAAATTATAAAGGGGTGTCTCATCAACTATTTATAAGGGAAAAATTCTACTTCGTGTTGGGCTAGAATTAGATAAGGAGCCCATATGGGCCAAGAGTCTTTTTTCTATAAGGTGAACCTGACCCATAAGCGTTTTACAACACTCCCCCTTGGGTTTTTTATCACGATAAACATGTCTCATAAAAACTCCTTAAAAACTCATTGGGAAAAATAGAGAAAAGAGCACATATTACCGTCACTTGTATTGTACGCATTACCTCATCAAAAATCTTAATGAGAAAACTTTATATAAAAAACTCATAAGAAAAAAAAGTACAATGCTTTAATCTTCATGATTAATTTTTATCGATCTTCATAAACGACATGAATTATCTTCGAGATGATTCTTTAATTCGGGAACGTGATGTACTTAGGGAAGTTCTTCTCCTGTTTCAAGCACTTCTCTAAGTCTTCTCATGTCAATACCATGTCGATACTTTTTAAGAGTGCAAGCTGGTAGTGCCTTTGTAAACATATCTACAATATTATCATAAGATCGAACATGAGTTACTAAAATCTCTCCCTCCTCTTATAATTCATGCGTATGGAAGAATTTAGGTAACATATGTTTTGTTCTGTTCGACTTTATGTATCCCGATTGTATTTGTACAATACAAGCGTTATTATCTTCATAGATAACTATAGAGGATGGAGTATACGATACTCCACAACTATCTATTATATGTCTTCACATCCTTCTGAGCCAAGTGCATTCCTTAGCGGCTTCAAATAATGCGATGATTTTTGAGTAATTTGTTGATGTAGCAACAATCGTCTACTTCGTTGATTTTCATGAAATTGTTGTTTCACCAAATAAGAACACATATCCAGTCTGCGAGATTGACTTGTGTGGAGTAGATAAGTAGCCAACATCATTTTACCCAACCAAGGTTACTTCTGCATTCTTCTTAAAAAATAATCCAAAATATTCAGTTCCTCTCAAATATCTTAATACTTGTTTAATGTCTTTTCAATATCGCATAGTTGGTGCCGAGTTGTATCTAGCAAGTAGATTAACAGCAAAGCTATATCGAACCTCGTACCATTTGCAAGTTACATCAATGCTCCAATAACACTGAGATAGGGATATTGAGGTCCCAATAATTCCTCACCTTTCTCGTTTGGTCTAAATGGGTCTTCCTCTGTATTGAGTGATCACACAACCGTAGGAGATCTAAGTGGGTATGTATTTTTCATATCAAATCTCTCTAATACCTTCTTGGTATAGTTTGATTTATGCAATAATATCCCTTCGTGGTTATGCTTAAGCTACAAGCTTAAACAATATATAGTCTTACCAAAATCTTTCATTTTAAATTCAGACTTTAAGTAAGAACATGCATCTTCGACGTCCTATGTAGTGTCAATGATATTTAAATCATCAACATAAATAGAGATTATGCAATAACCTTTTTCTGATTTTTTAATAAATACACAAGGACAATCATCATTCTTTAAGAATCCTTTCTCCAGTAAAAAGTTACTGAGTTTGTTATATCATAATATTCCAGATTTCTTTAAACCATATAGTGACTTCTGAAGTTTGACACTATACAATTTACGTTCTTCTTTATTCGGGACTTTGATTCCTTCTGGAACTTTAATATAGATTTCTGTATCTAATGTTTCATACAAATATGCAGTGACTACATCCATAAGTCGCATTTGCAAATTCATATTCACTGCCAATGATATTAAATACCGGAAAGTAATTCCATCATTACGGGAGAGTAGGTTTCTTTGTAGTCAATTCCTGGTCTCTGCGTGAAACCTTGAGCTACGAGTCTCGTCTTATATATAGTCACTTTATTTTTAGCATTTCTCTTCGTGACAGATACTCATTTGTGACCCACTAAGAAGATACCTTTTGGTGTAAGGCTTATATTACCGAACACTTCTTTTTTCTTTAGCAAGTTCAACTCTGCATAAATTGTTTCTTTCCACTTTGGCCAGTCAGGACGCTTCTTGCATTCCTTCATTGACTTTGGTTCAGATTCTAAGTCAATCTGTGTTCCAATTGTGTCAGTAAAATATGAGTCGACTTTCATTGTCTTTTTATTGTATACTATTCCCATCTCAACATAATTCGTTGAAACTTCTTCTATTATTTCATTTTCTAGATCCACATCACTCAGAGGTGTGTTTAGATCAGGAATTTTCGGTAACCCATCATGAGTTTCAAGTATGCGCACATTCTCACTTGGGATTTCTTTTTCAAGGCTCACCACTTCGTGTGGTTTGCTTTCACCATCTATATTCTTCTTTTGATTAGTTTGCTTAGGCTTCTTCTCCGCAGGACGTCTCCTACGAGCTTTAGCTTGAGCTTGTACTCTAGGTTTCTTTGGTGCCCATGTAACCGGATCACTCCCCCTCTTTCTAGCATTCGTTGCTTTTGAGGAAGGAGGCGGGAATTCCATATAGTCATCTTCTTCAAATGGGATGTCTTTCAGGTGCATTTGCAGCCGATATATAAGACTTCACAATGTCTCTTGTATTGGTGAAAACTTCTGACAGTTCATTAGCAACCCTCTGTAGATGGAGGATTTTCTGAACTTCGAGCTTAGTTTCTGTAGTGCGAGGATCCATTCCTTGAATTCCTTTAGTTTCCCATTCTATTTCACGACATTCGTTCCAAGAGAGATACTTTCCTCCCCCTAATGCCGAGAAATGATCTTCATTAAAGATACAATCAGCAAAGCGAGCCGTGTATAGATCCTCAGTGAATGGCTCTAAATACTTGATTATGGATGAACTTTCATATCCAATGTAAACTCCGAGTTTTCGTTGTGTACCCATTATAGTTCGCTGAGGCGGAGGGATAGGGACATACCCAACACATCCAAATCTCCGTAAGTGAGAAACATTTGGTATTGTACCATGCACTATTACTAATGGTGATTCTTCATGTGTAGCAGATGGCCTTAATTGAATTAATGCTGCTGCGTGCAATACTGCATGCCCCCCAATAAGAGGTAGGCAATAAGCGATTCTGCAATAATGATCGTGCTATCAACTTGATCCTCTTAATTAATGATTTTGCAAGGCCATTTTGTGTATGCACGTGTGGTACAGAGTGTTCACTTTAATACCCAGACTCATACAATAGTCATTAAACACCTTCGAGGTCCTGACATAGGGTTAATAGGTCCACATATGTCTTCTTGAATTCGTTCAAGGAATACCATTGATTCTGCTTGAATCTTAAGCTTTGAGGGTCGAGTGATGAGCTTCCCTTTTGCACATACAACGCACAAAAAAATCTTCTTAATTTGATAAATATTTTGTTTTCAAGTTCTGACCATTCGAATTCTTCGTGATTCTTTTCATCATATTGAGACCTGGATGACCAAGTCTATCGTGCCATGATCGATAGGCTTCTTAGTTGCTAAATACGGTCTTGAACGCAGCAAACTCTTTGTGTGGTTTAACATAAGTGTAGTACATGCTTTCTTTAATGGTTGGAAAACTTTCGACGATAGTCTTGTGCTCTCCATCTTTCTTGGTCATAATGAGACATGCTTCGCCTTTATCATCATTGGTTTTTACATAAAATTCATTTGCACGGATATTCTTGAAGTTTAACAATGTCCGAGTAGACTCGGGATAAAGTAATGCTTCATGGATTACTAGCCGCGTACCATTCGGTAGGACGATTGTGGCCCTGTCTGTGCCAATAATCCTAGTGTCATTACCAATGACAGTAGTTATATCTCCATCATACTTTCGAAGTGTTTAGAAATAACTAGTGTCCCTTAGAACGGTAGCGGTAGTGACACTGTCTACGAGACAAAGCTCCTCTTGAATACCCATATACTCCACGATTCTGTAATTAATATAATAATGTATAATCAACAGAAATAATAATATAAACAATTTCCACACCAATATGATATATTAATGAGAAAATGTTTTCTCTTCATGACATTATATAAATAAACCACTATTAAAAACTTAATGCACCCCTATTACTAATGCTTAATTCTAATGGAGAACTCTTGATTCTAAGTAGTCTACGAGACTAGTGGGAATCTCTATGCAGATCCTCCTTATCCTCTGCCATGAGGTCGTAATCAAATTCAATATCAGAAGCCTTGTTTGGTTCTCCATCACCTTGAGCTTTGTCTAATGTACCAGAATCCATCTTCGTGATGTCTTCTTTGGTTTGTGGAGCTTCAACATAGCAAGCTTCTTCCTGAGTTCTTGGTACATGGCGACAATGTGCTTAGGCGTGCGACAAATTTCCGACCAATGTCCATTCATGCCACATCTATAACATTTCTGGTCCTGTTTTCTATATTCTCCCCCTGAAGGCGTCTTCTTTGACTTCCCTTTATAGTTCTTCTCGAACTTGTTAGGGTTGTTTTGCGCCTTCGGTGGTGCCTTCGGTGCTTCTTTACCCTTATTGTTATTCTTCTTGAATGACGTGATATTTGCTTCTTGCGGTGCCATAGAGCTAGTAGGACGAGACAAATGATTCTATTTGATCAATTCTTCCTCCCCCTAACAATGCATTGCACAGGGCGACATAAGAGTCATATCAATGCATTGCTCAGGGCAACATAAGAGTCATATTTGTCCTTCTTGTACTGGCGTCTCACAAGGGTGAGCTTAGGATGAAAGGTGGAGAGAGTCTTGTGGATAAGGTCGGGATCTTTAAGATCTTTGCCATATAGCTTCATGCGTGACACAATACTATAAAGCTTGGTATTGTATTCCTTAACAGTCTTATAGTCTTGGAAGCGTAGATTTTGCCATTCGCGCTCCACTTTAGGAAGTAAAACTGCTTCAATTTGCTCAAAGCGATTACGAAGTGAGTCCCACAAGACCTTCAGGTTACTTTCGGTCATGTACTCATTTTTCAATGTAGTATATAAATGATGCCTCAGGAAATGCAGGGACTGAGCTTGCTCCACTGCTGTTGCAGTAGGTTCTCCATTTTTGGGCATAATTGTCTTCAAGAGATTTTTTCCACTAAAGAGAATTTCAGCATCAAGAGCTCAGGACAGTTAGTTACTTCCATGGGGGGTAAGCACATCGAATTCTCTCTTCACAAGGTCAGACATCTGCATTATATCATGGTGCAAAAATTACTTCGTGTATATGTAAATAATATCTCCAAGTAATAGGGGGCATAAGTAAAGTGGTATAACAAAAACTACATGTTTAAGTTATTTTTATTAGTATTTCTACATAAAAAATAACCAGTAAACCGTGAAAACGAAATAACATAAGGACTATAGTACATCTTGATATAAATCTGGAAAAATTTGGGGTGTTATATGCAAAACAACACATTCCCGTGAAATTTCTATATATTTTATGATTTTCTGGTAATTTTCATAATTTCCAGCGGCACTGCAAAAATTACGTCTGTTTCTATGAGAAACAGAAAATCCCAAAAATTTAAGGACTTCTTTGTAAAATTTTCAGATATTTTTCGCTGATCAGGCTTTTAGTGGGCCGAAAACCAGCCTAATAATTGAGTCCGACCCGTTTTCTTGTAGAGGATATAAAAGAGATGAAACCCTAGAGTTTCTCCACTCTCTCCCTCATTTTCTCTCTTGCCCGCCCGCCACTTTCTTTTCTTTCTCTCCTTCCTTCCTCCTCTCTCTTCTTCCTTTCTTTCACCGACGCCACTTTCCTCAGATCCACCGGGGGGGGGGGAGGAGGAACCGCGCTCGCGAGCGCCTACGGCCTCCCGCGGCCAGCACTTGCTTGCGCGGCGGGCCCGGCTGTCGGCCTGGCGTTGCGTCTCGCGTGCGGCCTGCCATCGGCGCGGGAGGGGGGGGGAGCGCGCTGGCTGGCTCCCAACGTACCATGCGCTGCTGGCTCAGGCGACGTGGCCTGGTGCTGGAGTCGGGGGCGGCCTGTCGTGCGTTTGCGCGTGAGCCTGCCCGCGGGGTGGGGCCCGATGGCCTGGGGAGCAGAGCGAGGGGCGCAGCGCGCGCTGCTGGCTGGAGCGGCTGGGCGCTCGGGCGGGCTGGCACGCCTCGTGGACTGAGGATCGGGGCGTCCAGGCGTCGCGGCGTCGGGCCCGGTGCTATCGGCCGCACGCTCGAGCGCTTGGAGGCGCGCGGTGCTGGCGAGCCAGCGGCGCCGTGCATGGCGGCTCGGGAGCTTTTCTTTTTTTTTTTCTTTTTCAACCTGCTATGATATATGGAGCTGCGTCGAAGGTCCGGTGGGACCGGATCTGGGCTAGCATGGCCTAGATCTGAGCCACACGGAACGGATCTAATGCTCCACCATGTTTCTTTTCCTTCTTCTTTGATCTTTCTATGATGGATCCGGTCACCTTCACCGCTAGGGTTAGGATAGATCCGGTTTTCTTATTGCCATCTTCGTGGCTCGCGTTGGCGGAGAGCACTCACGCGGCCTTTTTTTTCGAACTTCTGGACGTACCCCGTTTTAGATCTGGATATATCACATCCTCCCCTTGCTGGTTTCAGATCCCGTTAGAGTTGGGAGATTGCGGGCGCATGAGTGTCGTTAATCTGATTTTATTATTTCATAGTGCCGCCTCATATGGTAGGCTTTTATTGTTGTAGATCTTGACTGCAACGAGTTAAGATTTTTGTGGCGATCTCCTGTACGGATCTTGACTGCAACGAGTCAAGATACAAAATTATTCAAAAATCATACCTTTAATCGCCGAGTAGATGGCCGGCTCTGTAGAGCGTGCTAATAACATGTTGAGTTATCGACAATCGCAGGCATGTAGATAGAAGTAGAGAACGAAAACCAAAAGTAACAAAAATAGAGGAGACGAAATTCTTTATTGAATGATTCTGACGAAATTATAAAGGGATATTTTCTCAACTATTTATAAGGGAAAAACACTACTTCGTGTTAGGATAAAATTAGATAAGGAGCCCACATGAACCAGGAGTCCTTCTAGAAAGTGGACCTAACCCATAAATATTTTACAACAAAAACAATCCCGCTACTGCAGACGAGATGAGAGAAGCCCAGTTTGGCCAACAACTCGTCGACCGAGCTAGCTGCTTTGGGAGTCTTGGGACCGGTTTCCCTACAATACTGCCGCGTGTCGTAGAAGTCACTGAACCATGGATCCCATGTGTTAGGGAAAGACAATACGACAGTGAAGCCATGTCCGCTCCTTCGGTGATACTCCAACCTTGAGCGGGACCTGCTCTGCCGCTTCCTGCTGCCCAGCAAACAGCACCATGAGGATGCTGCTGTGTGATCAACAAGCACGTCCTGAAGCAAGAGTGCCATGGAGAACTGATTCGAGGATCGACGTCTCGGATAATGCGACATGCAGCTTAGGCCTCAAGACAAAATGCTTAAAGGAAAAGCACAAAGAGACCATCATCAATCTGTTGGTTACACTGTCAAAGAAGTTCAGGGCTCACGGGTCTTCTTGCACAGTTGCACGTTGGGATCGCCTCTATCACAACCTGCCTAGCAAAACACCATTCGCGACGCGTTCTCTCGTTCGCTCATGCATTAGTTATGACTGTTTTTACCAAATAAATAATATAAATACAATACTACCGAATTTATTTGCTGAAGTTAAAAGACACAAGAGCTACGGTTGTAGTAAACCTTTTGGGATGGTTATGGGTTGCTACGGTTTATCATGTTAGTTACTCTACTAGCCTTTTGTATCCTCTCCAGAAACTAGACTGGTCCAACCTCCAGTGGACGCACTGGTCCGAAATCCAGTTTAGAAACGGGTCCATACTATGCGGCTGCAAGGTCCCTGCTCACACCATCCCAATTTACAGACTGTCAAAGAATTTGTGTTGTGCACAAAATTTCACTCAGCAGCCTCAAAAATGGTTTAATGGATAGTACAACAAACAGAGATAAACGTGAATGGAAAGTTCTTTGTTGGAACAGAAGAGGAATCAATTCGGATAAAAAGTGGGACTTTGTGAGGAGCAAAATTATGGAATCCCACTGTGATATCATATGTCTGCAAGAAACTAAAAGGGAGCAATTTGATATCAACTTTATCAAGAAATTTTGCCCACCAACCTTTGATCAGTTTGAATATTTGCCCTCTGTTGGGGCATCAGGGGGCTGTATCACAATATGGAAAAGCTCCAGGTTTACAGGGGCACTCTCCTTTCTCAATGAATTTGGCATCTCGGTGGAACTTACTTCAAAAATGACTGGTGACTCTTGGATCTTAACAAACATTTATGGACCATCAACAGCAGACAGAAAGCAGCAATTTCTGGATTGGATGAAAAACATAGATATGCCAGACGACATAGACTGGTTAGTTCTGGGTGATTTCAATCTAATGAGGTCTCCAAATGACAGGAATAAACCGGGTGGCAACATCAACGTGATGGTGGATTTCAATGAAGTAATCAGCAGCTTGGGGTGGATTGAGTTACCCCTAAAAGGCAGAACATTCACTTGGTCGAACAAACAAGAGTGCACACTTCTGGAGAGACTAGATTGTTTCTTCACATCAGCTGGTTGGACTACATCCTACCTAGGCACACTAGTCACTCCGCTGTCCAGAGACACTTCGGATCATGTACCATGCTTGGTCAACATCATGACCACAATTCCTAAAGCAAAAGTTTTTTGGTTTGAGAACTTCTGGATGGAACATGAGGATTTCTCTGTTGTCATGCAACATGCTTGGGCACTGCCCGTACAACAAACAGACAAAGCCAGAAGAATTGTTGCAAAATTCAAGAACTTAAGAAGAGTCCTTAAAGCTTGGCAAGCACAATTGTCCAACCTGGCTGATACAATAAAGAATACCAAGCTAATCATCTTCCTCCTGGATCTTTTCGAAGAGATGAGAGATCTCACACTTCAAGAATGGAACTTTAGAGATATGTTACAACAGCACCTAGCATCTCTTCTGCACAAACAAAAGATTTACTGGCAGCAAAGGAGCACAGTTAAATGGGTCAAGTTTGGAGATGCTACAACAGAATTTTTCCATGCTAGAGCGTCTATCAATCATAAATACAATGCAATCACTAGCCTAGAAGCTCAAGATGGAACGACAGTTACTGGACATGAAGAGAAAGCAAATATTATTTGGGAAGCTTTCAAGGAGAGACTAGGAACTTCTGAAGCAACAGTTATGCACTTTCAATTAGAGGACCTTTTAAACTCTTCAGATAACTTGGCTTGGTTAGGGGAACCATTCTCAGCAGAGGAAATTGATCAAGTAGTAGCTAACCTTCCACACAACAAATCACCAGGTCCAGATGGTTTTAATGGAGACTTTATCAAGAAATGTTGGCCAATTATTAAACATGATTTTTATGATCTATTACAAGCTTTCTATAAAGGGGAAATATGTATTCAGAGTATCAATTGTTCCTACATCACACTGATTCCAAAAATCGATAACGCATTTAAGGTGGAGTATTACAGGCCTATTTCTTTACTCAACTCCTCCATCAAGCTGATCACCAAGGTTTTGGCAAATAGGCTACAAGCTGTCATTCTGCAACTCATTCACAAAAATCAGTATGGTTTTCTCAGGTCAAGATCAATACAGGATTGCCTAGCCTGGGCATTTGAATATCTCCATATTTGCCACAAATCAAAAAGAGAACTCATCCTTCTCAAGCTGGATTTTGAAAAGGCCTTTGACAAAATTGAGCATCAAGTCATCATGCAGGTACTACAACACAAAGGTTTCTGTAGTAAATGGCAGAACTGGATTTCACAAATAATGAGCTCTGGCACATCGGCTGTTCTACTGAATGGTGTACCTGGTAAAACTTTTCACTGTAAAAGAGGGGTACGGCAAGGTGATCCTTTATCACCACTCCTTTTTGTGCTAGCAGTAGACCTCCTACAATCAATCTAGAACAAGGCTAAAGAGCAGGGAATTATCAGATTACCTATACCAGTGGGTGGAGGAGCCGACTTTCCAATAGTTTAGTATGCAGATGATACATTGCTTGTCATGGAAGCTTGTCCAAGACAGCTCATAGCACTCAAAGATTTATTGAACACATTTGCAGATTCTATAGGTCTAAAAGTGAATTATAACAAATCAATTATGATACCAATTAATGTTGGAGAGGAAAAAAGTGAAATCTTGGCAAGGACATTCAATTGTCAACAAGGCACAATGCCCTTCACATACTTGGGATTACCAGTGGGAACCACTAAACCATCAGTACAGGACTTCATGCCCATAGCCCAACAAATAGAAAGAAGATTGGTGTGCTGCTCACAATTTCTCACAATGGCAGGGAAAATAGAGATGGCCAACTCAGTTCTCACCTCCATGACCACTTATGTCATGTGCTCCATGAGGATGCCAATAACCATTGTGAATTTAATAGACTCTTATAGAAGACATTGTATATGGAGGAAATCAGATATCAATGCAAAGAAACCACCTTTGGCAGCATGGTTAATGGTTACTCGACCAAAGGATCAAGGGGGACTTGGAGTTAAAACACTGAGAACTCAAAATGATGCACTGTTGATGAAAAACCTACACAAATTCTTCAACCGACAAGATCTGCCTTGGGTACAACTATTGTGGAAAAACTACTACCAGAATGGAAAATTACTTGGCATGCAGAAAAAAGGATCTTTCTGGTGGAAAGATATTGTGAAAATTTTAGATTATTACAAAGGACTTGCCTCACCAACAGTAATGGATGGAAAGACAGTGATATTCTGGGAGGATGGATGGCATATATCTCCAATGAAATTCGTTTATCCTGAACTGCACTCTTTTGTGAAACAACCAAACATTCTCATGCATGGCTTCATGCTAGAGACAGATGTGACCAGACTATTCCACTTACCCCTATCAGTTCAAGCTTTCACTCAACTGCAAAGTCTCATGGAAATTATACAGCAGGTAACTCTCAATCAAGAACAGGACATCTGGACCTATATTTGGGGTTCTCAGACCTACTCTGCATCTAAGGCATACAAATGCTTGATGGGCCAACAGGAGGTGCATCCTACATACAAATGGTTGTGGAAATGCAACTGCCAACCAAAACACAAAGTTTTCTTTTGGCTGTTACTAAAGGACAGATTAAACACAAGGGGATTACTCGGAAGAAAGCATATGTACTTGGATGATTACAACTGTGAGCTCTGCATTTTGCAAAAACAGGAAACACTCAGACATCTCTTCATTCGCTGCAATTTTGCCAAAGCCTGTTGGTAGTCGATTGATATTGCAATATCGTAGCAGCTAAGAATCACACATGTAATGAAATGGCTGTGACGGAAACTAGTGGTCCCTTTTTATATGGACATTATTGTCATGATGTCATGGAGTATATGGGTTTCAAGGAATGACTGGTTGTTCAACAACATTGATCCCACGGTTGACAAGTGCAAAAGAATTTTCCTCAAAGAAATGAAGATGGTGCTGCTTAGAGCAAAAGGAAGACACCAACATAAACTGAAACAATGGATTAATCAATGGACCTGATACAACAATCTTTCAATTTTAGTTTACTTTTTTTATTTTTCTTGTTTCAACCACCTTGATTTCAGTTGTTTTCTCTGTAATATCTACTCTACTTATTTCGTTTTAATAAATTAACCTGTAGGGGCTTGCCCCTCCAGTTCATTCAAAAAAAAAAAATAGCAGCAGGAGCTAAGCAAGCACCACCAGCTGTAGAAGAAGCAGCAGCACCTTGTAATCTAGTATTCTGCCACAACGACGGACGCAACAGTATGTTTCATTTTGAGGTCCCCCCAGGGTAAGTTAATTCTTAATGTGTATTTAGTTTTTAATTATAGTTAATTTGTACTTCATGATATGGAACTAGTTTTGGTTTACAAGATGATATGTTTTTCATTTCATTGCCGATGCAGGTTTGATTCAAAGATCGCATTCAGGATAGTTGTTACGACACAAAATGAAAATGGTGACTTTGTTTCCCGGCATGATTGGTGGACCACTGGAATGATGTTGGATGAGTTAGAAAAACACTTTCAGCATGTAGAGCGCAGAATTGCTTTTGACATGGATGTTGTCTTCTATGGACACTGCAAGATTGCTCGATTTATGGTCATTATTGAAAGAAGTAGTGACTTGGCCGGAATTTTCCTAGAGTTCAGCGAGATTAGGCTTGTGCCCTTGATTGCTAAGATATTTCCTAGAGGCCAGAAAGGTTGGAAGGAGGGCTTAATAGCATTTTGGGAAAAACATAGGGAGAAGGTATTTCATCAATTCAGTAAGATGCAAACTCTTGCACCACCTCGAGAGAGGAGGCGGCAAAAGCGAAAGGCGCGACCAGCAGAAGTTTGTAAAGCCCAAGCATCTCTAGAGCAAGAAGATGAAGCTCCACAGCAAGAAGATGTAGCAGCATCAAAATTTGAAGGAGCTCCACAACAAGAACATGTAGCAGGATCAGAATCTGAAGCAGAATTCGAAGAGGGATCTGAAGAATATTTTGCTACAGCACAACCACCACCATCTGCAGCAATTGCAGCTGCTTTTCCACTTTCACCACCACCCTATGCAACACAGAAACAACCATGTGTTGATGCTGAGCAAGTCTTTTCTAGTATATTGGTGTCGTTGTGTAGAACAGAAATAGAGATCAAAGCAAAAAGAGCAAAGGCTTCACCTAAACCTAGTCCATCAGCAACAAAGGCTTCACCTAAACATACTCCTCCAGCACCACCAGAGCATCATACATACCATGAACCACCCTATAGTCCCCCTATAATAATTTCAGATAATGGCTTTGATTGGAGTGATCTCATCATTGAACCACAAGAAGTTGAAGATATTGGGAAAGAGTCACCAGAGTTTGCAGATGAAGAGAAAGTGTATAAAACTTTTGGGCTCAATGATGGCTTGTTGAGAGGAAATATGGCTAGAGCAAAGAGGGATGAAGCAAAAGCTTCTAGGAGACCTGCTGCTGCAGTTCCAGTCATTCTTCCGAAGCTGCAAAAGGAGATGGATGATGCAGCCATCCCTGTGCATGACAAAGTTCCTGGTGAGCCAGTGTCCTATTTGGAGAAAGGTGATCCTGATATGGCAGTGGACACGGTCTACTTGTGCATGACTGATTTCAGAATTGTTGTTAGGCAGGATGCTATTGTTGAGGAGTTTGAGCTTTCATTGGTGAAATCAGACAAGGATCAGTTCACGATAACGTGTTTTGTCGAAGGATGCCCATGGAGAATTCATGCTAGAACTCAACATGACAAGACCGTCCTGGTACACATATTGCTTGACCGTCCTGGTACACATATTGCTTGTCTTGGATTAATCATCCATTTCATGTTTTGCCTGTCATTTTTGTTTCTTACACACATAATATTTGTGTTGTAGATTCAAATTAACACTGTGGATCATAAGTGTGCTTCCACACTAAGGACCTCTAGGATGGCCAATCAAGCTTGGGTTGCAGAGAGAGTCACAGCTGATTTGAAGAAGAAACCCAACACTGGAGCAAGGGAGCTCCACAGATTGCTGCTTGAATGATATGGCATAGACATCCCCTATCCCACTGTCTATAAAGGGATGAGAAGGGCTACACGTAAGCTTTTTGGAACCTTCGATGATAGCTTTGATTGGCTGTGGAGATTCAAGGCTGCAGTTTTAGCGAAGAGTCCAGGAAGTGTGGTGGTAATAGACACCCAAGATTGTGCAGATGGATCAAAGCAGTTCAAAAGGTTCTTCTGCTCCTTTGAGGCCTGTCGGGTTGGCTTTGCCTACGCGGTGAGACCATACATCAGCTTAGATGCAACAATTCTAAATGGGAGGTGGGATGGACGTCTGGTATCAGCCAATGCAATAGATGGGCATAATTGGATGTTTCCCTTAGCATTTGGCTTTTTTGATGCAGAGACCAAGGACAACTGGACATGGTTCTTGGAGTAGATTAAAGAGACGATTGGTGATCCTCCGGACCTTGCCATCTCCTCAGATGCCTGTATTGGGCTTGAGACAGCGGTGACGGATGTATTTCCTAAGGCCGAGCATCGGGAATGCTTCAACCATTTGATGGATAATCTAAAGAGGCAGTGGTCTAGTAATGTCTTTTGGCATATGTGGATTGCGGCAAAGTCATATACACTAGAGAGGTGTGATAGACACCTAAATATTGTGTGTGAGGCTTGCCCAGATGCACAAGTTTGGCTCCAGGACCACCATAAGATGATTATGTCAAGGAGCATGTTCTCTAAAAACATCAAGTTTGATTATATTAACAAGAACTTGACCGAGTCATGGAATGCATGGGTAAAAGGATTGAAAGACCTTCCTATGGATTCTTTAGTTGATGCTTATAGGGAGAAGCTCATGGTCCTATGGTACAAGAAGAGGAGGATTTCAAAGATGCTACCTAAGGGTGGCCTACTCCCGGCTGTAGAATTTGAATTGAATGCTAGGTCTAGGGGGTTGAAACATCTTAGAGTGGTTAAAGGTTCAGAAACCACCGCTCAGGTCCTGGAATTGCACAACGAATTAGAGGTTGTGAGGCATATTGTCAAGTTCACAACTCAGTAATGCAGCTGCAGAGAGTGGCAAGTCACTAGCAAGCCTTGCTGCCATGCTTTGGCTTTCATCACTTCATTGAGGACACCTGTTCTGGACAACTATT
Source organism: Eleusine indica (assembly GCA_030378355.1). Taxonomy (NCBI): domain Eukaryota; kingdom Viridiplantae; phylum Streptophyta; class Magnoliopsida; order Poales; family Poaceae; genus Eleusine; species Eleusine indica. The sequence continues at coordinate 54,106,376 of CM059494.1, forward strand.
GTGACATGTTCTATAGCGTATACCTCAATGAAGTTGCATATGACGGGGAAATCCCAGCTTTATGTGATAGGAACCAGTGGTCACAAGATGATAAAGGTTTCTACTGCATGCCCCCTCCACTAAAGGAGAAGAAGGGAGGGAGGCAGAAGAAGAATAGATACCCTTCATGTTTTGAGAAGGGCAAGCCAAAAAGACAGTCTAGATGCAACAAATGTGGAAAAGTTGGGCATAGGGTAAAAAGTGTAAGTTGCATGTACCATGTTCCAAAGAAGAGGTAAGACCACATAATGTTATCTGTGTCATTATCTATGTTGCTGCTTTGTAGTGTACCTATGTTCCTGCTTGTTGAGTTTTGACCACTTTACTTACATGTAATGGCTATTTTTGTAGGGTCAGATGCCTCAAAACCAATGTAAAGTTGGGGAGGAAACCGAAGGTATATGTTGATGATCTAGAGGAGGTTAATGAACCAACACTAAAGAGGAAAAGAAAGAGGGCAATACATGTACCTGGTCCAGAGTCAAATGATCCTGTCCAACTTGAACCAAGTGCAAAGAGAAGGAGAGGCAGACCTGTACATGTACCTAATCTAGAGCCAAATGATCATGTCCAACCTGAACCAAGTGCAAAGAGGAGGAGAGGCAGACCTATACATGTACCGGATTCAGAGCCAAAGGAGAAGGAAGAGTACTCCAATTGGGAGGAAGAGTACATGCCCTGGGAGAGAATTCAGTGCTCTCAAGAATGCTCCCAAAAAAAAAAAGCTTACACCAAGGAGGAGAAAGAATGAAGAGTGCAAACCTGATCCAGTGATGAAGGAAGAGTCCCTGAATAAGGTCAATTGTCGCATAGCTATATAGAGTTAGTCAATTTAAATACTTGCATAGTTACTTATTGTCCCTGAATAAAGGATAAAGACAGAAATTGTAGCATAGCTATGTAGAGTTAGTCAATTTAAATACTTGCATAGTTACTTATAGTCCCTGAATAAGGTCAACCAAAATAGTCATTACCATGTACCATGTTCCAAAGAAGAGGTAAGACCACATAATGTTATCTGTGTCATTATCTATGTTGCTGCTTTGTAGTGTACCTATGTTCCTGCTTGTTGAGTTTTGACCACTTTACTTACATGTAATGGCTATTTTTGTAGGGTCAGATGCCTCAAAACCAGTGTAAAGTTGGGGAGGAAACCGAAGGTATATGTTAATGATCTAGAGGAGGTTAATGAACCAACACTAAAGAGGAAAAGAAAGAGGGCAATACATGTACCTGGTCCAGAGTCAAATGATCCTGTCCAACTTGAACCAAGTGCAAAGAGAAGGAGAGGTAGACCTGTACATGTACCTAATCTAGAGCCAAATGATCATGTCCAACCTAAACCAAGTGCAAAGAGGAGGAGAGGCAGACCTATACATGTACCGGATTCAGAGCCAAAGGAGAAGGAAGAGTACTCTATTTGGGAGGAAGAGTACATGCCCTAGGAGAGAATTCAGTGCTCTCAAGAATGCTCCCAAAAAAAAAAAAGCTTACACCAAGGAGGAGGAAGAATGAAGAGTACAAACCTGATCCAGTTATGAAGGAAGAGTCCCTGAATAAGGTCAATTGTAGCATAGCTATATAGAGTTAGTCAATTTAAATACTTGCATAGTTACTTATTGTCCCTGAATAAAGGATAAAGACAAAAATTATAGCATAGCTATATAGAGTTAGTCAATTTAAATACTTGCATAGTTACTTATAGTCCCTGAATAAGGTCAACCAAAATAGCCATTACATGTAAGTAAAGTGGTCAAGCCCCCGGCCTCAGGACTGTACTACCACAAGCCGCCATTACTTGGACAATGGATTTCGACCTGTAGCCAACAAGGAGCACTAAAGCCTTTCATAAGCAGAGCGCAGTTTTGAGAAATGAGGCCGGCGGCCTAACAGCGAGGGGTAGAGCATCCAGAGCGCAGAGATCGAGCGGCCTAAGGTAGCCCAGAGTACGAGAGTGTTTGTTTCAGAATTTCGAAACAACGACCAACGGCCCCGGTTTTAAGTACATAGAACCCGCCCTCGGCAATCGAGGTGGGACTAAACTCGTCAAGGGGCACGCGGCCGCTGGTTCCACTAATGGGCCACCAATCGAGCATTGAGCCCAACATAGCAAACAGCCCGAAGCCCAACACGGTTCTCCCGTGTTGGCCAAACAGCGGTCCCACAGTTCAGACCCACATGTCAGTGAGCGAGTGTGGACCCAGGCGCGTGCGGGAAGTCGGGAACTGAGGGCCACTGTTCTTTCTCCAGTTCTTGAACAACAGTCCATTTTTTTGTTTTGATTCATGTTTAATAATTCAAACTTGTATATATTGCACATTATTGGTCCAAATAACCTGATCTTTTTTTTCTACAATCTTAGAAAATTACATTCTATCACTTTGGCGTCTTTTATCATGAAAAATGTTTAGTAATTTTAGTTCGTAGAGTCATACATTAAATGCAACTTTTTTACATTCTCTTCACTAGTTTTTCTTCTAACGACCATAATGATTTTCGCAATGAAAATTTGTGTGTATGTATAAATCATGCACACATGTCAGTACATTTTTTGGTTAAATTTTTACAAGAACTTTCTCTTGTGTAGCTTCATTACACATGGACTTTGGCTCTATGTTCCATAACATAGTAGCCATATAGTCCTATTTCAAAACATATTTTTTTGTAAAATCATAAAAGAAATTAAATAAAAATATAAATAGGTAAAAAGTGTCTTGAAACAGTGACATGCTAAGTTTGAGTTCAAAAATCAACATATTGGTGGATTAAAAAATGATTAAAATAATTGAGAAATCTACTATTTAATTGTCTTTTTTCTATCACTTAAAATAAAATAAGTTTTCAAGTAAGATTTGATGTGGACTACTATCATACAAATATAAAGTTACAGATTTTTTGGGGAATTTTTGAAAAAAAATTGATCCATGTACAGTTGAACAAAAATCACAAAAAGTGTCACTGCCAGGTGGGCCCGTTGTCCTAGCCCATTTCCAATACTGCAGTGAACCGCGCAGCGTGGAGTTTGGTCCACACATCAGTAACTTTGGGTAGGTTGGGGTCTTGCGACTGGATTCCAAAGGGACGGCGCAGGTCGGTCAACAGGGCCCACCACCGAGGCACGCCTTCGTCCACGTGTTTGGCCATCTAGTTGCACAAGTTGGCTTATGGGCCCTATTTTTTCGCGGTCCACATGTCATTGATGTTTATTAGTCTCTGACATGTATCCTTTTGCATAGATGGACGCTTGGCTTTTTTATATGCCAAGTTTCAGCTCACTTCGCTGCACTCTCCACTCCATTCCGTCACCTCCTCGCATCCCGCGCCCGCTCCTCATCCTTGGCTCCTCCGCTTCCCTCCTTGCCTCTCCGTCGTTGGCGACATGGTGGCCACTTCGGCGGCGATCAGGAGGATGGGGAAGTGGGAGCTCTCCGCTGACTCCTTGGGATTCATCAACGGCGGTGACTCCACCAGCAACGGTGGCGGCGGGTCGCGGTCGCGGTCCAGCAGCAACGGCGGCGGCGGGTCGCGGTCGCGGTGCAGCAGCAACGGCGATGGCGGGTCACGCTCGCGGTCCAGCAGCAACGGCGGCACCAGCAACTCCGACGCCTCCTATTCCTACAAGTCGGTAAGAAACCTCGTCCCTTTCTTGTCAAAGTGTAGATTTTGTATAGCTTTTAGTCGATTATGTGTAGATTTGTTTCTATTTTGTGTAGCTTTTAGTTGATTATGTGTTGATTTTAGTTGTCGGATAAGCAGAGATACACCATGTCTCTCTAAAAGAAACTGAGCGACGGCAGAATTGAACTGAGTAATTAAGTAATTAGTAATCTGTAACATGTAGATGAAGATGACATATAAGCAAAGCTGAAGCTGAATCTAAAGAAGCGGTGTTACCAGCATTGCAACAAGAAGTAATGAAGAAGTAAAAAAAAAGGAACAATTAGACCTGATGATTATGTGTAGATTTGTTTCTATTTTGTGTAGCTTTTTGTTGATTATTATGGGTAAATCTTCTCATAGGTCTCCTCTTTGTCCAATTGTTCCCTGCCGCCAGAGCTTATGGGCGAGGTCTACTGGTGTGGCCTCGACCGATCTGGTCGCCTTTGTGAACATGGCATTACTGCCAAGAAAAAGGTCTGCTTTGGAGACAAGGATACTGGGCGTCGCTTTTTTGGCTGCCCATTTGAGGTTCATGTCTTTTCTTGATTTAATTCTCGCACAATTGTCTCTTAATAGGTTTGATGTGAGATACTTCGTGTCTGTTTGCAATAACACTGGTAATCTGTGAATGTTGTTTAGAGAGAGAGAGATAGCTCGAGTTTGAGGTATAGCTATTTGCAATAGCACACAATGCTGCAATTTTTGATGATATGTTGGAAGTTCTGTTTCCAGTACTCTTATTCATGCTATGCATTAAGAAATAGTGAACCATCAGTCTTGTCAAAAAATGGTTGTTATACCTCACATTCCTGATCATTCTCACATGGAAAAATGTTGTTTCTGGGAATTCATATCTGATGTTGATTGACATTTATGTTATGCATGCATTACTACAACATACTGTTCACTTCAAAGTTAGCATTCTAGTGAAAGTAAAGTTACTTGACACAAATCTTAGTAAATAATTGTTATTATATCAAGTTAAAGTTCCTATACTATGACATGTATGACTATCAAGATATGTTAGGAAAACTAAGTATCCTTTGTTATTTTTCATTTGCACTTCCTTGTACAGCTTATCTCATTTGTCTTACCTTTTTCATTGCAGGAGGATGAAGAACAGTGCAAGTATGCGGAGTACCGTGATCCTCCTTATACCAAGAGGATGCAGAGGTTCATCAAGTACCTCTGGATCATGGGACAAGTGGCCATGAAGAAGGCAAAGGAAGCTAATGATGACCTACTGGCTACTGCTGAAGCATCCAAACTAGCAATCCAGATGAGGAATGAAGCCGTGGAGAAGAAGGATGAGCTGCTCAGAGAGAAGGCTGAGGAGATGAAGAAGGCCGAGGCGGCTCTGGCTACTAGCCACTTCTACAGCGTCAGGCGACTTAGGCATGGATGACGACCATCATTTTCATTGCTATGATGCTTCTGGGCCTCATCTTGATGGCGACCATGAAGTGAAGGCATTCTGCTGGGGGAGAACATATTTTGCTGATGAACAAAATGAAGTGAAGAGGTCTTCTGTTCCTCAGGCAATGATATTTTGCTGGTGTCCGTGTTAGCTTGCTAATGGTTGTAATCGAACAATAGTAGTACTAATGGTTGCAATGATCTGAACTTTAATTAGGCTTGCTACTAGTTAATATTTAGTCTTGACCAGGTGGTCTTTGTTTAAATTTGTATCTTCTATGATTCCATTTTGTTTTGATTCTGTTCTGTTTTGATTTTATCTTTTTGTTTCAATTCTGTTTGAACAGAGACAATTCAGCTCTGTTTTTCTGTTTAGAGCAGAGAACAGACCAGCCTGAGCGAGCTGGTCTGGTTGCACCAGGTGACCGCAAGGGTAAAAGACGGTTCAGGGGCATATTCATCTTTTTGCATCACTCTGCCATTTCAGCACAAAAAACTTTCTGATGTGGCAAGTAAAAATAGATGATTTGGCACACTTAGGATATAAGGTAAAGATTTTATAGTTACTTAGGACATTTTGTAAAAAAATTAGAAAGAGGGACATTTGAGAATGTGCATTTGGTAAGAGGAATATTTTGTCAATTGTCCCCTGTTTTGTTTTAGGTTATATTAATTTGGTTGAGATGCCTTTTCGAATTTGACCCGAGTCGGAGACCACAAGAGGCATATGCAATATTCAAAGAGAGAGAGAGAGAGAGAGAGAGAGAGAGAGTCGGAGTCGGAGACCAGCATGCCTTTTTTTTTTTCCATATCGTTAAATCTGGCAAGATTGCCTGACTCATCCTCGCTCAATCCCTCATCATCGGCTCGTCATTTGTGCCGTCTCTGCCTTCGCGATCTGTTTTCTGAAGCGGCGGTTGCTGGCTTTACTGCCTTAGGCAGATGGACCCACGGCGTCTCGTTCTCTACCCTCCTATCCATGATGTCATCAACCGGTGGGGCGATCTCGTCTATCGCGTGCAGCTTCGAGGTCGCGCGCCGACCTTTAATTTGGGAGATGAACTGCCGTGGGAGGAAGCCCACCGGAGAGTGCGTGAGTTGCTGCTGATGGGTCTCGACGACGGCAGGTTCCAGGCCAGCGAGTTCTGTCCGCCGGGCACAGGAGGCGGCGGATCACAACGACGTGCAGGTTTCCACGCTGGGGTGGATGATGGCCATGGATTTGATGAAGAACAGAGCTTTGGTGGCATCACGGCCTTAGGCGAGGCCATCGTGGATCTGCCGGAGACGGGCGTGAAGGAGGGCGAGTGTGGCGTGTGCTTGGAAGACTTCAAGACAGGCAACAAGCTCAGGATGATGCCCTGCTCCCACTCATTCCATGAGACTGCATCTTCAACTGGCTCAGGCTGAGCCATGTCTGCCCGCTCTGCCGCTTCCCGCTGCCAACAGAGCAGCACTAAGAGGATCGGATGTTGTGTGATCAACAAGCACCTCGCCCTGAACCAAGAGTGTCCTAGAGAATTGATTCTCTTGTGGGGATGGGTGTCGCGCATAATGCAGTCTGCCCGGCAGCGTAGGGCTCAAGACAAAAATTAAATCTGTTCACCATTGAACTGCCGATCGCGAGTACAAAAACTGTTAGAAAAATGTATAAACGAAAAGCACAAAGAGAACAGTTACGGTTGTTTTACAGATGAGAACGGTTACGATAGTCCAGGCCAATAATATTTCCCTAATGCTTCTTTACAATCGATTAAAAAGAGAGCACCATTTCAATCAATAACATTTTATAATACATGGTGCTAATTTTATAATTCTTTTGTTATTTTTATTTATAAGATTATATATATTAATTAGTATTATGTATAGACTATAGAAAAGCTTTGTCTTTTTTATCCATTAGATCTAGATCTAAGGACTACAAGCATTGATTGAAAGGAATCCCTATTTTTAATTAATTAAAAATTAGACACTTCCATAATATAATACCCAAAAAATGCATAGCCCTCTGTCTCGCTCTCTCCGTGCATCAGTCACGGTAGTTTTACCAAATGAATACAAGTGAATTTCCTTTAAATTTTGAAGGCAGAAGGCAGGCGTGCCTCCTTTTATTCCAGATCAGTAGAGAAATTATGCAGGGTTTACAAAAAGGCCTTTTAAGCTACTCCGTTCTCCAAAACAACTGAAATGAGTGGGTGGACACAATCATTGATTAACACTCTTTGTTCACGTAGACGTATGAATGGTACGGTTCAGTCAATCGATGACATACAAAGGACTGGGGTGCTGTTCTTTGTCATCTAAACAAAAGGGTGTTCTGTCCTTAGCTCCTTGTTTTCCCTGCCTTCCAAAGAAGATGATGGCTCCATAAACACGAAAAGTCATAGGTATATGGCCATTTGGGGTTAGGATTATGGAAGCGCGCGCGCACGCGTATATATATATATATATATATATATATATATATATATATATATATATATATATATATATATATATATATATATATATGGAAAATCAATTTTACTCCCAAGTGTAGTTACTCACATATTAAAAAATCCATCTTGGATATGTGTTCATACCCATTTATCATTTTAAATATGTACATATATTTAAAATAAGATTTTTGACTATAAAAAGTCTTCATACAAAATATATAGTTCTATTTTGTCAGAAAATATATAGTTCTACAAGAAATATTAGACTAAGTTTTTTCTTTAATTATCTGAGAACGGAAAGAGGCATACACTCACTCACATGCCTAAAAATATTTTACCACTGAAGCACTAAATGTGTGGGCAAAAGGTTGGTTTTGAATCATAGCTGACCGAATCCGGCTCACACACAATAATTCTACTGCCACACTTTGATGAGGTGCTCGACAGTTACTGTGTCCAATTGGAGATGTTGACACATAGTTTAGTCACTCATGGCCATTTCTAGATAAGTTGATCGTGTACTCGATAAATTTTAGGAGACTTCCTTCTAGTGCCCCGTCTTTTTCCAACGCATCGTTTGCTTTCTTCTTCAAATGATTAGCACTTGCTTTTATCTTTCTTGCCTTCTCGTTGTCACCCATTAATAATTCCATACAACTTACCAGTTCCGATCTTGTCAGAGTTCCTTCTGCATCACGTTCTGCCCTAACACCCACACTCCACGCCTCTATCAAATGCGCATTCAGTGGTTGATCTGACCAACTTGGGAAAGCTACCATAGGTACGCCATGGACTATGGCTTCTAATGTTGAATTCCATCCACAATGTGTGACGAAACACCCCACTGATGGATGTGACAAGACACGCAACTGGTCACACCACTCCACCACCATTCCCTTTCCCCTGTTTACCTTCCGCAAATAGAAATCTACGTCCTCCGCGCGCCCTTCTCTACGCACCACCCACAAGTACCTTCGGCCACAGTCCTGCAAGCCATACAAGATCTCTTCCACTTGCCTTGTGGTATATGTTAATAAGCTTCCAAAAGATAGGTAGACAACCGACTTCTCTGGCTGCACATTAAGCCACTCCATGTACTTTTCCTCATCTGGCTTAAAGAGATGGATTTGTGTATTACTTGCTTTTAGCCATTGTAGTGAACCAAGAGGAGGAACTGCTGGTCCTACAGAAAAGATATCCACATATGGCTGAAGTGCTTTTAGTGCTACATCTTCCAATGCAGTGAATGTATTTACCAGCACAATTATCTTCTCTTGGTCTATTTGCATGAATAATTCACGGAACCCTTGAATGATCACTTTAGATAGCTCACTATGTGTTGTTTCGGTGAGGAAAGACGGCATATCTCGGATTGTAAGAGGGTAAAGGCCTGGAAGGCTTACCTCATATGTCGGTTCAGTGGCGTGTTGGGTGATGATCTTATCATGCCCATGGAAATAATGGTAATAGGTAAGAAAAGCAGTTGCCGGTTGGATCCAATAGATGGCAAGTGGTATATTGTGTTCGTGGGCTACATCAATTACTGCTGGCATGTTAAGGGTGCACACCATGCAAGTAACAGGCCGGCCACTGGCTGTGAGGCGGCTGACTATAGCTGAGAGGCTCTTGGAGCTTGCTTCACGGCGTTGCATCCTCTCTTCTGTGTTCTTGGGCCAAATTCCATCATCTTTGCCATCAGAGAAGGGGATATAGGTGATGACACCATCGTTGATCTCCTTATAAGGGTCATCGTGGGAGGGGAACATGAGACGGTGGCCGGAAATTGGAACGGAGAGAGTGACGGCGCAGCCGCCAATTTGAGCAAGATTATAGGCAAAGGTACGTGCAGGATTGAGGTGACCTTGAATTCCGTAGACTGCCACAAGGAAGTGGTAACAACGACCCTGCTCCCCGTTGTTGCTCTCTTCAGGTTTCGCATGAGCCATCACTTCAGCTGTTCAGCAGGTCCTTGTTTGTGCACTAGGTGGGGTGTGTTGTTTCAGATGTTGCTATCTTGTGGCTTGTACCAGCTGATGCCTTTGAAGAGTTGTTAGGTTGCTACACTTCTTATAGAAGTTTGATATCAATCACTAGCTTACAAAAATACGGGCGGAGATTTCATCAATATGACTGCCAGGGTCGTGGATTACTAAGCAAAACATTGTTGTTGTTTTTTGTGACTACTAAGCAAACATTGTTGTGTGCATATGCATGATAACCTGAAAAAAGGACATGTTTTGGAGTTCATAATTAACATTGAGATTAGGATAGCCGGCCTTTTTTGGAGTTCATTCATAATTAGTTTCATCTCCAGAAAGGACAAGGAAAAAAGGACATGTTCCGGAAATACCTTGTTAATACTACATAAATACATAATACGTATAGGGAAAATAATGCAACTATATGCATATTATGTTTGACATTCATATAAAATCCTAATTAGAAGCGGCTACAAAGTCCATCAAGGAGGCAATCCATGTGAAAAACACTACTGAAGCTTGCAACAACAACAAGAAAACGCGCCCCTGCTTATAAAAACGAAATTGCTTGACGTTAATACACTACGGATGAGTCTTCTTTTTTCGACAGAAGTTGATAACGGCAGGATTGGATCGAGCCCAACTAACTAGCGAACACCTGAGCAGGCCGTGTCCTATACTTTCAGCCCAGTTTCGCCTAGCACGAGGCCACCGCTGAGCCCAACTGAACCTACTGGACCAGGCCTTCGAAAAGAACACCAAGCAACTGAGTAACTGACCCCGGCCGGGAAAGATGCACTCCGACGCCGGCGACGAGTCCGCCGCCGCCGCCGCTCCTCCCAGCCGCTCCATCTGCCACACCGGCTGCGGCCGCCCGTCCAGCGTCTGCCTCTGCCCTTACTTTCCTCCCTCCCCGCTGCCCACCTCCACCACGGTCGTCATCCTCCACCACCCGCACGCGCTCCGCCGCAACCCTCTCTCCACGCTGCCCCTCCTCGCGCGCTCCCTCTCCAACCTCCACCTCCTCTCCGGCCGCCGCCTCCTCCCCTCCTCCACCCCGCTGCTCCCGCTTCCCTCCGCGAACCCCGTCCTCCTGCTCTACCCCTCGCCCGGCGCCGCCGACCTCGCCTCATGGTGCCGATCCACGCCTCTCTCCGCGCGGGCCAGCCCCACGCTCCTCCTCATCGACGGCACATGGAAGCAGGCCAAGGAGATGCACGCCGCCAGCCTCCCGTTCCTGTCCACATTCGTGACCCCTGTCGCCTTGCCCGTTGACTGCGGCGTGGACGGGGACAGCATGTTCGAGTCGGAGCTTGTGGTGAAGAAGGAGCCGCACAAGGGGTGCATGAGCACTATGGAGGCCGTTGCCAGGGCCTTGCCGTTGCTGGAGCCGGATGGGAAGGGCGAGGAGATTGAGGAGGCGATGGTTGGAGTGCTCCGGGCGATGGTAGAATTCCAGGCCAAGCATTTGCAGCACAGGGTGATAAAGCCGAGAGTGAAAATGAGGAAGAAGAAGGAGCTCAAGAGGGAGGAGGAGATGAGAAGGAATGCTGGACTAGTGTGACCGAAGGTTTGATCTTCTCAGGCATGTAGATGGGTAGTTTGACAGTGAATGATTGTTTAGTGTTATTTTGATACCTAAATTGAGTAGATTGTAATGTTACTGGATCAGAAAAAGTTCTGGAATTTGCAATGATACCTATTTTGGATATTCTAATACTTTGAAGCACTTTAAAACTAGAGTTTTTCAATCTCTCTGTTGTTGAAATTTCCACACGAGGAATATGCACTTGTTTAACTACTGAAACCCAGGGTGTTTGTATTTCCACATGGTATATGTATCTGTGATGTTGATGTACCAGGAAATTTAGGCTGTCACTGAGCAAATTATGGTCGTACAGCTGCAACTAGTTACCTAAGTAGTGCAATTTGAAAACCTTGTAACTGAAAATATCTGTTCAGTTCATGAACTCCAAGTGCACTTAGTAAACACCTTATTTTTATTTTTCACTTGGTGTAGAGTACACTCTCCTCCCTAAGTTTTGTGACTTCCACAGCTGAATAGATACCTTTACCATCATCGTTGTGCTTGAAGGCCTCTTGCCTATTGCTTTCCTGTGCTTGTCGTAGGCCTTATGTTCCTTTCTAACAGATCTGGCCCAGTAGTTCTTGCAGATGCTGAAGCCCCAATTGTGCCTTCGACTGAGTAAAGTTGTAGATTTTGAAGGTTCTCATTTGTCATGTTGAGTGTGCCATCTTTCTAGACCTTTAGTTTCTATCACTTCCTATATCACCATCAAGCTTCCTTAAATTCTTGATAATTCAAAGAGTGTCACTGTGATGCAGTATGTCATATGTAAGAAGGCACACTGACTAAAGGTTCGCAATGGAAGGATAACAGTCATCCATCATATAAGCACTTCCAAATCTTCTGGGTGGCCATGATGAGATTGTCATCACCTCATTTTTGTATCACTTGTCCAGACCTCATTTATGTGTCACTTCACACTCACAGGCTGCTTCTAAGCCCTATGACACTCTCCTAGTTACCAATAGGCAGTAGATGTAATATTATCAGACGCAATCATGTCTGAACCTACCTGTTTAGTGCTTATCTCGAGTAAGTGCATGGAATTTATCCCATTCTAAAAATTGCAATTAAGTTATGTCTCTCTAGCACTGGAATTATGCTTTTCCCTCCAAAAGTTGAGAGAACTCAGGAACGAGACTTGCAAAGTTTGCAAAGGGAAAAGCTGGAGATACCTGAGTTTGAGGGAAATGTCTTTGAATGTAATGAGATGCTGAAGCTGGCAAAACTAGGTTGGGCGTTTCTGAATACTTGCTGTAGCCAGTTAATATGCTGTTATGTTGTTTCTAAATTCTGAATATTTGCTGTGGCCTGTTAATGTGCTAGCTGTTATATTGTTTCTGGATTCTGAAGTACTGGTCTGTACGCAATACATTTTTCTTCTGATACAACCACTAAGTGCAGTAGCTCTTTTGTAATTCAGTAATTTCATAATACCTCCTTTGTGCAATGTATCCTGTATTGTTAAATTCCATGCTTCCACAGTGTGTGCAAACAATCATTTTACTTACGATCCACATTCTGGTAATATTTCAGTGTACATGAACACGCACTGTGATAATGGAGCTTCCCTGTGATGTTGGTTTGTTAGACTGTAGGACATGGATCTGATATCACTGGTCAGATGCTCCATTTTAAAGGTCCTAGTAGGATCAAATGCGCTGTGACCCAGTGATTGGTGATTTGGTCTAAGCTTCTTAGTTCCAGCAATCTCTCCATAGTTCACCACACAGACACAAATGCCCACGACACAGTAGCTTATTGGAAAGGAGCATCTACTCTACTGTTTGACTGTCCTGCATTGGGCTAACCCTGAAAATCAGGTCAACGAGCTGCTACTCTGGGAAATTTCACTCTCAAGAAATTGGTCGTTCCCAATAGGGGCCCAGCAGACAACAACGCTACTACCAATTTGTCCCACTGTTCCTCAAGCTACCGCTGAACAGTTATTAGTTAGCCTGGAAAATTTAGTGTGAAGCTACTCCAATTCTGAAACTATAACATGCATTTGATCAGTGTCCCACTATAACATGCATTGGCTTCTTGCCACATGACTTCTGTTGTCATAATCCCACTGTCCTGCTTCACTGAAAACACATCAACCACACAAGATCATGTAACACATAAAGCAAATCACAGCTGGCACTCGATACTCGATATGGAATTAGGCACCAAGTCCGATGACCACATCAAATTGTATATTACAGAGTTTGCAGGCAATATGAATAGACTACAGGACAACCCGAGAAAGATAGTACAAGTGCGACATGAAAACTCATCACCACTATCCCCACCTAGCACCACATCAGCAACATGGTAGTACAAGCTACAATCTTGGATACGATTTAATCCTGCAATTAGATCACATGCAGTTAGAACTTTGAAACAACCATTTCAAATGCAGGCAAACAACTACTTTCAACAATTTCAGATGGTAACACTACCCTCTTAGCTAACATCCAGCCAAGCCAATTCATGGAACGTGAAGCAGAAAAGAACCCTCTTTTCTCTTTATTGGGAGGAATGACTCCCCCACCCCCTACCGCATGAAAGTATGCCAAAAGGGCCCCAAAGTCAGAATAATCCTTTTATGAATGTTTAGGATACTACCGCAACCCAAGTGAAAAAGTCACTTAACAAATATAAGCCCAATATTATCAAAACCAATCACTTTCTCAATAAGATTTCAAGGATATGGGTAACCTTAAAAAGTTTGCATCAAGTTAGCTGGCATAGAGTTGTCTTAGAAGTTAGAAGACCATATAATAAAGAGGGTACTATAATATGATTTTTTTTTCTCAAGTAACAACTTATATGGTTTGCTTATAAATAAGAAAACAGAAGTTCATATGGTAAGTAGCTATAACAGTATGTACCCATATAATTTAAGAACTTAGTAGATAAAACAGAACAAATATATAAGATGCATGACCAGCCCTTGTTTAAGACATCTGCTGAACACAAAAGGTAGCAATAACGCTAGATATGCAACTAGTTGTCTTGGATCCAAACAAGAAAATAGTGATCTATAGGTCATATATTCTGATAATTTAGGATGTGAAAAAACTAGCAAATAGAGCATTCTATGACCTATTTTACAGCCAATATTGTCATTGTGTTTGTATGCAGTTTTGGTACTACATCAAATCTTGTAAAATGATCTTTTCAATATCCTAAATATAGCAGTGTCTTCCATCTTCCATGACATTGCTTCTCCATAAAAGGATCCATTAACATAAAACTAATCTGTCTAACAACAAAACAAAATTATCAAGAATTAAATCCAACAGGACTTGCTTCTACTTTCCACGGTGATAAAGAAAACAGAGCGAGCCCACACGCAAGTGCTACCCTTCTTTATGACATGTAACGCGGCAGTACCCCCAAAGTCGAATGCACAAGGGCAGTAATACAAAGGGGCTTACCGTTTCACAGCATTCTCGGTGACATGAATGGGGTCATAGGGGCACAATGAATGTTTGACAAACAGACCCTCTCAACTTTCATTGTCTTGATCTCAAGTGAGAATAATGTCGGTTTCAACATATAGCTTTGGAATTGGAAACTGTTTTCCAGTCTTCCTACCAGGAAAACATATCCATGTGCTGCACCTTCGAAGGTATACCAGTCGTATTCATGGGGCAACGGAATTATAGTCTCCACAGGATGCTCATGGGCGTTCTCACTCTCATTTTGCCAAACAGAGTAGCGCAGAGGCTGGGGATTTCTGCGAATGAGACTGAACATCCCGACCCTACCTTCCCCAGCCTCAACAAACATGGTACTCCGATTTTGATGGTCTGGCGGAAGGCTAACAGTTGTGAACTGAATGCTGTTGAGATTGAGCTTCAGCATCTTCTTGTTACTGCCAAAAGTATCCCAGTACGAGTAGCCATACGCATAACCGTGCAGGCTCATAAATGGAGCATCTTGCGGTGTCACGTTCAAGCCTACTGTAGCCCAAGTGATAGAACCATGAGTCCATCTGCCAGAGACTGAAGAGTATACAAATACCGCGGCCATTACGCTACATTGCCTCCAGCATATCACCCTAAATTGTGCTTCGTCGTTGGCCACCGAAGAAGGGTCAAATAAGGCATGGAAATTTTCCCATCTTACGTCCGGCACATGAGTGATGATGCAGGCGAGTTGGCCCTCTGGTATTGGTGGCAGCAGCGTGTACCCCCTGGTCAAGGGGTCAAACACGGCGAGCTCAGGGGAGACGAGGCCGGGCACACAGCCACCGGGCATCAGGAGGACGCGGCCGTCGCGGGCGTCGCAGAGGCGCCAGCCATAACAGCGCCGAGGCATAATGTGGTCCACGGAGAAATCCGCGGCGGCGGCGAAGGCGCGGGCAGCGGGCGCATTGAGGTGGGGCGACTCGGCGGGGACGAAGCCGTCTGCGGACAGGACGTTAACGAAGCCGAGTATCAGCGGCGGGTGGAGAGCGCGGTGCCGGCGGAGGAAGGCGGGGTCGGTGACGAGGCGGCGGAAGGCTTTGCACGCGGCGGAGGCGCGGGCGAGGTCGGCGCGGGTGTCGATCCGGACAAGGATATCCTCCAGGAGGTGGTTAGTGAGCGGCGACAGCGACCCTGCTTCGGGGGCGGGTTCCATCGCCGGCGAAGGGGATCTAGGGTGATGGAATGGACTGATGTGGAGGTGTCGGCGGAATGGAAGCTGGGCAGAGCGTGAGACTGAGTCCGTGGGCTGGGTTCGGGCGAAGAGCGGGAGTGGTTGCTGCGCTGCAGGCGAGGAGGTTCCGTAGCGGCGGCGCTGGCGTGGGGCGGCGGCGGCGCGGGTGAGGAAGGATGGCGAGCTAGAGTGGAGTGCGTGGGAAAGTTGTGCGCGTAGTGCTAAACGGGCCGTGTTTCGTGCCGCCCACCCGGTCAGAGACTCAGAGCGGTGTGCCGGTGCATGCTTTGCTTGCTGGGAGAAACTGTTGTAAAATGGTTATGGGGCAGGTACACCTTGTAAAAGAAGAACTTTTGATATATATGGGTTCTTTATCTAATTCTGATCCAATATAAAGTAGGGTTTTTTCTTTATAAATAGTTGAGGAGACATCTCTTGTAATTTTATCAGAATTATTCAATAAAAAATTTCGTCTCTTTTATTCTTGTTACTTTTGTTTTCGTTTTTAACTTTGATCTACGTGTCTGCGATCGTCGATAACTCAACATGTTATCAACACATTCTAATCGAGCCGGCGCATCTAATCGACGATTTAAGACATGTTTTTGATTGAATTTTTATCTTAACTCGATGCAGTCAAGATTTGTCTAAGTTCGTCACGCAAATCAAGATCCAGACACATTACTGTCTAGATCTAAGAAAGAAAAAAAAAGCAAACAAACTAGATCGTGCGACGAGCATCGCGTGGCTCATCGTCCCCTGCGACCTGCGCCATGTTATTTCCGTCGAAAAGAAAAAAACAAGCAAGCAAACTGCAGTGACGGCGTCGAGCACCGCGTGGCTCGGCGCACCCTACGACCTGCGCCCAAGAAGCGTGAGAGCCGTCTGGCACGCACAAAGATCAGATCCGACGGTTGGCTTACCCGAAAGGGGCTCCTCCGACCGGATCCACAAGAAAGAAAAGAAAAAAAATCTCGAGATCCGACGACTTGACCACCAAACCCTAACCCTAACGGAAGGGGGTCCAAGAAGACGACAAAGAAAATCGGATCTACCCTAACTCTAGCGGTGAAGGTGACCGGATCCATCACAAAGCATCGATGCAGATTCATCTTGCATCACGGAAAAAAAAAAAAGAAAACAAGAAGGCTCAGATCTGGGCCTTGTCAGACCAGATCCAGCCCCCACCGACGAGAGTGGCGTATTGCCCTGATAATGGTCATCCTAATCTGTATGACTGTTTGTACAGTTCATTCCCAGGTGAATGTCTCATGTCTGCTTAACGGATGAAGTGAGTTTGTGCCAGGTTGGAATGCTATTCAAATTACAAAAATGGTCCAATTGTGTTGCACCACTTGTTTTAGTTGTTGTACAGACATCTCTGTGGTTTGGGAGACCGCTAGCCTATTCTACTGAATTTGTTATGCATATTCAGTGTTATCTCTTTGGCAATATATCTTGCTGTGAAACCTTTATTGGTCCATCTTTGATTTTGAGTTACTGAGTACTGTTTGCCGGAGATTATGATTGCATTGGATATGGGTATGACAAGGTAAGAGGGTGGGTATCTGCACGTCACTGCTTCACTTCTCTCGGGGCACATTCGCCTCTGGCTGGTTCGTGCTAAGCTGACGACCCCCACTCGCTTCGTTGAAGATTGGGTTCCTCAGTGATTGCTGTAATCAGATACTAGACTATTGTTTTGCTTCTACCCGTCCAGTTCGCTGCTCGGCATGTGTAAATTGTGAACTGTGAACTTTGTTCCTTGTTCAATGAGAAAAAAAAAGAACGATGAGCTGTGAATCTATGTTGTTTGCATGCTTCTCTGTGTGCAGAATAGCTACGTATTATGTAAGGAAAGTTGCATTCATGCTATTCTCTCTTTCTGAAAAATTATATAAAATATTTA
Source organism: Eleusine indica (assembly GCA_030378355.1). Lineage (NCBI taxonomy): Eukaryota > Viridiplantae > Streptophyta > Magnoliopsida > Poales > Poaceae > Eleusine > Eleusine indica. The sequence continues at coordinate 54,124,037 of CM059494.1, forward strand.
CTTCACAAAATTAAACTGACATTAGTAAATATCACTTTGTTGACCATTATTTCCATTTAGATTTTAGCTTTGCTCCTACTGTGCCAATCCTCTCTTTGTGTCATTTTCTTGCCTTTATTGAGTCTCAGCCAGAAAAGAGAAATGGTGCTAGTTGTAAGAGTTTTACAACACATAAGTAGGGATGAAAACGGTACGGGAAAATCCCGTTCCGACCGCAACTGTATCACTGTATTAGACTAAGTTTTTCTGATTGTTTTCGTATTTTCGGGAATAAAACGAAAACGTGATGGAAACGGAAAAACTAATCTGAAAACGGGATTGAAAACGGCAGCAGTGTTTTTCCGACAGTTTTATCGGGATCCTGTATTGTGTCGGGATTTTATCGTTTTTCATCCCGTTTTGTGGTTATTTGGGATGCACAGCCCAGACTAAGGAGTAAGGCCAAGCCTAATTGAAACCCTAACAACCCTAACCGGCTAACCCCACTCGGCCACTCTCCCAGCCCAGGCGTGCAACCGCAACACATGCTCCGGGCGGCCGAGCCCCGACCCCCGACGCCTGGCCACGCCGGGGCGCAGGAGCCACCACGAGCAGGACGCGAGCGCGAGGTTGCCGTCTCACCGCCAGCAGGCCAGAACTCGAAGGTGCGTGAGCATGGTGTTGATTGTTGAAGGATGGCGCCGCCTATAGGAGGAAATCCTTCTCCCTCGTCACTGGCCCGGTTGATGAATGACTATGCAGAGTTATGATGTGTGAGTTGGGGTTAACATGTGATATATAAAGTTACAATTTATTACTTATGTATGTTAAAATTTGAACTATTGTGATATATGTTATATGTGTATGTAAGTATGGCGAACTTACTATTACGAATTTGTGATGTATGTTATATGTGTATGTAAGAGCACCAGCAATGGTGCGTCGAACCAAAGCACAATGGTTCGGTTTAACTTTTTATGGTTCGGTTCCTCTAATGTATGTGGGTCCCAGAAATAAGTAGAAAATATTTTAGCTGCTGTGCATTGAAGTATCAAAGTAGAAGCCCATCCGGTAAAAAAGTGCATGACCTTGTGTTAGAAATAGTATTTTATTCCTACGGTTCGGTTTAAAGCGAACCAACTGTAAACGTCGCTTTTGAGTTCTGACACCAACGGTTCGGTTTCTCTAATGTGCTCGGTTCGACTTTTCTCTTCGATGGTTCGATTTTCACTCACGTTGTGGCTGCTCTAAGTTAACTTTGATTTGAACCATCCTAAAGTATGTTACATAAGGACTATATTTGTGTTAACCTTGTCATTCATGTGTTATTGTTATTTGTGGTAGTAAGTGAGTATTGCTAATTTATATTTGTTGTATGTTATGACTTATGCGGAGTGATATTTCTGATTTGAATTACCGATTTCCGATCAATACCGACCTTTTTCCGCTATATTTCTGATCATTTTGTGTTCCCGGTATTTTCCCGATCGTTTTCCGTTTCCGGCTTTTTCGTTTTTATTTCCGTCCGACAAAATAAATGTGAAATGAAAATGATGGATGTGTTTTTCCGACCGTTTTCATCCCTACACATAAGTAATACGAGAAGCGGGAACCTGGGATTTTACAGCTACTAGTTAGCTAATTATTAATCCTCATCAAATATGGAACAATAGAAGATCCGTCATTCTGGGCTTTGCTGTTCCTGTGGGAAGAAGGTTTCAGAAACCCACTGCTGCGGTGCTGCCCACCACAATCAAAGCCCAGTATCTCGTCACTCCATCCTATGTGATACGATACGACTTCTTCCAGTACTCAGGTTCTGCTTTACTGATTCTGATCACATGTTGATCAAGGACAAGCAGCTAATCTCTCAAATCACTAGACGAACGTGTGTATAATTCTGGGTCATTACTTTCTACTGCTTCTGAAAAACATCTACAAGGTGGCGTAAGCTAAAAACCAAGGACATATCTGTTATCTGAAGTGAATAAAGCTAAAAAAAATCAGTAGAGAGCTACTCATTCGAGCAGATATAGAAATGGTTGCAACATCATTTTAGTATGCCAGTTCGAGGCATATAACACTATTCAATGGAAGATTCTTGGACTGCCCGCGGCAACAGTCTGGTGAGCCCAGCGTCAAGCTTTGAAGAAGATGATATAATTTGTTCCCCCTATTCAATTATTTGCTGTATTTTATCAAAAAAAAATTATCTGTTGTTTTTTAAACTTGTCACTACCAACCTAGAAGCTTGTCTCCATTTAACACTAATTTTTTTGCTGTTGACTGCTTACAAATTGAGGAGAGACATTGTTATTCTTAGCATTGTCATTTGGTCAAATGAACACAGCTTCTGCTTCTTCTTGGGCTAGTACCCCTGAACAGAGATTTGCTACAGTAGTAATTGATTTCTTCACTTGAGAGGACCGGGATCCGTCAATTTCCAGCTTGAGCCTGCACCGCAGCTTCTGCTTCTCGCTGTTCCAAGATGCGCTGCTGCTCCTCCGAGGGCAGCCTGAAGCGGCAGCACGGGCAGGCGCCGCTGGCCCGGAGCCACTTGTAGATGCAGCGAATGTGGAAGCAGTGCGAGCAGGGCACACGCCTTCCTTGAAGTCCTCGAGGCAGACCGCGCAATCCTGACCCGCCGCCTCTTCCAGCTCGAGCAGGGCCATGATGGCCTTGTCTGACGCCGGCACACCGCGGAAACGTCGTCGTCGCTCTCGGTCCTCGATCGCGGTCGTGTGCTTCGAAGATCGCCTCGCTCCGGAGCCGAACCCCGTTCCATGTCGGCCCACTGCTCTTGTATTCTCCTGGTCTCCATCGCCGCCCACTCATCAAGGTGGCTGCGACTGAGACTGCGTTCGTCGGCAGCAGTAGCAGCTCTGCTCCTCGTGGGTTCCACTTCCATCATGCGCGCGCGCCTCGTCGCAGAGAGAAAAGGGACCGCGAGGAGTGATTGAAGGAACGCACAAGGATATATATTGAGCCAAGCCGATGCCAAATGGATTCCGACTCGGACCAGCGACACGGAAGGTGTTCGCGAGATTATTATTATTATTATTATTTGGGGGTAAGGTGTTCGCGAGATTGTGCTCGCCGAGCGACTCGCAGTCGGATCGTGAGCAGGACTCTGCCACGTGGACACCGCCGCGATCTCTTTCTTCTGTCTTGGATAGAATGGGCCGTGATGGGCCAAGTAGAGTCCGTGGTGTGTACAGCCCATCAACTGCGCGTGGCCTAGTGCTGCTCCAGCGAGGCACGAAATTAAACGGGCCATGCTGTTCTTGGGCCGGGATAAAAATTGCGTTTGGACTAGCGTGGCCGCTTCCGGCGCCGCCCATCCCCGAACGCCGCGGCGCAATATGATGCGGCACCTCCTCCTCTCCCGCCGGCTGCTCCGCCTCGTCCTCCGCCCCCCTCCCACGTCTCCTCCGACGCCGAGCTCCGCAAGTACGCCGGCTACGCGCTCCTTCTCTTCGTCTGCGGCGCCGCCACCTACTACTCCTTCCCCTTCCCCTTCCCCGCCGAGGCGCTCCACAAGAAGGCCGTGCCCTTCAAGGACGCGCCGCTGCCCGAGGACATCCACGCCGTCTCCAACTGGAGCGGCACCCACGAGGTCCACACCCGCGTCCTCCTCCAGCCGGAATCCATCGAGGCGCTCCAGGACGCGCACAAGGAGCGACGCAAGCTCCGGCCGCTCGGGTCGGGGCTGTCCCGCAATGGCCTCGCGCTCACCCGCGCCGGCATGGTCAACCTCGCGCTCATGGACAAGGTGCTTGATGTCGACGTGAAGAGGAAGAGCGTCACCGTGCAGGCCGGAATTCGTGTCGCGGAGCTCGTCGACGCCCTCCGTGAACATGGTCTCACTCTTCAGAACTCTGCGTCCATTCGGGAGCAGCAGGTCGGCGGCTTCACTCAGGTCTGTGTCCCGCGCAACCCGTCAATTTTGCCATTTACTTCACAGAAATGTGCCGTCAATGTCATACATGAGCAGTACTGGGGATGATTCAAGTAATGAGTTTGAGAAGAAGATAAGCGTCATTTTGTTCAAGGTGTAGTTGACCAGGCTACAAATTTGCATAGTAGCGACCTGATAGATTGTAGATTTATCAAGCCTACGATGGATGCCTCTTGAATTCTGTAATGTATCATCGTGTATCCCTGTTAGGGGACTGAAATCGGACTAAATGTGGCAACATGATTCCAGACATTGACAGTCATTTACATGTACTTTGTAGTTTGGAGGACCGTATACCTCCTTTCCAATGTTGATAAAATGCTTCCCAACAATAAATGGGTCATATAGTGGGTTTATATTATCAGGCTTGCCATTCAACTGTAAATGTCCTAATCAATAGAGTCAAAGCCACCTCTACTGTGGACTGTCATAATCTCCATTTGTCTTTGTTTTGTAGTTTTCTTATTCAGATCAGATACCTGTTGTTCCATTCTTTTCTTTTCCAGCAATAACGATAGCCTGGACTCTGGACCATACCAGACCATCGCAACAAATCTGCATTTGCATACTGGCATATATCCTGTGCTGCACGCATCATATCCACCCTCATCGTAGCAGTCACTATTTGTGGACCATACTGGCGTTAGATGGAAAAATAAAATGTTAAGGTAGCAAATCCATAGACACCATCTCTGAGTAGTTTGCCTCCTTCTCTGTGGGCATAATAGCTATGTATTGCATTTGTTCTGATTGTGCTAGGACCGCTTTCTCTGTTTTCTACTGAAATATGATCTTTATCATTCTGATGCTTCAGGGCTCAAATCATAGTCATTTTCTTTCCAACTTGTTTAACAACCATGTTGAGTCCAGGGAAGACTTAATCTATCCTTCCATTCATGATTGAACACAGGTTGGTGTCCATGGCACTGGTGCAAGATTGCCTCCAGTTGATGAGCAACTCATTAGCATGAAACTGGTTACTCCTGCCAAGGGTACAATAGAGCTATCGAATGAGAAGGATCCTGAGTTATTCTACCTTGCTCGATGTGGACTTGGTGGCCTAGGAGTTGTTCCAGAAGTTACCCTTCAGTGTGTGGAAAGACACCAGCTTGTTGAACATACATTCGTTTCCAATGCCGATGAAGTCAAGAGAAATCACAAGTAATGTTTCCTGCAGTCAATCTTTGTGTAACTGAATCGTTTCCAATGCCGATGAAGTCAAGAGAAATCACAAGTAATGTTTCCTGCAGTCAATCTTTGTGTAACTGAATAATTGATTTATCAAAGCAGTTGCAACTTTAATAAGTTTCCTCTATTCTCCTATCTTGCAAGAAATGGCTCTCTGAAAACAAACATATTAAGTACTTGTGGATTCCGTATACTGACACAGTTGTTGTGGTTCAGTGCAATCTTCCTTCAAAGTGGAGAACTCCAAAGCTGACATCAAAATATGGAAAGGATGAAGCTTTACAGCATGTTCGTGACCTTTATCGTCAGTCACTGAAAAAATATAGGTATATGCCCTTGTGATGGTTTGGTGCCTCGGTTGAAAATGTAATGTTATCATAGTATTATGTATGGAAATTGCATCCACACCTATTATTCTCTTTCTGAAGAAATAGCTAAAATATTTCTTGGACAAAATTAAACTGCTTTTAGTAAATCCTCTCTGCATGTGATTTTGAAGGTGCCACTGTGTTAGGCTGAGTCTATCCACACTTTATGTTTTTTTTTTTTCACTTTATTGAGTCTTATGGAGAAAAGAGAAGTGGTGCTAGTTGTAAGAGTTGTATAACACATAGGAATAACTTGCAAATCCAGGATTTTGAGGATACTAGTTAGTTAATTATTGACCTCATCAAATATAGAACAGTAGAATCTTCCAGCATTGAACTTGTACCTATCTTAAAGTAATATGAGGAAATGATGTTGCAACTATTTCTAGATCTACTCAAATGGTAGTACTACTGAATTTTCTTTTTTTTTTTCTGTTCTGGTATTTCCTTGGTTTTTAGGTTATGCCACCTTATAGATGTTTTTCAGAATTGAAGCAGAAAGTAATGACCCAGAAATAGATACACTTTCATTTACTGAACTGAGGGATAGGCTGCTTGCCCGTGATCCTCTGGGTAAAGAACATGTGATCAGAATCAATGAAGCAGAAGCTGAGTACTGGAAGAAGTCTGAGGGGTATCGCATGGGATGGAGTGATGAAATACTGAGTTTTGATTGTGGTGGACAGCAGTGGGTTTCTGAAGCCTATCTAAGCCAACTATGAAGGATCTGGATTACATGGAGAATCTGTTGCAGTTGATTGAAAAGGAAGATAGACCCGCACCTCCACCTATTGAACAACATTGGACTGCCGCAGCAAGAGTCCGATGAGCCCAGTGTCAAGCTCTGGAGAAGATGATATATTTTCATTGGTAATTTGTTCATCCTATTCAATTATTTGTTTTTTTTTGTTTAATCTGTTATGCTTTGCCACTTGTCACTACCCACCTAAAGCTTGTCTGCATTTCAGACTAATTTGTTTCTTCTGACTGCTTACAAATTGAGGAGAACCATTGTTATTCTGAACACTGTCATTTGGTCAAATCAACACAACCTACAAAACTCTGTAGTTCTTGTAATCTGTTTCTGTTGGTGCTCTTTCTGTAGAGTGTGCTCTGTTGTTTTCTTTGTGAATTATTTTGAAATTATTTCTTCAGTGTAGATGATTTTATCAAATGTCACATTGTGATTCTCATCCTTTCCCATGTTTCTGAGCCATAAATCACATTCTGACTTGACTACATGATAAATGATATAAATCTTAACTGCTCTGGATAGTTCTGCAAGTTTTGCATCTTTCTAAAAATCTTTCAACTGTGTTTGTCCTGTAGAACTTGGTTCACCTTTGCACTAGTTATGTGCTTACTGACTAACTTTCTGAATTTATGTAGGTTGATATTATAATGTACTTGCGAACATCAGATGCTCGGCAGAGGAAGGAAATTACAGAGGAGTTCTTCAGTTACAGGAGCGTGACACAAACAAGTCTCTGGGACCAGTATTCTGCATACGAACACTGGGCCAAAATTGAGGTGCCAACTTATAATTCTGACTGCAAGATGCATGCATATATGATGCTCTGTTCATGTTAATTTGATGTAGATATGATCAACTTGTAACATCTGAGTTGTTAGTTCAAGAGAATGACCTGTTCTATTGCATGCATAAAATTGGCTGAGCTGCTTCGTTGCAATTATTTTATTCCTAATTATTATTGTTTGTGCATTCCTTCCTAGGTTCCAAAGGACAAGGACGAACTTCCTGAGCTCCAGGCCAGGTTGCGTGAGCGTTTCCCTGTTGATGCATATAACAAGGCACTCATGGAGTTGGATCCCAACAAGGTTCTCTCAAATGCAAAGTTAGAAAAACTGTTCCCAGTGTTGGAGCATGTTCACCAAGCAAAGTAACGTGTGCTCAAACTCAAAGAGAGAACACATAGAACTCGTCGCCCTATCTGAAACTTAATGAAAAGCCAAAACGACATCCTGCTCTGTTGGCGGTTTATAGGCACACAAAATCAAATTGTTGTTTATTTCTAAACCGGTTTTATTGGTGCCTGTGGAGATAGATTTGTTGTTTTGGACTCCGCTTTATCAGCTGGTTCATTTCTGGAGTTGCTGCATTTGTTGCAGGAGAGCTATTCCTTGATTCACACTCTGTGTCTGTGCATTTATCCTAATGCTATCTGTGATCCTGTCAAAGGAATTGATGGTGAAAATTAGCAGTTGAAATAAAGTTCGAAATTTCCTGTATGGTTCTATGTGTAGCACTAAAAGAAATAGACTGGCTGAATCCAGTTGTCCACTTGTTAAACTGATTGTTGCACTATGCAATCGAGCTATTCTAAACTCTTGGAATAAGCAGTACCTAAGGGGCCTAAGATTAATTAGCCACTTTAAGATCAAATTCCAAAGGCTACTCTTGACACATTTGACACAAAAGAACATTATAAAGTTTAGTAAGTATCATCACCTGCTTCATTGTTGCACACAAGTACCGCTTCAACCAGTAGGAAGCTCAGCAAGAAGTCACCAGTACGCAGTGGTCCCCGATGACGTGGCGCGTCATGTTCGCTTGCCAGAAGCCACCCGGTGGGCTCGTGCCCGCTTGGTATGTGAGTCTGGCCGTGAGGATCTTGCGAGAAGGAGGAGCAGCACCTTGCCAGAAATCCGCGAGGTTCGAGACAAGGCAAGCTTGCAGCATCTGCCGGCTGCGTAGGCGTCCATGAGCCCGGCCTGGAGCCATCAGCGGCGGCGGCTGAGCGAGCGCGCGAGGAGGAGGTTCACGATGACCACTACGCCGTCGCGTTGCAGTAGAAGAAGAACCTGTAGCAGCGCGCGTAGGTCGCCGGCGTTGTCCAGCCAGAAGAGTATGTGGCCTTCCTCGGGCAAGTACGTGCTGCTGCTGGCCATGTGGGTGGCGTTGCTGTCCGCGTTCGGGCACCTGGGACACCTGGCTTCGGTGAGACACCTGTATGCTGAACGAGAAGAGTAAACCCGGGAACCCCAAATAAAGATGCGGAGGTCCGCGGAATCGTCCACGTGAAAGTTGGGCCATTACCTGCGCATTAGATTTTAGTTATGTCTTATTAAATATTAAAATATTAAATAAAAATAATAAATATGAATTAATGATAAAACTCATTCTATAAACCCTAGAATAAATGACGAAACGAATATATCAAACTTAATTAGATCATAATTAGATAATATGATGCTATAATAATCATCTCGTAATGATAATTTAATTAAGTTTAATTAATAGAATCATATCATAAATTAGTCATCAACTGTGTAATTAGTTTTATACTAACAAAGTACTCGTGCGTTGCTACGGGTTTAAAAAGTAAATTTTTTTTGTGCAAAACATTGGTAAGATTTTTTAAACTCTTGTCTCATGCACACTCGAAAGCTCTATAACCGCTAATTAAAGAGCAAAACATGCGTACTTTTTTTATAGATAGAAAAATATTAAACAAAACGGAATGAGCGGGTATGTTTTTTTTATGGAGTCGATTTCTTATTCGGTTAGAATCCGGTACTCGTTTTTTTTTTGACCAAAGAATTTTTGTCTCCCGTATGAGTTCAGTTCGATCTAGGATGACTTGATAACCAATACAATACAAGTCAATACTAAAAAGCAATACTAAACTAAATTAATATCAATTATGATCACACTTAAATTAAGAGTAGAGATTTGATCACCTTATTTAACGTTCAAATAATTGATATGACAACACTAAAATTTAGATTCTAAAAAACAAACACCTAATTGAAACGTAGGTTTATGCATCTCTACAAGCACATGTTGCTTGCTCATCTAGTTAACGCTGCTCGTCTTGGCAGCGCAAATTAACGAGGCGGCGGTTGATAAAGTAGCCATTTGAACATATATGGCAAATGCACGAATGGTGGTATCTAATAGGTTAGATCACAACAACACCAATTTCTTTTATTACAAGGCAAAGATTCAAATCACGGCCATTAGCCAACATCATGAAGCTATTGGCACCTTATATCGAATTAATAAAGCCCGCGACAACACACAACATATTAGCTAGTTAAGTGTTCTCTTACTGCACCGTCACGGCGTCACGCCTTCGCAAGAGTTTAAGAGAGCGGATTGACTGAGGAAAGGTGGTAAAACAAAAAAGACTATGGTTCTACACCACAAAATAACATGAGGCAACAGAGGAATTCAAAAGACAATCAAAAGTTTGTTTGGCACATTAACATTTACTATCACGTGTACAAATTTCAAACTTTTGATAACTTAGGTGCTACATAAGTATTATGTTGCTGTCAAACGAATACACCGTAGCACATAGATCATAAGTAAGAACAGCAGCACATAGATGTTGCTGTGTCCCCTTCTTTACTGTCCATTTGAGTTGTTGTGAGACTTGCTGTCTACAGAAATATCATATATGGCATGTTAGAAACTAACAGTATCTGGTTATATGAATATGTATGAAATAATGTGCACAAATAAATTTTTAGTTACCTTTGGGAGGGATTATGCCGTTTTCTCTAGCAATATCCAACTTGTTTTTGGCATAATCATAATATGTCTTTGGTTTTCAAACCTGAATAAACATTAAGCTTCCAAATAAGCAACACAAATCATTTGGACATGGATTAAGAAAGACAGCACAAAAATACAGTTAAGTAGAAACAGAGCCACAGTTAAAAGAAAAAAGGAACAGAATCAACTAACAAATATTTTAACAGCCTCCATAATCAGAGAGTGAGCTTTATCTTCTTCAACCTGTAGACAAATATAATTCCATCAGTGAAGAAACATTCCATCCAGTTGGACCTGTATTTCAGACAAATCAAGATTACCTCTCCATCAATGCCAGACAGATAGGTTTCATACTGGAAAAGGAACATACAAAATAACTGGTTACAGATAGATAAGATGAGGAAAATACATTGAATATTAGCAAGATGAAGTAATAAAACAGAAAAGCAGAAAAGAGCAACATACATTTTCTCTCAGCCGCCCGGACCCTGGTTTGTAATCTAGCTCAAGTAGTGTTTCAAAACGGCATGGGGCACATACAGCTAGGTCATTCACTTGCTCTATGGCTTCTACGAAATCCATCTAAACAGTGTCAAAGGAAGGAATGTCTATCATTAAGCATGTATACAGCTGGAAATAAATATAAAAAGGGCAACATAGGTTGCTTAGTTCTATCTACATATTGAAGCAACAACCGAACCTTGCCCTTAGCAACCCGTTTCCAAATCTCAAAATATAGAGTAGCAATATCCTTGCATCTAACATTGTCAAACCTAATGTTCCATAAATATTCCTGAATAAAAAATGAATTTGTTAAATACCATAACCACCAGCAGGAACCACTAAATTGATGTGAGGGAATTCAATTACTTGGAAGCCAAAGTAAATTAGTCTCTTAAAAATATTGGGATAGCTTGCTGCGTTCTTCACTGCATGATAAAATGCCAGACGCTCATATCTTCGCCACTACACAAGTAATTATGGCATGTGATGTTTGAGGTTATGTAAACATACATCAAATGAACATATTAACCATATGAGACTTTTGTGAGTATCCACCTCACTCCTGTCGACTCCAAGGAAATTTACAATCCACTGCATGTGGCAGAAAAACAATGTCAAACCAAGAAGCAGTAAATTACAACTGAAATGTCAGCTCATGCATACCTTAGTTTTACTTGACAAATTTTCATAGAACTCGATGAATTCTTGGTCACCCTCATGCGTACAAAGAGTTTCATGATAATAATTCCAGTCTAGATAATCACCCTGCGAGTCCCAACATCAAAAATCACATCAATGGCAGGTCTAGAAATGCAGGGCAACTTATAATTACTGGGTGCAGTTCATTTCTGTATTGATTCAGGTCTTTTTATCAGCACAGCGGCAAAGGTGGAGAAACATCTTATGTAAAGTGCCACCTAAGCCACATCACACAATTTAAACCACCATCTGGGTCAACTAATCTGGAATTCCATAGGGTGTTATGACCCTCCCAAAAGGTAATATAATCCCATTTTGTAGTCTCATCTCTTTCCTCCGGCAAGAATGGGATATGAGTTGGGTGTGGGAAAAATAAAGGTGGTTGTATTAACATAAATAAATGAACACTAAAGTAACTTTTGCATGGAAGTGTAAGTGTAAGTGCTACCTACATGATTACGAAGCACTAGACGCTGATAATCCTGGAAGCCAGCATGCTCGCAATACTCAGGGTCAAAATACCATTCAAAATCCTCAAGAACTTCTGAAGTGCAGTTTTTCATCAGCTCTGCATCTTTCAGTTCCTCAAGCTTCACTCCCTTCAATATCTACGAATATAAGGTGCAGAAAGAAAGCAAAAACAAACAGGAATGCAGGCATCAGACTAGAATTGCAGAAAGAAAACTTAGCAATCTTGTCACAAATCATCATGTTAATAATAAATATACCCTGTGAGCTCTGATCCGGTGTAGGGCAACCTGTTCCTTCAATCTCTGAAGCTGTTCCTCATCACTGTAATACCAAAAGTCCTCGTCATCTTTAGAAGGAAGGTCATATGTGAACAGATCAAGATAGCTGTCAATCTCTTTATTTGAGCTTAGTAGCATCCTAATCGAGGCCTTCAATTTCCTCAGGTCCTTTTTCTTGTTCGTGGTCGATGACATTGGGCTTCTTGTCAAGTTGTTCAGCATTTTCCCGTGCAATATCTCCGAGATCCACGCTTTGGATATGTCCATGATAGAAAAAGTCCTCGTCTTCTTTAGAAGGAGGGTCACGGTCATCTGTGATCACATCGAGCCCTTCGTGGAGCCCATCAGCAGAATCCCAATAGAGGTCTTCAATTTTCTCAGGTCCTTTTTCTAGGTCGTGGTCGCTAACAATGGGGATCTTGTCACGTTGTTTAGCATTTTCCCCTGCAATATCTCCGAGATCCACAGATCTTGCTGGGGTTTGGATATCTGGCTTAATTTCAAGGGGTAATGTGCCTGATGTCACCACAACAGATCTTTTCTTTGCTTCTTCAGACCTACAACGGTTGGATTGTGGGTCAAACAGATGTGGATCATCCAGGCAAAACAGTGTGTTGCCCTTCTCCAGCCAAGGATAATTGTTTATCCCCTGCATAGGCATGCTCACTTTCCTTCCAGAAGGGGTAGCAGAAGCCTGTCCAGCTGTTTGTGCAACTTCTCCAGCTAATTCATTGCCTTGGACCTCAGACTTCAACTTGAATTCCTTTTGCCTCGATTTGCTATGCCTCCATCTGATTTGCTTACTCGTAATCATAAGAGATGCCTCTCGTGATGATGGAGCCGCGTCGCCGTCAGAATCACTGACCGGCAGGCAAGGCGGATCTTCTCTGCCTCCGACGCTGCTTCGGCCTCGCAATCTCCCCTTCAGCAACACCTCGACCCCCCCCCCCCCCCCCCCCCCCCCGTCGCTCCCCGAAACTGGACCGGGTGAGCGGTTCTTAGTCTTTGTCCTCCCTTCTGCCGCCCGCTTGGTCTTCCCTCTTACATCAGCAGTAGTAGAGGCCTCCCTGGATCCTCGCGAGCTGCTGGTGCCGCCGCGCGAGGAATCAAACAAACCAGCGATTCTTCATCTTCCGCCGTATCCACCGCAGGCGCTGAACTTAAAGGGCAGGATCCCAAACCTGGAACTCCTCTGCGATTCGACCGAAGCCTGGAGATGGGGATCGATTTGACGGAGAGGTTGGGGATCGAGAGCAGCGCGTAGTTTCTTGTGAGTTAGGGCTCCTCCTGATTTTTCTTTTTTTTTTTGAAACTAGGGCTCCTTACGAGATTTTTGATATTATAGCCACGAAACCGATGCGGCCACGAAATCGTGGGGTTCGATAAAATGTCCACGAAACCATTGTCTCTCTGATAAAATAGCCTCAATCTATTTTCTAGAAAAAAAATACTCTCACCCTTCTTCTTCCTCTCTCTCTTTTCTCTCCCTCTCTCTCCTCTTTTCTCCCTCTCCCAAACGCGCGCGCGAGAGCGAGCTCCGCCGCGCCGGCCCATGCGCACCCGCGCGAGCTCCGCTGCCGCCGCCGGGCCACGCGCACGTGAGCTCCGCCGCCGGCGGTCCACGCGCGCGCGAGCTCCGCCGTCATCGCCGGACCACGCGCGCGCGAGCTCCGCTGCCGCTGGCTCATGCGCGCTCGAGCGAGCTCCGCCGCCGCCGCCGTCCACGCGCGAGCGAGCTCTGCTGCCTGCCTGCGGGCGCGCTCTACCGCCGCCGCTGGCCCACGTGGAGCGAGCTCCGCCTCGCCTGCTCAAGCGCGCCCGCGCGCGAGCTCCGCCACTGGCGCCGTCGTCGCCCACGCGTGGGAGCACGAGCACGGATTTTTTTTGACTGAGAGCACGGGCGCCAGCTCTTCGGGAGAGAGAGAAGAGAGAGAAAGGGAGAGAAAAGAGTGAGGGAGAGAGGAAGAAGAAGAGTGAGGGCATTTTTGTTCAAAAAATAGGTTGAGGCTATTTTACTGAAGAAGTAATGGTTTCATGCTCATTTTATCGAAGCCTACGGTTTCGTGGCTATTTTACAGAAGCTCATTAGTTTCGTGGCTATAATACCAAAAATCTCCTGATTAACGGAGCACGGAGAGGGGGAAGTTAGGCGGAGTCCTAGGTTTGTTCTTGTTTGGGGGGAGAGGCCACACGGTGAAGAAAGCTTCCTCGAGATTCTGAAATCCGATGTCAAGATTTTATACCGTGGTCTCTCTGTTATTAAATTATTATCGTCGTTGACTTTTTTAGTTATATTTTAATCATTCATCTTATTCAAAATATTATTTTAAATATGCAAAACTTTAAGTTATGTTTTAATTTCCTTTCAAAATAAAATAAACTATGACAACATCTATGATATTAATTAATTTTTTTTAATAAGATGAACGATCAAAATTAACTAAAAAAGTCAATAGCAACAATAATTTAAAACGAATGTAGTATACGAGGGCTGCGATGAAAGGGGGAGCGATAGCTGCATGACACTGGCTGAAAGCCTGGGAGTGGTCATTTTCTTTCTAACTTGTTTAACAACCATGTTGAGTCCAGGGAAGACTTAATCTATCCTTCCATTCATGATTGAACACAGGTTGGTGCCCATGGCACTGGTGCAAGATTATCTCCAGTTGATGAGCAAGTCATTAGCATGAAACTGGTAATTCGTGCCAAGGGTACAATAGAGCTATCGAAGGAAAAGGATCCTGAGTTATTCTACCTTGCTCGATGTGGACTTGGTGGCCTAGGAGTTGTTGCAGAAGTTACCCTTCAGTGTGTGTGGAAAGACACCAGCTTGTTGAACATACATTTGTTTTCAACGCCGATGAAGTCAAGAAAAATCACAAATAATGTTTCCTGCAGTCAATTTTTGTGTAACTGAATAATTGATTTGTCAATGCAGTTGCAACTCTAATAACTTTCTTTTATTCTGACACAGTTGTTGTTGTTCGGTGCAATCCTCCTTCAAAGTGGAGAACTCCAAAGCTGACATCAAAATATGGAAAGGATGAAGCTTTACACCATGTTCATGACCTTTATCGTCCAGTCACTGAAAAAATATAGGTACGTGGCCTTGTGATGGTTTGGTGCCTTGGTTGAAATATAATATTATCATAGTATTATGTATGTAAATTGCATCCACACCTATTATTATCTTTCTGAAGAATTAGCTAAAATATTTCGTGCACAAAATTAAACTGCTATTAGTAAATCCTCATGCGATTTTGTAGGTGCCGCTGTGTTAGGCTGAGTCTATCCTCTTGTCATGTGATTTTCGTCACTTTATTAAGTCATTCAAGAAGTGGTGCTAGTTGTAAGAGTTGTATAACACATAAGAAATAACTTGCAAATCCAGGATTTGAGGCTACTAGTTAGTTAATTATTGACCTCATCAAATATGCGGAAATGATGTTGCAAATATTTCCTGCAGTCGATCTTTGTGTAACTGAATAATTGATTTATCAAAGCAGTTACAACTTTAATATGTTTCCTCTATTCTCCTATCTTGCAGGAAATGGCTCTCTGAAGACAAACATATTAAGTACTTGTGGATTCCGTATACTGACATAGTTGTTGTGGTTCAGTGCAATCCTCCTTCAAAGTGGAGAACTCCAATGCTGACATCAAAATATGGAAAGGATGAAGCTTTACAGCATGTTCGTGACCTTTATCGCTAGTCACTGAAAAAATCTAGGTATGTGCCCTTGTGATGGTTTGGTGCCTCAAATGTAATGTTATCATAGTATTATGTATGGAAATTGCACCCACACCTATTATTTTCTTTCTGACGAATTAGCTAAAATATTTCTTGCATAAAATTAAACTGCTATTAGTAAATCCTGTCTTCATGTGATTTTGAAGGTGCCGCTGTGTTAGGCTGAGTCTATCCACACTTCATGTGATTTTTTTCACTTTATTGAGTCTCATGGAGAAAAGAGAAGTGGTGCTAGTTGTAAGAGTTGTATAACACATAGGAATAACTTGCAAATCCAGGATTTTGAGGCTACTAGTTAGTTAATTATTGACCTCATCAAATATAGAACAGTAGAATCTTCCAGCATTGAACTTGTACCTAACTTAAAGTAATATGCGGAAATGATGTTGCAACTATTTCTGGATCTACTCGAATGGGTAGTACTACTGAATTTTCTACCTTTTATTCTGTTCTGGTATAGATGAGTACATCACACTCATGGATACACACAATACTCCTTCAACTAAGATAAAAATTCATGTGCATCACCTGAATTTACAGGTGAGATCGTTTCTAATATTTTTATTATGTGGTTTTGAGAATAGATTGCTATCTAATAAATTAATTATTGTTAGAAACCATGGAGATGATTATGAGATAGCTGGAGAGGTGATTGGAGACGTGATGGGCCAGCAAGGACGTCCAAGCCAAGGTGGAGGCCCAATCAAAACCGACTTCGAGTCTGTTTCGGAGCCCAGGATCAGTCTGCACTAAAACGGACGCCCAGTATGCATACAGACTCGGATTTGGACGTTCTATATATGCCTGGAAAGATAACGAAAAGCACTTTCCAGAATCTGTCCTGGTGCTGCGACACCGTAATCGGTCTTTGGGCCATGTAACGAGTTGAGCCCAGTTAGGGCTGCGTCCAGGGGGTCTTGCACGACCCTAGGGTCCTCATATACAGCCACCGCCTCTTCATTAGGATGGGGGTTTTGCTTAGATTATTCTGTTGATAACAGTTTTGCCGTTTGATCGGTTTGTGAGACTTCAACTTGTGAGATTCATCGTATATTTGTAAATTTGGTTGCATTCTTCTTTGTTCTTGCTTGTGTTCTTGATTTGCAGGCAAGGATAAGCCTTCTCGGCGAGGTCAATTGTTCTTGAACGGTTGATAACCAGAGGAGACGTTGTGCTGCGATTGCGGGGTTCAGAACGTGTCGTTCGGAAGCCGGATCGATTTGTGTATCGACTTCGCCTTAATCAAGATTATCAGAACCTATTGGAAGATCGGGAACCCTTGTTTACATTAAGTGGTAATCAGAGCTTCAGGTACACCGTTAGGTTCGTCCTTATCCTCGTTATTTTGTTCAATCCTAGAGTCCAGAAAATTGCCCTACAAAAATATTTATTCATCGTGTTTTCGCTGTCCTACACCCCGCTTGTGTCTTGTAATTTTCAGTTTAGTTTGCTTCTCTGAATGTTAGTCCCTATAAAGTCATTATGTTGCTGGTTTAGTGCTTGTTCTTTGGTCTGGTTTGAGTCGTGCATATCCTTGTCATAGACAAACAAGGGAAAAAATCAGTGTTGCACATGCTGAGATAATAGTATTGCTGAAATTGTGTGCACTAAATATTTATTTAACATCTAGCCTTCTACTTTCGTGTGCAAAAGAAAATTAGAGTGCTCTGCTGCTATCTCATTATGATCAATCATTATGATCAAAAGGCAACCAATTAGTGCTTGATCTTGTTATAGAAGTTTGTTTTAGTTGTGCTATTATAAGAATCCTTTTGCTGCACTTGTAGTAAGAAAAAAAAATATATTCTCATTGGTTGTAAAACTTGTAATACCTTGCTGCAGTTCTGATTCTCAAGAAAAGAAAAGAAAAAGGCAAAATTACACAAGAGAAAAAGGCGCACAAAAAAAAGAAGTAGAAAAAAAAAGATATAAATTCAGAATTATTTGCATCCTTTGTGTCCTTTATTGAGTCATTTGCTTGCTTGCTTGAACTAGGTCCGAGACAAGTTTAGGTCGGTGACATAGACTAGCTTGGAACTATTATTCAGTTTTGCAATTTCTGAATTGAAATTTTGCTAATCCTTGCTACTATAAATTGTCTACCTAGCTCCATACATATCCTTCTGAATAGGCACAGATCTTTGGACCCTCGCAATCGTCGGATCACACTCTTCAAGGTATCCTCTGTTTTGCTACTAAGAATCTTGTAAGAACTCAGTTAGGTGCTGTCATTTGCTTGTTGAGAGTTTTCACCGTGATCAAACAGTGGTGATAGGAAAATATACTCTTGTATGTTTTCTTGTTTTCTATTAACAATGACAGGTTACAACACCGATGGTGATGAGTCGATGGTGTCAAATGAGATTGATACAAGTGTTGTAGCACAACGAGTGTTTAGTTCTCAAATGGAGAAGGTAGAGCAAAATCAAATGAATAACTTGTTTCAGACTCACTTTGTTGTGAAGGATCGACGTTGTCGTGTCATTATTGATGTAGAGAGTAGCAACAACATTGTAAGCTTGGAATTGGTCGAGAAGCTCGGCTTGACCACACAGCCACACCCATGTCCATACTACATCCAATGGGTAAATTCTTGTGGTAAGATAAAGGTAGATAAAATTGTATGCGTTGAATTTTTTATTGGTTCTTATAAGGATTGTGCAGATTTTGATATAGTGCCTATGCAAGCGTGTCATTTGTTATTGAGTAAGCCTTGAATTTCTACAAATAATGTTTTGCATAATACCATTGCTAATAGCTATTCATTTAAATACAATGATAGAAGAGTTACTCTTAAACCTATGTCTGCTGCTGAAATTTTAGAAGAGGATCAACAAAGACTTGAGAGAAGAAAGAATGAACCATTTAGGAAAAAATGGACTATTTCAAATGTAGCAACACTTACATCAAAATCTGAATTAGATGATGAACATATTTCCTTGCCTCTTGTTGCAACTAATATATTTCAGGTTCTACACAAAGAAGAGGATAGTGTGAAAGATGAAGAACATGTTGTTGCTTCAGGTAAGAGCTTTCTTAATGTGATGAATTGTTCCAACAATCTTGTTGTATTAGAACCTTGTCTTGATTTGCCTTTGCCACAAGTTGATTTATCTACTGATCCTTGTGATAAAGAGAAGTTGTGTGTCACTGCTTCACTTATACCTTTGTCACAACAAATGAACAAGATTAATGTTTTTGCTTATGATTCACCTACTAGTGCTGAAATAAAATATTTGATTTTAATAACATGTGAAAAGAATGAGCAGAAATTATTGTCTTCTCTAAATACTTTGGGTTATATTGAATTTGATATTCTTTGTGATCTAAATACCGTGGAGACGCAAATCTTTTCTCAAACTGAATTGCCTTTACTAACAAGAAACAAATTTTATGCTATAGGAAACTATGATCATAGAGATGTATTTATGGTGCATAAAGTTTATATTTGCTCAAACATGAATACTCCTTGTGTTGTACAACTAAATGATGAACTAAAAAACTGTAATAACAATTACCATATCATGTCATATTTTTCTAGTGTTTTTAAGATCACACGTTTTCCATCTTATCATAAGAGTGAGAATGACGTTCATATTGCTGAGCAAGTTTTTAAAGAGGTCATTAATTTGCATGGCATGCCTTCTATTATGGTTTCACATTGTGATGATAATTTTCATAACACATATAAACGCGAGGTGCATTCCAAGTTTGAGAATAGTTCTGTATTTTATATTTCAGATTTGAGACCACTATTGGGAAAAAAAGATGGGATCAAGTCGAGGATGACTCTAATTCAAAAGGGGGAGAATGATAAGTACATCACACTCATGGATATACACAACACTCCTTCAACTAAGATAAAAATTCATGTGCATCACCTGAATTTACAGGTGAGATCGTTTTTAATATTTTTATTATGTGGTTTTGAGAATAGATTGCTACCTAATAAATTAATTGTTGTTAGAAACCATGGAGATGATTATGAGATAGCTGGAGAGGTGATTGGAGACGTGATGGGCCAGCAAGGACGTTCAAGCCAAGGTGGAGGCCCAATCAAAACCGACTTCGAGTCTGTTTCGGAGCCCAGGATCAGTCTGCACTAAAACGAACGCCTAGAACGCATACGGACTCAGATTTGGACGTTCTATATATGCCTGGAAAGATAACGAAAAGCACTTTCCAACCCAACTGGTCCCATATCAAAATACCTCCCGAGCCGTCGGCAATCGCTGAAACAAATCGACTTCCAGAATCTGTCCTGGTGCTGTGACACCGTAATCGGTCTTTGGGCCATATAACGAGTTGAGCCTACTTAGGGCTGCGTCCAGGGGGTCTTGCACGACCCTAGGGTCCTCATATACAGCCGCCGCCTCTTCATTAGGGTTTGGGTTTTGCTTAGATTATTCTGTTGATAACAGTTTCGCCGTTTGATCGGTTTGTGAGATCCCAACTTGTGAGATTCATCGTATACTTGTAAATTTGGTTGCATTCTTCTTTGTTCTTGCTTGTGTTCTTCATTTGCAGGCAAGGATAAGCCTTCTCGGCGAGGTCAATCGTTCTTGAACGGTTGATAATCAGAGGAGACGTTGTGCTGCGATTGCGGGGTTCAGAACGTGTCGTTCAGAAGCCGGATCGATTTGTGTATCGTCTCCGCCTTAATCAAGATTATCAGAACCTATCGAAAGATCGGGAAATCTTGTTTACATTAGGTATTCCCATGGTTTTTAGCTTACACCACCTTATAGATGTTTTTCAGAACTGAAGCAGAAATTAATGACCCAGAAATAGATACACTTTCATTTACTGAACTAAGGGATAGGCTTCTTGCGCTTGGATCCTCTGAATAGAGAACATGTGATCAAAATCAATAAAGCAGAAGCTGAGTACAGGAAGAATTCTGATGGGTATCGCATAGGATGGTGTGATGAAATATTGGGTTTTGATTGTGGTGCCTGGTG
Source organism: Eleusine indica (assembly GCA_030378355.1). Lineage (NCBI taxonomy): Eukaryota > Viridiplantae > Streptophyta > Magnoliopsida > Poales > Poaceae > Eleusine > Eleusine indica. The sequence continues at coordinate 54,144,716 of CM059494.1, forward strand.
GACAGCAATGGGTTTCTGAAATCTGCTTTCCCACAGGAACCCTATCTAAGCCAACTATGAAGGATCTAAATTACATGGAGAATCTGTTGCAGTTGATTGAAAAGGAAGACATACCCGCACCTGCACCTATTGAGCAACGTTGGACTGCCCGCAGCAAGAGTCCAATGAGCCCAGCGTCTAGCTCTGAAGAACAAGATATATTTTCATGGGTAATTTGTTCATCCTTTACAATTATTTGTTTTTCTCTTTATCTATGATGCTTTTGCCACTTGTCACTACCCACCTAAAGCTTGTCTGCATTTGAGACTGTTTTATTTGCTGCTGACTGTTTACAAATTGAGGAGAGCCATTGTTATTCTGAACACTGTCATTTTGTCAAATCAACACAGCCTACAAAATTTTGTAGTTCTTATAATCCCTTGATGCTCTTTCTGTAGTGTGCTCTGTTGCTTTCTTTGTGAATTATTTCTTCAATGTAGATGATTTTATCAAATGTTACATTGTGATTCTCATCCTTTCCCATGTTTCCGAGTCATAAACACATTCTGACTTGGCTACATGATAAATAATACAATTCTTAACTGCTTTGGAGAGTTCTAAGTTTTGCATCTTTCTAAAAATCTTTCAACTGTATTTGTCCTGTAGAACTTGGTTCACCTCTGCACCAGTTATGTACTTAGTGACTAACTTTCCGGATTTATGTAGGTTGGTATTATGATGTACTTGCCAACATCAGATGCTACTGAGGAAGGAAATTACAGAGGACTTCTTCAGTTACAGGAGCGTGACACGAACAAGTCTCTGGGACAAGTATTCTGCATACAAACACTGGGCCAAAATCGGGGTGCCAACTTATAATTCTGGCTGCAAGATGCATGCATATATGATACTCTGTAGTTTGTTCATGTTAATTTGATGCAGATACGATTAACTTGTAACATCTGAGTTGCTAGTTCAAGAGAATGACCTGTTCGATTGCATGCATAATAGTGGCTAAGCTGTTTATTTGCATTAACTTTATGCCTAATTATCATTGTTTGTCCATTCCTTCCTAGGTTCCGAAGGACAAGGATGAACTTGCTGAGCTATAGGCCAGGTTGCGTAAGCGTTTCCCTGTTGATGGATATAACAAGGCACGCATGGAGTTGGATCCCAACAAGCTTCTCTCAAATGCAAAGTTGGAGAAGCTGTTCCCAGTGTTATTGGAGCCTGTTCACCAAGCAAAGTAACGTGTGCTCAAACTCAAAGAGAGAACACATAGAACTTGTCGCCCTGTGTAACACTTAATGAAAAGCCGAAACGACATCCTGCTCTGTTTGCGGTTCATAGGCACACGAAATCAAATTCTTGTTTATTTCTAAACCTGCTTTTTTTATTTTTGCGCTTGAAAACCTTTTTTTTTTTTGTGCCTGTGAAGATAGATTTTGTTGTTTTGGACTCCGTTTTATCGGCTGGTTCAGTTTTGGAGTTGCTGCATTTATTTCAGGAGAGCTATTCCTTGATTCACACTTGAGTGTATATTTATCCTGATGCTATCTGTGATCCTGTTAAACGAATTGATAGTCACTACGGGAAACCAGAGATTCGCCGTGTGTCTAATGTACACGGCAAAACTCAAAAATCTCACGGTAAAGCGCGTACGGTAAAAATTCCGTCGGTAAAGCCGACTTTGCCATGTACCTTCTATCGGGTACACGACAAAGACTTTGTCGTGTGTCAAAAATACACATGACAAAGCCGATAAAATATAAATCGTAAAAAATCTAAAAAAAGTAAAAAAAAATACTTGTATAACTTTACGGCTAAGAGAATTCGTATACGTACACACACGAGTGTAAATCAATAGGATTCGGATGATTCAGTCGGAACATTCAGTCGTGCAGGGGCAGAGCCAAATTTATCATGAAATTCTTAAAAAATATTAATTTTAGCCCCCCTCATCACATAAATTTCATACTCTGGCCCCTCTCAATGTTGGATACTGGCTCCATCACTGCGGTCGTGGTGTACAACATTTCCGTTATGATAACCGACTGGTTTTGATGATAGCTTTTTAAATTCAAATTTTACCAGTTTTGACAGTTAATCAACCGGGTTTACTGGTTTTATTGCATGTATTTTTTTCAATTTTTTTTGAAAAAATAAAACTGCCGGTTACACTGGTCCGGACCAGTTTGCCGCTAAACCACCCGGTTAACCACGGTTTTGTTAACGCAGACTCTGTCACTGACGCCTCTGCTTTTCACCTTCCAACCTAAAACCCCAATTCCGCAGAGCAGAGAACCCGCACTCACCAAAGAGGAAGAGAGATGGATCAGTTCCCCGTCGCCTCCCAGGAATCGTCGGTCACGGTGGGCTCGGCGGAGAGCAGCACGGCCCCAATCGCCCGCGCGCCCAACGGCGTCACCGCTTCCGCCCCTGCCCCCGCCGCGGTGGCGGGCGGGCTCCTCGGCGACGACGACGATGTCCCCGAGCCAGCCGCATGCATATCCTCGATGATCGACCGCGGCGGCAGCGTCGAGAGCCACCGCCTGTTCCTGGCCCGGCGCACCGTGCTGGAGATGCTCCGCGACCGCGGGTACAGTGTCCTGGAGTCCGACCTCGCCCGCACCCTGCCGGAGTTCAGGGCATGGTGGGCAGACAGGCCCGAGCTCGAACGACTCTCCATCGCCACCACTCTCGCATCCGACCACTCCAGCAAGGTAGTTTATTTTTTCGGTTCCTCGCGACGTGATTTCTTCATTGGTGCCTTTCATATGTTCGTCCATTAGGGTTCGATTCTTGTTCTAGGTCGGAATTTGAACTACATTCCGGCCCTGAACATCCAATGTACCATTATGTCCATGACTAAGCACCCTTCCACAATTGATCGATCTCATTAGTGCAATTTCCCCCAATCTGATTGTGCTGAAATGTGCATGGTGGATACAATACAGTACTGCGAAATTGAAGAGGTAGGGAGAAATGAGAGACTCAGTTCATCCCTACCTCTTCTCCCCTGATATCATGTGGGTCTTTCTGTATTATACGGTTGTGGAAGAGTTTTGTCGTTATGATCGTTATGGTTAGCACCACCCTGCAATTGGATGCCTCAATTTCATTTTGTCACTCGAAAAAAGTTCAGTAGCTGCATATTGTCATTCCTACCGTTTTGCTCTCATACGAGTAGTAGATACATCGCTAATTCTGTCTTATCGCAGATGAAAGTCATATTCTGTCCACCTGAGCCAGTCAAAAAGGCAACTATCAGGGAGATATATACCAGAACCAAAGACGATAATTTGTCTAGACTGATTCTGGTGTTGCAGGGCAAGATAATGTCTCAAGCAAGAGAATCTATCAAGGATATCTTCCCATTTAAAATCGATATATTCCAGGTTAGGTTTCTGTAACCTCACATATGTTTTTTTTAATTTCTGACTTTCTGCAAGTAAAGAACCAAAAGTGACTCTACCGGATTGTAGGTACAATGCTCATCCCTAAAGAATTTTTTTTACTCTCGGTGCATGAGTAATGGCTCTGGCTATAATAGTTTGTTGGTCAGCATCTGAAATAAACACTTAAAATGCATGTTGAGTACTTCTATTAGAATCACCACCTAAACATTGTTGTGATGCAAAAAGCAAGACCTAGCAAAAGAGCACATTAAACAGGTCTTAGACACTTTTTTTTTTTAAAAAAATGAACCCATTTGTCACTTGAGAAACAGCACAATGCTTGGAAACAGTTCTACAACCAAGTAAAAGAGAACGTGTGGTGAAGCTCACCGCAGCCATGTCCACCTAGCCTTGGAAGCATTGGATGTGGATCGGTAATCATCATCGTTTGGCCCACCTGGTCGACATATCGCACGTAATGCAGGCCGCTAAACACCTGGCTACTTTACAAGCTTATGCTAGCCAGCCCACAATTCATCCAACCAATCATGAGGCCACCTACCCAGGCAACCAAACACACCTATATTTTTTGTACCTGCATTGCTTAAAGCTGGTCTTGGTCTGGCCTGGTTAAGACCTTATATGTTCCTTCCCTCACGTTGTTCTTAACATAAGAAATTATTAGCAGCATCATAATTGTCAGGCTTGTAAAGTTGATATATTGCTATTTTGTTTTGTATAAATATCATACCACTTGTCGTATTCATGCTGGTGTGTTCTTCCAATTCAAGATCACGGAATTACTGGTCAACATTACGAAGCATGTCCTGAAGCCCAAGCATGAAGTGTTGACTGAAGAGGAGAAATCCAAGCTCTTGAAGGAGTACAATGTGAAGGATTCGCAGGTATTTATCAATTTTACTTCGCAATTTCATACAGTTTTTTGTTGTAGTGGCACTGGAAGTCATGCTGCTATGAGAGCTGAGTAGCCTTCATTCGACCACATCCTGTGGTATGCGATTTTTTTCCTCCACTAAACAATCTGGTGTTGGCTGACTGGCTGTTAAACTGTTGGTTTTCATCATGTTGGGTGTAAAACTATAACTTCCTGCATTGATTTTATTTGCAATATGAATGCCATCAGGGATACAACAATGTCTTAGTGTGCTGAGATGTGATCATAGAATGGATTGGTTGACCATGAAACATGCTAAACTTGCTTAGCTGCTGAGTGCTTTGGTTAGATATACATATTATGCTGACTTGCATGTTATTTGTGGTGGTGGTGTCTATACAGTTCTCATTAGAATGGATTTGATGTCAGTGAAATGAATGATCCTTTCAGAATAATTGTCTAATTGCAATATTAGTTTCTTTAGCCAAATTGTCTAATTGCAATGTTAATTTCTTTAGCTGCTTTTCATGTGTCTAGAGTGTTATTCAAGCCTTACTTACGACAACATTTTCCCTTGTTGATAACATGCTGGAAGTACAGCATCATGTTTGTTGCTTTCTTTACCATGTAATTTTCTTTTGTTATGCTACTGTGTTAAGTATTTTCATAGGAGTTCACTAAAATTGGTTCATGTATACACACAGTTGCCTCGTATGCTGGAGACTGATGCTGTTTCTCGCTACTGTGGCCTCGGCAAGAGTACCGTTGTTAAAGTTATTTATGACAGCGAGCTTACTGGAAACCATGTGACATATCGATGTATTTTTTGAGAGTTCTATGTGTGTCCAGTTTCCACTGATGAAGTTTCTTGTAAAGTATCAGTAGAAATCGCTGTGACTGACTAGACTAGGCTAATGTTGGTATCCTATGTTGCTGAAGTTTGCTGTAACTTGTTAGTGAACCCAGTTAATGTTGTTACCCAACTATGTTTCTTAATTGATACCTCTTGACAGTCTAATCTAAGAGTGTTTGAATTCTTAACTATTCCTATCATTTAGTTATGTTATATTAAGCTTTTACCGATGTCTCCTGGGAGATCTGCACGTTTGTCTGCAATGACCTGTTATTGCCCCTAGTTCTTTGGGCACTGAAGTGTGTAGCAGAAATGCAGAATCACTCAATTGGATCCAAGCAACATTTGTTGATGGAGTTCATTATATTTCGCAAACTAATAGCTAACATCTGTGTTACAAATCAGTAGGCCAAAAGTTGAGTGAGCCAAGGAACCAAGTTTAAAGAAAGATTAATTGTCCTATAATCTGTTTGCAGCTAACTGTGCCTTAATCTGAACATTTGGGGCAAAATTTCGTCGTCTGCTGCCTTTCTCTTACGGCTGCTATCACTGCAGCTGTAGTTTGTGGGGTTACTGCTTTCGTTGCTTTTGCTATCGATTTGCTGGTGATGTTCCTGGTGATAGTGCTCCTTGCATCTGCTTTTCAGTATGTGGGGCTTCAGCTTGCTCATATCTGATAGACGTACTGGTTTTAGAAAAAACTCATCCGCTCCTTCCTCCAGGCATCTGATTCAGAATTTTATAATTTGAAATGGGTCAGCGATATATTTTCATAAGGAATGATTTGCCAGTAATAAGAAAAACATATTCATGATATTGCTTCTTGTGGTTATATCTTTCTTTATTTGTGTATGATATCTTTTGACATTCTAAGTTCTTTATTTAACTTTAGGGCTGTCTTGTTTTCCTTTTCCCCCGCACCCTGTCTGTGTATCATGCAACTGGAATTAGAATATAAAAATCCGGACAAGACCAGTGGTGCTAGTGCGTTGTCTGCATCAGTAACCTGTTTTATGGATACTGCAATATTGAAGACGGTCTACATGATTGATCAGCGTATCCCTCCATATCCTTATGGTTTATTCTACACCAAACATGCCTAGATAGAATACTAGGACGGTGAGCTGCGTCATGAGTGGGGTTGTCCCTTTAGTAGGCAACGGATGTGACGCCAAAATCATTAAGGATTCGGGATGATCTCCGTATCCCATTTAGTCCTAAACATATTTATGCAAGACTAAATGGTTTTTCCAAAAAAAGAAAGTTCTACTCAGCTACTTTCGTGTTCTTGCTTCAATTGTACTCAGCTACTCACTACATTCCTTCGCACTAACTTTGATTTGTTCTTCCAAAAATAAGAACATTGATATCATAATATAGATTCACATGAGTGCTCACCTGTTGATCCTGGAAGGGATGTTCTCTGACGACATGATCACAACCGGGATATCTCTGAGTGATGACGATTCCTGATTGAACAAACAAGATATGCTTGTGTTAGGCTGTTAGCCCGTGTTGTGTTCAGCAGATCAGCGATAAATCCTAGAGAAAAAAAAAAGTACCTTGATCTTCTTGAGCAAATCATATCCTGTCATGCCAGGCATGCAGTAGTCTGTGATGATCAGGTTCACCGCAACATCCTGGTCATTCACGCAGTTGCAAAACAAAATACTTCAGTAACCTGTTATTCAATAAACAACACGAATTGGCACAAAGGAAACCATGTTGTTTCTTACCAGCTGATCTGCATGGACAGAAACTGGACTGTCCTCGTCATGGAGGAGCCCCAAGAACTGCAGCGCCTTGCTCCCGGAATCAACGGTGGTAACATGGAAAGAAGAAGTCTTGAGGAGCCTCTCGATGAGCTTCCTATCTGGGAGGCTGTCGTCCACAGCCAGGACATGGAAGGGGGCTTCTGTTGCCACTGCCGCCATGGTTAATCAGAAAGAACAGAGAAGAACCCTCTGTGCTCTTTTCCTCTTGTTTGCCTGACGGGGAAGGAGAGGATGCTATGAGCAGCAGAGAGGATACGTTTTATGTGTGCTTGGCATGAGAGCTTTGCTTGCTTTTTCAATGGCGTGGTGTGGGTGTGGTTGAGTTCGTATATATAAGCACATGAAAGGATTCTAGGAGATATGAGTAAAGCAGGGAAAGCGAGTAGGAAAAAGAAGTGTGATGACTAAGAAAATCCCACCCGATGGAAAGCAAGATCCCGGGCAGATTTCCTCCAAATCTTGCCACGAATTGACTCCAGAATAGAATAGACCCGCCCAACAGCATCATCTGCCCTCTGTATTCAAAGGGTCCACCATTTTCTTCTGTTCCCTTTGTGGTCTGTGCTCCTCTTTTCCTGATGCTGTAGGGATACGTTCATTTTCTAGTCAGTTTTTCCAGTTCTGGGGACTGTCCTCTTGCTGGCTGACCTGAAAGCACGAAAGATACGGATCGTTGTGGCGATTTGGTAAAGCACGATTTTTCTTTGCGCTGATGATATGCTTTCAGTAAACTAAATTAGGATTTCCGTTGCGGGTAGCACTGGTTGCCAAATTCAGGTGATTTCGACAAATCCCTTCCTCGAAGTTGTTACCAAATCTCCGAGATCGTGCACCAACAAGTAGTTGTACTAGTTGGAGGATCTCATCTGGGTGACGCGTCTGGCGATGATATGATACCGAGGGACATCCATCCCGTCGCTTTCGATGATGGTTTTGATGAGCAGGAATGGAATGGATGCGATCGCTTCCGTCTCCCGGAGGATCCGCTGCTGATCACCATGAAAGTGGCGTTTCCCTGTGCTGGCGATACGTTCCGGATTCCCTCCCAGTTGCCCTTCACGAGCAGCAGTATCGCTTTCGCTTTCCGTGCAGCTGCGGCCTCATCATCATCATCAGTGATCGCTGATCGGTGCCGCCTCCGGCAGCAGCTAGCTAGTAGCTGTTTTCCACGCGTGCAGCGCTAGACATGGACTCGGCGCGTTCTCTTGAACTTGAACTGTTCCACCACCTGTCTGCCGCAAGGAAGATTCTGAAATCTGAATCATCATCGAGCAGACGTGGACTCAGCGCAGACATGGACTCGGCGCGTTCTCTTGAGTGTTTTTTTTTTTTAAGCATCGTTCTCTTGAGTGTTGACGTACGAGTACGAGTGTATGACCGGCAAAATCATAGGCCCTGTTTGGTTATACCATATGACGGGCCCAAAATTTTGACAGTAACATGAGTGGGCTCAATATTTAGTTGTACATTGGGCCAGAATTAGTTTTGTGTTTGTTCTAACTCAAAAATTTTAAACTTTGATCATTCATAAAAATAAATTTATAATGGTTGATAACACAAGAATACTACTATTAGATTGGTTATGAATTAAACTTACGTAGTCAATTTTTATAAATCTTTCATAATGCATGATCAAAATTATAAAAGTTTAACTTAGGATAAATCTAAAATTAGCTATATTCTAGAACAGAGAGAATATTATCTAGAGCGGTACCCTGGAGGTTCTGGATTGCTGCTGACAGGAGTCGGGAGTGGCAGATTTGGGCAAAAGTTTCGGATTGGAGTACGCATTTAAAAGTTGGCAGATTTCGATGGCAAAAAAAGGGGAACGAGGCCATGGCGAATAAGAAATTTACTCAAACAACTAGAGCTTAATTGGCATATCTGGTTCGGTGGTTCCAAAGGTTCAACGTCACACGATTGACAATTCCATGGATCCATCCATCCATAGCTTGATTGGCATATATAGTAGTCCGAGATTAGCTGGCGTGAAACTAGACACTAGAGCTCGCTAAGACCCAATATAATCGATAATGCATGGTTTGTTGTTTCCTGCGACGATGTGGTACATCAGACAAGATGGAGATCTTTTTAGCAGTGGCATGCAGACGAGTAATCAAGCACGCTGCGGGCCTGCGAGGCCAGGCACTCGCGCACCCCCGACCCCATTGAGGCATTGACCAATTCACCGAGATGGACAGACGGTCAAACGAGGACTGACCGCAAAGAGACAAGACAGAGACAAAACGAGCCTATACTAACATTGATGTTTTGTACAAGTTTTATTACAATAATACATCACGCCCACGTATGAAACTGGATGACAACAGGGACAGCAGAAGCACCTGCCTCTTCGAGCAAAATTTTGCTATCTTGCAAGCAGACATTCTGGACATGCCATGGCTGATCGATGCCCAATGCTACGTATGCCATGGCTGATCTCCGGCCAAGCACCCTCAGTGATTCAATGCCCATTGCTACGTTGCCAGCGAATATAGAGACTTATGATTCTTTGTTGGCATGCAATTCTGATCTGTTGCTCAGCCGTAGCTCCAACTTTATGTTCATGGCTGCTAGCTCGGCCGCCAGATATCTGAACACATACGGCATCGCAACAGTTTCCATCCCTTTGCTTGTTTTGCAGGCTTGGCACGCAAAGTTCTTCTGAGTATGTCTCGCGGTGGGGAGTCCAAGCATCTCACGCTTTGCTTTTTTCTGGGGATCGGATTTTATCACTGTCGCTGTCAGTAAGCTCCCACAGAGAGAGCACACGTCCGCAATATGATAGTCTGAACAGGAGTGGAGCCTGTCGTGTAACAGATAGGCAGACCCATGGGCAAGGAGCGCGTCCCGCTCCATTTCACCAAAACGAATCCCTCCGCCATGCTTTCTTCCTCCTATCGGCTGTCTTGTTATCTGATCTACACGACCTGTTGTGCGGACCTACACAGATACGTGACATTGGTGAGAAACCCAAATCCTGAACAAAGAAGGTACAGGGGATGTAAATTACAAGTTGCAGTCTACTTGTGAGGTACTCCCTCTGTTCCAAAATTATTGTCGTCATTGACTTTTTTCGTTTTATTTAAAATATTTGTTTAAATAAAAGAAGTTATAAGTTATATTTAAATTTTGTCTAGTGATAAAAGAAATTATTATAAAATACATGATATTTTTTGAAACTTTTTGAATAAGACGAATAGTCAAAGTTAGTGAAAAAAGTCAATGGCGACAACAATTTTGGAACGGAGGGAGTAAATAATCTGTTTTTTCCATCAATATAATAAACGAGTGAGTACACTATCTTGAGTTCTCTAATCCGATACAAAAGAAAAGAGAAGAAAAAATACCTAACTAGTAACCCAAGACTCTTCTTTTTGCAGGAAGAAAAGGACAACTGAATAGGGCATAGTGGGTGCAAAAATATATCAATCAAGGCCCAAATGTTAATGGGAGAACAAGAAACAATTGCTCACCTGAAATTTGTCAGAGACCATATGACGAAGTCGTTGGTAATAAACAGGTCCAATGAAAATCTCACAGGACATTTCATTGCCAAGCAGTCCACTATAAAGAACCTCTGTTCCATGGTAATTAAATCCATAAGATGCAAGCATGGGCCCCAGTTCTTTCACAACCGAAGTAGGTTCACTACCCTCCTCTTTAACAGCGTTTGCAAAAGGTGTTGCATTGATGAACTTTCCATGTAGACTTCCAGCCTTTTGAGGATAAAAACCAAGTTACCGTTAGACAAAAGCACCATCTAGTACACATCTCTAGGGGCGAATTTCTTCAAACTTTTAAAAGAAAATAAAGGTATATCATCGTCCTCAAAAGATGATGAGCGGCAATTTCAAAGTTAATCTTTGTACCTTCGCTGCCATAGATTCTAAGAGCATTGCTATTGTCATTCTTGAAGGAAAGGCATGAGGATTAATGATCAGATCAGGCCTCATGCCAGTATTTGCAGAGAATGGCATGTCGATATCAGGCCACAACTGTGAACAAACACCCTTTTGCCCATGTCTGCTGCTGAACTTGTCACCAATTATGGGGTTTCTCACACGACGCAGACGTATATTTGCCTGCAGAAACATCAACTTGTGAAATACATACCATGATCGTTGAAGAAAAAAAGGACAACCTTCAAACTGGGCATACTTCTAGGAACTTATCGCACAAAGTGCTATATGAGTTCAAAGACACAAAAATACAAGATTGTGAAACTTTCAACAAACTCAGACAATAAACAAAAAGGATGCATGTATGTTTGTGATTTTACTGATCACTTTCAGCTAACTGAAATCCTCTGAAAAGGTTATTTGTATGTGGTCCTACCTTCTGCATAGTATTCTTTGAACCTGCCCCATTGACAGCAACATAGTCAATAAATGCTGGCTCTGTCCCTTTTAGTCGTACAGGCCTTATTGCACCAGTGAGACTATTATAGACACTGTAATAGTGCTCATTTGGATGCACTTCCTGCCAATGAAAATAGATGTCCACGTGAGGTTGATTCCACGAGAAGAAATTTATTTTCGAGGAAAGAGAAAAGAAATTGAACAGTTGTCGTAGTGCACAGAAATAACTAATTTTAGTATGAATAAATAAGAACCTCTGCAAGCCGAGGAAGACCATCTGAATCAATTGCGCTTGTTTCCCTTGATAATGTACTCTTAGCAAATGATTCTGGAACATTATCTCTACTCTTTGTTGATAAGTCAATGCATTCAGTCTGCAGAAATTGTTTATAAGAAAAGGATTACTTTTGAAGCCCCAAAACTGAACAGCTATTGGAATACTACAAAAAGTTTCCAAATCAGTTGGTTAAATCACGTTTTTTTTTTCAGATAGAGCCTATTTGAAAGATGCATTGTGGAACAGAGTTCTATATGAAAGAATCCAAATCTACTCCAGTGTCTTTAAATATAGATATTACACATGTATACAAAGTATATACGAAAATTTACAAACTCTTTTAAGCTATACTACTCCATTCCAAAATTGTTAACACCATTCACTTTTGTAGTTACGTTTGACCATTCTTCTTATTCAAAATATTAGTTCAAATATGTAAAATTATAAGTTACATTTTAATTTTCTCTAGTAACAAAAAAGAAGTCATGAAAAAATATATGAATATTTTCAAAAAAAAAAATGAATAAGACAAATGGTTAAACATAACTAAAAAAGTCAATGGCGAGAACAATTTTGGAACGGAGTACATATTTTGGCACTAACAATTAGAATACAAAATGTTGTTGAATTATCAATTTTTCTCTGATGAGAAAACCAGGCCCCTAATGAGTTTCCCATAGCAAGTGAAGCTATGTCATTTCTGTGATTATATTATTACACTCTTGGAATCCCTTACAGTCTTACTGCGTGGGCTTTCAACCTTACTGCATTCTTAGGGGTTGCAAGTGTTTTTTTAGGGGTCCAGATCTTACTGCATTCTTAGGGCTGCATCGAAACTTCCAGATCTGGAACTGGCCTCAGTGCAAGTGTTTTTTTTTTGTGCCCAGGGGTTTTGGTTCCCCAGATAGAGAATTCAGGAAGTTGGATAAATTAAACAGCTAACTACAAATGTAAAAGGCAGTAAGTCACTAGGTAGCATGTCACAGAAATAGTTATAAACCAAACTGCATGTACATCATAAAATTATATCATTGATCATAATAGATAGAGGATAACTTGCCTGGTAAATATGTCCACGGAACATTCCACGATCAACAGCTGATTTATTTAAAATCATGGCATCCTCCATGTCATAACTAGCTTACAGAAACAGTTTCATCTTGTCAAGCAAAGTTTATTTAAAAAAATGATCATACTGCAATGAAAGGCTTACCCTGTGTATGAAAGCACTGCAACAATAGCATTTGTGCCTGACGGGAATTCATCCATAAAATATTTGCTATACGTAGCTGTCCGAACAATTGGTGTCTGAGGGGTCTACAGGGCAACAAAGACAGTATATTACTCAAACCTAGTGATAATTGAGAATAACCTTGCTATGATACCACAACAGAAATAAAAATGTAGGCATCTTAAGAATCATAGAAGATGGCACATTACTAGGAAATATTATACATATCCAACTACAATGACACAGCTTTAAAAAAACAAATGAAATAGCAGTTCCATGATGACTACTTAATTATTCTATACAAAACAAACCTGTAGATGGAATGCTTTTACATCAGTACGGAACTTTAGAGCTTGCCCACAAAAGCCCATGGTTTGCTTTGCCATCTGCGAATAAGCAGAAGATTAGTCAATCCCCAAAGAGCTTAATTATTATCATGCACAATTAGATCATTGTATTTACCTGGCATTGGTACATGTTCCTAGGACTCTGGTTGTGGTCAGACCAAGGTGTAAGATTGGCAACTACACTGAGAATGGCTGTAGGGTGGATTTCTTCATGAGTTGCAGGAAATAATATATTTCTTCCACCAGCCCCACCATCTGGACACTTTATCTCCATAAATGCCTAATGTTGAATACAATGGGAGCGCACCTGTTATTGGGATATAGGTAACAAACTATTAAATTAAATAAGGATATTTTTTGGAGCGCACCTGTTCAAATGGTCCAATAAGCTCAATATTTTCCTTTCCATCAGGTAGACTAATGAGATTTCTGACAGGTCGAACAAATCTAGCTGGATTTGTGAAAAGGTAAAGTCCAGGATAAGCTCCACCCAGACTTAGGGGGACATAACCCACTTCCAGATCTTCAGGAATCTAATAAGAATTTAAACAACTCCATGGGTTAGAATATGAAAGCAAAAAAATGAAGGGGTCAAATTTAACAAAAAAAATGATAACATAAGAGAACAGACCCCTGAGGCCGCCAGAAGTTTTAATGTTCGAATATAGTTAACTGCTTCCTCAATCTTAGCCGACGCAATAGTACCAACAATGCATCCATCCAAATGGACATTTAGTACTTCTGGGGGACCAGTTCGCTCGATCTTTGGAGACAATGGGTTCATTCCGACACGAACCAACTCGGCAGAAAGTGTTGATTTTATATAGTCAAAATTTTTAACTGCTCCATCTGAGTTGTAGAATGACGAAACACCTGTACACACCAAATATGAACCGATGCTGATAAAATAATAACTTGAGATAGTTAGCGATTAAGCAAAAAAACATAGAAATTTAAAACAGAAAGAATGCAGATGCATCATGATGCCAAAGACAAAACAGAAACAAGAAATAATGGTCTCCGGATATGAAAGGAGCAGCAGTGTAAAGAGGGTGCAGTGAAAATTAAATTCAAGAGAACATGAGAGTATCTTACGGCATGCGGAAGTCATATGGTTTAGTAAACCACAAGGCTCTCCATCAGGTGTATGGACTGGACACAGGAAACCCCACGACCTACATGGAAGTTTTCAGTACAGATATCGACGGATGCAAGCAAAGAAACAAAAATAGAATGGCATGAAGGATCCATACTCTGGAAGTAACTTTCTAACAGATGTTGTGCGCATCTTAGCAAAAGCAGCACCCCTATGAACAGCGCGGAAATGAGAGATGTAACGATGGAAGTTGAGTCGTTCAGCTTGAATGGTCATCCCATCTCTCTGAAAATTTAACAATATCTTATCAGTGTAAAATAATCTCAGAGAAAAGTAGGAAAAGTTCATTTACTAAAATGTGTATGACCCCCCAAATAATTCTCGACTCATTCCCCACATATAAGTTGCGTGTTTATGTTAAAATTGTGAGATGATAGAAGACTACCCATGTAAATGGAAATAGCATGTCATACTTCTCTTAACCACAATAAATTCCAGGGACATGATGCATTGAATTAAGCAGTATTCGGCCTACAAATTTTTTTTTCTCGAACACGCAGGAGAGCTGCGCATCATTTCAATAAGAAGAAGAGTAATAGTAACATGTACACAGAAGGGGTGTGAGCCCCATTTACAAGCGCCCAACTATCAGTGGGCACGCCACTTGAAAATAATCTAAAACTAGACTAAGCAGAGTAAAAGAGACGAACCTGTGGAAGATCCAATCCTGATTGTGAATTCACTTTACCAACCTTTAGCATGCTCTCGATCGCTCTACCAACAGATGTGGTATTTTTACCAAGAAATTTCCTAATCTCGTGTGCTACACAAAGACAACATAATATTATTACACAAATGTCAAGTGGTATTACAACACCAACAACAAAGCCTTTCAGTCCCAAGCAAGTTGGGGTAGGCTCAGAAATAATAGATTCCAACAGGACTATCTCACCCAAAAGAAAGTGTAAAGAACTATAAACTGGTTATTCCCCTAACAAAAACTATAAAGTGGTTATGTATAGCAACGAGGAAAAGTAAGAAATCAGATAGAATCAAAATATATAAAGGTTAATGTTAATCGGTTGACAAGATTGACAGCAATCATGTCAACCCATTATTCATAATTCAATTCATTCAGTTCATTGTATCATTCAACCGACCAGGATAACCTACAGCAACATCCATTGCTTCATATCCTTTCAGTCAGTAAGAAATCCTATTGAATCAGATCAGATCAGAAGTACGTAAATGTTAATCGATTGAAAAAATTGGCAGCGATCATGTTAACCCATTACGCATAATTCAATTTATTTGGTTCATGGTATTATTCGACCGACCAGGATACTACAGCAACATTCATTGCTTCAGAATTCAGATCCTTTCAGCCTTCAGGTTTAAAAGTAAGGTGCATCACCAACACCACAACCAAGAATAGAATCAATCTAGAAGGGCCTCGTGTGGATATAATTGCCAAACTAACAACCATTCATGATTTAAACCATGGTCCAAGGCTCATGAGAAGGGGACTAAAATTGAGACGTTTCAGAATAAAAATTGTACATAACTCATATAGGCAAATTTCCAATCCCTAACCTTCAAACAAGATGCTTCACACTGCAAATTATATAGATAGGTTGTTTTTTATAAGGTGACTGTCACTTCAATAAAGAACAAAAAATCCTTATTTTTTAATGGACATATTTCAATTTCAATAGAGGGGCAAAGTATGGTCATACTGACATGAGCCATTTTATATCCTCTTGAAAAATGTATTCCATTTCCAAGAACCACAAGCTACATATAGGTCGTTGGTTTATTTTTATTTCATCTGCATAACAGGTATATTCAGCTGAACTAAGAACCATAATTAATAGATATACAGCTCCAAATGCAATTACCAGTTGCTGCATCTGCACTTTTTTTTTTTTACAAAGCTGCTGACAACTGTTATGCAGGTGCTGACAGTTTGTTGGACTTTGTTAAGCGTGCAAGGAAGGTTACAATGGGTCATGAGGTGTTTCCATGGGACCCTGGAGGGAGTATCTCCTCCAATCTGGTGTTGGCAGGCCACGACGCTCATACTGCCACCACTTTCAACTATGTCCTTTACCGCCTCAATCTTTCACTGCAGCAACACCAGTACTTCAACCAGGTGTCTTCACCCTTTTATTTCAAAGGCTTCACGCTCTCCTCCATTGCTTATTGCGATCTCTCTGCAGGTGCTGCTACTGCTCTTGCCTGTGCTGCCAGTTCTCATGTGGTGTTGACTGTGGTGGGCCAATGCGTGGGAGGACAGCAGCTCCCTCTAGTTCCATAGACTATGACTGTCATTACTAATCCATAGACTATGACTCATTAGTTGGGAATAAGTTTTTAAGACAGAGATGTAAAAGGCTTAATATTGAATTGTGTCTTTTATTTGGTAGTCATGTCGAGTCGCCGTCATCGTTTAGTTTGGTTAGCTAGTTCAATTGCAGCTCAAGGACGAGCTGCTCGTAAGGAGGAATGGAATGGTACAGGAGGAGCTGGCCAGGCCAGCGACCCAGCTGCAAGTAGCTTTGTTAGCAGATTAGTTAGGTTGTTGAGTTAGTTTATTGGACTATTCATCTATAAGAGGCAGCTGTGAATTCTAGGAGGGTAGGCAAAGAAGGAGACTAGGTCTCTCTTCTTGTGCCATGGGTGGAGGGCCCCGACGCCGCCATACCCCAACAATATTTGACAATGGATTGATCTGTTTGAACTTGAGAGCTCAATACCAGAGTACACAGAAATTAAAGTTTTGGCAACACAACATAAGTAGGATAACATACCGTCATGTAGATCAAAACTTTTGTTCTTTGCAGCCTCTTCAAGGATTAAACGTTTCGTCTTCCTCAACCAATCTTGAAGTCTATCCTGCAAATTAAGAAAAATGGCACAGAAATATGAGGGGTTATGAAATTTGCACTAAGGCTATCTAAGCACTGGAATAAAAACAATAGTGTGGGCGAGGTTTCACAGTACTTCACAAATGCCGCTTCAGAATTACAGCATTACAGATTTTTATATTGATACAGATTTTTACATTGAAGAACAACCATACCCCCCTCCCTCTCTCATTCTGCCCAATCATAATTTTTAACCACCTACACCACCCCGTCTTACCCCTATCCCAAAACTTAAGGCCTTAAGAATAAGTATCAAAAGAATGCACTGTCCTTATATCAACAAATTGCACCAGGATGGAGTAGACAAGAATATGCACATTGAAAGAGCATATGCTTCAGTAAGTAGAGGTATTGCAAGCCTCACTCAAGAGCTGAAGAGGTGTGGGGGCTGAGGATGCAGGGTTAGTAGCAAAACTTAGCACCCAGTGTCTGATTTGAGCTAGCCTTAGCACCTAAAGCTCATATGCAGGGCATCTTGTAACTAAAATTCACCAAAATCATCTATGTGATGGTTCACAGGTACAATGGAAATCAGGTAGAGGGGACAAAGAAAGGTAAACTGGTCATTTTTAAAAAGTTGAATTAGTTCCAATGCAAGGAGCAATTATCGATGTTTCTTGTTGTGCTATAGAGTATAGAGATATTTCCAAGAGAAAACAAACACAAATGAATGGCACTGGAGGGTTCAGTAACCTTTAGGAAAACTGTAATCAAGTGGCCAGGCAAGAGAGCCTCCTGGTATTGTAGTGCGTCAGCATTGTCGGGCGCAGCAGTTTTATCTACGAGAGCATAAAGTTTCTGCAGCATAAATCTAAACAGAAAAGTAATGAGAAAAGACAAATTAAAAGAGTTCACACGGATAAAAACTTTACAAAAAGACGACACTGGACTGCAACTCACATCAACAGATTGAATTTGTCATGGTTGTATTTCAGATGCACAAAAACATAGTCCTTTAGAACCGCTTTAGCAACCTAAACAATGTAGAAAACCCAAATTGAAGCACGGTCCAGATTTTAACAGTGTATCAGGATAAACACAAATAAAACACTAATTATTACAGTTTCATAATCATCTTTTTCAAATCCCTCCATTACAGATCGGAAGTACTGTCCTGCATTTGGAAGATCATCATCAATTTCAGAACATAAGAGGGTTTCAAAGGATTGTAAACATAGAAGAATGGAACTCTCAAAGTACCAATATGCTCCAAGCACTGCATGCGAGTGAAAAGTGACAGATTTCTGACTTCGTCTAGAATTATTTGTGCCCTTTCACAAATAAGTTGAGTACTGACAACTCCTTTTTCTTCTCCATTTTTATATTTACTGCTGTAGCAGCATGCCAAGCTTGTAAAGATTTCCCAGTCACTTGTGTCAATAAGGGCCTGCCATTAGTAATTCACTAATTCATATTCAAGTCGATGCAATGTTGCACTAACATTTTGCTCTATAAAGTGCATGATACGTACTTCAACAGAAAGATCCTAACAACTTTTAGAAGATGGGAATAGAGATTTATGTACTAGGATACAGAAAGAAATACTATTAAACAACCATATTGAGTAGTATATACAGACATATTAAGCTCATGGACTTAAGATCACTAGAAAAACACAGATTAAGGTATGCCTCAAGAAAGGATCCGAGGCCCTCTTGTTTCACCATAATCCAATCAACATTGAGGATTAGCACAGTGTATTGGATGGTGAAAGAGGCCAATGGTAGAACAACAAAAAGGGAATCAAAAGAGAGCAAAATCAATTGAAGTGAAATACAACAAAAACACAAGTAATATTATTGCTAGTTAGAAATGGTAAGCATGATTAAGGAAATGGGGACAGATTAGACCTTGAGAACAATACCAACAGGAAGAAGAAACTCTCTGCCCCCCAACCTACATACAGCACAACTCAAAAGGTCAAATTGAGAAGAAAAAGGAATTGTTCACTATTTCTCACATTGAACTTACCAAAACCCAAGCCTTGCACTTCCATTTTGGAGATAATATAACTTTATTGTCACACTTGATTGGTCGTCCTGGACACATCTGTTTCAAAATAATAAAAAAACAAGATTGGTAAAGCTGTGCGCGTAGCAGCAACTCTAATGTTATACCTATTCGGAAACATAACAGGATCTTCGGCATTTTACTGAGTGTCCCACCATTCAACATGGTTGTGATATACAGAACTTTCAACTTTCAAGATATGTCAAAAAAGTTAATTTCAGACCAAACATAAAGAACAAGGAACAGCCTCCCTCAATAATAAAAAGGAACAGCAAGCTAGAAATTCTTTAAAAAGATAATATATAGAAAGTTCAGCATTAATAACAGAATAAAGTTTGGCCTCGTATAATGCATTACAGTACTAATGGGTAATGGCACTTGTGTACATGACTTGGGAGGAGTCTTTGAAGAGAGACTTGAAGGATTGGAATGTCGTCAAGGAGTTTTTCTTTCCTTTCTTTATTCTTTCTGTTTTTTTTTTATTTATTGCTCTTTTCCCACCCCTCTTCTTGCCTTGTTTCTTGTGTTTGTTTGTTTTGCTCTTGTGCTTTGGTTCTTCGGGATTTCATCTCTAGCCTACCCCAACTTGCTTGGGATTAAACACGCTTAGTTGTCGTTGTTATTGTTGGCACTTGTGTACATGAATCATGCTCCAAAAAACTAGGTACTAAAGGATCTGTTGACAGAGAAAAGTTGTTCTGAAATGCTCTATTTTGTTGGATGCACATTAAGCGTTCAACTAATCAAAAAAATTGGCAAAAGATAATCAAGACAATTGAGAGTAGGAATCATGCCGAAATTGAGTAAAACTATGGAGTCAAGGTACATAAAAAGTCACTGCAGTTGAATATTGCAGCAGTGATAATGTCCAAGATCAAACCAAAGCAAATTTGAACACCATCCCTCAATTCTGATTCAGAAACAAACAAAAGTAGCACGAGAAAAAAGAAGTATACAGCACCTTATGACAACTGCTTTGTCAGTGTAGCCAGCACCACGATTAACAAAAGAACCACGAACCAAGCTCATAGGCTGAAAATTAATCAAACAGAACTCATCAGAATCCTTTAGTTTGACCCCTCCCACCCACCAACCCACGCACAATTTAAGGCTCCAAAAAAGAACCATGTTTTGTCTTACATAGTTACGCTTCTGCAAAATAAGAATCCGTATAAGTCTCTCCATCCCGCCACATATGAAGTACCTAAATAGGAATTTCAACATTAGCACGAATGATTCAAATAATAAATAAGGGAATAGAGCCAACAAATTTGTTCAGGAGCAATCAGAAGCTTTCATAGAGTCCCCTGATTCTATTAAGTTTCTAAGTATTGGGACAGCACCAGAATGAGAACACACAGGACAGGAGAAAACACAAAGCCCCTACTTCAAATGGATTTACCGACACAGAGAACTGCATTGATGCATAGAACCATATCGGCACATATAATTTCTAGAGCAGGTTACAGTGTCCTTTTTTGTAAAAATTCAGAAAGGCAGACAAAAAAAATTGACCACAGAGCAATTATCATCTACCGGTTTTAGACACATCATGCAAAAGAAAGACAGATGATCAGGACAATACAACAACTACATACATTCATGTGAAAGTCCCAAGTCTTAAAATAAGGTAATGACGAGTGACACATAAAATGCTTCAAACACTAAATTATATTTTTTTCATTCACAATACTCACCCCCCCATTTCTGTTGCCTCTTCTCCATGGAAAACTAATTTATGTGGGTCCGCATTTCTCAGGTGGCAAAGTTTTGACTGGAAACGGAAGATCAGAAAGTTAGGGACATATAGACATGTGCAGCGGATAAACCAAAAGACTTTTAAGCCACAAACAAATATAGTGGCCAAGAGAGATAGTAAGTAGAACATGCTTACCCACCCACCACAAAAAAAACAAAAAAGGCAAAGGAAAACCTTAAAACTGGATATGAATGTACCCACAATGTTTATATATGGTTCAACATTGAATAGTAGCACTGAATAAGAGAAACTGCACAAAATGAACTTATTTCAGTGGACAAACCTAAAGAACATGTGCTGATACTGGACATGATCATGAGACACAGCCAACTAACAGGAATGGGCATTGTTGTTCCAAAGGTCTAATGTGAAATCATGCAAAACTACCCAGAGAATAGTTTAATTTTGGATATACCAAAGCATACACATATTGTATTGTGAACGTATGTCATACTACTCCAGGCTTGTGAATTATCATACTCATCCAGAATAATACGGACATAGCTCCTATAAGCAGACTTGATTAACACAACGCCTTGTGTGCTACTCCCTACAGTCAAAAAATGTGTTGCTTTGGGGAATGTTCTCATACACATATTGTATACTGAAGGTATATGTCCTACTACTCTAGGATTGTGAATTATCATACTCGTCCAAAATAATACAAAAAAAGGTCCTATAAGCAGACTGAAGTAACACAACGCCTTGTGTGCTACTCCCTACAGTCAAAAAATGTGTTGCTTTGGGGAATGTTCTCATAGTTAAGATGATGATATCTCTATGAATAGTGAGAATGAGCACATCAAAATGGAATATTGGAATGTCATTTGCCTGCCTCTAAAAGTATTCCATAATGCACAATTGTAGTAGTAGGTGTTTTGTAAATAAATTATTCCCTCCATTCTCAAATCATGTATTAGCATCTATCCTTCCATATTCTAAAATCCACTTAAGCCTTGAAACTTTCTTCATATTTTCACAAAATTGAAATACAAGCATAGACGAGAAAGGATAACAACCATCAACATAATAGGCAAATAACCAAAATTGAAGCTTTGGCTGACAGCTGCCCCTTCATCACTAGACTGGAGACTGACATCCACTTTAAATTCCCCGTGGTACGTAATTCTTGCTTGCCTGCACTGTTAACAAAAAGAAAACAAAGGAAAAGAGTCAGACAAGCAAATATTTGTACATGAGAAGGCCAACATATACTGTTTTTGGCTAAAGAAGAGAAACTTAGGTCCCCCCATGTCTGAAAGAATAATATCTTACAAATAACTACAGAAAAATTACAAACCTCTTGGGGGTAGAGGGGTATACCCAATCGACTATCTCTCGTCGGCGGGAGTACATGACCCTTCTCCAATGATAGTATCAACAGTAGTTAAGGGGAACAGAAGGGAGAAAGGACCATTGATTCAGGTGTTCAGATGCATGATTCACTATTATATCAAAAACATTCACAAGCTTAAGATGCATGCAACCTTTACGTATGTACTGATTGGTTTCCTAGGTTCTGATTGGTTAGTACCTTCACCTAAAGAGCAGCAAACAGAGACCCAGTACTTGCCTCAGCATCCCTATGAAGACACTAAGTTCAAAGTTTGCCAGAATTTCTAAGAACATGAACCATTCAGTGTAAGTCACCGTTTACCGATATGTATTATGCAATTAGCAGTTGTGTCCTGCATTATCTACTAACCAGGTGCCATGAACGAGAATTCAAGACACCGTTAGCTCCCACTACTTGCTGCAGCTGATAAATATCTCTAACTACACAGTATAGCTGCACCGATGAGCGAAAGCAAAATCCACACATACACAAAAGGGAAGAAAAAAAACAAAGCTGAAGCATAAAGGATATTTCTCAGGAATTTGTTGGAGTTGGGGTCAGCGATCTCCATGGGACGGATGGACTCGAGCATCTTGTCCAGCCCCTTGTCGAGAAAGTAGTCGAACGACTCGATGTGCGGCCGGAACAGCTCTCGCAACGTCGCGTACTCCTCCTTGGTCGCCGGCCGCGCCATGGACTTTTTCTCTGGGGCCATGGCAGAGGCGGACCGAGCAATAGGGCTGCCCTAGCTAACGCCAGTAGAGAACAGGTTGTTGTGCGTGGCGGCAGGTCTCGGCGGCGAGGGCGCTGCCAAGTCCGGTAGCAGAGCGGGGCGAAGGTGCCGGCGGCGCGGGCTAGGGTTCGGGCAGGGTCGAGGCGGATTTCATATACACCGCGCGCGCCGTTACGGCCCACTTCTATCGCAGTTTTGGAGACGGCGCGCGCTTTCGTTGGGCCGCAATGTTTTGGGCTAGTCCGTGTTTAGGTCTTTGTTCTTCCTTTCAGCCTTTTAAATGAAAATGGTCCAGTTGCAGCCTGGGCTCTTCCGTTAGGCAATAGTAAATCAATTGCTTAAAAAGGAAAAAGCTTTCTTGGGCCTAACATTTTTGGACCAAACGAATACAGAATGAGAAGACATCAGACTGAAGGTCTGTCACGGAGTTGGATGACAGTCCGGTGAATTCTTGTGCCGGGTTTCCTCTCATAAAAGCAGAGCACTCTCCACTCCCCAAATCAACCAACACGAGCCAAACAGAAACAGCCATTGCCATCCTTACCGTACAAACAGAAATCACAGCGACTCTAACACGTCCAAGAATGATCTCGACGTCCGACGACTCTACGCTCTCCTTGCATTGTGCTGTTTTCACCCACGAAACTTTCTACCCGCAGTCACTCTCCGCCGCTCACGGATTGTGTTGCCTTATTACTTTGTTTTTGCTTTTTCAGTCTTTTTCTGAACCACCGTATTATAGTCAAAAGAAACGTGCACGTGCAAAAGATCACCGTCTTCTTTTACAATTCTCAGTAAGTTAATTCCACCTATGGTTAAAAACCAGATAAGTTCAGTTCCCTCTTGAACCGAAAAATATGGTATTTCTTTAGCTATAGTACTGAAAACAGCATCTTAACTGATTATCTTCTGGAGACCCGCTGGTGATGCACGCAAAAATATTTCTAATCTCAGTCTTTTGCTTGCATCTGTAATAGGATGTAAATGACTTGGAGACTTTCGTTTTCATATTTATTGGAATGAAAGTGGGTTTAACTTGTTTAAAAAAGATAACCTGATTAATGTGAGATGTCTTAGTGTCTGCTACCGCTTAATTGTTATTGTGTACACCTATTTTGCCGGAGTTTTGCCTGAATTCTGGGACGACCATGGGAAATAACCATTGTTACTTTAATTTTGTGGCTGTGAAGAACCGATCGATCCTCTTTTATTATTGGCAAAATACTTACGGTTTACCTCACAACGTGCTTTTGGTTTCAAAAATGTCTGTACTTCTGTTTGTCACATGTTTGATTCATGGTTCAACATTTTCCAGAAAAATAAAGAAGCTAGTTATGGCGGGTTGTGCATTTTTTCCGATAGTACATATATAGTACTTTAGACGTCGCCTTATATTATTTTTGCAGCAGGGGTTAATTGCCTCCACATTTGGCACATCCACAGATCGCCAATCGGGACTGCGAGTAGCAGCAACTCGTATAGCAGGTCTCCGGGTTGTTCCCAAAGGATACGCAACAAGCGCATTTGCGGCACACCAGAGCCGTCGTCGCATTCAACGCTGCTACCACCTTGTCTGGCTTGCCGGGCTCTAGCACCGACGTAGTGCCTTCCATCGCGGCTACACGACCAATAACAGTCCCGTCGATCAGCGATATTATCATGCCAAATATGCTAATAAAGTGCACAATATAGTACTCTACAACTAAAAGTGATGCAACAACAATACATATCTTCATGAGCTTGGAGATGCAGGGTGACAGAGAGGAGGGCCGCGAGAGCCATGGCGAGAAGGACTGTCTTTGCTGGCTTGGCCATGGCTTTCTTCTATGTTACTGTGGTACAAATGGAGCTGTTGTGGCCGAGTACACGAGCTCATCATCGCAAAAAAAAAGAAAGAAAAAGAGTACACGAGCTCTTGTATATAAATAAACACGGGATGAGAGAAAAATACGATGAAGAAACGGTTATCGGCAAAGTTTAAACTTCCTGCTACTAATGTTTGTTAATGTCTCAAATATAAAGGCCAAGGTAATGGCAACGTTATTTAATGGTGGGAGTTTATTTTACACCTTGAAAAAACCGATGCCCTCTCTTGAGGCTTGAGATACACTGCTCATGGAACCCGTGCTCGCACGGCACCGTCCTGATCACGCCCGAGGCCGGGACGGCGGCGAACCCCGCTAGCACGTCGTAGGATCGTCGACGTCGTCTTCCTCCTCGGCGTCGGACTCTTGGCCTTCATTCTCCGCCGCCGGCATCGCGAAGCGGCAGAGCGGGCAGAGGCGGCTGACACGGAGCCAGTGGACGATACACTGCTCATGGAACCCGTGCGCGCACGGCATCGTCCTCAGAGCCTGCCCCGTCTCGTACCCTTCCAAGCACACCGCGCACTCGCCACCTGATTTCTCCCTCTCTTCTTCTTGGCCCACAACCGTCGTCTTCGCCCACAACCGTACGCGGCGGCGTCGTCGTCTCCTACCACCGTACGCCCACAACCGTACGCTGTGACCACTGGAACAGAATGGTAGGTCGTTGGCGCGCGCGACGGCGAGCTAGCCGCATGAGCGCCCGGAAAGCCTCATACCCCTCCAAACACACGGCGCACAACTCCGCGTCCTCGCACTCGCCCGCCGTCGCCTCCTTGACGTAGTAGAAACGATCCCTGTCGTCGTCCTGCGGCGGGACAGCAGGCGGCGACCTGTCGAGGAGGATTAGGATGAGGTTTCCGACTGAGTGTCGGAACAGGGCTTCCGAGTAGGTTTTACTATGGATTAATTAACACCACCGATGATGCTGGCGGCTCCGGCAGCTTGAAGCGGCAGAGCGGGCAGGCGCGGCGGAGACGGAGCCACTGGACGACGCAGCGCTCGTGGAAGACGTGCGAGCAGGGCAAGGTACGAAGCACGTCGCCCGCCGCGTAGGACTCCAGGCAGACCGCGCACGCTCTGACCTCCTCCTCCTCGGCGTCGAGGTACGCGACGCCGTTTCGAAACCTCAGCACGGCCATGACTTGGCCGTCCACGTACGTGACCCCGGCCCGGAACGTCACCACGTGCCCGGATCGGTCCAGGTGCGCCAAACAAACGTCGGTCCATTGCATGAACCCCGCGGCGGCGGCGTTCTCGTGGCCGTCCATCAAAGTCGTTAGTCGTGCGTGCGCTTCCCAAGTCCCAAGCGAAGAAGCAAAACTAAGAGTTTTTTTTTTTTTTTTTTTTTTACCCCTGAGATCGGCGTCGCAGCCGTCGCGCGACTGATATAAGGCGTGCGAGTTGCAGTAGCTTGAAAAATCTGATTACGAGACACGATCGGCATACATGGAGACCATCCGGGCAGGACTCGACTCCAGCTTCGTCTTGCAGATTATGTAACTCGTATCATCAGCTTATAAGGCGCCTCCGACCCAGATTGAACAAAAGGATCAACATTCACCTTAACATAAATGAGCTCAAGGCCGGAGGCACGTTTGAACAGTAGCCCTGTCGCTACTGGAACTTGGAAACCCTTATAAAGTGCAACTGACAAGTGCTTACAATATACAACTTGTATCATACAAATTGCACAGTTCATATTAACTAAGCACAAATGTTCATGCACCTTACAAGCCCACAAGAACATGACATCTGAAAGATGTCACGGAAAACCAGTTCCAACAACACGCACCAGCCTGCTGTTAACTTGAAATGCCAGGCTCAACGTTTGGTCCATTGCATTGAGGATTTGAAAACCAAAAGTAACGTCAAGCCTCATTCTATGGTTTAAACACTTTGGTTCTCAGGTACCTCGCTACTGGCTTTAACAGCACCAACAAAACTGCACATCTTGTTCAAAGCACTTAGGTAAGCTCGAACACTTGACACAACAATGTCCATATCTGCCCCACTCCCGCTGAAGTAAACAAACACAAAGATGAATTAAGAAGAATGAAACAAAGAGATCAAGATAGCTGGAGCCCCTAAAATCAAATGGAAACACGTTTCAAAGAAATATAACCTGAAGGCACGATTGAAGGAGGAACCCGTCAAAGCATGTTTGTTATTGTTGCTCACATCTCCAGTGACAACCACTCGAGTTGTTGCAATTGCGTCAATGCCTTCTGTCACTGAAGTCATACTATATTCCCGGAGAACAGTTGGGAGCTGCAGATATGAAGTTGTTAGCCCTATATAGCACGAGTGCACATGTATCGCTGATTCATCTCAAATGCATGAAATCTGCAGATTTGAAATTACTAATTCTATATAACATAGGAGCCAAACAACATTGTGCTGATGGAAGATTCAAAACTCAGAACCTTATTTCATAGTACATCTGTTATTTTCCAGTTAACACAAACACTACCAATAATTTCATTATTTTTGCATATTCCTAAATTTCATGCCAAATCTGGAAGGTATTTTTATCACAAAAAAAAAACCACAATAACTAATATGTACCTGAGTAGTACAACTGGAAATTTATTTTCTTGAGCTTCTTATCGTTAAATTTCCTAGAAGTCTATTCTGATAAATTATTGTGATGCTAACAAGTTAAATCGTTCTACAACATAGGAAACCATTTCTAACATCATAATAGTGCATCTATGTCCATCAAACTCAGCTACTTGTGAATTGTGATCAATTTTCATGCAAATTCTTGATAAATATGCATTTGAGATTATTTGATAATTTCATAGCAGTAAAAGCTGCAGGTTACATGTTACCATTTACAAACAAAGTGCACATTTATTTTATATTGGCATACTCTATCCCTGTTCTTCACAGTTTGGTACTTCAAGAAAGAATGGATATGTGATATAATACCTGGATTATTTGGTCAACAGCCTTGTAAGCTGCATCAACAGGACCTGTTCCAACTGAACATCCTACTTTTTCCTCTCCATCAGGACCTATCAGTTTGACAGTTGCTGTAGATAAACCAAGTGTTCCACATGTTGCCTGTAAACAAGTAGATACTATTTCAAGCCTGATGGACCAGATTTTCATTATAACGAAAACATTAGCCAACTGCAGATCGATACTACCTGTACATCAACAAGGGACCAGATAACCTTAGGTTGAAATATCTCGTCTGACAATAATGCTTCAATGTCTTCATCAGTTACACGCTACAAGCAGTGAAGCTACACGGTCAGCTTCTATGCATCGTACAGGTCTGAAATTACAGGTGCCCGTGATAATAACCAAACACATGAATAAACCAAGCATTCAAACAAACAGCTCTCTAAGGAAATGAAAAGATTCACTGAGAAAAAATAGAATGTTTCTCACAGCAAAAGAAAACAAAGGTGAAAGTTCTCAGTCAACAGATGCAATTTCTAGAAACACAAAACGACAAACGATAGATAGAATCACTAAAGAAATGCAGTACTATAGATAAAGAATCACCTTTTTCTTCTCTGCAACCTCTTTGTAGCGTTTGAAGAAATCCTCAAATTCCTGGTCGTTGATTTCATATCCAAGCTACAGTTTGGACAGAGAGGATGTCACTTAAAATTTGAAAACAATAAGAACTTGAAAACAGGACTGCTAGTTCTAACTAGAAAATAAAATGAAAGTATCCAAGTTGTACCTCCACTAGCTTAGATCTCACAGCATGCCTTCCACTGAAAAGACAGACCAGAAAACATAACAATGAATGAGATTCTCAAATTTTCCTTAATTTACCATTTGATGTCCATTCAAATGTATTTGAGCAGGATTAATATCAAATTCAGCATGGTACCTGAGTTTCCCGAGAACAATACCAAACTCATTTGCACGTGTTAAGCCAATATCATCAGGTGATATAATTTCATAAGTACCTTTGTATTTGAGCATCCCGTCCTACAAAAACAAAATGAGAGAAAATAAATAAAAATCCCTTTAAGTTCTGGAACAAACATGGTCTCAACCAAAGGTGGTAGAAAACATTATCAGAGAGCTCATCAGCAGTGATCAAAATTTACTTGGTCCACATTACTAGTAAAAACAAATCTGATTACAACATCATTACCATATTTTAAGTGAACAAAACATTTTAAGTGAAAACATAGTAATTGAGACCCAGAAACTTTTACAGAGTGCATAAATATAAATAAACAGAAAATGGTCATTAGAATCAAAGGATGTGATATTGAGCACTGCTGTGTAAAAATAAAAACGACTATTAAACCACGGCTGCAGAATAGTTTACCTGATGAATTCCACTTTCATGAGCAAAGGCATTGGCGCCAACAATAGCTTTGTGTGGTTGTACATGAAGTCCACTGTGCTCTTGCACCTAGAACAATTAGGGCATTTTTTACCAGAAATTTTCAGTCACTAGAAAAATGCAAGCCATAACAAAACCAACGCACATGGGATGAGGAACAGTTATATGTACCATTTTGCTTGTCATAGTAATATGCTTGGAATTAATTCCAGTATAGAGACCACCTAAGAGTTCTCCACGACATTTAATTGCCATGACAACCTGAAACGGTGTTAGAAATATTAGACATGTGGCAGCACCATATGAAACCAAATTCAGATTAGTTTTCTAAATTTATTGGCATGTTTGTTTAACTTGACTATGCATGATATGATTGGTATAGAATCTCACCTCCTCCAAGGAAGCATTTCCAGCTCTTTCACCAATACCGTTGATAGTCACCTCCAGTTGCCGTGCTCCTGCATGAGCACCCTAAATGTATGTCAAATTAGTAACCCCATAAAGATTAGACCAATGACAAGAAATCATAGAGAATCAGAAAGAAATGAGGAAAAGGCAGTACCGCTAACGTGTTGGCAGTTGAAAGACCAAGGTCATTCTGGCAATGAGTGGAAATGATAGCATTTTCAATTCCAGGAGTGTTTGCTTTTATGTCAGCAATTAAACCCCCGAATTCATAAGGAAGTGTGTACCCAACAGTATCTGGGATGTTGAGAGTTGTTGCCCCGGCTTTTATGACTTCCCCGAGTATATGGTACAAGAACTCCCGATTTGACCTGGGTGGCAAAGCAAAAATAATCAGGCCGCAGCTATAAGGACAGCCAAAAAAGAATATCTTTAAGGCATCGGTAAATAGGATCCTTTCTTTGTAGATTACATAAAATAAAGTAGAAGAAAGTTCTCCATGAGCTAAAACCTTCACATTAATTTTGTACTAGTAAGTTGCCTATGCAAAACAACAATTTTGATGCAGCAATAAGCTTAGTTGTCAGGAGGGGAAAAATTAAACGGACACAAAACTTGAGTATCCAAGAATTTTGTTGCACTGAAAATTATAGTATGTAGGAACAAATCTAGTCCCAAAATTTAAGTTACTTAGAAAATTACTTCCAGAATGTAAAAAATTCACACCACCTTTTTCCCAACAAAAGTATAGTATAGGACCAATGCTATTTGGATCACATAAACTACTTTCTAAACTATAACAAGCTCAGTGTTATGAATCTTGCATCAGGTTGCTTCAGAATCAACTCTGGTCACTAAATTTGTACCCTCAATTTGCTTTGTAAGAACTCCTCAATTAACTCATATCTACACTATAAAGGCTAAACATCTTCTTGAAAATATTTACCCTGAGGAAACATACCCACCATGAGATCCACCATTGATCTGAAACACTTAAAACGACCCTAATCATCGGATTAGCAAGGGCCCACGTTAACAATGCTTGGAGCGTTACATTGTTACGCAAAAGTTACGCCGCGTAGTGATTTTCCTGACCTCCGCCCTGTTTTTTTTCTCACCCGAGAACATCCCAGACCCCGCCTTGACCCACGCCCTGATCTTTCTCCACTAAACTCAATCAACGCTATGCTGTGGTTATTGTTTCCATATAATCTTTTGATTTCCTTCCTTCCTGGGTTTCGTCGATCTTTTTCACCGAGTCGACAACATACCCGCCCGTCAATCATGGCTTCCCTTCCATCTTTCTCGGCACTGGCGGAGCCGAGGATGAGAACTGCTCGAATAAAACAACTGCAGATCGGCGTCAGCTTCGATGGCAATGGCAGGTCCGAGCGGGAGGAGGCGATGTGCAGATGATAAAGATGGCGACGGAAGCTTCCGCATCGAGCCGCTGCTCCATGACCATGACCTCCGCCGTGATGAACTGCCACCTCCATGCGACCAGACCTTCTAGCCTGATAGCCGTGTATTTGTCCAGACCGGCACCATCCGCGCCACCGGAGAACGCTGGGCTCTCCTCCAACAAAACACCAGCGACACGACAGCCGACAGCGCGACCATGCGTAGGGACGTCGCCTGGATCCGCAGGCGCTAAGCCAGTCCAGATGCCCTGCCGCTCCCACGGTCGTGCCATCTCCGACTTCCCTCACCCCACTCAAATCCAGGTCTCGTTGCTTATCTAAAGCCAGCAGCAGCACTGCTCGATCTGATCCACCTTTTCCATGTACAAGTTGCAATTTGTTCTAATCTTATTGCCACGTTCATGGTAGTTTTCATCTTTTTCTGTGTGTTCAACAATTAATTCCTGCGAAAAAGATGATCTGTAGTATAGATGTGATTTTGTGTGTCAACTTTATAATTCTTTGCTGTTTATGATGATCATAGAGGTATCCATAGACGTGATGTTTGCCTATTTGATTTTATTATATTCTCTGTTGACTTCATTATATTACTGTCTTTCTTTAGGCTCTAGAGCACTGTTGGGTGTTGGCTAAACATTTGCTTTAGTATCAAAATCGATAAACACCGAAGTTATTTATATTCTGTTTCAGGACCTGCCGTAGCAAAGTATTGTGCCAAACGCTGACATGGTGAACTGAGAGGTAATGAAGCGCTTCACATACAGTTCTTGATGTGTAGAAATCAATCTAATATGCAGACTGATTGATCATGTTAGGGTTTTTTTTTTCAGGTTTTTGGCCTTTTCGGAAATCAATCTAATATTCTTGGCTTAGATCCACTGTCTGCTGTGACCATGGGACACCGGCATCAGCAGCAGCTTACACATCATTGTCATGTACTGCTATGATTATCGACAATCTTTTCATTTCCCCCTGTTTTCTATGTAGATAAGTTAGTTGTTACCTCTCAAAACAATTTCCCTCTGTAATATTGTTACTTACAAATGAAAGATCTATGAGTTTTTGCATTGTGGTTGTGTGAGTAATCCTGATTTTAACGGAAGAAAGTGCCAAGGAGAAGAAAGCAATAACCAGGGTGAAAGAAATCAAGGAGTTTAAGAAATGGCAAGGATTCATCTTCTATTAAAAATCTGTATTCAATTTTAATTATGTTCTAAAAGGTAGAACCGAAGAATCAAATGATGCCTTTTTTTACATCACACTGTCAACTAGAAACTTCACTTTCTTTCATTACAATCTCTTAGTGGATCTGTTGAAACAATTGTTGTGCAAATTAGGATATTTCAGTCATCTGTGTTGTTGTGAAAATTGTAGAAGTAACTCAGATTTACCATTTCACTCAAGATGTTTTTAATAATTTTAGATGCATTCAAAATTATGCCTGCAAGTACAAGGACCCTGCCCACATTTCTTTTTTCTGAATTTCATTGAATGATTGCTTCTGCATAGCAAGCATGTTTGTGTTGCAAAGTTTACCAACTGTTACTCTGAGATAAACTATTCTTGTAATTTTCATAATCCTTCTATTTTCTGGCATTTGAATTTTTTACTAATTTGTAGTTTCCCGCTTCAAATCCCTATTCGGAGGCAGCGAGGTGGCGGCTCATCTTACGGCGAAACCAATCCCATGAGTAATATGACAGGGCAGGGCTTGCAGCGGTCGGCCCCAACGAGAGGGCTTCATCCCTCCGACGGCTGTCCAAATGCAAGCTACCAATGCGCCAGATGGATTTCAGGTAAAGACTTTCAACATCGCCCCATTACATGGTCTATAAATTAGTTCTTAATTATCTTGGAACCAAGGTGCTTTGGTTTCCCAGATGTGCTTTATTTGAACTCCTTGATCAACCTGGTGTGATTGGTGTAGAGCTGCAGACATAATGGTGGTGGCAGATGGCATGCTCAACATGTACTCACTGCAATGGTCTGGGTGCTTGTTTAAGAAATGAGAAGACCTCCTCAATTATGACATTTTGCAAAGGATTGCCAATCGACTAAAAAGAATCAAATTAAAAGTTTAGTGCATGAGGCCCCACCTAATCCTTCTATTTCATTAGAATTTGAGAGAACTGATTTCGTTTTTTTTTACCATCCGTATAATGTTGTATAATCAGATAGAGATGGCAATATGATGTAAAAAATAATACCTTTTTTTCCCCATCTAATTATATATATAGTTTTTGAATCGGTTTTAAATGGTAATTTTTCTACTCTTCGTATTATTTTTCATCCTTCCAGTTTGTGATTAGTGTGGTTCTATGACTCTATTGGCATGAATTGATCAGTTTCACGTATTCTCTGAGATTTAGTTTTTTTATTATGGATTTATAGAAAGGATTTCACTATCTGGTATAGTTTTGTGAATATGTATTGTGAAACAATCACTTGTATTTTGAGTAACATGTATATTATCTAAATTTTAAATTAATCAATTAGCATTGGTTTTAATAATAATACTACCTTTATTAAATATTGATAATGTGAGGATAGCACGTGTGTGCCGCACGTGCAAAGAACTAGTAGGATTTAACAGTCGTATGAAACTGTCTGTGTACCGAAATGTTCAGACCTTCCTTACACCAACAATTTCAGACATTGTGCAAGAATATCAACCAACTCTGTAATACAAAAGATTAATAATACCTGCCAGCGTCCTCCGGGCTGAATTCGACATCCGGGCAACCGAGGCTGCGTGCGTACGCCACCATCTCCCTGGCAATCGCCACGACCTGCTCGGGCGTCTTCCTGAGCTTATGCTGCATATGGATCTCGCTGGTCGCGATGAAGGTGTGTATCCTGGGCCGCCGCGCGTGGCGCACGGCCTCCCACGCGGCGTCGATGTCCCGCTTGTTGCAGCGCGAGAGGCCGCAGATGACGGGGACGTGTCCCTCCTCCCCGACGGGCGTGTTCCCGACCTCGATGGCGATGGACCGCACGGCGTCGAGGTCGTCGGGCGAGGATGCCGGGAAGCCGGCCTCGATGATGTCGACGCCGAGGCGGGCGAGCTGGCGCGCCACGACGAGCTTCTCGGCGCTGGTCATGGTGGCGCCCGGGGACTGCTCCCCGTCGCGGAGCGTGGTGTCGAAGATGCGGACGTAGTTGGGGTCGTCGATGCGGTTGGGGATGTACTCCGGCCGCTTCGGCATGGAGGCCTGAATCGAGCGGGGGAGCGCGCGGAGACGAGCACTAGAGTTCGTTTTGATAGCGGCGGCGGCGGCGGAGAAGCCATGGGTGGCGAAGCGGGGAGTGGTGCCCAAGTGGGAGGAAGAGAAGGCTCGGGACGTGGCGCGATTGGGGTTGAGAGGTTTGGAGGAGCAGTAGGGTTTAGCGGAGGAGGACAGGAAGGAGGACGCCATGGTCGTCGGAGTCGGGGTCAGGGGCTCGAGGTCGACGTCGGCACAGAGGCGACGGGGGGTTTAGGGGGCGGCGGCGGCGGCGGCGGCTTTAGGCCCGGCTTAATTAACGGTGGGATATTTGGGATTAATTTTGGAAAACGAGAGGAGTCCAACACTACACTGTGACAATGATGATGATGATAACCATAATAGCGTTGGCGATGAGTCGACAGCGTTATATACTCCTTATCTGGACGGGTGAGATTCCGTAGGCGCCACGGACCAGCGGACTGACTAGCACTAGTACACTTCACTTGTGCTTGTCCAGTTGTGACATGCTGACATGGCAAGGGAATCGAAGGCGTGGTGAGCATGTTGTGCGTCATGGATGGTAGTGCAACGACTTATGCACTCAGCCAGCGTGGCCCAGAGTTTCATTCAATCCAATAAAAGGCAACCAACTACCGGCATTACATTTGTGATTTTGTGGGGCTTGGATAGGCACGGGACTGGATCAGCATGACTAGGTAGATGCATATGGATCAATTGGGTCAGGAAAGCTGCTAATATGTTGCCAAACAATGTTGTTATCTCCAGCTTTGATACTGTATACCTTGGTGTACGTTGCAATTAAACCTCGCTTTGGCAAATGGTAAAGAGAAAGACATAATCGTAACTAACTCATCCCTTATTCTCACCATTTGCTTATTTATCATTATGTATTTCTTTTGTTTTTTTTTCCTCAAACAAAAATAGGAATTCTACTACATAAACACTAAGCTAATAGAAAAGTATATTTTCTTCTTCTTTAGGACTATATATGCACAATTCATACTATGTGAATCTACAAACGATATACTCCAAGAAATAGTGAAGTGACAGAACCTATAAATAAGCTCCCATTTCTCTCTTCCACCTCGCTAACAGATTTGAAAGCCTTTTGGACGTCACTGTGAACGCTAATTGCTTCCATCGTTTTTCCATCTTCACTCAATCTCAATGCTATTACTTGACGCCCAAGTTGATTCAAGAGCGTTGAGACACGTTGAATGTGACGTATTGACAACTTCAATATCAATCTCATTAGCCAAGGATAGGAAATTGACCACTCGGCGATCTTCCCCCTCTTGGCATGGAGACCGACCCAGAACCCTCCTCTCGGACTCCACTTGATGTTATCTGGAAACCCAGGCAACTGCACGACTTCTTCCATAGTGGAAGCTTTTGACGTCTTGATCCAATATTTGAGAATTTTGCCGGTCGTGGTTTCTACGAGGAGCAGGTAAGTGCCATCTGTGCTCATAGCTAAGCCATTAGGGAATGCCAGGCCATCAACCAAGACTTCGACATGGTTCTTCTTCAGATCATATTTTAGCAATCTGCCAGTTTTGTCTCCAGATATGACTATGTTCAAGAAATCTCTGTAAAATGAAATTTATACTCATGAGGTTAGTGCTTTCACTTTATAAGATCGAGTAAAGAAGACTCCTTCAATATCAATAAACAGTAAAAATAGGATTTATTATGCATGCTAGTAAAAAATAAAAAGGATGGATCATGTGCTTGCCTTCTCTGAAACCTTGTACTGGTCTCGGTGAAGTAGATGGCTCCAGTTTCATAGTCGATCTCGACACCGTTGGCAAAGCTGAATGGACGGCTCCCTTGCCAGTTGGGTACCAGTGGTTTGGACACATTATCTCCTGGGCCAACAACTCTCAAGCCGAAATATGCGTCTGCAATGTACAACTCCTCCGTTTTCTTGTTGAACTTAAGGCCCAGTGGACGCCCACACTCGTGCTCCCGGGCTGGATCGTGAGACCCTCTGCAGCTGTCCACCCTGCATCAGACAAGATCCAGTCATCAATTGCTCTAAACATTTCCCAAGAAAAAAAATTCCTCTAAAACGTACAGTAAGATGTAGTGCATAGGCTAGAATCATAGAAAAGTGTCCACGTCATATTAATTAAGCCGATATATGTTTACATCATTGATCAGTCAAAAATCTATTCATAGATTTTTCTTTTTCCCCTGAAACCAACAAAAGCGTAAGAGATAGTACTCATTTGTGATATCTTCTACTTCGGACTTTATGTTTCGATATAAACCTTGTTTTTTTAGGATTCTAGAAAAAAAAAAGGTAATATGAAATAAACTGCACCAAAAAGCTATCCAATTTGTCAGGGCAGATTACGCCCCGCTTACAATCCTTCATATAGTTTGTCAAAACAAAGGTGAACTGGTATCAGTTGAGAACTTTTCAGTCATTTTCCACGGTAGATGGAGTTGAGAGACGACACGATCACCATCACACTCACCAATACTACTCAGATGGCCCAACAATCAACTGTGAATTTGCACAACTTACAGCTCCGGCGCCGAGCAGGAGTGCTCCTCCCACCGTCGCTCCGCCGGCCGCCACTTCAAAATCCTCCCGTCCGACACGCCCGTGAACGGCCCCTCGTCGCCCTCGCCGAACACGACGCTCTCTGGCCCCGCCGCTCCGTCGTCGAGCGGGACCAGTTCGACGTCGCCGTCTCCTATCTCCAGCAGCCTCACGTCGTCGCTTCTATTACCGCGCGAGTCGTCGAGCGAGAGGAGGACTGCCGCGGCGACGAGCCCGGCGAGCAGCAGCAGCTTAAACCGCATCGATCACAGGTATCAGCAGGGAGAGGGAGGGAGGGAGGCAGCAGAGTAAATTATGAACTGTACTACGACGCAGGATGATGCTAGGTAGAGAAAGATGCCGCTGGAACGTGCAACCCCAACTATACTATGCGGATCGGAGTATATGGATTTGGCTTTTTTATAGTACGTAGCACATAGCTAGTGGTGAATGGTGATCACAACGACACGAATGCTGAGCTATAACTGCCGGCGTGGCCCTCTCCTGATGTGTCAGTCTAGGGTTCACTACGAGCTTGCCTCGTGTCCCGTCGTACCGTACTACGTCCTGTTCCTGTCATCACGGTTGCATGTTGCATCTGATGCTACTGGCTTGAATTCTCTCGCCCTTGTCATTTTAGCGACAGCTTGATAATCATACATATGTACATTCCATATGCCAAACTACGCGCTCGTCAAGAAAAAGGTGAATGGGACGGCTCGATCAGAGAATCAAGTGGTGATGGCAACTTATCCCGTGCTAGTAATCGTTTGTTTTTATTGTAATAAAACCGATCAGGATTATCATACGAGACGTGATAAGGTTAACACACATGATGTGTCTGTGTGTGTGTGTGTGCCGTGACCGGGGCATGAAGAGACAAGGCAGCATAACAGTGCAGTATTTGGTGGCATGCGCGTGGATACTGTCGCGGCATGGTCAGCGATGTGCGCGATAACAACCGCCACATATATATATATATATATATATATATATATATATATAGGTGCGAACACGCCGAAGAGAGTACAACTACAACGCAAGCAACTTTTTACGGCACGTAAATTTCCGCAGGACAGTATTGGGAGCACAACGGATGTTGCACCCGCCCCTGAAATTATCCCAATCAACTCCGATGCACAAGTGTACATCATCACTGTAGACTGTACTTGGATCTGAATCGCGTCATGGAAGTTTGTTTACACCAAGTGCACATGATGAACAGCGAGAGCACAACCCGGATTGTCGTGGAATCAGGGGACGCGATACAGGGCCAGTAGTAGTGAAAGTGGAGAAGAAGGAAGATTGCACTTACAGTTCCGGCGCGGATGACGACGACGAGTGCTCGACCCAGCGGCGCTCGCCCGGCATCCACCGGAGGACCCGCCCGTCCGACACGCCGGTGTACGGGCCATCCCCGTTGCCGTCGAACGCCACGCTCTCCGGCCCCGTCGCGCCGCCGTCCACGCGGATCAGCTCGAACCCATCCTCTCCTCCTCCTTCCACGCTTATCTCGATCACCGCCACGTCGTCAAGGGACGACGATGACAGCAGGAACGCCGCCGCCGCGACGGCAGCGGCGGCCACGAGCACGGCGACGAGCTTCATGATCTTCGTCATCGCCGACGGGTGGCGTCGCGCCGTGTGCTACCCTGACGTGACGATGAAACGCGGCAGCGTTCGTGGCGGTGATGGCTTGGTGTTATGCGTGCGTGGTCTCGCCTGCCATCCATCCATCCATCCGTATAGACACAAGACCATAATAAAGATAGAGACTTGTGCTGACGGGACAAAACGCGGGCGGGGTGCCACGAAGTCGTACCGGGTTCAAAGTATAGATCGTTTCGTGTATATATATGGCTCCACCTGGCCGGTTACTGGGAATTTCGGTAGCCCGGGAGTTCGGGCAATCTGAGATCACGCGGACTTTGCTTGTTTTCTCCCGGAAACGTGGGCAGAGAACACAGGAATGGCTGCTGTTTTCACGCAAAAAAATCCAGGAGCGGCAGAGACGTGCGTGGGCTGGTTGGGCAGAAAGAATGCAGGAAAGGCCAGAGCCTTCTTCTTCTTTACTGGGCCGATGAGCAGGAACAACTCCCTCGTCCTTCATATTGGCCCAACCTTTAGGCACGGCACCACCATCCT
Source organism: Eleusine indica (assembly GCA_030378355.1). NCBI lineage: Eukaryota > Viridiplantae > Streptophyta > Magnoliopsida > Poales > Poaceae > Eleusine > Eleusine indica. The sequence continues at coordinate 54,183,631 of CM059494.1, forward strand.
TTTATGAAGATCCTTTTATGAAGATTATGGACGAGGAGGCACTGGTGCAGTAATTCGAGATGAAAGAGGTGGCTTGATAGCAGCAGCTTGTTGGCCGGTAATCCATGCAATAAACTCTTTTGCAGTGGAGGCACAAGCAATTCGAAATGGTCTGCAACTGGCCAACCAAATTGGATGTAATAAAATCATAATTGAAACGGATTCTCTACAAGCCTATGAAGCAGCATGTGATCCTAGCACATCAAGAGTACCTGGATCCATCTATATTGAAGACACTAGATTCCAGGCTCTATCTTTCTCCAAGGCGATCTTCAAATTTTGTCCAAGGGAGGCAAACACTGTAGCTCATAAGCTTGCAAAAGATGCTACTTGCATTAGCGATGCTCAGATGTGGTTAGAAGAGCCTCCTGATTTAATTTTGCATAATCTTGTGGATGATGTAACTCTTTTAAAGGAATGGTAACATGATCGCCTTTAGTTTATATATATATATATATATATATAAAGAGCAGAGGATCAGGAGGCATTTCTCGTGCCCTCTGTTCTCGTACTCCTTCAGAGCCTCTATCGGTTCTCGTACCCCCCTCAGAGAGTGTACTTCCTGAGCACCTCATCCGCCGCCTCCATCTTCGCGACGTAGCTGCTTGCGCCACGAGGCCAGGAGCTGCACGGGGCACGGCGTCGGCGTTGCATCTGAAGGCACGCGCGTACCCGATTTTATCGCGATGGCGTCGTGGAGGTTGCCCCCCAAGTCCACGGTCTCGAACCGTGGACCATGTCTAGGGACCCGGCTTCGCTGCGGAGAACGCCCCGTGATGACGCAGTGCAGAGATTAGGTGCTCCGTACGGGCGGCGTGCATGAAAAGGATGAGAGAAGTATTACTGGCTGGCAAAATAAATATCGGAAATAAATGAATGAACCTTTTCATTCGCCATGTCATCCGCCATCCTAAGAAAGGGGCCGTCCGTTTCTCAAAAAAATAAAAAAAAAGAAAGGGGCCGTCCGTTTCTCAAAAAAAAAAAAAAAGAAAGAAAGGGGCCGTCTGGACAGACTGCTGTTGATGGTGGTGCCCAATCGGCGGCGCGCACCAGACCGCTTGGAGAGCCGCTGCCGCGGGCCATCACTGAGTGAGGGGCCCACTATGCGTTCGAAGCAGCCGGTTTGCGTCGTCGAAGTGCCCACCCACGACGTGGGCCGTGCACTCGCATCGCACATAGCTGGGCGAAGCTGCACAAACCGCTGCCTCTCCAGTCCAGCGATTGAAAAACCGCTACAGTGCCGATTTTTTTTCTATCAAAAAACCAGTTGATAAATTGTAAAACTGATCAAAAACCGTTTCGCCTATTTCCCCGTGCTCTGTTGCTCTTGCTCTTCTCGCTCGCTCTCTCCGTTCCTCAGTCCTCACCGTCGTCACCGCCAGCCACCACTACTGCCTACCACCAGCATCTCGTCACCAATCATATTGATTCCGGCGGCCACCAGAGCCTCGTCGCCGACATAGTCTGCGTCTAGGGTTTCGCTCACCGCGACCGCCGCTCCTCGTCCACCCGATCTGCACTCCACCACCGCCATCTCCTCTGCTCACGACGGCCGGAGGATGAGCTCTCTCTCTTTCAAAGAACGGATGAGGATTGGCTATGGCCTTGCAGTTAATGTAAGACCCCATCCGCTTCTCTCTGCTCAGTTAAAAATTAGTTAGTCAAAGGGGCCGGCAGCTGGCCAAATATTCTGTTCTCCATGCACGCATATGAATAACATCTCGCCAAGATCATGTTCCATATTTGTCTTTCCCGTACCTCAATGAAAGGTTATATCTCACTCGCAGTCTTGCACAACACAACCCTTGTGGCTGTGAAATGTGCCCACAACTGCATGCCGTTCCATTTATTATTTTATATATTATATATTCCTGTTTATTTCAGAAAACCTTGCAATAGTAATACTAATCTATGAGCCGCCCAAATCTTATTGAAGGAGCCTATTGGCTAGCTTAGATTTGAGGAATTTCTACTAGGAATATTGTGAATAAATTACGGGGATCATGATGATCTCGATGACAGGGGAATGTCAATCAGTTCTCACTTTGATTTAGCTGTCTTCAGAGAGCTGTGCTAACCAGCTGGTTTGTCCTAAATAACACAAAACTTTGATCAAATCTCTTGGTTTTGAAAACTGTTATTATCCCTTTTATGAACTATGTCAGAGAATGAATTCTTGTTTGTGCTGCTGATGCACTTCATTGATTTTATATGCCATGATAATTGCTTCACTGATGGTTATCATCATTCATATTTTTCATGTTACATCGTTTCATTGCACCATCATGATCTGTATATAGAATATTGATTATAGTAATCAGTAAAGTTAGTAGTATAGTATGAAAAATCTCAGTAAAGACAGTGCCCAACTAAATTCTCGGTATGGACTCTAATCTCAGCCTGAATCTAACTGACAGCCTCTTTTCTCTGTTCATATTTCCTGCAGCCCCTTAATCGAGTAACTCACTGTTGACACACTAAATGCATTTCGCTTCATGATCGAGTAAATCTCCATGCTGCAGCTGTGCAGCATCCAAGTAGGCTTAGTATTTATATCTGGACTTGACTGGTTGTTCTTGTTTCTTATCTATCATAGTATAGGCTGAACAAAAAAGGTATAAGCCAGGTTTTGTCTATGTGTGACTGAAGCTGTTGGCATATCTTTCTTGAGTGACTCAGTAGCATAAAGTTTATTGAGTGAGTCAGGGCAGTTATCTTATTGAGTGAATCGGTAGCATAAATTTTATTGCCACATTATTCAGTAGCATAATACATATATAAATTTTGTCATATTTGTAATTTTAGAAAATAGCTCTAGGAATGAGATTATTGAATACAGGAGAAAGAAAGTTAAGAATTCATGCAGATGGAGGAAGAAGAGGATGACTAACTGTTTTTCATTAACATTCCTGGCTTCCTGCTCTACTTCAAGGACTGAATGAACAAAAACGACCGGCTATACTTCTGAATATACTGGTGCTAAAAGATGAAGGAAAATTCTTGCAGGGCATGAGAGTTGGTGTAGAATGAGTTTCTTATGGAGCGACAAATATTTAAGGCAATTTTGAATTATTTTAGGGGGGAGGGTCTACTGTGTGATACAGTTGAAGGAGCAGCTAGGAATATCTCTCACACAATGCTAGCAATGGGGACTTGCAAATGGCATTTCACCGTCGTGAATAAACAATCTAAAGACTCATAAAGGCTGTTTTTGATATTATTCCTACTCTCACATATAGATAGAATATTCTGTTGATTATGAATTTTTTACTCTGTTGTTATACCTCACTCTTTTTTTCTTCATTACAGTTTTTTTTTATCAAATTTGAACCTTGAGGTTCAGTTGTACAACAATCGGCAATTCATATGTATTGCTATTTGATAAGCATTTTTCTTTTCTGACATTCTTTCCACAACAAAGGAAATGGTTTCAACAAAGTCTTCGATCAAAAAGCCAGGTAGGACCAACCGACGACGTGTGGCATTTCAAAAACATAAACGGAGGCCACATATAGACTATAAGAATGCAGATTTTTCAGAGGAGAGCACATCGGAAGAAACTGAAGAGGTAAATATGTGTTTGATTACATATTCATGCTTGACTATGAATATACACAATTTTTCCCCTTATTCTTACACCTCTTGTCCTTCATTTGTATTGTTATTTTTATGATAGTTTGAACATGAAAATATTGTCTTGATTTTCTTGTACACAATAAGGATGAACTATTTGGATCCTTCACTTATTTGTAAATTCAGTAGTAGAAGTATTATAGTCTATTGTATTACAATACATTTGAATGCTTGTAAATTGTTTTGCAAGGTCAAGAATTTTCTTGCTGATACCTAACATCTTTGTAATGTGTATTTCCATGCTCTTATTGAACAACCTTGTCGAGCAGTACAACGTACACAATTGTTTTTAATTTATTTTGACTTAATTATCCGCACGACTAGTTCTTATAGTTATAGCTCTATTTTTTCTTATTATCTAGTAGTTTGATCGAATTTTTATGTTCCTTTTAACAATTAATAGACGACTCAATCAAGGAAAAACAAAGGCCTTGATGGAAGCCTTGTGGGTGAAAGAATTGAAGGGAAAACTTTAATCAAATCTCTTGGTTTTGAAAATTGTTACTATCCTTTATGAAAATCTCTCACTTGGATTTAGCTGTCTTCAAATCTCTTGTTTCTCACTGTTCCTTTTTCTTTTCTGGTTTTATTAGAGTTTTTTTTTTCATATTCGGACCTTGAGGTTCAATCAATAACCGACAATTCATATGTATTGCAGTTTGAGTTTAGTAAATATTGCATCATTTTTATTTTTCTTTCTGTCATTCTTTCCATGACAAAGGAAATGGTTTCAACAAAGTCTTCGATCAAGGGACCAGGTACAACCAATAGGCCAGGTGTGGACTATAACAATTTAAGTGCGGAGATAAGCACATCTAAGAGGAAGCCAGAGCAAGAAACTAAAGAGGTAAATATAATTACATATGAATGTACATAGATTTTTCCCCTTAGGCCAGTCTCAATGCACTCTTTCATTGCACTCTTTCCAAAATAGGTTTTTAGATAAGTGAGCCAACATCCTTTCATCCTGATGAAAGGCCTCTCATATGGGATGAAAGAAAACATTCTCTCTCTTCATAACTATCTTGCCATGTCAGTAAAAAATACATATGTGGCATAGCATTTAACCCTTATGAAAGGCTCCACTGAGACTTATTGACCCAAGTGGAGAACAAACTCTATTGTCTCAACCCATTAGGGGTTCAGAGGTACATACTTATAGCCCACACAAGGAATATACCTAATAGATGCTGGTTAAATAGAATAAGGTGCTAAACATGTGCACCATGACCACATAAGACTTAAACTATCAAGACTAGCCTTATTGTTACACCTCTTGTCTATAATTCGTATTGCTACTTCTATGATAGTTGCTTAGTGCTGGTTAAGTAGCTGCGGTTCTTTCTCTGGTCTAGTTTGACTGTTGTGTGTTACAGTAGACTAATTTTTTCATGTTTTTATCCCTTCAAGCCTTGGTCCTAGCTTGAGGGGACTTGTATGGACCGTTTTTTCTTCCCTATAATACAAAGATGTGCAGCTCTCCTGCGTATTCAAGAAAAAAAGATAGTTTGAACATGAAAATTTTGTCTTGATTTTCTTGTACACAATAGGGATGGACTCTTTGGATCCTTGCTTATTTGTAAATTCAACGGTAGAAGTATTATAGTTTACTTGTATTATAGTACTTTTGAATGCTTGTAAGTGTTTTGTCAGGTAAAGAATTATCATCCTGATACCTAACATCTTCGCCATTTTTATTTCCATGCTCTTATTGAACAGTCTTTGATCAAGGGACCAAGTACAACCAACAGGCCAGGTGTGGACTATAACAATTTATGTACGGAGAAGAGCACATCTAAGAGGAAGCCGGAGCAAGAAACTGAAGAGGTAAATATAATTACATATGAATGTACACAGTTTTTGCCCCTTATTGTTACACCTCCTGTTTATAATTCGTATTGCTACTTCTATGATAGTTTGAACATGAAAATATTGTCTTGATTTTCTTGTACACAATAGGGATGGACTCTTTGGATCCTTGCCTATTTGTAAATTCAACGGTAGAAGTATTATAGTTTACTTATATTACAGTACTTTTGAATGCTTTTAAGTGTTTTGTCAGGTAAAGAATTTTCATCCTGATACCTAACATCCTGATAACTAATGGTGCTCTTATTGAACAGTCTTGTCAAGCAGTACAGAGTACAGATGTGTACACCATATCTTTAAATTTATTTTGCCTTAATTTTTCACACCATTAGTTTTTATAATTATAGCTCTGTTTTGTCTTATTATCTAGTAGTTTGATCTAATTTTATCTTTCATTTAACAGACTCCTCAATCAAGGAAAAACAAAGGCCTTGATGGAAGCCTTGTGGGTGCAAGGATCAAAGTTTGGTGGCAAGGTGATAAAGTGTAAGTAACAATGACTATTTTAAATTGCGACATCCTATGGCTATAGTTTTTGTTTTCAATTTCAGATTTGGTAAGCCTTTGCTTTTCATATTTTGCAGGTTCTACAAAGGCGTCGTTGAGGCATATGATTCTGTTACTAAAATACACAAGACATGTGCCCATACCTTCTGCATTATTTCTTTGCCTTCCATCAAATTTAGGGTTGATTGGCAAATGTTTAATTCTTTTCATCACGTCTTTCAATTTTTGGAGCGTAGGTTGCATATGATGATGGGGAGGAAGAGGTATTACTGCTGAAGAATGAAAACTGGAAATTCATCAGTGAGGTATGGACATTTTACCTTGTGGGCTGACTGGAAACCTGAGGGGTGGAGAAGTATTGTCAAAAGGTTCGATGAAAATTTTCCATTAGCTGGATACACTAAATGCAGATCCAGGAGAAAGAAAAAGAATTGAAAGGGAACTAAACACCAATACTCTACCTAGTATTTTTGTTGTCGTGAGGGTATGAAAACTGACGGCAAACATACATACATACTAAAGCTGTGACTCATTTTTAAAGCCACAATGCTACAGTCTACAGGTCCAACCTAGTTTGTCCAACCAGCGTCCAACCGATAGTCATACGAACATTGCATTGTGTCTTGGTTGGATGCTAATCAGATGAACCAGTCGTACCTACAGCAATTTCCTTTTTACAATTGTTTGGTTCTCTAAATTTTACATTTGTGCGTTGCCTGATTTAAGGTCTGGAACTTCTGAGTTTAAAACCTGATGTTACAACTTTTTTTTTTTTTTGGCATTGAACAGGAGACTAACACTCTCAAGAAGTTTCACAAAAAGGGTTCCCCTATCCACTACAACATGGAAAAATTATATGAAGGTAAAAATATTCATGCATTTCTTACAGGGTAGAACAAGCTTATGTTTTGTCAAAGAACTGCACTCCCTTAAACCGGATACACGGTGACTAGAACTGGACTCTTACCAGTGCTGCTGCAAGTAGAATGGTTGAAATTCGTTTTGGACTAGATAAAGTTTGTCACTGTTTAAGGTCAAAGTGAAAATGAAGTTTTTTTTCTTTTTTGAAGGAAAGAGCTTTATTAGGAGACCAAGTTACAGGATTACGACCTTGCTCACATACGCACACAGAAGCAGTGTAGGCTTCAATGCTTTGAACAGACTCCGAAGCAACGAATACTCCAACACACTTGTGCAGAACTAAATCATGAACACAGCAAAATGACACACGACTCTGATCCTGTAGAACAAATCAACACAACTAAATGACACATGACTCTAATCCTGCAGCACAAATCATGAACCCAACTATATGACACTAGACTCAGATGAATGTTCCCTAATAGCTAGCTGCGCAAGTTCACGTGCAATTATATTCTGCTCTTTACTGATCTTTCTTATATCCATGCTCTGCAGCATTCTTCACATTTGGTAAACTTATTGAATAAGTGTGCAACCAGGGTGATATCTGCCACATTAGAACATTAGACTCCTTACTGCTGCAATGCAGTCACAGATTCGAGGATGAAATCATGGTTAGGCCAACGAGCAGCTTGTCAGATATCTTCAAGGTCTTCCATCTAAATCTCTGCCTCCTCTGCAACCCTGCAGTAGAACACTTTTTGTCATGAAGTGATTCGTGGTCTTTCATCTGAATCTCGAATTATGATGCCAACAGCTGCTACACCGTTAATTTTCAGTTTGTTACCATCAGGAGGTACCCATCGTTTGTCCAGCTGAGATACAACAGGTACCCAACGTTTGTCCAGCTGAGATAGGACAGGTACCCAATGTTTGTCTAGCTGAGATACATCAGTTGCTTTCTGAGGTCTGGGCAACAAAACACGTTGTTTACCTTTTGTATCAGCCACAATACCCTGTTGTTGAATTTGGAACAACCGGGCCTTCAATAAATATGTTTTCTCTAGCCTTTAAGACTCCATTCCTCATGCTCCATGCTCGTCAGATCGGCATTAAAAATGACTACCTCAATTGCATACTTGTCAAATAACATTGTCGGTTCCAGCTATGCTTGCCGACAAGCCTCAGCAATCCTTCACATTAGTTTTCTGCAATCTTCCACAAACTGGTGCCTCCTATGTTTTCTGCTTACAATCCTTCATACACATGCTGAAGTGAGTGGAACTCGCCAGCTGCCAAGGGATCCCTAGCAAGGAAATCGCCTCTCCCTGGCACTCCCAAATCAGGAATTGGCGACGGGTCATTGGGGTGTGGTGCGGTAGCCCGGGTGCGCCGAAAAGCGTGCGATGATGAGGAGCTGGAGAGGGGTAGTGATGATGAATCCAACAACAAGGATGCTGGCGGCAGGGCGCCACCGACGGGTGCTGTGGTGGTTGCTACCGATGGGACACTAACACCTCTCCATTGTTGAGGACAGGGTGCGGGTTGTCTTGGAGGTGGGTGGGGCGGAGCTGCAGCACTTGAAACCCAGCTTTCTGGTAAAGAAGATTCTGATGAATAGAGGCGTGCTCTCACGAGCTGAATCTGAGCTTAGATTACACTCCGACGAGCTGAGACGGAAATGAACTCCAAGTCGCCCATCTGGGTGCCGGAGACAGTAACCAAGTTGCACACGGCGCTAGCACAGGCAAATGTGATGTTAAAGTGCAGTTGTTTACTTGAGTAATTGAAGTTGTTTCATATCTTTTTTCTTCTCTTAGGGCATGTAAATCTTTTTTTTCTCTTAAAGTTATCAACGCGTTTTAGTTGGCCTGCTGTATTTGCTGTATAAAAATTTGCAAATAAATATTTCTGTTCTTAAGTGATGTTGAGAATAGGATGGTGACCATCATTTCTATCTTTGTTTCAGGAATTATAGCTACAGGTGACTTGAATTTCACATCAACAGAGAAACCTAGGCGTTTTCCACCCTCACCAACTGAACATGATCCCGGTGTTGGCGTTAAGCCTTTCTCTGCAGATCTTGAGGGGCAAAGACTATCAAAGGATCCCATTAACCTTGATGAAGAAGAACATACAACTTTATGTTATTCTGGGCAAAAAGAAGCAGGCTATGGGGAAAAGAGAAAGCAAAGTCAGGTATTTGGAGTTCAACAGGAGTATGTGGATTTCAGGAAGAGGCAAACAAGAACTTCTGAGGACGACCTGGATAGAAAAACAAAGCCAACTGACGACTATTCCATCAAGAATTGCCTTGCTGTTCTGGAGTCAATTGAGGAGCTTTCAGACGCTGAAAAAGCAAAGGCGATAAGAATCTTGAAGTGTGATCAAAATAGAGAAATTCTTCTCAGCTTGAAGAACCCAACAGTTCGTCTACTATGGATCAAGGGTGAAATTGCTCCATAGGTATAGGCATCTGTTGATTGTATATCTTGTCCTTCGTTGGTACTTGTTGCGTGTTGCATAGCACTGACGAGTGACGAGCAGCTTATGGATAGTAGTAGCATTTATCTGTGATGGTTCTTTCCTGTCCTGTTCCTTGTTCTGACTTTTTCGTCTCCTTAATTTATGTAACCCAAAACTAGGACGAGAGATAGATTGAATGGAGGTAGTATGATTAATCAGTTGTTTATATTTTGACAGATCTTTTGTTACAATTCTTGGGGTTTATTTTGAAACAATGAAGAGGAAATTCATATCTTCGTGCATATCCCCACTTGACAACTTATGAGATGTCTCCCTACAGAACCCAACCAGTCGTTGCTGATATCTCCGTCCTGCAATTAAAAATCTCTGGCTCTCAAAAGTATCTAATCCCTTTGTATTTTATTTGTTGACGTCTGACGGTTCAAATTTAAACTACCGAATGTCAGGGAGTATTTTATTTGTTGACGTCTGATGGTTTAAACTTAAACTACCGAATGTCAACAATAAAATTACGGAGGGAGTACTTACCTAGATTGAATCGCCGTGATGACGGCATGAACCAGTCAAATACACTGGAAGCCATGCGCCGGAATCACCATCTGGCTCGACGCTGATGGCGGAAGCTGCTGCCCGTGGAGTCGTCGGCGACGGCATGAAGACGATGCAGGATACGGCACCTCGCCCACGTATTGGTGCGACGTAGAATGCAGCTGCTAAGTGCAGGTGATCGCTCTGGCCTCGCCCGATTTCAGTTGGGAGAATGGAGTGCATGTCGTTGAAATCCAACGTCGTCTGCAGCTATGGTCGGCAGCGTAATGGAACTGGAACGCCATTTCAAGATCATCAGCTTCGTTGTCCCATGGCCTTTCAACCCTTTGTGAACCATTGTGCCTTGTCACCAGAGATGGTAGGGTTTTGCGTATAATTTGTGAAGATAGAGATTAGGGATCATGATGGTCCTAAAATGTAAGTTTGTGCAAACCTGGAAATCCACAAATTTGAGTTCTTCACCAGGGATTTCTCCTGGTAGATTCAATCACCAGCAAGAAAGCTTTGACCAAGGACAAAGCCGGACGGTTTGTCCTTGGTCAAATTCGTACTCACAGCAGTCCTGGCCCAATTTACCCACTGATCTCCATCAAACTGCGGGCCTGGGTAATACAAGCAATAGACTAATTCAGGCGCTGGTTCATGTGGGCTGGCAAAGACACAGCGCATGGCGGTCAGTGCACCATGGCGTGATCTCGGGTGACCCGACCACTGGAACTGGGCAGCCTCGGCACCATGGACCTGCGCATTTGCAGGCTACGCGCTACGGCTCCGGTGGCTCTGGCTGCAGAGAACGGGCATCCTCTCCTTCCATAGGATGTCCGTTCTCTACAACCTAAATGTCGGGTCTTCAACGGTTTACAGGTGACAGCCAAGTAACTCTCCGGTCGGATCATCGACGAGGCGAATCTTTGGGCAGCAGCCGGAGCCAGGCATTTAGGTTGTATTCTAACATGAAAGTAGGCTTAGCGATGTACTCCAGGGTTTAGGGTTTAGGTAGTCTTCCCCTGTGTTATATGCAATCTTGTTGATGTAAAGCTACTAGGTGGCGCATTAATATTATTGTAACAGGTCATCGACCTTTTTCTTCTTAATTCAAAAATACGTAGCTCTTCTGCACATTCTAAAAAATAAATAAAAACTTTTGCTGATGCATATTGTCGTTGAAGAAATATAAGCTATTGGTCAAAGTCAAAGCCAGATCGAACTTTCTCAACTTTGACCAATATAATATATACTCTATTTGTTTTCGTATTCTTGTCATTCATACAGTGTCTTGCCTGATAGTTGTTTTCCAGTTTATTTCTCCTGTCTGAACGTCAATAATTGATCAACAGAGGGAGTAAACAAATTCTTTTTAATTGAATAACTTATGTATTATGATAGGAAGTTTTATTAGAAAGTGAGAAATATTGTTTTCATATCATCAATCCTAATGATATTTTTGTTATTCACAGTCAAAATTAAGAATGCTTGCTTTTTTACCATACCTAGAAATCCTTATATTTTTAGACAAAGAGAGTAGAGAGATATATACCTTATGCACTAGAATTGTTATCCTAATGACAACAATTTCAAAATAGAAAGAAGTAAGATCCATTGGCTTCTCCATTCTCTTTAAGCTGACGATCTTACACTGTATCAAACCTTCATGAAGTGCATCATATTGCATACAACAAGGGCAACATTCAAATGAAAGAGGCCATTTATTACCTCAGCGACAATAGTGCTTATCATAGTGACAAGAGTCTTATCTCTTATGACCAAAGATTGCATCAGGTGTCACGGACCCGCCTTACCACGGAGACGGTTCCGTTCCAGGATCTTCCTCGGGTGGCGACACGCGCTGTGGCGCCCAATAGTACAATACATGACAGAGAAGAAAATAATTGCAACGGGAACATAGGTGGAGAAGCAGAGTTTACATAAATCCGAAGTTATATTACAGACCGGGGTTTCAACAGAAAATAAGTTGCGGAAGCGAAAAGTTCAACACTGGTTCACCAGTTCAACGATATAGCTAAGATACATTCGCCCTCTCACGGCGACACACAGGGAACATCCGGCCTTAAAAGGTGCCTTGCCCAAGCACCGTACCGGCAAGCAGGGACCTAATCCTCATCTTCATTTGTGCACAGCTCCCACTCGATGTTCCAACAGTCAGGACGCTGGTGCTCCCAATGGGACCTTCCTCCACAGTGGCACTCTCCGTCCTGGTCATCTGAAAACCACATAGAGCTACGCCCTAAGTAACTAGTTTACTCAGCAAGACTGACCCGTCAAATTGGCCAACTACAGCCGACACCTAGACATGCAAAGGCAGGGGATAGGGTTGACATTGCCAGAAAAACTCGCCTAAGAGTGGATCCCTATTTTCAAGTTTTAGCATCAATTGAGTTGTCATGCGGAATAATAAATTTAGTTTGCACTAGAGCTATAGCAATCATAGTTGCAATACAATCTTAATAAGTTCAAACAGCAGTATTAAACCTACACAACAGCTTAATGGCTTCCGGCACTGTTCCGTAGCAGTGATCAAGTGGTACTCGTTACTGTGAGGGGCAGCGACTCGAATCGATTTACATCCTGCAGGAGAAACCTGCTTGCACGACCCATACGCGCTTCCTGGAAGCCGCATGGAGCAACCTTTCGCTCACGGTACCGCGGGGTCTTCCGGGTCCAGACTCCCCCGAGAAGGGTCCCCCATCGCGATGCGCCTCATGCCGCCATCCGTGGGTGGATTGTTCCCTCCTCTCAGCCCCAGTTCCACCAAAGAAGGGAGAAGGCTATCTTCAGACCAAGCGGTAGTCGTAGCTACGTCGGTTTACTGGGCCCATATCTCCAGCATGCAAACAGTACGTTCAAACTTGATCCCATGGGCCGGACACGAGGCGTAGCCTTAAGGGGGACTCGGACGGGGCTACCTCCTTGAAGACAAACTGTCCTTCCCTTTCCACCTAATTGCCCGTCCGGTCTTCATTGTGATTCTATCCACCCTTTCCTTTATCCGATATCAATCCCCAGTGATAATACTTCCTACCTACGAGTGGTCTCCATACCACTCGATAGACAGTCGTCTTACTTTAAGCAGAGCGACTATCGTCCTGAGGCTAGTAATCGGGAAGAGGGACCTACTGCACACTAGGGTTGCAATCAACTCCTAGCACTTAATGCACAGACAAACTTACATCCATAGCTAGTGATAGAATAAAAATTTAAACTGGGTTATGCACCGGGGCTTGCCTTGGTTCTGCTCTTGGTCGGCTACGGCACCTTCCGCTCCTTCGGGATCCTGCTCCGGTCCTGCCTCCACGTGGTTCACGGCGTGATCTATATGATGCAAGAGGAAAAGCCGTGAGGGAAGATTCATGGCACTTCCTCAATAAATACGTTAATGCACACTGTTGTTAGTGGAATTAAACGGTGTGCCGAGACGTTCGAGGGCATCACTCAAGGAGTGGGGCACAGGACGAGGGTACTTCGTGTATTTCCTTCATGGACTCCAGTACTTGACCGCGACGACGTCGCATCCAAGTACGGTGTGTCGGGGGGGGGGGGGGGGGGGGGTGCCGGGGCAGAACTGTGCAAGTGCCGCCCAGGGTTCGCGGGTGCTCACTAAATAGCACTAGTGTGAGCAAAACCTTCGCAAAGTACAATTACCCGTGAACTGCCTGAAAACGGGATCCTTTTAGCGAACGGGTAAAAATTGCACTCGGGCAATTAATAAGTCGACAGGGTTCGGGTCTACGAAAGGGCAGGGGTGAAGAATTAGGTTACCCCAGGAGATAATTAATTGTTAAGTTTCCCTAGCAAAAATTAAGCCAAAAATTAATTATTAATTATTATAAGGAAAAAGGCATTTAAATTAATTTCAGCTAATAAACATAGAATTTCTATATGAAATTTTTCCAGGAAGACTAAAACTGAAAATCCTCCCTGGAGGCCAATTTTTCATATTTTACCTGCTTTCTGTAATTAATTAAAATTCTATTAGTGTTTATCCTATTTATTTTAATCCTGATATAAAAATAATTAAACATGGGGCATTAGTATTTTTCTACAGCAGTGCAAGTTCACACCAGTCTAACAAAATTTATTTTGCTACAAAATTCCCATTATTTAATTTACTATGCAATTTACCAGTTTAGCCTATTTCTGGAAATGATTAAATTACGAAAATCCGATTAAACACCGCGGGCCGTAAACAGGCAGCCCATTGGGCTGGAACTCGCCCGCGGCCCAGCGCGAGCGCGAGCGCGAGGGCGCTCGGCCGAGCGCGAGGCCAGGCCCACTGGCCTTCGCGGCCCAGCGGCCAGCGGGGCCGAGTACGCGCGCGCGCGCGCGCGTGCTCTCGCCGGAGCACGGCGGCGCCGGCAGGGGGGGGGTCGCCGCAGCTTGCTACGGTCACTGACTCGGGCCGGTCTTTAAAGGAGAAATGATCTACGCCCCACCGCGCACTCGTCTAGGTTATTGGGATCCATCGGTGGCGGCCGGACGTGGCCCAGCGACGGCGGCGGAAACAGGGCAGGGTGCGGCGGCGGCGGGCGCGACTAGGGAAGGTTGGTAGGTCTCGGGATCTAGTCCGAGAGCTCCACTGGAGCACGGAGAAGGAAGTCACCGAGCTTCTCCCGCAAGAGGGAGGCCGGGGGTGTGGTCTCACCGGCGAGGTGGGGATGGCGGTAGCCGGCGGCGGCCTCGAGCGACGGACTAAGGGGAAATGTGGTCGGATTCGACCATCCCGAGCTCAAAAGCGTGCGCGAACAAGATGGAAAGCTCCTCGAGCAAAGAATCGGTCAGGGGCTCACCGTGGGTGCCGGGCGACGCGGTGAAGCGGCGGTCGGAGACGGGGAGGACGAGGTCGATTCGCGGCGGCTCGAGGCGGGAAGGGACAAGCGACTCCGCTTGAAGACCGAAGATGTCGGGGAGGTGGTCCGGGGGGTGTTCGACGGGGCAGCTCGGGCGGCGAGGCGTCGGCGCGACGGGTCCAGCACCGCGCGGCAATGGCGGGGGCGAGCGAGCGGAAAGGAGAGAGCGAGCGAGAGGGGAAGGAGTAAATGAAGCGTTCGGACCGCGGTGGGGAGACAGGGGGGATGTCGGAACGGTGGGGGCGTCGATCCGCGGCTTCGGCCGTTGGCCGTACGCCGGCGACCACGCGGCGCGCGTCGGCCCGGGCAGCGTGGCTGGGGTCGAGTTGTGTTTTCTCTGGGTCGCTGACAGGTGGGTCCCGCGGGCAGTTTTCTTTTTCTTTTCTTTTTCCACTCCATTCAGCCGACTGCCTTTGCAAAAATTGTGGGAATTAATCCAGAGCCGATAAAATCAGACCAAAATTATGGTAGGCTCCCCATAATGTGCTGGTTTTTACAAAAATACTAACTACCAACAGTCCCTACAGAATTTGCCTCAGAAATTTTATGAACCGAGCTGGTTTTTGACCACTCTAACAATTATTTGAGGCCTTTAATGAGGGACTAAAATTCTGATAAAATTCCCAAAATTCTAATTGACCAAGACCATCAACATATAATTTTTGCAAAGGTGAGTCTTATTGAAAATTTGGGACTTGCAGTTCAAAGGTCATTCAAAAGGGTTTTGAATTCAATTGAATTTGAATTTTGAATTTTGAACCAAAGCTTGGTGTCAAGGTGGTAGGCTGCCCAGGTGACACCCTTGGGACCCTAATGACAATAGGGTTGTCACAGCCCTCCCCCCTTAAGAAAATCTCGTCCCGAGATTTAGAGAGGTGTTGAAGGTTTACCTAAATGATGGTGTACGAACTCGGGGTAGTGGCTTCGTAGGAACTCTTCAGTTTCCCAAGTAGCTTCTCTGGCGGTATGGTTGCTCCATTGGACTTTATAGAACTTCAGCGTTTTCTTACGTGTCGCGCGCTCCTTCTCATCCAGAACTTTTATCGGATGCTCGGCATATGTCAGGTCAGGTTGTAGTGGTTGGGTGCCTTCCAGTGGTATGTCCACCGGTGTTTTCAAACACCTCTTGAGTTGGGACACGTGAAACGTGTCATGCACTCCAGCGAGTTCCACTGGCAGTTGGAGCTGGTAGGCCACTGGCCCACATCTAGCAATGATAGGGTAGGGACCAATATAACGGGGTGCTAACTTCCCGCGAATTCCAAACCGTTGAACACCCTTGGTGGGTGACACTCGGAGGTAGACCATATCACCAACCCTGAACTCCAACGGGCGGCGCCTTTTGTCTGCATAACTCTTCTGCCTGGACCTTGCCGTACGTAAGTTGGATTGGATTTCAAGTACCTTCTGTTCAGCTTGCTGCACTAGCTCCGGACCAAAGATTATCCTCTCCCCTGATTCTGACCAATTCACTGGGGTGCGACAGCGGCGCCCATAGAGGGCCTCGAATGGTGCCATCTTGATGCTTTCCTGGTAACTGTTGTTGTAAGCGAATTCTGCCAAGGGTAGGTACTCATCCCACTTCTTGTTGTGATTCAGCACATATGCCCTCAACATGTCTTCCAATATTTGGTTAACTCTTTCCGTTTGACCGTCAGTTTGGGGGTGGTAGGCGGAACCTCTAATCAGCCGAGTACCCAGTGTCTCGTGTAGCTTCTCCCAAAAGCGTCCCACAAATTGGGAGCCTCGATCGGACACGATAGTCTGGGGCACTCCGTGCAGACACAAGATTCGCTCAATGTAGAGTTGCGCATACTTTTGCATTTTAAACCGTGTCGACACAGGAATAAAGTGGGCGACCTTGGTTAATCGGTCCACAATGACCCAAATGGAGTCGAGTTTATGTGCCGTCAGCGGGAGACCAACGATAAAATCCATGCTGATATCTTCCCATTTCCAAGCTGGAACACTCAAGGGTTGGAGTAGGCCTGCCTTCCTTAGATGATCGGCCTTGACTCTGCGGCAGGTATCACATTCTGCGACATAACGTGCTATTTCCCTTTTCATACGAGTCCACCAGTATTTGGATCTCAAATCATGGTACATTTTGTTGCTGCCCGGATGCATGGAGTATTTTGCCATGTGAGCCTCGTCCAAAATTTCCTTGCGGAGTTTCGGATCCTTAGGAACTACCAGTCGAGTCTTGAACCATAACACACCCTCGGTATCTTCTTGAAAGCATTGTACTTTATCATCACCCTCCTTTAGCCTTCTTTTTAGATGTGCTATGCCTTCATCCTTTTTCTGAGCTGACACTATTTCTTTCCGTAAGGTAGGGATTAATGCTAAGTTGTACAGGGTCCCGTGGGGTGTTACTTGGACATAATGACCATCTTGGACTTGCGGCCCGACTAAGACATGGTGACAGTGAGCCTTGCGGCTTAGGGCATCAGCCACTACATTCGCCTTTCCCGGGTGGTAATGGACTTCCAACTCGTAATCCTTAATTAATTCCAACCAACGACGCTGTCTCATGTTCAGGTGATCTTGGGTGAAAATATACTTTAAGCTTTTGTGGTCTGTGTATATGCGAACTAAATTTCCAAGGAGGTAATGTCTCCACATTTTTAAGGCCAATACCACCGCTGCTAATTCCAGGTCATGCACGGGGTAATTCTGCTCGTGCTTCTTCAATTGCCTCGATCCATAGGCAATAACTCTTCCGTCTTGCATAAGCACACATCCCAATCCAATACCCGAAGCGTCACAGTAGACCTCGAACGGCCTTCCCAGGTCCGGTTGAGCTAAAACTGGGGCCGTGGTCAAGTGCTTCTTCAAGGCTTGAAAAGCGTTTTCGCAGCTCTCATCCCATATGAATTTCTTATCCTTTTTAAGCAGCTCTGTAATGGGCTTCGCTATTTTGGAGAAATTGGGAATAAAACGGCGGTAGTAGCCAGCTAATCCCAGAAAACTGCGGACATGGAATACGGTCTTCGGTGTCTTCCAGTTCTGCACATCTCTTACCTTGCTGGGATCTACCGCGATGCCTTCTTCCGAAACAATGTGGCCTAGAAACGGTACTTGCTTCAACCAAAACTCGCACTTGCTAAACTTAGCATACAGCTGGTGTTCCCTTAACCTCTGTAAGACAACACGGAGATGCTCTGCATGTTCCTCCTCCGTCTTCGAGTAGACTAGAATGTCGTCAATGAAAACCACCACAAACTTGTCCAACTCGGGCATGAACACTGAGTTCATGAGATACATGAAGTGTGCTGGTGCATTTGTCAATCCAAACGACATGACTAAATACTCGTATAGACCGTACCGGGTAGAAAAGGCGGTCTTGGGGACGTCCTCGGCACGAATTTTAATCTGATGATAACCCGACCGGAGATCAATCTTGGAGAACACCTTAGCTCCTATTAACTGGTCGAAGAGGATGTCAATACGGGGCAGTGGATATTTGTTCTTGACAGTCACCGCATTGAGGGGTCGGTAGTCTACACACAGCCTCAGGGTCTCATCTTTCTTCTTCACGAACAATGCCGGACAACCCCAAGGCGAGGAGCTTGGTCGAATGAATCCCTTATCCAGTAGCTCCTTAAGTTGCTCCTTCAACTCCGCTAGTTCTTTGGGCGCCATTTTATATGGTCTTTTGGATATGGGTGCCGTTCCCGGCTGAAGCTCAATCTTGAACTCAACATCCCGATCCGGTGGAAGTCCGGGAAGGTCGTCAGGGAATACATCCGGGAATTCCCTAACCACTGGAATATCTTTTATTTTCCCGGCTATGGTGTGGTGAACACTTGGTGCGACCAGTCGGGGTGGTCGTACTCGGAAGCTTACGCTACCATGGGTGGGAGAGTGTAACTGCACCGTGTAGGTGTCTATGTCCAGCATAGCTTTATGTTGCCTCATCCAAGGCATGCCCAAGATAACGTCAATGCTGCAACCATCTAAGACTATGCACTTAGTAGGGTAGACCTTCGATCCTAGGGTTATTGGAAGTTTGTCTACTTCATAAAGAGCAGGGGTTTGTCCACCAGCTGATTTAATGGTGTGTCGTACTCTCATAAGGGTACGAGGCAGCCGGTACTTGTCAACAAAGAACCCTCTGACAAAGCTATGAGATGCTCCTGAGTCAAACAGTACTAGTGCAGGGTGGTCTCGAACAGAGAACATACCAGCAAGGATGGGACTGTTTTCCGGAATCTCCTCCAGGGTAGTGTTGTTCACTCGCCCCACACGAACTGGTCCTCGGTTGTTGCGGTTGTTGTTGGTGTTGTTACTCCTTGACGGGTTCTGGCCAGTGCTTTTCTTGGGGTGTGGGCACTCCCTTGAGAAATGCCCCGGGCGGCCGCAGTTGTAGCAGGGGAAAGGTCCGGGTTGAGGGTTTGGCCGCTGGGGTGGGCGAAATCCTCCTTGACTCTGCTGCGGACGCGGTACCGGGGGTCGCTGCTGTGCTAGCTGAGGCGGGCGCACAGCAGGTGCCGGCACGGGGGCGGAGCGGTACCTCTGTCCCGACGGGGTGGTGTACACCATACGGAACTTCTGCGGGGGTCCACTGGACGGCCCCATAGCGCTTGCGGAGCGCTTCCGTTCTGCCAACACCCTGCGATATCCGTCCTCCGCGACGATCGCGTTATTGACAAACTCAGCGAAGGTGCCTCCCATGTTAAGGTTGAGGCGGTCCTGTAGCTCAGCACTGAGCCCCTCCAAGAAACGGTCCTTACGCTTGGCGGGGGTGTCCACTTGTTCCGGAGCGTACAGCGCCAACCGGTTGAACTCTTCACAGTATTCCTCGACACTGCGATTGCCCTGCTTTAGAGCGGCGAATTCACGCGCCTTCCTGCGGACGAGCCCCGCAGGGATGTAGTGAGCGCGGAACGCATCCTTGAATTCATCCCACGTAATCTGTCGGTCGGTTCCCATAGAAACGACATGGTTGGCCCACCATGCCCCAGCCGCACCATGCAGTTGCTGCGCGGCGAACAGTGTCTTCTGCACCGGCGTGCAGTTAAGGAGTCCAAATTTGGCCTCAAGCATGCGAAGGAAGTTCTCTGCCTCCATGGGCTCGGTGGTTGAGCTGAACGTGGGCGGCCTGGTGGCGAGGAAGTCGGAGTAGGAGCTGTTCTGAGGCGCTCCATCATGGTGGCCCCTAGCATTACGAGGTGCTAGGTTTTGCCGTGCCACTTCCCGCATGAACTCCGCCTGCTGTTGCTGGCTCTCCATCATCGACGCGAAAAACTGCGCCATCATCTGCATGGGGTTAGATGGCGGCGGCGGTGGTGGAGTTCCTAGCGGAGAGTCGGTCTCTCTAGCCCTGGAACCTTCGGGCTGTTCACCATGCAGCTCGTTGGTGTTACGGGTGCGCACCATTCTGAAACACAAGAACAAGGGTCCAGTTAGTCATTCATCCAATCATGAGCATATAGGTTACCAAAGCTAATGACACAGCACGCGGAACAACAATGTGGTACACAACATAATCTCGATGAAGCGGAAATTTCCATGTTAACATAATCCTAGTACAAGTCCACAGTTCCACTCTACAAGAACTCGGAATATGTGACCGTCGAGTTTGCAAAAGCCAGTCACGCGGGTGATCCCCAAAATACAACAACCACGCGTGGAGTGTCCCATAAGCTATCCATCTATCCAGCCCTACAAGCACGACCTAGTCGCATCTACTACTACTGCCAAGCCTGGACACCAGCGGTGCCAGAGGGCCCTGGCCGGTCTGCGCCGGTCGGAACGAGTGGCTCATAGTCCATGTCAGACTCTTCGCCCGCATCCTCCTCGGGCTCCTCCTCGGCGGGTGCTGCCTGCGGTGCAGCGATCGCGTCCAACTGAGCCTGAAGGTCCTGGTTCTCATGGATCAGCGTCTCCAGATCCTCCCCCATAAGGTCCATCTCCTGCTGGGCACTCGCCAGCTGCTGCTGCAAGTGCTCGTTATGGTTCGCCCGCTGCTGCATAATTGTACCTCGTCTGTCCACCTCCTGTGCGAGGGTGTCCCGCTACTCAGTGATCTCCGTCACGCGAGTCTCACTCGCCTCAAGAGCAGCGGTCAACCGCTGAATCTCTCTCTGCTGCGCATCGGCCTGTGTCTGCAGGTCGTTCCTCTGCAGCCACACCTGCTCAGCCTCCGCCAGCAAGACTCTGCTGCGGCGGCTAGACTCCTCATCCAAGTTGAGGAGATACTCGGAGTAGTGGGCTATGCGGTGGTACCCCGCGTGGTAATCCGGGTAGTCGTCACGAGAGACGCGTCTCACACGCCTCTGCCACACCGGGTCAGCCTGGTGCCAGATGGGGATCATCTCGAACGGCGTCCCCGAGAGCGCTGCTACGTTGCGCCCACAGAAGTGAGTGAGAGCCTGGTGAGCGACCCTCTCCAGGCCCTCCCGGAGGCTCCCAGCCGTGACGGTGCTCTCCATACCCGCCAAGTCGGGGTTGCGCGGGTGGGGGGAGACACTGAGGTGCACCTCTGCAAAAGGCACACCGTGGTGGCGGGTCTCACGCCCGCGGTACGAAGGCCGCTCCTCGTAGCCCAGGGCGCGTAGCATCTCCCACAGAAGGGTGGGAAAGCCACGGTGGTGTAGACCGGTGGTGTAACGCCACCCGTCGTGCCGGAACAGCTCAAACCCGTGCTCGTCCATCTGGAACACAAACCCCAAAAGTGAGTACTAGTTCCTGACGCAGAGGGTGCAGGTCAAAATAAACAATCTGAAGCAGTGAGTAAAATACCGGCTCTAATCCAACACTACCGGAATAGAACCCCTAACCGCTTCCCCCGAAAACACAGCCACAGCCCTGGGTGAGCGGAACAAGGATTCACGGATTTAGCGCGACAGGCATACCACCCGAAATTTGTAATAACCTGATTTCGACTCGCTGACTCGGAAGACCACGTTGGTGGTGTCCGGTGATTCTTAAACCAACATTCCGGCTAGAGTCAGAAAGTTCGTTTAAGAGTTCAAAGTCTCGAGCGAGGAGGTGTCGATTCGTACGGAAGACAGACTGCTCAACTTTGGTTTCTTGTTAACGTTGCGGCGCCTTTTAACATTTTTAAATATGCAAATGATTTCGGCCTACCCATCCTTACCAAATAAGAAATTGGTCACGAATAGGACCATTCGTATAGTCGGTGGCAGACGATCTCTCAAGTTAGTCGTATACTACCCGTTTCTTACGAAAATCGTGGTTAGCGTACCTGCAGAAGATTCATTCCAGAAACATTACATCAAATCAAAAGAAACGAGCCGAAAATAATCCCTTATTATTGTCCTAGGGCAGGACACTGATGTTTTACGCAATCAGCCCGCGTTCACACCATTGTGCTAGCTTCCCATGTTACAGTCCACTGGGCGGGACACATACCTGCGTTGACGATGCCGTAGATACAGTATTTAAACAAACAACCTCCTACAGTTAGCCTTGCCACCTGAATCATAACTTATTAATAACTTATTGGGCACGTCCTCACACGTTCGTTACGGGGTTTTCGAAAATATGTCCTTGAATATTGTACTATTCCCAAGAGGGCTCTGATACCACGCTGTCACGGACCCGCCTTACCACGGAGACGGTTCCGTTCCAGGATCTTCCTCGGGTGGCGACACGCGCTGTGGCGCCCAATAGTACAATACATGACAGAGAAGAAAATAATTGCAACGGGAACATAGGTGGAGAAGCAGAGTTTACATAAATCCGAAGTTATATTACAGACCGGGGTTTCAACAGAAAATAAGTTGCGGAAGCGAAAAGTTCAACACTGGTTCACCAGTTCAACGATATAGCTAAGATACATTCGCCCTCTCACGGCGACACACAGGGAACATCCGGCCTTAAAAGGTGCCTTGCCCAAGCACCGTACCGGCAAGCAGGGACCTAATCCTCATCTTCATTTGTGCACAGCTCCCACTCGATGTTCCAACAGTCAGGACGCTGGTGCTCCCAATGGGACCTTCCTCCACAGTGGCACTCTCCGTCCTGGTCATCTGAAAACCACATAGAGCTACGCCCTGAGTAACTAGTTTACTCAGCAAGACTGACCCGTCAAATTGGCCAACTACAGCCGACACCTAGACATGCAAAGGCAGGGGATAGGGTTGACATTGCCAGAAAAACTCGCCTAAGAGTGGATCCCTATTTTCAAGTTTTAGCATCAATTGAGTTGTCATGCGGAATAATAAATTTAGTTTGCACTAGAGCTATAGCAATCATAGTTGCAATACAATCTTAATAAGTTCAAACAGCAGTATTAAACCTACACAACAGCTTAATGGCTTCCGGCACTGTTCCGTAGCAGTGATCAAGTGGTACTCGTTACTGTGAGGGGCAGCGAC
The DNA here is from genome assembly GCA_030378355.1 of Eleusine indica. Taxonomy (NCBI): domain Eukaryota; kingdom Viridiplantae; phylum Streptophyta; class Magnoliopsida; order Poales; family Poaceae; genus Eleusine; species Eleusine indica. Next base: position 54,206,789 of record CM059494.1, read on the forward strand.
TCGAATCGATTTACATCCTGCAGGAGAAACCTGCTTGCACGACCCATACGCGCTTCCTGGAAGCCGCATGGAGCAACCTTTCGCTCACGGTACCGCGGGGTCTTCCGGGTCCAGACTCCCCCGAGAAGGGTCCCCCATCGCGATGCGCCTCATGCCGCCATCCGTGGGTGGATTGTTCCCTCCTCTCAGCCCCAGTTCCACCAAAGAAGGGAGAAGGCTATCTTCAGACCAAGCGGTAGTCGTAGCTACGTCGGTTTACTGGGCCCATATCTCCAGCATGCAAACAGTACGTTCAAACTTGATCCCATGGGCCGGACACGAGGCGTAGCCTTAAGGGGGACTCGGACGGGGCTACCTCCTTGAAGACAAACTGTCCTTCCCTTTCCACCTAATTGCCCGTCCGGTCTTCATTGTGATTCTATCCACCCTTTCCTTTATCCGATATCAATCCCCAGTGATAATACTTCCTACCTACGAGTGGTCTCCATACCACTCGATAGACAGTCGTCTTACTTTAAGCAGAGCGACTATCGTCCTGAGGCTAGTAATCGGGAAGAGGGACCTACTGCACACTAGGGTTGCAATCAACTCCTAGCACTTAATGCACAGACAAACTTACATCCATAGCTAGTGATAGAATAAAAATTTAAACTGGGTTATGCACCGGGGCTTGCCTTGGTTCTGCTCTTGGTCGGCTACGGCACCTTCCGCTCCTTCGGGATCCTGCTCCGGTCCTGCCTCCACGTGGTTCACGGCGTGATCTATATGATGCAAGAGGAAAAGCCGTGAGGGAAGATTCATGGCACTTCCTCAATAAATACGTTAATGCACACTGTTGTTAGTGGAATTAAACGGTGTGCCGAGACGTTCGAGGGCATCACTCAAGGAGTGGGGCACAGGACGAGGGTACTTCGTGTATTTCCTTCATGGACTCCAGTACTTGACCGCGACGACGTCGCATCCAAGTACGGTGTGTCGGGGGGGGGGGGGGGGGGTGCCGGGGCAGAACTGTGCAAGTGCCGCCCAGGGTTCGCGGGTGCTCACTAAATAGCACTAGTGTGAGCAAAACCTTCGCAAGGTACAATTACCCGTGAACTGCCTGAAAACGGGATCCTTTTAGCGAACGGGTAAAAATTGCACTCGGGCAATTAATAAGTCGACAGGGTTCGGGTCTACGAAAGGGCAGGGGTGAAGAATTAGGTTACCCCAGGAGAGAATTAATTTTTAAGTTTCCCTAGCAAAAATTAAGCCAAAAATTAATTATTAATTATTATAAGGAAAAAGGCATTTAAATTAATTTCAGCTAATAAACATAGAATTTCTATATGAAATTTTTCCAGGAAGACTAAAACTGAAAATCCTCCCTGGAGGCCAATTTTTCATATTTTACCTGCTTTCTGTAATTAATTAAAATTCTATTAGTGTTTATCCTATTTATTTTAATCCTGATATAAAAATAATTAAACATGGGGCATTAGTATTTTTCTACAGCAGTGCAAGTTCACACCAGTCTAACAAAATTTATTTTGCTACAAAATTCCCATTATTTAATTTACTATGCAATTTACCAGTTTAGCCTATTTCTGGAAATGATTAAATTACGAAAATCCGATTAAACACCGCGGGCCGTAAACAGGCAGCCCATTGGGCTGGAACTCGCCCGCGGCCCAGCGCGAGCGCGAGCGCGAGGGCGCTCGGCCGAGCGCGAGGCCAGGCCCACTGGCCTTCGCGGCCCAGCGGCCAGCGGGGCCGAGTACGCGCGCGCGCGCGCGCGTGCTCTCGCCGGAGCACGGCGGCGCCGGCAGGGGGGGGTCGCCGCAGCTTGCTACGGTCACTGACTCGGGCCGGTCTTTAAAGGAGAAATGATCTACGCCCCACCGCGCACTCGTCTAGGTTATTGGGATCCATCGGTGGCGGCCGGACGTGGCCCAGCGACGGCGGCGGAAACAGGGCAGGGTGCGGCGGCGGCGGGCGCGACTAGGGAAGGTTGGTAGGTCTCGGGATCTAGTCCGAGAGCTCCACTGGAGCACGGAGAAGGAAGTCACCGAGCTTCTCCCGCAAGAGGGAGGCCGGGGGTGTGGTCTCACCGGCGAGGTGGGGATGGCGGTAGCCGGCGGCGGCCTCGAGCGACGGACTAAGGGGAAATGTGGTCGGATTCGACCATCCCGAGCTCAAAAGCGTGCGCGAACAAGATGGAAAGCTCCTCGAGCAAAGAATCGGTCAGGGGCTCACCGTGGGTGCCGGGCGACGCGGTGAAGCGGCGGTCGGAGACGGGGAGGACGAGGTCGATTCGCGACGGCTCGAGGCGGGAAGGGACAAGCGACTCCGCTTGAAGACCGAAGATGTCGGGGAGGTGGTCCGGGGGGTGTTCGACGGGGCAGCTCGGGCGGCGAGGCGTCGGCGCGACGGGTCCAGCACCGCGCGGCAATGGCGGGGGCGAGCGAGCGGAAAGGAGAGAGCGAGCGAGAGGGGAAGGAGTAAATGAAGCGTTCGGACCGCGGTGGGGAGACAGGGGGGATGTCGGAACGGTGGGGGCGTCGATCCGCGGCTTCGGCCGTTGGCCGTACGCCGGCGACCACGCGGCGCGCGTCGGCCCGGGCAGCGTGGCTGGGGTCGAGTTGTGTTTTCTCTGGGTCGCTGACAGGTGGGTCCCGCGGGCAGTTTTCTTTTTCTTTTCTTTTTCCACTCCATTCAGCCGACTGCCTTTGCAAAAATTGTGGGAATTAATCCAGAGCCGATAAAATCAGACCAAAATTATGGTAGGCTCCCCATAATGTGCTGGTTTTTACAAAAATACTAACTACCAACAGTCCCTACAGAATTTGCCTCAGAAATTTTATGAACCGAGCTGGTTTTTGACCACTCTAACAATTATTTGAGGCCTTTAATGAGGGACTAAAATTCTGATAAAATTCCCAAAATTCTAATTGACCAAGACCATCAACATATAATTTTTGCAAAGGTGAGTCTTATTGAAAATTTGGGACTTGCAGTTCAAAGGTCATTCAAAAGGGTTTTGAATTCAATTGAATTTGAATTTTGAATTTTGAACCAAAGCTTGGTGTCAAGGTGGTAGGCTGCCCAGGTGACACCCTTGGGACCCTAATGACAATAGGGTTGTCACATCAGGAGAGGATGGAACACCTCGTTCATTCGTTATGCCATATAATAATATGATTTTCTTAAACTGAATTCGAAATATCATAAACCATATTGTATTTGACTCACTGTCTGTTGGGGCCAATGATATATGGTTACAAGCCAGTACATATACTAATACATATATATATATTTCTCGGTCATGGCTTTGTTGTACTTGTTACTGGATAGCTCAACTTTGAGCTAACCGGTGACAACAAAGCCTACCGAAGTGTGAGACACAAGATGACAAGTTGGCGTAGTTGTTGTAGCTTTATTTTATTTCATATATAGGTGGACCTTACGAGAGTGCATATGCATGCCCGATCTGTCTTACGCAAACGCAACCAGTCATCTCGTGTGCACGATGTAGCTAGATCGCCTGCATGTATGTTTATACGAAATGAGTCAATCATCGATGTGATTATTGTATGTACTAATTAATAATCTGGCTAGTAGTGACGATGAAGTGAAAGAAATCGGATTACAAACACGCGTTCTGCATCCATATGCATGCTGCGTGCATTGATCGAATTGGGGAGAGATGATGCGGCCCAACAAGGGCTCACCTTCATCGGATGTCGGCGACGTCAAGGACCACGAGTTCGTCGTAGAGTTCGGCGATAACTTGCGTGCACCTCTTGCTCACGATGTGCCGGCGCAGGTGCCCCCCGTAGGCGCTAAGAGTGCACCCGCACAGCGGGCATACCGCCTTGGCGTCCTTGCCGCCGGCGGTGGAGGGGGGCTTGTAATCGAAGAACTTCCACACGTCGGACTTCAACTCCCTGTCGCGGCCTTTCCCGGTGCGCGGCAAAGACGCCGCTTCTTTTTTAGGAGGGACGACGAAACCATCGTTGATGCTTGCCATGCCCATAAGAGGCGGATGAGAGGTCGTCGTAGCTATAACAAAATGCGATCGAGCTCGCCGGCCAGAGCGACAGCATAGAGTGATCGATGATTACTTATAGCAGGAAATGGCGGGCCGTTCATTATGGCGTTTTCTTGTTCTTCCTTGCCATCAACGCAGCCGGTGACGGAGGTTCTCTAGTTAGGGCAATGCAAGGATGGCGATGGCCCGGTAACTTTCTGATTTTGATGAATAAAAAAGGGTCATTTAAATCACCTCTCTGAGTCGTCAAAGCTAGATTTAATAATTTACATAAAAAGAATAATATTTTATAGTCTATACATTAACGGAATTTTTCTTACTACTGAATAAATACTACTTATATAACAGTATAGATTAGGAGTAATACAAATCCTAGTACAAATTAACAGTACGTATATCCTAGTTGCTGCGGCCATGACGTCCACGTGGATGGAAGAATCTGCCCTTGGTTCTCGTACCTTCTCACCTGTGCACTTCGTCGGCACCTCATTTTGTAGCCCGATTCTGTAGCCCGATTCTGAGCGGCACGTCGCCCGATTCTGTAGCCCGCCGTCTTCAACACTGCGCCGCCCAGGCCCACTACTGCAGCCAGTCGCTCGCACCGTGCACGACTCCGAAGTCCGAACGCCGCTGATCTCCTCGCCCAGCACCAGTGCACGCACCCACCCGCTCCATCTCCGCCAGCTCGATCGATCGGCTACCGTTCCGGCCAAAAGGGTCCCCTCTTGCTGCTGCAAATTAGTGGCCCCCCTCTTTGTCTCCTAGCTGACTCCGCCAGTGGTACGCGCGGCGGCGTAGTGTGGTGCAGCTTCCGGAAGGAGACGCCGTTCGTTGTGCATGGCGTCCTGCTCCGTCACCACCATTACATTGGGCGACAGAGAGGAATTAATGTTGGTATATAACCGTCTCCAACTGGCCCACAACGTAGTGGAACTGGAACGCCATATGTCATGTCGAGCGAATCAGCTTCATTCGTTGGCGAGCAAGTTCAGATGTCTCGGCTAGGAAGACTTCTATGGGGGCCAGCGAAGTCGATGACGTGGACATTCTGCTCACGGTGAATCAAATAACTGTCATTACGTACTAGTCATAAGAAAACAAAATTCATAATCTAATGCGTTTCGATAACAAAAAAAAGAGTAATCTAATTCCTTTCAGTGTCGTGGTTTTAATTATTTCTGCTAATTTGCGCGAAGATAGTAATAAGACATGATCGAGTGCCCGACCTTCTCCTTCTCCATGACCTGCTAGTCTGCTTGGGGAACGGTCTGAGATCGACGAAGGACCGGACGCACCGCCGGTCGATGAGCTCGTCGGCATCGCCAGGATGAGCATGAGGATGGCGATATGCGGCACGCCAGGCAATCTGCCATGGGCACGGCCAGCAGGCCGATATGGCGCCTTGTGACTCTTGCATTGTATCAGCCCTTTCCCGTCGGTTGCCGTGCTACATTTATACCACAAGGTCTGCATTTTTTTACACTGAAGAAGTTCACAAGGACCAGATAATACTTTGGCGGCCACAGGATATACTGAGTTATTTTGGCGGCACACGCAACTTGCACAACGGATTAGGGTGCAACAGCCAAAGACGGCGCGTGATTGGCTTCTCATCCCTCCTTCACCCTTTGGAAACTTCAACAAAAAACGTTGTTTTCTCCATAAATTCCAACGTTATTCTCTTTGATTCCTCCGTAGAGCGTAGACTATGGAACATTCTCTTTGGTTCCTCCGTAGAGCGTAGACTAGGAAAGTGCAACAGAACGGAGAAAACAACATTATTCGAATTTGACCCCGTAGAGCGTAGACTATGGAAGACAAGTGCTTGGAACTCTACAACGGAGAAAATGTCCAAACTTCAAACATGGAACGACGAGGCTATAACAAATGATAATACAGCGACAACAGTTTTCTTTGCGAAGGATAATACAGTAACAACATTAATTTGGTGAACTATTAATTATTGCTGGCTTGTTGTGAACTATTAATTCTTCACCTCCCATGAACCAAAAGGAAACTCGTCGCATATTCTTTGATAGCAAAAGATACCCATACCATATGTATATATATGGCAGTAGGAAAGTTGATAGGATGGTGGTAGAACTATATTGGCTTTAATGTCATCAAGGTAATTGTGCGTAATGAAACGCTATCATGTTAGCTCTGACTTTTTAAATTAAAGTTACATGATTAATTTGACAAGTTAAAGTATACACAACTAATTGTAGTGCTTGAACGAACGTCATAATTGTTTAGATATTCCATGACTAGAAATATCTTTTTATCAGTTACTTTGTCCATTTATATTTTCATGACCAGAAAGATACTATCTCTTATTTACCATTAACTAGTTACTATGCACGTGCGGCACACACGCGCCAAAATTTGTTTACAGAGTATATGTTGATCAAATTCTTATCATATCAAAGATAGAAAAATATAAAAATTAAATTTTAGGAGTTAGCGTATATATGATAAATATATGCGTGTTTTAAAAGTAGTTCCAGCTTATAAAATAGTCATGTTCCTGTTAACAATTTATATGAATACCGGAATCTCCTCCTAACCACCAAATTAATATCTGAGTCCACGTGATTAAGACCGGGCACATCATGCCATAGCCATGCAATCCAATGTACCTGTGCGTCAAATTGTTTTTCCATCCGACCATGAGCTACCTTGCACCCCATACCCACTCAGAGTTGAGGCCAGAAGTGATTTTCACTTTCATATATTCCTTACAATGTAAGCATTTCTTCTTTTGAATATGCCTCCTCATTCCAAACATGACCAATGGTGTTGTCTCCTAGCTCCATTATTCATCCTCACAATATATTAATAATATTTTAACTGGGAAATGTGTATCAAACCAGCTAAACAACTTTTCTCAAAGTCATTTGCATCAGGATGGATAAATGATTTATTCCGTCAAGGGTGGAAGACTTATTCAGTCAAGAATGAAAGATTTATTTATCACAACATGATATACATAGTGGAATTTGGAATAATATTGCTTTCTCTCTATTGCATAGTATATCGTCACATTAAAATTACAAGCGTGTGGTGAAAGTTTCGGCATGAAACCCGAGCAGGGGTATACTTCTCGGTGAAAAAAAAAATCACAACTAAGGTGTTCCATGAGTGACCGATTTGCACTATTTTGCTGAAGGATTTCCTTCAACGGATGAGGCCTCAATAATCCAATGGTTGCATAGCATACCTCCATGTTGGTCAAAGGGTCCAAATTGATAGGCATATAATTTATTTGGTGAGAACTCCTTTTGTATTGGTTTAGACAAACAAAAATGTCAATTAGCCAAAGTCTAGTAAATTATCACTTTCTTGATGCTATGGCATTTCTTTTACCATTGAAAACCACTGATAAATAAACAACGCCAAAGAAGTTGCATCATAACATAGGCTTAGAACACGCTACCAACCATGACAAGAAACAAAGTAACATCATATTACTGTGTTAACCAGAAGAAGAAAAGGGCATATCATAATAATATTTAGGCTTTTTGTCCATGGTCTCCTAACACAGCTGCATCAAGTTCCATCAAAATGCATATACAGTTTTATTTTCTAGAAAAATGAAACAAGGACAAAATTATACTCCCTCCGTCCATCAAAACAGGGTGTATTCCCCCGATGAAGAAGTCCACAAAAACAAGGCGTCTTTCAGTTATGTCATCGTTAATTGAGCTGCACCGTTGGATGAAACACCATATTAATTACGTTGGCCTCCTCCCCTACCTCGGCCATAAAACCAAACGTTTCATCTCTGGAGTCTTCACCTCTCCCCGCTTCCTGCAGTTGAACGTCGCCTGCACCTGCACTCGGCAATGGAAGCAGAAGAAGTCGTGGTGGTGCCGGACTCGGAAGAAGAATCTAAGGCACAAGAAGAAGAAGGTGATGTCCCGTCCGTGGTGCCGGACTCTGAAGAAGAAGCGGAGGAGCAAGAAGAAGAAGGCGAGGTCCCGACAGTGGTGCCGGATTCTAAAGAAGTGGCTGAGGCGCAAGATCTGGGAGTGACGAACCAACTATGGCGGCCATTGATCTAGGAGTGACGAACTAACTATGCAACCGAGCTTATATAGAGGGTTCCAGGGTAAAATTTTAAACCACGAGACGGCAGAATTTTGATCAACCGTGTGACAGCGAAATTTTGGCGTTTGGCGTGGCAGGCAAAAATTTGAAGTAGGCTGAGGCAACGGATTTTAGCAGAAGCTCGGTCATGGAAAATTAGAATACCTGCCGCCATTATTGCACGCGAGAAAGGAAAAAATAAGCGCGATGGATCTTTCATCCTGATGAGGCGGGATTGAAAACAACCATAGCTGGCTGACAATGGACCCAACATTGGATGAAATTAAAACAGAGCCATGACTAACGATCCTAATTGCATGGCAAAATAAAGTGTTTATTCAGGATGCCATCAGGAAAAACAGAGATTAATGTGAATCGGTTATTCCTTGGTCTCTGTAGCCAAAAGGAATACGCCCTGTTTTTATGGATGGAGGGAGTAATTGGTAGAAATTGCTGATTCAGAAACAAGGATAGAAGTGTAATGCTTTTAGAGCTCCAACATTAAAATATTTCTAGGACTAAAAGAATCGAACAGCTATATCATCATTATATCCCACATTGTAAAACAACATAGACCTAGAATTGCACCTCTGCATTCCTAATATACATAAGAAAGATGCCAAGGAGCTACGCTTAACAAAACTGCTAAAAAGACAATAGTAAAGTAGGAAACAATTCAAGGCCATGGTAAACATATTTTTCTCAGAATGTTTATTCTTTATAGTATAAGAAAAATACCGAGAAGCAAACAATTTTGCTATATTCTCAATGATAGTTATTGCTTCTATAGGGAACTACATGAATAATAACCAAGTAAAATTATTGGAGCTGCACAAGGGAACAATATCTATTGCACTACAAATTGGTGAATAAACCATTTACCCTGCTCCACACCTCCATCTAGAAATTCTACTGGACAATCTCATAGAAAAATGGGAGAATTCCACAAGACGCGTTATAATGATATAATTAAAAAATTAACTAATCTAATGAAGTGTCAATACAGTACACAACTGGAACATGAGCCTTTATTCATGTCTCGTTTCACAAATAAAATTAAATAAATAAGGTCATATCTTTATTTTTACAGAGAGGCAAATAGAACACAGTACACAACTGCGACATGAGGCTATTGATCAAATTGTTACATGAAGACGGGAACTTCTTGTTGAAGATATTTAACTTAAGTTCACTCAGGCATTTCGACAAACTTGTTGAATGGTTCCACATAACAAGAAAGATATGACCTTACCAGTGACAGATTATGTAAACTTCTGCTTTTTGTTAGTGGATATAAAACAACATCTACACATGTACTCCCTATTCTTCAACTGGTATACAAAACAAGCAATTAAACTTATGTGACGAATTGAATAAGATTAAAATCAATTTAGAAGCAAAGAAAAAGTCACCCTCTCCCATTATATTAGACATATCATCAAGGAGCTCAAGTGAAGATTCTTCCAAAATTGATTTTGTTGTAAATAACACAGAAACAAATGCTTCACACATTTTATGTGATGCTTTAGGATCCAAAAATCTACACAAGAAAAGCTAGACACAATAAATTAAAAATAAAAGATAAAAACGCAGATGAGATCAAAAGTCTGCTACGAAATTCTCCAATGCACCATCAGCTGAATCAATTCTTCACCTGCTTTTGATGAAGACATGCTTCACAAACTTAGCATTTTTATGGCAGAAATTTGAGCATCCATAGTTCCTCCATAAGACACTTTACTAAACAATTTACTCGGTTGATGCATTGTTTATCCTACCAAGCCATCTAAGAAATTGTTTCCCCATTGTATATCCTACCAAAACTGATACTCGGATATCCTCCATCCGAGACCCAGATTGAGGGACCTACCATCTAGGATCAAGATTAAAAGCTATCTCACATGGCGCAAGAAAGATCTGTTGGCGTATATAGCAGAAAGAACAAGAATCAACATACCTGATTAGCATGCGTAGCAGGAGAACTACTGGTTAATTGTGGAAGGTAAGCTGCAACCCACATCTCCACTCAATGGTTTTCTCATCGATTGCCATCCGGACTGGGGCCAATCTGAGAAATTTATCCAAAGAACATAGAAGAAACTAACCAACAACCGTGGATTCTAGAGGAAGAAGGTAAAAAATAAATTACTTTTACTAAAAAGAAAAGAGATCGGAAACAGATCGCTGTGAGGAGGAAGGTTCGTCAATGACGCTGTTGACCGCGAGCGAGCTCCCCACCTTGTAGAGTGGTCCTGACCGCTTTACAAAAATGGCCACCAACACCATTCTCGTGGTCACCACGGCTCTGCGCAGAGATCTAATAGAGGTGCATGTCGGAAGGCTCTGAATATACCTGACGCACCCACTCCTTCCACATTGGAGATGAAAATTTGAAGGTTCTGGATAAGAGATTCCAAAGATTTTGACCCTTACGATAAACTTAATATCTGTCTTTGTAGCTTCTACTTCAACAAAAAAGTGAAGAATAAACATGGCTTACCTTAATGTGTTCTCACTGGAAAGAGGCTCCATAATACAAAAATATGATTTAACCATTTTTCCCCACTGCAACAAAAATTGAAGTAACTCATTCAAAGATGGCTAGCAATATTCCAAAATAGAAATACATGGTTAAAAGAACATGTTAATACTGAATATGTAAATCCAATAGTGTATTGGTCTAACAAGTGGATTTGAGAATTTTCATCTGAGGGTTCTTCGCGTCCGTCTTACCTCCCCAATGAAGATGAAGATCTGGTTCTTATGGTGGCACCACAGGAACTTCAAATCCCAAAGCCAAAAACATTTAAATTCACTTGGAACAATTCAACTTTTTGCAACCCGCTCATTTGTCTCACTCAAGTTTTTGCAACCTGCTCATTTGATGATTGGAATTAATGAAATAATAAAAGGCAGAACTCAGATAAAAATATGAAAGCAGGCAGTTCTGAAAACCAACTTTGATTTTTCAATCCAACCAGTGCTCAGATGTCTTGCCTGTGTGTGAAGCTCCAATAGAGCAGCTGGCCTATGTGTGCTATGATTGATGCTGAATAAACCATGCATGTGAGCAATCTGCACAGACACTTTTTTATCAAAGAGAAAATATTCTACCTTATGTTACTTCTATAATGGAATATAGAAAAACAAAGTTTGCAGTAAGGACGAAAGGTTGATAAGCAGAACTAAAAAACACAATCAGATTTATTTTACATTGATGCTGTTGTAGAAACAGCTCTATTTTCAGCTATTGCAATTGTGTTGCAGGAATAATCAATTCAAAAGCAGCATGTTTGTCTCTAAATTGAAGAAGGTTTTCACAAACGCATGGATTTCTCAGATAACCAGGCCAATCGATTTCAATGTAGATGGGAAATCAAAACCTAGAACTAAAAAACTATATAGCACTAGAATGCCCCAAAAAAAACTTTGCAGATTATACCTCTTATGACTCGATAAATTATTCTAACCAGAATTGTTTAACTAAAGAAGAGTAAATTAGTTAGTGCCCCTAGCTATTCAGTGCATTAACAATTTGTAACAAACTTTAAACACACCACGAACGTATCTTCAGAACAGAGAGGAGAGAGCGCCTGGATCTCCTTGGTGGCCATGAGCGGAGATTCATAGGGCAGCACAGTAGTGGTGCAGATCAAGCGGCCGGAAGAAAACTGCATTTTCCATGCTAGATGCATCAAAAAAGACATCGAGAAAAAACAAATCGCTAAAATATTCTTGCAGAAGGACCGATTAAGAATCCGAAAAGAAATAGAATCGCTACTGATATGGGCATATGGCTTACTGCATACTGCTTCAAAGAAGAAATCATGACCATCATGACCGTGCACTCCTAGCTGTCATCACCGCCGCGTGCTCATACGCACCGCCGCCCACCATCGTGATTGCGGACCGACAACCGCCGTCAGCCATCATCATGGTCATGTGCTTGCCTCCGCTGTCACCCAACCCTATGGCCATTGCACCTCGATCATGAATAAAGGAGTCGGGGGACACGATTGAGAAGAAGCCTGCACTGACTGGAGGAGGCGTCGTGGCCTTTTCCAATACGGTGGCGGTGGACCGACGCTACCTCTAGGGTTGGGGAAGCAATGGAAGGGGAAGAAGAATGCGAAGGGGATCGAGAGCCTCCATCCAAAGTAGGTGGACAATGCTGGCCTCGACGCTCACCAGCGATTACAGAGCTAGCGGCGGCGGAGGAGGTTATGACGAAATGGTCTAGGGTTGCTCGGTGGTGACGATGATTCGGGGGGGGGGGGGGGGGTCAATTAGGAAGGCGCGCTAATTGGGGTTACGGTGCAGGGAGAGGGTGCGTGTGGGACCGGCGGGTACTAGCGGGGGCTAAGTAACGGTTGGTGTAAAACTTTTGGTTGACACAAGACTATGGGGGTGTCAAATTGTGTAACCTTTTGTTACATATCTAAAATGTGTGGTTAGCTTAGGTGGATCCATTTTAATCAAAGAGTGAAGGTTGATTTTTTTTAGATAATGGGTGAAAGATCCAGCCCCTACACCCTTAAAAAGAGTGTACATAACCAAGATTACACAAAGAGCACTTAGGCTCACACAACAGAAAAAAAGAAGACAGACACCCGCTACAAGAAGAAGAAACAAGCTACAGAAAACATTGCTAAAACCAAAAAATCATCACCAATGAAGGTTGTCAATCGGAAGCACTCAAAGTCGATACTTAGCCCCACTTGAGCAGTCATTAGCCAACACTATCATAGAAGACTAAATTCGTGAGATGATCAATACTGTGAAGGACGCCAATGAATTTAACTATAGCTTCGAAGAGCGCTCTAGTCACCTTCTTCACCACCCCGCAGAAGCGAGGGTCATTATCGCTGAAAACCTGCACAATGCCAATCACCATCATCGTAATGACACTAGCATGGATCCACCATGTCGCATAGCAATGACACACAAGCTAATCCGCTCTAGCCAGGAGAAAAAGGACAACGCTAGACATCTTCTGATCTTCTTGTCGCACTAAAAATGAAGGAACCAAATCTGGCGAGAAATCCCTAGTATTTCATCGCTGGACGATCCTCCATGCTCTGAGAAACAACATCAGAGAATCCAAATAGTAATATTCAAAAAGTAGCTTGAATCTTCAACGATAGACGGGTGACTAGGACGCCGCCGCATCGAGTCGGATAAACAAAATGCCAATCCCCGCCGCCACATCATGGAGGCACGAGCCAACGCAGCAAGCCCCTAAATGGAATCTCTGGATCTAGCCTAAGAGCACCTGGATCTGGCCAAGCTCTTTCCTTGGCCCTCGGTCATCGTTGCCGCTGCCGCAACCTGGGACTCCTGTTAAAATGACAGGAGCGCAGGACGGCACCGAACTCGGTACAGCACTCATCGGCGACCGGGAAGCAGGGGCGCCGCCACTATGGGTCTGCCCGAGTAGTCCAGCCGAGGGGAGGACCACCTTGGAGCAGAGGACACCGATGCCCCAGCCAGGCTTGGGGGAAGACAAGCCGGGCTGCCCACCACCGAGCAGATCTGGGAGTGGGTGTACCGGATCCGATGGAGAAAGGGTAGGACCTTGCTGTTGTTCGTCGGAATCAAACGGGGAATGGAGCGGAGGGGGCGGGATTGACGCCGGTGGCAAGGGGGGAGCGTCCCCAACAGCCGAAACGGGAGCCCCGCCGCCGCCGTCCTTGTGGGTAGGGATGGCAATTTCACCCATGGGTGCGGGGCCCGATGGGTTTTGCACCCGACGGGTACGGACATGGGTCTAATTTTTCACCCATGGGTGTCACCCGCACCCGACCCGACAAACACGGGTGTGGGTGCGGGTTTTATTTCTCACCCATGGGTGACCCGTTGGGCCCTGAAACATACTCAAATATAAAATTGATTATCATTTCATAATAAGTTGACCCTAAATAAATATAAATATGATGAGAGTAATGACTAAATTATTAGATTTTATGTACAATTACATAAGTATATATCCATGACTTATTTTTATTGATTGTTGTGATATATATAAATATTGTGCATTTGTGTTGACCTCGTTAAAATACTTATTTTGAAATGTTTTTCATATTACATATAAAACCCGATGGACACCCGACACCCACTCGAAATCCGGTGGTGTGGGTGTGGATCTCAATTCCCACCCGTGGGTGCGGGTGTGAGTGTTAATTTCCACCCGAAATATTTTTCGTGGTGGGTGGGTTTTTGCTCCACCCGACCCACTGCCATCCCTACTTGTGGGCGCACGGCTTCCGGCGGCCCACTCCAGCGACGGCCAGGTGAGAGAGCGTGGGGATGGAGTCGAGGCAACGGCGGCTAGGGAATGCCCAAGCCGCCCAGAGAAGGCGATGCGGGCGTCGGAGAGCTCCGAGAAGCCTGATAAAATTTGTCTTGCCTGGTCTGTTTTCACCAAAGGGTGGAGATTGATGGGTCTAAGATTTTGCAAATAAAAATACATTTTGCAGGAACTCCTTTTTTTATTAGTTTAGACTTGGTACAGCCTTAGATTTCTCGGTTGTAACATTCATCATCTGTCACACCATATAAAAAGAGAAAGTTTGGGTCGGCCGCACGCACGCCTACTGCATTATCTCATTTTTCAGTCACTTTCTACAGTTCGTAATTGTAATGGAAGTACCCTAGCATCACTTCATGCTAATCAACAACGAACTGTGATCTGGATCGTAAGGGTATACACATACACGTGCTAAGAACGGTAGTATCAGTTGAAGCACACTCTGCTTTCTCTGATCCTCGTCATATCACTGCATCGTGCGGTCAACAGGTGAAGTTGTGAACCGGATCTGCTTGTGGCTGAGCCCATGACGTCCACGTGGACGGAAGAATCTGCGCGGGCAGAGGCACCACCACCACACGCTGTTGCTGGCCGCCGCCGACGACAGAGGCTTCCGAGGCCGCCGCCGACCGCGGCCGCCACGCCGACACGGCGTAGAGCGGCCGCCCGCTGCGGCAGAGGAGGAGGCAGTTCTCGGGGACACCGCCGTGCTCGCGCCCTCGGTTCTCGTACCTTCTCACCCTGCGCTTCCTCAGCACCTCATCCGCCTCCATTTTCGCGACCCAGCTGAGCGGAACCGGGCCGAACCCGGCGCCTTCCTCCATCCGCGCCGCCCACTCGCGGAACAACGGCTCCGCCGCCGCGCCACGCACCAGCGCGTCCCTGATCTCCTCCCCCAGCACCACCTGCTCCACCTGCGCCCGCTTCTCCTCCTCCTCCTCCTGCTGCTTCTGCATCTGGTGATGGTGATGACGCTTGGCGCCGCCGGGAGATGATGCGTCGTCTTCGAGGGCGTCGAACAGCGCGGCGTAGTAGTGGAGCAGCTCCCGGAACCGCGCCGTGAAGTCCGGCGCGTCGTGGTTGTGGTTGTGACTGGCCTCGTGCTCGGCGACGGCCAGCACCTTGAGATCCAGCGCTGTAAGGAACCGCGTCAGCAGCGGCGGCGGAGACGGCGGCGGCGAAAGGAACGGGGACAGCGGCGTCGTCGGGCTCGGATCAAGACGACGGAGGTTCATCGTCTTCATCGTCGTCGTCTCCCGGGCGGCGTGCACGAAGCTGCTGCTGCTTGCGCCAGGAGGCCACGTGGCGGCGGCGTCAACCTCGAGGAGGCGGCGCATCTGGAGGGCGCAGCTGAGGGCGCGCGCGTACCCGGATTTGATGGCGAGCGCGGCGTGGAGGTCGTCGGCTCCCAAGTCCAGTAACGTCTCGAGCCGGCGGCACAGGAAGCCGTGGAACGTCAACGCCATGTCCAGCGACTCGGCTTCCTTGCGGAGCCGCGCCGACGCGGCGGCTAGGAACTCCCCGTCGTCGTGGACCATCGTGATGCGGAGGTCGGCGGGTGGGCCTTCTGGGCGTTGGCGGAGGGCGCGCATCAGCTTCACCCACTGCCACCAGTGAGCCGCCGGACCGGACAAGTCGATGATGTGGACAAACTGTGTATAGTGTTGGTCAACAACAACAACATGTCAATGTCAGGGGAACAATGATGAATATATATATATATATATATATATGAACTCAGCAAGTTCAAAAATTGGTTCAGCTTCAAATCCCTAGCGTTTTCTAGCTTTATTTATAGAGACCGATAGTCTATTTTATGTGTTTTGGAAGCTGAGATTTACTAGCTGGCAGAACAGAACCATCGGGAATATAATGGACCTTTTCGTTCTCCATGTCATCAAGTAT
The DNA here is from genome assembly GCA_030378355.1 of Eleusine indica. Taxonomy (NCBI): domain Eukaryota; kingdom Viridiplantae; phylum Streptophyta; class Magnoliopsida; order Poales; family Poaceae; genus Eleusine; species Eleusine indica. Next base: position 54,223,117 of record CM059494.1, read on the forward strand.
GACCCTGTTGATCGCGACGTATGCCATCTTGAGGAAAGGGAGGAGTTTAATGAAGCTGCAGCGGGCCGTCCTGACAGACCGCTGGCAGTACGGGTGGATCAGGGCCCTGTTGATGGTGCCCAGCCGGCGCCGGACCAGGCCTTCGACCATGATCTTGGCGAGCCGCTGCAGCGGGCCGTCACCGAGTGAGGCCAGGCAAAAGATTTGCTCCAGCTGCGCGAAGCTGCACAGGTCTGGTTGAAGCTGCAGAAGCTGCGCGGGAAGGCTCTCCTCTTCCTGCTGCGACTGGGTCGAGCAGCCAAGGGTCAGCACGATGGTGGTATTGGTAGGGAACATGGACATCTTCTTTCCTTGCTCTACGCTGTGCGATTATCAGCAAGGCTTTGGACTCCACTGTTCTGACTGGGATCAGGTCCTTCCCGTTGTTTGCCAAGCTATCTTTATACCATCACAACGCCTAGGTGTCACTGCACGATCGGAGTCCACTAGGAGCATAATATATTCTGGGTTATCTTTTTTTTAAGGGAAATAGATTGTTTTGCCGTACACTAAGCTAGGCAACTTGGACAGATTAGGGTGCAAGGCAAAGATGTCGCACGCTATAGAAAGGAGCTGATAGCATATTCATTCCTTCAATTTTGGATTCTTTTCTTTGGTTCCTTCGTATCTACCTATAGCACCTAGGTTACAGCAACGAAATGGACAAAAACAACGTTGTTTCAGTCTCCATAGACTATGGAAGACGGCTGCTTGGAACTTCCTGTAAACTTCGACCGAGAGAGAAAATATCCAAACTAGATGGACTGCCCATTTTACCACCCCTAGATGGACATGCGCCGTATTTTGTTGAGTCGGTGCATACAGAAAAAGTTAGGCTGTTTAGTGAGATGTGCCGTTGTAAATTAATTCTGGTTAACTTTCCTCAACGAATCCCTGACAGTCGATCGGTGGCCGCGCGCATTTAGCTGGAAATGTTTGTTCATCACTAAACGTATGTCCAAGCAACCGATGAACTATTTAGCGCGAGGATACACAGTAAAAGCTAAATATAGCGACAACAATAGTGTGGTGCCTGGTGGTATGGCCGGGCGCACAACACGCGATACTGTTATGAGTATCTGCCAAAAACCAAATGCACCCTTGATGATGTCCAATCAATTGAGAGACACCAACATAGTTCAAAGCGTTGCATGTTTTGGTTGGTCTTCTGCATACTTAAACTACGGTCAAAGCATTCCAGATACTCCCTCTGTTCCCAAAATGATTTCGTTGGGACAACAATACTAGTTCAAATTTGAACTAATATAATCTTGCTGTCCTAACGTCAGCATTTTTTAAACAGAGGGAGTACAGTAATACCGTAAGTACTCATATCTGATCTCTCTCATCTGCGTACATGATGGGTGAAACAGGCTCATTGCATGAACGAAAGTGCAGCAGTACTCTTCAGGCATGTCAAAGTACACCTTTGTACTGATAAACAACATGCATCAATAAGAAATGCTACTAGAAACGAAATGAAACACGATATTCCAAACCTCGAGTGCCGACAAATCGTCTGCAACTACAAGAATTTCCAGGTGTAGAAAAATGACAGGCTGGGAGTGACAGCCATAGTATATCATCAGTTGAATGCTGTGTTTTGTGATATGTGAGACACTCAGAGTATTTTTTTTTAGAGTAATTCGGGGCGGGGGGGGGGGGGGGGGGGGGAGAGAGAGAGAGAGAGAGAGCCTACTCGTTTGCCATTTCATCAATCAAGAGTACAGAAGTGGTACAAAGTCCAAGTACATGGATACGGTCGGCATACCGAGGAGAAATTACAGAGGGGGAATATACTGGGAAACATAATCACGCCATTGCCACATGTCGGCACGTGCAGTGCTATATCGGTGACTCCATAGCTGGATGTCGCGGACAGCTCCCCGTAGAGTCAGCACGAGGTTATGCTCTTCAGAGCGGAAGATGAGATTGTTTCTTACGTTCCAAACTCGCCATAACAGGATGAGTAGCACATCCAGCCACATGAACTGAGGGAAATTATTGGGGCGAGCAGCTTTCCACGGAGAGTGGATGTCAACGTGGGAGAGGCCGATTCCAAGGCAGTTCCAAACTGCAGCGGCCGGCAGACACATTACGAAGAGGTGCTCTGCAGTTTCAACAATGTCCGAGCAATGTTCGCAGTTGGATGAACCTTCCTGGATGAGCGTCTTATGCAGCAAATTCGCTCTTGTGTTTAGTCTGTTGGCGCATAGAAGCCAGGCAAAAAACTTGACTTTAGTAGGAAGTCTGGTGTTCCAGATGGTCCTGGCATCCGCATCGACATAATCGGAGTTGTGGAGAGCCACATAGAACACAATGGAAGTGTACCTAGGTTGAGAGCAATTGACAAGGTAGCGCTTGTCATCCGCGGTGGTTAGAGTTACATCTGTAAGAGCAAGTTGGATGTCATGAAGCTCGCTCTTGGCGGCATGGGTCAAAGGATCACGGAGCACCAAAGACCACATTGCCGGAACTCAGGACATCACAAACGGACACATGAGCGCGAGTAGTGTGAGAGAAGAGGGCTGGATATGCCAGGAATAAAGGGCCTTTGTTGTGCCAATCGTCGAACCAGAAGGACGCGGAGAGGCCATTTCGCACGACCACCTTCGTTAGGGCATGATAGCGGTTGAGTTCCTCATGGACGATGCACCCTAGAAAGGTGAAATCCTGGGTGCTGCTTCCAAGATCCCCTTGGAGTACCGACATGAACCACTGTTTCCAGGCAAGTGGCTCGGAGGAGTGAAGCTTGTGAATGAATTTCATCATAAGGCAGTGGTTTTGGGTCTCAAGGTCTTTAATGCCCAGGCCACCCTCAATTTTCAAAATGAGGACATGGTCCCATACGACCAAACACTGCACCCCACTGCACTTCTCCTCACTAGCCCACAGGAAGGCCTGGCGGTGACGGTCAATCGCATTAAGGATAGTCTTCAGGAGGAGAAGAGAAGACATGTAGTAAACTGCAAGGTTACCCAACACCGAGTTCGTCAACTGCATGCGAGCCCTAGCATCGAGGAGACGGGCGCTCCAACCCGGAAGGTAGCGATCAAAACTTGTCAGCAACGGCTGGTAGTCAGAAACTCGAAGTTTAGTAGGAGAGAGGGGGAGGCCTAGGTAGGGTTGAGGGAAGGATGAGATTGGACAGCCAAGACATGCGGCCATTGTGTCCGCCACGTGAGCATCAATGAACATGGGAATGAAGGTTGTTTTATGGTAGTTTATTCCAAGCCCTGTTGCTTTGGAGAAATCATCTAGAATGAGCTTCAACCTTTAGACGGCGACGAGATCACCGTGAAGGAGGATCAGGGTGTCGTCCGCGTACTGCAACACTAGGCAGGGAAGAGCCGGGTTTATTGGGTGAGCAAGGTGTCTCACGCTCCAAGCCTGACGGATAAGCTGTTGGAGGACATCCGCCACGATAATGGACAAATACGGAGAAAGTGGATCCCCTTGACGTAACCCATTTTTGCAGTTGATCCAGTTGTCGGGGATGCCATTAAGCATAACTGCGGTTTTGCCGGTAGCTAGAATTGAAGTCACCTAGCCCCTCCATCTAGAGTCAAATCCTCGAGCAGAAAGGATTGCGTCCAAGCTTGACCAGTTCACGGAGTCAAAAGCCTTGCGGAAATCAAGTTTCAAGACCACTGTAGGTTTCTTCCATTTATGGCAGCAGCTAATAAGTTCTGTCACGTACATAAAATTTTCAGCGATGCAGCGGCCCTTAAGAAAGCCAGTTTGGTCGGCATCTATTAGAGAGGGGATTATGGGTTGTAGACGGTTGGTCATAGCCTTAGTGAACAGCTTGACGGGACAGTTCTGAAGGGAGATGGGGCGGAAGGCATCCGCGGTGCGTGCTCCTTCTTTTTTAGGGAGGAGAATGAGGAACACGGGACTCAACCCATCTAAGTCCAAGGTGTCGTCGTGGAAGGCAGAGAAGAAGGCCAAAATGTTATGCTCTACCAAGGGCCAAAAAGTTCGGTAGAAAGACGGACCAAAACCGTCCGGACCTGGACTAGATTGAAGGTTCATGCCGAGAAGAGCTTGACGAATTTTCTCTCGGGAGATAGGAGCAGAGAGGCCCTCGTCATTAACCTGGACTAGAAGTATTTTTTTTATATATAGAAGCACTTCTCTTAAAAAACTTTGCCAAGACGGAAAAAACAAGTTATTCTTTTACAGAAACACCATGTTCGAATGAAGCTAACCTGCCATATTAGTTGTCGCTTATATATGAAGCTGATCTTCAGATTGGATGGATTGCAAAGGTATCATTGTTGGGGTGTTTTCTTGTCCTCGTAACCGTCCTTTGTTTTTTATTTTTTTTTTGGCCTGACTTAATATTTTTCTTGCTTACGAGTCAGTAGGAGCAAACAGTTTTTTTATTCAGGGAAAGCAAGTTAGCAAAAGACGTGACACATGTAAGTCCCGTTCCTCCGAGGCCAGTTTCGCTTATATCTGACAGCTCTCTAGAATCTCAAGACTGTCCCCATAAACCAACAAAAGTCTTTTCTACGTACTTTATCCTCACTCGTGCACACCCGGCCCATACCAGCCATGCACATCATGCCTACGCAACTGCGATCCTACGCGCCAGTGAAACCGTGCGAGTCGGCTCACCCTTCCGAGGCCAGGCCCGCTTACACCTGACAGCTCAAAACTGTTCCTACAAACCAACACGAGTCTTTTTTACGCACTTTGTCCTCACTCGTGCACACCCGGGGGACAAACTTCCCAGTCGGTCAGTCATCCCTAAATTGCTCCAGACCAAGCACGACCAACACGAGTTTTTTCTGCGCACTTTGTCCTCACTCGTTGTGACACCCAAGGTGTCAAGATCACAACAAAGGGGACCCTGGGCACAACAAATAAGCTAAAACAACTCATTCACAAAAATTTGGAGTCATTCGAACACCATTTGCATGAAATTTGACCAAATTTGAACCATATTGGAACTACAAGCCCAACTTTCTCAACATAACTTAGGTCCATCAAAAATATATATTGCAGATCATGATGAAATAGAATTTTGAGAAAATGTCCCAGATTTTTACTCCTTATTTTAGCACCCCAAATAAATGCCATAAAAACAACCCCTCTTTGGGAAAATTACTATTTAAATCTAATTGTCAAGTGATCAATACTAGCATTTTTAAAATATAGATCATATTATTCGGAACACACCCATATTTTTACTTTCCTTATTTGAGCTCCAGAATTAAATCTATGGAAATAAACAGAAGCGAACATTTTGGAAAAATCAACAAAAATCAAACTGGACGGGCCCATTCGTCAGCCACCCCAGCAACCTTCTTCCTCGTCCATTGGCCGTCGCTGGCGGCCACCGCACCGCCAGGCCAATGGCGTGCCGCCTCTTCCCCATCTGGTCGGGAGACCAGCAGTAAAATCGACACAGCCCCTGGTTTTCTTCCTCGCCACCGTCATTTCCCTCTGCTCTCTCCCAGCTCGTGCATAGCCCCTGCTCGCCATGGCCGCTGCTGCTTGGTCCTTGCCGCCCGGCCAGCTCTCCAGACCTCCGCCTAAATCCAGCCACAGAAAACCTGCGCTCGGAATCCCTCTCGCTGCGGGTGCCAATCATCTACTCTGTGCGAGCGTGAGCTGTTTTGGGATTTCCTCCGCAACATCCGACGCGCTCCGCCATTGCCTTCTGAGAGACCTCAAGCTCGTCGCCCCGGCGCTACACTCTGGCCATCCCGACCTACGAAACTCCACCACAACCAGCACCAATAAGTCCTCTACCTCGTGCCACCACAGCAAGCGCATAGATCGACAACCCTTTTTTTTTGGGCACGGCCAGCTAAACTGCCGAAATCTCGCCGACGATTTCGTCCTCCTCGATGAGACCTGGTTCCATTTCTCGCCACTGCAGCTACCTCACTGCCATGCGCACTTGTTTGAAGCCATTTCCGCGCCAATCCCCAACTGTAATCGCTGGATTTCGTTTTCCCCGGGTCCCCATTGCTAAGCTGGATCTTGCGACGAAGTTTGTCATTTCTGATGAGTTCCCAGTTATTAGCTCTGGTCCCTAGGCCCTTCTCACCCGTGCGGTGATGCCTGAGTGATTTCCAATTTGAATCCTCAGTTCGGTCTGCCTGATTTTGTGTTTCTGTGGCCCGTCATTACTGCATGTCATTGTTTGAGCTCAACGACCACTTAATATCTGAACCAACGGTGTGCTCTGTTTGATGGATAATGGTGTAGCAGTTCCTTGCTTTTTCTTGTGTGCGTCATCTTATTTCACTTCCCTTGCCCAGGTGCAGTTCGTGTAACATAACTGAAACTTGTCGTTCATTACTTGTGTTCCAGCCGCGAAGTTGCCCCCCCCCCCCCCCCGGCGACCTGACGCCGTGCTTGTCGAGGTAGTACTACGGCTGCTGCACGGTGGTAAGCTAGCTGTGGTCTAGCGATGGAGTAAAAGCTGAGATCCCTGCCTCATCAATTGCTGGCTTGCACCGAGGCTTTTCTCTGGTGAGCTTTGTTTCAAGTTGCATCTCCATGCGTGCAGTAGAAGGAAGACAGGGAAAAGCTAGTTAGCTAGTCTTGTTAAGTAGTACTAGTTTATCTCTAACCTTTAGAACTTCATTCAAAAATAATTACAGCTCTAATCAAGATGAAACCAATTGCATTAGATCAATTCAATGATAAAGTATATAATAAAAACACTCTAACGAAAATCATCTCTGAAAATTAATTTTTCCTAATTATGCTAAAGCTTTATTAATATTTAATTAACTATAATCTAATACCATAACCCACGAAACTTGGTGTGGGCCCTCTCACCACCCTGGTTACCATGTAAAATAACACATTGTAGCTCTCATTATTTTTATCATAGTTAATTATTTAGCCCATACACTAATTTAATTATTTAAAATAATTGGTTGTGTGCATGTCGATGAAACTTGGCACATAAATCACTCATAGTATATTCTACTTATAGTAAATTGCTCATAGACTTATGACTTCCAGAACCAGCTAAATTATTTATTTATCTTATAGGTTCAATATTTTAATTAGTCATATAGCAGTACTATAAGCAGTGTATCATATATGTTTATTTCCTATTTAGCAACCTCTTGAACACACTGAAAACATTAAACATTGTTCCGTTCATTACCCATTGTCCTTGTGCCTCACCTATTTTTATTATTCGCTATCGTAACACCCCATATCTTTGTACTCTGTTACCGCATTTATTTACTGGAGTCCCTGAAGGAAATACACGAAACGTCCTCACCCTGTGCTCCACTCAACACGTTATATTACTGAACTGATTATCACACCGCGCTTACTTCCACGAGTAGCAGTGTACATTAACGTATTTATTAAGGAAGTGCCATGAATCTTCTCTCATAAGCAGCATCTTTGCATCATATAGATCACGCCGTGAATCACGTGGAGGCAGGACCGGAGCAGGATCCAGAAGGAGCTGGAGGTGCCGTAGCTGACCAAGAGCAGACCCAAGGCAAGCCCCGGTGCATAACCCCGTTTTAAATTTTTATTCTATCACTAGCTAGGAATGTAAGTTTGCCTGTGCATTAAGTGATAGGAGTTGATTGCAACCCTAGCGTGCAGTAGGTCCTTTTTCTGATTATTAGCCTCAGCACGATAGTCGCTCTGCTTAAATTAGGACGACTACTCATCGAGTGGTATGGAGACCACTCGTAGATAGGAAATATTATCACTGGGGAACATGATCGGATGAAGGAAAGGATGGATGGAATCACAATGAAGACCCGACGGGCAACTAGGTGGAAAGGGAAGAACAGCTTGTCTTCAAGGAGGTAGCCTCGTCCGAGTCCCCTAAGGCTACGCCTCGTGTCCGGCCCATGGGATCAAGTTTGAACGTATTGTTTGCATGCTAGAGATATGGACCCAGTAAACCGACGTAGCTACGACTATCGCTTAGTCTGAAGATAGCCTTCTCCCTTCTTTGGTGGAACTGGGACTGAGAGGAGGGAGCAATCCACCCACGGATGGCGGCACGGGGCGCATCGCGTTGGGGGACCCTTCTCGGGGAAGTCTGGACCCGGAAGACCCTGCGGTACCGTAAACGAAAGGTTGCTCCATGCGGCTTCCCGGAAGCGCGTATGGGTCGTGCAAGCAGGTTTCTCCTGCAGGATGTAAATCGATTCGAGTCGCTGCCCCTCACAGTAACGAGTACCACTTGATTGCTGCTCCGGAACAGTGTCGGAAGCCATTAAGATGCTGTGTGGGCTTAATACTGCTGTTTGAAATTATTAAGATTGTATTGCAACTATGATTGTTATAGCTCTAGTGCAAACTAAATTTATTTCTCTGCATGACAACTCAACTTGATGCTAAAACTTGAAAAATAGGGATCCACTCTTAGGCGGGTTTTTCTGGCAATTTAAAACCCTATTCCCTAGCCTTGCATGTCTAGGTGTCGGCTGTAGTTGGCCATTTTGACGGGTCAGTCTTGCTGAGTAAATTAGTTACTCAGGACGTAGCTCTATGTAGTTTTCAGATGACCAGGTCGGAGAGTGCCACTGTGGAGGAAGGTTTCATTGGGAGGGCCAGCGCCCCGATTGCTGGAACATCGAATGGGAGCTGTGCGCAAATGAAGATGAGGATTAGATCTTTGCTTGCCGGTACGGTGCTTGGGCAAGGCACCTATTATGGCCGGATGCTCTCTGTGTGTCGCCGTGAGAGGGCGACTTGTATCTTAGCTATTTCGTCAAACTGGTGAACCAGTGTTGAACTTTTCGCTTCTGCAATTTATTTCTGTCAAACTCCGGTTTGTAAATATAACTTCGGATTTATGTAAACTCTGCTTTTCCACCTATGTTCCTGTTACAATTATTTTTTCCTGTCATGTATTGTACTATTGGGCGCCACAGCGCGTGTCGCCACCCGAGGGAGATCCTGGAACGGAACCGTCTCCGTGGTAAGACGGGTCCGTGACACTCGTGCACACCCGGGACAAACTTCCCGATCGATCACACATCTCTATATTGCTACAGGCCAAGCACGCTTAACTTTAAAGTTTTTTTGAGATGAGCTTTCAAAAAAGAAGTTGCAACTTGTTGGTATGATTATTCTTTCAATCCTATTAAGCCTTGGGATAGGATGTTATAACACATCTTTGATTGTAGTATACCGAAGCATACATCAAGATTTACATAATCCTATACGGGTACGTAGTATATGATTCTTCTATTCCTCAGAGGGTTGGCGCGCGATGGGCAGTGATGTGCGGAAAAAAAAAATCAGTCCCCAAAGAAAACAAAAAAAAAAAAGGATCCCCACGCTTACACACTCTTATAAGTTGCCTCATCTAGAACTAGAACCAATCAATCGATGTACGTACCGATCTCTCCATCCTGTAATTAGAAGAAACAGCTATATGTATTCATCAACAGAGAGGTTGGAATTAATACAATATTCTCTTTTTCTAAATTTAATGTTGTAGTCTCACTCCCACACCATGTACTGACCTAGAATGAATCCTCCTCGCCTCTGGTGGGCCGCCACGCGGAGACGGAGTAGAGAGGACACGAGCTCCATCCAGCACAAGAGCAGGCACCCTCCGTGCTCTCTGGTCTCGCACCCTCTGACCCCCACACCTCCTCACCATCTCGTTCCCCTTCCTCATGGGCTCATGGCCTCGTAGCTCAGCGGCACGTTCCTGAACCCGCGCCGCCCAATTCTGCAGCCGGTCGTGCCGCTCGTGCCGCCGTTGGGCACCCTCGCGCAGCAGGACGCCCCTGATCTCCTCGCTCGATCGACCAGACCACAGCCAGCTCCGCCGCCGCGTCCAGGCTGCCGCACACGCCGCCGCGTAGTAGTGCAACGCCTCGGCGAAGCGTTTACGGAAGGAGAGACGTCGGCCACAGCAAGAAGGAAGTGCAACTGCTGCTGCGTGCAGCTGATCGCTCCCGCCTCGCCGGATTTCAGATTTAGGATGGAATGGAGCTCGGTGAAGTCCAGCGTCTCGAGCTGGCCGACGACGTGGTGGAACTGGAATATGGCATGTTGAAGCGAATCATCTTCGAGCGACGAGCAGTTCCGATGTCTTGATTAGGAGGTCCTTGTCGTCGTGAACGACGGTCATGGCGGGCCTTCTTCGGGGCGCCGGTTGAAGTTGTGCAGGAAGTTCGATCCACTGACACGGCTGCGCCGCTGGGCCGGCGAAGTCGATGACGTGGACATCAAATAAGTAACCGATAGACGAGTTATAAAGAATAACCGATATTAAATTTAATGTGTTTCTGTCTTGTTTCTTATGGTTTCGACATCAAATAAATAACCGATACTAAATCGCGACACGAGTGCATCACGACCTTGTCGTTCTCCATGGCTTCGATGCTGGCGCGGTTGTCCACAGCGAACGCCACCTTGGGGAACGGGCTGAGATCGAAGAACCTGCGGCGAGAGAACCTGACGCACCCGCCGGTCGATGCACACGGACGTGTCGATGAGCGCGTCGGCTATGGCAAGGATGGGCCGGAGGATGCGGCGCGCCAAGCAATCGGCCAGGCGACGCAGCGGGCCGTTGCCCGCCACGGAGGCCAGGCCCATGGCGCGCGCAAGGCAACTCGAGGCCTTCTTCTCCGTCGAGCCCGCCTCCACGTGGGCCGCGCACTCCCATAGAACCGGGTCCAGCTGGTCCAGGCGCTCCTGAGCCCACGGCCCGTGCACTGCTTCGTTCTCCGTAGGGATGAATCAGTACGGTTCTTGTGTTCGCTCACCTACGCAATACGGTTCGAGTGGTCTAACTGGGAGCAGTCCTTCAAGTTGCTTCTACCTACCAATTTATAGAAGGAGAGTGCCTGTCATTTACGCGATGCATGGCGGGTTTGATGAGAACAAGATACGATGTGAATTTTGACTTCTTGAAAATCCAATTAATAAGCTGCTATCTGCTATTCGGAACTAACTAGGAGAAGCAGACATTGAAGCAATGCTCGGAATATTCGGATTTGGTCGCATTGGATTTCTCTTGTTTAGTTCGTTGCTACTTGGAAGCAACGGACAAATAATCAACTTTGTGGCCATCCTCCTAGGACTATGGAGCCATTGAGGACTCTACTTATTTGGAACTTTGGAAGAAATATCCACCCAATATATATAGTCTGCAAAGATAGGTAGTAATAAACTTCCAGAATTATGCTTACGTCAGTCGTCAGGGCGAGTGCGGAACACAATATGCAAAGAAGGAAAAATGAGACTAGTCTGAGTATGGAACTCTGATTAGCATCCCAAACCATACCGCAAGGCCATTGGTCCAGCCCAAAATGTAGCCGTTGGTCGGTCGGTATGAAGGAAAATGGGGACATTTAGCAGTACAACACTGTGTATTGTTACTGTACTTCATTATAACTTGAAGATTAAGTTAGTGATGCATAGAAAATCAATAAATGGTACGAGTACTAGACGCCGGCTAACATTAAAGTACCAGTACGGCAGTACACCCATCAAGCTAGCGTCGTGTTTCGCTGCTTAATTATCCATCCATGCAGCATGCTCTCTCCACTTTTGCATCAGCAGATCGGTCGAAAACCAAATGCGCTTGTCTGTGTCTGTGTTACTGTACAGTTGACACCCAACACTGTTATGGGTCTCTGCCAATCCAAATGCACCCATGTTCAATCAATTGAAAGCACCATCCAGCGCAAATTAAAAGCACGGCGGCTTCGGTTGGTCTTCTGTACACTTGAACCGCGGTCAAAGCATACCGGATAACACGCTACGCTCGTGTAATGTACTCTATATATCTTTTCACGTGGATGTGTCAAACAGAGATGCATGTTGTCTCATCGTCTAAACAGCTAGCACTCATCAAGGCTTTTGTCTTGCTTGATTCGCTTTCATATATGGCCACGGTTCCGCCATTCTTTCTGCAATCCTATGCGCACTACGCGATGACAGCCTAAAAATTAGGAAATTCATTTTATATATGACTGACAAATATTTTTTTTGAATCAAATGTATTTCTATGACAGTTTAGGGATGAACATGCATGGTGAAATGGCATGCATTAGTGCTATTTATTGGAAAACATATTTTTTAGTATTATTAGGTTTTGATGTATAGAAACACATTTTTTTAGCATGAAAATTGTATATACATATGTTATATGCAGCCACTACTAAAAAAAGCTGATTTTTTTTTGTTCCCGCGCCATAGCAATATTATTATTGATTGGTTTGACCTCCATGTGTCATCTAATGTATTAAAATTTGTCACTATATATGAATTACTTATATCTAATTTATTCTAATAGTTTTGCAACAATGCATATAGAAAATGAAAACTGTAACATATACAAAGACCCATGATAAAATCATAACACCTCTCAGAAACATGCTAAATATAATGTTTGTATCTGAAATAACATATTTATATTTTTGCTGACAAAGTTACAGCACAACGACAAACTCAATAACTTTGACAATTAGATCAAACCTTGCACTTTTTTAAGGAACATTATCGGCATGTGAAGACTATAGTTCCGTATCTACACTCCATTTGACGCATGACACACTGAATTCCTAGTCATGCAACATCATTCTCAACCAGTAGTTCTCCCAAGGCTTCCATGTTTTTTTATGAATTTTTTTTTCATGGATCTACTCTTTTAGAAATACAATTGAGATGATTCTTTGGTCAAAATTCATATAACTTTTTCGTCAATCTCAAGACCAACATACCTAATCTCTCATAATGTTCAAAAGGGCAGGGCTCTTAATTAGTTATAAGAGCTCTTCCGTTTTCGTATTGTGTTTATTTTTTAAAAAAATGACTTATTGCAGATGCACCTTCTAGGGCATAACCATGCATATTCTTGGTCTTATTAAGTGAGTGTCGTACCGTTTGACTAAGACATGGCCATGACTAATAGCTGCTTGACCAACAAACACTGGCGCCACTTTTGTAACCGCGCATCTCCCTCCTCACTTTTACCAAAAGGAAATAAAAAACGTAACGCTTGCCATACAGTAATAACAAGCACACTTGCACCACACAAGCTTGTCTCATTGACGTGCAGCTAGCTAGCTGGGTCGATGGCCGCCCCCACTTACCAGCGTGTGCCACAGCGTGCATACATCAACGAGACTGTAGACAAAGACTGTAGAGGCGCGTCCCCACCCACGAACCACAAAGCCACAGCGGCCGTGAAGGGTACCGTTGCTGTAGCGCAAAGGGGGCGATTGATAGCGAGGCCGGCGCGCATGCCCACCTCCTCCTCCCGTATCATTCTCCCCTTCCACAGTTCTCTCTCTCTCTCCATAGCAGCAACAAGCGCTAACCTTTTTCATCGTCCTCCTCTCTTCCTCCACAGTTGCGTCGCGCTTTGCTTTCCTCTTCGTCCCCGCCGGGACGACGACCTCCACAAAAATCTCTCGAAATCCAAAAGCAGGCAGCAGCTGGTCCATCCAATTGCTTTAGCTTTAGCCTGGTAAGCTACAGCTGCACATGAGATATCGATCATGAGCTCGGAGGACTCCCTCAAGTCCCTGTCGCTGGACTACCTCAACCTGCTCATCAACGGGCAAGCCTTCAGCGACGTGGCCTTCAGCGTGGAGGGCCGCCTCGTCCACGCCCACCGCTGCGTCCTCGCCGCGCGCAGCCTCTTCTTCCGCAAGCTCTTCTGCGGCCTCGACCCCAACCACCCGCCGTCGCCGTCGCCGTCGCCGGCCTCCCGCGGCGGCGGCGCGCCGGCGGCGCCGGAGCTCGTCATCCCGGTGAGCTCGATCCGGTACGAGGTGCTGGTCCTCGTGTTGCAGTTCCTCTACAGCGGCCAGGCCTCCGTGTCCGCGCCCAAGAGTGGGCCCCTTCCCGGATGCGGCACCCGCGGGTGCTGGCACACCCGGTGCGGCGCCGCCGTCGACCTTGCCCTCGACACGCTCGCCGCCGCGCGCTCCTTCGGCGTCGAGCAGCTCGCGCTGCTGGTCCAGGTGGGAATCAATCAATATCAATTTCGTTCATGGGATCTGCAGCTAATTAATCTCGAATTAAAGATTATGCAACGCTTCAGCTAATTAATCTGCAGCTAATTTCATGTCATACATCAAGATTCGATGGATGGCGTCAGTGACGCCTGAGAGCCCTTCTGAGCCGATGCTGCTGCGCAGCTGCTCCTGCATGCATGCTCGACTAGATCCCTAGATAGGTTGCCATTTTGCCTATCCGATTCTCATGGACTACTGTGCCCTCTGCGCCTCCACCAGCATGATGAGCAGAATCCTTGCAGCCAACGATCTCTCCTCTCGCTTCATTATTCAATCCATTTTTAATTGGTTTTCTATTTGGTTCTGTGTGGGAACAAGCTGAGATGGGAGTGTACGGGCAGGCGCAGGACTGAGTCGTCTCTATGCCTTTTCAGCTGCTGCTGCTTCGCCTGTCATCACTTGTCATGGATGATCCTGCATCTGACTCCTTTTACTAGGAAGGGTCTTGTCACGCCATTGTTTATGTCCGTCCCTTCCTCACATCACATCATCCATCGTATTGCTAGGGTTTCTCGAAGATTGATCAATTAAACGCTCTGTGCCTTTCGTCATTTCCAAAACTTGATGCTGCACAAACGCATGCCATGCCGATGCAAGTACAGTCACGCACTATTACTGATCACGCGAGCAGTGACTTGTTATTAGAACAAGATTTTATGCTGCTAGTAGTAGTAATTACTATCTGATGTATTGTACAAGATTATATTTATCCGCGGTCCGATTAAAAATTTTATGCACACGCATATATATATATATATGGGTTTGCAGAAGCAGCTTGAGAGCATGGTGAAGGAGGCGTCCGTGGACGACGTGATGAAGGTGCTGATGGCGTCGCGCAAGTTCGAGATGCAGGAGCTATGGGCCACCTGCTCCCACCTCGTCGCCCGCTCCGGCCTCTCCGCCGACCTCCTCGCCAAGCACCTCCCCATCGACGTGGTCGCCAAGATCGAGGAGATCCGCGCCAAATCCCCAATCATCTCTTCCTCCTCCACCACGACGCCGCGCTCCTCGCCGTTCATGACCACGCACCACTACCTCCCCATCAACGCCGCCGACCGCGACCACAAGATCCGGCGGATGCGGCGGGCCCTCGACGCCGCCGACATCGAGCTCGTGAAGCTGATGGTGATGGGCGAAGGGCTCGACCTCGACGACGCCCTCGCCGTGCACTACGCCGTCCAGCACTGCGGCCGCGACGTGGTCAAGGCGCTGCTGGAGCTCGGCGCCGCCGACGTCAACGCCTGCGCGGGGCCCACGGGGAAGACCCCCTTACACGTGGCGGCCGAGATGGTCTCCCCCGACATGGTCTCCGTCCTCCTCGACCACCACGCCGACCCAAACGCACGCACGCTCGACGGCGTCACGCCGCTCGACGTGCTCCGCGGCCTCACCTCCGAGTTCCTATTCAAGGGCGCCGTCCCGGGGCTCACGCACATCGAGCCCAACAAGCTCAGGCTCTGCCTTGAGCTCGTGCAGTCAGCGGTCATGGTGACCACGCGCGACGACGACGTGGCGGCCGGCGTCGACGCCGGAGGGGGAAGCGACGGCGGTGGTGGGAGTTTCCCGACGGGTGACGCCGACGACAGCTTGGTCAGCCTCACGATGAACTCCACGCTCATGTACCAGGGACAGGAGATGGCCGGCGACGCGAGGAAAGGGAACGGACGGGGGAGCCCGTCCAACCTGTACTTCCCCAATGTTTTCCCATAAGTACTTCTTCTTCCTGTCTGCTAGCACCGCGCGCACTGCTGCCCTTTATAAATTTATTATCAATCTTCCTCTAGCTCTGTTGAATCTTTCAGATCATTGTTGAGATGAGATCGTGTACGTAGTACCCTGTAGGTAGCTACTGTTTTAAACTAGGAGAAACGAGAGCAAGAATTTCATCATGTTATTTGATGTGGATTGTTCAATCTTGGAATGACTCATATATCGAGATTGGGCATAAGCAACTGTTGCTTATTTGTTGTTCGAGTTCTTCATTCCGTGTGATGAATCTTGTAATGGGCCGGGGCTTCAATTCAATATCCACTTATCCAGACGACATGTTGCTATAGCACTACTGCACTAGTAGTGTACAGCGTGCACGATGACTTATTAGCTGTTGGTGTTTTTACATGTGTCTTTATTCAGTGCAGCTTTTGGCGACTGTCGTAGCATCTTGGCCGATGGGAAAGCTAGCGGCCGGGTGCAAGCTCGTGTGAAGCAATGGGGAGCGACGAATCTGAAAGTGGAATTGCTGAATAGTGCACGAATTGCACACGCACTTTTTTTTTTTTGAGACAACACATGCACATTTTCACTGTTATGGCCCCAATCTTTATTGGATAAACTTGTCTGAGGTTGTGCACATCCTTGCACGACTGCAGCATGCATGTCATTGGTCGGCTCATGTTCAAGTTGAAGTGTTGTCTTGCATTGGCCAGGCTTTTCCTTTAGCAATGTACTCCTAATTGCTTGGTAATTTCGGCACAACATTAACACTTTGAGTCAAGGCACAGAGATAACACACGGCTAACACGTGAGTTTTTTGTAAGAGAGCGGTAATGCACGCAAATAATGGACAATGTGCACTACAGGAAAACCAACCTTTGCCGAGTGCCGAAGGTTTTGCCGAGAGCTAAATATCGGACACTCGGCAAAGAGTCTATTTGCCGAGTGTAATGCCAGAGCCACTCGATAAAGTAAAAGCACCCGGCACAGGTCACCTTTGTCGAGTGTCTACTGTGGACATGCTCGGCAAAGATGCAGGACTTGGCAAAACTATTTGTTTGCCGAGTGTCTGTCCAGGCGACACTCGGCAAAGAGAGAAGCCATTAATATTTTGTCCGGCCGTTAACCCTTTATCGAGTGCCACTAAAAGACATTCGGCAAATATCAGATCGGGCTAATACGTTGACCTGGTATACCTCTCTCTCTCTCTCTCTCTCTCTCTCTCTCTCTCTCTCTCTCTCTCTTCTCTCTCTCTCTCTCTCTCTCTCGCCCCTCCCTGCCGCTAAGTGTCGACGTCCACCTCTCCGTGCCTCCCTGCCGCTGCCTCTCTCCCTACCGCCGCATGCCTCCCCGCGCCTCCCTTCTCCCTGACGCCGCACCTCTCCCCGTTTGCTACCACCGCCGCCCCGCCCTGCCGCCGTCACATATAGAAGGAGGAGAGGGAGGACACGGAGGCAGATGCATCCGGAGGAGAAGGACGAGGAGCACCCATTGTCGCAGCCGCATCGAGCGCCATTGCTTCACCCATTGTGAGTGTGCTCTCTCAACCTCCTTTTGATTTCAGTAATTTAATATAGAATTGGTGATGAATTAGTGATGTTAGATCAAATTTGGATTTTAGTTATCAATTACAGAAATTTGAGATATAGAATTTGTGATGAATTAGTGATGTATAGAAATGTATTTTTAGAATTTTTGGATATAGAATTATAGATACATATAGAAATTTTGGATCTTAGTTATCAATTTTACATATAGAAATGTATGTATAGAATTTTGAATATAGAATTATATACACAGATTTTAGATATAGAATTTTAACTTGTCACGCATCTCAATTTGACATGTCATACTTGTCAATTTGACCTCGTGTCATGCGGCAGCACATGTCATGTTTCCGGCCATCGAGCTGTGAGAAGAAATTTTTTGCGTGGCCTGACCTGCGTGTTATGGCTTTTCTTGCAGGTTTTGGAAACCTCACCGTGCAGGGAGGTGTTGCTAAAATTTCTAATTGACACTCTTATGTTCATTGTTTTCAGGAGTTGAGAACCGACCTCCGCCATCAGGTTCCTGCTGCCTTCCTCCGCCTGGGGTCCGTAGCTACAGCCGCCATCGTCTTCAAATCAGCAAGGTGTGGTAAATTTCATTATCGCAAATGATGTCCTTTGTGATTTTATTCTTGTTACACATCAATCATGAAGATTTTATTATAGTTACACATCAATCTTATTTTACAAGTAGAGATGGCTAGTTTCCACCGTAGGCACCTCGTGATCTTTGAGGAGACTAAGGTCAATTACAGTAATGCACTAGCTAGTTTAGGGCTCATAGTACTTGTGAAGCCCGAATCTCCACATACCCACATTGATATCAAGGTCATGGACATACAGTTAGCAATACAGCGACAAACGGGTGTGTATGTTACACAAGACCTGATATCGAGGTACCATTCTGATTACGTGATGCTAACCGGCTCATTTGAGACAACCAATAAGATCTTGGGTGTTGAGTTACTTCGAGTTGGAGTACATTACCTTGTGATCTTACCATTGACGCTCGGGTATGGTTTCATCGAAGTACCCATTGATCATGCAATACCCAGCTCCGTGTTGC
The DNA here is from genome assembly GCA_030378355.1 of Eleusine indica. Classification (NCBI taxonomy): domain Eukaryota; kingdom Viridiplantae; phylum Streptophyta; class Magnoliopsida; order Poales; family Poaceae; genus Eleusine; species Eleusine indica. The sequence goes on from CM059494.1 coordinate 54,241,482, forward strand.
AACCTATAGCCCCACAAGATACCAGAAATTACCAACTCCAAGAATGGTGGCGAATGGTGGCATGCCTTGCCCCCCCCTTGAAGGCTTGGGCTATAGCCCATAAGGGCAAGGCGACATCAGGGGTCGACTACAACCCGGAGGACCCTTCTGAGTCGTACACCAACGCCATCGTCCACAGTCGCTTGAGCCAATACACAGAGGTGGCTAGGGAGGTCCACAGGCCAGAGTGGGACCTGAGCACCGAGGACATTGATGGAGAGATCGTCATGAGGGTGGATAGAGGTAAGAAGCGTGGTCGATACTGGATTGTTGACAACACACTAGACACGGCTTCTACTCCCACCCTCTCCTAGATCCGAGCAAGAGCTCAGCCTCAGTCCCGCCCATCCGCCCATGGTAGAGCGTTGCACAGATCTAGATTGAGCAAGTCCAGGTTAGTTTTATTTTATTCGCCGTTCTTAACATGTGGTTGCTCCATATTGTAACATTGAGATGAAATATTGTAGGCCCAGCTTCGGGATGAGATGGAGGCAAAGCTGGAGGTGAAGATACAGGAAGAGCGACAGAGGTGGGAGGGGATCATGGCGCAACAAATGAGTGCGATGTTCCAGTACATGCAAAGTACTGGGGCGCCGCCGCCGCCTCCAGGGCTGTTCCCAGGACTACCTCCCTTTCTTGTCCCTCCCCCTCATGTCACTCCCAGGACACTCCGGTGAGTCACTCGAGATCCTTACGTTTTTTGCTTCAATGCTTCCATCTCAATTCTTCTTGTGTCAAATTTCGGTGCCAACACACACGCAATCTTTCCTTTTTGCAGAATCAATCCGTGGGATCTAACAATTCGACTACTTCCCCTCCTAATGCTTGGTCGCCATGGCATACTCATCCTCGTCCAAGTTAGCTTGTAGTTGTATTTCTATTTTCATTTCATGAACAAACTAGTTGTGCTTGCTTGCACTTGATGTACACTTGTGGTTATTGACAACTTTTATTTAAACTGTTTTGGACACTTGATATACACCTGCTTGTATTTCATGAACCAACTAGTTGTGACATATATGTATTTGTGAAGATTTAAATGTTTGTGATGATGATATATATGTGTATGTGATGATGATGAGCTTGTATGTGTAATTTGATGTGATTTTGATCGAGGTTGAACTCGATTTGAATATTTTATTGAATTTTATCGGATTACTTTGTCGAGGGCCTAAACACTCGGCAAAAGGACCAGTCTTTGCCGAGTGCCAGCAAGACACTCGACAAAGTGACCACTCTTTGCCGAGAGCTTGTGTTGCGGTCCTCGGCAAAGGGACCAGTCTTTGCCGAGTGCCAACAAGACACTCCACAAAGTGACCACTCTTTGTCGAGAGCTTGTGTTGCGGCCCTCGGCAAAGGAACCAGTCTTTGCCAAGTGTATCCCGTCAAGGTACTCGGCAAACGTGGTTTGACGGACGTTTAGCGCCGTCCTCCAGCTTTATTTTTTCGAGAGTCACAGAAACTCTCGGTAAATGTTTGTCGAATGCCCGATAAAAGGCTCTCAGCAAAGAGCTCTTTTGCCGATAAGAGGCTGTCGTGAGTTCTTTACCGAGAGTTACACTCGGCAAACGACTTGTCGAGTGTAATCTGGGCTTTGCCGAGCGTCTTTGGCACTCGGCAAATATGTGGTTTCCCGTAGTGGTGCATGTGCTAGTCAAAGATGAAAATTAATTTGCTCATTTTCAATATTTTGCACTTGCTTCTCTCATTATAAATTAACTCACTGGTCGTTGTGCACCTTTTTGTTCCAACTTGCTTGAGGACATATGCATGCTGCTCGGTTTTACAATATCTTTTTTGACTAACTAATATAGTGACTAGTAAATTGAAGGGCTGCTATGAATTATTTTTTGTTAAAATACTGCCCAATCCATAATTTATCTTACAGATAACTAATGGTACCATATATAGAGAGCATACCTATGCAGGTGACCAGTATACTCCTAACCATACTTACAAAAGAACTACCATGTTTGAATGGTAACCTAGTAAGAGAAAAAAAATATAAGAATTATTTGCTAAGCATACATATTATATTCCTTTAGAGTGTGCACTTATATGTACTATTTGTTTTGGGTATATCGTAAAGAAACATGAAAGAGTACTTAAACCTTCTATTTCCATATCAATCTAGGACTTGGATCCTTAATGTGGTTCAATTTTATGTATGAGATCTCTTATTTGTTTGCAAAATTGATGTAGGATAGACTATAGGATTTTCTAGATCAAATGACCAATATATGTAAGTTTACATTAATCATCTCATAATTGTAATGCTCTGATGAGTGAGGGTGATATAGACTAGAGCATCCTATAGCAAACTCTGGGAAATGCACTGAACATTACAATTCATAGCATAATGGTTTACATTCCAAGAGAACCTTCACTGAGTGTATATCACCCTCCGATCGCCTGATTTCCAGCACTTAATCCGCTTTATAGTTGCAGTGGAGCTTGAGTCTCTTGTGTCAGGAAATTGCACCAGAGAAGTACACATATTATGTGCTCCGTGTACTCATTTTATGTATTTTCAAATAAAAAAGTATTGTTGCCGAGAAACATACACGCCCAGACCCACATTTAATATGTATAGCTGTAGAAATGCCTCAAAAGTAAAGGAAAGTGCAATAGTAGCACTTGGATCCATGAAATTTAACTGTTTTCCCATAAAATTGTTGTTCTATCAAAGTAGCTAAATTTGGCTGAAAAGAATTATAGTAGTTTGTTATTAATGATACAATTCGTGGTTGTTTTTATCTCAAGATCTTGTTAAATACCATATTTAGATGGATTCACTTGACAGTATATAGCAGATAAATTCTAATATTGTGTACAATACTTAATCTCTCTAAATGGTAATATTAAAACAGAACGAGCACCATCCAACACTCATCAGAATGTAGCAACTTAAAAATGCATGTCTATGCTTTCTTTACAATATTATAAAAGCATATTCCTATATTAATTTTTGTGGCTTGATCAGCTTTGCTATCTTGTGTGTGTAGCCAATATAAATGCCAAATAGTTCTGTACATCACTAGTATTCTGTACAATGACTAGTACTCATACAATTATATGCCATCGAAAAGGACATCTGTACCGATGCGCACCAAAGTTAACTTATTTTTACTCTGCGTCATTTGTCCTTCATAGTAGCTAGCACTAACTTGTGTCTAGGGCGCACTTACACACATCTGTTTATATCATAATTTTGGGTTTATATCGTTTCCATCTTGTGGATGCTACCAATATGCGTTTTGCATATAAAATATCTGGGTGAAAACATTGCAACAGTGGTATTCCTGAGTATTTCAAAAGTCCAAGGTGCAAGCAACTGTGTTCCTTCGTCAGTACGTCTACCATGCATTAATCGTGAACATGGACAAAGTAACACAGTTCCCTCTACATTCTTATGACAGTAGCGATTGTCTGGTAGCTCTACACATGCTTCCTCCGTTTCTGTGTGTTACTGCAGTAGATTCCAATTCAGAGATCGGCAAGCACGGCCATGGCAATGTTGCCTCCCTGACTGTGACGAACATCGCACCAGTACCTCGCGGTCGAAGACCATACAACCAACACACTTACACGCAGTTCGATCAAGCGCAAAGAGGCTGTGTTATGCACTGTGGCCAAGTAGCCGCACAGCTAATGGTCCCTGTGAACGCGCGCAAGGCCCACACGGTACTATGCTCGACTGTTATAAACAATAAAAGCGTGGTCTCCCCGGCAGGCAGGGTTGTGGGTTCCTCCGCAACTGTTCCTGCGCTTGGATTCAACTGTTTGCCCAATGTTGTCGCACTTTCTCAGCTCCGGGGTCTCTCGAGTGATACCGTTGGTTAAGCATCTAAATATTCACAATCTTAGCTGGACCACATATGAAAATAAGAACCACGTCTCTTAAAAGTTGCTACTTATTTTCTTCATCTAATAATCCACAGTTTAATTTGGTCAACTGCTTTCCTGGATTGATCATTAGTTCATTACTGCACCCATATTGTAGTTTTTTGTTTCCCGATTTCGTTGGTCACTAGTACAGCGTTGGCATCTTCACTTCTTCATCTCTCGCTGTCCCTCCTTTTAGATAATACAGTATACAGTAGTATATTTTGGCACCATTATTATTTAGTGAATACAATAGATTGAGTTGCTGGCTCGATTATTAGCTCGTCGGCATGAAATTTTTATTTCAGAAGTAGGATAAATATATCATATATGGTTCATTTTTGTTTTCTGCTGTGCTGCAAGCGTGTACATGTCTCTTTTCCTGACTGTTCTATTGATTCAATTTAGTACTACGTGCATGCTGTCTCCATGCATGCATGCCGAGAATCTTTACAGTGATCCAACGTCCCATCACTTGAATTGAATGGTGGGGTGTGCTCCCTCCGACCTGTCCGAATGATGCATGAACTGCGATTATTTTATCTCCATCTCTTTGCATGAAAGAGTATCTCCACTACTCCAGGCTCGGGCTGCTGCTGTAGATGGAGGAGCACAGTACAGTTTCTGAAAACTCAAATGCTCCCATCACCTCGTTTCTTTACTACTGCATTTTTTTTATTTACTACTGCATGTACTAGTACTACTACGGAGTTTACAAAACAGGGCGCATAGGACGGGTGTCGCTTTTGTTCAAGCATGAGAAAGGAATATCTATGAGTAGACCATTCCCAAAGCCATGCCGATATGCTGGCATGTTTATCCTACTTTTTTGGTAGCATGCACATGGGCCAGGAAGCTGTAGCAATGGGACACACTGGAACGAAAGGAACTTGCACACGCGTGTGTCGTGTAATTTCATCGGAATGGAAGTTGGCAGAGCACACGATGCATGCTAACTCATGTTGGCAGCATGCATGCATCGGTATCCTTCCTCTCGTCAAATTCGGATCCACTAGAAGTTCAGCAATATTTTGCAGGCTAAATTACTTGCAGTTCATCAGTCACTGGACCAGTTGAAAATAAAAAGATTGTCTGTGCAAGTCAAAAGAGAATCCGAGTCACATCGTCGCCATGCTCCTGCAAAGCTGCTAAACTCGCAGCTCTGCTAGATTAACGAACCAATAATATGGGGCAGAGTTTGCAGAGCAGACGCAGGTAGACTGGGACGCCTGGGCTGCTGATAGCCGCTAGCTGCAGGCAACCATGCCGGCCCAACCCCAGGAAGCAGAACCCAGGAGGTGTCACATCATCACAGGCCATGACTTTTCGTCCTAGCTTAGCTTAGGTTGAGGCCGCTATGGTTCGGTGAGACTTTTCCCCCTCTTTTGTGTCAGCTCACTTACCACTGGATCGATCGTCTCGTCTGCCCGTCCACTCTCGGTCATCTGCACGTTTGCGTTGCATGCAGGGACGGGACAGCACACTAGATGCTTCACTAAATATTTAGGCTCGTAGTGTGGGAGCACCAAAGCCCAGTGCTTAATTAGAGTAGCATCAGAGTATCAAATTAAACTCGAGAACTGAAGAGAGGCCATGCTCAATTCAAGCTGCTTTAAGGCTTTGACACCTGAATTTTGCTCGAAACATCAGAGTAGAAATATGTTGGCTCGTACTGATAGGCAGCAGGTGAATACATTCAGTCAGCGCAAAACGGCTGACTTGAAGCTCAGCTATCACAACAGACGGTACATGGTGCGATATTGCGATGCCACGATCACGATGCGAGGAGTTGGATCCGACCCTAGTCCGCTCTGTGGGCTGCCTGTGATCCAATCAAGCAGCAACAGAAAAGGGCCTCTGCCTGTTCGTAGAACGTTGGGCCACATTGATATGAAGGACGAGGGAGTTGTTCCTGCTCATCGGCCCAGTAAAGAAGAAGAAGGCTCTGGCCTTTCCTGCATTCTTTCTGCCCAACCAGCCCACGCACGTCTCTGCCGCTCCTGGATTTTTTTGCGTGAAAACAGCAGCCATTCCTGTGTTCTCTGCCCACGTTTCCGGGAGAAAACAAGCAAAGTCCGCGTGATCTCAGATTGCCCGAACTCCCGGGCTACCGAAATTCCCAGTAACCGGCCAGGTGGAGCCATATATATACACGAAACGATCTATACTTTGAACCCGGTACGACTTCGTGGCACCCCGCCCGCGTTTTGTCCCGTCAGCACAAGTCTCTATCTTTATTATGGTCTTGTGTCTATACGGATGGATGGATGGATGGCAGGCGAGACCACGCACGCATAACACCAAGCCATCACCGCCACGAACGCTGCCGCGTTTCATCGTCACGTCAGGGTAGCACACGGCGCGACGCCACCCGTCGGCGATGACGAAGATCATGAAGCTCGTCGCCGTGCTCGTGGCCGCCGCTGCCGTCGCGGCGGCGGCGTTCCTGCTGTCATCGTCGTCCCTTGACGACGTGGCGGTGATCGAGATAAGCGTGGAAGGAGGAGGAGAGGATGGGTTCGAGCTGATCCGCGTGGACGGCGGCGCGACGGGGCCGGAGAGCGTGGCGTTCGACGGCAACGGGGATGGCCCGTACACCGGCGTGTCGGACGGGCGGGTCCTCCGGTGGATGCCGGGCGAGCGCCGCTGGGTCGAGCACTCGTCGTCGTCATCCGCGCCGGAACTGTAAGTGCAATCTTCCTTCTTCTCCACTTTCACTACTACTGGCCCTGTATCGCGTCCCCTGATTCCACGACAATCCGGGTTGTGCTCTCGCTGTTCATCATGTGCACTTGGTGTAAACAAACTTCCATGACGCGATTCAGATCCAAGTACAGTCTACAGTGATGATGTACACTTGTGCATCGGAGTTGATTGGGATAATTTCAGGGGCGGGTGCAACATCCGTTGTGCTCCCAATACTGTCCTGCGGAAATTTACGTGCCGTAAAAAGTTGCTTGCGTTGTAGTTGTACTCTCTTCGGCGTGTTCGCACCTATATATATATATATATATATATATATATATATATATGTGGCGGTTGTTATCGCGCACATCGCTGACCATGCCGCGACAGTATCCACGCGCATGCCACCAAATACTGCACTGTTATGCTGCCTTGTCTCTTCATGCCCCGGTCACGGCACACACACACACACAGACACATCATGTGTGTTAACCTTATCACGTCTCGTATGATAATCCTGATCGGTTTTATTACAATAAAAACAAACGATTACTAGCACGGGATAAGTTGCCATCACCACTTGATTCTCTGATCGAGCCGTCCCATTCACCTTTTTCTTGACGAGCGCGTAGTTTGGCATATGGAATGTACATATGTATGATTATCAAGCTGTCGCTAAAATGACAAGGGCGAGAGAATTCAAGCCAGTAGCATCAGATGCAACATGCAACCGTGATGACAGGAACAGGACGTAGTACGGTACGACGGGACACGAGGCAAGCTCGTAGTGAACCCTAGACTGACACATCAGGAGAGGGCCACGCCGGCAGTTATAGCTCAGCATTCGTGTCGTTGTGATCACCATTCACCACTAGCTATGTGCTACGTACTATAAAAAAGCCAAATCCATATACTCCGATCCGCATAGTATAGTTGGGGTTGCACGTTCCAGCGGCATCTTTCTCTACCTAGCATCATCCTGCGTCGTAGTACAGTTCATAATTTACTCTGCTGCCTCCCTCCCTCCCTCTCCCTGCTGATACCTGTGATCGATGCGGTTTAAGCTGCTGCTGCTCGCCGGGCTCGTCGCCGCGGCAGTCCTCCTCTCGCTCGACGACTCGCGCGGTAATAGAAGCGACGACGTGAGGCTGCTGGAGATAGGAGACGGCGACGTCGAACTGGTCCCGCTCGACGACGGAGCGGCGGGGCCAGAGAGCGTCGTGTTCGGCGAGGGCGACGAGGGGCCGTTCACGGGCGTGTCGGACGGGAGGATTTTGAAGTGGCGGCCGGCGGAGCGACGGTGGGAGGAGCACTCCTGCTCGGCGCCGGAGCTGTAAGTTGTGCAAATTCACAGTTGATTGTTGGGCCATCTGAGTACTGCTGGTGAGTGTGACGGTGTGATCGTGTCGTCTCAACTCCATCTACCGTGGAAAATAACTGAAAAGTTCTCAACTGATACCAGTTCGCTTCGGCAGAACACATGCCGTCGTGCCTCTTTTTCTGCTTCACCTCTGGCTTTGACAAACTATACGGAGGATTGTAAGCGGGGCATAATCTGTGCTGGTAAATTTGATAGTCCCAAGTAGAAGATATCACAAATGATGAGTACTATCTCTTAGGCTTTTTTTGGTTTCAGGGGAAAAAGAAAATCTATGAATAGATCTTTGACTGATCAATGATGTAAACATATATCAGCTTAATTAATATGATGTGGACACTTTTCAAGGATTCTCTCTCTTTTTTTTTGCGAAGACTTTTCAATGATTGTAGCATATGCACTACATCTTATTGTAGTTTTAGAGGAACCTTTTTTTGGGTAGTGTTTAGAGCAATTGATGATTGGACCTTGTCTGATGCAGGGTGGACAGCTGCAGAGGGTCTCACGACCCAGCCCGGGAGCACGAGTGTGGGCGTCCACTGGGCCTTAAGTTCAACAAGGAAACAGGGGAGTTGTACATTGCAGACGCATATTTTGGATTGAGAGTTGTTAGCCCAGGAGATAATGTGTCCAGACCACTGGTACCCGACTGGCAAGGGAGCCGTCCATTCAGCTTTGCCAACGGCGTCGAGATCGACTATGAAACTGGAGCCATCTACTTCACCGAGACCAGTACAAGGTTTCAGAGAAGGCAAGCCCATGATCCATCCTTTTTATTTTTTACTAGCATGCATAATAAATTCTATTTTTACTGTTTATTGATATTGAAGGAGTCTTCTTTACTCAGATCTTATAAAGTGAAAGCACTAACCTCATGAGTATAAATTTCATTTTACAGGGATTTCTTGAACATAGTCATATCTGGAGACAAAACTGGCAGATTGCTAAAATATGATCCGAAGAAGAACCATGTCGAAGTCTTGGTTGATGGCCTGGCATTCCCTAATGGCTTAGCTATGAGCACGGATGGTACTTACCTGCTCCTCGCAGAAACCACGACCGGCAAAATTCTCAAATATTGGATCAAGACTTCAAAAGCTTCCACCATGGATGAAGTCGTGCAGTTGTCCGGGTTTCCAGATAACATCAAGTGGAGTCCGAGAGGAGGATTCTGGGTCGGTCTCCATGCCAAGAGGGGGAAGATCGCCGAGTGGTCAATTTCCTACCCTTGGCTAAGGAGATTGATATTGAAGTTGCCAATACGTCACATCCAACATGTCTCAATGCTCTTGAATCAGGTTGGTCGTCAAATTATAGCACTAAGATTGAGTGAAAATGGAAAAACAATGGAAGCAATTAGCGTTCATGGTGCTGTCCAAAAGGCTTTCAAATCTGTTAGTGAGGTGGAAGAGAGAAATGGGAGCTTATTTATAGGTTCTGTCATTTCACCTTTTCTTGGAGTATATCTCTTGTAGAATCACATAGTATGAATTATGCAAATATAGTCCTAAAGGAGAAGAAAATATACTCTTCTGTTAGCTTAGAGTTTATGTAGCAGAATTCCTATGTTCGCTTGAGGCAAAAAAAACAAGAAATGCTTAATGATGAATAAGCAAATGGTGAGAATAAGGGACGAGTTTGTTATGAATTTACATATATAGTGGCCTCTTTCTCTTTACCATTTGCCAAAGCGAGGTTTAATTGCAATGTACGCCAAGGTATCCAGTATCAAAGCTAGAGATAATAACATTGTTTGGCAACATATTAGCAGCTTTCCTGACCCAATTTGATCCATATGCATCTATCCAGTCATGCTGGTCCAGTCCCGTGCCTATCCAAGCCCCACATAATCACAAATGTAATGCCGGTAGTTGGTTGCCTTTTATCGGATTGAATGAAACTCATTGCACTACCATCCATGATGCACAACATGCTCACCACGCCTTCGATTCCCCTTGCCATGTCAGCATGTCACAACTTTTGTATGTTCCTCGCGCCCGCCGCCTACGGACAAGCACGAACAAGTGAAGTGTGCTAGTCAGTCAGCCCGCGGGTCCGGTGGTGCCTGGGCAGATGACATCAACGTGGACATGGCCGCGGCAAACAAGCAGCCCCGGTCCACAACTTCCACCTGCTGTCATCACACATGGTGCAGTAATACGGTGAGGATCAGAAAGCAGAGTGCTTCAACTGATACCCCAACAATGCCCACCTTGCACAATCACATATCGTTTCTTAAAAGCAGCCAAATCTTAACATCAGCCTCGTATGCGAGAGCTAAGCTAGTAAGGTATTTTAGTTTAGTTTGAACACATGGGGATATGTTAGTTTAGCATGAAGCGATGTTTTTCCTGGCAAAGTTTTCTTATCAACAATACTTTTCTTTGGTTTCACAACAGTTGCATGTGAAAAATTGCAGTAAATTTGAACATATTTTGGACAATATTTTGTGATCAAACTGAAACATGTTAAGTGAAGGGAAAATAAGCTAATCTGGTTTGAATATGAAAATTGGATGCTCACGACATAATATAAACGGTATTACAATGTGATACTTAAGTTCGAAATATGTTAATTGAAAATATCTTGTGAACATACTGAAACATATTAAGAGAAGGTAAAATAAGCTTAATCTGGTTCAATATAAAAATTAGATTCTCACGACATTGTATTAGCGGTTATGCTACCAATTAAGTTCCGTTACTTGACGAGACTATAACTAAATTACTAGAGACTGAAATGTACATTATCACTGCAAACTTTTGATGAGCTAAGTGTGCTGAACATGTACATTTACATGGTCCTGTAAATTATTTTTCTCTGATGTCCCATATTTATCTTGGAGTGTTTGCCTAATTGTGACGTTACAATTGTAACATCACCTAACTCCTATCAAAATATCTCCACTAAATAGCCATTGCTGCATCCAACACAAAATGTTATGCAGGAAAGATCAATAAGAATAATGTATATATACAAGATACGTCAAATGGAAACAAGAAAAGCTTTACTTTCAGTCTCTAGTAATTTATGAGATTTATCATACGCACAAAGAAAATTTAAGTAAACTGACTGCTAGTTTTTATTCAATTGTTTTACTAAAAATTCATAAAAAAAACGCAAACTGACCCTAGCTCAGGTGGTTAGGCTTAGAGGAGTTTTACTGTCCAAAATACTCCTCCAGATTTGTTGTGGTGGAACCAACACATCTAGATTCAAATCCTACATTTGATACGAATGTTATATTTATGACTAAATATTTTTTTTCATCGGAAGACGACGTCCCCATTGACAGCAAAACACATGTGGTGACAAGATACTTGGGTTGATTAAGAAAAACACAAAAAAAGTTTTACAAGAAACATTGAAGTGCAAACAGCAAACTGTCTCTTACTGAAGACAATACTAGCGAAAATGAATACATATAGTTTTACAGATACATATTGGAATTGTACCAAGTATTCGTACACCATTTAGAGATCAAGATCTCCCAGTTGGACCTGTTTGGCTCAACCCATATAGAGTTCATCCGCTCCGTCAAACCGTAGTAGTCGGGATGATATTTGTGGGACTTAAAATCATAGAATGCACAATTGACTGTTTTCCCAGCCCCGTCGTTGTATCCTCCTGGTTTTGACACATAAATCCTATTGTTGCCGCAAGCATCACGCGGGGTTGGCATCATGATCGCGTTCCAGTTATCCTCAAAAATCACTTGGCCATTAAACTCCTCGACGACAGTCCAAACCATCTTAAATTTGTCGAGCCTGTACAAGTTAATTGGCCCTTTGTTGTGTAGTCTGAAGGTGGCAAACAAATCATCTCTGTACTCCAACAGATGGCAGTGTCGGTCTGCTGTCATTGGATCACCATCAAGAATAGGATCTGGTTTATCAAGAACTCTCCATGTCATGTTATGCGGGTTGAAGATGCCAATATTCCCGCGGGTTCCTAGACAGTAGAATTCTCCATGGTAGAAGACTGGGTTGCTATATACAGTTCGGAACTGAGTCTCATCGCCTATTTCCTCTTGTGTTCATTGCTTATCCCCCATGCGCCAGACCATGGCATAAAGACGATCGGTACGGCCTGAATTCCGAACTTTGTGAATGCAACTCACTGTGTAACCTGGAGAGTTCGGTGCAGATGAGAATGATATACCATCAAACTGGTTACCGTACTGTGGCATCTCTGGGAGATCAAATCTCTCTCCGGTGAATGGGTTTGCTATATACATGTGCTTCTCACCTCCCAACACGAGAACCCATCCATGTTTTGCATAGAGCAACATTTGAAAGTAATCCTTACTTGCCACTAGGCTACTGTTCTCCACAGTGTATTCCTTCTCGATGACAGGATCAAACAGTTTAAATGCACCTGTAGAACTTAAGCAAATGCTCATCAGCAATGGGTATGTTGGGTATCTCTCCGCGTATTGATTTGGCTACCTGATCCAACTCCATCCCTTGCAGACCTCCCGAACATTCAAGTAGTCGGTGAATGATATCTTTGAGATGAGGCCCTCCACAACGTCAACAGGGAGAGTATCCCATGGCGCTACTACTTGTTTCAAGTCCTCTTCAAATGTAAGCTCCGTTTTGTTACTTGTCAGTGACACACGCACACGCAGGGAGAGAGAGAAAGTTAATTCCACTATATGAGCCATAGCGTACGGTGATGATTTAACAGAAGGTAGCGTGGAACTTTGGGCTGACCTTGCTTGCGAATGTTCTCATCAAAGTCTCACTCGATTCATTTTTGAAGCTTCGCAGCATATGGAGACAGCAAATTATTAGTCATGCATGGTGGAACAATCAAAATCGATAAAGAAAATAAACGGAAAGTTGTTGTTAACCACGATGGAACAACCCAATAGTAAGTGTTACGAGAAGAAAGAGGCAAAAGACTAGAGCTCATTGTCCTATCTTCCAGCCGTATCGTATACAACATAATACCATCGCGACAGTATCTGTAAACTAAATGGACAGAACCAGGCTGGAGCCCTGCTGTAGTTGCTGACGAGAGCACCACACAATTGTCGTCGCCAACGAAAATTGTTCTATCTCCAATGCTTTCTACCTTATTCCAAACATATGCCGAGGTATCCAGACAGTGAATATCCATGTCGATGACCTCTGAATCGTAAATGTTAGCGTATTGTAGTCGGTCTCTTATTTTTAGTATCTTGAGCTGGTCTTATTTCCTTCTCTATCTCCACGGCATTATTTCTATAAGCCGGTTGGCTTGGTACGGAAGGCAGCCAGGGGCTCACGCCCATATAATCTCTTGTACTTTCACTTGATCAATATAACACGATATTCAATTGTCTATCATGGTATCAGTAGGGTTTTGATCCTATGCCCGCTTTCGCTACTCTTTGGCTGCACCGCCGCTGCAGATCGCTTTCCTGGCTGATCGTTGCCACGTGCGCCGCCATGTCTCAATCCAAGACCCCTGAAGAACTCGAGGCCGAGCGCTTGAAGGCCAAAGCTACTCACAATGATCTTGTTCGCTAGGTCGTCGCGCTCTCGCTCGAGGAGCGCCAAGAGGCTGCTCGCCAGGAGGCCGAGCATCTCACCAATGAACGCCGCGAGGCTGAGCTCCTGGAGGCTGCTCGCCTTGAAACCCATCGGCGTGATGAAGAGGCCGGTGCCGCCCTCCACGCCGCCCAAGTTGCTGCGGCCACCAACGCCCTCCACTCCCAGGTCGTGGCCGTCCTGAACATTAAGGCCCTGGTGCCGATCACTCTTGATCTCGCCTCAACCAACTTCTCTCGCTGGCGCACCCTCTTCGTCAACACGCTCGAGAAGTATGCCCTCATGGACCAAGTCTTCGAGGATGACGATCTCTCCGATGACGTCTGCTAGAAACGCATGGATGCTACGGTCCTCTCTTGGCTCTACGGAACCATTACTCCGGAGCTGCTTGAGGTAGTTCTCAATCATGAGGACGGACCCCCCACTGCGCGTCGCCTGTGTCTTTCCCTAGAAGAACAGTTCATCGGCAATCGAGAGACTCGCATGTTGCATCTCGATGCCCAATTCCGCAATTTTGTGCAAGGCGATCTCTCCATCACCAAGTACTCTCGCCGCTTCAAGGCCATGGCAGATCAATTGGCTGCGCTTCATGCTCCCGTCCCCGACAAGATCTTGGTCCTCAATGTTCTGTGCGGTCTCAATGGACGCTTTGCTCATCTGGCATCCCTGATCACTCGTCAACACCCCTTTCCCTTGTTCCGGGACGTCTGCGTTGACTTGGATCTTGAAGAGATTAACATGCAAGGCACACTGGCATCTTCACCGCAAGCCTTCGCTGCTGCAACATCACAGACCAACAACCAGGGGTCCTCCTCCGGCACTCCGGGCGGCCTCCACGGTGCACCCTAGGTGGCAACCAGGGCAATCGGAGGAATCGCCACGGCAAGCGCCAGGGCGGCGGCGGCAGCACTCTGCATGGCGCTCAGGGAGGCCATGCATCGGGTGCACCAGGTGGCGGCCATGCCCCATGGGCCGGCCAGGTTACACGTCCCCCTTATGGCCCACCTGGATGGCCACCAGCATACAACCCCCTCACTGGGACCTTCCAGGTGTGGGTCGACCAGCGGCCTGCTTATCAGCCTCGCGCCCCCGCGGGCCATTAGTCCCAGGCCCGTAGACTAGCACTGCCTCCCACAGCAGGCCTTTATGGCTGGCGCTGGGTCCGGTTTTTGTGGATCGGCTGCTCTAGGCCTCCCTCTTCCAGGCTTCCCGCCACTGCCCACGTCGGTCCCTCAGCCACCTGTGTTGCAGCCCGGCTGGCTCTCACACCCTGGCGGCTTCGCTTGGAACTAGGATGCGCTCGTCTCGGCCTTCACCACCTCGACATTGCAGCCACCACCAACAGCCGAGTGGTACTTCCACACAGGTGCGGAAACACACATGACATCAAACTCCGGTAATCTTTACACCTCTTATCAACCCACATATTCTACCCCTTCTCATATTGTTGTGGGCGATGGCTCTCTCTTACCTGTTACTAGGAGTGGTTCTGTTTTCTTCCCCACTACTCAGGGTCCTCTCAACCTTAACAATGTTCTCGTCTCTCCACAATTACTCAAAAATCTTATCTCTGTTCGTCAATTTACCATCAAGAATAATTGTTCTATTGAATAAGACCCATTCAGTTTCTCTGTGAAGGATCTTCAGCCAAGGAACATGATCATCAGGTGCAATAGTTCCGGGCCGCTGTACCTGCTCCTGCCATCAGTGTTTTGCCCTCTCGCCCTTGCATCCGGCTCCACTTCCACCACGCTTTGGCATCAGCGTTTGGTCACTTAGGTCATGAGGCTTTATCTCGCTTAGTTTCGTCTTCTTCCATAGTTTGTAATAAGACTGAGTCTCCATATTTGTGTCATGCTTGTCAACTTGCTCGGCATGTTCGCCTCCCCTTTCATCATTCGAGCTCTCGTGCTACAAATAATTTTGATTTAATACATTATGATTTATGGACCTCCTCTATTGCTAGCATTTCAGGCTACAAGTATTATCTCGTTATTTTAGATGATTTCTCCCACTACCTTTGGACGTTCCCCCTACGTCTTAAGTCTGACACGTTTGCGACTCTATCTCATTTTTTTGCCTTTGCCTCTACCCAGTTTGGAGCCACGATTAAGAGCGTCCAGTGCGACAATGGCCGCGAGTTTGACAACTCTTCTGCCCGCACGTTCTTTCTTACTCATGGCATTCATCTTCGCATGTCTTGCCTCTACACCTCACCACAGAACGGTAAGGCTAAGCGGATAATTCGCACCATTAATGATGTCATACGATCCCTTCTGTTCCAGGCGAGTGTCCCACCATCCTATTAGGTCGAAGCTCTGCATGTTGCCACCTATTTGCTCAATCGTCGTCCCACTAAGGCTCTGGCCCATAATATCTCGTTCTTTGCCTTACATGGTATTCCGCCATCCTATGATCATCTTCGTGTGTTCGGCTGCCTTTGCTACCCGAATCTTTCGGCGACTGCTGCTCATAAGCTGGCCCCTCGTTCCACGCCTTATGTTTTTCTTGGGTATCCCTCGGAGCACAAAGGTTATCATTGCCTAGATCTGTCCACCAATAGACTTCTTATCTCTCGCCACGTTATTTTTTATGAGACCACCTTTCCTTTTGCTGCGACCTCACAACATCCTTCATCCGACTTTGACTTTCTTTCGGAGTTTGATGATATATGTGTTTCTCCTATTGGTCCTACTGCTATTCAAATTTCAGGTACATCTGCTTCAGCTACCCCTGCTGCCCCTGTTGTTTCTGAACACCAGGTCGTTGCCAGTGGGGCTGCGCTGCTCGATCTGGTGGACGCCTCGGAATCTCATCCTGCGCCCCTACAACCAAGCACTAATGCCCCCGTCGATGTGTCACACATTGTTGCCAGCAGTGCTGGCTCTGAGGCTTTGCGCGCTAGGTTCCCGCAATCTCCACATGCGTCGCCCCCTGCCAGTCCAGTCTCAGCTGGTCTCGGGCGCTCTCCATCCATGCACGCATCCCCTGGGTCGCCCCCTGCCAGTTCAGGATCGGCTGGCCTCAGCATCAACCGTGCACGTCGACACGCGCCACCTCGCATGCCGGCTCGTGTGTCGGCGCGGTCCCTGACTTGCGTCCTAGCCCGTCTACTGGCACCCGTACGACGCGTGCTACGCCGACCCTTGCTACTTGGCTGCCGGCCAACGCAGTGCAGACGACTCCTAAAGACAATGCCCACACCATGGTGACACGAGGAAAGCAAGGATTCCGTCAGCCGAAGCCAATCTTCGACCTCCATGCTACTGCTCTCTCACCGATTCCCAAGTCCTATCGCGGGGCTTTGGCGGATCCCAATTGGCGTGCAGCAATGATGGAAGAGTTCTCTGCCCTTCTTCAAAACAATACTTGGGACCTGGTGCCTCACCTATCGGGCTCTAATATTGTCACAGGTAGATGGGTTCCCGATCTTTCGATAGGTTCTGATAATCTTGTTTAAGGCGGAGGCGATACACAAATCGATCCGGCTTCCAAACGACACGTTCTGAACCCCGCAATCGCAGCACAACGTCTCCTCTAGTTATCAACCGTTCAAGAACGATTGATCTCGCCGAGAAGGCTTATCCTTGCCTGCAAATCAAGAACACAAGCAAGAACAAAGAAGAATGCAACCAAATTTGCAAGTATACGATGAATCTCACAAGTTAGAATCTCACAAATCGATCAAACGGCGAAACTGTTATCAACAGAATAATCTAAGCAAAACCCAAACCCTAATGAAGAGGCGGCGGCTGTATATGAGGACCCTAGGGTCGTGCAAGACCCTCTGGATGTAGCTCTAAGTGGGCTCAACTCGATACATGGCCCAAAGACCGATTATGGTGTCGCAGCACCAGGACAGATTCTGGAAGTCGATTTGTTTTGACGCTTGCCGACGGCTCGGGACGAATTTTGACATGCAACCGGTTGGGTTAGAAAGATCTTTTCGTTATCTTTCCAGGCATATATAGAACGTCTAAATCCAAGTCCGTATGAGTCCTGGGCGTCTATTTTAGTGCAGACTGGTCTTGGGCCCGAAACAGACTCGAAGTCGGTTTTGATTGGGCCTCCACCATGGCTTGCACGTCCTTGCTGGCCCATCACGCCTCCAATCACCTCCCTAGATATCTCATAATCATCTCCATGGTTCCTAACAATAATTAATTCATTAGATAGTCATATGTTCTCAAAATCATATAAAGCCTTTGTTGATCCTCTTCTAAAATTTCAGCAGCGGTCATAGGTTTAAGAGTAACTCTTCTATCATTGTATTTAAATGAGTAGCTATTTATAATGGTATTGTGCGAAGCATTATTTGTAATAATCCAAAATTTACTCAATAACAAATGATATGCTTGCATAGGTACTATATCAAATTCTGCACTATGCTTATAAGAACCAATAAAAAATTCAATACGTGCAATTTTATCTATCTTTATCTTACCAAAAGAATTTACCCATTGGATGTAGTATGGACATGGGTGTGATTGTGTTGTCAATCCAAGCTTCTCAACTAATTCTAAACTTGCGATGTTGCGGCTACTCTCTCCATCAATGATAACACGACAACGTCGATCTTTGACAACAAAGTGAGTCTGGAATAAATTATTCAATTGATTTTGCTCTACCTTCTCCATTTGAGGACTGAGCACTCGTTGTACTACATCACTCATATTGTTCTCTTTAGAGGACGTTGAATCATCACCATGAGTGGTGTAACCTGTCATTGTTAGTAGCAAACAAGAAAATACACGGAAGTATATTTTTCTATCACTTCTATGTGATCACAGTGAAAACTCTCAATAGGCAAAGGGAAGCATCTTCTCAAGCTCTTACAAAGTTCTTAATTACAACAAGCAAAGGATACCTTTATATGATTTTGAGAACATATGGCTATCTAATGAATTAATTATTGTTAGGAACCATAGATACACCCATAATGATGAGGACATCACCCTTATGGATACACCCAGCACTCCACCAACCAAAATACAAGTTCATGCGCGACAACTGAATTTACGGGTGAGCTTGTTCCTAATGATTCCTTTATGTGATTTTGAGAACATATGGCTATCTAATGAATTAATTATTGTTAGGAACCATGGAGATGATTATGAGATAGCTAGGGAGGTGATTGGAGGCGTGATGGGCCAGCAAGAACGTGCAAGCCATGGTGGAGGCCCAATCAAAACCGACTTCGAGTCTGTTTCGGGGCCCAAGACCAGTCTGCACTAAAATGGACGCCCAGGACGCATACGAACTCGGATTTGAACGTTCTATATATGCCTGGAAAGATAACGAAAAGATCTTTCCAACCCAATTGGTTCCATGTCAAAATTCATCCCGAGCCGTCGGCAATCGTCGAAACAAATAGACTTTCAGAATCTGTCCTGGTGCTGCGACACCATAATCGGTCTTTGGGCCATGTATCGAGTTGAGCCCACTTAGGGCTGCGTCCAGGGGGTCTTGCACGATCCTAGGGTCCTCATATACAGCCACCGCCTCTTCATTAGGGTTTGGGTTTTGCTTAGATTATTCTATTGATAATAGTTTTGCCGTTTGATCGATTTGTGAGACTCCAACTTGTGAGATTCATCGTATACTTACAAATTTGGTTGCATTCTTCTTTGTTCTTGCTTGTGTTCTTGATTTGCAGGCAAGGATAAGCCTTCTCGGCGAGTTCAATCGTTCTTGAACGGTTGATAACCAGAGGAGACGTTGTGCTGCGATTGCGGGGTTCAGAACGTGTCGTTCGGAAGCCGGATCGATTTGTGTATCGCCTCCGCCTTAATCAAGATTATCAGAATCTATCGGAAGATCGAGAACCCTTGTCCACATCAAGTGGTATCAGAGCTTCAAGTGCACCGTCAGGTTTGCACTACCCTTTAGTTTTGTTTTCGTGTTCTTCCTATCGTCCACAGAAAATACCAAAAAAAATTTTCTCCGCCCATAACCACGTGTTTAGCCTTTGCATATTTCAACTTTAGAGTCCGTAGTGTTGAGTTTGTATCCTAGTTCTTGTTTAGTCGCTGGTTTAGTTTGTATTTTTATTGTCAGTAGTGTTTCCCTTGCAACCCTAGCCGCCATCCCCTTCACCATCCTCGGTTTTGTCGGCTTTGTGTGCTAGGGTTGATTGATCAACAAGCTCACCCGTAAATTCAGTTATCGCACATGAACTTGCATTTTGGTTGGCGGAGTGCTGGATGTATCCATAAGGGTGATTTACTCATCAGCTTCTTTATGTTGATAACATTGTGTTCACTGCATCCTCGGAGTCTCTCCTTCGTCGAGTTATCACAGCTCTTCAGCAGGAACTCTCTATGAAGGATCTTGGCCCGTTATATCACTTTTTGGGGTTATCTGTCACTCGTTAGGACGATGGTTACCTTCTATGTCAGCGCCAGTATATCATTGAGGTTCTTGAGCGAGCCGGTATGATGGATTGTAAGCCTTGCGCTACTCCGGTCGACACCTCTGCTAAGGTCTCTTCCACTGATGGTGTTCCTGTTGCTGATCCGACTCACTACAGGGGACTGGCTAGTGCACTGCAGTACCTGACTTTTACTCGGCCTGTTATTGCCTATGCAGTTCAGCAGATTTGTCTTCACATGCATGATCCTCAGGAGCCTCACTACGCTTTAGTGAAGTGTGTTCTTCGCTACTTGCGTGGCACTCTAGACTATGGGTTACGCCTTTGTCGCACTACTGTCTCCAGCATGATAGCCTACTCTGACGCAGATTAGGCTGGGTGTCTTGACACTCGGCGCTCTACTTCCGGATATGGTGTTTTTCTTGGAGATAATCTCGTGTCGTGGTTGTCAAATCGACATGCTACTATGTCTCGCTCTAGTGCCGAGGCTGAATATCGTGCAGTGGTAAATGCAGTTGCCGAGACCACCTAGCTTCGTCAGCTTCTACAGGAGTTGCATGTTCCTATACAGTGAACTACTTTGGTCTATTGTGACAACATAAGTGCGGTGTATCTTTCGACTAACCCGGTGCAACATCAGCGCACCAAGCACATTGAGATTGATCTCCACTTCGTCCGAGAACATGTAGCCGCTTGCACTGTTCGCGTGTTACATGTGCCGACATCTCGCTAATATGCGGACATCTTCATCAAGGGTCTACCGTCTACAGTCTTCACTGAGTTCAGGTCCAGTCTGAACGTGTCACCATGTGGCTAGACACGCTCTGACTGCGGGGGAGTGTTAGCGTATTGTAATCGGTCTCTTATTTTTAGGATCTTGAGCTGGTCTTATTTTCTTCCCTATCTCCACGACATTATTTCTATATGCAGGTTGGCTTGGTACGGAAGGCAGCCAGGGGCTCACGCCCATATAATCTCTTGTACTTTCACTTTCAATACAACACGATATTCAATCCTCTATCAGTAAAAACCATGGGTGTAGAACTGTAGCAGAAATACGTCGCCATCTGACTCCACCATGCACTTTTTATTGCATCCCCAACGCATCGTGCTAGGATGTGGTATGCCCCTCTTCTTAATAGTTGCTTGGCAGGAGGACGAAGATGCATCAACCGCGATGAATGAGTACCTGTCCGTGCCCACGTACATTGTGCCCTGAGAGCCAACGATGCTGTAGCAATCAATGGTATAGTAGGTACCGTCACTTTGAGCGTATAACTCGTACCAATCCTCATCACCGGGACAACAATATAACATGTAGCATATATCATCGTCGTCATCACTGTTGTCTTCGGTGGCGGTGAACATGATGGTGCAATCAGGGAGGGTAGGAGAAGAAGAGAGGGCACACGTGCACAGTTTCTCCAGAGGTGGTGTCACATACGAAGGCAGCGGAGGCAGTGAGATCTTTGAAAGAGAAACCAAGCTCATCATGAAGCACTCCATGGTGTCCTCATCCAACATGACCAACCATTCACCTAGGAGACAAGAGAGGCACCGTTTGCCTTGCAACGTCGTCTCCTGCTGCAACCTTGATTCGTGGAAGACGCCGTCGTCGAAAGGATCCGTGATTGTGGGTGACTCCTGGCCATCTCCATCGAACCACAGCAGCAGAGGTTTTGATCCAATCTGGTGGAGTTGAGGAGGCGAGTTCTTGGCCGTGGACACCATTATGCTGTGGATCCTCCTCTTCCTGTGGTACAATGAACAGATTAAAAGAGAAAGCACGTGATATACTTTATTTATGCTATATATAGTAGGACGTTGATGTTAGAGAGTTTGAACTGTATGCAACGAGGAAGAAGAGTCAGAGACGCTTCGTTTCGATTCGATCAATCAAAAGAAAAAAGGACTCTCGCCCCGCCGCGATGCAGTCAAAGTCCACCTGGAGCCCGCAAGCTAGCCCATATGCATGTTAGTAATTGCCTGAATAGGCCCTGCCCGTTTGCTGCCCATATCCGATCTTTGCTGACTTGCCGTTACAGGCTATGGATAGGCCTACGTACTGATCAATGGATTATGTTGTGTGACAGAGGACATGAACTAAACATGACGGTGCCTTAAAAGAAAAAAAAGAAACTAATCTCGACACCAATGGTCAAACAAAAGAACATTTTGGAACACGGTACAAATATATAGAGCACCTTTATAATGAGCTAGAATTAATATGGGTCATCCATTTTCCTTCATTCAACGGTTCAGATTTTCTTATAGTACATTGATTTTTGAAGTAGTATAAAATAAGTATGGATATAATGAAAAAAATATAATGATAGATTGTAATTTCATTGAATTTTTTGGATAAATTGAATCACCTAATATTTATCGAATTAAATTAAAAAAAATTTATATCTTTTCAAAAGTTTTGACAGTTCATTTCATTTCTCTCTGTATTACTGTGTTCATCGGCTGCTACACCCGGGTGCAAGCTTCATAACCATTAATGATTAGATCTCCAATGTATGAATATTTTAGTGATATATGACAACTATGAAATTATGGGCTAATATCTTCATGAGTGTTATCTATGCAGGAATTATCTCTAAACTCTACTACAAATCATATGGATGATGGTTGCCTTGATAATGGATGACAATGACTACAAGCATGGAGGCTTGTGAGCTTGATGGAGTCCAAGGGTTGATGAAGATGGGTTAAAGCTAAGGATAAGCTATGGAGCAAGTGTTGAAAAAACTTGTCTAATTGTTAGGGCTTTGAGTCCAGGGGGGTCTAGGTCACACTAGTTGGTGATGTACATGGATGCTCAGTGAAATCACAGGCACCAGGTGACAGTGGAGAAGTCAAGGAGCTGTTCGGAGAAGCCGGGAAACGAAGTCAAGTGAGGACGAGGAGTTTCAGCTTCTGGACGTAGTGATCGGATAGAGGGGTCTGCGGAGACCGGACTGTACGGTCACTAGGAGACCAGAGAGAAGTCTACGAGGAAGTCTATCAGCGCGAAGACCTGTAGAGATCGGATGGTACGGTCTACAGACTGAATGGTCTGGTTTGTATGGAGGTTGCTCGGGATAGAGAAGTGCAGAAGATGGTGCTCTCTGGAATGGAGAGAGAATGTACGGAACGGATGGTCCGGTCTATTACAGGAGGTTGCAGGCATAGCAAAGCCAACGGCTCTGGGAGCCGTTCCAGGAGTGACCGGACGGTCCGGTCAGGCAGTGACCGGGCAGTCCGGTCAGTGTGTCCAGAAAGGCAATCTCGTGAAGCAACGGCTAGTTGGAGGTTGGAAGCCTATATAACTTCGTTGCTGAGGTCTTGGAGACCACTCTTGGTTAGTGGAATTGCTTGGAGCATTTGGTGAGAGTCAAGAGGAAAAGAAGAGAGCACTAGAAGGAGATATTGCATATATTGAGAGTGCTAGTTAGAGTAACTTGAGCATTGATGCACATCTAAGGCTAGGATGTTCTTGAGGGTGTGATCTAGGTTGCTCCTCTTGGTCTATGGTGAGACCTAGACCGGTTAGGTGTCGGTGACAATTGGTTGTGAAGGCCGTCACATATTTGTACCCGGTTTGAGCCAGTCAGTGAAAGGGGCATCGCTAGTGAGCGCCTGTGTCGGGTCGGCAAGTCCAGCAAGTTCTCGAGGGAGGCAAGCTTGTGCCTTGGTGGTAGCGGTGACGCGCACCGTGTCTTCACTCCGGGAGTGATTGTGGGCTCATGGGCGAGAACTCCATATTGGTGGCGGGAGGGACCGACACTCCGGCGGCAGTGGTCCAATGAGAAGTGGGGGAAGGCGCCATCCTTCCGAGACCTCGGGAAAAAAATCCTAAGCATTTCTGGAAACCCCCACCCCACTTTACTATTCCGTAATTGCGTGCCCTAGTAACTAGGTTGAATTGTAGCTTGCATAGGCTAGTGTGTTTAGCTTCCGCACTTACTTTTATCATGAAAACTAGTATGTGTAGGGTCTTGGCCTCCTAGAATTGTTAGGTTGCAACGATTGTTAGGTTCTAGTAGTGTTAATTGAAGTATTCAGATTCGTGATCGGCTTACTGATTCCCCCCCCCCCCCCTCCCGGTATGCCTTCGGTCCTTACACCGGGTCACCGTCGGGCGTCCTAGGCTTGCCGCTGGCCGTCCACCTCTCCCGAGCCTCACCGCTCGTCGGCAACCATCGCCTGACGCAGCGCCATGGCCGAGGCTCGTCCCACCATAGCTGTCACACCCGGTTTATAAAGACCAAACCAAGTGTATCGTTCGTGTGCCCAGGAATATGTTTCACACGTACCTGATAGTAACAGCGTAAATATCAGTATAACCATTGTCTTTATTCTGACATCGAGTCGGGGTTTATTACATAGATGCCACTAGGGTTAGACGGTACATGTCGATATACGCCGATGCAGTGGAAGACTCCATAGCTCCACAAGCAGTCGACGGGGGATTCTGCGTTTAGACGATATTTTCTTCATGGTACTCCACATCATCTCCATCTTCTGAGCAACATTTCATAAAAATAGGGAAAATAGCAAGCGTGAGTACGCTTTCGTACTCAGCAAGTGTGGGAAATATATGACATGCAAGCTTAAATTAAGAAAGGCTGACATAGAGGTTTATTTGCATAAATGCCGACTATGCCTATGACCATTTGAAAGGCGATCCTGTTTACTAGGTGTTTCATACTAACAAGTAAAATCATAAGGCCCAACACTATAATCATTCACTGCTTATAGAAATATCTGTGGGTTATACCACCCAAAAAACCATACCTGCTACTGCTTATCCAGCACGTAGCACAAACCAAACTTCTGCCACCGCTATGGCTTACCTAGCACGTAGCCCAATCCAATTCTTTATTTTCTACTATAGCTTATCCAACATGTAGCCCAAACTATTAATAAATTCCTGCTACAGCTTACCCAGCATGTAGCCCAACCATTTCATTCATAGCCCATGTGTGTTTTAACCGTGTGAGGTGTCCATGCGCTCATGACCATGAGCACGACTGTTATAACAGTTTTAACTCTGTAGAGGTGCATAACTTTACCCACAGGTTGCTAATTTCATCACCCGTCGGTGACTAAAATCTCCCTGTTACCCGAATCACACTGCCTTTGATGTGAAGGCCAGGAGATCACCACGAGGTCTTTCAAAGAGCTTTTCAGCCTGTCAAAGTGCCCACGCTCAGGTTTCACTGCTGTGAAAGTAAACCCTTCCTACAGAAGCTTCCTCTGGAGCCGTGGCTAGGAGTACACCCTCCATCACCTGAGGTGCGGAAGTAAACCCTTAACCATCCCCCTTTCCTTGAACACCCGTAGACTAGAAAAATATCTCACTATTGAACTAAGCCTACCCATATCAGCCCTGTGCTTTGCGTAGTAGACATGGTTAACACGCTCCACGAGTTGGTCCTACGAATTCTGGAACATGTATCGGCACTATCCCACTTCTCGTGCACGACGGCATCATACCAAACCAAACCATCCTGTCTAGATTCCTAGTTCCACTATGACCGTTATTATCATTAGCATCATCTCGTAGTAATCTAATTCATCATCGAGTCTCATAGTGGTTATATTCATTAACAGGATTTAAACCATTTCCAAATGACTACGACTAAGCATGACATATCCATCCTAGAGTACTACCCAAATCCGGGGCGATAAAGGAATAATATGGAAGGGTAAAGACATAGGATTCATATTAACTGCATGCATGTTTATAAAACATTTTAAAAACATAGGGTCAATATTGTGAATGGACACTTGCCTCTTTCCAAGAGTTGCTGTTGCTCAGAATCTTCAAACTCGAGGTTCTGGAAATTCTCGGACGGTTGATTCTCTACACGTCAATTGCGTCGGAAAAGCAAACAATACACACAAAAATAAGAAAACATTACACGAAACAATACTTTGAGCCTACAAAATCATTACGATGGATTCTACTTGTTCCTACGATCGCGTGAGCGCAAGAATCACTAAAAATCAGAGCTACGAGTAAAAAGTTATGCTAGTTTAAAGATCCAGGGGTTATCTGGAAATAGGTTAGAAAAGTTCTAGGGACTAAAATGTAATTATGAAAAAGTATAGAGGCTTTATTGTAAAACGTTAAGGATTAAAATATAATTATTTTAAAGTTCAAGAGCCTAAATGTACAATTACAGGACCTAAATATTAATTAAAATAAAGACGAGGGCTAATCTGTACAACTACCATTATCTTGGATTTATGAATTAATTTAAATAGAAAAAACTGGTGTACTCGGTCCACGGGGTTGTAGAATGGGGCTGGGCTCTCAGTGGGTAGACCACGGTGGACCAGACGGCTTCTGGACCGTCCATCCAGAGATGTGCGGCTCGGGGGGGGGGGGGGGGGGGGGGGCGAGTCGAGCATGCGCCGGGCTGGCGACGAAGGGCACGGCGACGGCGATCAACGATCTAGGGCTACGGGCCACTAAACTCGACGGGGCTTGCGCTAATCGAATGAGGAGGCCGAGGGGGTTCTTACCAGGCGGCTGCGCAGGGACGGCGAGGTTAGAGGAGGGCGGGCGACGTCGGCTCGTGGCGACAGAACTTGGACGGCGACGTTCGGCTACAGCGAGCGCAGAAAGGAGGAGAGAAGGGTGGGGTGCGGCGAGGAAGAAACGAAGGAGGCTATTTATAGGCCGAGGGGGATCGGAGGAAAGCGACGCGGGGGCGTGATTCAGGTGCGGTGGGGGCGACGACGGGACTCCACGACTGCGGGCGGCGGGTTCCGTGACACAACGCGTCGAGCAGCGCTTCATTGAAGACGACCACGACGAGCACAGAGACGCGGGGGCCCGGGCGGCGTTGCCGGCGAGCGTCGGTGGCGTCGGTGGCGTCCTGGCGCGGCTAGAGGAGGAAGACGACCGGCGGGCGCACTGGGCTGGGCCGGAAGGCCGAGCGGGCGAGGCGACTGGGCCAGACACGCGGCTGGGCCGAAAGGCCAGGGAGAAAAGAGAAAGCGGGAGGGGGAGATGGGCCGTGGCAGGGAAGAGAGAGGGGGAGAAGGGCTGGGCTGCGGGGAGGGATTTGGCCCAAGAGCACGAGTTGGCCCTTTTTCTTTTATTTTCCTTTTCTATTTCCTGGTTCTTTTCTACGCTAACCGAAATTACTTCCTAAACGTCTTTTTAAACATAATTTTCACCCAATAAAAATCCTAATACACTCTATCCAGCATGAATGCAGCAAAAATTTTATATTTTATTTTTCTTGGATGATTAATTATTAATGCTAATTCTCTAATTAATTAGGCAAACTTTAAGTTAATTCAATTTTGGAAAATTAGGGTGTTACAATAGCCCACCACCGAGCCGCGCCCGAGGCTAGGGATGCCCTAGCTGCCGTCTGTGTTTGGATTCGTCTTGGTGGTTCCTGGCATCGGCGTCAGAGCCCGTGAAAAAAAAGGAGAGCTGCTGGGATCTGAGAATGGGTTCGATTTGGGTGGAATTACTTGTCGCTGCAAGGATGCACACAAGGGCGGGCTGTAGGCAACTCGAATCTCTCGGGAAAACAAATCGAGTCTCGGGACAAGAAATCACGCCCGCCGGCACGCGAAGACTCGTCGACCCAGGAAGCGTGGAATCGCTGCGGCGTACGTGCGTGGGTTCGAACTTCAGATTTTGGCCGATAACTCTTCGATGCAAGCCAAATTACTCTAATGACCTGTGGTGGCATTTATGTACATAGTAGACTTAGAAAGTCAATTACTACTCTGTCGTTGTGAATGTTCATGGTGTGGAGGGTTGGCAACTGGTTCGGGAGAAAGACTGCGCTCCAACATTTGATGCTTCCTTCCTCCTCTTCATCTAATCCCTTTCAGACAAAGAGGTGGCCTATGTTCTTTTACATGATCTGGCGAATTTGAATCTTGTTTCTTCTTCTTTGTTTATTCCAGTACTTTTGGAACAATAGTACTTGCCTGTAGTGTGGGGCACATTTCATTTTCTATGTCTCTATGTTTTTGCTTTAACCCCATTTCATTTTGTGTTAGGTGCAGTTCCAGTTTAAAGCCTAAAAATAAAGAACTCCACAATTTAGTTTAGGAAAAACTGTACCATTGCTCCTGTTTTGGAACTCAAACGTCTCTATGTCCTCCTAAAATCGTAGTTAGCACCATTGCCCCTAAAATTCAAAACTGAAGATTTTGTTTGTCCTTGTTTTCTTGTCATGTTAGGTAGAAGTACCTATGTTTTTAATTTTTTTTAAAATAATATTGAACAAATGAACTATGGTCATAAAAGGAAAAAAAATGTCCTTTACTAACTATTAAAAATTAGAAACATGTTTATGACTCAGATTTAAAAAATAGGGACGTGCTATGATTCAGATTCAAAAATAGAAGCAATAATACCAATTGAAATATTACAAGAATAAACTTACTATGAGAAACCAAAGTAGATGCATTATGGCATTCATGTCTAACACTTTTTTTAATTCCATCTAGGTACTACCTAGCACCATTGAGCCCCGTGCGCTACCGCTGCACACATACCAAAATAGTTGTCCTTCCTCCGTCGACCAGAGCAGCTATCCTTACTCTCAAACAACTTAACGTACGTAGGAAATTCCATTGTCCCGCCTTCTGTAATTTAGGGGCTATTCTTTTCTTGCTTACTAAAATTTAGTCTTATCACATCAAATGTTTGACTATAAATCAAAAATATTAAACATAGACTAAGTACAAAATCAATTACTACATAGATAGAAATTGATTTGCGTCTCACAAATTAGACTAGGGCTTATATAATTACTTTTATAATTAACTTATATTTAATTATCCTAATTAGCATTCAAATATTCAATATGACACAGCGAGACTTTTCCTTTTTATATCTCAGACAACTTTTTGTTATTTTTCTCTCGTTTGTAATTTTTCTCCTTGTTCCAACTTGCTCTTGATTTTCTTCCTCAAAGTCAACCTGCACTTGTTCTTTGTTATTAGATAATAAGTTGAGAGTGTTCAACTCCAGCTCTTCGTTTTTTTAGGATTTAAGTAGGGATCTGGTGGATTCATGGCAAGAAGAATGAGGGAATACTCCATCTGGATCTAGAGAATAAAGAAGGAAGAGAAAGAAAATAAAAATATTAAAAAGTCATCACGGGCATAAAGGAAGAACGAGAGCTTCAGTGCTCGGCAGGTGACCTTGGCCGGGATATTTGCACTGAACGCAGGATATGTCGGGCATCGAACGCGGAGTGGGAAAATTCCCTGGACATGGGATGTCTGGGAACCCTGTCCGACGTGCTAGGAATCCTGCAGTTGACCGCGTGGGGATCACAAAGTGGTCCTCTCCTCTCTGCTCGTTGTATCCCGAGGGAGATCGCACAATTCAGGACCGTATGATCATACATGGCCACATGTACGCGTGAGAATTATATTCGCGTTCTCTCTACCGAACCAGTGACGCTCTAGCGTAACTAAACCTCTCCCGGCCCCCTTGTTGCTGGTTGTAAAAGTGAAACTTGGCGTTTGTCGCCATGCCCCCATCCATCATTTCATAAATTCATCACCAAAGTTTTCAGTGTTCTCTACTGTGACGAGAATATCGTTGATGACCATATTTGTACTAGTAAATTGAGAGATCACACACACAAAAAAGCAAGTCTCGAGAATTCTGTTATTCTAAAATATTTCTTTCATTAGCATACTGTTTCTTTTTAACAGTATGTCTATTATGAGACTTATTACAGTTATTACTCCTGGTCTCGAACTTCTTGGTACATAGTTTTAATGTGATTAGAGTAATCATCACTATCATTTTCCACACTGTCGTCTAGCAGCACATTACCTATATTAATAGATATATGGAGTATAAACCTAGCACAGTAACATCGTCTATCCTTCTCCCTCCGTTTGACCCTTAAAGAAAAACTTTACGCATCGGATACTTCATGACAGTCCTTTTTTTTCGAGTATATGGCAGCCCTTTTTATAGTATAGCGACCGAGGAATTGAAATTTGTGCAGGAAATCCCGTCATCACGGGCATAGTACGTACCTTCAGTTTTCACACCCACCAACCCACGACTCTCCTGTTCTATTTGGTCTTTCTGTTTTCACACTTGGCTGCTTCTTGCTCCTTTCATTATGCTTCCCATGCATCTTTTTTTGAAGGAAGATTCCCATGCATCTTCCGTGGTGCTGGTCTTTAAACGATTGAGATCCACAGCTTGATACCTGTAGGTTCTTGCAGGCTACAGGCCCTTTTCAGGTACGCGCAGAGTTGCTAGCTTTGACAACATTTATGTGCTTGCTGAAAGATCTAGTTTCAGAACCTGTTACTAGTAAACTTTGTGATTCTTTTGATCTGTAATGTGGTGTTTGAGATCGAGGCGCCTCCGCCATCTATCCAAAACATCACCGCCGAGCACCCATCTGGCCGCCGGCAGCGGCTGCTCTGAAGCCGGAGGCCGTCGCTGGTTCTACCCCTACCCCCCAAATACACAGCGCCTCCTTGAAAACTCCAAAACCAATAACGGAGAAAAACAAGGCACAGACATCTGCTCGGGGGTTATTATGTAGGCCAAGCACTGCGCAACCACATTCTATTGGGTCTGTTTGCTTTAAGTTTCAAATCCAGGAGTGTCACTCAGAATCTTTGCTTCTGCACTTGCCTCCCATTGCTATTGTTGCAAGTGACCAGGGGTTTAGTTTTTCCAGCTTGATGTAGCAAATGATACGCTAGTTTATAAACTTCCTGGCATAGATCATGCATTGTATATGTTCACCATGTCTTTATTTTATATTTTTTTCCAGTTGCAACATTTAAAAGCTCCTGTTCGGAGCAACGAATGAGATATTCAAGCTACAGTGTTCTTTTGAAGGATTTCTTTTACCTTTACCTTCAAATATTTTTTTTCGAGCAATTCAGTGGGGGGGGGGGGGATCGGAGGATCCCCACCTATACTCATTATATTACTTTAATTTCGAATATGTATTTTATACTTAGAATGGAGAGCATGTCTAAACAAAGAACGGGCAGCATAATTAAGGAACTAAAGGCCCTGGAGTGCATGCTCAACGGAAGTGAGGAACCAAGTAATCTAACGTTACCAGCCTTAAAATACATCACAAACGATTTCTCCAAAAAGCAGAAAATTGGTGGTGGTGGATGCGGAGAGGTTTACAAGGTAACTATTATATTATCTTATTTTTATTTTGGAACAGATGCTTCAAACTTCTTTCCAGCACATCTTAACATGATTCAAATATTCACCTAAAAGAACTTGACCCAAAATGCATGGCCGTGCTCATGAGAGATGTTAAACAGGGCATCCTGCCAAATGGGGCTTTTGTTGCTGTGAAGAAACTTTTCAACAATCATACAATCGATGAGAGGCAGTTTCGTCAGGAGGTTCAAAGCATGATGATGGTTGAGCACCCAAATATTGTATGTTTTATTGGTTACTGTTCTCATACAGAGCAGAAAGCAATGACAATTGAAGGGAAATTTGTTATGGTCGACATGCGAGAAAGATTGCTCTGTTTTGAGTATATCCGTAACGGAAGTCTTGATAACTATCTCACCGGTATGACACGAGACAAATATCATGTACAGTTATTTCCTCTATTACTTCTTCATCATCCCTTTGTCCACTTCTACTTTTATGTCACGGTCATTCAGTAATGTCTTATAAGGGACAGATGGGACAAAACACAATAATCCATCATATTTTTTTGCCGATGCATGAATCAAAGATCGAAGGATTTCATGCTTCTGTACTACTCTTATATTTTCATTTTACATCTCCAGATGAATTAAGAGGACTTGAATGGTATACACGTTATAAAATAATTAAGGGCATTTGCGAGGGTTTGCATCATCTTCATAAGGAAAAGGGTATTATTCACATGGACCTTAAACCTGCCAACGTACTACTGGATGATCATATGGAGCCAAAGATTGCTGATTTTGGGATTTCAAGATTTGATGAAAAATCATATACCAAAAGCGATTCTCGTCTCTGCTCACCGTAAGCTACACATATGGACAATTTATTAATTTATCCTTGCATTTACTCCTTTAAAGTTTCCTTATGTGATAATACATTGTTGTCACGTTTTCATGCAGACAATATTGTGCCCCGGAATACAGACTAGATGGCAAAATGTCACTGAAGTCAGACGTTTTCAGTTTAGGTGTCATAATCATAGAGCTGGTGACCGGGAGCAAAGAGGAACCCGATACTACTAATGTAAGAGTTATTTATCCTTGTGTAGAAGAAAAAAACAAAACAAAGGCAGAACATTACCATAATACTAAAATGAAAACTTCTGCTAGCAGCTAAATCTAGTTTCAAAACTTGAATGTTGCACTATTTTATATAGGGAAAAGAAAACTCCTTTGATGCTATTGTAATGTTTTTGAATCCTTCATTTGGCATCGCAAAATTGTTTATCCGTGTATGTCATTAGGTTGCAATTTGGCTCTCGTTTTGCTTTCAGCGTTCAGCGTTGTGATGCTATATATTGTAGTTCAGGGTGTGATTTTTAGCTTTTAGTTTATTTTCCAAAAGCTGGCTTTCGGCGTTCCAAAATTCATATCAAAAGCTCGTTGTTTGTTTGGGCTTCTGGCTTTTTGAGTTAAAAAACAGTCAAGAAATCCAAACATAGCGGTCGTTAATGGTTTACAACGATGGAATAGATGACAATGGTATAAATGGAAACAAAATTGCAACCCAATGGCATGCATATATGATATTACTAGTTTTATGATAGCAAACAAGAGATTCGAAAAAGGTTACAATGACTTCAAGGAATTTTCCCTATTCAATAAATCATGAGCATACCAACTATCATGAATGTCAATACAAAATGGGGAATGACACATGCTATTAAAAAAACCAAAGAAATGGGCAAAGTTTAAGTATTTAGTTCATTCATCTCACAGTCCGGGAAGTGTAGATTTCATTCTTTTCTTATATAATGACAAATTTAACAAGAGATGTAGCCGTTACCTGTTTGCAAAATTTGTACAATGATTGAAGTCGAGCTGATTTGCTTGGTATGTTTGATCTGGTGCATATGCACATCGATTGACTGAATTCCACCTAAATATTCTATGTCACTCCGTGAACATGGTTGCAGGTACTTAGAAGGTGGAGGCACAGGTGGAAGCAGTCATCTAAACATTCACTTTTGGAATATAAACAGCTGACTAAATGCATAGAATTGGCACTGAGGTGCCTCGATGAAGAACCACTAGAAAGACTGACCAGGTAAGGTCGCATGCTCTCTGGAACCTCAGGAGTATCCTAGTAGCTTCAACAGCTCGCCAATTAAATTCGATACCACACAGTGTCATATGCTGGATTGCTGGTATACGACACACTTTCTCCCACGGATCCTTAAGAACTGTGAGAGGGTAAACTCTCTCCCATGGTTTCGAGCCGGGTCGTGAGAGATAGCAATTTTATTCCACGACTCAATTCATGAACCGCGTGAAAGGGATGAAGCAGGTTCACGAGAATCCCATGATAGGACTTGTGCTAGTTCTTTTTTTTCGAACTAATGAGCAGGAGCACAGCTCTTTCATTTAAGTAAGAGAAAAGAGATCAAAAGTTTCAGTACATAGTGTTTATTACATGAACAATATTAATAAAAGATCATCCATGATCATAAAAAATCACGCAACTAGAATTACTCATTATGTTCTTCCTGCTGCCTATATGCCAGTTGTCTCATTTTCATCTCCTCTCAAATTAAGGCAAAAACTTGTTGCGGCTGCATTTCTTGACGTTGGACAGTTCTTTGGTTGCGCTCCTTCCATATACTCCAGGCCGTATAGATGACCGCTGCTGCAATTTGTTTCTTCTCGCGTGCATCTTTTATTGTCATTCTTTCATTTCACCATTCCTTCAGGGTCATGCACAACTCCGGGCTCTGTATATTTTACAAGGAGTTTCTGGCCAGTAGAGTAGTTTAAGGGTCATTTCATAATTATATTATTAATTAATAATTTTATGTTATTTTTACAATAGAACATTAACCCTCTATCAAATCATTTAAACATTAGCTTATATTAAAAATATAAAATATTAGTTATTAATTAGACTATTTATTTAACTTTATTTATAACAATAAAAAATAGTTATAAATCTACCATTATTTTTTTCGATATTATCCTCAAATTGATTTTTTTAGAAAAAAAAATACATTAATCAATATCTCAGCCTCTGCATCAACTGATACATGTGGCATTCAGTTATTACAATCAAAGAAACCTAAAAGAAACAACACCATGGAATCTAGAACACAAAGTTTTTATCCATAAGTTTTAAAACTAAGACATTATTCTATTGGAGAAGCGCCACCCATTTACAGCAAAAAACTCAATTGCTACAGTCTCAAGGCGCCTGCAAGCCGTCTTCATGAATGGGCGCTCATCTGCCTTCAATAAGAGAGACCAGAATCTCGCCCAATAAGTGCCTCTGAAAATAACCTGTAGAAACGATGGTATTTGTGATTTATCAAAAATAACATCAGTACACAGCCAAATAGCCTAACACAAGCTAGATACGTCACTCCAAATAATTTTTTTAGCTTTGACATTCATACTGTATAACCAGTCCGAGAACATATGAATGAAGTTAATGGGTAGAGCAATATTAAAAGTGACATGAAACACTCTCCAAATAAAATGAGCCAGTGGACAGTCAAAGAATAAATGTTGGATACTCTCACTTAGATTACAGAAACAACATTTAGTACTCCCCCTCCCAATTACGCCTAGATAAGTTATCTTTAGTCAGAGTAACACCTTTATACAAGTACCTAAAAACACCTTAGTTTTGAGGGGAACCCTTATATTCCACATATGCATAGTAAAGGGCAATGCCTGTGTTGTTGAAAGAGCACGGTACATGGATTTCACTAAGAAAGACCCATTTTGATGTAGTTCCCATCTAAATGAATCTGAATGAGTATACAAATTCATATGAGACACTGCTAACACCAGCTGGTACCAAGACGCTAAGTTTTGCCCCATCGAGCCTCTCCTAAATGAGACATTTAACGGGGTAGAAGACATAACCGACGCGACCATGACATGTTTCCTCCTAGTTAGGTTGTATAGGTTAGGAAATCTGTCCATCAAACGAGAGTTACCCAACCACAAATCTTCCCAAAACCTAATTTGAGTTCCATCACCAAGATGGAGGCTCCCCAAGCGAATGAACTTGTACTTAGCTCCTAAAATACTCACCCAAAAGTGTGAGTCACCGCCCACATGTTGAACCTGCGTAAGAGACCTAGACTGCAAATATTTTCATTATAAAATATTTTGCCAAATTCCATCAGCGTTGAATAGCATGAAAAGCCACTTGCTTAACATGCACTTGTTTTGAGTCTGCAAATTCAAAATCCTCAAACCACCTTGATCTCTTGGAGTGCACAAAATGCTCCATTTTGTCAAGCGATATTTCTTTTTATGACCCTCATTCTGCCAATAAATCTAGATCTATAGTAATCCAGTTTCTCCAAAACTCCCTTTGGAACCTCAAAGAAAGAGAACATAAAAAGGGGCAAGCTGCTGAGGACTGAGTTGATTAAGGTGAGTCATCCGCCAACTGATAGCATTTTATTCCTCTAACAAGTCAATCTTTTATAAAACCTTTCTTCAACGTGTTTCCAATCCGCATTAGCTAAACTATGATGATGCATTGGAATCCCTAGATATCAGAAAGGGAGGGCACCCAGCTCACATCTAAATATATCAGTATATTGTTGTTGAAAGTCAACTGCCTCTCTGTAGCAAAAAAACTCACTCTTATGAAAATTGATCTTAAGCCCAGACAATTGCTCAAAAGCACATAGCAATAACTTGAGATTTCTAGCTTCCTCTACATTATGTTCTAGCAGAAGTATCGTATCATCAGCATATTGAAGGATGAACAGTCCATCATCTACAAGATGTGGGACTACTCCTCTGAAATGACTATTGTCTTTTGCTCACTCAGCTAAAATGGAAAGAAAATCCACAGCCAAATTGAACAAAATTGGAGAAAGAGGGTCACCCTGCCGAACCCCCTTCCTGGTTTGAAAGTAATGGCCCACATCATCATTTAGTTTGATTGCGACACTCCCTCTCTCCATCACTCGACTCATCCACCTGCACCACTTAGGTGAAAATCCTTTAAGTCTGAGTACTTGTTGTAAAAAAAGTCCATTTAATGTTATCATAAGCTTTTTTAAAGTCTAATTTTAGTATGACCGCACTATTTTTTTTCCTATGTATCTCATGCAGCATCTCATGAAGAGTGACTACCCCATCAAGAATGTATTGACCCGGTATAAAAGCAGACTGAGACTATAAGATATATGGGTCTACCATGTGACATAGTCTATTATTCAGCACATAAAAATTGTAAAGCTTACGTTTAAAAGGCAAACCGGTCGATATTGTTGGATGCACGTAGCATCTGATTTTCTGAGCAACAATGTAATCAGACCAAAATTAAGGCTATGAATTGATAGGTCACCATTATAAAAGGTATTAAACAAGCTCATTAAATCATCTTTAACCAATTTCCAAAAAAATTGGTAAAACTCTGCCAAAAAACCATCCGGTCCGGGGCCTTATTGGGCTCCATCTGGAAAACCGCCTCCTTTATCTACTTCTCTGAAAAAGGCGCAGTGAGAAACTCATTCTCCTGCGAGGAGAGCTGTGGTATATCCTCTCTCATACTCTCGTCAATGACAAACTCATTGTCATTGTGAGGGTCAAAGAGGTTTCTATAGTAATCGGTGATATAGCGCTTAAGGTTGTTATGACCCGCTATAATACCCTCCTCTTGCTCTAGTTGAAAAATTAGGTCTTTCTATGTCTTCCGCTTGCTAAAAGTTGAAAGTATTTAGTATTATTATCTTCCTATAACAGCCTAGTTGCTTTGGATCTCTGGATCTAATAAATTTCTTCTTCCTTTAAAAGAACACATAGTTCTCTTATAAGGGCCATTCTGGTCTCACTCTCAGTCTGTGAAAGCACTAAGTTTTCAGCTTTTCTATCTAGAACATCCAAGTCCCTTAACAGTTTAAGGTTTCTTGATCTAGTATGTGCACTCTCATTCCTTGCCCATCTTTTTAAATAATGTTGAACCCTTCGAATTTTAGATTGCCATCACTCTAACGTTGATGAGTCCATATTCGTAGATTGCCACACAGCTGCAATTCATTTATAGAATCCTTCTTTGAGGAACCAACCAAGTTCAAACCTAAACTGATTCAAATTCCCTCTATGGTTATGGTGGCCCATCGTTAGAAGGAGAGGTGTATGATCAGAAATCTCTCTCGTGAGGGCTTGTATTGAAGCTAAAGGAAACTTCGTTTCCCACTCCGTACTCACCAAGATACGATCTAGCTTTTCATAAGTTGGAGTATCTGCATAATTTGCCCAAGTGAACTGTCTACCAGACAACTCTAGCTCCCTCAGGTTTAAAGTGTCAATAATAGCATTAAATAAATTGGGCCAATGGCTCTAAAATCTATCATTATTTTTTTCTGACAGACTGCGAATAATATTAAAACCATCTCCAACTAATAGAGGACGATTCTTAGATCCGCATTCGTGCACCAACTCAGAAAGGAACTCATCCTTGAATTTGTCTTGCGCTACACCATACACCGTCATGAGAGCCCATTTAAAACCGTCTACCTTATTAGTTAGCTTAAATTTAATAAAGAAATCATCCGATTCAGTACTCTCCACCACGAAGTTGGATAAGTTGACCCCTAACAAGATTCCACCCGACCTACCCCTAGGTGGAGTCCTAAACCAAAAAAAGTTTGCTCCCGCACAAAAATGATCAAGACACTCTGATGTGAATGACAATTTTCTAGTCTCAAGAATGGAAGTAAAGTCGAGATTATACTCTCTAGCAGTATCATACAGGAACCCGTGTTTGGCCAAGTCACGAAGACCGTGGCTATTCCAAAAATGCCTTTCATTAAAAAGCTATTTTTTTCTTGGCTTTTAACTTTCTATTTGAAGTCCCTCTTTTTCTCACAACTTTAACTTCTTTAATGGGGACATCAAATTGATAAAATACTGGCTAATTATAAAAATATTCACCATTGGATCAAACTACTGGCCAATAATTTCTCAAAACTACTAGCCTCACACCTTATATTGCACTATAGTTTTTTCTAATTAACAAGTTTGGTCAGTGTATCTGCATTCTGCATTCTCCATAGGCTTCTCATCCAATTATCATTTTGGAGTTCTTCATACTTGTTCTTTCTCTATGCTAGCTTCTGTCTCTATAAGTCTCTTCATGAACCAAAGAATACTACATGAAGCAAGTATAGTAATAAAATCCAAATCAGTCTCCTGTTGTAAGCAGCACCAGTGATGACATGTGATGTATGCTTGTAAGCAGCCATCTAGTACCGTTGCTTCTTTGTTTTTAAAAGTCTAAATTCTTGCAGAGAAATGGGTTAAAAGAAAAAATTTCTGCTGGTGTACATCAACAGGTGAGCTAGCAGACTGGTGAGAGTAGGGTCAATTGCAGGATGTCTTGTTTACCAACCACGAACACTACAATAGTATGTCCCTGATTAAAAATCAGGAATGAAAACTACAGATTTCTTTTATTTCTCGGATGTTGACTCATATGGTTCGGTGCAAAAACCATGGGAGAAAGTACTTAGTTCCACGGTAAT
The DNA here is from genome assembly GCA_030378355.1 of Eleusine indica. Classification (NCBI taxonomy): domain Eukaryota; kingdom Viridiplantae; phylum Streptophyta; class Magnoliopsida; order Poales; family Poaceae; genus Eleusine; species Eleusine indica. The sequence continues at coordinate 54,280,068 of CM059494.1, forward strand.
ATTAACCATGGCTGAAAAATACGACTTTTTCTGACCCAATATCTCTCAAGACTGCGTCTCCGTGGGAGATAACCATTTATGAGCTCTTGTGTGGTAGTGATTATGACTATAGATAATGGAAGTTTTGGATATTTGTTGATGATAATATATGTATCTCTATCTCTTTATTCGCAGGTATCATCATGCTTGGAGGAAATGCTAGGGATTGAGCCACTCGAGCTGCATTTCGCTTTTAAGAAAAACAGGATTATATCGTGCAAACTTCAACTAACTAATGAAACAGATGATTGCTTTGCATTCAGAATTGAAGCGATGAACCCACTGCAATACTGCATAGAACCTATCAAAGGTGTCGTTCCACCAGGATCCAAGTGTAGTGTCACCATAATGACACAAACACGGGTGCATGCACCAGAGCATAAACACTTCAAGGATGCGTTCACTCTGCAGAGTACCAGAGTGGATGGGTGGCTTACAGCTATGAGTATAACTAAGGACGTGTTCAGTGAAAAAACGGAGAGAGTTGTTGATAAGGTTAATTTGACTGTTGTTTTTGACACAACGCCAATACCTGAGGAACCCAAGGATTTGTCAGTTTTGCCAGAAATACTGCAGGATGAAGTCGGTCAAGGGACAGGAAAGGCATCTGATGACCTAGGATTATGTGCTCCAAAAGTAGGAACATCCTCTCAAGTTATCATGTTTTTTAAAAAAATTACGAAAACAAGGGAGAGGCCCCTGCTGATATGAAATCTAAGATCATGCTTTCCCCCATCCTATATGAAATCTAAGATATGAAATCACAAAAAAGTCGCTTGACTTGCCACTTTGCAACATCATCGCATGAATCTGTCCAAGTAAACAATGGAAAGATGCTTAGTTCTTTCAACAACTTCGAAGAGTCCCATTGGAAGAGAATAAGGAAGCTGCCCACTCACACATACATTGAATATCCTGTTTAGTGACGCATTGTCTATATTTAAGGAAATTAATTTACTATTCACTTCTATAATGTCTAGATTATTTCTGTATTCTTTTTAAACATATACTCAAAACAGTAAATTTTACAAAACTTATGGAATTTTCAGGTTTTTTATTTGCAGCTGCATTCATTTTCTATGCCCATGTTTTCTCCTTTGCTCTGTTTTTAGTTCACATATTCCAAATATGCCCTAATTAAGTATTACTTACGTACTTTGTTCGCATGACTCAACTATATTTTGAATAGGTATTGCCACGAAATCTATGGTCGGGTCTTTGCTGCTTTTCCTTTCGATGTCGTCGGGCTAAAAAGGCAAGTGTACAGTAACCTGTAGTTTTGTTATGATTGTTATATGTATCATGCTAAGTTGAAAACCATGCAAATGCTTAATAAGTCTTGTTTCCTTTTATTTCCATGCCTTTCATATGATGCTTAAGTTTACATGTGGTTGATATACATACTAATTTTGAAGAGTGATGGTCATTATGGAGCTACACATTTACATCATACTCATATCATCATGAGATAGAGTTCTCTCACAAAGTGGGTCCCCGGTCGTCATGTAATCAATATATATGCTCTGTTTGCATCCCGGTTTACAAAACCTTACTTAGTAACTGTTTGTTGGATTATTATTATAGTTTGTTAGATTATTATTATAGTTTGCACATGCTTTTTTTTTACTAATTTGGTTATCCTGTAGCTTTTGGTAGTATGTGTTTTGTTATTTTGGACTGTTGATAAGCTATCTCACTTGTCGCTTTATTTTTTCCGTTGGTGCATTTTTACCCATGCCAGATCTGAGTGAGCACATGTTTATATAGAGTAGTCATGTACCCTCTCCATCCACTTATACAAGGCGTATTTATCAAAATATTTTTTTCATTATTTTAGTGCATATTTCTGTTGACTCCTTGTACTATATGTGCATGGCTATTAGGCTACGCTTAGGTTATTGGTGCATGCCTCTTTGTCTTGCCTCTATAATTAATACAAACGATATCTATTAGGCTATGAGAGGAAAAATTGTACCAAGGTGATAAAAAAAGTGACAGATACGACATATAGGTGAGTTGAATAAAAAAATGTGAGAATAGCATATTAGGTGAGTTCCATAAGAACATGACATAGAGGCATGTCGTCATATATCTCTTATTGTCTTACCGCGAGCTGAAAAAGAATCTGGCAAACCATGTATAGTGTTAGACTTTCTGGTTGGAACGGCATGTTGTTGTGAATATTTCATATGGAACGTTATCACTAATTAGTTGAAAATCATTAAATAAAAATCTTGATATTTCACATAATGGTAATCAATCTGGATCACGCTTGGTACCTGCATGCATGCAGTAAATCATGCATGGGCATGCATTCGGATAAAATGGAGTGACCGGTTTGCATGTAAACCAAATTAATGCATTTTCCTATTATTTGTCCTCCTAAAATTTCAATGGCCCAGATTCATTTCTTATCTTACACCCTAAGATGCAAGAGAAGAGAGTCGGGACTACCCTAAAAGAGCCCTTATATTAAATATTTTTGTGTTTCGTTTGTTGTATCTCCATAAGTTATTGAGAATAACGCTTTAGCTAAAAGACCATTTTGACCTTATGATGAAACAGGTGCCATCCTCTGATATGCTTGGCAGTTCAAAGCACGACGAAGAACCTCCCACTCCAAAACCACAAGAACACCGTCTTTCTCCCATGGCTATAGCCTGTTCTAGGATAGATCTCCCAGCGATCCATCAGATTTTAGTGACAGCAGGATACAAGGATGATGATCTGTGTGTCGACGAGGTAACGATGAAAGCATTTCGTTACTGCTATCCTTTCAGCCGGGTATAACTCCTATCCTTAAAAATGCTATCTTTGCTGCAGCTGTCATTCCAGCAGTGGACAACGCAAATGCAGTTCTGTTTAAACGCTAGAAGAGTCGGTGACAACGCTTTTGGAGATAAAGTATTCGAGGCTGCCATAGAACGTTATACAGCGGTATGATGTATATCATATTAGGAAGAATAACACCCTGGAATGCAGCTTATATTTTTTTCCCTACGTTTCCATGTGTTGCAGGCTATTGATGAAGTGCCGGGGCACTCAATAGTAATATATGCTAGACGAAGCTTGTGCCACCTCATGTGTGATCAGCCTGAAGCTGCCTTCCGTGATGCAGTGCTGACGGAATATATACTCCCCGGTTGGCCAACCGCTCTCTATTTGAAAGCTGTTGCACTTTCAGAATTAAATATGCAGAGTGATGCTATGAACATGTTCAACGAGGGAGTGAAGCAAGAAGAAGAGTTGATGCGGAAGAGGGGGCTGTGGTGAAGCTAGAGCAAATATGCTAGGGGTACAAAACTTCACGATCTACGGAAAAAGTACCTTATTGAGCTGCCTGAGGATGCATAGTGTTGGATTTGGAGGGTGCACATATGGTGAAAAATTAGCCAATTATATATAAGTAAAATTTTGTATTTCGTGGGTGCATTTGGACCGCCCAACACAACACATGTAGCTCAGTGCGAGGGAGCTTCTGCAGATGAAACTGCAAGCGGACCAAAAAGATGCAGGAGGGCATGTACGGATGAAGGCAAGGCAGGAGGCCGCGCGCTCTGGAATCATCGCCAACGCCTTTAGCTAGGCTACAGGATCATCTAGACGCTCACCTCCTCAAAAAAGAAACTTTACTTCTTTCCCTTCCACTTTCTAGATTAGGAAAGTGTACTCAACTTCTTTCTATTTTAAGCATATTGTTGTAGTAGAATATTTTATTTCACTACTACAAAAAGGATTTTTTGTGACATTATATCCAAGATTACTCTAGTGGGGGGCATTTGAAATTTCATTACATTTCGCCATCACATTCCCTTGTGTTCTCTGTGTTGCGAGAACCTGTGCTGAAACCCATCTAAATTATCGCAGATCCTTTAGAACGCCGCCCTTGCCGCTCTCTGTCACGATGTTCATGGGCTGAGGTTGCCAAGAGCTAGCCTGATCATCGTCGAGTGTCTGCACCTGTTCTTCGCCAAGCGGCAGGATGATCTGCACCTCCTTCTCTGGCAACGCATCATTGATCACTGCCTAACCCTTGTGGTGAGCTCCAGACCCTCCCCACGTCTCCTCTTTCTCCTAGGACGAGCATCCTAGACGCCTGCGACGTCTTTGATGATTTGTTGCTTGCTTCGTGCTCTGTTTCCAAGTGTGCAGCCGCTATGCCTGATGGGAGAACTTTGCATTCCACCCGGTAGCACCACTACGGGAGAGCTCGACTTTACCGTATGCCCGACCTTGTGCCATGGGCCTTGAGTCAGTCACACAGCAAAGAGCATTTTTGCCGTGTATCACTAAGAAAACCCACGGCACAAAGAGAACACACGGCAAATCTATTCTTTGCCGTGAGCCTATGTGAATACACATGACAAAAATTGAGTTTGCCATGTGCTAAGATACGGACACACGGTAAACAGGCCTCTAATGGTTGGTAGCCGAGGCGGGCTGGACGGCCCTCACGGCCGTTAGGCCTTTGCCGTGAGCCAGGTCAAGAGGCACACGGCAAACAAGCCATATGAGCATATTTACCCCGTGTTATTTGTTGACATACGGTAAAAAATTTTCTTTCCTTCACCTTTTACCCACTAATTTTTTTTGGTTCATATCATTTGCATGGTACTTACAAATTGATATTTGCTTAAATTTTTAACTTTGTTTGATATTTTAATTTATTGTTTTAATTATTTTGTGAAAATTCAAATTTGAACTGTAAGAGGTTCGAATAATGAAATATGTGGATAAAAAATTGATATTTCATGCTAATGATTCTTATTTGATTTCGTATATATGAAATAACAAGAAAAATCATGTACATTGTACATGAAATATAATAATCACTGTGTGGTTGAATAGAAATTAAATTTTAAAAAACATACAGAGTTTTAAAATTGTAAAATTTGTCCTGGCATCCTTATATGATACGTAGAGGCTGTGATAAAAAGTAGAAAATATTTCGTGCAAGTTGTGTTGTATGTTGCTCACAAATCGAAGAATCTCCGTAAAAAAATCCAAGTATTGAATTGGAACCTCTCAGATTTTGCATACAAACGACAGTCAAGTGAAGTTTTCACTTCAACCAAATTTATATAAGCAACATTGCGTATAAATAGTGCATGAGAGAAATTTGATCATTTTATAAAATTTGTAAGTAATTATAATTTTTTTAGAAAAGGCTGTAAAATGTTTGTTGTGTGCCTGCTGACGAGGCACACGACAAAGGGGACATTTGCCGTATGGGATTTCAGGGTACACGACAAAGATGGTGGGTCAACGCTCTTTGCAGTGTGCCGTCTTTGCCGTGTGTCTGCTGACATGGCACACAGCAAAGTTTTCGGGTATATCCCGATCTGGATCAGGACTTTGGCCAATTTTGGCCTTCGTCTTCTTCCCCACAGCCGCGCCTCTGCCCTTCCTCGCCGTCGCGCCTCCGCCCACTCTCGCCGTACCGTCGTCCTCGCGCCTTCGCCCACCCCCGCCGTGCCTCTGCCCTTCCTCGCCGCCGCGCCTTCGCCCTCCCCTACCGCGCCATCGTCCTCGCGCCTCCGCCCGCCCCCGCCGTGCTTTTGCCCTTCCTCGCCGCCGTGCCTCCGCCCGCCCCCGCCGCGCCTCTGCCCGCCCCCGCCACGCCTCTGTCCTTCCCCTCCGCCGCGCCGTCGTCCTCGCGCCGGAGTGCCACGCTGGGCCTCGGCCTCGGCCCTCCCGTCCGCCGCCCCGACTCGACAGTGTCGCGCCACCGTCATCCCCGCGCTGCAGCGCTGCCTTCTCACTGTCCACGGCCGCCTCCCCCTCGCCGGAGCACAGGCGCCTCCCCCTCGCCTCGACCCCGAGCACGGCCGCCTTCCTGAACTGAGGTAAGTTTTCTTTTCTTTTTTTAACAAAAGATTAGTGTAAAATAGTAATTAGGGTTAATTTAACTATAGTGTTAGGGTCAGCTTAGTGTTAGTGTTATCTTAGTGTTAGTGTTAGGGTTAGCTTAGTAATAATTTTAGTGATAGGGTTAATTTTAGTGTTAGCTTAGTGTTAGTGTTAGTAATAATTATAGTGTTAGAGTTAGCTTAGTAATAATTTTAATGTTAATTAATTGTAGTAATAATTTTAGTGCATGCTAGTAATCCCAAGCAAGAAAACAAACGAACACCTCTCACCTCATTTTTTTTTGTTTAATCTATTGAATTCAACGCTCGGGGTCGATTACTAAACTAGCTCAAAAATATCATCATTTTAGATTGTTGACACACAAATACTTACTTGTCATGAGACTAGACTAGTCAACTGAATTTGATGAATCTGTAGTTGTTCATATGAATTATCTATGTAACTTTTGTTTGTTTCAAATTCAAAGAGGATATATGCTTCATGTAATTTAGAACTAAAAGACCTATTCTTTTTTTTATGCATGGAAACGCTTTTGCACTTTCCTCGACCCGTCACTTTGCTGGATAACTAGGTACATGAGGCATGGAGTCAATGGCCTGAGGGGAATCAAGATGAGGAGTTGTCGCCAGCTGGTGGGCAAGGCTTTCGTCGTCAGTGAATTTTCTATCTTAATATTTTTCTTGTTTGAGTTTATGAACTGTCTGGGATGTCATGTGAATAATTGTTATGTTTCTGAACCTCCTATATGATGATTATTATGAAACATTTATGTTGAGAATCTCCGGTATGATATTTGGATGCCAGTGATGATATTTGAATTATTGTGATTATATATGTTGAATATTGGTTGTTTTTTTAGTTCGAAGACAACTAATTTTAATAGATTGCTGATAGATTATTGAGCCTTTGCCGTGTGGCAGGGTCATGGCACACGACAAAGGTTGCCGTGTGCCATGATCCTGGCACACAACAAAGATTGAATCTTTATCGTGTGTCATTTCCTTGACACACGGCAAAGTCTTGCTCTTTGCCGTGGGCCTGATTCTTAGCCCACGACAATGAATTTAGCCTTTGCCGTGTGATGAAAGTCGGGCACACGACAAATCTACCGTCATCGTGGAACATCGTCATAGCCTTTTTCCTGCCGTGTGTTGGGTGCGGTACATGACAAATCTTTTATCGTGTGTCCGAGGGAAAGCACACGGCAAAGGCATCTTTGCCGATGACATTTTTGTCGTGCGTGCTTTGCCGTATGCAGCGCACGACAAAAGCTTTGTCGTGGGGATTTTGGCTTAGTATACTGTTTTCCATAGTGCACCATAATGATCTTCTGGTTTATTTGTTTGCCTTTCTTAATGGTTCACTAGCAACATTTTTGTGCGTTGCTGCGAGCATTTAAAAACAATTTATTATTACAGGCTCATATATTTTATAGATGAAATAACAAAATATTTGTATGTTACTATTTACATAAAAATTACATTAAATTATAGATTTATTACGTATTTTAGATATAAGCTCTTGGAACCTGAACAAGGCAAATTCAGAAAGAAAGTATCACGGAGGCATCAACAACTGCAAAACCAAACCAATCTTATTCTTGCATGTCAATGCAAAACCAAAACATAGAATTCATATAAGCCAATCTTGTGAGTGGGCTTATTCGAAACAACCATATGAACCTAATAAGTCGAAGGAAGATGATGACTATGCATTAGTATTTATATAAAATATTTTATAATTACATATATTATGACTTTGATGAGATATAAATATTTTATGATGAGATATTATAAATATTTTATATGCAGGTTCTGTAGATTCTATATATATCATTTTTTTTAAAGAAAAATAACGATGGCGCCGCTAATACTCTATGATAATATCGGCGGTTGATATCTTCAACAACTGTTACAAAGTTATTCGCGGCGGTGGTTTGTTTCGATCTCAGACAACCCATCGCCGCTATAGTACCTTTTCAACCTGTGCTACAGGCCTCTGTTGTGATAGTATTACACAATTCCTGGAGCCTACGTAGGGTTCATAGAAGAGAGAACACGTAACGAATTCGCAAAATAATAAAAAGAAAGAAAATACGCACTGCACGTCAACACATACATACATCGTCACAGTAAGTAATCAGTGCATCATCATGCGCGTAAACTCTTTAAAACAAACGAACCCATCGCCATCGGTGTCCACGCCGCGGATCATGCGCCGGCAGTCCTCGACGGAGCACCGGTCGTCGCCGAGCGAGGCGAGCACCTCCCGGAGCTCCTCCGCCGAGATCCTCCCGTCGCCGTCGGCGTCGAACACCGCGAACGTCTCCTTGAGCTCGCCCTCGTCCGCCACCGTGATCTCCTGCAGCACGGCGCCGGCCTCGGCGAGCATCTCGGCCAGCTCGGCCTCGCTCGAGACCACCTTCCGCAGCGCCGCCTCCAGCTCCTCCCGCGTCACGGCTGCCGCCGGCTTCATCTTCGTCGACGGCAGGACGGTGCGCGGCGTGGCGACGGACGCCGCCGTCTCGTCCGAGGAGGAGGACGACGAGGTGGAGCCGAAGGACGTGCTTTTGGCGCCGTCGCTCTTTCTCATCTTCCTCTTGCCTTCCTTTTTGGAAGAGGAGGACCGGAAGAAATCCGTGACGAGCTTCATTATGGCTATACGCTACCTTGCCTTTGTCTACTCTACTTTTGAGGATCGAGCTGTTGACGAAGATGAAGACTCAGCTCAAGGAAGACGAAGAGGGTTTATAGGGCGAAGGCCAGTGAGCTTCCGCGAAGCTTCGCGCGGGAAAATCCGGCTCGCGCGGCCCTACCTTTCGTGCTGTTTATTCAGATGTTGATTTGCAGGTTTTTCACGAGACCCACTCCCGGTCCCGGCTACGGGGTCTGGGTGGTGCCTGAGAGGTTGGAGGAGGATCTTGTATTTGCAGGAGAGGCTGGGAATTGTATACTGGTTCACATGACAACGACCGGCGCAGGTGAGTGAGAGGTCGGGGTCAACACAATTCAGGGTTTAACTCAATCTTTTCGTCGAAAACAACTCAACACCATACCAAAATGCAGAATTGCAGATATATGAAATGCAGCGACATCTAGTTAATTTTCGAGACACATAGTAAGAGTACCGATTGACGGTGATACCATTGTTAATTAATTTCTAATAATAATGGCCACCGAGTCGGTGAAAGCGAACATCAATTTGTCACCGTGTTTTGGTACATCATCAAGTCGGCAGTAACTTGTAGGCTGTAGCCACGAGGAAAAGGACAGCATTAGCATTCGATCGCGATCAACATCAATATACAAGTACAGCTGTACAACAAGCACAGTAAATAATATGCCAACACTTTGACTATTTCAATTAGTTTTGCTGGCGTGTTGTGTGAAAGCGCGGGACGCAACGTGAATGTCTTTGTTTCTTTCTTTTGTTCGTAAGAAAGAAAGAGGAAACTTTGTTTCTTTTGTGGCAAGCAGTTACGGGCAAATTACGTGCCGTACGTCTTGCTTCTTTGCCGGCCTGTGACGCATTGGTTGAGGGAAGGTGCTACGAAGCTTCGAATGCGTGCGCCGCAAAAGCAGAGTCTTGAATGAACAGCGCGCCTGACACTGTCGATACCGTTCGTTGGGAAACTGAGAAGGAATTTCGGCGGCATCACACCTGCACTGCACAGGCCTCGTCATCCTCGTCTCCTTGGAAACTGCAAAAGCCAAAGTCGTTCCTTGATTTCGCTGTCACAGCATCAGCCATCCGCAATCGCAGGTCTGGACTTCGCGCCCTTCAGTTTTCCTGACCAGTTGTTTGCGAAGCGATTTTCAGTTTTTTGCTGATCCTTCTCTGTTCAAATGATCTGTATAGACGTGCTTATGTACTATATAGATTTGCTTTAGTACCACTAACTACTTGCGAGAGTTGCAAACGATTTATACATATAAACTTTTCACTTCAGATAGGGAAAGTAAGCCCAGACAGCACTGATACTCGCACTCGCAGCATTACTACTACTATCGCTTGATCTACCTCGACAGCATCTTCTACAGCCTGACAATTGACTATGCTTCCCAATTTCCATGATCCAGAATTCCAGAACATGATGACATGAAGCTATATAGGTCAAACATGAAAATCGTGATTTATACACTATACACTGAACATTAATCAAGAAATTGAACTGAGATAAATAACAAATATAACATTCCATAATCTACATTAACTTTGTTACACGTGAGATTTCAGTCCAATGCAAATGGCAGGCAGTTTAGCCGCAGGGAGTGAGCTTCTTGTTGCCAGCGCCACGAGGATTGTCATCCTTCCAGTCATCCCATGCTCTTGCTTTCTCCTCCTCGGCATCCTCATCGTCTTGGGCTGAGCTTGGGCCATCTTTGTGCCATGCGGAGTTAGCTTCTTGAATCATCTTAGCAGTCCTTTCTTGCCATTGCTCCATCATTTTCATCTCACGCAAACCAGCTTCTTCTATGCTCATTGTTGGCATCCTATGATGCAAGAAAGACAAAAAGGCAACAAAAATTGTATCAATGTATTGTATGTTTTATCAAAATTTGATGATACTTCATGAACTGGAAGCATAAAAAATGCAGTTCCGATTCAGTAGTTGGACATCAAATATCATATGACATTGTACGGCGCATAATACATCTGCAGAAATTCATTAGCTACCAAAAATCAAAACAGGCACTGTTTGCAGATGAACCATGCCAGACTGATTCTTTTCCATTTTTATTTCTTGACATCTAGGATGAATTCTATGCTGAAAGTCTGTGAAGCTACTTTGGTTCATGTGTACCACATAAGATTTTTTGACAATTTTTGAAACATTGCAACATGTGGAATTCACTAATGGGGATGCAGGAACCACTGACAAAATCTGCACTCGTAAGGAAAATTTCTTGTGTTCCACTAGGAATGAAATAAGATATTTCTTACTGTAGAGTACTATCAAGCTTCTATAGCAAAGCTATCATTAGCATAGATGCATAATATAGAAAAAAAAAAAGAATCCTTGCAGTTATTGTCAGATGTGTACTATACAATACTAGCATCGGACAAACCTGTAACTGGGCTGAAAAACTCGTGCTGCCATTCTTTCCCTCTCAGTGGTTAGCCCCCCACCAACAAGACTTGCAGGTCCAAATATCATGGGTTGGTGCTTGTGCTCATGGGCTTGTGAGACACTTGCTCTTCCTTCAATGACGTCTTGAGCAAATGTGGCGCAAGTAATTGGATCAGCTGGCTTGGCATATGGAGCACGGGTGGCAGCATTATGGTGCCATGCTTCTGCTTTTTGTGTACGCTCATCAAGCATTTCACGAGCAAATGCATTCCCATCCTTAAGAAATAGAAATGTTAGGATAGGCATTATTTCTGTTCAATCTAAGCTGAGCATGCAGAGTTGAAACACTCATGTAAATAAGGTAGAAATACACTACATCCATGCTGAGAAGGATCATTTTCACTCATTCTAACAGGCTAATAGCTACATATTCTTCATAAACGTGCACAAGCTGTTTAACAAACAGACCCTCTGTAACCTATTTTATTATTTTCCTTCCACATGATACAGGTAATAGCACATTTTTCATAAGGTTGGGTAAAAGTTGGCTTCTCATTGTATAACACTATAGATAAAAAAATACACCCCAATCCAAATTTTAACAAATCAGATAGTCCATAAACGATTCAAACAACATGATAGGCTGAGACAAACTCAGATAAAATGAATACTGCAAATAATAGGCCTGAAATGCAACTGATAAGAATTAGTATTGACTTTACCTTTGCCTGTCTTTCTTTTACAGCCACAAGCATTTCTTCTTCCTTCTTTAGCATGTCAAGAAGATCAAAGGCCTATATAGATGGAAATAAAACCAGATCCATTAGTCAGATCATGTATTAAGAATACAGGTACAGTAATTTAACAAACATAAAAATAGAATTTTCCAATTATTTATTGAACATTTCTTGCCATAACAAACTAACCTTGCAGAGGGCCAATGAGATAGTAGCTAACCAAGCCTGCAGCCAGGGAAAGAAATCAGAACCAGAGCATGTGTTCCAGTTGACAGAAAACAAAAGAGAGAACAGTATAAGATTGGAGGCACACATTGAAAGATCTCAAAAGGAACCAAACCAACCAGATTCTAACACAATTGTTAAGTCTCTGAAATACTGCAAGAGGCTAAAACAGAAAGAAAATGAGGAAACAAATTAGTTGACCTCATACTAAGGATTTTGAACTTATGGAAAGGTTTGATAGTAACATAAGATGGAACCTAAGCTTGGACACATACAGCCACACATTAAAAAGATCCTAAATGCACTATTGAGACAAAATCAAAGTCTTATAGACTTGCATTGGGAGAACACTGAAATAGACTTGCATTGGGAGAACAATAAGGACTATAATTCACACAACCTAGCGGTGACAATTTTGTTATGGAAAAAGTATGTCAACACACCACTAGATAACAAAGTCTTATAGAGCTAGGCATGCGCTGGAAGGGGCCATGCAGAGAATTTGATTCGTTGCAGATGTTCAATAACCTAGCTACATGCATCGACAGTGTAAAGCTCGACAAGATCATTAAAGATAACAAATCTATCATGTCACTATCTTCTAGCATATCAAAATTCATTCTAATTTGAGATATGTCAAAATATAGAAACCAAATTAAGAAAAACTTGGAATGAACAGCTTCCAGAATTTGGACACTAACCTCTCTTTCTTCCTCCCCATCATCCTCCAGGACATCTTCCTCCTCAGCTTCAATGGGGGCAGATAAAGCAGCTGCTCTCAATGAGCGCACACGCCGCTCCTTTTTCTCTTTGATCTCTTGAAGTTTTGTTTGTGCAGCCTTTTGACGATTAAACCGGGCAATCTAGGATTAAGGCAAAATAGTGACTTGTTTAGTAGCCAGGTAATGCAGCATCTATGTCCAATGCTATGGAGGCAGAACAAGACAATTATGTTACATATACTATGCTTCTCTTGCAAACAGAAAAATGTTCCATGACTTGCAAAAAATTCTGGTGCCGAAGAAAGGGGCAATTCAAGATTTCAAGAGGCTAACCTTTTGCGCTCTCCTGTTTGCTGCAGTATCAGGCTGCTTTTGTCTAGACAATTCAAGCTCATCCTGTGGTATAAGCTCCAAAGCTTCACAAATAGAAATGAACTCCTGCAGTAACCCAACACAGGTGTATGAAATACACGAGCAATGGATTGTGATGAAGGAGTACTAGCACTAGAGAATGTTCGCCTAGTGAGTTGCACAATGACCAATTAACCATGAACAAGATCAACCAATCAACAACAACAATGCTTTTAACAAGATCAACCAATGTGTCACAGAATATCATTTACCTTAAGATGATCCTGTGACTCCTTGAGGATCGGAATCCGGTCCTCCTGTGCTGTCTGCTCAGTCATTTCCCCAAGGTAGTATGGTACCTAAAAAACCATCCAAAATCACAATTCATGGATTCAATCCCCCCTGCACAAATATAAATTCTAATATTTTGGTCTAACAGCTAGTATTGACAATTGAGTTCCTTTACACAAGCTAGAGGGATGCGAACTCATGGAAGTACACGAAATGTTTTGAGGCATCGGGAATGGAAGCTATACCGACAGTTGTTTTCACATTCACAGGACATGAGGCTATGGATTCTATATATAAAAAAATAAGATGGATACTGGTATGATAGAGAAATGCTAAGTAAATAGAGATGTGAGAGAAGAAGGAAATGGGGGCATACGAGCAGGTACTTGAGGTTGGTCGTGGAGACGTCGTCCTTGGTCTCGTTGGACGAGAAGAGGCCGAGCTTGCTGACCATCTCGTCGCAGCGCCGCAGAAGGTGGACCCCCTTCCGGATCCCTTCCTGCCCACCACAACAAACCAAGCACGTAAGCGCTCGCCCAATCCCTCGGTGATCAGGAGGAGGAAGACGACGGTGAGATCCGGAACCGAACCTGGTCGAGCGAGGAGCAGGAGGCGAGGGAGTGGAGCCGGGACGCCTTGTCGAAGAGGGCCGGGAGGGGGAGGTCGTCGTCCTCCGCCGCCGCGGCGGCGTCGAGACGCATCTGCGATTGCATCTTGTTCCCGACCTCATCCACATCCACCATTCTCGCCGGTTGCAAGCTGTCTCGTGGAGCCGAGCGAGGGATCAGCAGAAGAACCCTAGCGGTCGAGCGGGGGCAGGGTCGAGGGGGCAGAGGAGCCGAGCAGGGGAGAGAAGGCGAGAAGGTAGGGGAGCAGAGGATGGTTTCGTGGGCCCGTCGCGTGGCCCGTGTTTGGCGAGAGCGACTAGAATGTTCAACCTACGGAGGAAGAGGCCTCCTTCAACAATAACAGGAATTCGATTCTTCTTCTATAATTACGATGATTCCTTCAGCTTTTTAATCCTTTTATTTTATTTATCCCTCTTGGCTGGTTTCGACCAGTGACGGAATTTGGGCTGGAATCCAGCAGGGGCCATGAAACGCTGAGGGAGCTAAATCTTGGACAATGGTCCTGTTTGGATCTATAGGTTAGAGTTAGTTTGAATTAGTTTGAATATAACTAGCCTTAAAATCTTCAAACAGGGAGGGTTAGTTTAGGCTAGTTACATCTAACTCATCAAAAAAAACTATCTCATCCAAGAGGTGCTAATTGGAGCTAGTTTGAGTAGGGTCCATTAAAAAGTTATTTTTTCTCTATCCTCAAAGAAGAGAGATTATTACACTAACATCTTTATTGTCAATCTAACCCTTGCATCTAAACAGTTCAAGAGTTAGAGTTAGTTCAGAGTTAGTCATGAGCTAGAAACTAACTCTAACTCCTAGCACTGTTAGAGTATCCAAACAGAATCAATGGGCTGAATTACATGATAGATAAAAGCTTTTTTCCAAGATCAGGGGGCCACGACCCACCTTAACCACACTGAAACTTCGTCCCTGGTTTCAACTGATATGATATAATGAGTCTCATATGTTAGGTGTCAGGTCAGATTTTTTATTTATTTATTTATTTCTTTTAGGACTCATCCCTCCCCACCTTTCCAGGCCTGAAGATGCTACTCCTCGTCGCGTCGCCGGTGCCAGTGTCGGCTCCCCAACCCACATCCTCATTTCCTTTTGACCCACACGGGCTTCTTCACGCTTGTCTTCTCGACCCCATCTTCCTTCTCTATCGCCTCCGCCAACGGAGGTGGTGACGAGGCTCATTCATTGCGTTGCTAGGACTCCGCACCTTCTATGCCATGGAGCTGCTTCTCCCCTGCATTGCGCTGACGGCGTCAGCCGGACGCTTTTTACGACTCGTCCACCATGCAACCCACTTCTCCATATTTATCTCCCCCAGGCCTGACCCTGAGATTTTGGAGGCTCAGTGCAAAATTGCGTTGGAGGCCTCTTTTTATGATATATATATTAATTATTAAAAATATTTCACTATGAAATATATATTAAATCTTAAAAATATTTTATTACAACAAAAAAAATATTTATGTTATTTTGTCAATTAATTTCTAGAACAACCTACTACTAACCAAAAACTAAGGCGTGGTGAGTTCTATAGACACAAAATTACAATACAAAGTTTATAATCGCAATATAGTCAATAAAGCACATTTATTTCTATCTATTAAATAAGTTTTTTTTTGAGCAAGTAATATTGTGCATGAGCAGCTGTGTAGAATTGGGATCCATCAATGTATTCTCCAATGGCCCTTTCCCTCTCTCCTGTCTATCGGCCCAGTCACTAGGCCGATCCAGTACCCTTTCTATGGCTTTCTTCTTCCTTGGACAGAAGAAAGAAACACAACAGAGCAGGGCCATGGCGGATTGGCGGACTACTGGACGGAGCTACTGGAGATCAAAGCTCTAGGAGAATAATCGTCTGGTTACTTAGGAAAAAGAGCAATCTATATTCTCTGTACTCAACAACGCTTCTCTATTATTGAATCTTGGCTGGGCCCCCTCAACTTTCGGAGGCCCGGTGCGGGTCCCCGACCCCATCCTCCCCATCTCCCACCCCGCCATCACCATCGCTGCCCCGCCGCTAACGCCAAGCACAAGGCCGACCACTCCTCCCACGTTGTTCCGCTCTAATGCTCCTTGGTCTTATGGCAAGGCAGCGAAGAAGGGGAAGACGACGGCTGGCGTCGATGACATTTAGCCCGTGGGCAGCGACGACGAGGACGAGAAGTCGTCCTACGTGCACGTGAGGGCCAGGAGAAAGACGTTGATGGTCACGGTGCACAGACCGAGGGGAGATGATGAGCGACGAGCACAACCATATTGAAGAAAGATAAAGAAATAAAAAAGCTGATGTCATAACTAACATATGAGACTCACACAGCCACGTTAGCTGAAACCATCATCGAAAACGGACTAGGAGGATAAACAAATGGATTAAAGAGTTGAAGGAGTTGACCTATCCTATTTTGTAATTGTGGGTCAAAAATTGGATTCTCCTGATAGCTGAATTAGACTTCTTCCTACAATTAAGGGCCGGTAAAACGATTAACTGGCCGGTTTTGCCGCTTTCGTTAACATACTTTTATATATAAAATTTTTAAATTTTAAAATAAATAAATCAAAACCTGTCGTTAATCGTGGTTGTCAAACCCAGATTGCAACGCAACCTCTCTTTCGGCACTCGGCAGTTGCCTCTCCTGATGTCAGTCAGCGCGGCGTGCTGCCTCCATTGGCGCCAGTCCATACTATTTCATTTTGGCGCAGGAGCTTCCTGCGCATTGTTGCGTGGACACGACTTCGCCCAAAGCTTGAGGAACTAAACTGTGGACGAGAATCTTTCGTCGACCGGATCTTTCATCTTGGTAAGGATACTAATCCCGCATTTCATCTCAACAACCTGAACTAACAGATCCTCTGAAAAACGAAAGCCCTAGGAGAAGTAAAACCCAGCTGGATAACCTTCTTCCTACAATGAAAATGGACCAGCCATATACAGTCACGACAACATACCAACATCCGGAAAAGAAAAAGAAAAAGCGCAATAAAGCTCAAGACATCTCTTTGTACAGGTACCAACCACTTTACCAGCAGCTCATTCGCTGCTGGAAACAAAAGCCAGAAACTATTGATCTCTCATCTCGCCACAAAATCAAAAGCCACGGTCAATTCCCTGACCGTTCTGACGATCCCTGTTGTGCACTGGACGCCATTCACTGTTTCTTCCTCTGTGATCCTGCCACCCATTCCTTTGGTAGCCCTCAGTCTGGTTCCTCTGCCTATTGTTCCTGTGCTGTAAGTTTCCCCCGCTGCTGCGCTTCCTGCCGGACATGTTACTCCGTTCCTGGTATCTGTTGTTGGATCCACCATGGTCCTGGTATCTGTTGTTGGATCCAGCACTGAAGTCATTCCAGTTATTCGAGGAATAATGGTTATTGCTCAAGGCATGCCAGCTAGGATTCGCCAGAGCATCACCCCAGCCGTAGTTGCTATTATCCCAGATAGGGGAAGATTCAGGCTTCACTCCCCAAGTAGAGTCGGGTCTTGAGGTCAGCTCCGATCCCCAGTTATTTATTTCAGCTGGCTTTTCTATATACACATCCCAATTTCCAGACTGGTTCCGAGCCGCCTTCTTACCAGCCTCGGTAGCTGCGGTTGGATTATTATCCGATTCAAATGGTAGTCCTACCTTATCTAGGTCACTCACCAATTTAGGGTCGACTTTGCAATGGTGGTCGACCTTATCATTATACAGATCAGGGTCTGGCAAAGGAATATCGCAAGGTTGGCCATGATAACAAGCCCAGAACCTAGCTTTTGCATTCTGAAAATTCTCAAGGGCACCTGAATCATCCCAGTGCCCTAGGTCATTAAATGGTCCAACATATTGCTTGTTTTCACAGAACCTCTGCCAAGAAATGCCCCCAATATAATAGCAAAATTCTCTTTCCCATAATGGGACTGAGGAGTGTCCTGTGCATACAGAAAAATGTATTAGAGGCAGTTCAAAGGAATATTATCCCCAAAAAAAAAGGAGTAAAAGAAGCAATGCAAGAGATTGAAACATCATGGTTCTTTATGTTTAAGAAGATTGTTGTAACTGTAACAGTTCTAAACTCTTAACGTCTATCCACCATGAGATAACTAGAGCATTTGCCAGGAGGCTATGCCCATGTTTTCTTGTTATGTGCTTCCATATTTAACTTTAATCTGATTCACATGAAGTTGGATGAATCTATTCCTTGCTCTAAAATGAAATATTAAGATTGCATATAAACCTGCAGCTGCAGTGCAAGTGGAGGAATAAAATTTCCTGTTTAGCATGTGTGTATGACATGTTTTCATTTTCACGGCTATGCTAAGTGGCTTACTAAGCTTACCGGGTGAGCATGTTGGCCAGCCACCAGCATAATGTGCTGACGATTAAAAAGGGTGATCAAGGGCAAACCCTAAACTGAATTCGAGCCATAAACACATATTGCGAACCTTATATTAGTAAAAAATTCTTCAGGTTATCTTCACAAAACTTCTACAGTTAACTGCTAACAAACCTTAACTGTTTCTTGCACAAGACAAACTCAGGATTCTTACTTTCCAGATGGGTATACAGTCACTCTATGTTCTTATGAACAAATATTTAGGATGTGGCAGAAAAGACATTTGAATATCAGAATTGCTCAAAATTATACAAAAGCTGTATTCTTATAATGGCAACACTCATTCTAAAGGTAAGTTTCTTTGTTGTCGCATAGCCGAAAGTTTGGCGGTTGCAACATTTATCTAAATATAATGACTAATAACGAAGGACAGGCCTGGCGCAGTGGTTAAGTCACCCAACTTGTGCCAAGAGGTCCTGTGTTCGACGCAGCCTCTCTGCAATTTATTGCAGGGGTAAGGCTTGCCTCATATAATCCTTCCCCAGACCCCACCTAGCGTGGGAGCTTACAGCACTGGGTCTGTCCTTTATAATGACTAATAATGTAAGAAGTAATAAACCATTCGTCCTTTAATCCTTTAGCAGGTTGAAACTCTGAGGTCATACTACTTAAGGAAACTGGACAATACGTGTGGGACCCATTGTGCACATGCTACATAGTCAAGTGTGGGACTAGGTACTGACACAAAGCAACAAACACGGAATGAACGTGCAAAGCGAGCCATGTACCATGACAATCACAAGAGCTGAATCTTGTGGAATATTGTTTGGAAGTACAAGTCAGTTAAATGGTGGAACAGACATCGCTATTGTTTTAGGCAACTAGAATCAATAAAGAAAGATTCAAAATTTAAAATTGGCGTGCTATATTAAGTGATAAAGCAACCACAGAAGCAAAGCAACAAATCCAGGATGCACGCGCAAAGTGAGCTAGGAATCAGGACAATCCCAACAGCTGATTCTCGTGGAACGTTGTTTGGAGGTGTCAATGGCAAAAAGACGGTTGCTATTGCTTTAGGCAACTAGAATCAACAAAGAGAGATTCAAATTTTAAAATTGGCGTGCTATATAGAGTTGTTGATTATCACTTCCATTTATTATAAAGATATTCTGATGAAAAATTTCCAAAACTTAGCCCCCTGATCAGCATTCTTTCATGGACGAGTTGGTGATCACTGATCAGCATTGGGGGATAAAACGACTCATAAGATTTGCGCATTTTTAATCAATGACGAAAGCCCCCTGTTTCAAGTCCACAAGTAGGGTGGGCTAGCAAGGACAATCAAAGCTAGCATTATCTGGCATACCGTAGTAAAAACGATTGACTGATACAAGTGTAGTGCTACTTGTTACTTTTTTTTTAAAACTGTGCTACTAGTTACTTGTATCAGTGATTACCATACTAAGAATCAGCAAGGCAATTCACTATTCATCGTGCACAGATCTATGGACCGCAGGAACCAAATGGATAACTAGGCTCACTTCTAGAACACTGAAAAAAGTAGGTTTCTAAAATGAATGAAGAGGTAAATGCACAGATCGACCTGATCCTACCCTAGGCGACTATAAGCTGATTTGACCCTAATCAAAATATCGGATTGCGAAATCGGTCGAAAGGGATCGTACACAGGATAGAGATGAGGGAAAGAGCAGTCGACCGAGAAGTGTCCGTACCGTAATCCGGCGGAGGAAGAGGAGGCCGCGAAGGGCGGCGGTCGCGGTGTCCCCTCACATGCCTGGAACGATTCCATCCCCCCATCAGGATGAGGAAGAGGAGGAGCACCGAGCCCCCTACTCGGCAGCTCGCCGGCGTTCCTAAAGAACGCAGGCACCGAACAAAGCCAGCCGAATGGCAGACAATCAGAATCCCCTAAGAACTAGCTCGCAGTACGCAGCTAGAAACCCATCGCACCGCGAGATTGGGGGCCGCCTGTGCCTTCTACTGCCCCTCCAGGCGCGAGGATTTTATTGACACATCCGAGAGGAGCTGGAAAAAGGCAAGCAGGCAAGCAAGAGCGGCGCGTGCGCCTGTGCGAGGCACGAGGAAGAAGAAGAGGCCATAGGAAAACGAGTGTGAAACGTGCGCTGCTTCAGTCGCCGTATTTGGGCCAGGCCGTCTAGGCCCACCGTCAAGGCCCATATCTATTGGGCTGGGGAATATCTACTCGTCGTGCTTCGCATTCACCAGTTTAGCTTCTCCCCTCTCCGTTGGCCGTTGGTTGCTTCTCCACTCCACCATGCTCGCCGTCGCCATGGCCGCGCGTCCCGTGACCGCAAGTAGCTCAAGCGGACGCCGTCTCCCAGCCAAATATGCTGCAGAAGCTTCGGATCCTTCATCCTCCCGCGGTGCGCATGTGCCCTCCCTCCTTGCCCCCTTCACGATTTTCGATTCTGCAACTTCCTAATTCGTTTATTCCATATTTTAGCAGTTCATGGAGTCAAACTGGAGGCTGCGAGACGATCTCTCCTTCTCCCGCGCTCCATGGTGCTGACTTCTGTGTCCGGTAGCTCCGAGCTTCCTTGTTCCCGACAAAGCCTTAAGTTTGCCACTTCGATGAAATGAGTGAGTTACTGACACGAGTGCTGATATCTGGGTTGCAGTGGGAAGTCTAATTGCTGCTGGCGCTTCAAATGCTGCCGAGTTACAGGACTATCTGGTGAGAAAGAAACGTGTGTGCCTTGAAATTAGATCCTTTTTCGTTGTTTGTTGATATTCATTTAGGAGTTGTTCGTGCCTAATTTCTTGTGTTAAATTTTGATTACAAGGCTAATATGTAAGTCAAATCATTGGCTGCATAATCCGTACTATGTATCAATTACTGTAAAGAACAACCACATACACTTCTATATTTACAATATAGTCATTCTATAACAGGTTTGCTTCTTGTAGCTTCCTTGTTGCATATGTTTTCCTTGGCCTTCCATTGCAATGGTATTTTGGTTCTGCACTAATCCTTGCAAATTGCTTGCTTCTTATCAGCACGGGCAATCAGGAATTCTTTTGGCTGACCTCGGTATTGGAGATTGGTTTGGAGGCTTGCTATATTCAGCGGGGCAGCAGGCTAATGAGGCTGTTCAGGATCAGTTATCTGCTCTCAGTTTCACGAGGTTCATTATTCCTTTTTACTTCTTTTGTAAATAGTTCTACCTCTCCTGTTCTTCCATGTTTATGCTTTTCTGTCCATGCTCCTTTTCTGGCTGACCTTGGCCTCTATCCTGCAGCTTGGCAGTCATTTTTGGTGCTGGACTTGTGACTAGTTTGTCTCCTTGTACACTCAGTGTTTTACCCTTGACTCTAGGATATATAGGTAAGTATAAGTGTCATCTTTTGAGATGGTTGCTAACTTCCTAGAATTGGTTATCATTGATGACTCTAATGCAGTTCTTTCTTCATAAAACTTCCAGGTGCGTTTGGCTCTGGGAAAGACCGCGCTGAGGTAATTTAATATAACTGAACAAATTTGTGTTTCTGTATATCATAGGTAAAAGAAATATTAGAAACTAGTAATTACCTGTCAGGGTGTCAATTTCCAAAATATTATATGCATTAAAGCAAGTTTTTTTAGTAATTAAACCTATCAATAATGTTGAAAACTTTATGGTTGTCATGATCTAACTCTTAAGTCGTATTAACTTGGCATTTCCTAACTATTAGGTTGTCGGAAATTCAATTGCTTTTTCGTTAGGACTGGCTACAACCTTAGCTATTCTTGGTGTTGCTGCTTCTTTTGCTGGAAAGGCTTATGGTCAGGTCGGGCAAGGACTACCAGTGGCTGCTTCTGGGTTGGCCATCATCATGGGATTGAATCTTTTGGAGGTAAATCACAGGACAAAATGGATTTTCTATAAAACTGGAGAGAATGTTAACAGTCTTTTTTGCCACCCCCACTTCCTTCATCTGTCATTTATGAGCTCATTTAATGTTTGTCTTTCTCGATTCTTATTATAAAACTTGTATAAACTGGGTTAATGTTTGTTCATTCTGTGAAATGCATAATTCTCATTTTGCTTCTTTAGCAGTACATGTCAGTAAGTGGTCTTGCCCTAAACTGTTTGTTTTCTGGCTACTATGTATGTATCAGGTAGTGGAATTACAACTTCCATCATTTTTCAGCGATTTTGACCCTCGGGCTGCTGCAGCTAACCTTCCTTCAAGTGATGCTTCCTGAGTCCTCACATCATCTTTTTCCTATTAAAGCTACTAATACATAATCATTATATTTATTCACAATTAATATATTTCCTCTTTTCTGCTTACATATATTATTGTCAGGTGTACAAGCATATCTTGCTGGTCTTACATTTGCATTGGCAGCGTCACCTTGCAGCACACCTGTTCTTGCTACCCTTCTTGGATATGTTGCCACTTCAAGAGTATAGCTGCCTCCATAGTCAATAGTTTAATTACTACTTTAACTTTGACATAGCAGGATTTTTTTTTTGAGAATTTTAGCTTGAAAAACTCAGATAAAAATTACCAAATAATTACATTCTGTCATGCAGTGATTTCATGTTTTCCCCTAGTTATCTAAAATGATAATGATGATGACGTCCTGTCACTACTCACCACAACTTCATTGCTTTTTCCTTTCAGGATCCAATTATTGGAGGGAGCTTATTGTTGACATACACAACCGGCTATGTTGCACCTCTTCTTATTGCAGCTTCTTTTGCTGGAGCATTGCAGGTGAGCACACCGTTGTATTAGTTTTCTTGAAGAAGGAACATGTTTATTCTATGTTTATGCCCCTCATAATGAAGAATATCCTCTGTAGAGTTTGCTGTCATTCAGAAGATACTCGGCATGGATAAATCCAATCAGGTATCTATTTAGTACTGAAATCTGAACATTTGTGCAAAGTGACATTTAAATTTGGACTGAATATCCAACTGCATCTTGTGCTTTGTAGTCAATATTTTAAAATTGAAGATGTATTTGATAATCTTTCAATGCACTTTTAGTTGTCTAGTTAAATGTTTATAAGATATGTCCTAAATTAGCTAACTATTCAAACTTGGATTTTAGATAGCCCGTCAAATGCATATATGGACTGCCTTTCTTGTTTCATGCCATTTTTGCCGATGGCATTGCAAACTACTGAACTTGCCTATTCGCCTCATTATCAATTATTAATCCTAGTAATATTCTGTTGGCAGTGGTGCATTCCTACTTGGTGGAGGCATTTACACTCTATTGGACCGGGTGTTTCCTGCAACATCAATGGTCATGTAGGCAATTGCTGAACAATGGGTTCAAGGCAATGGTCTGTCCAACTTTCACGTGCTTCAGTGTCTCCAGATGTAAAGCTAGATGATTAATGAATTTTAGCCGAGTACATTCCGTTCTCTCTGCATCGATAAGGCATGAACTATGATTCATGACAACCACAATATATTGACCCCTGTAGATTGTACAGGTTTTGATAGTGTCAGCTATTTTATTTTTATTTTTGGATAGATTGATAGAATATGTGAAAAATCCATACACAATAGCAGAACAAAGAACTATCGTTATGCATCTATGACCAAGTCTTCAACTATCATTAGTTCATATGGCTGCCTTGAATCTGCTGGCCGAATATTTGTGCAATGCTCTCTATACCATTGTTCAAGTGTATCAATTGTGATGTACAATTTGTTTCGTTCATAGTAATGGCTTTCCCCCTACTATCCATCATCTGTTATATACAACCCTTTTTCATATAAAACATGGCAATTGATCCTGCAAATCATAATGCTTGACCGAGGGGGACGTCGCATTCAACTTCTTGTGAAGAGTGGATTCCTCCCAAAAAAAGGGAAAAAAAATGCACACGATTAAATTGGCAAGTGTCAGCTATTCTAGTACTTAAGAACATAATGTTCTCACACATAAATTCCTAGGCCGACCTCCTTCGGATCA
Organism: Eleusine indica; assembly: GCA_030378355.1. NCBI lineage: Eukaryota > Viridiplantae > Streptophyta > Magnoliopsida > Poales > Poaceae > Eleusine > Eleusine indica. Next base: position 54,304,287 of record CM059494.1, read on the forward strand.
GTTTCTACCATCCAGGAAGGCCTGTAAATTCAAGGGACAGAACATGTTAGCTCAGCAACCAACCATGAGATGAAACATTATATACTGTTTTGACGATGGACAAAGAGAACTCACTTGTTCATCACGAAGTTGGTTGTCCCTTGAGATGCACGCTCAAGAAGCAGATTCCTTGCTTCAATTGCTATTCCCTCCGGCTGCAACATAATAAATTGTGGCAGTCTAGTTTGGAAACATATATTCTTCATTGGTATTTTTCGTCACTTATTTTTCTTCCACTAAGCATTGCTCACCTCTTCTGGAAACCAAACACCTGGCTGCGTATTGCCCTCAAGAACTGCTAAAGCAAATGCTGCTATACCATAGCCTACTGACCTGAAATTTCCGTCTTGCTTAGAAAAATGTTCCCCAGTAATTTTAGTTAGTTATGCAAGATTGCACCAAAGCACTTGATATGTACTGTTACAGGAATTATTGATTCTGGACAATATGGTGATTTCTGATAGATTGTTTTGCACTGAAAATTAATGCCGTAAAAGTGTATAAACTTACGGCACAGCATAAAATCTGCACCATTACAGATAGTTCTCTCAATTTTTGGGAGTAAAAACTGAAACAGATTATTTCTACAGGAAGTCACAAACCAACAGGAAGTATCAATAAGACTTCTGGTGGCAAAGTTAATGTGAACCCTGCTATGGGTAAATAATATGACTGCTGGTGATAAATATGTTGACAATGTCAAATATTACAGATAAGAAATCATGTGTTGAATCTCAAGGATACACAAATGTTCATGATCCATACTTACACGGATAGCTTTCTGTGAGTGAATAGTCCAACAGTGCTACGGCCATTGGAACACTCCAAGTCCACCTGCATCAAATTGAATTTGATCGGACAATAGCTATTAGTCGTCCAATACCACTTTTGACACAGATAAAACTTACTCGCATAGAGTTCTTTTTTTTAAATAAAAAACTTACTCTCATGGAGACACGTTCTCCTGCAATGCCATCAATGACACGAACCAAAGGGTCAACAGACTCGACCAATTTTTTAACCTTATCTTTATCCCTCAAGAACTCCTGAAAAGGATCAAAATGGATTGACTGCAAATCATGTTGCTTTAACAGTAGCATGAGAATATATTACTACTTAAACTTTGTAATTGCAGAAAGCCAGAAAGATAGATGCAATTAGATGTTTGCAACTTCCATTGTTTTTAATGATTACTGACAGTTGCAACTCAAACGAACAACTTCATAATGAACATCTGAGAAATAAAAAACATACAACAGGTAAAAAGTTTGCAAACGCCTGCATTCCCCAATTCCAGAAGAACGGAGCAGTACCAAATCGAGCACTAACAGTTGGGACACCTAAAACCTTAAAAGCACTCTTCACTTCAGGCAAATTCCTGGAGTTCACAATGAAATGTGAAATTTATTAGCCTTCTTCTGGCTATATTTGATTATATATGTATATTTAAGAAATATGTACCTGTTAACTTAAATATGAAAAGTTGAATATGGACCCAAAGTACTTACAATAAATAAACATTTTTCTTTCTGACCCCCTTTCCAAAGTCAATGTTCAGAACTCCACTGTAGGGCTTCAGTTTGATTTCTTCTCCTGAATTAATAATAGCGTAAGATCTCTTTTCTACTGTAGGTGAATAAGTGAAGAAATCAGAAGTACCCTTGTTATATGCAACTACATCCTCCCCAAGAAGCAGAAAACTTGTTGCCAATATTGTTGGACCAGCACCACCAGAACCTGCAGTATAGTAGAAGAATCTAAAAGGGGGATTTAGCAACATATAAATGATGAAAACTATATGCACGTCTTCTGAAAATCATATGTTTACTCAACCTATCTATTTGAAGAATACTACAGGCAACAATTAACTACAGTAACATTAATTTACTATATGCTATCAGAAAACTAAGTTCAAACACCCTTTTTCTGTACAGTGAGCAAAATTTTCATTTTTCGTAGTAAATAAAAAAAAAATCTAACCTTAATCTCTCAGGTTCACAATCATTTTCACTTCTTGCAGCACGCACAAGCTCAGCAGCCATCACTGTCACAAAGAAATAATACAGTACATCAATAAACACTATAAAACAATATTTTCACTTCTTCTAGATACCAAAACCAGTTAATTTAAAAAATCATCATCTATGCAGAAGGTTTGCTAAACTAATTGCACGAAATTGTGTGTTGTGCACTTGAATTGCGTCATGTTATATTTCCGCCAAATGGAAGAATATATGTGCAATCGAACCCTTGGCTCAATTTAACAAGAGTATGGTTATTTAAGTTTTGAGAGTTCAATTACACTTGCTCCAGCCGTATATAATTACAGTACGTGGTCAAATGTTCTTAAGTTAATGCTAAATGAGCAAATGTATCTGACTTAAATTGAGTGGATTTTATACTAACCTATGTTCACTGTAAAAACATTTCGTTCTACTATATTTTCATATATTTCAACATAAATATTTTGAGACGAAATATGCCAGCCAATTTCTGTTTTCTTTTCCTTGAAGTTGAAATACAAGTATGTTTCAGAGCTGAGGTATTCTGTCATGGGAAATAAGAGTACCATTGCTCACTCCAGGATATATGCCAGCAGTAGTAATAGCTGGAACGCCAGCAGCTTTTGCTTGTTCATGGAAACTTTTTGCTCTCCATGAATAGTCTGTGTCATCGCAAACATCAATGTATGCTGTCTGTACAAGAAAAAATTTTCAGGGCGGTGTTGAGTTACGCAATGGTTTCTTAAAAAAAAAATAAAAGAAATTACGCAATGGAGCCTCAAGAATTCATTGTTCGCACCTTAGTAGATATCGCTGCTTCCAAGACCGCGCACTTTTGCTCCCTCTGGAAAGGTCCAGCAGCATGAACCACTAAATCCACGCCTGGAGGAGGCGGACAATCATCAGAAGTTATTAGAAAGGAAGTAACCTGTGCCATCAATTAACCACGCAGCTTAATCTGGGGATGACTAACCCTGTAGCGCCTCCTGCAACATGCTTGCATTCCGGGTATCAACTTGTACAAACTCAGATTGCTCCCCAAGTTTAGCCGCAAAGGATTCACCTTTGTCCCTGGAAGCAAATGAAATGGCCTACCGGTAAGTGTGACGCACCACCAATGCAATCGGAGCACAACAATACGATCGATTACGGTTACGGGGGATATTATATATATATATATAGTGGTAGCAGCTAGAGCTAGATTACCGGTTCCTGCCTCCGACGAGGATGGTGAGGTCCGGGCGGAGCTTGGAGAGCGCGGTGGCCGTGGAGCCGCCCACGCGGCCGGTGCCGCCGAGCACGAGCACGCGGGCGCTCGAGGGCTTCTTCTTATTCCTCTTTGTCGCGTCGGCTGGAGGCGCGCATGCTCTGATCACGGCCATGGTGGCCATTCTTCTTCCGGCTGCGCGCGCGTGGTGGTTGTGGTTGCTTATCGCCTTCTTCGCGCGTGGAAGTTCCGTTTGCCGCGCAAGCGCAGGCAGGAACGTTCCCACGTGTGTGGTCGTTGGTGGAACCTGGCGCGGTGCGCCACTGCGTCGTGTGGTCCGTGGTGTGGCGTGGCGGTACTGGTATTCCGGAGGAACAGTGGTGGGCTGGCGATTGGGCTTCTGAGTGACCAGGTTCGTTGGGCTTGTACACTTTGTTCTTCGGTTGTCCATCATCTCAAGGTCTGTCTCAGGCCCACCTTACGCTTCACGCTTTTCCGTCTTCCAAAGGAAATTTTCAGTATTTTTTTTTTCTAACAAAACACAGGAGAACATTCCATTCTCCTGCACGTACTACAACTTAGAAACACTCGATCCAGAAAAGCAAACGGAACTTGGGGCATCACTAGAGCGCTCTAGCCTTAGAATTCCATAAACCAACCATGGATAGCCCGCCTTGCACATCTGAAAGTGCAATAACAGTTGCCAAGGCTCCAATATCACTCTAAAAGTACAATACACGGATCTTGGTGAATAGAATCCAGAGGCATCGAATCGCCATACATGGTGCTCCTCTTCATCATTTAGAATTACTTCTCTCGAGCAATCTCCAAGCCATAGAAATTCCATAAACCAACCATGGATAGCCCGCCTTGCACAGCTCCCATCCAATCATTATTGAATAATGCTTGTGCAACTGTTTGGTTGGCTCTGATTTGGGGTGTGACACAGGCTGCAACCGAGGGGACTAAATTCACAATCGAACAACCATGGAGCCAATTGATCGGTCCATAATAGTGTTGTTTCCATTGCTGACATGAGTTAACACCACAATTAACAGAGAAGAGAGCTAAAGTATTTGCATGACAAGACAGCTCCAAATCCACCCAATCAGCTCGAGTTTTCTTGAACCATTGCCATCTCATATGTAGGACCCAGCCTATAATTTCTAGGTTATGAATACTAAGCCTCCCAATATCAAGAGGCCTTTGTAACTTGTCCCAGGCCACCAAACAACACCCTCCATTGGAATCGAGTACCGCCTCTTCAAGCTGCTCCTCATCAGCGACTCCTCCGTTAGCAAGTCTTGTATCCTCTAGCCAGGAGCTAGCAACAGGGCCTGCCATGTGGCAGGCAGGATCTGGTGCGCGCCGCTGTTACCCAGTCCCCACGGGCTGCTGTTTCGATGAAGGATGGAGAAGAGAAGCAAGCCCGTGGAGTGGTGACACATAGGCGGCTCCTCACATGGGCCGGCCGCCAGGTGGAACGTTGAGGAGGCAGCTAGAAGAGACCCACAAACGAGCCGGTTGTTCCACGAGAGGCAGAGAACCAGCCACGACACCCGAGCCGAACGCAGGGTGAAATGGAGATGCGGCAGCCTGTAAACATGCCCACAACAGTCAAAATTGCCTGGGAGGTGGAAATCCTTCTAGTCAGCTTTAGACTATTCCTGATCGACAGGAACATATATATGGACAACTCTTAATCCCTCTCTTTCCAATGCCTTCTTCCGCACTCATACCTAGAAGCGAATTAAAAGTGTCAGATAACGCCCAATACGACTCTGTCAGACGATGTAAGGCAGAAGCATAGGAACACCGTTTGTGAACCAACAATCTCTACAATCACATGTTCAGGTACGGTAGTCGTACGTAGTGGTCAGCTATAGCATTTTCCATTGGTTCTCCACTGAAGAAAATGCAATTACAGTTCAGTTAAAGGACACATACCCCAGTCAAGCCAATGCGTCGTGCAACCTCGATCTCCTTTTTGACATAATCCACGTAAATTTTTGGTCTTTCAGCCTGAAAAGAAAACATTGTAGTATTAGTATGCATATTTGGAGCACCCAGCACAAAAACTTTGAACAAACCTTGTTAACCAGATTTGTAATAAGGAGCTTCATAGTTTCATCGTCCTTTATAACCTGAAGGCAAAATGAAAAGGCATAAATGGAATAACACCTATATCCCAAATATATGCATTCTAAAAAATCATAAACATACACATACCAGAACATGATCCATGCAGCTCTTAAACTGCAAGAAAACAGAGGAGTGGCTATTAGCAATTTAGAAAATAACATTACTAAGAAAATAATATATGTGGTAGCAAAATTGCATGTGTAATGTGAAGGAACAAAACATACATCAAAATATATAGGACCACATCCCTCAATTTTAGCTTCAATTCTACAGGGGTAATGGAACACATTTTCCGAAAGGGTTTGCTTCAAAGCATCTTCAAAACTCATCTGCCAAGACATGGAAATGATACATGGCATAAACAACATGATTACACAGAATAAACAATCAGTGGGTAATATATATATATATATGAATTACTAAGGAGCAAGACAGCCAGCCAACCTCTTGCTTGATCATGCGCTTCCAAACCTCAAAAGTGGCATGAATGTAGTCCTTTAACTCAAGTTCATAGCGTAGGTCCCAAAGATACTCCTGTGTCAAGAAAAGTTGGAGTCATCAAACGTATCAACAAGCATTCCAAACTAAGTCAACAAAAGAAAGGATCTTACGTCATAGCCACGAGTAGCTAAAGATAAAGGCAAATGGGAAAAGCCTGCGGCAATCTTCTTGGTTTGCCTAGCTCCTCTGTCCTTATATGTTTGATGAACCTAAAGTGCAAAATGAGTTAAGAAGACTAAAAAAACTCGAAGCATTATGCCTTAACTACATTGTTTTCCACTGTCTGTTCAGATGCTTACCTGTTGATATTCCTGAGTAAGGTATACTTGAACCCACTATGACAGTGAATAAGAAAAGAAACTCAGTCCAAAAACAACTGTACATACAGCAAATATTTTAAACTTTAACAAAAACTAATAAACACGTGATGCATACCTTGATTTTCTTTGATATTTCATCACAATATTTGACATACTCAACATCAGTATCGTACTTGCTAAAAGTAGTACGGTATTCTTCCCAATCACGGTACTCACGAATATTCTGTCACCAAAAGGAGAGAAACATTAAGGAACAATAATAAAACCATGCTTAAGAAAGTAGTACTTGGTTTCTAGAGAATGTAGAATTGCTATCACTGCAAATTATAGTGGATTGAATTAAAGCTTGCATTTTTATTAAAACAAGAACAAATAGTGAATTGAATATGCAAATTTGTTGCCAACACAGTTTCAGAGTGGCTATACAGTTGCATAAACATTTGTTTTAGATAACGGCAAATAATAGTACCAGAGCCTTTGCTTCAAGAGAAGCAATAATGGCCACATTATTACAACTTGTGCAGCACATCAGTCTGCATGAACAAATTTAAACCCATCGACCATTACAAGTTCGGATGACAAGATCTTAAGAACAAACCCTATTGCCAAAACATATATAACAGACTTAGTTAGGGAGTAAATTCAATAGTGTGTGGAGGCAGAATAAATGACTAGGGAAATGTGACCTATCGAATGTCATTTTGCAGACACATGTTATCCCATTTCAGATATAGACCAGCATAATATCATTATACACTCTCCATCATGACTCATATGATGATAGAACACCAAGTTGCAAGCATGTAGCATCTGATGTCCAAATGTCATCTGAATCTGACCAGAGGGTGTACACTACACTGTCCCTCCTAAAGGTTCGCGCACACAACAGGTGTACCAAGTCAATCTAGTATCAACAGTCAGCACAGCCAAGCTGGCAGCGTTTAACATGCAAATGATGTCAACCTGTTAGACGTTATGAGATATACTTGTACCAATGGCCAGTAGTACAATCCAAAGCCATACATCTCTGGCTTATAATTAAAATTAGTGATTGAATACACTGTTCTTCCCTCTCCTATAATTTTCTATGTGCAAACCTTTAAGAGGAAGAATATATACATTGGAATGCTTCTCTGTGAAGAAAGTTAGCTAAAAGAAGTAGGCAGTCCCTTCAGAAAATTAGCCACTGTGGCTGACTAAGACAGGCATACCCTATGCATTAGATATTAATATTAAATTGTTGATTGGCAAATAAATTGACAAATATATTTTCTAGCTTTCAATCGACTGATAATTTGTTACTTTGTGTTCTGATTTTTCTTTTATTGGATTCACTACTACATAATAGGTCATCAGCAATGGTTCAAAACAGGTCATCAACAACGATTTTCGAACCGCTGCTGATTACCCGTTGCTGATAGTCATGGTTATCAGCAGTGGTTCTACAACCGCTGCTGATACATGAGCATCAACAGCGGTTCTAGATGTGAACCGCTGCTGATAATAATTTCTTTTTTTTAAAAAAGATGTCCTGAACAATACTCTATTTCATTTTTCTTGGGCTGTTCATATTGCAAGTTCACTACATTTCCACATGATGAACATGAGAGGAACAAGGAGATCAAATCTGCACTCCAAAAATGCCATGAACAATACCCTGTTTTTTTTTTCCACATTTGTAAATCAAACTGCAGACTATGAACTGAACAAGTTTTGAAGTACAGGACATCGAGCAATCTGACACAAAATTCCAAATACAGTGAATGAACCAAAACACTAAAACAACCAGTGTTGGTTCACATGGCTCGTGTACAAAATTCCAAATACAGTGCATAAACAAAGCGCCTAAGCATCAAAACTAGACAAAAGGCAACACGCCCGGACAGTGCAAGCTAATAAAAAAAATCAAACAAAAAACTAATCGTCTGGCTTGCCTTTGCCATTGATGAAAACAAGAAAGCCATGACTCATGTACGGAAGCTGCCGTGGCCACCGGCCATACGCCTCTACGCTGCACAACCTCCATCCCTCCTGAATCTTGGACATGAGCCGCCTACCACCACCGCCATGGGAGGCCCAGCTGTCCATGAGCATGGGAAGAAGTCGATGACAATGGTGGGAAGAAGAGGAAGATTCGTGGGGAAGGACGGAGGAAGGCCTTGAGCTTGCCATCATCCAACAAACTCGTTGGCAAGCCACACGCATAAAGGGTGAGGAAGAGATCTGCGGGGTGGAGAATGGAAAGGAGAGAGAGAGAAGGCTAGCGGTGGTGGCAGATGTGTGGGAGCAGAGAAACAAAATAAGGTGTATTTTTATATTTTTTTTCTTTATTAGCAGCGGATTAACAATTGAACCGTTGTTGAAAAATATTTATCAGCAGCGGTTCGTTTATTGAAACCGCTGTTAAAAATTTTGAACATTATCAGCAGCGGTTCACTCATTTGAATCGCTGCTGATAGGACGATTCTTCACAGGTTCAATGATTGGTTGGGCCCTGTAGATTCTGAACCGTTGTTAATAATTTTTTAGCAGCGGTTTAGGAGGAACCGTTGCTGATAGAGCATTTTTTATAACCCTTTTTGTTATAGTGATTATCTGTATAATAATTATAAACTATTAGATTTAGATCCGATCACTCAAAGCGGTGATTGAAAGTTACTCAAACTTTCAATTAGCTGAAAATTAGCAAGTTCCATTGACAAATGATGATCAAACAGACCCAATTAAGTAAATTACTTACAGCTCTCATGGGGACGATGCGCTGGTAGTCATTGAACTCAGAAAGATGATAGTACTGGGTGTCGATGATGCAGCCAAACATGCTAGGACCTGGCTCAGAGGCGTCCTCAAATTCCCAAATTAAATGGGAATGGATAATGTTAACCATAAAGGCACCACGATCCTCCAAGATCTGCAAGCAGAAAACGGACGGAGCGCATCAATTATAAATTACTGGAGCAATCAGCATATAGATATATCAGGCAATTCCAATATAGTTTGTGATCGAAATATGATGTGGTGATATGATAGAGAACAATAGATAGCGATATTTGACCTTGAACTCGAAGGAACGAAGGCCGGACAGGCGTTCATACAGAGAATCTTTGGCTTTGCCTCGTATTTTCCGTGCGTGGTCTACATAGATGAGGTGCTCGCGCGACCGGAGCTCCTCACAGCAACGAGATAACTCCTCATCGCTGACGTCATCGTCTGCCGAGAAAACGAATTCCTTCTCCAGCACCTGGGATGGGACGATGCACATCATCGTCTCGTACGTTTCATCGTCGGAGGACGAGCGGATGAGACCTCGAGGAGGGGACGGCCAGTCGCCGCCGCCGGCCGTGCCCGTCTTCTCTCCAATCCATGCCTCCGCGCTGCTTCGTCCTCCTCCGGGCGGCGGAACATACAGGACGGGGGGCATCATCTTGACTAGAACGAAACCTAATCTCGATCCCCAACAACCAATGATCTCACCTTTTCTTCAGGATTTGAATAGTGTTTATTTGGCGGGGATGGAGATCGATCATCTTGGTGCTCCCAGATGGCAAAACATATATGTCAACCTGCACACGGGAGTTATTCAGGCTCGGAATTCGAGTTCTTTTTAGGATCACGAATCGGAGTTGGGCTGACCATTGGGCTTCAGAGTGACCAGGTTCGTTGGGCTTGTGCAGTTTGTCCAATAAGGACTTGTACAGTTTTTTCTTGGGCTGTCCATCAACTAAAAGTACTCCCTCCCTCCGGTTCTGAAAAGGAATTCGTTTAGGACAAGTTTTAGCATATCAAGATGTAATTAATTTAAGTCTATTCTTTCATGTTTGTCCATATTTAATACGGTGCGGAGTTTAATTTTTTCAACAATCTCTTTCTTCCTAACTGGCGCGGCATAGGTTCGATCCCCCGCTGTAGTGATATTTTTTTTGCGCTTTGCGGATGTGCGCGCTGGCTCCTGATTTGCCAACTCAAGCGGCGCTGAGTCCATATTTGCGGCACCGTTTAATTATCATTTAAAGCTAATCTCGAAATTAATCAAGGCAACGCACGCGCACAGGGATATAAGGATCCAGTTGCGGTAATTTTAGGCAGTACACGCTTCTTTATGAAATCGTCGTAGATTTTTTCAGGACAAGGAGCTTTTCAGAACCGGAGGGAGTACTCTCTAGGCCCTTCTTATGCTTGACGCTTATTCTTCCAAAAGACAATTTCAATTCCGTTTTTCCTAACGAAAACACAGAAGAACATTCCACTCTCCTGCTGTCCTGCACGCACGAGACGCGTTGGTGATGCTTGGGTAGGTTGATCGAGTTCGAATACACTTCGTCCTTCTCTCAGCCATGGCCACAGGCCCACAGCGATGCTTAATCAGCAAGCACGGTCGGGTCGTACACTCGGTTTCACAAGCAAAGCAACGCAACGCCCATCCGCCGCGGCCACGCGTTAACCTTTTTAGCCGTTGACGCGTTCCATCCGAAGCCGCTCCCGATTCTCTCATCATAAAAGCCACGTACCTGTCCTGCTGCTTCTCGCATCTGCTTCCATTCCATTATTCCAAGCACAGCACAGTTGTTGTTGGAAGGAAATCGAACCTCGATTCCCGAATTCCCCCACTCACCTCGATCCATCCATGGCCGGCTACCCGCCCCCAGGCTCCGGCTACCCCTACGGCCCCGGAAGCGGCTACGGGGCGCCGCCGTCCTACGGCTCCTCCGCGGCCCCCTCCGCTCCGCCGTACGGCCAGAAGCCCCCCAAGGAAGGCAAGACCTCCTCCTCCTCCTCGTCAGCTCCCTACTACGGCGCCCCACCCACCTCCCAGCCCCAGCCCTACGGCGGCAGCGGAAGCGGAAGCGGAAGCGGCGGGTACGGCGGCCAGCAGTACGGCTCGTCCTACGGCGCCCCTCCCGGCGGCCAGCAGTACGGCTCATCCTACGGCGCCCCGCCGCACTCCTCGTCCGCGCCGCCCTACGGGACCCCACCGCCTCCCGCGTCATCGGCGCCGTACGGCGCGCCGGGCGGGTACGGGAGCCCGTTCGCGGCGCTGGTGCCGTCGGCGTTCCCGCCCGGGACCGACCCCAACGTCGTGGCCTGCTTCCAGGCGGCCGACCGCGACGGGAGCGGGATGATCGACGACAAGGAGCTGCAGGCCGCGCTGTCCGGGTACAACCAGAGCTTCAGCCTCCGCACCGTCCACCTCCTCATGTACCTCTTCACCAACACCAACGTCCGCAGGATCGGTAAGCCCATCACATCGTGCTTCTCTCCTCCCGGTCATTGCTCGTCTGGGTGCCGTAGTTGGTAGCTCTGGTGACTATGGCGTGCGCTGCGATGTGGTCAAACATTGAATTGATCAAGTAGATCCGTCACTTCTGTGGAAAAAGTGGCGTAAAATGCAGATGACTTGAGTTGTTCCTGTAGTATTATTAGTTTGTCCTGCCTACGTCGCACGCAGTAACTTCAGATACAGCACCAAACCTCTTAGAAACCATGCAATTTGACAATTTGTTGTTTATGTATGGAGCATATCACCCTCGAGCCTTTTACTGTAACACTGGAATGCATTTTTGTTAGGGAGTGTCTAATTTTCAGTCGATTGAAAATGGGGGCGCTTTTAGCCCTTGGTTCCAGATCCAATGGATAAAAAAAAATAAAATTTTTCCATAGTCTATACATAATACTAATTAATACAAATAATCGACTGAAAAGTAGCATTACCATTTTTGTTAAGGTAATTTGGTGCCATATTTGACATTCCTGTTTGCTGGATTTCGGGTGCAGCTCAGTAGTTGGTAGATATTCCTTTGTTTACTGTTGGGTCCAATATAGGTTGGGTTGTGCACACATGAATTCAATGGAAGTCCTAAGATTCACCAAGCTGACCAAGGCACATTGACTTTGGGAATTGAAGGTGGAGAGCTCCTGCACCACGTGCTTGATGAGCCAGTGGAATGCATAGTGGGATTTATTTAATCGTGTAGCAACGTTGGTTCATTCAGTTTGGTCCTAACTTGGATGCACACGGTGGCCTACTGTTAGATGCTTAATGCACCGTTATAATGAAAGTATTGTAAGCCACAATTCTACGATCTACCTTCAAATCTAACCAGTATACTAGAAGCAGTTTTAATCCTGTATTTGGTTTAAGAGGTTGGAAAATGAAACCTATTTGTACACTGCAAGTGAACACTGTTGTTATTTTTCTTTTAAAGCCTGATTTTAACTTTTAAGACCTCCTATGTTTGTGATCTTTACTGTCATATTTTTCAATAGTGATAGTTTGTTGTTGTTTATAATTTCGGTAGTCAGTTTGTGTCAGTTTTAAGTCAAAAGTCTAATCTTAATTGTGCAATTTAATGGTTTCTCAGAGCGTCATAATAGTTTTTATGCTATGTGTTTTAGTTGTTTTATTTAGTATCTACTAAAAAAAACTAAGTTTCAGCTATTACTATGAAAAGGCTTTGTTGCTGCTGTAAGTTTCAACTATAAACTTTTATCTCCCAACTTTCTTTAGAGTTAAATTCTTTCTTTCTCTGCTCTAACAAGTCTAAATGCAGCATTTCCTTTTATCTTCTGTACCCATTTCTACAATTTTCTTATGTTTTGAAATTTTTTTATTAATCTTTTCAGGGCCCAAGGAATTCATTGATGTGTTCTACAGTCTTCAGAACTGGAGGGTGAGAGTTCCATTGTCTTCCTGTTATTTCTTTTAATTGAATTATGGAGAACAAATCAGCTATAGCACTGAAGTAATGCTTGATGTTTATATCATGCAGTCAATATTTGAGAGGTTTGACCGTGATCGGAGTGGTAAGATTGATGCATCAGAATTACGTGATGCTCTTCTCAGTCTGGGATATTCTGTTTCTCCAACCGTGCTAGACCTGCTTGTGTCTAAATTTGACAAAACTGGGGGAAAGAGCAGAGCAATTGAGTATGATAACTTTATTGAGTAAGTATCTTGATTCAATCTCTTTGTAAGTTTCTACTGTGTTCAGTCTAAAAAATAATAATTAAATTAAGTTCCTATTAGTTTCTTAGACTTTATATTATTTTGAACAAAGATTTGTCGAGCCAAAGTTACAATACAATGGTTTCAGCTTTTTTAAATGGCTATATATTTGTCTTATTTCAGTACAGTGCCTTAATATTTTTTCAAACTTCAATGCTGCCATAGTGTCCGTTATTTATGATTAGTGAAAATGGTTTTTCTGTATCTTGAAGCAAAAATGTTTGTCCAAATTCCTAACTAATGAAAATTCGAACTAAAAAATGATTTGTTCATTGATTAGGCTCCTAATTTCATCCATGTTTTCTAATGAAAAACAGGTTTGATTGTGAATCTTGAAAAACAAATTTCAGCTACATGCCTACATTAGATTTGCCATAGGTTGTGCTTTATCATGATCCTAACTCCTTTCCTTCTACCTTTGCAGATGCTGCCTCACTGTCAAGGTAATTACCCCACCAAGCATTTGCAAATGCAAATACAGACACCCGCAGCAAAACTTTATATCTTATTTCTATCTCAGAAATGCACTTGTGCTAATTTCTAGTATACTTCTGCAGGGTCTAACCGAGAAGTTCAAGGAGAAGGATACTGCATTCTCAGGATCTGCAACTTTTACATATGAGGCTTTCATGTTAACCGTGCTCCCTTTTCTTATCGCATAATGTGGCCCGTGTAATCAGAGCTGGGAGAGAGTGAGAATAGTCATGTTGACAGAGCTGTTTACTCTTTGGTTGGTTTGATTCTGCGGATTTAATAAGTGTTACATGTTAGCTGGATGTAAATGCTCTGATAGCTATGGGTGTCTCGATAGCTCAATGTGGAAGGAATGTTACTTTTAGCCTGGATGTAATGCCTGTATAATCATGGGTGCTGGATAACAAAAATGTGAAAATGTTGCAGCGTGTATATTATCTGCTTGTTCCTTAATAGAGCATCTGTTCATCTCATGCCCAGCATCATTTTTGATGTTATTGCTGCTTTGCAGCATTTCGAGGGTCGCATCTTGCCAAATATCTCGTGTCTCTTGGCTTGTGTTCCCACTACGTGCCTGTGATCAGCACCTCGATCACATTCGTTCCTGCGCCACCACTGCTCTATCTGTTGCTCCCCGTTGGGTACCGGCTACTGCCTACTGCCTAGTGCTCACGGTTCAAAGCTACCTGCTGTCTCGGCAAGTAGGAATGCTGAGTCAGGGATGTGCATGCTCATTTTATGGCCATGGTTGACCATGACATTATTATTCGAGAACCAATTGTGGTATGTTAAGTTGCAAAGGAAGCGGTTGTGTTCAATCGCACCAGGGAATATGAGCTGTGTGCATATGTTTAGCTCATCAATAATGGGCATTGCGACTTGGTCTCATCCTGTACTGTAAGGCGACATAGGATTTGCAAAAGATGAATAATTGAGCGGTGGCAACAAACATCGTCAGTGGAGAGAACCTAGACATGGTTGGATTGGATGGGAGGAATATGAAACGAATGTCAAAGGTTTATTTGGTTTAATTCCCATTTTGAGCTGTACGCGTGGACTTAAGGACATAGTGCATGATCTTCACACATGTTTCCCAAGTAGTAATCTGAAAAGAAGAAGAAAGAAAAAAGGTAACGAGAGGCGAGTGGTCTGTTGTCTACCATCTCATCCCATGTGCATACCGGAGATGAATATCCTCTGTAACGACCAGAACTGTTTAGCAGTGTACAGTGTTGTGGTCTGAAACAAGAACGCGCTAAGCTCTGTTCTCTTGGAAAACAAAAATGTAAAAAGCTGTGAACTTGTGGCGAGTGACGACGAATGCGTGTCGCGTTGCAGAGCCAGACAGAAAGCAGGGCTGAGGAAGGAGACCAGCACTCAGCCTTCCAGCGCCGTGCAAGTGCCGCCCTGATCTGAAGCTCACGGCAACCCGCCCCCACAGCACAATCGCCGGCGTCCATCCGTGCCGCGCCCGAGCGTCCTTCCCCTCCGCCGCCGGGTGTGTCTGCAGCGGATGAAGCGCCACTACCTCGCGACGTGAGTCTCGTGCCACTCATCAGAGTTCTTTCTTTTTTTTTTTTTTTTTTGAAAAGAGGCAGGAGCACTGCCATAGAAGCAACAATCAAGACTGCTAGCTCATCAGAGTTCATAGCAGAGCGCGCGCGCCTCGTATCTGCGGCGCCACTCGCATTTCGTACATCCAGGCAGTGGCACGGCGAGCCCCGCGGCGCGGAGAAGAGGCTGCAGTGCCTGGATGCGGCGTCGAGGCGAGGTCGCGCTCTGCTTCCTTCCCCGACCGGGGTGGTCGGTATTTAATTTAACGCCAGGTATTACACAGTCCCGTTGGTTGAACAAGTTACACGCTAGTATAGTACTACACGATATTGACGATTTATACGGAACGAAACAATCATTGGCCATTGGAAATGGTCTTATTAGTTCCTACTAATAACAGTGCGTATGATCTGTCGCACAAGCGCGCGGTTGCCTCGCCCGCCGTGTTCCTTGACATCTCTCCCATTTCCCACGTATATAAAGCACCCGTCGTCCCTCTCAATGCTCTCATTCCATTTCAAGAAGCACCCAGTCCACTGCGCACCGCCTCTAGCTCCTCCTCGTCTCCTACCACG
Source organism: Eleusine indica (assembly GCA_030378355.1). NCBI lineage: Eukaryota > Viridiplantae > Streptophyta > Magnoliopsida > Poales > Poaceae > Eleusine > Eleusine indica. The sequence goes on from CM059494.1 coordinate 54,320,105, forward strand.
AAACCATCCATGGCCGGCTACCCGCCACCCCCTGCCGGCGCCGGTTACCCGCCTTACGGCGGCGGAAGCTACCCGCCACCCCCTACCGCCGCCGGCTACCCCTCTACCGGCGCCGGTTACCCGCAGTACGGCGGCGGAAGCTACCCTCCGCCCGCCGGCGCCGCAGCCGGCTACCCGCCGTACGGCGCCCCGTCGCCATACAACCCCGCCGCGCCGTACGGCGGCGGCATGTTCGCGACGCTGACGCCGTCGACGTTCGCGCCGGGGACGGACCCGACCATCGTGGCGTGCTTCCAGGCGGCGGACCGAGACAGGAGCGGCATGATCGACGACGGGGAGCTGCAGGCGGCGCTGTCCGGGTACAGCTACCAGAGCTTCAGCATCCGCACCGTGCACCTCCTCATGTACATCTTCACCAACACCAACCTCCGCGTCATCGGTACATATATAATCAAGTTCTTCCCATTGTTTGTTTGACTTTTGGCAACTTGGTCATTTCCTAAAGAACAAGCTAAGAGAGTTTACTTGGAATGGGTGGTGGAATTTAAAATTGGTCATTTGACTTTTGGCAACTTGGTCATTTTTGACCAATTAAACGTCGATCGGACGAGTTCCTGAGTTAGTAGTCACAACTGCCGGTTGCATTGCATGCACGTACTGAAGACACGACTCGAGCTATGTATCTCCTGTATATTTTTTCCTCAAAATAATCTTTGGTCTTTTGTTTTTGTCCTTGCAGGACCCAAGGAATTCACGGCTGTGTTTCAGAGTCTTCAGAACTGGAGGGTACTGAGATAGCTTAGTATAGTGCCGATTTTCATTCTCTACTTTTGTTACGGTGCGACATATATAATCATTACTAATCTATACAAACGTAATAACAACAGGAAATGCTTACATTGTGCAGGCAATCTTTGAGAGGTTCGACCGCGATCGAAGTGGTAAGATTGATGCCTTCGAACTGCGCGACGCTCTCCTCAGTCTAGGATACTCTGTTTCTCCAACTGTGCTGGACCTACTTGTAGCTAAATTTGACAAGACTGGGGGCAGGTGCAGAGCAATCGAATATGACAACTTCATTGAGTAAGAACCGGTTTGGTTAACGTAGTTTGTTTCTTACAAGTCCTTGCTGCATCACAATTCACAATCCTGATTCATTTTTCTCGTATTTTACTCTGCAGATGTTGCCTCACTGTCAAGGTAATGCATCCACCGTACTGCACAACCACGAAGACATCCAGTCTAAGCATTTTTTCTGTATCTTCTTATCTCCGAATTGTATTCTGATACGCGCTCATTTGTACATTTGCAGGGACTGACTGAGAAGTTCAAGGAAAAGGACACTGCATATTCTGGGTCTGCAAATTTTAGCTACGAGACTTTCATGTTGACCGTGCTCCCTTTCCTCATTGCATAATAGCTGCGTGCTTCGGAGTTCAGAGCAAGCGTCAAATATACCATGCTCTGGTTGACCTTGCTTCACCAGTCAGAGAATCGTATCAAAGAATGGTTGTGTTCCAGCTTTGTTTTTAGTTAAAAATTCTGGTGGTTCAAGCAACGTGCATGTACTGAATCACCAAGACAGTTATCCTTCTCTTTGGAGTAATAAGGACAAGAAATCTTGCAATTCTTCATATTTGATTCATTTGTTCGACCACTCCCTTTAAATTAAGATGCCTTGCTTCTTTGCAAACAGTCAGCAATCTAAAGTTGGCTGTCAATTATCTCCCAGACCTGTAAGCATAGGGTAACTGAATGAATCTACTTACAAATATTGTGCCTGTATTCTGTATAGCTCTCTTCGCTTTCCTACAGAAGCGAGACTACGCCTCAGTTGATAAAACTACTGACCAAAAATGAGGCACTGCCACAATGAAGAATCTACAGAAGCAAGCTGACCGATGCCAACAAACACCTCCGTAAAAAAACTATCTAGCATTACTACAAGAGAAATGTCAGTTGACCCACACAACAGAATTCTGGAGCTCATATCATGTAGTATGCAAGCCTAGAAGGGAGTCTGGCACAGCGGGCACGTTGATTTGTTGGACGTTGAAAAACATTTGTAGAGGCAGGCACCGTGGATTGTGCTTGCAGGTCTTGCAAGCCAGTTTTGGAAGGCTGTGGTTGCTCGTGTGGAGAATGCTGTAACAGATTGGGCATTCCTCCACGCCCTCAAACTCTTTCTCAAAATTACTCTTCCAGGTGCGAATTGCCTCCGCTATTGCACCGTTCTGCAGAGAACAGTTAGCCTAGTTAGACTGACATTCTTCCATAACATCATGCATGAGTATGATCAAATGTATCTGCTATTTCCTTCTGGCAAAAGCTAACAATTACTGATTGCCCAAGAATTTTGTTTATGCTTTACACCAAATTACCTGGTTGCGAACGAATGAGGTGAGGGCAAGCAACCATTTCCTACGCTTCACTTCGTTGATACCCAAAATTCTTGTGCAATCAACATCAACGTGCCGTAGGGGGTAACAACTGGGGAGCCGTATAACAAGATCAATTCCTGTCTCCTCCTTTTTGTACATTGCAACAATTTCATAAGCTGATCGGTTCACGCTAACTGAGAAATCCTCATCAGCATAGATAGAGTCCTTAACCTGCAACAATGGATAAAATAAATTGCACAGGGAATTGTAAGGCCCCAAAGGCCTCTTCTGCAGAGACTAAGGTTGCTCAATGATAGCTTACACTGAAACCTATTAACAAATTTGATCATGCAGCGCGTCTCTATTAACAATTAGAAAGCAAATTATACCTTGCCACCAAAAAAGGTTCAACGTACCTGCGAAAATTCGTCCTGCAGAAGAGGAGGGCTGCACCACTGTCTAGTAAAAGACTCGATTGCATATGATAATGAACGGTCTTTCAAGGTAGTAAACCATGTGCGCACAAAAGAAGGCAGCAGTCTAATCATCATCCCATATAATGACCCTGCAAGTGAGGCCATTTGCCACGTCCCAACAGGCCAAGGAGATTCCACATAGGAAAGCAATGAACTAGTACAATAGCATTCTTAGAAGCTTTTGCAGCAGCCTCCGCTTCAGGCATGAGTTCAACATCCCTTTTCTTCCCACTAAGTGCAGCAGCTTTTAATGGGATATGCTGGAAGATGCAATCCAATATACATGGACTGACCTTATCTTGTATATATTTAAGTATATTTTCTCTAGAACTGGAAGATGGTTGTAGTAACTGCACGTGTGACAATAACAATGCCCACGCAATGAAGACGTCAACCTAGTGAGGAGAAACAAAAAACCACTGTTAGCACATAGACTATGATAAAATAGTTGCAGTATTTAAAATCATGTTAGTATAGTGTACCCTATCTCGATCTATCAGGTCTGTTTTGAGAAGTTCAGAAGTTGGGAACTCGATTAAGGCTGACAGTTCATCTCTGATATGTAGGGTCTTTTCTGAATCTGTGTTACGGAACCGTCTTACCACGGAGACGGCTCCGTTTCAGGATCTTCCTCGGGTGGCGACACGCGCTGTAACGTCTAATAGTACAACACATGACAGAAGCAAATAATTGCAACAAGAGTATAGGTAGAGAACAGAGTTTTACATAAATCCGAAGTTATATTACAAACCACAGTTTTATCAGAAGTAAATTGCGGAAGTGAATTGTTCAACATTGATTCAACTAGTTCGACGAAATAGATAAGATATAATCGTCCTCTTACGACGACATACAAGGAACAACCCGGCCATAATAGTTGCCTTGCCCAAGCACTGTATCGGCAATCAAGGAACTACTCCTCGTCTTCATTCGTGCACAGCTCCCACTCGATGTTCTAGCAGTCGGGGCGCTGGCCTTCCCAGTGGAATCTTCCACCACAGTGGCAGTCTCCGCCCTGGTCATCTGAAAACCACATAGAGCTACGCCCTGAGTAACTAATTTACTCAGCAGACTGACCCGTCAAAATGGCCAACTACAGCCGACACCTAGACATGCAAAGGCTAGGGATAGGGTTCATATTGCCAGAAAACCAGCCTAAGAGTGGATCCTTATTTTCACGTTTTAGCAGCAAGTTAAGTGTTCATGCGAAAATGATAAATTTAATTTGCACTAAAGGTATAGCAATCAAGGTTGCAACCAAATCTTAATAATTTCAAACAGCAGTATTAAACCCACTCATCATCTTAATGGCTTCCGACATTGTTCCAGAGCAGCGATCAAGTGGTACTCGTTACTGTGAGGGGCAGCGACTCGAATCGATTTATATTCTGCAGGAGAACCTGCTTGCACGACCCATACGCGCTTCCTAGAAGCCGCATGGAGCAATCTTTCGCTTAGGTACCGCAGGATTTTCCGGGTCCAGACTCCCCCGAGGAGGGTCTCCCAACGTGATGCGCCCCGTGCCGCCATTCATGGGTGAATTCTTCCCTCCTCTCAGCCCCAGTTCCACCAAAGAAGGGAGAAGGCTATCTTCCGACCAGGCAGTAATCGTAGCTACGTCGGTTTACTGGGCCCATATCTCCAGCATGCAAACAGTACGTTCAAACTTGATCCCATGGGTCGGACACGAGACGTAGCCTTAGGGGACTCGGACGGGGCTACCTCCTTGAAGACAAGTTGTCCTTCCCTTTCCACCTAGTTGCCCGTCCGGTCTTCATTGTTGTTCCATTCCAACCTTTTATCATCAGCCAACATTCCACAAGTGATAAGTCCTGATCTACGAGCGATCTCTATACCACTCGACGAATAGCCGTCCAAAATTAAGTAGAGCGACTACCGTCCTGAGGCTAATATCGGATACAGGGATCCTACTGTAATTCTAGGTTTTCAAACAACTCCTGTAAACCTAATACACAGAGAAGCCTATATTCCTAACTAGTGATAAAGTAAAAAGGTTAAAACTGGGTGGATGCACCGGCGCTTGCCTGGGTTCTGCTCTTGCTCAGCTACGGCACCTCCGGCTCCTTCTGGATCCTGCTCCGGTCCCGTCTTCACATGGTTCACTGCGTGATCTATATGATGCAAAAGATGATGCTTATGAGAGAAGATTCATGACACTTCCTCAATAAATACGCTAATGTACACTATTTCACATGGAAGTGAGCGGGGTGTGTTGATTAGTCCAGCAATATAACGTATTTAGTGGAGACACAGGATAGGAGCGTTTCGTGTATTTCCTTCATGGACTCTAGTATTTAATCGCGATGACGTTGTACCAAAGTACGGTGTGAGTGTGTGTGTCGGCCGGGGTTAAGCTACGTATGTGATGTCGATGACCAGTAGGTGCTAAATTAGTGTTTTAGTGTATCGAGCACAACCCTCACAAAGAACTAAGTACCCACGACGCAGCCCTAAGGTGGAACCATATATATTAAAGGGTAATATTATTATACCTGAGACTCAATTTATTAAGTGGGCATGGTTCTGATCATCAAATGAGCAGGGGTGATTTAATATAGTTAGGGAATACCAGGAGTGACTTACTGGCCAAGTTTCACTCTCATGCACCAAGCCAATAATTTTAATTAATAATCATAAGGAAAAAGGTGTTAAATTATTTACAGCTAATATACAGAGACTCACCCTAAGACATTTTCCAGGGAGACTAGAAACTAAAAAACCTATTTGGTGGTTAAGTTTCAAGATTTTATCAGCTCCCTATAATTAGTTATGAATTTATAAGGGTTTTTATCACATATTTTAATCCTAAAAGTAAAACTAACATGCAATGTGATTTAGCATTTTCTCCTACTAGTACTGATCCAAACAAAGCTAACAAAATTTATCTTGCTTCAAGATCCCTATTAATTACTTTACTATGCATTTTACAAGTTTTACCCTTTTTTGGAAATGAATAAAACGTGAAAAATCGGTTTTTATAATCGCGGGCCGCATCCAGACAGCCTAGCGGGCTGAATCTTACGCGGCCCATCGGTCGAGCATGCGCGCGGGGGTGTCCTCCGGCCAGATTCGGCCCAAGAGCTAGGCCAGACCCGAAGGCCATAGCGGCCCAGCGGCCATCCTGGCCACTGGCCAGCTCGACTGAGCCGGGCGCGTGGCGATGGCGCCCTCGGCCGTGCGGTGGCGCGGGCACGGCGGCCGGCTGGGGTGGCAGCGGCGGCAGCATCATCGGGACAGCAACCGGTGGGTCCTAGCGGACATGCGGCGCGCGAAAGGAGAGGAAATGGCTCACCAGGCTAGTGTGGTGACGGCGAGGCGGAACTACGGCGGCCGGCGGCGGTGTTCCGGATGATTGGCTGCACGTATGAAAGCCCAGTGAGGCTAGGGGTGTGCGCGGGGTGAACAGGGTCTTAGCTGCCCCTGGAATCGAAGTGCGACTCACCGTGGTGGGAGAGCGATGGTGGGGGAGGGTGGCCGGGGTCGGGGAAGACAGCACCGATTCCCGACGGCTCGAAGTCGGAGAAGGGAAGTGGCCTCGCGCGGAGCACCAGGGCTTCAGGGCGGGGCTCCGGGAGGCGCGGTGCGGCGGACGAGCGGGGAAGGCGACAGCGGAGCGGAGCTCTGCTCCAAGCGGTAATAGGGGTGCGACGAGTGAGAGAGAGGGACAGAGAGGGCGAGTGGGGGGGGGGGGGGATGAGGCCGTTCGGATAGGGAAAGTGAGCGACAAGGCGGATGTCCGAACGACGGGTGGGGGAGTCGATCCGTGGGCACGACGGATGCCGAGTCGACGGCGCCCGCACGGCGTACGGGCAGGCGGGAGAGGGACGGCGCCGGGTTGTGTTTGTTTGAAGTCGCTGACAGGTGGGTCCCACAGGGAGTTTTCTTTTTCTTTTATTTGTCCAACCCCGACAGCCGGTTATATTTCATCTTTTTGTGTGAATTAATATAGAGTTGATAAAACTAAACCAAAAATAGAGCAGGCTCCTCATACTGTGGTCGAATTTATAAAAATGCTAACTACCAAAAATACTTTATAAATTTTGAATGGGAATTTTGTAAAGAGAGGTGGTTTCTAGTCTTTTAACCATTTATTTGGGGCATCTATTAATGGAATAAAAATCTGAGAAAATCCTCTAAATTATACTTCATCATGGCCAACAACATATATTTTTGGCAGTGGTGACTTATGTTGAAAAGTTGGGACTTGTAGTATAAGTGTCATTCAAATTTGTTTGAATTTGGTTTAAATTGGACAAATTTCAGTTTAACCTTGCCATGAGTTTATTTCCTGGTGATTCTAACCCTAATTCGGTGGCAGGGGTATCACAATCTGGCATCAATTCAGTACTTTGGTCGATGTCAGAATGCTGAGCAGGTGAGCAATTGTCTTCCAGAGAACGCTCTTTAACCAGTGAAAGTTGACAGAAGGGCTCAGACAAAAGTAGAGAGAATGCGGCAAACTGTAAATGAAATATTGGCTGTGAAGAGAAAAGAATTGAATATAGTCCACTAACTGAATCCTTGTTAAGTCTCCACAGTTCCATGGACTCAAGTGAAGACCTTCTAATCTGAGGTGAAGCATTATTGATGAATGATGCTACAAGTTCCCAAAATTGCAAATAAGAATGGCGACTAGAACCTATGATGGATGAAGCCTCTTCAATACGAGATTTTGCTATTGCCTCTGAAACACCAGAAGCCAGGAACAAACGGAGGACACTCTCCACGATTTTGTCATTACTCTTAGCATAGTCCCCTGACCTGATGAGCTGCAAACTCTGGGAATTTTCTCCTTCTTGAATATTACCAAGATGGTTGAGTTGACACAACGCAACCAAAGCAGATTCTGCTAACCTTATGGTCAACTTGTCTGCTGAGTTAACCACTAATTTAATCATCTCCAAGGCATCTTCACTTGATTTCTGGTTTGCTACAGCATCATTGATGCCATCTGTCATTTCTTCGACAAGCAAAACAGATGATTCAATCCACTTGAATACCATGCTAAACAAGAAATCCCAGTCGTTTTCATCAAGGTTTGTCCAGCAATATCCGACTGTAACCGCTATCAGTTTCACTCCCAGCAATTCAACTGTTGATGACAATGCTGTTTCACTAGTTGATAACGATGAGGCAGCGCTATTATAGAAAATCTGGTATTTCTGAAAAAGAGTCAGGATTAACGATCTTTCCGTGTCACTGATCTCCCGCTCAACCGTAATTACCAAGTTCTGGCCTCCTCCAGTTATTCTCAACGGGAAGCAAGACAATGCCACTTGCATCCAGTCCACGACATCTGACAAACATAAGAGATCATATTACATTACTGAAAAACAACATGTAACCTTTACTATCTAATAACAACTCTATTGAGACATACCTTGTTCTAGTACTTCCCTTGGGCTAGATGACAGAGAAGAGATGGTTGCATCAAGCCAACTCAAAATGTTTTTCCCCATCAAATCAGCGCAAGAAGATTCTTCACTCAATTTCGATTTCTCTGACAAAGTTTTGACAATGGTACTCATAACAAAGGGGAGAGCTTTTATACATTTTCTATTTACTGATGAATCAATAAAAAGGTGGCTCAACAGTTTCTCAAAAAATACAAGTGCATCAGATTCTCTCCAGATAAAATCATTGGTGTCAGAACTAAACAGTAAAGCCACAAGAGCACGGAGAAAACGATCCTGAATTTTCTCTCTCTCATCTCCAGAAAGATACCAAGCATTAAACAGTGTCGACGAACCACTATCATGCATAATGGCACCTTCTAGCAACGTATCAAGCAACAAGGACATAATGCTGACCTCATGACATGGTTCCACTTTCATGCACTCAACCAGTGAAGGTAAGAATGTTTTCAACACACTGCCCCCAGTCCACGTCCAAGTGCAAAGGATCTCACCAGCTACCCATGCTCTAGACAAGGAACTGATTGATGAAGTAATATCAGTCGATTGAGACATAGAACGATGCAGATTTCCTGGAATACCCAAAATCACTTCACCAAAGCCAAGCTTGATAGTAAGATTGTCAACAAAAGCAACAAATCGCTGATGCTTCAGCTCCTGCACCAAAGAATTATTTCTTTATTAGTTCATTGTTTAGATATAGTAAACTGGCAGACTCACATAAATACAGTGTCATTTCAGAAACTTCCAAACAGAAACCTCAAACAGTTGACAGAACAACATAAATCAAATAAACTTTTCAAGAATAAATACTGACACAACAGAAAAACATCACCTTTAGTTTACAAACTATGCTGAAATTTAGTAAGCAACAAAATCGTGTCAAAGAAGGTGTTAATTACACATTATATTTATTTTAGGAGGGGAGGGGAAAGACAAATTCTTACAATTTCATCTGTAATAGCTGGCTCAAATTGAACTTTCATAGATGGATGCCCATTTTGTAAAGATGGCGCCACCCAGAGCGGCCAGCATTCGCTCTCAGATAACAAAAGATCAAAAAAGCTTTGCAAGGTTATGTGATCAATGCAGATGAGCTTCAACATGTCTACCACCCACTCCGAACATAAGACTGCTGTCATATCATCACGTAACTCTCTTGTATGAAATACAGCAAACCTGACAGACTGAGCTAGAATGTTTGCCAGTCTATTCAAAGTGCATGAACGAAGGTTATTCCAAAAGAATGAGCTTAAGCTTTGGCAAAAGGCATTTATACTTTCTGCAAGGTCGGCCTTCAAATGCATTTCCTCATCCGAAGCACTGACATCAATATCATCTTTACGTCCCTCCAAATCATTCTCTTCGCCAAGAATTAAAGCCATGCTGCATTCCCATTCAATGATAAACAGAGATGCCAAAATAGCTGGAAATACAGAATCTTCCTCAAGTAATACGATTGAAAATAAGCTACCCTTAAGAACACCAAAAGAAAAATGAGCCATCCCAAAGTTTACTGACGAAGATTGTTTTTCTGGAAACTTCAAGTGCCTGTGTTCAGCAGGCAACAACAGCTCATATGCAAATCTTGACCATTCAAAATTTGATGCAACGAGTACTGATGCCAAATTCTTCAGAATGAATCCAATAATGCTGCGAACAGTCTCAGCAGAGAGAAAACAAATGTGATCCTCTTGATCTGAGCCACCAAGTGCAGCACTGAAATTCACATATACAAGATAGGCAAAACCATATCAATATCATCAGAATATGTGGGGACTACCATCAATACAGCAGTGCTGTACCGAGCTGAGTTGTTTAAATTTTAAGTGCTGGGTATAAAATGCATGAGTGTACAGGGTGTAAACAGTCACACTAACTATGTTTCAAAAAGAAAAAAAAGAATTAACCATATAACATGTCCAGAACTGAACAAATAGAGTTAGATGCAATATACCATAGGAAGTTAGCATGAGAATCTGCAGGAGACGAGTCACAGAAAACAGAAACAGCATTTCTTCTGTAACTTTGATTCCTTCTGGAACTTTCATATAGATTTCTGTATCTAATGTTCCATACAAATATGTAGTGACGACATCCATAAGTCGCATTTGCAAATTCATATTCACTGCCAATGATATTAAATACCGGAAAGTAATTTTATCCATTACGGGAGAATAGGTTTCTTCGTAGCCAATTCCTGGTCTCTGCGTGAAACCTTGAGCTACAAGTCTCGCCTTGTATCTAGTCACTTTATTTTAAGCATTTCTCTTCCTGACAAATACTCATTTGTGACCCACTGGGAAGATATCTTTTGGTGTAAGGCTTACATTGACGAACACTTCTCTTTTCTTTAGCGAGTTCAACTCTACACAAATTGCTTCTTTCCACTTTGGCCAGTCAAGATGCTTCTTGCATTCCTTCATTGACTTTGGTTCAGATTTCAAGTCAATCTGTGTTGTAATTGTGTCAGCAAAATATGAGTCGACTTTCATTGTCTTTCTATTCTATACTACTCCCGTCTCAACATAATTCATTGAAACTTCTTCTATTATTTTATTTTCTTGATCCACATCACTCAGAGGTGTGTTTAGATCAGGATTTCTGGTAACCCGTCGTGAGTATAAAGTGTGCGTACATTCTCACTTGGGATTTCTTCTTTAAGGCTCACCACTTCGTGTGGTTTGCTCTCACCTTCTATATTCTTCTTTTGAGTAGTTTGCTTAGGCTTCTTCTCCGCAGGACGTCTCCTAGGAGCTTTAGCTTGAACTTGTACTCTAGGCTTCTTTGGTGCCCGTGTAACCGAATCACTCCCCCTCTTCCTAGCATTCATTGCTTTTGAGGAAGGAGGCTGGAATTCCATATAGTCATATTCTTCAAATGGGATGTCTATTCTTTCATGTGCATTTGCAACTGGTATATGAGACTTCACAATATCTCTTGTATTGGTGAAAGCTTATGGCAGTTCATTAGCAACCCTCTGTAGATGGAGGATGTTCTGAACTTCGAGCTCAGTTTCTGTAGTGTGAGGATCCATTCCTTGAATTCCTTTAGTTTCCCATTCTATTTCACGGCATTCGTCCCGAGAGAGATATTTTTCTCCCCCTAATGCCGGAAAATGATCTTCATTAAAGATACAATTAGTAAAGCGAGCCGTGTATAGATGTAACACCCCGAAATCCACAAACACTCCGGGATGTCACTAAAACCATATAATCAAATAGCCGAACAAATGAAATAGAAAATTCGGCAGCATCTCCTTTGTAAATACAAGCATCGCGGAAGCATAAGCATATAGATAAATAATACTAAAGAAACACCATATTGGAGTTATCAAGAGCATCCTAGAAAAATTATATAACTAAACCCAAAGCAAAGGTTTATCATCCAACAAACTTTAAGCATAAACACATAAATAAATATTATCCAAAGTTTCATTATTAAGACTAAAGTAAAGAGTCTAATAAGCGATGAAGTGGGTGGCGTGCAGCTAATCCCTCTTCCCCTCTTAGCAATCACCAAACACCTGGAGAGAGTAGAGCAAGGGTGAGATAAAAATCTCAGCAAGAAAATTTGTTTTGTCAAGCTATTTAAACCACAAGTTCAATTAAGCAACGATTTAAAGATATCAATATGGCAAAGCCAATACTTCATTATAAACCATAATAATAATGATTGAGTAATAAAAGGCCTCCAAAAGCATAAAAGATCACTTCACTTCTACCATAACATATATATGTTAATAACTTCAATGAATGCATATGAATGCAATGCCATGACCATTTTTACATCGCACCCCTCCTCGGACAACGTACGATGTGTACCGGTACAATTGTAACCATAGGATTGCAATAAACTTCAATGCAATTGAGATGATATGCTCATGATATGCCTCATATGTCTTATAAATGGGAAATAAAACCTCCACAACCCAACTTCAGTTATAATGGAATATGAAAATAAGCCTCAAGTGAATAAATAAGTCACATGACATAAATAACCTTCATTTAGCATAAATATTCAGATTATAATGAAAGTGATATGGTTCTGAATATTAAAGTGTAGGTGACAAAAATAACAAGACAAAACGGTAGCAAACCACCGCTACATTCACTTGCCTCCGACGACGAAGAAAATGCACTAGGCACGTTCCGGAGCACTACCACCTGTTTTAGAATAATACTTCAGTACAACACTCCATAGATCATTTACAAACAACATGCATAGTGCTCCTACGCCCAAACCCACAATCATCAAAATCAACGAATTGATCACTAGCAGCAGTGCTGCTTGTCTTTTTTGTAGCATTAAAACTATAACAGCAATAATAGCAAATAAATTCGTATTCGGAAACTAGAGAATAAGGACTACAACTTTGGTATTCATTGCAAAATTTAATTTTGATGTTTACTCCTTCTAAATGGCTCGACAATGTGACTGATAGAACCTGTCAAACAGCAGCACGACACTAACTTTGGAAAATCATATCTCCCAAACCAGTGAGCCAAAACAAGCATGCTAGTACTTTATGAAAAGAGGGACTAGATTACTACAAAACATTCCATATAACCCTGGATCAATTCGGCCACTAAGGCAACTTAAATCGTCATTCAAAACAGAACACTGTAACTGTAAACTGTAGGTCTGACAAAACTGACAAAAAATGACAGTAACATTCAGATAGCGATAACTCCAGTTCTACTCAAAACAAAACTGAGTATAAATATGTGTTGGAAAGGTCGTGCAATCTTCTACAACTTTACTTATATGGTCCTACTCAGAATCAGCCTCTAAAGTCCCTCAAAACAACCACGAACTGGTACTGTCTGAACTGCCAGGACAATACAGCGCTAGGGATCAACAGTCCACTTCGTAGGGGCATAACTCCTAGAATACTCAACGAAAAGATGCACATAAATATTCTTTGGAAAGACAGTGAAAAGATCTACAACTTTCGTTAAAATACCCTAGTCAAATTCAGCACCTAAATTTCTGAAAACAACCTCAAACAGAGACTGTTTTCTGCTATAAAACAGAATTGGGTAGGACACCAAAACTCAAACTATTCCCAACGTTAAAACAACATTGCTAGGAAGGATTAAAAGGGTAGATCGACTGATCAAAAACCTACGAACCTACCTGCTGCTAGATGAAGCCCGATGCCCTATCTCCTCCTGTAAATTGAACTCGAACTTCAACCCAAGAAAAGAGAGAATAGAAGTGAGCATCAAGCACTCATTCTGGTAGAGGAAAAGATGAATTAAACGTCAGAGACTAAGATCCATGGATTCAGACCTTGGGAGGCGAGGCAAAAAGGGAGCAGCGCCGCCTCTGTTCTGTTCTCGATCGAGGAAGGAACGACAAGGAAGGAAGAGTATGTGAATACTGTATAGGGTTTAGCTGGACTTCTGTTGGGCTGTAGCACACCTGGCCCAATAAGCAAAAATTGTTTTTTTTCTAATATTTGGGCGTTACCTTACCTTTGGGTTTAGTTATATAATTTTTCTAGGATGCTCTTGATAACTCTAATGTGGTGTTTCTTTAGTATTATTTATCTATATGCTTATGCTTCCGCGATGCTTGTATTTACAAAGGAGATGCTGCCGAATTTTCTATTTCATTTGTTCGGCTATTTGATTATGTGGTTTTAGTGACACCCGGGGAGTTTGTGGATTCCGGGGTGTTACAGTTGGTAATCAGAGCCTTAGATTATAGGTTCTATTTATAATGAAGCTTAAATTGACACACATGCACTTGTAGGATGGGTAGTTGTAAATTTATTGTCTAATATTTATTTGGCTTGTTCTTTGAAGTTCATATGTTATTTTTTGAGATTAATGTAGTATTATTTGTGTGTTGTGTGGCTGCAGTGATGCCGCCTAAGAAAGGAAAGCGTGGTCGTCCAGCCTGTAATACTAATGATGCGGCTAACGATGATGCAGCTAATAATGAAATCGCTAATAATCAAGATCTTAGTCCAGCGGCGATTGTTGCTGCAATTCAGGCAATCCAGCGAGAGATGACAACTTTGAGGCAGGCTATTCCCAATGCCTCTGCTAGTGCCGTTGCTACTACTACTACCGCTACGGGCAGTGTGCCTGCTGGTGCTCGTCAGGAGGCAGTCCCGATTAGTGGGATTTCTTTGATGCAGTGGATGAGTATGAAGCTGGATTTATTTGAGGGTAGTGGCTCTCCAGTTGATGCTGCAGATTGGCTGACTTATGTGGAGGATAAGATGGAGGTATTTGAGGTGGTCTATGGTGATCGTGTTCGCTATGGAACACAATTGCTGAAGGGAGAGGCCCAGACTTGGTGAGAGGTGTGCAGAGGGCTAATTCTCATGCACCTGGCACATTGACTTGGCATGTCTTTGTCATGCAATTCGAGAGGAGGTTCTACCCTGCCACATTCCTTGAGAAGATGAAGATAGACCTGCAAAGCTATAAGCAGGAGAAGAAGACAGTGGCTGAATATGAGGTGGGGTTTAACAAGATTGTGCGCTTTGTTCCACATGTGGCTAATAATGAGTTAGAGAAGGCGACCCAATTTTGTCAGGGCTTGAGACCTTCGATCAGGCACACTTTGGGTGCTTTTCCATTGCTGGATTTTCGCACTACTGTGGAGCAAGCTTTAGGTGTGGAGATGCAGCATCAGTACACTCATGAGATGAAACCTTCAGAAAGTGATCAGCCTCGCAATCAGGATGATAAGAAGGGCCAGCCAGGTGGCCTTAGTCATAAGAAGGGAAAGTTTCAGCGTCATCATCCATATCGCGGGAAAACCGCTCAGTCTAATTCTTTAGGAGGAGGAGGTTCAACGCAGTATCGGGCTATCCCTAAGCCTGGTATGGGTATGGTGTGTTTCAGGTGTGGTGATGCGCACCGTCGAGCGGACTGTTAGTGGAGTGGTACTTGTTCTATTTACGGCCAGGATCATAAGGACATTGTATGCATGAAGAATCCTAATGGGAAGTTGCGTTGGGAGCTAGTATCTTCTTCAGCTCCTAGTGGTACTGCTAATGTGTTGGCCTCTACACAGCAGCAGTTTCTAGTGCCACCTACTCAGCAGCAGTTTCTAGCACCACCTACTCAGCAGCAGTTTCTAGCACCACCTACTCAGCAGTACTTGTCCGCGCCGTTCTACCCTCAGTACTTGACAGCGCCTTCTACACTGACCGTCCCTTCGCCATCTCAGCTTGGGGCCCCTCGGATACCCCAAGCTATTGTTCCTTCAGCGCCTTCACTTCCTTAGACTTCTAGTGGCTCTACATATGGTGCTTCTTCTTCTGCTGGTGTTCCTAGAGCTTACTCTTTGCCCTCTACTGATGGCAGAGACCGTGGAGATGTGGTGACAGGTACTATCTTAGTTGATTCATTTGATGCATATGCTCTTTTTGACTCCGGCGCTAGTTTCTCGTTTGTGTCGGAGGGTTTTGTGGCTCGTGCTAGACTTTCTATGCAGAGAATTAGACAGTCCATTGTGGTTAGTTCTGCTAAAGGTATTATATCTAGTTGTTCGGTTTGCCCGGGTTGTTCTATTTTTCTTGCTGATGAGACCTTTGTTGCTAATCTAGTCACCTCTAGAATCTTTTGATGTCATTTTGGGTATGGATTGGCTTTCTCAGTATCGGGCTGTTATATCTTGCTTTTGGAAGACAGTGTCTTTGCAGGCACCATCTGGGAGAGAGGTGATCTTGATTGGTAGTGCTATGAAGTATTCTCTTGCCTTGTTGTATCAGTTGTTCCCTGATCGTTGGACGATGAAATCTGGAATTATTTTTGCTATGATGGATGGTAGTGAGGTTATCTTGTGAGTGGAGGACATCCGTGTGGTGTCCAATTATCCAGATGTGTTTCCCGCTGAGCTTCCAGGTATTCCGCCTAAGCGTGATGCGGTTTTTGAGATAAAGTTGATTCCTGGTACTCAGCCTATCCATAAGGCTCCCTATCGGATGGCTCCCAAGGAGCAGTTTGAGTTGAAGCGAAAGTTGGATGATCTTCTTGCTAAGGGCTTCATTAGACCTAGCAAGTCACCTTGGGCTTTCCCGGTGTTATTTGTGGAGAAGAAGGATAAGAGTAAGAGGCTATGCGTTGACTATCGTGCCCTTAATCAGGTTACTATCAAGAATAAGTATCCTTTGCCTTGTATTGATGTGCTCTTTGAGCAATTGAAGGGTGCTAAGGTATTCTCGAAGATTGATTTGAATTCTGGCTATCATCAATTGAGAAGAGGATATTGAGAAGACGACCTTTAGTACAAGGTATGGGCATTATGAATATATCGTTATGTCTTTTGGACTAACAAATGCCCCTGCTGCTTTTATGGAAGCGATGAATAGGATGTTGCATGAGTACTTGGATGCCTTTGTTGTTGTCTTCCTTGATGATATCTTGATCTATTCCAAGACTAAGGAGGAGCATGAGAGACATCTTGCTCTTGTTCTGGATGCTCTAAGGAAAAACCAGTTCTATGGTAAATTGAAGAAGTGTGGTTTCTGGCTTTCTGAAGTGGCTTTTCTTGATCATGTTATTAATGAGCATGGCATTTCAGTGGATCCCAAGAATGTTGCTTCAGTTGTTGAGTGGGAAAGACCTACTAGTGTGATAGAGATTCGCAGTTTTTTAGGTCTTGCTGGTTACGGCGTTTTGTGCAGAACTTCTCTAGCATTGCAAAGCCATTGACGAAATTGACAGAGAAAGGTGTTACCTTTAAATGGACCAATGACTGTGAGATTAGCTTTCAGACATTGAAGGATAAGCTAGTGAATGCTCCTATTTTAACCTTGCCAGAGAGTGGGAAGCGCTATACGGTATATACAGATGCTTCTCGTATTGGCCTCGGTTGTGTGTTGATGCAGGATGGCAAAGTCATTGCTTATGGCTCTAGACAGGTGAAGAAGCATGAGAGACTTTATCCTACTCATGATCTGGAGTTAGCAGTTGTGGTGTTTGCCTTGAATTCTTGGAGGCATTATCTTTATGGTGAGTCTTGTGATATTTTTACTGATCACAAGAGTCTCAAATACATTTTCACTCAAAAGGAGTTAAACCTGAGGCAGCGAAGATGGCTTGAATTGATTAGCGATTATGACCTTACAATTCAGTATCACCCTGGGAAGGCGAATGTGGTGGCAAATGCTCTTAGTAGGACTAGTGTTCCTAAAGTGGCAATGCCCTTGATTGCAGATTTGGACTGTATAGGTGTCGCTTTGTGCTATGCAGGCGTAGCTAGAGAGGAAACTCAGATGCTCATTGAGTCTTCGATTGTTGAGAAGGTGTACAAGGCACAACAGCATGATCGCTTGATTCAGGAGGCTCGTAAGAGGATAGGTGATGGTAAACCTCGGGAATTCAGTATTGATGAGAATGATGTGGTCTGTTTTAGGGGACGTCTTTGTGTGCCCCAAAAGTCAGAAGTGAAGATGGATATTTTAAGGGAGTCTCATAGAACTCCTTATACCATTCATCCTGGTGAGACCAAGATGTACAAAGATCTGAAGCAAAATTTTTGGTGGAAGAGGATGAAGGTCGATGTTGCTAAGTATGTTGCAGCTTGTGATGTGTGCCAGCGTGTGAAGGCTGAGCACAAGAGGCCTGCAGGTTTATTGAAGCCTTTGGAGATTCCAAAATGGAAATGGGAGCATATCACTATGGATTTTGTGATTGGTCTACCTCGTTCTCCCCGAGGTAGGGATGCTATATGGGTTGTGGTTGATCGACTCACTAAGTCGGCGTACTTCATTCCAATGAAGACAACTAATGCAGCTCATGAATTGGTTCCTTTATATATGAAGGAAGTGATACGACTTCACGGTGTGCCTATTGTTTCGGACCGGGACTCCAAGTTTGCTTCTAAATTTTGGGAGAGTCTTCACACTGCTTTAGGTACAACACTTTCTCTCAGTGTTGCTTTCCACCCGCAGACCGATGGACAGTCAGAGCGTACCATTCAAACTTTAGAGGACATGCTTCGGGCTTGTGTTCTTTCTTGGAAGGGTAATTGGGAGGATCATTTACCATTGGTTGAGTTTGCTTATAATAACAGTTATCACACTAGTATAAAGATGGCATCATATGAGGCTTTGTATGGTAGACGGTGCGTGTCTCCATTGTGTTGGGAATCTTCAGAGAGATCATTGGTTAGTCTAGATTGGATTCATGAGACAGCTAGGAAGGTAGAGGAGATACGGCAGAATATGTTAACCGCTCAGAGCCGCCAGAAGAGCTATGCTGATAAGAGGAGACGAGACCTCGAGTTTGCAGTGGGCGATCAAGTTCTTCTCAAAGTATCACCAACTAAAGGTTTGGTTCATTTTGGTGTTACGGGAAAGCTTAGTCCACGATATATTGGACCTTTCGATATCATAGCCCGAGTTGGTAGTTTGGTCTATCGCTTGCAGTTGCCTGAGTCCATGAATGGAGTACATAATGTCTTCCATGTCTCTATGTTGAGGAAGTACTTGTGGGATCCAGAACAGAAAGTTGAGTTAGAACCAATCGTGGTGCAGCAAGACTTGACTCTTGAGTGTCGTCCTATACGGATCTTAGAATCATCGGAGCACGTTATGAGGAAAAGGACTATCAATTATGTGAGAGTCCTATGGACTAATCAGACCAAACGTGAAGCTACTTGGGAGCTCGAGGAAGAGATGCGCAAGAAGTATCCGTATCTTTTCGAGGATGGTGAGTTTTTTATGTTTTTACATTTCTTTGTTATTTGCTAGTTATTGTAGAAGCAGTAGAATTCGAGGACCAATTCTTTTAAAAGGGGTAGAATGTAACGCCCAAATATTAGAAAAAAAACAATTTTTGCTTATTGGGCCTGGTGTGCTACAGCCCAACAGAAGTCCAGCTAAACCCTATACAGTTTTCACATACTCTTCCTTCCTGGTCGTTCCTTCCTCGATCGAGAACAGAACAGAGGCGGCATTGCTCCCTTTTTGCCTCGCCTCCCCAGGTCTAAATCCATGGATCTTTGTCTTTGACGTTCAATTCATCTTTTCCTCCAGCAGAATGAGTGCTTGATGCTCACTTCTATTCTCTCTTTTCTTGGGTTGAAGTTCGAGTTCAATTTACAGGAAGAGATAGGGCATCCGGCTTCATCTAGCAGCAGGTAGGTTCATAGGTTTTTTATCAGTCGATCTACCCTTTCAATCCTTCCTAGCAATGCTGTTTTAACGTTGGGAATAGTTTGAGTTTGCTGTCCTACCCAATTCTGTTTTATAGCAGGAAACAGTCTCTTTTCGAGGTTGTTTTCAGAAATTTGGGTGCTGAATTTGACTAGGGTCTTTTAAGGAAAGTTGTAGATCTTTTCACTGTCTTTCCAAAGAATATTTATGCGCATCTTTTCGTTCAGTATTCTAGGAGTTATGCCCCTACGAAATGGACTGTTGATCCCGAGCGCTGTATTGTCCTGGCAGTTCAGACAGTACTAGTTCGTGGTCGTTTTGAGGGACTTTAGAGGCTGATTCTGAGTAGGACCATATAAGTAAAGTTGTAGAAGATTGCAAGACCTTTCCAATGCATATTTATACTCAGTTTTGTTTTGAGTAGAACTGGAGTTATCGCTATCTGAATGTTACTGTCATTTTTTGTCAGTTTCGTCAGACCTACAGTTTGCAGTTATAGTGTTCTGTTTTGAATGACGATTTAAGTTGTCTTAGTGGCCGAATTGATCCAGGGTTATATGGAATATTTTGTAGTAATCTAGTCCCTATTTTTTTAAACTACTAGCATGCTTGTTTTGGCTCACTGGTTTGGGAGATATGATTTTCCAAATTTAGTGTCGTGCTACTGTTTGACAGGTTCTGTCAGTCATATTGTCGAGCCATTTAGAAAGAGTAAACATTAAAATTAAATTTTGTAATGAATATCAAAGTTGTAGTCCTTATTCTCTAGTTTCCGAATACGAATTTATTTTCTATTATTGCTATTATAGTTTTAATGCTACAAAAAAGACAAGCAGCACTGCTGCTAGTGATCAATTCGTTGATTTTAATGATTGTGGGTTTGGGCGTAGGAGCACTATGCATGTTGTTTGTAAATGATCTATGGAGTGTTGTACTGAAGTATTATTCTAAAACAGGTGGTAGTGCTCCGGAACGTGCCTAGTGCATTTTCTTCGTCGTCGGAGGCAAGTGAATGTAGCGGTGGTTTGCTACCGTTTTGTCTTGTTATTTTTATCACCTACACTTTAATATTCAGAACCATATCACTTGCATTATAATCTGAAAATTTATGCTAAATGAAGGTTATTTATGTCATGTGACTTATTTATTCACTAGAGGCTTATTTTCATATTCCATTATAACTGAAGTTGGGGTTGCGGAGGTTTTATTTCCCATTTAGAAGACATATGAGACATATCATGAGCATATCATCTCAATTGCATTGAAGTTTATTACAATCCTATGGTTGCAATTATACCGGTACACATCGTACGTTGTCCGAGGAGGGGCGCGATGTAAAAGTGGTCATGGCATTGCATTCATATGCATTCATTGAAGTTATTAACATATATATGTTATGGTAGAAGTGAAGTGATCTTTTATGCTTTTGGAGGTCTTTTGTTACTCAATTATTATTATTATGGTTTATAATAAAGTATTGGCTTTGCCATATTGATATCTTTAAATCGTTGCTTAATTGAACTTGTGGTTTAAATAGCTTGACAAAACAAATTTTCTTACTGAGATTTTTATCTCACCCTTGCTCTACTCTCTCCAGGTGTTTGGTGATTGCTAGGAGGGGAAGAGGGATTAGCTGCACGCCACCCACTTCATCGCTTATTAGACTCTTTACTTTAGTCTTAATAATAAAACTTTGGATAATATTTATTTATGTGCTTATGCTTAAAGTTTGTTGAATGATAAACCTTTGTTTTGGGTTGAGTTATATAATTTTTTTAGAATGCTCTTGATAACTCTAATGTGGTGTTTTTTAGTATTATTTATCTATATACTTATGCTTTCGCGATGCTTGTATTTATAAAGGAGATGCTGCCGAATTTTCTATTTCATTTGTTCGGCTATTTGAT
This sequence comes from Eleusine indica, assembly GCA_030378355.1. Taxonomy (NCBI): domain Eukaryota; kingdom Viridiplantae; phylum Streptophyta; class Magnoliopsida; order Poales; family Poaceae; genus Eleusine; species Eleusine indica. Next base: position 54,341,432 of record CM059494.1, read on the forward strand.
TATGTGGTTTTAGTGACATCCCGGGGTGTTTGTGGATTCCGGGGTGTTATAATATATCTCCAATGGATGACTCTAAATACTTGATTATGGATGCACTTTCATAGCCAACGTAAACTCCGAGTCTCTGTTGTGCACCCATTACAGTTCGCTGAGGCGGAGGGATAGGGACATACACAACACATTCTAATCTCCGCAAGTGAGAAACATTTGGTATTGTACCACGCACCATTGCTAATAGTGATTCTTCATGTGTAGCAGATGGCCTCAATTAAATTAATGTTGCTGCGTGCAACACTGCATGCCCCCAACAAGAGGTAGGCAATAAGCAATTCTGCAATAGTAGTCGTGCTATCAACTTGATCCTCTTAATTAATGATTCTGCAAGGCCATTTTGTGTATGCACGTGTGATACAGAGTGTTCCACTTTGATATCCAGACTCATACAATAGTCATTAAACACCTTCGAGGTAAATTCTCCGACATTATCCATCCTGATGGATTGAATTCTGTGATCCAGAAAATTGGTTTTCAATTGTATGATCTGAGTTGTCAATCGTGCAAACGCATGGTTTCTAGTAGACAATAAACATACATGACTACACTTCGAGGAAGTATCAATCAACACCATGAAGTACCGAAAAGGTCCTGACATGGGGTTAATCGGTACACATGTCTCCTTGAATTCTTTCAAGGAATGCCATCAATTTTGCTTGAATCTTATGCTTTGAGGATCAAATGATGAGCTTCCCTTTTGCACATGCAACACACAAAAATCTTCTTAATTTAGAAAATTTTTTATCTTCAAGTTGTGACCATTCGAATTCTTCGTGATTCTTTGTATCATATTGAGGCCTAGATGACCAAGTCTATCATGCCATGTTCGATAGGCTTCTTGGTTGCTAAATACGGTCTTGAACGCAGCAAACTCTTTGTGTGGTTTAACATAAGTGTAGTACATGTTTTCTTTAATGGTTGGAAAACTTTCGACTATAATCTTGTGCTCTCCATCTTTCTTGGTCATAATGAGATATTCTTCGCCTTTATCATCTTTGGTTTCTACGTGAAATCCATTTGCATGGATGTCCTTGAAGCTTAACAATGTCCGAGTAAACTTGGGATAAAGCAATGCTTCATGGATTACTAGCCGCGTACCATTCGGTAGGACGATTGTGGCTCTGCCTGTGCCAACAATCCTAGTGTCATTGCCAATGATAGTAGTTATATCTCCATCATACTTTCGAAGTGTTTGGAAAAAACTAGTGTCCCTTAGAACGGTAGCGATAGTGCCACTGTCTACGAGACAGAGCTCCTCTGGAATAGTCATATACTCGACGATTCTGTAATTAATACAATAATATATAATCAACAAAAATAATAATACAAACAATTTCCACAGCAATATGATATATTAATGAGAAAATATCTTCTCTTTATGAGATTACATAAATAAACCACTACTAAAAATTTAATGCACCCTTATTACTATTGCTTAATTCTAATGGAGAACTCTTGATTCTAAGTAGTCTATGAGACTAGTGGGAATCTCTATGCAGGTCCTCCTCATCCTCTACAATGAGGTCATCATCAAATTCAATATCAGAGGCCTTACTTGATTCTCCATGACCTTGAGCTTTGTCTAATATACCAGAATCCATCTTCGTGATGTCTTCTTTGGCTTGTGGAGCTTCAACATAGTTGGCTTCATGCTCCGTAAGCCTCTTCCTGAGTTCTTGGTACATGTCGACAACGTGCTTAGGCGTGCGATAAATTTTGGACCAATGTCCGTTCATGTCACATCTGTAATATTTCTGGTCCTGTTTCCCATATTCTCCCCCTGAAGGCGTCTTCTTTGACTTCTCTTTATAGTTCTTCTTGAACTTGTTAGGTTTGATTTGTGCCTTCGGTGGTGCCTTCGGAGCTCCTTTACCCTTGTTGTTATTCTTCTTGAATGACGTGGCATTTGCTTCTTGCGGTGCTATGGAGCCAGTAGAACGAGACAAATAATTCTACTTGATCAATTTATCCTCCTCCTAATCTTGCTGCAATGCATTGCTCAGAACGACATAAGAGTCATATTTGTCCTTCTTGTACTGGCGGCTCACATGGGTGAGCTTAGGGTGAAAGGTAGATAAGGTCTTTATCTTCAAGATTTTTATCATATAGCTTCATGCGTGATATAATACCATAAAGTTTGGTATTATATTCTTCCACAGTCTTGTAGTCTTCGAAGCGTAGATATTGCCATTCACGCTCCACTTTAGGAAGTAAGACTGCTTCAATTTACTCAAAGCAATTACGCAGTGAGTCCCACAAGACCTTTGGGTTCCTTTTGGTCATGTACTCATTTTTCAATGTAGTACATAAATGATGCCTCAGGAAATGCAGGGACTGAGCTTGCTCCACTGCTGTTGTAGCGGGTTCTCCATTTTTGGACATAATTATCTTCAAGAGATTTTTACCACTAAGGAGAATTTCAGCATCAAGGGCCCAAGACAGGTAGTTACTTCCATGGGGGGTACGCACATCAAATCCTCTCTTCACAAGATCAGACATCTCCATGATATCATGCTGCAAAAATTACTTCGTGTATATGCAAATAATATCTCCAAGTAATAGGGGGCATAAGTAAAGTGGTATAACAAAAACTACATATCTAAGTTATTTTTATTGATATTTCTACATAAAAATAACCAATAAACCGTGAAAAAGGAATAATATAAGCACTATAGTCCATCTTGATATAAATCTGGAAAAATCCGGGGTGTTATCTGTAAAATAACACATTCCCGTGAAATTTCTATTTATTCTGTGATTTTCTGGTAATTTTCATAATTTCTAAGGGTCTTGCTGCAAAATATGGACTTCAGATTTATTTCTGAAAATATTAGGGGCGCTTCTGCGAAAATCTGGACTTTATCAGAAATTCCAATAACTCCAGGGCTATTTTGCAAATTTTCAGATATTATTACTGATCGAGTTTTTAATGGGCCAAAACCCAGCCCAAAGATCGAACCTGGCCCGTTTTCTTGTAGAGGGTATAAAAAAGACGAAACCCTAGGGTTTCACCTCACTCGCTCACTCTTTCTTTCTTTCCCGGCCGCCACTCCCTTTTCTTTCTTCTTCTTCTTCTTTCCACCCGGCTGCCTCTTCTTCTCTTCTCTTCTCTCTTCCACCGCAGATCTAGAGACAGGCACCGAAGATCCAGAGGCGGGTGCAGGCCGAGCGCCTGGGCGCCGCGTGCTGCGCCTGGGCCTCCTGTTGGCGGGGGGAGGGGGGGGATGTGCCCGCTTTGACTCCCCAACCGTGTGTTGGCTGAGCGCTGGGTGCCGCGTGCTGAGCGCGCGCTAGAGTCGGGGGCTCGTGCGGGGTCTTCCAGGCCAGCAACCTTCCCATCACCGTGCGGGGGGGGGGGGGGGGGGGCATCGCGCTGGGCGCGGCTGGGCCAGGCAGCGCGGCGAGCGTCAGCGTGCGCATGCTACGAGCGGGGCTAGGACCACCGTCGGCGGCGGGCCTCGGCGGGAGCGGGCCCAGGCTGGCGCCGCGTGGGAGCATCCCGTGTGCCATCTCAAAATGGATCTTCGAGTTTTTTTTCTTCTTTGATCTTTCTATGATGTTGAATCCGGTCACCTTCACCACTAGAGTTAGGGTAGATCCGGTGGCGGCAACATCGAATCTTGAGATTTTTTTTTCTTTCTTGTGGATCCGGTCTGAGGAGCCCCTTCCGGGTAAGCCAACCACCGGATCTGATCTTCAAGCGCGGCTAGACAGCTCTCACGCTTCTTGGGCGCAGGTCGCAGGGTGCGCCGAGCCACGCGGTGCTCGACGCCGCCACTGCAGTTTGCTTGCTTGTTATTTTTTTTTCTCAACGGGAACAATATGGTACAGGTCGCAGGGGGCGACGAGCCACGTGGTGCTCGTCTTACGATCTGCAATTTGCTCGCTTGTTTTTCTTTCTTACGTCTAGACAGCAACGTGTTTGGATCTTGATTTGCGTGACGAACTTGGACAGATCTTGACTGCATCGAATCAAGATAAAAATTCATTCAAAAACATGTCTTAAATCGCCAATTAGATGCGCCGGCTCGATTAAAGCGTGCTGATAACATGTTGGGCTAGTATTAGATAAGAAATTCATATGAGCCAGAAGTCCTTCTTCTATAAGTTGTCTCTGTGCCATAAACGTTTTACAACAGACACGACTACGACGATGCAGCACCACCACCAGCAGAATCAGGAGCACCGCCCGTGCGTGCCGACGGGGTACCGCTTCACCACAACCCCAGAAGAGCTCATCCGCTTCTACCTCAACCCATGGGTAACCACAGGCCACCTCTTTTCCCCGCCGGCAACAGCCTCTTTCCCCCGGGCATCGTCTGCTTCGCCGACCCAGACGCGCTGACGTCACGGTACCCCGACCACTGCCACAACGGCGCATGGTACTTTTTGTGCGTGGCGCGGTGGAAGGGGCGGCAATAAGGCCGGGACGCGGAGGATGAGCCGGTGCGTGGAGGGCGGCGGCACATGGCACGGGTCGTCCAAGCGCAAGCCCGTCGGGAACCACGAAGGGTACCGGCAGGGGTTCGAGTACCGGGCGCCCGGGGACCAGAAGACGGTGTGGATCATGGAGGAGTTCGTGAGTAGCCTTGAGGCCGCCACCGATGCGCGTGGGGTCAAGGTTGTTTGTAAGGTCTACCACTCACTGACTGGCGCAAGGATTCTGTCACTGTATGACATACCTCGGTTCAAAGCGTTCGGCGGCACCGTTCAGGCATAGTAGATCGCAACGGTGTTTGCACGACTGATGAAATTTTTTTACTATATACACAACAGAGTCATTATTGTAATTCCAAATTGGATTAATCAAGAAATTCATTTACATGACCCGTGAAAATAGTGTGCCTTGTGTGTTGATCACCATTTTATTCATTTTTCACATATCAGAATCTCTTGGGACCATGTGCCCAAAAACAGCAATCGCACAAGACTCCGAATAATTAGACAAAAATAAATATTGGCAGTGGTTGGTTAAATTAATTCTTCTTCCAAAACAGGACCGGAAAGAAGAAGGCAGCCGTGTGATGCATCCGAGGTTCTCACCACTCCACTAAATGCTAGAAAACAGTACCTCGTTCTATCACTCTTTCGCCACTTAAATGTTATCGGGGCCGCTGGGGAGTGGCGCGTAGCCATTTGGACTTGCAGAAGTCCCACCTGATTCCACTGGTATGCACTTCAAGATGGCGCCAACAATCAAGCTGATGGATCCGAGGCCGATGCTAACCAACCAAAGCTGCCAATCAAGTGGAACGGTGCTGGCAAAAGTGCCAAGAAACTCTATGATCACCACTTGAAATGCTACTGTCACAGCAATGATTCCAAGGAAGATCCAATTGCTGAACATTCCATGGAAAACATTGATCTTCTGCATTTCCCTGCTGTTTATTTCATTGAATACCTGATCAAATATAATTGAAACATAATCAGATCATATGTTCTGGTAGAACGAGATCATGACAGGCAACTTTTTCTCTAGTCAACTGGTTCAGGATGCATAAGAAACAGGTCATAAGTATAAGCTTGGGCCCTAAAGTACGCCTTTGAAATGCCCTTGCTGAAGCATCACCATGGGCATTTAGGACTGGGTGCATTGATAACAGCTATAAAACACTCACCTGGCAGAACACAAAGGAGTTGAATATGAGAGTATTGATTACAGATTTGGAATCTGCACCCTTGATGTTTAGAAGTCGTTCCCCACCAAACATTAGAGCTCCAAGTACAACCAACTGATATAAACTTTGGCCAATGATATTCCTCCACATGATCTTGGTAATGAAACTCTCCCCTCGCCCAACAGGTGGTCTCTTCATCATGTCATCATTTGGAGGCTCGGTAGCTAGAGCTAAAGCTCCTAGTGTATCCATAATCATATTGACCCACAACAACTGCACTGCTGTGAGAGGAGCACTCCCTGTGACGCAAAGAGTCAAAATGTTGTTAATTGAATAAGGATATCAAGAATCACTAATGGAAGAACCATGGCATCAAAAAACAAGCATAATAGATGATGCACCCACCTGTAATGCATGCTGAGACAAAGTTGATGACTAAAGCAACAATATTGACAGTCAACTGAAACTGTACAAACTTTTGGATGTTGAGGTAAACTGCCCGACCCCACCTTGCAACATTGATTATAGTAGTAAAATTGTCATCAAGCACTATCACGTCAGCACTCTCCTTTGCTACCTGCAAGATGCAAGTTTCTATCATAAGCTTTCAAGGATCAAGGACAAGTCTTGTATTTCAACAGCTCTAAACTTCTAATGGCACCAGCCACCAAGTACAGAATCAGCAACAGATTTTAAGAGTAAGAATAGCAGAGATGGATATATATGATGTAAATTTCTGTTAAGCCAGAGTGACAAACTATTCAAATAAAAATTTTGTCAACAAAAAATGAAAAAACACCTGAATAGGTTATCTACTAGAGTGACTTTTCCCAGCATGTTATTGCTATATAGGCATTAAGGCTTAAGCGGTCGCTTTATCAGTTGCTACTAATACTTGTTCATGACTGAATGGCGATTAATAACATAGTACCTCTGTGCCTGCTATGCCCATAGCAAGCCCAATATCTGATTCATGCAATGCTGGAGCATCATTTGTGCCGTCACCTGTCACAGCGACCACTTCACGGAACATACCTCGCAAGTTTGTCACAAGGGTATGCTTGTCCAATGGTAACGAACGAGCCATGACCTGCAATTTTATGTAACAGAAAATGATAAATTATTTCAAGAAATTATGTATTTTCATGGGATGAGGAAAGTGAAATGAACCTGAATCTTAGGTATCAAGTCCCTCATCTCTTCGGGGCTCTTGTTGCGGAATTCTGGTCCTTCTATTGCTATGCCATCATCAGTCAGTATGCCACACTCCTTGGCAATAGCTTTAGCTGTATTGATGTTATCACCGGTCACCATTCTCACAATGATGCCAGCAGATATGCAGGCCTTAACAGCATCCTTGACTCCTGGGCGCACAGGGTCCTTGATGCCAAAAATGCATATTAGAGTAAAACCACTTGTAGGACTTTCTGCCTCATCATTGAAATCATTCACATCCTTATATGCCAGGCACAATGTCCTCAAAGCATCACAAGCAAAAGAGTTGATAGTATCCAGGACGTTCTTTCTCTGAGCATCTGACAAGGGAACACTATTTCCATCACCATCAACCATCGCATCACACATTTGCAAAATAATTTCTGATGCACCTTTGCTGAACCAGCGGTATGTGTCGTTAGGTAATGAGACCAACACTGCCATCTTTTTCTTCACCGAATTGAAAGGCTCAACCTTGACCTTCGTGCAGGTCCTATCCTCGGTATCATGTCCTTCCAACATCAAGCCAAATTCTAATATCGCCCTTTCAGTTGGAGTTCCTAAAACAGTTTGTTTACCATCCTTATCTTTGACTACTTCTGCACTTGTGTTCTCAAAAATACCCTGCAAAAGCATGTTCAATGTGGTTGATGGAATAGCAGAATTCAGATCATCCAAACTATTGTTACTGCTAAGTGACTTTGAAACCTCTGATATCCATATTTTGTCAACCACCATATGGTTAGTTGTCAAAGTTCCCGTTTTATCTGTGCAGATTGTACCAGCAGATCCCATTGTTTCACATGCTGAAAGATGTCTAACAAGTGCTTTATCCTTCATTAACTGTTTCATCGCAAAAGCAAGACTCAAAGTAACAGCTAACGGCAGACCTTCAGGAACAGCAACAACAATAATAGTGACTGCTGTCGCAAAGTAGTTCACTATAGTCAATGCATCTGTGGAATACCATTTGAACAAGCCAACTGTTAAGCACTTCTCAATCAAGAACCTAACCAGCAGGACTACAAACGTTAACGTGGCAAACACCAGGCCAATCTTCCCAATGATGGTTGCAACTCCATTTAGTTTAACCTGCAATGGTGTCTCATCCTCTCCTCCCTCACTCAACGTGCTCATCAACCTTCCCCATTCAGTGCGCATACCCACAGCAGTTACCAACATTTTAGCAGATCCATCTTGAACTTTAGTTCCTGCCAAGATGAATGGCTTATCCTCCGAAATGTACACAGGCTCACTCTCACCTGACAAGCTGGACTCATCAAGCAACAGAGAATATCCGTGAATGAACAGTCCATCAGCAGGTACCTGGTCTCCAATTGATAGATGCACAATATCACCTACTACCAAATCATATATAGAGATCTTTTGTCGAGAACCATCTCTGGTTACATGGATGAATATCTTTTTCTTCTCATTGTCTAGCTCCTTGAACTGAAGCGACTGCCTATAGTCACTGATAGCAGTAACCATCACAACCAACAAAATGCTGAGTATGATTCCCAAGCCGTCATACATGCCCTTAGGCCAACCTTCTGATGCCAGACCCACTACAGCAGACAGCAAAGCACAAACCATAAGAATGATAAGGGTCATGTCCTGCAACGCATCCCAAACAAACGCCCAAAAGCTTCTTGCAGGTTTCTCGGCGTAGCGATTTTCACCATAGATCATCTGTCTTTTATCCAAATCACTAGTTGATATGCCACGGTCGAAAGTTGAACGGATCTTTTTGGATATCCCATCGACACCACCATGCATCTTGAAAGCTTTCATATCATGCTTGCTTGTGATTGATGCCAGTTCATCTGGATTGATCGAAAATCCAGCATTCATAATGTCCTCTGTCAGCTTGTACTCTTTCTTGCTGGCACCTTGAAACATCAGATGTTTTGCATGTTAAACAAAATTTATAATGCACCAAAATGAACAGTAAAATGGCGGGATATGCAGTACCATCACTGAAAATGATCGCAGCCTTCTGCACATATAGAGCAACCCGAATTTTTTCCTGGTGAAAGCACAAAGAAGTAAAACGATCATTTTTTCTGCTAGCACCAAATACAAAAGTTTTGCTTTCTTATGCATAAGGTATGAGACACAAGCTAACTGATTCTCAAATACAAGAGGTGCTTAATTTAGTAATAAAATTAAGTATTTCCCTGTGCGAAAAAAAACTATGTGCGGATACTAGTCCATTAATTAACTAAATCAAGCAAAAGAAGTAATAATATGATTATTTTTACTGCTAGCACCATTACAAAGTTCTGTTTTCTTACACATAAGGTATGAGACACAAGTTAACTAATTCTTATTCTTAGACACAGGGTGCTTAGTTTAGTAACAGAATATAGCATTTCCCTACGCGACAAAAAGTATGTGCATATACTAGTCCATTAGTTAACTGACAAAATACTGGATTCTCCCAGCCGAACAAACAAACAAAAAATGCTAAAATTGATGTGGAGGGCATTAAACTATATGCCGATTTTAGATATGCATGAAACTCTGATAGTTGTGATGGGGGCCTCATCGACGGGACCAAGGTGGTAGGGACGTCAGATGATGCGTCTGTACTACTTGCCAGTACATCCTTCTGGCCTATCCTAAACGCTGCTTCGTGGAAGCTTCCTCAGAGCGTCGCCATCAAATACTCGTCTTGCGCGAGTAAATTTTCCGTTAACCCGTTACAAAAAGGAACGGGCTGCATTTGGATACACTACACTAAATGTGCGATAGGAACAGAAACGCGTTGCAAATGTTCAGTTGCAAGTGGCAGTTAATTACATTAAATAATTTGATGTGGATGTCAGCACGAACACGATCTGATGGAAATACATGACCAAGACCAACCAGTAGTATTTGACTGTACATACAGTAAAGAAAAGTAAGACTCACTATATAACAGAGGAAGAAAAAGATAAACAGAAGAAGAAAAAGATAAGTAGGAATCAGATGCAGTTACGCAGAATCTTTGTTAGGTATTGGGTGGACTTGGAAAAAAAGGCGCTAAAATATTCCAGATGCAGGAAGCGTCACGTGCAGGGGAGGAGATGCAGGGGAGGGAGGGGATCAGTTCAGAAGAGGAGCTGTGGAAGGTGGATGGAGGTTGAGCGATGAGTACCTGGATGGAGCGACGCGCCTCCTCGTCCTTCTGGCGGCGGTCGAGGTCGGGCACCATGCGGAACCGGCGGCGGCGGTTCTTGACGATGGTGCCGACGGCGGAGCGCCATCGCCGCTGCGCCTCCTCGGAGGGGTTCTTGTGCGGCAGATCGAAGTGCTCCTGCAGGTACTTCTCCATCCCTGCCTACCTTGCTGGAGCGCCTCTCCCAAGTCCGGGAGGCCACCGAGCGGCGGCGGCGGAGTGGGGTTTTCTCCGAGAGCAGAGAAGGGAGGGAGGCGGCCCGGCCACTCCGTGACCGTGGAGGTATGGGGAGAGGATTTCAAGTGGTCCGTGGTTGGTTGACTCTTCGGCTCGATGCCCCTTTCTCCCTCTGCGCAGGCTCGTGGTGGCCCACTCAGCAGTGCACGGAGCTGCGCTTCGTGTACTGTACGACAGACGCGACGCTTTGATCTGTCCGTCTCGTGTGATTGTTGCGCAAGATCCGCCCCGCCAACGAACGCACTTTGGTCCGTCCGTCCGTGCTGAGGTGTCGTACGGCACTGAACTTGAGAAACAAGCGTGTAGTGTACGTGGCTTTCGTGATTCTCGCTGTGTAGTATTGAGTGACCAGATCATACGCCACGCCTGCATATATTCCTGGCTAAATTCGTGGGAGGATGTCGACAACAGCAAAAAATAGTATGTCAATGGTGAAAGAACTGAAACGAAGGCGTTAATCGTGGTGATGCATGGTTGCTCTAATCTGATCGTTGCTCACAATGTTTTGGTCCAAGTAATAGTAATATAATAATAATAAGCTGATCCAGGAAGGATTTTCGGTTCTCTCGTCAATTTCACCAACGTGGATAGTTTTTACAGCCGCCACGTTAGTTTTTAACCGACGTGGTCGTGTCCAGTTGCAACACCTCCTTCGTTTCTAGCCAATGCATTCCCGCTTGGGCCGTGTCTGAGTCTTTTCTTTCGTCCTCCTGTCTATGTGCAGTTCACTTTGGGCCGTGGTTTGGGCCTCATGTCGCCCGCCAAACCTCTGGCCGTGCCGCGAAACATGGACTAGGTGGCGGCCTAGATGCCCCGGCGAGGTTAGCCCGTGTGTGGGCCTCGCCTCTCTTTTTTCTCCTTCCCTGATGCAGCAGCCCACGAGAACAACAGCACACACGAGGGACGAGGCGGGCGCTAGAGCAAGGGGCACCATGTCCGCATGTGGAGGGGCGAGATGCCTCTTGCGGCCCGAAGCAGCACCCTCACGTGGCTGGACTATGACCGGGCGATGCCCTCGCATGGATATTGGAGGCGGCCGCGACTCGCACTTGAGACCATAGGAAAGCACGACAGGGTTGAGCTTTGAGGGCCGGCTTTCTCGGTGAGAGAGAGAGAAAGAATAGGATGACGTGTTGGAGAAGACATACGGTGGAGAGCAAGGCAATAACCAGAGGATAAGATAAGGCTCTTGCTGTTTTTTAAATAAGCCCCTTCTGATTTTCTATTTATGTGTACGGTTTACTGTTTCACATTTGGTTTAGTTCTTAAAACATATGATATTTACAAACATATTCATATTATTTTGCAAATAAATCCCTCCTGTATTTGCTATTTGTGTGCACAGATCATTGTATTGCATACTTTTATTTTAATCCCTAAATAGATTCATATATACACTTATACACTTCATTAAAAAATTTTACATGAGATTGTCAATATATAATAAAAAAATTATTCACTAAAACTAAATGGGCGCAGCGTAGCGCGTCAATCTATCTAGTATGGCTTAATAGGACACGGAATATGTGTTGTTTCGATTAATATACTTACCAGTTTATCCTGCCAGCAGGACTATTGAAGGATCAAATCAGCTGTACTTGGGGATACTATTCGTATGTAAGATGAGTCTGTCTTGTATGGCTTTTTTAATGTTTATTAAGGAATGGTTTTGTGTTATGCCATCTACGCAAATCAATAATGTGATAACCCATTACTGACCTCAAATGGAGAAAAACTATGTGTTATGGATTATATGTCAACTTAGAAAGAAATGTTAACCAAATTTGATATGTAGGAATGCCTATTATTTGGTTATGGATTATGCCAACTTATAAAAGAAATGTTAACCACAATTGATATATAAATGCCTATCACACTGAAAGTTGACAAGAAAGAAAAAAAAGAAAAAAATTCTTTAACAATTGGTGTAATTGGCAACCAAAGGTGGCACTTACAGCTAAATAATTATTATGCTGTCACTATTCCTAAATGTCTTACATTATCTTAAGTTGAAATTTATGAGCATAGAATTTGCTTCTACCATAAAAAAGTTGGGATCTATTCTCCAGATTTTAGTCCATGTTATCTAAACTTTTTAGGACTAGCAAAATACTCGTGCGTTGTTACGGCTTTTAAATAATTAAAATCAATATATATAAGTATGATAGATATTTATTAAATAAAAAAAGAAATATCATTTCTAATAATAGGATATTATATAGTTTAACACAATTCTCTTATAGTTTGTCAATCTCTTTCACTATTTGACTATTTCAGAATTGTAACTAAACTTAGTATAATATTAATAATTTTTTTAATCTTTGATTCCATATTACTTTCGGGTTATAACCCAAGAAACTAATATAGTAACTTTTTAGTCTCACTTTTATCATACTTTTAAAATTTTCAAACGTGCTTTATCATCATTGCTAAAAAGTTCACAAATGTCAAATATCACAAGAGCTATACCATAAAATAGCGAACCAGTCTGAGAAGTACTTGAACAACAGATGTTAAGCAAAGAAGCTCACAGGGTGATGAGATGATGAGATCATGATTGAAGTCCTGGCTCCTCGACTGGTGGCGCTGAGATCTCGTTCATATGACAGTCTGATTTTCGGCTTTGTCTGGGAGGCAACTACAACGTCAATATCGCGTCAATATGGACAGCAGGTACTCCTATACTGCTACACGACGACTTTCGAGCAACTTCATTGCATAATTGAATGAGCCTGTCCTAGCGCTCTAATGACAACCGCGGCAGCGCTCGAGCTCACGCTTGGACGCTAGGACACGAAGCGAGGAGGGTTCGAAATAAAGAATCAAGAGGCGTTTAAGGCTTCCTTTTACGGCAAGAGTGTCTCGATGCAGGCCTCGAACTCAGAATTTTCATAATACATGATGGCTTCGGGATCCAAATTTTAAACTTTCAAGCCTATGGGATGGCAAGCGCGATGCAACTTGATAGCACATGTAAAAAAAGTTGTAGAAACCAATACGAACACGAAAGTCTCAACACTAAAGCCAACACCAAACTAAACCAACACCAATGATGATCTTACCTAAATTAATAAGTAGTAGATATATAAATGCCTGTCGCACTGAAAGTTGACAAGAAAGAAAGAAAGAAAAAAATTCTTTAACAATTGGTGTAATTGGCAACCAAACCAAGGTGGCACTGACAGCTAAATAATTATTATGCTATCACTATTCCTAAATGTCTTACATCATCTTAAGCTGAAATTTATGAACATAGAATTTGCTTCTACCATACAAAAGTTGGGATCTATTTTCTAGATTTTAGTCCATATTATCTAAACTTTTTAGGACTAGCAAAGTAAATCAATATATATAAGTATGATAGATATTTATTAAATAAAAAAGAAATATAATTTTTAATAATAGGATATTATATAGTTTAACACAATTCTCTTATAGTTTGTCAATCTCTTTCACTATTTGACTATTTTAGAATTGTAACTAAACTTAGTACAATATTAATAATTTTTTTAATCTTTGATTCCATATTACTTTCAGGTTCTAACCCAAGAAACTAATATAGTAACTTTTTAGTCTCACTTTCATCATACTTTTAAATTTTTCAAACGTGCTTTATCATCATTGCTAAAAAATTCATCAATGTTAAACATCACAAGAGCTATATCATAAAATGTCGCGAGTCTAAGAAGTACTTGAACGACAGATGTTAAGCAAATAAGCTCACAAGGTGATGAGATGGCGAGATCATGATCGAAATTCCGGCTCTTCATCTGGTGGTGCTAAGATCTCGTTCATACGGTAGTCTGATTTTCAGCTTTGTTTGGGAGACAGCTATAACGTCAATATCACATCAATATGGGCGGTAGATGCTCCTATACTGCTACTCGATGATTTCTGGGCAACTTCATTGCATAATTGAATGAGCCTGTCCTAGCGCTCTAATGGCAGCGGCGACAGCGCTCGAGCTCACGCTTGGACGCTGTCGAAACTTATACTCGGCAATAAATTTATAGTGCTATGTCGGATTAAGAACTCGATGGTTAGGACACAAGACGCCGATTTAGACAGGTTCGGATCCTCTCGACGAGAATTTTGTGATTTGTATTGATATTATGTTTCATGTGTTGTCTCGTGTGGTTGCTGTTTCTTGATGGGGTCTCCTGTCGCCTTATATATCCGGTCGGTAAGGGGTACATGAAGAGTCCTACTCGTAGTCTACAAGGATTCACATGAAAAGTCTATTTCTAATTGTCTTGCGCTCCAAACGACTCGGTCGGTTACCTTATGGATGAGGTACTTGGTCGTTTAACGACTTAGACATAACTATGGATATCTATAAGGTAAGTATTCCACGGACCTATGGCACGAAGCGAGGAGGGTTTGAAATAAAGAATCAAGAGGCGTTAAGGATTCTTTTTATGGCAAGAGTGCCTCGATGCAGGCCTTGAACTCAGAGTTTTCATAATACATGATGGCTTCATATCCAAATTTTAAACTTCCAAGTCTATGAAATGGTAAACGTGATGTAGTTTGATAGCATATGTAAAAAAGGTTGTAGAAACCGACACGGACACGGAACTCCCAACACCAAAACCAACACCCAGCTAAACCAACATCAATGACGACCTCACCTAAATTAATAAGTAGTAGAGATTACAAGTCTATAACAAAATCTTCTTTTTTAACAAATTAATATTTTTGATAATTGACAATATAAGTACCAATAGGAGTCCTTTGCACAATAAACCTATGAAGGATTTTTATATAAAATCTCCGGCCCTATATCCCCATGGAAAGCAAAGGGATACGGGATACCAGTGTACAATCACAAAGTTCAGATCTCTAGCAACCACCTAGTAGAAAATAAGACAATTCGTTAGTTAAGCAAGTCGAGGTTTGATGTTCTCGATAAAAAGGTTTTCACCATATAAAAAGTCGATATGATTTGTTTGGGGTTCGTCGCAATTGAACCGGCCCGGCCTGAGACTGCGTCACGGCCCGTTCTGACCCGCCCTCAGCGGTGCAGCATCTCCCGTCCCTCCCGTTCCGTCCCGTCCCCCAGCCCGCGATGTTTCTCCGGCGGCTGAGAACGTCCGCCGTCCTCCGCCGCGCCTCCAAGGACGGGGGTGTCCTGGCCGCCATCCGCGCCGAGCTCGCGCACGAGCTCTCCTCCGCCCCCTCCTCTCCCCCTTCCTTGGCTTCCGAGGTAACACACCACTACATTCTCGCGCACTGCTCGGTAACACCAGCACCAGCTCCAAATCCCCAATCCTGCGCCGCGCTCACACCTCTCTCCTCCTCCCCCCCCCCCCTCTCGCAGGATGCGCCGGGCTTCGCCACCGTGTCCGACGCGCCGCAAGCGCAGGACGTGCTCCTGCGCCGCCGGACGGACTCCGAGGAGGTCCTCGTGTCGGCGCTGCTCGCCCCGCTGCAGTTCGTCGACCAAGAGCCGCTGCGCAGGGAGGCGCTCATGAAGGTGTTCGTCACTAAGCCTGGCGCGACGCCCGTGCTGCACTTCGACTGCCGCGCATCTCTGGTCGGGGATGGCGGTGGCCTTGCGGACTATGCTATTAACGCTGTTCGGTACCACTCGTCCCCTGGCGCCGATGGAGAAGACAAGTACGAAGGGCCAGAGTTCAGGTGATGCTCTTCTTCGGGTGCTTGTTTTTATTTTTTTATTTCTGGGGATACTGCGTGTTACAATGCGTTGAAGTGAACTTATAAATTGGGATTTTACTGAGACAAACTTAGCAAGCCGAATTATTCTGTTAGAGTGGAATAGTAAGATGGACATTCTTTCCAACATCTCAGGCGAACATAGTATAATTTAACTGGGATGCTCTTCATGTTTTGTGAGTGTGACTGGCATTCTGATGTTAGAACTTCTCACAAGTTATCTGTGGATACCATGACTGCAGCATGTGAAATTGGTGATACTATTGCATTGAACATAATAAAAAACATTCTTGTGGCATTATCTTGGTCAGTGATTATTAATCTTTTGTTGCATTTAGTGGTACAATGTCCAACTGCTGGTGTTTTCAACCCAAAAAAAAACTGCATATGGCATTAAGTGGAAAAAACATGGATGAGGGAATTCTCTCTGCTTCCATCTATCAACATCTTCAAGGAGATTTGTGAAGTGTGGATTCAGTGATATCTGGCGTCAAATCACTACTACTAACTAACTTGCCAAATTATTTTTGACCATAGGTATGTCTAGTCAGATGTTTTTGTTTCTTAATGAAGGGTGTTTATTAGTTTACAAGACTTGGCTCTATTAGGTTGGCATAGCCCATGAAACAGGATTATGTAGGCAAGTATAGTTTTATCCATTCCAGCGACACAAAACTGTTATGGTCCATCGCTCCTGAAATTTCTGTTTGTGCTTGTAATATCCAGTTAAAGCTTAATTTGGTGCTTTTGTTAGGGAACTGGAAAGCAGCCCCATGACACAATTTGGTTAACATGAATGTGGTTAGGAACATGACTTTGTAAAATCTTGTCCGCCTCCTCAATTTGAGGTTCATGGTATGAGAAATTGGTTGGTCAACAGTCATGGTAGTTGATAATAGTTTGTAGGTGAAGGGCAATGCAACTCTTTGGGAGTAAAAAACTTACAGCGAGCTGAAAAAATAGACTGGTGAAAACTATCCTGAGTTCGCATGTTAAACCTGTATTGTGATTTGGGGTCTCATGAACTGTTGGAATTTTTTCTGTTGTGCTCAATTGCAGTAACTTAAATTGATCAGGTAGGCATTCCTCTGTATATCTTGAAAAATCAGTAAATGTAGAAGGGGTGGTTCTAGATGTGGTAATTTGATCAGCATGTATTTTGCATGTTTTCTCAATCTCTGTTATTTAGATCAAAATACTCACCAGAGAATAAGCCAGTTCAGAACAAGTAGTTGCTGAGCTTTAGATGGTTCATCATTTAACGTGAACCTGGAAACTGTGCTTTAGATGGTTAATCACAGGCAGTATGTAGTATGATAATGAAATCTTGAATTATTATGACTCATCAGTCCATATTGTTTTGAGGCAATTGTATCCCAACTTCGAAGTTCAATTTGATTTACCCCTACCTTTTAGTGTTTGTTATTTTACCTCAACACTGTTAAGTGCTCCTAAAGTAGTAGGGGTAAACTCTAGCTTCGTTTTCAAAAGTAGGGGCAAAATCACAATTGAACTTCAAATTTCGGCAAGAACATAATTGCCCCTATTGTTTTAATCTTTAACTGAGTAGAGGAAGAAGGAAAATGAACTCAAAAAAGTAAGCCAGTAGGGAAGAAAGAGTGTTGCTGGTGGGAACTATGGTCACCAGTGGAAGTGTAGTAGCAGTAGTCAACAAATGTGGTACTCATTAACATACAGATGTTGGCTACTACTTTCTATGAGCTGAAATAAAAGTAAAAATAGTTGGCATATTCTATATGTATTCCTTGAATGGAGCATATATGAACTGGGAAGATATCTCCTTTATTCTTGCTGCCAGTGACTCATGAATCACTCTTGGTGTAGTTAGTTGTATGATCTCTTCATATGGTTCTTTCATTGTAATAAAGAAAAATGGTTATACTATTCTATTGATTCATAAAAGAAGCATGTATGTATTTTTGTTGAACATAAAGTGGTCTCCAATTTTTCCAGTTAAGATCAGCACCAAGCTTAAAATGTTTGGTTCGTTCCTACTCACTTGCACTCGATGACAGTGTTTGCCTTTCTATGTGCAGAGAATTGGATCCTCGGCTACAAGCTGCATTACATCATTATCTTGTTGCAAGAGGCATCAACTCCAACCTGGCAAGCTCGATTCTACATCACTTGCTGCAGAAGGAGCGCACCCAATATGTGATTTGGCTGAAGACTTTGGAAGAAAGATTCGCCAAAGATAATTGACCTAATCGTCCGAGCAATCTTTTTCTGCTGAGTCTCAGAAGTGTATTGCGTTCTTTTTGTTGTGCCAAAATGCTCTGTTCTGCCGTGGTACAGATTCGTTTCAATGATCGATCAATTCATACCACAGTTCTAGTCTGAATTATCTTGTTTTGCGTGGCTAATCTGTGATGGTGGATCCGGTGAGTATGGATCAATAACTAACCGGCGATCTATAACGAAAATGATTTCAAGAAGTTTGCTAGGTCTGTGGGCCAAAATTGTTTTCGGTGAGCCAGAAAAAAGTATAGCAAGGAGACAAGCCGCACCGCTTTTTTTAGTATGACGGAGCGAGCAGTTCCATGGGCGGTGCCCGCTGACACGGCGTGCAACGATAATGACCCAGTCAACCTGCCGTTTGTTTAAGCGACAACGATAAGAACGGGCCCACAAAAATTGAGCCGATAGGCGGTTACAGCCTATACCGCGTGCGTCTCACGTGACCCTGGTCCTCTCCGTCTACAGCTCGGCAAGCGCAGCACGGCACCGACTCGGTGGTGGAATGGATCCCCCACCGACCTTGCCTGCTCTATAAATTCGTCCGACCCCAACCTTTCTCCTCCGTAGATCGGTAGTTCGGCTGATTTTTTGTCTTGCTTTTCTCGTTGTTGCGGCGGGTAAGTCGTAGGTAAGGGACAGTTGATTTGCATCTCACGTTTCGTTCTTTGTTTGTTGATTGATTGATCAGATGTACGGGTTAGCCGAACCGATCGCTCGTTTGTTTTTGTGGTGCTTTATTCGTTCGATTTGAAGTCTAGGTTGGTTGATTCCTCCGCTCCGAGGTGTTAATTTCAGTACAACCTATCTGTGTTAGGATTGTGACTAATTTGCCATTTGGCTAAAGGATTATGATGTTCTCTTGCTTTGATTTCTGTTCCCTACAGTGGATGAGTCAGGGGTTTCGAATTGAATAGTTCGGAGATAATATCAGGAGTAACTGAAGGCTGTATTGGGTTCTTCCTGTTCCTGAATGTATGATAATATGATATTTGTTCCATCCAAGGTTGTGCATCTTCTGTTTACTACGTTCTGTGGTGAAAACTAAGTACCTGCTTGGACTTCTAAAGTTTTTTTTGTCTAGTCAGAAGGTTAACACGAATACATGATTAAGAGAGGATTGTTAGGTGTGTTCATAATTTTGTGGCTGTATGATGTCAATATGTCAGGGCTTCATGCTAGGCGGTTGCGAGGTATCAACGCATGTATGTGTCCTCCTGTTTTATGTGGAAGATTGAGATGGTTTATTTTTTGGAATTAGAATGGCACTTGATTCAGAAAGGTCCACTTCCTCAATCTGTATTTGTTTAGGTTGGATGATTTTCTGGTGTTGATTCGTCTGAAACCTATTCTACTTGAGATTTGCTGATCAAGCTTGAGTTATAGCAGTTCATGATTTATGGTTTACATTCATTGCAGTGGATTGATCAGGTCTTTCTTATTTATCTCAGACATTTCGGGCATGATAGAATTTGGAATTTAAAAATCTATCAATTTGTTCCATTAAAGGTAGCGTTGGATACTTCTTGATTTTGGGTTTAGAAAAAAAAGACTACGTACCTTATTATTTCAATTGCATGGAGTTTTGCAATGTTTCTTACTAATGGTTTCCTTCATTCATGATAGTCTGTTGCATCTAAAGGTATCATGGGCTTTTTAGGTTTATTCATAACTCTACTGCTCTATGATCAGATTTGATGTTTTCTTCAGCAAAGATATATTGGTCGAGGTTAGATGCTTGTCAGGCGTCTAGGCAACTGTATGTCCTAAAATCTCTTGTGATTGAGATACTTCATTTGGGAAGCAGAATAGGAACTTTTCGGAACCACTGACATGCTTAGGCATTTCTAAAATTTCAAAGCTTTGTGATGCCACCAAGCTGTTTCCTTTGGCAAGTTGTATTGGTTGGTTGGATTATTCGAGTGTGCTTGCATCATGTCGAGAAGCTTTGGTGATTCAAATACAGATGTTTTATTTGGAATCAGAATGGTGCTTGATACTGAACTAACAAGCTCATGGAGGTTATTTTACAGTCTAGCTATGTATATTAGTTTTGTCAGTTCAACTTATAAAGGTGTCCAAGGGAAGTTGGAAGTTTGATTTTGAGGGCCCAGTCTGAGGTCTAATTTTAATGGAATCAGAATGGTGCTTGAGACAGAACTGTTGACATGCTCGTAGAGGTGATCCTGCAACTTACATATCTTTTTTTGTCAGTTCAATTTTAAGGCGTCTAAGGAAATTTTGGGAGCTTGGTTTGATATTCTGAGATATAGTTTGATGCTAGTTGTTGGTGCCCTCGAAAGTTGTGGAAGTATGCCTCTGAATATTATCTGTTTAAGGATCGCAAAGCTGTGCTAAAGCGTTGTGGCTGCTTTACTGGTTTGGTGGCTTTTGTTTACTCCTGTCATAGTATTTTTGGTTTGAATCTTCTGGTACTCCCTGATGTGATAATTTCCTATCACTTTCTTTTGGATTTAGACTTCATCGACACTAGTGGTTTCAGCTTATATGAGAACTTTCAGATTCGGATTTAGATTTCCTGGATTGTATACTAGTGTTAGGTTGGTCTTCAATCATTTTTGTTGGTCCAAAGTGGTGTTCTGTAAAAGTGTTGTTGACTTGGCATCTTTTCAATGACAGAATTTGTAGTTGTTAAATGATATCGTCATAAGTTGGCTGTATCCACTTTGTATTATTTTGAGATTTTTTTTAACTATTGATCATTATGAAGCCATGGAATAAATATTGTACAACGTGATCAGCAGCATTTAAGATGTCGGAAATGGTTCTTTTTCAATTTACATGTTGACTATGACAATGCTGATGTTGATGAGATGTGATCTAATTATGTGGCAACTACAACAAAGATAACCAAGTTCACATTCTTTCTGTTTTCTTTCTTATATAGGCAACTGTTGCTAAAGTATCTCACAGCTGAACCAACTGCACTGTGTATGTTTAATCATACATATCAAGAAATTGTTTAGCCATTTGAATTTGTTAGGGTTATCATGTTTGTAGTTGTTAGTTGTATACTTTTATACAATTGAGATTGTCTAAAGATAACCAAGTTTGCATATCTTCTGGTTTTTGTTTATTTTTTCCTTAGATTGGCAACTTTTTCTGAAGGATCTCACACACGAACCAACTGCGCTGTGTTTGTATGTTCAATCATATTAGGTGATAAATTTTCTTAGTCATTTAACTTTGTTAGGTTATCATATTTGTAGTTGTCAGCTATATATTTTTATACAATTGAGATTGTCTTAGTCGTGAGTAGTTCTTTCTAGGAATGTTTGATGTGTGGTTTAGTTTGTTAGTTTCTTGAGTTTCTCTCACTGTCAAGCTTTTATGTGCTGCTCTACATTTCCTGTTTTGAATAACTTAGATAATTAAGTGAGCAGTGGCCTGTTTATATTCCTTTTTATTGTTGTCCTGAGCTGGTGATGCCTTGTACTGGTAATTTTAAAGTGTTCTCTTTTACACGACACGATTTTATTTAATGAAAAATTTCCAGAAAACTATCTCTTATGGGCTTGGTCAATCATGTTCATTGTTGAATAACGATTTTGTGCTAATATTTGTGACAAGCATGTGTTTGTTTAATTTTGCACTGTGCATTGTTTTAGCAATCTCTTGAAGAGAATCTGGAATATTGATCTTCTATGACTGTTCAGTAGTGTCATGTATTTTCTTATCTTTCATCAGATGCTGCTTACAATATTATGAGAAGATAGTGTTAATTTGCCAGGTCTTGTCATCAAGTGAATGTCTGGGTTTCTAATTTTGTTCTGAGTAACTTTTAACAAATTTGCTAATTCAAGTTAGGTGCATCGTGGGAACTATAGTTTTGATATGATTTGTTTTCTTTTTCCTTTCAAGTACCAATGTCTGATCTGAACCGTCTCCTTTAGAAGAGTAAACCTTCTCCTTTGTCTTCTTGTCAGCCAGGAAATTTAGTGGTAAAGTGTGTTATTGTGAACCATTAATTTTTTTCTTTTATATTTTACTATGTATGACATCAATACTAAGCATTTGTTGTTGTATGAGTGCTCCTTTTCTAAATATTAAAGTTGAGTCAGTGCGAAGTCTGTGTTCTTTTCCCTTGTATATCATGTGTGGCAGAAATGATTCATATCACTCCTATTGTCATCACTATTGGACTATTGGTTACTTTGATTCTCTAATGAACATGATTGGTTCTGATAATAACCATCTGTTCTCTGTTCAATTGTTTTACACGGTCTTCTCTGGATATTAAATTTAGAAATATATGTTATTTTTGTCCATGCTGTAGTGAGTTTTGTTATTTAATCTTCTGGCATTCCATCTTCTGATGTGGTATTTGATTTTATAGTATGAATGGTTCTGCAAACTGTCTTATAAATCTGTGTCTTTTTTTATTGTCATTTCCAAGACATGTCAAGGTTTGTGACTTCACAAATTAGTTTCATTTGAAGTTGAGTGTGGGGAATTTATGAGTGAATTAACTGCTTTAGGTATATCTGTCTTGTTGTAAGCTTGCATTTTAATGTTCCTTGTAGTTTATTGTAGCATGACGCCTCAAATTTATCATTTTTCTTTTCCTGCCTTGTCCTGACAGTGTGGTATATTACAGTTTCCTTCCATGTGTAGGGTCTTATTGTTAATCTGTATTGTATGCATGTCCCAATGTTTATAGCAGCTCGTTGCTATCTGTTATATGTGGTTTGTGAATTGTGATGATGAAAAACATTGTTGAATGTTTTGGTTATAGTTTCCCTGAAAAAGTTTACTGGGATTGTGTGATTTCTGTAGGATTGTGTGGGGGTAGGGGGTGCTTAACACTGCCAATGCCGGTCCCAAGCCCGGAGAAAAGTGGAGGGGGCACAAATGATTTCGACAAATATAATGTTATTTAATACACCTTGATTCGGTAGTTTGTAAGCTCTAAATTTCGAATTCTTATTATACTGAAAATACATATGGTTATAATAACTGTGCGCATGATTCTAACAGTGCTTGCTTGATTGAAAATCACAGAACAGGAAAACAGTCGCAGCTCGTCAAACTTGATCAATCCCAGCTTCTGTTCTTCGACACACTGAAGAAAATAAATAGATTCCCTGGCAAGGTATAACTGGTGTAATCACCCTTGGTCGTCTTATGGGCTGCATAAATTCTGGGGGCGACTTCATTTGATAGTCTTGCTGACAGATTGGATCATCAGTATGTGTAAAACAATTGTGCGAATCATGGAAAATGTGCCTGTTTCACCCCCACCGCAGCAGCCAACTAGGTGGTGTTTGTGATGTTCGTGATCACAATCCTTTGGTTGCATGGTTTCTGATGTTAACGATAAAGACAGCCTCAAGTTCATCGGCTGATTTGGCGCCTATGTATTTGTATCGAACTGACGTTGTCAGTGAGCTGCGTGCTGCTGGCCGGCAGAAGCATCCATCGATAAGTTAAAAGAGTAGCTGGTAAGAACTATCCTGAGTTCTCATGTTACACTTTTACGTTGATTTGGGATCTCATAAACTTCGGAATTTTGTCTGTTTTGCTCAAATACAGCAACCAAAATGGACTTCGTTTAATTGGATTTTTCTACTTCCATTTTGAGCAACCGAAATGGATTAGCGAGACATTCCTCATCCTGGAAATCAATTAACTTTGGGGTGATTCTAGATGTTGTGGTAATTCGATTGACATAGATAACCGGAGTGTGAGCCACAGAGCCAGTTCAGAACGAGTACTTGGTGGGCTATAAGCCTACAGACCATCATTTAACATCAATCTGGAAACTGGGCTTTAGATGGTTAATCACAGCCTGTTTGTTTCATGATAATGAAATATTGGGCTGTCATCACTCATCATTCCTATTTTAATCCTTTATTACTGAGTAGAAGAAAATGGTACGCCACTAGGGAAAGGGAACAAAGAGTCTTGGTGGTAGGAATTGTTGTCATTGGTGCAGTAGCAGTAATCAACAAATGTATTATTCTTTAACATGCCGTGCAATGTTCCTTACCACTTCTATGAGTTGAAATAAAAGTTAAAAATACGGCATATTGCCGTATTCTATATTTTTTTCTTAGATAGAGCATATGTATGATTTTAGTGAATATCTCCTTTATTATTCTTGCAGCTGGTAACTTATCAGTCTTGTCGTAGTTAGTTGTATCATTTGTTCATGTGGTTCTTCCTTATAAAGAGAGAGAGTTATACAATTCTGTCGACTCACCAAAAAAGTATATATCTATTTTTCTGAACATCAAGAAGTCCCTTATTTATTGCAACTAAGATTGGAATCAATCTTAAGAAGTTTTGTTTGCTACTCACTCTCAATGACTTAAGAAGTTTTGTTTGCTACTCACTCTCAATGACAGTGTTTTCCTTTCTTTATGCAGAGAATTAGATCCTTGGCTACATGCTGCATTACAGCAATGTCTTGTTGCAAGAGGCGTCAACTCCAACTGGCAACCTCGATTCTGCATCACCTGCTACAGAAGGAGCGCGTCCAGTATGTGAATTGGCTGAAGAATTTGGACGAAAGATTCGCCTAAAATAATTGACCTATAATCGTCTCTCTAATTCCAACAATCTTTTCTTGTTGAGTTAAAAGTTTGCTGTAGCTTTTCTTTGTCGTGCCAAAATACTACTCTATGTTGTAACGTGCTACGGATTCATTCCAATGATCATATCATACCACAGTTCCATTCTTGAATTGCGTTTCCTTTTTCATATGTCTAATCTGTGATGGTTGATCTGGAGAGTATAGTTTTATGTCTAATCTGTTACAAGGGAGCTTGCACCTTAACCAACTGCAGTTTGTTTGTATGTTCAATCAATTTGGTGATAAATTGGCATAATCATTTAACTATGTTCGCTTATCGTATTTCTAATTGTCAGTTTTAGAAAAAAAAAATTTCTATTGATATTGTCATAGTTATGACTTAAGAGCACCTTTTCACAAAAATCTTCTTTGCTGATGCCGGTCCCAAGCCTGGATAATAGTCACAGCTCGTTCGCACCGCACGGTTCGTTGGATAACAGGGACTCAGGTAGGGCCCGTGATGATCCCAACCTCTTCACCGCTCGGCTTTCCCAACCTCCGATCAGAAATCCCATCTCCTCGCCGGCGCAGACGAAACCCTAGCGTAGCGTGGGCGATGGCATCTCCTGTGGATTCACGTATTGCTTTTTTCTTTTTTGCACTGGATAGTGGCTAGGCGCTGAGCTAATTGAAGAGATCGACTGCTCAATTTCAGACGATGATGACTCGGAGGAGTACAGCACGGACAGCGACGAGTATTGCGGTCCATTTTTAGACATGAATACAACTTGCCCAGGTAATAATTAACCCAGTATTTCTTTGCAGCAAAACTTCATTATTGCTTCATAGGAGTAAGGTTCGTCATTGCTACGTTGAATTCTTCAGGGGAAAGATTCACAGAAGAACAAGAAGAGGGAAATAAGCCGCAGGTGGTTTAAGCAATACATCAATTTATGTGGTGAATATGCAAAAAGTGCAATGAGTTGATGGACAGTGAAGATTCGGATGAAGATGCAAATTCTTCTCTTCCTGCAGTGCCTTTGAAAGTAGATGCCAATTCTGCTCTTCCCCCAGCGCCTTTGAAAGTACTTCCGGAGACAACAATTTCATGCATTAAGAAGGGATACTGCTATCACCGTGAATATATGACCGATGAAACCGATGAGAGTAAGCGCGGATCCCCTCAAATTATCCACGATTTAGTACCGTGATGTGTTATCTTTGCATGCTTAGCAATGAGTGAATGTTTCCTGTCTGTGTTTGCAGCTTCACAAACCCTTGGATATGACGAACCACATGATATGCTTCAAGTCTTGTCTCTGAGGTTGTCATGCACTAAGTCATGTCCCATTAGCGTGTATGGAATATTTGCCATTCGGGATGATTTGGAACCGCTGAGGAATTATGTCTTTAACCGCACACGAGATGATCCTGTTGTGATTGAGAAGGTACGGCTTGCTCCCTTTCCGTTAACCTTAGGGTATGCTTTGTTTGAAGCGTGATCTTGCTGCTCCTTAGCTCAGTCATGTAACAGAATTTATATTATGCCTTGAAAGCCCAACTAAACAAAATTTAAAATAGTCTTTCTCATAAAAACTGAGCCCCCGTTTGGATATAGTTTTTGTTTGGTAGCTTTTAGTATATATCATGGTTTCCCACTAGTAGAAGTTTTTGGATGCCACAAACACGTTATTATGTAAACCAAGGTGTGGCCTGTGCCATGCTTCTAAAGTTCTCTTTTGAAAATGCATTCCACATCTTCCCCCATCCACGTGTATATCATCATGCCCCCACATTTCAATCTAGGCATACAATCAGAAGTGTGTGCTTTTCTGCATGCACAGATTAGCATCCGTTCTTGTTAACGCTCCGACCAAGAAAATACATTCGAGCTGCCGCGGCACAATTTCAGAAAAGAGGAATACAGTCAGAAAAACCATAATCTATCAAGCGTCTTGGAACGTGTTTGATCTTCGCACTTGTTGCCTTGTTGCTCGAACGGCTCCAGCTATTCCACCATCTTGATAATCTCCTCTTGTGTGAGCGTTTTGTGCACTAGAAGTGCATTTGCCACTGCCCGGAGCTCCTTCTCACGCTTAATAAAAAAATGTAAAAATAAATGAAATGATCAAGTGGATATTTGTGCATTGATATAAGTAGCTGACAATTTTCCAGTGTGATTAAAAACAAACCTTCTTCAATAAAAGTGTCACACGTCCATGTGATTCTGTCAGCAGTTTGTTCACCTGCAAATTCATTTCATCAGGAGACCTTCTCGGGTCCATCTCTTAGTTTTTAGGGGATCTATGAAAGGTACCTCTGTGTTCATTCTTTCCTGCATCTCTTCTGGGCTTGACTGTTCCACGTGCTCATGCTTAGCATTCCTTCTCATATTGATTGATGCCTACGGATCAACAAGTAAGTCAAGCCACTTCATATATAAAACAAAAGAAATACTTCCCAAAAGATGAAATAATCACCATTTCCTCAGCAATCCCTCTTGCAACACGAAGGTCATTTTTCGCCCCGCTGGTAACCTTATCCTCACCGAAGATAAGCTGCTCAGCAACAACCCCACCAAAGCAAACATCTAGATGTGCTAAGTCTTGTTTCTTGCTTTTGTAAGCATCTCTTTTTGAAGAAACTTGCGTAAGCACTCCCAGTGATGGATGTTTAGGAAGGATGGTGACATTGTGTATGGGAAAAGCATCCGGGGTGTGGAGCGCAGCAATAGTATGACCGCTCTCATGATATGCAACAAGCTGGGGAGAGTGTATATATAGTTAGTGCATTGAATTTCAAAGCTGCAACTAGTTTTCAGCTACTAGGTATGCTTGCTTCAATTAATGGAATGGCTAAGAATACCTCTGTGGATTTTTCAGATGCTAAATTTGATATCATAGTTCCCATAGTGTAATCCTTGGGTAACTCCATTGCAGCAGCTACTTTTTTAGCACATTCGTATGAAGAATTATCTGCTGTCAGGTAATGAAGTAGAGACAGTCAGACATTTTTTTGCAAAATCTATGAAGCGGCAGTATCTTTATTATGTTCAACGACTGAAAATTCCTAAAACCGAGAGGTGTCGAAAGCTTGGATACCTGAATAAAATGTAAGGACTACTTTAATGAAGTGAACATGCACATATAAGTGGTAATGGAAATAGCTCACAAACATGTGCGAACTTCTATCAAAATTCAGTGCTTAAATGCTTAATTCTTACACATAAAAAGCTATGGCACATGTCAAATTAAGACCAAAAAGTAGAGCAAAGTTATGCGTACCAGGTCCTTCGAAGCCAAGGGGATTTTCACTAATTTCTTGGACATTCATATCTGCATAAGACAGATTATCTTGCAGAGGCAGCTCCAATTTCTCCTGTTGTTCACCAACAAATTTAAAAAATCAGTCTATCTCATCAATTTTCACTATAGCTGCTTGAATTTATTTCTATTTATCAAACATTTCATCTTCTAGTTGTATCAATAATGTTTTGTAAATATGCGATAATCATACAATAAACAGCTAGTGGTACCAAAATTCCATATTTCCAGTTTTGATATGAACAGGTTGTGATTTACCTTGTCTACCATAAAGTCATTGGTGTCGATGTAAGCATTCTTAAAGTCATTGGTGTCGATGTAAGCATTCTTTATCACTTCTCCAGGAAAAGCTGAGAAATCTTGCATGAGAAATCCCCAGTTAGGATTGTTGAAATCAGGTTTGCGGCTAAGTTGGAGTTCCCTTTCTTCCCATTCAACATCCACAGGCCCTTCTTTTGATAGATGAACCGGCATTTTTTCCAAGAGAAAAAACCCATGAGAATGATTTGCCTATGCAGAAGTCGAATGTCTTTTAGAATTATCTTTGCCTTGTCTGCAGTAGCAGTACTAGTCATTGTCCTTCTCTTCTTATCTCTTGTGCCCTTTGCTTCAGCTACGAAATCAGAGTCTGCTACCCCAATTGCATCATAGACAAATTTGCAGGATGATTTCCACTCTCTTGCACGGCTAATAAACGTTTCAGTTACTATATGTCGTGCTCGGAAGTACTTGTGAATCCTTCTGAGATACAAATAATCTGATCTACCAGATTCAGCAAAATGCAGAATTAGTGTTTCCCCAGCACGAGTTACTTCCTCAGCTGACGGTGCAGGGACAAGGCCTTCAACATGCGCATACATTGTCTTAAACGCTTCGATCAAGTCGCCACATATTGCGTCTTTGGCATGTGTAGTGTATCTGCCAGACCACGACAACTTCTTGGCGTGCTCAATAAAAGTAGGCTCTTTCTTGTCGCTGTCATGCTCAAAGACACGAAAATCCCTTTTTCGTTTTACAGCACTCCGTGTAACATACCCATCCAAATAACCAGATGGGCTATCAATTATGGCGGCGAGCCATTTTCCCTCATAATGCAAATACCAAGTGAAGTGTCCAATGGGCGGTAATGTGCAGCATCTTTTATTCTCGCCCCCAAAGTCATCGCATATCTGTTGTGTTGTAAACCCACAACCGGTAATCCAGTACAGATTTGCGCCATTTATCTCGAACTTTAGTTGCAAGCCCATTGAAATCCAAGACTGTGTAAGCCTGATAAGGTAAGTAAGACATTACAACGTGAAAGATAATGAACGGAAAAAGATGATAGCTAGCAAAATTAGTTAAGCCAAATGTTGTAATATTTCTTTGCCACGAAATTTATTTCTGTTTGCATTTTGCAGCGCTGCCACAAACATACGAAGGTATAAGCGCTACTGCCACGAAATCAGAAAAAGAATGACGGATGGCAGCAATAGATTATTTAGCTCGGGCTTTTCAAGCCCAACCCAATGTAATCTCAAAAACCCAAAATAAATCCCCTAATGCGGACTTGTAATCTCAAAATCGTCTTGAAGGGACGACAACATAATCATCAAAAAAGGACTCAATTTTCCTTTGGGCTAGAGCATCGCATATATTGGAATAAAAGAACAATCTTCGCTGGAAATTATGAAATTCAAAGCGATTGCGAGTTAAGACTTACATTAGCCGGACGATCAGGCACCGTGTAGGGGATTGTCGGAATGGTTGCCAGTTTCACCTTTAGCCGTTGAACTCGTTTTCCAGCACCGCCACCACCTTTTGCTCCTCCACGGCCGCCATCTCCAGCCCCATCATCTCGATTTCCACCGCTGCCCCCTGCTCCTCCGCTGCAATGCAGCTGGCCCTCCTGTCTGCTCCCACCGCCGCTGCCAGCGCCACCTCTTGTATTTCCCCCCTCCCGGCCTTTCCCCATCTCAGGAACGAGGCTTGCCCCACCTCTTCTTCCGTTGCCGCCTCCGCCGCCGCGACCACCACCACCACCACCGCGACGAACGATTCCTCCTCCCTCGTTCCCCTTCACCGCATCACCTCTCGCCTCTTCCTCGGAACCTGTCTGCAATGTAGTACGACGGGCAGTCCCGTCTCCCTCGCCCACTGCCACCGCTGTCGCCGCCTCCGCCGGCATCTCCTCCCCCCTCCCTCCCCGCTGTGCTCGCTCCATCGCCTCCTTCACCGCCCCTCCCTTTTGGTGCGGCGGCCACGGGAGCGGTGCTTTTGCGGGAGACGGGGTTTTCAGAGATGGGGTGGACTGTAGTGGAACGTGCTCCCAACGAGACAATTTTAAAGAGTTTTAGGAAACAACCCAGGAATGTTGCAAATAACATAACAGTCCATCAAGTTTTGTACTAAATCGTGCTTAGTTCATTAACTACATAACAACCTAGAAGTGCTAACTACCATGATCAAAATTTTCAAACGTAGATGCCACACCAGTGAAATTAAGATTTGCTATTTCCGTTGTACTGATATGCCTGATCCAAATCAAACATACCAACAGGACGGTTGATATATTTGCGAGCTTTGTTGCACTTGTACACTCTGCTGATTTGATCAAATGTATAAAAGAAAGTACAACTGTTTTTTTTCTAAAATATCAATAAGAAAACTCTTTGTCAAAAATGGCTGATTTGTGAACTTTGGCTGGGCACTGAAAAGTATTATATTACATCGATGGTTGAGAATTTTATATTTATTACAGGGAAAAAAATGCAACCCGTTCTAGCGAGTGATTTACTGATTTGCCAAACAGATCGGACACGTGTTACACAGAACATTACATTGGCTTCTCTGTCTATTGTTTCTATTTACGCCCACACTATACTCAAGGTACAATATGTGCTACCCTCGATCATCTGGGTTAGCGTTGGCATTAAACGCGTGACCATTCGACTATATCAAGAACACCCAATTGCTATCGGCGAACTGTTTATGCTGATTTGCTAGCTGATCATGTATAACATGAATTCATTCTCATTCCTTGCTTAAATACATTTCGTTTGTACTGAGCAACCATTTTATCCCCAACATGGCCACATAACCGAGTAGTTTAAATTATTAGTTAATATTTGATCATCCAAATCCTTGAACAAACAAACAAGATCCATAGTAGCAAAAAAGATCTGCATATTATAGCCGGCGACGACATCAAGCAAGCTGCTGCTGCATCAAAAATTACTACACTATTATTATTTACTGCGGCAGTGTAATAACAACTGAGATGCACTTATAAATAGACACAGCTTCAAGTATTACAAGTGCTAACTGCCTAGAAACAGCCATTTTTGCATCAATCGGCACGGTGTCGTCCCCTGCAGCTGTTGTTACTCTTTACTGCCACGATTCTCTCCTATCTGCGGCCTTGCAATATATTAGCCGATGGAAATATGTTAACACAAAAGTTAGAACTGCTCTCAGAATTAAGGAAAGGCAGAAGTGATGGAAGGGTGACTATCTCATTTCATCACATTATCAGACCGAATTGGCTAAACATTACCAGACTCTTTTTTCATGAAATATTCCACGTGTGTCTGCTGTCAAATTTTAGGAGCCGTGGTTACCAATCAAATAGAACATTTATTGCGACACAAAGGCATGATTTCTGATAGGTGCATACATTTTTCCGTTACTACTTCCATCATGGACTAAATGTTCAATTGCATTGTGATCCAATTTGTAAAATAATTTTATAAACAAGCCACCGTGTTTCACCGTGATCCAATTTATATATATATATATAGGAAGCTTTTTTTTTACTCCCAGGAGTAGCTACTCCCACGTATATATCTCATAATCTAGAGAGTATCACTACATACTTGAGATTTGTAAATTAAGTATATAGTCATATTAGAGGATATGTGAACATACTCACTTTTTTTTTGTTGGGATACATGAATTTTGAAGACATACTTACTTTTATATAGCAATAAATACGATATATATTCATATGCTTATAACTAGAAGACCCTTCACAAATATTTATAGTTATCACTCTCAAAAATTTTGTTTTAAATATGTGTACATACTCAAAATGATAAATGAATATGAACACATATCCAAGATGGATTTTTTAACGTGGGAGTAACTTCACCTAGAAGTAGAATAGATTTTCCATATATATATATATATATATATATATATATATATATATATATAAAGGCATCCATATGTAACTAAGATAAACAGTTGGAATACATGAAGTACGAGATTTTTAGAAGCGTAGCCCACCATCATCCATATGTAACTAATATATCGACTAAATTCTAAGTCAAGACAGCCCACCATCATCCGAACCCCTCGAAATCCACAGGCAGGTGGTCGACAAACAATGCAGATTACTGCTGCGCGAACACAGCACAAGTAGTAAGATTCACATACACCGATAAATAGGCTGCTACGGCACTCCAATCCCCTAGCAACATCACTAGTGCAACAACATTTTGTAAGAGATCGAGATGACTAGACAAGTAGAGTTTCCAGCTAAGCCAACAAAGTTACCAGAAAATCTAGTGCTAACAGCCTAGCATAGCAACACTGTCTACAAACATCAATACGGACGATGTCGGCCCCTGCGGCTGTTGTTACCACCAGCATCATCTCTCGGTCGCCTTCCACCCGAGCTAGATCCACCACTGCTGCTACCACCATAACGACGTCCACCTTGCTGGGGCGGAGGCGTAGCCACATGCATCGGCTGCTGCCCAGCAGGCTGTTGTCTGCAAAAGAGCAAGAAGTGTTAACAAAAATGGAAATAGCTGGGGAACAGTTAAAAGGACTGCACTGAACATCTATATGCAGGAAATAAATAAACATAGTCAATTGAAAGCTAACAATCTCATTTCATCATACTATTGGGCTACATGAAAATTAGCTACACAAGATCCTTCTAAAACAGAGACATTTTTTTGTCCATGGGCTCCAGGTTTGTTTTTATTTGCAAATTCGAGAGCCATGGATACCGAATAGTGTTAACAAAAAGACATTCCTTTTTGTAGGTGCATTACTTTTTTTTCATTACTACTTCCATCAATCGGGAAAGGTTCAAGTGTATTGAGCACATTGGTCAGGACATTTCTTCTCTATAATTTCACTAGCAACAACGTACTAGATAAAAAAATGGCATCTAGATTTAACAGGTCTCAGACTTGAATTAGTTCAGTGTTGCATGAGGATGGCAGAATAATATTATACAATATCGAAGTACTTACAGAACATATACAATACGGCCATCTGGTAGAAGCATTGGAACCATAGTTGAGCCTGAAGGAGCGCCTGGACCATACAACATTGGCTGCAGAAGTACAAAAATAACGAAGATAGAGCAGGATGTCAGCCTACTTTATATGCACCTCCTCATGCAGTGGCACGTGCATAGCATACAAATATACAATGCCATGTACCTGTGCAGGATGAGCAGGATGCACACCATAAGCACCTGCCAGTCCATTTCTAGGTGCACTATAAGCACCGGCCAGTCCATATCTCAGTGGTGTATGGAGCAAGGGACCTCCTTGTGCCTTAGATGCTGATACTGTGTCATCCTTCTTGTCAGTAGGAGGTTTAGCAAGGGAGCAATCCAGAAGCTGACCTGCAAAAGCCAAAATCTCCACTCAGTCTCAATCAATTTTCAGGCAGATGGAGAACAACCGTGGTGGTTCACGGGAATATATGGACCGCACTTGGATGCTGAGAAACCGGCTTTTCTTGAGGAACTGAGGGAGGTTAGGGGTTTTTGTGCTGGACCGTGGCTGCTAGCTGGAGATTTTAATATGATCCATAGCTCTGAAGACAAAAACAATGACAATATTAACAGGGCACTGATGGGGCGTTTCAGGCGCTTTGTTAACGACATGGAGCTAAAGAAGATACCCCTCCTTGGTCGACGTTATACATGGTCCAACAAGAGATCATCCCCGACTCTTGTCAAACTGGACCGTGTCTTTTGTACATCTGATTGGGAAAGACATCTACCCGGAGTGTATTCTACAGAGCCATGCCACACAGATGTCCGACCATTGTACCCTCATTCTTGGGCTGAAGGATGGTATTCAAGGCAAGAAACGTTTTCATTTTGAAAGCTTTTGGGCTAAGCTTGCTGGTTTCAGGGAGACGGTTGAAGCTTGTTGGACACAGCCAGTTCATATGACCTGCCCCCTTGAGCGTATCTCCGTCAAATTGAAGAGACTCACTAGGGCCTTGCAATCCTGGAGTGCAAAGAAGGTTGGTCGCGTTAAAACGCAGCTGCTGCTTGCGCGCGAGGTCCTGCACAGATTAGAGATTGCTCAGGATGAAAGGAGTCTGCAGCCGGGTGAGGATTGGTTGTGAAGAGAGCTCAAGAAACATTGCTTACATATGGCTTCGCTGGAAAGAACTATTGCACGTCTCAGGTCTAGAGTCAAACAGCTCAAAGAAGGAGATGCAAATACTTCCTTTTTCCACAAGCAAGCAGCATATAGAAAAAAAAAATATTGCCAAGCTCGTTGATGGTGATACAGTGGCTACGTCTCAAGAAGATAAGTACAAGATTATGTTCAATTTTTATGAACAATTGTTGGGCACCGCACCAAACAGATCAGTGGCCCTGGTAATGGAATCCTTCCATCGTGAGGACTTGGATTTGTCTGTTCTAGAGAGCCCAATAACAGAGGATGAAGTATGGGCGACTATCGAAACGTTACCTTCAGACAAGGCACCCGGCCCAGATGGATACACGGGGCGATTTTACAAGTCTTGCTGGTCGATCATTAAAGCGGATTTTATGGCGGCAATCATTACCTTGCAGCAAGGTGATGCGAGGGGGGCTTGGTCTTCTAAATGCAGCTTATATTACATTGATCCCGAAGAAGGTGGATGCCTCATTGGCCAAGGACTTTCGGCCGATAAGTTTGGTCCACAGTTTTGCTAAACTCATCACCAAAATACTTGCCAACCGTCTGGCTCCTCTTTTGAACTCTATGGTTGCAACAAATCAGAGTGCCTTCATACGGGGTCGATGCATCCATGATAATTTCATGTTGGTGCAACAGACGGTGAAAACCCTATATCGACAAAAGGTTCCTAGTCTCTTCCTCAAACTCGACATTACAAAGGCATTCGACTCGGTATCTTGGTCTTTTTTGTTGGAAGTGTTAAGACATTTGGGTTTTGGGCCGAACTGGTGCAACCTGGTGTCTAATCTGTTAGCATCCTCTTCAACACGCACCCTCTTTCCCCTATGCTGTTTATTCTAGTCATGGATGTGCTAAATAGCCTACTTGTTCGGGCCAGGGAGGAGTGCCTGCTGCAGCCACTATCTTCGAGGATATCTGGCCAGAGACTCTCCTTATATGCCGATGATGTGGCACTTTTTATCAAACCAATAGATACTGAGCTGCAGATCACAAGAGAAATTCTCAGAATTTTTGGGGAAGCTTCTGGCCTTGAGACCAATCTGCAGAAAAGTAATATCATTCCTATCAGGTGTGAGGAGGTCTCTTCGGATCTAATTTTTAATGCCCTGCCCTGCTCTATTTCAGAATTTCCATGTACTTATCTAGGTCTGCCTTTATCTAACAAGAAGCTCCGAAAATCAGACCTCATGCCATGGGTTGAGAAACTGCCGGGCTGGAAGGCATCTTTGACGAATAAAGCCAGACGTGCAGCTTTGGTACGTTTTGTTCTAACCGCAATTCCAGTCTACATTCTGGTTGCCATGAACGTGCCTAAGTGGTTTATAAAGGCCGTGGACAAAATCAACAAGGGGTTCTTGTGGAAAGGAAAAGAGAAAGCCAATGGGGGATGCTGTCTGGTAGCATGGACAAAGGTAGCGCGACCTTTGGACCTAGGAGGGTTGGGAATCCCCAACTTGGAAGTAATGTCTTGGGCTCTTCAAATGAGATGGCAATGGTTCAGAAAAACAAGAGAGGACAGGCCATGGACTGAGCTGGAACTTCCATCTAATCCTAATGCATTAGCTCTGTTCGCAATTGCGACCTGTACAGAAGTGGGCAATGGAAACAACACGTTATTTTGGTCAGACCGGTGGCTGCACGGTTGCTCTATTGAAAATCTTGCTCCAGCTGTGTTAAACTCCATTGCGCCAAGAATCCGCAAATCTCGGACAGTAGCAGATGCATTAGAAGGTGCAGTTTGGGGACAGGATGTGCGGAACGGAACTGGTCTCTCTTGGCATGGAATAGCAGAATTCCTTTGATTGTGGGACTGTCTTTTGGAAATTTCCCTAACTGACTAGGATGATCATCATATCTGGAGGTTGGATGGGTCAGGTATCTACTCTTCTAAATCTGCATATCGTGCTTATTTCAATGGGTCTGTCACTTTCGAACCTTGGAGACGACTTTGGAAGATATGGGCACCACCCAAATGCAAAGTCTTCCTGTGGTTAGCAATACGAAACTGTTGCTGGACTGCGGATAAATTGGCAAAAAGGGGTCTATCTCATCCAGAAAAATGCCCTTTATGTAATCAAGAGGATGAGAATGTTCAACACCTTCTGACTACATGTGTGGTGGCAAGAGAAGTGTGGTTCAGCGTGTTCTCGCCTCTGAACTTAACAGACTTGGTGCTTAGGACGGTCGAACGAAGCTTTGCTGATTGGTAGAGAAGGGCATTGCGCAAAGTCCCGAAGCAACACAAAAAAGGAGTCAGTTCTCTAATCATTTTGGTCGCATAGATTATCTGGAAACATAGAAATGGGTGTGTGTTTGACCACAACTCTCCTTCTATTTCCTCAATTATGAGGGAGCTCAAGGATGAGCATAGCCTCTGATGCATGGCTGGAGCTAAGAAGCTTGAGGGGTTAGGTCTTGCCGAGGGATTCTAGCTTAGCTTTTGCTCTCTCGTTGGTCTAGTTTTGGTCCTGGTTGTTTTTTGTTTTTCTCAGTTCTTAATTCTTGTTGTAAATCGCATCTCATATTGATCCCCGTGTGAGATGTAGGAATGTATGGGGATCACTTTTTTCTCTCTAATACAAAGAAGCGCAGCTCTCCTGCGTTTTCGAAAAAAAAAAAAGAGCCAAAAATCCAGACCTTGAATATTGCCAGGTAATCTAACTATCTATGGAACGGCATTTCATTCTGAAAGGAAGCTTACCATTGAGCTCATATCTCTTGGTGTTCTGCAGAGCCTTCATGGCCATGGACCGCTCCTTAAAGTGAACAAAACCATATCTATTTTCATGACCAGCTTTTGCAGGAGGAAGAACAACTTTTGTGATTTCTCCAAGGTGCTCAAACAGCTTTTTCAGCTGCTCTTGAGTAACAGTCTTGGGAAGGTTTTTGACATACACAGACTTTACCTGAAGCCATAAACATGCATTCATACACAGAACATCGGTAGATATAAATGTGTAATGTTTGGTTACATGACGCTTGAACGAACCTGTGTGCTAGAGGCAGAGTCACTATTCTTTGGATCTGCCCAGCTGACAGTAGGAGCATTTGTATCTAGCTTGAATTCTGGGATAGACATTTTCTGCCGTGCATACTCTGCACATGCCTGGTTGTAGTATTCAATGAAACCAAAACCCTTATTGCGATCTGAACGAGGCACCTAAAGAGATGCATTAAGGGTAAATAACTGTAATGACACACAACAAAGTTGTTGAATCATTCTAGTATTGGATCCATACCTTCAAGAGATCAACCTTCAGAACTCCAGGACCAACTTCTTCTACAGCCTTTTTGAAATCATCCTCTGTCCAATTGCGTGGTACATTTCCAATAAATAGCTTGTTCTTTGCCTGGGAGGAAGAAACCTTTATCTTCTTTCCCTGGTACAAGAACCACAACATTGTATTGTTACAGTTAGTATCAAAATATAAGAGTTAATTTCGTGCATCAAGGGACCAGGAAACTGTTTGTATCATATGAAAGAAGAGTTAATTAATAAGGTTAACCAGGTGGAAAAAAATAGATTGCTATAGTGTGAAATTGCATATGCTGCTAAACGTTTTCCCACTGTGATCCACATAAAGTAGTTTGAAGCGGTCAGTGACAGGATCTGCTTACTGAAACTTTGTACAACTTAAAAGAAGGCTCTAGTTGAACTTGTGATAGGCTAGTTGTAGCCGATGTTTTGTGTTTCACTTCACTAGAGATCTGTCACCTTAAACGCTCTTTTCTTCCCATTTTTTTGCTTTATGGAACTATTTGTACTGCTGGACCTCAGTTCCTTCGGATTGGAGGGGCGATACTCGATTTCCAAACCAAAACAAATCCATGATCCACGATTTTGATTATTTCTGGAATTATAGTTGTACAAGGATTTGCAACTAATTGCAAGGATCAAGACTTAACACTGGCCGGGTCAAAAAAAAAAAAAGACTTAACACTGGAAATTAGAACTTACAAACCATTGCTGAGATTTCTTTTCAAAAAAAGAAGTAGCAAATGTGGATGTAATTGTATATCCTTATAACTAGCTATATGACAACAAATTCACAAATATATAGCAGAAATGCAGCATATTAAGACTTTATAACTAAATAAGAACCAATGACACTATATATTCAATTTAAGTACGTGGTACAGAGTACTATTTTCAAAAGTGAGTTAGATACTCACTCTAAGACGTGCTTTTAAGACCCACATCTTTCTGTAAAATAGCGATATAAAAATGGCAAAAAATCATTAGCATGAAATAAGATGAAGAACAAACCTTTAGGTCCTTATTGTTCAACTTTTGGATGGCCTTTAAAGCCAAATCTTTAGTCCTAAAATTAACAAAAGCATACAGCCTGTTATTCCCCTGGCCTCGCATCCTCACCTGTACAAAAATAAA
Organism: Eleusine indica; assembly: GCA_030378355.1. NCBI lineage: Eukaryota > Viridiplantae > Streptophyta > Magnoliopsida > Poales > Poaceae > Eleusine > Eleusine indica. Next base: position 54,380,327 of record CM059494.1, read on the forward strand.
AGACAGATAGAAGGAGTTAGGCTATAAATTGCAGAAGAAAATAAATGCAAAAGTGAACTGAAAGAAAAATTGCCAGTACTCACTTCCACAACTTCTCCCACTGACTCGCATAGTTTCTTGAGATCTTCAGATGAGACACCACTGGAGATGCCTCCAATATACACCTCAGATCCATGAGGAGGAAGAGCAAGGAGCTCAGCATGCTTCTTTTTTTCATCCTTATCAACTTCATGCACAAGTTCAGTTTCTTCGGGATCCTCTTCCTCATCATCCACCTCCTCAACTTCTTCATACTCCTCAACCTCCTCTTCAATCTCTTCATACTCAACTTCTTCCTCTTCATCTACTTCGTCATCATCGAATTCCAAACGTTCTTCTGGTTCGACCGGTTCATCTGAATTGGTGGAAGCAGCATTTTCTGTGTTCCTCGGCATTTTCCAAAGCTCAAAATTCCAAGGAAACTTTGGAAAGAGCACAGGAACCAACAATATTGGTGGAGCAAAGTGATGATATATGGATAGGAAGAAAAACAACTAGAAATAATGATATGCAATAACCTCAAACTGGGTTCAGCCATGGATATCCAAATGGAAAATGGATCCTCAAACAAAGCTAGTGTTAAGGAACAAATGCGGAACTAGCCATATGTTCAGATGGACAACATGGAAGGTTTTCAGGAATACGATAGCATGACAACAAGAGTATGCAAAGGAGGCCAAGAAAAGAAGATGTAATCTGAAGTATAACTGAATGAGATGGTAAGTTGCAAGGTAGCAATATTCCATCATTCCATGAAATGAATGGAATGAAAGGAACAAGGAACATGGGAAAAGAAAGAAAAATGAGAATTAGGAAACAGTGTACATCATATGTAAATCTAAACTTAAACTTAAAAACTAGGAAATATCAAAATATTAGAGAAATCTAAATAATTACTAAACTACAGAGATAAATATTCTCTGCAGAAGGCTGAACAAAAGCATTACAGCACATTCTGCAGGGAAAATTTTCATGCTGCTAGCACGTAGATTGGCCCCAGCATGTAAGGCATTATCCTGCTTGTCGGGTACTTTTACTTTCAACTTAAAAATATACTTCTATGCATTCTTAACAAACTTGCCTGTTTACCTAGAGTCAGGATCCTCTATTAGAGAACTGGAAAAAAAAATTGTAGCCCGCTATCTAATCACTTATCGGCAAGCATTCCTATTAGGGAAGAACACCTCAATCAACATAAAGTACCTAAACTAGTATTGTTTTCAAATCTACACTTAAGGCGAGGTAGGTCAGGTCGTCAGACACGGCATTGGTGGCATCGCCACGTGCCGCTTGAGCTGTTTCGAGGGGCTACCATTCCAGGAAGAAGCCCTCAATCCCCATCCCCAAATGGAATGAAATCTCCTCATCCCCGCCCACGGGCGAAAACTTCTTCCGGGCCCCCGCAGGGATCTACGGGGTCCCCATACCCGCTACATCCGGCCTAAATGTAAACTACAACAGAAAGGAGGAAGCTTTGAGGATTCTCACCTGAAAGAGGAGGAGCGGAAGGCTTGTGCCCCGTCCTGGCTGCCGTGCGCTCGCCGCAGTGAAAAAGTCAGTATGGGCGTCGAGCCGTCGACTCCGGGGAGGGGAAGAGGGTTCGATTAGTCAGGCTGTTGATCCAACCAATTTGGGAGGAAATGCCCTAGTATAGACTAGTAGAAGAAAAGAACGACGCGAAGAAGGAAGAATGGGGCAAAGGGCCAAGGAACAAGGAACTAAGGAAGACAGAGACTGCTCGATTTCTTTTTTCAGTCAGCCCCTCGGTTTCATTCTTAACTCACTTTTATCCGTAGAGCTCCCCCACACCGTTCGATCGGTCTCTGCGGCGCTGCGACCGTTGAGCGTTGACTCCTCCCTCGGATTTAGGTCAACGCTATTGGCACAGCAAGCCTTGGAGGAGACCATAGTCAACGGCAGCGCCGCAGCGCAACAGACAGCATCACCGGTACTAGCAGCTTTTTTCTTTTTTTTTTGCGAAACGGTATTAACAGCTGTTTCTCCAGGCAACCCGTTTCAGGACTCCTGCTAATCTTTTCGGGTTATATTGATCTTTTTCTAACTACTTTTTTTAATAAATTTTTCTGACTACATTGATACGGCTGCGTCCTAAGCTACTGGATTATGTTTCATAATAGGAGTATTCAGTATTAGTAGAACACATGAAATTCATGAAAATGTAACAATGGAGGTCAACTGACCCACAATAGTCTTTGTTGACACTCTTGGAATGCTTGGGCGAGAGAGTTTTGAGTGATTCGGAAGAAATTTGTGACTATTGGATGCGGTACATATTATAACTTGAACCTAGAAAGGCAGTTGCTTGCCTAAGTGCCTAACGACTTTGGTGTTTAGTAGCGAAGGGTCGTGGCTTGTTGTACGTAACCATAACTAGTCCTTGTTCATGAAAAATGCATTGAAATCACTAACACTAGTTTGTGAATCAAAAGTAGAACTTCATCACCAGAGATGAAAAAGGAAACAGAAAGTTGGTCATGAAAATCATCTTTCCATATCACTTATCACTTTCAGTTCCCTGTATTGAAGAATCATAATCTGAATCTGATCACATATCCACTTAGAGTTTCAAACCAAGGTTGAAAGAACCATTGTAGCCGGCCGGCTCGGTTCAACAAAAAACCAGACGGTTAATCAAAGAAACCGATCGGTTAATCGAATTACTATAGTTTTTCATGATTAACCGGTTAGAACGACCGGTCAGGACCGGTTTTCCGGTTAACCAGGACAACCGGCTGGTTTTTACCAGTTTACCGGTCACATTACCCCCCCCCCCCCTCCCTACAGCAGAGTGCATGGAACGAAAATGGAATCTGTGTTCAGTTTTTGTGGCTGTCACCATCGACGTCCTTCTGCGGCAGCAGCCGCGCACCGGCCTCGGCGTCGTCCGCCTTCGCCGTTGCCGCCTTCCTCTACGCGGAGGAAGGCGATGCCGTATCCGATGAGGTTGACGGGCGTGACAGTGTCATTGATGATGGCCTTGCCGCTGTCTGTGTTGTCATTGTCGCCGACTCGCCGCCGCCAGCGCCCATTGGCACTGGAGATTATTAGACTACTAGTGGTGGATCGAAGTAACGAGGAGTGATGCGTGGGTCGACGACTCGACGCAGAGGAGAACGAGGTGCGGATGGACGCACAGGAGTGATGGCGGAACTCGCCTGCTTGGAGACGCGCAGCTATTTGGTGGCGTACTTGTATGTATGGGATGGAATCATGGAACCTTTACGTATTCTGTGCTTCAGTAAGCTTGACGACGTTGCTTCCTACTAGGAGATCTTGAATCTGAATCATGTGACAGTAATCCTTATTCCCCATAGTCTGGCGCCGAGACTGGAACGAGTAACTAAACTACAGTACTTCTTTCTACCGAACCTTGTTCGCCAAACAGCACAATTGCCAATCTTGCATATTTTTCTGAAGTATATAGCGTTGAAATTGAACTGTCAGGCATGGGGATGATTGCTCCAAATCAAAGGGTCTCTTCTCGAGCGCAGGATCCGAGGTGGGGATTAGAGCGGGTCAGCTGCGGCAATTCCGCAGGGTGTCAAGGTGGTGGAACTGTACATGCGAAGTACTCCAGTATAGCGGACGCTGAAGCAAAGCTTTCAAATTGGGCTAGCCAAAGTCTCTCCAGGCCGTACTTGCTCTCTTTGTTTTTGGGCCCATCGACTCTACTGGCAGCCCAGTATTTTCTCACTACCCCAGTTCCCCGGCCATTCGCGCAAGCCCGCCGCCACTCCGCTCCTCCTTCCTCCTCCCTCGCCGGCCGCCGCCGCCTCGGTCACCGGGAACCGCAGCGCATTCCGGACCCAGCGAGTGCCTCTCGAGGACCAAGGTCGCGAGGAGCTGCAAGGAATATGGGGTGGAAAGCTGCGGAGAAGCTCATCCGGCACTGGAAGATCCTGCGCGGCGACAACGTAATCCTTCCCATTCCATCCCCTGGTTCCTCTTGATAATTGCTAGTCCTTCTCTCTTATCGTTGCGAGATCTCTAACTCACTACGTGTTTCCTACTTCCAGGTGATGATCATCAGAGGCAAGGATAAGGGGGAGTCCGGGCTGATCAAGCGGGTCATTCGGTCGCAGAATCGCGTCATCGTGGAGGGCAAGAACTTGGTAATTTGTTGGTTACGCTATTTTTTAGTGGTTATTTGGCCTGAGCATGGGAAACTCATTGCATAAACCTGCGCTTGTGGGTTAAATCGGACTGAAAACAGCTGTATAAATGGCAAGTTAGGCTTGCACTCTAGATGTTCGTCGAAATTCCCGTTCCTTCCTATCCAATGGGGGCATGTACTAAATCTTTGTGCCAATTTCTACAGAGTTTAGATTAGTGCTGGGCATTTGTTCGTGGTCGCAATGTATTAGTGTTTTAGATGATTGCCCAGCCATTTGCCCCACTGCACTGCTTTGAGGCTGATCTTAAGACTTAAGAGTTTGACCTGTGAATATTGCATAGCTAAATCTTATACTTTCCACGAAGCAAACTAGGCAGATAGGATAATGATAGGAAGTGGGAGCTGAATAGTTTTTTTTTAAAAAAAAAAATAGTTGTTTGTTTGAAGTGTGTAAGACAATTATATTTTCTTGAGTGTATCAAATCAATGTTGTGCTTTACAGGACTACACACTGCAATGTTCCTTTCCTATGCTTGTTTCTTTTATTTGTTTTCCTGTGGGCGTGTCGGCAGCTACACATTAGCATCTACAATAGCGAGTAATCAATAGATGCTCAACAGCACATTTCACTTACAGCTTGGTAGCAAATTGATTATTATTGTAAAATTGGTTGTGATGAACAACAAACAGGAGCAATGAAACTGAGCTCTTCTCGTATTTCTAAAATCAATGTCTATATGCTGATACAAACATGCTTGCTTGTTTATTCTGGGTATTGTTAACTTGAACCGATTAAAAGGCTGATCTTTCTTATTGTCTTGTGACTTGTCATGTTCTTAGTGCATCAGATATTACAAAATAAGTAAATACGCAGTGGGAGTCTCTCCTACTGTTTTCGAGTAAAAAAAAGTAAATAACTGTGCTATCATCATTTCAGGTTAAGAAACACATTAAGCAAGGGGAAGGGCACACAGGTGGTATTTTCTCAATTGAAGCTCCACTTCATGTTTCAAATGTCCAAGTAGTTGATCCGGTCACTGGGTATGAATATGGCACTTGACTACCCTTTGGTACCTCTAGAGGTATTGCTTTGATACACTTCAACATTTACAATGATCTCCAACACAATGTTTACCCAGGAAACCATGTAAGGTTGGATACAAATATCTGGAAGATGGGACCAAAGTCAGGTTTGCTAGAGGAATGAACGCATCAGGTGCTGTGATACCACGACCAGAAATTCTGAAGGAGAGAAGAAAACCAAGACCCACATCACGTATGTCTCATTAAAACTTCTTTTATGCTCATTTATGTTAATCCACATCATGAATGCCCCATAAAAGCAATATGTTCATTACATGGTACCTTTCAAGTCACATGATTCCCTGAAAATGGAACTGTGAACTGAAGTAATGGAACTTTTGTTCCAAATACTAAAACTTACAGCTAGCTATATTTAACATTTTCGTTATTCCTCACTCCTGTTGCTCAGAATTTATTTGACACTGGAAAACTATATTGTTTATTAGTTTATGTTCCCTGCTACAGTTGCTTGTGTCAATGATGTTCAACATGCTATACTTTTTTTAGTTCTTTTTCTGCGACGGGCATGAGAATGTAGTTAAATTAAGTATGTGACATAAAAGCTCTGGTCGTGCATTTGGAATATTAGTTGTATCCAAGCTCCAAAGATGATATTGGTCGTTTGAATAGATGAATAAGTAGGTCATATCAGTAGAAAAACGAAGGTGAACCAAAGATTTCACCATATGCTTTTTTTGTCATTTCTCTAGGCTCTGTTTTGTATTGCTTTCTGTTCCTAGTTGAGTATGCTTCACATGCCATTTTCCGATGAAACTGCTCTAATTATTGCATTCCTCTCATGCAGCTGGTCCCAAGGATACGCCAATTGAGCATGTGCTGGAGAAGACCTACGATGAAAAGGCTGGAATTGGTATGCCTGATCTATAGGTAATGTGTCGACTGCATTGACAGGAAGATAGTGTTCATTATATGTGACCTGATTCTAGGTGATGTTGAGTTATTAGGGTGGTTGATGATTGCAAATCTGCAGTTGTACCATGGTTTTGGTCATAATAATCATGTATGAAATGCACTTTCTGCTGTCTGTCTTTTGTCAAGTATTGGAGATGCATATCTTCTGAATCATAAACACATGTATGAAATGGAAATTGAGATCTGATTTCCAGAACTGCTGCAATTATTTTTTACTTCTGAATCATCTATTGTTTCAGCTCGTACGTGCTATTGTCTGTCAGTACATTTGGCGTTCATGTCCATCACTTCAGATTAGTATTTGAATAGATTAGAGAACATACATGCCAATATGGGATGACCTATATAGATTAGTACTTGGACAGGAGAACTACATACGCTACAATGTTACATTCAGGACGAAGCTTCATCCGCAGAGAGCAGAGTTAAGCCTAGGCAACTGCTGTCTAACAAAGAGGCATCATCAGGGTCTGTTTGCGTGTGCACTAGCTGCTTCACTGCCTATACTATGAAGATTGGCATCATCAGGTTCAGTTCCCGAGCCATTGCATCGGCAAACAGCTCTCTTTCCTTGCACGATTTGGTCATCATTGGCGCTTCCTCCTCTGCTTGCTCTGTCTCCAAGCTGCCTTCAAGAATCTTGCCGTAGTCGTCATCGTCGTCTTCTTGAGGCGTAGCAGGGGCAGGGGACTCGGTGCAGAAGAGATCATGTGCCATGACCGGCGAGCAAGCCGCCGTCGAGGCCTGGATGGATGGCTGCGGCGACCGGTGATGCGGTGGCGGTTCTTGCACGGCCATGTGGCGAGCAGCCACCACTGGCGTCGATTGCAATGGCGCCTGCACCACCGGAGGGGTTGGGATCGGGCCTATATCTCCTTTAACAAAAATCACACGTAACAACTGCTCGTAAATTACTGAAAAAGGATACCGCAACTCTGACTTTGAAAATACTTTTTTTCTTATGAAAAAAAAAACAAATGTCAACTATCACAATTTGTGACGGTTGACAGTCAAATAGTTGAATATCTTCATGCTTCTCCGTCCTTCCTCCGTTCTCTCTCTTCGTTCTTTTCCTTCTGATGAATCGAAAACCGGATATTGCAGGTTTTCGGTACACAAGGCGTCTGCCTAAAAAAAAGAAAAAAAAAAGAAAAGGCGTCTGCCGTTTTGTTGGCAACTCCTGTTCCGCTTCCGCTCCCTTCTCATGCAGCGTCGCTCGCTCCACACTCTTCACCGGGCTCCCTTCTCCTCTTTCAGGAAGAGACGACAAGCCGATACTCTGCGGCCGCCGCGCTGCCTAAGGCCGGACAGCAGGTACACCGGCAGCCATCCTCCTCCTTCCGTCCATGTTGTGTAGCGTCACTGCGTCAGGCACCTAAAGCCCTAGATCCGACCCAATAACTCTGCGGCGCCAGAGAGAAACACTAGAGTCCCCACTTGCGTGCCTCAAATGTTGTGATAACAAAGATGCGACGGTCTTTGTACTTGTTATTTCCAGGCCGATTTATTGGACAATTCGAGTGTTCCACTAACAATAAATATCTCTCGCATGGCTTCTAGTACCATAATAAGCATACAGAACAAGTAATAGAGCAATTAGTAGCGTTTGAAATGTCAATTTATGGTTTCAGCTTGAACACAGAGATCCGCATTATCCGTGTCAGTTTATACCCACCTTGTTTCAGCGCAGCATGTTAATAGCACCGACCTTTCTCAATTGGTTCTCAAGCTTTACAAAATCTTCATACATGTCTGGGCAGGGGAATGCTTAAAAGGTGAAAATTGCTGGTCATTCATGCAGTTGCGTATGTAGCTTCTTATATGGAGGTTTATAAGTCTGTTCTAAACCAAGGAAAAAAATTGTGTCTATGATTACCCACGTGAATTCTGAATTTTGCCCAAAAAGTTTTGTCTTTTGCAAGCTCCTTTCTTTTAAATATGTCAACTGTCATGATTTGAGGGAACACCCTTTGCTCCATTACATTATACATGGTGCAGCTTGGGAGTTTCTTGAATAAAGTTGAACACAACCTTATTTCTTAGTTTCATCTGAAGCTGCACATATGCAGCATCGCTTTGGGTTGTGTAGATGGACAAGAGGAAAACTTTGAAGGAGAAAATAGTTCATATTACTGTCGTTGCATACATCTCTGCTTTTATGTAGGTTTTATTTGCCTGGTCTAGACTTAAGGTATATGAGAGATCATATTTCATATAGTCCAGTTGATGATGCAACCTTCAGAAACAAACTTTTGAGGCGTCCACTTTTGTTCAGTTGTGTCAAGCTTATTATACTTGCTGTTGTTTCTTGTTTAGCTTCATTTTTTTTTTCTTGAATAGCTTCATCAATGTTGATAACTTTTGGCATAGTACTGACATTAGTATCCCTTTGACCAGTGTCTTTGATGTTTTGCTGTGTTGATTTATTTTTTATGACTCCACATGTTGCCTTATTCTTATTCTGTTCCAGTCTTGGACATAATGGTGACAACTAGGAGGGGTAGTGATCTTGCCAGAAGTTCGCATGAGAATAAAAGAGCACGCCATGCTGGAAGGGAGACAAACGAATCATTGATCTCAGGTTTTTTGGTTCTTTCTTTATTTTTCCTTCATGTTTTTTTTTTCACATCTCATGGTCATATTTTATGGTGTTTCTGTGACTAGGCAACATGCTTGGGGACTCTAATCAAGACGTCTTGTCTAAGCTCATTGATGAAGTTGTATCAGATTTGTCTAAGAGTGTTGTCTCACTTGCTTTATCTAATGGTGATTATGCTGTTATCCTCTTAGTTTTCTGTAGATATATATTTAAACATTGACAGTTATAATTACTTAATTTACGATCTATTGTAGGGGACACTGTGTTTATTTGCATGCTCAGGCATAGCTATAGAACAACAAGGATATATTACAAGGTTCCTGAGTTCAGCAAGTTTGGTTAAAGCTTTAAAGGGTACAAAAAAACACCTAAAGGTTGGTGCTGCTAATAATTCTGCCATTTTTTGCTTGTTTACATTAATTAGCATGATTGCGATAATTGTGTACTCCTTCTCATGTGTTATCTAGATTGAAGTGCGCTATAGAGGCAATGAAGTGCACAAGGGATTTTTGGCAGAATATGATTTAGATCAGAACTTTGCTGTTGTCAACATCATGACCTCCCTTGATGTTCATGTTGTACTTCTCAAATGTGCAGAGGAAAATCTGCCCTGTAGTAACATAGTATCTGTAGGGCGTGATATCTCTGGCAAATTAATAACCAAAAGTGTGATACTGGCTGGGGATTTAAGCAAACCTGAAGATAGCGAAGAGCTTATGCAGTATTCTTGTGGCTCTGAGGTATACTTGCATTATGATACAATTATTTATTCTGTTATTGTTCCTATTTGTACTTAACTGCAGGAAATATAAATGCTTGTTTTTCACATGTATAAGTTTTGTTTCACTTCATTTTTCTCAAATTTAACACATTGGTTGTGTTAGGGTTGGGAAGGTGGGCCACTTTTTGATTTTGATGGCAACTTTGTTGGAATGAATGTTGTTCTGGTAATGGAAAGAACCTTTTTCCTACCTTGGAGAGCACTTATCAAGCAGCTAGAACATATTTGGTCATCTCTACAAAAGAAGAAATGTGTTCCACATTTAAAAGTTTCGAAGGCAATCAGGCATGTAATTTGAACGCTTACCCTTTATTGGTTGTCCTACGATCATCTACCCTACTTACCAATGCTTATCGTTCTGTTGTTTACAATTTGTATTTTGAGTATTTTTGCTGTAGGATTTTTTTTTGGCACCTGTAGCTGCTTTGCATTTTCCAATGCTTATCCTTGATAGAAAATTGATTTGTTGCCACCTTTACTAGGATATTTGTTGTCCATTGGCATGCACCAAAGTTACCTGGTGCTGGGGCCATATAAGCTTTAATCTTGAAGCCTGTATGTTTGTCCAATTCAAAGGAAAATGTGCACACTAGAAGAGATTACTATATTTCTATATGCTGTATTTTTTTTTGTTACATTTGCTCAAGTAGCTTGTTACTTCATTACTTAAAATGTAAATCCAGGCAACTTCTAGTCCGTGTTTCATTATCTTATTCTATTTATAGAGGTGGGACCATCTATAACATGCTGGTTTGCCGCAATTTACATTTGTATCAGTATAATCATGCTGATGATCTTCTGTAGATCTGAGTGTTTGGCCCATTTTACTTGTTATATTTATATTGTGCAGGCTTGATGAAAGATCCACATACCATTGAACTCTATGATACTATGCCAATAAATTATTGTAGTTTTTTTTTTCTATTTGTAAGATCCTAACGATTGTACTTCCATATCACTCTGGTGGTACATTTGTATTCAACACATTAACTAATTTAGCCTTTTATCCTTAGTCTGCAGACAGTTAATGTGCTAATATTTTCAGGCTACATTCTTGAGAATGTTCAAGTTTTTTAATGTAAATTATTGTTTATGTTTTCAACATATTTTTACAATTTCTAATGAATTTGTTTAATACTTTGGAAGAGCCTTTTGGTGATGTGTTTGATCAAGGTGTCTGGAGGCAACTCAGTAAAAAGGTTTCTTCTAACATACATCGCAACGTCATTGCACTTGCTTCATTCCATGGTAATTCAGTAATGAGCTGTTTACTTGTTTGATATTTGTACTTATTCATCGGTTATTAACAGCCAAAAGTATGGTATGCAGGAGAGACAATGTTTTTTGCATGCACAGGTTTTTTTATTAAATGGAATCAATCTACAACTATTCTGACATCAGCGAGTTTGGTTAGAAGCTCTGGTTATGAGAACAAGATTGAAGAAAACTTGAGGGTTGGTACTCCTAATTATTCTGTGGTCACTGTTCTTTTTAGGTACTGCTTAATTTTTACATTGTTTGCAGATTGAAGTGTTTACAAATGAAGGCCGTATGCAAGGGACATTACAGCATTATAGTCTACATTATAATGTTGCTCTAGTCAGTATCAAGGATTACTGTCCTCTTCGTCCAGCAAATATTCAGCTGAAGTACTATATGTGTTCTGAAGTAGCAGCTGTAGGGCATTGCTTCAAATCAGGAAAACTAATGGCTGCAAAGGGGGCGCTAGTTGACTGGACAGGCACACTTGATTGCAAGTTTCTTGCACGCGCCTCGTGTAAAATCTCTAAGGTACTCCTGTTGGAGCTAAATTGTTGCATCAGATTGAGTTAACTACCATATCTGTTAGATAACAAATGACTTTTTCTCGACTTGATAGGTTGGAATTGGAGGACCGCTTGTTAATTTCAATGGTGAAATTATTGGCATGAACTTCTATGATAAGAAAATAGGAACCCCTTTCCTGCTATGGAATGAGAGCCACAAAATTTTGGCACATTTTAAGGACACGGAAAAAAGGTATGTCTTCGATTTTTTTTTTTTGGTGGTGTCTGTGTGTGGCTGTCATGTGGAGCCTTGATGTTTCAAGTCAAGCATAAGCATTCATTAAATATATTTGTTGTGTTTGGGCAGCACTGCTGTTGAAGCTAGCAATGCTAGTGATCCAATTGGTGTGTCTGAGTGGAAAATGGTTGGAGATTGCAGTGATCGTCCTAACAGGTATTTGGATACACCTCATTACTATTTAAGTTCCAAGAATGTTTGACATACTGTTGATCACATTACACTGAACCACATGTGGCCTGTGCCCATGCCATGTCGGAGTCCTCGTGACGATCTGGACGAGGATGAATCCGAGGACGAGGATGAATCTGAGCTCCCATCTGGCAGCGTAGGGAGGTATACTTACAGAAATGGAAAGAGATGGTTATACAGAAGCCATCGCCCCCGTTCTCTTCCATGTTGATTTCGTTATGTTGTAACGCTGGTGAACTTGTTCTGAGTTAGACAGCACTTACGAAGTGACATGTGTTTACATTTCTTGGCTTGTGCTTTATTTACTCGATCGTCCGAGTTAACCTGCATTTAGTTGTCGAACAGCACGTGCCGCGTCCAATAACTATCAGCTGTGCTTTTCTTTTTGTATTCTTTTTGTAACTATGTTCCGCCATATCTTGTACAGATTAAAAAAAACGGTGTATCTATTTTGGATGTGAAGCTACGGACTATTCAGCCGTTAGGAAAATGATTTGGGCATGTTTGAATCCTTAGCTTGCCTCGTCTGGCTGTTTCGTTTCTTGCCTGGCAAGCCCTAACGAGTAACCTTATCATTAACGTGAAAGAGCGCTTACAAAGATATGTGGCGCCAGTGAGCATTTTGGCTTAGAAATTTATCAGCCTTTGATTCAGTAACAAAGTTGGCTCCTTTGGTCGAAGACCAGTGTTAGGGCATGTATGAGGATCCAACCGGTACGTCATAAATAGATGCTTAAGGAGAAATATAGTAGCCTGTTTAATGAAGCGATTAATTACTGAGCCTGTTTAAGCGATGCTTCCCCGCAGGAGATTATTTCGCAGATTCCACGTGTGGCGCTCGAGGAGAGCGTCGACAGATGATTTAAGGGAAAGAAAAGTAAGGTATTTACACAAAGTGTTTGAACCTACAATGGGAACATCTAATTTTTAATGCTCTTTTTCATCTACTAGGGAGTAAAATCATTGTAATGTACAATGGCCCCAGCCTTAAATGCTAGTATTCCTATTACTGCAACAGGCTTCGTTTAGAATAAAACTATGAAGACAGAAAATTACAAAACTAACATATGTTAAGGCCCAATGATTGATTTCCAAAATCATTCAAACTGTTATTTAACTTTCACAAAATAAACAGAATGCATTTGTACTGCAAGGGGTGGCAGTGTATTGATCATTCGACCACACAGTTTATTTTCATGAGAACAAAATACAAGAAGTTTGCACACACCAACCACATGAATCGAGAATAATTGCATTCCAATGCCTGCGGGTGAGATGAGCGAACCATGATTCCAGAAGTCAGATAAGAAAAAAAAATCAGGAATACTAGATTAAACGGTTCCACAATTTTCTCTGGCCAAGTTTTGTCACTCAAATTTCACATCTGAAACGTGATTCCAAAAAGTTACAGCAAATAGGGAACTCCATTTCATATCTGAAAAATATACATCGAAAAGAGTACAGCACATAGAGAAGTCCAAGCTGTTTCAGGCACCATTTTTTGCATACCTCTTACCAGCAACTCATACCTCTTGACCTTGAAACTACCTGCAACTCCATCCTTCTTTTACTTATTTGCAGCAGACTGCTCTCAAACCCTCCTTGATTGCCTCTTTGTATTTTTTGTTGAAGACTCCTTTCTACTCCTCTTTCTCTTGCCATCGCTCTTTCTCTTGCTTCCTGAGATTCCCTCATCTCTACCATTTTTACTCTCCGTTAATTCTGGCACAAGCACGTGCACCCTATCCCGAATGTACTTTGCACATAATCCTAACTTGATCACATGCTCATGGCCCTCTGTAGGTCGGAAGTCCCCGGTAACTATGCCTACGACATCTCCTTTCATACTAAATACTGGTGCACCGACAAGTCTGCTATGTCCATCAATACATTTGTCACCACAACGACATGTTAGCTGAAAGTACCTCTCTGAAATGTCAATATGATCTCTTGTTGTGAGACCAGCTTTGTCATCAAGAATGTCAGCATCATAAGCATTGGATGACTCAAGTATAATAAAACCAGGTATATGATACAGGTCACTTGATGATGATGGAGGAAACAAAATTACTCGTGACGGAGTGACACCTTCCATTATTGTAATTTCTTCACAGTGCTGATGAAAATCTGTCCTTAACACAGCAAAGAAACTCCCTTTGACAATGACTGAAGCTGAGAGTTCGATCTTGTCAAAAAACCAAACTTTCAAGTCTCTTTCTCGTTTCTCGACAAATTGTGCACTAGTGACTACATATGTGCTCTTGTCTGAACTTTTCAAGACAAACCCACTGCAAAAATCTGAGCTTTTACCATCCACAACTATGGCAACCTTTTTAGTGCACCTTCTAGCAAGACTTATATCCTTTCTTTCCATTTTAAGTGTTCGTCTCAGAGGCTAGAAATCAAAACAGCACATGGTCACATTTCAACTAGGGAGCGTATCCTATGTAAACCACAAGTTGGTGCAAACTATACAAACTGTCTCACAAACCGTACGTTGCAAATCCAATGACCAGGGCGATCAGCAGGCCTCTTTTGCGCTTAGACGCCCGCTCCCAGGACGGTAATCTAGTTTTTATGCAAAACACCCGCACTGCTAATCCTCGTGACGTATACGGTCGACTACCAGGGAGCATATACGATCGACTACCGGCGCCGCTAGCCCGTTCTGAGTCGTTCACGATTGCTGGCTCCCAGGATCGATTGCGATCGCTGGCTCCCAGGCGACCCTGCTAGATCGCGATTGCCATACTACTAACCTATATTTGTGGCTGTGATGGCGCCGTCGTCCATTACCGCTGCGAGGGCGCCGTCATCCATTGCCGCGAGGGCGTCGTCGTCCTTGGCTGCAACGGCGCCGTCTTCCATTGCGTCGGCATCCATGGCCACAAGTGCGCCGGCATCCATGGCCTGGGCGTGCGCGGTGACGACGGGCTAAGCCTGGGCGTGATCGCCGGCCTGAGCGTGATCTAGTAGGGTCGCCTGGGAGCCAGCGATCGTGATCGATCCTGGGAGCCAGCGATCGCGAATGATTCGGAACGGGCTAGCGGCGCCAATAGTCGATCGTATATGATCCCTGGTAGTCGATCGTATACGTCACGAGGATTAGCAGCGGGGGTGTTTTGTATAAAAAACAGATTACCGTCCTGGGAGCTGATCGCCCTGGTCATTAGATTTGCAACGTACGGTTTGTGAGACAGTTTGTATAGTTTGCACCAACTTGTGATTTGCATAGGATACGCTCCCACTTTCAGCTAACTGATTAAGAGAATTAGGAAGTTCGATTGCGCAGAGGAAACGTATGGTACCTGAGAAAGCAGTTGCACTTGCAGGAGTGGATATGGCTGCGTCGTCCAGAAGGGGTCCAGGATGTCAGTCCCTAGGGCCGTGGAGCATCGAGGATGTAGCTATCCCAGCGGTGACTTGGTTCGAGTGCTGTTGCAAAAGAGGACGCCAGCAGGAATGAGCTCGACTCTTCCTAAGGGGGTCGAGGCTGTACCGGCAGCCCCTTGCCGCGGAGGTGCGGTTGCCGAAGTGGACCGCCGGCGGCGAGCCGTGAACCCACCTCTTTAAGGTGGAGTCTTTTACCTCGATGCCATTAAAAAAGTTGTCACTTACCTGTGTGTCATAAAAAAGTTTGGAGACACCTGTATGCCATGAGTCTAAATTTTGTTTATCTGTGTGCCATTCCGTCCACCTTCGGTTAGATCTTAACAGTTTTAGGCATCTGACATGTGGGACCCACGTAATAAATGACTATTTTGCCCCTATGTCAATTACATCTCTCTTCTTACATCTCTCTTCTTCCTCCCTCTCTTCTCCCTGGCTCCCGTGCGTGCGCGTCCACCATTGGAGCCGAGACCTCCCTCACTCGCCCGGCTGCTATGCAGCCTTCCCACCCCGGCCGAGCGGCCCCTCAGCTCCGCCGTGACTCTCCACCCCTCCCAGCACCCCGGCATCCTCCCTCTCGCCCTCATTGTCGTGAATCGAATGTTTTGCCCCGAGCCGAGAGCACCGCCATTTCTTTGAGTCCTGCCGCTCCGGCGAGTTCCGCCATAATTCCTCGTACCCGTGACCTTCCTGCCACCTCGAGCACCCATCTCGCCCTTCTCGGCTCGGGACCGTGTTGCTAGCTCGTCGGGAACGCCGGCTTTCGCCATCGTCACCCGTCGGCTCCGCTCGTCACCGCCTTCCCTCTTCACGCCGCACGTCTGGTCGCACTCCCGTCGTCGCCTGGTGCGCCGCGTCACCGCCCTAGCATCCTCTAGCTGTCGGGGTTGGCTGGAGCTCCCTCCCCCCCTCCGGCCTCTGCCTGCTCGCCATGGTCGCGCCTTGGCGTGCCGGCGCGGGAGCCAGGGCGCACACACGTCTAGCCATTGCTCCCCCCTCCCTCCTCCGGCCTCGGCCTGCTTGCCATGGTCGCACCCTGGCGTGCCGACGCGGGAGGGAGAAGAGAGATCTCAGGGGCAAAATAGTCATTTCTTACGTGGGTCCCATATGTCAGAGGCATAAAACTGTTAAAATCTAACTGAAGGTGGACGGTATGATACAAGGTAAACGAAATTTAGGCTCATGGCACACATATGTCTCCAAACTTTTTTATGGCACACAGGTAAGTGACAACTTTTTTAATGGCACACAGGTAAAAGACTCTTTGAGGTGACGGCGTGAGGGTTTGCGGTGATTGGTCGACGGTGCAGGGTTTCGGCTTTCTGGTGAAGCCGGGCCGGCTTTGGAGGGGTTTGGGCTTTTGGCAGGCTGACAGAGCCGAAACAAAACGCCAATAAGCCCATTAAGGGCCCAAAACAGAACTTGTTCGGTTTCGATTTTCTTTCTTTTAGTTTTTCTTCTACTTGCAAAATGCCAGTACCTTGTTACAGTTGGAATAAAAAAAAAGTCTGCAGCAGAGTGATGGCCGAATCCAACCAGTTAAGAGAGGCGCCGCCGGCGCCACAGCAGCGGTGAGGAAGCGACCAATCGTCCTTTATGGGGAAGCGGAAGGACCGTGCGTCCAGTAGCGGCCTGGCAGCATCGCAGGTGCAACAGCAGGGGGCCGTTCCCGCCGTTGAGCCCGCCGCAACCTCCGACCCCGAAGCTCCTATCCGTCTTACCCAGGTGTGCTATCTCTCTTCCTTTCTTCCTTAGGTGTATCACCTTCCTCTCCCAATCTTCCTTCCTTAGGTCAATGTCTCTCCAGCCGCCATGAATCTCGTTCCCCCGAGTTTTTTTTTCCGGCTGTTTTATGAGTTACACTCCGGTTTACTCAGGCACAACTTCGCGATGGTATCAGTACAAGTGCTGTTCGGATTACTATCATGCCTCCTTTAGGAGATCCGAATGCTTTCAAACGGACTCGACTTTACGGTATCATCCTTGTGTTGGCGTCAAATTTCGCTTATGTTGTTGGCTTGTTGCCCATCGGAAGTATTTTGTTGGAAAGTTGGGAGGCCGATTTAGGATCAGGTTTAAGGGTCATGCTGCAATAGACCTTGATGCACCTGACATTCATTTGACTCAAAACATTTGTGGAATTTGCTGCCGCAATCCTGCTGGTTACAATACCAAATTGATAAAAGAGGTCACATTGTATGCGGCAAAGCTTCAAAAGTCACAAGAGGTACATGTTTATGATCCTGACTCAGAGCTAATAACATCTGGTTCATAACGTGAGTCAAAAAACTGTCATTTCTTTATTGTTTAGTTCGTTTTTTCTAGTGTCCTTTTATGATAATAAATATTTTGTTTATCCTTATCCATAATCAGAGGGATCACTGGTCCAAATTTTCAAAACAATTATGCTGCAAGTGATGAGGCAGAAAATGGAGCTATGGTTATTACCAACAACAGAGAGATGGTTGGATTGTGTACAACTTTCCAGAATCTCTACCTGACTGCTATAAGTGCTGAGGCAATTATGTCTGAAATCGATACAGCTCAAGGATACAATTTCACGGTAATAAATTTCTTGCTCAAATAAAACAAAATGCTATATTTTCTAACTTCTATTTCAATATATAGACTATTAAAGAAGCCCTGCAGCACTTGCGAAACTACAAATAGGTGATGGTAAGTAGTCTTTATTAGATTTTACCTAAAAAGATAGATATACTCATCATCATCTTTCAATATGTTGTGACAGTGAAGGAATTCCCTGTATATTCTGTAGCCAATACATTCCCTGTATGTTTTGTATTGTCTACTGTTTTATATGGCTAGGAGTTTAGTTTTGCTTCCTGTCTCACTTTTCTTTTTTATGTTCTGTTGCCTTGGAAATGTGTTCGTATATGGAGAAATGAGGTTGTCTTGGCTTTTGCTCATGGTTGTATTGAGATCAAAGATCAAGTTGTCATTCCTGGTGCATAATAGCTCAAAAGGCCCTGCTATACATTAGTGATAAATGGATAAGGCAGTGTGTTCTGATCGCTTTTTACCATCAGTTGCAAAAGTCTAGTCACGTTTCTTTCTCTCTCTTGGTTGGTAGCTTCAGAAGCTGTTTATGCTAGCCTCTTCTGTTTAAATGTATTGATTGTGCATGTTGTGACATCCTGTCTCATGCTATAGTACGATGTGCTTTCCTCTCCTACTTGTAAAAATGTCTTATTCATGTATTGATTGTGCATATCATGGCATCTGTCTCATGAACTAGTTCAATGTGCTTTTCTCTCCTACTTGTAAAATTGTCTTATTCATGTATTGATTGTGTATATCATGACATGTCTCATGAACTAGTTCAATGTGCTCACCCGCTTTCATACCTGCTAGTAAATAGGGGCGGAGCCACAGGGGGTGCTGCCCGTGCTGCAGCACCCCCTTGGCCCTCAAAACACCAGCTTATCTTTCTCAGTAGATTAGAAAAATTTCATGTTAAATTCCAATGATAAGTCTAGCTAGTTCCACAACAAGCATTCAGCCCCCCCCCCCCCCCTGAAGTGGCTCAAACCCAGCTAGTAAACACCACCTGCAGGTTTTGGGAAGTGTTTCGTGGTCATTATTATCTTGGTGTTGAAGCTATTGAACCAAAACATTTTGCTGCAACATAGACACTTGGAAACATCAAACCCTTATAAGGTACCATCCACTTCCACCCTACATCAATAACAACAACAAAGCCTTTTGGCCCAAAGAAAAAATGAGACCGTGCTTTTACAAGAACCCAGAACTCAGCTCAGGTTCAAATACACCCCACGATCCTAGGCTTAAGTAGTCCCCAAACAATCTTCTTTATGATGTGCATTTTTGCTAAGTAGGTTGTCTGCAGTGACTTCAATTTGTATCTTACGTAACATCACTTCAAATTACTTAAGGTAGCAACCTACTTACCGAATGTATATAATTCATTGTTGCTGTAACGTCTCACCAAAACCTGTTTTATTTTTCTAAATGTGTTGCGGCAGTAATCAACACACGGTAGTCTGCTGTAATCCTTTCATAAGTCATCTTTCGATATAGATTGCACCTTTTTTTGTCTAATTAATTATTCTGTACATATTCTGATGTAGTTCATCTTTTGATTACGATGCAGCAGTTGTGTCAGGGGATAGGGTACTGCCCTGGACTAAATCAAGGCACTCAGATGCTGGTATTGCCACTAGCAAATATTGGTTCTGCTATGTTCGTAATCTTCAAGCAGTGTGGAGTGGTAGAATAGAGAACTGAAATGTTACGGTTGAGAAAAACCTTCTTTTTCGTGCTTATGTTGCAGTAGCAAACAATTTCTTAGTGGAATCATGTTCTTTTTTTCTTGCTGCTAACCAAGATGGCCAGCTCTGGTGCAGGGGCCAATCAGTTGGTGCCATACCATCTTTCCTCATACATATTAATTAAAACTTAACTGTTTTGTGTAAATAAAAAACTTAACTGCTGGGTGCTGGGTACATAGACTGCACGGTATCATGGAATTATCGTTTCTTTTATTCTTTTGCTGTCCAATGGACTCATCGCCTGTTCCATGGTTTAGCACCACCTACTCCTGTATTGTGTATGAAGCAGGAGTGGGAGAGGGACCGGATGCCTAAATGGCATACTCGAGTACAGATGTATTAGTGTGTGTGGCATGCATGCTGCTATGTCATGCATATACATTCCACTGTTATTCATCGTACTGGTACGAATTGTCTTCATTTCAAATGCTAGATTCCACTATAATACAGTACTCTTTGACGGACCCCACTAGTAGTATGTCTAGGTGCCGTGTTGATGCTAAGGCGAACCTGGCGTGTTCGGAATAGCCTGGTGCATGAAGGTAAATGGCTGAGTGTGGAGTCGTCGGTGGGTGGGTTTTCTGCGCAGCTACGAGGAGACACTGTCTGAGTATAGTTAGCGCGCAAATGTGGATGACTACAAAGGGCAAATCCCCAATGATCCCGAGAGGACCTAAATCGGCGCAGCAGAATGACAGAACCAAACAACGTTGGGAGCCACCACCACATGGATGGGTGCAGACCAATTTTGATGCAGCTATTGACAACACAGGAAGGGCTGGTCTGGGGTTGTAATCAGAGATGAGAAGGGACTGTTCTGCTGAGCTCATGGCGTGTTGTCTTCAATGGCTCCTCGCTGGAAGAAGTGGAAGCGCTTACATGCAGAGAGGGCTTGGCATTGGCGGCAGAATGGGCTCAAACAAAAACAATACTGGAGTCTGATTGCTTAACTGTTATAGATTTCCTTAGGCTAAGAAAAATTAAAATCACGCAAGTACTTTCATATTTTGAACATCTGATTAAATAATCTTAAAAAAAGTGTTTCGACATTTTTATAAATCTATACAATATTTTAAAACAAAGAAGTCAATATTTTTTTAAATTTTTACATAGAACATATAAAATAGACAAACTACAAAAAACAATTGGTGACAGTGAACTAAAAATATAGATTTTTTTTAAAAAATATTCATATAGTGTTCCATTTTGTAGAACTAATTTTAAACAACACGATGATTCAAATAGAATTAAAAATAAAGTTACAGTTAACGAGTAAAACTTTTTTAAAACTTACAAATCAATTCGTTTCCCATCCACCCTAATCGAAACGTGACAGTAATCTACCTAATGTCTGTCATCGAGCGAGCACTCTACATATACGATTTTCCAAACTGCCCTCCTCATGCGGCCCGCCCATCTCCTTTTCCTTCAAGCAGAACTGAGGCCCTGTTTGAATAGAAAGTATTTTTAGAGTTTTGAAAGGATACCATGGTTTTATAAAAAATACTATGATATTGAAAACTTCAAGGTGTTTGGATGGGATAAAAATTGTTGTTTTGGAAACCAAAGTAATGCTAATACTATGGTAATTTTGGAGTTTTTAAAAATCTGCTCCCCACCTCTTTTTTTAACCAAGAACGAGAGTTGCGCATGCACTTGCGCTTGTCCATTTCTCTGGCGTAGTGCTGTCCAAACGGGCCACCTGACACGGCCCGGCCCAAGCACGGAAAGGCATTTTGGGTCATGTCGTGCCAGCCCACGTACCTGGATGTCGGCCCACGGCACGACATGAACATGGATAGTCGTGCCGCGCCAGTCCGTTAAGACCCACGAGCCCGATGACAGGAGCGCCCTCAAATCCTCGACGCGACGCCGGAGGGGAGCTCGCCCTCGATGTTGCGTGCCAAAGGGGAGCTCAGAGGGAGCCTCGTGCAACGCCGTGCCGTCCAGATCTGAAGGAGGAGGGGCTGTCGACGACGGAGGGGGGCTCGCGTAGCACCGGCGTCCGACCTCCCCTCTTCCTTCGACCTCCTGACGGCGGAGGGGGGCTCGAACAGCACGATGACGAGCGAGGCGGGGACGGGCAGGCGGTGCTGAGGCTGACAAGGGCGAGCGAGCTCACGCGGCGGCTTTGAGGTCGGCGAGGGCGGGCGGCGCTTGGGCGATGCTTAGGCAGGGGCGGCGCTGAGGCCGGTGAGTGCGGGCGAGCTCACGCGGCGACGCGAGGGCGGGCTTGCGACGTGGGGTCGGGGGCGAGGGAGGCGGAGGTCAGCGCTATGCGGCGCGGCACTGGGGCGAGCGAGGCAAGGACGCCGAGCGAAGCGGGGGCGTTGTGTGAGGGAGCGAGGCGGGGGCGGCACGTTACGGCTAGCGGGCAGAGTGAAGGAGAGGCGGCGGGTGCTTATATACCTAGGTTTTGTAGCAGGCTTCATAATGGGCTGGTAGCAGGCCGTGTTTAATGGGCCATATTCGTGCTTTATCGGGTCGCCGGCTAATCGGGTCGTGCCCATGCCATTCATCGGACCGCCCCCTCGGTCCAAACACAGCACAGAGCCTTTAATCAGGCCGGCTCGACATGAAATTAAACGGGTCGTGTCGTGTTTGGGCCGGACCAAAAATTACGTGTTTCGGACCAGCTCGCTCGGCACGACCCGTTTGGACAACACTACTCTGGCGCATTCCCTTTTCGGCTTCTGCAGGCCTCTCCGAGGAGCCCATCCCCCTTGTTGTCTTCCCCTTTGCCCAAGTGCCCGGCCCGCCATCTCGTGACCCCAGTCCTTCTCGTCCGGAAGCGATGACGACTTTATGTTAGCCGTTTTCTTCTTTTGCCTCTCTTTGTTTCTCTGACTTGTGGCCCCTCGTGACCCACTTGTCAGGTCCTTCTTCCAAAATAGGGTAAAAAGGGAGACGCTTGGAGCGCACTCCCTGACAAGTTGCTGCCCGCTCCGTCGTTCTCCATGCCATGACAAGCGCTTGAAGGCTCTCACCATCCTTTCCTTTCCCCTTTCATTTACTGCTCGGCCAGACCAAGCTCAGAAGTCACATGAATCCTCTTGACCCCTCCAACTCCAATCCATGTTCTCTTGTTGTGCATTGTGGAGCATTTCGGACGACCATTCTCAGGTGCAGTTGAGCTCGACGGACGAAATTCAGATCTCCTCCCCGCCGCTCGACCCTTCCAAGAAAAAGGTACCCCCTCCCCCTCCCCCGGTGCGCGCACGGCAAAAACCAGGTTCAAGAAACCTCAACCTGCAACTTGAGTTCGCTCTCTGCCCCGTTTCCTTACAAGTCTGGCGAGGCCCTCGCAATCTGTGAACATCTAGAACCTCCTTGCCGGAAAGCTACCTCCTTTTATGTGCTAGGTTCCCCTAGGCTTGATGTTGCTTCAGTTATCGGGTTATCCCCTTGTCGTTCGCGTGCTATTTGTTTTGAACTGCGTTTTGAATATACATGGGCCAAAATCGTTTCTTGAATCATAAAAAAATTCATTTCTGAATTACCCAAAAGATTGCGTATTGAATATGATGAGTCATCCAAATAGGCGTTTGATTTTGAACTCACCAAAAATTGGGTTTCGAGTAGAGCTAGCAGACGTGTATCTAAGGGCACAGGAGCCCAATCAGGATATACGAACGGGATGTATGTCCAGTCCAGACTCCAGAGACAGTGAATTGGCCCTGTGCCCTCGTTGCGAAACATAATTAGTGATTTGCCCTCGCGCTTTCTGTCTGATACGTATGGGTACGAGGGAATTAGAAAACAAATTCAGACAGGGATATATATGTATACACACATGTGCATCTCCATACAGGCATGCAACTCTTCTGATTTGTTTTAATAATAACTCATGGAGATACACAACTAGTTCTTTTGTTTGACTGTCGTTTGGTTTTTAAGTTTTATAAGGAGTAAAGTACACCAGCGGTACTTAAATTTGTCTTAGAGTGTCATCTAGGTTCTCAAACTCTCAAAATGCATATTTGGGTGCTTGAATTTGTTAAAGTGTGTCATCTAGATTCAAAGTACTAAAAATACCCCTCTGATTATGACTTGGATCATAAACTAACATGTTTTTTCTTAAACTTTTTCTCCCTAAATTAACTCTACTACCATAATTCATTCTAATGAACTTTTGTTTTGTTACCGTAAGGAATAATCATAGAAAATAAGACAGAAAGCCATGAATAAAAGAAAACATGTCAGCATACAAGGGGTATTTTCCCTAAATTAACTCTGCTACCACAATTCATTTAATTTTTTCTTCAAAAGATGATAATTTATTCTAATGGACTTTTGTTTTTTACTGTAACATGGTATAATCATAAAAAATAAGATGAGAAGCAATTAATAAAAGAAGGCATGTTAGCATATAAGGGGCATTTTTTTCTAAATTATATGTGCTACCATAGTTCATTCTAATGAACTTTTGTTTTTAATGCAATATGGTATTTTTTATACTTTGAACCTAGATGACACACTTTAACAAGTTTAAGGACCCGAATATGCATATTAAAAGTTTAGGGACCTAGATGACACCTCGAGACAAATTTAGGGACCGCCAATGTATTTTACTCTTTTATAAGCTAGCAATGTGAATTTCCTAAAGACAAATGTCAACCCACATTTACCATCACTTTTTCCCCTTCGCAGTTCATTAACAATGGATACGAATCCCGATCCAGCCACTCTAGCGAAAGCAATGGATGCAAGAAAGAGTGTTGTGACAGTCTTCGTTGAGAAAAAGCGAACTGATGGTACTGTAATTGATGGACACGGCTCCGGTTTTATCGTCAAATCAAGAGGTGGCAGAGGTATTGTTCTCACTTGCTACCATGTGCTTCGTGGATCTGAAACACTTGGTTTTGATAAGAGAAAAGACAAGATATTTATCAGGGGAATGTGTGGGAAGGCTGGGATACCTTGGCAAGCACAAGGTCGCTTAATAGAAATGCATCAATTTGCCGACCTGGCTATAGTTAAAGTGATTGGAATTCCTAAAGAAGTGGAGGAGCTGAAGTTTGTTGCTTCAGATGCCTTACCAGTTGGGACGTGTGCCATTGCAGTAGGTTACAGCAACCCAGATGATGTCTTTCGTCAATCAGATGCTATAATTATCACCACCGTACCTGCTGTGTCTCCTGGTGCCATTAGGTATGTTTTGTAACTCCCTTCAGACTTTTCTTGCGTTTTTCTCGAGATGTGAAAAATTATCCAAACTTAAGTTATATGACTTCAATTTCTGATCGGTCACGCTGCAGACATTTCTTGCGTTTTTCTCTGAGATGTGAAAAATTATCCGAACCTAAGTTATATACTATTGATGACTTGTACTAATGAATATTAAAGTGCCACTTACTCTGGTGATATGTCAAGTGGTTAAGGAGACCACTTGAAATTAGCGACTCTGTTTCGGTTCTTGGTCTTCAAGTTTGACACTTGGACACTCGAGTCGCCGTGATGCTGCGTTAAGCGTTCCGCGTGTCAAGGAAGGTTTTGCTTGGGGCGTCCCTAGGAATGGCAATTTCATCTATGGGTGTGAGGCCTGATGGGTGTTGCACCCGACGGGTGTGGGCGTGGGTCTAATTTTTTACCCATGGGTGTCATCCGCACCCGATCCGATAAGCATGGGTATGGGTGCGGGTTTTATTTCTCATCCATAGGTGATCCGTTGGGCTCCGATACATATTCAAATACAAAATTTAATCTCATCTCATAATAAGCTAACCCTAAATAAATATAAATGTAATGAGAGTGATGACTAAATTATTAAGATTTTATGTATAATTACCTAAATACATATCCATGACTTATTTGTGTTGGTTGTTGTGACATATATAGACATTATGCATTTGTGTTAGACCTTATTAAAATACCTATTTTGAGATGTTTTTCATATTATATATGAAATCCGATAGGCACCTGACACCCACCCAAAACCCGGTGAGTATAGGTGTGGGTCTCAATTTTCACCCGTCCATATAAGTGTTGATATCAATTTCTACCCGAAATATTTTTTATGGTAGGTGGTTTTTTGCTCCACGCGACCCCGACCCACCTGCCCTCCCTAGGCGTCGCCGACGCGGCCTGGCCTCTCGGACCGGCGCCTCGCTTCGCCGACCTCGCGCTTGCGCTCCTCGCCTGGTCCCTCCCAGTTCGACCATCACCATGTGACTCGCCCCGGGGCCCCGCCGCCATGCCTATCGCCCCACTCCGCGCTGCTCCGCCTCCTCGCCCGCGCGCGCCGCTTCGACGCCGTGCTCCAGTCCATGTCGGCGAGCTCGCCGACGCCTGGATGGACGGAAAAGCCGCGGAGATGTGCCATCGCGCTTCCCAAGCCGGTAGACTGCAACCGCCTGCTTAGGTTCCTCGTGCAGCGCCGGCGCTGGGAGGACGCCCGGAAGCTGTACGACGAAATGCTTACCGAGGATGGCGGCGCAGATAACTACCGCACATGCGTCATGGTGCGAGGGTTGTGCTGCTTGGAAGGGCGGGTGGAGGAGGGGAAATAAAGCTGCGACCTCATCCGGCACTGGAAAATCCTACGTAATCCTTCCCCGTTCCATACTTCAATTCCTCTTGTTAGTTGCTAGTCCTCTTCTCTTACCATTGCAAGATTTTTCAGCTCACTGTGTGTTTTCTATTGCCAGGTGATAATCATCAGAGGCAACGATAAGGGGGAGACTGGGCTGATCAAGCAGATCTTTCGGTCGCAGAACCGCGTCATCGTGGAGGGCGAGAACTTGGTAATTTGCTGGTTACGCGATCCCTGCTACTTATTTGACCTGAGCGTGCCCTTATCTGTTAAATAAATTGGACTAAGAACAGCTCTATGAATGGCAAGCTATGGTGAATTGATTTAATCAAACCTACTCTCTCCAACTTTGCACTCCAGGTGTTCGTCAAAATTCCCCTTCATTCCTATCCAATGCAAGCCTATACTAAACTGTGTGCTAATACTACAGAGCTTAGGCTAGTGTTGGACATGTGATCGTGATTTCAATGTAGTAGTGTTTTAGATGACTACCTAGCCCTTTGTCCCATTTGCTGCTTTGAGGTTGATCTTATTTTTTGCACGATAGGGTCCACCCCTGGGGTTTCATTACTTGGTAGCAGCGAAATGAGTTCTGGTAGTTTGTAACAGAAAAGAAAAACAAACAAACTTAAAGAGCGAGCCTACTAGGAACCTGATCTTATGAGTTTCACCTGTAGATATTGAATAACTACATCTTACACTTTTCCTCAAAGCAAAGTAAGCAGATGGCATGATGAAAGGAAGTGGAAGCTGAACACTTGTGCTCATTTGTTGTATCACTAGATGGAAGGTCACCGATATCTATTGTCCCCATGTTTGTTTAATTGAGGAGTGCAGGACAAGTATAGTTCTCGAGTCCAACAAATCAATTTTGTGTCGTACAGTATTTCTCTCTCTCGAAAAACGTAGGAGAACTGCGGTTCATTACATTAGGAAGAAATGCTGTGCAGGATTACACAGTGCAATAATCCTTTTCTACGCCCATGACTTTTCTTTTTTCCTTTGGGCATACAAACTGACATAAGAACATCTTAGTTTCCCGCTACACTAACATAGGCTATAAGCCCATAATAAATAGCCACTCAATATCTAAATTGGCTTGCAGCGATTTAGTGAATTGATTATTGTTAAAAAAAATGCTGTGATGAATACCAAACCAGGGCAATGGAACCATGATTTACTCATATTCTAAAATCATTATGTATATGCCGATGCAAATAATTTCTTATTTTTCTGGCTATTGTTAACTTCAACCAGCAAAAGCGGGGTATCTTATGACTTCTTTGAATTTACAAAATAATTGTGCTATCATTGTTTCAGGTTAAGAAACACATCAAACAAGGGGAAGGCCACACAGGTGGTATTTTCTCTATTGAAGCTCCGCTTCATGTTTTGAATGTCCAAGTAGTTGACCCCATCACTGGGTATGTATATGACACTTGACCATTGCTTGGTACATCTATATGTACTTCTTTTATTTCATTTCTGCATTTGTAATGATTTGTCAACACAATGTATAAAGGCAATTTTCCCTAAAAAAATGTATGCCCAGGAAACCATGTAAATGTTGGATACAAGTATCTGGAAGATGGGATCAAAGTCAGGTTTGCTAGAGGAATGAATGCATCGGGTGTTGTGTTACTCCGACCAGAAATTCTGAAGGAGAGGAGAAAACCAAGACCCACGTCAAGTATGTCGCATTGAAACTTCTTTTAGACATCATTATTTGGTAATTCTATCATGAATGCCTCATAAAACAAATGCTCCCATTGCATGGCACCTTTCGAGTCGCATAATTCCCTGGAAATGAAAGTGTGAACTGAACTAATGGCACTCATGCTGCAAATACTGAAGCTAACAACTAGCTATATTTTACATTTTCATTTTCTCTCCCTCCTGTAGTTCAGATTTTGTTTGACAATGGAAAACTATATATGTTTAGTTTATGTTCCCCCAAGTCGCCCTACTGCAGTTGCTTGTGCCAATGATGTTCAACATGCTATACTTTTTTTTTAGTTTCTTTTCCGCGACGGGCATGAGAATGTAGTTAAATTAAGTATGTGACATAAAATCTCTGGTCGTGCATTTGGAATATTAGTTGTATCAAAGCTCCAAAGATGATATCGGTCGTTTGATTAGATGAATAAGTATCATATCAGTAGAAAAACAAAGGTGAACTAAAGATTTCACCATATACTCTTTATGTCGTTTCTCTAGGCTCTGTTTTGTATTGCATTCTGTTCCTAGTTGAGTATATGGTTCACATGCCATTTTCTCATGAAACTGCTCTAATTATTTCATTCCCCTCTTGCAGCTGGCCCGAAGCAGGGTTTAAAAAACCGTTTGAACCGAGGAAACAGGATCACACCGGTTTTATGGTTTTCACAAAAACCGGAAAACCCACTCGATAAACCGCTCAAACATCAAAAACCAAATTTGGACGAAATTTTAGAGCTAACCGGTCGGTTTCTCCGGTTTATCGCTCGGTTTTCCTGGTTTACCGCTTGGTTTATTGAGAAAATTTTTCTTTCAAGAAACCGCTCGGTTTCTCCGGTTTATCGCTCGATTTTACCGGTTTTCAAAATTACAATTTTTTTCAAATTTACAAATTTTGAAAAATAATTCGACCAAAAACCAGTCATCCGCTGAAACCGGACCGGATCGGTTTGGTCGAAAACTGCGAAAACCTACCGGTTTTCATCGGTTTTTCAATCCATGGCCCGAAGGATATGCCTTTGAGCATGTACTAGAGAAGACCTATGATGAAAGGGTTGGAATTGGTATGCCTGATCTATAGGCACCTTGTCGGCTGCATTGAGAGGAAGAGAGTGTTCATTAGATGTGACCAGGTCCTAGTGGATGTTGAGTTATTAGGGGGGTTGATGATTGAAGATCTGCAGTTGTACCATGGTTTTCCTTGTTAGACAGTTTTAGACCCTTATGATATCTTTCTCTTTGTACCTGATACGGTCCTGATTGGTACCGGTTCTGTTTCTATAAACCGTGTCCCAGATACGGCACCTCTCGGTGTATATATGTAATCGTTGCCTCGATCAAAAGATTATCGCTTGATTGCAAATCGTATTCCACGCTTTCATTCCTCATAATAATCATGTAGTATGAAATACCATGTATGGTGTCTTTTATCAAAGATTCAGTTTGTCAGAAATGAATGTCAGTTTTGGATATTTGTATCTTCTTAATCAGAAACCCATATATGAAAAGAGATGGAAACTGAGACCTGTCTTCCAGGACTGCTGAAATTGATTTTTGACCTCTCAATCACCTAGTTTTAGCTCGTGATATTGTTTGTTTTACATATGAATCCAGGACATTTGGCCTTCATGTCCATAACTACAGATTAGTGTTTGAACAGATTAGAGAACATACATGTCACTACAGATTAGTATTTTGACAGGAGAAGTACATACGCTACAGAGTTATTACATCCAGGCGGAAACTTCATCATCTGAAGAAAAGCAGAGTTTCAGCCTCGGCAGCTGCGTCTAGCAAACAGGCGTCATCGGGATCGCTTGCCGGCCGATTGCAGCGTCGAACGGGTCTCTTTGGCTGTGCACTTGCTAGTTCACTGGCTTGAGAGACGCGAACCAGTCCGCGTCGTCATCAGGCCCAAAGTTTAGTGAGACGGTGACGCATGTATTAGCGTTTGGACAGGAGATCTCTGCCCGAACCAAATTGAACATACAACGTACTGGTTACATTCAGGACTAGATTTCATCCACAGAACTTACACGCGTTGCCATCCTAGTCTAGAAGACACGATCGTTAAGGCTTCTTCGATCGAGAGAGGTGTTGGTCAGCTGATACTACTGCTCCTGTCGAAACACACATTGTTAAACTCACTCTGCTTCCTCTGCAAATGCTGCTTCAAATGGGTCGACTAAGATGGTAAACTGTTCAAACACACATTGCTGCTTCAAACGCAGAAACCCATTTTAATGAAAAGATAGTAAACTGAGAATTGGCTAAGATGGTATCTGATCCTGTTCAGTTCTGAACCCACTGAATGCAACTTCTTCAGGATACTTCATGTACTGTTTTTCAGAGTTCAAATCTTTTGCTAGCCTTACATATCATGTTGGTCCGAAGATGGGCTTTTGGCAGTTGGCACCATTCAAAAAGAAACAAATCGGGCTTTGGTAAAGTTGTATATAGTTGTGCTACACAGATTAATAAACATAGCAAGAAATCGATCTGCAGAAGAAATCTGGAAGTTGTAGCTACAACATGCATCAAAAACACCTTTAGTTCTCGTCAGAAGAATCAAACATTCGTCCGAGTTACATTACAACCATGTGGCAATCTCATCCACATCAAGAAGAGCAATTAATGTGCTCTTCACATACAATACAACGAGAGCATCCTATCCTGTACTAGCACTAGCAGAAGATTGTGCTTAATTAAGGAAGCCTTCTTCTTGATCTCTTCTTGGTCAGCTGTTGTTGTGCCGTCTAGTAACAAGCAGAGGTAGGCATCATCATGAGGCCATGTTCCCGAGCCATTGCAGCGTCGAACGGTTCGCTGCACACATTGGTCATCATTGGCCCGAACCAGTCCGTGTCATCGTCATCGTCAGCTTCAGCGGACGGCGCTTCCTCCTCTGCTTGCTCCTCTAAGACGCCTTCAATCGTCTTGGCAAAGTCGAAATCGAAGTCGTCGTCATCTTCTTCTTCTTGGGCCGCAGCAGGGGTGCAGAAGGGGTCACGAGCAGCCATCGGCGAGCAAGACTCTGAAGGCGCCGACGTCGAGGCATGGATGGACGGCTGAGCCGCCGCTGCACGGGTCGGGACGGGCGTGGATGGCAATGGCGGCGGCTGCGCCACCGGAGGGGTCGGGATCGGGACGGCTGCTGCAGCAACTCGGACTCGCTTGGTGCTCGGCTGCTCGGCGACCGGCGGCGCCGCCGCTGGTCTCTTGACGACGGGCGGCGCGGAGACGAAAGAATCGGATTCTTGGCGCGCGACGGAGTCCGGCGCGGCCCTAGGCGAGACGTAAATCTTGCAGAGCACGAACTGCTTGTTGGCGCCCACCATGGATTGGCTCATCATCGAGTACTCGTCCATGAGCCAATCCGTGAACACGCCGCCCTTCTTGTACCGAAGCTTCTTGACCTCGCCGATCTTGACGCCATCAGCTCCGTCCTTGACGTCTACGACGTGGCCCTGCGAGTGCCAGGTTCCAGGGCCGGCGACGCGCGAGGCTCTGATGGATTTCCCCTGCTGCTTGCGCGGCTGAAGCTTGCATGTGGTGAAGAAGAACCGGTCGCCGGTCTTGGGCGTGGGGCGGAACTGGGCGGCGAGGGCGCCGGGCTCGCACGAGTAGACGTCGGCGGCGTGGACGAAGGGGCGGATGGCGGGGTGCATCGGCTCGCCGGCGATGAGGCGCGGGAGGTAGTAGGTGACGGCGTCCTTGGGCGTCGGCTCGAAGCGGAACCCTAGCTGGAGCACGCTCTCGATTGGCGGCGCCATTGTCTCAAAGAAAGGGAGAGAGAAAGGGCGCTGGGTTGGATTGGGCGTGCTGTGCGGAGAGGGGACTGGTGCCTTTGGATTTATAGGTTTGGGGCGAAGAGAAGCTGGTACCCTCTACGCAATTCGTATTCCCGCGCGCAGAGCCAGGGCCAGGGCCAGGCTGTAATCCGAGTATCCGACTCGAATTGAGTTTTCCGACTTTCCTAAAAACGCAGGAATTATGGCGTCGCGGTGAAGCTGTATCATATTACGCATTAATTGGAGCATAGTTCTGTTAATTGGAGCAGTTCAATGCAACTCTGGCCATGTCGATTCTGTCAAACGCCGGTCATAAATCCTTGTGTTCTATAGGATGCATGTATTATGTTCTGGTACATTTTATTTCAAATCTTTACCAGGTGCATCTGCAATGTACCTTTTTTTTTTAATTAGTTTTTGCCCTTTCCGACAGGTTGGCCTGCAATGTCAAGGTTTACAGATTCACAATAAGATCTTTCAAGTTTTTTTTTCTTCTGAATCAGCATATGCAATAACCTTACAGTAAATAAATGACGGATAACTCAATAATAAGCATATAGCAGGAAATTGAGTGTGATGGATGCCAAACAGGAACTAGGTAACTGAACTTTTGGTATCTGTCAACTGTCATATGTTGCTTGCTCACTAGTTTTATGTTGGGTAAAACGATAACTGTGACCAGCATATCAAAAGAGAACATACTTGTGGAGCTCTTTTCTGCCTATGTACTGCTTCTAAGCAGCAAAAGAGTACGCCTCCTCTCCCTCTTAATGAAACACGCACCCAGGTGCGTTCTCGAAAAAAAAAAAAGAGAGATTTGAAGTCTGTCTCCTTAACGACTCGGACATATCGACGACAATAATTAATCACTTTGCTGTGCACTAATCTTGGCGTGAATGAGGTCGACGTGTTTGGGACATCTCCCGTGCACGCAGGTCAGCAGCTACGCCCACAGAACAAGCGTGTGTGAGTCACCGGCGCACGACCACGCCCAGCCCGACGCACCCCCTCCAGCGCGCGCCACCCACGCGCTTCCGCTGCCGGCGTCCCTGAACGAGCCGGTGCATTGTCGACGCCGGGATTTTCGACGGCTTCAGCGGGCTCGTCGCCGGTGAGGCGGCGATGGATGGGGAGCGCATCGTAGCACAGATCCAGCAATGGACAAACAATTTTGCATCTAACCTCTTCAACTGGATTGCGATTATTCTTCGCGATGCAAACTATTTTCAAAACCATCCCTATATTAAGTCGCGATTATCCTCCACGATTTAATTATTTTTAATTCGCCTCTGATTTGGATCACGATTATTCTCCGCAATCTAAATATTTTTAATTAGCCCCTCAGTTTGGATTGCGATTATTCTCCGTGATCCAAATAGTTTCAATAAAGCCCCTAATATAGTGCATTTATATCAAGTTAGTCCTTTTTTCCTCCTCGCGCTCGTTTGCCGTGGCGCCGCCGGCGACATCGACCTGCCTTGCCGGAGGGCGTTTCATGTCAAGGAGGCTCCTGCCCCGCATTACCCCGTTCCCGCGCCGCCACCGCCGCAACCCGAGCTCGCCGCCGATCGTCCCCGCCCTCGCGGCCTCGCTCGCGCACGTCCTCGCCACCCGCTCCAGCAACCCGGCCTGGCCCCGCGCCCTCGCCGCGCTCCTCCCCTCCCCGCTCTCGGACGCGCGCCTCGCCGCCGCCGTCTCCTCCCTCGCCGACCCGGACCTCGCGCTCGCTTTCCTCTCCTGGTCCCAGGCCCACCATCACCACCACCATGGCTCGCTCCCGGGCCCCGCCGCCACCCCTCTCGCCCACTCCGCGCTGCTTCGCCTCCTCGCCCGGACCCGCCGCTTCGACACTGCGGAGGACGTGCTCCAGTCCATGTCGTCCCGCGCGGGCGACGGCGCTGCGGCTGCTGCGCCCACGCGCGCCTGCCTCGGCGAGCTTGTCGCCGCCTACGCCGACGCCGGGATGGATGGGAAGGCCGCGGAGATGTGCCGGCGCGCCAGGGAGCTTTACGGTGCGCTTCCCCGGGCGTCAGACTGCAACCGCCTGCTCAGGCTCCTCGTGCAGCGCCGGCGCTGGGAGGACGCGCGGAAGCTGTACGACGAAATGCTTGCCGAGGAGGGCGGCGCGGATAACTACAGCACCTGCGTCATGGTGCGAGGGATGTGCCTGGAAGGGCGGGTGGAGGAGGGGAGGAAGCTGATCGAGGCCAGGTGGGGGGCGGGGTGCATTCCGCATGCGGTGTTCTACAATGTGCTGATCGATGGGTATTGCCAGCGTGGGGAAATTGGGAGGGGATTGTTGCTGCTGGGTGATATGGAGACGAAGGGATTCCTCCCAACCGTGGTGACATATGGAGTTATTATTAACTGGCTCGGGCAGAAAGGTGATTTGGACAAGATTGGGAGTTTGCTTGGTGAGATGAAGGTGAGAGGATTGTCCCCCAACGTGCAGATTTACAACACTGTCATTGATGCTATGTGCAAACGTCAGTCAGCATCGCAGGCAATGGTTGTTCTGAAGCAAATGTTTGCGAGTGGTTGTGATCCGGATATCGTCACATTTAATACTTTCATATCAGCTTTTTGTCGAGAAGGTCACGCTCATGAGGCTGAAAAGCTTTTAAGAGAGGCCATTAGGAGAGAGTTGGAACCAAATAAACTTACCTACACTCCTTTGATTCATGCCTTCTGCATCAGAGGAGAAGTGGCGGTTGCATCAGATTTTCTCGTGGAAATGATGGGAAGAGAGCATACTCCTGATGTCATCACATTTGGAGCATTAATTCATGGCCTTATCGTTTCTGGGAGGGTAACTGAGGCCTTGAGTGTCCGGGATAAGATGATAGAGAGACAGGTGATGCCTGATGTCAACATATATAATGTATTGATTAGTGGTCTATGCAAGAAACAAATGCTTCCTGCAGCTAAGAACCTTCTTGCAGAGATGCTCGAGCATAATGTCCAGCCTGATAAATATGTGTATACCACGTTGATTGCTGGTTTCATAAGGAGTGAGAATCTTAGTGATGCAGAGAAAATATTCGAGTTCATGGAAAAGAAGGGAGTCTGCCCTGATATTGTTGCATACAATGCTATGATAAAAGGATATTGTCAGTTTGGGAGGATGAATGAGGCAATTCTATGCATGGGTAGCATGAGAGAGGTTGGCTGTATTCCAGATGAGTTCACATATACTACGCTTATTGATGGCTACGTTAAACAAGGTAACATAAGTGCAGCTCTAAGGTTTCTATGTGATATGATGAAGCGGAGAAGCAAACCAAATATTATTACATACTCATCATTAATAAGCGGATGTTGCAAGATTGGTGATACAGACACTGCAGAAGATTTATTTGCAAATATGCAATCTGAAGGACTCCTTCATAATGTTGTACACTATACAATTCTAATTGGTAGTCTATTTAAGAAAGATAGAGTAAGCAAAGCTGCTGCATACTTCGAACATATGTTGCTTAACTGTTGCTCTCCTAATGATATTACATTAAATTGTTTGGTTGATGGGCTCACAAACAGTGTGACTTGGATCATCAACTCAAACTGCAGCAGCAGTGGTAAGTTGCATGACAAGAATGCTCTGTTAGATGTGTTCAAAGGATTGGTTTCTGATGGATGGGACCCAAGGATTTCAGCATACAATGCTATTATCTTCAGCCTTTGTAGACATGATATGCTTGGGAAGGCACTGGACTTGAAAGATAAAATGGCTAGCAAAGGATACTCACCAGACCCTATCACTTTCCTTTCAATTCTTTATGGCTTCTGTTTTGTTGGAAAACCAAGGATCTGGGGGACCATTCTTCCTAATGAATTTCAGAAGGATGAATTTATGACAATCTGTAGATACAGGGTGTTATTAGATGAGCATGTTGCCGACACAGTTAGCCGCGAAGTCTCTAGGACTGTACAGTTATATTCTAATAAGTTTCTATCTATACAGCAACCAGAGAAGAGATTTGCTGGCTCTTGACTCATGGAAGTATGCTTTGCCCTTGACTTTTGAAATAAGGTCCAGCTGTTATTTCAATTTTGACTCCAGAAATTGGATATTGAGAGGAACAGAGCAACCTATTCTATTGCTATGAGACAATTTGCTCAAGCACTGAGTTAAAATACTGGTTGTTGTATTAGCAACAAGCAAGACAATATATTTAGTTGAGCTATTCCCTGGAGGTATTAATCTTGATGTTCATAGTTTTTTTTGGACAATGCTTGTTACAATTTCATTTCTTATTGCCAAACATTTCATGATCATTGACAATTAAAGTAATGTTGATGTATGCATCTATTCACTTATAATTTTCCCGGCTTAAAACAAATGATGTTTTCCATTCTGCCAATGCATTAAATCAACTAGTAGCTATTAGGCAAAAAACTGTTTCATAAAGTTCAAAGGACTCCTAGATGCCACCTCATAGTTTAGATAGTGACCATTTGAGTCACACTCTGAAGTTCTGGCGTGTCACATCATTTTTTTCTTTCCTTTTGATGCCAGGTAAAATGTATGGGTATTTAACCAGCCTTCCGGACCAAATCTTGAACTTAAGCTTGCATAATATTTTCTAGACCCTTTCTGTTCATGTGTATATATATTAAATAGTCTTATGTTGGTAGCTTAGCACTATTCTTTTGCTCACTGAGCTGCACTGTATACAGTGTAAGCTATCGGCCTTTTACTTGTCCTAATTACCCAATATCTTCTAGCAGTTGCCTTTTTCTTAGTTCATTGATTCTGCTTCTCTATAGATACCACTACTGTACACTGGGCTGCTTATCACTCACCATAGCAGCAGCATTGTTTAATCGTTTATACAACATTGTTGTAGAGGACTTCTAACCCACAGAATGGCACTGGCCAAGAAACAACCTTTTTCTACTCTTTTAGAGCTGTACAGATAGTTTTCTCTTTTTTTTTACCCTTTAGGGTACCCCAATGGGACGCAAAAGATGTCTTCTTGTTGTTTGTTTGCTGTAATTAATATATTACCTATTCAAAAAACAAAACATTGTTTTAGAGAGACTGCACATATGTGAATAAATACATAGATTTTTTTTAACATAGGCAAATACATATGTTTGAGACTTTTTTTTTTCTTTCTGAGGAGCTTTTCTCCCCCTGATGTTATTGTGTCTATATTCTCTGTTTTTCCTAATTTCTCAATAGTGGTTTCTTATCGATTCGATCCTGACCGTTTTTTTCAAGGTAAAAAATGGTTTTATTTTAAAATATTTACATCAGTCCCATAATAACACAGGCATACCATAGAGTGATCGATTGCTAGGGAATTATGATTGCAAGTGTCAAATGTCAAGAACATTGAAATGCCTTGATGAGCCAAACCCAAGCAACTCTACTGCTGTTGGTATGGATGCATTTGTTTCTTCCTTTCGTTTTTCTCAAATATACCAAGCTAACTCTTGGTTTGTCTTGCAGGTAAGCAAATTGAGCTGCTTGTGCATATCTCACCAAGAATGACGCATTTCTCCCTGCAGGTGCAGGACATTAGCATATACATATTTTGTATTTGCAGGAGTATACGCTGCATATACTCCCAATTTGTGCATCGCAAGAACCTGGTGCCCTCCATCGACGTCGACAAAACTGATGAGGCCGAACTGCAGCGTGCGGTTGGAGCGTGCTTCAATGCTGCTCCGCCGGGCGTGCACCAATAGCATCCCAGGACACTACGTCATCTACTGGGAGCTGATGTTGGAGAAGATGGAGGTTGTGAGTGGCGACGTGCTGGCCAGGTGCTGCCTTGAGTTGAGATGGAGAAGACACTGAGCTCGGTTTACCGGCAGAAGCGGGTGGTCGACAAGGCGATCGCGCCGCTGGAAATCCGGGTGGTCCAATCTGGCACGTTCGAGGAGCTCTCATGGGCTACGCCGTATCTTGTGGCACGTCTATGAGCCAGTACAAGGTCTCTCGATATGTGTGACTGAGACTGAGAGCCCACACATCATCGACGAGCTACTCGGCTCGCGTGTTGTATCGAGCCACTTCAGCCCCGTGTTGCCGCACTGGACACCGGTTCAACGGTCCAGTGAATCGAACGCTGATGAGTGCGCATGTACAAGTGACTAACATGCCCCAGTCCAGACATTTTACCGGGTCTAACTCAGTTGCAGAGATGTGTGCATTAGAGATGTTCATTTGAGACTGGTCTTAATAAGAGTTCTATTTCTTGGTTGAGTTCTGCCCTTGCATAGAGATGAAAAACGGAGCCAAAAACTGATGTGGTAACGAATTTACGAACGTTATTATTGTCAAGTATGAAGCCGATTGCTCTGGTCACTCGGCACTTCCCGTTCCGGTTCCGGCCACCACCGTACCCTTCTACGTACTTGCACAGGCATGCCACCCTTCATCTTAAGAGCACGTGTTTGGACACACCAGCGACACTACTATAATAATACTCTATAGTGACGGGCCAAAAGGGACTTTAGTGGCGGAAACGAATTCCGCCACTATGCAACTGTCACTACGAACGAGAAAACATAATAGCGGACTAATACCCGCCACTAAATTTGTGACAGAAAAAATAAAAAAAATGAAAAAGAAAAAGATCAACTGACGACCGTCAGGAGCCGCCGCTGCCCGCGCCCAGATGGGGAGCCGCCGCCGCCGTCCGTGCCCGGATCTGCCGCTGCCATCCGCATCGAGGAGGAGGGGCCGGCGGGGAGGGCATCGCCCGACGGGGGGTCGATGCCGACAGGTGCGGAGGGGGCCAATGCCGGGGGCGGGGGGGGGGGGGCGAGAAGGCACCGCCGAGAGAGAGAGAGAGAGAGAGAGAGAGAGAGAGAGAGGAGGTGGCGACGACTGGTGTGTATGGAGGGTAAAAATTGCTACGTGTTATTTTTATAGTATAGGGTTAGGTGGGTAGTTTGTATCTGGATCGTTTATTTCTTATCCAATAGTCATAGACAACTCAATTCTAGTGGCGGACCGTGCCCGCCACTATCGTACGCGTGGTAGTGGCGGGTGCTGCCTTCGTAGTCGCGGTCCTCTCACTATGTCAAATCAGGCCTTTAGCGACGTGGCCTAGTGACAGGAAAATAGGAACCGTCTCTAAGACACCAGTAGAGACGGTTTTCTACAGAACCGTCAGTGGTATTCGACTATAGCCAACAACAGTGACGGCTAACCAAACATCATCTGAAGTAGTGAGTTTATAACGACGGGTTTTACATATAGCGATGGTTGTTGCGTTACCCGTCCAAAATGTTACAAGTTATAGCGACGGCGTTCTAAACACACGTCAGAGCTATTTAACGAGAGGGCAGCAGTAGCGATAGGTGCAAGGAAACCCGTCTGTAGCGCAACATATTCAGACGACTGTCAGAAATCCGTCTGATGATATAGTAACTTAACATGATATCAGACTAGAGGTCTTGAGTTTAAGTCATGACGACCATATATTCCGTTACGTCGCTCCTATTTTTACGTTTGTGTCCCGAGGGAGCTACATGTGAGGGGGAGTGTTGAACCATAAGTGAATTATCCACCCTTTCCTATAAGATTAGGCTTTTGGATGCAATTGATCGGTGCATAGTAGCTTAACACTTTCCAACGTGCGTATTGTTAGGTAGCTTGTTTTGTCCACTATGGTGTTGTCATGTAGCTTGTTTTGTCCGCTATGGTTTTTATGAGCAAAGAGCATGTGCCCATATTAGTTTTTGTGAGGGTATAACCGAAACATTCACTAAAACAAAAATAGTGTCCATGTTTTTTTTATGAAATATTGCAGCTAGGAAATAAGAAAAAAATCATACCACAGTGTTTGCTTTTAACAATGCACACAATATATAAAAAAATTCATAGAACTAGAAAAGGGGGGAGAATTATATTGTTACTTTAGTAACCCTATCGGCTCCTATTTCCATCCTGTATTTGTATCTAGTCAATTTTGTGTTTGTGGTGTGATAATCGTATTGTTATTAGCCCATGTATTTGTAAGCTTTATGACTGTTGATGATTGGATTCCTAATGTATGAATGTTTTGGTGATAGATGACAATTATGAAATTATAGGCTAATATCTACACGAGTGTTGTCTATATAGGAATCATCTCTAAACTCTACTACAAATCATATAAATGATAGTTACCTTGGCGATTGATGACAATAACCGTAAGCATGAAGGCTTGTAAGCTTGATGAAGTTCAAGGTTGATGAAGATGGATCAAAGCTAAGAACATGCTATGGAGCAAGTGTTGGAAACACTTGTCTAGTTGTTAGGGCTTTGAGTCCATAGGAAAAACCGGACTATCAAGGAGGTCTAGGTTATTTCTCTTAGGTCACGTCTAGTCAGTGATGTGCAAGGTTGCTCGGTGAAATCACAGGCACTAGATGACAGTGAAGAAGCCAAGGAGCTGTTCGGAGAAGCCGAGAAATGAAGTCAAGCGAGGACGAGGAGTTTTACCTTCTGTACATAGTGACCGGACAGTGGGGTCAGTAAAAACCAGACTGTACGGTCACTAGGAGAACATGAATTCCAGAGAGCGGACTCAGCGAGGAAACTGCCAGAGTTGAAGTCTGTAGAGACCGGACCGTCCGGTCTGTAGAAGTCAACTCTGGACAGCGAGGAAACGACTCTGGAAATATTTCTGTAATAAAGAGAGAAATGGACTGGACGGTCCAGTCAGCTGACCGTACGGTCCGGTCGGTAGGAGTCAGCAGAGGGGTAGAGACGTTGGAGCTGAAGACTGTAGTGACCGGACGGTCCGGTCAGGCAGTGACCGGATTGTCCAGTCAGTATGTCCAGGAAGCTAGTCTTGTGAAGCAACGGCTAGTTTGAGATTAGAAGCCTATATAACTTCGTTGCTGGGGTCTTGATGACTACTCTTGGCCAGTTGAATTGGTTGGAGCATTTGGTGAGAGCCAAGAGACAAAGAGGAGAGCACTAGGAGGAGATATTGCATATCTTGAGAGTGCTAGTGAGAGTAATAAGGAGTGATATTGCACATCTAAGGCTAGGTGTCCTTGAGGGTGTGATCTAGGTTGTTACTCTTGGTCTATGGTGAGACCTAGATCGGTTAGGTGTCGGTGATCGAGCCTATCATGATCGGTTGTGAAGGCCGTCACACATTTGTATACGATTTGAGCCCGCAGGTGTAAGGGGCATCGCTAGTGAGCGCCCGTGTCGACTCGGGGAGTCCGGCAAGTTCTCGAAGGAGACGAGCTTGTACCTTGGTGGCAGCAGTGATGCGCACCGTATCTTCACTCTGGGAGTGATTGCAGGCTCATGGGCGAGAACTCCACATTGATGGCAGGAGGGACCGGGACTTCGGCGGGAGTGGTCCAACAAAGAGTAGGGGAAGGTGCCATCCTTTCGAGACCTCGAAAAAAAATTATGAGCATTTCTTGACCCCCTTTTTACTATTTCGCATTTATGTGCTCTAGTAACTAGTTTGAATTGTGACTTGCATAGGCTAGTGTGTTTTGCTTTCGCGCTTGCTATCATCGTGAACACTAGCATGTGTAGTGTCTTGGCCTAATAGACTTGTTAGGTTGCAACGATTGCTAGGCTCTAGTAGTATAAATTGAAGTATTTGGATTCATGAGCGGCTTACCCCCCCTCCCCTCTCGGTACGTCTTTGGTCCTTATAGTATTCTAACTCATAATTTTTCATTTTTGAAAAACAAATTTAGATAGCATGGACATGGTTAAAGTCGCATGTGTATTAAGCATTGGGACATATATTAACAATGTTAATCTAGTTAGTGTTTTGGTCCCGTGTCACTCAAGCATTCAGATATTCGTTTTCGATTGAGACTTTTATTGAGTTGTACTTCACCATGATGGACACCGAAATTAAAAGAAGGTGTATGACTTTTATGAGCACAAGGGCATGTGCCAACCTTAGTTCCTGTGAACACATAATCAAAACATTCACCAATAACAATAAATAATTTCATGTTTTTTTTTGAAACATTGCACCAAAAAAATAAGAAATAATCATTCACTAATATTTTTTTGTAAACAATATGCACACCATAAAAAAATAGAACTAGAAAAAGGACCAGTGAGAAATATTCCACTACGGCATTATGTTCCTTTATCCCTATCGGCTCCTATTTCCATCCTATATTTGCATCTACTCTATTTTGTGTTGGTGTTGTGATAATGTATTATGGCCTACGCATTTTAACCCATAAAATATCTAGATTGTTTAAGTGATAGTACATAATCAAAATATTCATCAATAATAATAAATAGTCCCCATGTATCATAGTGTTAACATAAAATTTTGGAGAAATTTTAGAGCACATAAATATTTTGTTTTGAGCCAGAATAGATGAAAACGTTAGGTACTATCACTTATTGTTAATGTTTTGATCTCCTATCACTTAAATATTTTGTTTTGAGGCCACATTAACAATGTTAGTGTTTTGATCTCCAATCACTTAAACAATCTAGATATTTGCTTTCGAGGAGATTTTTCTTGAGTTATACTTCACCATGATCCGACCCTGAAATAGAAAGAAACAGTATGGTTTTTTGTGAACACGGGGGCATGTGCCCTCCTTAGTTTTTGTGAACACGTAATCAAAACATTCACCAATAACAACAATTAGTCCCCATGTGCCACACAGTGTTTAACATAAGATTTTGGAGAAATTTTAGAGCACGTAAGTATTATGTATTTCGAGCCATCAGAAACTGAAAAATCAAAAGTGCTTAACAGAAAGAAACCTATTAACTCTTTTCACTGCTCACCAATGTCAAATTCAAAAAACAGGAGAAAAAATCAAAACATTGTCCGATAACCAAAATTGTTTGTCACATGTTATTGTGCCAACACACACACACACACAAAATCAATAAGTTTTTGTTACGAGGTAGAAAAAAAAATCTGAATGTACAATTTTACTTGGTTTAAATCAGCTGTAGATGCGATCGTTGTAGCTACTTTCCAACGATTCAGTTTATTGTTTGGAAGATGATATTTGAAAATAAAAGGAATAATTGCCATAAAAGAGAGAGAGGGAGAGAGAGAGAGAGAGATGTAATGTGCAACCGATGCTGTGGTCGGTCACTCGGCACTTCCAGTTCCGGCCACCGCCATTCTCCGTACTTGCATAGGCCACAAACTCTTGAAGCACGCTCGCGACCACGGAATTCATCTGCACGTTTGGCATCTGTCCTTGCTTCCCCAGGCCAGGCACATCCTTTGACCCACATGGAACACCGGAAGACGAACCGGGTGGAACTGGAACGCTCCATCGTGATCACCCAGCCACCGCTCCGGTCTGAACGCCGCGCAGTCGAGGCGACCCCCGTGGCGTACGTAGGCGCTGTACGTACGTGACGGTCCACCCTGACCACCCCTGGGTCGCTAAATACGGTACGTCGAGCTCAAATCATCAGATCCGGACGACGTACGGTATTACGGCCGGCGAGAACGTGGTCCGCTCACCAGGGTGGGTCGCGGGGGTGGTCGTTACTTGGTCTCCCGACCACTCCTGGGTCGTGCGGTTGAGATCATCTACTATACCTGGCACGCCGGCGTCCCGACTCGCTGCACACACTGCAGGGGATTGCGCCTGTCTTGTTGTTCGTGAGACTGACGACCGGAGCAGTTCCGATTGACGGATTACGAGACCACGCTGCGCCAGCGTTGATGAGGGGCACAGAAAGGGGATTGTGGTGGACAAACAGCTGCATGCCTTCCCGCATTGTATTTCCCGAAACGAAATACCGATCGGGGTATCCATGATTACATATGACCATGCGCGGCTCACGGCTAAAATTTATTGGGTAGGAGTATTGTTTACGGAGGAAGACCAACGGAGACGATCAACGTGGCAGTGTGTAATTAAAGAGGGACGAAGGCCATCGTCTCGCCGGGGACGCGTTTAGGTTGTGTTTGGTACAACTTATAGTACAGCTTATGGTGTGATAAGCAATAAGCTGTACCAAACATTTTGAATCTATGAACACTTATTGTCATAAGTAACTATAAACATTTTGATATTTTGTACTAGAGAGACAAAGTAATCAAAATCTTGCTTTTCCAACTTATGAAGTATATATTCTCATACTTTCACAGGATAAACATAAGCGGTTGGAGATCTTGCTGGTTTAGTTGGCCACGGAATCAAATCATGGGCAAAACGAGTTCCTCCTCATGTTTACCATCCATTCCTTCTTTTTCTTTGGCTGCAGTTCATTATTTGTAACAAATTAAAGTTTTAGTTGGATTTTTAGGTAACTGACGAATTGATCGGTTCTCGCTTCTTCTCCTGAGTTTTACATAGGATTGGGTTTGTAGATAGAGTTATTCTGGTCGATTTTTTGCTGCTGTTGGTCAGGTTCAGTTACAACTGCATTTTCTTTGTACAGGGTACAGTAGCAGATTGATGCGGATTTGAGGATATTAGGCACCGAATCTGAGTAGGCCATTGAAATGAAGTTGTAGGAAATTTCAATATCTTTCCAACACATATTCATAATAATTTTTTAGCTGAGAATCACATGAGTTATTGATGTCTGAATATCATTGTGGTTCTAGCTGACTTGTGATTTTTTCCTGAAAACTGTACAGTCCAGTGATAACTCTCAGTTTTACAAGGCATTGTATGATACCTTAGAGACCGAATATGTAAAGAGAGTTCGCTCAATGTCCTCTTAAAGGTACTCACTACATGCTATTCAAATCGTTCGTGTGTTTTGGCCTGAAGATTGAGTAGGCTTGCAGAATCGTTGCAGCTTTGCAGGATCAAGTGGATTGACGAGAAGGGATAGTGATCTCTTCTAGGTAACAAAAAAAAAAAATCAACTTTTGCTTGTTCAAGGATAAATTAGGTGCAGCTGGGTTTCATAGTTTCCAGATTTTGTATACGAGGTTTTATTTAGGATTTTGAGTTCCTATCTGAAAAATGTTCACTTATGATTGACTTCTATCTATCAAATAGTATATAAGTATTTATGCTTTATTTTTCTTTAAACCCGTAGCAACGTACGAACATATTGCTAATGTTTTAATAAACTAGATAAGTAAAATAAATATTTTAATATATAAACATAAGCATAAACATAAACAATTTGAAGTATAAATAAAAGCTATA
Source organism: Eleusine indica (assembly GCA_030378355.1). Taxonomy (NCBI): domain Eukaryota; kingdom Viridiplantae; phylum Streptophyta; class Magnoliopsida; order Poales; family Poaceae; genus Eleusine; species Eleusine indica. The sequence continues at coordinate 54,424,984 of CM059494.1, forward strand.
TCAAACACAGCCTTAATTTGTCCGTGGCCTTTGCTGAGGCGGCCGGCGCTCGGTGCCGACGTTTGAGCCACTTCTCTTCTTTTGACCTTTCTACACGAGACCGGCCTCGACGGGGTCCAAGGCGTCCAGCAGGAACTGAACGCGCGCATGCACTCAGACGACCGACCTCGACGGCGAGGCAGCACGAATCCAACGCCACGGGTGCAGATGCATGGTGTCGAACGTCGTCGGACTGCTCTGGCGCAGCGGTTCGTGCCGGCGTGCGGCGGGTTCCTCACCGCCACCACCAACTCGAGCGCGGCTGCGACAAGATACATTCCTTCTACAACGACGATACCACGTCGCCCTTCTGCCGATGCTGCCGGCGCCCGTGACGAACCGCACGCGCAGGGTCGATGTCATCGAGGCGTGTCACTACTTGAGCGCAGACTCGGTTTCCTTTATGTGCATAGACAACAAGGACAGCCACGGTTACAGTAAGTCCTTGTTGTTGCTGCGTCCTGCTCTCTGCTTCTTTTCTTCCAATAATTTAGTACCCCCTGATCCTCCATATACTATGCTTGTGATAATTATCATGTACTTTGGTATCCTTTTTTGTTAGCAAGGACACTAATAATCCGTATTTTTATATTGAATAAAGAGACGAACATGTGCCACCGATGGATCCTCCTGGGAAGAAGGCTTAGAGGGGGTACAGTACTAGTACTTGTTTTCCTTTCAGCTTGCTATATGCGAGACCTTGTATATAAGATCTTTTCATTTTTTGGCAGCAGGATTTGCCGTAAGTTGCAATAAAGAGAGCTAGGTTCATCAGTTGATCAGCTGTCAGGAGGAGTACTATCGAGAGCTACTCCTATATGGATTGCAGATTCGCAGCTTCATCGTCGAACTAGCGTGTGTTAATTAGGACGAAGAAATTTTCAACCTCTTTCTTAGGAAGTGCCGTGAGTCATTAAATCACTCTTTGTTGCTCGATGTGCAACAACAGTGTAACATTTAGATGCTATATATATACACTTTGGTTCAACTTCTATGTTCTCATACAAGAGCTAGTGCTTTTTGAGAATTTAGTATATTGCTTCAAATCTATGTTGGAACGTTGGAATCCATGCACGCGATCGAAACCTAGCTATTTGCTCTCATGAACACGCACATTATTTACGATAAACATTCTGAGGTGTGAGTTCATTACTAACGTACGTACGTATATAGAGAGAAACCACGCACTCTGGAGCGGAGTCTGCTGATGGTGTATGTCTTGCAGCAAAAGTTCATCGTAAGTAGCGGCCGAAATACTTTGATTTCTCCTTCCTGGAGTAATTACAGATGGAACGCGCCTAGAGCTTTGTACCTAACTAACTAGTACTATATATCGTAATGTAGAATTGCTTTCTGCTGGCCTTTTGCCGTGTGACAAAATAGAGAAGAGCACTTGCTGCTGCTTTCTACTTTGCAAAAATCTATTTTGCTTCGTCTGTATTTGGTGTCCCCTCCATTTCTGATACGACTAGAGGTTGCGCTTCTGGTAGACATCGTCCCTTTCCCAGTCACAGCCGACGATGGAGGAGGTAGCGCCTTCACCACCATCTTGGACCTCGTCGCGCCCACCTACCACGTCATCGTGTCCGTCCTCTTCGCCTTCTCCCCGCCCAATGCAACCCCACCACCGGCACCCTCATCGACACCCTCGCCGCCACGCTTTTCCCGATCCTCATCACCGCCCGCATCGGCCCTCACTGCTACAAAAATGATCATAAACAGCGTTGTATCAGCAACGGTTGCTCTGAAACCGCTGTTAAAAGATTATCAACAACGGTTCAGAAACTTTGGTCCTCACTAATAATTATTGCCTCAACGAACCGTTGTTGATAACATATATCAACAGCGGTTCACCGCTCAAACTTATCAGCAGCGGTTCACTTAAATGAACATCGTCATGACCTACGAAAACCACCTGCGCGCCCGTTCTTTGTCACGTGGCCTCGCCGCTCGCGCGCCTCCACGTGCCGCTTGATGACGACAAGCGGCAGCACCTGCTCAGATCAACCGGTTCGCCTCCTCTGCCCACCACCAGACAGGCCGCCGACGGCGACGGCTACTCCATGTGACCATGCCCACCTTCTTCCACGCCGTCCGTCTCGCCACCGCGCCGCGCCGTACGGGCCAAGCGCTCTCGCGTGGTCCAATAAGGACGGTGGCGACGACCTCCTGACAATAAGGAGAATCCATTTATATTTTTTCGAATTTTTTAAATAATATTTATAGTATATCTTTTTAGTAAGAGCACCGGAGCATGCAACCCGCTGGGAGCACTATATTTGTTTTCTCACCCAAGTCTGCATAAGGAAGGTGGCGTGGACGTGTTCATGGCGTTGTACAACAAAGCATGCCAAGGAGCTCGCGAATATCGTGTACACAATGGATTGAGCATCGTTTCCTTTCAGACGTGTGACTGTGCGCGCTGCATGGACAAATTTAATAAGCAGATAATAATGGCGACCGACAACAAGTGGCGAAGCTTAGCGGCCCAGTAATCCGAGTGCCACTGCTCGAGTGGTGCCAAGAATTATGCTTGGGTGGTGCCATTTAGGTGAAATATTGGTACTAAATTTAGCTAGTCACCCTGGTGCCGTGGCACTCGGGAGGCCATATGTAGCTTCACCCATCATGCCGACAACGAACTAGTTAACGGGAAAATAATTAACAGTTTTGTTTTAGATGATGCATGGGAGGCTTATCACCATCTGATTGTTTCATCACCATGTCTAACCTTCTACAATGTTGATTAGATTTTGAATTTGTCCAAAAAAATAAACCTCGTGTTGTTTCAGGACGTGTGCATGCGTGGCGTTGCATGTACGACAAGCATATGCCAAGGAGCTCGGGAATAACGCATTACCGCTTACGCCATGGATTGAGCTTGCAGCCTTACATGTAATGTGACTGCATAATATATGAACAAAGAGTTCAAGCAAATAATGGTTGTTATTAAGAACAAAAGGGACAATGTGCCCCTTTTATCTTTGCAACTCTTTCCTATGTATTTTGCATACTATATGAACACATGCCATTCTTTCCTAGTATGTATTTTGCAACTCTTTTATCTTTGCGATGGTGCTAACCAAATTAGCTCGTTGTGTTTCTACCCGATTTTCAAGATTAAAAAAAAAAAAAAACTCTGGACCCAAACGCTTTGCCTTGTCGGACCGGAACGGTTAGCCTCGGCCGGAGTCGGACCCGACTCATTTCCGCTTCCGCACCTCTCCTCTCTCTCTCTTCTTTTTTTTTTTTTGGGGTGACAGCGTTCCGCACCTTCTTGCGAAGGAAGAAGGAAACACTGGCTGCCTGCGACCGCCCAAGTCCAAATGAATTCAGACTCGCACCAGAGCGGGGCGGGTAGACTCGGACCTGACTCGCATCTCCGCCGGCACACGGACCTTCTTGCGCCGGAAGCTGAAGGAAACACCGGCGACTGACCCAAAGACCCGCGACGAAATGGCGGAGCCGCCGGCCGCCGCGCCCCCCGCGCAGCAGACGGACGCGGAGAGGGAGGAGGCCCTGGACCGGATGCTCACGCGGCTGGCCCTCGCCGACGACGCCCGCCTCGCGCCGCTGCTCGCCCGCGTCCTCCCCTACGCCATCACCTCGCTCGCCTCCCCCGCGGCACCCGTCCGCAAGCTCGTAAGAGACATCATACCACGCTCTTTCATCCCTGATTCGGTGCGAATCTCAGCATGGCCTGTGGGGTGTCACTCTTCATCTTTCATCAGTTGGTTTAGTTGGTTCCCTTTTGATTGTGTCTGCTGCGGTGTAGTCGGCTGGGTTACGAGACCAATTATCTCAGTATCTCTACCTTTTTCCTGTGCGGCGATTGATTCTATTATCTTTTGGAGAGCAAAACTGCTTGTACTAGCAATTCGTTTAATAGTAATAATGTAATATAGCTATTTACACATATACCAAATTAAATAAAAAAAAATGCTATCGTGGTGTTCGGCACTTCCTTATGAATATCTCGCACTTGAGAAGTAATAATTCGTTTATAGCATATCCTATACCTGTTCAAGTGCTGCCCTGCCACCCAGTACCCACCTATGTCTGCTCTCTGGCTAAACTGTGATCATAATTTCGTTTTATTTTCATTTTATTAGGTTATGGAAATTCTCAGCCACATCAACAAAAGGGTGAAGCACAGGCCTGATATTCTGCTGCCAATGCTGGATCTGTGGAAGATTTACACTGAATCGGTTTCCTCGGCAATGGTTCGAAACTTTTGTGTCGTGTACATTGAGATGGCGTTTGAACGTTTGCCGGTTGAGGTATTCTTTCATGTTCTCTTGAGCTGCTTCACCATTTCATCAAAGTTTCTTATGTGGAACTTGCCATTTTGTAACAGGATAAGGGAAGCATTGCACCTGATCTTTTGGTTAATATATCAACTGCTCCTCCTCAGCACCAAGGGGTCATCTTGAGACTTGTGTCAAAGGTCAGTCATGCTGCCCCTACCGGACTATTTCAGTTATACATAATAATTTGTAAGGTGCCTTCTGCACTGATGTATAACCAGTTTTTGACACTGACATTTTTTTTTACGTTTCGAATATTTGTGTTTCTGGTCAGGCTATTGGTGAAGGTAATAAACATAAGGTGGATGACACTGTTGCTTCAAAATATCGAGCAATAAGTGAATCTAATGATGGCCTGGTATTTGTTGAATTTTGTTTTCACACATTATTGTATCAAGAACCACCTCAGGGGTATGTTCTCCTTGCTAAGCATTTGTAGAATTATAGATATATTTCAGGTTTCAGGCATTTGACTGCTGTCCAATTGTCCAGGATTGCATGTCCAGCAGGGCTTTCAGTTTCCCAATCAGACCGTGTTACTGGAAAACAACCACTAAAAGGTGACATGCTTACATCAAGAAAGGTAATACGAAAGCGATTTTGGTCTTTAGATGAACATTTGTGATTATAAATGCACATTTAATTGTTGAGTGGACGACCTGCACAGTGCACTTGCCTACTTATGCTTGAACTTCTTTTAATCTCTCCAGCTAGGAATCTTGAATGTCGTTGAGGCTATGAACTTGGCACCCGAGGCTGCCTATCCTCTTTTTTTATCTGCTGCTTCAGACAGGTAATATATTTCAACATTTCATCTATAGTATACTGGAATTTTTATATCAATGGCCAATTATGCTAACCATTGTTTTAATACAGTCAAGAGCCAGTTTCTAAGAAAGGGGAAGAGTTGTTGAAGCGCAAAGCTTCAACAGTAAATTTAGAAGATTCCAGCCTCATCAAGAAATTGTTCACACTGTTCAATGGTCTGCATTTTATTTCCAGGATTCTGATTAGTGTGGTTCTCATTTTAAGCAGAATTCAAACTGTTCTTCTCGTGGCCTTTTTATGATCTGTGATAACGTTCATGGTGCCACAGGTACTGTTGGCACAGAAAATATAGCTCCAGAGCTGAAAGTATCCCCAGCACACACTTCATTGCGTGTCCGGCTTATGAGTGTTTTCTGCCGATCAATTGCTGCAGCAAATGCATTTCCATACACACTTCAGTGCATCTTTAGCTGCATCTATGGTACCCTATCTTCATATCCCGTTGCACTTTGTTTTATTCAAAGTTTGTCTCATCGCTTGTTGCATGTAAATAATCTTTTCTTCATTAGTTAGCGGCATCTATAAGTAGGCCGCTGAAATTTAATTCTGTTCATTTGTTGCTTGGAATATTTCTTTTAGGCTACAAAATATTCTATTAGTTGGTAGGAAATGAATGCAAATTAAAGATTATTCTATCTAGTGGTTTCTGTGTTGTTCAGCATATATATGTACTGCATAGTAGGCATTTTATTTTTTGGTTAGGGCCTGTACTCCTTTCGTGTACCCTAGTCATATGAAATGGTCTTAATTTTCTTTCCCAACATGCTATTAGAATAATCCTTTTGCAATTCAAACAAGGCAACAACTTGAATTGATAATGTTTAGTAGATCCATCTTATATTTTATGCATTTCTATGCCTTCAGGAATTGGAACTACCTCAAGGTTGAAGCAGTTAGGAATGGAGTTCACAGTCTGGGTTTTCAAACATGTATGAACTTTCCATGTTCTAAACACATATAGTTTAACTTCAATCATTACTGATTTCCTTTTCTTCAGTCTTTCAGTTTTGTTTGTCACCATGGAAATTCTTTGAACCTTTTGCCTTCCCAATTATATTACCTATTATTTAAACTGATAAGAATTATGTTGTCATAAATTTAGGCAGTAACCGACCAGCTAAAGTTAATGGGTCCAGTTATCCTTAGTGGAATATTGCGCTCCCTTGATGGCTCTTCCACTACAGAAACAGGTCTTTTGTCTAGTTATCTGCTTATTCAGATCTGAACACAGCTAGTCTTTTAATTACTTGTTCATCTTTTTGATAGCCAAGTTTGACATATTGAACAGTTTGAGAAACAATTAATGTTTTGTTGGTTTTCTTCATCTCCAGATTCCTCTAGTAGAGATATCAAAATATTTGCGTACCAGGCGATCGGTTTGCTTGCCTCTCGCATGCCTAATTTATTCAGGCATGATCTTTACTTATTCTTTTATGGGCCGTGTTTCATTTGTATTACAAGGAACTGATTTTAGTACAACCATCTTGTTGCAGTGATAAAACTGATATGGCTATACGACTATTTACTGCATTGAGATTGGAGGATCAGTCTCTTCGTTTGACGATTCAGGAGGCGGCTACCTCCCTTGCTGGAGCATATAAGGTACCTGTGGATGACATGTGCTTTCTCCAGTGTGTGCTGTCATGACCTGTGGAACACAATGGCACTGTAGAAATGATCATGTATTGCGATTAGTTGATCACTTTTAATAGAAAAAATATTTTAGTTTGATGGTTGGGAGTTGAGACAAAACGTAATTGCCAATGTATCTTCTGTGAAATACATGGGCTGATTGTAGTGTCAGGGTTCAAACATGCTGCAATCAGCTGTCTGGTAGAGTGGCAACAATTCGTTTAAGCCTTTTCCCTTGCCACCGAAAGGTATAATATGGAGTTGTTTGTCTTTAGAAACCCAAGTTAATTAGAGGAATTGTTGACACTCCTGTTCATGCCTCTGCTTTCTAAAAGGATCCTTTCTGTGCCTCACCTTTGACCAGCAATATGTACTAGTCCCTTCTGCACTCACAAGTTTTCCAACATTAGTTTCACAAACCTGGCTGGGCTAGTATGTTACATGGACACCTCACAGTCCTGTATTCATGGCTTATTGGTACTAATAATCCTAGAGTAAGGCTTTTAACAGTTTTCAGTTTTGAACTTTATTGTACTCTCAGACTACCATACTGTTTTACAGTAGGTAGTACAGATTACTATACTTATATAATTAATGTGACTCTGTTGGCATTTAGGGCACAAGCTAATCTATTGGCCATTCATATATGTTTTGGCGACCCTTTCATGCGAATTGTGTGTGTACCACTCCACTCTAGTAGTCATATGTAGTATCCACAAGCAATTTCTTCATATGGCTAGCTGTGCACCATCGCTGCTGGACTGCAGATCGGCTGCGCCGTCGGGGACTTCCCCATCCAGAGCGTTGCCCACTATGCGACCAAGAGGACGAGACCATGGATCACCTACTGGTAGGATGTGTCTTTGCCCGGCAGTTCTGGCATATGCTGCCGCAGCGCATTGGACATGTCGCCCTCATCCCCCAAGTCTCAGACCAGAACTTTAATGAGTGGTGGGCTCGAGTTGCTGGGATGACAAACGGCAACACACAAAGAGGGCTGAACTCCTACATAATTCTGGACGCCTGGACATTGTGGAGACATCGGAATGATTGTGTGTTCAATAGTGTTCGCCCAAGCATTGCTGCTGCTGCCACTATGGCCGGCAATGAGGCTAGGCTTTCGAGTATGGCCGGTGCTAAGGATCTTTCCTTAGTGGCTGGCTTGGATAGTGAGGACGCCACTTAGGGCCTTCCTCCCCTGGTCGGGTAGTTGCTCAGTTTAAAATGGCATGTATGTAAAGCTTATGCTGCTGAGGGGTGTGTTGGGGTGTGTTTGCTTGTAATTATATTCCTTCTTCTATTAATGCAACGATACGCAATGCTCCTGCGTATTCGAGAAAAAGAAGTATCCACAAGCAGCTTGTGAGTTTAAATATGTTATTACGAATGAAAACCTGCTGAGCAGGTCATTTAAGCATGCCTTAGTTTGTTACCTTATCAGCTGCATCATGATACCATTATATCGTTGCATCTTACCATTTTCAAACTTTAATTGGGTCAGTTATTGGTGTCCTCTTGGCCTTGATATCAGGGTGCTTCGACGGTAGTACTGAAGGATCTTGAGGCACTTCTTTTGGAACACTCTGAAGCGGTAACGTTGTTGTTCTATTTGCTGTAGATTTTCAAATCGCTATCATGTAAAGCCTTTATTATCGAAAGCTATAATCTATCATATAATTGGTGATAACAGTAGCAGTCTGTGTGTTGTGACTGTAACTCTGCAAGTGTGTTCAATTATAGTATGCGTGGAAGAGCAAACATGAGTCCTTGCTTTCCCAATGGAGTCTCATGCATTATGCATTTTTAGTAATAGAATAATGAACTAGTCCATACAGTTGGTAAAGCTTGTTACAACATATAACACACTGAATAATATTGTAAAAGGTTCACTTAGTTTTATTCAGGGTTCCGGTAGCTTGACCAGCATTCCAGCAACCTCAAATATCGAGGCACCTTCATTTCACCAAATCAGGATTATCTTTATTTTTTTGACTTGGCTTAAGGTTTACTCCTGGAACTATACTTCTAAAAGTATCATACAAAAAAGTAATCTTAAAGTTCAACAGCTGGTTTCCAATAAATTTTGATCAAGTATTTACTTAAAAATAGTTCTTGCTGTTAGAATTGGATTTTTATATCAGTTTCTGGTATTTCGACTCTAATAAATCCATATCTACTGGTTTTCAATCTTAAAAGGGCCAAAATGATCTGAAGTGTTTTCCACCTTTTCAAAGAAAGGATGAAATCTTATTAGTGTGTGAAGCCTTAATAACCAGTGGCGGAGCGGCAATTATTAGAGGCGACCCATAAGTGAGCTTGATTAGTGCATATAGTTGGGAAATAAGTTTATCTATCTTTACCTGAATGCATGAGCTGCATGTTATTTCATCGAGGAACAGTAAAACCACTCTACCAAACACTTAAAACAGGAAAAGGGAAAGGAGGGAGACAGAACTTAGCATAGTATGTGTAGTGTGACTATTTTGCTCTACTCATTTTAAATCTCGATTAGCTTGTTATCTCTAAGGATCTATCCAAGGAATATCGATGCTCTTAGTTTGGATTTTACATGGTCATCTGATATTATACATTTGCCTTAAATTTTTTAAAGGAGCAAAGTGAAGTTCGGTTTTCTGCTGTTAGATGGGCAACAACATTATATGATCTTCAGCACTGCCCAAGCCGGTACATTTGTATGATTGGAGCTTCAGATGTAAAATTGGACATAAGGTTGGTTACGACTTATGAAATATACTTGATAGAAAATTATCTTGGCATAGTGCTCTGATTTCGTAGTTGAATTTGCTACGATTATACTAGTGGGCCTGCTCATAATTTTGTATTCCATTTATTGTTATATTTATCATCTGGTTCATTCAACGTGTAAAGGTCTTCCTGTTTCTTGTATATGCTCAACATTTTATCATTACTCTTATAGCCTACAGTGCCATTCTTGTCTTTTCCAGTATAGCAGTATGCATGCAGTTGGCATTTTCATCTATTTTGTCTTGTTGGTCGAACTGTTAGATTGAATTCTAAGAAAAAGTCAGTGATGACACTGTGGAATGTAAACCAGCTAGGTTGATATCTCCACTTGACCAGATGTTATAAACCCCCTTTTCTTTTTCTGCTCGCAAGAAGTGTTTAATATGTTCATCCTTCAGTTTTGACTGTTGACCTTGTCAGATGACTTGAAAGCAGTTGGTGATCTTGATTTGACCTTTAGTTCCACACAACACTATTGTGTTTCTTCTTGGCGTCCTTTCCTTCAGTTGCTCATGTAGTTATGTTCAGCTGCATATGTATTTGGTTCTTATGTGGTTCTGTTTTTTTTTTTTTTGACGGGAATACAGTAGGAGAGACTCCCACTGTGCTTTTATTACTTATAAAAGAAAATAAGAAGGAACTTATGTGGTTCTGTTGTCCCAGGGAAATGGCTCTAGCTGGTCTGAATCTGTTAAATGATGAAAGGCAGTCATCTGCAGGACGTATTGATTTCAGCTATCCTAATGTTACAGAGATGCTAAATTATATTTGCCGTCAGCGACCTCAGCTGTTGCATTCAGAAGAGCAGGGGAATCAAAAATTGCTTTTTCCTACAAAAACATTTCTTGCGATTATCAAGTTTCTGATGAAGTGTTTTGAGGCCAGTGATAGTTTAGATGTTGTGCAAGAAGACCCATCCCATTCTCCAGTAGCAAGAATGTGTGTCATCTTAGAACATGGCATGTCTTATGAAGGGTCTAGTGAACTTCACGCGCTGGCCTTAAAGTCACTGGTTGATCTTTCCTCTCGTGAACAAAAGGTTTCTGCTCTGTCATCTAAATGAACTTTATGATTTCTTCAGATGTTTTTAACTCTATCCTTTGTTGCAGTTGATTTCATCCCGCTATGCAGACCGTGTACATTGGCTACGAACTTTACTGGGTCATACTGATTCTGATGCTCGCGAAGCTGCTGCGCGTCTACTTGGCATTGCTTCTTTTTCCCTTTCAAGCTCTGCTGCACTCAATCTTCTGTCCGAGCTTACTTCAATACTCCATCAGAATCGTCCATCAAGGTATGCAAATGAAACGTTGACATTGACTTTCCTTTCTATTGTCACACAACTTCTGATTCATCTGAACATTTGATGGATTGTCACAGATTTGAAAATTTCCATGGAGTGTTGTGTGCAACTGGATATCTGGCAGCTGGCTGTTTGAAGCAATCTTATGTACGCTGATGTGCTTCCATCCTCTAATTGTCTCAGCTTGTTACAATTTTTTTTACTGAAAGTTTGTTACTGATTTCATTTCATTTCTAAATCAATTGCTATTATATGAAACTCAGCACATTTTGTTTATTTTGCCCTGAAAAGTTACTGGTTCCTTTGCATGAGTGGTTTCATAGGGATTTCTATCCGTGACAACTAGACCTATTAGTGAACTGAAATGACAAAAGGACCTGTCTGAACAAATTATACAAGTTTGTGGACATAATCACATAGATGTCCAGTTTTTCAATTTGTGGAGCTACTTGTGACCACTTCACAAGTTCAAATGCCAGTGTTGCAATTATTTTGGACACCATTGTATGCCTTAAAAAGCTTTTTTTTTGCAAACATTATTATGAATGCAACTAATTTGGATGCCGTGGTTTTTGAAATATCTTAATTTTATTCCTCAAAAAAAAAAAATCTTAATTTGTTGTACATGATGACTGTGTGTGCAGATACCTGAAGAAATGGTAAGACGTGTAGTTGATATTCTTGTAAAAGTTGTAGAGTCTGAAGGTTCGACATTAGCATCTGTTGCCATGGAATCTCTTGGTCATATTGGTCTGCGTTGTGCATTGCCTTCGATTAATCAGAACTCTTCTACAGGTTGCACTTATTGCTCAAGCCTCTACAACATGTGAACTGTTCATGCCCATACAGCTATTTATTTGTTTTTCTTATCTACAGTTGCACTATTAAATGTCCTGCATGAGAGGCTATCTAAGCTGCTTTCTGAAAATGATAACAAAGCTGTACAGAAGATTTTGGTATCACTGGGGCATATGTCTTGGAATGAGATGTCCTTTCCTCACCTGAATCATGCATTGGATTTGATTTTTAGTCTTTCACGTTCCAAGGTATCACTTCAAATAACTTCACAGTTAAAAATTCACCGTTATTTTGATGAAACTATATCCTTCAGTTATGCCTTTTTTTAGGTAGAAGATGTGCTTTTTGCTGCTGGGGAGGCTCTATCTTTCATATGGGGACAAGTTCCTGTGACTGCAGATGTGATACTGGAGACAAACTTTGTTTCCCTGTTCCAGGCCACCAATTATCTTACTGGTGATGCACCTCTTGTCTTAAGTAACTCCTGTAAAAGAAGTGATTGTGAAGAAGCACGTGCTACGGCTCAAGAAGAAATTATTAAAAAGTTATTCGATACACTAATATACAGCAGTAGAAAAGAGGAACGATGTGCAGGTACTGTCTGGTTGGTCTCACTGACGATGTACTGTGGCCGACATCCAAAGATCCTGGAACTGCTTCCGCGAATTCAGGTTTGTCAGCATGAGAAAAGATATCTAAATTTATGGAGCTCCTAATTCATTTTTCAACTTTAAATTGTATCAAAGTGCATTAGAATCTATGTATTGTTATGTGGACAATAAATTTTTTTCTCGAACAATGTGGACAATAAATCATATGGTATTATACATTATAGTGCCAGCAATGTAGAACAGTATACCATGTAATTATACTTGAACTAGCCTAATGGATGTGCAAGTCATGCACTAGTTTTTGATATTTGTAAGTTTTTAATATTGTTTATATAAGTTTCAAAATTGTCCTGTTCTACGGAGCTCTTTTGAACTTGGGTATCTCACCTTTTGATGGAAATGAGTTGAACTGTTTATTATGCTATACTGCTCAAATGTTGCCGTTTTCTTCAGCTAGCACATATCTTGAAATCTTTATTTTTGTTCAAGTAGCCAACTAGTTGTATATTGTCCCTTTCAGAGTGTTTTTCATCTTGTTGAAACTCTTCATTCCTTTCACAGGAAGCCTTTTCGCATCTTCTTGGGGATTCAAATGAACTCACACAAGATTTGGCATCCCAAGGCATGAGTATAGTGTATGAGCTTGGTGATGCATCTATGAAGGAGCAGCTGGTTTATGCTCTTGTCAATACACTAACTGGCGCTGCAAGAAAGAAAAAAGCCATTAAGGTGCATAATATTTTCTCATTTTCTATTTTAATGATGGAAATTATTATGTTTTATATCTTTTAATGTACTTGCATTAGCTGATGGAGGATTCTGAGGTCTTTCAAGAAGGGACAATTGGCAATAATCCCACTGGGGGAAAACTTAGCACATACAAGGAGCTGTGCAATCTTGCCAATGAGATGGGGCAACCTGACTTGATTTACAAGTTCATGGATTTAGCTAATTATCAGGCCGCTCTCAATTCCAAGAGGGGTGCCGCTTTTGGATTTTCCAAGATAGCCAAACAAGCTGGCGAGGCACTACAACCTCATTTGAACACCTTAATTCCTAGGCTTGTCCGTTACCAGTATGACCCCGATAAGAACATTCAGGTATCAAAGTGTACACTCAAATCACCATATCTATGAATTTTTTTTCTTATGGATCAAAATTAAACTGTTTGATTGAGTAATACATACCAGCATATAACAAGTGACTAAGTTAGTATAGTATTGCTCTTATATTTTGTATAAGAATTAACTAAGATAATAAGGTAGTTAAGATGACATGTCAAATAGCCCAACTAGTTAAGCGCTCCTATATGTATATTGATTTCCTCACTTTGGTACAATCAATGTTATCCATATTGACATCCTAGTTACCAAGAACTTGGATAGATTTGGCATTATGACTTAAAATTTATGTTTCAGCATTGTGTTATTTATCGTATACTGCATATATTTCTAGATCTTCTAATCAGATCGCAGATAAGATGAGCTCAAGTATTTCCAGTTGTCTACAAGATTTCCATTAAAGTTAGTTAACATTGCATTTGTCACTAAGATTCACTTACAATCCCAGTTCATGAGATCATTGTCAAACAGCCTTCCTAGCTAATACATAAACAACATCATACAACAAGGGCATGTAAATATGGCTTTGCGACATAGATTCTGAGAAATAGATAAAAAAGAATCAACTGAGTTGATGTTATACAAATCAGCTGTACTCCTATGTTTACGGGGTCCCTCTCAGCAGCAGTTGTCATTATCTTACAATCTAATAAGCTCATTTATCATTTACCTTAAAATCTAACTATCTTATAATATAATGAGTAACTTTTCAGGAAAAAAATATAATCCAAATAAGAGAATTTATTTCCTGTAGTGTTTTCTGATTTTCATATGCAACTACAATGACAGATTATCTGATTGGGATGTTACCATTTTTCTTAATAAGCTTGAAAAATCTTTCCTCTGGGCTGATAATTCCAATTGCTTTCTAGGATTCAATGGCACACATCTGGAAGTTAATTGTCACAGATCCGAAGAAAGCAATTGATGAACATTATGATGTCATAATAGAGGATTTGTTGGTTCAATCTGGATCAAGGCTTTGGCGCTCACGTGAAGCGTCCTGTCTTGCACTTGCAGACATCATCCAAGGTCGAAGATACAGTCAGGTACATGATTAATTATTCATGGTCTTATGTTTTTTAATTAGTTGACACAAACTGTACTAAAGTTCAGGTTTTGGATTTCATCTTGGACCAAATTATAACTCACCTTTTGTCTTTTTTCTTCTTTAAGGTTTCTAAGCATTTGAGAAATGTATGGACAACCACTTTCCGAGCAATGGATGACATAAAGGAAACTGTGCGGAATGCTGGTGACAGTTTGTGTCGAGCTATGAGCTCATTGACAATTAGGTTATGTGACGTGTCACTAACTTCTGCTTCTGATGCAAATGAAGCAATGAACATTGTACTACCATACTTGCTTTCTGAAGGCATACTCAGTAAAGTTTCAAGTGTTCAAAAAGCCTCTATTAGTTTGGTCATGAAGCTTGCCAAGGTATTGACAGTTAAACTTCACATCTATTATAGTGAGTTGTACTGTGCAACAGATTCAGTATTTAGCAAAATTGCATGAATATTTTCTCATGTCCTGTATTATGTCTTTAATGAGTGAAAAATGTCATCATAGTACTTTAGACGCATTTGAGTCCTAAACTACTAATCAAACATTGGACCCTGGGTGCCTGCTTCAAAACCATAAGTGGCTTGCCTGTTGCCTTCTCAAGGTGGTGTTGAAGAGAAACATCTTGTTATTTTAATCAGTTTCATATGCTATTTCCACTAAAATAGACTGCAATTCTTCCAGTTTCGTACTATATTGGATGACAATAGGCAAATACTATACTGTTCTTGTGCTACTAAATATTTTTGAAATCTAATTTGTGTTGCTGAGAGAACGCTTCAGAATTAATCTAGCATCTTTCTGAAACAGAAATAAAGTAGAGGAGTCAATTGAAATTTATTGAGAACATTATATTACAGAAGAAATACCTCAACTTATGTCTTCCTTCTGCTCATAGGGTGCTGGTCCTGCCCTTAGGCCACATTTGCCAGAACTTGTCAGCTGTATGCTTGAATGTTTGTCAAGTCTTGAGGATCAAAGGATGAACTATGTTGAGGTATGCTAATTTTGTTTCTTCTCCGTGTGGATTGATGATGATGATGTTTCAGCAGTATTATATCCCACCACTGCAATATCTAATTCCATGCTCTCCTGTATTTGGATAAAAGATGCATGCAGGGAATGTTGGCATCAAAACTGAAAGGCTCGAAAGCTTGCGTATTGCTGTGTCTAAAGATTCTCCAATGTGGGAAACTCTTGATATCTGTATAAAGGTTGTTGACAAGAATTCACTTGATCTATTAGTTCCTCGCCTGGCTCAAATGGTTAGATCAGCTGTTGGTCTTAATACAAGGTCAGGATTTCTTGTACTGTATATCTTATTCAATATAATGTGAACACTTCATTTTATCATTCATGTCCTGCTTGATTTCAGGGTCGGTGTTGCTAGCTTTATCACCTTGTTGGTACAGAAGGTCATGATAGATATCAAACCATTCACACCAACATTATTAAAGTTACTGTTTAATGCTGTTCTGGGGGAAAAGAGTTATGCAGTGAAAAGGGCCTTTGCATCTTCTTGTGCTACAGTTTTGAAATATGCCAGTCCCTCCCAGGCTCAGAAGCTTATCGAAGATACTACCTCTCTACATTCAAGTGGGAAGAACGATCAGTTATCTGGTGCAATTCTTATTAAAGCCTACTTGAGCAATGCAGCAGATGTTCTAAGTGGATACAACGCAGTGGTTATCCCTGTAATTTTTTCTTCAAGGTATGTGAAGAACATTTAACCTTGCATTTTCTTGACTTCTCATATCAATATTCCATATATTCATGATGCTTTGAAGTCAGGATCTTTGAAATACAAAAGTCTTTCCATTTGTATATTAACAAAATATCTGTTTAGGTTTGATGATGACAAAGACACCAGTGCCTTGTATGACGAACTTTGGGAGGATATTCCTAGTAGTGAAAGAGTGACCCTAACACTGTATCTACCAGAAACTGTATCTCTGCTGTGTGATTGCATGTCATCGTCATCATGGGCTGGCAAAAGAAAGGTGCAATCTCTGTTTCATAATTTTTCTATTCATCTATGGATCTACCAGTAACTGGATTGGTAGCAGTAAAAGTAAAAGGTCTTGTAACTTGTAATATACTTATGGTACAGCCCTTTGCTTGCAGTCAGCCAAGGCCATAAAGAAGCTGTGTAATGTTTTGGGAGAATCCCTTTCAGCACACCACCAAAATATTCTCAAATCACTTTTGAAGGAACTACCAGGTCGATTTTGGGAGGTAACTTAATACTATTCTTCATATGCTCATGGGACAAAATTTGATGGACTTTTTAAACATTACCCTGAATCTCTCTTCATGTCTTAGAACATAATTTGTCTGCTTATATTTCTCGACAGGGAAAAGAAGCTATTCTGGATGCACTATCCTCACTGTGTTCTAGTTGTCATGCTGCTATAACTGCAGAAGACTCCAGCTTGCCAAGTGTTATACAGAACGCTGTTTGTGTGGCGTGCAGTAAGAAAACAAAAGTGTACCGTGAAGCAGCTTTCTTATGTTTAGACAAAGTAATCTTTCTTTTTCGTCAATCTTCGTCTCATCTGAGCATTGGACCGCTGTGCACTAGCAGAAGTTGTAGTGTTATTGTTTTGTTGACTAACAATTTCCAGTTTTTCTTTTGAGTGGACCTACACTTTCTTTATCAAAATGGTTGTCAACTTTTTGCAAATAGATGAGTGCCTTTTTGCCTCATACTAAAGGTTCATAAACTCAATCATGTTAGCATTTGATTTCAAACATGTGTACTAAATAGGCGTCTTGGAAAATATTTTATGAAAATAGTTGTGAAGAATACTTCAATCCCGTTAATATTTTGGGACTGTAGATATATACATGAACTGATTTCTCCCTAAATGGTCATAGGTTTTGCAATGAGGTTGATTTTTAGCAAGTTTTGAAGATTTTAGAATTAATACCATTTACTTAAGTTCTTTCATTTTTTTCATCATTTTCAGGTGACTACAGCATTCAGAGATCCAGGATTTTTCAACAGTATTTTTCCTATGTTGTACGAGGTTTCTAACCAATCTGTCGTTTGTAAGGCTAAGGGTTCATCTTCAGTTACCTCATCTGGTACTGCTGGTCAGTCATTGTTTTGAGGCCCTTAATGCATTCTAGTGACTGCCTAACTAAGCTTCTTAGTGCACTAGTATATCCCTTCTCTGCCACTTTTATCAAACTTATGGTTATTTTCTCGCACCACACTTACTATTGTCATGCTATGGAAAAACTTACTTTATATCGATGGTTGATTTTGTTTTTCTAAATCTGAATGTGAAGCATCACGTAAATTTTAGCATATATAATTAGCATTGTTGTTGTTTATGTAGTGTGTTTTAATATTTTTAAAAAATTACAGGCACATAAAACTGTAATGCTTCCTGGCAGGCAATTGTAGTACAAATGTATAGTAGGCATGCAAGTTACTGGTATACTATATCTAATCTATTTAGTTGCATGTTTGAGAAAAGTAATTCATTTTGTTGAATACTTCCTTCAGTCTTGTAGCTTTTTTTGGCTTCTCTTCTGCAGAACAAGATGAAAGTGAAGGTGCTTCTGTTTCTCTTGATAAAGTGCTCAATTGTGTCACGTCTTGCATTAATATTGCTTTTCCGGAGGACATTATCAACCGAAAGAAGGATGTTTTAGAAATAATATTAAATTCTCTTTCACCTGAGGAGAGTTGGCATGGTAATAATCAAATGTGGACCTTTAATATATTATGAGCATACGTTTTTAATATTTATCTTTGATTTCAAGATTGTCATATTAATGTATGTATCTTTCTTCATGAGTAGTTAAATTGTCGTCCTTCTTATGTATCAAAGAGTTGTGCAACAAATTTCACAGTACTGTTGATACTGACACCTGGCCACAAGATGCATTTTGCTTGGTTCAGGAGGTATATTCTAAATTTATTCGATCTATTCTAAAGTTGCCATTATTTTTCCTTGATTCTGATAGATTTTATTTTATTTTCAGCTATTCCATTTGGTGTCACCAAAAATAGTAGAGTCCATACGCCTAGTTAAGATCGTTCAGGTAAGATTCTGTACACCTAATGGGAGCAGCTTAGAGACTTTCCATTTGGAATATATTATATGTACTTTCTTTATATTTACAAAATATATCCTCGTAAATATTAAATGTACTTTCTTGATCATAGCAATATAGCACTAGGCATATTTGACATAGTATTTGGAATATATTATATGTACTTTCTTTATATTTACAAAATATATCCTCGTAAATATTAAATAGGTACGTAATTTTAGAAACCAATGGATTCTTGTTTGTGGAAAATATGTTGAGTTTCTGATTAGCAGTTGGCACCTAGAGTATAGCCTTATTTCTTATTAACTGTCTCGTGTTCTCAGTTTCATACTGCTGCTTCGGAGTGCCTTCTTGAATTGAGCAAGTTGTATAGAGACTTTCCATTGACAACCAGAACAGAGGTCAAGTTTGAGGATGAACTTTCTGAACTTTGTGAGTCTGAAAAAGGCGAACAAGCCAAGGCACTTTTGAAGCAATGTCTGGTCATTCTAAAAAATCTGCCTGGAGTAACCATGGCAATCGATTAAAGCAACTCTTTGTGAAACATGTAAATCTAAGTGCAATTTGAGGTCATGATTGTATTGTACATTCATTCAGATTCAGATATGCAATATAGTACCAAATGACGGCAAGTTCTCCCTCCCTTTTGTCATGATGCGGGACAAGAAAATACCATACTTATTATGTGATTTCTTTGAGGGGCACATTCTTTGCTCATTGTGCACAATATTCTATTACATATGTCTGTTGGGAACTGCAACAACAAATGTGGTCCAGTGTACAGTCAAATGTGAAGTCTGCCCTAAACACCAAAGCCCGTAAAGTGATCTTCAGGAAATGTCAAAGGATATAACACAAATATATGTGAATAATACCCAAATGCAAACTGAGAGACGATTCATATGATTTATTGCCTAAGTAAACGTGTGTGAATTGTGATGAAGCCAACTTAAGCATTTTCCCTCAGAAAAAAAAAATCATCTTCAGCTAGTCATAAATTGGTTAGCTTCCGCAGAGCAGTAGCAGTTTTGGAACCCAATGGCCTTCCCAAATGTTTGGAGATGTAATCGCCAGCCTCCATGAGCTTGTTGAGGTCGAGGTTGGTCTCTATCCCCAGGCCATGGAGCATGTACACGACGTCCTCGGTGGCAACATTGCCAGTGGCGCCCTTCGCGTACGGGCAGCCTCCGAGGCCTGACACTGATGAGTCCACTATGCTGATCCCCATCTGACGCAGCAACGAAAATTTTAGTCTAATAACGTGACATTTCCGGAACTGTTATGGGCTTATGGTGGCAAGATATAGAAAATCTATCTTTACTTACTTGAAGGGAGGCTAGGATGTTGGCAAGGGCTTGGCCGTAGGTGTCGTGGAAATGAACTGCAATCTTGTCTACTGGAACAAAGGACATGACAGCTTCAAGCATAGCAACTACACTACCTGAAACAGACAACATAACAAAGACAGGCTGTGAGATACAGAACTCGTTCTTTTTCCCTGAAAATGAGAAAGGATATGCAACTCATGCAATCACCACCAGGATTTTTTTTCCCAAAATAGTACAGATGAATAACTTTGCTACTTTGATCAGTTTCCACGTGCTATTCAAGTACAGTGAAGCTAGAAAAAGGGTATGCACAAGCAATAAAAATCAGTACCTGGTGTACCAACACCAATTGTATCACCAAGTGAAATCTCTGAGCAGCCCATGTTATAGAGCTCCTTAGCTACATACGCAACCTTCGATGGTTGGATTGCACCTTCAATGGGGCAAGCAATCACACATGAAACATACCTAGAAACAGAGGAAGCAACAGTCAGATCGGAATGCAGCCCAACAGTTTCAAGCTTCAAGAGGATAAATGTTTACTAACGTACCCACGGATACGTAGCCCATGTCTCTTGGCTGCAGCAGTAACATCACGGTACCGTACAAGACTTTCCTCAATGGTACAATTAATGTTTGACTTAGAGAAGGATTCAGAGGCAGATGCAAAAACTGCAATTTCTTTTGCACCAGCTGCAACCGCAGACTCAAATCCCTGTAAAAACACATTCATCATTTTATATAAGATTGTTTAATGTTGTTGTCACCATGCAGTAAAATCCTTTGAAAAAATATACAACTTACTCTGAGGTTAGGAGTTAACACTGGAAACCGGACATTTGGCACTTGTGGGATCCCACTTAGTACATCCTTTGCATCAGCTAGCTGCAGTTTTCAAACCCAGCGAAATAAGACAATCATGACCATCTGATGGATTATACCCAATTATCCTCCCTATGATTTTAATTTAAGGGCATCACCTGCGGCACCCATTTAGGCGAAACAAAACTTGTGGCTTCAACTACTGATAAGCCTGCAGCCACTAATTTGTGTATCAGCTGGATCTTTACAGATGTCGGTACATTGTTTTTCTCATTCTGCAGACCATCACGTGGTCCCACTTCAACTATCTTGACAAACCTTGGTAGATCACTCAGAACCTGAACGATCAAGGAGAACACGATGGTACTATTATCATGACACGTGGCTACCTTATGATGAAAAAAAATCGATTTATAGCAAGATACAAAAATTATGATGACATAACAGTATTATCAGACCAGTCTTATTTGTGCAATTTAAACTACCTTGCGAGGAAGATCTCTAAGGTCGACTCCATCACAGGATGAATTGGCATTATGGTATTGCGGTTTCCATAGATGAGAATTTCCATGGAAGGTCATCTGACTGCTACTATTGCAGGAGTTGTTGTACCTGAAAGTAAATCAACGATGTGCAATTTTCACATCATTCCTTCACTATACCCAGGTTTTCGAAGAAAGCAATTAGTAAAGTGACACTGATTGTTCGTTTCACTTGAGGATTGATGTCGGTTGTTCATAATCATATGTCTCTCTAAATATTGGAAAATTCAAAGGATGAAAGGGGAACATTTTATTTTCCCAGCAGGAGGCTACATTCAGGATAGTAAAACTTACTTGCCAGTGTCGCGGTCATCAGCTATTGCCCTGCGCCACGCACCTGGCGAAGAGAACCTTTCAAGTCTGTTAATACTCAACTTGGGAAGGTCTCCGAGACCAAGTGGCTCCTCGAGACTTGACATTCTGCAAAACGAGGTTGTGAATGAGCATCCTCTGTGAACTGCACTGGATACTGAATTTAGGAGCTGAGGCGTGTAGTATGGATAGCTCCAACTTATGGAGGCAAATGTACGGTTTCGTGGACAGTTAACATCCAGAAATGGATCGTTTCTTTTCTTTTTTCACGGGGCAGGGATTGAATTTGATGTTTGTGAGGCCTGTACCTAGTTACAGGTAAAGTCCTACTGCTAAAAAGTCGGACGCTTCATATGCCAATTGCACAATGCCTAACAGCTACAAATAACATTTTGCTCAAGAAAAAATTGGCATGCAGATATTGTTCCCCTGTTCTTGAGGCAATAGAGCGCTGCTGCACTTGAACGAAAGTTCACCCTGCTTATGTCCTAACGAAATTCCAGGAACAAAGCTGAAAAGACCATGCGTGACATCGAAACAGAGACCTAGGCAAAAGAATCGGAGGAAGATGGAAAAGAAACAAGAACGAGAAATGATCCATCCGCGAAAGGGCATGCTGCATACCTCGATCGATGGGTCGATAAACACGAGGCCTGCTGCTGACGAACACGGCCGATGATAGGCGCAAGTATAGCTACGGTGAGTCGTCGTCAGAGCTAAATCGCCAGACCGATCGATGGGTGCAGGGATCCGTCGCTCGAATCTGACGCGAACCGCTGCGGAAATGATTCTTTAGTTTGGTGGAGTTGGAACGGAGATGGAGAGAGAGGTCGCAGCTGCTGCTGCTGCCTCCGCGTCTCCTTACAACTTGGGTCTGGTCCGTGGTCCACGCCTCAACCTCTTGCGGGCCCACCGTGTCGACGGGTGCGGAGTTATGAGCCCCGGCGCAGGGAGTGACTTGGTGCTTTTCATCGGTGGTTGGGTGAGCGACCGGCCGGACACATGACGAACCTAACTCGGTCTCCTCCTCACGAGCTCTTACCGGTTCGGGTTTGCAAACTAAAAAGTGGGCATTTATTTATTGAAAGGAACAGAAATGAGCTCAATTGACAATAAGACTCTACAAGACCACAAGACTGATTCTCACCGGTGGTACCAGACCATGAACGTCCACATGGTTCATTTTCTTCCATTTTTTGTGGATGTGGTTTAACTTATTTAGTGATTTGGACTAAGTACAAAAATATGATCAGAAATTATACATGTGGATGATACGAGATATGGTGCTGAAAGTTATGACACTTGTCAATCAAAATTAAATATTTCCATGTTCTTAATAAGCGACAATGCTATTCATAATGACATCATTATATGTTACCTTGATATGTTATGAGATTCTTTATTATGACACACAATACTAACTCAATTCATGTGTTATAATAGTTCTCTTGTGTAGCGATGCAAATAACTATTATGATTTGTATATTAATAATGTATGACATAGGTTATTTATAATGCTATCGAGAGTAGCATTGACTGAGTCACTATACTGTAATCTTAGGGTTCATGACCCATTCATTAAAGTTTAATATTTTTGTCTCTAATTTGCAATCTTGTTCTTTAGATTTAGATTATCAAACATCTAGAAAATTCTCACTTTGTTATTTGTTAACAATATATATTTTCATTCATGGCATTTATAAATTTCATATTTTTCTTTCAAATTATGATGCACTCCTTCGAAAAGAACCAACAAATGAAAAAAAAACATGGTTAACAACATCATTTTTAGGCACTTATGGCCTGTTTTCAAATTATGGGCTCACAATGCCTGCCGTGTCTGTGGAACAATTTTACAAATTTCAGCAAAGACGAATTTCTTCCAGAACCCTAGCAAAACCTTCCCCGCGCCTCCCCCGTCCCCGCCGTCCTCAACCTTCACCAGCTGCCATGACGGCGGCCGCAGATAAGGGCGAAGCTGCGATGGCGCAGCTGCGCAACGCCGATCCGGCCCTCTTCCTCTCCCCATCAGCCGACCTCGCCGCCGCCGCCCGGGAGGCCTCGCAGCACATCTACTCCTCGCTGGTGACTTTCTCCCCTGCACAACCGCCTCCGCTCCCGAGCCTCCTCGCGGGCCCTGCCTTCGACGCTGAGCAGATTTGGTCCCAGATCGAGCTGCTGGCTCGCCCACTCCTTCCCCACCTGCGACGCCAGCTCCGCCGCCTCGAGCAGCAACCCCCATCGCAACCGCAGGCGGCGCCTCGTGTAGAGTCGCCTGCGGGCGCTGAGGAGGAGCAATCAGAGGAGGACGAGGAAGATAGCGAATTGGAGGAGTTGAAAGAGGAGGAAGAGGAGTTGGAGGACTCAGATGATGAAGATGAAATGGCCGAGGATGATGAGGAAGATGAAGAGGAGTTGGATGATAAAGGAGGGAATGGAGTGGAGGACAAGTTCCTGAAGACAAAGCACCTGGAAGAGTTCCTGGAGCAGGCTGAGGAAGAGGAGTATGGCGGGGGTGCCAAGCGAGGAGAAAAGAAGGCAAAGAAAAACTGGATGGAGGAGGATAGTGACGACGACGACGAGGGCATGGAGGATGATGAAGATGATGAGGAGGATGAAGATGAATTGGATGTAAGGAATTTGTGACAATCCTCTCTTTTTACACTAAGTGAGATAAATTTCAGCTCTTATAAGAAACAAAGATTAGAACCATAAATTGGACCTAGCTCAGGTAATCAAGTCAGAATGCAATAGCAAAATAACTCAGTGGTATCTATTGGAACTAATTGGGCCGTTTGTGCAGTTGGAATGTTTAGTTGTTTTGTTATGTAACCTCATGTACGCCATATTTGTGTTCTTGAATCTTGATTAGCTTTGTTATTCATTATTGTTTTGTTGACTGTAGTTGGAAGATTTTGAGGATGATGAAGAAGAAGATGAAGGAAAAACTGGCGGAGATATAATGTAAGTCTCATATACAAGTTTGGGCTGTACAGTTATAACGATAGATGATTTATAAGCTGCAAACCAGTTCGGAATAGATATTTATTTGACTTCAAAATACTGGGGTTCAGGGATTCAGATAGATGCTTGTATGTTAAAATATCTTAGTCATTTGAAAATTTGAATAACCTGAACAGTGTCCCATTAATTTTTCCCTGATTTTATTCTGCTATCTTGGGGACATGAACTCTCTTGATTTTATGCCATGAATCTATTATAGGCATTTGGGTTTTCTTGAGATGCCAAATTTAAAAGGAGCGCATTTAAACAGAACCCAAATGCTTGCATGAGGATTTTAATTAACCTGTTCATTATTCAAAACAGAATCCAAATACTTGAATATCATGACATATGTTGCACAATGCTTTAACCAGCAAGGTTTGTCTTTTCAGGTACAAGGATTTTTTTGAGAAAGAATCTAAGCAAGTCAAGAGTAGAGACAGTTCCATGAAAAAAGTTCAGTTCAAGGTTGAAGGACATGAAAATGATCTTGATGGCAGTGAAAATGATGATGATGATGGTGATGATGATGATGATGATGATGATGTCGGTACAAATTTAGATCTACTTCAAGTTGAAATATTCACATATAGTAGTTTTAACCATTTTCCCCTTTCTGCAGGAACAAGATGAACAGGGCCTCTCAACTTATGAGAAGGAGCGCCTTAAGAAGCGTGCTGAAATAGAACAAATGGAGAAAGCTGTTCTTGAACCCAGCACATGGACCATGCAGGGAGAGGTAACAAATAGTATGCATTTTATACTTTTCAGAACTACACAGAATAGTGCCTTCTAACCTTTTGTTGATGATACCTATTACCATTTGATTTGAATTGTGAATAAACTAATCAGTCTATTGCGTAGGTTACTGCTTCCAGGAGGCCCAAAAACAGTGCCCTAGAAGTGGACCTTGATTTTGAGCACAACGTAAGGCCTGCACCTATAATAACTGAGGAAGTCACGGCTTCTCTTGAAGAGATGATAAAGAAAAGAATTGCAGAGGTACATGTTTTCATTTTGCCTTTTGATCTGCTAATCTGTTCAGCTTCAGCAATAATAGTTTGGCATCACTTTTATTTGCACTGGGTATTGGGTCGCTGAGTAAGTTATTGACATCACTTTCTATGTTTCGGTTACCAGTATTTTTATTTGGTTTCCTGGTTCCTTACAGGGTCATTATGATGATGTGGAGAAACCTGCTCTCTTGCCAACTAAAGCTCCAAAGGAGCGTAAGGAGATGGTATGATTTTACTTTTGTGCATTAACTAGACTTTTTTCATGTTAGTCATAATATTAAATATTTAAATTCAACATATATCTTACAGTTATGAGTATTGTTCTAACAGGATGAAAGTAAGAGCAAGAAGGGGCTTGCTGAACTCTACGAGGTTTGCACTATCACGATACATTTTCATATAATCAGTATTAGTAATTTAGTTTAGGCAAAATTTGCTGGTTTTTTAGGGAAAACAAGCCATTTACTTTTGATGATCTTGTTTATCCAGGAAGATTATGCTCAGAAAACTGGCCTGGCACCTGCCCCGCTTTCTATTTCAGATGAACTGAAGAAAGAGGTGAGTAACTTATTGCTGCTTCCAAGAATCCAAGGGAAGATAATCTCTTTCATTGCGAATATAGTTAGCGTCTGATCTCATCGGTGTCAGATTTCCCATATTCTAATCAATGTTTTACTTTCTTACCTTTGAGTTCATGGCATATGTTATTATGCGCATATAATGAACAATCTTATAGTCATTGCCTATTTTGAACACTGCAATGTCATTAAGATTTGCAGTTAGGTTTTGGGTTAGTATTCTAGATGGTTTTCACAATATGAAGAAGAAGAAATATACCTTTTGATAATGGTGACTGACTAGCCCTGGACATGCGATCAACTAGACTATTTGGCAATTTTCGTTTGATTTTGAGTTACTGTTTTTGTAAATGAGATGAAGTGGATTCCTGTAGTAAGTTACCACAGTTATCTTTCGATTAGCATATAGAGTCTTATAGAGATAAAAGGTTGTGCTTTACATGTATCATTTTGGCGTACATTGGTCCTTTGTCTCTTGTTTATATATGTTTGTGCCATCATTCCATTGATCCTACATGCATCAGTATGATGTTTGCTGTTAGCTAACTGATATGTAATGTTTGTTTCCATCCAGGCAAATGCTTTATTTAAGAGGATATGCTTGAAGTTGGATGCACTGTCACATTTCCACTTTGCTCCAAAGCCGGTACAGTTATTTTTTGAAGTTTAATATATATTAATACATTGAAATTTGCGGCTTTCTGCACTAATTGAAATATGTTTCTCAGGTCATTGAGGACATGTCTATACAAGCAAACGTACCTGCTCTAGCAATGGAAGAGGTACCAAATCTCCTGTTAATTTTGTCACGATGTTGCTCTCTTTGAGTATTTGAAGTAAATGATTTCTGCCTTGTAGATTGCACCTGTAGCTGTTTCAGATGCTGCAATGCTTGCCCCCGAAGAAATTTTTGATGGGAAGGGTGACATTAAAGAAGATGCAGAACTTACACAAGCTGAGCGAAAGAGGAGACGAGCTAACAAGAAAAGGAAATACGCAGGTAATTGTCTTACTTCTGAACCCTCACATGCAACCAGATCTGGATAGTGCTACATATTCCCCTCTCAACATTCTGTAACAGTTGAAGCAAATGTTGAATAAATCCCCTTGTCTTTTGCAATACAGAATCACACAAGGAGAGGCCAACCAAGTTGCAGAAAGATGCTTAATAGCGTCGAAGCATTTACAGCTCCTTGCCTGCTGTTCTAAATCAGCAAGTTTTTATGGCAAGCTCCAGCAGTGCAGATGCATCGGTTTTGCTATCGACACCTCACCTTTTTGTGCTAAAATGTTATGCTTCAGTCTGCGGCTTGATGAGTTGATATCAAGAGGCGTGCAATTTTGAAGGTGCCAAAGTGGCGTGCCCCCTCAAATTGAAAGTGAGAAAGTTGACGTGTACCATTTTTGGGTGTGTAGTAGTTGAGTTGGATCAGCATAAAGGTCTATTGTTTGATTGTCGGAGCTTCTCCGCATGTTAAACAATCCATGTAAGGAAACAAGATCAAGCAGGATTTCATTATTTGTGTCATGTCTCATTTGATCTGGTGTAGACAGACGCGAAGTAAAGGAAAGTACCGAATCGCTGCATTGACAATAGCAATAGGAACAGGAAAATGAGTTTCATTTTTTCGCCTACCTGGATCATCAAGTGAAACTTATTCTTTACATTGACTACATAATAAAAGAAAGTAAAAGATCCAAATACAGGAACAGCAGCACTGGTATCGCAGGAGGAACATCCTTTAACGGCACTAGCTTAGTCATCTCAAATTTCTGAACATCCTGATGACTAAGGATGCAGGTGGGCTACCCACTGGGTAGTTGTGGGTCAACCCCCTACTTTATTTGCTCTTCTAAATTAATAAGGTGGAGATGAATCTTAGTTCATTTGAGAGAAATTTGGACCGACCCATTAACTAAAAAAACAACAAACTTGCATCCGTACTGATGACGCTGCCGAGTGAGGTGAGTAGAAATGGAAGCTCAAGAAACTATGGTGCCCAGTGTGGCAACATTGAATGAAGTCGCTTGAGATGGTGACAGTAATTTCGGCGTTTGGGTCGTGGCCTACGGGAGCGAGTGGGCTCCAGACAAACAGGAAGGTGCGGATGTGAGGACATGTCTATTCATTTTTTAAAAAGGTTTTTTTTTTAGAGGAATTTGCATTTTCTTCATGAGTGGAGTGGGCTTGCTTTGGTGCTCCTAAGACGCATGATCATGTAGGGCCAAAGCCCAGCCACTCAGCCCACCATTTGCTGGAGCCCAACTCCCGGATTCAAAGCGCGCGCCTCCCGTCGTCTTCTCCTCCGTGCTATTAGAGCAACTCTAACTCTTTTTTTTTCTTATTATCTAAACATAAAAATCTATCATATAGGGAATGAGAATAAAAAAACTTTTTTATTAGTTTTTCTTTCTCATTCCTTTGATTAGATGATCAACTAAATCCAGTCCACCATCCCCTCTATGAAGGGGATCACCATTTCCTCATGTAAATGGTAGATTCTACCCTTTTAGGTGATAGAATAGGTAAACTGTTACAACATTATCACCTATAATTTAAAAAATAGGTTAAAAGAATTTCTTTTAATCTTTTTTAGATGATGAGATTAAAGAGGAATGGTTGAAGTTGCTCTTAGTACCACCGCCGCCTTGTGTTCTGTCTTGGCCACAATTATGGAAACTTTTTTGGGGAAACTGGAATTAGACTCGGATACACAGCCTGCAGTTGCCAATCCAAACTGCGTACGAGTTGTGTATAGCGCGTACTTATTACGTCGGATTATTGAAGGCCAAACTCCGAGTCGGATGCGCGCGGCAATCCGAGCTCGCTCGCCCCTCCCACCCACCAGACGCGGCGCGTTCTTCGCTCGCCGCGGCCGCGCGTGCTTCGCCCCAAACCTATAAATCCAAAGGCACCAGTCCCCTCTCCGCACAGCACGCCCAATCCAACCCAGCGCCCTTTCTCTCTCCCTTTCTTTGAGACAATGGCGCCGCCAATCGAGAGCGTGCTCCAGCTAGGGTTCCGCTTCGAGCCGACGCCCAAGGACGCCGTCACCTACTACCTCCCGCGCCTCATCGCCGGCGAGCCGATGCACCCCGCCATCCGCCCCTTCGTCCACGCCGCCGACGTCTACTCGTGCGAGCCCGGCGCCCTCGCCGCCCAGTTCCGCCCCACGCCCAAGACCGGCGACCGGTTCTTCTTCACCACATGCAAGCTTCAGCCGCGCAAGCAGCAGGGGAAATCCATCAGAGCCTCGCGCGTCGCCGGCCCTGGAACCTGGCACTCGCAGGGCCACGTCGTAGACGTCAAGGACGGAGCTGATGGCGTCAAGATCGGCGAGGTCAAGAAGCTTCGGTACAAGAAGGGCGGCGTGTTCACGGATTGGCTCATGGACGAGTACTCGATGATGAGCCAATCCATGGTGGGCGCCAACAAGCAGTTCGTGCTCTGCAAGATTTACGTCTCGCCTAGGGCCGCGCCGGACTCCGTCGCGCGCCAAGAATCCGATTCTTTCGTCTCCGCGCCGCCCGTCGTCAAGAGACCAGCGGCGGCGCCGCCGGTCGCCGAGCAGCCGAGCACCAAGCGAGTCCGAGTTGCTGCAGCAGCCGTCCCGATCCCGACCCCTCCGGTGGCGCAGCCGCCGCCATTGCCATCCACGCCCGTCCCGACCCGTGCAGCGGCGGCTCAGCCGTCCATCCATGCCTCGACGTCGGCGCCTTCAGAGTCTTGCTCGCCGATGGCTGCTCGTGACCCCTTCTGCACCCCTGCTGCGGCCCAAGAAGAAGAAGATGACGACGACTTCGATTTCGACTTTGCCAAGACGATTGAAGGCGTCTTAGAGGAGCAAGCAGAGGAGGATGCGCCGTCCGCTGAAGCTGACGATGACGATGACACGGACTGGTTCGGGCCAATGATGACCAATGTGTGCAGCGAACCGTTCGACGCTGCAATGGCTCGGGAACATGGCCTCATGATGATGCCTACCTCTGCTTGTTACTAGACGGCACAACAACAGCTGACCAAGAAGAGATCAAGAAGAAGGCTTCCTTAATTAAGCACAATCTTCTGCTAGTGCTAGTACAGGATAGGATGCTCTCGTTGTATTGTATGTGAAGAGCACATTAATTGCTCTTCTTGATGTGGATGAGATTACGACATGGTTGTAATGTAACTCGGACGAATGTTTGATTCTTCTGACGAGAACTAAAGGTGTTTTTGATGCATGTTGTAGCTACAACTTCCAGATTTCTTCTGCAGATCGATTTCTTGCTATGTTTATTAATCTGTGTAGCACAACTATATACAACTTTACCAAAGCCCGATTTGTTTCTTTTTGAATGGTGCCAACTGCCAAAAGCCCATCTTCGGACCAACATGATATGTAAGGCTAGCAAAAGATTTGAACTCTGAAAAACAGTACATGAAGTATCCTGAAGAAGTTGCATTCAGTGGGTTCAGAACTGAACAGGATCAGATACCATCTTAGCCAATTCTCAGTTTACTATCTTTTCATTAAAATGGGTTTCTGCGTTTGAAGCAGCAATGTGTGTTTGAACAGTTTACCATCTTAGTCGACCCATTTGAAGCAGCATTTGCAGAGGAAGCAGAGTGAGTTTAACAATGTGTGTTTCGACAGGAGCAGTAGTGTCAGCTGACCAACACCTCTCTCGATCGAAGAAGCCTTAACGATCGTGTCTTCTAGACTAGGATGGCAACGCGTGTAAGTTCTGTGGATGAAATCTAGTCCTGAATGTAACCAGTACGTTGTATGTTCAATTTGGTTCGGGCAGAGATCTCCTGTCCAAACGCTAATACATGCGTCACCGTCTCACTAAACTTTGGGCCTGATGACGACGCGGACTGGTTCGCGGTCGCTCAAGCCAGTGAACTAGCAAGTGCACAGCCAAAGAGACCCGTTCGACGCTGCAATCGGCCGGCAAGCGATCCCGATGACGCCTGTTTGCTAGACGCAGCTGCCGAGGCTGAAACTCTGCTTTTCTTCAGATGATGAAGTTTCCGCCTGGATGTAATAACTCTGTAGCGTATGTGGATGAGATTGCCACATGGTTGTAATGAAACTCGGACGAATGTTTGATTCTTCCGACGACAACTAAAGGTGTTTGCTGCATGTTGTAACTAAAGATTCGATGACGAACCAGGTTTTTTAATCTGTCTGCCACAACTATCTACAACTTACCAGAGCCCAATTTGTTTCTTTTGTCTTTTTTAAGTGTCTCAAAGCCCATCTGATGCTGACGAACATGATATGTAAGGCCTGTGAAAGGTGCAAACTCTGAAAAACAGTACATAAAGCACCCTGATGAAGTTGCATTCTAAAATAATTAAGGCTTTAGAAGGTTCAGAGCTGAACAGGATCAGTTACCATCTTGAGCCAATGCTCAGTTTACTGTCTTCTCATAAAAAAAAATGGATTTCTGATTAAGAAGCTACAATTCTACAATGGGTGCTTTAAAAGGTTCAAAACTGAATAGCGTGTCAAAGGAGGAACAAATCTTTTCATAAAAAAGATTTCTGATTAAGGCCTGCAAAAAAGGTGAAAAACACTACATAAAGCACCCCAGAGAAGCTGCTGCAATCAGAAATAATGGATGATTTAAAAGGTTCCAAACTGAATAGCGTCAAAGGAGGTACAAATCTTTTCATAAAAAAATATTTCTGATTAAGGCCTGCAAAAAGGTGAAAAACAGTACATAAAGCACCCCAAAGAAGCTGCTGCAATCAGAAATAATGGATGATTTAAAAGGCTCCAAACTGAATAACGTCAGTTAACATTTGCAGCCAATATCAGTACTCTCCCTAACTCAGTAATTCCCTCCCTTTACACCAGTGTATAATTGTACCACCTGAACACCACACTGAAATCACATCAACTACTGCACACCACCCTATGCTCCCAAATTTGTAACAGGTCCTTTAAACCATTGCCTGGCACTGAGAATCCACGACGACACAACGAGTGTGAAGAGACCACCCACTGCTACGGGAGTGTAGTTGAGGGTGTTCTTGGACACCGGGTATGACACAGGTAGTGAGAAGAGGACGGTGATGGTTGCTACCCAGATGACGGCAATCCAGCCCACAAGCACGCCGTACCGACCAAGGTTGAAAGGGCCTGGCACAAAGCAATTGCGTGCCAAAGTTATCCGGAAGAGGGTCGGTAGCGCGTAGGTGATGCAGAGGGCAGTGGTGGAGACCGAAGCCATTGCTTGGAATGCGACAAGGCTACCCAGTGACTGCATTGGGAGGAATCCTAGTGAGCCGTTTGTTTATCAAATGTCATAGTACAATAGGATTGAGATGAAGTATCATATCTGAATGGTTTTGAAGTCATTTAATTACCGGCAACGCCATGCAAAGGGAAATGAAAGCTGAGAGCCATACAGCATTTATCGGCACTTCTTGCTTATTAACTTTGTGCCACACAGATGAAAATGGCATTGCCCCATCTCTTGAGAATGCGTAAGTCATCCTAATCAAAACAACAAAGCCAGGAGTGAGTTATCTTCTCTCTATTGAAAATTCCAATCAGAAGTAAGCAGAGGATCACCTCGAGTTGCTAGTCACTGAGCCCATGCCACAGAAGTATATGGCAACAGCAACAATCCCCAGGCAGATGATTCCTCCGACACCATTACCATATCGGCTTTTGAAGGCGAGATAGAATACTTCAGCAATTGCATACCCTCCCGCATCATTGTCAGTGCTCAAGAGGTAGGGAATATCCTTCACTGCAAATGTGATGCCAAGTAAGTAGCCCCAACCTACTACTAAAGATATACCAATTGCACTGATTATACCAACCGGGCCATTCCAGTCTGCATTTTTTGTTTCTTCAGTCTACATGGATAAATTTAGAACCAACGCATCAGAACTATGCTAGTTTATACTGTAATAATGAACTTAGGGAGTAGTGCTGGAGGTACCATATGAGCAGATGCGTCGTATCCTGTAAATGTGTATTGGCTCATCAAGAGCCCCAGCACAAAGATGTAGAAGTTACTATGGATTCCCGCACTGTTATTGGTGTTGAAATGGGTCAAAACAAATTTAGCACTTGCTCTCTCTGTAGCAACAATTGGTACTGCAAACATCAGTGCAAAGACACCTACAGAGGACAAATACCTTCCACATCTCAGGAACCTTAGCCTTTTGTTAATAAAGTAAACACTAATATGTGTGGTTTTCTAAATGAAGAGACTCAAGTCAGTAGAGGCATTACCTAACACATTCCAAGCAGCAGCAAAATTCCCGATGGAAGATAGCACAGAAATAGAGAAGCTGTTAATGATGCCGTGGCTCAGCAAAATCCCAGCGTGTATTGCAATGACAACGTACTTTGATGCCAAGTAACCCCCGTCATTGTTCCCACCAGTGCTAAGCAGGATGATCACCTGAATCAGCTGTGCTAGAGAAAAGTTTATGCTGGCTATGCCTGCCCACTACAGAGACAAAGATGTGATTAACAGTTGTCTAGGACTGAAAGTTGAGGTGTAGAGAAACGACTTGTTACCTGCCCAACAATGTTGAACCTGCAAGATAAATAAAGAAAAATAAGCTATTAGAGCCTAGAAACAAAGC
This sequence comes from Eleusine indica, assembly GCA_030378355.1. NCBI lineage: Eukaryota > Viridiplantae > Streptophyta > Magnoliopsida > Poales > Poaceae > Eleusine > Eleusine indica. The sequence goes on from CM059494.1 coordinate 54,458,723, forward strand.
ATTGCAAATGTGAAATCACTAGATGCACAATATGAGACAATGTCAAAATGGAAGTTATGAACTCTATGGTTTCAGATTAAAAGGACAAACATGAATGCACTCTAGTTATGACATCTTCATGAATTGACCCGTACCCATCAAGTCTAGGCAATCAGGAGAGTGTTTCTTGCCACAAGTTGTTGTCCCAAATTTTGGTAAAATGTGTCTATGTCACTATGTGGCAGCAGCAAGCCAGCAACCATTTCACATTACTAAATGCATACCGAAAAATAGCGCTCCAAGCCACAGGTAGCACATCACTATCAATCCTATCAATGATCGGCACGCTTGACACATCATCCAATCTGACTTTTGTAGGCAGTCAGCATGCAAAATTTTGTAACTTTCCTCTTGCATAATAGTATCAAAACAGACATGTTGACCAGGACCTTTTTTTTGTTCTTTTTGAGGAAATGACCAGGGCCCATTATTATTACCCACAAAGATTCAGTCTGTAGTCAGGGCACTACAACAGAGTAGTACAAATTCACCTTATTTTCCTCTCTTAATCGCTTATAAGCGGCTACAACAAAATGGATGAGAACTGGAACTGCAATAGAAAAACGGATAAGAACTGGAGCAGAGACGAGTGTAAAATTATTACCATCCGGTGATCCAGGAGGCGAAGGGCGCCCACCGGTGGCCGGAGAGGCGGGCGCTCCAGTAGTAGAGGCCGCCGGAGGTGGGGAAGGCGGAGCAGATCTCGGCCATGGAGAGGCCGACGGCCATGGTGAATGCTCCGGCGACGAACCAGCCGAGTGTCATGGTGGCCGGGCCGCCGAAGGTGAGGCCCGTGTTGTAGAGCGTGGTGACACCCGTCAGCACCGAGAGGATGTTGAAGGAGATGCAGAAGTTGGAAAGCACCCTGCTTGATCAGTGGACGGATGGTCATGGCGGAAGAAGCAGTGAGTGAAGTGGGTCAACGCGATAGAGGCGCGAGGACGTACGAGAGGTGGCGCTTCAGCTCCTGCTTGTATCCGAGCTCGCGGAGGCGGGCGTCGTCGGAGACGGAGGCGTCGACGGCGACGCCCGCCGCCGCCGGGGGCTTGTTCCACGTCATGGCGCGGTTGGCTTGGCAGGTTGCAGAGTGGTGCGGTGCCGGATGGGAGCAGGAGGCGCTGAGACTGAGAGAGACAAGGGAGGAGTCAAAGGCGGGGAAGAATTTTATCAACAAAAAAAAGGCGGGGAAGAAGATGATGAGTGTGGGCCCGGCCTACCAGTGGGGATGGAGCCGTGCTGTCAACAAAAGTCGTCGACGGCGTCCAGCGTGGACTTCGGTGGGGCCCGCGGATCTTGTGATAGACACAGAATCTTTTTTTTTTTTGGCGGCGTAATCGGCACAGGATCTGCTCGTGATTCCACGTCAATGGTCATCGCTCATTACCTTCACTGGTAATCAATGCTCCGAGTTGAGACAAGGTTTACATAACCGAATGAACCGGTAAAATCGGTTTACCGGTTAACCGGAAAACCACAATACTAACCGGTTAATCGGATAAAAATCGATTTAGAGAGTCGGCGATCAGTAACCGGTTAACCGCCGGTTGCACCGGTTAACCGACGGTTTTGATGGTTAACCGGTTGATTATACCGGTTTTTATCATAGAATTTCAAAAATAAATTTTTAAATTCACATTTGACGGTTAACCAACCGGTTACACCGGTTAACCGGTCGGTTTTTCCGGTCAACCACTCGGTTTTACCGGTTTTAATATATATAAAATTTTTTGAATTTTAAAAATATTTAAATCAAAACCGACGGTTAATCGTCCGATCGGGATAACCGGTCCGGACCGGTTTTCCGGTTAACCGCAGTTTTGTTAACCTTGGCTGAGACTACTAGATTAGTACAGAACAGTATGAACAAAATAACCAGGTAATCACATTCACTTGATGCATGTTGCAGCCGCTAGTCAAGGATAAACAATTGAACATTATAAAAAAAAAGGATAAACAATTGAAGAAATGTTGCGCCAGCTTCGTCAATCTTTTGCTTAAGGAATATCTGGATTTTTCGTTTGTCGGGGATAAATAGGTGATGCATCGAGAAAGGGGATTAGACACCAAAATTTGTACTAACGTGACATTCACCTCAAGCACCAAAACAGAAGAACAATATGAAGGCAAATGTCACGTGCTATAAAAGCAATTCACCGCATCACACACAGGTGCTTTGTTACGGTGCTGGATGGCCCAATGATCCATATAATACAAATTTATTGTGAAGTATAAAACGAATGTTGTTCTTTCCTCAAAAATTTGAGAGAAAAAAAAAACGTTGGTTATACTACGTACAAATGCGAGGCAACTCTGAATGGAAGTGGAAGAAGAAGATGAAGAACCCGGCGGGCAGTGCGCCGTGCTCTCATTTCCTGGTCGCCTGCCGTTCTCGGCCCGGCCGCAAGGCTATTGTGTGGTAGGGATAACGTTAATTGTACGTGGAACCTGTTCCGTCCAATATTTTGCTATTATGTGCCCGTCAATTGGATCGATTTTGATTCAGTAAAATTCAGAGGAAGCTCGCCCCGTCAGTAATGGCGTCAGGCATTCAGTCCGCCGTCCGCGATCTCATCTTCTTCAGTGAAATCAACGAATCCATCGCCGCCTTCGCGTCTCCACCTCTGTCTCCTTCGTCGCCGACTGCCGGGAACGCTCCATCCCTGCGATTTGTCCACAGCGTCGCCGCGGTTAACAACGGCAACCCGATTCGAGGGCCTTTTTGCAAAACACGAGAGGGTTTATGCAAAATATTGGATCGCGACTATTGTCCGCGATCCAAACGAGGGGGGCCTTTGTAAATTATAAGGGGTTTTATGTAAAATAGAGGATCGCGATCCAAACTAGGGACCCAAATGTAAATAATGAAGGACTATTTTGTAAATACACAAGAACGCTCTCCGCCCGCTGGACTTCAACCACACTGATTCTTCTTCCCCAGCGCCGCCGCCGCCGCCGCCATGCCGCACCTGGTCAGTTGCAAGACTGCTCGCCATCGCCTCTCCCAAGTGCCCTGTGCTCCGCAGCAGAGATCAGAGGTCGGCAATGGACACCGCCCCGGTCCCGCCCGCCGTGCCGGACCTCGTCCGCGACCGCCTCTTCTTCGGCGACACCAACGACGCCGTCGCCGCCCTCACGGCCGCCTCCCCGATCGACTTCACCCACGTCCTCTCCGTCGTCAGCTCCCCGTCCATCTCCTTCATCACCGACTGCCGCCCGGGCCTCGTCATCCCCACCGAGGCGGTCCGCCGCGTGGTCGCCGGCGAGGACGGCGCGCCGCCGGTCTCCGGGGCGGCACCCGGGCGGCTGTTGCGGGCGGTGGAGCGCGCCGGGGAAGGCCTGCGGGTGACGCGGATGGCCGTGCCGCTGCGGGACACGGAGGAGGAGAACCTGCTCGACCACCTCGACCCGTGCCTTGACTTCATCGATGAGGGCAGGAAGTCGGGCAATGTTCTTGTTCATTGCTTCGCTGGGGTCTCCAGAAGGTATGCGCATTTTGGGCTTCTGAAGTAGTATCTTCATTTCATTCTCGTTTTAGGGATGAAGTTTAAGATCAACCGTATTGCAATGATCATGCTAAACCATGAAGTTTTGTTCGTCATCGTTTAGTTGTAGTCGAACTGTTACTGTTTTCACTTTTAAATAAAAGAATGCGCGCTTGTTGGCAGCATAAACTCTGTATTTCGGCTAAAGATATGATATTTTGGCTTAAACTACACGCAAAGGGAGCCCATAGTTTTTGAGGCTATCATAGTGAGACTAACCAGTTACAGTTACAGTAGGCTGCAGGTTTCATAATTTCAAATGGAATCAATTACCTATTTAGCTTAGCACAAGCATGTTCATTTTGGATACTGCTAGTTCATTTCTTATACTTATGGTGCTTAGAATTGTTTCCTTGACTTGTTTCAGTGCTTCCATCATTGTGGCTTATCTTATGAGAACAGAACAGAAATCCCTTGAAGGTCTGAATCTTTGTCTTGGAAAGAGAATGAGTAAAAACATTTACTCTAATTGAGTTTCCTCATGTTGCATGCCTTGCTTACTATTTTCTTCCAGAAGCGTTGGAATCGTTGAGGGAAATCTCTGAATCAGCTTGCCCGAATGATGGTTTTCTTGAGCAGGTGAGATTTGCATATGATCTTTGCAACATTAAGCTCCCAGTATGTTTTTCCTTTATTTAATTTAATATTCCATACCTTGCAGCTGAAATTGTTTGAAGAAATGGGCTTCAAAGTTGATACTTCATGTTCATTGTACAAGCGCTTCCGCTTAAAATTATTAGGTTAGTCTTGACCCATGTCTGTTTATGTGTTGATTTAATGACTAGTTGTCCTGACTTAAGCTGAGTCCAAGCTAATGTTGGACATAGCTTCTTCTGGGGAGGCTGTTGAAATTTTCATAAGCTTGAGCTAACATCGATTGGGGTCTCTTTGACATTAATTTGATCATGTTGATTTGTAAGATGCATACAGTTTTAAAAAGCACCTAATATGCACTGCAATGTAATTCTGAATGGTCTCTCTCTCTGTGAGATTCGTTGCTGCATATTCCGTTACTTAGTGAACAGACAGCAAGTAAATCCTGGATCCTGGATGGATGGTCTGATGTCCCCGCATTGTGTCCGTGCCAATTTGCCTTTAGAGTAACATACTCCCTTCTGATTTGTATCTATATACTGAAAGTCCTGTATTGTTCAGATCCGAGCTAGACCTGAAAAAAGTTGAATTTGTTTCCTCTTCATCTTTTGTTTCTTGAAATACTCTACTTCTTTTAGCTATTGTTATGTTCCAGATTCCACCCTCTAAGAAATTTGCTGCATCCACCTATTCTGTTTGTCCATCTTGTTGATATGGTCATAAGTAAACCCCATCAAATTCATGATGTGCGTATCGTTTCTGGAATTCTTTTCTATCATATGAATGTTGATAGTGTTATCTCTATTACACATCTATCTGTTTCAGTATGTAACAATGATTTTTCATTCTTTCTTGCTTCTGTTGTGAGAATATTTGCTGTCTTCAAATATATTTTCTTGGTTTAATACAAGTAATAACTGTTTTCAGTTTCTTTCAACAAATACTATGATTTCTAACTTAACCTATGTTCCCTCTTGCAGGCCAGTCCTACAAATTTGGTGAGAAGATAGGCAGTCATGTATTTGAAGATGACCCTGGCCTTTCTCCACATTCTGGCTCGTGTCATGACACTTGTAAGAAGGATGAGCGTAAAACAGCCTACCGCTGCAAGAAATGCAGGAGAATTATTGCTGTGCAGGACAATGTTATCAGTCATATTCCTGGTGAGGGTGAATCGTGTTTCAATTGGAACCGAAGGAAGAGTGGCGGTCCATCTAACAACAAGGAACAAAATTGCTCGTCATTATTTATCGAGCCTCTTAAGTGGATGACTCCAGGTAGGCTGATGTTGTAATTTTTAATATTGGAAGATCTTACAGAATTGTACTGCTATACATAACTTCATGTGGATCGTGTATGTCCCCGCCTTTCATGTTTTCACCTGTGCCTTGTTCATCTTGCAGTTGAAGAAGGTGCTCTGGAGGGGAAACTATCTTGTATTCACTGTGGTGCACGGTTAGGATACTTCAACTGGTCAGGCATACAGTGTAACTGCGGAAGCTGGGTTACTCCTGCTTTCCAAATTTCGAAGAGCAAAGTCGATATTAGCACCGTTTAGCCAAGTCTAAGACTGTCTTGTTGTATACAACCATCTCTGGAAATTGCCTGCCAGAATGGACAAGCTATTTGGAGAAATTTGAAGGATGATACTGGCGGCTTTTACAATCTTTTGTACAATGTGTAAGCTACATGTAAAAGCAATACCCATTGCTGTTCAGAACCAGTGCACTCGGCGATGTTTGTTCAAATTTGGCTTGTGCTGGAAAATGAAAATGTGGAATTGCTGTTTAGATCAGTGGCATGTAGGGATGGAAATGGATCCCGATACGATTGATCAAGTGGGTCATGGCATAGTATTGTTGAGCGAATACAGATGATGAGTATGCTTCAGTATAAACACGGATTGTATGCTGTAGCAAATACTTCCTCCAGTTGAACTAAAAAATCTGAAGATCTTTTGTTTTTGGTGGTCCCACAACTGCGACGCTCTCACACGCCGCAAGGCCGCCCATGTCGGAAGAGGGAGACGAGGAGAACCGGCTGCGGTCATTGCTGCGCCACCTGCAGGCGGAGGCGGGGGTGCTCGAGCGCCTGGTGTACAAGCATCGGAACCAGCACCGTGGCGCCGCCTACTTCCAGTTCCTCGTCAAGGTGAGTCCCTGTCGTCTCCTTCCCTAGAGTCCCGTCCCTCTGGCACTGCGCCGTCCAGTGTGACTCCCGCTGACAAGGGTCTACGTGTTTTGAGAGCGCAGATGAGGAGGGACCTCAAGCTGCTGCTTGGCGCCGGCCTCGCGGATGTCACCAACGCCGTGTTCCCCGTCCTCGCCAGCCGCAAGCCAGTCAATACGATCCTCCTGGCCCCGACCAAGTCAGTCGACAGTTGCATTTGCAGTTTTAGAAATTTCACTTGCTATCATTGGGTTAGTTGATGTTTTCGTACTTGGCCGTTTTCTGAATTCTTATACAGGCAGATTAAAAAGAAGCCGGGTACAAATCATGGCCGACGTGATAATTTCATTCTAGTTCAGCACATGGCTAAATTTCTGCATCCACAAGGAGAGCCGAGAATAATGCTAAAACTGGATATTACGAAAGCTTTTGACACAGTATCATGGCCCTTTCTGCTAGAGCTCCTAACGCACTTAGGCTTCGGATGGAGATGGCGAAACTTAATCTGTAACTTGCTCATTTCTGCCTCAACAAGAGTTCTCCTCAACGGTGAGCCAGGAGAATTAATCAGGCACCGACGCGGGCTTCGACAGGGAGACCCATTATCCCCTATGCTATTCATCATGGTCATGGACGCACTAAGTACCATGGTTCAGAGGGCCGAGTTGATGGGGCTGCTACAACTATTGGCACCTAGGCAACTTGGGCACCGGATATCGATCTATGCAGATGACGTGGTACTCTTTGTGGCACCAGTTGAGAGTGATATTCAGATTATCAAGGCCATATTGCAGAGTTTCGGTACCGCCTTGGGGCTGCAGACTAACATGCGTAAGTCATCTATCATCCCAATCAAGTGCACTGAAGAACAGACGGAACAAGCAAAGGGAATCTTGGGCTGCCAGGCCACAGCCTTCCCGTGTAGATACCTCGGTTTACCGCTGTCCATCCACAGGCTCACCAAGATAGGTCTTCAACCTATCGTAGACAAGATTGCTGACAAGCTTCCAGGATGGAAGGCTGCAATGATGGACAGGTCTGGGAGTCTGATCCATGTCCTCATCGCTCTTGATGCTCCCAAATGGTTCATTAAAACCATCGACAAATTTCGGAGAGCCTTCCTATGGCGGGGAAGAAAGGAGCTGCGAGGCGGGCATTGCCCGGTTAATTGGGAAAGAGTCACGCGTCCGCTGCACCTCGGCGGCTTCGGAGTGCACAACCTGGAGGTCTTAGGATGGGCATTACGCATGAGATGGCTTTGGCTACAAAAGATGGACAGTGATAAGGCTTGGGCATTTCTCAACATCCAGGTACCGTCACAATCCGAGGCCCTCTGCCATTTCCGTGACGACATCCATTGGAGATGGCAACTCCACACTCTTTTGGACGGACCGCTGGATTCATGGAAAGGCAATCTCTGAATTGGCACCGGCGCTCATGCCTCATGTGCGGCGAAGAGGATGGAGATCCCTCACCGTCAGGGACGCACTGCAAGGTAACCGATGGACCAAGGATATTAAGGGCAGACTCTCGGTGGTGGCGTATTGGCAGTATTTTCAGTTATGGGACACTGTCCACACCTTCACCTTAGCACCAAATGTCCAAGACAAGCATATATGGACGCCTCGATCATCAGGTTGCTTCTCCACGAGGTCAGCCTATGAACGTTTTTTTCCTGGGATCCATTTCTTTTGAGCCACACAAGAGGTTATGTAAGACATGGGCACCATTGAAAATTAAGATCTTCGCTTGGCTTGCCATGTTGAACCGCTGTTGGATGGCGGATCGACTAGCGCGCCGAGGTTTACAACACCCCGAGCGGTGCCCCTTATGCGATCAGCAAGAGGAAGACGTTCAACACATTCTCACCACTTCTGTCTTCTCTAGAGAGGTATGGTTCAGTTGTCTTCAGAAATTGGGACTCAAGCTAGTGTGCCCAAATCAGGATGAACCGAGCTTCACTGAGTGGTGGCGGAGGTCCACTCGACAGATACAACGTGACAGGCGCAAGGGCTTCAACACTTTTGTTCTGCTCGTGGCTTGGGAATTATGGAAACACTGTAATCGGTGTGTGTTCGACCCCCCCCCCCCCAGGCTGCAGCAAGTCATACAGGATGTTCACCACAAAGCCATGTGGATGATGGCGGGCGCCGACAAGCTTTGGCGACTGAGCGAGATGAGCTAAGAGTGAGTGGGGTGTGGTAGTATCAAATTGTAAAGGGCATGAATGTATAATGAAAACTAACCTCGGCCAGAGCATGGCATTGTACCTTTCCTCTCTTCGTCTTAATATAATGATACGCAGCTCTCCTGCATATTCGAGAAACAAAAGAGAGACTTTTGGGTATTGCCCGGCTGTTATCTCAGGTGTGTTTTGTGTTTGTTGAGCATTGATGCCTTTTACACGCCTCTGTATCTTAAGTACTTCTCTGTCCTCTGCAGATGGCTGAACCTGTTATGAAGGCAGCGATGTATCCTTTTGTGTTTGTTCTCGTTGATCTTTTTGTTTGCTATGAACACGAGAACCAATTGCTATACTCGGTTTTATGTTAATTGATGTCTCACCTGAAGCATTTTAAGTCTTATCCAAGTAAAATGGACATTTTTCTTCTGCCATGTGAAGTTCTTTAACCAAGACTACAGTCAGATAACGTTTTTACTTGGTAGATCATTCTTCATCGATCTTTGCACAGCAGTGTTAGCTTTGCTTGCACGAGTAAGGGTCCTGATCCAACGGGTGAGGGTTGTAATAAAGAAGCATGACACTCAGATTCAATCAAGCAAATTTAGTTATAAATCATTGGCCTATAGTAATCTTAAAATTTCACACTGGAAGCATGTGCTAGCTAATGTTATTCTCTTTTTACCGCAGAACTTTTGTAGTAGACACTGATCCTCTGGTAATTGTTTCACAGATGTTACTTGATGCTGTGTCAGTATACAATAGGGTTACTGCTCTTACTGATAGGAAGCAGGCAGTTAAGATCAGCATCAGTGGAGCGCAGGTGTGTTTTGCACTCTAGCAATGATGTAGTGTTGTCCCCCTTTTTTCTTACGCTGATGTAATTTTGTCTATCTTGAAGAAGCTGTACTGCCTAAGACGGTGCTCTCATACTTCACAAATTGGTCTGCTAGATGTAATTATTTCACAGCATAACTTCGCTTATTTGTTATGTGCACAGGCTTTTAGAGAATATTACCCCTCAATTCATGATGACCGTACTATTCTAGAATGTGTATGGGTGAAAGATAAATTTGTTTTGCATGAAAAGATGAAAGGTAGTTGTCAGGAAACCGAAAATGAGGATCAGAGGTCATGTGGTCCTGAAACTACAATCCAGTATGAGACACTTGGACTTGCTAATGAAGGTTGAAATAATTGTCTTCCATTACTCATGATAAATATAGCATCCTGAATCCTTAGTTGCATTTTCTGAATTAATTGGCATGCTCATGAGATTGTTTGATGCTTGCTTGTCGATTGGGTGTTTGAGTATGAATGAACAGCAGGCACCTTAAACATAGCCCAAATGAAATATTTAGTAGTTTTGAATTATTTTTATCACAAAATCAGATGCTTCACTTGTTACCAAGATACTTGACTGAGGTTTAATCCATCAATCTTTGGAAGCATGACATTGGAAATTTGGGAAAATAGTAACCATTCAACATGTTGGCTGATGTATTGTGAAATGTCAAGTTGAATAATAGCTAAACTTGGTGCTGGATGAAACACATCATCATGTTCTGTATATTACAGGCTTTGATACAACTGTATTAGTTTTTTTTAATAGTTGTAGAACGTATTTTTTGGTTCCTTATCTAATTTAAAAGTTAATTGCTGCTGTATGTGTTAAGGAACCAAACAAATGGTATACATTATTTGTTAGTGCCAAATCGTCTCTTGAATAGGATAGGATCAGTTCTATTTTTTTGGTTTTCATGTTGTCCAAATTCAGAAGCACTTTTTGTTAATTATATTGCCATATTTGTGGCCAAATTTTCAGAGATGAAAACCCTTGAGAGTATAAAACAAATTGTAACAAAATATCTGATAATTTTCCAAATTATTTGAATAAGACAAATGATTAAACATAGATAAAAAAGTCAACTATGTCAACAATTTAATTCCAGAGAGAGAGTATAAAACTGAAGTGATACTTACGTGTTACCGATTTTTTTTTAGCTTGTGTAATGTCAGTTGTCAGGTGATTTGAAACATTTTATTATACAAGTTTGGGTAAAATGACTTCGAATGCTAAATAATCCACCATGTATGATTGGATCCGTTCTTACACCCAGATTTGAATTACCTCCGTATGCAAAAATATATTTAGCTGTCCGATTTTCTTAAATAAACATTTAGCTTTCCGATTTCAGTTACACATGCGAACCGACGTGTCAGTGAAAAGGAGACCACATATGATGATTGACTTGGATGGGAGAGAGAGGGAAGAAACCAGGCGTTCCCAGAACCGTTGATCGCGAGTGTTAGGCTATCTCAGCCGTTGAGTTAGGCTCTTCTCTACGACTCTTCTGGAATCTTCAGTTCTTCACCGTCCTTCCGAAATCGGAACAACGCCGCCTCTCCGCCGCGCGCGCCCCTCCGACCAGCCGCCTTTCTCGATACTTCTCCCCCTCCCCGCCGCCGTCAATGCACCCTCTGCCTGCTCCGATTGAAGACTGGCTTTATCCTCCCTTCTCTTCTTGCCTGGAGGTCCATGGAGACCAGCGGCGCGTCCGCCGGCGAGGTGGGCTGGTACGTGCTCGGCCCGAACCAGGAGAGCGTCGGCCCCTACGCTCTGGTGGAGCTGCAAGGTGATCCTTTCTCGCTTCCTCCTAGCGATTCAGCGCACTTTATCTTTTGTGTTGCTGTGTCTGTGATGTCTGGCTTAGGTTTTAGTAGTTCACGAGGCGCAGTTGTTTGCCTGTTGTCTCACTATTTTGATGCTGAATTTAGCCTCTTAATTTGATCTCTCAGAGACTGTTTCTTTGTTTTAGGGCACCTCTGAGAGACTGTTTTGTTTCCACGCTTTTGAACTAGAAGAAATTTGCTTCTTATTTCCGAAAATAATGTTAAAATGTAAATCATAATTTGCTTCCATTGCAGCACATTTTGCAAACGGGTACCTCAACGAGGGCACAATGCTCTGGGCAGAAGGCAGGAGTGATTGGATGCCACTCTCTTCAATCCCTGAGTTAAACTCTGTAGTCACAGCAAAGGGTCCACCTCAACAAGGTTAATTCTTTGACCTTGTGTTTCATCTTCTTTGACGAAAATTATGTAAGGTTCTATTCTCTCATAGTATCATTCTTTGAATTTGTGCGCAGCTGGTCCAGTTGTTGAAGATGATCTTGAAAAATTTCAGAAGGAGATTGTAGAAGCTGAGGCAGAGGTGGATGCTTTGAAAGGCAGTGCTGATGATGGAGATGTAAACCAGGAGCTTGATGAACGGCCAGCAACCGCACCAGATGGCGAGGAAGAATTCACTGATGACGATGGCACCATTTACAAATGGGATCGTACTCTGCGGGCATGGGTTCCTCAAGTAAGTATTGCCAATCTGTATTCGCCGTTGCTGGGATTTTAGATGCAGTGCCTTGCTGTATGCTTCCTTGAGTATTGACTCTTGACTAACCATGATTGAAGTGAAATACATTCTTCCGAGCTTAGAGCTGTAGATCTCTGTACTTTCTGTAGACCGATTCATCAATATATGATAATTACAATAGTAATAATGAACCAAGAAGAAGCTCCAACTATCAATTCATAGACTCAGAAATTCTTGTGAGGCTACAACATTTGTAACTTGAAGGGCTGTACTTGTTTGGGAGTTAATGCTCGTAGCACCTGGCTAGAGGTTTAATTGTTCTGGGCCCTCTGTTGGTCTTCACTGTGCAGTTGACCCTTGTTTTTAATTTGCTTTGTCTACCTGTGTTGCTGGAATTTTCATAGTAGGTACTTTAGAAAAGCATATCTATTTATTTGAACCATTTTAAAACTCACATTCTCATCAGTCGTGCCCCTTGATATAATCTTTCGTGTCATGCATGGTTTGTTCTGGACAGCAGTATTCTTCCAAGTTCTCATGTCTACAAGATTTGTATCAAGGAAAAACTAGTGATGTTCTGTTCCAGCAAATGCGTGTATATGTCATTGTATCCCTTAGTTTCTCATATAGATCAGAACATGTTCAGATTATTATTATTATTATTATTATTATATTATATTATATTTTTTTTGGTGTGTGGGGGAGGGGGGATCTTTCTTGTATAATATTCCCTCTCATGCATTTTTCTGTTTTCCTAATTCTAGTATGCTTTTATAGAATGATGCACCAGATAAATAGGAAGGTTATGCTGTTGAAGAGATGACTTTTGCACTTGAAGATGAAGTATTTCAGGCACCAGAAATTCCTGGTTCATCTACATTAGAAGAGATCAAGTTGCCAGCTGAAAACAAAAACATAGAATCAGATAAAGCAGACAAGAGAGTAGAAAAGAAGAGGAAATCATCTGAGAAGCCAGTTGAAAAAAAGGTATAGTTTCCAAGTATTCGTTTTTTTTAGAACAGTTTCCAAGTATTCTGGGAGTCCTTGATAAGTTTGCACAGGCTACTTATTCGAACCTGTTTGACTTCTGTGGTAGGAACCTAACAAACCTCCAGACAGTTGGTTTGATCTCAAAGTCAACACTCATTTCTATGTAACTGGTCTGCCTGATGATGTCACAGTGGAGGAGGTAAATTACTCATATCAACTTAGTCTGTAGTCACATTTCATTTCACACTTTGGGAGTTCATTTTGTTGAATGAAGTTTTTAACATTCTTGCCTAGCTGGTTATTCTTAATAAAAATGCTTGGTTCTGATGCTTGATTTCTTGTGCAGATTGTGGAGGTATTTTCCAAGTGTGGAATAATAAAGGAGGTGCACTCTTTTCTCTCTTTTATTCATCCTTGTTGACTCTTCAGATTTTCTGCACCTCAGAGAAGACTTGGTTTTGTCAGTACTTAGAGTCTTAGATGATCCTATAGGTGTCATATGAGAATGTAATTAATTATAATGCCACCCAAAAGAAATTGGTACTGAGTTTTGTTATCTTCATTTGTCACGGCAGGTCTGTTCATTTTTGCAAGCTGCTTAAATCAAGCAATTAGCAAATTTATCTGTCTAAACTTGCAGCATGCATTAGATCACTAGATGTTGGCACAACTGCCCATTGGTTAAGATGAATGCATATAAAATTAGGTTTGTGCCTTAGTTAAACTGAATTTATTGAGATGCTTATTTAGCATCTACTTTATTTCAAATAGCTATTTTTGTTTCTCTGCTTCATAATATATATTAAAAGTAGGTGGCTGTGATATGTTATTTCCTGAACTTAAAACTCCGAGGCACATGTAAATGTTCATAAATGATGGACACAGGACCCAGAGACTAAAAAGCCACGTGTGAAGATCTATACTGACAAGTCAACAGGCAGGAAGAAGGGTGATGCATTGGTAACCTATCTCAAGGTATCTCCTTATTCCACTTATGAGAGAGACTTGGACTCAACATGCATTTCTTCTTCATATGCTTTTTTTATATACTCTTAATCATACAGGAGCCTTCTGTAGCTTTAGCAGTTCAATTGTTGGATGGGACATCATTCCGCCCTGGTGGTAAGACAATGATGTCTGTAAGTCCAGCCAAATTTGAGCAGAAAGGTAGTAATTTTATGATTCTATGTCAAAATCAAATACTCTGCCATTAGCTACAAACATTGTTACTGATGTTTCCCATGTTTTCAGGTGATGTTTTCGTTCCAAAGAAAACAGATAAGCATAAGAAAAGAAAGACGAAGAAGGTTGAAGACAAAATGCTTGGATGGGGTAACTCCCTCTAGTTAAATGACTTGATGAAACATTATAGGATGCATTCTATATATATATTATTTTCATCACATTCAAATATGTGATTTATTTGCTGCAGTATTCACTCTAGGGTAGGATTAGGCTGTATGAAATCTATCTAGGTTGTAAAAGTTATATCCATATTATTTTCATATGACAGCATTATACTCGAACGGTTTTGTGTGGATCAAGTTAAATGACTTGATGAAACATTATAGGATGCATTCTAGGACAATACATTCTGTTCAACTAGAGGGAGTGTTTGAGAAAGGTTAATCTAACTGCATTTGCTCTCTGAAAAATTTCCACTGATTAGGTGGACATGATGATAAGAAGTTGATGATTCCTACTACAGTGATTTTACGGCATATGTTCACTCCTGCTGAGTTAAGAGTAAGTTACTGAAATATATGGTTTCCTTGTTTGAAACTTTGTTTACTTCTACCTGCACTTTATTCCACATCAATCATTCAGACTAATCTCCTGTCGTTCATGCTTCATAGCAACTCTGTTTGTTTTTATTGGATAATCTAAGAATATCCCAACCTTGCAGACTGATGAAGAACTTCTCCCTGAGCTGGAGGTAGATGTTAGAGAAGAATGCATCAAGTTTGGTCCAGTGGATAATGTCAAGGTAATGGTTGATCACACCTTGTTTACAATTATAGGGTTCATAAACACTCTCTAATACATACCCCCTGGTGTGGAGCTTTTCCAACCACCCATGAATTGTGTTTTTCTGAAAAACATATTCTAGCACATTATTTCCAAAGCAAACTTTGTCATTGATATAGCGGAATACCTATTTTATAGAAAGAAATTGTCCAGAATCGAGCGGTTTGGCATGATCACCTATGACTCACCAAATTGTTCCTATAATCCTATTATATTGTCGTCCACTTCTTTTCACCAGATGATTGTCGTTATGTTGACATGTTTTTGCATTCAGATTTGTGAAAATCATCCACAAGGTGTCATATTGGTGAAATTCAAAGACCGGAAAGATGCTGCCAAATGCATAGAGAAGATGAATGGAAGATGGTAGGTTCCAACACAATCCTCTTTCCCTTTGTTCATGATGTTAGGATGTTATAGTGTTGAAATGGAATTTTTACATGCATGTGAGCATGTCCCATCTGTTCTCCGACATGAACCTATATCGTATCAAATGCCTCACTGATTAATTTGGAAAGTTGATAATAAACTTTATCATTTGAGCGGAAATGTGAGTAATGCTTGGAACTGTGCATATCTGTCATCTACAAAAAGAAAATTACAAGTGTAGAAAAGAATGATGAGCGGAAATGTGACTAATCTCCTCTGTCGCGCCCTCCTTCCACGACATCCTCCTCTCAGGCGGCAGTGCATCTTTCTCTCCCCCGCCGGCAGCGCTATCTCTAGGTCAGAGCTGCACGTGGCCTTTTATTTTTCTCTCTTTTTCTCGAAAGAGCTAGGTTCTGGTTAATCACCTACCGCTCTTTTTTTTCTTGTGATACTTTTTAGTGATTAATTAATTAGAGGTCCCATGGTAACTTAGGCTCACATGTCAGTGACTGGGCACACAGTCAGCGTTTACGAAGGCAGAGAGCACCTCAAATCCGTCTCCCCGGAACCTCAAGCTTTCCCCAGCCACGTTCTTGATCCAAATCGGCGCCGCCTCCGTCGCCACCCGAAACCAACTAGGAATCCATCCATCAACGTAGCAGGCGGCAGGCCTAGCCGAGTTCGACTAGGAATAAGATCCACCGGCCTGCATATTAATATACATAGGTGGGTAAGATATATTATATATCCCGCTTGTTGTTCGATCCCCGTCCTATAATCGTGTTGATCCGCTGCAGGTTCGCAAGATGGATGCCCCAAGAGCACCACCACCCGCAGCAGCTTCCGCCGCACAAGGCAACACTACGCGCCTTCGGGTGCTGCGCGGTGGCCAGATGTATATGGTCGAGGTGAATACAAGAGATCTGCCACCGCTTCGGCGGTCCAGAAGGCCCGACGATGATGAGGCGGCGCGTAGGAATTTGCACCGGGGCTCAACGTCGAGAATGTTGCCGCCGGTGCTTGAGCAGCGTCTTCCTCGGCACTGGACGAGGCCCGTTGAAGATGAACATGGTGAAGAGCACAGCAGCATCAACCATCACAAGCGTGCTCGACTAGTCCCCGCCAATAGCAAGGCCCCGTATGAGGGGGTGACGCCTGGCGAGCCAGGGCTGCAGGGGGAGTGCGCTATATGCCTGGAGGATTTCAAAGCCAAGGACGCGCTTAGGGCGATGCCCTGCTCCCACAGGTTCCATCTCGACTGCCTCTTCGTCTGGCTTCGGGCTAAGCCCGTATGCCCACTCTGCCGTCATGCGCTGCCCACACGGCGGCAGCAGTTGGGCATGCTGGTGCCAGACGCCTAGCCTGGGAAGCCACAGGATGCTCCAATAATGGATAGCAACTCAAGAACAAAGGGATCAACTTCTTTTGGTGATCTGTTCAAACATTGTCTGATTTATTACATCTCTTCAATTTAACACTCCCTGTAATCATATATGTACATGCATGACCTTAGGACAATCCTAATGTCTAGCATGCCATAGCGTCATAATATATGACTGGAGATTTGTTTCCAACTAGGGAGGGATATATGAAAGCTCACATTATTGTTTCATTGGTGCCAAGTGCTGCCCTACTTCTGCAAATCATGTTTTCATCAATCTTAGATGGAATTTGTCACTTCTGCAAATCAAAAGGGAGTTCATGCTAAGGATTTTTTAAGTTGGCTTGCAATAACATGTGTACAATTTTTAAGTGTATGTTTTTAGTGGTTTATACTACAACCTTGGAACTGCATGATGCAAAATTGCGGTCTTAGAGGATTTATCTCTGTAAAACCCATCCACTCGAATTTGTTTCGTGAAATATGATTCTATCGTTTGAAACAAGTATGAAGTACTTAGGTGCGTACATGGAGGACTATCAGCAACCTATGATTGGTGGAGTCTTTTAAGCATGAATGAATGTAGTGAAAACATGTTTCGTTTTGTTTTCTTCTGGTTGGATGCTCCTATTGCATAGATAAACTTCCTTTCATTGGATCTCTGCCTAGTTTTCAAGAAGCCATGAACATAGTTTGCTCTCATATGTTCACTTAAGATGAAACTATTCCTCCATAGTACAACAACTGGTATCATCTTTATATAACTTGCCAAAATTGCCAATATGGGTTCTGAACTTCTGATCAACATAGATGTTGCCTACTTCTAAGCTGGAAAAGAACATAATGGCAGTACAGTAGTTTTGTCTGCCTACCTATGTTTACTAATGAAACATGAACAGTTTGTGGACAGGAAGTTCCCTCAAGTTCTTTTGCATCTCACAAAATTAAGGTAATCTGGAAAACATGTTCTGGTAGAGGGAAACAAACCTTTGTAAGCTTTCAGCCACTGCCATGAGAAGCACGAAGTAGTAAACAAAAGGATATGGCTTCTCTTTCAGAAACGTTAGGGGCCTTCGAAGATAGATCTTGCTTCACATGAGCATCAACCTGAATCTTTCAGTCAAGGCAGTTAGAAGCATTAACAATTTGCTACTCAAAAATATGCTCTGCAGGTCTAAGCAAAATCAATTTATCTAGTCATTAGCAAGCTGTCAAATTAAAGCACTCTCTAGCACAAAAATTGTAAGAATGGATATAAAGTAAAATGGATATGGCTTTGAAGAAACGGAGATGGCTTTCAGTGGGCCCTTCTTGTTTGGACCTATGGATGCGCTCCATGTGATGGGCCCACCAATCGGCACGGACCCATATCATTCTGAGTTCTAGAACTTTTTTTACTAGTAACCGATTTTTAAAACTATTTAATATTATGTTATGAGCACTATTAAACTATTTAATCGGGCAGACCGTAGATACCCTGCCCGATTCCGATCGCGGTCTTCCCTTTCTTCTACCTCCGGACGGCTTGGGCTTGTCAAAGCAAGACTTGTTGGCTCTTCGTCCATGACAGTCCCGCTTCTTCTTCCTCTTTTGGCTCTCCATCCCTCCAGCTCCAGCTTCGGGCCTCAGCCGCCACGAAAGGTCGGAGAAGGTTCAGATATATATAGGGTTTCCACGGAGACGGGTTCAGATATAGCTGCAGCTGTAGCAAGTCACGTAATGATCTTTTACATCAATCGATTTCTTCTGCCAATCACAACCTTTCACTGTTGCATTCAAATCGACAATGTAGAGGCCGGGACTCTTGTTCCATTATCTAAAAAAAATTCAAATTGACAAAACAAATAACCTGATACAAATTCAATAATAAGAAATGATGTAGTTTGCCTAAAAAAAGATGTAGTTAAATATTCTTTAAATTTTACAATAATAACCCATCGTTCATTTCTTATTTTTTGTTATTAGACTTGAATTGATACTACTGAAAATCGGCTCTTTGCCGAGTGCCATAGCCTTTGTTGAGGGCATTCTCTCATGCACTCGGCAAACATGACCTTTGCTAACGGGCGTCTCTGTTATGGTCCCGTCTACTTTATCGAGGGTCAACAACACACTCAGCAAAGAGTTTGCTAAGTGCATGACAAAAGACTCGGCAAAAACGGATTTGCCGGCTATAGTATTGTCGTGTCCCATATGCCAAGGATGGCTCTTGACAAAGTCTTTGTCGAGTGCATTTGGGACTTCACCGAGTGCCTGCAGCACTCAGCAAACCAGCTTCCCGTAGTGTGGTGAACATCTTTCATGGGACCGAAAACTTCATGAAACCTTTCATAAGAAGCAATTATCCTTATAGTGTCACTTAGCTAGAATAATGTTCACTTTTACGCTCGAGTGCTATTACAAGTTTGGAGAAGTAGCCACAAACTTTAAAAACACAAGCAAATCAATCATTATTGATGATAAGTCTCACTTTGTTCTAAGAAATAGGAAATAATAATCACATAAATGTTTGTATGTAACATTAAAAGTTAAGACTATACTAGGATATATATGAGAAGGTTGGTTGTGTGCCACCAAGATTTTGTGAGCCACGTTGCTGGACGACCTGCTAATGGCTTCCACTACCCGGTTTGAAACTTGAAAAGACTCGTAGCTTGCATGCGATGTTGACTGTTTCGCTAAATGTTCCTTGAGTTTTTGGCAATAACTCGATAATAATGCCTTTTGTTTCCGTATATTTGCAGATGAATTTGTTGAGCCCAGTCAACCTTACCTTGGAATTAAAGTAAGACTATGAACCTGTGTTTTGTGTCCTTCATTTCATTTATGCATGTTATGAACCTCTGTTATTCATAATCTGATCAAGTGATCATGATACACTCGAAAGTGACAATGTTATCCATGTATATTATGTAACTTGGTCCAATTTTGTTGAGAGAATGCTCTCATAGAGAGCAGGAAACTTTGAGACTGAAGGCTTATTAAGAAACTACTAACTGTATTCTATGAATAACATGCTTCCACTGTTTCCGCATGCAGCGTTTCATTCTATTTTTTTACTTTGTGATCTGCAACAAATACCTTCAGGTAGTGAAAAATAAACTAGAGAATCTCTTGCTTGTCAGCATATATATATAGGCTATTCTTTTGACCCCAGATCTTCTGAAGCACCAAACTGTTATCAAGTATGTGGCATTACATATTCCCATAATCGGCCAGATTGTGTATGATGGTGCAGTGTGCATGCTACAAATTCGAATCGGCTTAACCAAAAGCCAGATTATGTGGAGTCAGTAGCCTTTGGCAACCATAAATGTACGGATGAAAACTGGAATCCTCATGATCAATGGAAAAACAGAGCACCTATACTATACACGTTAGCTTAACTTGCTGCAGCAAATATGTACACCGTAGAAGATTCAATCTAGTAGTAGCATCAGAAATATTACTACATGGATAGCACAGCAACCATAGGCGTGTCAGAATCCAGCTCAAGAGATCCGTCTTTGCATTTGTAGATGAATTTATTTTTCATCACTTTGACGGCAACTAGCAGGTCCTTAGCATCAAAGCCCATGGACTGACAGGCGGTCGAGATGGCGTCAATGTTCTCGATCTCAAAGGAAGTCAAGGTAACCTTGGTTTTACATCGGCTTCGACGAGATGCTCGCAACGTGATTGAACAGAACGTTCCGTTTGGCAAGGGACAGAAGAGTGGCTTAGGGACCTTGTTGATCTCTGATGCTGCCACCGGGAACTCGATCGATAGTGAGGCTTGCTTGATGGAGATGTGGAACAGCGAGGCAGACGCAGCCATGGCACCGTTGTTGACAGGGCATGCGACGAAGAGGTTATTGCCTCCAATGTCAAGTGGCACGGCCTGGGCAACAAACGGCAGGTTCTCGGCGTGCACCTTCTCCCACGTCTTGTCCACCACATGAAAAGCATAGGTGCCCAAAACAATCGGCTGTTCTTGCTGTGCTTGTTGCGCCGAAACACCGGAAACTAGGATGTGCGAGGAAGAGACCACGGCAGCATAGGCCATGACTGAAATCTCCGGCGGATAACGAAACTGGTACGGGTTCAGTAATAAGGGGAAGAAGGGCGGCGGCGGCAGCTCGCACCAGTAGGTCCGGCCCACGCCGCCGCCGATGGGGATCGAGTGCGCGGTGACGAAGGACATGCCGCGCGCGGTGTTGGGTAGCGCTGCGACGGCGTGGACCCGCGGCCGCTTGCGACCGGCGGCGGCGGCGTCGAGCTTGAAGACGGAGTAGGCCGTCTTCTCGCCCCCCTCATGCTCCGCCACGAGGTAAACCGGCTTGGCGAAGTCGGGTGTCGTCGTCGATCCGCCGTTCTGATTTGTTGCGGAGTCGGCGTCCTTGTTGCCGTCGCCATGGCTCTTCTTCCTCTTGGGCGCCATCTTCGTCTCGCTCGAGGGAAGGGGAAAGCGCGGGGGTGAGGGTTTGGTCTGCTACTCTCTCTCGACGGCGCTTGAGGAAGGAGTATCTGAAGTACCACATTGTTGGTAATTATGTATCCCGTTGCATTGCCAATAGCAAAATTGTACACCACCATCCATGAACTAAATTCCAGACATATAACTCTCTGTTGCATATTTGCGTGAGCATTTCTACATTTTTTTTCTTCTTTGGCCTGCTATACACATTACACACTTGCTGCTTCCCTATAGTACTAGGTCATGCCTTTTCTTGGGGTTCGTCGTCTCAGGACCAGCTGTTCCTTTCCTCATTATCGCCACAAACTCTGAATAATCTATCCTCCCATCCTAGAGATGAAAAACAAATCAGTTTCTCTCGAATCAAGAAAAAAAAATATATGCCATCAATATGAGGAACAATTAATCAATTCAGTTAATCGATTCTGTCTACTAGATGCAACTAATATTTCTGCACATCCTTCACATGTACTATCCGTATGTTAAAATTCATATTTATAATGTAAACTAATCATGCCAACTAAATCTATATAGGTATATGTTTCTTACATTGTCAGCGTCAGCATCGGAGATGACGTCCTTAATCTCCTCAGCATCATATAATCCTTGCTCCTTTTCAAAGCTTGCTCAAGCTCTTCTTTTTGTGATATACCTGTGAGATAATAGTAATGAAATAACGTTCCATTATATGCCTCAATAGTCAATACTCCAAGTCCAGTACAGCAGTTGTATTTACCCACTGTTATCTTTGTCGAAATAGTGGAATACGGTGTAAAGGTGATCGTCTCTGTCCAGTTTGTTCATGTGCACTGTAGTCATTGTAATCAATCAATCCATTACCATCAGGATCAGCCTGGAAAATGTGTAAAGTGAGACATCTTGTTAATTTAAATTTGTCATCGTGAATGAGGTCACCGTGTTGTTATTTGTTGTGCCTAGAAAGCTCACTGCATCCATGAGTTGCTTATTAATTTCACCGTCTGACAGCTTGGTTCCATGCTTTGCCAAGCCATTCTTGAGCTCTTCGAGGGTAATGGTCCTACTGTTATCCTTGTCCATGTTCTTAAACATCTTCTTGAGTCCGGTGATCTCCTCTTCCGATAGGCACACCGCACACAGCTATGATGTAAACCAAGAGTGGAGTTAATAAGCAAGTGTGATTGTGAGGTGAATACTTATATACTTGGCAAATATATGTACCTACCCTTGAATTAGTGTGGCTTTCTTGAACTGGTTCATGGCCCTGAACTGCTTGAGCCTGTTGAGAACAACATTGTCAAGTGGTGTATCAGGTGCATCTGCATCTTGTTTAATCCACGGGGTGATCTACATGTTGAAACAATAATCCATCCCGATTTGTCATGTCGATGCCAGCCACAATGATGTTAATATATTCTTCATTCACGTATTAGACTAATGAAAAATACTGATAATAATAATTAAAAAAAAAAGGATTCCCAAATAGAATCAACTTACCGAGGACGTTGAACGCGGTGAGCCGCTCCTTGGGGTTGATTGATGTTGAGCATCTTTTTGACAAGATCCTTGGCCCCACAACGAAATCTTGCCGTGAAGATGCCGTTCTCGTTCTCCGCCCAAAAGGGCGGCACTCCAGCAAGGAAGATGTATATAGCATGACTCTTGAGCACCTCGGGCGTGATGTAGTAGGCACTTTGTCAGCAGCGATGTCCCTGAACACCTCCCAGTCCCAGACGGACAGGCCGAAATCCATGGCCTTGAGCGCGTCGTCGTCCTCGCTGAGCAGGAGGAAGTTCTCTCGGGCTTGATGTCGACACCCATGACGTGGCATGCGTGCACGGTGGTCCGCACGATGGCGCGCTCCGTGTACCGGTTGAGGCGCTGCAGCCTCCGCGTAGAGCATGGGCACGCCGGCCATTACGGAGTTCCAGGAGCCGCAGTGAGAAGCTCTCGCAGTTGTTACACGAACTGCTCATGTGTTAGGTTCAGTGGAATTAAACATGCTGTTGTTTCAAGTGAAAACAAAGCTTGTGCAGTTCTGCCAAGTAAAGGAAAACTGTTAGTTCAAGAGAACATAAAATTCGATTCTGCTCAGCAGCCACACCCCGTTCACAAATTCTAGACAAAACTTACAAACATCTGGTCAAAGGTGTGAACTCGTTTTCAAAAAGTTCGAAAAAAACCATCCAATTTTTGACAAAATAATGAGACTTTCCATTATTCCGATGTGGCCGTATGTTACGAGTTATTATGAGTTATGTACACTACAAACTATATAAAAGTCCTCTTCATGTTGTCCTACTGCTTTGTGTCACCGTCTCACTGCATGTTTGAAGAAGGACAGTTAATATTGTAATAACCGTCTAAGTTGTTCTACTGTCCACAAAACGAAACCTTCTTCTGGAATCTCTACTGTAGCATGTAACTGCTCCTCCTCGATGGTCAAATTGAACAGTGTTTTCTTGTACCTGTTTACTGCATCCTCTGGGTGCCCTTTAGGGTAGTAGCAATAGATGCCTGCCATTTCATTCATAAGGTTAAGTAAACCAGTCACAATATATCACCAACTAGATTCAGACTATACTTACCTCTGTGTGAACAAATTATACGCATTTCATCAAGCTTGAAAAGCCAAAATGTCCATCTCCTAGACACTTCCCCATCAATACGGATAGAAATGTTAGTCCACCCAACGTGGTGGAATTCCAATCGATGCAAACCAAATCCAACGCCACCACCTATAGCTTTGACATACGCTTCTTTAAGACACCAGTACCTATACAAAAGAAACGGAAAACATACCACAACCTAGTTACTTAAATTAAAAAAAATCATGCAGATAATTAATCAACCTATTTGTTTAGATAAATCAACCGATGGGAGAGCAATAAGCAATACTCTGTCAGATCTATGTACAAAAAGTTACACCCTAGGATTAAAATACCTAAACTACAGATAATGTGGAAAAGCAGCCTACCTTTAAAGATCAAAGTTTTTCTGTGGCAGATAGCGTGGAACTCGATTCTTACTAAAGATACTTTGATTAGAAGAGGATGGGATGGGAATAATCAGTGCAGTATGTGTGACAAAGAAGAGTCTGTGAATCACTTGTTCTTTGAGTGCCCATTAGCGGCTTTTACCTGGAGTCTGATTTGCTTCGGATCGGGATGTAAGAGTAAGCCCTGTAGCTTGATTGGTTTTTTAAATTGGGCTCCCGACAATTTGCCTGGGAAGGAGCAATTGCACTGTGTTCTCCTGGCCGCAGTATGCTGGTCAATATGGAATGTACGAAACAAAATAGTGTTTGATGAGTTCAAACCCACAGACCCTTCTATTTGTTTTTATTCAATGTGTGCATTTTTATTATATTGGGCAGGTCTTCAAAAAAGTGAGGAGGAAAAAGACCAGGTTAAGAAAGGGGTTCTTCATCTACAGAAGAAGGCGAAGGAGGTGCTGGGAAGACAGAGGAAAGACCTAGTGCTGAGGAGCGAGTAGGAGATGATGAGAAGTAGAAACAGAGAAGGTCAGGAAATGCAATTCTAAGTGTCTACAGTCTAGCGAATATGTTTTGATTCAGACTTGCTCATTTTGTTCAAATTCTAAATTAGTTTGAGGACTCTGTAAACTCTAACCCTGCACTCAGTAAAGAGTCAGGCAGTTGCTGTAAAACGTCATTTCGACGAATTGTGTATCCTTGCTTGTTATAAGAAAGGAAACACGGGGGAATCTTCCCTTGGTCGAAAAAAAAAGAGAGATCGTTGACGGGAGGGGAGAAAGAGAGTTACCTGGCGATGCTCGTGCGGCGGCAGGAGGGACGCCGCTGCGTCGAACTGGGCGGGGGAGGGGCGCCAGCCGGTGATGTCGACGAGCCACCGCCGCACCCCGCTGTCCTCCTCCACCATTGTTGAATTGACAAGTGTTTTTTTTTTTTTTTGAAGAATCCTGAATTGACAACTGCTGGCTGTTACCGGCCGGCAGCTTCGTCGTCATTCCTCGAGAATCCTGAATTGACAACTGCTGGCTTGATTCTGATTCGAAGCCGGGTCACCGGTTCAGATTGTATTTTCTTTTTCAGGCACCAGTTGAATCTTCACTTCATCATCACTCCTTTTTTTTTTTTTTGACTTGGATTCATCATCACTCCTGAACAAAAGAAAACGTACTGTCTGCATGTGTCATCACGGTTGATTTGGATCTCCGACACCGACAGATCGGCTTCTTCTCTGTGCAATCACGATGTCTATCTTTTGTCCTGCGACTAGCAAGAAGCCACACGGGTGAAAAGGGCACCTGAGACTAGCAAGAAGCCACGGTTTACATACGTACACAACTATGCAAACGATCAATCAATCACGTAAAAGTTTTTATCAGGAACCTGAGCTATCTCACCCGGGCAGGGCCAGTGCAGCCAAACGACATAAAACTCCCGGGCCAGCAGCACATGCTCAAGCCCGTCCCGACTTTTAGATTCTAGTGCACCCGCGTCATCTGTTGAGTAGTCGTCGCTGAGGGAAATTAAAGATGGCCGGCGGCGAGGGTGAGTCGGCGGCGGCGCCGTTGCTGGAGGAGAAGCCCCAGGTGTACGTCGATGGCTGTCCCGGATGCGCCGTGGACCGGAGGAAGGCGGAGAATCCCGGGATCCCGTACAAGCACTTCTTCCATATCTGGATCATCATCCTCGTCTCCTGTACGTGCTCTGTTTCCCGACTCTGCATTTGGGCATGCCTCTCTGCTTCTCTGTAGTCTCTGTTTCTCTCTCTATTTGAAACAGAGTACCCCTTTGTTACCCAGAGGACTGCTATATGATTCATTATTCAACTGTGTCGCATTCTGGGGTGCTAAACTTTTGGTTACAGACTTATGATCAGCAAGCTAATCTAGTTGGACGTGCCATGTTTAGCTACCTCAGTGTTTCCGATTCATTGGAATATAGTACGGTCAATTAAAAAATGGTTTTCTCTAACAGTCTTTGGAGGAAAGACATTCATAATTATCGTGCCATAGGATTATCTAGAATCAGTTCCTAAGGTTAAGGTGCCAAAAAATGGTCCTGAAAATTTCTCTCATGAAATAGACATACTATACAGTTGAGACATCAAAGTAAATCGCTGAGATAAATTGGAATACGATTTATCTCGATGTTATCCTTAATCCTTTCGCATCAATATTTGTGAGGGATCCGAAGTCTAGATAATCACGTGCTGCAGTAATAATCACTTGGTGTCATATACTTATCCTATGTTTCCTATATTGTGCTTTGTATACACTAAGCCTTATTCCCTATATGTGTTTTTTTTTTCTTGCTACTATACAAACTGGTTGCTAACTCTTTGTATCTTCCGGTTTCAGGTTTGCCGATATCTATGTTATTTCCATTCTTATATTTCATGGTATGATCACCAGACTATTATTTCTATGTGTTGCAGTATTTAGTCTGTGTCTTGGATAAACTTATGACATATTCTTTCTGTTGAGGCAATCGGTGCTCAAGGTTGCACTAAAGTTCTCTTAAAGTAAGCAATGGTATATGCACTAAAACCATCACAAAAAATATACATATTGTATACAGCTTTTGTGTGGCGTCCTACCCAAGTTTGTAGTGCACTGTAGCTACTGTTTCTTAACATCAAAAGTGCATTTATGATCATTTTATCTGTACAAGCATGGCCTTATATGTTGTGTGATTTGATTCTCAACAACAGATAAGAGATCTACATATTGCCAAAAAGGTAGAGGATATTGGATTCTATGCTGGTTTTGTAGGTACGAACGAGCCAAATGATGACAATAGTTCTAAATTAAATATTAATAGTAACACATTTTCCATGCATAGATACACATAAAAACATCAGTACAATATTATTTTTCTTGCAGGTGCTTCATATATGCTTGGTAGAGCTTTAACATCCACAGCTTGGGGAATGGTAGCAGATCGCATTGGAAGGAAGCCGGTTATTGTTCTTGCTATTTTATCCACGTTAGTTTTTTTTTTTTTTTTTTTTTTTTTTTGCATCAGGTTGGACTGAGCAACCAATGCTGATTCAGATATTAACTGATTTGAGCCTAGCTAATCTTTAACTTTCTTCCTGTTATCTATATCCCAGGCTTGTATTCAACACTTTGTTCGGACTAAGTGCACACTACTGGATGGCACTTGCTACGCGATTTCTTCTTGGTTCCTTAAATGGTTTACTTGGTCCAATAAGAGTATGATGGTTTAGTGATTTAAAATTATGTTGGGTATTCAAACTTCTTATTAGAATTATTACTAATGGCCATTGTTCTCCGCAGGCTTATGCAGTTGAAATTTGCCGAGCTGAGCATCAAGCTATTGGACTTTCACTTGTAAAATTATAACTAGTATAATAATGCATTTCACTGTTTGATTCAAAAGTATTTATTGTAATAATATTTACCTTTAAATTAGGTCGGCACATCATGGGCGATAGGTCTTATTCTTGGACCAGCTATTGGTGGATACCTTGCACAGGTGCTTATTAAGAGTTTTAATGGTCTTTAGAGTTTACATCCTTTTTCCTGACACCTTACCTTTCATTTGATAGCCAACAGAAAAATATCCTGAGTTATTTCCTCCCAACTCAGTGTTTGGAAGGTACAATGCCTTACATACAGGGCACCTATTTTACTAGTCTGATTAATATGGTTCAACATACTAATTCATGAAACATCTACAATAGGTTCCCATATTTCTTGCCATGTTTGTGTGTCTCGGTCTTTTGTTTGGTTATTCTCATAAGCTGCATATGGCTCCCGGTATGTACACTTCAATGTTATTTTCTTGTAGTGCTATTTTTACGTTTTTACTTCCTAATTCCTTCCTTATTCAAGTAACTAATGCATCACTTAAGTTATTGGTTTAGCATTATGATTTGCAGCTTGCTTCCATGTTCCTCAGCTTTATATGACTTTATCTGTAAATATATACTGAATATATTGATCTTATACAAGAGTGTATTACACAAACTTTTAGGAGACATTACATACACATAAACTTGGCAAAAAGGAAGAGCAAGAAGCTGATTTCTTGGTATCACATTTGGCTAGTTCTGAAGAGTTTTTTGAGCATGACAAGAGTTTGCCCTCCAAGAAGAACTTATTTAAGAATTGGCCATTGATGTCATCTATTATTCTCTTCTGTATAATCTCATTCGATGATATGGCCTATACAGAGGTATAATTTAAGTGATTTTGAATAGGTTTATATTTTCCCTTAACACATACTCCCTCCATTCTGATTTTGTTGTCGTTGGTTAGCTCAAAGTTGAGCTAGCCAACGACAACAAAAAAAGAATAGAGGAGTATGTTGTGTACAATAGTATCACATCGTGAAAAGCTATTGTACCATGTTATTAAACTTTAGCATTCTTCAAAAGAATGTTTTAAATCATATAATAGAATAGATTAATCCCTATATTAAAAATATAAAAGTCATAGGGTGAATTTTGAGTAAAAGCATATAAAAATAAGATAATTCCAAAAAAAATGAGTGAAAGCTCATTGGGATGGCAAATTAGGAATTTTTAAATCTCGGAATAATGCCCCAATGCATCATATTATTATCTAATAAATAATTTTTTACATAGTAATGAAATGACTGAGAATGCAAAGTTTACCAATCAAATTTTCTACACACGATCTTATCTTATTGTGTCTTTTGCCTGCAATAAATATCACATTCATTTCATTTGTACTATTACTTTCATAAAAAAAGATGGCTAAAGATACCTTCAAGATATTTGAGCGTTACCATCACAAGATGTTGATTCATTTGTCTCGAGCAACACATCTTCATCTATTCACCTAGATATACATTTCATATGTTGTTTTAGATATTTTCTCTATGGGCCGAAAGCGACAAGAAGTATGGCGGACTAAGTTTCTCATCCGAGGATGTAGGTCAAGTATTTGCAGTTACAGGTATGAACTTTATGGTCCACCATACTAAAGAACTAATGTCATTGCTATGTTCAATTGTTTATAATATTGATCAAATATAATATATGTAAATAAGCTTCAGGATATATATTTTTTAAGCATTATTGCACCCCCCCCCCCCATCATGAAATGTTTTTGAACTAGTTTCGGATACATTTTTTTGTTTGCTCGTAAGTTAATTTCAACCATGTTTCACTTAAGTAATTAAAAAAACTCACCTAGATGGGGAAAGACAATCTCCAATTGTTGTATAGGGAACTCAACCAGAGCCTCGGTCAAGAAAATTTATAAACTCTGGTCCCACCCTTAAGGGATCGTCCCCCTATAGTTTGAGTTTTAACTCATTCTTTCAGCCCATCCCATGCATAAGGATACACCCACCGCAGGTTAGGTAAATCGCGTAAATGTGATGTAACAAGTGAACTTTTTATTCTATCAATTATGTACATCAGGATTTGAATCCTGGTAGGAAGCCTCACACTTGATGCTCTAACCAACTGAGATATTGTCAATTGCATGTAATTTAAGATATATACAATGGAAGGATAACCTAATTTCATAATATTGTTATTTAATATGATTTTTTAATAGGTGCTAGCATCCTTTTATATCAAACATTCATCTATCCTCATATTGTAAAAGCTCTTGGACCAATCAAAACTTCTCGGGTTGCAGCCGTGAGTACAAACTGTTTACTTTTTATTGTTAATTTATATATTACAAAAATATTTACTATGACTATTTTGACAGATTCTGTCCATGGTGCTTCTTTCTACTTATCCACCCATGACACACCTTCCACGACCTTGGGTATCTATAATAGTAAATATTGCATCATTGTTAAAGAACAATTTTGTGGTTAGTCTACTATGCACACGTACATATTATTCTTATTATTTGTGGTTAGTCTTCTAGACTTCTCTTTTGAGAAACAAGATTAGTATTAATGGCTATATGAGTCATTTTTTTTATTTTTTTATAATGAGAAAATTATATTTTCATTAGAAGCCAATAGCTTTCTGCTTGTTCGGAGAAGATTTGGTTATTTTCTCAAGAATGAAATTCCGAGGAGGAATATACATATATTATATGTTTCATTTATTTAAAGTTCAATCCAAAGCTAGCTGTTCAAAATGCGTATTTCCAATTTTGGCTATAAAATCCATTTTAAAAAAATCAACAACCCATATAAAATTGGCCCATAGCCTAAAGGTACTTATTTTTTATATGCTAACATTAGACAAAGGGAATGTAAATGTTTTCTGTATGCACAGAGAGGAAACATTCACGGTTCCATATACCTAGTATTTTTTTCTCACAATATTAATATATACTCTACTCTAATATGATATTTTTTTTCTTACTTATCTTGGAACCATTAAAGATTACAAACCTCTTTTAGTCAATATCACACTAATATATATATATTCTGATGTTGTATTCATTTTAGGTTACCGCTGTAACGTGCTCTTTCATTCTTCAGAATAATTCTGTGGTATATGGACCCTTAAATTCTATTTAAATAAACTGGTTTTTCCTATATGCAAATAATTTTACTTCGTTCTCTACATATGTAACGACAGCCACAAGATCAGAGGGCAACTGCAAACGGCTTAGCGACCACTTTGATGTCCTTTGGCAAGACATTTGCTCCTGCAGGAGCTGGTATTGTGTAAGTACAAACTTGGTAATTTCTAAGATTTGCATGCACCATAAGTTTAGTTATTAAACTTTTCATCAAAAGTTTGCTAATCTGATTATTTCATTTATATATATGAAGTCAATAAATGAATTGATGAATGTCCATGGTACAGCTGAACATCATAGTGATATGTCAATGCAGGTTTTCATGGGCACAAAATCGGCAGCATGCCTATTTCTTTCCAGGTAGATGCTGTATAGAAATCCTATTGTGATTAATAGCTAAATAACATATGTCCTAAACTTCATTTAATTTGCTCTATTTTAAAACTCATACCTTTATCAAATCATTTAATAAATGTCATTATTCTTTTGCTTATCAATCCATCAGTCTGAGCCGACTTATTAGACAAACAAAGTCAAGTAATAAAATTATATTAGGCAATTTGAATGGATGTTGCAGAAGAGCAGAGACACTACAACAAAACACGCTTCTAGCGGCGGTTGAAAATCAATAATAGCGGCGGTTATATGGTACCGTAGCTAAGAAATCGCAGCTAAAAAGAATGTTTTATAGCGACAGGCTATAAAAAAAGAAAACAAACCGCAGCTAAAAATATGTTTGTAGCGGCGGGTGACATCTTCACCCGCCGCTACCATTGACTCGGAAAAACAAAAAAAAAAGGCAGAGCCTGCCGGCCCATTCGTAGCCCGTTCATAGCCCAGGACGTCACGCAGCCAGATCCGGTGAAGAGAGACGGGAAAGCGCCGGATCCGCGTCCCAGAGGAGCCCGCCGTCGCCACGCGGTCGGGGAGGGGGAGGGCCACCGTCGGAGATAGAAAGGGGCGTCGGATCCGCGCCCCAAAGGAGCCCGCCGCCGCCGCGCAGTTGGGGAGGAGGAGGGCCGCCGTTGGGGAGAGGAAGAGGCTCCGGATCTGCCGAGGAGCCCATCGCCGCCATGCCGTCAGGGAGGGGGAGGGCCACCGTGTCATCGGGGAGGCGGAGGGGTGTAGGATCTGCCCGAGGAGCCCGCCACCGCCGTACTGTCTAGGAGGGGAAGAGGCGCTAGATCTGCTCCAGAGGAGCCCGCCGCCACCGCCCTTTCACCGAGCGCCATAGGGGAGGGGGAGCGGTTGGGGTGCCGGATCCGCTCCAGAGGAGCCCGCCACTGCCGCCCTTTTGCCGAGCGCCAACGTGGCCGCCCGCGCGGCTGTCGCCCTTTCGCCGGATCTCGCCGGAGACGGGGTTGGGAGAGAGGAGGGAGGAGGGAGAGGGGTGGGGCTACGTGGGGAGCCAAGGAGAGGGGAGGGAGAGCCGGAGTGGTGTGGCGGTGCGGGAGGGGGGAGAGAGGAGGATGGGGTGGTGAGTTAGGGTTCCAGGCATATTTTATAGGCTTTAGTTGAGCCAAAATGGTAGAATAAAAAAGAACTGGGCCTCATACTTTTATAGCAGCGGCTCATATTGTGAACCGCCACTAAAAATTAATTTTTAGCGGCGGTTGACAATGTGAACCATCACTAAAAATTGAGACGATTTTTAGAGGCGGCTCACGTTATCAACCGCCGCCAAAATAGATTTTTAGCGACAGTTTACAGTGTGAGCCGCTTCTAAAAATCATTGGACCACTGTAGCTGTGGTTTTTTTTTTTTGCCACGCCACATCAATTTTTGTTCCGCCGCTAAAGTGCCTTTTTGTCGTAGTGAGAGGAAACCTATAATTGGACTTTCCCAACTATTTCATGATGAGTGGAATTTTATATTTGTGTCCTCAAATTGGAAAGTAACTTCATATCATTCTAGCTAGTTTCGTCCAAAATTCAAGCACCACATGAACCATCCCTGACACTACAACTAGTGGTTAGTTGTACATAACGTATTGCCCCAATATAGCATTATGATGTAATCATCGACCATTAGTTATGGGATCTTATTATCTAAAGTTGATATAACAATGCATACTTTGGTCTGTTATCTATATGTAGGTGACCAGATGGTGTTCTTCCTCTTGGGCATTGTCGTGTTTATCGAACTCGTTTGGACATTCAAGCCATTTCTAGCCGTGGCAGAGCAGATTCCATCAAGTTAAGCCTCATGCTTCTCGTATTGAGAAGTTCTCTCACTAGACAAGTGATGTTGTTGAGACATTATGGGACATGATTTCATGGTTGCAGACATGCAGATATGAGGAACATGCACATACAATGCACAATGAGGAATTTGTAATTCAATTTGAATGACGTATTGGCATTATGCTCTTGTGGGAAATGCTTATTGTCGTGAGTAGAGTGGGTAGTGCCTTCAAAACACGACTTTGGTTTCTATTTTCTTATAAGAATAATTTTGTAAAGGTAAAAAAATAAATGATGTTATAAAATATTCTTAAACATGAATATATGCATATAAATGACTTGCATGTTTTTGAAACTAAGTAAATTAAAAGTAATTATTTTTTTAAAAATATTGAACTCAAACTTAGTCGACAAGTATTTGAAGATAAAAAAGTAATATATGATGTAGTGGTGACTAGCGTCATTGAGCAGTCATAATCACAGGTTGAACGTATCAACAATCATCAGTTTGCACAACTGTTACAGCCCTACGATAGAGTGGTTGTGAATGATGATACATCCCGATGCAGGGTCAGGAGCGAGTCTAGCTGGGTGACCAGGTGAGCCACGGCCCACCCCCAGATTCAACCCAATATATGTTTTTAGTATTGTAGCACCTATAAACAGTGATATTTTTCTTTTTTTCTTCTTTCTCGGCCCATCCCCGTGAGCTCAACTAGTGTCCGGCCCATTCTACGGCCCAAGCCTGACTCGCCACTGTGCAGGGTACCATACATGATGGTACGTACTAACTCGTATCCATACAATGCATGATGACTTGGGTGAAGTGACATAGCGTACCAGACCGTGGTGCGACGAATATAGCATGTTTGGCATTTTCCCCAACCAAATATCATGTGTCGTCGGCGTCTTCGCTGGTGCCTGATGGAGACGCATCACGCATGCACATCCAGACAAGGGATTGACAATCACCGTCTCTTAGCTACCTTCATTGGATCTCCCTAGTAGGGCGGATGAAATTAATTGAATAAATCCTAATAGTACCTTTCAACCTTTTTATAGTTCACAAAATGAACAAGTACTCCTTCCGGATTGTAATTGTTGACACAATTTATTTTCTTTAGCTATATTTGATTATTTGTCTTATTTAAGATATTTGTTGAAATATATAAAATTATATGCTTTAATTTTGTTAATAATAAAATATTTGATAAATTTTTAAATTTTTAAATAAGATGAATGATCAAACGTAACTGCGTCAACAACTTAAATCTGAAGAGAGTATAATGATATGTAACTAGTCCATTTAAATAGATATTTTAGACACTGAATTTCATTCATACATTCCCCTGTCAACTAATAATTGTGTCGATATGTTGGTTTAATTGTTAACTAGCGTGTGAATTGATTGAATCAAAACAACGACATAGCATGACAGTACTATGAATGCTGACAAGAACGAGAGCGACAAAGCAGTACGAAACCAAGCCGGGCATCATGGCCACGTCCTGACGCATGAGCTGATGTCATGGTATGGGCGATCCGGCGTATCCGATCACATACTACCAGTATTTATTACTAGCGCGGTTGCGTCCTCCTGTTTTCATGTACGCGACGACCTGACTGTTAGTATTACGTACGCAGCTAGCGGAGGCGCAAAACTAGTAGAGTAAAACAAGGATGGCACTGTCACGCAGCAACGGCCAAATTCCAATTTGTCTCCGTGGAGTACTCTACAATGCATGATGAGCTGCCCTCCTGTTGCCGTCTCATGTAACCCCCCGGCTTCGTGGTGGCCACGGAAACCTACCCAAAAAGCACGTGGCGATTTCGCCGTTTATAATTGTGTGAAGGGGTTCGTGCTAGCTATTACAAACACAGAACATGCTCTATCAGCAACAGCTCCGGTGTCGCAATAAAGGAAGCCTAAAGGGGGGGGGGATCGAGAGAGCTACTACGCCCATCGAGATCGAGTGACCACTGACCAGCAATCAACAACTGATCGAGAGGCCGGCCGGGGCACTAGAGCTCAAAATAAAAGGAGAGACTTGATAAGGACTCTCTGAAAACAACAATGGCGGAGAAGACAGCGCAGCAAGGGGCTGAGAGTGAGAGTTCGTCGGCGTCGGCGCCGCTGCTGGAGAAGAAGGCCGCCACCGGCGGCGGCGCGGTGTACTTGGTGGACGGGTGCCCCGGGTGCGCCGTGGACCGGCGGAAGGCGGCGAACCCGGGCATCCCGTACGGCAACTTCCTCTACGTCTGGATCGTCACCCTCTGCACAGGTAGGTATCTGCCTGCCACTTTCTTTCTCGCGGAGTTCGATCCATGAAATAATCTCGTTTTTTTTTTTTGTTTTTTGGTCTCGCTCGTGACTTCGTGAGTAGTGACATTATTGTCATCAAAGATTTCCAGCAACATATGCATGTCGCCAGCCACAGCTTGTGCGTCAATTGTTGCGGCCACAGCCCACAGATGGGTGAATGCGTCGTCGATTAGCGCACTCTGTAATATTGTTTTTTTTTCTGAACCAGCACAACTAATGCTGTAATATTTTTTTGGTCAACAAAACGCGAAGCGAATGAAAAATGCTAGCGGTAGGGACTTGTAGATTGTCGTTAGCTAACCTTGGCGTAAACTCATCAGGGCCGTCAATTTTCCTCACTCAAAACTCATCAGAGTCTTGTGTTATCTTAGAAGCCAGTAATGTTTAGTTTGTTCACGTATTGCCATACGACAAACTTGTTGACGCTCAGAATTTGCGAGAATCACACAACCGATTTGTATATATTTGTGCAATTGCATCAGG
Source organism: Eleusine indica (assembly GCA_030378355.1). Classification (NCBI taxonomy): domain Eukaryota; kingdom Viridiplantae; phylum Streptophyta; class Magnoliopsida; order Poales; family Poaceae; genus Eleusine; species Eleusine indica. The sequence continues at coordinate 54,494,294 of CM059494.1, forward strand.
TCGTATGTAAATTATGCCGTCGTTGGCGTCATTACACATGCCCTAGTATTCCGTATAGTGAGACGGCATTTGAAAAATAAAATACAAATGGATGCATGTGTCTCCGTCGATCCGATCCTTCTACTATTTGTCAACGCCTCTTGAAAAAGAAAATGGTATCCAGCCATTCCTTCTAATGATATACAGTACTAAAGGTACTCCTTGACAGTGTATTTTTAATGTAGCCAATCACATGGATCTCGTTTAATCGAATTCCTTTGGCGCCGTGCGAACGACATCCCTATCGCGGTTCAGTCCGGTCCATCTTTGGCTTCCTCCTCTCCCCTGCCTTGCCATCCTAGGAGTTTTTTTTTTTTTTTGAGGGCTGCCATCCTCGGAGCTTCTCAGGTGGAAACACGATACACGGAACTCCGCATTGTCCCCTTCACAGGGCGATTTGAGAGGGAAAAGAGAATCCTTTTTGTGGTTTCAATGGCCGTCGCTGCCGGTCCTCGCTACAACACCTGGGTGGCAATGGGAGATTTGGATTTGGCGTATTCTCGATTCGGGCATTGAGCCCACGAGGTAAGGCAATCTCATCTGCCTGAGGAGAGGTCGCATTGCGCATTCGCTGGTCTGGAGGCTCGTTCTGAGCATTGACGGGATTGACCCGATGGCGGAGGACCCTTCGCCGTTGCTGAAGAAGGAGTATCACCCGGATTGCCCCGGCTGCGCTTACGACCAGAAGAAGGGCGTCCTAAGGGGGATGCCGTACAAGGAGTTCTTGTATGTCTGGATGATTTGTCTCACCGCTGGTACGGGTTCTGTCATTGAAATCTTCTCTCTTCAGCTTCCAGGGAAGCATTTTGCTTATTGCGGAATTCAGATTATTACTAGAGTTTTTGTTGGAATAAGCTGGGATTTAATGCCGCATATTCCTATGGCCATTCTTGCGAGGAGGCCGATGCTCCATTGTTCAACTACAACTTATATTCATGGATGGATTTAATAATCGGCATCGAGCTAATTACTTAATTATAAATGTCAGCTTTGACATTGTGAACTTACAGAAAAAAACTGCTATGTTTTCGATGTTTGTAACCCTACTGTCAATCTTGTATCCTTTTCTTTTCATCCACAAATATATATATATATATATATATATATATATATATATATGTTGTTTCTAATTTTCTTTGCCTTTTTGTTTCAGCCTTACCGATATCATCATTATTCCCCTTCTTGTACTTTATGGTATGTGTACCGTTTGGTTCCCTCTTTTCTTATAGAGTATTGTTTTTATATATATAACCAATAATTAGCCATTAGAATAATGTGTATCTTGGGATAACATAAGTTTTGCATTTCTTGTTCTACCTTTTGCAAAGGGCATTTGTCATGTACGTTTTATTAATATTGTCTTTTACTGCTCCACAGATAAGAGACTTGCATGTTGCTAAAAGAACAGAAGATATCGGATTCTATGCTGGTTTCGTAGGTTTGTTTACAAAGTGCTCATTCAAATTTGTTGTTGTTTAGCTCACTATTTATTTATATATGGTGAATATCTTGTGATTGAGCAGTTCCATATACTGGATGCTTTCAGGTGCTTCATTTATGTTTGGCAGATGCTTGACTTCAACAGCTTGGGGAATAGCGGCTGACCGTATCGGGAGGAAACCAGTTGTCGTATTTGGCATTTTCTCTGTGTTAGTAACATTTTGTCTCCACTTCACACAACCTGTGTTGATTTAAGGATGTGTTTGTTTACTACTTTTTTTTTCATTCTTTCAGTATACAAGGTTCTAATTTAGTTCTTGTTATACATGTCAGGGTTGTATTTAATACTTTGTTTGGGCTTAGTGTCAGCTATTGGATGGCAATAGCTACTCGATTTCTGCTTGGTGCTCTAAATGGTTTACTTGGGCCAATAAAGGTACGGTGAATTTGCAACCTCATTTAATCTCTTTTCTATTAAATATGAATGGTCATGACCTCATGCTTTACTTTTTACAGGCTTATGCTATTGAAGTTTGCCGACCTGAACATGAAGCTTTAGCGTTATCACTGGTAGATACAAATTACTTACTGATACGATGTTATTATTATTATACAAATTTCTTACTGGCAGATACAAATTGTTTTTTTAGGAATATACAGCAAGGGAAACCCCTGCTGTGGGGCAGATACAAATTGTTGTTCAATTATTTAGCTTAAATCCACCTCTTTCTAACTTTTAGGTTAGCACAGCTTGGGGAATAGGCCTGATCATTGGTCCTGCTCTAGGAGGCTACCTTGCACTGGTATATCAGAGAAATTTAACAGTATTTTAGGTTATCAGTTATCATCAATGCTAACCTGATTAATTTACTTGCAGCCTGCTGAAAAGTTTCCTAATGTCTTCTCACCTGATTCACTCTTCGCACGGTATGTTTTCATGCCGCAAAACTATTTATTCTCAGTTCATTGATTTATATAGTACTTACAGTTTTATATAATACTGCCAGGTTCCCATATTTCTTGCCATGTTTATGCACATCAGTTTTTGCTGCTGTTGTTCTCATAAGCTGCATATGGATGCCGGTATACTGCTTTCCATTATTTTAGTTGTGATACCGACCTTGTGTTTTAAATTTCAATTCTTCCCTGGCCCATAGTAAACTTTAAAACATCTGAAATTATTTTAGGAGACGTTGCACAAACATAAAGTTAGTGAAACTGAAAATCAGAGCATTGAAGGTTTGGAGTCTCCTTTGATTGATTCTAAAGAAAAGGTTCAACAAAGTGGTAGTTTGGAGAGCAAGAAGAGTTTATTCAGAAATTGGCCATTGATGTCATCAATAATTATCTATTGTGTCTTCTCCTTTCATGACATGGCTTATACAGAGGTATTTTCTCAAAACTTTCTTCTTTTTATTTATGACTAGAAGTATTGAAGCTTGTTGGATAATTATGCTTTAAAAAGCTAGGTAGTACTACTGCGTTATTTGTGAACATGGTTTACTGTGAAATTTCTGTAGTCAACAGAGATATTAAAATTTGCTTGTGTTACATTTAAAACTGTTTGGTTGTTCAGGTCGTTTTGTACGAAGAGCAAGTGGGGTCTTGTAATTAGAGTGTGTGAGTGGGCAGGCAGGTCCTTTACCCTGCTTTTTTGTACTTTGTTCCTTTTTTCTTCTTCTTCTTAATGGAATGACATGCAGCTCTCCTGCATTGTCCGAGGAAACATTTATCCTACCAACATATTAGTTGGATGTATATTTTAAAATATACTATGCCCTTTCTTTTATGGTACCTGTCTAAAGGGGAATTGGAATGTTTAAGAGGATTGATATAAATTAACTACAGGTCTTCTCCCTGTGGGCTGAAAGTGACAAGAAGTATGGTGGACTAGGTTTATCATCTGAGAATGTAGGCCAAGTGCTTGCTGTTACAGGTAGTTTATCCATTATTGCTGCTGTTATTAGCATGCGTAAAATTATTTCTATTTTTCAATCTAGTGGCTTGTATGCCATAGAAACGATAATTGTACTTGATTATTTTGGCCTTGGTTACATTGGCAATATTGTCTTCTATTTCAGGTGCCAGTCTTCTAGTATATCAACTCTTTATGTACCCATATATCAATAAAGTTCTCGGTCCTATCAAGGCTTCTCGATTTGCAGCTGTGAGTAAAATCTGCTTTATGTAATTGCTGCAGTCCCTTTCTTTTGCTGCTGCATATGTTAACTATTATGCTCAACCTTGCAGATCTTGTGTGTACCAATCCTGTTTGCCTACCCTTATATGACATACCTATCAGAACCAGGATTATCAATCCTTCTGAATATTGCATCAGTAATAAAAAATAATCTTGCTGTGAGTATATTCATCCTATTTGAATCCTTGTTAATTGAAATTTCGGAACAAAATAAGTGTATAGATGGCCGTTTTGATACTTTTAGAAAGGTTGCAGTTACTTTGCAACTCAAGAAAGAAAAAGAAAAATCTGCGTTGCCGCATATGGTTGGCAGATTTCAGATTAGTCTATGTTCACACCTTATTTCTTATTCTTTTGAATTATTAGATTGTAGGCATTATTTATTTATGGACATAGTTCAAGTTTGCCAATTTATTAACTGAGATGCATGATATACTGTATCAGGTTACCATTATTACGGGTACTTTCCTCCTTCAAAACAATGCTGTGGTATGCACCCATTCGCGAAAGTTCAGCTCCATTTGAACATATACTATTAAAGATCTATGCTGTTATTCTGCAACTCACTATTAACCTTGCAATTATGAACAGCCTCAAGACCAAAGAGGTGCTGCAAATGGATTATCCATGACAGGAATGTCCTTTTTCAAGGCAGTCGCTCCTGCTGGAGCCGGCATTGTGTGAGTATAGTCTGCTCCCCGTAGCTACTCTGAAATATAAATGAGTGCCAAGCTATATAAAATTGCAATCCATATCGCTGCAAAGTAGGAAGCTGTACTGTTTTCTTTCAATTACCCCTAGTGCGTCACTTTTTCTGAATCTAAAGTTGAGAGGTAGGAAGGCTGTGATGTACAAAGCATTACCTTATAGGCCATAGCACTTGGAATATAGCTGCTCCTTGTGAAACTTGGATTGTATGTGACTATCTTTTTGGGTATGAATTCAGGTTTTCGTGGGCACAGAAGCGGCAGCATGCTTATTTCTTTCCAGGTAAAAACTTTTATATCTTTTTGTGAAAATTGCAGCTGTCTTTTTTCCCGCAGGACCTATATTTGCTCTTGTACAATTTTTTTCATCCTTACAGGTGATGAGATGGTATTCTTCCTTCTGAATGTGATCGAATTGCTAGGACTTATCCTCACATTCAAGCCCTTTCTGGCCGTGCCAGAGCAACATGAAGGAAACTAGTTTCTTCAACTTTAGAGTGTTGTGGGTATTCAAAATACAGACCTGCACACGCGAGGCGAAGGGCTTAAGCGTTGCATTTTGCAGAAGGCATGTCTGCACGATGCCCTGGAAAATCAAAGCTAGATTCGTGTACTTGTAATGAGTTGTTAGTGATGTACTACTATGTAGCAGTAGCAGCATTTCAGTAAAAAAATATATATGTATGTATAGCTTGTAACAGTATCGTTACAGGCGGTCACGCCGAGTTTGCAGCATTGCAACTTGTAATTAGTACTGATGCAAAAGTGCAACGTGTCAAAATTATTATTTTTTTCGAATGGTTGTTGCTACTCCTCGGAGGGAGTAGCCATTAGCCCATTACTGCCCTTGTAACAGTGTTATTAATCGTTCTTCCTTGACACATGCAAATTTGTGGGCTAGTTTCTGAGGGTGCAGGGGGATGATTGCGAAAGGCCCACCTGGTCATCAAGCCTGGTCCGACTTGCCCCCTTTATGTTGGCCCGTTTTGTCCTGTGTGGCAGCCCACGCTGGCGATCTTGTTCCGTCGCGAGTGCCCGAGCCCAACTCTTTTTTTTTTGTTTGCGGGTACCGAGCCCAACTCATGACCGAGACCACCGTGCAGACGGCGGCCAAGCGATCGCCGACGCCGAGCCTGGTTAATTATCTTCTCTGCCAGATCGCTTCCCTCACTCCTCACCCGACGGCGCCATCGCGAGAACCAACTCGTTCGTTTTTTTTTTTTTTTGAGTTCAACCAACTCGTTCGTTGGGGGATAGAGAAGTAGGGAGGCTAGGTTACGACACGAGCAACTAAAGATATATTCATCTCCTCTGATTTCTCGGTTTGGGTCCAAGGGTAGGGTGATTCATGTCTGCATAGACAATATCTGTTTGTTTTATTTTCAGTTCAGTATAGATATCTGATTTTTTTTTTTGTTCAGATGTTCCTCACGCGTGCAGGATATTTAGTGTGCTGATCAAGCTAATGATGATGGAAACAAATTGCGTCAAGCTGGATCAATTTGGTTGCACTGTGTTGACACTGCTGTAGGCATACTGGTGATGAACTAAAGAGTTGGATGAAGCCTTCATTTTGATCCAGGTTGAGGAGTCGCCGAGCAAATTGAAAATCTCACTGAAGCTGGGCAGTCCAATCATGGCCGTCGATCATACATCGAACGGCTAGCGGAGAGCACCGTTGTATCCTGCAGCTTTTCCTCCCGGTGCAGTGCAGAGTGCTATATATAATAAAGAACAAACCGGAGCTTTGTAATTGTAGAAGGCGAGGCAGTCCACTGCTGGGTCTCTCTGTATTTGCACCTGTGTGCTGAGCATTTTCAGGTGACTGAAGCAGACGTCGTCAGTGATGATGGGCAGCGAGGAGGCGCCGCTGCTGCTGCCGGCGCCGGCAGTGGAAGGATGTCCCGGCTGCGCGATGGAGCTGAGGAAGGCGCGCAGCAACGGCAGGATCCCCTACAAGGAGTTCTTCTTCGTCGGGGTCACCACCCTCGCCTCATGTACGTTTTATATACCTTTTTTTTTTAAATCGAAATTTTATATACTTACTACTACTACATTTATCCGTTGAAATTGTTCGTTAAATTTCCATTGTTCGAACAATGCGGTTGATTTGCTAGCTGCAACTGATAGGTTTAGTTCTTCGCTATACCTCTGATAACACACACGCACGCATCACTTGATTGATGATTGATCTACGCACCTTGTGTCCTCCCTGTGCTATAGCTCACTAGCTCTGGTTGACACTTGATTGATGATTAATACTAGGGCCTTTACAAGTTATTAGGAGATGCTTGTGATGATCTGGTGGCTGCCATTGTTGCCGCCCCACCGGCGGGCAGTCTCGCCGGTGGCATGAACAGAGGAGAGGCTAGAGATGATGCCACGAGGGCCTGAGCTACACAGGATATGGCTGGTTGCAGGGGACGATCGATCCATTCCCAGCCGGACCCACACGTACGTGGCGCAGAAGGCATGTGCATATTTGTTTTTTGAGTGTCACGCATGTGCATATTTGTACGAAGTCTAGCTAAGTTGTGCCAAGATGCGTTAGCTGCTCCTAACTTCTATTGTTTGTCACGACTCTGCTTCCGGCGCAACTACTACCACCAAGTAAAACCGAGCTGTTTAAAACGGAAAAGGAGTGTAACAACCAACCGATGCTCCAACAGCTGCAACGAACTCATCAAGATCTCAACTCAGCTTGCTTTACATGCTATCTGAGATCCAGCGTCACGTTCATCCATGTCGGCTTATTACACGGTGCTTTTGTGTAGCTAGCTGAGTTCCTATAGGTGTCAGGGGTCTTATATCTTATTGGATGACAACATATATAGAGCACACATCCACCATTCCATCATCTCTAATTGGATGATCGAAACACTGCTGTTTATTACTCCCTCCAGATATTCTTCTTGTCGTTAGGACAAGATGCTTAGTACAAATTAGTAGTTATAGTTGCTTTTGTTTTTTTTAAATGGATAGATAATTACTCTTTTGTATCGTAGTATAACTAAAAGACTTGAGCTTCCAAAAGTAAGACTGACAAATATGACTTTTTACGAGCACAAACATAGAGAGTTCAAATTGTTACTTATAAATCATCAGCAAAAGTTTTACATAAATTATTTCACTCCTGTTTATATGTCTATCTGCCGTCTTGTCATTGACGGCCGATGGGTGATCTCATCATTGTTTATATCTGACTGATGAATGCTATCTTTTTTTTCTTTCTGTTCTGTCAGCTTTGCCAATCACGTGCCTCTTCCCATTCATGTATTTCATGGTATGTAATCTTAATCAGTACTCTCTCTACGCCTCACATTGCATTTTGTCTTGAGGATATACTGTTATGTTTAAACCTCACACTAGCTTTATCAAAAGTTCAATCGTAGTAGGTACTATTTTAGTATTCAGGTTCACACAGTCCAGATCCCAGAGTGCATTTTCTTTATTTTCATTCTAAGTCATCAAGCTGCCTGCTCCAAAAAATATTGGTATTCTCAGGACATACATTGGAAAAACCAAGGAAGTACTGCTGCAGTTCAAAGCACTTCTAGTTTATAAGCATGGGCTCTTATAATCCTTTGTAGCATATTATTCAGTTGTCTACTAACTCATGCTTATATATAGTGATATGATAATATTTCATTTCCCACTGTTCATAGATAAGGGACTTTCACATTGCTAAAACAGAGGAAGATATTGGATTTTATGCTGGGTTTCTTGGTATGTTTTTTCTTCTCATCAACTCTCACATTCAGTCATGAAGAAGAGACATCATACTAAATATAAACAGTAATATGAAATGTCAACGTTTTCAAATGTAGCTGCATCTTACATGGTTGGCAGAGGCTTTGCTGCAATTTTTTGGGGTATTATTTCAGACCGTATTGGTCGAAAGCCTGTCATTGCATTCTCAATCTTCTCTGTGTAAGTATTATGGAAATTCTAACTAAAATGTAGTTGTTTTGGATTTCATCAAAGATGCAATACTCAGTTAGCTTTCCTACTTCCATTTGACATTTTGTAGGGCCATATTTAATACACTATTCGGTCTAAGTAAAACATATTGGATGGCAATTGTTGTAAGATTTGTGCTGGGTGCTCTAAATGGTCTACTTGCCCCAATGAAGGTACATGTAAATTAGCAGTTTTAACTCAAAGAATCTGTAACTATTGTGACTCGTATGTTTGAAAGATCTATGCTAAAATCATTAAAATTTTCAACTATTTCAGGCCTATTGTGTTGAAGTTTGTCAGACTGAACACCAAGCACTCGGACTTTCAATTGTAATTCCATTAAACATAATAACTCTACATATTTCTAGACGCTTGTATTTTACTTGCATGACCCTTCGCTTTTCGAGATTGGTCTTATCAAAATTACTTTTACTAGGTCAACACAGCATGGGGGCTGGGCGTTATTGTTGGTCCAGCTCTTGGAGGCTACCTTGCACAGGTACTATATAGCTCAAAAATAATAAATAAATAAATAAATAATCATTATTTTCTAACAGTGGTCTTCTTTTTTCCTAGCCTGCTGATAAATATCCTCACATGTTCTCCAAAAGTTCTATTTTTGGCAGGTAAATATCCAAAATATATAAGACATACAACCCTTACGAAGTCACAAGCTGTTAAATATATACCTTGCACATTACTATAGCTCATTTGTTGGATTTTACAGATTCCCATACCTCTTGCCCTGTCTAAGTGTATCATCATTTGCTGTCATTGTCCTGATAGGTTGTACATGGCTTCCGGTATGTACCATTTCACTTAACATACCTCATCATTTAAGCTTCTTTTTTTTTTAAAAAATAAAGAACTAATTTTTGTTCTATTTTGGTATTTCTTGTGCTCAGATTCCATCTTAGTTTCACAGTTATCTCACATATGAGCATAGCAAGCAGCACATTCTACTTAAGTTGTATAATTCACAAATCAAATATTGAATCAGAGTTGCAACCATCTTGCAGGAGACCATACATAGGCATAAACTTCCTAAAAAAGACACTAAAGAAGTCAAATGTTTTTTGTTGCCAAAAGAAGAGGATCGTCACTGGAATTCAAGTCCCAAAAAGAGTTTGTTCCAGAATAGGCCTTGGATGTCAACCATGCTACCTTACTGTTTCTTTAGCCTTCATGATGGAGCATATAGTGAGGTAAATACCATCATACTATTTTATAACTCTAGTCTTTTTAGTCTATTTCTAATCAGTAAGTCATCTTTCTTTAGAAGACTTGATTTTACCGACCTTATTAAAACATATCAAGAGGCACAATAAATATTGTAAGTCAACATACCTAACAACACCAAGTATTTGTCATATATTTGGGATTGAGGGTTTTATAATATGCTCATTTTTTTTTGAGGAAACATATGCTCATTATTTTGATACCAGATACTTTCCTTATGGACGGTGAGTGATCGAAACTATGGTGGCCTTAGCTTCTCAACTGAAGATATTGGTGAAGTTCTTGCTATGGCAGGTATTTCTAGATGTTACAAGTGTACCCTTCATTTTACAAACTTTTTTATCTGTTCATCCAACACTTCAGAAGCTGATACTTGCAGCATTTGTATGCATATATGAAAAGTGTATTGCTTTCTTAGTCATTCCCTTCATTTTTACTGTTAAATGGGGGTCTTTATACATTTTAGGTGCTAGTCTTCTTGTATACCAGCTTATCATTTATCGTTGGGTTCATAAAGTTCTTGGAACAGTCAACTCTTCACGTATTGCTTCTGTGAGTATTCCGTCTTCTACTTTGCCATGTAAGAAAATAATGATGTCATGACCATTAAGCTTATCTCAACATTAATATTTCAGGCTGTGTCTATGCTTGTTCTTGCTACTTATCCTTTTATGACACACCTACATGGAGTTAAACTCTATTTTGCTCTTTATTCTGCGGCTGTGATGAAAAGTGCTCTTGCAGTAAGTATTCGTGATCTCTATCTAAGGTCAAATTCCTATTTAACTGGCCAACCTTGCGATTTATGATAGTTCCAGTAGTATCAGTGCACAAAATTTTTTTGTCTACCACAAGAATTTACCATTTTCTTACTATTTTATTTTTCACATGATAGTCATAGTCATGAGACGACGACATTGCAAAAGATGTATTTTAAGGAAACTACGGCAACCTGTTATCGTTGTTGCCTGAACATTTTATTGCATAGGTAACAATATACAGATTATTCAATGGCAAATATTTGGGTAAACATGGTCCGTATAGTAGCATTTTTAGTGACTAAAAGAGTGATGCAATAAAGTATAACTTCTTTTTCTGATACTTTTACTCCTACCCAAATCTATCTCATTATTCACTTTTGCAATATGTACAGATTACTATCACCACAGGAGTTTCCCTTTTACAAAACAATTCTGTGGTATGTATGATCTTAAATATATTTGGTGGGATGTTGTATGTGCATAAGCTAATAAAATCTAATTATGTAACATATTTTAAATTAAATTTTAGTGCCAAGAACAGAGAGGCACTGCTAATGGTATATCGACAACGGCAATGTCATTTTTCAAGGCAACTGCTCCAATCGGTGCAGGGGCTCTGTAAGTGTTGTCTCTTTTCATATCCCCTTTTCACATTATAATGCATGGAAAATATATGTTTTACTTAGGTTATCATACTTTGGTGGTAGTCTTACGAGAACATCACTAAAATTTATTGTATTTATTGAGCTGATTTCTGGTTTGTTCAAATGTATTGTGCAGTCACATGCATATTTCCTAATTCAAAGAAAAAACATATCTTACATCCGAGTGATTACGACTTCAGGCATACTCTGAGTGGAAATTTTGCCTAACTATATGTTTACTGAACAATTACAACTTGCAATCATACCATTGAGTCTCTGAGTAAAAGAATAACCTACCTATTTGTTCACTAAAGATGCAAACTCATTTGTCTAAGGCCCACATAATGGAAGTGATTTCTTGTTGCTTCAAGGCCAACAGTTAAGAGAGCATATTACTGAGATTTAGTAAGTTATGGAGCTTCAAATGCATAAAAATATACACATCTTGACAAAATAGGTTTCAATTTTAATGTATATATGTTACCCGTTTTTTATGTCACCTAATAGCCAAAAGGAATAACTAGCACAGACCAAGTGCTATGTAGGTTAATTATTATTCCGGGCGTGTTCATAAATCCAGTTATGTTTCCTAAATGCTAAACGCACATCTCATACAGGTTTTCATGGGCTCAAAAGCGTCCAGATGCAGCTTTCCTACCAGGTAAACTTTCAGTTACACTCTATATAGCTTCCGTTAATTTCTCTGCAGGAGTAGGGAAATGAAACCTGCTTGTAACCGTCTAATTGGTTAACCGAATGTGTAGGTGATCAGGTGGTCTTTGCAGTGCTGATTTTGCTGGAGCTCTTTGGGCTCATATCCACCTTTGAACCTTTCCTGGTGTTACCAACATTTCCAAAATAGTGCCATCGTCAGAAAAAAAAAATAGAGCTTCGTCTCTGGACGATTTGTATCAACAGCACCTTAACTCGCTTGCTTGTTTTTATGTTCCATTCTAAATAACGGCATGAGCTCTGTCCATTTTGCATTGTTTGAGAAAGAGGAGAACATGTAAGAGCTTATTAGCTTACAACAGTTTTGTCATAATAGTGTTTGTTACATAGCCACATTATTGTCATAAATCATAGTATAACTAAATCAATATGACGTGTTCAACTTGAAGGAAGTATCATTTTGGTGATAAAAGGCTCGTCGATTGCTTTCTATCCGGCCGCTCCACCAAAAATATAGAGCACTATAATAAAGCCGTTTAGTTCTGTCCTCCATTGAGTGTCGACCTTCTTGATTGTGTTTTGCTGCCGGCTTTTGGTCGTGCAACCGTACGACTCCTTTCGTCGTAGACCATACATTACCTCACGGTAACGACTGCAAGCGCTTGAGGTCACCCACCAGCTCGGCTTTCGGTATCCTCCCCCAGCGCTCAATGCAGCTCCCCCACCCAAATGCCACGATAACAGCGGCAAGTGCTGAAGCTCAGCTCCACATCTGCTCTTGTGCAACACTGTGGCCTAGATCCTCATAACCAAGAACATCGACTTGGCCGTCCAGGTGTTGGGGTCATCCAAGACAGTACGGCTGCTACATGGCATTTGGCCCTGCTGCTGCCCGTATTACTGTATTAGCGTGTGGATGCTCTATCGAAATGGGCAATCGATAAACTCAGCTCCGTACGTGGACAACACTATTACAAATAGAGCCTTTAATAGCGCTTTATTTTTTACTATAATAACAGACACATAAACATACACTATTGTAGTACGTGATTGCTGACGTCGGCAGGTCGAGACGCTATTGTAGTGCCGGTAACAATATCGGACATCTGTGACATCAACGAGCATGCCGATATTGTTGTATGGGCTACACTAATTCGGACGACTGATGACATCACCACTGTCCGATATTGATGAATACCTCTGCAATATCGGTCGATGATGATGTCATAACGTCCGATATTGATGTTGTCCATTACAATATCGTTGCGAGCGCTGACGTCATCATGTCCGATATTAATGTTCCGCCTATAAATATTCGTCTTTTACAGGAGCCTTTCCAAGATGCAACGCCTTTCCAAGATGCAATGCTATCGGCATCCAGCCAAGGACTCCATTATCTAGTAACCACTACGCCGATTTTCTACGGTTCTCCTAGAGGCCGGAGGTGAATATAAAGCGGGGTACAGATTCCCGTAATTAGTGCGCGGAATCAAGGCGAATTGATTGAGATAGTGAGCGGAAGAGGATCGGATATGGTGAATCCGTTCCTACCAGAGGATCCAGGCGAGAAGCAACCCAGGGTGGGGCTGGATCTAAGAAAAAGGGTGAACGCCTCGGGAGAGTGGATTCCACAATCGCAACCGCAAGGTAAGCAGGTGAAGTGGGCGGAACCGATCGGAGGTGAAATTTGTTAGTAACCCGAGAATCCCTAGAGACAGTCCGTATATTTCGTTGGGGATGCATAGGTTAGCTGAACATGAAGAAGGTGAACGCAGAAAGCGGATCGTAGAAGAGATCAAGCGTGCGTTGTTTAACTCTGGAGAAGAGAATAGGGGGAACTACCACAAGGATTTGTCGAAATTAGAAGAAGCCTCGAATGAACTTGAACAAGCTCTGGAGAGGATTCCATCCGAGAACGACATGGGTCAGGGGAAGGACGAAATGAGTGGTTGTGCTGGTGAAAGTTCAAATAAGGATGGGCCAAAAAGGCCGCAGAGAGTGAACCTCAGCCACCAGGCCATTTTCTGCCACTCATGGAGGAACGAACAGGCAAAATGGGTTTGGATCACCAAGTCCTCGGTTGTGGATAAGAATGGTCAGCTGGGTTTTCCTGCTTCTGAACGAGACATCCAGAAATACGGAGATAAAGCAAGAAAAGTTTATCGTCGGCCCCCACCACCACCACTAGAACATTCTTTGTTTCAGTAGCAGGGATGGGTTGGGAGGACGAAGATAGGCATCCCAATCGCTCATGGAAGAGAAGAGCGGAGGAGGAAGAGATGGGTGACCAAAGATTTAAAGAGAGGCAAGAAAGGGATCTACGTGCCAAGATCCAGAAGGGCATGGGTGCCCAAGATCAAGGAGGTCAAAGGAAGATGGCAGTGCAAGCGGATAGGGACCACCGAGCCATGGGCGTAACACAAAGATGAACCGAGGTGGGATGGAGAGATCCCACCTGGGGGTGGATCTCAAAGGCAGCTCCAAGACAACCCCAGACAGGTAAAACCTAGGATACACCCCAATTCTGCAGATATGCGTGAGTATCTTGAACATAAACAGGAAATTGGCAAGGGGAAGAGATTTTAGAGTGGAAAATATGATGACAACTATGATCCTAAAAGGGTAAAGTGCTTCAGACGCCAAGAGTTTGGGCATCAAAACATCCCTATATGCTATAAATGCAAAGAGCAAGGGCATGTGGCGGCTGAATGTAAAGAGGTGCATGAGAAAGGAAATGAGTTGAAAATGTTCGGTTTTGCTATCCCAGATCAAGGATTCTACAACATTAGCATTCCTGGGGAAGTGATAATGAACAAAGCAGGTTGTGTAATACAGGTTCTGGAGGGAGAGGCAACTAAAGGAAAACTCCAAGAGGAACTCAAGAACCTGGTGGACACCAAGTGGGATTGGCAAGTGAGAGAAGTTGACGAGAAAGAATTCATGGCCATATTTCTGAACAAGAGTTCCCTGGAAACTTTCTCCAAAATATCGGAGGTGGGCCTAAGTATACATGGTCTCAAGGGGAGATTCATAAAAACCAATATTGACCCGGACACATCCAGTTTGCTACAGACTACTTGGGTCATATATGGACTACCAACGATTGCTAGATCGGAACAGGTGGTTAGGAGGGTGACAGCTCTGGCAGGGGAGCCACTTGTGGCGGATGAACTCAGCTTGATGAAAATAGGTCCTGTCAGAGTCGAAATGAATGTCAAGGACCCAGCTAAACTGAGAGGGTTTGTAGAAATCTTCTTCAACAAAGTAGGATATGAGATTCGTTTTGTCTCAGAAAGGTACAAAAACAAAGCTAGCAAGCTCCCTCCACCACCACCTAATCGGAGAAAACACGATGATGATCTGGATGAAGAGGATCAGGATGAGGACTATGACTTTGAGGAATTCAAAGACAACCAACCTAAGCCGGGAGGGCAAGGCAATAAAGTGCAGGAAAAAGGGACAACATCTCAACATCACCATACAAATAACATAGCGCTGAGCAATGAGGAAGTACTGGGAAGGCTGAGCTCTGGACTCGGGTTTGGTGAAATCACACAAAAACAATGTGAAGATCCTCAGCTGAAAGGGAAGATGCAAGAAGCTGTAGAGCAAAACAAAAGTGATAGTGCGACTAGTTCAGAGGGAAACACAAGTGACAATTCAGCTCAGCTCAATGTGGAGTCCAAATCACCACCTTTAAAATCTCTGATGAATAACTATGATCTGGTGAGAGAGATGCTTGTGGGTACGAAAACCAATGCACCAGAGACCAATGAGGAAGTCACTAGATCCATGGGAGGATATATACTGCCGATTATGGAAGAGGAGATTATAACTGATAAGGAAAGCAACAAAGCCTGTGACACAAACCTAGGGCCACAAGAGGATGAGCTGCTAGTCCACAATGTGGAAGGGAATTACTACATCAGGAAAGACAAATGGCCTCTACTACAGACACCCCTGGAAAAGCAAGCAGTCTTGAGCAAATGTGATAACATGGATGAGGTGCAGGATGAGATGTCTATTGGGGAAGCACGAAATTCAGATTCTGATGTTTCAATTGACCAAGGGAGGTCGAGTGGGACACTTAAGATAACCACTCAAGTTAAAAAGAAAAAGAAGGTGGTCGTGGCTACTAGACAAAGTTCAAGGATAAGACACAATGATGGCATTTCCATGGAGGAAAAAGCCACAAGGAGGATGACGATCAAGAATCTGGAGATAACAGGTAAACCAAATGACAACCCTTTTACTATCCTAAATAATGTAGGAAATGATTACCTTGCCGAGGTAGCTAATGATCTAGACATTCAATTAGATAGCTCAGTAGAGGGTATAGATAATCAAATTAATGCTATATTAGATAGCTCAGTAGAGGGTATAGATAATCAAATTAATGCTATTAAAGCAGAGGAAATAGTGAGGGCTAAGCTAGCAGAGGCTAGCTACAAGTTATATCTCCAAAAGAAATGCGATGAGAACAAACTGTACGAGGATACTTTAGACCAATTAAGGCTCCAAAAGATAGATAATACCCAAAGAGATATTGACAAGGCTTCTGATTCTAACAAAAGCAACAAACAAAACAAGGAGAAGAATCAGAAGCAAAACAAGAAGAAACGAAAATGAAGATAATGTTCTGGAATATCAGAAGCTTTGGGAGCCCAGATCGAAGAAGACAAATACATGATTATATCATTGAAGAAAAGCTGGATGGGATTGGCTTGCAAGAAACCATTAAACAAGATTATACAGAGAAGGACTTGACTGAAATTGCAGGGAGCAATCAGTTCAAGTGGGTTTGGACACCAGCGAGAGGTCATTCTGGGGGCCTTCTCATGGGGATCAAGGAGGATATCCTTGAAATTGAAGACATGGATAAGGGGGATTATTTTGTCAGCATGGTGCTGAGAAACAAATTACACAACTTTCGTTGGGAGATGTTGACAGTTTATGGTCTGGCGCAACATGACAAGTCCACAGAATTTATCACAGAACTATCCAGGAAGTGTATATTTGCTACTTTACCTGTAGTTATGGGTGGGGATTTTAACATGATCAGGGAGATCACGGACAAAAACAACAAAAACGTGGATTTGGCACTAATGGACAAATTCAACATGTTTATAGAATTACATGAACTCCAAGAGATCAAGATGAGTGGACCGCGTTATACTTGGTCTAACAAACAGCTCAATCCTATTCTAGTGAAGTTGGACAGAATCCTAGTTTCTACAGAATGGGAGTCAAAATTTCCTCTTTGCTTTGCATGGAGCAAGACAAGAATAGGGTCTGACCACTGTCCCATCTTTCTAGATTCAGGAGAAAATGTACAGAAGAGACAGACATATTTCTTCTTTGAACAACAATGGCTTTTACAAGATGGATTCAAGGACCTGTGTTATAAGAATTGGGCCACAACAAAGGAAAGATTAGGTGATGAAAGATATTCATTGGATGTGTGGCACACTTGTACTAGCATGCTGAGGCAATACCTAAGGGGATGGAATGCAAATATCTCAAGCAATTTAAAGAAGACCAAACAAATGCTACTAACAAAGATCCAAGAGATAGACATGAAAACTAAAACTACAGACAACGATGATGAACTATGGAGGACCAGATACAACCTTGAACAACAACTGGAAAAGATTTACTCATGGGAAGAGTTATATTGGCAACAAAGGGGTGACGAGAAATGGATTCTCAAAGGTGACGCTAATACTGGCCTTTTTCATGCATGCGCTAACGGAAGGAGGAGGAAAACCACCATCTGCTCTTTAGAAACTGAACAAGGAACCATCCTGGAGCAAAAGGATATTGAACAACAAATAATTAAATACTATAAACAACTATTTGGTTCATATCTAGGAACTGGCATGGAGCTGGGGGAGAATTTCTGGGGACAGAACAAGCTTACTGAAGAAGAAGTTGATACACTTAGCAAACCGTTCACAAAAGAGGAAGTTCAATTGGCAGTTAATAACATGAAGACGGCTTCTGCCCCAGGCCCAAATGGATTCACTATTTCTTTCTTCAAACAAATGTGGGCAATGATAAAATCAGAGATCATGAACATGGTTACTGACTTTAACATTAACCATCTGGACCTTAAGAGACTAAATTATGGGGTGGTGACGCTGATCCCTAAAATCAAGGAGGCCAATAACATCAAACAATATCGACCAATATGCCTACTGAATGTGGATTTCAAGTTATTCCCAAAGCTAATGGCGAATAGAATCACCAGTATGGCTGACAACATTATTAATCAGGAACATACAACTTTTATAAAAGGCAGAAACATCCTTGAGGGTGTGGTGACAATTCATGAAGTAATCCATGAATTTAAAAGATCAAACATAAAAGGTATTTTGTTGAAGATAGATTTTGAAAAAGCATACGATAAAGTTAGATGGTCATTTGTAGAGGAAGTATTAGCCGGGAAAGGGTTCCCAAGAACTTGGATTGATCAAGCTATGAGAACTATTCGAGGGGGGAAGGTCTGCATAAATGTAAATGGACAAAGAACCCAATATTTCAACACGTACCAAGGTCTGAGACAGGGTGATCCATTATCACCAATGATGTTCAACATAGTGGCTGATGTGCTGGGCGACCTATTGACCAAGGCAAGAGAAAAAGGACTGATCAAGGGGATCATGTCCCACCTAATCTCAGAAGGAATCACACATGTCCAATATGCGGACGACACCATAATCATGATTGAAAGTGATGAGGATTCAATCCTTCATTTAAAATTTATCCTCTACTGCTTTGAATGGCTATCGGGCCTCAAAATCAATTATCATAAAAGTGAAGCCTTCATTTTTGGGTTGGAAGAAGAGGAAAAGCATGGGATAGCTAACAAGCTTAACTGCTAGCTAGGGGAACTACCAATGACATATCTTGGTATCCCAATCGATGATCACAACTTAGGGATCAAATCTTTCAGCAACATACCAATGAAAATCCAGAAAAGACTCCCTCCTTGGAAAGGAAAACAGATGTCCTCGGGAGGAAGACTGATCTTAACAAACTCTAGCATCAGCAGCCTCTCGACCTACATTATGGGATTTTATCTCTTACCACCAGGAATTCATAGGAAAATGGACTCTATTAGAGCAAGATTTTTTTGGACAGGGGCGGATAACAAGTTCAAGTATCACATGGTTAAGTGGTCAGCAATTTGTTGTCCAAAGAGCCAAGGTGGCCTGGGGATAATCAACACAGAAATCTTTAATGAATGTCTAATTACAAAGTGGATCTGGAAGCTATATAAACAGAAAGATAGACTTTGATGTAGACTACTATATGCTAAGTATATGCCAAATGGAGACTTCTTTAAATCAAGGGATAAAGGATCCCAATTTTGGAAGGGACTTCACAAAGTAAAACATCTCTTCCAATGGGGTGTCATCCACAGAACTGGCAATGGGGAAAAACCAGGCTGTGGCATGATGTATGACTACATAAATGTTTTTTAAGAGTTAGTTTCCCCAGACTTTTCACATACCGTCAAGAACCAAACATTTTAGTAAAAGAGGCTGCCGACAGTGATTGGAACCTTGATCTCAAAAGAATGCTGAGCAGCAGGGAATCTAGAGAATGGGATATGCTACAGGCAGAACTGAAGGAAGTCAAACTAACATCTATGAAAGATGACATAGAATGGGCTCTGACCAGCAACAAAACCTTTACCACTAATTCACTTTACAAATTCCTTATGCATGGTGGAATGAAGAACAATCTGGCGATGAAGATCTGGAATTGTAAAATGCCACTTAAAGTGAGAATTTTTCTTTGGCAGCTCTTCCAAGACTAGGTTCAAACAAAAGCTCAAATGAAACACAGAAGCTGGAAAGGGAGTATAAACTGCACCCTTTGTGGAAACATAGAAACTGCAAACCACTTGTTTGTTCGATGCCCACTTGCGAGATTTACTTGGTGTGTGGTCAAGGAGACCTTTGGCTGGAACGACAAACCAAACTCGATAGAGGATAAAATAGAAAACTGGATACCCAGAAAATTCGGTGTAAGCCAAGACTTGGGCCTTTTTGTTTTTGCAGCTTTAGCATGGGCGCTGTGGCTAACCAGAAACAAAATCACAATGCAAAATAAGTTGCCAAATAAACCAATGGATGTTATTCACATAACTATTTCTCATATGCAGAGATGGAAAATCCTGATGAAGGAGAACAACAACAAGAAGGTGGAGGAGATTGCATCAAGACTACAGCAATTTTCTAGGAACTTCAAGCAGCTGGATAGCGAACCTTCAGATATAGAACTCATCTGAGTGTGTAGTCTTGGAGTTACATCCCGCTGTGTCGGGCATCTCTGTAATGATTGTTTTTTCTTAGATTCTCTCAGCTTGAGACGTATGCTTAACACTTTTCTGTAAACTTGTGGTGCTTTCTATAAAAGCGGGGTGAACCCTTTTGTCTAAAAAAAAAATTCAACTGAAACACATGACTTGAGGAGATGATGCAAACTGAGCGTATGCTAAGTTAGTTACTTGGGAAATCCAAACCAGATCTTCGAAGTTCATTCATAACTAGAAATTGAATTCAGGAGTCCAATGTGGCAGGCTGGCAGCTAGTGCACATACTGAAATTGGGTACGGACACCAGTCAAACGAGCCGAGAGTTTGGCAATTAGGGAAAGCGATACTAAGAACCTATAATCGCACTTCACGTCAGTGTTCACAATCAGAAAAAAAAACCCATCGGAACCGATTTGGGGAACGGAACCAGGGGCATCCGATCCGCATCTAGGAAGGGGAATCGGGTATGAGGGAGAGAAGGATCACCCGCCGCCGGAGTTCCGCGCAACGGCGCTGCAGGGCGTAGACGCAGTGGACGACCGGACGCCTTTGGAATCACCGATGGCGCAGGATCGTGGAGAGGAGGAAGAAGGACTTGTTCGTAAGTTTCTAGGGACCTTTCTATAAAATATTGGATCACGATTATTAACCGCTATCTAATATTTTGCATAAACAACCCTAATTTGGATCGTGATTCAATATGAGGGGGTATTTGCAAAATGTCCATGGCCGCCACCGGGGAGCCTCGCGCTGCCCATCGGCGATGGCCTGGAGCCCTCGGAATCTCATCGACGGGCATCCCGTGCCGCCGTTCGTGAGCCTAGAGCACGCCGCCGTGGTTTCGTCGCTCCGGTGCCGCGGCGAGCATCACACGCGCCTCGCAAGTCGTAACTAACCGTCGGCCTAATCGGGGACCTGAATGTCATAGCAGTATGGAAATTTGTTCAAATATGGGTACTGATGATGTGCGTCACTCTTCAGCCAGAGACGAGATCAACACCACTAGACTCCACAACCATCGGGTTCCTTTTCAACGAAATCGGCATATAGAAGATACTTGGAGGGCTCAACCAAATTTGAGTCGTACAAGAGGCTGTGGAAGAACTGGGCACCGCTGCGGATCAAAATGTTCATTTGGTTAGCCGTTCATAATCGCTGCTGGACGGCTGATCGGCTAGCATGACGGGGATTGAACCATTCAGAGTATTGCCTGCTATGCGACCAGGAGGAGGAAAGCATGCAACACCTTCTCACCACATGTGTGCTTGCACGGGAGGTCTAGTTCATCATCTTCAACAGAGTAGGCATGCAACAACTGACCCCGACGACGAATGAGATTAGTTTCAAGGAGTGGTGGCGACGAGCGAATCAGTCTACACCGCCAGACTATAGGAAAGGCGTGAATAGTCTGATTATGCTGACAGCATGGGAGATCTGAAAACACCGTAATACATGCGTGTTCGATGGTGCCTCGCCAAGGCCACAACAGGTGGTTCGGTTGATACTTGGGGAGGCCAAATCCTGGGCCTTGACAGGAGCAGCTAGGCTGGTAGGCATCTTAGAGCGCTTGTCGTCGGTTTCGATTGTATCTATTACCTCAGGCGTGATGTAACTTTAAAATCAATCAACCAACTACCATGTACAATAACTCTTATTCTTCTTAATATAATGACACATAGTTCTACTACGTGTTCAAGAAAAAAAAAAACTAACCCTAGCCGAGCGGCGAGCAATCGACCACCATCTTTGACTGAATCCACCATCCCCGCCACACCACTGCACGGCGGAGTGTACTCCCATCTACAGGTGCAGGTCATGTCCGTTTTCCATTGTCCGCGGTCAGCAGGTCCTCATTCCTCAGTCGTCACCATTTCCACTCCTGTTGCTAATTAAACACATCGTATATACGCTACGTATAGTACTCCGTCCCATCTACTCCTTCTTCTTCGACACCCTGCTTGGAATCATCGGAACCTGGAGGTAAGACCAGCCGCCGTTGTCGGCGATTACGGCCGGCGAGCTATGGTTTACTCGCAAGTCGCAAGTAAAACGAGAAAGGGAATATTACCGTCCAGTAAAAAAATTGGGGAACCGCACGACAGCCCAGGCAGACGGGCGCGGCCCATAGTAAGTCTATAACACACACAGCCTTCCAAGTTGAGCTGGGCTTCCGGCACACGGATGGTGCAGCCCACTCCAGTTTTCATCATGACGATTATTCTAAAAAAAAGTATATATACACTGGTTAATTACATATACTCTAAATCCCCTAAAAAATAAGCTCGGTTAACAGTTCACCTCTACTAACGAGTGCCGTCCCAAAAAAACGAAAATCTGCTTACGACAGCTCCACCAAAGCGGTTCATCATCAGCATCTGGAAGACGCTATTGTAGCATGAAAGTAGCAAACGATAATGAAGTTGCCGTCCTAATTAAGCCGGGATCTTTGGTCTCTTAATTGCTTTGACAGGCACAA
This sequence comes from Eleusine indica, assembly GCA_030378355.1. Classification (NCBI taxonomy): domain Eukaryota; kingdom Viridiplantae; phylum Streptophyta; class Magnoliopsida; order Poales; family Poaceae; genus Eleusine; species Eleusine indica. The sequence continues at coordinate 54,516,758 of CM059494.1, forward strand.
GCAAACAAGTCTAGACGCCGGAGTCGTTACGTCTGGCAGCTGCAACGTCGCTTTTTCCAATGGGTTTGACACGGCGTTTAATAATTTGCCTTGAAGAAGAGACTCGTATATATAGGCTCCTCGGTGAATTTGCCTTGACAGAGCGCCTCCGGTGTAGCAAAATTAGGATCGGCGGCGTTCCATGGCAGATATATATATATATATATATATATATATATATATATATATATATATATATATATATATATATATATATATATATATATGCGTGGTGGATATGTATATCCCACTAACAACGACTGTGCCTATACAAGGTACATTAGTCTGCGTCTTTCCACAGCCAGCAATAACTACTATAGCAATCAAAGCAACTCGATCGAAAGGGACTAGTGGTCTCGCCTCATCTCGTCTCGGCTTCACGTGAACGTGATGTCTTCTCTGGTGCCGTATTGCATTGCAAATTTGCAATATTTGCATTGCTCTTTTTCTCCACCTCGCCTAACATCCGCTGTTGTCTTTACCTTTCTGACTCACCAGTAAAACCATCTCTGCCGCTGTAGCTTTCAATTGCGTCTCCATCAGTAGAGGTGGATCCACCGTTTCCAGTTAGTGGCACGAGTATTATTAATGAGAATGGGGTTGCAAATCTTTGTCGCCCCTACTACTTCCCTAGTGCCCCAATAAAGGAGCATCATCCTGTGACAAATATATGGACGAGATACTATGATGTCAGGGCTGCGGCACGCCTACCAATGCAAAGCGCCGCCGCCCAAGCGGCATCCATTGGACATATGACTTTTATTACAAACCACTTATGGCAGGCATGCATGGTTTTAAACTTACTTCTTTTAAAGGAGTCAATAAAGATAGTATTTTAAAAAAAAAATAAAGAGAGAGGGTTGTTGGTGCTTAATCAAGCGTTAGCGCTTGATCGGGCTGTCTCACCGACTCACGCTCTGTGCATGAGCAGGGTGCGGCAAGAGCTAGCAGCGGAGGCTGCCTTTGGGCATGCTCCTATGGTGCTCCAGCTTTTTTTTTTCTTTCCCTTTGCTGTCCTGCCTCTATGACGCTCAAGTACAGCGATCGGTCATCTGACGATAACCCGGCGGCTCACCATAAATAACGATGGTCATGCAGATGGTCTACACTACACGCCTGATAGTTGGGTCATTGTAATCAATCAGCAGCGCTTACTTTTTTCAGACGAAAATCAAGTCAAATTGTGACTACTTGAAGACGGCTTTACGCTCAACATCAAAGAGTTTCACGACCATACGTAGAACCTTCTTCTAGTAATAATATATATATTTTTTTTGAAAGAAAGGAAGCTTCTCACCCATATGTTCTTACTTTTGGTTTATGTGTAGGAAGCATGTAATAATACGCACGAGTCTTTGCTGGCCCGCGGGCCCGTCCACTAGGAAGAAGAAACTGGATTGACGTGTCCTTCTCGACGGGGGCGGGGACTGAATGCTCGCCTTGTCGCGACAGCAGCCTCACCTCTTGGCTCTTGCCAGGCGGCGCCCCAGTTGATCGCTGGTATGGTTTGCCGTTCCCAGTTGATCACTCTCTTGATGATACGAGGCTGCAGCAGCCAGCAGAGAGAGAGAGAGAGAGAGACGTTACCCGTGTACGCTAGCACGCACACGTGTCAGCCCACCTGTGAACCGGTTTCTCTCTCTCTCTCTCTCTCTTGAAGAGTTGTAACGGCGGTGGCCGCGCATGCCAAAGGGAATACTAGCTGCCTTTCGTAATTTCCTTCCATTTCTGACCCTTCTCTCCCTGGAGAAGGAGAAACATGGTCATCACAAAGTCACGTTCTCTTTGCTGGTCTCGTCTGCTTCTCTCCACCACTATTTTCGCACTCATAAGCTGTGCGCCGCCTAGTCGCCGCGACAGCTGACTGATCAGAGTGAGATGGTCGACGACTCATCAACGCCGCCGGCGGCGGCATCGGCTCCGACAACGAAGGTGTACTACGAGGGGTGCCCCGGGTGCGCCATGGAGAGGAAGAAGGAGAGCAACAAGGGCGTTCCGTACAAGGAGCTCCTCTTCGTTGGCGTCATCACACTCGCAGCAGGTACATACTCATGCATCATGGTCTTATTCTACAGCATCCTAGGTTGGATTTGGATATTCCTTTTCGTTCTTCTCGGACGCCGGTCGTGCCAGCTCCTTCTTCTAGACCATTCTTCTTCGGAAATATATATTATATTATATTATAATTAATCTCCACTTGTTTGTCAACCCCACCCCTCTTGTGTTTTTCTCCCCAGCTCTGCCGATTTCATCACTGTTCCCATTTTTGTACTTCATGGTAAGCTCCCATGCATGCCTTATTTCAAATATTGTAATTTCTTCCTTTTGTAAAATAACTGTGCCAAAATATACACAACAACAACAATGCTGATCTGTAAAAAACAGATACGAGACCTGCATGTTGCTCAAAGAGAAGAAGACATTGGGTTTTATGCCGGGTTTCTCGGTAAGATATGTCATCAGCACCCTGTTAGCTAGTGCCAATGAGTTACATCCATGCATTCCTTTTTATTTATCTTGCAAATTATTCATACATTTATAACTAATTAAAAAAACATGTCATATCTGTTACGGTTTTCTATAGGTGCGTCATACCTGCTTGGCAGAGGTTTTGCGTCAATCTTTTGGGGTATGGTGGCGGATCGTATTGGACGAAAGCCTGTAATTGCATTTTCAATATTTTCGGTGTAAGTGATTGCAGTAAATATCTTTCCCTAAGAAACTGACCAGAATGTATATCTGGGAAAGCTAAATAATATTCTGTTCCGTTCCATTATACTATGTAGGGTTTCTAACACATTTCCCTACCTACATTTTTCAGCATTATATTCAATACTCTGTTTGGATTAAGTGTGAAATATTGGATGGCCATTACCACAAGATTTCTTCTTGGGGCTCTAAATGGATTTCTTGGACCAATAAAGGTACTTTCATACTGAAAAAGACACAATTCATAAGAACCAAAAAAGGACTAGGTCACTTTCAGTTATTGTTCTATTTCTGGCAATGGTCAATAATGTTTGCTTGCGGCCACAGGCGTACTCCGTTGAAGTCTGTCGATCCGAACAAGCAGCCTTGGGCCTATCAGTTGTAAGCTCCAATTACACACATAATAATAAAACGCGCCCCACTTACGCATATGCCATGATTATAACATACTGTATTATGAACTTAATTAGTTTGATCCATTTCACCAAATTTAGGTCAGCACAGCTTGGGGACTAGGCGTTATAATTGGACCAGCAATTGGGGGCTACCTGGCACAGGTATCTCACAATAATAATTATATTTTGTGGTCTACCTGGATCATTGTTTAACTTTTGTGTATTTTCTATTTCTCTCCTTGAACTTGAACCTTTTGTCTCTCTTTTGTACCAGCCTGTGAAACAATATCCACATCTATTTCATGAGAACTCAGCTTTTGGAAGGTTACCTTTCACCTGAAATTGAATTTTCTTAACGCTGAGGAAGAGATAAAATGTTTAATCTTATCTTTTCAATCCAAAACTATGCAGGTTCCCCTATCTGTTACCATGTCTATGTATATCAGTCTTCGCTATCTTTGTCTTCATAATCTGTGCATGGCTCCCGGTAAATAAGACCTACTCTGTCTCTACGAATGTTATCTGGCATGTTTGGTTTTAATGTTATCCTGGTGACTCTTTTATTTTTTGGTTTCATGATTTTTAATTTTACACAAATATACCCTGCTAGAGTGGAAAAAAACTAGACATATCCATACGAAACTGCATGATCCATGTGAATATGCTATCTACTTTTTTTGAAATTTTGATGCTAATTTATTTCGAACTTGTTCCTTCTGGTCTTTCTTTCTATTCAAAAAAAGATGAGAGGGAGTAGATGTGAGCTTATTCTATCGTATTTTTTTATGTACTTGTAATTCATCGATTAACTTAACAGGAGACCCTACATAAGCACAAAGGCCTTGAGGGCGCAGTTGAAACAGCTGAAAGCGCTACCACTCAAGAAAGTACAGTGCCTAAGGAGAGCTTATTAAAAAATTGGCCGTTAATGTCATCCATTCTCACATATTGTGTCTTCTCCCTTCATGACACTGCATATACTGAGGTAACATCTTTTTATTGGATAACACATAATCTGGTACGTCGAAATGCAATGATTCTGAACATTAATTATTTTTTCTTTATTCAAATGTCAGATATTTTCTCTATGGACTGTGAGTGACAGAAAATATGGTGGGCTTAGCTTTTCATCTAAAGATGTTGGGCAAGTTCTCACAGTGGCAGGTAACTATAGATCATTGCTTTCTGAACAATCATTTGATCATACAATGTTTGTGTTATTGTAGCAGTATTAAATGCAATTCTGGAAAGTCAATATTCTTCTTCTATTCAAGTGTAGGTGCCAGTCTTATAGTATATCAACTCTTTGTTTACCGCTGGGTCGATAAAATCTTTGGACCTATCCACTCAACCCGCGTCGCAGCTGTAAGTTACTAATGAGTAATGACACTAAGTTTTTACTTGTTAGTCTACTCGCTACTTATGATTGCGTTGCCTGTTTGTTTTCTGTAAAAAAAAAAAACTACTGCCAATGATTTTATCAACTGACATGTTAGCGTTCCAGGCACTATCCATACCAATAATTGCAGCTTATCCCTTCATGACACACTTATCAGGACTAAAACTTGGCTTGGCTCTGTATAGTGCAGCGATGATCAAAAGTGTTCTTGCTGTAAGTTTATTTCTCTGCTGTGTATATTGGAATGTTATTAAGAAACAACTACGCTGGTTATTTAGTTTATTCAAAGATTCAACTTTTAGTGTTCTAACGTTTGAGCATGCTAATCAGATAACTATACTTACCGGCACATCACTTCTGCAAAACAATGCTGTGGTACATATCCAATTTATCTCAGTTCAATCGATCATATATCTTGTTTGATATCCTCACAAAAGTAATTATTAAGTCTGTCTGATATTTCAATACAATGCTATTTATAGCCACAAGAGCAAAGGGGTGCAGCAAATGGAATAGCTACAACAGCAATGTCCTTGTTCAAGGCTGCAGCTCCAGCTGCGGGAGGTGTAATGTAAGTATAAGTACGAAGCAGTGCCCCCTTACGGTCTTATTGGTTAGGAAAAAGGTGCAGCAAATGGAATGGCTACAACATTAATGTTGAAATCTCTGATTGCAGATTTTCATGGGCACAAAAGCGCCAACATGCAGCATTCTTTCCAGGTAAACATTCAGTTCTGGCTACTGTTAAAATTGCAATGCTATTCTGTATTATTGGTCTGTTCAACTACTGCATAAAAGAAATATGTGCAATATGGCCTTGGTGAGGTTTACTTGTATGGACTTGGATTTGGACAATATCTGATTAAATCCCACATTTTCATTTTTGTGCAGGCGACCAGATGGTGTTTCTGCTACTGAATTTGACTGAGGTCATCGGCCTCATGCTGACTTTCAAGCCTTTCCTGGCAGTTCCTAAAAAGTTCTACAAATGAAAGATATAGAGCATTAGAGATAGCGTATCAACTGTCAAGACGGCATAAATGAGTTAGTGAAGCTAAGATTTCATAACAAGCTGCCATTGCATAAGAATGTCGAAATACATCAGTGTATGGTTATGTTCTTTTAGATGAGTGTATGGATCCGTGTGGCCGTCTGATCCGGAAAGCTGTTTAATCGCTTCGGCAATTGGTTATATCATTGTAGGAATGGTTGTTTGGTGTCTGTTGGCCAGCGTGATAAGCAGGGGAGAAAAGAGAAGCAGAGGCGGCGCTGACGGACTAACCAAAAACTGCAATTTTGGAGTGCCATCAACTTGCCGGATTACTACCGGGACAGATTCATCTGTAAATTCATTCGAACCAGAAAATCAGCTCTAAAAATTGACGAAATTTGTACAAATCGATCGAATAAGCTAACAAGGGATGTAGCAGTTCGTAGGCGCGCTAGCTGCGTCCTGAAGCTGAAGCAATGGACCTCTAATTTGGTGCCGCAAGCTGTAAGAAAAATGCGCAGCCTTAAACCACATCAAACCAAATTTCTACTGAATCGAAGCTGCGATCTTTACCTCCAGGCGCTGTCTCCTTGGGACACGGCGAAGTCGGATACCCTGAATCGAAGCCGGCAAAAATGCGTGTTGGTGGAGATCGGCGGCACGGCGAGGGTGGGGGGTTCGGATCTCGCCCATCTGGTCCGCGCCTACCACAAGAGTCTATCGCTCGAGCTCCTTCGAGGTAGGGCGCCTCGCCGCCATCGGAGGCGGAGAAGTGGAGGTGGGAGGACATGGACGTGAGCAGAGTTCGATTCGATGAGAGAAGGCCGGAGAAAGTGGGCGGAACACGGGGAAGGACATGAAGAGAGGCAGGGAGACTGGGACATCCGCTCAACAGGCTCTCAGGCAAGGTCATGTCGCCGGCGGCCGTCGGCGACAATGGCGGCCGCTCCTCGCCGCGGACGGGAACGAAACAGAGGAAGGAGCAGAATGCTGGCCCAAACGAGGGACTAAACTGCAAAAATTTGGATCGCGGAACAATAATCGCGATCCGAACAGAATGGTTTATGTAAATAATTAGATTCTCCGCGATCCAAATCAGGGGTGTTTCTGTAAATAACTGGATCACGGAGAATAATCACGATCCAAAATAGGGATGTCTATATAAATAAATAGATCGTGGAGAATAACCGCGATCCAAATTAGAGGGTTTAATGTAAATAATTGGATCATGGAGAATAATCACGATCCAAAATAGGGGAGTTTTCAAAAAGCTGTAAACTTACGTCTCCTAAGCCGTCCGATCTAAGTTGTGCTGACCAGATTGAGACACGGGCAAATGAGCACGAGACCTCGTCCGCTCCCCTCTCCGGTTGCCGGCGGCCGCGGCCGCCGCTGATTGCCCGCCGGAGCCGCGGAGGATCTCGGCTGTGACATTTCTGATTTAAAAAAAAAAATCTTACCTTTACTGTTGGTTGGACCCGCCAGCCCCACCCGTCAGACTCTGGCTCTCAGCATCGCGCATCGCCCGCGCCGGGGCAGTGCTGGCGCGAGCACGAGCGCCAGAGGCGCCACATAGCAGCCACCGCCTTGCAGCCCGGCCCCGCCGCCGCTTCTACCGGGAGGGATTTACCCCGATCGTCTCTCTCTCGCTTTCCCTCAGTTAATTTTTCTCTTCTGCTCGGTTTTCTCCTCCTCTGTTTCCTCTCCGCCTCCGCCGAGCGAGCTCAAAGCTCGAGCCCCGCCCACCGTTGCCGCTCTCCCGGCCAACTCTGCCCTTCGCCGCGCAACGTCCCAGCACCCCGTCATGGCCATTGATTGAGCTCTCCCCTCGCATTTTGAGAATTGAAGCCCTTTTCTTCTCTCGGTGAGCACCGCCATCTTCTCGGATTAGCTCAAAATTCTTGAATTCTACCAAAGCAACTCCAAATTCCTCGTAAACAAGGCTCACTCATTTGATTGCGCATCAGTTGGTTAGGTCTTTGGTCTAATTCCGTGATGGTGTTCGTCGTATTCCAAGTTTTCCTCGCCGTCGGCCGTCACTGAGCTTGCTCCGTCGCCATCCACCATCGCCTTTGCTCCGGTGAGTACCGCCATCACCAACCAGTCTCTTCCGCACCCTTTGACGTGCCAAGCCCACCTGCTAGCCTGCTGGCCGAGCCGAGCTCGAGAGCGAGCGCGCGAGCGTGCAAGCTCGAAGAGCTCTCTGGAGCTGGGCTTGCCGCGCGATTGGGCCAAGCGGCTGAGTCGCGGAGTGAGCGCGCGCGAGCCCGAGTTGATGGGTCGTGCCCCGCCCCGCTGGGCTGCCGAGCAACTGGGCCGTGCCCACGCAGCGCCCGCTGTACTGCTAGACCGAGCCTAGTGGCTACTGGGCTGCTCCGAGGCCCAAGAGGCCGAAAGCAAGTTTTGATTTTATTTTTTTTTCAGGCTTTTCGATTAAAAATAATTCTAGAATTTAGTTAAAATCTAGAAAATAAATTAGGCTTCCTAAAATCTTGGAATCAATTTTGTTGGGTTCCAAATAATTTCCTCTACCATTTTATGAAATAAAATTTAATATTTATTTTAATTAATTTTTAAGTATTTAATTAAGTTTATGAATTATCTTTTAATTGTTAATTAATTTATTTTCTAATTTAATGTTTATTTTGCTAATGATTTTATTTTATGTTTAAATGGGGCAATTAAGGGTTATTAATTTGAATTAAGGCATGTTACACCCTTTTCATTAATGGACTTAATTACTCTTATTTTGAAGGAAATACTTCAGACAAGAGTAATTAAATTCTTAGTCTAATATTTTCTCGAATCATCATTTTCAATGCATTGCATGTCATATTTCATTCATTGCTGATACTAACTTGCGACGTGTCGACGAATCGTATAGGACCCGAGATCGTTGAGCCATTTGCTGACACTGGACCCGAGGTGGTAATTGTCGAGACCGATCCCACACCTGCATCGTCGTATCCGAACGAAACCCAAGGCAAGCCCGGTGTATCCCACCTATGTTTTTAAATTCTTTCTTTTATCACAGTCAGTCGAGTCATGTTTGTGCATTAGGTTCCAGGAATTGATTGACACCCACCTGCATCACTATCATATCCTATGATGTTTTTACTCTATACAGGTACAGATAGCACGATAGGCGCTATGCTTATGTCGTAGGATTGTCGGTAGCACTGCATAGGATGATCTTAAAGCATGAAGGCTTTAAGTTGATTGAGACCTTGAGAATTTAAATGAAAGTTGATAATAATGATGAGACCGGACGGGCCCCGTAGAGTAAAGGGCAAAGACTGGGTCTTGCAAGGTGGTAGTCCCGTCCGTGTCAAATTAGGATCAAACCGTTGACGGCTCCGTGAACAAGTATTGAACAGTACCGTCTACATGCTGGTATATGGGACCCAGTAAGCTGATGTACCCTAACTATCTCAGTGGTAGGACGTAGCCAACTTTCTTTTTCTGGCTGTTAGTGAGATTGAAGTCTCACGGGAGGGAAATGGTGGTCGTCCATGGTTAACGTCTGGGACGGGTATCTAGTGGGGTCTCCATATTTCCGGGGGAGTTGGAAACGGATCGACCTCTGGTTGGGGTTAGTGGGAAAAGTTGTCATATACGACCAATGCGGTGCGTATATGTTGTGTAGTCGGGTTTTAACCAGCTGGTAGAAATTGATTCGAATCGCTGTCCCTCGCAGCAATGAATACCGCTTGTTCGCTTGGTGCGAACGGAGATAATCGAGAGTAATGAGAAGTAGAAGGATTATTTAAATTTATTTAGTTTGGCTTGATAAATTTTGACTGTAATAGTTGCAGGATGCAAACTTTATTATTAATGAACATAATCTTGAGCTAAAATTTGAAAATAGATATCCATTAGTAAGTGCTATTTTTCGCAAGCCTGAGTCAACCTACCAGCCAAAGGCCTAAGTATTCTAGGTGTCGGCCTTAGCGAGCCACGTTGACGGGTCAGTCTTACGGAGTATATTAGATACTCAGAGTTTGTTCGAATTATTTTATTCTTAGATGGTGAGCCAAACTCCTATGGATGGTTAGATGGCATGCCAGAGGAAGGGCAACTGCCGAAGGGAGGTTCCCTTCAGTGGAAACGCATCGCGTCTCCGGAAGAGTAGAAAGTAAGGCGTGACGCTGAGAGTGAGTTAGATAGACGTGTTTAGAACTTGGTTTTTGGTTAGTGATCAAACTTCTGTTAAGTTTTAAAACTCGTGTTATAATAAAAGTTTCTCCGTTGTAAAACTTTATTTGTTTCTAAAAACCTAATTATATTATACCTTAGTATAATATATTTTAAATTTTTATAAATATATGTGCTGTTGTAACTCGCTTCGTCAAGTGTTCTTTTATACTCGATCCTGGTTATCCCGGAGAGGATGTCACATCGGCGTCCCCCTCCCGGCCTCTCCTGAGAGAACATTTGGAGAAGCGCGTATGTGTTCCAGCCCTTACTGGCTTTGGCACCGGCTGGAAGGATGCAGTAATGGCGCCGCCGCTGCCGCCATTCGGCTCAGAGCTCGGCATGGAGGTATGGACCTTCCATCCCGCTATTATCCTCACTCACGAGCGTCGCATTGCCGGATCCCGACCTCTTCCGTTTATTGGAGTTCGAGTATTTGGAGTAACAGATTTCGAATTGGTCGCTAAATCGTGTTAAGGCAATTAGCCGAACCCTCGCGTAAGCAGTGTGCTTATCCTTGAAGCACCCAACACGGGAAGAATACTTTGGGTTGGAGCGCATGGAAGGAGCAAGTACAGGCACCGATGCATGTGTTCTCTGATTTTTTTTTTCTCTTTTTAGTAGGCGAAGTTTCATCTCCCCTCCAATTAAATATGAGGAGATCCACGATGCGCATATGTAGATGGTGAGGGATTAGAAGAGTGAACCAACTGATGGGAGTGCTGGAGCGGCACGGTTCACGTTGCCGCACACTGATTAATTATTGGATTCATTAGCTGCAGGTGGATGCATGAGAGGCCATGAACGATACTGACTTTTGAGCTGACTCGATGTGGCGCTCCCTCCGGTGACAGCACCCATCAGAGCTGACACAGACCTTAATTCACATAGGAGTGGATTTAAATAACATGTACTACAGTGCCATTTGATTTAGTAGACTTGGTCAAAATGCATCGAAGACACCTGGATTCGTAATGAGAAATAGAATATCCTCCTGGCCTATGCAACTCGGCAAAGCCTGCTGCATGCTGCCTATGCAGGCACGCATGCATGGCCCTTCACTGACGGAAAGCTGATGACCAACTGAAGATCGAAGAACACAGCTATAGATAGCCAGCTACGGTGATCATAAGCCAGATGGATAACAGAGAGCAACCATTTTTAGCCGTAACAATTCATTCCCTATGAAAACTAGTTGCTATTGCCTGCAGTCCTGCACAGCCAACCAAGCCGTTCATGGTCATTCGCAGTGCCCTCATTGCTGCCAATGGTTTAGCTAAGTCGATGGCCGTCCCTGATGTGCAATGGGGAGGAAGAAGGAGAGCAACAAGTGTACCCCTTACGAGCATTTTCACATCATCGCCCATCACTACCACTACCTCCTATACATGAGACAGTCCGTCCGTTTCATCTTTGCATGCCTTGCCCATCTCTTGAGTCTTAGCACACTACTAAGTTTGTAGATAGATCAAGAACTTTGATTCCTCTCTTGTATATACTCCCACTGGTTTATTAACTAATAGCATCAGAACAACACCTCTAGTTTATTTAATTTTAAAGTAAAAGTTGTCCAAGCTAGTGACATCTATCAAAAACCGAAGGCTTGATTAGTGCAGTCTGAAGACAAAGCTATGTTTTTATTGTATATGCAAAATTATTACACTGCTAATGTCCAAAACTCTCATTTTCAATATGGTCCATTTGGACAGTGACAACTCCAGGAAACTCTACCCAACAAGGTTAGCCTTGGCACCACTTCTTGGTAGAATAGTTAAAACCACTTAACAAAACATACTTAGAAGCTTTAGGAATCCCAAAAAACATACACTTGCAAACGATATAGCGACCAATAGGCATTTTAAATTTCAAATCAAGACTCAACTTTGCTTGGAAGATGTCAAAATAACAAATCATTAGGAGAGATGATGGAAATGCTTATATCTTTATCGTATCTTTCGTCATGATTAATGATGAAATTGATATTATATATACTTCATTAAATTTACATGCCTATGAGTTTCCTCTTCATCTAATTTTGCAAATTTCTGATTTTTTTTTGAAGAAAAAAAAGTAAATAGGTCTTTAGAGGGTTTTCATTATCCCAAGAAGGTGTTTTTTATCACCAAATATTTTTACCAAGAATATACATTGGTTCCACTAGTGACTTACTACTGCGGTGTATCTTCTTTGCGTTAAGATTCACATTGTGCCTGATTTGTTTTGTGTTAGTATTGTCAGTTAATGTGCTGTTGTCATCATAGAAGTGCCAACATGGTTTTCCTTTGCTAGTAGAGGATTTTCATGAGATGTATACGAAATGCTGGTCTTCCATCTATTTGTCAAGATAGGTCAAATTCAGATTACGTATGATAAGAGTGGAGCCAGAGGTCAAACTCTGATTCAGTAAAGTACTGCTTGGATATAGAGAAAGCAAAAGAAACACGAGTATCATTATTTAATAGCGTTTTCTCTTACTCTGTTTCAGATGAAATTAATAGATTTATTTCTACTACTACATTGTTTATTATCTGGTTAGGTTCTATTATTTTTTGCTGACTGGATGCAAATCCTTCGTGTCATGAATCATGAGGGTCTAGCGCTTTTTTTAGCAAAAATTGTTTCCTGCATCTGCAACAACGTTGTAGTGTGCTCACCCATATCATTATAAATAGCGAAGCAAACAAAGCTAGTTGGTTGCAGATTGATCGAGCTGGTTAACGAAGACATCATACATGATGGGCAGTTTAGAGGCACCCCTGCTGCAGCCGGCACCGGCCCCAGCCATCGAGGGTTGCTCCGGGTGCGCGATGGAGTGGAGGAAGGCGAACAGCAACGGTAGGATCCCCTACAAGGAGTTCTTCTTCGTGGGCATCACCACCCTCGCCTCAGGTATCCATATCCACATATCTAAAGATATGCCTTAGTGATCGGTGCACCGCAACATTATGCTGCTGAACATTTATGTATCATGTACTTAGGCTGCTTGCCTCGTGCTGCATGCTAGGTCTGGTGCCTGCTTGTGGTTAGATCGGTTTTTGTTAGGGAGTGGTGTAGTGCCCGTTGCTGTCGGCAATGAGCATCACAGTCGTTGGAGAGACGCTTGAATGGATCAAGTAGAGGTGGCACCACGAGGACTTGGACTTGGTGTGTCCAACAGAGTAGAGCAAGTTGCAGGGAAGATGTTTGGGACAAATAATCGGATAGGTGTGTGAATAGTTGCAGTTGTTTAAGACCTAAGATGACTTTTGGTTGTCGTAGACCTTTTGGAACCCTTTTTTTTCATGCTGCAGCTTGCTCCTACATCATGTATGACTCTTACTCTGACTCCTGTTCCTGTGCTAAAACTAATTAATGCCACTTGTGACGGAGCTAACTAAAAACAAAGGGACTAAGCAATAAACTACCACTATGAAAGGCTAACTCAAGATATCAAAATTCATGCCTACGCTTCGAGCCAGTTAGACATGAGGTGGCGGTAACGACGGGGGAAGACATCAGAGATGTTCCTGAGCGACTCGAGGGACTGCTGGTTAGGCTGTGCCAGGGTTGAGACATCATGATCACAAGTTAGCGCAGTGGCATGTCACCACCAAAGATGCCTGGAGATGTCATGGCGAGCCTGAGCACAAAGAGAAAACTGTTGTTGCGTCTAGAAGAACAAGAAAGATTGATCCCTATTAGCGAAAGAGTGGAGCGTTTACCAATACCTTCTATTTTCAGTGTCTATGAAATAAATTAAGCTCTCCCTTTTATTTTTTTTCTCTACATCAGACATGTTCATGCATAGATGCAGGAAGCCCTGAGCATGTTTAGTCTTATGTGCAGCTTGTGCAACAGTACAAGGTGTGAGCCCTGGATTAAATTATAGTCATGCGCCCTTGAGGACACTATTTTCAGTTCTAGTTGTGATTATCGTATAAGAACGCTCCTGTTTAGTCCTTGTCTTTTCTATGGTTATATAACAACTGAACCTCCAAGTGCGACAGATATTCCAATTTCTAAAAAGAAAATACGACAGATATTGCATATGATTATAGTCTACCAATACAAAGACAGGGCTAGTTAGCTAATTTGCATTATCAAGTTGGGATTATTAACAAATAAGGTAGCTGTTGCATGGGCAGCAGAATAATACTTATCTCACCTGCATATGTATGTTATTATTTCTGTTGATTCCATTCTCATATCTGATATCTCTGAGAATTAACTGTTTCTATCCTTGTATTTTCAGCTTTACCAATCACGTGCCTTTTCCCATTTATGTATTTCATGGTACGTAGTCTAAAATTATGCAATCAACACTCTTTGTGTGTTAATCTTGAGGACAGCTATGTTTCTCTGCCTTAATTTCTAGTGGCAACCATACATGCAAGAACAATATATCATTCGGCTTGATCAATCTACTCATGTCAATCCAAAAACAATTTGTCATATCAGTGCCCTTTCCTATCGTCTTGTAGGAGGTTGGTACATAGGTTCCATAGACGAGACAGCAAGTACATTAGTTTTATTTCCACTTGCAAGTACATTGACCTTCTTTAAGTTCTTTTGTAAGGGTTGGAGGACGCTATAAAAAATCTGTTAATTCCAGAAATCTTAAAATGTAAAAGAATAATAATTATTGGAGTTGCCTGCCATTTATTTGTATAATAATCCTATAGGAATTCAAAGCACAAGGAAGCTTCCAAAGTAGCATTTCAGCGCAGCAGCATGAGAACTGAGGAATTTGAAAAGAAAGAGATAAATGCACCAATTCAAACATACATTATAATCCCACCAAAGTTCATACCAATTCAATCATTCACAATAGGAATCTAGAAACATTTTGACCATTCCGTTCTTTTATTTTGTCTCTCTGCATATATGTTGAGAAAAAAAAGATCTCTTATAGTTTAAGAAATTTTTTTTATTTACTTATCTATCTTATACTTATATAATAGTATCTTCTTGCTCACTTTTAATAGGTGAGGGATTTCCACATTGCTAAAATAGAAGAAGATATTGGTTTTTATGCTGGTTTTCTTGGTACAGTTTCTAGCCCATCAAAATTCATAATTTACCACCAAATGTAGCTGCACAGTACGTGTCAATAATACTTATGTAAATGTGTTTCTAAATGAATAGCTGCATCGTACATGGTCGGCAGAGCCTGCGGTGCAATTTTTTGGGGTATTGTAGCAGACTATATCGGACGGAAGCCAGTCATTGTGTTTTCAATTTTGTCTGTGTAAGTTGTACAATGATTCTACCCAAGCAGTAAAAACTTTGGTTCAATGTCATGTTGCACATAATATCTTTCACTTGCAATTTGTAGAGTCGTATTGAATACGCTGTTTGGTCTAAGTACAACATATCATATGGCAATTGCTACAAGACTTGTGTTGGGTGCTCTAAATGGTTTACTTGCTCCGATTAAGGTGATTTCTAAATTAGCAGTATCAATAACAAGCCATTTAGTTTGTGAATCGTGTGTTTAAAATGAACTAACTATATCATATCCGTAAGAATTTGCAGGCTTATTGTTGTGAAGTTTGTCAAACTCAACATCAAGCACTTGGCCTCTCAGTTGTAATATCTCGTAGCAAGAATTTATGAGTCATGTTTTATTGAATAATCCTTTCATTGTCATTATTAGTCTGATATAATATACTTTGATAATAGGTGAACACAGCATGGGGTTTTGGTCTTATTGTTGGCCCAGCACTTGGAGGTTACCTTGCACAGGTACTATTTCATCACAAATTAATAGAAGGAAGATACTATCATTTTCTTATGTTTGTTTCCTATTTTTCCTCAGCCAGCTGAAAAATATCCTCGCATATTCTCTGAAAGTTCTGTATTTGGCAGGTAAATTATCCAGGCACAAGATATACAATCTGTTATGAAACAGCTAGAAATTTGTGTTGTATTTGGACATCATGATTATTCGATTCATTATATTTAATTTATCTGCAGATTTCCATATCTCTTACCTTGTCTAAGTGTATCAACACTTTCTGCTGTTGTCCTAATAAGTTGTACATGGCTCCCGGTATGTAACATTTTTATACTTAACAAAATCTCTCATTGTCTAAAGTTACTAAACCTAAGATTTATTATACTCTGGCCTTCATTGTAGTCCACATAAATAGTATATTTAAAAAATGTTCTAAAAAGTATGAACAAGAATCCTATATGCCACATAAATAGCAATTCACAGAAGAACTATTTGGTATAGGTGTTATTACACTTTTAATTATAGAAACTATGATTATATTGTTCCACATTTATTATATTGAAAACATAATAGTAGGCTTTTACATAAATTGGCTATGGGTACATTGTTAAGCTCTCGCAACAAAGATTCTCTAGCGTTGTTACAAATATATGGTTACATCCTAAACTCACGCAGGAGACTATACATACACATAAATGTCCAAAAAAGGAAATCATTGTAGTCAATTCCAAGCCATCAAAAGACGGTTGCTTCTGTGATTCACCTAGCAAGAAGAGTTTACTTCAGAATAAGCCTTGGATCTCAACTGTGCTACCTTGTTGTATCTTTGGTCTTCATGATACAGCATATAGTGAGGTAGAGTATCACTCTTTCGTACTCCATGTCCTTTTTAGCATAGGGTTGTAGAACTCAAGGGTAATACACTTCTGTAAACCTTTCAATACTAGGTACTTTCCTTATGGGCTGTTAGCAATCGAAAGTACGGTGGCCTTAGCTTCTCAACTGAAGATATTGGTGAGGTTATTTCTGTGGCAGGTACTCCATCCCTTCTCGACATGAAAAAATAGAAATTAGAAGATAACCTCCCATTATTTGCAGACTTATTATTTGTCCATGCCGCTTCAAAAGTGGTTGTTTGTGAGTAGAATTCAATATTGTTTTCACCTTCATTTTCCTATTGATGGAGACCTTCATTTCATTTCAGGCGCTGGCCTTCTTGTGTATCAACTTTTCATTTATCATTGGGTTCACAAAATACTTGGAACAATCAATTCATCACGTATTGCATCCGTGAGTAGTCTCCTACAGAAAGCAAACTTTAAAAAGATATTTATCGATCATCACTTGATATTTTTAGCATTTATGTTTCAGGCTATTTCTATAATTGTTCTTGCAACTTATCCCTTTATGACGTACCTATCTGGAGTCAAACTTTCCTTGATTCTCTGTTCCGCTGCCATGATGAAAAGTGCCCTTGCAGTAAGCGTTTGCTAAACATCTTATTTCTGTAAATTAAGTTGAGACCACTACTATACTATCTCACCATACCATATAAGCAAATGATGAGCCAGTATGCACATATACAAAGTAATTCATCTAATGCGGCAATTTACTACCTTTCTACTATGTACAGATTACTGTCAGCACAGGAATTAACCTTCTACAGAACAATGCAGTGGTACGCGTGAACTCAAATGAATATACTTACATGAATCAACTAAAACTGTGTGATATATTTATTATATTTAATTTCAGTGCCAAGAACAAAGAGGTACTGCCAATGGTATATTAATGACGGCAATATCATTTTTCAAGGCAATTGCTCCAATAGGGGCAGGGGCAATGTAAGTATATGTTTCCATCTCTCCTTTTTACTCAATGCACGAGCATGTATCAACTTAGATTGCTGGTATTTGGTTGTATGTGGTATTACACTACCTTTGACTACAAATATAAATTTTGTTTACATAGGTTAAAGATATCTTTACCTTTGACCATCATTAGCTAAAAAGCTAGCTAAATAGATTGCCAACCTCAACTCATTGTTATTAGCCTGATTATGAAACTACTTTTCATAGTATGTTATGTTATTTCTTATATTTAATAAAATGTTTTTTTGATATCGTTAATAAAATTATAGATTTGAGACCCTGTCGTGATGTCCAAATTAAATGGGCTTCTATTTTGGATCATGGAAAGTATAATGTTTATAGTTTCATCAAGTCGCCAATAGCCAAATCGGCTATATCCAGCATAATTCCACCTCCTAATCATTGACTTCCTGCTTAACACAAATTGTGTGTTCACTAACCCAATTGTGAATGGACGCCAGTGCGGCTAACTATCTTTGTCTCCAAGTTTTTATGTGTCACTGGAGCCTTTCCGTTGAGATTCTTTGAGATTTTTTTTATATGTTTAATTATCAGAGACATCTTAGATGCAAAAACACCTCCATACTCTGTACATTAATTTTATTTGATCCTAATAATTTGGATAGCACAAGAACTTTCCATTCAAAGATGAACAACTATGCAGTACAACCTGCACCTGTTGTCCACAAAGGCCTTGTCACAAATTAAGATTCTCACATAAAAGAAGTATTTTAAAATTGGGGTTGATACAGTTCAGGATGAAAGTGGCGTGCGACTTAATAGCCTAAAAGTGTTACAATTGCATACTAAATATAGTGATTAGTTTAGCTTGTTGCTAAATGTGTCCAACAAAACTTGACACATATTGTCAACTGCAGATTTTCATGGGCACAAAAACGACAAGATGCTGCTTTTCTGCCAGGTAAAATGACAAAAATAATTTGTACTCTGCTACAAGTATAGACTATAATTCTGTAATTTTGGAGAGCTAGCTAAAACTTTTTGATACTTATTTTGCTTGTTGGATGTGCAGGTGATCAGTTGGTGTTTGTGATGTTGAATTTGGTGGAGCTCCTTGGGCTCATATCCACCTTTAAGCCTTTTCTTGTGTTACCTGCATAACAAGAATAGTATAATGTAATCGAGGGTAAAGGCTGTCATTTGAGAGTTTTTATATGATGCCTAGTTGTTCTGATAGAAAATAAGAACAATGTCTAACTAAATGTCATGTGCGCACCCATGTTAGATGGGAAGTTCGAGGCCAATGCTGGCCCCAGTTAACAAGGCCTACACTCTTGATCGAAACAGTATGACGTGTCCTATCTGTTATCATGATTGAAGAGGGATACTTTGGGTACGCTTACCTTTTGATCAGATACAAGCAAAAATAAAGCTAAAAAGGATGTTACGTGCTATACATTAGATTATGAACCTTTGCCCTTTAGGTCTCTGGAATGTGAGGAAAATTAAACGAGCGCGTTCCCTAACCGTCAGACGTGTTTGAAACTTCGCGGCACAAATGCCTCACTTGATAAGTTTCCTCTACGCGTCGCCACGCTCGATCATGCGCGCGCGGCCTCACGGGGAACACAAGCCAACGGACCTGCAGCAATGCAGCCTTCAAGCTCCGTTCCTAGTGGAATGACATGCACAAGAGACGAGACAGTGGCCCCTGCCCTGTTGCCTCCTCCTCTGTCCCTCTGTTCCAAGGTCTAAACCACGTCTGAATCTGGAGCTGCATCGTGTGTCATCTTCTCAACTGAAATGGGTCAGCAGCCGCCACCACCGGTAAAATGTGAACTGCGATGGCTGCGCCATGGATCAAACTATTGAGAGGAAATTGAGGTGGTGAGGTGGGCCACGAGGGCGTTCCTTCCTACAATGACACATTATTCTTGCAACCTGTACCTACATAAATCAGTGGAAATAAGCGTGCTGTCTTGTTATTAGTTTGTTAGTCGCTTTGTCTTATTACTCTTCTGAAACTCTTGAGTCATGTGGATACTCTTGTTGGGTTTGAGGGGCTGCTGGATATGGAGCTAGCAACTAGAGGAGAGCTTGTACAGAGAAGGAAGAAGAGGCTTAGCAGTTCTGAATTGAATTGAATACTATCACATTCTATTGCACACTTAGGTGCTATTTATAGTAGATAGGAGGGGCTGGCTGCTTCTTCTCCTAGATTCCAAGCACCAGCTACAGTAAGTCAGCGCTACAGTACTGCTTCTACATTATTCTAATAGTCGTAGGCCTACAGTAAGGCGGTTGCTACAGTACATTTGTAGCTACAGTACACTCCTACATTATTCCAGAAACACCAAGATTACTACTAACAATTCTTCCCCTAATCCTTGTGTTCCTATGTCTTGACCATTCCAATTCTCCCTTTGAGCTCATGGAATCGAACTCGCTCTAGTGCCTTCATTAGGATGTCCGCGAGCTTGTCTTTGGTGCTGACAAATTCAGCAAAGATGCTCATGTTCTCCAAGCATTGGCGGATGAAGTGATACCTGATGTCGATGTGCTTGCTCCGCTCGTGGAAAACCGGGTTCTTGCTGAGTGCCACTGCAGACATGTTGTCCATCTTAAACTTCACGGTCGCAGTTCTCTTCCCAGTGAGATCGCCAAGCAACCGTGCCAGCCAGATGCCTTGGCATGCCACAGTTGTTACAGCAATGTACTCTGCTTCGCATAAAGACAAAGCCACGGTCCTCTGCTTTGTTGATTGCCAGCTGATTAGGGTAACACCAAGGAAGAAGAGAGCACCCGAGGTGCTCTTGCGAGTGTTGATATCGTCGGCGTGGTCGCTGTTCGAGTAGCCAACCAATCTTGCCTCTCCCGTTCCTTGTGGGTAGTTGAGCCCGTGGTCGATCGTGCCAGCGATGTAGCATAGCAGCCGCTTCACTGCCCCTATATTCTCCTTTATGGGACGCTCCATGAAGCGGCTCAGGTAGCCCATTGCGAATGAAATGTCTGGCTTAGTCTGGACGAGGTACCGGAGGCTTCCAATCAGTCATCGATACGCTGTGGCATCAACCTCCTCTGTTGTGTTGTTCCGGCTCAGCTTGAGCCATGTCTCCATGGGCGTGGCTGCGGGGTTGCAGCTCTGCGTCCCAACACTCTCGAGGATCCGCTTGGCATAAGTGCTTTGGTTCAGCTTGATTCCTCCAGCATGCTGACTCACCTTGATCCCAAGTAGAAAGAGAGGAGCCCAAGGTCGCTCATGAGGAACTGCCTCTTCATCTCGTCCTTGAACTGGTCAATCTCGTCGGAGTCTGATCCAGTGATTACCAAGTCATCGACATACACGCCGACGAGCAGCCATGCACCGTCGCGGCCGCGTCCATAGACAGCATGCTCATGGGCGCTCTGCTCGAATCTGAGAGACTTCAGTATGGCGTCGACTCGCACGATCCATGCACGCGATGCTTGTCGTAGACCAAAGAGCGCTTTCTTCAGTCGCAGCACCTTGCCTTCTTGCTCGGGGATGACAAATCCTGATGGCTGCAACACATACACGTCTTCCTCAAGCACACCACTGAGGAACGCCGACTTCACATCCATGTGATGCACCGGCCATCCCTCATGAGCAGCAAGAGCAAGGAGCAGCCGCACATAATCGAGGCGTGCGACAGGAGCGAAGACTTCATCAAAGTCGATCCCTTGCTGCTGCACATATCCCTTGGCGACGAGGCGCACTTTGTGCTTGATCACAACTTCACCCTTGTCCTTCTTGAGCTTGAATACCCAGCGTCGGCCAATTGGGCGATGGTCATTGGGTAAATCCACCAGCTCCTATGTGTCGTTCCTCTCGATGGAGTCCATCTCCTCCTTCATGGCCGCTCTCCATGCTACGTCACGCTCCACCTTGGCAAATGAGCTTGGCTCACCATCACTCACAAAGAGGAGGGAACCAGTGCCATGCTCACGTTGAGCCTCACCAGGGATTGGTGCATCCCCAATGATGTTGTCGATGGCGCGATACTGCAATGGCTCGCCATCATGGTATGTGTTCGCCCGCTCATGGTCATTGGGCAGTGGGGACACAAAAATTGGTGATAGTGGTATTGTAGGGCATGGTGTGGACCGCTGAGTCGGTGGTGATGAACCTGGAGTAGGGATTGTCAGAGCAGGAGATCCCACTAGTGATGGAGCGGTAGCAGGGGATTCTGGAGCTGGTGAGGCCAGTGTAGGGAGTACATCTCCCCCAGCAGCTTCATATGGTGTCGTAGAAATAAAGTGCTCGACGATGAAATCGCTGTTGGGCGTTTGAGCCACTGGCTTCCCAATCCCAACTCGCCATCTCATCAAAGATGGCATCGCGCCTGATGTGCACGCGATTGTTCACCGGATCATAGGCGCGATACCCCTTCACGCGCTCGTCGTAGCCAATGAAGACCATGGGAGCACTCCGGTCATCAAGTTTCTTGAGCTACGGGCGCATGTCCTTGACATAGACCACCCAACTGTAGGTGCGCAGGTGCTACACAGCCAGCTTTCTGTGACATCCCTGTTTTTTTTTTAAAAAAATTTACCTTTACTGCTTGGTGGGCCCTGTCAGCCCCACCCGTCAGCCACCGGCTCTCAGCGCCGCTTACCGCCCGCGCCAGGGCAGCGCTGGCGCGCGCGCGAGCGCCGGAGGCACCACGCAACCCAGCAGCCGGGACCCGCCACCGCTGCATTTACCCGGGGAGGGGATTTACCCCGGCTCTTCTCCCCTCTCCCTCATTTTCTCTCTCTCTCGTTCTTCTCTCTCGCTCAGCTCGTTCTTCCTCTGTTTCTTCCGTCGCCACCGTCCGAGCCGCTCATCGCCACCGACGACCTCCCCAGCCCATCCCGCAACGCAAATCGCCGCGCAACATCCCAGCACCCCGCCATGGCCGTTCATTGAGCTCTCCCATCACAGCTTGAGAATTGAAGCCATTTTCTTCTCTTGGTGAGCACCGGCATCTCCTCCATTCGGCTTCAAATTCTTGAGCTACACCGAACTATATCCAAATTACTCGTAAATGAGACTTCCTCACTCATTTGCGCCTCTTTTGGCTAGGTCCCGAGCTGATTTCCGTTGGGAATTGAGTCGTGATCTCAATTCTTTTCGCCGTCGTTGCCGTGCTCTGTCTTCCGCCGCCTCTCATCGCCTCTTTTCCGGTGAGCTTTCACCATTGCCGAACCCTCCTTTGTCTTCTCCTCGTTCTGCCGCCCCATTCTTGCCTAGGCTGGCCGAGTCGTGCCCTGGGAGCACGCTTGGCTGCCGCGGCCGCACGGCCATGCCGCCATGCGTGCGCGCGGGGGCGAGCCGAGGAGCTCCCTAGAGCTGGGCCGTGCCCCGCCCGGCTGGGCCGCCGAGAGGCTGGGCCGTGGCCACGTAGCTGGGCTGGGCTGCTGTGTGGCTGGCCGCTCCACGGCCCATAAGGCCAAAATCAGGCAGTTCATTGCTAAATCCGTTTTTTTTATTTTAAAATTAATTCCTAAACTTTGAAAATTAATAACTATAGTTTTAGACCTCCTAAAATTATGGGATTAATTTTGCTAGGTTCCAAATATTATTCTCTACCACTTTATGAAATAAAATTTAATATTTATTTTATATGATTTTCAAGCATTTAATTAAGTTTCTAAAATATCTTTTAATTGTTAATTAATTTATTTTCTAAGTTAATGTTTATTTTGTTAATAATTTTATTTTATGTTTAAATGGAGTAATTAAGGGTCATTAATTTGAATTAAAGCATGTTAAACCCTTTTCATTAATAGACTTAATTACTCTTATTTAGAAGGAAATACTTCAGACAAGAGTAATTAAGTTTTAGTCTAATATTTATCGAACCATTATTGAAAGTGCCTAGAGGGAGGGGGGGGGGGGTGAATAGGCAATTATCCCTGAAATTCACTTAATAATAAAAGTCAAATGCGCAGTGTCGGACTTGTCCGACGATTGTAGGGAAAGTCCAATGACTTGTCCGATGGCACAAGATAGAAAAGTAGATCGACCGAGTAAATATTAAAACTAGTGTAAGGCAAGCTAGGAGTAGATGAACATAAGCAAGGGGTGCTGTAAAAATAAGGAGAGCAACTACCAAGCAACCTACACAAGTTAATCTAAGAAATACGAAGCAAACCCTAACTAGCAAGTTTATGAGCAAGAACAAGTAAATAAGACACAAGTGATTGAAAGTACAAGCAAGGCACAAGATTTGTTCACCGAAGTTCAGCTCCATAAAGGAGCCTACGTCTCCGTTGAGAGATCCACAAAGGACCGGATCTCTTTCAACCCTAACCTCTTCAAGTGACCACAAAGATCAAACTTGGTTTTCCACTAGAAACTCCACAAAGGAGGGGTCAATACAAACTTCCCGAGGCGTCACCACATAAGTTGGGAGCTCTACGGGCACCTCTAACCGTCTAGGGGAAGAATCCCCAAGAGTAACAAACACAAAAGTTGTCGGCGGTGAGGATGAACCAAGTGCTCAAGAGGATGAAAGCTTGGAGTCGATGGAGCACTTCAATCTTCTCTCAATCCCTTCACAAATTAAGAGTGGAATCAAGGGAAGAGAGTTGGGGAGAGCAAAGTGAGCTTGGGAGTGTTTTTGATTGGAAATGAGTGACCAGCCAGCTACTGGGCGAAGAGGTATTCTATTTATAGCCCAATGGAGAAAAGAGTCGTTGGAGACCCAATTTCTGAGATCTATGTCGGACGTCCGATGAATCAAGGTGGTTCAGAAACTGGAGTCCGACAAGCTTACCCGATGCCTCGGATAAGTTGGCTATCGGACAAGTCCGATGGCCATCGGACATGTTCGACGGCATAGGGGCGGCAGAGGTACTGGAATCCGATGGACTTGTCCGATGGCTCGGACAAGTCTTGTTTATCAGACAAGTCCGATGGCCATCGGACAAGTCCGAGGACCGTCGGACATGTCCGACGACCCTGAGTGGTGACATGTCCAACGACCCTAAGTGGCAGAGGTACTGGAGTCCGATGGACTTGTCCGATGGGTCGGACAAGTCCGATGATTTTGCCCGGGAAATTTTTGTATGGCCTAGAAATGGGAATTTTGCACTTTCACCTCCGCTTCACACTTTTGTTTCTCTCTTAATAGTACGGCTTTTCCTATACTCAAGAATTAAAATAATATACTATAAACTTCATTCTTGAGCATATTTTGAATTTCAACTTGAAGCACTTTGCCATCTTCTTTTCTCCCTTTCTGTTTCTATGCATTTAATCACCAAACTTTGTACCATAATCTACACACATGCTCATTAAAAGATTAGTCCATTCTTAATTGTATTGGTGCCAATCACCAAAATAAAATTAGGGACCTAGATGCACCTTTAATCTCCCCCTTTTTGGTGATTGATGACAATACAACTAGATTTCATAAAATTATGCAATGAGGATTCAGTTATTGATGAGGAGCTCCCCCAAAATGTGTGCATGAGTGAGAGAATATGAGATAATAACAAGTGCACATATATTAAAAAAATTTGTGAGAGCTCCCCCTAAAACTATGCATATATGTTAATTTACACCAATAGATCACACAAGATAGACGAAATGCAAATAACAAGATAATCAATAAAGTACCAATACAATAAGAAAATAAAGTGCACAAATCAACCACATAGATAGCAAAAATAGAGTTTTACAAACCAAATAGTGTCATAAATAATTCAACTCCAAACTCACTCATAACTCACAAACTAAGATAAAAAAAA
Source organism: Eleusine indica (assembly GCA_030378355.1). NCBI lineage: Eukaryota > Viridiplantae > Streptophyta > Magnoliopsida > Poales > Poaceae > Eleusine > Eleusine indica. The sequence goes on from CM059494.1 coordinate 54,541,788, forward strand.
ACTGAGATAACTACACTTCTCCCCCTTTGGCATCAAGACACCCAAAAAAGGAGAAAAGTGCGGGTAGAAGGTGATGAGAGCTCTAGTCGTCAGAGAACTCGTAGTCTTCTTCATCATCATCGCCTTCTTTCTCTTCTTCCTCATCAATAGCCGGTTCTTTCCCTTTGCGCTGGCGAAGAGTATGGCAAGCTTCATCTTCACCACCTGCGCCGTCATCATCCTCAAAGCGAATGTGTTGAGCACTCGAACCTGCGCCAGAAGAGAAAGGAGGAGGAGTCGGGTAGTACCCAAAGTAGTTCATCTCCTCGACGGTGAAGGTGGGGTCATCTTGAGGAGCGGGGTCGTCATGAGTGGGAGAAGGTGAGCCTTCAACTGGGGACGATGGAGGAGGAGTCTCAATACCGAACCCACGCCTACACCGTCATATCCGGACGAAACCCAAGGCAAGCCTCGGTGCATCCCACCTATGTTTTTAAATTCTTTCTTTATTACAGTCAGTCGAGTCATTTTTATGCATTAGGTTCCAAGAATTGATTGACATCCACCTGCATCACTACCATATCCTATGATGTCTTTATACTATATAGGTACAGGTAGCACGATAGGCGCTATGCTTACATCGTAGGATTATCGGTAGCACTGCATAGGATGATCTTAAAGCATGGAGGTTTTAAGTTGATTGAGATCTCTGAGAATTCAAATGAAAGTTGTTGATGATGATGAGACCGGACGGGCCAGTAGAAGAAAGGGCAAAGACTGGGTCTTGCAAGGTGGTAGCCCCGTCCGTGTCAAATTAGGACCACGTTGTGGTGTGGTCTACGGAGCAAGTATTGAACAGTACCGTCTACATGCTGGTATATGGAACCCAGTAAGCTGATGTACCCTAACTACCTCAGTGGTAGGACGTAGCCAACTTTCTTTTTCTGGCTGTTAGTGAGATTGAAGTCTCACGGGAGGGAAATGGTGGTCGCCCATGGATAACGTCTGGGACGGGTATCTAGTGGGGTCTCTATATTCCCGGGGGAGTTGGAAACGGATCGACCTCTGGTTGGTGTTAGTGGGAAAAGTTGTCATATATGACCAATGCGGTGCGTATGTGTCATGTAGTCGGGTTTTACCTAGCTGGTTGAAATTGGTTCGAATCGCTATCGCTCGTAGCAATGAGTATTGCTTGATCGCTCATCACAACGGAAATAATCGAGAGTAATGAGAAGAGAAGGATTATTGCAATTAATTTAGTTTTGCTTGAAAAATTTGATTGCAATAGTTGCAGGATGCAAACCTTAAAATTAATGAACATATACTTGAGTTAAAATTTAAAAATAGATATCCACTTATAAGTGCTGTTTTTCACAAATCTGAGTCAACCCACTAGCCAAAAACCTATGCATTCTAGGTGTCGGCCTTAGCGAGCCACATTGACAGGTCAGTCTTGCGGAGTATATTAGATACTCAGGGTTTTGTTTGTATTATTTTATTCTTAGGTGGTGAGCCATGCTCTTATGGTTGGTCCGAAGACATGCCAGACGAAGGGCAACTACCGGAGGGAGGTTCCATCCAGTGGGAACGCATCCCGTCCCCGGAAGAGTAAAAGCTAGACGTGCCTTTGAGAGTGAGTTAGTTGAACGCGTTTGGAACAAGGTTTTTGAACAATGATCAAACTTCTGTTGAGTTTTTAAACTCTTGATGTAATAAATGTTTTTTCGCTGTAAAACTTTTGTTTGTTTCCGAAAACCTGGTTGTATTATACCATGATGTAATATATTCAGGCTTGTGTGAATGTATGTGCTGTTGTAACTTGCTTCGTCGAGTGTTCTCCTATACTCGATCCTGGGTATCCCGGAGGGGATGTCACACTTTCGCCCGTGCCAGGCCTCGTACAGGGTCTTGCCTTCCAAGCTCTTGGTGGGAGCATGGTTCAGCAAGTACACAGATGTGGTGACCGCCTCCCCCCAAAATTTTGCTGGCATCCTCCTTTGCTTCAGTAGTGCACGCGCCATGGTGACCACCGTCTGGTTCCTCCGCTCGACGACGCTGTTCTGTTGAGGGCTGTAGGGGACGGTGAGCTGGCGCTGGACACCATGGTCATCACGGCGGCGTGCAAACTCAGCTGAGGTGAATTCACCGCCATTGTCGGTGCGGATCACACATAGCTTCTGGCCGCTCTCAGCTTTTGTGGCCGCCTGGATACGCCTAACTGAGGCAGCTGCATCACCCTTGCTAGACATGAGCACCACCCACATATAGCGAGTGTGGTCGTCGACAAGAAGCAAGAAGTAGCAGCGTCCACTAGGAGTCGCAGGCGAAATCAGGCCACAGACATCACCGTGGACAAGCTCAAGGGGGTGCTCGGCACGAAACATCGTCTTTTTCAGGAATGGTGCGCGCTTTTGCTTTGTGGTGATGCAGACGTCACACAGTTGGTCCACATGCTCCAATTCCGGCATGCCCCGCACCATGTCTTGCTTGGACATGCGCCGCAGTGCCTCGAAGGACACATGGCCGAACCGATCATGCCATTTCCATGCATCATCATCGTTTCGGGCAGAGAGGCATACTGGGCGTGCAATGTCAAGGTGTAGTACATACAACCGATTGGCGCCCTGCCGGACCTTCATGAGGAGTCGTTGTTGTCGATCCCAAATCCGGAGCTCACCATTGTTCATGAGGATCTTGGCGCCATTCTCTTCAAGCTAGCCAAGGCTCATGATGCTGTTACGGAGCCGAGGGATGAAGAATACGCCGATGAGGACCTTGGATGCACCGTCACTTAGTGTTGAAGACAACGGAGCCACGTACCTTGATACTGACCACAGAGCCATCACCGAACTTGACAAAGCCAACAACCGAGCGGTCAAGATCGAAGAAGACGTCCTCCCGTCCTGTCATGTGGTTGGTGGCTCCAGTGTCAAGGTACCAACCTTCAAGGTGCTCGATGTCGTCATCCGCTGTACCGAGGAGCGCTTGTGCGCGTGGCTTGTTGAGGCTAACACCTGTTGGTGTCACCGAGAGCGCACACACTTGCGCCAGAAGAAGTGAGGGCTCCTTATCATCCTATTTGCCTGTGAGAGGGCCCTCATCCTATTTGCCTGTGAGAGGTTCGCCTGCGTCTTCTTGGGCTTGCAGCAATCTTTCGCCCAATGCCCGAAGTACCCACAATTGTGGCATTTGTCCTTGTCGTCAGAGTTGCCGCCATCCTTGGATTCATTTTGGTGGCTTTGCTTCTTTCACGGGCCACGCGGTCGCCGCCGCGTGTTGCCCCCGGGCTTGGAGGACTTGGACCTGCCATCTTTGTCCTGCCTTTGCTTCATCCGAGCGAGCCACTGTTCCTCAGTGAAGTAAAGCTTTCCACCGAAGAGAATTGGTTCCTTTGCCACGACCGGATTTGCCACCTCCTGGTCATCGATAGCCTTCAGCCGCCTTGCCACCTCTTCAATTGAGAGCTGAGCTGTGTCAAGGAGTGTCTCGAGTGATAGTGCAAGCTGCGCATACTTGCTGGGAACGATGTGCAGCAGCTTCTCCACAGCGCGTTGCTCGTCGATGGTCTCGCCATGGATCGACAACAAGCTCATCAAGCTAGTGAGACAAAGCATGAAGTCGTCGACATGCTCGCCATCAGGGAAAGAGAGAAGCTCCCTGTAAGCTTCATGACCATTGATGGGATCCCCAAGGTATGAATGTTTTGGTGATAGATGACAACTATGAAATTGTGGGCTAATATCTACACGAGTGTTATCTATGTAGGAATCATCTCTAAACTCTACTATAAATCATATCGATGATGGTTGCCTTGGCAATTGATGACAATGACCACAAGCATGGAGGCTTGTGAGCTTGATGGAGTCCAAGGGTTGATGGAGATGGATCAAAGCTGAGGACAAGCTATGGAGCAAGTGTTAGAAACACTTGTCTAGTTGTTAGGGCTTTGAGTCCATAGGAAAAACCAGACTATCAAGGGGGTCTAGGTCATTTCTCTTAGGTCATGTCTAGTCGGTGATGTGCAAGGTTGCTTGGTGAAATCACAAGCACTAGATGACAGTGGAGAAGCCAAGGAGCTATTCGGGGAAGCCGGAAAACAAAGTCAAGCGAGGACAACAAGTTTCAGCTTCTGGGCGTAGTGATTGGACAGAGGGGTCAGTGGAGACCAGACTGTACGGTCACTAGGAGGACAGGAAATCCAGAAAGAAGGCTTAGCGAGGAATCTGTCTGTGCCAGGGACCATAGAGACCAGACAGCCGGTATACTGACCGAACGGTCCTGTCAGTATCGATGAAACAAAGAGCAGAGAGGAAGCAACTCTCTGGAGTCCAACGAGGATGGCCTACGCGTCGGACTTGTCCGACGGACAGAGAGACCGGACGGTTCGGTCTGCTAACCGAACAATCCGGTCAGTGCAGGAGATCAGCCAGGACAGAAGTACCAACAATTCGGGAAACCGTTGCAGGGGTGACCGGACGGTCCGATCAGGCGCAGACCAGAGAGTCCGGTCAGTGCGTCTAGAAATGTGATCTTGAGGAGCAACGGTTAGTTTGAGGTTGGAAGCCTATATAACTTCGTTGCTGGGGTCTTGGAGACCTCTCTTGGCTAGTGGAATACCTGAGAGCATTTGGTAAGGTCCAAGAGCAAAAGAGGAGAGCACTAGGAGAGCATATTGGATATCTTAAGAGTGCTTGTGAGAGTAACATGGAGTGATCTTGCACATCTAAGGCTAGGGCATCCTTGAGGGTGTGATCTAGGCTGTTACTCTTGGTCTATAGTGAGATCTAGACCGGTTACGTGTCGGTGATCGAGCCTATCGTGATTGGTTATGAAGGCCATCACACGTTTGTACACGGTTTGAGCCCGCTGGTGAAAGGGGCATCGCTAGTGAGCGTTCATGTTGGCTCCGGGAGTCCGGCAAGTTCTCGAGAGAGGCGAGCTTGTGCATTGGTGGCAGCGATGACGCGCACCGTGTCTTCACTTCGGGAGTGATTGCGAGCTCGTGGGCAAGAACTCCATTTCGTGGCGATAGGGACCGAGACTCCGGCGAGAGTGGTCCAACAAGGAGTAGGGGAAGGCGCCATCCTTCCGAGACCTTAGGAAAAAATCATGAGCATTCCTTGACCCTCTCTTTACTATTCTGTATTTGTGTGCTCTAGTTGATAGGGTGACTTGTGGCTTGCATAGGCTAGTGTGTTTAGCTTCCGCGTTTTGTTTTGCATCATGAACACTAGCATGCATAGGGTCTTGGCCTACTAGAACTGTTTAGGTTGCAACGCTTGTCGGGTTCTAGTGATGTGAAATTGAAGTATTTGGATTCATGGTCGGCTAGTGATTCACCCCCCCCCCCCCCTCTCGGTAGGCCTTCGGTCCTTTCAATTGGTATAAGAGCCAAGTGCTCATCTTTGAGGCTTCACTGCCTTGAGTTAGGATGCCGGGAAAGGAGGGAGGTGTTCCCATTTTTGATGGAGAGGACTACGGGTATTGGAAGACATGTATGCAAGCCTACCTGGAGTCCCTTGATCCAGAGATATGGATGGTGACCCATGAATCGGATGCGGATGTGAACCTTCTTGAACCTGATTTCATTAAGAACAACGCTAAGGCCAAGAATGCTCTGTTCTCATGCATCTCTAAGGATGTGTTTGCTAGATTGGACTCGAGTTCGACAGCACACAGTATTTGGACTGAGATTCAGAGTATCCACGAGGGTACTAGTGATGTCAAAGAGGAAAGATACTATGTGCTGAAGAACAAGTATGATAACTTTGCTAGATTACCACATGAGAGAGCTAATACTGTGTATTCTTATTTTCATGTGCTAATGGAGGAGATCAATGCACTTGGGGATGATTTCAAGCTCAAGCCTGTGGAAGTCATCAGAAGATTCTTTAGGCTTTTCAAAGACCCTAAGTATGAGTCCATCATCACCTACACCCTGTAGGGTGACCTCAAAACCAAGACCATGAAGGATGTACTTGGCAAGATCACTGCCTTCGAGAGCTACCAGTTGGGGATGGATGATCCTCAACCATCCAACCTTGCTCTACAGGCTGACAAGCAAGAATCAAGCAAGAGCAAGAAAAACAAGAAGAAGGCAGTCACTAATGATGAAGATGATGATGAGGGTGACTTGACCGAGGACTTGGATCTTCTCATGAAGAAGATGAAGACCTTCAAGAACAAGTTTGCTTCCAAGTCCAGGGTAAAGTGCTTCAATTGTGGCTCAAAAAATCACTTTATCCGAGAGTGCCCAAAGCCCAAGAAAGAAGCATTCAAGTCACAAGATTCAAGTGAAGAAGAAGAAGAAGATGAAGACCCCAAAACCAAGCAAAAGAAGAAGAGGTTCTTCAACAAAGACAAGAGCAAGGGCAAAGGCAAAGCCAATGACTCCAAGAAAAGATTCTCACGTAAGACTCTTGTTGGGGAGTGGACAACCGACAACGAGTCCTCTTCCTCAAGTGATGAAGAGGTGGCGGACCTAGCCATGATCAAGACCACATGTCCACAAGCCCTTCCTCCACCTCCCACATGCCTCATGGCCTCGAGCCACCTTGGGGAGAGTGAGGACGAGAGTAGCAGTGACAGCGATGACGAGGAGCGCACATGTGCCGAGTTGTGGAGTATGCTTCAGCAAGCCCGCAATATCGCCATCAAGAAATACAAAATGTTAGATGTGGTAAGAAAAGAGTGTAAGTTGGCTAAGGACCGTGTTGTTGACCTTGAGAGTGAGCTCAAGGACCTTGTCACATCTCATGATGCCCTAAACAAGAGTTATTACAAACTCAAGGGTGATCATGTAGAGCTTCATGAGAAGTACAAGGCCCTTGAGATTACTTATGAGGCCATCAATGTTGAGAACCTTGCCTCTCTCTCCTCTTGTTCATCAATGAGCGATGCTTCTACTATGTGTGATGAACTGACCACCTTGAATGAGGTTTCTTCTCTTAAGCCTTTTGTTTTGAAGGAATATCACAAGCTCAAGGAAGAGTGGAAAATGGTGATGGATGGATTTGAGAGACTTGCACGTGGTAGAGCCAACCACAAGGAGATTCTTGGGAAGAATCTTGTGAACAACGTCTCCCACCGTGGACTTGGCTCATATCCCACCTCCACTGATATTATCAAGACGAGTGACTCCATTCCCGAATGGGTCAAACCCCTACTCGCCGATGACTACTATTGCGAGAGGTGTTGCAAGGATGGCCATCAAGGATTGCCCTATAGTGAGAAGTTCTATTGTTTTACCTCACACTAACTTGTTCCATGAGAACACCCAATTCAAGAGTTTTAGGAACAAGGATGGCAAGGTGAAAGCAAAGACTTTGGGACCACCAAACAAGAAGAGAAAGGTCAAGAGCATATAGGTGCCTAAGTGCATAGTTGATCTTGAGAGGTCAACCACATACAAGTGGGTGCCCAAGAACAAGACCTAGATGGTGGTGGTGGTGGACCGAGCACTTTCATGAAGATCATGTGAAGTCCACCACAAGTGACATGGACCTCAACGTCATATCTCCTCATGAGGTAGGTAACCGTGTTAGTTCTTGGTAGTTGTAGTGTGTTTTTCTTCCTCTTGCATAGCATGGTAATTAGGACTCCTTTGTGACTAGTATGCCTTGTAACCATGCATGTGTAAATAACTAAAAGAAAAACACATAAAAATTAGTCAATGTCTAACCCACTCAAGATAGCTATAAACAAGAGCGAGTGCTTGAGATGGTGGTTTGACTTCTCTCAAGGCAAAGGTATGGCTTATAGTGAGTAAGCTTGGGAGGGGTTCAAACTTGACATTGCTAGGTTTTCTTTGTGTCTTGTTTAACTTTGCTTGCATCTACATGGCATGTTTACTTTCATTGCATATGAAAAATGCTTGTTGCATGCATCATATAGGAAACACAAAGGAGGCTTGTCTCACTTGGAGAAATTTGTGCCTCATGATCAATATGAGAGAACATCTCCATAAGCGTGACCAAAGGAAAGGATTGTGTTTCTTGCCCATTGAGCAAGCTCTTATGAACTCCGAGGTTAAATATACTCACGTGGTTCATGGACTAAGGCTCATACATACCCATTTGGCTCTTATTTGCCTTGGTTCTTAATTGCTCGATTCTTCATTTGGCATTTGCGAAAATTATAAGCCCATAGAGTGCCACTATTTAAAAAGGAGTGTTTGAGAGTTCCCTTCATATTCCAAGTGCAGTGTTTATTTGACAGTTTAGCAAGGGCACTTGGAAAATGAAGAAATTCCTTGACTCAGTGAATTCCTAGAAGTGACCGTACGGTCCGGTCATTAGACCATACAGTCCGGTCTGTGCCTAAGCATAGTGCTTCGGGAGACTGGAAATAGAGACCGGATGAAACTCTCTCTGGAGATCAGACTGTCCGACCTATACCAGTTCTATGCATGCAGAACCTTGGTTTCTAGATTTCCCGAAGTGACCGAACTGTCCGGTGTAAAGAACAGACCGTCCGGTCAGTTCGGTTGATCGCGCGATGTTGAATCAATCTAGACCATCGATCTATTCCTTGTTGATCTCGGCCGTCGATCTCCTTTTGACCTAAGTCAAAGTCATTCAGAGTCCTTTTGATTCTTTCCTAGTTCACTCCCGACGCTGAGACCACGCCGAGTGCGCTACCACCACGAGACATCGCTGCCAGCCACCCCCTGCACCACCTCTGCTCCCGCGCTTGCACCCAGACACCAGAGCCGACCCCCCCCCCCCCTTGCAAGACTAGGGCAAAAGTTTGCACTTTTCTCTTCTCCCCTATTGCCGGCAAGTCGAAGCTTCGATCTTTTCGGTGTTCGATCGTGTTCCTCTCGGTGTTCAACTTCGGATATTCCCAGGGTATTGTGCACATCTCCTATTTTCATCGTTCATGCCCTAATTTTGAGCAATTAGGTTAATTGATAGAATCAGATCAAAATCTCATCTTTGATTGCATTAATTAGTTAATTGGCTCAACCTAGTCTGTAATTAATTCCATGCCTATCTGTTAATTGCATGTCTAGGGTTGTCTCCTTGTCTAGTCTATGGTTAGATTTATTTTCTATTATTTGACTGTACACTAGATGACCCGCACTATCGACATATAGTCGATGATCACTGTTGATTACATTGCTTATTTGCCTAGTGATCGTGTCCTTCTTTCAGTGCTAGGATTTCTATTGCGCATTCTTTCCTAGCGGTGATTTGCTTGTAGATTCATATAGGACTCTATGCTTATCCTTTCTACACCTACGTGTGTGTAGTGACAGGAGTCAGCAGAGTCAGAGATGGCAGGTTTAGGACAGGACAAGAGCAAGGGTAAGATGCCTGAGAAGCCCAAGAGCAGGAAGAGGACCAGGCTAGACCCTAAGTCAGAGAGAGCTAAGAGGGTTGCCAGGCGCTTGGATGCCATGAAGGAATCACGCAGGACACCAAGGACTCGGCTGATCCTAGAGCCATCTGGTGACACTCAGTGACTCAGGAAAAGTGCCCGGCAGAGGTCGTCGAGAGTGCGGAGCAGAGATCCTCCAGGCAGCAGGAGGAGTCAAAGGAGGAGGAGACCTTAGAGTCAGGGTCTGAGGAGTCAGAGGAGGAGGAGGAGCCAGCATAGCCAGAGCGGATAGGACCCTAGAGGTCAGCTCACCGGGTAGGAGACCCGAGGTGCACCTGTGCAGTGTGTACTAGGAGGCAGCTAGAGAGCCAGACATACATAACGTTCCTGCAAAGGACCTTAAGGCACTATGTCTCATCTCCTTTGAGCAGTGGGTTCCAGTCCCCAGGGATCCCGCTACAGGAGAGAGGTACTGGACAGGCCTCCAGAGGAGGATTGGAGAGGGGTTGAGACGCTATCTCGCCATGAAAGGCAAGGATAACGTGTTTGTGTCGCAGCAGTATACTACCTACCGGGCCATAAGGAGGTCCACCAGGACAGACATGGAGTAGTATTTTGCATACTTGCCTAGTCTTGCAGAGCTGGTCATAGAGTCCTACAGGTTCAGAGAGGACATTGTCCTAGAGTTTTACGCTACATTATGGATAGCCAGAGACCGCTCAGAGTTCTGGTTTTTGTTCAGAGGGCAGCCACAGCGTGTGACCAGGGGGGATCTCATTGCCAGCTTTGATCTTCTTGCTTCAGACTTTCAGCTCTACAGGAGTGCCTACCTGTCCCTAGAGCCACCTCGCAGACCACAGGGAGGGAAGTTACCTTCAGATGACATGGTGTCGATTGCTTTTCCAGCACCACACACCCCAGTCTTTGAGAGAGGCCCTGCGAGACTCACCGCAGAGGCCAAGGTGGTTAGAGCGATAGTCACCAGGACTATTATTCCCAGGTCTGGCTACAGAGAGGAGTTTACACTACTTCATCAGTGGGCTGTAGCAGCTATCTTGAGGAGAGAGCAGTTTGACTTGGCAGATTTACTGATTGGAGAGATGAAGGAGGTTAATTCTGAGAGAGTAGGAGGATGCCACTTGGTCTATGTCCCATATATTTGCTATCTTCTGAGGAGGATGGGCCTTGTGATAGAGGAGCAGTATGACGCATTCCCTAAGGTGACCACCAGCTGCGCACCTCGAGTCCCCTGGGGATCGCAGTCAGCCTCGAGTTAGCAGACGGGAGAGGAGGAGCATGAGTCACTACCGGTCGTTCACGAGCAGGAAGCTCATCCAGAGATGGTGGTTCCTGAGTCAGCTAGCACTGGAGCACCTCCCCAGCCTCCAGGATCATAGACAGAGGACGCTATCCTTGTAGCAGCACTAGCAGGACACCTGAGTGAGTTCATTCAGAGCATAGCTGAGGATAGACGTCAGATGATGGAGGTTATCACGGGTCAGGCAGAGCTTCAGTGACAGCAGATGATGATGATGATGATGACCACCCTGATAGCCCAGATGGTAGAGGTGACTCAGAGACAGGTAGGTCAGCAGCCAGGACTTTCAGCACTTCCACAGTTTCAGCAGCTGCCGACTCAGCCAGGCCCCTTCACTGCTATGATGATAACTCAGTCCAGTGGGTTGTCACACTCAAGGATGTTACCGACAGGGGGAGCAGGACAGACTTTCTCTCCAGTGACTCAGCTCTCCCCCATGTCCGCCTTCTCAGTGTCTGCGTTGTTTACCTCACCGACACACTTTCGACCTCACAGATGGCAGGACCTTCCACCTCCCAGATACCAGTCAGGGGTCTGTTCTCAGACATAGTGCACACCACCCAGAGACAGCTAGAGCTCCACCTTCTACTGCTATAGTCAGCACTCTTACACCTCAGGTAGCAGAGGATCTGGTCCGCTGAGGCTACACTCAGGAGGACGTGGATGACCTTGCTCTTCTCCAGGCGACTGTTGTCGAGGAGACATCCACGGTCCCACCAGCAGGGCACGATAGAGGGTCTGAGTTGCCTGTAGACCTTGACTTCTTCGAGCAGTTGGATGCTCAGACAGCACAGGCTTAGGGAGCACAGCAGGATTCAGCACAGGAGCAGCCAGGAGCATAGCCTTCAGAGGATGTCGCTGCACCATTTCCTTTGACCACGAGCACGTAGATGTTCACTTTTCTGCTTTTTGGTGCTTGTTGCCAAAGGGGGAGAAGTATCATAGGTCTAGGAGCAGTTGGAGTGTGATCCTGTGCGATCGAGAGTAGCTTGTATCTAGAGGGAGCATACGTGTATATTGGTTTTGGGAGTTAGATACATTTGGATCTTATTTTGATGGAGTTATTCGATGTTTGTGGATTTTGATGAGTCATGATTTTCATTCGTTTGTGTTTGACTCATCTTGATCTCACTTGGTTTATTTTCATATGCAGTGCTTTGTATTCCTTACTTATCCTGTATGCCTGTATATGATTCCATGATGATGATTGCTTATTCTTAATTCTTATGCATTATCATGCTAACCTGTTGCATTTGATCATTCATGTCTTGCATTGTATGTCCTTATGTTTTTATTAAATATCTTCACATGACATGCATGCATATCATCTAGAGTGCGCTTTTCTTTCTTATTCCTCTTAGCTCTTGATGATGCTTGTTTGAGTAGGACCTTGTGTGTTTCTCTCTTATACTTTTGAGATTCCTCTCGATCGTAGTGTAGCTCTTTTAGCCTTGTTGTTCATTGATAAGATTATGATAAGTAGTGGTTGTCATCAATCACCAAAAAGAGGGAGATTGAAAGCTTTATGACCATTGATGGGATCCCCAAGGTATGAATGTTTTGGTGATAGATGACAACTATAATATTATGCGCTAATATCTACACGAGTGTTATCTATGTAGGAATCATCTCTAAACTCTACTACAAATCATATGGATGATGGTTGCCTTAGCAATTGATGACAATGACCATAAGCACGGAGGCTTTTGAGCTTGGAGTCCAAGGGTTGATGGAGATGGATCAAAGCTGAGGACAAGCTATGGAGCAAGTGTTGGGAGCACTTGTCTAGTTGTTAGGGCTTTGAGTCTATAGGAAAAACCGAACTATCAAGGTGGTCTAGGTCATTTCTCTTAGGTCTTGTCTAGTCGGTGATATGCAAGGTTGCTCGGTAAAATCACATGCACTAGATGATAGTGGAGAAGCCAAGGAGCTGTTCGGAGAAGCCGGGAAACGAAGTTAAGCGAGGACAACAAATTTTAGCTTCTGGACGTAGTGATCGGACATAGGGATCAGTGGAGACCAGGCTGTACGGTCACTATGAGGACAGGAAATCTAGAGAGAAGACTTAGCAAGGAATCTATCTGTGCTAGGAACCATAGAGACCAGACAGTCCGGTCTACTGATCGGACGGTCCGATCAGTATGGGTGAAACATAGAGTAGAGAGGAAGCAACTCTCTGGTGTTCGACGAGGATGGCCGGCGCGTCGGACTTGTCCGACGAACAGAGAGACCGGACGGTCCGGTCAGTGCAGGAGATCAGCCAGGACAGAAGTGCCAACGATTCTGGGAACCGTTCCAGGAGTGATCGGACGGTCCGGTCAGGCAGAGACCGGAGAGTCCGATTAGTGCGTCTAGAAAGGTGATCTCGAGGAGCAACGACTAGTTTGAGATTGGAAGCCTATATAACTTTGTTGCTGGGGTCTTGGAGACCTCTCTTGACCAGTGGAATATCTGAGAGCATTTGGTAAGGTCCAAGAACAAAAGAGGAGAGCACTAGGAGAGGATATTGGATATCTTGAGAGTGCTTGTGAGAGTAACATGGAGTGATCTTGCACATCTAAGGCTAGGGTGTCCTTGACGGTGTGATCTAGGTTGTTACTCTTGGTCTATGATGAGACCTAGACCGGTTAGGTGTCGGTGATCGAGCCTATCGTGATTGGTTATGAAGGTCATCACACGTTTGTACACGGTTTGAGCCCGCTGGTGAAAGGGGCATCACTAGTGAGCGTTTGTGTCGGCTCGGAGAGTCCGGCAAGTTCTCGAGGGAGGCGAGCTTGTGCTTTGGTGGCAGTGGTGACGCGCACCGTGTCTTCACTTCGGGAGTGATTACGGGCTCGTGGGCAAGAACTGTACTTGGTGGCGGGAGGGACCGGGACTCCGGCGAGAGTGGTTCAACGAGAAGTAGGGGAAGGCACCATCCTTCTGAGACCTCAGGAAAAAATCATGAGCATTCCTTGACCCCCTCTTTACTATTCTGCATTTGTGTGCTCTAGTTCATAGGGTGACTTGTGGCTTGCATAGGCTAGTGTGTTTAGCTTCCGCGTTTTATTTTGCATCATAAACACTAGCATGCATAGGGTATTGGCCTACTAGAACTGTTTAGGTTGTAACGCTTATCGGGTTCTAATGGTGTAAAATTGAAGTATTTGGATTGGTGGTCGGCTACCAATCCCCCCCCCCTCTCGGTAGGCCTTCGGTCCTTTCACTCCCATTCTCATCGCAGCCGCTGCGGAGTCGACTTGCGAGTGCGATCGGAGCCGACATACATGGAGCGGATGGCCTCCCATGCATCTTTTGCAGTCTCCTTCACCGTGAGTGTGCGGATCATATCCGGCATCGAGTGCCATATGGTCGTCTTGACAATTCGCATCGTCATGCTCGACCGCATCCCAGAGGCCTCGAGCCTCCATCCTCACCTTCATAAGGAGGCTCCAATCCTCATAGTTGTTGCGGGTTAGCTGCAGGTACGGCGTGCCGCCGACTTCCTTGACCACGCGCCAAACAACCACCTCATGGGTGTCTCTACGCTTGCCACAGTGCGTTGTGGAAGTGGAACACCGACGGTAGTGGCGCTGGATAGCATCCTCTCTCATCGGAGTTGATGCCATAGATCGCAACCTGGCTCTGATACCAAATATTGGGTTTGAGGGGCTGTTGGATATGCAGCTAGCAACTAGAGGAGAGCTAGTACAGAGAAGGAAAAAGAGGCTTGACAGTTCTGAATTGAACTAAATACTATCACACTCCATTACACACTTAGATGCTATTTATAGTACATAGGAGGGGCTGGCTGCTTCTTTTCTTAGATTCCAGAAAGCACCAGCTACAGTAAGTCGGCGTTGCAGTACTGCTTCTACATTGTTACAGTAGTCACAGGCCGGTTGCTACAGTATATTCCTACATTATTACAGAAACACCAGGATTACTACTAACAACTCTTGCTTCTGTCTCGATTAGTTGTGCCAAGCTGCTACTCCAGCTAAAGACCCTTCTTTCCAGTGCAGTGAATTTGGTTGTCTGATCTCTGATGATGTCATGAAAAAGTAGGGATCTACCATCTGTAACAAATAAGACTAGATCACTGTCAGATGATGGCAGTTCATGCAGCTGTATCAAACCGAAACAAAAAAAAAATGTACCGTACCGAGCGCGTCTGTTCCAGCATAGCTCCCTGCTGCTCGTCCTGTGCTCATGCATTTGGAAAATAAGCGACATCTCTGCTCTAGCTTCAAGAAACAAGACTCACTGTCTGATCGTCTGAGCAGCAGGACCCGCGCATCCACCATATGAATCGGTTCAATCCACCTTTTTAGTTTTGCCTCAGCTCGTCCATCCTTGGTTTTCGATCCTGGTCGATCGTCGGTTTTACTGCTTTACATTGTTTGAGAAAATGAATAGAGGATCTTTACAGTTTGATGACCACACTTTCCTTTCTCTATTAATTACAGTTTCCACGATTCGATTAAGAGGCTTTCTCTGTACATCTATTATATATATATTTGACCAAGAAAAGAAGCATCTACGTTCGTTCTCAAGGGCTAGAAATTCTCATATTAATCTATTGTATATATATTTGACTAAGAAAAAAAACCTTTATGTTCGCTCTCAAGGACAAGAAATTCTCACGTTAATTAAAGAAAAAAAGAAACAAAAATTACTCATCACTGCCATTATGATAAAACTAGATCAAAATACCCCTTTACATGTTTTTAAATTACCCACTACAAACATTAAAATAATTAGATCAAAATAACCCCTCACATGTTTTAAAATTACCCACTACTAATATTAAAATAATTGACTAAAATACCTTTATTAAATAACTACACTTGCCTCTATGGCTCTATCCATGAGCTCTCACGTGTACTTTTTTTATTTTTAATTATTATTACTATATAGGAAAACTAATTATTATTATTATTATTATTATAGGCAAATTGATTCTAATTTGCTCACTTTTCTTGCTTAACAAAAAACAAAAATTGATTTGTATCTATTTTCCATCACTGGTTGAGTCTGGACAAACTAGTGGCATGGAAATACTCTATCGGCAAGAGTGCAACACACAAATATCAATCGCTCGATCGAACACTAGCATTAGCTCCAAGTTTGAAAAGTTGCTAGATAATTGAATTCCATGTAAGGCTTTTCAGAGTTAATGATTTCATATAGGTTGTTTTATATAAGCGTTTTGGGTGCAACTCTGAATTTTGATACGGTAGAAAAGAGCAAACATATGACAATAAAATCAAGTAGCATTCGTTGAAGGATATAATGAGCTGTTAGTATGAAAACAAAATCACATATGCATCTATGTTGTGCTATATATATATGAAGAAGCAAGTTCTTGGTCAATTAATCTTCTATTCCAAATTATATTTAACCATTTTTACATACATATTAGTTGAAGCAAGAAAGATAGATAAAAATTAATCTTAGAATTTCTATGAAGCAATAATATGACAAAGTGCTTGAGAAACAACAAGAAACTATGTTTTGCTTTCAGAAGAATATATATATCATTGAACATAAATATGAAAAAAATTGTCCCCCATAAAGGTTCAAGGTGCAGAGTATATATGAGTTTTACTAATCAAATGTATAATATAAAATTTAAATAACCTTACTATTATTGATTTCGATAATAAAAATAAATCAACAGTAGATGTGCAAATGCGCGAGTAGGTTGACTAGTTGTTTCATATATGACATGTTCCTGCCATGTACACATGATGGACTTACCTGAAGAAGAAAATAAAAATAGGCACATCGTTGATGAATTTTATTTCTACGAGTTATAATCAGAGTCGTCATGTTTGGAAACCAAGCCTAGGAGGTTCTAGAATCTGTGGGCTAACAACTGTTTAGCTGTTACCGAATTCTTAGAGATCAGTTTCTTCTCTCCCATCTGATCCAATAATCTCTCTATCGCGTGCATATATAATGTCCCATTCATCATGATATTATACGTACTGCCACAAAACTTGTTAGCATGTCCCTTTCGATTATATAACAACACATATAATTAAGGTGACGTCCATATAAGTACACTATACAGTATCGTAGCTGTGCCGTATAATATGATATATGCAGCAGCATTACAATTAAGTAACCATCTGTCTAGCTTCTCCTGCCGACCAGGCCGTGGTGTTACTTGTCAAGCGGCACGATTCATGATGTCTTGCGCGCATACGCTGATTATTTCTAGCCGTCATGTTCATCAGTTATACTAGATTAATTTGTAGGTAGATGTACGAGTGAGAGGCCACGAGCGATTCTGACTTTGACTTATTGGGAAGTGGGATGACAACACCCATCAGCGCTGACATGCATCTTAATCCTATTATATGTTCCGTACATATCATCATCTTCTGTTTACTGAAATAGTTCAATAGAGTAGGTATTTACTCATCATGTTGATATGTTGTCATGTACGAACGCCATTTTTTTTAGATAATGAAAAAAAGAAACATCCCGACCTTAACCCCTTAATGAGGGTACAGCCATCCGTTGTTACATCAGATTTGCAACTTTTCCGTCTGCATAATCAACGCAACACAAAAAGGAAAAAAAAAAGAGAAATCAACACAGTTTGAATGGAGTCATTATTACAACGTAGGTATCAACTACTTCTCGTAGGTACCTTTAATCGTTTTTCCTTTTTTGTGAAGAGCGTACTTTTAATCATTGGTACTACTCTATTGAACTGAGAAGTCTAAATTCCTGTATGTGATTTGTGATGGCGAAGTTGAAGAAAATTAATCCTCCCGGTTGCAAGTGCAACTGGTCCAAGAGGAAACAAAACGCCTGTTGCATGCTGCCCATTAACACAAGCAGGCACGCATCGTCCACGCATGGCACACAGGCAAGCCACAGGCTGATTCAAGAACATGTAGCAAAACACTAGTCAGCTGCAGTGACGATTGATATCGGTCAACATCACCAGATTGGTCAACCATGACTCATGCATGCCTAACAGAGTTGTCATGTATATGTGTGTATATATAAGACATCTACCACACTTCACATGATGGCTTAATTTCATGTCCGGGCAAAGCTAGTAGCTAACCATCGTGCCTGCCTAGCCAATTAAGTAAATCGTCAGGATGAGTGAGGAGGCGCCCCCATCGTCGCCGGCGATGATGCAGTACGTAGAAGGCTGTCCCGGCTGCGCTATGGAGCGAAAGAAGCAGATGTGCAAAGGCATCCCTTACAAGGAGCTCTTCTTCGTAGCCATCACATCCATTGCCACTGGTACGTACCAAGCTAGCTGCTTCAATTGACCTGGTTATTAGGGCCTCCACAATGGTTTTTGTAGCGCTAACCATTGTCAGAGCCGGCGTTGATTGAAAGTCAGGCCCTCATCTTTTGGTGACCTGTCCAAAATCCTTGTAGGTCCCACATATTTTCTTCCCTTCCCTATTCTTTATCCTCAGCCGGAGAAAAACGGGAGACAGAGAATGATGTGGGATCCACACTTGGTTATGGATTATCGCTGCTGCCGTAGCTATCTTCTGGCTGACACCGTTATGCAGAACCGGCAGTGTCCACATGGCACTGTAAAGATACATTATTGTGGAGGCCCTTATGCACGTATCACAGTCCCTTGCAGCCTTGCTTATGATGATGAGACACTCGACCTACATGCATATGTATTGTGAACTGACACGGATAGCCGCCTTCAGAAACATCACAGTTTTGTCATCGCTTGACTCCTTATTAGTTTGTTGGTTTCCCTTCTGATGATTTATGGGTAATAATACACATATAAATGATTTCTGACGGCTGATTATATGTTTTTTCAGCTCTTCCAATATCAGCCTTGTTTCCCTTCTTATACTTCATGGTACGTGACCCTCTTATTTTGTGTCTATATTTGTTCTTTTAAGAGGAGCTACAAAAGGGCTTGGATTACTCGCTCTGATTCTTCATCACGTTTGTTTCTGGTGTTTAATCAAACCATTTATAATGAGATACTAAAGATACAACCAAATGATCAATTAACATATATAAAAAAAATCTTAGCAGTCAGATTTACTGAAGCAACTATCAGATCAACAATTCATTCGTGAACCTCGTGAACTTGATGAATGATGAGCAAGATTTATTCTCATTTAAAATGAACCTCATGGACCTAACTTTTTATTTGGATATAATGATGTGTTGCTGGCAAATGCAATTGTGTAACGTGTTTGGCTCTCTCCCGTTACTAACTACTTAACTAATAAATGCATATGTTATTTATTATTTCTGTGGCATATGTGTTATTTCTCTCTTGACAACAGATTGAAGACCTTCATGTGGCAAAAAAGAAAGAAGATATTGGATTATATGCTGGTTTTCTAGGTAAGAGAGATGCATGTCATAGCCATTCATCAAATAAAAAAGAACTATAACACACCAAGAATTAAAAACAAAAACAAAATGACACTTAAAAACATATGGCTAACACTATTTGTTGCTTAGGTGCATCGTACTTCGTTGGTAGATTTTTTGCCTCGTTTTTTTGGGGTGTCGTGGCAGACCGCATCGGGAGAAAACCAATCATCATATTTTCCGTCTTTTCAGTGTGAGAAAACTTCCCTTGTTATTCCAACATTTCCAATGCAATATCTTCTAATAAGACCACTATCCTAAGATGGATGATGCTCTTCTAGGGTTATATTTAACACTCTATTTGGACTAAGTGTAAAGTACTGGATGGCAATAACCACAAGACTACTTCTTGGTGCTCTAAATGGCATGCTGGCACCAGTAAAGGTATTTGAGTAGGCATAATATGATATTGATTATGTATAGAACCAGTTCCATATTAGATCAAAATATATTATTATTATTATTATTATTATTATTATTATTATTACTATTACTAACTCTTATTGTTTGTAGGCTTATTCAATCGAAGTTTCCCCACCTGAGCACCAAGCCCTAGGGTTATCAATTGTAAGAACAAATACATGTCATATGTTAATTATTTCTAAGTAAATAGGAATTACAACCTCCAAATTCATTTTTTTTTCATGTTCACCTCTTATTGATTACAGGTCAGTACTGGTTGGGGCATAGGTCTAGTACTTGGCCCTTCTATTGGAGGCTACCTTGCACGGGTGATATATTATTTGAACTATAGTTTAAATTTTATTTTTTTATATAAAGTTAATAATGTATGAAATTCTAAATTTTTTTTGTTGTATGTCAGCCTGCACTGCAATATCCAAATATAGTCTCTGAAGAATCACTGTTTGGAAGGTATACTCATTGTGTGTAATTTTATTGTACTCAATGTTACAAACTAACATCTTGTGTTTATGTTTTATTAGGTTTCCATATCTCTTGCCATGCCTTTGCATATCCATTTTTTCAGTTGCGGTTCTAGTATCCTGCATGTGGTTACCGGTATGTTACACTTGGTCTCAAACTCCAATTAACGTATCTTGTTTGATCATTTCAATATGTTGTTTTCATTTAACCATGAATAATTTCCTTTCTATCTCTCATTCTCTCAACATAGAGAGATCCACTTTGCCTCCTAAGGGTCCTTTAAATCCAGTGGTGGCATATTCTAAATCAGATTTTTCATTGAAACCCATATATGAGTCAACAACACGGGCAATATGCTAAGGACTTTGAGGATACTTTGTTGTACTTGACAAAAAAAAACTTCAAACGTAAAAGTATATAGTTTGTTAAATATGCATTGGAGGTCCACAAGAGAGGAGCTTACCAACAAAGATGAATATTTAAAGGACTTCATCCAGTTTTAAGTGAATTTATCAATTACTTGTCTTACTTCATATTCAAGTTGGTTAGAAGACACAAAATAAATAAAACATAGCAAAGTTTGATGAGTTATAATATTTGATATTTGTTTAGCCTATTGCTACATAACTAATGTGAATATAGTTTGTTGGTTATTATAGTATAGTTACTTTTTTGAGACATAATTAAGCATACATATATATCAATGAAAGTAATAACCATATATTTAACTTTGGTTATCAGGAAACTCTTCATAAGCACAAGAACATAGAAAAGATGGGAGGAATGTCAGGTGATTCAAGAACACAACGAACAGAAGATATACACTTAGATAAGAGCCTTTATAAGAATAAGCCATTGATGTCTTCAATCATTGCATATAGTGTTTTTACCCTTCATGACACAGCATATAGTGAGGTATGTAAAATAATAAAATTAATATAATTTATTGTACTTAAGTCGACATACATATGAATGAATCACAACATATATTACATAACAACTTTACATGAAATTTTGTATCAGATATTTTCTTTATGGGCTGTAAGTGAAAAGAAGTATGGCGGTCTAAGCTTTTCCTCTAAAGAAGTTGGCCAAGTTCTTGCTATCTCAGGTATAACAACAGTACTAGCATATTAACATGATCCTGTGAATGTTTTCTAATCCATTTTTTATTTATTATATAATGCAATAAATATTTTTATAATGCACTTATATTTATCAATATAAGTATACAATATTGAACACCACGTGCCATAAATTAACAACTACATCAATGTTGACATTAATAAGTTATATAGGATTTTATATTAAAATATTAGGATTTGCTAATTTTCAGCTGACTAAAAGTTTGAGTCATTTTCGATCACCAGTTTGAACCATCGGATCTAGATCCAATGGTTTATAATTATTATATAAATAATTCTATAAAAAATAAAACAGAAAGTGACAAACTATCAATTGAAATCTTTCAGTCGATTGAAGGCTAGGAAATATGTAAAATATATTAGTGCCCCCACATTAGTCCTACAATTAGAAGTTACTTACTATAATTATACAAAAATAAGGGCTAATAATTAATTTCACATTATATTCTAGGTGCCGGACTTCTTGTGTATCAATTATTCTTTTACAGAGCAGTTCACAAGTTCCTTGGATCTGTCTATTCATGCCGAATTGCCTCTGTGAGTACCGTGCTTGCTTCAAGAACTTGGATAAGTCCTATCATTAGCAAATTTTTTACTTCCACATCTTTACATCTGCAGATTCTATCTATACCACTTCTTGCTGCTTATCCCTTCATGAAGTACCTATCAGGCTTTGAACTTGGACTAGCTATATATCCTGCTACCATTGTGAAAGGTGTTTTTGGTGTAAGTTTTATCTACCCCTATATTGCAATACCATTACATATATATTGATATAAGACAAACAATGATAATAAATTAATAGTTTACATTAATTACCAAGCCCATACAATATCTTTATATATTCCATGAAAATGCATGACATAATTCATTGATCCGTAAAAGTTTCTTTAGAGTTTATTGTGGAATCGATTGTAGAGAAAGTAATACACATTTTACTCCTTTGTTACTATTCAGTATTCACACTCTTTATTCTACAATAATATTCACTATTCATGCTAACTATACACTTTTGACAAATGTGCTCAGACTACTATTCTAACAGGCACTTCGCTTTTGCAAAATTTTGCCGTGGTAAGTATTTAATCAATTTGTTTATGTTTATATATTTTAATGTAGTGCTATAAAATTTCTATCTAATTCAATTACTTTTGAAAACAGCCACAAAGACAAAGAGGTGCTGCAAATGGCATATCTACAACTGCTATGTCCTTTTTCAAGGCTCTTGGTCCTGCAGGAGCTGGCATTTTGTGAGTAATTGATGCCTTCACATATCTAGATTTCCTTTAAGTTGAATGAACCTATTAAGAAAAAAACATCACGCTATTCAAGCCTAAAAAATCACTCACCTTAAAAAAGTCTGTCACAAGCCATGTCATATAAATTAGGCCTTTGTAAACAATCAAAATAATAGGAATGTCCATGAATAAAACATCATAGATCAATAGCAGAGATAATACTAAAAAATCATCTTTTCCGGCTATAAGTGTTTGTTTCATGAATTCTTAATGTAGGTTCTCATGGGCTCAAAAGCGTCAAAATGCTTCCTTCCTTCCTGGTAAGCCTATAGTATCAAATGCATTTCTTCCTTTAACAACCATTTGTTTTTTTATGTGTGCTTTATCTTGTTAACCCATACAGTTTGTAAGTGTGCTAACCATGGGTGAAATGATAGTTATTCCATTTATCATGCAGGCGATCAAATCATATTCTTTATCCTGAATGTGGTTCAGTGTATCGGGTTAGTTTTGATGTTCAAGCCATTTCTAGCATTACCAGAATATTATGGTTTGAAGAGATTGTAGAACTCCAAGCAGTGGAATAATGGTGTTCATAAAGTGTTTCAGCCTCTTAAATGGACACTTGAATGCATGAGAATTATATAACATCAAAGATGTATTCATGAATCAAGAATTAGCTATACTGATTTTGTAATATGCTTTCTCATTTGATACTAGTTCAATTCTATTTAATTAGTTTTACGAATGTTATATGTATCCTCTCATACCCTCAAACTCGTGGTGTGTTGTGTCTATTACTTTTAATTACCCATTTGCTCCTCCTCCTCCTTTCAACTTATTGTTGTTCCTGTTCCACTGTAAGTAGGCAAGATGTAAGTAGAGTTTCTCAAAAGGACACACACCAAACAAAAGAACAAAACATGGTGTCATTGGACAACATTTGTACTTTGTAATAATATCAGTACTAAAATTACTAAATATGCATCGGTCTATGCAGTGGCTGAGATATAAATTAATATATCCTCTTTCATAAAAAAAACTAAAACTACCAAATATAGAATAGTGAATAAATTAATAAAATAAATTTTAGAGCAACATTAATTCTGTTGAGACACTACCAAACGTTTTAGTTAAGCTACTGCTAATTGGAGTTTCATTTTTATTAAATATGGTGTCACATAAGTAATTTTGATGATATGACAAGAGATTTATAAAGAGAGAGAGAGGGAAGTGGTTTCATCTAGATGAAACTGGATATACACAGTTTCCTATATTTTAAATATCATGAAACTAGTATTGAAGGAGAGTTTTTTCATTTCATACTATGAGCAACTAATAAAACTACACAGAATTAAGTATCATGAAACTTCAAAATGAAAACCATGCATTGGTCGGTCTCAATCCAAGTTTTATATGGGCTTCAAACTCATTAAATGACATGCCACATAATAAAAAACAATGACGTGGTATGGAATTTATGATGAGAGAGAGGAATTGAGTTTCATGAGGATGAAACCTAGTGTATAATCTTGTATACACGATTAACTAAACTATGAAACTAAAATGAAACCTCCACTACGAACATTTTTTTCATCTCTATATATTTTTTGGACTATCATTGGTAAATTAGATGTAGCATTTAAACAACATCTTAGCCTATGAAACCGCAACATAAAATTTTGCATTGAGAGAGTTGGTTTCATTTACTATTTCAAATAGCTTTTTATGACATGGCAAATTTGGAAACCGTTCAATAAAACCCTGCATTGAGAGTGGTCTAGAACTTATTTCATTTGTGATTTCAAATCATTTTGTATGACATAACACTCTTAAAAACACCAACATGAAACCTTCTACTTCTATTGGCACTAGCCTTATTATTTATATGATATTTTTTTTCCCATAACAGGGCATGCCATGGAATTTCGTCACCTTAGCAACGAATTACAAAGTTTAGTTTGACGACAGTTCATACTGCTCGGTCTGGGCTAAGGATCTGCATCACTGCTAAATAAAAACAGAAAATTACAGCTGTAACCTTCGGACAGGGCAGCACAGAGTTGTAACTCTCTGGCATATGCGTCTTTCATCGAACTTGATCAACACCTCGTAACTGCTTCTTGTTTGCCGAAGTTTTTGCCTTCAAATCTTCATCAACTCTCTTCCGCTGTTCTCGAGTGGAGGGTTCCCCTGTCTTGGGTGGAATGCGATTGCATTCTGCTGCAGTACAGCAGCTCTAGCTTCGAGTGCTTCTTTGTTGATTCCTTTTTGGATAACATACAATCTCAGTTGGAGATCTGACAAGCTTTTTCTCAAATCACGTTTTATTTCTTAATTTCCAGATAGCCCAAGCAATTGCTGCTAACCCAACTATGTAAAATATCTTGCCTAGTGATAGGAATTTCTGAACCCAAACCATGTATTGCTCTGCAGATTCTGGTCTGCATCTTGCCCCAACTGTATAAAGCAATGATACTCCCCACATATTTATATGGTCTGTAGATGTTAGAAAAAAATAAAAGAATGAGATGTTTCCATATTTATTTTCAAATGTCATGAAAACATTTACAAAAAGGTTGTCTACTAGTCATGCCTTGTCGTTTGACCAACCGCGATAAGGATCTATTCCATGAAATTGGCAGAAGGTGAACTAATTTTGTAATACTAGTATAAAATATTGTTTTTTTATAAATCAGTAGCCTATTTATTCTGATAATCATTGGACTCAAAGAAGGTTTTGAGATATTAATGGTGCACGCTTTTGCTTACAAGAAATTATTATGAAAAGTAAATATAAGCGAGCCAGGTGCAGAAGCAAGTTGAAGATCCATTAGTAGCTGATATTTTACGATGCCGAAGCCAAAATGGCTAGCCACATTGGTAGGCTGCAACTGCAACTACACTGCTCGAGTTCCACGGTTGCATCAATAATGGCGCCCAATTCGGCTTTGGCCCTGCAGCAGACGTGGACTTGTCCCTGCCGGTCGACCAAAAGGAAGCGTCGCGCTGCACATTCCGACCCCCCTTTTTCTTCTTCTTCACCCACGATGACCGCCGCCCCCGCTCCGGCAGGTCATCACCCTCGCGGACTCCGGCGTGGTCGCCGTCCGCCACACGCCCCCCTCCCCCCCCACCCCACCCGCCACCACCATTGGCGCCCGACGGTGCTACATCGCCTCGTCGCGCTGTCTGCACCTGCCGTCGCCGCCCACCACTCCACCACCACGCTAACCACTCGGGGCCCGACGCCCTTGCCACTGACCCCGCCCAACGCCTTCCTGTCGCTCGTAGTCATGACAACGCCACCACCGCCATGACCCCCCCCCCCCCCCCCGTGACCTCCTCCATGGTCGGGGAGCAGAGAGCTCCCCCGACAACTCGAACCTCATAAAGGGATTCTCTGGCCGTCGTCGTCAGCGGTTGTGCCCGCCAACGAGGGGGGAGAGGGGGTGTGCGGCATGAGGTTAGGGTCCGGGTAACTGGACCCGATAAATCCCGCCCGCAGACATCACTGTGAGAAGAAGTGGAAGTATGAAAACATCTGGTGATGAGATGTCAGAGGAGGGTGGCAACAAGGAGAAGAAGAAGGTATGCGGGGCTTTCAGCACCCGACGGCGCTGAGCAAACCCCTTGTGGTTTATGAAAATTGGTTGGTAAAGTTTCTTCTGCTGAAGCGCACCAACTGAGGTTTGAATTTTTCACCCAACGGCTCAAGGAGAAACACAAAATTTCAATACGCTGAGCATGGTATAGCAAATTCGAAAAGGGGTATGAAGCATTTAAGTTACATGATTCAAGGAAAGAAATGGAAGTATCACAACCTTTTAGCAAATCCTAATGGAATTTCTTTTCCTTTCCAAAAAAAACATGCACGATTTAAAAAGTTTCGAAACGAATAATATCCTTTGAAAGTTTTAGAAACAACACAAGAAGTGACACCACGCAGCCCAGTCTACATTTATTATGGGCTGTAAGTTTAGACTACGGCCCGGACCATCAGAGCCTCTCGGCCCGGCCATCTTCGGAGGGCTGTCTGAAACCCTGGGCACGGCAGCCGCCACCCGCCACCACCGCCAATTCCTTGTCTTGTCCCCTCCCTACTCCGGCCACCGTCCCCCCCCCCCCCCCCTACTTCTGCTAAGCCCTAATCTGCCGAACCCCTCGCCGTTCTCCCCCCCCCCCCCCCCCCATCTTCCGATGGGTCGCGCCGTTAAGAGGAAGAAAGAAAAATCCAAGAAGGCCAAGGTTACAGATGTTATTCCTGTTTTCTTTTTTTCTTCTCCAGTACAGTATGTTCTTTGCTTCGCTTTGCTGATTTTGTTCTATTACCTGGCTGAAGAAAGAGGGAGCCTCGTCGTCATCTATTCCTGCTCTTGCGTCTGGCCCGGCTAAGGTGAGCTCCCCCTGTTCTTTTTTTTCCCAATACAGCCGAGCAGTGAGTGGTGTTCAGTTGTTTATACATATATAAGTCACGCATAAATGTCTCATCTTTTGTTTGCAAGAAGATTCATTTTTTCTGTGTGTGTGAAGTATGCTCACCGGGTGGCTCTTTTCAGGTATGGCAACCGGGTGTAGATGAATTGGAAGAGGGGGAGGAGCTCCAGTTTGACCCTGAGGCTTACAATTATCTCCGAGGATTTAGCATCGGCTGGCCTTGCTTGAGGTAACGTTTCTCCACCTGGGCATTGTTCGCTTGTCCTGATTTGAGGCCACTGTATTGTCTGTTCTCAACGAAATTATTTTCAATTGCAGTTTTGATGTCGTGCGCGATCAACTGGGACTTGTCCGATCAGAGTTTCCACATACACTTTATGGCGTTGCTGGAACTCAGGTTATGTTTCTGTTTACACCTATTAAAACGCTGACCCACACATCAACTTGGTCAGCCAATGTTATACCGTACCACCAAAACTTGAATTAAC
This sequence comes from Eleusine indica, assembly GCA_030378355.1. Taxonomy (NCBI): domain Eukaryota; kingdom Viridiplantae; phylum Streptophyta; class Magnoliopsida; order Poales; family Poaceae; genus Eleusine; species Eleusine indica. Next base: position 54,568,975 of record CM059494.1, read on the forward strand.
TGTCATGTTCATGTTCTCCCACGGATTGACCCTTTGGTCTTCTAAAGGCGTTTTTATGCTGCTATATTTTTATTCCATGCTGCTGGTTTCTACTGATGCCGAGCATGTAAAACCATGACCCAAATTGAGTACTAGTTTCTTGTATTTGTTGATGTCAACCTATTTTTCTATGATGTTCCCTATTCACACCAGTTTTATTTAGTTGTTTTAGATAGAATACCATGCTGGTGCTGATTCTGAGCATGTGAAATCATGACCGAAATTTAGGACTGCCTTGTAGTTGTATAATGATTGGGAAATTGTGATGTCTTGTAAGTGAGATCTAACTTGGATTGTTAGACAACAAGCATTAGATTCAAACTATCTGCCGACAAGAAAACAATGCTCCATGTTTTCTTGTTATTTTTTGTATTTTTTTCAACAATATTGTCTCTAATACTGAGTCCAAATAATCAATAAACTTTTGTCTATCTGGTTAAAGAGCTAGACTTTTGGTTTCTTTAGGCTGAGAAGGCTGCATGGAATTATATTGGCATTTTCAAGCTTTCCAACATAAATGGGAAGAAGCGGGCACCTATACCAGCTTCTGCAGTTGATGGCGAAAGTGATGAGGATAGTGACAGCAGCAGTGATGATGAAGCTGAAGAAACTAATGAAGATACGAAGCCCATCGTGCATGTATTTTTTTTTTTTTTTACCCAAGTCCATAAATCTAAGCTCTGCCATAAAGTAATTATTTTACTATCCAGCATACACATTGTGATGTATTCTGTTGCTATTTATAAATGTGCCAGCTAAAAAAGGTGGCTCACGCGGGCGGTGTAAACCGGATACGCTCAATGACACAGAAACCACATATCTGTGCCACATGGGGAGATACTGGTCATGTTCAGGTAAGTTCTTTCGTCACATTTTATTCTTATTGCTGTGATGGTTTGCTCATCCAAACTGCATGTCAATGGGTTCCTCACCCAAATTCTTATTTACCTGGCAGCAGAATACATACCTTTCTTTTGCTGAAAACCTGTATTCAGTAACAAAATATGCTAACTACTTTTTGCATAACTGTTGTGAAATATGCAGGTGTGGGACATGAGCTTCTTTCTTAATTCATTAGCAGAGTCAGGGACACATCCACACAATGAAGAAGATATAATCCACAAACACTTACCACTGAAAGTGTTTAGTGGTCATAAAGATGAGGGTTATGCAATTGATTGGGATCCACTTGTTACTGGAAGACTTGTTTCTGGTGTGCATCTAATCCTATACCTTTTGCCATCTGCTATGGTGTTTAATGGGTGCACCATTTTAGTTCTGTTTACATAAGTTATCCATATTGTTTAATTCTGTCTATGCAGGTGATTGTAATAGTTGCATTCACCTGTGGGAGCCGACTTCGAGCAGCTGGAACGTAGATGCCAAACCATTTATTGGACACTCTAAAAGTGTTGAAGATCTACAGGTAGGCCACTGAATGATGTATCGCGTAGCCTAGCCTGTATTTTCTGCATTGTGATTGTCTCAACTACTTCAGTTGTGTCCTTGCAGTGGAGTCCGACGCAAGCCAACATATTTGCCTCCTGTTCAGTGGATAAAACGATAGCTATATGGGATACACGATCGGGGAACAAACCATGTGTGGCTCCTTTTAAAGCTCACAATTCTGATGTGAATGTTATCTCATGGAATCGGTATGTTCATTGTAAATTCTCCTATTACTTATGAGCATGATAACTTCTGCGACATAAAGCTTAACCATTTAAGGATGATTTTTCTTTCACTCTCAGGCTAGCTAGCCCCTTCATAGCTTCAGGATCTGATGATGGCAGTTTCTCCGTTCATGATCTCAGACTTGTTAAGGTATCCCTATCCCATACAAAACACACTTTTCTTTGCATGTGATTTCAATGTGGAACCCAATTGCACTTCATGGCAGTTTTGCTCAAGAAATATGTTCTTTTTTTTTTCAAGTGGGCCTCATTTTGCATCTATGTATTTAGCGAGGTTTTCAGGGGTAAAAATAGGGAGTGGTTTCGCTATTATATTTCAAGTTAACAGATGCTATGCCAGATATTGTTTTAGTGCTGGAAGTATAGGCATTGTGCATGCTGTTAAGTGAAGTGGCTTACTACCTATATCACAATGCACCTTTTATCTTATCACATATGACAATGCCCACCAAACGATATCATTTTTACCGTCTTGTTTTAGAATTTGCTTGTGAATGATATATATATTCTCGTTGAACCTTTTTCCTTTGTGCTTTCTATTGAACTGCTAGGAAAAGATGGAATCCGTGGTTGCTCATTTTGAGTACCACAAGAAAGCAATTACATCTATTGAGTGGTCTCCACATGAAGCGTCAACATTGGCTGTAACATCTGAAGATCATCAACTCACGTAAACATCTCTCTTAAATGCTAGTTTATGTTTTTTGCTTATACGTTTTGCCTACTATTCACTGACATCTGGATTTTTCAGAATTTGGGATTTTGCATTGGAGAAAGATGCAGAAGAGGAGGCTGAATTCAGAGCGAAGATGAAGGAGCAGGCAAATGCACCTGACGATTTACCCCCTCAACTTCTGTTTGTTCATCAGGTAGTATTATCACATATGTTGCAACAGTGTTTCATTTTCTCCAATTATATTATGATGCCATATCTATTGTAACTTAAATCAATTTGTGGCCCCATTAAAATGGCTATTAGAACTTTGTTTTTCATGATATTCATTTTTGTTTGAGCAGGGACAAAAGGATTTGAAAGAACTGCATTGGCACCCACAAATACCTTCCATGATCATATCAACGGCTGCTGATGGCTTCAATGTGTTGATGCCTAGTAATATTGATACAACCATTCCAGGTGCTGAGCCATCCAACAATGATACGACCATGTCATCTGCTGAGACATAGATGTTTCTGGTAGCACAGTCCAACTACTCTGAGATTTATGTATCTGGTAGTGTGTATCCCAGTTTTGCTGTCATATGTGTTAGTTATTATGATCCTCAGTTACGGGGTGATCAGAATTTTGATTGACTGAAATTCTTTGATACACAAAAGATAATATGTAGCGTGCCACCTCTTCTTGCTAGCATACCATATGGTAACTTGTCTCTGTTCTTGATCAAAACGCATTCTGATTTATAGCCTGATAATTCAGCTGGATGTTGGCCTGGCTTTTATCAGTGAAAATCTGATTGTGAAGCTAAACTGTTGGTTCAAGAATTGTATGGAGCTCCTGTTGTTGGAACTTTAACTCTATCTGACTTATGCTTGGTGCGGGTAGACTCATTCACCTTTACAGGAAATTTTAAGATGTTAGCCTACAGAATGTCTGAAACCTGGAATCCTGAGTTGCCAAGCGGTTGCGGCATCTATTATGTTACCAGCTCTAATAGAGAAACAGGCAGACTAAGGATGGACATAAAGCTTAGGCCGGCCGGTGACTTGTTCCAACTTTTGCTTTGTTTTGGAAGTTTCGGTAGTCACCTATTATGCTACTGGCCTGCGGAATGTAAGTGCAACTTTGGTGGAAATTTCTGGCCAGGCCGGCACATACTCTCACTAATTTATACAGGGAAAAGGTGCACTATAACATTTTTGGAGCCTTTTTTACCTGATGAAATTGGACGGAAAGTAAAGGCTCCTTTTAACATGAGAGATTTGTATTGGCAAGCAGATCAGAGCAACGTCGATGCCGGGGACGCCTGGAAAAATATGTAGTTATAAAATGCAGAGTACAGTCGTAGACCGTTGGATCTGAATTGTACACCTCGTGATGCCCGTTGGGGGAAGATGTACCAATCCGTCTGGTTGCTGCTGCATTTGTGCCATGCTCCAAAGCGTCCATGCGGTTACGTCATGCTCCAAAGCGTCCATGCGGTTAGGTGGTCGAGCAAACATATCTTTCAAAAAAACAAAGAAAGGGTAGGCTCCTTATTTTAGCCAACGCAAGGAGCAAGAACAACACAGCGCGAACCTGGATTCAGGTTTGCCGCTCCACGGTTAAGAGAAAATTTGACGTCCATTCCCATCGAATTGTTTCGGCTCCTTCAGTCGATCGCATGGCTGGAGATTCAAATATATAGAGTGCATACCTCAATCGATCCTGCAGGAGCACATGCATCTCTCACGAGGTCATTGATCGATTGAATCGGAAGAAGAATGGATAAGGTGGAGCAGACGCTGACGAAGGAGCAGATCGAGGAGTTCCGGGAAGCCTTCAGCCTCTTCGACAAAGATGGCGACGGTAGGCACTCCCATTACTGTTTTTCGAAGGGGAATTGTCATTGCATTCTCAAATTTTTTATTCACCAATGGGCAACGCAATGCAGGGACGATCACGAGCAAGGAGCTTGGCACGGTGATGCGTTCGCTGGGTCAGAGCCCGACGGAGGCGGAGCTGCAGGAGATGGTGGCGGAGGTGGACGCCGACGGCAGCGGCGCCATTGATTTCCACGAGTTCCTGGTCCTCCTCGCCCGCAAGATGCGCGACGCCGGCGCCGACGACGAGCTCCGGGAGGCCTTCCACGTGTTCGACCAGGACCAGAACGGATACATCTCCCGCGACGAGCTGCGCCACGTCCTCGAGAACCTCGGCGAGAAGCTCTCCGACGAGGAGCTCGTCGAGATGCTGCGCGAGGCCGACGTCGACGGGGACGGCCAGATCAACTACAACGAGTTCGCAAAGGTCATGATGGCCAAGTGAGTCACCCATCATCATCATCCCTTTTAGCCCTTCTTGTCCCGTGCATTCCTCTCAATCGATTATATACTCTCACATGCAAACGGACTATAAAAAATCCTTCATCAAACTTGAGCTGAAACAGAATGTGAAATTTATGCTTGTAACAATCAATATTATGCAATGCAGACGAAGAAACCAGATGATGGACGACGACGACAGTGGTTCGCACTCCCACAGGAGCAGCCCCTGCTGTACAATCCTCTGAAAAATAGAGATGACAACAGGATACATATGTAACATCAATAACATACTTAGGTACATGTTACATTCTGATCATAATGTTCCAACTCGACTCATGTGCACCTCCTATTTCTTCTTGCACTGCCAAAATGTGAATGAGAACAGCTAACTCTACCAGCAACACGAGCGTTAGATACACCCGGAAAATGAATTGGAAGAAATTGTTACCATCAGCATGCATCAAAAGTAACAATATCTGCGGAAAATTGCGTGCACTGTTGGCTCCGCATTCTTGCACGTAGCTCGTGTCATTTGATCCATTGAAGAAAGAGCAGACCCCCGAAGAAAAAAAGGGGACGAACTGCTTTATATGAGAGCTTTCACACCAGCCTGTTGCATCTCACGCAGCCGCCAAACAGGGTAATATGACTCTTCTTCTGGCACCTCATCGCTGTCCATAAGTTGCATGGCCCAGTGACAAAAGACAGTTTGGATGACATCCTAGCACATTTCAACCCAGAAACAGAATTATTAATATTTCATTATTTTACAAATATCAACTGCAATCTCACCAGTAAACAAAGCCAGAGCAAACTATTCATGGACACTATTTAGGCGAGTATTCATGAACACTCAAAAGGTTCAGAGGTATAGCAAGTCATATGTGTCCTTTCACTCATATATACCATGCAAATCAGTAAAGAGATGAGAACCTGCGTTATTCATATAAATGTACCTTAACATCTAATAACCTACATGAGCTATAGTAATATAACATACTTTACTATAAAGGTACAACCATGCAGTACCAGTCAGGTCAAGTCCTACTGCCGTTTTCCAGCCAATACAAAAATATTACAACTGGACAACTCTAGTTACAATACTTGTAGAGTAAGCATTATTAATTACCTAACTCAGGCAGAACGTTCAAGTCATGGATTGCTTTAATTTTATAACTAATTGCAAATGAGGTTCCTAATTTGGCAGGAATCCATTCATGTAGATTCTATTAAGCGTGGAGTGTGAGTTCATCTTAAAAGACAAATTCAATCATGAGATAATGTATCTACTTTATAATCAGCCTAGCACAAACATGACAAACATAAACAGAAAAAGGAGGCTACATATATCCCCTGCAAATAGCTACCTGTCCTCCTTCTGTGACTTGTCCTTCTTTATCTCGAATACAGTATATCTGCTGCATTCGGAACTGAAAGAGATATGGGGGAAACAATCTCATAAAATAAGCCAAACAACTATTAGAAGGAAAAAAGAACAATATAACACTATTGCACTTACAGCTGCGATAATTATAGGCGTAGATCCCATCATTTTTGTTTCCAGTAAATCAGCATCTGAAATGTGCAGAATCTGGAAAGGCAATGAAATACAAGTGCATTTATTTGTTCTGTTTAACAAAGCCATAAGTTCCTCCAATCTTAGTAACAACAAGCTACAGTCAAGGATGACAAAAGAAAAATCTACAGAACATATCGCATTATAATATCTGGGTTTATGAAGAATTTCAATACTAAATCCAAAAATATGCGGGGAAAGGGAATGTTCAAGACATGGATCAACAATGGCCTACTTTGTGATAAAAAAAACATGCCCTGTGCTGCATAAGCTTGTCTCTCTCCTTTGCAGCGTTCAATTACATGCTTGGTGCAAAACTTTTTCAACGTCTCCAAGTCACCCTGAAACCATTATATGTTATGTTTTGTAAGATGACAACAAATGCCAAAATTGTATACTGGTGAACATATTATACACCTTAATGTAAATTTGGAAGAAACTTAGCTGATCCTTTTGAACTTCACATTATAATTTTTTATGATTGCTAGTTCCACAACCACACACATTTATAATATATAACCCTCCACAGAATTTCTTCTTAGCAAGAGAAGAGTTACCTTCGAATATGCAGTGAGAACAGGTTTGATCATTTCTTGAACATCAGCAACAAAATCAGGCAGGGAAAACGATCTATGCACAAAATGGTTAAATATTCAGCTACCTCCTGAGTTGTTCAAAGTTAAGTTACACGTCTTACGGGTCTCGTTGCCGGATTTCCTTGAACGTAATTGCAGTAGTGGTTTCTTCGAAAACAGATTCATTCCAACTACAAGGAAAGAACAAAGGCAAATCAAAACTGTTTTAGTGACAAAAACATTGAATATGACCAAAGAAATTGGAAAATATTTCAAATTACTTGCAACAGCAGAAATGAGATTATTGCAAGTACTTTCACCCACATTTGTGCAATTAACAATGTGAATTCAAAAATAAAATTGGCAAATATGAAGGCACCAGGCAAGTTACCACAATTAAGTGTGTTCAAGACACAAAAGCTAATGTACTAAGTGCTAAGAAAAATAAATAGAATAGGACAGTTAACTGAATTTATTATATTATAACTAGACTAGATAGCACAGAGAATGAAGGAGTACACCATACTCTTGAATTTTCTGAACTACTGGATTGTCACTTGTTTCCCATCTTTCTCGGACATCCTCTGCTACCTGCATTCCCAAATGCAAAAAATGGAAATCACTAAAGAAAAAATATTTTACCAGCTTCATCAAACACAACTGCAGATCATTGTGGTGGCACATCTTGTCCAATGGTTACAACCGGCTTGGTGTATTCATTCACTCTCTTATAGGTCGGATGACCTCGCATCTTGTAGAGAAAAAAGGGATTTAAGATACGGGCTTTAAGAGGAAAAAGTAGGGGGAAGATCAACTATCTCCTCTTTGAAATACCTAATTCTTGAAGGCTTCCCATTTTTCACCCAAGACTGACTTCTTTGTTGGTACAATAACTAAATCAGTTCTTGTACTCTTTTCTACTGGTGCAGTAGAAGCTTGCCTAGGATGTTTCTTCTTTCTGCCAGTGGTAGAGCTTAATTCATCTTTGACAATTTCATATCCCTGCTTAGCTAATGTTGAGACTCTTGTGTCCTTCAACTTTGCAAATGCACCGGATACTGATTTCAACTTAGTAAACAATGTATGGCTACTTGTGCTATAGTTGAATGCGCCATCTGAATGTGAGGATGATTCAGTTGCATCATGTTTTGATTCTTCGGGAGAGCCATCCCTACAGCTTGCAGTCTCTTCTTTTCCTAGTCCAAATCTTTCCTTTACCTGTGAATGATTCAAGGAGACAAAAATAATACATATTTGAGGAAAATTATGATTCATACTGTATCAAAGTGACTGTAGGTTATCACTTACCTCTTCTTTAGCAGCAGACATTTTTTCTTTGACATTTGCAGTAACCTGAAAATGAGCAAATAACCATACATTTCCTAGAATAAAACAAAGAAAGAAATGAATTGAACATATTATTCTATATTGAATGATCACCCTTTACAATCACTCTGGCTGACTTACCTTTTTAGATGTTTCCTCAGCTTCACTCCAAACACCATCGACACTCTTGTAAATTGTCTTGGATGTTTTCTTAGTTCTGCACAAGTCATGTTTCGATATCTCAATTTTGTCACTTCTTTCATCCAGAGTGTATCCTAATGTACCTCTTATGCAAAAGATTCAGAGTGAAAATAGTGTGTTAATTCTACCAATTTATTTATACCTTACTTTGAGATCTTCCTTTACCACACCAAGTTTCTCGCTGAACTCCTTCACGGTTTTCTGGAATTCAGGATTACTGCAACAAAAAACAATCATAATAAGAAATTAAACAAGAATAGTTATCCTTTAAAATTATCCATTGCTTAATGAATAAAGGAGTACCTAAGGAAATATTAATTTCTATGAGCCTGTTGTGCTGAAAGTCATTTCATTTATTTGAGTTTTCATGGTAGTGTTGGACTTAGACAGTAACACATACCTCTTAGCCTCACCCTTTAGTTGCTTTGAAAACTCATTGAAAACACTCATGTTCCTGTTATTCAAATGCCTATATCCAGTAGCTGCTTGCCTGTTGGTACTGATTACCTACACATGTAGCCGTAATGTATGGCAACCGGTAAAATGCATGAAAATCAAGTGATAACATGAAAACAGGGTACATAATACATCAATCTCCAGCAGAGTTCCAAGTTGGTTAGGCCACATAACAAAGAGGTGCAGATAACCTCATTTCATGAAGCGCATCAAACTAAGAAACTAGAAAAATATTGTTCCGTGGAAATAACAAGCGTTCCATTGCTGAAGGAAGGTGAAAAAACAAGTTTTCAATTTTCCCCAGTGTGTACAAGTATAGCAAGATCACCGGAATGAACTAACTTTTACAGAGGTAGTAATTGTGACACTGGCATGGTGGCACCACAGGCACACAGGAAGCAAATGAATCATTTTTCTTATGAAGCTGCAAGGGTGAACAAATTGCCCCTTCTAACGCTACATTAGTTGCAAGAAATTGCTGCCTATGCGAGAAATACCACGTATTACCAAAAAATTAAGAGAATCAACTCTACTCACCAATCGCAGCGCAGCTTCGTTCGAGGGCCTTCTGAGCGCCCGGAGCAGCGCCGAGGTCGCCATTCCTAGAGTAGGCAGCTTGGCACGGCGCGGAAACGGTAGGTCTCCGGTGATCCGTCTCGGCTGTAACGGCGGCGGCGGCGCCCTGGATCAGAGGAGGACAGGAGGTGGCCGCCAATGGAGAGGAAGGCAACGACAGGAGAGGGCGCCATGGCGGTGGCTACGACCGGAGTTGGTGTCTGCTTCAAGGACTGAGCTGCTCGACGAAGGATGGTGGGGGGAGGGCGTGGTGGCGGCGGCGGAGCGTCCGCAGGAGCGGCGTCGGTTACGGCGCGGCGCGACCCTGTGCGCGGCCCCGAAGACCTGATGTTGCGTGGGCCAATTTTGACCCAAAATGGTTCTGCGGCCCACGTTATTGTATTTCGGTTCTTGGCTTCTTGCTAATCGGCCCACGTTAAACGAATGTAACTCCACAAATATCCTCTGAATACAGCTGACATCAAGATTGACAACAATGTTAAATCTCACAGATTCTGAACAGTGTTTCGGCATGACTCGTAGGACTATGATTTACAGAACTGAAATCCTCACAAAACCTTCTGAATGAACTTCACTTCAACTACAGCGGGCTGCAATCTTTCAACATGCAACATTATTTACAACAATGGTGGAAGACAAGCACGTTTTGCATTGCGGCCCACCATTACATACAAAATGCACTGGACTTACATATGGATTCAGAGTTTCAGAATATGAAGAAAAAAAAAACATTCTGCTTGGAAGAATGGGACACAAATAGTTGTCATCCTTCCTTTCTAGAAGTTCTGCTAAGAAGTGGGCTGCATTTGCATGTCACTGGATTTCCAGACAACGTCCTTTAAGGTCTTGGAAAGGTTCTTGTAGAACTGCACAAAGTTACAGGTTACACATTTAACCATATATGTTTCAATGAAAATGTGCTAAATTATAGGTTTCAGTAAACTACTGTTGATTGGAGAATCTAATGGTTAGAATTTTATCCACTTTTCCAGTGAATCACAGCTTCTCAGTTATAGTCCAAGAAAGAAAACATACATTTCATTTATGAGATTTATCTTTGAATATATGGTAGAGTGAGTGATAATTACCTTGTGAAATTCCAGAGTGTCACCTTTTGCTTTTCGGACTTCTACCATGTGAAGAGAGGGTGCAACTTGCAATATCTGAATGAAAATGCAATTTTAGGTTGAAAAAGCTTTACTTAAAGCAGATTACAGTCTAGGTTTTGTTTTCCCAATTACCTCGGTGGCTACATTGAGGTTTCCCTTCCTCCCTGCTTTGACCTTTGAAAGCCTCAACTATTCACACAAAAAAAGATAATTTCAGCATGGAAAATAGTCTATCTAGAGTTGTTATAGATAGTCAGAAAGAAAATATGCGATCAACCACTTTTTATTTTATTTTTTCTAGCAAAGGGTGTTTATAGAGTTGTAGGAAAGAACCTTGTAATTTTTCTTTTGAATATCAAATCCTAGAGGCTTTGCGGCTTCCTCAATCTTGCGGACAATTTCTTGGGGTGGACATTTTGATGTAAACCTCGTTTCTCTTTTGAATTCCTGAAAATATTAGTTATGAGGCAATATTTAGAAAATCATGATGATATTCAAACAACCACACAATGAACTTTTAGTGTTTGAGACTTCAAGTTTATGGAAGAGGAACCAGGAGCATCCTGTACCTGCTCCAAGTCGAATAAGTTTCCAAGGTTTAGGCCTTCTGACATTGAAATTAGTTCAAATGCATTCAAAGATACTGGTTCTTCTTCTTTCTTTTCTGTCACATGGTGCTCCTGATGTAGTCAAATAACAGTAGTAAAGCTACTTGGTAAGTATAAAATCTATGAGAGACATTCTGCGTAAGTTACATGACAGATTGCACATAACTCACTTCTGAATCATTGAAGACAGCATCCACATCATCCAACGTTGTGTCATATTTTTCATCAAACTCCGGGCGCTTGTAGCCCTTTTTGAACCACTCATCCTCCAGTATTTCTGGAATTGTTATTCTCTGCCAGAGTTCATCAAAACATGAGCATACTGGATGTAACTATACTTCTTGAAACCACAATTCTCGTTTTTTGTCAGAAAGTTTCAACTCAAATATCTCTAAGTTATGTGCGTTTTCATAAAAAAAAAATTCGTCAATTAAAACTTATCAGTGACCATTTGAGTAATAGGCACAGAAAAATTGTTTCTAAACGGGTTTTGAGCCAAAGACTACTAAGGGATACATGGATAGAGGGAATGGATCCATTCGGTTTAATTATGTTAATAATTTTTCCTCTGTTGGTATTTTTTTTTCCAAGCAGCTCCTGTGCTATGGCATACCGTTATTGGATTTGGATCAAGGATTCTTGTTAACAACCTCTTGGCAGGAAACGATGTCCAAGGAGGAAATGTAAACACTGCATTTGATATCTGCAAGGAATAGCAAGATAAAGTGAAATAAGCAAAATAAGGAAGATGACAGCAGTGATCTAACATCCGTGAAATGCTCACTTTCTTATACAACGTCATAAGATTAGAGTCCTCAAAAGGCAAATACCCTGCTAGTAGAACAAACAGGATAACTCCACATGACCACAGATCAGCCATCGCACCATTATAACCTTGATCCTCAAGAACCTATTGTGAAGGGGGTTAAAATATTTATGTTCTCGTATATCAAATGAAATTGTAATCGCAAAAAAAAAATATACGGTTCAACTTTGTACAGGTTTCTTGCTTTACCTCTGGTGCAACATAGTTTGGAGTCCCACAAGTTGTGTGCAACAAGCCATCATCCTGAAAAAAAATGATTGAAATTTACAGTAAAATATGTTGAGGGCTGTGAAATTGTTTTCAAACATCAAGGAAGTTAGTTCACAAAGTATTAACTTGTAACCTGTCAGCACTCAAGAACTAAACAGTAACTTAGAGGCATGTACCTTGATTTGCTGAGATAGCGCACTCAGCCCAAAGTCAGAAACCTTCAGATTTCCATATGAATCAAGAAGTAAATTTTCTGGCTGCAAGCGCGCTGCTATTTAGATTCTGAGATAAATCTCTCTATGAACAAAACAAACGTGCAAAGAAAATGATGATCATACTTTTAAATCCCGGTGGTACACTCCCCTGCTATGACAATAATCGACTGCATTGATTAACTGTTGAAAGTATCTCCTTGCCTCATCTTCCCTCATCCGGCCATGGTTAACCTTTATGATGAGGAAAGCAATCAATGAAAATTTGTCAATGGTAAATTGAACTTTGTGGACAGTGAAACAACAGCAGAAACAATATATAATTGGAATGGACAATCAATGTAGCATATCACTTACGATTGTATCAAAGAGCTCGCCGCCAGTTACATACTCTAACACAATGTAGATCTTTGTTTTACTTCCCATCACCTGAAGATTAATGAAAACATTTCATTTGTCAATGATCTTTGTTTTACATCCAGAGTTTCTGACTTGACTTTTTTTATCACTAGCTCCTAAGGTTAACTGCAATATCAACAAGGGTGTGATAATTCTTTCTGTCACCTCATATATGCGAACCACATTAGGATGCTTGATCAACTTCATCGTTGAAATCTCTCGTTTAATCTGCATTAAAAAATGTAATTATTCATCAGAAATAAATCACTTCTACCAAGAGCTGCTATTTGAAGTCTGAAGGAAGTTGCCAAGCTCATTAGCTCTTAGAAGGAAGGAAGAGCATTGGAAGGATGGATCCACAGCCTACTAGAAATATGTGAAATATCTCTAAACATTTGAAATGGGACAATAACTCAGAGGTATGTTTGAAAGTGACCTGCTCAACCATCTTGTGCTTGAGAACTTTCTCCTTGTCCAGAATCTTGATGGCCACCGGGTCGCCAGTCTCGGTGTCCCGTGCGAACCTGACTTTTGCAAATGTTCCCTCGCCTATGGTCCGGCCAAGCTCATACTTCCCCACACGTCTCTTCACCTTGGTTGTACTCATTCCCTGGCTTATTTATTCTCTGTGGAATGTCAAGAAGCTTCCACGCGCAGTCAAATTGTCTCACTGTCCTGTGTAGAAAACAGTTACTCAGATTGTTACAGCTCGTACAGGGAAACGATGACATACTGATATTTTTCTACCTGGTTAAACGTGTAAGTTTACTGATCAATAGATATTTTAGATAAAGTGATAGTAATAGAGAATTCATCTGCGCTAGCTCAGATGTTATGGTGGGCTACAAATTAGTGCTCATATGCGATGAACTGCAGGAGTGGTGAATAGCCATATTCTTACTCCCCCACCCTAAACAGTCACAGAATTGGTAATACGAGTCGATCAATAGTTGGTGTTAGTTTATTTTCTTACCTAAACACGAATAATCAACTGGGAGTCCAAGGGAAGTTAGACTTTCCTAGGGATCTGGACAGAATATATGTCAATCGGTCACATGGGGGAAGCCATTGAATATTCAGAATAAGAAAAAAAGCAAACGGTTTCAAAATTTAAAAAAAAAAAGGCTAACAGATTCAGGCATATTCCACCAATTGAGGCAATATACTTTCAATTGGCCAGAAATCAGAGGGTTGCAACCTTGCAGGAACAATGGAGGTTGCAGAAGCTCAAGGATATGGATAAGACTAAAGAGAATCCCCATGACGAAAAATTGCAGTGGAAAGAAAAGAACAGAAGTAGACCTAACTGAGACATTCAGCATAAGCCAAAATCCACATTCGAGCACATAGAACAGCACAAATCAATGTATCTCTAGAAGGAACAGAACGAAACAGTGCGTATGAATGGCAGAGAAAAAGGGGAGAAAACAAGGAGGAGCAGAGGCAGCAGAAGAACTTACAGATTGCTGGAAGAAATGCAGAGAAGGCGCTCTCTCTCTCTCTCTCTCTCTCTCTCTCTCCTGTGCTGGTGGAGCCTGAAAAGGGATCCGAGGAAATGGCTGGCGGTGTCAGGAAGAGCCAGCCAAACGAGAGGAGGCAGCTCAACAAGGAACAGCTTGGGAGGGTCACCTTTGCGCTGTGATTGTGATGGAGTATTTAGCTTAGCTGCTTGGCTATATACTCGTGGGAGGAGGCGAAAAGCAAGCGGCAGAGCATGTGTTTTTTGGGGAGAGAAGACGACCGATAAAAGAGCACATGACATGAGAGGTGGGGAAAAAAGCAAAGGAAGGAGACGATGGGAATTTTTAGAACGATCCAGCTCCACATGGACATGGACCTGACAGACAAGCTCCAGAGTGCATGAACCACCATTAAAAACGCGGCACGGTGCAGGACAACAGGTACGGTAATCGATCCACGTCGTTCCGTACGGCGGCCTGCTGCATGATTGATTGATTATTCCAAGATTTGCGATCGAGATTGTCTCGGATGTCTGGGTCGCTGGCATTTGTTCAGGCTCTGCTCTCAATTCATGCACGATCAACGGAAGCCTGTGCTCGTGCGCTGCTACCGTAGGTAACTTAATTTAGATGGAGTATTCTCAGTCATTTTTCTTTTTTGAAAAGGTAAATATTTCAGCACGTATCTAAACACGTTTGCGCTGCTACTACAATGTATCTAAACACGTTTGTTGTGAACATTAACATATACTACTATGTTTAGATACACGTTTGTTGATGTTCTCCCGTTTCATTCTATTTTATTCAGGCAATTGAGTTACTTTTCTATGATGCATCTTGTTCCAACACGTATAAAATAGAATGGAACGGGAGAACGACATCAGTTCGCATCTGAATTAGATCGGTAATATACGACTGCAGAAACTAAATTTTATTAATTGAGGTCCTACAACTACAATTTGTTAATTATTGCGTCGGGAGTAGTATGGTACTGTTCAACATTCAGTGTCGTGCGATAAGTACAGCTCAGAAAATCAAGGCGAAGAAGTGGTAGTGACACAATAAATAGTATAGTAATAATCAATTAGACAACTATTTTAGTTTCAGTTTTTGTGCGGCAGCCTAATTGCTTGTGAAAACTATACTGAGTAGTATTTAGTTTATTGCTACACATCGATGCCAATGAATAAATATAACAGTCGTCAGCAGGTTAATTAGCTATACCTTCCTTGCCCAGGGGTTTGAGGCCAAGTCAGGTACTCCATCTGATCCTCTTGCACTATATAACGCCACGTCAGCTACCTTGAGTTGAGATATGCTTGCACTGTGGGTTCCATCAGCTAATCAATCGAACTTCATCTTTTAATCATTGATTGCACAAGTGGCAGGCCTAGCCTTTTGCATTGCACCGTATATACGGATATACCTACTAAACACAAATAGCAGCAATCAGTACGTTAATACAAACAACAAAAAAAAAATACATAAACTGAAGAAGAGACAATCATGCATGCAAAGGTTTGACTACGACGCTGTTGATGCATGTGGATCCTACATGATTTTTTTTTAAAAAAAACACCATGGATTATTTTTCATAAATGGCCATTTAAGGATTTTAAAAATAGGTTCAACTACAAGGTTTTTCATACATTTAAGTATTTTTGTTTCAAGTGGTCACGAGTTTCCTAGACTAAATCAGACAATTCCGAAGGATGAAAACAAATCAGCGCAACAAAGAATCAAATACCAAAGATTCCCAACAAAAGGATGATTATCGATCAATCATTTATTAAATAACACTAAAAAATGTCTAACTAGACTAAACCACTACTAATGTATCATTGAAGAAAAATTGTATTAGGAAAACAATAACCATCGTCGACCATTCGTTGAAAGACACTACACAAAACTTAATGATTTTATAGTCCCCCGTAGGCCCCTGCTAGCGGCTTAAACAAGTAAGTGCAACCATATCAGCGAACACAGCTGCATCCAAATTCAAAGTAATCAGGAATTCATTGCATGCCTTTTATGCATTCTCCAGGTTTCAACGTGCCCGGTACCGACCTATCAGTGTCAGTCAATTCCCCCATATCACACATATTCGTCAAAGATATCCGTTTACATGCATGCGTATTGAGATTTGCGACTTTATAATTTACTACTTCATCATTACTTGTGTCGATCACGTCTAAGTTGAGTATATGACGAGACAAACCGATAATAATATATGATCCTACTAGAGTCTTGGACAAGTTTAAGTACCGCCAATTTACATTTTACTCTGAAGTCTGAAACTTCAAAGTTTGTATTGTACGCACGCATGTGATGTGTCTATAGTCCTGCCTGGCATAACCACGTGCGTGTTCCATTTTTGCAGACGCGATTATCAGCACACACAGCTTGCTAGATGGAGACAGTTAACCATGCATGCAGGTGCAGTGCCAGAGAGGACGGGCCTCACAAGTCACAACCAAATATGTGAGAGAGCACGTTGAAAAGCTACCCGGGCCTCACTTTTAGTATGGGCGGGCCGGCCCTTGATTTCCCATACCCTGTTGTCCAGTCCAGTCAACTGAGGCCCACTGATCGAGAGGATAGGAACGAAATCAGGGGCACCATGGATCGAGTCAAATTGAAAGTTTTATTAGGGGGGATCTCTGGCCTCACTCCATGCTCATCCACTTCCCATAATCGTCAAAGAAAAAAAAAATCTCAAAGTATCGGGAAGAAGAAGGCTAGCGAGTAGTGCCTACTAGCATTAGGATCCATGGAGA
This sequence comes from Eleusine indica, assembly GCA_030378355.1. Lineage (NCBI taxonomy): Eukaryota > Viridiplantae > Streptophyta > Magnoliopsida > Poales > Poaceae > Eleusine > Eleusine indica. The sequence continues at coordinate 54,586,001 of CM059494.1, forward strand.
TTCAGAGCTGCCCGTGCTCGTGGCAGCCGCGGCCGCCGCCACGGCGCGATCGCCGGCGGCCACACGGGAACACAAATTCGTTGTCTTCTTCATCATCTGCAGTGGACGGAAGAATAAATGGCTCACCGGCCTGTACCAACAACGGTCACGATCAACCACACCAGATAACAGAGATTTCCCAAGGCATTCCACATGTTGATCTTCCACAGGTATGCACTCTCTGCTCGTGATTGATTAATTGCCATGCGTTGTGCTGGTCGTCGATGATCATTGTTCCTCGATGGGTGAAGGAACTTTGGCTGTTGGATTTTGGTCTAGTGAAAGGTTTGGAGAAGTTTATATTTGAGGTATATATAAACATGCAAATATATAGTACTCCCTCCATCTTATAAAGAGTGTCGTTTTTTATTTTTAAACGTTATGTTTGATCGTTCGTCCTATTTATTTTTTTTATGCAGATGTTATTTATTTTTTATAATTAATTTTATCATTAAAGATATTTTAATCATGATATATTTATTTTAATATTTATATAAAATTTTAGAATAAAACAGAAGGTCAAAAGTGGTGTCTCAAAGTCAAAAGCGACACTCTTTATGAAATGAAAGTAGTATAATTTTATTTTTCTAGAAAAAAAAACACTGATCTAGCAGTTTCTTGCTCTGTCTTGTGCCATCAAGGAAAATTGGAAAAACAAAATCATGATAACGATCATGTTAACCAACCAACCTTTTTCTGTCGTTTGAGAGCAGGACGTGTTGCGGCACATATACTCCTTGCTGCCACTGCGAGACGCAGCTCGGGCAGCCTGCGCGTCTCACAAATTCCTACGTTTCTGGAGGTGCTACCCCAACCTGGCGTTCAATCAGGAAACTCTTGCCGCGAGCAGACAACCCTCACGCGAAGACAGAGGCAAGTACGTTTTCAGGAAGGCGCAGCAGGTGCTCGAGAACCACTCCAGCAGTGGAGTGAAGGCGCTCAGGCTTAACCTCTCCACTTGTGACAAGGACGACATCGACACCAGCCTTCTAGACCAATGGCTCCGCGCCTTCGTCAAGCCCGGAATCGCGGAGCTCACTGTGATGCTGCCTGACTGCTACGCACATGAATACAACTTCCCCTATTCGATTCTAGAATCAACAAGTGATGATGGTGAGGCCTCATCATCATCAATTCAGTCTCTTTACCTTGCCTCATGTGGCTTCCATCATCCCACACCAGAAGTAGGTCATCCGAGGCTGCTCGGTTGCTCGAGGAGCCTGTGGAAATTGTGTTTGCGCAAAGTCAGCGTCAACTCAGAGGAACTAGAGCATTTTCTTTCGAGGTGCTACGCTTTGGAGCGTCTGGATCTCTCCGACTGCAATACGGTAACCTCCCTGAAGATACCTCGTGTTCTGAAGAAGCTCAGTATCGTTCGAGTGCAGATGTGCAGAGCGCTGCAGACGATCGAGAGCGACGCACCCATGATCTCAAACTTTCATTACGAAGGAGGACGATCATCGCCTTTGTTAAGGTTCTCACTTGGAGACTCGTTGGAGACGAAGGAGCTAGACGTGCACGCCACCAGCATGGTGGACGTGATCCAGTACGCCGGAAGCAACCTCCCGTCCATCGCGCCAAATCTTGAAACGCTCATGCTGTCAACAGTTCATGAGGTACCAATAATATTGCATTTATTATGTATGCAAGATGCATGTATAAATGATGGAATCATATAGTAGTCAAATATTTTAACGATGTTTTTTTTTCTTCTCTCACTCTAGAAGTTGAAGGCACCGACGATGATGCTTGACAAATTCCAAAAGCTGAAGCATCTTGTTATCTGTTTGGGAGCATCAGGTGGATTTGGCACAGGCTACGATTTCGTGTCACTGGCTTGTTTTCTTGATGCGTGTCCATCCTTGGAGATTTTCACCTTACGTGTAAGTGATTTGATCATCTGTGGTGGCATATGCGCAAATTCTTAAGTTTTGTTTTTTTGAAAATGTGGCAGGAGCGCTACCATTCATTAAGCAAGAAGAGCAAAGTTACAGCCTATTTTTTATTACATAATTATAGTAAAAGAAGACAAAACAAGACCAATCAGCCTTCTGTAGTCCAGAACAGAGAAGGCAACAACTGTCAAGGCATGGTCGTTAATCTAACAACGAAGCTTGCTTGTATGATTTGATGTTGTCGATTAGCAATGAGACAACTTGTCCGAAGGATTGTTCCTTCTGATCAAATATCCTTCTATTGTGTTCCTTCTAAATCTGCCACCAGAATGTGAACAGGATTGCACTATGTTTTATTTTTTCACGAAAATTCTTAAGTTCAGTCCTAATTCATTTAATCAACTGTGTGGTGGTTAACTTTGTGCAGATTGAAGATGGTTTCGCATGGTACAAGAAGTACGTGATCGTCGGGAAACCAGACGACGAAGATGCATCCCAACCCCAACATAAGATGATTCCGGAATTCCACCACGGTGGCCTCGGCAACCTGCGGAAAGCGACCATCACAGGCTTCTGCTCGGCCAAGAGCCTGATCGAACTGACATGCCGCATCCTTGAGCGAGCAACACCGTCACTCCAGTGCATCACGCTGGACGCCTCTCCCGGCTACGACAAGAAGCGCTCCTCCGGCGACCGGTGCTTCCCCATGCGCGTCGACGCTCTCCGGGACGCCGAAATGGCAATCGCCGCCGTGAGGAGGTTCGTCGTGCCCAAGGTCCCTGCCGGCGTTGAGCTGAAGGTTCTTGGACCCTGCGACCGGTGCCACGCCATGGATGCCAAGGCTATGGAGGAGGCGGAATCAAGGACCCCGCGGAGGTTTTTGCAGCGTCAGGCGGACGGGAGCGTTGCCTTGGTTATCATCCAGCCAAGGGGAACTGATGATATGTCACAATAAGTGGTGGTAACGTACTTCTTTCGGATTTAAATTATTGACGTAGTTAATTTTTTTGTTATATTTGATCGTTTTTCTTATTCAAAAAAATTAAAAATTTATCAAATATTTTATTATAATTTATTTTATCACTAAAGAAAGTTAAAACTCAACTTATAATTTAATATATTTAAACAAATATTTTAAATAAAATAAATAGTAAAACATAGCTAAAAAATCAACTGCATCAGCAATTTAAATCCAGAGGTAGTAAATTACAGTACATATATGCACAATATGTTCAGGAATGCATAAGACAACAATAATCTTTTTGCTACTCTCACCCAAAGACCCAAGAATTATTCTTCAAATAAAAATTGCATTGAATTAATCAAACAAAAAATAAAATAAATAATGACTTAAAACATACAAAGTTCCAAATTTGATACTCTGACTATAACACGCACCCCGTCACTTAATTATTTCATAGTCATCTTCTAGCGCTGCGACTAGGTACTACGACACCTCTTCGCGTCTCAGTTTCATGGTATAGAGTATCAAATGTCCGACCACTAGGAGATGTTCACTTCAACATGATCACCATCGACTTCTCTTTCTTGACTCCTGATTTCACGGTTAAAGTCAAGACAGAATTTCAAATTCTTGTCCTCCTCTTCTTGACGGTCACATGTTGTGATTACTATCAGGTCCACCTCTATGTGGAGTTCGAGTTGTTGACAATATGGCAAGGCAATTTCAGAAGGACTCAATAAAAGAACAGATGTGGATTCAGAAGGAAAGGGCAAGCTCCTCTTGTGTTCACAACTGAAGAGGTGGACACTTTTATTTCCAGTCAGCAACACTTGCCTTGATCTTACCATACACGACGCGACTTCTAGAACCAAGGTCTTTGAGCTTCAACCTTACCTCAACATTGGTCTCAATAGCGTTGCTAATCACCAAGTATGTAATCTCCAACTTGCGGTCAGGAGCTGCATAGATGGTTTGTGTGTATTCCTCAACTTCATTATCCTTGCCGTTGTCACAAACACTCCACTGCTCTTCGATGGGAGGACCGGTGGTACAAGACCCCTCGTCGTCAGTTGTGAAAACTTCCAAGGAAAAGTCGCCATAAGCCTCTACAATACCACAGGGTCCAATGGGCATCAAATCGACCATTCCTTCCTGTACATGAAAGTATGAATATGTAGGGTTTTAATTTATTATAGTATATATATCAATATATGAACTAGACAATTAGACATATAAAATACATAATTGATATAACATAAGATAGGTAGCTAGTATATACCTCTTGTACTTCCCCCACGTGCTTCCAGTAGATGCACCGGCCCATTATCCTGTCGTAGCCATTGATAGCATAGATAGGAAAGTTTGCATAAATGGCCAACACTTGTACGGCACTTGGCCACATGGCTTAATTTCATCATCTCTATCCTCTGAGGCCGCTTCACGATCATCCCGGTCAGGGGCGGAGGACTCAGTATGGCAAGTAAGGGCTCTTGCTTTACCTTAACTTTTTTTGTCAGCATCTCCTACACTCCATCCTAATTGCCGCACAATATGAAACTAATTCAAGTTTCTCTCTTTTTTATTCTATTTTTAGCTGTATTTTACTGTTGCTGTTCCGGTGTTTCTAGAAAGGAATTAGTACATTTTTTCATGTACCAGTATCATAGATGCAAGTTTTGTATGATATTATAATTGATTTCGCCACACCTCAACTATTTTCCGTCCTCCGCCACTGACCCCGGCCATCATCCTTATGGTCATCCGAGCCAATGCTGGGGTCCTCATGACCATCGGTGCCATATCATCGTCACCTCCGCTACCATCCTTACTCTTCAATTTGGTTCCATACATGTTGTTCCGGCCCCACAATAAACCCAACAGCTGTTTGGTGCCGTCGACCTAGCAGCTATCGGAGACGAAGAGGAAAGGGTTGGCGCTGTTCGGCAGTACGGACGGGATGTCAGAAGGACTCGGCCACCTGAGCAGATTGCGGCTCCTCGATTGTCTTTGCCCGTTTATTTAATTTCTCGCGTCATGAATATCTGGGGAACTCGCAATACATTGAGTCATTGAGTATGAGTATGAGTAAGATTGCGTGTTATTTTACATATATAGGCCGTGACTATTCCTAATTCAATCAACCTTGTTTATAGAAACAAAAATACCCAGGATCGGAGGTAGAAACAGAGAAGGCCAGCACGCGTACGAGATAGACGCGGCACAGAACACAACGCTGGTAGCAGCAAAGCGAGTTAGAGGGCAAGCGAATGGATCCGTTTTTTCCGGAGCCACGACGCGAGGCGATCCTCTCGGCAACTCTCACCCGCAACTAGATCTGGCCACTCCGGCGAGTTCTAGACCTGCCAATCCATTATCTAAAAAAAACTAAAATATCTAGACGTACAATCTTGGACTCTATGTACATCTCGAAAAACAAATCGAAACATGCATACAGTTCCTTCTCTGGTTTACGAACTTACCTATGTTTGCCGGATGCATGCATAGCTTAGAGAAGGACCGTGACCACTCCGGTGACGTGGGAAGGATTTTCGCTGCCACGCCGAATGAGCGCGAGTAGTCGAACCGGCCTGCATGGTCACCAATACACGACACGCATACTTTCATGTCCTCTCTGTGTTGCTCAGAATATTGTGATTACTGCCGTGGTAGCACGCCTGCCAGACTTCAATTGGTGACGTGTGGCTGCGATCTTTTCCCTGCAAGGAGCAATGCGAAGTTCGCCGTGGGAAGTCTGTGAGTTCAAGATATACAAGAAAAACGACATAATTCCTGAACTTATACAATGAGTTGTCAATTTCTTAAATTTCTTATAAGTTGCCAATATGCTTGGTTCTGGTTTGAGCAAAGTTATTGGTTAGCCTTTGTTTAAAGAAACGGAAGGAGCAGAGCTCGTACTGGTTATATGTTATTATAAATTACACCAAATAGTCCCCTCCTTTGTTGTGAAATTTTTGAAACCTATATCTCAGAAAAAATAAATCCTCGCCCATAGCAAATGCACGGGCATAGTGCTAGTAAAAGACTACAGAACTGATGTTCAGTGTTTCCATTGGGTCATTACTCGTCAATGGCTATATATATATAGGTTATAACCGGATTTGTAGTGTCCAGATTCGAGAAGCACCGTTACCATTTCTTTGATACTTAGAACTGGTTCACTACAAACACACATTTCAAAGCAAATAGATATTAACTTTTCAAAAGGAACTCAAAAAGAAAAAAGGTGTAAGGATTTCCAAGTTGTATTATATAGCAAGCTTTGGGGACAGATATAGGTGCTTGAATCCACACTTGTACAAAACTTTAGAAACACTAGTGTAGCCTATTTTTACTCTAGGTGAAACAGCTCAGCTCCTCTGATTGCTATTGTGCACGGAAAATCTTCAGTTCGCTAAACTAGAACAATTGCCGGTATATGCTTTGTGTATATATCATTTGGATAAACTCTAGCTACAAAATTCCTAGCAATTCGATGATTCTCATGCGCGTCGCGTGGGGTTTCGCCATGATCCGGAGGGCCCTTCAAGCCTGACATAATCATACAAGACCCCGGCAAAGACGCTGAAGGCCCTCGTCTGCGTGATGTTGATGCTGTTTCCGCCTTGGTTGAGCAAGTACCCCTTGATGGGAAACTCGAGGTCCCACTGCACGCCGTGGATGCCATGCCGCGCGATGGCGTTGGCTTCACCAAACTCTGACGACATGAGCACGCCGCCTCTACGCTCGCCCCCGTTCACGTGCACCTTTAAAATGGAAATTCACATTACCAACATGAAAAAGAACTATATTATGTGTGCATGTGTGCGGGGTTTGGGAAGGATTTTTACCTGCAATGTGGACATGTGAGCAGCTGCAAGGGCCACGCGGAGTATGTAGGTGCCGTCTGGCACGACATGGTCAAGGTTGAACCGTATATGCCGCGTCGTTGGAACAACCTTGTCGCCTACCTTCCTACAAAAATGTATTTTAATAATATACTTCCTCTGTTTCAATATTATTGTCTTGACATTTTAGTTACATTTAACCATTCGTCTTTCAAAATATTTATTTAAATATTTAAAAATATAAGTTATATTTTAATTTTTAGTGATAAAATATATCTAAAAACATATAAATAAATTTTTATTTTTTTAATAAGATGAATGGTTAAATATAACTAAAAATGTTAAGGACGGCAATAAGGTTAGAACGGAGTAATATTACTTTTATTGTCAGTAAAGAAGCATAATATATACGTTGGAGATTATTTAGTTCACCAGCATTACCTTGTGACATGAGCAAAGAACCAGTCCTTGGAGGGATCGCTTTCACCGACAATGAAAACAGGATCGTTTTCCGGGTACAGTTCGGCATACCTCTCCCACAGACCGTACTGCCTGTACCTGTACAGCCAAACCAGAGCATATGCACATCAGAAACTCACGGCGCATGTTTCGGTATGCAAGATGTAAGAAGATCAAGAGCCAACTTGTCTTTGTTCAGAAACAGCTTGTTGGCGAATTTGGGGTCGACGTCAGGGACCAAGAACTCTGCTGCACTCCGGTCTGGGACTCCGATCTCCCACAGCGTCGGGCCTGATCTTGGAGGCTCGAACACCAGATCGCCAAGGGTAATACCACCGCCTGCTCATACTGATTCAATCAAATTGATACTGAACGTCTGAACGGATAGTAGCAGTAAGTACCAACCTGGTTTAATAACGGTCACCGAAGAAGTGTACATGTAATCTCCAAGGAACCCGGGAACCCAAGCGTAGAGATTGTAGATCCCTGCCCTGACATTGCCAATGTTGAATGTGCCACAAGACATGGCCCTTGTCCAGAACTGATAGCTCTGGAGAATCGTATCGTACCCAGAGCATTAGGATTTTCTCATGTCAAAAGATCCTGAGGAAATCAGAAACATGCAAATCTTTACAGAGAAAAAAAAATTAAGTCCATGCTTACCTTGCTCTCTGTCATCCATGAGCCAGGCTCCCCGGGCGCCGCGAGCCCAACGTACGCGGTACCGGCTGGCATGCCGTTCCTGCTATTGTTCTTGAACCTGTCTCTGACCAAGAGCCTGCCGGAGACAGAGCCTCTCTCGCTGGCCTTCGCGAAATCCTTGGATTCAGGGAAGTTGTATGGCCATTTGCGAACCTCAGATTGCGCCTGTGATTTGGCATCGTCCCACAGAGCCCGAATGTCGCCCTTGTTCGGGTTCGAGTTGAGGTAGATGAACACCGGGCCCAGCACCTTCTTCCAGTACTCGCCGTCGGCCAGGTTCAGGACTATTTCGTTTCCAATGTAATGCGTCCCAAGAAACATCTGACGAAACACACAAAGTTTCCAATTCAAATTCAATAATTATCATTGACCTCAACTTTTTGTGATTTGGATTGGGCTTGAACGACTTTGCAGGGTGATGGGATTGAGAAGATTTTTACAACGAGGGAGGTAGGGCCGACGTGAGAGGTGAGCTCACGCTTGAGCGGACCGCCGTTCTTGAACTCGTTGCTGGGGGTGATGACCCAGAAGCCCATAGGATTGGGGTGTGTGCTGCTGATCCACCCATGAACAACGTTGTCCTTGTTATCCAGCGAGTACTCGTACTTGTCATCCACCTGAACAAAATTCAGAGAATTGCAGGCTCGTGGCTCGGTCACTCTAAAGCTCGTCACTGAACTGATATTTTGTTTTGAACGCACAGCCGAACTAAAGAAAACAAACAAGTCGTTGCAGTCATTTAACTAATAATCATTTACCTCTCCTTTGAACTGTGGCTCCTTGGGGTTGACAAGCAGAACAGCTTCCTTGTAGGCTAGTGGCATACCGTGAGGCGCGTCTCTGTCTGCTGCGCAGGGCATGTACCTCTGGATGTCATCTGAAACAGCCATGTAATTGAACCTGACAGGCACACACATATGATCCTCAGTGTGGTAACATAGATCACAGATCAGAAAAATAAAACCTTGCGACGACTTCAAATCGTAGGTGACCTGCAAGGTCATGAATAGACGACATTCTGTATATACTCACTTGGCAGTGTTGAGTTTGAAGGCGATTCGAGCCTCTGAAATGTTCAGAGCAGGCCAATGGCTATCGTGCTCAAATATGGCATAGCAGTAGAACCCAGAGCTGCCTTTCAGCATCACAAGCCTGAAAGAAATGTAGTAGATGGGGACAATTTGATACTATTGTGCTGGATGAAAAAAAAAGTACTAAATCAGTTGTTTCTTGCGTGGAATGGAGTAATAAAACAAATGCGCACCTCTTGTCGATGTTTAGCCGAACGCTGTTTGGACGTGATGGAATGTATGTACTCCTGAAAGAAATCTCCACCTGTTCTTGGCTAGCGGAAACTACATCGAATTCTGTACTGTCCAACCTGTTTAAATGCAGTTAGTTGTGTTGAGAAATATAATTGGTGCAGATGTCAAAATCTTCCTCAGTTGTACTTTATAGTGAGAGAGTACTAGAGCTCACGGCTAATTAGTACTCTGAAAGTGACGCGTGGAGAAAAAAAAATCTTGACATCATCTGAATTAAACTACAAATATAATTCTTAATAGCACTCTGTCACGCTAGTGTTCCAGTATGGCTACCGTCATGCATGCTGTAGGAGTTGTTTGTTGGTCGTCTCGTTTTGTGCATGTATTTGGAACTCTTTAGTTCGGTGTGTGTGTGTTTGTGTGTCAGTTGATGTTTGCCCACAACAACTTACTCCTTTATTCTTTTTTTTTCGCTGATTAGCTCAATTTTGAGGTAACCAACGACAACAAAATCAGAATAGAGAGAGTAATCTTGTAGCAACTTCACTTCTTCTTAATAAAATATTTGTTGTGTCAGTTGTTGTTTGCTCACAACAACTTACTCCTCTGTTCTTTTTTTTATTGTTATCGCTGGCTAGCTTAATTTTGAGCTAACTAACAATATTAAAATCAGAATGGAGGGAGTAATCTTATAGCAACTCCACTTCTTCTTAATGAAATGTTTGCCTAGTCAGGAAGTCACGTTCTCGGGAAAACAATAGATCCTCTGTTTGTTCAGCAATAATTTCTGACAGCGTTTAATAACATTGCTTTTTCAAACAAAAGCTGGGATAACAACACTTTACAGATTGCACGAGGTACTGTACCATGGATAGTCCATTTCGGTGCACATTCATATTTGATAATTGGTCGCACAACATTAACTAGACCCATTGCTAGTTAGTATATTATTTTCTTCTCGGAAAAAAAGGAAAATATATGTACGCCAATACAGGCCTTTTTTATTACAGAAAAAAATGATATAGTTCTGTTTGTGATCGGGCTCGTCGATCGTTACAAACTAACAGAGTGAACAAGGGAAAACCACTCAACGGCACACATCAAGGAGGTGAGGTGAAATGGTTAAGCATATATCATAAAATTAAGCAGGATGTTAATTAATTAGCACTCACATATCGATCATCCCTTTTGGCTGACCGGAGCCTGGATAGTTCCAAACCACATCCCAGTACCTGCATGCAATGCAAACACAATCAATAATTTATAGAGTATTATTGCATGACATCAGATGCGGTGCTTGCATTGGCTGCATGCGAAAGAACAGTACCCTCCCGAGTTTTCTTGGTCGGTGCATTCCAAGAGATTGCGCTCGCCGTTGTATCGAACGCCGGTGATGTGGCCCTGCGGCCGGGACAGCGTCACCTGCACCACGCCGTTGTCCACGAGCACCTGCACCCATGCATGCACGCAGACGCAGCAGGTGTACAAACAAAGGCAGCACTTAGAATTCTCTATATATCAGTGACGAGATCGGGTTAGTGATAAAATTGGAAAGATACATGTATTTATTGAAAGATGACAGCAGTCCTTCCTAAAATATATAGCAACTCATGAAAAAGATGCATAGGGTTGTTAGTGATAAAATTGGGAAAGATACATGTATTTATTGAGAGATGACAGCATTAATTCCTTTAAAATATAGCAACTCATGAAAAAGATGCATATATTTAGAAACACGATCAGTAGTGGAGTTGAGTACAACAGTTAAATAACACTGATTTTTTGGCATTACGTAACCCAAGCTATAAATTTTTACCATAAATAGATCAATCAATTCGTACTGCACAGAAGGAAACCCCGAGAGCGCATCTATGGATACCAATAAATCACACAGTTATTAATAACTACTGTATGTATATACGCGCACCTGGCTACGGTCGACGTGTAATGTAACGGCGCCATGGTCCGCCGGCGTGGCGGCGAGGTCTCCAGCGGCGGCGATGAGCAGGATGATGATAAATGATAACCTGCTTGCAGCCGCAGCCACGGCCATGGACGAAGAAGAAGGAGGCTGCTGGTCGCCGGTGGCCGGCGATATGTAATGTACGTGCTGTCCTTATTGCAGAGACCTCAAGAGACTAGGCTTCAGCTTCATGCATGTGCATTGGTCGAGACTTGAAAGGCGTTGGACGATCGACTTGTGGAAGGCCTGACCCTGACGGAAGCTTATATATATAGAAGAAGCTGAACGCACCAACGAAACCGAGCAGATCGGCTGGTGAAGGCACGGCGTCAGAGCGAGGTTGTTGCTGCTATTCAGGCATGGTCACACATCTTTCGGCGTTTTTTTTTTCTAATAAAAGATAGTTACATACGTCACTGCAGATTGAACAACACAGCTGCTCGATCGGTAATTGTGCCGCGCGTTCAATTAATGGTGCAGTATCAGTCAGTAATGCCCTAATCAGGGTTGAAATAACGGATAAAACCGCTAAGTTATCCTGGTTAATTAAAAACCCGTTAATTGATCGGTTAACCGGAAGAAATCAGACCTTAGTAATTCAGTTAACCGGCCAGTTATCCCGGTTAACCGATCGGTTTTTCACCGAGTCGAGCTGACCGATTAATGCGATTATTCCAACCTTGACCCAATACCCAACCCAACGACGTCTGCTGCCGGTCTACGTACGTCGTCGTATAGAGACGGACTGCAGTCTTTGTAGCCCCACTTCAACGACTTTTTTTTGGGAACCCCCACTTCAACGACTTTTTTTTGGGAACCCCCACTTCTACGACTTGCTGATGTAAGAATGCAACGGAAAAAAAAAATTGTACGTGTACGTGCAACGTCTCTATCAAGTAATTTGCGAGACCTAGACCTACCCCAAATACCACCGCACTAATCTCAGAAACGAATTAGGTATATGCATGCATACCTGTCCCCGGCCGCATTCTTCGATGGTCAAAAAAGTGTGCCCGCGTTACATGTTAGACCTCCGATAGTTTCCTTTTCCAGCGAACGAAAAAGACTACAATATCTCTACTCCACGCGTCCAAAAATACAAGTATTTATGGATTTGTTTAACAAAAGTTAAATCTTGTTAAATTTGACTAAAAATATCTATAGAAATAAATGATTTCAAATATAAAGATTTATACATACATTAAGATAGTTGATATAGTGATGAATTTAATTTATATCATTTATTATACATGGTAAGAAGTTATTATGATTTTTTTGCTATGACAGTCAAAGCTAAAAAGGTATGATATTGATATCAATAAATGGGCAAATTGACAAGAAACATTAGTTCAACATTTTGTATATAAAATATTGGTATGGTACAAGAAAAATGCTAAAATAATATATTCTTGAAAATGTTCACTTTTTAGTAAAAAATTGAAAATACTACTAAAAGCATATCCATATGAGATCTCGTTTTGTGACATTCATTCTAAGGAGTGGTTCAAGCAGATCAAGCAACAGAGTTATTAATTTAGAGAAAAGTTTGTTTCAATTTTAGATCAAACTAAAAATCTCATTCGCTTCAACTACACAATGACACATGCTTCAACTGCGTCATAATCTTGATTCTTGCTACCCCAAAGGTCGAAGGTATGTAAGGTCAATGTATATATAGCATCTACTAGCAAAATGTCTGTGCATTACGACGGACTTAAAAAAAGAATAAAACACTTTATATAATTTAAATAAAAAATCATTTACACAATATATTTATTAGATATATATATATTATTATTCACATTTTTACATGAAAGATCATATTTATATTACTGTTGATGCTTATTAGTGTACCATTTTATATGTCAAAAGCAACCATTTTCCTATCATTTTCTACCATATTCTCATCATAAATATGTTTTTATCTCTAATGTTGACGATTTCTACATGTAGTGTTGTTTAAGTGCTATGTTACAGAATTAAATAAAATAACACTAAAAAAATTCGAAGATAAGAAGTAGTGATATGAAGTCCGACTCGCCATGCAAAGAGGGCATCCCACAAGCCCATGGTATCTACAAGACACCCCTGGATATACATGAAGCCCATCATACAAACCTAAGGTCATGACCCAATGCCTAAGGATTTTTAAAAGGTTTATCCTAAAGAAAAAAAATCAATTTACACAGTCCAGAAATAACACTGTATTGTGTCGTAGTTTTGGATTTCAAGACGTGCTCTAATGAGAAAAGTATGGCTATGAAAGTTGTAGATCTCGTAGAGAGCTTTCCGGAACATATATGTATCATATTATTTGGACTTCGGAGGTATGAGATATGGGCCCCGCAAGGAGACCTGCGCAGAGGAGTGTGAATCGAAACAGATATTTTTGCATCACAAATTTGGATACAAAAAAGGTTGAATCTGTAGATCCATTGCATACCAAAGTTCTAGATTTTTCAAAAGCTATGAGATAGAGTGCGAGTTTGTCTCATTTGGTCTCCGGACGCGGGAGTTATGATTCTGAAAGTCGGTGCTTAATATGTAAGGTACGGATCCGACTTGGATTCAATCTCTAACTTTGTGGACACGAAATAGACGACGACACCTAAATTAATAGATTGTAGAGATAATTGTTGGTTGTTTTTTAGTTCAGCTGTAGGAAGTATGAAGAATGAATAGGATGTATGGAACATCAAAAGTAGTGTTATCAGACTAATGTAGCTTATGGGCTAGTTGGCTTATCTATCCAATACATACATTTGGCCAAGGAAAAAAAAGGCACCACATTCACTATGAAGGGATAGAAATTTCTGCATTAGTTAGAGGAAAAAAGAAAGAAAATTACTCACCACTATCATTATAAAAAAACTAAAACATACTTTTCACATGCTTCTAAAATTATCAATCATTAAGATGACCCAAATTATATTTTCCATTGTTATTGGCTATAAAAGGTAGACTAAAATACAACTCAACATGTTTCTAAAATTAATCACCGTTGTCATTGTGAAATAAATAGCTTCAAATATCCACATACAAGTGTATAAATTATGCACTATTACCATTAATAACACAATGAATCAACCAAAAACAATAGATAGAACCCAAACTACCTATATTATCGACGGGCTTTTGTACTCATGACTATGATATATGCAGTTTTTTTTTCTAAATTATATACTCCTTCCATTCCAAAATTGTTATCGTCATTGACTTTTTTCATGAACTTTGACCATTCGTCTTATTCAAAAATTTATCTTAAAAATACAAAATTATTGATTATATTTTAAGTTTATCTAGTAATAAAACTAATCATGAAAAAATATAGTATAATTTTCAAAATCTTTTGAATAAGACGAATGATCAAAAGTAACAAAAAAGTCAATGAGACAATAATTTTGGAATGGAGGAAGTACTTAGGAATAATAATAATTAGTGACGAGTTTTCAGCACATGCGTTGCTAATTACTAAAGCTCGTCACTAATGGTATGTCTATCGGTAACGGTATTTTCAAAAGTCCGCCTCTGATTTTTACCTATATTATTAGTTATGGGTATTTTACTCCATGTCACTATTTTTTTTTTGAAAGAATACTCCGTATCACTATTAATGCCTCTATTATGGCATCTTTAGGAATAGTAGTGACACGTTTCAGCTTAGCATCACGTTTTCCTTTTGCTGGGGTGACTAATGTAGTCTCCTTTGTCTGTTTCTCTGTTGAAGTGTATTTCCCCTTATACTATTCTCTCCGTCCTATAAATAGTGTCACTTTTGACTTTTTAATATTGTGTTTGACTGTTTGTTCTATTCATATTTTTTATGCAAATATTATTTTTTTTTATAATTGATTTTATTATCAGAGGTATTTTAATCATGACATATTTATTTTAATATTTATCTAAATTTTTTAAATAAGATGGAATGTCAAAAATAGTATTTCAAAGTTAAAAACGATACTCTTTATGGGACGGAGGTAATACCTCAGCAGGTGTCTTGCTGAACTGTTCGTCCACGTTTGTTGGGACCATGCATGCATGACGTACGGCGACCTGCAAGAGCTGAGAGAGAGAGAGATGTAGTCGTAGCCGGGTCCGACACGCGAGCATGGACACACACGGTCCAGTTCGATCGGCTCCGGCCGGGAAACTTGTTATTATAGTTGATTAATTTGCAACAACGTCAACCGTGTGTCGCCGACGCCCACGCCGAGAGACAACAAGCTTCTTTTTCTATCGATCGTCTCTGCACGTAGAGATCGAGCAATTAACCCTTGCCTGAGCTCGCTTGTAATAATACAGTAACTTGTTGCATTGGTGTCTTGTTCCAGCAACAAGTCGGCGATCGATCGAGTGCACATGCAAGGCAGGCCGCCTTGCATTGTAATCTCTTGTTCAGCAATTAAGTCGGCGACTGCACATGCATGCCTCCGGTGAGCCGCGGCCGCCTGCTAGTTCTTGACACTCATCCCTTTTATTAGCAAGAAATTAAACAAGAGAGATCAAAAGCTTTGGCTTCGGCGCCATGGCCGCGGCTGCTGGTGCGAGATCCTTCTTCATGATGTTCCTCCTGCTTGTTGGAGCGTCGTCGTGCCTTCTGCAACTCGCCGCTGCAACAACGGGCCCAGCAGCAGCCACACATGACGATGGTGGCGTTACGCTACGCGTCGACCATCGCCAGGTATGTTGTATGTATGTGTAGTACTAGTGTTGCATGGATATGTAGTGCAGTAGTATTATTTGTACTACAATAGTTGATTGATTACAGGATCCTGCTACTAGCTAGTTAAGTTTGGTCAGTTTTTATTGTGAAAAAACACACAATTATTGTTCTCGCTCATCAGTAATAATAATGAAGTATATATGGGCTATTATTGCACACAGGTGCTCGTGGACAACGGGTTGGTGCAGGTGACCATGTCCCGGCCTGAAGGCCGCATCATCGGCGTGCGGTACAACGGCGAGCGCAACCTCCTGCACTACACCGGCGGGTCGTCCAACACAGGAGGCTACTGGGACGTGGTCTGGAACTATCCAGGGTCAAGTCGCCCAGGGATGCTCGACACGTGAGTAGCGTGCTCTTGCTTGTTTAATAACAACCTCTCATGCCTGATTCATTCTAATTAATGACGATCACCTCATCATCAGCTCCCTTGGCGTGTGCTGAATTATGATTTCCGCCTTGTTCGATCGATTGGTCTATTGCTAGTTCCAAAGAGTGCCGCCGATGCTCACAATCTGTTAGTAGTTGTTGAGGTCTAGATATTAGTTTTTGTACTACCGTTGCCTGAACTGTGATTTCTTGTCTAAGTTTTGGCGGCATCCGCCCAACAATTACCTTTTCCACCTCTTTCAATACTTAGGTGTTACTGACAAGAAAATACATTATTAGGAGACTACTCTTTTTTTTTTCCTTCAAACGAAGTAGTAGCTATTAGTAACATGTTTAGTTAATACTGTGTGATAAAAAAATGTGCACCGAAAAGATGGGTTTTGTTCTCTTTTCAAGGAACATCGAAACTAAAGAAGTTTTTTTAAAAAAAATTGTTTTTTCAATAATCTATCTACAAAGCATGGAGATTAATAATAATGACCATAAGCATAGAGGTTTGATGAGTTTGATGGAGTCTTAAACAATCGAACAATGGCTGAAACTATTGCCCAACAAACATAACGGTTAATTGGCTCAGCTAATACAGTATCCAACAAGGAGAAAATGTTTTTCAAACACGACTTCCAAGGAATAGGACCTTTGTGTGCTTGTTTGTTGTCGTTGTTTAACGGTCTACAACTGCTGAAAGAAAGTTGGTGCCTGTTGCAGCAATCGTCTTAAACAATGAACATACTTGCGTGCATTTGTGCAGGTTGGATGGCACGGAATTCAACGTGGTGTCTTCAAGTGAAGAACAAGTGGAGCTTTCTTTCAAGAGCACGTACAATCCATCACGTCCAAACAGCGGGATTCGTCTAAACATCGACAAGAGGTGCGCCACCAGCCCTTGGTTATATTAGTTACCGTTCATCAGAACGCACAAGCAATAGACTTGGTGTAGTGAAAAAAAATTTTTTGACCGAATTGGTGTAGTGAAATTATTCGTTATTACCAACCTAGTAGCTACAACTGAAATTTGTAACAAGTGTACGTTGTTTCAGGCTTGTGATGCTGAAAGGCAGCTCTGGGTTCTACTGCTACTCCATCTACGAGCACGCCAGTGGTTGGCCTGCCATGAACATTTCAGAGGCTCGGATCGCCTTCAAACTCAACACGGGAAAGTGAGTACCTCACTGTTGTCTCGTCTCTGTCTCAACAAGCCTCACACTAGATTTCCTTGACAACTTACTAACAAGACTGTAACAAATTTGTGCTAGGTTCAATTACATGGCGGTTTCAGACGACATTCAGAGGTACATGCCCAGCGACGCAGACAGGGAAGAACCTCGTGCTCAGCCACTGGCATACAAGGAGGCTGTTCTGCTCGTTAACCCCAAGGAGCCACAGTTCAAAGGAGAGGTAAATTAAACTAGCTAAATAACAAGAAATAAAAATACCCAAAATTGAGTTCAGCGACAGGTTAGACTGATATAACTATGAACATTATTAGAGGAGTTTTACTGTCTAAAATAATAGTCAGGCCACTAGTTTGATCTAACGGTATAGATTTCATAATCTCAAATTGTAACTACCGACTAGTAGTTTCTCAATTTAAGGGCAATATCAGGGAAAAAATATGAGTTATAAATTTATAGTAATTAGTTTTTAATATTATAAATAAAGTTATATTAACAATATGATTAATAAATAATGTTTTATATTTTTTTAAGATGAATAAACATTTTAATGATTTGATAGACTTATTATTCTATCATGAAAATAAACATTAATTTATTAATTAAAAATACAATTACAAAATTACCCGTAAACTACTGACTAGTAGTTTTTCAAAACTACTAACCATTATTTTGAACAATAAAATTCCTCCATTATTAACATCTCTGAATTTTCTTCAGGTGGATGACAAGTACGAGTACACGTTGGATAACAAGGACAACATCGTCCATGGCTGGATCAGCAGCAACCACCCGCGGCCCATGGGCTTTTGGGTCATCACCCCCAGCAATGAGTTCAAGAGTGGCGGGCCCACAAAGCGGGAGCTTACCTCCCATGTCGGGCCCACCTCCCTCGCAGTAAGCTTCTCTTCTTCCTCTCTTCTGTCAACCCCCCCTGCCAAAACATGTCACTGCAACCTTCCAGCAACGTTGGCATCCGCATTTCTTGTTCAAAAATACTTGTATAGTTGTATATATGAATTGCTCTTGTACTACATTGTCAGGTGTTCTTCGGAACGCATTACATTGGGAAGGACATGGTGCTCAACATCAAGGACGGCGAGTACTGGAAGAAGGTGATGGGCCCGGTGTTCATCTACCTCAACTCGAGCCCGAACAAAGGCGAAATCCGTGCTCTCTGGGACGACGCCAAGGCGCAGGCGCAGGCGGAGATCGGCAAATGGCCGTACAGCTTCCCTCAGTCCAAAGACTTTGCTAAGGCCTGCGAGAGAGGCTCCGTCACCGGCAAGCTCATGGTCAGAGACAGGTACATGAGCAAAGAGGACATGCCTGCAGATGCGGCTTACGTCGGGCTCGCGGCGCCCGGGCAGCCTGGCTCGTGGGCGACTGACAGCAAGGTAATAAGCAAGGAGATTTCTACTCTGTAAACATCTGCAAGTTTCTTCTGAATTATTCCTCATTAGCTTTCACATAAGAAAATTCTAATAATGCTCTTGTGGTATACGATCCTGTAGGGATATCAGTTCTGGACGAGGGCCACGTCCTGCGGCACATTCACCATCGACAATGTCCGGGCAGGAGTGTACAATCTCTACGCTTGGGTGCCCGGGTTCCTTGGAGATTACATGTACACTTCTTCTGTGACTGTAACGCCAGGTTGGTCCAAATACAGTGACTTCAACATCATCGACATTGATTCAGAGTTATTACTCGATTATTGACCATATGTTCGATCATTCGCGCAGGTAGTGCAATTAACCTTGGTGATCTCGTGTTCGAGCCTCCAAGGTCAGGCCCGACGCTGTGGGAGATCGGAGTCCCCGACCGGAGTGCGGAGGAGTTCTTCGTCCCTGACGCCGACCCCAAATATGCCAGCAAACTCTTTCTGACCAAAGACAAGTTAGTTCTTTGATCTTTACAGGCAGTACGGTTTCTGATCTGCGTGCTGTGGTTCTTTTATCGTGCACACTTCTCAAAACTGAATCGTGTGGCATGAGGTTTTGAACAGCTCTGATCTGCGTGCTGTGGTTGGGGTAATTTCACAGGTACAGGCAGTACGGTTTGTGGGACAGGTACGCCGAGCTATACCCTGAAAACGATCTTGTTTTCACCGTCGTAAAAGCGATCCCTCCAAGGACTGGTTCTTTGCTCATGTAACAAGGTAATGCTGAAGAAATTTCAGAGCTATCTATATATTATATTATGCATTCCTTACTAACAATGATAAAAGGTAAATCGTAATAAAATACATGTATGTGTTTTTCAGGAAGGTAGGTAGTAACGTCATGCCAACCACACGGCAAATTCGGTTCAATCTAGACCATGTCGTGCCTGCCGGCACCTACACGCTACGTATTGCTCTGGCCGCTGCGCACATGTCTAGGTTGCATGTCCATGTGAATGGGAACATGAGGCGAGGCAACATGTTATCGTCGTCGGAGATTGGGGATGGCAATGTGATCGCACGACACGGCATCCATGGCGTGCAATGGGATCTCGAGTTCCCCATCAGGGGGTACCTGCTGAACCGAGGAGAGAACATTATTAGCATCACGCAGCCAAGGGCCTTCAGCATCTTCTTTGGTGTCATGTATGACTACGTCCGGCTGGAAGGTCCATCGAGATCCATGATACGATAAACATGTTTTCTATGAATTTTGTAGAATTTTTAGAGTATGAACATATACTTAGTAGCAATTGTTATAGAATGAAATAGCCTATACTTTCTTTAAGGTGTGAAATATAATCAAGAGTGAGATTTTTTAGCCTAGGGGGACATATGTCCATCTCGATTTCACTTTTAAATAGGGTTATACCGCCCATCCTCTCACGATAATGAAGTATTAGGAGATGATGATGAGTGATGACAAGGATAAAGGTGAAAAAGACAATACTCGCGAAGACAAAGATGTGGCACACAACTATCGAGCCTATCTCTAGAGGTAAGAATTTATTGATGTATGATGATTCAGACGTGAAAGATCCACTACATGGGTTCACTAGAACCATTGAATAATAATTGACATAGTTTATAAGCAATTTAGAGGTGATTTAGCGATGTTGGTCCTGTTTATTTGCTCAAGCGCTCTCTCACTTACTCCCTTATTTCAGCTATTTGATGCTATTCTATTGGTTCTTTTTTTGGTTCTAAAAAAATCATCTCTTCTTTTTTGGTCTTTTTTAAAATGAACTTTCCTTACGTCAGATTTGACTATTAACGGGTCATAAATTGAGTGGGCCGTGTTGTGCTCAGATCGTGCTTTTTTTATGTGCTTTGTTCTGGTCCACTCAACCTGGCCTCTTAGACAAAACTACACGTGGATCAAGTTCAAGTCGCTGCAATCAACATCACAGCAGAAACTTCCTCGAAAAAAAACAGCACAACAGAAACAATAGGCGCAGCAAGAGCGAAGATTTACACCTTGTCAGTGACCAGTGACCACCATAAACTGATGGATCGATGTGCTACTTCTCAGGCCACACATTTGTAGACGTCTCGAATTAAGGCTCCATAGTGATGAACTGATGATGGTGCATTATTGATGCGAGCTGTTGGATTAATCAGATGCGTCCATTCGATAAAGCTAAGATAATATATAATTAAGGAACAAACAAATAGTTCGGAGCTATAGTTAACGTGATCTCCAAGCGATCTCCCCGTGCCTGCCTGTCCCATTCTCCCTTGATGACTTGACTTTGTAGCATAATGATCATGCATATGGTCCCATGACATGCCGAGCACACAACACGATCATGATGGTCCCAACCAATCACCACCAGAGTACCGTAGAGTTGATCAGTGCCATCCATCACCGCTCTCACATCATACGACAATAACAAATGACACACTGCTAAACTGCTCCAAAAACGAAGGACATTAGTTAGCCTAGAAGAAGAGCATGCGTGCGCTGTACTATGCTTTTTTTTTTTTCAGTTTGGATCTCGGCACCTTTTAGTTAGGAATGCAGCATGCCATGCAAACAAAGCGAGCGCATGCCTCGCTTTTTGCCATCTCTTATCATGCTGTTGTCTTGGAACGACATGCTTGTCACCACTCTTGACTACACACCATTTCCATTGATTCGGTTGCCACGCATTGGTAAGGTTTTTTGCGGATAGGGACAACATGCCAATAACCAGCATATATCTTTTTGCTTACTGAAACTTGTGTCAGTCTTGTGTGTATGTACATTAGGCAGAAGAAAATCACGGCAGCTTGTTGCTTCTTCTCGTTGAGAAAAAAAAAATGCGTATAGGACGGCTTGATCGATATCATCTCAGTATGAAATTCGCGTACAGCTGTCCTAGGCTCCTAGTACCTAACTGCCACCTGATTTGATTGCTGCAAAACAAGTCAACAAAACTTACCTGAAAGGTCCAATGACAAGACGAGGATCGAAGGAGGTGATTAAGCATTCTTTTTTTTTTTGGACAAATTAAGCATTCAGTTTAACCCATAGGGCTGCATTGCTGTGCATCATCCATTTTCTCCTCTCTCTCTCTCTCTCTCTCTCTCTCTCTTTTCCCGCAATAATTTAATAATCTTGCATCGGGATTCGGGAGAGATGTACTAACCTCACGGGAGAAAGGCTTATTGCATGCATCATTGATCATTTGATCTAGTGCTCCACAAAGGTTAATCCCCATCATGGAATGAAATGTTATCTCGTCTCAACCAACAAACGCAGTCCCTCTTAAAACGAGGACGACGAAGAACAAAGAGCAAAAGCCAAAACAGCACAGCGCAGCTACAGCGACACCCACCCTGAAGCCAGAACTGAACACACAAAAAGGTGAGCTCCCTACCAGTAATTAAAAAAAAAAAAGTCCACTCGGGCCTGGGTTTGGGGGTTGAGCCAGCCAGGCGGGGGACGGCAGGAGCAGGCACTCAATCGCCTCCCTGCTCTGCCGTGCTCACCACCGGAATTCGGGGATCAGTGGTAGAAACTGAAGAAAAAACTGGGCTTCCTTTACAAGATTTCAGTATTTTTCTTCCTCTATTCATCTGGTGGCGGAGGGAGACGGATGTCTTTTCTTGGAGTGGCCGTCCAGCGACCACGGGGAGCGGAGGCAGTTGGGAGTAGTCGTCCTGCCAGTCCACCAGCAGGTGCTCCAATCTAGCACCCGCCGCCGCAGGCCATCATCGCCTCCTCATGGAAGGTATAGCATCTTAATCTCTTGCTTTGTGGATTGGTTTCCATTCTAGTTGGATAGCTTCCGCTCCAGATCTGCGTGGGGCTTGGCTGCTTTGTTTCTCCTTAATTCTTGTTTCGATTCCTCGCTAGTTCTTACGTAGTCCAAGCTGTCGAATAAATATGCAAAAATTATCTGTCGATCTTTTGTCCCTGTTCTTGATTTTGGGTTGGGATATAGCGACGAGGACTGTGGGGTGAAAGGCAAAGGTTCGATTTTTTCTTTGCGGAGGAAGGGCCTGTAGGATGCCATTCTGGGATTTTAGCTTCGAAAATGCCACGTTGATTGAAGCTAGCTACCAGGAGAGTCCAGGTTTGCTCTCATTGCCTGCCATCTGGGTGATTATGCAGGAGCAGGTCTTGTGGTAGATCCTTTCCCTGGAGTTTTAGCTCTAGCTTTTGTGTCCTGTAGGGACATATAAAAAAAATGCTTTTGTGGTGTAAGACTAAGACCAAATAAACTCTCACAGGACAGGATGGCCGTGTTGCTTTTGCTGTTCCTCTTTAAATTCGTGTGGTGATTGAGATTCGTAGACAATGTTCTTTTTCAAAAGTAGGATAAATTCAGTATGAAGATTGTGTCACTCAATTATTCCAGGATCATGTGTGCAATTAGTGAACACAATTAAGATAGGTATGTAGTAGGAGATTACACTGCAACACAGAAAGGAGACCAATTCCAATTCATAGCGATGTTATGGGAAAAAAAAACCCAGCACCAGCAAGTGCAGTTGAGCTTGCCACTTTTAGTACTGTAGCAAACAATAATACATATTGGAGAACCCATTTGTATTTGTACCACCTAAGTTTCTGAGTTTTGTGATGATCCATTGTAGATGTCATGTATAGTTTGGCCAGAGCAGTACATGTTTTTATCCCTCATCATGACTAGAGTATTAATGAATTGAACATTGGAAAAATCATAGTATATTTGTCAAGTCAATTCATTTAGAATTTCAACCATTTGAGTTTTGAGTTATTAAAGATAAAAAGGAAGCTGCAATACTTGAAAATGCTAGAACAAAATGCATCTCTTGCATCAGTAGTCACGTGCAGGGGCTACTATGCAATCTTCAGTATACAGACTACCAAGTTTCGCCTTTTTTGTGATATTGGAAAACATTGAAACATTTTATTGACAACTAATAACTGTGCCTGGGTTAGGTTGGATATTAGGGCTGAGCACACATGACCTTGTACCACCATAGTTGTCGTATTCATGTACAATTGTGCTTGAAAGCATGAATGATAACGTGTGATTACTATATTCAGTTAAGCAATTACACCAATGGTCTGATTTATGTGCTTCTGCTATTATCCAGAATAAAAAAACATGCTCATTTTGTGTTGGGATGGTATTTGGCGTGTCACTGTTGGTTAAACCTAGTGGACAATCTTTGTAACCTTAGCTTGATGTCAGTATTTTTTTGGTCATGTGTGTGGTTTCATACTTCATCTTTTGTTTTGGTTACCAGTGTTTATCTGTTACTTCTTGTTATGATCTTGACGGCCGCATATTCAATTACTTGAACATCCTTTGTATAGAAGGTTCATATTTTGTAATTATTAATTTGATATCATTTTACAGGCACATCACCTGACCGCATATCAGTTGGTTCAGCACCAAAAAAGTGTAGTACTTCATCACGGGGTTGGCGGCGCAATTTCTCATCATCAACATGTAAAGATTTTCTCCGGGAGTTTGTGGACAATGAGCTCTTGACTTCAAGCCTGGAGGATTGGTTCTCTGGTCACAGTGAGGACTATGGTTTCAGGAAACCAACTTTTGATGCCCCTTTTGACCTTACTGAATTACAGAGTTTTGATTATGCTCTGGAGGGTGTTACTTTTCAGCAGTTAGTACGAATGCCAAATGCTCTTCATGCATCAACATCTGAGGTATTTGAAGCTACTGCATATCTTGCTTTGGAGGATTTCCTACATGCCGGCATTAAAGGATTGTGGGAAACTTTCTGGGGACCTGATGAAGCAATGCCTTTCTCAGTTGCTTGCATACACAGCACAAGTTCCAAGTTTTATCCTGCTGAGAAGGCTATTAACAGTGGAAAACTTGATGGTGTTTGTGCGACAGCTGTGCTACGGAAGAACTCGAAGCATTCACAAGGAAGATGGGATCATATTGTTGTATTGGCTTTGTTGAGACCTGATATTGGAATGGTTTCTGCTCAAGATGACCAGGAGCCATCTCCTGCTGTGTTGGGGGAGGCCTTGTTCTTTGCCTTGCGTGTTCTTCTATCCCGAAGCCTTAGCAGATCTTCCACTGTTCTTCGGAACTCAGATTGTGTCTATTTACTTCTAGTTGATTCACAGTTTGGAGGAGTGGTGAAGGTCCAAGGTGATCTGAACATGCTGGATTTCAACCTGAACAATGTTTATGACTGTGCTGCTGAATGGATAAAGAAACATGCGAAAATTACAGTTTCTTCAGTAGATCGAGTTTGGAACAAACTTGGGAATGCTAACTGGGGAGATGTTGGGACCCTTCAAGTTCTCCTTGCAATTTTCCACTCAATGATCCAGTTTTGCGGACAACCTAAGTACTCTCTTGATGAACTGGTAACAGAACATAGTTCCCGGTTACAAAGTCGAAGATCAGAAAGGCATTTGGTTGACAGACAAGCTAATGAAAATGGTTTGTTTCGATTCCAACAACGAAGTCATTCTCCTGAAATTGTTGAAGTACAGGAGGAAGCAGCTGTTGATGTGAAACCACAGGAAACCTTGAAGCTTGAAACAGGATATGTCGTATTGATGGAGGATGCTTACTGCCAAAAGGGTTTTCAAATCAATGATATTCTAACAGACAGTGACCCTCCTATCTACACTTGTACTCCTGTAGAAGAATCTACCAAAACCTATTTATTGTATGTGGGTTCCAGCCTGTCTCATTTGGAGCCAGCATGGGAGGATATGAATTCCTGGTACCAAGTACAAAGGCAGACAAAAGTACTTACTCTGATGAAGCAAAGAGGCATTTCGAGCAGGTATATACCTCAGATGGTAGCTTCTGGGCGCATCGTCCATCCAGGTCCATGTAACAAACCTAACTCTAGTGGGAGTTGTGGTCATCCATGGTGTAGTACTCCGATCCTTGTCACCTCACCAGTTGGTGAGACCATTTCGAATCTGATACGGAATGGATTGTTTGGCATTGAGGAGGCTCTGAGATGTTGCCATGACTGTTTATCTGCTCTTGCTGCTGCAGCATCGGCAGGAATCCGTCATGGCGATATCCGGCCAGAGAATGTGATCCGTGTGAGTAACGGTTCACGACACCCGTATTTTGTACTTACTGGATGGGGTCATGCTATCCTAGAAGATAGGGACCGACCTGTAATGAATCTGTTCTTCTCCTCTACGTTTGCGCTCCAGGAAGGCAAGCTGTGTGCAGCATCTGACGCGGAGAGTTTAATTTATCTTCTCTACTTCTCTTGTGGCGGAGTTTGCCCAGAGCTTGACTCGGTTGAAAGTGCACTTCAGTGGAGGGAGACGTCATGGTTGAGGAGAGTGATACAACAGCAGTTGGGCGATGTCTCAGCAGTGTTGAAAGCTTTTGCTGATTATGTTGACAGCCTTTGTGGGACCCCATACCCAATGGACTATGAGATATGGTTGAGAAGGTTGCGAAGAACAATCAATGACGATCATGGAAAAGAGATTGACACATCAAGTTGATTATGCAGCATATTTATCCAAAATGTGGAAGATAATGGTCACCTGACTACCTTTTGTTGTTGTTGTAGATAATTTATTGTGAAAGGTCCATAGCTCATAGTATTGCCCTTGGTCTCTCATATTTCACAATGGTATTTCCTTGCAACCTGCTGCTGCTATCCTCAACTTGGATCACTTTCATTTTTCACAGTTCAGTGATTTTGCCTTCAGCCCCTCACACAAGAATGTAAGTAACTAGGTATGGATCCTTGAGGATATCAGCAACATGATGTATTTTTTGACTAGTTTTTGGTAAATTGGTGAGTTATGCTCTGGTTGCCCTTCGAGTTTCTGGGTCCATGTTATTCTTGACAGGTGGGCCCATTGATGCTTTTCTTTTTTAACATGGTCGGTGATTAGACTGTTAAGCAGTCGGTAATGTGTCCCTCAACTCTCCAGCGTGTGGTATAGTAGAAAAAGTTTGGGCATTTTTCTTTTGCCTGTCTGTAGCTGCATCAGAAATGAATTGGTGAATGGAAGTGGTTTGGCATAATAGCATTTTGTCACAAGTTCTGACATTTCATTTGTGGGGTGCAACGCACCAAGTTCCTGTAAATGGTGTCTAATTCAGTGCTTCAAAGTCCTTTTCCTGAAACTGCAGTGCCTTGATTTGAGTGATGTCACTGACTTCGCCCGATGCACCAAGAAGTTGCTCTCTGATGGTGATATGATCTTTTTTATTTCTTCCTCATCACAACGAGAGATATTGCGATGATTGTTATGTGTAGGTGTTCTGAGTATGTTGATCACCGTGTATGGATGGATGATGCAACATGCTCCTTAATCGTGTTTCCTTGGAGTCTGATTAACGCAACTTGTCCAGGTTTTGTCCTCGTTGTGACTTTCTTCAGTTTGCAGACCTGACGGGCTCAACCTGAAGTCCATCAAAAGACCTAACCTACCAACGCTACGAGGCTATAAAGCTGGGCCTTCGTTTCTTTTAAATCAAATCATAAAATTATGCTAAAATTGTAAAAACTATCACAGAAGTACTTTCTGATGCAGCTATTTGACGAAACTACACAACTGCAGGCTAGAGTGGAATCTACATCTGTCACTCTCTCTGTGAAAGCTAACTGCTCGCGAGAAGCTTTGGAGGCATATGTGCTTATGGTGTTCTATATTACTGTACTAGCTTGTGGAAGACCTGCGATCCTAATAAGCTAGGTGGAGACTGAACGTGGCGCGGCGGTGTTGATCGAAGAAGCGAGGTCCACGGCGGCATCCCGGCGTGTTTTTTTGTCAACGAACACGGTCGCTGCTCGTCGGGAGAACGGACGCACGGACCTTCGTGCGCGGCGACGGTAGGATTATTTGGGGGCGGAGGACGGAGCACTGGAGGAGGAAGACGCCGGCGCCGGAAGGAGGCCGACGCGGCTGGGCATGGATTCAAAAACCGTCGACGGTCCGGTCCGGTTTAATAAAAACTGAGTAAACCGAGCGGTAAACTGGAGAAACCAAGTGATAAACTAGAAAAAACGAGCGGTTTGTTTTTAAACTGAGAAAACCCATAAAAATAAAAAAAACCGGGCGGTAAACCGAAAAACCGAATGATAAACCAGAAAAATCAAGGGATAAACCGAGAAACCGACCGGCTTCCTTTCAAATCATATTTAAATTCATGTTTTATTATTTAAGCGCTTTATCATCCGATTTTTCTAGTTTTCATCAAACCGGTTGGTTCCGGTTTCTACGAATGATTTTTTAATCCTTAGGCCGGAGAATTTTTGATTGCAGGAACTTCATAAAAAGCCCCCAGTGTTAGAAACCCGTTCAAATACGCCACCAAGTTAGGATCGCAATTAATTGTCGCGATCCACCTTGGGTCGGTTTGAACCGCCGGATCGACCGTGTGCGGCTCTGATCGGAGATTAGGAAAGTAACGCCGGCCATTAACCAAAAAAACCCTTAATATTTCAGCACCCGGTGAAACGCACCCCCGAGGTTGGATCGCGATCCAACCTCGGGTGGATTTTGGGCCGTCCAGTCGTCATTCCGCGGCCCAGACGGGGGACGAGCCGAAATCGCCCGTGGAGCTTTTACAAAAGGGCCCATCGTTGACTAGCTGCTTCAGTCGAAGGAGACGGATACATACATGGCGACTGCGCCGGCGGCGTACCGGCGGGTGCTCAAGGCGGTGCAAAAACACGTCGGAGGAGGCGCCTCCAAGCAGCACTTCCGCGACTTCGTGGCCGCCGAGTTCCGCGCCCCCGCCGGCTCGGAGGCCGACGCCAGGGCGAGGCTGCGGCTCGCCGGGGACTACGCGTACCTCCTCACCAGCGTTCACCACCACAAGGTAGGAGCTTTACCCACGATGGTTCGATACCGAATTTATAGTTGGCGCTTATTAGAACAAAGAAGGATCTGCAAGTTAGTTTTCTCGACGGAGGGCAGGTGTTTGATGAAATGCCTAAAAGAAGTGTTTTTTCTTCCACTTTAGTTTACTTCATTTGTTTCGATGTGCTATCTGAGTACTTAGCAAGAGTGAGATTTTATCTAAATGAGAGCTTATAGTCGTGAGGAATCTGTGTTGGGAGTCCCAGATGTAATTTTTCTATGCAGGCATTGCTGACTGTATGCTCGCAGCTCGCTCAATCCTTTTCAAGAGTTTGGTTTTTATGCAAAAAACGAATAAGATGCTAAATTGCGCTGTGTGTGTGTATTCCTTGTACCATACCATGGCTTGTACTTGAATAAACTTATCCAAGTACTTCACCGATATATCCCAAGCAAATTATTTGCATCAGTTCAGTTATATCATGTTAACACTGGTTTGTCTTGCGCTGTGTACTCCATTGACTCTATATCACGATTGATTTTCCAGGACCTGCTGTTCTCATATAATATAGCTGTGGACCGATCTGATGAGATGAAGAAAATATTGGACAAATCTGCTGCCAGCGTAGGCCTTCAGCTTCCAGATGTATACCAGCCATGATAGCCTTTTTCTGCACTCCTATGCGGCCATGGTACTGTCTTTAGCTATGATACTATGTTTTGGTTGGCCTTACATTCCTGTTGTTCCGGAGAGTTTAGCTTTCTACTTGTACTCCTTTTGCAATAATGAGTATTGGCATTGGTTTGATAATGTTATCTTGTCCATGCCGTATCAATTCCTTCTGTTTGTATATGAAAATCAATCGCTTCCATGCACATTTGAGTTTGTTATTTTATTGGTTGTTCCTTTTTGCTGTCGCTTCATATTAATCCGATCTAATATTACAAAGTCTGGAAAGCAATCCGGCAATGGTACTACTTTACTGCTATGCCCGATTCTCATCCCAGATTAACATGCTATAGAAATGTGTGTTGCACAACTATATGAACAATGCCATGATAGATGTATAAAGTAATTCAGTACTACTGTTTTAGTTTTCCAGTTATCATGTATTCTCTGAAGAATGACGTCAATCACAAATCATAATATCTATGAACAAATTCTCAAAGTACACAAGTACCACAGAAGTATCAGCTCATGTCCTTCGATCATTATGTAACTCCTTTTGATCTTCTATCCCTTCAGCATCATCCTCACATGTTTCATCCTCAGATGCTGCATTAGATTCTGTTGCTATCCTGATGGAACTTCTATTTGAACTATTAATTTCATCCACATCGACTTCACTTGTTTCATCATTGCATGCTGTGGTTGCTCCTGTAGATGTTCCAGCACCTTCATTTCCTTGTGCCCAAGCTGAAGGAAAATGCATTGATTTTTCACCCTCATTCCTATTCTTGTTGTCAGAACTATCTTCAAAGGAGCCATAATCTATGTTCTGTAGCACTGTAGGAACCTGCAAACCCCCAATAAGTACTTCTTTGTTCCCCATGTCTGCATCTATCTTTTCCTTTGGGTTATTCACATCCAGTCCAATATATGGAGTGTAGAATCCTGCTTCAAGTGCACCCTCTCCTACCCTTGAGCGGAAATTGTTCATTTGAGGAGGTACCTTGGTAAAGAAAACTTCTGCAAAATTTGCTGCAATGCTCTTTCGGTAGGGATTTTCCTTCTTGTTGTAATGATATCTGAAGTTCTCATATGTTGTCTGCAGAATGTGTAGTATAGGTTAAACTATGGGAGGTTTTAATAAGTACTCCTAATATGGTTGCAGAAGCCATTACAGATGTCAGGCACTCTTACATTACTCTGAGTCTGCAGATAATAAAGTAGCGAGCAAAAAAAAAAAACATTAACTGGATATTATATTGTTCACAATCTCCATTGGAGGTTTTGGACATTGCTCTGGGTCACTGAGTTATCATTCATTTGTATTGGGACTTTTTCATAAAGAAGAAAATCACAATTTCTCTCCCTATTTTCTCTGCGTATGTAGCTTGTCAAGTCTTTGCATTTTTTTAACATTTTAGTAAAGATTTCCCCGCACGAGAAAAAGAATCCAACCAAAATACATATGGTCGGTACAAATTGCTGTTGCTTTTAATCTGTCTTATTACCTACCACTGTGAGCAAGTAATTAATTTTGCTTTCTTGTTAATCATTTTAATCTATGGAGCTTCTACTTCAAGAGATTTAAACCCTCTTAGTAATTGTATAGTCTTGCCAAATGCATTCAAATTCTGGTATAAGTTAAACCATTTCTAACAATATTCTAAAACAAAGCAACATAAGGAAGTATAACCACCTGATTGGTACTGATTAGATAAAGGTGGAATACTGTGAGGCCACCGACAAACCAGACAACAGTGGCAGTATATATGATTAGGGCAAAAGAGTACGGTTCCTTGCGCAATGCCTTCCAGATAGAGCCACCATTGTTCTCCATTTGGCTATAGACACTCAGCCATGCAAAAATAAAGACGAATATGCACAGGAAAGTCGATGTTGCTATGAACAGAAAGAAGTAGCGATAGTTCCTCTGCATGCAGCATTAAAAAATGATGATTATTCTAGGTCAATGAAAACTATTTCAAAAGATATCAATATTCAATGGAATTTGTAAGTATTTACTTGCAAAAATACTATACCATTCTGACATATATATATATGGATTATGACACATGTCCTCTAAGGATCAAAAGTCAGCTAGTGAGTGAGACTTTATTCCTATAGAAATTTGGAAGTTCACTTTCCTAATTACGTGTCTAATCTCATGATTAGCAAATTCAGTCAGAGCTAGCAACTTCACTGGTGATTTTGTTAAGAGGTAAGCTACCATTAACAGTTTGGTCCCAATAAACTGGAACCTTTTTGGTTGATAGTATGACTAAAGCTGTATGCCTAAAGTCCAAATTGTTTGATGACCTCTGTAACTTCAGGAACAAAGGTCAGGTGTGATTACAGGAAACCAAGCTATGCTTGTGTCTTTGCTATTTCTGTACTGAAAGCAAAATCCATTACACATTGCTTAATTAAATCACTCTAATGATTTGATCTCTGTCTGATATCTGTGATATGCATAATAGCATTAACACAACTGAGTCATAGTCTTTCACTGGATGTCTAGAAATAGATTTTTTTTTTCTTTTCAAGAATGTGTCTGAAGCTACAATATCAGAATGAAACCACGCTAACAATAACAGTGTTGCTTGTTGGTTACTTACAAGTCCTATGCACTGACCAACCCACGGGCAGTGGTGATCAAACTTCTGGACGCAGTTATTGCAGATGGAGCAATGCGAGGATCGTGGCGGGCGGTACCTTAGGCAGGTCTCGCAAAACTTCACCTTCACAGTGAAGCCGTTCACAATGACGTCCTTGGTGCGGCGGAACCTCATCCGAGGGGTTCTCCCGCCACTCCAGTCCATAGATGGCGTGTTGGAACCAAGCAATTCGTCAGCTTCAGGTGGTGCTCTTGTGTTCCTTGGTACTATTCCTGGATCTCTGGCGGATGTCATGAAGAGGAAGACCAGATCCTGTGTTCAAATGGACAGAGACTCTTCAGTGCGTATTCAAGCGTCAGTTGGAATATTCAATCTTGGAGTTCGGTTTGAGCCAGTTTGAGATATTCAGGCAGGGATAATTGTGGAATCCATGATGGTTGGTTGGGCCGATGATAAAAATGACAAAGTTGTTCGTTAAAGATATGCAGTAGCAAGCATGGTGGATACTGACCATAACTGTTGTGAGGATCACTATCAGCACTGCTGCTCGATGCATATGCTGTTGGCCTGTGGTGCGCCCCTGCGAGTGGTAGAATTTGGATTTCATCTGGTAGCAGAAGATGATGGTTGGGATGACGATGAGGATCGTTGTAATCAGCAGCGAAGCAGCATCTGGTCCAAGTATGAGCCGCCCACCGCACAGGAACACCTGCAGATCAAGCATATGATCTATCTCAGTAACTTTCACTCTCTGAACTTGGAGGTTTCAAGAATTCTAATGCCAGTCGAATGTTGCTGCGGGTGTGAAGCTTTTCCTGAAGAAAAAAATAGTGAAGATGCAGATATACTGTGTCTGTGTGGCCAATGAACCACACAGATGCGGGGAAGATAGCATGAGTTGAATGGAGGAGGCGTATGTACGTTGTTTCCCTTCCATGCTTGATAGAGCCTCCTAGGCCTGTCGTCGAGCTGCTGCAGTGAAGGTGAAGGTTGATAGAGCCGCTCATCAACCTCCGGCTTCATGATCATGGCCTATGACTCCTGTCTTTGCTGCTGCTTGAAGCTCTCCTGTTAGGAATCATGTCATCATGACGAGGAGAGAAGGTGCAAATCTGGTAGTGTGCCTTGCTTTGAGCGGATGGCAGATAGCAGAAGCCTTGTTATTGCCGGAGGGGGGACGACGGACCATTGCCACGCTTGGTGCTAACTGGATTTCGCTTTTTAATTTAAGGAGCCTCCAAGGACAAGGGCCGGAGATGCGGTGAGGATACAGCATTACAGCATTGGGATTAGGGTGTTCGATTTTGTCCTCTTGTTTAGGTAAGATTAGGTTAGGTGTATGTTGACAAATGACAGCGTGCATTCATCCTTTCCTGCCGCGGTTCCCGGCTTTGTTCGGTTCACTTGCTGTTTGTTTGGAGAGGGATTTTATATGGAGGTTAGATAGAGTAGAAAGAAAGAATCACCCCCTGGAATGATATGTATATGTCGATGCAATCTGGTTAACATCAATGAACGACCGTGCTGTTTGTACGGTTCGTTCGTTATGACAGCATGCATTCATCATTTTTGGAGGTTGGATAGAGTAGAAACTAGAAAGAATCAATCATCCTGGAATGATATGTCGATGCAACCTGGTTAACATCAATGAACGACCTTGCTATTTGGTCCGTTCGCTATGCTGATGTCTGCTGATGGATCATTTTTTTTTTTTTTTTGGGTTTCTGTGACTCGGCCTGTATTTGGACGGTCAATGATAGTCCTCAGAAGCTGCTGCTCGTGACGAGTGCACTCAATAGAGGGACTATGACGTTGCGCGTCACTGTCGGTCGGCACTTGTGGAGACGGTTGGCTAGTCAGGATGCCGCTGATGATTTTTCCGGCCGCCGCGCACAACCATTGCCACTAACCAAATTACGCACGTTCTTTCATTGTTCACTGAAAGGGACGATGACAGCGATCAGGGGAAAGCTGAAAACGACAAGGGGGACCGGAAGAGAAGAGATCTCCTCAGATTCTCAGTGAGTCTTCCTGCTTTGGCTGACCTGAATCCGGCAACGTGCTCGGACCAATCTAATCGCTCCAGCTCAGCCAAGGTGCAATTCTCAATTCAAATCGGAGGCAAAATTATCCAAACAGTATTGATTTTTCACGAATTGATTGAAAATTACCCAAACAGTAGAAGAGGCACTCACTAGTCACTACTCGGCAACTTGCCACGTGCCCATCAAAATCACTATTCCCAACACGTTGTCGTCTTCTCGGACGGACCTCTTCCTCCTCCGTTGTTCTGAACCGGGGGAACCGTTCATCTTCTCTGCTACTAGTACTAGTAACACCCACCACTGCTGCTCCAGGAAGCGAGTCGCAGGGAAGGTTGGAGTAAGTCCTGCCGCCAGCCAGCCGACACCCCAGGATGTGCGGGATCTTCGCCTACCTCAACTACAATGTGTCGCGGGAGCGGCGCTACATCCTCGAGGTCCTCTTCAACGGCCTCCGCCGCCTCGAGTACCGCGGCTACGACTCCTCCGGGATCGCTCTCGATGCCGACCTCGCCTCATCTTCCTCTTCTGGTTCGCCGTACGCCGGGGCGCCTCTGCTCGTGTTCCGCCAGGAGGGCAAGATCGAGAACCTCGTGCGATCCGTATACGCTGGTCAGTACTTCTCCCTTTCATTTTGTCTCTTGGTCGATTGAATCTTTTGCTCCTGAGATGTATCATGGTGGAAAACAGAGATTCTCGTTGCTGAGATGAGATACTTTTGTTTGACGATGTCTGAGTTGGCTGTTTGAAGCGGTAAAGCTTCGATTTTGATCGCGTTCTGGTCTGGCCAGTTCGGGGAGTTTTTTGATTCATTTGTCGTGTAGTGATTTTGCAAAATTCTTCTGTTCTTGCTTCGCATTTTGATCTCTTATCTCGAATGTTACTACTTGGTTTTCTCACAGAATGCAAAATTTGTAATTCGGATCAAGCTTGATCTTCATTTTTGCCATTTGTCAGTAATTCGGCTTGCAATCCCATTAAATCGAGATTTCCTTGCAATTCCATGCTATTAAGGAGCCATTCTTCAATTCCATTATTTCGAGATTTCCTTGCGAATTATGACGCTTCAAGTCCATTATTTCATTGCAATTCCATTTGCAAC
Organism: Eleusine indica; assembly: GCA_030378355.1. Lineage (NCBI taxonomy): Eukaryota > Viridiplantae > Streptophyta > Magnoliopsida > Poales > Poaceae > Eleusine > Eleusine indica. Next base: position 54,621,054 of record CM059494.1, read on the forward strand.
TTTGGTTCTCCTGTTACACGTGCGAAATCAGAGACCACAGAGTAGCACTGAAGCTAAATCTTACTCCAGCTTTCGTTTTATGTTGTTCAGAGGTCGATGAGAAGGATGTGAACTTAGATGCCGCATTTATTGTTCATGCTGGCATTGCTCATACCAGGTGGGCAACTCATGGTGTGCCTGCTCCAAGGAACAGCCACCCTCAATCATCTGGCGCCGGGGATGAGTTCTTGGTCGTCCACAATGGCATCATCACAAACTACGAGGTCTGCATACTTTGCCCTTGACGTGTTGTTTATCCCTCAAGATCCTTACAGTTGTGCGTGCACATGGATCATTGAAATAACATGCTTTTACCAACTAGCACCTCATGCCAAAGTCTCTTGTTTTTACTCCCCTCCACATGGGATGTCTCATTATCATACCATTGCCATCGTATTAATTTAAAAGTGAATCTGCCCTTTACTTTTCAAGCTCATAGTACAACTAGTATCAAGAAAAGTTGTATTATATATTTGCATCCGTTATTTAGCAAAATGCAAGATTTTCAAAACTTGATTATTTCTTTGTCAAGCATCTATGCTTGCTCAAGTATTGACCCCCCTGATACATCGTAGACTAACGTGGCACCCATATGATAGGACATGAAGTTTTATTCTTGTGTTTTTATGTTTATATATCTTTTCAGGTTCTTAAAGAGACATTAACTCGGCATGGGTTCATCTTTGTGTCTGATACCGACACCGAAGTTATCCCTAAGCTGGCAAAGTTTGTTTTTGATCAGGCTCATGATGAAAAAGGTAGAGATCTGTCCTTGTAATATTATCATAGCTAAAACTTAGAAGATATACAGTTTGATCCTTATCCAGGCCATTTGTCCCATAAATGCTCTTAGCTATTTTGTTGGAGCAATTGTATTATGGCTAAAAAAAATTCCTTAGGAATCATACGATGTAAAAAATGATTCATCTGTTATGCTATTTGTGCTCAACGTTTTGTTATAATTTAAAGCATATTAGGAAATTTTATTATACAGAACTTAGTAGGATAGTAACAGTGTCTTGCTTTAATACTTCATCTTTTTTTTTGGTACTGCAGATTTATTCATCACACTAAATACTGACTGAACACATCTATATAACTCCTTGTTAAGCCTATGTTTGCACTGTTTACGTGTTCTCAGGTGATGTGACATTCAGCCAAGTCGTAATGGAAGTTATGAGACAGCTTGAAGGAGCTTATGCACTTATCTTTAAAAGTCCACACTATCCAAATGAATTAATTGCATGCAAAAGAGGCAGCACACTAATATTGGGTGTAAATGTAAGCAGATACATTCCTTTCACGTTTTGCTATTGGACATGTTCAATGGAGTGATGTGCTCAATCTCTGGTGCAATATGTGTATATTTCTTGCTATCGCTACATTGTTTTTTCTTCTGTTTTATTAAATATTGCAGCCATCTTTTACTTGTCGACATCTGCTTCGGAAACATGTTGCAAGGAAAAAAATTTAGTCAAATAAACAAATCTATAGCACAAAACCTAAGTATTAATGACAAGCATTACTCTTCTGCATTTATTAGAAAAAAATAATAATGTCAGACATGAGCTTTTACCTCTTTTCTTGGTACACACACTATATGTTGCTTAGTTTGAATTATCTATGAATAGAAATTTGTAACATGGTCAACAATCCAATATTCAATATAGGTGTTACCTACCTACCTAGCTGGCAGGTGTTCTGCTACTGTTTGGACTAGGCAGTTGATTGGTTATAAATTGATCATAAATTTTCTAGAATTCTGTTTAGTTATGACTTATGAATAACCTCACATGTTAACATACTTTGTGGTGCTGCCTCATTGTTTGTTATTGTGATCATACAGATTTCCACTTCCTCTTATATTGAATTTGACTTTCTGTGATAAATCACGACCATTGTCTCTGTGTTTCAGGAATTGAGTGGTCAAAACAGTGGGAAACCATTTCATGATGTTAAAGCCTTGACCACAAATGGAAAGCCCAAAGAATTATTCTTCTCCAGTGATTTATGTGCTATTGTAGAGCATACTAAGAAATATTTAGCTATGGAGGACAATGAAATCGTTCACATTAAGGTATTCTTTAACGGCTTGTTCTGTCACATACTATCCTGTAATCTTGTATTTTCCCCCATCTTGAGTTTTCCTTTTTCCTCAACACCATTCATTAATTCCAGCCTATCATGATATCAAAGAATATAATTCACTGCCTTAGCAGTTGGTACTTTTCATCCCTCTTTCTTATTGTCAAAAAAAAAACAAGACGCACTGTGTATTAATGAATTTGTGTTTCTTATATTATCCTTACTCTTAGACTTCACCTAAGTTCTAACCATTTCACGTTTCAGGATGGCAGTGTGTCTGTCCTTAAATTTGACAAAGACAAAGAAAAGCCAGCATCTGTGCAAAGAGCATTGTCTGTTCTTGAAATGGAAGTAGAACAAATAAAGAAAGGAAGTTATGACCACTTCATGCAAAAAGAAATCTACGAACAGCCACATTCACTGACAACAACAATGAGGGGTAGACTGAAGGATGGTGGGATCCTTTTAGGTGGACTGAAGGAGCATCTGAAAACAATTAGGCGTAGTAGAAGGGTGGTTTTTATTGGCTGTGGTACAAGTTACAATGCTGCCTTAGCTGCAAGACCTTTTGTGGAAGAGCTGACTGGTAGGTCAAATGAATTAGCACATTGTTGTGCCGGTGTGGAAATTTTAGGCATCATAACTTGAATGAATACTTGTTTACTGATCTTTCATGCAAATCTCTTGATGATAGGTATTCCTGTGACTATGGAGGTTGCAAGTGACTTGCTGGACAGACAAGGTCCAATATATAGAGAAGACACTGCAGTTTTGGTCAGCCAGTCAGGGGAGACGGCAGATACCCTCCTTGCTCTTGATTATGCTCTAGAAAATGGAGCTCTTTGTGTTGGCGTAACAAATACCGTTGGAAGCACACTGTCAAGAAGAACACATTGTGGTGTTCATATCAATGCTGGCTGTGAGATTGGTGTTGCCAGCACCAAGGTTAGTCTATATACATCTTCATATTGTGCCATCTTTTCTTTTCCTTTGCCATCTTATTTCTCAAGTTAACAATACCTGGTGATTTTGCAGGCATATACAAGTCAAATAGTAGCCATGGCGATGATGGCATTAGCTATTGGATCTGATCAAATATCCACTCAAGCCAGAAGGGATGCTATCATCAGTGGTCTTTCCAGTCTCCCAAGTATGTTTCATTGGATTAAAGATGTATTATGTGGTCCAAGGAAAATATTGTCTGCGACCGACATTCTAATGTGCATCTTCCATGTTGCAGGAAATGTCAGTGAAGTTCTCAAACTTGATGTTGAAATGAAGGATCTTGCCTCTTCTCTAATTGACTCAGAGTCACTCCTTGTGTTTGGAAGAGGTTATAACTATGCCACCGCATTAGAGGGTGCTCTCAAAGTCAAGGAGGTCGCACTAATGCACAGTGAAGGCATGCTTGCTGGTGAGATGAAGCATGGGCCATTGGCACTAGTGGATGAAAATCTTCCTATCATTGTGATTGCAACACGCGATGCATGCTTTAGGTAGTCATGTTGAAAAGGAACCAGGTTACCTTTTTTTTTCAATGCTAACTAGGCACAGCTTAACGAGTTCTTCACATGTTGCAGTAAACAACAATCAGTAATCCAACAGCTCCTTTCACGCAAGGGGCGCCTGATAGTCATGTGTTCAAAGGGAGATGCGTCTGCTGTATGTCGTAGTGGATCCTGTAGAGTTATTGAAGTTCCAGAGGTTGCAGATTGTCTCCAGCCTGTTATTAACATAATTCCGTTACAGGTTCGTCCAAGCTTTACTTCGTTATTGTTATGCTAATATTCCAAAGTGACATTTTGCACCTTTGCATATTTTGTATTGTAATTCTATTCACCGTTGCTATGTTTTCGTTCAGCTGCTTGCATATCATCTTACTGTTCTTCGTGGATTTGATGTTGACCAACCAAGGAATCTGGCAAAGAGTGTGACCACACAATAATTAGAAATCTGTTACTAAAAGATACTATATGATATGTTGTATCAGGGGTCTGTAGAATCTTAGGCTGGCTAGCTTCTGTGTCATACTTGTTAGTTAGCCATTGTATCTATAATTCTAGATAAATGTAATGATTTCTTATGGTAGTTAGCATTACAGGATGATTACGGAGGTATGATACAAGCGCTATTTGAGAGAGAGAGAGACTTGTACACCGAACACGTGCTTATTTGTTTTGGTGTCCCAAAAATTTGTTAATTTGTTGAGGTTGGCTTTTTTTTATGTGAATAAAGTGTTACTGCTTATCTGTTGCTGTAAAAAACTGATCAATGATGAAAAATGCAAGTCTTTGTGCGAGAAAACATATTATTATTATTTTGTTGAAATGAAGAGAAAACAGATACTCTAGTAGGTTTTCAAATGAAGAGAAAACAGAGGGTGCGTGTATGTACAAACTCCTATTTTGTGAAACAATATTTCCTCCAGAAAATAATTTTTTGGGATATTTTTCTCTGAAAAGGAAACGAACTCTTCTCCAGACTCTAGAGAGACAGACGGATTCGGATGGGCTTGTCGAGGCCTGTTGCCCATATGAATGAAACGCGAACGGAGAGCAAATTGTACTTTGAGTCGACGACGATCCACAAGTTGCCTCATCTTATATCCAAAAACTACAATCTAAGGAAAACCAAACCCTACAATTCAGGTACGGCGAACCCTTCGGCATTGGGACTTCCTTCACCGATCAAAAACTTTCCGGCGGCGGCGGCGGCGGCGTAGCGAGCATCGACCACTCTCGCCCGGCGTCGATTGACTCCACAATGGACGCCGACGATGAGACCGCGCGGATGCCAACACGTCCTGCGGGTGAGACCCGCCCGCTTACACAAGAGTACTTAATTGAACACCGACAACGTCAGGAGGCGGAGGCGGAGGTGGAGGCGAAGAGGGAACTGAGTCAAGCTGCAGAGTGGTGCGTTTGTTGCGATTTTTTTTCTCCTCCAATCAATCCGAGTTTGATTGCTCCTGCTTGGCCAGATAGCTTCGTACTGTTTCCCCAATCATGTTGCATTTTTTCCTTATTGTTTTCCTGAAAGCGTTGTTTTTAGCCCTCAAAATTTCGTTTTGTGTTTAAATCTAGGAGGAAGATAGAACAGGCCAGAAAACGTGCCAAGGAAAGGAAAACTAAGAGAAAGAAACATTTCTCCCAGTCACCTGCACAAGAACACATGCCCTCGGAGTCGGAGGAGGAAGCTCCCACCATATATGTTACCTCTGCCGATATAATGCCCAAGCGTTGCACAAACGAATTATACTCGGAATTTTGTTTGGTCTCCGCACCGTGATGATGATCCACCCTAACCTAACTCTTGTACATAACCTTTTATTTCGTTTTCGTACTGGAACAGTTTCCCTATCTTCATCTCATTTCACTGAAGCACATTACTGTTATTATAAAATGAAGATTGCTATCATCCCATCATAACCATAACACTTCAAGTGACTAATCAATTCTAGTAGGACTTTTAAGTTACTAAAATGAAGCACCCCATTTGAATTTTCTAGGCTCACATACATAACATAACACTTGCCTTTGCCTCAGTTTTGCATCATAACCTCAGTTTAGCATGTGATCATTTTCTTCGTTTTCTTAATTATGTTACCTTTGCCTTGAATTTTCTAGGCTCACGTACATAACACTTGATGCTCTTGTTGCTTGCAAGTTTATTCCTTTTATCTATATATTCAAATGGCGCACAAACTTATTCTCAGAATGCTGCATTATATTATCACTCTGTTATGATCTTACTTTGCTTTATCTATAACTGCATAATTTGTGGTCGTTATTATGAGATTAGTATTAAAAAATGCTCAGGGTGTTGTCCGTTTAGCTATCTATGGTTTGTTGTTGCTCACGGTTTTTTTTTGTTGGGAGCATTTGGACCTCTACAAACGTCATCATGTTATTTATGATATCTTGGTAATAAACATGGCTGTTGTACCTGGCTTGGTTAATAAATTCGTGAACCTATTTGAAAAAAGAACCCAGGAGTTTCATCAGGTGCCTTATCCTAACATCTATGACATTTGTAATATTGTTTAGGGCTGAGATGGATTCTGGCACGCATGAAGAATTATCAGATTGGATGTCACAGCTGTAAGTATTTTTCTTCCATGCGTTTATTTCCATTTCTTTTGACTAGTGAGTCATGTCAATTGTCAAAACATAATTATTAGGGGCTTGGTTAGCAAGATGAGATATTGAAGGGACAAGACTATCGTAATCCGAACTTTATCCACTTGTTGTCTTATTAATGGAATGGGTTGGTCTATCACCACCCTTCCCCTCAGACAATTGGCCTAGTATAGGAGCAATGAATGGTCATTAAAGCATAATTATGAGATGGTAGTATGGCAATTAACCAACTCATTCCTCAAACCACAAACCTCATTAGCATTCTGTGGATTTTGATGTATTTGGTATGGTCTTTGTTTTGGCCTCCGGCCATGTAGCTTGTACATATTCCTTGAAAAAATTATAAAAATAGGTAGGGGCCTCCCCTACTGACTTCAATTAAAAATAGAGAGACAAAGATAATAACACATTAAATGATGTGCTGTTATTACTGTCAACTGTGTAAGTATATATACTATTAAATATCTTCTTTTTTTGGTAAGGTTTATATCATATACCATGCTATCTTAAGCAGATTTTCTTTAAATGGTGTGCTGATATTACTGTCAGCTGTAAGTATATTATTCCAAATAATCCCATCAAAATGGATCAGGTTTGAGAAGTTGGACTTGGAGGTGAATGAGGATAATATTTGTTCCACTGGAAATGTGACTGAAGTAGAGGCACATCCAGTTGCTGAGGAGGTTATTTCTTCAAAAATTCAGATGGCGCCTAAGTTGAAAGATTCGTCCATGTATGTTATCTCTACCTTGAAATTTCTTCTACCAGTGTAGATATTTAACATTCTCAACTTAACTGCGACCTTCAAGCCCTTTGATCTGACCTACTAAGTAATATTGTTTTTACCAGAATACTGTAGGGGAGTCCCCTACTGTGGTAGATATATATTAATAAAAGGTAAAAAGCCTATTACAAACTAAGAAAAGGGAAACTCATCTTGTGGTAGTTATATACTGATCTTGGTTGTAGTACTTGGTTTATTAACAAAATGGGAGCTCAACATCACTAAGATCCATGATCCTAAGTTTTATGATGCTATGTGTGTCATGGCATTGTTATTCTTGTTTAGGGTTGAGATGGATGCTCGCTCTCCTGAAGAAAAAATAACAGATTGGTTGTTAAAGCTGTAAGTATCTCTTTCATACATTTCGTTTTGCTGTCTTTAGACTTAGTCCAATCATATTTATGGGATCTTTGGTTTGATGAATGGGATAGTGAGTGGACCAGCAGATCTACCTTTTGAGCCTAATTGGCAATTGGCATATTTTGTTTGGCGAGTGAAATGGTGGATGTCTGTCACCATCTCGCCCCTCGTTAGCATATATGCCTAGTATACGACTATTTCCTGAGGTTTGATCCCGGTGGTGAATACTATGTTTCTGATTCCGGGTAGACGTAATAAGGTTCGTAGATCAGCTGGTGGTATTTCTAAAGAAACATCAACCATAACCAAATCAACATTTCTCCCGGTCTTCTGATTCAGCTGGGGCACAATGATGCTCAAACGGGAGGCACTTGAGAGGGTGCAGATAATTATTTTAGCATCACTGAGTAGGTACTCTATTACTTCATCCCGTGTGTCGAAGGACTTCAACTTCAATGAAGATTTGATGGTCTCCATTGTTTGGAGGCATAGAGTCATGTGTTTCTTCAGGTCAGCTGCTGCAGCTATTCCATCATAATAGTGCTTGGACCTTGTTTTTGGAGGAGATAAGATACCAAGATTAACAATCAAGGCATCATTGTCGATGTTCCTCAAACATACAGCCATGCTCTGCAACTGCTCAAATAGTAATGCTATGTCATTGTCATCTATTCCGCTGAGCATACCTTCGGGAAGCCTTCTAATGAATTTGAAGCATAGCGTCAGATCCTTTGAGTCACGATGAAATTTCTCCTTGAAGAAATTTCCAAAGACGAAGCCCTCGTTCTTGTTTTGATGGTACTCATATAGATCTTTGTAGCTTTTCAGGTGGTTTATGACCTCTGCTAGGTAATAATGCCCCCAGAAGAGATATGCATTGCAGTATACGCTAGCTACAGACTGAACATTGAACCTCGAAATCTTCTGGGGGCATGTTAGCTTCATTGGCGAGAATGAAAATGCTTCCAAATCTTTCTTGATGCTTTTGGCTGATTGCTCCCAGTTCGTCCAGCACCTCAATTAATTCTCTAGCTTTGACAGAAGTTTGCACACAAGCGATAGCTCTTGTATCTTCAGGTAACGCTAGCAGGGTGGCGGCGGTCACTCTCGTCTTCCCTGTTCCTGGTGGACCGAATATGATGTCAACATGTCCCTTCTCGCATTGCACACTACCATTGATGGCCTTCAAGGCCCGAAGCTGCTCTTCGTTCAGGCTGTACTTTGGATCCACGGCAAAATCAAAGTCATGGACACATTTTGTTGGTTCCTCCACCTACAACAAGCAGAGGAACATGTCACATCGCAGGAAATTTGTGTTCCCACATGTAAAGCTAAAGACTTTTTTTTTTTCCTTTCCACAATTGGTTCACCGTGCAATCTGCAGTCCTCTAACGGAACAACAAAGGATCTATAAAACCACATTGCCCGTAATGGATCAAAATGCACTGATTAGTCTCTGACGTTTGGCATGCCGTTCATTCATTGCGACAAAAACAAAACCCGTCTCTTGAGGAATCAAAAATTGGAGTTGGCGCGCGCGCGCGCGAAAGCAAGAGGAACTGCAGAACCATACGCGTACCCACTCCCACGCCACGCACCTGTGGCTCTGCGCCGCCGCCGGTCTCTTCGCCGCCCTGCACCTCTGCAGTTCCTCCCGATCCTTCCATTTGCGCTTCGTGCCCTTGGCGCCTTGTCTCAACTCTCACGGCCGCCGGAACCCCTACTCGCCGCTGCGCCACCGGCCGGGTGCGCTAGGGCCCCTGAATCGCGTACGCCACTGAACTCGCCGCCGGCTGGCTTCGGTTCGGCTGCTCTGCTTGCTAGTTTGCTACTACGACTGCTTGGGCTGCTTCTTTTGGTAGTCCAAGTGTCGGCCCAGGGGGGACACACTATCCAAGTGGCAAGTATCCCAGTTTATCGGGTTTGGACATTTCCTGTTCCCCCATATGGAACGGTCGTTCCTTGTAATGTTGTCCCAAACTACTAGATTGCAACTTTCTTTTAATAATGGGCGTATCCGAAAAAAAGAAAAACGTTCTTTCACAAGACACTTTTTTTCTCGATAAAATGTCTGCCTACACTTTTGGCACACCGTAGATAGCCTAGCCTGGCTTCTACGGCATGTTCGCCACGGATGCGTTGCGTGCCCTACCTAGGCTCCGACGATTAGCTCGTTCACTTCATTCGACCTTAGCTCCGAAGATGCATTCTTTGCATTTCTCGTCAGACAGAAATCATGCGTTGTTAACAAAAGCAAGGGCACAGCACATGTATATCAAACTGTCAACAGTTCTTTTTTTTTTAAAAAAATTCAGTCTCCCAAATTGTCATCAGCAATGAAGCATCCAGTCTTGAACACAGTGAGACACCACACTAGACAACAGGAAAAAATGACTTGAAATTATCAAACTGAAGGTAACACCATTATTATAACTAAAAGATTCAGTCTTCTACAGAAGCATACCTTCCATGGAGGAGTTAATGTGAGCGAAGTATCAGTGCATATGTACATCACCAGCCACTACTCCAACACTGCATATGCAGTTGGGACAGTATGAGAACAGAACGAATTACACATACAAGTAAGCCATTCTTCATATCTTACCACAGAAAGCAACGGTCCCTGCTTAATTTTTTTTTATGAAAAGCAAAAGCAAGCTGTTTTGCTTCATCTCCAGGTCCTCTAATTAATCCACTAGATATGCACATAGGATTTCATCACACAATAGTAATGGAATGTCATAGAATTAATGATCAAAACAATGTAGTAAATCAGACAACTCTGCTCTTACACTAGTGATTGTGAGACAGGCGGAGATCTCCTGACATCATATACAGCAACAAGACAACGATACATTTCATTTCATTTCCATCTTTAAATGACAATGCCAGACGTTCCCCGAAGCATATATTGGAATATGCTTCTGTTGGTTAACAAGATATCTTTAGTACAATTTAGCAGATAGGAGATAATCTCCACTAGGTGACCGCCGTACTTATGATCTACTACTTAATTCGCGCCATATAGGAGTTCCCAACCCTATACAAAAGAAGGATGTCCATACATAAATATACAGGTTCCTATATAAAACAGGTGTGGTTATCTGCATTTAGGAAAAGAATACTAGACACACCTTGAGAAATGCCCCAAACTGTGAAAGATGGATTGTCACATGAAGCAGATGCCAAGTATGTGGAAATATGTGAAGGGAAATTTCCTATTTGATACTGATCAGTGATGTTATTGATTTAAATACAAATGATGAAAGCCAACATTAGCCTTTGCTCGATGCTAGTAATGAAAAGTGAAAACTTCAGCAGCAGAACTGGCATATTAAGCTGAGAAGTGTATCATCACGGCCAAATCACACTTGAAAAAGGATAATAATCACCTAAACTTAAGGCAAAGGTAAAAGAAAGGATTACTGAAGAATGGCTCATATTAACAAATTCAACCATTATTTTCCCCTTTGCTTCACGGGTAAATCAGAAGCACGGGTAAGATCAATTCAGTGCCACCTATATCAGTCGAGACAATAAAGATGATGGGGGAAAGGCATGATATTAAATTGTATACATTACTTTGACACAGACCTATCACACGGAAGGTGATAGACTGCAACACTGAATGGCATGGCGGATCTAGCACAGGCATTGGGGCTTCCTTCTTCAAAGAGTAGAAATCAGACAAGCCCAGGGTTAGCACCGTGCAGAAACCAAGAAACCAACTTGGCTCAAAGTTACTATAGATCAACTAAATCTAAGGAAAAAAATATAAAAATAGTTGGGTAGAGAGGGGAAGAAGCTGTGGTCAAGCAACAATCATATTGCCTATTGGAGCCATGGCAACTGAAACGATTTCTTGACACATCGATCTATCCCCTTCTTGCAAAAGGCGGCAAGCACGGATGCATTCGTGCTCCCACCAACAAGAACAAGAGAGGATGATAGAGACGAGGAAAACCAAACAAGCAAATCAAGATCGATGCAAAAAAGAAACTGGTACTAGCAGGCCGATGCGCGCAGATGCGAAGCGAGAATAGCGGTTGACGATGCGGCGGCAGCGGCTTAGAACCCGCCTTAGTTGCTTTAGTTGGTATTGTTTCGTGGTCCTTCTACCACATGTACAGTAGGCTGTTGTTTTCTCTTTTTTGTTTTGTTTCTGCCTTATATATTAATATAATACCACAGTAGGGGTTTATTTCCCTCTAAACAAAAGTGAAAACTTATCAAGGATATCTTCCGTCAGGCTTCCAACAGAGTGCACTAACTAGCTCAGTAGAAGAACCGCGAAGAGCGTCCACTAGAATCCACTGACAACCAGAACCTCTAGGAAAGGAACTGAAGGATGAAGAGGTGACTCCAGATTTCATGAATGGAACATTGCCAGGATATGATGCTGACCAGAGGCATATGCCTCCCCTGAAAAATAAATGATTCCACATTGAAGTAAATTATGCAAGGTGTTGACAGGAGCAAGAGTGTAGAATCAAGGTTAGAGTGTTCTGTGAACAAACCTGCAGCCAACAGCAATCATCTTCCCACTATTCGGCCTCCACTCGACGGCCTTAACATCCATTTGATGGTCACTTGTAAAGATGCACGGGTCTTTGCTGTCTGTTGAAAACAAAAGATCACTAACTGTTATGGCTTGTAACTAGTCTGATGGACATGGTTTAGCACATAAAACTAATACTACAAGATAACAAAGTAGGCAGTTCTCACCTGAATCCTCGAAATCATGTATTGTAACCTGGTCCTTCCCAGATACAAATGCCAAACAGTGCTTGTGTGGATTCCAACTTACTTTCTGGGTGTCAAATTCTTGAAGCAGACTTGGCTGGTGAACCACAATGGTATCTTGTGAGTATGATTACAGACTTTTAATGCCTTCTCTTTAAGGACGGTAAATGCTTGAATTTCAGTGTGAATTTCAACGATTAGGAAGCAGATGCAGAGTTTCAGTGTGACAGGGCGGCGGCGGAAGCAATCAGCTAACTCAGCTTAAACCCTTCCCGAGCCCGGGCAGGGGAAGATGGAAGCGGCAGATAATCACGATGGACGGATGGATGCCACGTGTTGATCCAACGACCGAGAGAGGCTATCAAAATTCCTACTGGTGCGAGTCGCCTCTGGCCGTTTCGTTCCATTCTTTTTTTTTTCGAAAATAATGCAACATAACAGCTACTACATTTCAGCCAAGGTGCCGCTCGTAAAAAAAAAATCAGTCCGAGTGCAATTCTCAGTTCAAATCGGAGGCAAAATTATCCAACAGTATTGATTTTTGCGAATTGCTTGAAAATTATCCAACAGTAGAAGACGCACTACTCGGCAGCTTGCCACGAGTCCATCAAAGTCTACAATCCCAAAACGTTGTCGTCTTCTCGAACGGACCTCTTGCCTCGTCCATTGTTCTGAACAATATTTCCTCCAAAAAAAAAAAACTCATAAAAGTACTTCGAGTCGACGACGGACGATCCAAAAGCTGCCTCATAAAAGTACAATCAACAAAACTCAACGTGCATTGGGACTTCACCGATCAAAAACTTTCCGGCGGCGGCGGCGACAGGTACCCTGCATGCAACAACCCTCCCATCGTTCTTCTTTCTGGATATTTTTTTATTTCTTATGTGGAAATTTGGTGTAAGCCACATCTAAAATAAAAACATGTAAAAAGATCACCACATCTAGTCCTAGTAATAAAGGATATATACGTAAGATGTCAAAAAGTTTTTTTTTTTGTCGACATTGAAACAAGAATTCTATTTTGAACTTGAACATTTCTCTCTTTCGTCACTCAACTCAAAATTTTCTGCGCTCTGATCCACACGTTGTTGCGCCTTCTTGTTCGGTGATGTTAGAGTGCGTCTGTTCGATTATTAAGTTTGAAAAGGGAGAATACAAAAGAACGTTTTTTTCTTTTGAAATCGAATATAAAAGAATTTGAGAGGTCAAAGTCAAAGTTGCTGTGTCTTGCGCGGACAAAACACCCGAGCGCAGTGGGACCAGGATGTCAGTCTCTCTCCCCCATCCCCAATCTAGCGGCCGCTTCTCTCTCGCCGCCGGCCGCCCTCACGCCATGGACGGGACCCGACATTGTTCCCGCCCTCGCCCTCGCCTGCCCGCCACCGCCACCCAAGGCCTCCCTTTAGTCTCGATTGCACTCCGGCGACCCCCAACAGCCTCCCAACTGTAACCCGTGGTGAGGAAAAAGACGCTACTACAGTAATTCCAATCCGCGTGGCGAACATCGACCACTGCGCGCGCGGCGTCGATTGATTCCGCCATGGACGCCGACGACGAGACCGCGCGGATGCCGACACGCCCTGCGAGTGAGGCCCGCCCGTTTACAACACAGTTCGTAAAGGAAGACCTAGAATTTCCGGCGGCGGAGGAGGCGAATAGTGAACTGTACTCCTCCGCCGATATAGCAGCAAAGCGGTGCGTTTGCTGCTAATCTCTCTCTCTCTCCCGCCCCAATCCGAGCTTGCTTGCTTAGTATGCAGGCCGACAGCACCAAGTATCCTTTTAGCTTCATACTGTTTACCTCTTTGTTTTCCTGAATGTCTTGTTATGAATCCTCAAATTTTCGTTTTGTGTCTCAATCTAGGAGGGCGATACAAGCATACATAATAAAAAAAGGTGCTAGAAGAAAGAAACGTTTCTTCGAGTCATCTGCACAAGAGCAAATGCCCTGGGAGGAGGAAGTTCCCACCATGTATGTTACCTGTGCCTAGAATTTTCTCCTGCTGTAATAACGCTCAAGTGTTGCACGAACAAATTATTCTCGGAATTCTGTTTGGTCTCAGCTGTTAGGGATAATGGCGCACAAAATTATTCTCAGAATGCTGGATTATATTATCATTCTGCTAGGTTCTACTTTGCTTTATCTATATGCATAATTTGTGGTCCCTATTTTGATATTAGTATTACAAAATGCTCAAGGTATTATCCGTTTAGCTTTTGTTGTTGCTCGCGTCTTTTGTTAGGGAGCCTTGGACCTGTACAAATGTCATCATGCTCAAGGTGTCTTGATAATAAACATGGCTGTTGTACCTGGCTTAGTTAATAAATTGCTGAACCTCCTTGAAAAAAGAGCCCAGGAGTTTCATCAGGTGCCTTATCCTAACATCTATGACATTTTGTAATATTGCTTAGGGCGGAGATGGATTCTGGCATCCATGGAGAAGAATTATCAGATTGGATGTCACAGCTGTAAGTATTTTTCTTCCATGCGTTTATTTCCATTTCATTTGACTAGTGAGTCCTGCCAATTTTCAAAACATAATTATGAGGTGCTTGGTTAGCGATATGGGATATTGAAGGGACAAGACAAATTGTAATCCAAATCTTATCCACTTTTTGTCTTATTAATGGAATGGGTTGGTCTATCACCACCCTGTCCCTCAAAGAATTTGCCTAGTATAGGAGCAAGGAATGGTCATCAAAGCATAATTATGAAATAGTAGTATGGCAATGAACCAATGCATTCTTCAAACCACAAACATCATTAGCATTCTGTGGTTTTTGATGTATTTGGTATGGTCTTTGTTTTGGCCTTGTAACTTGTACATATTCCTTTAAAAATTTGTGGAAATAGGTAGGGGACTCCCCTACTGACTTGAAAAGAGATAAAGATAACACTAGAGTATACTATTAAATATCTTCTTTTTTGTAAGGTTTATATCATATATCATGCTATCTTAAGCAGATTTTCTTTAAATGATGTGCTATTATTACTGTCAGTTGTAAGTATATTATTCCGAATAATCCCATCAAAATGTATCAGGTTTGAGAAGTTGGACTTGGAGGTGAATGAGGATAATATTTGTTCCACTGGAAATGTGACTGAAGTAGAGGCACATCCTATTGCCAAGGAGGTTATTTCTCCAAAAATTCAGATGCCGACTAAGTTGAAAGATTCGTCCATGTATGTTATCTCTACCTTGAAATTTCTTCTACCAGTATAGATATTTAACATTCTCAACTTAACTGCGAACTTCAAGTCCCTTGATCTGACTTAATTAATAAGTAATAATTAATTGTTGTTTTTTCTTCCTTTGAACTGGCCTCTGAATATGAACATATTATTCTCTGATTGCTTATATTACGGCTTAAATGTTCGTAAGGAGCCTTTATTCCATCGTTTGTCCCCACCTGTTCCAATCTTTACAGTTGTTAGTTTTCTTTTATTACTCCTTCCAGTCAAAGCTGCATGATTTTTGGACAAGATTGGATCAAACATCCTATCTGTCATTACTTTCAAAAAATATTTGGTTTGCAAGCATGGCAATTATGTGTGTTCATTAGTATCGAGAATACCTTTATAATATCATAAAGTTAGGATTCCACAATTGTATTGTAGTAGAAAATAGAGATCAATTCCCCTCTCCTCAAAACAAAAATAGTGGTCAAAGCTATGCCTAGGAGACTGCCTTGTTGAAAACATCTTGTCATTTTTCATAAGCTTCTACGTAGGCAGCAGAATATCAGTCACGTACCAGTTTAGTAATGGCCTATCATGCATGCCAGTATATATGTTTGCGCGCTAATTTACTCCCATAATTAATTTGATATATTGACTATCCCTTAGTCTATTACTTTTCTCCTTTGTCTTTTCAATGGAATTTACAAATGCTCCAGTATTTAAGCACATCCTGCACTTCACAACTGACTTGCTCTGTTTCCAGATGCTAAGACAAGTGGGAGCCAACTTCACAGACTTAATTGCGCAATCACGACTTTCCTCCCTTGCATTATTCTTTCTCTTCCCTCTCTGATCATTTTACTCTACTGGATGGTCGTCTTCTGGCCAATGCAAACTCGCCCACTCCCATGTCCACCTACCCCAATATGTCAGTCGTGAATGGAGCTTTCTGTAGTTGGATCAGCGTGGGAGCCAGCCCAAGTCGATGCCCTTTCCTTCAAGATTGCAACTAGCGGTGTAGGTATCTGCGTCTTAGGCACCAATTGAGATCCTTCTTGCCAAGGCCATCCAGCTGCCTCCAGTAACCTCTGCTGCAGAATTCTCCTCCCCTATGTTAACTGATGCTTGTGCTTCCACGGTGCCATGTGAGTTCCTCGTTGTCAGGGTTGTGCACTGCCAGCGGGAGCTCCTCTAGGGAGCAGCTGGTCTTGACTGCACATCAATTTAGACGTCAGCCCCTGAATATGGGGCACACATCCGTATGAGCACCAAATCCAAATTCCTTTTATTTTACACTCAATTTGAGATGGTAGGTATGAGCCTCTGTAACATTACTTGTGTGACAATGTCAGGATATTAGTTAGCTTATGGTGAAAGTTGCATGTTTTGTAGGGCTCACACAGATATCAATGGATTTGAGTGGATGTCTGTGGTGGATGACAGTGACTTTGGCAATGAGGATGCATTTTTAGATTGGATTGTGGATATGTAAGTATTTTTTTCATGCCTTCAGTTTATCATCTTTTGACTTGAGAATCTTAGTAGGAACAAATAATGTGGTGTTTGATTTGAGCGATTGATATGGTAACGTCTGTCCAATCCCAACAACAATCTATTGTCATTTACTATAGTCCGTAAGAGCTGAGTTACTTACCACCTTATCTTTCAAAGATATTTTTTCTGATCAGATTAAAACGGACTATGTAGGTTGAAGAAGGGCGGACGTGATGATCTATTGTCACAATTTGATCTGGATCAAGCAGATGTGAGTTATGATGTGCAAGATGAATTATCTGATCTTGATGAGGATGTAGAGGACTCCCATACGAGTGTAAAGAGAGCTTCAAATAAAGAAACACTTGAGAATGGAATCAAATGGATGAGTGAGGAATGCTTCCTTGCTTTCCTTGAATCTGCAGAAAGAAAACGCTTTGAGGTTTGTCAATCCTCATCATTTGTACTTTATTTTCTGTGTAATTCAATTGAGATTGTGTTGATAGTTGTTTCCCTCTGGGCTCTCAGGGCATTGAACACAGATTTGGTGAGCTTCGCAGCCAATGTTTGAACATTGAAGCTTATGACAAGATATTTCATCACTACAACTTTACTATTGAGGCAAAGCATGGAAGTTCTGATATATGATGGTCTTCAGAACTTTATTTTGCTGAAGTAAAGCAATTTTTTGGTCTCAAGTCATATTTCTGCTGCCTGCTGGAGCGTACTGATGATGGTATGGTGTAATTTCCTTTTTCTTTGATAATTGCTTGAAGTAAACGCTAAGGGGATGTTGGTTATATTTGAAATCTTAGGTCAATCTACAACCATGTTACCCAAAACTAGGCAGAAATATTTCGTTCGAGTACTGAGTACTGACCTCCGCAAAAGTTGCTACAATTACTCCATACAGTGTTCTTACATCTCTAATCTTTTTTGTGTAAACAATTTATAATGTTGAATCTAATAATTTTGTTTCTTTGTATTGTGGAATTAGGTCGGTGCTATGGATGTCAGAACATGAAGTGTGACCTGCAGCATCCTAGTAGAGGTGGTTACGAAGAAGGGAATGCTGATATCTGTTGGCCTTTCATAGATGAAACTGATTCTGGCAGTGATGATGATTGTGGCTTTGGATGCTGAGAAGGTAGGTTTTTTTTTTTTTTACGCAATGAGAAGGTAGATATTATGATGTACAATAACTTGACTCTGAATATATTGTGTATGTTCCTAGTAATGCTCCTGTGTCCTGAGAGTTGTGCTTGTTTTCTATTTTTAATCTATATTTGGTCCTATGGTGGTTGTTTTGTGCCATCGTGAGCATATCTAGTGCTCCCAGCGCTGGTGGAATGCACCATAAAAATTGCTCTAAAAATTTTAACAAAAAATATTGCTTCAATTATTATACGAAGTTTGAGATGCAACAAGTACAAGATTTAATGAGAAAGAAAGATGAAGCATGTAAGCACCTCATACCTTTCGATCAGCTGCTCAATATAGTTGATATTACAGAGTCAAAGTTATTTCGAGAGCAGGCCAGTCGCCTAGCTTGTTGTATGCTTGATGTGCGGGAGGGAGCGAGGAATTATTATATATATATATATATACATCGTCTTAGTCATATTAAGCCACTTCCGCCTTATTTTTTTTTCCCTTTTATATAAGAAATGGTAAAGCACAGCTTGACCTGCCTTGTGAAGATCAGCTCATTTGTTGACGGGTACTCGGGTAGCAGATTGACTACCACGTGTGGTACTGGAGACTGACGGAATGCAGTTGGTTTAAACAAATCTCAATCCTGGGCCACAACTAGGAATAGCAGAGCAGCAACCGGAATGCGTGTGTTCTTTTCTCTCCGTCAGCTAATCTATGACTAAGACGATGTTGTCTTCTTCGGCTCGCCCTTCGCCTCGACCACAACTAGGAGGAGCACAGCAGCAAGCAACCGGTGGGAACAACATAGCAACAACGGGTAGCGCTTGCCTCGTTCGTCTTATACTCTTATCTGCTTCAGTTTCTAGCCATGCACAACTCGGAAGAGAGCTTGTTGCATGTGCTAATGGTTGGTCTGAGCAGAGCAGCCAAGGCCATTCTAATTCAATCTCTGGTGGATTCAGGGCTCCCTAATTATCTATTTATAACAGCTATGCAACTGTACGTATACCCATTGTTCACTAGTCCAGCCGATTCCAGTTATGTTCAGTATCAAGATAAACAGAACGCATTCCTTCTTCTTCACCTTCTTTGTGATGTGATGACTGGATATCAATTTGAGCCCCCAGAGAGTTCAGCCTTTTTTTTATCTACATTATCACACATGCATGCCTGATAGTTTCAACAGAGTATTTTTTTTTTGAAGAAACAGTTTATCTGACCATTGCACTGAGCCATCATGGATTATCAGCCGCTCTTCATTGTCCAAGTCATGAAGGAAGAAAAAACTACTATACAAGAGTCAAATCGATCTGTACAATTGATGTGGTTGTTGAACAAGTGTTGTTTGCTACTTGTAAGATTGCATTCTGTGCGCTTGCACGACAGTCTCTTCTAAGAATCCTTATTTCCAGTTATGAAAGGAAGGTATGGAGTTGTTCACTCATTCCATATCAGCCAGGCCAGGCTCCTAGAATGAAGCGTGATGAATGGATGCTTAGTTTCCTGCTTTATTGAGGCCACACCATAGAGAAGATTTCCACACCTAGGGTCCAACGAATACTGAGATGCAGAATTACATAGTAAGTTGACGAATTAACCAATGCACAGTGTAAAGTGTAAAAGGCACATAATAGAGTAAGTTGACGAAATACCAGTTACCTATAGGATTGGGCGGTAAAACTGTCGTATTGAAGATGCTTGCACTACACCTAGTCCGTCAGATTTTCCAAATAACCTTCCAAAGCTGTTTTGGTACACAAGCTTGTTATTTTTTGCTGTCTCCTTTAGAGGAAGCCCCTTTTCTGCTCTTTTGTCTTCATATTCAGTTAACTTCTGATTCTGGGATGACTCAGCAGAGATAAATCCAACTATCATGACGGCATGAGAGCACGGTAAATTGTTGGTTGGATTTATTATTGGCTCTTTCTCATTGTACTTGTACGCTTGCTTGGGGTACAGGTTAAAGAAGTTCCTTGATAGACGAAAGAACCCAACAAAAACATTTTCTTCTTTCAGAAGCTTGTGTATTTCATCAAAATCTTCGACCTTGTATTCAGTGAATGCTGATAATCTAAATGCAACAGGTATCTGTTCATGGAAGAACATGTTAAATACTAAGGGAGTTGTTAATTTTGATTCCAATCACATATCTCATATTCATACTTTATGAAAAAAGAACCACATCACATGGATCCTAAATTACTAGCTAAAAGTCTAGCATGCAACAAGTGAAGCGTCTTACCATTTCTTCACCAGATTTGCTTTTTCCCAAAATTCCCTTTTCCTTCAGAATTGTTAATGCCTTTTCTACCCGGTAGTTTCCCTTTTCTTTTCTGGATGTTTCAGAACCAAGATCCATCCCAGTGAATATTTGGTACTGGCCCTCCATGTCTTTTATGCAAAGAACAATGGGGAATTTCCGTGGTGAATCATCAGCTGCTGCATCTGCTATGTAAATAGTTTCAGTAGCAGCTAAAGGAGAATGTAGTGTGCACGTATCTGAAACCAAGGAAATAAAAGAACACATCAGTTTGATTAGTTGAAGAGAAAATAAACTAGATTATGCAACACACTTACCTGTGTTTCCCTGGTCTCTCACGGGAGCCAACAGGTCTTGTGAAATTCCAACCCATAAGAGTGGTGTAAATGATGCCTGTGAAAAAGTATGTCAAAGAATTATTCTCTTG
The DNA here is from genome assembly GCA_030378355.1 of Eleusine indica. Classification (NCBI taxonomy): domain Eukaryota; kingdom Viridiplantae; phylum Streptophyta; class Magnoliopsida; order Poales; family Poaceae; genus Eleusine; species Eleusine indica. The sequence goes on from CM059494.1 coordinate 54,641,724, forward strand.
AAATAATGAGAAAATCTCATTCATATATGAGTTAGTGATCATAAGGCACACTACATGGATAAATACAAGGGAAAATCATTAATACAAGGAATAGTAATCAATTGAAGTTACCTGAGAGCTGTTATTTGAAAGGGCTTCATGTTTTACTTTAATCCGATATCTCTTTGTTAACTCATGTATTTTGGTGCTCATAGAAGACAGCACTTTCATTATAGTGCCTTGCTGGACTTCTTCTTGATCTAATGTATCAGTGGTGAGCACAATGTTCTTTATTCCAGGCCCACCAAGAAGATCAATCTTGCTTAGAAAGTCCCTTGATGATTTGTTGAAAGCATCATCAATGATGACCAAATCAATCTTGCGTCCAGTGTGCTGAATCTTGTTGAAGAGGATATTGTCCAAGTTGGAGCAGCTTGACAGATTGCAAATGATAACTTGACTTGTCCTTAGCATGTAATCCTTGAACTAATTTTGTGTTTCAAAATCCTTCAGCTTCATATGATCTTTTATGGACTGTATGGTCTCAATACAGAGAGTCATTTTCTCTTTCACCTCTCTTGCAGCAGCTATACCATCATCATGATTGATTGATTTCTCTGGAGGAAGAATAATACCAAACACAGAACACAGCGAATCATTGCCAATATCTTTGTTCGATAAATCTTCATCCACATGGCTCAACTGCTGCAGTAGCCTTCTTATATCAGCACCCTCAATGCCACTAACAAAAGATTTTGGGAGTCTCTGAATGAATTGGAAAGTATTTGCCAAGTCCTCAATTGCTGAAGAAATTTTGATCTTGAAGAAATCCAGAAATTGCAAGCTCTCATCCTTTTTGAAATGATACTCACAAAGAACCTTGAGACTCTCGAAAGACTTAACTGTCTCTTTCATGTGATGCTTCCAGAATAGGAAGGCATTGCTATACACAAATGCTAAGATGTGTATTTGCTGCAGTAGATATTTCTTTGGCATGTTATTTTCTTGGGAAAGAATCAGAAACTTTCCAATCTGGCGTCCTACACTGATATGTCCTAGTTCTTCCACTGCATCAAGTAACTCGATAGCATGGGTAGTGTTGGGCACCCAAACCATTGCTCTCTTGCCCTCACCAAGTGCTAGCAACGCAGAGGCAACCAGCCTGGTCTTCCCGCTTCCTGATTTACCCAGTATGATATCAATGTGCCTTTGTTCACAGTGGATGCCAAGGATAATAGATTTCAGAGCACTCATTTGCTCTTCATTTAGGTCAGACATTGGTTGCTCCCCAGCCCAAAAATGGTGCAAGGACGTGCATTCAGCATAATCTCCTTTCATCTACAAACATTAAGGAGTAGTATCAAATTTCGGTTACCATACAACTATACAAGTGACTTAAAAGTACGGGTCATCATTTTTTGGATTAAAAGGGAGTTCCCCCTGCTTTATTCAAGCAAAATATCGGCACAACGAGTTCCAGTTAATCTGTTTGGCCTTGTACTGCTACTAGGAGCGCCCTCTAAGGGATTACAACCATCACCACTATCCTGAATTGTGTCCAGAAAACTGATTATCAAATCAGCAATGCATTTTTTTCACAAGCAGCAAAGGTTCCCTATTATCAAATAGCGATTTCCTTCCATCAATCACTATTAACCGAACAAACTGCAAATCACGCGCATGCTTACCCTGCATGCCATTCCCTTGCTCCCGTCCCGTGATCGTCATGCGGCGCCGCCACAACGCGCGCGCGTGCTGCTCTGCACGCCTTCCCCCATTCCAGCAACGCGCTACCGCGCGGATTACGGCGGCGATCACTACCAGCCCGCCGCGAAGCCACTCCCAAATCATCATCCCCTGCGGCTGCGGCTTCGAAGCCAGCACAATCGCTAAGTTCTCACCAAATGGTGCCCACAACACCCCGAGTTGAACTTCCCTGCTCGTACGCGTGCGGCGTGCGCGAGCACGGAGAGCGAAGCTCGCGCCGCCTCATCTCGCGCTCTTCTCCGTCTCTAAGCTCGCTACTCGTCGCCCAACACCCCACCGGCAACCATCATCCGCAACCGCGAATCCCGAACTTGCAAAGGAAGGCAAAATTGGAGTGAAGCATTCACCTCCGATGTCGAGGAGGAGGAGGAGGAGGTGGTGGTGGTGGTCGCCGTCGAGCTCGTCGGAGCGGCGGCGCTGCCGCCGGGAAGAGACGGGCTGCTCGGAGCGGGGAGCGCAATGCCGCACCCAGCGGCCACCTGGCTCTGGTTCGCCATTGTGATCATGGCCGAAGAAGCGTCGGCTTTGCTTTGCTTTGCCAGCAGCGCGAAGGGTTTGAATCTCGAACCACCGGCCCCACATGTCAGCGTTGGTCACCTTCGCGGGCCGGGGCGGGGCGGTGCCGTCGTCCGTGTGGCCCGGCGACCACCAGTCGTGGCTGGCTGACCGGTGGGGCGCGACGGCATTGTGGTCCCACCAGTCAGGTTTTTCTTCTCTCGTGGTACTCTTGGTCGTGCGAGCTGGGTCGGGCCCAGACTCTCCACCGCGCGGCTGAGGGGCAGGGACGGCGCGCGGAAGCTGAGGGTGCTGCGGAGGCCACCACGGGCGCCCATGGCGGGAGCAGGTACCAGCGGAGGGCTTGAGTCGGTGAGGCACCATCGCTCCACCGCGCTGGGCGTTTCGGTGATCGGTGGTGAGGCACCACCGCTCGGCTGTCCTCCCGCATCGCACTCTCCCGCCTTCCGCCTGCTCCTCCCAGCCTCTCCGGCATACCAGGCGCCATTGCCCGGAACTTGAAAGATTCGGTGGCTCAAGTGGCCCTGAATCAGGTGCTGCTGTCTTGGTGACCCGGAACCGGATCTGGCGACCTAGGGCGCGCGAATGGTGGGAGGATTGCAACCCCCGCTGGTTGGGGGAGGATCGAGTTAGCGGTGCGTGAGGATCGCAACGGGGTGCAGCAGCACCTGGTTGGGATGCTGTGCCCATTTGTCATGAGAGAGGAGGGTTCTCCCAGTACCATGGGATGGTTGTCAGGGACCGTGCGCAAAGGTACCAACCGATGCTTCTGAACAGTTTTACAAGTGATATACCTTGTGCTCCGTACCGTGTAAATGTGTTATTAAGGTGGAAAACATAGAGTAGTGTCGATGGTGATTCACTGTCTTGGTGATTGCACTAGAACAAAATTGGTTAGGATTGTTCAGCAGTGCACGACATCCGAATGCAGGGAATGCAAGTGAGACGTTGGTCCCTTTGAATGAACAATGAATTGAGATTTGGTTTCTAGGATTGGCCATGATCTAATGCTTTTAGGTTTGATTTCAGCAGTCAGTTACGATTCCTTGCATGGTTTTGCTTTGTCACTTGTCAGATACTACTCAGATCAATATATGTTTTTTCTGCCAGTACATAGTTGCCCACTGAGAGCAAATTCCACCTACAGCAACACGAAAATACAACTTATTCTTGTAAGTGCGTTATGTAATTCTTTCATATGCTAGATTTAGTTTTGTTTCTATTATTTAGGATAGATATACTTGCAGCTTGTAGAAGAGGAATAAGTGTATATATAGGCTGGACTGAAACGTTGACAGATGTGTTCTCTTTGTACCGTATAATTTTTGGATTTGTTTGAACAAGGGTGTCCTAGGAAGTGGTTTGGTAGTTTTGTGCCTGGGAGTATCACATTACGATGCTATAGGCAATATATGCAATTGCCTCAAAATATTTGATGTAGATATTCATATGGCCCTACTAGTGCTTTTGTTCTTTTTTACCAGTCGCTCTAGTCTTCACATTTTGTTGCCAACCATGAATTAGTCTTCATTTCATATATGTTGGTATTAAGTATGGTACTGACAGGTATCAGATATGCATTTTCCATCACACGGGTATTTCTTATTCTTGCAAGCTAATCAACATTTCTAACCCTGCTTGACCTTTAACTCTTCTGGACATTGCAACAATAATCACATCTGTGTGATTATTGTGTCTGTATTTTGGAATGCAGGGAACTTTGAACATTGAGCCTAGTCACTTTCCAGGATGTGCATCTAAGGACAATAGAATTCATATATGGGCCTATGAAGTTGTGTTTTTGGTAACCTAGATTGCCCAAGTAGAGAAATTATGAAAAAAAAAAAATTACTTAAGTTTCCCCCGATTCCCTAAAAGTCATATTGGATTCAAAGATTTAGGTTGAGCTACTAAGTGCTTTTGGTTTCAGATTATCTCTATATTAGCTTACAAAATTGCTTTGAGTTTGAAATGGAGGGTAATGTGTTGCAGGGTTGCTCGAAGGCAGTTGCGAAAGCTTTGATTGTGTTGCATTGCTGCTCTGCAGCACATGGGAAAATTCTGGATGAGGAAACTCTATATGTCTTCACTGAGACATATGAAGAGATGGAACTTGACATAGTGTCATAATATATCATTGAGATTTGGTAAGTTAAGGCCTACTGCCCAGCATAAGTTAACTTGTTCTTTGTATATTGCACATGACAAGGCTATCTCTCATATGTTATTTTATTCAGGGAGCTTTTGATTGCGCCATACTCCCTTGATATCTGTTTTTCATCTTGTTGGGACAATATGTTCAGCTCAACTTAATAATAAGCGTCTAGTCCTAGTGACAAGGAAAAAAGTTTGGATGTAGTAGTTTCTTTTTTAGTATGGAAAGCCTAGGTTAACAGCTCTTTTTCATATCCTCTTTCCTTGCTAACAGTTGACATTATACAATTGAAAGAACAGAATTAATCCTGTTGCGCTGACATCTGAATTTTGCAATTTGTTCTTAGTCACTTGCTTGGTTAACCTTTATTTGAATTTTCGTTTCTGCAAGAAGGTAGAGTAAACCTCCTTCAGTTCTGACAGTGCTCATTACTCTTTCCTTTCTGCGGATTATGGAGGGGGAAAATAGGATTAAATGGAAAATCATTTGATATCATATTGGTGTTGTGATGAAAGCAGCTGAAGGCTAAAATAGCTTCATTTTAAAAAGCATCATGTTAGTATGCGAGGGTTCTGGAGGATTGTAGGTATAGCTGGGGCATCACGCAAGGCTTGTCCTTAAGCGAACTGAGCAAAATAAAAAGATACTGAAACTGTTAAATGTGGTTCAGGATGCTCTTCTGCAGATAATATCATGTTAGTAGAGTCCTGTTCTACTTCTCTCTTTTTATATTATATTTAATTCTTTTGAGCTTTGTTTTATCAGTTGTTTCTGGGTTAGTCTCAATCAGATATCCTTTACTGTGACTCTCTTTTAGGACTGTCTGGGTGCTTCCTTTGGTTGAGATATAGAAAATGCCAGGGTGCTTAAGAGGTTTCCGCAAGTTAACCTCCATTGTGAAAACCCTTTGAAAGTATGATAATCTTTCAATTGGTATCATATTTTTGTTTTGGGGCTTAAAACTCATGAGGAATACCAACAATACGTCTCTTTGCCTAAAATATGCTTGGTTTATGGTGATTCTTTTGTGTTCACTACTCAACATGCTCCTTTTCTGACCTGTGTTTGGTCCTACTCTTATACATAGTAATGTTTCTTTGCCTAAACGTTCACCTAGGTCGGCTAGTAATTGCTGCATGCTTACCTCCACCAAGTAGGAAAAACATTCAATTTAGTTAAGGACAACTGAAATATATCAATAAGCTGTAATTTTTCAGGAGCGAATCCAGCACAATACATTTCTTGGGAGTTTAAGCTATCTGACTAATATCCTAACTCCTAGGTTCCCTACAAAATATGTGTGACACCCATGCCACCGAATTAGGGTTAGAATCACCAGGAAAATAAACTTGTGGCAAGGTTAAACTGAAATTTGTCCAATTCAAACCAAATTCAAGCAAATTTGAATGACATTTAAACTACAACTCCCAACTTTTCAACATAGGTCACCCCTACCAAAAATATATGTTGTTGGTCATGATCATTTAGAATTTTGAGAAATTTCTCAGATTTTTATTCCATTATTTAATACCCCAAATAAATGCCAGAAAGGTCAAAAACTACCCCTCTTTGAAAATTTCTCATTCAAATTCAAATAGCAACTACCGAGCATTATCATTTTTATAATTTGAAGCACATCATGTTGAACCCGCCCATATTTTTAGAATTATCATAATATCTATAATTTTAAAGATATGAAATTATTAAAGCAGTACTGTTTTGAAAACCAATAAAAAAGAAAAATTCCGCGAGACCCGCCTGTCAGCCTCGCCTGTGTCTTCTCCTTCCGAGCGGGCCTGGGTTCCCGGCGCCTCGTCGCCACGTGGCGGCCGTACATCGGCGGCGGCCTCGCCTGGTCGGCCCGACCACCTCAAGCTCGGGGTCCTATCCATTTGCTTCTTCTCATTTATCCATTTCGGACCGCTCTCTCTCTCTTTCTTCTTTCCTCCACCCGAAGCCACTGTCACCATTGTTGCGACCTCGATGAGCTCAAAGCGCCGCCGCTCCAGCCCCTCCCGGCGTAGATCATCCGACTCATCCCATGCGCCTCGTCCTCCTCTTCCATTTCCACCCGGTCCTGTCCGTCGAAACCCCGCAAGCAATCCGCATCAATTCAAAATCTCACGACCTTCCTCGGAGCTTCATCGCTCGCTGTCGGCTACGTCGGTGAGCTCCTTTCCTTGGGAACACCTAAATCGGATGCGCATCGAGCTACTCTTCGCGTACGTATTTTTTTTGAAATTTTTCGTGGTCATTTGATCTGTTTTCGGCGAGCCGTGTGGCCTCTGGTGGGCTCTTGTCCGCCATGGCCGAGCTGGAGCTCGACCTGGGGTCAGGGACGCCTGGATCTGCTGCGTACTGGGAACGTGTGGCCTCTCTGTGGCCTCATTTTGATTGGCCGGCCTAATATCTCTATTTTTCTGTTATTTATTATTGCCTATAAATCAACTATTTCTTGTAAAAATTTGTAACTGATGAAATAAGTGGACTTTAGGGTCAAAATAAATTTTGTTAGGTTCCTCTAGGCATGTACTACTGTAGAAAAATGTCAAATCACAATGCATGCTAATATTTTTATTAGAACTAAAATAAATATGAAGAACACTAATAAAATCATAAATAAATTTAGGGGGCAAATAAATTCTTTAAATTTGGTTCCCAACGATATTTATCTATGTCTAATCATCCTGCAAAGTGACAAATGATAGTTCTCTGTATTTTAGTCATAATTAATTTATTATCTTTCTCCTTGTATTAATTATTTAAAATTAATAGCCCAATGCATGTGAGTGAAACTTGGCCAATAAATCACTCCTTGTATCCTCTAACTATATTAAATCACCCCTGCTCATTTGATGATCAGAACCATGTCAACTTAATAAATTGTGTCTCAAGTACAATATTACCTGTTAATAAATATGGTTCCACCTTAGGGCTGTTTCATGGGTACTTAGTACTTTGCGAGGGTTGGACTCGATACACTAAAGCATTAATTAAATAGCACCTACTGGTCATGGACATCACTTACGTAGCTTAATCCCGGGTGACACATACACACCGTACCTTGGTACGACGTCGTCGCGGTTAAATACTGGAGTCCATGAAGGAAATACACGAAACACCGCCACCCTGTGCCTCCGCGTAATACGTTGCATTGCCGGACCAATCAACCCACCCCGCTCTCTTTCACGAGTAATAGTGTTCATTAACGTATTTATTGAGGAAATGTCATGAATCTTCTCTCATAAGCATCATCTTTTGCATCATATAGATCACGCACTGAACCAAGTGGAGACGAGACCGGATCAGGAGCCAGAAGGAGCTGGTGGTGTCGCAGCTGACCAGGAGCAGAACCCAGACAAGCCCTGGTGCATTATCCCCGTTTTAAATTTTTACTGTATCACTAGCTAGGGATGTAGGCTTGACTGTGCATTAAGTGATAGGAGTTGGTTGAAACCCTAGCGTGCAGTAGGTCCCTCCTTCCTGATACTTAGCCTTAGATCGGTAGTCGCTCTGCTTAATTTAGAATGACTACTCATCGAGTGGTACGGAGACCACTCGTAGACAGGAAATATTATCACTGGGGAATGATGTCGGATGAAGGACAGTGCAGATGGAATCACAATGAAGACCAGACGGGCAACTAGGTGGAAAGAGAAGGACAACTTGTCTTCAAGGAGGTAGCCCCGTCCGAGTCACTTAAGGCTACACCTCGTGTCCGGTCCTATGAGGTCGAGTTTGAACGTACTGTTTGCATGCTGGAGTTATGGGCCCAGTAAACCGACGTAGCTACGACTACTGCCTGGTCGGAAGATAGCCTTCTCCCTTCTTTGGTGGAACTGGGGCTGAGAGGAGGGAGCAATCCACCCACGGATGGCGGCACGGGGCGCATCGCGTTGGGGGACCCTTCTCGGGGAAGTCTGGACCCGGAAGACCCTGTGGTACCGTCAGCGAAAGGTTGCTCCATGCGGCTTCCAGGAAGCGCGTATGGGTCGTGCAAGCAGGTTTCTGCTGCAGGATGTAAATCGATTCGGATCGCTGCCCCTCACAGTAACGAGTACCACTTGATCGCTGCTCCAGAACAGTGTCAGAAGCCATTAAGATGATAAGTGGATTTAATACTGCTGTTTGGAATTATTAAGATTGTATTGCAACCATGATTATTATAGTTTTAGTGCAAACTAAATTTATGATTATTCTGCATGACAACTTAACTTGATGCTAAAACTTAAAAAAATAAGAATCCACTCTTAGGCTGGCTTTCTGGCAATATAAACCCTATCCCTAGCCTTTGCATGTCTAGCCGTCGGCTGTAGTTGGCCATTTTGACAGGTCAGTCTTGCTGAGTAAATTAGTTACTCAGGACATAGCTCTATGTGGTTTTCAGATGACCAGGACGGAGACTGCCGCTGCGATGGAAGATTCCACTGGGAGGATCAGCATCCCGACTGCTGGAACATTGAGTAGGAGCTGTTCACGAATGAAGACGGGGAGTAGTTCCTTGCTTGCCGGTACGGTGCTTGGGCTAGGCACCTATTATGGCCGGGTTGATCCCTATGTGTCACCGTGAGAGAGCAATTGTATCTATCTATTTCGTCGAATTAGTTGAATCATCATTGGACAAATTCGCTTCTGTAATTTATTTCGATAAAACTCTGGTTTGTAATATAATTTCGGATTTATGTAAAACTCTGTTCTTCACCTATGTTCTTGTTGTAATTATATTTCTCTGTCATGTGTTGTACTATCGGGCGTCACAGCGCGTGTTGTCACCCGAGGAAGATCCTGGAACGGAGCCGTCTCCATGGTAAGGCGGTTCTGTGACAGTATGAATGTGCAAATCTTCTTACTCGTCTTAGATATAGTAGACAGGGAACTGCACACAGTGGCGGAACTGAACAACGCAAACAATTGTCTCTGAATTTTTTGCTTTTCACACATATATGCACTAACCATAGCATGGCAACACACGAAAACACATAATTCTGCTGCTACTTTCTTGTAAAAAGAAAGAAACTGACTTTTATGTTTAACCTAGATTTCCTAAAGCCACGTCCAATTAGGGATAGAGTTTGATGTCAGTAAATAAGAATATGGAATAAAATACTTCGAGACTTTGTTACAGTTGTTTTAGTATAAGCTGCTCAAAAAGAGAAGAAGCCGCACTGCTGAGATCCGTCGCCCGTGAGAACTAAAGCCGCCGAGCGCCCTCTGAGTTGTCAGCATCTTCGTGATCTCACTCAAACCCAGCAAGGCAGCATCGTCCAACACGTAGAGTCTTTGGCAAGTCAGAGACAATGCTGGATAGTTTCATGGGATATATACGTCTTTGTCTCCAGGACGACTGGACAAAAACTAATTATTTGGACTCATGTTATCAAATGAAGGCACTACTAGTATAGTTTTTAGATAAATGCGCCGAACAGCTAGTGCTTTACTCTCATAAAAAACGGTTGGACATGGGCTCTAGACTAAATGAACATTTGAACATTAGTGGATGCTTAGGAAAATTACCGATATGGCCCCTACTAGCCCTCTTCAGTTCCACCATTGACTGCACATGTGCTAGCTCCACAAAAATGGCCAAATTACTAATGCAAACTGGACAAAAAAAGACTCCACATGACATGTTCGACTCAACGTAAATGCTGAAGCAAGCTCCCAAAAATGAACAGGCGCAGACAATAAAACAAAGTTCATGTCGCTGCAGTGCCTCGGTGAAAATAAAAATAAAAAAGGAAAAGTAGAGCAGATATATAGAGTTGTGGAGCATTTGCCTTTGAAAAAATAGAGGGAGAAGAGAAGAGTAGGGAAGTTGGGGAGCTCTATGGATCTCTCGAAGCACGCCGTGTTCTTTGGCAACAGTAAGTAACCATTGTGCAACATCTTATTTACTTTACCGTTATCAAATACATGTTCTGCTTGCCGCCTAGTTTTCAACGGCGAAAGACGGGGAGGGTAGTTTGAAATGATGAGCTAGCAGAGGATCTACTGGCAAAGCATGAGCTGTTTGGTGCGTGATACTACAGATGATGGTACTTGTCTAGTTTTTCTGTTCACGAACAAAAGATGAGGTTGTGATGATCGATCAGTGGTTCTTGGGATGAGTTCATTCTCTAGCGTACGTGTAATCTCTTTTGGTTGGTTCTTAATTGCTGGATTTCAAAGTCTTGCTCTTTATTGGTTTGTTCTCGCTCATCAGTTGTCGGACTGTTTCGGTAGGATCAACCTGTTTTTTTTTCTCTTTTAGATTTAATTTTCTCGGATGCTTGTTTGAATCAATAATCTTCCACTATTGAGTTAATCTAGGGGGGGGGGGGCTCCATCTCATTGCTCAGTCAAGTTATGTGGTTGGGCGCCTTCGTTGCCGGGATCACATCTTGCACGGTGGGACTGATTTTCCCACCGCAGGCAATGGCGGTACTGAAGGGGGGGGGGGGGGCGCAGTAGGGGCCATGCGCCCCCTCCCCCCTCGCCCCTCCTTAATCTGATGTTCAGTTCCGCCACTGACCGCAATTATCAGCCTACGTGCTACTTACTGGACAGGTGTACCACTGGTATAGGAGTATTCAATATGATGTACTTGTTCTGCTTCGCCGCCTTTATGTCCTGCCTCGTTCAAGCCTGCAGCATCACCCTCTCCATGACTATTCTTGTGTCCAAGAAAAGGGTTGACAAGCCCCCTGCTTTCAGCGACAGATGGTGCCAGGGGTTCGTCCTCATCGGCATCCTTTTCTACACCCGTTCATTGGCATTTCTGATTTGCGTTGTTGACTGCTTCGTCATCGTGCGTGTATGGGCAAGTTCACTTGCTTGGAAAGATCTGCTCAGTTCACCGTCATTTCCGATGACGTTCTAGCAGGTTTGATGGTGGTGCTCATCTTCATAGCGTGCTCCTACGAAGCATGCTACTGTCACTAGATAGGCATTATTAGCTTACCATGTGCACATATGCTGATTGTGTGCTAGTTTATATTGATGACAACACTTTCGATTCACAAACAATCGTACCGTATGTCAGTTCTCAATAATGAATGTGTGCTTAATTCGTTCGCTGATACTTGTTTTTTGTGCATACCCTTTGACAATAAGACGAAGCTTTATAGTTTTGCATGCTTCCATCTAGATTTGACTTTACATGAAACACCCATTTGATGAGCCAAATTGCCTTTTTTTTCCTTGAGGAAGATCAACTAGGTGCCATGTATTGTTCTTCTCAATAGCTGAGAATTCTTCTTGCATTGTAATATTCCGTCCTTCGTATGTATGGAAACCACCATGTTCAATTTAGTATAAGCTTGACATGTACATTGCTTTTGATTAATCAATGATGGATTATTGTTTTCATTAATCGAGGTACATTCCCTCCAGCTAACCTCCATCACTTCATTTACATTGATCGCTGCTAGCTAAAGCAACAGCAACTTCCCATGGAAGGCTTCTTGGTTACTAATAGGAGGAGTTTTACCTCGATTAGCTAATTTGGATTGGAGATACATAGAAGAAACGGTTCAAAAAAAGGCTAGCTTAGGTTGTTAGAAGAGTAAGATACTTTCTGTGGGGGGAGGAGACGCCTTACCCTCATAAACTCGATCGGTGGTGTTAAGTAGCCTTCTGATGTTTATGTTTTCTTTTTCTTTTAAGTTTTCAAAATGGTTTCAGAAAAAATCAAGATATTATAGATATAGATTTTTTTTGGTAAAATGAGAGACACAAGATAAACACAAAAGACCAAGGTGGTGTAGGTATATATACAGTTTGGAAACACAAAATAAATGTTTGTTAAGCAAGTGGTTTTTGAATAAACTTTTTAAAAACTGATGGAGTTTGGCAAAACATTTTAAGACAAAAAATAAAATACCTTAGTTCTAAGACATGCATGATATATATATATATATATAGAGAGAGAGAGAGAGAGCACCCCCTTTTGTTAAACGCCATTGATCTCCTGTGCAAGATGGCGAGAGGTCGTTGTTCGGTCTGGTTGTGAGTCTAAGTACTCTTGAATTGTTGTACTCTGTGTTTCAAAAAAAAAAATCCATTTATTTGCTTCTGGTACTCTGTCGTTGTCTTGATCTTGCTGAGATTCCACCGTCGGCAGTTGAAAATTGAAATATGCTTACGGCCAAGTATTGTCTTGTACTCCTATATAATTTAACCCTGGTCGACGTATATTAGCAACTTCGAATTCTAAGTAGTATATCATGTCGGCTTCCCGTGAGGGAATAGCCGCCAGAGATATAACGACAGGGCGGCAAACCCAATAGGAAATTAAAAGAGATATTTTCTCATTAATTTACCTTATGGCTTGCCCTTAGAGAAATTAATTAGGCGCGGGATCGGAATTTGATTATCATGGACAGGATACATAACGTACCACACACTCTTACATTATTAACACAAAAACCTATTTAACAACAGATAATGAAATGTATATGTGAAAATTAAAGATGCTCGATGATTATAGTAGCTTCAATCATGCAATAATGTTTTGCTGCAGTCACACTGTAACATATGCATGCTCGATATAATAGCTTCAATCATGCAAATATAATAATAATGTTTTGTTGCGATCGTCACACTCGTCCTACCTTTATATATAAAGAGTGTCTAATTTTCAATCGGTTGGAAATTAGGGTTGCTTTCAACCACCGCTTTTGGCCCTTAGATCTAGATTCAATATATACAAATTAAAGAACAATTTTTTCATAGTCTATACATAACACTAATTAATATATATAATCCTACAAATAGATAAATAACAAAAGAAATAAGTAACAAAAGGTACAACATTTTTGGCCGTCGACTGAAAGTTGTGCTCTTTTCAGTCGCCTGAAAAGAAGCGTCTCCGTTATATATATGATATATAGACTCACAAAGCTAGTCATAGTATCATATCACACCTGTACTCTAGCTAGGTCCAACGATATGAAACCGGAAGAAGGGCTGCTTGGTGGCTCACGACAATGGCAAGGCGAGGTGGACGCGATGCTGCCGGAGACGCCAGCTGCCGCTGCCTGGCCACACCTCGCGAGCTTCACCTCCCTGCACCTCTACATGGCGGGAATAGACACGTGCAAGCTCGAGTCCGGCGAGGATGGTCAGCCCGGCTGCGTCCGGTACGTGGCGCGTCACGGCGGCGCCTCCTCCGGCGAGGTGCTGTGCTGGGCGAGGGAGGAGCTGCTCGAGATGGACCACGCCGCGAGGCGCCTCAAGTACTCCGTGCTGGAGACCAACATGGGGTCCGGCAGGTACGTCGCGACGCTCAGCATCGACGAGGGAGGCGGAGGAGCGTGCAAGCTCACCTGGGCTTTCGAGTGCGACCCTCTGCCGGGTATGAGCATGGAAGGCGCCAAGGACATGGCCCGTGTGAGCGTGCAGAGCATCGCCAGCGGCATCCAACAAGCCGTGCGCGCTGCCGCTGCTTAATGATTGTGTGTATGTCGGTCTTATTGGCTACTCCGCCTCATCGATTTCATTTTGTTGTCAGTACGTTGTCACCGGCTAGCTATTTCACATCCAAGTGCACGTTATTATGTGTCTTTAAACAAGGTATTTAATTGTGAAAGGACTTGTAACCTAGTGGTTACAAAAGTCTCTCAGGTTCTGGGTTCGACTCCCCTCCCGTCTCAATCCAAAGAATTTGCCGCTTAGTCTTCAAAGATGCTCATAGGAGTAGGATTTGCGTGTGTTGTGAGTATCTGGGCTGTACTGTATAATCTCAAAAAAAACAAGATATTTAATTGCGTGGGCGAGATCGTTTTGTGTAAATTTACTTATATAATATAAATAAATTCATTAATCAAGAGATCAAGATTTTTTTTTTCGGGGCCTCTCGGTCCTTACGATGTGGCAGTTGTTGTTTTTGTCGGACATGATCAACAAGTTCACACTATCCTCAGGAACATGACCAACACATCTAGATGCCTTCGCCTTCTGGTCAGTTCTCCTCCAAGTCAGCCTATGAGCAGTACTTTGTGGGCAGTACCCTTTTTGAACCACACAAGAGATTGTGGAAGGCTTGGGCACCGCTCAAGGTCAAAATATTCATTTAGTTAGCAATTTGGAACTGATGTTGGATGGCGGACCGTCTTGCGCGTCGTGGCCTTCCTCATCCGGAGTGTTGTCCTATGTGTGGCCAGGGCCAAGAGGATATCCAACATCTTCTGACTTCCTGCGTCTTCGCGAGACAAGCATGGTTCCATACACTCCAGTGGATCGGTCTCCAGAATCTCTCACCAACAGTGTCAGACTCCTGCTTCAAAGAATGGTGGCGGCGGGCTTCAAAAAGAGCAGGGCAGAGAAACATAAGGGGCTTAACACTATGGTAATGTTAGTGGTCTGGTATGTGTGGAAACATCGGAACCGTTGCGTATTTGACAATATGCGGACCTGATGTTGCTGCTGAAAGAAATCAAACATGAGGCCACTCTATGGATGGCGGCAGGGGCTAAGAAATTGAGTCAGCTCATGTAGGAAACTCTATAGGTTTAGAATGGTTGTGATCAAATTGAGACGACGCATATGTACTAACTACAATGTCCTAGGTCACTAATGGTCTTGTATGAATGATCTTTCTCTTCCTAATATAATGACATGCAGTTCTTCTACGTGTTCGAGAAAAAAAGAGATCAAGATTTTTAAATAACTTCATATGATCGATTTTTTCTCGAAACCCTTTGTAGATGTACTTTTCTCCCCCTCTTTTTTCAGGCATAGGTGTTTTTTTTTAGATAAAGGAAAAAAGGTGTACTCCCTCTGTTCTTTTATTGATGATGTCATTGATTTTTTTTTGCAATGTTTGACCATTCATCTTATTCAAAAAAGTTTAAATTTTATCATATTAATATCTAAATTACCAAATACACTCTAAAGAAAGGACCCAACAAAAACATTTTCTTCTTTCAGAAGCTTGTGGATTTCATCAAAATCTTCTACCTTGTATTCAGTGAATGCTGATAATCGAAATGCAACAGGTATCTGTTCATGGAAGAACATGTTAAATACTATGGGAGTTGTTGAATTTGATTCCAATCACATATCTCATATTCATATTTTATATGTATTCCAGGTTGTTTAAAAGCGAGCTTGAAAAAAGAACCACATCACATGGATCCTAAATTACTAGCTAAAAGTCTAGCATGCAACGCAGTGAATTGAAGCGTCTTACCATTTCTTCACCAGATTTGATTTTTCCTAAAACCCCCTTTTCCTTCAGAATTGTGAATGCCTTTTCTACTCGGTATTTTCCCTTTTCTTTTATGGATGTTTCAGAACCAAGATTCATCCTAGTGAATATTTGGTACTGACCCTCCATGTCTTTAACACAAAGAACAATGGGGAACTTCCGCGATGGATCATCAGCTGCTGCATCTGCTATGTAAATAGTTTCAGTAGCAGCTAAAGGAGAATGGATGGTGCACGTATCTGAAACCAAGGAAATAGAAGAACACATCAATTCGTAGTTGTAGAGAAAATAAACTAGATTATGCAACACACTTACCAGTGTTTCCCTGGTCTCTCACGGGAGCCAACAGGTCCTGTGAAATTCCCACCCATATAAGAGTGGTGTAAATGATGCCTGTGAAAAAGTATGTCAAAGAATTATTCTCTTGGAATAATGAGAAAAATCTTATTCATATATGAGTTAGTGATCATAAGGCACACTACATGTATAAATATCAGGTGAAAGAAAGACTTAGGGAAAATCATTAATACAAGGAATAGTAATCAATTCAAGTTACCTAAGAGCTGTTATTTGAAAGGGCTTCATGTTTTATTTTAAACCGATATCTCTTTGTTAACTCATGCATTTCGGTGCTCATAGAAGATAACACTCTCATTGTAGTGCCTTGCTGGGTTTCTTCTTGATCTAATTTTTCAGTGGTGAGCACAATGTTCTTTATTCCAGGCCCTCCAAGAAGATCTATTTTGCTTAGAAAGTCTCTTGATGATTTGTTGAAAGCATCATCAATGATGACCAAATCAATCTTGCGTCTAGTGTGCTGAATCTCGTTGAAGAGCATATTGTCCAAGTGGGAGCAGCTTGACAGAGAGCAGATGATAACTTGACTTGTGCTTCAATATGCTCTTCAACAATATGCTCTTCGTTCAGGCAATTGGGGACAAGTTTCGTTTTCCGTGATTTTCCACAAGCAGCAAAGGTTTCCCTATTATCTAATAGCGATTTCCTTCCACCAATCACAATCAACCAAACAAACTGCAAATCACGGAAAACGAAACTTGTCCCCAATTGCCTGAACGACGGACGCTGCCATCACGGCCTCGCACTGTCACACACTTGTTGATGTGATGCGCTGCAGAGTGCAGACTATGGCGCTGGTTTCTACATTCCAAATCCACGAGCGCCTCCCCCTTCGCTTACCCCGCCCGCTTGCCATTCCCTTGCTCCCGTGATCGTCATGCGGCGCCGCCACAACGCGCGCGCGTGCCGCTCTGCACGCCCTCCCCCATTCCAGTTCCAGTAACGCGCCACCGTGTGGATTACGGCGGCGATTACCACCAGCCCGCCGCGAAGTCACTCCCACCGCCAAATCATCACTGCCTGCGGCTGCGGCTCCGAAGCCAGCACAATCACTAAGTTTGCATCAAATGGTGCTCACAACGCCCCGAGTTCAACTTCCCTGCCCGGCCGTACACGTGCCCAGCCTTAGTCACTGCCTGCACGTACGGAGGGCGATCGCCCAGCCAATTCAGGGCGCCGACGACCTCCTTGACCGGAACACCCCCACCGCAACCGCGCGCGTGCTAAACCACCCCCAACCCTGAACTTGCAAGGAAGGCAAATTTGGAGTAGAGATTTTTTTTTTCTTCTAGATCATTCTGGGCACAAAACCCGGACCTGAATCCCGAACCCAACAAAACCCAAGACCGAACCCAAATAACCCGAGGCCCGAAACTCGAAACATTTCACGGTTTAGTACTATGAAAACCCAATCCAATTTCAGGCTTTTTCGGGTCTCTACCTCCGGTACCCTAACAACACGGAGTACCCAAAATTTTCTCCAGCCCACGCAGGACAAAGGTGGACAACGAAGGTCACAACCAACAAACTCAGCCCACTTACTTTGTTCTGATTTCAGCCCAACCCAACAGAGCACCTGAGCTCCCATCCCAAAACCCTACACCCCAGTACCTCACCCTCTCCACCATATGCTAGACCAACGCCGCCATTCTCCTTCTCTTCACTTCTCTCTCGATCTCGAGCCGTCGCTCATCGCCCACTGCCCGACTCGCCGGTACGTCGCGCCGTCACCCCCGAACCCGAAGGTTGATGCCCCGTCCGTCGAGATCGAGCCCTCGGGCCTCGCCGCCTCAACCTTGACTGGCTTGTCCTCTATCACAGCACGTCGATGTCGCGATGAACGACTCTCAATCCACTGTCAACCACCTCGCAAGTCGCAACAGTGCTGCCACGACACTCATCACGGCCACACCTCGGCACACCGGCGACTCTTCGGCTAACGACCGTCTCTCCCAGGTCGCGCGATCGGGAAAACCGGGTTACCTGAAACCCGAACCCGTTATTCCAGGTACCCGAAATTTCAGGACCAATCTTGGGTATCAATTCCTGGAACCCGAATTTCTCAAAACTCGATTAGCCCGACATGAGCTTTCAGGTTTACCTGAACTCCCAGTGTTACTTCTAGATGTAATTTCCTTGTGTGCTTATTTGAACTATCAATCTTTGACTCGTCTTGTTGCTCAGTCAAGTTCTACGGCTAGGCACCTTTATCGTCGGGATCACAGTCTGTGCAGTGGGACTGACTTACCCACCACAGGCATCAGCCTACGTGCTGCTCGACGCGTGCACCGCTGGCATGGACGTCTTCAAAACGCTGTACCTGACTTATTTCGCCGCTTTCATGTCCTGCATCATCACCTTCTCCATGATCATTCTTGGGTCCAAGAAAAAGGTTGACAAGCTCCACACTTCCAGCGGTATATGTATTTTTAGAGTTAAAGGGCTTATGCCCCCACCTTCCTTTCCTTAAAAAGTATCGACAACAACCGTTTAAGTACGTGTGTTTATAGAGGTCGGTATGTATGTATTATGAGTGTCTGATTTGTACTGTGTAATCTGAAAAAACAAATGTGTGGATGTCAACGAGTGCAGGATGGTCGTAACCCTAGGGGACACAACACATGGAATTAATCCCGTTCAATACGTCAATTCTGAGTGGATGGAGTCGCTGCGGCCGGAAACCAACGGGAACGGCAAGCTTGCATTATCTACGCGTTTGTGGCAGTGTGCGTACCTTTGGCCATCATTGTTGGGTAGATCGAGATTGGGAAAGATGACAGATTATCGAGCGAGGGATTTGGAAAATTAAGTAGAGGGAGAGATTTGTATGAGGGGGTTTGTGAAAATGACTAGGGGATCCTATGATTAATTCTTGGATCGCTCGATGCCGATCCAACGACCGCATGTCTATATTGCACAAAATCAAGCTCTTGCACAGAGTATTTCCCATTCATGTTTTGGCAGAAAAATAGGTTTAGAAAATTAATAAGTAGCAGAGACTTGTTATGGTTGATGCTTTATATGCACATGTTCCATCTGCATTGATGTATTTAAGTAATTTATGCAGCTTATTTATTACAAATTCCCATCTTGGATGCTCAGCTTTGTGTCATGCATGTGTTCAACAGACCCATGTAATATAAATATAACCATCACCCCGAAACAATATATACTCAAGCAGATAATTATTTTGGGCAAATTTAAGGAATTAACCAATTTTATTCAATGGAGCAATCAAATCTTTTACTGATCGCAGTAGTACCCTCCAGGCCCGCCATATGCGACATCAGTCCCTGGATGATCACGATCCGGTCCAAGGTTCTTCACATCTTAACACTTTGGGGTGGTAACGATGTGGTTGACGGGTTCATCCACCTGGTCACCGCCGTTGTTGCTGATATGGTCATGTAGTAGGCTATGGAAGCAGAATTGTTGGCCCCTGCTTCGGTGAACATGCCACTGCCTGTAGGTGTCAAGGTGTGTCTGTCCCCTGGCCTCGAGTCCAGCACTCGCCCACCCATCTAGTTGTAGAAGCTCTCAATGAAGGGCACTGGGACCAGGCAGGGTCGAAGTAGCCGATGGCCACATCGTTGATGGACAACCACCACACCTCCGGCCCTGTGTCCCTGTAGATGGCAACCGCGACGAAGTGGAGGTCACCTCCAACCTTTGAATCACTGTTTCTGAATCTATGCCCAAGTGCGAACTTATTGTTGGTATGAATAAATCCACAGTTGTGATTCAAGCAGCGCAATTTCACGCCACCATCATTCTGCATGCATATGGGGAGTAATTGACCAAGATCTTCGAACTGTCAAGAAAATAATTAATTTATTTCTTATTATTTACTAGCAATATTATATAGACATAATAACAAAATTATGCGTTCTTATCACAGGATCAGCTTGGAGATATGGTGGGTTCTATAAGTTTTCTTTCCTTAGACCATAATAATTAATTCATTTCTTATTTATTCCGGCTTGCTGTTAATTCATCGTTGTCGTGCACTGCAGGGTGGATCTAAACTACTTCTCCTCTGTTCATGCATACTTCCAACTTTGCTATGGATGGCGGCTATGGCAGGGAGGAAGGAGGCAGTGTATAACCCTACAAATGGATTGGGCTTTGTTCTCTAGTTGGGCCAAAATGAGTATCCAACTTATCTGTATCTATGACGTATATATCCAAGCTTTAGGCCATGTATCATTGCCTCTTGTGATTATATTCTTTTTTTTTACTTTAGCTATCTTGTTAATTATTTTTCTGATTCATGTAGATCATAATGATGATCTCAACAGAGATTCTGTTGCTTGGGCCGTTGGGTAAACCAGCAATGTAAGGTGTCCTGAGCCCTTCTTAGTCTTTTATGTAAGGGGTCTATACTCCTCAAATATTTAATCTAGTCCCTTTTTTATGAAAAAAAATGTTCATGCTATTATTTAATTTCCAAGGCCTCATCATTTATGGTAAAAAATAATAATAACAATGCAAAATATACATTTGTCAACTCTGGTTCTCTCCAAGATTTACAGTTCATGACATGGACAAAGAATAAAATACAAGATACCTTAATATCAGAAATCTGAATCAGCCATGCACATAACGTGTCAAGTATTTGTGCCACGCCATAAGCAAGATACAATCTCATCTGTGTTCACATAACCAAATATTTAAGTTAACAAGTCAACAAAATGTGCTAATTTCCATTTGCAAAAAGATGTTAATTGTATAATTTCTAAGTTACACATTTGGTTCACGGTGAATGCTTTCAGTGGGATGGGTGGGTCGACGACCACCTGCCTAAACATACTTGCACTAGAAATCATTGCAATACTTCTCTTGAACGTATATGTCCCCAATTAGTGTCTGAATCCAAGAAAAAAAATCCATATATGATTTTGAGTTTTTCTACCATCTTTATTTTTCAAAAACTCGACTTGTAAGAGGTAAGACAACTCCCGGACATTTTACTAAAAAGAATACCTTTTCACGTAGATCGAGAAAACTCTCAAATCCTTGTCCCACTCTTACACAACGACAACATGGTCCGTATGAGACGATCACGATCTGGGCGGGCCTTAAACCTGTGCTTTGGTGTGGTGACAAGTGACGGGATTTTTCTTACCCAACTCGTAAATTCATTCCCACTAGGAGTCGAACCCGGCACTTGAGGGTGCTACTAAGCCACCTCAACTGCTAGGATGAAGGGTTTGACAAGACGAACTATTCCGACACTATATCCTTATTACCTATGAAAGAACAGGGTGATGAAGTGTTTCTAATACATATGTCTATATCACGTCATTACATATTACAATATATGCAAAAAAATTTTGTGTAACTTGCGCATATAATTTAATTCAGGACTAAGTTTGCAAATTTGATACGGATACGACTACTCTGTCCCATATTGTGGTATATATACTTAGTCCATCACTACTCACCCTATTTAGTGTGGTCGCTATCGCATTTCAATTTGCTAATTACTAAGCAGTTGTTGATTTCACATTTTTCTCATTTTACACCATGTTTGTTATGTGAAAAATGGTGAGATATAAATAAAACTTACATACACGCATGTGTGGTAACTTGTTTCATCATGAATTAAAGGCCCAGTCTGATTGTTCATTGCAAATGGACAATAAGTAAAAGTATTAGGCTACTCTTAATGGAGTTTCATTCTCATTAAATAGGGTGTCATGTTACTATTTTAGATGATGTGGCAAGAAATTAATAAGAAAAAAGAAGGAAGGAGTTTCATCTAAATGAAACCATGTCTACACTGTTTCTAAGACAGTTCTATCTTACATGTGTTATCTAGAAACAACAAAATGAAACTATGCATTGTAACTATGGTTTCAATCATCCTTGTTGCTTATGTGACACTTTGAAAATAACAAAATGAAACCCTCTATTAGAACTAGCCTTAGAGTTCGGTTGTGAAGTTCTGCTTTATAAATAGCATTACACAAGGCACATATATCAAACAAAAGACTTTTTATCCATACACATACTATATTGGTGAACCTGCTGATTATCATCAATTATGTAAAACTTCCTATTGTCTAAATGAGAAGGGTTCGTGTACCTATGTAGGTTACAGGGCAATTCAAAGCATAAGAGCTACGTAAAAGAGCATAGTAACTGCCAGGGTACATGCAACTGCAGTTTCGTTTGCAGCTGCTGGAGCATTCCTGGGATGCAGATTCTAATCGGAGCCTGTGGTGCCTCCGGCAAGAGCGCCACCGACGATGCACTGTTTCCTCCAAAAGCCTCCACGCACGCAATGGAGTTAAGGATGAGGATTAACAGAAATATTGTCATGATGCCAAGGACTTCTACATGTAGATATTTCTAACATATATCAGTGTTCAAACTTCAAATAGTTCTAAGATACTTTTTTTCTTCATAAGAGTAAAGAAGTGTTACCTCTGATCCTGAGAACCGAGGCCTAGAGGAGGCGACGCCGGCTGGCTGGTCTGGCCGTTGAATTGCCGTGACATGTGCTTGTTAGCGACGCTGCAACAAAGGAGGCCTCCCATGATGGTTCTGGTCATGAGGACGAAGCTAATAGTGCTAATTGTTTTGCTTACCCTGGTGGGTACCATTCCACCGTGAACATGCATCCAAGGTGATCCAATTTAACTCACGGTGAACTCCAAGAAATTTGCTTCGAATCACCAACAACTCTAAACCAGATTTGATCTACGGGTTCTTATATCCAAATATGAAGCTGAACAAGCTAACCTAGCTGACCAGCCTACTGCTAAGGCAACAGGTGAACTGAACACAAAACAATTCATCGAACACCTTACGGGCAACAAGAAATCGCATCATGTGGAGCTCACCAAAAGGGGCAGGAAGACCAGTGACGTGTCCACGCTGCGAAAATATGAAGGAATTACGTCCAACAGTCTACGCTCGAGTCCTCCACCAGAGAGCAGCACCAGAAAGCAGCACGAGCACGAACTTGGCAGCACAAGCGTTCTGGAGAACCTGATCAAAGACGAGGGATGGTTCTAAAAAACAAGCAGCGGTAATCGATGACAAGACAGAAACGCGAACCGGATTCAGAAGAAGCTTACCGGAATTGCAACACGGAATGGAATGGTATCGTTCCGATCAATGTACGCAAAATTAGAGATCCAGATCTCAATCTTACTGGTATGGAATAATGGAGATAAGATGAGAAGGACGCGGGGACGGGTACTGACTCACCAACGGCGTCGCCGTATCCCGCTCCGCTCGACGCCGGCAGCGGAGAAGACGAGCAGCAGGGCTCGCGCCCTTGGGGTGGGTTTAGTGGCGGCGCCGCGGGCTTGAGAGGATGGCACATGGCATTGGGGGTGGTGGCAGCTAGGGTTGGGGCAGCTGCGCGGGGCACGTGGCCGGCCTCGACGTCCGTGCAGCGGTTGTGAAGCAACGGCTAGGATCCACGGGCGGCTGCGGCACCCAATCTCAGCTCGCCACGCGGCTTGGACCTCCAGCGTAGCAGCCGACGCGGCTGCAGCCGCAGTACGGTGAAAGGCGGCGCTCTGTTGATGTTGGCTTGGCTGCCACGGCGACGGCGTTGCGACGGCAGAAGTGCCGAGGTGGAAGAAAAGGTAACAGGCTGCAGCTGGTGGGCCGTTCTGTGCTTTCTTGCTGGGCCGGGCTGGTACTATGTGGGGATGGGCTCATGGGCACATGGAGACAGCAGAGTGACGGTGGTTTGATTTCAGCCCAAGGAAAATGACGTCCTTTGCACGCAGCAATTCAAAGGACCGTACTGAAATGCCTCACTCAAGATGTGCAGACGCAAAGAGCGTGCATGCAGGCTTCTAGCACTAAAAACAGCAGACACCATGTTGTTGTATCACAGGAAGATGTGCACTGCAAACGTATACTATAAGTCCAATCACAGGAAAAGCCACATCTCTATGGTAACTGCATCCTGTCCAAGCTGCAAGGAAGAAGGAGGTTCAATGCATCGTCAGCTGAATGGAGAAAATCAGAATTCGGAAGACTGCAATGCAATGATATTTGCAGATGTTTTATTTAAGCATATTATTTACAACAAAGGATGACACCACGCAACGGAGCTTCAGAGAAACTGAGAAAAAGGACCAGTAGTAGACAAGTGAGTGAGAACTGAGAACAGAGAAAAAAAAACCAGAAAAGTCAACAATTGGTTCCACTTTTGTGAGAAGCATGACACGTACGGGGCAGCGAAGCAGCATTGTTGGAGGAAAGAAATTATTGAGGAATCTCAAAATTACCATGCCAGGCATTTCATCGAACACGTCATGTGCAGAGCCTGAACGATGGATGGAGCAAACCTCAGGCCACGAACAGTTCTCGGAGAAACTGTGCAGGGCGAGAAGATTGTCTGGGGAGTGGGTAGTTGTTGTAGGCTTGAAAGTAGCAACCTCTTGATCGTTGGATCAACACGTGGCATCCATCCGTCCATCGTGATTATCTGCTGCTTCCTTCTTCCCCTGCTCGGGCTCAAGAAGGGTTTAAGCTGATTTGCTTCCGCCGCCGCCCTGTCCCCGGTGAAATCCAAGCATAGCTTGAAGCGGGCAAGTGAATCGACCATGCCGAGCTTCCCTCCGCTCGGCGCCGTCACCATCTGCGAGATCAACCGCGACCTCGGTAGGCACCCAGTCAATAGTCAGTATTTTGCAGTTTTTTTCCTCATTCGATTCGACCTTCCTTGTTCTTTCGCAGTTGCGTCGGATGCCCTGTCCGATGACCGCGCCAAGGACGCCTACGGAATGTCCTCGTCAGTCCGCTTCCCAAACTTTATTTGCTGTTCATCATCTGTCCAGGCCATTGTGCTTCCCTGACGAGGGGTTCCAATCTTGCAGGGGGTGGTCTTCGGCCCTATCCCATTCCAGCCTCCTGCTGCCGACCAAGCCGAGCCTGCTCCTGAAACCGCACCAGTAGCTGGGTTGGCCTCCACCGTAACAGAGTTCTTCAAGAAGATGATATTTACTCCGTTAGATGTGAGTTACGTATTTGAATTACTTCAGTCCGATGTCCTTCATTCAACGTCCTCCATCAACTTCAATCTAATATTTTACCATTGCCCAGCTCTCTGAAAATTGACCTCAAGCATTTACCATTGTGAAATTCACACTGAAACTCTGCATCTGCTTCACAATCATCGAATTAATTTATGTTATCTATGTGACCTTCCTTAATGAGAAGGCATTATAAGTCTGTAATCATACTCACAAGATACCATTGTGGTTCACCAGCCAAGTCTGCTTCAAGAATTTGACACCCAGAAAGTAAGTTGGAATCCACACAAGCACTGTTTGGCATTTGTATCTGGGAAGGACCAGGTTACAATACATGATTTCGAGGATTCAGGTGAGAACTGCCTACTTTGTTATCTTGTAGTATTAGTTTTATGTGCTAAACCATGTCCATCAGACTTGTTACAAGCCACAACAGTTAGTGATATTTTCTTTTCAACAGACAGCAAAGAACCATGCATCTTAACAAGTGACCATCAAACGGATGTTAAGGCCGTCGAGTGGAGGCCGAATAGTGGGAAGATGATTGCTGTTGGCTGCAGGTTTGTTCACAGAACACTAACCTTGATTCTACACTCTTGCTCCTGTCAACACCTTGAAAATTTACTTCAATGTCGAATCATTTATTTTTCATGGGAGGCATATGCCTCTGGTCAGCATCATATCCTGGCAATGTTCCATTCATGAAATCTGGAGTCACCTCTTCATCCTTCAGTTCCTTTCCTAGCGGTTCTGGTTGTCAGTGGATTCTAGTGGACGCTCTTCACGGTTCTTCTACTGAGCTAGTTAGTGCACTCTGTTGGAAGCCTGACGGAAGATATCCTTGATAAGTTTTCATACTAGCATTCAGCAAAGGTTAATGTTGGTTCAACTTTTGTGTTTAAATTAGTAGCATCACTGATCAGTATCAAATGAAAAATTTTCCTTGACATATTTCCACATACTTGGCATCCGCTTCATGTGACAGTCCATCTTTCACAATTTGGGATGTTTCTCAAGGTGCGTCTAGCATTCTTTTCGGAAATGCAGATAACCACACCCATTTTATATAGCAACCTGTATATTTATGTCTGGACATCTGTCCTTTCTACAGGGTCGGGAACTCCTATACGGCGCGGATTAAGTAGTATATCATTAGTACGGTGGTCACCTAGTGGAGATTATCTCCTTGCTGCTAAATTGTATGGAAATTTTCATTTTCCTTTTTAGCTTCCTCCTTACTAATCTTTTAGAAGATTTACATAATTTAATTTATATTAGCGATGGAACTTTTCACTTCTGGGAGACAAACACATGGACTTCAGAACCCTGGTCTTCATCCAACGGTTATGTGTCTGTATGTAATATAATCATCTCTGGACAACTGTATTTTAAGCATTCAACCTTATGTGTTTGCCTTTCAATGTTATGTCTCTGTTACAATATTTACATATGAGTGTTTCGGTCAAACAAAACATGTAAAAATACATTTGACTGTTCGAGCACACCACTCTTTAGTGAAGTTCTCAATAAGCAGTTCACTGCATTTCTTTGGTTACTTCTTAAGTTTAGAAGTTATTTAGGATCTGCATTCTATTTGCCCCTCAAGCAGTATCTTGCATCATTGCTCTACAGCTGTTTCTCATGTTTGCTTCTTTTTTTGCTTGGTTAGGGAGCGAATTGGGACCCAGAAGGTCGTGTTGCATTGTTATGCTTTTCTAATTCGACAACACTTGGCTCAATTCACTTCTCATCTAAGCCGCCATCCTTAGGTATGTACAGACCTTCTTCTGAATATTTGATGCTATAAAGATATTCTGTTCCAGTATTTATGAATCCTGATAATATGTTGTGTTTCTTATCATCAGATGCCCATCTCCTACCAGTTGAACTTCCAGAAATTTCCTCCCTGATTGTTAGGTAACTGCAGATTGCTAATTTTAGCTGATGGTAATTCAAATAACATTGTTCACAATTATCGGGTATCTTTATATCTAATGTAAATTTTGTGAATATACTCTCATATTATCTAGCTTGGAAGTCATTCTTGATGAGTTGATGTATATAACATAGGTTTTAGGATCACAAGGAAAGATCAGCTCTCCTTTGTTTTTTTAGGGAAATACATTAGGGGAAACCCCAATTGATTTTCCTAAACTTGTCTTCTGGATTTACCTTTTGCTATCATAAATGCTTTCATTTAGTATACACTTTATTTTAATGAAGTTCAGATGTAATTTGTGCTTTAACTGCTCTATCTAGCCGAGGAATAGAGAAAATGTCATGGGATGTGTCTGGGGAATGTCTGGCAATATCATTTAAAGATGGAAATGAAATGTATCGTGGTCTTGTTGCTGTATATGATCTCCACTTATCTCACTGTCACTAGTGTAAGAGCAGAGTCTTCTGGTTTACTACATTGTTTTGATCATTAATTCTTACAGCATTTCGTAACCATTATATGATGAAATCCTGTGCATATCTAGTGGATTCATTAGAGGACCTGGAGAAGAAGCAAAACCGCTTGCTTTTGCGTTTCATAACAAATTTAAGCAGGGACCACTGCTTTCTGTGGTAAGATATCTGTTAATGCGGCACACTGAAAAATGCATATGTACAAATTGTTATGTTCTCATATTTCCCCAACTGCACATGCAGTGTTGGAGTAGTGGCTGGTGCTGTACATATCCACTGATACTTCATTCTCATTAACTCCATTAAAGGTCAGTTTCTACAGCTGACTGAATCTTTAGTTACATTTATGTTGCCTACAATTTTATAATTTGAAGTTCATTTTCTTCTTTTGTCTAGTGTGGTGTCTCACTTGGTTCAGGGCAGGATGCTTCATTACTGTTGACAGCTTAGAAGACTGGATTTTTTTTTTCTTAAAAAAATGTTGGTGACTTGGTATACACGCGCTGCAACCTTGTTTTTGTTAACGTGGTGCGATTTCTATGTCGATGAAAAATGCAAAGAATGAAGGTCATCATGTCATGTATGTAAATTCTGACTTGAGAAAGGGTGTCTGTTAAATCAATACAGCTTCAGATGTTATGATTTGGCTGTACATATTCATATCTTTATTTTACCAGTTTCTGAAGAACAACAATCCATCTTTACCATGTTCAATTCAGAGTGCATGTTAGTCTGGATGTTTCCGAGTGGCGCATAAATGATCTTAGGCATTTGCCACAAAGTTATAACAAACCTCATTCCTTTCCCATGTGTCGCTTAGTCATGTGTGCCTTCCCATCCGTGTGTGAATGCTTTGGTTTCTGTGGCTATGGCTAAATATTGCTTCAGTTCTTGCGCTGGTTATGATAAGCCAGTTGCCCCAGCAGAGCATTTTTTTTATTTGTCCTGCTTATATTCTGCATGAAATTTGGATTGACCGTGTAGATCCAGCAGTCGCAATGATCTATACAACTCCATGGCCAACATGCATGGATGACGCTCATATTTACAATTATCAGTATAACTGCAGACTTGTAGAAGCTGGAGAAACTAGAGTTCGTTTGAGCAAGTAAAACGAAGCACACACGAAATCAGCCTGTCATCCGCTAGCTTATTTCATCTGCAGTATAGTTGCACTGGAAGGACAAGATGAGGCTTAACAGGCAAATACCCCTGTAACAGGAGCACTCGCTTAATCTCGTTCAGGCTAAGCTAAGGTCCGAATGAGTAGTAAATCTCTTGTACGGCTAACTGGAGCCCAGGCAGCCCACGCGTCCTTGGCGCACACGTCGTCGTCGTTGAAGCCAGCCATATATTTTATCTGTTCATGTATGCGCATATATATACTTATTGCACGGTGCCTCCTAGTAGATCTATTCATTTGCCGACTGCCAACATCCATAAGCAAGCTCATTAGATAGACTAGGCTAGGAAAGCAAGGAAGGAAGGGAAGAGGGAAGAAGCATGGCGTCCACCGCTCGCCGGTTTGCGCAGTCCGCCTCCAGCATCGTCACGCGAGAACTGACGGCATCTCACAAGGTCACCTTCAATGCCTACAGCCCGTCGACCAAGATCCCCGTTAAAACCTTTTACCACTCATCGCCGATTTTCGAGGCGGGGGGCTACAGCTGGCAGATCAGATACTACCCCCCAACCTTTACAGGTGCTGGTGGTCCGGAGACGACTACATCTCCTTCTACCTCGATCTCGTCGACGCCGACCGTAGTGCAAGTCTCCCAGAAACCGACCCTCTCCAGTTCAAGCTCGCCTTGCTCGATCAAGCCGGGAACCCGGTGCCCGAACACAGCCGTTTGAAGCAAGAGTCCACCTTTTGGACCAGGAAGATGAATACAGCATCAGAACCACCAGATCCTTCTCCAGCCACGACCCCGCGGTGAAGTTGATCCGGTTCCGTGACTTTGTGAAACGGAAAGTGATCTTGAGACCTCTGGGTGTCTCAAGGATACCGTCTATGTCGACGATGATGATAATGATAGTAATAACAGCACTACTATCACGGTGCCTTCGTCCGACCTGCACAAGCACCTTCACAACCTCCTGTGGAAGAAGCAAGGGTTGCTGACGGCGCGGTCTCCAGTCTTCGAGGCCGCCATTGCCTCCTTGAAGAAGGAAAAATCTGGCTTCGGCGTCATGAAGATTGAGGGAATAAAGCCTAATAAAGTGTTCAAGGCGGTGCTCCACTTCATGTACACCGACTCGTTGCCATCTGATTATAAGATCCACACTGATGATGTGACCATGGCCCGAGACCTGCTTGCAGCGGCACACAGGTACCAGCTTGAGAGGCTCAAGCTGATGTGCGAGGATGCCTTGTGCAAGCGTATGGACGTGAGCAGGGTGGCTGCCACATTGGCGGTAGCCGACCAACACCATTGTGATGCACTCAAGGCTGCGTGTTTGGAGTTCATTGGACGCCCCGGAAACCTGAAGGCGATCATGGAAACTCGAGACTTTGAGAAGATTAGTCCGGTTGTTTTGATGAAGCAATTGGTCTGACAAGCTTATATCAAGTTATCATCATGCATCATCAGAGCTATATATATTCAAACTTATTAGTTACTAGTACTGTTATTATTAGTACACTATAATATATGATTGTTCGTTAGGCAATATATAAGTATTTATTTTTGCTTCTTTACAGACATCAAGCAGTGACCACACACCTTGTTTATTTCACACCCTCACATATTTCTCAGAGTCACCAACAACGTTTATTAATCTGCAGTATATACTTTCATAATGAACTACACGCCATGTAGTCATCCAGTCCCTTCGCAAATCTCTTTATATATTTTCTTGTAAATTATGAACAATTCTTTTCCCACAATTAGGCTACAATTATTAAAGACAATGCCAGCAATACATATTCACAAAAAAAAATCACGAGTGATCAAATGGCAATAGAATAATACTTCCCCAGACCCCAAGACAAGGATCTAAGGATGAGTGAGGGAGCCCACCTCTTTCTCTCTAGTCCAGTAAGAAACGCAGCCTCTGCTAGATCAACAAGAAGGCTTCCTTTACCACCCTTTGGTTCTTTACCGGCATACTCGCTAACAAACACCTGAAATATGATCATAGCAAACTAATTTTATTTATTTCCTGAGCACCTAACATTCAGTGATGCCAAAAATACAGAAAACTATAATATAATGAGCAGTACTTCATAGTTAAGACTCATCCTTCCAAAAAAAAAAAAAAACAAAAATGATGTCTAACCTTCAGTGGCGAATCTAGGATTTTAGCTTAGGGTATGCCGCTCAAAAAAATTTATATACAATTTGATAAATCCATTTTACCAATTTGATAATAATTATAAAATTAATAATATAATTTGGTATATATGCACAATTAACACAATAATACATAAATTCATGACTTAAATTGGAACCATCCAATATAAATAGTTTCAAAAGCCATACCGATAATTGATATATAGGCATAATAGAGTGCATGAGACTTGCAATGTTATTTTACTGATGATTTTATCCGACGATTTTCGAGGGACATAAACGTATTGATTATATCATCTTCATCAACTTAAAAGAAAATAGCTCGCTCAATGAAAGTGACTAGACAATCATCCAAAACACTATCTCTCATCTTATTTTGTAACTTTGTTCTCACTAAAACCATTGCAGAAAATACTCTTTCAACACTTGTTGTTATCACGGGTAGAAGCAATACCAATTTGAGAAGCTCGTAAAACATATCAGCATTGGATGGTAGACGTTCACGTCACGTGGACCAAGATTGGATTACTCTTTTCTTTTTAGTTTTTTTATTCAAATATACGTATAGCATACTATATACACATGCATACCCGGCATACCCTGTAGCTACGCCACTGCTAACCTTAATTAGGCCTAGTAAGTGAAGTCCTATCAAAATAATTCTGCATTTCAAACAGTTCATGAGGATAATAGTATTTACCTATTACTTCGTGATTGATTTCTTTAGAATAAAATTAAATAACTTTGTAAGAAAAAAGCATGTTATCTTGGTGAGGCAAA
The DNA here is from genome assembly GCA_030378355.1 of Eleusine indica. Classification (NCBI taxonomy): domain Eukaryota; kingdom Viridiplantae; phylum Streptophyta; class Magnoliopsida; order Poales; family Poaceae; genus Eleusine; species Eleusine indica. The sequence continues at coordinate 54,673,176 of CM059494.1, forward strand.
TATGGAGTATCCTTTACTATGTATTAAGTAATTAATGCAATGGATATGATGCAGTACAAATATCCTAGATTGCCAAGTAATTAATGCAATAGATAATAAATTAATGCAATGGATATGAGAATATCCTAGATTTCCAAGAAAAATAAGTGATTAGCTAAATATGGAGTATCCTTTATGTATTAAATTAATGTGATACAGTACAAATAGTTAAATTGATCTTTCATAAAAAAATATCTAAATAGATCTATACAATATTGTTAGATAATGAGAATTGATTTATTTATCTGTACATAATAGCATGCACGGAAAGAAGGAAGATTCAATTAATAATCACTACAGTAATCATCATTCAAATATGCAGTACAGTGAAGAGATTTCCTCAATTATTACTTCGTGTGTGATCAATTCACTGCATTAAATGTCAAGGAAACCTTTTTGTATATAAATAGTAAGGCATCTCATCCATCTCTCACGTGTAGAAGAAGCATCTAGCCACCATGAAGATGACCATGGCTTCCTCTTCCTTCTACGGAAGTGCGAGTGCTCTCTTACTTTTTGCACTCCTCTTCAACACCACCAAGGAGGTGACCGCGGATATCAATGTCGACCCACTGCTCTCAACATGTAAGAGCATCGCCACCGCTAACACGTACTTCGACGTCGAATTTTGCTTGTCGTCCCTCGGCTCCAGTAACCGGAGCCACCACGCGAAAAATGGGGTGGAGTTATCTAGCATTGCCCTGGACCTTCTCGCGGCCAACGTCACCAGTACATTAGCCAAGATCCATAGCCTGATGAGGGGCAACGGTGGCCACTACAAAGGTTCAAATGAGAGCTTAGTTTATCTTTATCTATGTCGAATCCAGTATATTTTCATACAAGGAGAAGAAGCATACTGCATCGCCGCCATCAAGGATGGCAAGTTCAATATAGCAATTTCACATCTAGAGAAGTCAGCGAGTTATGTGAAGGAGTGCGAAGATGGGTATAGCAAGGGTAACATAACGTCTCCGCTCACAACGGAGGACAACAATGCGTTCAAGCTCGTCAAGCTTGCGGCCGCCTTACTCAGTTCCCCGCATTGATGAGATAAGAAAATATTGTACCCTTTTTTTCTGCAAAACTTGGAGAATAAAGCATAAGTTTCACCTGTTTAATAAGGATGTGTTTTGCTGGAGATCACACTATGTGCACAGTTTACAGACGACGCGTAGGTTTAATAAGTAGCAACCTACCAAAAAAAAAAGAAGAAGGAATTGTCGTGTCGACAGAACTGTATCGTGATTGAAGAACAATGAGTAACGAGTTTCGTTGGGGTCGTGAGATTATCTCAGAAAAAACATTCGTATCATGCATGTGGGCAATTACGTACGAAACCTGTTACGGCGCCCATTGCATTATTGCACCACCAGATGACGCGCGCGCAGCCCTGGAGTGGTGACAGACACGCACAGGACAGGGGCGAGCCACACTATTCATTTTGCTAATCCCACACTAAACCTGCTCCGTGCCGTGTTTTCTGATGCGGCGCCATTGCCCAGGCCCAGGGACACAAGTTTTACATCTCATTCATCTGGAGAAGCCACGTGGCATGTTGTAGTAGGCAACCGGTGGTGCCGCTGCCGCCTGTCAGAACCCTCACTGACAATCGATCGGAGCATGCATGTGACCATGGGCATATTCTTCGATTCGCGTACAAGTAATGTCATCTGTTGTTATTACTGGAGGAATTTTGTTAGTGTAAGTAACCATGCATATATACTATACAGCAGCATGCATTTTGTCATGTTACCAATTTCACCACTGCTTTGCTTTGTTTATGTTACAGAAAGGTAGTAGTAGGTAGTTGTGCACCTGTTTGTTTTGGCTTCATTTTTGAGTTGCTGAAATTTTCGTACATGATACAGAGTTATATCAAAGGAGGTCAGCGCTGGCAACATTGCTATTACGAGCATAGTAGTCTGTTAATGGTGCGGTGGCGTTTGGCAAAGAAAGATAGGAAATAATGTGAAATGCCATGGCTGGCTTGCTATACATCATTGTCTCACCTCCTCTCTTATCCGAGAATTGATGTTCATATAGTCATATCGCAGTAGCTGGCAAACCCTTGCAGCAACAGCAAGGCAATGTTGTAGTTGGCAGTGCACTATAGCTATATGAGGGTATATAGACAGTAAGCTAACGCTGTCCATATTCCATCGCATTTCGGAAAGAAAATGACAGATGGAACGCGACAAAGACGACCACGTCTGCATGCAAGGTTTTGCCATGCCATGGCTCTGGGATTTGCTATCTTTTGTTTCTCGCATGCAGTGCGATCAGGTAAGGGCAGGGGTTAACAGAACATGTCGATATTGGGGATGATTTGATTTTGATTTTCAGTTTGGGGCACAAGAAATTGTGGCGTACACTTGCTACTTTGCACTGAAACTTGATGGTCTTTTTTGTGTCCCACTTGAGATTGTGAAGTGCCCCTGAGTTGACGATGTAGACAGCTACAAATTTGATTTGGTTGAGTTCTCGCCGTTGTGAACATACGAGTGGCTGCATCAGAATAATGCAGATTTTCTACTTGCCTTGCCTGCATGTATCTCCGATGAATCCAGTCGATTCTTTTTACGGCGGCGACCTTCTTTCTTGGGTACTACAAGACCCGCTTCACGGTGCAGAGATTTGAAGTTGCAAATCAAACGCGGATTCAGCACAGAGAGACAAGCACTAAAGAACACAGGGAGATATATTTGCCCAGAGATACCTGGCCAGGCACATCATATGTGCAGGGCTGACGACCACCTCACTTGCGTGTGACGCGTCCTAAACTCACAAACAATTTCGTCTCTTGGGCACATTTTGCTCGCAGTCGTCGCACGTCTCAACCACATATGGCATGTCGTGGTAGGCAAACCGTTCCGTTCCCTCGAGGTGGGGCCACATGTCAGGGACGGGCGACCGATCGGAGCATGCATGTTAACCATGGGTATACATTTTCTTTCGACTGGCGTAAGTAATGTCATCTTTTGTTATTTGGAGAAATTTTACTGGCGTATAAGTAATGTCATCTTTTGTTATTTGGAGAAACTCTGTTGGTGTAAGTAATAAATATGCATATATATGCATGCATGCATGCATTTTTGTCCTGTTACCAATTGCAATGCTGCTGCCTGTGTCGTTTATGCTACGCGCGAAAGCAGAGTAGTCCGTTGCTTCTGCATGTGCACCGAACCTTGGCTGTTTGTTTTGGCTTCACTTTTGATGATTCGCAGAAATAATTTCCGTTCATGAAATAGAATTAGCTCAACAGCTCCGAACCCTTTACAAGAAGCAATGTTGGAGTTATTATGGGGATAGTAATCAGTTAATGGTGCGTGGCGTTTGGCAAAGAAAGATAGGAACGCGTAGACGACGGCAAATGCCATGGCTGGCTTGCTATACAGAGTATCATTGTCCCCCGCCCCTCTTATCCTGTAATTCACATTTTTTTTTGACACAACAGGAGGGGCAAAAGCCCCTACTGACTATTTATTTATTTAAAATTTAAAAAAGTCTGTACATAGAGGTTTATAAAATGAAAAGGAAAAGAAAAAGAATTAACATTAAGAAAGAGATTCTAGCCATGATTTGATATCAGGAGAATATTTTGTCTTTGCCCTTAGCATAACTAGAGCAAACTCCTTCTTGAAATGATTTTTGCATTCGTCCACCAAAGGATCACTACCATTAAAGTGCCAACTATTTCTTTATTTCCAAATGCACCAGCTCATCAGTATTATGATCTCCATTGAAAAAGCATATTTTATTTTTTTCATGATATGTTGAATGACCCTTACTATGTCCCTTGTTCTCGGGTATGTAATACCAATTAAAGTCCAACATGCAACTGCAAAATGAAGAGTTCACATGTGTATGAATCCAATGTCATATTCTTTCTCCTTAACAAGCCTCTTGTATTCAATCTGTCTTTGAGAAACAGCCAGAAAAAGACTTTGTGTTTAAGTTGACAAGAGCTCTTCCAAAGCCAATTATGCATTGGGTGCACTACAGAAAAACCTAGCATTTGATTGTATGCTTTTGATGAAGAGAAAATCCCATTGCTCCAAATATATGTCCATTGATCTATAGTATCTAGGTTTTGTACTGACTATATCAAAATCTCAAGATCACAAAACTGTTGATAAGCTTCTTCAGATAAAGGCAACTGAGATAGGTCTTGTAAAGCCTCCATATTTAGCACCATGCTTAAAGAGACTGAGTCCTATGTTGTAAATGAAAATAATTGAGGAAATTCCAGCTTTAATAACTTGTCATTCCATAGATCATGCCAAAAAAGAATTATCAAACCATCCCCTGCATTGACTTGAGTTAAGCCCTTATACTTTGTGAGTAATTTAAGAATACTTTTCAACCAGAATGATCGAACTCTTCTTTCAGAAGGTAACCTTTTATTTGTATAATAATTTGACCATATCAATTTAACCCAGGGTAGATCTGCTTTACTAAAAAATTTATGCAGATTTTTCATGAGCAAAGCTTCATTTTGTATTCTTAGTTTGATGACTCCTAATCCACCTTTCTTTTTCAGTCTAGTCACCAGTTTCCATGCTGCTAAAGGAGGTTTCTTGGCATTAATATCAGCACCTCGCCACAGACAATGCATTCTATATTTATCAATTTGATTTATTATCTTAATTGGGAGTTTGATGCTGCATATATAATATGTAGAAAGTGAGGATAGAACTGAGTTAACCATTTGTAATTTCCATCCTTGAGTTAGGAACATTGCTGTGCATGCTAGTCTTCTTTGTATTCTATAAACCATTGGCAAGCAATCTTGAATTGTGGGTTAATACAATCCTAAAGGCAGGCCTTGATATGTGAAAGACAATTTTCCAACTTGATAGCCAAAAGTAGAAGCAAGATGTTGCATTCTCTCATTGTTGACATTGATGGGAACCATGTTTGATTTACTGAAATTCACTTTCAAACCAGTTTAAGAAGCAAACATGTTTAACAGTGCTTTTAGCATAAATAATTGTTGAGGGCAAGCTTCCATTATAAGTAAAGTATCATCATCATATTGTATTATGAGAAATTCTGTTGTATATCCCACTGATATTGGCAGTCTGAGGAGACCTCTATTTTTTGCTTCATTCATAATACTCTGCAAGAGATCTGCAGCCAAGACAAATAATAATGGAGATAGAGGATCTCCTTGTCTCACTCCTCTTTTACAATGGAATACTTTACCTGGTACACCATTTAGTAGTACTGATGAGGTTCCAGAAGTCAAAATTGCCCTGATCCATTGTTGCCACCTAGCTCCAAAACCTTTATGCTCTAAAATTTTTAGAATGACCTCATGTTCAATCTTGTCAAAAGCCTTTTCAAAATCTAGTTTGATAATAACAATTTCTTTCTTTGACTGATGACATATGTGCAGGTATTCAAAGTCCAGGTCAGACAATCTTGGATGGATCTTGATTTGATAAATCCATTCTGGTTTTGATGCACTAACTTGAGTATGACTTTTTGTAGTCTATCAGCCAAAATCTTTGTAATAAGCTTAATTGAAGAATTCAACAATAAAATTGGTCTATAGTCATTTACTGTTGTTGGTGAGTCGACATTTGGAATCAAGGTGATGTAAGAACTATTGATGCTCTAAATACAAAGAGTATTGTCATAGAAAGCTGAACAGAGATCATAAAAATCTTGAGATATAACTGGCCAATATTTTTTCATAAAATCTGTGTTGAAACCATCTAGTCCAGGAGATTTATCACTTGATAGGTTCTTAATGATATTGTCAATTTCCTCCATAGAAAAAGGGCCCTCTAGTTCCTCTACTAATTCAAGCAATTCACTAAGATCAAACTGCATGTCAGAGAATTCAGAGGTTGACAATCTATCTTTGTAAGCTTCCCATAAGAGTGTTGCTTTTCCTTCATAAGAAAATATATCCTAACCTAAGCTATCTCGCAGAGAGGTGATGGCCTTTCTTTTGTACATCATTGTAGCATGTGCATGAAATTTTTTTGTATTTTCATCACCAAGTGTCACCCATTTTATCTTACCTCTTTGCCTCCAATAAGTCAACTGTTGTGACAACGAAGTCTCCAAGTGTTCTTGAACAATTACTCTAAAATTCCATTCTTTCAGTGATAAATCTCTGAATTCCTCCAATGTATCAAGAAGTAACAGCATTGATTTTGTATTAGTAATGGTAGCTGCTAAATTTGAAAGAGTTTTTTTGCCATGCTCTAAGAACCCTTCTTAAGTTTTTAAATTTGGCCACCACTCTTTTAGCTTTATCCACTTTTTAAATTTGTAATTCACATTTGGTTGGGCCATATGCCCATACCTGCCTAATTTTGTCCTGATGACCAAATCCCATTCGCTCCTCGTATCACATGGCTGTGATCAGGTAACAGAACACAAGAAGTGGAAGTGGAGATTACACTGTACTGGAATCTTTTTAACTTGCTACCTTGGCTTGCACTGGAACTTACTTAGCCTGAGTTCATGATGTAGAAAACAGGCACAGTTGCTTTATTCTCGCCGTTCTGAACATCCGAGTGGCTGCGGATGCAGTAGTATACCAGTATCTCTCGTATGAAACAAATCGATTTTGTTTTTGTTGTTCCCTTGCGACTCTCATGGCGGGTGGGTAGTAGCTCGTTCGTCAAACTCAAGCTTGACGCTCGCGCGACCACCACCAGCTGATGGCGACCAAGGCCAAATCGTCGACCCAAATGAACGTTCCTGAGGCACCACCAAGGTAGCAGAACGATACGATTAATTAAACTGGATCTCGGTAAAAGCTTAATTATATGCAAAAGTGTTAATTAGAATCCTGGTCATTTTGGTTTTTACTGTCTCTCGTCTAGCTTCAAAAAGGAACATGGCGTGTACGCATAGTGCCCGACTTGGAACAAGCAAAAGTAAAGCGTGTCACATACTCACATTTCCGTTTTACCCTCTTGTGTCCCTCCACAACTACTGATCGACGATCGCGACGTTTTGCCTACTAACGTTTGTATCTTTGTTGGTACAGTAGGGAGGGCGATCGTCCCTCCCTGACATGTGGGCCCGACTCCATGGACGTCGCCGGCCGAAACAAGATCACTCTGACGCCCCCCACGCCCACGCGCGCCTCTGGCCTCGGTTGCAGGCCGCCCTGCTTTGCTATGTCACCCCTTCCACGTTTGCGCCATGGCCTACTTAAAGCAGCACAGCCTCCTCCTTCCCCAACTCGCACTTCTGCCGCGCCCCGCGTGCTTGAGCGCATTTCCTCAGGTGACTCACGTACACGCCTTCGATTCTCGCATCTTTTTTCTCTTCTGATTCTCTGTTCTAGGCTGAGCTGATGAGCGAGTGAGCTGTTCGGTGTTTCCCTTTGAGTTCTTGGTTCTGTGAGTGATTGCTTAGCCTCCATTCCGTTGCAAGTTTAATGTGCTTTGAGCGGCGATCCCTAAGCGTTTCTTATTTGTGTCTGTTTGAGGATTTGCCCTGTAGGAGCTGACAGTTTTGATTTCTACGGAGATCAGCCCCCTGATCCAGTGATCATTTTTTACATTCTCCTTTGTTTCATATATACCCTTGTACCTTTTCAGCTGATTACCTTGATCTTATCTTAATTCTCGCTTGCAATCTTATTTGTTGTTTTGCCTTCGGGTTGCTGTTCTTTCAGTTTCATGTACGCTGACTGAGAATCACCTTTCTTTTTTCTGAATGCAGCACAGCGCATATGGCTTCCGGACAAGTTTATTCCTGTGCTATCATCGTCTCCCTCCTCTTTTCTGTGAGCTGCTGCAACAATGGCCTGGCTGCAGACCTGGAGTCGCATCAGACAGCACGACTAGATGTTGATGCTTCATGGAAGCTTGCCCGGAAGGTCCCTGAAACATTGTTCGGACTATTCTTTGAGGTGGGATCTTGCTCCTGGCCTCCTGCTTCAACTTCCATTTTGTTCATGTTCTTATGGCGTTGCGCTTCTCTGATTGTTCCAAGAAAGGTTTTGTGCTGTGTTGTAGTTTCATCTCCTCTGTAGCATTTGTTCATTCCGCCGTGCACTCGTTTAACTACCGTAGCACCGCACATCCATGTCTTATTTCTAGTTTTATCTAAACAAATGTCTCATTTCTAGTGATTTCTTAGGGAACTTTAATTTTCTAGCACATGCAAGAGAGCAAAGGTAGTACCCATCTTGGTTTCTAGCTTATTTTGCTCAAAACCAAATAAAATTGTAAAATATAAGGGAAGAAGATGAAGTGTCTGTTGCGGTTTGTAAATTGTAATGGATTTAGGCAGGGAAAAATTTCCAACTCTGACCTTCGATCTCACCATTTGAAATAAAGTGTCTGTATGTGCTGATTTGAGATCAAATTGATTTCATTTTCACTGCAAGGTAAAAACATATGAACTTCCGGTATTATCCAGTATTCGTGATAACTATAACATTGACTAGCACAGTGGGAGCCTCTCCTGCTGTTTCTGAGTCAAAAAAAAAAAAAAAACCCTATAACATTGACTACTGTAGGAGATTAACCACGCTGGATCCGGCGGACTTTGGGCAGAACTTGTTAACAACAGAGGTACTACTATTACTTCCAGTTTTTCTAGGGAATATATTACTCTTGTTAACACAGTGGGACACCTAGTAGCATTTTTTTTCAAAACCTTAACTGTCAGCAGCATATATCTGAAATGTGCCTCATAACAGTGAAGACAAACCAAATGGTTTAATTTAACTAAAACAAAAGAGTAAATTGCTCCTTCGTCCAATTGGAGGACACCACATTTCTTATACAAGGACAATTCTAAAAGTTCTATCAACCGTGTTATTGTCTTGAATTCTTTATGCTCCCGATTGGTTAACTCAGTTATGTCTCTTACATTATATTAAACAACTTTGAGCTAACCAACGACAACAAGAAAAAAAATGCATGGAGGAATAACTAAATACTGTGAAATTCAAATTAAACCAGCAACAGATGGGAACAGAATTCAACCTTTTCTATCACTTGCATAGTTTAGTTTAACTAACTCTTTTTGTTTTAGGTTTTGAAGCAGGAGGACGCCACACACCTTCAAACACAGACCCATGGGGCACTATTGGAGATGAATCTTCCATAGCTGTGATGACTGAACAAGTTTCTTGCTTCACTAGAAACATTGTTGCCTTAAGAATGGAGGTATTATGTGACAAGTGTCCAGCTGGTGGTGTTGGCATCTACAACCCTGGATTCTGGGGCATGGTAAGACCTTTGTTTATGTTTTTGTGCGTAATGCCATCTTTCCACGGGATTAATAATAGATGCACCTAGATTTCGCGTTTTTTTAAAGCGCCTAGATTCATGTCACTCGCTGTATTGTTTTTTCCTATGAGTTATTTCCACCTTTCCCTTTTGGTTTCATCTCATGTTTACATTTGATTTTCTAGAACATAGAAGAAGGAAAGATGTATAATCTAGTCATGTACGTCAAATCACCAGAATCTGTGGAGTTGAGAGTTTCACTCACTTGTGCAAGATCTTCAAGTGCATTGCCAAACCTGGCATCAGCTTCTATACAGTATGGATCTTTTCCCTTACATGCCGTGTAATTAGAAGTTGTTCTTCATGGATAATTGCTATAACTTCATATTGTACGACTGAAGGGAAATTGATATGGCAAGTTGGAATAAAATAGAAGTGCAATTATTAGCTCAAGGAACATGCAGAACTTCAAGACTTGACATAACAACTTCCAAAAGGGGAGTAATATGGTTTGATCAAGTGTCACTCATGCCTTCAGATACATACAAGGTGCTTTAAAGTTTTTGTTCTTTATTTTTTTTGCTAGGAATTCAGCACCGATAAAAGATCTATGTGGAATTTTTTTCCTTGCACCTTTCTTCAAATTATCAAACATAATTGAGTTAATATTGCACTGAGAGTTCACCTTGCAAAATAATGAGATCAAATAAGATGATCTGTATTCATCTGTGCATAAATTTGAAATAAAATTTAATCACCCCTTTCTATCAAAAGATCATCCTTTACTTTGGTAATGATATGAGTTTCTAATTGCATTGTATTCTACACATACAGGGACACGGTTTTCGCAAGGAACTCATACATATGCTTTTGGATTTGAAACCACGCTTCCTACGATTTCCTGGTACTTTCCATGTTTTTTGATTGAAGTGGGTCTTGACTGTATTCATTGATTTCTCTCTGAACTTCTACTTTGCTTTAGTATAGACAAAAACTAGAATACAAGTAATAACATGAATCATGCTTTGATCATGATATAATAGAAAGCTACTGAGTTTTATTTTAGGCTGAAATGTTTGATCTATCAATTCTTCCATCCATTCTTTATAATACATGAACCTCACATGATTCACTGAGAAAGTTATGTCTTGAGATGTACCTTCTAAGATTTGTCTAGTTGACCAAAAAGAGAAATTATGGCCGATGGCATCCGAGGCCTTTTTTAGAGGAATGTACAGTAGGGGAGGCATTTTATTTTATCTTGTAGTATAGCCTAACACATGAGAAAACACCTTATTATACGTTTTTTCAAAAATAAAGACTGCAACACTAATTATATACCTTTTAAGGACCAAGGTAAACTACTTTGCAAACACATTAATTGCCATTTTAATGTCGCATTCTAGTACATTTCTAGGGAATTCTTGAAGTATTACTGCTGCAGTATAACTCAAATATTTATGGTGCGTTAATCTGGAATGACATATTTAAAATTAATGGTGAAATAATTCAAAAGGGTAGTCTTCTTATGTTTTCCATGAAGCATCCCATATGTTTGTCTTGATAGATGAGCGGAAATGCATAATTGAGTTCAAATATTTTTGTGTTAACTTCTTGTAGGAGGCTGCTTCGTTGAAGGCAATAAGTTGCAAAATGCTTTCAGATGGAAGAATACTGTTGGTCCATGGGAAGAGAGACCTGGACACTATGGAGATGTTTGGAACTACTGGACTGATGATGGCCTTGGATTTTATGAGTTTCTCCAGGTAAATAAGGCTTAAAGTCATCTGAGTTTGCCTCTTTTGATTTCACCTGACTGATCATACGTTTATTTTGAAATGATCACAAAAGCTTGCAGAAGACCTTGGTGCTCTGCCGGTCTGGGTTTTCAATGCTGGTAAATATGACTGCTTAATTTACATTTCTTTCCTTTTCTGTTATATCTTGAACCTTTTATAGCAAACCTGTTAAGTTCATGGAATATTTATTTTGAATAATAGGAATAAGCATCAATGATGGACTTAACAGCAGTATGATTTTACCTTTTATCAAGGTACATTTTGAACTACCTATATCTTTCATTGTTTGCATGTCGCAACAGAAAATTTTCCTTATTCAATGAACTGCCGACACTTGTTGTTTTGAGTGTTTTAATCTATTGTGTAAGAAAAAATCATGTAAGAATTTGTTTTCAGAATTTGAATGCCAGAACCACTATAATGTTTATTGTTAGATGTATATGTATTCTTGTAGTTTTCCTGTTGTATAAGGGGATTTGTGCATATTTACCCACACCTGTACATGTATATATTTGGGTCTAGTGCCCTCATTATGAATACAGTAGCATTTATATGCTTAATAGAATTGATCTTTATAAAAAGGAAAAGAGAACAAAATAAGACTGGTTAGTTCATCACCTATGCCCATATTCCTAAAAATAGTTATTTGTTCCTTCCGTCTCTTTCTATCAGTCATAGCAGATAAAATGCCAACAGTGCACATTTCTCAACGATTCTAAATTCATTATTTCTTGAAAATATTTCTTTGTTCTATGACAGGATGCCATTGATGGCATTGAATTTGCAAGGGGAGGTCCAGAATCAAAATGGGGATCTCTTAGGGCTGCGATGGGTCATACAGATCCATTCCCACTTAATTATGTCGCAATTGGAAATGAGGACTGTGAGAAGAGATTTTACCTTGGTAAGTTTTGGTTATAACTAACACATATAGGTTTTGAAGAACCTATTTTTTTCTTTCAAATTTCTACCTAACCGTTTTTTGCAGTATCATTAGCAATAATTTACATATTTATCTAGGACTGAAAAATATCATTTCCAAGTGTAATTAACTTAGTCCTGCTCAATTTGATATTCTTTACTTTGTCTATATATACAAGAACACTGTATGTATGCTTTAGTGTAGAGAACTACCATGAATATTCTACTCCTACAACTGATATTTTTTATTTGTTCTTAACAGGAAATTATATTAAATTTTACAATGCGATAAGACAGTCATATCCTGATATCCAAATAATTTCAAACTGTAATGGTTTGAAAGAGCCGCTAGTCCATCCTGCTGATTTTTATGATTTCCATGTAAGCTCTTTGTTATCTAAATCATTTGTTATCATTTGTCCTTGTTTACATTAGCCCTTATTGTTTGCTAATTTCTAAGCTTTCTGTTGCCCTATATATATTGTTAAAAACTGAGAGTTTACAACTTTGCATCCTTTTTTGTAGATATACACCAATGCTACAGATCTTTTTCTCAGGAAGAGCATGTTTGACAATGCATCTCGTATGGGGCCTAAAGTATGTTTTAATTTTCATTTTGCATAGATCAAGGATTTCCCTTGCACAAAATATTTTCCTTATGTTGTGATGTACTTATTATTATATTCTTGATCTTTCTGATTTTACTGAAAATAATTCTGGAAGATAGTTTGTTTCATCCTGTTTTTCACCTTAATCTCATATTAGTCTCCCAAATTTCATATGAAACCCGAGTAAAAAAAAATAGATATGAAAGTGGCATAAACTCAGACTAGATTGTGGGTACCTTTAATGATGATTGAAAGAAAATTTGGCTTTGCACATAACTGCATGAGACATAATCTAGGTCTCTTCTATAGCAAAACTCATTTCGGTGTGTGTGTGTGTATGTGTATGTGTGTGTGTGACTTCCCAACAGTGCATATTTCATTAAAATTATGGTGCAAACAACATTTATATATGCACATCAAACTAAGGAATGTGATCTAGCCATTAAAGAATGATTTGTTTGAGTTCCCCAGGCACCAGAATGAAGATGGATAATTCGTTATTTGAATCTTGAGGTCCAAAGCTGGACTGTTGGCCTTTGTCCCTCAAATAATTTCCTATTTGGCTGTTTCAAAACATCCTAATTTTCCGTGCTGTGGTTATAACAATTTCCATGAAAGTTGATTGGGTGAAAAGAAATCCCCTTGGGCATTAGGTACCCTACTGTGGACACCCAGAGAATATGCTGGTATTTGTATTTTCCGCCAAAATATTCTGTATAGGGCGTTCAAAGAATAGGTGACCTTTTGATTCCTCAGCACTAGCGGAGCACATAATACAGTGGCTGCTGGAATGTCATTTTAATAGAGGATGTATGTTCTACTCTTCAGTAGGATCCAAGTGTTTTGTCTCCCCATTAGCAGCAGCGTATGAAAACTGTCTGGACATGCTCTTCAATTTCCAGATTAAGCAGAGAGTAGTTCTATGTTATTTGTTGAATAACAGCTTTACCTTTTATTTTTCACTTGAAGCACGTTAGTAGTCCTTTGAGGCTAACTGATTATTTGTGGAACAATTGTATCTTTCTTTATCAGCATAACGGTGGCCGGTGGTTATCTTGATTATCGTCTTTCTCAGATTTTGGATAGAAGGTACTCCTTAACACTAATCCACTCATTGTGTAATGATACAGGCTTTTGTCAGCGAATATGCAGTTGTGAATGAAAAAGATTATAGCAACGCAACCCTTTTTGCTTCACTGGCTGAAGCTGCTTTTCTCACATCATTAGAGAAAAATGGGTGATCTCTCCCTCCCTCCATTCTTGTTCTATCCGTATAGTCTATGCATAAGTTAATGGATGAAATTCGAGTTTTGACAGTGTCTTTATAATTGTGGCTACACAGCCTTGATAATTTTGATTACCTTTCCAAATCGAGGTGGCAAAAACCATGCTCATGATGTACAAGATAAATAATATGAAAAATCCCTTTTTTGTTTGTGATATTCCAATTGAACATAACTTCTTATTCAACTGATGCATATTCTAAAAAGTAATAATTGGGGTAACATACAACTGTTAACATAGAGCAAAATGGAGAGTAAATAAGATAACTATCTCTATCATAATTCTTTGCAGTGATGTCGTGGTGATGGCAAGCTATGCACCACTCTTTCTAAACCAGAACGATCACAAGTTAGTATTGCACTGTATATTCTTGCATTGCCTTAAACTATTTGCAATTGTAATGATGGGATGAAAATATGATTATCAGATGGCAACCGGATGCAATAGTATTCAACTCCTGGCAATACTATGGAACTCCTAGTTACTGGATGCAGACATTCTTCCGTGAATCAAGTGGTGCTCTGGTTCATCCATTCAAAATCACATCCAACTACTCTAGTTCGTTGGCAGCATCTGTGATTACCTGGCAAGACAATAGGAACGTGTTCCTGAGAGTGAAGGTAAATCAAGCTTTTATAGTGTTCTCATGATTTCATTAGATCGAGGATTGATGTCTGAAATGACCAAATCTACTGAGTTGCACGTGTTGACCTTCAACCTCTACAGATCATAAACTTTGGTCCTAATGTTTTGAATGTCACAATATCTGTGACTGGACTCCAGTCTGGTGTTAACTCACTGAAGTCAAGTTTTACTGTTCTCACGTCCAACAACATGTTGGATGGAAACTCCTTTGAGAACCCCCAAAAGGTAACAGAATACTTCAAAAAAAAAAACATGTTAGGTTCAGTATTGGATTTAGCAACCTTTTACGAACTTCCAGGAACCTGTTATACTTAATCAAACACAAAATGCTAACATGATTCGTTCATTTGAATGATGCAGGTTGTGCCGGTTACCAAAAAGCTGCACCATGCAGCAGAAAATATGCAGGTGCTGCTCAACCCTTACTCGCTCACTGCATTAGATCTCTCTGTGAATGAGATGTGAAGCATGAGTAATGGTGACGACCTGGCCGCTTAGTATACTTTAGGCCAGACTAACTTTAGTTACTCTAGGTTAAGGAGTGTGCAGTTGTAACTTGATTCAAGCAGCACAGTTGCTACTTCTTACCTATTTTTATTCGTATGACATGCTTAGCAACTAAAGTCACATTCGAAACCATGTAACCTTAAAAATTATAAGTACTAAATGTTACTTACTATGTGAAAAAAAGAAGAATTGTTACTACATATCAAGACATTATTACTGCTTCTGAAATCTAGTTGGTACATACTCTAGGAAAATGATGCATGGGGTACATGATAGACAAACATTTTTGTTAAAAATATTGATTCTATTTTCTGGAAGGATGGTGAACGTACGACTAGATTCACAAAAGAGATTTGTTACTATGTTTGGGAGGTACCCTCTGGTTCCTCTCCCCTCAGTTAATCTCAGCGGTTCATAAAAAAAGTTAATTATGAGACCAATTAGTTGTAATTAAGGGTACTTAGCAATTGCATCCTCTTTAATTCACGGGTCTCTTCTTCCCCACGATCCAAAAATCCTCTCCCTCCGCTCTCTTCTAATGTCGGACTCGATCCTATCCCCTGCAATTCACCGCAACGTCGTCATGTCTGCCCGTCCTTGCCACAAACCTAAACTAACTGGCCCGACTGCCCAAATAGAGCTTCAGGCTCCTTCTTCCTGGTGAAAGCTCCATGCTTCAATCCATGGTGGGTGACGGCCGCATGACAGAATCAAATATATGAAGAAACATGAAGTGCGCAGAAAGGAGTTAAAATGAGATCCTTGTGAGCCTCTGCTTCCTCTATTGCGTCATAGGGACACTTCTTTTGCTGGTTGTATCACGTGAGGAGTTGTTTGAGGCTTTGAGCAGCTGCATGGTGCCCTAGCGTCCGACACCGAACCAGGTAACCACAGTCTCGATGGAGAAACAAAAGGTGCATTCCACGGAGGTCCTCGGGACAAATGTTGTCCAGATCGTTGGGGTTCGCTGGCAACATCATACAAAAGAGAGGCACGGAAAGTTCAGGAGGAAATAAAACGGTTGGTCTATGAACATCTTGGCCATACTAATATTGTCGATGAATGCACATACAGTAGATGGATATGTAATAATGATACTGATTCTGAAGTTACCATTCTGCCCTTCATCTAATTAGAAAGAGTGCTTATTGGCATGAGAATATTTGGTACTCGTTCACAACTTAAAGTATCTTTTAGTAGGTATGTAACCTCTCTATTTTAAACCGTTAAATCTAAGACAACCAACGGTTATTATTAACTTCAACACCATAACAAACCTCTTCACAAAAACGTTGAATTTGTTGTTTCAAAATGTTGACAACCAATTCGTGCGCTAACTTGGAGGGGGTAATATATAGAGCAAATTCCTTCTATGTCATCAAAACTTATACCAATCCCTTATGAACCATCCAAAATTATAGCTTCTCTTACATACCATTATTTCAAATTTTCAATCCCCTATGTGCCACCTTTGCTATTTTATCTATTAGATGATTGTTAAATTATGATACAATAGACCAATCTGTCCCAAGATGAAATTTAGAAAATTTCAGAAATATTATTTTTAAAACTATGGATGAATTCCCACATGGATATAATAAAATTTTTATTTTTTTATTATAATGCTGGTATTAAAAATGTACCAAAAGGTAAAATAATCACATTTTTTTTATTATGATACAACCAACAAAAATTTCATATAATTTTCTAGATTCCATCTTAAGGCTATATTGGTCTTTTCTATCATTATTTAACAATAATATGATAGGTTAATACCAAAAATAGCACATAGGAGATGTAAAATTTAAAATGATGGCATAGAAGAAAAGTTGTAATTTTGGATGGTTCATAAGGAAACGGTATAATTTTTGATGGCGCATAAGAAATTTGCTCTAATATATAGGGTTGCTCAGAATATAGGTCGATCTTTGTGTACAAGAGATACCCCTAATCACATCTCTCTCCAGAAATGAAAAGTAGGAATCATTCGATATTGTTCCTCAATCAAAGTTTATTATTATATATATACATTCCTTATAACAAGATCTATTTTTACATTCATATATTCGTTTCTTAGTTTTGGGTTGGGTTGGTTGAAGGAAGGATAAAAAAAAAAGGTAATACGAGCACTTTCTCTCTCGATTGTACGTGTGATTTGTCGAATAAAAATCTCATAAATTCTCTGATTTAGTGCACCAAACATTCCATCGGTTATTACATACGATGGAAAGAATGGCCAATGGAAAGAATGAGTTAACGACGAAGATTATGCAATCGCCACACAATCGATTACATACCATGCGAGGGGATCCGCGCTATCAACTCATTTAAAGCACAGATCATGCAACAAAAGCTCAGCTAGCGTATAAATAAAAATAGAAGGTGCCCGTCCCCGCACAAATCTCATCATCCGTCACCATGAAGGTGATCACGGCTTCTTCCTTGGTTCTTCTCTTTGCGCTTGTGTTCTTGGCCACTCACAGTAGTAGCCAGCAAATCGATCCTCTACTTCCGATATGCAAGACCGTCGGCGGCGGAAGCATGTATGTCGGCATCGACTTCTGCCTTTCTGCTCTCGGCTCCGATAAACGGAGCCACAGCACCCAGGGATACCGAGACTTATCCATCATCGCCGTCGACCTGTTGACGGCCAACGTCACCAGCACGGCGGCGAAGATCGACGGTCTACTGCAAAAAGGCGGCAGCGATGCAACGACGACGACGATCAAGTGTCTCCAGTCGTGCCAAGCTCTGTACAAGGACATAGCGGAAAGGCAGCCAGCCTGCGCCGCTGCTGTGAAGAAGGGCAGCTTCAAGGAGGCGCAGGCGAGCCTGCAGAAATCGGCGAGCGCGGCCAAGGAGTGCGAGGCCGGGTTCGGCAAGAGCCGTGTGGCGTCGCCGTTGACGGTCGAGGACGACGACGCGTTCAAGCTGGCCAAGCTTGCCGATGGATTGTTGGATTACGCCGCCTAATAATTATAATGAGAGAAATTATTGTATTCCGATGTCGCAAGGATCATCGCCTTGGTTTTTTTTTTTGTGAAATCTCAATCATTTTTAGCTCTCTCGTAAACAAATTAAACAATGATAATTAAGTTAAGATCGACAACCTGCTGCATGCTAGGTTTAACATAAAACGTCACCAGCACGTCGGCTAGGATCGACAACATGCTGCAGGTCGTGGCACCTGCTTGAGATCGATCAGGATGTCAGGGAAGGACCGAATGCTGGAGGCAATTGACGATTCAATGTGATCAAAACGCTGCATCTTTTCACAGGGAGCACAACACATCATTTGTCACGTCCCAGCCGGCACTATATGTCTATATTGGAACAAAAGAATGAAAAATGAAGATCAAGGCGACAACAAGCTTGGGAGCTGGAACGTCCTCCACCGTCACCGGCGCGGCGACGCCACACGGCGCCTGCCGAGAACCTGTCCGTCCCCTTTGGCAAAGTCGTCCAAGGCTGGCAACGCCGCCCGGATTATTCCACACTCATCCAAGCCATCCAGTGGGCTGTACACTCCGAGGGCCGCTCCAACCATGTTCACGTCCACTGGCTTCATGCCCAAACCTGGAGCCGCTGGAAGTGCAGAGGGTGGACCTCCCTTCACTTGGATGCTCAAAAAATTGGCCAAAGAATGAAGTATATGTATGCGTATTTAATTTGATGCATGCACCCATACACAAGAAACGATGACCAGAATCGTGTTTCTTCTGAGTGTAAAATGCAAGCATAGAAAATCGTGTTTCTTTTGAAGTACATGTATGCATGCACCGGCACCCATACACTTGAATGCGTATTTAATTGTTGTTATTAAGTATATGTATTCTTAACAACAAGAGTTATGGATATAATTCACAGTGTAGTACAGAGTTTTATGAAGAATTTTTTTCATGCTATCTGCATATTTGAATGCCCGGCTAATACATCCTGCCACCCGCGTGAAGTTGTGGCCCCGCTCCGCCCTACTGCCGCACTCCGACCCCTCCCGGAAGCGCTCCTGCACGAGCAAGAACAATGCGCGCCGCTGGCCACTGCGCTAGGAATCATTGCCTCCGCCCAGTCGAACGTGTCGTCCTCCCAGCCTCCTCATTCTCTCCACGCCGTGTCTTAGCTCCAAGACTGTTGAACGGGTCTGTAGATCCTCCTGCTATTCTGAGGTCCTCTAAGCTCTTCTCTCTTCATGTTCGAAGTCTAATTGATCGAAACAAATGGTTTTGGATCCATGGAACATCCAATTTGTTATCGTGGAACATTCGACTGACGAACATGTTTTGTTTTTACATGGTGGAACATTTGTCAGAATGTGAAAGAGAATGGGTATCGATTGGAGGAAGAAGCCCATGCTCAATTGTTTTTTAAATTTAGCAAAGTTTATTAAAATTTAAAAAATTCTTACAAATCTATTTAAATCTGTCAAAGTTTTTCTTTTAAAAGTAGCAATAACCTTTCAAAATCTGTTGTATTGTACATGGCTTAATGATAAAAGGTTATGGTAAAATCATAAAAGGGTAAGTTGGTCTTTTCCTTGTGTATTTAACACCGTCAAACTGTTGGTAACTGAGGTCCTGTTTGGATCCACTATAGATTCGTAAAATCAGATTTTGTTTTGAGATTTTAGAATCCGGATTATTTACAAAATTTGGGTGGTAGTGTTTGGATACCAGATTTTAGAATCTATAATTTCAGTTTTTTTTGCTAATGACCTGTCTGCCCCTTAGATTTTTTAAACGTAATCACATATAGCTCCCGCCAACACTATGTTTGGCGCCAAAACTTGAACACTAGTGCGTGTATGCACTTTGCACATATTCCAAGACAATGCAAATTTGAAGCATCCGAATGAATAGCACATGGTTCTTGCAAATCTAAAAACTGTAGTACACACAAATATAATGTAACACAAATTTCACTCATCTTCAGATATCAAAATATTACATATGGAATCACAAAATGCATTCATGTTGATATCCTGTCCAACCTGAGTGTCATCACCGGTTTGTTGAGGAGAATTTTGTATCGGCATTGGCATGTAGGTTTCACTTAACATACTCTCTCGGATGAAATTATGAAGGGTCATGCATGCTAAGATGATTTTATTTTGCTTCTCCAACAGGTATGTGGGTATCCCTAACAAAATCCTCCATTTCATCTTCAAAACTCCAAGAGATGAATGGTAGTAATTGAATAGCTCCTTCCTTCCTCGTGGTCGTGGACCTTGATGAAATTCTGGTAAATGATATTTTGTCCCCTTGTATGGTGCAAGATAGCCTTGTTTGTTTGGATATCCCGAGTCGACAAGATAAAATTTACCTACAATATCATAAGCCTTATATATGAGCATGTATGAACAATTTGTCAAAAGGGTAGGAGATTGTGTGCGTGAGAGAGAGGCGTCACGTGCGATTGAAACCAGGGTAGTGCGGTGGCAAGGTCTGTAATTTCAGCGAAGTTAATGAAGGATAGGAGGTAATTTGCCAAATAAAATCTGGTTTTAGCTGGGGTTGAGAAGATTATGGGATTCATAAAATCTGGGGTAGTAGATTTTAGAATTCCAAAAAATATCTAGCCTGTTTGGAGGCCTCATAGATTATATAATTCAGTTTCTTAAAATATCATGGGATCCAAACAGGGCCCGAATCATGGTGAAAACTTGCTTCAGTTTAAAAAAGTTATGATAAAATCACAAAATTATAGATTCGGGGGTACAATCACAACCGAACAACAAATCGATGGTAAAAACACAATTGCCTCATATTTTAAATAAGATGAATGGTCAAAGTTGATTAAAAAAGTCAACGGTGATAACAATTTAAGAGCGGATGGAGTAGCTAATAGACACGAAGAAAAGAGATAAATAAGGTGTCTTTTTTCGTTTTGTTGGAGGAGCTAGTCCGAGTTATCCTGACTAATAGGATTATAATTAGTCTCATATTTGACTAATAATTAGCCTTTCTATGAATCCACCTGTTTGGATCCTCTAAGAACTAAAATTAGTCAACTAATAATTAGTCCCATAGATCCAAACAAGACCTTTGCTAGAACAACCATCCAGACCAGCTCCATCGGTGTCAGTTGTGCTGTGTAGAACCGGAGTGAAAGAACCATGTTGGCAGGCAGAGGAGCATCAAAGCAAATGAGCTGGCTGTCGAAGCAAGAATGAGATCAGTCATAGTCGGTTGATGCGGCCTATCAACTATTGCCAACAATTGTAGAGGTGTCGCTCCTATAGTCAGGGAGCCCCAACCCCGTCCACTCTTCGCGCACCTGCATTTATGTCCCCCTCCCCTCCCCAATGTAACACTGAACATTCCAACATTTCATCAAAGGATGCGTGATGCAGACACGCATCTAACACTCGTATAATAATATGGTGAAACTATTCATGAATTATTATGTGGGTTATAATGTTGTGTGCATCTTGACTAATGCAATCATTGCATCTGGTTCAAATTTAATTTGTACCACGTGCCCACTCGGGGGGGGGGGGGGGAGGGAGGGGGGTGTACTTTGTACCATGTGTCGACTCCGCGGAAGGGGGGGTGGCATGGGTACCATCACTGTTCATATGCACTTACACCCACGTAAACTTTGAATATATTGTCCTTATTTTCAATAGCAATATATTTAACTACAAATGAGCCAGGGTGTCCCATTATAGCTCTAACAAAGCCTCACGTTGATTTTGTATTTCCCATAGCAAACTTAAGACTGTCAATTGCATCTTATATCAATATAGCACAATATCCTCAAGCAATGAAATTGAGATCATGATGATATATAAGCTTGAAAAATATGTTAATATGGTTAGATATGGTATTAGAGGCATAACATACATTTAAACCAATTGTATTAGTTAGTGTTGCCTTAAGAGTGGTAAATTAAATAATTACACTAACTGTGTGTTTCATCTAAAATAGAGACACATGGCTGAGAAACATAAACTTATATGTGTTTGTGTAATTCAATTTCTAGAAATTAAGTCCATGTAGTTTTTCCTTCTAACAAGATTAGCAAGTTTGCCTACATTAAATATGCTTATAAAAATAATTTAGAATGAACAACTAAGCTTAATAGCAGTGATGGAGCTTGAGGCAAATTCAGGGTGAGGGGTTTCAAGAAATAGCCTATTTAGTCAAATAGCTACTTTTCCTCAAGGGAAAAATGCAAACATGGGTGGAGGGGAGGGGGGGGGGGGCAAAGACCCCCTCTGGTCCATCCTGCATCACAGACTTTGGTTTTGTGCATACACTAGATTGACACCAAGATCTTTTGCTAATTTTCATGTAAATTCAAAATTACACATGTGGTAAGCATGCAAGGTGAGATGACACTAAAAAATATTTACCTAGAGAAACTCAAAATATCCAAGCCAATGTCGGTCCAGTAATTCCACACATCTTCATACAAAAAATAAAGCAAACATACATATTGTAACTCAACAAGTATTTTTTGAGTATTGTTGTAAAGTTAGTTCTTTCAAATCATCAACATCACGAATTTAAAAACTATGCATGATGGTAACCATATGCAAAATATAAAAATGCTAAATTAATTCACCTTAAATTTTAAAATGGCATTCCGATTTAATTCACCATTAGTTTTTAATGAGTTATCAAAGAATTTTAAGTGTTCATGTACTACATTTTTAAAAAAGTGTGTATATGCTATACTATACCAATGATAAATCTTGAGTTCCCTTGAAATGTTATGTGGTGTGACACTAAATAGAAAGGATTGTATTATCAAAATAGTTCGTTACTGTGTCGAATGGATCATTTGTCATGATGTTAATTAAGTTGGTAGATATTCATTGTGTTTACTATAGTGGTATAATAAAAGCACATATCAGTTCATTTTCCTATATTATTCTAGTTTCTGTCGTACCCTAATGCAATGGAATGTGGAGTAGAAATTGAGAGAAAACCCATGGAATACAATCCATAGTTTATTTTGATTGGAAACCTAAAAAGTACCAGAAAATTGTAGGAACCATGGTTTTAGATCCAAAAGCATATACATGAGTTCCTTGCGAAATATGTGGCCCTGTATGTGTGGAACAACGTTTATTTAGAAGCTCATGTCAACGTCAAAGGGGCATATGTCCTAAGAGCCTAGCATTAGAAAATGAATGTTATATTTATTTGAAGTTTCTTTAGAAATGACTATAGTTCATCTGATTTGATCTAACTATTTACCAACGAGATGATTTTTTTTCTGACTAAAAAAACTGAAGGCACACATAATATGAAGGGGGGCATGGAATGGCTGCCAACTAACAAACAGTGCAAATCATCTTTTGGTATTGTTCTTGTTATATTTCTTCTTGGATTTTCATGAGCTACACAATAATAGATTTGTTTTTAAAAAAAAACATATGTCTGCAATTAACTGATGGTGTGAGCCAATTTGTTGCGAAACTTTTGTGCTCTTCATGTGTATTATAAATTCTGTAGGTCGTGCAGCTACACAAATGTCACATTCAAACATTTATAAGGTCTCTCACTAATTTCTTATGTAATGCATATGCATGGTGGACATTAAGTGATTTGATAAAACGAATCTGCTCATTTGGTATGTAATTGATTGTCCAGCGATTGTTTACCTTTCATTCTTTCAATTCTTTTTTTTTTGGCGAGATATCTCGACTAGTATAATTTTTATTAAATCTCACAAACAAAAGAAATGAAAGGTAAAAAAGAAACAATTAATTTTCTCTCATCATCATCAATGCGGGAAATTGAGTAAGGCGGCACCAAGCTTGGTGAGCTTGAACACATTGTCGTCCTCCTCTGTCAGCAGAGACGTCCTCCTCTGTCAGCAGAGACGCCACGCTGCTCTTGCTGAACCCGTTCTCGCACTCCTTTGCCGCGCTCGCCGACATGTCAAAGGACGAAGACACCTCGTCGAGCTTGCCATTCTTGATTGCGGCGGCGCAGCCTGCCTGCATTTGCACTATGTCACCGTACAGAGCTTGGCATGACAGGAGGCACCGTTTCATCGCTTCATCATCGCTGTTCTTCTGGATCAGGCCATTGATCTTGGCTGCCGTGCTGGTGGCGTTGGCCTTGAGAAGGTCCACGATGATGGCGGATAACTCCACCTTGTCTTTCGTGTGGTGGCTCCGGTCATCGGAGCCGAGGGCCGACATGCAGAAGTCGATGCCGGAGTAGGTGCTGCCGCTGCCAAGGCTCTTGCATGTTGGGAGCAGTGGGTCAACCTCCGTGGTGACCCCCCCCCTGGTGTTGAAGATGAGTGCAAAGAGCAAGATGACACTCACACATCTATTATACAAGGAAGAGGAAGCCATCGTGGTCATTTTCATGGCGGCTACAATGCTACACGTAGGCAGTCTTATAGGTCGTCTCATGTATTGTCACATAGGATTTTTGATGATGTGGAAGAGAGAGAGGGTGGTGAGAGAAAGAGGTGATTGTTTCGCGTAGCAACCACCTCAGGCGCTTAAATTTAGGAGTATGAGACGGCTCTCACACCATTGTACGGGTTCTAGTAGTCTTTTAATCTATAAATATTCCTTTTTATATCCACAAATTAAGAAATCATATAATTAATAGAAGACAACTAATAAGATCATCTATTGCATAAGTCGTCTCATAACCCGTCTTAAAATTATGTGTCATACATAAGACGACCTATGAGACAACACCATTATATTTACCCTAAGCTATGGTGTTTGGCTATTTATGCACAAGTTTTGCATGGCATTAAATGTGATGATTTAATCACGCCAACTGATGATTCAGGGAAGAATCCTTCATTTGTGGGATATAATTGATTGTGGTATGTGACGCCTCTTCGTTCTTTCCATTGAAGTGTTGATAAAACGCTCCCTGCATGCCATGAATCTCAATTTATGATACTCGTATCCACTACATTAATTTAAAACATCAAAGACATTCCAAATTTGTCACTTTTTCTCCAAGAATAGCAGCGACAGATCGAACATCAAGCAACTATACTGATCAAGGTATAGTTGATCCCAACAACACAATTTCCATAATTTGGGCTATGTTAATACATTTTATTTCTTTCACTGTTTTTCAATATTTCTTCTCGATCGGGTTCTCCCGTTCTTTGAATAACAAATGAAATGCGCGATGGTTACGGACTTACGGAAACAGGCACGAATGACCGAACTAATTAACTGCAGAGGAAGAACGGCATGCTGCCACTAATTCAGCTGTAATATACTAATGAGCTAGCTCGCTCCGTGAATTCACGCACGGCGGCAGTTACATATCGCGATTTCACTAGTTCAAGATTTTCATAAGGTACAGTTCTCGATAGACGATAGGGTAACTACTGCGCAATGTGTAGTGCACAAACTGCAGAAACCAGGGTGTGAACAGCTTTATACTGCCACACAGACCTCATATCATCTTTCTGGTCGTGAGACTGCACTGAATATATTCAAGGAGAACGGCCAAACTTGTGTCTCGATCGGAGAATATCCTGGTGATCGGCTGCTCTAGATGATCGAGCGATGAGCTTCTCTCGGTGTGTCTCGGCTTCTGGATAACATGCGGCCTTTCTTTAGAAATCTCCCACTACTACAAAAAAGATCATAAATATCGTTTTATCAGCAGCGGTTCGAAATGAACCGCTGCTGAAACATTATTAGCAGCGGTTCATAACCTCTAGGCTCAAACAATGATTGGTTCTATGAAGAATCGCTGCTGAAAACAAGTATCAACAGCGGTTCACAATTTTGAACCGCTACTGATAATGTTTAAAGTTTCAGCAACGGTTCATATTGTGATCCGCTACTAATAATTGTTTTTCTTAACAATAATCTCTACCTCTCTCTCTCTCTCTCTCTCTCTCTCTCTCCTGTGTCTGCCTCTTCCTTTCCTCTCCTCCCTCCCTCTCTCTCTCTCTAACCCACTGCACTACCGCAGCCGTAGGCCCTTAGGCATGTCGCTCACCTGCGGAGGCGACTAGGGTTTTGGTCCCCGTGCCGCCGCTCCGAATCCTCCTCCCACCATCAGATCCTAGCTCTGCCTCGCCCCGGTCGTCGCCGCCTTCCGCCAGTCCCACCGTCTTCGGCACCCATCTTCACCAACCGACGCCAACCCTCTTGATCGTGTTGGGATCTGCTCTTGCCTAGGCTAGCAACTAGTGAGGGATCTAAACATGGAAAAGGTTCTGAGTATGGGATCTAGGAGAAGGAGAGAGGAGAGAGAGGTGAGTGTTACCGGGATTGTGAGGAAGCGAAGCGGGTATCGAGGAGGCATCGATGGCTGGAGCTGATGAAGAGGCGCCGGTGGCATCGGTTCTCGTCATGCCGTCGGTGGAGATGAGCTCAGTGCGGCGGCGGCGGTGGAGAGCTTCCCGTCGCTTGCTACGCCCTTCCTTGGGATCGGTTAGGGTTTCTGTGGGAGGATCTGGTGGCGGCGTTCTGTAAACTTTATGACCATTGATGGATTCCTCAAGGTATGAATGTTTTGATGATAGATGATAACTATGAAATTATGGACTAATATCTACACGAGTGTTGTCTATATAGGAATCATCCCTTAACTCTACTATAAATCACATGGATGAGGGTTGTCTTGGCGATTGATGACAATGACCGCAAGCATGGAGGCTTGTGAGCTTGATGGAGTCTAAGGGTTGATGAAGATGGATCAAAGCTGAGGACAAGCTATGAAGAAAGTGTTGGGAACACTTGTCTAGATGATAGGGTTTTGAGTCCATAGGAAAAACCGGACTATCAACGGGGTCTAGGTCATTTCTCTTAGGTCATGTCTAGTCGGTGATGTGCAAGGTTGCTCGGTGAAATCACAGGCACTAGTTGACAGTGGAAAAGCCAAGGAGCTGTTCAGAGAAGCCGGAAAACAAAGTCAAGCGAAGAGGACATGTTTCAGCTTCTGGATGAAGTGACCGGACAGAAGGGTCAATGGTGACCGGACTGTACGGTCATTAAG
This sequence comes from Eleusine indica, assembly GCA_030378355.1. Taxonomy (NCBI): domain Eukaryota; kingdom Viridiplantae; phylum Streptophyta; class Magnoliopsida; order Poales; family Poaceae; genus Eleusine; species Eleusine indica. Next base: position 54,700,148 of record CM059494.1, read on the forward strand.
TGGTTTTGTCTGTAACTTACAACAAGTCAGCGAGGAATCTGTCTGTGTCAGGATCCATAGAGACCGGACGGTATGGTCTATTGACCGGACGGTATGGTCAGTATGAAGTGCACGGGACAGAGAGGAAGCCGAAATCTAAAATTTTTCTGGACTAGAGAGAGAAACGGACCGGACGGTCCGGTCAGCAGGAAATCAGCAGTGGGCAGAGCCGTTAGAGCAGGAATCTGGAATGACTAGACGGTCCGGTCAGCCAGTGACCGGACAGTCCGGTCAGTAGGCCCAGAAAAGCTGATTTTGTGGAGCAACGGCTAGTTGGAGGTTGGAAGCCTATATAACTTCGTTGTTGCGGTCTTGGAGACCACTCTTGAACAGTGGAATACCTGAGAGCATTTGGTAAGGTCCAAGAGGAAGAGAGGAGAGCACTAGGAGGAGATATTGCATATCTTGAGAGTGCTAGAGGAGAGTAACTAGAGCATCTTGCACATCTAAGGCTAGGGTGTCCTTGAGGGTGTAATCTAGGCTGTTGCTCTTAGTCTATGGTGAGACCTAGATCGATTAGGTGTCGATGATCGAGCCTATCGTGATTGGTTGTGAAGGTCGTCACAAGTTTGTACCTGGTTTGAGCCCGCCGGTGAAAGGAGTATCAATAGTGAGCGCTCGTGTCAGCTCGGGGAGTCCGGCAAGTTCTTGAGGGAGGCAAGCTTGTGCCATGATGGCAGCGGTGATGCGCACCGTGTCTTCACTCCGGGAGTGATTGCGGGCTCGTGGACGAGAACTCCACATCAGTGGCAGGAGGAACCAGGACTCCGGCGGGAGTGATCCAACGAGGAGTAGGGGAAGGCGCCATCCTTCCGAGACCTCGGGAAAAAAATCATAAGCATCTTGACCCCCTCTTTACTATTCCGTAATTATGTGCTATAATAACTAGGTTGAATTGTGGCTTGCATAGGCTAGTGTCTTTGGCTTCCGCGCTTGCTTTTATCATGAACACTAGCATGTGTAGGGTGTTGGCCTACTAGAATTGTTTAGGTTGCAACGCTTGCTAGACTCAAGTAGTGTGATTTGAAGTATTTGGTTTCGTGAGAGGCTTACCGATTCACCCCCCCCCCCCTCTCGGTATGCCTGCGGTCCTTACAAGTGGTATCAGAGCCAAGTGCTCATCTTTGAGGCTTCGCCGCCTTGAGTAAGGATGCCGAGACAGGTGGGAAGTGTTCGCATATTCAATGGGAAGGACTATGGGTATTGGGAGGCTCGCATGCAAGCCTACCTGGAGTCTCTTGATCCAGAGATATGGATGGTCACTCATGAGTCCGATGCGGATGTGAACCTGCTTGAGCATGATTTCATTAAGAGCATCGCTAAGGCTAAGAATGCTCTGTTTGCTTGCATTTCTAAGGATGTCTTTGCTAGGTTTGATGATAGTTCCGCAGCACATGGTATCTGGACTGAGATTCAGGGGCTCCATGAGGGCACCAGTGATGTCAAAGAGGAAAGATACTATGACTGAAGAACAAGTATGATAACTTCACTAGATTGTCACATGAGAGAGCTAACACAGTTTATTCTCGTTTTCATGTACTAGTAGAGGAGATCAATGCTCTTGGGGATGACTTCAAGCTAAAGCCTGTTGAGGTGATAATAAGATTCTTGAGGCTATTCAAGGACCCCAAGTATGAGTCCTTCATCACCTTCACCTTGCAAAGTGACCTCAAGACCAAGACCATGAAGGATGTACTTGGCAAGATCACAGCCTTTGAGAGCTACCAGCTGAGTTTGGATGACCCTCAACCATCCAACCTTGCTCTTCAAGCTGAGAAGCAAGAGCCTATCAAGAGCAAGAAAAGCAAGAAGAAGAAGAAGATGATGATGATGATGAAGATAACTTGACCGAGGACTTGGCTCTTCTCATGAAGAAGATGAAGACCTTCAAGAACAAGTTTGGCTCCAAGTCCAGGGGCAAGTGCTTCAACTACGGGTCCAAGAACCACTTTGTTCAAGAATGCCCCAAGCCAAAGAAAGAAGCTTTCAAGTCCCAAGACAAAAGTGAAGAAGAAGAAGAAGACCCTAAGGCCAAGCAAAAGAAGAAGAAGTACTTCAACAAAGGCAAAGGCAAAGACAAAGCTCAAGACCACAAGAAGAAGTTCTCACGCAAGGCCCTTGTTGGAGAGTGGACAAGTGACAACTCAAGTGACATATCCTCTTCCTCAAGTGATGATGAAGAAGTGGCTGGCCTAGCCATGATCAAGACTACATTTCCACAAGCTCTTCCTCCACCTCTCATGTGTCTCATGGCCACGAGCCAACTTAAGGAGAGTGAGGATGAGAGCAGTGATGACAGCAATGATGATGAGCTCTCATGTGCCGAGCTTTGGAGTATGCTTGAGCAAGCCCACGACATCGCCGTCAAGAAATCCAAAATATTGGATGTGGTAAGAAAAGAGTGTAGGTTGGCTAAGGACCATGTTGGTGAGCTTGAGAGTGAGCTCAAGGACCTTTTCACTTCTCATGAGGCCCTAAACAAGAGTTATGACAAACTCAATTGTGATCATGTAGAGCTACGTGAGAAGTACGAGGCCCTTGAACTTACTTTTGAGACCGTCAATGTTGATAACCTTGCCTCCCCGTTCTCTAGTTCATCTAAGAGTGATGCCTCTACTTTGTGTGATGAACTAACCACCTCGATCGAGGTTTCTTCTCTTAAGCCATTTGTTTTGGAGGAATATCACAAGCTCAAGGAAGAGAGAAAGATAGTGATGGATGGCTTCGAGAGGCTCACACATGGTAGAGCCATCCATAAGGAGATTCTTTGGAGGAACCTTGTGAACGATGTCTCCCATCGGGGACTTGGCTCATATCCCGCCGCCATCTACATCATCGGGACGAGTGACTCCATCCCCGCATGGATCAAACCCCTTCTCGCCGACGACTACTATTGCGAGAGGTGTTGCAAGGATGGCCACACCATCAAGGATTGTCCTATGGTGAGAAGTTCTATTGTTTTCCCTAACGCTAACTTGTTCCATGAGAACACACATTTCAAGCTTTTTAGGAACAAGGATGGCAAGGTGAATGCTAAGGCTTTGGGACCACCAAACAAGAGGAGAAAGGTCAAGAGCATATGAGTACCTAAGTGCATTGTTGATCTTGAGAGGTCAATGAAGTACAAGTGGGTGCCCAAAAACAAGACCTAGAAGATGGTGGTGGTGATGGTGGACCATGAGCTTACTTGAAGATCAAGTGAAGTCCACCACATGTGACATGGACCTTAACGACATATCTACTCATGAGAGAGGTAACCGTGTTTGTTCTTAGTAGTTGTAGTGTGTTTTTCCTTCTCTTGCATTGCATGGTAATTAGGACTCCTTTGTGGCTAGTATGCTTTGCATCCATGCATGTGTAAATAACTAAAAGAAAAACACATAAAAATTAGTCAATGTGTAACCCATCCAAGATAGCTATAAGCAAGGAGGAGTGCTTAAGATGGTGGTTTGGCTTCTCTAAGGCAAGGGTATGGCTTATAGTGAGTAAGCTTGGGAGAGGTTCAAACTTGACATTGTTAGGTTTCCTTTGTGTCTCGTTTAACTTTGCTTGCATTCACATGACATGTTTACTTTCTTTGCATATGTAAAATGCTTGTTGCATGCATCATATAGGAAACACAAAGGAGGCGTGTCCCACTTGGAGATATTTGTGTCTCATGCTTTATATGAGATTACATCTCCACAAGTGTGACCAAAGGAAAGGATTGTGCTTCATGCCCATTAAGCAAGCTCGAACTCCGAGGTTAAATCTACTCGTGCGGTTCATAGACTAAGGCTCATACATACCCATTTGGTTTTTTATTGCCTTGGTTCTTATTTGCTCGCTCTTTCATTTGGCATTTGCGAAAAATTATAAGGCCATAAAGTGCCACTATTTGAAAAGGAGAGTTTGAGAGTTCCCTTCATATTCCAAGTGCAATGCTTATTTGTGTGTTTAGCGAGGGCACTTGGAAAATGGAGAAATTCCTTGATTCAGCAAAATTTCCAGAGTGACCATACAGTTTGATCTTCGGACCGTACAGTCCGGTCAGTGGCTCTATGCACAGAGCCTAGGGGGAGTCTGGTCGCAGAGACCGGAAAAAACAGTCCTGGAGACCGTACCGTCCGGTCTGCTCAAAGGCCACCAGACCCAAAGCAAACCGGACAGTCCGGTCTAGAGACCATACCGTCCAGTCACTACGGTTGATCGCGCTATGCACCTCCAGATCTATAACCGTTGATTGCGTATTGATTGATCTCGGTCGTTCATTGAAATTTTGACCTAGGTCAAATCGGGAAGACCGTGTCTTCTTCCCTGTTCTTCTCCCGACGCCGAGTTCTCGTCCCCGCCTCGTCGCCTTGCCCCGTCACCGCCGCTGCGCGCCTCCGCTCAGCCTCCGACCGAGCCGCCATCGCACCGCGCTCCAGCTTGCTTGTACTCGCCTGCACGCAGCCGCCGCTCACTCGCGCAAACCCTAGGCGCCGCAGCTGCCCAAGACCGAGCCGCTGCCGCGCCGCGCCGCAGCTCGCTGCCGTGCACCAGCGCCGCCGTAGTGAGCCGCCGCCTTCCTCACCATCGTGCGCCACCTCTGCTCCACCCGTGCACACCCAGAGCCGAGCTCCACCAAAGACTAGGGCAAGTCTTCCCTTTCCCTCCACCACCATTGCTGGCAACCTCAAAATCTCACCTTTTTCGGTGATCAGCCGCAAGTTCTCCTCGGCTTCGACTTTTGGATTCCCCAAGTGATAGCTGTCAACAGTAGCTGAGATGGCAGGTTCAGGTCAGGACAAGGGCAAGGGTAAGATGCCTGAGAAGCCCAAGAGCAAGAAGAGGACCAGACTGGACCTAGAGTCAGAGAGAGCCAGGAGGTTGGCTCAGCACCTAGAGGCCATAGAGGCTTCACGCAGGATGCCTGGATCAGTGTTGATCACAGGTACTCAGACAGACGACCAGGGTCGTAGGAGGAGCACCAGGCAGAGGACCACAGGGCCAGAGATGTATACAGGGATCAGGTTGCCCCCGTGGGCGCAGGGTACTCCGACTTCCCGCCAGGGGAGGTCGTCGAGACCTGTGGAGCAGGGATCCTCCACGTAGCAGGAGGAGTCAGAGGAGGAGGAGACCTCAGAGTCAGAGTCTGAGGAGGTTGAGGAGACTGAGGAGCCAGCACAGCCAGAGCAGACAGGCACACAGAGGTCAGCTCACCGGGCAGGAGACCCGTAGCGCACCTGTGCAGTGTGCACCAGGAGGCTGCAGAGACTGGTACAGGCAGCCGAGGAGACGAACATACTTAAGGTTCCTGCAAAGGACCTTAAGGCTCTTCGTCTTGTCTCCTTCGAGCAGTGGGTTCCAGTCCTCAGGGATCCTGCTGTAGGAGAGAGGTACTGGATAGGCCTCCAGAGGAGGATTGGAGAGGGTCTGAGACGCTATTTCATCATGAAGGGTAAGGATAAGGTGTTTGTGCCATAGCAGTACACTACCTACGAGGCCATGAGGAGGGCCACCGGCGCTGACATGGAGCAATACTTCACGTACTTGCCAGGGCTAGCAGAGCTAGTTACTGCTCCATATAGGTTCAGAGAGGATGTTGTCCTAGAGTTCTACGCCACACTGTGGATAGCCAGAGACCGCTCAGAGTTCTAGTTCTTGTTCAGAGAGTAGCCACAACGTGTGACTAGAGGAGACCTCATAGCCAGCTTTGGGTTTCTTGCTTCAGATCTTCAGCTCTACAGGAGTGCCTACCCGTCCCTAGAGTCACCTCGCAGACCACAGGGAGGGAAGCTACCCTCTGACGACATGGTGTCGATCACTTTTCCACCACCACACACCCTAGGCTTTGAGAGAGGTCTTCCGAGACTCACCGTAGAGGCCAAGGTGGTTAGAGCGATAGTCACCAGGACTATCATTCCTAGGTCTGGCTACAGAGAGGAGTTCACTCTACTTCACCAGTGGGCTATAGCAGCTAATCTGAGGAGGCAACACTTTGACCTGGCAGACTTACTGATTGGAGAGATGGAGGAGGTCATTTCTGAGAGAGTAGGAGGACGTCACTTGATCTATGCTCCCTACATTTGTTATCTTCTGAGGAGAATGGGCCTTGCGACAGAGGAGAAGTACAAGGCGTTCCCTAAGGTGCCCACTAGCTACACACCTCGAGATCCCAGAGGATCGCAGTCAGCCTCGAGTCAGCAGACAGGAGAGGAGGAGCAGGAGTCAGTGCCGGTCACTCACGAGCAGGCAGCTCATCCAGAGACGGTGGTTCCTGAGTCAGCCAGTAGAGGAGCTCCTCCCCAGCCTACGGGATCACAGTCAGAGGACGCTATCATAGTGGCAACACTAGCAGGACGCCTTAGTGAGTTCATTCAGAGCACAGCTGAGGATAGATGTTAGATGATGGAGGTCATCAGGGGACAGGCAGAGCTTCAGACACAGCAGATGTTGATCTTGACCACCCTGATGACTCAGATGGTAGAGATGACTCAGAGGCAGGCTAGTCAGCAGCAGGGACAGTCTTCACTTCCATAGTTTCAGCAGTTGCCAACGCACCCAAGACCCTTCACTGCCTTGATGACATCTCAGTCCAGTGAGTTGTTACACTTAGGGGTGTTACCGACAGGGGGAGCCAGACAGACTCACTCACCAGCTCAGTTCTCCCCCGTGTCCGCCTTCTCAGTGTCTATGTTGTTCACTTCATCAACACACTCTTCTACTTTGCAGATGGCAGGACCATCCACCTCCTAGCTACCAGTTAGGAGTCTGTTTTCAGACATAGTGCACACCACTCGTGCAGACTCCCAGCCAGCTCCAGACTCAGCTACAGCTCCACCTTCCACTGCTACAGTTAGCACGCTCACACCTCCGGTAGCAGAGGATCTAGTCCGCGGAGGCTTCTCACATCAGGATGTGGTGGATCTCGCACTTCTCTAGGCTTCAGTTGCACAGGAGACCGCTACAGTCACACCAGCAGAGCCGGACAGAGGGTCTGAGTCGCTTGTAGACCTTGAGTTCTTTGAGTAGCTGGATGCTCAAGCGGCACAGGCTCAAGGAGCACCACAGGATCCAGCACAGGAGCAGCCAGGAGCAGAGCCCTTAGAGGATGTCGCTGCACCGCTTCCTTCGACCACGAGTGCATAGATGTTCACTTTTCCGCTTTTTGGTGCTTGTTGCCAAAGGGGGAGAAGTAGTCATAGGTCTAGGAGGAGTCGAAATGTGATCCTGTGTGATCGAGAGTAGTTTGTATCTAGGGGGAGCATACGTGTACATTGGTTTTGGGAGTTGGATACTTTTAGATCTTATTTTGATGGAGTTATTCGATGTTCGTGGATTTTGATGAGTCATGGTTTTCATTCGCTTGTGTTTGACTCATCTTGATCTCACTTGGTTTACTTTCATACGCAGCACTTTTTATTCATTAATTATCCTATATGTCTGTGTATGATTCCATGACGATGATTGCTTGTTCTTAACTCTTATGCATTGTCATGGTGCTAACCTATTGCATATCATCATTTATATCTTGCATTGCATGTCCTTATGCTTTTATTAAATATCTTCACAAGACATGCATCCATATCATCTAGAGTGCGCCTTTCTTCCTTAATTCTCTTAGCTCTTGATGATGCTTGTCGGAATAGGACCTTGTGCGTTTCTCTCTTATGTTTTTTAGGTTCCTCTCGATCGTAATGTAGCTCTTTTAGCCTTGTTGTTCATTGATAAGATTATGATAAGTAGTGGTTGTCATTAATCACTAAAAAGGGGGAGATTGTAAGCTTCATGACCATTGATGGATTCCTTAAGGTATGAATGTTTTGGTGATAGATGACAACTATGAAATTGCGGGCTAATATCTATACGAGTGTCGTCTATGTAGGAATCATCCCTTAACTCTACGACAAATCACATGGATGAGGGTTGCCTTGGCGATTGATGACAATGACCGCAAGCATGGAGGCTTGTGAGCTTGATGGAGTCCAAGGGTTGATGAAGATGGATCAAAGCTGAGGACAAGCTATAGAGCAAGTGTTAGGAACACTTGTCTAGATGTTAGGGCTTTGAGTCCATAGGAAAAACTGGACTATCACCGGGGTCTAGGTCATTTCTCTTAGGTCATGTCTAGTCGGTGATGTGCAAGGTTGCTCGGTGAAATCACAGGCATTAGTTGATAGTGGAGAAGCCAAGGAGCTGTTCGGAGAAGCCGGGAAATGAAGTCAAGCGAAGAGGACATGTTTCAGCTTCTGGACGAAGTGATCGGACAGAAGGGTCAATGGTGACCGGAGTGTACGGTCACTAAGTGGTTTTGTCTGGAACTTTAAGCAAGTCAGCAAGGAAACTGTCTGTGGCAAGATCCATAGAGACCAGACGGTACGGTCTATTAACCGGACGGTCCGGTCAGTATAAAGTGCACAGGGCAGAGAGGAAGCCTATATAACTTCGTTGCTGGGGTCTTAGAGACCACTTTTGGATAGTGGAATGCCTGAGAGCATTTGGTAAGGTCCAAGAGGAAGAGAGGAGAGCACTAGGAAGAGATATTGCATATCTTGAGAGTGCTAGAGGAGAGTAACTAGAGCATCTTGCACATCTAAGGCTAGGGTGTCCTTGAGGGTGTGATCTAGGTTGTTACTCTTGATCTATAGTGAGACCTAAACCGGTTAGGTGTCGGTGGTCGAGCCTATCGTGATTTGTTGTAAGGCCGTCACCAGTTTGTATCCAGTTTGAGCCCGCCTGTGAAAGGGGCATCAATAGTGAGCGCCCGTGTCGGCTCGGGGAGTCCGGCAAGTTCTCGAGGGAGGCGAGCTTGTGCCATGATGGCAGCAGTAATGCGCACCGTGTCTTCACTCTGGGAGTGATTGCGGGATCATGGGCGAGAACTCCACATCGGTGGCGGGAGGGACCGAGACTCCGGCGGGAGTGGTCCAACGAGGAGTAGGGGAAGGCGCCATCCTTCCGAGACCTCGGGAAAAAAATCATGAGCATTTCTTGACCCCCCTCTTTACTATTTTGCAATTGTGTGCTATAGTAACTAGGTTGAATTGTGACTTGCATAGGCTAGTGTGTTTGGCTTTCGAGCTTGCTTTTATCATGAACACTAGCATGTGTAGGGTGTTGGCCTACTAGAATTGTTTAGGTTTCAATTAGACTCAAGTAGTGTGAACTGAAGTATTTTGTTTCATGAGCAGCTTACCGATTCAACCCCCCCCCCTCTCGGTACACCTTTGGTCCTTACATGTTCAACTTGGGTAAACATGCCACGACGTCCTCCCCATTTATGTGGCGCAGTGCGACGGGGGCCCACCAACCAGAGGAGGGTTGGAGCGCCCCCGATCAGGGCGTGATCTGGGGTGTTGGGCCGTTGGGCCCAATGTGGAAAGATCTACTAACATTCTCCCCCTAGATCTCATATCATCATTACTTTACATTTTCCATTTCATCACGGATTTACACATAGAGCATGTTTTATCGTCACAGCTAATCGCTGATAGATTCAACAGCCACTACACACATCCCCATTCAGAAATAGATACATTTCTTTCGGCTCTAAGTCCAGAATCATAAGACTTCCCTTGACCCGATGTCGGCTACGTGCTCCTTGAACACGCTGGGCGGTAGGCCTTTCGTGAGCGGATCCGCAAAGCATTCTTTCAGTCCTGATATGCTCGAGACTTATAGTGCGATCCTGGACTTTGTCTTTCACAACATAGTACTTTATATTAATATACTTGGTGGCACCACTGGACTGATTGCTGTGAGCATACATTACTGCTAGTTCATTATCGCAGTATAACTTTTGTGGTTTCTCAATACTGTCAACCACTCTTAATCCGGGTATAAATTTCTTTAGCCAATTGACCTGCCCCATGGCCTCATTACATGCTATAAATTTGGCATACATGGTAGACCCTGCCGTGATAGTCTGTTTCGAGCTTTTCCATGAAATGGCTCCTCCTACCAGGATAAAAACATATCCCGATGTGGAATTCATGTTATCTGTAGCAAAGTCTGAATCAGAATACCCCACCACTTGGAGTGAATCTGATCTTCTGTATACTAATATGAGACCTTTCATTCCTTACAAATATCGTAAGACTTTCTTTATCAGCTTCCAGTGCTCTGGGCCTGGAACACTCTGAAATCTGCCAAGTAACCCAGTGACAAAAGCTAAATCAGGGCGCGTACATACTTGCACATATTGCAAGCTTCCCATAGCCGAAGCATATGTTTCGTTTTCATTTCATTGAGCTCATACTTATTCTTGGGTTTTTGTCAATCCCCAAAACTTTCGCCCTTGACTATAGGAGCAGGTGTGGCACTACACTTGTGCATGTTGAATTTCTTCAACACCTTCTCTATATACGTCTTTTGAGACAGTCCCAATGCATATTTTCTTCTATCTCGGTGAATTTCAATGCCCGAAAGATATGATGTTTCACCAAGATCTTTCATGTCAAAGTTTGAGGACTAGAATTTCTTTGTTTCTTGTGCAGACTGATATCTCTACTGGCCAGTAAAATATCATCCACATATGAAACAAGGAAAATGAATTTATCATTCTTGAACCTTGCATAGATGCAATTGTCCTCAACATTTGCTTCAAATCCATATTTCTTCATTGTTCCATCGCACTTCAAGTACCACTGTCTTGAAGCTTGGTTTAATCCATAAATGGATCTCTTTAAACGACACCCCATACTTTCTTTTCCTTTCACAACAAAACCTTTCGGTTGTGCTATGTAAACTCTTTATTCTAAATCCCCATTTAAGAATGCCGTTTTTACATCCATTTGATGTAATTCTAAATTGTAATGTGCCACTAATGCCATTATAATTCTGAAAGAATCTTTACAAAAGACTGGAGAGAATGTCTTATTGTAATCAATTCCTTTCGTGCCTTAAACTTTTCTATATTCCCTCTAGAGTCATATTTAATCTTATTGATCCATTTACAACCTACTGTTTTGTCTCCTTTAGGAATTTCTTCCAAGTCCCAAACTTCATTGAGACTCATTGATTTCATTTCATCTTTTATGGCCTCCAACCATTTAGATGGGTGGACACTTCTCATGGCTTCTTCATATAAGGTGAGGTCATCCTCCATATGATATTCTTCTCTGTTATACAGTTCATAGTCAGTTGGTATTGCTGACTTTCTTGCTCTTTGAGACCTCCTAGGAGCCTCTTCATTTGGCACAATTTTTGGTTGAGGTTCTTGTGGAACCTGCTCTTCTGGCACATTATCTGTTTAAGACTGCTCCCCCACATCGTGGCATCATTATCTGTTGGATCCTGACGAGCAGGTTCCTCTTGTACCATAGATCAAGTGACAACACGTGCTGGCACTTCAACGTCAGTCATCACAGGCGCAACATCAACAGGTAGTGAGAAGAAAGGTTCTTGACTCATAAAATTGAGTACATATACCCACTTCTCCTCAAGATCAATCTCTCGAGCTACCATGCTCCCCCTGATCATATCGTCCTTCAAAAAGACGGCATGTCTTGTCTCTACAAACTTTGTATATCTATCTGAGTAGTAGAAACGATAAGCTTTGGACTTTTCTGGGTAGCCAATAAAATGGCAACTCACTGTCTTGAGATCCAATTTCTCAAGATTTGGATTAAATATCTTAGCCTCTGCAGGACTCCCCCACACACGGAGGTGTGCTAGCCAAGGCACTCGTCCAGTCCATAATTCATACGGTGTTTTGGACACCGATTTACTTGGAACTCTGTTAAGAATATGAATAGCGGTTTTTAAAGCCTCTATCCACAAACTTACTGGCAGTGTGGTGTAGCTCATCATGCTATGCACCATATCCATTAAGGTACGGTTACGCCTTTCTACTACTCAATTCTGCTGTGGCTCGCCCGATGTGGTGTGACACCCCTACCTTGGGGTGATCCATGTTTACCGTACCAATCCCTAGATCAGTAGTTGGTACACACGTACAAATGATACACAGTCGATTGATGACCTTTATTAAGTCCATGCAGGGACAATACACAATTACAAGTTCTACATTACAAGCAAAAGAGATTGCTCATGCCAATCCGAACTAATGAGCACATGAACAAAGCTTTAACAATTCCACAGGCAGACTTGAGTATAGGACGTGATCTATTCATCGGCTTCAACGGATTCTCCATCTTCTTGCTGATTAAAATAAAATGAGGCAAGGGTGAGTACATAAGGTACTCTGCAAGCGCTACCTCTAGCAGGGGATATATTCATGCATTTTAGGAGAGTGATCAAGGAATAGGGTAAGGTTCAGGGTTTTGCGGAACAAGCGCGGATGCAGGGGTTCACTATGGAACCAAAGGGGTTTTGAGGGGAAGAAACAGTTTTGCATCTTATAGTTGGTTGGACCTGAGGGAGATTCAATCAATCCCAACAGTTCCCATCTTTTAGCTGGGCCTTCCGACACACAGTCATAACAGCCGTGGCACATCTTGCCACATAATCACCAAAATACGGTTATCACTACACCCACTCACGCGTCAAGGAATTTCTAAGAGCCCAATGATTGGTGTGCCATGACTAGTGACAACGAACATCCGAATGATTTAGGGTTAACTCTGCAGAGCTTAGTATGCTATACCCACATGTTATGCACTCTTTGCAAGTAAGTGGATAACGCTCTCACTTCACCCGGGCATGCCCACAAGTCCACCATGAAGCACAGGGATTCCACCATCATGACACTTAGTCATATCACATCAAGGCACACAGCCAACAATTTTGCCAAGTACTGGGCTTATCATCACATCTCCGCTCCAATCCCTGAGTGCGTTTCTACTTCGCCGGGTGATACTTCCTTGCTGTGTTACCCAGGATCCATGTTAGTCTTGCACATACAGGTTCTGTGGTCATACTGAAATACCACCAAGTTGTTGTCTTAGCTAATTGTTTCCTAGTTGGCAGGACAAGCACTCGTCCATGACAGGTGGACCTACACCAGAGACGCCATCACCAAGTACTCTGCACCAGTACTAGGAGTCTCGCTCGTAGCCACACTATCCCATCTATTTCACCATAACACGTTCGTTTATCACCAACCCGTTCCTACACACACACCACCAAACACCGTTTCACCCATTTTGTAATCTTAATAGTGGAGAGTGTGGTGACAAGCGTCACGGGTCCTAAGCATATGCTAGCAAGGTAGCGTTATTATTAGCGGGACCCATAATAACTTCCTAGGGTTATCAAGATATAGAGATATCAAATGCGGCCAATCAAGAATCTAACATTCACACCTATATAACGGCGGTACCAATGCTAGCTTTCACACAAGTGGGATTTAACTAAGCAAATATAAAGTGACAAGGAAATAATGCATATAAGAAATAGGCTCTAAGTTGGGTGCAGTTTTGCAAACATAGGTTCAATCATGATCAAGGAATAAGTAGAGCTTGCCTCGAAATGCTATCCGCATTGACTAGTCTTCATGTTTTTAGTCCTTATGCTTTTCTACGGAGTCCGGGTCTTCAGGTCTTCTCCTCGCGTCTTGTGCTTCGGGCCTGCGCGTAGACAATGAGTCTCCTGAAGCTTCCGTGAACTTCCCGTAGCCTAACGCATAGTACTACGTCTTATAAACAATCTACCGTAAGAACATAAAATAATAAGAACAAATGAGATTCGAATAAATTCCAAATAAATCAGCAGAAGAAACTCACTATGAAAATGACATAGGTTTTGAACTTGGGATGATTTATGAGGTCTTGGGACGAACCTGTGACCGAAAGAATTGCTCAAAACAGAGTTACGGTTCACAAGATATGGCTTTTTAAGGTTTCAGGGGCTTAGTTGTAATTTTAGAAAGTTATAGGGACTTATTTGTAATTTCTAAAAAGTTTAGGGACTTGGTTGGAAAATTTGGAGGGCTAAAATGTGATTGCAGAAAAGGTTGGGTACCTTTTCTGTAGATTTTCTGGGTTTTGGAATTAGGTAGGGGCTTAGACGTAAATAGGTAGAACTAATGGAGGAAGGTGGGTTTATTTGTAAAGAAGGGAAGGGCTAAATTGAAAAACTGCCTTTGCTCTCGAGAAAGAAACAGAGGCATTCTTCTTCCTCTCGCCGCGGCCGGGCTAGAGCTCGGATTCACGTGAGAGAATGGGGGAGGGTGGCCGGGGAGTTCGGGCTTTGGTCTAGGAGATCGATGCGCATCCATTGGGGCGACTACACGGGGAGGGGATGCTGGGTTGTGGCGGATTTAGCGGAATTCAAGGATTTTGGCTATGGCTCGAGAGCTCGGGGTGGAAGAGAAATTGGGAGTTGGGGTAGCTCGGAAAGGGGAAAGAGGAGGCGCTCGGTGTGGTGACGAAGGGAGGAGCATTGTCCGACTATTTATGGGCAGCGGTAGGGTGGCGCGCCCGGTAGCAACAACTGACGCCGGCTCGAGCCACGGCGGCCACTGAAGGCGAGACAGGGGAGTTGCAGTGGGGCGCAGGGGCGAGCTGTACAGGGTAGGCGGAGCAGCGTGATGTGACGCGTCCCTGAACCTCCTTGAAGAGCTCCGCGACGACGGCCAGCGTTGGGTCATATAGGAGGGGGTTGTGTGACAGAGCTGCGCTTGTCGCGGCTTCCGTGAAGCGGCGCAGGCGCAGAACACGCGGGCGTGGGGGAGCAGGCGAGGTGCTGGGCGGAGCGACGTCTCGGCAAGCTTGGCCGTTTGCGCCGGCGCACGTGGTGCACGCGGGGCGGATGTGGCATAGTGCCGAGGGGAAAATGACGGGGGTGAGCAGCGGCGAGATGAGACGACTCGTGCACTGGTGGCGGCTAAGCGATGGGCACGACGGGTCGTGCGAGTTATGGCGGGCGTGGGCACGCGCAGGGAGCAGTCAGCTCGAGCGGTGAGCTGACTGGGTTGGCGTAAGCACAGCCATAGGACGGGGGGCGCGACACTGCACGGCTTAACGCGGTGGGTAGAGGTGACATGGGCGGCTTTGATGCAGGCGGTGGCACAGCGATGGCTTGGCGCAGCGGGGTTATTGGCGAAGTGATGGCTCTGGCCAGGCGCGTCTGCGTGCGAGATGACATGGCCGCTTGTTGCGCCGAGCGGCAGAGCAAGGCGGCCGGCAGAGATGAGTCGCGTCGAGCGACAGAGCAAGGCGGCTTCGTGCAGAGCGCCGTGGACACGATCGCTCGGCAGCGGCAGCGCTAGCTTGTCCGGGTGCGCGTGAAAGCGGTGAGCAGGTGGCACGGTCACTTGCACGGGTGGGAGGGGCCAACGGCGCTGTGCTCGTCGGGAGCGAGTGAAGACGATGCATGCGGCAATGAGGGTAGCTGTGGCCAACGGGGCGTCGCTGGCGCACGCGGGTCCAGGCGGGGCCGATCGGTGTCGCGGAGCGAGGGAGGCAGGGCGTGGCTCTGGCGCTGAGCGGGGATGACGGCGGGTAGAGGTACGGTGGAGTAATGGTGGCTGGCGTTGGTTCGGTGAGGGAAGCGGGGAAGAAGAAGACGAGGTGGGTGGGTTGCGTCCGTGAGCGGGCCGAGGGGAGAAGGGGCGACGCGGCCCAGGCGGAAGCGAAAGGCGCGGCCGCGCGCGGGCAGGGTCAGAAGGCCGAGTGGGCCGGAGAGAGGGAGAGCGCGGGGCCGGGCCCACGCGGGAAGGGGGAGGAGGAGGAGGAGGGAGGTGGCCTGGGCTGGCCGAGCGCGGGAGGAAAAGGGAAAATGGGTTTCGGCCCAGAGAGAAGAGAGAAAAGAAGAGATTTAAACATTTCTGGTTTGGGTTTAAAGCAAATAAAAGTTCAAATGCGAATCCAATTTAAATTCAAAATGGTGGAACTATTTCAACTAATAAAGCATACAAGCTGACAAGCATTGGAGCACATATTTTATTTTAGAAAATTTTCCTTGTTATCTCTAGTTTCAATTTAGCTACGTTTTCTTTTCGAAAAAGAAATTTTTGTTAGCGGACTAGTTTAAGAGAAAAATTTTAATTAACCCGGATTTTTAACCTTAATAAATTTTGGGATGTCACATGTAGAATACTGGGCGACTATACCATTTTCTTGTAGGAACCTAGCAAAAGGGTCCTGGGACTTGTCCATAAGGCGTATGCCTTCCGTAGTACTCCCCCCCCCCCCCAATGGTCGGATCTTACAACTTTAATCTTTAAATCATGTTGATTTTATCATAAATTTATCCAATGCCTCTGATCTTTCTTTAATTGGATAAATATAACCACAGCGGGAGTAATCATCTGTGAATGTTATAAACGAGTCATAACCATCCACACTCTTAACAGGAAAAGGACCACAAATATCCGTATGGATGATCTCTAATATTCCTGTGCTTCTTTTTGCATCTTTCTTAATCTTTTTAACGTATTTGCCTTTAATGCATTCAATGCATTGTTCTAAGTCTGTGAACTCCAATGGAGGAAGAATGTCATTCTTTACAAGTCTCTTAATTCTCCCTCTCGTATGGCCTAAACGATAGTGCCATAATTTCGATGAGACACTTGGAGTTCTCTTTCTTTTCTTGTTAACTTTAGACAACGAGGACACGTGGTCATTTGAATTATGCATGTTATCATCATTCACATCATGTATCGCATTCACATTATCACCAAGTGACAACAAATAAAGCTTATCTTGTAAAGACGCAAAACCAATGCATTCATTATTGAATAAGAGTTCACATTTACCATTACCAAAATGACAATCATATCCATCAAAATCAAGGCGTGATACACTTTTTAAGTTTCTTTGTAACGAAGGTACATAAAAGACATCATGAAGCCTAAGAACAAAGCCATCTCTAAGCTCTAGGTGAAGATCCTCTACAGCTTCAACTTTGGCTTCTTCTCCATTAGCCACTCTTATCGAACCTTCGTCTCTTCCCGTGGTTCTCGTCTCTTCCCGTGGCTTCTACTCCATTAGCTTCAATATGAATAGTTGCTCCTGAATCAATCCACCATGTGGATCTTGAATAATTAACATACAAGGATTCATTTACAAATATAATCATGTTCTCACCTTTTCTTGCCATGAACAGCTTCAGCCACTCAGAACAGTTTTTCTTGTAGTGTCCTTTCTCCTTGCAGTAGAGGCATGTGTCCTTGTCCACTATAACCTGTCCCTGCTAAGGCCTATGCTGCTACTTGCCTAGGGGCTTAGAGTAAAAGACATTCTGCTTTGGCTGCTTGCCCTTGTTCTTATTGTCTTTGACATAGTAGATAGAGCCACCATTCTTGTCTCTGAATCTATCCTCCTCTTGGACACTGTTGGCAATGAGCTGCTCAAAGATCCACTTTTTTGGGTTCATGTTGTAGTTGGAGACAAAGTTGTGAAATTCCTTTGGTAAGGACAACAACACAAAATAAACCAGGAGGTCTTTCTCAATCTTTAGATTCATAGTCTTTAGCTTTGCAGCCAAACTGTTCATCTTCAGAATGTGCTTACTTATGCCACCACCAGTATACTTTTCATTCACCAGTTATCTTATCATCTGTGTGGCGTAAGTCTTTGAAGACCCAGTAAACTGGTTCTCCACCCTTTGTAGATAGCCCTTGACAGTTTCTTCATTCTGGATCGAGCCCATGATGGTGGGCTCAATCGTGTTCTTGATAAGAGCCAAGCACTTCTTGTTGTTAGGGACTCATCTTCTGTGCTCGAGTTGAACTCAAGCTCTTTCAGGAGCTTCATCCCTCTGTCTCTTTGTCCAATCAGCATTTGTCTCCTCTGTGCCCCTGACAAGCTCCGGAGGCTCTATGGGACATGGGGTAGTCACTACCCAATCCATCTCACCCATGACAAAAGCAAGATCGACCTTTCTCTTCCATTCCCCATAGTTGTCCCCTTTCAAGATTGGGATCTGGGGAAGAAAGGCCATTATGGTGGCTCCTGAAATTAACCATAAAAAGTGAGAACAAAAATTTCATAGAAAGTTCTACCATGATATGCATTAAACCTACATCACCGTTGGGCAGAAAATAGGCATAATACATAAACTATCATTAATATGACATTGCAGTTAACAACTTTGGTCAGAAAATTATAATGACATTAATCTAAAATTAATGCTCCTAAAATTAAATTCTCCCGTTGGTTCGAAATTTAATTTCATAAAACATCAATTTCGATAATAATCATTAAATTCTATAAATTTGCAGCGGAAGACGTAGCATAAGACATACATGAACAGTAGCAAAAGCTTCTTATTTACCCTCTGGAAAAATAATCTCGTTGGTTCATATTTTAACAGCAGCAAAATCATCAATTTTCAATTAAAATTCTATTCAAATTTGACCCAAAACCAGTCAAAATCAAATCAAAATGCTATTGTGCATGCTCTAGCCCAACAAAATGGCCCAAAACTTTCTTCGAGCGGGTGTGCGATTCTTTCGGCCTAGCCAGATCACTCGCGCAAAAAACAGAGCCCCGTCCAGGCGCGCGCGCGAGTGCACAAGGCCTTTCGGCCCGGCCCATCCTGGTGAGTGAAAGCTCCGGCCTGGCCCGTCCTGGCCGCTCTTATGCCCGCCTTGATCTCAACCGCTGGTCGCAATCAACGGCTGAGCGCGGAGATCGCGTGAACAAAAACTTGCGTGCGGCCGAGGCTCCTGGAACCGTAGCCCTCACTGAGACTCTCTCTTTGCTCTCTCCTCTCCCCGTCTCTGTTCTTTACCGACAATGGCGAGCGGCACCCGGCCGGAGAGGAAGAAAGCAACGCTGCCGTCGAGCTCTTCGTCGACGCGCGCGTTCACCCGTCGGTGAGCGCGCCGCCGTCTAGCAGCTTGGCTGTGGCATCCTCGAGCCCGCGCGACCAATGGCATCCCGGCGGCGAGCGGCGTCCGATGTCTGTCCCGTGCCGGTGAGCGTCGACGGTGTGGTGGAGCACAAGGGGGCCAAGGTAAGAACCAAATCCCCTTTCGCGCTCCTCTTTTCTCTTGGGGTCTATAACCCTAACCCTAGGGTTAGGGTTTCGGGTTCGGGGCCGAGTGGGATTTTGGTTCCTTTTCTTTGGTCCGATTCAATCAAACCTCGTTCTACCTCTACTAGATCTAGCACTAGTTAGGCTCTGGTACCATTGTTGGGATCTGCTCTTGCCTAGGCTAGCAACTAGTGAGGGATCTAAACATGGAAAAGGTTCCGAGTACGGGATCTAGGAGAAGGAGAGAGGAGAGAGAGGTGAGTGTTACCGGGATTGTGAGGAAGCAGAGCGGGTACCGAGGAGGCATCGATGGCCGGAGCCGATGAAGAGGCGGCAGCGGCGGCGGTTCCCATCATGCCGTTGGTGGAGATGAGCTCGGTGCGGCAACGACGGTGGAGAGCTTCCCGTTGCTTGCTGCGCCCTTCCTTGGGATCGGTTAGGGTTTCTGTGGGAGGATCTGGTGGCGGTGTTCAACTTAGGTAAATGTGCCCCGGCGTCCTCTCCTTTTATGTGGCGCAGTGCGATGGGGACCCACCAACCAGAGGAGGGTTGGGGCGCCCCCGATCAGGGCGCGATCAGGGGTGTTGGGCTGTTGGGCCTAAAATGGAGAGATCTACTAACAGATCGCAGCCAAGTGCTAGGCTTTCACACAGCCGACACCGCTTCTCCCCCTCCCTCCGGAGGGCTGTAGCTCGCGGTGGCCTGTCCGCTCTGCTCTACTCCGAGTAAGTAGGCCCTCCTTCCCTTCCCCTCTCCTAGATTTGATTTGGTTCATTAGACAGATGTCTAGAGATTTGGAGACAGTTGGTTGTGCTAACATTAGATTCATGCATTCTGGTTTGCTGATGTCTAGAGATTTAGGGTTATTAGCAGCGGTTCAGAACTGTTAACCGTTGTTGATGCTCAAGTAAGAAGCGCTGCTGATAACCTTTATTATCAGCAACAGTTAATCAACAGCGGTTCTAAAACCGCTGCTGATGAGAGGTTTTAAACCGCTGCTGATGAGGGATTTTGTAGTATTGTCTAGGTTATGCATATTCAATTATCTGAACCTCAAAATTCAGTATGATCAAGCGATATCGAAGCAACACGAAATCCCGCCTGTCACCATCAACTCTTACTCATCGGCAGTATGCTTGCAGTACAGGGATACCATGAGGTGGCCTTGTACGTACAACACACACACTTTATATATGGACTGATGATGACTATACACACTATATAATCATTCGGTCCCTAAGCAAATCTCTTGCCTCACATCATCTCTGGCACACGTGCGCCCAGAGCTAGGTCGAATGAAGTGAAGGAGTGAGGACTGAGAAAGGCTTGCATCTCTTCTCCTGCATTGGGTAGCTCTCTTGTAACAGGTACAACCTGCATTGTTTTCAAACTTTGTTCAGCTTCTGACTATTTTGTGACAGGAAAGCTGACTACTTCTACCAAATTGGATTCACATAGTTCCCGTATAATAATGCAAGTAAAAAGCTTCAAAGGTACCAAAAATATTTCAACTTTACATACTGGGGTCATGCTCTTCCTCTTAATGAAATATGTGCTCAGGAACGTTTGAAAAAAAAAAGGGGGGGTCATGCTAATGTAGTTTTTCTTTAAGGGAGTCTATCTATGCTAATATATTTGACGGGAATGCTATCATATTCAGTGCTTTTAGCCAAAATGTTGCTAAACTAAACTGATCTAAGATGCAATGTAAGCAATATGAAAATGTTGTAAAAACCAGTTTTTCCTCTTACATTTTTTAAGCTGCTAAATGAATTTTCGTCCATCACATTGCTGGAAGCCAAAACAGTGACTCTTGATTTCATTGCATTTTCACCGCCAGCCTCAAGTCCGGTTGCAGATATAGTAAGCTTCGCAGCATCGGATCCAAAGTTCACAATCTGCAAAACATTTCCTAAGGTCAATGTAAGGTTAAACGAAATCCCTATCTATGGATATATGGATCCAGCCATTTTCAAACACAGCTGCACTTCTGTATAAGTTAATGCAGTCACACACAAGAAAGAAGAAATTATTATCTTTACCCTCAAGTTCTTTCCAGTGTCCTGCCAAGTAATAGCGGATGCTGCCAATGAGTGGGAGTACAGTTTGATGTGATTGTAATCGGATGAATCATAGCGCCACTCGATTCACGGAAAATTGTCTGCATCCTGTAACTTGGTGTTCCATACTGTTGCCAGGAGTTGAAGACGATTGCATCTCGATTCCAGCTGGTAAAAAAATCAGAATAATCACAAAGATTGTTATAAATAACAAGGCAAATTTGTCTGGAGCATACTAGGAAAATATGGCTTCATCCAGCACATGCCGCAAATTTCAATTTCATCCAGAACACACTATGATTTCGTGACATCATGTCTAAAACACACCGTGGTCATTATAATATTATTTCTCGCTGAACTGCAGAGAGAAACTTTTATAAAAAAACACTCATGCCCCTGAGACGTGAGCTGGTCAAGTCGGATCATTTTTTCTAATAATAACCAGTCAGACAAGCTCTCAAGTGAGATGCTTAAAAAATAAAGAATATTCATATTGGATCTCACGTGAGATGCAATATAAGCCTTGAATTGAATGAATTAAATGGCATGGAATAATTTGAACTCAGCTTGTAGATAGACATGGCACAAACAAGAACATGATCCGGTTACGACCAGGAAAAATGGTCCGACTTGACCAGCTCATGTCTCAGTGGCATGAGTGTCTTTTATAAAAGTTTCTCTCTACAGTTTAATCGGAAATAATATTATAATAACCACGATGTATTTCAGACAACGTGTCACGAAATCGTAGTGTGTTCTAGACGAAATCAAAATTTGCTATGTGTCCTGGACGAAGCCACACTTTCCTAATGTGCTCCAGACAAATTCGCCGAACAACAATGTTAGAACAACAACAATGAAGTTCTATGGGGTTTAATGATATTGAAAAGCAAATGCTAGAGCAAAAAAATCATATGGAGCCATGAGTACTGACTGACGATCGTTGTTATTAACGAACAATGGTGCGTAACATGCCATCTGAACTATATCGCTGCAAAAATGCATGACAGGGAGCCATCTCATTAACCCACAAGGAACAATTTGATATATCTGTCTACTTTATATATTGGCAAATACTTTTGTGCCCACAAGGGGTTTGTGCCTACCCTGCGAAACACTGACACATGCACTTTAATGTTCGTGCTGATCAAGTACCGTAACGGGAAATGGAATAGGTTAACGTGTTGAGCAGACCATCATGTCGGCCGTAATAGATGCTTAAACTGACCGTGTTAATTCACGCATTGAATTCAAACTGGCCGAGGGCCACCGTACTGGTATCATATGGTGCTCGCGTAATTATGAATGGCCAATGAAGAGCAAGGGGTCAGCTGGCAAGATGATGTGGATTTGCAGAGCATTTAACACGGTAGCAGCCAGGGAGGCTCCAGGATCAACTAATTGCAGCAAATGGTATGGTCCTTGATAACGTGCTTTCACGAACCTGACTGGCGTTGAATTCAAATTTGGAACTTGAAGGCTAGAGATTTTGAAGTCAGCACAACAATTCACGAATAATTGTTTTTACATGGTTTACGAATAATTGACTATGCGATTACGAAATCACGATGACGCAATCTGCGCATGCATGTTTGGTTCAGGTTTCGCCACCCACGGGATTTTTTTAGATAAGTATATTATTCATCCTGTCTTACAATTCAGTTAGATAACAATATATTCGCATGTCATTTCTCTAGTGTAGCTGATATTTGTTCGATGCAGATCACATTCCGTCCAAATATTTGATCGTCTTAGTGCTCCCAAGGGAAAATACATTTTATTGCACATTGCATTGAGAAGCCTTACCTATGAATTTTGATTAAAAAAATGAAATTATGTTAGTCTGCAAGCAAAAAAAAAAAAAAGGGTTAGTGGCATGCAGCGGCTATCCCACCGTGACAAAAACACGTTGGAAAATTAATGACTGTCCGGACACGCGGTAGCATAGTTAAAACAACAGTTAAAGCTTTTGTCTAGCTATTCTTCCGTCTTGTCGCTATGTTGAGGACAAAACAATAGTTACGTTAGTAATGGAATGACAAAACTTATTTTTTTAAGATCATTGCTGGCGTTAGATTCATGGATGAGTCATAAGAAAATTAATGGATCCGCAAAACCTATTTTTTGAAGCTCATTGCTGGCATTCGATTCATCGATGAGTCATAGGAAAAAGTCAACAGTAGATTGACTTCCCCGTCCTCTATTGCTTGTCGTCTTCCTTTCGTCGACCATGTTAAAGACGCTGTCAGGTCACATTCATTTACTAACTGCTCTGCTTCCATTCATAATTGCTTGCGCAATACGAGGGCAAGTACTATGGGCCTAGCTCAAGGTTCACTCAATGAATTGATTAATTCAATCGGTTCAACGACATATTACGGTCATCGTGGTCTACCAGCTTCTAAGTATATTAGAATAAAGGTATTGTGCAAGTATATCAGGAGTCGAGAACTGAAACCAAAGTTGAAGCATTAGCCCTAAATGTGTTTTTTTGCACATTCACATTATACAGACGAGGAGCCAATAACTGAAAACAAGGTAACTAAGTGTGAATATCTATGCAACTATATAGGACTCGAGAACTGAAAATAAAGATGAAGCATTTGCACTAAATGTTTTTTGTTTTTTGCACATTCACATTATACCGACAAAGGAGCCTAGGACTGAGAACAACGTAACAAGAAGCATTAGCAGTAAATGTGTTTTGTGCATTCATATTATACAAAAAATGCACAAACACCAAATTTCATTTTGGAACATATACCTATAGTCGATGCTATGGGGATTCAATATTCAAAAGCATGTACGGAAATCAATCAATTTATTGTGAAAAGACCAATGCAATAGGGCTTTAATATTCAAAAGCATGTAAGGAAAGTCAAACAATTCATTGTGAAAAGAGCCTCACATCAGCAGCACTGATCTTATCTGGTTAGACATAATCTTCCAATCAACCTCATCACTCAAGTTCATTTTGGGGGTGCAGACCTGAAAAGGAGCAATCAATTCTAGAATCAAAAAATTGAAAATAACAAGCAGTCAAAAAATTGCATAACTAATACCAAGTTTCAAAATTTGAAATCAACATCATAATGCGGTTTGAAGAGAAATGCAATCAAGGATCCAACCATGCAATAATAATGACTCCGAGGAGCCATGTAAACAACTTAAAGTGGCTGGCTCGAATTAGTACAATTTACTATTATGATTAATGGAAGCTTGTTGCCCCGCTGACGTTCATAGTGGCAGCGAAATCACTTTGATTCACAGCGGTATTACGGCTCTGTTGGAATGGAGGCGCACAAATCTTGTCAATCACAACCATGTGGATGGTCAGGCACAGGGGGGGGGGGGCATGTGACGCTATGCTCAAAGAATTTACTCTCATATATATTTTCTTGTAATTTGAGCATAGGTTAAGGACAAGTCAACAACATATATTTACAAAAATATATGAGAAGTGATCAAATATCAATGCAGAACAATAAGTTTCCTAGATCCCAAGACAAGGATCAAGGATGAGTGAGGGAGTCCACCTATTCCTCTCTAATCCGGTAAGAAAGGCAGCCTCTGCCAAAGGAGCAAGAAGGCTTCCGTTACCATTCTCTGGTTCTTTGGCAGCATACTCACTAACAAACACCTAAAATATTATCATAGCAAACTAATTATATTTCCTGACTACCTAACATCTAGTCATGACTACATGACAGAAAACTATAATGAGCAGCAATAGCAGTATTTCTTAGTTAAGACTCATCTTTAAAAAAAAATCTAACCTTGGGCCCAGTCTGCATGGTCCTGTCAAAATGATTTTGAATGTGAAATAGAACATGAGGAATCTTGTAAGCCTACAAAAAAAAGGTTATATCAGAACTCTTTACTGATATAAGGATGTAGATACTCTGTTTCATAATCACTACACAAAATCTAATCTATAAGAGATAACAGAAACTTGGAAGCAGTAAAGCTTACATGTAAATCATACAAATCTACAGGTTGGCCAATTGGCTTAGATAAGCCATCACAATTTGAAATCATCTTAACATCTGGTTATGCCTCTCTTATGGCATTGTAGAAGTTGACATAATTCTATAAGATATGATTTAATATCCATTTATGTCCATAACCAATGTCCAATGGACACTCCAGAAGTTGGAAATTGAACAGTTCAGTTTGAACTAAATATTTATTGCCTCCTAATGTATGCAACATATACAATTTTAAGTGTCAGAATGTGTTAGTACTTAAATAACTACAGTATAGTTGATCGCTATGGTGTCATGTTCTACAATGGCAAAGCACTAACCACCTGCATTTGCATGTTTCTAGTTTGTTTATGTCCATTAGTTAAAATTTACCTTGGTATGATTGATGTTCACCAGTGGCCTAGCTTGGGGGAGCGCATGCCCCCCCCCCCCCCTCTCGATTTAATTTCTTGTCCACCTTCACCATTGATGTTCACAGTCTTCATGCCCAATAGCGACATATCTCAGATGGAAACATTCAAGATGGCCCATGGCAGCTCTAACAGAACCCCAAGTTGATTCAGTGTTCCCCTTTGTAAATTCCAAAGCATTCAAGGCATCGTATTACAAGAAAAATAAAATTAGTTTGAGTAATAATGAATTTAGTATCATTTTTAGATCTATCGATGCATTGCTATACACTCCAAAAGTTGCTTGCAGTGCATTGAAAGAAAAATATAGGGATTAGAAAAAACAATACCTTTACAAAAGGAGCAACTAGAGTGGCATTAACCTCCGCGTTGTGGCTAATACCTGAATTCAGAATAAAAATTCCAACAACTAAACAGGGTTGATACTGATGATTAAGAATATAGTCAAGAGACAAATGTCGTTTTTCCAAGAAAAAAAGAGGACTACATTTATCAGCATTGAAGACATAGATAGGGGCAGCACCTAGGTCTTCTGCAACCTTTTGTGTATATTTCAAAATAGACAAACAAAGTTATGGTAAAACCAAGAGGAAAAGCTCATATGATACTTTAAAAATTTACCTGGAGAAACTCAAAATATCTTACCTCGAGAAACTCAAAATATCCAAGCCTATGGTCGGTCCAGTAATTCCAGACATCTCCATAGTGCCTGGGTCTCTCTTCCCATGGACCAATAGTTTCCTTCCACCTAAGTGCATTTCTCAACTGATTGCCTTCAACAAAGCAACCTCCTATAGTAGTTTCATGCAGTCTAGTAGATTACCATAAATATTTATGAACATATATATCATGTGTACAATCATCAATAACTTGATTATATACAAGAAAATGCATCTCATACCAGGAAACCTCAAGAACTGTGGCTTTAAATCCAAAAGCATGGATATAAGTTCAGTGCAAAAACCATGTCCCTGCATGTATGGAGAATAAATAGTTCTTAATTACACAGGTGAACTTATGCACAAGAAAAACAAGCATAGCATATGCTAAAATATCAAATTCATTTACTTTTTGATTAAACTAATCAAAAAAACCAAAAACAGTAAACTGGTGTGCCACACTTGGAGGAAGGGATATACAGTGAGACGGGTCAAATTAGGAGATGAAGATAAAAAGTTCTTCCAAGCAGCAGCTACTGAAAGGTATAGAATCAATACTATCATACATATTGAAGATGAGGATGGCAGGGGAGTCACTGAACATACTGAGAAGGCAGCAGTACTACTACAAACATTTAGACAAAGGATGAGATGTACAGAACTGCCAATCATGTATTTTAATTTACAGGAGCTTGTTACAACACATACCAACCTAGAAGAATTAAGCAGAAACTTCACCAGAGAAGAGATAGATGTTGTGGTCAAAGAGATGCCAAATGATAAATCTCCAAGGCCTGATGGCTTCAATGGCATGTTCATCAAACAGTGCTGGAACATCATAAAGGAGGACTTCAATGAACTATGCCAGAGCTTCTATGATGGGACACTAGATATGTAGTCCATAAATAATGCTTTCATCATACTCATCCCCAAGAACAATAATCCGGTCACCACCAATTACTACAGGACAATATTACTGCTAAATTCAATACTAAAGCTCCTCACATAGCTCATGACAAACAGACTGCAGAAGGTCATCATACCACTTATACATAGGAACCAATATGGTTTCATAAATACCAAAGCAATCCAGTGCACCAGTGTCACCAATCAAAAGAACATATCAATAATTATTCAAATGATGAAGCATCTAGTTTTCCATGAAAAATAGATTGGATGGACCAAAAGTATTCTACAGTCAGCCATTACTTTTATTCTGCTAAATGGCAACTAGGAAACAATATATAGTGTAAGGGGGGGGGTCAGGAAAGGGGATCCTTTATCACCATTGCTATTTGTCTTGGCAGCAGACCTGCTTCAAGCTATAATCAACAAAGCCCATGACATTGGTCTACTAACAGCACCACTACAACACACAGGAGAAAGGAAATACCCTATTGTTCAATATGCGAACGACAACATACTCATCATGAAGGCCTCCTAAAGAGAGCTATTTTGCCTAAAGGGAATCCTACAAGCATTCACTATGTCCACAGGCCTCAAGGTAAATTTTAGAAAATCTTGCATGGTGCCTATTAATGTCAGCCATGAGCAAACATATATACTAGCAGGAACATTTGGCTACTTAGTTGGCTCAATGCCATTTACATACCTAGGCCTACCACTAGGGACCACGAAACCAATAATAGAGGATCATGCCCCTATCATCAACAAAATGGAAAGAAAACTCTCAGCAACAAGCACTTATCTAGCATTAGCTGGAAGAGTAACCTACATTAACTCTGCCATCAGGTCCATCCCAGTTTATGCAATGTGTACCCTAAAACTAGATGCTGTTGTAGATGATCATATTGACAAACTTTCAAGAGCTGCACTATGGAGAGGTAGAGAAATAGATGCAAGAGGGAAAGCACTGGTGGCATGGAACAAGTGCACCATCCCCAAACAAAAAGGAGGATTGGGCATCAAAAACATTAGATTACAAAATGAGGCATTGCTATTCAAGCACCTAGATAATTTCTATAACAAAAAGGACATTCCATGGGTAAACTTGATCTGGCATACATACTATGCAGAGGGACCACATGAAACAGCTGTCAGAAGCTCATCCTGGTGGAAGGACATTATGACTTACAGTGACCATTATAGAGGAATCGCCACATGCAAGGTGGGGAATGAAACAACAATCATGTTGTGGAACGATGTTTGGAATGGTCATATCCTTAGAGAAGAACTGAGGCTATACTCCTTCACTAAGAATAGTAATATTTCAGTGGCCAAATATATGGTTAACCAGTCCCTTGGAGAAAACTTCTATCTGCCTCTCAACACAGAAGCATATAATGAATTATAGACTTTTAATGGCATCATGCACCAACCGCAGCAAAAATCAACAACAAGTAGATGAATGGCATTACATCTGGGGTTCCAAGACTTATACGGCTGCAAAGTTTTATCCTATCTCTTTCTTGGCATTACAGACTCCTTAGCCCTTTCAGTGGATATGGAAATCAAAATGCTCAAAGAAAGTTAAAGTATTTACATGGCTACTATTCATGGATAGGCTAAACACAAGGAACATCCTACAAAGAAAGCGAATTACAATTCAAAGAAATAACTCAGTTGTGGCATATGCACCTTAGCACCAGAAGAAACAGCCTTCCACCTGTTCTTTCAATGCCCCTTCAGCCAATCTTGTTAGGCACACATTGGCATCGAATGAAACACATCACTTGATTTCTTCCCAATGATTCAACAAGCCAAAGGAAGATATAACACGCCCAACTTCATGGAAATCTTTATCCTGGTGGCATGGCAAATATGGAAACAAAGGAATAGACTAATCTTTTACGATATTCAACCCTCTCTGCAGACCTGGAGGCATGAATGTGACCGAATTCATTTCAAATTTCTGGCAAGATAAAATAAAAACAAGGATATGACATATGCTAAAAGATAAATCAACAGATAAGTCTTGCCAAATAAGGTAACATCAGAAGTGTGTAAATACTAGGTTATTAATTCATCAGAGAAACCAATAGAGTTAAATGGGGTGCTAGGCTATTTCTTTCTTGAGTTGAAGGGCTACGACATAGCATGGCAATGCAATACTCTCAACAGATGTTAATAACAATCAAATATCTTCCTAAGGTCTCAGAATTCATAGATAAGATACTAACGTTATCATGGCTGAAGCCAGATTTTGCTGCCGATCTGAGCTTGTTAGCGATATTGTCAAGTGTATTATTTCCAGTGCCTTAACAAACATAACAAGGTTGTATGTTTTTCCGTCTTTGATGTTCTGTAGGTTGAAATTGTAACATTATAGAAAATAAAAAAAAGTGAAAAAGGTATGAAAATAGAACACACACATACATAATATCTCCCTAACATCAAAGCATGAAAGCAACACTGCCAGAAAAATTCAAATAAACAGTACAGAGCTCAGTGATGTCACTAGCTACTTATCCAAATAAGAAAGCATTAATAAATAGTTTGAATATATCCATTTCTCATGATGATATGAATAAGCTATACACGATGACGTCACTCTTGTCATTTTACCGGGAGATGCATGGCAGCTGCTAACCCTCAAAGGTTTATTGAGATCATTTGCTGACTCTGTTACTCTGGCAGGCTCATCATGATGAATTCAGTACTCTCTGCCCTGCCAACATTTTACATGTGCACACTAAAGGTCTCTTTCTCTAGTCTAGATCAGATTGACAAGTATAGAAAACACTGTCTATGGGATGGTGGCGACATCAACAGAAAAGGTTCCCGTCTGGTTGCTTGGAGAAAAGCTTGTAGACCTAAAAATCAAGGTGGCCTAGGGATCATCAATCTCAAAGCATAGAACAAAGCACTTCTCCTCAAATTCTTGCATAAGTTCTACAATCATCATGATCTGCCTTGGGTAAAACTCACTTGGGATAAAATATACAGAAGATAGGTAGCCCCTCACTCATGTAAGCCAAAAGGTTCCTTCATGATGGCATCTTGTTCGATCAAAAATGGTCTTTCTACCTGCTTTTGGACTGACACTTGGGACTTTGGTGTGTTGAAATGGCAATATCCGAAGTTATATAACTTCTGCTTTAAAAAAGATATCATAGTCCAAGGCTTCCTCGGGGGAGACATTGAAATTTTTACTCTGGTTACCCATGTCAATGACTGCCTCGAATCAGTGGGATGATTTGGAGAACTCATTGGCTAGTTTTCATCTTGATATGGAGAGACATGATGTCTGGTCCTTCATTTGGGGTGGTGACACCTTTCTCATCAAAAATGCCTACCTCAAATTGATTGGCCCTTCCAACGCATCACCCTGGTTCAAATGGCTTTGGAATTGATGCTGCAAAAGTAGCCTCAAATTCTTCTTCTGGCTTCTCTTAAGGGATCGAATCAACACAAGGAATCTGTTGCTAAGGAAGAACATAGTTTTGGACAGTTATAATTGTGTCCTCTACTTGGGTTAGTGTGAAGAAACCCTGGTGCATCTTTTCTTTCAATATAGCTTTAGCAAGTGGTATTGGATGTTCTTTAAGGTAACCTGGAACACCCAACTCAATCCTGTCAACATGATGATGGCAGCGAGAAGAGCATTCAACTCAAGAATCTTTAGAGAGGTGATCATTGTAGGGTGCTGGACGATCTGGTGCCATAGAAACAATATCATTTTTGATAATGCCTCTCCCTCCTTGAGAACCTAGAAAAGAAGTTTTAGAGGGGAATTTTCTCTGGTGGGTTTGAAAGCAACACCAGAGGTCATGATTTTGTTAGATGCTTTCCTCTGTAATGTAACCTAACTTAGTTTTGATAGCAGTAGGATCTTCTATTGGGCTTAGAGCCTTGTAACATGCATAGTGGTTTCCTTTTTTGTTATATATATATAAAAAATATAGGTAGGGGACTCCTCTGCTGACTTCGGTTAAAAAAAATACACGATGACATCTTACCATGCCCTAGAATCCGGGGTTGTAGATGCCAACGCCACTAGCTGGACACTTGTCACATAACACCTCCATTCTTAAGGTAACAATGTTTCTAGTGAAGCAAGAAACTTATTCAGTCATCGCAGCTATGGAAGGTTCATCTCCAATAGTGCTCCGTGGGACTGTTTCAATCTAGCTGGGACAACCGAACACATTTTTTGGGTGAGCTAGTTTTATTCTAGAGGGATTTACTCTTAATAGCCGGTTTGAAACTGTTCAAATGAACCATCCAGATCTAGGCCCAGTAACGAGCCGAAAAATTTGTACTATATTTTTTTAGAGCCGGATTAAAAAGGGCTAGGCTGAAATCTAGTTCATTTTTATCTAAAAATATATAAGGGGCAGGTTAGGGTCCTCTTAGGACCCACGGGCCACGATCCATTACTAGGCCTAGCTGGATCCATCTATTCTAGGTCTAGAATAATTCAGGTCCAAGAATCAATTCTGTAGAACCGAACAAGCTCTTATTGGGTGACCAACGCCAGGAAAAGCTATCTGGC
Organism: Eleusine indica; assembly: GCA_030378355.1. Lineage (NCBI taxonomy): Eukaryota > Viridiplantae > Streptophyta > Magnoliopsida > Poales > Poaceae > Eleusine > Eleusine indica. The sequence goes on from CM059494.1 coordinate 54,731,606, forward strand.
GTGTCATTCTGAACGGTAAACGTACTCAAAGTCTGACTGAGTTGCACATATATTCAATTAAAACGGGGATTGTGAGAGGCCCAGTTATATCAAGTTTCCATCGTATATATGGTAGACCCTCAGCAACCGTCCTATTATTATTACGAGCTGTAGCTGAAAGTGCCTGAAGAAGATGTGGAGCAAAAGCACGACCATGAATTGGAGCGTTTGTGTTTTAAATTGTATTGCATCATAATGCATTGTCTGTTTAATTAATAGTACACATGCATCATAATGTGACCAAAATTTCAGGATAGGGAAAGGCAATTGACGATTCGTGATATAATCAAAAGGCAGCTGCATCTTTTCACCGGTAAAAAATCAGAGCACATCCTCTTGTCACCTCAGCCGCCATTATATTGCTTGATTGAACCAAAAAAAAAAAGGAGAACATTTTCTCAGCTATTAGCCAGCATAAGGGAGCAAGGCAACACCAAGCTTGGCCAGCTGGAACGCGTTGTCGTCCTCCACCGTCAGCGGCGACGCCACGTGGCTCCTGCCGAACCCGTCCTCGCACTCCTTCACCGCGGACGCAGATTGCTCCAGGCTCGATTTCGCCTCACCGTATTTGCCCTTCTTCACAGCGGCGGCGCAACCGGGCTGCCTTCCCACGACGCCTCTGTACAAGGCCTGGCACGACCGGAGACACTTGACCGTCGAGGCGTCGCCGCCGCCTTTCTGCAGCAGACCTCGATCATGGCCGCAGTGCTGGTGACGTTGGCCGTCAGGAGGTCGACGGCGATGATGGACAGGTCTGCCTGGCCCTGGGCGTTGCGGCTACGACTGTCGGAGCCGAGAGCACGCATGCAGAAGTCGATTCTGACGTACCTGCTGCCGCCGCCGATGGACTTGCATATCGGGAGCAGAGGATTAATGGCGGCTTCGACCTCACTGTTGTGAGTGGACGAGAACAGGAGCGCCAAGAGCAGGACGAGGCAGGCGGAGCAGGACAAAGCCATCCTTAACTTGTGGGTGGGTGCGTCGTTTTCATTTATATGCGAATTCTTTTGCATGTCAACAATTAAAGGTAGTAATTGATAACGCGAATCACATGTCAAACCCGGCATGAATGGGCAAATCATGGCCAAGGATATGTTCTTAAGTTTTTCTTTCCTCCCCTTATTTCAACCCGGCATACATGGACAAACTGATCTAAAGTTAGTATAGTACAAAAGCTTTAACCCAGGGTCGTATCAATTATTTCCCCCCTCAAACACAGAGGAATCACGGTTGCATTTCGTTGCAATATACTGTGGGATGGCATTTCCTTGCAGCGTGGGGAGTTAACTGTTTTCCTTCTGTCGCTTCATGTGGGACAGTGGAAGGGATGTGCTTGTTCAGAACTTCAGATACATTCTGTGCGCGCCCTAATAGAATCAGCAGACACTCCATTTAATGACTGCTTCAAATCATTTGATTGCAAACACAAGCAAATCTTTCCAACTTATCAGAACAACTACAGATTCATTAAACCTCGAGAAATTAGAGTCAATCTAAAGAAGAGCAACAAAGACATCATCCCTGCACCAATTAATAACCATCCTAACATCTCTTCTCTACTAGTTAGAGCAGTTTTACAGGAGACCCAGATGAATGCACACTGTTAAATTTTTTGATCCGATGGTTTAGATATATCGGTGCCTAAATCATGATACTTTTTTAATCCACCGGTATCATAAGTATCATGAAGATGAATTATATATATCATATGGGTAATATAGTAATTTCACGTGAGTTTCCAAAACAAATCATGTGATGGCAAACTTGTGATTTTTCACGTTTTGTAAGGTGTACTCGTCATCTCATTTTCTTTTCATGTTAGGGTTCTATCGGCGGCGGCGGCAGCGCACATGCCTGCAGATACATTACTCGGCGCACATGGCGTAGTTTTTATGTCGAATGAAGTTAACGCGTAGGGACTCAGCAGGGCCTGCATTACTTTGCCTGAATGCGAGTAGCTCTGTGGAAACAGGTACAACCTGCATCATTTAAAGATTACGTGTTAGATGTGCTTGATGGACATAAAAACTCTTGTGGACTGAAAAGGCTGAAAGCAATAGGATAAAGTTTTACTAACTAGTCTACCACTAACATTATTTGGTGTGCCGAATGAATTTCCATGGATTGCATTGCTAGAAGTCAGAAGAGTGACTCTTGATTTCTTTGCACTGACACCACCTTGAAGTCCACTAGTGGATATAGTAAGGTTCACAGCACCAGACCCAAGGTTTACAATCTGCAAAAAACATCTTGAATTAATATAAGGTTATAACAAATTTGCATCTATGGATATATGAATTAAGTCACTTCAAACATTGTAGTACTTCTCTAATGAGTTGAAGCAATCATACACAGGCAAGAAAGAAAGAAACTACTGATTTTACCTTTATCCTCAGGAAGCTATTCTCAGTGTCCTGCCAGGTAATAGCAGATGCTATCAATGGGTTGGAGTAGTTGGATGTGATTGTAATAGGATGAATCATAGCACCACTAGAGTCTCGGAAAAAAGTCTCCCTCGCTCATCACGAGCCAAGGTGATTAGAGCTCGTCAAGCCCAGATCGATCAGCGCACAAGCTCCGGCTCGCCACGCTAGCCCACACATGAACGTCTCAACCAGGAAGCCGAAACCAAGGAAATTCTAGATGCAGTGAGATGTTAGGAAATAAATGGTAGGAAATGGCACGTGAATAGGAAGAAAAGCAGGCTCATCATCTACTGAAGTAGTGCAACTTCACAGAGGCAGTATGGACGCGTCTTGCTAACATGCTACACATAACATAAGAACTTCCTTCTTATTGTATGCACAAAACCAAACCAGTTATTTGCCCCCCCCCCCCCCCTCCCCCACCCCTGTTTGCTTTGAGGAACAATAGCTAACTAGGTTGAAAGCAATAGGATAAAGCTTTACTAAGTAGTCTACCACTAATATTATTTGGTGTGCTGAATGAATTTCCATGCATTGCATTGCTAGAAGTCAGAAGAGTGACTCTTGATTTCTTCGCACTGACACCCCTGAAGTCCACTAGTGGATATAGTAAGGTTCACAGCACTAGACCCAAGGTTTACAATCTGCAAAAAAATATTTTTAATTAATATAAGGTCATAACAAATTTGCATCTATGGATATATGAATTAAGTCACTTCAAACACTATAGTACTTCTCTAATGAGTTGAAGCAATCATACACATGCAAGAAAAAAAGAAACTGCTGATTTTACCTTTATCCTCAGGAAGCTGTTCTCAGTGTCCTGCCAGTTAATAGTAGATGCTATCAATGGGTTGGAGTAGTTGGATGTGATTGTAATAGGATGAATCATAGCACCACTAGAATTTCGGAAAAAAGTCTCCCTCGCTCATCACGAGCCAAGGGAATCAGAGCTCGTCAAGCCCAGATCGATCAGCGTGCAAGCTCCGGCTCGCCACGCCAGCCCACACGTGAACGTCTCAACCAGGAAGCCAAAACCAAGGAAATTCTAGATGCAGTGAGATGTTAAGAAATAAATGGTAAGAAATGACATGTGAATAGGAAGAACGTAGGCTCATCATCTACTGAAGTAGTGTAACTTCACACAGGCAGTATGGACATGTCTTGCTAACATGCTTCACGTAACATAAGAACTTCCTTCTTAGTCTATGCACAAAACCAAAGTTTGTAACAAAGGATGGACTAGACGGGGTATTTGCCCCCCCCCCCACCCACCCCACCCCTGTTTGCTTTGAGGAACAATAGTTATTTGACTAAACAGGCTATTTATTGAACCCCCCTCCCCCCCACCCTGAATTCGTTTTAAACTCCATCATTGCTATAGAAAGAGGCTGAAATGCAGGAGCAAGTTACCTCCAAGAATACTTTGAAGAGGGTATCAGGTAGCTTCTGAGCCCGTCGCGATGACGCATCCACCACCAGCCGAGCAACCGCCTGAGTAGACTTGTTGACGACCACCATTGCAATAGCTCGCTGCTACGGCGGTGACGATGAGGATATGATAGAAGAGCTTTAAACCCATGACAGATGGTGATGAGTGAAGGGTCACTCTGTCCTCGCCTTCCCCGTATCATACTGCACTAGCTAGTAGGAACTGGGCTTGTCCTAGTTGGCTAGAGGGGGAGGGGGAGGTGTTGGAATGCACCTCCTAGCCACCTAGGTTCAAGCCCCCACAACCAGGACAAGAACATGTTCAAGCTGGCCAAGCTTGCCATCACCTTGATGGCTTGATCAATGGATTTTTTTCCTTTAATTATTTTTCTTCCATGGCGTAACCCGTACCAGTACTGCTACATATTTTCAATGAATATAAAATGACCAGGTTAATGTGCAGGCAAAGCAAGCAAGTAAGTACTAAAGCCTTTTTTTTAGGAAAAGAGCTGCCTATGCCTAGTAATAAGGCACAAGGCGCCTCATACCCCTAGGGACTAGGGTTTCTCTTTTCCTTTGGGGGCGCCGATGCTATCAGAGTACACCCTTTCTCCGATCGATTCTATCGATCGATCACCGTTTCCTGAGCTTGATCGCGCTAGTTGATTGAGCTCTAACTCTCCCCAACCCTGTGCACACGCTGCATGGCGGGTTCTCAGGGGAGATTGGAGGCACAGATGGGCAAAGGCAAGGAAGATGAGGGTTCGCAGGTCCTGGAGCCAAGTCTTGAGGAGAGGTTGGATGGATTGAATCTGGTGGGAGAAGAGGAGGAGGATCTGGATTTCTCGGAGAAAATTGAAGAGTTAATAAAGGATGTCCGTTGGCTGGTGATTTTTAGGGTTCATACCTCAAAAATCTTCAGCCATGCGGCCCTATTGAGTGCAATATGCATAGCTTGGTCGGCCGCTAAAGAAGTAACCTTCAAGGTGAAGGGCGAAAATCTATTCCTCGCTCAATTCTAGTGCCTCGGGGATTGGAATAGAGTGATGGAGGGAGGACCGTGGTTATTCCGTGGAGTTGCAGTTGTGATGGAAGAATATGATGGATTCAACAACATCCATGATTACAAGCTAAACAAAATACCAGTATGGACTCGCATCCAGGGAGTTCCAGAGGGCTTAATGAAGAAGAAGGAATTGGCAGAGAAGGTGGCAAGCAAGGTGGGTGATCTGCCCACGACAGTGATAGTTAATGAGGGGAGGATCAATCCAACTCCGTACCTAAGGGCTAGAGTATATGTGAACCTTGATAAACCATTGGTTAGGGTGGTACCCATTACCTTGGTGGAGAGGCATAGGTATCGGGTTCAATATGAAAAGTTCCCAACGTTTTGTGATGTATGTGGCTTCATTGGCCACTCCCTCACCGAATGTGGGGATGGGGTGCACCCGATGGAGAAACGGGGATGGCGAGATTGGTTGCTTGTGAACTTCGGGCCACCACCAGGACGTAATGATGGCCGAAGTGGCACATGAGGAGGAGGTTGCCCCGGTCGTGGTTGAGGCAGGGGCTTAAACGAGGATTATGAGGGAGATGATATGGAGTATGAGCAGGCGGACCGGGATGGAGACCTGGGCTCTACACCGGCGGGTCATGTTGCCGGAAAAGTGTTGATGATTGAGAACAACTCAATGCAAGAAAGTCTAGAAAAATTTTAGGAGAAGAAGCGGCAACAGATGGAAGTAGGAGTGCCTAGCGCTAAGAAAAAAATTGATACATCGGCGTCCTCCTTTGAGAAGGGTCGCCGGGAGCAACGAAAATCCTAGCATGGAACTGCCAAGGGCTTAATAGCCCTCGGGCAGTTCGAGCGCTTCTGGACGTCCAGAAGTGCGAACAAGCGGATGTGCTTTTTCTATCTAAGACACATTTTGGATAAAACTACGGCAAAAAAAATTGAGGCGGAAGATACACTGCGACCATTTATTGATTCATGAGAGCGATGGCCACAGTGGGGGTTTGGCGCTGTTTCATAGAAAATTACATTGATGTAATCATCAACAATGGAGAGGAGTGGAGACTAACGGGGATATATGGTGATCCATGCTGGGACCAAAAGGAGAGGACATGGTCGGCGCTCCGCATGCTTCATGCATCGATGGATCAACCATGGCTCGTTCTAGGTGATTTTAATGAGATCTTGTTCAACCATAAAAAGGAGGGAGGGAGTATGAGGTCCGAACGTCAGCTGCAAGCGTTTCATGATGCTCTGGATGATTGTGCACTATCAGACATTGGATTTGTGGGAGATATATTCACCTGGCAGAGAGGGAAGAGGAGATATATTCACCTGGCAGAGAGGGAAGATCCAGGAAAGGCTAGATAGAGGAAAGGCTAGATAGAGGTGTGGCAAATGCGCACTGGAATATTATCTTCCCAAATGCCTGCCTGGTAAATGGGGATATGACAAAGTTGCATCATAGACCACTGATCGTGCATACTGAAATCCAGGAAACAAACCATGGTGATAATAAGAAGAAACGCTTTGAAGCTAGATGGTTGAAAGAAGAAACGATAGAAGCCATGGTACAAGCAGCATGGGCAAGAGAAAAAGCAAAAGGGGATGCACCTAGCTTTTTGCAAAAGGTGTGTGATGTACATGAGGATTTGCACACCTGGGATAAGGAAGTGTTGAAAGGGCCGGCAAAATAGTTAAATAAGCTGAAGAGAGAACTCGAAAGAATCAGGAGAGGCCCACTCATGGATGATAATAGTGCGGCACAAAAGGAAATTCTGGTTCGCATCGAACTACTGCTGGAACAAGAGGAGATTGTTTGGGTGCAAAGGGCGAGGGCGAATTGGCTCAAACATGGCGATCGTAATACTAGTGTTTTCCAACATTTTGCCTCAGGCCGGAAGAAAATAAATTACATCAAGAGTCTTGTTGATGATAATGGGAAGCGACACGAAAACAAAGATAAATGCGTTGGATGGTGAAGGAGTATTTTGTTGATATGTTCTCTTTGGAGACGCAAAACTAGGATCCGGGGGTCCTACAAGATGTAAAGAATAATGTCACAGCGGGGATGAACCAGGATCTGCTAGCACCCTTCACGTGCGAGGAGGTAAAAAATTCTCCCTTTAATATTGGTGACCTGAAAGCCCCCGAGCCGGATGGTTTACATGTTGTTTTCTATAAACGCTTTTGGAACATGTTGGGGGATGATATAGTACAGGAGGTTTTGCAAGATTTGAATACCGCAAAAATACCAGAAGGGTGGAACAAACTACCATAGTCATGATTCCGAAGATTGATAACCCAGAAAAGGTATCTCAATTCCGCCCGATTAGTTTATGTAATGTGGTTTATAAAATCATTTCCATGGTGCTTGCAAATCGGTTGAAGGGTATCTTACCAGAGATCATAAGTGAGCAACAGAGCGCTTTTGTGCTCGGTAGACTGATTTCGGATAATATTCTAATTGCATATGAACGTGTTCATGCTATAAAAAGAAAGAAGGGCAAGCGAGGTCTTTGTGATGTAAAACTTGACATGCACAAAGCATATGACAGAGTGGAGTGGAAGTTCTTGGAAAAGATGATGTTGAGGATGGGTTTTGACCCATGATGGGTGAAGCTTATAATGGAGTGTGTCAGCTCGGTGCGCTACAATGTTTGCTTTTTCAATTCTATGGAAACCGAGTGTTTCACTTCAACAAGAGGATTGAGGCAAGAGGATCCTTTATCCCCGTATTTGTTCCTTCTGGTGGCGGAGGGGTTATCAAGTATGATCTCCGGCATGGAACAACGGGGAGAGTTAGAAGGATTGAGAGTCTGCAGGGATGCCCCGACGATCTCACATCTATTATTTGCGGACGATTCTCTCATGCTAATGTATGCAGACAAGGAAAATGCAGAAAAATTAAAGGAGATACTAGACATGTATTGTGCTTGTTCGGGGCAGAAGCTTAGTGTAGCAAAATCCGGCATCTATTTCTTGGGTAATACCAGTGTAGATGATAAAGCTAAGGTATGTGAAGCTCTAGATATTATGATAGAATCTTTAAGTGACAAGTATTTGGGGCTACCGGCATTGGTGGGAGCAGAAAGGAGTGACTGTTTCAGGCATCTTGTTGATAGAGAAAGATCAAGAATTAGTGGATGGAAGGAAAAAAATTTTAAGTATGGGTGGAAAGGAAATCCTACTGTCTACGCTATGATGGTGTTTCGGATCCCAAAGAATATTTGTAAGGGAATCACAGATGAAATATCTCAATTTTGCTAGGGTGATAATGATGAGCATAAGAAGATGCATTAGCAAGCATGGTGGAAACTTTGTTTCCCAAAGCATGAAGGTGGCATGGGTTTCAGGGACCTACAAAGCTTTAATCTCGCAATGTTAGCAAAACAAGTGTGGAGATTATTGTGTGAGCCAAATTCTCTATGTGCCAGAATTTTGAGAGCAAAATATTATCTGGATGGGAGACTCCTTAATGCCAAACCAAAGAGTGGAAGTTCATTCACATGGCAAAGTATACTAGCTGGTTTGGATACTTTGAAGAAAGGATATATTTGGCGGGTTGGAGATGGCACTCAGATCAATATATGGGAGGATCAGTGGATCCCGGGTAGTAACAATTTGAAGGTCCAAACACCAAGAGGAAATAGATTGGTGACTACTGTAGATGAGATAATAAACCCAATTGATGGCACTTGGGATGAAGATTTGATCAAGTCCATTTTCTGGTCGGTGGATGTTAACCGGATCCTCCAAATCCCTTTGAGTCCAGGGAGAGAAGATTTGGTTGCATGGCACTTTAACAGAAACAGGATTTTCTCGGTCAGGTCAGCTTACCATTGCCAATGGAAGTGGAAATATGGACATAACCAGGTTGCAGCGCAAGCAGGAGGTACCGGCGAAGGCCAGCTATGGAAGAACCTGTGGAAATTGAAAATTCCTGGAAAGATTAAAATCTTTGGATGGAGGGCTTTAAAGGGTCTGATCCCGTGTCATGCGATACTTGCAAACCGACACATCGGAAATGAGAGTCCATGTCCCATAATCCAAATAGGATGTGAGGACATAAAACACATGATACTTACATGTGAGAGAGCCAAGCAAATTTGGGGAGCCTTGGGGATAGGCAATTACATCCAAGAGTTATCTTCAGTCAACCGGTCGGGATTAGTGGTGATTGAAGAGGCACTAAGGCGAGATGATCATTTTGCAGCTCTGCAGAATGTGGGGATCACGGAGCTAATCCTGACGGCGGGCTAGTACATCTAGTGGGAAAGGCGACAACTAGTTCACGATGAGGCAATCCAGAGGCCCTGCCGATCAGCCCTGTCTATAGTGGCCTTAACCACCAATTACATGAGGGTAGCGAGGAAGAGTGCTAAACTGCGGGAAGGATGGAAGAAACCCCCTGAAGGTAAACTCATGGTGAATGTTGATGCTGCCTTCGATACAAATTCGAGGACAGGTGCGACAGGAGTTGTCATCAGGGATTGTGGTGGAGGATTCATAGCCGCAGGCGCATGTTTCCTAGAACTTGTGGTGGACGCACAGATGGCTGAAGCTCATGCTCTAAAAAGAGGGTTTGATGTTGGCGCAACAGGTGGGCACAAATTGATTCATCGTCCAATCGGACTGCCTAGAAGTGGTGCAAACAATGCAAGGAGGAGGATTCTCGGCAACTTCGGCGGCGGCTCTATACGACGAATGCTATATCTTTTGGAAGGATTTGGCGGAAGTCTCAATTGAGTACTGTAATAGGGATGCAAATTTAGTAGCGCATATGATAGCTAGGGAACCTTTTCCATCAAAATCTCGATGTATTTGAGTCGATGAACCCCCTAGTTTCATTATAGGTGCAATGATGAACGATGTAACATTGTTTTTTGATGAATAAAGTGAGCCAAATAGCATTCCCTCAAAAAAAAAAAAGCAAGTAAGTACCAATGATAATGTGTCCAACTAGCATGCATCTACAGGTCTCCATCGCATGTCAGCGTAGCCCCTTTGCTATTACCATATTAGGAAACTGTATTATTTGTCTCGCACCGCACTGCCGCATGCTTCTTTAAGCATGCAGCGATAATGGAACGAATTCCACTTGTATGTACTGGGCTGATGTCGTCCTAGAGATATATAAATGCAAAAAAGTGCTTGTCAACCTAAACACGAAGTCTTCTTCGGGTTGCTACTAAAAAACCGTCTAAATAAATACAACAGATTTATAGTAAGAAGTAAAAAAGAAATATGAATTAGAGTCCTATATGTACGAGTTATGCTTATGGCAGAAACAAGAAACTCTAGCCTCGCTGACATGCAAAACAAACACGAGCATAGAAACAGTGAATAACCATAAACAAAGCCTGAAGTGACTTTTATTTAGTATCTCGAAGTTTTATGCTATACATTGCATTACCAAGATGCTGAGACTACTAGTTTGTGATGTGTGTCTGTTGCCAGTCTCGTGTGGGTGTTACTACTTTACATCTCCGCGACAAGTTGGGACTGAGCCAGCGCGAGGTCGAAGGATGAAAAGGAGTGAGGTGCCAGTGTGACTTGCATCTCTGATGCAGCGTTGCTCAGCTCGCTCTTCACCGGCACAACCTGAACCATTATTTACAGGCAAGACATGGATTCAGAACTAGTCTTAAGCTTCTTTCGAATATAAAGAAATGTTGCGGCACATTTTCCCATTTAGAAACAAGAAGCAAAAATGGGCAGATTACCTTGTTTGGGTTACTGAAGGAGTTTTCATCCATCACATTGCTCGATGTCATAACAGTGGCAGTTGAACCTAACGCATTAACACTGGCCTGAAGTCCACTTGTGGAGATTGCTAGGCTCACAGGATCTGACCCAAAGTTTACCACCTGCACAAGAGCTTTTCCAGGTTAGTACAAGTGGAAGTGATATACAGAGTACCTTGGATGCAAGAATTTTTACTTGCCTTGACTCTTAGGAAGCTATTTTCTGAATCCTGCCAAGTAATTGCAGATCCTGCCAATGAACCAGAGTAGTTGGAACTGATTGTGATCGGATGAATCATAGCACCACTAGACTCACGGAAAAATGTCTGCATCCAGTAACTAGGAGTTCCATAATGTTGCCATGAGTTGAAGACAATAGCGTCTGGGTTCCACCTGATTATTTTATTCAAACACAGCTACTCCAATGTTAAATCAGAAAGATCACAAGAAAGAAATAAAGCATAATGCCAAACACACTAACGTTTGATCATTGTCGTTTACGAACAGTGGAGCATAACTGGCCATTTGAACAATGTCACTGCAAAGAACCAACAAAAAGGTCATCTAGCTGATACGCTATGTCAGGTCATGGTAGCTCAATGAGTAAACACAACAGCTAAAATTTATCCAGTAAAACTCAGGTGTGATCACCAAGCAACCCACATCCAAGAATTTCAATAAAGGAGAAATTACCTATTCTTTTCCAATCCTGTAAGGAAAGCAGCTTCTGCCAATGAAGCAAGAAGACTTCCTCTACCCGCATCGCTTCTCCAAACAGCATATTCACTAACAAAAGCCTGCATTTGAACCATACTCAGAACGATATCTACTGTGTAAACAGAACACGTGTCAATGGGCATGTATGATGATGTAAATAAATAAGAAATTAATAAAATTCTTAACAGTCTCCAGAACATGCAAATAACATTAAATTATTCAATCACCACTCAAGGTTCCAGATATACATTTGTCATTGTCCTTCAGAATTACAATGCACCTAAGAGCTACGACCTTACTTTATTCTTTCTTTTTTACCTCCTAGGATTTGCCATTAGAAATAAGTTGCAACCCTTTTGGTTGTCATTTAGTTGATATGCTCAGAGTTCTGTGCATTATAGATACTCCCTCCTTTCTCAAATTGATGTCATTAGGACAAGAAATCTAGTTCAAAATTGAACTAAAATTGCTGTCCTAAAGACAACAATTTACGAATGGAGGGAGTATTTGAATGCATTACCCTTTTCATGCTACCCTGAGAACATGCTAAATGTCAGGATGTTCTGAATCAATGCAAATAACATGTCATGGAAGAAGGCGTTTTCACAAAAATCTTAAGAAAATTGAGACCTACCTTGGGTCCATTACGAGATGTTCCATCAAACGTATTCCTCATGGAAAACAAAGTTTTAGAATCTGTATAGACCTAGAAAACAAAGAAATTTTGTAGGGAAATATGAGAAGGCAAGTTGACCTTGATGACAAATAATGAAACAAAACCACTGAATCTAGACAACAGGCCCAGCAGCAAGAACTTTACATGGAAGTCATATAAATCAGCAGGATGATCAAGTGGTCGAGATGAACCATCACAATTTGAAATCATTTGAATGTCTGGATAGGCCTGTCTTATAGCATTGTAGAACTTGAGGTAATTACCTGTTCAAGGGAGTTACAGGATATCATGTAATTAGATGTAGGTTTCATCTGCGGTAAACTACAGTTTAAGTTAAATTTGTGCACTACCACTGGGAATTATGATCAACTTTTGTTTTCTTGCTAGAAGGAACACCAAGTAGAAACTATCTTTGTGCACTAGGCTTATTTGACCTATACTATAACAAGGATGCAATAAACATGTTAGTTGACCAATTTACCACGGTAAAATGTTTTTCCGCAATCTTCATTTCCAATTGCCACATATTTAACTGGGAATGGTTCAGGGTGCCCCATTGCAGCCCTAACAGAGCCCCATGTTGAATCTGCACTGCCCCTTGCAAATTCTAGACTGTCCAATACATCCTGTAAAAAGACAAACAGCTTCATGTGATGAAACTAGGATCATGAATATTAAAATTAGCCAAGTTCATAACAGATATATGATCTTATCAAGCTTAATGGAAGAAGTTAGTTTATGGTAATATAAATGTAAAACTCAAGAGAAGCATCATCTCTTCATGTGAACTGCATAAATAACAAAGTAACGAATCAAGCCTGTCACGGTATCCTTTCCGTAGCATTATTCAAAAGAACTGATCATATGTGATTTCTCATTATGGTCACAGCAATCAAGTTACAAATCTTAACATATGTTCTTGCATAGGAAAACAAAGCCACTAATACAACATCAAATACTCTGGTGTAGTTGTAGACGTTGCTGATAAAGTACAGTGCATTGAAAAAATTCTCAAACATATTGCACCAAAAAATTGAAGGCTAGTATATCACTATACCATGAAATGTTACTTCCCTCCAGAACTAAAGAGGAGTTCAAAGCATACCTTTACAAAAGGAGCAATAACAGCGGTGTCAACTTCATCATGATGGCTAACTCCTGAGTATTAAGAGCGAAATTTTCATCAGTTAAAAAGGCCGGTAGTGATCATACCTTTTAACAAATCTGAAAATGATTACCATTGTTGAATACCCAGATTGGGGCAGCACCCAGATCCTCAGCAAGCTTTTAAGTAGATTTCAAAGGTGAAAAATTAGGAGATGATAGCAAAGGAAAGGTTGAGAATGTATAAAATGGTACCTGAAGAAATTCATAATATCCAAGGCCATCGTCAGTCCAATAATGCCAAACATCCCCGAAGTGTCCAGGCCTCTCTTCCCATGGACCAATAGATTCCCTCCACCGGAATGCATTTCTTAACCAATCACCTTCTACAAAGCAACCTCCTACAATTGTTCCATACAATGTAGTCAACGTTCGGAGAAATGTCTGAAAATAAAATTCTGACTTTTCATTTGGAAGACAAAGAGCGTACCAGGAAATCTCAAAAAGCGTGGTTTTAAATCCAAAAGCATGGATATAAGTTCTGGGCGAAAACCATGTCCCTGTGTATGCAGAGGCGAATTGGTTGCTAGATACTCATCCAAACCATGGGATCAAAATAACCAGCCTACTAGAGTGAGGTTGAATTCATTTCAAGTTTCTGGCAAGATAAAATAAATAGCATACCATGACATGGCACATGCTAACTGATAAATCAACAGGCAAGTCCAGTCAAACAAGGTAACATCAGAAACAGGTATTTCGTGATTAATTGATCAAAGAAACCAACACAGTGAACTGAGTGCTAAGTTATTGCTTTCTTGAGTTGAAGGGCTACAAGTGGCTGAACCATAGTAGGGCTTGCAGTATAGACCACAACCAAATTGTTTGAGCCATATTTGTCTTACAAGGTGGCTAGCCCAAGATTTAATGCAAATGAGAGTATCAGACTTGATTACATGTTACTGGAAAGGAAATCCTAGACATATTCACTTATTCAGTGCTTTTTATTTCAGAGTTGCACTTTGTTGATAGGTAGAATTAGTTGATTGATGATCCATATTTATGTGGTTCAGTCTTCATCTTTTTTTGACGCGAAAACAGTAGGAGAGGCTCCCACTGCGTTTATTTATTTAAGAGAAAAAGAGGAAACTTACTGTACAAGACTATCTAATTTGTATGAACCCAAAAGAAACTATACAAGTAAAGTTACTGGACTAGTTTGGTGGCTGTAAGGAGTTTAGCCAGGTTAGCATGCTGTCTCTTTCAGTCTTCATCTGTATGTATTATTAAGTTTTAGACAGATTTTTTCAGTCTCACATATAATTTTAATATCAATTTCCAGAATAGAAATAAAAATACCTTGTATGTGTCTGCAGGCATTAGTGATACTTGATCAAACCATATGACTCCTTTTTTGTTAGTTGTTATTTGGAGCCTTGAGGTTCTATTTGTTCCTTCAGCGACCAACTTTTGCTCCAGTTTTGTCCAATTTGATGCGCCAGTAACTCTGCAGCAATGCAGTCACTCAACAAATTTTAACAATCAAATATCTTCCAAAGGTCTCAGAATTTATAGATAAGATACTGACGTTATAGTGGCTGAAGCCAGATTTTGCTGCCCGTCTGAGCTTGTTAGAGATACTGTCAAATCTGTTGTTTCTGGTGCCTTAACATACATAACAAGATTGTAGGTCTTTCCGTCTTCAATGTTCTGTAGGTTGAAATGGTAACATTATTAAAAAGAAAGGTGGAGAATGTACAAAATGGAGAATGTACAAAAAACAGGACATATGCTGAACATCTTCTTGACATCAAAGCATGAAAGGTCAATGATAAACTGCAGGAGCTCAATGATGTCACAAATTACTTATACAAAATCCAAATGAGAAACTATTTCTCAATTTGTCCATTCGTCACGCGATATGAGGAAGCAATATGTGATGACATCTTACCATGCCCCAGAACCCTGGGTTGTAAATGCCAACACCACCAGCTGGACAATCATCACAGAGAACCTCCATCCTCAAAGCAACGAGGTTTCGAGTGAAACATGATGTACGATCAGTCGCCACAAATATGGAAGAGTCATCTCCAATGATGGACCAAGGGTCGATATTTGATGGTGTATGGGGTCCTCCGGCTTCAAAACCTGAAGCATAAATGCACAAGTTATTTATCCTAGCCTTTGAACACCAAGGCTTGAGAGCAGCTTCTGAAGGAAAATGCCTATGTTGCCTCCAGCTTATGCTCAAAATGATTTTTATATATTTATTGTTATGTTATGTAGAACTACAGCCAGGATCAGAGTATGCATGGCATGCTCAATGATGTTCTGGCACAACAGAATCAAGTCAACAGAGAGCACAGCATATTGTCAGATTCTACTATCCTTAACCCCAAAATACTTGCATCTAGGCACTTTTCAAATAACACAACCAAGAAAAACCGGAGTACCTCTGTTATTAACAAGCTCAGCCCATATTCCACCAGCTCCTGCATGGTTGATCTCCTACAGTATTAACAAAGCTAGTTATTGTGAGAACAGAAAGCAGCATGGAGAGTAATTTGATTATTCTAGACATATGAAATAGAACCTGAGACAACAACAAACTGACCAAGCAACACCGTCTCACCTCAAAAAATATCCCAAAGAGTGTTTCAGGGATCTTTCGAGCAAGCTGTGGTGAAGCATCAACCTTAAGCGTTGCTATCTGGGTGGCTTCTATTTCTGATGCCAGAGATTTGCTGCCTACGAAGAATAGAAGCAGGAAGCAGAAGGCAGTACGAGCGGATGCTTCCTTGGAACCCATGCTTAACTTGTAAACAATATCCATTGGACAAAATAAAGGTTAAGAGTTAGAGATCAATTTAATTACATGGAAAATGATAGGCACAAACTCCTATAAGCTAGTACTTCGGATTAAAGAGCTGCCGCTAGGACCTCAAAAGGAAGAAAGAAACACAGACGAACTCATATATACTGATGTCCAACACACTTTCCATCAGCTAAACAACTTACAGCCACCAGTTGCAGTCAACAATCTAAGAATTAAAGTTGTTTGAAAAGTATACGACTAAACAGGCACTTTAAATAGGTAAACAGGATATGAGCTCAAAATGATCTTATCACTTTCCCAAAGGACGATCTAATTCCCCTCTCTCAGGCATTATATCAAACAGCTTCTCAGCGCATCCAACTGCCCAAATTCAACCGAAAAGAAAGCATTCTACAGCAATTCAGTGATGAAAGACGGAGCCTTTAGAGATTTCCTCACCATGCATCCACAATCCAACACCTCGGTGGCGCAAGTGCGGAGTAGGAGCCCCGGAGGCGTGTGCTTAAGTAGAGGAACACCCAAGCAGTGAGTGGCTTTGAAGGGAAGTGAGCCTACGGGCGCCACGCAATGAGTGTGGGGCAGACCTCCGTCGTCAGATGCTGATCGGGTGCCGGCGACGGGGGAGAGGCGGCCCGTTGCTTGCCGGAGCGGACTTCGGCGGCGGTTTGGCTGTACGCGGTCACCGACACGTCGGGCCCAGTGTGATTATCCATTTTGTTTGTCGTTGGATATTTTTTTTCTTTCGGCTAGCGCATTTATCATTGAAGGTAGTTGTCGAACGGCTTCGACTTCGAGCCTGGATTTGGCTGCGGCCCTATCTATGTTACCTACCATGGGGCTTCCTTCCATCCTATGCAGGGCCGGAGCCACAATAATTAAAGTATTGAAGTACTTTCTCCGATTTTATTTTGTTTGGTTAGTATAAATACTAGCCAACATCAGGCAGGCCGACCCACTCTCATCGCTGTTATTTGTGGTCGCAGGTGATCTTCTTCAAAGCATTATCAATGAAGCGCATCAACAAGGCATCTTCACTTTACCAATCCCAGTTCAGGATGGCACTGGTTTCCCTATAGTTCAATATGCCGACGACACAATCCTTGTCATGAAAGCATCTCAACGTGAACTGTTTAGTTTAAAAGCTCTGCTAGAAACCTTCTCACAGTCAACCAGGTTGAAAGTCAACTTTGCCAAGTCCTGCCTGGTACCACTTGCTACCCGATGAGGCGGAGAAACTAGCTGGGGTGTTCGGCTGTAGGCTTCAATCTCTTTCTTTCACTTATCTTGGTCTCTCCTTGGGGACAACAAAGCCGTGGGTGGAGCACTATGGTCAAATTATGAGCAGAACTGAGATAAAGCTTTCCTCCATTTCATCCATATTGTCTCATGCTGGCAGACTACAACTAGTTAATTCCGTTATAGCTTCTATGATAATGTATACAATGTGTACTTTGAATGTATCTGCTGCTGTCTTGGACTATATGGAAAGGGCAATGAGGAATTGTCTCTGGAGAGGTCATGAAAGCAATGGTCGAATGAATCCCCTTATAGCCTGAACAAATGCACAAGACCTAAGAAAAAAGATGGACTGGGGGTGATCAACCTCAGAAGGCAAAACATTGCCCTGCAACTAAAGTTCCTAGACAAATTTTTTAACAAAAATAAAATACCTTGGATGATATTGCTTTGGAACACGCACTACAGAAATGGACAGCTGCCATAGGTCTTAAAAGACAAAGGCTCCTTCTGGTGGAGGGACATACTCAAACTAGTTGAAACCTTCAAAGGAATTGCCCACTGTAAAATTGGTAATGGCTCAACAGTTCTCTTTTGGTCTGACATTTGGAATGGCTACCTAATGCAACAAAAATTTTTGAGACTTTTCTCCTTTGCTAAACATAAATCCTGCTTTGTAAAGATGTTCTTGAACAACAACTCATGAGCAGTTCTATCTGCCAATGTCTGAGCAAGCTTACCACGAGTTCAACCAGCTGCAACACATCATCCAAGAGTTGGAACACCAGCCGAATGGGAATGAATCCTGGCTCTACATCTGGGGAGCTGACAAATACAAATCATCTACCTTCTACAACTATCCATACAAATTTGTCCACCCACCACAGCCATTCCTCTAGATTTGGAGCTCAGGCTGTAGCAACAAGCTGAGAGTTTTCTCCTGGCTTCTCTTCATGGACAGACTAAACACAAGAAATATCCTCAAAAAAAAAGAAACAAAAGCTAGAAGCAGACAACTACAATTGTGTACTCTGTGAAGGAAACTATGAGGAAACCGCCTTCCACCTCTTTTTCAGTTGTACCTTCAGCCAACAATGCTGGGAACACATTAGGATCATGTGGAATTATGTAGCTGACTTCTTTGACATGTTGAAACAGGCCAAGGACTCATTCCCAAATCAATTTTTCATGAAAGTCTTCATAATTGCAGCCTAGCAAATTTGGAAGGAGAGAAATAAAAGGTCTTCAACATAAGTACTCTAATCTTGCGTTCCTGGAAGAGAATGTTTAGAAATGAGGCCCTCTTGTAGGCCCATAGAATCTCTGATTCAAATAGACCTGTCTTTTCATCTCTGGATTGACTCTCTACCCCTACCTTGATGTACATTTTGCTTTCTTTTTTTCCTAGGTCAGGTAAGTTACCTGCTTTTGTCTTTGCCCCTCTTCGGGTTGGCCACTTCCTGGCCTTGTACAGATGGTGTGTGTACAGCTTTTCTCCTTTTCTGGCTGTCCCAACGGCTTTTCTTTATTAATAAAAATTAACAGTAGGGGCTTTCCCTACTGTACATTCCTCAAAAAAACAAATAAAATTCGGATGTAGTAATCATTTTCAACATGTATTGAAGTAAGCTGAAGGTGTTGACACTGGAAAGTGTTATAGCTTATTACTAGTATAAGATAGGCTTAGTTTTCCTTGGATACAGGGGATGCTGCAGCCCGGTGCAGCTCCACCCCTGATCCTCTATCAAGGTACAAAAATGGTTGCTGCCACTTAAGGGGAAAGAGATGGTTGTGATGCCTCCATCATAGACAAGAAGCGCTATTTACAAAAACCAGGTTTAATAATTATTATAAGAACGAAGAGACCGACTAATAAAACTCGTGTGCTCAATCATTTGATAGTCTTGTTCAATCTGCTCTGGTTGGTCAAGTCCTCACTCAACAGTAAAGAATACATTGTCTTGTATGTAAACAACTGGACCGGAGCAAGAGAAAAGACAGTCACGCCTGCGTTCTTCAGAAATTGGGGCGCGCGCTGTCACACGATCTCGGCGATAGCAACCTTGCCTATGCTAGCGTGCAAACAAAGGGCTTTGTCCTGAATCATGGCATATATTCATGGGTTCGACACATTGTTGCAAGCATGGATTTTATTCAGGAACACTCAATCGATCATCATATATAGATAGGGGCAGGCTGATGAGGAATCATCATATTTCGACGTTTTGCTGTCACTCGGCCGGCCTTGACCGTATATACACTCTGCATGTTTTGCGTGGCTTTTACATCTTATCTTATCTCTCCATGCCTCCATGGCATATCACAGCGTTGCTTAGCTCTAAATTGACGCAAAGAACATCTATCAGTCAGTCAGTGATTGGGCTGATGGGTGTGCATTCGAGGCACGATTGATGTGCCCGTAGTGGATGCCATTTCCTCGTGTAGTACGCATGGTATCGCCATTGATCAGTGGGAAGAACCTCTTTTTTTTTAGAGATCAGTGAGAGGAACTTGGTGAATATCTCTATGAGTCGTTTTGCTTACGTCGTGTTGCGTCGCCGTCGTGTTGTGTGGATTGCACAAGCAAACAGAACGCAGAATTGTGACCTTGTCGGCTTGGCTTTTTCTTTCTCCATTTTTGCAAAACTCACGTACACTTGCCAGTCCGATCGTCCGATCGATGCATCTATTTCTGGGAAGCAAGCAAGATGAGAGCAGGCGCCATGCATCTATTCCTGTTCCATGCGTGCCAGCTTGCTTCCACTGAAACTGAACCACATGTAATGGCGTGCAGATCCTACTTCTTCTCTCTATATATGCATGCATGTCATCATGTGGAGTATTATTCATGCATATCTTGCCATATCGGCAGGCCACTTGCTACTGGCTAATGTGTTACATATAGAGTCGATGACGTGTGTGGTTGTTTCATCAGTTAGTATCAGAGATTATGGCCGTCTTCGTCATCACCCTCTTTTTGCTTCGCTTTCCCTGAAGCCGGAACCAGAATGCTCGCTCAGCTGCTTCTGTTGCCTTCCCTAAATTTTTTTTTAAAAAAACTGCTTCTGTTGCCTAAGCATGTTTGGGCCTCCCGTAAAGAGGAAGAGACGTGGCCCACAGATCCGATCTCGAACCCAAACAGATTATAGCCCAGCTTCGAACTGGGCCATCATGACAAAATTGGCCCAAGTTTCGTCTACACCTTGCCCACGGCGGCCGGCTCTCCTCCTTCCCTTGTTGCGGCGGCGGAGCATCGCAGAGGGCGGAAAAAGTTCTTCTTTCTCGCGAGCGAGGGTACAAACCGCGGCCGAATCGAGAGCAGAGCTTGAACCATGGATGCTTCGGCCCTCAACGACCCGCGTCTCAAGGCGCTCATGGAGGTACCTAACCTACCTACTCATGCGAACTCGACCTAGACATGTAGGATAGTCTTACAATTTCCACTTCGTCGATCGATTTGTGCTGCTAGCCATGTCCCCAGCTGCATGTTTTCTTGCTGTTATTCTTTTATTGTCTACATTATAGAATCAGTGATTATTCTCCATAGCTCGTCAACTAGCATCGAAAGTCGTAGGAGTTGGGGCGTAGATTTAATTGGTGTTATTGTATAATGTTCCCAGCGTTGTTCTCCATGTGGAATTTGACTTTATTTTCCTCTTTTTGCGGGGGCATTATTCATCAATATGGGAGAGCTGATGAATAGCAAGTTTTTCTTCCGCTGTCCCCAAATTCGTTGTACGACCTGCTGGCAGTGGATTTTGACCGATTCCTTATACTGAACAACTCATGCTAGAGAGATTTGCTATTTTAGCACTCTTAAAAGATGGTTTCGCTCGAATAGCACTTACATCGTGGGCTTCTCTAGAATAGCACTAACAACATAGGGGCTTCGTTATTATAGCATTATATAATATTTTAAATCATTTTATCAGTTTTTTATGTTTTCAGCCATACGAAAAGATCAAACTACCACTTTTCTTCTCTTTCTCTGTTTTTCCTCTTCTTTCTTCTCTTTGCGCCCGACCGAAAAAATCGTCGCCGCTGGAGGGTGTTGCTGGAGGCCAGGCCGCCGGGGCGAGCCAGATCCAAGTGCGCGGGTCGTGAGCAGGGGCGGAGGGCGACGGCATGCGCGGTTCCGGGTAGCAGCGCCGATGGATCTCGCCGGGCAGGGTGGCGCGAGCAGGCCCAACGGTGACGGCGGACAGGCCGCCTGGGCGGGTGCGGCATAGGCGCGGCCATGCGCCGGCGAGGATGAAGAATGCAAAAGGGTACTTTTGTCTATTTATGTGGTTAATAATCATAAAACGGTACATAGTGCTATAATAGCGAAGCCCCTATGTTATTAGTGCTATTCTAGAGAAGCCCACGATGTTAATGCTATTCGAGCGAAGCCATCTTTTGAGAGTGCTAAAATAGCAAATCAGCCCTGATACTAGGCTGAACCATCTCCGAGCTGTAATTTTTCCTGAAAGAAGAGTACCTCATGATGTTTTTATCACCTAGACTCAGGGAGCTTCTGAACTTGTTTTCCTCAACCTGTAATTAAGGACCATGGCCACGTATATGTTAAATTAAAACTCATGGACCTGTAAAAATAGTCTGGAGATTTAATAGAAGAACATATGCCTGCTTTTGACCTAACCAAATCTACTTCACACTGTACCAGTGAATAAAGATTAATGATTTGCAGTAAGAATTTATGATACTGATTAGCAATTCCATCTTTGTGTGCCATTTACTATCTTTCCACTGTGAAACCAGGCATGTATGCATCTCCATAATCGAATATAAGGGGCACAATGGCAGTATAACATATGCATGAAGTTTCGTACTTGCTTAGCTTTACAGAATGGAACTCAGGGATGCTCAATAAACTCACGTTTGTTTGATTTAAATGCTAGCTGGGTGTTGCAACTTGCAACCAGCCTGTTTGTAGAGGAACATTTGTTATATGCAATGTTTTGTGGTAATTTGAAGGTTCTTCCTTTCTAAAACGGGCACAGCAAAGTTACTAGGTCGAAAATGGAATCAAAGTCTGCATTTTATTGTTAGCCAGTCTAACCTGAGGGTGAGTGGGTGACGTTGCGAAATTTGAAGGAAATGATTGCAAGAGGCAATGTTATTTTAGATCCTGTACTTGTATATTTCATTGATTTTCAAAATGGTTGTTGTTTTAATATATATGTCAATGGGTAGAAATTGCTTGCTTGCTTGCTTGCTATGTCTATACTCAGAAGTTGTTTTTTGCCTCAATGTGTTTTCTTATCGAAGCTGGGAAATTAAGAAGTTCGTCACTCCCTCTTTACTCTGTCTTTTATAGCTTTGAAAGTCAATGTATATGTCCTCTGTTTTGTTTTCATACTTGTGCATCTGAACTAGAATGGTTAAACACAAACTCGAATGTTTACCCTTGCTTCTGCAGAAATTCATTGATATCTTATTTTTTATTGGGTGCAGGAGGAGAGGACGAAGGCACTGGCAAATGAGTTTGTGGCAAAGCTGACCGATGTTTGCTGGGACAAGTGCATCACCGGGAGCATCGGAAGCAGCTTCAGCAGGAGCGAAGCCTCGTGTCTCTCCAACTGTGCCAAGCGCTACGCCGAACTGAAGATGCTGACCATGCAAAAATTGACTAGTAGTCGCTAGAATCACATACAGAGGCCTTACTCTGTCTCATGGAATTGTAGCTCTCCGGAGTTGATGGAATCCCATCCAAAGCTGTACTGTACTGTTCAGGAATTGTAACTACTTTTTCGTAGTTATAATGTTGTCGGTGCTATGCTAGAAAGATATATTTGTGGTGTTTCTAAGTTTAACCTGGATGAAAGAAAGCTGAGAGAAACAGTGGCTGAGGGAAAAAAAATGTTTTGTTGAACTGTCATGCAACACGTGCACGAAGTTACTGTCCAGCCTTGGCCACATGGACTGCACCGCTTGCTCCGCTATTCTCACTGCCATTATGCTTCAGTCGTTTCCAGCAAGCTCCACCAGACACAAATCTCGAGATCGATGGAAGGCTGATGGTGGAATACAGTCTGAGATGTGATTTGGGGAGCCAGGGATTATTGACACGACTACTGTTCAGCGATTTCAACGAGGAACTACCGTATTAACACTACAAGTACAGAACTGGCGCCTCTCTGTCTCCCAAACTACCGAGCTCTCAAGACTACTGTTCACGGTTTGCTCCGACGACATCCTCGAGGTGCTTGTACCCTTGTACCTCTCGGCTTTCTCTTTCGTAGCCGCTACTTTGCTTCAATCTTTTAGCTTCTGATGACTATTCTGTTCTCCTAGTTCTTGCGGTTCTTATAGTATATGCTGATATTTGAATAGCCTCACCCTCAGTTTTAGATTGTGAATGGAATGAGTACTCTTTTCTGATTGGTTGGACGAGCTCCTAAATTTATTCATTTTTTTTTTCATTCTTTTTATATTGATTGACGCATGCGCATACGCATCATTTTGTCTGACAATATTTAAGTTGTAGCATGTTGAAACAGTACGTCTTTTTGTGAAGATCCACTTCAATCTGCAAACTTAGATGCCACTAACACTTGATAACATAAATCTTTCTCATGATTGTGTTTTCCTATTATTTTACTTTCGAGTTTAGAAGATGACATTTTAGAATACGCAGATGTGATGTTTTTCTTTGTTCATCATCTCTTAATTTCTCATAGATCCTGTTCTTTGTTTGCCATCTCTGTTCTTTATGAAACTTGTTCCTGTTATGTCACTCTCACATTCCATCTCACATATCTAGATGGCACAAATTTACAAACATCTTTTACCACATGGTTATACTACTCCTATATCACAACTTCACATATCATTTTCAAACTGTTCAGCATCACATGAGTTCAAACTGTTCAGTTACTTTTTTATTTACAGGTGTCCTTACTTTTCACCATGGAGAACTCGAAAGTCGAAGCAGAAACTGACGCCCAACCCCTGGAACGGAAGCCCTTGCGATCATTGGCACCAATGTTGCCGACAACATTTGGATATGATGTGGAAACTCAATCAGCCTATCCAATGTTAGTTTTTGTCATGCCATTCAGGCGTTGCTTCTCATCAGAACGGCGTCAACAATCTTCAGCTCCAATGAAGATGAAACAGGCACCAGTTCCTCTGAAGGCTACTCCAATCTCAATGGCATTTCCTGTGCCACAACATGAACATGAAACATCAGATGAAGATTATGAGCCGTTTCCTAATCAAAAGAAACCAACATTGCAGAAGCCGCCGAAGAGGACTCGGCAGGTTGGGGACTGTGATGCAGGCAACATCAAGCGCCGGTCAATAAGGAGAAGCCTCAACAAAGATCTTGTCTCCTGTCCATCCACATCAGAGGGCCCTAGTGAATCAGTGGAAGTGATCATGACGATGTTTGATTCACTCCGTCGCCGTATACTGCAACTGGATGAAAAGGAGAATGCATGCAGGCGAGCTGACTTGAAGGCCGGTACTCTCATGATGCAGAATGGACTGAGAATCAATAATCTGAAGATCGTAGGACCTGTCCCAGGAGTTGAAATTGGAGATATTTTCTTCTTTAGGATTGAAATGTGCATTGTAGGTTTGCATGCACCTGCCATGGCTGGCATTGATTACATTTCTGCTAAGAATGTCGGAAAAGATGAGACTCTGGCTGTCAGTATCATCTCATCTGGTGGTTATGAGAATGATGACGATGACACGGACGTTTTGGTGTACACAGGCCAGGGAGGGAATAGTCGGCACAAGGAAAAGCATGACCAGAAGCTTGAAAGAGGTAACCTTGCTCTCATGAACAGCATGAAAAAGAAAAATCTGATCAGGGTCGTGCGCAGTGCACAAGACCCCTTCTGCAACTCGAGCAAAATTTACATTTATGATGGGCTTTACAAAATTAAAGATTCTTGGATGGATAAAGCAAAGAATGGTTTTAGCGTTTTCAAATATAAGCTGAGACGGGAGCCAGGACAGCCCGATGGAATTTCAGTTTGGAAGATGATAGAGAAGTGGAAACAGAATCCCACAACAAGAGATAGCGTTATACTACGCGACTTATCATCAAAGACTGAGAATCTACCTGTGTGCCTTGTTAATGATGTTGGTGATGAGGAAGGGCCAAGCTCCTTCAACTATATTACTGGAGTGAAGTATTCAAGACCACTTAACAATATGAGACCATTACAGAGCTGCAACTGTCCTAATGTGTGCTTGCCTGGTGACGTTAATTGTTCATGTATACAACTGAATGGTGGTGATCTTCCTTACAGCTCATCAGGATTGCTTTTAAAGCATGTTCCGATGCTTTATGAATGTTCTTCCAATTGCCAGTGTTCTCAAAATTGCCGAAACAGGGTCTCTCAGAAGGGTGTTTATCTGAACTTTGAGGTCTTCTGGACTGGGGACCGTGGATGGGGTCTCCGGTCTTGGGACCCTATCCGTGCCGGCGCATTCATATGTGAGTATGCTGGTCATGTCATGGATGAGTTGCATACGAATATGGACGACAAGGAACATGAATATGCCTTTCAAGCGTCATGGTTTGGTTATAAGGTTTTAAAATGGAACCTAGGAGCAGAATTACTTGAAGAAGTGAGTGGCAATGTGACAACTGAAAGCTTAAAGAAATTACCAATCGTCATAAGTGCAAAAGATTCAGGGAATGTGGCTCGTTTTCTGAACCATAGCTGTTCCCCTAATCTCCTGTGGCAACCTGTGCAGTACGACCATGGCGATGACAGCTACCCGCATATCATGTTCTTTGCAATGAAACATATCCCTCCCATGACTGAACTGACCTATGATTATGGTACAAGAGGAACTCCTCCTGGCATCGAGGGTGAATTTCCCAATGCTTGCAAACTCAAGCCATGCCTCTGCGGCTCTACCAATTGCCGAGGTTCTTTCTAATAAGAGATGTGAAGGCATACCTGAACCTGAACGAATGAACTAAAGCAGGTAAGAAACAGATCATCTATGATCTCTCTGTAATGCATTTTGTAGGCTTGTAGCACCTTTCTTTTCACCCATCTGTTTTCTTTTCTAGTCATTCTTGAGAGGAAATGTATAATTAGACTCGAATTTTAGTTAATGATTGAACTTATAAGCCTAATTTGGACTTGGTAGTTTCCTCAAAAAAAATAAATAATAAAATAAAAATTGGACTTGGTTTTGCCTAATGTTCCTATTTTTCCTTTTCAGGCTTTTGTGTTGCTGTATGCTAATGTCGACGGTGTTTTGCAAGAGGGGCACCAGACTTGTATTTTGGACGCTGCTGTATAGTTCTTGTAGAGTAGTAGTTGGTATTTCCTGTAATGCATGACTGGTATATGCTGCTGTTTATGTACAATGTTGTGCCAGTATATGGATTTTAAATCCTGCGCTAGCATGTTCTGTACAATAACAATGGAGCACTCAGGATCCTAGTTCCTAAAATATAAATGCAACTTGCAAATGGGGATGAGGCACCAGAATGAGAATGAGGATGTAGGTGGTAAAAAGAAAAGTGAGATAATATTGCCAAAACTACGTGTTTGGCCGAAAAAAAAAAGTACTGTCTGAGCCCAGGTTCGAACTGGGGACCTTTAGTGTGTGAGACTAACGTGATAACCAACTACACCACCCAGACGATGGTATTATGGAACGTCTACGTTATTTATTTATCAAATAATAAATTGAGGATAGTCAAAAGCTATCAGAAAATGCAACCAACCAACTACAGCACCCAAATAACGAGGATATAATGCCACGCGTCTACGCTCTGGATTTATACGCAAAGAAGATTAAGGAGAATCAAAAGCCATAAGAATGCAAACAACAGCACATGTACGCGCGCGCGTGTATGTATTAATTCACAACTTTAATAAGAAGATTACGTTTGGAACAGAAGTATAATAACATGGTGAGATAATTCTCAAACAAATAAATGATGTACAAACAGTTTCTAGTACTATTACAACAACACAAGCTACTGAATTAATGAACATGTACCAGAAATCTCCGGACGAACACACACTTGCCATCTCTGACTGTGATGGAGACGGCCGGGTCGGGTCCGATCCCTCGTGACCGGCTCATCATGTCAACCAATCATGCATCCACGGACACGGATCCCCTCGCAGCGCATGCGCATCCTGTCCACGGCCAATGCAAGCCATAGATGGAGCATCGCATCGTCCCCGGCGGCGAGGAACATCTCGACGAGCGAGCGCGGTGGTGGCCACGAACACGAACGAAGCAGTACGTTGGCCGACGACTCCAGATCGAGGCAGTCGCGTAGTGAAGAACAGGTGGAGCGCCTTGGCGGAGTCGAGCAGCGCGTGGCGGCCAGCAGAGCACGCGGCGGCGCGGTCCACTCCGGCGGCGGTGGCGGGTTAATGACGATCCTTTTTTGCAGTGCGCGGCGCTGAGGCTGAGCTCCGGTGCGCCGCAGCACAGCAGTTGAGCCGATGTGGCGTCCCTGAACGCCGAGAGCACAGCACTGACAGTGATCGCCGATTGGAGGAGGAATAGCAAGGCTACATACTGAACGCCCATGTCGTCGGTGTGCAACCTTCCAGCCCACGTCCATCGGCAAAATAATAATCTCATTCTTTTTTTTTTTTTGTTTCGTTGTCGTAATTCAAATGGCCGGCCGTCAGGAACTCAGACATGCTTCATGCTCTCACTCTTCCTTCCTCCTGAGTGAAAGCGGATGAATCACGTAACACATTACACGTTACCAATTGTGGCATATAAGTACAGATGAGAGACTTGGGAGGCAAGAAAGAAAGAGATTACATGCCATGAGATGACCTAATTAACAAGGAAAGAATCCTAACATCCCCAGTCTCCAAACGATGTACAATGCATGTAGATAGACTCGCTAACACACCCCCGTAGTTTGAACGTTGTCGTCAGCCACTGATAGAGACATTCAAACTGGAGCGAAACTCGGTGAAGACCGAAGTAGGGAAGCCTTTGGTGAAAATGTCAGCATACTGCAATGTAGTGGGAACATGAAGAACTCGAATTTCTCTTGCAGCCACTTTGTCACGGATGAAATGCAGATCAATCTCAACATGTTTAGTCCTCTGATGCTGAACAGGGTTTGTTGAGAGATAAACGGCGCTGATGTTATCACAGAAAACCACCGAAGATCGTTGAGGGGAAAGGCGAAGCTCAACAAGCAGCTGTCATAACCAGGATAATTCAGCAACTGCATTGGCGACCGCCCTATATTCAGCCTCGGCGCTGGACCGTGACACGGTTGGTTGGCGCTTGGAAGACCATGAAATCAAATTACTTCCTAGAAAAACCGCATAACCTGATGTAGAGCGCCGTGTATCAGGGCAGCCAGTCCAATCAGCATCAGAGTAGGCAATGATATCCATAGATGATGAGCGATGAAGTCGTAAGCCGTAGTCTAGAGTCCTCTTGATGTAACAGAGAACTCGCTTCACTAAAGTGAGGTGGGGCTCACGTGGATCATGCATGTGATTGTAGATTTGTTGGATGGCATAGGAGATGTCTGGTCGTGTGAACATGAGGTATTGGAGAGCTTCGGCAAGTCCTCGATATTGAGTGGCATCAGCAATGGGAGGTCCATCGGCAAAGAGTTTTGCATAAGTATCAACCGGTGTGGTGCAAGGTTTGCAATCGGCCATGGCGACGTGGTCAAGGATCTCAAGCATGTAGTGATGCTGAGAGAGAAACATACCACCAGTACTGCGAGTGACTGTCATCCCAAGGAAATGATGAAGGCTGCCAAGGTCTTTCATAGCAAACTCAATAGTTAGTGAAGCAATAATCTGTCGAAGAAAGTTTCCTGATGAGGCCGTCAAAATAATGGCATCCACATAAAGAAGTAAGTAGGCTGCCTCCATGTCACGTCGACAGACAAATAGAGATGTGTCGGATTTAGCTTCAACAAAACCGAGAGATTGAATGAAGGAGGCAAACCGGCTGTACCAGGCACGCGACACTTGCTTGAGACCATACAGGGATTTATTGAGACGACAGACATGGTCAGGGCTAGCAGTATCAATAAATCCTGAAGGCTGAGCACAATACACAGTTTCATCAAGTGTGCCATGGAGAAAAGCATTTTTCACGTCCAATTGATGAATCTGCCAGTCCTAGGAGAGAGCCAAAGATAGGACGGTGCGAATTGTAGCGGGCTTGACAACGGGGCTAAAGGTCTCACCGTAGTCGATGCCAGGGCGTTGAGTGAAACCGCGAAGGACCCAACGAGCTTTGTAACTGTCGAGACTGCTGTCCGGATGCATTTTATGGCGGAAAACCCACTTCCCAGTGACGATGTTGGCATCCCGTGGAGCAGGGACAAGGTCCCAAGTATTGTTTGCTTAAAGAGCCGTGAATTCTTCAATCATGGCCTCTCGCCAGTTTGGGTCAGCCAGTGCACCACCACCCTACGGCAGCTTTCAACGAGGCGATCTCATCGGCAGCTGTCTGGTCAGCGGCGTGGGTAGACGGAAGCGTCATGATAGCGACAGGGGGGGGGGGGGAGAAGACCACGTGCGGCAAGGGAGAGGAGGGCACGCTTCGGCAGCAGGCTGGCGGCAGCGCTAGGGGTAGCGGAAGCTAGGGTAGAAATGAACCTCTCTGTATACCATGAAAGCGGATGAATCACGCAATACATTACACGTTGTTAATTGTGACATATAAGTATAGGTGGAAGACTTGAGAGGCCAGAAAGAAAAAGATTACATGTCATGAGATGACCTAATTAATAAAGAAAGAATCCTAACATCCCTAGTCTCCAAACGATGTACAATGCGTGTAGATAGACTCGCTAACACTGAGAGGCGATCGAGCAAGGTGCCAAAGCTCACGCAAGTCTCATCTCTTCTTTCCAACAAGTCATGTGCCGTTAACGTGTTACAACGGATCCATTCCCGGGAAGTACGTACGTGTACATTCATCCCACCGACAACTTAAAATACTGGTATGGACGATGGAAATGCAGATCAAAGATGCCGGAGTTCTCTCTCTTTTTTTCTTTCGAACGAAAAGATGCAGGAAGTGCAGGAGTTCTGATGTTGCTTGTAAGCCATTAAGGAGAGAACACGTACTTCTTCTTTTTTGTTTCAGAGAGCAAGAAAACACACGTACTTATCATGTGTGCTTTCCCAGTAACTCATACGCAACGTTGTTACAAGTCTTCAAGTTAACATATCAAGTTATATTAAGTTCGGGATACTTATGTACGTACTACGTACAAGCAAAATAACAAAAACTGTGATTGACATGAGTGTGCTCATGCGTGACTCCAAACCCTCTGCCTGTTCATCGATCATGCTTTTTTTTTTCTTTATTAAAATTTTCAAACCGGTCACTTCGGCGGCCTTACAAGTTACAAGAAGTAGCTTTTTCTTTGTGACGATGAAGACGTTACAGGCAATCTTATTTCAAGCGTTACAAGTACAAAACTTCCATTTTAATCTTGTCGAGGAAATGGAGGGTGAATTAGGTTGATGTTCGGTTTTACAAGAATTCTGAATTTCTATCACCGTCACTCGATGCACATGGAACATTGGGTTTTGTGTCGAACCATTTTTGTTTAACGTACTAGTAATTATCCTGAAGCTTGGTGCATTGTCGAATCAATCTTTATTCAAACTTAAAGGCGGTCAACTTTGTTACCACCTTCCCCCGCAAAAAGAAAAAAAACTTTGTTACCACCTTTTGACACAATTAAGCATATTGGGACGCACGCTTTTTTTACTAGTCAAGTGAACTTCACACTTGTTTAAGTAAAAAGACAAGACACGCAAAACCTCTTGCTTCCCCCAATGCACAAGTGTGACATGAAACAAGATTTCAAAAAAAAAAAAAAAGTGTAACATGAAACAAGATCTCACAATTGCCGTAGCTTGAATGTCATGCCCAATTGATTGAGATGACTTGCAATCTGACAAAAGGTTGCACCAAATTTTATTATTGGTGGGACGGAGGAGCGTGTGTATGAGTTGGCGATGTGGTGCCGTGCGTCCTCCAATTCGAGAATGGTCATTTTAGCAAGGTTTACATTGCGTGGAAATTAAATTGTCCATGTGTCAATATTATATATTAAATTATGCTCGTTTATTATAATTTTCTTGGAACGAAAAAAAATTATGCTTGTTTATTATAATTTTTCTAGATTTTATCTTGAGGGCAGATTGTTTTTTTTTATCATAATTTAACAACCATCTAATAGATAAAATAGCAAAAGTGACACATAGGAGATTGAAAATTCAAAATAATGACATGTAAGGGAAGCTATAATTTTGGATGGTTCATAAGGGATTGGTATAAGTTTTGATGGCGTAGAAGGGATTTGCTCTTTATAGTAGCCAAGATAACAGGTCGAATTGCTTTCCTACAAAATTTAATCTTTAGTATTTTGTGGCAACTTATTGTTATACAAGCCTCAAAATGGTGATTCTCAGTAGACATTTGGAAGGGAAAAGATGGGACGGCATTTTCCTGTCACTTTACCTGAGAACGAAATCATGTCGATATAATCCAAGAAACTATATTGATTAAACACTAATTATCTTATATAATAAACAGCCCCGAGGCACATTGGAAGCGGCAGATCTGGCTGTCTGTTGTGATCGTTACAAGAAGCAAAACAGAGCAAAACGAAGAAGGAAGCACTCATCTCACGCACAACACCACGCGCCCACCTCCCGACGAACGCACCCAAACCTCGCAGATCAGAAGGCGGGGGCGGAAGGGATCCGCCAGTTCGTACCAATCGAGCGGGACGGAGAGGGCTCGCGCCGCAAGTAATTCTTCTCTCCCTCTCGTTTCCACTGCTTTCTGCAGGTATTTTTTTGGGATGATTTCTGCTGGTTCTTAGGCTTGCTACGCTGCACCAGTGCGGATTTGGGATTAGGTTCGTTGTTGGTATGCGGATTTTAAACTGTGTGGATCGCTCACGTAGATAGAGCAGCCTTCGATAGACTAGTACCTGGCTGCTGTTCGGATCTATGGTCGTTTGGTTGTATGTTATTGCTGAAATGGCGTACCACATTTTGTGCTGTGGCTACGTAGTTCCTTGAAGAGGATAGAATTAACAACGGAAGGGGGTGGGAAACTAATGGAGATTGCTGGATCAGGCTGTTATGAGACAATCCCTTCATGAAATTCGTTCTCTCTTTCATTTGCCTGTTGGAGAGTAGTGGATACTGGAAGTCTGGAACTGAACAGCCTGAAACGGTCTATGCTCTGTATACTGGGTGAACTGCTCTGGTTATATTTCACACTGATGCACTTGCACAATTTGTTACTTGTATAGTAGAGTAGTCAGTGTTACAAGTGAAGACAAATGAATTGTAGTATGACTCATTTATTTTTTTTCTAATGCCTGTGTATATCCCTTTGTTTGCTGAAGTGCTATACTGCTCTTTGATATTTCTGCTTTCTGGCTTGTGGGTGAACTCCTTTTTTTAACAATTCATACCGGTCCGTGCAGTGCAGTTTGATCAATGCTACATTTGCTCAATTATTTTTGTCACATCACCTTCTGCAGTTCAAGTTTGGATCCTGAATTCTATGCATTGGTCCCTTGGAGATTGTAATACATTAAGTTTGAACTGAGATCCTGATACTGAGATGAGTTCTCTAAAGAAATCCGACAAGAAAGCCGTCCTAGATTTTGCCGCATGGAGTTTCAATATCACTACATCGGTTGGAATCATCATGGTCAACAAAGCTTTAATGGCTAAACATGGATTCAGTTTTGGTATGCCTGTACTTTGCCGAATTTTTGTTTGTCATATATCTGAATGCTACCATGTATTATTTCTTGTGTCTGTGACTATTGTAATTTTCCTGTTGGCCTTTCGTCAATAAAGTAATACTGGTTCATATTTATTGGTGAATTTTAGGTACAGTTAACACGCGCAATTACAATCATATAGTAGTTTTGACAATGCTAGTGCAAATGTTTTACATTTTTCTTTTTTATATAATGTATTTCTACCTCAACTTGAATGTTGTATGCTCTTCTGCCAATAACTTTTTAACTGCAAATGCCAATTTATGCCAAAACATTCTCCAAAATGGTTCAGTAAAGATAGAAACATTGCTAACATTATGTGATCTCTTACTTTTAGATAGCAGTTTCAGGTTCTGCCATATTTTTGCACCATCTCAACAAACCGTATCTGTATAGGAATTTGGATGTGTCTTCTGCCATGTTATTGATTATCTTTTCTCCTTTTTGGATGCAGCCACTACATTAACCGGGCTTCATTTTGTGACTACTACGTTGATGACTGTTGTATTTCGATGGTTAGGCTTGAGCCAACCATCCCACTTACCACTTCCAGATCTGATTAAGTTTGTGATCTTTTCAAACTTATCAATTGTTGGCATGAATGTCAGCTTGATGTGGAACTCTGTTGGTTTTTATCAGGTTAGTGAATTTTTCAGGTAAACTCTTTGAATTTAAATTGTTAACAACTTAATTTATTATATTTCCTTGTCCAGATAGCAAAGCTGTGCATGATACCCGCATCATGTCTTCTGGAGGTTGTCTTTGATCACGTACATTATTCCCGGGACACAAAGCTGAGCATAATGGTTGTCCTTATAGGTGTTGCTGTCTGCACGGTTACTGATGTCAGTGTGAATGCAAAAGGTCTAATGGCCGCTGTTATAGCTGTTTGGAGCACAGCTTTCCAACAATATGTAAGTTTAACCACCTTTGTATGATGATTTTTTTACATTGCAGCTTCACATGTAAGATTGCTTGATATAACTGATGATCTGCTTCTATTTGCATTTCAAATGCTACTTCTTTGGTATACCTCCAACCCTTTTAAGGTCAAAATATTAAAGGATGACAGTGTAGTAGTTATTGAATCATTTAGCGGTTTTGCTACAAAAGTGCTATTTATCTGTTTGAGTAAATAAGTACGGATAGTAAAGATCATGCCAGTATTTGATGTTTGACATTTTCTGTAAATTTTAAGACTTGGTGTAATGCACTCATTAAGGTATCTCTGGCCCCTAAATATGGAACACATAATTTTGTTTAATATCACAACTTTTTATTTTTGTATTATTGATGCCCCTTGTTTTCTTACATTTTCAGTAATTGTTGCATTAGCATTCCAAATAGACTTTGGTCTTATCCTATACCCAAGAGGCACAATTTTGTCTTCTTTTGTAATTTATGCTCTTTTTGCAGTATGTTCATTTTCTCCAGCGGAAGTACTCACTGAACTCATTCAACCTTCTGGGCCACACTGCACCAGCGCAAGCAGGATCCCTTCTGCTAGTGGGGCCGTTTGTAGATTTCATGTTGACAGGCAAAAGGGTGGACCACTTTAATTTTTCATCTTTTGCACTGGTAATGGCAGTCTCATAACCATGTTTTTGCCTCAATGATTTTTGAGTGCCACAGCTTCTTCAGAAATAGTACATTGTCTGTTTGCTAGAGATAAAATGATGATAAGCTTATTCTGCAGTTTGAATTTTTTATACTATGGTTTATAGGTTAACTGAATATTTTATACTACGGTCTTGTGGATGTTATGTAGTTAATATAATACTTAATGCAATTGCATTTGTTCGTTTAGATCAGCATTTACATGTATTCTTAATTGTCATACTGGATAGAATTTTGGATTTCTTGTCATCCTGATCATAGTGTTTCCCTGACTCTGCAGTTTTTCCTCACACTCTCATGCTTCATTGCCATTGGCGTTAATCTGAGCCAATTCATCTGCATTGGGCGGTTTTCTGCTGTATCCTTCCAAGTCTTGGGCCACATGAAGACCGTGCTTGTTCTGTCCCTTGGGTTTCTCTTCTTCGGCAAGGAGGGTCTGAATCTTCAGGTGGTCGTTGGGATGGTACTCGCTGTTCTTGGAATGATATGGTATGGAAACGCATCAGCTAAACCAGGTGGTAAAGAGCGGCGTAGCATCTTTCCAGTGAGGTCTGAGAAGCACAAGGGAGATTCAGAAGAGAAGGTTGGTGCTGATAAATAGTCTTGTTATCTGACTGAAACTGAGATGAGTAATTTTCGTGTGAGTTAATTTCTGGTGATGCATGTGTCACAAGTCTTGTTCTCTGACTGAAACTAAGATGTGATCAAAGGCCGTAATGCTTGTCGGAGAACCATACTCTTTGGGTCTAGAAACTCGGCATAGTTAATAGTTATAGGTATACAGTAGAACCTCATTTTTTTGGCTCTCCGAATAGTGACCAGACGGTTCTTTCTTTCTTTACTCGGTATACCAGTGTAATTGTCTGCAAGACAGCCTGTTATATGTGATTCAAAAATTGTTGTGAGTTGTGTAAAAAGAAGTTGTTAAACTGCAGAAATGAAGGCTCAGATTCTAGATATTAACAATCGATATGGATATATCAATTAAAGTGCTGTTACGTATGTTGTATTTGGAAGAAATCAACGAACATGCTATACTTTTCATCTTGGCTTGCAACAGATTTGAAATGTGCAGTGTTTATCTTTTCTTCTACGGAACTCTGAGCGTTGCCTAATCGAACTGGTAGCCCCAGTTGGGCTAGTGGTGGCTATGGATCAGCCCCAGTAGAATTGCTGTCATCCATCGTTCAAAAAGTAAATGGAGCCGGCCCCAGTAGAATTGCTAGTTCAGTACAGCGATTACGTAGCGATTTTTTTCTTCCGTAGAAAACTATTAAGCATGCACAATATATAATTACACATTCTTCGATCCAGGAAAATAAATGTACATAGAATACGCCGACAACGAATGAATGCAGTAGTTCACTTTTACTACACAACCTAAGCTTCTAGTTCACTGTTACTCCACAACAATTTTAGTTCATAAATGAACTAAAATTGTTTGTCCTAATATGGCGAGAATGAAGTGCAGCTTTGCTATTTCTTTGGTTCAACAGGTAAAAATCAAATTGGGATAAAGTTAAGAACAACGTAAATCTTTGCAACAATTTGCACCAGAAGACAAACTTAAACTGCATTAAAGAGAGCAAAAAGAGAAGAATAATAGGTATTGAATGTGAATTAAGAATAACCAGCAAACACATTTCAATAACATCCCTCAGAACGCCAGATCTCAACAGTGCACATGGAACTATTGGTTCCTTCAACCTCCCAGCTAGTAACCAGAAGGGAGCACCAATTGAACAAGTGCTCAGATTACTAAAATGTTCATCACAGGGATGTATAGATATTGCATTTGTGACTAACAAGGCAAAACGGTCAATGACATATGGGTAACATGTCACAATGCAATTGCCAATACAATGAAGTTTTAACATCTGAAACAAAATATTCTCCACGAAAATGCAGCTAATTTACGATTTTTTTTCCAGCTCAAAATAGAGAACTTCGAATGTGGTAGGCCTGGGGCATAATGCTACATTAAATAATAAATATGAGCGGATTGCAACAACATTTCCCAAGCAGTCATGCTTGTGTGTAATGGTACACAACCATCTATTATTGAGATTATAGAAGAATGAAAGGAAAAAAAAGCTCATGAATTACGCATAGAAACAATAGATTCTTTTTCTTTAAAAAAAATCTGAACTCAAACCACAAAGAAACATGGTATAATTGCATTTGTGAGAATACATACCATCTCATAAAACATGTATAAAAAGATATGGTGGTTTTGTTTGCCAGATCAATATGTTATGCATCCATTATTTTTTACAATACGAGTTCACTGATATCATAGACAACTAAACAAGAGTACTTCATCAGCCAGTACAACCAACACCAGCTACTACCACTGACCTGATGCTCTTCTATCTTCAAACAGTGCATCTCTCTCCTGTTTCATCTTTTCAGCGATCTCAATGATCTTTGGGTTATTCCTACGTTCATCCACATACTTCTTTTCCTCTGCTTGTATTTCCTTGATGGCACTTGGGTATGGATTTGGAGGTGGCGTCTTTCCTTCACTACGAGCAATTTCTTTCAGTTCCTTGTATGCTTTCTTCTTTGCTTTCTTTTCTGTTCGGTACTCCATCTATAAAAAGGATGATGGTCATGCTCTAACACAGATTAATAGCAGTCAAATCTAAACAGAGATGGACCCAGAATAAGATTTTTTTTTTCTGTTTGGATATTTGATAGAAAACAAAATGGAGTCTTTAGAGACGATATTACATCAGCTACAGTCATCGCATCATCTTCACTGACTCCTTGCTCTTTCAACTCTAAGACACGCCAAGCAAAAATCCGTGCGGGTGGTGGATCAAATCCACTTATCCTGAAAGATTGAACAGGTTTTCATAAAAATGAGACACATTTCTTGCTACTGGTGGCATTACCAGCCAATCCACTGAAAACCTGAAAATGCATTTTTCTTATAAAGAAATCAAATAAGAAATGGGAAGGAAATTACTTGATTGCATCATGGTAGAGCGAATCTGGATGTATTTTGAAGAACCTCTTAACATACACATCCTCTGGCATTTCTATCTTCTTGATCTTCCCATCAGTACGAGGAAACGTCACTGGAGGGGCCCTAATCAATAAGCACCATATGTTTCAATGGATCACAAGCAACATGAGGAGTGAAAAACAGAAAGAGTATAACAGATACTTCAATTGAAAGAAGCATGAATATATTTGCCTCATCTTCGGTTTACAAATATGAAAGCTACAATGCAGTGCAATGCAAGAACATGAAACAATTAAGCCCTCCAAAGCATATAATTATACAATGCGCAAGGTGAAAAAGGAGAAGACTGCAGTTAATTCCATTTTGGATGGTTGGATCAAACGTGAGTAAAGAGGGGATGGATGAGACAATTGGACGTGACCGTAACTATGCTAATTCCCCCTGCTGCAAAATATTTGTGCGCATCCAAAGTGATACCTTAGCAATATGCTCTTGTAACTGAATTGCATTTGTAGGAAAGTCTAGAGTTGAGGTCTGTATTAAGTGCATCCTATTCTTTTATATTCGACCAATGAAAGAAAACAAGGCCAAATTCAGTCAGATAAGTAACCATCCACATATGATTTTCCAGGTGCGATGATTGAGAAGGCAAAGCCATTATACACAGTGAGTTTCCTGTAAAGCGTTGCACATATTGGAACCTATGCGATTGCTCCGCGACTCTGAAAGCGATCAGCTGGTGGGCGCAGGAAACATTCAGATCACGGATCTGGATCCTAACCGCGGTACGAGCAGGAAGAGCAATTGAACAACAAAAATGTACAGCACCGCAAAGAACGGAGATAATAAGAGAGTAGCGCACTGACTCTTCCATGGCCTTGAGCCATGTGGGAGCGGGCTTGGCGAGGCCCTTCACCAGCTTCCGCGTCTTTGTCAGCAGGTCCCCGCGCATGTACGACATCTCCGCCCAGCCGTCCGAGAGATCTAGAAATGGAGGCGTCGCCGGCGCCGGCGCCGCCGCACAATCAGAGTTCAGAGACACCGAGTGATGAGAACCGAACCGGCCAGGTCTTCCAATCGAGCTAGGTCAAATTATGAACTAAATGGGCTGCCCAAGGAAGGAGGGCCCAAATCAGCCCATTCTGTTTTTCCGCCTTCAGGCTAGAGAAACGTAAAAGAGTCGCGTGCTAAAACCTAGCCAAGTTGAGAGAGCAAAACCCAAAGCTCCATCAACCTCCATTGTTGTCGCAGCAAAGCTGAGCCATGGCGATGGCGTCCGCCCTCCCCCTCCTCCTCGTGTCCCGGCCAGTCTCCGCGTTGCCCACCGTGTCTGGTTTCCGTGCCCGACGCCTTGCACTTCCTCCCCAACCCGCCGCCATCGCCGTCCCAGCTGCCACCCTCTCGCGCAAGGACGGACGCCGAGAACCGCTCTGTACTGCCTCCTGCTGCAGCGGTTCCTCTGCTGCCTCTGGCACCGCCACCGCAGGAGGGAGCGGTGGCAGCGTACAGGATTGGAGGCTGTTGGCATGGTAATTTGATTATGCTTCACCACTTATACTCCGCGTTTGGTTGATGGCTCAATGCCTAAATGGACAAGAACTGTATTAGAATTCAGGTGCGCTCATCTTGGAATTGCAATGTTTCATGACAGGTATTTGATGGCTCTTGATAAGAATCCCGTGATGACAAAGGCGGTCACTTCTGCTGTCCTGACTCTGGCAGGGGACCTGATATGCCAGGTGACTAGTTATCACTTCTCACTGCAAATGTTATGCCTGCAGCATTCTATGCAATGCAATGTGGGCTTAGTCGTTTGAAGTGTTCCTGGGCCTTGGTTGCAAGGGACGATCTATTGCTTAGCAGTCCTTTTTACAACATTCCTAGTCCTGCACAATGAATGCTAAACCCACTGCCATTTGCTGTCATTGTTGAAGTTAGAGCTTAGAGGGACGGTTACTTCTACAGAGATACAAAATTATGTGTGGTGTTTAAATGTTATATAGTTGCTACACCTTATCAAGGTTACTTGTCAAATTAAACTGACTTTGTTCATACATTTAAGTTTTCTTTGTACATCTACCGTTATTGTTGTAGTCGATGTTAAATCTCTTGTTGAAAATAAAAGTCTTCGCTATGATTATGAAACCTCGTTGGAAACTGAACGGGTTACTGGATTGCTTTGGATTTGTAGATATTGATTGCTGCTGTTTACTTCTTAGCTACTATAAACATGCCCGCCTGCCTTTATGTTTCAGCTTGTTGTTGATCGAGCGCCAAAGCTAGATTTAAAGAGAACCTTTGTATTCACATTCCTGGGACTTGTCCTGGTTGGGCCAACGTTACACGTCTGGTAATCTTGTCTATGCTGCTATATTCATGATAGTTGGTCTAGTCCTGCTTATCAGTTCACTGTTTAGTATTCTCTGTCCACTGCAGTTTGTTTGATAAGTAGTCCCCACATGCAGGTACTTGTATTTGAGTAAATTGGTGACAATCAGTGGGGCATCAGGTGCAATTGTTCGCCTTTTACTTGACCAGGTCCTGATCCTGTTCCCTGTCTGTCCCATTCGCAAGTAACATCAACATTATTTTCTTGCATGTGCTGTTCTAACTGTAGTATTTCTTTTTTAACATATCTTTTGTCTGCTTGTCCTGTTCAGTTTATTTTTTCTCCAATTTTCATTGGAGTGTTTATGAGCTTACTGGTCACCTTGGAGGGAAAACCATCTCTTGTGGTACCAAAACTTAAGCAGGTGCGATGATACTTTATTATAGACTCCCTCAGACCACTGTACTTACTATGCATTGGTTCTGTTTCACTGTTGTCTAATTTCTGTTTGAATATTTACAGGAATGGTCATCATCAGTAATGGCAAATTGGCAACTATGGATACCATTTCAGTTTTTGAATTTCTACTTTGTTCCGCAAAAGCTTCAGGTATTTTAAAATGCATATCAACAATTTTTAAAATATTGTATTTGGTCATTTGGCACGTGTTGGTCTCACCTAAATTACTGCCTAAATTTCAGGTTCTTGCTGCCAATTTTGTAGCCCTTGCATGGAACGTGATTTTGTCTTTTAAAGCTCACAAGGAGATCGTAGCAAAATAGGTACGAAATCTCATCTGGTAGATAGAACCACCCGAGTTTCATTATGTTTTGTTAGTTTGTGGAAGCGATTGTCCCATTTTTATGCCTGCAATTTGCCTGTGTTTATAACCAGGAAAGGCTTAATGGTTTTCATTTTGATTTGGCCCTAACTTTACATCTTCTGTCCTAAACAGATTTGTGTTCTGTAATGTCATGAATCACAGTGCTTTAGTGTTCTAGTCTGCCTGTGTGTTTCTGTTGGAAATGCAGATTGTGGTTTACTTTATTGACACAACTAGAGATAATGCTCAGACATATTTTATTTCCTCAGTATTATCATGGACTAGTTGGTGTTGTCAGTAAACTTTCGTTCCTCACCCTATTTTTCTGCCACCCCTGAAAGCAACACTAAGGACGACTTGCGACACATTGTTGTAACTTGACATCCCTAGAATCAGACCTGACAGCTCCAACCTTTTGGAATTTATCATGATCGTGACAGTTGCTAGATGAACTTTTTTTTTCTACAAAAGTCTACTAAAATTAAATGGGAGTGGATCTGGTCAATGTGTTGTTGCTGTGGATTATATTTTGGCATGCTGTGGATTTGAGTTTGATTTCCTTGTAGTATTTACTTTATCCACCCATTTCTTCACAGTTAATAACTCATAATCTTTTTGGCACAGTTATGGTATGAACTTGATCCCACTGATCTCCTGATCCCTTTATAACTGTCTTAGGTTTTGGTAAATTTAGCTGCTGATGAGGAATGCAGCGTCAAACCGGAGTAGGCTATTCCTTGAAGAGTGAAGTCCTGACCAGGATAACAGGATGGCCATGTTGTGGCAATCTGAACTGCCGTGGCAGTTTTATGTAGAAGATGTTTAAATTACCCTGTGCATGGCTCGTTGTGATCAAAGTAGAAACTGAAAATGTCTCCGTTTTGGCATGCTTGTATATCTGCTAGAGGATCAGTTGGAAGCAACATTTTACCATATGATCCTTGTACCTTTGGCCTTGTGCATGTTAATACTAGATTGTAATCCTGATTTCCCCCCATATTTATGCGTTTTTTGTTGTGATGGTCTGTGCATTATGGTGGGTGCCTATCACCTCCGTCACAATTTGTTTGAAATGGGATTTAGTTTTGGTTGGATTGCTGAATGAGCAGATGCTATTGTCTCAAACTTCTTCCGTCCAAGGTAAAGTCAGGAGCTCAAAATTAAAGTCATCATCCAGCTGAGCTGCAATTGGCACCTTTTTTCTTTTCCAAAAACAGAAGGAAAAACAAAAGAAACATTTCTAGTAGTAGACTAGAAATTGATGACACGAGCATGACGGGGTGATGGCGTCTGCCGGGGCTCTGGCCAGGGCCGGTAGAATTGTGATAGGCCGGCAGGTTGGCCGCGAGGAAGCACACGTGTGCTCGTGGGTCCGGACAAGTGGAGCATGGTCGTCTTCTCTCTTCTCCGTGGATGCGAGCAGTCAACGCATCTCGTGATGCTGCTTTGTCTGGTCTAGGAACTCCGACAGCATCCCTGTTAAAAAGCCGCTAGTTTGGACTAGTTGAGCCCCGTTAATCCGGTCTTTATCATCTTCCACGTACCATATGTAGTAGATAACACGACGCGCGTCAGTAGTCATCGGTTTGTATTTACATTTTTTTTCTTCTTCAATGGGTACTGGGGGTAGAAATTAAATGCGGCGGGCGATAGTAACATGTGACACCTCAGAAAATGATTGGGTTAGCAGTGACAGGGATCTAAATTAAATAATTGAGAGATCCTCATCAAGGTAAGGTCCAAGCACGCACAGCTCAAGTCACCTGCTCTGCTCCGTCCCTGTCACGCTTTGGCTTGCTTCATCTTAACGTACGTGCCGTTGGGGTCGAAGCTGCGTTACATGCATGCCGATGCTACTGACCTATCCTGCTTTAATAATACATGACTTTTTTAAATCTGATTAACCCATGAGTATTGATTAGTCAGGTTTTTCTCTTCTTCTTTTTTTTTTTTGAAGGGAGGAATCTGGATTTTGGATATACATGACTTTTTTAAATCTCTGCAACTTTATTCTCGCTCCTTCAATTGCCATGAGTTGAGCGCCATCCGCCATGAGCTGTAATCGACAATCAGACAAGATGTCTTTTGATTGATGATCCTGAAATCTGATTAACCCATGCCAATGGCTACCAGGCTATAGCTTAGCTTACAAAGAGACAGAGAGACGACACGATAAGCGCTGTTTGCTTAATCAGGCTGTAACCAGAGGAAAGATTATTCTCTCTCTGTGTTCAGAAATCAGAAGAGAGACTAAAACAAATTCAGAAGAGAGGAGCATGATGATTCCCCCACGAGTCCAAGGTCGAGAATCCGCCACCACCGCCACCGGTACTACTACTAGCGTTGTTGTTGCAACAAGCCCCTCCGGCCGAAGCGGCCACCGCAGGAGGAGCCGACGATGCGCCGCCGTTGCGGCTTGGGTCCAGGAACGCCGACGTGTCCAGCATGGGCAGCAGCAGCGCCGTGTTGACGACCGGGGCCGCCGCCGCATGATTGTTGTTGTTACTATTAGACTCCTGGTGCGGCGGCGCCTGGAGGTCGTCGTCTTCCTCGGCGCCGGTGACCTGCTGGACCATGTGGCGGAAGCTGGCCGGGTCAGCGTTGATGATGTAGGTGGACGTCGGCAGCCTCCGTGACGGCCGCGGGCGTCCTCGTCGCTTGTTGTTGGTTCGGGCGGAGGCGGAGGAGGAAGAAGGAGCTGCGGCAGCGCGTGGTAATGGTGGTAGATGGCGGTGGTGGCTCGACGACGCCGGCGTCAAGTCGTGGAACCACGGCTGCGGCGGCGTGGTGTTGGCGGTGGAGGAATAGTCCATGTGCATAAGCAG
Organism: Eleusine indica; assembly: GCA_030378355.1. Classification (NCBI taxonomy): domain Eukaryota; kingdom Viridiplantae; phylum Streptophyta; class Magnoliopsida; order Poales; family Poaceae; genus Eleusine; species Eleusine indica. Next base: position 54,775,161 of record CM059494.1, read on the forward strand.
GATTCCTCCTGCGGTGTGCTTGTTTGGTGTTGGGCGTGTGTGTGTGTGTGGCTTTTCTTTGGGGAGAGAGGAGAGAAGAAGCGATCAGGCGTGCTATATATATGGCCACCGATCGAGCTGCCGCCTCATCACTAGTAACAAATCAAGCACAAGTTACAGCATGCATCAGCTGACAGAGACATGCTGGAGAGCTTGTGGGTGTTGATGCAACCTGTTAATTATTCATTCATGGTGGCCAGCACCGGCCATTGCCATTAGCCGACGACCACTCAACGCAACACTTATTCCTGCCTGTATTAGCATATAATATACTACGGATTAATTTTTTTTCAAGATCGTGTATTGCACGTTTCGTATTAAGGTAGAGGAAGAGTTTGATATAACACGACCACAAGACAGTACATGAAGCTTAAGAGACCAGAACGGACTACCATCTGAGACAAACACACCACGACCTCAAAACTAGGAAGTATAAAGACCTAATACGATGACAAAAAGCTCCACCAAACGAGCCTGCAACCAATCGACGGACAGGGGCCTCCAGGACGACGTCCAGAGATCCTCCAAGGGGAGCCCAAAAGACACCATGGCAACGCCTTCAACAAGGAAATCGACATCCATAGATGTCGACGTTGCCGGCACCGACCAAGATCGAGCAAAGCTTTCGCTCAGTGCATTTGGAACTCTACTCGCGCTCATACTCGCAAGAAAGCGAGGAGCGACACCAATGCGCCCAACAGCGAGAACTCACTGCCGACGCCCACGACCATCAACCACACCCACTGCCATCGTCAAAACGTGTCGAGGACCGCATGTCCCTGCCAATGTGCCCTGAGCCACCGCGCTCTCCGCCGTGGAGGCCGAAGCCGCCGAGCACCAGGCCCACGACCACCCCAGGTGGCCTCCACGCCAGCCCGCAACACACGCTGCTTCCCTACACACGCTGCTTCCCTCCCCGTGAGGGCCCTCGACGCCGCCGCACAAGGAGCCCTGCACGCCCCGACAGAGGAGCCGCCGCCGCCGCCATGCACCACCGCCCCGTAAGGGACCGATGCCGCAGCCGCCGCACACCGTGCCACCGCCGAGGGAGCCACCGGATATGTCCGTCTACGACCGAATCCGACCTTCAAGGCCGTAGATCTACCACCGGAAACTGACAGAGGTGCTGCCTACGTCATGAAATCGCCCGGATACCCTAGGACGAGGGGAGGAGCGCCCGAGATAGGAACCACCCCGCCGCCGCAGTCCTCGCACCCGTACGCATTGGCAGCGAGGTGCTCGAGCGGCGGCGAGACCGAGAGGAGGTGAGGGGAAGTGGTGGTGACGGCGCAATTTAGGTTTCCACCCGTGTCGCCCGAGGGACGACGCGGGGGAGTGGAGGGAGTGTCTTCACCTTGTATACACCAGGAGTACACGTACGTCGGGGTCAGTTTTCGGTCCACGGTCTTATGATGCACGCACGATCGTTCAAACTGACTACAACGCGCGTGTTCTTGCAACGCGATCCAAACCCAAGTATGAATACTGACTGTCCAGCGCGCATGCGTTCCTTGTGCCACGCGAGATCCAGCGCGCGCATGCATGCGTTCCTTCTTCCTTGCTTGTGCAACTCTCTATCAACGTGCCAGAGATGAGATTGCGTTCTACGACTACCCTCTCTCGTGAGTCGTGACCAAGCAGCAACACATATACCGAGTAGTAGTATAGGAAATTGCATCGCGTGCCGAGTTTATTCAAAGATTCAACAATCTAAGATTCGTTTATCACGCCCCTTAACCTGATCGGTTTGATAGTTTTTTTTTAAGAAACGATAGATCGGTTTGATAGATGGCGCATTACACTACTACTGGCCGTAATTTAATTTGCCAGCCAGCTAAAGCAAGTATATATTTCTATATGCATGCCCTACCCCATTGACCATTGTGTGTGTGAAAATGGTTTTTAGTACATAAGCATGGTTGAAATAACTGGGATTAACCGGCCGCTTAACCTGGTTAACCGGAAAACCGGTCTGGGCCGGTTACCCTGGTCGGACGGTTAACCTCTGGTTATGATTTTAAAAAATTTAAAATTTAAAAAAATTTGTATTAGACTTAACCGGAATAACCGACCGGTTAACCGGAAGAACCGGCTGGTTAACCGGTGAAACCGTATAAAAACCGGTAAATTTAAATTTAAAAATATGTGTTCAAAATATATCAATAAAACTGACCTAACCGCCCGGTTAACCGAATAACCGGTCGGTTAACCGGTATAACTGGTCGGTTAACCGATCCTCGGCCGCGTGCTCCCCAAATCGATTTTTGCCCGGTTAACCAACCGGTATCCGGTTAACCGGTGAACCGGGCCCGACCGATTTCACCGGTTCATCCGGTTATATAAACCTTATACATAAGTCGACGACAGTTTTGGGCAGGGCCGATGTCAGGTCTATCTTGTTTCTGCGGCGTCTACTGTCTCCTGGTTTGACTGATAATGACTTGTGCCATCTTCAAGCACAAGGATATGCATGCCCTCTCTCCTGTCTCTCCTGTCTTCTTTCCTCACTTTGCGTTGCCGGATCGAGTGGGACTTTATTTTACCTCTTTGCCCCCTCTCCTGTCATCTTTTTCTGAAAATAAATTAAATCGACATCTTTCAGTCAGTGATCACACAATGAGTGTGCTGAAACCGTGGTAGCTAGTACTCCGCATCGAGAAATGGCAACCTGTACACGGAGTTCATCCACAGCAACATCAGGGAGCCGTACGTGCTCTAATATTGTGTTTGTATATGCAGAGAAACGGTGGTGCGGACTCATATTAGCTTATTGCAGTTGACAATCATTGCCACCTTGTGTTAATGACACTAGCACTTGTGCATCCGTTTCTCTTTTCTCTGACCGCAAAAGAAGAACAAAACAACAAAGTGACGCTTGTAGCTATCACAAGAGGAGATAGAGCCATGTGTCAAGAGATGGAAGGAACGGCTTAGATGATCTGGTCTGGTAGGTACTGTGCCCTTCAATGAATGCGATAGTAACCCAAACCGACGACACAAGCGTGGCATATAGTAATAATGGTTGCACTGCGTGTTGTTTAGGCGGCATGTCTGTGCACTGCAGTTGTGCATCCAAGCAGAGGTCAAATGGACGGTTGGTTCCTGCATTGACACTGAATCCAGCTCAGGCAGCAAGTCAGCTGTCATGTTTTTCTTTAACAAGCCCAGAGAGATGGCATTGTTCTCGAAAGAAACACAAGCCCAGATGATGGCATCTCGCTCAACGTTTTGTCCATGAGACACCGATTAAATGCAACGAGCAGAGTCTTAGAAGAAGTTTGCCAATGTTTTGCAATAATGTGTGAAATTAAGGTCAACGGATGTGGCACAAAGCAAAAAACTAGGAGAGGCGAAACTCACCCAGTCCAACTGGGGGAAATATTTGGTGCAATAGATGTATTTGGTGCAATCTGTGCAAAAAAGGATTCCAACCCTCAGTCCCGCATCCGACGCTCCAAATTTTCACCATTGGATCCACCAAACGCGTAGTCCTTATATTCAACTCATCGATCAGCGCTGAAATTTTCCTCCCCTGATAGAGAGACCATCCTCCCCAATCCTGGTCTACCCTTGGAATGCCGCCATGAACGCTCTGACAGTGGAAGCTTGCCGCCAAGGTAGGTCCGTTCTAGGGACTCCCATCCGTCATCCACCCACCACGAATCTGTTTCATATTGTGTTTTTCAGTCACACCCACATTGTTATCTTCGTCACACCCACACTGTTATCTTCATCAACTCATCGATAACTATGATGCAGTTGTTTTCAATCGCGTCATCTGTGCTTGCACCATCTACAGCAACACATGCGTTGTTGTGCGTCGATGTTTTATGCTGCTGAACCACCACCTCTGTGAATGATGTCCAGCTTACACCACCATCTGCCAATACTACAATCTGTGCTCTTCAGTAGACTGCAGTTTACAAGCAATGAAATGAAACAATAATTAATCGGTTGTTGTACACAATTTCTATTCCGCAATATTTTTTATTTACAGATTCTTTTACTGGTCAAATTAAAGATGCTCTACTAGTCGACCACTAGCAGCAAGCATTCAATCTGTATTTCGCAGTAAAACATCCTCCATTACAAGGTTGCATTGCGCACCACAACATCAGTGACTGAATTTCCACTAGAAAGTGAACAAAGTGAGGCATAAACGTTCTTCCTTCATTAACATTCACTTGACAGTACAATTTCTATCAAACCGAGAGACCTCAAACCAGCAATGAATTGAGACATTCCTGAGGCTTCAGCAGCAACCAACCGGCCACGGAGATGCATCAGCCTGGGTGTGCACTTCGCTGGCTAAACACCCACGTATGCGCCTTGTCGAGATCGTGTCAGCTGGTGACGCAGCCTACTAGAAATCTGTCGTGGTTGTCGTTTGAGAACCGACGACGTCTAATGGCGGAAGTCCGGCTAGCGGCAGAAAACAAACTAGAGGGAGTCAGGTAGAGGGGGTTTAGAAAAGCAGATCAATTTCATGTAGGGGGTTCTTTGAATAAATCTCTACAACTTATTAATTGAGGTGAGGTCGTCTAGACCATTTTTTTCGTGTCCAGATGTGTCCGTAACATTGTCGTATTCAGTTTGTATTCTATAATGATTCACCAATCAGTTTGAGTTGTTTTTGAACCATTTTTTAATTCTTTATTAAATTGGACTCCAATTTTAATTCGATATTTCATACTAACAACAATTAACCATCTATTGCTTTAACATCATATTTTGGATGGAAACTAATAACAAAAATTTCAATAATAACTCACTCCAAAATTGAAACTAATAACAAGAATTCTAATAATAACTCACTCTAAAATTATTATAATGAATATTCTTTTTAAAACTCAAAAAGGTAAAGCAAAATAAAAATAGAGCAAATGCTCAAGCCAAAAAAATTGATTAATTAAAAAAAACATTCTAGCTATAAATTTTTTTAACAAAGACCCGTGACAACGCACGGGTATTTTGCTAGTGTTTGAATAGGTTTGGTGGATCCCGTGCTGAAATCTTAGCACATTGAATGCGGAACTGATGGTTGGATTCCTTTTCTCACAGATTGCACCAAATACATCTGTTACACTAATACCTAGCCAAGTGGGTCGGGCTAAATGGGCCAGCATAAGGCTCGCCTATTTTGACCTAGCCCGAGCATGGCACGGCCCGAAGCTAGACGGATCGTGCCAGTCCATGGCTCGTCACGGGCCGTGACTGGGCCTAGCCGCAGGCCCATCATGCCGGCCCGAGCACGGCCCGTTTAGCGTGGCCCGTTTAGCACGTGAGGTACGCGTTCTTGTGTGCTCTATTTTGCACTTTATTAACTTGTGGATAGAACTGAATGATCGTTACGTCCTAGTATGAATCGGAAATATTTATTCCAACGTCTGGTTCCTGGCATCCGTGATTTCCAGGGAATATCTCGATCGCTCTTCATTTAATTTATAGTACATATATACTCCTTCCTGTGTCTGCAGTCCTAGCTAGTTGGGTGTGCATCATGCCAGTAAGTTTTGCTTTCACTAGTAGAACAATGCAGACGATTGCATGCTCCAAATTGCACTACATCCAAATACGTACCTGCTGGTGTGAATATATACATATTTGTCTAATTTATTAAAAGGTATTAAAAAGTAACCTAGATACCATCACGATAGTGTATGGATGTAAGGCCATTCTAAATGCATGATTTCATTTTATTATTTCTAAGAGTGTCATATGTCATCTCATAGTTTTAAAATGAATGAATAAAACTAGATTTCTCAATGTAAAGTTTTATTTTACGGTTTTATATGTTAGTATAGCATTTAAATGTTTAATCTAAATGAACAATAAGAGTTGTTAAATAAGTAGAGATGAAACTCAAACACTCTCAATGAAGTTTCATTCTAGTTTCAAAGTTTTGGTACGTGCACATAAAGTTTCATCCCAATGAAACTCAAATCTCCTCTCTCCTTATAAATTATATGCCACATTATCAGTTTTGCCTATGTGACATATCATTTATTGAGAATAAAAACTCTTATGAAAGTACCATTGAGATTGGCATGAGGGCCAAGACAGAAGAAAAGGAAACTATAAAACCCCTATGAGAGCAAATAAAGAAAGTGTAGCATATGGTGACAATATAATCAGTAAATAAATGGTAACCCCTTCCATTAAAGTAGCATACATACTAGTATAGTACTATGAGAATCGAACAGAGGCCATGGCAACAACAAAAAAAAAGAATGAAACAGAGGCCATGCATGGCATTATAAGAATAATGAGCCTAGCTCAATAATACACTTACTTATATTGATAAAACGAAGGGGATGGGCGGGGAAGAGAATCCATAGGTGCTGAAAAAATCAAAGTTCTGTTCCTGATGCTTGGACACAGTGATCTCATGCTCCACAGCCCGCAGCTTTCCTTGGTCCATAGTCTCCTCCAGGAGTGCAGGGTTCTCAATGTGATAGGTTGTCAACTTTGCAAACAACTTGGTCGAGTAGATTTTATCATCTTCACTATCGGAACACGCGATGTGTTTGAAGTGACCAAGCGAGAAAGTGAACAGAGAGAAGAGTCCCCTGTCCAAGGAAACGATGTGCTGCCCTTGCATGGAACCAACTCGTTCACGCGCCTCGTTTACTATCGAGCACTCGGTGATGGATAACCTAACAACAACATTATTATTGTTAGTATTGCTTCCTCCATTATTGGCACGGATGATGCGGGTTGAAGTTGAGGCGGAGGAGATGACGACGCGGATGCGGTAAGCGTTGACCGTCCCGTTGCGCAGCGAGGTGCCAAGGCAAAAGCAGGGTCCGTGCGGGACGGCGCGGCCGACGAAAGGCAGGGAGTTGTCTTGGACCTCGTGCCACTCGCCGGAGCTGGTGTCGAACACTTATGTGCAGCTGCTCTTCTGAACGAGTGATATGAGTATGTAGTGGGGAAGGACCGTCACGTAGGAGCTGACTGATATGGTGGGCGGGTGGAGGTAGCCTGTTGGGGTGAGCTTGCGAGGGAAGCAGGGCGGACAGGACAGTTCCTCCCAGAAGCAGCCATCCAGGCTGAGGCTCCCGTCCGATGTCTCAGTGACAGTGGCATTGGAGAGGTCGAGGACCTCGAACCATGGCACGAAATTCGGCTTCCTTCTGTAACTTGGAGTGTTGCAGAGGGCGTAAACCTTGGTCCCGACGGCGGCGAGGACGGGGTTCCACTTGGCTGCGAGCAGATCTGGCCCCCGAATCCGCTTGATCGGTTTCTTGGTGGTGTCGATGATGGTGGTGCTGCCTCCGCGGTAGTCGCCGCCGACGCCGATGATCCACCCTGACGATGCCGGCAGGGAGATGAAGGTCTTGCCGCCTACGCCGGTCTCCACTCCAGCTCGAGCGATCCGGCGGGGCTTTATTTCGGCCCTGGTTGCCGTTGTCATGGAGGAAGAGTGGTGGTGATCGGGGACGTTTACCTTGTACAGGGGGCAGTGGAGTTCAGGTGCAAAGCCGCTGGCCCGACGACATACCGAAAGGTACACCGACGGATCCATGCCGCCTATTCCCCTCTGATTGGGGGCTTCCAGGCGCGGATTGGTGACGAACGCCTCGGACTTGCCAGAGGAAGGCACGGCTCCTCGTACAGTAAGCTTCTGCGGCATCCCCACGGTGGCCGAGAGGACGGAGGAGGAGATTAGGGTTTCGATGGATACAGGAGAAGCGGCGGCGATATCAGGGATGGATGAGGGATCGATATAATATATGGCTAGAGATACCACTTACCGATTACCGTCGTCGGCCGAGCTATTGTAGACTCGGCCCATATAAGGGATCTAATCACACCGTTGAGAGCCCATGTAAGCTGGACACACTTATTCTTGCTGGTCCGGGCATCGCCGTCCATTCCCACCTAGTCAAAATCAACGGCTCTACGTTGTGGCATCAGCTGACCAAGGCCAGGACGTTAGATGGGCTGAACAGCGCTGCAGTTTTTTTTGGCCCAGCTATACGATGAGGTGCCGGCGCCAAGAAAAGGGCGCGCAGCTGCCGCAGTTATTATGTTGTGGAGGGAAAAGTTTAGATATTGTGCCGCTCGCTTTTTCCCCTGTAAGAGCATTCGTCCCCAATCCTTGTTGAGGGGTAACAAAGCTCACTGATTCAGTAGATTGAAGCAAAAAAGAAACGACAAGGCATGCCTGCAACAGTTGATTGAAGGCCCAGCTTGATCAATCAGTTGCTGCTTTGTCGTAGACAAGTCCCTGCCTTTCATCCGCCGCTGACCCCACTCCGGGTTTCTGTTTGATGCACATGCTTCGATCCCTGATTCTGGAATTAAGAGCTAAGATTCTACCATTCAGTTTGCTGCTTCACTAAGCAACAACAACAACTACTACTACAAAGCCTTTTAGTCCTGAGCAAATTGGAGTATGCATTCCTAATTAGCCCCCAAGCAGCGCTGCATCACATTGAATTGTGCCTGGGGAGTTATTCTCGATGTCTGATTCAATGTGTTTATATGGACAGGCGAGAAGGGCGTTTCTTCAGCAGGAAAATGAGTTGGATGAAATGAGTCAGCGGCTGCAAGAGCATTCTGATCACATGGGGGATTTCAAGATTTGCACCAAGAGATTGTCCGACGATGTTGAGGATCACAGGGAACATCTCGCTGTCAAGATCAGAACTTTGACAGTGGCAGGCAAAACTCTTGGCGCAGCTCATTGTAAACTGGAGGTATTCAACATTTCCCCTCATTGTCGAGTATGTAATGGTCTTGTTACTGATGCTAAAACAAACCACAGTTTACTTAATTCTTATTTATGTTCTGCAATTTCTGCCTTTTAAGCCTCTGGTAAAGCCGTAAATGCCTCATCATAATTCTGACTGCAGCTCATTTTCTTGGTAATGGTAACAAAGTGTCAAGTTGCAATAAGTCTATAGTGAGATTACACTTTCTTCCGTTCCTTTTCATGCTCTAATAATCCTCTCAATAGTCAGTACCAAAGCCAAAATGCTCCAGACATTTACCTGCAATAGGAGCAAGTCTTTTCGTTGACAGAAGCTCTTGTGTACAAACAAAAGACAACTTTGTAAATGAAGTCTTATTGTAGCTATTGTATTTGTCTAAACTTGTGTAAGATATACTCTTCTCTTTAATGTCTTGCTCAGTGCATATACCATTAAATATGATATTTTATTTTCTTTCAGACTAGATATCACACATTTCTCCTCCACTAATCTTAGTAAAACATTTTATTTTGCTGTTATAGGAGGCTAATAGGTTGCTATCAGGGGAAAATGGTCATGGGCGTCTTAAAGATCTTGAACAGAAGTTGCGGATGAGACAGCAACATATGATAACACAAGTTGCTCACATATATCCTGTGAGGCCTTTGGATGAACAAACTCCAGCCGCCAAGAGAGGTTTAACCTCCAACATCATCAAAACGAGTATGTCATTTTTCTTATCACAACTCTCAACTCAAGAGTTAATTTCCTTACCAATTCTTGCTATAAAATGCTATTGATATGTTTTCACTAATGAAAATATTATATAACCGCTGTAGAGTAATGGAGAATAAAAGAAAGCCAACTGATATGCCAATAATAATTATGTTTACAGGCTCAGATATATAGACTTAAATGTCGAAAATGGATACTTGTTCTTCTCAGATTTAATGGTCTCTATCAGTGCTACCACTAGTTCATATGTCTTATGATTCTCAATTCTGAGAATATTTTAGTCTAGATTTAAATGCTATAGATTTTTTCAGGTGGTGCTGAATCAGTTTTGCCAAATGGTCCTCAAAACAGACCTTTGGCCATATTGGGTCTGCAATTATCAAAGCTTTCTGTGAAAAAAACTGGCTATTTCACTGATAAGACAGAGTTTCAGAAATCTTCTACTGTTCTGGGATACACCGCACATGTATGTATAAATTAACTTGATTGATCATTACTGATTATTAATTGAAAATGAGTTAACTATTTGTCTTTATAGAGGATTTTGAACTTTTATGTTGGCTTATATTTATTTAATTTTTGAACGAAGAGATACTCAGATTAGGTGGACCTGTCACTGCATATTGTTCTTCAATTTGTACTATTTTACAATTATATATACTAAACTGTTCACTTTTTTTAAAAATCATAGGCAGTTTCCCTCATTGCATCATATCTCAATGTTCCCCTTCGGTATCCTTTGTGCTTTGGAGGTTCACGGTCATATATTCTTGATCATGCGCCCTCAGTTGAACTTTCATCTGTAACATCAGTAGTAAATTCTGTACCTTCAAGTACAAGCATGAAGACAATGGAATTCCCTCTGTTTTTTGATGGCCCGGAGACAACAAGATCATCATATGCTATATTCTTGTTGAACAAGGTTAGTCTTCTTTGCTATTTCATATCCATTTAAATCAAATTGGGCACTTTCCACTTTTACATTTTAGTGCTGTTGACTTTCAACGAGATCATCATATGCTATATGTGAAATGAACTAAGAGTAAACATGTTTTTTTTCCTCTCTTTTATCACCCTGTTTGCCCAATCTGGAAATATTTAATTTCTGGCTTTCTTCAACTGGACAAATAGACATTTTCACTATTTAAGCAGAATTTATTGTGTTTTGGTACTTGAGCGGGAGAACGAGTTCAAATAACTCAGTTTAGGATAAAATAATTTCTAGTGGATTTGATAGTTTGCTGTGGAAGTAGTCATTCCCCTTGAAGAGCACCAAAAGTGTCTGCTTGGGAAGATGGCAACATTTGGAGCTCTTTACTTTCTAACGCAGAAACATATGAAGCTGAGAAACATAAATCAATGAAGAATTTAGTGATGCTTGGAACCTGGAACTGTGATTAATAAGTAATTAGGTATTCTTTTCTATGATAACCCGAACTGAGAACTGATAAATGTAGAACTGCTTCATCTTTCGAAGCCAAAAGTTCCATTTTACTACTGTAACCACTTGAGTCGGTGGTTAAACTCTGGCCAACATGTTTTTGTATTCCATATTTTTATGGCATTGTTTATTAACTTGTCACTTGGGATACCTGGCAGGATATTGAACAACTTCTAAATTACATTGGTGCTGAAAGTCTTGGACCGAGACATGTATTAGCTAACCTGAAGCAGCTGACAACGATCATCTAGTCACAGCATTATGTTTCTAATTGATTGATTTGACCAAAAGCCAAGTTCTAGAGTATTGAGTGAGTTTAGTCTGGAGGTGGTTGGTGCTATTTTTATCAGGCACCTTTCGTTTTCTTTTTTAATAAGGTTAGTCTTCTTTGATATTTCATATTCATTTAAATCAAACTGGGCACTTTTTTTAACACTGTTGACTTGGAATCCGGATTACATAAAATGAACTAAGAGTAAACATGTTTCTTTTTCTCTCTATTATCATCGAGTTCTCCCAATCTGGATATATTAAATTTCTGGCTTTCTTCAACTAGACAAATAGGCATTTTCGCCAGTCAAGAGAATGAGTTCAAGTAACTCGGTTTAGGATAAAATAATCTTTAGTGGATTTGATAGTATGTTGTGGAAGTAGTCATTCCCCTCAAAGAAAGAGTGCCAACCGCCAAAACTGTCTGGTTGTGAAGATGGACAACATATGAAGCTCTTTTGTTTTCGAATGCAAAAACATATGAAGCTGAGGAACATAAACCAATGAAGAATTTAGCGATGCTTGGAACCTGAAACTGTGATTAACAAGTAATTAGGCGTCCTATTCTATGATAACCCGAACTGAGAACTTATACTTGTTGAACTGCTTCATCTTTTGAAGCCAAAAGTTCCATTTTGTTACTGTAATAACCAATTGAGTCTGTGTCTGTGGTTATTCAAACTCCAATGAACATATTGTTGTATTCCATACTTTAAAGGCATTCTTTGTTTTTGGATATTAACTTGTCACTTTGGGTTCCTGGCAGGATACTGAACAACTTCTGGATTACATTGGATCTGAAAGTCTTGGGTAGAGACATGTATTAGCTAACCTGAAGCAGCTGACAAGGATCATCCAGCCTCAACAATACATTTCTAGTTGATTAGTTGGACCCTGAAACAATTTTGGAGTCCAAAGCAAGTTTAGCATAGATTTGGTGCCATTTTTATCAGGCACAGTTCTATTCTTGCGACAGGAAGATTTAGTATTTCTCTTTTGCTGATATGTTTAAATCAGTAAATGAACCTGGTAGTGTAAAATGTTATCACTTCCAGGTGTGCAGTGAAAATGTGGATAATAAACAAGATGGCAGTGATCAAATTAGCTTTAGTTGTCTGGTACAGAATTATGATTTGTAACAGTCAGTTTCCACTTTGGGGCTAACAATTTGTTGTTCCTGCACAAATTTAGCCCATCTCGATTTATTTTCCTGCTGCCTTCCTCTTCAGTGTTCATGTCAACAGTAAACCACACTTCACCTTGGAAAACTTTGGAAAACAAACTAGCTTGGTCTGTTGAATCCAGAGTCTCCGTTACCAGCTGTTCAGTTGATGAGTTTGAGAATGTTTCGAACAAAGCTCATGCACAGGAGATATCAGATATGTAATAGGCAAGTTATACACATTGAGGAGAGTGTAAGCTACTGATAGTTTTTTGGCCTGAGTCATTGTAATAGATGAAGAAATATGACAACTGTACCAGCCAATGCTGTTCGTTGTGAAAATCATGCACATATGTCAGAGTTCAATTTCAGTGTGGAAGGAGAAGAGCATGTAAACTTGTAAAGGGAACCTGCAGGAGGAGGTTGAGCTGCCAGAACTGATCTTTAGTGCAGTAATAATCCTGGAAGGGTCATCTTCAGTCTGACAAATCTGATGCTGGAAACCTATTATGAGGAACCATCCATGTTCTGGTATTGGATATGATCAAACTGGTTAGATGTTTTGATGCAAATAAATAAGAGGTCTGCATGTTTATATTGTTTAACATACAATGCGTTAAATGACAAAGATATTGCAGAGTAGAAGTGCTGAACAATTGCCAAACAGTAAATACATAGAGATCATTATTGTCTGCATATAGTATATTACAAAAGCCCCTGGCCTATTCTATGTTGGACCAAAGTTGACCAAGAGACCTTCAAGAATATGGTAACAAAATCAAGTTTGACCTCTTGCAGAGACCAAAACTACAACATGATGATTATAAAATCTTATATAGTGGATTTATTGTTGTTCAAGAGCAGCGAGCTCGGGGTACTTCTGGAGGAGTTATGTCAGAAGTATGTACTAAAACTGTTCCTGTAGCTTTCTCTGTGCGACTCTATATTTTTTTTTTCTTTTTACTTTGTTCATAGGAGGTTTACCAGAGTTGTAGGGTGATGTCAGAGTTGTAGCTTCCAAGTAGCATGAGTCTCTAGGTTTTTTCCAGCAGAATGCGAGATTTCGTTCCTGATGCTATTTGTTTATTTGATGAGTTGAACCGGCATTATGTAGTACAAATAGTTGACGTGTATAATCAGTCTTCGCCGTGCATAGTTAGAAAATTTTCTAAAGCAAAGAAGAACCTTGGATGTGTTCAAATTTTGAAGAATATTTTAGGTTTCTTTAATGAAAAGCAAGGACTATTTTGCTTGTGGTTACGAAAACATGGACGCGTGAAGTGTGATAGTGTTCCTTATAATGAAGAAAAAAAAATGGAGAACGGGTTCAGTTTCTTCAGATGCACTTCACATCGAAGCAAATTTACTATCTGAAACATTTGAACAGCTGAGACTTACATTTTATAGGTAGTGATTGATTTGCATTATGTTCTTGGTCAGTGAAGTTAACATGTTTAAGTGTTGCACGGAGGAAGTTTTAGTGCGGTTCATCTCAGAATCTGGTGTCGGACAGCCTTTGACAGCTAAACTTGAAGATGAGTTGAGTGGCATGTTACATGCAGAGTATGTGATAACTGTCATTTAAATAAAGCTGTTATCTGCAGAGTATTGGGTGCATGTTAACTGAAGCAAGCAAGTTTGATGGTAAGCCAAATGAGCTGTTAACTGAAGAATGAAGATTGTGAGCTTCCTGTTTTCAGAAGCAAGCTCAGCTGAGGAGATGAAATCATTATTCTAGCCTGTCGAAGCAGAGGTGCTGACAGAGATTTATCTAACCTCATATGGCATAAGTTATGTTAAGATATAGAGACACTTCTTCTGACATGCTTCAAGGACTAGCAAAGTCTATCGAAGATGTCAGTTTCTGCTTTTGGATAGTTTAGCAATGGTCATGACATGATGAAATTTTAGTCAATTTATACAGAATTAAGGAGAAGAGAGCTTCAGGTTCTGATGTTATGTGTGTGCGTGTTTTGGCACTGATCGTCATCATAAAGAGATGTTAATATTTGTGTTGTAGACAATTCATGGAGCTACTCTAGCTTTCTGGTCTAAGGTTGTTGTAGTTTGTTTAGTAGAATCTGGAGTAGTATAGTACACTGACAAGAGCGACTACTGCAGCGTTTGTGCCTGCCTGATCTGAGTGGCTGATACATATTTCTAAAGCTGTAAATTGAATAGCACAGAGCAACAACAAAAGCAATTTAACTTAATAGATCTTGTAATCCTCAACATGTCATCATAACAATCAATCAGGGGAACAAGGAACATCGTTCTTCTCTCTCTCTGTTGTACAAACAGGGAAGGAAACAGCAAGAGAGTAGCCTGCCTGATCTGAGTGGCAGTACAGATTTGTAAAGCTGTAAACTAAATTACACAGAACCACAACAAAAGCAATTTAACTTAGTAGATCGTATAATCATCAACATGTCATCATAATTATCAATCAGGGAAACAAAGAACACCGTTCTTCTCTCTGTGTTTGTACAAACAGGGAAGGAAACAGCAAGAGAGGAGGCTCCTGGGTATAGTTTCAGGACACAGCAGAACAGACAGATCTAGTGTAGGGATGGTGAACAGACATATCCTGATCGGAACTGATCAGGCAGTCTCCTGTGCCTCAGAAGAGAGCGGGTGGCGGCAGAGAGGGCAGGTGGCGTTGCGGCGGAGCCACCGGAAGATGCAGTCCTCGTGGAAGGCGTGCGCGCAGGGCATGGCCCTGATCTTGTCCAGCTCGTCGAAATCCTTGAGGCACACGGCGCACTCCGCCGCCGGCATCAGCTTGCTCGTCACCTCCGGCAGGCCCTGGATGGCGTCCTCGGTGGCCTCGGCGACGCGAGCGCGCTTGCTGGCTCTCGAGGACTCATCATGGTAATGGAGGCCGCCATGGGGAGCGGTATAGTCCCGCGGGTCGTGATCCAGGATGATCGGGGCCCTTGTGCCCGGAATGTACGGGGCCGTATACCCATGATAGTCGTCGTCGTCGTCGTCGAAGGTCCTGGTGACCGGCCGCCGCCGCCTGCTGACTACGTACGTCCGGCCACCATGGCGAGCGTAATAGCGCTCCATCGCGGCTCCCTCTGCTCTGAGGAGAGGAGAGCTGATGGATCGATGATTGATCAACACAAGGGGAGGGAGGGAGAGAGAGAGAAGCACTGGATGGGTGGGTGGGTGGGGTGGCCTTACCGATCGATGGATGGATCGATCTGTGCGAAACGCTCCTGATATAGGCGTCGGTGATTCAGAATCCGAGTCGATTCTGGTGGGAATGGAATGGTTTGGCTTCGCCTCTCGTCTTCTTCGACTCAGAGTCGGAGGCGGTTGCCCTTGCCGTTGCCGTTGCCGCTGAGAGATGATGGGATTGAAACAGGGGCGGCGGCGGCGGCGGGACTCGCCTCCCCGATCCCCTTCTCTTCATTCTTTTATGTTTCTAACTGGTGGCAGATATCGGAACTTTGGTGGCTGGTTATGTTTCTAACTGGTGGCAAGAATACAATCTAGAGAAAAAAAAAATGGTGGCAAAAGGTGTCCCAAAATGTAAAGATGCTTATTTCTCACAAGTAACAAAAAAAAGATCTGCCACACCCACATGTTTTTGTAGTGTGGATGTTTATGTTCATACATTTACCTCTCTAGATGCCGGCGAGTACTCGCGCTACCAGTACTCGCGCTATAATTTTTTCAGGCATTCGATCTGGATCAGAGGTTGCTGCGAGGGCTGGGTTTTCACGGTGCGCAGTGAAAAAAGGAGGCCTGTAAGGCGTCGTGCGTGTCGCCGATTCCTTCGCCGCACGCGCCGGCCGGCCTGCCGCGCGCTGCATTTACTCGGTGGTTGGAGCAGTTGTGCCGGTGGGTGGATTTTACTTTCGTTGTCTGCTCCGAGCTCCATCTCCTGCCTCCGTGCGCGGCACTGCTCCTTCTTCTCCCCTCCGGTTCTCTAGAAGCGACCATGGCGACGGTGGCTGCTGCTGCCCCTCGTCCAGCCGTGTGGTGGCAGCGTGCCCTTCTCCAGATGAGGTTTCTTTCATCTACCACTTCAGTCCTTTTTTCCTTTGATTTGCAACACCAGCTTGTCCGATAGATGCTCTTTACCCATCCTCCTCCACTATGTGTCTTGCTTCCCGCATCATCACCGTCAAATCGGGACTCATTTTTGAGCCCTTGTTAGCGAGGAAGGAGAGGCCGTGAGGCAGTCGTTCACCACGCAAGCATATGCCAACGAGGTGGGATGTTCCCGTGTGTTTCGATTTCACTGTTTCTTGTTTTGTTTATTCTTTTCTACTCTGATTTTTGGGTGTGGTTCTCTTTGATTTAGGGGTTCCAGCTGGGGAGGATTGGGTGTGTTTCCTTTCAAGACGGAGGCTGCCCGGCGATGGCCCTCCGGCCAATCCTGTGGAGGCGGCAGCTCCTTGCGTGGTGCGTGTTATCTTGACTTTGATAGCCATGGACAGATCTCGTCCTGATGTCATGAATTTAGTTTTTTTTTTATTGGAGTGAGATTCTACGTTGGTGATTGCATTATTGGATTCCAGAGCCCCATGTATGGGGCTCTCGAAAAAAAGAACCCCACGTATGAGTGCATACAAGGATGGGAAGCTTCCTGTTCAGTTCGACCAACAGAGATTACCTCCCTTTATTGTCTTGTTCAGAACTTGCAGTAGGTAAGTTTTGATAGATTGTGTAATAGTTTAAGTTGTGAGCTCATAGAGATGAGTTCTGGATCTAGAGAGAGAGAGAGAGAGAGAGAGAGAGAGAGAGAGAGAGAGAGAGAGAGAGTTACCTGGATTGTTGAGCGGAGGAGCGGGTGCTGTTGCCGTGGTGAGGGCTGGGGCCGATAAGGAGCTGGCGACGGCGTTGGTCCCGGACATGTCATCGGCGAGGATGAAGTCGAGGGCCTCGGCGACGTGTTGAGGAAGAGGAGAGGGAGTTCGCCGGTGTCGAAGGCCTTCGGATCTCCACCGGCACTGACCCGGGACGGCTGCGAGATCGGGCATCGTGACGGCGGCGGGTCTTCCCGTCGCTGGCTGCGCTCCTCCTTGGATCAGATTAGGGTTTGTGGGAGAGACTAGTGGCGTCAGTCAACTTGAGTATGCGTGCCCCGATGTCTCTCCCCTTTTATGTGCGCAGTGCGACGGGGGCCCACCAACCAGAGGAGGGTTGGAGCACCCCCGATCAGGGCGCGATCTCAACGTTGGGCCGTTGGGCCCAACGTTGAGATCTACTAACATTCTCCCCCTAGATCTCACTTCATCATTACTTTACATTTTTCATTTCATCACGGATTTACATATAGAGCATATTTCATCATCACAGCTAAACGCCGATAGATTGAGCAGCTACTATACACATCCCCGTTCAGAAACAGATACATTTCTTTGGGCCCTAAGTCCAAAATCATAAGGCTTCCCTTAATCCCATGTCGGCTATATGCTCCTTGAATACGCTGGGTGGTAGGCCTTTCGTGAGCGGATCCGTAAGCATTCTTTCAGTCCTGATATGCTCGAGACTTATAGTGCGATCCTGGACTTTGTCTTTCATAACATAGTACTTTATATTAATGTGCTTGGCGGCACCACTGGACTGATTGTTATGAGCATATATTACTGTTGGTTCATTGTCGTTGTATAACTTTAGTGGTCTCTCAATACTGTCAACCACTCTTAATCCAGGTATAAATTTCTTTAGCCAGTTGACCTGCCCTGTAGCCTCATAATATGCTATAAACTCGGCATATATGGTAGACCCTGTCGTGATAGTCTGTTTGAAGATTTTCCATGAAATGGCTCCTCCTGCCAGGGTAAACACATATCCCGATATGAATTTCGTGTTATCTGTTATAAAGTCTGAATCAGAATACCCCACCACTTGGAGTGAATCTGATCTTCTGTATACCAACATGAGGCCTTTCGTTCCTTGCAAATATCGCAAGACTTTTTTTATCAACTTTCAGTGCTCAGGGTCTGAATTACTCTGAAATCTGCCAAGTAACCCGGTGACAAACGCTAAGTCAAGGCGTGTACATACTTGCGCATACTGCAAGCTTCCTACAGCCGAAGCATATGGTTTCATTTTCATATCATCGAGCTCGTACTTATTCTTGGGTTTTTATCAATCCCCAAATCTTTCGCCCTTGACTATAGGAGCAGGTGTGGCATTACACTTATGCATGTTGAATTTCTTTAACACCTTCTCTATATACGTCTTTTGAGACAGTCCTAATGCGTACTTTCTTCTATCTCGGTGAATCTCAATGCTCAAAACATATGATGCTTCACCAAGATTTTTCATGTCAAAGTTTGAGGACAAGAATTTCTTTATTTCTTGTAGTAGGCTGATATTAGTACTGGCCAGTAGAATATCATCCACATATAAAACTAGTAAAATGAATTTTCCATTCTTGAACTTTTTATAGATGCAATTGTCCTCAACATTTGCTTCAAATCTATATTTCTTTATTATTCTATCAAACTTCAAGTATAACTATCTTGAAGCTTGCTTTAATCTATAAATGGATCTCTTTAAACGACATCTCATCTTTTCTTTTTCTTCCACAATAAAACCTTTCGGTTGCGCTATATAAACTTTTTTTTCTAAATCCCCATTTAGAAATGTCATTTTTACATCCATTTGATGTAATTCTAAATCGTAATGCGCCACTAGTGCCATTATAATTCTGAAAGAATCTTTACAAGAGACTGGAGAGAACGTCTCATTGTAATCAATTCCTTCCCTTTGCGTAAAGTCTTTCGCCACAAGTCGTGCTTTAAACTTTTTTATATTTCCTCTAGAGTCATATTTGATCTTGTAGACCCATTTACAGCCTACTGTTTTGGCTACTTTAGGAAGTTCTTCTAAGTCCCAAACTTCATTGAGACTCATTGATTTCATTTTGTCTTTCATGGCCTCCAACCATTTAGATGAGTGGGCACTTCTCATGGCTTCTTCATATGAGGTGGGGTCATCCTCCATATGATATTCTTCTGTATTATACAGTTCACAGTCAGCTGGTATTGCTGACTTTCTAGCTCTTTGAGACCTCCTAGGGGCCTCTTCATTTGGCACAATCTCTGGTTGAGGCTCTTGTGAAGCCTGCTCTTCTGGCACATCATCTATATGAGGCTGCTGCTGCTCCCCTTCATCAGTGGTAGGTTCCTCTTGTACCACAGGTGGAGTGACAATAGGTGTTGGCGCTGCAACGTCAGACATCACAGGCTCAACATCAACAGACAGTGAGAAGAAAAGTTCTTGACTCATAGAATTGGGTACATATACCCGCTTCTCCTCAAGATCGATCTCTCAAGCTACCATGCTCCCCCTAATCATTTGTCCTCCAAGAAGACGGCATGTCTTGTTTCTATAAACTTCGTGTATCTATCTGAGCAGTAGAAATGGAAACCTTTGAACCTTTCTAGGTAGCCAATAAAATGGCAACTCACTGTCTCGGGATCCAACTTTCCAAGACTTGGGTTGAAGATCTTAGCCTCTGCAGGACTCCCCCACACCCGGAGGTGTTCCAGCGAAGGCACTCTTCTAGTCCATAATTCATACGGTGTTTTGGATACCGATTTACTTGTAACTCTGTTGAGAATGTGAATAGCAATTTTTAATGTCTCTATCCATAAGCTCACTGACAGTGTGGAGTAGCTCATCATGCTGCGCACCATATCCATCAAGGTACGGTTACGCCTTTCTGCTACTCCATTCTACTGTGGTTCGCCCGGTGTAGAATACTGGGCTACTATACCATTTTCTTATAGGAACCTAGCAAAAGGTCCTGGGACTTGTTCATAAGGTGTATGCCTCCCGTAATACTCCCCACCACGGTCGGACCTTATAACTTTAATCTTTAAATCATGTTGATTTTCTACTTCTGCTTTAAATGTCTTGAATTTATCCAATGCTTCTGATCTTTCTTTGATTGGAAAAATATAACCATAGCGGGAGTAATCATCTTTGAATGTTATAAACGAGTCATAACCATCCACACTCTTGACGGGAAAAGGATCACAAATATCCATATGAATGATCTGTAATATTCACGTGCTTCTTTTTGTGTCTTTCTTGATTTTCTTTACGTATTTTCCTTTAATGCATTCAATGCATTGTTCTAAGTCTGTGAACTCCAATGGAGGACGAATTTTATTCTTTACAAGTCTCTCAATTCTCCCCCTTGAAATATGGCCTAAGCGACAATGCCATAATTTCGATGAGACGCTTGGAGTTCTCTTTCTTTTCTTGTTAGCTTTAGTCGACGAGGACATAGGGATGTTCATGTCATGTACATTATCATTCACATCATGTATCACATTCACATTATCACCTAGTGACAATAAATAAAGCTTATCTTATAAAGACGTAAAACCAATGCATTCATTATTGAACATAAGTTCACATTTGCCATTACCAAAATGATAACCATATCCATCAAAATCAAGATGCGATACACTTATTAAGTTTCTTTGCAATGAAGGTACATAAAAGATATCATGAAGCCTAAGAATAAAGCCATCTCTAAGCTCTAGGTGAAGATCCCCTAGAGCTTCAGCTTTGGCTTCTACTCTATTAGCCACTCTTATCGAACCTTCATTTCTTCTCATGGTTCTCGTCGTATGGAACCCCTGTAAACAATTTGCAACATGAATAGTCGCTCCTGAATCAATCCACCATGTGGATCTAGAATAATTAACATACAAATATTTATTTACAAATGTAATAATATTCTCACTATTTCTTTGCATGAACAACTTCAGCCAGTCAGGACAATTCTTCTTGTAGTGTCCTTTCTAGTTGCAGTGGAGGCATGTGTCCTTGTCCACTACAACCTGTCCCTACTGAGGCCTATGCTGCTACTTGCCCATAGGCTTAGAGTAAAAGACCGGTTTCTTTTGCTGCTTGCCCTTGTTTTTGTTGTCTTTTACATAGTGGACAGAACCACCATGCTTGTCCTTGAATCTGTCCTCCTCTTGGACACTGTTGGCAATAAGCTGCTCAAAAGTTCATTTTTCTGGGTTCATGTTGTAGTTGGAAACAAAGTTGTCAAACTGAGGTGGTAAAGACAAAAACACAAAATGAACCAGGAGGTCTTCTTGAATCGTTAGATTCACAGTCTTTAGCTTTGCAGCCAAACTGTTCATCTTCAGAATGTGCTCCCTTATGCCACCACCAGTGTACTTTTGATTTACTAGTTGCCTTATCATCTATGTGGCATAAGTCTTGAAAGACCCAGTAAACTGGTTCTCCATCCTCTATAGATAGCCCTTGATAGTTTCTTCATTCTGGATTGAGCCCATGATGGCGGGCTCAATCGTGTTATTGACAAGAGTCAAGCACTTCTTGTTGTCAAGGACCCATCTTCTGTGCTCAAGTTGAACTCGAGCTCTTTCGGGAGCATCATCCCTCTGTCTCTTTTGTCAAGCAGCATCTGTTTCTTCTGTGCCTCTGACAAGCTCAGGAGGCTCTATGGGACATGGGGTAGTCACTACCCAGTTCATCTCACCCATAACAAAGGCAAGATCAATCTTTCTCTTCCAATCCCCATAGTTGTCCCCTTTCAACACTGTGATCTGGGGAAGGAAAGCCATCATAGTTGCTCCTAAAATTAATCATGAAAAGTGAGAACAAAAATAACATATAAATTCTACCACGTATGTATTAAACCTACATCACCGTTGGGCAGAAAATAGGCATAATACATAAATCATCATTAATATGACATTGCAATTAACAACGTTGGTCAGAAAATTACAGTGACATATAATCTGAAAATTAATGCTCCTAAATTAAATTCTCCTGTTGGTTCGAAATTTAATTTTAGAAAACAACAATTTTATTAATAATCATTAATTCTATTATCTTGCAGCGGAAACATAGCATAAAACATGTATAAACAGTAGCAAAAACTTCTTAATTTATCCTTTAGAAAAATAATCTCGTTGGTTCATAATTTAATAGAGGCAAATTCATCAATCTTTAAATTAAATTCTAATCAAATTTGACTCAAAAACAGTCAAAATACAAATTTAGAAGCTACTGTACAAAGCACTGTGGTTTCAGCCCAAAATGGCCCAAAACTTTCTTTGCGCGTGCCCATACACGCGCGGCCATTTTGGCCCAACTTGGCCCACTCGTGTGTGCGAAGACGCAGCCCATGGCGATGCAGGCGCCCGCGCAACCCTGTTTCCGCCCAGCCCACGAGCGCGCATGAAACCGACGGCCTGGCCTAGCAAAGCCGCCCTCACGTCCGCCTCCATCCTAGCCATCCATCGCGATGGACGGCCAGGCGCGCTTCTCGGCGCAAAAAAAAACGGCGCCGTGCCGCGGGCTCCCTCGAACCCTAGCCTCATTTCCCCTCTTCCCCGCCTCTTCTCCCTTCTTCTCTGGTCCCAACAACAAGCGACGGCAAGCGCGAGTGGCGTGGCGGCCTGAGCCATCGGCGGAGCATGTGGCGAAGAAGGATGGTGCCGCCACGAGCCCTCTCGCCGGCGCGCGCGTTCACCCAAGGGTGAGCGTGACGCTGTCGAGTGGCCTTGCGACGGCGCTCCGACGCCTCTGTCCCGAACGTCGGCGAGCGGCGAGCGGCGATGAGCGAGGAGACCGGGTAAGAGACCAAACCTCCACCGCGCGCCTCTGCTCTCATGGTTCTGAAACCCTAACCCTAGGGTTAGGTTTTGGGGTGTTCGGGATTTTCTCTCTTTCTATTTTTCTTTGGCCGATCCAAAAGGAAAACGACCTCTGTGCTCAACTAGACCTAGCGCAAAACCTGGCTCTAATGCTAATGTTAGAACTGATCTGACCTAGGCTAGCATCTAGTGAAGCAATCATGTGGATTCAATGGGTTTCTGGTTCTGGATCTAGAGAGAGAGAGAGAGAGAGAGTGAGTTACCTGGATTGTTGAGCGGAGGAGCGGGTGCTGTTGCCGTGGTGAGGGCCGGGGCGGATGAGGAGCTAGCAGCAGCATCGGTCCCGGACATGTCGTCGGCGAGGATGAAGTCGAGGGCCTCAGCGACGTGTTGAGGAAGAGGAGAGGGAGGTCGCCGGTGTCGAAGGCCTTCGGGTCTCCACCGACACTGGCCCGGGACGGCGGCGAGATCTGGCGTCGTGATGGTGGCGGGTCTTCCTGTTGCTGGCTGCGCCCCTCCTTGGATCGGATTAGAGTTTGTGGGAGAGACTAGTGGCGTTGGTCAACTTGGGTATCCAGGCCCCGGCGTCTCTCCCCTTTTATGTGCGTAGTGCGACGGGGGCCCACCAAACCAGAGGAGGGTTGGAGCGCCCCCGATCAGGGCACGATCTGACGTTGGGCCGTTGGGCCCAACATTGAGATCTACTAACAATGAGAAATACATTTTCTTGATTCATAACTGCAAATATGATACTACCTATGAGGTTTTTTGTATTATGGCGAAATGACAATATAGGAGAGAGCTATAGATACTTCGGCCTAATTGATTTCACTCTATACTCTGCCTATTTAATTTTTTTTTCTCCTCGTCTCTGTAGCTTCCTGGTTACAATTGTTTCCTTCAAATCCATGATTTATAATATGCTTCTTTTCAGAGGATGCGCACAACTACCTTTTATATCATTACACCGATGGTTGTCTAATGATTTGTAAAAATCACATACAGGTTATCAGTTTTAGGAGCATGATTTTTCATTTCTTACATCTATGTTATACACTGAATATGTGCTAAATATTATTGTATTCTTTTAAATAAAAAACCAGAGAGATTGGTTCTCTGCGATAGCGACTGTAAGCACTCACATTTTATTTGATTGTTAGCTGGATATGATCATTTTCCATTTGTGAAAAGTTACATATTTGCTCCTACTTTTCTTCACCCCACACTGCTCCTTACCAGCTTTCGTGGCTGCCATGATGGTCCTCTGTATTTCAGAGTTGTGAGCCCGGTTTTGGCTGCGAGTATTACCGTTGTGCAATCCAATTACTATCGAAGGAGGAGGCCACAACTGACGTGAGGAATCATTTCTTCTATACATTCTTCCTATGCTGCTTTTTCCTAGCTTTCCTGTTTCCTTGTCAAAGAAGTGGAATTAGGGTGTTGTTCAGGTGAGTCCTAATGAATTCACTACCTCACTAATGTCTAATGAATTCACAAGCTTTCTAATTAGTTATGTATTCTATATCAGCTCCTAAGGCATACAACTGTTTCTAATTTGTACCTGATTTATATGGAGACACGTCATTTGTATTGATGATTTTGCTCCTTGCAAAAGCCCTTTAAATAATTTTGTTTTTAACATATGCTTGGCCATAGCTGAAAAATAGTATTGTGATCAAGATGTATAGAACAAAAAAATGGCAAACTATTTATATCTTGCATTGTGCACGTTTTAGATGGGATTAGGAGCTGAACTGAAATTTTAATTGGAATAAGTTATTGATGGTTAGTTGAGACAAACAAGTGTTATATGTACATTAGTTTTGTTCCCTTATGTTTCTTAAACTATCTAAGTTGAGGACCTCTGTCTGCTGTCTAGCACAATCTTCTTGTATGTGATGCTGCTTTGAGTCGATGGCTCTAGAAAAAATTTAGTCTTACCTTTTATGCGTGGATCGAATTTATTATAAATGTACAATTTGAATGAAATTTTGGACTTCTGGCCTGCTCCTTAAGTGAGCGTGCTTCTTATGGTGACATACTCTTATGATAAGACAGGATTGGTTTATTTTGTTTGGCATTTGATGTTCATAAAATAAATCATTAAATATCCGAATTCTCATTACTTTTATGGCATATATTCTTATGATAGTTACGTCGTGGTTAGATATTGTACTGACCATTATTTGCTTTTTTTTACTTATGAATAGATTAACAGAGGCCATATGAATGAAAGTAGCTGGCAGGGGATAGTTTCTGAACCTTGATGTAGATGCAGCATGCAGGCACGAGGTAGATGAAAGGCAATGGGGCTTGGTGGGCAAGGGTTGATTGTTAAAAATAGTAAGGGTGTCTCCTTCCTACTAATGCTGGGGAAGTTTACCATGGTCATAAGTTCTGAGATCATAAAAACTGTTTGACTTCATGATTGTTGAATATGTTGGGCAACGCTGTTCGTATGTCCACTTGCTATACTGTAAAATAGTTCTTCTTGCAGCTTCATCAATTTCATATGGTCATCTAAGGTGCTTTTTGCTCCATGTTGCATTTATTTACAGTTATAGATGTCGCTTATAGTTAGCCAAGTAATAATAAAAGTTTACAACATGCTCTACTTTTACAGCCGATTGAAATGAATTTCTGTAAGAGAATGGAGCATGGTGATGTCCTTTTTTACCTTACAGCACTCCATATCAATTTTATCCCTTCAAGATGTGGTGATATCATTAATTATGCCTATTTTATCTCTAACTTTTAGCATATAGCAAACTCACGAACATGCTGCAGTGACATTGTTCAGGAATTGTTTACTAAATTGCTAGCGTTTATTTCCTTTTTCCTGCTATCATTTTTTTAATTGATGTTTCCCTTCACATTGGTTGCCTAGATGTATATGTTAGCATCTTATTAACATTGCTCTGCAGTGCCACTGAAACTGAAATGCTTCACTTTTTGTTGTTTTCACTGTTTACTTCGTTTTCCCCCATTTATAGTATCATAGGCCAATGATCTTATTCAACATGGTGCGATGTCAATCTTTTTTGTGTGGTGCTATGAATCCAAAAATCAACTGCATTTAGCACAAATTAATTCTGCATCCTTTCATTGTTGTAAGAATGATTTATGCGCGCTCTATTCTTTTTAGTGCATTGAAATAAATTTCTATAAGAAAACTTAGAATGGTAGTGTCATTTTTTTTATTTGGAAGCACTTCAGATCTTTTTTGTTTCTTAAAATTTTAGTGGTACGATTAATTATGTCTGGTTATATACTGCCTCCGGATGTTACTTCAAGACCAGTTTGAGTTAGTATCCATGTGTTAAAGTTTACTAATTCTTTTATCTCATTCACCCTACCTGATTAAGTTAGTATGTAGTAACTCATGCGTTAAGGTTTACTTCTCTATCCTCTGCAAATGATAGTGGTGTATCCATGTCTCCAATATATGTACCCTGACAATGCTAGAGAAGTTTTTCCCTGGTGCAAACTGGAATCACTTATATATTTGATGATGGGCTTTCAAAAATTATACTCACTAAAATTGTATGTCTTTTCCTTCTGTGTTGTATAGTTGCATGTCTGTCATTATGCGCAATTTTGTTTCCATCTAGGGTTATTGCAGAGTTTTACTTAGGTCTTGAGATTGTCTGCGTTCACATGCAAATTAGAAGTGTTTTACTTAGGTCTTGAGATTGTCTGCGTTCACATGCAAATTAGAAGTATTTTACAGGGCACTTGGGCTGAAATGATTTTGATTGTTGTATTTAGGGAGGGGGTGGACTGGAGATCAGGCATTCTACAACAATGTGCACATCAGATTGACAAAACAATGGGCCACATCTGGATTTGCCGGACACTGTTTATTGGTATGTTATTAAAACCATGAAAGGTTATGCTTTAGAAGCTGCTAGCTTCTTTTTCCTCTGATTTGTGTCCTTTCAACTGGACTCTGCAAGGAAATATGTTCTTCTTTTGTATGCCATGATATTTATTATTTATTAAGAAAATAATGAAACTATAAAGGAAAAACACTGTATGCTTGCATTTGAAATTGTCAGGTTCTTGCAGTTACTGTCAATGTGAAAAACAACTTTTCTTTTTTTACTTTATAGTTGTATCTGACCTGCATCCAATTGATGTGCTCTAGAAATAGTTGTAGGTTGATTAATAGTGCTTATGTATCGGTATAATAGCTCCCAATTATTGGGTTTCTTTCAAAAGGCGCATGAGGAGAGCAAGCTGAACTCTTATAACGAAGTAGTAGTAGAGAAACCACTAGGTTTGGAAGAGAGTATTTTCGCACAATGTTCTGTCTTTTTAATTGAACCTTGCTTTTGTAAGTTGCGTGACTTACTGAGATGTTCAGCAATGTTGTAAATAGATTCCTGAGTTGTTATTCGCTCTCTTTTCCTTTCCAGATGTGATGAGCAGTGTTAGTTATAAACTTGCATACGCTGCTCTTACAAATTTGTTCTCCGTTATGAGCTTTCTACTTTAGTTATGAAGTGCCTTGATATATATGTTATCCATCTTCATTGTTACTTTGTATTGATTTTGATGTTTAGAGGCTCATAGTATGTTATCGATAGAAGAAAAACAGGTACCAGGTTTTTAGTATGCTAATTTCAGCCAAATAAAAAATTTGGTTACATGTGCCAAGACTATTCCAACTATATCAATATCTGAAATTCTTATTCATTTTCTAAGAGGTTGTTTAGTTCCAACATTTCAATGCACATATGTGCATGTGTGTGTTTTCCCCGTGGCTACTCTTGTTACCTGTTTAACCCATAGCTAATCTTGCTTTGTTTAACGAGCGGCGCGTGAAGCGCGCCGGATACCACTAGTACAGGTTAAACTCATACAGTTTTACATGTTGTACGTCTCTATTTTGTTACTGAAAATTGAAGTACTTGTACACACAACGGAAGACCATAATCAGTTCATACGCACACGTGCAGAAGACAAACGATGACATATCATTCAAGTTCTGCAGTGGATCCGCCACAAGGTCTTCAACTTCACTCTTGAACAAGTGAAAACACTCATGCCCAACATTTGAAGTACGGCAGAAATTAGCAGCACGGTTTGCTCGCAAGCCTATGCAAGAGAAAATTTATACTGACAAGTTTATTTACTCATTTACACCAACATATCAGCGATTGAAAGAATGGCCTCCCTTCATAGTCACAAGGGAAACCCAAAAAAAAGGGAGGGGCCTGTCAGAAAAATGGCCCTAACTGCATCTGGACTAAAAAAATTCATTTGGGACTCTAAAGTTGCATCTGTACTAATCATTTACACTTTATACAATTGGATGATGGCCGTCAGCTGTCTGGAGTTCGCTGATGTGCGTATCGACTCCGGGCTATCAATGCCAATGTAATTCTGAAGAAGTCTGGTATCCTGTCAGGAAATACAAACAATAGTTTGCTGGACTAAATGCACGCAGAGCTCTAAAGTTGCATCTGGACTAATCATTTACGTTGTTCTCAGCTGTCTAGTGTTAGCTGATGCACACGTCCACCCCGGGCTATCAGAGCCGATGTAATTCTGAACTTGTTTGAGTCCTGTCAAGAAATACTAACAAGATGTTAATGCCTAAATATCATACATAAGGGGGATGAAACGTTAAAGCATACTTGTAATAGTATAATGAATACCACAGATTTCAGATTGTTCCAATAATGAAATGAAAATTTGGCGCAAACTATTCGTTTGTTATTCACACTACATGTTTATCCCAATGCCAGACCAGACTCCATACCTCCCTAAATTATTTATGCATTATATGTTTCTAGCAGCTTTATATATTGTCCAGACACATGAAACCATCATCACAAACTACCACTTTGGATACTGCCCCAACCCCTATGTCATATTCATTCAAGATCGATCTCTTATCCTAAAAAACTACTGAGCTCCCAAACCCATTCAGCAGTCACCCTTCCTTCAAATGAAAAAGAAAAAAGAAAAAAAATCACCCACCTCAGTATGAAAGCAGACCTGTTTTCTGATAGAATTAGGGTTCAAAATCATGAATGTCTCTATTTTAAGCTGAATCGAGATTCTTTGGGGGTTAACAAACCAAAACAAGCATGCCTTTCATTTAAATCATCTTTAATTGATAAGTTTGTACTTAGTTCACACATAGCAATAGAACACCCAAAACATTCATGATGAACAAAACTATACCTGAGGTCAGGAACAATGAGAATATACAAGCATAGACAGTTGAGGTGGTCTTTGCATAGGTCAAGAAGAAAAGGAACTAACGAATACAACCAACATATTGGCAGGTAAATAGTACAGTAAGTCTCAAAGAATTCATTGTGATTGCGTAATGCTGAATATGGTAGCTGCAACCTACATTTTTCATTCCAAGGTTTGCACAATAGAAGAAGTTTCAAAACTAAACTGTAAAACAGTTATATAGTGATCAAGGTTACAAAATCGGTTTTTACCTTTGTGTCAATATTTTTGTTTCCTGGGCGACTTAATGATGATCTGACATGCTCTTGAAGCCCAAGGACGGCTCTGCAGTTCAGTAGCAGCCACTGTGGCATCTTCCTGGGAAATGGCATTAGGTTGAATGCTTACTTTCAGCAGGTTGGGCGCATGCCCAAGGATACAACTAATAACATCTATCTCTGCACGCCCTCCTTGAAAATCCTCCATCAGCAGATACTTCAAGCACAATCTAACACAATGCAGAGAGTTGACAGCTGTGAATGAACCATCCATTGCCTCGGCAGCACAGACCTCATCCATCCTCTGTAGCGGTATGTTTACAATTACTCCTAATTAATTGACCACAAAAAAAAACCATATATACAGAATAGAAGATAAGTTGATAGTCTTGATACCCAAACAGCTGTGATATTTTTTTTTTCTTTTTACTTTGTTCATAGGAGGTTTACCAGAGTTGTAGGGTGATGTCAGAGTTGTAGCTTCCAAGTAGCATGAGTCTCTAGGTTTTTTTCAGCAGAATGCGAGATTTCGTTCCTGATGCTATTTGTTTATTTGATGAGTTGAACCGGCATTATGTAGTATAAATAGTTGACGTGTATAATCAGTCTTCGCCGTGCATAGTTAGAAAATTTTCTAAAGCAAAGAAGAACCTTGGATGTGTTCAAATTTTGAAGAATATTTTAGGTTTCTTTAATGAAAAGCAAGGACTATTTTGCTTGTGGTTACGAAAACATGGACGCGTGAAGTGTGATAGTGTTCCTTATAATGAAGAAAAAAAAATGGAGAACGGGTTCAGTTTCTTCAGATGCACTTCACATCGAAGCAAATTTACTATCTGAAACATTTGAACAGCTGAGACTTACATTTTATAGGTAGTGATTGATTTGCATTATGTTCTTGGTCAGTGAAGTTAACATGTTTAAGTGTTGCACGGAGGAAGTTTTAGTGCGGTTCATCTCAGAATCTGGTGTCGGACAGCCTTTGACAGCTAAACTTGAAGATGAGTTGAGTGGCATGTTACATGCAGAGTATGTGATAACTGTCATTTAAATAAAGCTGTTATCTGCAGAGTATTGGGTGCATGTTAACTGAAGCAAGCAAGTTTGATGGTAAGCCAAATGAGCTGTTAACTGAAGAATGAAGATTGTGAGCTTCCTGTTTTCAGAAGCAAGCTCAGCTGAGGAGATGAAATCATTATTCTAGCCTGTCGAAGCAGAGGTGCTGACAGAGATTTATCTAACCTCATATGGCATAAGTTATGTTAAGATATAGAGACACTTCTTCTGACATGCTTCAAGGACTAGCAAAGTCTATCGAAGATGTCAGTTTCTGCTTTTGGATAGTTTAGCAATGGTCATGACATGATGAAATTTTAGTCAATTTATACAGAATTAAGGAGAAGAGAGCTTCAGGTTCTGATGTTATGTGTGTGCGTGTTTTGGCACTGATCGTCATCATAAAGAGATGTTAATATTTGTGTTGTAGACAATTCATGGAGCTACTCTAGCTTTCTGGTCTAAGGTTGTTGTAGTTTGTTTAGTAGAATCTGGAGTAGTATAGTACACTGACAAGAGCGACTACTGCAGCGTTTGTGCCTGCCTGATCTGAGTGGCTGATACATATTTCTAAAGCTGTAAATTGAATAGCACAGAGCAACAACAAAAGCAATTTAACTTAATAGATCTTGTAATCCTCAACATGTCATCATAACAATCAATCAGGGGAACAAGGAACATCGTTCTTCTCTCTCTCTGTTGTACAAACAGGGAAGGAAACAGCAAGAGAGTAGCCTGCCTGATCTGAGTGGCAGTACAGATTTGTAAAGCTGTAAACTAAATTACACAGAACCACAACAAAAGCAATTTAACTTAGTAGATCGTATAATCATCAACATGTCATCATAATTATCAATCAGGGAAACAAAGAACACCGTTCTTCTCTCTGTGTTTGTACAAACAGGGAAGGAAACAGCAAGAGAGGAGGCTCCTGGGTATAGTTTCAGGACACAGCAGAACAGACAGATCTAGTGTAGGGATGGTGAACAGACATATCCTGATCGGAACTGATCAGGCAGTCTCCTGTGCCTCAGAAGAGAGCGGGTGGCGGCAGAGAGGGCAGGTGGCGTTGCGGCGGAGCCACCGGAAGATGCAGTCCTCGTGGAAGGCGTGCGCGCAGGGCATGGCCCTGATCTTGTCCAGCTCGTCGAAATCCTTGAGGCACACGGCGCACTCCGCCGCCGGCATCAGCTTGCTCGTCACCTCCGGCAGGCCCTGGATGGCGTCCTCGGTGGCCTCGGCGACGCGAGCGCGCTTGCTGGCTCTCGAGGACTCATCATGGTAATGGAGGCCGCCATGGGGAGCGGTATAGTCCCGCGGGTCGTGATCCAGGATGATCGGGGCCCTTGTGCCCGGAATGTACGGGGCCGTATACCCATGATAGTCGTCGTCGTCGTCGTCGAAGGTCCTGGTGACCGGCCGCCGCCGCCTGCTGACTACGTACGTCCGGCCACCATGGCGAGCGTAATAGCGCTCCATCGCGGCTCCCTCTGCTCTGAGGAGAGGAGAGCTGATGGATCGATGATTGATCAACACAAGGGGAGGGAGGGAGAGAGAGAGAAGCACTGGATGGGTGGGTGGGTGGGGTGGCCTTACCGATCGATGGATGGATCGATCTGTGCGAAACGCTCCTGATATAGGCGTCGGTGATTCAGAATCCGAGTCGATTCTGGTGGGAATGGAATGGTTTGGCTTCGCCTCTCGTCTTCTTCGACTCAGAGTCGGAGGCGGTTGCCCTTGCCGTTGCCGTTGCCGCTGAGAGATGATGGGATTGAAACAGGGGCGGCGGCGGCGGCGGGACTCGCCTCCCCGATCCCCTTCTCTTCATTCTTTTATGTTTCTAACTGGTGGCAGATATCGGAACTTTGGTGGCTGGTTATGTTTCTAACTGGTGGCAAGAATACAATCTAGAGAAAAAAAAAATGGTGGCAAAAGGTGTCCCAAAATGTAAAGATGCTTATTTCTCACAAGTAACAAAAAAAAGATCTGCCACACCCACATGTTTTTGTAGTGTGGATGTTTATGTTCATACATTTACCTCTCTAGATGCCGGCGAGTACTCGCGCTACCAGTACTCGCGCTATAATTTTTTCAGGCATTCGATCTGGATCAGAGGTTGCTGCGAGGGCTGGGTTTTCACGGTGCGCAGTGAAAAAAGGAGGCCTGTAAGGCGTCGTGCGTGTCGCCGATTCCTTCGCCGCACGCGCCGGCCGGCCTGCCGCGCGCTGCATTTACTCGGTGGTTGGAGCAGTTGTGCCGGTGGGTGGATTTTACTTTCGTTGTCTGCTCCGAGCTCCATCTCCTGCCTCCGTGCGCGGCACTGCTCCTTCTTCTCCCCTCCGGTTCTCTAGAAGCGACCATGGCGACGGTGGCTGCTGCTGCCCCTCGTCCAGCCGTGTGGTGGCAGCGTGCCCTTCTCCAGATGAGGTTTCTTTCATCTACCACTTCAGTCCTTTTTTCCTTTGATTTGCAACACCAGCTTGTCCGATAGATGCTCTTTACCCATCCTCCTCCACTATGTGTCTTGCTTCCCGCATCATCACCGTCAAATCGGGACTCATTTTTGAGCCCTTGTTAGCGAGGAAGGAGAGGCCGTGAGGCAGTCGTTCACCACGCAAGCATATGCCAACGAGGTGGGATGTTCCCGTGTGTTTCGATTTCACTGTTTCTTGTTTTGTTTATTCTTTTCTACTCTGATTTTTGGGTGTGGTTCTCTTTGATTTAGGGGTTCCAGCTGGGGAGGATTGGGTGTGTTTCCTTTCAAGACGGAGGCTGCCCGGCGATGGCCCTCCGGCCAATCCTGTGGAGGCGGCAGCTCCTTGCGTGGTGCGTGTTATCTTGACTTTGATAGCCATGGACAGATCTCGTCCTGATGTCATGAATTTAGTTTTTTTTTTATTGGAGTGAGATTCTACGTTGGTGATTGCATTATTGGATTCCAGAGCCCCATGTATGGGGCTCTCGAAAAAAAGAACCCCACGTATGAGTGCATACAAGGATGGGAAGCTTCCTGTTCAGTTCGACCAACAGAGATT
The DNA here is from genome assembly GCA_030378355.1 of Eleusine indica. NCBI lineage: Eukaryota > Viridiplantae > Streptophyta > Magnoliopsida > Poales > Poaceae > Eleusine > Eleusine indica. The sequence continues at coordinate 54,808,687 of CM059494.1, forward strand.
ACCTCCCTTTATTGTCTTGTTCAGAACTTGCAGTAGGTAAGTTTTGATAGATTGTGTAATAGTTTAAGTTGTGAGCTCATAGAGATGAGTTCTAGATCTAGAGAGAGAGAGAGAGAGAGAGAGAGAGAGAGAGAGAGTGAGTTACCTGGATTGTTGAGCGGAGGAGCGGGTGCTGTTGCCGTGGTGAGGGCTGGGGCCGATAAGGAGCTGGCGACGGCGTCGGTCCCGGACATGTCATCGGCGAGGATGAAGTCGAGGGCCTCGGCGACGTGTTGAGGAAGAGGAGAGGGAGTTCGCCGGTGTCGAAGGCCTTCGGATCTCCACCGGCACTGACCCGGGACGGCTGCGAGATCGGGCATCGTGACGGCGGCGGGTCTTCCCGTCGCTGGCTGCGCTCCTCCTTGGATCAGATTAGGGTTGGTGGGAGAGACTAGTGGTGTCGGTCAACTTGGGTATGCGTGCCCTGATGTCTCTTCCCTTTTATGTGTGCAGTGCGATGGGGGCCCACCAACCAGAGGAGGGTTGGAGCACCCCTGATCAGGGCGCGATCTGATGTTGGGCCGTTGGGCCCAACGTTGAGATCTACTAACATTCTCCCCCTAGATCTCACTTCATCATTACTTTACATTTTCCATTTCATCACGGATTTACATATAGAGCATATTTCATCATCACAGCTAAACGCCGATAGATTGAGCAGCTACTATACACATCCCCGTTCAGAAACAGATACATTTCTTTGGGCCCTAAGTCTAAAATCATAAGGCTTCCCTTAATCCCATGTCGGCTACATGCTCCTTGAACACGCTGGGTGGTAGGCCTTTCGTGAGCGGATCCGTAAGCATTATTTCAGTCCTGATATGCTCGAGACTTATAGTACAATCCTGGACTTTGTCTTTCATAACATAGTACTTTATATTAATGTGCTTGGCGGCACCACTGGACTGATTGTTGTGAGCATACATTACTGTTGGTTCATTGTCGTAGTATAACTTTAGTGGTCTCTCAATACTATCAACCACTCTTAATCAAGGTATAAATTTGTCTAGCCAGTTGACCTGCTCCGTAGCCTCATAACATGCTATAAACTCGGCATACATGGTAGACCCTGTCGTGATAGTCTGTTTGGAGATTTTTCATGAAATGGCTCCTCCTGCCAGGGTAAACACATATCCCGATATGGATTTCGTGTTATCTGTTACAAAGTCTGAATCAGAATACCCCACCACTTGGAGTGAATCTGATCTTCTGTATACCAACATGAGGTCTTTCATTCCTTGCAAATATCGCAAGACTTTCTTTATCAACTTTCAGTGCTCAGGGTCTGGATTACTCTGAAATCTGCCAAGTAACCCGTTGACAAACGCTAAGTCAGGGCGTGTACACACTTGCGCATACTGCAAGCTTCCTACAGCCGAAGCATATGGTTTCGTTTTCATATCATCGAGCTCGTACTTATTCTTGGGTTTTTGCCAATCCCCAAATCTTTCACCCTTGACTATAGGAGCAGGTGTGACATTACAATTATGCATGTTGAATTTTTTCAACACCTTCTCTATATACGTCTTTTGAGACAGTCCTAATGCGTACTTTCTTCTATCTCGGTGAATCTCAATGCTCAAAACATATGATGCTTCACCAAGATCTTTCATGTCAAAATTTGAGGACAAGAATTTCTTTGTTTCTTGTAGTAGGCTGATATCACTACTAGCCAGTAGAATATCATCCACATATAAAACTAATAAAATGAATTTTCCATTCTTGAACTTTGCATAGATGCAATTGTCCTCAATATTTGCTTCAAATCCATATTTCCTTATTATTCCATCAAACTTCAATTATAACTGTCTTGAAGCTTGCTTTAATCCATAAATAGATCTCTTTAAACGACATCCCATCTTTTCTTTTTCTTCCACAACAAAACCTTTCGGTTGCGCTATATAAAATCTTTTTTCTAAATCCCCATTTAAAAATGTCATTTTTACATCCATTTGATGTAATTCTAAATCGTAATGCGCCACTAGTGCCATTATAATTCTGAAAGAATCTTTACAAGAGACTGGAGAGAATGTCTCATTGTAATCAATTCCTTCCTTTTGCATAAAGTCTTTCGCCACAAGTTGTGCTTTAAACTTTTTTATATTCCCTCTAGAGTCATATTTGATCTTGTAGACCTATTTACAGCCTACTGTTTTGCCTACTTTAGGAATTTCTTCTAAGTCCCAAACTTCATTGAGACTCATTGATTTTATTTTATCTTTAATGGCCTCCAACCATTTAGATGAGTGGGCACTTCTCATAGCTTCTTCATATGAGGTGGGGTCATCCTCAATATGATATTCTTCTGTATTATACAGTTCATAGTCAGCTGGTATTGCTGACTTTTTAGCTCTTTGAGACCTCCTAGGGGGCTCTTCATTTGGCACAATCTTTGGTTGAGGCTCTTGTGAAGCCTGCTCTTCTGACACATCATCTATATGAGGCTGCTGCTGCTCCCCTTCATCAGTGGCAGGTTCCTCTTATACCACAGGTGGAGTGACAATAGGTGTTGGTGCTGCAACGTCAGACATCATAGGCTCAACATCAACAGATAGTGAGAAGAAAGGTTCTTGACTCATAGAATTGGGTACATATACCCGCTTCTCCTCAAGATCGATCTCTCAAGCTACCATGCTCCCCCTAATCATTTGTCCTCCAAGAAGACGGCATGTCTTGTTTCTACAAACTTCATGTATCTATCTGAGCAGTAGAAACGAAAACCTTTGGACCTTTTTAGGTAGCCAATAAAATGGCAACTCACTGTCTTGGGATCCAACTTTTCAAGACTAGGGTTGAATATCTTAGCCTATGTAGGACTCCCCCACACCCGGAGGTGTTCCAGCGAAGGCACTCTTCCAGTCCATAATTCATATGGTGTTTTGGATACCGATTTACTTGTAACTCTGTTGAGAATGTGAATAGCGATTTTTAAAGCCTCTATCCATAAGCTCACTGACAGTGTGGAGTAGCTCATCATGTTGCGCACCATATCCATCAAGGTACGATTACGCCTTTCTGCTACTCCATTCTACTGTGGTTCGCCCGGTGTAGAATACTGGGCTACTATACCATTTTCTTGTAGGAACCTAGAAAAAGGTCCTGGGACTTGTTCATAAGGCGTATGCCTCCCGTAATACTCCCCACCACGGTCGGATCTTACAACTTTAATCTTTAAATCATGTTGATTTTCTACTTATATTTTAAATGTCTTGAATTTATCCGATGCTTCTGATCTTTCTTTGATTAGAAAAATATAGCCATAGCGGGAGTAATCATCTTTGAATGTTATAAACGAGTCATAACCATCCATACTCTTGACGGGAAAAGGATCACAAATATTCGTATGAATGATCTCTAATATTCACGTGCTTCTTTTTGTGTCTTTCTTGATTTTCTTTACGTATTTTCCTTTAATGCATTTAATGCATTGTTCTAAGTCTATGAACTCCAATGGAGGACGAATTTCATTCTTTGTTGCAGCAACAAAAACCTCAGCCTTAATATCACATTCCTTCATTGGCTTTAGAATGTGACGAACACCTTTATGCATGAAAGAATAATTGTTTGAACAACCACCATGTGTTGCATCAAGATCAAACTGCCATGGTCTTCCTAACAACAAATTGCACGCACTCATCGGTGCCACATCACAATCCATAGTGTCAACATAATCTCCTACTGGAAATTTTACTCTGGCCCTATGGGTAATTTTCAGCGTGCCACTTTTATACATCCATTGCATGTAACGAGGTGTAGGAAGCCGCCATGTAGATAAAGATAATGCATGTACCAAATCTGAACTAATCACATTATTGAAACTTCCACCATCAACAATTAATTTGCATACCTTCTTTTTAATCTTGCACTCTGAATAAAAAATATTACAGCGCTACCCCTTGACATCTGCAATGCCGCCATCTGAATTTACTTCCTGAGACATCAAAGATAAACCCATATGATCTGCAGCTTCAATTAATGGTTCGACCTCATCAGCACAAGAAGACTCAAGAACTTCCAACTCTACATTTGATTTGTGCACATTCGAACACACCTCAGCTTGCTTGAGTTTGGACAAAACAGCACTACCAGCCTCCTTGACACAATGATGAATTGTATCATAATCTAGCTTTAGAACATCGAAGGACTCAAGTTCAACAATCTTCTTCTTTGACTCAAGTGGGGGATCAAATCGGTGTCGTAATTTCGACTTCATCGCTGCCCAAGATGTGCAATAGTTATCACCTTGGTATGTAAGATCTTGTTGCAATTGCCTCCACCATAGCAAAACAGCAAAGGAGAATGTTTGCTTTGCCAAATTTACTAGTTGGTTTAGTGGCTATTCACCAATTCTATAGAAAGCTTCTATATCATCCTCCCACTCATAATACTCAGATCGAGAACTTGTTGTATATAGTGTTGGCACAAACTTCAAGTATAGGTCAAAATCATAGGAATCCATCACCACAAATCAGCAGCAAGTACCGTGAGCAACCTGGCAAAACTGATACCAAATGATAAATACACGACGACGGTGTCCGGATTTTATCCCAATCTTTCACGGTACAGCAAGTACTAGCAAGTATATATAGGTATTGAAACTTATTATCTCAGCTATGAATAGATAGAACAACAATCTCAAGCTCAATCATCCAGCAACCACAATAAAATAGACACCACCGATTTGTTATCCAATAGCAATAATAAACCAGCTAGAACACAATAGGAAAATACCGGCTTACAAGAACTTGATGTAGATGCAAACTAGTAGAGAAAAACTCTCCAACTCATTACTTAGACAAGCATGATCTGGAGATGGGGAACCACAAGTTCCAGCACGCACCCAAGGGAAGAATCACTTGATCACGCACTTCAGCAACCGACAGAGATCGACGGCAGCAACCGGTAGAGGAGGGCAACACCTCTAGGGTTTCTTGGAGGACACCACGACCAAAAACACAATACAATCACCTCCTCCCTTACAGGGGCGCTGGCCCTAGGTTATATGGCATGCAAGCCAGCTAAAAACCCGGTTCGACTCGAACACATTTAAAAACAGACTCGGACTCAACACAATTCAGAATTGTTTTGATTATTGCGACCGCTAGGGAATTTATTTGACTATGAGGCCAGATCCGTTGGAAAGGTTATCAAATTATCTTTCCAACGAGTATTTACTCAGCCCAATCCGACTCCGTATGGCCCAGTTATGCTACTTTTACTCCGCACCTGTCTGGCTGATCCTAAACCGAGTCCGAACTGATTTTGAGTTTCCATATCTTCTGATTTCGTGACTGGGTAGACTTGAGACCGTGTAGACTTTGAAATTAAAGTATTGCATACCTTTGGGAAGGCCTGTAACACCAATATATGTTCCTTACTTTTCACAAGTGGCACAACCATTGATCTAATGATAACATATTCCTTCGTTTCTCCTTTCTTTTCCTCAACCTTCAGATTGGTCCCAATGAAAACATTGCATGACATAGAATAATTGGCTAGCAAATCCTCACTTTGCTCTTCATTATTCATAATATTTGTCAAAGATCCAAACTGAATGTTGGAGTATTTTGACACATCATGTTCTGCAATATGTGTAAAATCATGCTTGTTTTCAGAATACGTAGTTTTAATGACTCGATGAGCCATGGGCTCATCATGAGGTAGTCACTACCCAGTCCATCTCACCCATAACAAAGGCAAGATCAATCTTTCTCTTCCAATCCCCATAGTTGTCTTCTTTCAACACTGTGATCTGGGGAAGGAAAGCCATCATGGTTGCTCCTAAAATTAACCATGAAAAGTCAGAACAAAAATAACATATAAATTCTACCATGTATGTATTAAACCTACATCACCGTTGGGCAGAAAATAGGCATAATACATAAATCATCATTAATATGACATTGCAATTAACAACGTTGGTCAGAAAATTACAGTGACATATAATCTGAAAATTAATGCTCCTAAATTAAATTCTCCCGTTGGTTCGAAATTTAATTTTAGAAAACAATAATTTATCAATAATCATTAATTCTATAATCTTGCAGCGGAAACATAGCATAAAACATATATAAACAGTAGCAAAGACTTCTTAATTTATCCTTTGAAAAAATAATCTCGTTGGTTCATAATTCAACAGAGGCAAATTTATCAATCTTTAAATTAAATTCTGATCAAATTTGACTCAAAAACAGTCAAAATACAAATTTAGAAGCTACTGTACACAACACTGTGGTTTCAGCCCAAAACGGCCCAAAACTTTCTTTGCGCGTGCCCATACACGCACGGCCATTTTGGCCCAACTTGGCCCACTCGCGTGTGCGAAGACGCAGCCCATGGCGATGCAGGCGCCCGCGCAGCCCTGTTTCCGCCCAGCCCACGAGCGCGCATGAAACCGACGGTCTGGCCCAGCCAAGCCGCCCTCACGTCCGCCTCCATCCTGGCCGTCCATCGCGATGGACTGCCAGGCGCGCTTCACGGCGCGAACAAAAATGGCGCTGTGCCGTGGGCTCCCTCGAACCCTAGCCTCATTTCCCCTCTTCCCCGCCTCTTCTCCCTTCTTCTCTGGTCCCAACGACAAGCGACGGCAAGCGCGAGTGGCGTGGTAGCCTGAGCCATCGACGGAGCATGTGGCGAAGAAGGATGGTGCCGCCACAAGCCCTCTTGCCGGCGCGCGCGTTCACCCGAGGGTGAGCGCGACGCCGTCGAGCGGCCTTGCAACGGCGCTCTGACGCCTCTATCCCGAACGCTGGCGAGCGGCGAGCGGCGATGAGCGAGGAGACCGAGTAAGAGACCAAACCTCCACCGCGCGCCTCTGCTCTCATGGTTCTGAAACCCTAACCCTAGGGTTAGGTTTTAGGGTGTTCGGGATTTCCTCTCTTTCTGTTTTTCTTTGGCCGATCCAAAAGGAAAACGACCTCTGTGCTCAACTAGACCTAGCGCAAAACCTGGCTCTGATGCCAATGTTAGAACTGATCTGACCTAGGCTAGCATCTAGTGAAGCAATCATGTGGATTCAATGGGTTTCTGGTTCTGGATCTAGTGAGAGACAGAGAGAGAGAGAGTTACCTAGATTGTTGAGCGGAGGAGCGGGTGCTGTTGCCGTGGTGAGGGTCGGGGCCGATGAGGAGCTAGCAGCAGCATCGGTCCCGGACATGTCGTCGGCGAGAATGAAGTCGAGGGCCTCAGCGACGTGTTGAGGAAGAGGAGAGGGAGGTCGCCGGTGTCGAAGGCCTTCGGGTCTCCACCGGCACTGGCCCGGGATGGCGGCGAGATCTGACGTCGTGACGGTGGCGGGTCTTCTCATCGCTGGCTGCGCCCCTCCTTGGATCGGATTAGGGTTTGTGGGAGATACTAGTGGCGTTGGTCAACTTGGGTATCCGAGCCCCGGCGTCTCTCCCCTTTTATGTGCGTAGTGCGACGGGGGCCCACCAAACTAGAGGAGGGTTGGAGCGCCCCCGATCAGGGCGCGATCTGACGTTGGGCCGTTGGGCCCAACGTTGAGATCTACTAACAATGAGAAATACATTTTCTTGATTCATAACTGCAAATATGATACTACCTATGAGGTTTTTTGTATTATGGCGAAATTACAATATAGGAGAGAGCTATATATACTTCGGCCTAATTGATTTCACTCTATACTCTGCCTATTTAATTTTTTTCTCCTCTTCTCTGTAGCTTCCAGGTTACAATTGTTTCCTTCAAATCCATGATTTATAATATGCTTCTTTTCAGAGGATGCGCACAACTACCTTTTATATCATTACACCGATGGTTGTCTAATGATTCGTAAAAATCACATACAGGTTATCAGTTTTAGGAGCATGATTTTTCATTTCTTACATCTATGTTATACACTGAATATGTGCTAAATATTATTGTATTCTTTTAAATAAAAAACCAGAGAGATCGGTTCTCTGCGATAGCGACTGTAAGCACTCACATTTTATTTGATTGTTAGCTGGATATGATCATTTTCCATTTGTGAAAAGTTACATATTTGCTCCTACTTTTCTTCACCCCACACTGCTCCTTACCAGATTTCATGGCTGCCATGATGGTCCTCTGTATTTCAGAGTTGTGAGCCCGGTTTTGGCTGCGAGTATTACCGTTGTGCAATCCAATTACTATCGAAGGAGGAGGCCACAACTGAGGTGAGGAATCATTTCTTCTATACATTCTTCCTATGCTGCTTTTTCCTAGCTTTCCTGTTTCCTTGTCAAAGAAGTGGAATTAGGGTGTTGTTCAGGTGAGTCCTAATGAATTCACTACCTCACTAATGTCTAATGAATTCACAAGCTTTCTAATTAGTTATGTATTCTACATCAGCTCCTAAGGCATACAACTGTTTCTAATTTGTACCTGATTTATATGGAGAGACGTCATTTGTATTGATGATTTTGCTCCTTGCAAAAGCCCTTTAAATAATTTTGTTTTTAACATATGCTTGGCCATAGCTGAAAAATAGTATTGTGATCAAGATGTATAGAACAAAAAAATGGCAAACTGTTTATATCTTGCATTGTGCACGTTTTAGATGGGATTAGGAGCTGAACTGAAATTTTAATTGGAATAAGTTATTGATGGTTAATTGAGACAAACAAGTGTTATATGTACATTAGTTTTGTTCCCTTATGTTTCTTAAACTATCTAAGCTGAGGACCTCTGTCTGCTGTCTAGCACAATCTTCTTGTATGTGATGCTGCTTTGAGTCGATGGCTCTAGAAAAAAAAATCACTTTAGTCTTACCCCATTTCCTATTAGAGGATCCCTTAATGCAATTCGCCATCGAAGGCTTTCCACAAATTGAGATTTGGCCGTAGAAGGATCGAATTGTATCCGAGGAACAGGGGAATACAAAAAAGTAATAAGAGAAACGCACAGACCAATCAATCGTATCTTTTATGCGTGGATCGAATTTATTATAAATGTACAATTTGAATGAAATTTTGGACTTCTGGCCTGCTCCTTAAGTGACCGTGCTTCTTATGGTGGCATACTCTTATGATAAGACAAGATTGGTTTATTTTGTTTGGCATTTGATGTTCATAAAATAAATCGTTAAATATCCGAATTCTCATTACTTTTGTGGCATATATTCTTATGATAGTTACGTCGTGGTTAGATATTGTACTGACCATTATTTGCTTTTTTTACTTATGAATAGATTAACAGAGGCCATATGAATGGAAGTAGCTGGAAGGGGATAGTTTCTGAACCTTGATGTAGATGCAGCATGCAGGCACGAGGTAGATGAAAGGCAATGGGGTTTGGTGGGCAAGGGTTGATTGTTAAAAATAGTATGGGTGTCTCCTTCCTACTAATGTTGGGGAAGTTTACCGTGGTCATAAGTTCTGAGATCATAAAAACTGTTTGACTTCATGATTGTTGAATATGTTGGGCAACGCTGTTCGTATGTCTACTTGCTATACTGTAAAATAGTTCTTCTTGCAGCTTCATCAATTTCAGATGGTCATCTAAGGTGCTTTTTGCTCCATGTTGCATTTATTTACAATTATAGATGTCGCCTATAGTTAGCCAAGTAATAATAAAAGTTTACAACATGCTCTACTTTTACAGCCGATTGAAATGAATTTCTGTAAGAGAATGGAGCATGGTGGTGTCCTTTTTTACCTAAGAGTTTTACTTAGGTCTTGAGATTGTCTGCGTTCACATGCAAATTAGAAGTATTTTACAGGGCACTTGGGCTGAAATGATTTTGATTGTTGTATTTAGGGAGGGGGTGGAGTGGAGATCAGGCATTCTATAACAATGTGCACATCAGATTGACAAAACAATGGGCCACATCTGGATTTGCCGGACACTGTTTATTGGTATGTTATTAAAACCATGAAAGGTTATGCTTTAGAAGCTGCTAGCTTCTTTTTCCTCTGATTTGTGTCCTTTCAACTGGACTCTGCAAGGAAATATGTTCTTCTTTTGTATGCCATGATATTTATTCATTATTAAGAAAATGATGAAACTATAAAGGAAAAGCACTGTATGCTTGCATTTGAAATTGTCAGGTTCTTGCAGTTACTGTCAGTGTGAAAAACAACTTTTCTTTTTTTACTTTATAGTTGTATCTGACCTGCATCCAATTGATGTGCTCTAGAAATAGTCGTAGGTTGATTAATAGTGCTTATGTATCGGTATAATAGCTCCCAATTATTGGGTTTCTTTCAAAAGGCGCATGAGGAGAGCAAGCTGGACTCTTATAATGAAGTAGTAGTAGAGAAACCATCTAGGTTTGGAAGAGAGTATTTTTCGCACAATGTTCTGTCTTTTTAATTGAACCTTGCTTTTGTAAGTTGCGTGACTTACTGAGATGTTCAGCAATGTTGTAAATAGATTCCTGAGTTGTTATTCGCTCTCTTTTCCTTTCCAGATGTGATGAGCAGTGTTAGTTATAAACTTGCATACGCTGCTCTTACAAATTTGTTCTCCGTTATGAGCTTTCTACTTTAGTTATGAAGTGCCTTGATATATATGTTATCCATCTTCATTGTTACTTTGTATTGATTTTGATGTTTAGAGGCTCATAGTATGTTATCGATAGAAGAAAAACAGGTACCAGATTTTTAGTATGCTAATTTCAGCCAAATAAAAAATTTGGTTACATGTGCCAAGACTATTCCAACTATATCAATATCTGAAATTCTTATTCATTTTCTAAGAGGTTGTTTAGTTCCAACATTTCAATGCACATATGTGCATGTGTGTGTTTTCCCCGTGGCTACTCTTGTTACCTGTTTAACCCATAGCTAATCTTGCTTTGTTTAACGAGCGGCGCGTGAAGCGCGCCGGATACCACTAGTACAGGTTAAACTCATACAGTTTTACATGTTGTACGTCTCTATTTTGTTACTGAAAATTGAAGTACTTGTACACACAAAGGAAGACCATAATCAGTTCATACGCACACGTGCAGAAGACAAACGATGACATATCATTCAAGTTCTGCAGTGGATCCGCCACAAGGTCTTCAACTTCACTCTTGAACAAGTGAAAACACTCATGCCCAACATTTGAAGTACGGCAGAAATTAGCAGCACGGTTTGCTCGCAAGCCTATGCAAGAGAAAATTTATACTGACAAGTTTATTTACTCATTTACACCAACATATCAGCGATTGAAAGAATGGCCTCCCTTCATAGTCACAAGGGAAACCCAAAAAAAGGGAGGGGCCTGTCAGAAAAATGGCCCTAACTGCATCTGGACTAAAAAAATTCACTTGGGGCTCTAAAGTTGCATCTGTACTAATCATTTACACTTTATACAATTGGATGATGGCCGTCAGCTGTCTGGAGTTCGCTGATGTGCGTATCGACTCCGGGCTATTAATGCCAATGTAATTCTGAAGAAGTCTGGTATCCTGTCAGGAAATACAAACAATAGTTTGCTGGACTAAATGCACGCAGAGCTCTAAAGTTGCATCTGGACTAATCATTTACGTTGTTCTCAGCTGTCTAGTGTTAGCTGATGCACACGTCCACCCCGGGCTATAAGAGCCGATGTAATTCTGAACTTGTTTGAGTCCTGTCAGGAAATACTAACAAGATGTTAATGCCTAAATATCATACATAAGGGGGATGAAACGTTAAAGCATACTTGTAATAGTATAATGAATACCACAGATTTCAGATTGTTCCAATAATGAAATGAAAATTTGGCGCAAACTATTCGTTTGTTATTCACACTACATGTTTATCCCAATGCCAGACCAGACTCCATACCTCCCTAAATTATTTATGCATTATATGTTTCTAGCAGCTTTATATATTGTCCAGACACATGAAACCATCATCACAAACTACCACTTTGGATACTGCCCCAACCCCTATGTCATATTCATTCAAGATCGATCTCTTATCCTAAAAAACTACTGAGCTCCCAAACCCATTCAGCAGTCACCCTTCCTTCAAATGAAAAAGAAAAAAGAAAAAAAATCACCCACCTCAGTATGAAAGCAGACCTGTTTTCTGATAGAATTAGGGTTCAAAATCATGAATGTCTCTATTTTAAGCTGAATCGAGATTCTTTGGGGGTTAACAAACCAAAACAAGCATGCCTTTCATTTAAATCATCTTTAATTGATAAGTTTGTACTTAGTTCACACATAGCAATAGAACACCCAAAACATTCAGGATGAACAAAACTATACCTGAGGTCAGGAACAATGAGAATATACAAGCATAGACAGTTGAGGTGGTCTTTGCATAGGTCAAGAAGAAAAGGAACTAACGAATACAACCAACATATTGGCAGGTAAATAGTACAGTAAGTCTCAAAGAATTCATTGTGATTGCGTAATGCTGAATATGGTAGCTGCAACCTACATTTTTCATTCCAAGGTTTGCACAATAGAAGAAGTTTCAAAACTAAACTGTAAAACAGTTATATAGTGATCAAGGTTACAAAATCGGTTTTTACCTTTGTGTCAATATTTTTGTTTCCTGGGCGACTTAATGATGATCTGACATGCTCTTGAAGCCCAAGGACGGCTCTGCAGTTCAGTAGCAGCCACTGTGGCATCTTCCTGGGAAATGGCATTAGGTTGAATGCTTACTTTCAGCAGGTTGGGCGCATGCCCAAGGATACAACTAATAACATCTATCTCTGCACGCCCTCCTTGAAAATCCTCCATCAGCAGATACTTCAAGCACAATCTAACACAATGCAGAGAGTTGACAGCTGTGAATGAACCATCCATTGCCTCGGCAGCACAGACCTCATCCATCCTCTGTAGCGGTATGTTTACAATTACTCCTAATTAATTGACCACAAAAAAAAAACCATATATACAGAATAGAAGATAAGTTGATAGTCTTGATACCCAGACACCCAGATCTCTCAAGTGAGGTAGGAGTTCCAATATACGTACAAGACCAGATCTTTGATGTGGGTTTGCCATAGCCAGACCCAGCCTCAGCTTTTGAACATTAGATAAACAGATGAGACCCTGCGAAATGGCATGGATAAGAATTTTGTTGGACAATGACATAGAGGAAAGAATTCAGCTGTGACAATGAAAGAATTAGATACCTCTACGGACACGCTTCTTATAGTTATGCTATGGTGGGGCAGCATCCAATAGTAAATCTCCTTCAGCGCGTGAGAGCTATTGATATCAATGAGTACCGGGTGACCTCTATTCTTCGGTCTAACACCAGTTGACAGAATTTGTAACTTGGGAGCATAATCAATGGTGAAAGAAGTCGCAGTACTGTTGCAGATTTCTATGGACACCAAGCTCTGGGAAATGATACTAATGTCGTGCGCAGAAAACCCAATCACCAATTCTCTGAGAGAAGAGCATTCAGATATAACAGCTGATAATGCTTGACCATCATAAGTGCACCCAAACAAGCGAAGCTCAGTCAAAGATGAGTACTCGAATGCACCAATTGCTAGATCACTAATGCTCAGAAACCCAAGTGAAAGACTTCGAAGTTCAGAGCTTTGAAGTGCGGTGATGGGGAAAGAAACATCAGTTGGGAGTGCAGAATTGATGATAACAACTTCCTGGATGCCTTTTCTTGATAGCATGCTCATCCAGATACCCAACTGTCCACTACCGCCACTCCAAACAGAAGAATCCACTCTAAAATTTGCAACTGGCCCAGGGTGATTATTCAGAACAGAAGTGATTTCTTGAGTAAAATCGGACCCCCTGTCCTTGCGCAGGGCCACGCCCTCTTCGTCATGAATGAATCTGCTAGCATCAAGCAGTTCCTTGTCGTGAAACACAAGGGGGCCCTGTTTCCACATATTTTCCCAGAATTCCGATAGAGGGTGGCCGTAAAGATAGAGATCGAAGGATTGGTGATAAGCATTTGGATCGTAACCGTTCAGCCCGGCCGTGGACTGGGTGCCGTCGGCGGCGGCGTGGTCCTGCGGTTCTTGCCCGGCGAGTCCTCCTCCCTCGGCTGTGGCGCCGCCCTCCATCGCTTCAGCAGCAGCGTCGGCCTCGGTGCCTCCACCCTTGTCCCCGGCGCAGCCGTGCAGCCCTCCGCCCTTTCCCGCGCCGCCGCCGTCTAGCCCTCCTCCCTCGCCCGCGGCGCCGCCGTGCGGACCGCCCAACCCTCCCCCCGCTTCGTCAGCCCCCTCGCCTGCTGCGCCGCCGGCATCTGGACATGCGTCCCCCTCAGCCAGGAGGGTGGAGTCCGGCGGTGGGGGAAGCAAACGCACCACCGTACGGAGCATATCGTCGGTCCGCTCCATGGCAATTTCTTGAGGAATTCTTTCTCGGGTGATGGTCTGATGGGGGGAACGGGGGAGGCTTGGAGGGGAAGAGAGGCCAAAGCCGTTTGCAAGATCCCGTTCGAATTGTAGGGCCAAAAGGCTTGAGATTCGTGCGCGTATATCTGTCGTGCGGCTGGGAGGCTCGTTCGAAACACAGTTTTGTTTCCAACAGCACTGATGATAATGAGTTGGTTCAAGACAGATCAAGCGCAGCATTTCCTGCAGAAAATGGGCATTCTTCACAATTTTTAATTGACGATGAGCGCACAATTCAGATTTTGAGCCATCGTCGGTGAAGTTTGAAAGGTTACTTTTAACTCGGGTTTTGATGTTACATAGATCAAAACCACAAAAGACGATGATAAAATCTGATACCGGTAGGCTGCGGATGGCGACCTCGTCGGACAGGAGCGCGCTTGTTGGTTGAGCCTGAAGCACGATATTTTTGGCTCAGCTCAGGCACGACTTTATTTGTTTATTAAAAATAAATTAATATTTCATACACCCTCAAAAAGAATTGAGTGGTCTAGTGAAAAGGCTTTTTCCTTGTCAGGTTCAAACGCAATTTTCAACATTTACGCAACTAATGGGTTACAGGTTCTCTAATGGACTGTCATTTTGATGGGTTTAATGGACCAATCCAGCATGTTTCATCAAATTCGTGCCGGACAATAGGCCAATAGCCAGGCATGTGGGTTGCAAGGCACGACTGAAAAGGTCCGTGTGTCATGCCGGTCTGAAATTAAACGTGCTAGGTCTTTTAAGTTCTGAGTCGTATCAGTCCGCTCATTTTTGCCATCTATAGCTCCACCCAAAGACTCGCCATGCTTGCCATCCATTAGAGCGGATAGGTCCCGTGGCGGTGGGTCATGATCCAGGATAATCACGGCCCTTGTGCCTGGAAGGCAAGGGGTCCCATACCCAACGTGGTGATCATCATCGTTGAAGGTTCTTTTTCCTCGAGAATACACAAGAGAGCTGCGCATTTTCTATTAAAAAGAAAAGAAGGTCAAAACGACCATACAACGCAGCTGCCGGGGCAGATGCTAGTTCATACAAACAATGGGTCCTAGTGACCACGGTGGATGTCATAAGCATCCATTGCATCCCTCTACTCTGGAGAGGGGAGAGGAGAGTTTTGATGGATCGATTGACCAGCTCCTGATATAGGCGCGATTCCAAATCTGACTTAATCTGCTCGGAACGGTTTCGGATTCGCCTCTTCGTAGGCAGAAAAACCTGAGCTCAACAGAAGTGATGCTTGTGAGAGCCGGTCAAACTGTGAATCTGACTTTTAACAAAGGGGAGCAACAGAAAGTTGTGTGGGTCACTAGAAGTTCTTTTTTTTTTAATGGAGTCACTGACAAGACTTAAAATAATAAAGCGAGGCGATTACAATGAGTGTGTGTTAGAAGCAAATTGTGTAGTTGATGAAAGTAAGAAATATACTGATCTCAGTGACGATGCATATCCAAGAGTAAGGTTCAGTTTTGTCAGGTAAGGCTGCATTCTCACATCGTAGCTAATTTACTATCTGAAATATCTTATGCTGAAGCTTTAAGGTGACTGATGTCAGCTGAAAACAGGATAATTCCAGAGACAAAAATTCTTCCTAGTAGCACAAGCCTCTAATTTTCATGCATACTCTGTAATTATAGTGCACATGCTGTTTGGTGCTGTTTATAACAGGCACTATTCTATTCTCACGACTCAGAAGAGCCATATGTTCTCAGTCATGTGTTCTCTTTTGCTGATATGTTCATGTAAATGAGTAAATCGACTTTTGTGGCGTAAGGAGTAAATTGAAGCTGTGGATTATAAGAGATACTGTTGATTTTGTTCCTTCTGTTTTTTTTTCCTGTGGGTTTGTGTCAGTTTCCACTCTGGGGCTAGCGTTATGAATTATGATGCTATTCCTGCACAAACTTTACCCCCCCCCCCCCGCTGTGTTCCTCTTTGGCATTAATGTAAACAACGTTTCTTTTGGGAACAGTTTGAGTTCTCTCCAGTGGTTGGAGAACTAACAAGCTGTGTCAGTTTAATCTGACCTCTGTATGGTTGATGAGGTTGAGAACGTCTATGTCAAGGATTTTTTTTTAGGGGGAGGGGGGGGGTGTCAATTTAGACAGGTTGAGGGGGAGAGAGCTTCAACTTCTGATGGTCATGTGTTTTGGCATTGATCCTTATCACAAAAAGATATTAATACCTGTATCAGACAGTATTGTCCGCTGTGCAAAACTTGTACATATGTTAAGACCAAAGTCATTGTATCCAAAAGGCTGATTATATTGATGGAGCTACTCTAGATTCTTGGTCTAAGGTTTGTTTAGTACTAGAATTTGCAGCCAACATTGGCTTATACAGATACAGTGTTGGTGCCTGCCTGCTCTGAGTGGCTGCACCATGTTGCTCCAAGCATAAATTCTTTCAAAGTGGTAAAATTTACCTCCAAATAAGTATTGCACAGAGCAAACAGAAAAGGGGAAATAAATTAGTTTAAAGATGTTGACAAACTTGTTTTACTGATAAATCACTGATAATAAAAAAAATGCTCAATTACAATCAAGATAAACAGAGGAGGGAGGGAGGACAGCATGGTTCTTCAGTCATCTTGTCTGCAGGGTATGGGCTGCCTGCCACTGAAACAAGTTCTGTTGAACTTGAACAACTGAATTCACAATTTTCACTGCCTAGTTGTGGTAATGACTTGGTTGAACACAGGTAAGTGAAACGTTGCCTGCATAAAAATTGAAGATGGCCATATACTTCTTCAGATTCTACTTTTGACAAGCCAATGGCCGTTTGATGGTAAGCCAAATGAGCTGTTAACTGAAGATGGTGACCCGAAATGTGTTTTGGAACAAGCTCAGCCGAGGAGATGAAACCATTTTGCAACTCGAAGGTGGAGAGAGCTTCGGCTTCTTATAGTATAATCTGCAGCAAACGTTGACTTATACTGTATTGTTGGTGCCTGCCAGCTCTGAGTGGCTGCACAACTGTGTTGCTCCAAGCATATTTTTTTTTTCAAGTTGTAAAATTGATCTCAAGTAAGTATTGTACAGAGCAACAACAAGGGGAAAGGAATTAATTTTAAAGAGATTTGGAGAGACTTGTTTTACTGACAAATAACCCTTAATAACAAAATGCTCAGTTACAATCAGGAAGATAATAAAAAGAGAAGGGAGGGAACACAGCATATGGATCAGACTGCACTTCACGTCGAAGCAAATTTTTACAATCTGAAACATTTGCTTAGCTGAGATTTACAAGAGCGACTACTGCAGTGTTTGTGCCTGCCTGATCTGAGTGGCAGTACAGATTTGTAAAGCTGTAAACTAAATTGCACAGAACCACAACAAAAGCAATTTAACTTAGTAGATCGTATAATCATCAACATGTCATTATAATTATCAATCAGGGAAACAAAGAACACCGTTCTTCTCTCTGTGTTTGTACAAACAGGGAAGGAAACAGCAAGAGAGGAGGCTCCTGGGTATAGTTTCAGGACACAGCAGAACAGACAGATCTAGTGTAGGGATGGTGAACAGACATATCCTGATCGGAACTGATCAGGCAGTCTCCTGTGCCTCAGAAGAGAGCGGGTGGCGGCAGAGAGGGCAGGTGGCGTTGCGGCGGAGCCAGCGGAAGATGCAGTTCTGGTGGAAGGCGTGGGCGCAGGGCATGGCCCTGAGCTTGTCCAGCTCGTCGAAATCCTTGAGGCACACGGCGCACTCCGCCGCCGCCGGCGGCATCGCCACCTCCAGCAGGCCCTGGATGGCGGCCTCGGTGGCCTCGGCGACGCGAGCGCGCTTGTTGATTCTTCTTCCTGCGCCATCATTGGCAGCGGCGGCGGATTGGGTGGTCTGCGGCGGCGGCGGGTCAAGCAGCACCATCGGATTCCGAGCAATGGCAGGAGGGAGGGTGCTGTAAAACCTAAAGCCCTCGGGCTGCCGCCGCCTCCTGACCACGTACCTCCGGCCACCATAATCAACGGTGTACAGATTGTAGCCCGCGTGACTAGCTGCTTGATCGCCGCGATCCATCTCCCTCTCTCCCTCTCCCTCTGAGCAGCAACAGCAGCAGGAGGAGGATCCACAGAAAGAAGTGGTAGGAAACGGGATCGGGGAATGAACTGTCGGTGGTCGTCTCCTCTTGATATAGGCGGCGGTCGGGCTCGTCTCTCGAATTGGAATCCGACTTGTCGATTTGGCTCCTGGAGTCCTCTTTGATTCGGAGGCGGCGGAGGGGATTGATTTTATTTTTTTTTAAATACTCGTAGGGGATTGATTGACTTGCCGTCCGGATCCCCCGACTCCGGGATGAAAAGGTGTTAATTGGATTTCTACTATTATAATTTTCATGTTTCTGAAATTTATTATTATAACTTATGAATTTAGAATCATACCATTACAATTTTTCATAAAATTTGAACCATACCATTATAGCCGAATGTAACCAGTTTTCATACTATATGCATCCACAGAAATTTTCTTTGAACCAAAATAATCTCAATCCATCACCTTATCCTCTCACCAACGAACAATCATTCTCTTCTCTTCTCCCTATCGTTCTCTTCTCTCTTGCGTTCTCCCTTCCTCTGAACTGAAGAACCCTAGGTAGCTTGGCCCCCTCCCTGCATTCTCCCTTTCAAGATGTCGTAGAGGAGGATGAATGGAACGGCGGGATCCAGCAGTAGCAGCCACGCCCACTGTCGTATTGCGCTGCCCATCATCGACTGTCCCGGGTGTGTACTTGTGCTACGATTGGTAAGCAAGCAACCACACAGCTACGGCAAGGTATTCTATGCGTGCCCCAACCACGACAAGGTATATTTTTCTCCATCATTTTTTGGGTTCATTTTTTTGTTATGTTTCGGTTTGTGTTCGAATTTCTGAAATTGGGATAAAGTTTTATTCAAATATGGGCAGGATGATCCATATTCTTGTGGATTCTACAAATGGGAAGGTAGTTATGAGGCATATCTACGCCGGCATTATTCACATGAGTTGCAAGAGATAGGTAACATTAGGCAGATTGAAGTTTCAGATTCCTCTGATGGCACCTTTTGGTTGGGACCTGAAGATCAAATGCAGCTGTGGCGTGAAGTAGAAATGTTGAAGCACCAACTTGATGAAGTGAAGTGTGAAATAGGACTGACTAGGAGGAGTGTTGTACTTGATAAAATTGTTGTAGTGGCAGCATGTATTGGGTGCTTCTTAGGTATTGTTTTAGCACTTGTATTGAAACAAAACTAGAAATTATGAGTTCCCTTGTACTGTCAACCAGCACTTTGGTGTACTGAATGAATGAAGAATGTTGTACTGAGATTACTGACCATGATTAATAAACCAAGTTCACATGACATTGTGACAAGCAAAATAGCTTCAAATATTTGATATATTCGACCATTACAGTTCATGATATTGTGACAAGCAAAATAGCTTCAAATATTTGGCATATTCGGCCATTACAGGTTCATGACATTGTGACAAGCAAAATAGGTTCAAATATTTGGCATATTCGGCCATTATAGGTTCATGACATGGTGACAAGCAAAATAGGTTCAAATAAGTAGCAGTACAGGTTCAACTAAAATAGCACTCTAGTCACAATGTTACATATTCAACAAAATAGCATTGTAGCCATAATGTTACATATATCGACATCACATTCCAAGCCATGATCTGAGGCTCCTAACCACTCTAGCTGGTGGTGCAGCAGTAGCTCGGAGGTTCTTTTTCTTTTGAGGTGTCTTTTTCTTCTTGGACGTCCTCTTCTTCTTTGGTGTGTTCTTCTTCTTCTTCTTAGGTGTCCTATTCTGAGAATCCTCTTCATCTGGCACTCTCTTCCTACAAAGGAAACAAAAGTGTTAGTGATATTAGTAGTTTCTGCATTCTGGGGAGTTTTTGGTGGCTTTGATGATGGAATTGAGATGTACATGTGTTCATCATCCACACCCACATACTCTTCCTCATTATCAAAGATGTTAGGCTCAGTAGCATCTGCTTCCTCAGAGACAGGCTCATCATGATCTGCTACCTTAGATGCAGATGCTCCATCGCCTGTATATTCTGGCTCAGGTTTTGTATGAAACATAAGTTGTGTATCTGACTACGGTTGTGTAGCACTAAGTGATTCATGTGTCAGGTTACAAATAGTTTGTACTTCATGGGGCAACACACACAAAGGTTGCAAGTTAGCAAATTCATCTTCGATGCAGATATCTTTACCTTTGTCAAATATAGCAACTACAAACCGGCAACTTATCTCTGACTTGTACATGGAAAACACATTTAACATCTGAGTTTTGTAAACTAGTCTGACATCCTCACCCACTGTCTTATCAAAGTACCAAACATTGGCACGCTGATTCGAGCCCCATTCTACCTCCTTGGACAACCTAGTCATGAGATGATCTAGAGAAAATGATCCTATCTCGATATCCCTATTAATAACATTCCCTTTTGTGTATGATTTCTTACCACTAGGCTCCCTGGTCATGAAATCATCGACCTTAATCTCTAGATGAAACATCCTAGACATAGCATCACCAATCCAGTCAATTCTGTCACTAATTTCTCAACACGGTTGTAATTCTATCACCCATATAAAGTGCAAAAAAGAGTCAAATTCATTACCTTGCCTCGTTGCGAAGCAGGACGGCCGCGCACTGCCAATGGCCACCCCCGCTACCACCTGCAACGGCCTCCTCTTGCGCGTGCGCGACAGCCACGCGCGACGGCCTCCTCCAACTCGTGCGCGACACCGATTGCCTCAGCAACCCGCCTGGGTCGTCGTCCTCAATCGCCACATCCTGCCGCCGTCATCGTCCTCAATCTCTGTCTTCTCTCCCGATTCGATCTGGATTGACTGGCCTTAGGGTGGTGCTATTCAATAGGTATAGGCGAGGGGTATTTTGGTCCATATGAAATTTTTGTATAGCAGAACAGTAGAGAAACTGGTTACATACGGCTACAATGGCATGGTTCAAATTTATGAAGAATTATAATGCTATGGTTCTAATTTCAAAAGTTGCAATGGTAAATTTCAGAAACATGAAAATTATAATTGTAGGAATCCAATTGACCCATGAAACAAACAGAAGGGGATAAAATCAGAGAAGGCGAGCGAGACAGAGGGACAGTGCCCCGCGGGTACTCGGCCCATCAAAGCCCACTAGGCACGCAACGTACCCTGCGGCCCATCAAGTGGCTTAGCAAGCAAAGCAGCATGCGGCCTAGCTGCAAGGCGGCTCATTACAGATATTTTTTATTGTAAGCTTTATTAACAGTTTGTAAATATATTGTTCTGAATTATTATTGATTTAAATACAATTTAATCTTTGAAATACTCACCTGAAAAATTATCTGTAATGCAATTCAACAATTTCTTAACACCATTTTTTAAAAACATCATAACAGTATATCAAAATTATTTAAAAATCTTACAACATTATAAAACATTAGATTCAACATCTTACAATGACTATTTCAACTTTTTTAATGAATAGTTTCAACATTTTACATAAAGTGTTGAAACAAGACAAGAAAAATGTTTATAAAAATGTTGAGCTTTAAATAAAAATATAAGAAATACATTCATGTGAGATGCTGCCTAATTTTCCTGCGTATCTCTGGCCTTGTTTTGTACCATTCCAACCTTATTTACAGGGTTCAAATGAAAATGATATTTTATTATACTCCCTTCACCCCAGAGTTGGGCTTGGTTCCTTCACAAGCTTATCATGTCAATACAATAATACAGAGTTCATATGCAAGGGCAATAAGTTTACACTGAATACAGATTTCATATTTCTGTTTGATAAATTTTCATCATATGGTCACCTTTCATGTGCCACGAATCAATGCCCCTACTTGTACATCAACAACCAGAGATGACAAAAGGGAGCAGAAAACAAGAACCAAATAACTCATGTTTACTGATATGCTGTGCACGTGAATAGATCACTAAAAAAATCACAGTATTACAGCAAAAACACTCCTGGGCAACATTAACCATTAAGTACGTATGGCAGAAGCAAGCAGCTCGGTTTGCTCAATAACATATCAACACAGAGATATTGTATACTGCAGAATTGATTTACTCATTTACATCAGCACACAGAAAGATCGTCTCTTCAGAGTCATAAGGGAAATGAACAAAAGTTTCCCGTCAAAAAATAGCCCCAACCACGTGTGGACTACATGTTCTTGAAGCTCTAAACTAGATATGGGTCACTACACAGATGTACAGTTGTGACTGGATGAGGATGATCACGGTGTGCTGTTTGATGTCAGTCAAAAAATAGCCCCAGCCACATCTTGGAGCTCTGAAGTTACGTATGGGTCAAACTACACAAATGTACAGTTGTCGCCAGATGAGGATGATCACAGTCTGTTGTTGTATGTCAGCTGATGCATATCTTGGCCGAGGTTTAACAGTGCCATTGCAAACCTGAAGTTGTATGATATGTTCTGAGTAATAAATACAAACAAGAGATTAATGTCCATAAACAATTGTGCAAAAAGGGTGTGAAATGTGAAAGTATGCCACAGATTTCAGATTGTTACAATAATAAAATGAAATTTTGGTTTCAAAATATGAAGATGCTATATTTGTTAATCACAATCAGGTTACCATTCAAAAGGACATGCACAAATAATTCTTTATTACAATGCCGGTTTCCATGCCTAACTAAATTTTTCATTGCATTTTTCACAGCTTCATATGTTGTCCAGAAGCATTACACTTCGTCACAAACTGCCACTTTGGGTACTGCATGCCCCAACCTTGATATGTTCATTCAAGATTGATCTCTTATCCTAAATAAAAACTGAGCTCATAAACTTATTCACCCTTCCTTCAATTCTAAGGGGAAAAAGAAAAGGAAACATTTACTCACCTAACTACCTGAGTACAAAAGAACAATTATTTTCAGAACGAAATAGGATTCAGAATCACCTATTTCTCTGTTTTAAGCTGAATCAAGATTGGGATTAAAAAACTAACATATTTTAAGCTGAATCAAGATTGGGGTTAAAAAACTAACATATTTTAAGCTGAATCAAGATTGGGGTTAAAAAACTAACATAAACAGACCTTTCATTCAAACAATATTTTATTGCTCATATAAGTTTCTACTTAGTTGCACGTAGCGATACAACACCCAGGGTGAACAAAACTACACCTGAGGTAGAGAACAATGAGAGTATGCAACCATAAACAGTTGAGCTAGTGTTTGCAAGGTACAGAAGAAATAGAAATAACGAATTGAAACAACACAGTGGCAGGTCAATAATATATCAAACCTCAAAGAATTCATTATGATTGCGTAATGCTAAACACGGCAAGAAGTAGCAAAACTGTAATACAGTTATGAAATTAGTTTTTTTAAGAAAAATATACTACCTTGGCATCCAACCTTTCATTTACTGGATTCCTGGAAAATGATTTTGCACTGTTTTGAAGCCCAAGAATAACTGGTTAGTTCAGTAGCAGCTATGTTGGCTTGTTCCTTTGAGGCTACATCTGGATCAATTCGAACTTCAAGCAGGTTTAGAGCATGCCCAAGGATGGATCTGATAAGAGCTATTTCTGCACGTCCTCCTTGAAAATCCTCCATAACAAGATACGTCAAGCAAAATGTTACACATTGCAGAGAGCTGAGGGCAGTGAATGAACTGCTTTCGGCAAGACTGACCTTGTCCGTCCTCTGAAACGAGTGGTGCTCATAGTCAGTAACTACACAGTGATGGATCAAAAAGAAAACCCACAGAACAAAATAAGAAGAATCAGTACCCAAATGCCAAGGCTTTCCAAGCAAGGTAAGCGCCGCAATACTTGTACCAGGCCAGATATTTGGTGCGAATCTGCCATCGCTACACCCAAATACAGCTTTCTGACACTAGATAAACACATGATACCCTGGGGAAATGGCACAAAATAAGAATTGGTCACAACTTTGGTGTACAATCAGTATCATCAAATCAAACAAGGAGAAAGGCAATGAAATACTAGGTACCTCTATTGCAGACGCACTTCTTATAGTTAGGTTGTGATGGGGCAACATCAAGTAGTAAATTTCGGTCAATGCGTGAGCACTATTGATATCAATGAGAACAGGGCTCCCTCCATTCCTCGGCCTGACATAAGTTTCTAGAATTCGTAACTTGGGAGCATACTCAATGTCAAGCGAATCGAAAGTACTTCTCCATATTTTTATCTTCAGCAGGCTCTGTGAAACAACTCTAATGCTTTGGTTAGAACACCCAATCACCAATTGCCTCAAGGACGAGCATTCAGAGATGACGGCTGACAATGCTTCCCCTTCATATGTGCACCCAAAAAGGGAAAGCTCTGCCAAAGATGAGTAATTGAACTCGTCGACTGCCAAACCATCAATATGCATGAATCCCAGAGAAAGATGCCTAAGAACCGGGCTTTGAAGTCTAGTGATCGGGAAAGAAACGTCGGTTGGAAGTGAAGTGTTGATGATAATAACTTCCTCAACGCCTTTCCCTGAAGCAATTGCCATCCAGCGACCCAGCTGATCACCGCCTCTGCTCCAAACCGAGGAATCAAGCCTAAAATTGGATACTGGACCAGGATGACTACTAAGAATGCCAGTGATTTCCCGAGTAAAATTGGGGCCTCTGTCCTTGATCAGGGCCACGCCCTCCTCGCAGTGTATTTCTTTGCTAGCATCCAGCAGTTCCTTGTCGTGAAGAACTAAAGGGTTCTCCTTCCATATTTTCTCCCAGAAATCCGACACTGGGCGGCAGTAAAGATAGAGATCGAAGGATTGGCAATAGATATTGTGATTGTAATCGATAAGCCCACCACCTGTGGAGTGGGTGACGTCGTCGCCAGCGTGGTCGACGGATTCTGCCCCAGCGTGGTCGCCCTCGGCAGCACCATCGGCCGTGGTGCCCGCGGAGCCGCCGTCCAGCGCAACTGCGGCGCGGCCGTACTCGTACGGCTCTCCGCCGCCCAGCTCTCCTGCAGCGCTTCCTCCCACGTCTGCTGCGCCGCCAGCGTCAAGAACTCCCACCTCAACAGACAGCTCGATAGTGGATCTGCATCACGGCGCGGAGGAGCTCCGCCGTGCGCTCCATCATTTCTTGGTCAGGCGAACGTTTCTTGGAAGAGTTCTTGGACTGGACGGGCGGGGAGGGAGAGGGATTTTTCTGCTTTTTTTTTTCCGGACAGGGAGAAGGATTTGGGGGAGGAGGAGGAGGAGGGGGAAGGGGAAAGAAGGCGAAGAGCCGTTTAGATCCGTTCGAATTGCAGGGCTACGACGGAATTGGTAGATTGCTGGTTCATGGTTTTGGGCCAAGAAATGGCATTGCAAATGAGCTGGATGGAATGAAATTGGCAATCAAACCCAACACAATCAATAAAAGGAGCCCATCTCCAAATCAGACCCAGATTTCATACACTTGTACGTCATCTTCTATTTAGTGACCTTTAGGTCAGTCTCAATAGGTCTTTCATTAATAATTAATTAGCTGCTACATTAGATTTTTAGATGATATGACAGAAAATTTAAGGAGAGAGAGAAAAGATGATGAAACTATTTACACTCTTTTCTAGAGTATGAAAGAAAAATGAAAGTGGATTGAGACTCTTCCATTTCATCTCTCATATTTTGTATGACACATTTGATCATCACATCATGTAGCACTTAATTCTCTATCAAACATATAAAATTGTGAAATGAAAGTAGGCATTGAGAGAGAGAGAGAGTCTCATTCTCTTTTCAAAGAGCAAAAATCTGATGTGACAATGTTAGTAACTGTGAAATAAAAGACAATATTGAGACTGGCCTTAAGATTTATATACTGATAAATACTCCATTGGTCCTTTTAAACATAAAAGATTCTAGCATTTCAAATAAAAAATAGTAGTGAAGCTAAAATACTATTGTATCCCTAATTTTATCTCCATCCACCCATTTCTTACCTACCAAATTAATTCCAGAAACTTTATCTTCTTCCTACAATCCATTATGTTTCGAGACAAACTTAGATGATTCAATCCCTTTTATATAGAGGGATAGATGAGTAGATGAACGCCTGAGATATGCGTGGATAGCGAATGGTCCCTTAGCCTAGCGGTTAAGGTGGCCTAGTAGCACTCTTAAGTTCCCGAGTTCGACTCCTAGCGGGTGCGAATTTTTGGGCTAGGGTAAAAAAATCCTCTCACTTCTCCACACACCAAGCATGTGGTTAAGGCCGCGTCTAGACACCTAGAAGCTACAGTAACCCATGGTGGTTCCGGCACAGGTTCTCACAAGGTTGCAGGTTCCAATGTAAGAAGGTTTTCTTCTTATCAAACTGCTTCGGGGGCTTTCTTACCCGCGTGGGTCAAATTTTCTGTTTGATAAATGTTCAGCATGAGGTCACCTTTTATGTGCCAGGAATCAATGCTCCCTACTAGTACATCAACAACAAGAAATAACGAAAGGGAGGAGAAAAGAAGAACCAAGATATGTTGTGCACAGGAATAGATGGCTAAAAACTCACAGTATTACAGCAAAAACACTAATGGGAAACATTATAAGTATGGCAGAGACAAGCAAATCGGTTTGTTCACTAACATATCAGCAGAGAGATATTTTACACTGCAGAATTGATTTACTCATTTACACCAGCACACCAGGACACAGAAAGATCGTCTAACAAACAAAAGTTTCCTGAAAAAAAAAATAGCCCCAACCACGTCTGGACTATATGCTCTTGGAGCTCTAAACTACATGTGTCAAACTACACAAATGTACAGTTGTCACTGGATGGATGAGGATGATCACGGTCTGCTGTTTGATATCAGTAAAAAAATAGCTCCAATCACACTGAAGTTACATTGGATCAACTACGCAATCGTACAGTTGTGGCCAGATGAGGATGATCATGGTCTGTTGGTTGATGTCAGCTGATGCATATATGAGCCAAGGTTTAACAGCGCCAATGCAAATCTGAAGTTGTCGATATTCCAGCAATTTTATTGCTCACATAAGTTTCTACTTAATTCACACATAGCAGTAGAACATCCAGGACGAACAAAACTACACCTGACGTCATCTGAGGTATGAGAATATGCAACCATAAACGGTTGAGCTGGCTGGTCTTTGCAAGGTACAGAAGAAAAGGAAATAATGAATGAAAACAACATAGTGACAGGTGAATAATACAGAAAACCTCAAAGAGTTCATTATGATTGCATAATGCTAAATATGGTAAGAAGTAGCAAAACTAAACTGTAAAGCAGTTAGTAGAATTAGTTTATTTTTTGGGGAAGAAAGTATACTACCTTGGCATCCAAGCTCTCATTTACCGGATGACAGGAAAATTGATTTCACATTGTTCTCAAGCTGTTTCAGTTCAGTTCAAGTTGTGTGAGGTTGAGAATATTTCTGTAAGGGAATTTTATAGTCAATTTAGATAGACTGAGGAGGAGAGAACTTCAGCTTCTGATGGTTAGTACAATTTGCAGCAAACATTGGCTTATACTGCTCTGTTGGTGCCTGCCTGAACCATGTTGCTCTAAGCATAAATTCTTTTTACATCCTTTTAAAGCCGTAAAATTTGAGTCTTACACAGAGCTGACAAAAAGGATAAAGAAACTAACTTAGAGATTACAATCAGGAGGATAAACAGAAAAAGGAGGATACAGAGAGCATGGTTCTTCAGTCATCCCGTCTGGTTCCAGCAGACAGTTGAGCTGCTGATGACAGAGCAGTTTCGTCGTCCTTGTCCTCGTCCGAGAGGGCAGAGAGCCACTGGAAGATGCATTGCTCATGGAACGCGTGGGCGCACGGCATGGCTCTGAGCTTGTCCTCGGCGTCGAAATCCTTGAGGCACACGGCGCACTCCGTCTGGAGCAGCTTGGCGCCGCCGCCGCCGCCGCCGGGCGTCACCTCCGGCAGGCCCTAGATTGCGGCCTCGGTGGAGGTGGCGACGCGCGCGCGCTTGCTGCTTCTCCTTCTTCCTGTGTCATCATTAGCAGCGGCGGCGGTGGATAGGAGGGTGTCAAGCGGGAGGAGCAGCATGGATGGCCCCCGCAGAGACTCCGGGACGCTGTAGTAGGCGAAGCCGTCGTCCGGCCGCCGCCTCCGGATCACTCTGGTCCGGCCACCGTGAACGAAGGTAAGCCGATCGTAGGCTCCATCACGAGTAATTATCGGTTGCTCCATCTCGCGACCTCTCCGAGGTGTGAGCAGCAGGAGGAGGATCGACAGAAAGAAGTTAAGGAAACGATGGATCAGGGAAGAATACGGATCGATCCATCTGCGAGCGACTCCTCCTGATATACTATGCAGTTCCTCTCGGATTGGAATCCGACTTGTCGATTCTGGATTCGCCTCCTCCTCGATTCGGAGGCGGGTGTGGGAATTTATTGCCTTGCCGATTCCCCCTCTCCTCTCCTAGGGAAACGATATCCTGATTCAGCACCATCTGTTCTCCTTCCCTGAAAAAAAAAAAGAAACATTTGGCATCCCATTTGACCAAACAGTGGACCGTGAGAGGAAATCGCAGGACACATGGACTCCTCGTTCGTACTTTCCGTCAACACAGCATAGGAATCATGGGGGCACTTATCACAATGGTGTCATGGCAGAAAAAACTGAACTCAGAAGAAATGAAATGATGCTTGTGATGGTCGGTCAGACCTCAGACAATTAATGGTTCTGAGCAAACATGAAACAGTGTTAGAAACAAATTGTGAAGTAGACGAAGGTAAGAAAAATACTAATCTTAGTGATGGTACATATTTGTTTTGTATAAAAAAAAATCTGTAACTAGAGCTTCAGAAGAGAAGGATTCAGTTCCTGCAGGTAAGATTGTTCATTTCCACATTATAACAAATCTGGTATCTGAAAGTGCTCAGTTGAGGCTTATACTTTTGAAGGTGGTGAGCAATCGACACTAAGTTACTTCATCCAAAGGAAATTATTCCGAGCAGAATATTTTTGAAGCAGACTCCATCAGTGAAGTTAACTTATTATTTAAGTCACATGGAGGAAGTGCTAATGCAGTCCATTTCAAAATCCGGTATCGGACAGCCTTTGACAGTTAATCTTGAAGATAGTCGGTAAGTTAAATCTAAGTAGTACTTTTTAATTGACGATGGCAATCTTCTGAATATAGAGAGTTTTTTTTTTTTTTTTGATAGGCTGAATATAGAGAGTTGATAACTGGCGAACGGTCGGAAGTAGGGGTAAATCTGGAAAAGTCGTCACGTCATGTAGTACAGTAGTAGCGTCGGATCCCATCTAACGGCGTGGATCCGACTCGGTTTCATTCAGATTCGCCTCCGAGTCGGGCTGGTCCACTCCCTTAACTTCCAGGCGGGGCGGCGAGGTCCTATAGCCTCCCCAGCTCAGCTGCACCTGCACGGCCCCCCTCTCCCGCTCGCACGCCGCCGGCGTCGCTCTGGGATTCATTGACGCCGTCTGACAACAATGCACCCAGTTTAGCGGAGCAAAGATCGATCCGCCCGTGGATTGATTCCTTCTTTCGTGGGTGAGCGATGTTATTATTTCCTCTTGCTCCAAGAGTTAATTTTCTTTTCAATCAAAGCCAAATCCTGTTACATGGTACCTCACTCGACTTATTTTTCTGCCCATCCATGATTCGATCTATTAGGTTCTTCTCCAGCGCGATATGTCTATTGATCTCAGTTGCCCCCCTATACCTGATTTATTGTTGAAAACCTAACTTATGTTCTCCAGAGGCTTTTGCAGATACTTTGTTTTGGCTAGCTTGAAGGTAATTATGCCTTCCATTGGTATTTATGCAGATCTAGCACTTAGTTCTATGTCATCTAGTGAAAAAAAAACACGAAGTTTGCAGGGTTCAACCTAATTTATGCTTTACATTCCCCTCGAAAAACAATTTAATGCTGTACACAAATTGTTTTTCACATGCTACTTGTTTCGTGAGGCCTGATAATAATTTTGCTTTTCTAGTGGTAGTTATATAGGTTTCTAGCACTTATGCTACATCACTAGGGACAAAACGAAATGCAAAAGGATTCAATAATATTACACTTACTCAAAATCATGCATCTTCATATTCCTAGGGGACTGATTTTTTGTACATTATTTAGCGCCTCGAGAAGTAGGTTGTGGAATTATAGATACACGTTGGAATTTCTAATCAAATCTGTTGAGATTTTGTTATGCATACTCCCTCAATCAAAGAATTTAATCATGCAGATATCTTACAGTTTCGTGTATCGATAGACCTCATGGCTCTTTTCATTACCATGCATGTTTTGAACCAACTAAATTGGATCAACGCATATTATTTTTCAATTTCAGAGGTGAGACAGCCTAAGACAAGATGGTGCACATGGAATGCAGTAGCTTGCCAATAACCAAAGAGAAGGAACTGGCATGCACATCATGTGAAAACTGTAATTCCAAGAGAAAAAAATCACAATCTAATTCTTGGAGGATAAAACGGCAGCAGCTTGACAGTCAGAGCTCAATACCCTCGAAGATTAATATTCAGAGGCTTCCAGAGGTATGAAGTACCTTGACATGAACCGATGAACATTGCTCATGTGCTAACAGATTGATTCTAATGCTTGTTGAAACTGCACTTTCAGGACATTGTGCCAAGGATAACATCAAAATTAACAATAAGGGAATCAGCTCAGATCAGCGTGCTGTCGAGCATGTGGAGACAAGCATGTACGTTCCACCCTAATCTGCACTTTAATATTGAAACAGTGCTTGGAAATCATGCCAAGAGAGGAGGAATACGCTCTTGTCTTGGCAATGAAATGCCTACCATTAACAAGTTCATTGAGAGAGTTGATGCCATCCTGAAAAACCACTGTGGCACACATGTGAACAAGTTTGCTGTCGAGTTTGGTTTCTCAATGGAGCATGCTAATCACATCAACAGATGGGTTTTGTTTGTGACTGCATCAAAGGCAAAGATTCTTGTTCTCAACTTTTCTCCAAATAGGATCCCATATGCTTCCAACAACTACAGCTTCCCTTTTCAACTCTTTGCTGGCCAGAATGGATCTTACCTTCAGGCTCTTTGGCTTGACAGCGTCGCTTTGGATCCATCTCCAGATTTTTGTGGTTTTGCGAACCTTAGAATGCTTGCCCTTGTCAATGTGCGTGTATCTCAAGATTTAAAACATTTATTATCAAAATGTTGTGTACTCGAGTGGTTAAGCATCCGGATGTGCTTCCGGCTGGCAGATTTGCATGTTCCGGAGCCATTATGCCGGCTGAAATATTTATGTGTTCAAGATTGTATTTTCCACAGCATTGAGTTTCATGCCCCTAATCTCAGAACATTTGACTTTGAGTATAGAGATTCCCTTGCATTGTTGAATCTTAATAAATCCTTGAAGCTTAAGACAGCAACTATCAGACTCAACTGTGAGAAACCTCTCGAGTGCATGCTGACTGGAGTTCCAAGTATCTTGCCCCATGTTGAGACTCTATATGTGGAACTTTGCATCAGGAAAGAGGTCTAGTGTACCTATAAACCTTTTATTTATGCTATTTGGTTTCCAGTGCATATCGTATCATCTCACTTGTGCTCACCATATTTCAGATGTCTGGATATACACAATCACCTCTTAGGTTCATTCATTTGAGGCATTTAACAATGGAAATAACCTTCTGGGGTGGTTCAAATTCAGTTTTTCAATTATCTTATCTTTTGCAAGCAGCTCCTCTTTTGGAGGATCTTCATTTGAAAGTAAGTAACTGTTTCATCTGCCCTGCCTTCTTTGATGTTGTTATATATGTTTGCCATCTCATTCTTATTGTTTCATCTGCCCTGCCTTCTTATTGCCATCTGTTCTTATTGTTATATATATGTTTGCCTTCTTTGATGTTGTTATATATGTTTGCCTTCTTTGAAATATGTTCACTATTTCGGGAAAAAAATATAGATGGGTCAGGGATCTTTGTGATCACTTCAACTTCTTTCTTTATCTTTTAAATATGTATCTGATATTGCTCTCATGATCATTCATGAATTTTCAATTCTTAGCACGTGGAGCAATCTCAGGTTACACTATGACTATGACAATAGTCATTTAGCTAATTTTCTGATTTTGTTTTGATACACCTTGGACAATTTGTTTGCAGATGTCTGGCCTAGCTCCAGTGTTTGGTGTAGATCTGGATGACATAATGGATCTCCCTCACTGTCATCTGAAGACAGTTTGCATCACTGGTTTTTGTGGGAATGGTGGCGAGGTCGAGCTAGTGAAATACATCCTGAAAAATGCTTTGATATTGAAGCATCTAATTATAAATCGAGGAGGAACATTAAAGGGACATACCTCAACTGTTGATGCGTGGTATGGGTGCAAGGAAGCCAAGGAAAAACTTGCTCCATTCGATTTGGATAATGTACTCACTATTTTGTAATTATACTTTTGACCAATGACAATGCTGTCCAAACGGGCCGCCCGGCACGGCCCGGCTCAAGCATGAAACGGCCTTGCCCATTTAATTTCGGGCCGGCACGACACGTAATTAGTTTCGGGCCGTGCCGTGCCAGTCCACGTGCTTGGGCGTCGGTCCATGGCACGGCACGAAAAAGGGTAGCCGTGCCGGGCCGGCCCGCTAGGTTCGTGAGCACGAATGGCCCGCCAGGAAGAACGGCCCGTCGACAGGCCTTAGCTCGGCGTCATCGGCGAGGCGGCAGCAGGAAGTCGCGCCCTTGATTCAACGGCGATGGTGCGCAGGGGGAGGGCGGGCGGCGCTGAGGCCGGCGAGCTCCCACGGCGGCGACAGAGGGCACCTCGCCCTCGGGGTACGGTTGGGTTGGGGTGCGAGGCGAGGGCGACAAGCTCCTGCGGCGGCGCGCGGGCAGGCGAGCTAACGCTGCGGCGTGCAAGTGGGCGGGCGAAGGGGGGGGGGGGGGAGGGCGAGCTCACATGGGCGACGCGGGACTGGGAGACAGGGAGAGTGAGGACTGAGATGTAAGTATATATACCTAGATTTTTTAGCAGACCATCTTTGATGGGTTGATAATAGGCTGTGCTCATGGGCCATTTTCGTGCCTCGCAGGCTCGAGGAATAATCGGGCCGTGCCCGTGACGCTCGTCAGGCTCGACCTTCGATCCAAGCATGGCCCATGGCACTGGACCGGGCTACCTCGGTACGAAATTAAACGGGTTGTGACGTGTTTGGGTTGGACCAAAAAATGCGTCTCTTCGGGCCGGCTCGCTCGACACGGCCCATTTGAACAGCACTAACCAATGACATGGATTTTAGGAAAGGCCTTAACTCTCATCGTCATTCTAGTGTTCTGGGAGATTTGGACACCGCTCACTGCATTCGATGTTTTTGATGGAGCTCATTTGAGAACATCAAAATCTTGAACGGCGTTGATGGACCAAATTTGGCTAAATCTGCAGAGACATGCTCACTCTGCTCAAATTTATAGTTACTATTAGGGCTGGTCGCAAATTATATTAATATCAAATTTGACTTTCCTTTTGCACCGCGCGAGAGAGGAGTGTAGAGCTAGGGTCTTACATCATTGGGTGCCCAATACAATTTGCAATACCGGCCAAGTATACTAGGGAATTTTGTGTTCTTTGTATAGATGGAAGAATTTTTCTCACGAATCCTTTTTTTTTTTTTGGGGGGGGGGGGGGTAATTTTTTCATGAATCCTGCTTTTGCCCATGAAATTAAAACTGTTTTATTAAATGTCCTGTAAGTATCATTTGGTATTTACGTTGTAAAATGGCATCGTTGAAAACATGAGACGATTATTCTTTTTTTTTTGAAAATAAAACATGAGACGAAATTTCTTTTCTTGGATGGAATGTTTGCTCGTAGAGTCGTAAGCCGACCACACAAACCGCAGGCAGGCGACCCAACTTCCTTCCTCAGTTCTCCTTTCTTTCTTGCCAAACAATTCTTGAATCCAAACAATTCTTGAATAAGTATATTTGTTTTGAAAAAAACATTTCTCGAAGAAATAGCCGTCCCGTTCCCATGCTCCAGCTAGCCTCCAGGCCCCCCAACAACTCCACCCCACACTGCAGAGAGAGGCTCGAGATGGTTCGCGCAGGGGACCTCGTCGAGAAGGGGAAGCTGATCGCCGGCGGCGAGGCGATGGAGGAGAAGGAGCGAAGCTTGATCGAGGCTTCCATGGCGGAGCGCTACACCATCCCGGCCGAGGTTTTCTCGGCGGGCTCCGTGGAGGATTGCGTTCGTGTCTCGAGCCTGGAGGGCTTCAACCTCACCGTCGACAAGGACTGCGCGTCTCTGTATCTGATGCCCTACCTTCCTCTGCGGGACGCCGCAAAAATCCAGCAGGTGGTGGAAGCCAGGCGCCTTTGGCTACTGGTGCTCAATCCTGAGCTGCTCCCCTCCAAGGTTTCCATCCTCAAAGCAATCGAAGAGCAGATTCGCATGCTAGAGTCGCGGCTGGACGACGACAAGCTGGACAACCGTAACAAGGAGAACGATGGCCGCCTTCCCGTTTCGGACCGCAAGGAGGAGGAGGAGGAGGAGGAGGAGGAGGAGGAGGAGGAGGAGGAGGAGCGCCTCGCCAAATTCCGGCGCCACCAACAGAATCGCCTGCTCTTCGCTCACGCTCGACAAGGTACATTTCCGTTTTTTAAGACCCGATGTGGTTATTTCGGCGTTGTCGAGTTGTTGATTGCGGCAGCGTGCCGGGTGCGCACGTCCTTTAGTTTGATTTGGATATGGACGGACTGGTCAGCGGCTTGGCGCAGCGACAGCAGCTCCGACGTGCTCTAATTTGTGCTATATCTCGCTGACAGCAGTGGGCCTTGGTGCTCCAATGTGATTCTAATTTGTGCTATTTCTCACCGGTGCAGTCATGCCCATGTTTGATTCAGGTCATTTCTCTTGTGTTAGCGTGTTCCATATTTGATTACTTTCTCGGTTGATGTTCCGTAATGCTGTTGCATTGTGCAGGTAATTGGCCCAAATGTTAGTTAATTGTGTATATGTAGTGTAGAAGTAATTGAGGTCATTTCTCTTATGTCAGTGTGCTCAATGTTCCATTGCTTTCTCGGTTGGTGTTTCATAATGCTGTTGCATTGTGCAGGCAATTGGGCGATGACCCGCAAGATGCTTCAACAAATGTACCCAAAAGTCTATAACATTATCCCCATGGAGAAACCTGACGATGATGGTTATGTAGCAATCCTAAAGCAGATTGATGACATTGCCCATATGTACCCGTACTCTGAACAAGCTGATATCGATGAGCTTAGCTTTGACCTGGTGAGCATATTAGCAACTGAAGATTGGGGTGAGCAGAAACAAATTGCCCGAAGCCGGCCATCTTTGAAAGTTTGCGGCAGAGACGCTTATGAAGCACAAATGAAAGCTCAGATCAGGCTATTTCAAGAGTTGTGCAGAGAGCCATCACTTTTGGGCGCTGCTGAGCCCTGTAATTTTTTGCTCCTCATGCTCTGCTGTTACTAGACAAATAATATTGCACTCACATCTTTTTTTTTACTTTCAGTGCTCGCGGTCACAGCGCTTAAAAGGCAGCTTGATTCTCTGAAATCTTTCTCCATCTCAAAGGTATATCAAGCTCTATTTACTTTCGGTGCCACTGCATTGATCTAGAGAGCAACAACCTCAATTGTTTTTCTTGTTACCAGGGGGCATGTAGGTGACAACTTTTGTCATAGTCTCCTTCCAGACGATTCCCTTGTCAAATGCTTTAGCGAATCTGGCGCTGGGCAGATTGATGAGCTTTTAAGCTAGTGTATGCTCTTATTTTGTTAGATTTCTTGTGAATGTTTCTTGGCACTCTAATACATCTAATGATTTGATTATTATGTGTGATTAGGGATAGGATTTCAGTAGACTTTGTTGATGTGAAAAAAACAATGGAGAAGTTCAACAAAAATGCCATGGCGTGAGTTGTCTTCCACTCCTTTGTTAGTTTTTTTCTTGTAGTGGGGATTAATTCTTTCATGTGACTTGTGACATAAACATTTTAGAATCAGCGCCTTGAAATTGAAGAGAAAGTGCGACAAGTTTATCAGGCGGTGTGAAGAAAAAGATGGTGTAAGGTCGGTTGCTTTAGCTAGATATATTTATTCCTTGTCAATTGTTTCCATATGTGCTGCTTATAAAATGTGGTTCTCCATCTGTAGGTGCATCAGGAAGCTCAACCAAGTTAACGATCACTATGTTCGAGTGCATTTCATATTGCAGCTTATGGACGAGGTAAAGTAATACTCAATGATCAGTTAAAGCACTTATATTGATCCGTTTGGAAAAAAAATATCACTTATGTTGAATTTCGTTGGTCACTGTTTATTTCTTATTCGAATATATGCGCTTGTAGTAGTGGGGGTAGAAGCGAATCTGACGGCAGAATTTTCATTGCAGCTACTGAAAGTTCCGTCACTATGAGGGCAAGCTGGTTGCAGCGGCTGAATGAAAGGCCTCGACCGTTGTTGATATAAATGACAGTTCGTACAGATAGTCCGTGCAGCACATTTTTGTCAGATAGTCCGTGCAGCACATTTTTGTTCAAGTGTAAATGCACACATCAATGGGATATTAAACAAAAGAGAAAATGTTAAGCTCAAACACGATCGGCATCACCATGTGTGAATGGAGAAAATACCTTGTTCGGCGTCGTCCATTTCTCTAAAACTGAAGGAAGCTTTTATCTGGACAGCTGATATAGTACTCTATGTATGCCTTGTGCATTTATGTTTACACTGGATTATGCACCAGCTACCTTCAAACATTTTGTTTGTAACTAATTATGTGAAGGATGAACTCTCCAACCAGGAACGATTCAGAAACTCCCCCGGAAACCAATTTTCGCCCACCCGCCGGCCGGAAGGTGAATGGTTTGAGAAACCAGGAAAGAAAAATCCCTTTTATGCGAGAGAAAAGCAGCATTGTACTGCATACTGGATCAGTGTGTAAAAGAAAAGGCAGGCCTATTAACTTTGTTCAACCTCGAGCCCGGATATCATTATGAAGCATGATCAAATAGGACAATAGAGTATCTCAGGTGCGAAAGAATTGTGCAAAACGAAGGTTCCTCCGAAGGTGAAATTCTACTTTTGGTTAGCTCTACTAGGGAGGTGCTGGACATCGGATCGACTGGAGAGACATAACTTGCAGAACAGCGGCCCGTGCGCCTTCTGCCAACAAGCACCGGAGATGATCGATCATCTTCTCCTGGGATGCCCCTACAGCAGAGAAGTTTGGTTCAATATTTTGAGTGCCTCCAACCTTCAACAAATCACGCCAACGACAGAACAAGCACTTGACGAATGGTGGCTCCAAATTTGGCAACGTATCAGCCACGACAGTCGCAAGGGTTTCAACTCATTAGTACTCCTCATAACCTAAAAACTGTGAAAAGAGCGTAATAGGAGAGTCTTCCAATCGGCGGCGCTCACACCACCAGCTTTAGTGAATAGAATTCGGGACGAGGGTAGAAACTGGGTCGTAGCAAGGTTCAGTGATCTTTCATCACTCATTACCTAGCTAGTCGTTTGCTTTTTCTAGAGTTCCTGTAGCCTTTTTTGCCTTTCTTTCGGCAATGTAATCGAACTTCATGGTTGTTGTGACCAGACTACGTCTGTGAACACAACCGGTCGTGTTCTTTCTTCTTCCTCTTAATGAAATACGCACCCAGGTGCGTTCGTGAAAAAAGCATGATCAAATCACAACAAACGTGCATCGAAAACAAAAATCTAAATACTGTATTTAATTCACCAAGATGAGGCAGAAACAGTGTTTGGTGAAAAAAAAAACAGCATGAGAGAGAGCGTATCCAGTTCCTTGTTTTTCCATCTCGCGCTATTCACCAATGATCCGTGCACGAGTAGGGTAGAAGTGTAGAACTTTTTTTTTTGTGTGTGTGTGTATGATTAACTACGGAATGAGCAGGCATTCAGTACGTGTTGTTCGGAAAAGGAAAAATGTTTTCCAGTTGGGGAGTGAAAATCTTTGAGAAAATCATAACTACTCTCACGCGAGAAGAAAACCAGAGAGAGAGCTTTTGGACGTGAAGCAGAGTTTTTTTTTTTTTGGACGTGAAGCAGAGTATGAATGAAACGTTATGTGTTGGATCATCAGTGTATAAAATGAAAAATCAGACATTTCAACATTGTTAATAATATAAAATGGCCGGCTGGCCGGACGAACGGACGCGGCAGCGAACACATACAAGTGGCCGCGCAGTCCATTTCCATTCCGTCTCTCTGCTCTCGCCCTCGGCTCAGTTGGCTCGATCTCGTCACCTTCAGCACCATCTTCTGCCATGGCCGACCGTGTCCACCTCCAGGAGACGCCGCCGCATGCAGCAGCAGGAGCCTTCACCTAGTCATGTACATTCGGGCCCGACACAGCACCGGGCGGCACTATCATCTGAATGACATTTGGTGTAGATCTGGATGACATAATGGATCTCCCTCACTATCATCTGAAGACAGTTTGCATCACTGGTTTTTGTGGGAATGGTGGCGAGGTCGAACTAGCGAAATACATCCTGAAAAATGCATTGATATTGGAGCATCTAATTATAGATCCAGGAGGAACATTAAAGTGGCATACCTCAACTGTTGATGCATGGTACGGGCGCAAGGATGCCAAGGAAAAACTTGCTCCATTCGATTTGGATATTGTACTCACCATTTTTGTAATTATGCATTTGACCAATGACATGGATTTTAGGAAATGCCGTTATTCTATAGTGTTCTGGGAGATTTGGAAACCCGATCACGCATTCGTTTTTTTTTTTTTGATGGAGCTCATTTGAGAACATCAAAATCTTGAACGCCGTTGATAGATCAAATTTAATTAGATCAAAGCATCAGCAGGATGGCTAGCGTCTCAATTACCAACCAGAGCGTCAATTACCCGTTCGAAAATCATGATAAATGAAAAAAAAATTAAGATCAATGAACGCCTAATTGACCTGTGGGACCCACCTGGGAGAGCGGTGGGTAAGGCCTATTTCAAAAAATTTTAGGTGGGTGGTACTATACGGGTGACTGAGGTCCATCAAAACCGTAGGTGCATTCGTCTAAAGGGCAGACCCTTGAATTCACTCAGCCTGCTTTCAGCAACTGCATTCAACTTTACCGGCTGTACCTCGCATGCCGCCTCTTCCCTTCTTCTTGTTTGATCACGGGCGGGGGGCTCTGGGATTAGCGAAGCAAAGATCTAGGCGGTGGGGCTTGGTGGAGTCGACTGGAGGAAGTCTGAGCGCCACGGCGGCCGGAGTCAGGTGCTAGGAGCCGCCACGGCGGACGGCAAGGCGGTGGCGGTGAACCCGCTTTTCGTAGAAAGCCCCCTGGAATATTTTCATGGACACCCTTAAAATGGATCGCGGTTAATAATCGCGATCCAAACTATTTACAATAAACCCCCTGTTTTGGATCGTGATTAATAGTCGCGATTCAACTTTTTGCACTTAGCCCCCTGACATAGGGAATTATATTGCAAAATAGTCCTTCCGTGCTCCCTCCCCCCCTTTCCCTTCCGGCCACGGCGGCGACGGCGGTGGCGGCCACCTCGCCTTTTGCGAATGAAGCTGGGATCCTCCTCGATCGATCTCTCCTATCACTCCGCCGTCGTAAATGGCCGCCTGCCTCTCCTCCGCCATTTGCCATGCGGTCCATCCCCTGTCGTTTATCGACATGCTCATCTTCCTCGCAGCTCCCCTTCCCCTGCCTCTGCCTGCCTCCGCAGTCGTCTGCACAATAGCGTGTACCTCCTCCGTCATTGCCAAAAGGTGTTAGCGTCAGTGACTCGCATTGATAGAAGTTTAATTTAGCAAAATTGGCCTGTCCTGTTTTTTTCTTTTTCTTTCCTTCTCCGTGCAGTCCCAGCTGACTCCAGACAGTTTCAGCACCAAAGCAGAGAGCGCGTCAAGCAACCAACTCTAGAGATCGAACATCAGCCAAGGCAGCGCTGTTCCTCATTCCGAAGATACTCGTCTGATCTCAACCTGAAACCGTACATACTTGTCAAAAAAAAAAAAAAACTGAAACCGTACACTGCAGATGCCAAGCTTCCATTTCTGTTATCCTCTTCCTCATCGTTTCTTAACAAGCATGGAGCTGATATCGTCGGCGACCTTTTCTTCATCCACGGATCGAAAGATGACGCCATTGCTTCATTTGCCAGATCGTTAGAATGGCATATTTTTCATACGCACCCAGGACCGGCCCTGACATTTTTGTGGCCCGATGCAATGCAGAAAATAAGGCCCGTTGGTGATAAACATAACAAGAAAATATATCAACTGCAGCTACATTAATTTACTTCATCAATACAATTCATTATGACACATTCATACGTGCAAAATATGGCATACAAATATATGGATCACTTGAAACAATTTCTTGTAACACTTCTTGATGCAAAGTCAGTGATGATAGAGTCAATATCAATATCCTCCAGCAGCTCCTTCTCAATACACAATGTTGCCAACCCATTTAACCTTTCTTGAGCCATTACTGACCTCAAATAATTCAACAAAAGCTGGCGCACCCAGACCACATTATCTAGTACTGGCATGCACTGTATAAGTCATTACCTTAACTCAGAATAAGGCTCAGCTGGCGCCAATGATGAAACAATTCAACAAAAGCTGCAGTTTTTTCCTGCACAGGTAACCATCACCTCACGTCAGTACGTCACCTCCTAATTCAGTCTAAGCTCAACTGTTTGCAAACTGCGTGCGCCTGTATGTCAGACTAAGCTCAACTGTTTGCAAATTGCGTGCGTCAAGCTCAAGAAAGCAACTCCAGGGATC
The DNA here is from genome assembly GCA_030378355.1 of Eleusine indica. Lineage (NCBI taxonomy): Eukaryota > Viridiplantae > Streptophyta > Magnoliopsida > Poales > Poaceae > Eleusine > Eleusine indica. Next base: position 54,849,755 of record CM059494.1, read on the forward strand.
GACAGGCTGTGGCTTTGTAATGATGCCTTCATCTTCGTATCATGGCGGATGAGAGCTTCATTTGAAGCGCAGAGACAGAGGTGCCATTTTTATTCAGGCTTCTCGGCACTTGATCAAGAAAATATAATGTGCACGTTTCCATTTCCAAAAAAAAGATCAGAGAGCGCCCTTATTCAGAATCGTACGGATTACTGTGTCTGAATAGGCGTGGCTAGGTGAAAATTGGTCATAAATCAGCTATGTTTTCAGCGTGACCAGTTGAAGCCAGCCTTGGTTGAAGGCATTGCCAGTGCTCGTCCTGCTCCTTCCATTCACTTTCTGATTCAGGTACAAGTCATGGATTGATGGACCTCGTCGCTTCTGAAACTTTTTAGAGTTGGCAATGCCTTTGCCTTCTTTCTTATTATATGGAAAACAGTGAAAAAGAAACAATACAGCATGGCTCCGGGTAGTAGTTTCGGAAGCAAGCAACTCCAGCCTCCAGGGATCAGTGAAGGCAACCGTTCTCTATTCTGAAGCCTAGTTTGATCTCAACGTAAAACCATTACTGTACGGTATCGCATTTCCAAGCTGACAGCAGCATATCCAGCCTAGTTCCGAGACTATAAATAATCTCCCGAATTATATTGTCTGTAATCAAGACATCAAGCATGGAGATCCTTCATCCACAGGTCACAACTCAGAAGATGATGTCATTGCTGGGCACATCAAAGCGTCATCAGCACGGCAAGCGTCAATTAGGACGGTCGAAATTCACAATAAAGAAAAAGGAAAAATTAAGGAACGCCTAATCGACCTGCCTGCGTAAATGGCCACCCGTCACGCCGGACGCCGCCGCCTCCCTTCTTCTCATTCGCGTGCGGGATGAAGGAAGCAGAGATCTGAGCGTCGGAACACGAAATGGAGACAATCTGAGCATCGAGGCGGCCGGATTTTGGGGTGCGAGCAGTCGCCATGGCGGAGCGGGGACAGCAGGCGGCGGCGAACCAGCTTTTTCGCAAATTGCCCCCTATAAATTTTACATGGAACCTCCTGCTTTGGATCGTGATTAATAGTCACGATCCAAAATTTTATAATAAACCCTCTACTTTGAATCGTGATTAATAGTCGTGATTCAATTATTTTTAATTAACCCACTGACTGGGTAAATTATATTGCAAAATAGTCCCTCCGTGCTACTTCCTCCTTTCCCGTGCGGCCATGGCGCCGGCGACGAAGACCTCGCTGTCGCAAACGAAGCTCCGCTCCTCCTGATCGGTCTCCCCTGCCACTTCGCCGTCGGATTTGCTCTCCTAATCCGCGCTTCCCTCCGTCATTGTGAAATCCTATCGTCTATCGACGACATGCTCATCCTCCTCGCACCTCTCCCCCGGCCTCCACAGTCTCCAAATTTTGATACTACCTTGCTAGCCTGTACATCCTTCTCCATTACGAAAAGTTTAATTTACCATCATTGGCTCTAACTGCCAGAAGTTTAATTTAGTGTCATTGGCCTGTCCTGTTGCTTGGTTTCCTATGTCAGATACATGCGCACACAAACCTCATTATCTAATATACCGCTATATGCACCCTGTTGATTCGCTCCTTAACTCGTATAAGCTTAATCTGGCGCCAGCAAGGAACAATTGAACAAAAGCAGCGGTTTTCTTCACAGGTACCCATCACCCCACGTCACCTCTTGTCTGATTCAGCCTAATCTCAACTTCTGTAACAAACTTCCAATGCAAATGCAATACCTGCAAGATGGATGTAACATAGGAGTGGTCGCCGTCGTGTTTCCATTTTCCATCCCTGCTGGCTCTACCACGAGTAGCTGGATGCGTGAAGCAAGTAGCTCCAGGGATCAAGAAGCTGTTCTCCATTCAAATATTAGCCAATTCAGGTGAGCAGTCATCAGGCTGCGATGACAGAGCTCCACTCGAAACGCAGAGACAGAGTTGCCATTTTTATTCAGACTTCTCGGCACTTTTATCAAATAACCATTCTTGTGTTTTCCTTTTAAAAGATTGAGCCTTGTTCATAATCGTACAGATGAGGTCTGAATGAGGCATGGCTACCTGTAATTTGGTCATAATCAGCTATGTTTTCATCGCTAGATAAAGCTTTGCTCGTCCTGCACCCAGTCATTTCCTTTCTAAGATACAAGTCACGGATCACGTCCCTTCTGAAACTTTTTAGTATTCATAGTGCCTTTGCCTCCTTCCTTAATAAAAAAAGATGAAAGAAAAAGAATGAAGAAAATGCTTTCCTTGTCATGCGCCTTTCATTGGCTTCTGGTGCATCCCTTCTGAAACATTTTGGTGTTGGACATGCCCTTGCCTTCTCTATTAGCAAGTCAAACAACGATGGGGAGAAAAAAATCAATACAGAATGTCTGAAATCAAGTTATAATGCCATTCCTTGCTCACGCTTTCAAGTGCCCAAAATATGTTCTCTACTGTACCAAATGGTAAATTGGAATTGTATTCACCCATCTAGATTAATACTGTCAGAAATCAAAGGATAAATAAGCCCTAGGAGTTTGTAATGATAGCATCGTAAGGCCTACGTATCTTCCTCCACCAGCAATGGAAGTTGCAGCGTTGCCACTTCGAAAGAGAACCTGGCAATCTCATAAGCTGCCACTGACTGATTATTACCACATATAATCTCACTTCTTCCTTCTTTTGGATGTCTTGGTTGGCTGTGAAGCTCCTCTGCAGATGATGCTTCTTGGTGAGCAGCCTCCACTGCTTCAGCTTTAGTCCTTGTCAAACCTCTCCTGGGCATAGCTGCAATTGACGGGCCTGCATTTTCATTTTCTTCCACCAGTTCATCTTTCACCCCCTTGGATCTCTTCTTCCTCAAGGAACGGTTGGCCGATGGTACTTCATCTTCTCCAGATAGTTTCATCAGCAAGCAAAGCAAACAGAGTGCGTCAAGCAATCAACTCCAAAGAACGGCAAAGACAGCTAGCTCTTCTCCATTCTCAAGCCTCTTCCGAATTGACTGTCATCAAGCATGGACCTAATATCGTCGACGAACTTCTTCATCCACGCAGGTCGGAATATCACGCCATTACTGCTCTGGACACGTCAAAGCATCAGCATAACAAAGAGTCAATTATCAGGTCGAATATCATGGCGACAATTGGAAGATGGGAGAGCGAAGCGCGGATCACCGCCACGCCGCACAACGCGGGAACTTGAGCTCGCCCGCCGCCGCCTCTTCCATATTCTCATTCGAGTGAGCGTGGGTATCTGGGCGGCGGGGCGCGGATTGGAGATAGGATGAGCGTCGAGGACACCGGATTTGGGGTGCTAGGAGCCACCATGGCGGAGCGAAGGCAGGAGGCGGCGGTGGCTGCGGCGAGCCGGCGAACCAGCTTTTCGCAGAGATGCCCCTCAACATATTTACACGGAACCCCCTGATTTGGATCGCGGTTAATAATAACGATCCAAATATTTACAGTGAACCTCAATCGTGATTAATAGTCGCGATGCGATTATTTGCACTTAGCCCCCGAACTCGGGGAATTATATTGCAAACTAGTCCCTCCTCGCTTCTTCCCCCCTTTCCCGTCCGGCAATGGCGACGGCGACGGCCACCTCGCCGTCGCGAACGAGGCTCCGCTCCTCCTAATCGGTCTCCCCTGTTGCTTCGCCGTCGGATCTGCTCTCCTACTCCGCCTCTCCTCTCGGCCATTGCCAAACTCTGTCATCTGCATTCCTCGCAACTCCGCAGTCCACCATTGCCAAAAATCTGTCCAGAAGTTTAATTTAGCATCACCGACCTGTGATTTTCTATGTCAGAATGGCTTTGGAATGATGTGTTCATCATCTACATGGCATGGCGGATGGAAGCTCCATTTGAAGCGCAGAGACAGAGGTATCATTTTTATTCAGACTTCTCAGCACTGTATCAACAAAATATAATGTGCATTAAAAGATCGGGGCCTTTGTTCAGACTTCAAATCGCACGGATTATGTCTGAATTATGCGTCACAAGGTGAAAGTTTTGTCATAAATCAGCCACGTTTTCACCGTGGCAGGCCAGTTGAAGGCTTGAAGCCAGTCCGGGTTGAAGCTTTCCTCGTCCTGCACCTTTCATTCACTTTCTGCTTCAGGTACAAGATGTCATGGACCTCGTCCCTTCTGAAACTTTTTAGAATTGGCAATGATTTTGCCTTGTTTATGTTAATATAAGAGCAATGACGAAAAAAAAAACCGATGAAATTCAATACAGCATGTCTGATATCAAGTAACAACCTCATTCCTTTCTCAAGCTATTAAGTGCCCCAAATCCTCCACTGCCAAACAGTAAATTCGTACTGGATTCACCCATCTACATTAATGCTGTCAGAAATAACAGGATAAATAAGCCCTAGGAATTTGTGACAAGATCGTCTTAAAGCCTACATATCTGCCACTTCAAAAGAACCATCTACTGCCACCTGGTAGCACCTACCGCGTATGTACATGACAAAAGAGGACCCCGGCAATCTCATAAGCTGCCACTAACTGATTAACATGTATAATCACTTCTTCCTTCTTTTGGAAGCCCTGGTTGGCTGTGAAGATCCTGCTGACGAGGCTTCTTGATGAGCAGCCTCCACTGCTTCAGCTTTAGTCCTTCTCAAACCTCTCCTGGGCATAGCTGCAGTTGATGGGCCTGCGTTTTCATTTTCTTCCACCAGTTCAGCTTTCACTCCCTTGCGTCTCTTCCTCGAGGAACGGTTGGCTGATGGTACTTCATCTTCTCCAGGTTCGTTTACATCATCATTGTCATCGACTTCACCCTCCTGCCGGGGCCATTCAGCACCACAACCAGGACAGGCTCTTGAAGCCTACATACGCAAAACAAATCAGTAAATGATGCCTTTAGCATCAACAAGAGTAACAGTGTGAACTAGAATAAGACAGCTACCTTCCGTTGTGAAAATTTCTTTTTCAAACAGTAGTCATGGATTCTTACATTGCATCCTTCATTAGGGCAAGTTGAAGCCTGTTGTGAACACAGATGATCGAAATAGTTCACAGCAATGTTAGCAGGTCATACGGTAAATTAGAAACAAGAGAAAGGCAAATGAAAATCTTAGAATCATCACATTTCACTACCTTTATGCAAGCTTCGTTGCAGACCACACAGGATGGGATATCATTTCCACGGAACCAGCTTCGAAGATCAAGAAATGATCTGATGCCCAGACCAATGTTGCCTGAAGAGGTGTATGACAGCCAACGATCTCGTATCAGTTCAGTAAGAGTTTTCTCTTTCTGGGTTAATGTGAAGTTTTTTATGGACGTAGGAAGACGAGATTGAATGTCCTGTGAACCATCTGCATCTGCAATTACAACCTGGGAACAGAATACTCAATAACTCATGATATGGTAATCAGAAAATATAGTACTGTAATGCCATATAAAATATCATAGGTGCATATACAAATGACGACATGGTAATAGTAAATATAAGAAACAACCGCTATCTTAATGAAATACTTGTAAATCGTAATTGCATGAAGAGTACACCAAATGCAAAAACAACCATACAGTACAGCAAGGTACATGAAAGTGTGTGCCCTTAATATACTGAAACAGGAATATTACAATGCTATGGTTAAATGAAACAAATGTTTCCTGAATGTTTGTACAACAAACCTGGTTCTCAAGTCGGACATTGAGAGCATCAATAGTAGTTATGCTTCCATCATTTCCAGCTTCATGGATGATTGCTTCTAACTGTCATAAGAATCATTGTTGATAAAGTTACATGAACATATCGGAAAGTTAGTATCTTAAATTCATCTGTGTCAAGCAAGCTTTCACTTACCAGTCCCTTGTAGAATGCAATCTGTGGCACAGAATATTTTGTTCCAAGCTTTGATTCATCATCAGCAATGTTATTGACCACTCCATAGTAAACTGTTCCATCGTACTGGTTTATGCACGCTCGCAACTCAAACTGCAGGTATGCCAGATCCTTGTTGATCTTAAGAAGTGTCTCATTGAACAGTTGCTGATGGGTGGCTACAACCATGATACAAAAAGTAAGTGATTGGTACAGTAACTTGGCAGAATGAATTGGGATATGCTTACATCCCATGAAAGAAAGTGTACCAACATTGGACAAATGCAATAAAACTAAAATTTCGTAATATATGTTCCAGTCATCATATTCACTTGTCAGTTAATTGATACAGGCCTAGGCTCTGTCCATTTAAATGATTAAAGCACTTGTGGTACAAAGGGAACCATATCCACTTAATTCAGCTACTAGACGGCAAGCACAACAATATTCAAGCAGGGAAATCTTTTTTTTAATACTAAACATCAAACTACATTCGTAAATAGCAGCATTGACATACAAGATTAGCGCAAGACTGAGACAAGCATCACCTTGAAAACATAGAGATGTACATGGCAAAGAACAGAGCTACACACAACCTTCCAAGCAAAATACTAGTGCCACAAAAGAGGAAAAAAAAAAGGTTGGGAGAGGAGCATTTCGTTGATGCTTACTGGGCTACGAGTAACGATAAGAATGGAGTAAGCTTAGAGGCAGAGGAGCAGAGAATCAATGTAGATTGTAGAGTATACCGGGGTCCCTGCCGGACACGTCCGCGAATATGGCATGAAATTGGGGCTCAGGGAGCAGTCCACGGGAGAGCAGTGCCTGCAGCAGAGTGTGGTGCCGCTGCTGCCAAGGCAGTGCCATCCTCAGTGCTCCAATCGTCGCTTAGGATGAGGAGTGAGCGCTGATTGATGTATTTATGGGAGGAAAGAAGCAATTGTGAACAAGGTCGGGCAGGTGGGACGGAGGTGAAGTGGAGTAATGGTGGAGTGGCTTCCGCAGGAAGGATGAGGGAGAGAAGAAGGGCGGGAAGCCCCAACAAGAGTGCAAGCGGGTCAGTGTGTGTACTGCTGTTGGGTACACCGCAGAATCTAAGGCCAGCAGGGCCAACCCCCATCGACGGCCCGTTGCCATGTCTTCCAAAAATACGGATCCCCATCGATGCTCGCAGGCCATGAATCCAGAGAGCAAAGGGAGCTCATGAATCAGAGAAATTGGGACGAACGCCGCATTCCAAAGGAACGTACTACAGCATACCACAAGAAGAAGTTGCCACAGGAGCATTTCGTCGAACATTTGGTGCGCTACGAGGATTGCATGAGTAGAGAAAGGCGGGACCGGGATTGGCACGGGGGCCGGAAGAAGAGGCAAGCGGGTGCAGTACCGTACCTGGGTTCTTGCCGGAGATGGCGGCGAAGACGGCGTGGAAGTCGGTTTCCGGTAGGGGGCCGCGGGAGAGCAGCCCCTGCAGCAGGGTGTGGTGGCGCCACGACAGCGGCGCCATATGCCTCCTCCGGCTCCGTTGCGCTCGCGAATTCGCGATTGGGTTGACAAGGATTGGAAACCCCCTCTCGATGCGGAGTAGTAGATGGCGAAATGAGTTTGGGGAAATTATTCCCCTTTTTCTTTCGTCCCCTACTCCCCTTCCTCCTCGTCGCGTCGCGTGTGGATTTGGCGCTCGCGGGAAGCCGAACCGACGCGCGGGAAAAGGAAACGTCGTGGGCCTGTGGCCTTGTGCATCGCCGGGGGTTGGGCCTAATGGGCTACTCTGGACCATGAGAGAGGGAATAAATGGGCTTGGAGGCAGCGGGTACATTGGGAATCCTGCAGCAGTTGGAGTCGGCATCGCACTCGCCGCCGTCATAACCAAGCCCTAGCTAGCCTCCCCACCGCCCAAGATGACGAAGAAGAAGAAGGCCAAGAGATCTTTCGATGGCAATAAGGTGAAATCGTCGACGGACTACGGCAAGCCGCCGGTTTACCTTGTCTCGCCGCTCTTGTCACCGCAGCTGACCTTCTCCGTTTTCACGGTCGATGCGACTACTGCCGCCCTTGCCGACCACCCTCCGCGCGCTCGCGCCGTCGCCGGGATGATACGTGGCGCAAGGCGTGGCATGTCCTTGGTGGCTACCCATTCAGAGCAAGGTTCCTGGATCGTGGGCGTCGGCGGGAAAGGAGGAACCACCGTGATCTACGACCTCAGCACGACGAAGACGTTCGAGGGCCCGGAGCTCTCCTACCCGAAGCACAACCCCATCCTGATCTCGCTCGACAGCAAGGTATACGCCATCTCGCGCCGCCCCAGGGTACACGACAAGAAGTACGACTTCGAGCCATGGTTCGAGTCCCTCAGCTTCAGAAAGGGCATCCCCACCATCTCCGGTGAAAATTTCAGCTACTGGAAGACCTTGCCGCCACCGCCATTTTTCCCTTGCTTCCTGGACCCATTGGAATATCGTAACCCGCCCACTGTATCAGTATCGTCCTATGCTGCCATCGGCTCCCACATACTGCTTTCCCCGGATTCTCTGCAATCAGTCACTTTTGCGTTTCATGTGGTGGAGAAAAAGTGGGACAAGGTCTGCGACGATAATCTGCCTTTTGTTGGCCAGGCCGTTGCTCTTGGTGACGGTCTCTTTGCTGCTTGCTATACCACAGCTACTGCCGCAATATTCCACATGTCCATCATCGTCAAGGGCTCATCGACGATCCCAGCTGCTGGGGCTTCTGCCAAGCTCACCGTCAGATTGCTATCAATCCACTCGTTGGCATCCGAGGGGGATCCTACATTGCCAATCTTGTGCCCCACGGGGAAGGGGGGCAGCTTCTGTCCTACATTGCCGCTCTTGTGCCCCACGGGGAAGGGCAGCTTCTGTTCCATCAAGTTGGGAGCCTTCCATCAAGGCAACTACGACTCGCATCGTCAGCAGATTATCTTGGCTGGCTTTAAGATCGACAACATCAAGGCTGTCTTGACTGCATGCCAGACAGAGTCTGCCGACGAGGCTAATAAGGCCCTCCAGGTTCCACTAGTGCAAGTGCAACATCAGAATCAGCCATACACGTTGCACGGTCCATTTCCATTCAAGAATTTTCGCATGCCTGTGATTGCTGCTCTATCCATGTAAGCATATCTCTCTCCCTCTCTCTGGATGTGTAGTATATCTGTTATTTATATTGATATTGCTCTGACTAGATTAAATTTTTCCCAAATATGTGTACAAATCAAAGTCTAGAGCAATATTTATTCAACCAACTATGAGAGCGGAGAACAAAGTTTATGTGCTTTATTGTGTCTTGGTTTCGCAGTATTCTCATCATGCTTCAATGCAAGTGCAGCCACCCATTTTCTACACTTATCTTAAATCAGTGAATAACCTGTCCATGGCGAGGAAGATATATTAGAGGTCTAAGATCGCAACAGTCTTTTCCTAGACGGTAAACGGTATAATGGTGGTCGACTATCGTTTTGTGTTTAATCACGTTTTAATCTGTTTAAATGCCTGTTTAATTTGTCTAAATGACCGTTTAGGCCAAGAAAAGGAGGGTGCCTGTTTAGCGTCTAAAGTTGTTTAAACACTGGATCTCAAACCCTAAGATCAATTTGATAGTTAAAATCAGGCAGTTCTATTCTAAGCTTATGTGCACCAAGGTTTTGTGGTCTACCACACAACAATATATATGCCCTGTGCCTGTTTAGCGTCTAAAGTTGTTTAAACACTGGATCTCAAACCCTAAGATCAATTTGATAGTTAAAATCAGGCAGTTCTATTCTAAGCTTATGTGCACCAAGGTTTTGTGGTCTACCACACAACAATATATATGCCCTGTATTTGCTATGATGAGTTTCATATACAATATATGTTGCTTGATTTTCTTAGTTTTGGATTCCTAAAATCTGTTCCTGCAACTATTTTCTGTTGGTAGTGCTTCATACTGATAACTTAGATCGACCAAGCCGACCACTTCATTTTGAGCTTCCTGTCAAAACATTCAGCAATTTTTTATTCAAACAACATAATAGTAAGTTCTCTTTCTTTTCTAGCAGTCTAGCTGTTAGGAAATGATATCCTTTTGAAGTGTCACTATGGTGATAACTAATAATACCTTGGAAGAAGCATTAGGTGACGGGGGATAGCCTGAATGAACTAATAAATACGGTTGAACTAGGCACGAGAGCTGCCTATTCTTCATGGAAAAAGAAACATTGTTGGGCAAAGTTATTGTATACTGATTATATAAGAAATTTGTGGTTGAACAAATTGTGTTGGACCTATAGTACTGTTATTTTTATTAGCTTGTGGCTCTTGATCGACTTTTGACTAAATTCATAAATTGATATGGTTTCAATATGTAAGCAGTCTAATCTATAGTGGCGTGTCATGTCAAAGTGTTCTGGTTCTTTCTGCCATGTATGCCAGATAACATGTCCTGCTTTTGTTTCCACTTTTAAAGTTCACGATGGGAATTTGCTCTATGATACAGTTTTGGAATCAGAACAATATTTTTCTTTATTTGTAGAAGAATATGGTTTAGCAGCTAACAGATTATATATATTATAGCATAATAAGCAGTCTAATCGACATTACTTTGTGATCGTTTCTGACACTTTGGATAGTAACAAATGGTTTTGACTCCAGTTGCTATGTTTCTCTTATGTCAGTGAATGCATGTTTCTTTTTCAGTCCTTTCACTGCAGAAGTGCAGATCCTTCAGAATGGTTTTGTCTACCGAACTTTAATATGTAACATCTATGTTTCTTTTCCTTGTTATGTGATATAGGGACAGAGAACTTGCTGAGCCTTTTGAAGTGGAAAGAAGCAAGAAAAGAGTCAGGAAGGCAACCACCAGCAATATCTTAGAAGAGTTATAAAACCCCTTAACGTTTCTGTTTTTAGGTGCGATGGAGAAATATCCGGAGCAGTTTTATCTAAGCCACATGTGGATGATGAGGTGTTTGGATTCTATTTGTGAATTGCGTTTATGTTATTGGTGTTTGTAGTAATGTTGTAAGGGGCGTAATGACCTAATATTGCTTTGAATAGTATTCAGTTTCCAGTATTGTTTTTTCTTTTGTTGCCAGCGAGTTGCTCCCCTTGAGATAGGAAGTTGCATCAGTGCCTAGACGTTCCCAAGTTTTGCCTTGTTGGATTTGTAACATTTTCCATCGAATGGTTAGGGCCGTCTATTCGTCTGAATCATTTTTTTCCCGTTGCGTCCTATTTCTAAACCGATTAGATTTGGGGACGAGAACAGTTAACTAGAGCTTACATATTTGTTTGATTAGTTGTCTACCGGATGCAAGCAGCGCGATCTCCGTCGTCTCCAGCAATGGTAGTGATAGTCCAACTAAATTTGTAGTTTTACACCTGCTAATTTGGCAATAGACGACTGAACCGTGAACTCACTTCGAATGAAAGGCCTAAATGTCTGAACTCTGAACTGCAACACATGAAGCATGTCTCAGACAGATGTTTCTGTGAAAGGCATTATATTCATGCTTTTGTTACAGGCAAAAGCTGCAAAAGCTGCATGCTGCATGCTGCTTGATGAGCTTAGTATTAGGACGCACACTACAGAGAGAAATCAGTTTTTTTTTTTTGAGGAACAGAGAGAAATCAGCTGATGAAGCCTTAATCTGCTTGAATTAGAAAAAGGGAACAAGCAAAAAGGAAAAGAAGAATAGACGGAGTCTAGTCGGCGCCGCGCTTAATAGGCCATGTCAGCAGGGCTAGCTCTCAACGGGCCTATGATTGGATTCCTGATATGGGCCGAGTCTACAACGTAGATTAGCTCGGTAAAGCGTTTGGCCATTACATGGGAGCGACAGCGCCGCCGCCACTTTTGTACATCAAACGTTGAAAACCCTAATCCCCTCCTCCGGCCTCTCGGGCTCTCGGCGAAGCTGGCTGGACGAGAAGCCGTGCCTCCCTCTGCCAAATCCGTAGGCTTTCGTCACCAACCCGCCGCACCTGCCTGGAAGACCTCAACCATCAGAGGAGGGGAATCATCGGCATGGATCCGTCGTCGGTGTACCTTTCGGTATGCTGTCGGATCGGAACCGTGATTTTGGACCTGAATCGCGCTGCCCCCTGTACAACGTACGTCACACCGTCTCTGCCGAGTGGCACAAGATCGACAACACCCCCCTGCATGCCTTTCATCGCCCGCCCTGCCACACCGCATGGACAGCATAACGGCTGCTGCGTTTTCCTTGGTTTGTCGGAGAAGGGGTCGGTCAATGCTTAGGGTTTTCCCCTTCCATTCGCTCTTGGCCCTTTCATGTCCATGCACTATTGTGCTTTTCTTTAATGGTATATTGAAGTTTGCTGTTTATCATAGATGATTACATGCTTTAAAATTTGCCATATAGTTAACCGTCCAATAGCTTGAAATCTTTTTTGGCAAAAGGTTGTGCTTCAATTCAAAAAGGGGTTTAGTAGTACTGAAGTTTGTACGATATGCTACAAAAAAACTCAAGCTGTTCTCTCTCCAGAAAATGGTTCTTATTAGAATTCTTCAAGAAAACAGATCACATTACTTTTTTGCTGTTCATTTACACTGCTTTGAAAAAATGCATGGTTTATTCTTGATTTAGAGAGGAGTTGAGAAAGCCAGCACATTTTATTTTACAAGATTCCTATGTCCGTGAAATACATTGGATGTTATCTGTAGTTGGCCAGAGTTCTGCATGCATCTTATCTGTAGTAACATCCAGGGCTGGCCCTAACATTTTGGAGGCCTGGTGCGAGATTATGTTGGAGGGCCCTTTTAATAATATAATATTAATTATTAAATTACTAAAAAATATTTAAAAAATATGCCACTAATATTTTACCCGTATGGAAAAGAAAATAGCCTAAAAATCATATTTTTTGTGTTCTTGTATGCTCTCAATTATTTATCGTTTAGATCACTTACAAAAAAAACAACAAATAAAATATGACAAAATCTTACAAAATCAAAGTAGCCCGTATACATGCAAAATAGACTAACATTTTGGGCCTTCTGAGTGAGTAGTAATATCGTAAAACAACAACTCGAAATCATTTAGCTTAGATTTTGTGCCTTTTTTCTTTCCTAAATTGGCACAACCATGTGTTTTGAAAAAGGAAAAAGAAAAAAGAAAGGAAACTCAGCCGTGGGGATTTTGCGTTATGGGCAGCAGGCAGTGGGAACCAATATGGGGCCTTTTACTCTTGTTGTTCATATGGCCATTGGCCCAACTATTTGGACAACTAAGCTAGGCCCATACCCTTTCGTTGGTCGTCTTCTTCGTTGAACTGAGAGGCAATGGGATGACGAACGGCCAGAGGAAAAACCTGCACACGGGATCTCTAGGGGACTGATTTACAGGTCAAAGCGCATGCGTATTTAGGTATAGCACCAGTAAGAACTTGTCCTACTAGTGACGTGCCTCTATTGTTGCATCTGAACCGGGGGGGGCCAAAACTTTCAGGGGCCCGGTGCGGTCGCACCGCCTCAGGGCCGGCCCTGGTAACATCAGATGAACAAGGCTCAGTTTGGCTGTGTTGGTGACCTCACACTTTGATTGGATGTTAGTAAAATATATACTTTTCGTTTCTACATGCAGTTGACATATTATATGCCATTGTTCCCTCTGTTCACTCTTTGAAAGAGATTGGAACCAAAGACAATGCAATCTTCATTTCTCATCTAAGAACATTTTAACCATAACAGGTTCTCCTTTTGGAATCATTCTTAGATGAGAGGACCAAAGAAATAATGCACTCTCCATTTCTCATTTGTGACATACTTGATCATGCCAACATTATATGTAGCATTGTATCTGTTTAAACTTTACTGTTAAGGGGTCAGAATTGTATATTTGAGATTGTAGTTCTCTGTTATTTTTAGTATTCTACTTATTTTTATCGTATACTTCAGGACAATGGAACTAACTGGAGATGGAGGAAAATTGAGCATGGTCACGGATGTACATTATGTAAACTTCTCTGTTTTAATATGTTATTAAAGGGAAATTTCTTACAAAAACAATCTAACATGCTAGGTAACTTACTTGCTGCATGGAACCAATTAGACAGTTTCTTGTCAATTCGACAGCTGCCTTATAAAATATGTATCACATAGTGCACTAATAAAAGAATCTTACTTTATAATTTAATCACCACAATACAAAGTCATAAATTTGAATTTTAGAATTAAAACAATTTTTTTCTGACGATAGTCCCTTGGCATCCGACATGCATAAAGGACATTTCCCATAAAAGAAATGAAACCACATATCTCTAGCATGAACTTCATGTGTATATTCCACAGTACTACTCGTTTGTTCTTGAATGAAACAGTATATATTTTTTCTTTTTATATGCATTCCTTAATATCATTTTATGCCATATAATATCTTATATGTAAGCAAGTTTTGAAAGTTTTGACACGTATTTCAAAGTAACATCCAACCTGGATGATCTAAGTGTTTCATTCTTATTGTTACTAGTGGTTCATCGGTGATTCGCGTGAGCGAGCTCAAAGCCAGCTTGCTCCAACTGTTACAAACTTGTTTTTTTAGAGTTGTTTTAGAAGGTCTATTACAAACAGTTTGGCAAAGAGAGAAAAAGTTCCCTTTCTTACTCGAAGGACGAAGCTTCAACATCAGTTCGAAGGCCGGCATCTTTGCTTCTCCAAAAAAAAAAACATGTAAACAGTAGAAAATATTGTAGATTCAGTAAAAAATAAGGAGTGGAAGGGGGGGGGGCACGCCCCCCTTGGCCATAACTAATCTTTGCCACTGTTGCTCCCCATGCCATGCCCTTTCTTGCTCCCCTCTGTTGCATGGTCAACGTAGTTCCGATTCTTTTATTCCTATCGTAGAGAGAAGAAGAATAGCAGCGGTCAAATTTTTCTGGCCTTTAGCATGGATTCAAATGAACAATTGGTTCTCAAATATGTCTGCTTTAGATGAAGAAGATTTGCATTTTTTTTTGGCTGGATCCTCTCTCTCTCTCTTAACCCGTAGTGCTGCCAATTTTTTTTTGATAATTTGTATGAAGCAAATCGAGTTGTTCAGAGATTGTAGATGTGTAATTAAAGTGATTTATTTTTGTCTAAAAGTGCGAGCTGGTGTTGTATTTAACTACTATTATTAATCGGCTATGGTGCTGCACATTCGTAACTTTTTTCTTGCTTTTTTGTTTGTAAATTGAATCAATCTCCAAACCTGATAAACATGGTAATTGTGTGCATATTCATTTTTAATAAGGGTATATCAGACATTATATTCTCTGGATAGATAATCTCTATCAAAATAATCGAGTTGCCAAATGAGAATAGATTCTCTATTCTTGGAAATCTAGCTTCCTACAAAAGCGTGTCTAAAAAAACTGCCCTAAACATGACTATGGCTTCGCCTCACTTTCCCCGAACGTGATGCTTAATAACTATACAACAGCTCGTTTTGTGCAACGCAGTTTGGCTGCTGCCTTCCACTTTTAGTTCCCCGCCGTTGGTGGTGTCTTTTATTTAAAATAATCAATTTTAATCTATTATTTTTTAAAAAAAGTCTACCTGAAACTAAAATTTCAGGATCTAAAGTTTTTTTAACATGCTAATCAATTTAACATGTTTCGTGTAGACATTTAATGGCATGCACCATGGGCCACCGTCCATGAGAGCGGATCTTTTATTAATAACAAATAATTTAATATTACTAATTGTCCAGTTTAAAAATTTATAAAACTAGAACCCTGTTTCTGGGCCCACTGGCCGGACTCGTAAGTCAATGTGACAGCCTTGTTGGCTGTTGCCCATCCACTAAAAGATTTTGTTTTTTTTAAATTTTTTCTAGTCTTAACACTTAAGTCTCTAAAAATACCAATTAAAAATACTTTTTATTTTTTAAAAATATATAACTTTTTATGCACATAGAGTAAACATTTATGCACCCGTTTGAACTTAAAAAAGTTATAAAAATATTAATAATTTTAAAATAGAAATTCATAAATCAAACTACTTGTTAAGCTATAATGATTTTTTTACTACCTTAGCCTTCTCTAAAAATCAAACAAAAATCACCTAAATTCATTGTGCCATAAGCACTATCAACATAATAGTTTATTTAGATTTGAATTTAAAATATAAATGATCATATTTTAAACTATAACTCTTCAAAAGGCACAATTTTGTATAATACATTTCTGATACACTTGAACAAATGGTGTTATAAGGAATAATTATTAAAAATAGAGTCATTTGTACTTTAAATTATAATTAAATTTGAATTAATTTGGAATCACTCAAACATTTTGAATAAAATATAACCATAATAAAAAATAATTATATAGTGATAACGAACTTATGTGATTTCTGTTTAATTTTTGTAGAAGGTTGAGATGACCGAAAAATTCAATTAGTTCTTAATAAGTAGCCTCATCTCTGAATTTGTATATTAAAATTACTAAAATTTGGGTACTTTTCTAAGTTTAAATAAGTACATAAATATTTACTCTATATAAATAAAAAGTTTTATAAGATTTTAAAATAAAAGTATTTTTAATTGATATTTTGGAAGACTTAAGTGCTAAGACTGAAAACATGAAAAAAAAAACAAAAGCTTCAGTCCTGTCAAGTGGGCAGTAGGCCCTCTCACCTCAACCCTCAATTCTTTTTCCTAATTTTATAGGTAATTTTTTAAAAAATTTCTACACAAGATTGTATCAATCTTGCGGCCCCAAGGTGGACGAATTCGTTAGGATTTTAGTGTATCTAGGAGGAAATGAGTTAGGCGATGCCTTTCTAATGACGGTCATGAAGGCAGATGCCAACACGGAGACATGGGACTCTTTTAGCGCACATTGTGGTTTATATATCCGTCTTCTTCTTCTCATGTAGTGCACATTGTTGCTAGTTTTGATTCACATGAGTATACAACTTATTGAGTTTATATACACATAGACTAATATTCCATGAGTCTTTGGATTGTAGTGTCTCTCTTGAGGGAAAAATAGTTTTCTCGTTGTGCATTAGTGGTGAGCCCGAGTGTAAGCTTTGGACTTACTAGATTAGTGGTGTATTTGGCTTTTATGTTATTATCACTATCGATTCTACCAGAGAGAAATGAAATATGCAGGCTGCCCTTTAAGGCAACTGTTGCTCCTCTTAAGAGCATCCTCAATAATCTATGTAGAATTTAATCACATCTAAAGGAGACAAGACTCCAGCTATTTGTTAAGGTTTAGATTGTTAACATTTATTTTATGACCACTTATTAATTCACAGTCAGAGCGGACTCTTGTTCTCACTTTAAATGAATTGAGGTTGATAAAACGAAGCGTTAACAATTGATTATACAAAGGTCATTATTAAAAAAAATCCTATCAATAGTTCTACCAGATTTTGATTCAGAGGTAAAATATTCATGTCTCTTAAGGATTTTGTCTCCGAGAAATGACAAATAATGGTAGGGGCTCATACAACATTAGGTATCTTCACACTATACCACGGTTCACTATAAGCAATGATCGGTCGCTAAAAGCATCTTTAACATCTTACTATCGTTGGTAAAGACCTTTATCGACCAACAACCACAGTCGATTTAAGTGGTTGTAAGCTTCATGATCATTGATGATTAGATCCCCAAGGCATGGATATTTTGCTGATTAACAATAATTATAAAATTATAGGCTAATATCTATATGAGTGTTGTGTACGCATGAATCATCTCTAACACTACTATAAATCCTATTGATGATGGTTACCTTGACGGTTGATGAAAATGACCATAAACATGGAGACTTGATGAGCTTGATGGAGTCTAAGGATTTATGGAGATGGATCAAGGCTAAGGACAAGCTAGGACTAGGAGCAAGTGTTTGAAACACTTGTCTAGTTGTTAGGGCTTATGTTCATAGGAAAAAACCAGACTATCAAGGGGGTCTAAGTCATATCTCTTAGGTCATGCTAGTCGGTGATGTGCATGGATACTCAGTGAATCACAGACACTAGGTGTCAGTGGAGAGGCTAAGGAGCTGTTGGAAGAAGCCAAAAAATAAAGTCAAACGAGGACGAATATTAAGACATTGATCAAGCCCAAACCATTAATTTCAATTAAATCACATTCATAAAATAAGTTATCATAAGACATGCATTACACCAAGCTTACATGCTGTTACAAGGTAACATTCCAAATGTTGGACTTGCTAGATGGTCATCATAGTTAATAGCACCTAGGTTCTATTACAAAATTGGTGCACATCTCCGGTGATGTTTTCCTTGGAACCACTTGTATACCCACTAGATTACAACATCAGTTACTACAGAAGGACTGATCCAAAAACAGAATAATGTCTAATAGTTGCTTCTAAGTTACTAGCAAAATGGTAGCTTCAAGTCATCATATTGCTATGGATGGTTCACAACTTCACATAGTAGCTTTGGACGCTCAACATTTCCTAAAAAAAAAAATGACCAAGCAATCAGTTGAGAACAACCTACCAAGCAATCAGTTGAGAACAAGCTAGAGTGTATGGCATATCACTTTGAGCAATGTATGACTATTTGAACCTTTATCAACATGCTTTCCAGAAATAAAATAATGGAAAGTTGTGAGTCAAAATGATATGGCTGACACAAACAATATTCAGAGATTAAAAAAGCATCAAAAATCAACTTAGCATTACTTCTTGTTTCGTGAACACTAATTCCTCCAAAGCTTGTTCATGCGGAGCGGAGGCACGGACAGGGCAAGTGGCTACATGACTACTGGTTGATCGGAGAACAGATAGCGTTGCGGGTGACGTGGCTGACGGCAGGACGAGAGGAGAATGAGGCGGCAGATCTGGTGAGGGGCTGTAGCTGCGACAGAAGAAGGTCAAAGGCTGTGGCGTAGGTGAGGCAGAGGAAGGCATGAAGCGCTTGCGGTGGCATTGATAGCGGAAGGGGGCGAGTTTTAACAGCGGCAGCCAGAAAGGGTGCTGCTGCTGGCGGCAGCATGAGTCAAGAGGCCCACGTGCGGAGTGAACCCTACACTACACCGAGTGTTTATATATAGTTTTGAGAGTTAGAATTATTGACCGATAGCTGGTTGTAGATACCCACATTTGCCGACCAAAGTTCTGACGCTGTATGCTTTGATAATTATTGACCCACGTTTGATCGAGATACATCAAATTACTGGCCAACAGTTCGTCGTCCTCTTTTACGACTGATCCTCGATAGCTAGTGTATGTCGGTAAAAGCGTACCGTGGTATAGTGTCAATTTGTAATATTTTGTACTAAATTAGTGAACTAAAATAATTAAACGACACATTCTTTCAATAGAGAACTTAAGTTTGGCATGTACTTTGGATTAAACATAAAATGATTTTCTCTATTTTTTTCTATTACAGTAATGGTACGCAAACTTGCATTTGTAGAAGGGCTCTGATCGGCAGTGCCGGTCGGTCCTCCCAGAAAGTCACTCTCTCTGTCTGGCTCTGGCTATAGCTCATCGGCAGTGCCGATCTTCTGATCGGCAGTGTCGGTCCCCTTCCCATAGAGACTGGTTTTCTTTGGGCTCTCTGGCTGACTGTGATCGACAGTGCCAGTCAAGGTCTCCAGAGACCACTTATCTTCTCTGTGGTTGCCTCACCGGCAGTGCCGATGTCCTGATCGGCAATGCTGGTATGGGCCAATTCCCTGTCTGTGATGTATGATAGTGTGTCAGAAACCCTACCGACAGTGTCGTTGGCTCGATCGGTAGTGCCGGTGCAGGGCATCCAGTCAGGCCAATGACTCTTTTTGAGCCCTTTGTATAAAAGGTTTTCACCCCACTTCGTACCAACAGTCTCCAACCCGAAAATCATTTGGCACTTTTGAGCTTCACTCTCCTTACTCTCCCTCTCCAAGTCAAAGCTTCATTCTTTGAGCTAGGGTTTGAGTAAGCCATTGTTTCCTAGTGAAAAGAGCACCATTTCACTCTTGAGCATTCGATTTAATCATCTTTGTGACTTGTGCTTGTTACTCTTGGAGCTTTGCTCCAAGACAATTAGCGGTGCTGGTAGAGCTCCTAACTTGTGTGGTGACGCCTCGGGAAGTTTGTATCACCCTCTTGCAAGGGAATTAATAGTGGAAAACTTGAGCTCGATCTTTGTTGTCGCTTGAGTGACAATAGGGTTGAAAGAGACCCGGTCCTTTGTGGACTGCCCAACGGAGACGTAGGGTTCTTTGTGAGCTCGAACTTCGGTAACAAATCCTGTGTCTCCGTGTGCTCCTTATTTTACTTGTTGTTTATTTATTCATACTCTAAAGTTTGCTCTTGTGTTTACTTAAATTATTAGATCTACTTATGTAGCCTTTGTTTAGTTGTCTCTTATTGTTGTAGGGCTTCCTTTCTACTATTGTTGCAGTCAAATATCACTTAATAACTGCGAAACCACTTAAACCTAGTTTTCACTCGACTGTCTGCTCATCCATCGACACTATCGATCACCCATCAGCAGTGGCCATCGGCACTACCGATACCCATCACTAGCACTACCAGTCAGACTGATAAATTTGTTTAAGTGCAATTTCGTAAGATTTTTATATTGCTCACTTACAAGGAAAACCAAAGGAAACTACACTGGAAACATTCGGTTCCGGACCGAGAGTAACAAGGATGACTCGGAAATTAGATACAACAATGTCCAATTCAACAATGGTGAACTCAAAAATGAGTATATTGGTAGTGGATCCGGAAAACTACCACACTTTGATGGCATATTCTATGATCATTGGAAGCATAAAATGGAACTATACTTGGGGTCTATGGGAAGACCGATCTTGAAAATTGTGAAGCTAGGTTTTAAGCTGGAAGATGAAGAAAACTCAACCACTAATGATAAGATCAAGCTCAATCACAATGATCAAGCCACATCCGCCATTGTTCCGCCCTATCACCAAAAGAGTATGAAAAGGTGATAAGAATCAAGAAATCCTCTGATATTTGGAAGAAGCTTGAAGTCATCTATGAAGGGACCGAGGGTGTAAGAGAGGCAAGAGAAGACATCCTAAGAGGGAAATACAACTTGTTCATTAAGAAGGCCGGTGAAGGGCCACAAGAAGTTCATGATAGGCTTATGGAAATTGTGAACAAGAGAAGAGCTCTAGGAATCAAACTTGACACCATTGAGGTCAATAAGAGGTTACTTCTTGCCTTACAACCATGGAATCAAAATGCTTGTGACTTTGTTAGAGAGAAAGAAAACTTCAAGAATTTTAGTACGGATGAAGTACTAGGTAGATTGCTCACTTACAAGGAAAGAGATAAAGAAGCAAAAAGAGTGAACACCTTGTCGGGACAAGGTGAAGAGGAGAAGAAAGAAATAGCTCTCAAAGCCTCTCATAAGACTAATGAAAAAAAAGGACAAGAAGAAGAAAAAGAAAATGGTTGATTCTAGTGATGATGAGATGGCTTTGCTCGTGAGAAGATTCAAGTCATTCCTTAAAAAGGATGGCTACAAGAAGAAAAGCTATGACAAAGGCAAAGCAAGAAAGTCAAAGAGAACTTGCTATGAATGTGGTGAAGAAGGACATTTCATTGCGGAATGTCCAAAGAAGAAGAACAATGAAGAAAGAACGAAAGACAAACATAGCAAGAAAGACAAGAAGTACAAAAGGCATAGAAGAGGTGAATCTCACATTAGCCAAGAATGGAATTCTGATGACTCATCTTCTTCATCATCTTCCTCCTTTGAATCCGACTCGGATGAGGGAGGCATTGCTACATTTGCCATTGGAGTCACTCCCACCAACACCTCTTTATTTGGAAGATTGAGTGATGATGATGATGACAACACTCACAAGTGATTCGTGGCAAGAGGATCCAAGGTATCAAAATCTAAACATAAGCGTTTCTCTTATGCTAGTAGTAGTGATGATGATGATGTTAATACTTCACTTCCTAAAATGCTTGAATTTATGGAATTGCTTGAAAGACAAAAGGAAGAAAATGATAGGCAAGAGGAACTTCTTGAAAAACAAGAAGAATTGCTTATTCTTGAAAAGAAAAGAAACCTTGAATTAGAGAAGCTCCTAGAAGATGAGAGAAAGAAAAATGAAAATTTAATCAAGTCTCTCAATAAAACTAAAACCTCATGTGAAAGTATTGAAAGCTCAAAAGATGAACTTCAAGAGAAATATGAGGAGTTGGAAAAGACTCATAAGTCTCTTAAAGAACAATATTAGATATTTTCAACCTTCACATCCTCCACCAACAATTCCTCTCATGGATGTGATAGGTGTTGTAATATTGATGTTGATGCTTGTGCTACAAATATCAAATTGATTGATGATTTGAACAAGTAAGTGAAGACACTTGAAAGTAAAATACAACATGGGAAAAATATTATTGATAATGAAAAGGCAAAGTATGCAAGAGGTGCATACTCATATTCTAGGCACCCAAATGTCATGGATGGCATTGGATATGTTGAGGGTGCCAAGCACAATTGTAGGGAGAACAAGAATGGGAAGGAATTCTGTAAGTTCACCAAGGAAGGATCTTACCAAAAGAAGGAAGTCAAGAACATGAACACTAACCATTCTTCTTTTGTTAATGATTCTTGTGCTAATATGTCTAATGCTACTTGTGTACTTTTTCATGACTTTGATGCTTCATATGTGCTCATGAGAAACAAGCATAGTCATGTATTTGCCAAATATGTTGGGCCACACAACAAGAGGTCAAAGACTTGTGTGTGGGTTCCCAAAGCACTTGTGACAAATGTGAAAGAACCCAAGCAAATTTCGGTACCTAAAAACAGAGCTTAACTTGTTTTGTAGGACTATGTCTCCGGAGGGTCAAGTTGGGTGATTGAAAGTGGATGCACCAATCATATGACCGGAGACAAAAAGATGTTCAAGTCATTTGAGCCAAGTCAAAACAAAAATGAGTACATTACTTTTGGTGACAATAGAACGGGACAAGTACTAGGTTATGGTAAAGTTCCTCTTACTGCTTCGTATTCACTTTATAAGGTTATGCTTGTTGATCACATTGACTTCAATCTATTGTCCATTTCGCAATTTTGTAAAATGGGCTATGATTGCTTTTTCAATGAATGTGGTGTGACCGTCTATAAGAGAAGTGATGGCTCGGTTGTTTTTAAGGGTGTGCTTAAAGAAAAGCTTTATGTTATGGATTTCTCCACGGATGAAGCTAGACTTGGTACATGCTTATTAGCAAAATCCAAGATGGGGTGGTTGTGGCATAGAAGGCTAGCCTATGTTGGTATAAGAAATCTTCACAAACTCCAAAAGGGTGACCATATCATAGGACTAACCGATGTGTATTTTGAGAAATATAGAATTTGTAGTGCATGTCAAGCGGGAAAGCAAGTTGGAGCCTCACATCCCTCCAAGAGCGTGATGACAACCACAAGACCATTGGAGATGTTGCACATGGACCTTTTTAGCCCTATCTCCTATATAAGTATTGGTGGTAACAAATATGGTCTTGTAATTGTTGATGATTTTTCTCGCTTCACGTGGGTATTGTTTTTGCATGACAAAGGTGAAGTTAAAGAGATGCTAAAAACATTCATGAAAAGAGCATAAAATGAGTATGAAGTCAAGATCAAGAAAATAAGAAATGATAACGGCACCGAATTCAAGAACATCCAAGTTGAGGAATACCTTGATGAAGAAGGCATCAAGCATGGATTTTTGGCACCCTACTCCCCTCAACAAAATGGGGTGGCCGAAAGAAAGAACCGCACACTCATTGAGATGACAAGAACAATGCTTGATGAATACAAGACGTCCGACCGTTTTTGGGCCGAAGCCGTCAACACCGCATGCCATGCCTCCAACCGTTTGTATCTCCACCGACTATTGAAGAAAACACCATATGAGCTACTAACCGGTAACAAGCGTAATATTTCCTACTTTCGTGTTTTTGGGAGGAAATGTTTTTTGCTAAACAAGAAACCCAAGACTTCAAAGTTTGCTCCAAAAGTTGATGAAGGTTTCTTGCTTGGTTATGGGTCGAATGTTCATGCCTATCGTGTGTTTAATAAAACCACCGGTTGTGTTGAAATTTCAACATTTGATGAATCTAATGGCTCTCCAGGGGGTAATCACTAGATCTTAAGTTAGTAATTTTTGTGAACATTACTCTTTTGTCTCTTCTATGGAGCCATTTAGGGTAGAACAAGCACTTGAGGATTCGGGTTGGGTGATGGCCATGCAAGAGGAACTGAACAACTTCATAAGAAATTGTTGTGGGATGGCCATGCACTTGGAGGAAAGACTAAAGAACAAGAATGTTGTGGGAACCAAGTGGGTCTTCCGCAACAAACAAAATGAAGATGGTGTTGTGACAAGAAACAAGGCAAGGCTCATGGCAAAAGGGTATTCACAAATAGAAGGTTTGGATTTTGATGAAACCTATGCCCCCATAGCAAGACTTGAATCAATTAGAATATTACTTGCTTTTGCTACTCACCATGATTTTAAGTTGTATCAAATGGACGTGAAAAGTGCATTCCTCAATAGGCCAATAAAGGAAGAAGTGTATGTGGAGCAACCACCGGGCTTTGAAGACCCTAAGTATCTTAATCATGTTTATAAACTCCATAAGATGCTCTATGGGCTTAAGCAAGCTCCAAGAGCATGGTATGAATGCCTTAGGGACTTTCTTGTTAAGAAGGGGTTCGTCATTGGCAAGGCCGATGCTACTCTCTTCACAAAGCGTTTTGGCAATGATATATTTGTGTGCCAAATATATGTCGATGACATTATATTTGGTTCTACTAACCAAACTTTTTGTGATGAGTTTAGCAAGATAATGACCAAGAGGTTCGAGATGTCCATGATGGGAGAATTAACGTTCTTTCTAGGCTTCCAAGTAAAACAACTCAAGGAGGGCACCTTCATATGTCAAGCCAAGTACACACAAGATCTATTGAAGAAGTTTGACCTGGACAAGGCAAAGCCATCAAAACTTCCATGCCAACAAATGGCCACCTTAACCTCAACAAAAAGGACAAGTCCGTTGATCAAAAGGTATACCGCTCCATGATAGGTTCTTTGCTTTATCTTTGTGCATCTAGGCCCGATATCATGCTTAGTGTGTGTATGTGTGCACGTTTTCAAGCCGCTCCTTTGGAGTGTCACATGGTGGCCGTAAAGAGAATATTAAGATATTTGGTTCACACACCCAACCTAGGGCTTTGGTACCCCAAGGGTTCAAAGTTCAACCTATTAGGCTATTCCAATGCGGATTATGCCGGGGATAAGGTAGATAGAAAGAGCACCTCCGGGACATGCCAATTCCTGGATAGGTCCCTAGTGTCATGGTCATCCAAGAAACAAAATTTTGTTGCACTTTCCACGGCCGAAGCGGAGTATGTTGCAGCCGGTCGTTGTTATGCACAACTATTTTGGATGAGACAAACTCTAAGGGACTACGATTACAAGTTGAACCGTGTTCCTCTTCTATGTGACAATGAGAGTGCCATAAAGCTTGCTTACGACCCCGTTGAGCATTCGCGCACAAAGCACATAGATATCCACCACCATTTTTTGAGAGATCATTCTATCAAAGGGGATATAGGAGTTAGTCATGTGCGAACCGAAGATCAACTAGCCGACATATTCACCATGCCCCTAGAGAAGAGATTTTGCTATCTTAGGAGTGAACTAAATATTCTTGACTCAAGTAATGTGATGTAGAGGATGTGCACATCTAAATGGTGATTGTCTTATTATCGCAAAAATCATTGCTTTATGTCAAAAATCTATTATTTTTGCTATTGAGGTTATTTCTTGATCACTAGATCAAATCTCGTCAAAATATGGTCAATGTTATGTATTGTTGATTGTTGGCTGACCATATGATGTCAAGATGTCTTCTTGTCCATCAAAAACCTATTTTGAAAACTTCTCCTATCCTTTTCTGTGCTCTGTTCAGTCTGATCTTAAGAGGATCAGCACTGCCGGTTTTCCCATCAGCACTGCCGATAGTTAGTCCATCAGAGAAGGCTCTCTGCCTGGGACTTTTGTCCCTCTGGTTGCCCTCACCGGCACTGCCGATGCACACCATCGGCACTACCGATGAGGAATGTAACCCTGAGCACTACCCTGCACCGACACTGCCGATGCCCATCATCGGCACTGCCGATACGGGACCAGAGGTTTGAAATTGGCTCGGCCCCCTCACGGGACCGAGCCCTCTATCAGTTGCAACTTTTCTCGCCGCCTCTCTCTCTCTCTCTCTCTCTCTTCCCAACCCTAACCAAAGCCAATCCACTCCAAAACCTTGAAAATCTTCGTGGAATCAAGAGGGAAGTGGATCAAATCAACTTCTACAACTTCCCTCCTCCATCTCATCCCGGATTTGAAGGAGCTTTTTGAAGGTATTTTTGAAAATCTCCATCTTTTGAATCTCGTAATGCCTCATATTTTTGCGTAACTTCACTTGATAGAGATGTTCATCTAGGAGTAATTTACTCACCCCTGTAATTTGGTAGAGTTTTAGTGGCTAAATTTCAATTTTTAGTGGTTTTAGGGTTTCAATCCCTCTCGATCAGCACTGCCGATAGCCCCCATCGGCACTGCTGATCGAGAGATTTTGAAACCCTAAGTGACTGTTGCACAGTCTGTTTGGATTGATCAACACTGTTGATGGTAGCCATCGGCACTGCTGGTTGGGCCAACCAGAGAGCATTTTCACTCGAGCTGCTCTCTATTTGACCCATTGGCACTACCGATGCCTCCCATCGGCACTGCCGGTCATGGCATAGAGACAACAGTTCTGTACTCTGTTGATGCAATTTTCTCATACCACTTCTCCTCTTCTTGACAGATGGCAGGTGGCAAGAGGCAGAAGCATCCGGGCACTCCCAGTGACTCCGACGAGGATTTCGACCCTACTGCCTCTCCCCTTGCTCGACGAGGTGGAGGTGGCAAACGGGGCAGAGGTGGAGATTCCGGCCTAGCCACCTCACGTGGTTTTGGCCTTGGTCGTGGGAAGGGCAAAGGCAAAGCCCTTCCACCTCCCTCTCCCTCTCCCAGTGCTGATGAGGAGAGTGAGGAAGGCTTAGAGGAAGAGGAGGCTCAGCGGGAGGATGACACTGGTGATGAGGAGGGTGATGAGTCTAGGGATGAGGTCATCCATGAGCCTGTCCATGGACCCATGCGCTCCTCAGTCACATATCAGATGTTGGCACCTCAGGTGTCTGAGCAGTTCAGGATCCCAGTGGCTCCGTCCAGGGATGAGATGAGAGAGTACCGCCACAGTAATCCCTGGACCCAGCCCAAGCACCCAGACATCATAGATATCAGATTTTGTGATATGACTCAGGTTGCCTGGTACAAGAACATCCTGAAGAAGACCGCTCAAAGAGTTGCTCCCATAAAGTGCATTGACTAGGACATGATGGCAGCAGCTAATGATCCTACTTTTTAGCTGATACGGGCAGAGTGTGACAGGAGGAACTTGACAGATATCATGGGCCTGCATTAGCACTGGAATGATGAGATCATTGCCCAGTTTTACTCCACTCTATGGATTGAGCTTGAGGAGGAAAATCACATGGACTCCAAGCTGCACTAGACTATTGAGGGTAACCGCTTCACTGTCACATACTTCAACTTCTCTCAGATTCTTGGCTTTGATGAGACTGACAGAACGAAGCCCAAGGCGACCATCTTTGATCCTCAAGAGGAGAGTTGAGTGGGCCTTTATGTATGATGCCCGCTATGCAAACCCTAAGCATGGGGTTGAGTTCGGCTCATATCATGGCATGACGCCTTACTTTCGAGTTCTCAACAACATTCTTAGAGTGACTTTGACTTCTAAGGTGGGGGATCATACTCATATTCTGAGCTCCACCAAGATCTTGATGTTTGCTATGAGAGAGGGAGCAGAACCATTCAACGTGTTTGACTTCATATGGACAGAGATCCTCTACAACTCCTACACTAGCAAGGCTTCTCTGATCTATGCTCCTTTTATCATGAAGATGATTCTGCGTGTTGCGGGTTGTCAGTTCATTTGTGATCACAAGCATCCTTCAGTCACGTCGAAGAGGTTTCCTCTCATTGTCACACCTCCTAAAGATGGATCTCCTCCAGCGGCCTCAGATGCCCCTTAGACTTCAACAACAGCAGCAGCCGCCGCAGCAGCAGGTCCTAGTACTGCCCCATGCAGTTGCTCGTCCAAGGTCACCCGTGCTATCAAGTTGATGTTTTGCATATGCCGGGACACAACGGTTGTAGTACAAGAGCAGCAAGAGATGCTTACTCAGATGAGATCAGATATGGTTACTCTTGCCACCTCTGCTAGTGTTCAGCTGCCACCCCCTATGGAGCTCACTCCTCTGCCAGATATCACCTCTTATGATGATTCATAGGGCTTCTACACTCAAGCGTCACTGATGGTCCAGCCTGCAGGCAATGATAATGACGAGGACAATGACGCTGACAGTGCGGATGAGTGACTTCGTGTGCCTCTGTTTTCGCTTTTCCCTTTTTGGTGTTGTGATGCCAAAGGGGGAGAAGTACTTATCTTTTAGTCTTATTATTTTGTGAGGTGTGAGAGTGATGGACAAGTTTGTGCTCGTATGGTGTGTAAAACAATTTGCTATGTTTGTTCTTGTAAACCTCTATTTATGCTTTATGAGTTCTTGTGTCATTCATGTCTTTTATGATGATGTATTGTTGGTTTTCGATTTCTAGATGCATTTGTGTGAAGATTCTTGTCATTTGCATTGTTTCTCGCTTTATTGCTTAATTATTGCAAATTGACTTTATGCATGCCTTTAGGGGGAGCTCTTATATTTTTTTTAAATATGTGCATCGTTATTTTTTTATTATTACTTCTCACATGCACACACTTAGGGGGAGCTCCACATATCTTTTATATCATAAAATGAATCTTATTGTAATTTTCTCTAAAGTTTAGTTGTATTGTCATCAATCACCAAAAAGGGGGAGATTGAAAGTACATCTAGGCCCCTAATTTTGTTTTGGTGATTGATATCAATATAATTAAGAATGGACTAATGTTTTTATTTAGCATGTGTATAGATTATTATCTCAAATTGATGAATGAAAGGTATTAAAATAAAAAGAGAAAAGGAGGTGGTCATTTATCTCAAATTGAAAGTCCAAAATCTACTCAAGAATGAAAATCATGGAGTTTTTGTTTTTTATTTCTTGAGTATAGATAAACCGTACTATCAAGAGGGGTATAATTCACAAATATGGTAAAATCAAATGCTTAAATTTCCCCTTAACACCACCTCTGTCGCCCTTTGTTTTTCCCTTCATCAGCAGTGCCGGTGGCCTCCATCGGCAGTGCCGGTGGCCTCCACCGGCAGTGTCGATCCCCCTTCCCAGAGGCGATGTAATGCCCAGGCACTTCTCTGGCTTCTGTCTTGCCAGCATCGACAGTGCCGTTCTCTCCATCTAGAGAAGGCTGTTCTCTCTGGCTTTCTGACTGTTGCTCATCGGCAGTGCCGGTTGGTCCTCCCAGAAAGTCACTCTCTCTGTCTGGCTCTGGCTATAGCTCATCGGCAGTGCCGGTCTTCTGATCGGCAGTGCCGCTCCCCTTCCCACAGAGACTGGTTTTTCTCGGGCTCTCTGGCTGACAGCGATCGGCATTGCCGGTCAAGGTCTTCAAAGACCACTTTCTTCTCTGTGGCTGCCTCACCGGCAGTGCTGATGTTCTGATCGGCACTGCTGGTGCGAGACAATTTTTTGTCAGAAACCCTACCGGCAGTGTCGATGGCTCGATCAGCAGTGCCGGTGCGGGACGTCCAGTCAGGCCAACAACTCTTTTTGAGCCCTTTGTATAAAAGGCTTTCACCCCACTTCGTGCCAACAGTCTCCAACCTGAAAATCATGTGGCACTTTTGAGCTTCACTCTCCTCACTTTCCCTCTCCAAGTCAAATCTTCATTCTTTAAGCTAGGGTTTGAGGGAGCCATTGTTTTCTAGTGAAAAGAGCACCATTCCACTCTTAAGCATTCGATTTAATCATCTTTGTGACTTGTGCTTGTTACTCTTAGAGATTTGCTTCTAGACGGTTAGCGGTGCCCGTAGAGCTCCCAACTTGTGTGGTGACGTCTCGTAAAGTTTGTATCACCCTCCCGCAAGGGAATTGATAGTGGAGAATTTAAGCTCGATCTTTATGGTCGCTTGAGTGAAAATAGGGTTGAAAGAGACTCGGTCCTTTGTGGACTTCTCAACGGAGACGTAGGGTTCTTTGTGAACCCGAACTTCGGTAACAAATCTTGTGTCTTGGTGTGCTCCTTATTTTATTTGTTGTTTATTTATTCATACTCTAAAGTTTGCTCTTGTATATACTTAAATTACTAGATCTTTGTTTAGTTGTCTTTTATTGTTGTAGGGCTTTTTTTCTACTATTGTTACAGTCAAATATCACTTAGTAACTGCGAAACCACTTAAACCTAGTTTTCACTCGACTGTCTGCTCATCCATCGACACTGCCGATCACCCATCGACAGTGGCCATTGGCACTGCCAATACCCATCACCGGCACTGTCGGTCAGACTGATAAATTTGTTTAAGTCAAATTTTACAGGATTTTTAGATTTGTCTATTCACCCCCCCTCTAGATAACTTTCAGTTACGTCGATATCAACGTAATCTTATCATAGCTACTACCTTGATACCAACCTATTTTGATACTGTACCATGAACGAGAGCAATATTTTCTATCAGCCAAAGTGACTGAAGTGACAGATAAGAGATGCAAATTAGATCACAGAATAAAAAAATAGTAAATTTTCAATGACAAATAAGAGGTTGTAAAATTTTCAATGATAAATAAAAGTTTACATTTTTTTATTAAAACAGTAATTTATAAAAATATTTTCTACCATTAAAACTATATTGTAACAACGCTCTCACCACATAGTCGTCATCCTACGTCTCATCATGCCATGGGTCGGCGTCCCACCATGTCACCACGTAGATTATGTGACGCACCAGAGGCGATAGACCATGACCAAATAAATGCATAAAGCTTATATTTGATAACATAAGATTAAATTTTTACCATGAGCTCTTTAAAACACAACAATGCACACATAATAATTGGTGGTGAACGGCTCAACGTATTTTGATTGGTAGAATGTGATGCTCGACAATGTGGTGGGAGCAAGTTGTTTAAAGAATTAATATAAAGATAATTACATATCTAAAAACATGAGACTAAACTTTCACCGTGAGTCCATTGAGACATGACGATGCACACGTTAATTGGTGGAGAGCGGCTCAACGTGTTTTGATTAGTGGAGTGTGAAGCTGAATAACATGGTGGAAGCAAGTCACTTAAAAAATTAGTATATAAACATTTATAGAAAATCTATATTATAATTTATAACACTGTATAAAAATATTTCATTGATAAATTTCTAGTCGTTTTCATTCACTCCGGGTGTCACGATGCAAAATCCGCTCCGAACACACGAAAAACCTACACCCAAGGGGAAAGAAACGAGCAGAAAGCCACCCCAAAACCAAACCCTCTCGTCTTCCCCCCTTCTCTCTGAGGCCTCTCCGCTGGGGCAATCTCAAGCTCAGGAGCTCGCTGCCGCCTGCCGTGGTATGCGTCTCTATCCCCCGAGTCTTTACTAAGCTCCAATCTATCATCTCAACCCCTCGATATTTCTGATTTTATGGGCAAATTTTTGGAATTTTTCTAGGCAAGATTGGCTCGATCTTGCTTCCCCAAGGAGGACGATTTTGTTTGGGTTTTAGCATATCTGCGAGGGACCTGCGCCAGGCGGCGCCATCGTGATGGCGGGCGCGAAGGCAGATGCCAACACGGAGGCGGGGGACGCAGCCGCCGGCGGCGGCGGAGGCGGGGGAAGCGGCTCCTTTAGCGAGCAGAGACTGGCCGAGAAGCTCAACAAGCTCAACAATTCGGCGGCGAGCATCCAGAGTATCCTTTCCCGTGGTTTCTTCCTTGCACGCTAGCAAGTTAAAATTCCTGTTGTTTTGATTAGTCCAGTACCGTATACAAGTAAAGCCCTAGATCGCAAATTGAAATGTACGTGAGTTAAAACTAGCTTTGTGATCCCGTTTGGCCCCTCGAAGTATGCCTCTTAAGCTGCTCTATTGCTCCATAGTGGTATATATATCCGTCTTCTTCTGCTCATGTAGTGCACATTGTTGCTAGTTTTGATTCACATGAGTATACAACTTATTGAGTTTATATGTCATAGACTAATATTTCGAGTGTCTTTGGGTTGTAGTGTCTCTCTTGGTTCCCCTTTTTCTTGGGGGGATAGTTTTATTGTTGTGCGTTAGTGGTGAGCCAGAGTGCAAGCTTTGGACTTACTAGCTTAGTGGTTTATTTAGTTTTGTATGTTATTATCACTGTCGATGCTACAAGAGGGAAAATGAAATGTGCAGGCTGCCTTCCAGGTAACTGTTGCTCCTCTTAAGAGCATCCCCAACAGCCCATGTAGAATTTGATCATCTCTGAAGGAGACAAGAGTCCATTTCTTTGTTAAGATTTAGACTGTCAACATTTATTTTATGACCACTTATTGATTCATAGTAAGAGCGAACTCTTGTGCTGACTCTTAAATGAAATGAGGTTGACAAAAAGAAGCGTTAACAATCGATTATACGTTTGGGGTTGCTAATACGAAATCCTATCAATGGTTCAACTTGTTTCTTGTTCGGGGGTAAAATATTCATGCCTCTTGAGGGTTTTGTCTCCGGGAAATGACAAACAATGGCAGGGGCTCATACAACATTAGGTATCTCCGATTTTAATGTTTTATACTAAATTAGTGAGCAAAAATAATTAAAAAAAACACATTCTTTCGATAGGGAACTTAAGTTTGGCATGTACTTTGGATTTCTAAACATCAAATGATTTCCTCTATTTTTCCATTATAGTAGTGGTATGCAGTAAGCCTCTTGTATTTCTAGAAGGGCTAGTGAGTCATGTAATCTAAGATCGTTTCTAATCCTTGAAAACAATAGCTTA
The DNA here is from genome assembly GCA_030378355.1 of Eleusine indica. Taxonomy (NCBI): domain Eukaryota; kingdom Viridiplantae; phylum Streptophyta; class Magnoliopsida; order Poales; family Poaceae; genus Eleusine; species Eleusine indica. The sequence continues at coordinate 54,882,558 of CM059494.1, forward strand.
TACTACCGTCTTATTTTGCTGGTTGTAAACTGTAACGGTGAACCAACTTGTCCTCTATCATTGTACATTCTATTTTTATTCCGAGTCAGTTAATCAGTTCATTGATTTAACATCCTATGCTGATTTCAACGTGATCCTACCATAGATACTACAGGACTATATTGTACGGGAGCAACATTTAGCATCATATTCTGCAAACGTCTCTATTCACCTGCATATTAGGAACGAGTGCTTCTACCATATACAATACATCCATCCTTCAAATAATATAATGACTGTTAGTTGAGATACAGAACGAAACCATTTATTGCACATAGAAACCATTTTGACAAGTTGTGTGCTTTGCATCCTGTGTAATGTGTGCGTTGCATCCTGTGTGACAGCTTTGTGCCACTTATTTTCTAGGTTCGTAGCTAGCTAATGTGAACTTTTATGTACCTCAAAATATTGAGCTCGTGTCTCACATGCCATTGATTTGTATCCAACCCATGGATATCACCCCTTGGTAACTTTCTGCAACCCACACTCATCCATATTCCTGATGTCATGGTAATAACTAAACCAAATGTTTTACATGCAAATATCCTTCTTCTTTTTTCTCTCTCTTTTGGGGTGTATATTCAACAACATTTACTATCAGTCTATCCAGTTAGAATGATCCCTGAAACTGTGGACCGTATCCCATTGGCTGGTAGGTTTGTTGATGTGGCAAAGATGAAACCCCTATATAACTGGGTGACACAAGGTCATATGCATTCTTTTCCTTCTTCTATGGACTAAATTTTTGTGCTTAATTTGTCTTGGCATGATGTAGTTTGATGATGCAATTTTCTGAGTGGACAGCCACTGTGCATGACGTAATTTTCTATGGTTAGTGGACAACCATATTAAATTGTATCTATGTCCTCATTTCCTATCACTATGCATGATGCAAAATTTAATCAGAGCGTCCCTTTTTCTCCCTCCTTTCACAGTTTGAATCTAGATTGCTATAATTGTATTATTCTTTTGTATTTCTTAATTCTCAAGTAGCACTTTCACAATGGTGCATTTTTCACCGTAAGAGAGCCAGAAGGGTTGTAGACACATGGGAGAAGCAATTTAACAGTGCAATCAACGATAAGAAAATATCGTACCTTTATCTATCAAATGACATCTTGCAAAACAGCAAACGCAAGGGAGGAGAATATGTGAATGAGTTCTGGAGGGTTCTTCCTAGATCACTGAAATATGTCTATGAAAATGGGGAGGACGAAGGAAAGAAAGTGGTGGCAAGATTAGTAAGTTTCTTACCTTTTGCTGTGACATGCTTATTGCTTTGCATTCCGGCAACTATGTTTGTTCTGGAATGGTTGTTCGAGTGCTTTGTTCCTTGTCCTAGAATACTGGGGTGAATCTAACCAATGTCAGTATCATCATGGTACAGTAATACCGTTGATTTAATGTTCACTGTTGTTTAGTTAATCTAGTAACTATTGAAATTGCAATTTGTTGCTAATTTATGTTATTTGATTCTTCCTCTGGTATATTTATCTGGATTCCCAGTATTTATCTGCCCTCTGGTGTGTTTTTGAAAGCATGGTCATTTGTGGTGCATTGTGCAGACATACATATAGCATGCTACAGGCCATACGACTGTTGATGAGAGTGAATATACTATTAGTTTCTAGCCCTTTCTTTCTTGATAGTCACGAGTTTTATGAATGCATATTTTACCACAAAGATTCTTGTTTGATATTGAGTTGCATACAGACATTTTCTCACTGGTCTTTATTAAATGTTTAAATATTTTAATGGAGTACCATTATCAGATTTTCTTGGATTTTCAGTCTATGCTGTGAACATGTTTATTAGGGCACCAAATTTCATTGACACTTGATCAATTATGCTATCAGTGACTTTGGCCAGTATCATCTACTTTGTTTATTATGACTACAAGTCTACAATTGGAATTATTTCCTTGAATAAAGTTCAGAATTGGAAATCTAAGTTTTTCAATCCTTTTCTTTGGAACTGCAGATAGGGATATGGGATGAACGAAAGGTCTTTGGATCACGTATCGAAAGTCTGAAAGATGATATTCTTGGTGGCAGCCTTCCTACACTAGACAGCAATGAGAAAAATTCAAATCCTAGCTCTAATCCATCTTCAAATTCCAAATCTGCAAGGAAGGATTCCAGTACAACAGTTAAAGTAAATTTTCTATAATCCTCTGACACAATTTCGTTTTCTTGTATTTCGGATTGATTTAGCATATTTAATTGAACTAGGAGTTGCTTTTATATTTATGATCTTTTATTACAGAAACTGATTGTTGGTGGAATGCCTGAAAAAATTGTAACTGCATACCAAAGTGTTCTTGATAAACATTTTGATGAAGATACAGCTCTAAATAAATGCAAGAGTACTGTTGTTGTTTTAGAGAATATTAATAAAGATGCAGAAGATGCTTGTAAGCATGGTAAGATTTTGCTTCCCTTTGTTCTTTCTTTAATGTCATGAATGACTGCCTTCAAGGAAATTTGCTGCCCCCATTCTTATGTATTGTTCTATTGTGGCCTGCATTTTTTCTTAAGGTATTCAGCAAGGATCATCATTGATCTCCAACCTTCAAGAACAGGAAACAATCCTAAAGCAGTGCATTGAGCAACTTGAAGGTGTCGACTCGGTGAGGGCAACTTTGATCAATCAGTTAAGAGAGGCCCTCAGTGAACAGGTCTTAAGCACTCTTTTGATCTTTATCACGTGTTCTATTTTGATTGCATGTCTCGTACAGTCATCTCTGAGCTTGATTTTCTTATGTATAACAGGAATCAAAGTTGGAGCTTCTTCGTAGTCAGTTGCAAGTAAGCGCTATTCTTTTATATCCTCGTATCGTTATTCTCTCTCTCTCCTTTTGTGAGTATGCTATTGTCCATTTCATTACTGTTTGCTGATATTTTCTGGAAATTCGCATCAGTGGTCGTTTTTTATGATGCTTTTACTCTTAATGCCCAACTACATAGGCTTTTGTTAACAAAGCATTTTCTTGTAATATCTGTAAGGATTCTCACCGAGTTACTAGGTTTTTGCGTTGTGCCAGCTGTTTTATCCTTGTCAATCTTCTTGAACCCTGATGGCACCTAGAATGTTCCATTCAATGTTAGGCTTAAGTGGAGTTTGCTTTGTAAGTTGTAAATGCCTTCCAATTGACGAAGTTATTTAAATGAATAGTTCTGATAATACAATTACGAAAGAACAACAGACATGCCCAAATGTATAGAGATAACATAGTCCTATTTCTTAAAGCTCAAACATGTTGAAAATGCCAACCTATTCTGCTTCAATAGCATCTTGACTAGTTTGAATTGCCTTCTACTGCATCAGCCAAACAATAGGCTGATGGTATCTTTAACATCTCCCAACCTGGCTTGCATTTCTCTGTTCGATGGGCATGTGCTGATAGCAAAATAAGACTGTTGATGAGCCAAGTATATGTGCTGTTACACGTCAAGTTTAGTACATAATTTTAGTGAAGACACCTCTGCTTTAGAATTGTTTTGTTCATCCCTTGTTGCCTTGTCTATCCAATGCGGATGCGATTAGCTTTTGAAGATTACCATGTATGTTGGTTATAGTATCTTCTCTGCCACTATTTGTCTATTAGCAATTGTACAAGAATTTACTATAGTTGTAGTCTCTAATTTCTGATTCAATCTCTAAAATAGGTTGCTCGAGGACAAGCTGAATGTGTTTTGCAGCTAAGACGACGTCTTAATGTTGCCCCTATTATCAATGGCATGGGATCTAGTTCTAGTCCAATCATGAATGCTCCTCCATCGGAGCAAACATCTATAATGATGCAGAGTTCTGGAGTAAGGCCGATGTCTCCCCAGTTACCACTGCATCCAGCCACCTCAGTTCCCGGTACAGTTGGTGTAGTGGGTGATGAACCCAAAAAAACAGCAGCAGCCATGGCAGATAAACTTGCCTCTTTGGCTGCACCTGAGGAACTGTTGTCCTCCATTTTCAATTCCCTGAAAGCTCAGCATGCTGCTTCTATAAATAGCGGATCTCCTTCTGAAGAAAACTCTGCAGGGCCACCAGGTTTCCAGCTCGAAAAGAGGCCTAGGATTGAGAGACCCACAAATGCTAGTGATAGTGTGGGTACTCCTTCCTCTTTTGGTCAAGTGACACAAGTGCAACAACAGATCGGTGGAGTGCCGACTTCTGTTGGAGGCATGCTACAACCAACACCTGCGAACCAAGCACCAGGTTCATTTCCACCGACTCCACCACCATTGCCATCTCTATTGCCACCGCTCATGCAACAATTTGGCCAAAATACTGGAGGAATAATGGGACCTTTTGGTATGATGGCCAGCTCTATGCCACCTCCACCTCCATTGCCCAACATCCTGTCAGCAGGTTATGCAACGCCCAGTGGACCACCACCTCCACCGCCACTTCCACCAGCTCCGGGCCAACCCCAGCAGCAGTCTCCACAGGCACCACAACAATCACCGACATCTGCTGGATTCTTTCATTCATCAGGCATTGGGTTCTTCCCACCGGTGCAGGTGCAGCAATCTCCATCTGTTCAACGACAGTAACTCAATGGCAACCATTGGGCTAAATGCAGCACAAGGTTGTGCTAGTTTTGTATATTAAACAATAATCCTTGGGTATTGAGATTCTAGTCAACTGGTCCTGCAAAGAAAGCAGGACCAATGCTCATGGATCGGAAAAATCTGTAGAATAGGCATGTGGCTGTCGTGATGTATAACTGACGTTGAACTCTTTCTGTTTTATGTGTAGTAGTTAGACACTTGTTTTTTGGGTTCTTTGTGCTGCTCCTTAATTACACCTGAGGCAACAAGGTGACTTTGTTGCTTAAGAAGAGTCGCCCAATGCTAAAACAGTTTTAGGGCTGAAACAGCTGTAGAACTTACTGGTCATAGTCTTATAGATGTGATGTGAACTGCAAATATTTGTTCTGTTCAAGTTTATTTATTAATTTTTTTATTATAGTGTCTGGATCGAAATTACTGTTTTCCTTCATTTGGTTCCTACACAACAGCTGGTTTGAAGCAAGGTATGGTGATTTAAATGAGATGAAGTCAACAAAGACGACTTTTGTGAATAAATTCTTTGTATAATAGCCAGTTTGCTGAAGTTATTTTGTACAATGGTCAGTTTAGCCAATTGTAATTAAATCAGAACTACACACTATTGCTTCCTAGACCAAGGGCTCAAAGGCGGCAACGATTATTAGGTAAAGAAAATGAGTATCAAGCACAGATTGATCCCAAATTGGCACCAGTGGGTAGAAGCTGGCATTTTCCCCCCCAATTCCATCTCGTGGAATGTCATAGCAACTTGAACCCTCGGTGTGGCCTAATCAGAGAATCTCATACATAACTAGACACTAGTGACCTGGCACTCTGCAGGCAAAGTACATTCACCGCATAGCTAGCACTATACATCAGATTAGTACCGTCTACAAGGAAAAGTACAGTAACTACAAAAAAATCATCAGGTTAGTACCACCTACAAGAACCAATGACATCTCTATAATAAGTAACTACAAAAAAGTTGCTATCCAAGGGAAGGAAAAAAAAAAAAAAAAGGAACACCAAGCTGCTAGCTTGTTAGTTGTGACAAGGTAATGACCGGAAGATGAGAGCTAATTACTAATTCTGCCTGGGATTGGAATGACTCCGTGGCGCAGGCTTCATGCTGGCGTTGAACTCCATTTTCGGCTTCGATCTGCCCGGCGCTCTCATCGTCTGATTGATGCCGTTGTTCTTGATATGGAATGTGTTGGTTGCCGTGGCCGTGGTCACTGCTGGTTGCAGCCGTAGCAACCTTCTAGCTCCAAGGTGATGCGGCACCAAACCTTTTCCGGCATTGTTGCCAAGAAAGAAGATTGTTGGTGATGCTTCTGTTGTCGTAGTACTCAGGATCAGGAGAAGATGGAGCAAGATCATGGTGCTCATGGCTGTGCTGCTGCATCGAGGAACCTTCATCTGCAGAGCCTTTGAGCTGGTGGCTTGTCACTTGTGAGCAAAAGGCAGGACTGGTAGATCCAGAGGGTGCTGGCTTGGAGTGATCGATGTAGAATGTCTTTCTCTGCTGTTTGGAGAGTGTTAGTAACTGCGAGCTGTGTATATATACTGTGTTGGGCAGTTAACATGTGTGCAGAGTGGAAGCACGCTACTTCCACTACCCAGGAACATGCAGAGAACATGCTGGTCTTCTTCTCCGTATCTTTAGTAATGTAGGGGACCGAAAGGGCGAACCGTGGAGCATATGGGCGAGCTGTGTGAACATGTCTCATCTAGGGATGAGATCTGCATCAATTTCTTAATTTTGCAGGGGAGAAGCCCTATAATGAGCTCTCAGTCTCTTTGACTAAAATGTCTAAAATACCTTGTTTTTTCTCTAAGTTGGTTGGATACTAATTCGTACTTGTCATACCACTGTCGAGCTTCCATTCACAAGAGGACCAAGGAAAGAAGGAAATAATCAAAGAAGCTACATTGTCGCCTGCTACTTATTTTCTCATCGGATGCATTATGGTAATAATAAATACATTAAATGAAATCATATCATGAAATTGATGTGTTAAATAAAAATAATATATTTAATTGTATTGCATAATTAATCAAAATTGGGGACGTAGCTCAACTGGTAGAGCGCTATTCAAATGCGTGATAGAGGCTTGGGGTTCGACTCCTCACATCTCCAAGGTGTTTTTCTTTCTATCTTTCTCAATAGTTCGATTTAATTGGTAGGATCAAAAATTAATTATGGAATAATGCTTTTGTCTCATTTGTTTGTTCTCTCTCTCAACGGCTCTGTTTGAGACATCCATCAGCTCGTCAAACGCTTTTTTCAGTACAGACGATCGAAATCATAAAGGCCGACCATGTGGTGTTCATTTTTGAGACTTTGACCAATATAACTACCAGTATTTGTTATCCGGCGGTATAAATAAACTGGAGGCGGTTCTGTCAAAGCTGTGCCTCGTCATCATGTGATCAGATCAGATCTCAAATTTGATTTTTGGATAACAGTTATATAGGATAGCTGAATCTCATTTATCTGTGCGTGCTAACAATAATGTACCAAGCAAACTCCACATGCGGATCGGGACCAGTATGCATTGTGAGCGGTGTACGGCCAGTGGGTCACAAACGTATCAGGGACAGATAACATGCTCCTTCCTTTGTAACAGCAGTAGCTCTGCACTCCTGTCACCAGAGTAAATTCGGACATTACATATCCAATATTCCGATTCAACCACAGAATCTACCTGTGTCTCAACTCTGAAGATGGCTATTGCAGATGTGGACGTTGTATGCTCGAGGATGACCTTGTTGAACACAGTATACCAATTGAAAATGCATGCCATGATCGACTTAAACTATGGGTCACTAACTAACTGCGACCGACACTCCACAGTTTTTTCAAAAGACAAATGGCATTCCACATGGAAGAAGGGTTGGCCAAGGACCATCTGTCTCTCAAGTTAAGCAGGTTTGACCGGCCGGCTAGCAAGTAATGGCATTGCTCCTTCTAATCCCGCACTGCTATCTAATTGGGATTGGGACATTCTTGGCCTTTTTGCTCGTGGACAATAGGGGTAGATGCTGAAGTAACATGGGGCATTGGAAGTCTACATGGCCACATGCTGTTTTAGAAGTACATGTCAGGAAATGCGACTTTCTGAAGTGGACTGGACGATTCACGCTCTGCAAACTTCACACAACCAACTGATCTTAATTCGCTAATGCAGTCATAACAGAGTATGCTATCGAAGAAAAACCAAAACGCTCCACTCGTATACTTCGATCGAGCAGGAGATGGGGGTCATCATAGAGCCGGCCGTCGATGAGTTTCCTACACCCATTAGTCCGCTCGCGTCGGTATTTCGTAGGGAGGTGCGCGGTCACCACAACCTGAGCTTTAATCAACATTTTCCATATTATCTGCAAAAGGGATTTGAAGTGCAGAAGTTGGATACCTGCCTTCGATCGATCACGATTTAAAGTAGATTTTGGTTAAGAGCTGAATGCCCATTGTCGATTCTTTGTAATTTTTAGAGCAGTTGAAGGACATGAAAACTATGTAAAGAGAAACATATTAAACAATTAACTAAAATTGGGGATGTAGCTCAATTGGTAGAGCACTATTCAAATGCGTGATAGAGGCTTGGGGTTCGACTCCTCACATCTCCATTATTTTTTTCCTCTTAATTGTTCGATGTATATTCAGTCCGCCTGATTAAAAAAAAAATCCCCTTAATTGTTCGATGTATATTCAGTCCGCCTGAGATTAAAAAAAAATTCTCTGTATACAGAGACATTCGATCTGTTCGATATATCCGGCGACCGGCGGTATAAACGGGAGGTGCTTCTATCAACTCTGCAGGTAATAAGCAGCACCTTGTCATGAGAATGAAACTCGTTTGCTTCATCAGATTGGACAGTTAGCTAGGTAGGAGTATGATATATTTATAGTTAAGAGACTGGCACTTGGTTGTGCCTACAATAACTCATATAACTAGATAAAACCCCACACGTTGTTGCGGGACTTGAGAGAACTTTTGAGTTGAATATTAAATAGAAAAAATATTATGGATGGTATATAATTTTATATAACTTTAAATTTGATATTGATATAAAGAAATGAGACGGTAATGAAGTACATGCCAATTAAATAAGATAGGCAAAAAAATATTAAAAATTATAGCTTGATTATGAGCACAATAGCTTATTTAATCATATAGAATGACTTGAATACAAAGACACCTGTAAAAAAGAATATTTAATTATTACCAGACATTTTGTTTATCATCTGGTATAATCAATCTTCAAAATGAATTATTAGAATATTAATTAATGATATCATATGATGGCTTGAATACAAAGACCCCTTCAAAAAAAGAATACACTGAGACACCTAAAAAAAGAACACTGAGACATTTCATTAACAATAACACGATGATAAATGGCCACAATTCCAGAAATAACGTCTGGTGACTGAAAACAAATGCTGACATGAGAGAGAGAGAGAGAGAGAGAGAGAGAGAGAACGCTGTCAAGCCGGCAATTGGATCTGAAGTCTAGAGCACTTCCTGTAGGCGATAGTTGTTTAGGATGCAGATCAACAATATGTAGAGTGAGCTTCGGCCAGAGAAAAGAAAAACAAAACAACTTGGAGTGAGATTCACCCGGGTGCTACATCCTCGGAGGAGGCAAAGAATTTATAGTAAATTTGGAGACTTCTCAGCTACCCATTTTGGCGTTGAAATTTTAGTGTGCCGGTTATAGAATAGTAAATGAGCCGTTTTCTTTACATCTGAATAGTTGCATGGAAATTGATAACTTTAAAACTGCGTGTGTGGCTGTTGGGTCGCTTGCCTGCGGTTGGCAGCATTTTTCTCTTACCATTTTATTGGTGTCATAACATCAAAAATTCTTCAGTTTAGAATGACAGTCGGAGAGAGCAATTGAAGATGCAGCAACGTAATACATAGTGGAGAGGTAATTAAGAAAAAATAATGGTGTTGACTCTTAATGCTAGACAAATTGTATGTATATTTTGTGGAGAGAAGCTGGCGTACTTGCATGGATGGACAAATGTGAGGGAGGAAACGATATAATGGTGAAAAATAATTGAGATGATGTGGCTCAACATGGTTGCAAAGAAATAAAAGTTATGACTTTTAGTGGGTTGCGTTATATATATATATATATATATATATATATATAGACTAGCAAAGTACCTGTGCGTTGCTACGAGTTTAAAAAAATAAAATACTCTTTTATATTACTGTTAGTGCTTCTTAGTGTATTATTTTATATATTATAAATAACAATTTTTCTATTATTTTTTATCGTATTCTTATCATAAATATTTTTTTACCTCTAATGTTAACGATTTCCAATATAGTGTCATTTGAGTGCTATGTTATAAAATTAGGTGAAATGACACTAAAAGAATACTCAAATATGAGAAGTACTGATATGAAGCCTAATTCGCAATGAAAAGAGGGATTTTCACAAGCTCATAACCTCTACAAGACACCACTAGACCTCTATGAAGCCCAACGTGCAAGACCAAGGGCTAAAGATTTCTAGAAGCTCAATTCACAGATAATAGAAACAGCACTGCATTACGACGCAATTTTGGACTTCAAGACATGATCTAATAAGAGAAGTTAAAACACAAAAGTTGTGGATCTCGTCGAGACTATTTCGAAATATATGTGGATCATATTATTTGGACTTCAGAGGTATGAGATATAGGCCCCGCACAGAGACCTGCATAGAGGAGTCGGAATCAGAAAAAATATTTTTGCATCATAAATTTGGAAACCAAAAATGAGGAATCTTTACTGCAATTGAATATCAAAGTTATAAAACTTTTCGAGAGCTACGAGATAGAGTCCGAGTTTGCCTCATTTAAATACCGGATGAGGAATTTATGATTTTATGAATTCGATGCTTAATATGGAAGGTACGAAACTGATTTGAATTTAATCTCTAACTTTATGAATGTATGATAGATTTTTTAATAACGTGAACGTTTTTACATAAATTAATAGGAGTAGAGATACAACAAGGCTTCAGATCCATGTACGGCAAGCACTAGTTAGCTAGTACGTCACGACTCACGAACGTATAATCTGATCGATCGGCCAGCACTGGCTCCATGTACAACAGGGCTTCAGATCCTTTGCAACAGCAATAGCTTTGTGATTCGCCGATCGGACACCGGCCGGACCGAGTATTGGACATACAAGTCCAACAAGTTCTCTGGTTATTTACCTGTGTCTCAACCCTGAACGAAGCTAGCTAGCTTTTGCATGAGGGGATGATGAGTTACTTGTTGATGAACATCCTATTTATACCAAAAGTGAAAGACTTATGCCATGATCCAGTCAAGAGTAAACAATGCCCCATTAACGAGCCGCAGGTGGGTCTCCACACATGGAACAGACAACAGAGGCCGGCCAAGAAGGACTCATACTGTATCTCTGACTAGAGCTGCGAAGTTAACTGGTTTCGGGGCTCTTTCTCCTGTGTAATCATTGGAACATTCTTGGTCTTCGTCGCTCTTGCCTCTGGGACCACAATAATTAGGAGTAATAGTTAGATGGCACAATGGGGCACTTGGAGTAGATCTACTAGTACGTACTGATGCTGTCGTCACATGCTGTTTGCATGGCTCATGCTCTTGTTGCCTCTTGGACCACACTGCCGGTTCGATGGCACTATGAAGTAACATGGGACACTACTTGGAGTAGATCGTGCCACTACTAATGCTGTCATACATTGCTGTTTGGATGGCTTATGTGTGCAATTACAAAAGGAACATAAGAAAACAATTAATAAAATTAATTACAATGCAAAAAAAAAAAACAAATTGGAATTGGGGTTCGATTCCTCACATCTCCAGTTTCTCCTTTTTATTTTTCTAATGAGAGATAATTATTAAGTAGTCAAAATTTAATGTTTATATTACAAAATAAATAGAAAATAGGGATATAGCTCAATTGGTAGAGCACTGATCAAGGCTTGATAGAGGCTCGGGGTTCCACTCCTCGCATCTCCAATTTCTCCTTTTTATTTCTCTCCTCTCCGTCGTTCAAAAATGTAAGGCCCTCTCTGCTAATAAGGGTCATTAAAAAATTACAAATTCTTTGGATCAATTTAATGAAATCTATCAACCATACGATTAACATTGGTAAGTCTACACTACCACAAATCGGGCCTGTAGTGGCGGCAATCCAAAGGCTGTAGCGGCGTGGCCCAAAATGCGCCGTTGCTACAAAGGCTAGGAGGCCTGCCCCGGCTTGAACCACCGTTGAAGAGCCCCTTATAGCGGCGCCATTATAAATGGCTGAACTTTATAGTGGCAGTTGACAATTTCAACCGCCGCTATTAAGAGCATAATAGCGGCGGTTGACCGCTATAAAGTGGCCAGGATATAAAAGCTGCGTTCGGACAGCTCCTGTCCTCACTTGAACAGTGACGGTCCGAAAATTTGGGCAAATCACGAAAATCAAGGTGAGAGGTTTTGAGTTCGTTTTTTTGATAGAAATTTGCTCTCTGAGATAAGGAAAACTCATCCCATATATTTTTTTGTGTTATTATTTTGAAATGAAGTTGAATTTTATATTTCAAGTTTATTAGGTTTTCATCAAATTTTAGCTAAATTCATTTGATTTGTATGGTTCTATTAGGTTGTAATTGAAGTTTATGAAGGCATACATCATCTATTTTCATCATTACACAATAACATTACTATATCTAGCCTCTTTTATGTCAATGGAAATCTATATCTAGTTTGGTTACTAGAAGAGAGAGAGAGAGTGTTAGGGCAAGAGGGATATTCATTTTTATTATTTCTTGATAAAAGTTAAATAATATATATAATAATTTGATGTTTGTTTTATTTTATCTTGCATAATATTTCTCGCTTTATGTAATTTATTTTTTTAATATATATATAATGAATGTTTAATATTTTTGTTACACATAATTAATTAATTAATTTAAACATTTTTTTGGTTCACGTTCAAGGTCGTTCGCGATGGATAGAACTTGGATTACGAGGCATCAAGACCGGGTCCAATATTTTTACGGGAAGTCTCCAAATTCATCGAAGGGGTCGTACAACATGCTCAACATGAACGGACGACTGATATATATTGTCTGTATTTTGATTACAGGAATCAGAAGCTGTGAAATGATATAGAAGTAATCAACTCACACTTGGTGCGGAGGGGTTTCATTGAGGTGTACACGAGATGGACAAAACATGGTGAGAACCGTGTGGTCGATATGGAATTTGATGAGCATATTAAAGTTGAAGTCGAGGTTATCAATTCGCCTCGTGCAGATACGACGGAGTCGCCTGGTGAAGCGATTTTGATGTTGAGGAGTTGTTATATCACATTAAGCCACAAGTGTTGATCAATGCCGGTACAACTAAAGGGCTTGATAATTTTCATAGAATAGATAAGACATTAAAGGATCCATTATATGATGAATCTAAGGAATGTGGTAAAGAGTTCACCGTGTTACGTACTGTACTAGAGCTGATGAAGCTAAAGGCCATGCATGGCTGATCGGACGCTAGTTTCACGGATTTGTTGGAACTTATTTCCGACGCGCTGCCGAAGCCCAACTTGTTGCCAAGGACAGCATACCTTGCTAAGAAACTAATTTCCCCACTTTCATTGGGCGTGTAAAAAATTCACGCGTGTCCAAATCATTATATATTGTATCAAAAGGAGCATCATGACGCTGTGAGATGCCTAAGGTGCAAACGCAGTCGTTACAAGACCAACAATGATTGTGATGCCAATGGTGGCGTGAAGAATACAACAAAGGGGAGAAAGAAGAAAATAAGTTCTATCATCAATGACAGTGATGATAGTAAGGTTTCTGCCTTAGTTATATGGTACTTACCCGTGGTCGATCGCATCAGACGCTTGTTCGCCAACCCCAGGGATGCGGCAATGATGACATGACATGCACGCAAGGGGGACAACAAACTCAGGTATCCAGCCGATAGAACGCAATGGAAAAAGTTCGATGAGAATCATCTGATAAGGAAAGGAACCTACGGTTTGCATTGAGTACAGATGGGATGAACCCTTTCGATCAAATGAGGAATCCGAATAGCACTTGGCCAGTGATACTAGCAATGTACAATATTCCACCATGGTTATGTCATAACCGTAAGTACCTACTACTGACCACTCTTATATCTGGACCCAAAGAACCTGGTAACGACATAGACATCTTCTTAGTACCATTGTTTGAAGACATATAGAAACTGTGGTTGGAGGGGGTCCGTATGTGGGATGAGTATTGAAGAGAGTACTTCACGCTCAGAGCAATTATTTTCTGCACGATAAGTGATTCCCCGACACTAAGGGCGCTATCAGGACAGGTCAAAGGAAAGGCGACATGTTTCGTATGCATTGATGATACATCCCATGTGTACCTTCCAGCATCCTAGAAGCTAGTGTACACGCGAAACCACCGATTCTTACCAGCAAAACACAGGTATCGTACGATAGCTAGACACTTTGATGGCAAAGTTGAGAATGACATAGAACCTGGACATTGGTCTCCTCGTGCATGAAGGAAATGATGTGCATACTTGAGATGGTCTTCCCTCCATCCTTTTTCGATACGATGGAACACTTCATGATTCATATTGTTGACCAGATCTCAGCATTGGGCCCCGTCTACCTGTATCAGATGTTTCTAGTCAAGAGGTTCATGTATGTATTGAAACGCTATGTACGTACTCATTCACATCCAGAGGGTTCTATGATCGAGGGCTACACAACTAAGGAGATCATCGAATGTTGCTCAGATTACATTAATAATGTTAGCAGATCAATTGGTCTCCTTGTATCTCATCATGAGGGTACATTATCTAAAAAAGGTACCAAAGGACGTAGATCGTTCATCGACTGTGACTTCAAACGAGTGGACCAAGCACATTTCAGCATATTGCAACAGACGCAGATTGTGGGACCGTACTTTGAGAAACATCTGTTTGAGCTCTGCCGGAACAACAAGGATGCGTCGGATGAATGGATCATAGACGAGCACAAGCGCTCTTTCACATCATGGTTTAGCTTCATATACCTTCTAAGTGGCGAGTCTGTGGAAGAGAAAATGTTGAGAAAGTTAGCTAACTTCCCGAGAAGAACCATGGTTACCTTTCAGGCATACGACATCAATGGTTTTACCTTCTACACCAAATAGAAGGATAAGAAGAGCAAATGTCAAAACAGCGGTGGTCAAGTAGAAGCTATTGACGAAGAGGACCAGAAGACCTAGTATTATGGGTACATTAAGAAAATATGGGAACTAGATTACGGTGCAAATTTACAGGTTCCCATATTTAAATGCAAATGGTTAAAACACCCAAATGACATAGAGGTGGATGAGTACGGTTTCACAATCGTTGATCTTAACAATATTGGTCACAAAGATGAACCTTGGATACTGGCCAAGACTGTGGAACATGTGTTTTATGTACTTGATCCAAAAGATAAAAAGAAATATGTTGTGGTTCCAGGTAAACAAAGAATTGTGGCAGCAGAAAATGTGGAGGATCGAGATAAATACAATCAATATGACAAGGTGCCATTTTTCATAGATCCAAAAAATTTTGAACTCATAGAAGCAAGACTCTCCTATGCTAGATGAATGCCCTACATGCGCACCGATCACTGCCAAGGAAAAGTCGTTCAAGGCTAACTCAAGCATCATGTAATTTTATTTTTGAAGTATTATTTATTACGTGAACCTTTTATTATGTTTTATGTAATTTATGCTTATTTGAATATAAAGATTGTGTAACTTATTTAAATAGAAAGATGTTATTGAAACAGTAAGAGGAGACCAAAAATTTAAGATAAAAATCGGAATTATGGTTGAAAAGATATGTTAGTTTGAAGTTTTAGGGGCTAAAAGGTAAAATAAAAAAGTTTTTGGACCTATTTCTAATTTTATAAAATGACAAGAATTTAAAGTGTAAAAATATTAGGATCGAAATGTAATTAATAAAAAGTGTAGGGTTGTTTCTACAAAATATTAGGACCTAACATTAATTTTTATTAAGTATAGGGGTCTAAGTGTAAAAAGATAGGACTAAAATATAGTTAATAATGAACTCAGGGGTTTTCCTGCAAAATAACAAGGCTCTGGTAATTTTTGACAATAAATAATACAATTTAAATATAATTTTAGAGAATAAATAATTCAATTCAAAAAAGAAACACTATGGCTTTTTAGCGGCGGTTTTCATAGGCAAACGCCGCTATTCCTTTTTAGCTGCGGTTTGCTTTGTAAACTGCCGCTAAAAAGGCCTCCCCTATATAAGCAAGGGCGTGACGGGCCCCTAACCCTAATCCAGGCTGTTTGCTTTCTAACGTCGTGAGGCTGCCCAATTCCGCCGCCATCTCCCCGAGCACCGCCATGCTCTCCTCGCCTCCGTCTCCTCGTGCCCTCTGTCTCCGACGCCTCCCCGAGCGAGCCGCGTCGTGCCTCCTCCTCCTCTGCTCGTCGATGATTGTCGCGCAAGCCCCCTCATCTGTCCCCGAGCACCGCTGCTGCGGGCCCCCTCCTCGTCCTCGAGCGCCGCCGCATCGGGCTCCCCTCCTCGTCCTCGAACTGCTGCATCGTGCTCCGGTCCTCCTCGGGCGCCAATGCCTCCTCCCCCTCATTGACGACGAGCGCACGGGCTCCATCCTCCATCCCTGAGCGCCGCCACGTCATGCTTCCCTTGTCGTCCTCGAGTGCCGCCGCCTCCTCCCCCTCCTCGAACTCGCCGACCATCGCCGTGAGGTCCTCCCCCTCCTCGAACTCGCCAACCATCACCGTGAGGGACTCCCCCTCCTCGACGGCCTCTGCCTTCTCTCTGGTAAGCGTCGCACCCTCCTCTTCCTCCCCTCTCCCCTCCTTTCTGACGCCCTTCTACCAGTCAACGACCAGGTGCACCCTTTTCCTCAACCCTCCTCTCTCCCTGTCTCGCCCTTTGTCCTTGTTCGATAAAATGCGGCAATGCTTGTCATTCAATAGCATACTGTGATCTTGTGCTACCTATATATGTTAAATGCTTATTGTGATCTTGTGCTACCTATATATGTTAAATGCTTACGGTGATCTTGTGCTCTTGTGCTCATGTGCTCTGTGCTCTATGCTCGATGCTACCTAGTTCAAGTGTGCTCTTGTGCTCTGTGCTCGATGCTACCTAGTTCAAGTGTGCTCTTGTGCTCATGTGCTCTGTGCTTTGTCATGCTCATTGTGCTCTAACATGATATCAGTAATAACACTCACCGTGCTCTACCTAGTTTAAGTATGAACTGTTAGCAATTGATTTGATCCACATTTCGCTTGGATTATGAACTATTAGTAATTGATTTGATCCACATTTTGCTTAGATTATGAACTGTTAGCAATTGAAAATGCTCACTGTTTGTTGTCATATGTCTTTGCTACCATATTAGATGCTCATTGTCATGCTCATTGTGCTCTAACATGATATCAGTAATAACACTCACTGTGCTCTACCTAGTTCAAGTATGAACTGTTAGCAATTGATTTGATCCATATTTTGCTTGGATTATGAACTATTAGCAATTGATTTAATCCAAATTTTGCTTGGATTATGAACTGATAGCAATTAAAAATGCTCACTGTTTGCTATCATATGTCTTTGCTGCCATATTAGATGCTCACTGTGCTCTAACATGATATCAGTAATAACACTCACTGTGCTCTACCTAGTTCAAGTATGAACTGTTGTCAATTGATTTGATCCACATTTTGTTTGGATTATGAACTGTTAGCAATTGATTTGATCCACATTTTGCTTGGATTATGAACTGTTAGCAATTGAAAATGCTCACTGTTTGCTGCCATATGTCTTTGCTGCCATATTAGATGCTCACTGTCATGCTCACTGTGCTCCAACATGATATCAGTCACCCCTTTTGCTATGTACTCTTGTGCTCATGTGCTCTGTGCTCTAACTGATAATATGATATCAGTAATAATTCTAAGAAATAGCCTAGTATGAACTGTTAGCAATTGATTTGATCCACATTTTGCTTGGATTATGAACTGTTAGCAATTGACTTGATCCACATTGATTGCTTCTGCTCTGTATCTATGAAACTGGATTTCTACATATTGTATAGTATCATATGCTCATTGTCATGCTCACTATGCTCACTTGTCGCTATACATGTAGTTTACTTGTTGTCCTATATGCTTAGTTTTTTTTTTTTGCATTGGGACTAAGTGGTAGCATCTGAATACTCATTGTTTGCTATCATATGTTAGATGTTCACTGTCATGCTCACTATACTCACTATGGTTGTAGTTTACTTGTCGCTATACTTTTCACTGCCATATGTCTTTGCTGTCGTATATGCTCACTTCCCTATATATTTTATGTTAACATTGAGCTAGGTTGATGTCCACTGCCTTATATACTAGGTTGATGCTCATCGCCTTATATACTCGATACTGAGAGCGAGCTAAGTGAGATTAGTGCTGAGAGCAAATTTTAACTTTTCTATTCTTCTTCTTGTCTCTCTGTACTACTTATCTATTCTACGTAGGCAATCGACCCATGCTCAATGATGAAAGCGGGCTAAGTGAGGCTAGTCCGCGACATAGACCATATCATAGGATAACGGATATATGTTGTTGTACAAGTCAAGGATCTTAGAGCGTTGGAGGACCGTTGATTCGGCAACCCGCACTAAGAGCAAATTTTATCTTTTCTATTCTTCTTCTTGTCTCTCTGTACTATTTATCTATTCTATGTAGGCAATCGATCCATGCTCAATGATGAAAGCGGACTAAGTAAGGCTAGTCCGATGATATAGACCATATCCTAGGATATCAGATATATGTTGTTGTATAAGTCAAGGATCTTCGAGCGTTGGAGGGCGGTTGATTCGGCAACCTGCACTGAGAGCAAATTTTAACTTTTCTATTCTTTTCTTTTCTTTTCCTCGTCTCTATGCTCAATGAGGAAAGGTGTATACTACTTGTTTTCTAAACTAGTCGTCATATCTAATATAAGGTGTCAAAGTCTTCTCGTCATAGCGGACAATATGCCCTCTCAAGAGGAAGACGCCCTCAGAAGCAAGGTCGTCTTCAGACGATGAAGGATCAAGTGAACACTAGGAAGAACCAGGACCCTGATTACGTGCCTGAAGAGAAGGTATCTTATCAAACATAGTTTCCTTATTTGGTATATATATTATATCAACTAAAATCTACTATTTATATCCTAGGGCCAGCGATGAAGTACCCGTCGGCTATTTGCAGCGGAGGCTGCGATAGATGAGGCCCTCGAGTAGCAAGTGGAAGATGTGCTTGCCCAAGTGTCCACACACAAACGCAAGCGCGGTCAGCGCTCCACGAACAAGGAAGATGACATCTACGAGGTAAAGAAGGAAAACCGATTGAACCTGCTGGTGTCAATGCCAAATGGCGAAACCGTTGCGGCAAAGTGGTGAGGGACCATTGCAAAATCACGTGGCAAGATTAGTGCCAAGTCCCGAATGGTCGAAAAGTCGATCTGTGGGATGACATCACGGCAACCATCCAGTTCCAGCCATCAGATCTCGAGAGAACCAATAAGGCCATGATGTCCACTCTCAATCACATCTTTCGAGATTACAAGTCCAAGCTCAACTGCCAATACGTCAAGAAAAATTGAACCCCATTCGACAAGCATGGAAATATTAGTCAGTAGGAATGGGATGAGTTAACGAAGACGATTGGGACCACAGAACATGGTGGTCGGGTATGAGGACCGTCATCATCGGCAACATGGAAAGAAGGTTTCTTCGAAACATCCTCACACTGCACAAGAAAGATCAAGAAGAGAAAGCCAAGGAAGATTAGAGGTGACAACTTCTTATTATAATACTCCTAAATTTTAAATATTAATATAACTAAATAAATCACTGTGAATTTAAATTTTTAGTTTGTAAAACGATTTTATGATTTTAATTTCTCTTTTAAAATCCTCACTAATGAATTAAATTAGAAATTGAAAATTTCAAATAATTAAAATCAACCTTGTTAAAATGGTTGATTAATTATTTTACTTGATCATTTTAAGTGTTCTTGCTCCAATGTTTAAACTCCAGCTCTTTTGATCTTATTCCCAAAACACTCCAAAAGAATTCTAGAGAAGCCCCTCTACACTTGCAACAGCATAGCAAGGTAGCACGCCCACCCCGCTCCATGTCGCGCCTTCCCCGCCTCGCGACAGACACCCCCGTCAAGCGTGCCATGACGCGCGCAACACAACACCGATGACCGCTATGCCACTCAGCCCTCGCTGCACCGCCATCAAGGCTCGGTCCGCCCGTCGACTGCGCCCCCGGTGACCGCACTGCTCCAGGGTGACCGCCTCGCCCGCGCGCGCCTATAAATGGGCGCCACTGTCCCGTCGCCTCCTCGGCGCCGTCGAGAAGCTAAACCAGCCACCACCACCTCCCTAATCGAGCTTTCCCCAAACACACCCAAGCTCCTGCCATGGCTACTCTCTCCCCAAAATATGTCGCATCCCCACCTCCTCTCCCCAAGATTCCACCGATCGCGCGTCGGCCCCCTCCACCGATCCCCACACCCCGGTCGCCCTCCCCCTCTTTCCCCTGCCAGGATCGAGCCCCCAAGCTCCTATCGTGGTCGACCAGAGGAAGAAGAAAGCAAACGCCCTTTGTTTCACGTGAGTCTTTGGCTTTTTTGCACTTTAGCCCCTCGATCCACATAAATCCATAAGCCCAGTCCATGAGCCCGATCTACAGATTAGTGAACCCGGTCCACAGATTTTCCTAGTACAAAAATAATCCTAGAAATACCAGAAAATCCCATGCCCTTGTATCTTCGCAGAAAGGTCCCTAACCTTTACTTTAATTCTGTCTCAGCCCAAATCTTTTATAGAAAGACCCTTATACGTTTTGTAATTATATTCTAGCCCCTGCCATTTTGCAACCAAACCCCTGATATTTTTGTAACCACAAATAGGTCCCCATGACCTTACAAAAATTACAAATAAGCCCCTAGACCTTCTAAAAATCATATCTTTTCAACCGTAGCTTTGTTTCGGGCAATTCTCACGCTCACACGATCGTCCCGACATGAGTAACCTTTTGCCACCCACCGAATTTCCACCCCATCATTCTATTTTCCTTTGCCCCCCTAAACATCATATCTTCACCGCGTGAACTCCGCTTTCACCGATTCTTCCGTCGTCGACCCTCTGAGACCCAACCTACCTATAATCCCACTGGTATATATTGAACCCCTTAAATAACCTATCTGGAGTTTTTATTGGAGTATTGATTGTTTCTTATTTATTTTATTTTATTCACGCTAGCGTCACGTACCGTAGCACACGGAGAACCTGAGGAGCCCGATGCTGGAGACGACGTCCGAATGCCCAAGTCTCGAGATGGACTCCGACACCATGACGCGAAGCAACATAAACCATGACGTTAAGGATATAGCGTTACCAAGCAAGCTCTAACATACCCTTGATCATATTAATCCTATCATAGTAATTTAGAAACCTACTTAGAGCCTACTCTATATTACATGCTCTCTTGAGTGCTATTGTGTGACTTGCTTGCATGATTGCTACCTACTTGAGTACCGGTAATTCCAGTGTTGTTACTACAACCCTTCCTTGTATGCCTTACCCTACCACCCCATAAGCTCCACAAACACCGACATTAGACGCATAGTGTACGGAATGCTGCTATGCTTAGAAGCGCTTAGGAACCCCGCGATGAGGTTCATCGCAACACCATACTACATACCTCTATTTCAAAAATGGGTGAAAACATGTGTGATGGTGTGCATGTAAGTACGGTGTGGATGGGTGTTAAACCAACTATGTGATGGTGAAGCTGGGTGGGATGTACTTGGTCGAGGGCGAGACTCCTTAGTACTGGTGCAGAGTACTTGGTGATGGTGTCTTCGGTGTAGATCCACCTGTCGTGGATGAGTGCTTGCCCGGCCACTTAGGAACCGATAGCAAGACCTCAACTTGGCGATATTTTCAGTACGACCATAAAACCTGTATGGGCAGGACTAACACGGATCCTGGGTAACGCAGCAAGGAAGTATCATCCGGTAAAGTACAAACGGACTCAAGGATCGGTGCGGTGAAATGGTGATAAGTCCAGTACTTGGCAAAGTTATTGGTTGTGTGCCTTTGTTGTGGTGATATGACTGTGTGTCATCAATGGTGATATGACTGTGTGTCATGGTGAAATCCCTGAGCTCCATGGTGGACTTGTGGGCATGCCTGGGTGAAGTGAGAGTGTTATGCACTTACTTGCAAAGAGTGCATAGCCTATGGGTACAGCATACGAAGCTCTGTAGAGTTAACCCTAAATCATTCGGATGTTCGTTGTCACTGGTCATGGCACACCAAATCATTGGGCTCTCGTTTACTAGCCAATCTTCTTGACGTGTGAGTGGGTGATGTGATACCCGTGTTTTGGAAGTGCAAGGTTTGGATATGGAGATCCATTCCTTTTAAAATATGGGAACTATTGGGATTGATTGTAATCTCCCTCAGAGCCAACCTTCTAAAAATATTGACAGGTCCCCTCTTTCCTTGATATCTATTCTTAGTGAACCCGCCTGCTTAGCTGCTAGCGCAAATATTAAACCCCTTGCCTACAGCCTCAATGCATGATTTTACCCTTGAGTAGTGTTAGTGTTTGCTGAGTACCTTATGTACTCACAGTTTGCTATTTGTGGTTTTTAGTGAACGAACTCTCGAAGAGTAAAAATAGTAGGGTTTCATCATATGCTCAAGTTTGCTTGTGGATGGATGTGATGTGATGAATCGAAGTGAACCAGTCTTCCTCGCCCAAATTCCGCTCCACTGTAACTTAGCCATGTTTGGTAACTCATCCGTATATTCTCGTATTTTAGTACTGTATGGATTTGAGATAATCTGATTGTGTGCACCAACTACTGATCCAGGGATTGGTACATGATGCACACGACGCCCCGAAAGTGGGGTGTCACACTTATGTTCACTATCGACAAAGAAGGCAGTCGTTTGGACCCCAACCTGCAGGCTGTTATGGATGCCTTCTTACGTGGTTCGTCCACATCCACGCAGCCATCCGTCTCCATGCAACCATCAGTCTCCGGTCAACCATCAGTCTCCATGCAATCAGAAACAGTGGACATCACTGAGGATACTCCTTGCGAGTTGCATGTGCCATTTGGTTACAAGGGGAAGACGATGAAGGTTGCATCCGGCATGGCATTTACAGGAGAGACGCTCCATAACAGGGATATGCCCTCACGTAACGTGTGTGTCACCGTGCCAGAAATAGTACCTGACTATGAGAACAACGAGATTGAATGCTCGATACCTGAGGCGGGTATAGAAACTCTCCAAGATGCGCTCGACTCTTTCATTATTTGGAAACGTCGTGATGTTGTACTCTTCAAACGAGTTTCTCCACCCCCCGTTGTCTGGGCACGGGTCCTTTCATGCGAGCCAACCAATCATTACAGGTGGACAGCCGTCTCCTATGTCTACAGCAGCCTCAGAAAACAAGCCCTAATCTCCTTATGCGAAAGCCGAGTCGACTCACAGTCCTATAGTCTATAGTGACAATGAGCCTTTTCCGATCATCACTGAAGAAATAGTATAGGCTACCTCTGTTGTCGTTAAGCCTCCGTCAACAGGGGTTGTGATGGTTCAAGTTGAGGCTCCCGTAATCAAAGTCCAGCCTGCGCAGTTGTCGTCAAGGCTCTAGTAATCCCAAAGATGATTACCGGTTTTGACAAAGAGCCAAGGGACCCAAAAGCAAAAAATGATGTTGATAAGTACTTGGCTGGATTAAGAAAACGTCTAGCAAGCACTGGTAAGCTCGTCTACAAGAACAAGATCCTCTGGATAAAGTGTCGTATGACGATCTAATTTTGCCCAATCCTGCGGACGATGTGGACTACCCGATATTTAAATTCGATAAGCCCCTTATATCAAACAACAGGTACAAGAACCTGCCGTGGGAGATGCAAAAGTTGCACGACTGATACATGATGGCGTCAAAGGAAGGGGTCACCACAATCACTTGTAGTATTCCAAATGAGGTGTTCAATGAAGGAGGCGATGAAAAAACCTTAGGCCTATTTTGGGATGATGTCCATGAAATGTTTCGCCTAGGCAAGATGGACGTCACCTTCATCACCTTGTGATGCATGTAAGTTTCGCGTTCGATCTACTTCGTATTTCAAGCATAATTCAATATATTATCTTATGTCTTTTTTTGTAGCATGAACCCTTTTTTCCAAAGAAAGAGTGTCGATAGAAAAGATTGGAAGGTGGCCTACGTCAACCCGAACCGCATCAACCAAAGCACGATCAACCCAACGGTAAATTTAGAAAACTATCTAGATAAGACATGAAGGCGGTCTTGAGAAATAAAGCAAGGACTCAAGTTATAAATTATTTATGCTACTGCTACCTGAAGTGGCAAGACCAAGAATGCACTTTGGCCCCCTACAACTTCAAGTAAGTTGGATCACTACTGATTTCGTCATCTATCATATGTTAAAGTTAAATCTAATCATAAATAACTTATTGTCAACATTGTTATAGCAATCATTAGATCTGTCTTATAATAATTCTCACAAATGGGTACCTTCTGGTGTTGGATAGTCTGGACTACGACAAGAAGTAGTACAGAGACATTAAGGAACTCATAGATAGGTAACAAATTAGTCTATGTGTATATGATTTGATAATGTTAATATCATCTAATAATACGCTTTTGTCGATCGTTTTGTGCTTATGAGAAATATGTCAAAGCGGGAGGGAAATGTCATCCAAAATGGAAAAAGAAGATGTACTTCTATCATAAGTTTTGAGTAAGATTTATATGCATCACATACATGTATTTATCATACTATCCATCATATAAAGTGTCTAACTTGTGTTCTCTACTACATAGTGCTATAAGCAAGTAAAAGGAAGTGTGCATTGTGGCTACTACACGTGTGTGTTCGCGTCTAGCTCGTCAACTTACCTTGACCATATCGTTGAGGAGTTCGATGAAGAGGTAAGTTGATTTTGTTTATGTCCATTTTACTTTATTCTATAGTATATTTTTAAGATCTTATATTAACATACTCTACTCATGTGATATAGAGAGGCATAAGGAAAAAGGTACAATGGACTGCAAAGATAAAAAGGAATGACGAGATTAGAAAGGATATGATTCCTCAAAAACATGTTTATTTGAGTATAAATAACATGTATCTAGTTGTAGCTTTTCTCTGTCGTTTTTTTTTAAGAGAGGTAATTAGTCTAGAAGGGAAGTGTTTTGATTTAAACAATGAACTAGTAACAAACCATAGATCCCTTTGTGAGTGGGCTGGTTCGAGAGCATCATATAAGCCCAATGTGTCGAAGAACGATGATAACTATGCATTATGTTTCATATAAGACATTTGTGAGTTTGATGCTATTGTAAATATTTGTGACTTTGATGCTATTGCACATAATTGTGACTGAGTATATTGTGAGAAGTTTGTGACTATGATAAAATATTCTATGAATTTCATATGTAGGTGCTATGATTTATATCTTCAACCGCCGCTATTTGTTGTTTTCAATATATATATATATATATATATATATATATATATATATATATATATATATATATATATATATATATATATATATATATATATATTGAAAACAACAAATAGCGGCGGTTGAAGATGTAAACCGTCGCTACTGCTCGAGCAACGTAGCGGCGGTTGAAGATGTCAACTGTCACTACTGCTCTAGCTAAATAGCGGCGGTTGACATCTTCAACCGTAGCTACAAAGTTATCTGTAGTGGCGGTTTGTTTCGGCGATAGGTCACCCGCCACTACAAACGATTATTTATAGCTATGATTACGTAGCGGCGCGGTAGCCTGCCCGCCGTTGCAAAGCTTTTCTAACCGCCGCTACAGGCCTATTTTGCTGTTGTGCTAGCTGTGCAGATCAGGATGTTCAACAATATCAATTACGTGACTCCATGTTCAGGATATCTCTATGTCAAGTAGTAGCCGTGAGCCAAGGAGGATTAGATAAACAACAAAGTCATTATGTTGCAAACAATCATAAAATGAAGCAAATTAATAAAGATGGGACTTGCTAATTTTCAGGTGACTAAAATTTAAACAACTTTTAATCATCTCTTTGAGTCATCGGATCTAGATCTAATAATTTATAATTATTATATACTAGTACAATACCCGTACGTTGACACGGGCTTTGAGATAAAATATGTTGATATGCTTTAAGATTCTTGACTATCCCAAAGTTGCTCGATATAATTTTAATAGTAAATTTTATAATAACAATGAATATCCAAACATAACATCTTAAATCCAGTATTGGTCATACTAATGTCTTTGCATATGCCCTTTGAACAAAATTATTGTCATTCTCATGTAGACTTTCTTTGAATTGTGAAACAAATGTATCATATATTATTAGTTTTGCTGCTTCTAACTATATCCGCTTTCTGTTGCTTTTGCGTGTTTACTTGTGAAAAGCTCTAGTTATCTTATGTCTTACCTTCTGATTGCTTATATAACTTATTATGATTTGAAATATGATTTATTTTAACAAATTAAACATAGTACAGATGCAGATAGACACTCATATGCATGCACGAGTATTCACTTCCATAACTACACACATACATCCTATCTCTATCGGGCCTCCAAAATGCTGAGTCGACTTGATTTTGATATTCACAAAGTCATCACAGGCATCTCACAGTCCACGAGACGTCATACAGTAAATACAACACCTATATCAAATCTAGGATTTGAATCTGATGCATTAGTTCCACCACATGGAACCTAACCATTTGAGCTACACTCAGTTTGCATTTGAAATGTAAAAATAACTATAGTAAGGAGAAAGCTAATGATTTTTTTGGATAATTTATACACCAAAATATGTAAGGCACCAATGATGAGATTAGAAATTTGTTTTAATATCAAGATGATCGTAATTTGTTAACTAAAAAGGAAAAGGAAAAAGCAATCAGAATTTTGATAGGCCAAGTCATTGTCACTTGGGAAAAGTAGCCTGTCAACTCATTTGAGTCAGTCCACGAAGAAAAAAGAAAGCCCACGAAGAAAAACTGCCTGGCAGCCCACCAAGTAGCACGACACCGATCGTCTTTTACAAACATGGTGACCAAGCACGGCAGATGGCCATGGATGCTCGACGGAGGTCATCAACCACGATGTTTTGGGCCTCGAGAAAATCCAAAACAAAATTACGAAAGAGATTAGGGGAATGCGATGCAACTATTTGATAGACTCCTGGGTACTGACGAAGGCAGCAGGGCGTGCCGGCAGCGCACCAGCCAACGCGTTCCCTTGAGATTCGGCGGCATCGAACGTCGAACGGGAGGCTTGCATGTGTACGAGACACCCGACACGATGGGATGGAGGACGGTGGACACCACGATGGCGATGCACGAAGGGAGGCAACACAACGGGAGTAGATATCTTTCCTTTTGCCATACGAATCGGAACAAAGTTAGGACTTGGAAACGACTCACGATTGGAACTCAGGCGACACCAAATTTTTGTGAACGGACACCCAAACCGCACCAAAAATAATAAGGTGTAGAGATATAATTCTTAAAAAAATTAAAACATAAAATAATTTAATAAACCATCAATTAAAAGCTTTTAATTGATTGAACGATAAAAAATATGAATAAAGATATATTTATTACTTGCATACCTTGTGTGTGAAAGAAAGTTGAGCCAACAAAGTGACTAAAGAAGGCGCGAGCCGTCCGTCCAAAGGACTCCAGAACAAGAAATCAAGAGCGTTTTCCATTTTATATCTGCAAGAATGGATTCAAAGTGCGGCAAGGTTGGTTCCTGCCTAATTCGATCAGGATTAAAAAGTTTAGCACAAGAAGATCCGTGTTTCCCTTCCGTAATGAGAGATAATTATTACGTAGTCAAAATTTAATGTTTATATATTACAACATAAATAAAAGACGGGGGGATGTAGCTCAATTGGTAGAGCACTGATCAAGGCTTGATAGAGGCTCGGGGTTCGACTACTCGCATCTCCAACTACAATTGAAGAAAAGGAAATATATTTTGTTGTTTCTGTTGTCGTCAAATGCTATGTGTTCTGTTATGTTATCGTTATTTTGCTACCAAATCATCTGTGATTTGTTATTTGTTGTCGTTATCCCCTTGGAATTATATCCAGCTGCCGGATGGACCGTAAGCAAAAGCATTCGGAGAAATGATTTAACCCTGGATCGATTAATTAGCAACAACATTGGTAAGCCTAGCTGATGCGCAGGTGCAGGTCATCAGGAATCAGGATATGCAACAACATTGATTATGTGCGTGACTCCGCGTTCAGGGATATATTATACGCCACCATTTTTTTTTCCTGTTAAGAGTAAGAGATATGAATGAATGAAGTAGCCATGAACGAAAAAGTGGTAGATCAACAAAGTTACTCACCCCAGAAATATCAGTTACTTGTAGTCAAAGAAAGAGCTATCAGGTGGTTCAGATATTTGGTGAAAGCATCTATGGGAGCTGAAAGTACGCCCAAAAGTACGTATTTTCTCTGGTGGAGAGCTATTCACGATCTGTTGCCGGCAAACGAGATTTTTGTTACACAGCCATATACTTCAGATTGCAGACACCTGATATATCACACAATGTTTCAGTGTGTACCTTTGCACACATATTTTGGGTGCATCAATGACCTGACCATGATTACCTCAAAAAAAAAAAGACCTGACCATGAAGAAAAGAAACCATCGGTACTCCACCCAAGCACTTGGGCCAATGATATTTTAGTTTGGCAATTCTGCAGCGATGAAGACGGCATCGTGCTTTGCTTGCTTGCTGCTGATCGCTTTTAACAGGCAGAAATAGCCGCATGCACGGGAATTCTGCTTGGAGACCAACAAAAAAAAAAGTGACTCGGTGGGGGAAGACCGCCCCTACGGTTTTTCCCTAAGAGGAAGCAACCGGCTCCCATACCGTGAAAAATCCTCGAACGCGAACTAGCTAGCGAGGGGATTTTATTGGTGAGACCGAGAGGTCGAACCCCCCCTCCCCCGCAAGGTTGAAGACGCCACGCCTTATTGCTGAGCTGAGCTAGACCACATACTGCAGCGAAATTTGTCACTAAAAAAGTTTGAAGATGATGGTCTTGCAGACAATTGTAATCCTACTATCAGTTAATAATACAAGCTTTTGTGAGTTGTGACTTGTTGCCATAAAAAAACACGAATTCAGGGGTGTTTCCTTTCGTAATGCTTAGAGATAATTATTAAGTGGTATACATTTAAGGTTATAAAACTAATTAAATTAAATAATTGAACAGTTATTGGGGATGTAGCTCAATTGGTAGAGCATTATATAACGCTATGTAAAGGAACGGGGTTCAATTCCTCGCATCTCCATTCTTTTTTTAACCAGGAAAGGAATTCTTTTTGTTTCTACTTTTGTAAATGTTATATATGTGACCTCTGTTTTATTTTTTTTAACTGGAACTCGATTTTCCAATCTGTTATTTTTTTTTTTGCTAGCAAATAATGATCTATGAACTGTTTGGATGACGTCGCATGGCAGACGAAAAAGCTCCACGGTGCTCTTGTCTAGGGGCCATGAGAGAGTTGGGTGCAATTCCAAGGGAATAACGAATGGTACCAAAGGATTCTGTTCAATTAAATCAATTCACTATTTTTCTTTTCTTTCGAGAAACATTAATAGGTTTATTTCATAAGTTTGAAAAAGATAGAATCTTGTCTAACCACTTGAGGGATACAGACATGTACCTGTCATAACTGCGTAGCCAATTGCGCCGACAAGTACACCACGCCAAGATCCGGCCGCTAGTGTCCTGCCTATAGACTTTTTAGATGATCGTCCTTCTCTTCTCTCTGTGGAGCAGCATCAGCTCCTGATCAAATGTGTGTGTAGTCCATCAGTCCATGTTGGAAGGATTTTGCTCAACGTCATCACCGTAGAAACTAAAGAACGTAAATTTAGAAAATTAATTATATCACATAATCAAACAAAAATTGGGGGATGTAGCTCAATTGGTATAGTGTTATATTACGGTAATATAAAGGTACGGGGCTCGATTCCTCGCATCTCCATTTTTTAAATACGATTTCTGTGTCCTCCATAATTAGATTCTGTTATAAATCGTTGTGTAATTGTCTTGGAATAGAATATAGATTAGAAAGTTTGTTAATTTCTATTTACATTGTCGGGGATGTAGCTCAAATGGTAGAGCGCTCGCTTTGCATGCGAGAGGCACGGGGTTCGATCCCCCGCATCTCCAATTCATCTTTTTTTTTTTCTTTGAAAATTCGGCGTAATCCCAGGCAAAGCTTCGTCGTCTCTTCTTCTACGATTACGAGTGGGGCCCAGTCGTCATCACCTAACCGCGCCGCGCGTGCCGCTGCCGCCCCCACACAAGCAGAAAACTTGCGAGCCCGCTCGCCTCGCCGGCAGCCATCCCTTTCGTTTTCCTCCTCCCGCCTTGCCGCCGGTTCGTTTCCTCCGCCGTACGCACCGATGGCGTTGGCGGCGTTCAAGTCCACCACGCGCCGCTCCC
This sequence comes from Eleusine indica, assembly GCA_030378355.1. NCBI lineage: Eukaryota > Viridiplantae > Streptophyta > Magnoliopsida > Poales > Poaceae > Eleusine > Eleusine indica. The sequence continues at coordinate 54,912,785 of CM059494.1, forward strand.
TCCACGGCGCCTCATCCTCCTCCGACCGCTCCGACCAGCGCCCGTGCCCCCGCCGCTCCCGCTCCCGCAGCGTCAGCGCCGCGCCCCGCGGCCGCGGCGTCGAGGGGGATTACGCCAACACGTGCACCAACCCGCTCTTCGACTCCACGGCTGCCACTAGCTCCGGCGGAGGGGATGCGGCCAGGAGGGAGCGGGACAGAGGGCGTGAGTCGGTCAAGATTGGGGGACGCGGCGGCGGCGGCGGCGGCGGGAGAGCGCGGTCGGTGTCCGTCGCTCCGCAGGGGCGCCGCACCGGCGGTGCTGCCGCTGTCGGCGGGAGGAGGTCTTCACGGGCGCGGTCGGTGACTCCGAGGTCAGTCTCTCCTTTGCAATTCACCACTCGGGGATTGTATTTTCACAGAAGTCCCCCATTTTTCCTGTCATCGGTCTGCAAAATGTTAGAGGTGTAACATTTCGGCTGCTACAGTCTGTTAGTTACCATACCAATTTGGCGCATAATAAAAGACTGAAGAAAGATAATGCTACTAGTACTAATTTGACTGCCCCAAATTGTGATAGTTGGACCCAGGGAGTAGAATTACGTACATCACCAAGCCTACATCCGGCAAGATTTACAGAGTAGTCGAGATCGTATCTGCATCCATGTCCATCAATCAAACTGACATCAGGGTGTGCGTGCCAATTGATAAAAAGAGAGGGGCTTTGTCTTGTTTACAGACCGACGCAGAATCCAGGCGGAAATTGCAGTCACGGAAGACGCGGGATTCGGTTGTGGAGGTGTGTAAAGCTTATTACCTTGTGTGTGATGGTTTCCATATACCCTTCAATGAACTTGGTATTTATTCTCATGAAGTAAAACCCTGACAGGACAAGCAAATCCATGCAAACTGTTCATCTCAAGGGTCAGCAGCTGAAGTTGTATGTGAATGGTTTGGTTGAGTTTGATCTAACTATGATTGCTGCAGCACGAATACTTAACTGACTTGAAGAAATTTCTGTTGTCATATACAGACACGCAGAGAAATGGATGAAACTTCCCAATCAGTATCTAGCACTGCTGTTTCTTCACCTGGATGCCATCTTGAGCATGTAAGAATTAGTGAATTAAAGGTGTTAAGATATTTCCCCACTATGTTTCCCTGGTGTAGCTATGGATACCAGAAAGGATGTCTTTGTCCATTTATGTTCATATGCACATGGAAATGCCACTCTTATAATACACCAATAAGATGCCTGCTTGTTTCTCTTACTTCTCAATGTGTTAGTGACTCACTAAGAAATACTCTTTTTTGAGGAAGACTTTAATCGTAACACTTTTTTTGTGTAAAGGAGAAAAGTTGCCTTTCTTTCCACTTTCCAGATTTTGGTCTAAGTTTGACTCCTATGATTTTATTGATTTTTTTTGCTTTGCGATATTCTGTTCAAACTTTTGATTCATATTTTATTCTCTCCTGCTAAGTTGTTCTTGATAATAATACTCTTCTATCATAAATAGGCCATCTTACAGAAAACCATTCAGCCGACACAGTGGATCCAGTTCTGGAAATTTCTCCTGAGTTCGATCCAGATTCTGCTGAGTTTATCTTTGACATAAGTGATTATGCAACAGAATACAGAGCTGCAGAAACCTCTCTTGATTCAGATACAGATGCTGTTGAGGGGGCTCTGGGTGTTAGGCACAATGCAGCAGATCAGGGTTGGGAGCCAATAGAAATTCCTCTTGAATTTGATCCAGATGCTGCTGAGCTGGTTTCAGATATGAAGCACCATGACGCAAATCAGCAATGGCAGCAAATGGGAATTCCTCTTGAGTTTGATCCAGACTCCTCTGAGCCGGCTCCTGACATAACAGAATATACAATAAAACTCAAACAGGTCTGATAACTGTTAAGAAAATTGAATTATTCTTTCTGTTAAATGCAGTCATACATTATAATCTTTACTGCTTGATTACAGTCACATGAACGTGCTCGAAAGCTTCGGGCAGATCTAGCTGTTGAAGAGCAGAGGGAACAAGAGTTGAGTAGAATGCTAAAGGATATAGTAACAGATCCAAGTTTTTCTGAGACACATAGAAAGCGGACAAGAAGAAAGGTAATATAAATGTGACATCTGCTGCGATTCTACACTTCAAAATTATTTGATTTAGCTATGCATTCTAGAAATTGATTTGTGTTTAGAATTAATATTCTATCTTGAGCTGCATGTTCTGTTTTCTGTTTGAACTGACCTTTATATCTGTGTTGTGGTTTCAGAGTAGCATCGAAAGACTGAAAGTGTCAAGGCATTTAGCTGAAGAGGCAATGAATTATTTTGAGGAATGTGTTTCAATTTCAACAATGGATAGCACTGATTTCTCGTCACCCGACGACCCTCAACCAAATTCAATTCTGAGTGTACCACCTAAGAACAACAGTAGATTTTTCCACAAAGGGAGATCGAACTTTCAAGAATCCCACACTACAGCTGGTCAGCATAACCATCTTGAGGTTAGTAAATTGATTTCCTTTGTGCTGCGGAACTTCTTGTTCAAGTGGAATCTTTTGGATTCTTTTAATGTCACATTTGTTGGAAATGCATCGTATTATGGTCCTGTATTAAGACTATTGAGTTTGAAATATTCTTGGGGTTTTTATTTCTCCCTGTGAAGGAACAAAATAAAAATGTAAAGATACTTATAATTGATTTTGGATATGAAAATGTGCTGCTTCTTGCTGTAGTAGATAGAGGCCCCATGAGATCAGGATCAGCACTGTCCTGGACTGGGGTTCGTCCTAAAACTTACTGTACAATGCTTTGTGTTGATAGGCTGTCAAAAATCATGATCTAGTCATCAGTGATTGTAATGAAAAATCATAATCTCAACATCACTTTCTGTCACCTTCTCCAGTTGTTTTCATATCCTAGGGTTACCTATATTGTTTTTTCTTCAGTGTGATGTACTATTGAATTATTGATGTATGGACCCATAGGATTCTATTGAGTTTATCCGTGACAGTATTGGTTTCATTTCCTCCCAGGAGTCTGACGACCAAACCCAGTGCTCAATTAGTATAATTGGATCGGACATATCTGACAATGTTGCCTTAAGTCACATAAATGCCCCTGGTTTGAAAATTAGAAACAACTCCAGTGATGATATTGATAGATTCGACACTCCACGAAGCAGAAGTTCTTGTTTCTCTTTCACTCATAGGTTGGAAAACTCTGCTGAAAATTGTGGTGTTCAGCAATACCTTGGGAATTTTGGAAGGGGAAGCAATAAAGACCGAAAAGAGATGAAGTCTAGTTATTCTGCTGATGACTACACCTTCCAGAAAGCAAACCTGGACCTACTGACGGATATGTTGACTTTTCAGAGTAGAATAGAACATGGGGGCCTTCTTATTTGTAACACTAGAACATTGTGATTGAACGTGGCAAACAGCACCCAATAGTAAAGGAATGTAAAGTAATTATCAGCATGTAACTTTTCTTCTTAATGAAATGATACGCATCTCTTCTGCATTTTCGAGAAAAAATATATCAGCATGTAACTATGAAGAGATTGACATTGTGCAGATATTGTGTTCTCCATCTGCTATTTTGTCCTAGCAGATCCCATTTTCGACATGATATTGTAATAATCATACTCATGCATGCTGTTTTGTTTACATGGGAATATTTTCCATCATTTAGCTCCATTAGCAGAACTATGTGATTTATTACCATCTATGCAGCAGCGTAGTGCTCAAATAATTCTTCTAGAGTGACGGCACTATGTCGGCACATTCCTGAACAGATGAAATTGTGAGCAGAAGTCGATGAGAGAATTGTTGAAAGTCTGCCATTCGTACTTTATTATATTGCAGACTATTCAAAATATATTGTCGGCACATTCCTGAAAGTTTGTTTTTGGTGTTACTATTCAAAATATATTGTTATTGAGGTTTTGTTTGTTGTGACTACATATCATGTTATAATTTTCTTTATAGGGAACATACCATGTTATCATCACACCCCTCTTATATTGGAGTGTAGACTTTATATGGCAGTGTTTCATAAAAATATATATATATGTATCAGTTGAGTGGCCTATGTCAATTCTAAGATATGGTTCTCCTTTTGCCCATCCTCATAAAAATTGCAACAGGTTTGACTTGTGCCATGTTATGCTACTATGATATCATCACTACCACGGCATAATTTGCAAGCTTATGGAACCATTGGTGAGGATATTCTTAGAGTACGTGGACACTGCGTTGTATCTCCAGGTAACTTGCAAGCAAGGATGGTGCTGCACGTACGGCTGGGGAGATTAGATGGAAAGGTTCGGAATTTCTTTGTCTTCACGAATCTGGCGACCTAAAACCTTTTACTTGGCAAACTAAAACATAGACAAAAAAGTAGATGAGAAATGAGGTTAACTACTAAACCAAACACGCGCTTGACCACCTAGTATAAGTAACTTATTTGACCTTTTTCTTTTTCGAACTTCGAAAGTGCTGCAAGGGACGACTGAAATTGCGGATACGGTTGATTGTTCTGAATACACGTACTGCTGTACCTGAATGCGGAAAGGCTAGTTTCAAAAAAAAAAAAAAAGAATGCGGAAAGGCTGGACACATACTGTAATAATGCTTGTACATTCTGAATGTACTGCTTGGCTTCAACTATTGGTCAGGCTCCTTCGCAGTTCCAGAATGCCCACACAACACAGCATGATTATCAAACTTGAATGCACAATTTGATGTGTCCAGAACTCGGATGATTGCGTCGCCTTTGTCTCTTGTAACCACTCAAGCTACATAATAACGCACGAAAGAAAAATTGCTGATAAATGGAAAGTCGTATTGCAGCAGCGTTTTCATTTCAATGCTCAGTTGTATCATTTTCGTGACTCGTTTGAACATTTTTTTTTCTTTGAAAAAAGGCAGGAGAGCTATCATTCATTAAGTAGGAAAGAAGAAGATTTACAGCCTACAGAGTACAAAAGAGCTAAGGCAGGTTACAAGCCACCGGAAGAAGAAAAGACACAAAGAGGAGCATAACAGTTCAATGGTTACATGCCCTCCACATCGAAGATAAAGGCCTGATTAGTGTACATGAACCGGGTCTGTCGTGGCTCTAAAGTAAGTTCTGTTCGCATCAACCGTGATGTTGGCGACTTGATTAAAAGACAACTCTTTATGTTGGAAGATCCTTGGGTTTCGTTCCTTCCAAATTTGCCACCAAAAGGAGAACAAAATTCCCACCACTTTTCTTTTCTGCTGCTTTGGCTTACCAGAACTGATGGACATCATCCATTGCGCTCACTCGTTAGAACATAAACAGAGAGTGATTTGGATGTGCAACGATGGGTGGGTGCCCTGGCAAAAGTACCAGAGAGGTTTGGATAGCATGCAGGGAAATCGACTAGCACGCGGTGATCACATGTTCCACATGGCTGAAGAAGACCCGCATTTGCCATCAATTTTAGTGGCTGTCAGTTATCTGAATTTCTGAACGCTGTACGTTTAGAAAGTCTTTGACGGCGGCTCACTGCATCCATCGCATGACCGGGAGCCGATGCAAAATGTGGTGGTAGTGACTCTTGTGTTTAGTGATGCAAAGTGGCCGTAAAATGTGATGCTAGTGATAGTGACTCTTGTAGTCTAGTGTTTAGTGCCCCGCTTCCGCTTCCTTCTTATCTTGGGAAAGGAAAAGAGAGTTGACAGGAAAGCTACGCGTACTGACTGAACAATGTATAGCGTGCAATCTGATCTACCTGTTCGTGTTTACTGTCTCTGGGGTAGTAGTACTTAGCTTCATTATCCAGCCACCACGGGAACGGAATGCTCTGCTTGATGATTGATTTGTCCTCTGCTCATTGCATGCACAGAGGCAATGCAGCTTCTTCCCAGTTGCGACAGGTGTCGAAGATGCTGGTGACCTGTAGTGTACTTGCAGAGCAGGAGGGGAGGGGACCTCGATGGAAGCAGCAGGCTATCGTCACAGCACTTCGGCTGATGACAGAAAAAGAAACAACAACATACGGCTCGGGAGTCGGGAATGCCTGAGGAACATCGTGCAGCAATGGCCATTTGGACGCATGGCTCCCTCCAACATGTGTTTGCTGATTACGCAAAAACTACAACCATGGCAATGTGTCTCATTCTGCTCTACGCTTGCCCTGCCCTCGGCCTACTACTTGTCGTCGGCCCGGAGCCAGAGGCGTCTTTACTTGTCCAGTTGTCGTCGCTCGCGTGTCTCTGCTCGAGGCAAATAAATTTTATTTCGCAACAAAAATAAGTAGCAGGAGTACCAAAGGCCTGGTTTTGAAAAATCTACGTGCGTTTTGTCTCTTCTTATTCTAATGCTACGGTAATTAAGAAGCTGAATCCACCTGTGGAGCGATTTCTGCAGTGAGTAGTACACAGTTGCTCTTTAGTAAGATCAATTCCTGCTGCCAGATTGCATCTGCACTCCTTAACTGAGTGCTCTGGTTTGCCAGCGTAGGTGACCTGTCATCTGTTTCCTCCCTCGGCACTGATGCTGCACACGCAGTCACGCACGGTAGAAACGGGGGGGGGAGGTGTTGCGCTGCCAGATGAGCAAGAAAGAAATATTACAAACCAGAACCAGGGTGTCATGGGAAACTGCTTATTCCGGAAAGAGAGAGCCCTTTTGACCAAAACCTCCTGCAGGCTGCAACCCTCTCTCTTTCTCTTCTATAAAACCCCTGTTCCACCTTCTCTGTCAGCAATTAGCCACCAAATACTCCTGCTCATATACCACCACCATCACAAAGAAAAAGAAACAGACAGAGATCATGGAGAGATCCCCGCCTCCTTCCTCACAACCATCGTCTCCGTCATCGTCGTCCTCCAATTCCTCGTCGATCTCCGTGGAGATTGCTCCGCCCTGCAAGAGGGCCAGGAGGACACAGAAGAGCGGCGTCAAGCAGGGCACCAAGCAGGCCAAGAGGCCACCCAGGAAAGAGGACCCGCCTTCTGCTGATCCTCCCAGCAATGCCGCCGCCGGGAAACGCAGTTCCATCTACAGGGGCGTCACCAGGTACGCCTCCCGATTTCGGTTTTTTTCGCAGATACGGAAAAAGTGAGGCCTTTTTGCATTGTCGATTTCAGGTTTTTCTTCCAGGTAATGGGGAAAAAGAAAGTTGCGGCCTTTTGCACTCTCGGTTTCAGTTGCCGATTTTGGTGCGATTCTTTCTTTCGATCTTGATCGGGATTTTCCGCGACCACTACTACATTGCCGCTCTGTGTTTGTCAGAATGCTGCAACCTGAATCGATGCGCTGATTGATATCCGCTCCCCACCATAATTCTCCACAAGTTTCGGTTTCTCGATCGGGGCTTGTACTGCCAGTGCCAGCCACCTGTTTAATTACTTGGGTTTACGAAATGATTTCAGTGCCAATCTTCACTTGCATGTCGCAAAAGCGTGATCCTTTCGTCGATTCTCTTCTGGATTGCTCCTCATCTTCAGGAGCCCATGCTGCTGAAAGTGCAGCGACATGCAAGTGAAGGCCGTTTTCTTGAATTGACAAACAGTCCCTCGCCTTCCATTCTTGCTCCGCCACACATTTTTTTTTTCTCAACAGAAAGGTCGTTTTCGGGATGGCTAGGAAGTAGGAAGTTGGTTGACCTGCATTACTGCCTCGGTTTATACTGATTTAGATTGATGCTCAATTTCCTGGACTTTTCTTCTTTCTTCTCGTTGTAAAATTCCACTGTAAATCAATGCGGCTTGCTCACCCAACGAACTACGCGTGGCGTTGCATGCGTGTAAACAGGCACAGGTGGACGGGCAGATTCGAGGCACATCTCTGGGACAAGCACTGCCTTACCTCCCTCCAAAACAAGAAGAAAGGCAGGCAAGGTGCGTACTTTATTTTTGCCATGATCACAAACATTTACTTAAGCAGTACTAGTAGGCGTTGCATTAATTTTTCGAATTTGTTCCTAAACTTTCTTTTAGAAAAAGAAGAATAGAAAAATCTAGAGTCTGATACGAGGATTACACACAGTAACACCAATGTTAACCCATGTTCTTGCCTTCTGCAAGGATCCTGATGCCTCTGCCATTAGTATAAAGCTCAGTTTAAAGCGCACCGAATTTTATAAGGCTGGCATTCTGATCCTATCTTTTTTTTTTTCTTCCTGTTATCGTTGGGGGACCTTGCCTGGTGACCTGCACGTGACTGTGATCTACTGCTGCTTGTTGCTGTACCTCTATCAATAGTCTATTTGGGTAAGTCCCACAAGCAAATGCTAAATATATCTAAGCCGTCTTTGCCAGATTCATGTTACTTGTCGCACGATCATCTTGTGATCTGCATCCTTGTCTTAATACAAAGCCAATTATCTATGATCTGCAGGGGCTTATGATAGTGAGGAGGCAGCTGCTCGTGCCTATGACCTTGCAGCTCTGAAATACTGGGGCCCTGAAACAGTGCTGAATTTCCCTGTAAGTTCCCGCTCCAAGAAAACAAACTGTTATCCTACTGTTACAAGAATTATTCGTTCGTTCCTTATGGGCAAGTCAGGGTTCGAATAACCGGTAGAAACCGGCCGGTTATTTCGGTTAACCGGTCCCAACCAGTTAGCTGGAAAAAACTGGACCTGGTACTATAGCAATACGATTAACCGGTCGGTTTTTCATCGAACCGAGCTGGCCGGTTATCCCGGTTATTCTAACCCTGGGGCAAGTTTGACATTGCTGGAGTTAAACATAAATCTAGTGTGCCCCCCATTTATCTAGAGCAAGCTGCCAGGATTACATCCTATTTATACCTAAGGCCTGTAGTACACATATCCATGACCAAACAACCGCTTCTTTTGCTGCTCAATTATGAACAAGACAGCTAGTAACAAGGATCACATTGAGCAATGACTTCACTACCCTGTCGGCATGTCAATGTAGTTGGAATCATATAAAGAAACCGCCTTGAATGTGCTGGTCGCAATTAGGAGTAACTGTCCGTCAAAGTTGGTTGTTCGCATCGCACTTCTGCAGACATGTTAACCAGCAACTGAAATCAAATTAATATTAGAATCATATAAATGATGCGTTGTTGAAGCAGGTCGATGATTACGTGAACGAGAGGTTGGAGATGGAAGGGGTGTCCCGGGAGGAGTACCTCGCTTCCCTCCGCCGTCGCAGCAGCGGCTTCTCCAGGGGCGTTTCCAAGTACAGAGGCGTCGCCAGGTATACCAACCAAACACCAGTACAATATAATTCCCACTGTCATATCACTATCCATGTCTAATTAAGCACTTACTTAACCCCCTCACTAGCTAGTCACTAGGATCATGTGCAGTGCACAATTAGCACATGCAATAGTTATCAAACACACCTGCCAAAGTGTGCAACTCAAGGGCCTAAAATGGCACTGCAGAGTGACTCGGAAACAGAAACGTTTCTGTTTTTGTGCTCGGCTGACACGGGATAGGATGAGGTCCACTTGTAACGTCAGTGACATGCGTCAGTGGCCTATGCAACGTGTCACAGCCAGGGCCATGCATGATATATGAGCTCCTTCTTGGGACGGCTCTGTATAAGCTGTAATGCTGTATCCTACTAGTGTCTTGGAGGAATCTCCCTGTTCCTTCTTCCTTGTTCAGACATGTCTTCAATTCTCTAATAAAGGTTTAAATTTAAGCAACCAATTTTGAATTTCTCATTGTTTGGATTATCAAGGCATCACCATAACGGGAGATGGGAGGCACGGATTGGGCGAGTCTTTGGGAACAAGTACCTCTACTTGGGAACATTCGGTATGGCCTCTGCTCCTTAAGGCTAGCATTCATGCTCTTTGTTCTTCTTTGAGTAGGACTGTTTTTAATAGCATTTAAATGCTACCCAAGTCTGTTATAGAATCGTCAAACTTTACTGTAAGGACACCTAACTTGAACCAATTTTGATGACGGTTGATCAACCTAACTACTACACAATTGAATGGCTTGTATTTCTTGTTTCCCTTCAATGCAGACTTACGCAATTGACACTTCCCTTACTATAATGTACTACTGTACTACTCCAATCTGGTTGTTCCTAGGTCTAACCAATATTTTCTTTTGAGTAAAAAAAAAATAAGAAGAAAAAGAAAAAAAAATACACTTGCTATCGAATCAGATCAGGGTACAGAAGCATAATTTTGATGCAGTTTTTCTAGCAAAAGATTGTCCTTTTCTTGACTACCCAGAGCAAGACCACAAGACCAAGATACTATGCTATAAGCGATCCCGAGAAGATTGATCCTCCAACTTGCCTAAAATACTAGGCTAAAACAGCCAAATTGCTGGCTAATTACCAGCCAAAATTACATGACTCCCAAACGCATGTGACAAGCACGTGATGCGTAGTCACCTGCCATGCCTGTGCCTGTAGTGGTAATAATAAGATGGTGCCTAGGGATCTTCAATTGCTCAGCACTGCCGGCCTTTTCTTTTCACTTGGCTCTGTGACTAAGCACCATTAGACGGTGATCGCGTCACGTGGCTCAAGCATGCCCTGTGTCAAAACTAGATCAAGATTCAGGATCTAACTACAAATTTGATACCACCCCTAACATCATCACAAAAGAGAGAGTGATTTTTTCTAGTTAAGTTTTAGGTACTGGCGAAAGATTTTACACGTCCGGACACTGGCACATGTGCAAGTAGCAAGCAGATCACAGTCCATTCAACACAACCATAGTGTGCAATTCAGTGTCTCCCATTCAACGTACGTATGTCTGAAGAAGACTTACATATTTACCCCCAGATCTGAATATCTGATTGTCTCCTCCAGATGACCTTCTTGCAGCATACATGAGACACCGTCAGTTCACAATTTTTGAAATGTTCAATTTGATGATTACTGAATCCCTCATATCATGCCTAAACATATTATCTCGAAAGAACGATCTGCTCTTATTCAGACAAACTCAACATTTTCCTCTTTGTACACAGATACTCAAGAGGAGGCAGCCAAGGCCTATGATCTTGCAGCCATTGAGTACCGTGGTGCCAATGCTGTAACCAACTTCGACATTAGTTGCTATCTGGACCACCCGCTGTTACTGGCGCAGCTCCAACAGGATCCACAGGTGGTGCCAGCACTCAACGAAGAACCACGGCCTGACCAAAGTGAAAATGCTGTCCAAGAGCCAGACTCATCTAGTGAAGTCCAAGAGCCGGAATCAAATGAAGCAAAGACGCCAGATGACATTGCAGAGCCTCTCACCACTGTTGACGCTGACATGGAAGAGAGCTTGTGGAGCCCGTGCATGGATTACGAACTCGATACTATGTCAAGATCCAACTTCAGCAGCTCAATCAATCTGAGCGAGTGGTTCAACGATGATGCAACCTTCGATTGCAATATCTTGTTTGAGAGCGGTTCTGCAGCTGATGAAGGCAGTAACGATGGCGCTGGTCTGGCAGAATTCAGTTTGTTCGAAAAGGGTGACGATAAGCTGAAGGACATTTCAGACATCGAGGAGAGTATACATCCACCGAAAATGATCAGTGTGTGCAATTGAACATCCTGTCTCGTGTGTGTCTGTGTCAGATATCCAAGTAGGTTTTCACGTTTCAGGTGTCCGTCTTGGGTACTCGTCAACATGGAACTTCATGCGTTCCTCCCTTTGTCCAGAGGAAATCCTCATGGCATTCAGCTTGGCAGAAGAGTAGTGTATCGATGTTTCTTAGTTTTTTCAGTCCCATCCAGGATGGCTCACTTAGCCTAGGTTCAACTAATGATACTTTACAAGGCTGTAACCCAAGTAATCCCAGATTAAGCTGTTAACAAATGAACTTGCTTGATTTGTTGAGTTTTTTGAGTGTAGGATCAACTGCACCAATCTCTAATAAAGCTAGTAACAACTAAGTGGCAGTTTCAGATAGTTCATGAGCAAGATAACAGGCCACATTGTCTTCCGCGGAGACAATTTCAGACATGTATCTTCTCTAACTCAATGGGACTCATCACTCATGTACTGGAAAGAGCCATCGCAACTAATTTACAAGCCTAGCTACCAAGTTCCCAGTTCCTACTACTACCCTAATCATCAGTCAACATTAATTGCACATCTACCAGCATAATAACCAAAATAAAGCCTGATTCTCTAGCTTAGCTAGCTCTACATCACCTACGTGCAATTACTCCCAGAATGCACGTTTTCAAACCATTCCTTCGACGCATGCACAAAATACCAGCATCCAGACCACAGCTGCCCATGGCCAGCGGGACGGCAACATTGACCATCCAGACCACTTGCTGGCGGCTTCTGAGATGTCTGACCCAAACTCCAATGGTTGGGAAAAGCCTGACCCACTTGCATTCAGCACTGGCGATCCCGAATCAGAATCAGACGCGCCAATAACAGGGCTACTGGATGATGATGTTGATGGAGTATTAGAAGTGGATGCAGGATTGTACCCAACAGTAGAGCTGCAAAGATGGAACATTAGTTTCACATACACATGCAAGAGTGTCTTGTTATCACAATGCAGCTATACTTTACCTTGATGATGATGATGCATAGACGCAGCTGCCTGAGCCTGCAAAGAAGATAAAGACATAGATCGTTCAGAATAGTAAACTGATAAGGAAATGCTTCTGATTTATCTACCTGGAAGCAAGGAACGAGGAAGTCATTCTTACTCGGATTAGCATTGATGAGCATTGCTGTTCCCCCAAAGTCACAGCTGGAAGGTGCAGGGTTTCTCTGGTAATAGCTGTTGAAGGCATAAGATGCATGGGCCTGGAGAGTATTTGGGTAGTAGCAGCTCCCTGATGGCTGAATCGCTGAACAATCTGCTCCTCCTATGCCACATGCATAGTCCAGCGCATTCTGGAGGGCAACTTCGGTTGAGCCAGCAGCCTTGACCACACACCAGACTTGCTGCCCTGACACAGCTGGTGTTGTGACTGGAGCAGGAGGCGCCGTCGGGTTGGGCACTGCTGAGTTGGTCGATGGCGCTGATGGAGGGAATGTCGATGGTGTGGTGACTGCAGGATTGGTGGCTGGCACATTTGGTGAGGAGGTTGAAGGTGTTGGCAGTGGATATACAACTGGAGCCGGCGTGTTGGAAGAAGGGGGATTGGTTGAAGGGGCTGTTATGGGTGTGGGAAGAGGGTTCAAGGAAGGGATCGTGACAGTAGGGTTCGTGGAAGGCACAGTGATGATTGTTGGTGTTGGGTTTGTTGAGGGGACAGTGATGGGAGGCGTTGTCGGGTTGGTCACTTGAACTGGATTCAAGTCATCATGGACAATTTGTTTACCTGTACAGTGATTATACTTCAGTTAGCCAAGTGTCACTCATGAACACCAAATTAAGTTACTCCTATGTCCATCTATCTAGCCTCAGCTCAGTTATAGCACTAATTAGGAAGCTGACTATGCACAATACATGATGAACAGATTATTACTAACTACAGTATAGAAACTAAAGGAACAACATTCTATGAGAAAACTATGTTTCTGGCCCATCAAGACACTGTTAAGTATTGCATACTGACCAAAATAAACAAGACAACTTATTGATTCCCTCTGCTATATTTTGCATTTAACATGTTCAAAAGCCTTGGCAAATAGAAGTCATAACATTTTAGATGAAATCATTCAGGAGGAGCAAAGTGCTTTTGTTCCCGGATGTTTCATTATAAACAATGCCATAGCAGCATATGAGTGTATTCTATATATGGAAAAGAAAAAGAAAAGGGAAGATGCCTGTGCCATGAAGCTTGACATGGCAAAGATATTATGCCCAAATTGAATGCTAATGGCATGTGGATACAACTTGTGATGAGTTGTGTTGAGACAGTAAATATTTCAGTTAAATTTAAATGAACATTTATATGATACTTTTTATCCCAACATGAGGTATTAGACAAGGAGATCCAATATAGCCCAATCAGTTTCTGTTATGTGCAGAAGGGTTATCAAGTATTTTAAAAAAACTATGGTCTGGTGTATCTTGCAAAAGGGATCAGAGTAGATGTGTATGCTCCGTGGATACCAAATATTTTGTGTACTGATGGTTTTCTGGGTTTCTCTCAAGCTTCATGTCAGGAAGCTGAAAGAATACTTGAAATTCTTGAGACCTATCAGCCAGGGCCAGGGCAAATCGTAAGCAAGGCTAATCAGCAATCTTCTAAGTGCAAATCATTCTGATCAGGCTAAGATGGAAGCCATGCAAAATGTTAACGTCATGGTCCAGGGTCTCGGTGAGAAATATTTTGGTTTGCCGAGTAGTGTGGGCAAAAGTTCATCTGATACGTATAACAGGACGGACTCCTTAAGCGATGGGAGGAAAGAACTTCTGTTGGCGCAGGACGGAAAAATTCATCAGTTTATCAGTCTATCCTACTCATTCTATGAGCCGTTTTGAAATTTTTGCACCTACTTGCAAGATCAAGAATAATACATTCGATACTTTCGGGTGGCCTCCACAAATGCTGAATCACATGCAAGCCGGGATGGAGTTGACTAATCGATGTTTCGGGTACACCAGACATGGTCAGGGACTCAGGGAGACTGATTACCAGGTCTAAGCCCAGTGCTGCTGTTTGGATTATTCTATTAGAAGTGCAAGGGCTTAGCAGGATTTTCAATTCCTATGATATTGGCATATTGCTTTTGTAAAATGGGGTGCTAATATGGCGGCACATCTAACTGGTAAACAAGCATCAGCTACTATATGTCGGGTTGTACCTCGTTGAATTAAGTGTCGGCTTTTCTTTCTTCTAACGTGCATTATATTCAGCATGACTTCTATCTTGTAGATAAGGGTGCAGGTTTTCTATTTTGTGGGTGGGTGGGTTGCCCCAAAACTCTCTAAAATGAACTTAATCCTCCTTCTATCCTATGAAGCCCAAAGCTCTTGGATCTTAAAAAAAAAAAGGCCACTCAAATGCTTGCAGCTGTAACGACTAATAAGTACTGGTAGCACCAGTGGTCTAACTGTCAATATTACCAGAGAAAATTAGGCTGCCCGTTCCATATTACACAGCCGAACCAACAGCCCCACTACTACTATATCTACTACTACAGAACACAAATTAGGGAGAGATAGGGTTGCTCCTTAACAAAATTCGATGCTGGCGATTCTCACAAATTAAAGTTGATGATAGCTACTCAATCCAGTTCTAGATACAGAGGTGAGGTCAGAAAGAAAGAAACAAGCAAGTAGAGGAGGGGAGCAGTGGATACCTGGAGCAGAGGCAGAGCAGATGGGGAACTCGTGAAAGGGGAAGGAGATTACGAGGGCGTGGAGGAGGAAGAGCACCACCGTACTGCTCCTGGCCATGCTCCCAGCAAGCATTCGGACGGGGAAGGAAGAGGCGGTGTAGTGTGCTTCTGCCGCTCGCCGCCGCCGTCTCTGTGAATGGAAGTGGGAGGTGGTGTGCTCCCCATCCAAAAAGCTTCGAGCTTGAGGGGGTGGAGTGGAGGAGAAGAGTGGGTGTGTCAGAATGTGCGTGTTTTGCTGCCCGAGGAAGGAAAAAGAGCAACAGGAAAGGGAAAGAATGTTGGGAGTTGCGACTAATAAACTAGGGTTAATTTAAATCATGCCATTACAAATTTCACGTTTTGAAAATCTGCCATTAAACTTTCTCTTATTGAGTAGGTGCTATTACAATTCTTCCGGAGTTAGAAATCTGCCATTATATACTTCTCAGAGCATTTTGGCACTATCTATAGTTCTTCGTACTTTCGTATGTGCCGATTTACCCTTCCTCCTCCTGTTGACCCGCTCAGCTGGCTCCAAACACATCGATCTCGTCATGGCCAGGCTTGGAGCAGCGCAGATCGATGAGGAACTTCAGTAGGGGACGCATCCGAGCTCAACGACAAGAGGCGCAACATGGCGAACTCAAGACGAGGGCCGAGATCGAGGCAAAGGGGTCGAGATACCCTGGGGAAGCAGGCGAGCAGGCCAGAGCTGAGGGAGCCGAGCTCGTTGGGGTTGATTGCGCCCAGCTCACGCATACTGCTTACTGCAGAGTGTGTACAAAAATTTCACGTCTTTTTTTTTTCTTCTCAAGGAGTGTGTACAAAAATTAAGTGATGAAACCATAGCATAAAGTGAGCTGAGCGTAGGCACACATAGAAGGATAATGTTTCTGGAGAAAGAAATTCAAACATAAGGCCAAGGTGCTTCTTTTAGAAAAAAAAAGAAAAAAGAAAAGAAAAGGTGACGCATGAAGACATACTACGTGCTATCTCTTTCACCATCATCGTAGACATGCTTTCCTGTTGGCCAAATCACCGACATAAACCAAGCAAGAGACACTCAAAAACACTAATTGATGCTTCGTATCAGCGGATAGCATGAACACATATCGTCTGCATTTGCCCCTGGTCTTCAGTTCATGGATCCTGATGAGGATCACACACTTGCAGCGTCCACATTTTGGCCTAAGGAGCTGGAGCTACACAGTAGCATACATTGTGGTGCTTCTCTCTGGACTCTTTAAGTATATGTGCTCTTTTTTTTTCTCATGCAGGAGAACTGCGCGTCTTTATATTAAGAAGAAGAAAAAACGGGTCCGGTACATGGCTAAGAATGGTCTTTTTAGAGCTTTACATTCGCGCCTAGACTGAAATTACGACTACCTCTATAATTTTACTGCTACAGCAATGCACGCAGCTTCCGAGCGCCTGCAAACGCCCATAGCTTGGCCTCCTGTAAGATATCGTCGAGTAATTGTTGTGAGCGTGACGGCAAGCCGTCAAAAACACATCTATTCCGATGCTTCCATGTCTCCCATACCACCAGCATGACTAGGGTATTGAAGCCCTTCCGCTGCTTCCTTGTGACTCTCTTGCTAGCCCTCCTCCACCAAAACTGAAACACGCTGTCATCCGGTGTCGGAGCGACGGCCTCCAGGTGCACCAAACCTAGCACTCTGAACCAAACCTCCCTGACGAAGACACACGAGACAAGGATGTGATCAATGCTCTCTCGGGCCTGATCGCATAGTGGGCAAACCTCCGGGTGTGGCAGCCCGCGTCGCTTCAAGCGGTCGACAGTCCAACAGCATCGCTAGATTGCAAGCCAAACGAATATTTTGATCTTCAATGGAGCCCAAGTCCGCCATAGCCGCTTGTGCGGCTCGAAGCTGATTCCACCAACGAAGTACCTCTGATAGGCGGATTTGGAAGAAAATATGCCCGAGGGGCATGGCGTCCAAACATGGGCGTCGCGTTCCTCCGGCATCAGCTCCACCGTGGTGAGCACGTCCCATAGCAAAAGGAATTGCCATATCGCAAGTACTGGCAATCCCCCGGCTATGTCCCTCAACCATGTGTTTTGCGTCAGGGCGTCGTATACCGTCCGTGCTCGCCATCCTCGCCGCTTGACAAACGGCATTAAGGCGGGCACCAGCTCCTGGATTGATTTGCCATTTATCTAGCAATCCGTCCAGAAAAAAGTGGAGCGTCCATCTCCCACGGTTGTCGTCACTGAGATGTGGAACATGGCCTTGACTTTCTCCGGAAAGTGCATGTCAAACATCGCCCAAGGTTTACCTAGGTCTGTCTTCCTCAACCACAGCCAACGCATGCGCAACGCATATGCCATGGTCTCCAAGTTGAGCACCCCCAAGCCGCCAAGGTGAAGCGGTCATGTGACACGTGACCAGGATACGGGGCAGTGACCTCCTCGTAGCTCCTTATGCCCACACCACAAGAATGAACGGCGCCACTTGTCTATCGCCTTTATAAACCACCACGGCAGGTCCAGTGCAATTAGAAGATGGATCAGTATTGCTGTGAGTACCGGCCGCACAAGGATTAGACGTCCCGATGTGGCCATTAGCGTCACCTTCCACCCCGGCAACATGTCAGCCACCTTGTCAATGTAAGGTTGTAGGTCGGTCTTGGTTAGCCTTCGGACGGATAAAGGGAGACCAAGATATTTGCATGGGAACTCGGCAACGGCACAGTTTATATGTTGTTGCAGTTGTTGAACGCGATGCTCATCACACCTAATTGGCAAGATAGAAGACTTAGCCAAATTGGTGTGAAGTCCTGATGCCTGCCCAAACATGTGTAGGATCAGCTTGATGACCGCGAGATCCTCCCCGCACAGCGATGCGAACAAAACGACATCGTCGACATATAATGAGATACGGTGTCCGATGTTCCTTGTCGCCAATGGCGCAAGCAGTCCTAGTTGTTCTGCCTTGTTGATGAGGCTGCTTAGCACATCCATGACGAGGATAAACAGCATCGGGGAAAGTGGGTCACCCTGCCGCAGCCCTCTTTTGTGGTTTATAAATTCCCCAGGATGGCCGTTCAAGAGTACCTGTGTAGATGATGTTGATAGTAAATTGGCCATCAAGTTCCTCCACCGTCTTCCGAACCCGAGGTGTGCAAGGACCTCAAGTAAGAAAGCCCATGAAACCGAATCGAAAGCCTTCGTTATGTCGAGTTTTAGGAGCGCTCTTGACTGGCCCCGCACATGGAAAAGTTTCGCCATCTGTTGCACCAGCAAGAAGTTATCATGAATGCATCGTCCCCGAATGAAAGCGCTTTGGTTTGTGGCCACCATATCATTTAGTCTCGTTGAGAGGCGTTTAGCCAAGATCTTCGTCAAAACTTTGCAAAGCTATGCACAAGACTGATGGGCTGGTAGTCCCCCACGATTTGGGCGTCTTCTTTTTTGGGGTTGAGAATCATATATGCCGAATTAAGACGGTAGAGCTTACGCACATCGCCGCCGTACATGGCGCCAATAGCGGCCATTACATCTTGCTTTATGATTGGCCAGCATGCCCGTAGAAACGTCCCATGAATCCATCGGGGCCGGGAAAACTTTACATATACAGTTTTGCGAACAACTTGAGTTTTGAGTACAAATATACAGTCATGTATTTAAACCATTCAATGTACTTGATATCATTCAAGTGATTTTCAACCATTGAATCTTGAACTATATTTCTAGACAACTTTTCAATGAAACTGAGTTATATCTTTTCCAATGAGAAGTATTATATAAAAAAGACCTGTGTAATATCAATTCCATGCAAATGTCAGCTAGAAGATAGGTTTTTATTTCAGAGAAATGGTTCAAATACCATTTGTGACCCGTTAGCCAAGAAATTAAAAATAATCAATATCAAAATATTGTCCCAGCAGTACGATTTCAAGGAATCAGAAGTGAAGTGAGATGTTATTTACTTAATATTTGTATTACATCCAGTAAAACAATGAACAATATATTAAACAACTTAAACAACCTATCAATAGGGTCAATACTCCTTTGCAGTGAAGAACAAACAGGGCTACCTTTTTAATGTTCTGAATGATGGCATGTTTGAGTACTAGAAACGTCTTCTACAGTAAGCTCTTGCTCTAACTGAACTCGTGTAGACTTCAGGACCTCCTGACAAAACCGAATCACATGAAGATAACCAAGTCGACAAGATGATAGACTGCAAACCCATTAGTATGTAGAAATTACTATCTTCGGTAAAGAACACTCACATTAAATTCCATATAGGTAGCTCGCCTTTCGAGCCATTGAGCATCAAGCATCTGAAATGCTACACAGAAAAGGATATCAAAGACCGAATCGTCTTCTTCAAGTAGTCGAACAAACTGCACAGCTGCTTTTGTACTCATATTCCCTACAAAAAGGCGTAAAAATAAGGTGTAGTTCTACATACATTGCCTGCTCGTTGAACCAAACTCCAAAGTCAGTGGGGGAAACACTGAACCTGAATGAATACTAAATATTTTTAGCAATAAATGTTTCAATCACCTGATTGTAAATCCAGCATTTGCACTAACATATAAGATATGTTTACACCAGCTACAGCAAAAGGATATTCCCATTCAGCCCTCTTACCATCTGTCTTGTGCAGTAGCCTCTGAAAGGAATCCTGCATGGCAACTACAGAGTGTCAAGATAATTTAGTCACCCACTAATGATTCATTTATATTGTAATGGGCCACAATAAATTTCACGTACTGGATAATTTTTAGCAAAATATATCAGATTCTCCAAGGACATGAAACCACCTGCCCTGCAGGCATTCAATAGTTCAAAAAATTATATTGGTTCAAGTAGTATATACATTAAACCAAAATTATCATGAAACAACATCAGTGAAGAGAACCTGAAGTCAGTTGCTGGATCAGAGTTCTGCCAGCCCATCTCCTTCCATAGATCTGATTTTAGAGAAGGGAGTTGTCGGTTAGGATAAGCCAGCGTCCAAAGTTCTTTCAGAGCATCCTGTAACAGGAAAAATTATTAGTATGCTAAATTGCACCACCTTTTAGTCAGAAATATCAACATATTAATTTTAGTCACATTTATACCATTCTTGTAAGGTAGAAAACTAGCATTCACTAGGTAAGAAAAAGGATGACATAGAGGGGGTAAAAATTTATGTACAGAACGAGAACCTGGTGCTTGACAGAGGAGCAGTCATATGGCACATTTAACCTTTGTCTCAACAATTTTAATCGTTCTTCCTAAACAATAAGTGAAACTGTCAAAAACCATAACGACAGGGTCAAAATGAAGTTGAACAATGTAAAGACTCATGCCAAATAAGTACAGAGATTTGTTTCCCCACACACCTAAGAAAGGTGTACATGTAGAGGGCACCAAAAGTGTTGACTTATCGCATCAACCAATTCATCCAAGAGCTTAAGCATTAGGGGAATGGAAGATATTTTTACTCGTATTAATATCAGAATATCTCAAAGATAAGATGCTGCTACTTTCTGACTCATGCTTACAATGGAACAAATCATGTCTATTTTTCTCAGTTGTCGAAATGAAAATAGGACTTTGCAGGTACCAACACACCTGTACTGGGCTCAGATTAATTGGAACTGTCTGAGGGCCAGAAGCGTAACCAGAGAGTTTTCCCAGCAAAGATCCAAAATCAGAAATGACATTCACTGCATAGAGAAAAGTGGAGTTTTTCAGAACTGTGAAATTTCAGGATAACAGGCGTGATAACACTAAACATGGCACATTACAAATGACAGTGGCGAGTTTCAGCACAAAGAAACGAATAATAATACATAAAGGCTGCAGCAAAAATCAAATCCTCAAACTATAGATGTTGCAGGCATAATCAAATCCTCAAACTAGAGGATCTAGTTCAAATGTTTTTCTTACAGTTGTTACATTTTCATATCAATAACTACACTGTCCATGATGTTGTAAAACACTATACAAGATAAATATAAGAAGCATAGATGTTTTCAGAAACAGAATTATCACATCATCATGATCCAAGTGATAGCTTGGCCAAAGGTGAAGAATTCATCAAATAGCAGCATGTTCGTTCATATACCATGGATAACACGATGACATGTAAGTACCTATCTTTCTTGTGGATTGAGCAATAAAGCCCAACGGAGGCACTTACGTCTAGTCTTGTCCCAGAAAATTGACCATGTAGCAGTTTCATACACCTTCAAACAAATAGAGAAAGGTAACGAGAATGCAATAAAAATGAACTGAAAGTTGTTGAATAGGATATACAGGACGAACCTTGGGTTTATCTTCATGGGGACTGTGTTCTAGAAGAGGTTCCGTTACGGTTGTGGAGTCTGATACTGTCGCCTCCATACGGTTTTCACTTGTTTTGTCAGTGTCAGCGCTAAACGGCCTCCGTTTTATAGCTTTTGAAACCATACTAGTTGACTGTATGAATCATACATGCCATGTAAGAAATATAGAACAGTACCATTACATATTAGCACAAAGTATAGTGCAACCAGTAAGCAAATCCAGAGCAAGACCAAGCCATGAAGCAACACGAATCCCAGAAAGAAATTAAACTAAGCGAAGGACAGGGAATGGCATGACACAAGATTGACAGTTCCCAATAGGTAGAACAACTGAAAGAATTCACACTGGAGTAACGGAAACGCTGGAAATAGGTTCCTCTGTCTCGTCGTCGCTATTCGGCCTAACAGTAGTGGCATCGGCTTTTTCACTCGTAGCAGCTCTGCTTATATTTAGAGGTTGATGAATACTGTTGTTCTGGCCCCCTGATCTTGGGTCATGCTCTGTACTCTGCATCAGTTGGCAGGATCGCCGGCCGGCGTAGCAAGCACTCCCACGTACAGTATGCACCAGATTGTCAGCGATCACGGCCGCGTATGCATTTGCTATCTTGGTGGATATATACAATCGTGTGACGAATGTTCGTTTGTGTAGACGACGCGTGGTCTCGGTGACGCATTTGCTATCTTGGTGGATATATACAAAGATAGTCCAATCGAACCAAGCAAATTAATGATCTGCATTATTCCATGACTGAGATGCGCTTTATAAGAGGAAGGCAACACAAAACTCTCTACCTCGAAACTAATTAAGCTATCTAATCTATCCCTCCTTATTCGAAGTAAGGATAATAAGAGATTAATAGTCGTCGTCGTTGCCTAAGAAGTCCTTGACGGGGTCACGGAGGATGTCCATGACTGCCTTCCACGCGGCCTGCGTGGGGTGGATGTAATCCCAGTAGAATCGCTGCTCCGGGTCACGGCAGAGCCCGTACATGGGTTGGCCCCGGTTGTCCACCTGCCCGCAGTAGCCGTCCTTGGAGGCGACGCAGCACTCGTTGAGCCCGCTGGTGAACTGGTCTTGTTGTCCTTGCAGCAAGGTGTTGAAGGCGTGGTTGAGGTCGAGCAGGAGCACCTCGTCCTTGCGGAACCCGGCGGCCATCTTCTGCCGCAGCGCCGCGTTGTGCACGTCCGACATCGTGTTGCCCTGGCTCTCGCAGTGTGCGTGGTTGTTGCGCGCCGACTCCCATGGCGTGCACCCCATGGGCGCCATCGTGTTCACAATCACCTTTGACACGCCCACGTCATCCAGCAGCCGCTTCACCACCTTCCTCATCTCCTCGGTCACCCTCCGGCTCAAACGCGTCATCTAGTATATACATACATTTATATATATTTAACAATGAGATACAAAACTTAAGATGTAAAAAAAAATTATCGATCATGATATTAGTAACTCACTTGGTCGTAGCCGTTGCGTCCCTTGATGTCGGAGTAGTCTCCGCCGGCGGCGATGGAGATGAGCGCCACCGAGTCCTTGAGATCACGATCCCGGATCGTCCGATTCTTCAACAGATCATCCAACTGATCCACCTGCTGTGCCAGCGAAGGCGTCCCCATCAACGCGCCCGTGCCACCCACGGCGAAGTTGATGCCGGAGGGGTCCACATCATCGTCGTCGTTCTGACCCAGATCCGCCAACGGCGGAGGGGACTCATCCAACCCCATAATCTTTGCTGCAATAGTACGTAATGCATAGATTAATTAGTATTTTTTTTTGATAGAATAAATGCATAGATTAAATATGATAAATCATATATGCATGTATGTATCGATAACAACAGTGACAAATAATGAAAACGTATTACGCACCCACGAAATCTGACTGCACCTTGCCGTCAGATAAGCGGCCTGTTGCGCGGTTCTTAGATGACATGCCGTAGGGGTAGTGCCAGCCCCGTGAAACGACGCTCATCGCTGTCTTTGGGATGTTGCCCGCGTCCACGAATGAGTCGCCGAACACCAGTAGCATCGGCGGCTGCTTCGGGTGATGAGACCGCCGGCCCTCCACATGATGACCACCTGCAAACAAAAAAACCACATTATTATTCATACAAGATCAATATATACCGAGCCTGATGATTAACCCACCGTTCAGGACGAGGATGATGAGGAGACACAAGGCCAGAAGAACAATGTTCTTCTTCATGGTGGGTGGATTGTGGATTGCTACTAGTAGTAGCTTGCAAGAGGCACGTGCGTGGTGCTCTGGTGGAGGGCGGCGAGGGAGAAACAAGAGCTGATGAATGCAACGTGAGGAACTGCTCCGTCGCTATTTATAGTCAAGAAGTCGTATCTGTAAGCTAAAGATAAAATGAACGACCTAGTTTTTAAACGGCACGAGGGGTAACAAACTGGCGATATGATTGCCATTTGCTAGTATTTGCGTATCCAGAAAACACACGACATCCTAGCTACTCTCGAGATCCATCCAACAGATATATAGACATATCTATCTCCAATTTGAAGGCTACGTAAAAGGTGTGTTCGTTCATCAGAACGATATAACATTACAGATATGCATGATTCAATCAACATTCAACAAACTCAAAAGAACGTTAAGATTCGCAACGGACTATTTCGCCCGCCCAGCTCAGCTAATCCAGCCCAGGTGATCCACTCTTCTTCGGCCGAATGCTCGGCCTACCTCGTGCCTCTTTCTGCAGCGAATTCCAGCCCAAGTAATCTACTTAGCCAGCAATCGCGCTCGCCGCCGAGGAATTGAAACCAGGCCCGTTTGCGGGTGACGCGTCTGCCCACCGTTAAAAGGCCCAAATTAGTTTAATCAAGAAAGAAGTGTAATTTGTCTCCCTGAAACTATAACGCGAGTTTGGTTCTTGTATTATAATTACAAAATCGGCTAAGACGATTTATTCAACTCTTTAATCCGTTCATTTATCCTCCCTAGCTGGTTTTGATAGTGGTTTTAGCTCATGTGGCACTGTGGGTCCCACGCGTCAGTGTCATGTCACCTTATCTTTCTTTTTTTCTATGGTGAGTGAAAGCGACTCCTCTTGCATCCCCTCTTCCCCATTGCCGGCAGCCATCCTGGCCTCGACACCCACCTCGACGACCACGTCCGTCACGAGCCGGCCCTCCTCCTCCTCCCGCCCCTCCCCCCCCTCTCCCCCTTCGCTCAGCCCTTCAACCCTAGGTGAGGCCTCGCGTAGCAGGGATGAGCGCCGCTGCTCCTTCCACAAGGTGGTCCTCGCCACCGCCGCGGTGCTGTCCACGGCCGCGGACCTCCCACCGCTCTCCATCCCCGTCGCCGTCGCCACCTGTTGACACGAAAATCTTCACGCGTGACCTGGGAGATCTGCTTAGCTCCAGTGCAGGCCCAATACAAGAAACCGGAGCGTGCCAGTCGATTTTCCCTACAAATCAACAAAGATACCAACGGTTGAATTTTATGGGTCACCGACCTAGGACAGGCCGATGAAGAAAGCCGATAATCATGTTGTTATCCCAGCAGTATTTAAAGAAAGGGCATCCCCAATGTGGATCAAACTGTGATTCCTTTACTTTTCTATCCCTCTTTCTCTGATATCGCTTTATAAATGCTTCCACATTGTCGATATCGGCCATGTTAGACATTTGCAGGGAATGGATGTCCATCAATCTTCATGGTACCTTTAATGAATCTGATCTTGCCTTGCTCAATCGCCATCTGAATCTGCCTCCTAAACACCTTGCAATCATTAGTACTATGAGAGGGCGAATTGTGCCACTTGCAGTGCCTCATCTTCTTCAATTCTTCAGCAGGAGGTATCACATGATTGGACGATAACTGAATGTGCTTTTCCTACAATAGCATATCAAATATCTTATCGGTCTTGGTGACATCAAAATCATACCTTTCATCTGGTTCATTCTGCTTCACCCATGGGCACGACAACACACTCTTGTTTCTAGTCCACTCAGCCATATTGACTTCTACAGTATCCTTATCAGATTTAGAGTCATAATCATTGTAATTGACTTGAATCGGCCTTGACCATGTCCCCCGAGTCAGGTTCTCTTGTATCAACACCTTCTGCACTAACTAGGATAGGCTCTCAAATTCGGCTGAAGGAAACTTCTCTCTTAGTGGTGCAACTAGGCCATTAAATGCGATCTCTGCCATCTGATTGTCAGTTAATTGCAGGCTGAAACACTTGTTGCGCACGTCTCCGAATCTCTGCACGTAGTCATGCACAGTCTCTCAAGCCTTCTGCCTTATAGTAATCAGATCAGACAACCTCAATTCTCTAGTTTCGGCAAAAAAGTATTTGTGAAATTTCTATTCGAGATTGCCCCAAGTAATGACTGAATTTGGGGGAAACGATGCGAACCAAGAAAACGCCAATTCAGACAAGGACAACGGAAACAACCTGATTTTCAATGCCTCAGTATTGCCAGCTTCTCCATATTGTACTGAAAATCGCTGATATACTCAACAGTGGTAGTGTTGTCTTGTCTTGTAAACTTAGTAAATTCTAGTGGCATGTATCGACTCGGCATAGGGATCAAATCATAGCTCGGAGGATACGGAGGTCGATACGTGTACGTCTGTTGTTTTGGTTTCAGTCCAAACTGCTCTCTCATCACCTCAGCAATCTTCAAAGTCCAGTCATCAGTCGACACATTGACATTTGGAACAGTCGATGTGAGACCAGATGCTGGTGTCTGTGAGCCAAAATTAACGACTGTATGTTGACCTCCTAACTCTCCTGGCAGAGCAGATGATGATGGCATCCCGAACATGCTTGGCTCAGTATTTGGCGCAGTGCTATATGTGACATTTGGTTCTGCTGTTTCCTGCCTGTAGTGCTGCGGATGTGTCTATGGTGTAGATCTTTGAAATATTATTCTCCGAGGTGTTCTTCCCACTATGCCACCATCGACGTTCTTCTGGGGTGGAAGAGCTTTGGAAGTCGATGGACCTGAACCCGAGACAGGCTGTGTTGTGCTAGTACCATGCTGCTGAGGGGTAGATGCTTCGTTTGCAAACCGAGAAATGTTCTCTGGTATATGAAAATATACCAGCCCACGAGCTGACTCTTCGTATAGGCATCCTCCCATAGTATGAATGATCAAGGTCCTCAATGTGTTAACCAATACGGTCGACTGGTTAATTAATGCGTGGTGTATAGCCGTATGGATCATATTGTTCAGAGTTACTTCATCGATGACCTCCATCGTCTTATTAGCAACTGACTCTTTTGTTTTATCTTCAATCAATACGGTAACTGATAACTTTCCCTTTTGGATGATCTTGTCGTTCCTTGTGCTGAAGGTTCCCAACAAAATACTTTCATATTCAGCCATTCTTTGACTGACCTGTGCCTTTGCCTCATCGCTCAGTTCATCTTTGTTGACAGGTAGCATATGTTTGTTCTTGAGATCCGAGCTAATATTGTTCTTTGATTGAAGCGTTTCAGGATCCTGTGGCATTTCAAGTCCAGACATGATGCAAGCTTGATGTTCTTGGTCCCACCGAGCGTGCCAAGAAGCGTGTTGACACGAAAATCTTCATGCATGACCTGGAAGATCTGCTTAGCTCCAGTGTAGGCTCAATACAAGAAATCGGAGCATGCTAGTCGATTTTCTGTGCAAATCGAGAAAGATACAGATGGTTAAATTTTATGGGTCACTGGCCTAGGATAGGCCGATGAAGAAAGCCGATAATTACTGTTTATGAAACCAACCGATATTATTATACGAATAATTATAAGATTTTATGAACTAATCAGCTGATAGTATCGGCTTACCGGCAAATTAAATATGTGAAGCATTACTCATTATAAATGCCGATAAAGACTTAAATCAATAAAGCAGAGTCAAAAGAATAAAAAGAAGCATGCCAAGACTTGCTAAATTGATGGTGCTGAGTCGATAGGACAGAGTCGATAAATCTATAGTAAACACGCAAAGACTCATCCTAACGATGGTGCTAAGTCGATAGATCTGGTAGCTAGTATTTTAAATATGCCTCGAAATCACCGATCTATCTTATCATAAAAAGGGGGCAATCGACTCCCAGAATATATAAATAATTAAGCTTATGACTTAGAATCGATTGAACCGTGATAACCTATCGGCTAAACGTCCCGATAGAACCCTATCGACTTTACCCATAAACGAATCGGATCTAGCTCTATCGACCCAGCGAGAGGTCAAAGTCGATGCAACCTCACTGATTCAAACAAATCAAACTTAATCAAGATAGTGTTTGAACATGATAAATAAAGCTAAATCTAATATATTTATAGCTAAAATCAAAAGTGTGACTCGAATACAGATCTAAATAACACCCGTAAAACCTGCTAAAATTGCAATAGATCGGACCCAACCGAGATAGTATTACAATCAAAGTCGATAGAACAAGCGTCAAACAGATCTAATTACCGGATAACTAGCAATTCTAACGATAGCAACTAGAATATCAAATTAATAAGAAAGTACTAGTTGAGATTGATAGAATTACCAAAGGTGACTAATCCAAGTCTCTCACCGAGATCGGAGCCGATGCAGCCCGCGCGAGACGAGGGTTTCATCGAGTAGGAAAGGTTGGCGATGCGCCGAATTGTATTGAACGAAAGTGTTAATCTTTTCCGTACAAATCCTATTACATATTTATAACCTCGTGCAAGAGGTTTTGACCCAACTCGGTCAGAACTCCTAAACAAACCGACTAAGTTTATTTCTGTAAACTTTAAACTAATTTATAGAAAAGAAAACTAATATAGAAAAGGATAAAATAACCCTGCACGGGTCCACTTTTTCTATCCCGGCCGTTGGACTCGCTGACTTTGGTCGATCCCTGCTTATGCGGGTGGACACTAGGCCCGGTCAAATTCTAGTGTCAACACCACCGCACTAGCCGTGACAGTGTCCCTCTCCGCCTCGGAACGCCGGTGGCGCACGCAGGCCGAGGCGGCTGGCGGCGGTGACAAGGAGGCCGTCGGCAACGAAGGGCGTGAATCGCGTGCAGCTAGACATCCATGATGGGCATGCACAGACAGTGCGAGGGCACCGACGTGCTCACCTCCGACATCTCCGCTGCCATGGCCTTGGAGGCGCAGTGGCAGGCGCAGGCAACGCAGCCAGCGGGGTCGCTGTTCCGGATGCCACGGTTCGAGGTCGGCACAGCGCGTCACGGGCTCCTAGGATGGCATCGTGGTCGCCGATCCAAGTTGGCTGGGGCCTCGGATGCCTGTGCTCCCTCGGCGCAGCGCTGTGCATGGCGGCAGTCCTCGCGCTGGCGCCCGCGTCAGACGCGACGTCGATGTTGCTGGTGGGCATCAACTACGGTCGCATGGGTAGCAAACTCCCGCCGCCTTAGTCCGTGCCGCCGCTCCTCGCCTCCCTCAGCATTGGTCGCGTGCGCGTGTACAACGATGATCCGCGCTGCTCAAAGAAAGAAAGAGAAAAGCTGATGTGGCAACTTTTATTATTAAGTGAATTTTAGGGATAATTGCCTATTCACCCCCCCCCTCTAGGCACTTTCAATTGGTATCAGAGCAGGATCTTCTTGAAGACTTAACCACTTGGAGATAAAGATGACAAAGGGAAAGGAAATTCTGCCTAGTGGATCATCCGGAGCAAGGTCCGAGGATGATGCAACTGGAGAAAATCCAAGAATTGAAGATATTGATAAAGATGGGTCACCAAAAACCTACAACAATATCATGTTTGATTATGATGATCTCAAAGAGGATCGTATTGGACAAGGGTCCGGTAGACTTTCCTACTTTGATGGATAATTTTATGATCATTAGAAATGTAAGATGATGATGTACTTGGAATCCATGAGTCCACATGTTACAAGTATAACCGAGAATGGTTTCTTGTGGGAAAATAGAGACAATCCAACCCACAAGGATCAAATCAACATTCATCACAATATCGTGGGGGCTAGTGCTATTGTTTCCGCACTTTGTGCCACCAAGTATGACAAAGTTGCCAGAATTAAGAATGCCAACCAATTATGGAGAAAACTTGAGGTTATCTATGAGGGCATTGATTCCGTCAAAGATGCAAGACTTGAAGAATTGCAAAATGAGTTTAACCTATTCATCATGGGTCTGGGAGAAGGTCCAAAGGAAGTTCATGATAGGCTCATGAGGATTGTGAATCAAAGAAGAGCACTAGGAGCTAAAATGACCGACTTGGATATGAACAAGAGACTACTACAAGCATTGAGACCATGAGATAGCAACATTTGCTCAAACATTAGAGAGAAGGACAACTTCAAAACCTTCTCCATCGATGAAGTGCTTAGAAAGCTTCTTTCCTAAAAGCAACAAAATGATCAATACAACAAGATAAATGCCTTGATCAAGCAAATTGAAGGAGCAAATGGTGACAAAAATGATGTGGCACTCAATGCCACACAAGAGAAGCAAGAGAAGAAGAAGAAAGTGGTTGATTCTAGGAGTGAAGATAGTGATGATGAGATGACTTTGCTTGTGATAAGATTCAAGTCATTTCTCAAGAAACATGGCTACAAGAAGAAAAGTTTTGACAAGGGCAAAGCAAGAAGGTCAAAAGGAATTTGCTATGAATGTGGTGATGAAGGACATTTCATTGCGGAATGTTCAAAAAAGAAGAACAAAGATGGAAGAAGGAAAAAACAAGCACCACAAGAAAGACAAGAAGTACAAGAAGCATAGAAGAGGTGAAGCTCACATTGGTCAAGAATAGAATTCCGATGATTCATCCTCTTCATCCTCTTCCTCCTCTGAATCCGACTCGGATGAGGGAGGCATTGCTACAATTGCCATTGGCGTCACTCCCACCAACACTTCTCTATTTGGGAGCTTGAGTGATGATGATGACAACAACAACACTCACAAGTGCTTCATGGCAAGAGGATCAAAGGTATCGAAATCTAAACATAAGCATTCCTCTTACACTAGTAGTGATGACGATGATGATGATAATGATGATGATGATGATGATGATGATGATGATGATGATGATGATGATGATGTTGATGTTGATGTTGCTAATGCTTCACTTTCTAAAATGCTTGAATTTATAAAATTGCTTGAGAAACAAAAGGAATAAAATGATAGACAAGAGGAGCTTCTTGAAAAACAAGAAGACTTGCTTATTCTTGAAAAGAAAAGAAACCTTGAACTAGAGAAGCTCCTGGAACTTGAAAGAAAGAAAAATGAAGAATTAACCATGTCTCTCACTAAAATTGAGAATACATGTGAGAATGTTAAAGGCACTAGAGATGAACTTCAAGAGAAGTATGAGGACTTGGAAAAGACTCATAAGTCTCTTGAAGAACAATATAGGATTCTTTCAACTTTCACATCCTCCTCAAATAATTCCTCTCATGCTTCCACTAGCAAAGGATGTGATATACGCCATAATATTGATGTTGATGCTTGTGCTACTAATGTTAAATTAATTGATGATTTGAACAAGCAAGTGAGGGATGCAAGTGGTGCATACTCAAACACTAGAATGCCTCATGTCATAGATGGCATTGGTTATGTTGAGGGTGCCAAGCATAATGCTAGGGAGAACAAGAATGGGAAGGAATTCCTTAAGTTCACCAAGGAAGAATCTTACCAAAAGAAGCAAGCCAAGAACAATAATACTAATCATTCTTCCTTTGTTAATGATTCTCATGCTAATATGCCTAATGCTACTTGTGCACTCTTTCATGATTTTGATGCTTCATATGTGCTCATGATAAACATGCATGGTCGTGTGTTTACTAAATATATCGGGCCACGCAACAAGAGGCCGAAGGCTTGTGTGTGGGTGCCCAAAGTACTTGTGACTAATGTGAAAGGACCCAAGCAAATTTGGATACCAAAAACAAAGCTTAATTTGTTTTGTAGGACTATGTCTCCGGAGGGTCAAGTTGGGTGATTGATAGTGGATGCACCAATCATATGACTGGAGACAAAAAGATGTTCAAGTCATTTGAGCCAAGTCACAACAAAAATGAGTACATCACAATTTGTGACAATGGAACGGGACAAGTACTAGGTTATGGTAAAGTCCCTCTCACTCCTTCATATTCTCTTTCTAAGGTTATGCTTATTGATCACGTTGACTTTAATCTTTTGTCCATTTCACAATTTTGTAAAATAGGCTATGATTGTTTGTTCAATGAATATGGTGTGACCGTCTATAGGAGGAGTGATGGCTCGGTTGCTTTTAAGGGCGTGCTTAAAGGAAAGCTTTATGTTGTGGATTTATCCACGAATGAAGCTAGACTTGGTACTTGCTTATTAGCGAAGTCCAACATGGGGTGGTTGTGGCATAGAAGGCTAGCCCATGTTGGTATGAGAAACCTTCACAAACTCTAAAAGGGCGGCCTTATCATAGGACTAACCGATGTTTGCTTTGAGAAAGATAAAAGTTGCAGTGCATGTCAAGCGGGAAAACAAGTTGGAGCATCACATCCCGCCAAAAATGTGGTGACCACTACAAGACCATTGGAGATGTTGCACATGGACCTCTTCGGTCCGGTATCCTACATAAGCATCAGTGGTAACAAATATGGTCTTGTAATTGTTGATGATTTTTCTCGCCTCACGTGGGTATTATTTTTGCATGATAAAAGTGAAGTGAAAGATGTGATCAAGACATTCATGAAAAGAGCACAAAATGAATATGAGGTCAAGATCAAGAAAATAAGAAGTGATAATGGCACCAAGTTCAAGAATACTCAAGTTGAGGAGTACCTTGATGAAGAAGGCATCAAGCACAAATTTTCGGCACCCTACTCCCCTCAACAAAATGGAGTGGCTGAAAGAAAGAACCATACTCTCATTGAGATGGCAAGAACAATGCTTGATGAATACAAGACGTTCGACCGTTTTTGGACCGAAGCCGTCAACACCACATGCCATGCCTCCAACCGGTTGTATCTCCACCGACTATTGAAGAAAACACCATATGAGCTACTAACCAGTAACAAGGCTAATATTTCCTACTTTTGTGTTTTTGGGAGCAAGTGTTTTATGCTAAACAAGAAACCCAAGACTTCAAAGTTTGCTCCAAAAGTTGATGAAGTTTTCTTGCTTGGTTATGGGTCGAATGTTCATGCCTATCGTGTGTTCAACAAAACCACCGGTTGTGTTGAAATTTCACGTGATGTAACATTTGATGAATCTAATGGCTCTCAAAGGGAGCAAGTTGTTAATAATAATGTAGATGATGAAGCTCCTAGAAATGCAATAAAAAGGATGGTCATTGGTGATGTGAGACCACAAGAAACATCAAGTATTGAAAATCAACCCTCTCCCTCAAGATGAGACCAACATCATGAGAGTGAAGAAATTGATCACATAAATGGTCAAAACCAAGATCATGAACAAGCATCAAGTGATGATTCTTAAAGACATGATAAAGAGGTTGATGAATATGGTGGTCAAGAAAGTTCACATCCACCACACCCAAGAGTGCATCAAAGTGTACAACATGATCACCCCGTTGAGCAAATTCTTAGAGACATTGATAAGGGGGTAATCACTAGATCTTGAGTTAGTAATTTTTGTGAACATTACTCTTTTGTCTCTTCTATGGAGCCATTTAGGGTAGAACAAGCACTCGAGGATTCGGATTAGGTGATGGCCATGCAAGAAGAATTGAACAACTTCATAAGGAATGAAGTGTGGACATTGGAGGAAAGACCAAAGAACAAGAATGTTGTGGGGACCAAATGGGTGTTCTGCAACAAACAAAATGAAGATGGTGTTGTGACAAGAAAAAAAGGCATGACTCGTGGCAAAGGGGTATTCACAAGTAGAAGGTTTGGATTTTGATGAAACTTATGCCCCCGTAGCAAGGCTTGAATATATTAGAATATTACTTGCTTTTGCTACTCAGCATGTATTTAAGTTGTACCAAATGGACATGAAAAGTGCGTTCCTCAATGGGCCAATCAAGGAAGAAGTGTTTGTGGAGCAACCACCGGGCTTTGAAGATCCCAAGTATCCTAACCATGTTTATAAACTCCATAAGGCGCTCTATGGGCTTAAGCAAGCTCCAAGAGCATGGTATGAATGCCTTAGAGATTTTCTTGTTAAAAAGGGTTTCGTCATTGGCAAGGTCGATGCAACCCTCTTCACTAAGAATTTTGGCAATGATATCTTTGTATGCCAAATATATGTCGATGACATAATATTTGGTTCTACTAACCAAAACTTTTGTGATGAGTTTAGCAAGATAATGACAAAGAGGTTCGAGATGTCCATGATGGGAGAGTTAACATTCTTTCTAGGCTTCCAAGTGAAGCAACTCAAGGAGGGCATCTTCATATGTCAAGCAAAGTACACACTAGATCTATTGAAGAAATTTGACATGGACAAGGAAAAGCCCATGAAAACTCCCATGCCTACAAATGGCCACCTCGACCTCAACAAAAATGACAAGCCCGTTGATCAAAAGGTATATCGCTCCATGATAGGCTCTTTGCTTTACCTTTGTGCATCTAGGCCCGATATCATGCTTAGTGTGTGTATGTGTGCATGTTTTCAAGCCGCTCCTATAGAGTGTCACATGGTGGCCGTTAAGAGAATTTTGAGATATTTGGTTCACACATCCAACCTAGGGCTTTGGTACCCCAAGGGTTCAAAGTTCAACCTATTAGGCTATTCCGATGCGGATTATACCGGGGATAAGATAGATATAAAGAGCACCTCCGGGACATGCCAATTCTTGGGTAGGTCCCTAGTATCATGGTCATCCAAGAAACAAAATTCTGTTGCACTTTCCACTACCGAAGCGGAGTATGTTGCAGCCGGTAGTTGTTGTGCACAACTACTTTGGATGAGACAAACTCTAAGGGATTACAGTTACAAGTTGAACCATGTTCCACTCCTATCTGACAATGAGAGTGCCATAAAGCTTGCTTATAACCCCATTGAGCATTCGCGCACAAAGCATATAGATATCTGCCACCACTTTTTGAGAGATCATTCCATCAAGGGGGATATCGAAGTTAGCCATATGAGAACCAAAGATCAACTAGCCGATATATTCACCAAGCCCCTAGATGAGAAGAGATTTTGCTATCTTAGGAGTGAACTAAATATTCTTGACTCTAGCAATGTGATGTAGAGAATGTGTACATCTGAATGGTGATTGTTTTGTTATTACAAAAATTATTGTTTTATGTCAAAAACCTATTATTTGTGCTATTGAAGTTGGTTTTTGATCTATAGATCGAATCTTGATAAAATATAGCCATTGTTATGTTTTGTTGATTGTTTGCTCACCATTCTATCAAACTATTTTAAAGAAAATAAAAATCATCTATTCTTCCCTGGCTGGACTCTAATCTCTCTGGTCATTCTGGCGTCGGGCAAGTCCGACGGCCATCGGACACGTCCGACGGCATCGGACAAGTCCGACTATCATGGGACAAGTCCGACGGTCCAGGTTTCGACCCTTTTAACCCAGCCCGACTTACCCCTTTGGTTAACCCCTCCTCATTCATCTCCCTCACGTTCTCTCTCCTCAAGAACACCCCCATTGGCAGCACCAAGGCGATCTCCCTCTCCCACCATCCATTTGAGCAAGTTTGGAGGTCAAGAGGTCCTCCTCCATCGGAGAAGTCCGATCCCCCATCGTTTTTGCAAGGTTTAACCCTAATCCCCTCTCTCTCCCTTAGGGTTAGGGTTATAGGGCAATGCTAGTGTCAAATCTTTTTGCCTTGCATATTTGATCCATGAGGAATGCTTCTAGTGAGTCATAGTTGGAGTAAGACAGAGTTTGGTTGCTTGTGGTAGGAGGATTTGTGAAAGCTCTAGGTTTTT
Organism: Eleusine indica; assembly: GCA_030378355.1. Lineage (NCBI taxonomy): Eukaryota > Viridiplantae > Streptophyta > Magnoliopsida > Poales > Poaceae > Eleusine > Eleusine indica. The sequence continues at coordinate 54,948,121 of CM059494.1, forward strand.
GGAAAAGCTGCGCGTCATCAGACAAGTCCAACAACAATCGGACAAGTCTGGCGCATCGGACTTGCCCAATGATTATCAGACATGTCCGATGACTTGTAGTTTTCTCAAAAACCTAAATTCTTCATTGATTCTCCTCACCCCTATTCCTCACTTTGTCTCCCTCCTAACTTGTTGCTCGCCACTTTTTCTCAGCATGTCTGACGTGGAAGCATCCCCCTTGAGGGAAAAGCGGACCAGGACCAGCGAAGACCAAGGTGAAAGCCAAGCATCTAAGAGTGGAAAACCACCACTAAGCGTATCCGCCGCACCACTCTGAGAACACCAACTGAGAGAGAGGAGGCTAAAGAGACCGATGAGCTCTATAGGGTCATGCACCCTCCACAAGAAGTGGAAAACTCTGACCGAGAAGGAGTGGATTACCTTCATGCCTCCATTGAGACATGTTCAGAAGCAAGGTTGATCAATTATTATGCTGGTGAGAAAGAAGCTCATGATCTCCGCTTTCATGCACACTTTCATGCGGATTGGTGCCGCTCCACCTACCTCCGTATGAAGAATGCTGTTGTTGACATGAAGTGGCTAGATTGGGACTATATGAAGTCAAAGAAGCATCCACTGTTCGATCAAGTGCTGGCTGCCTGTGAGCATCATGGTCTCAAGACTTTCTTGACTCTCAACTATTCTTGGAATAAGGAGATCATATCTTAGTTTTATTCTACTGTGCACTTTGATGATGACAATTCTATGACCTGGATGACAAATGGCACAAGGTACACCTACTTCTTGAACCAATTTGCTTCCATGATTGGACTCAAGAGCTCATGTAGAGAGAAGCATAAGATTCACAAGGGCAATTACATGAATGCTGAGGACATAAGGTACATGTATGTGGACCCGGACAATTGCTCTCCTCCTCTCTCAAATGGACTGAAACTCTTCTTCTCAGTCTTGTTCCGGATCTGCAGGAGCACCTTAGCTCCAAGGGGAGGCAATTCTGATCGTATCTCGGCTTTTCAAAGAGACATCCTCATGGAAATCTGCACTTTGATGTTTTTGACTATATTTATCAGGAGATGTGGGACATCTCAATCTCTCCCAAGCGTGGCTGTGGATACGCTCCTCACATTACATACATGATTGAGAAGGCCTCGGGATTGACTTTCAACAAGGATATGAAGCATCTGAGCCTCAAACCTCAGATTCCTTCTAACTGGACTCTCGACACCACCTCTGGACAGTTCTTTGGAGCAGCTCAGCCTCCATCTTCAGCTGCACCCCCTCAGCCACCTTGGGCTGCCTCTCGGGGCACTGGATCCTCTCATGTGCCTCCGCCTCCTCACTGGAAGAGAAGCAGGATTATGAAGATGTTCAAATCCCTTATGAGCATGTGCAGGTGCATTAATCAGAGGCTCGACGTCATTGAGAGGAATCAAAAGGGTCTTTATGACCATTTTGGTATTGAGACCCCTCCTCCACCGTCCCCAGCAGAAGACTCACCTCCTCCTACTCATGATGACCCAACTACTCATGATGACCCCACCTTCACCGTCGAGGAGATGAACTATTTTGGGTACTACCCGACTCCTCCTCCTTTCTCCTCCGGTGCAGGTTCGAGTGCTCAACACATTCGCTTTGAGAATGAGGACGGCGGGGGTGGTGAAGATCAAGCTGCCTATGCTCTTCGCCAACGCAAAGGGAAAGGACCGGCCATTGAAGAGGAAGAAGAGGAAGAAGGCGATGATGATGATGAAGAAGAAGGCTATAAGTTCTCTGATGACTAGAGCTCTCATCACCTTCTACCCGCACTTTTCTCCTTTTTGGGTGTCTTGATACCAAAGGGGAAGAAGTGTAGTTATCCTAGTTTTTTTCTCTATCTTAGTTTGTGAGTTGTGAGCGTGTTTAGAGTTGAACTATTTGTGGCAATATTTGGTTTGTAAAACTCTATTCTGCTATCTTTGTTGTTGGTTTGTGCACTCTATTTGCTTATTGTATTGGTACTTCGTTGATTATCTTTAGCTTGTTGCATTTGTGTGAAATAACATGTCATTTGCATTTCTTCTATCTTTTGTGATCAATTGTTGCAAATTAACATGTATGCATAGTGTTAAGGGGAGCTCTCACACTTTTTCTTTAAATATGTGCACTTGTTATTATCTCATATCTCTTTACTCATGCACACATTTAATTGTCATCAATCACCAAAAAGGGGGAGATTGAAGGTGCATCTAGGCCCATAATTTTATTTTGGTGATTGACGTCAATATAATTAAGAACGAACTAATCTTTTAATGAGCATGTGTGTAGATTATGGTACAAAGTTTGGTGACTAAATGCATAGAAACAAAAAGGGAGAAAAGAAGATGGCAAAGTGCTTCAAGATGAAATTCAAAATATGCTCAAGAATGAAGTTCATGGAGTTTTATTTTAAATCTTGAGTATAGGAAAAGCCGTACTATTAAGAGGGACACAAAAGTGTGAAGCGGAGATGAACTAAGCGCAAAATTCCCCTTTCCAGGCCAAATAAAATTTTCCAGGGCAAAATCATCGAACTTGTCCGACCCATCGGACAAGTCCATTGGACTCCAGTAGCTCTGCCACTCTGGATCGTCGAACATGTCTGACGGTCATCGGACTTGTCCGATGACCAGAGGAAAATCCGACGCATCGAACACTTTTATCGGAGTAAAGTTCCCCTACCACCCTATTTTCATTGGACTTGTCCGATGACCATCAGACAAGTCCGATGGACAAGACTTGTCCGAGCCATCGGACAAGTCCATCGGATTTCAGTTCCTCTGCCACCCTGTGACCGTCGAACATGTCCGATGGTCATCCTATTCGAGGCATCAGGCAAGCTTGTCGGACTTCAGTTTCTACGCCACTTTGTTTCATCGGACATGTCCGATGACCATCAGACTTGTCCGACTCAGATCTTAGAAATTGGCTCTCCAACGGCTCTTTTCCCCATTGGGCTATAAATAGAACCCTTCTTCACCCTTTGGCCGGTTGGTCACTCATTCCACTCAAAAACACTCTCAAGCTCACTTTGCTCTCCCCAACTCTCCTCCCTTGCTTCCACTCTTGATTTGTGAAGGGATTGAGAGAAGATTGAAGTGTTCCATCAACTCCAAGCTTCCATCCTCTTGAGCACATGGTTCATCCTCACCGCCGATGACGGTTGTGTTTGCTACTCTTAGGGATTCATCTCCTAAACGGTTAGAGGTGCTCGTAGAGTTCCCAACTTGTGTGGTGACGCCTCGGGAAGTTTGTATTGACCCCTCCTTTGTAGAGTTTCTAGTGGAAAATAAAGTTTGATCTTTGTGGTCACTTGGAGAGGTTAGGGTTGAAAGAGACCCGGTCCTTTGTGGATCCCTCAACAGAGATATAGGCTTCTTTGTGGAGCTGAACTTCGGTGAACAAATCTTGTGCCTCACTTGTGCTTTAATTACTTATCTTTCATTTACTTGTTCTTGCTCATAAACTTGCTAGTTAGGGTTTGCTTCGTATTTCTTAAATTAACTTGTGTAGGTTGCTTGCTAGTCGCTCTCCTTATTTTTATAGCTTCCCTTTGCTTAAATTCACTTGCTCCTAGCTTTCCTTGCACTAGTTTTAATATTTACCCGACCGATCTACTTTTCTATCTCGTGCCATCAGACAAGTCATCGGACTTTCCCCACAATCGTCAAAGAAGTCTGACACTGCGCGTTTAACTTTTATTATTATGTGAATTTCAGGAATAATTGCCTATTCACCCCCCCCCCCCCCCTCTAGGCACTTCCACAGACAGGGCAGGGGCAGTGGAAAGACAAGGGGCTGAAAGGACCGAGTGACCGAGAGGGAGGGGGGGGGGGAGGGGTGAATCAGGAACTCACACTATATACCAAATTCCTAAAACCAAGCACTCAATCAACTCCTATATCAATTCTAGTGGTGATTACACAAGCAAGATAATAGCCCTATGAAAGGAACGACAACCTAAACATACTATTGGATCACACAAGGCAATACAACTCCTATACAAGCTAGTAGTAAAGACACATGGAAGCACATAACAAGCTAGCAAAGGAGCCTACTCTTACAAAGCTACAAGATAAGGAACTAGAGCAAACAAGCATGAGTAGCACAATACATATAAGGGTGATCAATCAAGTCAAAGCAACTCCTACAAATGCTAGTGATCCAATGCGGAAGCTCAAACACTACTAGCAAGCAAGAAGCCTATTCATGCAAGTCTACAAGATGATCAACATAGCAAGGTAAGCATACAAGCATGAATAGCATGGTATGTAAATGAGGAAGGTAATGCATCAAAGTAAGGCGTAGAGAAGGGGATGGCTCATGATTTTTTTGTCGGATGTCTCGGAAGGATGATGCCTTCCCTTAATCCTCATTGGACCACTCCTGCCGGAGTACTGGTCCCTCCCGCCATCAAGTGGAGTTCTCACACACGAGCCCGCAATCACTCCCGAAGTGAAGACATGGTCGTGTCACCGCTGCCACCAAGGCACAAGCTCGCCTCCCTTGAGAACTTGCCGGACTCCCCGAGCTGACACGGGTGCTCACTATTGATGCCCCTTTCATCGGCGGGCTCAAACCGTGTACAAACATTTGATGGCCTTCACAACCAATCACGATAGGCTCGATCACTGACACCTAACCTATCTAGGTCTCACAATAGACTAAGAGTAACAACCCTGATCACACCCTCAAGGACACCCAAGCCTTAGATGTGTATAGATGCTCAAGTTACTCTCACTAGCACTCTTAAGATATGCAATATCTCCTCCTAGTGCTCCTCTCTTCTCCTCTTGGTTTCTCACTAATGCTTCCAACAATCCAAATGGCCAAGAGAGGTCTCTAAGACCCCAACAACGAGTTTATATAGGTTTCCAACCTCAAACTAGCCGTTGCTCCACGAAATCACCTTTCTGGACCTGATGACCGGACTGTCCGGTCACTGCCAGACCAGACCGTCCGGTCTCTCCTGGAACGGCTCCCAGAACCATTGGCTTCTCTGTCCCTAGCGATTTCCTGCACTGACCGGACTGTCCTGTCTCTTCAGTTCCTGTGCATTCCAGAGAGCACCCGAAACTGCTCCTCTTTGTCCCAGCTCCCATCCATACATACCGGACCGTCCGGTCTCTGTGGGCCTTCGTGCTGACAGATTCCTCGCAGTCCCCTCTCTGATCTCCTAGTGACCGTACAGTCCGGTCTCCACTTACCCCTTTATCCAGTCACTCTGTCCAGAAGCTGAAACTCCTCGTCCTAGCTTGACTTCATTTTCTGGTTTCTTCCAACAGCTCATTGGCTTTTCCACTGCCACCTAGTGCCTGTGATTTCACTGAGCATCCATGCACATCACCGACTAGTCGTGACCTAAGAGACATGACCTAGACCCCCTTGATAGTCCAGTTTTTTCTATAGACTCAAAGCCCTAACATCTAGATAGGTGTTCCCAACACTTGCTCCTAGCTTGTCCTTAGCCTTGATCCATCTTCATCAACCCTTGGATTGTATCAGGCTCATCAAGCTCCATGCTTGTGGTCATTGTCATCCATCACCAAGGAAGTCGTCGACAATCATCATAAGGTAGATAAGGTTTCCTACATGAACAACACTCATGTAGACATTAGTCATATTTCATGTTTGTCATTCATCACCAAAATATTCATAACTTTAGGGTAACCTCAATGGTCATGATCCTTACAGGGGCCTACAGGGACAGGGGCCCTGACGTGTGGAGTGAGGGCAATCAGAGCACCAGGGAGGGAGGGAGCCAAAGGGCAGCGGGGCGCCAGGAAAAGGAAGGACCGACGACAACAAGGCAGATCCCAATAGGGGGAGAGGGCCCAGAGGGCGATGGGGCACCAGAAAGAGTAGGGATTCACGATAGGGAGGGAGTGTGCCACAGAGGGGGGGGGGGTGGCAAGGGAAACACGGAGGTGGGGGAGTTGCAGAGGGTGGGGGTCAGAGGGAGGTGGCAACATCGGGAGGAGCAGTGGCTAGTGGAGGGAGGGAGAGCGCCAGAGGGCAGGGGGGGTGGAGTGGGCGGTAGTGCATCATAAAGAAGGGCCTGACGGCTGGGAGGGGAGAAGACAACGACGGGGAGGGAGGGAGCCACAGCGAGAGGGAGGACAACGATGGGAGAGGCGCTATAAAGAGGATGGGCCAATGCCAGGGATGGACGGGCCAATGCGGGAAGGACTATGGCGGGGTCACCGGGAAGGGAGTGGGACCAGAGGCTTAGCAGCGGGTGTGGGGGGCGGGGGGGGGGGGGAGGAGGAGGAAGCGGAGGCGCCGATGAGGGAGGGGGCTGAATAGTGGCGGGGACATCAAAAAGAGGATGTCGGTAGTGGAGAGGGAGAGCACGACGAGGGGAGGGAGGGCTGTACGGGGAAATATGGTGGTGGGGACGATAAGGAGGGAGAAGCACCACAGGGCGATGGGGGCGCCAGAAAGAGTAGGTATTGATGGTAGGGAGGAAGGGCACCACGGGAGAGGGGAGAGGGTGGCAGGTGGGAACACGGAGATGGGGGAGTTGGGGAGGGTATGGGTCGGAGGGCAGCAGTAGCGTCGAGAGGAGCTATGGCCGATGGAGGGAGGGAGGCATGCCAGAGGGCAGCAGGGGGGGGGGAGGGGGAGAGGGGTTGGAAGTGTACTATAAAGAAGTGCCCGATGACCGAGAGGGGAGAACCCAGTGGCGGGGAGGGAGGGCCTGATGGTTGGAGAGAGGACAACCATGTGAGGGAGCACACGACGGAGAGCGGGGGAGGAGAAGGGAGAGCGGCATGGGGAAAGATGGAGGTGGGGGCGGTTGGCAGGGAGACGACCAAGAGGGGAGAAGCTGGTGGCAGGGAGGGAGAGCCCAACGGTGGGCGAGAGGATAGTGGAGCGAGGGGCCGCCAAGGGCGGCAAGAAGAGGATGAACCAGCGGTAGAGATGGAGGACCTGATGGGGGAAGGAGTGTGGCAAGGTTGATGGGAAGAGAGTGGGACCAGAGACCTGGCGGGAGGAGAGTGGGCAGCAGAGGCGCCGAGGATGGAGGGCGGCTACTCCTAGCATCATCGTTCGACGCCAGCTCACCCGCGCCCATTGTGAGGCCGTCAGGAGTCGTCGGCTAGTGCGGATTCAGAGGTGGATTTCCACCCATTGTTGCATCTCTCGTCGCTAGTGGGCTTTTGCTCCACCTGCCCTGTTGCCATCTCTAAAAAGGAGAGGAGGTTGGACCAGGGCAAAAAAGAAACAGAGGTGTGTTGGATCAGACTAAGCCCAGATCACAGAAAGGAAAAGGGAAATTGAACTTTTTCCCTGATTTGGTTTTTATTTGAATTTCAGTTTTTTTTATTTCTCGGTGAATTTCAGGATGTTACAGTTGCTGTTCTGTTCATATAGCTAGGAAAAGGTTAGAACATGTCACACTTGATGTGCCGTACAGTACAGCCCTAGGGATGGGGAGGCCGTTTGTCTCCAAGACTCCAACTGAACTGAATTGGTCATTACGGTCACCGCCGCAGCCAAAGCTCCGGCTCCAGCATGAGCAGCGTCGCTCATTCCTTGCCTTGCCACAAATGAGCCAAATGCATGCCGTGTACCTACAGCGGCCACACACTAGCAGATGGCAATGGGCACGGTACTAGTGAACCCTACGACCTGGCCATTCTTCATGCATTCCTCTCACGCTCCAGGCCTATTTGCATGGAAATGGCATGTACCAATACCGGGCTGCCGCGCCCATCTCCGGGCACTTACCATATACTAACTGCATGTAGTGATAGAGTAGCTAGTTCCTAGTATATGTCATCCGATCTCCGGTACACTGGTACCAACAGTAGGACACGTACACTTGATCACATTGTTCCTTTCCACCCCGCGTGAACGCCTTGAGAAAAGCGCATTTTGTCCTGTCCCTTTCATGAGCCTTTGCATATGGAAAAGAATTATGAGAGACCCGGTCTTTCATTAATCGGAGAGACCCGCATCTTACCAGTGACACGTGTCCCGTTATAATCTCAAAGCACCTCTCCCCTTAATCCCAGTCTTAAACCTTAACAACGCCGGCGGGCATTCCTCCATTAGGCTACAGTACACACCGTTGATCTTTCGTCTTTGACGAGCTCCTAGCTAGTCTCCGCCGGCGAAAGCGCAGGCGGTATGTCGATCTCAGCTCATCTGCCTCCTCTGTTCTTAGCTTGTCGCATGGAATTTCCAGGACTGATTTCCGCGGGGGATTCCAAAGAGCGCCTCCTGCGCGTCTGCGCGTCGCCGGCAGGCTTGCTCAGATGGAAGATCGAATTAATCCTCCTGCACACAGCACTACCAGAAAACCAAAAATCGCCGTGTGCCACAATCTTCGCTGTGTGCTTTCCATCGGACACACAGCCAAGAACACTTTTACCATGTGTTTCCAGTCAAATACACGGCGCAAACAAGACACACGGCGAAGACACTCTTTGCCGCATGCCAAGCTTCTGGCACACGGCAAAAACACTCTTTGTCGTGTGCTGCCCGTCAGGGGCACACGACAAAGAGACTTCCGTCATCGACTTGTCCCACACCAATGGCGGCCATTAAGCTTCGCGGTGTGCCCAGCCATGGCATACGGCAAATGTCGCCCTTCGCTGTGTGCCTAGCAGTGGCACACGACAAATGTCGCCCTTCACCATGTGCCCAGCCATGGCACACGGCACATGTCGGCCTTCGCCGTGTGCTCCCTGTCCGGCACACGGCAAAAAAACCAAAAAAACTTGTCCAACCCATGTCAAACTTTTTTTCACTCCACATATATTCTTTGATACTCTATGTTTTAATTTTGGACATTTCTCTATTTGTGTACTATATTTAACCAATTAATTTCATTAAAATCATATTTTTCGTATAATTGAATTTTAAACTGGAAGTGCCTAAAATAATAGAACAAAGTAAGTCAAAAAAATATTATTCATGTTATTGAGGCTACTTTAAGGTCTATCAATTAGTTGAGATGTAATTTGGAATGTCGTATTTATAAAACATTTGCCACGAATGTCGTGCCAAATAGTGATTAAATTTATTAAATTCATATAAAGTCTGAAATTATTGATATTTGTCGTTCTATCATTTTAACATACATAAAGTCTATGATAAATAGTTGAGATGGTTTTGCACATTTTCTCACGTATAGTGCTTATAAATTGAAACTATGTGGAAAAAGATTAATAGAGAAAAGAGAGAGAGATGTGGTTAGGTTCGAGATGGAATCATATTCGAATTAGAATTTCACTATAAAACTTTCTCCATAGATAATAGACAACACATTATATGCTTCATCTTAAGTTTTTTTTTTGGTTTAATTTTATATTTATAATCTATAAACTCCAAGTATATAAACTCCAAGTATATATGCCATTTTAATGTTTATGAATTGAATATCATAAGAATGTCACCTAGAAATACATGAAATAATAAAAATTTGTGTTTACCAAATTTATATCCATGTGATTGTGGCCTTGTCTTGTTTTTTTTTTAAAAAATTGAAAACTATGTGGGTGAAACAAAGTGGAAGAAATTTAGAATAGGCATATTTTGCCGTGTGTCATGGAGGACACATGGCAAAGTCTGGATATTTTATTCACCGTGTGCTGTCGGGCTGGGCTCACGGCAAAAATTTCTTTGCCGTGTGCCGTAGATCTGGGCACATGGCGAAGAGGAGATTTGTCGTGTGCCCTGGGCACACGGCGAATTTATTTTTTTGGACTTAGCCGTTCATCGTCTTCTCCCTCACATTCCTCCCTCTCACTCGTGCAGTGTCTTGCTTTGACTCGCTCCCGACCCGCCGCCGACGCCGTCGTGCCCTACCAGCCGCGCCCGGAGCTCCCCTCGCCTCGCCGCGCCTGCTCTCCTGCCCTGACGCCGACGCAGCCCCGCCACGCCCCGCCAGCCATGCCCGGAGCTAGCCCCGCCTGCGCTCCCGCCCTGATGCCGATGCCGCCCCGCCCCGCCAGCCACGCCCGGAGCTCCCCCCGCCCCGCCCTTGGCCACCCCGCCCTCGGCGGCACCCTGCCCAAGCTCGTGGCGACACCACCACCCGGCCCCGCCCTGGCCCGAGGTCGTGCTACAGGGGGTGCCCCGTGGCCGATGCCCCTCTACAGGCGCCCCGGCCTAGCTCTGCCGGTGCCTTTTCATCTCGACACCGGAGCCCCTGCCCTGCCCCTGGCACCGACGCCCCTACCTCATCCCTGCCACCATCCCCTGCCTCGCCCCCGCCCCCGCCCCCTCTGGACGCGTCCGACGACGTCGCCCGCTTAATTTGTGGTATGAAATGGCCTAGATGATTAGGTCGCTTTGTGATGTTAAATGGTGAAATGGTGATAGATAAATGCATGTGTAGTTAATCTTATGGTTGATTTGTGGTAGCAAATAACAATATTTAGAGATTGCACAATTAATTGAATTGGATGTGGTTGTCGGCCTTCGTGCCGTTGTGTTGGTATAGGTTTTGGAAGCCTTAAATTCTAGGGGACGTGCTGCCAAAATTTTTCATGGAGACTAATATGTTTGTTATTTTCTTGCAGAGGGAGGCTCCGTCCTTGGCTCATCAGTTGGAAGAGTAGCAAGGTGAGGCATACAAGACTCCTTGTTTCTGTTCATGTTTCTAGGTCACGTAACCTAGTTAGGCGTCTCCCGTTTGAAAGAGATACAATTAAAAATATGCATTTGTTTGCATATCTATAACCGTATCTGTTTCAAATTGTCCATATTTTTTGGACAGCCCGAGGATATGTAGATGGGTTTAGTTTTTATGCTCTGCTCCGGTCCGGGACAGAATTTTGGCATCACCTCCCTGTTGTTCTCCGGATACACAATATCCTTGCTAGGACGTGTATTTGGAGAACAGCGGGGAGGTGCTGTCAAAATTTTCTCTCGGATTGGAGAGAGCATGAAAACTAAATCCATCTAAACATCCTCGGGTGGGATTAGGACCTATCCTCACCTAGTAGACCATGATAGGCATAGTGTAGATGTAATTAATTTTATAACACCGAGTGCTATGTTAAAGGATGGATGACCGTGACTAGATGTGCACGGACTAGCAGGGTAAGCGTGACTACACCACAGAATTTTTATTTACAAGGTCGATGAATTCTTGAAGAAGGCATTTGAATCAGGACAGTGTAAAGCAGTGTCTCCTTGTAGCAAGTGTGAAAACAAGTTGTTTCGAACAAAGTTGAAAATGGGTACACACATTTGCAACAACGGGTTTGTGGCAAACTATGGTGGATATGCCATGGAGAAGCGCATCGTGCGAGAGACGAGGTCGTGAGGCAATGCATCGATTATTATGATGATGATGGCGGGTGCGGAGACATGTTACATGACTTTCATCAAGCACACTTCGATGAAGGACCTAGTCATGGTGGGGAGGAGCCACGAGAGCCTACCGCAAAGACCTATTATGACATGTTGTCTTTGGCACAGAAACCTATTCATGACCATACTGATGTTTCTCAGCTGGATGCCGTCGGACGCATAATGGCATTGAAATCCCAGCTTGGTATCAGTCGAGATGGCTTTGATAACATGCTGATAGTTATTGGCAGCCTACTTCCGGGTGGTCACAATTTTGCCACACAACATGTATGAGTCACAGAAACTCCTTCGTGCACTTAAGATGCCATACGAGCAGATACATGTCTGTCCTAAGGGATGCGTGTTGTTTAGGAAAGAACACATGGATGCAAAGTACTATTCTAAATGTGAGTCCTCTAGATACATGGAGGTAGACTATGGTGATGGTCATAAGAGGCAGCTCGAGATCCCTGTGAAAATCTTACGGTACCTTCCCTTCATACCGAGGATCCAACGACTTTACATGACTGAGGACACCGCAAAGCAGATGACATGGCACAAAGAAGGCAAACGATACCGTCCTGAGAATATGGTACATCCAGCCAATGCTAAGTCATGGAAGTATTTTGCAAGCAAGTATCCCGATAAAGCCTACGGAAGCTCGTAATGTACGTGTTGTGTTGGTGATAGATGGGTTCAATCCATACGGAATGTCCTCTGCCCCATACACTTGTTGGCCCGTGTTCATTATCCCTCTCAATCTCCCGCTCGGAGTTATGTTTCAATGATAGAACATATTTTTGTCATTGATAATTTCTGGAAACCTTAGGAATAATATGAGCGTCTACATGGCTCCTCTGATTGATGATTTGCTCCATGCTTGGAATGATGGGGTATGAACATATGATCGAGCTATAAAAACAAACTTCAAAATGATAGTGTGGTACATGTACTCCATGCATGACCATCCGGCATATGGGACAATTAGCGGCTGGTGTGTCCACGGAAAGTTCCCATGCCCAGTATGCAAGTCAGCTCTCAAGTTCTTCTGGCTGGCGAAGGGTGGTAAATATTGTTCGTTCGACAAACACCGACGATTTCTGTCTATGGACCATCCATACAGAAGGGACATAAAGAACTTTACAAAAGATGTCGTGGTTGAGGACCCCCATCGCAGATGTGGACAAGTGCTGCTATTGGTGAATGGTTAGATTCACTCCAAGCAAATGTTGAAGGTGGTGGTTTTGTGGGATATGGTGTCAATCATGCCTGGACTCAGATCCCGGACTTGTGGAGGCTCCCGTACATAGAGCACATTCTTCTTCCACATGTACTTGATATGATGCACACTGAAATGAACGTCGCCCAGGCTTCTTGTTGTACAATCATGGACATTCCTGATAAGACAAAGGACAACATTAAGGCTAGAGTGGACCAAGCTAGGTTATGCAATAGACCAAAGCTTGACATTCCGCCTCCCAAAGACGGCAAGAGATGGAAAAAGCCTGCAGCCGATTTCATACTGAAGAGGAACCAAAGGAAAGAGGTACTAGAATAGATCCAAACTATAATGTTCCCTGATGGGTATGCAACAAATCTGAGGAGGGGGGTGAACTTAACTACTATGCGAATCAATAGGCTCAAGAGTCATGACTACCACATATGGATTGAGCGGCTTCTTCCGGTAATGGTTCGAGGCTACCTTCCTGACAATGTGTGGCTAGTGTTGACAGAGTTAAGCTATTTCTTTCGCACCCTTTGCGCGAAGGAGTTATCGCGGACTGTGATTGAAGAATTGGAAAAAATGGCTCCTGTGTTGATTTGTAACTTGGAGAAGATCTTTCCTCTCGGCTTTTTCAATCCGATGGAGCATATGATTGTGCACCTTCCATATGAGGCACGAATATGTGGACCTGTGCATGGTCGTTGGTGCTATTCAATTGAGAGACAACAAAAGATTCTTCGAACGAAATGTAAGAACAAGTGCAAAATCGAAGCTTCCATTGCAGAGGCATACTATACTGAGGAGGTGTCAAACTTCACAACAAAATACTATGTTGAAACCCTTCCTAGCATGCATAATCCACCCCCTCGTTACAATGCCAACAAAAATGAATCGACCCTCGGCCTCTTCGTAGGGCAACTCGGTAGTGCAAGTGGCGGGACTGCTAAGAACTTGCAACATGTAGAGTTCTGCACTATCATGATGTATTTGTTGACCAACCTTTCCGCTTAAAAGTGGAGCCATACATACAGTAAGTTCTCTCCCAACTAGTTCTTGGTTATTTATAGCGGCTAGTCACTAATCTGCATCTAACCTATCTTAATTTTCTTTTCATTTGTACAGAGAATTTACTCAACAATTATGGCAGATAAATAGGGCACCGACCCCGCAACAAATTGATACCCTTCTTAAAGAGGGTGTGGGACATGGATCATCCGATTTCATTACTTGGTTTAAACAAAAGGGACAAAACGAGACGTCCATGAGTCCCGAGTTTAGACAGGTTAGATGCAGGAGGAGGAGGAGGAGGGGTATGGGGATGGGAATGGGGATGAGGACGGGGATGGAGAGGAGGAGCTGCAGGGGGAGCAGCCTGCTATTTGGTTGCGAGGTCCCTCTAGGCGTCCGGTGATTAGACCTGTGAAGCCAGCATCAGTAACTTTATATGCTATCACTACCTTTTCATTTTGTAAATTGGAAATAACAATTGAAACTAATATTTAATCCCTTTTTGCAGGAGTTGGGAAGTACTGACCCCAGGTGGTCACAAGCGCAAAGTTAACTATATCCTGGGTCTTTCGTGCAAGGAGCACTTCCCAGGCCAGGTTCACTTTGGCACAAAGTACGAGCCAACGTGGACCTGGAAGCACTACGAATTCGCCTCCAATCAATTCGACCAATTAAACAGGTGCTACCCCAGCAAGGCAGAGCGGGTGGTGAACGAGCTATGGGTAAGTCTTTCTTGGAATACACTACTCAATTCATCGCATTCATTATACATTTATGTAATAATGACCGAATACATCATGTTTGTATGCAGGATTTCTACACGTGTGAGCCAGGACACAAGGAGGACGCTAAGGTTGTGGCTCATAACCGATGTCGTAAGCTCGTGAAGGACATGCATTATGAGGCGCAAGTTCAGTGCGTCATAAACTACACTGCCCATATCATTGGGCGACGCATCAAGAAAGAAGAGGCAAGAACTCTGAAGCTGACGCGGGAGCAATACTTGCAGGTATATTTAGATTTATTTTCTGATTTAGCATATCGTTCAATTTGGTCCTCTTACACGTGTCAGCCACTTGATCACGTGTAGGTGCCTGCGTGGTGGTGCCGTAATGATGTCCAGTGCTGGGAACGCATAGTGAACAAATGGTTCACACCCGAGTGGGAGGAGATGCACAATGCTGGCCGAGAACGACGTGCGCTTATGCCTGGTCCAGCACACCACCAAGGCAGCCTTAGAAACGAGGAGTACACAGCTCGATGGATATGCAGATTTCTTTCTTTTTAACTGTTAATTGTGTATAAATTGCAATTAACAAAGTCTTTTTTTGCAGTCCCAAGCAAATCAAGGCGCTGAATGCCCTGAGTTTGTCGAATGGGCTCTGGCACACAAGGGCAAGGCGTCTCAGGCTACCTACGACCCGAACGACCCGTCGTCGGCATACAACAACTCCTCCTTCTACTCCCGCATCAGTGCGTACACAAAGGTGGGAAAGCAAGTCCATGGGCCAGAGTAGGATCCGGCTGCCCACCCTCTTGATGGCGAGATGATCATCAGGGCGGGAGGAGGCAAGAAGCATGGTCGGTTGATCATAGGCGACAGTACTATAGACACGACTAGTACTCCCACTCTCTCCTAGATTCGAGCGAGGGACCCGAGCACTGCCCCGGCCGTACGCCCACATCTAACCGTGGCACAGCTGCAAGTGGAGCAACTTCAGGTTAGTTCTGTTTCATTCATCAATCATTCAATAACTAATCATATATTCACTTTGCATTGTAACATTGGGATAAAAAATTATAGGCCCAGCTCACCGAAGAGAGAAGGCTAAGGCAGGAGTCGGAGGTGAGGCAGCAGGCGTATATGGTCAACCTGCTTGCTTACCTTCAAACCGTCCACGCTCAGATGGGAGGATCCCTACCACCGCCTCCGACCATATCCCGTCCGGCTCCAGCAACTGCTCAGGTGAGCTACTTCATAGCTTAGTTGTTTCATTTCAAATATTGTAGACTTAGAGACTTAGTGCAACTTAGACACCTACAAACTTACAATAATTAGAGATCTAGAAACTTACAACCACTTAGAGACTTATTGCTTCAACTTATGAATATTTAGATTATAACTAGTTCATTATTGTTCTTTCATTTACAAGTATCACAGAGTTAGATAACCTACAAACTTACGATCACCTAGAAATTATAAGTTCTTACTTTGAATCTTTTCTACTTTGTATAGAATCAATCGGCGGTATCGAACACGCCTGACATGTCGCCTGGCATGTCACCAACATTCCCGCCGCAGCAGTTGTTCCCACCGCTGCAATGAGCTTGTAAACTCTATGTTGAATTCATGTTGAACTTTGTGTTGAACTTGTGATGTTTGGGTTGTTTCCAATGTCGAACATGTGATGTTCCTTAAATTTATATTAAAATTATGGTTCGTAAGCTTGTGTGCGATGTGGTTTTGTAATTGTGATCATATATTGATGAAATCTGTGATGTTAAATATATATATATATTACATATTTCTATCATTTATGTTGTTTGAAAGTGAAAAAATAAAAAAAAAATAGGAAAACAATGGTCACTTTGTCGTGTGGCAGAAGGTAGGCACACGGCGAAGTGACCATTTATGGTCACCTGGGAAAGCATTTCGCCATGTGGCAGAAAGTAGGCACACGACGAAGTGACCATGCCCTTCGTCGTGTGCTATCACCTTGGCACACAGCAAAACATATGGATATCATCGTGTGCCGTCACCCTGGCACACGACTGACGGCACACGACGAAGAATGTGGATATCGCCGTGTGCAACGATCCAGGACACACGGCGAAGAAGGGGGCACGCCGTCACAAATCTAACGACAGTGATTTGCCGTGTGCCCGGGAAGGCACACGGTGAAGAGCTTTGTCGTGTGTCCGTAGTTTGACACACGGCGAAGGGACTTTCGCCGTCGGGCGCCTTTGCGTCGGCTCTTCGTCGTAGGTTGCACACGACGATACCCTTTGCCGTGTGTTTTCTGGTCTTTGCGAAATTCCGGTTGTGGAGCTCGACTGGACGAAGAAGAAAGGTCCGTCTGTGTGTTGCTTAACTCGGAGTGGGCTTAAGATTAGGCTTAAGGCGGAGGTACCTTGAGATCTTGATGTGGCACGTGTCACGGGGAGGCTTTGGGTCTCTCATACTAGTGAGAGACCTGGTCTCTCGTAATTTGTTTGTTTTGCATATACTAGTTGCATATGCATGAGACCATCCAATCATTTATTGTTGTCTTGCAGGACAAAACGGCCACCAAATAAAACATAGGCTCATTTGCTGTGGAATTAATTAGTATAGGTTTTCAGCAGCAGCTTGTGTACGATATAGTATACGGTACAAGTTTAATGAGGATCAAGGAATTAGTAGTAGTACGATACTATCTTAGAGTAGAAGGTAGGTATAGTAGGATGTGGCTGTGGTGTGCCGGTAGAGAACGAGAGATGGACCTTTGGTCGTGCTGTCGTGCATATTAATGCTTGATGATGACATGCATATGGGAATACTAAGTACTCGTACCTGGCCGGAGAGAGAGAAAACACATGAAGACTATTACTAGCTGCAGAGGCAACCACGTACTCCATCTCTCCTCACACGGCGGCGTGTACCCTAAACCCGCCACACGAAACCGCATCAAAGCACAAACAAAACGCATTCATGGAGTCGATCGCGAGCAGTCCGTCTGCTACTACATACAGAACTGCATCCAAGCCACTTGCACTGATACAGGCTACCACTAGCAGCAGCTATGGACAGAACAATGGGCATCCCAACATTAGTACACAAAATCAATACTACATGTATCGCACGGGCATCCACGCCCGTGACATCTTGCAGGTTTTCCTTCCCTTTGCAAAATAGAGGGACCAAGGCATTCCGTCCCTTGCTGGGTCATTTAATGCATTGGCAGGACAAAACGGCCTAGTCCTCCGCGTGCCATCCATTTCTGTCTGCCAGTCGTCGATTTGGTAATCTGCCGACGTGCCACGAGCTGCGCCGCAACCCAAACCAGCACCACTGGCGAGTCCACGTAGCTGCTATAGTAGGCAATAATAGTCCAGAGAGATACTTTTCTCTCCCCATGCATATGCATTGCATGCACGGAATGTACCTTTTTACCCATAATAACAAATCCATATTATTTTGCCAGTTGGAGATCGGTTCTCATGTTCATAACAGAGCGACGTGCATGATCTCGCGGCCACAAAGCCAGCGAGCGAGACACAAAATAGCTTCATCATGCCCGTTCTGCCCTCCATGCCAACACGAAATGCAGCTCATACCACATGGGCAGTCTCGTCCTCTCAGTCTCAGCTACCACACATATGCTCTCCAGCTACCTACCTACTCCCGTTTACAGAAACGCAAAGCCATATGCCATGTATGCGTGCTGCCTATAAAACATTCTCACCTCAGCCAGACTCCTGTCAAGATTCTTCTGTCTCCTCTCTAGCTACATACTGAATCGCACTACACACAATTAATTAATTAATTACCTTTGTTGAAGCAAGAAGTAGCATTATTGTGGCAACAAGACGTAGCACTTGTCCATGGAGAAGCAGCGGGCAGAGGAGGGGGAGACGATGATGAAGGTGCCTCTGCTGGAGGCTAGTAGGCCGGCAGCTGCTGCCGGCGATGGCAATAAGGTGGAAGAAGAAGAGAAAAACGGCGGCTCATCACTGGGGCGGCGTGTGTGGGAGGAGAACAAGAAGCTGTGGGTGGTGGCCGGGCCTTCCATCTTCACGCGCTTCTCCTCCTTCGGCGTCACCGTCATCAGCCAGGCATTCGTCGGCCACATCGGCGCCACCGAGCTCGCCGCCTACGCACTCGTCTCCACAGTCCTCATGCGATTCAGCTGCGGCATACTGGTAAGTATAATTATTATGTGCTCCTCTTCCTCATTAACATATGCACATGCAAGCCAGGTTATTATTAGTTTCTTACTGTTTCAGAAGATGGATGAAGATTCATCACCCTATAAAAAAAACATTCAGCTTGTATTCCCCTGTTCAAGTTCATGCATATGTATCTGCCTGTATAGTCTACTAAACCAACAAGGCGCCCTCTGCTTCGTCAGTTGCTGGTTTGCCTGCGGTTTCATATGCCTTTTCTTTTGCGTTGCGTATGGACAACGACCAGCCCCAGAGTAACAAGACAATTTTCTGTTACTATTATTAATTAGTTCCTCATCCCCATCATTAACATTTAACGTGCACGTATATATATGCATGTCAGCAGGTTATATATGTGTTACTAGTTTAGGCGCTGGATGCAGAGACTCATCATCGTACCAAAAAAAAAAATCAGCATGTATTCCTCTTGATAGTCTGCTAAACCAAGGCGCCCTCTAGCTGCTTCGTCAGTTGCTGGTTTGTCTGCGGGTTCATATGCCTTTCCTTGCATATGGACAAAACGACCAGCGATATAGTAACAGTACAATTTTCTCTACATCGCCTGCATGGATTAATCTATGTAACAGGCACAAGAGTTAGTTAAGTGCAAGTTAGGTTGACCTTAAGAAGTTATGCTAAGCCAAACAAATGTTTTATACGCACGAACCATATCCATCTGGACTGAAAGCGCCAGGCAACCAACATCGTCAACTTCAATTCGTGTGTCTCCTCCGTGTTTTTGGCCCACAACTTAAAATTCATTTTCATCTCTCAACTACTACTTGTAAAGGCAGCAACGCAGAATCGGGAGCACATAAGTGGACAAGTAGTCTGAAACAGAGACATTAAATGGATTTGTGTTTCATTTGCTCTGTTCTTCTCCCATTGAAGAAAACAGCCAAAGCAACCTTTCCAATCAGTGAACGAGTCATCATGACCATCAATTATAACAGAAGTTCATGGTAGAAAATGAAATGGACAACTTAACTATTGCTTCCATTCATAGGCTTACCCAAACAAACACCATCACCAATTTGGCCACCGAACCTGAAAAATCCCTGCCGCAAATTGCGTATATTCCTCTGATATTATCACTGACCATGCATCAATCTGTATAAAAAAAAAGAATAGCAAAAAATTACAATATCTGGCATGTGTAGATACGCTTGCCATGATAATAACCCGATCACAGTGGTACATTCTACAAGCTCAACTAATTATGCATTTCATTCACATTGTCTTAAAATGCAGCTGGGCATGGCGAGCGCACTGGAGACACTCTGCGGACAATCCTACGGCGCTAAGCAGTACCACATGCTGGGCATCTACCTGCAGCGCTCCTGGATCATCCTCTTTGCTTGTGCCATAATCCTCCTTCCGGTTTACATCTTCACCGAACCACTATTCGTTGCTCTTGGCCAGGATCCCAAAATCTCCGCTGTGGCTGGCACCATCTCGCTTTGGTACATCCCTGTCATGTTCAGTTACGTCTGGTCCTTCACGCTCCAGATGTACCTGCAGTCACAGAGCAAGAATATGATCATCACATACCTTGCCATGCTCAACCTTGGCCTCCACCTAACCCTGTCGTGGCTCATGACAGTCAAATTCCAGCTCGGTCTTACCGGGGTCATGGGATCCATGGTTATCGCCACGTGGATCCCGGTGCTTGGGCAGCTTGCCTTTGTCTTCTTTGGTGGTTGCCCACTCACATGGACAGGGTTCTCTTCTGCTGCGCTCACCGACCTCAGTGCCCTCATCAAGCTCTCATTATCTTCGGGTGTGATGCTCTGGTAAGCAGTAATACACTTTGAGTACACATATACAATTTCAGAAGAATAACACTGATAATCACAAAAGTCAGCAATAACATGCCTTAAACTGTTACTAAGTTTTTTAATCATGATTTTGACATAGTAGAAACACATATTCATTTCTCTACCTTACCTTTTCAGTTTGGAACTGTGGTACAACACCATACTGGTGCTCCTTACAGGGTACATGAAGAATGCAGAGATTGCTCTTGATGCCCTTTCAATATGGTAAGATCACTCAAACTTTGGCCTTTCCACGTGTAATCAGTATCAAAACTGGGAACAATGGCTACATGCTACTGCATGCACGCCATTGTACTCGTATTCCTTTTGTGGTCACAAACAGCATGATTAAGCATTGTCCATCTGTTTCTGAAATGTGCAGCCTTAATATCAATGGTTGGGAAATGATGATTTCTATTGGCTTTCTGGCTGCAACAGGGTAATTTCTTTATCTTTTCACTCATTACTTCTACTTTCCACAACTTTGATGCTAATGCAATGTATATTCAGGGTGCGGGTGGCAAATGAGCTTGGTGCTGGAAGTGCAAGAAGGGCCAAGTTTGCGATCGCCAATGTGGTCATCACTTCATTCTCGATTGGATTTGTGTTATTTGTACTCTTCCTACTCTTCCGTGGAAACCTTTCTTATATATTTACTGAGAGTCGAGAAGTAGCCAACGCAGTTGCTGACCTTTCGCCTCTGCTAGCATTCTCCATTTTGTTGAACAGTGTTCAGCCAGTCCTATCAGGTCAGCTTACTAATTTTACTGAGTGACTAATACAGTACAAACGTTTTCCATGTTTTACTGATGTTGTGACTTTATTTGTGTAGGTGTCGCTGTTGGGGCGGGCTGGCAAAGTGTAGTTGCTTATGTAAATGTCACATCATACTACTTGATTGGAATCCCTCTTGGAGCAGTACTAGGCTACATAGTGGGATATCATGTGAAGGTAAAAATAGGATTACAAATCGGTAGCACCACTAGGTCTGGTGCATCTTGGCTTTAAATTGTGTTCCTCACTTCATTTGGTTGTTCGTTATAGGGCATTTGGATTGGCATGCTGCTTGGAACACTAGTCCAAACTATTGTCCTTGTATTCATAACATTAAGGACTAACTGGGAAAAACAGGTAAATGCTCAACCAGTTATTAAACTTCACTGAATAATACATGGACACCTAGTTCTAGAAGATTGGGCAGTCTGGTAAATTACATTTTGTTCATAATTTGCAGGTAGAGATTGCTCAAGAAAGATTAAAGAGATGGTACATGGATGAGAACAGAAGATCACAAGCTTCAAGGGGAAATGCATGAAAGTGGGTCTTCTGGTTTACTAACAAACATGTGCAGTAGTGATCCCTTTACGGGTGCATTTACTTCCACACCATTTCAAGAATGATGTAAGAGGACTTCAATGCAAAGAAGGTGGCTATTCCGCTGAAAGTTATCTAGAGTGTATTCCTACTTAAGCCAAGTAATGGTAGTGATCATCAACAGTAGCAGCCATCTAATCTAGTAGGGGGAAAACACCATGCCATTAAAGGAACTCTTAATTCATTTCCCTTGTTTTTCAGCAATGGCACAGCAGACATACTCGAGCTCATGTTTGCTAGCTTTGAGTACAGTTGCAAGCATTCCTTAAAAAAAAGTACACTTGCAAGCCAAATATCTTGGGCTGTGCTATTGCAAGTCCTCACCAGCGTAGAGCTTGTAATTTTGGAACTTGCAGCGTGTGTGTACATGGATGTGATTAATTGGATCCATTGAGCATTTATAGCCTCGTACTGCTGTAAATCTAGTTTTATTGACTCGAGCCCATATGATTTGTAGAAATGAAATGAACGGAATTATGAGCCCGATGTGATGGATTTGTTCCAAATCTGTTGGTTTCCCATAGCTTATTAGGGATCAAATTTGCATACCGCATAAACCAGAATCAGTAATCTGAGAAAGATTGCGCAAGCAAAAACGAATTAAACATCCGAGGTGAGATGAGAGGGGAAGAGACGCACCGGTCGAGATGAGCTCCGTCAGGGGATGGGTCTGCTGCTCACCCCATCGCGGGTACAGGCTCGCCGGTCGCCATCGCCGAGCCGTCGCGCTCCCCTCGTCGATCTCCTCCCTGATTCAAAGCAGATCGAGACTCGCGCGCCGGCGTCCATGGGTCGTAGTCCGCCGCTGCCGTGGGACGAGGAGAAGGATTGCGTTTTATTACCAAGCCCCCTAATTTGCGATCGAGACTTTTACAGAAAGACCCCTAACTTGGATCGCGATTATTGACCGCGATTCAACTATTTACAGTAAGACCCTTAAATTGGATCGCGACCATTAATTATGATCCAACTATTTACAGACAGACCCCTAAAATGGATCGCGACCATTAATCGCGATCCAACTATTTACAGACCCTAGGTTGGATCGCGACCATTAATCGGGATCCAACTTTTTGCATAAATCCCCCTGGTTTGCGTTGGGATGCTCGGCTGCGGCGCCAGGCCGGCGCATGGCGACGGCGTTCGCCGACGGAGGAACGGCGACGAAGAGGGAGGGGAGGAGACGCACCAAGATGAGATGATGGGTTGGCGGCGCCTCTACTACACCCTCAAACGCCGGCAGCCGTCCGCTCCCCCTCCATGACTGCTCGTCGATGTTTCCTCGCTGACGCAGGCTCATCCACCGCCGCCGCTGCCGTCGCTGGGGAAGAAGAGTGTAAAGCTCGCAGGAAGTCGGAAACGAGTGAAAGTTACCGACTCTCTGACACCCTTGTCCTACGCTTCTTCTAGTAGTGGAGGCTGAAACACCAGGCACCACATTTCGGGCCCACGGATCAGTGACACTAGCCCAGTGCGTGCGAGTAGACCATACAAGCACTTCGCCCCCTTTCCCTCTCCGTCGCGTCACACAGGCGACGGCGGCGGAGGACACCCACCCGCCCGGCGGGGGCTGCATCAATTTCCCAGCCCCTAATTTTTCTGGCGGACAAATCAAGTTGGGCAAATGCCGACGGCGGTGAAGTCGGTGCTCCCCGTGGTGCTCCTCGGCTGCGGCGGCGTAGGCCGCCACCTCCTCCACCACATCGTCTCCTGCCGACCGCTCCACGCCAAACAGGTGGGGCCCCCTTCCCTCTCTCTTTCCACTTTACTTCGCGATCGGTTATTACTGATGATGGGTTCTTCTTTGTTCCTAACTGCTTATTATCACCGATCGATAGGGCGTGGCCGTCCAGGTGGTGGGCGTTGGAGATAGCTCCTCCCTGCTCGTCGCCGACGACGTCCACTCCGGTGGCTTCGACGATGCGCTCCTCACCAATATCTGCAATGCCAAATCAGCCGGCTCGCCTCTATCTTCTCTGCTTGGTCAAGGTAGCTGTTCCCCATTTTATTGATGGCAAGGCAATTCTTCTGTAGCTGTAAACTCTAAATTACTGTTAATGTTCGCCGTGAATCAGCATTTGCAAGTGTTGGCATGCCATGTAAAGTGATATATACTTGGATGTTCAATGTCAGGGCACTGTCAGGTGTTCAAGAACGCTGAGGCAAGTGGCAAGGTCATCGAAGCTGCGACCACGCTTGGAAGATCGACTGGTTCGTTATTCTGTGGTCAACTGTAATTTGAGCTATATGTTCCTTTCAAATAGCATAGTATGGCATGATGCTTGCATTTGATGTTTCAATCAGTTGAAAACACAAAAAGTTCACTGATTTCAGTGATCTTTGTGACACTGAATCTTGATACCGTTCTAACTACTTGTGTCACACACTTATTGTTAGGTCTGGTACTAGTTGACTGTTCTGCAACTTATGAAACTGTTCCTCTGCTAAAGGATGTTGTGGATCATGGATGCTGTATTGCACTGGCAAACAAGAAACCTCTTACTGGTGCTTATGTAATACTGCTCTACTTCTATTTTTTTTTCCTGATAGCTGTTGTTACTTGATGTCAAAATCACAATCTTTCCTGTATTTAAGTGCGAGGACCAATCTGATTAGCAAATGTGTCTTTTTTCATTGCAGGAGGACTTTGAAAAGTTGGTGTCTAACTTCCGGCGTATCAGATTTGAGTCCACCGTATGCTCATGCAACTAATATTTTTTTTTCTCTCCATTTGATGCGTTTACATTTGTTCTGCTGCCATTTATTTCTGGCGTTTTGCTGTTATGAGTTTACCTCAGAACCATGCTTTGGTTGGTTCTCTATAATACGTTGAACTTCATTATACAATAATGTATATCATTACAATTTCATTCTTTCAATGTTTCGTGATGGATTAATTTATATTGGGCTGTGGGTTCAGTACCAAGTACCTGACATAAAAACGCAACCTGGATGCATGATAGAAGTTAGAATATACCTTTACTTCATTTTTACATTATGCTTCTATTTACAAGGTTTTTTCTTTATGTTGTGTAACTTTCGCTTAGGATCCCTTATGATTTGTATGTTGTCTGTGCAATTCTTACTTTCAGGTTGGAGCAGGATTGCCTGTGATAGCTACTGTAACCCGTATTATTGCATCTGGAGATCCTATTTCTCGTATAATTGGTAGCCTGAGTGGTATGTACTTTTTAATCATTCATGTAAGAAAGTTGTTTGGTGTCTAAAATAAGTATGCAAGGTATCCTGTTCATATCGGTTTTGTAGGTACACTTGGATATGTGATGAGTGAGCTGGAGGATGGAAAGAAATTTAGTGAAGTTGTCAAAACAGCCAAATCACTTGGCTATACAGAACCAGGTATTACTAATATAATGTTGGTTTTCTTACATTGCAATATTCATATGAATCAAGTATTAGTTGTTTCTTTCTGCAAAGTGGATTTCAAACAAAAACTGTTAATATTGTTAAGAAAATGGGATTGATGTTGACTACATGATGATTCCTATTATGGATTCGGAATTAGTATGAAAATAAACTAAAGTAACATAGATACTCTCAGCACATGAAGTACAAGTATACATTACTGTACCTGCTTGAAATGTCCATTTACTAATATGTTTAATTTTGCAAGATCCACGTGATGATCTTGGTGGAATGGATGTGGCTAGAAAGGTGAGACATCTTACAGTTTTTCATTCATTTTGTCTAAGGGCACTCTTGTTAATATTCTTTGAATCAGTTGTCAAGTTACATGATATGGCTTAGGGCGAAAGGCAGGAAAGCAACGAACAAAATTACTTGCCCTCCCTTTTGGAGGCTCTGAGATAAACTAAATTGTTCTGTTGCTTCCTTTATTATTTAACCACACTGGCATTATATAGCACAGCACTAATACAATCTTCTATGGAAAGGACTCAATCTCTAACAACCGACTCTAACTGAATCTGAATCTAAACTGACTCTGCAAGCAATCCTAACTTAACTCAACTCTGGACTTTTAGCCACGTTGATTGATGTCTGATGTTGTGGGGCTTTCTTGGCATGGCGGTGATAAGTCTGGCCAAAGAAAGTGTCCACAACATTACATGAATTGTGTCCTACATAATTGTTGATGCAAAAATCTTTCCTCGATCTCTGTGTCATACTCTGTTCAAATTCAATTTAATATGGCTGCCCTTTTGTTCTTGAGTAGTCAGGTCTAAGAAATTCATCTTTGCATGCAGGCATTGATTCTTGCCAGGCTTTTGGGACAACGGATCAGTATGGAGGATATTAATGTATGACTGTCTTTAGTATTGCTCAGATTTCTGGCTTGAGCTTTGATAATATTGTTTTGTACAAATAGGTTGCTTTGTACATGGGGTTATTTTTTACTGTTATAGGTTATGGTTGAGTACACTATTAGTTTGACTATTCAACATTGACACTAATCTTTGGGCAAAGTAATTCCTGTTCATATCATTCTAATTCTAATCATGGATAGTTTGCCTCCTATTTTTAAATTTCGTGATCTTGTTTTTGTTCAATTAATTGTGCTTCTATGATACCCTAGCACTTGGGTTGCTATGATAATGACTGCCCTTGTCTAATATGTGCAATGCACACAACCATTTTCAGGTCAGTGAAGGTTAATTTAGACTTTTTCCTAGTTTACTGTCCCATAGATAGACTTCCCATCAATTATACACAAATATGCTACAGTCTGAAATAGTATTCCAACCTTGTAAAGTTGTTATCTAGCTGACGAGTGCACCATTTGTTTTTATTGTACAATAAATATCATCATATAGGACTATTTTGCACCATTTCTTATGTTTATAGTTTTTGTTTTTACCTAGTGAGCTCATTTAGTATTTTTTTTCTTCAGGTTGAGAGTTTATATCCTAGCGAATTAGGACCTGATGCCATGTCCACAAAGGACTTCCTTGAAAGTGGTGTAGCACAACTTGATAAGAGCATGGAAGAAAGAATTAAGGCAGCATCTCTGAAAGGAAATGTTCTTCGCTATGTCTGTGAGATTGGAAGTGCAGGGTATGGATGATGCCCTGTGCGATGATATTAACCAGTTGCATCTTAAATCAATTTCTAATGTGTTTTCTGAATATATAACTTGATTTAGCAGTATATCATCATATCCACTGCAGTTCTTTGACACATCTTCGAAACACTTATTTCTTGCATGCCGCGGTTAGTTTTCAGTATTTTTGTGGTCTAACCACCAATTTTTTCAGGTGCCAAGTAGGCATCCGAGAGCTCCCAAAAAATTCTGCACTGGGTAGATTGAGGGGAAGTGATAATGTGGTATGTTTTCTTGTTTTCTCTCCCTCTCTTTATGATTACTCTTGTATTCCTACTTGAAGAGAGGAAAAT
This sequence comes from Eleusine indica, assembly GCA_030378355.1. NCBI lineage: Eukaryota > Viridiplantae > Streptophyta > Magnoliopsida > Poales > Poaceae > Eleusine > Eleusine indica. The sequence goes on from CM059494.1 coordinate 54,975,169, forward strand.
CCCTTAAAGTCAGAATATGGTGGCTGTTTCGCTCTTTGTGCAGTAACATTTTCTTGTATCATTCATTTTCATGAATAAAAGTATGTTCTGTTTGATGATTGAGTCTGGAAAATGCTTCTTATTTCTTGAAGAATCAACACCCCAACTTACACGTGTATTGTGGCGTGATCAGGTGGAGATTTACAGCAGATGCTACGAGAGCTCCCCTCTGGTGATCCAGGGCGCTGGAGCTGGCAACGACACCACTGCTGCAGGTGTTCTTGCTGATATCCTTGATCTCCAAGATCTATTCCAGAAGACGGCATGACTGGCAATAGCGTCCTCGAAGTATTGTGGCACAAGAGTGTTGGATTGCCATATCCTACATGAGTGCTAGTGTGATGTTTGTTGAAAATTTTGCTCATTCCGCTGCTGCATTGCCTATACTAGCATGCGTGAAATCGGTACACGAGATGCTTGAGCTGCTTTTGATCGGGCATTGTATTGTAGTGCAGATACCATATCGAATTATACTGAATTTTGTGCAAATGTTCTATCCATCCTATTGGAAACGCTGAAACTCTGCATTTTGCCTTTATTTTTTTTTATTTTGTTGAGGTAAACTCATGCATTTTTGCCTTGCACACACTTTTTATTCCATAGTCACAAGCTGCCCACTGGATGGTGCACGGCCTTGTTGTTGATGGGCCGTGATGCCCTCGCAGATGGGCCGTATGTTAGGGGAATGACAGGTGGTCCCTACAGCTGCGATGAACGTTGCCTTTGTCCCCGCGGTGATGCGGTTTGAAATTATAGAAAATGCGAAAAATCCCACTGTCTTCTTATTCCGTTGCTCCAGCGTTGGAGTTGGAGGCGACTGAATCCAATCGAATCCACCCCATGGCGGCCGCCAAGCAGGAGAAGGAGCTCCTCTCGTCGGTGGTGGGCGAAATCCGGTCCTACGCCGGATCCGACCCCCTCCGCCCGTGGCTCCGGTACGGCATCACCTTCCTCCTCCCTCTTCTCCTTGTTTGGTGTCGATCGATCGATTCAACCGTTGTTGGTCTGTTAGGGGGATTCGGAAGATGGAGAAGGCGCTTCCGCCGGAGATGCTGCGGGAGAAGCTGCCCAGGTTCCTCCAGAAGTGCGCCGAGGAGTTCCAGGACGATGTCCGGTACCGCGACGACGCCCGCTACCTCCGCGTCTGGATCCAGCTGGTCAGTCTCCCGCCCACAAGCCTTTATGTGCATTTCGTTTCAATGGGGATCACTGGAAAAAAGGGTTCCGTTTGATTGGTTGCGGTTCTATGCTGAAGTTGATAGGGTTTGGGCCTTCAGGGCTCCAGGTTTTTAGGATTTACCTTTTCAATCTATCCTTGTTTCGTCCAATTGATATACTGAATCATACTGGTAGTATTTGATTGCTCATCGTCCTAATGTAAATTACATCATATCTTGGCATAAAAGAATGTCTTTCTGGGTAAAGTATCACAGTGCTCGATAATCAATAGTGAGTGACATACTGTAACTTGCTTCATAGTGGAACAAGGCATTTTCTGTTCAAGAAATGGCTCAACCATACTGACCTCCATTTAGCTTCGGCCCTAGTAGTAAAGCCTCTGCTCAAAATGTGACAAAAGTCGTCTTACCCCCTTTCTTTTTTAATGGTTTAGATGGATTATGTGAAGGATGCAAAGCCTCTGCTTAAGATGATGGAGCAGAAAGGAATAGGCCTCAAGAGAGCCTCATTTTATATGGCTTATGCACTATATTATGAGAAGCATAGGAGGTTTGAGTCCGCGGAGAAGATGTACCGTTTGGGAATCCAGAAGTAAGCCTGTACCCAATATTTTTTATTGATGCCATCTATGTAACTTGCAGTTGATTTCAAGCTCAACTGGGTATCTTATATATTACCAATGCTCAGAATTTGTTTGTACTTTCATCATTGGTAACTAGCCATGTATCAGATCCACCTACTACACATCAGAAAATCATTACTCCGTATATCTTTAGCATAGAAAAAGCAGGGGTTCCTGCAGCTGCTTGTATGTATATATATTCACATTATGTCACACATCCAACATGAAGAACTGTGTTACAAAGCATGCAGTGTAAAGCTATGTTACAAAACATTTCAGAAAAGCTAGGATAATTAAGGAAGAAGTATTGTAATTGATGCTCCGTCTCAAAATAGAATTTAATATCTTATTGTGTTGTTCCTAAATGGCTAAAGCTGGGTACTTACTAAAATGTCCAATAGACTTGCAGAGCCTATTGCGGAGTTGCACAAAGCTCACGAGCAATTTATTTTTCGCATGGAATCGTACAAGAGGAGGAAAGATAAAGTATATTTCTAATTTCATGTATTGCTTCTTTTAAATCATGGGCAATATTGGTTTTGTTGACTCGTCTCTTTTGGGTTTTTTATCTATGTACATCAGCTCAAAGAAAGAATGCCAAGCAAAGCTGGGTCAAATGCTATATCTACGCACCGAACTGAAGGTAGCCTTGAGGACAAAACAAGATCCTGTCTTGGACTACATAAACAATGGTTAATTATTGTTGCCCGTGTCAAGTATCTCTCTAGTCAAAGCTTATTGATCAATCTTCTTGAGAGGAAAAGAAAAAAAAAATTCAATTTTCGTCACACAAGACCATGTTTTTATTTGTTGATACACAAAAGGGTTTGATCCAGTGGCACCTTACTTATTTTTCAAATACGTTGCAGGTGAAAGCATCAAGTGTAAAGAACAAAAATCCAGTACAATGCAAAATTCAGCAAGCAGTTCAAATCCATCCCTAGGTTGCCATCCTCCATTAGGGCCTGCTAAAGTTGGTATGCTATCCAGAGGCAAGTCAGGAGGTCACATAAATTTGTCTCGCTGTAATAGTGATGATACAGTAGTTGTGCGGTTTGTTGGCTCTGCACTGGTTGGGAGGTCAGAAACTGAAGATGCCTGCCATCATGGCCTTGTTGAACCAACTATAAACACTAAAGAGGCTATGGAGGCTATCAATAGCATGTTTTTGGAGCCACTGGAGCCAGAGACAATTCTCAAGAGACGATCAAGGCATGAGAAACCAAATTATAATCAGCAGACAAGTACATTCAATATATTTGTTGATGAAGATGAACCAAATGGTAATGATCCAAACAACAACCGCAACAATACCATGAAGCAAGAGCATCCAAAGGTCAGTCAGCAAGCAAGGGGCTTCGAGATCTTTGTTGATGAAGATGGTCCTAACGATAACAACCAAAATTCAGGTCAAATCAGGAATTATGAGAAGGACAACGTCAAGTTAGATCAGAAGTCAGGTGGGTTTGAAATCTTTGTTGATGAACGTGAGGCTAACGGGAATGTCCAGAATGTCATGTGCCACAAAAGTAGTAGATGTCCTCCTAGACCATTATGTGATTCATCTAGGCAGCAAGGCAGCAGTGATTTCCAGAAGCCATTTGTTGGAGGATTTGCGATACTACCTGATGATGAAGATGAACAATGTGAAAACATGAAATTAAATCAGGAAAGTGGTGGTTTTGAAATATTTGTCGATGAACATGAGGCTAGTGGAAATATCCAGAATGCTATGCGCCACAAGAATAATATGTCTCGTCCTAGACCGTTGTGTGATTTATCTAGGCAGCGAGGCAACAGTGACTTCCAGAAGCCATTTGTTGGAGGATTTGCAATACTACCTGATGATGAAGATGAACAATGTGACATAAATTCTAGCAATGTGCAGCCTACTCATGATAAGAATGCTATGCTCTGTGCAGAACAAGCTGCTTTAGAAGCAATATACCACGAAAGTTCACACGCTGTGATTTCTGGACAACGAGAAGATACTATCATTCATAGGTTTGTTGGGTCTACTGTTGTTGGTGAGCCTCAGGTTGAAAATGCATGCCACCATGGGTTAGTTGATCCAACTGTCAATCTAAAGGAGGCTATGAATGATATAAACAGCATGTTTGGTAAACCACTGAACTTTAAGGGTGACAGAGCAAATAACAGGAAAAACAATGCACTGTCAGATAGAAAAGAAGCTCCAGCTTCTGGTTTCTCCATATTGGCTGATGATGACCTAGAAGAGAAAGCCACTGGCAAAACCAATCAGAGCAAGTCGTGCAAATTTGATGCTGAGAATTGTCTATTTGAGCCCACAATCACTACTCGTGATGTCATGGCGGAGATCAATGATATGTTTGGAATGCCACTGGACTTCTGAGATATTTATTTGGAGGGAACTAATAACTAAAGAGACACCGTTGGTCCTCATCGTTTCACTATTCACGTGAGATATATGCAGTGTGTATTATTGATGTGTTACTGATACGGACTTATGGAGAGCTTGGGAGCATGAACTGGCAACGGATGCCACTCTGCAACTGGATTGCTGCTCATACAATTCTTTGACAGTGTTTTCTAGTTCTAGAAAAGGGAAATTTTTTTTTTCATCAGCAAGTTAAGAGTTCACATCTTGTTTGCACCTATCAGTGGGTGGCTGATGGTGTCACAAAATGCAATGTTGGCTCAATGCTTCATTTTTCATGTTGAAAAATGTTGAGACATATTTTTGTGAAATATAATAGCAAGCATGGGTGTGCTGCGTTCTATTCATCTAATGTTCATACTAGTGTACTTATATCAGAAACCATTATCTGATGTTCAAGTCTTTTGGTTGTGTTGGTCATGATATATCCTTGCATACTGAGACAAAGTGAAAGCATAAGAACACTTGGGATTGTTCACAGTTTCCATCAGATGCTCCATCCATATGTACAGGTTTCAACAACAGCATGAAGACGAAGACGACGTTCTAACTGAAAAAATTCTAGTTAAGGTTCTGCTTCATCAAAGCTGGCAACTGAGAGAGCTTGGATTCGGTTCACGCGCGGCTGATGCTGAGCTGCGCGAGGCGCGCGGCGATGTCATCTCCGCCCGGCGGCGCCGGCGCGGCCTCCTCCCTGGCCACGCGCAGCCCCGCCAGCGTCTCCGCGATGCCGTCGACGGCCGGGGCCCTCATCACCGGGGCGATGGCGCCGCAGACGGCGGCGCAGGCGGCGTCGTCGAGGAAGCAGAGCGCGAAGTCGGCGCCGGACTCGGGCTCCGCCCAGGTCAGCGTCGCGCCGTCCAGACTCTCGAAGGCGTCGCCGGGGAGGATCGGGTACGCGAACACGATGCGCCGCCGCTGCTGGCCGTCGGGGCCGCCGGCGTACAGGACGAGGGATTGCCCCTGCGGCCGGAGGAACGTGACGGCGGCGTAGGCGGCGCCGAGGTTGCGCCATTGGCCGCTGCCTGCCGCGCGGTGGAGGAGCTGCACGGGGTAGGCGCCGCTTTCCATCGGACTCTCTCGGCGCGGTGCGGTGGAATCGGCGACTTGGGGGATCCGAGAGAGAAGAGCTAGAGGAATAACTGACCTGGTGAGTTTTATCTCACACGTTCGTTTCCAATCCGATAAATTCTTTAACCTTTTGGGATAACAATTCTTTTTTTTTTCTAACTTGTGGGATTAAATTCAAAACCATAAAATTGTGAATAAATCCCATAAATTAAATCATGTGCAATCAATCAGATTCTGAGGTTCAAGTCTTTATCCCGTATGTTGCACTTGTGTGCATGATCTACCTACTGTGAATATGCCGATTAGGAAATGGAAAGCAACTCTCTGGAATCTCATGTCTTTTACCAATATATGGCAAACGTTCATAGGACGAGACAACACAGGACAGTCCTTCTGCCTTCTTGTGAAATTGGCACCTTGGTACCTTGTCCTTTGTCAGAAAGAGAAAGGAGCATGATTGTAGACTAAAATGACTTTATGAAAATCAATCGCAATCAGCAGGGTATAGATTGGCATCGCCATGAGCACGGCCCGCACCAAAACCAGGCGCCCCCCGCTTTATCCATCAACGCCGCCTTCCAGCCCGGCAACCGGTCTGCTAGCTTGTCAATGATGGGCTGTAAGTCCGCCCTGGTGATCTTTCGGATGGACAGTTGGAGACCAAGGTACCGACATGGGAAAGGAGGATAGCTCGCATGGTAGACAGTGCCTGACCTCCTCAACCTATTGCTCGGGTGCACCGTATAGGTATTAATGTGGATTTGGCCGTACTAACCTGTAGTCCCGACGCATCCCCAAACTTGTGTAGAACGGCAGCAATGAAACCCAATTCATTCCCATCCAGCGAGCCAAATTAAAGAGAACCACGTCATGGGCGTAGATGGACAAGCGCGATTCCCCATGTTTCTCGGCGTCAGAGGCCGTAGTAGGTAGCCCCTGCTGCTCAGCCTTAGCGATCAGTGCCATGAGCACGTCCATGACGATAATGAACAACATTGGTGAGAGGGCCTTTCTGTGTTGAATGCTATCCCCCGACTGGCCATTGGGTAGAACTCTCGTGGTCGATGTGCAGAGTAAACTACAAATGAGGTTGCGCCATCTCGAGCGAAATCCAACATGCTGTAGGATCTCCAGGCCCGAGAAAGGCCCATGATACACTGTCAAACGCCTTCGTAACGTCTAGTTTAAGGAGAACAACTGGAATCTTAATTTCTCCCATGCATGAACCGCCCCAATAGCCGCCATGACATGTCCCTTGATAATTGTCCAACATCCTCTCCCGGTGAAACCGTCCGGCCCGGGTGCTTTATCGTCCGGGGGCAAATTCTTTGTCACGCCCCACACTTGTTCTTCCGATATATGTTGGCGCATCGAGAGATGCCATATGTCCTGGCCATGTTGATAGAAGTTGGCCAGATTGAGTGTCTCCGTGCGTCGAGTGGTCGTCCCAATCAAGTTGTTATAGAAAGACCACACGGCCTCCTCCATTTCTTCATGCTGGACATCGTCCACTTGCAATGTAATTCTTGCGCTTGCTTCCGACACCTAGCGTGTGCGTGGAAGAAGTTTGTGTTTGCGTTGCCCTCGCTTAGCCAGTCGATTTGTGACCATACCCGAGTGATGGAAGGACGCCAATGCTAGACAATGTTGCTTCAGAGACAACTCACTCTTCTTGCAGAGACAACACACTGATATATCTCTAGACGGTGGAACAATTCGGTAAGCTTGTTCCAATTGTGCATTGATGCTACCGACTTGCGGCGTACTGTTGCTGCACGACGCGCTGCGTGAAGAAGGGACGCGGCGGCGTACTTGCTGTACTCCATGCCCTACGATGCCGCGCGCCGCTCTTCATATATAACCACGGGCGCAGCACGAGGGGAATGCGATGCGATGTTGCCGGGGAATTCGTTCCCCGGGTTCTTATATAACCACGGAAGGGAAACCTGTGTGCGCCGCGATGGGAAACTGGGTTGGCGAGGCATGTGTGGTCACTGGTCAGTCGCGACAGGACGAGCTGGTTGGGATACTTAATTTGTTTGGTGCCTTGGTGGTGCATGCTGGCAGTCGTGTGGTGGGTCAAGCCCGCGCTGGGCCTCAGCTTTGTCTTCGTCGGATTCGGCACGTCCACGATCCACGGGTCCTCCGAGTGTCGACCACGATCATCACCAGGGTGGATAGGCCGGTGTGGCCCGAGAACACTATGTACGAGGTTCGCACCACGCGACCACGTTAATTCCTGGCATGGTCTCTCCGAGAGCTAAACCAGCCATCAGACTGTTGTTGATTCACAATTTTTTATGTAATCATCTAACTTAGCTACTCCTGGTTTTTTCTTCTTTATTCAAGCCTACGGCTTTGTAACTTGTAAATATTTTCTTTAGATAGGGCCTTTTCTACTGACTTTGGTAATAAAAAAAAAAAAACTGGTGGACGTGTCACATGTCCTTTCACCTCACGTCGAGCTCCCTGCCATGTCTCCAAAATCTTCTAAGGCCGATGGAGATAGATGTCCTCATTGTTGTTCCCCTCCTACGGTAACTCGAACTCTTAGGTCAGTCTCAATGCAAGATTTTATCCCACAATTTTAAAATATGCCGTGTCATATAAAAGTATTTAAAATAATGAATGAAGGGAAAATCCCTTCAAAACCACTGGCATAAATTTCAATCTCTCATCTGCCACCAAGAAAACTTTTATCCCGTCAATGTCAACGATCTTAAATCTTTTTCCCTTACGTGCCACTAAAACAAAGAGGTAAAAAACTACACTCTTTCAGTATTTAGTTACGCTACTTTCTTTTGATTGCTTATTTAATCTTTTTTGCAGGCCACGGTTAGCTCCTGTAGCAAAACAAAAATTGAGGTGACACAAAGTCACATATCTCTTGTTCCATACAGTGTGTCATCTAGTCAGCCAGCAAATGCAAGTGCAGTAGGTCCTACAACAAAGATGAGAAACAAAAAGGATAAGAAGCACAAGAAGGGAACTGCTGAAACAACACCAACGGTTGTATCTACTTCTGGAGATAGTGTGCCATGGGGACTAGGAGCAAGAAGAAGGGTAAAGATAGTCCAGCTATGGGGACTCAGAGCAAGAAAAGTCTCATTGACCTGCTGTAATTGATGGGTGTTTATTTTGGTATTTTGGGTGATATCTAAAGGAAAGAAAACTTGTCATGTTGATTGCTGATGCATGCCTTACTCTGGTAATAAACTATTTTTAGGAGATGCTTATCTATTTTAAAGCACTAAAGGGATGCACTATGTGAATGTAATATATTTTTAATGACCATGAAATACAAGTATAGTATAACTATGTCACAGTCTGTGTCTATATTCGCAGTCATTACTTGTTGACTTGATGGCATATAGGGACTGCAAATTATAAAAAGTGTGCTTGCGTTGACTTTATGGCATAAAATGGACCAACATTGTAAAATTTTGGGTCCAATTGGCTGCTAACAGAGAGGTAAGGGCAAATGTGACCTTTTAGGTGCATCCGTTAGGGAAGAAAGGCAAGATACAGGGATAAAATTTAACTGTTGATGGAATTCATAAGATTTAACTTTTTTCGGTGGCAATGAAGGGTTACAATTTAACTTTCACTGGCTTTGACAGGATTCATGTTTTTTTGGTGGCGGGTAAGGGATTGAAGTTTATGACAATGGTTTTGAAGGAATTTGCCCATGAATGAAACGTGTTCTCTTAATGCAAAGTTTCATATCGTAGTTTTATAAGCTAACACATCTCTTAAATGTTGCATCTAAGTGACCAATGATAACGGATAAAACATGTGGAAATGAAACAAATTATTCTCAATGGAGTTTCATTCTAATTTTATAGTTTAGGTAATCGTGTATATCAGATTTTATCTCTATAAAACTCAATTACTCTCTCTCTCTCTCTCATCATAAATTCCATGCCACATTACTATATTCGTCTATATGGCATTTCATTTAATGAGTTTGAAACCCTTATGGAACTTGGATTGAGACTGACCTTAAGACCTTATTAACACTATCGGTGTTAGCCTCTGACCGACAATTGCACTGCCTCATCCTCTCTTCCTTCCCTCCACCGTCGACGATAACCATAGCCCCCCTCACTGTTCGGCTGGTCCTACGCTCCGCCACGAGTCCCTCGCCTCTCCCTTCGCTCCAAACAATCATGAGCTTCACACCGTGCCGCACTGCCGCCTGGCCCCGCGCTCCCCCACCAGCTCATGACGGTGACGCCTCTCTCTCTCTCTCTCTCTCTCTCTCTCTCTGTGTGTGGTCTCTTCCTCCTACCGGTGGCTTTGAGTCTACCTTATCACAGCTGGGTGGGCGGGTCGCGTGTTTGGCCGAGCCGGTTTTGAACAAGAACACGTTGCCCGGATCATAAATCAGAAATCGCACCATCCAAATATTCTTTTGGAAATTATTGTACGCCATCCACGTTAACTTTATTAATTACCGTATAAACTATATGCCTTCCTTGCTGAGGAAACGTGCCTCTTGCAGTTATGGTTTCAACGCAGCAACGACTGACGAACTCATAACAGAGACCAATAACGTGCCTCTTCAAGTTCAACGGGACTGCGAAAGCCACAGTGAAACAGACGTTCTCTCTTGTATCACGTTCATTAGCCCAAAAAATACTCGTTTCGTCTTCTTCCTCAAATATCTTCAACCGAATCGGCGGAGAATAGGCGGGATGCCGTGAACGACGGGGAGGAACGAAGACTGCAAAATGAAATGGAGGGACACAAATGAATAAGAGAAAAAATGAAAAAAATATATTTGTTTCCAAATAAGTATTACTCCTATAATTTAACCAAAAAGTCACTAAAATCACAAACTTCCATTATATTATTTTTGATAATATCCATACTACTTCGTACTACATGAAAATACTACTCCATGTAAATGTAGTATAAATCTATATAAGCTGTTGGATCCACTAAAATAAATCGGTCTATCTTAAATTTTAGCCCATTGTAAAGGTGCTCTTGCTGTATCATCGCGGGCAAAGTTCCTAGCTTTTGATTTTGTCCCAAAAGATGTCATCGTTAGTTGTACTGATTGTTACATGTTTCCGTTCGAACTTTTTGATGTGGGTAGTATATCACGTCTTTAGAAATTTCAGCATAGTTATGTACTATCTCTCCTGCCACCTACTCAGTTCAGTGATTTCCCAAATCTACAGAAAAACTTGATCTGAATTAGGTGCATGTTAATGGAAAGGATCTTCGAGAGATGTTGTCAAATTGCGGTAAGCTTGAAAGGTTGAGACTTGTTAGATGTCATATGTATGTGATGAACTCAAAGTTAAGAGACCATTGGCCTGCCTACAATACTTGAATTAATGTTAGTTATAATGCTGAATTAAAACTCCCTCCATACTCACAATTCTGGACATGGTTTGGCTTACCAAGGAGTCCTTAACTATGAGGTAATTTTTCCGTTTTTTTGTATCGAGTCCACTTTATTCACATCTTCCTTTCCGTCCGACTGGTTTCCTCCTCCTGCCTCGAGGCGCAAGGTCGCTGGTTCGATTCCCTGCTGCCTCATTTTTTCGACTTTGCATTGTTCTTCGCGCAAAAACGCTTTAGCGCCGGGCGCCGGCTTCTACATTGCCCCTTCAATTACATGAAGAGCTTGTGTTTTACTGGGTTTAAAGCGTGCCATGAACAAGTTCAATTGCTTGTGCACATGGTACAGAATGCCCCTAGCCTGGAGGTTTTGACTATTTTTTTTTTGCGGGTATGGAGGTTTTGACTATTGATCTGTCAAATAAATGTAAACCACCTGAGTATGAAGAAAGAGCAAAGGAATATGTTGATATGATTTGATGAAACCGACCTCAAATAAAATGAAATCAAATCGATTGCCAACCTCCCCTCACAGGCTCGCACTCATCGTGAATATTACCATTTATTTAATCGCCTTTCAACAAATAATTTGAATAAAACGAACAATCAAACGTAACGAAAAAAGTCAATTAATTTTAAAATGGATGGAGTAATTGTCTAGGATAATTAACAGCAGACCGAGCAGGGAGCTTTGATGGGTGTAAGTGGCATCGTTAAGTAGCTCTACTGGGATGCAGTAATAATGCGATCGTACTGATGCTTCAATGTGCCTAGACACTTGACAGAGATGCTGGGGTGATTTGCTGTTCAGAAAAGCTGTTGTGGCCATCTGGTTGCATAGCCTGCTCCGGTGGTCATCTGGTTCGTTATATTAGTGAGAACGAGATAGGGGCAATTTTGGTTTCTACGAGGTCCGAAACAGATCGAGTGAGGGAGTACATTTGATTGGCAAGGATCATGAGTTGAGAGACGAGGCGTTTCTTAGTCGATCGATCATCCAACCGGCAAAGAGCTTGAAAGTGTAGTACGAATGAATATGAGCTTGCACGAATGAATAGTTGTACAGCAGACTAATTTTAACATTATCGATAGACTAATTGTTTCCCTATTAGCTCGTGAATATGAGCTTGCACGAATGAATAGTATAGGAGCTATGAATTGATAATCTCCGTTTTTATCCCTTATCGCTTACTGTTTCCTCTATTAGCTAGTACTATAATAAATTAGTTATGGATACAAACATAACTAACAATTAGTCTGAGGCAAAACAAACTTTTCATAGTTGTTTAGACTAACAGATAGTCATCTCTCAGCTCGAAACAAGATACTGTATGAAACAATTGTTAGTCAATTAATTTTAGTCCAACTTAAAAATCCAAACAAGGCTTACTCTCGTGTTGTTCATCGGTGATCGCTGGCCATGCATCAAATTGATGGAGTTAGTTGGCAGGTGGACATGAAACCCCTGTAGTGTGTTCAGAGCAGATTGAAATGAAATCACGCCCGGATAAAGGTTATCCGTATCCAGCAAATTCACTTTTTTGAGGATTGTTTCTCCATAACCAGTCTCATCACAAGATGAACAGCGAGCGGTTTGCCGCGACATGATGCGCAACAGACAAATTATTAGCCGATGCACCAACAGCAGCCAAAAATAAACACCAAGTAGTAGGTAGCTTTTCGTGTCGTGTGCGTCTGGTCCGTCTGTTCTCCTCGTTCTGGACCGGGGTGCTCTGCAGTGGTGGTTAAAATTCATAGAGGTGTAGCTGATGCTACAATGATTCGTGAGAGAGGTATCCGACATATTTTTATCATTATTCGTTTGCCCCTGTAGCTATGGATCTGAGTCCTTCGTCTTTGATCGGATGTTGCTAACATGGGACTAATGGAAGCTACTGTAGCATGTCTGAATTTAGACCACCAATTCAGAGGATCCAGATCCGTTCTTCTCCTTATCGTCTATAAGCCAGACGGGTACAGAGCTGAGAGAACACCTTCGTGATGTGGCATCCCAATCACCCAACTGCTCCGTTTCATGTGCCTGTGTGGCGTGTGGCCCGCCCGTAAAAGTTGAAGCGAACACCAAATAAATTAAAAACACCTATGAAAAGACCATACGTGCCATGCATTACATCTCAGCAGAATTCACCTGTGTTCCTTCACTACTCATCAATGGTTTAAGATCGCTTACCCAGAACGATTTACTAATAGTGCTGCACTACTCGGGATAAGAAGAGAGTAGCAAGATTAATTATGTTTTTTCGTTTTAAGAACTTAATGGTTTAATTGTCGTGTATGCATGGTGAAAACGCCACATGTGGTTACTGCCCGGGTCCAGTGCCGTCCTTAAGGACGTGCGAGATGTGCAACCGCACGGGGCCTCCAAATTATAGGGGCCCCAAAATTAGAACAGGTTTCTAATAAGTATATGCATGCCATGGTGAGCGACCAGTGTAAATACGTCAGGCTCAGGTGGCTACGTTCCTCCCAGGACGCTATTTGATTTTGCTCTTCGGATCGACAATCGCGTCGCATGGTGCCGCACCGCAAAGGTAATAGGCGGTTCTACTTGCGCGTGTCACAGTGTCATAAGCTGTCAATAGGCCTCTCGCTGTGCTGCGGTCACGAACTCCAGGAACTAGTGCACGCCATATAGTCTGAACCGTACACCCATACTAAATACCTTTTTAATATTATTTCGTGGTTAGTGAAAGATTGATGCAGCTGATCACATTATTTATAATTTTGTAAAATCTAGTCTTCTACCTTCCAACTTTCAAGTTATGTCTTGTACAAATCAGGTTTTTTTTATCTTATTGAAATTTTAAAGTTTTGAAGCTTAAAGCCCCTAGCTAAGATTTTGCACAGGGCCTCGGATTTCGCCGGGACGGCCCTGCCCGGGTCTTTTGCCCATTGTTGTACTATAGTACGTACTTAGTAGGAGGAGTACAGTGGAGTGGAGTCTCGCGTTGGTCGAGAGCCACTTGCGGTACTGAAGATGCAGCCGCCGCGTTGGAGACGGAGACGAGCTCAACTCGTTTTCCTGTTTCGGCAAAATGCAGAATTGGCACGTCGCCCTCAGCTTAGCTGCGTGGGGAGGGTCGATCTAGCTACTGTATTTACCAAGCGGGGAGGGTCGATATAGCCACTGATAATACAGATCATTACAGCGCCCTAGACCGAGCAAAATTATAATTTTCTCAGAGCGAGCATTACAGATACGCGAGGAGGTACCAATCAAAATTTGACACTGATAATACGAGCTACTAGTACATCTGTTTCTTGCGCAAATATGATGATGGTGACGCATCGATACGCTCAGAGGCGAAGCCAGAAAATCTCAATGAGGGGGGCCATATAGTAACAATTTACTGTTGAAGGGGGGGGGGGGCAAATCCGAATTTTAGAAAAATTTATGTGGTGAAATCTGAGGTATAAAATGGTGTGCATCTAGCATGGGGGGGGGGGGGGGGGGGGGCTGGCCCCCTCTAGCCCCTCCCTTCCGTCGCCCCTGGATACACTTTAATGATCCTTGGTTTGATAGTGCTACTTCGTTAGCGAAACAATAAATTGCGCCGTGATATGAAAATGACAGGTTGCAGACATACCGACTTAGCGCTGCTGCTGCTGATTAACCCACTGCTACTGGCACTACTACTTCTAGTACCTAGCTGCATGACTTTCCCCTTTCCCCTAAGCGCTGCTGCTACTGATTGACGTGATGGTCTCCCCCTGGTGAAGTGGTAATCCGTGCGCGCGCGCATCATGGTCATGGAGCGTCCTCCTTATCGCACTGGTAATCCTTCTTTTACATGACACTAGCGAGTCTCGTTTTGTTTTTCTCATCCGCTTTGTCTTCTTCTTCTATCAAAACCCATACGCTGATTATGACTAGGAGGATTCGACTGGGTGTATTTCTCGTAGGTGCAGTTACCTTTACCTTCATACGTTGAACGAGGCTCGGGTGCCTACTAACTTAACTGCAAAAAAGGGTACTTTGTATTACCATGAGTGAGCGCATCATATCTATACTACACTTATTAGAAGAGTTAAGTGCTAACTTTCTGTCGCATGTATGTAGCGCCTTCTTCAAGGGGATCCTGGTGCGGAGCCGGCAGCTAGCCTGGGCTGCTGACTCGGGCAACCATCAAGGTTTGTTGTTCCATCATCTTTTCTTTTTACTGTCATTTTTTACGTGCTGTGACTTTCTCGCTTTTAACCCGGCCCGGCCCAATCAATGACTAACTGCAGAATTACTTTTCACATTAACTTTTATTAAAATTGTAATTTTAGATGTACAGTAGCCAAACTCTTTCCAGGTCAAAATTATAAATTTTAGCTGTACAGCTCGCCCTGGTTGCCCAGCCGAGCTCGGGGGAATACTAGTAGGAGAGAAGTAAAGAAAAAAAAATCAAAAAATAAATGAGTCTTTAGGGGGGAAATTGAGCAGTGCTACAGCTACAAACAAGTTTTACTTCAATTCTACGCACTGCTGATGTGGCAAAACACCGTTGGTTGCATGATTCAAGGAGACACATACTATAAATTCATTGACACGTCAGCAGCTTGTAAAATGTTTGTAGAAGTTTTAAGTAGACAAAGCATTAGACAAATTCCCCTAGCTGCAGTAGACGAATTCGAAACTGAGAAATGAAACTACAAAACTCGAAAAATTTAAAAATTCAAAATTATTATAGTAGGGGTTAATTTGAAAGTTTTTATTATACTTTGTAATTAATACTAATTGGTGATTCCGTTATTGACATACGGTTTTCTGACACATGTGACGCCAACATGGCTGTGGCCAACTGCGGGCTGATGGAAGAAGCTTGGAGGTTGAATTCCGAGCATATGAAGCATAGCATTCCCCGTGCGAACAAGCTAGTGGTTGTCACTGGTGTGTTGACAGCCTTTGTGGCCGGCGTCTCCATGCTTGCGCCACGATATCGACGTCACCCCGTCGTCAGTATACCCTTTTTTGCTGCATCAGTACTTTTTCTACCCATCATCTCCGTGGTCGCGGGCACCATAGGGGAGGATCATTTGTTCCCACCAACAATTCAACGTGCAGCCAGAGACTGTACCATGGGGTCCCACATCCTACTTGTCCTCATATGGACAGGGCTAGTGCTTAATGTGTCCATCACCACAAGTGCCAACGTTGACTTACCAAACAGTCTGCTCGCTAAAGCCATGTGGTTGTTCTACCTAGTCTTCACAAATGGGACCACTCTAAGCGGCACCAAATTTATCTGATCCAACCATTTTATAAGTGTCGAAATTCTTGTAATCCTGCAGCTCTCTACCAAATTAGCATTCAAATATTCATGTCCTACATGGCAAAGAACTCCCCAGCGCTGGGCCGGAGCCCAAGGTTCATAGCTGGGCATGTGGCCCAGCTGCAGCCAGTCGTTAACCCAGTCCTAGAAGATGACCCTCCACCTCTAATAGTGACGGGTGAGTCACGAGTGAGATTCGTTGCCATGCCAGAGGGTTACCAAACCAGTGAGCCTGAGCGGCTAATTACTCTTGGCCAGATGTGGCAGCAAATCGATGTCACCCGAAGGATCTGTCTCTGTCCTTTGCTCTGTTCAAACTACTTAATGCTCGGTTTGATGGATACTCAGTCTGAGAGTCTGGATTGATAAATACCATCTAAGGTAGACTGGCTAACCAATAGTTTGGTCACATGCCCCCATATTGCCCTAAGGAAAAATTAGAATATTTCACAATTGGATAATTCTTTTTCTCAAATAATGCCCTAAAATGAACATTGGATAGATCTTTTGGAAAATCCGTTCGAGGCATACCCAGAATCACTTCAAGTATTACTAAGCCAATTTATTTGACATTGTTGGCAGCTTTACCTCTTTCAACAGCAGCTTCGTTTCTACCCAATTGACTCCTTTGTCAAAACCGTCAAAGAATGCTAGCAGGGGCCTTTTTTCTTCATTGTCCAATAAGACCAATGGTAATGAATGAAAAAAAGTCAACTTCAGAATGGAAGGATTAATCAATAACATTTTCATAAAGCAGTGTTAAATTATGATGGAAGGAAATGTTTTTTTTTCCTCGTTCATGATAGGTCTGCGGAAGAAAAATTTATATTGTACTCCAATGCAAATTTGTAGCACGTTTAGAGTACGTTGTAGAACGCCCGCAAGATTCATGCAAATTAGTACCCCTCCATTCCAAAATTATTGTCTCTGTAAACTTTTTAATTTATGTTTAGCTGTTTGTCTTCTTCAAAAAATTAATAAATAATATATTTTGTTATATTTTTTTATCTATATAGATAAAAAGGAATGCAAACCCTAGCCTCCTCACTCTTTCCCCGATGGAGATGCTGAAGTATACCAAGAGGGGGGCATCAATTTAGCGGTGACCACTTTTTTCGAAAGTAGCGGTCATCTTCATCCCTTGCAAAATGACAAACCTCCCCGACTATCCACGCACGTGACGCATCTCAAGCCATGGCCATGGCATCCCCGCATCGACCTCTTCCCAGCACGCCACCACGCTACAGGCCGACGCGACAGCGAGGTGCCCTGCCCCCTGCCCCCTACAACGGATCTCGCATCCCAGGCCACGGCTATGGCGATCCCCACATTGACCTCTTCCTAACGCGCCACTATCCCCCCCCCCCCCCGGCTGGCGCGATAGTAAGGTCCCCCCCCCCCCCACCCCTCGTCACAACGCGTCGTAGGTAGGCGCGACAGCGAGGTCCCCCCCTCCCCTCGGCCCGAGATCCAACACCGGAGGTCTCACCAGCGCCAGGCTCGGCCCACTGTTACATCACCTTAAAAAAAGTTTAAAAAATTAACTAATAAAAAGAAATGTTTGGTTCAACAATTAGATTAAATTAAAAAAATAAAGATTCAACATTACATTTCAATAAATTCAAGTTTGGGTCAACAATTTTTAAATTCAAGTTTGGGTCAACAATTGTTTTGTTGAATCAACATTTCGAAAAGTTAGTTAAAAAATATAAATTGTTGGTTTAACATTAAAAAAAGTGCGGTCAACAATTTTATTTGTTGAATCAACATTTTGAAATGTTGATTAGAAACATGAAAATGTTGTATCAACATCTACAAATATTGAGTCAACATTTCAAAATATTGGTCAGAAATATAAAAAGTTGGGTCAACATTCAAAAAAGTTTGAAATGTATGATCAAAAGCATGAAATTGTTGTATCAACATCGGAAAATAAAACATTGAGATATTGAGTCAACATTTCAAAATGTTGGTTACAAATATAAAAAGTTGGGTCAATATTGAAAAAAGAGTAGTCAATATTTTGTAATGTTAATTAAAAACATGAAAATGTTGTATCAACATCTAAAAATTTTGAGCCAACATTTCAAAATGTTGGTTCAAAAATATAAAAAGTTGGATCAACATTAAAAAAAGTTAGGTCAACATTTCAAAATGTTGCTTAAAAACATGAAAATATTGTATCAACATATTAAAATATTGAGTCAACATTTTGCAATGTTGGTTAATATAAAAAGTTGGGTCAACATTTAAAAACATTTAGTCAACATTTTGAAATGTTGATTAAAAACATGAAAATGTTGAATTAACAATAAAAAAATATTGTCAACATGGAAATTGTTGATCAACAATAAAAAATATTATGAAAACATAAAAATGTTTGAAAAAAATCGCAACAAATTTTAAATATTGAATCAAGAAAAATAATATTGAGAAAAAACTTTTGAAGAAAATGGTTCAAATATAAAAATGTTGGATCAACAAAAAACACAATGTCCGACGTGTTGGATGAACAAAAACATGATGTCTGAAATGTTATATCATCATTTCATAAATTGGATATATCTATACCTAAAAAGAAATCGACCACTACTTGGTGAAAAAGTTATGATCGCTAGTTAGTCTTTGCCGCCAAGAGGGTTCGCGATGACACGGTAGGTTGCGCGAAGATGGGCGGTGACAAGGTTAAACAAACAACGGACTTTTTTTTTGATGAAACAGGAGGGGAAAGCCCCCCTATTGATTAATATATAAATAAGAACGAATGTTTGTTACAAGAGGTACATTCAAGAAAATTGAAAAGAAAAGTACAAAGAAAAACAAAAGGCGATCAAAAGTTTTGAAGCCATTCAAACATCTGAGGTTTATTTGTTTCCTTTGCTTTGTAGATAACCAAGGCGAATTCTTTCTTAAAGTCTCTCTACATTGTTGGACCGTTGGGTCTTTGCCATTGAAAATCCAGTCATTCCTTGCTATCCAAATGCTCCATGCCATTAGTATGATCACTTCCATGGCAAAAGGAATTTTAGTTGTCTTTTTTATTCTACGTACAACCCTCTCTGTGTTAGCTGTTATTGGTGCTTACACACCAACTAGAAGCCAACATGCTTTTGCAAAATTGCATCTGAGGAATAAATGATATATTGTCTCTTCTCTTTGTAGAATACACATCTCACAAGTATAGTGTTCTACGTGCATGTTCCTTCTCTTCAGGACCCCTCTAGTGTTGACCCTTTCCTTGAGCAATAGCCAGAAGAAAATCTTGTGTTTCATTTGACAGATAGAGGACCATATCCAATGGATTGAGGGATGGACAACCGAATGACCCATAATTTGCTTGTAGACTCTGTTAGAAGAATATTGATTGGAGCCCCAAATATAAGACCATTGGTCATGATCTCCGAACAAGTTAAGGTTGTGTAATTTATCCTCCAGATCTTCAAATTGAGCCAACGCCTCTTGTGAAAGGGGTAACTGAAGGATATTGGAGAGATCATCTAGCATCCATGCTGCACTTAAAGCTAGTTTTTTGTTTGTTGTGAATGAATAAAGGTGTGGGTGTTTGAATTTCAAGACTCCAGAAGTCCATTGATCTTCCCAGAATATGATGTTTGTGCCATTATTGATAATTGGTGACGTGATTGCCTTGTATTGACCTAGTAATTTAATTATGCTTCTCCACCAAAAGGAGCCTTTCCTAACCTGTCCGAGTAAACTTTTGCCAGTGTAGTAATTGTCCCATACCACATGGACCCAAGGAATATCAGCATGTGTAAAAAAATTATGAAGATTCTTCAGTAGGAGAGCATCATTTTGAGCTGAAATTCTTGACACCAAGACCTCCTTCTTTTTTTGGCCTTGTTACCATATGCCACACAACCAATGGTGGTTTTTTGTTGTTTATGTCTGATCCTCTCCATAGACAATGTTTCCTATATTTATCATTCTGCTTTACCACTGTTGGGGGCAGCTTAAGAGTGCACATGAAAAATGTTGGTAGAGAGGATAGAACTGTATTTACCATCTCCAGTTTACCATCCTGAGAAAGGAAAATTGAAGTACTGATTAGTCTTCTTTCTATTCTTTGTACCATTGGAAGAAAATCTTCAATTTTTGGCTTTGTCAAGCCCAGCGGCAAACCCAGATAGGTGAATGGCAACTGACCCACTTTGCATCCCATGGTATTTGCTAGAATTTACATTCTGTCATTAGAATCATTGATAGGGACAAATGTTGACTTGCTGTAATTTACTTTTAGGCCAGTGGATTCTGCAAAAGTGTGTAGTGCTTTCAGGGCCACTAGTTGTCTGGGACATGCTTCCATTATCAGTAAAGTGTCATCTGCATATTGTACCACTGGGAAATCCTGACTAGCTCCTCGTTGCAGAGGTAATTTGAGCACTTCCAATTCCTTTGCCTTATTCAGAACTGA
The DNA here is from genome assembly GCA_030378355.1 of Eleusine indica. NCBI lineage: Eukaryota > Viridiplantae > Streptophyta > Magnoliopsida > Poales > Poaceae > Eleusine > Eleusine indica. The sequence goes on from CM059494.1 coordinate 54,995,565, forward strand.
TTATAGTAAATCTACTGCCAAAACAAAAAGGAGTGGGGATAGAGGATCTCCTTGTCTAACTCCTCTTCTGCAATGAAAAACTTTACCAGGTACTCCATTCAAAAGGATAGACAAGGTCCCAGAACATAGAATACCAAACACCCAATTGATCCATTTTTGCCCAAATCCTTTGGCATACAGGATGTCTAATATGACTTGGTGTTCCACCTTGTCAAAAGCCTTTTCAAAGTCCAATTTGAATATTACCATTTCCTTCTTCAATTTTTGACAAAGATAGAGATATTCAAAGGCCCATGCCAAACAGTCTTGAATTGATCTTGATTTCAGGAACCCATATTGGTTTTGATGTTTGAGGTCCAGGATTACCATTTTTACTATTAGCCATGAGCTTTGTGATAAGCTTAATGCATGAATTGAGCAAAGAGATTGGTCTATAGTCACTTACAGTCATTGAGATATCAATCTTTGGGACCAAAGTAATATATGATCCATTTATATTTTGCAAGCAAATGTTTCCATCACAAAACTCGACATAACTTATAGAAATCCTCAGCAATAATAGGCCAACATTCCTTCATGAAGTCACTATTGAAACCATCTGGTCCAGGAGATTTATGTGATTGAAGCTGAGTAATTACTCTATCAATTTCTTCCTTGGTGAATGATTCATGAAGCCAATCTAGATTAGCATGAGGTTGATGGAGATTGGAGAGATCAAATTGCATTCCTGTGAATTCAGATGTTCCAAGTCTTTCTTTGTAACTATTCCATAACAAGTCTGCTTTTGCCTCATGTGATTGATCCATATTCCCATCATTATCCTGAAGGGATGTTATGACACTTCGTCTATGCTTGATAGTGCCATTAGCATGAAAGAAGTCGGTGCACTCATCTCCAAATTTAACCCAGTTAATTGTTCCTTGTTGCTTCCAATAAATATGTTGTTGTTGCAAAAGATTGGTCAGATGATCTTGGATAATGGATCTGAAATTCCATTCTTCCAATGTCAAGTCTTTTGACTCTTCCAGTAGATCTAATAAATATAAGACTTGCTTATTGTTGGCAATCGTTTTTGTTATGTTTGGCAATTGCTGACTCCAATGCCTTAAAACTCTCCTTGAGTTTTTGAATTTGGTCACAATTTTCTTTGCTGCATCTGTGATAGGAGTAGTTACATTCCACCCATGCTGCATTATCAATAAAAAGTCTTGATGTTCCATCCAATAGTTTTGAAATCTAAATACTTTGACCTTGGGGACTGAAGTAGTGACATATATTACATATGCACATGATCTGAGGTATCCCTAGTAAGGGCGGTGGCTGTTGTGCCCGGATAGTGTGTAGCCCAAGTAGCAAAAGTGAAAACCTAATCTAGCTTTTGGAGTAATGGATGTTCTTGTTTATTTGTCCAAGTAAATTTTTGCCCATGAAAAGGTAGTTCTGCAATCCACAAATTACTGATTGCTTCATTGAAGGCCATCATGTTGTTAGAGTCCCCTTCTGGCTTATTTCTATCTTCTGGTGATCTTATCAAGTTAAAATCACCCATAATGATCCAGTCAGCTGTATCAACCACATCAAAGTTTCTGAACCATTCTAAATACTCTTCTTTTCCATCCGTAGTGCAAGGCCCATATATGTTAGTGAGAAGCCACTGTTGTCCAGTTATCTTGGTTGTGAACTATAGAGTTTGTGAGTATTGATTTTGGAAAATGAGTTCCCCTGAAAATGAACGACTGGACCATGCAACCATAGTACCACCAGATGCTCCCATGGATGGCAAGAATTCCAATATATCGAACCTTTCACAAAATTTTCTTAAGTAATCCACATCAATGTGCTCCCTTTTTGTTTCTTGAAGGCATACTATGTCATAATTTGTTTCATTTATTTTACTTCTAACCCTACTCCACTTTTTATTAGCATTTAATCCTCTGATACTCCAGCACAAAACTTTCCAAACTTTGTTTGCTGTATTGATGTGACTACCCATTAAGAACTAACAGGATGTGGCAAATGACCCTAGTGCACAACACTAAGGTAAAGAAATTCAATTTTGAATCTAAATGAACCTTCCCACAATTTATGTATTGACTGGTAATGAGGTTCCACTGTGTTGTAAAGAGCAACTTATCAATAATCTAGAAAAGGACCAGACTGCCAAATAAATAACAAGCATACTGGAGAAGGACCAGATTCCAGAATGGATGAAGCAAAACCAAACCACCATGATCTAGTACAGTGTTCAAGAAAACCCATGTGCATAGTTCATTGCAAAGGAAACTAAAAGACTTATGAAAAAGGCAAAAGATATAGAAGGGGGATCCTCCTTCCTTCCTTCCTTATTGTAGAAGATCTGGTGCTTCTTCTTTTTATGCTTCTTGTGTTGCTTGTTGTAAGGATCATGACCATTGAGGTCACCCCGAGGTATGAATATTTTGGTGATGAATGATAAACATGAAATGCGACTAATGTCTATACGAGTGTTGTGCGTGTAGTAAACCTTTTCTACTCTATGATGATTGATGACGGTTGCCTTGGTAATGGATGACAATGACCACAAGCATGGAGGCTTGTAAGCTCGATGGAGTCCAAGGGTTGATGAAGATGGATCAAGGCTAAGGACAAGCTATGGAGCAAGTGTTTGGAACACTTGTCTAGTTGTTAGAGATTTGAGTCCATAGAAAAAATCAGACTATCAAGGGGGTCTAGGTCATGTCTCTTAGGTCACGACTAGTCGGTGATGTCCATAGATGCTCAGTGAAATCAGAGACACTAGGTGATAGTGGAGAAGCCACTGAGCTGTTTGGACAAGTCGGGAAACGAGCAAGGATGAGGAGTTTCAGCTTCTGGACATAGTGACCGAACAGAGGGGTCAGTGGAGACCGGACTGTACGATCACTAGGAGATCAGAGAGGAGTCTGTGAGGAATTTGTCGAGTCTGAAAATCCTAAAGACCGGACGGTACGGTCTAGTGACCGGACAGTCTGGTCAGTAGGGCTGAGGCTTGGGACAAAGAGGATGCAAACTGGAAGCTCTCTAGAATGCACAGGACACGAATCGACCGGATGGTCCGGTCAGTACAGGGATATCGCCTGGACAGAGCAGCCAACGGTTTCGAGAACCATTTCAGAAAGACCGGACGGTCCGGTCTGGTAGTGACCGGACAGTCTGGTCAATGGTGTCCAGAAAGGTGATTTTATGGAGCAACGGCTAATTGGAGGTTGGAAGCCTATATAACTTCGTTGCTAGGGTCTTGGAGACTACTCTTGGCCAGTGGAATTGCTAGAAGCATTTTGTGAGAACCAAGAGAAAAAGAAGAGAGCACTAGGAGGAGATATTGCATATGTTGAGAGTGCTACTGAGAGTAACAAGAGCATCTAGCACATCTAAGGATGGGGTGTCCTTGAGGGTGTGATCTAGGTTGTTACTCTTGGTCTATGGTGAGACCTAGACCGGTTAGGTGTCGGTGATCGAGCCTATCGTGATCGGTTGTGAAGGTAGTCACATGTTTGTACCCGGTTTGAGCCCACCGGTAAAAGGGGCATCGCTAGTGAGTACCCGTGTTGGCTCGGGGAGTCTGGCAAGTTCTCGAGGGATGCGAGCTTGTGCCTTGGTGGCAGCAGTGACGCAACTGTGTATTCACTCCGGGAGTGATTGTGGGCTCATATGCGAGAACTCCACATTAGTGGCGGGAGGGACCGGCACTCCGGCGGGAGTGGTCCAACGAGAAGTAGGAGAAGGCGTCATCCTTCTGAGACCTCGGGAAAAAAATCATGAGTCATCTCTTACTCTACTCCTTACTATGATGCTTACTTTCCGCATTTATATACCGTGATATTCATGCTTGTGTGTTTACCTTGCTCTAGTTGATTACCTTGTAGACTTGCTTGAATAGGCTTCTTTACTTGCTAGTAGTGTTTAGCTTTCGCATTTGATCACTAGCATGTATAGGAGTTGCATTGGCTTGATTGCTCACCCTTGTATGTATTGTGTTACTCATGCTTGTGTGCTCTAGTTCCTTATCTTGTAGCATTGCATGAGTAGGCTCCTTTGTTAGCTTGTTGTTTGCTTTCGCGTGTGTTTATCACTAGCTTGCATAGGAGTTGTATTGCCTTTGTGTGATCCACTAGTATGCTTAGGTTGTTGTTCCTTTCATAGGACTTTTATCTTGCTAGTGTGATCACCACTAGAATTGTGATAGGAGTTATTTGAGTGTTCGGTTTTAGGAATTGGTGAATTTGGTACATAATCCGAGTTCCCGATTCACCCCCCCCCCCTCGGTCACTTGGTCCTTACACTTGTCTTCATTGGGAAAACCTTGGTCTTTGTCACTGTCTTTCTTCTTTAAGACAACCATCTTCTTTAGGTTCTTGGATCCATCTTGCCCCTTGACTGACCCCATTGAAATGGTTGTTTTCTTTCCTGCTTTTTTGGTAGTTAAATTTTGGTCAGATAACTCCTTAGGAGATATCTTGCAGAATTGCTCCCCCAGATTTTTTATGATCTTGCTGGTCAGTGTTGGGGGTGCTGAGGAGCATCCAAAGCAGTTTTTGTCTGCACAATGAGTTGACTTGAATCCCTGTATTTTGTCCTTGATTCTATCACTCTTCTTAGTTCTGTGGCATCTATTGGCGTGTTGACCTGTTTTCTTTTCCTAACATGAAGCACAGATATGGACTTAGCTGTCAGTTGTGGCACGTCTACCTTCTTAACCGGTGTAGATTCCAGATGTATGCCATCAGTGGTTTGGGTCTCCTCATCCAAATGAGTAATGTTTAGTGCATCATCCATATGACCATTATCCAATTGAGGACCATGTGGGCGTATATTGTCTGGGCAAGTGGAAGGCAGAGCAAAGTTGAATTGATGTTGTGTGGGAGTTGTCTCTACCATGGTCTTCCACGCTTGAGATAGCAGAAAGCTTTTTGCCCATTTAAAGCTAGTGTGAGACAGTAGCTTGAGAGTAAAGCAACTTGCCCACTGATCTGGGATTTTAATTGTAAGTTCTGGTTTGCCAGCAGGTTTGAAATGTTTGCCCCATAACTTGAAGAAATTCGAGTGAAGTTTTACCTCAAAGGATGATGTGCCAACAGAGTGTGTTGGACTTTGGAAGGGGAGTCCAGTGGAATACATTAGGTTTTGAAAGACTGGATCAGTTGTGAAGGTTTGTTGCATGCATCGTATCAGAAGCTGATTTTCTTGACTGGCTTGTTCACTGCTAGGACCAATGTTATTGTTCTAGTCATTATTGTCTTCATCCGGTAGAATCCCATTGCCTGAACCATCTGCCACTGGTAAGTTGTTGGCTACCAAAGGGGGATCTATTTCCATCTGCTGAGGCACCATATTAAAGTCAAAATCTTGTTCAACGTGATGCAGGGGCTCATGAATTGGTACTATGTTTTCAAAGGGTATGTCAGCAGGGAGAAAAACTGGTGCTTCATGCTGAGCTGGCAGCGCCAACACTACCAGATTGTCTACCTACATTGGCTCTTGATTAACTTCATTTATGGGTTCCATATCAGGTAACATGTTGAGGTCAGGTAGTGACATGTTGACGGAATTTTCGGATATTCCTGGAGCTTCATCAGACACAGCAAAACTCTGCACCTGTTCTTGTTGTTGTTCTGCTGGCTGCTGTGGCTGAGGCACAGGTTCCTCTTCAATGTGTTCATGTTGTTCTGGTTCATCGACTGGGTGTTGCACCGGTTCATTATCCGTTGTAGCATGGTGGTTATTTGTAGGCCACAGTCCCCAGCCTTGGCCATCCCTTACATTGTGTGGTTCATCTAAATCATTCAGGTTTGGATGAAATGGTGGAGCCCCTCCTTGACCAAAGCCAAAAAAATCAAAGGGCAAGTCAGCATGACCATCATGAGGAAGGGGAGCAGGATCTTTATCTGCTGGCTCAGCGCCAAGCATGGTTTAGTGCAGGATTTCGCATTGAATTGTCCAAGAGTGCCCCTAAAATCCTTCCCCCTCCGAGAGCATAATGAACTCAGGCACTTCTTTTAAGTTAGTCACCCTAGCCTTAATGATTATGCCTGCAAGATGTCGTGGGTCATTCTGCCATGTCACTAGCCTCCCAAAGGTAGTGATGACATTTTCAATGCAATGTTGATGCTAAAAATCTAGCAGAAAACCCACAAACATGAGCCAAACCTCTGTGTTAAAGTTAAGGGCACGATAGTTTCGTCCTTGATCATGTTTTACAAAATTAAAAACAACATCATCATAAGGGTGGAGACTATTATCCACATAGAATTCCCTGTCATAAACATGTGCAAAGCGGACATAGGCCTGACCCAAACAACACTGTTGAATCTCTTGTAGCCTAATGCGTCTACTCTCAACAAAGAACTCACGAATAGCACCTCTGATGTTGCCAAAAAGTACCTGGTGCTGAGGCATTAGGTTGATTGTGACAATGGTGACATCTTCATTTTGTTGGGGAGGTCGTATCACCGTCGCACGGACCATTGGCCTGCGATCTTGGATTTGAAGGCATTGGAATCCAGTCGGGGTCCTTGAGCCAGCACGACCTGCCGACCCAGCCTGCTCCCTGCGTGGTCCGATTCGCGCATGCGCGCGGCCCAGCCAGACGCAACGTCGCCCCCCTCCTCCCGGTCGTCCCGTTCGTTGGACAGAACGGAAGAACGCCATAGCACCATCGAACTTCAATCCCCACCAACTCCATGACGCGCTACTCAAATCCCAACCGCCCCGAACCCGCCACCGCACGCCGCGACGTCGCACAGCGCCGCCAGACCCCGCTGCCGTATGGCGTCACATCGAGCACAGAACCGCCATTGAAGGCGCGTAAGCCTCGTCGCTTGGTCGCTCGACGCGTCGCGTTCACCCGGCCACGCAGCTGGCTGCACGCCGCATCCAGCTCCGCGACGCACCGCCCCGCTCGATGACGCGCGCACACGTTCCACGCGCAGACCAGTGCCGCCATTGATGCCACCCGGAGCTCGGCTCACCGACCGATATCTCACCGCCCTCTACTCCCTCCCCTCCGCCTATAAAACGGGCGTGCCACTGCCTCCTCTCCGCAACAACACCAGCGCCGCCTCCTCCCTCAGTCCGAGCGGCTCCAATTGCTCCCGAGCTCCGGCCATGGTTTGCTCTCCTCCAAAATCCGACGCCTCCCTGTGGCCTCTTCCCCAGATCTCCCCCTAGGCGGACACGCGAGAGCCTTTTTCCCTTTTTCCCCCAACCCGCCGGCCATTTTGCCCCTCTCCCTGGGGCGCGCGATCGAGCTCAGTGCTCGTCCGTGGCCAGCGTCCAGAGAAAGAAGAAGACAGAAAGAAGAAGATGTACGTGAGTCCTGGTCACTTTGCAAAAGAGCCCCTCCACTATTGCCAAATAAACCCACCTTCTAATACAGCTATGCCCCTTTTCACTTTAGCCCCCTCGATCCACATAAATCCATAAGCCCAGTCTACGAACCCGGTCTACAGATCAGTGGACCTAGTCCACTAAATTTCCCACACAAAAATAATTCTACAAAATCCCAGAGATACGCCTTTTTGCAGAAAAGCTCCTGACCTTTATTTTAATTCTGTCGAAACCCTGCCTTTTAATAGAAAGACCCTGAGGCTTCCTGTAAATATATTTTAGCCCCCCACTTTTTACAACTAGGACCCCAGACTTTTCCATAATTACAAAAAGCTCCCTAAAACTTTCTGAAATTACAGAAAAGCCCCTAAAACTTCTAGAATCCGTAACTTTCAAATCGTAACCTCGTTTTGAGCGATTCTTGCGCCCATGAGTTCATCTCGGTGAGTAGTATCCAATGATGCTACCCTCAATATTTTACCCAGACCACGTAAGCCGTCACTAGCCCATAACTTTCCAACCGTAGCTCCGTTTCGGGTGATTCTCGCGCTCACGTGATTGTCCTGACACGAGGAACCTTTTGCCACCCATCATATTTTGTTTCCGTCATGATGTTTTCCTTGTTCCCCCTAAACACCATATCTTCACCGCCCGACCTCCGTTTCCACCGATTCTTCCGTCGTCGACCCTCTGAGACCCAACCTACCTATAATCCCACTGGTATACACCAAACCACCTCAAATATCCTATCTAGAGTTTTAAGTGGAGTATTGATTATTTCTTATTTATTTTATTTTCTTCGCACTAGAGTCACGTAGCATAGCACGCGAAGAACCTAAGGAGCCTGATACTGGAGACAAAGCCTGAAGGCCCAAGTCTCGAGACGGACTCCAACACCATTATGCGAAGCGATGTAAATCATGACGATTTAAGGATAGCGTTACCAGGCAAACTCTAACATCCCTTTGATCATATTAATCCTGTCATAGTAATTTAGAAAACCTACTTAGAGCCTACTCTATATTGCATGCTCTCTTGAGTGCTATTGTGTAACTTGCTTGCATGATACTACTTACTTGAGTATCGGTAATTTCGTTGTTATTACCATAACCCCTCCTTGTATGTCTTACCCTACCACCCCGTAAGCTCCACATACACCGACATTAGATGCCTAATGTACGGAACGCTGCTATGCTTAGAAGAGCTTAGGAACCCCGCGATGAGGTTCATCGCAACATCCTATCACATACTTCTATTTCAAAAATGGGTGAAAACGTGTTTGGTGGTGTGCGTGTAAGTACGGTGTGGATGGGTGTTAAACCAACTGTGTGATGGTGAAGCTTGGTGGAATGTACTTGGTCGAGGGCGAGACTCCTTAGTATTGGTGCAGAGTACTTGGTGATGGTGTTCTTAGTGTAGATCCACCTGTCATGGATGAGTGCTTGCCCGACCACTTAGGAATCGATAGCGAGACCTCAAATTGGTGATATTTTCAGTACGACCACAGAACCTATATAGGCAGGACTAATGCGGATCCTGGGTAACGCAGCAAGGAAGTATCACCCAACGAAGTAGAAACGAACTCAGGGATCAGTGCGGTGAAATGGTGATAAGTTCAGTACTTGACAAAATTGTTGGTTGTGCGCCTTTGTTGTGATGATATGACTATGTGTCATGGTGGATTCTCTAAGCTCCGTGGTGGACTTGTGGGCGTGCCTAGGTGAAGTGGAAGCGTTATGTGTTTCTGAGGCTAAGAAGCACATAGCATGTGGGTACAACGTACTAAGCTCTGCAGAGTTAACCCTAAATCATTCGGATGTCCGTTATCACTGGTCATGACACACCAATCATTGGGCTCTCGTTGATTAGCCAATCTCCTTGATGTGTGAGAGGGTGACATGATACCCGTGTTTTGGAAGTGCAAGGCTTGGATACGGAGATCTATTCCTTTTAAAATATGGGAACTGTTGGGATTGATTGTAATCTCTCTCAGGACCAACCTACTAAAATATTGACAGGTCCCCTCTTTTCTTGAAATCTATTTGTAGTGAATCTCGCCTGCTTAGTTGCTAGTGCAGATATTAAACCCCCGGCCTACATCCTTGCTACAGCCATCAATGCATGATTTTTACCCTTGAGTATTATTAGTTCTTGTTAAGTACCTTATGTACTCATGGTTTGGTATTTTTGGTTTTTAGTGAACGGACTCTAGAGGAGTAACAGTAGTAGGGTTTCGTTGTATGCTCAAGTCTGCCTGTGGATAGAAGTGATGTGATGAATTGAAGTGAACCAGTCTTCTACGCCTAAATTTCCGTTGCCTCGTCTGGATTATAACTTAGCCATGTTTGGTAAGTCACCTATTTATCCTCGTATTTTAGTACTGAATGATTTTGAGATAATCTGATTGTGTGTACCAACTACTAATCCAGGGATTGGTACAGGATGCACAGCACGCCCCGGAGAGTGAGGTGTCACACCAATATCGGTCCAGTAAATTTAAAATTTGATTTCCCTTGATTCCCTCTAACCGGATCCAGGATTTTCGCCTTCCCCTTGTTCTTCGCAATATCTTCTTGTATTATTGTTCATCAGACTCTTGTCAATTGTTACACAGTAAGAGGCATCATCACTACAAGATCACTCCTAATTTTGTTTCAAAATTAAAACAAATGGTTTTCTAAAGTCAGAAGAAGTCCACTTTACTTCCTAGAAGCGTTTGAAAATTTTATCTCTATTCCAAAAAAGAACATTTGAAAATTTAAAACAAATGCTTTGGAGTCCAGTTGGCTCCCTAATGTTTCATTTGGTTTACTTAATCACCTATTTTCTTTAAATTGTACTTAGAGAAGCAAGCTAACGCAGATTTGTACTAACAAGCTTGTCCTAACGACAAGAAAAACAGAATGGAAGGAGTATTAGTTTTCACATTTAGGTCTTAATGAAACCTATAGTTTTGCCCATGTGGAGTCTGAGGTTGGGTGTTTCTGCTGATTAGGATGACCATGGGTTCCTGATGTGTGAAAGGGTAATAGGGTTCACATAAGCCACTTCTCTGGGTGCACGCATGCATGATCATAGTAGGTATGAGCACTTTATGATCGTTTTGTGGCTGAAGGGTGCCATATGCCACATTGCATTTCACATGTGGCAATTTTACTCATTGTACCACTCACCATTGAGTCCACATAAGCAAAACGTGAAAAGTTATAAAAAATGGTGCGGTGGGTCTTGTTTCTGTTAATTATTAGCATTTACAGTTACTAATTAGTTCTGAAAAGAGAATGTCTTTTGAAAATTAGTTGTGAATAGAATTACAGCAGACCTTCGATAGCTACTAATTATCATTTCTTATTGCCCTTGTAGGCGTATAGTTATATAAATTTGGCATGGTGCTCACTAAACCTTCGGTAATATCTAACAAGTCAGAGTCTTATGTCGGTCATCATATAACACCTTTTTTGTGGACTATTTCATACTGCTAGAAATTTTAATAATGACAAATGTTTTCAAACAATATCAAAATCCATTAAATGTTTCTAGAATTTGAATTCCACAGAGATGCTAGGATTTATTTTTCTCATCTTTTCACGTCTTTGTTACATGTCTCATTTATTTTGTTTCATTACTCCTTCTCTGTTCAGGTACTGCATCCGGTTAAGCACTCTTCTTCATCTGTTGACGCGCTAGCCCATATATTCCTCTTTTCTGTGGGACAGAAAGCACTATTCCTATGCTAAACAAGTAGTACTATTATTTTCGGTTCAAAAAAAAAAGTAGTACTATTATGTGACTGCAAGCACTTTATATTATGTGCTTAAAGGAAGCAAGACATTGAGTACGCTTTTATCATTTAAGGTTATTGTATCTGACAAAACTAAATGTACGTAACTAATGTTTATGGTCATTGTGTACTTTGATATTGAGAACACTGCAAGGCGCTGAGTGTCCTGTATGTATTCAGTACTCATGGCATAATGCATACGAGGGACCTTAGTTCAAAAAATGAACTAAAAAAAGTAAACCTATGGGTCGTTCTGTTGGATTCGTCGACCTGCCCCTAAGTTCTTGCAGGAAGCGGGCTGGCTCGAAACCGTTTCAGGCCTCGTGCAATTGTTATGGAATGGTCTGGATCGCACCCCATTCCCCGTGCATTGGCCTAAGGCAGAACGAATGCCGGCCCAACTCAGCACGGTCGCTCGGTTAAGGCCGGCCGGATTGTAATCCAGCCTGTCTCGGCCATTCCGTCCCCTCTACTGCTGTACTTATAGGTGGCCAAATGGGTTGGACTAATCGGACAGGCCCAAAGCCCGAATTTTTAGGCCCGGCTGACCCACAGCATGGACCAAAACAATTCGTGTCCGGGCCCCATGGCCTGATACACCGGGCTGTATTTGGGCTGATCTCTCGGTACGGTGGGTGGCACTGGCATAGTCCGTTTGTAATTGATTAAATATAGTTTTGTTTTTCTTCTATACAACAAAGGTAAGGTGGTCTGGTGGTTAAGTTGTTCATTTCTTTCCATCAGATCATGAGTTCGAACCCCTATTACTCCCTAACCAAATTCATGGGCCAGAAGCAAAGCCCATGGGCTGCCAAAAACACGGTCCAAAAAGACTCACGTGCCATGTTGGGCTTTTTAAGAAGGCCTAGGTCGGGCCGTTCATTTGGCCATCTATAGTTGTACTAGGACCCCATCTTTGAATGCACATCTCTAGATCTTGTAGGTGCAATTTCAACAATTGGGCACAAAGTTTGGAAATTCGTGTAGCAAACTCCATATGAGCATACATATGCTCTACTCCTTTTGTCCTAGAATAAGTGTCGTTCTCGCTTCCCGAGGAGTCAAACGCCTATAACTTTGACCAATTATATATAAAAAAAAATATTAATATTTATAATATATGATTAGTATCATTAGATAAATCATTGAATCTATTTTTATAAGAAACTTATTTAGATATATAAATGTTATCAATATTTTCTCTAAATATAGTCAAAATTAAGAATGTTTGATCAGCACGAAAATCATAACGACATTTATTTTGGAACGGAAGGAGTATAATATAACTATGAAAACGAGCTTCTGCAGATCCCGTGTGCCGCTAGCTTACATTGCCCTTGGGGCACGTAGGAGCTCTTGTGCACCAACTTGGCAATTTTCATGTTTTGGAACCTGATGCAGCCTTGATAATTTTCTTGTCAAGAATCGAAACCTCTTGACAATAAACGCACTGCAAACGGGACCGCGATCTGAAAATTTTGACTCCCCACGGAAGTAGGAGACCTGTGCTATCCCTTCCCCATGGCAATGGATAATATGACACCTGCAAAAGTTTATCAAATTCAGGCTTGTTCCAAAAATACACGGCCATTGAAATTTATATTCAGGACAAGACGTGATTAGAGGTCTTAGAGCATCTCCAGTGGAAGTTTCTATTTAATTCTCTACTTTAAATTTTAGAAGGGGAGAGCAAAAAAACAACTCCAGTGGGACTTGTAAATAGGATCCTATTTTTTATGTCCTTCTAAAATTTGATCTCAAGTCTCTAGAAATAGGACTCTCCCATCCTTCCTTCTACTTATAGATCCCATCATTTTTTTTAAGCATATAGAGACTTTCACTGGAGTTAGGTGCAAAATTGGACTCCTAAATTTTACAAATAGGATTGTAAAATAAAATTTATGAGCCTAATTTTGAAGCATATCTAGTGAAGCATATGAAATTGGTCTTCTAAATTATATTTTACAACCCTATTTATAAAATTTCAGAGCCTAATTTTACACCCAAACTCCAGTGGGAGTCTCTATATTGGCTCCTATGCTTCGTAGGACCCGCGTGTCAGACTGATTTTTTTCCCAATCTCCTTCGCTTGACCGACAACCCGCCGCACGCACCGTCCCACGCACCACCGTTCTCGGCTGCTCCCCGCCGACGCCGTTTTGCGGCCTCCCTCCGAGCCCGTGCCTGCGGCTGGTGCCGCCGCCCCGTCTCGCAACTGATGACGTTGCCCTGCCCCCCCCCCCCACCCCTCCCCCCAAGCTCGGACGCCCTTCCCAAAGCTTGGATCGGCGGCGGCAATGGAGGCGCGACCTTGCCTCCACCACGCCTGTGCCGCCCGACGTTGGTCAGCGATGGGAGGAGGTGAGGAGCTAGGACGCCGCCGAGAGATGGAGGATTAAATCTTGGTCGAGCTCGGGGACATCGGAGAGGGAGGAGATGACGTGAGGGCAAGGAGACGAGCCGCCACCCCAACCGGCGCCGACGCTCTCACACGTCCTTCGGGGCGCAGAGGCGCACACTCGCCGCCCTGACCCCCGCCATTGTCGGCGGCTCGCCGAAGAAGGGAGGGCCGGGGGGGGGGGGGGGGGGGGCGGGGGGATGGGAGCATAGAGCACCAACGACGCGGGCGCGGTGGAGGGCGAGGACGGTCAAGCCGGCGGCGGGGGGTGGGGAGGGGGGACGGCCGTGCGCCGGGCCGGCGCCGGCGACACGCCTGGACTACGGCAGAGGATGGGAGATGGTGTGGCGTCGGGCAGGGAAAAGAGAGAGAAAAGGGGAGAAGAGTGGAAGAAGAAGAAGAAAAAATAAAAAATAAAAAAAACTGTGAGGTCCACATTTGAGAGGAGGATAGGAGGCTGTCAAATTTAAAGACTTAAAGTTATAATTTGAGAGCAGCCCAATCGTTGGTCTCAACAAGCTTCTTCGCATCTGAGTAGCTCAGGGCGATCCGGTAATTGAGATCGCCAAGCCAGATGACACGGCTGCAACAACTGTCAGGTTCAAACCTCTGACAGCAAATATGCATCAGAAGTTCAGAACTTACTCGTGGTCGAGGATCCTTTCGGGGACTCTGCGGCGGGAACTCTTGTAGAGCCGGTGAAACTGCGTGTTCCTGTAGATCTCGACGACGTCGGAATTTCTCCGGAGCTCGTCGCCTTCCTTCTCCCCGGACGCACACGAAGCAGAGGCTCATTGAGGGAATGAGGGGGACGACTTCTTGGAATCTGTATCGCAAAAAAAAGAAATGGCGGGAAAGGACCTCTAAGTTAGCGTGTTAGTTCAAATTTCCAAGTATGAGTTAGCAAGTAGTATATAGATTGAAGGCTACAATTTTGGCATGTCACATTAGCTTGGTGCTGATCAAATCACAATGGTATTGCATTTTACAGGGTTGGTTACAGTAGCTTAATGTGCTGACAGCGGATATATATAGCGCTAGCTGTAAGATGATTGTCACAAGAATATATATAAGACCTACGGTTTGCAACAACACCACATGAAAAACTGTTTTGTAACTAACAGTGCTGAATTGTCTCTTGTCGTTGTAGGAGATTTTAAAGTGACAACGATTTTAGGCCAAAATGAAACGTGTTTGCATTATTGGTTCTGTGATGTTTAAAGTTGTGATTAAGAAAATGACAGCGAGATCTTTATCTGGGAAAAATAGCAGCTCCCAATGGTTGGACGACAGGGCTGCTATTTTTGTCATTTTTGGAAAGCGGCTGTTATTAATATTAAATAAATAAAAAGTTAATTATTAATAAACAAAATTCGTGGATTGTCATCATGTTGTGACGGCTCTCTTTGGTCGCTGGTTTCTGGTTCCTTCAGCTGCTGCTGCTAACGACCAGATTCTTTTTTATTATTATTATTTTTATAAAAACTTTTTGCGAGGAAGCTACGACCAGATTCTACACAACCTTCTTTTCTTTTTTTGAAAGATCGCATAACCTTCTAAATAGCTCTTAGAGTAACTGCTGCACATAGACATTTTGGTCTTTGTCACATCTCATTACCTGAAAACTGAACTTCGTCGTGTGTCATATTTTTTGCCGTGAGCATTTTCGCGGGTACATGGCGAAGAGCCTTTTCGCCGTCCGTAAAAGAGATGGCCCACGACAAAAGATAGACATATGGCGAAGAGACAATTTGTCGTGTGCGCATGACCCAGCACACGACAACCATGAGATTTGCCGTGTGCCACGGATCAGGGCTCACGGTAAAAGAATGACTATTACGCCTAGGTCGGCGGCCGTTAGTCGGCCCAGAGTTTGTCATGTGCTTGGCCAAGGCACACGACAAATAAAAAAAAATTATATTTCATCTCTATAACTATTTCTCTACTCTATGTATATTGTTTGGTACTCTATTTTCTAACATGGGGCATTTTCTAACACTGCTTATTATATATACCCAATTTGTTTCGTTTAAAACATTTTTACCAAATAAGTAAAATTTGAACTACATGTGCATGAAATAATAGGATAAAATGAGTCAAAAAATGATATTCATAATATTGAGACTACTATAGGACCTTATCCAGTAGTTAGAATGAAATTTTGAAAAATGTATTCACGAAACATTATCAGGACCGTCAGGATAAATAGTATTTAAATTCTATAAAATTCAAACAAAGTATGAAATTCATGAAATTTGTCAGAATATCATTTTATCATATACCAAGTATGAGGAAAATAGTTGAGGTTGTTTTGCGTATTTTATCACGTACGATGTTTACAACCTCAAGATTTCCTGATGAAGTTCCATATGGAATAGAAAATATGAGCTTCAACTTATAGATGCAAAGACGTTCGAATTAGAATTTCAATTCAAAACTTTCTTATATACACAATAGACAACATAAAATGCTTCACCTTTATTTTTAGTTATTGTTTAGACTAGTTTGATAAATTTAATGTAATAACATGCAATTATATCATTTTAATTTGTTTAAATTAAATTTCACATATAAGTAGTACTGATGAATGCTTTACCAGACAGTTATTATATTGTTAACTAGTTCAGCCACACAAGTAGGTAGTTCACTGTGCATGTACTCCTCATATAGTTATGCACACAGATACACAGTAGAGCCCTGGGAATACGTACATGCACAAAGCATGGATATGCAATCAAGTATTGAACTGATCAGTTGCATGGTTTTAAAATTCGCGTGAGATTTTTAGGATTGGGCTGTGCCACCAAATCGCTGCGGCTCTCAACGACTCTGCATGCATGCATTATACCTGCACGTGCTGCAAAATAATGTTTCAAGCAGAGAAGAGAACACACGCATAGCAGTAGGCCGTCTGTCCGTGTACTAGATATAATTATTAACTTATTAGATCTCTCTGATGCATGATATGATCATCCGGTGGCTGCTACACAGCCTGCGTAGAACACATACTGATGGTCCAAAGCTTTGCTACTGTTCATGCTAGCGTGTAAGCGAGTGGGCATTGCGCATTGCAGAGAATTAAGAAGATGAACACAGCACTAGTGGCCGTCCCTCGTTGTACGGTGGAGTTGAGTAATAAACAGTTGGCCCCCGCTCGGATCCGCAATGCCCTACTTAATTAATAATAACGAGCACCCACCTGTTCACAACAGGCAGCAGCAGGGACCATCGTCGATGACGTACGGCCCCGATCACCGGCGCTAACTTAGAACAACTTGCCGTTCTTTGATAATCAATCTAAACACCCTAGACCATTTTTGCTTAATCAGTAGTATGTGCTATGTTACATGCATCAATTGATGAATATAGTATAGTCATACCGGGGGCAGAAATCATACCATAAAAAGTTACATGCGTTCGTTGAATATAGTTTATTTTGAGCTCAGATCCCTTAATGATATCCTTTCTTGCTGTTTGTTAGCCCCACGGTTACTTCACGTTCTTGTTCTGTTATCAAACTTTGTTAATCGTTTCTGGCATCAATCTTTCTCGTTGTAAACTATTATTACTCCCTCTGTGCTATTTTATGAGGCGCGCAAAAGTATTTCAAACTTAGAGCTTTATTATTGATTGTTGCGTTGCTAAGAAATCACAGAACTTTACTATAAGAAAGCTCTATGTTTATTGTCATCATAATAACACTCAATTTATGTCATCAGGGAGCTAAGGTAGCTTTATCCGCGTTGTGTAGCTTGCTAGGATTAGTATAGGCACAGTCAAGCCCTAGAAGAAGAAGGCCACAACGTGCACGCTAGATGTCATAGAATAGTTTTCTTCTGGATATGATAGACTTAAGGTCAACATACTCTCGATCGGTCGACACGGGATTAAATGGGGGAGTATGGAACTCTTTTTCTTTGATTTAATTCTTTGTCCCCCCACTAATAGTGGTCCTAGCTAATTGTAGCGCTATATACTGTTTGCCATGCCAATGGCATGACCGGGCAATCAAGCTGTGAGCTAGTCCTTTTCTCCCTGTGAACGGTGAACCCATGGAATGAACGATTTGATCGCGGCCACACAAAACCGGAAATCATGACGACTGTAACTCCATAATGACTCGATGAAATTAAGACACTAAAAGAAATTATAACTATTGCAACACAGTTTCTGTTCTTTTCAGAAGGCTACGTCAACCTTTTCTGCAAAAGAATTAGTATTGATCATTAATCTAGGGCGGTTAACATTTGCTAATAAAGACTGTATCCAAACATTTGCTAGTGCCGCTGTACAGGTATATGGACATATATAGCCGTGTCCATGTCACACAGCAGGGGCAGCATATGTATAGACACGTGGGATTATAAATACCAAAAAAAGCGACGTGTTTTCGACCGAGCATGGAAACGCGTTCGCCTGTGACGTGGAACGCCAAACTCCCACAAAGAGACTGCAGGGCATGGCTCGCTCTTACTATAGAACGGCAGGCTTATGTATGGTGCTTGCTATCGATAGTGTACAGTAACTGTACACAAAATGCATAACATATATTCATCGCAAATAATAAGATGCATAACATATATAGCTTTTTTTTTGTCAAGGTGTTCCATTTCCTTTACATATATAATCCTTTTTAAGGAGCTGCACATACTTGTTGGGGCATGGCTGCGCAGTGATGAGTAGGAGCAACACGAGGGAGCAGTTATATGAAACTAATCAAAAGGCATGATCCAGCTTTGATCTTCTCTTGTGATCAAGAAAAAAGTGGACTGGCTCGGTACTGACCCCATTGCTAGTTTGCTCCCTGCTTCATTATTCTTTTTTCATCATGATACGTATGGTGGGAACGTAGACACACACACACAGCCAATGCATGTGGGCCGCCTAGCCAGTAAACCATCCGCACGAAGTGCACTTAATAATAAATAAAATCATGTGGACCCGTTTAATATGCAGCTAATCAAATATGTTCATATCATTCTCTTATGGTAATAGTATTACTGTAATGACCTACAAATTAAAATGCATTGACCAATTTTAGTTCTGACTATACACAAGTCCTGATTTGTAATGCAAAAGTCTAGGAGGGCCTACCTTTAAATGTCACAAAGGAGCAATCAACAGACGACAAAGCAAGACGCTTAATAATTTAGCTGCAGCCACAGCATGACAGAGTGTGGCATGGGTACTGTCCTGTGATCCTGTCTGCAATGCAGAAATATGTTTTATGTGGTGCTACACACGTATGCATCGATGCTTCCTCATCTGATCTCACCCTTTTTTTTTGAACAAAGAATGCTTCTTCATCTTATCTGGGCAGATTAATAAATTATATTATATGGTGAAGAATCAGACAACTAGTTTCTCCACGGAAGATGGGCCATAGGCTTACCATGTCCCCTGATGGGTCTATGATATATATTTATGTTAGGACTGAAGATCTTTGGCGTGTACAGGCGTAGGTACGTAAAATATAAGTAAATTTACAAAACTAAAACTATTTGCAAATCGCTAAAGTACAACTTTTGGAGCCAGTTCCACATAACTCTGCAGCTATATTGCAAAAAAATAGCAAAATGGTTAAAACTATGCTTTACTTGGGTATATTAAATAGTTGTAGCCATGAACGATTGGTAATAAATCTGTAATTTGCTTTTATGGTTTTATAAGTGAAACAGAATGAATGATAACGAGTACGACTACACGTCCGACCCATGTGTGTAGGACTCACCACATCCAAAAATTATGAAATGAAATGAAGGCAACAGCTATTTCCTACACGGCAGAACAAAATGCCTTGACTCTGCCTGCTGGTTACCTGTATTATGCAAAAAGTCTAGGAAACCTAGCTTTAAATTTCACATAGTAGTAGGAAAACGAGCAACAGGTCCTCCAGCTAGTCCTTGCTTTAAAGAGGGTGTCAACCCGTCCATTTCTATTATTCATGTGATGGTGTTGACAGCAGAGAAAGGGAGAGCTAGCACATAACAAAGCTAGACGTACTGGCTTCTCTGATAGAAAGTGAAAAAGAAATAATGTGGTGGTAGAGCTTATAGGTTAGTTAGATGATAGCAAGTGAAAAGGAGGTCGCTCACATTCACTCCTCGATCCTCCTATATATACACCACGCGTCACTGGACGACACACTGCCGCACTTCCACAAGACAAGACAGCGTCTAGTAGATGCAGGCAGCCATTACCGGAAAACGAAACTACTAGTAATAGTAGCCGAAAAAGCTTAATTAGCAAGAAGAAAAGATAAAGAAGATGGGGAGGCCGCCGTGCTGCGACAAGGTGGGGATCAAGAAGGGTCCATGGACGCCGGAGGAGGACATCATCCTCGTCTCCTACATCCAGGAGCACGGCCCCGGTAACTGGAGGTCAGTGCCCATCAACACCGGCCTCATGCGCTGCAGCAAGAGCTGCCGCCTCCGGTGGACCAACTACCTCCGCCCCGGCATCAGGCGAGGCAACTTCACCCCACACGAGGAAGGCATCATCGTCCACCTCCAGTCCTTGCTCGGCAACAGGTTAATTCTTCTGATCATCATCGTCTACTTGCTACTAGCTGCATAAGTGCATAACTAAAAACATGTAGAACACTAACAGTGGTGATTGACTTTTTGCTTGTATATGTGAACGGTCAAATGCAGATGGGCAGCCATAGCGTCTTACCTCCCGCAGAGAACCGACAACGACATCAAGAACTACTGGAACACACACCTCAAGAAGAAGCTCAAGAAGCACCAAGCCATCGGCGCCATCTTCGCGCCGCCGCCTCCTCCTCCCTCTTCTGATCTATCATCATCAACCACTTTGCCTGCCCTCACCGGCCATGGCGCCGATCACCACATGTTCATCACCAACAATAATCCCCTCTCCAAAGATAACTACACGCCGCGTTCATCATCATGCAGCAACCCGGGCGATGTGACCCATCAGCTCATCGCTGGGCGGCGCTCCTCGCCATTCATCGATGCCGAGAGCGGCAGCTCCCCATCGTCGTACGCGTCGAGTATGGACAACATATCCAAGCTGCTGGACGGCTTCATGAAGAGCACCACGCCGCCGCAGAATGACGTTGTTGACATTAAGCCCTTATTATCGGCGACAGAGATCAGCCACCCTTTGCTGTCCTTTGACGAACACGTGTCTGCCGCCGGCGGTGAGCTGCCACCGACCTTCGCCGACGTGCTGCCACCGCAGCCAGTGATGATGGAACAACCAAAGCAGCAGCAGCAGCAGCAGCAGCAGGCACAGGCGCCGCTGTCGTCGATCGAGAAGTGGCTGCTGGACGAGGCCGCCGAGCAGGTCGCCGATCTGATGGATCTGTCTGACGGATGCTGCTCAGTTCCCATGATGTTTTAGTTATTATTATATTAGCTCAACAAGAAGAAGAAAAAAAGACAAGGAGATATGACAGACGATACAAGTCAGTTTAGATAGGTTATTACTTATTAGTTTGTTGGTACAAGTTACTTTTAGAAGAAAGCTACTGTACTACATATATGATCAACATGCATGCTTGCATAAGACAAGATCAATACATACATACTAGTCAAACGACCTTGTGATTGTGAGTCAAGGCCGTCATGTTAGATAAACGTCATTCCTAGACCCTAAGCTAGTAGTAGGTTAATTTGACACACTGACATCAAAAGTCAGAACAATAAGAGATAGCAACAGGAATAAACAAGTCTGCAAGTGGGAAGACATGTGACATGTAACTATGTTGTAAACATGATGTAATTAACTCGATTTCTGCTTCATTTTGTTTTTGCTATGCATATAGTAATGGAAGTCTGTAATTAACTTGATTTTTTTTTGTTTAATGTATTGCAGCCAAAGTATATATAGCTCCACTTGGATCTGCCATGGCTTATTGCAGTACTCCTTTGTACAGTCCTAAAATATGTAATAAGAATGATAATGGTTCAGTATGTTATTTTGTTAGATAGAAGCTGCACAGGAATCAATTGCTGTCTCTGTCGACAAGGGGATGGTCCCTGATCACATTTAGCGCAGAAAGTAAACAGTACTCATTTCGCTTCCTTCAAAATAAATAAATGGTTCCATATAAATCGTAACAATTTTAAAGAAAATTTTATACTATGCAACCAGCTTTCAATATAAATGGTGTCTGTAGCAAGTCGTCAACATCACTAAAAATGCATTGTTAGTTTTTCTAGAACACACAAGAGAGTTGCACATTGTTAGTTAGTTACATTTCAACATAAGCTGCAGTAGAACTTAGAATTCTGTTCTCGCAAAAAGGAAAGAAAAAAAAAAGAATGTTGACGTCCATATGAACCCAGATTAAGAAAAAAAAAAGAATGTTGACGTCCATATGAACCCAGATTAAGACATGGACACATGGTGTGACGTGTCATTCCCTGGTACATGTCCCTTTATATCATCTCCAGAAAACAGAGACCTGTGCTGCTATGCATCTCTTATAATGTGGTGTGGAAACTTCCCAAGTCAGTATTAGATGCTACCGTTTACCTTTCCAAAAATGAGTAGTTCATCAAATGGCATGATAGATTGTAGAACTAATATGTATGCAAAATTTGGATTGACTATATGCAATTCTAAGCACTGATGAAATCCCAAGCTTTAAAAGACCTGTCTGCACAATGCCGAGTCTGTCTCCGAAATCTCGATGTGCCACACCTGAGCAGGGAGTTCCTGACCCAGTTTGCTCGTTGCATCTACAAGCTGGGCCAGAATATCAGCATAACTGTTCAGGCTTTTAATTTTCTGGCCGAACCACAACCAGAAAATAATGAGTTAAGTCACAGTCTAACTAATTCGTATCATTAATTCTTCAACCAAATGAAAGGAGGATAACAACCCTCTGCCTCACCAAAAATTAGCGCTCCAGGGTCACCGATATCAAGCCAGAAAAGGTGAGTCAGGCTATGGAATACGAAACATCATCTCAACATTACTCGTTCTTTTGGAGGAAGTCCTCTGAACATTATAAAACTTCATATGTATGTCGTTTATTGAAAAGGCCGTAACTACTGCATCTGGCTCAACTGAGCAAAGCATCTTCTATGTTTTCCTTAGGCCTCCTAAAGAAAAGGACATGCTCCAAATGTTCTACAGTATATTAGAATTATAAATTTCCATCTCGCAATAGCCATTATCAGAGTACAGGTGGGACCAAAGCAGGACCATATATGGCTCACGTGTAAGTTAATCACGCCAATGGAATGAGCCAGCACAACCAACCCGCAGGTAGCAATTAAGTATGAAGGTCAATTCATATTACCCGCAGGCACCAATGAACTGCACACACTCGATCCACCGTCTTTCAGGAAAGTTCTTGCAGGATTCAATCAGGGTGAACACTAGTTTGCGTGTCAGCTTCACCCAATGTTTTCCATACCTGTTCCTGGAACAGAGCAAAAAATGATCTTTTGCTCTGGAAACTTATTATGTAATCTGAAAACTGATCCTCAAAATTTGATTCGTGATTCTTGGCAAAGCTTTAACTCAAAGTTCATCAACACCAACAGGCAGGAAAAGTTGTTTTATTTGTGGAAGGCTTCAGTCGTCTATCTCGATCTCTCATGCTGACCTATAACATTTTCGAGAGGATCATATTCCGTACTACATTGTCTATTGACAGACATAAGTTGCCATCTCTTTATTAAGTATTAACACGAGTTGGTCCCTAATAGATACCCTCAGGAGTAAGAAGACATGGCATCTGAAAGTGACACGTGTTGTTCTTTAATAGGTAGCTCATGTAACAAAGAACGAAAGATTTAAAACCCCAAACACAGTGCCATGCATGAATATTTGAAACAAAAAAAAAGGATTTCAGCTGACTCCATAATACTTCCAGTCCTGTTTCGGTGTCATTAATTTGAAACCTTCGAGATTTATTATGCAAATACAGGGTTCACCTGACGAAAATAATCATAAGGATTAAATAGCACTATAAAAAGTATTGGAGCCTGTTAATTCCACGGTTTGATAAGCCAAATACTCTGAAACTATGCCTTTACCTAGTGTATCTGTACCATATGAATCATTCCACTTCTTTCTTTTAGGTTCCCATTTTGCATTAGACTTGAGAGTGTCCTCACCTACACACATCATTATAGCATGCTTCGACGTCACATAAGACTGACTTGTTTCCAAGAAAAATAATATTACAGGTGTCTTTTTGAAAAAAAAATGTAAAGAACACTAATATTTTCTGAATCCATAATGTATTTTTGATTGATCCAAAACAAGAGAAAGTAATAGCATGTAACTAAGCATAATTCAACCAAAAAAAATGCACTTGTCTTTCAAGTCTTAACCCGGTCTCACTAGCATAACTGATTACTAGTTTGCAATTAGAAGAGAAGTAGTGTAGAAGCAAAATTGGTTTGTCCTGGAACATTTTCACGTGAAGATAACCTTGATTACTGAAACGAAATTTGAAAACTATAGATACGGCTGCTGGTAGCTCAATACAAATATATACAGTTTGGGGTACAGTACAAGAAAACACAACTTAATGCAGCTCATGCAATTGATTCAGAATTTTGTTTCAGTGAGACATATTTCAACGATTCCTAAGTTGTATATCTAATTTAACATGAAAGTACAACTGCACAACATAATCATGACTTAGAATCAGTAGGCTACCTCCCAACAACTAACTAGAGTACCACCAGCAGGACCACCTTGACCAGCTAATTCTTCCATTGTTCATCAAGACCACCAAAGCCATTACCATAAATATAGAATTATTGACCATTTTATTACCACATTATTATGAAATCTAATCTTTTATGTATTTATGAAGCCCAGAAAAAGAACTGCATGTAGAAAGAGATATCCATATCATACAAAATTATATTCCCTTGTGCATGCCACAGAGTTACATAGGGAGACACTTATGTAAGTGCAAGGTATCCATCATCTGAACAAGGGGTCACGAACTTGAAAAAAAAAACAAGATGAAGGTGGCTATTATCAAAACTCAGGAAAATATGGACAACAGCTACTACGATAGAAATCTCATTATTTAAGACTACTAAATTTAACTGATGGACGTGCTCCAGAACTCACTTTGCCACTTAAGACTGGCACTTAATTAAGTCAAGCAGCATAAGGTAGAATTTTTAAACAAGTTGGAGGCTTCTGATCACCTATGTTACACTAGTGGATCGGCACTGTCATAAGATGCTTATTGCAAAACGTCCACTTACACAACTTGCCAAATACTGGATAATTCTTTTTAAGAAGCATCATTACATAACACATGGATGTATGTTCTGTGCATCAACGAATGGATAAAAACACCATTTCATAAGTTCCACAAGATTAATTCATTTGCTCAACATTGGAATATATATACGTGATTTTTATGCAACCAACCAATTAAACTCAGGATTTCCGCATCAGTGCCCAATCGATAGAAATAATATGACTTTTGAGAGGGTATGAGACATATATTGCGTTCTATGTGCCCCAGATGATCTGCCAAGCTCATATGGAAGGGAGCAAAGAGCTGGATTAAGATGTTGAACCATTTGGAACAACATAGCATCACCAGTGAGCTCAAAGCAAGATAGGCACATAGCACTATCTGCAAGTTGGGAAAATTAATATGAATTTATAGTCACTGGACCACCAATGAATTATGCAGTTTGATATTAGAAAATGATATTGGGGATGTTTTTGTCAATTGAATCTTGTCACAAAGCTGACAAGAAGTGGTGGTCCGTTAAACTTGGTTGCAATGTCGAGGCAAAACAGAGTAGAAACTTGCTTGGCTTGCAGTAAATTATGGACGATTCAGAATGGCCATTATTTTTCCAAAAGAAAACATATTTCAAAATGAGTATTGTGTTCTAAAATTCGAGCAAAGGCTGTTTATGATCTTGGGCCGTCAGTTGACTACTGCCTCCATATTTTTATTGACGACTGATTTGTGCTAAGCCGCATCATCCTCATCTATAGAAACAAGGAGGTAGTAGTTATCTCCAATGTAGAAAGCAAGGGGTGGCACAGTTAGGAGCGTGGACTAACAAATCATGACAAAATTTTGTAGACTTATTATGTGACATGTCGAAGAGATGTGTGACACGAAATTATACAGTTACTAAGAATAAGCATAGGCGCTGTTTGGAATTATACAGTTACTACGAAAGCAACAGGCTAGATGATCTGCCCAGAAAAAAAAAAAACCTTCTGCCCAGTTCTGCCCAGATGTGGATCATGGTGTAAAAAGTGGCCTTTCGAGTTGATGTTAACTAAACTACAGATACAACGCTCTCAACTGAGATGTGGCTGGAATTCATCCACAGCTTAAAATGAAATGGACACAGCCTTATAGAATACGATACATGTGGCACCCTAGCCTTTATTTTCAATCGGGAAAAATGAGACAGAACAGAAGATGTGATGTCACTGTCAAAAGCGTTCGATTGTCCATACAACAGACGTGCATGAACCAACAGTGAGTCAACGCCCGTCAAACTTTGGTTAGCATTCGATTAGATATCCCTTGTTAGGCCTAATACAGAAGAAGTAAAAAACACGAGGGCAAAATCCAGTCGGTTTCTGGAAATTTGGGGAACTTATTACAGAGCCGAGGAAACGAGGACCATCGGATCGGCCAGAGGCCCGTGATCGGAACAGAGGAGACCGTCGTCGTCCCAGCCCGTTTTTTTTTTTTTAGGGGACAGGGTGGGGGGGGGGGGGGGAATTCCTTTGGGTAGCTAGAGCTACAAATGGGAAAGTGGGCTATGTTACCATCCAGCAGCCAAGGTATACTATGAGCAATGCTAAACTTACGCAAAGATTCTAGGGAAAAACTTACCTACTGCTTACCTGGACCACAAGTGGACCAAAAACGTGACCCAGCCAGCAACAAACTGCCCACGCTCCGGTAATCTCGGCATTAATTAATCTAAATTCTGATTTTCAATTTAACCATTGATATATCTATTATCTTCTTATTTGAAGGTCAAAAGGAGCCACCACGTTTGCTCTCAAGACCACAAAATTATCATGTTAATCTAAAAAAGAGAAGAGGTAGACCGTTGGATTTTATAAAGATTTAACGGTTCAGATAAAGCAAAAAAAAAAGAGTTCATATCCAACTTCAATTGACAAACAGATAAAATTATTAATAAATTAACAAATTCAGATTAATAAAAAAAGAAAAAAGAATCCAATCCTCCCACACCTCACCCACCCCGATCTCTCTCCTTTCACGTTGGCTTCCTTATTATCAATTTAGTTTTATTTTTGTTTGAGACACAATTTTATTCATGAACGATCCAAATTAAGAAAAAAATCATAACAAACATAACCCATATTTTTCAGTACTGTTTTACGGTGGTCTCAGGAAAGTTCTCATGCACGTGAGGGTGGTATGATAACAAGTAAATCTTAGCCATTGCTTTTTAATAAAAAAATTATATAATAATTGAAATTATATATATGATTTAGTCCATATCCTACTTTTCCTCCAAAAATTAATATAGACTATCGAATTTTATGAAAATTTAATGGTCAAGATTAAGATCCAAACATCCAAACATTGGAATACCAAAGAGAGTTGTATTGTATTTGAAAAGGAAGGTTCATGAGGGAGAGCATAAGAAAAAAATAATTAGCATTGATTACGACTCTCTCTACCGGCCACGGTTATTGCCTACTAAAAAGACAAACAGCGTATGTTCTGGCCATGATTCTCGTGAGATCGATCAACATATATCAAAAGGAGAAGCCATCGACACCCCCACGATGATGATTTAGCGACATCGGCGAGCTCCATGATGGTAGTCCAGCTATATCTCAACTGCACAACAATGATGGTCAGAAGCCGTGGTGTCCAGGTATCATCTCGGCAGCTTTGCGACGATGAGAAGTGCTAACGGCAAATTAATATAGCAAGCTGCAGCAACCTTCGGCAAACCTGACGAGCATGATTACACAGACTGAATTCGCATGCGAGAAGTGTAACTCATATCGTAGCAGCATGGCGATCATGAAGACATCGAGATTGCGAGCCGGGAACCCCAATCTCAATAGCACCGGTGCGACAGGCAGTCCGCCATGATTTTGAACAAGATTGTTCCATTCGACACAATAAAATCCAGAGAAAACTACTATAGTCGCTAGCCATACCGTCGGCGAGTTCGATGATGTGTTCGTCAGAACATCATGCATGCAATCACTAATCCCAGAAAGATTAACGAGTCGCTCTTGCGTGAATCAAAGCTAGAAGATACACAAAAGCGAGATCGGTGTGGTTTTTGTGTAAAAGTTTATTGGTACTAGCACTTAGCAGTACAACATGTACGAGCTACGACGTTGCAACAAGTTCAGTTAGGTATAGTAGTTAGAGTAGAGCACTGTGTCGTGCTTCAAGCTAATTGAGATAAAGTGCAGACGCAATGCCAGAAGCATCTCCAGCATGATGACAACATGCAAGTTCACTGTCACTCCCAAAAATCAATTTGCAGGAGGATGATGGCTAGGAAAACAAAGATGCAGCAGGTGAGGCAAGGAGCAGAGGAACTAAATTTCTATAATGAGCTATTGTAGCAACATTGTAGTATTATAAAACTACTATTTGAATTAGGTATATATCATTTACAAAACTTCAATAAAAAGTTATAATAAAGTATTATTTTTTTCAAAATTTAAATGTGTTAAGAAGTGTGCACAAATCATCAAAATGGTCAAATAAAGAAGTAAATAATCTATCATATACAATATCAATAAACTAATATAATAGTACTAAATATACTAGAATAAGTCTATCTGCATAAATACAAAGAAAAAAGACAAAGACCTAACCGTCAATTTTAATAATAATCTAATAATCAAAGTAAAAGCTAGAGTTCACATTAAATATCAGGATTATATTAGAAAAGTAGACATTATCTATAAAAAATAAATACACGATCTATTATGTTAGATTTAGTATACAACTCCCGTGTGACCATGCTGATAATTACAGGAGTAGCATTACTGCTTTGTTTCACCATTCCTCAAAGCGCACAATATGGAGTCTCTGTTACTCTAAAAAAAAAGTATGGAGTCTCTGTTAATGGAAGCTTCAATCAGAAAACAAGCAAACTTTAAAACCTGATTTCCCATTGAGAGAAAATTTGATCATGTCATTGTGCAAATCTCACCGGCAAGTTAGGCGCAAAAAGTCGAAGGTGAGCACGGTGAATGCAAACCGACCTGAAATCACGGTAGTCTCACCTGAGATCAATAATAATTGAGCAAGTGAAAGTGAGAAAATTAATCGATTGCAAGATTATAGTGGCTGGCTGTATGGCTAGTGCCATTAGCATGTGAGCAGATCATGGAATATACCGTGTGAGAAAATCTTGGTGTTATTGGAATGCATCCTTGCCGCATAATAATCAAGTACAATCATCCTATTTGGGAACCACTTAATAGGAGCAACTAAATGGATCAATGATACGAGCAGTAGAGCACACCATGAACAAGGAAAATAGAAAGGAAGTAGGCAGAAGAGATAATCGCGAGCGACATCTCCCATGACAACTAGAAAAATCATACTACTTTTGATCGCTGCCGCATGCCTCAGCAGGACATTGCAAGGAGTCGATATAGAGGAGGATAGTTGTAGTAGGGAATCACAGTAAACCAGCTTGCTTCAGCTAGGCTCGGTGCAGTTGCAAACAGTCAGTAACTATAAGGATGGTGACATGGTGTCCCGCATGCAGGCCGCTGCTTCCCTGAGTTGTGGTCAAGGTGGCAAGGTAGGAATACGTAGTAAGAAATTACCATGAGTACATAGCGTTCAATCAGATCTTCGTTCTCAAGGAGTCGATAACACTCACTCATGAAGATGACGAGGGGGTGGACAGGATTGGTACAATACCACGTGGTGAGGTGGGTGCACACATGTTTTCGTGTCACACGTCCAAGGTGATACAATAAAACAGTTTAAACAGCAAGTAAGAGCATCACATATAAGTTTAAATATTAAATACTCCATCTAGCTGTTATCTTAATTTAACGATTTATGATCAACTGCAATTTATAAACGGATAGTCTAGCTGCGCAATTTGCGCAGGTAACCTTGCTAGTTCCTGTAAAACTAAACTCTGATTTTTTATCTTTGAATGTATCTAACATTGGGTCCTAAAAGCATAGTTTGTGTGTTCATCATCATGCATTCAAGAACTTGGCGGCAGAGCTTCATGCGTCATGGTGGTTAAAACTACAAGTTCACTAAAATACTATCACGATATGATGTTTAATGTAAAAGATGAGCAACATTGTTTGCAGCCTTCTATAAAATATAGTACTGATGAGTCAACGAAAATTTTGTTCAGCCAGCCAGTAAAGTTTGCGATGGTTCCATCAAATAAAATGCGACAGCAAGCGATCGAGCGACCGGAAACTGCGACACGAGGCGGCAACGCTGCATTAGGTTGTGTACAGGCCCATCATAAATAGTGGACCTAGGCCACGTTGGAGGCTGATTAGACTAAATCCTTGTCAGTACGTAGAGTTTACGTAAAGGAGTTCGTAGAGCTACGCGCGGGTCGAGGTCTCCATGAACATATTCCATCCTACTGTCAAGATGTGCAAACAGGGGTATCCTCGCGGTTGAATTGCTGAAATAAAAGCCCTTTCAAAACTCAATCTCAGGCCCTTGACATTCCTTCCTAAATGAAAATACAAAAGAAAAAGAAAACGCTGTCAAGCACGCGCATCGCAAGATTCGAAACTCCAGCATGACGTAATGCACTGGTGCTACTGCATCGGATTGTGATCACAGTTACCCGTTCGACTTGAGACAATTATTTGTGTCAACCCATCTAGGGACATGCATCGCCATGGTCTGATGGTCTTTCAGAACATATGCTATGAAAGCTGCATGTATTGCAAAGGAATGGACAAGGAGAATGGTACACCACCACTATACAATCAGAAAACGATCGGCTTCAGCTGGACTGAACATTTCAAATGAACTGGAACTAGGAAAACAGCCAAATGGGTTTTTAATCACAAACAACCAAACTGAGATGCCCAACACCTCAAGCAGAAAAGCATGCACTTGAGATGGAAAAGATGAAATGTGCGTTTCAGTTACTCTGCTCACCATGCTCATAACAGAAGCACCAATTTGTGATAGCTCATGAAAATTTTCCAGTTTGCCATATTGCAAATTTGAGATCTCTGCAACTGTGTCACATATTAACCCATATATAGGATCTGGACCACATAAGAAGGCAGTACTGTTAAATATAGAGTTTGGATCAATGTAGCCTGGTGGATTAACACAGTTAATTCCTTCTCTGCAATGCAACAATAGTAGCACACAGGTTCCAAATGGCATCTTATTCTCAAATCACAACATATATAAGTGCACAAAAGCATTGGTCCATTGATGAAGTTTCCTCTAAATTTGCAACTTATTGCTGACCCATGTGGAGCACGATATATTGGTTGGCTAATATCTCTTGTAGGCCATTTATTTTGAATAATCATGCGATTTGTCCATGCATCTTGGTAAAACTTGGCACTATCCATGTGGGATTCGGCCAATTCAACCATGGCTGGGGAGAGACGACCTCTGCCACGCTATCATCCTCCAAGTTGTACACCCCAACATCTCGAGGGTTATCAGAATCTTCCATTAGCGAATACTCATCGTCATCAGTGAAATAAACATGGTTGCCCCGCAGACTAGGATAATCCTCCGTGGGGAAACAAGACGAATAGCTATGCCCAATGAACAACACGGTGTCCTTCATCATCAAGGCGTCGTCATCGTCAATTTCCACAATGTCCTGCGTGTCAAAGTCAACCTTGTATACCTCGATAGCATCCGTGTGTGTTTCCAGCGATTCACCAGACTCGCTCGCGAACCTTGAGAGCTGTAGCACGTCGCCGCGCGTGGTCCGAACAATGTACATGTTGTGTGCTGGTATGTATTGCAGGGTGTCCTTGAAAACTATGTCGAGCGTGAAACAGGAACCTTGTTGGATGGTGTAGCGATGGATTCCCCCCTGACGATTCATGGCGTAGAACGCGCCGTCGTGGTAGATGCAGTCAGAGTATTTGGAGTGCCAGAACGAGGTGGTGACCCAGTGCCATTGATCGCTTCCAAGTCTTGCGAATGAGAGCTGCCTGTATGCCTTGTGGATCATCATGAGGACGCAATCACCATCACCATTCAAGGAGGAGGGGTCGCAGGATAGCACGACCTTAATATACAGGGATCGCTAGAGCCTGTCCAAGGCGTAAGATTGCGGCGGGTTGTACTCCTTCCTCGGGATCGTGGCGTCATAGTAAGAAAGATCGTACCTTTGGAGGTCGCCGGCGTCGGAGAAGACGGGGGGGTCACCTGCTCGATGGTGGTGACAGGGGGGAGCGAGAGTTGGTCGCCGGTGGCCGGGTTGAGGAGGTGGAGCTCGGAGCGGGCGTCGGCGGTGACGAGCCACCCGTGGGATGAGCCGACGATCATGCGGTCGGTGATCGGCGGGTCTGGAAGAGGGATTGTCTAGGTGGTCTTGTCGGCGAGGCTGTAGAGCTCGGCGGCGCGGGGGGGATGATGCGGCGGTGAAGTAGAAGAGGCAGGGGGTCTGCGGCCGCGTGTAGAGGCCGTGGTGGCGGCGGAGGGATTTCGCGGCGGCGCGCCAGGAAGTGCAGACGGCGGCGGAGCAGAACAGGTCGGGGAATTCGAGCTCCTTCTGGATGATGTTAAGGATGTCCAACGGCAGATTGGACCAGTCTGCTGCGGTGATGGCCATTGTTGGTTGGGGCACTCAATTTGAACAGGCTTTATTTGTTGTATCTATGAAGGCCACCGCTAGCCTAGTTTCCTCATCGGAATCGTACCGCAATGGACTCAGATTTTTTATATACGTGTGGGCTGCTGCTGCTGCAACCCAAAACCAAAACGCCCACAACAATTCACTAGGCCTGGGCAGGCTAGAACCGAACCGAGCAAAGCAAAGCAGAGAGTAGAAAACAGAGCATTTTTCAGTTGTAGATAGAAAGTAGAGCATTCCATCTCTCTCTCTCTCTCTCTCTCTCTGGCATCATGGCATGGCAAGATTTGAGTCCAGCCGCTCGCTCGCTAGGATCATGTGAAGCAAACCAAGATCACAAGATGTCGCCCATCCCCATCCCATTCACCCACCAATACCTGAAATCTGGCGTAGAGAACCCCTAATTTTTTCTTTCCTCCGACAACTCCGCCTCTAGGCTGCTGCTCAGGCACAACAGCCAGGCTCTCTGCCTGTTTCGATTGGGAGAGTCGCAGGAAGAAGATGACGACTGACGACAGGCTTGTTGAGTTGTTGGGTCAGGCCAGCGTGCATTATCTGGCCCGGCCAACACTGCGATCAGCCCAAGTCTATTAGTTTGTTTCATTTATACTATTTGGATGGAAAAGTATGGACAAGCAAATAGAAACAAGACCTTGTGCTCAAAAAAAAAACACAAACATGATATGAGTAAAGCGTGATAATGATAGATCGGTCTGGGCAAGAACTTTGATAACAAGGCTGGACCATTTACTTGGATTATTTGTATTGAGTTGCCAAAAAAAAAAATCCAAAACAAATGTTCATGGTCATTTGTGCCTTATTAAAGATCAAAGTTATTTTCTTATGATGTAGATTTTGTATTGAACCTCTCCAATTTGTTCATGAATGAACCAGTGAAAAAAAAAACCTTACCGCATGCATGGTTTCACTGTAACCTTGGTTATCATTCACGAGATGAGAGGCGCCACAATTTACATAACTTCATGCACGCAAAATAATATATTAATAGCTCGGTTAATTGAGGTCCGCCATAGCTAAATTTTAGAGCTCGGTTAATATATCACCAGCGAGCTCTTGATATTCATTGAAAATGAAAATATAAAAAATATGCTAATAAGCACAAACTCAGAAACTCCAACATCTTATTCTGATCGAAGTCACCTATTTGACTGAGACAGTTATTTATGTCAACCCATATCTAGAGCAGGGTTAACAAAACCGCGGTTAACCGGCCGATTAACCCGGTTAACCGGAAAACCGGTCCGGGCCGGTTATCCCGATCGGCCAGTTAACCGCCGGTTTTAATTTAAATATTTTAAAATTTAAAAAAATTTATATATATTGAAACCGTGAAACCGAGCGGTTAACCGGTGTAGCCGGTCAGTTAACCGCCAAATATGAATTTAAAAATTTATTTTTGAAATTCTATGATAAAAACCGATGTAACCAACCGGTTAACCGCCAAACCGGTCGATTAACCGGTAAAACCGACCAGTTAACCAGACAGCAACCGCGCGAGTCAAAAAACAAATTTTGTTCGGCTAACCGGCCGGTTTTACCGGTTAACCAATTAACCGCCGAACCGACCCCGGCCGGTTATACCGGTTCGGTCGGTTATGTTAACCCTGATCTAGAGACATGCATCCCCATGGTATTTCACAAAATAGACTGATTTTATTGATAAAAACTGCATGTATAGCAAACAAATGGAGGAAAAAGATACACCAAGATTTCGGTTGCCACCATTATACAATCAGAAAGCAATCGGCTTTCTGATTTAAACTTTCAAATGTGTTTTTAATCACAAGAACTGCATATATTTAAACTTTCATGCATAAGATTAAACCGAGATGCCCAACAGTCCAACACCTCAAACAGAAATGCACGCACTTGACAAGGAAAAGATGAAATGTGCATTTCAGTTATTCTGCTCATCAGACTGAAAACAGAAGCACCACTTTGTGATAATGATTGAAATTTTCCAGTTTGCCATACTGCAAATCTGAGATCTCTGCAACTGTCACATATTATATTAACCCATATAGGATCTGAAACACACAAGGCAACACTGTAAAGTTTGGATCAATGTAGCCTGGTGGATTAACACAGCTAATTCCTTCTCTGCACTGCAACGATAGTAGCATACTGATTCGGAATACTAGCATCTTGTTCTCAAACCATAACATAAGTGCAAAAAAACATTGGTCCATTGATGAAGTAAACCTCTAGATCTGCACCTTATTACCGACCCATGTGGAGCAGGATATATAACATACCTGATACTGATGGGCTGATCTCTCTTTGTATGGTGATCAACAGTGCAAGTTTATTCATACTGCAAATAAATGTCAAGAACACAGCTATGCAGAATTACAGTTTTCTACGCTAAAAAATCAGAAATGGGATAATTGATACTTCATCCTAGTAATAGATGCAAGCAAATCTGCCATGAAGATGGGTTATACAAAGAAGAGCAGACATACTGTTAGCAGCCTTGTGTATTAGTCTATTAGATAAGACACTTGTTATCAACTCACAGGGCTTCAAGAAAACAAAAACAGGATAACTGACGATTCATTATTTCTCTGCATCCTTGTAATGGATGTGAACGTCAGCCCTTGCATATTGTAAAAAGGCACTTGTTATCAACTCACTGAATTTTAAGAAACTTACTGATACAAAATTGAGTACAACAAACATGTTTATGGGAATACAAACACAAACATCAGTTCTATCAGAAAGAGATCAGTAAGCAAGTACACGTTGCCCCCTCTATGTTACAATCAGGATTGCATCTGATCTATCATTTACCAATGGGGCGGTTGAACAGTGAGAGATCTCAAATTCTCAAATATTGAGCATTGGGGCATTGCTGATGCTTGTTAGGCTGTTGTTCCTATATCAGTGAAATGTCAGGTGGACCATTGACAAGATACATTTCCTGTACCAGCAGGCATCAAGCTCCTTTATTTAAAGAGAATCAAGCCTTAGGCTCCCATCTTGGAACCTGAAAGAATCGTCCAAGTTATACAAGCTCATGCCATTACAGCTTCTCTGTTAACCGAATCATGAAAGAACTGACAGCAACAACATCCAAAACAATCCATGATGACTCAAACATGTCATGGAAATAATCTGCACCAATCTCTTCTGCTGCTGATCTGAAAGCATTACCAAAGGCATTCCCCTGAACAGCCCCAAGCCTTGGCTTCCCACATACCCCGACGACAAGCACCTTCTCAGGCTCCTTTGCTAAGCAAGCACAGATTAGTGGCTTCATCCTGGCACCCCTTTCCTTCAGTGCATCCATCAGAAAGAAGCAGAACTTGGTAAGCGCTTGCGGTTGGCACAGCTTACCAGTGTCCACTGGGTCATCAAGCTTCACCCACCGGAACTTCTTGGCACTCCGAATAAACCCAGTCTTTGTAATCGCTGAGCTTCCTTGCCTCAGTATGGCCCTCTGTATCTCAATTGCAGACTTCATCCCTTTTCTCAACTGATCAACATTGGTCAGTGACAATGCCGAGTATGCAATCCAAAACTGCTCGGCAGCTGAAGACCCCTTTGAGTCCTCGGACTCGGCATTCAGAGATTCAAGCAAAGCTGTGACACCATACACAACATCCGCCGCGGAAACCTTGGACCGGTAACCGTGCACCCTCAAGAAGCTCCGGTAGTAGAACTCAGTGAGCCCGTACTCAGGCAGGAACCTGTCAAACTCATCTCGCATCTTGCGCTTGACCTCCATGCTCATGTACTGGAAGTTCTTCTGGCAGTCAGCGAGCGGGAAGCCCATCCTCGCCAGCAGCAGCTTGAGCTTCTTGAGGCCGTTGTCGCTCCACGTCTTGAGCTTTGTGGCGACATAGGAGGAGCAGAGCATGGAGTCGAACAGGCTCCACTCCCTCAGCAGCATGAGCCTCGGCTCGTCCTCGTAGGCGATCCGGGAGGTCTCGGGCGCCCGGATCTTGGTGCCGTCCTTGAGCGTGACGACGGACCCGACGCCGGAGAGGTCGAGGTTGCCGGAGCCGTTGATGTGCTGCTCGAGCTCCATGACGGCGGCCTGGTACCGCTCGTTGGTGATGCGCTCGTGGACGAACTGGTCGGTGAGGGAGACGCAGGCGAGCCAGAGGAGCTCGCTGGTGTTCTTCCGCAGGGCGTGGGCGAGGTCGTACATGAGGCACCCCGACGGCTTGCCGTGGAAGGTGCCGAGGCGGTAGTACTCCCGCCGCAGCTTCCCGAACAGCCGCGCCGGGTCGCCCTCCGCCTCCGCGTCGTCGGAGAGGCGCCGGCGCTTCCTCCTGCCGCCCTCGCCGTCCGAATCTGAGTCCGAGGCGTCGGAATCGGAGTCGGAGGCGTCCGCATCGACGCGGAGGTGGTCGTCCGTGTCCCCCGCGGCCGCGGAGAGGTCGGACGCGTCGGCGAGGGAGGAGACGTCGAAGTCGTAGGACAGATCGGCGGTGTGCTCGTCGTCGGCGGTGAAGAGGACGACGACGCGGTCGTTGGCGGCGCAGAGGTTGTGGAGGTGGATGGGGCGGTGGGAGTCGACGACGAAGGCGGTGGCGGCGGGGGGTAGGACGGCGCGGAGGTCGCGGTGCGCGCCCCAGTTGATGAGGAGGAGGCAGAGCGGCTGGTCGGCGGAGAAGGAGGCGAGGAGGGAGGCGGCGGCGGCGGCGGAGGCGACGGGGTAGACGGAGAAGCGGATGGAGTCGGCGGAGAGGACGTGGGCGAGGACCCGGAGCGCGCAGAGGGAGTCGGCGTCGGCGGCGGAGGGAAGGATCAGCAGCGGCGAGGAGCACGCCGCGCCGGCGGCCGTCGCGGCGGCGCGGAGGCGGGAGTAGAAGGAGTCGACCCGCAGCTCGCGCACCATGGCCGCCGCCGCATCAATCGAAATCGAGGGGGTGGGGAATTGGAGGGATCTGGCGGCGGTGGGTGGAGAAGGGGGAGGGAAGGATTTGGCATTTTGATTTGGGCGTGTTTTAAGTGATGAAGCGCGCGGGGATCGAATTTGGAATTTCGTTTGGGAGGGAAGCCGGCGAAAATTTCGGGCATCCATCGCGTTCGAACCACGTGTAGTGTAGCGTGTGGCGTGTCATGTGTGGATTGGATCCTTCTCCTTCTGGGCTGCACATGCACGTTTGGTACTAGAAGCGCTCGGCCCACAGGGAATTTGTCGGCCTACATTGTTGCTGGACCAAAATACTATCTGGGTAGAAAGCATTTGAGCCCAATAGAAGAAAACCTGTGGGCGCCGCCAACTCAGCGTCTAAATCATTCATGTCAACCGAAACAGTTTAGAACTTCCCTAAAAAAGTTATGAAGAAAAACAGTTAAAGCTTTTTGTTTTGTTTGACATGAAGCTTTAACTGTTTTATTCATGTGAAACAAGAACAGTTCGAACATCCTGTAAGGAGCTAGCAAATGCAGATAATGGCCATACGATGCAATTCTGCGTACTCTAGCAAACAAACACCAATGATGAGAGATATCCATCCAAGAGTCCAAGCAATCAAATGCCTTCAAAATCGAACGTTCTGGTTTTTCATACTGGATAGCCACCTGAACTTTCAACAGTTCTATGGAAAATACATTATATTTTAATCTGGGACATGTGTTTTGACTATTGACATACAACACCGACTTTTAGCATTATGCGGATGTTCATCTGCAAGTTTTGCATGTACGTCACATGCATAATATGAGGAATTAGGATCATGTTGGATGAGCATTGCACGTCATCTAGTTGTGCCGTATGGTTTTGGCCAATGTATATTTACTGCATACGTCATCAAGGTACTACGAGTAGTCTCCTCTAGAGTTCAGTTCCCAGCTACTTAGCTTTCGTCTAATTTGCTTGTTAACTATAAACTTCATCAACATACAGTAGCTTGGTGCAGTTGCAATACAAACATATCCAGTAGCCTTTTATAGCTCACATGTCTATTTCAAGCTAGGCCCTCTAGCGCGTGCATGTGCCGGCCTACCTTTGTGTGGCGACCGCTTCTTTTCTTTTAATTTGTTCTTTTGTTTTTCTTTTGACATTGATACACCAAACTGATCATAATAAAGCACAAGTAGAAAAGATTTATTCTCAGTTCTACCATGCATATAGCTGGAGCATGTGTCGTGTGTATTTCAAAAGCGAAATTTAGACAGCAAGAAGCCTCTAAAATCTCAGATATATGTGTTTCCAGCTGCCAATATATTGTTGAAAGTTTTGATACTTCATGAACTATTCAGCCACTTTCTGGAGTATCTATCAGAAAGAACTGATGCCATCGGTCTCGTCCAAAATTATTCTGTTACTATCTCAATTTGGTTCCACTATTGCGCAATCATTCATCAAAAAATTCACAAGTAAATGGGACCAGAATTATCACAACTAATAGTATATGACCACTGCAAAATGTAAATCCAGCCACATCCACTCAAAGAAAAACAGAAAGAAACATAATAATAAATCATCGAATAGCCAACAACAACAAAGAGTAAGGCCCTGTTTGGACCCATCTAGTTTTCTAGAAACTTGTTTCTATAAACTGGAGTGTCTCCAAAAAGATCAGTTTTTTTATGTCAGTTTCTATAAATCAGATTATGAGTTTAGCTTAATTTGGCTAATATCAGTTTTTACCTCATTCTAATGCATTAATTACCCAAAAGCTTATTTATAGATTATAAAAACTAGGATCCAAACACCTTCCTCCAGTTTTTATTTAGAAATCAGTTTCTAGAAACTAAAAATAAAAACCAGTTTTTAAAAAACTGTTATGGATCCAAACAGGACCTAATTCGTAAAAAAAAAAAGTAACCAAAGCTCAAAAACAAATGCATAAAAAAAAGGTGCGACCCAACATGGCAAAATCCACTCCAATAATCAACATGGCAACCTTTTTCAAGAGGGGAAAGAAGAAAGCAACCCCACCAGATGTCCAGATGGATTGAGACCCAAGAACATGCATGTGGATCGATCGCGTGGTTCCTTGATGGAAAGCGAGAGGGCGCTACCGAACAAGACGAGGTCATGGATCCATGTACCTGGCAGAGAAATTGAACCTTGGAGATGGAGAGCATGGCACATGGAGTCACTTGGCTCGTACCTAAAGAAGGACCAGCTTAGCCTTCTAGTGATCCACACTAGCTCACAATCAAGAATAGTAGGTGACGAGAAGATTCAACTGATGTGTTTCCGAAGGAAGATTCCACCGCGTAAAATGGAAAGTAGCTTATCAAAACGACAAGGGGTTCGATGGATACGATATAAGATGAGCATGATGTTTGTTTGCTTCTACTATAATTCAGTATGCTGATAATCAACTGGATTTGGATGGTGCCACAAGGAAGCTCACAGCAACGGACAGAGTCACTGGACTGTTGAGCCGCATCTCCTCAACAAACAGTTGCAGTTATCCGATCGAGAGTTATTGCTTCTGTCACCATCGACGTCGAATATGGCAATTCAGATGCCTTAATTTCACAGCCGTCT
Source organism: Eleusine indica (assembly GCA_030378355.1). Lineage (NCBI taxonomy): Eukaryota > Viridiplantae > Streptophyta > Magnoliopsida > Poales > Poaceae > Eleusine > Eleusine indica. The sequence continues at coordinate 55,035,359 of CM059494.1, forward strand.
GTCATCTGTCGATTTACACAAACACAAATCGTTTCTACACTGCTTCTCATCTGTGGAGTACTACTAAGCAGGCATGCATGCGGCCCTGTCTTAGTCTGAAAATCTCGTAGTAATTTAAAAGTCTAGAAAAGTGGTTCCAGGTTCCAACAAATTAGAAGATCGTCGCTTGCCGATTTTCCATGGCAAGTCGGCAGTGACAGCACTCCAAGGCAGGAATGACAGCGACGCAGCGCAGTGAAAATGATGCGAGGGTATTCAAACGTTGACGTTTGACAAGAACATGTGCCTCCCCCCTCCCGCACAGTACATTCAGTGAACTGATTCGTGTATGAAAGTCTAGAGATTTGCGTGAATTGATGATACACTCATATTGTCTCAAGAGTTCACGAAGATCTGCGTGATGATGAACCATCATCCCGGATATAGTGGGAAGATAAAGTAAATTATGCAATAACCCGACACACTGAATTTAAAAACGATAAAGTGTGATGATTCCTTTGAGTAGGACGAAAGACATCATCTAACCTAGATAATGCTCCAGAAAGTTAACCAATGCTTTGCATAGTAAAAACAAGGAACTTCAAAGCGAGGCATGACAATCAAAATGCTTCAAGAGCAGCAAACCCGCCAACGAATTCACAACCATTCATCTCGCCACCACCAGGAAATTCAACTTCAAATAGGAACCAGGAGCATAAGTTCCAAACAAGAAGCAAAATTAAGTTATCTGCAGGATGTTCATCATTTTCTATAAGTAAATCATAACTGGGCAATCATTCGACTATATATATACAGCCACATGCCATCCAATTGACAAACTTACAAGCACATATATATGTTACATCACCAGAGGACTAAAAATCCAAGACCAAAAGAAAAAAAGGGAAGAAAACAAAATAAATATCGGTCCATAAATGGTTGAATATAATGCACCTACCAAATCATTTGAATGCATGATCTCATCCCAACCCAATCAACAGCTCACATGCGCAAAGCAAAAGCACACTGCTGAGATGATTGAATTCATCATCAACCGGAGGTGGTGGTGGAGGAGCAGTCGCAGTCGCAGTCGGCTTCAACCTCGCGCCTGTGGAAACTGCGGTGGCAGTTGCAGGCAGCGCACACGAGCGCCTCGGCGGTGCCCTCCGCCCCCAACGCCATGAACTCCCGGCACCCGTCCACGGCGTACCCGCCGATGGCCGCCGCGTGGTTGCGCTGGCACTCCCTGTAGTGGACCACCTTCGTCTCCTTCCTCGCCGTGCCGTTCGCCATGGATGGATCTTGCTTAGGCCCCATATAGGTGTTCGTGAATTGTGATGGCAGCTCCCGAAGGAAAACTGGTGAGCTGATGAGATGGAAAGGAAGGAGGAGAAAGGGGCTGTGTTGCTGTCACAGCTTGGAGGGTGGGACTTTTATACCGGGAGAAGCCAATTAACACTAGGTGGCTGGAGCAAGATCACGGGTGGCAAACCCGTAAAGAAAGCAAACGGCTCTTTTGGTGCTGCTTTCTGTTTCGCAAAATACTAAAATCGTGATTGGAATACTCTCTTGTTTATTTTGTTGTTTCTATAATTTACATCTTGAAATAAAAGCACCGCAAAGAACAAGTAGTTCAGTATCACGTATTGGAGTATTTGTCGTTTCGATAAGTGTTTTTGTTCACAAACTATGTAACACGTCCACCGTATTTTCGCTTTCCAGATCGATAATGAGTCATAAAGCACCGTCAGATATACTAACTTTCTGGTGATGCTTTCTGTTTCGCAAAATGCTAAAATTGCAACGTGAATACAATTTTTTTTAAAAATTTTGTCATTTCCACAAGTTACACGTAATTTATGTATTTTAGAAGAAAAAGGGCCACTACTCACAAGGTATTCACTACCCCTCTTTGGAATCGCGCGTTAGAGTACTCATGATTTGATACCGGTTTTACTTTCCAGATAGATAATGAGTCACCAAACATATCTCGGTGTATACTAACTTTTAGGAATGCACATAAAAATAATGTTTTATCTTTGCGTGATGATATGATTTCTAAAATAATATTACACGCATACTTTTTATTTATTTTGTGTTAGAACTAACTTCTCCAAATGGGGGGGTGAGTCACGTACTGATCCAATACTACTTTACAAATATAATGACACGGCCAGGCAATAATTTATCTTGGTTCTTGGTGTGACTAAGTCATAACCATGCATACTTGGTTTATATTGTTACTCTCTTCATGAGTACTGCTGTTTAGTGCAACATATTACAACACATGAGGTGGTAATTGTTTTCTGAGAAAGGTTTGCTAAACTAAGAAATATTTTGTTAAGTTTTTGAGAAAACAATTGATAAATTGATTTGATCTTGCTGTGTTATTTGGCTATTATGCATCAACTGTTTGGTCTTTATTTCTGTTGGGAAGGATAGACTATCTGCACTAGCAGAACGAAGCTGTATACTGTACTATCTTTGTATGGTGTTGCTACCAGAACCAGTGGACTACCAAAATGGCAGTTTGGTGAGCCATTTTATTATTAGTCAAAGACCACCATGACCAACAATCAACACTCTCAGTACGTCCATTAGGGGACAAGATTATTTCTTAATTGACTTTTCAAAACGTCTTGAGAGGTCTTCAATGGAATGAGATGCATGTAGCTACTAACGTTAGAGGCTCTCGTTATTTGATACTGACATCTTGATAAAGAAAAAGAAGCAAATTAATGCGGAAGGAAAAACCAAATGTCAAAATTGAGAGATTCAGCGACTTGTGTAGGAACACGAGACAAGAGAAGAAAAAATAGGTATGACAAGAAGGTTTCGTACGGGAGGTTGGATAGAGAAGCACTCCTCTCCAATTGACTCTTCGTCCTCTCGCTTCTCTATTTGCTCCTTTGCTTGTGTCATCATTCCTCTTTTTTCCTTTTTTTTAATAGAAATGTGAGCGATGAAACAATTGGTCATGTGTTGCAATTCATCAGGTCACCAATGGTTAATGATTTGTTACACATATGTACAAAGTATGATACCGAGTCGTGGTCATTAGAACTGAAATAACAACTGAACTAAATAAATTTTCTTATTTTAGATAGAAGAAATTAGACCAAAGCAATTCCGTCTGCTAAAATGATAAAAAAAGTGCTTGTGAATTGATCTTATCCCTTACATAATAAAATGACAGTTTTTTCGTGTTAAGTAATAATAACTTAGTATTGGAACAAAACCCTCGTTAGCAATAGCGCAATACATTTCATTGACTAGTAACTACATGATGAATTGATGATATGGCCTCATTACTTGAGATTGTATTTGGCCATAATGAAGACTAGACCTCCGACTAGAGAGAAAGGTCCTTTTCAGCAGCCAAAACTCGTCTTCTGTGGTGGAACCGGTGATGAAACAATTCATGCATTGTTCTCCCAGAAAGATATGAAGAGGGGAATCATTGGTAATTTAGTTAAAAAAACAGCTCATATTTCCCACTGCTTAACATTATTCTTAGTGACAAGATAATAGTTTCTGGGCCCTTGTCTTCATATATTTTCAAGTAGAAAAAAAGTTGAACTTATAAGGCCAAAAGTAATTTCTAATCCGCTTTCAGTTTCTCCCGGATGCACATTGTACTGAATCCTGAGTTTCTTAGTGTGATCGTTTCCCTGAATAATAAGTTGATAAAATTTTTGCATCAGACTTCTTGATTCCATAGCATTTTGTTAAGTACATATCATTACTCTTATTTCCATATGATTTTCCCAGGCTTATTTAAGGTTTATTAATTGTGCATTTGACAAGGGTACTTGTAATGTTTTAAGAATTGCAGTACACGTGCACTTACAAGTTGATAGACTTTTGTCAACCTGACAAATAATTGGAGCTCAATTTATCATGTAATTATATTAGCTATGTATATAAAGTACTAATATCCTGACTTTTGACTCGAGAACGAATGAAAGATGCATCTTTTTATCATCACACGCAAGTAGAATGAACAATAATATATTATATTAGTGGTACTAGTACCCCACGAGCCTCCCTGAAGCAAATCTTGAAAAAAGGTAGTGAAGTACACCAGGTTAAACGGAATGCCAATTGGCAATAAAACATGTCTCAATTTGTTTGACCTTATGCGGTTCTAGAGAAGGGAATGGGCCTACTAGGTGGTGGATAATGTGATCTAAAGGCTCCACCTATCATATCAAATCATGCGGAAAGATACTATATGGCAAGATGGGGCACACTGTCATTGAAGGTTCATCAAATTCAACCCTGCCATTTCCCTCTGCTTAGAGCTCTCTAGGCAGCAGAATGTCTGTTTTCCAAGCCACTACCACTATACCATCGAAGATCAGGGGTACTACAGAGTTTCAGTTGCCGTCAGTGGAATAGTTCAGTTGCTCATGCTTATCGTTTCTGCTCTCACCTTGGCTCGCATCAAACAAATGGAACACTGTTTGAGTGGAAGATGTGAAAGGAAGGTCCCCTACCAATTTGTTCATGTGGTGTGTGGGAGCACTGCAGTGGTTGATGAATTGGCTGGCTGGCACCCGTTGAGGCGGATGTGAATTTGCACGTGAAGGGGGTTGCGTGCAATTGAAGGCCTTTTTTTTTCGGCCAGGTTGGCTCCAAGCACCGTCAACATGGTTGGATTTAAGCTGTTGGGCTCTACGAATGTAATTGTAACAGGCGCACGTATGCCTCAGCAATTAGACGAGTAGTTCGTTGCTCATCTACGAACGAAGAACAGCTTTGCAGCAGGGACTGACCCCTTTTGTTGTGAAAAGACGCGATAATTCAACAAACTTGTGAATTGTAATACATGTATCTTTATTTGATTTGTTTAAGAGATGAGTATCTGCACACGGTTCAGGAGGGAGCCATCACATTTGAGCCATATAACAGGCTATGAAAGACTTGGGCGCCGTGGATTGCCACACCCAGACGTCTGCCCTCTTTGCGACCAAAGCAAAGAGAACATCGACCATATCTTGCTTCACTGTGTCTTCAGTCGCGAGGTTTGGTTCCACGCTATGCAAAGCATTCGGATAGAATGGTTGGCACCGTTTGTGAGCGACTCTTCCTTTCAGCTCTGGTGGCGACGAGCAAGCCAACGGGCAGGCAAAGAGGCGAGAAAGAGTCTGAATTCATTCGTCATCTTAGTCGCCTGAGAAATCTGGAAGCAGCATAACCGATGTGTGTTTGATCACACCCAGCCGCGCGCGCAAGACTTGGTCCAAATGATCAGGGATGAGGCCAAGTTGTGGGCAGCAGCAGGCGCCAAGAAGCTGCAGCAGCTTTTGAATTAGGTTCTTTGAACCTTATAAGTAGTTGTCCGATCACGAGTGCTTATATAATTGTCTTGTTCTCTTGCTGTTAAACGGCTTTGTACCGGATTTTTTTTTCCTTTTTAATATAAAGACGTGCAGTCCTCTTACGTGTTCGAGAAAAAAAAAATTATCCGAACCGGAGGGGAAGTGGGTACCTGGAGCCAGCATGAGGGTCAGCGTGTCTGCCATTTGTGAAAGGATGGTTTCATGTTTCTGGTTCGCGTCCAATCGGCCGCCGCGAGCAACGACATCGAAGAAACTGATTGGACTGAAAGAAGAGATGAAGTGATTGCGTTGCGTTGTTGCCCACTGCCATCCAAGTCAAGCCTACCTAGAAACTGATGGAAGGAATCGAGGAACGGAGAGATTGGTCGCCCGTCGACAAAAGGCATCGTATATCTATCTGCAGGTCTCCTCTAAGTGCCTTGCTTATAGCAGCAAAATATGCAGCGTGTGTGTGCCCGTTTTTCACAGGTCAACTGTTTTATAAGACGGCATGGCTACAGAATCGAGTGATCGCGCAGGTCTTGGCAAGCTAAATTGATCGGTCTTTACTCTTCTTTGATGACACGAAAGCGATTGCTGTCTGGGAAGATTCAGTGCGGCATGCACATTGCAGGCAACACTAGAAAGACAGGAACGCGCTAGGTGGCTGCTGCAACATGCAAGTGCCATTTCTTTCCTTTCTCCTTGAAACGACACTAATGCTGCCATGCTGGTGCGAGTGCACTGATTACTTCTTCTAATTCCTATGTTTTATTTTAGAAAAAAAATGAGCTGATTTTGCTATATAAAGCTCCATAATATTGTCCAGAACATCTGCTGGAAGCTTGGAAGGAACGACTGTAAACGCAGAACAGATTGAAAGGCATAAATCGATCTAAGTAACAAGCCCAGTAATAAGAAAATACTGGCCCAGTAAGGGTAGTAAGCTGGGCCAAACGATTAAGGTCATTTGGGCCCACCGCGCTTGTTCTTCCAGTTGTTTTGTAGCACGGGCAGGTCTCCTTGTTGCCGTAGTAGCCCGGCGGAACGCAGAGGCACTTGGCGCAGCACTTGTTGCAGAAGAAGAGGCACGGCTTCCGGTGATGCGTCCGCGAGCACCTCCGGTCACACTCACCGGCGCACTCTGCCGTTGTTGCATTCATCATTAGCAGTTGCTCCTCCCACACATAATGTATTGTCGGTTGATACTAATATTGCCTCGTTACGAGAGAAGCTAATTGAGAGATACATTAACATTAGTCCAATTGAGATATGCATCATGCGAATGAGGTGGCCTGCCTGAATTGCTTGAGCACGCACCTCTCCTGCACAGGACACAGGACACACAGGGCAGCGAGCAGCGGTGCAGGACAGCAGGAGACGGCCTCGAATTTTACATGATGAACTGGTTGCCAACCGAGCTCGAAAACTGGTGTTGCTTCTTTGCAGGGTAGGACAGATTGATTGGAGATGGGGGGCTTTTGATCAAGTGGCACAAAACAAAATCGAAGGACCTTCTAGTTTGTTGGCTGGAACAGGATAGACCTGCGTTTCTAGTTTGTTGGCTGAAAGGCATGTCAGTTGGCATCTTATTTCAGCGACTTTTTTTTTTTGCTTCATCAGTTTTTTTATTTAATGAAAAATAGGGATGGAAACCTGCATACTATCCTGCTATGTTAAATTACGGAATCATCAGTTTAAGAATCGTTATAACCAGCTACTTATTTTGCGTGGATTAGAGGTGAAGTAAGATTCCACCCTACACATTTTTAACGATATGTAAGTTGTCTACGTGGCCACACCTCATCGTGCCAAGCTTTGGAGCATTGTTAAGCTGTTACTTTCATTAAAAAAAAATGTTAAGCTGTTACTTTTTGAGCAGCTTTACTGAATTGATCCAAGTAAGATTATTCATCAGCTAATAAACTACTCGTGTTTCTCACTCTCCTAAACTTGAAAGGCACGCGTGTCGCATGCATACCAGCAGATCGCTCTACAAAATAAAACTGGTGACCTATCCCACGTAATTCGTACACCTCATCACCAGTCACCGTTCCAAACGACATGAAAAAAATGAAAAGAAAATCACCATCTTTCTCGGATTCGCCCTTCGTCTCCTTCGCAGCAGCGGTGTCCTCCCCCTTCCAGATCCCCGCCACGCCACCATGTCCCCTCCCCAAATCCAGCCATGAGTGACCCCTGCCCCCCATGGCGCCCCGCGGTCGCACCATCCTCCTGCCGCTCGCCGCGGCCACCGTCCTCGTCGCCTCCACCATCTTCCTTTTCGCCGCCGCCGGCGCGCGCTGGCGCCCCGCCGACGCCGGCCTCCCCGTCCCCACCGACACCGCCGCATCCACCGACTTCTCTGCCGTTCCCGTGACCGCGACTCCGTCCTCCAAATCCACCACCTCCGGCAGCAAAGACCTCTCCTTTCTCGACGAGAACGGCCAGCCCGACGACCCCGGCGCCTCGACCTCAACCTCGGCCGCCGCGAGATGCGACCCGCGAGCCGCCGCCGTGAGGGTGTTCATGTACGACATGCCGCCGGAGTTCCACTTCGGCCTGCTCGGCTGGTCCCCGCCCGCCGGAGCGGCGGACGCCGTCTGGCCGGACCTCGCCGCGCCGCCGCCGCGCTACCCCGGCGGGCTCAACCAGCAGCACAGCGTCGCGTACTGGCTCACCCTGGACCTCCTCTCCTCTTCCTCCTGCGGCGCCGCCGTGAGGGTCGCCGACGCCCGCGACGCCGACCTCATCTTCGTCCCCTTCTTCGCGTCGCTCAGCTACAACCGCCACTCCAGGCCCGTGCCGCCGGAGAAGGTCAGCAGGGACAAGATCCTTCAGGAGAAGCTTGTCAAATACCTCATGGCGCGGCCGGAGTGGAAGAGGTCCGGTGGCGTGGACCACGTCATCGTCCCGCACCATCCCAACAGCTTGCTGCACGCCCGAGCGGCGCTGTCGCCGGCGGTGTTCGTGTTATCTGACTTTGGAAGGTACCACCCCAGGGTGGCCAACTTGGAGAAGGATGTCATTGCGCCCTACAAGCACATGGCCAAGACATTTGTGAATGACTCGGCCGGGTTTGATGACCGGCCGACCTTGTTGTACTTCCGTGGAGCCATTTACAGGAAGGAGGTAACTATGTTTTGCTATTCTTGATCCCACATCACATACGCATGTTCTACCAGTAAATGGAATAGTGCAATGGTAATTTAGTGCTTGGTTCCTTTGGTATTATGCAGCAACTATCCTTTTGACATTTTCATTTAGTCACTCGTCAGTAGTCACATAGTCTTCAAATTCTACTAGCATGGCGACAAAGACTTCTTTTAGGCTGGTGAGCTTTAGAGTGAGAGTCTGTGTCATTCAGGAAGTTAGTGAAGTGTTTTGATCGTAGGTGCAGTTAATAGGGGATGCATATGTGTTATTAGTTTATCCCTTATGAACTTGCTAAAACTGCAAACTTTTGCTTAGGTTTTAGGTTGCTATGTGATGCTTGTCAAATGATCCTCGTCTTGTTTACTAAATTACGAATGGTAGTTACATAGTTCTGGTGTTAATGCCATCAAAAGCTTCTATTTACCAGTAGTAATCTAGCATAAATACATGAAAACTTGTATTTGTGCTAAAGACTCCTTATAATGCTTCTTTTAAAAATATGTTTTCATTGGATTGTTTTGACAACACAAACTACCTTTCGGAAGCTGCAAGCTGAACAGCTCGGAGTATTGCAATTCGTTCTTGGATTTGGTATTGAAACACAGTTCAATCCAACAAAACCAATCCAGAGATCCAAACTGAGCTTTAGTGTAATTTAGGACTTTGTGAAATTTGCTTATTTCACCAGAACTTCTTTATACAACTACATGAGATATGGAATGTGCCTTAGATGAATAACTGGGACACTTACACGTAACTAATTTATTAAAAAAGATCTTTTAGAATTGGGAAATAATGTTCAACTTGAATGAATTTTGATAGCAGAAGTTTCTGCTATTTAAGGAATGCTACAATTGTGAGTTGCTATGATGATTTCAAATGTTAAGTAGGTTAACATGCCAATGTGTCAAATTTTTCTCCTAAAAAAATTGCTTGTTCTGGTGTTTGTTGCATTGATCTACATTCATTGTTTTAATGGAACAGTTGAACTTGTAGATGAAATCATATAGCTTGAAACTCTTCAGTATAGTTTGCACAAGATACTAGACTTTGTTGGTTTTCTATCTTCGTAAAAAAATACTCCTGATTTATGTCATCAAATTGTCAGTTTCCAAAATCCAAAGGTTAATATACTATTAGCATATATAGACATATAGTACTCCCTTTTAGTAGCCTTGATATATAAACATCTATAATTACAGGATTATAACAATCACTTTGTATTAGAAATTTCTACAAAGAATAAGTTACTTGCTAATAAACATATGAACAAATTTGTTGAGCCAAACCTGCTTTGATTCTTGGCTTCTAGTCGTGAATCTTATTTAATTGATAATATATATACATGATGAAGAGAAGTCGTGCTACTAGTTTTACCAGTGTCCTGTATTTTGAGACAACTGATAATTAATAAGCCAATATGCTGCATCATCCTTGTCCAGGGAGGGAGCATCCGGCAGGAACTATATTATATGCTCAAAGATGAGAAGGATGTTTACTTTGCATTTGGAAGTGTCCAGGACCATGGGGCTAGCAAAGCCAGCCAGGGAATGCACTCATCAAAGTTTTGCCTGAACATTGCTGGGGATACCCCTTCGTCAAACCGCCTATTTGATGCGATAGTGAGCCATTGCATCCCTGTTATCATCAGCGATGACATTGAGCTACCATACGAGGATGTGTTAGACTATTCAAAGTTTTCCATCTTTGTTCGCTCATCTGATGCCGTTAAAAAGGGTTACTTGATGGGACTGCTTAGAGGCGTAAGCAAGCAAAAATGGACAAGTATGTGGGGGAGGCTGAAAGAGGTGGATAAACATTATGAGTACCAATATCCATCCAAGAAGGATGACGCAGTCCAGATGATCTGGGAAGCATTGGCAAGAAAAGTGCCAGCAATCGGACTGAAGGTGCATAGATCTAGTAGATTTTCAAAATCTGACAGAGGAGGCAAATAAAAGGAAGGGTTGTATCTATAATCCTGTCTTATCTCTAGGCTAATCTAACATAGCATTTTGCTGACATAGCCCGCTGGCTCTCAGGTCCTTGATAGAACAGATTGACTGGAACAAAGAAACTGTGTACTGTAAGCTAAGAGCAATCTTGTTAGCCGTTTCATAGAAAAGGAAAACAACTCAGGATTTGTTAGTACAGTTGAGTTGTATACTAGCAACACAGTCTTGATGTTTTGTGATATTTGTCCAAGGTAATTTTGAAATAGGAATATAGTTTTGGTATTTCTGAACACTTACACCAATCCACGTTTTTCTCTGTCTTGTATGTTTAACACTTGTATGTTGAAATAAATGTATGTTTCTGAACTACAGGCATATGCTGATATATCATTCAGCCAGTCTGCCATTTTGCAGTTGGTATATGCTGATGTATCATTTCAATCTGTACTACAGGTTTTAGTTTTCATTTCATACTTGGCGCCAGTTGGTAGTTAACTGAGAAGTTGATTGTGAATGCATGCTTCATTCTGAAAAAAAAGTTGGATATGGCTTTCAGCTACAGACATGCATCAAATTGTCATGTTCTTCCCTGCCTCCATGGAGTGGACATCGTAGAACAACAGTTAAAACTAAGGACTTCATCGCACAACAAACTTTTGTGCTTGATTTTTTATTGGATTTTTTTTATATGGAACATGCTGTACAACTCGAATTTGCAATTGGGTTGTGGTTCCGTGAGCTATTAGAACAGCAAAACCATTCATCGCATCACCATGTACTGTATTTGTTTGGTTACAAGTTTACAACTGCAAATAGCTAGGGGACATTGCATGTCATTTCCATCCAAAACAACAATCTACGTCTCTAGTAATCTGGATGCCATCACGCCAAACAACTTAGCTTGTATATGCCACCTTATTATATTCAGAGTAACTAAAAAGTTGGATCAACAAAATAATATGTTAATTCAACGTGTTCAAAATAAAACATTCTAAAAAAAGAAAACGAACCTAAAAATGAATCGACCGTCAAATAATCAAACACCTCCATTTGCTCTCTACACACACTAGCGTTTTGAGATGTACTGGCTGAACAATGTTCAGTTCGCTGATAAATGACACACATACATGTAAAATATTTACATAACAAGAAGCTAGACACTGCTTTACATAAAATGCACAAAGTTTTTCTCTTTAGCTACATTTTTCTCAAACCATATGTATATAGCATTTGCGATACAAGAGAAGCAACCTTTGACGAGTCTGAATCAGATGGCCATAGCTGTGGGCCTCCTTTTTCTCTTCATCGTCGTCTCAACCTTGCTATTGTGCTAAACCAGTAAGAACAACAATTACTATATGACCGAAGGCACAACATCCGTTTGCTCTCCACCTCGTCCACCTAGAAAATCACCTCCTCGACAACCACCGCTTCCCTCAATAACATGCTGAACATTGTGTATGCCCTGGTAAGAGGAAGAGGGGGCGGCCCTTGGCCTGACCATCCTATTCAGTACGACGATCTATCCATGGTTTAGTAGTCAAAGTAATTTTACCAATGCTGAAGTTGAGGAACGCCATGCCTCCTCCCTCTCATTATTCTTTAATGTTAGTGTTTATTCTTTGTATTGATGATAAAGTTTAACTTAATCTATAGAAAGTTTTTATATATATATTTGATGTGAATAGAACATAATTAGACCACAAAAATATTGTATTATTCGTTAGTTTTTAACATAGAGTTAAGTCATCAATATCAAATTACTCCCTCCAGATTAGACGTCGTCAACTTGTTTAGCTACATTGATCATTTGTCTTATTTAAAATATTAATTCAAATACACAAATTATAAGTTAGGTTTTAACTTTCTTTAATGATAAATAAATTATAACAAAATATCTGATAACTTTTAATTTTTTTGAGTAAGACGAATAATTAATTATAATTTAAAAAAGTCAACTGTGTCAACAATTTAAATCCGAAAAAAAAAATATAAATATGAACTTCTTCTGCCCTTCTGCAGTGAGGACGTGAACACCATGGGTCCATGGCAATGCCGGTCCTGTGTAGTTGTGATGTTCATCCATACGAAACAAGTGTGCCTTTAGTTTATTTAGAGACTCGATGATGTATTATGATATCTGCTATTAATGGTATCGAATAAAAACTTCACTGCAACCATAAAAAATCATGATCTTACTTTTTTAGAAAAATATAGGATAGTGCAATCCATTTTGTACTGCATGACGTTGAAGCTTAGTGATATTTAAGGGAGCATTGGCCCCTCTGTCATCACTAATTCTTTACTGAATAAAAGTAATACGATTACTCATATTTTTTTAGACAAAGTTACTAGGATGGCCCCTCTTAATTTTAGCTAAAGCTTCGACACTAAGCAAGGGGAATGTGCCATCGCTATTGTCCGACGATGAGGCCCAGCGGTAGCAAATACTGAGGTGCATCTATATTGGGCTCCTAACTATAAGGATGCTGTCACATCACACATGTCTAACATGAAACAAGAATAATGGGAAAGACAACATGCAGAATGGTTCCCATGAAGAAGTGAATACGTAAAGATTTAGAGGGTGTTTGTTTTATTTAGGAGCTAAAGTTTAGCCCCTAAAGCTAAAGTTTAGTTCTCCCCTTTAAAATGACTCCTTTGCCCTTAATTCCAGAGGAGTGTTCTGATAACCATGGCGGCCATGGTTGCCTGGATCCGCACTGTGTTGTCGTGTGAGTGTGCGATGAGTATGAGAACTACCATTGCACGGAGACCACGAAGGAGCTCAACGAGTGCGACAACGGCCTCGCGTCGCATCTGAGCGAAGATAAAGGCTCGGGCGGCAGCCGGAGAGAAGGGCTCTACGGCCATGAGCCTGCGGCGAGGAGGGCGACAGCGGCAACGGGAGAAAGCCGACTGCGCATGCAGGGTTGGACCAGCGGCAAGAGAAACGTAGTCGAGGGAAGGGGGGGGGGGGAGCGAAGGGCGAGCTGCTGAACAAGGAGGCAAGGGTATGGGACGTCCAGCTCGAGCTCCAAGGCATTTTTAGCTCATTTTAGCACTAAATTGGGGGCTAAAGTTTTACTTTTCTTTTAGTCCCTTTTCTCTATATAGGCTAAACTTTAACACACATGTTAGGTAACCTCAGAGTTAAAGTTTAGCACAAAGAAACATACATCTCTTTAGAGCAACTTCATTTATATGCTCGTTTAGATCCAAGCGCAACAATTTCCGAAGAGTACTACGCGTTGCTGCAATCTCATAAAGCTACAACAACTCAAAAATTTCACCAAGACGCATCGAATAAAGCTTGAGTAGCTTCTCGCTGACAAAACCTGCAGCACACGATATTTTGAAATGGAAGTACTAATAAACCCAACTTGTTTCACAATAGATCTTGCCAACACGTGGCAGAATCACCGTTCCAAAAGAGGTTACAAACAAGGTTACAATAACGTCATTTCAACAAGCATTTTGTTAGTTTTGCTGTTGTCAGGTGACACCATTCAGAAAAACAAAGGCAGCAGAAATGCAGCGCACGGAGAAAAATTCTGAACATCCAAGTTCAATACTTCTGGAAGGCAGGTAACCTCATAGTCCTGCTTAAAACAGAAAGCCAAAGGTACCTAGCATCGGAATCACAGTTGTTTTCACAGGAATGTGTTAATGGTATTCATTGAAATTCAACATATGTAAAAAAATTTCAGCATACCATCGTCCTTAACCAACAAGCACAGATATGTTGTTGACACGAGGGAGAAACATAAAAGAATATGCATAAAAACATACATTGCACTGGGTTGATATATTAATTATAGAAGGTAGATAAAGGGATGTGAGATATCCAAGACACTTCTGTTCAGGAACATGCACCTGAATCAGGGCCATTTGTATTATATAAAAAGAAAAAAGAAAAAACAGAACAGAAGAAAACTAGTTCTCTGATTGAAACAATCGAGAAAATTACATCAGGTTAGTAAACTAACAACATCAAACTACTTACCGATACAATACAACTAGTGGACAGAACAACCAGACAACTCGTTCCTCCTTAATGATGACTGGATTGAAACCCTACTTTGATGGACTGAGTGAGTGACTGTTTAAAATCCAAAGCCACAAGTCCTAAATCGAGCTTACTAAAGACTACCATGTTTTTTTTTCTTGTGGATTAAAGGGAATCTTCTTATACCTCTAAAGAAGCCACCACAAGTACACACACACACACAAAAAAAAAAAAAAAACAAAAAAACAAAAAAACAAAACACACACACACACACACACACACACACACACACCAAGCAATCCTCCAAACACGCCTGCTGTCTATTCTACTATCTTGTTCTGTTTGGGTAACCCTCCCCCTGTTCTTCCTTGCTATCCCTCTAGTCTCCAGTCTCCACTTCTTGTCTCGTCACTTCCAACTGTTTCGATACCAGCAACCAACCCAGATAGTCTCATCTTCTTCCAACTGACCTGCAATATCCTACCCATAGACCTCCTCAATACCTAAACATGACCAGAGCAGACACACATTTGATACCAATTCCATTTTTTTTTAAAATATGGCCCAAAGCAGTAAGCCAAAATTCAAGCCTAACAATGCACATCCTTACTTTTTAAGTACTAGTTTTTTTTGCACATGCGACACGCACATGCTATTATTCATTCAATAATATATACTAATAATGTTTTATTATGAATAAATTTTTTACACGTGTGCTATTATCCATCCAAATAATATATATTAATAATACTTTATTAAAAAATGCATATCTAATACTTCTGTTCTTAAATGCTCTCTTTATAACAAGGCTTGCACATATGTGAAGATTTTATTTTAAGAATAAAAAATTATAAAAAACATAGACAATATAATGTAGTTAAACTCTATTTGGATATAATCATTAATCTCATATATCATGTACTTATTTGACACATCGTGGTCTCCAAATATATTTGTCCTAATCAGTATTTATCTATCTATGCAACCTAGAGTTGTCCCAAACAGTTGTCATACAAATAAAATAAAATAAAACAAAAGAAGCAAAAAACTCAGAATATCAGTTAAACTAACATTCCTTGAGAGGTCGAGTAATTTGCACGTGCAACACGCACGCTATTATTGTTTTATGAAGTTATCATGCACTTCCTCTATTCTAAAATAATATAGTAATTTGAACATCGGCAATGGCGTAGGGGGGCCTAACCTGTGTGATAACGGAGACTGTGGCGTCACTGGCGCGGCTCCAAAATGACGATGAGATTAGCATTTTGATATCTGAATCAAGCTAGGTCAGCTGCATATAAAGCAGTATCATCAATGTCATGGAGTCATGCAAACACCGGCACCACCTAACTGGGACCTCACCATTGAGAAAATGACGACTGTGATGCCGCCAATGACGTGATCACATCCAGCGAACTGGAGAGTAGCCAACGACTGCAACGCCCCGGTGAAGCCGCCAATGACATGATCATCTCCGGGAAATAGGAGAGAAGCCGACAACAATCCCATATCCTGTAGAATCAGAAATTCAAACAAATCAGATTGCCATCAGGAATTATGGAGGTGTGTTTATGGAAATTAAGAAAATAGGAAGGAGATAAATAAAGACAGAAATAAAGACTTGCCTCCTGCTGCAGCACGTAGGAATCAAATTATGGAAGGGTGCTTTATGGAAACTAAAGAAATATAAGAAGGAAAGGAATAAAGACAAAAAGGAGACGTGCCTTCCAGGCATGGTTTATGGAAATTTGAGGGCGTAAATTAAAGGCAGGATGAGTTCAGATACGGTAGGCAGGTATGCCTCTCGTGCGGTGAAAAAAGTCGAGATTTCTGGCCAGATTATGTGTATTTTCTTGTAAACATGGACATGTAACACTATTTATGGGTCCAAACTTTATCTAATAGTCAGATTTGAATCAACGGGTAGATACAAGGAAGGAGAAATGAGTGGGTAGACTACCTCAGAGTAACATATAGAGAAGTATGTTTAGTGTTTATAGTATAGATATCAATCTAGAATCTTTTTTTATAACCATAAAGAACTCTTTCTGATAATTAAATACAATGATTTCTTTCACTCATGTACATACATATACATCAGAGTGCACCTGGAACCATTGATACAACCATTTGAATAAGATAGTTTCATGCTTTAAAGCTAAAAAAATGAAGATATACGGAACATCTATGCAACAAATGTCGGCCACCTTATAATTTGTGTGTTACGTACCATACCCACTCCTCTTATTTGTCATTGGATCAATTTGTAAATATCTTTTTAATCACTCGATTAGTCCCAAGTTCAATTATTTATCATATTTGATCAAGTACTTTTCAAGAGTTTAATATTATATAAATGCTAAATCTCTATCTTATGGTATTTCAAAATTTCAGGTTGTTAAAATGGTCTTGTTTCTGTTAACAATTTATATTCTTGTCAATGCTAAATCTTTTTTATATCATAAAACCTTTTTTATAATTAAATAAAACAATTTCTTTCAATCATGTACATGTACATCAGGACATACTTGAAATCATCGGTAAGAACATTAAATAAGAGAATTTTTTCCTATAAGTACTTCAGGAGCCAAACAACTATTATGATCATGAACCCCTCAAATCTCACTTGAAAACACTAACAAAAATAGAAGAATCAACTCACCTTACTATTGCGCATTGTAGAAAAACACTCAGAGCTTATCAGTCCAAATCAGGGGAGATCGGGCATTTGGAGCTGGGGTAGGAGCCGATTATGTTGGTCGTTTGTCGTAGCCGGCAGAAGTCGACTCCAACTGCCGCCAAGCACAATAGACACATTGCTTGCCTGCTCTTATCGGCTATCGTGTCGCGCCCGAAGGATGCCGACCTTGCCACGAGGGTGGTGGCTGGAAGTCGACGTTGCCGCGAGGCTGCTGAGTTGTGGCAGGACATCGACCTTTTTTGCTCATGAGCTATACGGCGGGTGGACCTCGACCTCAACCATGCCGTGAGGGTGTCGGCAGGATGACGATCATCGTGAGGGTGTTGGCTGCTGCAGGACGCCCACCACAGAGCTAGAGTGAGAACAAGGAAGAAGGCCAGGAAGGAGAAAATCGTCATTTAGGAGAATAATATAGAATTTAGAAAAGTAAAACCAAATTAAATAAGATACAATTAAGAAAGGAAGATATTTAGGGATGTGTCTCACGTATGCATGCAACATGGGAAAGAAATGACCAATGCGGAAGGAGAGAAAAGAGGAAATTACACACACAATTATTATGGAAGGGAATAATTAAGGATAGTAATTAATGTGAGCATTAAAAATGCATAAATTAAGAAAAATATGTGCACGTGATTTCTATGGAAAATAAATGTGGGATTACGGGATGTTATGGAAGGTTTATGTTTATATGAAATGTGTATGCGTAGTTTAGGGGAATCAATCTACCATACAAAAATGCGTGTGCGGGTAGAATCCTGGGTGCAATAAGTCTAAAAATTGGATATCCCTTGAGTGATTTGGCAGTATAAATTGGGTGTAAGAGATGTAACATGTAAACATCTTGTGGGACCAGGTTTTAATCCAAGGGCTTGATGAGTTAGTCTCATTTAGATCCAAGGATCCAGATTGGTGGGTATTAAAATTTCGTTGGTGAGAAATAGATCGCAGGAACTCCTTCTTTATTAGTTTAGATGTAAATCATTAGTGACGCAATTGTACGACTAATTGAAGGCATCCAATGGATAACAGATAATAAATCTTAATGGTCAGTAGATATAAAAGCTTAATGGTCATGTGAATGCAACAAGTAGTTTGCATCCATCAGCATTATATTAAATCACAAAGCCCAGGTAGTAATGGGAAGAAACTACTAGGCTAAACCAAGGTACCCCGAGCAGATAACAGAAAAGGTTTGAAAAGCATCAATATGTTGCAATGGCCAGATATTCTTCACAATCTACATCACTATGTCAACGAAAGGCTTGGGAAAGGTCGCTGTGTAAAAGATAATAAAATCAGTCAAACTAAACGATGAACCGTAACCTAGCACGAGCTTAAAAAAACAACTAAATGTAAAGGTTTTATTAAAAGCTCAGAGAAACGAAAGAAAGACAAACGACGAAAATCTTGTGAACTGTTGTGTTGTTTGGGTGAGCCCGCGCGGCCATCATCGCGCGCGCTCCGACCGCAGGCAATCGTCATCGCGCGCCGCCGGCGGCACCCGCGGAAGCCAAACGCCGCCTCTTTGTTTCCACCGATCCGCGCTACCATCCCACGAACAACCCTCTGAAGGGCCGCACGGGGGCAACACGGATGCGGCGGGAGAGGCGACTCCGGCCGCCGCGGCGCCATCCGGACGGCTCGCTCGGATAAGATCAAGTAGTGTTCGTGAGGGCCGAAACCCTAGCTTCTTCCTCCTTCCACCATGGCCTTTTTATCACAGATTCACAAGGAAGAAGACTTCGGGCCTCATTACCGCCATTGATTCCAAAGAAAGGCCCAGTTCAACATGAAGCGTTAGACGGCCTCATAACCTTATCTGACTGCCTTGTAGACCCTAGTCTTCTATACAGGCCCACAAGTCATTCTCCTAGCCGCAGTGACCACACAAAACCCTAAACGGTTCCAAGCTATAAAAGCCCTCTCTCCTTTGGCTCCCCCTCCCTTCGCCGCCACCTCCCCCAAGCCGCCAAAGCCCTAGCGCGCCGCCGCCGCTGCGATCCTAGCACCCCTCACCGCAACCATGGCTGCCCCGCTCACCCGCCCGGCGGCGGGCACCGTCCAGTGCTTCGGGCGCAAGAAGACGGCTGTGGCCGTGGCCTACACCAAGCCCGGGCGCGGGCTGATCAAGGTGAACGGCGTCCCCATCGAGCTGATCCGCCCGGAGATGCTCCGCCTCAAGGCCTTCGAGCCGATCATGCTCGCCGGGCGCAGCAGGTTCAAGGACATCGACATGCGCATCCGCGTGCGCGGCGGAGGGAAGACGTCGCAGATCTACGCCATCCGCCAGGCCATCGCCAAGGCGCTCGTGGCCTACTACCAGAAGTACGTCGACGAGGCCGCCAAGAAGGAGGTCAAGGACATCTTCGCCCGCTACGACCGCACCCTCCTCGTCGCCGACCCCAGGCGCTGCGAGCCCAAGAAGTTCGGTGGTCGCGGTGCCCGCGCCAGGTTCCAGAAATCGTACCGTTAAGCGGGAGGGCAAGTCCGGATCGTTTGTCTGTGTTATCGCAGTCGTCTTCTGTTATCAAATGGAACTGGTCGCCTGGTTTTATATCTAGTTGTTGCTTTATCTTACTTCAAAAAAGTTTAGACATTTTAATCCTAGCTCGTACCTGATATTGTGAAATGAATGGGATGAGATGTTAAAGACTAGTGGGTAGTCTCTGGAATATGGTTTTGCGTGTTACCTATGCTGTGGAATCATGATATGTTCGCCTTATATTATATTTATGCTATGTATGGATAGTGTTTCAATTCTACTCGACTCAATCATATCCTGGCTCTGTTTACTTGCTATTGGTTTGGGATTATTCTCAGTCGAATGCATGACCAAACTATAATGGTTTATTTGTAACTTGTGACTATTGAGCCCTAGGTAATGCATTGGAAATGTACTTTTGACATTGTGATATGAGTGGGATGAAATGTTGACGGTTACTGGGTAGTCTTTAGAATATGGTTTTGCGTTTACCTATGCTGTGGTATCATGATATGTTTGCCTTCTATTTATGTTATGTTTGAATAGTGCTTCAATTTTACTTAGACTCTTCAATTTTACTTAACTCGATATGGTCCTGGCTTATTGTTTTCTTGTGCTGTTTAGTCCACAGTCCAGCTACTTTCTTTCATTGTTATTGGCTGATTAGGTTAATGGTGGTTACTAGTATATCTGGTGAGGTGTAACATTGGATTGTTTGAATCTGTTTGATTGAGTTAATTAGAACTAGCAACTTGCATTCAGTTCACTAGGGATTCATACAGAAAATGTGGCCTAGTTAAAGTCCATCTTGTACCCACAGATTTTGTTGATTGGAAACCTGAGGATTCACTTCTGTTCACTGGAATTTTAGATTGTGAGTTAATATGACATGTACCACATATATCTGGTGGAGTGTAAAATCCTTACTGCCGTTTTGTTGATGTGGTTCCATCCGTATGTTCATTGTGCTGTGCCTAGTCACTTTGAAGCTTAACAAAGTATGGATTGTTGCCTCTGGTTAGGTGTCATTGTTCTGAATGGTATTGTTCTATCATTTTCTGTTTTCTACTTTGTATCACTCAACCAGCTTTGCATACTTGTTTTGTTTTAGAGATTCAGAATTTGTCTCAGGACTGTTGAGATAGGCACAAAGCTTTGTTACACAATATTTGTACACTAGTGTTTCTGTCTCTAAAATAGAGAGTAGAATGAGTTCTTTGTAAATGCTTGTCTTGCTCGAGTTTTGGATGATTGTTGGAAATGATCTCTTGCCTGACTGTTTCTCTATATTTGTGAAAATTATTGCTTGCTTTCTTATTTTGTTTTTTAGCACTTTGGAAACATCCAAAGTAAGGATACACTCTTATCTAGTGGTTTGACAAATTTGTTTTTTGATGGTGCTCATTTTGATTAAAGTAGATGTCTCTTGTCATTTGTTGCATTTGGATTTCAGTGTGTTGTGGTTATCAATTTTATGCCGTGAGTTATTTTGTTGGCCTGTTGGAGGCTTTACTGACTGATGGAGTCAACAGATGGCGTTGGGACTTTGCTGCTCAAATATCGTAATTATCTAATCAAATGCGGGAGATTACCTATGGATCAACTGATTTCAGTTATATATGTCCAGCTTGTTTGTTTTAGATTGGTAGTCTTTATGAATGAAGCTGAAGTGTATTAGAGCTTCATATTGCTATCTTAAATGATAAGCACTGCCATGTCACCCGGATTGAGACTCCTGTACTTTCAATTCAAAGCCAAACGAAAACGTGATCCGGAATAGTGGACAAGTGACACTACCTCATTGCTGTTCGATTCCGACCTCCTTCACCGTTTGGCTTCAGAGACGCGAGGTGGCCTGACGTAGACGTAGCAGGCAGGCAGACCAGGAGACGAAATGTTCTCCCACCGTTTAAGTGTTGTTCGTACGGCTCACCGAGTGCATGTGCTTCCCCATTCGCTTGCGTGTCCATCTGATCGATATTGAGTGGGACTGAACTATTTCAAGCGAAGGGCATGCTCATTTGGATGCCGCTGGCGGCGTTGTTGTCACGCACATTAAAAAGCAGCGTGTTCATCAAGAGAATGTGTTGACCACCTCTCTTCTTAGTGCGGCCATAGAAAGGACGGGGCTGGACCGATCGTCCATGGTCCATGCCAACGAGATGGGGGCGTGGATGTGGATGGATAATCCTTCCCGGAGAGACGAAGCAAAAGAGTGGCGACAGGCAGGGCGCACCACCCGTTCGACGAAATGTGCCACAGGTGAGAAGTATTCGTTACTTTTGGAAATTTTCAGAGTGTAATAGATGGAAACAACAACTTTTTTTTTTTCCTGTGAAAACAACTTTTACAGTATAGAGAATAGAGATACATTTGTTGTTGAGATATATTGGCAAGGAGGAAAAGTCAAACCTAAACTTCTAAAGCACCAGAAATCATGGGGACCCTTGACTTCTAGTAGATATTTTTCCTTTCCCAAGAGTAGATCTGACCCTACTATTGTCGCCATTTGTTTTTGGGCATGTTCGTCTGCCTGTGATACTTCATCTGGCGAACCGAAGCTCCTTGTGCTTGTGCAACCTAGACTCCAAAAGCTTTGACTCGCACAAATTGTATAGGAGAAAATGAGGGCCACGTTTGGAGATGGCACAAACAAAGAAGCTGAGCGTCCACCGATCTGAGCTCCAGGTATCTACTTTACTATTAGCCATGGATGTAATATATTGTTCCTTGCTTCGGATATATTTCCTCATTTCTCTAATATTTACACCTTCTGCTTTCTCCCCATTCTTTTAGCAAATAACTAGGGTTTATTCCAACCATTCTCAGGCACCTAAGGCGGAGTATCCAAAAATACAGATCATATTTACCTTATATTTCTATTGATAAAGGAGACAAAGGAACACTTGCTTTTAATTGGGAAAGAAACAAGAACACTGTTAGTTCTTTTTCCGATTGACGTACAAGTATGTTGATTTTTGCCTTAACTAGATGTCCTGTGTTCACATTTAGACATTTAGTTTTCTAGTTTTTTCTGCACTTCCAAGACAAATAGTGTTCTTGGTGTTGTCAAGGATTATCCTTTTTTATTGTAATATAAAAAGTACAGTTCTTGCACATGTATATATCATATTTTCCCTGATTCTATCACAATGTCACAAATGTTTTCCTTCTTTTTGTCTCATTATTATTTTTGGACCAAGAAATTTGCTAGAGTATCTTTGCAAAGATACAACAGAATTTGCTAGAGTATCTTTGCAAAGATACAACAGTCTCTAATGGCAATGAACAACAGCTAGAGTACCTGTTTTTCTTTGGTTAGATATTGCCAAGAACAGAACTTCAATTTTCCCGTATCATCACTCGCTACTTAAATCACGTCTATCTGAACATTGCTGCAATACTCATACAGAAGCAGCAAATTCAGAAAGAACTAATAACATGTGAACATAAGAAATATAGGATCAAGGTACTTAATGCTACCTGTAAATTTTATTACTCGGCATAATTCATTTGTTTCTTTTTGAAAATAGCAGGTTCTTTGAAATTCAACTTAATTGAACAAAAGAGAGAGTTTCAAAGTACTGTTTGGCATGGAGGCTGCTGTAGTTTCTGGAATGTTGAAGATTGTGAGCAATAGGTTAGCCCCATTGGTAATCAAAGAGTACACTTCTATCATGGGTGTGAAAAAAGATCTCCAGGAGCTCCAGACTCTAGTTCAGGAGATCAATTATTGGCTTGAAAGCACAGGAGATAAAACTATGGGGAGTGGACCGCCATTAAGGTGGCTCAAACTATTGAAAGATGTGACTTATGATGTCGATGATATTATTGATGAGTTCCATTTGGAGGCTGAGAAACATGAAACTGACGGTGACATCGGCAAGCATATTATCTCCAAATATCTGTGCAGAAAACCAACATCACTTCTGCTTCAATGTAAGACTGCCCACAAGATCAGAGCAATCAAGAATAGATTGGCTGCCATTGTGAGGCAAAGGACTAATGTCAGCGCAATAGTAAACAGTTTACCAGTTGGTCATTCTATTCGGCACATAGTCAAGACAACTGGTGAAACAGCATCATTGCCCATCGTGGATGCAACATCAGTAATCGGAAGAGACCAAGAGAAGCAGCAGATAATCTCTAAGCTGTTAGAGACTCAAGGCCAACAGAAACTTAAGATAGTGTCCATCATTGGACTTGGTGGCTCTGGTAAAACTACTTTGGCTAACCTGGTTTTCAATGATTTTAACATTGTAGAGAAGCACTTTGGAGCTAGACTATGGGTTCATGTGTCGCAAGAATTTGTTATAGAAAGTCTCATCAAGAAACTGTTTGAATCTATTGCTGATAAAGATCCTGGACAACATGCCTTGCCATATATGACCAAACGAATCAAAGAAGAGTTGACTGGAAAGAGGTTTCTGCTTGTATTAGATGACGTTTGGACTGAATCTCGAATTCAATGGGAAGACTTCATGGTGCATCACCTGGGAGCAGGATTCTAATCACTGCTCGCAGTAGAAAGGTTGCGGAAACAGTGGGATCCAGTGACCAATTTGTCTTGCCATTCTTATCTCCTGATGACAGCTGGCAACTGTTCCAACAAAGCTTAGTAATTCCTGCAAAAGGTTTGGAATTGGAATATGTAGAGGTCGGAAAAGAGATTGTGAGAAAATGTGGTGGGATTCCACTAGCCATTAAAGCTCTGGCAGGTGTGCTCTATGGTAAGGAACGGATAGAAGAGTGGAAATCCTTGAGAGACAGCAATTTATTAGATGTTGAGGGTGAAGATAGTGTATCAGTATCTGCATGCTTGAGGTTGAGCTATTTCCATTTGCCATCACATTTGAAGGAGTGCTTCAAATTATGTTCTGTGTTTCCTAAAGGTCACGAAATTGATAAGGAAAAATTGATTGACCAATGGATTGCTCATGATATGATCACTGCAGTGGATGGTGTTGACTACTTGGAGTATACTGGCCAAAGATGCTTTGACTCTCTCGTGAAAATGTCTTTTCTGCAAAATGTAGATGAATATAATGGGAGAGTAATATGCAGGATGCATGATTTGGTTCATGATCTTGCCCGCTCCATCTTGGGCGATGAATTGTCACTTGTTGTGCCAATGGAATCGACCAGTTCTGTAACGAGCTACAGGTACTTTTCTTTGATTGAAGATTCAGTAAATCTTCCGTCCAAAAATATTTTTAGAAAAACACGTGCTTTGTATATCGCTGTGGATGATGATTTCAGACTCGGAAAGACATTAAAGAATGCCAAGCACTTGCACAGTATCACTGTGAAACCTTTCCATGCAACATCAACGCCAGTAATCACTGGAGTACTACGAATAAAACATTTGAGGTATCTTTGCATTTCATTTGTGAGTTTTGAGACAATCCCGGAGGCTATTTCAGAACTTAGGAGTCTGCAAGCTCTTCATGTAACTAACTCTCTATTTCTTCAAAAGTTACCTGAATCCATTGGTAAGCTGCAGAAATTGAGAACACTGAACTTTTCAGGTTGTAAAGGGCTACTCAGTATACCAGATTCTATTGGTAACTGTCACACGATTTCAAGCATTGATCTTTGGGGTTGCTTTAACATTACAGCATTGCCAAATTCCACTGGCAATAATAAAAAGCTAAGAGTGTTGGGACTTGGTCATACTAGAATTGAGAGGTTACCATCAAGAATCATAACACTAGGTAATCTAGAGTATTTGGACCTTCGATGGTGCAAGTCCCTGGTAGATTTGCCCGAAGGCATTGAAAACTTGAAGAAGCTTCAATTACTGAACCTAGATGAATGTGATAATTTGAGAGCCATGCCGATAGGCATTGGACGGCTCAATCGACTACAGAATCTGAGTATATTTATTGTAGGAAAGGATGAAACAGCTGCACGTATATCGGAACTTGGAAATATAGCTAGGAACAGTGTGAATCTTACTATCAGAGGTATTGTGCATGTTGTGGATCCGAATGATGCGTACAAGGCATGCTTGGAACAAAAGACTAACTTACAGAGGCTGCAGCTAAATTGGGGGAGGAGCGATGTGGATGGGATGAACATTGAGTTGGAGCAGGCTGTACTGGATGGCCTGGAACCACCTCTAGGGATTAAAGAGTTATACATTAGGCAGTACGCAGGTGGGCGATATGCGCGGTGGATGCTCACGCAAGTTACACCACAGGAGGTTTGTCAGTTCCCATTTTTAACCTTTATGAAGCTATCAGATCTTCCAAACCTGAAGGATCTGAAGGGCCTTGTCAAATTGCCTTGTTTGGAGGATCTTCGTCTGCTGGAGATGCCTTCTCTTGAGAGCATAAGTGGAGGCCCATTTCCTTCACTGGTGAAGTTAAAATTATTCGGACTGCCGAGTCTGAAAGAGATGTGGATGGTAACAGCAAGTACGTTGGCTATCAGAGACGAGGGAGGAAGCTGTAGCGATCCTCATCAATTGAGGCAAGTGCTAATTGGTACTCGTCTATCACATTTAGAAATAGAGCGATGTCCTAAATTGATAGTTAAGCCGTACTTGCCATTATCACTAGAGAAGTTCACATTGTTTCAGAGCAATGAGCAACTGCTGCAATCGCTGTGCCTAGGCCAAGGGTCCTCTTCGTCCTCCAGTTGTCTACCCTCTTTCAGGTTTTCCCACCTCAGGGAGCTTGAGCTATGGTACATGACGGCGCCATTGCCGCCACCAGAATTAGGATCTGAACGTGGTTGGGAGCTATTGCAACACATGACTGCACTTGAGTCACTGCATATTTGCAAGTGCGATTCCGTGGCTGAGTTGCCAGAGAGCATGCGGAGCCTTACGTCCCTCCAATCTCTGTGTATTGATGGGTCCTCAGCTATTCATGTGCTGCCTGAGTGGCTGGGGGAACTCCGGTGTCTTCAAAAGATGATTATCAAGAGCTGTGATAGCCTGAGCGGACTTACCCAATCAATGGGTTACCTCACCTGCCTCCAGGTGCTCCGAATAGAATGGTGTGATGCACTTGACCAATTGCCTGAATGCTTGGGGCAGCTCTGCTCTCTACGCAAATTTGTGATTCAGCATTTGCGCAGTCTTACTGGCCTGCCCCAATCTATGTGCCGCCTGAATTCCCTTGAACAGCTTGTGATCCATGATTGCCCGGGCATCAAATCCTTGCCGGAGGGGATTAAAGACCTCACCGCTCTCCAGCAAGTGGACATCTCATGCTGCCCTGATCTAGGGAGGCGTTGCAAGAGAGAAAAGGGGGAGGACTGGCACCTCATCTCCCACATATCTCATCTAGTTATTTGTTAGATGGGGAGGGGGGCGGGAGACTGTCTTTTAGCTCTTCATCTACCAAAAACAAAAGTACTATCTTATTTTAATCAACAATACATTAAGACATGCGTGTACATGTACATGCATCACGATTGGTGAGTTTATTTTATTATTACACCTCAAGGCACAATCCCCTTGTGTAGATTCGCTGCAGAGCTCATTTTCTGATTCCTTTTAATTCTTTGCAAATGTTACAGGTCCCATACTCACTTTGCACGTTTGACCTGGACTTGGGGATGCACACTTTCTGGTATCCAAACTCCAAAAGGTCTGATTATCGCAGAGAATTTTGAGGTACTACATTCGTGAGCAGTCATGCACACTTTGTTATGAATTAAAAACTTTGAGAAATATCCTTGATATCATGACATATGATGTGAGAATGCAAGTCAAAGCTGATTCCTACTACCAGCTTTGACATGAACTAAAGTATTACTGCTTATGATTCCCATGTCCTTTTTCTTTCTTGACCATCTCATTTCATGGAGGAATATATTGAACTGCCCTGTTATGTAATTGTATTAAGTGCAGAAATATGTACTATCAAATTCAATGTGTTTTATTCGAAGCCCCCAGAACAAACGACGGGTCTCCCTTACATAATCAAAATTCGTATTCCAGGCATTCTGCTGTTTTATTGAACTTCTACAGATGCATAGTGGGCACATAAATATTTTTTTGCTCCTCACTCTATGGTGCTACTACTGTGCATGCTTATTGTTGCGGTGTCGCCTCCGCCGTTTACAATTTTATTACATCCGTAGATGCTGCCTTTAATTTGTCGAGCTTGGTTCCAGAGTGATGGTGCATGTGTACTTTGCGCGAAACGTTCTACTACCTGGTGCATGCATCAGGGTTCGCTAATTAACTTGTGGTATCTTCAACGGCAGCCGACACCACCTCGGTCTTTTCGGTTTCTTGGTCGGCCTCGCTGGGCACCTTGACTCTCATCTTGCTGACGCGAAACATGGCCAAATGGATGTCGCCTGCATGCATGCCACACATGAAACAAACCCATCACAAAAGGCACAAAGCAGAGAGTCCCATCTTCTCTGAAAATCTTTGTAACAATTGCTTGTAACATTATCTAACCGAAGATGAGCAGGCTGCCGGGTTCGATGGGGATGGGGAATCCAGGGACGAGGCGGCGCTCGTTGATGTAGGTGCCGTTGGTGCTGTCCAGATCCGTCACCAACAGCCTCCCGTCCTTCTTCTCCAGCCGAGCGTGCGTGCCAGATACTGCATTCCTCAAATTACGCGTGCAGCAACTACACAGTCAGATCAATCATACTCGAACAATCGTTCCTGAACTTGCCAAATAGACAGCCGACGAGCCTGTGACTGAGTTTTGCAAGAACTGACCTGTGGCCACTGGGAGAACGATGTCTGCCGTCTCAGCAACCCGGCCAACGGTCACCGAATCCTGGACACCACATGCATCGCTTGTCAAGATAACTAGTACACCACATTTTGCAGTTACATCTCATAATGTTCTGTCTGCTAAGCTGCTAACTTTAGCTGTTCATAGAACACAAAACTGCCAAGCTACCTAGAGAAAAAGTGGCAGGGGTGCATTGCTTCATGATACATAGAAGAAAAAATAGCTCATTATGCTGTGGGTGGGTACTACTTAATGTTGAAATGTGGAGGTGTAAAAAGTTACATGTAACAATCAGAAATTGGTGGGTGCATGTATTGGTGGCAGCACATACGGAGGCTATCTCGAACGCGCCTGGGCGTGGAACTTTGTAGCCGATATGACGCCAATCGCCGTCACCTGAAATTGATAATGTGATATAACCAGAATGATGCTAACATCTGTCTTGCATATCAAGGCAAGCACGAAGAACGCGTTCGCATTTTTTCAGTCAGTGTTCTAGCTTTGAAAACTGCATATGGGGATGGTCAAAGATGTCTAATAGCAATGTTGCTGAACAGTATTTATTATAATGAAGAATAAATTGCAGATGGCATGCGTTTAGAGTTAGGAAGCAACACAGTTTTCAGAGGCAGTAGCAAACCTGCAGGGTCAAGAACCCATATTTCTAAAGAACGAACAGTTGATGCGCCATCAGCGGCACTGGAAGAACACCTCGGGCTACTGCTTCTGAAAGAACTCTTGTTGCTGTTCAGCTTCAGCCTTGGTGCGACCTGGCAGATCAGATGCTGCTGCTTCACGCTGAAAGTTGAGTTCTTGCAGGGAAGCCGATGATGCAAAACGAGGGAAGAGCGGATGCCATGTGGTGATGACCTCGTGGGACTGGAGAGGAGGAGCAGCAGTGAGGAGCTGGTTGCTTCCATCAGATCAGGCGCTGTTGAGCAATGGAGAAGAAGAAGGGCCCTGTTGTTTTTCTTGGAGAATCACTCATCTGTTGCTTTCTCGTTTCGTTTGTGGATCAGTGGAGATAAGAGCTCAGGCGGTTGTTGCCTCGTTTGTCCTTGCGCACAATCCTACTCCGGTGCTTACGGCCAGTCGTTCCGGTCTGTCATCTGCAACTCGTCGACGGGCCCAATATGACCATTTTTGTCACTGTAAAATGGGTTAGCCTGTACTCTAGAGATATACTGTACAATTTTTTTTTTTGGGATATATAACCTGTGAACTAATGAATAAATCAGTACAAATTCTAAGAAAGAAATAATCACCTCAAGACATCCATTATTCAAAAGAAAACAAAATCCTAAAAGAACACAGTGTCGCAATTAAACTTTTTTTTTTCTTTCAAAACTACAACTGTCTGATACTCTTGCGAGTGGTGCGAGCTTGAGAGAGTTGTAAGCGCCAGAGGGCCACGAGACAAGCTCAGACACATAAGATAGTCTCTGGTGTCGGCCCCACATGTCAGCCTCGCTGGAGTAAGCGTGGCAAGCAACTAACCCTTCGCCTCTGGAATTTTAGCGCGATACCGATTCAGATCACGCCCCGCGGCGACCAACAGAGACACCAAGCTCAAATCCCCAATCTCAGATCTCTGCTCCGCCCAAAGGTAGGATTTTATTTGCGAAGTCTTTGCGCTCGACAATCCAGATCGATCTCCATCATCCATTTACCTCATTTTTTTTTTGTTTTTTTTCCGGGCGACCGGCCGGATTCGATTCGATCAGATGGCGGCGGCATGGGCGGTACTGGCGGTGGTGATGCTGGTCGCAGCGCAGGCGGCATCGGGGGCGCCGGTGATGGCGCCAGCCTTCCTCTGGGCGCCCAAGAACTACGGGTGGGTAACTTTGCTCCGCTTCTCATTCTTGATCCTTGCTCTAGATCTCTTGTGTTAGTGGATATGGTGCGTTCTGATAATGTCTAGGGATTTCGGAAGCTCCGATTCACATAGAATGGCGTAACTTTTGTAAACTGGTACTGAATTATAGTAAAGTAATATTGACATGGCTCACAAGACAAATGCATTTTCCTCTTTTGTTTACCAAAGAGAAATAGTGCGCATTTAGTTTATTTTGTTATTGCCTTGTGAAATAGGTAAATGATGGAGCCGAGCACCACTTGTTTGGACTTTGGAGCACACACTAGTTTAGTTCATTCATTGTCAGCGCTATATCTGATCACCCACTTTTTCTTCATAAATGCATGTTAGTTCAGCATAATTTTGTCAGAATTTAGGCTTAGGGCAAATATATATGTGATTATCCTTGTGAACAACAGCTAAAAGTCCATCTGCGTTTCATGGTTTTTATCTTGTTCACTGCTGGACCACTTTGAGCACCAGCGTTAGTAGATGCAAAAAACCCTACATTTCTGGGTCCATATTAGGGATCTCGAAGCACTGTGGTTGTGATGTTTGCAGACAGTGATCTATGCTGATCAATGAGTTGCATACCAAATTACCAATAGATATGATGTAGTAACTTGGCTAGAAAAAAGAACTTCATCCTACTTTAGGTAGTACTGAAGGGGTGATGACAATACTGGATGAAAGCCCTACAACTTGTTCCCTTCATTCTTGCTCACACTGCAGTGATGGATCTTCATCAATTAGAGTAGACCAATAATGCAGAGCTTGTATTTTTGTCATCAGTTTGCTAATGTTTTGCAGATTTTTGCTCAACCTAACATGTATTCATGCACCTTACTCTTCTTGTAGGGAGCAATATTCTTTTCATCTTTTGGTGCAAATGAATTTTCCGT
This sequence comes from Eleusine indica, assembly GCA_030378355.1. Lineage (NCBI taxonomy): Eukaryota > Viridiplantae > Streptophyta > Magnoliopsida > Poales > Poaceae > Eleusine > Eleusine indica. The sequence continues at coordinate 55,066,442 of CM059494.1, forward strand.
TATGAATTCAGTTAAACAGAAATAATGACTGGTTTTTAAATGATATGTAAAAACTATCAAACCAATGCATCTTAAGCACCAGTAATTCAGATGTTTTCGGATGCCTCACTGTATTGGTTCATGTTGTTGCTGATTTGAGAAAAACTTACCTGCTCACATTGAATGTTTTATTACCTTTTTTAACACAAAAATGTTTTTTTTTTACTTTCCAATCATTGTAAGCAAGTGTATCGGAACAGAATTTTGATTACAATCCATCGGTCGTTACAGATTCTCTTCAGATGGGGCAAAGGAAGTAGTTCACTATCAGACAATCTCACCTAAGGGCTTAGCTAAATCTGTTCTTCAGGAAGGTGGCTGGTCCAACTTGGTGGTGAGTAACCATCCCATATTCGCATTGGATAAACTTAAAACTCTCATCATCTCATGATTTTAATCATGTTTTTGTGTTTATTGTTAGTGTTCAAGGGAGGATGCACATAAGGATGTTGAGGTTGCCATTGTTTTTCTTGGTTCTAAGGTACATATTTGAGGTTTTTGTATTCGTTTTAGTTGTATGGAATTATCTGGTTGCGCAATTGTCGTTTGACTTGAGTTGAAATTAAGATGCTATCTCTTTTGATATTGCTTTGTTGTTACTGACAGATGTCTGTTTTTTTTAGTTACAATCATCAGACATTTCTAAAGATAAGCAAGTTGATCCAGCTTTAGCAGACACATTGAAGGTAGACACAAACACTCAATTTTAAGTCAATTATCATATATATCTGAAGCATTGAATTTTCAGTTGCTTACGATCGCTATGCTTGTACCAGCTCTCGTTCACAAGTTCCGAGTTTTCCATGGCATTCCCCTATGTTGCCACGACAGATGATGAGAAACTGGAGAACTCATTGATATCTGGATTTACTGAGAACTGTGACAGTGGTTTTGAAGGAATGCATATTACCTACACTGACACTTGTGCTGTAAGTGGTCAAGATCTGAAGATGCATCACAACATGGATTCTGTCAATGTAAGTTATTTGAATCCCTTTTTGTTTTAAAAGTATCTATCCATATTCGTTATATAGTTGACAGCATATGCATCACAGGACTTGGTGATGGCACGGATGGGAAACAACCCTAGTGGACAGACTGATCTAATTTTATTCTGTGGTGGTGGTTTCGAGGATTTAGACTCTGCAAAGTCAGAAGGTTTGGTTAATCACACTTATCTGTTCTTGCCCTTTAATTGTACTTCTGAAAGCTAATTTTCTGCTACACTGCAGGAGAGTTGCTCTCTGAGCTGGTAGCTATGCTGAAGAAGTCTGGGGCTAAATATACGATTCTTTATGCTTCTCAACCATCTAGTTTACTGGAGAGCCCTTCCAACGTAGGCAGGTTTCTTGCCGAGAAAACCAACACTACTAAAGTTGGCCTGGGCAAATGTGAGGGGGAGTGCCTAGTCAAATCAACTCTTCTGGAAGGCACTTTTGTTGTAAGTTGTTAATTGTTCTCCTTTTATTAGCCAGTTCTGATACGTCAGCTCACCTTTAAAATGATTGTTTGTAGATCAATGTCCATGTTCTTCTATGATATTCTCACACTTTTACTACATGCAGGGAATAGTGCTTCTTATCATCTTGATATCAGGACTCATGTGTATGATGGGAATAGATACTCCCTCAAGGTTTGAAGCTCCCCAGGAATCTTGATCCCATTATAACACAGATCAGATATGAGAGCCTGATGAAGCACAGGGAGTACTTTTCGCCTGCACTGTGGATATAGTTTCATGTTCAAAGAAGTCACTGTGTATTTTACTGAGCCAATGTGTATTTTACTGAGCCAACTGGTATTTACAGTGATGATTTTTTGGTGTAATATTACATTCATAGCTACGGTGTTCCAGTTCAGCTTACTCAAAGGCCTACGTGTTGTACTTGTACCAGCACCAGGCTTAGCATTGCTTGTGGTGGCTTCTGTGAATACCTGGAATTCAGGTAGCCAATAAGGTGACACTATTCATCAAATAAAAATAAAATGCTGGTATTTACTTCATCAGATGTTACTGAACATTTGCAAGAGCCAGATCTGTTTAAATTTCATGCCTCCACTGCCTATGTAGTGTACAATTTGTGTTATCAACACTATGGTCTGGGATTGCAATGCTTGATTCTTCATCAGAAATTTGCTGGCTGATCATCTCCTTGGCGCAAATCTTGGCCAAAATGGTTGCTTATTTCTGTATAATCTTTACAACTTACTCCCTCCATTCTTTTATCTCCCTCGCCTAAGCTCTATGCGCAATGACCTAGAAAGAATTACTCCAGCATCTCTCATGCATAGTAAACATTGTTTCTCGTGCATGCAACCAACCCAGGCCCTCGCTCCTTGACCTTCTGCTGCATGCAAGCGATCCTTGCTCTCCTCCTCCTACATGCATGGAGCAGAGTAAAAGACATGCACGGTAAAGCATTTATTAGCCTGGCCACGCATACAACCGGAGGTTTAGACGATGGAGATTGTGGGATTTTTGGTTTTTGCTTAGGCGAGGAAGATAAAAGGATGGAGGGAGTATTAAGAGAGGTGAGGTCGTTTAGACCAGATTTTCGTGGTGTCCGGGAGTCCGTACGCGTATATGAATCTTAAACGTGTTTTGCCACCGTACGTAACCCGGACATCGTTGTTCTGTTGATCAGATTCGGATTTTGGTTCTGTTGTACGTACTCTTTTACCAATCTCCGCCCAACAATCTCTGGAACCCAAAAATTCCATACTGATCTGGTGGACCTTGCCCGTGGTCGCTTCGTAGAGTCCAAAGCCCAATCAACGAAATCCTCGTGACTGGTGGACCTTGCCCGTGGTCGCTTCGTAGAGTCCATAGCCCAATCAACGAGATCCTCGTGACGTTACCGTAGGGAAAACAAAAGGCACTCCATTGTTACTGCCCGTAGGGAGAGAAAAGAAAGGAGGCAGTGACATCCAAGGGTCGCCGGGGTAGCAGTACCCGCCGGCGGTGAGGCTTCCTCCTTCTCTGACTCCCCCGCCTTGGCTTGTTTCAATTTGCATCCTTTTCATATATGTAGGTCTGGAACTCGTTATTTGATTGGCTATCATGCCGTGAGTACGCCCCCTTCCCTCCACGACCACACAAACTCATCGGATCACCGCGACTGCCATATTGTTGGAGCATCAATTGCTTATCAGTGAACGAGGGCTATGGGCCTAGCTAGCATGAGGAGATATCGAAGATGCATGTGCATGGCGACGGCATTAGTGGCATCAGTACATTATTTGCGATGCCCCAGGCTCTAGCTCACTAGATCCCTTGCTTCAGCTTGCCATGGAATTTGTATAGTGCGAATGATAATGGTGGTGCTATAGGTAAAGTATTTCCTTCTTTTTAATGTGAACATCAGCACTCAGCAACAGCTATATTGTCTTACTAGACTGAACAGTGTGTATTTCTAAAATGTATACTATTACAGACATGTATTGATCATGAGGTGACTTAGATATAGGCTATATAAATACACGTATCGAGAATGACCATGCGATGCAAGAAAGAGTGTATGTTAAGTGAATGTTCACCGGCTTAATTCTGGCTACTAGCTCTCTTGGTTGGTTTTTGCTTCCTCAATATACTATGTCTAAACTTTGTGACATTTTTAAAAATAACAGTTAGTATTTAAATAGCCCTAGCATATTTAAATGTCTTTTGTTGAAAATAAAGGTTAGTGTGTAATCCGTCACCCTCTTGTGGCTAAGGACAACCTCGTTTACGATTTGTTGTTGATTTGTAGAAGGCCGTAGCAACGTACGAGCTCTTTGCTAGTAATAATGAATATATGTGTAAGAAAAAAGATTTTACATTGTTCGTCACTGTCCAGTGTATAGTCCTCACATCGATATCGCTTATTTACTTGCTAACTAATCAACAGATAGTAAAATTATTTTTATTTTGTTAGGAACTGACTAGGGTGATTAGGATTGTTGAACCATAAGTGAATTGTCCACCCTTTCCTATCAGCTTAGGCTTTTGGGTGCAACTAGTCGGTGCATAGTAATTTAATATGGTATCAGACCAGAGGTCTTGAGTTCAAGTCCCGGTGACCGTATATTCTGTTGTGCCGCTCCTATTTTCACGTCTGCGCCCCGAGAAAACTGCACGTAAGGGGGAGTCTTGAACCATAAGTGAATTGTCCACCTTTCCTCATCATTTTAGGCTTTTGAGTGCAATTGGTCGGTGCATAGTAGCTTAACATGGTATCAGACCAGAGGTCTTGAGTTCAAGTCCTGGTGACCGCATTTTCCGCTGCGTCGCTAGCTCCTATTTCCAAGGTTGTGCTCCAAGGGAGCTGCACGTTAGAGGGAGTGTCCTTCCCCATCAGCTTAGTCTTTTGGGTGCAACTAGTTAGTGCATAGTAGCTTAACATGGTATCAAGGTCTTGAGTTCAAGTCCTAGTGACCGCATTTTCCGTTGTGCTGCTCCTATTTCCACGTGCGTCCTGAGGGAGCTACACGTGAGGGGGAGTGTTAAACCATAAGTAAATTGCCCACTCTTTCCCATCAGTTTAGACTTTTTGGGTGAAATCCTGGTGAACGTATTTTCCGCTACGCTCCTCCTATTTCCACGTTTGCGTCCCGAAGGAGCTGCACGTGAGGGGGAGTGTTGAAACATAAGTAAATTGTCCACCCTTTCTCATCAGTTTAGACTTTTGGATGTAACTGGTCGGTACATAATAGCTTAACAGTGATACAGAGACACTTTTGTCGCTCTCTTCATTTTCGTAGCTATCACTGGTGATGTTGTTTTCAGAGCAACCTTATCGCCCAAGTGATCAGTATTGAGACAGGTATTGACCTAATCCAGTCCAGTCTTGGGGTCAATTTGTTCAATATTCTGGTCTCTCTCTTGCCTTAGCACTCAAGTATCAGGAAATTTGTGGCCCGTGCATGTCTTGCATCTCGTTATTTTTGTTTAGATAATGGAAACAAAACTTGTCTGTGACAGGCTGCGGTCACCTCGTCATTGAAGGTAAATGCATCAGAACGTTCCAACTAATACGAAGGAGCTGTATTTTAACCAAAACTTGGTTAAAATTCATTTTCCCTTAAACAAAAAAAAAAACTGGTTCGATGATTTCGTTCTCCAACCGTGGGATTTAATTTTGATCAAATGCTAAAATTGAGAAAGATGTCCACACAAGGATAGAATTGAGAACAAGCATACGGCAACTACAAACTGCTGTGATTTGGCATTCATCAGCTGTACCACATGGAGTACCGGTCGGGAGATCAAGCATGGAAAAAGGTCATTCATTCCGTCATCTGCATGTTCAGATGCAACTTTTTCTTGACCAGCCTACCATACTTGGACCGCCACCTGTTCGATACACAACAGTCTAGAAAATGCTCGGCTACTAGACGCCAACAATCAAAGCTCCCATACTTGCTAGCTACTGGCCTGAAAACGACTTTGATGAAAGCAAATTTGTTAAAGGCTACTGGCACTGATTTTCCTATTGTCGGCGAGGACTGGTGAGTCTTGAAGTCGACATGCATGTTGGCCACACATATGTTGCCGCATATGTGCATGTTAGGTTCTGAGGAACCACGCCGCAAGTATAGCCTGCGAAATATGACTTGTAAGAAAGATAATGAAAGAAATTAATGGACAGAGACGCAGCAGAGTTCTTTCAAAAATTGAAGGTACGCAAGTAACCATCACTTTGGAGTAAAGGAAATACATTGACGATTGACGTGATGCTTAAAGCATGTTAATGCCTGTTGCAGATTTTGTTGAAAGTTTTCTTTAATCCCCAGGATAGGGAAATCAATTAACAACTCTTTCCCTGCATTGTTATAGCCATATATACCCACAGGCATAGGTTGAAAAACCTTTGAAAACCGTTTGTTTTTTGCAATAAACCGATCAGTTTATTGCAAAACCAAACCTATACACTAGCAAAGTAGTTTTCGGTCGTTTTTTTTTTGTTTATCGACTGGTTTTTGACGATAAAAGACCTGGCATTGTAGCGATATTTCAATCCTGCCCACAGGGACCACTTGCACCGGCTTTTGGTCAGTGGTGGACCCAGGATGGATTAGCTGGGCATTCAAAAAATTTCATTGATAAGATTATTTAGGATACTGCAAATTATTCATAACCCAGCCAAGAAAATTTTTAGCAAAAGAAGATGAAATATGGGATTTTGGAGTTCATTTTCTATGTTTTAGCACTATGAAAAAACATTTTGATTATAAACTACTTGCATATATGTATATGTGTCAAATATAAACACATATACTTTATTCTTTTCTCAGATTCTTGGGCATTCAACTGAATGCCCTTGAATCAAGGGAGGTCCACCCCTGCTTTTGGTGCAGGAATGATGCCCAAATGGAGGAGAAAAAAAGTGACTACTGTTACCCGTCATTCCGCACTTTCATTTTGCAAACAAGAATATGCAGATTAAAGCTGGACGCCATATTCTGATAATTCCATGGGTGCTAGTGGCCATCACAGATATCATCTGCCCACAGCTATGATCCAGTCGCTACATCTTCTGGTACAGTTTTTACGGCGAACCAATTATTGTGAAACTTACATATATATGTTTCCTCGTGGTTTTAACTTATTCTCACATGAATTGCATACACATTTTAAAATGGACAGTACCCTTATTTATTACTGAGGAAAAAAATAAGTATTGGAATGAGGAAGCTAGTTTCAGTAGAAACAGGTTATTACGCCAAGAAGTTCAGCACTGTCAAACAATCATGTAGCGTTATAATCAGATTCAGAACATGAGCAAACATAAGGTTCAAGTCATATAAACAACTCAAGGAGTTTTTGAATTCGATCCGAGAATGTCCATGCTGGTATGGTTTGGCAGCTGGCTAGCACGCATTTGTTTGTAGTTATATCTAGCTACGCGCTTTCCGTGGCCATTCCACTTCTATTGGGTTAAGCAGTTGATGGAGCGTGACCTCACCATGCATGTGGGACTGCATGCGCCGTCCAAGATGCTAACCGACCTGGCTGCACGTGACTTTTCTGTTGAACCGATGCTGATCTCAGACATATCTAGCTTGCACCAAGCTGTGTATCAACATCAAGGCCACTGTCATCCTTACTTGTGCGCCAAGATTACAATCGCTTTTTTTTTTTGTTGACACTAATAACAAAATGGATTAGCAGTTCAGCACCAGCAAGAAACAAACTATCAGAGTTTCACAAACAACAATGAAACAATGTCCAATTTTTACAGCACATATAAAAAAACAAGAAGTATGATTTCTCAGTATATATAGTATGAACCTACGAAATTTAATGAACTAATGAAGCAACCAATAAAACTGCCACATAACTACTGAAAGAACTATACCCACACAGTAGCCCACTACTCAATCACCCAAATTCTTCGCAGCTTGTCCAACATTAACAGTAGAAGTAGAAGCATCACTGCTTGTAAGATAACCAGTAGCATAACTGCCACCGTAGTTCCGCACTAGTGAATTCTGCTGCGAAATTCCAGTGACCGACGAGCTCTGTATTAAACCGGCAGCAAAATTTGGAGAAATGACACCTCCTAGAGCTTTCGCCATCACTGCCTGGTCATGCAAGTTGTAGCTTCCCATAGGATTATGGCCTGCTGCATGATGAAGCAAGTTCCATGAGGAGCTGTAACCACTGCTGCTCGTTGGAACTGTCGAAATATTGGCCACGGCCGCCTCGTGCAGATTGCGGCTTGTCGTCGTGTCATTGAAGAAGGCGTAGTTAGGCAGATCGACGAAGCTGCTACCACCAACAGTGCTACTCGTGGTCGTTGCTGCTGTGGAGGTACAAGAAACCGCGTTGTACGGCACGGCCGCGGCAGCGTTCATGGTCATGGTGTTGTCCGGAAAGCTGCTGGTGGAGTTGAAGTACACGGGATCGATCATGGAGTCGAGAAAATCGTCTCCGTCGTCACCAGCGGCGGCGTCGACCGAGATCGAGCTCACGTTAGGCGTTCCGGCAGAGTACTGGTCCATGACGGCCTTCTTGTTTTCCCCATTAGTCTTGTGGAACACCTTGCACACGACCCATTCATCCTGGCACATCCAGAACAAGAGAAATTCAATTTAGTATCAAATCTCAATGATGAAGAGCAAGAAACTTTCAAATAAAGGAGGCAGAAGAAGTCGAAGGGCAAATAAAATTAAATCCTTTTTTTTTTTTTCGTGAATCCGTACCTTGGGACTGTGGTGCAGGTTGGTGTTTTGCCTGGACTTGCCGTCAAGGCGGAACTCGTGCATGACCCAGTTGGTCTTGGAGCCCCGTGGGGCTCTGCCCATGTAAAACACCAGCGTCTTCTTCATGCCCACCAGCTCACGGCCTCCTCCAGAAGCTGAAAATGGCTGCTTGAAGATCTCCCTGTCCTTGCCGGTGGCCTTCCAGTAGCCCTCCTTGGTGGCCCGGTTGGTACGCATGCCCGTAGGGTATTTCATGTCCTTGTGGCTGAAGAAGTACCATTCCTTCTCCCCCATCATCTTCGCCTTGCCTAGTTCGTATCATCATGGAACATCAATAATCATCTCGAATTAATTATGTAGGGTAAAAATAAAAAATAACAAATCAAAATATATATGATGACTTACTTGGGAGATCCCATGGCTCGCACTTGTTGAGGTTCACCTCCCCCATGGCCCGTGGGGAGAAGCTAGGGTTCACAAACTTCTGAAGGAGGTAGCTTGTGATGACCTCCTCATCCGTGGGGTGAAACCTGAACCCGGGAGGCAAGAACAAGTCGCCTTGCTCTTGTTTCACAACGCGCTCCACCATGATCGATATCTTGCAAACGCGCTATAATTGGAAGCTTATTATTGACTAGGAATAGGAGAGGAACAGGGATCTCAAAGAGAAGCTGAGCAAGGTGTAGAGAGGTCGGAAGGAAACTTGTGAGCACAAGAAAGGTGGATGAGATGGGGATTCAGTCGCTAGAAAGGGGATAAAGAGAGAAGGAAGCCGAGTTTTATAGCGGCGCGCGCGCACACACAAGCCAAGCCTCTAGCTTGCCTAGGAAGGAAGTCTTCAGTCTTCACTCGGTTTGTTGTAGGAAAAAAATAATCAAGTCGGTTTAGTTGATTATCTCTCTTATGTGGCTCTAACTAGCTCGCTAATGCCATCGTGGCCATAGGATCAGCATTAAGGTGTCATAACATTATTTAATCTTGGCTTTGATAAGGCTTTTACAGTGTGTGTGTGTGTGTGTGTGACAGCTGCTTACAGCTGGTAACGGTAATACAAACTGTTTGGAGGCTTCTCTGGCAGGCCACTTGGCGTTTTTTTTTTAATAAAACGTCTTGGACAATGCACAAAAATCTATATTTTATTCATTTCACCTACAAAACAAAATTATGTCTCAACTTACAACCGGAACAATTGGAACAATTCAAACTCAACAGATTACCCTCTATTGAATGTTTTCCTTTTCTTTCGATGGAATTGCTGAGAATGATATTATTATGCTATAATCTCTTATTTTCCCACCTAAAGGGTACTTTTTCTGGATCTACAATTTAGTTTGTTTTACATCCTTCACTTATATATAATATGTAATCATTTTTGAATTTTTTCAAAGTCAAACTTTGTTAACTTTGATAGTTAAGAGCAAATAATTCATAATGTTTAAACATATATAAATGATTTTATTTGTTTCATCTTTAATCGAACTATCATAATATGAAACATTTTGTAGACATTATTAGTTATAGTTTAAAAGTATGACTTTGATTAAACTCAGAAATAATACTTACATTTTGGAATGGAGGGAGTACTAGTATTTTTTTTTGCCAATTACTTTTTATTTGGTTAGCAATTTGTCATGGTCGTCTAGAAATGTAGGTCTCTTTAGATGAGACTCACACATATGAATGTATAGATATTTAGTGGAGAACTTCATATATAGTACAATTTTTATATGAGACGATGTTGATTTGTACAATTGGGCTGGTTTCTTGGTAATTGCCATCGCTTTTGACAAACTAGGCACGTCGCTGTCGGTATGTATTCTGGTACGTGAGCCTTTCCACACTATGCCAATAGGATTAGTATTGTGCTCAGGGCATCCACAGTGTGGCTGAATCATGATCACACCCAAAGAAAAGGTTCTGCCTTAATCGATCATAAGTTGTTTCTACAATATTGCTATGTGTTTTTTTTTTCAAGCTAAGCTTGCCTTAATTTGTATGGAAGAGGGAGGAGCAAACCGTGCGTTTGCGTTTAGTTGACCACACCACACAACGCGTGGATGCATAATTTAATTTCAATATTTTGCAGTACGAACTACTAGTTGGCAGCTGAAAAATATGACTGAGCTCTTGAATGGTCAGAAACCTGAATGAATGAATGGCGGCTGTTCACACCATGGAACAATCGAAATTGGTCAGGCCGTCTAGCTAAGAACTTCATTAGTGAGCGGTCGGTCTCTCTAGTTGTGCTGTACGGCACGTGCGTGCATGCCTGGTCCAGAGCACTGTGCGTAGATCTGATGTGATGATCTGGCGACCTCGCCGGCGGTGGAATTGGATTTGGCGGCCAGCCGCGCTCGCCCAGAGCTGTTCGAATAAAAGCCGATCTTGACCAGAATCCGGTTGAGGAAAAAAAATGGATGATCAGCTAGCTCAGCAACCATATGCAGTTTATCCAAAAGTTGGCACAGTTTTTGTTGACCTTGAAGTAGTATCCAAGCCAAAATGTGAAATATCTATGGAGAATGAATGAGAAGAAAATAAACTCTTGGAAACACGCAAGTTAATTGCAGTGTTTGATATTTCTGTAAAATTAACAGCTCTTTTTTTTTTGTGGGGAAGTAAAATTAACAGCTGGATCATCTTGAGACCCAATCAATTGCATGACGTTAGGTAACAGTAGGCTATAGGTGGAGATTTTCTGGCCCGGAATCTCAATTATGTGCCGATGGGCTTTCTCGGCCCATGCCAATTTTGGCTCATATTGCTCTTGAAAGCGCCGGAATTCAAGCTTGTGATGTTGTGAATTGCGAAGGCAAATCACTAGTGTAGTGTAGTCTAGTCACACGGATCATGATTACTCCAAGTAAGTCGATTGGTTCACGATTATTAAATTGTTTTTAAAATTGATAAAAGGTGTCTTCCCGCCTCTGTGAGTCACACACAACATTTTACGATTATTAATGGCTAGCGGCTAATTCTAAACGAAAAGTCGACCCTACATATCATGCAATGGATAACGTTAGAAGTATCTCTCTCCACGTCCTTAGCAGGTGCAGTACATAACTGGAGTATATATAGGAACTTGCTAATTTTTAGCTGATTGAAAGTTTGGACAAATTTTAATTATCGCTTTAAGCCATCAAATCTAGATTTAACAGTTTATATTTATTATACAGATAATCTTAAAAAAATTTAAATACATAAAATAACAAAGTACTGGCTAAAAGCTTTCAGTCGATTGAAAGATAGCAAATATGGTATATATATCATCCTACTCCCTCTAGAGTCAAAATAAATAAATAAATAATTCGTTTTAGCATGTTGTTGAAGAGTTCCTAAAACATGTCATTTTACATTTTGTGGTGTTGTTTGGACTACTCCCTTGCCCCCATTAATATGCATGTATTCCAAAGCATACAGTAAATGGTGGTTGCCTCACACCAATCTCGTTGCTCGTTTGGCCTTCCAGCTAATAGAAAATAGGCGAATACAGTAAATGGTGGTTGCCTCCCACCAATCTCGTTGCTCGTTTGGCCTTCCAGCTAACAGAAAATAGGCGAATGTTCCGCGTTCTTAGCAGCTAGCACTAGCAGAGCCCAAAACCTGAGATGGCGATAGAGAAGTTTTATTGTCCAAAATATTGACCATTAGTTTTGAAAAACTATTGATCAATAGTTTGATTCAATAATTTAGGTTCAATAATCTAAAAACATAACTATTGGCCAACAGTTTATAGGGTAATATAAAAAAAAGATAACCTTACTGGATTTATAATAATTATTTTATATTGCAATAAATAAAAATAAATTAGTAATATAATTAGTAATTAATGTTTTATTTTTAAAAGATCAACTGACGTTTTAATGATTCGCTAGGGTTAGATGTCTATTATAAAAATAAATGTAAAATCATTTATAATGGTGTAATTATAAAATTACCCTCAACCTATTGGCTGATAATTTTTCAAACTAATGACTAATATTTTAGATAGTAAAACTCCTCTTAAAATAATATATGATATAACTATGGCTCACACAATGAGATGGGCTTCGCCTTTCCACCCTCCTCTCTTATCTAGACTAGACACCTTTTGACATCACCACCTTTTGGACCCTATCTGGATATCATTTCTCTCACTACACTTAAGACACAAAGCACCAATCGTACATAGTTAGGCCTTTAGCCCGTGACTTCATACCTTAGCTGCTTTCCTCTTGATTGCTTCAAATCATGGGTTTGTAGAGGTGGACTAGACGTAGCTCCAAAAGTTATTTTTTTGTTGCATTATTTATATTATCTTCTTATTTTTGTACAATGTTGTATGAGATAAACAAATTGCTGTCTCCAATGAGGAGACTTTCTTAACCTAATGGGGCAGGATCAACTAGCAGGGCTTAGGCTTATCTAACTACCATGTCATTGTGGACCATCAAGAACCATGAACATATAAACAATACATATGAGCAACGTGCGCCGCCGTTTCCCTTCCATTAAAATATGAGTAGTTCTAGTGATGACGTTTTGCCATTGCATTGGTTCACCAACGCACGCACGCACGGATATGTGTGGACGAGCATGCATGCTGTGCTTCAAATGTTGACGAATCGTCAGTTAATTTATTTGCCATTTGGTTGGAGTCTCGGCGGATCAAAATTGGTTGATTTGTCCTGGAGCTCTTGGCGTGTGGAAAATGAGCAAGAATGTTTGTGATGTGGATTAACTGATGAAGATGCTGTTGCTACCCATATGGAGCTATATGACTAAGTCGTTGCACATCAAGTTAGTACCGTTGCATCAACGGCACAAAGGACATGGTCTACGTGCTACTAGTAATATATTTTTTCCCGATTCATCCATGGGTACAAGGTATATTCCTAGAGAACCAAATGAAAAATCAATCTACTAGTACTAGTACTCCACTTCTCAACGAGTGGACATGGATTCAAATCAACAGCACATGCTACTTGCGGTGTTGTCAACAAAGGTACCAGTATATAGTAAGTACATGAAACGTGGTCGTCATTCATTGATCTCCACTTGACTTTCATTGGTACACCAATAATTTACAGCTAGCATTTTACAAGGAAACGAAAATAAATCTTAGGAACTTTTTCCGGTTCTTTCGTCGGTCTGACAGTAAGAATCCTGTCATCCTGCTCTGTTTATCCATGCAATTTCAGCTGTAGTGACTTATATGATGAATGCAAGCTAAATTGCTGCGGTAATTTACGTATTTTTTTAGATAATGGAAATAATTTCCGTCTCTACGAGTTCGCACACAGCGTGTGTGTGTGTGTGTACTACTGCATCTCGAGGTGATTGTTCAGGAACGGATGGCTCAGCAGGCCGCTGTACTGGAAGTTACTGCTAGCAGCAGCCTCTGCAAGTTGCTGGTTGCAGTAGCTGCCGCTTGATGTACCGCTCTTCGAATAACTTGGCGCCTGCAGTATTTTCTTGAAACTGCTGGTGCCATCATCGAAGGAGCCACCATCCACTGCCGTCATTATTCTCTTCCTTTTCAGACCATTGTAATTTGCGCCACAATAATCCGAAAACAACGCATCGACCTGTGGCATGTTTACGCTGTTATTATTGTTGTTGTTCACGTTAAGTGGCTGGCATGTAGGTGGTGTGTAGATTAGGGGATTTTGCTGTTGTGGCTCGTCAGTTTCAGCTGGGGCGTCCAGGAGCAGCAGCTGCGAGAGCGCCGAGTAGTCGATGGTGTTGAGGAGATCCGTGAGCGAGCAGGACTTGGTCATGCTCAGGTGGGGATGATGGAACTGATGGTTGTCAGTAGCATGAGCAGATTCTTCAGACTTCGGCGAGGCTGCAGTACTACGATTCATATTGTTGTTGTTGTTGTTGTTGTTGAGGGAGGAGTCTTCCTCCACGATTGATCCTTCCTCCTGCTCCTGATCAGAGGAGACCAGGAAATTGTTGCTCTTCTTGTAGATCCTGCACAGCACCCAGTCGTCCAACTGATGAAACAATCAAACGCAGATCGAACAAATTAGTTCAGCAAACATCACTGTGCTGTCATCATCAGCTAGTGTAATTAAGCGTGAAAGAAGGTACTAACTGAAAAGGAATTGGGAGTAAGCTTTAATTACCCTCATGGAGGAGGAGGAGGAGGAGGATCCTCTGCGCTTGGTGGTCTTGTTGTTACCCACCATAGTGACTAGGCGGTACTCGTGCATGATCCAGTCCGTCTTGACGCCCTTGGGAGGCTTGCCTCTGTAGAACACCAGGGCCTTCTTGACTCCGATGTTCTCGCTCGTCGGAGTAGACAGGATGGCCTTGTCGGTGCCGGTGGCCTTCCAGTAGCCCGATCCGGCGGCGCGGTTGGGACGGGCGCCGTTGGGGTACTTGCGGTCCCTCGGGCTGAAGAAGTACCACTCGTTCTCCCCAAACAAAGCTTTCTCTGAAATTAATAATGGTTTTAATTGCGTGCTAAAATTAAGTTGAGCTTGTGAAATAAAAAAATTTTTGGAGGTTTTGCACACACAGGTTAATTAATTAAACTATACTTACGAGGAAGGTCCCATGGGTTGCACTGGTAGATGTTGACCTCAGCGATGATAGGCACAGGGCATGGGATGGAAGCAGCCTGGTTCATGAGGTAGTAGACGATGAGCTCCTCGTCTGTGGGGTGGAACCGGAAACCAGCTGGAAGAGAAGGCATCCTACTGGAGCTCGGCATGGTGGTGAAACTGGCCACTAGCTAGTGATGTGTTGTTGGACTACTAGCTGGTCCTACCTCTTCTAGGCAAGAGTTAAATCCTGACCAGAGTTGAGATAGCTAAGAATTAAGCCACCTGCGTACTTGCAGGGAAGAAATGAGATTTGAAATTTTTGAGATGCAGGGCCTGGGCGTTGGATTTATAGATGCAATGCCATTGTCGTCTTGCGAGAGAGTGGCAGTAGGTGGTAGGATTTGGATTAGTCTGACGTACTACAAGGGCACAATTGACAATCACCATTTCCCCAATCCTCAAGCTTGGTGGGGACCAAAGTCCTTTTCACACGTGACTAACCAGCTCAAGTTACTATCTGTTTACTGCAATGTCAAAGAAACAGAACAGCGGTTGGAGGACCGAGTAATTTTGTGACATAATCACTTAGTCGTTGCATTTGTCTAATTTGCCCTTGGAGGCGTACGTAGTTATCGGTGTGGCTCCACGTCAGGCACCCGTGTGCAAGGGGGGTGGAATGGGATAACGAAAGCAAAAGAATGGTGTGCGATAAGATGCAGACGGCGAGGACGACGAGACGTCCCGTTTCACGTGTCGACGTGCCCCTGCCGCCAATAATATGTGACATGGTTTGGATCCTTTGCGTCCTATTTGTCGCTTCTCATCCCTAGTTTCTTGTGAGGTCGATTCACCGGTTACTTGGGTCGAATCTTTTTTTTTTCCTGTTTTCTAAGCTTCATTTTTCCTGTTCTTGCACAATTGTAATAGCAAGAAAAATCAAGACTGACCATATGACGACTATTAATGTTGTTGTGCCTTCTTCTAAAACAAAAAAAAGTACCTTGCAATATAGAGAAGTTTTGGTAAAGGAATTCGACTTCTTTTCTCTATCTTCAATTGAATTTTTCTTTACTAAACACATCATGGACAGAGACATACGTAACCTAAGCTACTCACTGTATGCTCAGTTTCATTTAGTGCGTTTTTGGTTCATAGTCAAACTTTGTCACACCATAACTTTTGCCACTTGTATCTCGTTTCGAGTATTTCAAAAAGAAAACATCTTTTTTTTTTTCTATCGAGTCTGACTCATGCACGATAATATAAGAGTTGTAGCTTGCATGTATGTAGGATTATTATTATTTTTTCTTCCCCTTCTTTTTTTTCCTTTAATTAAGATAACAAAAAGATCTGATCGACAGCTACATATGTTATTCTAAACACGTTGAATTCGAAATAGCGTAGCGTGGAAATAAGGCGCGTGGCTCCAGAGACAATCAGACAAACGAGGTCAAGAATCTCGACGCGCGCGTGCGTTCGATGATGGAGCTGACGGCCCGAATGACGAAATGTTGCGATAGTTTTGAATTGCTTGTGCTGGCAAGCCACACAGGTGTGCCAGTCCGCCTAATACTTTTTTGACAAGCAACAAGGTAGTAGATGTTGGATCTATTAGCACTTTTAGTTTTATATTAATCTAGAAATAAATCATAAGCATGATTAACAGATTGCATGATGAATTAGACAAGTCTACGTAAGATCTAGACAGGTCTATAAGATCAGACAAAAGTATAGCATCTACCATACTAGCACCATCCATCATAGATAAACAAATCACGAAAGCTAGTATGGAAAACATGGTTTGAGATGAGAGTACGTACGTTTCCTTCTGGACTAGATAGCGGAGGCGGCGACAACGTGTACCACTGTCACGTTGTTGGCGACGGCGGGTGAGACCGACTCGACAACGAGGAAGACGAGCCGCGGCGACGAGCTTGACGAAGACGAGGAAGCGATCGAGCAGTCATGCAGAGCGCTTCCCAAAAACCTTATTCGCCCTCTCACGGTGCAGGATCGCAGAGAACGACGGTTCCGGAGACCTGCTCTCCCGTTCGCTGGTGCACGCCGATGATCAGGATGGAGAAGTCTTGGCGGCGCAACAGTAGGGAGAGGCAAAACCCTAGACGATTGCGTGATGTGATTTGCGGCGATACCCGAACGTATTTATAGGAAGGAACCGCTATGATTGGTCGTCCCGCAACCGAATCGGTTACCATATTAATACGTCGATTTTTATAACCAAATATATGGAAATATATGGACACGCAGCCAAAAAAAAGTATAAAAGGAAGCCGCGCCCCCGCAAGTCAAGGGACCGAATTTCGGTGGACCATTCACGCAGGTGATCCGCGGCCGCGTCCATCGCCCACGCCACGCCACGCCCCGCCCCGCCCGGCCCGGCGAGGCGAGGCGAGGCGAGCGAGCGCGCGCGTGTGTTCTTCCTTCTTCGCATCCACACACTTGCAAGAGATGCTAGAGCAACCAACCTTATAAGTTAGACTCACTCCACCTTCACTAGGAATGTGGGACTAAACCTTTGCACTCCCACCACTCATGAATGAGCCTTTGAGATTTTTCAGGAATTATTGTGAATATTAATGGGCCAAGCCCATATAATTTCAACAATCCCCCACCAGATCTTAAAGTCCCAGCTAGGATTTTATCTCACCCTATTGTTGTTTAATATACCAGTGTTTTCAGTGGAGACTGTTAAGTTGAACTTCCACCTAGAATAATAAGCTACACTCATTCACAACTTGAACAATGGACTATGCCTTGAATTGTAAGTTTTGTGCAAACAAGTTTTACTTACTGTCATAACTGATACTAGACCTCGAGTAGGCTTCTTCGTGGGTGGAGCATATAGGTCATATTCTCTTGGTTTTTCATGAGCTTAATAGAGATCACCCAAATCTCATAGATTATAACCTTACAACAATCGGGTTCATATAGGTGTATTCATTCAAGAATATTCTGTAGAACAACATCTTCGCTATTTAAAGCCAACTGAATACATTAAGGTAATAACCAACCTGCCATACAGATATCGAGAGTAATGCATCGTTTCTCGAGTGGGTTATAAAAGGTTACCCTCATGCTAACCAATAGCTTGTTCTTCTCAGGTCCTACTTCACGGGATCTCTGATCACATAGGTTAGGTTACTACTATAGAATAGCACATATGGATCCCATACCAATCTCCTTTGATGCACTGTCTATCATATTATGTGACAACCCCTTGATGAATTGATCTGCCAGGTTCTCACTAGTTAAAATATATTCTACTGATATGACTCTGAAGTTTCTTATTTTCCTGACAGACTTCAAACGTCTCTTAATATGTCTTGATGACTTCATACTGTTCTTAGAATTATTCACTTTGACTATCACAGTTTGATTATCATAATTCATGAGGATTGCCTGCACAAGTTTCTCGATAATAGACAAGTCCATCAAGAACTCACGTAGCCAATCGGCCTCAACGGTAGCTGTATCTAGTGCGGTAAGCTCTGCTTCTATGGTAGACCTTGTCAAAATGGTCTGTTTGCATGATCTCTATGAAACAGCAGCACCACCAAGAGTAAATGCATATCCACTCGTGGCATACAGCTCATCAACATCAGATATCCAATTAAAATTACTATAGCCTCTAGTACTGCTGGATATTCAGAATAATAAATTCTATAATCCATAGTACCAACTAAATAGTGCATTACCCGTTCAAGCGCACGCCAATGATCATCTCCCGGGCAAGAAGTAAACCGGCTCAGTTTGCTCACACCAAACGAGATGTTAGGCCTAGTAGCACTAAATAAATACATAAGTGATCCAATAATCTGAGAATATCTTAATTGGTCTCTGCCAATTCTCTTATTCTTTCGAAGGATCAAGCTGTGATCATAAGGTGTTGGAGAAAGCTTGCTATCCTTATAACCAAAACGGTTCAAGAGCTTCTCAACATAATGAGATTGCATAAGAGTAATCTCATTCTCTCCTTTGATTAGCTTGATGTTCAAGATAACATCAGCCTCACCCAGATCCTTCATATCAAAGCTTTGACACAGAAAAGTCTTGACCTCATTGATCATGTCAAGATTTGTTTCAAAGATGAGTATGTCATCAACATACAAGCACAGTATAACTCCCTGACCCCCACCATGATGATAGTACACACATTTATCAGCCTCATTGACTGAAAAGCCTGCTGCTAGAAGTGTTAAATCAAATTTCTGATGCCACTGCTTAGGAGCTTGTTTCAGACCATACAAAAACTTCAACAACTTACACACCTTATCTTCTTGACCCTTTATAACAATTCCATCTGATTGATCCATATAAATTTCCTCATCCAACTCTCCATTAAGAAAAATTGTCTTAACGTCCATCTGATGAACGATAAGACCATGTGAGGCAGCCAGGGCAAGTAATACACGAATAGTGGTCAATCTAGCAACAGGTGAATAAGTGTCAAAGAAGTCTTCGTCTTCTTTCTGAGTATAACCCTTAGCCACAAGCCGAGCCTTATACTTATCAATAGTATCATCAGGCTTAAGCTTTTTTTTGAACACCCATTTACAACCCACAGGTTTGCAACCATATGGTCTGTCGACAATTTCTCAAGTTCCATTAGAAGGAATAGAGTCCATCTCACTATGGACAATTTCTTTCCAGTCATCTGCATCAGAAGATGCATATGACTCTAAAATGGTTCTAGGAGTGTCATCCACAAGATAAACAGTGCAATCATCACCAAAAGACTTTGCAGTCCTTTGTCTCTTGCTCCTCCTAGGAGCTTCACTTTCAATCTCCTCATGGATTGGTTCAAGTGTTTGTTCAGCATGATCAGAAAATGCACTAGGTTCAGGAGTTGTTTCAGCAATCACATCAGAAGATAATCTAGACATGCTATGTAAATCTTTTATAGGAAATATGTTCTCAAAGAAAGTAATATCATGAGACTCCATTAATGAATTAACATGAACATCAAATACCTCAGATTTAACCACTAAAAATCTATAGGCAATGCTATGATAAGCATATCCAAGAAAGATACAATCCACAGTTTTAGGTCCTAACTTACGCTTCTTGTTGATTGGTACGTTAACTTTGATCAAATAACCTCATGTGCGTAAGTAAGAAAGCGATGACTTTCTACCAATCCATTCCTCATATGATGTCTTCTCCTTATTATTCATGGGAACTCTATTTAGAACATCACATGATGTCAATAAAGCCTCCCCCCACCATGTCTTAGATAATCCACTCGTGTCTAACATAGAATTAACCAAATCAGTCAAGTTGCGATTCTTTCTTTCGGCAACCCCGTTTGATTGGGGGCGAATAGGGAGGTGTGCTCTCATGTATTATACCATGTTCCGCATAGAATAAGTCAAACTCATTTGAGAAATACTCGCCACCACGATCGGACCTAATTCTTTTGATCTTTTTCTCTTGTTGAGTTTCAACTTCAGCCTTATAAATTTTAAAGTAGTTTAGAGCCTCATCTTTCATTTTTAGCAAATAAACATAGCAATATCTAGTCGCATCATCAATCAAATTCATGAAATATCTTTTTCCATCTTCAATCAATATACCATTCATCTCACAAATATCTGAATGTATAAGTTCTAGCGGTGCTAAGTGTCTCTCCTCTGCAGCCTTGAGGCTTTTGAGGTTGCTTAGATTGCACACAACTTGAGCACTTAGAACCTTTGACAATGGAAAAATTTGAAATTAAATTCAAGCTAGAAAGTCGAGACATAGAACCAAAATTTAGATGACATAAACGTGAATGCCAAACACTAGCATCACTCTCATTAACATCATCACAAATATAGTTCACAGACTTATTGCAATAATCTGAAAGGAAAAAGCGGAACAAGCCTTCGCACTCATAGCCTTTACCAATAAATTGTCCACTATTAGACACGATAACTTTATTCGACTCAAGCACTACTTTAAAACCATCCCTACACAAAAGGGAGCCACTAACGAGATTTTTCTTGATAGAAGGAACATGCTGTACGTTCTTCAATTGGACAATCTTCTCCGAAGTGAACTTCAGCTCGACCGTGCCAACACTATGAACAGAAGCATGTGACCCATTCTTCATTAGGACGGAGGAATCCCTGACGACCTGGTAAGAAGTAAACAAAGAAGCATCAACACACACATGAACATTAGCACCAGTATCAAGCCACCAACTAGTAGATTGAAATACAAAAAAAACATATGATAAATTACCATACCCACTATTTTCTCCAGCACTGGTCACCATGTTCGCAGTCTTCTGCTGTGGAGGCTTCTTTCTTTTGCGTTCTGGATACTTCTTTGCCCAATGCTCATTAGAATTGCAAATAAAACATGCTCCCTTCTCCTTGTTCTTCTTCTTGAAGGTAGTGGTCTACTTAGGCTTATTGTTCTTGCCCTTGCCCTTACCACCACTACCATGAGACTGATGTGGATGACCATATTGGCAACAGTGTGTTCCTCGTTAGCTTTAGAACGTGCATCCTTCTCACGAGCTTTCTCCTCAACGTCAAGAGACGCGATCAAATCTGAGACAGATATGTTCGTTCTCTTGTGTTTAAGAGTAGTGGCAAAATCCCTCCAAGACGAAGGCAATTTGGCAATCATGCCGCTAGCCACAAGCTTCTCAGGTATGACGATCTTAAGCAGTTCGAGTTCCTTGACAATGCACTGTATCTCATGAGCCTGCGCGACGATAGATTTACCATCTACCATCTTATAATCATGGTACTGCTCAATGATATATAGTTCAGTGTCAGCATCAGAACCACCATAGTCAGCGATCAGAGCGTTCCACAATTCCTTTACGACTGTATGATGGATATAGACGTTCTGAAGATGATCTATCAAAGCTCCAATAACAGCGCCCAAGAATATTTTGTTGGTTTCACTGTAGGCCTTTTCCTAATCTGCAGTGAGATCGCCTTTAGGTTTGCCAATGGACACCCATAACATATTCATGACAGTAAGCCACAGAGTGACTTTCACTTGCCATATCTTAAAGTGCACGCCAGTGAATTTCTCTTGTCTCAGTGCATCGACAAATCCAACCATAAAACTAAAGTGGCTACAATAATATTTTTGGATTGTTGGATAAATTAGCACTTTTAGTTTTATATTAATCCAGAAACAAATCATAAGCATGATTAACAGATTGCATGATGAACTAGACAAGTCTACGCAAGATCTAGACAGGTCTATAAGGTCAGACAAAAGCATAACATCTATCATACTAGCAACATTCATCATAGATAAACAGATCACAAAAGCTAGTATGGAAGACATGATTTGAGATGAGAGTACGTACGTTTTCTTCTGGACTGGGTAGAGGAGGTGGCGACGAGCTTGACGAAGACGAGGAAGCGATCGAGCAGTCGCGCAGAGCACTTTCCAAAAGACTTATTCGCCCTCTCCCGATGCAGGATCGCAGAGAACGACGGTTCCGGATCGAGATGGAGAAGTCTTGGCGGCGCAACTCGCCACGCCCCGCCCGGCCCAGCGAGGCGAGCGAGCGCGTGTGTTCTTGCTTCTTCTCATCCACACACTTGCAAAAGATGATAGAGCAACCAACCTTATAAGCTGGACTCCCTCCATCTCCACTAGCAATGTGAGACTAAATCTTTGCACTCCCACCACTCATAAATAAGTCTTTAAGATTTTTAAAAAATTATTATGAATATTAATGGGCCAAACCCATATAATTCCAGCAGTAGAATCTTTCAGTTCATTAGCAGCTCGCTACTTATTGCATGCATTGCCATGTATATGTGACGCTGCTGGAGCTTTCCATGAAAAAGCTGGCACGCTTATAGCTCTAGCCTCTTCTGTTGCTCGATCAGCTTATCTGAATGCAATGACAACTGACATCTGTGTGTGTGATGAGATGAGAAGCTAGCCAACTAATTGGTCGTTACATTCATCGGTTGATGAATCAGCACGCATGCATGGTTAACCTGCATATAGAGCTTTCCTGTGACAGATACGGACCAGGATCAGATGCAGTGGTAACAGCGACTGCAACTTAAGCAGTCGCTTCATCTCTACCGTTCAGGAAGGATGCAACGGTTTAGATGAGAACTGTGCTTTTCTCCTGTCCTCTTCGCCAGCAGCTACCTTGGTGGGAAGAGGCCGGCAGCTTGAGAATGACGACGACGAAATAAACGGAGCAGAGCTCGTACGACAGTGCGAAGATACCTAGACACTTCAGCGTGCTTCAGATTTCTCCCTAGCTCATATACGGCAAGCCATAGGTACTGCTCTCCTCCCGTTGATCATCAACATCCATATTTAACGATTTTACTTTTTTCCCTTTGCAAGCCATATAGCCAGAAATCCACAAAATTCGTAACATGAGGCATCGGTGAGATAAAATTGACCGTATAATCATCTTCTATATTTTCTAGAAGTTCCATTTTGCTAGCCTTTGGAGCCCTTTCGTCATATTCTCGCGACAATAAGCCCCATAGAAAGTAACGAGAGCATTAGGGAAGAAGACAGAATATGCCTACTTCGGTTTGATGTGTTTGTGAGCTTCGCATCAGCAGTAAGCTAGAGAGCAGGACATAGAGGGTTGTTGGGGGCTAATTAAATTGATACAAACCGATGAGATTGCATTGAGCATCCATGACGCATCCCATCCTGTGTTAGTTCCGGACTTCCGGTTGTGAGGTGGAAGAAGTAGCTTATTGTTGCCTTGGCCGTAGGATGGGCGATAAACGGTTTAGAAATGGCGACTGCTTAACTTGCAGTCCCAGTTACGACTGCACTGGAACCTTGTCCGACAGATACATATGCATGCTGATCGAGATGGCAGTATGGCACACTCATGTAATACAGATATATATACATTGAGCGAGGAGATCGAGGGTCGTGCAGATCATATAATTGACACAATGACACATTCAGTGGCAAAGCTAGATCAAAGCAAAAGGTGGTGCAGCACAATGATTTAGAGTTGCTCCATGGTAATTTGGATTATATTTGAGAGATTTTACAGTAATCCTAAATAAATGTGAGCCGTCAATTTGACCAGATCTCAGTGGTCACGCTGATCTATTACCTCCCACAAGGTAATAGGCCATCCATAATTAATTGTATTTCTTTATTTTGGAAAGTCATATTTTTGTTAGAAAGAATCCCACGTAAGTGCTAATCCATGTCCGGATTTTAGGCTGTTGTTTATCTCTCTCTCTCTCTCTCTCTCTCTCTCTTTGATAAAACGTGGGGAATTTGAATTGGAAGGAGAAAATGTAACATTATAACCAAAACTTTTTTGTACTTGACGTGACTGATTTACTCATATATGTAGTGTATTAAATATATATGTGCCTAGCGATTCCAAAGTTTGAACGTGCTCCGCTTGTCATGTTATTAATTTGCCTGCAGTAATGCCTAATCCCAACAGTACCATTTTAATCATCTTAGAAATAAGAAAAATGCATGCAATTGCTTCACATAAAGTTTGATCAAATTTCAATATTTTTTTGTCAAGCCATGATTGGCTGCGTGCAAATGCCTCGGTTCTAATTTAATCCGGCACGGCGGCACCAATAACTTCTCTGCATGGCTGCATGCATTATTTAATCAAATATATGCAGAAAATCCGGATGTTCCAAAAATGCTGTTAACATGCATGCTAAATTGGTGATTCTTCTTTTCTATTTATTTTATTCTCTTAAAAATCAATGGTCCAGATTTCATTCTTCTCTTACCTCCTAGAAGGTAAGAGGAATAAGATAGGACTACCGTAAAAGAACTCTTATGTTTAGTGCTAAAATTTCAAATTTCCCTGGTGCCAAAACACCAGGGTAGATACAGCTAGCTTCCCTGCAGCTCAATTATACAGGCTTCAGTAAGCTGGCTGGCGGAGGGGGGGGGGGGGGGGGGGGTGCCAAAAGGTGAGCCAGTAGCATGAGAACAACACATGGATTTTGAGAGGGGCGTGTGTACAATGATGGCTCTCTGAAGCCTGTGTGAGTGTGCGTCGATCCACGTATATCGATCCAGTACAATTACACCGTACCTTCTGTCACTTTGTCAGCAGCTCGTAGTGTAGTGCTGTTTGAGTGTGTGAACATGCAACGTGTATAACGGCTCACCAATAACTGAACTGAACCTATTCTTTTACACACAAGGTCAAGTGAGACGATGAGCACGTGTGCAACTTAGTTGTACCAAGAAGCTGCGGGGTCTTATCCACTCGCTTTCATCAAGCAGATCAGGCCGGCTACCTACTGCACGTATTGTTGCTCGAATAACCTAGCACGTATTGTTGCTCGAATAACCTACAAAAGTCAAAGTCTGTTGTTATTATTGTTGTATTTTCCAGCTTAGTATAGTCTAGTACGGAATATTCGCCTCGATCAGCGAGCTCCACATCCACTTATTATCAGCTCCAGTCTAAAACGTCTACAACTTGATGTAACAGAGTATCACATCAGCTCTAGAGTTTTAATTTGATGAATGAAATAACCTCTCTCTCAATATGCAGTGTGATCAGATGAAATTGTAGGACTGACATGATACTCTTAAAAATATGATATAAAGCTATACACTTAGATCGGCCTTTATGTGGATGCAGTAAGAGCGAGCAGGGGCGTGGTTCTTCCATTTCGGCAGCCCAATCAAATCGATTGATCAGCTCAAAAGGAAGACGCATATATAAGGTTTAATTACTCTCTGCGTGCAGCTTACGTACCTTTCTTCAATGTTCAGAAGTTTCAGAATTGTGTGTGCTCCAGTTCAAACGATATACTATTTTCTGTATTTTTCTATTTTAACTTGAGGGGCCAGCACCCAAGAACATACTCCCTCTGTTTTTATATATGACGCTGGTAAGTTTAGCTTTGAACTAACTCTAGCTAGACAAAATAACATCCCTGTCTTCTTTATCAACAGTCGTAGGGTTTAGGTGGCCTGATAATTAAGTCGCAACATTGACCATCAGCTGCTGATGCTGCTAATGAGATAATGACCACCAGATTAGACTTTTTTTTTTTTATCTTACAGGTTGTTTATATATGGGTACCGTCAATAGCTGTATTATTTGCAACATCACTCACAGCATATGTGCAAGTCATAATTAATAGCTTTTTTGTTATTGCCACGCCAAACAGTAAGAAGAAACAAAATGGCGACAATTTGTGATATCGGGAACTCGTAGTACATTACATATATTCAAAGCAATTCAAATAGTACATGTTGCAAATCTAGTGCACGGAAATTTTGAGTTATTTTGAATGAATGATGAATCTAAATCAGCCTCGTCAAAATAAAAAATAAAGTACAAGCTGTTTACTTCATCTAATTCAGCCTCCTCGAAAATATAGATTGGTGGGCCGGCTGAAACTTGCTAGAAAAAGAACAATTGAACTTAGCAGTAGAATTGTGGTAGTACTATTTACGCTAAATTATTGGGCCCATAGAGATAGATGGTGTGTAATATGTATGTACCTCAATTAACAGGCCCAACATGATTGGCAATAATTAATTAAGCTAGGAGATCAGTTAGTCTAGTTTAATCAGGCTCACTTAAATATATTAGATATATATTTGATCAATAAAATAAACCACCATACTCGCTCTCCAGATCAAACAATTACCACATTAACTGACAAAAAAGATAGAACAATTACCATGCCTATCATTACAAAAAATATTTAGTCAAAAAATATCTTTGAAGATGAAAATCAATCAAAACATAATAGTGATCGATAAAGTAATTGGGTTAGCACTAGAATTAAAGTGTGGATGCTATATTCACGCAAATGCGGAAGTGGCCACCACACCAGTTACTTTGTATTCAAAACGTATATCCCAAACTTTATTATGTGATATGTAGATACAGAGTGCCACATCGTCGAGATGTTGTCTCTGTCGTGTAACATGATATATATGCTTCCTTATATTTATTAGGGCCTCATGTCCATCTCGACGACTAAATAGACAATAATAATAATTCATTATCATGCATCTTGATGAACTTTTTTGGGTGCTACAGCCTCAATGGCAGTTCCTAGAGGCCATGCTGCCTCAATGTAGTACTCTCCATACTTCAGTCTATTCACCAGCGTAATCTCTTTCATTGGCTCCAAACCTGTATATATATAACCAAATTAAACCAGGAGAATATATTTAGTCATCAGAATACTTAAACGTGTGCTGCGCAAGGCAGAAAATAATTAAATTACTTACCAAACCCATCAACAAGCAACGTGTATTGGTAGATGAGATCCATGCATATGTCACTACAACAAAACATTCTATTGTGGCGGTTGCAGATGCACTACAAACGCAGCTGAAAAATAAAGTTTGTAGCGGCGGATTTCGTTGGAAAGAAATAAACCGCTGCTACCTCATGAATAGTAGCGGCGAGTGACATTGTTACCCGCCGCTACCTCCAACCCAAAAAACAAAAAAAAGCCCCATCCGAGCCCATCTTGGCCCGTCCGCCTCCGTCCGCACCGCCGTGTCCATGGCCCCGACTGCGCCGCGCCGCCCCGAAGAGGGAGCAGGCCAGATCCGGAGCAGCCCCGCCACACACGGCCGCTTCTGAGCGTCGGATCCGGAGCAGTCCCGGCCGCCGTCGCATCTGGAGGAGGAGGGAGAAGAGGGGGCGCCACCGCTACCTCCCAGATCCGCCGCTCGGAGCTGCCGCCGCATCTGGAGGAGGAGGGAGAAGAGGGGGCCCGCTGCTAGCTCCCACATCCGCTGCTCGGAGCCACCGCCACATCTGGAGGAGGAGGGAGAAGAGGGGGCATTACCGCTCGTAGCCGCCACCGCATCTAGAGGAGGAGGGAGAAGAGGGGGCGCCGCCGCTACCTCCCAGGTCCGCCGCTCGGAGCCTCCGCTGCCGCTGCCTCCTAGATATGCCGCCGCCGCTCGGAGCCCCTGTTGCCTAGAGCTTGGAGCCGCTGCCGCTGCTCGGAGCAGCAGGTCGCCGGAGGAGGAGGGCGCCAAAGGAGGGGGCGGGGGCTGCTCGGAGCCTCCCCCACCGCTGCCTCCCAGATCTGCTACCGCCGCTCGGAGCACCCACCGCCTAGAGCTTGGAGCCGCGCCGCCGCTCAGAGCAGCAGGCCACCGGAGGAGGAAGGCGTCGAAGGAGGGGGGCCGAGCCGCTCGAAACCTCCGCCGTCGCTGGAGGAAGGCGCCAGATCTGGGCCGCGTGTGGTAGAGAGAGAGAGGCTGCGTGGGAGGGAGGCAGAGGGGCCGGCGCACAGGTAGAGAGAGAGAGAGGCGGCGTGGGAAGGGAAGGGTTAGGACTTTAGGGTTGTCACTGCTATTTATGCGAGGAAGGGATACTGGGTCTTGACTATTTTCTTAGCAGCGGGACATAATCTGGGCCGCCGCTAAAATAGGCAATAGCTACGGGTGAGAAAGTGGGCCGCCGCTAAAATTGACAATAGCGACGGGTGACTAAGTGGACCGCCGCTACAATTGATTTTCTGGTTGTAGCGGCGGATTTTTATTGGGCCGCCGCTACATGAAATTATGCAGCGTCGCTATTGAGCCTTTTTGTTGTAGTGTGTATGGCTCGTCATGGAGATTAGGGTGTGCAGCTTTGGCTTCTTGGACGCTCATCGAACAAACCTTTCCGTGGCAGCTTTGTATGCTGCAGGAGCAGACTTTGCGCTGGGCGCTTCACCGTCAATGAAGCCAGCCTGAGCAGCCTTGTCGAAGAAGAAAGAGGCAAGGTAGAGGTCGTCCTGGCCAGCTCCACCGCAGCCATTCCACACGCCATTGAAGGTGCAGTTCTTGGTTTCACAAGGTGCATTCATACACTGATTCTTTCTTCCCGGCACTTGTCATACACTGCACCTTCTGGTGCTGCGGTAGCATCATATTGTTGCCCACTGTAGCTGTATTTTCCTTGATGAACAAAAAAACAATTTCAGTTAACCATTTGACATATATTCTTCATGCATAAGTAAACAAAGGAAGGCGATGCCAGCATACCGGTGAAGCCACGTAATATCACTACAACAAAAACGGTTTATAGCGGCGGAGACAATTTTTGATTACCGGCGCACAAATCTTACCCCGCCGCTACAGTGTGCTACAGTGCAAAAAAATACGATTTCAAGACTAACCACCGCTAAAATAAATTAATAGCGACGGGTCACTAATTGGGCTGCCGCTAAACATTTGTAGTGGTGGCCCATATTGCGACCCGCCACTACTTGGCCCATTACTCATCCTATCCCATCAGGCCTATAAAAGT
Organism: Eleusine indica; assembly: GCA_030378355.1. NCBI lineage: Eukaryota > Viridiplantae > Streptophyta > Magnoliopsida > Poales > Poaceae > Eleusine > Eleusine indica. Next base: position 55,095,446 of record CM059494.1, read on the forward strand.
ACAAAAGAACACAAACCCTAACATTCTACCTCACCTCCCAACCGCATCGTCCTGCCTTCTCCTCTCCCCAGCCGCCACCGCCCTCCTCTCCCTTCCCTCCTCTCCTCTCTTCTCTCCTCTCCTTGGGCCGCTACCTCCCCTCCCCTCTCGGCAGCCACCACTGCCTCTCCTCCGACCAGGCCGCACCGCCCCCTCCTCCGGCATGGCGCGGGCCCTCTGCGCCGCCCCTCCTCTATCGAGGCACCAACGGATCCGGCGCGAGCTCCACCACAGGCGACAGATCTGGTGGTGGGGCGCGCGGAGGAGGGCCGCCGTCTCCTCTCCTCCCCTCCGGATCTCTAGCACGATGGTGGCCGCCGCCCTCTTCTACGCCAGATCCGCAAGAGGAGGAGCAGTCGGGGTGGAGGCAGGACGCGACAGAGGAGGAGCAGTCGGGAGACGTTGCGGGATCGGTCGGATCGGCTCCGACGACGGCAGCTTCGTGCGGTGGCGCAGATCCACACCTCGGGCGGGCGAAGGGCGGCGGATCCGACCCTGAGATCTAGCGTTGGTGGCACGGGCTCCGGCGGGCCGAGCGGATCCGGCCGAGGCTCGCGTGCGGCGGTGCGCGGGCTTGCGGTTAGGGTTCCGTGATTTTTTTTTATTTTTTTATATTAAATCGTAGCGGCGACGGGTGACATTGCTACCTGCCGCTACCGTAGTCATTCCAGCGGCGGTTTGTTCAACGAGTAAAAAAACTACCGTTATAAATCATGATTTTTAGCTGCGCATTGATAGCAGCGTGGGGGCATACCCGCCGCTATACTATTTTTTTAACCGCAGCTACTAGCCTCTTTTGTTGTAGTGTATGCAATAGCTAAATGGCCACACGAGCAGCTTGAGTACCATAGAGATCGAGCAAGTAACTGCATGCAGAAGCAGTCAGAGCAGATCATGTTTAACATAGTCTCACATGGTAAATATTTCTCCTGATTTAATAAAGAGATGATAATAATAATGATTCCAAGATAACAATTTTTCTTTAGTAAAGAATGTATACTTTTATCATGATTTAGTCTACTGGATGCACTAAGAAATCATGTTTATCTAGAATACATGTACTGATCGGCATTGGAAAACCTAGAAATCTTTCCAAGGGTAGAGTATATATTGAGGGATCTTAATGTAAAGAAAGCGTATTGAGTGAGCGCCAAACCTGTGAACATATAAATTATAGTCCCTTCCCTTGAGGTACTCTTTTGTGATGTAAGGATCTTTCCCATCGGGTATGGCTGGAGCATTAGCTGCCGCGTTTGCAGAGACTGCATGCCATTTGCACTGATCCACCTCCCAAATCAGCCACGTCTATCGTCTTCGAGTAGTCCTCTCCCAACTTACCCAACAAATAATTCAAAGCAACCTACAATGCATGCCATTTGTGTCAAGGTTTGTAAACTGAATACAAAGGATGATATCCTACTAGTCTTTGAAGATAATATCCTAGTGACTTTTCATGGGCACGAGATCTGCTTGATACCCATATGTAAGAGCCTTCTTGAGATCCTTCAAGAACAGTGATCCACTCAGGGTTGTACTGAAATTCGCTTTTAGTGTGGACAAGCTCTCGAACCTGCACAAAGTATGGATGAAGCAATTGTATATATTGCACAAATGACATACTGAATTGATAAGGTGAAACTACCGCTTCAAGAATCTGCTCTGCCTTTTCGTCTCCAATTAATCTCAGACCAGCCGTTGCCTGTAGATGGGCCAAGCACAGTTGTAAGCTTGAGTAGAAAGCCAATTTACTTTGATGGAGCAGAAGAGCATGATTTAATCTTTACTAGTATTTATTTATTGCTGACCTAATAAGAGAAAATTAATATGCACAACTATTTTCATCCAAAAATTGGTACATTCTTTTACTTGACTATATATACAAGATTGAAATTCATTACCCCAAGTTTAAGTGGAGTTGTTTTTTTTTTAAGCTGAGGAGGGACGATGTCCTTCGCCCCCTCGAGAAGAGGCATTATGGAGTTTGCAGCCTCTTGAGGTCGACCCGCATACGAGCTCAGGCCAGGAGTTACCTGCATCAACACATAATAAACATACTCACAATGTATATCAAGGTAACTAATTTTTTATTATACAGAATATGTTGTTTTTGCACGTTAAAAGGACCTCATAAAGCATTACATGTAGGATTTTATGATGTCTTCCGTTATTACTTTTTCGTTCTGTTTTACTTTTCATTAATTACAGCATTCCTCTCATTGGAAATTTTTTAGAGGGACGAGGAATGATTTCCTTTTTCTATTAAACTCACACTTTGCGCACCTATTAGCATAGAAACTCTTAATTCTCACCTTTTAAAAATAAAGGAAACACTACTTTCAAATCCGTCAACTACATAGCAGTACATGTGCATATATGCATTCAACTCACAATAACATTTACTCCCCTTAATATACTTTTTTTCTTGTCATTAGGACAAAGTGCTTAGTTCAAATTAGTACTTTTATCCACCTTGTCTTAATAACAACAAAGAAATAAAGATCGGGGACAGTAAATAGATACACATGCTGCGTGCAATCCACACATGTTGCTATACTTTGGTACGTACAAATGAGCCCTGGCCCTCGAAAAAGATACTTCACGTGCCACTAGCTGCTTTAGCATATATCGGCATGGTGCCAGCTGGCCTGGCTCCTCATCTTTGGGTTTTTTTGGGAGATAGTATTTTTTAAAATAATATGAAGATTATATTAATCCCAACTTTGGCTTTAAAGAAAACTACATCTTGCCTTAGCTTTCAATAGAGTTACAACCAAATTTCCAACTTGAAATAATTGATCTACAAGTTTAAAACCAGTGTCTATTGAGTAATAGATTGTCAAATTACTCAATAAAGATGGATCATGGCAGTCTTTGCTTAGGAATAAATATCTAAGCACAAAGTCTCTTTCACAAGTACAAAGTAAGCCTGTAGACTCATATTTTTGGAGGGATCTATTGAAAATAAAAGACCAGGTTCTGGCTTATGGTTTCTTCAAAGTCAAAGATGGAACTCAAACGAGATTTTGAAAAGACACTTGGGTAGAAAATCGCCCATTCAAAGATCTTTATCCCATCTTATATAACATTGTTATCCGTCCACATGAAACAATAGATAAAGTGATGAGCTCCTCACATATTCCATTTTGGAGGGCTCTGGTGGGAGACAAGTTCAAAGAATGGGAACGCCTGGTATATAGAATCATCAACATACAACTTAATAATAAGAGAGATATTTTCATTTGGGGTCTACATAAACATGGCCATTTTACGGTTCGCTCTATGTATCTATTTATGATTAATCAAAATACTCCTTTTTCTCACAAGATAATTTGAAAAATAAAGGTTCCCCTCAAGATCAAAATCTTTCTTCGGTATTTACAAAGGGAAGTGATCTTGATAAAAGATAACTTAGCAAGGAGGAACTGGAAAGGCAGTATAAAGTGTTGCTATTGTAATAGAAATAAAACTATTCAACACCTTTTCTTTGATTGTCACAATGCTAAAATGATCTGGAGAACTGTCTATATAGCTACTGGGCCGAGTCCACCTAGAAATGTATCCCACATGCTAGGGAACTGGCTCTCTAATTTTAACACAGTGGAGAAAAATAATATTTTAGTGGGAGTTTCTGCATTATGTTGGACAATTTGGAGATGTCGTAATGATGTAATCTTTAAAAATTATCGTTATTTATCATTTATGCAGGATATATTCAGAGGAACATATTAGATGTGATTCTGGTCGCTATTACAGCATGATGATAAGACAAATAATTCCTTCCAACGAGTGAGCAGGATGTTAGAGACCACTGCGCTGGAGCTCTTTGCTACACATGGATGGAAGTTTAATAATAGACTTTGTCCTTCTTTACCTATTATTAATGTTCTCTTGTAACATCATGCTGAATATTGTAATAAGTTATATGCAGTGCGCAAACTCGCAGAGACGGGTATTATTTTTATTATCTAAAAAAATCACCAGTATCAGCCATCATCAATCATGCACAATTGCTGCAATGATGGAACAAAACAATTAAAACAAGAAGCAAAAGGAAAAACAACTCCTCGCTACAACCTTATTATAGATGAAGGAGTTCCCATGCAGCACTATAACAAACGATGAGAACATCTGCAAAGACTAGCAATTGTAATCCACAATGATTTCACCGATATTGTTGTTGGGGAAAATCCCTTCTATGTCATTGGCATAAACTTTAATTCCTTCAATGCCACCTAAAAAACTTCAATCCCCTGAGTGTCATTGATTTTAAATTTTATTCCCTTCCTTGCCATTTTTATCATATTAAATTGTAATGAAAATATAAAAGGACCAATTTGCCCTTCTTCCCCGTGTGACGCATCGCATGTTTGCATCCCTAGGTACTCACTGCCGGCGGCCCGTCGAGCCGAGCGGTGGTGCTGGGCTTGGTCCCGCTGCACACGCCATGCCGCCCGGCCTTCTCCGGCGCCGCGGTGTCGTTCGTCCCCTACGTGGCCCGCTCGTGTCCCCTGCTTTGGATTCGTCCCCTGCGTGTCTCCTGCTCTGGATCCGACGGCGGAGAGGAATCTACGGGGCGACGTGGGAAAGAGGAGGTGGCGGGGCAGCGAGCAGGAGGTGGCGGGACGATGGGCTAGAAGTGGGGCGTGGGCTTCTTCGTGGTCTGGAGGCTTCGCGACCCCGCTACCAACGACGACGAGCTCCTCGTGCAGCGACGAGGTGGAGGTGGGGCGAGGCATTGAATTGTTTTTCTTTATGCTCGAACCAAGAGCTGCAGCACTGCTATTTCATTTAGAGCATCTTTACAATGAGATAGAATTAATATGGACTATTCATTTATATTTTTATTGATCTAACGTTTTAGATGTAATTATACTATATTGAACCTTTAAGTAGTATGAAGTAGTATATTAATATAATATGAAGTAGTATGAATATTATTAAAAAAAACTTAATGACAGATCGTTTTATAGATCTTTTAGGATACTTTGAAATAGTCTTAAAATAGAATTAAAATAGTCTTAAAATAGAATAAAAAAACAATGATTTTTCGAAACGAATAGCCGTCAGTCCCCTTCATTTCTTCGTCTTCCCTCATGTTCTTCTTCTTCTTCCTGTGTTCTTCCTCTGCACTGAAGACCACAAACACACAAACTCCGTACTCTATGTAACTTATAACTTGGCGAGGTAGCAGAGGCATAACTCTATCACTTATAACTTGGCGAATGAGTGGTCGTTTGAATTGATAACCTGAGCGCACGAGAAACACACGAGCGTTCGGTCCCCCAGTCTATGGGACCTCCATGAATTTGATATTTCTGGAATAACTGGTATACCTTGTGTTCAAGCAATCGTGTTATGGCATTTTATTTTATTTTTTTTGAAAGGTCTGCTAGAGGGTACTCTATGTTATCTTTTTCAAGTGGCGAAGCGATGCTAGCCATTTTAATTGGAGCTGGGAAGATGCATTTTCTAGGAACACAAACGGCAACACGAGTGCAAATCATGACAGCTTGGAGAACGACGCTTTAACGAAAGTTTTTAATGAGAGGATATCAGAGATATAATGGTAACTTGGCTCACATTAATTATGGACTATTGTCTTTTGCTATTGTTAGTGGATCACTATCATTGGTAGATGGATTGTGACTCGTGAGGTGTGCAGCTCATTTTTTTTCCTTTGAGGCAAATGTCTATGTATCTTTTACTTAATAAAAAACATGCTCAGGCATGCTCTTGAAAAAAAAAAAGGTCTATGTATCTGCAAAAAAAAAAGGTAAATATCTGCAAAGGAGTGCGACGGCCCATATATGTGTTTGTATGCAAAGAGGTTGGTCACGCTATCACTGCATCTCCTAACATCGTGGGAAGCACAGCCCAGCCCATATTCACCCTATAATAGCTTAAAACATAGATTAATTTTAACTAATATTATAGGAATATGTTGTTGGAGTTTTTCACCTCTTTCAAAAAGGAACTGTAGTGGTGTGACTAATTTATTTAATTACGCCATTTCACCAAGCTGGCTAGCTTGCAACTTGATGGATTCCTAGAAAAAAAAAAGAATATCTAGCAAACTAAGAATTGGTTAGGTTCTTTGTGGTGGAAAGCCTCAAGTTAAAATCCTAGATTTGATATGAGTGTTATATTTATGTTATAGTTAAATATTATTTAGTGAGAGTAATGTATCGACAGCGAGACACCTATGGTGACTTTGCCAATCTGATCTAATCTTTTAAAGATGTTCATTGGGGTAATTACTCATGCATATGTTCATTCACAAAAAATGTCTAAGTAGTGACCCGCATGAGAAATTGTTGTAGACTATTGCCCAATGACGTGGGAGCAGTGCAGTGCGTACATGCACGGGACACACGCGTACAAAAGCAGTCCTAAGAAACTTAACCAAATTTGTATGTAAGCAAAAAAAGAGAGAGGAAAAAACAGACTTGTGTACCCTCATGTGTGCACTTTTTTAATAAATTTCAAAACATCCATCAAGAACACAATGTCGTTTCCGTGTGATAAAATATTGCGAGGTTTCAGTACCAAACCCATGAATCAACAAAGGTCGGACCGCCATCTTGTAACTACTTGAACACTAAACAATGTCATACATCTTGGAGCTTCTTTCTGGGTGCGACGGCCTCAATGGCAGTTCCTAGAGGCCATGCTGCCTCAATGTAGTACTCTCCGTATTTTACCCTAGCCACCAGTGTGATCTCCTTAATTGGTTCCAAGCCTGTTTAGCCAAACCAGGTGGTGAATAAAAAGATCGGATTTATTTTATCCAATCTAGTCCGAAAACTGGCCTAAAATGTGATCAAGATAAAAATTCTTAAACATATATATTCATATGATACTTACCAAAGCCATCCACGAGCAATGTATATTGGTAGATGAGATCCATGCATATGTATGGCACGTCAAGGACATTAGGGTAAGCAGCTTTGGCTTCTTGGACACTCAATGAACAAACCTTCTCTGCGGCAGCTTTGTACGCCGCAGGTATAGACTTCGCACTGGGCGCCTCACTGTCAATGAAGCCAAACTGTGCACGTTTCATGCAAATTATTTTAGGGTTAGGTCGCAAGGAGAGTTATGCATATTTTTTCTTGTTATTAGAGAGTAATACTTTAAGAAGGATGCGTTAAGAAGAGAAGTACTATGAGTTTACAAGATGCACACCTGAGCTGCTTTGTCATAGAAGAAAGAAGCAAGGTAGAGGTCGTCCTGACCAGCTCCACCGCCACCATTCCACACGCCATTGAAGGAACAGTTCTTGGTTTCACAAGATGCATTCCATTTTAGTGCTTTAATTATTTCATCTCGGCACTTATCATACACTGCTCCTTCTGGGGCGGCTGTTGCATCATATTCCTCCCCATTGTAATTGTATTTTCCTTCGAGAACAGAAAAAAATATTCTTCTTTAACAAATAATGAAATGATAAACTAAAGGAGGGCGGTGTTTGTGTATGATATCAAACGGTGAACCCAAGCAACATGCAGTAGCTAAATGACCCGTTCTTTTCCTTCAGGATCTCTACACGAGCAGCTAAAGCACCATAGTGCAAGTAACTGCAGATGCAGATGATCAGAGCAGTATCATAGGAAAACAATTATTTAGTGACAATTTTTAACATAATTTGTACATCATCATGATTCGATGTGACGTGCCCACTAACAAGTTATATATATGTTTATACAGAATACACATACTAATCAGCACGGGGAAGAGCGACAAACCTGTGAACATACAAATTATAGTCCTTTCCTTTGAGGTATTCTTTTGTAATGTAAGGATCTTTCCCATCTGGTACTGTTGGAGCACTGGCGGCAGCGTTGGCAGAGATGGCATAAGCCATTTGCACTGACCCACCTCCCAGATCAACCACGCCAATTGTCTTCGAGTAATCCCCTCCCAACTTACCCAACAAATAGTTTAAAGCAACCTACAATGCACACCACTTTGTGTCACCGTTTGTAAAATGAATAGTAAGTCATTTGGGTTGGGGCGCGGTAAATTTCTCTGGCTGACGCCAAGTTCATACCCATAGGTAAGAGCCTTCTTGAGATCCTTCAAGAAGAGTGATCCATTTAGGAATGTACTGAAATTTGCTTTTAGTATGAACAAGATCCCGAACCTGAACGAGGTATCAATAAAGCAATAGTTAGTTTTATGTTACATAAAATGACATCTAAATTGAAAAGGAAAATTTATATATACTGCTTCAAGAGTTTGCTCTGCCTTCTCATCACCGATCAATCTTAGACCAGCTGTCGCCTGTAGTTTTGATAATAGGCAGGCACTTTTGTATACTTAATTAAATTAAAAAAACTAGTATTTGTATTTTAGATAATATTTTATAATGAATACAAATTTATTGTCTAAAAATATTTAAGTGTCTATATCTATGATGTTTTGGTAGTGATGTTCTAAAAGTGCGTCATTGAACATGGCACATACGTTTATATAGTTTGACCAAACCCAAACGTAAACTTATTATGGAACGGAGGAAGTAATTTTTGTGTACTTGACTTTCATTTAGAGGAATTCTCTTGTTGTTTTTTAAGAGAGAGAAATCACTTCCATTTGCTGCTAAACTCTCACTTTTTTTAATGAAGGAAGCTATTCACCAACCACGGAGCACATAGTGACACAGGTTGCTCTATTCTGTATAGTACTCCCTTCATACTTTAAAAGAATATTGTTTAGGACATGATTTAGCGTATCCAAACCCTGTCCCAAATAAAGTAAGCCGACCATTGTCCAAAAGAAGACCATTTTTTCTTCTTGGCATGCCACTGCTAATGGTTGGGTTGGCTTCATAAATGGTGGCATAGAGCACAGGGACATGTTGTAACCTAAATATGACTTGCTTGTAATGGCAGGACAACTGGACAATTGCTTGTAATCTGAATTTCTTATACAAGTCCTGCAACATTATTGCCCATAGAGCAAGATCTGAGAAGTCAGTGACGATGAGTGGATTTGTTTGTGCGCATTTGTACCTTGGCAAAGAACTCGATGTCGTCACCGATCTCAACGAGGTCCATCTTCCTGTCGAACTTGAAAACATGCACGCGGCTTCCCGTGCTCCCGGCGTCGAAGATCACGGCGTACCTCCCGGCAGCTGATGATGCCATGTTCTCCTCCTCCGCTGGCTCATCATCGACGGTGACACGGCCCTTTCGACCAAGCACGACGATGTTACTTCTGGCAGAGGCTCCAGAGGCCAGGTTGAGAAGAAGGAGAAGCACAGCAGCAACGAGGCGAGCCATTGCCACTGCAGCAGTGATATCTAGTGGACGCTCGTTAGCTCTTGTGTGAAGCACTCTGGACTGAGCATGCATCGGCAATATTAACAAGAGATGGGAATCAGCTTTGCAAGCTGTCACATCTTGTAGATGGACACATATTCTTGGGCGATCTTTTCATATGAGAAAAAAAACAAAATAAAAAAAATCGAAGAACGAAGCACCATGTATCTTCCTGTGCAAATTATCGATTGAAACATTGAGAAAAAATAGTAAAAATATTGGAGATGCGAGGAATTGAACCCCGGACCTCTAAGATAATTGGTGAAAATAAAATCTTCTACCCATCTATCAACTTCCTCAGTAGGGCGGAATTGTAACAGATCAAATCAGATGATCAGAGTATCAAAATATATATCTACCGAGTGAGTTATCTTTTGAGTTTCTTTCCCGTATGTATCCGTTTCAAACACTCCGAACTGACGCGAGAAAGGCCCAGTTAGTCACTTCGGAACCCAACCCATATATCGACATGGTGGGCCGCACCAAAATTTGACTTTACAGTCTGGATTCAGCTGCCATGTCATAACTTTAAAAAAAAAACAAATTAATAAGAAGACTGCCATATCATAACTTCAGAACCAGATAACCTGATGATCAGATTACTCTCACTCATGCATCTGGTTGCACCACATTAACCCTGCCTAAAATGGCAGCGACATCCTGCTTATATATTAGTTAAAACTCGAATAGACTTGTCATTCTTACGTCATTGATGCAAAGGTCATTGAAAGTTGGTTCACCTGAAACTGAAAAGAGTCCATATCTTCTTTCAAGAAACAATCCTACTAATCGTCTCGCCTAGAAGCCCTGATCTTGTTGGATGCGGCTTTCCTGCTCCCGTCCTGTACTCCCATGCGTGCTCCCATCACGTGTCATCATTTTATTCGTCCTTCCAATCTGGTGGCCCCGTATCCTTAAACGGTGGCTATTTGCAGTTTTTTGATGCCGTTATTATCCAACACAAAAGCATGAGTGCCACCGCGGCCGTGATGCGTCTAGCGCTTCTAATCTGGGCGCCTATATGCGAAGATAACGATGTCGGACGCGTACGAGTTGGATAAAATAGAATTATAGAATTATTCTGCAGTGACTGTTTGTTTTCCTCACCGCGTAAGAACTGGACCAGATGAACTATTCCGGTGCTAACGACGATGACTCCATGGCGTTGTGGCTGGACAATTTCATGGAGAAGAGCGCAGTTCACTTCTCTGCTGGGCAACGTTCAGTTCGAGGCCTGCTTCAATATGACGGAGTAGGGGCAAAGTACTCCACTACTGGCTACTGCAGCGAGTATGACGCGATCAATTGGATGCTGATATGGATTCGGAAGGAGCCGCCATGAATTTGGACGGAGTTGTGAAGCCTACGACCTACGAGATTGATTTGGATGGAGCATGAACTAGAAGACGCCAGAGCACCGCACAGCCGCATCCGAGAGCAGCCAGTGAACACGTATACTCTTTAAAACTTATTAATTAAGGTACGGTCATCCACTTCGTATCCATAAAGTTAGAGATTGAATCCAAATCGATTTTATACCTTTCATATTAAGTACTGACTTTCAAAAATCATAACTTACGCGTCCAGAGTCCAAATGAAGCAAACTCAGACTCTATATCGTAGCCCTCAATAAGTTCTATAACTTTGGTATTCAATAGATTCACAGATTCGGAAGTCTTTATGTCCAAATATGAGATGTAATAATATCTATTCCGATTCAGATTCCTCAACGCACGTCTCTTTGCGGGACCTATATCTCATAGCTCCGGAGTACAGATAATATGATGCAGATATGTTCCGGAAAGCTCTCGACGAGATCTACAACTTTCGTAGTCACACTTTTTCCATTAGAGCATGTCTTAAAGTCTAAAACCACGATGCAATACAGTACTATTTCTGAACTATCTATATTGTTTTTTTCTTTCAGATAAACCTTCTAGAAATCTTAGTAATTGGGTCATGACCTTAGGCTTGCATGTTAGGTTTCATATACGTACAGAGATATTTTGTAGGTGTCATGAGTTTGTGGAAAACCCGGAGTCAGGTTTCATATTGCTACTTTACATCTATGAACCTTTTTAGTATTATTTCAACATCTCAAACAACACTATATGTCGAAATCGTCAATATTAAAGATAAAAAAACATATTTATGATGATAATATGGTAAAAAATGGTGAGAAAATGATTGCTTCTACATATAAAATGGTACACTAAGACATATCAATGGTAATATAAATATGATCTTTCATATAAAAATATTAATAATACTATATATGTTTAACAAATATATTATATAAAGAATTTTTTTATTTAAATAGTGTTTTATTTTTTTAAATCCGTTATAACGCACGAGCATTTTGCTAATCTATTTTATTCTTCTTTTTAATATCCTTGGACGCACAGGAAAGACTAAACATAACACATTTAATCATGCGAGACGCCAAGGCGGTGTTCCGTGGTTGCGGATCCAATGAAGAAAATCAGCCAATAGAAGGGTGCCACGTTTGCGGGAGCACGCATGGGAGCAGGGAAGCCGCATCCGATCTTGTTGGACGACATCCATCAACCATGCATTAGGGAACAAGGACGGCAAAATCGTACCTTCGCAAGATGTAATCTTGGCTTTGGGGAACGACAGCACATTGTTCGTGTCACGTCCTGAATTAATATTACCAAAATTGGCTTATCGTGGACCTATCTTTCCTACCCGTTTTGTATTGTAGCGGAGGAAACTCTGGTAATTTGACTGTCATGTAGGCCCAGGATCAAAGGTGGACCACGCTATCAGTGAAGATTGATCGAGGGATTGGCAGTATACCTCTTATGCATGCATACACGAAGGCAGTGAGTGGCATGTGATCGGTAGTAGAGCAGGGGTCCTGGTGGGTCTCGGACGTGTGCGTATCATCTGCTGTAGAGAACAAAATGCATTGAAATCTAGCATCTGCTACAGTAAAATGTGAGAGGCCGAGCTGTTGCCTGCCGTAGTAACTGTAGCAAACAGGCGTCAAATAGTAACGCAGTACTGTAGCATTGTTTTTGTATTATTTATTGAATTATAGGAGTTGATCTGGATCCTTCGTTTTTCTTCAAACGGTCAGAAATGAGGCTAATTCAAGATACTGTAGCTTCTCTGCATTGAAGCCTCCACAGCACACGATATGAATCCGTCTCGCACGTCAGTGTAGGTGCTCATGTCAGAATGCAGAGGGAGAGAATGATGACAATCGTGTCATCGGGTCGGCGCCCACACAAAGAAAAGCTGTTGCATCACAAAGTCACGATGCATGGCAAGCAGCAAGAGTGCAAGAAACACCTACTCTCCCGAGCTTTGGATCCATCTTCATTCAAGCAAAGCAAAACACACCCCTAAGTACAAGTGAAAGCTAAGCAAAATTGGAAGTGGCAAATGCGCTCTTTTCTGTTTTGTTGCATGAATATAAATGCGCTGTCGTCCGTTCCATTCATGCACGCACGCGCCACGCGCAGCGACAGATTTCCCACTGACACACATCAGTGGATCCGGCTCCGGAGAAGGTTGGCACAATTCAAATTCCCCATCAAATGTTTCCCGAAACATTGATGGAGGGAATGAAACTGAAACGAGGTAAAACAAACCCCGTCTCGTCTCTGGCTGGTACCGTCCGTCCCCAATAACCTGCCTACCTGTGCTGCTCCAACTTTTCTTACAACCGTGCTCGTACTACGGCGAGTACCTTCGCAAGATATTCACATTCCCCTTCCATTTCGGCTTCAAGAAACAAACCACATCCTAGTTTTTTTTTATTCCTAATTTTTGTTTTATTGCAGGAGGCTGCAGTCCTCGTACCCCCGCTGCATTTGACGCCCCCCGGATTGCTCGATCCAAGGGACTCCTTTGACCTGCACAATCTGATTGGTGAGTAGTAACGGTCCGTTCTCTCTCTGTGCACATGCTTTGCTGTCAAATATGTCCCTATATGCTAGTTCTTGATTTGTTAGGGCTAAGAATGATGTTGGGGGACATCGCCTTCCAGGAAGCATTTCTGAGAAGGAAACTGCTTCAAGGGCAGCAGCCGGTCGCCAAGCAATCGAGCTGCAGAGGATTCGCTTCATGGGGTTGCAGCTGCTCGACCTCAAGAGCAGGGGTCACCATCTCGGCTCCCCTGTTGGCTTACTCCTGTCCCTAGGATAAACTAATGGCAAAGGCAGCGTCAACGTGAACGACAATGTCGTTTGTCTGGAGGACGTCACCGTCCAAGGAGCTGGTCTTGTTCTTCACCTTGATTACTGTCTTGCATTTGCATTGCTTGCATTTCATAGTTTTGTGACATGTGAATCCATGGTTACTTGTTGTATAGTAGATAACAAGTTGAACTGCAGCAGCATGGATTATAAAAGAGGAGTTTTAGTGTCTAAAATATTGGCCAGTAATTTTAAAAAATTACTTGCCAGTAGTTTGAGGGTAATTTCATAATTATATTATTAATTAATAAAATTATATTTATTTTCATAATAGAATATTAAGTTTACGAAATCATTAAAACATTAGTTTATCTTAAAAAATATAAAATATTAGTTATTAATCAGATTGTTAATAATAAACCTAATTACTATAATTCTACAACTCTTATTTTTTTCGATATTACCCTCAAATTGAGAAACTACTAGCCAGTAGTTACGATTTTAGATTATGAAATCTATATCGTTGGATCAAACTACTGACCAGTAGTTTTAAGAAACTACTGAGCAATAGTTTTAAGAAACTACTTGTCAGTATTTTTGATAGTAAAACTCCTATAAAAGAAACTAATAATGATCACAACTAATGGCTATTGTTAAGTAGTGGTTGGCGGGGATTAGTGTGTTAGTCTTTCTAGGATTGATATGTTTCATTTTGATTGATTTGTAGTGGCGAGGATCACTATCTGCCTGAAAGCCTCCTTCCATTATCTCCTACCAAGGCTCAGGCGTCCATTGATAATCTTAGTCCTTATCATGTGGCTTCATCCCTTTTCCCCACTACTACTTCCTCCCTCGAGCTATCACCATGCAACTTGTGTTTCTTTCAGGTGCCCAGGTAAAGCTCTAAACAGTTTTCTTAACTGTCTATTACAGTAACATGTGTTCTTATTAATGTTTACTTAAATTGTGCTTTTGTTTTTGTCAGAGTAACTTCTGGGCATGAAGCCATTGGGTTGTGAATAGAGCACATGGGCCATCTTTCATCTAAGCTGGGAGTAAGTATCAAAACTAAAGAGCCTTAACAATTTTGTAGTAATACAGTACCAAATAACCATTAACTAATGATTATATAAATAAAATACCTCATTAGTACATGTCAAGACCTCCAGGTGGTTGTCTTAATTTGCTTTTATGTGTTTTGTCTGCAGGGACTATCATGACCCTATCAAGTGGATAGAATAGAAGAAAGCTTTGATAAATACTAGGAGTATGCTATCCGCACTTATGGTTCTCTAAATCCAATCTCTAAAAGAAATATTTTGTCCTGGAAGCGAGATTCCTTCCTATATACCAAATTTTCTTGCATCCTCATACTCTATAACTCATCCTCTATCCCAACTACCATATATTATTATAATAAACTTTTTCAATACTAACTTTTCTACAGAAATAACTAGCATCGTTTATTTAATAGGCACACAGTACTCCAGTACAGAAATAGTATGCTACAGTGCACGGAATAGTGGGTAGCGTTCTTTCTCTTGGTCCGCTTGATTTGCTGGAACCTGGACGCACGCAACGCGTACCGGACACTTTACCGTTCCCCAATGCATGAAGATTTACGCTATCCAGACACAGGAGAAACGCATAGCGTTTCCCAGTGCAGATAGTTTGAGAGCTGGAACAACAGCATGGGTGCCTAACGGTCACCTAGGAAAGGCGGCGCTGGCGACGCGCTCGTCCCTTCGCCTCAATCCAAATCCTCCCCAAAATTCCACCGCAAATCCAGCAAATTCCACCATAGTTTCGATCCCTCAACTCCCAATCATCAATCCCCACATCCCTCACCTCCGGATCTGAAGAAACTAGGAAAAGGCCACCAAAAATCCCCCAACTTTAGTAGCCATTCCCACAACCAATCCATGAAAAATCCACCACACCTACTCAAATCCAGAACGCCCATCAGATTATTCCCTCTGATGGCACCTTCTTCCACAAGATCCAACCAAGTTTCAAGCATTCAAGACACCTCCCCAGCCGGGAGACACAGAGGGCGGAAGAACCAGCTACAGAAGCTTCACTTCTTCAAGCATCCGGAGCTGCAACCCAAGCAGAGGTGCTCAGTGTTCTACAGGCCAAGCACTGGCCTGGGAAGGGACGATTGGGCATATCTTACGCTGAAGCTGTCCGTGGGGGTTTGTCTCCTAGTCATTCGGCCACGACAGCAAGTCTAGAGTTGGATCCATCACAAACGTTTCTCCATCGACGAAAGGTCTGTCCCACTCTGCAGTCCAGTTGCTACAGCACTCAAGTTTGCTCCGGTGATGGATGGCATTGGTGACATCACGACGTGGAAGACACAAAACAAGGCCACAACCTGCAGCTAGGTCCAGCTCCAGGAACCAGGATCCTCTTCGTCGGGCCATCTATCTGAGCAAGGTTAAGGACAAATGCCTGAATTGTCTGGCTTCTGATCATCGTGTTGCTCAATGTCGTGACCCCATAAAGTGCTGGGTGTGTCAGTGCTTCGGCCACATCTCTAACCGGTGCCCCTCACGCTAGTCAACAACCTACAGCTCCCAACATGAGTCTTCACCTTCAAGCAATCCCACCTCATCCAACTCCAACTACAACCTGCTGGCCGACACGGCCTCACCAGAGCTATTGTTGGCACCCTGAGTATAGCTATCGGAACCGGATGAAGACCCTATGCGGCTAGAGGCAGAGCTCGCATATGGTCATGTCCCGCTAAGTAGAAGCGGTCAAGACAAAGTTGTACTAGAGGACCTTTCCAAGTTGCAGGATGTGTGTATCGAGATCCCGATTAAGTCGCCAAAAATAGGAGATGATGACATGCATCTGTCTCAGGTGGTGCAAGAACCTCTTGAGGATGGTCAGATTCCATTGTTATAAGAAGTGAAGTGGATCAATTGATTGGGCATCAACTGATCAAAGCCTTGAGCGGTCGAGACAAAGTTGTGATGGAGGACCTCTCCAAGCTGCAGGATGTGTGTGTCGAGATCCTGGTGAAGTCGCCAAAAATAGGAGATGATAACATACATTTACCACAGGTGGCGCAAGAACCTCTTGAGGATGGTCAGACTCCATTGTTGATAAGAAGTGAAGCAGATCAATTGATTGGGCATAAACTAATTAAAGTCTTGAGCAACTTTAAACAGAATGTGGTTGCTCCTTTGTCTTCCTCAAATTTGCGTCGTAACCATAATTTGAAGAATAAAATCAATTGTTGGAAGCCAACCGTTAAGGTGGTCTGAGATTTGATGACGAAGAGATGGATCTTCATCAAACGAGATAAGCAGTTGGGTGATTGACCTTAAAGTATCTTAGTGCTCGCAACTTTGAAGATCTTAAGAACTTGGTTCAGGTGGTTAGGATTATGGAGGCAATAAAAAAACTCACAAAAGTGACAGAAAAGAGGAAGGAATGAAAAGAAGATGTTGCTGCATGAGCCTACGTAGTCGCTACTTCCTAGTTGGTTGTTTTGAGACCTTATCCGAGTAAGGAGTTCTGATCCTTTATGAATTGATTAGATACAACTTCAGAACAGTTGCACTATTACGGGTGTGTTTGAAATGTGGGAATGAAAAACATAGGAATAGAAAAAAACACAGGAATTGAGAAAATACAGAAATCTATAAAGTGAGAAAACTACGGGAATCTAAAATAGAGAAATAAAGAACTTAAGGTGTTTGGAATACAGGAATAGAAACATAGAAATAAAAATACTATTATAACTAAATAAAATGTATCATAATTAACTAAAATATTTAATAATCATGATGTAAGATATTTAAAAATAAATTACCATGTTAATTACTTATTTTCTTCTTAAATAATTTCTTCTTGTATTGTGTTAGCTAATTTCATTATGTGTAAGGCAGCTATTGTGTTACACAAAACAAAGGAATTTTTTCCTTAGCTCTAACCTCATGTTTTCTTTCCTCTGTTTTGTGAAGGAAGTCATTCCTTTCCTAAGGAAAGGAATTCACCATTCCTCCATTCCAAACAGCAGGTGTAGGAAAAATTCCTTAGGAATGACTTTCTTTAAAATTCCTTTGAATTTCCTTTGTCCCAAACACATCCTACATGGGCTTACGTTTTGTCTGATGGGTTGTTAACTTCAGTGAGGTTATTTATATCTTGTTTGTATCAATGCCCAACCTATTGTTGGATTTGGACCTTTGTTTAATTAGATTGTAACTCTTCTCTCTACCTTCATGAATGACAGTGCTCCTGTCTTTTTTTTTAAAAGACAAATACTAGGTGTATCTTCAGAGAGGAACATCAACAAAGAAAGGAAACAAGTCTAGTTTATTTTAGCTCTAGTATGTGATAGTAGTCCAATAAATAATAGCAGTCTTTTAGTTTGTAGCTCCTGCCTGCTAGTATCAAGAACCTTAGAACCTGATCAAAACATCATCGTGTATGCTCCTTGGTAGTAGTAGTACTCATTATAGCTAGTCCTGGTATAGCTGGTTCTAGTGAAGTGGCATGGTTACATAGACATGAAAAAGGAAAACATGTAGAGAGAGGAAGAGGACTGGACAAAAGCCGACAAGCTGCAGTACTGTTGGGGCCAGATCACTCACGGCCTCACGGGGTGCTCGGATGACCCCAGCAAGTCAGCGGAGACCCCTTGCATCTCTTGTTTGCTCACTGCAGCTATGATGCGGCAATCTATCTGCGGCATCCACCGTATTTTCCCTCCTTTTCACCCTTGTAATAGGACATTACTACAAGTTATACTAGCAGACAAAGAATGAAAAGCTAAATTAGTCATTTATCTTGGATTTATGCTTTATAGCTTGGGTTATCATGTGCTTTATCTTGGATTTATGCTTCAGAAGAGGAAGGGGATCTGTTGCTTTAGATTTATCTGAATTAGAACTGCATGCAGTGTGATTCTGAAACTAAGGGTCATTAATCTGTTCAGACCTGCGACGAAACAAGGACAAAACGGATATGGGAATGTTTGTGTAATGCTAGTGTGGTGCAATTTTCGTCTCATCTCATAGAGAATTTGTCAGGAAAATAAAGGTTCTGATGTTCCAGATGTGCCTGTGTGCCATGTGCGACAGCCGGCTTTGTTCAAATCAGAAGAGAGTACGAGACCCCCCTTGCTCCTGTGGAGTGTGTCCAATTTGGGCATTTGGCACATCTGCTGTGCTGCACGTACACTCTTGCCTCTGTAGTGTGCATTGGCCGTTTGCTTCTCCTTTTCATGATTTCATCTTTTGTGAGCAGTAGAACAGGTAAGCAGACAAAGAAATGAAAATCCCGTTTTCACTTGGCTGGAGAGGACCAGTTTGCTTCAGAGTAGTCTGCACAGAAGTGCATGTCTCCACTAACGGGAGAAAGAAAACGACAGATGGCATTTGCGGCGTTTCGGGAGCAACTAACGAAAGCAACAGCAGCGCATCTATTAGAAGCACCGTCTGTAGGCTGTAGCAGCATGCATAAGCATGCAGTACAAAACTAGCTTATCATTAACGAATCAACTTAACGACCTACAGAGTGTTTGGAATCGGCTGGTGATTGAAAGGAGTTGTTTTGTTCTGAAGATCCATTCGCGCACGCGATACTTGAAACCAACGAACCCAGCAGTGACGCAATGACACCTATACAAAATTAGCAAAAATACCCGTGCGTTGCTGTGGTTTTTAAATGTTATAAAATAAAAAATCTAGACTAAGAAAACAATAGAGATAACAACTGTAGAATACTTACCTTACATGTATGCATAATTATGCTTAAGTCGGTAAACGACCGGGTACCTCATCATAAGGGAACCGACCGAGTCGGCTTATAGCACAAGGCAATTAGAGATAGACTTTCTATATGAATTCTTATAGACTACGAGTAGAACTCTTCATGTAAAAATAGGTGAATACATACAAGCCTCTTAGAGGCCATGTAAAAAGGTACGAAGAATCATCACATCTCAATCATGCAAAAGATCAAGATCCATCAACCTTATGTTTTTCATCCCGTGTCCCCAACCCTACATATGAGAAGAGAGAGATGCCCCAGTCTTGGACCCCGAAGGGTTAGTAGGCAAATACTTCGGAACCCATGACTTGGACACATGGGCAATAGATGTGCTCAACTTATTATGAGGGTTAGCATGATGTAAATTATGGTTCGAATAAGAAGATCTTGAATCACCCTTAAAAGCATGTCACAAATTAGCAACTCGAGGAAAAATGAGTGCAACGATAAGAAATATGATGAGAACCTCTCAAGGGGACATGAGAAGAACCAATACAAGCATCATAAGAACGATGTCGTGAACCAATACAAGAAGTAGTAGGAGCATGTCCACGAGCACGTCCCAACTCGCAAGAAAAGGAATCATAGAATCCATCAATAAAGCGATGTCTCATGCTAGGCTCATGAGTGTTCATGCTATGAGAAAAACTATGATCATCCGAAGAATAAAAAACATAAGATCGGCGCATGTCTCTAGCATGCCTAAAGCAGAACTCAAATTGATGCCCATCCTTCTCACAATATGAGCAATGGAACAAAGGCCTATTAGAAGGCATTGTTTGAGAGGATGAAACGTCACTCTCGCTCAGGTGAGAAGTCATTTGGGATTTTCAAGAAGAACTAGAAGCATCTTTCAACTTAGAATCAAGATTAGGCTCACGCATGCCATGGAAAAGACGATGTGTGTTCCTAAGAGCTTTAGCACGCACTCGACGCTCGTGTTTGACACGGCGAAATAAATACTCAATGACATGCCCATCTTTCTTGCAAAAGGTGCAATGGTACTTTTATTTTAGGGATGGTGTACCATTTGAACAAGAAGCACCTTTATCAATTGAAATCCTTTGGGCAACACTGGAAGAGCCAACAAGCTTAGAACTAGCTAAAGAAGATTTGTCCAAAGCAATAGTGTGAATGCCAACATCCAAAGACTCACGCTCAACATGATTAGACTCCAACTTGGCGTTCATATCATCACGTATTTGCTTTAAAGCTTCAATTTCATTTTTCAAATCATTGTAAGAAGTGCAAGACATGAAAGACACAACACTTGTATGCATGTCATGCAAAGCATCATGATTATCACAAGAATCTAGACAAGCATCGTCATGCAAAGAGAGGAACAAAAGCTAGAAGGTAAAGAATGAATTACAACAATTTCAGCCCTAGCATTTTCAAGTTGCTCTTCACAAGTGGAGTAGTCTAGTTTTAACTTCTCATTTTCAGTTTTCAAGTGAGCAAGAGAGACATTCAATTCATCAATCTTTTTGACCAAGGCATCACATTTATCATAAGGCAAAGAGGTCCTAGACTTGCAAGAAATAGGAGCACACACATCAAGTCTAGACATCAAGCATATATCACTAGGCATAATAATTTTCAACTTCTTTCTAAGCTAGAGAAGATCCATCACTTCAAGATCACCCTTCTCAAAGCCAACTGCATCCTTCTCCTTGAGATCATCCTTGTCAACCACCACCTTTCGGCTCCGCTTGTTGTCATCCTCAATAGCAATTCTGCACATCTCAAAACCTGAGGACAAAGACATATGAGAGCGAGTACTTAGTGCCATTGTAAAAGCACCATCAGAGTTAGCAAATAGCCGAAGCAACAAAAAGCACTTTTTCAATGTCGCTTTCGGATCATAAGGCCGGTGAAGGTCTAACTAGTGATCAAACCGGCACTGATACCAATTGAAGGACCGAGAAGGCGACCAGAGGGGGGTGAATGGGAGCCAATTAAATTTCTTCCCAAGAACTTGGCTTATGTCCCAAAATCAACTGAACCCAACCTCGAAACGGATCACCAAGATTACACATTTCAACTTGTGATGTGTTAATCCTAGAAGTGATCAATAACAACAGTGGAACACAGTGAAAACAAAGAAGAAAAGCAAAGACTCAAGACGGTCAAAGAAGCGCACCAAAATAGACTGCTCTGTCAGTACATTGGCAATGCCAATTCAGAGTATCGACAATGCCGATCAGCTGTTGAGAAAAAGTACCGGCAGTTCCGGCCTGACCATCGGTAGTGCCAATTGGTCACTGGAATAGAGCGTTGACATCAAACAGACAAAAGACATCGCCAGTGCCGATCGTCAAACTGAAAGTCTCAGGAGAAAACAGACAGAGCGCATCGGCAATGTCGGTTAGGACTATCGGCAGTGCCGATCAGCAGATGGAACAAAGCTTCAGGACACACAAACAAAAGGCATCGGTAGTGCCGGACAGAGAAATCAGCAATGCCGGCCGGGGCTATCGATAGTGCCAGTCATGGCATTGGCAGTGCTGATCCGAGTTTAGACCCACCAGCAGTGCCGGTCCTGGTCATCGGCAGTGCTGATCGACCCCCGACAGAACAGAAAACTGTCACAATTTTTCCCCAAAACTCAACCAAATGATCTCCAAAACGTACGATATTTAGACCAGGGAATCCTCAGGTCATTGTGACCTTCCTCCAACAAGATCCACTCAATTGGCTCAAGAATCATCACGAATTTCAGATCTTGTGCTAAGAACACCAAAAAGGGAAAACTTGAGAAAACTTTCAAATCAAAGATGCTAGAGCTCTTGATTTGGTCAAGGACCTATAGAGATTTGTTCTAGCTCATCATAGCACCAAGTTCTCCATGAAATCCGCCCCAAAAACTCAACCAAAAGTGAGATCAAAAAATTCCAACGAAAATAGCTCCGAAAATAGCAAAAAAGGGAAATTCGAGTTTAGGGAGAGAGGAAGATCTTGAGCACGAAATTAAATCTCATATGCTTGATTCTTGCATACAAGATTTATGGATATATGGTTAGGAAACCACCCTCTTCCTCCCACTATTTGGAAGAGAAAGAGAGGTCTCTCACATACCTTTTTCTCTCTCTAAAACATGAAGCCCACTCCTAGCACATTTGCAAATGAAATCCTAACAAGGCTATAGGAAGGAGACTCCTTCTCTAACCAGCCACACCTCTACTTATATAGACCTAGGATCTAAGACAACTCTACCCTTGACCCACATAACATTCAGAAGTTTCAGAGCAAGCTAACCAGCAAATTATGTGCTCTAGTTCGAACTACTATTTCTATATATATTTTTCTATTTTAACTTGAGGGGCTAGCACCCAAGAACATGCTCCCTCTGTTTTTATATTTGACGTGGTTAGTTTAGCTCTGAACTAATTCTAGATAGGGAAATAAACATCCCTGTCTTCTTCATCAAGAGTCGTAGGGTTTTGGTGGCCGGATAATTAAGTCGCAACATTTGACCATCAGCTGCTGATGAGATAAAGACCACCAGATTGGACTTTTTCGATCTTACAGGTTGTTTATATGTGTGTACCGTCAATAGCTGTATTATTTGCAACATCACTCATAGCATAGGTGTAAGTCATAATTAATAGCCTTTTTGTTATTGCCACGCCAAACAGTAAGAAGAAACAAAATGGTGACAATTTGTGATATCCCAAATTCGTAGTATGTTACATATATATATTCTAAGCAATTCAAATAGTACATGTTACAAATCTATTGCACGGAAAATGTTGAGTTATTTTGAATGAATGATGAATCGAAATCAGCCTCGTCAAAAAAAAGTACAAGCTATTTACTTCATCTAATAATTCAGCCTCCTCAAAAATACAGATTGATGGGCCGGCTGAAAGTTGCTAGAAAAAGAACAATGGAACCCAGTTATAGAATGGTAGTAGTACTATATTTATGCTTAATTATTGGGCCTATAGAGATAGATGGTGTGAAATATGTGTGTACCTCAATTAACGGCCCCAGCATTGGCAATAATTATTTAAGCTAGGAGATCAGTTAGTCTAGTTTAATTAGTCTCACTTAAATATATTTGATTAACAAAAAAGCCAGCATATTGGCTCTCAAGGTCAAGCAATTAGCACATTAATTGACAAAAAAAAATATAGAACAATTACCATGCCTATCATTATAAAAAATATTTAGTCAAAAATATCTTTAAAGATGAAAATAAATCAAAACATAATAGTGATCGATAAAATAACAAAAATATAAATTAATATTATGTTCAATATAATACAATAACGATAATAATTGGGTTAGCACTAGAATTAAAGTGTGGATGCTACTCACACAAATGCGGAAGTAGTCACCACACCAGTTACTTTGTATTCAAAACGTCTCTCCCAAACTTTATTTAATACTCCCTCTATACCAAATTACTTGTCATTCTGACTTTCCTTTAGATTTTTTAAACATTCTCTGAATCTGGACTTATTGAACATTTTATGAATCTGGACACCTCAAAAACCTCTCAGATTGACAAATAAATTAGGATACAGAGTGTCCCATCGTCGGATGTTGTCTATGTCGTATAACATGGTCTATATGCTTCCTTATTTATTAGGGCCTCATGTCCAGCTCGGTGACTAAATAGACAATAATAATAATTCATTATCATGCATCTTGGTGAACTTTTTTGGGTGCGACAGCCTCAATGGCAGTTCCTAGAGGCCATGCCGCCTCAATGTAGTACTCTCCATACTTCACTCTATTCACCAGCGTAATCTCTTTCATTGGCTCCAAACCTGTATATATATAACCAAATTAAACCGGGAGAATATATATAGTCATCAGAATACTTAAACGTGTGCTACGCAAGGCAGAAAATAATTAAATTACTTACCAAACCCGTCAACAAGCAACGTGTATTGGTAGAGGAGATCCATGCATATGTATGGCTCATCACGGAGATTAGGGTGTGCAGCTTTGGCTTCTTGGACGCTCATCGAACAAACCTTTTCCGCGGCAGCTTTGTATGCTGCAGGCGCAGACTTTGCGCTGGGAGCATCACCGTCAATGAAGCCAGCCTGAGCAGCCTTGTCGAAGAAGAAAGAGGCAAGGTAGAGGTCGTCCTGGCCAGCTCCGCCGCCACCATTCCACACGCCATTGAAGGTGCAGTTCTTGGTTTCACAAGGTGCATTGAGGTTCAGTGCACTGATTATTTCTTCCCGGCACTTGTCATACACTGCACCTTCTGGTGCTGCTGTAGCATCATATTCTTGCCCACTGTAGCTGTATTTTCCTTGATGAACAGAAAAAACATTTCAGTTAATCATTTGGCATACATTCTTCATGCATCAGTAAATAAGGAGGGCGATGGCAACATACCGGTGAAGCCACGTAATATGCAATAGCTAAATGGCCCGTTCTTTGCCTTGAGGATCTCCACACGAGCAGCTTGAGCACCATAGAGCAAGTAACTGCATGCAGAAGCAGCCAGAGCAGATCATTTTTAACATAGTCTCACATGGTAAATATTTCTCCTGATTTAATAAAGAGATGATGATAATAATGATTCTGAGATAACAATTTTTCTTTAGTAAAAAAAAACTCGATCTGTCGGGGAAGAAGCCAACCCGATGGTATTTTACTAAGGAGAAGAAGCCTTCTCACGTAGTCCGAGAAAACCCCCGAACTCCCTTCCCAACCATACACAAGGACTCAGCTAGCCATGTGAGCCGTGCCACGAGTCTTTACCATATGCTTTAGTCTGGGGAGGACGAGGAGATTTTTTTTCATGGTGCGACACCGCGAGCCGATCCTGGGGATCGAACCCGGGTGGGCGCACTGCCACCGAGCTGTAGGCTCGTTCGCATTTTTTTTAGTAAAGAATGCCCATCCATCATGATTAAGTCTACTGGATGCACTAAGAAATCATGTTTATCTAGAATACATGTACTGATCGGCGGAGGAAAACCAAGAAATCTTTCCAAGGGTAGAGTATATATTGAGGGATCTTAATGTAAAGAAAGCGTATTGAGTGAGCGCCAAACCTGTGAACATATAAATTATAGTCCCTTCCCTTGAGGTACTCTTTTGTGATGTAAGGATCTTTCCCATCGGGTATGGCTGGAGCATTAGCTGCCGCGTTTGCAGAGACTGCATAGGCCATTTGCACTGATCCACCTCCCAAATCAGCCACGCCTATCGTCTTCGAGTAGTCCTTTCCCAACTTACCCAACAAATAATTCAAAGCAACCTACAATGCATGCCATTTGTGTCAAGGTTTGTAAACTGAATACAAAGGATGATATCCTACTAGTCTTTGAAGATAATATCCTAGTGACTTTTCATGGGCACGAGATCTGCTTGATACCCATATGTAAGAGCCTTCTTGAGATCCTTCAAGAACAGTGATCCACTCAGGGTTGTACTGAAATTCGCTTTTAGTGTGGACAAGCTCTCGAACCTGCACAAAGTATGGATGAAGCAATTGTATATATTGCACAAATGACATACTGAATTGATAAGGTGAAACTACCGCTTCAAGAATCTGCTCTGCCTTTTCGTCTCCAATTAATCTCAGACCAGCCGTTGCCTGTAGATGGGCCAAGCACAGTTGTAAGCTTGAGTAGAAAGCCAATTTACTTTGATGGAGCAGAAGAGCATGATTTAATCTTTACTAGTATTTATTTATTGCTGACCTAATAAGAGAAAATTAATATGCACAACTATTTTCATCCAAAAATTGGTACGTTCTTTTACTTGACTATATATACAAGATTGAAATTCATTACCCCAAGTTTAAGTGGAGTTGTTTTTTGAAGATGAGGAGGGACGATGTCCTTAGCCCCCTTGAGAAGAGGCATTATGGAGTTTGCAGCCTCTTGAGGTCGACCCGCATACGAGCTCAGGCCAGGAGTTACCTGCATCAACACATAATAAACATACTCACTATGTATATCAAGGTAACTAATTTTTTTTATTATACAGAATAATTTTTTTGCACGTTAAAAGGACCTCATAAAGGCATTTACATGATGGATTTTATGATTCCATTATTACTTTTTCGTTCTATTTTATTTTTCATTAGTTACAGAATTCCTCTCATTGGAAATTTTTTAGAAGGTTGCGGAATGATTTCCTTTTTCTATTAAACTCACACTTTTGCGCACCAATTAGCATAGAAACCCTTAATTCTCACCTTTTAAAAATAAAGGAAGCACTACTTTCAAATCCGTCAACTACGAAGCAGTACATGTGCATATATGCATTCAACTCACAAACAATTACTCCCCTTCATATACTTTTTTTCTTGTCATTATTAGGATAAAGTGCTTAGTTCAAATTAGTACTATTATGCACCTTGTCCTAATAACGACAAAGAAAAAAAGATAGGAGATAGTAAATAGATGCACATGCTGCGTGCAATCCACACATGTTGCTATACTCTGGTACGTACAAATGAGCCCTGGCCCTCGAAAAAGATACTTCACGTGTCACTAGCTGCGGCTTTAGCGTATATAAGCATGGTGCCAGCTGGCCTGGCTCCTCATCTTTGGTCTGTTTGAAGATAGTATTTTTTTAATAATAGAAAGATTATATTAATCTCAGCTTTGGCTCTAAAGAAAATTGCATTTTGTTTTAGCTTTCAATAAAGTTACAGTCAAATATAATCACCAGTATCGGTCATCATCAATCGTGCACAATTGCCGTACCGCTGCTCTTTCATTTAAGCATCAGGGAGAAAATAGTTCAAGCTACAATATACTAGTTGTTTTTCCCTTTTGAAGCTCAGGACCATATCAAAGATAGAGTAGCTAGGACCTGCATGAAACATGAATGAATTTCTGCCGATGTGTACCTTGGCAAAGAACTCGACGTCGTCGCCGATTTCGACGAGGTCCATCTTCTTGTCGAACTTGAAGACATGAACCCTGCTGCCCGTGCTCCCGGCGTCGAAGATCACAGCGTACCTCGTCCCCTCTGAAGATGCCATGTTCTCCTTGTTATTAGCTGGCTCGCCGCCCTTTCGACCAAGTGCGATGTTACTGTCAGCCGAGCCCAGGTGGACGAGGACGAGAAGCACGGCAGCAGCGAGGCCGACGAAGCGAGCCATTGCCACTGCTTCAGAACTCTACTGGTCGAGAGCACAGCTGGGAGCAGGAAATACTTCTCGCTCTCGCTGCTTGTGTCTAATATAAGATACACTCCAGAGAAAAATGATTGGGTGCATCGGCAAATTTAACATGAGATGGGGAGGATATTTGCAAGATGGTACCTCAAGTCCATAGCTATCGTAATCTTGTTCCCGGACCAAATTATTTCTCTCAGTCTGGTGAGCTAGGGCGAAAATTTGGGAAGAGGTGAGGTAGCAGAGGCATAACTCTATCACTTATAACTTGGCGAATGAGTGGTCGTTTGAATTGATAACCTGAGCGCACGAGAAACACACGAGCGTTCGGTCCCCCAGTCTATGGGACCTCCATGAATTTGATATTTCTGGAATAACTGGTATACCTTGTGTTCAAGCAATCGTGTTATGGCATTTTATTTTATTTTTTTCGAAAGGTCTGCTAGAGGGTACTCTATGTTATCTTTTTCAAGTGGCGAAGCGATGCTAGCCATTTTAATTGGAGCTGGGAAGATGCATTTTCTAGGAACACAAACGACAAGACGAGTGCAAATCATGACAGCTTGGAGAACGACGCTTTAACGAATGTTTTTAATGAGAGGATATCAGAGATATAATGGTAACTTGGCTCACATTAATTATGGACTATTGTCTTTTGCTATTGTTAGTGGATCACTATCATTGGTAGATGGATTGTGACTCGTGAGGTGTGCAGCTCATTTTTTTTCCTTTGAGGCAAATGTCTATGTATCTTCTACTTAATGAAAAACATGCTCAGGCATGCTCTCGAAAAAAAAAGGTCTATGTAGCTGCAAAAAAAAAGGTAAATATCTGCAAAGGAGTGCGACGGCCCATATATGTGTTTGTATGCAAAGAGGTTGGTCACGCTATCACTGCATCTCCTAACATCGTGGGAAGCACAGCCCAGCCCATATTCACCCTATAATAGCTTAAAATAGATTAATTTTAACTAATATTCTAGGAATATGTTGTTGGAGTTTTTCACCTCTTTCAAAACGGAACTGTAGTGGTGTGACTAATTTATTTAATTACGCCATTTCACCAAGCTGGCTAGCTTGCAACTTGATGGATTCCTAGAAAAAAAATAGACTATCTAGCAAACTAAGAATTGGTTAGGTTCTTTGTGGTGGAAAGCCTCAAGTTAAAATCCTAGATTTGACATGGGTGTTATATTTATGTTATAGTTAAATATTATTTAGTGAGAGTAATGTATCGACAGCGAGACACCTATGGTGACTTTGCTAATTTGACCTAATCTTTTAAAGATGTTCATTGGGGTAATTACTCATGCATGTGTTCATTCACAAAAAATGTCTAAGTAGTGACCCGCATTAGAAATTGTTGTAGACTATTGCCCAATGACGTGGGAGCAGTGCAGTGCGTACATGCACGGGACACACGCGTACAAAAGCAGTCCTAAGAAACTTAACCAAATTTGTATGTAAGGAAAAAAAAAAAGAGAGGAAAAGACAGACTTGTGTACCCTCATGTGTGCACTTTTTTAATAAATTTCAAAACATCCATCAAGAACACAATGTCGTTTCCGTGTGATAAAATATTGCGAGGATGGATAGGGAGAAATCTCTTGGTGTTTTGAGGCAGATGTGTGACTCCAAAGGCATGAAGCAAATGTGTGAAGCTGCCTGCAATGAAAGCACTCAGATTGCGGAAGGTGGTGCCAAGAAAAAAGGTGCTGCCAAGTCCAAGAGCTATGCAAAGCTTGGCAAGAATGATGTACCCAGGTGGGTAATTGAGCAGTTTGCTGCCATGCCGAATAGTGATGACTGGACTATCAAGTGCTTTTTCATGCTGCTGTTCAATGGCTTGTTGTTTCCTACTACCTTATCCAATATCTCTGGAGCCGATTATCTATATTGCATGAATTTGGATCAATTGGTGAAGATCAATTGGTGCAAGGCCCTGCTTTTTGATTTGAAACTGAAGGCAATGAAGTGGAGGAATAGGGATCGTGATTTGGCGGCACCCGTGTTGCATGTTGCAGGGATGTGTTGCATTTCTCATTGTAAGTCATTCTAATCATTCTTTTTTTGTTAGTAATTTTTATCACCAATAATTTAATGCTTTTAATCCTAAGTTACATATAGTCAGTAACTTTACTGTTATTTTATTTTTGCTCCCAGTAATTTTATAACTATGCCAAGTAATTTACATATTGCTGCCAGCATTTTTTTATCTCATGTCTTTTTAGTAATTTTGTTTTTTTACATATTGTCAGTAATATTAACTTACTATTATTATTTACATTTTTTTGGCAGCAATCTTGTGTTATTTAGATTTGCTTCCAGTAATTTTGTAACTATGCCCTGTAATTTACATATTGCTGCCAGCAATTTTTTTTATGTCCCATGTCTTTTAGTAATTTTTGTTATTTTTACATTTTAGATTTGCTATCAATAATTTTAACATGTCTTATGTGGTTCAGTAATTTATTGGCATTTTTCATATTTGCTTCCAGTAATTTTATGACTTTTTTATTCCTAGTAATGTACATATTGCTGTCAGTAATTTTTTTTGTCCCATGTCTGTCTATAGGTATATTATCTTGACAACCTGAGGTGTAGCGACATGATTGTTGATTGTTCAGTAACACCTCGTGCAAGCTTCTTGACTTCTACTGTAATTGACAAAATTGCCAAGGTTGACAAGAAGGAGTGGTTCAGTTTCATATGGCCAACTACCTGTAAGCCCTCATGGTTATTCTAGTATTTTCCCATTTGCACATATTGTTGCATTTTGTTATGTTTTACTATATGTATTTTTTTTGCTCTTACCATGTCTTATTTGCTTTATATATGAATGCAATTGAGGGATAAAGCTGGCACTTGCTATGAAAATGCCCGTGTCTACCATGAGCATTGTGATGCAAGACGCGATAATCAAGAATGCAGTGTTGATTCTTCCAGTGTTGTGCGAGTCAGGGGTGTCATATGGGGTAGACGTGACACTAATCCTAGCCAAAAGAAGGCCATAGCTGCACCTGCTCGGCCTCCACCAGCCCCTCGTGCTCCCCAGGCTACAACTGATTCTCGACCTCCATCCGCACCGCGTGTTGCCAATCCTCACGGCCAGTGACAACCCACCGGGCAGTCCAATTTTCACACTATGCCTGCTGACCTTCTAAAGTTGCAACCCTTGCTTGACAGGTGCTTAAAATCCTTCACAGATGATCATCAAAAGCAAGCTCTTTCTTCAGCTCTGGCGGAGTATAATAGTCGAGTAGAAAGTGGAGCAACTATGATGGAAGAAGGCATGAAAAATTTTCTCAGGGGAAAGAAAGAGGTGTTGGATGCCCAGATTAAGGTTGTCCCTGATATCAAGGGAATTCTTGGTCGTTCTCAATCTGTTGATGAATCTGTTCAGTCACCTAGGACCCAGCGCGCAAAGCATTGTTCTTCTGTAAGTTTTACTTGTCTTCTTCCTTATATCCTTTTTTAGTAATTGTATGCTATTATGTCATCATTTAGTAATTCTGTTTGACCTCCCTTTTTTTGCAGGCATCAGATTCACTGGCTTCTAAGAGGCAGAGAACAATAGATGGATCCGAGGGAGGAAATGTAGAATCTTCAGAAGTTGTGGTCAGTATTTGTATGTTTTTTCAATTGTTAGTAATTTTAAGTAGTGTTAGTAATTTATATGATATCTCCTTTTATTGTTATATTTTGTCAGTAATTGTCATGATAACCCATTACAAGAGGTGTGAGTAATTTTTATGACAAGTGTTAGTAATTTTTTAGGATCAGTAAGAATTATGCTAATCAGTTTAAATACACTAGAGATAACAAATATTTATGACAAGATCAGTAATTTCATGGAATGAGTAACACTTTTTTATTTAATTGATGCAATAAGTAATTGCCTTTTAGTATTGTCAGTAATTTATGGCACAATTGTTAGTAATTTTTCACATCAATCACTTTCACCACCGTTTTGAGTAATGAGTAATTCGAAGCTTCTATTCTATTTTTAGGTTTTAGTAATCATGTGCCTTTTCTCTTTCTCATTCTTATTTTTTATGTTATGAATTTTTTTAAGTTTTAGTATTGTTGTCAACCCGATGGAAATGGATGACTCAGATCCTGAAATGGATGGAGAACATCAAGACAAGTCTGGTGTGGCACCAAAGCAACAGCAAGCCAAGGGAGCAGTTACTGACAACAAAGCCCCACAAAAGAAGGCCAAGGTGGCTTCCACAGCCCCTGAAGGTGATGGACAACATCAAGAGAAGTCAGATTTATCACATAAGCAACATCAAGCCAAGAAAGCAATCACTGACAACAAAACTTCTCAAAAGACATCCAAGCTGGTTTCTAGAGCCCCTGTCAGTGCAGCTAAGAGTGCCATAGGAAGCAGCGCAGCTAGGAACTCAAAGAAACCAGGGCTGCCAAAGCCTCCACCGATGGTCCCTTGTGGTGCAGATAAGATCTCAAAGAAGCCACTAATGTCGTCAGTATGGGCTCAGCCAAACACCAAGTTCTTGTTTGGGAAGCAAATGCTCAATGTTGTTGAGCTTGAGAAAGCTGGTGCTTCATGTGTTAGCCTCCACGAGTATTATATGTGTTGCTGCAGCAAGAAGGAAAAGGGCTTTCCCGTGTCATTCAAGTGTCAGCATCTTCTTAGCCGTGACGGTGGACTGTTTTTTGTTGATTTTGCTGACTTGTATGATCTATTCAATTTTGAGGCATTAGACCTATCCATTGTTAGGAGCTTCATGTTGTAAGTATCTGTTCTTATTTGGTTACTATGTCTTTTCATTTTGGCAATGAATTGTGTGATGCCTTTGCACTTTTAATGTCTTTTCTCGCTGTGATCACATTTTAGTTTGAATTGCATATTCTTTACAACACTGAAATTTTAAATACTTGTAGATGACATATTTCTGGTTACGTTGATTTATGCCTCAACTAATTTATGTTTTCATTGATTGCATTATGAAAACATCACCCTGCTAGTTATTCATTGCATTATGAAAACTTCACTCTCAACTAATTTGTACTTACATTAATTGCATTCTGAAAACTTCACTTTGTGTGTATAATATGTTTAAGTTCAGCTTTGTTGTTCCCTCTTTAATTTCTTGCTACTTTGTTGATGTTTTTGGCTTTATATATTGACTGGATTATTTCTTGCCGCAAGGTATATGACTCAAGAAGTAAAACAAATGAATGTGCCTGTTGTTTTTCTTGACCCTGAGTCTTTGGTGCTCTCTTACATTGATAAAAAATAAAGATTTTGTGAGGAGTTATGTGGAAAAAGCACTAGTCTTGTCTAACTTTGCTAGAAGGAATGGTTGATGTTTGCATGTAACACTGGTGGCCATGGGATTGCTGTGGTAATGAGCATCAAGTTTAGCACTGTCTGGTACTTGGATTCCATTGCAGACTACGAGTAAGATATTTCTATTTTGACCGGTGTGCTTGATGAGTGAGTATGATGTTTCTATTCCTTGCATAATTCAATTTCTGTATTTTTACTAATATGACAAAAAGGTATGATTTCTATTTTCTAATCTGCATGCATGTGTAAGGCATTCTCTAGATTCATGCAAGGAGATTCAAAAAGGAAGAAAGGAAGGATCGAGCTACAACACCTAACCAAGTTTCCTGTACACATGATCAAATAGTTTCTTCTGATTGAAAAATTTTCCATTACTTTATACTTATGTGTATGCCCTTGGTGACTGCAGTGCCACCAACAGCCCGGAGGCCAGGCATGTGGTTTCTATGCTGCTTACCACATACTAAATGCTGCCAGTGCAGTAGCAAGTATGCAGAATGTAGAGGTTTGTTCTTTTATTTCAAGCCATACTTGTAATTTTTTTGGTTGCTCAATAGATCTAGAACTTTTCTTAGATGCTTTGTAGTTTCCAAAAGCAAACTTGTATACTTCTATGCATGGTGCGTGATAGCAAGTTTACATCTAATGATGTGTTTTTTCCCCTACCCATAAGCAGAACTTCAGTGTGCTCACCGAGCCGCTTGATCAAACCGTGCTATCTGATCTTCGTGATCGGATGGCCAATTTCTTTATGTCTGAGGTCATATCTATGAAAGGAGAGTTCCATTGTCAGAATGGGACTTACTGAAATCATCACTCGGTAAGCTCTTGTGCTAATCTCTTCCTTTCACCCTTCGTCAAACTGCATAACCAAGTATCAGCACTCTAGTTAAGTTCTTATGGACAGTTGCATAGTCATAATCTGAGACATGCTTTTTAGCTCTATTTTGTAACAGTTTGCTTCTATTGCGCTATGTAGTGACAAGCCTTTTTGTTTGTACTTCCTATTGTCTATTGTAAACATTGAAACTTTTTTTGCCTGACATATAGGATGTAATACAATAATACAATCATGTGAATCATTTACATGGGTGCTGCGTAGAGTGTAATAGTTGAAATCATCGGGTGCATGTTTTTTTTTGTAGTTATGGTCATTTTGATTTTATTTGCAGTAGTAGTAGCTTTATTTATAGTTATGGTCCAGTGTTAATGTTCCTTCAAGAATCACCGACATGGCATATATGTTTAATTCTGGCTCATTATTGCTGAACTTATATGATAGATTTTAGTCAACATTGAGATTCTGATATGGTGTCGAACTTTGAGATTGCAGACATTGCATAATGTACAACTAATCAGAAGATAGGATTAGACTTAAGCTATACTAACAAGATATATATTACAGAATGTGTCTTCTGTTTGTCTGATTTTTCATTTGTTGGCTGTCTTCAGCAGGAAGGACCACCTAGGACTCATGCTGCTTCATTGTGCCCAGACATGACTGACATTATCAACCATAATACTAACTTCATCTATCTACCAATTTCATATATCTACTCATGTTGCTTCATTGTGCACAGACATGCCTAACATTATTCATAATAATGCTAACTGCGTCTATCTATTCATGCTACTTCATTGTGTCCAAGCATGCCTAACATTATGACCAACAATGCTAACTTCATCCATTTATTCATGCTGCTTTATTGTGCCTAGACATGCCTAACATTATCAATAACAATGTTAACTTCATCTACCTATTCATGTTGCTTCATTGTGCCCAGACATGCCTAACATTATCAATAATAATACTAACTGCATATATCTAGCTTACAAGATGTTATATCTGTTCTACTATAATTCTTGTTTTATATATGTTATTTCCATCTAGCTCATACTATAAATTTTACCTTATGCATATTTTGCTGGAATGCTTACCATAAATTTTGTATATATGGATATAGTTGGAACCAGATCATTTTAACAAGTTTTGATTTGTGCTACATTACAGCTAATGTTGCCAAGTCATTGGAGGTGCAAAACTAGGAGAACTAGGTGCTAGGCATCAGCGTTTGAAGCCATCGG
The DNA here is from genome assembly GCA_030378355.1 of Eleusine indica. Taxonomy (NCBI): domain Eukaryota; kingdom Viridiplantae; phylum Streptophyta; class Magnoliopsida; order Poales; family Poaceae; genus Eleusine; species Eleusine indica. The sequence goes on from CM059494.1 coordinate 55,130,269, forward strand.
AGATGCATTTTGATGCAACTTTAACTTATGTAACTGTATAAATAGATTGCAAGTCATCGCAGATGCATTTCAGTGCAACTTTAACTTATGTAGGTGCTGAAATAGATTGCAAGTCATGGGAAATGCATTTTGGTGCAACCTTCGTTTATTTAGTTGTTAAGTGATACTAGACTTATGACATCTATATGTGGGTGATGCCTTCTAACCAAAGATAATTGCTATTATATGTTCATAGGAGCATATATACTACTGTTGATCTGAAATGTCAGGGAAATGTGTTCTGAAAATGTCAGGCTTGAAATGATTATGACATGTAATATATGATGTGTTACGTAAATTTGGTTGTTCATTTGCCTGAAATGTGTGATATTATCAGATGTTTTTTCTGTGAATATTGAATGGTGTCTGAATTGAGTTGTGATGTGAAATGGTGTCTGAATTGAGCTGTGATGTGAAATGATGTCTTGTGCATGAGTATTTGAGGCGTGGTTTTCAAACCGTCACCACAAGTATTAGCGACGCATTTTTCATCTCCGTCACTGTGTTTATTATAGACGTGGTTTACAAACCCGTCACCGAAAGTATTAGCGACGTAGTTTTCGTCTCCGTCACTATGTTTACTATAGACGTTGTTTTCAAACCCATCACTAAAAGTATTTGCGACGCAGTTTCTGTCACTGTTACTCAATCTGAATACAGACGTTGTTTCCAGACTCGTCACTAAAAGTATTAGTGACGCAGATTCTATCACCGTCACAGTATTTATTATAGATGCAGTTTACAGACCCGTCGACAACACTAGTAGCGACAAAGTTCTCCCCACCGTCACTGTACATATTATAGATGTGGTTAACTACCCGTCTCTATAGATATTTAGAGACGGGATTCTATTTCTCATCACTAAAAGGGTGATATTTAGAGACGGTTAAGGTCCGTCGCTAAAGATAGACTTTTAGTGACGTGTTATGAGTGCCGGTTGGATTTTCCGTCACTAATTATGATATTTACCCGTCATTAATTACCCGATATGAGGTAGTGGCTGAACCCTCTAACCTACATCCTCCGCCTCCGTCACTACCTGATGAAAATGTCAATTCTAGTCAGGAGCATGCTCAAGTACAGTCATCACTGGTTACTTTTTTTCACTCAGTAATTTTTCATATTAGTTTGCTTGGAAACAACATGCTGATTTTTTATTTAGGGGGGGGGGGGGGGAGTGCAGGCTGAGCCTTCTAACAAAGATCCTCCTTTTCCTCCGCAACCGCCCGATGGAGTTGGCACTTCTAGTGCGACGAATGTTCAGGTTACATTTTTTTCAATCAAACTGCCACCTTTTTCATATCAGTGATTTTATTTCTTTTTTTTAAGTCATAGTAATTTTGTTACCTAGATAAGAGAATTTTTTTTCAATATAACTTTTGTAAGAAGCTGTCACATTCTTTTAATTTTCCTGTATAGCTTTTGTAAGAAGCTGTGACACTCTTTTATTTTTTTCAGTCTCAATCTTTTGGCATTCATGAGACAAGTTTTGACCATGAGTCATGGCAATATACTACATGCATCCTCCATGGTTTTGAACATGATGCTACACAGAAATCCCATCTTGACATGAGTGATAATGATGATCCATCTGCTAATGATTCGGGAGTGCAGGTTGAACATTCTAACCAAGATCCTCCTTCGCCTGCACCACCACCCGATGAAGTTGTCACTTCTAGTCTGGCGAATGTTCAGGTTACATTTTTTTCTATCAAGCTGCAATATTTTTTCTATCAGTAATTTTATTTTCTTTTATATGTCATAGTAATTTTGTTGCCTAAATAAGAGAACTATCCACAACAATATGCTATTTTTTTTCTCTGGTTTTTAGGATGTGAAATTAGACTAGAGTTTGCATGGACCAAAGAGTGGTTATTATGTCTCATTTTATGTTGTTTTGTACTTGCCCTTAGTAAATTTTCATATGAGTTTTTTTTGTAGCAGTTGAACATTATAATTCCACCAGATTATTCATGTTGTTCTATAATTTTTTGTCAGTAATTGTTGCTATTCTTGTTGCCAGTAAATTTGTTGACTCCAGAAGAGAACTATGCACAACTGTATTCTGCTTTATTATTTTTATTATTCTATCAGTTGTATTTTTTTTTTAATTTTAGTCTTAATCTTTTGGCATCAATAAGACATGTTTTGACCATGAGTCATGGCAAGATATTACATCCATCCTCCGCAGTTTGGATCATGATGCTACACAGAAATCCCATCTTGACATGAGTGATAATGATGATGCATCTGCTAATCAACAGGGTTGGTCTAATTCTGAGAGGGTTGTTGTTGATACCATTGATACCCCAGCTACAGAAGTTAAGGATGGTGCTTCTGGTCCTCAACAGGTTATTGTAATTATTAAACTTATATATGCTAGTATTTTTTTTGTTTTTGTTCAATAATTATTTTCAGCTTCCAATAATAATTTTTACAAATTGTTTCATCTTATCTTAATACAGGATAATACTGAGACTATTTTCTCTCCCGTAAAGCATCGGCTCATTCGTTCTATGAAGACTGATAGTGCGGAGTTAGTTAAGCTCAACACCTATTCTCGGAAGCCAAAGAGGGGAAGGAAGAAGAAAAAATCTGTTGATGATGAGGTGATATCGGAGTTGTCATTCGATGATAAACCCCCATACCTGGGTGTGCCCTCAGAATGGGGTTTTGGACTAGTGTTCGATGTTGAGATCCCCGACATGGTTTCTCCATTTGAGAAACCAGAATGGACTCCTCAGTACCCGAGCGTCGTTCTAGCAGACGGCCTCAGGAAATTCATGATTGAGAACATCCCTCGACATTCCGACTTTCCAACGTACTATTTTATCTTTTTATTTTTTCACATCTAAATGCATCCAGTATTTGTTTTGTCATCAAGTCCAGATATTTTAATTCAACTTTTTTAGATGCTACATGTATTAATCAAGTAGCATACATATGCAGGTATTGTTTCATCTCAGCAAGTGAGAAAACTCTTAGCCGCAAAACTCACAGTGATCTATTTATGATGTCTAGGAAATTTATTGTTGATTCATTTGTTGATGAAAAGATGGCTGAGGGTCAACACTTGGAATTTTTCTTACAATGCCTCAAGTATGATGCTGAAGCTTTAAGGCCACAATGTTCTGGCTACAGGATTGTACTTCCAACTGGTGTTTTGGTAAGTTTTATACATGAATAGAAATTTAGTTGTCTTATTTCTTTCTTCCTTATTTGATGAGTGTTAGTAATTTCATAGTAACTGTAAAACATTTCTCAAGTTGTTTGAGAAGTGTTAGTAATTTTTTGAATCAGCAAGACTTATTTAGTGCCAATACAATAATTCTGTTATTGCTATGATGAGTGAACATTTCTCAAGTTGTTTGAGAAGTGTCAGTAATTTTTTGAATCAGCAAGACATTTTTAGTGCCAATACAATAATTCTGTTATTGCTATGTTGAGTGTCAGTAATTTTATAGATCAATAACAGTACTGTTAAAAAGTTATGTTTCTGCATGCACCATTTAAGTCATCAGTAATTCTATAGAATAGTAAATGTATTTTTGTTAGTAATTTGTTTTTAGTAATTGTAATTATTTTTATTTCATGCCACAGTCCATGCTTCTATGTGAGAATTATTTCAAAGAATCATCATATGAAGAAAATGTTGTCTACAAGATGGCCAAATATCGCTTTACAGCAGAACAAATTCTTAATGCAAAACTTATGAGTCATATTATGGATTTCAATTTTTATTTTCTATTACACTTGCATGTAATACAAGATGGTCATATCTGATGCCAGACTGCAATTATTTTTTGTTAGATATTTGTTCCTGTACACATAGGATATCATTGGGCATTATACTGCATCAATATGTTCTATGGCTAGATAGATATACTGGACTCTCTGCACTGGCAACAACAGTATGACAAGGAGCGGTGGCATAGTGATATTTGCACTCGTCTACACAGGAGAGGATGAATTCAATATCAAAAGAATCACAAAGGGTAGGTTTCCCTGACATCAGCAATTGGGCAGTCATATTTGTTGATGTTCCAAAGCAGATGTTGGAAAATGACTGCCTCTACTTTTGTATGTTATTTGTTGAACGATACAATGGACTGACACGGGCTTTAGTGCCTCCTATTATCCCGATTAGCACATTATCTATTTCTTTTTAACCTTTTTCATGTGAAGTTATATTTCAGTTGTTTGTCCTAAATATTTTCCTTCTTTTTTTCTTATGTTGTTTCTTGTCTTGTTATGTGCAGAACAGGGGGGGGGGGGGTGAGTACAGGGCACGGTTGTTGCACTACATGATGTTCCATCCTGTGAATGAACAACGCAACAATATTCCTCTAGAGATTCAGATCTTTTTGGAAACTATTCAATAGCCATGAACTCTTTTTCTTTTTTTTGCATTTTCATGTGATTTGTGTAAGATGTGGCACGCACTAGCTTGACCCATGTATCTGAATATTTGATATAATAATCTATGATGGTTATGTTTTATGTGGTATACTTATGTAAAATGGATTCTGGATGGACAAATTATGGAGTGAAGTTATTTTGTTTCTTTTCTTTAGTCAAGTAATTTCTGTGTAACGTTCAGCAACTACTTACATTGAATTGGATGTAACATGACAATCAGTAATTGAATGTAACATTGACAACCAGTAATTATATAGACAATCAGTAATTGAATGTAACATTGACAACCAGTAATTGTATAGAATTAGTTATGTCATACAATCAGTAATTTTTTCAATCAGTAATTTCCTTTAAATGTATCAGTAATTTTATGTTAGTAATTTCTCAGTTTTCATTTTTTTTGCCAAGGTGTTGGAATAATTTAGTTTGTCAAGGAGTTGGAGGAGAATTTAGGGTGTGTTTGGTTACCCGCATCAGGCCCCAGCCAGGCCCAAGTGGTGCCGGCTAGATCTGTTTGGTTAGCTGAAGTGCGTTCTAGGCCTAGTTCCATATATGCAGGTAGACCCCCATAGCCTGGCCCGAGAGCAACGTGAGAATCGACCTTCGCTCTGGAGCCTGGCTCGCGCGATGCAGCACCAGGCTGCGAGGCCGCAGGAAAGAAAAACTTGTGACCCAGTCCGATGCTTAGGGTGACCACTGTACGGCCATTTGTGTTCTCTCCGCTCACCTCTCCTCCGCCTGCCACGCCCCTTCCTCCCATGACGGCGATGAGCTCGTCGCTCTTTTTCTGCTGGCCTCACCCCTTCCTTCCGTCGTCGCTGCTCCCCAGTGCCGACCTCACCCCTTTGGCCCTTCCTCTCCTTGTGGCGACGAGGTCTATTCGCTCGCAAGAACGACCTCTCTGCAAGTGTAACACCCTAATTTTTCAAAATTTGGAATATTTTAAAAATTTCTAGAATTAATTAGGTTATTAATATTTTACTAAGAAAAAGGATTATTTTTTTTGAAAATAATTAAATATAGGTTATTTTAAAATTTTGATTGTTGCATTCATGTTGAATAGTAGCATATAGGTTTTTATGCTGGTGAAAATATTTTTGAAACTTTGTACTTTTGATTTGGGAATTTTATTTAGAAGAAAAAGAGAAAGGAAAACCTCCCTAGCAGTGGGCCAAAATCCCCTCTCCTCGACCCAAATTTCTCCCCTCCTCCCTCTTCTTTCGGCTTAGACCGAATTTCCTCTCCCCGCAGCCCACCTTCCCCCTCTTCCCCTCCACTCCCCGTCTTGGGCTGAAATGCCCCCCCCCCGCGCGGCCCAGCCACTCCCCTTCCTCGCCCTTCCTCGGCCTACCTGGGCGGCCAAGCGCGCCCGCCAGCCCGCGCCCCCAAACCCTAGCCGTCGTCAGGCCCAGCCGCCGTCGCTGTTGCCTTGGTGTGCGCGCCATGCCACCTAGGGGCCCGTGCCCCTATAAAAGGGCAGGTCTGCGCGCCCCGCGCCCCTTTAGCCTCCATTGCCACCACCGTCTCGCCCGCTACCGTGAACCGTGCCGCCGTCGCGACCCCGGCCTCCTCGTCGTCGAACGCCCGCCCCCGGCCTCCTCCCCTCGTCGCGAGCTTCCCGGTGAGCTCACCTCCCTCCGCCGTACTCCCCTCTCCGCTTCCTGCCGCCTCCCGCGCGCCGGAGCGCCCTCGCGGCGAGCTCCGATGCGGCACCATTGGCCGCCGCCGCCTCCCACAACGCCGGGCGCCGCCGCTCTCGCTGGAGCCGCTCTCGGCCGTCTGATCTAGGATCGAGGGCCAGGATTAGATGGGCCAAAGGGGTATGGCCCCGGTCCACGGTGGACTCGTGGACCCTCGGGTCAACGCCGGCTCACGAAGGCCGTGGACCCAGTCCACAAGATTTAGGGTTTATTTTAATTAGTTAAATCCGGGTTTAATGCCAGTTTTGCGTTTAGGCCCTTGCACTTTATTAAAATTTCATTTTAATCCTGAATATTTTTTAGAACTTTTATATAATTTTATTTAGGACCCTGACTTTTTACATAATTATTTTTTAGGACTATATTTTTACAGAAAAGCACTAGACTTTTTCTAAATAATATTTTAGTCCTATGATTTTACAAAAACACCCCTATACTTATTTTTAATTATATTTTACTCTTGTACTTTTATAGAAACAACCCTGGACTTAATATTAATTATATTTTAGTCCTCTCATTTTATATTTTAGTCCATAGATTTTCTAAATTATATTTTTTCACCCTGATGTTTTACAAATTAGTCCCTATACTTTTCTAAAATTACTTTTAGGCCCCTAAACTTGTCTTTTTTTAATTTTAGCCACTGAAACTTCAAATCGTCATAACTTTTCAACCATAGCTCGGAACTTAAAAATTCTTGCATCAGTGCGATCGTAATGTTTAATATTATTTAATCGTGTTGCCTTCCAATATTTTGCTGGTTTTACTATTTTAACCCTAAACCTTTAAACCTTCGTAACTTTTTACTCGTAACTCAGATTGAGGTGATTCTTGCGCATGCGCTTTTTCGTAAATTTGTTTTCATTGTTATTTGTTATTGTGTGGTGTGTTGTTTCTTAGTTTGTTTGTATGTTTGTGTTTTCGGTGTGACGTTGAGTAGACAAACCGCCATTAGAGAACTTTCGGGATGTCCATCTTAAAGACTTTGAGCAGTAGCAAAGGGAACCAGGCTAGTTTCCTTGATGCATTTTGAACCTATGTTTTACATTTCTCTCTATTCTCTATGCATGCTTGTTAATATTGAATCCTATGTGTCATCATCCTGTTCCATATTATTCCTTGTCGCCTGGGTTCTGGTGTAGCTTATTAGTATGGGTACATCATGCTTAGTTGCTATGTCGGGTTTGGAAGTGTCTAATGTTAATCTTGACTAATGGCTCACTTGAACATAATGATCATGAGGGATGAGTAATCCTTTTTAGCAACATGGAACCTAGGTGATCTAAGCAGGAGGATGACAAGGATGGTGCGGGTATGCACGTGTATTCGGTACAGTACTGTGGGATTGTGGTGGTACCTGCTTGGGATCACAAGAGTAGTTTGTGGAGCGGCCACCCAGGAAAACAGCGCAAAGCACAATTCTGATATGGGTAGGCTTGGCTGAGTATCAAGATGTCTTCCAAGTTTTGCGGGCAGTCAAGGGATGAGGACGGGACGGTTTACTCTCAGACTCAGGCGATGGACGGTTCACTCCTAGCCACGGCGCCAGAGGGGGCTTCTGTAGGAACGGTTTAATTCCGTAGTGGTGAAACCTTAGCATGGATTGTTTGCAAGCTGGGAAGCTCTTTGAAAGACCTTGTGGTGATCTCATGGCCTCACACCTATGGTAGTCACTGATAGTGATGAAATCACCAACCTGTGAGTAAAGTTGTGCAACCTCTGCAGAGTGTCAAACTGTTATAACAACCGTGCTCACGGTCATGAGCGGCTTGGATCCTCACACATTTAGGATGGTTGTTTATGGGTGAACTTGGTGGGTAGCCAAGTTTGGTTTGGGTGGTGTAACCCTTGGTTTACTACAAGCGATGTAACTTGTAGTGTGGTTTCTTATGGGCGGTTTAACCCATGGTTTGCTACAGGCGGTGTAACCTGTAGTGTGGCTTCTTATGGGTGGTTTAACCCATGGCTGGCTATAAGCGGTGTAACCTGTAGTGTTGGTTTGATGAGATAACTTGGGACAACTTTTCACTTAGTAAATATGGAGTGCTATTCAGAAGGTCTTAGGTGTAATGCTCATTTATGCTAATGAAATATTATGTTAGCCTTTCTTCTATTAAGCATGCATGTCATATTTTCCCCCACTTGCTGAGTACGGCATGTGCTCACCCTTGCTATTTCCCTTTGTTGTTGTACTATAAACTGCTGCTCAGAAGATGGAGAGATGGACTATATCGATGAGGACTACTACTAGGCAAGCGTGCCCCCGGTCGATTGCCTGTGGTGTTATGGTGCTTTTCACTGTTATTCTACAAGAGAGTCATCGTTAGTCTTTAAAGACAATTATTTATGTAATAATAGTATGCTTTAATAATGACATTGGTTATACTGTTATTCACTTTACTGTCGATATGTGTGAAACTTGTTCCTGGGCACACATATGAATAGCACTAGGTTTTGTCCTTAAAACCAGGTGTGACAACAAGTCGTGCTGATGCTGGTCATTGGGTACTAATTTTTGCTGCAGATCGGTGGGTGTCGCGTCTTCCCCTTCCTGCTTGAATCTGTTGTCCCGTGTTGTTCGCTTCTCTTCTGATTCTTGGGGTTTAGAGTCTTGGCCCTTGTCTTCTCCGACATATGATTCGGATGTCGCGTCTTCGCAAGGTGTGTTTGCTACTTTGCTTTGCCTTGGCTTGTCGCTGGAGGATCTGTCAGCTTCTTTCGAAAGTGTTCCTCCAGTATTGTAGGTGTTCGACGAAATACTCCATCCATTCCTATCCAATGAAGCCTATACTAAAGTATTGTACTATGTGCTAATTCTAAGACCATTGATAAAGAATGTTTAGTTTGTCATCGTAATGATACAAAAGATTGAAATTTTGTATGCCAAAATGTGCCTCAACAAAAATTGGACTTTTTAAGTCTAAAAAATTGGAATTGTAATATAAAAGAATGTAAGTTTTCTACGCTCAACAAAATTCTTAATAGTATCTTCGTACCGACGGTAACCTCACCAATCTGACTCAAGGTAATCGGACTCTTCACTTATGCAGGCTACCAATCACCACCACTTGCACGCACACATGCAGCAAAAAAAAATCAGCCAACCAAACAACTGCTCAGTCGGGCCAGGCCGAGGTTGAGTTAGTCAACGAAACATGCGAGCCTGCATCTATGTAACCTGATTCTGTTGGGCCTGCATCCACCTCTGAGCCAGGCCCAGCCTGAGCCAGGTAACCAAACACACCCTTAGTGTTTACTGCCACAGGGCTTCAGTAATTTCTTAGTATGAGTAATTTCTCTTTTGTATAATATCAGTAATTTTTTGTTTGTAATATGTTAGTTTTCGTTTACATTCAATTCAATGCTTAGAGAATTTAGTGTGCCAAGGGGTTGGAGAATTTAGTGTTTATTGCGACATGGAATCAGTAATTTTTTTTTGAAATGTATCAGTAATTCTTTGTTAGTAATTTCTCAGTGTGTTGTGTCAGTAATTTTGTATGGATCAAGAAATTTTTTTATATGGTCAGTAATAAATCTAAACAACATTCAAGCATTTGTACAATTTATTGTACAAAGGGGTTGGAGAACTTAGTGTGTCAAGGAGTTGGAGAATTTAGTGTGCCAAGGAGTTGTAGAATTTATTGCCACATGGTTTTGGCCCTAGAATCCAACATCGTCTCCTAGGGTGGTAGAAACTGCCAGATCATTGGAGAATTTAGTGTGCAAAGCATTTGTAGAATTTAGTGTGTCAAGGGGTTGGAGAATTTAGTGTGTCAAGGAGTTGGAGAATTTATTGTATAAGGTATTTGTAGAATTTAGTGTGCAAAGGAGTCAGAGAATTTAGTGTGTCAAGGGGTTGGAGAATTTAGTGTGTCAAGGAGTTGGAGAATTTAGTGTGCCAAGGAGTTGGAGAATTTAGTGTGTCGAGGTGTTGGAGAATTTAGTGTGTCAAGGAGTTGGAGAATTTATTGTGGAATGCATTTGTAGAATTTAGTGTGCAAAGGAGTTGGAGAATTTAGTATGTCAAGGGGTTGGAGAATTTAGTGTGTCATGGAGTTGGAGAATTTAGTGTGCCAAGGAGTTGTAGAATATATTGTCACATGGTTTTGGACCTAGAATCCAACATCTTCTCCTACGGTGATAGAAATTGTCATCTCATTGGAGAATTTAGTGTGTAAACCATTTGTAGAATTTAGTGTGCAAAGGAGTCGGAGAATTTAGTGTGTCAAGGGGTCAGAGAATTTAGTGGGTCACGGAGTTGAAGAATTTAGTGTGCCAAGGAGTTGTAGAATTTAGTGTGTCAAGGTGTTGGAGAATTTAGTGTGTTAAGGAGTTGGAGAATTTATTGTGGAATGCATTTGTAGAATTTAGTTTGCAAAGGAGTTGGAGAATTTAGTGTGTCAACGGGTTAGAGAATTTAGTGTGTCAAGGAGTTGAAGAATTTAGTGTGCCAAGGAGTTGTACAATTTATTGCCACATGGTTTTGGCCCTAGAATCCAACATCTTCTCCTACGGTGATAGAAATTGTCAACTCATTGGAGAATTTAGTGTGCCAAGCATTTGTAGAATTTAGTGTGCAAAGGAGTCGGAGAATTTAGTGTGTCAAGGGGTCGGAGAATTTAGTGGGTCACGGAGTTGGAGAATTTAGTGTGCCAAGGAGTTGTAGAATTTAGTGTGTCAAGGTGTTGGAGAATTTAGTGTGTCAAGGAGTTGGAGAATTTAGTGTGTCAAGGGGTTGTAGAATTTAGTGTTTATTGCCACATAGATTCAGTAATTTTTATGAATCACTAATTTCCTTTTGTATAGTATCAGTAATTTTTTGTTAGTAATACCTAAAATTTCATTTATTGTGTCAAGGAGTTGGAGAATTTAGTGTGTCAAGGAGTTGGAAGAATTTAGTGTGCCACATGGATTCAGTAATTGCCACATGGATTTGGTAATTTTTGAGAATCAGTAATTTTCATTTGATATGTATCAGTAATTCTTTGTTAGTAATAAATCTAAACAACATTCATACATTTACATTCAAACCACAATGAGTAATCCATTATGTATATATAAGTACAAAAAAATTTTATGCAATGCACAACCAAGGTTCTTACATGTTTTCATGATTGAACATCTATATATTTCACCACCCAAAAAATAATATTGCATCTATCTACCTGCTCTATATCAGATTTTACATGTGTGTGTTCTGATTGTAATCTAGATATATCAGCATAAAAAATTCATGTTGTATTTATGTTCTTTATTGTGTCAATCATCAGACATTGATGTGTACTCAGCACCATCATCTCCTGCACTGTATTCTAAATAGTAGTCATCATGGACACCATAATAGGTGCTTGATCCAGCTATACCACCTCCACGTCCATTCTTCATCATCGCGCTCCTTGTCCTCCTTTGCCTGTCCAATATTAAGCCTATCAGTTTTTTGACACTAGATTTTTATTTTTTATTTCAGCTACCAAAATGAACCCGACTTACATTCATCATCTATATCGTGCACCCTCTCATTCGCACTTCCCCCCTCTCTTGTTGCACCCCTTCCACGGCCACTCCCCCTTGGCCTCCCCCTTGGTCTTTTTGTCACCCCCTCTGATTCCATCCTGCTAACTTTATCACATGTTGCTGCATTATGACTAGGGGCAAGCTTTCCACATTTCAGGCATCTCCTTTTCTTCTTTTCCTTGGGTCACTGAAAGTGTGGCTGAGGTGCCTCTTCACCTCCGTTGCTTTTCTTACGGCAGCCTTTGGTGGTTCAAACGGGGGGGGGGGGGGGGGGGGCATTGCAGCTTTCTTGTCCTGTGCTTGGTGCAGCAGTATCATTGTAAGGGGTTTCTGGGGTTTCTGACGCCGGTAAAACCAGATCTGATGGTATTGCGTCAAGTACTGTAATAGCTTCTACGATCAACAATTTATTACACATTAGGAAAACAATGTCAGAGTGCAGCAACATGAATTCAATAATATTCATCACTAATTTTACAACATATATAATCAGTAATTTTGCTACATTCTTCTTTTTTACCACTAGAGAATGTGAGTTATTTTTACCACCACATGTATAACAAGCTTACAAGTTCAAGCAATCTCTACAAAATTTTTTACCAACCATGTGACTCACCTCAGATGACATTATTGCGGACCTTTGTAGCCAAAACAGATTTGGAAGTATACTTGCTGCCCGTTTAGCCTTAGTGTCTCCATCCGGACCAAGAAACATATTGTCGTGCCTGTCAAAATTTGTTTCCACGGACGGGTTCCTGGTGTAGTGCATGAGAATATATCTCGATGGTATGCGATCCATGAAAAGGTGTGTGAATGGCAACACCAGGTGACAACAAAACAACCCTGTGTTTATTTTAGTTCAAGGTTCAGTAATTTCACATGCATATAAGAAGTAATTGCATTTTTTCATAGCAGATATGTATTACAACATGTACGACAAACCTTTGTGCTCCCAATTCATGCACTCGCAGTTGAACACCGAATTCTCTAGTTCTTCAACATTGATTACTGCTTTCACACGGAACTTATGTTGTATCCATGGGAAAGCAGTATCCACGGGACGGTGCTTAACGAAGTAGTATCTAGTTTTCGCCGGATCAGGATGTATTGTGAATTTAGTGCTTCTTTTTTGAGTCTCCTTGAACTCTTTGAACACATTTCTTGAATATATCTTGGACAATTGTTCTTCAAATGGATGGTATGTGACAGTCACAGGCTCAGACTGTTACAAAAAGTATCATGACCACTCAGTAATTTCAATGAAATTCTATCCACACCAGTAGTTTCTCGACATTATTACATTCAGTAAAATTTTCACATGAGTACATCCAGTAAATTTTCACATTGGTACATTCAGTAATTTTTCACAGGACATAAATGTTCATGGTAATTCTATTCAACCTATTCCATGAGCTGTAGTAATTTCATGATGACCACCATCAGTAATTTCTTCACATTAGTACATTCAGTAAAATTTTCATATGAGTACATTCAATAAATTTTCACATTTGTACATTCAGTAATTTTTCACAGCACGTAGATATTCATGGTAATTCTATTCAACCTATTCTATGGGCTGTAGTAATTTCATGATGACCACCATCAGTAATTTTCAGTTATTTCTCAACATAACATAAATACACAAAGCAGGGGGGAGCGATGGGGGACGTTACGTGTGAATTGTATATCTCTCTCGCCTCATTCTCATACATGTGCTGCAACATCTTAAGGAATTGCTTTACGAATTCATGGATAGGAGTTGAGTTATCAACATACCCTCCTTTAACCAAAGCATTAACACTCTCGCTTCTCTGCGTTGAAGACATTGTTCCACAAAAAGTATTTTTGTAAAATGCTGCAATCCACATTTTCCTAATATCGAATAAACTCCCCATGACTGCACTGTCATGAATCTTGAACTCATTGAGCATGTCTGTCCATGCCCTCTCGAACTCCGTAGGATTCAATGGATGATTTATCACAGATGTTAGCTTGTCACACAAAGTTGGATGGACATTGTACAACTGTTTCAGTGGGTCTTTGTATTTTCTCAACATATGCCCCCTGCAGAACCTGTGGTAGGTCCATGGGAATATTATAGGTATTGCGATCTCCATGGCATTATCCTGATCTGGAGAAAAAAGGAAGAAACAAAAATAAGGTAGCTAATTATGTTCATGCTGCAGCAAGCCATATTCCTATATATCAGCCATACATTTTATATTTCTTGGAATTACCTGTGAATATCGTTATGGGGCCTTTGCCACCCATGCATTCCCGAAACTGCTCAAATACCCATTTGAATGTCCCTTCCCGCTCATCTCTTATCAGTGCTTGTGCAAACACAACGTTCTATAGCTGGTTATTGAATCCCACAAACATTGCAAGAGGCATGTTGTACCGATTGGTTATGTAAGTAGTATCAAATGTTACAACATCTCCATAGTCTACACACAAAAGTATAAGGTCTGTTTTGTTAAATAAGCAGCATTTTTATGATTGGTTATTAGTAATGTGCTTGGATGATTTGTCAGCAAGTTATACCTTTTAATCCCCCTGCTGGCTAGCAAACTCCAGAATATGTTACGCACCACATTCTTGTTATCCAATTCAAAACTGTAGTAGAATTGAGGGTTGTTCCTCTTGAACTCCTCAAAATACTTCCCCATCTTAGGTATGTCATCATTTATATCATCACGAGCAATGGCGGCCCTCCTGCATGCACAACAGCCAGTTATGAAATCATTAATGATGTACGGTATTAGTAATTTCCTACTTCAGTAATTTTACACCTCAGCTCTTTGCTACATCAGTAATTTTCAACATATGTAATTGCAGAGTACTAAATGAAACACAAACATTGGTGATTTTAAACTGGGAACTTTCAGTAACTTTTTTTTCAGAACAGCACCTGTTTTGCACATCTTTTTCTATCACATTTAGGCTCTCGCACCCTCCAACGGTCTTCTTCAGTATACTCATAACTTGTACGTGCCTAATTTTGTTGTTGAGCAACATGTCAATCATGCTCTGTAGTGCAGGGTTCTTATTCTTGTGTGCTCTCATGCGCTTCACCATCCTCGGGACCAGATAAGGATATGGTTGTGCTCAAGCACAATTATCTTGAAACGCACCACCCCGACATCCTTTGACTCCAACGCGCATATGAAAGGACTGAAGGCCTACCGAGAGGGGGGGGGGGGGAGGTGAATCGATAGCCGACCACGAACCCAAATACTTCAATTTCACACCACTAGAACCCGATAAGTGTTGCAACCTAAACAGTTCTAGAAGGCCAAGACCCTATGCATGCTAGTGTTCATGATGCAAAACAAAACGCGGAAGCTAAACACACTAGCCTATGCAAGCCATAAGTCACCCTATCAACTAGAGCACACAAATGCGGAATAGTAAAGAGGGGGTCAAGGAATGCTCATGATTTTTTCCCAAGGTCTCGAAAGGATGGCGCCTTTCCCTACTCCTCGTTGGACCACTCCCGCCGGAGTCCCGGTCCCTCCTGCCACCAATGTGGAGTTCTCGCTCATGAGCCCGTAATCACTCCCGGAGTGAAGACATGGTGCGCGTCACCGCTGCTACCAAGGCACAAGCTAGCGTCCCTCGAGAACTTGCCGGACTCTCAGAGCCGACACGAGCGCTCACTAGCGATGCCCCTTTCACCGGCGGGCTCAAACCGTGTATAAACGTGTGATGGCCTTCACAACCAATCACAATAGGCTCGATCACCGACACCTAACCGGTCTAGGTCTCACCATAGACCAAGAGTAACAACCTAGATCACACCCTCAAGGACACCCTAGCCTTAGATGTGCAAGATCACTCTATGTTACTCTCACAAGCACTCTCAAGATATCCAATATCCTCTCCTAGTGCTCTCCTCTTTTGCTCTTGGACCTTACCAAATGCTCTTAGGTATTCCACTGGCCAAGATTGATCTCCAAGACCCCAGCAACGAAGTTATATAGGCTTCCAACCTCCAACTAGCCGTTGCTCCACGAAATCAGTTATATAGTCATTGCCTGATCGAACCATCCGATCACTGCAAACCTGAGCACCAACGGCTCTGCCCTGCTGAATTCCTGTACTGACCGGACTGTATGGTCAGCTGACTGGACCATCCGATCTGTTTCTCTCTCCAGTTCAAAAACATTTCCAGCGCTCGCTTCCTCGCTGCCCAGAGTCACTTGTACAGATCAGACCGTCCGGTCTGTAGACCAGACCGTCCGGTCTCTACAACCTCAACTCTAGCAGTTTTCTCGCTTCTTCGCTGTAAGTCTTAGACAACTTCACCTAGTGATCGTACAGTCCGGTCACCATTGACCCCTCTGTCCGGTCACTATGTCCAGAAGCTAAAACTTGTCGTCTTCGCTTGACTTCGTTTTCCGGCTTCTCCGAACAGCTCCTTGGCTTCTCCACTATCATCTACTGCCTGTGATTTCACCGAGCAACCTTGCACATCACCGACTAGACATGACCTAAGAGAAATGACCTAGACCCTATTGATAGTTCGGTTTTTCCTATGGACTCAAAGCCCTAACAACTAGACAAGTGTTCCCAACACTTACTCCATAGCTTGTCCTCAGCTTCGATCCATCTTCATCAACCCTTGGACTCCATCAAGCTCACAAGCCTCCATGCTCGTGGTCATTGTCATCAATCGCCAAGGCAACCATCATCCATATGATTTATAGTAGAGTTTAGAGATGATTCCTACATAGACAACACTCGTGTAGATATTAGCCCACAATTTAATAGTTGTCATCTATCACCAAAACATTTGTAGATATTAGCCCACAATTTCATAGTTGTCATCTATCACCAAAACATTCATACCTTAGGGATCCCATCAATGGTCATGAAGCTTATAACATACCATTGCCTTGCAACATTTCCGCATGGTTGTCTTCTCCCTTTTCCTATCTGCCCCTAGGCTACCCCTATGCTTCCCTTCAAATGAACATTCATATTCTTGCCCATGTCTGCCGTTCCTATTTCTGCCCTTTCTAACTGGAAAACCAGCAAGCATTGCATACACAACATGGAAATTGTATGCTTCATCCAGGCTTTCAAAGGTCATGTCACTATGCGGGACATACTTTGAAGAAATTCTTGGGTCCTGCATAGTGAAAACATCCGGTAATTTTCCCTGCCCCAGTAATTTTTGTGATCCAACATATTTTTTGTTCCTAGGATATTTCAGCAGATGCATCAAACAAAAAGTTCTATCTATATTGCACACTTCCAGGAACCAGTAATTTTTCAGAAGTATGTTACACAGTAATTTCATGGTAAACAATACCCCATAAGAAAAAATAGATGTGAAACTACTTACATGTATTATAGCATTAGTAATTTTATAGAAAATGGATAGTATAAATTATTCCCCAGCATCAGCATCAGTTATATTTACATTTATTTTATGCTATCAATGCAACACATTCACTGATCCCAGTAATTTTATGGTGCATTATGCATCTAGCAAAATTCTTGTGCATATATTCCACACTAATGGAACAAAAATTTTCAGAAGTGACATACAATAATGTCATGGAAAATTATTTATTTGAGCAAATCTGGCAATCAACATGTTCAGTAATTTCATTTGATTTATTCAAATCAACATATTCAGCTAGTAAATTGACAACAACCTATTCAGTAATTTTCATAGCAACTGCAACATGTTCAGTAATTTCAGAAATCCCTATCTAGTAATTTCAGAACCTAGATCTTATCAGCGCTGGTAGGACGAGATGAGGAACCGTGGTGTTTGGCAGGTGGAGGACGGCGCAGACGGGTTGGGCTCGCCGCACCCACGGCTAGGGTAGTAGTAGAACGTGTCACAGCCTGACTTGCCTCGTTGCTCCTACGGCGAGGAGGAGGAAGCGCCATCGGTGGAGGAGGAGGAGGAGGACGGGTGCCGCCGGGGTGGCACACGGAGCACGACCGTGGGAGGAGGACGACAGGCGCGGTCGACGGGGCGGGCGAGCCGTGGCGAGCTTGGCACTTCTCCCGCGGTCGGGAGATCCCTAGACCTAGCTCCCACTGAGCGCCGCCAATCCACCGATCTGTCTGATGGATCCGTCGATCTGCGTTGAGCACCGACGGGGGAAGAAGGAAGAAGGCCAGTAATATCGAGGCACGCGGGAGTAGGTGTGGTTAATGGGTCTGGGCTGAGCGCCTACGGGGGAAGAAGGAAGAAGGCCAGGAATATATATACTATTTTAGCACCGTAGTGCTAGCATCTCCACCCAAGCACAGAACATGAGGCAGGCCGGGAAACTGGAAGACATGTCGTGCTCGAACGATGACTACGGCAATAAAAAATTATGTGGTTGTTTAGGAGACTGGCCACGGCAGTCAAAATTCTAAGAGAGCTGCTTTTTTTTTCACACATCTACTTACTACTATATATACTATACTACTATGGGTAGGTTGGACCCTTGGGCAGTGAATTTCATTTACTCGTGACAGAAACTACTTAAATTACACTAAAAAAAAGAAGGAAAACTTCAATTCTTACAACAATCAAACAGGATAACTAGGATGTTACTGTGACGTGGGGTCACGGCTACTTGATAATCCTCACTTAACGAGGTTGTACGGGTAGAGAACTCCTCCCTCGTCAGTCGTCATGACATGCTCGAGAGGACAAGAGCGTGTGCTACCTCCTCGGCTCCTCAGTGTACCCAAGGACAAGGGCAATATATACTGGCGAAGCGTTAGTAATCAGGGCTCCACAAAAATTACAATCCTACTAGAAAATATGCGCGGCAGTTGCCGCGCTTGCATGTTATTGACTTTGATGACCCCTGTTAATATATATATTCATTGAAAGAAAGGTGCATATATACAAGTATATCAGTTTGGATATTTATGAGCATGTCTTTAGTGTTCATTTAGCTTATCAAAGTCATTTTATTGAACATGTGAGAGAAATCAGAATAACAAAAACTATCGTTTTGATTCATTAAAATGCAGCTCATAAAAATATAAGTGTGGCATAAGATAAATGTGGTCCAGTTTGGCTATGTGTGTCATTGCATATCAGTGTTGCAGATGTCCAAGTTACCGTCTTAGTCCAATTTGGTGACCAGGAAAATATTCGAAAATAACGAAAAGATACTTCAAAAGTCACATGATTATGTTGAGCAAATCATATTGCCGTTGTATTCTCATTTTGCTGGTCCAGGTAAATAAACAGATATTATGGTACAAATGTTGGTCGATTAATCAAATGGTAATACTAAGAAATTCTAGAAGAAAGAAAAAAGAATAATACTCCTCTATTCTGTTTTCTTCTTGTTAGGGCAGACTTGTTAGTGCAAATCTGCACTAGTTATCTTGTCCTAACAACAAGATTTTCAGAACGGAGGGAGTACCTTATTCCTCTTGAGCAGATCATATCTTTCTCATAACAGGGATGCATACATGATGATCAAATTCACCCCAACATTCTATTTCGATTGAGAACCGAATTAGGTGTTGTAAGGTTGAAATGTGAAAGTGGAATGCCTTAGATGATGTATGTGCCTCTTCCTTCGAATAAATGTATGTGGTACAAGATGATGAACTTGATTTGTTGTTTTTTTTTGTTATTGTGCTTTGCCATGAATGCATGGAATGGAAATCAATCTACTGCTTGTTCACCGAGTTACGTTAGAAAGACATTTGTAATAGCTAATATAATGGTATTGCAGAATGAGCCAAATGAATGTGCTATGCTTTTCAGAAACCAATGGTAACCAATTCGTTGCTTGTTAATCCAGTTATGTTAAATGAGTGATGACTGAAGCTTTCCAGCAACTCTTGTGAAGGTCACACACCCTAATATGTTCGAATCCTCTGGTTTTCATTTATTTGTTAGTTTTATTTCCACGGTTTCTTGCACAACAGTTAACTGAAATGTCAATGAACTACAAACAACGGAAGCAGCTGATTGCATTTGAATGCCTTTCTTTTCTCTACATGGTCATGTGACATGCCGTCCTAACTAATAATACCACGGGCTGTAACTGATATGCCATTTTGTTGATATATCTTCTAACCTATCTTAGAATTTTTTATAACTATGATGTGAATAATCTTTGCTCTATAGTATCGTGCTCTTCGGTAATTTTATTGCTTATTGGCTTATTAATTATAACTCATGATATTCCTTTTATGTGGATGCTTCCGTAATTTGATTGCTTCAGGAGTCATATTCTTCCTTTTTGAGCATGCTTCAGTAATATCATTGCTTTCTTCTAGGTTCAGTAATTATGTCTGGCTGCCATAGATGCCTGCTCAAAAGTATACCTGGGCATTCGGGCCGCCCAGCCCGGCCCAGCACGCTCTAGATTCAGGCCGGCACGGCATGACGGGCTGTCTGGGCCGTGCCGAGGCCGTGTCCGTGCTCGGGGGTCGGCTCACGGCACGACACGGAAGTGACTTCGCCATGCCGGGCCGGCACGAATAGCACAAAAACCCGGTGGCCCGACACATGGTGCCAGAGCCCGGTGGCAGCGGTGGGGTGGCCGAGGAAGGGAGGGAGAAGGCAGCACGGCGACTGAACGGCGGTGCGGCACGGCTGAGCGGCGGCGCGGCGGGATGGGCAAGGGAGGGAGGGAAGAAGGCGACACGGCTGGCTGAGCACCGGTGCAACGGGCTGAGCAGCGGCGCGACAGGCTAGGCGAGGGCGATGAGGCCGTGAGGGGAGGAGGGAAGAAGGCGGCGCGGTGGGTTGAGCGGCGACCAGTGAGGTGGGCGAGAGAGGGAAGGAGGGAAGACGGCGGCGCGGGCGACTGACGATTTGGGCGAGGGAGGGAGGCCGGGTGGGAGAGGGAGGGACGATGGAGCCAGGGAGGGAAGGAGGCAGCGGGGTGGGTGAGTGATAGAGTGAGGCAGGGAGTCGGGAGGTATAGCACATTGGGCCGTTTTTCAGTGGGCCGTTGAAGAAGTATGAAGGAAATATAATGTTAGGCCTCATCTTTCGGTCCGTAATCGGGCCACTCCGCTTTCGGGTCGTGCCCGTGCCATGTCCCGTGCCTGGGGTCGGCCCAAGCACGGCACGGTGGACCAGGTCATGCCGGCACGGGCCTACTGGTGACCGGGCCATGCCGGGCTCATGCTGCGCCAAAATGTGTGGGCCTCGGGCTGGCCCATTTGGCACAGCCCAGATGCCCAGGTATACTCAATAGTAACTGTCAGACTGCGCTCTTCATCTAGCCGTTGATGCATCACGTCAGTTGCCACTGATAAAATTAATTTTGTAGAACCCTGCACCACAAAAAGGAAGACTGCATTCTATACATGTATCAATATTCTATACATCTAGCTGTTGATGTATCATGTGAGTTGCCATAGATGCATGCTCAATAGATGCTAGGCCCAATAGGAGCCTTTTTCATAGTAATTTTGGTGCTAGGCCCAACAAGACATAAAAGAAAAAAAAATATCCCATTACTATCATTCTCTACCCAGTAATTTTGGTGGTTGATCCTATCTGCCTACGATGCTGTGTTTAATCTATGCATTCTAGTAGTTTTGTTTGAATTAGTGAAGGATATCATTGGCATGATCATTTCTTAGTAAAAAACATACACTTATTTTATTTTCCAATAATTTCAAGAAATGTCTTAGGATTCACACTAGCACTCCTTAGTAATTTTACTTTGCAAGAATTTTTAGTAATTATTGTCCTATACTGCTCAGTAATTTGATAGGCTTAGATAGATAATTGTTTTCCTTCCATACTCAGTAATTTTGCAGTTTTAATAGTTTATTTATTCAATGTAATATTCAACAATTTGTAATTGATAAGTAATTCTTCCCCTATGCTGGTGAGTTATTTGATAAGCTTTGATAGTTTATTGTTCTCCTATGCTACTCAGTAATTTTGTTGATTCAATAGTTTAGTATCAGGATATCCACTTCATATGCTAGTATAGATGCTTCCATTAATCTCATACATAAGCTTGTGGCTATATTTTTTTTTCTACATGCCCGCTGATATATTGTCTGATACAAGATTTCGACAATTTACCGACAAGTGTTGGAGAATTTAGTTGTCTGGATATTTGGTGATTTTGTTGACCTCTACGAGTCATTTGTTTGCTTGGACTGGAGGGGAGCTTCCTGGTGGTGCTTGTCTTGAGAATTAAGGAAGCTTAACTTTTCATGGAATATGTATCTTGATATGTAATGCATGAAGACAGGACTGTCTTCCTGAGAGAGAAGTCTAGTTTCGTTTTTTTATGCACGTGTTCTACAAATATGTAATGGTATGGTGCATTTATGTATATTTTGGATGATTATGGTGAACTAAGGCACGCGTCTTATGTTGTTTATATTAGTATGAATGCACCTTGTTCCTACAGATATGTAATGTATTGTTATTTTGCTTCTCCTGTTCTTGGAAGCTTATTAGTGGCAATTGTGGTTCGATGTTACACTGGTGACTCTTGTTGGGGAATGAATCCTAGCTGTTGAATGATTTGATAAGCTTTGATAGATCATTCTTCAGTAATTACTGGTGAATATATGTCAATATTTTTATATATCTTCAGTAATTTTGAGGAATCCTTTAGTAATTGTGCAAATGTATTTAGTAATTTACAAGCACACTATCTTGGTCCATGAAGCTGAATTACTTGATATAATAGTCTGCAATGGATATGTTTCATGTGGTATACTTATGGAAATGGATTTTGGATGAATAAATTATGGAGTGAAGTCATTCTATTAATTATTTTAGTTTTTCTGTTATCAATAATGTCAGTAATTCCTTGTGTAATTGTCAGTAATTGTTGCCAATGTAACATGACAATCAGTAATTTTATAAAATCAATAATTTCTATTGAAAAGTGTCAATAATTATTTGTTAGTAATTTTTTAGTGTTTATTTATTGTTCAAAGAAGTTGGAGAATTTAGTCTGCCAAGGAGTTCGAGGATTTAGTGTTTATTGCCACATGGTTTGGGCCATAGAATCCAACATCGTCTTCTATGATGATAGAAATTATCGGCTCATTAGAGAATTTAGTGTGCAAAGCATATGTAGAATTTAGTGTGCAAAGGGGTTGTACAATTTAGTGTGTCAAGGAGTTGGAGAATTTAGTGTGTCAAGGAGTTGGAGAATTTAGTGTGCAATGCATTTGTAGAATTTAGTGTGCAAAGCATTTGTAGAATTTAGTGTTTATTGTCATATGGCTTGGGACCTAGAATTTAACATCGTCTCCTACGGTGATAGAAATTGATAGCTCATTGGAGAATTTAGTGTACAATGCATTTATAGAATTTAGTGTGCCAAGGAGTTGTAAAATTTAGTGTGTCAAGGGGTTGGAGAATTTAGTGTGTCAAGGAATTGGAGAATTTAGTGTGTCAAGCATTTTTAGAATTTAGTGTGCAAAGCATGTTGTAGAATTTAGTGTGCAAAGCATTTGTAGAATTTAGTGTTTATTGTCATATGGCTTGGGACCTAGAATTTAACATCGTCTCCTATGGTGATAGAAATTGATAGCTCATTGGAGAATTTAGTGTACAATGCATTTATAGAATTTAGTGTGCCAAGGAGTTATAAAATTTAGTGTGTCAAGGGGTTGGAGAATTTAGTGTGTCAAGGAATTGAAGAATTTAGTGTGTCAAGCATTTTTCGAATTTAGTGTGCAAAGCATGTTGTAGAATTTAGTGTGCAAAGCATTTGTAGAATTTAGTGTTTATTGTCACATGGTTTAGGTCCTATAATCCCACATCATCTCCTATTGTGATAGAAATTGTCAGCTCATTAGAGAACTTAGTGTGCAATGCATTTGTAAAATTTAGTGTGTCAAGGAGTTGTAGAATTTAGTGTGTCAAGGAGTTGTAGAATTTAGTGTGTCAAGGGGTTGGAGAATTTAGTGTCTCAAGGAGTTGGAGAATTTAGTGTGTCAAGGAGTTGGGGAATTTACTGTGTAAAGCATTTGTAGAATTTAGTGTGCAAAGCATTTGTAGAATTTAGTGTTTATTGCCACATGGTTTGGGTCCTAGAATCCAATATCGTCTCCTATGGTGATAGAAATTATCAGCTCATTGGAGAATTTAGTAGGCAGTGCATTTGTAAAATTTAGTATGCCAAGGAGTTGTTGAATTTAGTGTGCCAAGGGGTTGGGGAATTTAGTGTCTCAAGGAGTTGGAGAATTTAGTGTGTTAAGGAGTTAGAGAATTTAGTGTGTCAAGGAGTTAGAAAATTTAGTGTGCAAAGCATTTATAGAATTCAGAAGTTGTAGAATTTAGTGTTTATTGTCACATGGTTTGGGCCCTAGAATCCAACATCGTCTCCTACAGTGATAGAAATTGTCATCTCATTGGAGAATTTAGTGTGTAATGTATTTGTAGAATTTAGATTTTTAGAATTTAGTGTGTCAAGGGGTTGTAGAATTTAGTGTGCCAAGGAGTTGTTGAATTTAGTGTGTCAAGGGGTTGGAAAATTTAGTGTGCACAGCATGTGTAGAATTTAGTGTGCAAAGCATTTATAGAGTTTAGTGTGCAAAGGAGTTGTAGAATTTAGTGTGCCAAGAAGTTGTAGAATTTAGTGCGCCATGAAATCAGTAATTTTATGGACTTAGTAATTTCTTTTGAATAGTGTCAGTAATTCTTTGTTAGTGATTGTTTAGTCTTCATTTATTGTGCCAATGGGTTATAGAATTTAGTGTGCCAAGGATTTGGAAAATTTAGTGCGTAAAGGAGTTGGAAAACTTCTTGTTTATTGTCACATGGAATCAGCAATTTTGTTTGAATAGTATCAATAATTCTTTGTTAGTAATTTCCTTTGAAAAGTATCAGTAATTTTTTGTTAGTAATTTTTCAGTGTTCATTTATTTTGCCAAGGAGTTGGAGAATTTAGTGTGCCAAGGATTTTGGAGAATTTAGTATGCAAAGGAGTTGGAGAATTTATTATGCCAAGGAGTTGGAGAATTTAGTATGCAAAGGAGTTGGAGAATTTAATATTCACTGTCACATGAAATTAATAATTTTACAGAATCAATATTTTCTTTTGAAAATGTCAGTAATTCCATGACCATGTTGTAGTATGGTTCAACATAAAAAAAATTCAGTTGATCCTCTTTTGAAAATAGTTAATGTTTTATTTCAGTAACTACAATGTGTTCAGTAACTCCCCTTACATTCCTTCTATCAGTGAATGCTATGATTAGTGTCAGTAATTTTCGTGAATCAGTAATAATTGAAAGCTTATTTTAGGAATGAGTAACTTCTTCTTTCACAAGTGTCCGAAGCTCCTAGCACATATGCTGGCATCCATGTGATGTGCTAGCAAATCAACTTTCGTAGATTTGCTTGAGTAACTCGTGGATCTCGTCGGAGGCAACTTGAATCTCGTTAGTGTGGCACGGATCTCAATAAAGAACGGGCTGCATGGGCTCATTTTGCCATTCCTATGGTGAAGAGAACAAAGCAGGGCACTCAAGGACGAGGCTGCAGGAGCTAGGTCGCCACTCCCATGGCCAATGGGGAAGAAATCTAGGGATCCCTCGGGTGCTGCACATGGAGGTAGCCACTCCCACGATGATGAAGGCTAGAATCGAGGGACGAGCTGCCCTAGAGCTCGTCATTGCTGCCGCGACTGACAGGGAAGAAGGACGGGGATCCATCGGGAGCTACGCGCCATGGAACCCGGGATCGAGAGATGAGCTGTTGAGAGCTCATCACTGAACCCGAATCTCAGCGGTGGCGGCCAAACGAGGTGCTCCCAAACCGATTTGTTTGGATTTTCTTCAGCACCCGCGTATCTCGTCGGAGTCGATTGGAATCTTGTCAGAGCAGCGCAGATTTTTGACAGCGGGATGGGTGGCAAGGGATCAGTGTGCTTTCAGCAAGAGCAGCGACGAGAAGAAAGCGCACAGGGGGGGGGGATTCTGAGGGCGGCGCGGCAAAGCCGGGTCGCCGCACCCGTGGCGATGAAGAGATGAAGAGGAAGCGCATGGGGGGATCAGGGCGACGCGCGGTTGCGCTAGGGCCGCTGATCCCATGGTGTTGAGGAGGAAGCGCGCGGGGGTTCTCGGGAAGGCTCACGGCAGAGTGAAACAGGTCCCTATGAGGGGGATCTCGGGAAGACCTGTTATGGCTGGCGCGGCGTGCCCGAAAGTCTAGCTTGGGGACGCGCTCGGTCGGGGCGATGCCTGACACGCCAGGTTGGGTGAGGGTGTAGAATAGTTCTGTCATATTTGTTTATTTTTCACGGTCACAATTAGAGCCGTCCATTACATCAGTAAATGCGTACGTGCAAGGGTAAAGTGTGAATATGCAGTGTGGCAGCTATATTCAAGTGCACATTCAAATTCATCCCTTCTTTATGTGTTCAAGGCAGTTTTTGATATCTTCAGGTAGGCTGAATCTATATCCATTCCCAGAAAAAGACAATGCATCGACCATAAAATGCATCCTTAGTGTTTGTTCATCCTGCATTGGTACAATAGATCAAACATTTTATGTACGTGAGGCTCAAAATTCTATTAATAATTTTTTGACATGCTAACCTAATTCAGTGTAATGCAAAGATCAGTTCCATTCTAGGCAATGACAGCAGAATAAACTCGTTGGCCAGAAATTTCTCTTAAATCACATTATGAATAAAATAAACAAGAATGTAAGAATGTCAGTGATTCTCATTAGTATGACCAATTGGTATGTGTGATATTTTAATTTGTACCTACCTTTCTCTTTGTTCCATTCCTTCATCCAGAATTTGCGTGTCCCAGAACTCTCACTCATTCATGCCCCGATTTTCCAAGAGATTGTGGGCCATTCTAATGAATGGGAATATTAAATTTAATATAAGTGCAAAACCCTTGAACTCATACCCTTTGGCCCATATCGGTATTGGTGTTGGATTGAACATGAAGATTTTCTAGTTCAGCAATTGAATTACAATAACAAAATAGGAACCTTCACAATTGAATGGTAGGAAAACCTGTAAACACATAATGGATTTAGTACTGCAAGAGATGGATCAATTAACAAGTAAGCAGGTATGAACATATGGAGCACCCTGGACATACTGATTTGCAAGCACTAAAGACGCTTTGTTTATTTGGGCCATATCTGAACATATCCTCCAGCATTTTTTGGTCAACCTTGTTCCCCATACGATATACGGGAGGACGCCACCACTCACAATTTGTCAAGGACAACCCATAATAAGTAAGGTGAACTGGTCAATTTTCAGCTATTATGTGAGGAAGTTTAATCATCATTCAAAAGTAAACTCTGTGTACCATTTTTACTTTTGTAGAAAGTTAGGTCCATGGAGTAATTTGCCATTTTTGCAACCTGCATGCTCTCAAGTTGTTGTGCACTGGTTGCTGCTATCCTCATTCCTAAATTGAAGAGTCGTCCAGGCATCTCCATTCCCTATTTTAGTGACTCTTGTAGTCTTCTTAAACTAAAATTGAGTTTGTACAGGTGAAGGCTTATAACCTTGAGTTTGTACGGGTGAAGGCTTATAACCTAGAGTGTCCTGATATTTATTAGCCATTCAACATTAAGAATAATTAAAATTGATATATATTAATAGACAAAGGAAATAAGAGTATGCTTACTCCAACTGCACGAGGTCACTTATTGATTTGATCTTGTTGCATAGGATCTGAACCATTTCATCTCTGTTGTGCTTTACATTATTTATAACCTCTGCTCTAGGGTTTTCTTCTTTGCCACCAGCAGTTTGTTGTGGATCTCTCTCTCTTCATAAACATCATCACCCCAACAATATTCGTGTGACAAGTCCCTTCAGAGCTCTTTGATTGCTAATTTCTGAAACATGCATTGGGGAGTTTTTTTGTATAAAACAAAAAAGCACAAGCGGCAAAAAAATTGTAAAACACATGTAATAACCGGTAAGTTAGGAAAGCTACAATTTCTTGAATTAGACGGTAAGTGATACAAACTTACCTGTCGAGCCAATTTGGCTTCTGGTGTATCGTCATCAAGAGTGACACTTGTATTGTTTCGGATATCTGTAAGTGCTCCATCTTTATCGGCCTCCCATGAAGATTTTTTTCTTTTACCAATGGACTTTGGACTTTCAAGTGTATCAACACCCTTTTTATCGGCATCAGCTGTTTGTTGTACAAACTTTGGAGTTGTAAAAGTTTGTTCACCAGAATCTATGATCACACAGTCTGATGGATCTCGACGAGTGTCATTATCTTCCTGGATGTTGGACTCCAAGTCGGCTTGGTTGTCTTTCCATAAGACCAAAACA
Organism: Eleusine indica; assembly: GCA_030378355.1. Classification (NCBI taxonomy): domain Eukaryota; kingdom Viridiplantae; phylum Streptophyta; class Magnoliopsida; order Poales; family Poaceae; genus Eleusine; species Eleusine indica. The sequence goes on from CM059494.1 coordinate 55,158,194, forward strand.
GCTGCTAGCTTTGATCGAAACATTTGCATATCATCCTGTGCACATTACTATATCCAGTCGCCAGAAGCAAAGTATTGTTAGTCTAGAAGTCAACCTGTGAAGATTACCTCAATTCATTCGGACTCACCTGTGTGATGGAGATAGAAAGCTTGCTTCCTTTCCAGAGCTCCGAAAACTTGAGTTTGAACAGTCCACAAGACACTCTAGATCAAAATAAATAGTGTAGGTGTAAACTAACATGCATGCATCTCAGTTCTTGTTATCAAGTTAATCAAGCTAATAATGGTACATGTTAAATTTTACTTTACTTAAAAAAAACATACCCATCTGATGTATGGGGACGTCAAAAATTTCCTCTATTTCCCATTCATCTAAATCAAGTGAATCCCAAGTATGGATTAACTCTTCAGTTGCTTGAATGGATTGGAAGTAGGCGGAAAGACCTCTGATCTAAATAAATTGCGTGTCAGCAAGCAAACGTGTAACAGGAACAATTTAAATCTTTGTTGCGACTTGGGCAATGCTATTTCCTCACAGTTGCACGTAGGTCACTCCGGCGGTGTGTCTAACAAAGAGAGTCCAGAACCTGTATCGTTCGTTTTGTAGCATTGACCACGGCCAGGTGCCAATGCTCAATGTTGATATTAATGGGAAGGAAAATCTGAAAATATATATGGTTATAGGTATAAATGTACGTGCTTAATGACCAAATGCTTGACAAATTAGATAACATTTTTAGATGCAGATGTCTTGTGTTACCATGTCATAATCAAGAAATGTTCTTGCGTGTTTAACAACGACTTTATCAATCGGTACTTGTGGAGTAGCTTCTTGTTCTTCGGTTTTAGCCTTCAACAGTCTGTTGCCCTCTTCTTTCATCATAGTAGACAAAAAAGTGGTCTCAAAATACACCCTTGCCATCTTCGCAAAGACCGAGTTGTTCTTGACCTCTAATATAATGCAACTGATGTATGCATAGAGGACCTGGAGCAAAATAGATGACATATTGTTAGTTCTAATATTTTTTATAGATATTATTTTACACAACTCCAATCCAGCACTAATTTATATACTTCCAACATCTGGCAGCCAGGCAGTTGGACTCGTAAGGCAAAGCATTTGTGCTTGATCTATCCATTCACCGTGGATGTCTACAAGTGTTCTACCTCCTTTAGATTTAACAATGAAATCTAAAGCCAATTGGTCTTTCTCAGTCAAAACGTAATCTACAATGGTCAGTTCAGATATGCAATTTTACAAGATTGGTGAGAAAGATTAAAGAGCAGCACACACAATTTATATCAACTACACGTGCAAAATAAAAATACCCTATGGTAGCTCGGTATAGCGCTTATCATCATTTGATAGTGAAACGAAACTGGCATGAGTATCGTTACACATAGCCATCTGATACGCCATCTATGAGATTTTGTACCTGCAGTAGAACATCTATGATATAAATACATATTCATGAAGCCAATAAAATTGGATTCATAGGATATACAGGTGATGAAGCAGTTTCTGAATCTAGTAATGAAATAACTCCATGACCTGATTGCTTCTCCACGGTAGGCGTCGTCTTGAAACGGCTGGCGACAACCAAGAGGTGGTAGGCAACTTGCGTTTGGTGAGCCACGCAAAGAAATAAAAGGTAGAAATGCAGGTTCTTATTTGGAAAGATGGGAGATCACGGTGCATTACTATGGCTAGAATGTAATCAACAATGATTATTAGTGGGAACGTGTGGCAATGAAATAATATTTCCCACAAATATTGCGATTTGATTAATTGTTTCCTTGTTTAGTTGTAATTTGCTAAGATATGGAAAGTACATGCCGAAAATCATGGCTACGAATATATTTTTAGCAAAGATGGTAAGTACGAAGAGGAAATATCGGGTTTCCATACCACCTTGTATTGTCGTTGAAAAGGAAAATAGGATTAGGAAATAATCCGAATTTGATATTATTTTAGGAAAGTAGTGGAGGAAATCAAAGGCATGTCTTCTAAATTCTACATTACCTTCCGTACTCTTACATACTTGATTGATTTTGAAAATAGAGGAAATCACTACTCAAATCCAACATAATTGAGGACCAAAAGGATTTATTAATGCTTATATATCATATTTATTCGGTACAAGCTAATAACATCAGTCTACATCGTCAATGCTGCGGGTCCCAATGACATCATCAGCTTCATTGATTGTTACAAACACGTTTTTTCTGTTAGAATCACTGGCTACGACCATTGATACAAACACGTTTATATCAGGATTGATGATGTCAAGTTCCATCGTCGGAGGAGACGAAAACTCTGCTTTGAGCACCCTGAAATATGTCAGAAAGGTCCACGTTAGTTAACTTAAGTAAGATATAAAGCTACAAGGAGCACCAGCACAAACTGGATGATGCGCACCAGAAGCATGTGAAGGAGGAATCTGCATTGCATCCTCTTAGAACGTACGGAGCCACTATAAGGAGGGATCATCGTTGAGAGCCAAGTTCTCGTTCTTGACAGAAAAAATAAGGCTGTGATGGGGGTAGGTGAGCATCACAACTTGGGCACTTGTAGACAAACAAACTGCATACATATAGAATGGCTCGAAACCAAAATCTGTTCTTGCTCTCGACCAGGAATTTTTACATAGTTATTATTGATCTATATTGGAGAACAGAAATATTTGATGTTTCATTACAGCGACAATAAACGGACAATTTATGATACTTTGAATTTTATAAGAAGATATACTATTAGCAGATAAGCAACAGTGTTTATACTGTCGGCTTGGAGACAGTCTATCATTAGGACCAACAGTGCCTCTGTTGTTGGTGGTGAGTAGTAGAGACACAATTGTTTAGACCAGCAAGTTGTCACATAGTATATATTTTTCTTTTTTGGAGAACATAATTCTTTGATATTTCATTTCAATGATAATAAACAGAAATACTATGGACACCGAGTTTGCTGCATTTTGATGGTGTGACATTATTGAAACAGACCCAGGTGCAAATGATATCATCATGCTAGGCTGCATCGGTCGCGTCAAAAAACCTTATGATGTTTCTTTCTCCCTTGCCTGCCTCGACCACCTTGATCTCATCCATACGATATCGAATTGACAGTTTAACTCGTTCGCGAAGATAGGAAGGTTCATGAAGCTCGCGCCTTTTTGCTTGACAAAAATAGCATACAACGCCAGGCAACCGAATAATTAGAACAATTATTTGTTATTCCTTGTAGTTTGAAAATTAAAGATCATGTCAAGCAACCTGAGTTTGCCCAACTACCCTTACAATTCTAATTTTTGTTCAAGTTAGATTGTACCTTGTAGTGATGTCAACATTGAGGGAGATGCAGCAGTCACAAATGTCATGCACGACAGGAATGCAAATTCCAGACAGTCTACAAAATAGTATTAAGTAGACAGGATCGATGTTTTACAATAAAATATTTCCACATAACTCTAAAAAGATCGGGTCAAGGTGGGCAAACATGTTTACGTTTATGGCGATTAACAATCACTTTGGTCACCAGCAAAAAGTCATTGTTGACGTCTGCTTCTGTCAACATTTCATCATGATTTTCCTTTCCAGAATGGTAGTAAACACTGAGAAATGCAATTTTACTGGAACAATAAAATACTCAAATAAGACACAGATATGATTAACGCACGAGTCAGTAATTGTGCTACCCTGATAAATTGTGCTGTATCAAAAAGATGTACCTGCTGTTGTCAATCAGCGCTATCTCCCTAAATGGTTTAGGAAACAGGAGCACCTCCTCCATGTGTGAGACATGAGCTACCACGGCAGCAATATCAACTAATTAATGAAGAATGAGGACGGAGCATAGCATCCTCTAACGACAAAGGTGGTGCTGAGGTTATCATACCGATATCCATGGTTCCTTAGGTAGGAGAATGGTGTTGTAGAGGTTTTGTGCTCTCTACACCAGTGTGCATTATATCAATTTATAAGGGTGGCTAACACAGAAATTGCTGGAAAATTAAATTATTGGGGCCAAGTTTACAGAAAAAATAAAGATGTTCCCTAACTTTGGTTTATGTGAATGTAAACCATGACTCAAGATGAGATCAAGATGAATCAAACACAAGCGAATGAAAACCATGACTCATCAAAATCCACGAACGTCGATAAAACCATTAAAATAAGATCCAAAAGTATCTATCTCCCAAAACCAATGTACACGTATGCTCCCCCGAGATACAAGCTACTCTCGATCGCAAAGGATCACACTCCAACTCCCCCTAGACCTATGACATACTTCTCCCCCTTTGGCAACAAGCACCAAAAAGTGGGAAAAAGCGAACATCTATGCGCTCGTGGTCGAAGGAGGTGGTGCAGCGACGTCCTCTGAATGCTTTGCTCTGGGCTGCTCCTGTGATGGGTCCTGCTGTTCTCCCTGAGCCTGTGCTGCTTGAACATTCAACTGCTCAAAGAACTCAAGGTCTATAGGCGACTCGAAACCTCTGTCCTGCACTGTTGGTGGGACTGTAGATGTCTCCTCGGCAACAGTCGCCTGAAGAAGAGCAAGGTCATCCACATCCTCGTGAGTGAAACCTCAGCGAACCAGATCCTCTGCTACCTCAGGTGTGACTAGAGGGGTGTCTGTAGCAGAAGAGGGTGGAGTTGTAGTTGACTCTGGGGCTGTCTGGGAGTCTACATGAGTAGTGTGCACTATCTCTAAGAACAGACTCCTGACTGGTAGTTGCTGAGAGGTGGAAGGTCCTGCCATCTGTGAAGTAGAAGTGTGTGTCAGTAAAGTGAATAACGCAGACACTGAGAAGGCAGACATGGGGGAGAACTGAGCTGGTGAGTGAGTCTTTCCTGCTCCCCCTGTTGAAAGGACCCCTGAGAGTGAAGGCAGTCGAGAAGACTGGGCTGTCATCATAGCGGTGAAGGGTCCTGGCTGAGTTGGCAGCTGCTAAAAATATGGAAGAGCTGAAGGTCCCGGCTGCTGACTGGCCTGCCTCTGAGTCATCTCTGCCATCTGGGTCATCAGGGTGGTCAACAACGTCATCTGCTATCTCTGAAGCTCTACCTGTCCTCTGATGACCTCCATGATCTGACGTCTCTTCTTAGCTATGCTCTGGATGAAGTCACCCAGGCATCCTGCCAGTGCTACTACATTGAGGGTGTCCTCTGTCTGTGTGCCTGTAGGCTGGGGAGATGCTTCTGTACTAGCTGACTCAGGAACCACCGTCTCTGGATGAGCTGCTGATGAGGACATCACCCTTATGGATACACCCAGCACTCCGCCAACCAAAATGCAAGTTCATGCGCGACAACTGAATTTACGGGTGAGCTTGTTCCTAATGATTCCTTTATGTGATTTTGAGAATAGATTGCTACCTAATGAATTAATTGTTGTTAGAAACCATGGATATGATGATAACATAGCTGGAGAGGTGATTGGAGACGTGATGGGCCAGCAAGGACGTCCAAGCCAAGGTGGAGGCCCAATCAAAACCGACTTCGAGTCTGTCTCGGAGCCCAGGACCAGTCTGCACTAAAACGGATGCCCAGGACGCAGACAGACTCGGATTTGGATGTTCTATATATGCCTGGAAAGATAACAAAAAGCCCTTTCCAATCCAACTGGTCCCATGTCAAACTTCGTCCTGAGCCGTCAGCAATCACCAAAACAATTCGACTTCCAGAATCTGTCCTGGTGCTGCGATATCGTAATCGGTCTTTGGGCCATGTATCGAGTTGAGCCCACTTAGGCCTGCGTCCAGGGGGTCTTGCACGACCCTAGGGTCCTCATATACAGCCACCGCCTCTTCGTTAGGGTTTGGATTTTGCTTAGATTATTCTGTTGATAACAGTTTCACCGTTTGATCGGTTTGTGAGACTCCAACTTGTGAGATTCATCGTATACTTGCAAATTTGGTTGCATTCTTCTTTGTTCTTGCTTGTGTTTTGATTTGCAGGCAAGGATAAGCCTTCTCGGCGAGGTCAATTGTTCTTGAACGGTTGATAACCAGAGGAGACGTTGTGCTACGATTGCGGGGTTCAGAACGTGTCGTTTGGAAGCCGGATCGATTTGTGTATCGCCTCCGCCTTAATCAAGATTATCAGAACCTATCAGAAGATTGGGAACCCTTGTCCACATCAGCTGCCTACTCGTGAATGACTGGCGGTGACTCCTGCTCCTCCTCTCCCGTCTGCTGACTCGAGGCTGACTACGAACCCCTAGGGACTCAAGGTGAGTAGCTAGTGATCACCTCAGGGAATGCGTCGTACTCCTCCTCTGTCACTAGTCTCATCCTCCTTAGAAGATAGCAAATGTAAGGGGCATAGACTAGGTGACGTCCTCCAACTCTCTCTGAGATAACCTCCTCCATCTCACCAATCAGCCAAATCAAATGACTGTCTCCTCAGAATAGCTGCTACTACCCACTGGTGTAGAAGTGTGAACTCCTCTCTGTATCCAGACTTGGGAATGATAGTCCTGGTGAATATCGCTCTAACTACCTTAGCCTCTACAGTGAGTCTTGCAGGGCCTCTGACAAATCCTGGGGTGTGCGGTAGTGGAAAGGCAATCGACACCATGTTGTTTGGAGGTAGCTTCCCTCCTTATGGTCTGCGGGGTGGAGCAAGGGTCCCATAGGCACTCCTGTATAGCTGGAAATCTGAAGCAAGAAGTCTGAAGCTGGCTATGAGATCCCCCCTGGTCACACATTGTGGCTTCCCTCTGAACAAGAATCAGATCTCTAAGCAGTCTGTGGCAACCCATAGTGTAGCATAGAACTCCAGAACTATATCCTCTCTGTATCTGTAGGGCTCCGTGACCAACTCTGCCAGACCAGGTAGATAAGTGAAATACTGCCCCATGTCTGTGCCTGTGTCTCTCCTCATAGCCTAGTAAGTAGTGTACTGCTGCGGTACAAACAGTTTATCCTTGCCCTTCCTACCAAGGTACTGTCTCAGGCCCTCTCCAATTCTCCTCTGGAGGCTAGTCCAGTACCTCTCTCCTGTAGCGGGATCTCTAGGGACTAGAACCCACTGCTCGAAGGAGACCAGGCGAAGCATCTTAAGGTCATTCGCAGAAACCTTAAGAATGTCTATCTCCCCGGCTGCCTCTACAAGTCTTTGCAGCCTCCTCGTGCACACTTCACTGGTGCACCTCGGGTCTCCTGCCCGGTGAGCAGTCCTCTGCTGCTGTGGCTGTGCTGGCTGCTCAGTCTCCTCTGTCTCCTCGAGCTCCTCAGACTCGTACTCTGAGCTCTCCTTTGACTCCTCCTCCTCCTCCTCTGACTCCTCGTGCTGCCTAGAGGATCCCTGCTCTGCAGGTCTCGACGACCTCTCGTGGCAAGAAGTCGGAGTATCCTGCAACCACGGTGGCGACCTGATCCTTGTGTATAGCTCTGGCCCTGTGGTCCTCTGTCTGGTGCTCATCCTGTGACCCTGGTTGTCTATCTGAGTACCTGTGATCAGAAGTGATTCAAGTATCCTGCGTGACTGCTCTATGGCCTCTATGTGTTGTGCCACCCTCCTGGCTCTCTCTGACTCTAGATCCAATCTAGTCATCTTCTTGCTCTTCGGCTTCTCTATCATCTTGCCCTTGCCCTTATCCTGTCCAAAACCTACCATTTCTGCTGCTACTGACTGCTGTCACTGCACGCACATGGGTATAGATAGGATAAACATAGAGCCTATATAAATCTACAAGCAAAGCATTGCTAGGTAAGAATGCGCAATAGAAATCCTAGCACTGAGATGAAGGACATGATCACTAGACAAATAAAGCAAGGCAATCAACAGTAATCATCACCTATATGTAGCTGGTGCGAGTCATCTAGTGTGCAATCAAATAATTAAGCAATAAATCTAACTGCAGACTAGACAGGAGATAAACCCAAGACATGCAATTAACAGATATGCGGGAAAATAATTACGTCTAGGTTAAGCTAATTAGCAATTAATGCAACTAACCATGGACAGCCAATTCTAATTGCATCAATTAAACTAATTACTCAAAATTAGGGCATAATCAATAAATGGGAGATAAAGTATGATATCCTAGGAATACTCGAAGTCGAACCGGAGAGGAACACATGGCCGATCACCCAAAAAGATCAAAAGTTGGAGCTTTTTGTCGCCGGCAATGGAGATGGGGGAAAAGGCTAGCCTTTCCCTCGGAGTGGAGAAGCTCGGCTCTCAGCCGCGGGCGCGCGCGCAGAGGGAGGTGATGAGGACATCACCCTTATGGATACACCCTGCACTCTGCCAACCAAAATGCAAGTTCATGCGCGACAACTGAATTTACGGGTGAGCTTGTTCCTAATGATTCCTTTATGTGATTTTGAGAACATATGGATATCTAATGAATTAATTATTATTAGGGACCATGGAGATGATTATGAGATAGCTAGGGATGTGATTGGAGGCGTGATGGGCCAGCAAGGACGTGCAAGCCATGGTGGAGGCCCAATCAAAACCGACTTCGAGTCTGTTTCGGGGCCCAGGACCAGTCTGCACTAAAATGGATGCCTAGGATGCATATGGACTCGGATTTGGACGTTCTATATATGCCTGGAAAGATAACGAAACGGTCTTTCCAACCCAACCGGTCCCATGTCAAAATTCGTCCCAAGCCGTCGGCAATCGTCGAATCAAATTGACTTCTAGAATCTGTCCTGATGCTGCGACACCATAATCGGTCTTTGGGCCATGTATCGAGTTGAGCCCACTTAGGGCTGCGTCCAGGGGGTCTTGCACGACCCTGGGGTCCTCATATACAGCTGCTGCCTCTGCATTAGGGTTTAGGTTTTGCTTAGATTATTCGGTTCATAACAGTTTCGCCGTCATATCGGTTTGTGAGACTCCAACTTGTGAGATTCATCATATAATTGTAAATTTCGTTGCATTCTTCTTTGTTCTTGCTTGTGTTCTTGATTTGTAGGCAAGGATAAGCCTTCTCGGTGAGGTCAATCGTTCTTGGATGGTTGATAACCATAGGAGACGTTATGCTGCGATTGCGGGGTTCAGAACGTGTCGTTCGGAAGCCGGATCGATTTGTGTATTGCCTCCGCCTTAATCAAGTTTACCAGAACCTATCAGAAGATCGGGAACCTTTGTCCAAATCAAGTGGTATTAGAGCTTCAGGTACACCATTAGGTTCGCCCTTATCCTCGTTATTTTGTTCAATCCTAGAGTCCAGAAAATTGCCCTACAAAAATATTTGTTCATCGTGTTTCCGCTGTCCTACACCCCCCTTGTGCCTTGCAATTTTCAGTTCAGATTGCTTCTCTGAATTTCAGTCCCTACAAGGTCATTGTGTTGCTGGTGTAGTACTTGTTCTTTGGTCTTGTTTGAGTCATATGTGTCCCTGTTCATAGACAATCAAGAGAAAAAAAAATTAGATTGTTGCATATGTCGAGAGAATAGTACTGCTGGAATTGTGTGCACTAAATATTTATTTAACATCTAGCCTTCTACTTTTTATGTGCAAAGGAAACTTAAAGTGTTTTCTGTTGCACATTGTTTCTTGAGTTAAGAGATTGCTGCACATTGTTGCATATGAGAATTGTCGGTTCAGTTCTACATGTACATCTATTCCTTACGTAAAGAGTGCAAAAAAGAAAGTTCAGATTTTTCCCTTGTGCTATAAAGTTAGCAACTCTTGCTGCAGTTCTATGTCAAAAAAATCACGAAAGAAGTAAAAGGCAAAGAAGTGCTAAAAAAAATAAGAAGAAAAAGCCGCACCTATAACAAAAGAAAAAAACAAAAGGAGAAGAGAAAAAAATTCAGAATTGCTTACAACCTTTGTGTCCTTTATTGAGCCATTTGCTTGATTGCTTGAACTAGGTCCGAGATAAGTTTAGGCCGGTGACATAGACTAGTTTGGGACTATTATTCAGTTTTGCAACTTCTAAATTGAATTTTTGCTAATCCTTGCTACCTAATATTGCCTATCCAAGCTCCATATATTTCCTTTTGAACAGGCACAAGTTTTTTGACTCTCGCAATCATCAATTCACACTCTCCAAGGTATCCTTTACTTGTTTTAATTAAGAACTTTGTAAGAGCTTGATAAGATGCTTCCCTTTGCTTGTTGAGAGTTTACACTGTGATCACATAGTAGTGATAGAAAAATATACTTTCGTGTGTTTTCTTGTTTGCTACTAATAATGACAGGTTACACCACTCATGATGATGATTCAACGTTGTCTAATGAGAACAATATGAGTGATGTAGTACAACGAGTGCTCAGTCCTCAAATGGAGAAGGTAGAGCAAAATCAATTGAATAATTTATTCCAGACTCACTTTGTTGTCAAGGATCGACGTTGTCGTGTTATCATTGATGGAGAGAGTAGCCGCAACATCGTAAGTTTAGAATTAGTTAAGAAGCTTGGATTGACAACACAGCCACACCCATGTCCATACTACATCCAATGGGTAAATTCTTTTAGTAAGATAAAGGTAGATAAAATTGCATGTATTGATGGTTCTTATAAGGATAGTGCAGAATTTGATATAGTACCTATGCAAGCATGTCATTTGTTATTGAGTAAACCTTGGATTATTACAAATAATGTTTCGCACAATACCATTATAAATAGCTACTCATTTAAATACAATGGTAGAAGAGTTACTCTTAAACCTATGACCGCTACTAAAATTTTAGAAGAGGATCAACAAAGGCTTGAAATGAGAAAGAATGAACCGTTTAGAAAAGAATGGACTGTTTCAAATGTTGCAACACTTACATCAAAATCTAAATTAGATGATGAACATATTTCCTTGCCTCTTGTTGCAACTAATATATTTCAGGTTCTACACAAAGAAGAGGATAGTGAGAAAGATGAAGAACATGTTGTTGCTTCAGGTAAGAGCTTTCTTGATGTGATGAATTGTTCCAATAATCTTGCTGTATTGGAACCTTGTCTTGATTTGCCTTTGCCACAAGTTGATTTATCTACTGATCCTTGTGATAAAGAGGAGTTGTGTGTCACTGCTTCACTTATACCTTTGCCACAACAAATGAATAAGCTTGAATTTTTTGTTTATGATTCACCTACTAGTGCTGAAATGAGACATTTGATTTTAATTACATGTAGAAAGGATGAGCAGAAATTATTGTCTTCTCTAAATATTTTGAGTTATATTGAATTTGATGTTCTTTGTGATCAAAATACCATAGAGAAGCAAATGTTTTCTCAAACTGAGTTGCCTTTATTGATAAGAAATATTTTTTATGCTATTGGCAACTATGATCATAGAGGTGTATTTATGGTACATAGAGTTTATGTTTGTTCAAATTTGAAACATCCTCTTGGTTTACAAATACATGACCAACTAGAAAAATTTAATATCAACTACCATGTCATGTCATCTTTTTCTAGTATTTCTAAGATCACACATTGTCTACCTTGTGATAAGAGTGAGAATGATGCTCATATTGTTGATCAAGTTTTTAAAGAGATTATTAATTTACACGGAATGCATTCTACTATAGATTCTCATTGTGATGACAAATTTTATAATGCATATAAATATAAGTTGCATCCCAAGTTTGGGAAAAGTTCCACAATTAATATTTCAGATTTGAGACCATACATGGGAGAAAGAGATGAGCTCGAGTCAAAAACGACTCTAATTCAAAAGGGGGAGAATGATGAAGACATCACCCTTATGGATACACCTAGCACTCCGCCAACCAAAATGCAAGTTCATGCGCGACAACTGAATTTACGGGTGAGCTTGTTCCTAATGATTCCTTTATGTGATTTTGAGAACATATGGCTATCTAATGAATTAATTATTGTTAGGAACCATAGATATGATTATGAGATATCTAGGGAGGTGATTGGAGGCGTGATGGGCCAGCAAGGACGTGCAAGCCATGGTGGAGGCCCATTCAAAACCGACTTCGAGTCTGTTTCGGGGCCCAGGACCAGTCTGCACTAAAACGGACGCCCAGAACGCATATGCACTCGGATTTGGACGTTCTATATATGCCTGGAATGATAACGAAAATATCTTTCCAATCCAACCAGTCCCATATAAAAATTCGTTCCGAGCCATCGGCAATCGTCGAAACAAATCGACTTCCAGAATCTGTCCTGGTGCTGCGACACCGTAATCGGTCTTTGGGCCATGCGTCGAGTTGAGCCCACTTAGGGCTGCATCCATGGGGTCTTGCACGATCCTAGGGTTCTCATATACATCTGCCGCCTCTTCATTAGGGTTTGGGTTTTGCTTAGATTATTCTGTTCATAACAGTTTCACCGTCATATCGGTTTGTGAGATCCCAACTTGTGAGATTCATCATATAATTGTAAATTTGGTTGTATTCTTCTTTGTTCTTTCTTGTGTTCTTGATTTGCAGGCAAGGATAAGCCTTCTCGGCAAGGTCAATCATTCTTGGATGGTTGATAACCATAGGAGACGTTATGCTGCGATCGGGAACCCTTGTCCACATCAGGGGGTGAGGCACATCGGTGACGGTGCTGGGCGGCGGCTTGGCGAGGCAAGCGGTGGCGCTCCTGGAGCAGGCGGCGGCGGCTCTGCCTATCATGGGCGATCGTGGTGGCACAAGGGTTGAGCAGGCGCGCGAGGCGAGAATGGCGAGGGCAAGCAGGCGGCAGCGTGCGGCAGGGGCGACGCACGCCAGTGGTGGGGTCGGAGATGAGCGGTGGTGCAGCATCGGCGGGGTGAGGCGAGGGCATGGTCTCGACGTCGGGAACGAGAACGAAGAAAGAACCAAAGGACTCTGACTGACTTTGACCTAGGTCAAAAAAGCAACCGATGGCCGAGATCGAGTCAAGGATCAATCAACGGCATAGATTTGAGGAAACATCACAGATCAAATGAACTGACTAGACGGTCCGCCCTTTACACCGTACTGTCCGGTCTCTTCAAGAAGTCGGGAAATCAAGGTTTTGGACGACAGAATGGCGTGAAGACTGGACAGTACGGTCTTCAAGAGAAGTTTCGTTTGGTCTTAATTTCCAGTCCCCAAAGCACTGTGCACAAGGAACAGACCGGACTGTACGGTCACTTCCAGGAATTCGCTGAGTCATGGAATTTCTCCAATTTTCCAAGTGCCGTCACTTAGCACCCAAACAAAAACACCGCACTTGGAACATGAAGGGAACTCTCAAACTCTCCTTTTCAAATGGTGGCTCTTTATGGCCATATAATTTTCGCAAATGCCAAATGAAGAATCGAGCGAATAAGAACCAAAGCGAATTAGAGCCAAATGGGTATGTATGAGCCTTAGTCCATGAACCACATGAGTGGGTTTAACCTCGGAGTTCATGAGAGCTTGCTCAATGGGCATGAAGCACAATCCTTTCCTTTGGTCACACTTGCAAAGATGTAATCTCATATAGATCATGAGGCACAAATATCTCCAAATGTGACAAGCCTCCTTTGTGTTTCCTATATGATGCATGCAACAAGCATTTTACATATGCAATAAAAGTAAATATGTCATGTGAATGCAACCAATATTAAGCAAGACACAAAGGAAACCTAGCAATGTCAAGTTTCAACCCCTCTCAAGCTTACTCACTATAAGCCATACCCTTGCCTTGAGAGAAGCCAAACCACCATCTCAACCACTCCCCCTTGCTTATAGCTATCTTGAGTGGGTTAGACATTGACTAATTTTTATGTGTTTTTCTTTTATTTATTTACACATGAATGGATGCAAAGCATACTAGTCACAAAGGAATCCTAATTACCATTCAATGCAAGAGAAGGAAAAACACACTATAACTACCAAGAACAAACATGGTTACCTCCCTTATGAGTAGATACGCTGTTGTGGTGGACTTCACATGATCTTCATGAAGCTCTTGGTCCACCACCACCACCATCTTCTAGGTCTTGTTCTTGGGCACCCACTTGTACTTTGTTGGCCTCTCAAAATCAACAATGCACTTAGGCGCCCATATACTCTTGACCTTTCTCTTCTTGTTTTGTGGTCCCAAAGCCTTAGCATTCACCTTGCCATCCTTGTCCCTAAAAAGCATGAAATATGTGTTCTCATGGAACAAGTTAGCGTTAGGCAAAACAATGGAACTTCTCACCATTGGACAATCCTTGATGGTGTGACCATCCTTGCAACCCCTCTCGCAATAGTAGTCGTCGGCGAGTAGGGGTTTGATCCATGCGGGGATGGAGTCACTCGTCCTGATGATGTCGATGGCGGCGGGATATGAGCCAAGTCCACGGTGGGAGACATTGTTCACAAGGTTTCTCCCAAGAATCTCCTTGTGGCTGGCTCTACCATGTGTGAGCCTCTCGAAGCCGTCCATCACCATCTTCCTCTCTTCCTTGAGATTGTGATATTCCTTCAAAACAAATATCTCAAGAGAAGAAACCTCGACCGAGGTGGTTAGTTCATCACACATAGTGGAAGCATCACTCTTAGATGAACTAGAGGAGGGAGAGGCAAGGTTATCAACATTGATGGCCTCAAAAGTAAGTTCAAGGGCCTCGTACTTCTCACGTAGCTCTACATGATCACCCTTGAGTTTGTCATAACTCTTGTTTAGGGCCTCATGAGATGTGACAAGGTCCTTGAGCTCACTCTCAAGCTCACCAACACGGTCCTTAGCCAACTTACACTCTTTTATTATCACATCCAACATTTGGGATTTCTTGACGGCGATGTCACGGGCTTGCTTAAGCATACTCCAAAGCTCGGCATAGGAGAGCTCCTCATCATTGTTGTCGTCACTGCTCTCATCCTCACTCTTCCCTAGTTGGCTCGCGGCCATGAGGCATGTGAGAGGTGGAGGGAGAGCTCGTGGAAGTGTGGTCTTGATCATGGCTAGGCCGGCCACTTCTTCATCATCGCTTGAGGAAGAGGATGTGTCACTACTGTTGTCGCTTGTCCACTCTCCAACAAGGGCCTTGCGTGAGAACTTCTTCTTGTGGTCCTGAGCTTTGCCGTTGCCTTTGTTCTTGTCCTTGTTAAAGTACTACTTCTTCTTTTGCTTGGATTTGGTGTCTTCTTCTTCTTCTTTTGCTTGGATTTGGTGTCTTCTTCTTGGGACTAGAAAGCTTCTTTCTTTGGCTTGGGGCAGTCTCGAACAAAGTGGTTCTTGGACCCACAGTTGAAGCACTTGCCCTTGGAGTTGGCTGCAAATTTGTTCTTGAAGGTCCTCATCTTCTTCATGAGAAGAACCAAGTTCTCACTCAAGTTATCTACATCATCATCTTCTTCTTCTGCTTCAATCTCTGCCTTCTTCTTGTTCTTCTTGCTCTTGATAGGCTCTTGCTTCTCGGCTTGAAGAGCAAGGTTGGATGGTTGAGGATCATCCAAACCCAGCCAGTAGCTCTCGAAAGCGGTGATCTTGCCAAGTACATCCTTCATGGTCTTGGTATTGAGGTCACCTAGCAAGGTGAAGGTGATGATGGACTCATACTTGGGGTCTTTGAATAGCCTCAAGAATCTTCTTATCACCTTGACAGGCTTCAGCTTGAAGTCATCCCCACAAGCATTGATCTCCTCCACTAGTACATGAAAGCAAGAATAAACAGTGTTAACTCTGTCATGTGGCAATCTAGTGAAGTTATCATACTTGTTCTTCAGCACATAGTATTTTTCTTCTTTGACATCACTGGTACCCTCATGGAGACCCTAAATCTCAGTCCAGATACCATGTGCTGTCGAACTTGCATCCAATCTAGCAAAAACATCCTTAGATATGCATGCAAACAGAGCATTCTTGGCCTTAGCATTGTTCTTAATGAAATCAGGCTCAAGCAGGTTCATATCCGCATCAGAATCGTGAGTCACCATCCATATCTCTGGATCAAGGGACTCCAGGTAGGCTTGCATGCGAGCCTTCCAATACCCGTAGTCCTCCCCATTGAATATGGGAACACTCCCCACCTGTCCTGGCATCCTTACTCAAGGCGGTGAAGCCTCAAAGATGAGCACTTGGCTCTGATACCACTTGTAAGGACCGAAGGCGTACCAAGAGGGGGGGGTGAATCGGTAAGCCGCTCACGACTCCAAATACTTCAATTCACACTACTAGAGTCTAACAATCATTGCAACCTAACAATTCTAGTAGGCCAAGACCCTACACATGCTAGTGTTTATAATGATAGCAAGTGCGGAAGCCAAACACACTAGCCTATGCAAGCCACAATTCAAACTAGTTATTAGAGCACACAATTGCAGAATAGTAAAGAGAGGGTCAAGAAATGCTCATGATTTTTTTCTGAGGTCTCAGAAGTATGGCGCCTTCCCCTACTCCTCGTTGGACCACTCCCGCTAGAGTGCCGGTCCCTCGGTCCCTCCCACCACCAATGTGGAGTTCTCGCCCACAAGCCCGCAATCACTCCGAGAGTGAAGACACGGTGCGTGTCACCACTACTACATAGGCACAAGCTCGCCTCCCTCGAGAACATGCTGGACTCCCCGAGCCAACACAGGCGCTCACTAGCGATACCCCTTTCACCGGCGAGCTCAAACTAGGTACAAACATGTGACGGCCTTCACAACCAATCACGATAGGCTTGATCACTGACACCTAACCGGTCTAGGTCTCACCATAGAGCAAGAGTAACAACCTAGATCACACCCTCAAGGGCAGCCTAGCCGTAGATGTGCATCAATGCCCAAGTTACTCTCACTAGCACTCTCAAGATATGCAATATCTCCTTCTAGTGCTCTCCTCTTTTCCTCTTCGCTCTCACCAAATGCTCCAAGCAATTCCACTGGCCAAGAGAGGTGTCCAAGACCCCAACAAAGAAGTTATATAGGCTTCCAACCTCCAACTAGTTGTTGCTCTATGAAATCCACTTTCTGGACCCAATGACCGGACCGTCCGGTCACTGTCAGACCGGACCGTTCGGTCTCTCTGGAACGACTCCCAAAGTCGTTGGCTACTCTATCCAGACAATTTTTCTGAACTGACCGGACCATCCGGTCAGCTGACCGGACTATCCAATCAGACTTTCTCTCTCCATTATAGAAACATTTCTAGCTCCCGCTTTCTCACTGCCTAGAGTCATCTTGTACAGACTGGACCGTCTGGTCTCTACAGACTTCAACTTTGGTAGTTTCCTCACTGAGTCTTCTCGCTGGATTGTTTTCTCCTTTGATGACCATACAGTCCAGTCACTCCTTGACCGACTGTTCGGTCTCTCCGTCCAGAAGCTGAAACTCCTCGTCCTAGGTTGACTTCGTTTCTCGGCTTCTTTGAATAGTTCCTTCGCTTCTCCATTGTCACCTAGTGCCTATGATTTCCCCGAGCATCCATGCACATCACTGACTAGACATAACCTAAGAGAAATGACCTAGACCCCCTTGATAGTCCGGTTTTCCCTATGGACTCAAAGACTTAACAACTAGACAAGTGTTCCCAACACTTGCTCCATAGCTTGTCCTCAGCTTTGATTCATCTCCATCAACCCTTGGACTCTATCAAGCTCACAAGCCTCCATGCTTGTGATCATTGTCATCCATCACCAAGGCAATCATCATCAATATGATTTGTAGTGGAGTTTAGAGATGATATCTGCATACACAATACTCGTGTAGATATTAGCCCACAATTTCATAGTTGTCATCTATCACCAAAACATTCATACCTTGGGGATCCAATCATCAATGGTCATGAAGCTTACACAGCCTATACATCAAGTTCTTCATTCCAGGAGCCTCCAGAATATGCAGAGGTGATCAGCATTGGTCTACCAGGTGCGACAGTGTGAACAACATTGCATGCATAGCAGGCAGTGGGACAGAAACTCATGACCCGAAAGACGTCAATACCGTCAAGCATCTTAACAATTTCCCACCACTTATCGGAAGGTGGGTCAAGGAAATTGCTTCTCCTGACATCAATGAAAATTATAGTTTCATGTGAGATAAATAATTATAAGTGATCTCAAAAGAATTAAGTCACTTCAATCAATTATCACTTCTAGGCACAAATTGGATTACATAAATAATAATGCATGTGACTATCACCATTAACACTCTTAAATCATTATATACACTTAATTAATCTGATAATCTGAGACGTGAATGACCACGAAAGTATAACCAAAGTGCAGTTTTTTTTACTGATTTTCAACATGATTGAGGCAATGTTTAAATGCTGCACCTTAGAAAAGTATAATCTGACATTTAAATCTAATTAGTGTGGAACATTTGCACAATGATGCATCAACTGTGTTCAGATTTAAAGCATGGCACAATAAACTCTCACAGGAAACATAAATTCACTTGAATTATATTTCAATGCCATATCAGGATTATATTTCACAAGAATTCTCACATTTCCCCTGTTTTCTGAAATATTTTGTGCTCCACCGACTGAAGCTATGGGTAGGTGAAGTACCGGATATTTGTGTGCTCTATCTACTAAACTTGTCAGTTATTTTCCATTTCTGTTTCGTTTAATTGTTTGCTCATCGTGGTGCTAGCACACACAAACTGGTAACCCGACAGCCAGTACCCCTATCAATCGCTTAGAAGAAATGATTATTTTTGGTAAAGTTTTCAGTACCTCAAAATGTAATATCATAGTTTATTTTTTTTCTTGATTTGCATTCTGGATCCAGTGACTAGTTTGAGTGTGCTCCATTTAACCGTGGTTTTATTATTGTTTTTATTCATTTGCATGCTGGATCCCTTGACCAGGTTGTGTGTGCTCCATTTAACCGTGGTTTTATTATTTATTGAATAACCCGGTATTTCCAGCTGAATGACTTACTACCTAATCTCTACTATAAACAATTCATATTTGTGGCTGAATGTATTGAATTGGATCCATACAAAAGAATTACCAGCTAAGTTTCAGAATGAAACTAATGCCAGCCCAATACCAGCTACTACCAAGTCTGTGTTCTTGGGCCTAATTATCTGTGCTCAAAACTTTAAAAGTGTCAAATGCACAAGGGCTCCGTTGTTTATACACGCAAAATATGGATCACAAGAAGCTTAATCTATATATGTGAATAATAACAATAGTACACTGACACATCAATAAATCACATAGCTACATGTCCTAACTCTCTAAGACATCTCTGTACACAATATTTTTGGTGCTTCTCCCTTCAGGATCTATCTCCTTGTTGGGTATGGCAAGCACCCAAGTTGTTTGTCGGGACACTCCCCTCGATAGAGCAACATAAAGCTGAACATTTTCCCTTGCGAGACACCGTTTTCCCTTGTGCTTTATTAATGGTCATGGCAAAGCTCAATCAAACAGGGAATTGCTTTCTCTCGAACTTGAAGGGAAGTGCACGATCTTCAGACAGTGACATTGGAATCCTAGGTATAAATAATCTCTCCCCCGCATGTGTTCCATTCACCATCTCTGCATCAATGACATGATCATCATACGCCCGAACAATTAGACATGTACCATTGCACATACCGCTAGATGGGTCTAAATTCCGTAGAAGAATAAGAGGACAATTTATTTTAATCTTGAGCTCGTGCGGAGGCAAAAACCGTTGGGCGTGATGGAGTTGAGGAAATCCTGAGGATAATTATTTTTAGAATCATCCTCTACCGCATCAAAACTATAAAAAACCTTTTCTTCACCAGGGAACCTGCCAATCATACGGGCATTTATTCCATCCACATAATCATTCCTCATGCACAGAATACCCCTCTCGCTCATATACTCAGTGCAGCTCGCATTGTTGTATAGATCTGGGAAGATACGATCAATCAGTTCGTTTATAGAATTTTCTTCTTCATACTTGATGTTGATATCTGATGGAAGATCAACATAGTCACCAGCAACAGCCTGTTCTGTTCCATTGCCAATCCTAAGAAGATATTCTGCAAACCACGGATCAGCTTCTGCCCTCATATTCCGGGTCAAAACTATCTTTCTTACATCTTGCCAAATATGTGACCTCAACAAAGTTGCATCTGTGATGTGTGCCCTTGTTCCTCGAGCCATGACGGGTAGAACTTTTCTAAAATCACCTCCAAAGACAATAACCTTTCCTCCAAATGGAAGGTCGCAGTCCATAATATCTTGCAATGATAGGTCAAGTGTCTCCACGGTTTTCCTCTTAGTCATTGCTACCTCGTCTCAAATGATGAGGAAAGCAGCCCTCAGGAGACCGCCAGTATCATCCAATTGTGTAAAATTGCAAGTACTACTATTAGTGATCTGATGGGTATCTTAAAAACAAAGTGGGTTGTGCGACCACTTGGCATAATAGATGCAACAATACCTGAGGTTGCAGTAGCAATTGCAATATTGCCTTCGGAACGGACTGTTGCAATTAGTGCCTTGTAAAGAAAGGTCTTCCCGATACCTCCAGGACCATCTATGAAGAAAACCTGTCCCTTCTTCTTGTGTACTAAGTCCATAATCAAATTATATCCGACTCTTTGTTCGGGATTCAATTTATCAACACAATGTAGGTCCTGATCACTAACACCCAAGTCATACTGATCATTAATCTCCCTGTTGAAATCTCCAAACGAAACGTCTACATAGAAAAATTGATCCATTTCAGTACTTAAGCCAGCCAACTATATGAAATACTTATAAAAAAAGACTCACATGTCAAACATATTATATACACTTAAAAAAGGACCAACATGTCAACCATATTAAAAAGTGCAAGAAAAAACCCCCACTGGATAAATTAAGAAACAAATTCATGGAATGAAAGATAAGACAAAATGTAGAAAGAGACATATTGTCCTAACCTTGTTTGTCGATGGGAGGCAGTCCACAAACACCCATGTCCTTTCCCATTGCTGTGACTATGGAGTCTATATGCCTGAGCACAAGCTGTTCAACCGCCTTGTGGTTTTATTCTTCCATGCAAAATCTTCAGGCATGGCAGGATAATGCTTATCCCACAACTCATGAATATTTGTTGCTTCACAAAATAACATGATTATCGCAAATAGCCTTCTTAGAGAATGTGGCATTTGCCATCTGGATGCCTCTTCCAAACACTCATCAAGTGATTTATCCGTGTCAACAACACCAACCACCTCATACGCTTCTCTAAACGTTTTGCATCTGACGTTCCGGATAGTCCTGAGATGAGTGAATGAAGTGGCACCCCTAACGTGATTCAATAGTACACGCAAGTAATACCTCTTGCCCTCAGCTAGGTTTGCGTAAACCATGCGTCCGACTTGCTTCCGCCCATTCTTCCTCTTTACCCAGATCTTATCAGTTATATCCCATCTATATGCTTCAGGCATTTGAACATACAACAGCCATCTTGTATTTGGGTGCAATGAGTTCATCCTGAAGTACTCCATTAACATTAATTTTTGAGACTCCTCACGCTTAACAATGTCCTCTAAATTATCACTTGCCTTAAACGCAACCATATGCATGCCAGGGAGGTGTACAGTGAGTTATAAGATGGAGGGTGAAACCTGAAAAAAAAAGTATAAAATTATTGATAAGTCTAAGAGCTTTAACATGAATATGATTACAACATAAAAAGTATGATTTTTTTATACATTTCAGCCAACTATACGAGCAAGTAATGATTTAAAATCAAATCAAATTTGTGTACCAAGTGTTACAAAGTCCGAACACATTATTTAAAAGAT
Organism: Eleusine indica; assembly: GCA_030378355.1. NCBI lineage: Eukaryota > Viridiplantae > Streptophyta > Magnoliopsida > Poales > Poaceae > Eleusine > Eleusine indica. Next base: position 55,179,754 of record CM059494.1, read on the forward strand.
ACTACCTAATACAAAGGGAATGCAAAAATCCTATACGTAGATTCTGATGGGGTTATAACCCTCGCATCTCTATATTGCTTTATCTCATTGATAACCTTCTCTTTGTTTTCTGATGCATTGTCTTTCCCCGTGACAACATGTTTCTCTGATGTGCTACATTTCTCTAACTACTCAACAGCATATGAACCTCCATCGGGCCCTTTATATATGTACTTGTACAAGTATTTCACAGCCTTAATACTAGAACAAATCTCAACATTAATGTGACAGTTGTATAACATAAGCAAAGCTGGGTTGTAAGGAACAACCCACTGATTATTCAACTTTGATCCTCTAGCCCTTATGACCTGCCCATCATCCCTTCTCCTATAGATAGGATAAGAATCTTTTCCCTTGTGTGTTGCATCACAAAATTTACGGGGAAAACGAAACCGGCACTTGCCATCAATCATAGACTAACAATTCCGATTAAGATTTCCACATGGACCGTGCATCATGTGCTTGCAGACAAGGTCATGCAACACTTTGTATTTTTCCTTGTCAGGAATCTTGGTAGATATGTACTTGTCATAATCATCCGGAGATTTAAGCTTATATTTCTCAGTCATAACCAACAAAAAATGCTCATGAGGAAGTCCTCTCTTGTGGAACTCCGTGACATGTGCATAAGCTGCCACCTCACCAAAATGTTTCTTCTTAATCAACCTATTATGCAGATCACGGAGCTTTGCCCTATAAACTCTGGCAACAAGTTCAGGGCGATCTTGCAGTGTTTGTCCTGGTAACAGTTCTTCCAATATCTCTAGCCAGTAAGCATTGCAGGTCATGGTGACAAAGTAATCGGTCTTCTCGTAACACTGCACCAATGTCATGGTATCAAGGAACCTTGACTGAACATCATGGTCACCGCCTGGAAAGCTCCTTGGGAGTACAATTCTCTTACCAACCTTTGAAGCATGAGCCTCTCTGACTACAAGTGTATCAACAATTCCCTGGTTTCAGAATTAATAAAAAAGGAATCAAATCAAAGGCGAATAAAATATTGTCGAATCAAAGACTATAGATTGGCTACTTCAAACATGACCATCAAGAACGACTATTTTTTCTGAGTGTTAATACAAACCTGATATAGGTCAGCACGTATTAATGTTTGATGAGCAGGAAGTAAGTACCAATCCAAGAGCATCGACTTGACCTTGACGTAGGTGTCAACAAGAAACTATTGTAGAAGCCTTCGACCATAGAATAGAACATTAAATTCGCCCGGTCTAATCTGTAGCTTGTAACAGTAATACTCCCGGGCGGCAACATATTTTCTTGATCTACCTATGCAGAATTAAACAACTACAGCTTGTCATGCAAGGTTTTTGTACTCATCAAATAAAACTTGATGCAAAACTATTTAATACCGGATTCGCCATCCAAGTTCACTTCATCCCCTTCTTCGATTCTTGGTCATCAGCCCCATCAGCTTAACATTGTGAAATTAACAGATCAAATAATCATAACAATGAAAAGATGAATGTAAAAAAAGCATGATATAGTTTTAATTTTACTAGTACTTTGCACGTGCGATATTTCATTCTCATAGTATATACTTAACAATGCTTTGTTGAGAAAACCACATCTCTTTTTTTTTTTTGCAATGAGAAAAAAAAGCCACATCTAACCATCTTAACTTTCTTTGTTTGCATTGTTCATAACATTGCTTTAATTCAACTTTGAATCCAGTGCAATGGAGACAAATATGGGCTTTTGCTCCTCTCTTGTTGTCTTCACCATCCATGTTATCAGTAGGATGAACAAAGAAGATAACCTCCCACTAATCCAAAAAATGCCATCTAGCTGGGTAATCATTCCTACAGATAAAAAGGCTTAAATGATTAAGTACTTATGCAGACATACAAATGACACAAAAATGAAATCCAAAACTTCAGCAATTCCAAAAACAACGTCAAGCCAATTCTACAAAATTTGGTAACATGAAATCCAAAGGTTAACGAATACAGAATATGTAAATTCTGAAAACTAACACAGTGGCTTCTAAGCTGAAATAAGCTGCAACAGTTGCCATCATATTAAACTTCTAAAGTTTGCTTTTCCAAAGCAATAACAATGAACTCTATTACTATATGAAAGTTGCTAGAAATTAATACTTTCTGCTGAGATTTTTGGACCTAAGGTCATCATCACTGAAATTACTACAGGGTGCAGATATCACACGTCTCACCTTTGCTAAAAGAATCAGTTAGATGGTACAAACATATATCTATTTAATAATTCACACTGTTTTAAAAGTTGAGCTATCATAAACCAGATTATGAACAAGATGCCTAGATTAGTATTTCCTCAACTTTGCAAGCAACCCGGCATTCACACTAGGCTGAAGGATCCTCGCCTCCAAGACCGTCTTCCAAATATGTAAACAAAAAAACGACAACATAAATCACTGCCACCTTTATGCACACAAAACATCTTAGAGCCAATCTACTCAACCCCACTGGAATATTCAGCAGAAATCGACAGTTTGCAACTTCTGTAAGAGCATTTGAGGATCTTTCACTCCACTCTCTCAGTGGCGTGTGAAAAAATGACAAGCAACATCCTTAAGCACCTAGAAAGAGGAAAGAAAGAAAGTATTCACCTTAATCGTATCCTGAAGGTCATCAAATTTTTGTTTTGCATTTTCAAGTTTCTTTATGAAACCTTTAATTTTTAATTGAGCTTCTGTCAGTACTTTTAGGGTGGGAGCATTATGCAATAAAGATTCAGTTATTCCAAGATTTCATTCAAATCTATGCAAGGGAATGTCATTGCATTATGCAATTAAAGATTTAAAATTAGATTAGTGCTTCAGAGTCAGATGACAAGTGTGATTCTTGTATAATAAGATCCACTTATTTTTAAGGGAAAAAATAGCAATCGCAGAACTGAAACCTCTAGTACTGCAGAGTGAGATCAAGAGAGATTAAAATATGCCTACCGACTGGTCAAGGACACGGAGCGCCGGGCCCTCGCGGAAGTCGTTCATGTTGGCGACAACGGCCTTCTCAATGCAGAGTAAACCGAGCTCGTAGTTCTCGCGGTTGACGTCCATGGCCAAAATCTGCAAGTTCACCGAGAGGGAAAAATCAGTTCCCAGATCCGGTGAGAGATTTTTTGGCTGGTATGAAACAGGATGGGGATTGAGCAGACACAGACCATGCCCTCCTTAGGGATGGTGAGCTCCATGGCAAGGAGAGTCGCTAGTGTATACGCCGATCTCCATGAAGATCGGTGACACAGACACTTCTCTCAGCCCAGGTTCATCACATGGAAACGAAGATGCCCAACCAAACAAAACAGTGACAACACATACCTTTTTGAATAGACAAGAGCTTATAATGCATCAAGTCCAATGTCTGAACTTTTCAAGTACTTCTTATTCTGGCCATTCTGTCCCAAGAAAGATATTTTACAAGGTTCAACAAACCCTTTACTTAAACCAGAAGCATGCTAGTACAAGATAGGCAGGATAGTTCTTAAATAACTAACATGGTTGGGGATATATGCTTATGTTTTAATGAGGCTGGGTATTGACTTAGGCAGGGTATACTGGTACTGTGGGATCAGATATTTATCTTTGTTGAGATAAAAAAAAAGATGTTATGTTTGTTTGTAGGTGCTTGGGATCAGATATTTATCTTTGTTGAGATGAAAAAAAAAGATGTTATCTTTGTTTGTAGGTGCTTATCCATTCCAGCTTGACCATGTTGTCAATATGCAAACTACGGGTAATAAACTGAATGGTTTTACTTTGTTCCAAAAGATACACTAAGTTAAAATATGGACCAGAACCACATTTGCAACCTGCTCTGTCTCAATCTAAATAGTGATTTCATGTCCATTCAACTATTTATTTGATAGTCTACTCTTACATAATGATGAGCGTAGACAAATTCCTGATCAGTAAGCAAGCACAAGCACATACCTTAACCTCGTGGTACAATTTCTTCTCTCATATGTAGAGTTTCTGCAGTGTCAATGACAAGCTCCTTCCTCCTAGCACTCTCTCCTCAGAAACATCCGAGAGCCCAACAGGCCCATGGTCTGGATGGGGCACGACAATCGCTGACACCATCCGAGATGAATCAACTTCCCAACAAAAATCAATCAATGAGTACCAGCAAGCGTGGTCACAAGTAGGGAGAAAAGACATGCAAAGTTCAGGGAAGCAGATATAGCTCACAATGGAAGACTGAGCTGCGGTGAGTCGGTGTCCTCCCCGAACTCCTTCATGTTGTCCAACTCCTGCGGGTAGACGCTCGTCTCCAGATTTGGTGCACGCCACATAAATTTCCCAATACGATGCAGACCAAAGCGAAGGAACACAAAGATCTAGAAACCAAAGACGGGTTGACAGATAGGAATGGGGTGCCAAACTTGGTAGAGATCATTGCTCTTGAGTTGGCTCTTGTGCCCGACCTCAGAGTGGCGCGTCTTCTCCTCTACCACAGCCGCCATTGGCTGTGCCGCAGCTTGAAGGCCGTTGACCCATACACTTTGGTGGCCTCCTCGGCGGTGTAAGAGGTTGAGAGTGTATTGCAACGCCGCACATCGCGGGATACATTAAGGTTGCATCTGTGACTAAAGATGGGAGACGGATCGAAGGAGTAAGAAGAGTAAATTAGACCGATCTGAAGGAAACAAACATACATCAATTACAAAGAGGAAAACAGAGCACCCACCGATCCAAAGAATAGGTGGCAGAGGAAGCCGAACAAAGGGCAGCGGTCGGCAATGGCCTGGGCAGCGGGGGCGGCCGGGCCAGGGGCGTGCTCGGCGGTGGCCTGGACAACGGACAACGGTCGGTGGTCGGGCCAGGGGCGCGCTCGGCGGGCGGTGGCGGCGAGGGCCCGGATCTGATCAAGGCAGAGGAGGAAGGAGTCGAGGACGCTACTGGCGAGAGAGGTCGGGGTGAGGAGGTCAGCGGCGTGGCGCTGGAAGGCGTCGGCCTCGAGCTCGGAGGAGACCTTGTGGACGGCATGGTCGGGGAAGCCGCGGCGGAGGGACCGGTCGATGGAGGTGGTCGCCACTAAGGAATCTCGCCGCTTGAGAAATGGTGAGGAATCGATCCCTTTCACTCGCGTGTTTCCTCAATCCCGGGCGACGAAGAAGGAAACTAGTGTTTTTGTCTACGGACGGGTAAATAATGATCAGGTGAAAAAAGTTACTGATTTCCAGATGACACTCAGCGTAGGGGGCGTAAGATGTTATGCTCTAGCGCATCAGGGCCCATTAATCATACGTCCAGTCAAGACTGATCTAATTCTCGGGCCCACAATTCAGTTTCAATCAATCACTATTAGAATGGAGATGGGTATAATCTCAGGTGAGTGGTTTTATACAGAAAGTTTAGTCTTTATAGTATAGATATTTCCACGTACCATAATTGTCGAAGTCATTGACAAAATCATTTGATACATTAAGATCAACGTCGCGTGCATGACACAAAAGCCAAGGTAATATTTTGTCAATCATATATTATAAAACATGGTTGAATTGTCAACTCACCAGTAACACTATCAATGACAAAAGCTTCAGAACCTTGATCAACAATACCATCATAAAAAATCTTCTTATTCCAATCGGCCTCTCCATGGGGAGGAACAAAGGGTAAGACAGTGGATCGTAACATCCCTAGAATGCTTTGATATATTGCGGACGATCGGACAGACCATAAACCATGATACTCGCTTGGAACATCTTCCTTGGGTCACTACTATCTCCCAAATAGCAGCTACTTGCGAAACAGTAGGTGCATTATAATGTCGCTGGTCCACGTTTATATCTGTGTTCAACTCAATCCTATACTCATCAAGGTTAGGGATAGATCCCAAGCTCCTGAATACTTGCAAATAAGGATTATTGCCCAAAATTCAAGTATTTTCTAACAAGATTCTGGTCCAAATGCGGAGATCAGATAAATCTATGCCCACGGGTCTCATCTGTATCATAGAAATAAAGCTGCATATGCCTAGGTCCATGGTCATCTGGCTCCAACTGATCAAGCCAATGATACACACTACCAAGCACTCTAAATGTATAAACCCCAGAACCAGCCATGGTGTTGAATCAACGGTCTAGTTTATAGCCTAAGCTTGTGAATGAAAAGTGTGAGTTGAAGTACCGGGTATTCTTTCAAAAATACGTTGCATGTTGGTCATTCTGGCTTGTGAACAAACATCGCAGCTCATCGGGCACATCTGGGATGTGAATTTTGATTCTACCTTGCCTACAACAAAAAGATTTGCCTTCACCAGGGAAGCACTTAGCACCACAGAATGAACATGGCTTCACTTTACACATGACATGATGTTTCTTTGGCAAATTGTGATAAACAAAGTCATAAGGATCATGCCTGCTGGACCCTGGTCTCTCCTCCCTATACGAAACATACCGTACCTCTGCATTTTAACACAATTTGGCGTGTCACATAACTATACAAATGCAAACAAAATAAAGAATGCAAATTCAGTAAAGAATGACCAACCTCAGCCATTAAAAATCCTTTCCTCCTCATCTTCTTCATTTGTTCCCATCTTTGGATTTTTGTCAAGTGGGTTCAAGCGGTCCAATTCTTCATCTGGGCAATAATAAATTGATCATGGTTATGCCGTGCATTGGTTGAGGAGGGTCTATAACAGTAGCTATAGCTATGGCATGGCAAGTTAAGATGCACACCATCATCTACCCGAGTGGGATCATCGGGTTCCCAGATTCCATACTCAAATGTTGCTCCATTATATTCAGGTGCCGCAGGAGGGTGTAGTATACCTGCCACAAACAATATTTTCCCGAATCAAATGTATCATTGCTTCTCCCCACAGAATGCGTAAGCAATGTTAATGGAGCAGTAGTACTTACCTTCATTAGTTTCATTAGCGACGACCGTCTCACACTTTTTTCTCGCTACTAGTTTTTCTTCTCGTTTCCTTTTCTGGTAAGCCTGCTGGTATTCACGGTTTTTCTGATGCCACATAGCCAGTTCCATATCTGCCTGAGTGATACACTCAACCGGGGTTTCAGATTGATTAATTTGTGAATGGCAATTATCGTAGGACTCAACCCTTCGAAGCCAGTTGTCATTGTCGACGTCGACACATCCATGACCATGGTTGATTATGTCCGTTGTTAGCTGAGACTTCTGTGTTAGAACTGCAAATAGAATTAATTGGATCAGATATGGATAGTGCCTATTGTTATTAAAAACAAGTTGGAACAATTGTGATGATTGCACCTGGACGCGGCACGTCCATCAGTCTTCTGGATGGATGGTTTTCCTTCCCAAGTGTAATAACGTAGATTGTTTGTAATGCAATAAGCTGAAACATCCAAGATATACATGACAACCAAACAATCACATTAGGGTCTACCGGAGATTGATGTTTGGGCAGGTCCAGCTGAACAAGCTTCAGACTTACTCCGCGCCCGCATCCGCTTCATTCGTTCCCTGCTTTGTTCACGTTTCTTGACAGAAGGATCAGAGGTCCCTGTTCATGGGAGGCAAGCAATTTAACAGTAATTAATAACAATAATGCCAGCAATGCTCTTTGCTTAATGGAATGTAAGATACAGACATAAAAAAGAAATTTAACAACAGGATCCTCATTTGTTAAATCGATCAAAGGTCTGCGTTTCCTTGGTGTTTGGCTGTTGTCATTGTTGTTATTGTATAAGGTCAAATCCATCAAAGGCCTGATTGATCTTCCCATCGTGTAGGCAGCCACCTCGCAGGATCACTGTATCGCATGTTTGTTTGTAAAGGGGTTAGTAATTTGTAGAACAAGAATAAGACCAAAATACTGATTATCACCATTTTGAATCCTACAACTTGAACACTGAAACCTTTCCGACAACATGAACACTTGACCAATATGCGGCAATATTAACACTGTAGCATATCCGACAATCTAACAACTGAAGCTTATCCGACAATATGATCACTGAACCCTTTCCGACAACATCAAAACTTTTATTTCAAAGTATGGCCTTCGAAAACTAAACAAGAATCTCATTCAAATTCAAATACGAGCAGCTGATAACCAATTTAGTATCCTTACCTTGGGCTGTGTTGATCTTTGTCTAGTCTCCTTCCTTCTTGAGATCATTTATGGGTTTCCTACAAACAAATTGTTGGCCTCCGATTGGCTGGTTCGTAACCAACAAGATTGAGTCCGGTTTCAAGAGTGATGCAGCCACGGGTAGCAGGGTGTGTGACCTGGTACAGGTCATGGCTATTTCTAAGACTCTCGCCTTCAAAGCTCCACTTGAAAAAGAACACAAATTAAAGAACTTCTTACCTCCCATGGTTGATGTGGGAGTCAAGAGGTCTGCAGCGGCTGGTCAATCTTCGAAGCCGAATCTAAGACAAACAGGATCGAAGCTATGGAGTACAAAGATCACAACTCCTCGGACACTTGAAAACAGAACGCCGCCGTGCCGCTGAAAAATTTCGAAGCTACGTCAAGGTAGCACACCAATTCATAGCCGCTGCTTCGACGTATTCAAAATTCCCTTACCCAAAATGAGTGCTTGACTCCACCCCTCTATCAAGGAAATAATTATGTTTCCTTATTACAGAACGATAATCAAGCGTCGGTTAAATGGAAATAAATCAAACTTGTCTGCCAGCGGGTAGGGGAGATCCCTGGTGACAAACGTTTCCCAACTTGGGGCGAAAAAGAACTCAAAATATAAGATGTTACACTCCGATTTATGGGAGGCCCACTAATCATAGGACTAATACATTTTAGCGTCAGATGGAACAACTAACCAGGCCCACAATTAAGTCCTAATCCTCGACTATTAGAATAGGTTGGGGTATAAACTCAGGTGAGCGGTTTTAGAAAGGATGTTTAGGCTTTATAGTAGAGCTTAACACTGCTAGAAGGCATCAAAACAAAGTGACTCAGGTAGTCTTACAGTTCCCGAAGGCGTCCAAACAAAGCAGACACAGATAGCTAAAAAAACATCCAACAGAATATAATGTTTCAATATACATTGACATGGTTCTTTTTTATTTTTCAACTTAATCCGGATTTAAGAAACTCTCGGCCCCAACATTGTGTTAGACAGGATCTTTGCCACATTACACTGCAAGCCATCCTCGTCCAGAGAAATTGTTATTGTCCAAGACGAAGAGTACTGAACAGAAGCATTTTATAAATGATATAAAGCTTGAGGACTGAATTGCAATGAATTGAGAGCAGCCTCGCTCATTCCACTCGTTGTTCTTATCCCCCGTCCAGACACCATCACAGCTGCGAGAGTGAGAGGGAGCGCGGTCGCTTAACCGCACGCCGTCAACTAACATGGTGGCCGCGGCATGAGGGGACAGAGACGTCAGCGCTTGGGGGCGGGCGAGATTGCTCTCTGCAATGTCACCCCAATCCACTCAGCAAATTTGTTTGTGAAGACGGGCCTAAGAGACTCGACGGCGGACTCATCATTAAGGATGCGCTTGGCTGGATTAGACAAAAAGGAAGTGAACTCCAGTGGCAAGAAGCAGAGAGAGAAACTTTCAGCTTTGAGAGAGGAGAGTGGCGCCCTGAGCAGAGAAAAAGCGAGGAAGACGATGCACAGGATAAGAGCGATGTTGATGTCGAAGGCCTGGTCTTCCTGGCTCCACGTAGAATGCAAATGATATGAGCCAAATGTGAGTGTAATTAGCTTGGTGTGGATGAGCTGGCTGCGTAACACGTTTTAGACTTTTAAGCTGATCCAATGTTTATGTCAAGTTTTCTTTTTTAATCTTTTCAGCGCGACGTAGAGCGCTGAGCTTCGCTAGTAAGACTGATCGCACTGGATGCCAGTACCGCGATAGCGGAGATGGAGCCCCCCCCCCCCCTCCCCCGGGGTCCGGTAAAGCGACCGCAACGCCTCACGCGCTCCCGGTTATGCCAAATCAAACGGAGTAGCAGAGAAACACTACCCATCGATGTGGGGCTCACGCGCCATCCCAACTACCCTCCACCTTGACCTCGGAAAGCACTCGGCGGTGCCCACATCTTCCTCCACCGCCGCCGCAGCGATGAAGTGCTCACTCGACAGACAAGCTCTTTGTGACGAGTCGATGGCGAGGCAGGGGAGCACCTCAGGGAAAGAGCGGATCCGCCTTAGCGTGGGAGGATGGCCGGCGTGAGAGGACGGTCGGCGCAGCAGGGGGGCCAGGGGCGTGGAGCTCGACACGAGGGCGGCGGAGAGAGAGCTCGGTGTGGAGGGGGCGACGCGGAGAGGCCGGAGGCATGGAACTCAGCGCGTCGTGGAGCTCGGGTAGGAGAGAGAGGTTGGGGAGGGAGGAGGCACGGGTGGGTGGAAAGAGAGAGGGAGGGGAAAGGCTGACATGTGAGCCTCACATAAAGTTAGTTGGATAGAAGGTGAGATATAGAGTATGACGGGTACGAAAAAAGTTGTTATAAAGAAAAGACTGTTTCTTTTAGAGGATAAATTTAGAGTGCCACGAGTACGGTCAATCTAAAGGCAAACCATGGATAGCTGTCACTGGTATCCATAGATTGAAAAACTGTTGAAAACCAATCGGTTTTTATAGTTTTCAATGAAATCAGTCTAGCCTAGTTTCATCGGACGACGGATTTATCATAAAACCGTACCTGATTACTATAGTATAAATGGTTTTCGTTTGGTTTTTCTAGTTTGTTGATTGATTTTTACGATAACAAAAACCGATAATGTAGTGATTTTTTAATACTTACTGGTATCGTGCTGCTATACTATATGATCATCTCATCTCATATGTAGTACAATGCTACAAGCAAAATTGACTTCTCCGTTCAATGGTAAAAATATCCAAGTCATAGATTCCAAATTATATGGACATTTGATACGTGGGATATGCTCTCGACATTTGGACAACACGCTGCAAAAGCATTAGATGCATGTTTGAAAGCGAAAAATGCTGAGAACAAACAACATCATAGAGATGGCGCCATTCTTGACTTATTCCTCTGTCATATTTTTAGAAATTGTTATCCCTTCGATATATTTTTAGAATTTACGTTGGCTTGATATAGTCAAAATTCGCATAATTGTAAATACTAAATAGTATTTGTCCTACAATCAACTCGTATGGAATTTGGAGTATGATTTTTTGAACATTGAAGGATGATTCCCTTTCTTTTTTTAATAGATAGTGTCCGGATAAATATTAATCAAAAATGTAGGAGAGCTATGTTTCTTTGTATTAGAGAAGAAGAAACGGTCCCATACAACATCCACATCTCATACGGTTACCATATATGAGATGTGGTTTACAACACAACACTTGAACTTACTAACACTAGCGATGACATGTGGCGCAATCAAACCCGCAAAAGCACTCATCTCCAGCCCGACATGCGGGTCTTGAAAAACCACACCTCGCTCGACTCTATCGGCGAGGACGAGTGGCTTCTATCTCATTCGACCCCGCAGCAAGGGTCGAGCGGAGCGCGCCTCGATTGACCTTGGTGGCAACCAAGGAGCGTGACAAATACCCTGGGACCACCCCATCTTGCCGTTGCGCGTGTGCGCATACAGTGGTGTTGACTCTGGACACGATTTTCCACTTCTATTAGTGACCAAAGTGAAAGTCCCTGGATGTCGCCTAGAAGGGGGGGGGGTGAATAGGCATTCCTGGAAAATTAACAGAACTCACAGCGGAATTAAAACTGCCAAAACCGGTTACTCTGGTTTGGCAAACCGGACCCTCCAGTTTTATTAGAGAGCTTGAGATAAAACACAATAATAAAGAAAATAATCAAGTTGTAGAGACAAGCAAGCTAAAAAAACAACCACAGGAACAACCCCAAATAAATACATAAAGAATTAACCTTAAAAGACAAAGGCCCAAACCGGACCTACCGGTTTGACAAACCGCGCACATCGGTTTTTCAGGCACAGATAGCAATTAAAGATTTACTCACAATTTATGAAGACAAAATAAGCAAGAACTTAATTAAGGCTACTACAAGGCACACACAAAGTAGAGTCACCAAGACTCTATTCAATTTAACAAATACCAAAACCAGACTCACCGGTTTGGAAAACCGGACCCACCGGTTTCTCAGGACAGAGAGAATAAAATAGAAAATATAGCGTCTTACTTAGTTTTAACAAATTTAATAGATCCTAAAGGAGCATACAAGATCTAGCACAAGTAATCACAGAGAAGACAAGCATAACTACTCATGTAATCTATGAATCACAAATAAAAAAATAAAAACAAGAACTTAAGAAAGCAAACTAAATGAAGCACATAAAAATTTGTTTGCCGAAGTTCAACAGCTTGCTTCCAAGCTGTCTACGTCTCCGTTGAGAAAGATTGAGCTGCTCACAAGGCGACCTAATTTTGCAACAGCGTGTGTGCACTGTGGAACCAATCATCAAAATATCAGTATTATATTATTAGTGTCCATCTAATTTAGTTACCACATCCGATAGACTGTTTGTTAGATGACCCAACTAATTTGTTTGGTACTTCATAAATTGTTTAGGACAGTTTCTTCGTCAGTCTAATTCATCTCCTCTTCACTCGCCTCAAATCATTTGTAGCTCCTCCAATTATTTGCAGGACTAAATCTCTCTCTCTCTCTCTCTCTCTGTATCTATCTATCTCATTTGTTTAAGGACTGGATAATTTTAGTGCTTAGCAATATATCTATTCCGATGAGTAACTTCTCTGACAAAAAACTTCTTTTTTTAGTTGTACGTGTACAAGATGTGCAATTGGGCATACTCCTTGCACACGAGACTTCTTTGCACACTATATATATGTAGTGAAAATAATTCTAAAAGAGATAATTTCTAGATCGTCCCATTGTTTGTGTTTGTATATATTACATACGCATGTAATCTCATAGTCATTCAAAATTTCACGTATTTAATTTTTTGATAATGAGGTTTCTACAGAGACGCCCCTTCCCGAGCATGGAAGAATCAAATGCAAAATTAATTTTTGCAACAGCGTGTGTGCACTGTGGAACCAATCATCAAAATATCAGTATTATATTATTAGTGTTTTAGCCATCCAATTACTGTTATACATCTAATTGTATTTTATTGCATACTAACGTAGTATAACTACTAACTCTAAATTGTCTAACCGACATTTAACAAATATATTTGTTTCCTATTTTTCTTTTGTCTTCATTTTTCAAACACATTATATCGACATTAAAAAAAACCCGCCGCAACATGCAGGGTATCAACTAGTTTAGAAAAGAGTTAAATGCACTGGCGGCCCATCAACTATTTGGGTTGTTGCATCTAGGTCCACGACCTTTTTTTTTTGCTCATCTGGGTCCAGACTTTATGGTCCACTAGCGATCCATAACCCTTCTCGGGCCGTTTTCATCCAACATGGCCATGCCAACGTGGCATGGGCCGCACGTGAGAAGCATGCGAAGAGGACCCCGGGTCTCGTTTTTATGTAGGGAACCCCTTCCTTCTCTCATCTCCTCACATTCACATCAATCTCGCCCACTCGTCTTCTTCGTATTCGTCGCTTGGGAGGTAGGGAGGCGGACGACGGAGTTGGAGGAGGCGATTGCTGGTGGTCAGTTGAGAGGGAGGAAGGTTTGACTATGAAGACGGCGCGCCTCTCGTCAGCCAATTCACGAGGTTGGTGGCGATCATAGCGCCGTGCCGACGATGGTGGCCACCAGGCGACAAAGGGGGGAGCCACCGCCCTTGTACGGTAAGTTAATCGAGACCAAAATTTTGATTTTTCGTCATGTGTAGTGCTTTGCAAAATAGGGGTTTAGGGTTTCAAATAGAATGGAGATTTCGGGTTTAGGGTTTCAAATAGAATGGGGGATTAATCTTGATGTTGGATATCTGTTGATTTCATTGCGTTGTTGGTATTGTAGGCACTAAGAATGATGCCTTTTCCATTGAAATCCATCGTGGCGGTTTCTTTGTTGGTCATGGCGAGAATCGTGCATACATAGATGAGAAGGTGGACTGGTTCGATCACTGTGAGATAGATAGTTGGTCACCGCTGTGGATAGATGATTTTGTTTCTGAACTTGGGTACGAAAAGAGTGAAGCTTTGAAGACATGCTGGTTGCTACCAGGGAAGATTCTTGCAGATGGGTTGAGGGTGATTGTGAGTGACTCAGATACTCTTGTTATGGCCTCAATTGTGGAAAATGTTAAGAACTTTGTTTTGTACTTGGACCATGATGACAATGTCATAGGTTTGAATTGGGAGGACATTGTTGCCAACCCAATTGGGACATTGCCAAAGGTTTTCAGCCCTAAGAAAGTTCACATTGTTGAACAGAAGTCTGATGAACACCTTCCTAGTTTCTACTCAAGTATTAGGGTAAATAGAGGCCCATCAACAGTTAATGTGGAAGCACAAGTGGATGATGAACCAGATAGTGAAGATAGTGACAATGACTCAGATTTTGTTGATAGTGACTATGAGGTGGATCAAGATGATGATGACCTATTTGTGGACAATGTGGATTTGTGAGTTGCTGATAAGGGTGCAGTGAACAATAAGAAGGCAACAGGTAGCAGAACTAAGGGTCAACAAGCATGGAAAATGAACTAGGAAGGGGAGGAGGCCTCTATTGATGATGAAGATCTTCAACTACAAGACTCTGATGATGAAGGTGGTCCTAGCTTCAATTTCAAATCTTTCAGAGAGAAGGACATGAGCAATCCAATATTCAAGGTTGGACAAGTGTTTGAATCAGCTGTGGTTCTCAGGAAAGGAATTACTAAGTATAGCTTGAAGCATAGAGTGAATATCAAGATGCCAAGGAATGAGAAGAAAAGAATACGAGCACATTGTGAAGAAGGTTGTTCATGGAACCTATATGCTGGTGCTGATAGCAGGTGCATTGGATTGATGATCAAGAGATACTATGGAAGACACAATTGCCAGAAGTATTGGATTCTTAAGAGATGCACAGCCAACTGACTAGCTACCAAGTACTTGGAGACCTTTAGAGCAGATCATAAGATGACCCTGACAAGCTTTGCTAAGGCAGTTCAAAAAGAATGGAATCTGACCCCATCTAGGAGCAAACTTGCTAGAGCATGAAGGTTGGTGACGCAGAAGATACTTGGAGATGAGGTTGAGCAGTACAACAGGTTGTGGGACTATGGGCAAGAGGTGAGAAGGTCAAATCCTGGTAGTACATTCTATGTAAACTTGCTTGGGCCAAGGTTCAATACCCTTTATATGTCATTGGATGCTTACAAAAGGGGTTTCTTGTCAGGTTGCAGACCAGTTATATGCTTAGATGGCTATCATATCAAAACAAAGATTGGGGGGGGGGGGGGCAGTTGTTGATAGCAGTGGGGATAGATCCTAATGACTGCATATACCCAATTGCATTTGGTGTTGTTGAGGTTGAGAGCTTAACTACATGGAGATGGTTTCTGCAGACTTTGAAAAAAGATTTAGGAATCGAGAACACTTACCCATGGACCATCATGACTGATAAATAGAAGGTTTCTAACCTCTAATTGTTTCTGTAGATCCTAATTATTTCTTTGCAGCATACTAACCTCTAAAATTTTGTTGCATTTTCTTTTGTAGGGTCACATTCCAGCTGTGAAAGAACTTTTCCCTAAATCTGAGCACAGATTCTATGTTAGACATCTATTTTCAAACTTCCAGCAGAAATTTAAAGGGGAAAATCTGAAGAATCAGTTGTGGATGTGTGCAAGGTCAACCATAGTTGCTGAATGGGAAAGGAATATGCAACTTATGAAGGCTCTGAATCCCCAGGCTTATGACTGGTTGCTGAAAATGCCCCCCAACACATGGGTAAGAGCTTATTTCAGCACCTTTCCTAAGTGTGACATTCTGCTAAACAATTCTTGTGAAGTTTTCAATGAGTACATTCTAGATGCAAGGGAAATGCCTGTGTTAAATATGTTGGAAAGGATAAAGTCTCAACTTATGACTAGGCACTAAAGTAAGAGAAAAGAGTTTGGTGAACTGTGGAGTGGTGCATTCTGTCCCAAGATTAGGAAGAAAGTGATTAAGAATTCAGAGTTTGCCAATATATGCTATGCACTTCTTGTTGGTCAAGGTATCTTTCAGGTGGACGACAAGGGCTTCCAGTACATTGTTGATCTCAATGCCAACACATGTGATCGTAGAAGGTGGGATCTAACTGGTATCCCATGCAGTCATGGTATTGCTGCCTTGAGACATGAAAGAATTCCTGCTGAGTCAAAGATCTCACAATGCTACTCCACTGAGGCATATCTGAAAGCATATGGGCATAACATCTAGCCTTGCAAGGATCAGAGCAGCTGGGAAAAGGTTAATGGACCAAATGTGCTTCCTCTTGTATATTCCAAGAAGGTTGGTAGGCCGCACAAATCTAGAAGGAAGAAACCATATGAGAAAGAAGGTGTAAATGGGCCAACATTGTCAAGACATGGGATCAAAATGACTTGCAGCTATTGTTTAGTAACTAGCCCAACATTTCCACTTGTGAGTTAAAAAAAGCTGGTCTGAGACAAAAAAAAATGTAGCCACAAAGGAGAGCTGTTCCAAGTGAAGGAGGTGAAGCCAATGAAGAACCTGTCATCACCCAAGTAACAAACTGTAATTCCTAATTTCATTTCTAACTCTCAATCTTGTCCGAAAAACTAATTCATTCTGTTCTTGTAGGAGCAAATAATTACTGACCATCCAGAAGAGCCATTGTTGTCTCAACTAAGCAATACCATGCTTACTCAGATGCAACATGAGGATTATCTATTGCTTACTCAGTGCTTATCTCAAACAAGTTCTATGCAGGTCTCATTGCTTGTAATTAACTACTTTTTCACATAATTAATGCAGTCATCACAAAGTAGCAGAATGGATTTTGTGGCCCAGCCTTTGCTAGAATCTGGTTTTATAATATCCAATCGACCATCAGCAAGACCAATACCACCCACAACAGCAACCAAGGAGGGGAGAGCAAGAGTATCAAAGCACAAGGAGAAGGGTCCAGCACAAAAGAAGAAGAAATGAAGTGCTTCTGAAAAGACTTTGTCATGTCCTTTTCATATTTTGTTCAGTGCTTTTGGTCTTTTGTATAGCAATAAACCTCACTGGTTGCTGATCATGCCATTAGGTTCTTTTATATAGCAACAAACTCATCTGGTTGCTTTTACTGTAATAGGTAGTAGCCTTTTGTATAGCAACAAACCTCATTGGTTGCTGATCAATGCCAGTAGCAACAAACTGCACTGGTTGCTTCTTACTTAGCTACTATGTATGCTATCTTCTGTCGGGTTTAACTAATGCACTGGTTACCTCATCACTAACACATGTGGATGAGTCAAGTTACTGTCCGAAATATTCATATTCTCATAACAACAATTTCTTTACAATTGAGAGAGAGTAGAGAGAGAGAGAGAGAGATTAGTACACACTCCCGCAATTTCTAAGTAGTTTGAGGGCTCATTTGCAAAATGTACAGGGCTCCCATGCTGTCAAAACTCCCGTCATACGACTCCTATGCCACGTTGGCACCGCCACGTAGGATGAAACAACCTCGTGAAGGGTTATGGACCGCCAGTGAACCACTTAAAGTCTTTATCGACGCAGATGAGCGAAAAAAAGGTCGTGGACCTGGATGACACAACTTCAAAAGGTCATGGACCGCCAGTGCATTTATCTCTTTAGAAAACAAATGCTCTACAGCCTACAAATATATTCATTTTTACTCTAATATAATGATGCAGCATCCATCGGTAGGTCAAACACCTGTCAACAGGCATCCTTCTTGTTTACTGTGCGACCTTTGGACGGGACCTAAATAAGCAACGTCAGCTGCAGTTTTTAAGCTATTTAGAAGCATAATTATTCTAGGATATGTGAATAAATATTTTAGTTACATTCTAATAAAAAATTGGTTCTCTTTTATTTTTGTTTTTCAGCTAGTTGTTCCTGCGTCTGCATGTAAAAAAAGGAGGAAGTTCTTTTTGCGTCCCTCAAGTATTACGAAAGTTTGAGTTTCCTCCCTCAATTATAAAATCAAGTATTTGTGTTTCTTGAACTATCAAAACCGTCTGTTTTTCTTTCCATAGTTGTTTTCGACGGTGGTTGTCTACGTGACACACATATGGTAGTGAGAGACATATTTTAATTCCATGTCATCTTTTTCTAATAAAGTAAAAATGTATATTTTAGAGATATAAAACTCATCAGATTTTCCATATGGTTACTCTACGGGTAAAAAATTTTATTTTTGAAATATATATGGATGTGATCCCATATTTGAATTAAAATTCATCAAATATGATATTATTATATTATGATTCATTTGATTTTTTCACATTGATTTTTTGAAAATTTTTCTTTAACAACTAGTTTTAATTCAAATCCAATACCGTCCATAACTTAAACATGATTTCTTTGGTTGATATAAAATGCTTCTATAGTATAAATTTCAAAGATTTGATAGTTAAACGTGTGATAATTCACAATTATACTTTAACCATGGAAATATATATAACATACTAATATTATAAAAAATCTTATGATTTTTTGGAAATCTGAATGATTATTTTTGAATTTTTAATTGAGAAAATGATGACATGACATTAAAATTGTGTCCCTCGTGATTACATGTGGGCCACTTGGACAAACGACCGTAAAAAACAACCATAGAATGAAAAACAGACAGTTTTGATAGTTACAGAAACATGAATATCCGATATTGTAATCAAGGAAGAAAAACCGAACTTCTGCTATACCTTAGGAGGTTAAAAAGACTTCTTAAAAAAAAATCCTCTGGTCCTCGCTAGGGCTAGGCATAGGAGGTTCCTACTAAATGTGTTCAAACAGGCCGCCCGACCACAAAAAACCCAGCCCAATTAGTTTCGCACAGTTAATTGATAGTGATAGGATCCCCTTTTTGATGCCTCCATGTCTCCCTCTGTGGTGTGGCGGTATGGGGATGTCAAAAGGAAAGAGATGGAGTTTTTCTCGCTTTTTGCGTAGCAGGCCTCCCAAAGGGAGGCCCGCGCGATGGTCTATTAGCTCAGTGGTAGAGTGCACCCCTGATAATTGCATCGTTATGCCTGGGTTGTGAGGGCTCTCAGCCACATGGATAGTTCAATTCAATGTGCTCATCAGCGCCTGACTCAAAGATGTGGATCATCTAAGGCACATGGATAGTTCAATTCAATGTGCTCCTTCTGTTTGAATCGAAGTTTGAAACCAAACAAACTTCTCCTCCGGAGGATAGATGGGGCGATTCAAGTGAGATCCCATGTAGATCGAACTTCCTATTCACTTCTGGGATTCGAGCAATCCAAAGGGGGGGGGGGGTGGGGCACCGCGACTCCTCTCTTCTCGAGAATCCATACATCCTTTTTTAGTGTATGGAGAGCTATCTCTCGAGCACAGGTTGAGGTTCGTCCTTAATAGGAAAATAGAGCAACTAACAACGTATCTTCATAGACCAAGAACTACGAGATCACCCCTTTCATTCTGGGGTGACAGAGGGATCATACCATTTGAGCCTTTTGACTCGAAATGGGAGCAGAGCAGGTTTGAAAAAGGATCTTAGAGTGTCTAGGGTTAGGCGAGGAGGGTCTCCTAACCCCTTCCTTTTTCTGCCCATTGGAGTTATTTTCCAAGGACTTCTATGGTAAGGGGGAGAAGGGGGAAGAAGCACACTTGAAGAGTGCATTACAATAGAGAGTTGTATGCTGTGTTCGGGAAGGATGAATTGCTCCCGAAAAGGAGTCTATTGATTCTCTCCCAATTGGTTAGATCATAGGGGCAATGGTTTACTTCACGGGCGAGATCTCTGGTTCTAATCCAGGATGGCCCAGCTGCGCTACAGAAAAGAATAGAAGAAGCATATGACTCTTTCATGCATACTCCACTTGGCTGGAGGGGGGGGGGGGATATAGCTCAGTGGATAGAGCTCCGCTCTCCAGCGACGGTCCAAACACGACACGCGACCTTGTGCCATGCCGACGCGGAACAAAAATATTACAGGCTGGTCCAGACTCGTGGCGGATTTTTTTGGGTGCTTCAGGCCGGCCCATGGGTTGCGGGCTTTTTAGACAGCACTAGTTCGTACCACGCCAGTGTCAACCGGTCGCGGGCCTAGATCTGTGCAGCCCAGGTCAAAAGAAACTGGGCTGGGGGCCCAAAATTCCTGTCACGGCAGCGCGCGACAAAGAAATACGGACGGTCTGATCCATAGCTCCGAACTGTAGCCAATCCAAACCCTGCCTGCCCCCTTTTCCCAGACGAAAATGGCGGCGGCGGCTCTCCACCACGCCGTGGATTCAACAGCCCGCTGTGCGAAGCTTTGCGACGACGAAGTAACATCGTGTTTACCTTGTGCCGCAGCTCTTGTCCGAGCAGCCGGCCTACTCCGTTTTCAAGGTTGATGCGGCTGCTACCGCAGGCGGCGACGATCCTCTGCCTGCCCGCACCGTCGCCGAGTTGCCTGGCGGAAGGAAAGGCATGCCCTTCGTCACTGCCCGCTCGGAGCAAGGCTCCTGGATCGTCGGCGTTGGTGGGCTACGAGGGGGCACCGTCATCTACGACCCGAGCACGATGAAGACGTTCCGGGGCCCGCAGGTCTCCCACCCCAAGCGCATGCCCATCCCGATCTCGCTCCAAGGCAAGGTATACGCCATCTCACGCCACCCCAGTGTTCGTTACAAATCGAAGTTCGATTTCGAGCCATGGTTCGAGTCCCTCAGCTTCAGAAAGGGCGCCCCCTGCATCTATGGCGATGATTGCCCCTACTGGAAAACCTTGCCACCACCACCCTTCTTTCCTTGCCTCCTGGACCCAATGGAATTTCGC
The DNA here is from genome assembly GCA_030378355.1 of Eleusine indica. Taxonomy (NCBI): domain Eukaryota; kingdom Viridiplantae; phylum Streptophyta; class Magnoliopsida; order Poales; family Poaceae; genus Eleusine; species Eleusine indica. Next base: position 55,200,596 of record CM059494.1, read on the forward strand.
AATCCGCCCAGTATATCAGTCTCATCCTATGCTGCCTTCGGCTCCCACATCTTACTTTCGCTGGATTGCAAAGAAATGAGCACTTACGCCTTTGATGTGGTGAAGAAAACGTGGGAGAAGGTCTGCAACGAGAGCCTACCTTTTGTTGGCCAGGCCGTGCACCTTGGTGGTAGCCTCTTTGTTGCCTGCTCCACCACACAGCACAATGTCACCCCTCCTGCTGCATTATTCCACATGTCCATCACGAGCTCGTCTACCCTGGCGGCGTCTGGGAAGCTCACCACCAACTTGCTATCTGTTCTAGAGTACCCGGTGGCAGCTGAGGGAGATCCCTTGCCGCTCTTCTGCTCCATGGGGAAGGGCAGCTTCTGTTCCATCAGTCTGGGGTCATGTCGCCAGATCCATGAAGGCTCGGATGATACACAGATTATCTTGACATCCTTTGAGATCCAAAATGTTGAGGCTATCTTGGCATCATTTCAGACAGAGAGCGCCAAGGTTAAGGACCTTCAGGTTCCAGTACAGGTGAAACATCAGAATCAGATATACAAGTTGCATGGTCCTTTTAAGAACTTACCCATGCCTGTGATTGCTTCCCTATCCATGTAAGCATCTCTCTCTCTCTCTCTCTCTCTCTCTCTCTCTCTCAAATGTGTGTGTACAACTTCAAAGCCCAGAGTGCAACATGCATATGAGGTGGATAAGAACAAAGATATCGACTTTCTTAGCATGTGTAGGTTTCACGGTATTCTTATGATGTGTGTGTTGATGAAAGTATAGTCATTTTCTGCAATTTTCATAACTTTTAAGTCAGTGAATTACCTGCTGGGAGGACGAGAGATTAGAACTCCAGGATTGACAGTGTAGTACTTCTCCACTTGTTTCAAACAGTAGCTGACCGCCAATTTTAAATCGGGCAGTTTCTGTCTCAAGGCTATGTGCACTGAGCTTTAGTAATCAGCCATCTAAACTGATTATGCCTTCGTATTCACCATGATTTTCTATACAATATGTGTTGCTTGATTTCCTTAGCTTTTTTTATATCATATGGCATCTCCACTTATTCCTGCAACTATTATCTTTTGGCAGTGCACCATACTGATAACATATTTCCTAGCTTTGAGTTGATTGAAAGCTTTCAATCAATGGTTTGTTATTTTGTGTTTTGATTTTTCTTTTGTAGGATTATCTATATAATAATTATAAACCGTTGGATCTCGATCCGATGACTCAAAGCGATGATTGAATGTTGCTCAAACTTTCAGTCAGCTAAAAATTATCTAGTTCCTACTGATAAAATCGAGATAGACCAAAAAGCGACCACTGCATTTTGCACTTCCTGATAAAAATATATTGCAATTTTTAATGTTGACAACGGAATAATTCTTCTTCTTTTTTACTGTTATGAAATGACATGTGAAGTGTCAGTGTGGTGATAATTAATCTTGAATATTAGCATGACCTTCCTGTTCTTTATGAAAAATGAAACATTGCCATTGAATGTAATTGATTGCTACACCTGCTTTCCATGGAGACTAAGCATCCTATTGTAACTTGTTGTCATGGTAAGGATGATTTAAAAAGTTATTGTTTAGCCCCTGGTTATACCATACAACCATGTCTTGTTGAAATTTCTACCCCAAGCTGTTCCTCCAATGTTCCTACTACACCTGCTTTCCATGAAGTCAGTAAAACAATCCCAAAATTAGGATCATTAAACAAGCTAAGGTCTGCATCTTTTGGGTTTTATCTCTAGCCTATTCCAACTTTCTTGAGATTGAGAGGCTTTGTTGTTGTTGTAACCAAGCTCTAAGGTCTGCACCTTGCACCTATGTTCTATTCCATGATAATTTCATGAGGCGGACATTTTGTGAATGTTTTTGTCCTATTTCTATTATTGTGGACAAATTAAAATCTCCCCTTTTGTTTATAGAAAAAAAAAATCAATTCAGAGATTTAATATGATCTTGATCCCTGAGCTCTTCTGATATATCACTGTCTCCAGTCCAATTGTTTCTTAGTGCCCTACATCTACAAGCACGTGATATTGGACGGGCATTCTGGTTAGCCCTTCCTTTGATGGCTGAATTAACTAATGCTAGTAGGTTAAACTGTGAAGCTGTAAAGATCAGGGTTTAATATTTTTGTATTGCCTGCAGCTTGCTTGTGGCAATGGGATGACTTATGATTAAATTAACATGTTTTCAATTTGTTTGAATAGCTACCAGAGTATTCTGGTTCATCCTGTATTTGAATGCCTGAGGATCTCTTGATCCTGATTTTGTTTCCAGTGTAAAAGATCTCATGATCTGAGCTTGCATTTTATGATATAGCTTGGAGTTTGAAAGACTTTTTTTCTTACATTGTAGAGGAATATGGTTTAGCAACTAATTGATAAAGAGTAACAGATAAAAGTAATAAACTCATTTTCTCCAGAACTGCATCAGTGTAGATGGTACTTAACTGGATAGTAACCAATGTCTTCAAGTTGTCTGACTAGTGATTAGTCACCCATGGTGACTAGGATTGACTCAACCACTTGTGAACATTGATTGCTATACAAATTTACAAGAGACAAGCTTTAGGTTACGCATGTGAAGTTTGAAAGGTCGAGAACATTGAGTTCTCCCCTTAGCTTGTTGTAGGTCTTTTCATCAAGTGGCTTGGTGAAGATATCCGTCAATTGTTCATGAGTCCGCAGACTCACCAACTCAATATCCTTCTTCTCAACATGGTCCCTTATGAAGTGATGCCTCACTTGTATATGCTTTGCATGACCAGGATCTCTAGTTTTGAGAGCCATCTTGGTTGCCTCCTCATTGTCACAATATAGTGGCATTTGAGTGTAGTTGAGGCCATAATCTGAGAGTGTTTGCCTCATATAGAGAAGTTGGGCACAACACGCTCCCGCCGCCATGTACTCCGCTTCAGCCGTGGAAAGAGCCACCGAGTTTTGCTTCTTTGAACTCCAAGATACTAGAGATCTTCCAAGCAATTGGCAACCTCACAATGTACTCTTCCTATTCACTTTGCATCCCGTGAAGTCCGAGTCCAAATACCCAAGTAACTCAAATCTTGTTCCTCTACGATACCATAGTCCCATGGTAGGTGTGTACTTGAGGTATCTAAGAATCCTCTTCACGGCCTTCAAGTGAGACTTCTTCGAATTTGCTTGATAGTGTGCACACAAGCACACACAAAACATGATGTCCGGTCTTGAGGCGGTGAGATAGAGCAAAGAACCAATCATTGATCTATAGAGCTTGGGGTTCACCGGTTTTTCCTTTGCATCATCATCTAAGGGTTTGCTTGTGGCCATAGGTGTATACAAGGGCTTGCAATTTTCCATGTTGAATCTCTTGAGAAGGTCCTTAGTATACTTTTCTTGGTAGATGATGTTCCTTTCCCTCAATTGCTTCATTTGAAAACTAAGGAACACATGCAAATATCCAATCATTGACATTTGAAATTCCCTTGCCATCGTTTTCCATAACTCGTCATTGAATTTTTTCTTGGTTGACCCATAGATGGTATCATCCACATAGATTTGGCACACAAAGAGATCCTTTCCAACATGTCTTGTGAACAAGGTGCTATCAATGCTTCCAATCTTGAAGACATTTCTGAGAAGGAAGTTCCTCAAGTGTTCATACCATGTCCTTGGTCTTGCTTGATGCCATAGAGAGCTTTCTTCAATTTGTACACATCTCTCAGATGTTACTGTTCCTCAAATCCCGAAGGTTGTTCCACATAAACTTTCTCATTGATCTCTCCATTTAAGATGGCACTTTTGACATCCATTTGATACAGCTTGAAGCCATTGTGGGATGCATAGGCAAGTAAGATCCGAATTGCTTCAAGATGAGCCACGGGAGCAAAAGTTTCTTCAAAGTCAATACCCGCCACTTGAGAATAACCCTTGGCCACTAGACAAGCCTTGTTCTTGACAATGGCTCCTTTTTCATCTTGCTTGTTCTTGAAGACCCACTTGGTGTCAACCACATTATGATTCTTGGGTTTCTCAACCAATTTGCATACTTTGCATCTCTTGAAGCGGTTCAATTCTTCTTGCATAGCAATAACCTATTTGTGATCATTCATAGCTTCATCAATTGTTGTAGGCTCAATCATGGAGACAAAAGAGAAGTTCTCAATTGCAACATTTGTCTCTTCATCGTTTTCTTCACTCACATAGTTGGGCTTGTATTGATTTCTCCTTGTCCTAACTCCTTGAGATGGACCCCCAATGATCAAGTCATGTGATGATCCTTGTTGATGGTCTTGGGTCTAAGATGATGTTCTTCTCGAGTGGGAGGAGCTCTAGGTGAAGTATCTTGTGGATTGCTCACTCTCTTGAGATATGAGTGTCTTGGATTTTTAGTGAGGTGGGAGAATCACTAATATGCTTTGTTATTTTGGAGCTAGAGCTTGGTGAGGATGTGGGGCTGTTGTGTGAAGAGCTTGGAGAAGTGGCTCGATGTGAAGTATGTGGAGAGGCTTGGGGCTCACTTCTCTCTTAGGTTCCCTCATGGATAGGTGGATGCACTCTCAATGAATCTTGGGAGGAGCTAGTGGGAGAGGCTATCTTGGTTTGGTTCTTGCACCTCGGAGGAAGAGGTTGGTTGAGGTGGTGGAGTTGAGGGCTCATCAATATTACCATCATTGTCCTTATGGGATAAGGCCTCGCCCATGGGCATGTTTCTCAAGGCTTCCCTCATAGGCTCATCTCCAACCATTTGACTCATTAAATTGCACATTATAAGATTCTTCCACATATCCTGTGGCTGAGTTGTAGACCCGATATGCTTTGGAAGTCCCTGAATATCCAACAAAAATACCTTTATCAGTTCTGCTCTTAAACTTCCCGGGCTTCCTCCTCTTCTTGAGAATGTAGCAAGTGTAGCCAAAGACCCGAAAATAGGAAACATTGGGTTTCCGTCCAACCAATAGCTCATATGGTGTCTTCTTTAACAATCGGTGGAGATAGACACGGTTTGAGGTGTAGCAAGCTGTGTTGATTACTTCAGCCTAAAACCTCTCATGAGTTCCATACTCATCCAACATGGCACGAGCAAGGGTAATTAATGTCTTATTCTTCCTCTCCACTACTCCATTTTGCTCAGGTGTATATGTAGCGGAGAATTCATGCGTGATCCCTTTCTTGTCACAATATTCCTCCATTGTTGTGTTCTTGAACTCAGTCCCATTGTCACTCCTTATCCTCATAATGCTAGCCTTGAATTCATTCTTTGCTCTCCTTGCAAACTTTCTGAAGATGTCACTTGCTTGAGACTTGTCCATAAGAAAGAAAGTCCAAGTATATCTTGTGAAGTCATCCACAATCACCAAGCAATATAAATTCCCTCTCAGACTCTTGTAATGTGTTGGCCCAAACAAGTCCATGTGCAAGAGCTCTAGAGGATGAGATGTAGACATGAATGACTTGGAGGGGTGAGATGATGCAACTTGCTTCCCAGCCTGACAAGCATTACACAATCTGTCCTTCTCAAAGGTGACATTCTTGATTCCTTCAACTAGATTCCTCTTGACCACTTTTCTAAGTTGATTCATTCCAACATGTGCCAGTCTTCTATGCCACAACCATCTCTTTGTTGCCTTAGTGACGAGGTAAGTGCTTGGTGGCATATTGCTTGATTTGAAGTCCATGACATACAGGTTCCTATGCCTCTCTATGAAATACTAGTCCTTTCTTTGCATTTTTAATCATTGCACCATCCTCATCAAATGTGCACTTGAAACCCATGTCACAAAGCTGACCGATAGACAGGAGGTTGAAGTTGAGGGTTTCCACAAGAAAGACCTTGGAGAGATGGAGGTCCTCAGTAATGGCCACCTTGCTGTTGACTCCAGTGGTCACTCATGGTAATAAACCGCAAGCGTATGGCTGTCGAAGTAACTTTCACCCAGGAGTATTCCAAGGGTATTGAAATCCACGGGGAACGTGTGTGGACTATCAAAGAATCAGGCTCGTCCAGGGACAACAAGAATATGGTAGGTAAGGGTAGAGAGGATTCTAGGATGGATTGAGACCAAGGACAAGGTAAGGTCGAACTCTAATGCTTACTTCGGGTATCGGCTTCCCCCTGGTCTGCCAAAACGTTCCGGCCTACAGCTCTACGATGCACCTAAACGTGGAGGGTTACTAAGGACAAACAGGGTTGTCATCACCTGGCGTCTACCTCTTCAATCCATGGAGCACGCAATAATCAAAGGTAATATATAGCCTAGACACCACGCCTATGCTACGAATTACTACTCTAATCTTGATCAAAGACTAAAGCATTCAATTACGAACGATGAACCGGTAAGCATGTAAAGAGCAGATCTTATTGAATCAAAGGAACAATACCATCGAAGAATTCTGAAGACTTACTTGAAATGGGAAGACTCCGTCGAGGTACAAGATTAGGGAAGAGTGCCGACAGGTCGGCACTTCCCCGAACTACCCCTCACACTCCCTATTCTCTAAGCACTAAGGAGGTAGTGCTTCGCCTTTTGGAGTGGAGCTCAAGTGTTTCTCTTCTTGTGTGTGTGAGTGTGAAGTCACACCCTCCTATTTATAACCTCTATAAGTCTGCAAAGGGGAGTAACCGCCAAGAAAGACCCTGCCCACCGCCTTCAGGGATCAACCAGGAGCCTCCACGTGCAAGCCCAGGAGAAAAGGGCGCAGGCCTGGGTCGGCCGACCTATGGCTGGGCCCTCCTGCCTTGTGCTTCCTCGGGGTGGCTGCCAGGTGGGTCCTCATCCCAGATGTCGGGGTTGTTTTGTGTGTTTTTTCGGTGTAGTACTGAAAATGGGCCCTTCCATCCATGCGCTCTCTCCTAATTGGCCGAAGGTGTGTTTTCTCCCTTAATTACTTGTGTTTTATTAATACTTCATGGTAAATCACCTGCATACACATAATCACCAAAACTTGTGAAATTTGTTAGTAATAAACTCCTACCACTAGTTGGTTATTTATTTTATACTTTTTATGCAAGCAAATGACGGTCACATTTAGCACTTAAGGACCGTCAACAAGCTCCCTCACACTTAGCCTTTGCTCGTCCTCGAGTAAAGAACAAAAGACTAAGTATAATCATAACTTCCCATGGTACAATACTAGTATGCAAATATTCCATATCATACCTGTATCCATGAATATGTAGGTGTCTATCATGTTACTTTGGCGGGCTGACGAATGGAACATTCTTGACTTCAGATTACTTGCCTCCTTCTGCTATGTAACTTGGGTTTTCGAAAAGATTTTTTTCAAATAAAGCATAGCCATACTTCTCAAATGATTCTCAAATGTTAAGGTTTCTCAAGAAAATCATCATATGGCTTTGGTAGGAAAATTACGTCATTGAGGAGTAGGCATCTTTTTACAAAATTCTCAAGTACATAAGCATAAGAGCAAGATTTCATTTGTCAAATCATATCTCATAAGTCAACAACCTAGGTGACATGCTTTCCTAATATATTTTTTATGAACAACAGGTATATGAATTAGGAATAAGGAGCATGCAAGTCAACCAAATTGAATCATGATCATGGAGATACACAAGATTCAATTTTTTTTTTTATTTTGAGTTGATTTTAATAATTATGCTAACATAAATTCAACTCAAAAATCAGGAAGGATGAGGGATAGGACGTGCAAACCAGCGCTCTAAAGAAAGGGGAGGCCGAGAGGTGCCAGGATTGGGTCGCCCGACCATGGGGTCGGTTGACTTGCTTCTGGGCCAAATGGCCTCGCTCTTTGACGTCTCGGTCTTTGTTGGGTCTTGTTGCATGTTGTTGAGGTGCTTTTCTCTGTTTGTGCATCGATGTTCCTGAAAGCCTCTCCCACACTTGTTCCTTGACCTGGATCTTTATTCAAAACAGACAAACAAGTGGAAGCAAAAACTCTACCGGTATGACTGCCGGAGAGTCACATATCTAAGGAAGTTCGAAGATAAAGCAAGTAGAGTTATGGTAATGCATTGAAGTCAATTAATTCAATAACATCTATGTCTTCATCTAGAATTTTATTGGGTTCTAAGAAAACTTTTAGGCGTTGGCCATTTACCTTAAAGTGGTTGCCATCGTCGTTCTTGATTGTGATTGCTCCGTGTGAGGCGGCGTCAATGACGGTGAAAGCCCCTTCCCATTTACTTCTAAGCTTCCCATGCACGAAAAGCTTCACTCTAGAATTGAAGAGCAACACCTTATCAGCTTGCTTGAATTCTTTTATCTTGATCTTCTTATCGTGCCATCTCTTAGTCTTTTCTTTATATGTCTTGGCACTATGATAGGCTTTGCTTCTCCATTCTTCTAGCTCAGATATCTGCATTTTTCTGTGCCGTCCGGCTTCATCTAGGTTCATGTTCCACTTTTGGATGGCCTAGTGTGCTCGATGCTCCAACTCAACTGGCAAGTGGCATGTTTTCCCATAGACAAGCTGATAAGGTGACATGCCAATTGGAGTTTTATATGCAGTCCTATATGCCCAAAGTGTGTCAGGTAACTTCAACTTCCAACCTTTCCCCATCTCTTGGACCGTCTTCTGCAGAATATTCTTGATTTGCTTGTTGGACGTTTCTGCTTGGCCACTTGTCTGAGGATGGTATGGTGTTGCAATATTGTGCTGGGCTCCAAGCTCCTTCAAAAAGCTTCGAAAGGTCTTATCAATGAAATGAGACCCTCTGTCACTTATCACCATCCTAGGTGTTCCAAAATGAGGGAAGATAACCTCGTGGAACATCTTGCGGACGTGCTTGGCGTCGGCAGCTCGACAAGGCATAGCTTCTACCCATTTGGACACATAGTCAACAACCACTAAGATGTACTCACTGTCGTAGGACTTTGGGAAGGGTCCCATGAAGTCAATGCCCCAGACATCAAATAGTTCCACTTGAAGGTCGTATGTCAGTGGCATTGCATCTCGAGTAGTGATGCCTCCATGCTTCTAGCATCTCCAGCATCTTCGAAGGAATTCTCTTGTGTCTTCATACATGGTTGGCCAAAAGAACCCACTCTGCCAGATTTTTGCCTATGTAGGAATGCACCATAGTACCCGCCATATGGAGCTGCATGACACTTCTCGATGATCTTGGTTGCTTCAGTTGTTGGCACACATATTCTCAATAGTCCGTCTGCACAGACCCCGTAGAGGTATGGATCATCCCATAAATGCAATCTACTCTCGTAGATGAGCTTCTTCTTGTTCTCCCCTAGTGGTACATACCCTGAAACCATGAAGTTCACAATGTTTGCATACCAGGGGTTGGAGTCCATCACTTTCAGTAGCATGTCATCTCGTAGGAAGTCGTTTATGGGTAACTCCTGTATTGTAGTGACTTGCATACGAGACAAATGATCTGCTACAGAATTTTCTACTCCTTTCTTATCTCTGATCTCAAGGTCAAATTCTTGGAGTAGAAGAATTCATCTAATTAGCCTGGTTTAGCATCTTTTTTAGTGAGCAAGTATTTTAATGCAGCATGGTCAGAGTAAACAATAACCTTTGCTCCAACTAAATAAGATCTAAACTTATCGATAGCAAAAACAATAGCAAGGAGCTCTTTTTCAGTTGTTGCATAATTAAGTTGAGCTCCTGACAAGGTTTTGCTAGCGTAGGCTATTGCGTGTTGCTTCTTATCCTTGGTTTGACCCAGGACGGCCCCAACGGCATAATCACTAGCATCACACATGATTTCGAATGGCAGCGTCCAATCGGGGGGTTGGATGATTGGAGCTGAGATGAGCGCCTTCTTAAGGGTATTAAAAGCTTTAAGGCACTCATCATCAAAATCAAAGGGAACATCGTTAGCTAATAGGCTCGTGAGGGGTCTAGAGATTTGAGAAAAATCTTTTATAAAGCGCCTATAGAACCCTGCATGACCCAGAAAGCTTCGGATCCCCTTAACGTTAGCTGAAGGTGGCAACTGTTCTATAACTTCTATCTTTGCCTTATCCACCTCTATCCCCCTCTCGGACACAAGGTGTCCTAGAACGATGCCCTCTCAGACCATGAAGTGGCACTTCTCCCAGTTAAGCACAAGGTCCTTCTCGTGGCACCTTTGTAAGACCTTGTCCAAATTCTCGAGACAGTGATCAAAAGTTTTTCCATAGACAGAAAAGTCGTCCATGAAAACTTCCATAATTTTCTCGATCATGTCAGAGAAAATGGACATCATGCACCTTTGGAATGATGCGGGTGCATTGCATAACCCGAAAAACATACGTCGATACGCGTAAGGTCCATAAGGACACGTAAAGGTGGTCTTACTTTGATCATCAGGATGGATGGGTATTTGATGATAGCCAGAATACCCATCAAGGAAACAAAAGAAGGAATGATTAGCAAGCCGCTCCAACATTTCATCAATGAAGGGGAGCGAAAAATGATCCTTCTTTGTTGCCTTGTTGAGTTTCCTATAATCAATGCACATCCTACATCCTGTGACGGTTTGTTGTGGAATCAACTCATTTTTGTTGTTCCTAACTACCGTCATGCCTTCCTTCTTAGGCACTACCTGAACGGGGCTAACCCACTCACTATATGGCACAGGATAAATAGTCTCGGCATGAAGGAGTTTCAAGACCTCCTTCTTTACTACCTCTCGCATTGCGTTGTTTAGCCTTCTTTGGGGCTCCCTAGAAGGCAAGCATTCAGGGTCAAGGGGAATGTAATGGGTGCAAAGAGCGGGACTAATCCCTTTAAGGTCTTCGAGTGAGTAGCCAAGGACAAAGCGATGCTTTTCTAACACGGCTATGAGTCTATTGGTTTCTTCATCAGACAGTTTGTCACTTATGATGACAGGGGCCTCTATGTCATCATTTAGGAAAGCATAGCGTAGGCCTGGGAGCAAAGGTTTAAGCTCAATTGCAGGCCGTGATGGTAAGCTTTCTTTGGGGAGTTCAAAGATTTCTTTCATTTCATCCTCCTCCTCTACAAAATTCTTTGCACCTTGCCCAAGGATAGAATTAGGAGAGTCAAAGAGGAGAATGGCCATCACTTCTTCAACTGGCTCACATTTAGGATGAGGTTCCGCTAAAAAAATTTTTTGCTCGAACAAACGGAACTGAAAGGGTGTCTCTCCCAAGTTTTATGTCGAGGTTTCCTAGTGGAGGAACATCTAAGAGAAGTTTCTCTAAAGGATGTCTAATCAAAAGATCAAAGACATAGACTTCATAAACATGGAAATCTAGGATGGCCTCGACATCTCCGTGCCTAATGGTCACGTTTCGTATAATCCCATATCCTTCTAGGATAGCACCAGACTGGCTCTTGAAGCATTTATTGGTCGGGGCTAAAGGTTCATCGTCTAGCAGGGCAAAAGCAAGGGAATCAGACATTATGTTTGCTCCGACCATGGGATTATAAAGAGAATCTACATCGGTCCTCCTTATTTGAAGATGAATAGTTGACGGGGGTGAATTAATCCGAAGGATATTAGGAGAATTCTCAACTTCCCTCAACCATTCATCACTTAGAATGGAGGTTAACTCCTTCACGGTCTCCTTTAGGAAGTGTTCTTCGAGGGGATCAGGGAGGGAAGAAGGTACGGAAGGCTTCTTCTCACAGCAGTAATTCAAGGTATTCCCATAGTCATCAAATAGATTATCCTCGAATCCAAAAGTGAACTTCCAAGGCGGAATTTCTTCCTCCCTTGGTGTTCGTGGTTCGGGGAAGGGCTCAATAGCTGAAGCTTGGGATAAACAAGGTGAAGGCTTGGGTTCGGCTAAAGAGGTTTCCTCGCAGCTAGTCTTGACGTCATCCTTTGGTGGTTCAGGAAGGTCCTCGATGAAGGAAGTGTTTTCTAGAATACGATCTAGAAGGTCCTTCCATTCTATCATGGTCTTGTGTGCAAACGAACCTCCAGTGGAGATATCAAGATATAGGACAGACTCCTTGTTAAGACCCAAACAAAAGTGTTGTAAAAACACGTGGTCGGGTATAGACAATTCCGGGCCGAACTGAATTAAGATCGAAAATCGCGCCCAGGCTGCACCTATGGATTCCTTCTCATGCTGCTGAAAGCAGAGGATTTCCCGTCGTAGAGACACGATACGGGATAAAAGAAAGAAAGCAAGACAAAATTTGTCTCTTAGTTCTATCCAATCACCGTTCACACTTTCTACGGTATGAGTGTACCATTGTTTCGCTTTCTCTGTGAGAGAAAAAGGAAACAATTTCCACTTTAAGGTTTCTTGTGTCATGCCTGAAATCATCAGACACAAGCTCAATTTCTCAAACTCCCGTAGATGGTGGTATGGGTTTTCAAGGTCAAACCCGGAGAAGGATTGCTCCCGAAGCCAGGGCGGAGTTCATAGCCAGATGCACGAATTAGGTTCGCAGAGGGAGGTGGCTCACAAAACTCGCCCTTCAGAGCAGAGAATTGGTATAAAGGTCATGGCTCCTTCATAGAAGTTGGAAATAGGAACGAAATAAAATAAAATAAAAAAGATATACAAGGACGAACTAGGTTCAAAGATAATTCAGCAACTGTTCCTCGGCAACGGCGCCAGAAAGCTTGTTGACTCCAGCGGTCACTCATGGTAATAAACCGCAAGCGTACGGCTATCGAAGTAGCTTTCACCCAACAGTATTCCAAGGGTATCGAAATCCACGGGAAACGTGTGTGGACTATCAAAGAATCGGGCTCGTCCAGGGACAACAAGAATATGGTAGGCGAGGGTAGAGAGGATTCTAGGATGGATTGGACCAAGGACAAGGTAAGGTCGAACTCTAATGCTTACTTTTGGCGCTGGCTTCCCCCTGGTCCGCCAGGACGTTCCGGCCTACAGCTCTACGACGTACCCGAACGTGGAGGGTCACTAAGGACGGACAGGGCTGTCACCACCTGCCATCTACCTCTTCAATCTGTGGAGCACGCGGCAATCAAAGGTAATATATAGCCTAGACACCTCGCCTATGCTGCGAATTACTACTCTAATCTTGATCAAAGACTAAAGCATTCAATTACGAAGGATGAACCCGTAAGCATATAAAGAGCAGATCTTATTGAATCAAAGGAACAATACCATAGAAGAATCCTGAAGACTTACTTGAAATGGCAAGACTCTGTCGAGGTACAAGATTAGGGAAGAGTGCCGACAGGCCGGCACTTCCTCGAACTACCCCTCACTCTCTCTATTGGGGGGATCACTTCGCAAGCCACCGTCTGAAGGTTCATCAAAGTCGAGCTGCGAATGGAAGTTAAAGTCAACACATTGTTATGCTTTATTATTATTATTAACTGTAACTTCGAGACACAAGTGTTCATCGGGGGCTATAGCGAAGCCAAGACCCTTCGAGCGGTGCCTCCACACCGCTCGGAAGACGAAGTCATCATCCTTCGAATGACAGCGCGTGGGGCAAGACCAAGAGCCTAGTTGGCGCGAAGAAGGCAACACATGGCACCAGCACGTGTTGTGGCGTGCGGAGCAAGGAAGGGTACCAGGAGCGCTCAAATGACTAATTTATCCTTTATGACCATTTTGTACAGAATATTCGAAGAATATAGCAGGTAATTAGGGACAAAATGGTCATTTGCACATGACCTAAGTACGGGCCTGTAAAAGGAACACCCCTACTTACTTGTAACGGGATGAATCTTTTTGGGGATACGTGAGAGGATTGTTTTTGCCCCGTTTTGTACCCTTCGCAATTTCTTTAATGTTCATTCATTCTATCGGTATCAACGGAGCTCGTGCTTAGTGACACCAACAGTGGCACCCACCGTGTTGTGAGCTCGTATACAAGGTCACGATGACTCAACTCCACGGACCACTGTCTTCGAGTGGCACACCGCCCTCACGAAGCAGCGTTTCGGGAGATCACCAATTGGCAGACGACCAGTCTTCATCGCAAGTAACAAAATAGAACACCCCTGAAACACAACCATCGCTTCAGACAGAAGCAGCGGGCGGCCAAAAAGACCCAGCACAATGCAAATGTTTTGCACAAAGTTCAAAGAGTACAGCAGATCGGACGTGGATTATAAGAGACGCAAGCAAAGCCAAAGTAAGAGCCGCAACCAGTCACACAATGAGGGTGGCTATCAAGAAAGGCAGTACAGAAAAACCAAACAACCCGTCGAGTCCTCCCCTTCGTTCATTGGTCATATTGAGGAAGAAAAAGAAGACATTAATAGCAGAGGAAACCAGAGCAATGATTTCAGAAGAAGCGGCCAAGGAGGGCGGGGCAGAGGCTGAGGCCCTCAAACCCAAGCTCGCCCGGCCAGAAAGCCATACTGTTTCTACTATGGAGAGGACAAGTGGCACAAAACTTCCACATGCCTCAAAGCAAAAGAAATCCAAGAAAGGATCGAAGCAGAAAAGAAGGCTTCGTCCTTACCCAAAGCCATCAATTATACATCGCCAAACCCATGGCCCTAGCAACCATAAGCACAGCCCGCTCAACCCAACTATCAGTACCCAAGCACCTACCACCATTTACTCTACGCACCGTCCTCGTCACCCACCACCATCAACTCTACGCACCATCCCCGTACTTTCATCCAACTCATCCGACATAACCACCCAGCCAGTACACCCAACCCAGGCAACAAATCCAGCAACCATCACCCAACCAAGACCAACAAGGGCAAAAGCAAGAGCCTCAACACCTACCACAGCCTAAACCAGAACCCACCCCAAGCCAAGCCGCAACCTTCCCAGTACAAGGTTACATTGGAATGATATACGGAGGGTCATCTTCAGACTTCGAAAACAAAAGAAGAAGAAGAGATCACTTTCGGATGGTAAATAGTGTTTTCACAAAAGGACCTGTCATCAAGTCAAAGTGGTCTCATATTCCCATCACATTCACTGAGTCAGATCTCAGCCTTAAGGCCTACCTACATGTCGACGCATTTGTAATCGAAGCCCACATTCATACCTGGATGGTTAGCAAAGTCCTTGTAGACAACGGCAGCCCGGCAGACATCCTGTTTATAAATGCCTTCGAGCAGATGGGCCTCAACAAAAATTCTCTGCAGCTGTCAAATATACCACTCATAGGCTTCGGTGGAAAAAGAATCATTCCCATGGGCACAATCTCCCTACCAGCATCGTTCGACAATACTCAAAACCCTCGAACAGAGTATGTAACATTCGATGTGGTGGATCTTTGCCACCCATTTAACGTCATATTTGGCCGGGGCACAATTAACACCTTCGAAGCCGTCATCTACAGTGCATATCTATGTATGAAGATTCCAGCAGCAGGAGGGGTCATCACAGTCAAGGGAGACCAACAAATGGCAAGATACATCGAAAAAGGTTATGCACCGAGGGAAAGGAACTGCAACAACATACAGATGTTCAGCCAAGAGCAGCTAGAGGATGAAGAGCGAGCTCGAAAGGCTCACGAGCAGCATAAAGCGAATGCAAAAGAAGAGACACGATGCCTCGATAGGGAGAAGGTCGTAGTGCAGCGAGACGAAATAACCAAAAAAGTACTCCTCTACGAGCAAGTACTGGGCCAATTCGTCACAGTGGGCTCCGGCTTAGACTCTGAGGAAGAAAAAAGCTGTTAGCATTCCTCAGCAAGAACAAAGATGTATTCGCCTGGTCTTCAGCAGACCTCGAAGGCGTGGACAGAAGCATCATAGAGCACAAGCTAGAAGTCGACGCAAAAATCAAGCCAGAGAAACAGAGGCTTCGAAAAATGTCAGATGAAAAAATAGAAGCTATCAGAGCGGAAGTCCAGTGGCTCCTCGATGCCTCCGTTATCCACGAAGTTAAATATCTGTCTTGGCTGACAAACTATGTAATGGTGAAGAAAAAGAACGGGAAGTGGAGAATGTGCATAGATTTCACAAATCTCAACAAAGCTTGCCCCAAAGATGACTTCCCACTGCCTCGAATCGACAAAATCGTGGACGCAGCAGCTGGGAGCAAGCTGTTGTCACTGCTCGACTACTTCTCCGGCTACCATCACAAGTTTCATCACACCTTTTGGTACTTACTGTTTCGTGAGAATGCCCGAGGGATTGAAAAATATTGGCCCTACATTTTGCCGCATGACTCAGAAAGCCTTCGAGTCGCAGTTTGGAAAAAGCGTGCACGCTTATGTGGACGATATTATAGTAGAAAGTAAAGCAAAAGGCAGCCACATCTCAGACCTCGCAGAAACATTTGCAAACCTCCGAGCAGCCAGGTTAAAACTGAATCCGGAGAAGTGTGTTTTCGGCATCAGGAAAGGAAGAGTACTCGGTTGTTTGGTGTCAGCCAAAGGCATCAAAGCCAACCCAGATAAAATCAAAGCAATCATCCAAATGCAAGAGCCCCAGTGTCGAAAAGACGTGTAGAAACTAATAGGCAGAATGGCCGCACTAAATCGCTTCATATCCAGATCAGTCGAGAGAAGCTTGCCCTTCTTCCAAATGATCTGAGGGGCCCAACCGTTCGAATGGGGTCCAGAGCAGCAAAGAGCCTTCGTAGAGTTAAAAAACTACCTCAAAAGGCAATCAAAACTCACCAACCCAGAGCCAAGGGCTGTTCTGTTGTTGTATGTGGCTGCGTCTCATTTGGCGGTAAGTGCAGTCCTCATACAAGAAAAGAAAATAATCAAGATGGTCAAAGGGGAGCCGAAGGAATTCTTGGTGCAATTACCGGTGTACGATGTCAACGAGGCACTGTCTGTCTCCAAGAAGCAGTATTCTGAGATGGAAAAAATTGCGTACACAGTAGTCATGGCTTCCAGAAAGCTACGACATTATTTTGAGGCTCACCACATCAAAGTACTCACCAGCCAGCCACTTAATGAAATATTTAGCAACCGAGAAGCCTCGGGGACAATCAGCAAATGGGCCATGGAACTCTCGGAGCATGTAATAGACTTCGAGAAGCGCAGTGCAATCCAGTCTCAGGTGCTCGCTGACTTCATAGCAGATTGGACAGATCCGCAACTAGTAAAAAATCAAGCATGGTCTGGGCTTGGGGACTGGTCGGGGCAGGAATAGCAGCAGTAGTCACCTCACCTGCAGGCGTGAAAATGAAGTACGCCGCAAGGCTAGAGTTCTGCAAGGAAACGAACAAGTGCACCAATAACATAGCAGAGTATGAGGCAGTACTGCTGGGGCTCAAAAAATTAAGAGCACTCCAAGTCCAAAGGTGCAGAATCAGAATAGATTCTAAGATCGTGGCCAGTCAATATGACAGGAATTCACAACCCGGGACCCCTTGCTTGAGAAATACCACAGCACCATCAAAAGTATGGAAAAGTACTTCAAAGGCTTTGATATACAGTATATCAAGAGAAAATTTAACATGGAGGCAGACGAACTCGCCAAGTTGGCAGCAAGGCAAGAGGCAATACCACAGGATGTGTTCTTTCAAACAATCACAGAACCCTTGATTCAAGTAGCCCTCCAGGACCCCATGCAAATACATGCAATGACCAACGAAGACTGGAGAACTCAAATCATCGCGTACCTTAAGGGTTTGTACGAGCCAGACACCGATTCAGAGGCTAAAAGAATGCAGCAAAGGGCCAGGAACTATAGAATCATCGAGGGACAGCTGTATAAGTCAGGAATTTGTGCTCCACTACTCAAGTGTGTGAGCAGAATGGAAGGCACTCACCTACTCAGCGAAGTGCATGAGGGAATCTGCGGAGCGCATATTGGACCTCGGCCACTAGCCGCAAAAGCAGTTAGGCAAGGTTTCTTTTGGCCAACTATGGTCAAGGACGCCGCATAATTAGTAACTAAGTGCAAAGCCTGCCAAAAAATCTTAAATAGGCAATCAGCACCCTCGCAGCCAACGCAACCCATAGCCTCATCATGGCCTCTATAACGCTGGGGAATCAACATCGTTGGACCCTTACCCACAGCACCGGGGAATTATAAGTGGGCAGTTGTAGCGCTAGAATATTTCACCAAATGGATCGAAGCAAAACCAATCACAAACATCTCGGCAGCAACGATCAGAAAGTTCTTTTGGCAAAATATCGTCTGCCGCTTTGGAGTGCCAAGAGACATAACAGTCGACAACGGAAAACAATTTGAGAACGACATGTTCAAAGAGTTATGTCACTCCATAAGAACAAAAGTTGACTTCGCGTCAGTATTCCACCCCTAGTCGAACGGAGCAGTCGAAAGGGCAAACAGCCTTATATTCAAGGCAATCAAAAAGATACTCCTCGATGACAGGAAAGGAAAATGGGCAGAAGAATTGCCAAGGGTCATCTGGTCGCATAACACGACCGAAACCAAAGCAACCAAATATTCACTCTTCAGACTACTTTACAGGGAAGAGGCAGTAACACCTGAAGAGATTTTGCACCGAAGTCCTAGAACCTCTAATGCAAAATCGTCATAGCCGGCAGAGGACGAATTGAAGGATCTGATGGAAGTCGATAGGCTGAACGCAGTTGTCAACATAGAAAAGTACCAATCGGAAACACGCCACTAGAGGGATCGCAAAAGTCGTACCCCGAGCCTACGCACTAGGAGACCTAGTCCTACTCCGAAGCTCTAGAACAGAAAGCAAAGGCAACGTAGAGTCAAAGTGGGAGGGCCCATACATTGTGGCAAAATCAAACAGGCCCGGAGCATACAGACTCCAGACTTCGCAAGGAGAAGAGTTGTCGCATTCTTGGAACGCGGACAACCTTCGAAGGTTCTACGTATAAGCAAAAGCATCACTCGAAGCATGTAAAAAGCCAAGCATAGCATGAAGCTATAAGTGCTACCTTGAGCTTAGTCAGTAGATTTTCTTTTTTCAGGCTTTTCTTTTCTGAGTAGTTATGTAAAGGACCGTACTCTTTTCCTCACAAGGGGAACCCTTCGCAGGGGTGAGGTTTTTAACAAGGCGGATCCTATGTAAACCCCAGCTAAATCTATAAAGCTGCCTTTCCCCAAAGTGGAAAGCCTCGATCGATGGAACACGTCGAAACAACTCCCATCACAGAGATTGAAACATTCGACGAAGAGCAAAAAGCTCCCAAGCCATAGCTGCTGCACTGGTCAAGCTCGAAGAGCCAAGACCGGTACAGCTAGCTAACTTAGCAAAGGTGCTAAGGGGCTCGTTGCAGCCCAAATCCGTTTAAGGGTTCGTCCTAAAACACCTCGCGCCTAGCACTTCGAGGGGGAGGGTGGCGTTTTTCAAAAACTTAGCAAAAAATACTAAGGGGCTCGTTGCAGCCCAAACCCGTCTAAGGGTTCGCCCTAAAACACCTCGCCCCTAGCACTTCGAGGGGGAGGGTGGCATTTTTCAAAAACTTAGCGAAAAATGCTAAGGGGCTCGTTGCAGCTCAAACCCGTCTAAGGGTTCGCCCTAAAACACCTCGCCCCTAGCACTTCGAGGGGGAGGGTGGCGTTTTTCAAAAACTTAGCGAAAAATGCTAAGGGGCTCATTGCAGCCCAAACCCGTCTAAGGGTTCGCCCTAAAACACCTCGCCCCTAGCATTTCGAGGGGGAGGGTGGCGTTTTTAAAAAACTCAGCAAAAATACCAAGGGGCTCGTTGCAGCCCAAACCCGTCAAAGGGTTCGCCCTAAAACACCTCGCCCCTAGCACTTCAAGGGGGAGGGTGGCGTTTTTCAAAAACTCAGCAAAAATGCCAAGGGGCTCGTTGCAGCCCAAACCCGTCAAAAGGCTCGCCCTAAAACACCTCGCCCCTAGCACTTCAAGGGGGAGGACGCCGTTTTACTAAATTCGACGACAACACTAAGCAAATCACAACAACTCAAACTTGGCAACACATAATTTATCATAATCGCCGCTAATCAATGTTTACATTAGAAATCATAATTAATGGGTTCTTCTTTTACAACAACCCCAGAAGCTAACAGCTGGGGAAGCAAAACCGACCACTCATCAGTAGTGTAACCAGGCGGAGGGGGGCAAGAGCTAGGCCTCGAGCCCCCGGAACCAAGGGCACCCAAATCTTGGGCATTTCTACTAGACGGAACCGGTGCTTGAGAGAAGGATCTACCAATCTTCGTCGGCGACTTCACCATGGAGCTAATCGATCGTTTCGCAATAGCACGTCATGGACGAGATGGCCGTGGAATTGACGCGCTGGAACCTTCAGTGCTCAAAGATTTCTCGCGTCGCTGCAGACGCGGAGAACCAGGTCCTCGCCCTCCGTGAAGTCTCTCTGCGGAGACTCCCCCACCACGGGACCTACCACTAACCTGACGGTGAAGTGTGGATGACGCGCTCGATGAAGTGCCACGAGCGAACAAGTGGGAATAATCTCCCACACAAATCACGCCGGAGTCTAAAATCATCAAGCGCGCCCTACACGAAGATGCGCGCTCGGGATGTTCAAATCTTTCAGCCTCCGCTGCAACATCCAACGCTTCGAAGCCGCTTAAACTAGCTTCCGAACTACTAGAGGTAGGTGTCGGTACGGAAACATCACTCATCAAAGATTGAGACCCTTCGCTCATCAAACCCAACATGCGCAACGCGGAAGATCCACTAGAGGCATCTTCTTCGGACTCCCGCGCAGGCGACACAAAGGACACCTGCGCAGGGTCAAGTAGGCATGTCAAAATTATAGATACAAAATTCCCCTCAGAACCTTCCAAAAGTACATTACATCAACACTACAACTACAAATGATCCTAAACCTCGCTCGGTGCAGCCCTTGCTCCACTCCCTGAAGTCCCAGCCTTCTCGGCGGCGGCAGTCCTCGAAGTCCCATGGCCCCCCGAAGGGTCCTCAGCCTGGCCGTCACTGCTCTTTGAAGAGCCACGCATCTGCACAAGCACAATTATTTTCAGCTTTGAATGTTGCGCCAATAAGCGAGAATATAGAACACAAACAAAAATATAACCTGAGCCAGCTTCTCTATTGCAGCTTGACGAGCGGCTTCGCGGCCGTGATCATGCCAGAACTTCATGGTGACGCGCTTAGCCGTGGTGATGGCCTCCGGCGATAAGCCCTCCCGAGCGTCAGCCCCAATAGGAAAGTTGCGCCTTCCCAAAGCGTGAAAGTGATTGCAGCCTTCGCGCTCCAACAGCCCAAAAGCGGCCTTCGCAGTGTGTAGCTGTTGGCACTTCCCAAGTGCCCCCTTTGTATGTGAATATTACCCTAACTAGAGCATAATTGATACTAATTTAGGCCATTTACCTATGATATTGTCTATATATTTGTATATGCATTGTTTTGGAGCTTTATTACAGAAACAGGTAAAATTGGTGATTAAAGTAATGCTGGAGAGAACAGGAGTCCAGAACCGACAAAAAGCACGGAAGAAGCCCAGTGCGCCAATCGGCGCAATCCATGAGCCGATCGGCGCAAGGGTGTTTTGGCCCACAGAAGTGACCGAGGCCCATTCCACATGTTTATGGAAGTTTATCTGCGCAAGACTCTTGAAGATATTTGCCTAGAAGATTTATGGAACTTTAAGATCTCGATGTGCAGTACAAGACTTTATCTCGAAGGAAAAGGCCCACATGGCAGCTGTGGAAGACAGAGGAACCGACTCGGAGAAGAAACCAGACAAGACACGGCTTGCGTCGATCGGCGGAATCCTGCGCCGATTGGCGCAATCCTGCGCCGATCGGCGCAACCGCCTTATTTGCTAGAAACCGAGTCCTTTACGAGTAGAACCCCTATAAATACTTGTAGACCCTGGCCGCAGAGAAGAGGCGACAGAGGGATAACAAATTCATGAGTTAAAGCCACCGGGGCTTGCCCCGTTAGAATAGAGCTCTAATTGAGTTTCAAGAACCATTGGTGTTAAGTGTTCATCCGTCAAGGTAGGCCATCTCGATGGGGATGAATCTTACTCTATGTATCTCAAGGATGATTGAATATGTTGACGATAGTTTTGGTGATTTGTCTATCTTGATTGTATAATCATGCATGTGCTTATTCCAATTGCTTAGTTCTAGGCTAAGTAAGTTGATATTATCTTAATCGTGGTGATTAGGATAGTATTCGGACATTGTATTGATTATGGTTGCTTGATGATGCTAGTAGTGTGGTTTAGCGGTGACAGCACTAAGTCTGCGCAGCACTATTGGATAGTTGAGTAGGGTAAGATACTCGCGTGATTAAGGGTTTCCTCTCGGCAGCGATAAATCAGGAGCCGCTCGGAAAGCAGGGTGGTCTTATTCATTATAGGTTTTCATTGATCTATGTAATTACCCATTATGATGCTATTTAATTAGACTTTCTGGTTACAATCTCACTAGTAGATATCTGGTTACTAACTTAACAGCATAGGCTTATAAGGCATCTGGCGCACTTTGGCTTATATTCACTAGTGTGTCCATCGGCTCAACTCCTGCGCCGATCGGCGCAACGACAGATTTACTGTCTGACGCACCTTTGCGCTGGCCAGTCTCCCCTTCATGCAACCTAATTTCGACAGTAGCTTTGACTAGATCTTTTACTGTTAACTTTGTTTAATCATCCCTAAGGTCCCAGTGGATTCGATAAACCTTGGAATACTCAATTCATGGGAAAAAGTGCTACAATCATACACCGTCCTCTTGCGGTATATAAGTGGGTGCGTAGGTATGACCAATAGTATGGTTAATCGTCTCAAACCACAACTGACTAGTATTGTCAAGACAGATTTCCAAGAAGCTCAAGATCAACTTCCGTATCAATTGGAGAGATATGTTGGAATAGTGGCGCAACAACCGTTCACAGGTTCAGAAGATCCCAATCATCACTTGCAACACTTCCTTAAGGTTTGCAGTACATTCAAGATAGCGGGATTAACAGGAGACCAAGCACGTATGCGGCTGTTCCCCTTCTCTCTAGTTGGACGCCCCAAGCAATGGTATAATGGATTGGAAAACCCAATAAAAATGGTGTGGAACACGTTAGCAGCTGAATTTTTAGCCAAATACTTCCCTCCTGGTAAGACTCATGCTTTGAAAAATAAGATTCTTGGATTTACACAAAATATTGATGAGAGCATTGAAGAAGCATAGGAAAGATACAATGAATATATGGATGCATGCCCTCATCATGGTCGGACGATTGGAGAAGTTGTTGAGAAGTTCTACATAGAATTGAATCTTCTATCACGTCAACACTTGGACGCCTCAGCTGCAGGATCATTCATGTCAAAAACCCCCACCGAAGCTAAGAATTTGATCAAGTTGCTAGTTAAAAATCAATTGTGGGATGGTGAGAGAAGCTCAAGAAATTTGTAACCTTCAAAAGGAGTAGCGAAGAGTGATTGAGAAGACTCAGGAAGACTTGATTATAGATCGCCTCGATGCTATTCAAAGGAGGTTGGACAATAATCTTTATATCCCTAAGGAAGAGACACTCAAGCTGGCGGAATCACGCTCCACATATAGTGAGTGTGGAGAATTTGGTCATGTGCAGAAAGATTGCCCTGAAGAGATGAAGATGCTAAAATATATAAAGAGTAGTGGATGGAAGCCCCAATATCAGCAACAAAGGAGTTCTTTCTCTCCTAGTTCGTCCATGCAAAATTCTATCCCACTTCGTCTCCAATGTCATGAGTTCTTTCAAGCTCAAGAGAAGATCAACAAGGACAATCAAGCTAAATTCAAGGAGATTGATCGTGTCCTTGAGGGAATTAATGACAAGGTGATAGAAATTGGGAGCTTCAATGAGCAGATTTTGAAGCATACCAAGATTATGGAGCAACAGATCGTGGTGTACCATTGCTTGGGGCGTACTATTCCCATCTGTTGCCTTGAATGGCTTGCGATAGCTGTCCCATCTGTTGCTCCATAATCTTGGTATGCTTCAAAATCTGCTCATTGGAGCTCCCAATTTCTATCACCTTGTCATTAATTCCCTCAAGGACACGATCAATCTCCTTGAATTTAGCTTGATTGTCCTTGTTGATCTTCTCTTGAGCTTGGAAGAACTCATGACATTGGAGACGAAGTGGGATAGAATTTTGCATGGACGAACTAGAAGAGAAAGAACTCCTTTGTTGTTGATATTGGGGCTTCCATCCACTACTCTTTATATATTTTAGCATCTTCATCTCTTCAGGGTAATCTTTCTGCACATGACCAAATTCTCCACACTCACTACATGTGGAGCGTGATTCCGCCAGCTTGAGTGTCTCTTCCTTAGGGATATGAAGATTATTGTCCAACCTCCTTTGAATAGCATCGAGGCGATCTATAATCAAGTCTTCCTGAGTCTTCTCAATCACTCTTCGCTACTCCTTTTGAAGGTTGCAAATTCCTTGAGCTTCTCTCACCATCCCACAATTGATTTTTAACTAGCAACTTGATCAAATTCTTAGCTTCGGTGGAGGTTTTTTACTAATAAAATATTTATTTTTAAAATTAAACTATGCAAACAATTGGTAAAAAATCAAGAAAAAATCACATGAACATAAAATGCAACAATGTAACATTGTGCCAAATTCCAAGTTGCAATATATTTTGTACATTAAGATAATTTTTTTTAAAGTAGTCACTTTTTCCGCTATACTATCCTGCAGACAAAAGATGTATTTTTTCAATGTCTACGAGACCAAAAGAAGCGATCCAGTGTCCAGGAGACAAAACCAACATTGAAGAGTGTCCTACAGACAAATTTCCCTATCATCCCAATTGATTTCATGGCATTCTTTTGGATTCTCCGCCTGATGCCGAGAAATGATCCTCATTGATATGCAATTAGCATATTGTGCCATAAATAAATCCCTTATAAGGGGATCTAGGTATTTAATGATATATGGAAATAGATATCCCACATATATCCCTAATTGCTATTGAAAGGACCGAGTGACCAAGAGTGGGGGTGAATCGGAAACTCGCTATGTGTACCAAATTTGTCAAAACATAAAATCGAACACTCACACAACTCCTATAGTAATTCTAGTGGTGATCACACTAACAAGATAATGGTCCTATGAAAAGAACAACAACTTAAACATACTAGTTGATCACACATGACAATACAACTCCTATGCAACCTAGTAATCAATGACACGTGGAAGCAACCAACAAGCTAGCAAAGGAGTCTAGTTATGCAAAGCTACAAGATAATGAACTAGAGCACACAAACATGAGTAGCACAATACATACAAGGGTGATCAATCATGCCAAAGCAACTCCTATACAAGCTAGTGATCAAATGCGGAAGCTAAACACTACTAGCTAGCAAGGAGTCTATTCATGCAAGTCTACAAGGTAATCAACAAGAACAAGGTAAGCACATAAGCATGAATAAAACGATATGTAAGTGTGAAATGTAATGCCTCAAAGTAAGGAGTATGAGTAAGAGTAAGAGATGACTCATGATATTTTTTCCGAAGACTCAGAAAGATGGCGCCTTCTTCTACCCCTTGTTGGACCACTCCACCCGGAGTACCGGTCCCTCTCGCCATTAAGTGGAGTACTCGCACACGAGCCCACAATCACTCCCAGAGTGAAGACATGGTTGCGTCACTGCTGCTACCAAGGCACAAACTCACCTCTCGCCTCGCATTTGTGCCGTCAAGTCCGTGCACGTCGCCCTGTGCTCGCGGTGCTGGGTTTGTGGTCACTGCCTTGCGACCGCGCCATCGAGGGCACCGATCCTTGTGCCATTGAGCCCCGACCTCGTCACCCTATACCCGCGTCATCGGGCGTGTCGAGACCCATGCCGCCAAGCCCCAACCTCGCCGCCCTGTGCCCGCGCCGTCTTCTCCACACACCATCCTCGACGAATCCGACGAAATTTTGTTGGGAAAGCCGATGGCAGCGACCTTGCTCTGCTTTGCTCCGCTCTCCAAACACCCACGCCGACGGATCCAACGTTGCCGATGACTCCCGTATCACCACCGCCTATATCTTTAGTCGCGACGACCTCAATGAGAGCAGCCACTATCGAGTTTGACCATAGACGAAGAAGGGGCGTACAAGGGCACAAAGATCATTTTCAATACTTTCATCTGAAAAATTATATTTTAATAGCAGCGGTGTGTTCTGGACAATTTCTATAAAATCATAGTGTGTTACAGACGAAGTCGAAATTATGAGTGTGCTGGTGACGAAACAATCGTTTGTTAGTATGCCACATACAATTTTGCCTAATGAGTTCGATCATCTTGGTTGCACCTTTCTTGATTTTTTTTCTTCGTAGGACACTTAACTTTTTGCTCACACCTATCGTGATTTTTTTCTCTCAATAAACTGAGCAGGACAAGCTATATTCATTCCTTCTATATCTTACAAGTTTTAGAAGCAACCGTTTCATTAGTATGTGCATCCCATTACCTATACTGTTGATAAACACCACAATTGTGACACTCCAACCAATATAAAAGGTGACACGACTTCAACTCAAAAATCTGTTGACTCGCGTGTATTTGCGTGTTGGTTGAACTCTCTATTCTCACATGCACATATATAGACACTTCCTTCCATTGTGTTCCTACAAACAATTGTCATCAACAATGTTGATTATTAGGCTTCAATCAACCGCAAATTTCTTAATTTCTTTTCCAGTTTGTTGATTTCACGAATGAATAACAAATAATTTATCAGAGAGCTATTAACTTATTTATGAAAGATATGTTAGTTCAGCATATTAGTGTCTGCAGTTTAGTTCAATTGCTTTTTTTAATTGTTGAAAAAACAAACTACAAAGTTGTTATGCCAAGGACTAAAAAATGATTGTTTGGAAATAGTGTTAGAAAATGTCTTATTTTATATTTTTATTATAGATCTTACCACCATTCTTCTTGGTCCACTCTTTTTCTGTTGTGAGGAAACTTTTGGTGCACTCACCTAAGAGTAGGGTTATTAATAAACCTACAATATTTTACTTCAAACAATGACCCGACTATGTTGGATGTAGTATAAGTGAAATTCTATGAAACACACGAAACATGCAGACTAGAGCACGTGCGGCAACGCCCGTGCGATAATTCTAATTTATGTTTTTATATATATGCACATGACTTTATACACACATATCATTTTTTATTTGATTTTGAAGTGAGAGAAGAGGATATTCAAACCATAATTCTTTTCTTTTCATGTGAGCAACCATCACACGTAGATCTTTTATAAAAATCATCTTTCTTTTATTTTACATGGGCTACATTAATGTTAGAATAATCTAACATGTGGGACAACCGATTGGCCAGCAACATTTAGAATTTTAATGATGCCATTGTTTCGCGGTTCCCCACTGCCCAGTTACATTATTGGACAGATTTATCATTTGTAGCAGCAGTCCACTGAACTGCTAGAACGTTTGAGCTTATTGGTAGCGTCGTGGTTGATCATATGATAATTAGAAGAAAGATGACTGCCATTCCGTTAGAGTAGTAGTAATCATAACTTTTGGCACTTGAACTAGATTGTGGGCACCTTTTAGAAGTATGAAAAGTTGGTCATGATGATAAGAACTGTCTTAGTGCTCCACTAACCAAATGCAGTTCTGGAATCGCAACCTCCTGTTTTTACACTAAATGTTCACAGCTTAAACGAATCACAAGACTCACAGATTACCTCACGAACAAACTAATGGGAAAATTATACAAGACGCAAAGGGCACAAGAGATACTGATATCTAGAAATTGCCCCCGTTAAACTGATACTCAAGGTTTCTGTTTCTACATACACGAATGGCGCCTTTTTCTATTGTTCCTAACATTGCAACTGATGTTCTCACATAATAAACCTACAAGGGAATACAGCTCTACACATAAACTCTAGGCCTTTCCCCATCAATTATCTTACACTTGCTACAAGTCACAGGTCAACAGAGATTCGCATCTGGATGGCACATAATGCGCTCTAAGCTATCGTCCACAGCAATGCCATATAGACGGTAATAAGTTTCCACCCACATCGGAGTGAGCCTTCTTGATCATCAGTTAATGTGACCATCTGATTTGCATTTTACGGAAGCAGATGACTCAGGTGACATAACACCATTCACCGTTATTTGGGGCTGCTTGTCTACTTCCACAGTTGGGGGCTGCTTATTTAGCTCAACAGCTGCATTTACCTTCTGTGCTTTCGGATCTGCGAGTTTGTCAGCAGTTTTTTCTGAGCCTTGCTTATTGGCAAGTGAATGCTCGTGCAACAATTCTAAGCGCTTGAGAGATGGTATGTCTCCATCGCAATACCTAAGCCACATGTTTCTGTATGCAGCTTCCAGGCCACGTGTGAATCTCTCTCCATCACACACTGGTGACTTCATCATCAGCTCACGGAGGCTCATTCTCAGTTCTTGCAAAGCAGTAACATCTGATGCCAATTCTAATGCTAACCTGACATATTCATCCTCTGTTTTTGCAACCAGCCTACCCAACCCTGCAAGAGCAATAGCAAATTTTGTCAATCCACAATTCAATACACAACAACAACAAAGCCTTTGATCCCAAGCAAGTTCGTAGGCCAGAGATAAAACCCCGAAGAACCAAAGCAAAAGGAAAAGTAGCAACACAGATTAACATTACCTGTTTTCAAAATGTTCATATTATTTATATTATTTTATGGCACTATTATTTGTAATTAACATAACAGAGCCATGAAAAATGAGCATTCAATGTATGTCATGTATAATCATGCAGGAGAAAGATAAAGCACAACCTATAGTTGTGAGGCATGAGTATCAGATACATACCAACTTTGCTGAGTAGGCTGACACCAACATTATGAGCATGGACTGAACCAGCCATTGTAACACATGGAACGCCCATGTATAAAGATTCACATGTAGTGGTAGTTCCAGCATACGGAAATGTATCCAGGCTACAAAGAAATGAAACCAAATTCGTATTATTGTCCCAGAAGATCCTATATGAAAACATATTTAAGATCTGCGAACAACAAGAAGAAACGATAGCTCAAATCTATGATGGTAACCAATGGAATCTAACTTTTAGAAGAAGATTTGGCCCACGAGAGATGATGGAATGGGATGAACTCCACGAACAGATTGGTGGAGTAGTGTTAACAAATGATAAAGATAAAGTGAGATGGATACTGGAACCGTCAGGGAAATATACAACCAAATCATTATATAGGCATCTGTTGCATCCAGGTGCACATTACACGTCAATGAAGATCTGGGAAGCAAAGATCCCTTTGAAAATAAAAATTTTCATGTGGATGATCAACAAAGATAGATTGCAAGCTGCAGAACAACTAAAGACGAAGAACTGGAAGGGCTCGAAATACTGTAAGATGTGCAATAGGGTGGAATCAGTGACCGACCTAATTTTCAAGTGCCCAGTAGCAAAGTTCCTATGGTGTAGCCTTAGTGAATGTTTTGGTTGGAGTATTCCTGGGTCGATCTCTGACATAACATGGATATAATGGCAAATAAGAGGGATAGTGAACATGTAACTGCCGTAATAGTAGCAGTGGCATGCTGGTCGATTTGGCTTTATAGAAACAATTATGTTTTTAGAGATGAAATTATTTCTAACCCCGAAATTCTGATTCATAGAACGGTGATTTGGATGCAGAAATGGAGCATACTCAGCAAGGAGGAGCCAAAACAGAGGATCCAATCTGCGGATATTAGAGTGCAGCAACACACAAAAGAATATGGAGGGACCAAGGATAAGTCTGGAGTGGGTTAAGCATCTTCGTTCAAGCGGGCTAGGATCGTGTTTGTTAGGTGTAGCTTGGGAGTGGCCCAGTGTGTTCTCTCTATTTTGTTTGACCGGAGCTTCTCTTTGTAAGCTGGAAACCCCAGTATAACCAAATGTTTGTTGCTTTCGTTATAAAGCAGGGCTATAAGCCTTTTATCTAAAAAAATATTTGTGTGGAAGCTGAAGATTCAAACAATGTAATGTATCTGCTAGCATAGATCTACCCATTTATAGACAGCAGCATGCCGAAAAACTAAATTAAGCTGAACCTCAATGGCAAGAAGAGCAACTGTGACACAACATAATTGCTCACCTGATATCCATAAGAGAATATGCCTGCATGTGATCATAGTTGAGATGGATGAGTGGCAACAAATCAACTCTTAGTGACTCCAAACCCAACTCCTCTAGCGTTGACAAAAATTTCTGCCTGATACTGTCACAGCTGAATGGCTTGCATTTAACCACAAGCCTGGAATTAGGGACTGCACACAATATTCGAGCCCAAACTTGCAATACCGTTGGTGTTATCTGCCAAAAAGAACGCTATATGATATGACTGCAATTTAATGGACAACTGAAGTATTCAAGTGCCAAATTGTCACCTTTGCTAGATTGTTAAAACTCCCAAACGTTACAAAACCATTTGAAATGGCTGGGGTGGAATGAACGGGCCCAGCTTCTGGGGAAGGAGTATAACAAAGAAAGCTTTCAGGAAGGCGCACCAAGTCTTCGACATGCCTGTATAAAATTTCTGTTATGAGCCTCTAGATATCTGAAAGTGAAACTATGAGTAGCATGATCAGATAACCATTTATCAAACATCTCTTACTTTTGTCTTGTACTAGGTGGATCAGCCAACGAGTCTGTGATCCGATAGTCAATTGTTGGCAAACCTGTAGTGTTAGGGTAGCCGATCCAGGTAACCTGAGTGGAAATAGACATTTAAGTTAAAAGAAGCCCTCTTTCAGCTAATAATCAGATAACCATTTATAAAAAATTCTTGAATGTTCAACTAGACAGGCAGGAAAGTATACAATCATATTGTAGCAGATAAGCTCTGCAGAAACAGACATCCAAGTTTACAGAATGTAAGAAGAGGTATGAAATTAAGTAACATATATGCATCATGAAGCACCAAAGTACCTGAATAGGAGCAGGTCGGCATGCCATTGTTCCTAACTTATTGTTCGCCGTATGACCAGTAAGTTCCACAAGTATGTCCACCTTATCCTCTCTCACAAAGCTAGCAACCTTCTTTTCATCAATGCCATATATATCTCTCCACAACCCACCCTTTTTCAACACTTTATCCTTGAATCTAAGTGTCTTGGCATCTGCCTGAATAATCATCAACGAAAGAAACTATGAAGAAAAATATGACAAACGAGAGAACAAAGTATAGTAAAGAAGAGCAGATGAAAACAAGAAGGTTGCATTGACAGAAAAATGATTAAAGCAGTGCAGATGTAGATGCTAATGCTAGCCATACATAAATGGGATAATTTTCTAAATGCCACTATAAAGATCATGCAAGCAGGAAAGACCATGTGGCACTAGATACCCAACATCCAACCACTGGACATTATATTTCCAGTTTACACATGCGTTGCATTATGAGCTCAATTTCCATACACAAGTGTAATTACCTATCATGTTGGCCACTGGATTACCAAATCTGTTTTCATAAAGGGATGTTTTGTGTGCTTACTTTTCAATATAAAATTGGTTCGTGGTGCCTAAAGCAAAGCAACCACTTCGCTATCGGTGTACTTCGCTATCGGTGTATATATCAAAAGGAAACAGTTGTATGTACCTTCACAACACCAGAGTAGACAATCACTTTGTAATTTGTGTACTCGTGGTGTGTAAGTGGAGCTTCAATGAAGTACGATACAGAGTGAGTAAAGTAATCAGGGGATAAATAACCAATGATCAGTGGGCGATCAGCAACTTTTGAGTTATCCCAGCTAGTATATTGTGGATACAATTTCATAAAGCGCTTGCCCCACTCCCTGTGTAATAGATAAAAAGACAGTGAATAGACACTCAATGATGACACATGGAAATAAAAAAAAACATTCTGTCATGTTTATTGTAAATATAATGACCTGTGAGCATCATAAAGCTTGTCGTCTGAGCCCTCATCAATATAGTTCATAGCAAGCAAGCGGTTCTGGCAAAATGAATTGTTGTGAGTTTTAACACATAAGGGAGAATCTAGAGCGCCAGCTGTTGCAAAAAGCCCTCATCAATATAGTTCATAGCAAGAAAGCGGTTCTGGCAAAATGAATCTAGAGCATCAGCAATTGCAAATGGCTTGATACAATTAACCATATGTCCACAGAAGTCAGAGGACATCAAGAGAACAAATAAAGCAAAGGTAGAAAGAAATGAGAAAACTATTTGTAGATACTTAGCATTTATGATATGGATGCAGGTACGAAAAAATTATCTGTAGATGCTTAGCATTTATGATATGGATGCAGGTAGTTCATCCAATTGGGCAACAGCACTTTAGACTTACTAGCTGTAACTAATAAATAATTAAAATATTATACAGGAACCCCGATATCTTAATGAACACAATCTGGGCCAAAAGCAGAACCTGGCCAGCATTACGTGAGTCAGGGTCAATTTGAAGACATCTCTCATAAGCCTGTATTGCTAAAGTAATACTTCCAGCATCTCTGTAAAGAACACCTAGGATGAAAGCAAGGGTCAATTGTCAGATAATAATTCCAATATTACTGAGTTAAGACGGAATTTGGAAGTCAATAAAAAATGCAATATTAAAATTAGAAGGCAAGAAAGGTAAAAAAAAGAAGAATGTTTAGAATACTCTACTATCAAATGATAGAATTGAGTCCCACATGAAAACTGTTGGTTGGTGAAATTTGATTACCTAAGTTATTATATGCTTCAGCATACGAGGAATTTGCAATTATAGCCTTCTCAATCATGCTTGCAGCAGCATCCATCTTACCCTGTATGAATTAATGAACACATACTTAGGTAAGGTAGAACCACATAGTAAGCAGACAATGACAACAAGAATTGTGCTAGAATAATATGATAACCAAAGAACAGACCTGAACGGTGTAGACAACTCCAAGGTTGTTTAGTGACTGAGAGAAATTTGGCCTAATTGATAGGGCCATCTAAAACATACAAAAATAGAAAAGAATCAATACCAGTCCACAAATACCTAAACAGAAGTGTATAATTAGTTTCACTTACTTGATAACATTCAACAGCTTTGTCAAGGTTGTCCCTGTCCTTGTATATTACTCCCAAATTATTGCACGCTTCCGCACAGCGAGGATTAAAGTGCAGGGCTAGCTCATAAAAAACAATAGCCTTCACACATCATGGAAATATATAATATCAGCAAGAAAGGTAAAATTTGATTGGTACAAAAGAAAATTAAAGACAATTTTTAATAACTAACCATCTCAAAATCCAACATTTCACCATATGCAACACCAAGATTGTACATAGCATCAGCATAATGCCAGTTGTAGAACAGAGCTTTCTTGTAATATGCCACGCCTTGATTGATATCACCTTCAATTTTTACCTGAGCATTTTCAAAGTTTTAATTGATAGGTGAATCAATCACAATCAAATGCAAACTCATTGATCATCAGACAAACACCAATAGAGTAGCAGGCTATAACTGAATAGGTGGCATCGGTGATATGTAAGCTAATTCGCTTTTCAAGGTCAGTCAAGACTAATCATATATTGCCAGTAAAAATTCACTAAGCCCAACATAAAAATGTGCAGACGAGCAAATGATAAGCAGTAAATTTGTCTCGGTAAGGGCAACAAATTTGAATATGACTAATTTTTCTTGTGTTTGTTTGTTTTGCTCTTGTGTTTGGGTTCTTCGGGGTTTCATCTCTAGCCTATCCCAACTTGCTTGGGATTAAAGGCTTACTTGTTGTTGTCGTTGTTGTTATAATTTTTCAAAACAAGGCTGGGGTGGAGTCGTTCATTCTATCAGGCATGATCATTACAGAGAGAAATAAGGGCAGATGATGGTAACCACCAGACGTCAGTGGCGGACCCACGGGGTGGACCGCGTGGGCCGCAGCATACTCTAAATTTGGCCCAGCCCACGAATGAGACATGTATCGTTCTGGAGGGAGCGTTGGCAGTTGCCATGCATTGATGATCGACGCACGACGCTAGGGTGAGCGAAGGCACGTCTCGGTGTCTGCGACAGCCGTCTGCTGCCCCGTGCCCACGCGCCGCTGCCTCTGTTCGCCTGGGAAATAGTCTGCTGGGAAAGTGGGAGACGCCACGCCCACGCGCCGGCGCGCGCCTGCCCCGCCTGGCCGCCTCCGTTCCGACGTTCCCCGTGACGCGCAAGCCGACACACACGAGACGACGAGACCGCCTCTGCCCTCTGCTCTGGCCCTGGTCTGCCCCGCGCCCCCTCCTCTGTTCGCCTGCGACACGCGCCGGCGCGCGCCTGCCTTGCCTCCGTTCCGGCAAGCACGACATCGCCTCTGGCCGAGCGTCAACGCCTCCGTGCTTTGTAGCCAGACTGCCAAAGAGGTATTGAAAATTGCAATTTCCAAATCCTAGTGTAATTGAGGTGTCCGATTATTGGATTGTGGTAAATTTAATTGGGGAATTGGTGTGTCGCACTGCTGATTGGAGATTCATTTGAAAATTTAGCTGTAGAATTGTTGAACTATGAAGAGGGATGGGGACATTGCTTCACTTTTCCGAAAACATGTAACAAAGAAGCTTGTTGTCGCACCATCTGCATCTCCTTCTCCGGCTCAAGCTGCAACTGTAGGAGATAGGGACAGTCAAGAGAAAGAGACAATAATTTCAGACATTGTGAATCCTAGTCCTGTGTCGTCTTCTTTGATTTTAGAAGAAGTTGAATGTGTACTGCCACCACCGCAACCATCAGCACCGCCGCCGCCACAGCCGGTTTATGATATCAACCGTCTTCCACATGATCCAGGTGAAAGGTTGCCCATTGCAAGTTATAATGTCAATGATCAAGATGCAATTAGAAGAGCATATATTCTTTTTAAGCCACTGAAACCTATTGGACATGAATTTCCAAAGAGAAAAATTGGAACTAGAGATCGTTCATGCTCTCCTTTATGGCTATACAACTATAGTTGGGCTGAATATAGTGTTAAGAAGGATGCTATATTTTGCTTTGTTTGCTACTTGTTCAAAGAGAAAAAAGGGGGCAAAGGGGCAGATGCATTTACAATTCAAGGTTGGAGAAATTGGAATATAGGAGGTAAAGCACTCCTGAGACATATGAATTCTTTTGCACATAAGGTAGCTCAAGAAAAATGCATTGGCTTTATGAATCCTGATGCCGCAATTGATGATAAAATTGAGAAGTGGAGTGATGAGGATCGTTGGCTTTATAAGATCAGGTTGACTTATACACTTCGATGTATCACATTCCTTTTGCATCAAGGATTAGCATTTCGTGGACATGATGAAAGTGAGGATTCCAGCAACAGAGGAAACTTTCTTGAGCTATTGGATTTTCTTGCATCAAATAGTGAAGAAGTGCATAAGTATGTTCTTCACAATGCTCCAGGTAATTGCACCTTAACCAGCCCAAAGATACAAAAGCAAGTTATTCAATGTTGTGCCATAGAAACTAGAAAGAAAATAATTGAAGAACTTGGTGAGGAGCCCTATGCAATATTAGCTGATGAGTCTAGTGATATATCACATAGAGAACAACTAGCCCTTTGTTTGCGTTATGTTGATAAATTGTGAAGGCCATGTGAGCATTTTATTGGAGTTGTTCATGTAGATGATACCACCTCTTTATCACTTACGGAAGCAATTGAGTCTTTACTTGTCAGTCAAGGTTTGACTTTGAGTCATGTTCGTGGTCAAGGTTATGATGGGGCTAGCAATATGAAAGGTGAAATTAAAAGGCTGAAATCATTGATAATGAAAGAGTCACCTTCTGCTTACTATATCCATTGTTTTGCACATCAACTCCAACTAGTACTTGTTGCTGTGGCAAAGGGCAATACTGATTGTAAGGGGTTTTTTGATCAAGTATCTCTCTTGTTCAGTATTGTTGGAGTTTCTTGTAAGCGTCATGGAATGCTTCGAAATGCTAGACTTGAGCAAATTGCTCATGCACTTGATTGTGGTGAACTTGAAACTGGGAGTGGATTAAATCAAGAGATGGGATTGCCTAGGCCTTGTGAGACTCGATGGGGCTCCCATTACAAAACTATATGCAACATCATTGCTATGTATCCTTCAATTCATGATGTACTCATCACTCTTGGAGATGATCCTATACATAAGGCTGATTGGACAAAAATACATTATGTGCTTGGAGCATTTGAGTCCTTTGAGTTTGTTGTGGTTGCACACTTAATGTTTCTTATTCTTGGGTACACAAATGAGTTATCCGAGTGTTTGCAAAGAAGGGAGCAAGATATTCTTAATGCAATCTCTCTTGTTAAAATGGCAAAGAGTAGAATGCAACAATTGAGGTCTGATGGTTGGAGTCAATTCCTTCAAAGGGTCACCTTGTTTTGCAACAAATATGGTGTCCAAGTTCCTGTTATGGAGGATAATTATGTGCCTTATGGAAAATCAGCAAGATGTGCTTGGAACCAAACAAATGATGATCATTTCAGAAGAGAAGTTTATATTGGGGTGATTGATCAAATTAGCCAAGAGCTTGATAATCGGTTTGATGAGGTCAACATGGAGCTGCTATCTTGTATGTCAGCCTTTGATCCTACCAATTCATATGCTTCTTTTGATGCTAAGAAGGTATGTAGGCTTGCCGAGTTCTATCCTAATGACATCTTCGGCTCTGATTTGCTAAAACTTGAAATGCAACTTGATGGTTATATTCATGTTATAAGACAAGATGCTAGATTCAGTGGCATAAAAAGTATTGTTGACCTCTCTGTTAAGCTTGTTGAGACCAAAATGCATATAGCTTATGATTTAGTTTACTTGCTTCTCAAATTGGTGTTGGTTCCACCGGTGGTGACGGCAAGTGTCGAAAGAGTGTTTTCTGCAATGAATTTCATCAAAAGCAAGTTGAGAAATAAGATGGGTGATAGTCTTTTGAATGATTGTCTACTCAATTTCATTGAACGAGACATTTTCTTTGAAGTGGATGAAGAGAATATAATTGAGACTTTTATGGCTTCTAGAAACCGTAGACCGGACAAGAAGATTTAAATTGTAGGTGTGTAAGTTTCTTTTGTGCGTATTTTGAATCTTAATTACCGACTTCATTAGTAAACTTATATTTTATTACCATATTATATATTGATTCAACTAAATTATGTATCAAAATTTTGTTGCGGCATACTCTTCGGCTAAAAGCTGGGTCCGCCACTGCCAGACGTACACAGCAAACACCAAAAGGAAATATGGTTTGTTGAAATAATAAGGAAAGAGACTAGCACCTTCGTGCCCAAGTCAGTTAATGCTATTGCCATGTTGTTCTTAGCAATCTCAAAGTTGGGGGAAATAGTCAAGCACCTGTTGCAGAGTCAAATTACAAGAAAAATCATTCCAATATGTCCTTCTTGTATATTGCCAGCAATTTAATGCTACCAAAGAATCACAGGTTACCTCTCATAGCAGGCAATCGCTGCTTCTAGCTCTCCTCGGTTCTTATATATAACTCCCATGTTGCAGTAGGCTTCAGCATACAGTGGTCTCTCTAATGCAGCTTTCTCATAACAAGTAAGAGCCATATCAAATTGCATCATCTCTGAATAAACCACCCCAAGGTTGTAATAAGCAGGCTGCATTGCAGATGCAAGACATCGTCACCATATAAAATTGCTCATTGAAGTAAAATATCAGTGACATGGATACAAGCAAGGGTTTATGACGGTACCGCATAGTGGCTGTCTACTTCCAGAGCTTCGCAATATTTTTGGATTCCCTCCTCTGTATTACCCGCTACCTTCAAGCTAGTTCCAAGATCAGTCAACACAATAGCTAGAAATTCAGCAGCAGGTTTGTAGGAAGGATCCGCCGCTTGAGCTTTTCGATATGCCTGATCCATTTTTTTTCAATTGAAACCATTTTAGAATTAGAAATATCAAGCTTTTCTGACTATATTATGTCAAATCATATATGCTTTGGCAAAGATGGTTAACAGAATTAGAAATATCAAGCTTTTCTGACTATATTATGTCAAATCATATATGCTTTGGCAAAGACGGTTAACAGAATACAGTACAGGCAAGTGCAAAAAGTATGAATTGAGATAACAGATCTTGCGAGAGTTAATAAGACAGCCAGGGAATAATTTTAATCATCAGCATGTTTAAGGTTAGGTAGGATCCATTTATCTAAAACTAGTGTTAGCAACAAAGGCTGTCACAATAAAATCAGTTTTCAGTCACATGCAAATTAAAGAACAGAAAGAATGCACATGATGAATCTTGAAAATACCTCTGCAGCTTCGATCAAGTGACCCTCATCTTTGTAGATCATTCCACAATGCGTAAGAGCGCACGCATTTTCTGGCTCAATTTTAACAGCCTCTCTGAAGCACTCAATGGCCTGCCTGGGCAGGCTCTGTGCCTGGAGGCAAATCCCTTTCCCAATAAGGGCCTCCACGTTGGTGCCCTCTTCAAGCACAACGTTGTACAAGTGGAGGGCATCAGCGAACTTATTGCGCGACCGGAGGATGTTTGCATATCGCAATGCCTCCTTCCCTTCTAACTGCTGCTTATTACCTGGAGAAGCGCCACCATTGCGGTCACAAGCAACACCATTGCACTCCTTCCCTTGAACGGAGTCCACCGCAGGCTGGCCCATGAAAGAGCGACAAAAAGAGTAGCCTACTCCTTATTTTCTGCAAAAAAAAAAAAAACAGCATGGCTCTATCAGTTCAGTGCGGTCACCAAGAATTCCAGTTACAAACATTGGCTTTGTGTGTGTATGTATGGGTGTGGGTGGGTGGGTGGGTGTGTGTGTGTGGGGGGGGGGGGGGGGGGGGGGGTTGCATCAGTCAAAAGAAAAAAAAGAAACAAATTTAGAGCAGGGGAGGGCTTGGTGCGGAGTAAGGAGGTTGTACCCCCGAAACTCTTTTTGGAGCAAACACTCAATTGCACAGCAAGACGTCCTTTGGTATCAGCCAATGGAAATCTCTAACGCTCTCAGGAAGAAGACCAACAACCTAACCGAGCCTATGGTAGGAGAAAAGTAATCCGCAACTAGATGGAGGTAAGCAAAGCAAGACAGATTTGTTCTTGATTGAGAAAACACGCTCTTCGAACAAGGGAACTCATCTAAGAAAGAGAAAGCAGCTTGGGTACTCACCAACGTCCCCGAAGTAGAGAACCAATCGACGCGCTCGGGTGGCAAGATCCCCGCTGCGTTCCACTGAAGCGATAGTTGAGCAGCGCCGCCCGGCGGCAGCGGACAGAGGAGCCGTGACCTTGAGCCCCTCACGTTCTTGTCTTCCCCTAGTCAGCAGACCGCAAAATCTTGCACCTCAATTATTGTCTTCCTCATCTCAGATCTACAGAGAAAGATGGCAAACCGTGATTCCTGCAACGAGAGAGAGAGAGAGAGATAGAGAGAGCACACCCAACGCACAGGAGGGGAGGCGGCACCGGATTCGCGCCGCGAGTTGAGGATAAAGGCGGCCCGCTTCGCGCCGCGCGTCGAGCAGGGGAGAGGATGCAGTAATGTCTCCACGCCGCTAGTCGAGGTAGAGGCGGCCGGCTTCACGCTGCGCGTCGTGGGGGAGGCAGCTAAGTCGTGGCCGGGGAGGTCGCGACGGCTCCTCCTCGATCGGGAGGCGGCGGCGGCGGCGGCGGCGCGAGGTCGGGGAGAGGAGAGGGACGGGGATCCTCCGACTTCAACTGCGGTCACTGACATGTGAGCCCGGCCCCACACGTCATTGACTACTGCACGTGTGCAGTTCAAGTCAGAGTATCCTCGTCCAGAGGCGAGGGTTTCCTCACGAGGCCGGGCTTTTCTCGCCCGGGAAAACAGGCCAACCCCGGGCCGGGCCTTCCCTGCGATTTGGGCTTCCAAAGGCCTCAGTAGGCTTCCCAAGGCTGCCTTCCCCGTGGGCTGCCTACCCGGCCCGGAATTTGGTCCAAGCAATTGGAAATCGGAAAGCCAGTGGATCAAAGAGGCCCGTCGAACAAATCGTAGGACTAAAACGGCTCACAAGCTGGCACACCCTGTAGACAAACCACCGACCCTGATTACCATTAGTATAATGGAGAATTAGTACCACATCGTGAAGCTAACAGGGACAGAGCCGACCTAACCACCGACCCTGATTACCATTAAGCAAATTTGAGACATGTTCCCACAATAATATTAAATTTATTTTTTGTGGGAGAAGGGTTCATCATAGTGACTTGCCACTAGGATCCTCAAGTGTCGCTTGGGCGTTGCACTACAGCCCTTGCTTGGCGCACCCCAACTAAATCATATTCAAATTTTGATTTAGAAATCTTGCAATCTGATGTGGTGTGATTTGGAGTAAATTTTGGGTTTAATCCCATGCAAGGAGAATTGGGGTGCCTGAGGCATGTTTGATCACGTATATTGCTTGAACCTGCCTGAAAGGACCGACCTGAATGAAGCCAGAGTGCAAGGCCCGTATGAATTTAAGGTTGGCCAGGCACCGATGTGGGCCGACGAGCTTTTCCATTTGTAGGCCAGAGTGGGCTTCGTCATAACAAATAGACGGCCCAGGAAGTCCTTTCCTAACTGTGTTCGAGTGTAATTTACGATTGTTTTGGGTTAGAAAATCTGCAACCCAGTTCGTTTGCGATGATGTGAAAGAGGAACAGCGGCAGCCACAAGTCAGCAGGTCATCGTGATCTTGCATGGTAGAAGCACAGCAGTTGACTGATCGATCGCTGCCGCTGAGCTGCCAGGGAAGAGTGTCAATGTAAAATGGCTCGCTATTTTTGCTCCAACGGGGCACTCGTGCATCTTCTTCGCTTCGTCCAAGCTGCCGGGTGCACCGGTACCCGTACCACGAGAGCGCACCCCTCTGCTACTGCTACTGCTACTGCCTGTGCCTCAGTCAGTATCCAGCGGCGAGCGAAGCAGAGAGGACATGCATATGCACATGGCCACCACAGATATAGATTTCACATTTTCATTTTCTACCTCTACCTCTATACTAGTGATTACGAAAGAGCTTGAGATTTCGTAGCATGATACACCACCGACCCAGTCCCTAGGCTCATGAGTTTTCTCAGATCGGCATCATTTTTTCTTATTTCTATCAATTAATTGGGCCGGCCGATTGATTTAGAATTTAGAAGACTGAACGACGGACCTTCTCTCCGACACTGAACTTCTGGGCCCAACGGCTCCATCCATAGTTCTATTTCCATTTCCATTTCCATTTCCCAGTCCTGGGACGGCAAGGAAAATGGTCGGCGGCGGTCGCCGGAGCTAGGGCGGTTCGGTGGCGTCTAGGTGGTGCGCAGGTTATTATTCAGGTACTGAGCTCCCTCACTCTCGCCGCCGATTTCTTTGCAGATCCCGCTGCTCATCCACTCTGTTTGCGCTAGTTCAGGCTTTTGCATCTTCGTTTGCGGGGATTTTGATCGACGGAAGCGCAGCTTAGCTTACAGATTCCTGTATCTTGGTGCTTGTTCATGTGCGCTCTACCACATGCTTTTTGGTTCTGAACAGGTCCCATTTGTTGGCTTGTTGTGCTGTTGTAGATTTGTAGGAGTGGAGGGAGAACGGTGGAAAAGTGAAATAGGGGCAGTTAAACAGGAAAGGGGTGCTCAAAAGGATTCCGATCTGTAAGCGCTTTTGCAAAAGTTGGTTGCTTTCAGAATAGAATCCTGGAAAAAGGAATTCCTTCTATATCTTCCTCTTATTTCTTCGTTGTATGGACAATTTAGCAGCGTGCGGTTCATCTACTTTTAGCCACTCAAAAGCTAAAGCATACTCCGTAGATGATAAGAAATGACAGCTCAACTACTTGTCATACAAGGAAAACACGATGAATCAGGGTTCGCTTCGGGACTTTGTCTCAAGTAGTAAGCATGAAGTGATATAATGCAAGATTCGAAGTTGTGAACCTACAGTATGAATTATGAATGCTGAGGACAGCAAGATGCCAAATTATATAGGTCTCTAGGCCGACCTAATCCAACTTACCTGCTACAGATACTTCTCTATATTCTTGAACTGTTGTTACGGTCACAACTAGAAACCTTATGTGGCTGGTATTACTTTAGAATTGTCACCATTAAAGGTAGTTTCACATAAACCTTGCTCCATCTCATCAGGGGTTTCCCTCTTTGAAATAAATTTTATAGCTATATACAAATTTTTTTTTTTTTTATTCTTGCAAATGTGTCAAAACTATCTTCTATTTGATGAAAACGAGTCAATATCACAAAGCATACTTTCCAGCTTGGAGCATGTATCGTTGGATAGTTACATCATTGATCTTTTTCATGAGCAGACAAGTCCTCTCTTCTTCACATTTTCCAACTACTATTCTTTTAGGAACCTTTTCTGAGCACCTCTTCCCTCGCTTCATCTTTGAGGGGGTCATCCCCAACTCATCATCCACCTATTCCCTCATAAACAGGCCATCAGATACCAAAGTGAGAATCAGGAAGGGCTGGCAAGAAGATGCTGAAGAAATTGCTGCCAAAGACTAAGAGCAAGAAGAAGAAGGAGGCTGCCTCCTCTGCTCTGCCCACTTTGGATCAACTCCATGAGGTATTTCAGCCCCTTCATACCTAAATCTTTGCTTATCTTCCTTGTTCTTGAGCTTTTCTCTCATTATGCTTTTGTTTCCCAAGTAGTAATATACTAATATATCAGCAATAAGAGTACCGTAATTTCTTTTGGTGGCAGTAATAAGACTGGCTTATTTGCAGTTCAGCGAGCTTTAGAATTTTTTTTGTTCTCGAAAGAAGGTTTAGAAGTGGAACTATGACCAATTGTTATATAGAAAGGAACAGTTCTATTGAAGTTAATGTTAAAACCAATTTCTTGAAACAGCACTATCCATCTTCAGGATCACATGAGCACTGTAATGTGATCATGTAGGTTTTTAAATTCAATGATTTTCCAGAAGACAGATTGGTAGAGAACAATAGAAGTCCTTTTTATCTGCAGGAAAAAAGAAAAACAGAAGTCTTTCTTGGACGAAGCTGCCACCAGCTGTAGATGTTGACCATTAATTAGGAAGCATGTGTGTCGAAGATAAATTCAGGATATTGTATCGTCAATACTAGTCAAATTTATTCAGCACGTGATCATTTAAAGACATAATAAGTGTAGCATTTGCTGCCAACTCTACCGATGGATCTATTTGTGGTATTTATCAAGGTTATGGCTGCATTTCCCTCAAACTATGCCTGCAATGTCAAAATATTAGCTTGCTACCTAAGACTTACCATCCATGTTGGTGTAACCTTTTTTACTGTTCATGTGTGTAGACTCTAGAGATGTTGGAGAAGAAAGAGCGCTTCCTTCAGAAAAAGAGTTCTGCAGAAATCAAAAAGGCCAAGGATTATACAAAAGCGAAGAACAAGAATGGTAACCAAGTTTCTTTGTCTGTCTTCCATTTTGTTACAGAATACGAGAATTTTCTTAACACACAATTGTAAAAGGTTGCCAAATCTGATTTCATTGCTTTTTCGTTTCAGAATTTCAAAATCTTTGACACTAAAGAGCTTAACATGATCACAATACTTGTTCCCCCATTTTGTTTTTGTCAAGAACCAACATTGATACTATGCCTTGCACATAATCCACCAATGAATATGCAAAGTAAGAAATACTAAAGTGAGGACAATATAATTTTCCTTACCTTGCGGTTCTTTTCAGCATCTGTTAATCGACTTCTATGACAAATACCTTGTTATGTCTTGCAGCTGCAATTCAGTGTCTGAAGAAAAAGAAATTGTATGAGACACAAATTGAGCAGCTCTCAAATTTTCAATTGCGAGTTCATGACCAGGTAACAGAAGATAATTGTGCATACTTTCAAGATCTTTGATCTTGATTTAGGTTGCATAAAATTGATATGACATTATTCTTTTGTTAGATTATAATGCTCGAAAGTGCAAAGGCAACTACAGACACTGTTGATGCTTTGCGCTCCGGATCATCTGCTGTCAAAGCTATTCAGAACTCGTTGTAAGATTCCATTTCCCTTTTTTGCTTCTACTAAAATGGGTTATTAGTCTGCTATATACTAAATTTACAAGGGTTGACATTTCTACTTTTCCTCCTGTACAATGAAAATTTGTTCTCCATTCAAT
Organism: Eleusine indica; assembly: GCA_030378355.1. NCBI lineage: Eukaryota > Viridiplantae > Streptophyta > Magnoliopsida > Poales > Poaceae > Eleusine > Eleusine indica. The sequence continues at coordinate 55,244,390 of CM059494.1, forward strand.
ATTTCTGTCCAAGCACTCAGGGTATTTCTTTTTTTCATCTTTTTTTTCTTGTGTTTGTAAACTCCTGATGCTTTGCTCACTCATGAATCTATATAATAAAATTAATATTCCGAATAATTGAATGAACTGCCTGTGGTAATTCTTCAATAGGAATATTGATGACATTGAAAATGCCATTGATGAGGCGAATGAACAGACTGAGAATATGAAGCAGATACAGGAGGCACTCACGACACCAGTCGGTGCATCGGCTGACTTTGATGAGGTAATTCTCTTTACTTTTTTTTTTTACTTTAAAAGGATCTCATGTTCATATAATCTAAAGTCCATACAATTCATCAAAATGATTTGTGTGCTGTTAAGATAACTTTAAATGCAGCACCTATTTTCTCAAGGGGTTTGAATTCTTTTTTTTTCCCCATATTAGGATGAGCTAGAAGCAGAGCTGGAAGATCTGGAGGAGGAGGAGCTTGATGAAGAGTTGCCTGAAGCCCCGGTGGGGATATCTGTGCCTGTACAGCAAGCAGCAAAAGGGACATCCTCTTCTAAACAAGCCAGTGACTTGACTGAACTGACTAAGCTTCAGGCAGAGATGGCACTTTAGTTTTAGACTGACATTTGAAGATACTGGCATCATTTGCAACCTGTTTGTTTATTCACTGATATCCTGGTGCCTTTGTATATAACGTGTTGTAAATTTAGGTTGTTGTACAAGATCCCTTCCGACTGATCAAAGCTTTACCTGGAGACTGGTGTTTGTTGCACCTGGGATTCGCGGCTTCATAAGTGCTATCTTGGCCAGGGACATTGTGATAAAAATGAAATATGTTTCATGAGCGGTAGGAAACAATAATACGGGGAATAATCTTCGTGTTATACTATCTGTTTGTCGATCAAGATGTTGACGCGAAAGCAGTGAGGTGTCGAGGCGTGCCCAAGTCGGCAGTCCTCTATTGAAGCCGCCGGATGTTCGTTGGAGCTCTGTAACTTGTGCAATTTGGTCATCTTAAAAAGATTCCAGATGCATAGGAAGCGGTCATACTTGTCGACATGTCAAACGCTGGCCATGTGTCAAAGAGGTACGAAGATGTTTGACCACTATGCCAAATTCTATACCATCTTTAATCATCTTTTTTGAATAGTTTTTCTCGTTTGAACTCTTTTTTTTTTCTATCCATTAGAAAAAGAAAGGGAATCATCCTCCAATGTTCGAAAAATCAGGCTCCAAATTCCATAGTTGAACGTAGGACAAAATACTATGTACAGTTATGCTTGATTTCGACTATATCAATCCAAAATAATTTCTAAAAATATAACAAAGGTATAATAATTTCTAAAAAAATATAACAAAGAAATAGGTCAAAAAACGGAGCCATCTCTATGATGTTGTTTGTTCTCATCATATTTCGCTTTCAAACGTGCATCTAATGCTTTTGCCGCGTGTTGTCTAGAGCATATCCCACGTATCACATGTCCTTACAATTTGGATGCTATGACATGGACATTTTTACCATCGAACGGAGTAGTCAAATTTGCCTGTAGGATTGTGACTAGATATGAGATGATCATACTATAGTATAGCAGCACGATACCAGTGACACCTATGTGTGGTTTGCCTTATGGGCAGGTTGGCCGGTGGATTTCATTTACTCCTGTGACAGAAACAATTTAAGTTTATACTAATAAAGAAAAAAAGAAGGGAAACTTCAATTCTTGCAGGCTTGCAGCAATCAAACAGGATAACAACTGGTCTAGGACTAGGATGTTGCCGTGCTCGCTTTAACTGACACCCTGGTCCCACATGTCAGCCGGCTCAGAAACATCAGGATTATGCTACGATCACACAGCAAGCGCACACGTGAACGGAATCCCTCTTTGCTGGGAGGCACCAGAGCATTCGTCCCGCCTCGCCGCCACCATCGCTCACTCCCTCACCTCCCATGGCGACACGCCCTCCAGGCCGCACACCCTGATACCTAAACCCTAGATCCCACACACTCGCACAACACGACCCACTCTCACGCCTCCGTGTGACCGGCCGTCGTCCACCTTCTTTGTCTGTTGTCTCCATGGAGGCGGGGAGCAGCGCCCGGACGCTGGCGGCGTGCGTCGTCGGCGGCATCGTGCTGGGCGCCTCGGTGCTCGCGCTCCACCTCTCCGGTCCCGTGTCCATTCCGTCTCTGCCGCCGGTCGACGCGCTCCGGCGGCGGTTCCGGCGCCGCCGCCGACGCCCGGTACGCGTGTACATGGACGGCTGCTTCGACATGATGCACTACGGCCACTGCAACGCGCTGCGGCAGGCGCGCGCGCTCGGCGACGAGCTCATCGTCGGCGTTATCAGCGACGAGGAGATCAAGGCCAATAAGGGCCCGCCCGTCACGCCGATGCACGAGCGGTACACCCAAACCTTTTGATTTCACCGCATCGTTTCAGTTTTCCTCTTCTCTCGTGTGATGATGTCCGGTGCAATTCTACCACATGGTTATGCGACACAGGTCATTTTATAATAATTCGATCAAATTTGTCTATGAAAGTAACGTTTAGGCCATAGCCATCCACGCTGAAGTCCCAATTAAACAGTTCAATAGTTCAGCAGCTCAGTTTCTAATTTCTGGGAAACAACTACTGGATGTTGCTTCGCCTGCTCCCGGGCAATCTTTTTGTGCAGACCAACTAAGTTTGTCATCAAAGTTTAAACCTTTGGCCAATTTGTGGGATCTATGTTTATTGCATTCTGATCACCTAGCTGGCAAGGTAGCTCTGTTCCATTTGAAAATACTAGCTGAGAATGTTCTCACACGCCGAAGACACTAACCATAAACCAATTAGTCTATGCTTCATATGAATCCAAATAACATTATTTGTGAACGGGCCTCATGACTTGAAACCTTTACATAGAAAAGTATGATGACAAATTGAATTTTGACACCAGGTATGCCCAGACAAAACTGGTTTTTAAAAAACTTGCATACCTGCTAAACTACAAATTTCTTACAGTATATCTTCTGCAGTTTACCCATAAAGGGAATATCATGTGGTCTCTTGTGCTATAGTGGCAGTATGTAGATATTCGAATGAATATGTGCTCAGAGTGATCACACCAGCGTTTATAGTTATTTCTGATGATGTTTCCCTTTTTGACAATACAGAATGATAATGGTCGGTGCTGTGAAATGGGTGGATGATATTATTCCAGATGCCCCTTATGCCATAACTGAAGACTTCATGAACAAGCTATTCAACGAGTATAACATTGACTACATTATCCATGGTGACGATCCTTGTTTGCTACCAGATGGTACTGATGCATACGCTCTTGCCAAAAAGGCTGGCCGGTATAAGCAGATTAAAAGGACTGAGGGAGTGTCGACAACAGATATTGTTGGTACTAATTCTGCTTTAGTATTTCCTTTCCTGTAGAAGTGTGAAACAAGGAATATGTCTATTTGAGTTCCATGTAGAAGTGTGAAAGTGAAACTAGGAATTCTGATTGAATGTTATAGTTATTGTCCAATATTGCAATTGATTTTAGATGTATCTTTTCTCCAACAATTCTTTGTTAAACTTATATAGTGATGATTGATGTAAATATTTTATACTCATGAGTTATATCAATCTTATCTTTCAACATGGCAGGAAGGATGCTTCTTTGTGTTAGAGAGAGATCATCTTCTGATGCCCACAATCACTCTTCTCTACAAAGGCAGTTTAGTAGTGGACATGGTCAGAAAATTGATGATGGTGGATCTGGAAGTGGGACTAGAGTATCTCATTTTCTTCCTACATCCAGGCGAATAGTTCAGTTCTCAAATAGCAAGGTACCTCTTATGTAGTTTCACATACATTTGTTTTTTTGTAACATACTTGTCATACTATGTTGATACGAAAACTGAGAGTCAAAATTGCTTACTGGATACCTTAGCTTATCATGAAAAGTATTTTTTTTTCATGAACAAAGGGAAGCAAAACCTGACACATATCATTGAATTATCAGAAAAACTAATAATCTAATATGATTGTGAGTCAACTCTTCACCTATTCACCTGTTGATTACATGAACGTGGCATTTTGTTTGCTATAGCGTACTCTCAATTCTTAGGAGCCTGCAATGGCTGCATTGTTTTACTACATAGAACTGAGACTCTGAATATGGCACTTGCTCTTTGTGTTAACTTTAGACTTTTGCAATGCAGGGTCCACGCCCAGATTCTCGGATAGTGTACATAGATGGTGCATTTGATCTGTTCCATGCTGGACATGTTGAGGTAAATGACAATCCTTCTCAGATGCTCACCCACCTCAAACGGAAAAATAACTGCATAGAAAACCACATCTATTCGGACGTCCTTGTATTTATAGTTTCTTCCATGTAGATATTGCAGTAAATGTGTTTTTTTTTTTGCAATAGAGCAAATAGAGTAACACTTCCAAAACACATTTATTCGGACGTTCTTGTATTTATCGTTTCTTCCATGTAGATATTGCGACTTGCTCGAGAACTTGGAGATTTTCTACTTGTGGGCATTCACACAGATCAGACCATAAGGTTAGTATGTTGATTTGCTTTTTTTGTTCCCCTCTTTTGGTTATTGTAACTTCATTTCATCTCAGCACATGTTGTTTACAGTGCATATACAATCAATTCTTTAACATGGCATTCATCCATATATTGGTGTTTACTATTGTTTCCAGTTCAACACGAGGACGGCATCGCCCTATCATGAACCTCCATGAGCGAAGTTTGAGTGTTTTGGCTTGTCGTTATGTTGATGAGGTGATCATTGGTGCACCATGGGATGTTTCAAAAGACATGGTAAAATATCTTTTCTGTTCTTAATCATATTATTTTTTCGTATAAGATGCATGCTGCATCTTTTTTGTGGTTGTTGCTTGAACGTAACCCCATAAGGCAATATAACAAATACATATACTTGTATTTATGCTATGCCATGTAACCCCCCAAATTGGAAAGGGATGCCTGGCGCTGTGGAAGAGTCTCGCCACATGTCGTCCTGGGTTTAAATCAACCTCTTTGCAAAATAAGCAAAGCTGTTTTGAAATTCCCTCCCATGTGTCCAACAATATACAGGTAGTTTTTAGCACAAGCTGATGGAGATAAAAATTTAAAGCTCATGTTCTCTCATCCATGGGTTGATACAGATTGACTTAATCTCATAGCATGCCAGCTTCCGTGGGTTGATACAGACCAACCAAGTCTCAGCACGCCCATAAACTTCCATTCATTTTTACATCGAAATTGTAGTTTGGTTTTAGACTAGGTTTGCGCTTAGCTTATCTAGGCCCTGGACATACAAATTTGGTTGATATCTTACGGAGATTTCAAATTTCAAATAGGTATAAGCCTATTAGCATGCCTTCTTCCATTTTGGATGTGCTATTTACATTGTTTGGAGATAAATTATGCCCAGTTCCTTTGGAAGCATGAATTGAATTATATAATTTACACATTTTTTACTTAAAATACAATTTATACATATTCATAAGTACTACCATATAGAAGCGCTACCCATACTTAGTTTGACAAAAATGACTCTATACTAACCTTGAAATGCTAAGAGTCAGGAAAGACTAAGATATGGGCAAGTATGATTGTATGAGTGCCAGTTCACTAGCAATAAAGAAGAGCAAGCAATGATTGACCATGAACAGATCCTCATTAGGCCATATCCTTAATAACCTGAATTTTTTCCATAATCTTGTTCTTATCTCTTCAACTGAGTAGAATGATCTTCGTTTGAGAAACTGACCTTGCAACTTAGTTGCAAAGGTAATCTTGATTTATCTTATATTTGGTCACATTGTCCATGCTATGCTGCAAACCAAAACACAGTTGGTCTCGATGCTTGAATTTCTTTCCCAAACAAAAGCATCCCTTTTGAGCATTATGCACCAGATCAGTTTTGACCAAGATCCCCACTGTTTGCATTAAATCACCATTAGAAGGCACAGACCCAAACATTTTTTGAAGGTTAATGCTTGACCCTTTCCTTTGGAACAAAATATATGGCTTCAATGCTATCATACCATGTAACGAATTGACACCCAGTCCATGCATATGACTGCCTGCTAGTTGTAACTATCAGGTTTTGTGTATACCTGGAGACTGGAGTTACCTAACTTCCTTCCTCTTTTTTCCTGCACAGATTACCACATTCAATATTTCACTTGTTGTTCATGGAACAATTGCTGAGAACATGGACTTTATGCAGGTAATTACGTATTTTTATTTGAATATGCAAATGCACAGCACTGATAACTAATAATTTTTGCTTATGTATTTTTCAGGATGATTCAAATCCATATGCTGTTCCAATGGCTATGGGCATTTACCTTAGGCTTGAGAGCCCTTTGGATATTACTACAAGCACTATTATCAGGAGGATAGTCGCTAACCATGAAGCCTACCAGGTAACTGATATTATGATGATGCGTTAGCACTTGAGTGAGACCCTTGCATTTATACATTAAATATAGGATGTTTCCTGGGACCAATCTTTTCCCATAAAACAATGTTCAGCAACTTGTATTTTAGGTGTGGAGTTTGGTATGTTGTTTATTTATTCTGGTCCATTGATCTGGTCATCTGGTGTGGTCTGCATTCAATTTTCTTTGTACTTTGTGCAGAAGCGGAATGAGAAGAAGGAAGCCAGTGAGAAGAAGTACTATGAGGGTAAAAGGTTCGTCAGTGGAGAGTAACTTATCAGTTTACCTTGCATGAAGATTGCTGTTTAGATCTCTTGGGATTTCAACTTCCTTCAACAAAGGCAACTCTGGTGTTATCTGCAGTTTTACCTTTTTCTCAGGATCTTTAATGTGTTGCTGATATAGCTTAGGAATTTTTAGCTTGATGAGTTCAGAGGTGTTGACACGAGGTGATATTAGAAGCATTCCCATCGTTCCTTAGGTGTCTCCCCACCTACTTTCCCCTTGTATTTTTTGTAGGGATTTTCCCCTTGTAGATGTGCCTTTGACGGTTGTTGCCGTCTTCAGTTCCATATGTGATCTATATATTTTTTTCCCTTGATAGAATTTTGCACTACAGTATGAATCTATGAATGTTTAGCCTGATTAACTATTTGCTGCTAGTGTTCTATGTGGCATCTTGTATCAGTCCTTTTCGCTAAAACCTGGTTTGAGTTCTGTTATGTCGTTGAACTGGAAATTGGACTGACGGATACGTGTGGAGTCGGTGATAGCAAACCATGTTTGGATGGTACACCTGGATGAACGTGGGTTGTTGGCACGTTGGGATCTGATGATACGATATATGGATCTGTGAGTAACTGAATCTTGCTTGACAAAAGGTTGCTGCCACTCTGCTGGACCTGGACTCCTTGCTTGCTTGTGAAAGGGACGCGCTACCTGTGATCAAATAAATGAAATAATAGCGTGCCTAGATGGGGCGGGCTGCTGTGCTGCTTGGTGCCTTGTGAGCAACTCTAGTGATACTGTGTCTGACCGTTGATTTGCTTTGCTTCCCTGCGTCGGGTCGGCTTTATTTCGGACTATGACACCTGTCTCCTATTTTCTTGGTGTCCTGGGGATCACATTCACATGTTTCTATGCCAGTGACCTGCACCATGATGCCGCAGCTGTGAAGTGAATGAGTCATGACTTGTGAGCACGCCTGCCTGCGTTGAGAGACTCGAGTGCTTGTTCTGTTTAGGAAATCATTTGGCTTCGTTTACGGGGGAAATCGATGAAGAAACTGTTCTCCCGTCACCAGCAGTTTTGCATCATCCATTTTCTCTTTTTAAAATGTTATCCGTCTTTCCTTCACTGTACACGTCCCCACATCAAGCATTAGATTTCGATGCTGTTCAGTGGTCAAATCCAGGATATTTGCACGACATGGCATGGAGGTCATCGTCGACGGTCACAACTTTTGAAATATGTGGCAATTTTCAGAAACACAGCTATGTGAAATGTTTGGCAATTTTCTCACCTGGGGGTATCACCATTTCCATTGCTCTTCAGTAGTTTTTTTTTTTCCTGAACTTTCATCATCGACGGTCACGGAGCACCTTTAGCAATGAACATCATGAGTAACGCAAGATAAAAAAGAAAGTGGCGGTGTTGATGATGATAGAAGAGGGATTGATATAATGCCGAGACGAGGTGTGGAACAAGGATGAAGATCCAGCTTGCATCTTCCAACGACCGCCTCTGACGAGCGATTCTATCACATGGTGGCCACTGGATTATATGTCCACGTCTGTCACCTTCCTTTTGTTCCATTTCCTGCATAATGTATTCCACGATTAATTGCTCACCTCACCTCTGGTTCGTTTTTTTTTCATGCAACTTGTAGCTGCCTTTATACATATAATGATATGTATGGATCGTGCACGAGCATATCTTGATTTTATAGGGAACTTTAAAATGTAATTTTATATTATATATTAGAGATTTCGATAAACGACTCTACAGTCAATCAAACGCTCTCTCCCTCGATGGATCGATCCTTGCATGTGCTCTGCTTCTATATGCATGGGACTGAACACGTAGTACTGATTACTGAAGAATTAACTAAAATAGTACTCTAAAAAAACTAAAATAGAGAGAGCAGGTCAGCTTTTGTCCTGCAGCTGAGCGTGCACCTGGAAGAAGGAAATGTAAAAGCCTCCTGTGAAGAGCTTTTGGCGTTAACCAACGAACTAATCTCGTTAACTATGATATCGTAGGCCTGCCAATCAGTAAATTAACGTATCCCGAGAGGTCTGAAAACTTGTAACCACGTGCGTGCACGCTAGCTGCTCTTCCATGCAGGCGCGTATAAATGTATAATAATCCTTGCTTCATCACTCCAGGACAAGCGCTTTGCACGTACCATGCCCGTCTCACTAGAAGTTGACATCTAGCTAGTCCTGTAGGCATCAACCTAGGGATGACGACTAATTTCTATCTGCTAATAATTAACAAGTAATAAACTCCGGTAAGAACCATGAGAGATCAGGGTTGTTATATATTCGTCAACCTTTTCTCTGTTCCTAACATATTTATCAAGCAACATTTACCTCTTCTTTAGCTAAAAGCTCGCATGCTGATTTGACCTGCTGACAGAGTAAATTAACTGAACATAACGTGGAGGCGTAACGATATTCGTGGGCCACCTAACCACTGCACGTTCTACCCTCAACTGTCACCGTGGTGCAGCCATTTCTTTACATGCCCCTGTCATCCCTGCACCCTTTTTATCACGCTTGCACCCCAACTAACTTTCTCTTGCAACTGTAGTATAGCAGCATCATTTGCAGCAGTCAGCAGTACTGTTTTGTGACATGAAATGGTGGATCTAAAGCAATAGCAAAACACCTAGATTAGTAGTAAAAGTGATCTTGTGCATTGACTAAAAGTTAAGCAGACACTAGCTAGCTAGGGCGAATCCTTTCATCAGTTTCTGTACTATTCTATATCAGTACTCTTCTACGGAACCTGATTAATTAAGCACTTTGAGAGCACGTAGTTAGATGCAAATGCTAACTGTATTTTGCTTTCAGGGCCTGCAAACCTGTACTCATGCAGCGTAGCAGTAGCAGCTTTATCGACGTGATATTGTCTAGTGTCTTTTGCTAATTCCAAGGTAGAAGATCTCCTCCTTTTTCTTTCCTTTCCATGGTGATGCACATGCAGAGAGAGAGAGAGGCCTGTGGTTCTGTGGAGCGAGTGGGCTGCTTGCCCCCATCATGGCCTCATGCATGCCTCCCCAAGATTCACAGACAGAAGCTTTTTCCACTTGGCTGCTTGGCTGCGGTTCAAAGGAAGAGGAGGCTCAGCACTCAGCAGTGCTCATCAGATTATATGGACCAGTCCCCTGTTGTTGCTGCTGCTGCTGCTGGTAATTAGTGCGGCAAGCAGGAGCCACCCGTGCGCAATTGCACATGCTACGACATGCATGGGCAAATCGCCAAGACCCACCATGTTATCGTTTTCTGTCTGTGGTCCTTCCACTTCTTCAATTCTTAATCCTGGGTCTGCTCTGCACTTTTTCTTTTCCCATTTCATTATGTTTTTCCAATGTGCTTCTTTTTTCATTGTAGACTGAATAGTGTACTTATGCTTGGGGTTACGAAGAAAACTACTAGGGGTGAATTTCCCTAAGCAAATTACTACAATAATTACTCTATGTTTACTAGAGCGAAAGGGCCCCATGACTTATTTGAGCACTTCAGATGTCATTGTGGGCATAAATTCCTTTCCATTTCAGTTAGAGACATGCAGTTAAGTGATTGTAACTTCACATCGTGGCCCGGCAGCTTCGTACCACCAAAAAGGGGGACATGGAGAGGAAATATCTTCTAAAGTAGAGGGCCATCAAAATCGATTTTCCTCTTGGACACCAAAAGGAATGGAGAAGATCATGCTGTCCATCACAACAAATTTAACAGCCGCGCGCGGTGTGGTCGTCCCTACAAAGCTTTCATTTGAAGAAAAATGTTGGTTCTTTCCACAATGGAATCCGGACACCTCTTCTATGTGGTTCCTATGTACTGGTCCATATATAATCACTCTATTAATTATCTTGTCAAAGAAATAGCAACCCAACAAAAAGACATCTTTGTATAGTAGAGTCATCCTCTCTACTCATGGTTTGTAGTACCTTATTCCCGTACTACAACCGGAAGGATTGAGACCATTTTCTTAAAAAGAAAAAACTAACAGTCAACTTAGTGATCGTATTACACACTACTGCCGTGATTCCACCATTCAAATAACCTTCAATATTCTACTTGCCATTCAGACAACGTGTTTATCTGCTTCTATCATCACAATAAAGATTTTTCTTTGATGAACTAAAACCCTAAAGTGAATTGAGCTCTACTTGTAAGAATTCTTTATATGACTAATCATCTTTGAACAAAACAATTAGTGAACTGGGCGCTAATAACAATAGAAAAGCTACATCAAGTGAAATGCTGCACCTTTTAGGAGGCCGGCACTTCCTCCTCCTCCACCTTGCCGTACCATTTGACACACAATCTCACTCACTCTCACGCTCCTCACAGCTCACAGCCCCTACGGCTGAGGCGTTGCTGGTGCTCCTCTCCTGCTTTGCCCGCCTGCCAAGTTGCCTTGTTCCTCGCACACGCGCTTCCCACAGGAAGCAAGCATACAGTTTTGCTCTCCTCACCAAAGAGGAAACGCACACAGCTCTGGCCGTCCTCTATCTCGTCTCGTCTCGGAAAGCTGATGGCATGAAGCAACCTGCCAAGAATGAGAGCCTGGGCTACCCCTGCTACAAGTAGAAGAGCCCCGCCCACCGGATCGCGAGCAGGAGGAGGAGGAGGAGGAGGATTAGGGGATGGGCAACTGCGGGACGAGAGAGGAGAATGCCGTCGTTCCTGCGCACGCGCAAGGTAATTCTTTCTTCTTGCTCTGCCTGTTGCTGCCTTCGCTTCCTCGGATTTCTTCCGTACTTACTGTGCTCTCTCGGGATCGGCCCGTCGGTGATTGTTGGGGATACCTGTTGGGCGCATCAAAAGTTACCTTGGCGGATTGTTATTCCTCGGTTCCTGGCTGGCTTGGTGCGGAATTGCCAAAATACGATCTTTGCTTCCGTTGAGAGAGATGGATGGTTTCTGCCTTTTTATTTAGGTTTATATTCAGATTGGTAGTTTAATTGCAAAATTTGATTTTGGCTTGGATCCTGCTCCATATCGACATCGTAGAAAGGCGGGCTGGCCGGCCACTCTGGACTGAAATCTCGTGCGAAATTTGGTCTCCGAAAGTTTGATTTTGTTTACTATTTCTTTGAGCTGGGTCTTTGATCCATTGTTTCTGTTCCAATCCAAATCTTAGGCCTTTGGTTTTACAATCTGCATTTCCTGAAGTTTCATCCGTTTTGGTGGCGCAATCATTTTATTTATTTTTTCTGTTATAATTCTTGGTGTTGATTTGCCCTCTCTTCTCTGCTGCGTTTTTTTTGGGTCAAGTTGTGCTTTCTTCATCTTGTTGATTTTTGTGTCACAAATTCTACTTGATTGTGTACACGGGAAAAATCAAAGGCACTTTCCCCAACGACACTTCAATTTCTGTGCTCTGCTCTCCAATTGACTTCCAATTTTGTAAGGTTAAAATATCATGATCCTCCAATTGAACAAACATAATCTCATCTAGTGCCACTTGCAATTTTTAAAGCAATTTCGAGGTTTTCAATTACCTGAAACTGTGCAGCAGATCTGGTCACATTGTACTGTTTACCCTTACTGTAATCAATTTGGTCATGTATTCTTCTTCTTTTTATTTGCTTCCCACTGAGAAACAAGTACAGTAGAACGTATTATTGTAGGGAAAAAGGCCACTTAATAGATGCTAGTGGTTACAATGCATTCATTTCCACTTGATCTCATATTACTTTTCAATATTCTGGACATAGATTATTTTCATTTTAGCATTGTAGTAGCTATTCTATCTTTCTGCAGTCACTATTTCCAAATGCTTATAATATAGTGTGAATCCTAGTGCACTAATCTTTTCCTAATATATTTGTCGCCATACTAGCGATATAAAACAGGATACATGAGGATTTCTTTTTAACTTCGGTTCTGTTGATACCAATGGATAATAACTAAACTCTCTCATTGTTGTTTGAATCTCATGTTCTCAGTTCAGCAGCTCCACTTGTTACAAAATCCTACCAAGAGCACAAATGCAGATAGGAAACACACCCGCACCTCATCAGATACAAGTGATCCTTCAACACCTAGGAAAATCGAAGATGCCAAGAACATTTCCATTTACAACAATGTGATTTCCTTCACATTGTTTGAGCTCGAGACAATCACAAAGAGCTTTCGTGCTGATTATGTTCTTGGTGAAGGAGGATTTGGGACTGTTTACAAGGGTTACATAGACGAGAATGTCAGGGTTGGTCTGAAGTCATTGCCTGTTGCAGTCAAGGTGCTCAACAAAGACGGACATCAAGGGCACAGAGAATGGCTTGTGAGTAGCTAAGTTGTTCAATATATAGCATGCATTACTTTCCGTTATTTGCATGGACATGTGGAATGAATAACGATTGGTACAAAAACATGACAAATGTTAGTTATATTTTCCTTTGTCATATATGTACATTCTTTGTATGGCACATGCACAAAAAGCACGTAGCCGTTATCAAGCTCATGTCAGCAGCGAGCATGCTCACAGTTAAGCGCATATTCAGGGTCTCCATGCAAAAGTTACTTCATTGATGTGTCTTGTTTCCATATCTGGACTACTTTTTGACACTTTCAGTGGTGGAGTGTTTCTATTTTTCGTTGAACTAAAATATATAAAAATATGGCTGTAAAGAATATTTTTATATATAAAAATATGGCTGTAAAGAAAGAGCATGTGACTTCTTAGCAGCTCTCCTGTGTGTTCGAGAAGAAAAGAAAGAAAGAGCATGTGAAGTTGATACACTGATAGTTATCCATTGGTTTCATCTACAGATATAAGTGTAACCCTTATTGTGTACTTGTTTTTGTGACTCTTGTAACTTAAAAAGACAGCAGTGTACTGAAGCATGCTTAGAATTAAACAAAATATCTCACTGAAATGGATTTGGTTGCAACCCATTAACAAGTTTACCTGACTGCTAGGAAAATGCCAACTTTCGTGCGCATATTACTTTGATGATTTTTTAGCATATTATTAACCTAGAAAGTAAAATTATGTATTGTGTGTTTCTCAAAAAGATATGAAAAGCTTGGCTCATTTTTTGTTTCTTTTGCCAGACTGAGGTTAACTTCCTGGGACAGTTAAGGCATCCAAATCTTGTAAAGTTAATTGGATATTGCTGCGAAGATGACCACCGGCTGCTTGTCTATGAGTTCATGTTTCGAGGAAGTCTAGAAAATCACTTATTCCGAAGTAATACTTCTTCTCTTTATCATAATATCTGCTGCTTGTCTATGAGTTTGTGTTTCTGCGACTTCTCTTTTCGTTTTTAAGTATTGGCATTATTTTTCTCTATTGCCGTCCATGGATGACATTATCTTAAGCTCATAAATTAATTAATGATGCAATTGTTTTTATTCAAGTATTTCTGGTGTGATATAAATTCTCTCTCCAGCAGGTGGTTATGTATGTTTTTTTTATCTAGTGCCAAAGGACTCACCATCTTTAGGCTTAAAATATTTACATCTCATTACCAATATTTCTTCCAATGAAAAGCTAATCATCTGGTTCTTGAACTTGCTGATAACTCAGCATCCTGGATCATTGTTTGCTTGGTAAATTATCAGTAATACTTAATTATTGGTGGCAGCTAGTTCCTGGGTACCATATATTTGTATCCGTATTTCTGTTTAAAATTTGAAGGAAACTGCAAATTCAAACTCATGGCATCTTTCTTTTCTTTAGGTGTGAATCCACTGATACAAATCCAAATATTTTTCTGCAGGAAGATATAAAATAAATTTTGTTCCTGTGAATTTCTTCTGTGTTTGTCATTGTAGAAATGTTTCTTCAAGCTTCTCTTGGTCTGGACTGTAATATTGCCTGTCGCATTTCTATTTTCCTGACACTTCATAAAAATGGTCAATGTTCACCGCGGAGAGAAGATTGTATGCAATTTATACAAATATTACTACGTATGACATTTAATGTTGTTAGTGTTTCTCATGGTGGTCATTCACGATGAACTTGTATTTTTTGTCGAAATATTTTTTTCTGACCACATGTTTTCTTTATGCTTTCTCAGAGACAGCTTCGTCGTTACCCTGGGCTACTAGGATGTCAATTGCACTGGGAGCTGCCAAAGGGCTGGCCTGCCTCCACAATGCTCAAAAGCCTGTCATCTACAGAGATTTCAAGACCTCAAATATTCTGCTGGACTCAGTTTAGTGCGCTACTTTATCATGCCTAGTTTGTTCCTTCTTTTCAGTTCTATGCAGATTCACTGGAAATACATATTTTCTGACATAATGACACTTTCTTTTGTTTATATTGCCACAGGACTATACTGCTAAACTGTCTGATTTTGGCTTGGCAAAGGCTGGCCCAGAAGGTGATGAGACCCATGTATCGACTCGGGTGATGGGAACTTATGGTTATGCTGCCCCCGAATACGTGATGACAGGTACTTTCCCCATTATTAAAATTTGTTTGCTAACTGAGTTTGTTACAAGATATCAGCTGATTGTTTTGATGGGCTTTCGGTGATTTAATATTGTGTAGTCGTAGGACTAATGGTTTTAATCCAGAAACTAATGTCTTTAAGACACATTTCTCTCTTGTTTCAGTTCTAGAATATTACCTTATAAAACAGGGCCTGGTGACAGTATTATTTCTACTGCATGAACTGAAACTACTATCATTTACTGCTTATTCAATACTGGAATATTACCTTTTAGCAAAATTACAACCAATCAACACGCGAAGATGCAACATTTGTTTCTTAATTTTTCTCATGTAAATACCTAAAATGTGCAGGTCACTTGACTGCTAGAAGTGATGTCTACAGCTTCGGCGTCGTCCTTCTCGAGCTCTTGACTGGGAGAAAGTCTATTGACAAGTCACGGCCCAGCAGGGAGCAGAGTTTGGTTGACTGGGCCCTTCCGAAGCTCTGTGACAAGAGGAGGCTTCTCCAAATTATGGACCCTAAACTGGAGGGACAATATCCAGTCAGAGCCGCTTACAAGGCTTGCAGCCTTGCATATTACTGCTTGAATCACAACCCGAAGGCAAGGCCGCTTATGAGTGATGTCGTTGAGACACTCGAGCCACTGCAGGGCAGCGGTGGAAGTGATGGAGGTGGTCAATCTTCTGGCCTTACTGACTACAGAGTTCGCCGCAAGCTAACAGGGAACATTGTCCACTACAGGGCCATCCCAAACCCCAAGTGCTCCCCTGCTGTTCCGACATGCCGAGTGAGGTGAGGGCGCGTTTTCAGTCGCTGCTGGAATAGGTTCAGTTGTACATTGCAAGGTCGAAAAACCATGGGTGGTGTGGGTGCATGGATGCACCTCTGCTCTGCTGCTGCGTGCGTTCTGCATTTTTTCTGTTTTTGGCCTTCTGGCTAGGCTTAGCCTTTGGATGTGTAAATTAGATCTGCGTGCTGCTGCTTGTAAGGCCCTCTAATTTTCATTGTGGTCTTATGTATGGTCGACTGAGTGAGCCCAGCCAAAACCGGCGGGTTTAACCCTAGAAATGAAAGGCTGAACTAAGAGAGGTTGGATGGTTGATATAGCACTTGGTGGTGTTCAATTGATGCCTCTTTTCAGAATTCAGTGTACAAGTGCTCTGTCAATTTTCTATTGACAGATATCCTGTCACTGGGGAAAACAATAACTAGTTGGCCTGCTTTCCTCATCTAACATCTTAGTGGCATGACGTGTTGGTGCATTCCTGTTCTGGTGCTTTTTCTGGAAGGAGAATCTAGATGTCTGAAGTCATGGCGTTTTCTCCTGTTTCTGTTGTGCCTAAAATCTGTATCAACGGATCTGTGTTCTTGGGTCTACATTCTCTAGGAATGGCCTTGAGATGACCATAATTTCCAAATATCATTGCGTGTGTATATTGTGAGTGCTTGCTTTAGTTACCTGTCGATGGAAGTGCAGGTAGCAACAGTTTACACAACATCCTGACTCCTGAAGCCCTACACATTCACTGACTAATCCATCCAGGTTGAGATCGTAAGCAGCTGGATTTATGTTGAACTGACAGCAGCGCCACCAAGCTATGTATGTATCCAGCCTAGTCCCGAGAATATGCAGTTATCCTCCAAATTGTCTGTCATCAAGGATGGAGCTGATGCCGTCTGTAAGCTTGGATGCCTCGTTCTACTCTCATCCACAGGTTGGAAGACGATGACGCCATTGCTGGATACAACGAAACATCACAAAGAAAAAGAAAAACTTAGTCAATAAAGAAATGAGCGCCTAATCGACCTGTCGAAACCGCAAATGCAATGGCGACAATTGGAAGAAGGGACCTCCTGTACCTGGAACAGCGAGGCGCGGGTCACCGTCATGCCGCCCGCCGCCGCGTCCATCTTTCCTCTCATTCGAGTACGGATCTGGTATGGATAAGCAGAGCTCCTGGGCGGCGGGGTATGAAGAGGAGGCCGCCTGAGCACCACCGAGGCGGCCGGATTCGCACCATGGCGGATGGCAGCCGCCGGCGGCGGCGGAGAACAAAACGTTTCGTAGAAAGCTCCTAAACTGTTTTCACTAACACCCCTAAAATGGAAAATACTTGGATCGCGGTCGATCCAAATATTTATATTTAGCCCCCTAATTTGGATCGCGATTAATAATCACGATCCAAATAAAAATTAATCGTGATCTAAATATTTTCATATAGACCTTTGCATTGGATAATAATATTACAAAATCGTCCCTCCGCGCTCCCTTCTCCCCAGGCGCATAGACCCCTGAATCGGATAATAATATTGCAAAATCAGATAATAATCTTTCGTTAGGCTGACAGGCGCATGACGCCACGCGGCCGGCGTGTCGAAGCTTCGTCCGTACGCGCCTCTGCTAGTGGCCCCTGCTCCCTCCGTCAAGAACTGCAAGCATTGAGCCCTGTTTCTCTCTCTCTCTCCCTCGTTCGATTCCCCTCCCCTTGAGGAGAGCCAGCTGCAGTGGTGTTTCATCCTCCTCGTTGCCTCGACGTCCCCGGCTCTCTCTGAAAACTGGAGCCTGCAATCGGCCATCGTCTTCCTCAAGTTCTAGCTGCAGTTCGAGCGTGAACTCCAGGATTCATTCTAGCCATTCCGTGAGTGAGTAATCCATCGATTCGTCCTCCTATACATGTCCCTCTTGCTTAGTATCGCATTTAATTCTGTTTAATGCGATCTGTTTCCTTCAACATAGCGGCCTCCTATACATGGGTTTTTCTTTTTGTAACAAACCTGGTCAGACGAAGATGCTTGGAGATGCTTGGATGGACCAAGCAAAGAATGGTTTTATGATAACAGATTAGATCTTTGTCATTTATATCAAAGATTTAGAATCTACCTGTGCGCCTTGTTAATGATGTTCAGGATCAGAAAGGGCTAAGCTATTTCAACTATAATATTATTATAGGAGTGATTCACGACCATTCATACGTCTGCACCATCCTGTCCATATAAAGTATAAGAACTACAAAGACAGTTGGATGAACATATTTTGAAGATAGATAGCTAACAGTGGCAAATTGACGAACAAGAGTATTTGAGACGTTATCAACAACACTATAGATGAACCCAATTCAATACACTGTGTAGCAAGAACTGGTCAAAAAATACAAACACTAAAATTTGCAAGAGAGAGAAGGGCAAACTTGCAACTAAGTGACAATAGCCAGTGAAAATCTTAGAGATTCAAGCTGTCAGAAATCTCAGAGATAATTATCACAAGGGTCAGATAGGTAGTTCCAACAAGACGGGCAAACGGCTACTCCACAGATTCTACAGCCAAAAGGCTACTTCCTCAATAGCGCTTGCTGATAACACTTCGATCCTCTCAAAACATCTCTTATATCCATGTCCTTGAAATGCTCTGGTACCAACTGCAGTATGGTATTACTTAAAACATGTACAAACAGAAATACAGCAATGAGTAAAAAGTATAATTCAATCACCTTATCTCTTTTTGGTTTTTTCTTTTGCTTCTTTTTATCATCCTTCTCATCCTCCCTCTCATCTTCCTTGTCATCCAGCTTCTTCCTCTTCTTCCTCTGATCTTCCTTCTCATTGGCTGAGCTAGTTGCTTGTTCCCCAGATTGCATCTTCCTTGATTTATTTTTCTTCACATCCTCCTCCACAACCTTCAGTACAGTGTAACATGTAAAATAAAATTTCAGCAGCAAATAACAGAACATTATTCATATTGATCAATAGCTTTGAAAGCCCAATCTTGCTCCCCACCGCGCACCTTTCTTGAATTCTGACTCACATTCTTCATGACCATCAGTATAGTGTTACTAAAAACATGTAAAATGAAAGTACAACATAAATTAAAAACATCACTAACCTGATGTCTTTGATCTTCCACATTCTGCAATGCATTTTCTAGATTCTTCAGCCTCTCCTTTCTGTGCTTCTTGTTATGCTTCAGCTTCTTCTTCTTCAACAGGTTTTCTTTCTTCTTCTGCCTCTCCTTCCTCTTATCCTCCTCCATCGTTTTATCTTTATCCTCCTGCACTACTTCAACCTTTTCCTCATCCGCCACTTCAACATTGCCCTCCTCCTGCGTCGCTTTCTCCGTGATCATCAGTATAGTGTTACTAAAAACATGTAAAATAAAAGTACAACAGAAACTAAAAACATCACTAACCTGATGTCTCTGATCTTCCTCATTCTCCAATGCATTTTTCAGATTCTTCAGCCTCTCCTTTCTACGCTTCTTGTTATGCTTCAGCTTCTTCTTCTTCAACAGGTTTTCTTTCTTCTTCTGCCTCTCCTTCCTCTTATCCTCCTCCATCGCTTTATCTTTATCCTCCTGCACTACTTCAACCTTTTCCTCATCCGCCACTTCAACATTGCCCTCCTCGTGCGCTTTCTCCGTGATCATCAGTATAGTGTTACTAAAAACATGTAACATAAAAGTACAGCAGAAACTAAAAACATCACTAACCTGATGTCTCTGATCTTCCTCATTCTCCAATGCATTTTTCAGATTCTTCAGCCTCTCCTTTCTATGCTTCTTGTTATGCTTCAGCTTCTTCTTCTTCAGCACTTTTTCTTTCTTCTTCTGCCTCCTTTTAGCTTTCCTTCTCTCCTTCCTCTTATCCTCCTCCATCGCTTTATCATTATCCTCCTGAACTACTTCAACCTTGTCCTCCTGCACTATTTCAACTTTGTCCTCTTTCTCCTTGTACTTCTCCTGCTGCATCACTTTATAGTTGTCAACAACAAATCTTCCAGGTACTGACTCAATTCTGATTCCGTAAGGATTTGCAAAAGTCTGCAGAAAAAGTGAGTTTTAAAATAGCAAAGTACTAGTCTATAATATATGACATTTAGTGAATACTTATTTAGCAACAGGAAGTTCAGATTTACCACAATCATGTGAAAGTTAATTCTAAATGCTAACATTGCTCTATCGCAACAGGTGCATGATGACAGTTTCAAATGTAACAAAACAGGACCTAAATTGTACCAAGAAAAAAAAGGTTGGCAAAAGTTACCTCCATTGCCATCTTCTTGAAAACCTCCCGACGTGTTTCGCCTCTTGCATTGTCCGACAACTCCATATCCATGTTGCGTAATTCTTGTCTTTCCTTCGTATTAATCTCCAGCTCCTTATCCCTAGATTTCTTTAACTCGGTGACTTCATGAAGCAGGTTTGAAGGCATGGGCAATTTTCCATGGCCCTTAATAAGAGACTCAACAACAGCATCATAATATTGTAACACAGAGTTTTGGAGGACTCTACCAAAAATTTTTTTAGCAAATGCACACTACAACATCAAAATCAAAGTAATAATTACAATTACAATAGTTACTTTTGACTGTCTCTTCATTGTCATCAAGGGAAGCAAAGAACTTCAACCGGTTCAAAGTATGTGCCAAATCCACATAAACGTCCTTGAGTTGGTCCTCACAACCAGGGGGGGGGGGGCATATACTGCCAAAGGAAGAAATAAGAATTTTAAAATTTCAACTTTATGATACTTTAGACATGAAGTTGGTTTCAATGGACTGGTATGAGCAAGACCTCTATGTAGTCATCATTTAAGCAAGCCAAGGAGCCAGATTCAGC
This sequence comes from Eleusine indica, assembly GCA_030378355.1. Taxonomy (NCBI): domain Eukaryota; kingdom Viridiplantae; phylum Streptophyta; class Magnoliopsida; order Poales; family Poaceae; genus Eleusine; species Eleusine indica. The sequence goes on from CM059494.1 coordinate 55,265,086, forward strand.
AAGTTTATCAACCACACCAAGCACATCAGTAAACACAGGTGGAATATAATAGGAAGATGAACCTCCTACAGCATCTAATTCACTCATGATTTCACGTATTTCGGCAACAATTTGTCGAAACCGCAAATGCAATGGCAACAATTGGAAGAAGGGACCTCCTGTACCTGGAACAGCGAGGCACGGGTCACCGCAAACACCAGCTGCAGTGGTGTTTCATCCTCCTCGTTGCCTCGACGTCCCCGGCTCTCTCTGAAAACTGGAGCCTGCAATCGGCCATCGTCTTCCTCAAGTTCTAGCTGCAGTTCGAGCGTGAACTCCAGGATTCATTCTGGCCATTCCGTGAGTGAGTAATCCATCGATTCGTCCTCCTATACATGTCCCTCTTGCTTAGTATCGCATTTAATTCTGTTTAACCCTGTCTGTTTCCTTCAACATAGCGGTCTCCTATACATTGGTTTTTCTTTTTGTAACAAACCTGGTCAGGCGAAGATGCTTGGAGATGCTTGGATGGACCAAGCAAAGAATGGTTTTATGACAACAGATTAGATTCTTGGTCATTTATATCAAAGATTTAGAATCTACCTGTGCGCCTTGTTAATGATGTTCAGGATGAGAAAGGGCTAAGCTATTTCAACTATAATATTATTATAGGAGTGATTCAAGACCACTCATACGTCTGCACCATCCTGTCCATACAAAGTATAAGAACTGCAAAGACAGTTGGATGAACATATTTTGAAGATAGATAGCTAACAGTGGCAAATTGGCGAACCAGAGTATTTGAGACGTTATCAACAACACTACAGATGAACCCAATTCAATACACTGTGTTGCAAGAACTGGTCAAAAAATACAAACACTACAATTTGCAAGAGAGAGAAGGGCAAACTTGCAACTAAGTGACAACAGCCAGTGAAAATCTTAGAGATTCAAGCTGTCAGAAATCTCAGAGATAATTATCACAAGGGTCAGATAGGTAGTTCCAACAAGACGCGCAAACGGCTACTCCACAGATTCTACAGCCAAAAGGCTACTTCCTCAATAGCGCTTGCTGATAACACTTCGATCCTCTCAAAACATCTCTTATATCCATGTCCTTGAAATGCTCTGGTACCACCTGCAGTATGGTATTACTTAAAACATGTACAAACAGAAATACAACAATGAGTAAAAAGTATAATTCAATCACCTTATCTCTTTTTGGTTTTTTCTTTTGCTTCTTTTTATCATCCTTCTCATCCTCCCTCTCATCTTCCTTGACATCCAGCTTCTTCCTCTTCTTCCTCTGATCTTCCTTCTCATTGGCTGAGCTAGTTGCTTGTTCTCCAGATTGCATCTTCCTTGATTTATTTTTCTTCACATCCTCCTCCACAACCTTCAGTACAGTGTAACATGTAAAATAAAATTTCTGCAGCAAATAACACAACATTATTCATATCGATCAATAGCTTTGAAAGCCCAATCTTGCTCCCCACCGCGCACCTTTTTTGAATTCTGACTCACATTCTCCATGACCATCAGTATAGTGTTACTAAAAACATGTAAAATGAAAGTATAACATAAATTAAAAACATCACTAACCTGATGTCTTTGATCTTCCACATTCTCCAAAGCATTTTCTAGATTCTTCAGCCTCTCCTTTCTGTGCTTCTTGTTATGCTTCAGCTTCTTCTTCTTCAGCACGTTTTCTTTCTTCTTCTGCCTCTCCTTCCTCTTATCCTCCTCCATCGCTTTATCTTTATCCTCCTGCACTACTTCAACCGTTTCCTCATCCGCCACTTCAACATTGCCCTCCTCCTGCGCCGCTTTCTCCGTGATCATCAGTATAGTGTTACTAAAAACATGTAAAATAAAAGTACAGCAGAAACTAAAAACATCACTAACCTGATGTCTCTGATCTTCCTCATTCTCCAATGCATTTTTCAGATTCTTCAGCCTCTCCTTTCTACGCTTCTTGTTATGCTTCAGCTTCTTCTTCTTCAGCACCTTTTCTTTCTTCTTCTGCCTCCTTTTAGCTTTCCTTCTCTCCTTCCTCTTATCCTCCTCCATCGATTTATCATTATCCTCCTGAACTACTTCAACCTTGTCCTCCTGCACCATTTCAACTTTGTCCTCTTTCTCCTTGTACTTCTCCTGCTGCATCACTTTATAGTTGTCAACAACAAATCTTCCAGGTACTGACTCAATTCTGATTCCGTAAGGATTTGCAAAAGTCTGCAGAAAAAGTGAGTTTTAAAATAGCAAAGTACTAGTCTATAATATATGACATTTAGTGAATACTTATTTAGCAACAGGAAGTTCAGATTTACCACAATCATGTGAAAGTTAATTCTAAATGCTAACGTTGCTCTATTGCAACAGGTACATGATGACAGTTTCAAATGTAGCAAAACAGGACCTAAATTGTACCAACAAAAAAAAAAGGTTGGCAAAAGTTATCTCCATTGCCATCTTCTTGAAAACCTCCCGACGTGTTTCGCCTCTTGCATTGTCCGACAACTCCATAGCCATGTTGCGTAATTCTTGTCTTTCCTTCGTATTAATCTCTAGCTCCTTATCCCTAGATTTCTTTAACTCGGTGACTTCATGAAGCAGGTTTGAGGGCATGGGCAATTTTTCATGGCCCTTAATAAGAGACTCAACAACAGCATCATAATATTGTAACATAGAGTTTTGGAGGACTGCACCCAAAATTTTTTTTAGCAAATGCACACTACAACATCAAAATCAAAGTAATAATTACAATTACAATAGTTACTTTTGACTGTCTCTTTATTGTCATTAAGGGAAGCAAAGAACTTCAGCCGGCTCAAAGTATATGCCAAATCCACATAAACATCCTTGAGTTGGTCCTCACAACCAGGGGGGGGGGGGGCATATACTGCCAAAAGGAAGAAATAAGAATTTTAAAATTTCAACTTTATGATACTTTAGACATGAAGTTGGTTTCAATGGACTGGTACGAGCAAAACCTCTATGTAGTCATCATTTAAGCAAGCCAAGGAGCCAGATTCAGCAAGTTTATCAACCACACCAAGCATATCAGTAAACACAAGTGGAATATAATAGGAAGATGAACCTCCTACAGCATCTAATTCACTGATGACTTCACGTATTTCGGCAACAATTTGTCAAAATCGATCCTGAGAATCTGCAAATGAATGAAAAGAGAAGTAACCATTAGAGCTTCCAAATCTGCATTTTGGCATCCAATGAATGAAAATAGACAACCAGCAATGCATTCCTACCATCTTTATTCTTTCACAGTTTCATCCGGACGTCTAGCCTCAAGTGCAGATCCTTGTTCCCGTTCCAAACAACTGCATGGTAGTTTCTTGCATTCGCAACAACAACTAACAGATTGTACTGATCGAGCAGCTCTTGGTTCAGGTTGCCAACCCGACCATTGCCAGCGTCAAAGCCATCAGGCCACTCAATCTGCAAGTAGGTAACGATATCCATTATTACTACTGTGGTACACCAAAAACTGAAAGATTGAACATCCAAGGTAAACTACATGCGGATTAAAAGGACTACTGTTCTTCAGTCAAAACCATCGTGGACCCACAAAAAGAGACTAAACCTACAAGCAAATACAACACTGGATATTTTGTTAAAAGCAGGCACTTGCATCAATTCGAGAAATCAGGCATGCATGGTAAACAAGCATCGCCACTGTCCCCATCGAGGCAACGGCCTCAACCAGTAACTACCCAGGTGGCCCTCGACCCAAAATCCCGCCCAAACGCGCTTCGTTGTCTGAACGCAACACCCCCGCATCCCAAAATCTCACCACAAACAGGAAAGACGAGTGGAATATTACTGGATCAATGACAGGGTCGAAAACCAAATCATCAAGGCACGCCGAGGTGAGACGCGGCGGAGACGGGGGACGCGCCGGCAAGTTTTCATACCTCCAGGCTTCTTTCGCCGATAATACATCGTGCTTATGGATATGCGACATCACCTAGGGTTTGGGTTGCCCGAAGAGGCTGCGGCTGGGGAAGGGGAAGGGGAGGGAAGTGGACGAGCCAAGCGGTCTCGAGGTCACAGCAAAGTATAGTGACTGTTCCAACGAGTCAGTTTTAGCTCAGCTTTGGGTGCAATTCAGGGGTTAGAAATTGGCTGGCAGATGTTCTTTGTATAACAAGGGCTAATGCCACTGCAGATGAACTACTGTAGCTATGGAAAGGCCCAAGCCAGATTAGAATAGGGCCGAATTTCTGTTCATTTTTGTCCTGGTAGGAATAAGGGTCAGCTGAAGATATGAAAGGGCCACGTGAATTAGAAACAATTAAATTACAGCATTCTATAATTTTTAGTAAATGTATCCATTATTTTCAGAAAACTAATGGGGATTCAGAGGTTCAAATAATTCTTGAGTAGAAGGATAACTGCATCACTATCTCATTCAAAAGACTATCTCAATCCAAGTTGTTGCATGCTTCCACGCACGACTCTGCTTAGGCCCTAATTGAATCCTCTAGTTGACTAAAGTTTTTAGTTAACCAGAAATAGACATGCATGTCTTTTATATATGGCTATCTAAAAAGTGGACACATGTGTGGGGAGAAGGAAAATACCACATAAAGAAAGGGGTAATTTCGACTTTGGTTGCCTTTTCTCTAAGAGCATCTCTGAGAGTCTCATAAACTTTTTCTAAATTAAATTAATAGGATTTAAACCAAAAACTAATCTTCAACAGCTTCCCAAAATAACTCAGATTTCCAAAAAGAGGGGAAAGTTGGGGCTCTCAATCCTTGTATTTCTAAAAGAATTAATGTTGTTGTGGCCCCAGATGCTGAAATGGCCCAATCAAAAGTTTCGTGATCTATTGTTAGGAAGAACTATTGAAAGAGATAAGAAAATTTTTCCTAAAAAACTTTTGTGATGCTACTAAAAACACTCTTTTAGGGTTAATTTTTGGGGGAGCTTTTGGAGATGATCTAAGTTCAAGAGCTTTTAGGAGAGTTGAGGTGAGTAAGGATCTAAAATTTAAGAGGTGGGCTGGCTACAGTTTAGGAGAATTTAAGAGGTCATATTTGAATTAAAAGTGACTAAAATTTATCCTGCTAAACTTTAGAAGATGGATATGATTGCAGCAATGCAGCCATGTTAGGGGTACGATGGTCATTCAATAGAAAAAACCGACACCTTTCAAAGAGAAAAATCACAACACTGAAATGTTGATAATGGCTAGTAATATGGAATAAAAAGGTTTATTAATAAAGATGTTTAACAAGGAGCTTGAAATCATTCAATAGAAAAAACCGACACCTTTCAAAGACAAAAATCACAACACTGAAACGTTGATAATGGCTAGTAATAAGGAACAAATAGGTTTATTAATAAAGATGGCTAACAAGGAGCTTGAAATTTTAAGGAACAGAACCTTAGTTTGCAGTTTATTCCGCATGTGCTGGGCCTCATGCAGTGTACTACGTACGAGGACAATCTGGCCCCTGCAATAACAACAAAACCAAATATTACGAGTGAGGAACTGTCCAACTGATGACAAGCTTTTTCTTTTATCCGGATTTTGTTAATGTAAGCGATTTTTAATCAAAACAAAGGGTACGAAAAAGCAGATTGACTGCCTCGATCTACAATCGTTCATTTGCTAGTAGGAGGTGAGATTTGTAGTCTACATACATGAGTAAGGTAGGCCTACTTTTATCTAAAAAAAAAGAATGCTAGGCCTACTTTCCGAATCACGGTATATATCAACCATGAATTGATAATAAAATATAAATATTTGCTAATCTAAAAATAATAGGAGGTATAAGATAGATGATAGATCGAAAAACCTTGCTACTGTTCGGATCAGGGCTGCCGGAGTTTTTCTTATAAGATAGATGATAAATCCAAAAATCTTCAAAAGTGAATAAAAGGAGGTACCTCCTGACTCCTGAGCGCAATAATCGAAACAAAGAGACGTCGACTCCACCTGATATAGATGGGTGAACGAAGCGCATGAGTGACTTCAATGAAGAAAAAAAAAAGTTCTACCACCGTAAACTGAGAGGTAGATCGAGGTATTTTCCCACCACATGGTAGATGGGTGTACGAAGGGCATGAGCGACCTCATAAATGATGAAAGAAAATAGGTTCTACCTATACATATCTCACCGTAAAGTGCAACATAGATCGAGGCATTTGCCCTGTGCTCAAAGACTCCATCAAGGCATCAACCGCCATAGATCGTGAGTCGAGAGAAAGATCTCATCATGGACCCCAAGGTGACCTTTTGTAGAGAAGAAGCGTCCATGGAAAAGGAACGAGCCTTCGGCTTTGTGGAGAGATGTGGTGGAAGGAAGAAGATAGAGAGGAAAGCGATGACCTAATCCCCTAATATCTGTCCATATATATGGCGCAAGGAGATGCGGCATGCTCAATAAAAGCTATTGGGAAAGGCGCCGGCCGCCCTTAATAATTATTTTCTCAAAAGAGAAGAGAAAAGAAAACGCACCACGCCCTTAAAATTTCGCGCACGGCAGTAGAGAAGATTTGAATTAAAGATTTACTACTATTATTATTTCCCTTTTTATCGGAGTACTATGTTTCTGGGTCTGCAGTCATTAAATGCACACAGTTATCACTAGCTAGTCACACATCCATGCACCAACGACAAGGAGACCCTTCTATCCTAGAAACAACGTCCATGCACCAGGATTTCACGATACTGTTCCTTCGTGCGTTCTTTTCTGTTTTTGCTGGGAAAAAAAAGGCAGCCCATCGTTTTCTCTATGAAAGGAAAGGAAACAGAGAGTCATGCCGAATTAATGGACGTGTTACCAAACGCTAGCTGCCGCCGAACACTACCAGGCGGCATGCTGGGCCTGTTTCCCACAAATTCAGATCTCGATGTGTCGGTACGGAGAGTTGTGGACCAAGTTTTATTCAATGATGAGAATGCACATGCTAAGCAGGCACATCAGGGGCTCATAAAGCCAGTCTCAGTTATACCTAACCTACCGGCCATGTCGGGCCCGGGGCCGGGCCGGCACAGACCTGTAATGGACTGGTCTGTTGTTTTAATGGGTCAGCACAGCCCGTGTCGGTTCGTGTGGCATCCCCTTCGGAACAATCAGGATCGAGTACAGAAGAACACTCGACGAAGCGAGTTAAAACAGCACATACATTCATACAAGTCCAAATATATTACATTATGGTATAATACAACTAGATTTTCGGAAACAAACAAAAGTCTTGCAGCGGAGAAACATTTATTACAACACGAGTTTTAAAACTCAATAGAAGTTTGTTCTCTGTTCAAAACCAAGTTTGACACACGACCATCCAACTCACTCTCGGAGACACGCCTAGTTTTCTACTCTTCCGGAGACGAGATGCGTTCCCCTTGAAGGGAACCTCCTTCCGGCAGTTGCCCTTCCTCTGGCATGTCTTCTGACCATCCATAGGAGCTTGGCTCTTCACCTAACAAAATAATAAGTCGAACAAATCCTGAGTATCTAATATACTCTGCAAGACTGACCCGTCAACGTGGCTCGCTAAGGCCAACACCTAGAATGCTTAGGCCTTTGGCTGGTGGGTTAACTCAGACTTGCGAAAAACAGCACCTACTAGGGGATATCTATTTCATATTTTAGCTCAAGATTATGTTCATTAATAATAAGGTTTGCATCCTACAACTATTGCAATCAAAATTTATCAAGCCAAACTAAATAATTTTAAATAATCCTTCTCTTTCTCGTTACTCTCGATTATCTCCGTTCGCGCCAAGCGAACAAGCGGTACTCATTGCTGCGAGGGACAGCGATTTAAATCAATTTTTACCAGCTGGGTAAAACCCGACTACACGACACATACGCACCGCATTGGTCGTATATGACAACCTTTTACACTAACCCCAACCAGAGGTCGATTCATTTCTAACTCCCTCGGAAATATGGAGACCCCACTAGATACCCGTCCCAGACGTTATCCATGGGCGACCACCATTTCCCTCCCATGAGACCATAATCTCACTAACAGCCAGAAAAAGAAAGTTGGCTACCACTGAGGTAGTTAGGGTACATCAGCTTACTGGATCCCATATACCAACATGTAGACGGTACTGTTCAATACTTGTTCACGGAGCCGCCAACGGTTTGGTCCTAATTTGACACGGACGGGGCTACCACCTTGCAAGACCCAGTCTTTGCCCTTTCCTCTATGGGACCCGTCCGGTATCATCATCATTATCATCTTTTATTTAAAATTCTCAAGGTCTCAATCAACTTAAAGCCTTCATGCTTCAAGATCATCCTATGCAGTGCTACCGACAATCCTACGACATAAGCATAGCGCCTATCGTGCTACCTGTACCTGTATAGGGTAAAAACATCATAGGATACGGTAGTGATGCAGGTGGGTGTCAATCAATTCCTGGAACCTACTACACAAGCATGACTCGACAGACTGTGATAAAAGAAAGAATTTAAAAACATAGGTGGGATGCACCGGGGCTTGCCTTGGGTTTCATCCGGATGCAACGATTCAGGTGCGGGAGCGGTCTCGACAATTACCACCTCGGGTCCACAGTCAGCAGATGGCTCGAAGATCTCGGGTCCTATACGATTGGTCGACACGTCGCAAGTTAGTAACAACGATGCATAAAATATGACATGCAATGCATCAAAATGATGATTCGCTAAAATATCAGTCTAAGAATTTTAATTACTCTCATCTGAGGTATTTCCTTCAAAATATGAGTAATTAAATCTATTAATGATAAGGGTTTAACATGTTTTAATTTAAATTAATAACCCTTAATTACCCCATTTAAACATAAAATAAATTCATTAACAAAATAAATATTAACTTAATTAACAATTAAAAGATAATTCATAAACTTAATTAAATACTTAAAAATCATATAAAATAAATATTAAATTTTATTCATAAAGTGGTAGAGGAAATTATTTGGAACCTAACAAAATTAATTCCAAGAGTTTAGGAAGCTTAATTTATTTGCTAGATTTTTATTTAAACTCTAGAATTAAATCTAAATGAAAAACCTGGAAAAGAAAAGAAAAGAAAATCAAAACTTGATTTCGGCCTTATGGGCCTCGGGCAGCCCAACTGCTACTAGACTCAGTCCAGCAACGCAGCGACGCGGTGCGGGGCATGGCCCAACTGCTTGGCGGCCCAGCCGGGGCGGCACAGCCCAGCAACTTTGGGTGCTTGGGCCCTCGCGCGCGCACCCCGCAACACAACCGCTCGGCCCAAACGCGCGGTGAATCTTGCTCCAGAGAGCTCTTCCGAGCTCGCGCGCGTGCTCGCGCGGCGCTTCTGCCGCCGGAGCTCGAGCTCGTTCTCGAGCTCGGCTCGGCCAGCCAAAACGGAGAAGGGGCGGCGGTACGGGGAAAGTGGCAGAGGAGAAAGGCTACGGCGATGGGCATGCTCATCGGAGCAGCAACGAGGGCGACCGGTGGCGGTGTGGGCTCGGCAACGGCGACGGGGAAGAACTTGGAGCAGAGATTCATCCGGGATCAAAAACAACCGGACAAGGTTTAAACAGAGGCGTAATCAAGCTAAAGACCTTCCATTGCAAGGAATTTGATTATAGTTGGGGGTAGAAGTTGAATTAGAAGAAAATGCGAAAAGAGGTCATCGGTGCTCACCGAACCAAACGACGGCTCCACGTCGCGGTCTTCAAAGGGAGGCGGTGCTGGACGACCGAAGTGGGATGCTAGGAGTATGGCATGGCGAAAAGCGGTGTCGACCGGGAAATCGACAACAAAGAGCAGGTGGAGCCCGGTCGGCGGTGGTGGAAGAAAAGCAGAGGAGGCGGGAGCGAGAGAAAAGAAATCGAGTGAGAGAGAAAAGAAGTAACGGAGAAGAGCCGGGTAAAGATCCCGCTCTCTCTCTCGGTGAAAAGCGGTGGCGGGGCCCGGTCGCAGGCCCGCGTGGCGCCTCCGGCGCTCGCGCGCGCGCCAGCGCTGCCCGGCGCGGGCGGTGCGCGACGCTGAGTGCCAGTGGCTGACGGGTGGGTCCAGCGGGACCCACCAACAGTAAAGGTAATTTTTTTTTCCAAAACCAGAAATGTCACAGTTCGATGGATCTCAAATCCATTATAAGATCTCTATTATAAAGACTAAACTTCGTGTCTAATATAACTAATCTGAGTATATACCCAGTTGTGATGTAAGAGTCCTTGACTTTAATTAACCGACAGGCCTAGAATTTTTAAGTTCCCACTCGATCTCGTTGCTGCCGTCTAAGAATTGGGCCCAACGTCTCAATGTTACGCATTTTACATTTCCTATAATTGGGTGTCGTCATATTTTACTATACTTTTTCCACCTATGGATTTCTCTATCCATCGGTTGACAATATTCTCATGTTTTCCTTTCTATCGCGCATGATTTATGGGACGCTTGAGGGCAATAAATTGGTTTCCTTTTTTGTTGTGCGTGAATCACTCATCTATCTAAGAGCGAATAGAATGACCAATTTTTTACCATAGACAGCTATCGTCCCAGTAATCTGGAGCCTCTGTTTATCATAACCTCATAGGTCATCTCAATCTAACCACAGATTTGTGTGGACCCATAATGTATAAACATTCTTTCACTCTTTTCTTCACAAAATTCACTCACCCCTCTTCCGCCTTGTTTTTTCTCACCTCCAACCCACCTGTACCCACACACGTTTGACACAGCCCTAAATTCCTTGCTTGATTGTCTCCTTCTTAATTATCTCCTATTTCCTATTTTACATATCTCTTTCCTCCTTCCCAGCTCCTTTGCAGAGGGCAATCTCCACTTGCCAAATTTACGCACTTCTTTCCTCCTTCCCAAATTCCTTGCAGAGGCCAACTCGTGATCAAGATAAGCCGTGCTCCATTGCGAGATCACCTTGATCAATGGAACGACGTCCAGTCGCGGCGATCGACGGCAAACCTCGCAGCGCTTGACGGTTTGACATGTCGACGACGAATCTTGCAGGCTCCGACCAACCTTGACGTCCAGCCGCCACTCTCCACGACGTGCGATCACCGCCAAACGGAACCCCGGTCCATGCCCAACCTCTCTGCCGCGCGGACAGCCGGGTCGACTGTGATTCTCGCGTGCTCGCGTCCGGCCAGCCGGGTCGACGGCAACGCAATCAAGGTACGTGGTATGCCCTTTAATAGTTTAGATATAGATAAATACGAGATTTGGATGTTTTGTCAATCTTTAAATGTGTTTCTGTATAGATTTTGATCGCATCTCCCGTCACTTTTACAAACATTCTCAGCTCGTCCCTCAGAGCGATCGCGTTCTGGCATCTCATGAGACCAGCGCGGCGACGGGCACCTACCTCTCTCGGGGCCGCTGAAGCCTCCCTCTCCCTGTTCGGCAAGTCGCTCTCAATTTACTCCACAGTTTGTGTCCTCCGCGTCCTACTCATCCTCCAGATTTTGGCAAAACACAGGCGGCCTGACCTTTTCTTTTTCTTCAGTTTTTGCTCGCAGACCCATGCCGCTGCCTGTGTGCTGTGCAATCCGACCACCAGACGCTACTTCTCTGTGGCTTCGAGTGTAGGAAGGAACACGCATTCACAATTCTGCCAAATTTCGATTAGGTGCCACTTCTTCCAATTTATTTTTGTGTAAAATTGTACGTTATTGCTTAATCTCTATTTGCAACGTTGATAGAACACAACCTCCAGTACTTTTTGCTTCGCTGATGGATGTTTGTGCTCACATTTCTGACAATTAAGCATTGAATCAGGAAATTGCAGAGCTGGTCCCTTCTTGGACCTGAAGAGTTGAGGATAGCGTTAAAACATCCAAATACATACGACACTGTCAGGCTTATAGCAAACTGGTTAGTTGTCCATATACTCTGTTTATACAGAAACAATTTTATTTGCAAACTGGTTAGTCACCAACTTAGAATTCTTCTCTTATTATCCTATCTTTTGCAAGCTCAGTTGTGTATATCGGGCATTGTGCAGCATTTCTTTGGGTCAATGTGCAGATTCTGTTCAGCTCGTGCTCTGTTCTGAACAAATCAAGTTTGTGTTTGGTTGTGCTCTGTGCTAATCAATCAGGGACGATGCGTGACTCTCATTTAAATTTAGTGACCATCAATTTCTGCGTTTAAAGCTTGCCTTGTGGCTTGTAGTGTTTTGTGCGCACCTCTGAATAAGCTGTGAGACAAGTATCTCATGGTCATTTGCTGATATTGGAGATATGCAGCGTCTTCTTCAACAAGTATCACATAGTTTGGTTACCTGAAAGATGATGTGCCTAAGTTTCTGGAGCTACAGACAAGTAAGCGAATTTTCCATCCTTTCATTCTGCAATTATAATTGTGATCTACTCTCATAGTTCATTTATAACCTGTAATAGTCTGCAGCTGCTTTAAACAAATATATCATTAGAGTTATTAACATCTACTGAACACTTCTTGTGAATACCTTTTTTTGCTTTTACAAATGACTGACAGTGTTACAAAAATATGGGATGCCTAAAACCTCAATGTGCATGTCTCCTATAAAACTATCAAGGAGTGGCTCAATTTTTGGTAAGCAGCTCTGTTCCATTGGAAGAATGACTACCACATCCACAACCAAACATCTATACTATGAAGAACAAACTTTCCACTATTTTTGTGTTACCCTACAACCATCTAGCCGTCTCATCCTCCACCCTTGATCTAAATCAACAAATCCTTTCCTATCGGTATGAGTAGTAAGCATAGGGAGTGTAAAAGGCAATGGAACATGTAGGTGAAGCTTGTACCCACCTTTTAGTTGTATCTGTTGCTACTACTTATGTTAAGCAAGGGAGATTTAGTACTACCGCTAAAATTATTTTTGAATATGTTATGGTTGTGTTGCTTGTAAAATTCAATCAATTAGGTCTGGTATGGTCAGCTCAAGATACTAAAACATGCATGATTATTTACATTCTCTTCACATGGCATGCAGGATGAGCTTGTGTGGTTGCAGGCTTTCATTCTTCTTGGTGGTGTAAATGGTGGATAGTGGTAGTGTCTTTCTTTTTTCTCTATCCTTTTTCTTCATGATTTCTCCCTCGGCGTAGAACAAACTTGCTGGTGTTACATTTCTTCAGTTTTTCAGAGTGGTCCAGTGGTGCTATTTTGGTTGAGAAGTTCAGACGTAGGTGCACAACTTTATACTATTAAAGCTTGAAACCAATCAAGGTACATTTGTTACTTTGTGTCTTGGTCACACCTTTCTATGGTCGAACTTGCACTCACAAAATAATCCAGGTCTCCATTTGACGTATTTGGCTTTTGCACAATTGGAGTGGATTCCTGCTTTTAATAAGCATGTTAGTAAAAAAATAGTTGTGTTGCCACATTTTTTTGGACCAATAAATTATCTAGAGTACGGCATATTGAGTGCCTGTGTCTTCCCATGTTTGTCTGTTCATCGAGTTCATGGTCTATAGATATGTGTTCTTAGATCCATTTAATTAATACGACACATATCAATAATGAATTGGCATGTTCGAAGTAATATATTCAGTTTCACCATTGTTCTGCCAAGTCTGTAAACCTTATTGCGAATTTGCGATCTTCTCCATGAATGGTGCTGTAATCCAAACAACATCGTCTTTCTTGTTACAAGACACCAAAAAGATCAACTCACTAAATGGTTTGCTCCATGTGAGAAGGTTGACATCTCAGCAGTGCTAAATCAAGAGGTAAATAAATCTTTGTGTCTAAGAAATTTTGCTTCCTTTAATTACATTTATTTATCAATTAGTGAAGCAACAGTCTAAATATGCTTCTGGTCACTATATGCCTTCAGCTATTGAAAGAACTATAAAGAGATATACTCCATAGTGATATTGATAAGTGATAACTAACCCACCAATTTTTCCTCACTTACTAATTACATTTGTCAGTTACTGAAACAAAAGTCTAATCATGCTTTGACTCCTATGGATTGATCTTCACTGCATGCCTTCAGTTAGTGAAAGAACCATCAAAAGATAGACTCCATAGTGATATTGATAACCCACCAGTTTCAGAGGTTGACTCTACTTTATACAATCTTTGCATGATGCGTTTCAGGAGGATGTGTTGTTTTAGGTGCCTTTATTTATTCTAGTTTAATCATGTGACTGGATTTCTAATTTGATTGCCACATTAAGATTTCACCTACTTATATAATGATTGGACCTTTCAGTATCAGTTGTTATGATCCTCATTTTTTTGGACCAATAATAACCTTGCTTTATGGAAGAGGTGAATATGATAGTAAATAGTTAACAAGGAGAAAATCTTTTATGGAAGAACTCTAGCCAATTATTTATTGTCGTGAAATATTTTAGTAAAAGATTTTTTTATTCCATTTTCTTTATTTCAATTTAGCCACCAAAGTGGATACAATTCTTTTATGTTCACTAGATCTGCGCCACCCTACAGCCATGAGGCCCTGTGGAGCTCCATTTGTGGCTGCTAGCGACATCCATGTGCTTTGCTCTCTTTTGAAATTGACTTCTCTTACCGTGTGTTGAATACTGTGTAATACACTGACTATATAACAGGGGACAAAAAAATATGCTACTCATAACTCATCCATTGGTGCACAAAAACCCGCAAATGTGTGGATTGTGTAATGCAAAGTTTCGATTCCTGTTTTGAAACCACATGTTTGTTCTATCGCAAGACATGGTTGATAGGTTGATCACAAATTGTTTTCCAGTGACGGAATGAAATAACAAAATATTTATGGTACAATACGTGACTAACTTGTGTTCTGCTTTTACTTAAACAGTCTCTGTGTGTTAAACTAATTTGTTCCTCCCCTGCCTGTTTGAAGCCGCATTATTGGATAACAACTACGACTCTTAGGTGTGCTGTTACGTGGTGCGTGACTAAGTATGAGATTCCAACATTCTAATGTGATTTCTGATAATATTAGCGATCTAAATTTTCTCTGTCCCGAACAATTTCTAGGTTTCTGAATTTTCTATCTGTCTAATGGACCATTCTTTTTTGTGCTGGGTTATTACATAATTTAACGGCAGCATTTGAATTCTTTCAGCTGGTATTATCGTTTGAGGCTTTTTTTAGTGCAACTTGTTATTTATCAATCATCTTATATGCATTATTTTGGTTATTTGGTTTTGTTTGAAGAACAATCGGTATAGAGTAGGATGTGCCAAGGTGTAAAGGACATTTCAAAAGGTGATTCTCTCATTGCAAAGTACATTTCATAAGGCGATGCTCAACTTTTGTCCTGGTGACCACCTTAGAGCTCAAGAGGCAACATAATCATTGCTGAAACAAGAATTTGCAAGAGTGGAACTCAAATTGAGTATGCAATATATTAGTGTGTGAATGGTACATTTCATAAGGCGATGCTCAATATATTGCAAGAGTGGAACTCAAATTGAGTATGCAATATATTAGTGTGTGAATGGAATTATTCTGTTAGCAAATGATCCTTGAGTGTCCTTACTGGATGTATAAGTGAAATGAAGTGAATGGTAAACCACTTCAATTTCTGATAAACATCTGTATGACATGGTGTTGTCAATTCCATTTTGATTGATCCCAAGTAGATGTCGTTCTATTCACACAAACATTCTTACTATATTAGAGGACAACATTGATTGATTGCAGACTACACTATCGGCACACATAGGTCTGTACTATCATGTTTCTCCTCTTTTTAGCAAAGCTAGGGATTGGATGGTTAGGGATTGGATGCGCCGCTTGTTTGGCTTCTAATAACACCTCAGATTGACACACGGTTCTCCCATGCTGTTCGAGAAAAATAAAAACACCTCAGATTACTACCTTAGTGGAAGTAAGCTCATTGCATCGGGCCCGCTCTTGCCTGCTGCAAATAACTTCTTGGATTGTTCCAGTTGATAGCTCATGAAGTGTGGTAGAAAATAATGAATCATGGGCAAGACAGTGCATGCATGGAGGACCTTGACAAATGCTATATGAAAACCACAATGGGCAAGCAGCAAGCGTCTATCACACTTGACTCATGCATCTTTAGCAAGTGGCATGGTCTGCCTTGATGAGCATAGTGGACACAAAATGTTGTTTCTATAGGAAAATTTAAGATTGATATTGTTTTTTATAAAATAAAGAAAGATTATGCGTTATAATTAAATATTCTCCTACTCCGTCCCCACATTTTGGTATAGATAAAAAATCTATTTTGGGAATTACATCCATTCTTTAACATTGAATGGGAATTTTTTTTAATGAAATCAGTATTCCATTATGTCGCAAGCATTGAAATGTGTTATAGAGAATGTTCTGACTACAAGTCAAAGGGATAAGTCCTATGCAGTTAGCTATTTCATATACAGCCGCTCACACATTAAAAACAAATTTAGTGTTAGCAATGGTTTTATTTTGTTGTTAAGACCACTTGAGTGACTTTTTTCTTGGAATGGAGATTCACACATTTATGTAGGTGATAGCATAGGAGATCAATTCATGTTTATGTAGGTGATAGCAAGCAATGGTAAACCGTCCTTAGGCTGTAGACGTCAAGCTCCGCTAATTGTGGAGGCCAACCTTCACGTTCGGCACCTTGTCCTGACCATGTCGTCATCTACTCATCTTCCACAGGCAGATCGGCAACGACACGAAATAAGATTGTAGATTTGCAGGGTTCAATTCTTCTGGAGTTGGGGTTGTGCAACGCGGGGATTACACAACAACTCGACCATGGGGAAGATTTTTTAGGGAAAGCTTGTCGAAACCCGATGACACATCACATGGACGGTGACATGCGACATGGCGCAGCCGAGTTCGACGTAAGTCTCACGGGGCGATGGCCTCGGATGTGAAGGCGCAGCCGAGTTCGACGTAAGTCTCACGGGGCGATGGCCTCGGATGCGACTTCACGAGTCATGGTGTCAACTTTCGTGCTAAGCGCTATAAGAAATACAAAAAATATTTTATATCTTTGACTAGAAATTTGCTAGATAAAACACTAAATTTGTGAATTCCTATTATCTAGTAATAGGCTTGCATATCATTTCTCTTAAATGATTCGGTGCTTAAAATTGAAACACGTCTAGTTATATATACAGACAATGTTTAGACCATACGAATAAAGTTTTAAAAACCACTTGCTAGAAAGATTGTTTGCACAGCTTTTAGCTCATGTACAACAAATGCAACGACCAACAATTCATCTATATATTTTTAAATTGTATGAAATTTTGTCTCTTTTCATTGATGGGAACATAAAGACGTTATTCCTTCTGCATCCCTCCACATGCAGTTGGAATGACAAAATTTATATTTTCTTTTCCTAAAAAGAAATGGATGTTCTAAAGGAGACGCGGGGACACGGAAATAACTGGGTGGGCGACCACACTTAACTTATCCATACCCAAAGTAAGTGGTGAAAGTGCTTTGTTTTTGACGTGAAACATGGGTTAACTCTATTTCTTAAAGTAATAAATACCCAACGAATTATAATATTGTATAAATTTTTACACTAATGCATGTGAACAGCCATTAACCAAGCATTAAAAGATGAATATCGAATTAGAAAACACACAAACAAAAAACCTCATTGTTTTGCGCTCGACTCGGATAATCTACAACACAAGTGCTTCAATTAATCTAACTCCATCACTTGGAACGAGAAAGTACTATATATTCACCTAATTATTAAACCACGCAAGATTAATAAATATAAACTATCATAACTGAACCAATTAGACATTAACAATCTAAAAATTATCCTAAAATAAAACACTTGAGGACTGCTAAAATAGACAACGACGGAACTTCTGTCAGTAATGACAGAACTTCACCCGATCACTATCCAAAACTAATTTAAATGCGAATAAAAAAAATAAATAGAGATACAATACTTGATGGGTGATAGTGCTAGCACGAAGTATATCTTAATACCTACAATGAAATGTTAACAACACAATATACCAAAGATCAAGCGGTAGTAGAAATACACAAACATAATAATGAAATGCGGGAATGTAAAGAGAGACACAAGGATTAAACCCGAGGTTTGGCAACCACACTAAGTAGTTACTACGTCCTCGTTGAGCAGCCACACAAAGTGGTCGGGTCTCTCTCAACTCTTTTCCCCACCAAGCAATCACAAAGATCGTGCTTGGATTTCTTTCACCACTTAATTCTTTTCCTCCGGAGTCGAATCACACCTTCACAAACGTCCCCGTCTCACTACATCAAGTTGGGAACTCAAGGGCAACGCCTATCCATCTAGAAGACCAAGTCTCCAAGAGTAACAAGTAAATCAAATCTTGTTTAGAGAGGGAAAGATGTGCTCAAGCTTTTGAGTGGATGGATTTAATTTTTTTATGGTTAGATCTCTCACACTTTGTTTGGAATCTCAAGAACAAGTCTAGGAGTGAGAGGGGAGAGCTCTAGCTGAAGAAAGAGTGAAATGTCAAAGTGTCCAACCCTTCCCACGGAGAAGGGGTAGGCTATATATAAAGCTCTCTTAAAAACTAGCCGTTGGCGTATTTCTGGGTTCTGACGGAACTTCCGTGGTTACCCACGAAACTTTCGTGAATTCAAAAGGAGCTGTTGCGCGGGCCTGG
Organism: Eleusine indica; assembly: GCA_030378355.1. Lineage (NCBI taxonomy): Eukaryota > Viridiplantae > Streptophyta > Magnoliopsida > Poales > Poaceae > Eleusine > Eleusine indica. The sequence goes on from CM059494.1 coordinate 55,283,627, forward strand.
AATCACAGGAAAATGCTATGACGGAACTTCCGTCAAAGGGGTGACGGAACTTCTGTCACTCTCAGATTAGCGAGGAGGAAAGCAGGCTCAGCGACGAAACTTTCGCGGCTATCCCACGGAACTTTTAGTGACGGAACTTCCGTCAAGCCAATGACGGAACATCCGTCACTCTCGGATTGGCTAGAAGCTGAAAATGCAACTGATGGAACTTTCGTTAGAAATATGACAAAACTTCCGTCACTCTCTGTTTGGCTCAAAAGACTTGGTTCTTTTTGGGATCTTTGGATAGATTGCTCTCAAAGGTTTTTAGGGTAGGCTCAAGCACATCAAATCCCTTCTAGCAAGATTGGTTTACCTCCCCCCCCCCCCCCTCCCTCCCTCCCTCCCTTAATAGTTCGATATACCTATGACTTAATTAACCGATAAAAACTACACTTTGACGCACTTTGAGTCCATTCTTCTTTACTTCTTTTTGGGGAGTAACAAACCATCTTTCATTGTGGATACCAGAAACATTTTGATTATCAGTACATTTGCTTCATAAAAAGGTTAGCATAATTTTAATCTTATGTTATCGTATACCAAAACTCATTAGGGGATCTAAAATGCATATTAAAATCTAGCACTGGGCGTTCGGGTTTACCCGAAATTTCGGTTCGGGTAAATCAGGTTTTCAAAATATCGGGTTTCTGAAATCAAAACCCGAGGTTCATCAATCAGAGACTAATACCCGACAATTCGGGTATCCAAAAGTTCGGGTCCGGGTTCAGGTATCCCGGATTAACCCGATGTCCTTCTCTTCCTCGTCGAGATGAATCCCCCGTGGTCAATGTTCCTCCTCCGCTTTGCTGCAGAGGCGTGAGTTATTGGGGACTTGCAATCAGGATGCCTTGCCGAGAGATCCGAAAGACATCTCTTCTTTGAGGGCGCGTGCAGGCTGGCGATTGCAACGGCCGGCGGCAATATCGCAAGATACAGCGGCAGCTGCCTAGCCGGGAGGGGCTGCTCGTCGGCAGCGAAGAGCCAACCTGCTGCTTGGGCCTGCCGGCATCAGCTGTCGGGCGTGGCGGCGCCGGTCTTCGACACTGTGGTCGTGAGTGGCCACTGGTGCGAACAGGGCAAATGCGTGCTGGTGGGTGCCCACGTGCGTAAGTGCTACGTGAGCTATTGGGCTGAAACCTAAAAGCCCAATAATGAATATGAATGATGGGCCTTTTTTATGTTTTGTGCTAAAAAAATATGTTGGACTGCTTGTCATATGATGGGCCCTTCGGGTAAATCGGGCTGTTCGAGTTTTAGAGATTAAAACCCGATTAGCCCGAACTAATTTCAGGTCATAATATTTGCCACCCGAGAAGACACTTCGGGTGTCCGGTTTCGGGTTTTTCGTGTTCGGGGTCGGGTATTGTGGATTCGGGCTTCGGGTCTCAGGTTTTGTGCCCAGTGCTATTCACATCCAAAATTATACTCTTATCTTATTTACCATTGAAATTATAACTTTATCTTATCTGCCATCGAATCTAATTTTCCTTCTCCTATCTACCGTCACCGTCACTTGGCTGTGAAGTTAGTGTTAAGCACTGCTGGAAAAGACCAGAGTAGCCTTTTGAATGAGATGAAGTTACATATGGTTATTTTCCATTTTTGCCATCGCACTAAGCAGACAAGATATGGCCAGGAGGTAACATAGCATATCTGAATATTTCGTTCACCAAAAAATAGCATATCTGAATATTAAAATTCACATATTTTGAAAGTTTCAATTAGCGCACACAACCAAGTCTGAATTTTGAACCGATAACCAACAGGGCATATATCATTTTTCACAGATGCAACATAATAGCTCATTTACTTGTCAACTTAGTAGCACTATATTGCCATGCGATATTGCATACAGACCATGTCATATGTGAACTTAGGGCACATTGTCCAAGCAAAATAAAACGTCCAGGTCAGACACTAACAACTAAATCCCGTGGTTCAGATGCAAGCAAAATAAAGAGGAGCGTCAGGAGCTAATGCCAATTTAAACTCATTCATGTTCGGATATATGCTACCAACAATCATAGGAGGGTCATCTTTATCGTAAACTACAACCGGTATATGAGGTGGCAAGGGATCTTTTCCAACCAACCCATCCTCTTCCTCATACTCCTCATCAGAATCTGAATTAGAGTCCGAATCAGAGTCACTGCTCTCAGAAATTGCCTCATTAGCAGCTGCAGCTTCAGTTATAGTGGTTAAGTATAAGCCCTCCTCATCTATACCCACACATTCATTCTCTGGTTCTGGGTTTCTGAGGTACTTTTCATCATCAAACTCAGGGTCACTAGTAGTGAAAGGTTCAGTTGTTGTAGGCTGAGAGGACTGACATGTTGTAGTTTGTGGCTCAGATTGTTCTGCAACATTCCTTAGAGGAGTAGGGCAGTCAGAAACAAGCATAACATCTGAAGGTCTGCGTATACAATGCTCATGTGAACTACCTTGCTCTCAACATATTTGGCAAACATTTCAGTCAATTCTTGGTCTGTTTTGACAGTACGAGAGTTTTTGTGGGCATCATCATAGTAAAAAATAGTCACTACAGTACTTCTTTATATTCTGGAGGGAACTCATCAACGATTTCTTTCACAAAGTCCTTGAAATTGCAGATGTCGGAATCGACAACTTTACTGAAGCCATAATATCCACATTCCTTCCTAGGTTTTTTAATATTGTAAAAGATTCGGCTTTCTAACAAATAACTCGACTTAGGGTTCATTCTGTGAATCAACAGACAAATGCATCCTAATCTCAGCACTATAGAATAAAAACCGAAAAATGTCATAGACATACCCTGTAGGAAGCCAATCGGGAGACGACTCCGGCGTCGTCATCCCTCAAATTTACTTGATGTTGCCTCGGCCCCATCCTGCTCGCATCTGCTCGCCGCGCCCCTCCCCGTCGTCGCGCCTCGAGCCCTTCCCTCTCCCCGCGTTGCTCTCGCCGCGCCCCCTCTGCTCGTGGACGTCGTGCCCCCTCTGCTCGCGGGACGCCCCCCCCCCCCCCCCCCCTCCTGCTCGCTGGTCGCCGCCGGCGCAACTTCGATTTGGGGAGGCACAGGTATGTTTGGAGGTTTCGATTGGGGATTTTTCCTCTGTTCAGTTCGGTCAAGGAAGGCACAGGTAAGTAAGGTTAAGGCTAAAATTAGAATTGATGTAAAAAAGATCACGGTAAAAACATGAAACAGTGTTTTTTACACAAGAAGTTAACGGTAATGGCAAATAGGAGAAGGAAAATTAGGTTCAGTGGCAGATAAGATAAAGTTATAATTTCGATGGTAAATAAGATAAGAGTATAATTTTGGATGGCAAATAGGAAATTTACTCTAACATTTACTCAACAGCCGATGTATGTGATTCAGTCTAGTCTGGAGTAAGGTAGGGTGTGTTTTGTTTCACTGGATTGGATTGGATAGGTTTGAACAGGATTATCCAGTTTAGTGCTTGTTTCACGATCAGGTAGGAAAGGAATCGATTGGAAGATGAATATTTCTTTAATATGTTGGATGAGTGTGTCCAGCAAAAATGGCTAGATGATCTTATCGAGGTTATGTAACAATGATAATTACAAAGTAATTAGATATTATTTGTATAGTTTAATAATAAATAATATTTATTATTATAATATTATGATTGATAATCGATAAGGTATTAATTAGTACATGATGAGAGCTTAATCATGATAGGATTAGTGATAATTTATGTATTTATTATTAATTATAAATTATTATAATAAGATTAAGAGTATTATTATTATAAATTATACTAATTAGTGTATAGTTAATTATTATTACGTAATAATAAGATCTATAATTTTATTTTCTAATCTTGTTCTATCTATCTTTATCCATTCAACTAAACACGAAATTGAATCATCTCATCCACCCAATTAAACATATATCTTGGATCATGCCATTCTAAAATATAGAAGACATCCCATCCAACTTTGCCCTCAAAACAAACACACCGTGTTGTTTTTGGCTTGCACTCTCAATCCGTTATTTTGCTTACCAGGTTTAGCTTTGTGAGAAGTGAAAATTGTAAGGCTCTTACGAGCAAACGTTGGAGCAATGCTGTATGCCGGCAAACCCAGCGAAACTAAATGTTGGTTATCTAAAAAAACAGCCGACAGTGAAAATCCTTTATTCAAAATGTAGTTGCCCTGAGTCGTAGACAGCTCTCGGTCTCTTCTAGGAGATTGTGAGGTAAAGATCACATTAACCATCGCAAAATAGCTCTCGACAGGGACAAAATAGAATCAATAATTAAATCTACGGAAACTTGACATATAACCAGAATACATAAAAATCATATAAGACGTTTTAATGAATTTTGACAAAATGAACATAAAAAGGCAGATGACTAAACATCATTAAAAAAATCAAAACAAAGAGCAAATCATGGTCTATACACCTATTAGTTTGCTCATATTGACATGCATATGAGTGATTCAGAGAAATAAGAAACTATATGATAGGACACGTGTTCCAGAGAAACAAAATGGTCACTAATTACAGTTCAGGTCGCTCTTTAAAGAAATGAGTTGTACAATCAATTACACGTGCTCTTTACCTGACAATAACCTCAACTGATCTGGTACAAGGGTGCCATCACTTGTTATCCGAATGAAAAGGTTAAAAAATTAAACATCAATGCATTGTCTTTATCACAAGATAGCTTTTAACAGGTCCAGTTTGAACAAACAGCAGTCCTAATAATTGATTTTTATCATACAAGATTCGTTAACCATGACTGTAAAAATGGCTTTCTACAATAGCAAAGAGGCAAAATGGAGAGGCAAACTCCAACAGTTGAAGAGGCAAATGCATTCGAGGACATCCGCATGCCAGCACTTGAGATCTGCAAGTACGCCAGCATCACGTCCAAGGCCGGGTCCAGGACCCACTCCCTCCGGATGCTCGTCGGTGCCGCCGAGGACGACGCCACAGCACGTCGTGGACTGGGTCCCCCATGCCACACCGAGGTGGAGACGGCCCCAGTTGAAGCCCGTGGTCTGGCTTCTATTGTTCTGCTCCTTGCGTCGGCCGCTAGAGCAGACCAGCGTCACGGGGATTTCTACGGGATTGAAGCACCGGACGAGGTCGTCCATGGTGAGCCGCGCGGGCCTCCCTCCATCGCGCACACCGGCCCGCGCGCGCTGGCCGTCCTCATCCCGCGACGCCCTCGGCGGCCCCGTCGAGCTCCGCGCCGTCCCCGACGCTCGCCCGCTGCCGTCCCCCACGTTCGCCTGCTGTCGAGCCACGCCGCCCTCCCCGCTCACGTTCACGCCATGTCCTGCAGGAGGCGGAGCACGGCGTCGGGCGGGCCGAGCGGCGAGACCACCATGCGTTCTTCTTCAACGCACAACCTCGGCCATGGCAGCGCCCACCGCGTGCTCTTCGTACAGATCCACAGGCCGCTCGCCCAGATCCGCCGGCCGCCTCGCCTCCGCGCTTGCCTGCCGCGAGCTCGAGCGGCCCCGCCTCCGCGCGTGCCCCGAGCTTGAGCGGCCCCTCCTCCGTGCTCGCCTGCCGTGAGCCCGAGCGGCCCCGCCTCCGCGCTCGCCCTTTCCTGCGCCACGGTTCCCTCCCGTGCTGGCGTCGCCTCCTCCCTCCCGCGCCCGCGCTCGCGTCGCCTCGGCCCCACACGCAGTGCGCGCCCGCGCAAGATGCATTGGAGGAGAGAGGGAATCCATTTTTGCATCCCCTCTCTCCTCAAAAAAGGCAAAATACCTTACCGTTTGCCTTCTCTGTTGGAGAGGAGTGCATAGTGAACAGTAGCGGTTGAAGAGCCATTTTTGCCTTTGCCTTATCTTTTGCAATAGCTGTTGGAGTCAGTCTAACAACAATTATTTCATTCATTCAAGTCCTAAACGAATTCATTAGAACTGATATTCTGACCTACGGCTCTACAATTTCACACCAACAATAGGCATAGAACTTGATGAAAAACATATTGTAACATCCCTAAATTTTAATGCTAAATTAACTAGAAAAAATCGCTGTGAATTTAAATTTTTAATTATTAATTTGATCTCATGATTTTTTTCAAAAACAAAATCCCCACTAAATATTAAACAAGAGAAATAAGATAAAATAAATTTTTGAGTAATCTAAAAAGAATCTTGCCAAAGTGATTGTTAGATTATTTTACGTTTGTTTTGATTTTCTCCGTGCGCTTTTGCTCCAAGATAAAACTCCAAATTTATTTATTCCCAAATCCGAACACTCAGATTTCCAGAAAAAAAAAAGATAAACTCTTCTCTTTCTCTCCCCTGGGCCGAAACTTGCTCCCTCCTCTTCCCTTGCTATGGCCCAACCCGGCCATCTCCCTCTCTTCCCTCCCTCTGAGCCGCACGCCGCAGGCCCAACAGCCACGCCCCCTCCAGCCCGCCTGGGCCGCGCGTGCCTCCCCCGGCCCAGCCGCGCGCCACCGGCCGGCCCAGCTCCGCGCGCCACCTCCTCTCCTCGCCCCGCCAGCCGCCTCCGCCTCCTTCTCCTTCTTCCACTTGGGCCACGCCCTGCTTCTGGCCCACTCCGCGCCTCCAGCCACCTAGGCCGCATCGCCTCCTCCCGGCCCAGTCACCGTTTTCCTTCCCAGCGCAGCCCAGCCAGTCGCTGCTGCCGCCCTGTCGTCTTCCTCCTCGAGACGGAACGGAGCAGTCGACGCCTAGCATCCAGCGCGTCGCGACCGCGTTTCTGCCGACCCCGCTGGCCTCGCCCCGGCCCCGCTAGGCCCCAGCACGCCGCCCCTTAACTCCCTGCCCGTCTCGTCCCATCGCTCGGCCAGATGACTGGACCGCTCCCTGAGCACCGCCATGAATGGCCACCCTGTTCTGAGCAGTGCGCCGACCGCCGGTCCCGCCGACTGCTTGCTCGTCGCCACCTCCATTACTCCGTTGCACAGCGCCTCCGCCTGCCACCACTACTCGCGACGCACCACGCCTCCCCCGCTCCCGGCCAGACGCCCCGCGACGCGAGCACAGCAAAGATGGAGCCGGTCCGTCGCTGTACTGCTCGTCGCCACCCTCATTACCCGTGCCGAGCCACGATTGCGCCAGCGTGCCTTCGAGTCGGCCTGTGCCGTCTGCTGCTCCACGACGCCGCGCTAAGTCACATCGGCTCCCTCCAGTCCCGACCGCGCTCTGCCCAGCTACATCGCCGTCGCCATTAAGTCGAGCTCATCCTCGACGAGCTTCCTTGTCTCCCCCGTCCGCCCGCATCTATAAAATGGGAGCACGTCGAGCTCCTCTCCATCCGCTGCACCGAACACCACCACCTTTCCCATCCCGAGCCACTCCAATTTCCATTTTTTTCTCCTCCCGAGTTCCATCCGGTCACGGCCGCTTCTCCACCAAATACGCCGCAACCCTGCCACCCCATTCCGAGATTCCACCACAGGCGGACGCGCGGGAGCCTTGCCTCTCCTTCCCCCAAACTCTCCGGCCACCTCCACCTCTTTCCCCCGACCGGATTCGAGCTCCAGGTCTGGCCATGGCGAACGAGCAGAGAGAAAGAAGACGACTCTCTGTTCCTTCACGTGAGCCATGGCAATTTTTCAATTTAACCCCTACCCTTTCTACTAATCAATCCACCTTCTATTAGTTAAACACAATTGCACTCCAGCCCCTCGGTCCACAGAGAGTTCATAGACCAGCCTGCGAACTCGGTCCACCAAGCCATGCACCCAGTACACATATTTTCCCAAACAGAAATAATTCCCAAAATTCTAGAAATCCCAAACCCCCCTGTCTTTTTGCAGAAAGGTCCCTGACCTTTTCTATAATGCTGTTTAGGCCCTGTCTTTTTATAGAAAGACCCCATACTTTCTATAAATAATATTTCAGCCCCTACCATTTTACAACCAAACCCCTAAGCTTTCTAGTAATTATAGAAAACCCCTAGAACCTTTGAAGAATCATATCTTTTGAACCGTAATCCCGATTGGAGTGATTCTTGTGCTCACGGGTTCGACTCAGTGAGTAGAACCCAGTGGTGCTACCCGCACATTACCCCCGACCCCATAAAGCCGTCACTAGCCCATAACTTTCCAACCGTAGCTCTCTTTCGGATGATTCTCGCGCCCACGCGATCGTCTCAATACAAGAAACTTTTTGCCACACACCATATTCTCGTTTCTGCCACGATGTCCACCTTATTCCCTTTTACACCATATCTTCACCGCCCAATCTCCGATTCCACCGATTCTTCCACCGTTAGTCTTCTAAGACCCAACCTACCTAATCATGCCCTGTAAAACCCAAAACGTATACATCAAGCTCCGACCTACCTAAATCCCCTGGTATACACTGAACCACCCTAGATATTCTATTCGGAGTTTTAATTAGAGTTTTGATTGTTTCTTATATACTTTATTTTCGTTACGCTAGTAGTACGTCTTGTAGCAACGGAGAGTTCGAAGGAGCCTGTGACACCTGGGGTGTCATGGCTCCTATGGAAAACACAAAAAGTCATTCCCCACAAGCCTGAGAACTTAGGACAAATTGTAAACTGAAATTAAACCAATTTGAATAAAATTCAAGCAAATTTGAATATAGTTTGAACTACAAGTTTAGATTTTTCCATATAACTGATACCCACCAAAAATATATGTTGATGTTCATGGTGGAGTAGAATTTTAAAGATTTTTTTCAGAATTTTTCTACTTTATTTGTTGCCCCAAACAAATGGTTAACTGACAAGAAACCACCCTCTTTACAAAATTTCCATTCAAAATCTATAAAGGATTTTTGAAAGTTAGCATTTTTATAAATTCTACCACAGTATGGGGAGCCTGCCCTATTTTTGGTTTAATTTTATTAGCTCTAAATTAATTCAAAAAAAAAGATCAAATGCAGCTGGCTGTTGGGTTTGGAAAAATAAAAGAAAAAGAAAACTCCCTGTGGGACCCACCTGTCAGCGACATCAAACAAACACACCGGCGCCTCCCCGCGCTCCCGCCTGCCCGTACGCCACGTGGGCGCCGACGACTCGGCATCCGTCGCACCCACGAATCGATTGTCCCACCCGCCGTTCGGACACCCGCCTTGTCCCCCACTCCCCTGTCCGAACGACCTCATCCCCCCCCCCCCCCCCAATTCGCTCTCTCTGTCACTCTCTCTCGCTCACCCCCACCATTGCTGCTGGGAGCAGAGCTCCGCTCCGCCGACGCCTCGCCGCCCGACCCACCTCACCGAGCCTCCTAGAGCCCCGCCTAGAAACCCCGGTGCTCCGCGCGAGGCCAGTCCTCTTCTCCGACCTCGAGACGCTGGGAATCGGTGTCGTCTTCCTCGACCCCGGCCACCCTCCCCAACCATCGCTCTTCCTCCACGGTGAGTCTCCGACCAATTACTCGCGCATGCTCGTTCCTCCAGACCTGGCGCTTCAACTCGACCTCACCCGGCTCCGGTCAGTGCAGCCCCACCGCCGGGACACCGCCACTCGTCATCGGCCGAGCTAGGTGAGCCGCATTGCTTTTCTTCCGTGCACCGCACATCGGCCCCGCTGTACAGATCCTCTCCATGCTGGCCCGCGACCGCCTCGAGGCGTCCGCTCGCCGCTCGTGGCCCGCGCCGCCGCACGCACGCTCGGCTCAGCCGAGCTGGCCAGTGGTCGGGATGGCCACTAGGCCGCAATGGCCTTTGGGCCTGGCCTCGCTCTCAGGCGCATCTGGCCCGAGGACGCCCCCGCGCACGCTCGCTTGATGGGCCGCGCTAGATTCAGCCCGCTGGGCTGTCTGGATGCGGCCCGCGATTATAAAAACCGATTTTCTCATTTTATTCATTTGCAGAAAAGCATTTAAACTTGAAAAATGCATATTAAAGTAATTAATACGAATTTGGAAACAAAGTAAATTTTGTTGGCCTTGTCTGGACTTGAATTATTGTACCAAAATGTTAAACCATGTTGTGTGTTAATATTATTTTTAGAATTTAAAATAAAAGAGAAAACACTTATAAATTCATAACTAATTCATTATTAGGTATTTTGAGGTAAAATAAAATTTTTATGGGCTCTTCTGGACATGTACTATTTAACAAAAATACTAAGTTCCTCTGCATGTGAGTATTTTATCAGCACTAAATAGGTTTGCTAAATCAATAATAAAATTATAAAGAATTCTTGGAGACCAGTAAATTCCTGAAACTTGGTTAGTAATCAGGTGTTGGCATATTGCACTTCCCTGAAAAAGCACAAGTGCTGGTTCCTTGAATTTTAGCCATAATTAATTATTTAACCTTGTGCACTGTTTTAATTATTTAAAATTATTGGCTCATTGCATGTCCATGAAACTTGGGCCATAATTCACCCCTGGCATAACCTAGTTACAGTAAATTCTCCATATGCATTTGGTTTCCAGAGCAATGCTGAAATAATTAATGGTGTGGTAGGTCTAATAATTCATTGGGCATTATGAATGCATTCCGATATTTTGGGGGTTGACTGTTATGTCTTTCATGTCAAACACCATATAAGCTGTGGGTGATGCCTTGACCAGCACACCTTAGTAATGTTCATGTTGCACCTCCGTCCGGTTATAACGCCCTCACCCTGTGCCTCCGCTAAATACGCTACAATGCTGAACTAATCAACACACTCCGTCCACTTTCATGAGAAATAGTGTACATTAACGTATTTATTGAGGAGTCATTTCCATGACCGTCGAGGGCCCGCCGCCACCGGATGAGTCCCGCGCCAAAGCCACCGCGTCGGGGGAGCTCTCCTTCGACCTCATTAGCACTTTGTCGGGGGTCTTGCCAGGCAGCCGCAACAACGCAGCTGTTGTATGTTTATGGGCTGCGTGAGGCAGTGGCGGAGCCAGAACACAACACCAGGTATTCCCACATAAAAATTGTATTCAATCAAAATTACAAACAAAACCTATGGTGCTATGAAATTAACATTAAACTGTTCTAATTAATATATCTCATCTAGCCAAGAGAAACTAGGGAGTATTTGAAACAAATCAAATGTTTTTCTCTAAACCATATTGTTTGAACCATTTATGTACTTAAGCTTTTGGTACAAATGTTGGGTATTCCTAGGAATACATAGGACTTAAGGAGCTCCGTCCATGGTGTGAGGCAAAGATGGAACAATGACACACAAACAAGGAAACACACGTAATAATTGAGTTGCAATCAAGTTATCAACCCAGGTTGGAAACTATCTGCGTAAAAGAAGGAAACTGGGCGTAAATTGAGGGCGAAATTGAATCAGCTACGTGCTTGTGAGTAGGCATCATGATGGGTGAAAAAAATTTAAGAATTCTAGATTACAGTCATTTTCGTATAAACATAGGATATGTAACACTTTATTTATGGGGCTAAACTTAATCTAAAGGTTAGATTTGATTCAATCGATAGATTTAAGGGAAGAAAAGAGGGTGGATAGACTGTCTCAAAGTAATACATATAGAAGGATGGATAGATATGTAACACTTTATGCTCTGTACTCCCTCCGTTTCTTTTTAGTTGTCGTTCTAGCTCCATGCGTTTTTGCCAAATTAGTTGTCGTTCTCGTCTTTTAAGGCTGCTGACCGAATGATGTCGCTGCTCCAGCGCTACTCCATCCGACCGCAAGTACAGAGCACATGCTTGTTGCTCTCTGTGCAGCCAATCAGGTGACGAGAACGAGTGATAAAAACGACAGCCAAGCACGGTTGAGCAAGTCATTTATGCACACCAACCCAATAGAGACAGTGATGACATGCAGTGTAGCAGGTGCTTGTAGGACGACGACTAAAAAGAGTGCTTGTCCCCTAATTCCTTTTCCTTAGTTCTTGTGCCGGCTGCTAGAACGACGACTAAAAAGAAATGGAGGGAGTATAGATACACTGCACGGCATCATATCCCAATTCTGAGACGCACGTGAGCATCTGATTAAGCATGATTAAACTTGGACTTATAGGCACAAAGACACCGACATACTCGTACAAGATGCTCTGCTTGTCTGTCAGACATGCAACTCACCCTAGAAAAGCATCTCTGACAGGCGCTGGTTTTTGTTTCCTGGTTCCTTGGTATGATTGATCCACTAAGTGTGGTTTCAGTGAATTTCATTTCAGGGTACAATTGAAAATGGAATGACCTCTGTTAACGTTTAACGATTGCAAATTAGCAGTGGCCCGTCCAATCCAGCAATGCAACACATGCTGTCATGTTCCAACAGCCCATATGCCTATGCGGCCCACTATAGAAGCCCATTACCTTGCGATAGCCACGTATTATTAAATTAGTTCTGGCCAAACGGGTTACCCAGCACGGCACGAATTACGTGGGCTGTACCGAGCTGACCTGTTACATCCGGTAGCCTGAGAGTTAAGTGGTTTACCACCAAACCACTCTAGCTTTGTTATATCCATATAAAATATGTATTCTTTTTAATATAAAACCGTGTCTAACTGATTGAATTCATGCTTCACTGGGCCACCTCTAAACGGGCTGTGCCCGTGCCACCCACAGGGCCGAGGCCACGGCCTTAGCACGGCACGAAGGCGCGTGCCGGGCCGGTCCGGGCACGAATTAAGGCGTGCCGTGCCGGACCTAGACCGGGCCAAATTTTGCGGGCCTCGGGCCGGCACGACAGGCACGGCTCAGTTGGCCAGGACTAATTATTATGCTCGATGCTTTCAAAACCAAAGTTCTACACATTGTGCAAAGAAATTAATTCGATGTTTAATGTGGGAATATTAAATAAAATGGTCAAATATTTTATTAAATCTTAAATTAAAAACACAATAAAGTATTAAGATGTGATTTTGTCTTGACTGATGGCTCAAATTAAAGGGATTCAAACCAGGCTCAACAAAAATATGTTTGAAATATAATTTATACAGATTTCTCAACAACCTATCAGTTCCAAGGATATGTTGGACTAATTACATTCAAACACAAGGAGGTTAGTTTAGATTTTTTTATTAAAAAACTTATTGTCTTAGAACTAGTGATTTGTCATTCTCACTTTCCATTACATCATCCTCTTTTCTCAATACATCTTTATCGCTAATCTCTATTCACTTCTTCTTGATTTTCGTTCCCAGAGCCAAAGTGACAAATAAATTGAAAAAGAGAGAACATTTGCTAGATTGAATCAGCTAATAAAATATTAATAGCTAAGCAATCTAGTCTTGTTCCAAACTTCCTGAGGTGATTTTTGCAGCTACTAACCATTAGTTTTAGAGGATTTAAACAAGGCCTTAATAAACATATGTATTGGGTGTTCTATACTTTGCTAGCCCCCTAATAAGGTCGCTACACTAATGTCTAAATGGCACAATAAAACACATTATTGAGTGTTTCTAAACAAGCAATTCATCCAACCTGCAAGTGGCAAAAGGAGGTTAATTTAATTAAATCTCAACTTGCAAATGATCATGCTGATTCGTTCAAGTCACATATGCCAAAATACTGAACCCACCATTGAGTCAGCGACCTGTAGATTTAGGGGCAGTGTGGCAGAGCTCCACGGAGCTGAGAATCAGACAGAATCTGTGGAGCTCTGCCAAATATAGTTTTTTAGTAGAAGTGATTCTCTGCTGATTCTGAGAAGTGATTCTCTGAAATGAACTAAGAAACTGAGAGCTGAAAAAAATAGCGTCTCCTGATTCTAAGAAGTGATTCTCTGTCCTGATTCTAAGAGTTTATTCTAGAGAATAAAAAAGAATCACTTTCAGTCACAGAATCACTTCTCAGGAGAATCAGGAGTGGAGCTCTACCAAATTGCCCCTAAGGAACACACATGAAGAGGATCAGAGTGTGAAAGGGTGGATGTAGCTAACTGGAAATCAGGGTTATTGCCCTCTTGATCGTACCTAATCTTGTCGTCATCAGCCCTTGCATTATATTTTGGTGTTTTGCTTTGCCCAGGCTTCAGAGTACAGAGCGATTCCAGAGTAACACGCCCCCGAGCCATGTCTTTCCTTATCGGCCTGACAGAGACTATTAACTTTGGCATTGTTATATAAAATTTCCAATAATTCACGGGATGATTCTTCACGGGCCGTGTGCCCGTGTCTGGTCCTGTAACGCATGCCACTGCCAATACATATTCGATTTCATTTTATCATCTGTAGTTGATTTATTCAACTTGTAAATAGTAAATATGTAAGAGCCGTCTGATATATCTTTCTGAAAAAAAAGAACCATTTTCTCTTGAGCAACTGGAAGAAAATTTGCCCCTAGTGTTGTTATCAGTGTCGTGTTGCACAACTTTTTGCGCATGCGTGAGACAGTTACAAATCATGGAAAGAATATACGGTGACGGCTGAATTGGTGGTTCTGCGCGTATATCATAGTGCGAGAGTGATTCCAAGATCATCTACTATTTCATAACACACGAGGCTACGAGCATATATAGACCGGTAGTTGCCAAAACAAACTGAAGGGTTCATTTGCCACCATGACTGCATGAGCAAGCAAGCAACGCAGCACTAGTTGTGGTGGGTGATTGGTCCGTCATCATCAAACTCACATCATCAGGTGCATGCAGGAAATGGAATACTAAATGCGGAGGATGATGCTTCCATAGGCAAATTGTTCCCTGTCAGGACGTGCTTTTGCCCTGCTCTCATACTCCTACTAGTAAATTAGTACACTTCATTAAAAAAAGTAAATTAGTACAATAAAAAAGGACAAGGAAGATTCCATTCTAGGTATATCAAATCTGAAAGTGGTGGTGGTCTTGGAATTGTGTTTGTCGTATGACGTGTGCATGACTGTTCTCCCTCCGTAGCAGAGGTACGGCCTTTTCCCCCCTGTTAATCTGTTGACTTCAGTCTGCATCTCCAATTGGCATGCGTTGCTTTGATGCTGAAACTGCCGCAGCTACTAGCTAGTAGTTGCCCATCCGTCACGCACTAAGCAGGAGTAGCAGCACGCGCGCATGACATGAAGACATGAATGTGACATATACATTCAGAAGCTACCTCCACTTCAATCCCAGCCGGAGCTGGCACTCACCATATGAGCTGAAAAGTTCTTCTGAGTTTATTTCATTTTTGTAACAACGGTGGCTAAACGATTGCTTACCTGCACGAGTAATTATAGCTACTTACAAGCACGCTGATCGTTACCTGCACGAGTAATTATAGCTACTTATTTCTCCATGTAACGATCAGCGTGCTTGGGAGAAATAATTGAGATGTGCTAACCAAGTATATTAACCGCCTAGATGATGAACAAAGCATGCATGCTATCTATATGGTGGAGGCAGGACAGTGCTGTGCTGCCTAACAACTGGTGCTCCCGTATCCTCTCTTGGATATTGGAACGCTAGTCAGTAATGCACAATGGGCAAACCTGTGTCACCGGAACGCAATGTTGCACACGTTCTAATCAGGGTACAGAAAAAAAGCAAGTAACGAACATATCCGAAGTATACAGTCGTCGTTCCTGAAACGGCCTTTCCTGCAAGCCAAGCTACAGTTGTTGCACGATTCACAAAATGGATTTCGTCAGCTAATAAAGGTGGAATGCCACGCAACATCACACTCAGCAGTCACAACTGACCTAAAGCGTCGACGCTGATCCACGCACGACCACGGTTTTCGTTGGGAAAAAGGACGAAAAGGGCAAAAAGACGAAAGCGTAAAATGCAAGCCATTAACGAATCAAACCGTCCGTTCATCGTACGGCGCACGGATGAGCCGTTGGATTGGACACGGTAAGCTTTGTTGGTACAATACCAGTGAAGACGTGCAGGTGCAGAGCTACTATATATAACAGCGGAGCGGCACACACAACCGGTTCCTCCCTTTCTTTCTTTTTTTCGATCATCATCAACAAAACCGAGACGAAATGCACCCTTTGCCTTCGCGATCCAGTCCGAACATGGCTACCACGCGGGTACACCCCTCCAACGCCGCCGACCTTCACCACGGCGGCGATGGCGGCCGTGCCAATCGCGCCGCGGATCAGACGACGCCGGCGGCGGTGTATACGGTGTGGAAGAGGTCGAGCATGGGGTTCCAGGGCACCGACGGCTTCTCCGTCTACGACGCCGCCGGCAGCCTGGCCTTCCGCGTCGACAACTACTCACGGCGGTGGAAGCTCTTCGCCGGCGAGCTGCTGCTCATGGACGGCCATGGCGCGCCCCTTCTGGCACTCCGCCCACAGGTGATTAATTACTAGTACTTGCTTAATTGATCGAGTCATTCTCATTACAATCATAGATTTGTCATAGCAGGCAGGCAATTATTCGTCCATGTTGACAACCCCGATAAATGCATAACCTTTCTTGTTACATGGACAAAGATATCTGGGCTTTGGGTTTTGTAATCGATCATGTTCAAGTTTTGATATCTCTGCAAAGCTTAGGAAAAAACCAATTCATGCGAAAGTCCAAAATGGCATGCAAACAAGATGCATGCTTTGTTTTCTCCGTACCACATTAGTTGTCCAGAATGCCAATAAAGAATCAGTAGTATGATCTCCCTGGTTCATTTTTCTTCGCCTGCCCGTTTTGACCAAGCAAAAAACAACTTTGCAACTACCAATGTAATGTGACATTATTAACAATGCTCCCTTTCTCTGCTGCCTGTGACAGATTCTAAGCATGCGAGACCAATGGAACTGTTACAGAGCATCATCAGGAGAAGAAGCCGGTGACAAGGGCAACAGACGGCAACATCTCTTCTCAATGAGGAAATGCTCGCTGGTCCAAAGCGGCGGTGACGAAGTAGAAGTGCACATGTGTACAACATCATCAGATCACAATTCCCAGCATCATGCTCCGAGCTTCCGCGTACAAGGCAGCTTCTGGAGGAGAAGCTGCAAGATCCGAAACGGGGACGGCGAGGAGGTGGCGAGGATAACCAGGAAAAGGGCCGGAGGAGCAGCGCTGGAGTCGGTGACGCTCGGTGACGACGTGTTCAGCCTTACCGTCATGCGTAACGCTGATTGTGCAATGATCATGGCTTTCGTCGTTATCATGGACCGGATCTGCCAGAAGCCATACACACCTTTGATGTGTTCCTCATAGTTGATGGTACCGAAGCCCTATTTGAATCCATGCATGAGATTGGATTCTGTGAGTGATGATCATGAGACCGAAAAAACAAGGGCAACGAGGCACTGAGTAAGCAACAGGTTAAGACAGGTAGGAGTGTAGTTGCTAATTGCAGTTTTTACTACTGACCGGAGCTGCCAACAACATGTAACTTGCTCTAATAACTTTTATTAAAGCAAAAGAGATGAACATTTCGGATTGACACTGAAATCTAATATTGCAATCCCATAGTGCAAAAACTCAGGGAAAGTTCCAGGGTGTTTATGTTATCTTTAGAAGAGAAATGCTACCACAATTTTCATTCCTAGGAACGATCAGGGAAAGAAAAAAGAGTGACATATACGAACCCATATGGTCACTGTACTACCTGTCCTAGTTGCAACTTGCATTGTTTTGCTTCTCTCCCATGTGATTTCCATGAACCTACTGGTATACCAGCTCTGCTATTAGCTGCTACCTTTTTTTTCTACTTAATTGCAACTTGTAGTTTAAGAAATATGCATGGCAAGGACAATGAAAAAGATGAAAGAGACAATTAAAAGTTTGTTGAATCCTGAAAGAGGATTCTGTAATTGAATATACTCAAATATCTGACCACTGACCTCAGCTATATTTGGCGGTACAGTATATAGAGCAGTTGAAGCATTCACACTGGAAGGTGAAGCTAATACTCTTCTCCATGCTTACTGCATCTATGGAAATGCACACAATTCTAGATCACACTTTACCAGATCAACAATGATGCCAGTAACAAACACTAGAAGAAAATGGAGCTTTATTAGTCACCAAGTTTTATTGACCAAGAATTTTGGTCTCTTCTCGGTTCACAAAAAATAGATTTGTAGTGAGAAAGTTTTGATTTTGTTGGTTCACACATATATTTTTTTTGGTCAACGTGCATGATCATTGGTTGATAAATACATATAGTTACCAAGGGTTACTTGGTTGGTATATAGTTTTAGTGACCAACCAATGTAATTATTGGTCACTATATGCAAATAGTGACAAGGATTTAGTCACCATAATGTGACCATAAGGTTTCGACTCTCAGTGATTTTAGGATCCTGGATGCTTTGGAAGGAGCGCAACAACAGGGTGTTTAACAACGCAACGATGCAGGCCGCGGAACTTGAAAGTTGGTCGAGAAGAAGGAGAGGTCTGGATCCAGGCTGGCTGGTCCCCGTTGTCAGAATTTACTCAGTAGTGAGTAGTAAGCATGTAAGCCTTTGGTCGCGTCATGGTGTCCGGTGTGTCAAGTTCCTCCTTGGCCATTGTGATTGTAGAAACTCTTTATGCTTTCCTCTTAATGAAACACGTGCTAAGGCACGTTCGTGAAAACCATAATGTGACCAAGGTTTTTAGTGACAAAATAGCAAGAATGATCAGAATTCT
Source organism: Eleusine indica (assembly GCA_030378355.1). Taxonomy (NCBI): domain Eukaryota; kingdom Viridiplantae; phylum Streptophyta; class Magnoliopsida; order Poales; family Poaceae; genus Eleusine; species Eleusine indica. The sequence goes on from CM059494.1 coordinate 55,302,066, forward strand.
ACATATAGTGACCAAGTAACTTGGTAACTAATGACCATTTTCATTGTAGTGAAACGTGCTGCAAAAGAGCATATCATGTTAAATTTGCTAACAATTGTGGGACTATTTTGTGTTTTCCTAACTTAAACGTGGTACAAGTACAACTCATGATATCCTCGTTTGCAGCAAGCCGAAAACAGCACTACTAGTTTGCTTCTTTAACTCCATGCATATTGATATGCCAGGATATGCAATCCCTGTCAAAAGACAAACGATTCACAAGATATTTGGCCCAGTCGTGTGTCATATTCAGTGCGAGGAAGAATTTTGTTTGCACAAAAAAAAAATCAGAAGAATCGAGAACAAGGACAAAGTCAAGGGAATATTACTACAACTCATCATTTGTCTTCTACCGTGTACTTAAGCTACCCTTTTCATGTGGGCTGTATTTAGAACTGCATAAATTAAGCAACATACATGGTGATAAAGAATTTATGCTCCCACTCTGATCTCCGACAAACCCTACACGAAATAGCAAGAATGATTCCCAGAACGTCAGACGGCAAAAAAGAATTGAAGAAGAAGAAGAATTTGGCCATGGAAGCGCATTGACGACAGTATGAACACCAGCTAGGATACACACGCGCTCCTGGGATGGTGCAATAAGTTGTACATCCTCCTATTCCTCGTCGTCGGTGACCTCAAATTCCTTCTCGGCATAGCCAAGGTCTTGGTACTGCTTGAGGATCTTGTCGCGTTCTTCACGCTCAGCCGTTTCCTCGACGACAATGCTGTCTTGAATATCGCAGAGAAACCAATTGCAGGTCTTGATGGGTTTGTAGGGCGGCGAAGGCGGGTGCATCTCGAGATACTCGATGTACTCCTTGCTCACCCTCATCCTAATCTTCTTCCTCTTCTTCTTCTCCGGCGACTCCTCTGAAAATAACTTGTCGGACCTCTTTGTCGTCGTCTCCTCGCTCGATCGTGGCGGCATCGTCTTCTTCTTGCTCTCGTCGATCTTGAGCTCTTTCAGCGCGGTGCACGTCGTCGGACTTCCGCGGCCCTCATCCGCCGGCGTCTTCTCCTTGTTCAGATCAAACATCGTCATCATCTCTCCCGTCTCCGCCATCAGATCTCGAATGCAAGCTCTCGATCTCGATCGGGTGTGAAAACTGTGGATCACGAGTTTTGCGGCGGCTACAAGCTTTCCTTCGTTTGATTTTGACCGAGGATGAGGAACAGGGGCCAGGTGAGGAGACGGAGGGGAGGCCTTTGCTTAATATACTGCCCCCACGAACCCTAATGGTCCTATTGAGGGTCCTAGTTTGATTCGGACTAGGACAATGTTAACCTTGCATTGCGGCCTATCCGGAAAGAAAACGGAGTTCCAGAAAAAAGAGTCCGACGGCTTCTCACGCTGGCGTTAAAGAGTCTGACATATACAAGTACGGCTGGCTTCTCACATGCTGCTCATCAGCAAATCGTTTCACAGCAGGAAAGATCCAGTCATTAGGGATGCCTTAATTAGTGGAAGAGCCGTAGCTGAGACTTTTGTTGTGGCATCAGAAATAAAATCAACGAAAGAACGAATCATGCACGACGAGAAGAGGAACAAAACGTACATACACTGGTTGCACCACACGCCTCCAAGAGAGATCTACGGCAAGTCGGCAACAACGGCGACCAATAACACCAAGAGATGGCCTCCTCTTCTGCAGGCTGCAGCTGCTCTGGTGAGCAATGCAAGCGGCGACACTCGTATATTGCTTCAACGAATATCAGCTTCCACTTAAAAAGAAGGAAAGAATCGAATCCCCTAATAACTAATAAAAAAAGGAAGAAAAAGAAAGCAATGTTCATTTTGGTCTTTTGCGTCTGAATGGACGGGCAGGGAATCATTTTCATCAAGAGTCATTCTCATGTTTGCAAGATAGGCATCCAAGACCACGACGGTTCACCGTTCAGCAAGCAGCTTTCCAGCTCCCTCAGGCAAAATTCTACTACTCCCCTCTAGAGCGTGTCTCTTCCATCTTCCCAAAACCCAAACACCATCGACGACAAAGATGATGAGTAGCAGAATACACCCTTCCAACTCTGGCCGCGGCCGCGCCCGGCGGTGTACACAGTGTGGAAGAGGTCGAGCATGGGGTTCCATTTCCAGCGATCTGAAATAACCGAAGAACTCACAATAAGACGCACATTCGCCTTCGCATCAGTCGGCAGCTGCCGAGAAGATTGGTCAACTAAACACGTGATGAAAAGATGCTTGATGCTTTCTGGGGTCAAAACTCAAAAGTGCTTGACGAAAGAGGAGCAACACAATGGTCAATGGCCTTGTGAGAATTTCTAACTGCACCGCACACAGTATGTTATTGACGCTACTTAATTCTGAACTTCAGTATCCTACGTACCTCAGATCCCTAATAAATTGCAGAAAGAAAAATTCCTTGCTGGGACGAATACATCCGAGGAGTTCGATCTGCATTTGTTTGCTGAGAACAATTATATTGATTTCCATCTGATGGTCATCACTTCATGTAATACATGAACGAAAAAAGGCACGAATGGTGATGTGAAGGATACGTCGCAGTGACCAGTGACGATGGGACCAGAAGAGTCTAGGAGAGTTGGAGGCGATAATTCACGTATTTTTTTTTGTCTAAATGATACGAGATCTCCGTCGAGCGCGGTTCCAGTGCAGTCGTCGCGACTCGCCGGCGCCGGCGACGGCCACTGCACCTTCAGTGCGTCTGCCTCGTTCGTTTCTTGAGCCTCATCATAACTAACGGGCTTTGCAATTTGGTCTGCATCTTGCCCCACGCGGCGCTACCGCTCGCTATGGTCCGCTCCCAATCTACAACCGCTCGTTATAGATTTGACGGCATCCGTGTCCCCAGGAGTCGTCGGTAAATGAAATACCGACCACCACGGACGGGGAATGAAATGCTGACCACCATCTTTCCTTCGCCGTGGACGCTTCCGTTCTCGCCGCCGTTCACAATAAGACGCATTCACATTCGCAGTTGGCGCCGCCGGCGGCCTGGCATTCCGCGTCGACAACTACTCGCGGCGCGCGGCGGAAGCTCTTCGCCGGCGAGCTGCTGCTCATGGACGGCCATGTGGGCCGGATCACGAGGAAGAGGGCCGGGGTGGCGTCGAAACACGTCACCACCACGCTCGGCGACGACGTGTTCAGCCTCGTCGTTGTCCGGCCAGGCGTGGACGCCGCGACGGTCATATGGCTATGGTCCTTGTCATGGACAGGATCTGTCGACGGCCGTTCACGCCAATGGGGTGTGCGTCTTCACTCACAGTAGCTAGCTGCATGTTCGTAGGTGACTTGCATTGGAGTATTTAGCTGTACAAGTATATTAGCATATACTGTCGATGCAACGACGACTGCTAACCCATTTCGTGTGGCTTACAGTAATGTCCACCCGAAATAAAAAATCTTTTGAGTTATATGTGTGGCTTCTCCTCCAGAAACTGCCTTGTACGCGGAAGCTCGGAGCCTGCTGCTGGGAATTCTGGTCTGATGATGACGTACACATGTGCACTTCATTCTACTCGTCCATGCACGCACGTATTTCGTTCCCATCCATTTCACAATTCACAATCGACAACACTGCATATATATATATATATCGACATGATGTGATACATAAACACGTCACTCGGGAGATGCAAGCCTTACACCTCTTCCTCATCGTCGGTGACCTCGAATTATTTCTCGGCGTAGCCAAGGTCCTTGTACTGCTTCATGACCCTGTCGTACTCTTCGCGTTCAGCCTTCTCCTCAGCGACAAGAAGGGCTTGCTCCTCGAGGAAAAAGCAACAAATGCTCTTGACGGGTTTGTAGGCCGGCGGATGGGGGTGCTTCTGCAGGTACTCGACATACTCCTTGCTCATCCTCCTCCTCACCTTCTTCCTCTTCTTCTTCGGCGACTCCTCTGAAAATAACATGTTGGACTCGTCATCGTCGTCGTCGTTGAGCCTGGGATTTTCCCTCTTTGTCGTCGTCTCCTTGCTCGATCGTGGCGGCATCGTGTTCTTGTTCTCGTCAATCTTGAGCTCTTTCAGTCCGCGGCCCTGCTCGTCCGCCGGCGTCTTCTCCTTGTTCTGCTCAAACGTCGTCATCATCTCTCTCGTCTCCGCCATCGGCTCACGAATTAATGCAAGCTCTCTCGATCGATCGGGTGTGTGAAAACTGTGGATCGCGAGTTTTGCGGCGGCTACAATAAGCTTTCCTTCGTTTGGCAGAGGATGAGGAACAGGCCAGGGTGAGGAGACGACGGAGGGGAAACGTTTGCTTAATATACTGCCCCCGCGAATTAACCCTAATGGTCCAATTGGGATTTCTAGTTTGATTCGGACTAGGACGCTGGAAGCTTGCGGCCTTTCCGGGAAGGAAACGGAAAAAAGTCCGACGGCTTCTCTGGCTGGCGTTAATTAAAAGAGTCGACATACAAGTACGGCTGGCTTCTCATGCTGCTCAGCAAATCGTTTCACTTCACGCTTGCGTGGGGCGTACGCGAGAACACTTATATGTATTATATCAAAGAAACATGATGTGTATAACACAATAACCGGCCTACATCTCTCTCAATTTTTGTACAGTAGTAGCAGTTGCGACTTGCGAGACAACAACAAAAAAGCCTGTTTAATCTATGTATTGCAAATAAACGTTGGCTCACCTGGAAAAAAGAAAGCAGCAACGCGCTAGGACACAAATTAGGATCGAATATTTGTGAAAGTTCCTCATGGCTGGGGCCATGCATGTAGCTATGATCCTTGTAAATAGAGAACAGAAGGAACATGAAGCATTGTTATATCCACCACAGTACGACTGATGCTCTGCAGATGACCATGGCTGATGCTTTCTGTTTAATCCATTTTCTGTTTCTTGCTTGCGAATATTAGGTTCAGGTCAGGACGATTTGTTGGTCAAGGTGCATAGATTGTGGGGTCTTAATATGAATGCATCTAACGCATTTTTTACGTTCTAATAGAAACAGAACTATGTACAGCTAATCGTTCTAATTGTAAATTGTGTTGTGTATCTTCCATCATGTGGGGTGTATGTTCAGTGGTGAAATGGCCCCACAATACATTTAGATTCGGGTTGTGTTGTTTAGTGTTGAGGTTCCTTTTCAATGTGGTTTGTTGTCACTGTCAATTGACTTGCACTGATACTGTCATTTCATATCTAACCTGAATCGTTTATGATCCTACCTATAAATTTCTCTCTGTCATGTAGTTTGCTTGGTTACGTAAATTTGTCCTGAACCATACTACAATTGTTCTCAAAATTTGTCCTAAACAATACTACACCATCTACCTTTGTAATTGTTCTGTCAATGAACTGTAGTTTTCCTATTTTTCTTTGGAGCCCTAATTTCTGTACCCTTCTTGATTTTTCTTAAACTGCAATTGCATATATGGTTTTATTTTATTAAATGTATGTAAATTTATAGACTAGTCATTTTGAATTCATACCTTGAATGCTTTTTGCAGTGACATCCCCTGTTTCATCGTATATAATGATATCACGATGAGTTTTCTATCTCTTAAAAATTGCCTGTCTACCTAATGTTTCATGAAACAAGCATTTGTCTCAGATCATCATCCGTTCTGAATTTAGATCGTTCTCTAGTAGCTCTAATATGTTAGTTCTATATGTATTCTGAATTTATGATCAGCAAGATTCTAAATTTTATCTAAATGCTAATAGAGAACGATTTAAATTCTATATATGGTTAGATTAGGTGAAGCTCTATCTATTGGGATCATCAAGCGTTTTATGATACGAGGGTTTTTACACTTATACCCATAAAACACTAGTAATTGTTTAGGACCTAGAATATTTTTTCTCTCCACTTAATTTCTTCCCATTAATTCTGTTCTAATGAAATGTGCAGCTGTCTTTCTGATTTCAAATTGTTTAGATTTTTTTACTGCCGGATCATAACATAATCTGTGTCTTTTTTTTTTGCCGAACTAATTTGCGAGAAAATGAAGTGAACCGAACGAGAGGTCTACACATCACAAATTGCATTTAGTCCATAATGACTATCATCCCAGAACAAAATTGCCGAGAAGCAAACAAATGCCTAAAAGTTGGCAATGAGGCACCGAGTAAGCAACAGGTTAAGACAGGTATAGGAGTGTAGTTGCTAATTGCAGTTTTTTTTACTGACCGGAGCTGCCAACAACATGTAACTTGCTCTAATAACTTTTATTAAAGCAAAAGAGATGAACATTTCGGATTGACACTGAAATCTAATATTGCAATCCCATATAGTGCAAAAACTCAGGCAAAGTTCCAGGGTGTTTATGTTATCTTTAGAAGAGAAATGCTACCACAATTTTCATTCCTAGGAACGATCAGGGAAAGAAAAAAGAGTGACATATACGAACCCATATGGTCACTGTACTACCTGTCCTAGTTGCAACTTGCATTATTTTGCTTCTCTCCCATGTGATTCCCATGAACCTACTGGTATACCAGCTCTGCTATTAGCTGCTACCTTTTTTTTCTACTTAATTGCAACTTGTAGTTTAAGAAATATGCATGGCAAGGACAATGAAAAAGATGAAAGCGACAATTCAAAGTTTGTTGAATCCTGAAAGAGGAATCTGTAATTGAATATACTCAAATATCTGACCACTGACCTCAGCTATATTTGGCGGTACAGTATATAGAGCAGTTGGAGCATTCACACTCTGGAAGGTGAGGCTAATATAATTTTACTCTTCTCCATGCTTGCTGCATCTATGGAAATGCACACAATTCTAGATCACACTGTACCAGATCAACAATGATGCCAGTAACAAACACTAGAAGAAAATGGAGCTTTATTAGTCACCAAGTTTTAGTGACCAAGAATTTTGGTCTCTTCTCGGTTAAAAAAAAATAGATTTGGGGGTTACGCATGCTTTCGATGGGGGAGCTCGCGCTCTCGCTCGAGAGCAGCGGGCAGAACCCTAGCCTCCGCTCCCGAGCTCCCCCATCCTCACCGTCGCCGGAGTGGCTCACCGGCCAAAGCAGGGCAGCCACAAGGAAGGTGGCGGCAAGGCCTCTCCTCCCGCGCATGACTCCTCGTAACCGCCACTCAGAAGTACCCAACGGGAGATGGAGAGCAAGCTCCTCTAGGCGGCGCACATCTCTGCGACCCGTGCCTCCACCAGCCCGACGAGGGCACTGGACATCGGGAGGGCCTGCCTCGCCGGGGTCCCCAGCTCCGGCGTCTGCGTGCCCAGATCTGCCGGGAATCGAGCTGCGCTCGGCTTGGTAGCGCTCACCCAAGGCGTGGCCGTGCCATCTGTAGGGGGGCGGGCCACTCGGCCCACTCGTTGTCTCCCCCGCCACCACCTCCGTTCCCTCTTCTTCCTTAGGCAAATCCCCGCTGGCCTCGCTCCCTGTGCCATGGCTGGAGACCTGCTAGCCGGATCCAAGTGCTTTTGCGCCAGATCTGGTGCACAGCAAGTCCCTGGCTTCGAGGTGAGGTGTGGGGGCTGGCGACCTGCTCATAGATCGGCGACGTGGCGCCGGTGTTTGCTACCTGGAACTCTTTGTGCAGCGGCGGTTGCAGCTGCCCGGTACCGGTTCCGGTGGCCACACCGTGCTTGGTTGAGATATAGGCACTACTCTTGCACGGCTACGGCCAGTGTGGGCCACGGTGGCGCCTCCGGAGCGTCGCTTACCTTGGTGAAGGAGTTGCTATATCCTATTGTCCTTAGCTCCGGCTGCACGACCACCTGCCTCGAGCGCAATGGTTGCGTCAAGAACTCATTCCATTCGATGTGCAGCTAAAGGATTATGTGACCATGGGGGTCATATTGCTGTGCGGCATGTTGACTGCATGATTAAGCGCATGGTGGTAGTGAGGATTATGCGACCATGGAGGTCGTATTGCTGTGCGGCATGTTGTCTGCATGATTAAGCGCATGGTGGTGGTGCGGCAAACCTTGGCTACTCCGGCGTCGATAATGTCCAACGAAAGTACTATGCATGACGCGCAGAGAGATGTTCACATCTCTGGACGGTCCAACGTTCGGGATGATTAGGTGTTCTAATCATCGTCAAGCTCTCGAGGTTTTGTGTGTCCCTTCTCCCTTCATCTCCTCAGACCCTACAATCTTTGGCCGGTTGTCGTCCTTCACTATGGTTTGATGAGCGGCTGCTATTGGCGTCTCTGCTTCGTCACTGGGCTCTTTGTTGGTAGTGGCACCAAATCTTATGCCGTGTGCGTCCATGCTTGCTGGCCCTCCCTCCTTTATGGATTCCTCCCCACGAAGGGTGTCGGATGGTGGTCGTGGAGACCGGATGCTCCAAAGGTGTCTTCATCAGCTCTAAGGGAGATCGGCGTTGCCCGGCTCGCAGTGGTCAGCGTGCTTTCCCCGCTCTTAGTCCCCATCCATTTGGGCGGCCCTCTCGTCTTTCAAGGATTTCTCCCCTTGTTGGAAGGTGGAGGGTGACAACAGGACAACGCAACTACGAGGAGTGGTGTGGAGGTGCAAAGGCCATTATGGTAAAGGCAAGCATGTTGCTCGATGTGATGTTTCATCGACAATTGGTGATCTTCTTCAACTTGTGTTTGAAATTACAGTTTTGTCTCTTAGAGGGTCATGGATTGTGTTGTTTCTTTTCTCTCTTTATTGTCTATTTCCTCTACTTGTATATGCCCATTGTGCTGTGGGTATGCTGTTGTAATCAGGAGCCCGTCCCTACTGACCACGTCAGAGGGAAGACACCGTCCGCCCATCCCCCCTCTTCCTTCACCGACGACGGCCGCCGCCCCTACCCCAGTGCGCCACCGCCCGCGCGGACTCCGGCGCCGTCCCTGGCGCCGTTGCCGCCTGCCGCACTAGCCCCTCCCCCGCCCGCCACCACCACCGGCAGCCGGCGGTGCACCGCCACCTCGCCGCGCCGCCCGCACCCGCCACCGCCGCCCGCCACGCCACCGCCGTCACCGCGCCGCCGCCAGCTAACTCGTCGGCGACATGACGCCCCCATTGCTGACCCCGGCCGGCCAGCCCTCCTCCATGGCCGGGGAGCGCAGAGCCCCCCCCCCCTGACAACCCGGACCCCCTAAGGGATCCTCCGGGCCGCCGGCGAGGAGGAAGAGAGAGGGGGGTGGGCGGACGACGGCTTCCGTCCGACTGGGCGGAAGCGATGATTCCCGGTTGTAATCTCTATGAACCATTCAGGGCTACCCATTTAATAGAAAATGGAATCTCAGGTGAGGATTTTATCCCCCCCCCCCTCTGATATCTATCTATTTAATAATAAAAGAAGATGAACTTTCCACCACAGTGCCTAGAAAAAAAGAGAAATACCCTAGAAATTCTGAGAAAAAAGGGAAACATCTAGCCTTTGATACTTTGTACGTATATTCACAAATCACCATCCTACCGTTAATCCTCCTACCAGGATCCCGGTGCCGCTCCTCTTTCCTGGGGTGCCTTACTCTCCACGTAAATTATATTTTATAATAATCGATGTATCAAACTATTATCTACTCAATAAACTACCATGGATGGCGTCGCAGCCATGGCAACCAAATATATCTACCGTGGCACCAGAGCAATCAACCGCTATGGCTCCTAAGATCTTGACCGCATAGGGCTCTCCTATGAGCACTTAAGCAGGCACAGATGCATACGCCATGGATACATGCGTCAAGACGACAGACGACCAAACAGGCAAGATTCTCAACTCCGATGAAAATCTTCTTTGTCGATTGCTTCAGATGGAATTCATCAATCCTTGAATATACTCATAGATCCGTACAGATGAGTATGATGAGAATTCTGGCTGGGCTAGGAACGATTATATCTTCCTCCAAAAACTCCAATGCTGAACATGCGAGACCACAGCAACTAACTCCTTTGTCTCCCAATATCTCCACCTCGTAGGGATCATGTGGGCACCAGATCATGCACAGATGCCTACAACACACATCCGTATCTCAAGGTGATGACCAACAAGAGGCAAGATTCTCAACGCTGTGAATATTTTCTTTGCCCTTTGCTTCAGATTCAGTTTATCGAATAAACCAAATATATGTGTATATAGACAAGTGTACCACGAGAATTCACGCCAGGCTAGGAATGATTTACTCAGGCATTGCATAAGCATATCCATAGATTCAAACCACGCCAAAAAAAAATGAAGATTAGCGATAGGCAGACATCATTGTGTTTGTGTGCAGATTATTCAGACGTTGAACATACGTAACAGAAGGTTGAAATTAATTAATTTGTAGATCGATTTGGATATGTTAGAAACATATCAATCTAATATGACCGGTAGTGGATGAACCTAAGCCAGGAACACACGCGGACCATCGCCATTTTGATCATCAACGTACACTGCTGCTCGATCTTTAGCAGGGAATCAGCACAGACTGGTTTGTGGGTCAGCTCTAGCTTGCAAGAGGTCAACAAAGCTGGTGCCGCTGGAGAGAGCAAAGAAAGACAGAGTTCGTGCTGTAGTTTGTATTTGCTAGACTATGAATCTTGGCAGGTCCTGTCTTCTACCTCCTATCTTCATTTTCTGATTGTCATTGGTTAGTGCAAAGTTTTTACTAACAAAAATACAGTAACGTTTGGAAGTGGCATAGCACTCCACTCGGATGCTCAATATAGAAATAGAAAATAAATAAGTCAGTATAGATCTTGATATGGCCTTTTTCCGGTCTTCTGAATTTTAGCATGTGGGATAGAAACTTGTGGTCCCACTCTTTTTGTGGAAACAAAGTTTTATTAATTTGTAGTACGGTTCAAATGATAGAAAAAAGCCATTTAGCATGTGTTTAACATTCATAAAGACGTGGACAGCAGGAAAAATTGTAAGGAGAGCGCTATGTATCATAATAAAAGCGTTCAGTGCAAAATTAATGAAGAGTTGTGAAATTTCTTTTATCATTCAAGAGCGATATTAAAAGTATATTTCCATCACATAATCAAAGTTAACAATTTTTCATTCAATCGAGGTTCTACAACCACTGAAACAAAACAGTTTTCCTATGTAGCCTTATCATTGTGGAGGCTATTTAACAACTACATAGCTTAGTTGGTACGTGCAAGCAGATGTGTTTTCCATCTTATATGTAACAACAGATTCGATTCTGTAACTATTACAATCTAAACGTGCAAATTTCTGTCTTTCTTAATAATTTTATCATTATCAAAGGAGTGAGAATACAGAGATAGCATTATCTTTGTTGGACTCGATAGAGCACCTAGGCTATGCATGGAGAGTTTTCTTTTCAATCTAATAAACTTAGTAAAACCATGATGGGCGTATGCCCAATGACTTGCTAGAACAAATTATTAACTCAATGAAGTTCAAATTCTTCTAGATTGTTGTTCTTTGAATAGTCTCTCATGCCGCATGGGTGACTTATAGGTATGAAATAAATATGAAGCATGATTTATTTATTTTGGAGTTTCTTGTAGAAAAGGTAAACAACCACCTTTTTTGCCAATGACTTTCTAGCACAAATTAACTCAATGATGTTAAAATTCTTCTAGATTATAGTTCTATGAATAGTCTCTCATGCCGCATTGTCACTGACTAAAAATTATGAAATAAATTAAATATGATGCATAATTTACTTCATAAAAGAAGAGAAATGAAATTGGAGTTTTTTTATTAAAAAGGTAAACATCCATATTTTTTCCTGACACTAACTAAAAACTTTAACATATATATTGTCTCCCACAAATATGAAACTTTTGTGTTTGCAATAATTTTAATATATGTTATACTAAACTCTCTAACGGACAATGCTAATTTAGCTCTAGATAGCTGCCCATGCATCTGCACGGGCAACTTGGCTAGTTAAAAAAAATAGATTTGTAGTGAGAAAGTTTTGATTTGTTTGCTTCACACATATTTTTTTTTGGTCAACGTGCATGATCATTGGTTGATAAATACATATAGTTACCAAGGGTTACTTGGTTGGTATATAGTTTTAGTGACCAACCAATGTAATTATTGGTCACTATATGCAAATAGTGACAAGGATTTAGTCACCATAATGTGACCATAAGGTTTCGACTCTCAGTGATTTTAGGATCCTGGATGCTTTGGAAGGAGCGCAACAACAGGGTGTTTAACAACGCAACGATGCAGGCCGCGGAACTTGAAAGTTGGTCGAGAAGAAGGAGAGGTCTGGATCCAGGCTGGCTGGTCCCCGTTGTCAGAATTTATTCAGTAGTGAGTAGTAAGCATGTAAGCCTTTGGTCGCGTCATGGTGTCCGGTGTGTCAAGTTCCTCCTTGGCCATTGTGATTGTAGAAACTCTTTATGCTTTCCTCTTAATGAAACACGTGCTAAGGCACGTCCGTGAAAACCATAATGTGACCAAGGTTTTTAGTGACAAAATAGCAAGAATGATCAGAATTCTACATATAGTGACCAAGTAACTTGGTAACTAATGACCATTTTCATTGTAGTGAAACGTGCTGCAAAAGAGCATATCATGTTAAATTTGCTAACAATTGTGGGACTATTTTGTGTTTTCCTAACTTAAACGTGGTACAAGTACAACTCATGATATCCTCATTTGCAGCAAGCCGAAAACAGCACTACTAGTTTGCTTCTTTAACTCCATGCATATTGATATGCCAGGATATGCAATCCCTGTCAAAAGACAAACGATTCACAAGATATTTGGCCCAGTCGTGTGTCATATTCAGTGCGAGGAAGAATTTTGTTTGCACAAAAAAAAAATCAGAAGAATCGAGAACAAGGACAAAGTCAAGGGAATATTACTACAACTCATCATTTGTCTTCTACCGTGTACTTAAGCTACCCTTTTCATGTGGGCTGTATTTAGAACTGCATAAATTAAGCAACATACATGGTGATAAAGAATTTATGCTCCCACTCTGATCTCCGACAAACCCTACACGAAATAGCAAGAATGATTCCCAGAACGTCAGACGGCAAAAAAGAATTGAAGAAGAAGAAGAATTTTGCCATGGAAGCGCATTGACGACAGTATGAACACCAGCTAGGATACACACGCGCTCCTGGGATGGTGCAATAAGTTGTACATCCTCCTATTCCTCGTCGTCGGTGACCTCAAATTCCTTCTCGGCATAGCCAAGGTCTTGGTACTGCTTGAGGATCTTGTCGCGTTCTTCACGCTCAGCCGTTTCCTCGACGACAATGCTGTCTTGAATATCGCAGAGAAACCAATTGCAGGTCTTGATGGGTTTGTAGGGCGGCGAAGGCGGGTGCATCTCGAGATACTCGACGTACTCCTTGCTCACCCTCATCCTAATCTTCTTCCTCTTCTTCTTCTCCGGTGACTCCTCTGAAAATAACTTGTCGGACCTCTTTGTCGTCGTCTCCTTGCTCGATCGTGGCGGCATCGTCTTCTTCTTGCTCTCGTCGATCTTGAGCTCTTTCAGCGTGGTGCACGTCATCGGACTTCCGCAGCCCTCATCCGCCGGCGTCTTCTCCTTGTTCAGATCAAACATCGCATATAAAAAGGGCACTTGAGAAGTGCCAATAGTTCCCCCACACTCAAATCATTGCTAGTCCTCGAGCAATACAAAATCAAATATGTAATAAGAATTTTCACACCATCCCTCATACGGTCAATCTCAATCATCATTTTTACTCGTTATCCTGCCACAAAGATTTTCTCTCATCTCCTTTTAACCAATCGGCATATCTTACTTGAACTTAATCAAATTACCACAAAACCTTTTCAAAAACAATTTTAGTTCTCCTCAACTCATCTTTTAGCATCAAACATCAAGCATTTGGTCTTCTCTAGGTCTCTCAAGTGTATTTTCTTTCCTCTCTTATCTAATCAAGGATTGTATATAGATCTTGGTGGGCTATATAACTAAATTAAACCATAAGATTAACCATGTCAACAATGTGCTCAATCATGCCTATTAAGAAAGGATTTTCTTGGAAAAGAACTTCTAATGGAGAAGATGAATGTAGAAGATCTAAAAGAAAATTTAATGAGAACAATTGGCAAAGAATGAGGAATAATCAGAAATCTGCTTTCTTTGATGACCTTACTGCTTCTCAGGGAATATATATTTTTTCTCTTTACCCCTTTTTTCTTATAATAACCTCTTTTTTTCTTTTTGCAACAGCGCCGATCGGCGCGATCTATATTTTTTCTTCTTTTTTTCTTTTTCTTTTTTTCTTTCACCTTTTTTTTAATATTTCCTGATATGATCAGCAATTTCTGTCTTGTATCAGCAGCGAAAACTTTCTGAATTCCCTTTTATTGAGAATATAGGTTGTATCAAGGATGAGGGAGAAACAAAGATGTATGGTTTTTATGATAGCAAGGAATTTAATTGAATAAGACTGGCTAGAAATACAGAGATAAACAAAATAGATCATCCTTTCCTAACTTGGTCGAAATCATGAGCAAAAAGTTGACAAAGTTACTTACAATCCACTTAGTTCAAATGTGTAGCTTGCTCTCATTCACTCGGCTAAGTAGGCATATTTAGACCTTGCTTTTGCTTTAGCTTATGATGAGTCAAAAGATATTTTCATAAATATAAAGCTCAAAAGTTAAGTGGTAACCAACAAATTCAAGTAATCAACCAATCGATCATCAGAAAGACAAGATAAATAGCATGGGGCACTTTCAATTTGACAATCAACACTAACTTTATTAAGGACAATGCAAGAATTTAAACTACATAAAAGACCAAGAAGCAACTCTCAACATGACTCGTGACTCTCTTAAGCACACACACAAACTTAAATAAACACTCGTCAAAAATACTTAAAAACTGAGAAACTAGACTCAAAAACATTTAAAAACTAAGAAACTGGACTCAAAAACACTTAACAACTATGACTAATGGCAAAGCCCTTCCCCCACACTCAAAATTTGCAATGTCCTTATTGCAAGAGAAGAAACTCAACACACTAATCATGCAGACCATGTTCAAGACTCGGAAAATTCGTCTTATATTCCTTATGAGAAAAGTGTAGTCAGCTTCGTTCATCTCGATCGTATCCTGTATTCTGCGGTCCACATCTCTTTGTCGAGATACAGTCTCTCAATGTTTCTTCGGTAGACAGGACAGCAAGCAGGCGGTTGCAGGTTATGATTTTTAACGTTGTAAGGAGAGGCACTATTCAAATTCCTCTGAGCCGATCGGCGCATAGGCTGAGCCGATCGGCGCAGTGGTGTTCTTCCACCATTGCGACTTCCTCCACTTTCCTCTGTATTACCATTAACTCTTGTTGAAGTTCGTGCTGCCTTGTCATTACTGCCTTCTACAAGTGTTTCCTGATTTTCGAACTTAGGACTACTAAAGCTTCCTTGCATATCAAAATCATCACTAAAATCTCTAGGCACACTAAGATCACCGCTTTCCAAAGTTCCCAAATAGTATGACGTATAGTCACTATCCCATTCGGAATAATTCTGAATTGGCTTACCCGACAATCTAGCGGATCTGTGAACCTCTGGTGTAATCTTACACTTCCTTGCAGCAGTTTCTTCGTCTTCACATGGCAGAGCCGTCAGATCAATAAATTCAACCATCTTCAGATCGTGCCGATCGGCTCCAGTGTCGCGCCGTTCAGCGCAGCCAGCAGCTTCCTTCATATACTAATCTAACTGCTCTAGATTATGCTCACGGATCACCTTATTCTATTGCCCTCGTAAAATCTCATCATTAATCTCCTTAGGTGTCCTTCCTCCAGAAACTGCGTGACAACCATCATCATATATTAAATCTCTAGGTATGAAAGCTGGATCTTCTGCCAATTGGAGTTCCACCTTGCGTTGAAGATCTTTAGCACAAAAGAAACACTTGCAACCCTCAATACAACTGTTCCTATGAATCTTATTTTCTTGAAAACTTTCTCAATCGGTAAGAATCTTGGGAAAGGATTCATCCCTTCTAGCTTGAAGATCCGTCTTCACATCCTGTTGGTACATAGCTTCTTCGACTTCCTCTCGCAGCTTGAGTTCATACTTGGCGGCAATATCATGTTCACCATAAAGTCGGCACCTATGAATTGTGAGGGCGCTCTCTTCATCTAGCTCTTCCTTCTCTTGCTCAGTCAATGATTTTTCGAAAGATAGGACATCCTCATACGACAAGGGCGTAGCAAGATCAAGAAGACTTTCCATGGTATACCTTTGAGAAACTACTTCACTTTCAATAGGTGCTACAGATTTTCCTTTGCGCACCAATACTCTTTTTATCATCTGCTGAAGTTCATTATCCATTTTCACCTTATCGGTGTTTCACGCGTCAGCTTCGCTTTTCTTCATGAATTTCTTCCGCAGATCTGACCAGACGAGGGGATCATCTCGTGTTGGCATCAACACTTCGTCGACTTCTTCCCAGGGCCAATTTGCAGATGGCTGAGGAAATCCGCCGCCGAGCCGATCGGCTCCAGAGTCGCGCCGATCGGCGCCGCCTTGGTTTCTGCCTGATACGCCGCCTTCCATCGCTTCTGCTCTTAGGGTTTGTTCTGGTGATGATGTAATACGAGTTGATCCATGGGTTTGCTATCACCTCATATTTATATCCCTTGATTTCCAATTGGACAAGGACTTTTTCTCTTATTCGTGAAATTTAACGAGTCTTAAAAAGGCAAGGTCCGAAACCGACTCAAAACAAAAAGGACTCCGCCGCGCCGATCAATCAGGGCCGCGCCGATCGGCGCGGTACACTAAATTGCCAAAAAAGAAAAACTACGGAAATTAAAATACATACAAGCTTTTGTTTTACGTCGTTAAGCTCGACCACATGGGGTACTAAGCAGTGAAATACACATCAAAAGATTTTAATTCAAATGTGTCGGGTTCTAGGTATACCTTTAGACGTTGTCCGTTCACCGTGTACTTGTTTCTCTTGCCATCCATTATAATTACCGCTCCCAAAGGTAACACCGTATTCACGAGATAAGGTCCCTCCCATTTGCTTTGCAGTTTGCCTTTATCAAATAATCTGAATCATGAGTTAAACAGGAGCACCCGATCTCCTTCCTTGAATTCCTTGTTCAAAAGCTTCTTATCGTACCACTTCTTTGTTTTCTCTTTGTATATGGCTGCATTTTCAGATGCACATAACCTCATCTCTTCCAATTCACTTATTTGTATCTTTCTTTTCATGCCGGCGGCATCAAGATCCAGATTCATCTCCTTTATAGCCCAATAAGCTTTATGTTCTAATTACACCGGTAGGTGACATGATTTCCCATAGACGAATTGATACGGTGTCATACCAATTGGTGTCTTGAATGCCGTCCTATATGCCCATAACGCTCCATTAAGCTTCATGGCCCAATCTTTTTCTTCCTTTGTAACAATCTTATGCAGAATTCCCTTTAATTGCTTATTTGAAGTTTCTTCTTGTCCATTTGTCTAGGGATGGTAGGCTGTTCCAATTCTATGTTCAATTCCAGATTTGATTAAAAACCTAGCAAATTCTCCTCCTGTAAAATGGGATCCTCCATATGTAATTATTATCCTCGGTACCCCGTACCTAGGAAATATCTGCTCGTGAAGTATACTCCTTGATTCTCTTGTAGTGTTAGCCTTGCATGCCATTGCTTCGACCCACTTGGAGACATAATCAACGGTGACCAATATATACTCGAAACCATGAGAATTCATAAAGGGTCCCATAAAATCCATACCCCAAACATCAAAGATATCGACTTAAAGATTGTACTTAAGAGGCATTGCATTCCTACTGTTAACATTCCCTATTCGTTGGCATTGAGCACATGTTGCAATATACCTTTTTGCATCTTCATGCATAGTAGGCCAATAGAATCTATTTGCCCATACCTTTGCCTGTGTTCTGAATGACATTTTGCTAAAATGCTTGCTCTTTCTTCTCTGGGTACACATCTCCGTACTTCTCCATCCTCGCAATACCTATACAAGTATGGGTCGGCCCATATAAATTTTCTCATTTCACTCTTAACTCTTTTCCTTGTGTTCTTGTTCATCAGATCAGTTTGTCCCTTGAAACCTTTGATAATATCCATCAGCGAGTTCTCTCTACGATCAAATGCGGCAAACAACTGCTCTTGTCGCATTTCATCTCTTATTGGCTCAGTTGATGGTGATTCAAGACGAGATAAATGATCTGCTACAGAATTTTCTACTCCTTTCTTATCTCTTATCTCCAAATTAAATTTTTGCAGCATCAACACCCATCACATTAACCGAGGTTTAGACTCCTTCTTTGAAATCAAGTATCTTATAGCAGCATGATCAGTATATACGATCACCTCAGAATTTAGAATGTAGGATCTAAACTTCTCAAAAGCAAATATAACAGCTAGCATCTCCTTCTTAGTTGTTGTATAATTTGTTTGCGCCTCATTCAAAGTTTTGCTAGCATAATAAATAGCAAGCACTTTACCTTCCTTTCGTTGTCCAAGAACAGCTCCAACTGCATAGTCACTTGCATCACACATAATTTCAAAAGGTAGACTCCAATCAGGTGGCTGCATAACGGGTGCACAGTATAGAGCTTCCTTTAATCTCCTGAAGGCCAAGAGTCTTTTCTCATCCATAACAAATTTTGTATCTTGCTTTAACAATTCTGTCAGGGGTTTAGCAATCTTTGAATAATCCTTAACAAATCTGCGATAGAAGTTAGCATATCCAAGAAAACTCCTCAAAGTTGTAAGATCAGTAGGGGGAGGTAATTTCTCAACTATAGATACCTTTGCCTTATCAACCTCTATCCCTCTTTTAGATATGACATGACCAAGTACTATCTCTTTTGTTACCATGAAGTGACACTTCTCCCAATTAAGAACTAAATCGCATTCAACACACCTTTTCAAAACCTTCTCTAAATTCTCCAAACAGCTATCAAAATCAGTACCATGTACGGAGAAATCATCCATAAATACCTCCATAATATCTTCTATGAATTCAGCGAATATTGCATTCACGCATCTTTGAAATGTTGCAGGCGCGTTGCAAAGACCAAATGGCATCCTTCTATATGCATATGTCCCAAAAGGGCAAGTAAAAGTAGTTTTCTGCTGATCTTCTGGTCTTACCGGTATTTGAAAGAAACCACTATATCCATCCAAATAACAAAAGTATGAATTCCTTGTTAATCTTTCAAGCATCTCATCAATGAACGGAAGAGGATAGTGATCTTTCTTCGTCACTTTGTTCAAACTTCTATAATCTATGCACATTCTCCATCCAGTTACAGTCCTTTGAGGGATCAACTCATTGTTTTTATTAGGCACTACTGTCAACCCTCCTTTTTGGGTACATAATGTACTGGGCTAACCCATTCACTATCAGCAACAGGGTAGATCATACCTGCATTAAGCAGCTTCAAAATCTCCTTTTTGACCACTGGCTTCATTGATTCCTTCAACCTTCGCATCCCTTCAACCACTAGTTTAGTATTCTCCTCCAAGTTAATCTTGTGGGTGCAAAATGCGGGGTTGATTCCCTTGATGTCATCCAATGTGTAACCAATGGTCTTCTTATACCTTTTGAGCATAACAAGAAGCCTCTTTGTTTCTTTTTTTGTTAGGGCATTGTTCATAATAACTGGATATGTTCTATTCTTTCCTAGATATTCATAGCGTAGCTCCTTCGGAAGTTTCTTTTGTTCCACTTCTGTCGCTTTGTCTGGATCCAGCTCCCCGAGAGGGTCGCGCCGATTGGTGCTGCCAGTATGATTGAGCCGATCGGCGCTGCCAGTATGATTGAGCCGATCGGCGCAAGGGTCGCGCCGATCGGCGCTGACAGTATACTTGTCAGTTTCACGCATGATGTGGTCCAGTGGATCTCCCATATCCATCCCTATCCTCTCGTCTTCCTCTGGGCAGAATTCCTGAAAGCAAGAAGAGTCTTGATGAGACGGATCATTAAATTGAAATTGCACTTCTTCCTCTCCCAGGTGTAGCGTGATTTGACCCTTCCCAGCGCCCAGAACAGCTTGTACTAATCTTAAGAATGGCCTTCCCAGAATGATATCTTCAATCCCAGTTTCCTTATTGTCTAGAACGAAGAAATCTACCGGCATTGTTTTCGAGCTGATCTCAATTTCGACATTCTTGATCACTCTCAGTGGCTTGGTCTTCCTACCATCTGACGGGATTAGGTCAACTTCCACTGACTCTAACTCATACTGGGCTAGGCCTTCGTCTTTCCTGGACCGGATCATGTTTTAGTCATCTTTCCTCCTGCGCCGAGCGGCGCATGGGCCGCGCCGATCGGCGCAAGCCGTGTCTTCTCTTGTTTCTTCTCCGAGTCGGTTCCTCTGTCTTCCACAGCTACCATGTGGGCCTTTTCCTTCAAGATAAAGTCTTATACTGCACGTCAAGATCTTGAAGTTCCATAAATCTTCTAGGCAAACATTTTCAAGTGCCTTGCGCAGATAAACTTCCATAAACATGTGGAATGGGCCTCGGTCACTTCTGCGGGCAAAAACGCCCTTGCTCCGATCGGCTCATGAACTGTGCCGATCGGCGCACTGGGCTTCTTCAGTGTTTTTCATCGGTTCTGGATTCCTGTCCTCTCCAGCATCACTTTAATCGCCAATTTTACCTGTTTCTGCAATAAAGCTCTAAAACAGCACATATACAAATATATAGATAATATCATGGGTAAATGGTCTAAATTAGTATCAATTATGCTCTAATTGGGGTAATATTCACATATGAAAGGGGCACTTGGGAAATGCCAACACTCTAGCATCTCTTGCAAGTGTGTGGATGAGAAGAAGGAAGAACGCGCGTTCACCTCGCCTCGCCTCGCTGGGCGGGGCGTGGGCGTGGGCGTGGGCGTGGCCGCGCATCACCTGCATGAATGGTCCGCTGAAATTCGGTCCCTTGCCTTACGGGGGCACAGCTTCCTTTTACACTTTCTTTTTGTTGCATGTTCCATATATTTTCATATATTTGGTTATGGAAACTGATGTATTAATATGGTAACCGACTCGATTGCGGGACGTCCAATCCTAGCGGTTCCTCTCTATAAATACGTACGGGTATCGTCGCAAATCACACCATGCAATCGCCTAGGGTTTTGCCTCTCGCTATTGTTACGCCGCCAAGACTTCTCCATCCCGATCGTCGGTGTGCACCGACGAACAGGAGAGCAGGTCTCCGGAACCGTCATCAGGAGAGAGCGAATAAGACTTTTGGAAAGCGCTCTGCGTGACTGCTTGATCGCTTCCTCGTCTTCGTCAAGCTTGTCGCCACGGCTCGTCTTCCTCGTCGTCGAGTCGGTCTCACCCGCCGTCGCCAACAACGTGACAGTGCTGCACGTCGTCGCCGCCTCCTCTACCCAGTCCAGAAGAAAACGTATGTACTCTCATCTCAAACCATGTCTTCCATACTAGCTTTTGTGATCTATTTATCTATGATGGATGTTGCTAGTATGATAGATGCTATGTTTTTCTCTGGTCTTATAGACCTGTCTAGATCTTGCGTAGACTTGTCTAGTTCATCATGCAATCTGTGAATCATGCTTATGATTTATTTCTAGATTAATAGAAAACTAAAAGTGCTAATTTACCCAACAATCTAAAAACCTTATTGTAGGCACTTTAGTTTTATGGCTGGATTTGTCGATGCACTGAGGCCAGAAAAATTCACTGGCGTGCACTTTAAGAGATGGCAAGTGAAAGTCACTCTGTGGCTTACTGCTATGAATGTGTTCTGGGTGTCCACTCGCAAACCTGAAGACGATCTCACTGCAGCTCAGGAAAAGGCCTACAACGAAGTCAACATAATATTCTTGGACGTTGTTCTTGGAGCTTTGATAGATCATCTTCAGAACGTCTATATCCATCATACAGTCGCATAGGAATATTGGGATGCTCTAATTGCTAACTATGGTGGTTCTGATGCTGACACTGAACTATATGTCATTGAGCAGTATCATGATTATAAGATGGTAGATAGTAAATCTGTCGTCGCGCAGTCTCATGAGATACAGTGCATTATGAACGAATTCGAACTGCTTAAGATCGTCGTACCTGAGAAGCTTGTGGCTGGGGGCATGATTGCCAAATTGCCTCCATCTTGGAGGGATTTTGCTACTACTCTTAAACACAAGAGAACGAACATATCTGTCTCAGATTTGATCGCGTCTCTTGATGTTGAGGAGAAAGCTCGTGAGAAGGATGGACGTTCTAAAGCTAACGAGGGACACACTAGTGCCAATATGGTGCATCATCCATAGCAGTCTCATGGCAGTGGTGGTAAGTGAAAGGGCAAGAACAATAAGCCTAACCAGATCACTACCTTCAAGAAGAAGAATAAGGAGAAGGAAGCATGCTTTGTTTGCGGTTCTAATGAGCATTAGGCAAAGAAGTGTCCAGAATGCAAAGTAAGGAAGCCTCCATAGCAGAAGACTACGAACATGGTGACCAGTGCTGGAGAAAATAATGGGTATGGTAATTTACCAAATGTTTTTTCTGTATTTCAATCTACTAGTTGGTGGCTTGATACTGGTGCTAATGTTCATGTGTGTGCTGATGCTTCTTTGTTTACTTCTTACCAGGTCGCTCGGGATTCCTCCGCCCTAATGGGGAATGGGTCACATGCTTCTGTTCATGGTGTTGGCACGGTCGAGCTGAAGTTCACTTCGGAGAAGATTGTCCAATTGAAGAACATACAACATGTCTCTTCTATCAAGAAGAATCTCATTAGTGGCTCCCTTTTGTGTAGGGATGGTTTTAAGGTAGTGCTTGAGTCGAATAAAGTTATCGTGTCTAAGAGTGGATAATTTATTGGTAAAGGCTATGAGTGCGGAGACTTGTTCCGCTTTTCCCTTTCAGATTATTGCAATAAGTCTATGAACTATATTTGTGATGGTGTTAATGAGAGTGATGCTAGTGTTTGGCATTCATGTTTATGTCATCTAAATTTTGGTTCTATGTCTCAACTTTACAGCTTGAATTTAATTCTGAATTTTTCCATTGTCAAAGGTTCTAAGTGCTCAAGTTGTGTGCACTCTGAGCAACCTCAAAAGCCTCACAAGGCTGCAGAGGAGAGACATTTAGCACCGCTAGAACTTATACATTCAGATCTTTGTGAGATGAATGGTATATTGACTGAAGGTGGAAAAAGATATTTCATGACTTTGATTGATGATGTGACTAGATATTGCTATGTTTATTTGTTAAAAATAAAAGATGAGGCTCTAAACTACTTTAAAATTTATAAGCAACTAGAGAAAAAGATCAAAAGAATTAGGTCCGATCGTGGTGGCGAGTATTTCTCAAATGAGTTTGACTTATTCTGTGCGGAACATGGTATGATACATGAGAGGACGCCTCCCTATTCGCCCCAATCAAACGGGGTTGCCGAAAGAAAGAATCGTACCTTGACTGACTTGGTTAATTTCATGTTAGACACGGCTGGATTATCTAAGGCATGGCACAATTTGAATGACTTGTCTTTGTCACATCAAAACTCCATATATTTCTGGTGTAAACTTGTCATGTATACAGTTTTGTTTTTGTGTTGCTTGGAAACTGAACGAAGCGTTTGGTCATCAGCAGACAAAGTTTGAACATTTCGGAAAATGATGATGATCCTTTTATTTTCAGGATATCTCAAAATTCTTTCATGTATAAAGCAACAGCTTGCCATCTGTCTAATAAGATCCCAATTGACATATAACGAACACCAATCAATACATGCAGTGTCGCTATGCCTGAACTTTATTTCAGAGCTGTTCCAGGATCTATATCCACTAGAGATAAGCGATTCTTTCAATTAGGTACTATTCAGGACCTATATAAGCAATTCACATGATACAAATGCAGGCTCAATAAAAAGAAAGAATGTAGTTTAAAAGGATGGCATTTGAGTTTAAGTGAACAAAATAATCAAATTCATGCATGATTTATTATACCAAATACATTAGAGTTCTAGTACAATATGGTGAGGCGACAAAAAATGGCTTGGGTCATTACAATAGTATACATTTACACAGATAATGAGGCCAGATCATTCTTGGAAGCTTCTAATATTATGTCCATCAGTGCATGCAATGCATTCAGGTTTTCTCCCGACCTCACAGTAGAGATGGCTTCATTGCATTCACAAATAGGCACACTTGAATTGTTTTTTTCCTTTTGTAGTTTTAGTCCAGAAATGAATGGAACACTCTACCTCTCAAACTCCCTTTCAAGAATGTCTTGCTTCTATAACCCAATCACAATCACTGTCCTCTGATCCACACAAGCTCTCTTGTAAGCACTGTAATCCAGATGGATTGTACATATTTCCAGCTACCCAAGCACTGTAGATCATATATTCTTTAGACAAAATTACTTGCATTTTAGTAGGTATATTAAAGATGGTTTATCACAAAATTTGAGCACATGATAATATCTACACAAGAAAACATAGTGTAAGAAATACCAAGGATAAAGCAAGTACCTGCTCAGCAGCTTGCCGTAACGCTAACATTGTACCACTCGGGTGCATTTTTTAGTTGGATATAAAATGTACTGAGGCTTATCCAAGAATAAAAGGTTAGACACCTGATTAAACAATAGAGTACATATAACCATTGCCAAAGTATTTGCTTTTTACCAAATGTCCTTAAGTTCTTATTCAAGCATTGGAAACAATAGCTCCAGGCAAAGGAAAAGTTCTACCTACAGAAGCTCAAAGGCGTTCTTGCATGAAGTCCTGCAAGTGTAAATTAAATCAATTGTTTTTGTTAAAATTCAGTAAGCAACTGCAGTAAACTATGAGCAACTGCAGTAGTAGCGGTACACGGACGGAAAGAACACCTTGCAAGCGGGCAAGCGGTGAGTAACTAGATCATCCACAGGCAGTGCCCCATGGTCCAAGGTGGATGAGCAACAGGGTGCCCTCATGCCGTCGGGTGCAGGGATTTTTGGTGCTGGAGTGGTGACATGGTTGAAGCCATTGTAGAAGACAAGAATGGCACCGACCGCTGATAGAACCTTGCCTTGCGGCACTCTGCCGCCCTTAAGTCCAGAAAAGATGGTGTAAGATCTCTTTGCACCGGATCCCAATTAGGCAATTAGTACTTCAAGAGGGCGCTGTTGTAGCTGGCGACATTGTCGATGGTTGTAGCACCGCAAAACTGTGAAGCCAGCTGCGATGCCGATGGTACCGCCGGTGAAGCCGATTGCGGCGGCGAACATGCTGCAACAGAGGTAGGAAGGGAGAGGATGGTCGGCTGCCATCGGCTGGATGGAATTAAATGCAGGGCGAGTGGGTGGGCAGCTTCAAGCAAGAAGCAACTTCCCTGCTCGACGATTGACCGACTGGGGTCAACTAGCTTAGAATATCTTAAACTAAGATAAGGGCGAGTGGGTGGGCAGCTTCAAGCAAGAAGCAACTTCCCTGCTCAACGATTGACCGACTGGGGTCAACTAGCTTAGAATATCTGAAACTAAGATACAACGTGGCCCCTCCAAACGAATCTCCCCATGAGATCTTTACACCGGTTATACACAATGAGGAACCCCTTGTGGAAAATCCTAAGAAGGGTGACAATGCAGTCACTCAAAAGAGTAAGAGACAGAGGATTGCAAAACCCTTTGGCGATGACTTCATTGTGTACCTTGTGGATGACACACCTGGTACCATTAAGGAGGCATATTCCTCTCTTGATGCTGACCTGTGGAAGGAAGCAGTCAGGAGCGAGATGGATTCAATTATGTCCAATGATACTTGGGAAGTCGTTGAGCGTCCTTATGATTGCAAACCTATAGGATGCAAATGGGTGTTTAAGAAGAAGCTGAGGCCCGATGGTACTATCGAGCGGTACAAGGCAAGGCTTGTGGTAAAGGGATATTCACAAAAGGAAGGTGAAGATTATTTCGACACTTATTCACCTGTCGCTCGTTTGACCACAATTCGAGTGTTACTTTTCCTGGCAGCCTCACATGGTCTTCTCGTCCACCAGATGGACGTTAAGAGAACTTTCCTACATGGAGAGTTAGAGGAAGAGATCTATATAGATATACCCAATAGGTTTGTAATTGATGGTCAAAAGGGACTTGTGTGTAAATTGTTGAAATCCCTATACGGCCTAAAACAAGCACCTAAGCAAGGCACGAGAAGTTCGAAAGAACTTTGATATCGGCCGGCTTTGCTATGAATGAAGCTGACAAATGTGTATATTATCGGTATGGTGGGGGCGTGGGAGTTATCTTCTGTTTGTATATTGATGATATTTTAATCTTTGGGACCAACCTTAATGTGGCAGCAGTGAGCATTGGGCAAGTGCATGCCCAGACCACAAATTTATTCAGCCAAAGAATTCAGCAAACATGATAATTAGTGAGACTGCAGGCCGGTGTGACTGGAGCATTGTTGATGGGAAACGGGTCACATGCACGTGTTCTTGGTGTTTGTACGGTCATTTTGAATCTTACTTCGAGAAAGACCGTGTTTTTGAATAACGTCCGGCATGTCCCCTCCATCAAGAAAAATCTAGTTAGCGGCTCTGTACTATGTAGAGATGGTTTTAAACTTATTTTTGAGTCGAATAAATGTGTACTTTCTAAATACGGGACATTTGTTGGAAAGGGATATTTATGCGGAGGCTTGTTCCACTTTTCTTTACATGATACTGTATGTAATAATATTATGAATAATGTCTTGATTTCGAATAAGTCGAATATTTGGCATTCACGGCTTTGTCATGTTAATTTAGGGTGTATGTCGCGGTTAGTAAATTTGAACTTAATTCCTAAATTTAATTTAGTCAAAGGTTCCAAATATCATGCATGCGTGCAATCTAGCAGCCTCATAAGGCTACTGAGGCGAGGAACTTAGAGACATTAGAACTTAGAGACATTAGAATATCTTTCCAATGAATTTTCTGACTTCTGCGCTGAGCACGGATCTATTCATGAGAGGACACTTCCTTACTCACCTGAATCCAATGGGATCGCCAAACGAAGGAACCGCACTCTAACTGATATGGTTGACGCCATGTTAGAGACCGCGGGGTTTTCTAAGGAATAGTGGGGTGAGGCAATATTGACAGCATGTCATGTCCTGAATAAAGTGCCCATAAAGAATAAAGAAATTTCATCATTTGAGGAATGGTTCAAAAGGAAAGTAAATCTCTCATACTTGCGCACTTCGGGTTGCTTGGCTATGGTGAATGTGCCAATCAACAAGAAGCACAAACTTGGACCTAAAACTGTTGATTGTATTTTCCTAGGTTATGCCTTCAACAGCGTGGGTTATAGGTTCTTAGTTATTAAATCTAGAGTACCTGACATGATGGTCGGTATAATTTTTGAGTCCAAAGACGCTACATTTTTTTAGAGCAATTTTCCTATGAAGATTGAACATAGCATTTCTGGTCATGATTCTATAATTCCCCATGAGATCTTTACACCGGTTATACACAATGAGGAACCCCTTGTGGAAAATCCTAAGAAGGATGACAATGCAGTCACTCAAAAGAGTAAGAGACAGAGGATTGCAAAACCCTTTGGCGATGACTTCATTGTGTACCATGTGGATGACACACCTGGTACCATTAAGGAGGCATATTCCTCTCTTGATGCTGACCTGTGGAAGGAAGCAGTAAGGAGCGAGATGGATTCAATTATGTCCAATGATACTTGGGAAGTCGTTGAGCGTCCTTATGATTGCAAACCTATAGGATGCAAATGGGTGTTTAAGAAGAAGCTGAGACCCGATGGTACTATCGAGCGGTACAAGGCAAGGCTTGTGGTAAAGGGATATTCACAAAAGGAAGGTGAAGATTATTTCGACACTTATTTATCTGTCGCTCGTTTGACCACAATTCGAGTGTTACTTTTTCTGGCAGCCTCACATGGTCTTCTCGTCCACCAGATGGACGTTAAGAGAACTTTCCTACATGGAGAGTTAGAGGAGGAGATCTATATAGATATACCCAATGGGTTTGTAATTGATGGTCAAAAGGGACTTGTGTGTAAATTGTTGAAATCCCTATACGGCCTAAAACAAGCACCTAAGCAATGGCACGAGAAGTTCGAAAGAACTTTGATATCGGCCGGCTTTGCTATGAATGAAGCTGACAAATGTGTATATTATCGGTATGGTGGGGGCGTGGGAGTTATCTTCTGTTTGTATATTGATGATATTTTAATTTTTGGGACCAACCTTAATGTTATTAAGTAGGTAAAAGATTTTTTGTCTAATAATTTTGAGATGAAGGATTTGGGAGAAGCTGATGTTATACTTAACAGCAAGCTGATTAGAGAAGGTAATGGTGGGGTCCCACTGGTGCAGTCCTACTATGTGGAGAAGGTCTTGAGTCGCTTCGGGTTTAGCGACTGTCAATCTTCTCCAACCCCTTATGACCCTAGTGTGCTATTGAAGAAAAATCGGAGAATAGCAAGGGATCAACTAAGATACTCCCAAATCATAGGTTCACTCATGTACTTAGCTAATGCTACAAGGCCAGACATCTCTTTTGTTGTGAGCAAAGTGAGCCGGTTTGTTTCAAACCCGGGAGATGATCATTAGCGTGCTCTTAAGAGGGTAATGTGTTACCTAAAGGGTACAATGAGCTATGACCTTCACTATAATGGGTAACCGAGGGTACTAGAGGATTATAGTGATGCCAACTGGATATCTGATGCTGATGAGATATATGCCATGAGTGGTTATGTGTTTCTACTTGGAGGTGGCGCTGTTTCCTGGAAGTCTTGCAAGCAGACCATCTTAACGAGGTCCACCATAAAAGCAGAATTAACAGCATTAGACACTGCCAACATTAAGGTTGAGTGGCTTCGTGACTTCCTTATGGACTTACCGGTGGTTGAAAAACCAATACCGGCTATCTCCATGAACTGTGACAACCAAACTATAATAGTCAAGGTCAGTTCCAAGGATAACATGAAGTACCTAGGCATGTAAAAAGGCGGTTGAAATCTATCATAAAGATGAGACACTCCGGAGTATTAGCGTTGTGACTATGTCCACACGTCTAAAAATCTGGCAGATCAATTTACAAAGGGACTGTCACGTAACGTGATAGATAGTGCATCAAGTGAGATGGGCGTGAGACCCACCTGATGGATTGTTTCAGTAGCAACCCATTCCATATGATCGGAGATCCCGGGAAGTGGAATGGCGAAACAAGTTGGAACTAGTCCGAGAGGAAAGACCCCTTATTGGTCCGCCTCAGGTGCACTTCTTTCCTATGCTGTATGGTAGGCTGGTCTTACCTTAATGTTTTCCAATGGCTTATGTGAAGAGATATCGTCCTATAGGATCTCTCCTGAGGAATACACCTATATTAGTCCGACTGCTAGTCACAGTGCATGAGATGGTGGGAATATCTAGACACTCATAAAAGGGTTAGGAGTATGACTTATATGCTCCAACCAGAGGGGATGCTTGTGCTAACCTTGTATCTGTAAAGGGTTTTGGTCAAACCTTTTTCGCACAGAACTATCAATTCAAGGCTTAGTCCATTGTTCAGTTGTGAGAATGTGTAACCTCTGTTCTAGGTGGAAGTTCAACTTAACAGTCTTCATCAAAACACTGATATATCAAACAAGAGAAAGTCTTGTGAGAACATTTTCTATGAGCACTAGACTTGGTGGGGATTGTTGGATATTATGGGTCATTAAAGCTCATATTATCTCTATTAATTTTAATTAGTCTAGGCTCATATTTAATGCTATATTGATTTAGTACCACATGGGATTCCTATCATTAACTGCCCCAACTTATTAGATGGAATACCAGTATATCCCGTAAAAAATTTGAGACAGGACAAGGACAAGCCACACGCACGCGCGCGCGCCACCTCTGCCGCCACCGAGCCGAGCCGAGCCGAGCCGTGTCGTGCCGTGCTGGACTGGCGGGCATGCGTGCGTGACGTGGCGAGGCGAGGCTGGCTGGCTGCTACTGTGTGCGTGACGTGACGAGGCTGGCTGGCCCCTACGTGCATGATGTGGCAGGCAAGCTGGGCGCATTTTAATTTTTAAACAGTCATGATTAATACTTCCGTTATGCAAAGGAATAAATCTCATTTACTCCTTCCGTTACGGTGTTGATTGCGGAGCCATTATTTCCATTAACTAGCGACCACTATATAAGCCTTTCCCGGCCACGTCCTGATTTGCCCCGATCAGCGAAACACTTCCTCTCTTCCTCTCGAGTTGCCTTCCAAGTCTTTCCCGTCCCGGTGATCCGCGTGCACGGAGCTTTGGGAGAGCAATCCTTCAGAACCTCTCCCGTAAGGCGACACCTGCTCGGGTGGTGCCGGCAATCAGGTTTTTGGGGAGCGTATAATAGACGTGACTGATCACGTCTTCTCGCACCCTAGAAGCTGTTCAAGGGAGTGCACTGCATTGATGTCCTCCTGCATCAACTAAGATCGACTACTTCAAGCAACGTACCATGACCGGTGCGAATGGAGCCGCCGATGCCCCCGGCACTGGTCCCTTCGTAGGGTACATCCTAATACTCCTTATGATTATCAGTTTTGTTGAGATTTTAACTAGTAATCCTGCCTTTGTCAAAACTATCATTAAGTATATGCTACTATTTATATAATTAATATGGATTAAATTTAACATAAAAATGCCTAATTACCTAACAGAAACCCTGACCAGATGTGGAGATGAGGCCCACTGCTAATCAGTGTAACGTGGTGCTTTTTAATTTTGTTTCGGAATCTCTACACCTTATTATGTTTGGTGCGGTCGTCTACGGTCATAAAGTTTGGTGTCCGCTCAAATTTGTTTCTAATGTTTCTGAGTTTTTCGAGTTTGACTCATTTCTTGAACATTTACCTCCAATTCTGACTCGATTTGTTGTAGTTTCGAACCTCGGGTTCTTAAAACTCCCTGATCACGTCGATATTTTGTATTACCGATCCAAAATCACCTCTCGAGCCGCGCCGCCGACGCCATTGAAGACCTTCTTGTTCTATGACGCCATTGAAGACCTTCTTCTTCTGTGGTGTTTTTTGAGTTCTAAAACACCCTAGGTTAGTTTTCTATGTCTGATAATTCCGTTTTGATAGTTAGAAACTACCTTTAACCAATCCTTGGCCGTCAATTGGAGCTCCAATTTTACCTATTTTCGAGTGTTTTTGTGCTTCCCTGGGCTGGATTATTGGAGTTTAAGCATAAGTGCTATGAAGTCTGGATGAAACGGAGCCAGAGGTTGAAGAAGGGGTACGATGCTATTCGGTTGGTTCATGATGGGCCAGTAAGTAGTGGGCTGGATGGGTGAATGAAAAAAACTATAAAGCCCAATTAGCTTCTTGTGTTCGTACAGTGGACCAGGCAAGCCTTTCCTTTTGCATGTGTTGCATTGCACGATCAATCTCCTGGGTCACACGACAACCAGTTAATTCAATCATGCATACTTGCGTTCCGTCGCACGATCGATCTCCTTGTCCATGGGACAAACAGTTAATCCTAATTCACATCGACAAGCTTAGGATTGAGAAGCCTTCCGGAGCCTATTGGCCGCCGAGAACCACGGCGGGAGGCCAGGAGAGATGAAGCCATGAAGTCGACGTCCACCACCATGATCAGCTCTGGTCTGTGAGCTTTGTTGTCCAATTCTTCTCCTTTTGTAGTCCCTTCTATGATCTGCAGCTGTTTGTTGAAACTCGGATCAGCCCCATGCGTAGGTCAACTGGAACATTGTTGGTACCATCGCCTGCATCCGTGTTAATACCATCACATGTCTAAAATACCATCACGAAAGAGTAAAAAGGAATTGGTGTTAGAACTCTACACCTTATTATGTTCGGTGCGGTCGTCTACGGTCATAAAGTCTGATGTCCGCTCAAATTTTTTTCTAATGTTTCTGAGTTTTTTGAGTTTGACTCGTTTCTTGAACATTTACCTCCGATTCCGACTCGATCTATTGTAGTTTCGAACCTCCGATATATATTTACAAAAGTCTCAAAAGCAATATTTTGAGAATGATTTTTTAAGAAACTATTGGAGATGGCCTAACAAAATCAGAGCTTTATACTATGTTATTTTTTCAGCTAAAAACACATTCATTTCTTGAGCATCAAAATAGATAAATAAGCCCTCTTTTCAAAAAAAAAACAAATAGGCAAACCTCCCTCGTCTGTCTGCTCCTAAAGTTTAATTATTCCTGCCTAACCGCCCGGTTTTACTGGTTTTCTGGTTAATTAGTAAACCTGTCCTCACCGGTTCTACCAGCTCTGCTGGTTCCACTGTTTAGTAAACCTTGGGTACGACTCCTTGGAGAATCTCTAATAAGACTTCTAAATGAGCTTCTACTCTAAAAGAAGTTCCCAAGCAAAAAAAATCCACTTCACTGGGACTCCTAAAAGCATCTCAGCAGGACCTATTAAATCAGACCTCCTACTTCTACATTTGAGAGGTGGATCCCATATTTTCTTGTCTCCTCAAACAGTTCTTTCTAAAAATAGATTACAAAATTTTTTGATTAGGCTATGGCAGCATCTTGGGTCATGCCAATATTAATTCATTTGAAAATACAAAGATTATGACACCAACTTTCCCGTTGTTTCTAGTTATAAATAAGATAAATTTAAAGAAAGAATAAATATGTGTGTTGTTTTGAGAGCTGTTGAAGATTATTTTTAAAATTAAATCTTATTAATTTGATTTAAAGAGAGTTTGTGATGCTCTCTTGGAGATGCTCTTACGCCCAAACACACCCCATTTCCCAAAATGTCAACGGTCATGAACTCATGATCTCTCTCCAGCGAAGATTTTAGTTTTCTTTTTCACGATGGTGTGTGAACATAATTTTCATTAATTAAGAGGAAGAAAATTTGGACAAATTACAAAAAACGCAACCCAGGAGAACAGAGCAAGGATTCAAAACCGATTGAGCCGGTGAAACCGCTCTGGACCGGTTTGGCGAAAACCACGAAAATCGGAAAAACCGGTCAGCTAACCGGCCAAAATTCAAACACGGCACCGTTTGAAGTGGAAATCGGCTAGCCGACCGGTTTTCCCGGTTAGCCGAACGGTTTCACTGATTTTTCGGTTCTAAAGTCACAGAAACCAGAATTGAAGTAAGTAAATAAAAAATAAGGTAAAAAAAATGGTACAAAAATGCTGAAAATTTTGGCATAAAGTTTGTTAAGTATTTGTACCAGGCATAGGCTTACATTATCAATATATGGTCCATAGAACACTTATAATATAAATTCACAAGGATTCAAACATAGTTCATACATGTCTATTTTAAAAATATATAGGTAAATAGAACATAGTTTAGGTAGTAATACAAGTGATGCAATGGCCTACACTCAAGACCATGGTGCCTCATTCCAATTGTAACATGCCCGGTTGTACTCGTCGGTAAACATGACCGCAATCCCACGTTCTCGCAACAAATCTGCCTTTTATTGTTGCCAACTTAATCCCGTTCAATGAGAAGTTGTTTGCCATTGTCAAAATATCTGGATATAAAAGTCTGGATCTTGTCACTCATAGACCCATGTTGGAGGTCGTTCAAGGCTTGCATCAGGAAGCATGTAATGAATGTAACCAGGCGTTGTGTCACTAGTTGGGGTAAATAAAGACTCACTTTCCTGAGGGGAGAGGTAGGATCCGTAATGATGTTGTCTGCCCTTGCCTCTGTCACGATCCGTAATGGTCATCCTTTGTGATTGTGGAGCGTCATGATCTTGATCTTGGGTAGCATGTGTGAAGCCTTCCTCACCTATAAATAGAAGGCTGGAGTTAGTGATTAATCTTGTGAACTTAATAAATATTACAACAAGATATTTGACATGTGTACTGAAGAGTGGATGGTGGAACCGTCCTACCACCTACATCACCCGCGTCGTCATCTGAATCAGATTTGAAGCTACTATCGTCCGACTCTTGGTACGGCCGGCTCTTTCTTGGATTTTCACTAGCAGTGGACTCATCACTGGAAACTGGTTGTGGATTAGCAATTTTCTTCTTTTTTGGATTAGATTTTCTTGAAACGGCTTTATATTTCCGCTTGCCTATGTGTGTATCTCCCACATTTTCCTCTGCCCACTCAACAAGAGAACTTCTCCCAATAATCCTTTGCAATTCCCTAGGATCATCTCCCTCAGTCACCAAGTGGGAAGGAAGAGGGGTATCACTCTTAGTGTCTTCCTCATCAAGTATTGGATCGGTATTTGATCGGCCATTCTCCATCCAATCTCATATAGGATTTTTATCATCATACAAAGAAAGCTCCATGAGTTTATGGAATGGATCTTCGTCTGGTGGCTTGTATAATCCCGCTTCCCTCATGCAAATGCGCAGGTTGTAGTTCACATACACCAACTTGTTTAGTTTCTTATGAGATAACTTGTTGTGCACCTTTGTGTGAACCAATGCAAATGTACTCCAATTACGTTCATGTCTGTAATTTTTAGCTTCTTGGAGTGTTGCTACACATGTGTTCGTTTCGGTCATCGTCTTAAATTCTGATCGAAGATCATGTAGGACGTTATTCATCGTGCCATAAGCATAATGAGTTCTTGGGTGCAACCCCGCAGCTGTTTAAAAAATGATACTTGTAAGAGCAACGTTCATCAATTGGATTTATATAACAATGAAATAAATGTTACCAGCATTAACATAAGTATCACTAGCAATGTCACCCATCCTTGGATTTATCACCGCCATATAGCGATCAAACTCATGTCTATCATTGTGAAATAGACTATCATATTCACTACGTAGCATATTGAACCTTAAGAGAACTTCACTCAAATTGGGAATCTTATCCTAGTCCATGAAACGAAGAAATGCATACAATGGTTGTACTGCATTGACCACATGACTCATGTTCTCTCACCATGATAAGCTGGACAAGCAAGAATGAGCATACCTTCCCTCATCCATGTTGCTGAAACGACTCTCCAAAAATGATGAAGAGGCCATCCATGCCATGAATTTATCTCTTCTATGAAGCATGCTCTTTAGAAACATATAGTTCGTGCCAAAATGTGTAGCATTCCATCTCACTAACTCACCTCTAATAGCTACTTGCATCATAGCATGTAACTTGTTGTGGTTGTAAAGCCACCGACATATCCTTCGAGCAGCCTCGATCATAGTTTTGTGCTCTGGAAACTCTCCAATGGACTTCAACATCAAATTGATAGTGTGAGCCACACATGGCTGCCACACAATTCAATACTTGCGAAATATCATGTTGCATGCCTTCTAATAATTTGCTCCATTATTAGTTATTATCTGCACAATATGTTCTGGCCCCAGCTCTTTCACCACTTTGCTAATTTCCTACAAATAACAACATCGATTGATATCATCTAGCATCAGTATGAAGTTACAACATTATGGACGTACCGTGTAAATGAAGTTTGCATCCTGGTTATGACCGGTGGCATCAATTGACTTGTGAAAAAATATTATCCCATTATAATATACTATGAAGTTGATGACACTCATCCCTGTTAGTCCCGTCCAAGAATCACATATTATAGTAATACCATGCGTAGGCCAATCTAGCTTAAACTTTACAAACTGCTTTTTGATGTCTTCCTCATTTTCATCTAAACATGTACCATCTATTTCTCGACCCATTGGACTGGGGATGTTGTCATCTGCAAATATGAACTTATAAGATCTCATATGTTAGAAATTAAATGGTAAGTTACAAAACAATGAACTAAACTTACCTCATCTCTGTGTCTCCTTCATAGCGCTAGTGAAATAAGGACTATCGACCTTTTTACCAGGAATGGCTTCTGCTAGAAACCATTTGGACCAAGCCTTGCCAATTGTCGCCTTGCAAGTTTACTCTTAGCTGTCCACGGCCCAGTGTCAATCCTTGTTTGCACCTTCTCCCATTTTCCTTTTCAGGAGACGGACCTCTTCAACATCCCCATTAATCCACCACCTTGACTGCCCCCAGGTTGAGACGATCCACCACCGTGCTCGTATTGCCCACCTTGCTCACGGACTCGCCTCGCATATGCCTCCTCCTCCCATGACTCATGCAAGGCACGCTGCAACTCCTCATCATCCTCATCGTCCACATTTCCTTCGGCGGCAATTTTCTCTCTTCTCAACCTCTCTTGTTGCCTGCTCCTCCTTTTATTGACAGTTCTATCCAACTCACGACGGAAATTATTACGAACCTCCGCCGGAATAAGAGTGCAAGATACAATATTGCTTTCACGTCCTACCAAGTGTTCCTTGAACCGAGTGGCACCCCCCCCCCCCCCCTCCCTTCTTCCGTGTCTTGCAATACTTGCATGCAAAGCCTGGATATATGTTCTCTCCATGCTCCCAAACGATATCGCTTTGACTACGATCCGTCATGGTCTCGATTTACCCTGTGCATCAAAATGACATGTGCATTTTCTAGTAAGAATACTCTGATTTTTTTTAAGCATATAGCTACCTATATTGATTTATAAAAAAACAAAATACACCAAAATTAAAAAAAACAGAAAAACTTGACAGCCGACCGGCTTGCCGTCTCCAACGGCCGACTAACCGCGGAAAGGGCACGGCTAGCCGCCCGTCATCATCGGCTAGCCGAGCGGCAGCTGCTCCCTCCTGCCGCGCTACCGGCTAGCCGCCCCCGACTCTCGGCAAACCGCCGTAGCCGCTTGGCTAGCCGGGCGAATCGACCGGGCGGGCGTCGATTTGGAGGGGCGACGGGGGTGGGCGACGGATCTGCTGGCGATTTGGAGAATCGAGGTGTTGGAGCTAAGCGCCTGGACAAGGAGAGTGCGATTTGGCCGTGGACTCCTAATGGAGAAGAAGATAAGGTGAGTTTTCTATTTTTTTATTTTTTTTTTTGTTCCTTTCGGTATCCAACATTTTTTTCACCCTACAATGTTACTTACTTTTGTATAACTCTTTGACCATAATTTATAGTTTTTTCTCTAGTTTTTAATCATATTTTGTTTTACAAATTTTTTCAAAAAATCAAAAATTTGAATTTGGCCCGGTCGAAAACCGCTCGTCTCATGTTTCTTCGTCTCTCCCCATCGATCCCCATCCTCAATGGCTAGTTGCTTGCTTCCCATGGCTCTCTGCCTCTCAATCCCGACCGCCTGCGACACCGGCGAAAGATCCACAACGTTGCCTAGGGTCAACACATTGCGTTCATTTCCTCCCGCCTACCTCTGTTGGGCCACGCAGGTTCAGCCTCGTTGTGCGCACCACACCCGCCATCGACCTCGTCGAGTCCAAGTCTGTTGCCACGCCCACGGCGACCCCAAAGACGAAGAGGCCGACCGGCATCACCCTGCCGAAGCCCGTGTCGCCGGTGCTGCAGGCAACCATTGACGCTCCCCTGAGATCCCCTGTACTGAGGCCCTCATGCGTCTCTCGGACTAGATCAAGCAGGACAATCGGTGGTTTGGAAGCATAGGTATGTTTAGTAGCGGTTTGACTTCAGATGGCCTTGGATTTTTAGTGATTGTGGTTTGGCATTTATTCTATAGTGAGAACAACGTTTAGTCTATGGTTGCAGTTTGATTTGATGATTTGTGGATTAAGTGAACAAGGAGCTTGTATGCCCTTATCATATCGTTGGTACACAATTTCATTTCAATTAGGTGAATTAGTGATATGGAATGAACAAATCCGTTGCATTGTGTGGAATTCTGGTTCAAGTTATTACATTTTTCTTTTAGTTTTATGATTAAAATTTTAGCTGTTTCAGAGAAAAAATAGGGCCATGGATTGATGATGGGTGCTTGCCTTGGTCCATATGCACACTTCTCCCTGAGGCCTTGCATCTATTCAGTATCCTTCTAAATTTAATATGATCCCTGTTCTAAAAAGAAAATCCAAATATCCTTCATGTTTCAGCTGTTACAGCTCAGTGTGGAGATAACAAAGGGATTGAAAAATGACTTCCAGTTCTGTTTTGTCATTATCAAGGCTTGCAGTTCATGCTTTAGAACTTACGTTTTTACAGTACCAATACTTTCAAGATGTCTCTCATGCATAAGTGGACCAGGCGATCAGCCAATGCGGTCTGACTCTAATGCCCATGAACACTTCTGCCTGAGATTCTTTGATACTTGTTTGATATAATGTCTATTACAAATTATATTTAGTAAAGTTGTAGTTGCTGAAGTTCTATAATGGAGTTTCTTTTAGAAAGAAGGTACAGGAATAAAATTTAATTTCACTCATATGATCAATCGATCTGTGTGGATGTAGCAAATTGTTCTATTTTATATCGTCATATAGTACTTAAATCAGCAAATCAGCACCACAACTCCTGAGAAACAGACTAGATCTAATTTGCTTCAATAGGTTAAGTGGCTCTGGTGTATCAACGTGCCTTACAGAAATTTTTTATTCATTTGCACCCACTATTATATTATCTCTGGTTCATAATATATTTGCAACCGAGAGAAACCATGTAGCATGTCAACATGATCAATATATTTTCTACTGCTTTTCCTTTTGTGAAATATATAAAAGTTGTTTAGTTTATATCTTTTACTACTATGTGCGTCAATTTCAGTTTTACTTGACTAAGGATGAACTGACATATTTAATTGGAGGGTATCGATCAGGATGGTGATTCACACTATGGATGGCATCTCTGCCATAGTGCCATGACCATGCATGCCATATTCAGCTATCATGATGGACCATGAGATGAGATTCTTTTCAGTCAAGCGGTCAAACAAACACCGAGGAGGAAGTAGTATTCATGGTACATGATGTCTGTTTGATTCGAGATCGATTGACCAAGCTCAGCTACCGAGTGCTACCCAGTCTTCATGTACTGCACCAAAGAAACCTTTTTGAAGATCCATTCACAGTCGGACATCATGTGAACAACGGATACGAGATTAACATGTCTCTTCAAGGTCTCACTGAGAACATGATCAATTTCGTGCAAGGATCAGAAGTCTCACAGATAAATGGCAGCTTGAAGACGCCGGCAAGAAGCCTGTACGCCGGCATCATAATGTACAATGACCTCTCTCGCCTTCAATCTCCATAGTCCACTTGCAATTTCGGAATTTATCAATAATCACAGGTTAGATTCTTGCTTCTAATCTCCTTTGAGTCTGTAAGGTGTCCTTATCATGTGAGTGTTTATACTACAATACTGCTTCACTTTTCATAATAGGTTATCCTCTATTTAGTTTGTTTCATAGCTAAAACACATCAGTATTGGGGCTTTTATGAAGCATGCTATATGCAGCAATTTAAATATTACATATATTTTCATCTCATTTGGATTCCTGAACACCAGAATATAAATGTCCATTAGGCTATTTTTTAAGACTTTATCATACAAGTTGCATATAATATATAGGAAGTGTATTTTCCAATACAATATCAACATTAGTTGTTTGTAAGACATGATGCAATAATAGTTTTTCTTAGTACTGTAGAACAGACTCAGTTCAAACGTTTATCAATATAGTAGTTTGGTGGGAATTATACTTTTCAGAACCACAGTAGCATTAATAATGTAAGAGTATGATCTGACAAAAATTAGACAAATTGGTGATGCTGACACTTCTCACTGGAAAATATTATAATCCCTGCTTCAAAACATTGTACAACTTCAAGTTTAATGTTCAGGTCGCTTGTGAAATGGTGATTACGGAGTTTGTAAACTCAAGTCATAATGAGAGTAGGAGACCTGGTGGTTATTTATCATTAAGTTAACCAGTCCAGCACTAGAAGCTTGCCAATTGCCATTGCATACCATTAGTAAACTCCACTATTTCAATTTATTTCTATTTGATGCTTGAGATTGATTAATATTGTCATATTAGTATCATCATCTTGGGAAAGAACATTATCTAATTGCATTAAGAATTGTGATTATAACATATCTACTATTATGTTAGAAATCAAAACTGCAACTCCTTATCAGATTGGTCTCTTATATGGATTTTGTTTTTCATTTCAGTTTGATGATTTTTCATCTGCGTCAGTTTCTTTATAAAAAAAGTATTATGAACTGAATAGTAATAAGATCCATACTGATAAAACTTTGGCTTTTTCACATAATAAAATTCCATATATTAAATGTTCATGTCTTTATTTAAAAGTTTGGTGAAACTGTTATTGTACAGAACTCTCGAGAGTGTACCAACAAATTGACATTTTAGCACACTTAAATTTGTCTAACTAAATTGCTAAAATAGACTTTAAAATAGTAAACTGTTGTAGCTAAAGAAGCATCAGGGTGCTCCATCAACGTTTCCCTATTCCATCCTCTGTTCCACCCACCCTCCAACACATTCCTGATTACCAGGTGTTCACTAAATAGTATCTATAATAATCTTTAATTAGAAAGCATTACTAAATGAAATATTCAAATACCATGAGGTCACCAACATTTGCATAGTGCTTGAGTTATTTGACAACAGGTTAAATATTAGTCCCGGTCTGAACTGCTATTGCAAGAAATTTATAATTCTATTCTTAATAGGACAACTCGACATCCTGAACTGAAATGAAGTGATGGTTGATGAGCTTTACTTTGTAGCATGATTTATAGAGCACGTTCCAGAAAACAACAGATGTAAGGGTTAATCTAGGTGATTTTATTGCACGTTGACAAAATCATTCAACGTGCTTTGAATCATTCACAAGGTGATTAAGTAATCTCTTAAGAGACACAAGATGATTGTTGTAATTGGTAGTTTGCACTTAAAAATGCTTTGAATCATTCACCTATCTGTACTACTGAGAAACTTCTTTCTCATGTAGCGGAAAATATAGCCCTGACTTTAAGCTGTTTTCTTCTTTCTGACAATTATTCTAGATGTAAGTTTCAACATCAATGCAGACCTTTGCGTAATTGTAGCAGCAAGTAATGCTCTGAAGCATTTCATTTTACAGCATGCATTGTAGGGGGTTGCTCATGGTGGAGACCAATGCCAACGATAATAGGAGCCTGGATGATACAAGGAGATCAAAAGATGCTCGGAACCGTCACAGGACAGTACCAAATGACATGCTAGCATTGTACATATGGACAAATAGGTGTAATCTTTTGAAATATAATTAGGATTCTTTTCATACTCGGACAAATAATCATGCAAAAATGTATCAATATTTTTTTAAGTTCATAGCAAATAATAATCACGCAAATAAGCTATCGAGACTACGATCTTCAGAACTATCCAAGACCCAGAGGGGGCATCCAACATTTTACAAAACCAAGAGGCACGGCAAGGACGTGCAATTTTTCTAGTACTAGTTGAACTATAAATCCCGTTCGTTTTTCCTCTTCGGGTGGTTTGAAAGACGGTTTTATCCTATGTAACATAGCGGGTCCTATATGTCAGTTCCACATCATCAATTTTTTTGTCTCTCTTTTCCTCCACCAATTCCAATTCCTCAAATGGTGAGACCGTACCATGAACGAAGATGTCCTCGGTCGAGCTCCTCCGCAAGTACGCTAACTCGGAAGCATGCAGTTCGGATGCGTCGCCACAGGGCTGTACACGGGGACTCCGACGCCGCGGCGAGGAAGGAGCTCATGGCACCAAAGCGGAGGTGGAGCATCGACCTGCGACGCGGAGAGGAGGGGTCGCGGAGGTGAGCTGCGGCGGCGGGCGTGAGCCGGGAGGCGGGCTGCAGCGCGGGGAGGAGGGGCCGCGGAGGCGAGCTACGGCAGCAGGCGCGAGCCGGGAGGCGGGCTGCGGCGCGAGAAGGAGGGCCGCGGAGGCGAGTTGCGGCGACGAGCTCCGATTTCCCATCCCAAGTCGTCCTCTGACATAATCTTCAAAAGCCGAAGGTTGGGGGCCTCAATAACACATCCTTTTTGAAAATCATTTTCGTAGTCTGGAAGAGAGTTGTCTGCAGGGTGTGAGGCAAGTCGTCACTGTCCTCGCTGAATCGCAGCGTGAGGGACCAGACGTCCTTGTCGACGAGGATGATAATCGAGTCGTCTGTGTGAGGACGGCATCGGCTACGGTGAGGTCTGTGCCATAGCCCCAGTCGTGGGCGAGGTCTGGGGTGGTCTCCCTCCCAGAGGCGACGCCAGGCGCGGGAGACGCCGGAGATGCGGACAACGTCGCGGATCGGGAGGTGGGGAGGCGGGCTCGGGAAACAACGCAAGGGAAAAGAAGAATAAGAACGGGTGAACCCGGGCTGGAGGAAGAAGAGAGAAAAAAAAAACAAAATGATGATATGAGTGTGACATGTGAAACTCACTATATCATATAAGATAAAACTATCTTCTAAACCATCCAAAGAGAAAAAAATAAATGAGATTTGTAATTAAAAAAATCGTTCTACCTGATTTTATAATTAAAACATAAAAATCAAACTTAACTGATACTCGAGGGAAGTAAAATAGACTTCTTCTTTTTTTTTTTTTCTCCCAGCAACAACAAGTCCCAGCCGGTCAGCACTGCCGTTTTCTTCCCCATCGATCCACACCGCGCGCGCCCGACCTCCGCATCGACGATCCACTTCAGCGCAGGCTCGAGCTGGAAGAGTACCGCTGAGGACTCTACCTCGAGCAGTTGCCCGCACCTCCGCCGGAGCCCGAGGAGTTTGGACTACGAGAAGGTCCCTATTACGGTAAATGCTTCTTTCATATCTGTGCCGAGCTTGGATTTGTGCCTACGGCGAGGTGACGCAATGGGATTGCCCGCCCCATCTCTAACTATTTTTTTCTTCTTTGAAATGCTACCCTGCGATTACTGTGATGTAATTTCGTTAGCCGTTGTACTCTGCGTGTCTGTTAATATTTCATTTCGTTAACTGTGGTAGTCTTCAATTTGGTCGTTGCCAGGTAATTTGGTCCCTGGACCAAGTTTTAACACTAGGATTCTTTATTTGGTCTTTGATTTGGTTAACCCTGTTACTCCCCTTTTTTAATCAACCTTGCTAGTTTTTGTGATGCACTTTGGAGTTCGCTCCTTTTATTAGGGCGTGGTTTACATAACCAAATGAACCGATGAAACCGGTCAGGCCGGTTCACTGGTTAACCGAATAACTGGAATAACCGGTCGGTTAATCGAGCAAAAATCGATTTGGGGAGCACATAGCCGAGGACCGGTTAACTGATCGGTTATACTGGTTAACCGACCGGTTATTCTAGTTAACCGAGCGGTTAGATCAATTTTATTGATATATTTTGAATTTAAATTCAAAATTATCAGTTTTTATATGGTTTCACCGGTTAACCGGTCGGTTATTCCGGTTAACCAATCAGTTATTCCAGTTAAGTCTAATATAAAATTTTTAAAATTTTAAATTTTTTTAAATCATAACCGGGGGTTAACCGGCCGGCCGAGGTAACCGACCCGAACCGGTTTTCCGGTTAACCGGATTAACCGGCTGGTTAAGCCCAGTTATTTCAACCATGTATTAGGGTACTAGTGGAGCCAATCCGATGTGCCATAGTAGGATTCTCTGTTCATACCAAGACCAGGAAATCATCAAAATATTGCTTTATTAATGAATGAAATCTCTACTTGTTGACTGCAGTTTGAGTATCCCCCTGGTTTTCGTGCTGGTTTCCCTCAGCGTATCACCATTTTCAACTGATTGCAACACTACGGGAAAGTCACGAATTGTCATGTGTTTAGCTGTTTGTCGTATGTCCGAGGGAAAGCATACGGCAAAGGCACCTTTGCCGGCGGCATTTTTACCGTGCGCGCTTTACCGTGTGCAACGCACAACAAAAGCTTTGCCGTGAGGATTTTGACTTTTGTCGTGTGCCAGGCACACGACAAATATGCTGTTTCGCGTAGTACAAGACGTTTTTGGATACATTGTTCGAAGGGTGTTGGTCAGTCCTGAAGCCCGGGTCCAGACTCGGTAAATCATTTCTGTTCCAGAGATCATTGGCACTGTACATATTAATTATTCTCATTGATTTGTATTCTCTGTGTAAGTAGTAATTATTTTTGAATGTATGAAGACAGAAAGAGACAGGAAGGACAGAGAAAAAAAATAGCTCCTGTTAAGTACAAATATGTACCATCACATTAAAAGAACAACCCGCACTTAACATTCAAAATTTGAACTGCGGTACCACAGAAGAAGCTCACGAAGCAATTCAAAAAAAAAGGTCACGAACCCTAACCCTATTGGGATCGTGGGCCCCCCGAGCACGCGAGCCCCTCGAGCGCGTGCTCGCTCTGACTGTGGGGCAGGCGATGTCGCCAGTGGACCCGAATCCAGGGCCTCCACTGCAGCACAGCAGATCTCATCGAGCCCACCGTCCATAGGCATGGCCATCGAGGAGCTCAGCCCACTGCAGATCCGGGCACCTGAGACCCAGGCCCGGCCAGATCTGATCGCCTGAGACCTAGGCCTGACAACAGACAATGGGCTAGGATGGGCCGACATCGATGTTGCCTTGCACCCGAGCGTGCCTTGCCTCGCGCGCGAGCCGC
This sequence comes from Eleusine indica, assembly GCA_030378355.1. Taxonomy (NCBI): domain Eukaryota; kingdom Viridiplantae; phylum Streptophyta; class Magnoliopsida; order Poales; family Poaceae; genus Eleusine; species Eleusine indica. The sequence continues at coordinate 55,346,374 of CM059494.1, forward strand.
CCCGCCATCTTGCCTCGAGCGCAAGAGCGCGTGAGCTGTCGTCACCTTGAGCGTGAGCATGCCAGCCGCCACCGTCGCATCGAGAGCACGAGCAGGCCGCCGCCTAGACCCTGTTACGCGCGCGAGCCGCCCCGCCGCCTCGACCCGTGCACACACGTGCCATCCGCCTTGAGCACGTGCGCGCGCGACCCGCCGATGCCTCGACCTTGTGCGCGTGCGAGCCACTCCGCCGCCACCGGTGTGTCGGTGGAGCCGGGGAGGAGAGGGTGAGTAGAGAAAGGGCCCGGAGAGGAGAGAGTGTATATTTTGTTGTCAAATCGTATATCATCTTTTACATACTCCCTTTATACTTTAAAAAAATTGTTTATGATATGATTTAGCATACCAATAAGTTATTAATTAGAAAGTAGTTTCCTCTCTGTCCTTATTAAAGATGTTTTAGAACTAACCCAGTTAATAATATGTGCTCACCCTAGTGGTTGCTGCTGTGAAGTAAAAGTGCTCAGCCTATAAGGTTACTGATTCAATTTCCTATAACCATAATATTTTATTGCTTTTCGAGAAAATGACTTACTTTTGTAAAATCAGGTATAGACTCAGAACGACTTTTTTTAAAGTTATGAAGGAAGTATCAGATATGACTTGTGTCTCAGGACAGAATGAGTGGTCCTCGTTCACGGTGCCGATGCACCCGGGTGTAGAACATCCATATCCATTCGGTCCAGACTTCCGACCTGAACGCTATCGAAAATGCGGTACTCGAAGCGGCCGGTGGAGGGGCATATTGCAGGGCCCGTGTTCATGCCTCGTGTCAGTCAAACATTTGACTCTTCTACAGAAGCGTTTGCTTTCTGTAATCTATACCTGAACGGGTTACAAACAGTAAAGGTTATTGTGATCGTCTGTTCTTGCGCAAAAATGATGCGAGGCAAGACAATACTAACAGTTACCTTTGCACATTTTTTTCAGAACACGTGTTCATGGTGTTGCGCTAACATCTGCTTACTTGTTTCAGACCAATGTCCAGCGATGGAGGCGGCCCTGAAGCAGGATTGGGCCGGATCTTAAGCATAGGTGGTGTCGATGGCATGTGCTGCGGAACGCGAAATTAGAGAAGCTATTAGGTTCCGTCTACAGTAGGTATTCAGGGTTTAAGAGGGAATTTCAAAGCTTGGTAACGGATGTTACTAGTATATATGATTTTGAACAAGGATAGGATGCAATATTAAGTACGGCTTGGAGGACAACACGTACATGCAGCGTATGTTTAACAACCGAGAAATGTTGGTGAAACCGTACTTTACTACTTTATGTCCACATTATGCGGTGGGATGGACTAGCACTCACCGGAGTGACAGTGCGAATCCATGCTGAAAACTGTCATCCCCTGGTCAGCTCCCATGCACCCTGTTCGTCAAGCAGTATAGCTGCATGTTGTTGTTTTTTATACCATAACTGCATGTTGTTGGCTGATGAGGAACGGGAAGATCATGCGACCCTGATGCCATGGACAATGGCAAATTGTGAGCTACGTCACCCTGATGCCAAGCAGATCACAATGAAACAGAGATGAAAGTAACTGAAGTTTAGTTCCAAGATGCAAATCAGAAAAAGTGAGGATTAAGATCTAACCAGTCAGAAGAGGTTGTCTTCACCTATGCGCTAAGCAATCCCATATGGGCATTGACACTCAAGATCTAGGGAAAAAATTCGGTTCAAAACAAATATCGGAGGTCACCGATAAACACGAAATTTAGAAATATCGATAATTTTGATGAATAAAATAAATTATTTTTCAAGATTTTCTGTAACCTCAGGTCGCTACATTTGCAAACCTCCACCTCCTTGACACTCCAAATCCCGAAACACCGATTCCCGTCAGACCCCGCACCAAAATAGCCGACTTCCACCTCCCTTTGTGGCATCGTGGGGTCATTTTAGCGCTCACATGTTGGTTGACGGCAGCATAATCAGCTTTCGCTATCGTCGCTCTAGAAAAGTTCCTCCACCGAAGTCGTTGATTGGACCTCAGACGTCGCCATTGTGCGCACATCAAGGGAAGTGTTTCCCTACATTCGCTTCCACGCCCTATTCTAGAGACACGCGAGGCATCAAGGCGGATGTCAGGAGTAAAGAGATTCGATTCGGAACTCTTATATGGCCGAGGTCAATATGGAAATTCTTTGAGAGGTTTTCCCTTACTTTGTTCGTGTCAACAAACAATTTGAAATATCTCGACTTTTTCAAAACATTCGAGTCAAATAGCAATGAGGCGAACCTATTCTTTAGCAGAATAATTTCTTATTAGAAGTCCTTTTTTTAATAGACTGTGACATAGATAATTTGCCGAGAATGGTAAGATCTTTGGTGCAAGAAGAAGGGGTGACCCATATCATCTTGACTTGGTTCTGCTTCCCTGTTTTTTTAAGAATACTGAGTCGGATTCTTCTCCTACCAGAATTGAATAGAACATGCTACCTTGCCCTTGAGTGGATGGTGCGGTGAGGGAGTTGAAAACCAAAAGACGTTGCCGTTCATAGTAGTAACAATAAGATCAAGATCTTCTCCACCATCCACATTGTCAGCCAAAACCATGGTGTACCAGCCAGCCGTAAAAGGCAAGTAACTGGATAAGCTATAGAAGGAGCAGAACAAGGTCATCAATGAGATCAATAACATTGAAAAGAAGATCCTCTCGCCTCAAGCCAACTCCATCCATCTAACTCCTGAATCCGTTTCATCCACCTCTCCCGTGCCTCAGTTTTGATGTTCTTCCATTCGAGGCTAGTTATTAATTATTAGATTAGAATACAGTGAAGTCCCTACCCTTGTGTTGATTTCATTGGTTCCACAACATTCGATTTCAAAAAAAAAAAAAAAAGGTTTTACAACAGTTAGCTTGTTATGAAATTAACCTGTACTAATGCCTTCTCAATTCCTTCTGTGAATCTTAGAATTGTTCCGAATCCATATTCCAATGCCCCCCCCCCCCCCCCCCCCCCAAGATCAGACATACCTGCTGCGTATGCACGGGTGAGCCGCCGCCGTGACCAGGAGATCAGATCACGAACTATCAGGAACCCCACGGCAACAAAAACAACCGAGGGCCCACGCAGGAAGCAAATCATGTGACCACATTTAAATTTATTTACAAACCAAAAGTAGAGAATTGTTGGAGGAAGTTTCTTTTCCTCCCAATAGTTATTTGGAAACTTTCTAAATTAGTATTTAGAAAGTGTTTTTTTTTACATAACTATTGAAGATGCTCTAAACATAACTTTCATTCTGAAGATTTGGGTTATAGAGAAATTACATTCAGAAGAAAGTGTATGGAATAACGTTAAGCTAGGACTCCGCCGGATTTTATGACTTAGCATGTAGATTATATTCATGGGTTAGCTTAACTTAGGATGTTAGATAGATGCATAGACAAACAGATGAATAATGGTAATGAAGAATTGATGCAGTAAAAAAGTCATTGTCGGCAAAGATTATTATAAGCACAAAACATAACTGATAGTCAGCATAAGGAATAAAACTTTAGCTCAACCCAAGAGAACTACATGCAGACTTCCGTTCACTTCACTATCAGTTAGTACATGATTTGTGACTTTTCAGACTCGAAAACAGTTTCAAGACACGATTTTAACCTGAATGGTTAGATGGTGACAGGTCTACATCAACCCCTCATAATATTCTTCCAGAAGTAGCATGCTTATAGAACACAAAGTATTGCATTTGATCAAAATCAATTAACAGTATGGAGGCAATTTCTATTCAAGTGAGTGCAAATGATGCTATATAAATCTTCTACTTGATCATGAAGAATTAACTTTTCCGATTTGGCAGGGTTTGTGCTTCAGAACCTTACACATCTGAAAACAGGTTAAGAGAACGAAAGACCACTTTTTAACATTATTTGTGATCTAGGAATCATAGCCATCGCCCATCTGTGATACTTCCGTCCCTCATAGCTGCCTATGTCTAGTAATGTAAACAGTCATCACCTCTCTTGCAGTTCGATAAAGAATTGATTTGTCAGTAAATGCTAAACTACACTTGTTCCAACCATTCAACCAACATACTGATGCCCAATAGGCCATAGTACACAAAAACCGGTTTCTAATTTAAAAGCTTTGTGGGTATCTCTTATAAGAAACAACTATTTGCCCATATCACATAACAGACTACCATACCAGTTTGGATCACTGGGCAACATCATATAAATACAGCACATTTAATAGCCACAACAGTAACAAATCTTATGTCTGAGTTCTACAAAATAATCAGCTGAGTTCAGAAACTACATGCTACTACATTAGACTTCTAGTTCTAGGAGAAAAGAGCACGGTACTCATTGGCCTCATGAGCCATTTCTTCCATGGTTCTATCTTTCCTCTCTAAATCCAGATCAAGCTTCTCCTTCAGTTCTTTCTGTTTTGCATCAATCTATCAGAAAAGAAAAAAGAAAGAGTAAGCTATATTTGATAACATGTCGAATACAATACAGGCAGATCGATGAAATCATGCAACGGACCGCATCATATATTTCATCATTTTTCTCAAAATCTCCTGTCCTCCTTGGGATGACGTGAATGTGGACATGCGGAACTGTTTGACCAGCTTGAGAACCATCCTGGTATTAGCATCAATTGTCAAAAATAAAGGAGTCAATATTCACCTTTCTAGAATAAAACATGAAAGAAAATTCTTAGTGAGCTAATCAAAGGAATAAGTACAGTAAATGTGCCGAAATGTTTTAGCAAGAAAGCACAATGGTAATGATATTTTCCAATATTACAATCCTACTTAAAGCTCAGCAATAAATCCTGACACCACATTTATGTTGTATAAATTTGGTATTGAATACTGAAAGGATCGGCTCCCCATAACAGTAACAGATGTATAGACCGCACCTGAACGGCAAATGTAAGTGAAGATGCTTTGTGGTACTGCTCAAGTCGTGTACCCACTTCTTTCGCCGTAATCCACAAGTCACTTGTCTCATCAGAACTTAGGTCAGCAAATCGTTTCACTTCACGCTTGGGCACACAAGAACATTTGTGTATTGTCAAGGAAAAATGATGTTCATAATATAGCATACTTATCTCTACATGATAGCAAATTGAAATTCAACAAAAGATGCCTACCTATCAAAATTCTGACAGCTTTGCAACAAATAACATTCGATTTGGAAGATCTCAAAATAAACATAGTTGATCCTAATAAATGAATCCATTAATTTGACATGATCCTTTTAACAGTAATAATGATGTTCAGGCATCACATCTCCTCAAGATAAACATAGTTGATCCTATTAATTGAATTCGTGAAGCTGGCATGATCCTTTTGAAAGAATTCATGTTGAGGCGTGAAAAAGAAAAGAGATCTAATGCAATATCCTAACAAAAAGCTCCACTGGCCCTCAAAAAAGAAAAAGCTCCACTGCTTTGCTTGTTTTGTATTAATTTAACTGCTGTTTGAGAACTTTAACTAATGCAGACACCAGAAAGTTCAATCAATACTACAACGAGAAACCAGCAGCACAGCACAGGCGGCCGACTGCAAAACTCCTCGAAACAGTGGCTTCCAGAAAGTATAGCAGCAGCTATGTTGAAACAAAAGGATATGACCTGCACCAAAGAAGTTTGGGAAGAAAAATGCATCAGAAATCAGAAAAAAAAAATGGTAGAAAGGAAAACGAAATATAATGCAGTACTGTCGAAGTGTCAGTAAACTCCGTCCCATCTACAAGTAAAGAAATATCTTGAATATAATCTCGAGGTCTTGTTTAACAGTAATTATGCAGGGATTAGACTCAATGATCTTGAGTCTGGCAGGAAAATTACTTGACTTTCGCTGCCACACTGACGGCATTGCACATAAGGCATAGTTATCGAAGCAAGTTCTACTGGTACGCGGTGGTACACTGACTGGTCCCTGTGCGAAATCTCTAGAAAGAGAGCACCGGGCGTCAACATGCAAGTTTCTATGGCATTTTACAACATTTGGGAACTCGCAAACTGATTAGTCTAGCTTTCAGCAACCACATTTCCAAGGGCAAGCTTCAATCTTTATTTTCCCCCTCTGGCGATAACTACATTCTGGCAACTCCCAAACCAATAAACGGTATAGTACTGAGCTGGAGAATGGCGCGGCTACAGCAATCAATCAAGTGAACAACACAAAAGGCGAAGTGAACAGGGGAACAGGAAGCAGTTATTACCCGGGAGGAGAGGGCGGAGGTTGACCATGGCGTAGGAGAGGGGCGTGGCGTGGAAGACCTCCCTGGGGTCGATCTTGTAGGGCCCGAACTTGTAGGGCGCCTCCATCCCCGGATGTGGCGGCGGAACAGGAGAAGAAGACGAGACGGCGCGCGGCGGCGGCAGACGGCGGAGTGAGCAAAGCACGCGAGCGGAGGACGGAGAAACTCCCGAGCATCTGGAGGCCGCTGGACATGGAGGAACCAAAAACAGAGTCCGTCGGAGAGGAAAGCAGCAGCAGGATTCTCCGGCAACGACTGTTGTGGGCTTTCATCGGCACTGGGCCTCGAGCACTGCTGCTTAATAGTGAAAAGCAGGCTGGGCTGTACATGTAATGCATAGAATGATCCGGCCCAAAAGATTATAGCAGTGCCAAATGATGATGCATGGTTCTTTTTTTTTTTTTTTTTGAGAATGATGGTGATGCATGCGTTGACCTGATGGCTGCTGCTACCAAACTCTCATGATGAAAAAGTAAGTGAGCTGTAGAGCATGAAGGTTGAACAAGAGCCTGTTGACTTGTGGCCGAATTAACCTAACAAGATAATAATCCAGTTCATGAATCATGATGGGCCATCCACTCACTACTAACTGAAAACATGCATCATCCACGCAAAACAACACGAGGCCACGAAGAAATGCACACTTGCAAAGTTGCATGCAGAAAAAGGCGAGGCCGTGATAGTGGCAGCATTTGCGTGACCAAACACAATGGCATTGTGTTGGTGGATTGACATTATCCTATAGTTGCAGATTAACATATTCAAACCACAGTATCCGCTCTCGTTGTATATGCCAGCAGAGGGACAATTCCATTCCATCGGTACTAATTCGTGCATCTTCTTGAGTTCTTGGTTTGATAGTGCATGCCGCGTAGGCTTTCCATTGATGATATTTTGACACATCATGAGTGCATCATGCATGAACGCACTACATACTTGCATTGGATTATTCAACGACTTACCAAACAGATTGGCAACAGAGCAAATTTAATTAAAAGAATTGGTAATAAGTCAATAGCCCAGGCCTTGCAATACTCCTATATAACATTATTATCAACAAAGCTTTTCAGTTCTCTTGGTCTTGGACATCCTTAGAGACGTCTCATTCACCAAATGTGTTGACCCCGTACGTGTTTGTGTGTGTGTGTGTGGTGATCTGTAAATAACATACTATAAATGCCGGTCAGCTTCACTGTACTGATCAATGGAAGTGATGCTTCTCCTGATATCTGAAATCAGGTGAGATTAGGGCAGCTCCAAAGGTTTTTGGTGCTGATGAGAGAGAGTCCCACCAAAAGACTATGTAACGCTATGTCTTAAATCAGGTAGCTGTTACACTCTATCCAATGCACTTATAGATTCCATATAAAAAATATTTTACTCTATTAGATGCTGAGTTGGGCTGCTGTGTGTGGGTGAAAAAGGAGAGAGGGGATAATACGTGCCCACATTGCTTCCATGGGTTGTTATATATCAGCGCTACTGCAAGCATTATCTTCATCTAATCCCTGTTATGCAGAACCATGCAGGCTAAGGTGTCACCGTAAAGCTAGGTGCTTTTTGCGCCATAGTGGAGGCCCTTAATAAATTCAGTTGCTTGCACCCACCACAGAAATGAAATGACATTTAATTTGCAGGTGCAGCTACAACATACATGTGGCAAGACATTCGTGGCAAAGCCCTATTGGCTAGTACTTGCATGCAACAACATCCACATGAGCTTGATGTCTTGAATTTTTGGATGGTGTTCAGGTGACACTGTGACAGGGCTGCATCTGTGTTCCCTGCCAAGTTTACAGGGGAGATCGCTGCATTTGCGTGTCCATGCGGCGTTGGGTTCCTCTACAGTAATGCATGTCAGCCACTGATACACACCTCGAAGACCCTTTTGCTACACTACACTACATCAGTTGTAGCACGGTGCATGCATCTGTACATACATGCATGTGTACGAAAATTGATGAGATAGGTACAATGGTAAACACTGCATGTCAGCGGATCTTTTTTTATGTTGGCGATGCATTAATTAATTTTTTATCATTGGAAGATGCAACTTAACCAATCCTCAACTGGGGATTTGAACGCATTTTTCTCGAGATCCTCGGACCCCTGCTCCATCCGAATTGAAACTGACGGTAAAATTAACAAGTCTTGCAATGTTCCTATGGCGGGGAACCATTCAGCCCTGAGCCCATGTCGTGTCAACACGTGTGTCAATAAAAAAAATGAACTAGCAGATCGACGCCAACAAGCATGCGTGAAGTTGCCTTCGATGTACTATGTACATAGTCGTGATTTGTCGATGCACCGCAATCTACGGGGATGCATGTAATCGAACCAATGAAGCTTGAAACGGTGGACCAAAATAATACAATCACCAGGACTATGAAAATGTGTAGCCACCCCAACTAGCCCAACCTTTTACGCAAATGCAAATCATCTGTTTGTTTACTGTATACGAGAACTCCGATCGCTAATCTGAATTTGCAGTGTTCGTTGCATGTCCATGTCTCTCATAGCATCTCTTGTACTAATACGTGCTTGTATGGCGATGAGAGTGACTGCATCATCCGGCCGCACGCTAATTAGCGACGACACCCATGCATCTGCGATTTATCCATGCGAATCGATTCAGCTCATCGTCCCCTCCAAAAGGATCGGAATAGCATAAGGCCGAATTTCTCCAGTAGTGTGATGCCAGCTGACCGAAATTCAGTTTGTGACTATATATCTTGCTGCCCGGTATATGCCGTCGCCGGAGTATATAGTGTTGATCCACGGATCCAGCATCTGTTCAATCTTTTGGATCCAAAGTAAAGAACATCTTTCCAAAATTAATTGAGAATCGATCGGCAAGTAGACGTACTGACGATCGTATTGGATGGGGCGATTGCTGCGAGGAATTATGCTTCTGATCCATTAGTTGAGCTGCTGAGCTTAATATAACGGACCAACTCGACCGATTATCCTAACAGACTTTATGATGCAAAACAAAAGGATAACAACACGATAATAAGCTATAGCAAGAGCTACCTAAGTTTTTTTTAGTGCCTCGTTGCTTTGTCAAATATTTTTAGAGTAACACGATAAGAGATAACTTGCCTGCATATCCAGAGAAGGGAGTGATGTGGTATCTTGAGGGCAACAATAATTGCACCAATCATGGAACATGAAAAGCGGCCAACAATAATTGCACCAACAATATTTTCTTTTTCTTTCAACAAATGTACAGTAGTACTCTATTGCAACTGCAATGTATGCCCGTGCCTTGCGTTGGTACCCAAACTCTCGAGAATTGCAGCTGCATGCCTGCATTCCTGGGGTTTGCACAAAATTGGAAGCACACGCACGCAGCTACTCCTGGGGTTTGCACAAAATTCCTGGAGTACTAAATTGCAACCAAATTGCATGTCCCTCCAATCCCAAACTGCAGATCTGTACATACATGCATGCAACTTCTATATTCATTTTGGTTTGAGCCAAGGCATGCTGTCAATTCGTACAACTCCACATGCATGATGGAAGAACGGTTCAAACTTGAATGCACATGATATACTTTAAAATACGGTACAGAGTACAGTTCATATCCAGAGAGGCCTTTGTGGGTGCAGGATGGGTTAGCTGATCAAAAGAAGAAGAAATAAACAAAGCAAATAAAAAATGAATACAAGAAAACAGAGATCGGATTGGAATGAAACTCCAACATAATGTGAGAGATCCTGGCGTGCGTGAGCAACAGTCATCAGCGGAAAAAAAAAGGACGAGTATTGTCAATCCAAGTACGAGCTCGGCATTTTCGATGGCCTCCATACACGTGTCATCAAGGTCTCGAGAGAAAGCTCAAAGCAACATTCACCACCATCCTTTGACCAAATTAAAGCAACAGGGAGTTCTGCTCCTGTGCTCGAGTGCTACCCAGGGTTTTAAGAACTGTTTGGAACCGGCTGGTTATCTCGGTTAACCGGAGAACCAATCTGACCGGTTCCATCCAGTTAACCATAACTAGTTACTGTAACTAAACGGTTAGCAAGCTAATTCTCTGATAAGCGACCCGGTCGGTTTTAACGACTTTTTAAACCTTGATGCTACTAAACAATAGCCCAAAAGAAAATGTGGTAGTACCAAACATAAGGATAGAGCTGCCATCTTGAACACATTTTTTTCTGTTCGTTTCTGGACTGTCCTTGTGGCTACGCGATTGAGCTTCATACTGTTTGTGTAGCAGGACCTCAAATTTTAGCAGAGGATTTGCATGTACTATATCCTAGTAGTAAATGTGTTTAGTATACTTTGTTTAAAAAAAAATGTGTTCCTATTGTTTTACAGAACAGAAGTATATCATAAGCCACAAAAAAATTGAAATCTGGATATTGAACCTTTTTAGTAGGTGCGCCAGGTGTCATGGCCTGATTCGCGGGCACTTAACCTGTAGAAAAATGTTGATTAAGAAATAATTTTGCAGGTCGTATCAGCAGGGTGGTCTCCCTGCACATGCGATGCGATTCGTTGCGCTATGAAATTCCTCGCCGTCCCTTCCCCAGCCGCCCACGCACCCAATCCATTGCGGGTATAAATTCCCCGCCCCTCCCTCTACACAAGACTCCACCACCTCCACCTCTGATCGATCATCAATTTCCAAGCTCCAAGAGCACAGAAGAAAGCAGAGACTCGAAACAGAGAGAGAGAGAGAGATGGCCAAGGTGCATCCCAACTCCGTCGATGTCTCACCACCACCAACAACAGAGCACGAGGAGGAGGAGCCGCCGCCGGCGACGGTGCTGACGGTGTGGCGCAAATCGCTGCTGTTCAACTGCGACGGGTTCACCGTCTTCGACGCCAACGGCGACCTGGCCTTCCGCGTCGACTCCTACGGCATCCCCGGGCGGCGGCGCGCCGAGGTGGTCCTCATGGACGTCGCCGGCAAGCCCCTCCTCACCGTCCGACGCAAGAAGCGCCTCCTCCTCGGCGGCTTGTCAGAGCACTGGCTCATCTACGACGGCGACGCCGCCGCCGACGATGACGAAGGCACCACCAAAAGGCCGATCCTTTCCGTCCGCCGCCACGTCAGCCTCCGCTCCTCCTCCGGCAAGAAGGCTCTGGCGCACGTCACGCCGATCGGCGTCGTCTCCGGCGAGGCTTATGTGGTGGAGGGGTCGTACGGGCGGCGGGCCTGCCGCGTGCGAGACGCCGGGAACGGAGACGCGGTGGTGGCCGAGGTGCGCCGCCGCAAGGAGTGCCTCTCGGTCGGCGACGACGTGTTCCGGCTCGTCGTGGCCGACCCGCGCCGGATGGGCGCGCCGCTCGCCATGGGACTCGTCATCGCGCTCGACGAGATGTTCTCCTCCTCCTCCTCCGGCTCGCTGCTGCGCAGGACATGGTCGGCGTAGTACAAGCCTTGCTGCAACCATGGACAAGTCTCCACCATTCTGCTGTACAGATGATCTCTTCTGCTACTCTAGGTAGTACAGAGCAGAGCAGCACAAGAGTGAGGAAAGTTGTGAGAGTCTGCACAGTTTAGCAAGCAGGCTCATGCCTTCAGGCACTTCTAAACACAAACTAGTGTGCAGCATCACAAAGAAGCATTCTTCTCCATTCATCGCTATTGTCCATGAATCTCATTTCGATTGTACCTCACTCGTTCTTGTGCACCCCTAGCTGCTTGTACATGATTTTTTTTACAGAGGAAAAAAAACAATTTGGCTCAAGTGAAAAAAAAATCATGATTTTGTACAGCTGACAATACCCAAGTACATCTCAACATGCACGTGGTATGCGTTTTTCTCGAGGCGTCTAAGATTGAGCATCTGTAATCCGTCAGTTTTGTAATATGACAAACTATGGTCATCATTGGCTCGTTGCATCAGAAGCTGGAACTCAAGGTTGATTATTTTTTTTCTTTTTTAATTAACTGACGCTTCACGGCTTCAATGACAGATGCAAACGATCGTAAGTATTCACTCTGATGCCATCACCAACCAACGCAGTTTGCCATATTGATCATCAACCATGTAGCCAGCAAATCAAATACGTCGCGAAATGTTCCGTGACTTCTGGTCCACTCGTGGGTGTGCTTCGGTGAACCTCAAAGTTGCTGACAACAACAGGCACAAATGCCTTCGCCACCTATTCCTAGCAGCATCACTCTAACAGCCTACCTATGCGTCTAATCTGGAGTAATTTTTGTTCAAAAACTTTACAAAAACCAACCACCAGCTGGTCTATGATTCGTCTGCACTCTGCACGCATTACTTGCAAAGCCGAAATTCAATTGGACAACAGTTAGTTATATCGCTTTCTTAGTACACTAATTTGAGGTACAGTTCACACCTGGTAGCTTTCCTAGTTCATCGGCTAGTAGCTGGTTCTCATACGTTTCTATTGGCTTCAGTGTATCCCACAGTGCCTCTTTTCCATGACCAAAGTGCCGCTACCCTACCCCTAACCAATCATGGACACGTTTCCACCATCTTCCCTCCATGACAAAATTTGCCAACAACAAACTCGTGCACATATTGCTTGTCTTTCCTTTCAAGTTCCTAATCCTATGCTCTGCTTAGTGTACAGAAGCACACTATACAAGTAGGCCGCAATATTACTTCTTGGGCAAGTTAACATCATGCTCTACTCCAGTATATATAGATCATGCAAAGTAGGCGCCCACCTAAATACTGCTACAGTGTTAATTCGAGCAACCATGTCCATTCATGCGAAGCACATTTTCAGAGCCATTTTCTTCTCGTGCGGTGCCAGATATTCCCCCTGCTCTGCTCATCCATCCAATCCAAATTGTCATTTTCAAACCCCCGCAACATTGTCATACGTTTTTGCACTTTCTCTAGCCGGAATTGGAGAACTTTTTGGGGAAACTTTATGCACTTTTGCTGACTCAAAGTCCCTGTTGTTGTCCGGCTTCCCGCGCATGCTCAGAAGCAACACGCGAGCAGCCACAACATGCACATATATAACACGCCTGTGTTCCAGTCAACTTTAATTTGAGGTGCTGCCAAGTCATCTGCTTTCACAACAAGCTGCTCAAAAAAGGACCACGAACCTCATATTCTCATTGCTGACTAGGACAAAGACAACACAATATGAATGGTAGCATGTGTCTGTCCCGGTCCCAGTCATAGCCCATAGGATACATGAACGGTTGACATCTGAGAGCAAGCATGTATGTCAACGCAAAGATGTGGGTGCTTGAGCTCACGATTCTTATCAACCAGCATGTTGTGTAGGCTTGTTCCACTCGAGCACAATCTTCTCGCATTCATAATTGCAATCTCCTAGACTATGATTGATAGAGAAGTCCTAAAAATAATCCGTTCAATTCCATGTGAAGAACCTCATGATATACTTATCCCTTTACTTTGTTGAGAAACACATAAATAATTATAACTACGTTTTCGCTCTTGTTTGTCAAAACATAGGTGCACATATTCTTTTTTTTTGTAATTTTCCATGAATTTATTTCTGCTGGGCCTATTAATCAAGGTCCTGGAATGGTTATATTAAACTCATTCCTCTGTGCACAGGTGTATATGATGCACAGTTAATACAAAGGTCCTAGAATGGTTAGTACTCATATAGCACAGTGATGATGAGGTCGCAAGCAGGGATATATAAACATAAATAACCCCTCAGAGTTGCAGCCAAAAGTCCGGGAATGAACATGCGTCATGGCATGCGTTGTATGATCCAGACTCGCTTAGGATGGCCCAGATGGAGAAGGCAGAAGGATATTGTTTCCACATGGAAGTACAACATGGAGAAAATGTCGTAATTTGTTAATGTGGATGGACTAGAGTTTGAAGAACCCCAATGTCTGGGAATGTGTGTGAGTAGATATGGGAAAAATGCATGGGAGATGTGATTTAGATGAGTGCAGAATAACTTTACCAGTGTTTTTTTGGAAAAGATAACTTGACCAGTTGTGACTGGATGGAATCTGTGGGATATGTATAGTTTATCCACAAGAGCGGCATAGAAGAAATATGTGCGATTGACCTCCTATCCAGCGACGAATTGCAACTCGATTATTGAACAGATGGTTTGGGTCATGGCAGCGTGTTTTGTGACTGAAAGAGTTGGGCTTGGATGAAGGTTTGAATACCTCCACCGCTGGCTCATCTACGACAGCGACGCCACTGCCGATAATAAACCGTGCTACGTCACCTACTAGTTAAACCTTTTCTGTTTGTTAGAAGAGAATAGAATGGCGCTACCTGTTATAAAAGGTTTTATTAATAATCTAATTATGTAATTAGTGATTTAATTTATAAGGCATAGAATGCTTTCGCCGTCCAGTATTTTTTTTTTTTTTGTTCCTAAGAGCAAGTATTATGGAGTCTACTCAGCTGGCGAAAGCTTATTCCACGTCATTGAAATCTTAAGTGGAAAAGAGAGAAAATAGAAGAGAGACGGTGGCTAGCGCTTGGTGAATCGCTAGCTATAAGCTGACTGAGACACTCCACCCAAGAAAGAGGCACACTCTCAACCAATTATCGATTAATGAATTGTTCTATATGCATTTAAATATTCTAAACACCAACAATTTAGTAGCGAACCCACTATACATGTAGGCGACCCGTGCCGCTGATAGATGATTTGGCTTGAGCATTTCGCCGGCAACCGGCTGGGTTATTAGCCCTGCTTTGAACTGTACAAAACCAACCGAGTGGTCCAATCAATACTTACATTCATGCAAAACACATTTCAGACACTTCTCGTGATAAGCAATGAGCTTGTGCGGCGCCTTAATTTCTCTGCTCAGCTCATGCTCATCCAGATTGTCATTTTCCGATGCCACTGGTCATGCGACATTCTGGGGTGCTTTTGCACCTTTTTCTAGCCGAATATTTTGAACTTTTGGTGGAAGTTCTATGTACTTTTTGCTGAATCGGATTGCCTGCCCTGCGTCACGCGAGCAGCCACGACATGCATGTTAACACGCCTGCATTATTCCCATTACCTTCGAGATGCGGCCAAGCCAATTCAGTTACGTTCACAGCAAGCTAATAAGGTGCACAGAATGTGGTTAGATTCTCCGTTCTCGCTCGTTGCTGACTAGGACAAAGGCAAAATTTTGGATGGTAGCATGTGTCAACAATGACATGCATCTTCTTTGGCAATAGTCATATGAACGGGAATTCACAGTTTTAACATCCAAGAGCAGGCATGTCAACAAAGCATCCATCCCATTGCTACGGCTCACAATAATTCTTATCAACCTGCAGGCTAAGGCTCTGTTCTGCTCGGGCATGATCTTCTCGCGCCCATCATTGCGATCTCCTAGGATGTACCTGAGGATACATTAAGTTTCAGCCTTCGAATTGATGGTTGAGAAACGGACGATTCAGTTGTTCATCCAATGGTTTCCATCCATGCAATGCATAGCAACCAAAATGTCTCTAAAAATGTGGTCAGTTTGCTTCATGCAGCAAGGAGAAAACAATAGAGAATTCTAAATGGCCTACACGATGGTGGCCACAAGCCTTGGAACGTGTGTTGAGCAATGTATAATGTGGAACTATTCACAGCAATTCTGGCATTTGGCTGGGATGAAAAATGGAACAATCATAGCAAAAACTAGGAGAGCGTATTTGGAGCCCATAACCATAGTGATTTTTTTAGAACAGGGAATATATTTCAATATTTCAGCGTTTGCTATGATTATTTACTTCCAATTGTTGTTTGAACTTTTAACTTGACCATTTACAGAGATTATAAACTCTGACATTCTACTCAGTGTTGCCCTCAAACCACAATCTAGTGCCGCAATCGCAGTGGATTTCACGATGTGGTATTAATTTCTGTTAACTATTATACCAACATCACTCAGAAGGTGAATTGCTTCTCTAACCTGGCAGAAAATTTGCATGTCCGGTCCGAAACTTAGAGTTGCCGATTATGGAACAATCACCAAATGCAGAAACATAGCCAACACATGCGTGAGCTTGGAGCAGCTCGGGGTGGAGCAGACCCGTTAGGCCATGGCGGGCTCAAAGAAACAAGGCCACTGGACCAGCGAGTGGCGCCACTTCTTGGCCCACTTCATGATCCGCCGATTCCTTCCTCCCGTTATTTACCGGAGACCCCACCTGTTAGTGACTCCTGACCCGCGGAGGCAGAGGCATCATCACACGCGGGCCGTTTCAAATTTCGGCTCTGGACAACATGCATCATCGCACGCGGGCCGATTTGCTGTATAATATAATCAGTCAATGTTCTATTTATTTCATGTTTGAACGAGGAGTATGGCATGGACAACATGCATGTTTGCTTTGCTGTTCTAATTGTTCTGTAGACATTGATTGGTAAGTTTTTCAGGATTATTTCTTGCGTTGTACTTCCTCCATCCCATAATACAGCTAGTTCTGAGTTTGTCTTAAGTCAAACTTTTATAACTTTAACTATTCATTATGAATGATTTATAAAAGTTGACTTCGTAAAAATTATATATTATGATAGTTTAATTCATGGTCAATCTAATAGTAGTATTAGTATCTTTGTGTCTGCCAACCATTATTAATTTTTTGTTATGACTGGTCAAAATTTAAAAAGTTTGAGTTAAAGACAAATTCAGAACTCGCTAGCTATATTGTGGGACGAAGGGATTACATTAAGTTTTAGGCTTCGAATTGATGGTTGAGAAACGGACGATTCAATTGTTCATCCAATGATTTCATCCATGCAACGCATAACCAAAATGTGTAAGAAATGAGGCCAATTTGCTTGGTAATGTGGTTCTAACAGCATGATAGATATTAAATACAGGTTAATGTAAGGAAAAGATAAGTTATACTACTACCACAAGAGTGCATTAGCACTAGAGAGTACAGACAAACGGAGCATGGGTTCGGGTTAACTTGATCAACAACACTAACTATCAGGGTCAAAAAAAAAAACACTAACTATCAGGGTAGCCCATGCATTTACAGCTTCCGAATAAGAAGAAACAACCTTTGGTCCAGCTCGAAGCTAGAGGCACTGGTAGGATCAACCTTGAGCATCATCAGGAGGCCACCAAACGATGCATAGATCTCCCTGTAATCACAGCAAGCGGCATTTCATCAGAAAAACATAGCATAAGGCAAACTAGGTGAACCATGATCAGGAACAAGCACCTCAAATTCGTAAATCTCCTAGAAACACAAATTTATGAAGTAGTAGTTTGATTTGAGCACCTAAAATAGTGCACCAGAAGTGTTTCAGATAGTAAACCATTCTTCTTTGACCTTGTATGAGACGTTTGCTGCTCAAATAATTAATGAAAACCTAGTCTTTGTTGCATTATACACCAAACTGAACTTATTAAGGCAGTTTTTTTTTGGAGTAACAACTTATTAAGGCAGTTGTTTTAACTACTTTTCAGTAACTTTGAAC
Organism: Eleusine indica; assembly: GCA_030378355.1. NCBI lineage: Eukaryota > Viridiplantae > Streptophyta > Magnoliopsida > Poales > Poaceae > Eleusine > Eleusine indica. The sequence continues at coordinate 55,364,021 of CM059494.1, forward strand.
TAGCTGATGATCATGGAAAGAATTTTCCATTAGTTTTGGACACAAAATATGTAAAATATAACCCAGTAAGTACCCAATGATTGGATCTTTAGATAGTGCCACCTGCCATGATTTATATAGAATAACTTAGGCTAGCTCATATGGCCACAGGCCATGGCAAGTGATTTCATCTAGACGATAAATTGTTCTGAATGAAACCAGTAGAAAAGAATGGTATTTGTAATAAAAAATGTGCCCAAGACCTATAAACATCATGCTAATCAATGACAACAGTTTGGCACGCTCAAATTTAGCAGGAATCATTTGTTATTACTAAGATCAAAGTAGTGACAGTGGATATTAAGAACTGGCAAGTGACAAAAAAAAAGCCATATACTCAAGTTATGTACTCATCGCAGTCATTCGTTTGATGTTCCACGAGCGGCATGTAAAACAATAAAAAAATCGACTATAGGGAGTACTTTCAGGTAGCATATCTCATAAAGAAACTTCAGTTATCACAGGATCATTCCAATAATCATTGTGTCAGGTTATCAGAAGGATCAGTTTCTGGAATATGATCTTGGGCTCCATAAATATGCAGAAAGTAGAAAGAAAATTTATCTCAAGAGAACAGGTTTAATTAATAGCATAATAAATGCAGGAAACATATCTGACAATTTATTCCTAGAGGATTAAATTCGTTAATTAAAATTTCAGAAAAAAAAGGCATACACTTTGCCCTGTTGACCACCCTCTGAGATCTTATAAAGTTTTCCATGCATGACATATTGATAATTGTCAGCAAGGGTCTTCCTACCAGCCTGAAATGAGAAATAGCATACAGTTAGCACCGTTTGTCAAGTATTTATTCCGCACCAATGTGCCTATTCCATAATCCCAAGTGAAAGCAAGACAACAATTTGGCTACTGAACACGCTCAGCTGCAATTCCATCACTAAATTGGTACAATTCAGCAATCAATTAATGAGATTCTGAGATAGGTGCATCACCTGTGTGTAGTAGCCAGTGTCTTGTGTTCCATCGAGGTTAAGAGTGGGGGCTAACACCATGGTTAATTTTTCGCCTTCTTTCATTGGGTACACTGCAGTGGCAACATCCAACTGCATGTACGCACCCTCACTTTTAGCCTCGATGCGATTCACTGTACATGAACATGAAAGACAGCAACATTAATTTGATCCATCATTGCAGTGACATTAACACAAGTCTGTGAAAAACATTGGTCCACGCAATACAAAGTGATCAGCAAAAATGGCAAAAGTTCATTGAGCCACAACTAATGACAATGTGCAGGATGAACCACCTTTGTCAAACTTCTTGCCATCAGGGTCAACCTTGGATACTTGGAAGGTCTCCTCAAAGAGATGTTGAGCCATTTTTTTCCTGTGCAAGGTGAACAACAATCACGCAACATACTTGGATAATACAACTGTGTCCCCATTAGGGGCTAAAAACAGCAATACAAACGGACCAAAATTGCCGAGGGAGGGGCACACCGAGCAATACCTAACGCTAGCAGAGAGACCCATCTCCTCCGAAGATGGAAAATTCCCGTCCCAATCCTCATACCATCCCCGATTGTGATGGTATCCTCCTGCCCCCGCCCTCACACAAAAATCTACCCATCACGGCTACGTCCAGACTAAATGTTACAGGCTGTTCATGGGTGCCCAGCACTCGATTTTCAGGACGTTGATGGGGGCAATGCAATGGTCCAGCCATTTCTTCCTCCTCCCACCCTTTCTTCTTCCTTCAGGCTCAGCCATGGACAAGCTCGCCCCGACCACCGCCCGCGGGTGCCACCACCTAGCCGCAGCGGGGTAGGTTCTGGCCGGACCTCCACACCGGCGCCACCAGCAAGACTCTACCCCGCCCGTGGCATCCTACTTGCATCCCCTGCCGCCGCCGTCAAATCAATGTTGCCCCCACCCTGACCCGCCCAACAGTCGTCCTCCGCCACCCCCGCCGCCCGCCCACCTACCACCACCGCCTCCGGGCCAGCCTTCCGCACCCCGTATTCCTTCTAATTTCGGTGGTCTCCGGTGAGCCCCCAAACCCGAAAACCCTAACCCCCTAACCCGTCGGAGATCTCGCCGGAGTTGGGTATGGAGCTCGAAGGTTGCCGGAGTTGGAGAAGGGAGGACACCGCACCAATCTACCGTAGCCCCAAAAAAAAAAAAAAATCGGGTGCCAGAGCCTCTAGAAAATGCTCGAGTGTGCTACAGCAATTCCGAGATGCTAACTAGAAAATGAAGGAGGAAAATTCTCAAGAGGACGAGAGAGGAGAGCTCGGCTCTCACCTGTAGGAGGAAGCGCTGCCCGCACGAGACCGGAGCCGCTGATGGTGCCTGCCTGCCTCCGCCGCTGTGGTGCTGCTGCACTCGCTCGCTGGAACCTTGACGGGAGAGACGACGAGTTGGGCCTTGGCGGGCTCAAAGAAACAAGGCCAATATCTTTTACTGGACCAGCTTCTGATGACGTCGAATTCTTGGCCCACTTCATGGTCCGCTGATTCGTCCCCTTATTTTCTGGAGACCCCACCTGTCCGTGACTCCATCCCGAGCAGGCAAATCAGCCGCGGGCGTTTGAATTTTGAACTCCCAGTCTCACCCAACGTCTCTCTCGCTCTTCCTTCTTTCTCTCTCCTCACGAGCCACTCCACTCCACCCCAAAATCTCGCTCCCGAAAAAACTTCCTTCCTTCATCAGCTTATTTTCCCTTCACAAATCTCGCTCCCGAATAATCTTCCTTCCCCTCTCCAGTTCACTGCAGCAGCCATCCATGGCGACGCTGACGCCGGGGGTGCTGCTGAAGCTGCTCCAGGCGATGCACACCGACGAGCGCGTCGCCGGCGAGCACCGCTCCCCGGTGCTGCAGGTGACGGCCGTGGTCCCCGCCCTCACCGCATCCACCGCTGACTCCCTCCTCTCCCCGACCAACGGCTTCCTCCTCAACCTCTCCGACGGGCTCCACTCCACCTACGTCCAGCTCCCGCCCGCCGACGCCGACGCGCTGCTCTCCGCCGCGCGCCCGCACCTCGTCGGCCACCTCGTCCACCTCGACCGCCTCCGCTTCGCCCGCCCCGTCCCGCGCGCCGTCGGTCTCCGCCCCGTCCCGTCCTCCTCACGCGCCCTCCCCTGCGCCGGCAGCCCCGAGCCGCTCGTCGCCCGCGCCGCCCCTTGCGCCCGCGGCTACGTCATCCAGCCCGCCGCCTCCGCCTCCGACGCCGCGCCGCCGCTCATGCCATCATCTAATTCCGACATCCTTGAATCAACCGACCCCGTCAAGAGGACCGTCCTTGCGCCCAAGAACACCGATGCCGCGCCGCCGCCGGGTGCTTCCGCAATCAAGCGCCGGTTCTCGTCCCCGGCGCCGTCCAAGCAGCGAGATCCGTCGCCCTGCGTCAAAGGCGGCGGCTCGCGGGCCTCGTCTCCCGCGGTGACCAGGGCCACCTCCCGCGCGTCCTCGCCGGCGGCGAGGGGGACAACGCCGAGGGCGACCTCGCCCGCGCCGTCCAAGTGCGTGGTGCCCAGCCTCGTGGCGGCCAAGGAGGAGAACCGCAGGGCGGCGAGGGAGCCGGCGATCGTCGTGCCATCGAGGTACCGGCAACCTTCGCCGTCTGCAGGGCGAAGGGGAGGGGCGTCTCCGGCGGTCGGCGGGAGGCGGGCGTCTCTGTCGCCGAGTTCGCGGCGGCTGTCAGGGGAAGGGACCGGCAAGAAGAAGGTCGGAGTGTTGGTTGCCGGGATCTCCAAGATGACGGATTTGGGGAACGGGTCGGCGGTGAAGCCAGGGAGGAAGAGCTGGGATGATCCGACATCAGCACTTCCAGCTGCGGCCACAGCTTCGGTGATGAAACCCAGGGCCAAGGTTGACAAGGATACCATTCTCAGGACTCAGGTCAGTATCATGTTGCATTGTGCTACAGATTGAATCATAGTACAATATTTTAAGCATGCTAGTCTACTATCTGTATGTGTGTGTGTGTGTGTATGCTGAAGATTTAAAATTTTCACCCCTGACGATCAACTAGGAATTTAGGCAGATGAATACATGGTAAAGTAGAAGCATTTAATTAGCAAATGCCATTGCATTTTCAGTTGCAGTATACTATAAACACGCACTAAATTTTGTTACACAGATCAAATATCTTGTATAGCTGATAGTGCTGGATTGAGGTTGTTAATTTTGTCTTGACCTGTGTTTTATTTCATCTGCTTGTAAATTGTGGGAAAAAGTAGCAACGCCTATAGTGTGTGTGATTGATATATACGGTTGGAATCAGGAAAAAAAATGTGTTGCTGTCTCGCCATTATTTTAGCACATCTTTATGTTGCAATTACCTCTTAACATGTATGACATGCATGTTACATACAGTGTATGTTAAAGATTGATCATTTTCACCGGGAAATCTAGGCAGATGGATACATGAAGTAGGTATTTTTTCAGGAAATGTCATTGCAATTTCAATTGCAGTATACTATAGATGGATGATAAACTTTGTTACATAAATCAAAGATCTTGTTAACCTGATAGCGCTAGACTGGTGTTGTTAATTTTAATTGCCGTGTTTATTATATCTGCTTATAAATTGTTGGGAAAAAAGTAGCAAAATCTTCCATGTCTGTGATTAATATGCATGATTGAAAACAGAAAAATCTGATGCTGCTAACCATTATTTTTGTGCATCTTTGTGTTGTGATTACTGCTTCAAATGTATGTTAGATACACAGTTACAGCAGAAATATGGAATAGGCTACTACTTGCCATTTGTTATTGTGTCTATTACTTTGTTTGCTCTAGGACAGCACCCTGTCAAATATTTTTTTAGCTCTTTGTGCACCAAGGGCAGTACCTTGACAATTGACTTGGCTGTAACTGCAGGAAGCCATGTCAAGGCGACTCAGTGATGCTACATCAGAACTATCCAGTAATGATGGCTCATCTGTTGATGACAGGACAAAGGCACGCAAGAAGATAGACTCTTCCTCGGTGAAGATGAAAAACACAGCTCCCAAAATTACCCTTCATGATCCTAAATGGACTGATGGTAGTATCCCATTGGATGTGGTTTCTGATAAACTTTCAAATATTGGAAAGGTAAGCTATTTTCAGTTCCATACACTGATTTTCATATGCTGAATTTCAATACTTGAGTCCCTTACTTAATATCTCTACTGATGAAATTATAGGAAGCTACTGAACGGAGAAATGCTGCAGCTGCTGCTGCAGCTAGCGCTCTGCAGGAGGCATTGATCAGTGAATCTGTTATCAGGAATCTAAGGTATTTAAGGCCAGCCATTTCCTCTATCTGAAAATTATACTGATGTATTTCATTCTGCTGATAATGATGTACTAATATTGTGTCCGTTGCTGTGTACAGCAAGTTCTCTGAGATTTGCTCGACGGCAAAGACCTCCAATCCACTCCCAACAATCGATCTTTTCCTCATTATCTATGAAGACACTCTCAAATGGAAGACCATGGCTGAGGCTGTAGTGACCAATGGAAGAGATGAGGCATTGTTGGAGAAATCAACAGCTCATTGGGTTGATGCTGCACTAGCCACTGACCTTGAAGTCCTCAAGCTGCTGAATGGTGCTACTGAATCCATCTCTCGGATGAAGAGGACCAACAAGCCCAAAACTCTTTCAGTGGTGGAACCATCAAGAACAAGCATGCCCAAGAAGCAATCAGTTGGAGCTTCAGCAAAGGTTCAGTCTAAGGTCTCACCGAGCTCTCCAGTGAGATGCACATGGAGTACCACAGAGAGCATGAACGAGACAGTTGAGCTTGCTAAGACCTTGTGGCGGGAGATGCATATGTGGTTCCTGAACTTTGTGAACGAGGCGCTGGATGTGGGGTTCCACTTGTTTGAGGATCAGAATGTTGCTAGTAAGGTAAAGCACAGCAGCCACATAACCATGGTTCTGTCACAGTTCAAGAAGATCAGCGACTGGTTGGATCAAGTCGGGAAGATTGCAGAGGACAAGGCAACCAAGGAGAAGATCGAGTCCTTGAAGCGCAAAATTTATGGGTTTGTCATCAGCCACATGGGCTCTGCGTTTGAGGGTTCAGTCTCAGTTTCATAAGGAGCTGATGTTGATGGATGCTTCATGCTCTGAAGCTTATTTGTCTTTTGTTTCTTTTTTTTTTTCTGTTGCTGAAATTGTGGTTGCAAAATTCAGTAGTGACGTGGTGTGGGCTACAATTGTAGCACCAGTGGGTTGATTTTCTCATATTACTTAGGCCTGCTTTGGGAACTCCAATCCCGGCGGGGATTCCGGCCCGATTCCGGGGAAGGCCACCCGCAGGGAAGGCGGCCCGGGGGAGCCTGTCGTGCTGTTTGAGAGCCCAGCAACGCGGGAGGGCCCGCCCTGGGTTTGGCCTTTTTCTCCGGGACAGAAAAAATCGCGTTCGAACCCAGGGAAAGAAAACCTCGCTCGTCTCCTTCCACGCTCACTCGCGACGCCGCCCCCGTCGCTCGCCTCGTCTCCCCCGACCAAGCGCCGCCGCCTCCCCTCGCCAGATCTTGCATCGCCGCCGCCTCCCCTAGCCAGATCTCGTGTCGCCGCCGCCTCTCCTCTCCCGGCCGAGCGACGCAGCCGCCTCTCCTCTTCGACTGAACAACACCGCTGCTGCCTCCTCTCCCCACACTGCGCACGACGCCGCTGCCTCTCCTCCCCGGACCTCATGACATGCCGCCGCCTCTTTCCCGATCGAGCGACGTCGCCACGTCCTCTCCTCGGCAGATCTTGCGTCGCCGCCGCCTCTCCTTCCCCGACCGAGCGCTGCCGCCGTCGTTAGTCTCGCTCTCGCCACCTCTCTCTGATCCGCTCAACACCGGCACGATCCAGGACAAGAAGTCGCCCAGGTAATCCATCACCCTTCCTGGTCCCCATCTCTCTTCCTCCTTCCCTCCCCTTCATCTCATGATTGGTCGCCTGCCTAGCATAGCTGTAGTAGTAGCATGATTGGTTTCTATCACGATAGTTCAGTTCCGGTCCCCATCCGAATATTTACTTATTCATAAGATTCAGTCAACTGTAGTTCTAGTACAAAGCACAATTGAAAATTGCTGACTTTGTGTTGTAATGCCTTTGATAAGCAGCCGTTCTTTAGTCAATTTACCCTCACGATCCAGTATCCTTGCAAACTGAAGCTCTGCACTTCTGCACTCTGAAACTGAACTCGTGAAGTTACAGTTTTACTTCTATGCTATTTTTTCTGATTGTCAGTCCTGTTCATGCCTAAAAAAATTAATAGGAAATCAGAACCACCTGATATTGCTAATAACAATTCTATTATGCGTATGATGTTCTCAACAATACCATTGTCAGAATTGTTTGAAATAAGGTTCAATTATGCAGCTTAGCAGAGTTACCAAAGTGTGAACTGTTTTAGTACTAGTACCGGGTGTTTTATATGACCATGGATTGGATTGAGCTATGTCTAGCCACTGCTGCTTTTAATTTGTTTTGTTCTGTTATGTGGCTTGGACTTTATCTCTGTTCACAAAACTAAACCTTGTCCTGATCTGTAATTACCTTGTACAACTAAGAATAATTTTGGTTTGTTTTTAATACTGTGATATTTATATCTGCATATATAGTAGACTATGAGTTCCTGGGAGGATGAAGCTAGACAATTTTTATTGCAAGAGGAAGAAGAGGATGATGAGCTTTTCTTTGTCCTCGTTCTCGCTGTACTCTCAGCCATGCAAGAGGAGAAAACGTCGGTCCACACTTCCTCCCTTCCTGGTGCTGTGAAGGTTCAAGAAATCTTAGAAGGACATGAATCTTGGTGCAAGGTTGAATTTAGGATGGAGTCAGAGATCTTTAAAGCCATAGCAGACTTGCTTAGAAGAGAAAATCTTTTAAGGGACACACGAGGTGTTCGTGTTGAGGAGCAACTTGGCATGTTCATGTACATGCTTTCTCATAACGCTAGCAATAGTGACCTACATATGTGGTTTCAGCATAGTGGCGAAACAATCCATAGGAAGATAACTGAAGTTTTCGACATAATTCCTACCTTGACTAATCGGTTCATCAAGCAACCAAGTCCACTCCAAACCCCTACCATTATTGCATAAGATCGTTGCTTTATGCCTTATTTCCAGGTCAGCCATATAAATAGTTCTCTAACCCTTACTTTTCTATTCTTTTCTTAAATCTTCACCTTATCTTCATGCCATATTTCCTCTTTCTTTGCATACAGAACTGCATTGGCGCCATTGACGGCACGCACATACCTATCACTATTTCAGAAAGTAGGGCTGCTCCATATCGGAATAGGAAGGGAACCTTGTCTCAGAATGTTATGGTAGCCTGCGACTTTGATCTTAACTTCACGTTCATTTCATGTGGATGGGAAGGATCTGCATCAGATGCCGGGGTCCTTCGATCTGCCCTTAGCAATGGGTTTCATGTGCCGCAGGGGAAATTTTATCTTGTGGATGGTGGGTATGCAAACACACCACAGTTCCTTGCCCCATATCGAGGAGTTCGGTACCACCTTAGTGAGTTTAGGAGCCGTCGTGCATATAGGAACTATAAGGAACTCTTTAACCATCGGCATGCAACCCTTCGCAATTACATAGAGAGGGCCATTGGGGTTGTCAAGAAGAGATTCCCCATTCTAAAAGTCGGCACATTCCATCCTATTGAGAACCAAATTAAGATCCTAGCTGCAGCGGCTATATTTCACAACATCATTAGAAAGGAGCATGGTGATGAAGGTTGGTTAGATCACCTCCCAGCTAACATCCAACCTATCCAATATGTTGATGTCCCAGAGGGTGATGAAAACTACCCGAATGAATTAGAGTCAATTGATGGAATTTAAGGGACCAAATTGCGATGCAAATGTGGGCTGCACACAATGTTTAGGTACTTTTTTGTTGATATATTTGTGTGATACCTTGTTTCTTTTAAACAATTATCATGTATGTAGTCTTAGCTTACATGACTTTTTTTTTGCAATGCAGCTATGGCAGCAGAAGCTACAAGGGCTAATTGGAACTATATCCAGGAGAAGGGTTTCCTTGATATTCTAAATCAGCACAAGGTTGGGAACAAATTTGTCACTCAGAATGGATGGACAATGGAGGGCTGGAATAGTATCCATCGCAAGTTCAGTGAGATGTTCCCACGAGCAAATTACACGAAAGCACATCTTCAAGAAAAGAATAAATATCTGAAAGCTCTATATAGAGCTATAAGAGATGCAAGGAAGGAAAGTGGTGCAGGTTTTGATTCATCAAGTGGCATGGTAACTAGTGGATCTAATGTGTGGGACAAAATAGAAAAGGTAATTCAGTTGTGTTTATAAAATACAAAAGGTAACCGGTGGACCAAATGTGTACTGACATAATGTTCTGTTATATTTGATAGTTTCATAAAAAAATGGTCAAGTTTCGTAAGAAATGGTTTCTCCACTACAATAGTTGTGAATTGTTGTATGAAGGTAAATATCAGTCCAATTCCTTGCTTGTCATTTCTCAACATCTTATCTGAACTCAACTGTAATTTAGACATATATTCATTTCTTGTTTCTACTCATTAGAACAGGGAGCATTGCCACAGGTGACTTGTGCTTCATGTCCACTAATCCAGTTATTCATGCTACTGAAAATCTTGAACAAGGGAATCATGAGGATGCAAGGGTGGGTCAGGAAGCTAGTGTGAGTGTTGTTGCTCTAAATATGGCTGCTGCTGCAAGTTCTACAAGTATGGGTGTTGTGGCTGCAAGCTCTACTGGTGTTGGTGCAGCGGCTCCAAGTGTGGGTGTTCAGGAAGCTACTGAAGCTCAGTCAGCACCTTCTGCTGCTTCTACACAAGACCACAGTGGGAAAAAGCGTAAGCAAAGTCAAGGTGCTGTAGTTCTTGATGATTATTTGGATCACAAGAAGGCACAATCGGAGAAGACAGTGAGGGCTTTGCTAGAGAAGAAGGTTCGTGAGGAAGAGTATTCTGTTGACAAGTGCCTTGACATCATTGATGGCATGAGTGAGTTGACAAATGAAGAACAGGCTATTACAGCAGAAATTTTTGAGAAAGACATAAACAGAGAGATGTTTATGAAGTTGAAGAATCTCAATGTGCGACTCATGTGGCTCCGTAGGAAGATTCAGTATGTCCTCTCTCTCTCTCTCTCTCTCTCTCTCTCTCTCTCTCAAAATAGTTCTCAATGTGAATATGCAGGAAGATTTTATATTAAGACGAGGAAAACATGTGTTGCATTCCCTCTTTAGTTTTGTCAGTAAGTACCCCTATTCTAGCTTAAAAGAAATACTTAGTAGGTATAGACTGTTGGCAGTGTAAATGGCTCAAATCTTGGCTAGTTCCTGTAGGTCGTTGTCCATTCGAAATACCATCCACCGTGTGTCGTAGTAGTTTTTGGAGCTCTAATAAAAAGGTTGTGTTTGTTTCTGTGTCCAGTTCCAATTTTGTCTGTTTAAGCAATGAAGTATACTAGCTATTTGCCTTTTCGCTCATTTTTGTGACAAAGATACCAATCTTAGTTACACTGAAACCATTTTATTTTTATTCAAAGATCATTAGCATCTCTTATTTTATATGTTCATGATTACACGCATGTGTAGTTAGGCAAGTTGTTCATGATTACACACATGTAGTCATATGAGAATGAAGTTACTCATATGCTTTATTTGTTTGTTTTGTCACAGGGAAACAAGGCTGGATCTCTACCTCACCAAGCAATAGTGAAGTAGTGAAGCCATCATTGTCCTAATTAAATATTGCAGTTGTTACTCCTCACCGTTTTGAATGTTGTGTGATTACCAGTCATGTTGCAAAGTTAGAGCATTGTTTATTTGGTACTCATAATTTGTGTACTGATGGGTTTCATTCATGGTATATGTAACGATGAAACATGAGTTTTTGATGATATTATTATTTTATCACAGACTGCTATAAGAATGTATGTTATAGATATATTTTTTCTGACTTGTGTCAGTTTTTCAGGGATTTTTTAATCAAATTTTGATTTTTTGTAATTTTTTCTGAGTAGTTTTTTCAGTTTTTTTATTTTCCAGATTTTTTTTGGTTTTAGCTGAATTTACCATGGGATTTTCTACCCTCCGTTCCTAAAGACAAGCGGGCAAACCACTCTCCACAGGGCAGCGCGTACGCGGGGGTCGACTGGCGCATGAAACACCCCCGTCGGGGGTTCCATCCCGGGGCAGCGTGCCCCCTGCTGCCAAACTAAGCCTTAGGACATATTTTTCTGTGTGAATAAGCTATACCTCCAGATGCCCTGTGTTGCTCAAAGATTCGTATGGTGTAGTGATGCTCTCTTTTTAATACATCATTTGAAACGGAAGTATGTAGTGATGCACACCATAGATGCCTCTCACGTGTGTTGCTCAAAGATTTGTGAGGTGTTCTAGTTTTCCGAAGAAGAAAAGATTTGTGAGGAGTTTTTATTGTACAGATTGCAACCAGTGGACCAAGCGCAGTAAGGGAAATGGTCAGATCAATTTGGAGAAAGAAAGTCCTAGTAGGAGATCAGTCCGTCAAGCAGGTGATGAGGACTTTATTACTCAGTGAAAAGCTGAGACTGAGATTTGGGAGGAAGAAGAGGAAGACGTTGCGCACATGGGCTTTGTCCGCTGCAGTCCATGACAGGTGGGCCTTTTTCACCGACCCGACCGTTGCCCACGCACGCTCGCGGCCCATCTGGAATCCATCTCTCCCACGCGCCCGGCGGCGATGCATCATCGCTTTCTCACCCGCTCCATTTCCCTTCTTCTTCTTCTTCCCTCTCCCCAATTTCAAAATCCATCCCTCAACCACTGCTCCCCTCATCCTACTGGACTACTAGGGTTTCGCCTTCACCTTTGCGGCGGCGACGACGAGGCGGCCCGACCCGGCGATGGAGATCGTGGAGAAGTACGAAAAGCTGGAGAAGGTCGGGGAGGGCACCTACGGCAAGGTGTACAAGGCGCAGGACAAGGCGACGGGGCAGCTGGTGGCGCTCAAGAAGACCCGCCTCGAGATGGACGAGGAGGGGATCCCGCCCACCGCCCTCCGCGAGATCTCCCTCCTCAACCTCCTCTCCCACTCCCTCTACGTCGTCCGCCTCCTCGCCGTCGAGCAGGCCGCCAAGAACGGCAAGCCCATACTCTACCTCGTCTTCGAGTTCCTCGACACCGACCTCAAGAAGTTCATGGACGTCTACAAAAGGGGGCCCAACGCGAGGCCGCTCCCCACCCAACTCGTCAAGGTACCACTACTGATTGTGCATCCACTATTCCTTCCTAATTCAGTTCAGTTATTTTGGTACAAGTTGTCTCATTTTTCAACCGGTCTTAGAAATTCCTGACCAGTTCAAACTGTATTAGTTATCAGTTCAATGCTGTAGTCCCAATTCGATCAACTGTTAATATGATAGCTTCCCTGATTGTCCAATCGATCTGTAAAATTCGACACTTCATAACTAGAACAAACAGCCTGTGTGTTACAAGTTAGCACATTGTTGATTCTGAGAAAGTACAATCCTAATTGGACTGAAATATGACAACATTGAACCTTATGGATGACAATCATGTGTGAAATCGAATGTGCATTTAATTTAGTAACTTGTATGTTGTACTGATTTCACACTGTACAGAAATGTGGTGAAGTGTTCTCTTGCATTCGGAAAAGATAATTTGGAACTGAAAAGGCACCACTCATTGATATATGAGAGGGCACAGATTGGTGTCCTTAATTGATAACCTTTTATATTTGTGATTCAGAAATAGTTATCCTTGGCCATACTATTACTTATGAATCATCATGATGGATCGTAGCATTAGGTGCAGCCTTTTATTTCTTGATTCTTTTTAATATTCTGCAATCTGTAACTAATTGATGATAATGATAATTACATAGCAAATATAGAAGTTTATTCCCTCAATGGATCCCTATATTTCTGTATTCATATTTCATAATATGTCATCAGTAGTCAATTGATGATCATTACTCACCAGCTGCAGTAATTTTCTCTCCTTTAAATTTGTTGCTTTCGGAATTCAGACTGATGTACTTTCTTTGGTCCCTTCTAGAATTTCTTGTTTCAGTTATGCAAAGGTGTTGCACACTGCCACAGCCATGGCGTTCTTCACAGGTTGGATTTCTTTTCCCTGATTTATGTTGCTGGACTTATAGGACAAATACAACAATGCATTTCAGTTGTCACTAATGTGATTGGTGCTTCTTTTGTAGGGATTTAAAGCCACAAAACCTGTTGGTTGACAAGGAGAAGGGGATACTGAAAATTGCAGATCTTGGGCTTGGTAGAGCTTTTACCGTGCCAATGAAAAGCTACACCCACGAGGTAATGTTACTCATATGGCATCTGGATAGCATATACAGTGTTTAACACGTAATTAGTTTCTGAGCATGATCTTGCAAGCTCCCTCATATTCTCTACTTGTGTAGATTGTCACACTCTGGTATAGAGCACCTGAGGTTTTGCTTGGAGCAACACATTACTCCACTGGGGTCGATATGTGGTCCGTTGGATGCATCTTTGGTATGCCTGTTTGCCTTTTGAGTTATATTTGACAAATGCATTGTTGTTATAGTGAAAAGTGGCACAGCAATATATGTACTGTGTGGAGAAAAACTGCAGGGTCAAAGAAATGCATTGTGCATGTTGTCGTACAAAGATTTTAGTGAACTGCAGAAATCATATAACAAACAAGCAAGTTACAAAAACTGAATCCAAATATGTCCTGTACTGTCCTAAAAAAAATTGAATGTGTGGCTAATTACTCATCATAATATGTGCTAGTGAGTAGTAAATGCTTCATGCTGTTGCTCAGCTTATCTTAGGCTTGATGATTTAAGTACCTCCATTTCTGATAGAAATTCTCTCTTTTACTTATATGTTCCTAATGCAGCTGAAATGGTCAGAAGGCAGCCTCTATTCCCTGGTGACTCAGAATTGCAACAGTTGCTTCACATTTTCCGGTAATTTGTTTGCTCCTGCTTCACTGTCTTTCTGTTAGACACTACTCCAGTCAATAAATTCGTTTTGGCTGTTTTAAGGATTGACTAGTATTGGGTGCATATTGTATTTTATATCAGTCAGGTTTTCTTCCATCTCTTCATATTGTAGCACCACGGATTGTCCAACAATACTCTTTATTGAATAGGTTGTTGGGAACTCCTAATGAGGAGCAGTGGCCTGGAGTGAGTGGATTGAGGGATTGGCATGAGTTTCCACAGTGGAAGACCCAGAGTTTGACCCGTGTTGTTCCAACACTGGAACCTGTTGGCATTGACCTGCTATCAGTAAGTTCAAAGAATTCTTCTACATTTTAATTTACTGTGTTCTCTTCTGTACTTGAGAAGTGTTGGGCCGTGCATTATAAGGAGCTCTTTTTTTGTATTTCGAAAATATTCATGCTTTAGGATTAGGTCTGAAGAAAAGGTCGTCTAACTCCATAAATCCCTAGTTCTTTTTATGCTGATTCATTAGTATTCATTTCATATTTGAAAGGGCTCTCTGCACATTCTCTGTTGGTGAATAGCTTTTTTATAGATTATTATTGTCAAAGGTCGAATTACCTTTATGCGTTGATTGATTGATTGATTGTTGAGTGCACTTTAATGAATCTTTTTGGTATAGCGTTCTTGTTTCAGTTTTTATACTAATTTATCATGTCAAGATCAATTGACTTTCAGTTATTGCACCATTTTAGCAAGACTTGAGATGATGGTCTCTCTGATTTATGTGTTGCAGAAAATGCTTCAGCTTGATCCAGCAAACAGGATATCAGCTAAAGCGGCAATGGAGCATCCCTACTTCAATAGCCTTGACAAGTCGCAGTTCTAGTCCCTTGTACCATGTGTTTGCAGACTCTGTTGGAGCTACTTATACATGGAAATCGCTTGCCGTCTCGGGCCATCCTTGTTCCTTTACTACTAACGTTTCGTTGGTGGGTGTAACACTGGCGTGCATATCGTTGTCAGTGTCATGTCTGTCATTGAGTGTGAACAATCTGTGCACTTTTTTCTTGTGCTACAACTTGCCTTGTTGTTATCATGTACAAGTAGTATGAGAATTTGCATGTATCCGACGGACGCCCTGCCGCCTGAAGCGCGGGAATTGATGATGTCCGTCTGACATTTGGACTTGCTAGTGGACTTGTTGAGCAGTACCACAAGTACTGTCGCCTCCATTGGCACGCGAGATCACACGAACTGAATTGGTTTTGGTGTGTTGTAAATTTTGTATCAGAAGCAACATGTTCAGCTCTTTACCCGCAGGGGTGGATCTATATACAATGCACTGGGTGCGGCCGCACCCAGACTTTTACAAAATATCAGTTGTTTGTGTCAAAATTTCACTCTATTTTTATATCTTCATAGAGCAAATCTATATACTCCGCACCCCCTTACAAAATATCAATTGTTTGTGTCAAATTTTCATTCTATTTTTACATCTTCATAGAGCAAATCTATATACTCCGCACCCTCTCTATTTTGTTCTAGCTCCGCCCCTACGTCCATGGCGTATGCTGGCTGCTGATCCAGCCTGTACCGCGGGCCTTTTGTCTTGCGGAGATGAGATGAAGGTGCGCAGCCACAAGTGACACGACCGGACCAAGCTCTGATTATCACAGATTCATTCATGATCCTCCCTTTCCTTCGTTGTTGTCCCGGCGTGCACGACATGTGTTCTCTCTTCTGTTGGGCTGCCCTAACTTGGGCACGCACGGTGACAAGGAAGAGGACGGGTTCACGTCATGTGCTGCCCGTTTGCATCCACGTGGTGACCATGCACGCGCTCTCTCTGCCACGGCGTTGCGTTGCACGGGCTTCTTCTTCTTCGTCGTCGTCTTCTTCGTCTTCTTCTTCTTCTTCTTCTTCTTCCTCCTCCTCCTCCTCCTCCTACGTCATCAACACCTCACCATGGTTTACAGACGTGCAGGATTTATTATTAGCACTAGTAGACTATATAAATATTAGAGTACGTACCAGATTGATTAGCTGCTGTGATTATTACATTACGCACCTTTTTTTTCCTTCTTCTAGCCTTCAATCGGCCATCCTGGTCTTGTTTGTAGTATATTTTATTTTGGTATTGTTAGAAATATATGCGCCTTTGAAATACGGTTTTTTTTTTGTGTGTGTGCGCTACAACTTTACCGTCTCAAGAGTGACGCGTGCAGCGAAAACATTCCATGAAAAAACTATATTATCGAACATAGTTTGACAAGACCATTTGAGCCTGCTCTTCAATTGCTTTCGTTAAACCAGCTAGGATATACTGCCAAAAACATATAGGATTGTATATTGGAAAAAATAAAACAAAAAAAAATGCTGACTAATAAAAAAATATTGTCAGAAGTGGGATTTGAACCCACGCCCTCGTTAGAGGACCAGAACTTGAGTCTGGCGCCTTAGACCACTCGGCCATCCTGACCTTTCATGTCATGTATTTGCAAAGTTTATAAATAATTGTAATAAACGGATGACA
Source organism: Eleusine indica (assembly GCA_030378355.1). NCBI lineage: Eukaryota > Viridiplantae > Streptophyta > Magnoliopsida > Poales > Poaceae > Eleusine > Eleusine indica. Next base: position 55,380,518 of record CM059494.1, read on the forward strand.
GAAGAATAGCTAATCCTGTAATATAGCTACCTGATGAGTTAGCAAAAAAAAAACCCATATGCACATATACGGAACTGTTAAGTCAATGTGTACCAACCGTTTAACTACAATATCCTCGCCCCCAAAAGAGAAACTACAATAATCATCTTAATTACAAGTGTTCCTTCCTAAGATATACAGTACGGTCCAGCCTAGCTCATCACAAATCGGATGGGTTGGTTGCTCACAAGCTAAATGAGATTGCCGTCCAAAAGGAGTTCAAGTCTGCAGATGGGTTGGTTTCTCACATCACATGTTGAATAATGAGTTGGTCTTATAGCATACCCTCAAATATAGATTTTAGAGCTTCTCAAGTATCAAAGGCATGTGATTCCCGGGCTCAATGGTCAATCCGAATGCTGAGGGCAGTGCACATAGTTTGCCGAAAGTGTAAATTCAAACTTGGTGAACAGAAGTGACAGCACGACCTTGAGCTCAACCATGGCCAAGGCTCTGGCCCGCGCAAGTCCTGGTACCAACGCCGAAGGGCATGTACATATGTGAGTGCTTGCAGGATATCAAACCTGCCCGGATCAAACCCTATACTGAAGGATCCCGGTGAATGTTGGTTCCTTTCTGAATGTCGATGCCATCAAGATTTATGAATGTTGTGTCCCGGAGGAGCGGTCTTATAGCACAGAGAAATAGCGATGTCGAAAGGGAAACGATACGATGTGTAGTATAGAACTGTTGCAAGCATGGCCATGGCGCCGCTGTCTTGCTCGATCGGTGCATCGCGTTGCCGAAGTGATCTGTAGACTGTCGTGGAGGCCGTTCCTGCACTGCACGCCTGTGTTGTGTCCATCCAGCCAGTGTTGCCGTCCTCCTTCTCCCTCACGGGCCACGGCGCGGTACGGCTGAGCCGGCCATGGCGGAGCAGCGGATGGGCGCACCGTTGCCGCACAGGACAGCACACTCTGCAGCTGCAGGCAACGTCGTCAGCACGCTGAACGTGCTCGTGGAGTCGAAGGCAAACTAACGATGTACAGGACCGTTGGACCATCAAAATTCAGTTCATGATTCCCATAAGAATTAGTCACGTGCTAAATAAGCGTTCCGGTGGGTTAACCATGACCCATAGACGAAGAAAGAAAAAAGGCTAAACTTCCACTAACGCCTCCTCTGCTTGGCGTTTCAGCTCGCCGGAGCGCCGCCGCAATCCCGCCGATTCTAGCGTCCCGTACCGACCTCAATTGCATCAGGAAAGTAAGCTTCCACTGGATTGGCACCTTTCCTTCAGACGACGAAGTCATCTGTAGACTGTCGTCGTCTCAGCCGCTTGCCAGTTGCCACAGAGCAGAGCTAGCACTGACGGGGCACTGTCCCTTCCTGGAGGTCGATCGTCTCCTCCGGGTACAGGCATTGTCAAACCATGTCAAGAATCATATTTCGACGGGTTAGTGATGGTCGAAAGTGTGTCTAATATCATATTATTTTAAGATATTTTAAAAAACATATCAAAAAGACATTTCTATGATAGCTACTTACAGTTTAAAGCGTGTCTATATGTGCCATATTAAGATGTTATAAAAATCGTATCAAAAAACATATTTACATTTTTATCAACGTTAAAGCGTACCTAATATTATGTCTTACTGATATGTTTTTAAAAACATATTAAAATATTAATATAATGACGTTTATAAAAATGTACGTAGCTATACAACTCTGTCTAGAAGATTTTTTTCTTATTGTGGATGAGCATACCCAAAACCCTCGATATGCTTTCTAGAAATGGCAATAGAACCAACCAAGAATAATCAAGTATCTCACGATCAGGTATGACATGGACTACTGAACAGCGAATATATGAGTATGTCGAACCGTTGTGAGCACGGCCATCGGGCTGGCACCTCCTGAAGCGAATATACGCGCGGGTCCACTCTTCGGGCTGGCACCTCCTGAAGCATTGGATTCGATCACCGTCGGGGGGCGACGATTTCCGTGGAATCAGCCTCGCGCCACGGCCCGGGTGTCGAGAGCTGCGTGCCCAGAAAAAAAGGGGCAGTCGTCTATGGCTGCTCCCAGGACGGTTGATGAACCATGGTACGTCGTTTTGCAGCGGTACAGGAGAGCGGTAAAATCCCACATCTCATTAAAATAATCAAAGTGACACAAGGTGCTTTGTTGCTTCCGGTGCTGTTGGGGGATCACCTTATGGGCCACTCTTCAGAACTTGTCAAAGTCGTATTACGAACAAGGATTGAGGTTAATCACCGTTGCCCTCTTATTAATCATAATTTTAACACGCAGGTTTCTATCGGAGACTCCGGAAGATTCAAGGCCCTTCGCCTCAAGCAAAAGGAAGGCAGCGACGCCCGAAGGGTGCGAGTCCCCTTCGAAGGATACCATAGTACCTTCGAAGGGCGAGGCCTCGCCAGAGTGGACCCCAGTGCAGCGCACGGAGTGCAGGGACTCCTCGAAGGTACCAGGCCCATTCGAAGGATGACACTACGCCTTGATGAGACAAGACTACGTTCAAGTCCAAAAGCGGGCGAGACCTGCAGATGGCGACACATGACACCAGCACGTGTCGAGGTGTGCGGGACAAGGAGGGGTGCTGGAAGACCTTAAAAGACCAGTCTGCCCGTTATGACCATTTTGTACCGAATATTCGTAGAATATAGTAGATAATTAGAGGTAAAATGGTCATTTGCATATGATATAAGTACGGGCCTATAAATAGAGCACCTCTACTTACTTGTAAGGGGAGAATCTTTTTAGAAATACGTGGAGAACAGTCGCCACTCTGCTTTGAATCCTTCGAGATTCCTCTTTTTATTTATTTTTTTTGTTTGTGGCACCGAAACATACATTTAGTGACACCAACAGGTGCCATGAGATGCTTTGTGTAAACTAAGGCAGATGGCAGAGAAGGTTGGACCGCAATGGCCAGAACTTATGAACCTGCCGCATTTTAGATTCTTATTTTGTTGTCTGATCAAAACGTGAGCTTGTGAACTTGTGAATTTCTTGTCTCAAGTCTCTTATTTTGTAAACTCTTTATCATAACTTGAAGTGTTAGTCTGTGAGCTTGTGGTATGAAATATAGTGTTGTTTGTGACCTTGTTTCAGTATTTATATTTTTTTTTCATAAACTCTGCTCAGTCAGCTAGATACATTTTGTTCTGCAATGCTCATGCCCCCTGTGTTCAGTGGTATACGGGGCAAAGTGAAAAAATTGTATCATGGACGTGCATGGAGGGGCAAAAGGTCTTTTGACCATTTCATTAACAAACGTTTGGGCAAAACTAGACAATAATGGTACATAAGGGTAGAGAAAAATAAACTAGTGATACATAGGGCTCTAAAAGTTTTTCAATGGTACATGGGGGATTGGGAATTGTTTCAATCGTACATAGGGACTTTGGTCAATGAAGTACCGACCACCCCTGTCCACATGAAAGATCCCAATTTCGCAGCGTTATATATAGACTCTCATTGCGGTGAATTATATTAAAACAATGAAGTAGTATAATGAATCTGGAGCGTTGATTGCCAGGGGTAAAATTGTATTTGTCTATTTGACCATATAATCAAGTAGATTACAGATTTTGATTGTTAGAAGCGTATCGTCCAGTCTATTAGATGCGTATCGAAAAGAAGAAAAACGAGAAGGCAATGTCATTCCTCTGGTCGCCGGCGCGAGGGTCCGATCGTGCCTGACTACTACACCACCGGCCTTACCTGACTCGCCGGCGTCGACGTCCCGGCGCCACCTCGTGGCTTTCCCTCGCTCGGCGAACAGTCGAACACCATGTCCATGTCGAATGTGACCTTCTCCGCGCCATGCACAATCTAATCCGTGGCGGCGGACTGCCGCGTGCGCTAGTACCATCAGCCTGATCAGCTTTCGATGTTGCGCGGCAGGCCGTACCGTGTATAATTTATTTGATTTGTTACTCTCGTATTTATCGTAAATTTTGTTGCGACTGATCATTGATCGTAATTTTACGTACTGGATTTGCAATGAAGAGACAGTGAAGAGGAATAGGCTGTCTGCAGCAGCTAAAGAAAAGAAGATGTGAGGGACATTACTTCTCATATGATGGAGCTCATCAGGAAAGTCCCATTTAGAGTCTCAAGAAGCTCGAAATGATGCACAATTGCCCGCTCTCTACCATCAGGATCAAGATCACTAATCGTACACCATCCTGGAAAATCTTGGTTTGTTGGATGCTCGATTTACCAGGAAGCTTGCGGCGTGAACACTTGAGATGGAAGAACGAATTGTTGTTATAGCAGTGCTTGCTGATGTAAAGCTAGGGGACCCTGATGGCATCACACCTCACGTGCTTCCCCCGCTGTTTACAGTTTACTCTTCGCCGTTACCGAATGCCAACGCGGTGGCTTTTCAGCACCGCCGCCACGGGCCACCGTGCCAACGACGCCTCGACGGACTTCGCACCCCGGCGCCAGGATACGGCTCGATTCCAAATCAATGGTGGCTAGGGTTTTGTCAATAACATGACTTTTTGAAATGAACGGATGAAAAACTAGTTAACTTTTTATTTTTTTTTCTCCAATGAAGAAATGTTTCTTTTCATCTAAAAGATCTATAAAATTACAGCTCATCATTACTTTTTTTTTCCATAATACCCATAATATTTCATACTATTTTAAAATACTATAAGCAAAGTGTCCGTACGTTACCACGGGCTTTAAAACAAATATAGATAGAAAGACACGCTTTGCCATTACATGTGTGGTTTGTTGATGAATCGTTAAAAGAATTTTTTAAATTTAGAATTATGTCATCAACAAGAAGATCAGTTTTCTATTTATAGGAATATAATAGATATAAAGAACATAAAAGATCTTTATATAAAATAGATAATTAAATTGGTATGAAATGTATATGTAACTATAAAAAAATAGAAAGCATTTTTGAAAAAAAATAATTATAAAACATGTGTAATCTAGTCGCATTGATCTTGTGCAGCCATGCCGTCCCCACCTCTGAGCCACGTCATTGTTGTACATGCCTCATGTAGCGTCATCCAAGCCTTGCCGTTCTTGCCAATGCCGATGAAGGAGGTGGAAGAGGAAGTGGGCCGATGAGGGTCACAACCGCCTCAGTGTCACGGGGAGCCATCGATGCGCCGCGGCAGCGGATGCGGTGGCAGTGGGGCGAGGCCAGCGCCACCGTCGTTCAACCCGTCATTCATGATGTGTCATGTGACTCACTCCGACGGCCTCGTCGTCTTCATCTTCGCGGAGTTGCCGTTAGGGAGCAGGAAGGACAGAAGCAGGACGTTCTCGTTCGACATGAAGTGACTGTAGTGGATGTGTCGTGGTGCCTGGGTGCTGCCATTTGCGGGCCAGGTGCACTATGATGCCGAGTTGGACGCGCGGGTGCCGTCGGAGAGGAGGCAGGCCCAAGCGCCAGTGTAAAGGCGTGCGCCGCGCCTTCCACGCAGGTGGGGGTGGCATGCGAGGACAGGAGGCTTCGCGCGGAGCTCACGTGGGGGACAACAGCCGGTTACTCCGACGACCAAGCGAAATCCTTTTTTTTTTATTGATTGACTTAACTTGTATAAAATTTAAAAAGTGATCGGTTTCTTTTCTTGATTCTTTTCTTAATTGACATAGGTAACAGACTCGTATGATATTTAATAATCTGGAAACTAATTGGTTCCTTTTTTTATTAATTCTTTATTGGCTTATGTAAGGAAGGGTAGAATAACGGGTGGGCGACGCTACCTGAATTAACATATTGTAGAGACATCATACTAATTGAAAGGTTAAAATAATATAAGTACATCTAAACCGTTAGATTAAGAGAAATAGACGGATCAGATTCATTTTAGCCCATTTAAAGGTTCTCTATATATAACGCACAAAAATCTTGTGGAAAAATCATGCGTACGAGCAATGAAGTGGATAAACAGACTTGGGCCTGCCCCACTGCCACCGCACCCCATGAAATTTCAGAGCTTGGTATGAGCTCCAGAGGGAGAACAAAAATTGAGAAACTTGTGCTGGGGGTGGTCGGTAAATGAAATACCGACCACCCCCTGTTCACCTTCGCGCGCCGCGCCTCGCCACTGAAGCGCTCGCCCTCGGAGCAGGGTCCGCTCGACGCCTCGAACAATTCGTCGGCGAGGCCGCAGAAGAGCTTCCTCTCCCGCAGCTGCGCGCGCTGCGCCGTTTCTGCACGCCCAATAGCCTGAGAATGAGAAAATGAAATTAAAACGGGTCCTCATAAAATCAACGCGAAGGTTAAGTAACAAACCTGTAGTTCAAGTTTTTTTTTTTTTGGAAACTAACCTGTAGTTCAAGTTGAGGCAACAGGACGTCTCCATTTTCCTTCAACGACAAAAGGTGTTTGCCTGCAATCATATCTGTAGCATGTGACAACATTCAGTGGCGGACCTAGAAATTTTGTGGAGCATGAACGAATACCGTGAAATGGATAACAAGTTCACACAAATATTAATTCCTGACATAATCATAGGTGAAACTAGAACAAAATCTATAGTTGTACACGTCTAACACAGAGAAATGCATCAATTTTGAATGATTTCCACTCTTACATGCTATCAGAATAATGCGATTAGCACCACTCTTCGTTTTAAGTCCTAGCAGGGAGCCCGGGCAGGCGCCCAGGGTCGCCGGGCCTTGGGTCCGCCCCTGACAACATTGTACAAGTCAAACAATTATTAATAAACTTGAAGAAGTTCCCTCACCATTGTGCAACATGTGACATATTATGAAGAGCAAAACAGTCATGTACATCCATCCCCAGCTCTGCATCAGGGCCTCTTTTTGTATAATCTAAAAGGCGAAACAAATATGTTAGTATGTTAACTGTAGAAAGATCTCACTGGATGGTGCGTGCAGTTATGGTATAAACAAAACGGGAAAGAAAAAACCAATGTGGACTATTCAAAATATGGAGAGTTCAGGATTTAAACGGTCTATTTGAATATCCCTTAGTTTTAAAGAATTTATTTTTTATAAAAAAATTAAAAAAAATTGAATTTAGCTAACAATATACTTACCAAAAAGATGTTATTAAAGAAGCGCTTTTGATGTGGTTAGAGCATCTAAAACAACAGAACTTGTAAAAGGAGTGGATTTGTTAAATATAGAAAATTTACGATAAAAATGTGATCCAACAGATTGTTCATCACGCTCATTATTACGATAAAAATGTGATCCAACAGATTGTGCAACGCGATGGCCATGGTCGCCACCAGGTTCACCAGAGAGTTGCCACATGCAAGCACCGGCTATGAGCCTGGATGATAGCGACGAGCAGCGCGACGAGCTCGGACTTCAGCAAGAGCGCCGGCGAGGACAGACGAGGTTGAAGCCGCAAGGAGTAGGGGGAGGGGAAAGGGGACGAGGACCGTGCTGCCTGGCTCCAAGTCCTGCTGCCGTGCTGCGTGTTGCTCCCTGGCATAGCGAGCGCAGCGGTGGCGGTAGAAAGAATCGATTGCAGCGGCGGCGGTAGAAAGAAACAATGACGGCCGTAGAAAGAAACGATGCTTCGGTGATTGAAAAAAGAAATATTTTAATATGAAAAATTCAGATTTAGAGAGGCTGTTGGAATACCCTATGGTTTTAGAGAATTTCTAATTTTACAAAAGAGGTAAATGTTATAAATTTAGATAATATGACACTGAAAGTCCATGGGTGGGTCCACAACATATCTCCACTATTTTAATCTCAGATATAGGGCTAGAACCCCGTAAAGATTAGGCCAAATTTGTTTATGGACACTTTTTAATGTTGGTCTTTGCTATAGTACACTACTCAAATTTGGTTTTGCCAATAAACACTATTAAATTGTGCCAATTAGCTAATAGACATTCAAGATATTAGAATATGACTTTTGATGCATTGAGGGAGAGTACTTTAAAAATGATTATGTTACCCTTGAAACCAATTTTAACATATTTGTCATGTATCAAATTTTTATTAATTATATAATACATAAGTGTTACTAAATATTTTAAAGAATTTTTTAAAAGAATTCATAAGTATTAGTTATTTTTTATAAGCACTATTATTATATTTCAATACTAATTTGTATCGTGACATATTTATGTGACCAACTTTATTCAATTTCTAAAATATAATCAACAAGGTATTTAAAAAATAAAATATTTTTAGTGAAGATGTGCTTACGTGTTTAATTATTATTTTTTAATAAATATAATTACTTGTGTTAAAAGTGATTATAAGGGCAATATGGTCATTTACAAACCCTCTCTTTCCCTCATGCAAGAAAAAGCCATATTTAATTAACTTGAGTGTCTTTAGCTAATTACCATAATTTAATAGTGTCCATTAGCAAAATCAAATTTAAATAATGTCCACTAACAAAAATCTACATTGAACAGAATTTGGCCTGATCTTTAAAGGCTCCATCTCGCTCAAAAATAAAAAAGATTAAAGACTGGAACCCACGAAGCCGACAATCTCACCGAGGAGGGATGGTCCCTGTCCTGCCGGCGCGAGGGGAGCCACGGTTAGCTTAACCCACATTTTAGTCTTTATTTATTTACGAGCAGTACACCATGTGATTTGCAGGTGATGGTCCCTGTAATATCACGGAGGAGGGATAGTCCCTGCCCTGCCGGCGCGAGGGGAGCCACGGTTACCTTTATTAACCAACATTTTAGTCAGTAGTACACCCCTTTTAGATTGTCATCCACTCGGCAGGTCTGCTTGCCGACGGTGAGATGCACGTTTTCAAGAGCCTGTTGATGGACCAGTGTAGATGCAGTTTTAAGACATGATGCGTGCGTGTGCTTTTGACAAACAGGATAACAACAACAAAAACACTGGGATCAGGATAAAACAAGTGAAACAATGGAGTACTCCGTGCGTGTGGAAGGGGGAGCATAAAGCAAGCTGGGATGAGCAGGAGCTGACGGGGCAATGGCATCAGCAGCACCACAACTGCAACGAAACTCGGGTCCGAGAAACGATTCTTTGACCAGGATCCATCCAACGGCAAGCGCACCAATGCAACGCCGTCGACTCCATTCGATGCATCAATCCTTGCGTCTTTTGATGCATGAATGCCGCTGCCGCTGCCATCAACCAGCACCAGTCAATGGATCCTACTGACGCCACCACTAGCTGCTAGTAGTACTACAGTATCCATTTCTCCTAGAGGATTTGCCACCACTCGAAGTAAAAAAAAAAATTACTTCTACCGCAGTAAAAAATCTCACCCCGTTTCCTCATCACTTGTTTCAGTTGTTTGTCTCTTGCTCGGTTTCTCCGCGAGTTGAACTTGAACAGACTACTCTGGAAGAGAACATCTCGATCTGGCTGGGCATTTTGCACCGAGCTTCGCATTCTCCCCCGCCTCCACGGCGCCGGAGACTGGAGGGCAAGGACCCAGCTTCTCCTCCTTCCCTTCGTCTCTCAAGGTATGCTCCCTCATCCCGACACCACCCCAACATTTCGCTTGATGATTCACTCGCTCTAGCCTCTAGGATCTGTCCTTTGTTGCTACTAATAATCATCCCCAAACCCCCAACGCTGTGGACTTGTCGATTAAGGCATACTACTACTTTGGAGTTTTAGATCAACGCTTCATTATACATTACTTTGGGTTTTCCACTTTCCGCCATAGATGTAGTGTCTTTTTTAAGTTGCAGTGCTTTAGTGACTACTGTTGTAGTATAACGGCATACGCTTCATTGATTTGGTTCAATGCAATTTCAGGTAGGTGTACATCTTCCCTCCCGATTTCCTCATTCCTCATAAAAAAAATAAAATAATAATTTGGTTGTCATCATAGATTGTTGCTAGCTCCATTTTTTTTATTTTCTTTTTCACACGCAGGGAGGTGATACGTAGTAGTAGCGGGATAGAGGAGAACAACGACGGCGCAAACCCGACCATGAACAAGCGTGGTGAGGAAAAAGGCAAAGGCGCCCATGTTGCAGGTGACAAAGATGCACATGATCAGCCACCTGAGTCATCGGCTCAAGGGACAACCAGGGGAAGAGCACGAATCTTACGCCACAAGAAGCCTGTGTGTGACATATGTTTAAGCATTGATCACGCCAGGGAACACTGCCCACAGTACATCCTCGCGGAAAGTTATTGGTATGCAAGGCCATGTGGATTTAGTGTCAAAGGCGGCCCTGGCTTCTTCTACATCCCATACTCGGTTGCCGTCCCCATGAAAAAGGGAGATGGAAGAGCAGCTCGTGTAAGGGTCACTGAAGGTGCGATGAATGCGGAACAAGTCGCAGCTGAGTTGAATCGACTCGTCCCCGTGAGATGGGAATGGTCGGTTCAACAAGATGGTCACAATACTTTCAAGACCGTTTTCCCGTCCACGGCGGAGTTGCAGCGGATGATTGGTTTGGGCACTGTGAAGACAAAAATCCAAGGTGCAAAGATGCATGTTGAGGAAAGGAAGCTGGTGGCGGATGAGGTGCTGGGTGTCATGCCTAAAGCATGGATCCAATTCTCCGGCCTCCCTATAGAACTCAGAAAATTTGATGTCATTTGGGAAATTGGATCCATTCTGGGGGCGACCAAAAATGTTGACATGCTCTTCACTCGGCAAAATGGTATGGCAAGGATGCAGGTGATGGTGGCTGACCCGAAGTTGGTTCCTGCCACCATGTTCGCGGTAATTGGTGACTCCATGTTCTAGCTGCACCTTCATATGGAGCCGCCGGCAGAAAAGTACCAAGTTAATCCTGTGCCCGTGGAGATGGATGGCGATGGGGACGGTGGAGGTGAATCCGATGTGCCCAATCCGACAAATGTGTACCGTATCACGGTACCCGGTCTTCAAGGTTATGCTAAGGAGAATGTTGTGGAGGACGCTGTGGGACAGCAACACGAGGGCGCTGATCCATACAAACTTAATCCTGTGCCGATCGAGATCGACAGCGATGAGGACGAACAAGATAGGAATGACAACAACGGGAATGATAGTACAGCAAAGAACAAGGCACCAATGCAATCTGAGACACCAAAAACAATCGAGGAGAATGGTCCTAGCAGCTCATCAGATGTGCCAAATCCGATGACCAAAGCGTACAATATCCATAACACGGTACCCGGTCTACAAGATCATGCTGAGGAGAATGTTGTGATGGATGCTGTGGGACAGCAACAGCAGGGCGCTGATCGAGACCTGCTGCTGGCAGGAGAGGCTGTCCCGGTGCATTCGTTGACGCAGGAATTGGCTGCTGTAGCCAAAGCAAGCAGCAGCAGCCCGCCGCTTGCTTCTCCGGCGACCGGTGCCAACCAAGCCATGGAGATCCCCTCTGACGAGTACTCGTGGCGCAATTACGGGCAGGGGCTCATCAAGGACTCCCCCTTCCCGCAGTACTACTACCGCTGCATTACCGCCAAGGACTGCCCTGCCAAGAAGCAGGTCCAGCGCGACGCCGCGGATCCCAAGACGTTTGTTGTCACATACCAGAACAAGAACCACCATGATTCTAGCAGCTCATCAGATGTGCCAAATCTGATGACCAAAGTGCACCATATCCATGTTGGTCTACAAGATCATGCTGAGGAGAATGTTGTGGAGGACGCTGTGGCACAGCAACAGCAGGGCGCTGATCGAGACCTGCTGCCGCATGGTGTCCAAGTGGGCCAGTTGCAGGCGGGAGAGGCTGTACCGGTGCAGGCAGGAGAGGTTGTCCCGGTGCAGGCGCCAGAGGCTGTCCCGGTGCAGGTGTTGGCGCAGGATATGCTTGCTGTGGCCAAAGCTAATTTGCTAAGAAACTAGCGCTGTGCTCGCAGATGAAGACTCCCAGGACAGAGCCAAGAGCTGAAGGCCTGGACACAACATCTCAAGGTACCACCTAATTTTCACTGTCAATGTTATTAAGTTGCTCAACTTTGTTTTTCTGAATCTGATAGGACGTTCATAGTTTTATGCGGTCCCAATTATCTTGTTGGCTGTATACAACATTTGGCTAGCCAATTACCTTCTGCACGGAATTATTTATTCTTAATGCCTATAGTACAGACTTTCTATTTATGATATTATTTGCACTTATAGTATGCACAAGATTTTATTTGGTGCTGCAAAATAGGAAGAGAGTATTATAAACACTGAAAAACAGAATGTGATAGCTCTGATTAATTGTTGACAACTGCAGGTTCTCATGGCCACAGAAGCATCATGATGCTGCTTTTCTGCCAGGTAAGCTATCAATTTTCCACAATACCTTTCAGCATCATGTTTTGTGTTATTTTCTTTTCCATGGTAAATAAACTAGATACTTTACCATTCAGCCTATATAATTTTGCTAAGACAGGATATTTACTGCATGAGCAGTGCATACTTATTTGGGTTGTTGAATGTGCAGGTGATCAAGTGGTGTTCATGATGACACTGAATCTGGTCCAGCTCCTTTGGTCACATTACCACCTTTGAACCTTTTCTTTCGTTACCTGAATCACCAGAGTAGTGTCACTCTACCCAGTTCTGTAATAATCTCATTGCACCCATTTCCTTCCTGAAATCAGTAACGATGGCAGGGTGAACTATGTAGCTAGCTGGTTGGAGTCTAGTATCAGGCTAGTGATCTGGCGTCTTTTTATTTTGTGTGGTGATCGGTGCACCAGGCTGTATGCTACTAGTACCCTAATGTTATGTGGTTTAGTGGTGAACCAAGTACTATAAACTATTAGTACTAGACAGTAGTGTGTCCTATTAATATGTCATCACTATTATTCTGCTTTGATTTTACATGTTCTTCACTTTGCTGCTAGCTTGAATCTATACGGTTGGATTGATGCAGTCCTAACAAGCAAGGTTACTGTTAGTGATCTAGGTCAGTGCTTTGTCCGTTTGGATGACAGCTTGGGTGATGATCGGCTGTATGCTGCTCTGTAATTGTGTTTTGCAGTTGAGTGGTGAACCAAGTTTAACTAGTAGGTATAGTATGTGATTATTACTGCGTTCGTCAAGGGCGCTATGTGCTTTGATTCTCCATGTTCTTAACTAGAACTACTTGATAGCTAGCTTGAATCATGTAGTCCTGAACTCTCCATGTCACGTCTGTTTTCCTCCATTGCCGGTCGATCTGCGTTCTCGGCCCATGAGTGCCCCAGTTGCAACTTCGCTATGTTAGGACTCATGCTTCATCATACAGTTACATATCGTTCAGAAACATGGATGCGCCCAGGCTTAGATTGTGGGAAACTCTTGTGAGGAAAGCCAAGGGAATTCTTGACGAGGACTCTACGGAACGCTGAGTGATTTTGCTAGGACGAAGGAGGAACACGCAAGGGATTACCCAGGTTCGGGTCGCACGGAGGCGTAATATCCTACGTCCTACTTGTCTGAATATATTTCTCTGTCTCTCCCTTTACATGGTGTGCCCTTCCTCCTTTTATAGGCCAAAGGGGAGGGGGATACATGACCCGAGCCCCGGACAAGCGGAGGACTCGGCAAAGGGGATGCGGGACAGGATCTGCCCGAATCCCGCTCTACCGGCCTTCGTATCCGAGCACCGAGCCGATTCTACTAGCCTTGGAGGTGTTAAGGCGTATATTCTATTGGTACTCATCCGCGCACGTCTTCCCCAGGCGGCACTGCGAGGCAATGCAGGGGGGCCTCGGGCGTGCCGCGTCCCGTCCAGCCACCCTGGCCGCAGGCACTCGAGTGCCTGCATTTACTCAGATGGTTGGCGGTTGAGCGTGGCTGCGCGCGCCGGGAACCGTCCCTTCTCACCCTGCCTAGGCCTCTACCGGGCCGCCATCGTGCCCCGACCCTCCGTGGGCCATCCTAGCTGGCCCATGGGCGGTTATGGGGATCTCCGATCCCTTACACCGATAGGAGCCCCCGGCCCCAGCCGCCGGTGTGCGGGTCACTCTGGGGACTGGGGCCACCTGTCAGCGTCGTGGATGATTTCCCCGCCGGGTTGTCAGGAGGCGGAGCATCACGCCTCGACCATTCGGCTTCCGTGCCGATTTTGTCGTGCTCTTCATATCTTCAAACAGTGGAGGAAAGGATTGTTTCCCATTCCCCCACATTCTCACTTCTTCCGCTTCCTTTCGCCGGTGCCATCACCTCCTGGCTCTGTGCTCCCCTTCGCCTTCCCTTTCACATCTCGCCCTTCGCGCCGCTCACCCGCCATGTCGGAATCCTGCCCCCGCCGATCGCGGTAGGGCTGGACGCCAGTCGCCCGAGGCTGGTGGGGGGAATCCCATGGAGCCGCTGCCGTGCTCCGTGTTCCGCACCAACCAATCCTTGAATCGGGTGCGCCCGTTCTTGGTGGTGGATCCGAAGGACCAATCGTACCGCGCCTTCAAGCCGGCCACCGCGGTTGTGGTGCCGGACGAGGAAAGCGGGAGTTCATCACTTTCGGCATCTTCGTGATGGCCGGGTAGGTGCCACCGTTCTCCGAGTTCTTCATGGAGTTCCTGGCGTCGTACGGCCTACGGATGACACATCTTGGCCCCAACGTCGTTATCACGCTGATGGCGTTTGCCCACCTTTGTGAGGCGTTTGTCAGGGTGATGCCGTCCATCACCGTTTTCTGCCGCTTCTTCAAGCTATCGAAGATCGGCGGGGCCAACCCGGTTGGGAAGCGTGCGCCTCTCGATTCGCTCGAGGGAGGAGTATATGGATTATGTCCCTGAGCTCAAGATCGAGAAGTAGCGGAGTTAGTGGTTCGTTATGGCGCAGCACGAGGAGGTCCCCCGGCGCCTTCGCCTAGCCCGACATCAGCCCGAGCCCGTCCCGAATCTTTGTGATCATCTGTCGTCACGTGACGAGCGCCTCGACCCGATTACGAGTAGGATAGCTGGTCTAGGCCCAGCGAGCCTCTCCGTCAATGGCGTTATCTTCAACTTCCTCACCACCAGTGTGGCGCCGCTACGGGCACGCCCTCGGCCAACTTGGCTGTATCGGGATTTCAACGATGCCGACCGCACTCTGCGAGGGCCCGGGTCCGATCTCCCCGAGCCGGTGCTAAGGGAGGCGTACCAAACTGCTTACAGGCTCCAAGCTGCCCATGCGGTTCGACCTCTCGGAAGGCGCCGGCCCTCTGCGCCTTTCCTCGAACAAGTACGACATCATCAACTCGTTACCCAAGACGGACGCTTGGGGCTCGTGGTCTGACCGGGCGATCCCGAGTGGGGGTCCCCCTATCAAACCTCGCATCTCTGATCCGAGTGGTGATGAGGATCTGTCAGGCGGTATGGGTAAGAAGGCCCGGTTGCCTTCGCCTCCTTCCTCTGACTCGGTCGATAGTGGTCCGGGTCCTGCGCCGTTAGCCCGCGGGGTCCCCACTCCTACCGGGGAGTCAAGTTGTAAGACGCGGCGCACTCCTACCCCTCCCGCTGGTGGCTCGGAGATTTTCCTGCCGGCGCCACCCAAGGGTCTCTTCGGGGGTCCGTCGCTGCCGAGGACTCGGACATCGGTATCCGAGTACCCGACGTGCAGGTAAAGAAGTGGAAGCGCCTTCTGAGGTAAGCTCTTGCCACTCACTGTGATTTGTCTTGGCCTTTCTCTTCGGCCTCGGACGCCGACTGGTTTGTTTCCTCCCGTTGTAGGGGGCCCTTAGTGGAGGCTACGTCCGAGTCTACCACTGCCTGGCCGCCAGACCCGACTGTGAGCTGAGACGTGCGGCCCGACTCTTCGCTATCGGGTCGGGCGTCGGCCCGGACGCCGTCGCCTTCGCCACTAGGGTCCGGGTCTGCGTCACAGATTCCTGCCACCTCGCCTTGCCCTGCGCTGGTCGTCGCCTCGTCGCGAGCCAGGGCCACTTCGCCTCGGCCGGAGCCGTCCGAGTTCCCTATGGGGGCCCAACCTGCTCTGTCCCGCTCCGAGGCAACGCGACCCTTGTCTTTTCCTCGCTCTCCTGGGCCTTCGGCTGACGCGCGCGCGGCTTCCTCATTCCCAACCCCCGACGTGGCGCCTACTTCCTACGTCGACGATCGTATCGACGTGGACGCCACCAATGGTGCTGATGGCACGCCACCCTATGCCCGGTCGGAGCCGGAGCGGGTGCGACTGAGCGGGAGTACACCCTCTTGGGGAGTGCCCATTGAAGAACACGGTCGTCAGCAGCTGTTGCGCCCCCTGTCTGCACTTATTAGTGAGGCGCGAAAGCTGTTGCCTGAGCTGGCCGTCTCCACGCTGGCCGCGTACTCCAACTTGGAGAGCCGGGAGTCGGCTGTCAGTGCCGAGCGGTCGAAGCTTGAGGCTGCTCTTAAGCTATCTCACCGCCAATACGCGTCTGAAATGTAGCGCATCCGCCAGCGGACTGAGGCTGCCACCGGCTTTCCTGACGCGGCCACATCACAACTGGAAGAGGTTGAGCGGCTTACTGACACGGCAGCGGAACGCGAAGCAAAGTCGTGCTGCTTGGACCAGGAGCTTGCGGCTTGGGGGTGCAGCTTAAGGCCACAGAGAACTAACTCCCTGCAGCTGCAGAAGGAGGTTGTCCAAGAGCAGGAAGACGCTTTGCTGAAGCGCGAGGAGGCCCTGCACGCGCGGGAGCACGGCTTGGGGAGGCGGGAGACTAACCTCCAGGAGCTGGAGGACGCGCTGGGAAGCCGCCAGTGGCGGCTAGAGGAGTCGGAGAGGGTGCTGGCCGAGCGCGAACGGCGGTTGGCCGTGGTGGAACGTCTCGCTCCCCTTGCTATGCGGGAATCGGAGCTGGAGGGGCATCATGTTGTCGTGCTCGAGAGGGAGTTCGCTGCCGTCATCCTTGGATCGCTGGTGGATGCTGGGATGTCCGACCTCCAGGGTCGACTGCATGAAGCAGAAGCCTCGTACTCCATTCGCGGGCCGGTTATCCGGGAGGAACAACTTGCCATCCGTGAGTTGGAGGTCGCAACAAAGCAAGCGGTGGCAGAAGCCCAGGAGACTCGCGCTGCCTCTGAGTTGGAGACGTCCCGCGGCTTAGATGCTGCAGCGGCGATCTGGGTGCGGCAGGAGATGCTGAAGGAAAACGCCCAAGAGCGTCAGCGACTGGAGAAGGTGGTCAAGGAGCGCGCTGAGCACTGGCCCGACTAGAAGAATAAATCCCTGGGCTGCATCCGTTAGCTGGAGAAGCAGATAGAGGAAGTGAAGCCGTCCGCTCCCTCCAGCGCGCCGCCCCCGTCCTCTCGCGGTGACCACAGCACATTTTCCAGCGGGCGCACTGTCTCGGAGCTGGAGGACTTGATGAAAGCGTCAGAGCTGCAGCGCGTTGCCTTGGCGCAAAAGGTGGAGGAGTCGGTCCCGTCGGAGGCGAGCTTCGCTGAGATGGCACGCGGGCTTTACAACCACGTGAACCCGGCGCTGAGCCATGGCCATCTTGAGCGCTTCCCCAACCGCTGGAATCGACGACGCGACAGTACGTTTACGTGATGTCGCCGGTTGCCGAGTTGCTGGAGGGAGTCGCTGTGCGCACTCGGTCCATAGTGGAGGCTGAGGGCCGGCAGCTTGAGGACGCGCTCACCGAGCTGCTGACCCTGGCCGTGGCCCATGTGCCCGACTTCCCCGTCGAGTTTGTTGCCGGCGCTGAGCTGCCTCTTGGGCATGGCGACGTAATGAAGAAAGCTCGATGTCTTGCGAAGGAGTTCGCCACGTCGTTTACACGCGAGGAGTAATTGCCCACCTGTGTGTGGAGTTTTTATGGCGTCTGTGCCCGACAACTTATATTCTACACAACAAAGACATCTTTTATTTTCGTTAGTTGTTAACACTGCTGTTTATGGTGTCGTTTCCTGCTAGTTCCCATGTCGACTCGGACTCCTTACGCATTGGCGCATAGTCAGACCGGGTTCCATAATCGACGTGAGCAAGTTACCCGTCTTTCTGTATTTCCGTGTCTTTCCGTTTGCCAACGTTTTTCGTTAGTCACCTGCCGATTTTGTTAGGACATGCGGTAAACTAGGTTGCAGGCTTCCGGGTTGCATTATAATCAATTTGTTAGATACGAAACAACTTTATTTACTTAAGAAGAACTAGAGGATAAAGGGGGGGTGCCTTGGCTATGGGGGCCTTGGCGTTACAAGGACTTGGCCACACAGGGGTCCGAGTTATGCAGGTTCTAGGGGTAGAACTTCTTTAGATGTTCTATGTTCCAGGCACTCCGCTCGGGTATGCCGTCTTCTGACTCGAGTCGGACCGAGCCAGGGCGTTGTACGCTGGTGACGACGAAGGGATCATCCCACATTGGTGTTAGCTTGTCTTTGCCTTCCTGGGTCTGAGCTCTGGGTAGGACTAGGTCTCCTACCAACAATTCCCACGGGCTCGCCCTTTATTGGTGGTACCGTCGGAGGCTTTGCAAGTACCTAGTATTGTGAATCAGCACCAGTTGCCTTGCTTCCTCTAGCATGTCTACATCGTCCAGACGCCTGCGCTCCTATGAAGCCTCTTCGAATAGAGCGACACAGGAGGACTCGTGTACTATTTTCATCGACAGTACCGCCTCCGCGCCATAGACCAGGAAGAACAGTGTTTCCCAGGCCGCTCAGCTCGGAGTAGGTCTGAGAGAGCATAGTACCGATTGCACCTCTATGATCCACTATGCACTTTTGTAGGATTACCGCATTCGCTCACTCGGCCTGGCCGTTGCTCTATGGGTGCGCTGCCGATGCGTAACACACTCGGGTCCCAATTTGTTCGCAGTATGCCACAAAGGCATGACTGCTAAACTGGGTTCCGTTGTCCATGATGAGACGGCTTGGGATGCCGAATCGGCACACAATGTTTTTGATGAACTTCTGAGCCGAGTGCTTGTTGATGGTGTTGACCGGCTCTGCTTCTTGCCACTTTGTGAATTTGTCGATGGCTACGTAGAGTCATCGGTGTCCCCCTACTGCCGTCGGGAAAGGGCTGGCTATGTCGAGGCCCAAAACCGCGAAGGGCCATGAGAGGGGAATTGTTTGCAGAGCTTGAGCCGGTAGGTGAGACTGCTTGGAGTGGAACTGGCATGCTTTGTAGTGCTGTACCAGCTTGGATGCGTCTGTGAGGGTTGTCGGCCAGTAGTAGCCCTGTCGGAAAGCTTTCCCGGTCAGTGTCCGCCAGGCCATGTGGTTCCCACACTTTCCCTCATGGATTTGCACCAGGATGTCGTTCCGTTGCTCATTCATGACGCACTTCATGAGGACACCGTTGGCCCCGCGCCTATAAAGCCGACGGTTGACCACTCGGTACCGTGGAGCTTGTCGGGCTAGTCTTTCAGCGCCGGTGTCATCTTCGGGGAAGATGTCTTGCTGCAAGTACCCAAGGATCTCGTCGATCCAAGAGGTGCTCTATGCTGCGATTGACAACACCTAAGGTTCGCTCTACAGGGGCGACTTCAAGGGGTCTAGTTGGTGGGGTTCTGAGTCGACAGCATAGGCTGATGGGTTCTTGAGAACCTCAACGAAGACTCCTAGTGGTACCAGAGCATGAGTAGACGCTAGGCGTGCCAGCTCGTCCGCGATGAGGTTTTCACCTCGTGGAATGTGCCACACCTCGAACCCATGAAAGTGACGCTCGAGTCGTCTCAGCTTGGCAAGGTAAGCTGCCATCTGGGGGTCGCAACATTGGTACTCCTTGGAGACCTAGTTCACCACCAGCTGCGAATCCCCCTTGACCAGGAGGCATGAGACTCCTAGGACAGCCGCGATGCGGAGGCCTGCCAACAGGCCTTCGTATTCCGCCATGTTGTTGGTAGCCTTAAAGTGCAGCTGGATCACGTACTGGAGATCGTCACCCATCAGGGAGGTCAAGCTTACCCCTGTGCCGGCTCCGCTCAACATGAGCGAGCCGTCAAAGTGCAGAGTCCAGTGGACCTCGTTTGCGGCTAGGTCTCTTGCACCCGCGTGCTGATTTCCTCTCGTTCAACTTCCGATGTTGGGGTCCACTCGGCGGTGAACTCGACCATGGCCCTACTCTTGATGACGTGAGTACTAACGAAAGAGATGTAGAACTCGGCGAGTTTCATCGCCCATTTTGCAATACGCCCCATGGCCTCGCGCTGGTGTAGCAGCATCTCTAGTGACAGGTTGGTGACCACTCGGATTGGGTGAGCCTGGAAGTAGTGTCTTAAATTCCTTGAGGCTATTAGTACGGCGTACAACATCTTTTGGTGCATCGGGTACCGAGTCTTAGCATCGCGCAGGACCTCACTTATGAAGTACACTGGTCGCTGGACGAGTTGGGCCTCAACGGCTTCGCTGGCCTCTACCATGCCCTATTGTTCTGCTGCTTCCGACTCTGGTGTTATCGCCTGCGCTGCCAGGTCGCCCATTCCCTGTGACTTGGTCGGAGCCGGAGCCCCCGGGCGTCCCGGTAGTGTGGCGGCTGTTGTTTGTTGGAGTCATCCTTCCTCGAGGTGGCCCTTTTCATCAAGATTGATCGGAATCAAAGCCCCCGGGCCAGCTGTGGTTTGAATAGCGATTGCACCGGCGGATGCGTGGGTCAAGGGCGTGGTGTGGCCCTTCCCTTGTGACTTGGTTGGAGTCGGAGGCCCCGTACCGCACGATGCTGAAGGATCACGCTCAATGTAGAGTTTTTCCGCTGCGTCTTCGTGGTGGTTTGTTGTCGGAGGTGAGGGGAGGTTAAGTGTAGCCCCCGAGTGTGACTCGGGCGCTACTGCCGAGCGAGGCTCTGGTGTAGCCCCTGAGTGTGACTTGGGCGTCGCTGTCAAGCGAGGCTCAGGCGTAGCAACCGAGTGGGACTCGGTCGTTGCTGCCGAACGAGGCTCGGGCGTAGCCCCTCGAGTGTGACTCGGGCGCAGCTGTCGAGCAAGGCTCAGGCGTAGCCCCCGAGTGTGACTCGAGCGCAGCTGTCGAGCAAGGCTCAGGCGTAGCCCCCGAGTGTGACTCGAGCGCAGCTGCCGAGCGAGGCTCTGGCGCAGCCCCTGAGTGGGACTCAGCCGCTGCAGCCGAACGAGGCTCGAGCGTAGCCCTCGAGTAGGACTCGGGCGCTGCTGCCGAACGAGGCTCAGGCGTAGCCCCCCGAGTGGGACTCGGGCGCTGCTACCGAACGAGGCTCAGGCGTAGCCCCCCAGTGTGACTCAGGCGTCACTGCCGAGTGAGGATCAGGCGTAGCCCCCACGTGTGACTCGGGCATCGCTGTCGAGCGAGGCTCGGGCGTAGCCCCCGAATGGAACTCGGACGCTGATGCCGAACGAGGCTCGGGCGTAACCCCGGAGTGGGACTCGGGCGCTGCTGCCGAACGAAGCTCGGGCATAGCCCCCGAGTGCGAGTCTCGTGCTATACTTGTTTGTTGCCTCATTTTTGCGCAACTCTGCCTTCCGACGATTTTCTCTGTTCGCTCCACCACCAACGCCGCGCTCACCACCTGGGGTGTCGCCGCGATGTAAAGTAGGAGGGGTTCCCCAGGCTCCGGAGCCGAGAATACCGGTGGCAATGAGAGGTAACACTTCAACTCTTACAACACTTTGTCAGCCTCGTTGGTCCATGTGAACTTGCCCATTTGCTTCATCAACCTGAAGAAGGGGAGTGCGCGCTCGCTGAGCCGGGAGATGAATGGGCCCAAGGCTACCATGCTTCTGGCCAGGCGCTGCATGTCCTTGAGGCGGGTGGGCATTCTGATTGCCTCGATCGCCTTGATCTTCTCCAAGTTGGCTTCAATTCCTCGGTGTGACACCAAGAAACCGAGCAGTTTTCCCGCCGAGACTTTGAAGATGTACTTCTCGGGGTTGAGTTTCACCGTGTTTTTCGGCATGTTTGTGAATGTCTCTTCCAAATCTTCCAACAGGGACGAGCTTTCCTGAATCTTGACGACGATGTCGTCCACATACGCCTACGCGTTCCTTCCAATTTGGGCATCCAATGTTAGGCACATGGCTTGTTGAAAGGTTGGCCCTGCATTTTTAAGACCAAAAGGCATGCTCACGTAGCAATAGCTCCCAACGGGAGTCATAAAAGCAATTTTTTCTTCGTCTTCTCGAGCCATATAGATCTGGTGATAACCAGAGTAAGCGTCCAACATGTAGAGCAGGTCGCAGCGCGCGGTAGAGTCTACTATAGAATCTATCCTTGAAAGTGGGAAGGGGTCCTTAGGGCAGGCCTTATTTAGGTTGGTGTAATCCACATACATCCGTAGCTTGCCATTGCTTTTGGATACGACTATCGGGTTGGCAAGCCAAGTCGGATGGAAGACTTCTCGTATTAAGCCCACTTCTAGGAGCCTTCGACCCTCCGCCCTTATGAATTCTTCCCGCTCGGGTGCTTGCCATCGTGCCTTCTACTTCACTGGCCGGACTGCTGGGTCTAGCCTCAGCTTATGCTCAATCACCTCCCTTGGAATCCCTGGCTTGTCGGAGGGACTCCAGGCAAATATGTCCGCGTTGCTACACAGGAAGGTGATGAGCGCGAGTTCCTATTTAGGGTTGAGCCCTCCGCCGACGTCTTTGATCCATCGGCACCCAGCATGACCTTCTTGCTGTCGGCTTCAGCGGGAGTGGCTATTCGAGCACGCGGGACGATTGGGCCTGCCTCCGCGGGTTTCCCTGCGTCCTCTCCCGCTGCGAGCGCGGAGGTGAGAATGTCTTCGAGGCAAGCCACCACCTTGGCCACATCCACGCGTTCCGCAATTACGCCCTTAGGGCCCGGGGTCTTGAGCGTGAGGTAGGCATAGTACGGCAACGCCATGAACTTGTTGATGCTGGGTCATCGATGGCATTGTAGGGGAGGTCGATGTCCGCCACGTCGAAAGTGATTTTCTCAGTTCGGAAGTTGTTTTTTGAGCCGAAGGTCACCGGGAGTGCGACTCTGCCCAGAGGGCAAGTCGTCCCGAGGAGTACTCCGTGAAATGGACGGGATGGCTGGAGGTCGGCCTTGGCCCCCCTGAAGTGCCTCGTATACCTTCGGGGTGATGAGGTTGATGCTTGCTCCGCCGTCAATGAGCGTGCGGCCCACTATCTTGTTGGAGATGGTGGGTGCGACGACCAGAGGGATCTTGCCCTCCGCGTCGCTTTTGTGGAAGGAGATGGGCACTTCCGCCCATTTGATCTGGTGTACGGGGGGCCTCTTGGCCTGTATCCCACCGATTTCGTAGCGTAGTAGCTTCAGCTCTCTCCGCGAAGAGTGGCCAGATGACCCTCCACTGGTGACGGCGTTCGAGTCATCTGCATCTTGGAAGGCGTTCGCCTCCTCCTCGTCCTTTTCGGCCTCCTTCTTCTTCTTAGCGACCGCGACGCGCTTCTCCTAGCGACGTTTAACAGTCGCCTAGATATATTGGCACTCGGTCTGGTCTTGATCAGTAGTCTCGTGCAGGGCGCAAAACTTGTCGGCCGGGGTTGTGGCACTCGGCTCTCCTGTCCCGGAACCCGGGTTGGGGCGTGTCGTCCGACTCTCCAGGCCAGCCGCTGTGACTTCCTCCGCCTTTTGTTTCTTCTGTAGCTTTTTCTTCTGGTTCTTGGCCATCACGCCGACGGAGTCAGGCTTGATCTTGGTTCTTCTGGTTCTTGGCGTAGGGCGCACCTGTTGGCGAGTTTGAACAACTCGGTGACTGACTCGGGGGAGTTGACTCCGAGTTGCTCCAGCATGTTTTTATCCCGGACGTCGTGCCCGAACGCGGCAATGATTCGGGCTGGCTCGACACGAGGGATGGTGTTGCGGACTTGGCTGAAGCATTGCATGAATTGTCTCAGTGTTTCTCCGAGTCACTGAACGACTCGATCCAAATCGATCTGGCTCTCGAATCGCTTGGACGTGCCCTGGAAGTTGGCTAGGAAGTCACGACAGAGCTATTTTCACGAGCGGATGGAGCTCGGGGCGAGGTTCATGAACCAAGACCTAGCCGAGTCCTTCAACGCAATGTGAAAATAGTTGGTCATGACGTATTGGATCCACCAGCGGTCTTGACAGCGGTCGAGTAGATCTGGAGGAACTCTCCTGGGGGTGCGGTGTCGTTGTAACGCTCCGGGAGATCCGGGCGGAACTTGTGTGGCCACGCCACTTGCTGGAATCGAGTCGACAAGGCCGCACATCCCCCTGTGAATGTTGTGTCTTCCGTCCTCGGCCTCCGCTTGGGGGGTCGCTCGGGGGATGACTCGGACTCTGAGTCGTAGGAGTACCCCCGACGATATCTGTGAGTCGCTCCTGAGCTACGCTCGTCATGAGTGCGCCCGTCTGAGTGCCCGGAACTGCGTCCCCGGCTCTCGTAGGTGCGCTCGTGGCAGCGCTCTATGGTGACTCGTGCATCCTCGTTCTCCCACCGGCATCGGTTCAGGTTGTTCCTCATATCATCGTTTCCTAGACTCCGTGGTGGGGTCACCGAGCACGAAGCCTTGGCCGTTGGCACCGAATCTTTCGGGCGTCGCGGCTTGCGCGCCTGGGTTTTGATCTTCTAGGCCTGCTTCTTCCTGGACCTCTTCTTACTAGTGGTGACGCAGGGGGGGGCTGAGTCCAAGATTTGCTCGAGGTCGTTGAGCCAGGACTCGGCACGTGGTACCTGTGACACCCCCAATGGTGGCTATCGCAACATGCTCTTCACGACGGTGAAGGGATCCGCCTGGTCTTCTTCCTCGAACAGTCTTCGCGCAGTGGGGCGAGCCGTGGAGGGTTCCTTGGAGCGGGAACAGCTCTAGGGTCATGACTTTAGGGGTCCCTCCCCGGCTCCGTTGACAGTTTGCCCTTGGGAGCAGTTGTCCCCGCCCTTTCCCCTCTTGGGGGGCATGGGAAGGTCGCGCGTCTCCTCCCATTTTCATGCTGATGGGGCCGGCCTTTCGGGACGCTAGTGATGAGGACTCCAGGTGTTGGAGCCGACCCGGAGACGCTATCTCGCGACGGCTGCTCGCTGGTGATCTTCGCCATTGATGGCGAGGCGTGTCGAAGCTACCCGCGAGATCTACGACAATAGGGGCCTACAAGGCCGCCCTTGAGATAGGTTGCGGGGAGGACGGATCTACGGAACGCGAGTGATTTTGCTAGCACGAAGGAGGAACACGCAAGGGACTACCTAGGTTCGGGCCGCTCGGAGGCGTAATACCCTACGTACTGCTTGTCTGAATGTATTTCTCTGTCTCTCCCTTTACATGGTGTGCTCCTCCCCCTTTTTTAGGCCAAGGGGGAGGGGGATACATGACCGTGGCCCCGGACAAGCTGAGGACTCGGCAAAGGGGATGCGGGACAGGATCTGCCCGAGTCCCGCTCTGCCGGCCTTGGTATCCGGGCTTGGAGCCGATTCTACCAGCCCTGGAGGCGTTAAGGCGTATCTTATATCGGTACTCGATCCGTGCGCGTCTTCCCCAGGTGGCACTGCCAGGCGATGCAGGGGGGGCGTGCTGTGTCCCGTCCAGCCACCCTGGCTGCAGGCACTCGAGTGCCTACATTTACTCAGGTGGCTGGCGGTTAAGCGTGGGTGCGCGCGCTGGGAACTGTCCCTTCTCGCCCCGCCTGGGCCTCTACCGAGCCGCCATCGTGCCCTGATCCTTCGTGGGCCGTCCTAGCCCGCCCATGGGCAGTTATGGGGACCCTCGATCCCCTTGCACCGACAACACCTTATTCCTTTCGTTCAGGAAACAAAGAAAATTCAGGTTACAAGGAGGCCTATAAGCAGTTCAACTTCTCACATGCTGAACTCAACAGTAGATACACTTAGGGTGTGATTGATTCCCTGGAGGAGACTGGGCCTAGCTCCAGCGTGGATACTGGCCCAATGAAGCCAGTCTCCACAGATGCACCCTGCCATGATTGGTTGTCTGTTTTTATATCAGCCTGGTTTCATAGAGACAATGTTTGGTTACCTGCTTTCTAGGTTGGACTGCATGGGTGGATGCATGGCGATGTTGTTTGGTTGCCCGCATCTAAGGACAGTCGAATTACCTTATGCCAATGTGGTGATGTTACCCCTACTGTTTTGATCAACTCGGCATAAAATTGGTAGTCCTGTGTTGTGTATGGAGTATATGATTAACTTGGCACAAAATTTTCATAACATCTCACAGTTCGAGTTGATTCATCATAGATCAATTTCAATGTTTGACTTCATTGAAGCACAAGTAGATGAACAGTTCAGTGAAATCCCTGCACAAACCAAAATGAACTTGACGAAGTAAAATCTTTTGCCCATGTAACCACCAGTGCTTTAAGAGATGAACTGGGGGAAAACGAAAGAAAAAGAACAGACCAATCCTAAATCTAATCTTGCAATCCATCCATCCTTCGAATCAGCTGAACCACCATGTTTAATTTGCTCGGAGAACACATTCAGGAGCAAAAGCAGAGGGAGAGGAGCAATTGAGTGCAAGATATGGCATGAGTCACTTCGTTGTGCTACAGCAAGCAAGCAAGCAATATAAATGGAAATAAGTCTATAGCTTGTGTTGATTAGCTCCAGCGTGGCGACGGACAGGAGCAGCGGGGAGCGCCTCGCGACAGAGAGGGCGACAGCGCCTCCACATCCGCGTACGCGCCGCCGGAATCTCGCTTCATGTCACGGACAGGAGATCTGATTTTGATGGCAAGCCGGGGCAGGTGGTGTTATGGTGTGGGCTGGATCTCTAGCGGGAAAGTCCATTTGGCCAGCGGAAGCTGCGGATTTGGCCTCCGGCTGTGGATTTGAACGGCGGCGGCGGCGGTGGTGACACGAGCACAGGAGAGACGAGTCGAGTGAGCGAGAGAAAAATGAGGAAGGAAGGTGACTAGACTAGATATGGGACCCCTCACGAGCAGGCACCCCGCAGTTGCATCTGCGGGCACCCGCGCCTGCGCACACGTTCCGATCGGGCCAGGCCGAGAAACGAATCTTGCACAAGTCGGACCTGGCTGCTCTCATAGATCAAACTGAACCTGCAGCTCAGGGGACTCTACTAAATAAAAGCTTCTCGCGACGTAAGGTGCCGCTGCTTATATCTCTATGAAAAAGTTGCTATTTTAACTCGTGACTATTGAATTTGGATTTTTCTTGTTTCTTGAAACAAAAAGACCATTGATTATCGGTATAAATAAAGGACAGCATATAGATTTCACCATTTTATTGGCAAAGTACAGATCTTTTCTGGAGTTATAGAGCACCCACAGTGGTCGGTGCTTCAACCTGTTTTTTTCTTACTTTTTCATGCAAGCATCGGTGCTAACCACTGCAGCTATCGGTGCTTGAGGAGAAAAAATAGGCATTGGTGAAAGTAGAAGCACCGGGTGCATAGAATCTTTCTCTCTCTACTCAGTGTGATATTGCTTCAATTAAATGGGTCCCTCTATTTGAGGCATCAGTGCTAAGAGTGTGGACAAACCAAAAAACAAGACATCGGTGCTTGCATGTCTTTGAATTGATGTTTCAAACACCCATGCAATGCATCGGTGCTTGAAACATCAAATCAAAGACATTGAAGCACCAATATCTTGTTTTTTTTATTTGCCCACAGCCTTGCCATCGATGCCTTAAAAAGAGGAACCCATCTTATTGTCAAACAATGTCACACTGAGTAGAGAGAAAAATTTCATTCACCCGGTGCTTTTACCTTCACCGATGTCTGTTTTTTTCTCCTCAAGCACCGATGGCTGCAGTGGTTAGCACCATGCCTGCATGTAAAAGTGGGGAAAAAAACTGGTTCAAGCATCGACCACTGTGGGTGCTCTTTACAGCAAATTAGTTTTTGTCCATTTGGCTTTGTTAATTGATGCTTCAGACAAGTAATCTATGATTTTTTTCATTTTACCTACCTGCAATGATGCCATTCTTTCATCCCCTCTAAATATTTCAGGTTGCTAAAGCAAAACTTCTACTCCGTGAACTAAAATCTGTTGAAGCTGATCTAGCTTTCGCAAAGCAGAGATGTGCTCAGCTAGAACAAGAGAACAAACTCTTGCGAGAAACAAAGCCGAAAGGGAGAAACCTGAAGAAGATGATGACATTGTACACTTTCTGATCCAGTTAGCTACATCCAAGTAAACGTTCTTTATAAATTACATATATTTTGATTTTCTGCTATATTCAGAATACTGAACTTGTCAATAATTCCTCCACTGATTGATAAGCTATTATTAAAAAATTATTAGAGAACCTTCTGTTGTTTGTTTATTCCGTTTCTGAACACTTCCATCAAGTATTCATCTTTAATTTACAGGTTCCCTCCTTTTAAACTCAGTAATGTGTACGTGTAGTGTGCTGAATTGAGTCATACGGAAGTATATACTAGATGATGATGTGAGGTTCTGGCCGCTATCCCATTTGTTTTCTCTGATTAACAAATGAGTGATATTCTTCATGTCAACTGAGGAGACAACATGTTTTCTCTGATTTCTACTGAACTAGTCTCTCTGAACAACCCATTGTTGGAACAGATTCGTGTGCAACTGGAGACATTACTGGCTGAGAAATCAAGGCTGGCACAGGAGAATTCCACATATGCCCGTGAAAATCGATTCCTGTGTGAGATAGTGGGGTTCAATCAATTCACCGCCCATGACGTTAACGGTGACATGGAAGACGACGATGACCAAGAAGAAGATAGCAACCTCATCCATACCAAAATAAGTTACCAGCAGTTGAAGAAAACTCTGAACATGAAGAACTCTCCCATGTCCCTTCTAGGCCTGAATATCCTATCCTCGGTGGAGAAACATCATCACCAGAATCCAGCAACTCAGCATTGTCAAATGCATCAGCATCTGTTTGACGCATGTCAAGTCTTCTTTTGCTGTTGTCAACTGGTTGGTTTTGCGATTTGTGTGCATAAAATTTTGTCCATTCTTTCTCCACAATGGTCTTCGGCTGTAACATAGTTACAGGTTTCTGCCTTTGTATAAAGTGTTATTTATGCTTTTTTTGGTGTAAAGTCTAGTTTGGTTTCCTTTCAATATTCTGTTTTCTGTTTTAGGCAACTGACACGTTTTGTTAGTGTGAGTTTGTAATGCATATGGTTTGGTTAGCTTGTAATATTGGTGAATTTGGCTGATGCGTATAAGCAAAATGAACAGTAATTTTGAGGAGGGCAATGATTGCATTAGCTTCTTTTTTTTAGAACAGTACTTGCATAGTGTTTGAAGCATTTTGCATCTCATTTATTTGATTTAACACATCTTCCATGGCAGGAAAGTACAAGGATTAGAAGCCAGAGAACTGTTGTGAGACACGTTGATGATTGCAGCCACCTTGATCGTGCACTTGTGCTGTTGCTTCATGCACTAGGTAGCTCATTTGCAAGCAGATATGGTAAAGAAAACAGTAAAAGATGTGCATTCTTGCCCTGAACTTCCATTCTACCCAGCTTTCTCCATTGCCACCACTTGAAGGTTCGTAACTCAATTCACCTGTCTGCCTGTCTCCCTGATCTTCACGGCAATTAGCAACATGATGTGGCAGCATAGGTCAAAAAGAAAAATGTCGCATTAAACCATGCCAGTTTCTGTTGGAGTACATTGCCCTGCTGGATCAAACAAGGGATGGAGAGATAGTCCCATGCTGCCGCGTCCTCCCATCTACCAAGCCGTTGCTGAATTAATCCCCAGTTTGATGCTGCTGCGCAACGAGGGGGGGGGGGGGGGGGGGGGGTGTTACTTAGATGAGCAAATCCCTTCTATGCCATCAAAACTTATACCAATCTCTTATGAACCATCCAAAGTTATAGCTTCCCTTGTATATCATTATTTTAAATCTCCAATTCCCTATGTGCCACTTTTGCTATTTTATCTATTAGATGGTTGTTAAATTATGATACAAAAAACCAATCTGTCCTCAAGATGAAATCTAGAAAATTTCAGAATATCATTTATAAAATAATGGATGATTTCCAACATGGATATAATAATTTTTTATTTTTTATTATAATGCTGGTATTAAAAATATACCAAAAGTCAAAATAGCCGCATATTTTTTTATTACCATACAACCAACAAAAATTCAGATAATTTGCTAGATTTCATCTTACGGGTATACTGGTCTTTTCTATCATTATTTAACAATAATCTAATAGATAAATAATAAAAATAGCACATAGGAGATGTAAAATTGTAAATGATGACATAGAAAGGAAGTTGTAATTTTGGATGGTTCATAAGGGAACGGTATAATTTTTTATGACGCATAAGGAATTTGCTCTAGATAGATACAACATGACATGATCATGAGAGAGAACCACCCTGCTCTGATCCTTGCGATTTGTGTGAAGGCAAGTTTTTTTTGCAAGCAAAACCGGTGCAGCTAGAGTGAGGCTGGAGGCTAAGCGACATTTGGGTACTTTACCATACTCTGAATGTGATGCGAGAAACAATTCTGTGTCACTGTCAGCAGATGAGACAAGAAAACGAATCGCAGCTGCTCATTCAAGTTTCCATCTCACCCCAAACAAATGCCTGCCTGCAGCTGCACGTCGATGGTCTGTCTGTCTGTACCTAGCTCGCCTCCCCCTGCTCACAGATATACAAATCCCGTTCTCCTTTTTGTTTTTCTTTCACTTCAAAAATCAAGAGACAAAGCGGACCAATTCCGTTGTTGATATTTCGCTGCAGTACAACACGATGTAGTACGTGTCGCAACGGATCTAATCATGCCTATTCATCAAACTGTCCCATAGAAGTAGTGTGCAAGTAAAGACACTACGACCAGTAACAGCCAGTTTATCTGGAATCGATTCATCAATAAACTTTTTTTGACGATCCAATCCAACACAGCTGCAAACATCACAAAAGGCCAATATGTGGGCAAGATATAACGGCTAAACTGACGCCTCATGTCCAGCAGTATGAATCATGATCTCTCTAGTACGCTGCCTGTTCGGTCGTTCGGAAGGCAAATGCCACTAAATCTCTGGTACTTCATTAACAGTGAGAAAACTAGTGCAGCAGCCCCTTCGAATTCGATTTCCTGGCGTGTATGCGACTTCTGGTCACAATGACTTGTACAAGTATCTCTGAAGAAGAGCGGGGAATTGAACTCTTCAGCTTGACACTTCGACAGATGAGATGATCCCACCACATGGGCTATATGAGTCTGCTGACATAAGCACGAGCTGGCTACGATCTAAATTTTCCTCCTTGCAAGCCGACCGGGTCCAACAGTAACAAATTCAACATACACATAATAGCGTCCACTAGCAGGAATGTACATTGATGACCGCCATCAAACCTTCAGCTGCAGCTAGCAGGATCAGTAAGTATGCTCCACGACGATGGTAAGAGTCCAAAAGCATGCGTCAATTGGGATTTCAAGTTCGTCGCCATCATTTTCAGATTTCGGAGGTAAAGATTGATATCTGTTACCTGAAATGGTTTTCTTCAGATTGATTGCGGTTAACCAAAGGGATGAAAATAACAAGAAGGGTCAGCAGAATTAGTTCCAGGTGTTTTCCTTTTTGTCCTTCTATGTATGACCAGAAGCTCCTTTATTGAACTGTCACTATCACTAGAAATGTTCTTGTTTAGCTTTCACAGTAGGACAACCATTTGGTACTAATAATGCCATTATTGGATCAGGTCAAGGAACACACACCTGTTTGTAGATAACTGCAAAATATTTATTGTCAAACTGCATCTAAATGTCACTATCAGTGAACATTTCTTTTTATATTGCAAAGAGGTGTCCTGATAATAAAAGGCATTGACTGGTTTTTGTTGTAAAACGCTATTGGGTCAGGCCCACCTTCTGTAAGAAGGCCTCCTGGCCCATGTGGGTTGCTTTATCGAATTTGAGTCCAATACGAAGTAGGGTTCCCCCTTATAACTAGTTGAGGAGACACCCTATTGTAATTTGCCAGAAATACTGAAATAAAGAATTTCGTCTCCTATATTCTTGTGATTTACTTTTCATTCTCTATCGTGATCTTCGTACCGTGCGATCCGCTCATAACTCAACACGTTATCAACACGCTCTAATCATGCCGGCGACAAGCAGATCCTGCCTCCAACGAACTCTACTCAGCAATTCACGGTATGTTTTTACGATTGAGATTATATCTTGACTCGTTGCAGTCAAGATTTGTCCAAGTTCGTCATCAAGATCGAGATCTAGACACGTTGCTATCAAGATCTAAGAAAAAAATAAGCAAGCAAACTGCAGTGCGAGGCGTGGAGCACGGCGTGGCTCGGCGCACCCTGCGACCTGTGCCCCATGAAGCATCACCTTATCGGAAATGCGTGGCTAACACTGTCACGCTCGGTTGAGAGGTAGATCAAGCAAAAGAAGAAGACCGCGTAAGTCATCAGGCCGCGCGTGCGAGTCATGAAGACAAGATCAGGCGGCTGCCTTGCCTAACCCTAATTGGGAAGGGGCTCCGCCCGGATCCACCAAAGAAAGAAAGAAAAAAAATTTTAGATCTGGCAGTTGGCTAACCTAACCCTAGTCGGATAGGGGCTCCACCAGCCGGATCAGAAGAAAGAAGACAGCGCGAGAGCCTATGGCCGCAGGCGAAAAAGAAGCAAAACAAAAATCTCGAGATCTGACATTGATGCCACCGGATCTACCCTAACCCTAGCGGTGAAGGTGACCAGATCCATCGAAGCATATTCAAGATTACACCATAGTAAGAAGAAGAAAGAAAAACAAAACCCAACGCCTCAGATCCGTTCCATGGCGGCTCAGATCTGGGCCCTGTCAGCCCAGATCCGACCCCACCGGACCCTGGATCCGACTCCATCCATCACAGAAAGAACAAAGAAAAAAAAGAAGATAAGCCGATCCAGATCCGATAGGACTGGACCCTGAGCGGGTCGCCCTCACCGGATCCAGTCCCTGCCACCGCGCACAAGCCCTGCCCGGGCCCCACCACGCCTGGGCCCACTAGCCCGCCATGAAGGCGGTGTCGACTTGGCCCACCTAGCCCCCGCGTGGTGCCCCCACCTGCACGGGCTCGGCCACGCAGGCCTGTGACCCAGCAGCGCCCGGCCTGGGCCCCGCCCTGCATCTCGGCCTCGGAGGCCACGACACCCCCACGCCTGCCGCCGCTTGGCCTGCTCCCTTCTACGCCCGAAGCCAGCGCACGGCAAAGCCGACAACATGCCCATCGGCTGGCCCACGCGCCCCGCCGGCTCCCTGGATGCCCGGGCTTCCTGCGGCTCGCCCAGCTGGCCCCCGCGCACAAGCAAGCCGGCGGCAGCACGCCATGAAGGTTGCGCCCTGCTCTGCCCGCGCGTGTGCGCACGCACTAGCAGGCTTGCCTCGCCTACCCTAATCTCGCGCGTGGAAAGAAACCAGAGAAGAGAGAAGGTGGTGGCGTCGGTGGGGAAGAAGAGAGAAAGAGATGGGGAAAGGAGAGAACGGCGGCTAGTGGAGAAAGAAAGTGGGAGCAAGTGAAGGGAGCTAGGGTTTCGACCACATTTTATACCCCTCCAGGCGACTTGGGCCATATGGGCTGGACTCTGGCTCACTTTTAGCCCGATAGCAAAAAATATCTCATTTTTTGCAATTAAGCCCCTAAAGCAGAAGAATTTTATGTTCTCCTTAATCTGGAATATCACAAAATAGTTCTTGGGTTTATTGGAATTTCTGATGAAGACCTAATTTTCACAGAAGCATCCCTAATATTTTTAGAAATAAATCTATGACCCATATTTTGCAGTAAGACCCCTGGAAATTATGAAAATTATCTAAAATTTCTCAGGAGCATGTTATTTTGCATATAACACCACGAATGTTTCTAGATTTATATTAATATGGACTATAGTCCTTATATTATACCGTTTTCACGGTTTATTAGTTATTTTTATGCAGAAACACCAATAAAATAACTTAAACACGTAGTTTTCGTTATACCGCCTTACTTATGCCTCCCCCCCTATTATTTGATACATGAAGTAATTTTTATACAATGATATCATGTAGATGTCTGACCTCGTGAAGAGAGAATTCGATGTGCTTACCCCCTATGGAAGTAACTACCTGTCTTGGGTCCTTGATGCTGAAATCCTCCTTAGTGGCAAAAATCTCTTGAAGATAATTTTTCCCAAACGAGGGGATACTGTCATAACAGACTTGGAGAAAGCTCGGTCCTTGTATTTTCTGAGGCATCACCTATGTACTACATTGAAAAATAAGTAAATGACAGAAAGGAACCCAAACATCTTGTAGGACTCATTGTGTCAACGCTTTGAGCAAACTGAAACAGTCTTACTCCCTAAAGTGGAGCGTGAATGGCAAAATCTACACTTTCAAGACTACAAGACCGTCGAGGAATACAATACCGCACTCTATGGTATTGTTTCATGCATGAAGCTATGTGGAAAAGATCTTAGAGAACAAGATCTCATTCGTAAGACTCTCTCCACCTTTCACCCCAAGCTCACTCATGTGAGCCGCCAATATAAGAAGGATAAATATAACACTTATATCGCCCTGAGCAATGCATTGTAGTAAGATCAGAGGAAGAATGAATTGATCAAGAAGAATCATCTGTCTCGTCCTACTGGCTCCATGGCACCGCAAGAAGCGAATGCCACATCATTCACGAAGAATAACAACAAGGAGAAAGAAGCTCCAAAGATGCCACAGAAGGCACCTCTGAAGGCGCAAAACAAGCCCAATAAGTTCAAAAGGAACTATAGAGGGAAGCCAAAGAAGACACTTCCAGGGGGAGCGTATGGCAAACAGGACCAGAAATGTTACAAGTGTGGCATGAATGGACATTGATCCAAAATTTGCCGTACACCTAAGCACATTATCGACATGTACCAAAAGCTCAGAAAGAAGCTTGCGGAGCATGAAGCCAACTATGTTGAAGGCAAGAAGCCAACAACAGAGAATTCTCCAAAAGCAACAAAAGCAGAACCAAGCAAGATTTCTGATCTTGAATTGGATGATGACCTCATGGCAGAGGATGAGGATGATGTGCATGGAGACTACGAGTAGTCTTGTGGACTAACTAGAATAAAGCTATCATTTGTAATAGGGGCGCATTAAGTTTTTAGGTGGTCTATTCGTGTAATCTCACGAATAGAAGACACTTTCATTAATAAATGATATTAGTGTGTCAATTTTTTCTCTCACATTATCTTTATTCTGTGGTTTATATATTATTGTATTGATTACAGAATCATGGAGTACAATAACTATGGGTGAGGAGCTTTGTCTCGTAGACAGCGACACTACTGCCACCGTTCTAAGAGACACTAGTTATTTTCAAACACTTCAAAAGTATGACAGAAATATAACTACTGTCATTGACAATGACACTAGAATTGTTTGCACAGGCAGGGCCACAATTGTCCTACTGAACGGAACGCGGCTAGTAATCCATGAAGCATTACTTTATCCTGAGTTTACTCGGACATTGTTAAGCTTCAAAGACATCCGTGCAAATGGTTTTCACGTAGAAACCAACGATGATGAAGGCAAAGAATGTCTTATTATGACCAAGAAGCATGAAGATCAAAAGACTATTGTCGAAAATTTCTCATCCATCAAAAAAAGCATGTACTAGACATATGTTAAACCACATAAAGAGTTTGTTGCGTTCAAGACCGTTTTTAGCAACCAAGTAGCCTATCGAACATGGCACGATAGACTTCGTCATCCTAGCCTTAATATGATGCAAAGAATCACGAAGAATTTGAAAA
The DNA here is from genome assembly GCA_030378355.1 of Eleusine indica. Lineage (NCBI taxonomy): Eukaryota > Viridiplantae > Streptophyta > Magnoliopsida > Poales > Poaceae > Eleusine > Eleusine indica. The sequence goes on from CM059494.1 coordinate 55,415,957, forward strand.
GTCATAACTTAAAGACCAAAGATTTCCTAAATCAAGAAGATTTTTTGTATATTGCATGTGCAAAAGGGAACCTAATCACTAGACCCTTAAAGCTTAAGATTTAAACAGAATCGATGACATTCCTTGAATGAATTCAAGATGATATATGTGGACCTATTAACCCCATGTTCGGACCTTTTAGGTACTTCATGATGTTAATAGACGCTTTCTCGAAGTGGAGTCATGTATGTCTATTATCTACTAGAAACCATACGTTTGCACGGTTGACAACTTAGATCATACAATTGAAAACTAATTTTCCGGATCACAGAATCCAATCCATTAGGATGGATAATGCCGGAGAATTTATTTCGAAGGTGTTTAATGACTATTATATGAGTATGAGCATCAAAGTGGAACATTATGTACCACACGTGCATACACAAAATGATCTTGCAGAATCATTAATTAAGAGGATCAAGTTGATAGCACGACCATTATTACAGAATTATTTATTGCCTACCTCTTATTGGGGGCACGCAGTGTTGCACGCAACAGCATTAATTCAATTGAGGCCATCTGTTACTCATGAAAAATCACCATTAGCAATGATTTGTGGTACAATATAAAATGTTTTCCACTTACGAAGATTTGGATGTGTTGTATACGTCCCAATTCCTCCGCCTCAGCGAACTTCAATGGGTGCCCAACGAAAACTCGGAGTTTATGTTGACTATAAAATCGCATCCATAATCAAGTATTTAGAGCCATCCACTAGAGATTTGCATACGGCTCGCTTTGCTGATTATATTTTTAATAAAGATCATTTCTCGGCATTAGGGGGAGAAAAATATCTCTCTAGGGATGAATGCCGTGAAATAGAATGAGAAACTAAAAGAATCCAAGGAATGGATCCTCGCACTAAAGAAACTAAACTCGAAGTTCAAAATATCCTCCACTTATAGAGGGTTGCTAATGAGCTGCCAGAAGCTTTCATTAACATAAGAGACGTTGTGAAGTCTCATATACCGGCTGCAAATGCACCTGAAAGAACAGAAATCTCATTTGAAGAGAATGACTATATTGAATTTTAGCCTCCTTCTTCAATGGCAAAAAATGCTAGGAAGAGGGGGAGTGAGCCGGTTACAAGGGCACCAAAGAAGCCTACAGTACAAGTTCAAACTAAAGCTCCTAGGAGACGTTCTACGGAGAATAAGCCTAAGCAAACTACTCAAAAGAATAATATAGAAGGTGAAATCAAATCACATGAAGTGGTGAGACTTGAAGAAGAAAACCTAAGTCAAAATGTGCGCATATTTGATACTCACGAAGGATTACCGAAAATTCCTGATCTAAACACACCTCTGAGTGATGTGTATCAAGAACATGAAAGAAGAAATCTCAATGAATTATGTTGAGACGGGAGTAGTATATAATAGAAAGACAATTAATGTTGACTCATACTTTGCCAATACGGTTGCAACACATATTGACTTGGAATCTGAACCAAAGTCAATGAAGAAATACAAGAAGCGTTCTGACTGGCCAAAGTGGAAAGAAGCAATATGTGCAGAGTTAAACTCGCTAAAGAAAAGAGAAGTGTTTGGTAATGTAAGCCTTACACCAAAAGATATCTTTTAGTTGGGTCATAAATAGGTGTTTGTCAGGAAGAGAAATGCTCAAAATGAAGTGGCTAGATACAAGGCGAGACTCGTAACTCAAGGTTTCACACAGAGACCAGGAATTGACTACGAAAAAACCTACTCTTCCGTAATGGATGGAATTACTTTCCGGTATTTGATCTCATTGGCAATGAATATGAATTTGCAAATGCGACTTATGGATGTCATAACTACATACCTATATGGAACATTAGATACAGAAATCTATATGAAAGTTCCAGAAGAAATCAAAGTCCCAAATGAATAAGAACGCAAATTATATAGTATCAAACTTCAGAAGTCACTATATGGTTTAAAGCAATCTGAAAGAATGTGGTATAACAAACTCAGTAACTTTTTACTGGAGAAAGGATTCTTGAAGAATGATGATTGTCCTTGTGTATTCATTAAGAAATCAGAGAAAGGTTATTGCATAATCTCTGTTTATGTTGATGATTTGAATATCATTGGTACTACACAGGACGTCGAAGATGCATGTTCTTACTTAAAGTCTAAATTTGAAATGAAAGATTTAAAAAAGATCGCATATTGTTTAGGCTTGCAGCTTGAGCATACCCACGAAGGGATATTATTGCATCAATCAAACTATACCAAGAAGGTATCATGAAGATTAAAGCATTATACTCTTTTTTTCTTATGAGTTTTTAATATGAAGTTTTCTCATTAAGATTTTTGATAAGGCAATGCGTGCAATATAAGTGACCACAATATGTGCTCTTTCTCCGTTTTTTCTATTAGATTTTTAAAGAGTTTTTACGAGACATATTTATCGTGATAAAGAGGCCAAGGAGGAGTGTTATAAAACGCTATTGGGTCAGACCCACATTCTAGAAGAAGGCCTCCTGGCCCATATGGGCTTTTTTATCGAATTTGGACCCAACACGAAGTAGAGTTCCTTCCTTATAAATAGTTGAGGAGACACCCCATTATAATTTGACAGAAATACTGAAATAAAGAATTTCGTTTCCTATATTTTTGTGTTTTACTTTTCGTTCTTTGTCGTGATCTTTATACCGTGCGATCTGCCAATAACTCAACAGTTTTATCTGAACCATCATCATCATCACAATCTAACACATGTGTAACCGTGTCATTGAGCATCAACCTAATTTCCGGATCACTGTGTTATGATTTCCCATTCATGGTCATGGGAAAACCAAAGTGGACCGTGGTCCCCCATCATCACTACTACATATATGAAGCTTCCATTTTTTCTTCTTCTAGATAGTGGTAGACTAGTAGTGCTGTCATTCAATCCTTTGAACATTAAGGGAATATTGTATAAACTAAATGGTGATAAAAGGGCCAAGTAGGAACTCGTAGTGCCAACTAGGTTGCGTCATGGCCAAAACATCATTTCGTCATGATACTGAGAATGGAGGACGAATCATTCGGGTCCAGGCTCCCTTCACTCTTGAGCAAAAATCTAAGCTACAAAAAAAATTGCAGTGCTGATCTCTTTACACATTTTCAGACATGAACATTGCGTCGCACTTGAAAAATAAATGTGGACGGATATATTCTGTATGGTGGCCTGAACTGACGGTAAGACTCAGAATCAACGTACCGCACGGACCAGAAATCTCGGTGCTTCTTTGGTTGTAAGCATATGGCCCCACAGGTCAGTGGAATCCACAGTGAAGAAACTTCACTTGCAAAAAGACCCTGTGAAGAATCGAAACGTTAGAAAAGAGGACATGACCAGCTCAAAGCGAAAAAGAACTGTCACGCACAATGACAGTGAACAGCTTGGTTCTGGGCCTACTTTCAGTGAGTAGGAACGGTAACTGCACGAGTGAAACGGGATCAGCGACCCAGGGGCAGATTCGTAACTGCGCATGATGTGACAACTGTACTGTAAGCCCGTGTCTTTTATTCCAGGCAGAAAGTAGTATAAAACCATGTTTCCAGCTAAACCCTTGGAAAAAAATATTACTGTCATTAAAAACACTCGCCAAAACAAGGAAGGAATTTCTCTCTCCTCATGAAATCTTTCTCTCTTTCTCTTCAATCCATCCCCAAACCCCTCCTCGTCTTCACTCTCGTCACTCCCTCCGCGTCGCAATCATTCGTGGGGCGCGCTTCACTACAAGCAGAGCAATCCTCCCCGAATTCGTGTGGCTTCAACTCTCGCCACCCGGATTTCGTCAAGATTGAGTAATCACCCTCTCCCTCCCGAATTCTGTATTTCTTTCCATCTTGGTCCCGCGCGGCTTCTTCCCAATCCGTCGCCCTCGACCTCGTCGCCCGCCACTAACTGGACTCATTCGCCCATCCACCTGTCCTCCTAGCTTCCATCGCCATTGCCGGCTCTTTCTGCTCAAGCCGCTTCCTGTTTCTTTGGACCCTGCCGGGCGTAAATGCGCGTCCTTGCAGAGGATTTCTGCCCCCCAAATCTCGTCCTTTTTTCCTAAGAATTAAGAGCAGAGCGAGATTCTTTCATGGGCACCGCTCCTGATAGTACTGCTCATAGATGAGGAGGAGAAGCGCGTCCTCCTGACACTTCATCCGTCCGGCTGCTCCGAGCCCTGCCGATGGGCTTCTTGATCTGCGCGTTCCTCCTCCATCTGCTCTTCTTGAGGTCGTCTTCTCCAGCGGCGGCGCAGTCGCAGCCGCTCTCGCCGGCGCGGATGCTCGACGCGACGCTGCAGGACTACGCGTTCCGGGCCTTCGTGCGCCCGCGCACCGGCATTGTCTTCAACGCCACCCTGCCGGCCAACCTCACCGGCATTGCCGTCTCCGCGCTCCGCCTGCGCAGCGGCAGCCTCCGCCGGAAGGGCTTCCCGGGCTACTTCGAGTTCGACATCCCCACCGGCGTCATCGTGCAGCCGCACGTCGAGCGGGTGGTGCTCGTGTACCAGAGCCTCGGCAATTGGTCGGACTTCTACTACCCCATCCCCGGGTACACCTACCTCGCGCCGGTGCTCGGGCTGCTGGTCTACAACGCCTTCGACTTGACAGCGGTGGGATTGCAGGAGCAGAACATCATCGTGACGGAGAGTCCGATTTTGGTCACTTTCAGCAATGTCAGGGAGGTGCCGGCAGGGGGTGCATCGCCGCGGTGTGTCTACTTTGATTTGAATGGTGTGCCGCAGTTCAGTGACCTCAACGAAACCAATGTGTGCTCCACGTATCGCCAAGGGCACTTCTCAATTGTGGTGAACTCCAGTGCGGTTCCTCCTGCTCTGGCCCCGCCGCCATCTGGCGCAATCGCTCCACCTGTACCGCCCGCAGGAGGTCATGGGAAGAAGGGAAGCTCCAATGCTTGGAAGATTGCTGGCAGTGTGGTTGGTGCCGCGCTAGGTTTAGGGCTGTTGGCTTCCATCATGATTTGCTTGGTGATGCATAAAAAGCATAAGAAGCTTGAGGCGATGGAACGGAATGCAGAGGTTGGGGAGACATTCCGGATGGCACAAGTTGGACATTCTCAGGCACCTGTGGCGTCCGGGACACGGACACAACCAGTCATTGAGAATGATTATGTTGCATAGTGGATTTTTGGGTTTTCTGCAGATTTCTGGTTACAAGGTTTGTAGATGGTGGATAGAGATGGAATCGTCGCCTGAGGCAGCAAATGTTCCTTATCCGTGAGGTTGGTGCCGGCAGCTAGTTAGAGCTTAGCTTCTGTGCATTCTTTTGGTGGTGCGGATGTTCAGTTTCCGACTGCAGCAATAGCTATTGTTCATGTTCATAGTTGCCTTGTTCATATGTGAGAAGTTCCTTTCATCTCCAAGCAAGCAGTGGAGGAGAAGCGTATGTCATGTCTGATTTGGGGTCCTCAGTACATTTTTTGGGTTGCTGTATTCAAAAGAAAATGGGATTGGCAATAAAGCTGAGGTAACATCATGGCATCGCCCTGTCCTGTGTTGGTGAAATTCATTTATCAAGTTTCAGTTATTATTTTTGCGCCATTTGACTTTCATGTTTAGATACATGTTAAGCTTATGTACATTGTTCACTCATGTAGTTTTTGTGATTAATAGTTTTCATTTTAGCGATTCATATTTTGTTGTCATTATTGGGCTTTTGTGCTTCGAGAGAACCTTCCATTATTATCTGGGAAACATAACTAATTCCTACCTTTTAGCTGCGTAGTAACGCTAGACTCCAATTTTACCAGATTGTCATGATTACTTTTCTAATTTATAGCAAACCAAACTCTGTTTTTACCGATACTGAATTTCCTTACATTTTAATTTTCAATGGCACAATGTAAGCATTTTTAGTAAACAATATAAGTAGGTATATTATGATGAGACAGAAAAATTGTATCCAAGAATACGAATGGCAAGGTTTCTCCTTTTCAACTGGTAATAATATTCAGGATGATCCACCATTATCAAGGTAGTTAAATATCACAGGTTTGAAATAGGGGGTGAATCTGTGGTGCCCAGTGCCTAGATGATCGTGAAGAAGATTTTTTTTTTACAATTTGGTGTAAATTCTTTCCAGAACTGCCTGTGTTTAATATTGCCCATCAGTATTACCAACACCGAATCATGAAAGAGGAACCTGTTAAATACTACAGTTTAGTTTAAGTGTTTAACATATATACTCGGACTCTGCAAGTTGTTTTGCTAGAAATGTTTATTGCATCAGAAGATGGCATGAACAATCTACAGTCTAATATAAGAGAGGGCTGACTACCATAACTTTAAGCCAACACACTTTTAGAGCAAACAGAGTTCTTTTGGGCTACACTTTGCATCTGCATGTTCATAGCTGTAGTTCATCGAGTAGAGGGCAAACGTGATTGCTAGTTCACATAGGTACTTAAAAGTCCTTTGTATATGGTGCTGAAGCAATCAAGCAACCATGAGTAGTAAACTAGTAGCACTTGCTGCATTCACAAGCATATGTATCTGGGATAAATAATTTGTACACACGTGACTGGCATCTGGCATCCTGCAATGGCTGGCTCCTGGACAGATGAGATGACACCAAGTATGGCAGCCAAGGCAAAGCTTAATCTGACGAACTACTAGAGGTTGCTAGAACAAGTAGAAGCAAGCTCGCACCAGGATGGTGCTTTGGAGAAACAGGTTTCTCAAGGTGAAGTTTGATTGCTTTCTTCCTTTGCTGGAGAAACCAGGATGAAGGGAGAACAAGGTAGTATGATATGAGCCGAGAAAATGGCGTAACTTTGCTTTGGTGGATTTGTTTGTGTCAGACACAATAGAGCTTTTTTGGAGCTGGTGCTGGCGCCTTTGGCATGGTAGCGGAATCTTTGCTGTCACTGCAAGAACTCAAAGTCACACAGCTCATGTGCGCTGGCTGGCCGGCCTGGCCGCCCCATGTCCTAGCTCTGGAATGTATGTTTGTTTGTTTTCTAATGTGAGCAGCAGCAGGTGTTTGCTGGATGCTAGTGCTGTGCTCAAGTGTACCGGAGTGCTAAATTTATCAGACAGTGCACGGTTTCTTGTGTGTCGAGTAACTCACTAACTCGTGAGCTTTATCTATGTTGGTCCAACTCCAACTGTCCATGGTTTCTTGTGTATCCACTATCCAGTCCATGGTTTATTGTGTATCCAGAAAAACTGCTCCTGGAGTCAAAAGAGAAACCGGCGGCGGCGGCTATGTTTGCATTGGAATAGGCTGACTGAATTGATCTGGTTACATAGGACAATTTATTACCTAGGATAAATGGAAGTAGAAGCAGTTAGAGCTGTGAACAGTGAAAAGAAAGGACTGATGCCCAACATTATGAGACATACTCGTTGCATATGCAGCAGCACGCAATTAACAGGTCGATGTGAGTGTTTGAAATCACTCGTTTTGGCATTACGGAACAAGGCAGGTAAAAAGGTTACTTGTTTTTTTACTACTGTGAGATGGGGCCTTATTGAAACTTGGAATAGTAGGTGTGTCTGCTGTGGTGGTCCGTGAACTATGCGACTAATGCAGGGAGGGATCAGATGGTTGTTTAATTAAGAGGGTGGCCCATGGTTTTGAAATAAATTAAAGTAGGATTTGATAGTTCTTTCACTGGAGTTTGAATGGAGATGTGGTGTTTTGGCGCCAGTCGTAGAGTAGTATAGTAGTTAAAGAGGAGGTCGGTGGTCATCATCACCATACAATAATACTAGTACCAGACAGCAAATGATCTACGTAGTAGTATTCTGGTGCGATACACCTGTACTGTAACTTGGTTCAATAAATATAAAATGGAGATCAGCCGTCCTTCCCGTTCAGGTGTCGGCAGGAAGTCACCTGGAGGCGACACGAATCCATTGACGCGCTGCATCCGCATGATAGTATGACCTAACAACAAAAAGTGATTTTGTTAGCCACAGAGAAGGAATCAGATTAATCAATCATAAAAAACATCCAACAAAAACCATTAAAAGTCTTGAGGCTGAAGATGGGTTCATTGTTTTGGGCCTTGGGCTGCTTGATAGTAGTCTTTGGGTGAACGAACCATTTTACGTCGTGGACTTTTTGGGCTTATTTCTAGACGATGCTGGGCTGGGCTGGTGGCTTAGTAGTAGTAACACTTTTTTTTTTGTGTAGTTTTGCAACGGATAAAAAAAGCTGATGTAGCTTCACATATGGCTATGTCTTGGATCCGGAGCCATCAAAATGCCAGTCTTACCACCACAGGGAGATGCATGGAAAGTGTTTACAACATCCCATCTCATTCATGTAAGAGAGTAAAATGAGTTGTGCACATGAACGAGGTTGAGAGAACATACAAAGAGCATATTATATAATAATACAAATCGCAAAGCAAAATTCCTAGAGAAGCTGAGGATGGGACAAAGGAGAGAACTTGTATTTGTCCATCACTGTATACGATGACATGACCGGTGACCTCCCCCATTAGCTTTCCTCGAGCTCCGTGCCTAGGGCATCATCATTTCACGCTCAATTGAAGAGTGTCCAGCAACAAATTTGACCTTTCACGTTGTTCTCATCATTTCGTTACCACGGTCATGTCACGCGCCCTCCCGTCCCGCCAGCACCATGACACTCCTTGAGACAGCTCTAAAATGCCACCTAGCTGAATGTTACTAGAAATTAAAGTTCAATTTATCAAGGTCAATGGTTACTGTACAATGTTTAGTATACCAGCCTCCGAGAGTTGACATCACAAGACTTTCAATTATTAGTGGTGTTTTCAGAAAGATAATCGGGACCATTCATTTGAGAAAAGAAAACCCTTTTTGTTCACCACCACCTCATTGCTTTTGCAACTCCCCTTTCTTTCTCGTCTTTGATCTGAGAACAGAACGGAAAACTGCATCAATCGAGTAAAGATCTGGATGGCAGTAGGAACCATTGAGTGCATAATGAAGTGCGAGATATATTCTTGTTGGTCGATCAATCAGGTGACAGAGTTTTGCACGAACACAACGCCTCTTTGATTTGTGAACCAAGGGAATGATACTTCCTCCTCCATCACGAGCGTGCTTCGGATCTATCTGCTCAGTCCAGCAAGCAATCAATCGACTGTGGTCTACCCTGCTAAAACTCTTTTTCTCCCTTGTTCACTGCGAAAAAAAAAGGTAAAAGCGACAGAGGCCACCGATGTCCGTCCGCTGATCATCAACCGAACCGACAAAGGTGGTAGGTGCATCAAAATCATTTCTTCAGCGACAGCCTTCCACGGTGGATTTACTACAGTACTCTACAATATGATACTCCAGCAAGTTACTAATAGTAGTACTTTGTTTTTCATTGTCTATGGATTTACTACCAGCTTCATCTGTATAACCTACAGCTGCATTGTCATCTCTTTTTTTTTAAAGCATTATCTTCTCTTCAGTACTTTATCATGACCGGCAGCCAATCCACGAGCAGATTTGCTCCTTCTCGAATAAAAACTGAGGAAAGCTTTGTTATAATACCGCATTATCCTGCTTGTAGAAAAACCGAAAAAACGTTCTAAGAAATTTTGCATAAGCCTACATTAGAAACAGTCACAAATGGATCAAGTCTCCCTTGAAGCACCAACAGACTGACAGAAGACCAGGCTTTGTTCCCTAGTCATCCAACTATTGCTCCTATGGGTTCCCCCTCATGTCACTTTCCTCTGTTTTCTGCTGCTAATCCCCCATATCGAGACAGAATACTCTGTCTGCTGCTGTCGTCTTGTTACTGTTCAACAGAAATCTGTTAATACCACGCGCCGACGACCAGCCGTCATTCTTTCCACCCGTCCTTTTCCAGCGTCTCCTTCGCCATTGTTCACATTCGAGAAAGAGGAAGAAACAGAAAGAGGAGAGGAAGGAGACAGGAGGTGCTGAGGTCCATCAGCGATGACGCTGCGTTTCCCTTCTTTGCCGCCTCGTCCCCGCGCTTACTGCAACCCCATCAGCACCAGGAGGTGAGGATCCCATTTCCTTTTTCTTTTCTTCGAGTTCGATGGGTTTTTGCATACTTTGGATTTGGGAAACAAAATGCGGGCAGGATCTTAGTGATTTTAAATCAACTAACTTTCCACTGCGGTGGCTCATATTTGCATCGCATTCGCCCCAGTTGGGTCCAAATGTCATTTACCTATTTTCAGTGTTTCAGGACCATGCGAAAGATTAACCAGTTTCTAGACAAAGTTGTGGAAATTATGGGCTTACTATTAGCTAGCCGCATTGACACAATAATTTGTTTCTAGTAGTTTTTCGGCATTTCCTTTTTCTTCTGGCTAAAGATTGTTTCACCCATATCCATTGTTATTCAGAATCAAGACCTGAATGTATGCCTCTCTGAATCAAGTTACCTGTCAAAATAGGTGCTTCAGTACGTTCTCGAAAAGAAACATAATATTTTTTTTATCGGTGCTGTTTAATTTGTCAGATAAAATAGTATTTTTTCACTCCTTAGTGTTTTTAGGAGTGTGCAGAAACTCTGTTATGTTTATATTGTATGAATTCAGATGCAAATCTTTGCATCTAAATACTTACAAACACATTCTTTTGTGCAGGATATTTTCGGATGTTGCTGAGGATGTAACGGTATCTGTAGATTGCCAATCTTTTCTACTACGACGAGGTGTTTATTTATTTTTATACCTTGACTTGTCAGTAGCATCTTTATTTTCTATTTCTTTTCCCCTAGAATTTCCATGCCCGTTTTACTTGTAACTTAACTTTACCTTTAGTAGTCAGCCTGTTGAGGTGATTGTTGGGCAATTGCTCAGTCAAGCAGTTGCATTTTTATTTGCAAGCAATTAAATCCCAGACTACACCTTGCATGACTAGATACAGTGATATATCATATTTAAGTATTCCACAGCAGTGTCACTTTGAAGCAAATTGACCAAGTCTGGAACCAACATTTGTGATATACCGATGACATTAAAAATGACCTTGGATCCTTGCAAATCTGGCGTTGACACAAGCATAGAGTTTTTGTCTACTTTTCTCAGAATGCCACTAGTTATAGTTGCATAAATATGCCTGTGGAAGAAAGAATTGAATATCAACTTCTATATGTCTGAGAACTAGATTTCAGACCTGATAGAGATTTCTGATCATTTGAAAGGCTGAAAAGTAAAATTAACAGGAAAATCACGAAATTCACTGTTACATGTATGGGAACATATTTTTAATTCACGAAAGTTGGAGCTTGTAAATGTACCAGGGGGAGCTTTAGCATTTGAACTTGCTGCCAAGTTCTGTTATGGGAGTAATTTTGAAATAACTACAGGAAATGTGGCTCATCTCCGCTGCGTTGCAGAATTCCTGGAAATGATTAAAGACTACAAGGAGGAGAACCTCATTGTTCGGACAGAGACTTAAATGATATTGTATTCAAGAACCTGGATAAATCACTAGAAGTTCTTCGTGGATGTGATGGATTGGATCCGGTGGTAGAGGAAGTGGGGCTTGTGGATTGGCGTGTTGATGTGATTGCGCTGAATGCATGTAAGGAGCAGCTGGTTTCTGGCTTGGCTCACTTAGAATGTGATGGGGGATCCGGAAAGTTGCATATGCATTGCCAGGATTGGTGGGTTGAAGACCTTTCTTCACTGAGAATCGATTACTATCGGCGTGTGATTGCTGCAATGAGGAGAAGTGGGGTGAGGCCAGAGAGTATCGGCACCTCTGTTGTGCACTATGCTCAAACATCTCTGAAAGGCATCGAAAGACGGCATGTACGGGATTCTGGTCCCGTTGTTGGTGGAGACAACCAGAGAGTGATCGTGGGAACGCTAATTGATCTGGTGGCAAAACATCACAACTGTTACTTTAGCGTTCTTGTTTGGTATGCTGAGAATGGCGATAGAAGTTGACGCAGGTCTAAAGTACAGGATGAAAATCGAGAAAAGGATTGGTCTGCAGCTTGAGATGGCATCACTCGATGATCTTCTTATCCCCTCGGTACAGACAAGTGACTCAATGTTCGACATTGACACTGTCCATCGCATACTGGTGAACTTCTTGCAGAGGATTGATGAGGACGATTCAGAAGAGTTGTTACCTTGCGGATATGATTCCGATGGACTGAAGTCTCCGAGCCACAGTTCAATCCTGAAGGTTGGAAGACTGATGGATGGTTACCTCGCAGAAATAGCACCGGATCCATATCTGAAGCTGCAGAAGTTCATGGCTCTTATCGAAATTTCTGCTAGTGCAGTAGTTTAATATACAGACTAGATTCAGTGACACTGAGTTCCATATTCTGACTCGAATGTATCCTGAAACTAGTAACAACCTCCAACAACACTACCAACTTGTGATCCGAAAATCAGATGTATAAGATGAAGTAGAATAAATTTATCTGATAACTGTAATACATTTTCTTGTGTCTAATTAAAACTTACCTGGCCAATATTTATGGCTGATCATATTTAGCCTTTTATGTTTGTGATCGTATTTCAAATTCTGATCAGATATGTACTGGAACTAGTAACAAAGCAAAATAACACTAATAACTTCTGATCAGAAAGTGAAATGCACAAGATCAATAGGATAAACTTGGGCTAATCACTGGAATAAATTTGTTCTGTATCTGATTAAAACTTACCTGACCATTTTTCTATGACCGATCAAATTCAGGCGCACCCGTCTCTTACAGATTCGGAATAATGCAAGAAGCTGTGCAATCTTTTCTTGTTCTTTGGTGTTTCTGCTAGCAGTAGTGCAGCATACACACTTGATTCAGTGATATTGAACTTCATGTTCTGGCTCAATTATGTCCTGAAACTAGTAACAAAGCAAAACAACAATATTAGTGAAATGTACAGGATCAGTATAAACTTTAGCTGATCACTGTAATACATTTGCTATGTCTGACTAAAACTTACCTGACCAATATTTATGGCTGATCATATTTAGCCTGCTGTGTTTGTGATCATAGTTCAAATTCTGGCTCAAATGTGGCCTGAAACTAGTACCAAAGCAAAACAACACTAGTAACTTCTGATCAGAAAGTGAAATGTGTAAGATCAACGGAAGAAACTTGAGCTGATAACTGGAATAAATTTGTCTTCTTATCTGATTATAAAACTTACCTGACCAAGTTTTGTGTCTGACGATGGGCTGTATTTGTTTGTGATGATAGTCAGGCACATGGATTTAAAAACCGTCAAAAACCAGTCGAAAACCGCGATTTTCAGTAAAACCGGTCCGGTCCGGTTTTACCAGACAACCGGTTTTTGGTTCGGCAAAATTCAAAAATTTGGAAATTTAAAAAAATTTGTAATAAAAATATGTAAAAAAGCTATAGAAAAAATTATGAATTATGGTAAAAGAATATCATAAAAATAATCATGTTTTACAGCCCAAAAAAATCAATGAAGAATAAATAAAGAAAACATAATAAAAAACAGAAAATATAACCTCACTCCCTCCTTCCCTTTAATCCGGGTAGTTAATCTCCTTCATGCAGGCGATGTGCATGCAGGCGTGCAGTTAGGAGAGAAATTAGCATTAGATAAATTGATTAAATCCAGTAATTAGCATCGAATTAAGAGAAAATTAGTTAAAGCGAGTAATTAGCACCGGATTAGGAGAGAAATTAAAGCAGAGTTAATGTGTGGCAATTTGATGCATGCCGATTTTTTCGTGCATGTAGGTGGATGCGGTTGGACATGCAGAGAGTAAATAGCATCGTGATATGGAGAAATTAATGCAAACGTTTGACATTTGGGTGCATGCCGATTTTTACATGCATGCATGCAAATAAGAGCCCAACGGATGCATGCGGAGTTTAAGGAGTTAAAAGGTTTCATGTACACGTTTTTTGTGACAGTTTGACCGATAAACCGATAAAACCGGTCGGTTTATCGGTGAAACTGTCTGATTAACCAATTTTCAATTTAAATCATGTAGTTTTTGAAATTTAACCGGCTAGCTAACCGGTTTCACGGTTTTCATCAAACCGACCGGGACCGGTTTAACCGGTTAAAACGATATTTCAATCCTTGGTCAGGCACACCCGTCTCTGACGGACTCGGAGTGCAAGAAGCTGCGCAAGCTGATGGAGTGGCAGAAGGTGTCGCAGGACGCGTGGAGCCACGCGGCGCAGAACGACCGGCTGCCCGTGCAGATGGTGGTGCACGTGCTCTACTTGGAGCAGCTCCGCCTCAAGTCGTCCTTCTTCTCCGGCGGCGGCGTCTCTGGCGTGTGCGACAGGAAAGAATGGAACCGGCACACCTGCAGCTCGAACTGAACTTGAAATCAGATGAGAAAGAATGGAACCGGCACTGATGATCGAAACATATCGTGATTCAAAGTCTCTTCTGCAAGGTCGTGATCGAAACATCACCGTCGCGCTACTCTGTCGAACCATCGCCATCGAATTCGAGATCTCCGTGCCGCTTCCGCGCAAAGAGACCGTCGAATCGGCGCCGTTTCTCCCCCGCAGTCAACCGCCTCCGCGCAACGATGCCGCACCTCCTCAAGGATCTCTGCAGAGACAGGGCACGGCGCGACCGCGCCGGTCGCCGGGTGGGAACGAGGGAGGGAGTTGGATGCATATGTTTCTCATAAAAAAGGACCTATTTGCATATATTCGGATCACGATTAAGCCCGTTCTCAGTGCCCTCTTTCATTTCATAGTTTTTAAGTGTGACACATCAACTTTCTAATCTTATTTAATGGAATGAAATATCATCTCTCAATGCACACTTTCATTTCACAGTTATATAAGTTTGTTAGAAAATTAAATTATTGCTAGTTGGCTTTCAATTATTGGTTGAGGGTGTTCAATATGAAAGGAAATACTCTCAGTGCATTTTCATTTGGCTTTCATTTTTTTAGAAAGAGCATCAACATCCTTTCATGAGGATGAAAGACATCTCTCCTCTTTCATATTAAATTCCTTATTATATCATTTTTTTTTGTTTATATGACAGCTAATTAATGCTAAATGAAAGACCCACTGAGAATGACCTAATAACTATGATCTAAGTTAGGGTGTATTTACATATATTCGGATCACAGTTAATAATCACGATCCAATTTAGAGGGCTAAATATAAATAGTTACATCACGGTCAATAGTCGCGATCCAATTCAAGAAAACTATTTGTAAATGTTGTTTCTTTTGACCCCGATCCACACCTACGCGTGTTGTCCCTCCCCGTTGGATCAAAGCGTGCGGTCCGGATGGAGTCAGAGTAGTCAACGATCTCCCTTCTTCGTCAACTGAATCGAAAAGGAAAAAAAAAAAGGCCAGGTCGGACGCCATGACCGCAGAGTAGAAGACCTTCTCGTTTCGCCTCCTCGTCTCCGTCTCCGACCCCGAATCTCGACCTCTCCGTCGCGCTCGCGCGGTGCCGCTGCCCTCCTCCCTCTCCCGGCACTCCTCCGTTCGCCACCGTCGGCTGCATGCTCCGATCACGCCGCTACGGCCTCGCCGAGAAATCCCCTGCTCATACGCTTCACCCCTGAGGAATGCTCTGCTCTCTCTATCCGGTATATTAAGCATTCTCTCCTGCGGCTCCCACACATTGCAAAAGAGTTGGACATTTTGAACTCTGAAGCTTAGCTGACCTAATCCCAATGTCCCATCAAAGCTGATAACGAGGTGAGCTAACTGTTCATACTTTAGCGAACATGGTGTTTGTCACATCGTGTTCAATTGATCCAAAGTCAGGCAGCAGGAATGTCAACCATGATTACTATACATTGTGCGTTATTTACTTCTGGACTTCGCCCCTCTGAAGCCATGCATGAGCTTCAGGTGCTGTGCTAAGCAACAACTTCCTGCTCCAACATGACCAGTTAGCAGTAATTGGACTTTTGAGATCATACATATAAAGAGTTAGTGTTCATTCATGTTTGCTGACAAGGGCTATCACATGTGACATGTATATGAGCTTGTGTGTGTGTGTATATATATATATATAGGAGGCCTTTTTTCTACTCCCAGGAGTAGCTACTCCCATGTATATATCTCACAATCTAAAGAGTATCATTACATACTTGAGGTTTATAAATTAAGTATGTAGTCATATTAGAGGGTATGTGGATATACTCACTTTTTTTGTTGGGATACATAAAGTATGAAGACATACTCACTTTTATATAGTAGTAAATACGATATATGTTCATATGCTTATAACTTAAAGACCCTTTCAAAAATTTTATGATTATCACTTTTAAAAATTTTATTTTAAATATATGTACATACTCAAAATGATAAATAGGTATGAACACATACCCAAGTTAGATTTTTTAACATGAAAGTAACTACACTTAGGAGTAGAATGAATTTTTCATATATATATATATACACACGCGCGCGACGGAAGGAGCTTGTCATTGTCATCTTTTCATCCTAAAAACTCCTGCTAAAATAGCTAGTCTCGCTAATTGTTTTCTTTTTGGCAAAGAGGCTGTTTCAAAGACTGCTTGAATTAAGATGGGTAACCCCGCCATAGTTTCTCTTAAAAAAATACATGTCACTACTGCTGCACTTCTCAACCTTTCGCCTCCTACTTCACTGGTCATATCGCCCGTTCCTCACCACATCGAGTCATCGACGGGCAATTGAGTACTGGTGGTGATAAGGGGTCCCAAATTTCTTTCTCCACCGACCAACGACCGTTTTCCCGCTAACCCATCACCGTCGCGCTTCTCTTTTGAGTTCCATCGGCTTCGAGATCATCGAGTTGTCACTGTTACTGTCGATTTGAGTGGTGTTCCGTCTGGCATCTTAAACTCAAAAGTTGTTTCATTCAACCTTTTTCTCATAGATAACGATGATGTGTGCTCTTCTGACATTTTCTAACAGGATGGTTGTTACATTGTTTTCGAATTCTCCAGTCAGGCTCTAGGTATGTCAACGGGGCAGCAGCCATGCATCAACTTCTCCCCTTCTCAAGCCACGGGTGTTGGGCAGAGCAACAACTGCTCCAACATGACCAATTAGCAGCGAATGATTTTTTTTTTTGAGATTATATAGAAAAATGTTAGTCTTAATTCATGCTTCAGTGGCGCTTCACATGTATAGGGAGTTCACTATGTTGATCTTTCCATCTAAAAAATTTACCCACCAACATCGCTTTCAAACAGCCTTTAGCAAAGTACATGGTGCTCAACATAACCATCAAACTAGCCGACTCCTTCCTCTTCCTATTTCCGCTCACCTTCTTAATCATATCCCTCCTCAAAAATTTTCATCTTTGACGTCGTTCTGACCGTTGTGAGTTAGGCTGGCTTGTCAAAATAAGGTTGGTGGAGCCGATAAAGAAGGGTATCAATGCCTCGTCGCTGTCGATGACGTGTGTCACCTCCCACCAGCATGCAGTGCGCGAGGGGGCTAGAGAATACGGTGACCTCACTCACTAGATCAGATGATGGGCGGCAACTATACGACAGAGCCCACACAAAGCCTTTTTGGAAAAGGCATAGGAGAACGACATCGATGAGGCATGGAAGTGAGGAGGTGAGCGAAAGCATGAAGAGGAAGGAGTCCTCTGGCCTGATGGTCATGGTGAGCAGCATACTTTGCTAAAGGTTGTTTGAAAGCGATGTTGATGAGTGAAGTGGTGTGGGGGTGGGAGTGCTGAAATAGGAAGTCTAGCGTACTACAGTCCACCGATTTGGAAACTGCCGTACCAAATATTATTTCATATTGTTAGAGCATTTTCGATGGTCTCTATAAATTTTACTCGCTAAAAACTGATTTTAGATATTCCTAAATGTGTATCGAGAGGAAACCATGTATGCGTTTTTATTCTAAAGGTTTGAATGAATTTTTGCTAAGAAAAATCTACAGTTTTGATCCTATTCATAGGTTATTATTTATATAATTTCATATTTTTACCCTAGTTCACTGTGATGTATATTGTCCGTCCACGTTGGTTGGATCAAGGTGTACGATCCGGATGGTCAACAATCTCCCTTAATCCACTGAACCAGAAAAAGAAAAAGAAGAAAAAAAACAGTAGGTCGGACGCCAGAAGCCAATGGCCGGAGACCTTGTTGTTGTTTTGAACTGAATCACTGGCTCAACTCTGCTTCGATGCTACGCTGTGCCACCTCTGCTTTGATTTGATAGTACTAGTGTGGTAAACGAAACCGGCTGTGATAAATAAAGAACAGAAGGAGAGTATGGTACATATTTTTTAAGAAAAAAACAAGCAGTAAAACATACTCGGCGTTGATGACTGGAAGAAGAGGGTGATCTGCTATGAGTGGAATCACAGAAACAAATATGTGCTTTGATATACAAGGAACGAGAAGTAGAATTGACAAACAAAAAAAAAATCTCTGCTTTGATCACTGACATGATTCGACGGGCGGCGATCTCCTTGACGTGGTGCTCGATGGCGCCAGCGAGTGCGTAAAAAATATACTCCTTCATCCCCCAAAACGATGTTCTTCCAACCAACAAAAAATGATCATGGTAGTATCAACAATAGTGTGCCTGCATGCATGTAGTGTATTCTTTTTTCTTCGTAGAAAAAAAAGGAATTCTGTAGCTTTATGATACTTTTATCGATTTTTTTTAAAGGAATTCTCTAGCTTTATGATTTTAATATCGAATATAGCTAGAGTTCATGAGCGAAAAAAAAATCAAAAATGAAAACTGTGTGAAAATGGGCTGGGCTGCACGCTACTCTTCTACAGACGAACAAAGCCCATGTTTGCGCATGACAGTGGCATGGTGGTGTTTAAATAAATTTTGTAAGGCTCTTGGTTTTCTGCCCCCGTTCCCGTGGGGGGTTAACGAACTACAAACATTTATAGTCTAACAAATAATTCGATTTTTGCTGAGAAACAAAATGAAATTATACTTTTATTCATTTCTGAAGCCTGCAATTATATATATAAAAAAACATGAGCATGTTTACCTCGAGAGAAAAAGCCAGGTTGGTGGGACGTTTCCGCTGTTCCATGCAGCCACAGGGAAGGAAAAATAGACCTGCCCGTCTTTCATGTCATTCACGCAGCGAGATGCAGTTGTATGTAATCATCTACTATCTCTGTCCCATAAAGAATGTCAATTTTAACTTTTAAATATTATGTTTGACCTTTCATCTTATTTAAAAAAATTATATAAATATTAAAATAAATATGTCATGATTAAAGTATCTCTGATGATAAAATTAATTATAAAAAAATAAATAATATTTGCACATAAAAAATAAATAAAACAAACAATCAAATACAATATCAAAAAGTAAAAAACAACGCTCTTTATAGAACGGAGGGAGTAGAAATAAGATCCAGTCCCGTGACAGGTCATATCGGGGATACATTGACAGCTTTGGAGCGCCCTCTCCCAGTGAACAATGCTAAGTCATTTCTGAAACTCCTCGTCTTAGCTCATGACAAATGCCTAAAAGTCTGCCTCAAACACTTGAAATTCTCTCCAACCTGCCACAACAACCGCATGAGACTCTTATACGGATCATCATCAGTGTACAGAGCAATAGAAGCATCATCAGAAGAAAGTCTGTTGGATGCTTCCCGGTAATTTTCTGCAACTTTTCTGTAGTACCTGCATTTGAGCACAAATCACACAATTTTATCATTCAGATGATTGCGATGCTTATAACAAAAATTAACTTGATTTCATATGTTCAACGTCACTTCCGTTTCTGTTGTTTAAAAAATATCCATCAAGACGTTCCTCTTCAGCAGGGCTGTGTGCATTGCAGTTGAGGATTGAAGACGCGGTTCCCTTCCTTTTGAATAAAATATAAATAAACACATTATATTCTCAGTCATTTGGTGTTGAAGCCACCCCAGTAAACCCACGTGGGGTCCTCATCAAACCATAAAATACAACTCATTCTTTGACCGAATCGGCGTCGGAGAAGAAGGACGCCGCCTCGCCGTCGGAGTCCGACATTATGCTCATTTAGTCAACCGGCCGGGAACGAAGGTCCTCTCCTGTCTCCACTGCCTCGGCGGAGCCTCACACGTTTGCTGATATGGAGATGGAGGTAGGATTCAATTCAAATTATTTTGATTCAGCATTTTCAGAGTGATCTTAATTAGACGTTGTTGCCGATTTCTTTTTCTTGTAATACGTAGGAGGGCGTCACAGCACATACTATAATGGATGTGTATCCCAAAGAGAATGAGGCGACGACCAAGGATCTGGTGGGAAACATGGATGCGTCGACGGCGAGAGACTCAGAGCCTGACATGTTTACGCGGGTGCTTCATCAAACGCTTTTCGGAGATAGGGATGCCACACGGGAGATAGGGATATTCCGTCGCTGACGCTGACACCGATGGACGCCGCCACCAAGGAGGATCCGATAGGTAGGATACATGCGCTGATGCTGGAGACTGACTCGGAACTTTTCTTTTGATTCAACCATCTGTTTCTCAACTCAGCGACGACCACCCTGACGACAAGGCGCTAGCCAAGAAGGACGAAATGCAAAATGCCCATCCTGAAGGCACTAGTGGAGAATCGATGCGCCCATGTTGTTTTGTTATGATATCGATGTAGGGGATACTCTATCCCAAGTGTTTTGATTCAGCATTTTTCGAGTGGTTTCTATTTGGAACCCAGGTTTTTCCACTGTAGTATTCAATAACACTCGGTCCTCCAAACAATCAGAAATCTCTTCGGATCGAAGACCTGTTTGTTGCCTCTCTGTTATTTCTTTTCAATACTATGTAATATATAAGCTCCTTATTACTTACAATCCTGGTCAGCCTGTGATCTATTTATCTTTCTTCCCGTTTGTTTGTACTGGCTATATATATGTATATATAGTTAATCCTAATATCATGGATCACGTATTGCATTTGATACATTCCTCCACAACCGTAGTCCAACACTCAAACAGCTCAGACCTCACTGAAATTTCAACTCGTAACAACCTGGGAGGTGAAATAGTACGAGTGAGTAGTCTGCAGGGGATTTCTCGGCGAGACCGTAGCGGCGTGATCGGAGCACGCAGCCGACGGTGGCGAGTGGCGGAGTGCCGGGAGAGGGAGGAGGGCAGCGGCACCGCGCGAGCGCGACGGAGAGGTCGAGATTCGGGGTCGGAGACGGAGACGAGGAGGCGAAACGATAAGGTCTTCTACTCTGCGGCCATGGCGTCCGACCTGGCCTTTTTTTTTTTTTCCTTTTCGATTCAGTTGACGAAGAAGGGAGATCGTTGACTACTCTGACTCCATCCGGACCGCACGCTTTGATCCAACGGGAAGGGATAACATGCATCGGAGTGGACCAGGGTCAAAAGAAACAACATTTACAAATGACCTCCTAAATTGGACCGCGATTCAATTATTTATAAATCATTTAGCCCCTTAAATTCGATCGCGGTTATTGACCGCGATCCGAATATATGCAAATACATCTTAATTTGGATCGTGATCCGAATATATGCAAATAGGCCCATTTTTGTTTGAAACATTTGCTTCCAGCCCCCTCGTCCGCACCTGGCGACTGGCGCGCGGCGGCGGCCGGGACGCGCCGTGCCCTGTCCCTGCAGAGATCCGTGAGGTGCGGCATCGTTGCGCGGAGGCGGTCGACTGCGGGGGAGAAATGGCGCCGATTCGTCGGTGTCTTTGCGCGGAAGCGACATCGTTTCTGTGACGGACCTCCCTCCTCCTCCAAGCCGGGCGCGCTGAGGCCAATTCGTTCCGTTCCCCCGGCTGCCGGATCGGCGTGGTTCTCCTCGCTGCCCTCGTCTGCCGGATCTGCGTCGTCGCCGAGGTTCTTGCTCAACGCCTTCACCAAGGCCACCATGCCACTTCCCAGCCTTTCCTCATATTGCCCCATTGATGAGCCTGTGGAAACTGTCAATGTTCGGGACATAGGCCGTGAAAGTCATGGTACATGGATAGACCTCAAGGACAAGGATTATATACCTGTTAACGCGCTTGTTGTGTGCTCCATCCAGCTCATTGCTGCGCTTGTCGCTGTTGGTGCTGGGAATCTCGGTACAGTTGCGCTGCGCCGGCCAGGGGCTGCTGCATGGTCAGTCAGTGCACGTGAGCAATGCGGGTGCCTCTCGGGCATGGTCTTCTTCCAAGGAAAGCTCTATGCAATCGACGCAGGCACTGAGGATCTTCTTGCCATTGACATTGTGGATGAACATGACAACGCTACGCCAAGGGTGTCTCGAATTGAGAGCGTTATTCGGAGATTTAGATTACGTAGCCACAACTATTTCATTCGGCGTACCTATCTCCTAGAATGCCATGGCACACTGTTGATAATCCGCAGAAGACTCTCCTGCAGAGGAGAAACATTACCAGTGTTTGGAAGTAGGTCCTCAGTTGCTGTGTCAGGTTGGAGCGAGTTTGAAGTGTTTGGCAGACTTTGGGCATTTTTTGTGGGCTAAGGTGAAGACTTTGGGAAATGACTTAGCATTGTTCATTGGAAAAGGGTGCTCCAGAGCTGTCTCTGTATCTCCATATGACCTGTCACGGGACTGTATCTTCTTCCTAGATGATTACTTCGACTCTTGGAATGTAACAAGTACATCTTGAAGCGTGTATGACATGAAAGAGCGGAAACGTCCCAGCAACCTGGCTTTTCTCTCAGGGTAAATATGATCACGTTTTTTTTATTGCAGGCTTCAGAAATAGATTAAACTATAATTTCATTTGTTTCTCAAAAAAATCAAACTATCTATTGGACTGTAAATGCTTGTAGTTTGTTAACCACCTATGGGAGTAGATAACCAAGAGAGCCTTACAAAAATTATTTAAACACTACCATGCCACCGTCATAAAATATGGCCCTGGTTTTTTTCTTCTTTTATTTTGGAATCCACTGAGCTGATTTAGGCATCAAGACTGGCATCACAGACAAATATATGAAACCTAAAAGCTTGTGCAACATTGGCATCTATGCAATATGAGGGTGTTATATGCACACTCTGATTGAAGAGCGTTCAACTAAATGCTCAAATTTTGAAGAAAAACTCAAATATACACTACAAGTATTTTCTTTTTCTAAAAAAGTGCAAGTGTTTTCCTTTCATGCGAAGGGGCTCACGGTGCAGTGGCAAAGGCCACTGACTGGAGTGCTCCTGCCCAGAGTTCGACCCCTGGGTGCCGCACCTGCACCTCAGGGGTCTCCTTTGGGGTATTCCTCTAAAAAAAAGTATTTTCATTTCATCAAAGCTTGAATCTAGTTATTTATTTGCAAAAAATTTGAAGACTTATGTTGCACTATAAGTTTTGCCTGTTTTTATGTTATATCGAAGTTTGAATATCCATTGTTAAATTTTTGGTCCGCCATTGGAATGAAATATTTTTTCTATGTGGATGTGGTCTTGAGATGGCATATGGTAATGAAAATCTATGTTCATAGAGACATTTTGTTGATGCGAAACTTAAGAAAAAAAAGATTAGGAGGATATTTACTATTTAGTGAACATCAGTCGAGAAGCTAATGAAATATGGGACATAAGAAATCACTCTATCTTGTAACCTCCTTTTCATCTATGGCAAAACATGTGATTTTCTCTTTCTTGTTGTATTCGATGTAATGCAGGTAAAAACTGATATGTTGCAGAAGACCTGGGAGCATAAGAGAAACAATTGTATTTATGGAATCTAATGAAGAGATTCTTGGGACGCTTTCGTGTGGACCGTGGAGGTTTTAGAGTTCTAGTGAGTGCAACCTGTGCTGCTGAACAAGCCTGCTAAAAAGGACAATACCGTATCGTCATGTACTGATGTGTTCCTCCACAAAAGGCAATCATCAGTCGGATTTGTTCGATAAGATGTCATCAGCCTGGACCTGCTTGAAAACAAGATCTGACAGCATGTTGCTTGTTACTCTGTTGCTAGTGTCCATGAGATCGTCTGTTTGAGAGGTTGATGACCTATGATAATGATTGGCTGTTCGTTTACGCAATGCATCTGCTGAATGATAACGACCATTTGGTTGTGCATCCCCGTGATCTTGTGCTGATGTGAGATTTGTATTGCAAAGTTTTGATAGTTGTCGCATCTTTGTATAGAGTCCTTGTCACGAGCTTGGGCATCGAATGTGTAACGAAACCGATAATAAAGCAGGGGTGCAGATGGTTGCAATCGAGTCTTGGGCAAATTTCAAAATGAGAGAGGCTGCCTTACTGGCTTACTGCTTCATGACATGCATGCAGGCAAAAAGATTAGTGGCATTGGCATACAAGAAAAAAAAAACACGAAGGTAATAATCGGCAGTTATTTTTTGCGAGTTAATGGGCTGGGCTGCAGCTGTACTCAACTCTTCTACAGCCGAACAAGCCCATTTTGTTTAGCTTAGAGTTAGAGCCACAGCCCACAGGACACTGTAGAAGGGAAGGGAACGCCGTCCACTGTGCGCTGCCGTCCTCAGGCACGGTTCCGGCGGCCGTCACCATCGCCGAGTCAAGAAACCAAGGTGGTATTTGCGTTCTCTGTTCCTTGTCCTCCCTCTTATCTGCCCTTGTCTCCACTTCAACAGTCGTCGTTGTGTCACTCCGCAACGGCGGGTGCGCCTCTTCTGCTTCAGTTGTTACTAGTGTCCATTCCGCGCACACAATCACTTGCATATATAATTGCGTCCCTTTATTTCTGCAGATTTCGCATTCCATTGTCGATTATGTTGGGTGCTCGCGGTTTCTGAAGGACAAGCATCCGTGAGTTTGCCAACCCCCAAGATCTAAACAAAGGTGATGTACAATTTCATGCCCGCGAGGTGTTTGTTTATATGCCTAGACGCTTCTCTCCTTGTTTCGCTCCTTGTCCGATCGTGAATTTTACTCTTGTTGGCAGGATGACCCCTTGCTACGATCAAGGCTCACCTCCATGGGCGGACCTCCCGCCAGAGCTCCTGGGCATGGTGTTCCTCCGCCTTCCTACACGTGCGGACCGCGCCCGCTTCCCTGCGGTATGCCACCAGTGGGGCTCCGCCGCACAGCAGGAGTCAGTCCTGCCACTTCCATCGCCAATGCCATGGCTTGTGCTACCAGACGGCAGTGCCATCAGCTTTTCACACGGCGAGACCTTCCACTTACCTCAAGGGACTTGCTATCACAACTCTTATGGCGAGTGGATTCTCTTTGTCACGCGAGGACGACACCTGCTTCCTGATGAACCCCTTCACCAAGGCCACCATGGAAATTCCTAACTTGTCTTCGTATAGTCCCTACTATGATCCTGTGGAAACTGACAATGATCATGTTCCAAATTATGGGATGCCCGGTACATGGATGGACTTCATGGGCAGCAAGGATGTATCAGTAGTCACACTAACCGTGTGCTCCACACGCCTCATTGCTGCTGTACTTTCTGTTGGTGATTGTGGCGAGTATTTTTGTACGATTGCACTGTGCCGGCCAGGGGCTGCCGCATGGTCTGTGAGAGCACAGGAGCAGCGCAGGTGTCTTTCTGATATGGTCTTCTTAAAAGGGAAGCTTTACACGATTGATGCCTTTACCGAGGATCTTCTTGCCGTTGACATTGTGGATGAGGATGATAACAGTGAGCCAAGGATGTCTAAAATTGAGCGCATCATCAAGGGAGTCCCCATGCCATATTTTCAATATTTCAACCGAGTGCCATACCTTCTCGAATCCGATGACACACTGCTAATGATCCGAAGAAAAATATCCTACACAACAGAGTTGATTGCCACAAGAATATCTCCCTTGCATGTGGCAGGCACCAGTGAGTTTGAAGTGCTTAAGGCAGACTTTGGTTGTTCGCTTTGGACTGGGACGAGGAGTTTGGGGGTGGACCTAGCATTGTTCCTGGGGCGAGGGTGCTCAAGAGCTGTCTGTGTTTCTCCACATGATTTATCACATGACTGCATCTTCTTTGTGGATGATTACATTGATGGCTGGTACTGGAAGAATACAACTACATCTTGTGGTGTGTATGACATGAAAGATGGGAAAGTCTATTCTCCCATGCCTCAAGTTTCATGGAAGAGCGGAAAAGTCCCAGCAACCTGGCTCTTCTCTCAAGGTTTGGATGTTGATACATTTTCTAGTAGGCTTTGGCCATAGACAAAATAAAATTATATGAAAGTATTTTCTTAGTAGGAATCAAATTACCTATCGTGGCTGAGCCTAAATCTGGTAAATCTGAGCCTAAATTTTCCTTATTTCTTGAACTTATAAAATTCCTCATTTTGAGTCCAGTGAGCCAACATAAGAGTATAATCAACCACTAGTCACTTTCAGCTAAACAAGAAACAACTGCAATCCAGTGTGCTGATGTATATAAGGAATGCAATCCTAGTAAATGTATCCATAACCAGAACTACTTAACCATAAGACTCTATTCATATTGTTTCTTATCTGCAGGTAACTTGGATTACTGAAGGAACTTGGGAGCATTTGCATGAGGTTGTAGATGTTATGGCTAAATTGCTGGCTTTATTGATAATATAGATTGAGGCAGATGAATCTCGCCCTCACGTTGGAGGCTCTGAGAATTCCAATCTACTTCTTTCTACCCTTTTACAATGACTCTGCCGTACTTTATATAATAGCCGGTCTAACCGACTCCAAACCCTAACAGACTCCAACTCAAACTCTATTCTTATCTCTAAAGGAAACTGACTCCAAAATAGAAACTAACCCTGAGCCACATTAGGTGTGACCTTCTGTTGCCTACGCTAGAATTTCTTGCCAAAGAAGTTGTCCATAACACTTCCGCCCTCTTGGGAAAACAGCTTGTCCTCATGTTGAAAATCTGGGTAGCGTTCCTTGAAGGACTCCAACGATTCCCATGTAGCTTCTGCAGGACCCTGACCAACCCATTGAACAAGAATGTCCCAAGAATCTCGAGTTGGCTTTGCACAAGAGATAGTAGCAGGAACAGGTAAAGCTCTGCCATGAGCAATGACTGGAAGAGGAACAACATCGGTAGGAGGGTCGCCTTGAAATTTCTTGAGGAAGACAATATGGAAAACATCATGAATTCTGGCCTTTGGAGGCAGAAGTAAACGATAAGCCAATTTTTCAACCTTCTCCAGAACTTTGTATGGCCCATAGTACCTGGGTGTCAATTTCTAATTGCCACCAGAAGTAATTCCGACAGCCAGACGTTGGTGTAAGCGCAACCAAGCCCATTCACCAACCTCAAACTCAACCTGTCGATGTTTCTTATCATAAGAAGCGTTCATATAGTCTTGAGCTTGGAGGAGACGCTCTCGAGTTTCTGCCAAAAATTCATCGCGTTGCTGCAATTGTTTATCTAGTGCAATGATACGAGACAAACCCGGTTCATAGGATAGTAGGGTTGGAGGGTCTCGGCCAAACACAACTTTGAATGGCGTAGTCTACAAAGCTGATTGGTATGAAGTATTGTAACAGAACTCTGTCCATGGTAGCCACCGCAACCAGCTCCTTGGTCGATCACCAGGCAAACATCGAAGATAGACACCTGCTAACTGAAACAATTTCGTCCAAAGTGTGCTAGTGAACACCGAGTCACAATCACTGATAATGGAACAAGGCAAACTGTGCAGTTTCACCACATTGTCAAAGAAGGCCTGTGCGCAACAGAGAGGGCTGTATAGGGATGGCCTAATGGAATGAAATGTGCCATCTTGGAGAAACAATCAACCACCATGAGAACCACGGATTTGCCACCCATACGAGGAAAACCCTCCACAAAATCCATGGCAATGTCACTCCAAATAGTAGAAGGGACATCAAGAGGCTGCAACAAACCAGCTGGATGCAAATGCTCTGTCTTACTTCGCTGACAAACCTGACCTGACCACTCTGAACATATTCCCGCACCAATTTTGCAGCACTAGGATTATAGAAGGACACAAGGTTTCAATGTTTCCTGAGCACTCTCATGACCAACACCATATGGTGTTTCTAAAAGTTGAGGCCAAAGACTAGAAGAGGAGGGCACATAAATCCGCCCCCGATGCATGACAAAATCATCAACCATAGTCCAGGCAACGCCGGCTGTGCCATCCTCAATTTCACGGCGTTTAACAATAATCTCCAACAAACTGACCGCTTCTGCTTTAAATTCCTCAAAAAGTTCAAATTCCGTCCTAGAGATGGACATTACATGGACAATGGTGTCCTCATCACGCCATGAAAGAGCATCAACAACACGATTTTGTTTGCCCGGTCGACACTCCACTTCGAACACATACCCAAAAGGGCAATTGCGTCCCTGACCCTAATATAAAGTCGAATTGTGCATTTGGCCCTACTTTTTAGAGTTTGTGCATTTGACCCTGTTTTTTCAAAATGAACTCGCCGTCTGGCCCTGCTTCTCTGGTTCCGTTAGTGTCATCATTTTTTGGATTTTAAAATAAATAAGAAAAAGATACTGATAATGAGGAGACAAGGAAAAAGAACAAAGTATCCCTCTATATTCTCTTATCCCCTTCTCTGTTCTGGTGGCGCAGGCAAGCGGAGGTGCGGGCGAGTCGGGGTGGGCGAGCGGCCGAGTAGGGGGTGGGCGGCGGGCAAGCGCGGGCGAGCGACATCCAATTGAAGCGCGGGCAGGCGCAACTGAGCAGGGGGCGGGCGGTGGGCAGGCGCGGCGAGCAGGGGCGGGCGGTGGGCAGGCGCGGCGAGTAGGTGGAGCCGAGCAGGGGCGGGCGACAGGCAGGTGTGGTGAGCAGGCGCAACCGAGCAGGGGCAGGCGGCGGGCAAGCACGGCGAGCAGGGGTGGGCGGCGGGCAGCGCAGCGAGCAGGCGCGGCCGAGCAGGGGTGGGAGGCGGGAAGCCGCGGCGAGCTCGCAGGCGGGCGCCGGGCAGAAGCAAGGCGCGGAGGTGCAGGTGGTGTGGTGGTCCGCCGCGCGGTAGTATGGGGCCATGCTCTTGTAGCCGAACTCCGCGTACTGGCACGATAGCTTCGCGTCGAGCACGATGGCGTCCAGCTCACGACAGGAGGTGTAGGCGCCGGCGCTGACGCAGGGAGGAGACACGGGCGGGCGGGCGACATCCGATTGAAAGTTGTTTGCAGCCAAAAATTGAAATTATAGATAGTTGATGCTGAAAATTCTTAAACATTCAAAATATGATCAAATTCTTGCGAAAATATTATAAAATACATTCAAAACTATTGCTGAAATTTTGAATCCATAATATGGAAGGTACTGAAATTTTAGTGTACAAATTAGGTCATTCGTGCAAAGTACATTAAGAAGTGAGGTCAATGGTGAAGGGTAAAAGTGTCTTTTTACCCTGTAGTTAACTCCGTCAAATGGCTAAAACGGATCAGGGCCAACTCGGATTTTCAATTTGAATAATCAGGGTCACATGCACAAACCCTTAAAAAAGGGTCAAATGCCTAATAAGGCTACAAAACAGGGCCAATTTCCTATTTGATCCTACCCAAAAATTTGCTTACCCAAGTATGCTGGGGTATAGTCGAGAGTCGCTGATCCAACAGATACTTGAGACTACAATGGTCTGTCTAGAGATATGGACGCCAATGTCGAACAGCTTGAACCAAACCAATAACTTCCCTTTCATAAGCTGCAAGGTTCCTATGCTGTGGGGCCACAATACGGCTAAAGAAGGCAATGGGGCCCTGATTTTGATGAAGAACAGCACCAAAACCAGAACCGGAAGCATCGCAATCCACTAGAAATTCCTTGGTAAAATCCGGTAATTGAAGGACAGGTGCTGTAGTAAGGGCTGTCTTGAGGGCATTGAAAGCATCAGTTGCATCAGATGACCAGCGAAAAGCCTCCTTTTTCATGAGGACCGTAAGGAGAGCTGCAATAACTCCATAATTAGCAATAAACTTGCGATAATACCCCGTCAACCCCAAGAATCCACGCAGGACTCGCAATGTCTTGGGAACTGGCCATGCCTGCACTGCATCCACTTTGGATTGATCCATGGCAACCCCGACTACAGAGATAACATGCCCCAAGTAATGTACAGACTCCTCAGCGAACACACACTTAGATTTCTTCAAGAACAGGCTATTGTCCCGAAGAACTTGCAGTACTGCACGGACGTGTTGAACATGCTCCGACCAAGTCTTCTTGTATATTAATATGTCATCAAAGAAAACAAGAACAAAACGACGGAGGAAGGAGCAAAGAACCTCATTCATCAATGCTTGGAAGGTCAATGACGCATTTGTCAAGCCAAAAGGCATGACAAGAAACTCAAAGTGCCCGTGATGAGTACGGAAAGTGGTCTTGGCGATGTCATCCGGGTGCATGCGCACCTGGTGATAACCACTTCGCAAATCCAACTTGGTGAAGAATCTGGCGCCTCGGAGTTCGTCTAGGAGTTCATCGACGACGGGTATGGGGAAAACGTCACACACTGTTTTAGCATTCAGTGCCCGATAGTCAACACAGAAACATCATGTGCCATCCTTCTTGCGCACCAGGAGGACCGGAGACGAGAAAGCCGAAGTGTTGGCCCGGATGACGCTAGCTTTGAACATGTCCACACATTGACTCTCAATTTCATCCTTGAGAAGTTATGGGTATCTGTAGGGGCGAACCACCACTGCTCTATTGTCGGGAGAAGATGAATGCGATGGTCGTGATGTCATGGTGGTGGAAGGCTGACTGGTTCAGCAAAGACGTCGTTGAATTCTTCGAGCAGTAGGTGCATGAGGTTTCGGGTAGTAATCAGGGACAGACGACGCGTAGAATTGGCGCGCACGCCGAACCACTTCACACGGTAATTAGTACGTCAGAAGGACATGGTCTTGAGTTCAAAATTCCAAACAATTGGCCCCAGCGTGCGCAGCCACTAGCAACCAAGGACGAGTTCATACCCCTCCAATGGAATGACATAAATATCCACTAAGAAGAGCTCGTTCCCAATCCTGATAGGTGTTGCTTTGCATACACCGGAGGTGGAAACACGGTCGCCGTTCGCTACACCGACCGTCATGCCTGGGCGTGGTGATGGAGTCATCCCAAGGCGAGTTGTTGTCGCGGTCGAAATGAAGCAGTGAGTCGATCCTGAGTCGACCAGCGCCGTTAGGGTGGTGTCGATGATGGAGGTAGCCAACTGAATGGTGCCGCCAGACTTGCTGCCAGTCATGGCGAGGAGGGAAATCTGCGGGTCCTCCTCGTCCTCTTCGCCGCCGTCTTCATCGTCGATCTCCATGAAATAAATGTAGTTCAACAATTCCCTTCAATGCGCCGTTGAGCCATCTCTTCTAGAGAGAGCCTGGTGAAGCGTGCGTCTTTAGGGAGGTTCTTGACTAGTGCACCCGATGTGGCTGGGGTTGAGGTCGTCCCCGCAGCTGGCGCCGGTGCCTTCTGTGCTGATGTGGAAAACAGGGGACGCCCCATGGTGCGCGATACCGCGCGCGCTGGTGCAATTGCGCGGCTAGAGTTGTCATCCATCTAAAGCCGTTGTTTGTATGCCCGCGCTAGGGCCATGGCGTCCTCAAAGTTTGTTGGTTTTTGCAGCTCCACATCAGTCTTCATCGGATTGCCAAGGCCAGCGGTGAAGATTGCAATCTGTTGTGGCTCCGTCACATTATTGTAGCGAGCGAGCAGCTTCAGGAATTGGTCTTGATATTCCTCCATCGTGCCTGTGCGGCGTTGAAAGTTCCTGGATGCCGCCTAGACGGGGGGGGGGGGGGGGGGGGGGTGAATAGGCGTTCCTAAAAATTTAATAAAAATTCGCAGCGGAATTAAAACTACCAAAACCGATTGCTCCGATTTAGCAAACTGGAACCTCCGGTTTTGTTAGAGAGCTTGGGATAAAACAAGTTAATGAGAAAAACCGCCAAGCTCTAAAGACAAGCAAGCTAATAAAACAATCACAGGAACCATCCCTATTAGATTCACAAAGAATCAACCTCAGAAAACAACCTTTCAAACCGGACCCACCAATTTGGTAAACCGGACACATCGGTTTCCTCGGGACAGAAAGAGTAAAACAGGAAATACAACGCTCCCACTCAGTTCTAGCAAACTTATAGATCCTAAAGAGCATGCAAGATCTAGAGCAAGTAATCACAGAGAAAACTAGCATAACTACACATGCAATCTATGAATCATCAAGAAATGAAGCAAGAACTTAAGAAAGAAAACCAAATAAAGCACGCGGAGATTTGTTTGTCGAAGTTCAGATTCACCCTGTGAACCCTATGTCTCTGTTGAGGAAGCTTGAGCTGCTCACAAGGCACACTCCAAGCCGGATCTCTTTCAACCGCTTTACTCGATCCATTATCTTTACTTCTTTCCTTGCGGAGGTGAAGCGAACCTTCACAAACTTTCCCAAGGCTCACCACAAGCTTGGGAGCTCTAAGGCGACGCCTAGCCGACTAGGAGGTTTCACCTTCAAGAGTAACAAATACTTTACGGATTCGCACCACAATGCTCAAATGCTAAGTGTGGGATTCTCTCTTTTGTGCTCTCAATCTCAATCTCTCTCAACCCAATCCTTAGGATTTCTGACAAATCACTCAAACCTCACAAAGAGGTGTTGAGGAGAGCTCTACAAGGCTTTGGATGTATTTTATTCGTGCACATAATCAGCCAGCATCCAAAGGAGGGGTGGAGGAACTATTTATACTAGTCCTCCAAAAACTAGCCGTTACATTGAACCAGTCAAAACCGGTCCCTCTGGTTTTCCAAATCGTTACCTCCGGTTTTCCTGAACTAGCCGTTAAAGGTTTGAACCCAAACCGGTCCCTCCGGTTTGGTAAACCGGTTACACCGGTTTTTCCTGTCACTGTGAGAGTTAGTGTGAGTGTAGGCCTTGTGTTTCTCTCATCTCACTTGGGTTTTTCTTTCAGCATTGGGACATTAAATGGAAACCATGTAGCATACCTCTTGATAGAGTGGCATGCCTAAACTCAAGATTAAATAAAAAGACAAATCCTCAACTTAAGCTTAAATGATTAAGAATTTTTCCACTTTTTCTCTTTTAGCTTCATGAGGGCTGCCACATATGCTTTTGCTGAGCGTCATCACCTAGAGTATGTGACTTGGGAACTCTTCACTAATAAGATTCATTTTTTCTCTTTGGTTCACAGGTCACATTAAATCTTCATGTTCCAACAAAGATTGATACTTGGAGATATATGACCACTCATAGCTTGATCGGTTCATCGCGATTGCGCTCCACCTGCCCTTCACCATGGCTTGGGTACCTCGGCGCCAAGACTGCATCTTGCTTTTGTCCCGAGCATGGTCCGTCGCGGCCAAGTCATATCAATCCTTTAACATTTGCTATCTTGAGCCACACATAACTTTGTATCATCATTATATCTTCTTTTAAATTCTTGTTTTAAAGTATTGACTTGATCAAGTTGGTTCCAAGATTGAATACCATAGAGACATAGCACTTGATCATTTTTTTTTCTTGATAACACCAACTTGTTGAGACCGTCTCATATCAATGATTTTTATGTCCCATATTCATTTCAAACCTTGGCTTGTTATAATATTGCTTACATAGACCTATTTATTTGACACTTCTCTTTTTTATCACAAAGGCTCATTTTTCATACACAATTGTGCACTATCAAAGATGATCATTTGTATTCATGCAACGTATATTCTTTATGTACAAGTTGCTCATATATTCATAAAGAGGATTAGTTCTTTAATCACGTTGTCATACAACCACCAAAATTCACTAGGGACATAGATGCACTTTTAGGCATAGATGCGTTAGTTCTCCGAGTGGATTGCTTCGCATTAGAGGGCCAAACCGTCTGCTGACTCCTTCCACGAACTGATCCCAGGTTGGTGTAGCGTCGAGGTTCTTCTAGAAGCGTAGTACCACTGTTCAACATTGCCGGTCATGTAGAACGATGCCGTCTAGACCCTCTGATCATCGGGAGTTCCCTGGGTAAGAAAGAACTGCTCTGCCTTGTGCAGCCAGCCGAGCGGGTCCTCTGATCCATCGTACTTGGGAAAACAAAATTTTTGGAACGGGCAATAACGAATTGGAAGTATTCCAGGAGAAACGACCCTGTTTGTCCAGAATTTGTGTCTGGATGTTGTTCAGAGAGCTATAGAACCGCCCTTGTGTCAGCTTGAGGGAGGTGACCTCATTGTCGACCTTGTTGCCGATTTCACCCATCTTGGAGATCATCTTCGCGACAGCATTGTCGAGGACTTCCTGGAGGTCATCTTTGGTGATGTACTTGGTGTTGTCGTCGCCCATTGCAGCGGGAAGCGGTGGGTTCGGTGGCGCGCAGGAAAAGTTGGGTGGTGGGCGACAGGAAATCTAGGTGCAGATTGGTTTTGTTCCAGCGAGGTGCAAGAACGTCCCGTCTGATACCAGAGATGTTATGGCTAAATTGTTGGCTTTATTGATAATATAGATTGAGCCAGATGAATCTCGCCCTCACGCTGGAGGCTCTGAGAATTCCAATCTACTTCTTTCTACCCTTTTATAATGACTCGGTCGTGCTTTATATAATAGCCGGTCTAACCGACTCCAAACCCTAATAGACTTCAACTCAAACTCTAATCTTATTTCTAAAAAAAACTGTCTTCAAAATAGAAACTAACTCTGAGCCACTTTAGATGTGGCCTTCTGTTGCCTGCGCTGGAATTTCTTGTCAAAAAAGTTGTCCATCACACTTCTACATGGAGGCGTTTTTTCTTTTGGTGCTTCTGCTACCCCGCAGTCTGTAGTGAGAAGAACGGATAAAAAGGGTGAAAGACGTCAGCACGTATGCCCAGATATCACTTTGGATTGCATGGCTTGTCGTCTGATACTTCTTTCTGATTGGCATGGTACTTATTAGTGTGGTTGTTCAAAAAGTTTAGGGCCCTCTGATAAATGGTTTCTTCTAGTTTCTTGTGCAATGTTTTCTCCTACTCGTGACGTCAGCACTCTGAATTGGACGTTGTTCTGATATGAAATGTGTTCGTAGAACACTTGGCTGCGGGAGCTTTGTTTTATGCGCCATATATGATAATCATGTCACAACAGTAGATTAGAAGTTCCAATGTCACAATCGCAAGGAACAACAAACGAGAACAAATGGCCAGGCAAGCTGAATAGAGCATACTTCATCCCTGACCCTGAGACAGAGGGACAGAGCGTGTCGAGTATTGCAATCTCAAGCGAAATGAGGTCCAGCGGGTCCAGAGCGTCGTCGTTAGGGTTTGAATAACCGTTTTAACGGCCGATTCGGTTCAATAAAAAACTGGCCAGTTAACCGAAGAAACCGGTCAGTTAATCAAATTGTTACAAAACTAGCTTTGATTTTTTATGGTTAAGCGGTCGGTTAGAAGGACCGATTAGGACCGGTTTTCTAATTAATCAGGATAATTGCCCGGCACGATCATGTGGTCAAGCCCAAGAGGATGAAAGTATTGCAATGGTTCTTCATAGGTTAACACATGCATGTCATGATAGTGTTAGTTTGAAGAAGAGTGTGACTTGAAGTTTCAAAAAATTTTTCTTTGTTTTTTTTTTCACTAATCACTATGTTCTGTCTATTGTGTGCTTATTATATACTTTAAGAAAAATGAGTAAACTCCACAAAAAAATCTACTCAGATGCAACTGGACAAGAAACATGCAGGTCCAACGGTCCCATATGTCAGAGGCTTGTTAGGCCCTGGAGCGTTGTTCTACCCATAAATACCCCTGGAGAATTCAGTCTCACTCTTTTTTTTTTTTTCTTTCCTCTCTGTCGATAAGCCCTGCTAAAACCATTCCCCAGCTCCTCCGGCGCCGACGAGCATGGCTCTCCGTCGGCGACCCCATCACGCCCGCGTCGTCCGCGTCCACTTCCTCGACGCCGACGCCACCGACTCCGACGACGACTCTCACCAAGACGCCCTCCGCCGCCGCGTCCACGAAATCGACCTTCTCCTCCCGTCCCCGGAGGAGGAGGCGGAGGCGCGCCGGAGGAAGAGGAAGAGGAGGAAGAAGCGGGGCGACGCCGGCGGCGGCGGGGAGAGGAAACGGTTCCGCGGCGTGCGGCGGCGGCCGTGGGGCAAGTGGGCGGCGGAGATCCGGGACCCCGTCGGCGGGACCAAGCGGTGGCTCGGCACCTTCGACACCGCCGAGGAGGCCGCCGCCGTCTACGACGCCGCCGCGCTCCGCCTCCGTGGGCCCCGCGCGCTCACCAACTCCCTCCCTTCCTCCTCCTCCTCGGCCCTGACATCCGCGCCGGCTGCGGCTCCACTTCCATCGGGTCCGTCGCCTGAAGCGGAGGCCTCTCCGGCGGCGTCGTCTGAGTTGTCGGTGACTGGGACGATGTGGTTCCATGAGGAATCCGTGGACTTCAGCCTGCCGGCGGAAGGTGGCTTGTGGGGTGGCGCGGCGCCGGCGGCCTGCGAATTCGGAGACCTGGGTGACCTCGACGACCTCTTCTCGCCGGAGCTCCTGCCAGTCTGACCCTTGCCCTCTGTTTTGACCCCACAAATGTGGAAATGCAGCTGAGACTTGAGAGAGTACGGATAAATCGTTTTTTCCCCCCCTTTTTATCTTCGTTTCAGGCTGTGTATGTGTAGTAGTAGGCTGCGGCAAGTTGAATTTTGGCCAGTCATATAATCACCTGATCTTCGTGAGTGGTTTAGTTGATGTTTTTTTTTTCCTTTTTGAAAACGAAGTTTGGTTGATGTATCAAGGGTGAGAAATAATCCTTAAGAAATGTAGGGTATATAATCCAAGTAACGCGATTGATTAGTTTTGTGCAAGTCCTTCCAATAGTTTGTTCCGCCAAAAAAATACAAGTACTCTACGAGGCCGTACATACAGTTCTTGGTTGTGGTTACTACATTTGTCTGGCTGAATGTTCACTGCCTGCCATATCACGTTAACGGTGGAAAGAGAGAATGACGATAGACATTGAACATTCGGATAAGTTTTGGCTGTAATCCCACTGCCTAGTGACCTCAGATACGCACGAGGATGCAGCCGGTTTATGGTCACAGCTTTATCAGATCACAAAACGATGTCAAATGAGGCGGCGTTGGGATTTAGGACCGTGTAGACCCAACGTTGAGAGCTCTTCTCATCTGTCCTCACGGTCAGGCATCAGGATGTCTCGGTTTATTTTCTGAACAAATTCGGGATCAAACTCAGCATTTATGTTTTCAGATCTTGTAAAGAGAGTTGCACATCACTCAACAGAAAATGCACAGGTCATGCCGGCACAGTATGTGAAACACATACAAAGTCAGATCAACAGAATCAGTTGACCTGTCCATCTACATCGACCCTTGCCCATTTCCCAATTTGCTGAGATGCAGCAGGCAAGAAAGTTAACACCCCAGATCAAATGAGAGGCCCGCCAGCCCCATGATTTCTGAACACCCTCTTCCAAATGTTTCCTCATCGGCTTACACTTGTGCAATCTGGGCGATTCATTTGCTTAAAACTAAGCATGTGTGCAGCTCAAAAGGCAGAATCAATTTATGGTTCAGTTCAAGCATGGAACCCAACCGTGAGAATGGGAATCCTCTACGGCCAATCATTCCGAGGCGAGGTGAGCAAAAAGATGGGTGCTACAGTAGCAGCACTATGGTCTGCCTATCTCTAAGTTGAAATAATGAAGAAAAAACAGATGGCCGTTAAATATGTCCTAAATTCAGATGCACCTCGACAGATACAACGCCAGACACTCTAGTTCATAATTCACCATACCATCACAACCATGCAATCATTTTGAATCAACAAACATAACTTCAAAAGCAAGAGCAAGGTACGATACTTTTCTTGTACTTAATCTGTTTCCAGCTTATATCTGTTGCAGACAAGTGCACGAAGCAACAGAACTGAACATTTTGAATTGTTGACACAGAAACTTCTGCAATACATGGCCCACTAAAATGAGGATGTCACTAGTCTGTATTCACTTTTACAAGAACGGCTAGAAGGTAACTTGAAAGTTCAAGCAAATGTACACTTTGGACGTAATCTCTAGTGTTGAGAAGTGAGGAAATCAATTGTGTCTTTAAGCGCATGGATGAAGACATCCACCTCCTCTTTTGTATTGTAAAAATGAAGGCTTGCACGTGCACTTGCATTAATACCAAGAGTCCGATGCAGAATCTGTGCACAATGATGCCCTGACCGAATCGCTACTCCATGCTGAAACAAGGAGTCAGCTTATCAATACAAATTACTTATTCCAGCATGACGGGTGTAAACAAAATGAATCATAATGACAAATAATTTAACCCCAAATACCCTGTTAGAAGCAGTTACTTTGGTGCAACATGCATGCCAACTAGATACACACATATCAAGAGAGACAAACAACATAAGCGATATATGAAGTGCATCATAACACTGCTGGCTTCCTGATAGTCAGTATTTCTGCCTGCAATATGATGTGGAATATCCAGAGCTCTAGTGTTTTCATATTGCACCGTCAAAGTTAGGCAATTCATCAACAGATTCCAGAGAGATCAGTAAAGCCAAATAACAGTAACATAATGTAGGGTTATAAAGTTGTCATTGAAACATTGCTAACACAATAATAACAAAGCTCAGAGCAATATTGGAGTTTTTGATAAAATCAAAACTATATCTGCATAAATACTGGAACTTCAGCATACCTGGAGATCAAGAATTTCTGCGATATCTGTAGGATGAACGTTCTCAACATTGAAAGAACATAAAGGGGCGCGGTGACCAGTTTGTGAAGGAGACGGGCCGTAGATGCGTACATTTGGAACAGAAATAAGGTTTTCATAGAGATATGCAGCCAACTCTTTCTGTACATATAAATAAATAGAAGTGAGAAAGACTATCATGCACGATGCTTTCTAATCCTTTTCAGTGAGTCTAACAAGAACAATCTAGCAAGCTACATAGAAATGTAATATAATGTTTAAACAAGGGAAGTATATCCAACAACATCGAATTTGTACTGACCTCATATTCATGAATCTGCTCCATACCAATATGTGACAAATAATCCATGGCTGCTCCCAGTCCTATTGCTTCCCCAATTGCAGGGGTTCCAGCCTCAAACCTTTTAAGAACACATCATAACTAGAATATTTAGATTACAAGATGGGAAGAAAAATCAAAACGAGTAAAAACAAGAGGTTTGCCCTCTCAATTGTGACAGAAAATAGATTAATAAACTTTGATTGAACCATGATTTCATCTCTCTAGAATTCCAGTACTGGTATGTAATGTCTACTTGCTATTGAGGATGGATACAATCAGTTATTTGTTTCCAAGTCAGAACATGTGCAGCTAAGCACAATAATGTTCATTTTGAAAATCGTAAAGGTCATGTTGAGAACAACTGATGGAGATTTATTCATTACCATATTCTAGATGACTGTATTATTCTGTCCTGTTGTTTAGTAGTTTTTTTCAGTTGATATATTGTATAGCTCGTATGATTTCCTTCAAAAGATAAGATGAAATCTTACGGTAGATTTTGGAGGACTGAAATAAACAGAAGTTATTATCAGATTCCTCACCTAGAAGGAGGCTCAGCATATGTGGATCTGTCTTGAAACACATCTGCGATCATTTCACCCCCTCCTGCAGAAATATCAGTAGTTAAAGCTCCACAAAAAAGTCTCCTCAGAAAAGAACTGAGACTTAGTGATGGATTTGTTCCAGCAGTAAATGTCAAGTACCATACTTATGATATAGTGAACAGATTTCTTTCACATGACGGTGTCTTACCTAAGAAAGGCTCCATAGATGACAAGGTCTCAAATTTGCTATGCAGGAATCCAACGCCTGTAGGGCCACACATCTGAGAAGTTTAGCCCATAACTTCTTAAGGTCAATATATGTGCTACTTTGACAACACTACAAGGTTATTAAGCTACAGGGTTGGTAGATAAAAAAAAACCTTATGAGAGGAAGCCACAAGAAAATCTGCACCGAGCTTCTGAACATCAACAGCCATATGAGGAACACTTTGACAGGCATCTACGAGAACTTTAGCTCCGACTTTGTTTGACCATGTTACTATCTCCTCAATAGGAAGCATTGAACCTGCAATTCATGAACATTGTAGCTGTAGTTTAGTTGAATCACGATCAGCTGTTAAACCTTCAACACAGAACATTTTTCTGTCTAGCTCAATACCCATTGACAGGGATTCTAACTTCTTGCACTACTCATTTCGAACCGTTCTCTTTATTCACAGGAAAAATATAAACCCTTTTGTTTTGGCAAGCTTTGACCTTAATAACATTAACTTGTGTTAGTTATAGGATCTGCATTAATGAAGACATCTCATCTACACTTGCCGGGCTAACTAAAGGGTGGGCCCTTTTTTTTTTATTAATAGATAAGACATCAACTAACCTAGTACATTCGAGACATGATGGACAACAACAATCTTTGTTTTGTTTGACAGAAGCCTTTTTAGTTGATCAATGTCCGGAACCTCTTCTTTAGTCAGCCCAACATATTTTAAGGTAGCACCAGTCTTCTGTGAAATAAATTGCCAAGGAACGATAGCACTGTGATGCTCCGCGACTGTAAGAATGATCTGGCCGCCATAACAGATGAAACGTTTCAGAGACATAATAAAAACAGTGACGCTTGGTGAAACTCAGATGTGGTAAACTAGGACTATTATTGGGCAAAATGGTGGGCTATATTAGATAGTCTGAACAAATTTTACCTAATAAACTACAGAAGACAATGAGAAAAGGCTTGATTCCCATATGTGGTAGAAGATGATATAAAAGTGACAAAAGCACAATTTTAGTAGCATCCATCATTATTAAGACACATAAATATATGATGGGACAGCAGGACAACAAAGATTTACCTCATCTCCTTGATTTAAGTTAGAAAGGCCCCATGAATAGGCTACTAAATTGATAGCTTCAGTAGCATTACGAGTGAAAACAATCTCTCTGCTATCAGCAGCATTGACAAAGTTTGCAACTTTTATTCTTGCACGCTCATATGCATCAGTAGCCTTCGCGCTATTTCCCAAGAAAAGTTAGCATGTCAGGCCGAGTACAATTTGAGTATATATGCACTTATAGTTGTACATACACCAAAAAGCATACAATTAAATCTCAGAAAAAAATCGTATGAACATCAACAAATACATTTTTCCACCACAAATAATATGTTATAAAATACAAACTTTTATCTAAGAAGTCGACATCATCAGCATTTCACATAAGACAATTGTGCATACAAGGGTGTGGCCTGTGAGAACTAGGAATAGAAAAAACAAAAGAATAAAAACTGCAGAGAACACAGTGTCGCAATGGTGAGCATCGCAATGAATCACTACAGCAGCGGGAGAGAGACAAGTTTAGAATTTACCTGAGAGCATGAATGCCACGATGAACATTTGAATTATAAGATCGGTAGTACTCGTCTAACGTCTTGATCACACTAGAAGGTTTCTGGGACGTTGCGCCATTGTCAAAGTAAATTAATTTGTTACCATCAAGTTCCTGCAAGTTCCATCCAGTGGTAACAAATGAACCAAATATCTAAGTCTCAACTCTCAAGTAACAGGCGTTAAGACTGTAACACTTGTCGGTACATACAGGAAAATGACTCAGCTTCTCATGCTGTTATTATTATAGCAATTAGCAACTAGAACGAGACAGGCAGGGCCAGATGGATACCTGATGAAGGATTGGGAAGTCGGCACGGGTGAGGTGGCCCAGCGACGAGGACGGCGCCGCCACGGCCGCCGCGCAGTGTCTCCGCCTCGACGAGACCGTGACCGAGCCAGTATTAGTGTTAGGTACTGGGTAATCGCGGGTTCTGAGCGAGCTAGGGAAGTAGCGGAGAGCCGCCGCCGCCGCCGCGGTCGCCATGCGCGACGACGCAACTCTGCTAACTAGAGCTGCAATCGGGACGGATTCTCCCTGACTGGCGATGCGCGGGGGGCTGCTGCCTCGTCGACGGCCGGCGGCGGTGCGGAGCGACGGCCGTTGCGGTGGACGGTGGGTGGGGACGCGTGGAGGAGGAGGAGGATTAGGACAGGTGTATTAATTTGGGCCTTCAAGGCTATCCGGCCCAGTTCGTAACTCGCACAGCCCATGAGTTGCGCGACAATTTGTTCTAGGGCCCACTTGTCGTCCTCTCGCAAGACCAGAGTCGCATGATGCGTGGAGTCATGGAATCAGCGACGTGTCCCCACCTGGCAGCCCCACCGCTGGTGTCACTCCTCCCCTGCCTCCTCGTCTCCTCCGTCATGCCGCCCGACGAGGAGGAGTGGGCCATGGTGGAGCGCCGGGGCCCGCACCTGTTGCTTCAACACCTACTGGCTCATGTACTTCGCCGCCGACCCCGCCACGCGCCCCGCGGTGACTCAACGCGTGCCGCACCTGGGCGTTCAACGACGGCGGACACCGCGCGCTGCAGATCAGGCCGTTCTCGTACGATTAAGGAGGTATTTCAGGTGAGCGCGCGCTACCTTCAGTTGCGACGAGACTGCGAGTGCACGGAGTTTGTCTGGTGAAATGCGTGGCCCGGTTCCAGTTTCCGTGTTTTGCTTGGCGTGATTTATGGTTACAAATTGGGTGCTTCATTGCAATATGTTTCTTGTACCTCTCAATAATGAGTTGGTCTCTGTCACTTACTATATCTCGGTAATATTAGTTATCGATAGCTGATTTTAGAATGCCACTTTGTTTTTTCAGGCGTTAGACTTCGTGATCAGCGAGGCAAGAAAGCACAAGGTGAGGTTGATACTCTCACTTTGCAATGACTGGGTGGGAAGACTATGGAGGGAAAGCACAATATGTACGGGGGGAAAGGAGGCTGGCCTAGAACTTACTTCTGATGATGACTTCTTCTCCGATCCTACAGTCAAAACCTACTACAAAACTTTTGTTAAGGTAGATATTCTTCTCTCTTGGTCTTGGAT
The DNA here is from genome assembly GCA_030378355.1 of Eleusine indica. Classification (NCBI taxonomy): domain Eukaryota; kingdom Viridiplantae; phylum Streptophyta; class Magnoliopsida; order Poales; family Poaceae; genus Eleusine; species Eleusine indica. The sequence continues at coordinate 55,458,694 of CM059494.1, forward strand.
CGACTAGAGAAATCATATTTGGAGCCTCACAAATTGTATTGACAAGAACAAACACAATCACAAAGGAGGCCTAAAAAGATGATCCAACAATTCTTGCCTGGGAATTGATTAATGAACCGTGCTGCCCGTCAGATCCATCAGACGACACACTACAGGTCCTTATTTGGCTTTAATTTGGTTAACTTTTTTATTTTTCCTTTTTTTTATACTACGCATTGTATAACACTTGTGTTTCTGTTAGGCATGGATACAAGAGATGGCATCTTATGTGAAGTTTATAGACCATATCCACCTTTTAGAGATCGGTTTTGAGAGCTTTTATGGTCCTTCCACTCCAGAATTTTCGGATGTAAACCCAGATGCTTATTTGGCAAATGCTGGAACAGACTTCATCAGGAATCATCGTGTACCAGGAATCGATTTAGCTTCTGTTCATGTTTATTCTGACACTTGGTAAGTTCTTATGTTCAATCCCATTGAGTCCTCTAGCTTTTGCAGTTTTAAATCTAGCCACCTCAAGAAATTCAATTAGTCTTTGTAACGAGGATAAGATCCTTTTGCCAGGTTGCCTCACTCTGTGGAGGATCTTCACCTCCACTTTGTGAAAACCTGGATGCTACAACATATTGATGATGCGGCCAACTTGCTTCGGATGCCAATTCTGATTGGGGAGTTTGGTGTGTCACTTAAGGATGGGAAATTTGGCAATGAACTCCGTGAAGCATTTATGGAGACAGTAATATGGCATTTTCTTGAGCTCCAGGAAGGGAGGAGTCATCGCAGGAGGCTGCCTCGTTTGGCAGCTCTTTCCTGAAAGTGCAGAGCACATGGATGATGGTTATGCAGTTATTTTCGCAAAATCGCCATCAATATTGAACTTATTGGCAAATCACTTGAGGAGCCTGTAATTTTGAGAATTTGCTGCTGCCTTCATACTTGTTTTATAACATACCCATGTTGCAACTTCATTTGAAGCCAAAGCATGTCTAAAATGGTACTTGTTCAATATGTAAATTGAGTCCCAAGTGATTTTATCATACATTTGGGTTTGTATAGTGTTATTTTACTCTTATTTTTATTAATATTACCAAAGTATTATGCTTCTTGTAAATAAAATGGTAATTATTTCATTGTTGATTAAAGTTTTGTCTTTCCATCGTTTACTTACCCATTTGCATTTCAATGGTATCCTTATACAGATGATGAACCTTTTTATTTACACCTGAGTTGATTCTTTAGCATGTCACTATTAACGCATATAATTCAATTTTGCATTGGTTAGATGTTAGACAACTTCTGTGTAGTCAACTCAAACTGTTTTGTTTCATTTAGGAATGTCATGTATGCATATTCAAAATGAAAATTATAATGGCTATGACTTGAATTGATTCTTCGGAGAAGAAGTATAGTTTTATGTTTAATCAGGTTTTAGTGGCACTCACAAACCATTTATGCTGAAACACCTTAAGATTTCTCTGAGTACGACAAAAAAGCAATATATGCGTCACAAGGATGTGATCCTAAATCAGGTGATTAGTATTTTGTGTATTGTGTATACATTTACAAAAATTTGGACAAGTTCACTATATAGTTCTTCTGTATGTCTGCATCATAAAGATTTGACTATTAGATTAAAGAGTTGTTCTGGTGCAGAGAAGAAGGGGCAGTGATCCGTGTCTATGACCAAAACCTCACTGGGTGGCCATTTCTTGATCATGGAATCTTGCTGCTGAGGGTCCAGCATGTGGTCACGCTCTGTCTTTATGAAAACCCGTTTGATTCGATTCAATCTCTCGTCATCTCCTTCGAAGCATGCAGTACCAATAGCGGTTTCTGGCCATGGACGCATTAACATTGAAGCAAGTATTGATTCCTGAATCAGGTAAAAACAAACACGTATCAGTATAAGCAAAAAAAAAAAAAAATGGTAATGTAACTGGTACAGTTGAAGAGTCCAAAATTTCATGATCGCATGACAACATGGCCACATGTGTTTTCCTTTTGTAGGTTGTCGTGTGCCTACTTCTAACAACCTATAAAGAGACATATTTTGAATATGCATAGTTGCACTATTTAAAATTTTGAATGTGCATAATTGCACTCTTAAAGAGACGTATTTTAAACATGCGAACCATACCAATGTGTAGGGATATTGAATATCAAAGGAAAGTAACCACATGTGTTATTTTTTTGGATATACATAGTGTCCTACAACCTCACATTGTAAAGTTGGATATATAGACCATGTTTTATCTTCTTAATGGAAAAAATACGTAGCTCTCCTGTGTATTCTGGAAACAAAGAAACATATATTTCACCGTTCTCATTTTCAATGTTCTTGATTCTCAAAACACATTTCAAACTATATATATTTATGATACCTCTTCAGGGCTTTGTTGGGATAGTCGATCACGCTGGAATTCGTGTCGTAGGGCAACAGTAGTTGGAGGATCATCTGGTCCTGTACCAAATGTTAGCTCAACCTCCTCCTCAGGCAAAGTTGGTAAACCCTGTTACAGATTAACATAAAATCTTTCATAATGCTACAAGTCAGTGATCATGAAATAAGTAACAATAGATTTCATGTCTGTACTCAATGTATTTTACATTTCAACTCATTAAAATGTTGCAGATTTGATTCAATACTCGCTGTACTTTAGATTTCATGTCTGATGAAAGTAGTTACTGTACTTTATTTTCTCTGTGCCATTCATCAATTGCTACCTATCCTATAAGAGAATAAAGAGAAGCTTGAAAACATACGTCTTTCTTATCTTCATCAGTTTGAAGTCCAAATGGTAGCATTGTAGCCGCCACAAAAACTGCTTGCCTGATCCTGTCAATGAATTCATGCATTGCATGAATCACACTCAGCCCTCCAGTACTATGTCCGACTAGAATCACCTAAAAGTTTAATTGAACCCAATTAGCAAGATTTACTGTAATCCCTTTTGATGCATTTTATTGTTCACAGTTTTTTAATTTTTGTTCACAACTGCATTCATAACTACTATCTCACAATGTTTTTTCACAATAGAATAGATTATTGTTTTAACAACAGCAACGCTTTTAGTCCTGAGCAAATTGGATAGGCAGCGTATATTATTATTTATTGTTGATGTAGTAATTTTTTTTGGCAATATTTAGTAATACATGACACTTTGATTGAGCCAATATATTCAATTCATTGAGATAATAAATTCCAGGATGAAATGGAGGAACTGCTGAGCATATACATGTACCTTCTCGCCTTCCGGCAAGGATGAGAGGAGGTCTATGAGTGGCTTGTTGTAGTGAGTGAATGACAGGATTGTATTGGGGTCGGTAGGGTCAACACCACCTCCGGCAAGGTCGATGCATGTAACACGATAGCCAGAGCCCTCAAGGAGCCAACGGAGCTTGAACCAGCACCAGCCACCATGACCCTCACCATGAACAAGCACAAAGTGCTCCCTTGCCATGCCCATTTAGTTTGACCTCTTCATATTGATCTAAGTTTCCTACCAACAGATGGAATGGAACTAATTGATGAACATCCTGTAAGGGAATGTGTTTGTGTGGCCAATTACAAATGTCAAACCGAGCAGATGTCTAGAGATTTCTGTTTTAGTAGAGGTTCTCTGGACATGCCTACATTTGCGGCATGCAAAATGTCTTAAAATGGCAGATGATGTAGGATATAGCCTGTGGACCAGCTAGTTTGTCTCATCTCGTTGTGTATGGCATTTGACCTTCTTGCCTGGCTGATGTTTCTTTTTCCCCCTTTCCGTTTATTGCTAACTTGCTCCATTGCTGATTGTTCATCGCCATAATATTGAGACCTCAAATATAGTGCATTCTTCATTAAAAATAAAATTCAAATATAGTGCAAGCAGATTGCATAGACATGTGATTATTTTGTTACAGTGTGGTGCACGTTAATTTGATCTGCATTTCAACTTCTCCTTTTCTTTTTGTGAAGAAGTAACACCACCAAATTGATAAATGATAATTTAGTTACTATATATAATATCACAGGCGAACAGTTCAAGCTTCTACTTGGATGGGTGTAAGGACATGATGTTCAGCTCCAGGATACGCTCTGGCGCAGTGAAGAAAGGGGCTGTTACCGATGTCCATAACCATATTTGGGGTAGATCCTAGCCTCCTGCTTCACCCTGTGGTCGTGCACTGTCTTTATGTAGACACATCCTAGTACCTTGTTCACATCTAACTTGATGCCATTACATCGTGGCCATGGTCGCAGAAGGATGGAAGGAAGTGTCATTTCCTGAAAAAAAAATTATTAGTAAGAATGTAATCCTCAAATTATTTACTGCTCGAACAACTGGATTATGTTGTAGCACTTTTTCAGAGCTTCTCTCAGAAGTCGGACCAAACAAATTTCAGATCGTACACATCCCCGATCCACCTCGGGTGAATCGGATATACCCTGTTGGTTTTTGGTTGAAAGTTTAAGAGAACTAGCTGTTACTTACCTAAGAGAATACTATTTGGAAGAAAATTGTGAGCAGCTGGCAGTCGAGCATAGGGAATGGGAAATCGAATAACATCTTTAGTGACTTGTTCTGTTTCGTTAATTATCGGGGTGTTATACTGAATCACATTAGGTGTTATGCAGCACATGCTGATATAGTGGATTATCAGGTAAATTAGTTGCATCTCTGCATAAAAAATTTGGCATACAATCGCTGTATTGATCGAGACAGACACTTTTCCTCATGGAAGCAGATGACCTGCAGCGGAGGGTTGCACGTCACATTCCGTGGGGAATAATTGCGTTTTGGAAACACCCGTGAACAGTAAACTTGACAATGACGCGCGTGGACGGGTAGACCCAACTTCAGATGAACACAGATTCTTTCGCAGCCATGCTAAATACATTCCGTACTCCTTAGTGTGTCGGCAACAACCACTTAACACAGTTGCGACAGCTTCATTATACTCCCTCCGTTTTTGAAATCTGGTCGTTTCCGACAAACAAAACGAACTAAAAAAGAACTACGGAGTTGTGTCTGAACGACATCAATTACAATAAGGAGGGAGTATGTGATTATCGATCTGTTTGCATATGCTGCGTAAAGCAAATCCATGATGCGGTCACAACCACTTTACTAACACAGTTGTGACTCACAGGCTACGGTCGTGGTCCAATAAATGGATATTGACTTCCTCGCACAAAAAAAAAAAAAGGATATTGACTGAAGAAAGGATTTTTCTTATTACTGACTGAACAAAGGATTGTTTAGTTTTTCCAGGGAATGTAGTATGAACTTGTACGGTAGAGTGGTATGAACTTGTACGAAAGAGTATTTGCGTGGTTTTTGACCGAAACAGATTCAGGAAAAAGGTCAAAAACAGAAACAAAAAAGAAATTTATCCACAATCAGGACCGGCAGCAGCAGTCCCCATCCCATGATTCATGCTCTGCTGGTCGCCGCTTTGGTTGTTTCCGTCCTCCTGGTCCCCCGCCGTTGCGTTCCATTCCGTTCCTCCTCTCTGAATCCTGTATGTACCACGCAGAAACATGAGCTGCCTGTTCAACATCTTCGCGAGTTCGTGTCCCCTTTTGCTCCCTTTCCCTTTCCCTGCCGCCGGATGCAGCTGATTCATCCCAACCAGTTCGTCTTCCTCCTGAGTCCTGCTCTGTTGAGCGCCAGCAAGGAGGAGGCGACCCAGGAAGGAACCGAATCTGTTGAGCGCCAGCAAGGAGGCGGGCGACCCAGGAAGGAACCGAATCAAGTCTGCCAAGAAAGGTTTTTATTGTTTCCGCCCCCTCGCCCCCCTTTGCCTTTAGATTTTCTCCTCTAGAACAGAGTGCTCTTGGGTCTGCGAGCGCTTCGAGATTCAATCATAATATGGCTTGTTTTCTTGGAACGAATTATGTAGTAAGTAGAGACGATTTGATTCATCAGCTTATCCGGTACTTGCTGTGGACTGGGCATTCGAATCCCACAACCACCGTCTCGCGTTCCCCTTCTTGTACACGATACTGCAGTGCCGTCCCCTTTCTGCTGCGTTTGCTCCTTGATGATAACATGGTAACCTGTTCTTCTTTCCTCTAATAATTCGTCTTACATGATGCATAAGTGACAATAGTGTTGGTGGCGTCGAAGTAGTTAAAGGTCTAACGGAATCTGCCATAGTTGAAGACCACTGATTTTGCTATTGTTTATCGACATGCAGGTTATAATTGTCAGGGTTGATGCTGTCTGACTTGCCGTGCCTCTAGCTGCTCCAAGTGCTAGGGGGGAACAGAGATTATGGCCATGGAAGCTCAGAAGCTCCGGTTTGTGAGATGTCCGAAATGCTACCAGCTTCTTGTCGAATATCCCTCCATCCCTGTTTACAAATGTGGTGGCTGCAATACTGTCCTCAGAGGTACGATTATTTTTTCTATCTTTCATTACTCGGCCAAGAAACTTTTTTACCTTTCAAGAGTGATTTGATCAGTGTCATTTATATGATGCAGCAAAAAACCGAGCTGTGCCTGCCATGCAAGCTAGATCAGAATCTCATGAACAAAACAATTTTCCTAGTAGCCTGAAGGGCTCCCTTCAGGATACCAGATCAATTTGCTCGGATGAACATAAAATTGCGCCATCTGTGGATCAGACTCGTGAAGCTGCGGCTGGTGGCATCATTTCCTCCCATATCAAGAATACCAATTCCTGCAATGACCCAGTTGAAGAAAGAGCAGTGTCTGTTGAAGAGAACATAGCCCCTGCTCAGCATCAGAAGGAAGAAACATGTTCATTGATTGATGAAAACGCTCAAAATCCTGGGATTACAGTCAAAGAAATGCATGGAAAAGACACAAGAGCTAGTTTTGGTTCCAATTTAATTGCGGAGTTAGAGAATATTGATACAAGTGAAAATGCAAATAGAGGCAAAGTAGATAAGGTTGACATGACTGCAATGAGAACACTGGATGAGAAAACCAAGGTGGTACAAAGGGAGGAGAGGCTGCACACATATGAAGGTGTGCATGTTGAATCTCACGAATCCCTGATTGAAGAATTGGAGAGGTCTTTATCATTTAGTAGTGATGATGACTACATTTCGGATGAAGCAGAAACTAGTGGGCTCAGTGATGCTTTACGACATCAAATGGGTAGCCGCAGATTTATGTTAGGGTCCCAAATAAATGAGAATTCTCGAAATGATCCCCATGGTCGATTGATTGAAGAACTGGAGATGTCTTTCAGTGATGCAGAAGAGCCAATGGAGCAGTGTGCCTTGGACATAGATATAATTCATGGAAACAAACGTGATAACCATCCGCAGAACCTGGATGCAGAAAGAGCAAATCCCTGTGGAGAAAGCATCTGTTCACTTGATAATGGACATCTTGAATCTGAGCAAACTTTTCATCAAGGAAACAGGCTAACAGACAATGGCAATGAAGGAAAGGACGATATTGATGATGATAACAATTTGGCCAACGATGTTCATGGGAATGAGCATGACACACATCTGCAGACCCTGGATTTGATTAGTGCACATCCTTACGAAGTTAGCACCCCGTCACTTGACAATGGACATCTTGAATCTGAGCAAACTTTTCTTCAAGAAAACAAAGTAGTTGAAAATGGTAATCAAGGAAAGGGTGATATTGAACGTGACAACAGTACTACCAACGATGCTCATGAAAATGAGCATATTGTGGTTGCAAATGAGGTTAGCGAAGAGACATTCCATGAGAAAAGGCATGGCAAGGATTTGCAGCCTGCAAGTGCAGAGAATGTGTATCCATGTGAAAGGGTCGTCTCTTCTATCGATGATAGCGATATGAAAGTTGAGCACACTATTCAACCAAATGGCATAACAACAGATGACACCCATGAAAATAAAGAAGGCTGTATGGATGATGGAAACATGACCAAGTACATTAATGGGATTGAGAATATGGTGTTTACAGATGAGGACATAGCAGATAAAGTTCATGGTATTGAAGAGATAGCATTTGATTGCACTGGAGAAAATGAAGAGAGCCATGTGGAAGATGACAATACAGATAACTATGTTTATGAGGTAGAGAATGTTGCAGTTGCAGATGAGCACATTACAGAAAAAGTCGATAAGAATAAGCATGACAAGGATCAGCAATCCTGGGAAGCTGAATTTTCCAACACCATACATGTCAAATCTGAAGGTATTTTTAAACAAGAGGATCTAATAGCTGATGGAACTAAACAAAAGAAAGAGGATGACATGGGAGATGGCAATAGAGCCAATTCTTTTAAAAATGACAGTGTAGTTGTCGCTAGTTTTTCAAGCTGGTCAAATAAGAGGACTCAGTGCAAGTTGCCTAGCTTTAATAAGAACAAAGAAGAGGCGCCTTGCAAATATAGAGCTCGCCAACTTCGTCAGGGACTGTCACTTGATGCTAAAGACTTCAGGTCAATCCAAAACTTTATTGAGTCGCAGAAGGATGGTACCTCTAGTTCTTTTTCAGGTGGGTCTCCCAGCCAAGAGGATTTTGTGCATGGAAGGTCAAACAAGTTCAATAGTATTGTGAGACATGAACGCCTAAAAAAGATGGATGAACTAAGAGATCAGCTGAATAGGCTTTCTAGCCAAAAAGGCCTGGAGGAAAAGTATCAGAAAAGAGGCCTAGAGTACCAGCAACAATCCAATAGCTATGATGTTGAGCAGCATCTTCAAAATGTTGATGTTGATTCTGTCCCAAATTCTTGTACCATAGAATCTTATTATGGTTTTGAAAGGCCACCAAGGTACCAGCCACCAAATATTTTCTCTCCAACCCGTACTTACCCACACTGCGATTTTGGACATGCCCAAGCACGCATACCCTGCAATTATGACGTGTGGGAGTTCAATTCATATTACCAGTCCTCATATGCTGAAAGCACAGTTCATGACTACGATTCTATGATGTCAATTTACAAGGAACGAAAGCGAGTGGTGAGAAAGCATATCTTGCGGCCTTTGTCAGGTGCTTCACCATTTAGTATCTGCAGCGGCTGCTTCAATTTAATTCAAATGCCATCAGATATGTACATATCAAAAGCAAAGGTTGGCAGAATGCAGTGCGGTCGGTGTTCCAAGGTTCTTGTTTTATCCTTTCCTGCTGCATATCATGCAGAAGGAAATATCAGCGTGGGTGTCTTGCAAGAATCAAACAAGCCTTCTGGTAACACGATTGCTAACGATAAGGATGCTACTTGTCCTTCTGCTGAGTGTCTGACAGGGCCTGTTAGTACAAATGAAGAATATGGGGAATACCTTACAAGAAGCTTTTCTACACAGGCTGGACAAAGCCTTGCTACCACACAGAGCGGCAAGAAGGTTTCTGACTCCGCACTTCATCGACTCATGGGGTATGATACAGCAAGCCAGTTGTTATGTCACAGTAGAGCGTTTGATGATGGATATGATAGCTTCGAGTCAATGGTGCCAGTTTCCAGTAGAGTATCCCGAAGAAAGAACATGCGAAGTTAGTCTCTTGCAAGTAGGATAAAGGCGTGAAAATTTTGGAGTATGGTTTAGCCATGCAGGTCTCCTATATGATTATGAAGACAGGCCCACACCTTGCCTGGAAAAAGTTTCATAAGTTTTCAGAGAATTCAAATTTTTTGAATACATCTATTTTTGTCACATTCTTTAGCGATTGTATAGATATTGTTTATTGATCCTATAAATTTGTCCATATTTTATTGTATAATGACTGTTACTGAACTGTATTGTTAGCGTCTAGTGGTTTCTTGGTTGAAGTACTGGTAAGATAGATTCTTTTTTGGGGGGGAGGTAAACTGGCTCATACTAACATCTTTCTTGCCACTCTTTTTCTTTTCCATACCCTTTCCCTACTATCTCTATATGCCATGCCTCTGTTTCAGTTTCTCTATCTTTTATTCCAAGATTGACAATGGCATTGCAAACAGAGCAATTAAAGGTTATATACTGCTTATGTTGGCGCGCACGCATATGCATGTGGAGGTGAACAGGACTGTCCAACCACTATGGAGCAGAAAAGTATCCTTTCATGTGCCTTTATCTGGGAAAATACTTTGGTGAATGATTGTGTCCTTTGATCTCAATAGACAAATAGTATGTTGCAAGTTGCTGTTAAGAGTTGATTTTAGTGTGAGTTGTCAGGCTCAGGACAGGCCAATACAGCTGTTGGTGAGGCGCTTGTTCTGCAAAAAAATTGTTCGGTTCCTTCTCTGTTGTTTGCAGGCAGATTGTGGGCTCATAACTCGTATTATTCTCTTTTCTTCGTACTGAGCTCTTTTGTGTGCACAATATATACTCTGAAAATGGAAAGTGAAAATGTGAAGCAAGTAATTCGCTTCCAGCCCGTCCTCTGGTTTAGTACAGTTGTCAACCACAGCGGACATCGCGAGTTTGTCTGTCTCTCTGATAGGTGAAAGCGTCCTTTTTTGTTTTTTTGAAATTCATGAAACGCGTCGTGGATACCTGATTGATGTCTACTAATGGCTGGTAGCAACTGCCGGAGCTGTTTCATTACATTTTGTGTTGTTTTTTCGAGGCTGTGCAAAAGGCCAAACTGGACTGTGTGGAGTTGGGTAAGTTGTCAGTTCGGTTTATATGATGCACAGGGACGGACTACTGCATTTTTATAGAGTGAGGGAACAGGCTAGTGCATATTGTGGCTAAAGCAACAGGCACCTGACCATGACTGATGACTGAGCAGCTGTGTTTCAGTTTGTTTTGGTGACCAAGCGACGGGCCCGAACTGTGGTTCTGGAATTGAGGAAAGCAGCAGAAGGTGTAGCATCCTTTTCTATTTGAACAACGATTGCATATGATTGTCCAAGAGAGAAGATCTGTCGCATACGGTGGCTAAACCTTACTTCTCAGCAGAGGAAGACTGCTTTAAAATTTAATCAATCATACAAATAGTTTTTACACTACTGGACAAATCGTTAAAGTACATTGTTACACTTGTGACATGTAAATATCGCTTTTTTTTAAGAGAGGGTGAATATCACATCGTTCGTCGTTCGAGTACATCGTTCATTAGCTCAGCAGTTTTTTTTTTTTTTTGAGACAATTAGCTCAGCAGATGTTTGTCCAACCAACGGTACGTACAGCCATGTAAGCCCAGCTCGTCAGGCCCAATTAACAATGATTGGTCGGCCCAATAATTTGCTTTCTGTCCGCTTAAAAACTCTTCTCAAGCATATGCAAAACTCAACCAAATACAGCATAAAACATTATGAAAGCAAGTTTGAGAAGAGTAGCTATATATATATACTAGCAAAATGCCCGTGCGGCTACGGACTTTAGAAAAAAAATAAACAAACTATATGCACCCTATTTTTATATAGACATAGTATTGTAGATATTTTTATTACCTATTTTTTATAAGCATCATCCATGACTACTGGGTGAATGGCCTTCATAGCAATATCATTCACTTAGAGAGAGAAGTATAATCTCTACAACTTATTAAAAAAGGTGGCGTCGTTCATCCTATTCTGCCACTTACGTAGATAACAAAACATATGAAAAGAAAAAAGAACATAAGAAAAGGGAAGAAAAAGAAAAGAAAAAAAAAGAAAAAGAATCTGATCCGGATATTTTGTCTCGACGCATCTTCAAATTTTTAGGAAGAGAAAACAATAAAAATGCATTAATACTTTGGTTTACTTTCTACTGGCCACTCTTTTTTCATCGGAATCGCATGCAAGATTTACTCTGTGCATGTGCCAGGCGTGGTCTAGATTGATTATTAATAGTACATGTATCAAAATTTAGTTTTGATAGAAGACGACTAACAATACTCAAGTATGTATCAAAATTTAATTTTGATAGAAGACGACTAACAATACTCAAGTATTTTGAACTTGAGCAAAGGAACAAATCAACTGTATCTAAGATTGTTCTTCAAATTTTTGTACCTTTAATGCTATCACATGTAAGGTGAATCACATAACTCATAATAATATATTGACCCTTCAGATTTAATGAATAAAAATGTAGTTCGTGTGCTAGATACAGATAATGCATATGGTATACCTATCATATTGTCGTTTTATCATGTCATGTTTTTTTTATTACACAGTCTGCCATGTTGTCTAGTAACAACAAATCACTACTTGCACTCTTTTGTTTTTGTTATAAAACAAATCTGCTACTTACAGCTAGGAATTAGGCAACACATGATATGGGCCGATTGTAATTGGACCATGGCCTATTTTCTAATGGACCTGGACGGCGTGGACGCTTGATGTGGTGCACGTACATGGGGAGCCAGAGATCGATCTCAGAATTTTGTAATCTCTAATCGCACGGGACTCGGACGGCACCGAAAAAACACCGTAGACATGAAAGAACGGTATAGACAATAGGCAGGGGGCAGAAAAAAAATTGGTGGAAGAAATGACTACACTAGAATTAATAGTAGTAGAGATTGATTTGAAAAAATATTTTTACTTGCTGTGTGAGCGGCAGAATAACTTTAGATGTATATATCAAGGAATCTAGCTTAAAAAGTGAAGATCGATGCGTTGGAACGTGAGGCACGAGGGAGCAGCAAGGCAACAATACGTCCCCTTCAAAGTTGCCTTTGTGCTAGCTACTTTCTCCGTCCTAATTTAGTTGACATTTTGGAACTCGGCACGGGAATTAAGAAGAAGTATAAAAGATCGTGCACAGAAAATAAGGAGAAAAGAGATAGAGATAAAAGTATATTAGAAAGAGAGAAAGGTGCATCAGAAAGTAAGAATGTCAATTATTTAGAAAAACTAAAGAGGACTAAAATATCAATTATTTTAGAACGAAGAGAGTAGTATAAAAGCAAGCGCAAGCAGTGGAGTGGGGCTATCTGCGTATGTGGTCGCCGTTCTTCCCGGCCGAATACACGTGTACTTAAGCGGTATTTATAAGAATAATTCAAGGGGAAGCGCGATGTTGTATGAATGCTAGGTTGAGACGTGTCTCTACTCGATGGGACACATGCATGGACTGCTTATTCGAGAGTCCAGAAAGCAGCATGCAACAGTGTCGGATGGTTTCTGTGCCACACACGTTGCGAAAATCTTTCTCGAGCAACACGCAGGAGCTGTTGGCTCACCGCGGACACGAAAGATATATATGCACTCTGTATTGTTGTTTGTTTGTTACAAGATTATACTAAATAAGTGGTACACGGCTGATGTACACATGTCTACTGTAGAGGAAGCTCTTGTATGTTCATAATTTTCAACGTTCACAAGATAATCATATTCAGTCATCTCATAAATTAAAGCATTTACCAGAATAATTTTATTTATTTTTTCAAAAAGGGAGATAAAACACTTCCCATTCATTAAGATAGAAGAAAAAGTCCGATTACATTGGGTAATATGTATTACATTAATTTGATTGTGCATCTCATTATAAAATTAAACTAGAATAATTTTATGGGGAATGTTTCCTTTCTGAAAATTTATTATCAGCTATATCTAGGGTTTCCTCTTTAACTTTAGTTGATAAAAATAAATGCCTGAGAGCAACTACATTCTATATATACTTATGTCTTATTTGCTGATTGTGACACAACAAATACACGCATACAAACATATAGTGTATGTCGTAAAATTATAAATTCTGAAACAAAAACGTCTTTATCTTACACAACGGCGTTTTAAATTCACACATATTTTCCATGCATGTGAACATCCTCGTTCGCGGAAGCTGACACACTGCCTTGAGTCACCCTGGAGCTAAATTTCCTTGGGTTGCAACAGTCTTGTTGCAGTGAACTAAACAACTCAACTGATGACGATGATGGACCCTATCTGGGTCGTGTGGATCGGAGCCAATCAAACATTAGCTAGAGACGATCGACTTGATGTGAATAGAGAGCTAGCAACGTGCTCGAGCTGGCCTCTGGTTGCTTAGCTTAAGCTTATGTCATCGTGCTGAGGTCATCACTATTTATTCGGGAGGCCGTGTGGGCACAAACCTGGACCGCAACCTTAGGTGAATAATAATCTCAAGATTTTTGCTGGCTCGTTCTCTCTCCAAGATGTGTTCATGTAGGTAGCATGGTATCATATCATGTGCTTCTATGATTGAGATTCTATACCGTATAAGTAGGTGTGTATTTGAACCCATGGATATGTGTTTTCCGAATAACGGATATGATGCACTTTATTTTGAATTTGATAGAAACAGATATACTAGTTTCGTGCAACACGACCGGCGACTTGGACCACCCATTTGTCCAAGGTCGCCGGGCACACATGCACCGGCTCGTACCGTGTGAAAAGCTAGCGTGGGGCCCACGATGTACGACGCGTTTGAAGGATTTTCCGCAGCCTAGGTGATGAGAGCTGGTTGGCCTTATAAATAAGCTGCGATCGGCCACTACATAGAGTCATCTTCACATGCATGTGTCCAGCCTTAGCTAAGCATAGACACATCAAGAACTAGATTTAGCTATACCAAGTGCAATCTTTATCTGCCAAGTAAAAAACAAACTCCATTACTCTCAGCTAGTTCACACGGCTGCTGGCGATGATGATGACGCTCCACGAGCTGCTCTTGCCGTCTCCGTGGACTCCGAATCATCGGAGTGATGGTGCTGCATGGTCGTCGACGACGACGACGCAGCTCGAGCGTTGTTCTATGGCGGAGGAGGCACGGCGCCGCGTGGGGAGCAAGAAGAAAGCCCGGGCCAAGGCTGCACAAGATGAGCAACCGGCGGCCTGCTCAAATTCACAGGCTCGTTGTTGTAGCAAAAGAAGGTAATTAATTTTTTTTTTTTGATACTACTGCAACTGTATCTGTCGTTCTAGTAGTGGCTGCTCATGTCTGACAATGGATCGGTCGAATGGTGATATGTGATGCAGGAAGAAGCAGCAGAGCAGATGTCTTGTGACGTCCGTGCCCGATTTCGATGGGTACCAGTGGAGGAAGTACGGCCAGAAGCACATTGAAGGCGCCATGTATCCAAGGTAATAATTCAGTCTTTGTTTTTATCGAGTTCAATTGTACTGTGTATCCACTAGAATTCAGCTAATAAAACATTGATCGCATATGCATCCTTATGTGTTCTCATGAATCAAGGAGGAAAAAATAAAGGAGCCGTGCGTCTCTCGTAAAGATGCAATTAATTTCGTCATCGTATCTTCATATTTCTCTTGTGAATTGAGATGTAGGTAGATTGCCACAGGTGGTTCACCAATCTTTGGATGGTGACACTAGCGATACGACGTGTCCTTTCGTTTGGCCCACTTCAGCAAAGCAGGGCTGCACCAGACTGTTGTCGTCCGTCGTGTTACACGTTGGGCTGGGCATTGTCACATCATCCGTCTGAAGCTGTATCTTGGAAATTTGTAGTGTTCCTCAGTTCTATTTTTCTTGTGTTAGAACAAGCTCATTAGTGCAACAAATTTGCACCACCTATATCTTGTCCTAGCGACAAGATTTTTAGACTGGAAGGTGTAATTTCTTAACGATAAATTAAAGCTGTCACGCCCATATATTGAATTATTCGTTCTTTCAGTAAAAATATATAAAAATTAAAATAAAAAGCAAATGAAAACCTTGAGCCGATGAGATCTAATTAAACACATTGATCGAATACCTGCAGGAGTTACTACCGGTGCACACGGAGCGAAGAGCAAGGATGCCCGGCCAAACGGACGGTGCAACGCAACGATGACGACGATGGCAATGGGAACAACACACCAAAGTACACGGTGGTGTACATGGCTGAGCACAGCTGCACGGCCAACGATTCCATGGAAGAGGCGCCAGTCATCCTCGAGACCACCGCTACAATAATCCCAGCCACCACCACCAAGAAGAGGAGACCTTGTGACGCCGATGACACCCAAAATGTCATTCTCGCAGGAGGACCATTATTCCCGCCGGAGACAGATCATCATGACGCTGCTGCTGCTGCTGACTTCTCATTTACTACTAGTCCTGCTACTACGATAACTATCAGCAGCAGCACCGGGACTGAGTCGTTTCCGGCGACCTCGGAAGTCACGTGGAGCAGCACTAGTAACTTTGAGCATTTCATAGACGACTTCAACGACGACAGGTGGCCTCATCAGACGTCTCTGGTGGTCCGGGACATGGACGACTTCACCGGACCGATCCGGTCACCGGTGCACATCACAACAGGCGATTGTTGGAGCATGGACCAGCTGCACCTTGTTAATAATGACCCCATTCTTAGCCATTTATCCTCTGTTTTCTCTAATTTCTAGATACATGATTGACGTGATGAGTTCACACGCATTACAGTGCTGTCTGTCGATCAGTGTGTGTATACTCTGTTGTACTCGCAAGCCCCAGCTGTCACTTGATGTAGGCTTCTTCGTTATGCTAGTGATTACTGATGACAGGACATGCAACGGCTTCTCCCAAGTAATTAAGACCAGACGCCAGTACGGTTTAATTTAGCTCAATTATTGTTACATGAGTATGTCATGGTCCGATCCCTTCATTTTGGCCTAATTAAACTCAACATCAATGGAGAATCAGGTCCGACTAGAAACCCTGATGAAATAGATCCTCTCATCAAATGTTGCCTGAAGATCAGGCCCAACGATCATATTACTGTAATTACTATAGTAAAAAAAAAATTGGCCTTGGTCTAAAAGAATTAGTAAGAGTTGCCGTGCTAGACAAAATGGTACATGGGCCACTCTCCTATCAGGTTCACACGCATCGCAATCGCTCATCACGCATTGACCACCAAAATTGGCAGTCAGCTTGCTAAACCACAGTGCACCTAAGTCAACTTTATAGATGCAGAATTGCAGATCGATGGTCCGTCACCTAGCTGACTCCATCTGAGCACGTACCCACGAGAGTTGTACGATTTGGTTGATGATGACGCCAGCTTCGTGACATCACTCCCTCCACCGTGTGTAGCTGACGCATGCAGCTTCTCGCGACAGATCTCGAATCGTAAATTTACTCCTCCCTACCCTACTGCTGGAGAGCACTTATTATCTTGTCTTAAGCGTTATGACGAAAATATGCACCTGCCTTAATTTTAACAGCTAGTGCAGTACATACCTAGTATATTATTTTCAAATGAGAATATCAAATTTCAAATGACATATGTGATGGTTTATGTAATTATCTCTGAAATATATATGTCATTTGATTGTTATGCATTTCTCGCGACACATCTCGGTTCACCTCAAACCCAGAATGCGTATGTTGTATTGTTGTTTGTTTCTTTTCAAGATGCATGATAATGTCCATGGCCCATGGAGATATCTGTGTCTATTATAGAGGCAGCTACAATGTCCGTAATGTTCAAAGTTCAAGAGTTCTTGTGTTATATATTCTGCTAACAGTATTTTTTTTTTGTGGAAATGAGGCCTCACTGCCTTAAAACAAATCATATACTAATCTATAATAGATTAACCAATCGAGGAAAGCATTTATACTAGGATAACAATTTTATGGAAATTGTTACTGTTCTCAAACTTTTTGATTAGCGCGCGCTCTCTCTCTCTATCTGTCTATATATCTATCTATCTAGCTAGCTAGCTAGTATTTCCTCTTCAATTTTATTAGTTGATGAAATGTAGGTGCAAGTATACATACTACTATATATATTTTATATATTATATGTTACCACATAGCAGACGCATACATAATTTTCAGAACATATATAGTCTCAGGGCCGGCCCAGGGGCGGTGCGGGCGGTGCGACCGCACCGGGCCCCAAAAAGTCAAGGGACCCCGCTGAGATGCAAAGATAGAGATAGCCTCTACCAATCGGGAAAGATCTGGCAGAAGCTCCACCTAAACGCCGCGGATTACCTCCTACACTCAGCTCCAATGTCCAGTCTATGGTTCGTTTGTTCACCATGGTGGTGGCTCACTGGCTCTGCGCTGTCTGCCTCTAGCTATTCAACGAAGAAGAAGGGCTGAAAATTGGCTACGAGCTTAGCAGGCCTGAAAATTGAGACGAGGACTAACCAGCAAGAGAAAAAAGGACCATAGCTATTAATTTTCTTATGCGTTCTATGCATTTCCAAATCAGTCAGAATTTCTCGAGTCCTAATAATAGATCTTTTGTCCTTCTTTTTAGAAGAAAAATAAAATAATTCTTAAAAGTCCTAATAAATAATTATGAAACATTTATTTTCATACTAACATATCATATTTGGACTAAATAATTTTATTATACTTTATTGCTTGTAGAATTTGTCCCTCCTTAATCTTTTGTTAGTGGTAGGGTGATTTAAAAATGACTTGAAAAAATGAACGTAAATAATTTTGAAGTAAAATAACTAAATAAGTACTTTAAAGAGTATGTAACTGTGTATTTTGAGGCTGTTTTTTTTATAGATGAAATATTAGGGTGAAATTTGAAATATTTTTAATAAATAATAATATATTATAAATGAGGGCCCTCCGACGTGATCTCGCACCGGGTCTCTAAAATCTTTGGGCCGGCCCTGTATAGTATGTCATAAAAGTTATAGATGCTAAAATAAAGAGGAGTTTTACTGTTTAAATTATTGGTCATTAATTTTAAAAAACTATTGCCAATAATTTATCAGTTTAAGGGTAATATTTAAAAAACATAACTACGGTGGTGTACACGGCAGAGCACAGCTGCACGGCCATCGATTCCATGGAAGAGGCGCCACTCATCCTCAAGACCACACCGCTATAATAATTCCAGCAAACAAGAAGAAGAGGAGACCTTGTGACGCTGCTGACTCGTCTACCAGTCTTACTTCTACTACTATGAGGAGCACCACAGGGACTCCCGAGTCCTGAGTCGCCGGCGACCTCACACGTCAGTCAAGTCACGTGGAGCAGTGAGCATGTCATCGATATTTGTACGACGGGCTGTTCCCCGTCGATGACAGGTGGGCCCGGACGACGACTTCTCTGTTGGTCCAGGACATGGACGACTTCACCGGGCCGATCCGGTCACCGGTGCACATCGCGGCGGGCGGTTGTTGGACTATGGACCAGTTAATTCTTGGCCATTTTTAGATCCGTTGGTTTCTCTTCCTAGATAGACGCATTTTGCTGTGATGAGTTCACAGGACATTACTGTATGCTGCCTCTTAATCAATTTACCTTCTCGTTATATTTGTGACAGCACGTGCACCCATGCCACGATGCGAATAATACGTGATGGTTCACTTATTCATGGGCTAGAACTCAATGGATGGAGAATGCCTAATAAGCTACCTAATGGACAATTAGGCCCGGCCGGCTGATCAGAACCCAGATTGAAGCCCTCTCTATTTGACTCAAGATCTCAGGCCCAACATCTCTTATTGCTGTAATTATTAGCTATGACCTGGCAATAATCAGCATATACCACCAGTGCACCTAATAACTCCGATCCAGTCAACTTCAAATTCGATGGACCGTCTCATTTAGCTGACTCCATCTGTGCACCCATGCCACACGAGTTGCACGATTTCGTCGATGACATCAGTTTGGTGACATCACTCACCTGCCGTGTGCTGCTTACTGCATGATGATCGGACTGCCACTTGCCAGTCAGCTGATGCGAATAAATGCAGTTTCTCGTGACACTAGCTAAGAGCGTCTCCAATTCTTAGCTGCCTCTTAAAATAACTTGATCTAGCTTAAATAATCTAGAGAAACAAACATCTTATTCAAATTAATTAATTCAACTTAAATAATTTAGATTAAATAATCTAACACTATAATCCAAATTAATTAATCTACTCAGGAAACAAATAGGCTCTTAGCATGGATAGTGGGTCTTTTTCTAAAATAATCTAAAATAAGTACCTCTATAGCATATTATTGGATTATAATAATCTGCCCTCTAGATTAATTCATCTGGCCTAATAATCTATCATGTTTGTTTATCTATTAGATTAATTAAGCTAAATTAATTAATCTGGGTGGATTATAAGCTGAAACAAACATAGCCTTAGTTGGTCTGATCCAGCTACAGCAGTAACTGTCCACTGGAGGGTCCGTCTTCTATTCAAGGGGCCTCAAAGCACTTTCAGTTCCCTCCTGAATGTTGCAACGAGAAATCTGCAGGTTTTGAAATGAAAATAAAGCTACCCATAGTACTACCTTCTTAATTTAAATACATGTGGCTTTGGCTGTGGCAGGCATCCATGAATTCTAATTGAATATGTGCATGCCAAATGATCAAATCTTATCTGATCTTAAGTGTCGGTATAATCAAGTATAAATGGCGGAGAAGGGTTGTGTAGATTGTCAATAATCAATGTGCAACGAACCTTCCAGGGCCGGGAATGGCACATTTACATATGAAACATATAGATTGGCCTTCGATGAAGGGCTACTCAATGGAGTGCAGTGTGTGTAAAAGTGCAGTACGACTACGTTCCAACATTTTTTCTAGGGAACAAGTTAGTCTTCAAAGTCCCTATAAATAAGAGCCATATATGACAGTCTAGTCAAATCAGTGCCTAGCTAGTGAGAATGCAATTGTTGGCTAATTAAGGAATGTGGGAAAGATTGCCTTGGTCCTGTGTGCGGTGAGTTATAGGGTTTATTAAGGGTTAGTGAGCCATACTAGCTTATGCAATTGTATGAAGGTCAACTTATGGATGATCAGTTAACCCACTCAACCAGAGGGGGGGTCTGTTCTCTCTTTTTCTTCCTCCAACCCCCATCCTTCATCTGTCTCTTTTGTCCCCAAGAAGCATTACACTTGCGAAGAGATCTGACTCAACAATTTCTTCTTAGTAGTTACTTCCTCCATTCTTAAATTGTTGTCGTCGTTGGCTTTTTTTGATAACTTTGACCATTCATCTTATTCAAAAAAATATTATTTCAAATATGTAAAATTATAAGTTATGCGTTAATTTTCATTGATGATAAAAAAAATCATAACAATATATATATGATATTTTGTAAGTTTTTTAAATAAGACGAATAGTCAAAATTAACAAAAAAGTAAATAACGACAACATTTTAAGAATGGAGGAAGTAACTAATAAGTTAATTAAGCACTCCAATCTAAACCAATAAAGCGTGAGTTACTACGATACCTTTTCCCACCAAAAGAATTATATACCCATCAATCTACAACCTTTGATTTAAGTGGACCACTACCTATCTAACCACACGATTAGGGGATGAAGGAAATATTTACATTACATGACACCTTTTACAGTCTTTTATCAACCAAACTTTTTTTACCCATACCCCCGTAGCACCCCCACGCGCACCTTCCAAAAACTCCATGCACCTCGCCCGTGCACCCTTGACGCTGCCTTCCAAAAGTTTCGCCCCCTCCTTTATTCCTTTTTCAATTTCGCACCCTCCTTCCCTGACTAAATTATTCCTTCCAAAACCCGTACATCACTTGTTCCAACCTTCCAGGGCGACACAGAGATCAAGCGCGCTGTTCTGCTGCTTTTGGGTAAGAGTTCCTTGGATTTTTCACTTCTTGGTTTAGTTTATCTTGCACAATTGTTTTGCTGGATTCCAGTTCTCAGCTCAAATCTGAAACCTGTACTATGCAAGGGACTGCGCCGCGAGCCAGTAGACCTCGGGGTCGACCTCTTCAGCGCATTCCCCGATTGCACGGCTGCACGAGGCGACGACGGCCTCCAGGTCCGCGAAGACGTCATTGTAGGCGTAAGGGAGTCGGTGCTCGGGAGCGGAGATGGCGAGGGTAGAGCGGGATATTGCTGGCCGGGTCGCCGGCGGGGTAGAGCGGGACTGTCACGGTGCTGTCGAAGCTTACGGTCGCCGGTCATCTGGAACTCGAGCTGATAATTGGAACCATGGAGGCATCTGGCTCGGCGCCTGAGCAAAGGAGATCCAATTCCGTAAGCGTTTATATCTTTCTTTATTTAGTGTATTTGTCTTTTTCTGATTGCAATATCGTTGTTCTAATCTATGAACCCATGATGCAATTGTGAGTCATTTTTTCCTACACCTCAATTTCAAGATCTCAATTGCCTCATGCATAGGTTTCGGATTTGAGCTGATAATTAATTCAAAATGTTTTTCTGTGGTTGGTTAGACCTCTACCATGGGTGATGGCGATGAAACACATAGGCATCGGTCCATCAATGCGAGGAAGGATTCAGGAAAACTCACTGCTGTGAGAATGCTCACCGTCAGACCAACACCCATGGGCGATCATAATAATAATGTACCTGGTAATGTTTCTCTTTTCAAAATTTATTATATCGGCACCTTGTATTTTTTTCTGTGCGTAATTTTACTAACTTCAGGCACTGCCACCTCCGCGAGTGCAAGAGGATCCAAACATTCTCCTAAAGTGCAAGATAAAGAGAATTTGCCACCCACGACGCCATGGTCGAGGACGCCCGAGTATTGCAGGCAGTACCAGGCAAAATACCGGGCAAATAAAACTCCAAACTAGAAATCGTTGACATCTGAGTCATAATCGTATCGCAACTCAGGTAAAAATCATAAGAAACAACGGTTTGGAGTAAATTTCCAGGCGCGTGTGTTAAAATTTTTTTCAGGAATTGATCTCATAATAATGATGCTTGTGACTTACCAAATTTGCCGTAATTGAGAATGCTGCCGACATATCTCCTGAAAATTGCAGTGTTGCAGATGCACTGGAGGTGCAGAAAGCTAAAAAAGCCAATTACATGCAAGAGTGTCGCAGGCGAAAGAAGGAAGAAGAAGCCCTAATGCTAGAAAAGCAAAATAATGTATTTGGCAACCATGTACTGGCAATTGTTGATATGAAAAACAGTGTTTTATTGTTCCAACACTGCAGGATCACAAGGTTCAATAGTTACGTTTGGGAACCAGGCTGCTTTGATTCAGGACAGTAGCCAACATGGATCTCCAATGGCCCTACCCACTCTTGTTTCTAGACAGTGTGCTGCTAGCAATTGTAATTCTCAAAGGCATCCAAATGGAGGTAAGTTTTCGACTAGGATACATGCCAATCCCGCTTTATTGGTTTAGATAATCTGTGTTTGCCATGAGATAATAATCTGTTCATCGTTGTAGAATTCCTTGATTTACCATGTAATGTAGCGGACATTCTTGATTTGACGGTCAATCAAGGTAATTGGGTAGTGCAGTGACAAACAAGACCTGCGCGGGCGAGGAAATTGTGTTAAAGCTTTCTAACTTTTTCTTCTCTTTTTAGATGAAGAATTTAAAAACACAACGGTCACAGCTGTAAGTACCGCCACGGTTACGGCGGACATGCATAGTGCGGCTAATGCTACCCAACGGCAGGAGGTGGAGAGGGCTAAGAAGGCTCGGTACATGAGGGAATACCATAAGTGAAAAAAGGGTGGAGATGTGTCAATGGGTGCTATCTGTCATAATGGTAAGTTAAACGTTTTGCAGTGGTGCTGGCCGCCTCATGCATGTAGTGTATGAAGCCTGTAAAATTTCTCACACTGTAAATCTCAGTTGGTGCAGGTGGACCAACAAAACAAGATCAAGGAAGGGAACAAGATCTAGATCCTGATGATGGATCTTGGCTACATAGGAATGATGAATGGATGTATGAGTTTAGTGACGGTGTTCTCCCTTGCCATGGTCTTGGAACCGAAGCCAATCAAGAGTTTCAGAGACAACAATGGAATAAGTGGCAACAAGACTTGAGGAAGTGGAAGTGAAAGCGAGAAGAATTGTTACGCAACACAGGAACACAAGATTCCCGTGTTACTGTTAGCGTCATATAAATCTCCGCATTGGTTTAGTTTGATTGTTCATTATCTCAGCCGGCATAAAAATCCATTCCTTACCCCCTGGTCTCTAATCTCTAAAATGGATAAAACTAACGTTTCAGCCACCGCGTACGTGATGCACATGATGGCCATTTTTTGCATCCGGGGTGATCAGTAAGTTCATCCATTACTCTTTAATTCGTCTCTGCCGGCTATTTTGTGTGGAATCTATACTGAAACATGAAATATTTTCTAACAACGCGCTACTAGATAAGGAGGCGGCGAACTTCCCAGCTCCAACTGCACACGCCAGGCCGCGGGCTTACCAGTCAGTTTGGGAATTCTTCTGGTACCTTTATCGCCGTCCGAATCGGATTAACAACATGCTGGTTACTTACGGGAGGGTTCCTATCGATTCCACAGACGCTACAGGTCCGATTGATGATGAAGCATTCGGCCCTGGAATGGAGCAGTTGGACTAGATGTACTGTTATTGGCTTTCCTATAATTAATAAATATGGCCATTATAATAATATATGACCCATTTGATCTTGGAGGTTTTTGATCTTATTAAACCGAGGATATGGATTCATTGAACTGAATTACTTGAATAAACTAAATCTGGTGTAGTATGTAAGCTCTTTTTTTGGTAGAGAAGAGAAGCATAGCTTAATTGCTGGACATAGGAAGGAATAATTCATTGTGTGTTTACGATTTTAGGAATGAAAAGATGCAGCGGGATGCCAGCTCGACATCATTGTCGGATATTCATGTACTATAAACCAAACATGCTGAGTTTTAAGACGAATATAAATTAGGAAATATCCCAAAAATAATTAAGGCAATTATACTTTTACATGTTTACGTCCCTATCACGGTATATGTATTTCCAAAAAAGACACGATGACATATACTTGGAAAGCATGTGTGTCCGAAAACAAGAGAGGCTGAGAAAATGAAATGAACAGAATTGTTTACGTTCCTACCATGGTATATATATATATATATATATATATATATATATATATATATATATATATATATATATATATATATATATATATATATATATATATATATATTTAAACTAGCAAAATACCCGTGGTTGCTACGGGTGTTTTGAAGATGACATACTTATACAAATTCTCCTAACGACTAATTTCTTTTGCGATATATAACATAAATGATCAAATCATAGAGTTGAGTGGTCAAAATATTGAATCGCTGAATCCTGAAGTTTATGAAGTATATGCAATCATTTAGATCATTGTTGTTAACTTTATGTGCTCTGTGGACGTGCATGCACTTGTTTAAATATTTTCAGCACATGGACGTTCCGTCACTTATCCATCCCGTAATGATAGCAACCCGCAAGCGTGTAGCTTGCCTAATGGAATCATCGATTTGTTTGTTCTTCGAACATAATAGCTTCCCACGCTACCGAGTGGCCAAGCCAAAAACTTGTCGACCGACTGATCAAATAAAGTCATCGTATGGTTGGATGCTTTCCCGAGTTGCTCGCTGTTCGAATCATCCAGTGTCCGAGTTCATCTAATCGTGATTGATGAGCAGGTTATACAAAATATGATATCTGACGTGTCATATTTTGTATACTTGCCAATAGCCTGCTTGTAGCTCTGTCCTGCACACCGTTGGTAGTTGAATACAATGTTTTCAATGGTGAAGGTCCGCGCGCTCCTCTGTGACCTCGAACACGCACCAACGCATTCCATGTGGACTCTGAGTGAGACGACAAGATAGTCATCAGCATCAGTTCCGCATGCCAAACTTCATGGTGATGTGTCTGTGTCTGTTCTGGGGCACCCAACCGACATAGTGATTGTTTAATCATGCAGCTACTTGTATTGGATACCTAGAGACGATCAGCCAACATGGACTTCAGTGACATTTGTCAGATCCTTGGCTAAGTGTTCCAGGACATGCACAATCACTTCGTTTCTTGGGCATGAGGGAGGCTCGATATTCTTGTCTATGACCTGAACGATGTGCTCGCCATCAATAATACCATCTTGCCACACGCGTCCTACGCATTATTGGTGATGATCTGCTGGAACAGTGTTCGCCCTGCTGGCAGCTCCTGGTGTTGGAGCGTGTGTGCTAGAGAAAAGGGTCATATATCCTATCCTCCCTTGTTCCTGGTAGCCAACATCGTCGGTCAGGACACCAATTCATTAGGCAGTAGGAGCTGTGCTCCTGGTTCGTCTACATGCAATCGTTAGAGGAGCTTGTGCTCTTTGGCCTCCCGTCGGACTCGTGGATCATATTCTCTCTTGGCATGGCGATAATGAAGCTGACAGGAACCATAAAGCGGTGTACAACATGATAAATTGCAGGAATGTTTTTTTTTAATTTAGAAAAACAACAGTTAATAAGGACTATGGGATCACGAGACGTTGATTTTTTTTTGAAATTAATATGCTACAGTTGCTAACAACAACATCTATGCAGAGTCCTATTCTGATTCTGAAATTTTTGACATGATTGTGGTGCTGTCCGTGATGATATTTTAGAAATTGATTTGGACGGAATCTGATTCGTGAGTAAAAACTGACATGGACACGAAGAGTAGAAATTAACATAGACACGAAACTCCCAACACTAAAGCCAACACCAACGTAATGATATTTTGGAAACCGATTTGGACGGAATCTGATTCGTGAGTAGAAACCGATATGGACACGGAGAGTAGAAATCGACATGGACACAGAACTCCCAACACTTAAGTCAACACCAAACTAAACCAACACCAATGATGACCTCACCTAGATTAATAAGGAGTAAAGATGATTTGGATTTGGATGGTGGGACAAAATACTATTATCCTCTATTAAGATATCGTTGTTGCGCACGTGCATAACAACTAGTTAAGAACTAATGCCCCTGTACGTAGAAAACTTTAATTTGATAGAAAAAACAATTCTGATTGTTAAAATGTTTTCCACAGCTTAGATGCATTGTCAAGCATTTCTCTCCTATCATACTTTTGAAATTGTAGGCATTGGTGGTCAAGAAACGGCCTTTTATTAGTATGTACATTGGGGCGGTGACGTGTGCATGGAGGTGACGAGTGTAGTGACATGCAAGGCGAGGTGACGAATGTGGTGACATGAACTTCGATCAATATGGTGGCATAAACATAAGAGCAATTATCTCCAACGAGCTTAATTAGGCGTGCATGTTCCAAGTCTGAGGTGCCTCCTGATCTTTAGTTGCACGTGAATATCCTTTATGTGAATGAACAGTAGCAGTGTCATGCACATGGTCTCTTATTATGTCGGAGTGATACCTCTTAATATTAAGGACAGAGTTTTGTATTTGAAAATTCAAGAATACTTTTGGGAAAAAGAAAAGTAAAATTTGAAATTAATGCACCATTGGGATTATCTTAATTATTCTTTTATGTACAGGCTCCTATTTGGGTGTTGGAGTAACATTCAAGTATATGTAGTAGTAGTGAACCGTGGAAGGTCCGGTGGGAAACTTATGACGGACGCGTATGGTAGTGTGCGGTTGCTTGCGGACCATGGTAATTTAATTAGTTAAGAGCATAGAAGCGATGAACAGAAACGACATTTGACTAGGATGAAATTAACCAATAGCCCTTGTGTCATGTTAATTTAGCTGACGCTGAACGCAGCATCTAAGCTTCTTCGCACGTACCTTCTTTACTCTTCAGTCTTCACTAATGGTGCAACATATGACCAACCTGTCAGGTTCTTTCCTAGACAGACACTATCTTTCCATACGTTCTCCTCAACCCTGCCTATATAGAAAGTTGTCCTGAATATATTAGTGTCAAGTTGTTAGTTAATTAAGATGCATAATGAGGTGACATCTACATCTATAAGTACAGGACATTAGTGCTAACCTTATCTCCATAGTCAGGCAATTAGCTTCTTCCTTCTCCCGCAGCTGCAAGGAACTGAATCTGCAGCTAAGTAAAGAACCATAAAGTTAGAGAGAAGATCGAGGAGAGGAGGAGATGAAGCAACGCCACCATCCCAACAATAGCAGGGTGTACCCTCCTAGTCAATCTCCAGCTTCTGATGATCTCTCTCATGGCGTCTGCAACCACCGGTCGGTGATGAAGGAGATCTCCAAGCAGCAGTCTCTGCTGACGCAGCTGCGAGCCATCGTCCTGCCAGCGCTGCAGACCGACGAACGGTCCGAGCTTGTGGCCCAGATGTTCCAAAACATACTGGATTGCTCAAGCAAGGCCATGGCTGGGTTGCAGCTTCTTCATCAGTCTGATGATGCTCGAAATGATGATACCCAGGTGGATGACAAGAAGAGATTAAGGAGGATTCCTGATGACTCCAACAAGGAGGATGTTAAACCCCATCATAAGCACAAGCGAAGGTATGAATGCATGTGGGCTGGTAAATTAGTATATTTCAGTGAAACTGTTGCTTCTGTTCATGTACAATGCTTTAATACATCATATGCGTGATTAAAGGTCTTTACGATTCCTTTATCTGCAAACCATTTTTAAGCAGGAGATTTGCTGACTTAGTGTCACTTGAAACGCCTGTTCCACACTATGATGGCCGCCAATGGAGGAAATATGGGCAAAAGAACATCAACAAAGAAAAATACCCAAGGTAAAAAATTTCTTCTTCTCAATCTAATGAACGTGTACTTGATTC
Organism: Eleusine indica; assembly: GCA_030378355.1. NCBI lineage: Eukaryota > Viridiplantae > Streptophyta > Magnoliopsida > Poales > Poaceae > Eleusine > Eleusine indica. The sequence continues at coordinate 55,486,979 of CM059494.1, forward strand.
CATGTCGTTCCAATAAATTGTCCTGCATATTATATGACATTAAATTGTACGAACTTGTATATTTCATTTTTCAGGAGCTACTACAGATGCACCTACAAACAAGAACAAGGCTGCATAGCAACAAAAACGGTACAACAACAAAATGAGAGCATTAGCGCTGATCATCCGGTGATGTACACGGTCGTGTATCATGGTCAACATACTTGCAACAGTAACAATAATTGTAGCGATTCAGGCACAGATGACTCTGAAACAAAGACAACAATGCAAAGAACCAGCGATAGCCAATCCAGCGTCTCAAGGAATTGTTCAGATCCCTGGGACCATCAGGGCTCCCTAGATGATACTAAGCTTATGAACAAGTCTGCAGATTTGATCGCAGAAAACACTACGTATGAAGCATTCGACATGACTGCGTTTGCATCCTTGGAGTTGGACAGCTGGGAGTTGGATGTACTCCTAAGATCTGGTGCCTGGTAATTAAGAAATCAGAGAACAAACTAGTGATCAAGCAGCACAGTCTGAACAAAACTGATAAACTATATCTTATCATAAGCTTCAAATATTGTTATCTAGTCAAAAAATATTCATGGTATCAACAAGTAAACGGGGAGAGAATGAGAAAATGATCCACTTTTACAACCTTACAAAATGTGTTGGATCATTCTTCAATTTATATTACAGATATAAGGTGGTCTACAACAATTTATTAACTAACAAAACCAAGTCCCCACGCCCTTCAGGCCACCCTAGAACGGTTTTGGTATAAATGATTTTGGGTCATATTTGAAACTCTGACAGTAGATCTATCTGTATAAAGTGGATCTCCTCTAAATCAACATGATTTTCGATGCATCAAAAGATATATCGATGAGTCGGATACATTCTAACCATTGTTAGTCATATGTTGCGTTAATCTAGCGCATGCGCATCAAATGTCATAGGATTGTCCTTGTGCTTGTAATTATCCATGTCCATGTACCATTCATCGGATCAGTATATTGCAATTAGAAATTAGCTGGCTAGGCCCATATATGTCTACTTATTAACTCTATATATGCAGTATTATATGCTTAGCATATTAAATAGATATATCGGCAGGGATTAGAGTAACTACTGTTTCTTGCATCAGCCGGCAAATATAAGTGCACTGATGATGTCAATGAATAGATATGATGAGGAACCACATATGTTTATCACTATACCAATTTTTTTTTCATTTCGCCAAACATCTTATGGGATCCATGCAAGACAGTGATCGCATTACTACTTACATCAAACTCATCAATTAATGCAATTAGCAACTTGATTGCTTTCAGCGACATTATCTTCATTCATAAAATACTTGTCGTCCAGAGGAGAGCTCTGCACGTTCACAGCTCACAACTATTTTCTTCTATAATCCAATATGTAGCTCTCTAACCTTAGGTAATAGAACTGTGTATTGTCATCATTGGTGTGAAAAACCAGGGTAGGGAAGAAAGACTAAGATGGGAATGAAAAAAAGAAGAAGAAAATCATGCATTGGGAAAGGCAAAGTGATAATAAGCAGTACTACGTGGTGAACCAGCTGTGCATAAAAGGGCAGATGGAGATCAGCCTGAACTTGTCTCATCTCTTGGAAGCATCTTCTAGACTGAAGGCATTGGATTCCTACAATGTTCTGTAGATTTTTTCTATATTTGGGATACTCTAGTACAACCTTAAATGGAAAATCATATCAATGTTCATAGCCATATGCTTGGCATCAGCGATCAGCTACGCGCATAGTTAATTAGTCTATGATGATGATATCTGATCTAAGGTAGATAATTGATGAATAGTTAATATATAGCTTTTGACCGGCAGCCGCCACAAGTTTGTCGTATATGCTCTTGTTCCACGTGCAAGTATGGCCAGCTGTACAGAGAATTATATTGATGTTGCAGCTATATATTTGTGGATCAGAAGTTTAGTTTAGTTTACAAGTTGATCTTTCTCTGTATTCTCAACGAAAATAGAATATGTTGGACGGTAACTTGCTTCATCTCAGAAATATGGAACCAAATGATTGACGCTCAATAGTAAGTATTAAACTGTACATGTCGTTTCACCAAACACCTGACGAGATCCAAACCAGACAACGAACACATTAATAAAATCAAGAGAAAATTTCTTACACACCACTGAAAATTTTCTCTATTCCTTTTATGCCATTAAATAATTTATTTATCCTAAAATTTTTGTAAATTTTTATACTGATAGAGAATCACATATGAAAATGTTTTTGTTATTATCACATTCTCTTTCTTTTTTATGTTAAAATTAGCAAACATAGACAATGTTAAATGTTAACAAACCTTAATGCTTGTCATGTTAACCAATTTCAAATTCAAAAATGTTATAGGATCAAAATATTTTCTAATAACCAACAATGTTCCCCATGTGTTGCTCTATAGATCTATAAATTTTCATAAATTTTAGAGTAATGAAAGTACCTTTTTTGAGCTAGCGAATAGCGAAAAATGTTAAACACTGTCGCCAATAACATACATGATATAGAAATTTAAGTGGTTGACATAGAGTGAACTTTAAAATTTTCAGTGGCACATAAGGAACTGCAAAAATTTTTAGTGACATAGAGGGAATTGGCTCTAAAATCAAACTCGCCAATATATATAGTGTGTACGCTGTCAGAAACATATCCTGAAGTATTTTTTTGTCAGAGTTGAAGTATGTGCCTGTCAGGTAATTATTTCTACTGCGGGACACATCATAAAAGCTGGAGGGTTGAAAAGAAATTTATTTCTTGTCGAATGGATATAGAAAGACAGAAAAAGGTGAGTGGAAATCCAGAGGTTGTCCTCGGCAATGGTTACTAGAAGTGTTGTTTGCGGATCAAATCAACCGGGTGAAGGTAGAGTGAAGGGAACCGCCACGACAGCACGATGTTCTGAAGTAATTCATGTGAATCGTTCACAAAAGGAACCCATCAACAAAATATCAAATCACAATTATCTAAAAAAAAAAATCAAATCACAAGGATGAGAGAGTGGAGGGTGGAGGAACTGACCGCTGGGACACGCCGCCTGCCGTCGCCGTTGCCGGACCCTTTCATGGAGAATCATCAATGTCCGATCAAATCTCTCCTCAAAACACTCTTGCTTCATCTCATCTCACTGGGCTGGACATTGATGATTCTTCATGTAATCTATTACATACTAACTAAAAATTTTCAAGCCCATCTAGTCTAACAACAGATAGGCCAGGCTTTAGGCCCAAGGACGGGTAGCTTTTTGTTTTAGGAAGGGGCCGGCAGCCTGCTTGACCTCCAGCCCCCCCCCCCCCCCCCCCCCCCAACAAAAAGGGCCCAAAGCCATCTCTCTCTCTCTCTCTCCAGTGCCTGCAGAATGGAACGCATTACCTTCCTTTGATTTTTTTAGAAACAAGAATGCATTACCTTCTTCTGATGCAGCGTTCAGGTATCATATTTTCATAACTAATACATGTTGTTGATCAGGATTGTTGTCTTATTACTTGGTTTCCATGAATTAACCTTCCCTTCCTTCCTAATCAATGCATCACAAAAGCAATCTCAATCAACCCTGGAACCTTTACGGTTTGTTCATTCCAATACCCCGCTCTGTCCTTTTCTTTTACCTGCGGCTCTACACGTCTCTCTCTCTCTCTCTGAATTATAGCTAGGCAGCATTTATTTTCCAGTGGGTCAACTTCTTTTGATGCATAAAATCCAATCCCCATCACTCTCACCGATGATGTCACGGAATACTAATAAGTTATTTTCAGTGTCACGTTGCCACCACAAGTCTGAAGATATAATATTGTTGGACTGGAGGTCTGCAGCCTCAAAGATAGCTTTGCCTAGGATAATATACTAGTAGTAGTTCATTTTTTCCGAAGACTGCTGTGTCCTAGGCTGCTTCGTCTTGCTTTCTAGATGATACTGCTGTTAATTTTTTTTGCATAAGATATAATTAACTAGAAATTCCAAACCAATTCAACATCTCTGAATTAGAAAGAAAAATATGAAGTTGCCCACAACCACTTGATTCCTAGTTCCCTACACATGGGTGGTGGTATTATCAAATTGGCATTATTTGGGCGCTGCATTTGTCATATCTGAGACAGTCCTTTTCTTAAGCAGAGTAAGATTCTTTTCTTACGCAGAGTAACAATTCGCAGGTCCAAAAAATGGTCACAAGATCCAAATGGCAAAATTATTGCCATTGGATCAATTCCAAGTGGAACATTTGTTTTGAAGCTAATCAACTGGAACAATATCTCTTCAGTATTGTTTTTGTCAAACAAACTTTTACATAAAGGTAATTAAGCAGTTGTCAAAAGCTAGCATTTACTAACTTCTATCTTAATATAACCCCTCATCATAAGAATTCTAAGCTTCCAGGAACCATCCCACCGCCTCCGCCGATCCATCATAAATGTACCACAGAAATTGTTTAGCACATCCCGCAGATCTGTTAAGATCAAGTAATTGCACGCAACCAGCACAAAAGCACATGGTAGCACTTTGTAGTTTGTACCAGCACCACATAGATCGTCTTATTTTTCTCGTTCATTAGTCTCTCAGTATTCAATAACCAAGGGTTGGAAGCAGGGTTTTGAGGGCATTTGTTTTGTTCCATTGTTTATGACTCATTATCATGGTATGCTCAAGGTAAAATAAAAGTAAAGCCTTAAACGACATCATGCTTTCTACTCTAAGTAACTAAGTAGTTTAAGTTACCTTGGATGGGTAAGTTCTCTACGATGGAATCAATCCATACAGGGTTTAAATTCTAAACTTCATATTGTAGTTGTATTTATGGCTAATTATTCTTTTAATAATAGGCGATGTTTCCGTCGACAGAGATATCTGTGATGATTAAGTCGTTTTAGCCTTTCGGAGGCATTTATAGAGATAAGGTGTATATATATGTGTTCATAAAAATAATTACTTGTATGTATGTATGTTAGTGCCAACATCTGTATTGTATTCATAGAAAAAAAATGACTACCTTAGATGGAATCGCTTTCTTGAGAAATGAGGTTGCTTCTAGGTTTCCCAAAAAGCGTTGAATCATCACCACTCAAATAGCCTAGTGTTGTTTTAACTATCATCATGCAAAGTACAAAAGAAATATTTATCACGTCATTAACATGGTAACTAGTAATAATGTTTAGGCAAATTTTGCTCCTGGACACTGTGACTTTGTGGCTTTGGCTCTTGGACACTAGAAAAGTCGATCTTTGATGGAAGACATCATCAAATTATGGAAATTTGTTATGGCATATTTTTTTAATATTAAGTGATTTTTAACATTTCTAACTCCATGATCGAAATACATTGCAATTTGAAACTTTGTATAGTGATATAATACTTTGTTGGGTAAGTAATGATGTACAGGAGTGCACCAAACCGTGGTGTCCAGAGCAAAATTTGCCTAATATTTAATTAGAGGTCATAGAGTTTTTTTTTTTTGTATGTGCATGTGGGCGCGCTTCTCTCTCTTGGAACTGCTTTGAAAAAGACTGTTTCGTGTAAGTTATTTAAATCAATGAGGTATATTTGTAAGCTATGGATTCCAATGCCAACCTGTGCCGGTGGGATTGATATCCACCAAACCTAAGATTTTGTAGTAAAGCTATGCATCCTTTTTTTTATTTAACATGTAATATAAGACCAAGTTGTAAGTTTTCAGAAAATGCACAGCCAGGGCATGAGCTGTTGTCTTGCACTCACATGGATTTGTATTGACGCTTGCAATATGCTATTAAGATGTTGCCGGCTCTCTTATTCCCAGTCTCACTCCGTCATCTACTCTCGGTTACTGATCACAGCTCCTAGCGGGAGATCCGGTGAGAACGTTCCTCCCTGTCGACTGTTTCTTTCTATTTTCCTTTTCGTTTTTTTATACGTTGTTTTAAATGTTAAAAGAATTACTCCATATACGGTGGCAAATAAAGTGATACCACTTGGCTTTGGTTACGCATGGTTTCTTTCTCGAGAGTCGAGACGAAAAGGAAAGGACGAAAATGCAAAATGAATGAAGAGAAGGAATGGAGGCGCCGTTAGGGGAGTTGCAGAGGTGACGACGCGTGTTAACGTTGAAGACTGCTCCTGCGCCTGCACCGTCGTTATTTATAATGCTATAAATAAAGATGGTCAGAGTCTCTGAGAGCAGGCCACCGAGCGAGTTCTCCGAAGAAACGTCTCCTCTTCAGTCCAACCTCCCTCTCCAATTCTCCATCTCTCTCCATCATCCTTGCCATGGCTCTGGACTCTGTTCTTGTTTACCCCAACGGCGACCTGGGATCCAGCAGGGCCAGCAGAAATCATCAAAGAATCAGCTGGACGACGGACACATACGCGCCGTACGACGACGGCCACCAGTGGAGGAAGTACGGCGAGAAGAAGCTCTCCAACTCCAACTTCCCAAGGTTCGTCCTTCTTCCTTCTTGGTCTCATCACGCCTTCGGCATACCATTATTTCCCCCAAATTTCAGACTTTCAGTCTATGCATGCACCTTTTTTTGTGCACAAAACTCCTATCTGTGTTTACCGTTTCATGAATCATGATACGATTTAATTTTTTTTAAATTTTTTTTTATCGATTTTAGTTACTAGCAGGTCTACTAACTGCAGAAGCTTTAGATGGGTGGTGACCTGAAACCTTTGAACTCATAGAGAAGTTTTACCTTTTTGACTCATGAAGAACTCTGAGTTTTAGAATCTTGTTGCTATCTGGGTGACTGCGTCGCCTGAAGTATAAATAAGGGTGTACTTTATAAACATTTTAGTGTTCTTAGCGAATGAGCCATGTTATAGTGGTTCCATGATCACAAATCTTCACCAGTGTACTGTAGGTTGTGCTCATTGTGTATTCATGATTTCCCGGTCATCTTGTGCACTGTGTTCAGTACAAGTATGGCAAATGACAATTCATCAAGGTCCTTGTATGTTGATACAGAGCACAGTCGGCCAATTAGTTCAGTGCGCTCTCAATTCACATGCCTTTAGCATGCCCAGAATCACAAATCTGGTAATTCTGATACAGAGCACGTTTTTTGCCTTCGGTCCATTTGTAGTCTTTTGTCTGTACATCTGGTGGGCTAATATTTTTTTAATGTCCCAAAATCACACCGCCGCTTAGTGCGCCTAAAGTTTTGTATGTCATGGGACGGTTTGGTCAATGTATTTGGATTTTTCAACTAAAGCTGTTCTGGGCATATCAAATTGTGATGTTCTCTTCTAGTTTGTCATGGTAGAATTGTCAGGTGGGCAGGTGTCGGCAAAACTCTAGTTGAGCGAAAGAAAAGAAGTGTTTATTACCAGTTAAAAGATGTTTATGTATTGACCGTAGGGAAGAACCTTTGCAGCCGCAATCTCTTTTCTAACTAACACCTTAAAAAGATAAATAGAATCTTCAAGGTGTTGCTGGCTATGAATAGAGAATTGACAAGTTGCCGACCTTTACTACCTGTCATTTGCAACTAGTTTGAAATCTAATACTACTTTACTGGGAAATAAAAACCGCTTCACCTGTCTTGACAAACTTGTTGTCTAACAGTTTCCAACTATTAGCATACGCACCAACAGTCAGAGATACCATCTTCTTTTCAACATTCTTGGGAAGTGACTGGCATGCGTGCAGACCCCGTCTTTCTTGTCAACCCGTCAAGAGTTCGTCAATATATGGGGGCAGCTAAAGTTTCCTTTTCCTAAGAACGGTGATTGCAGTAGATGAAGAGGTGTTAAAAGCGTTTAACAATGCTGTTCCAACTTTTAGGTGGACAATGTAGAAACAGTATCAAAATATTTTCCTCCTTGCTGAGTTAAAAGGGACAGCGCCCTTAGATATTTCATTTTTTAATGCAAAGTTCAGTTCAGAACTGTTAAGGAGAGTAAGACAAGTTGATACACTGAGGGTGCGATGGAGCCTTTGAAAGGTGTTGGTTCAACCGTCAAAAAGGAACTTTGATTAGTTTAGGAAAGCGCCACCTTTTTAAAACTCATGAAAAGTAAAGTGAGTTTGTGAAGTTGAAACAGACTACTGGTGTATGACAATCTGGGACTTTCTATCAAATACCGGGCATAATTAGTGCCAAGATAACTCCCCTCATTACCCTGCTGTCATTCGGTTGTATCCTCTTTGTAATGTATTAATGGGAGACATACTGCCTCCCCCCTCTAGAAAAAGAGAAAAAGAAAAATGGACAGTAATGTTCTAACCCCATACTATTATTGAAGAAAGAGTGTCAAAAATTAGATGTGCTCTTATGCGAAGGGAATACAACTGTTGAACATTAGTTCAGAACCTTTTGGGTTGACAGATCATGTCCCTTTTCCTTCTGAAATCTTTTCTTTCCAATTTCGATATTTAATTTTGCATGTATCACATTGTTGAATAATTCCCCTTCTGAAATGAAAAGTTGTAGTCTCATATCATTCCATTTTCAGGTTCTATTACAGATGCACCTACAAGAACGAACTGAAGTGTGCCGCTACAAAGCAAGTCCAGCAGAAGGACACCAGTGATCCACCATTGTTCTCCGTCACTTATTTCAACCATCACACCTGCAGCACCAGCTCAAATCCCATGGAAAGCACAAGAGATGCCGCTGTGCAGTCATCTTCGAAGAAGCCGGTATCAATTTGCTTCAGCTCCCACAGCCGCAGTGAGCAGCCCGCATTCCTGACATCTGCAGCAACACCACCGCCATCAAGCATACAGTCTTACAGTGCGAACCAACAGCTTGACAGAAGCGCCTACGCACAACGCCAATTCCAATGGACAGTAACATCGTCTCCTACGACTAACAGTCCGGTGAATATGACGTTTGACAATTTTTCAGAAGCAAGTGCTTCGTCCAGCAGCACCGGTGCTCTGTCGAGGACATTGCTACCGATCGGTCAGTCCAGGTGCATCGAGTACTTCCATTTCTTGTGATCATGTTCAGGGGAACAAAGGCATATATGTACCTGTGAAGCCGCTAGATGCATGTTTCTAGTGCCAAGTAGAGTTTGTATCTTGAGTTGGAGGCGGTATTGCCGTCCGAGCCTGAAGCACAGGGAAGGGAACCAACCGACTCATCCCATATATGTAGACATTACCATCCATGCTCCTTACTCCTCTGCATTCGTATTCAAGCCATATTTTTGTGCTTGAATGACGGGAAGAATGACATTCGAGTTCTTTATGTAATACATCACCTACACACAAAAAAAAAAGGTTCATGATATATACTACCGGTATGTCTGAACTCTGAAGTCCTGACAGCATATTTGCTTGATTATTCTGGGACTGCTGATATACTGAATGTTGCCGAACAGTTGATATGTCACAATTGGATTGGTACTGATGTAATGGAATCCCCCATCAAAAAATAAAGCAGTGTACTGCCTAATAACAAAGAGAGAATTCCTTCTATGCCATTGAAATTTTACTTGATTTCTTATTTGACATGAAAATGTTTGAAGTTTCTTATTTACCATCAACTTAACTTTTGATGCCTTCAATGCCACTTTTCATCAATTTTTTTTTGTTTTTGACACTAAAACATGTCATTTTTTTTAATATTACAGTAGAAGGTGGCATACTACTAATATTTTAGCTTTTATTGACAGAATATTGTCGCATTTTAGTGCTAATATGTGCATTGACGTCTTCATTTTGCCTTTATTTTGTTTGAGAAATTGCATGTAATGATCTTACTAAAAAAACATTAGTGTTATTCTATGGCCAATATAATTTTTCACATGTTATTTAATACTATTTAAAGGTTCAAATTAATAAAAATGGCACAGGAGGAATCATAATTTTACATCGATAGTAAATAAGGAACTTCAAATATTTTTCTGACAAATAAGGAATTTACTTAAGTAAATTTTCAATAGCATGGAAGGAATTATCTCAAAAACAAAAGTAATGCACTTAAGGTTACGTTGCAGGCCCTATGCAGATGCGTTCTCTGTATCTAACGCGTTCCCCTCTGAGTTCATGTGACCCAGACCATTATAGAGATGGGCAACTGTGGCTATAAACAGATGGAAAATGTTTGACTATTATCACGATTCAAACTAACATAGTGATAAAAAAGCATACCACTTGTAAACTGACGTGACATAGCCGCATAGTGCCAGCTGTGCAAACGGGCTGTTCTGGATCTTTATCAGACTGCAACAGGGGTCTGCTTGTTAGGTTCACGGGCTGGGAAGAAGAGGGCTAAAATCTCTCTTGTTTTCCGATAAACAGTGCGCAAAAGTATACTTATTATGAAGTTGGGCCTTAAACCTGTAGTTCTTCAAAATTTACTTATAAAAAAGTAGGAAGAAGTCCTTTTAGCCTCCTTTAACTATTGTCTAAGTCCGGTTTTCCTCCCTCAATTACAAAACCGGGTATTTGTGCTCCTTCAACTGTTAAATCCGTTTGTTTTTTCTCTCATGGCTGTTTTAATAGGTAGTTTTGTCCATGTGGTACATATGTGGCATGGAGAAATACATATTTAATGTCATGTCATCTTTTTTACAACTAAAAATTCAAAAACATACTATTCAAGATTAAAAAAACATAATATTTTTTATACTTGAATATTAGTGTGTTAAATATTTCTATTATATATACATATACAAAGGAGCCCTTTTTTCTACTCCTAGGAGTAACTACTCCCACGTGTATATCTCACAATCTAGAGAGTATCACTATATACATGAAATTTGTAAATTAAGTATGTAGTCATACTAGAGGGTATGTGGACATACTTACTTTTTTTTGTTGGGATACATGAAGTATGGGGACATACTTACTTTTATATAGTAGTAAATACAATATATTTTCATATGTTTATAACTTGAAGATCATTCAAAAAATTTTATGGTTATTACTCTAAAAAATCTTGTTTTAAGTATGTGTATATACTCCAAATAATAAATGAGTATGAACACATACTCAAGGTGAATTTTTCAATGTGGGAGTAACTACACCTGGGAGTAGAATGGATTTGCCCCATATACAAATATATTTATCATCTTTAAATAATAAATTATGTTTGAATCATGAACAATATTGCATTTGAATTTGAATTAAAAAACTAATATAGAAAATTTTTAAATCTCTAAAAATGTACATTTTTTGACAAATTTGAAAAAGTTTAACCTAGAATTTTTTTTAAATCTCATAATTTTTAGATCTCCAAAATATTATTTTTTTATTTTTTATTATAAAAAAATGATGTGGCATTAAATATGTGTTTATCTATGCCATATGTGTGCCACGTGGATAAAACCATCAATCAAAACAACCGTGGGAGGAAAAACAAATGGTTTTCATAGTTGAAGGAGCACCAATACCCAGTTTTGTAATTGAGGGAGGAATACCGGACTTCAGCAATAGTTAAGGAAGAATAAAAGGACTTCTTTCAAAAAAGTATGATTTTGTGGCTTAGGCTGGGTTAAAGGAGACAGCTGATAAAGAACAAGGCAGGCCCATATGGCCATACACTGCACTAAAATGCTAGGACATGTTTTGGACCAAGAAAGCGACATGCGGAACTAAACACTATATTAGAATTGCAAGGATCACAAACTAAAAGATCAATATAATTCAAACTTACATATTAGTGCGTATTCAATTAAAAAAGAAAGTATTAAAACAAACACTATTTTAATAAGGTTATCAAGCTACTATATACTAACCGATTGCACCTAAAAAATTAAGCTAATGAAAAAAATGGATAATTCACTTATATTTTAACATTCCCTCTCACGTGCAGGCTCTGTAGGACTGAAATGTAGAATATGAGTCTATTATAATTTTTTTAAAAATCATGTCAGCTTGGATTCGAGTTGAAAATTTTAACTCTAATATTATGTTTGAGCTATTATGCACCGATCATTTATAACCAAAAACTAAAGTAGATGAAAAAGAGTGAAAAGTTCACTTATACATCAACAAAGACCACAATCCATCTCCAATACCGAATGAGAGTAGTTATCGCGTGATGGGTCACACGTTCCTCTACGTGACTCCGTCGTCGCCCGCCACTAACCACCTCGTTTCCACCACCACCCTGAATGATTCTAAGGTCGACGAAAATAAATTTCACTGATAACCCGAATATCCTAAGCCGCCGGCGATAACCGGTCAAAACCGGTCACCGCGTCGCGGCGGCATTCTCATCGTCATGAGGCATCGTCCGGCCCGCCACGCTCCGTAGTGGGCCGGCCCAAGGTCAGGATTGGCCAGGTCTCACGCATGGGGGCCGCACGCTATCGCTTCCGTGCAACCCGTCATCAGATTGAGTTCCTGATACCGAATATTGAACATTTTCGAATGCCATGGCAGGGATGCATGGCACGACTTGTGATAGCATGGCACGTAGAATCACGGACTGCGTGAGCAAGATCTGGTCTTGTGGACCATGCCATGTCCAAGATCTAGGTATGATGGGCCGCATGTCACACTATAAAAAGTGGGTCGTGTCTGGACATGCATTGCGCCATAGGAGCCCAGCCCAATAACTACACAAATATAAAAAGAGTATAAACACAAGAAAAATAATTATAACTCTAATATGTAGAGATATTAGTTAAAAACAGACCATGTCTCTATCAAAAGAAATCCATTACTATATACTATGTTGTAGCCCAAAAAAGAATTAAACTCGTGGACTGGTACTAGGATGGAGGTGGGCTACCCATTGGTATAATAGTGGGTCAAACCCTTAGTTCATTTGCTCTTCTAAATTAATAAGGTGGATGTGGATCTTAGTTCATTTGATTTGGACCGATCCATTGATCCAAAAAATAATAAACTTGCATCCCTAACTGGTACATTTCTTTCTTTGCTGACTGGTCCTTCGATCCACACATGCTTTGCAGTTGACCACCAGCAAGACCTGTTTCAGGAGAAGGAGTGTTCATGGGTCCTCTTGGATCGATCCTACTATCTTCCTCGGACGACTGGTCTTTTGCTGCAGTTTCAGTCGTTCCTGGCGTCATCACTTTCTCTCATGTGAATGCACGATGCACCACGAAACAAGAGAGTGCGCGTGGAAAGGAATGAACTCTACTTGTGTGCATCGCGTGTGGAAATCGAGTGCGGACTGCTATTGATAGCAGTGCAAACTTCTATAGGAAAGATCCAAAGACAAGGTGATCTGGGCAAGGACAATCCCTAGAAAGAGGGAAGAAAGCGCCAAAGACAAGGTGATCTGGGCAACGACAATCCGTGTTGAACATCGTTGTTGGAGTGAACGTAAGCATGACAAGAACCCTCTGATGTCAAAATTCAGCTGGTTTCTCATGTCAACATTACCCCACTGTATAGCAATTCACCAACTAATAATTTTGGCATCACTTTGATGACTATACCACGGTTTTGCTCTGTCATTTTGTTGATTCCGTGTCTCAAAAATTTCTAGGATATGATATAGGACCCAAGTGCTTTCACAGTTCTTGAGGTAGAGGGTATTGTCGATCCCACGCTCATCCGAGTTTCAAATTCAGTTTTCCATCTCCTACGTAAGTGAAAGCCAGAGAGCTCCTGGCATTATATTTTCTTTCTTTTTTGAGGAAAAGTAATTTTCAACTTATTTCGCCGCAAATCGATCGCCAGATGAGAGGGCATGGCTTAGAATCAGATCACTGGGCGCTATGCTGCTATTATAATAATGAAACGTGATGGAGAGTAGTGGGCTGATTAATCATTACACCGCAAATCGATCGCCAGATGAGAGGGCAAGTTGCTGTTATTTGATGAACCGCACGTACCAATAATGCCTACCTCTCTGAACATCTACTCTCTTGATTATTCTAAGTTGGTCACAGCATCTCTTAAGCTCATTACAACACGTGTTTATGGTTTGTAATATTAATCTCAGAGCGTACCGATAGTTACAAATTTCCAGCTTATGCATGTCTGTTTTCTGAAATCTGAATACAGAAGAGAAATCTGGCTGATTCCTCGACGAACGGCATGGTCATGGGCAGGATATCCAGGAGCCGAGGCTCCGGTCCACAAGCACATGTTACACTACATCGTACTCTGCTTACGTGCGAACTCTACGCGTTGTCAACACTGATAATGAAGAAGGGAACACATAGATAATGACTGAGCTTTCAGTAATAATAATAATAAAAAATGACTGAGCTTTCTGTGTATGTAAAGCAATTGCAGACGAGCTAGTCGAGAGCTTCTAAGAATCTTCATTACGCCATCCTCCAGGTCCTTAATTAGATTATAGTATTTAGTGAGCACACACCTGCCCTCCACTGATCGATATAAATCCTCTCATCATCCATCAATGGACTAGCTTACTCCTTAATTACCTCTCGCACTAAGTACGGTCGGGTAATAATCACATATACCGATCGAATAATATACCATGGCTTGCCGGCCAGATGATCGTGAGGGGGCAGTGAGGGAGGTTACCCGGGTTTACGAGCTCATCAGGAACCACCAGCCGCTCCTTCTCCACCACCAGGGGCAGCAGGAGCCGCCGTCGTCGACGACTCAGCTGGCCCAGCGTCTTCTCGGCGAGGCGCTGCGAGCCCTCAACATCGCCCTCTCCGTAATTAAACAGCAAGGACAGCAAGACAGAAGTAGCACAGTAGCTGCTTCGCCGCTGCCTCAAGTGCTGTCATCATCCAGCCCAGCAAGTGCAGCAGCCGGTTCAAACGGAGCAGCGAGGAGCGGCAAAAGAAGAAAGTACGTATATACTACACATCTATTGATGTTCATTCTTTTATAGTTTATATTTAGAACAGCATGTACCTATTCCTAATTAAACTGACATATGCACCATATGTTCGTGACCGTGTATGATTGCAGACCGGCAGTTGAAGGTGGGCAAAACTCATCATGGGTCAAGTCAACCCCCTTTCCTTATGACGATGGGTATGAGTGGAGGAAATATGGCGAGAAGAGGATTAACGGGACCGGCTTCACAAAGTGATTTCATTATTCTGCCTCTCTCTGAAAGATGCATGGCATGGCCTATTGTTCACAAAGAGGTCGATCGACATGCTGAAACAAAGCTCTTGTTTTATTTGCCGTTTTTGCATGCAGGAGCTACTTCAGGTGCACCTACAAGGACGACAAAGGCTGCCTGGCTACAAAGTACGTCCAGCAGAAGGACAACAGTGACCCACCTGAGTTTCAAGTCACCTACAACAACGACCACACTTGCAACTGCAATATTAACAATCTTCCAACCGGAGGAGCTGCTGATACTAATAACCCTCCTCCTATTGGCCACCATGAAATGGTCCTCCAGCAAGAAGAAGCGACAGTTGTGCTGCCTCCTCTTGCAGACGTTTCTGCTATTCCTTTGGACGATCTGATGCCGTGCGATCAGCCGTTTCCGATTGCTGATCACTGCGTTGCTGTAGGTGCGGCTGGCGATAATTCATGCATTCCTGTTGTGTCCTGCGACGAATTAGATATGGGTCAACAGATCATGACGGAACCACTGATAGGAGATGGCCCTGTACTCCAAGATCTCGATCTCCTACTCCTGTGTAACAGCTTCAAATATTGGTAGCCATAAGATTTATATATAAGAAAGGGTCAAAATAATTTTTAGTATAGATAGATTCAGATGAAATGCCAAGCATATATCGCTTCTTTCTTTAGCTTATTAGACGCGGACTGAAATATTATTTGCATGTAATAACCAACGAGTATGTAGGTCCCTTGGGAAAGGGCAAACAAGAGTCTACCTGGACTGTTTTCTTTATCTAGTTGACATGAGTCATGTAAGTGGCAAAACTACATCTCTGTACTAATTAATTTTGTTAAAGGTGTGCTGTTCAGACCACCACGATTATAGTCAAATTGGACTCTAGGCCTTCTGTTGTCACTGTGGTAACTCCAATGGGCTGCCTCCTGTCACTGCATGTCAGCCGCCTCGTCAACATCTTCGGTAACTACATTGCTTGGCAGGGGGTTCTAACTTCCAAGGTATAAAAAACAGAGACAATAGTTAAGCGCATGCATTTATCGGTTGGTCAGAAGCAGTAGTCTCGTTGCTAATTCGTTGCGCTAGAGTTTTTCTTGATATGGTGGCCAATGTCGAGATGTTTTGAGAGAATGCTAGATATCATGAAAAAGATATCTTCAATGTTCCTTCCAGTAAGTTAGCTCAATCATTCATAATATGGCATGTTGTCTCATGTTTTGGCTCCGTATTATTACTCATAGTGCCGGGCAAGTCAGTTGGTTACATCTTATATTTACTAATTGGAGGCTCCTTTTGAGACCTCCACATTAATCGAATGAAAATCTTAGAAATTCTCACAAAAAAACAAAACATCCGACCATAGAAACTAAAATAGGATGAATAATAGCCTTTCAATCTAACGTGATAAAAAATTACCCATCTCTGCCATTATAAAAAAATAGTCAAAAATATCCCTAATACATATTTCTTAATTACACACCTTACCATTATGAGAAAATAAAAGCTAAATTCGTAATAATAATAAAATAATTAGTCAAAAATACTCTTAATACTTATTTTTTAATTACCCACCTTGCCATTATGCAATAAAAAAAATCTAAATTCGAAATAAAAAAATTAGTCAGAGGTGCCCCTAAAACTTATTTCTAAATTACCCGCCTTGCCATTATGCAACAAAAAAAATCTAAATTCGAAATAAATAAAATTAGTAAAAGGTGCCCCTAAAACTTATTTCTTAATTACAAATCTTACCATTATGAGAAAAAAATTAAATTTGACAAAAAAATATCATCTAAGAATATTAAAAATCTTATAAGTAAATCTGATCTAGAGTCCTACAAACCATCACAAACGAAAACGACGGGTTAATATGACGAGAAAAGTAAATTTGACCAGTAACAAATGTGTGTCAAATTGTAAGACAGATTGTTTACATTTAGTATGGTGTATAACAATCATTTCAATCAAGACAATAAGTTTTCCTCTCAAAGTTGTATTCATATTTGTTATTAGAATATATTATTTTAATAAAAAATTACTCATTTTCATATTGAAAATCTTAAGACATGATAATTTACAAATTTGTTATACTAGCCCGTGCATTCGCACGGGTTGACGGACTAGTATATATTACAGATAGAGCAATTAAAATTATTCAATAGTTGTGTACACCTACTAAATTATCAAGTACAAACCCTCACTCTTTTTTAGAAAATTGAAAAGACTTCCCTCCTCTGTATGTCCATGCATAGTGTCAAAGTATTACATAATTTTTTTTTGAAGGAAAGTTATTACATAATTTCAGCTATATTGCTCACTATGCACGGAATTTTCCTCAATATGCATGATGAAAATTTCCTTTGTACATCAACTTTATGACTTTCATGTTAAGTACTTCATGCAGAGAATGATTTCCCACAAATATCTAGAAGATCATCTCTATCAATAAGGTAGTTTTCAAAAATGTAGAAAGTCATCTCATTTGACTTTTGCTAAGGCCCAAACCAAAGATGTGTTATTTAATAAGAAGATTGATAAAAAAAAAGTGAAGCTATATGATGTAGGTTTTCAGCTCAATGTAGGAGTATCAACAAAGATGCATGGGTCGCCCTAAAAAAAAAAAAAAAGATGCAAGGGTCAGTCCATCTGTACTGTAGGTAGTTGGTGACAGCAGTAGCCGGATAGGTAATTTGTGTTTACCAATTGTCAAGACTGCTTACTTTTCCCTCAATGGAGGCTCTGATCTGAGATATCAGGGTATAATCCTTTCTTTGCTTTATTTATTTATTGAATTGACCGGCATCTGGCCAGTCGCACAACAATTAACCCAGGTCCCGAGCATTCAACTATTGACACCACCAGCAGAAGAAGTCAGAGAGCATGATGACCACACGGTCCGGCGTCCGGGTCGTACGACCTGGTACGGCAGACCCACGGAGCCCACGGACAATATACTATTAGTATACTCCCATCGTTTTAAAATTATTATCGTTATTGATTTTTTTATTATATTTGACTATTTATCTTATTTAAAAAATATTATATATTTTCTCATGATTTGTTTTATCATTAAATAAAATTTAAATATAACTTATAACTTTTCATATTTGATCAAATATTTTGAATAAGACAAATAATTAAAGTTGACGAAAAAAGTCAATGACGATAATAATTTTAAAACGAAGGGAGTCTACAGCAAGTTGCAAGTATTTGATGAACCGCACGTACCAATCAAAGCATAAAGAGCTCTTGAGTATTGATTATTACAATGCAACCTGGTCGATCAGACAATATTTCTCAAGCTCCTTGCAACAACACATGTTGATAATCGGTCTACTGGTTTTATATCTGATGATTTCCTATATTAATCTCAGGACGTACCTGCAAAATACTTTTTTATTATGCCCATTATAGTTGTTTTTTTGCCTCCAGCTACGCATGAATCATGAATGCCCGTTTCTGAAATCTAAGCTGAAATACAGAAGAACACCAAGAACTCTACCATATCCTTTGATGATTTTGATGCCTCTTATGTGCTAATCCATAATGCTTATGGTAGAGTAGTTGTCAAGTTTGTTGGGCCACATGATGCAAGGTGAAAGCCTTGTGTGTGGATGTCCAAAGTTCTTGTATCTAGTGTTAAGGGACCTAAACCAACTTGGGTGCCTAAAACACGTGCTTGATTTCCTTTATAGGAATACTCCTCCGGTGGAGCAATATGGGTACTTGATAGTGGGTGCTCAAATCATATGATCGGAGAGAGATCAATGTTCTCCACACTTGATCACGATAATCTACCAAGTGGAGGCATATCATTTGGAAATGACAACAAAGGAAAGGAAATTGGTCGTGGACGGATTGACGTCACACATAACCTTTCAATTAGTAATGCTTATCTTGTGAATGGTCTAGGGTACAACTTGATATCTATATCACAACTTTGTGAAATGGGCCTTAGTTGTCTCTTTGACGATGATGGTGTGACCTTCTTTAGGAAAAAGGATTTCTCTATAGCTTTCAAAGGGTATTTAGAGGACAAGATTTATCTTGTTGATTTCACCAACAAAGAGGGATCTAACCTAAATACTTGTTTGGTCGCTAAAACAACTTTGGGTTGGCTATGCCACCGTCGGCTAGCTCATGTTGGGATGAGAAATCTTTCCAAACTCCTAATATGTAGTGCATGTCAAGCCGGAAAGCAAGTAGGAGCAGCACATCCATCCAAGACAATGATGACAACGACAAGACCATTGGAAATGCTCCACATGGACCTTTTTGGACCGATCACCTACATAGGCATTGGCGGTAACAAATATGGCCTTGTAATTGTTGATGATTATTCTTGTTTCACTTGGGTATTCTTTTTGAAGGACAAAAGTGAAACACAAGGAATCCTAAAGAAGTTCTTGAGGAGAGCCTAAAATGAGTATGAAGTGAAGATCAAAAATATAAGGAGTGATAATGGAACCGAGTTCAAGAACACACAAGTTGAAGAATATCTTGATGAAGAAGGCATCAAGCATGAATTCTTAGCTCCATACACTCCACAGCAAAATGGAGTAGCCGAAAGGAAGAACCGCACGCTCATAGAGATGGCAAGAACAATGCCTGATGAGTACAAGACACCGGACACCTTTTGGGCCGAAGCCATCAACACCACGTGCCATGCAACAAATAGATTGTATGTTCACAAGATTTTGAAGAAGACACCGTATGAGCTCCTCACCGGTAACCTTCCCAATGTTTCATATTTTCGGGTTTTTGGGAGCAAATGCTTTATTCTTAATAAGAAACCCAAATCCTCTAAGTTTGCTCCCAAGACTCATGAAGGTTTCCTCCTTGGTTATGGAACTAACGTCTATGCATATCGAGTCTTTAACAAAGACGCCGGAGTTGTTGAAATCACCCGGGATATGCAATTTGATGAATCTAATGGCTCTCAAGTAGAGCAAGTTTACCCAAGTGATGTAGGTGATGAAGCTCCTTATGATGCAATAAGGAACATGGCAATAGGTGAGATAAGACCACAAGATCCAAACTCAAGTCAAGATAAACCATCTTCTTCAAGACAAGATGACTCGTCTCCACAAGAGCCACATGATGAACAAGATCAAGGAAGTAACCAAGATCATGGTGACGATCAGGGTCAAGGCAACAACCAAGATCAAGCTCAAGATGGCGGAGATAGAGACATTCAAGATGACAATCAAGAAGAAGAAGAAGATGCATCTAGGCCAATTCATCCTTGAGTCCGACAAAGCATTCAAAAGGATCACCCCGTTGACAATATTCTTGGTGACATCCAAAAGGGGGTAACTACTAGATCCCGAATAGATACGTTTTGTCATCATTACTCGTTTGTTTACTCCATGGAACCTCTTAGGGTGGAACAAGCACTTCAAGACTCGGATTCGGTGATGGCCATGCAAGAAGAGTTGAACAACTTTAAAAGAAACAAGGTGTGGTCTTTGGTGGAAAGACCCAAGCAAAATGTTGTAGGTACAAAATGGGTGTTCTACAACAAGCAAGATGGGTACAGTGTGGTGGGGAGAAACAAAGCAAGACTTGTTGCAAAAGGCTACTCACAAGTAGAAGGTTTGGACTTTGGTGAAACTTATGCACCCGTAGCTATGCTTGAGTCAATTCGTATTTTACTTGCCTATGCTACTCACCATGGCTTTAAGCTTTTTCAAATGGATGTGAAAAGTGCATTTCTTAATGGCCCAATTCAAGAAGAGGTGTATGTGCAACAACCTCCGAGGTTTGAAGACCCAAAGAAACCAAACCACGTGTACAAGCTTCGCAAAGCTCTCTATGGCCTCAAGCATGCTCCTCAAGCTTGGTATGAACACCTCAAGGGATACTTGAGCAACAAGGGCTTCACAATTGGCAAGGCCGATCCTACTCTTTTCACAAAAAAAGTAGATAATGATTTATTTGTGTGTCAAATATATGTTGATGACATTATATTTGGTTCTACTAATCAATATTTTTGTGATGAGTTTGCCAAGATTATGACTAGAAAATTTGAGATGTCCATGATGGAGGAGTTGAAGTGCTTTCTAGGTTTTCAAGTCAAGCAACTTGAAGAAGGAACATTCATAAGTCAAACCAAGTACACTCAAGACATACTCAAGAAGTTTGACATAGAGAACGCAAAAGCAAACAAGACTCCCATGAAGACAAATGGACACCTCGGGCTAGATGTAAACGGTAAGCCCGTGGATCAAAAGGTATATCGATCCATGATTGGCTCTTTGCTTTATCTTTGTGCATCTAGGCCCGATATTATGCTTAGTGTGTGCATGTGTGCAAGATTTCAAAGTGCTCCTAAGGAAAGTCACTTAGTGGCTGTAAAAAGAATCTTAAGATATTTGCTTCACACACCTAACCTAGGATTGTGGTATCCCAAGGGCTCCAAGTTCAAGCTAGTTGGTTATTCCGATGCCGACTACGCCGGATGTAAGGTGGATAGGAAAAGTACCTCCGGGACGTGCCAGTTCTTGGGTAGGTTCCTTGTGTCATGGTCATCCAAGAAACAAAATTCTGTTGCCCTATCCACGGCCAAAGCGGAGTATGTCGGAGCCGGAAGTTGTTGTGCTCAACTACTTTGGATGCGTCAAACTCTAAAGGACTTTGGATACACTATGATCAAAGTTCCACTCCTATATGACAATGAGAGTGCCATCATGATCGTATATAATCCCATTGATCATAATAGGACTAAGCATATAGATATCCGACACCACTTCTTGAGAGATCATTCAATCAAAGGGGATATTAAGATTAGCTATGTTAGAACCGATAAACAACTAGCGGATATATTTACCAAACCCCTAGATGAGAAGCGGTTTTGTGAGCTTATAAGTGAACTAAATATTCTTGACTCATCCAAGTTGGAGTAGAATCTTGTACTTTGTTTGATGTAATGCTCATGCAAAATGTCTTGAAAGTAAAATTCTTCAAAAATTTCTTAATGCCTTTGGTTTTCAAACAAAGTGTTTTGATCAATAGATCATATTGTTGAAACCTGTGAATATAGTTTTGCTTGATTGATTTCTGCTATTCACAAGTTGAAACAAGTCATATACTCCCTACCCATCTTGTCCAAAAGTTCAATCTTGTAGAGGATTTCTCTCTGTTAAACAGAGAACGACGGAACTTCCGTCACCCACTGACGGAACTTCTGTCGTCCACGGAAGTTCTGTGTAAACTTCCGTGACCTCTAAATTGCCTGTCTGCTTAGACCCGAGAGCGACGGAACTTCTGTCGCCCAATGACAGAACTTCTGTCACTTCCAGGTTAAGGGGCCCGACGCCCTTCTTCTTCCTTATCCAACCAGCCATTTCATCTTTTCTCTTTCTCTCTCCTAAATTCAAACCCTAAGTGGCGATTTGTGGCAATTTGGAGATTCAAGCAGCGATTTGCTTGGATTTGGTGGAGATTCAACACTTCCCCCACGGAAGTTCCGCGATCTCCAACTTTTTTCTCCAACTTCTTGCCCTAGGTATGAGATTTGGCCTCAATCTTTTTGTTTGGGTCAAAAATTCAAATGTCCTCGATTCCTTTGGATAGATTAACTTCTCTAGGGTTAGTCTATTTGATGTTAGAGGCATTTGCGTTGTCGCGGTAGGATTTATGGACTAGATAGACTTTTGTGCAAACTGCAAGTGGCGGAAGTTCCGTCCGAACTTCCGTCATGACGGAACTTCCATGGTCTGTCATGGAACTTCCGTCATCTGCAGTTCAGTGCACTAAAGTTTGCTAGTTTCTCTATTCTCTCTTGTGGCCTATACCTAATCTATTGCGTCATTGTTCCTATCTTTGGCAGTAGAAAATGGTGAGGACCAAGTTCGCCTCAAATGCACCAAGCGCTCAAGGAGGATCAAGTGAGGAGGGTCAAATCATGGAGCAACATCAATCCTCTTCCTCCGGTGATGATTTAGTTCCTATAGCACAGTGGAAGAAGCCAGTGTTCAAGAGAAGGCGAGAATCAAGCAGCGGTGCTCAAACCGTGCGTGTTGAGGCTGGAGGCTCTCTACCTCCCCGGAGAGCACAAGATAAGGGAAAGAGACTAGCTAAGGAGCAAGTCACTCGACCTTGCAAAATTGGCGCACCGGTACATTTGGATGTAGTGGAGGGACTACGTGTCCATGCTCCTACATATCCAAGTGGCTATGTGTACAAGGACTACAAGAAAGATCTTGATGCACTTATTGAAGCACGGAAAGTCAATCCTAGTCTAGTGGGTGAGCAAGAGGCAACAGATAACCGGTTCTACACTTGGTTTCAGCAGGATTACTACACATCCATGTTTATCGACATGAACCGGAAGAATCGGTTAGCCTCACACCAATGGATTGACTGGACATACATGGAGTCTAAGGACAATCAGGTGTTCAAGGACATCATTCAAGCATGCAAGAACATGGGTGTCTATGACCTCATGGGTTTCAATTATGACTGGAATGAAGAGGTAATCTGCCAACTCTATGCAACTCTCTACATTGATGGCAATGACACCATTCATTGGAGAACACAAGGTGTCGAGTATGCGATCATCGCAACTCGCTTTGCCACCTACTTCTTTCAGGGTGATGAAGATAGTGAGAGGGAGATCATCTCAAATGAGCCCGTTATGAAGCGTCGTGGCATGGGGTTCATGTACTATGAGAGGAGTCCCAGTGTGTTTGGAACCACCAATGGACTCCACAACAACTACTTCACTCTCAACCGGATGCTCCGAGTCACCATTGCGCCTAAGGGAGGGTATGCTACGTCCATTGTAGAGACGTCAAGGAACATTCTTGCTAGATTTGCTCCGGATGCAAATCCATTTTGTGTCATGGACTTCATTTCTAATGACATCCACATGCCATCTATTGACACACGGCGGGTCCTCCCCTATGCTCCATATCTTATGAAGATGATAGAAGCCAAAACTGGTCTAGTGTTTGAGAAGGAGTGCAAGCATCTTCCATTGAGACCGAGAGTGCAAATGGACATTCGCCCAGCTGATCGCTCCTCTCCTGGACGACCTTCCTCCGAGAGAGCCAGTCTTTCTCGTGCCCATGCCGAGATTGCAGCAGCAGAAGCAGCAGCAGCAGCTCAGAGGGCCTCTTCCTCAGCCCAAGACCGGCAGCACCGTCCCTCTTCTCTAGTTCTCACCTTCCTCAAAGGCATCCTCAATGTTTGTTGCTTTCATGCTAAAGAGAACTGGGAGAACAAGAGGAGAATCAAGAAACAAGTGAGGCGCTACAAGAGGGACCAACGAGCTCAAGGACATGAGGTGTCTCCCGATGGCTCCGAGTGTGAGCTCGATGGTGAGCCACCGGTCTTTGCCGACCCTCTTGCGGGCTATGATTGAGATGATATTTCCGCTAGGCCATCCATAGCTGCTCCTGGACTTTCCACCGCTCCTCCTCCGCCGGCGCATGATGATGATGAAGACGATGATAAGAGCACGGAGGACGACGATGCGTGATTTCTTTTCTGTCTCTCTTCCTGTCACTCTTTTTGGTGCTTTGATGCCAAAGGGGGAGAGACATGAAGAAAGGATTTTCTATTGTACTAGGCTAGTTAAATGAACCTATGGACAAGTATCTCTTCTTTTCTTTGTGTGTGAAAACTATTTGAGAACCTTTATTATACTAACTCTATCATTTTATGTCATGTTTGGTGCTTGCTTTATTGCTCTTTGTTGATTGTTTGTGTCTAGTGTGTTGAATGCTTATCGCTATATCACTTTGTTGCACACTTGTACACTTTTTAAGCACCCCACTCATTGCAAAATATAGGGGGAGCTCCTTCACATGTTTGTGTGATTCATGCATATCTTTAGGGGGAGCTCCGCTATATGTCGCTCTTTTTTTTCAGTTTGATTATCCCTTTATATCCTTTTTAATCTATTGTCATCAATCACCAAAAAGGAGAAGATTGAAGATGCATCTAGGATCCCCCAGTGGGTTTTGGTGTATGATGATCAAAGATTATAATTGTGCTAACAAGTTTACAAAGTAAATGTGCAGATAATCAATATATGCAAGATGGCTATTACCCCCCCCCCCCCCAAAAAAAAGAAGAAAAAGAAAATGGACTCAAAGCAATTCAAGGAGTAGTTTTTACTTTATTTGATTCATAGGTATGCCGAACTATTAAGAGGGGTAGAACTTATCTTGCTACAAGGGAATTCATGTGCTAAAGCAAAACTAATTCTTTGTGGAAGAATTATTCCTCAAAAGCCAATAAGAACCAAATCTCTCAGAGCCAAATAGAGAAGAATGGAAGTTCCGTGAGCCCTCTCATGGAAGTTCCGTCATTGCCAAACCCTCACTTATCTTGCAACCCGAGAGCTACGGAAGTTCCGTGAGCTCCTTCACGGAAGTTCCGTACAAACCTATGATTCCAAAAGTTGCAACCTGAGAGCTGCGGAAGTTCTGTGGTTCCCTCACGGAAGTTCCGTCACTGGAAGTTCCGTGGGGTAATCACGGAAGTTTTGTCAGTGAGCCTGAGTCTTCTCCTCGCCAACCCGAGAGTCACGGAAGTTCCGTCACCCCTTTGACGGAAGTTCTGTCATGACTATTTCTTTTGATTTTAGGCTCACGTAACGGCTAGATTTGAAATGACGGAAGTTTCGTGGGTTCTCACGAAAGTTCCATCAGACACAAAAAACTCTCTAATGGCTAGTTTTTGAGAGAGCTCTATAAATAGGCTTCCCTTTCCCCCGTGGGAAGGGTTGGACTATTTGGCATTTCACTTTATCTTCAGCTAGAGCTCTCCCCTCTCACTTCTATACTTGTTCTTGTTATTCCAATCAAAGTGAGAGAGATCCAACCACAAAAAGATTGAATCCATCCACTCAAAAGCTTGAGCACATCTTTCCCTCCCCATCAAGATTTGATTTGCTTGTTACTCTTGGAGACTTGGTCTCCTAGACGGTTAGGCGTCGTCCTTGAGCTCCCAACTTGTTGTGGTAAGACGGGGACGTTTATGAAGGTGTGATTCGCCTCCGGAGGAAAAGAATCAAGTGGAGAAAGAATTCCGAGCACGATCTTTATGATTGCTTGGTTGGAAAAAGGGTTGAGAGAGACTCGGCCACTTTGTGTGGCTCCTCAACGAGGATGTAGGAACTACTTAGTGTGGTTGCCAAACCTCAGGTTAATTCCTTGTTTTTCTCTTTATGTTTCCGCATTTTTCTTTGTGCTTGTATATTTCATTCCTATTATTATGCTAGATTCACTTGTTAATTGTGTTGCTAGTTATTCATTGAAGAACCCTAGGTGTGCATTGAAATAGCTTCACTACCATCAAGTATTGTATTCTTTTCTTTTAGTTATCCGCAGTTAAATAAGTTTTAGAGAAAGGCTTGTCGAAGTTCTGTCATTTGATAGAGAACTTCCGTGTGATGGAAGTTCCGTCGTTCTTGACGGATGTTCCGTCGTTCCTGGTATTTGATAAAAACTCAGTGCTTTTTCAGGATTGATTTTTAGATTGCCTATTCACCCACCCCCCCCCCTCTAGGCAACTTTCACCATGTATCTTCGAAGTGTATTGATCATTCCTATGTAACCAGTCATCATCTTCATCTGGCTCCCCTTGATCTTTGTTTCGTCGTGTCAGTTAAGTAACCTCTTTAATTTTAATTAGGAGAGGTTAATAAATTTTTAACTCTAACGATCTCGGTCGTATTATGTAATAGAATAGAATTTACAGCAGTTCAAATTTGGTTGCAATAACCTGCTATTTGGATTTCCAAAGTGGGTTCAGTCAAATCAATAATGCCACCATCTGATGAACCTTGACCCAGGAGTACTGCAGAACAATTATAGTGATGAAATTTCTAATATCTGTTCGGTACACATCATACTTTGTTAAATTTATTATAGAAAAAAAGGGAAATTTATCTGTAGGACACACTTCAATGTTGGTTTTGTCTCCTGAACACTGGATCGCTTCTTTTAGTCTCATAGACACTGAAAAATGCACCTTTTGTCTGCAGGACACTATAGTGGAAAAAATGACTATTTTTAAATTTTTATCTTAATGTACAAAATATATTATAACTTAAAATTTGGCACAATGTTATATTGTTGCATATTATGTTTATGTGATTTTTCTTGATTTTTTACCAATTGTTTGCATAGTTTAATTTTAAAAATAAATATTTTATTAGTGAAAAAGTTATGTAAACAATCAGTAATAAATATGAAAAATTGCATGTATAGGGAATTTAGTAATGTATGCTTGTGTCATATTTCAAGTTTTAATGTATTTTGTACATTAAGATGAAAATTTTGAAAATAGTCACTTTTTCCGATATAGTGTCCTGCACACAAAAGGTGCATTTTTTCAGTGTCTACGACACCAAAAAAAGCGATCCAGTGTCCAAGAGATAAAACCAACATTAAAATGTATCCTACGGATAAATTTCCAAAAAAAAAAAAAACTCCAGAGGCATTTGACGTTGGATCTTTTCTTTTTCTTTTTCTTTTCACTACAGGATGGTTTCTCGCGTACTTAGCCCTGTCACTGATCCTTTGTGCTTCTTTTTGTGCCTGTGTTTGTTCTCCTTCCCTTAACTATATTTCACACATGTTTTACTAAGAACCAACAAATCCACATAGCTTAATTCGATAAATTAACATAAGAGACATCACCTTCATCCGGAGTAGGTTCATGCAGGGTGTTTATAATATTCGAGTTATGCCACGATGGCTTCCTCGAGTTCGATCCGTACGGTGCGAGCGTGATGGGGAGTTTTGCAGCGGCGGCGTAGGTAGGGTTGAGAGTTTGGAAACATTTTTTTTCTGACACTGTGGGCCTAGGCAACGTATTAGCGCGGGACGCTGTAGACGTGTGACGGTTTAAGGTTTGGAAGGTGAAAGACGTCCCCATATATAAATAATAGATATGTATAGATATAGATTTATGGATGGATGCACTCGGTTATGCCATGGATGCCAGGGCGACGATGGTTTCCTCCAGTTCGATCCGTACGGAGCGGGCGTGATGGGGAGTTTTGTAGCGGGGGCGTAGGTAGGGTTGAGAGTTTGGAAACATTTTTTCTGACACTGTGGGCCTAGGCGATGTATTAGCACGGGGCGTTGTAGATGTGCGACGGTTTAAGGTTTGGAAGGCGTGAAAGACCTCCCTATAAATAATAATAGATTGGTATAGATATAGATATGTAGATTTCCCCTTTTTTTCAATCTAAATATCATTCCAAATTTGGCATCAACTCAACATTAATCTTGACCGTCATAAAATCCAATGGCCTATATTTTCTTTTTTTCTCGATTAATGTGATAATATTTGTGACTTTGAGAGCGAACGTGGTAACTTCTTTTGACCTTGAAATAAGAAGATAATAATATATAACAAGGTGCGGGATGTAGTGTGACTGGCTAAATATGACACAACATTTTGAGTGGAGGAAATCATTTATTCAACTTGTAGAAGACATGAACAAATCATTTATGCAAATTAAAGCCATTAATTACAACATCATCTCTAAGTCAAGGTGAAAAATACAAGTGATGGGCAGCAGATAGATAAAGCAACGACGGCCCGAGGACCAGGTACGTGCTTAATTGGGGGGCTTGAAGTAGGAGTAGGCAGCAAAGAAGGTCTGCAGCATGGTGAGGGCGAGCAGGAATACGGCGGCGGCGAGCGAGGTGGCCACCCACGGGTTGGTGAAGTAGTTGCGCACTAGGGCTGCTCGCCACCGCGGCCACCTGGCCCGCTGGTACGCGTTCACCTCCTTGATGACGTCGTTGAGGTAGTTGCGATGAGCAGACATGTGGGCCTCGTGGCAGAGGCGGCTGAGGAAGCTCTTGACGGCGTCGCGGTCCCGGTCGCCGCTGAGATGGTTCTCCAGCACTCCGCTGAGCTGCAGCAGCCGCACGTCTTCGGGCGAGGCCACGAGGCAGTCCATGAAGATGGCGTAGGCGGTGACGTGGCCGGGCGTGAAGGGGCAGGTATGTTCGAAGGCGATGAGGTTTCGGAGCAGAGGCTCGCTGTAGTCGTAGAGCTGAAGCAGCGGGATCTCGAGAGCGCCGCGGTGGAACCTCACGTCGAGGAAGCTGGTGGCGCCGCCCTTCCTCGCCCGGAACTTGATGCCGGCCTCCTCAAGATCCCTAGCGCATGGCACCCACTGCGCCAGCTCCGATGGCGGCAAGGTGGGCTTGGCGGCCGTGGTGGTTGTTGGGAGGCCAACCGAGAGGTAGAAGAGGTGCAGGAGGTGGTGCACGTCGTGGCAGGCAACGGGCGAGGAGTGCAGCATCTGTGGCCGGAGGGAGAGGAACATGCGTCGAGCACCAACCACGAGGACGTCGCTGCTTTCGTCGGGTTCCGTCCGGAGCTGCTGGAACAACGTCTCCACGACGAAGAAAGGGATCTGGTTCTCAAGCAGAAGCAGGTCGCCCATGACGAAGCGCCAGACCCAGACCCTCCCGAATAACAGGGTCCAGTCCCCGTCTTCTTCTTCTTCTTGTAAGTCTATGGCGGCGGCTGCTGCTGCGGTTGCTGGGGGATTAGAAGAAGACGACGTATTATTATTAGCTGCTTCTTCTCTTCTTGCGATGCGCGCGTACTTGAGCAGGCGGTGCAGGATGAAGCATCCGTCCAGCAGCATGCTGGTGAGAAGCTTGTCCTCCGTCAAGGACCACAGCCGACCATGCATGTTCCTCGGGTACGAATCCCGGATGCGAGGTTCCAGGACCTTCAAGGCGTCCAGGCACCGGCGCAGGAGCGTCGGCGTCCGCGACGGCTCCTGGAGAAGGTGATGCCTGCTGATGAGCAGGCGCACGCAGCACCATTTGTAGTCCTCAAGAAACTCGTAGTCTCGGTCAGTTCTCTTAAAGATCGGGCCGATGTTGACGGCGACTGGGAGGTAGGCTTCATTGTTGGTGCCTCGCATCTCAGTAGGGACGGTGTAGATGGTCGGCGGTGCTTCAGAATCCACGCGACCGTATTTCGGGACAGCTTTGCGTTCCATCTTCCTCTCCACTTTCTTCAAATAGGCCTCCGATACATGTTGTTCGTCGGCTAAGAAAAAAAATAAAGATCGATTATTAGCAAATTTTAACTGCGGGCTTTGTTACATGGTAACTTTACAACTTCATTCTGTTGTATGGTAACCACAAACGCGTGGTTACTTTTTTTTTTTTTTTTTTTGCGAGGCAGGGGTGTTATATTTTAGTTAGGGTGCCAAACAAATGGATTATATATAGATTCGATCTACACTAGTTCCAAATTAATGCCAATTTATAAATCTGAGGTCTGAGGTCTCTATATTTAAATATATAAGAGTTTGTCACATAATGATCTGCATGCAGTTTGCCAAATCTATTAATATTTAGCTGACATGTTTGTCAAAAAAGAGTACAGTTTCAAAGCTTAGGGCTGCAACTTTTATATAGAATTCATCCTCAAAAATAAAATTTAAAATAATACGATATTCATACACAAGATCTCCAATATATAAATAAATTTAATTTAATGTTAGTAGACCTTATCCAAAAGCATCTTAATTATAAGGCACCAAATTCCTGAACTGAGTGAAGTACATAAAACTATGATGGCCCAAGAACCGCAGATGCACTTTTAATCTCAGAGAGAGAGAGAGAGAGAGAGAGAGAGAGAGAGAGGAGACCTTGGGCTGTAGGAGGACCACGGAAGCCGTCCGTCAAAAAATTATCGATCTCCCGATGATCCCCCGTTATATTTGACCGTCGAAATCGTCGTCCTAAAAATATATAATGGCACTACATATTGAATCCCATAAGGAGATAAATGTACAAATCCATCACTTGAAATTTGACATTAGAAAGGTATATATATATACTCAAATCAAAACTTCTTTTCAATGTTTATCTGGTAAACAAGTATTTTTCTCAGAGATTATATCTTTTTCAATGTAGATAACCAGGATCGAGTATAGAAGAACACTCGACGAAGCGAGTTATAATAATATATACATTCATACAAGCTCAAAATATTTCATATCATGATATAATACAACCAGACGAAAACAAGCTAAAGGTCTACAGCGGAAAGATTTTTACAACATAAGTGTTGACAAAAAACTAACAAACGAGTTTGTAACGAAAATAGTTTGACAACAGAAACTTTATTCCAAACTAGTTCAACTAGCTAGGGTAACACCTCCATCCTCCAAACAAGACTAATCTTCTACTCTTTAAGGGGGCGAGACGTGTTCCCACTGAAAGGAGCCTCCCTCCAGAAGTTGCTCTTCTCCAGTCACATCCTCAGTCCAGACATATGAATACGACTCATTACCTGAAAGACATTACGAACGAAACCCTGAGTATCTAATACCCAGCAAGGCAGACCCGTCAACATGGCTCGCTAAGGCCGACGCCTAATACGCATAGGCCTTTGGCTTGTGGGTTTACTTAGACTTACAAAAACAACACTACCAAGGGGTCCTTACTTTCAAATTTTAGCCCAAGATTAAGTCCAATAATAATAAGGTTCTAGGACCTGTAACCATTCCAATCAAGGTTGTAAACAAATATTATGTGGCTGCTTCCACTTCTCTCTATCCATCACACTTAATTAACTACGAAGCGACGAGCGAGACAAGCGGTACTCATTGCTGCGAGAGACATCGATTCAAATCGATTTTTCACCAGCTGAGAATAACCCGACTACACGACATATACGCACCGCATTGGTCGTATATGACAACTTTTCCTGCTAACACCTTACAGAGGTCAATCCGTTTCCAACTTCCCCGGGAATATGGAGACCCCACGTGATACCCGTCCCAGACGTCATCCGTGAGTGACCACCATTTCCCTCCTGTGAGATCTCAATCTCACTAACAGTTAGTAAAAGAAAGTTGGCTACGTCCAACCATTGGGGTAGCTAGGGTACATCAGCTTACTGGGCCCATATCACCAGCTTATAGATCGGTACATTCAATACTTGCTCACTAGGCTGACAACGACACGATCCTTGATCGACACAAACAGGGCTACCACCTTACAAGACCCAGTCTTTGCTCTTTTCCCTACAAGGCCATCAGTTTTTATCTTCAACTCCCACTTGAATTCACAACAATCTCGATCAACTTAAAGCCTTCATGCTTTAAGATCATCCTATTCAGAACTACCGTTACTCCTAGGATATAAGCATAACAACTATCGAGCTATCTGTACCTATATAGTGTATAAAGACCATAGGAAATGGTAGTGATGCAGGTGGAGTGTCAACTAATTCCTAGAACTTAGTGCACAATTATGACTCGACTGTCTGTAGATAAAAGAAAGAATTTAAAAACATAAATGGGATGCAACGGGACTTGCCTTCGGGTCTGGGTTCATCCAGAAGTAGCGCCTCAACAGTCGTGTTAGCGTCAACGATCACCACCTCAGGTTCGACCTTGACAGGTTGTTCAACGTTCTCTGGTCCTATATGATCGTCGTCGCGTTGTGAATTAGTGCTAAGTATGCGTGGAAATAAGATGCGATGCTCGAAATGGTTAATCAAAAGCTTATAGCTAACCATGACATGAATGACATGAGTGAGATATGCATGAATGGTTTAGGGAAATTAATTTCTATTGTCTGAAGAATTTCCTTCTAATTAAAAGTAGTTAAGTCTATTAATTAAAAGTGATTAAATGTTCTTAAATAAAGGTTAATTACCCTTAATTATCTCATTATAAGATCACTATAACTTAATAGAGAAAAGCATAAATCCTTGAAATAATAAATTAATTATTAAATTAAAAGTATTTTCTATGCTTAAATAAATACCTAAAATTAGGGGAAAATAATTATTTATTTTTATTTCGTAAGTTGATATATAGAGAATAATATTTAGAGCTTAACAAAGTTAGTTTTACTATTTTAGGAGGTCTACAACTGTACTTATGATTTTTCTAAGTTTTTCCTGGGATTATTTCCTATACAAAAAGATGGAACAGTAGAGCTGGCCAATCAGGACGCGTGCTGGAGCTGAAGCTCCAGCCATGGCTACGGGTGATCCAGGCGACAACAAAAATTGCAAATTCGTCATGAAGAATGACCAAACTAAGTGCAGGACTAGACTATTAGGGGCGCCATGATGCTATTTACATGCACACACAAGGAATTGCAACACCGCTCACTCTAGAAGAGGAATTGGATGGTGAGGCATACCTCTGTTCAGGGCGGCAACGAACGAAAAACGGCGTCGATCTCTGAGCTTAGGGTGGGAAAACTCGATTGGAGACTATACGGAGTAAGAGTGAGTGGTGACGCACTGGTTTGGGGTGCCGAGTTGGCCGGAAAGGCGTCGGGCCAATGGGAAGGTTGAGCTCGCGGCAACAATGGCGATGGCCTGGTTTCCAGTTGAACAAAGAAAAGAGGGAGAACGAGAGACCGAGAGAGATGGAGAGCAGGGGGAAAGCCGGGGGCTTATCCCCGCCCTGGGCAGGGGCGCGGCGCGCAGGCCAGCGTCCCACGGTAAAAGTTAAAGGTACGTTTTTTTTATTTCTGTAACAAAACCAGGGCTGTCACAAAGGATTCGATGATTCTCGTACCGATTGTTGCAAGGGGTCGTACGATTTGTGACTATCTTTCTCTCTTTTCTTTTTATCAACCTTTTTATAGAATAAGAATCTTTTTTCTCTTTTTTTTTATGAAGCTTTTCATGAAACAAGAATTTTTTTTTGTCATAGTCATAACCTTACCTTGAGGAGAGATCAAAAGGATGGAGTCTTTGTTTTGAGAATGGATGATGACAAAATTTAAGAAGAATTACACTCAATGACATACATAGCCTGGCAAAAAACACTGGGCGTTGACTCCTTGCTCACAAGTTAGGGCCTTCGAATAAGACAAACATGTGCTGGTTGTAGGAGATCCTTAGTTCAGAATTAACCCTTAAATCTGGTTGTTCATCAACCCTTAAAATTTCCCTACAACGCCAGTCTACACTTGCATATCTCTTCCAAATATGGACTACATGTTCTGAGTTTATTTCATAATTAAATTAACGTTTATTAAAGTACTGCTTCAAAGCTTAGGGATACAACATTTTAGTTTGAACAAATATAATGTTGTGGATTATTACAAGAATGCTATGCATGCCCAAGCTGAATGCCAAATAATAACTGCTATGTACATCCCGTAGATTTCAGCCAGCATTCTAACTAAAACCAGCATGCAGACCTATATATATGTGGCATAGTTTACTCTTGAAAGCATATATACAAAGACATGTATATATCTTACCGGTTTCATCCATATCCCTTAGAATGAGGAAAGTCCGAAATTAGTTAGGCACGTCCAGTCAATTTCTTGGCCTGACAAAGGAACTGGAATCCTTCCCTGCGGACTCATGTGGCTTGGAGGGTTTGCACATTTATATCAGTGGAGAAAACTGCTCTGTGTATGACGAGGAATATATCCTTAGCTTTGGTCGTAAGAAATGATCTGCTTTCTTTCAAAAAAGATAAAAAGTGACTTGTTTCAATGTTAAGAGAACAATACTTGGCTTGGTCCAATAATAAAGTATAGATGGATTATAATGCAAATTCGTGAAACGAGGATGCTGTGATTGGTGCTATATAAGTGGAGAAAGCTGCTTTGTGTATGATGAACGAGGAATATATCCTTAGCTTTTATAACAGATTCGCCTTATTACGGAGACGATTCTATTTCAGGATCTTTTTCGGATGGCGACACGCGCTGTGACGCTCAATAGTATAACACATGACAGAAGAATATAGTTGCAACAAGAACATGGGTAGAGTACAGAGTTTTTTACATAAATCCGAATTTATATTACAAACCAGAGTTTTAACAAATGAAATACGAAAGCGAAATTTATTCAACAGTAATTAAATGGTTCGACAGGATAAGTAAGATACAATCGCCCTCTCACGGCAACATACAGTGAACAATCTGGCCATGATAGGTGTGTTGCCCGAACACCGTACCGGCAATCAATGGACTACTCCTCGTCATCGTTGTGCAAAGCTCTCATTTGATGTTTCAGCAGTCAGGACGTTGTCCTTCCCAATGGAACCTCCCACCGCAATGACAGTCTCCACCCTGATCATCTGAAAACCACATAGAGCTACGACCTGAGTAACTAATTTACTCAGCAAGACTGACCCGTCAAAATGGCCATCTACAGCTGACACCTAGACATGCAAAGGCTATGGGTAGGATTTATGTTGCTAAAAAGCCAGCCTAAGAGTGGATCCTTATTTTTCAAGTTTTAGCATCAAGTTAAGTTGTCATGCAGATAATAAATTTAATTTACACTAAAGCTATAATAATCATGGTTGCAATACAATCTTAATAATTCCAAACAACAGTATTGAACCCACTCATCATCTTAATGGCTTCCGACACTATTCCGGAGCAGCGATCAAGTGGTACTCGTTACTGTGAGGGTCAGCGACTCGAATCGATTTACATCCTGCAGGAGAAACCTACTTCCACGACCCATACGCGCTTCCTGTAAGCCGCATGGAGCAACCTTTTGCTTATGGTACCGCAGGGTCTTCCGGGTCCAGACTCCCCCGAGAAGGGTCTCCCAACGCGATGCGCCCCGTGCCGCCATCCGTGGGTGGATTGCTCCCTCCTCTCAGCCCCAGTTCCACCAAAGAAGGGAGAAGGCTATCTTCTGACCAGGCAGTAGTCGTAGCTACGTCGGTTTACTGGGCCCATATCTCCAGCATGCAAACAGTACGTTCAAACTTGACCTCATAGGACCGGACACGAGACGTAGTTTTAGGTGACTCGGTCGGGGTTACCTCCTTGAAGACAAGCTGTCCTTCCCTTTCCACCTAGTTGCCCGTCCGGTCTTCATTATGATTCCATCCATACTTTCCTTCATCCGACAGCATTTCCCCAGTGATAATGTTTCCTGTCTACGAGTGGTCTCTATACCACTCGATGAGTAGTCATCCTAAATTAAGCAGGACGACTATCATCGGGTAAAGGGAGCTTATTGCAATTCTAGGTTTTCAAACAACTCCTGTAAACCTA
Organism: Eleusine indica; assembly: GCA_030378355.1. Taxonomy (NCBI): domain Eukaryota; kingdom Viridiplantae; phylum Streptophyta; class Magnoliopsida; order Poales; family Poaceae; genus Eleusine; species Eleusine indica. Next base: position 55,522,948 of record CM059494.1, read on the forward strand.
ATGCACAGAGAAGGCTATATTCCTAACTAGTGATAAAATAAAAAGGTTAAAACAGGTGGGATGCACCGGGGCTTGCCTGGGTTCTGCTCCTGGTCAGCTGAAACACCACCGAGTTCTTCTGGCTCCCGCTCTGGTCCCGTCTTCACGTGGTTCACCTCGGGATCTATATGATGCGAAGGGTGCAATGCATGAGAGCCATAATCGATTCATGGCACTTCCTCAACAAATACGTTGATGTTGGAGGGGGGGGGGTCGATTAGTTTAGTAGATGCACCGTATAAGCAGGGGTATAGAGTGGATTTAGTTGGTGAGTTTCCTTCATTGATTCCAATAACTTATCGCAATGACGTTGTATAAAAGTATGGTGTGGGTGCGATAACAGATTAAAGGTGCAACGTGTACATTACTAAGGTGTGCTGGTCAAGGCATTACCTTCAGCTTATATGATGTTTGACTTGAAAGAAATAACAGCGAGCCTAAATATCGGAATTAGATTATAGCGCCAAGTGAATTAATAGAGCTACAAGATAATTAATTATTTTAGCATTGTTCTGGAAATCAAATGCACATGGAGGATTTGCTGTAACTAGGACATGCTAGAGGTGAATTATGGCCCAAGTTTCATACACATGCAATGAGCCAATAATTTAGCATTTTTCTACAGTAGCATGTGTCTAGAGGAACTCATAAAAATTTAGTTTGCTCAAAAATCCTTAGTAGTGAATTAGTTATGCATTTTACAAGTTTGCTAGTAATTTCTGGAATAAATAAACCGAAGAAAAACGATTAATATGCTAGGGCCAATCAAAACTGGACCAACGGGGGCCACGGCGCGAAAGGCCTAGATCCGGGTGCAGCCGCACCGGATCCGGGGCCTTGTGGCCCGCGGTGGGGCACCGCCAGCCCGCACCGGAGCCAAGCGGCGCCGCCGCCGGAGTTGACTGGACCTGAGCCAACGGCGACGGGAAGCACGCCATCGGAGAGAGCTCGACACGACGATCTCAATGGGGTTGATGGTGAGGTGAGAAACTCACTGAGGTGGCTGGCGGCGAGGGGCAAAGCTTGGGGAATGAAGCTCGGTTTTTGGATTAATGCGGGCTGCTCGCCGCGTCTCGCAGGATGAGGCCGGGTCGAGATGGAAGAGGAGCCCAAGGCGCTGCCGAAGAGCCGGCGGATCTGTGCGGAGGCGGTCCGGAGCGGCAGCACAGCGAGCTCCGGCTGACGGCAATGGAGGCGACGGCGGCTGGCTTTGGGTGGGGAAAAAGAGAAAGGCGTGGGGGCCGAAATGGGGGGGGGGGGGATCAAAATAGGTGGTGCCTCGGGTGCGGGGCAGTCGGGCCGACCAAAGGTGGCCACCGCCGGCGTACGGTCACCACGCGGCGGCGAGGCGCCGGGCGCCCGGGCCCGCGCGGGAGGTGGAAGATATAGCAGAGGCTGACAAGTGGGGGCCACGGGACTTTTTCTTTTTTGTTGGTTTTCGAAGCAGCATTTCCTTAATAATTTCATAGATTTAGAAATATAACCTCCATGGAAAATCTAAAAATATATGCGTATTCGTCGTGATGTACTCTATTTTACAAAAATGATAGTATTCAATGGTTGTTATTTAAATTTGAATGAGAAATTTTCAAAGAGGGGTAGTTTTGGACCTTTGAGCCATTTATTTGGGCCACTAAATTAAAGAATAAAATTCTGAGAAATTGCTCAAAAATCTAATTTGTTCCCCTCTATGATATATATTTTTGTTGGGTGTGGACCATGTGAAAAAGTTTAGACTTGTAGTTATAATGATATTCAAATTTGCTCGAATTTAATATGAATTGGCTCAATTTCAGTTTAAATTTTTGTTCTACATTCTTATGCTTGTGTGGAAAGATTCTTAGGTGTCGGGCTTGGGAAGTTCGTGACACCAGGGTGTCACACCTTTGGTCCAATAAAAAGTGACCTGTTTCAATGTTATTACAAGAACAAAGCTTGGTCCAATAAGAGAGTATATTAGATGGATCATAACGCGAAACGAGGACGCTGTGATCGTTGCATGCGCACAGCCATGCTTTACAACTCAAGGAACAGGAAGTAAGTTGCCCCAGTTGTCAAAAGCATCCAGGTTTAGGTTTAGGATAAACCCTGCAGAAATATGTTCAATTCTGATCCACATCCGTCCAACATTTTCACGGTTCTCGTGGGGTCGTAGCTTGACCTATATGTATGGTTGTAACAGTTAGATGGATTAGTCGTATGCATGACATTGTTTATTTATACCCTGATAAGCTACAGAACGGGACATTTAACCCTTTGAACTCCAAATTTTTTATTAGTTCACATTCATTTCCAGATTATGGAAACATCTTCCTGAAGTACTTCTCTGCCTGAGCTACGCCATCCACCGCCCATGCATGCCGGCTCCGGAACCTCTTCTCCAGAGCCTGGCATGTCGCCTTCAAATCGATTGTTGCAGCTGGTCGTTCACGCTGAACACCACCCGCTTGCATAGGTCGGCGAATAAGCAGCGGGCAACCACGGCGTTGTTGCCCAGGCCGTGGGCGATGACCCCGGACCTGGACAGGCCAGGAGGTCGACGCCGATAATCATGCATGCAGCCCACCTGCGACATATGAAGACGCAGTACGCTGTGACGTGGCTCCCCGTCGTCGACTCCGGTTGTGCTGCTCGTTGCTCGAACGCCATCAGCTTCCGCAGCAGCCTCCACGTCGAGGATGCAGCGGCCGGGTTCCATCATGGCGCCTCTTGAACCTCACTCCAGCAAAGTACTCCTTCGTTTTAAAATTATTATTATTATTAGTTTTTTTTGTTATTTTTGACTATTCGTCTTATTTAAAAAAATTTAAAAAACATCATATATTTTCTCATGAGTCCAAAAGTCGCACCTTTGATTTTATATTCATAAATCTTATATACAAGAATCAATGATATGAGATTCAATTTCGTGCTCAAGATTTTCTCTTTTTCCTAAATCTTTAATTTGTCTTTTTCCCTATTTTCAGAGTTATTTTTGGTGGATTTTCGGTTCGTCGATTTGGGAGCGATTTGGATCGGATTTTCTTTGGGGATTTTGGTGTCGTGACATGTGACATGATACCTTGGTAATGGACTGATCCAATTCCCTCACGAGCACGGTTTAGTTTCAGTTTTCCCCATTTGCTAGGGTTTCGCGAATTTTTGGAATTGGTGCTAGAATCTCGATCTTTTTGGGGGCTTTCAGTTGGAGTAGATTGTTCATGATGTGGTGAGGCTGCTGTTCAAGAATCGTGATTTGTAGAGCTCGTTTGATGGGGTTTTGATGATTTCTTCAGGAGTTGCATGCCTGCTGTTCTGTGCGTCAACGCTCTGCTCATCCCGTGCAATAGTGTTATACGCCTCCATTCATCGAACAGCTCATTCTCATTTCTGCAATCAGTTGTAGTAGCTCTCGAGGGCAGTAGCAGTTGTTCTCTACTTTCCAAGCCTTTGGCTAATCGATTGTGTCCCAGTTCTGCTTGGCTTGGACTCTGCTTTGTCTGCAGGTGTGAAGAAACAACAGAAGGCTCCAGTAAGAAGAAGCGAAGCGGGGTGCTGTCTGTGCTTTTGCTTGCAGGTGTGAAGAAGCAGTTCGACGACAACGATTCAGCAGGTCGCCTCCGCCTTGTTCTGTGAGAAGCCGACTGCTTGCTTCCTCGACAGCAACGACGAGCGCGCGGCAACGGAGCACACGCAGGCCGAGCAGCACGACCACGTCCGGCTCCAGGACGAAGATTCGGCAGCTCGCCAAGCTTAGCCAGGCATCCTGCACTGGAGCACACACCAGCAGCAGGACGACGTCAGGCACCGACTGCAACGGATTCAGCAGCTCGCCATGTTCATCTCAGCCCCGGCAGCTCAAACAGCAAGCCTGTCATGGCCTTGACTTGCCCTGTAGGTCAGTGTGCGTGCTTTCAGGTTGTTCACTGAATCATCTCCGTTGCATGTTGCAGCAGCTAGAAAACAATTGTTTTTCCCTTGACTAGTGTCCAGCTTTACTTGAATTATCTTTTGCCTGCTCGTATTGTAATTTCTGGTTGTCTTCATTATCCGTTGGCAACTGTAGTAGAAAACAAAAGGTATTTCTTTTGTCTGAACTTTTGACTCTAGCAGAGTTGAGCGGTGCTGTAGTAATACTAACATTTGCCAAATTCTTGTCTGACCAGCTAGCTCTTGTTTTATTGCTCTCTTGTTAAAAAGAAATATTAATCTTCCTTGTTGATTGGTTGCCCAAATAACCAGTGCTAGATCATTCAATTTTCAGTATAGCATCAGCTAGGATCTATTTTGTTTGTGCCTGATCTTGTTTCGCAAGCTCCCATTCAGACTAGCCCAGCAAGGAAGAAGAAATTCCCTAGCATGCATATCAACTAGTGTGTGATCAGTTTTGGTTCTGTCATCGCTTTTATCTCTCATAATAGCAAACTTATGTATTTCCTTTGCTTGTCGATTTGCACTTGCTGGCACTCTCGTAGTATTTTCTTGGCTTAGTTTTTGTAAGCATGCATGATCAGAGAGCTAGTGAGTTATTTATCCTTTTTATGCTATATTAAGTAAGTGTCTTTGTTTACCTCTTATCCTTAACCAGTTGATCTTGATTAAGGAGTTGGCATTGATCTTTGTTTTAGTTTTCGCTTTCGCATTGCTTTGAGTTATTCTCTACCTATTTCTACGGTTTGTATGTCCGTCGTAACTACAAGATGATGATAGGTTGGAAGAGAGGCGTGTCAGATGAAAATCAGGCAAGGCCATTTGTTTCGTAAGAAATTTGTTGAGGCGTCTATTCCTCCTCCCCCCCCCCCTCTAGTCGCCTCGGCCTTCAATTGGTATCAGAGCCGGTTTAATCACTAGTTGACCTTAACCGGCTTTGTGATCCGACGGCGATATTGAGAAAGTGTTTTTTCTTGCTTCGGCTAGTTGCTAACACTAACGGTGCTTTTACAATGGCACCAAGTGCTCGCTCTCATCTGTCTTTGTCCTCAAGTTTTGAGATGTGCAGAATTGCTATTGAGGATGACAGCAAGCGGAGTCGAAAGGTGGAGATTGACAAGGACTATCTCAAAGAGAAGGATGTGGTTGACCTTGGAACAAGTGACTCGAAAGTGATGGATCTTCTCAAGCTTTACAAGGATGAAGAGCTTGTGCTCGAGGATGTTATCCCAGAACTTCAGAAGATGACCAAAGATAACCTCATCACGAGCATTGAGGGTAAAATGGGCTTCAAGTGCATATGCACCGGATCAGGGTCCTCTGCATTGAAGCTTTCAATACAGAGGCGCTACAGTATCTGGCATTAGAATCCCTCCTGAGCCGTTCGATCAAGATCCAATTTTTGAACCTGCTTGATACAGTACCAATGAACAGAACCTAAATTGCAAAAAAAAAAACCTATACCTCTATTTCTACAGTGTTTTGCTACAGTCTACGGGAGAGAACTGTTCCCCTACTCACGAATTACTGTAGTGATTGCTATAGGTCTGTGCATTGAGACCTCTACTGCAGAGGACCCCGATCCATGTGCACCATGCAGGTGCACCAGATTGCCTAGTTCAAACAGTCGTGGTACGATGGCTCTGTTTGTAAACTCTAACAGTGCTAGAGGTTAGAGTTAGTTTCTACCTGATGACTAACTCTAAACTAACTCTAACCCTTGAGGTGTTTGGATGCAAGAGTTAGATTGACAATAAAAGTGCTGATATAATTATTTGACTCTTTTAAACACTCTTTACAGCCGGATTTGATGTGGCCGGATCTTGTGTGGTCTTTTCTTTCTCACCATCCATTTCCTGCCCCGCCACGCGGTGGGTGATAGGGAGGGAGCCGGGAGCCCCTACCGCGGTTAGGGAGGAGCTCGTAGTCCTCGCCCTGGAGGAAGGCTGTGAATAAGGTGGGAGGAGCTCGTCGTCCTCACCATCAATCTCCTGCTCTGAAGGCTACGAATCAGGCGGGGGATGCAGCAGCGGCCGGGCTCGGGCGAAGTTGCGGCCAGGCATCGGACCAAGCTGCGGTCGGGTGTCGAACGTCAGGCAAAGCCACAGTGAGGTGTCAGACGGAGCGGTAATCGAACGTCGGGCAGAGTTGCGGCCGGGCATTGGACATCGGACTGAGCCGCCGCCGGTCGGAGCGGCGGCCGGGCACGGCTAGGGCCGGCGTCGAAGAGATGGAATGGGAGCAGCGGCCGGGCGCGGCGAGATCCGTTTTCGTGAGAGGTGGAGGGAATCGATCAGGTGCGGCTGAGGATAGAGAAAAAGTTACCTTTTCAATAGCCCCATTTAAACTAGCTCCAATTAACACCTCTTAGAAGGGATAGTTTTTTTTTTATGGTTTAAATGTAACTAGCCCAAACTAATCTCCCCTATTTAGAAATTTTAAAACTAGTTGTGCCTAAACTAACTCAAACTAACTCTAACTCTTGGATGCAAACAGGGCCGGTGTTGCGACAGAGTACTGCCCCCGCTTGCTCAGCAGGTCCCGGACATAGATGGTGTCCACCGCAGAAACACTGCCATCCAAAAAGGTTAGGGTGTGTTAATTTCTGTTTGGCTGCTCACATATGTGCCCAGCTTGCACCGGTGGATCTGTATAAACACACAGTAAAGAGTACGTGCTTGGTTGCCTACATGAGCGGATGCAGCATGTACGAGTAGATACAACAAAAATACTCCGTCATCTTGACTCGGTGGATACACCCAGATTAGCCAGCTCCACTCATGTAGGCTCGCTCAGTTGATGCACTGCATCCCCTTAATTTGGGCCCACTCATCAGCCTCACATGCAGAGTCACTTGCATCCGCTCATGCAATCAACCAAACATCTTCACAAAATTCACTGCGTCTGCTCATGCATTTTCACGATTACTACATCCACTCAGCCTGCTTCCCCTCATCCAGGATATACGATGCAACTCTACAAAAGCTCATGCGAGCAACCAAACAAAGATTTTGTCCTGTGCAAGCCACCCCCACCCCCTCCTGGGATGAAAATCCCATCCCAGGCAATTCCCAGTTGTTGTTTGGGAGACATAGGGATAAAAATGCCGACTAGACAATAAATACTTAAAAAACAGAATAAATCAAATAATCTGAAAATAATATTGGAGGTCACAAAAAACGTATCCTTGATAATTCTTTCACTGAATATACTTGCATTCGACAAAGTCAAAAACTTATAATAATCACATAATAACTAGATTTGAAGGTTTAGGCATTGATTGCAAGATGAAAATAAAAAAGTCTCATAGAACGACGTGATCTAGCTGAGCATACAAATATATAGCATACATCAGACCCTCACTTATTCTTGCTCCACTTTGTTCTGAACCCAAAGAAATATAAGAAAAGAGGTAGATACGATTCTTGAATGCTTCGCACATGCACGGTAGATTAGGAAAAGTGAATCCCTCCAGCGCAAGTCCTTCAAACTTCCGCTGCCTGTGTAAGAAAAATGTGTACTCAGTAGTGGCGATCAAGTCCTTCAAACTTCTATTACCTGTGTAAGAAAAATGTGTACTCAGTAGTGGCGATGGTGCATGTCCATGTCTAAACAAGTGCACTTGCATTGCTTATGGTATCTACCGAACATATATTTGTTGTACAAAATATTAATAACACTACTTGGTGCACAAAAGTCTCCGGTCCAAATTAAAAGGCTTATCGCCAACAAGTACATAACAAGGAACAAGTAAATTATGAGCATAAAGTTAATGAATTTCGAAGGAATGGTGACATTTGATTTTTCTGAAATTTATGCCCAACAAATCAAATTCGGGAAAAATAGTGACACAACAGTGCATATGTAATTCAATTCACCTCCCTAATAACTCAACTAAAACTTAACACTTCAGTCAAGCTAGTAAGCTAGTAACCGACTTGACCAAATTGACTAAATTATTTGTTTATAAGCATTGAGCAAAGATTACTCTTATTAGATAGAATGACCAACTTAACACTTAAGTAATTAAGTGGTAAGCTTTATGTAGCATATCAACAGGTTAACTGGATGCTTCTCTAAGTGCGGATATGCTATAGTTTAGTGTCATAAGAATGAGAACTCATAGTATCTTCTGTTCTTGCTTCCACCCAATTCCATCTTGTCTTTCTTGCCATTGCCTACACAAGATCAGAATGATATAAAAAAAATATTAATGTGCAATACAATACATGCACTCACTGGTATGATGCAACTCACACAACACTTGCATAATAGTCATGAATGTTTCATAATTGGGACAGAATTGCATAAAGCATGATCCTATAGAGAAATACTGGACTCGGGCCATCTAGTGACTTTCAATAATAGTCATGAATGTTTCATCAATCATCACAAATACCGGGAACATAATCTTCTGAAAAGCAAAAATTCCAACGTCACTCATTGTCATTGTTTCAGCAAAACCATGGATGCACATGGACAATTGCACTTAAGATAAATTTGAATGCAATATCACTACTAACAAAAAAAAAGAAGAAGTTTTGCAAGAGATCCATACCCCTGTATTAAAGCTAAAATCAGCTGCTAAAGCTTATATCACTGGTGCCTGAAAATGACATTACTGCTAAAGCCAATTTGTACAATTCGAGTAAACCAATCAACCGTACATGCTCTGCTGCACTCACTCGAAGCGAGGCTAGTACTGCTATCTATCCGGCGATTTCTCTGTCCAATCGCATTCTTATGGACAAGAACAGAGCGTACTTGCACACAAGGTGACCGGCAAGCAGAAAACAGAAAGATGTGCCGATGCGCTAGTGTACCTCCGCCCCGTCGAAAAAACAAACGAATCCGGCGGCGTTCGCGGCAGGTTCCGCTCGAGAGCAACCCCAACTTGATGCCATGCAGCCGAGGAGCGAGGTGGAGGGCAAGGATCCAAGGAGCCGAGGCGAGGAGCCGCTCGCACCGTCGAGCGGAGGAGGAGGTGGCGACCAGGCCAGGCCGCCGGGGATGGAGGTGGCCGTAGCGGCGGAGCAAGCTCGAGCGGGCAGCTGCTGATGGGGAAAAATCGGCACACGTCAGGAGGTGTTTTGCTTTTCCCCAGGGAATCGGTGTGGGTGGGGACTGAATAGCCCATGGAATTTCTGCCCATGGGGCATCCAAAAGGCCCGTCGGGTTTGGTGGGGGAAAAATTTCATGGGCCTCAACGGCCCTGGGGATTGGGCCCGATTCCCTGGGGGAATCGGGTAGGGGTTCAAATCCCTATGGATTTCTCACCCTGGTACCCAAACAAAGCCTTAGTCTTAGCTGGTGAACCTTCTTGACGACGAAGAAGGGGATTTTTGTTTCTCCGCAAGGTAGACGAACATTGTCACGAACCACCGCGGCAACCTCCAGCTTGTCACTACCACCGTTCGTGTGGTGTCCGCCGGCAACACCGTCGAGCCTGACGAGCAAGTAGCAGGCATCCAGCAGCAGAGCATGCTCACCAACACCTCACGGTCCATGGGAAACGAGTGGGCGTAGCACCTTCTTGCTTGGACCTTAAGGCGTGCCAAGTCGTCGAGGTACCCCTCCAACCTCGTCCCACCGCAGGAGCTCGTCACCGATAGAACGGCGCTGAGCCATACCATTATTGACCAACTGTGCTCTCTGGTAGCTTTATCGCTCACAAGTCAGTCAAGCACTGAGATGGATTGCACCAAAATTAAAGGGCCACAGAAGCACGCATGCACTTGTTGTAGCAACGAACAGTCAAAGCATGGAAATCAAATATTTTGTTTACATTAAAAACAAAGCAAACTGACAAATAAAATGCAGTTGCTCTTTCAAATTTCAAAGTCTCAACTTAAGTGCGAGATTCATTATTTGTTAACTCACGGGTAAATTATGAACATAGTTCGTTCCTATCACTACCGGAATCCCTTTATTAGTTGCCGAGTGCCCCTGACACTCGGCAAAGGTTCATATGCACTCGGCAAAGTCTTTGACGATAGCAGCCCACGACATACGGGACTCGACAACTGTTTTAACAGCAAAGAGCTCTTTGTCGAATGCCTTTTATCGCCACCGCCATCGTATTACTCATAGTGTCGGGCAAGTCAGTCGTTGGTTACATATATAAGCAACGAAGACAGCAAAGCAAATAAAATTATTCAATAGTTATGTACACCTAATAAATTATCAAGTACAAACCCTCACTCTTTTTTAGAAAATTGAAAAGACTTCCCTCCTCTGTATGTCCATGCATAGTGTCAAAGTTATTACATAATTTTTTTTTTGAAGGAAAGTTATTACATAATTTCAGCAATATTGCTCACTATGCATGGAATTTTCCTCACTATGCATAATGAAAATTTCCTTTGTACATCAACTTTATGACTTTCATGTTAAGTACTTCATGCAGAGAATGATTTCCCACAAATATCTAGAAGGTCATCTCTATCAATAAAGTAGTTTTCAAAAATGTAGAAAGTTATCTCATTTGACTTTTGTTAAGGCCCAAAACAAAGAAGTGTTATTTAATAAAAAAGATTAATATACAAATGAAGCTATATGATGTAGGTTTTCAGCTCATTGTAGGAGTATCAACAAAGATGCATGGGTTGCCCTCAAAAAAGAAAAAAGATGCATGGGTCAGTCCATCTGTAGGTAGTTGGTGACAGCAGTAGCCGGATAGGTAATTTGTGTTTACCAATTGTCAAGACTGCTTACTTTTCCCTCCAATGGAGGCTCTGATCTGAGCGATCAGGGTGTAATCCTTGCTTTGCTTTATTTATTAATTGAATTGACCGGCATCTGGCCAGTCGCATAACAACCCATAAGGTTCCAACTATTTACACCACCAGCTGAAGAAGTCAGAGAGCATGACGATCACACGGTCCGGGTCGTACGACCTGGCACGGACCCACGGAGCAGCAAAAGCGATAATGAGATTGTGGCCTCAGCCGTTTGGTACTTGTTCCTGTGCTTGGTTGATGCACATTGCAGGTTCTAAGCAGGATTCTATGTATCTCTCGTGTCCCCCTCTAAGATTGATGCCTATATAATTAAAAACATGTTAGTTGATGTGGGTCGGACCACTATAGACACTGGCTGTAAACATATGAAAAATGTTTGATTGTAGTCTTTGTAGGAATTGATCTGTGGTCAAAACTAGAAAAGCACACAGATTCAAATAAGATGAAACAGTGTTTTTGATTCAATTCAAAACTGTGGACTAAAAAAGATATGGTTTTAACAGAAGTCAAAAGCAGTCAATTTACTGTGGGTTTTCACCCTGATCGGTGGGGGAGAACCGACCTACTGATGTCGGTTCCCTCTGTGCAAATTGAGGCTATAAAAGGAGAGAACATGTTTATCTAAAGTTAAGAAATTCAGTGACCTCTCCTACAAATCCGATCTAGATCCTCAGTTCAAACACAGGGAAGAACTTGGCATACCATCAACCAGTTTTGATGGTCAACCCTTCTAAATAAGGTATACTGTATGATTTAATTTGAGTCTAGTTGATCCTAGATGTTTAACAGTGGCACCAGAGCCATGCTAGGTTCAGTTTGAATCCAACTGATGCCCAACTACATGTTTAGTGCCCAGATTGTTGTGGCTTATGTTAGCATGCTATGTTTGGATGCGATATTGTTCAAATTTTTTCATCCTGTCATCATATTTATGCCTAATTGTTTACTGTTTAATGTTAAATGTTTGCTAGCATGCTATGTCTACATGAAACTGATGTGCTAGGGGTTCGGGTTTATGCTTTTAAGCATGTAGAAGGAGGGGATTTAGATATGTTTGATTCAAACCTCAAGTTTTGTCTCCAATTTAGAACCCTAACCCTAGTTGCAACCTAATCCCCGAAAGATTTCCCCATAAAAAGAGAACAAGATCTAACCCTAAAGATCAAAGCGGCAGGATTACCTAATGGATTTAGGAGCCGCACTCGTCATCGTCGTGTTTGGCGGCGGCCTCATGGCTGCCTTTTGCTGTTGCCTGCCGTGCTACCACGCGCGCAGGCCTCGGCCCCACCCTTAGACGCTCCGTCGCGAGCACCCATCGTTGTCGTCGCCGTCGCGCCTCCCTGTGTGGAGCCACCGCAAGCACCATCGTCACCGCTGCCTGAGTCTTCTCCGGCGACGTGCGCCCTCGATCTGGCAGACTAAAGGGCGCCGACAAGCACCGCTCGACAGAGCCGCGCGCTAGCCAAAGGTGCGCGCGTGCTCCGGCGAGGGGAGCTCACCGGCGCCGTCGTGCTCCCGCTCCAGACGCCGCCGCGCGCCCTGCTCCTCGCTTCCGCCCAGCCACCGCTGAGGAGTGGAGAGAGGAGGGGAGAAAGAAAATGAATTAGGGTTCAGCGCCGGGGTGAGGAAAATAACTATTATATCGCGCCAAAACGTTTCCTGGCCGTCCGATCTAGATCAAGGGTTGTGAGTGGTCGGCGGGTCAAGTGGGCTGGGTGGGGATTAGAAAATCCTGGCGCAGGCCTAGGTAGCTGGGCTACACGCCCAGGTGGGGGAATGCCGGGGCGGCTTGGGCCGAACCTTTTCGGGCCTGCATTGGTTTGCCCTGGCGCAACATGAATAGTAGCTTTTGTTATATTCTTTTGTTCTTTTTAGAATTCTATTTTGAATTAGATTTTAAATTTGAATTCAAATTTATAGTTTGATATTTCTGAATAAATTATGAATAAATCTTGGACAATATTTAAGTTGGGTATTGCTTTATGTCTCTAAGTTCTTCCCTATTTATTTGTACGTTTCCCCTGCAATAATATTGGTTTTATTAAATATATATTTTATGTCTCTTTTAAAGTGTAAAATTTATTCATTTTTGTGGCCAAAGCTGATAAATGAGTACTTTTTACAAAATTTTATTTTTCTGGCCCATTTCTGCCCAAAGGTGATATGGACTAGTTAAATAAAAGAAGTTTTTGAGGCATATTGTTAAGTGTGAATTTTATTCATTTTATTTGGCCAAAGCTAATAAATGAATAATTTTCACAAAAATTTATTGGCCTTATTCATTTCTGGCCATAGCTGATTTGAATTTAATTAGTAAAAGAAGTTTTTGATGTTGCTCATTAATGTGTTTCTCCTTTTATGTATGCAGCGTCTTTTAACGCTAATATTGCCGGTATAATAAACGGCATTGAGCAACTTAATGGGAGTAATTATGTTTCTTGGAACGAGAAATTAGAGATTACTCTGGCTCTGTTGAATCTTGATTATGCTCTCAATAATGATGCTCCTCAGAAAAAGCAATATAAGAAATCCATGAAGGAAATTCTTAAGCTTAAAAAGTCTCAATTTAAGTGTAAAGGGGAATGTTCAAAACAGAGCCAGCAGAAAAAGCCTCAAGGAAATCCCAATAAAGATAATAATGATGAAAACAAAGATGATGGGTGTCACTTTTGTGGCAAATCTAGACATTTTCGAAAGGATTGTCTCGGTTTCCTCAAATAGTTAAATAAGAAAGGTAATAATTTTATTACTTTTATAGATGAATCCTTGAATATTGATTATGCCATCGATACATGGTGGATTGACTCAGGTGCAACCGTTCATGTTGCTAACTCTTTACAGGAATTCAATACCAAGAGGACTCTAAAAAAAGGGGGAAAGAAGAATTAGGGTGAAAAATGGAGTTGAAGCTGAAGCTGAAGCGATTGGTGTTGTTACACTTACACTCCATACTAGTTTTAAGCTTCAACTCAATAATGTATTATATGTATCATCTATGAGGAGAAACTTAGTTTCTGTATCATGTTTGGATGATGATGGTTTTGTATGCAACTTTGGAAATAAGAGATGTATAATTATGTATAATAAAAATAATGTTGATCTTGCCATCCGACAAGACAAACTTTACCTTATTTCCATGAATGATGCCATCAATAATGTTAATTCCACTCTAAGTATTGGAAAAGGCTTTAAATGTAAAAGAAATGATAATGAGACCTTTTCGAAATTATGGCACTATCGCTTAGACCACATTTCGAGGGGGAGAATGGAATGTCTCATTAAAGAACAAATAATCCAACCCTTTGATTTTATGGATGTCGATCAATGTATTGATTGCATCAAAGGAAAATATTCCAAGAAAATTAAGAAAGGTGCAATAAGAACCCAAGAGGTTTTGGAAATTATTCACAAGGACATTTGTAGACCTTTCAATGTTACTTCAGTGAATGGCTATAGTTCATTCATAACGTTCACTAATGATTGCTCCCGTTTTGGATATATTTATCCTATAAAGGATAGATCTGAAGCATTGGATAAGTTCAAGATCTTTAAGGCTGAAGTGGAGAATCAGCATGATCAAAAGATCAAAGTTATAAGATCTGATCGTTGTGGAGAGTATTATGGGAGACATACTCCATATGGCCAAGTTCCTGGACCATTTGCTAAGTTCTTACAGGAAAATGGCATAAAAGCTTAATACTCTGCACCAGATGAACCTCAACAAAATGGAGTGGCTGAACGGTGAAATCACACACTTATGGATATGGTATGAAGTATGTTAAGTCACTCCACTCTGCCTATTAATTTATGGATAGAAGCTCTTAAAACAGCTTGCCATATTTTGAATAAAGTCCCCAGTAAGACTACTCCCAAGACGTCATATGAATTATGGACTGGGAGAAAACCAACCCTGAATTATCTTCATGTTTGGGGTTGTCCTGCAGAAGCTAGAGTTTTTAATCCTAATATGGGCAAGTTGGACCCCAGGATTGTTAGTTGTCATTTCATTGGCAATCCTGACAAATCCAAAGCATATCACTTTTATTGTCCAGAACAAGTTACTAAGTTTATTGATACAAGACACGTTGTGTTCTTAGAAGATGAAATGATGAAAGCAGATATGATATCACGGGAAATAGATCTTGAAGAAAAACATGATTGTGCTTTAATGCCTACTATTCAAGAATCTTTTTTCCTGGTACATGCTAATGTTGCACCTCCAGTTGATAAAACTGTTGATGCAATTCCTGCTAAGACTCGTGTGGACACTTCAAATGCCACACCAAGTACTCTACCTTATGATAAGACTCAGCAATCTCTACCTATGACTAATAATGAACCATTGAGAAGGTCACAGAGAGTTAGAAAATCTGCTATTTCAAATGATTATGTCACTTATATGAGTGAAAATATGGATGAGTTGGTGTTGGACGATGATCCCACCTCATTTAAAGAAGCCATGAACAGTGAATATGCTTCTGAATGGCATAGTGCTATGGAAGAAGAAATAAAGTCTATGAGTACAAATAAAGTTTGGGACCTAGTAGTAGTTTTCAAAGGAGCTAAAATAGTAGGCTGCAAAAGGGTCTACAAGACGAAATATAACTCCGATGGTAACATAGAAAGGTTAAAAGCAAAACTCGTAGCAAAAGGCTTTACACAGAGGGAAGGCATAGATTATAATGAAACCTTCTCGCCTGTTTCCTCAAAAGACTCATTCAGAATAATAATGGCGCTTGTAGCACATTATGATTTGGAATTACATCAGATGGATGTAAAGACGACTTCCCTAAATGGTGATCTGTATGAAGATGTGTACATGGCTCAACCAGAAGGTTTTGTTGTGGAAGAAAATCAACATTTAGGATGTTGACTTAAGAAGTCAATTTATGGTTTGAAACAAGCATCGAGACAATGGTATATTTGAAGTTTGACCAAATTATCAGACAATTTAGTTTTAAGGAAAATAAAGTGGACAATTGCATATACTCTAAGTTCAGGGGGAGTAATTATACATTCTTGGTTCTTTATGTTGATGATATCCTTTTAGCCAGCAATAATATCATTATGTTGTTGGAAACCAAGAAGTTTCTTTCCCGAAAGTTTGAGATGAAAGATCTTGGTGAAACCTCTTATGTTTTGGGAATAAAGATTCATCGAGATAGATCCAATGGGATCTTGGGGCTAAGTCAGAAGACATATATTGAGAAGATGTTGAAGAAATTCAATATATATAAATATTTAGCTTCGCCTGCTCCTATTGTCAAGGGCGACAAGTTTGGAACATTTCAATGTCCAAAGAATGATTATGAAATTGCGCAAATAAAATCAATTCCATATGCATCAGCAGTTGGAAGTATAATATATGCACAAGTGTGCACTTGCCCTGACTTAGCATTCATAACTGGGATGCTTGGCAGATATCAATCCA
Source organism: Eleusine indica (assembly GCA_030378355.1). Lineage (NCBI taxonomy): Eukaryota > Viridiplantae > Streptophyta > Magnoliopsida > Poales > Poaceae > Eleusine > Eleusine indica. The sequence goes on from CM059494.1 coordinate 55,539,067, forward strand.
ATCTAGGATTTGATCATTGAAAGGTCATTAAGAAAGCTTTGTGGTATTTGCAATGCACTAAAAGTTTCATGCTCACATATAAGAAATCTGATATCTTGGAAGTTGTTGGATATTCAGATGCAGATTTTGCGGGTTGTGTTGATACTAAGAAATTCACATCAGGTTATATCTTCGCACTTGCTGGAGGAGCAATTTCATGAAAAAGCTCAAACAATCTGTTACTGCATCATCCACAATGCAGACATAATTTGTGGCATGTTATGAGGCCGTTAGACAGGCAGTATGGCTAAAGAATTTTATCCTAGAATTAAGAGTGGTGAATACTATATCAAGACCACTCACATTGTACTGCGACAATCAGCCTGCAGTATTCTATTCAAGTAACAATAAGTCAAGTGGTGCTGCCAAATACATTGACATCAAGTACCATGTTGTGAAAGATAGAATCCAAAATCAGACGATAAGTTTAAAGTACATGAACACGAAGTTCATGCTGGCGGATCCACTTACTAAAGGTCTACCATCCAATGTATTTAAAGATCATGTTGCAGGCATGGGTTTGGTAGAACTGCCTATGATCTTGGAATAATTGGAACAATGACGACATCATCTTCCCATGAGATAATGATAGTTTATTTTGAGATATAATAGGAACCATAGTCAATTGGTTCAATAGTACTTAATTGACTGTTGTAATCTATTGTCTTGGTATACTATTTATCGAGAAGTGAGCTAATATATTTTATATTATGAACAAAGTTAATGGAGCTCCTAAAGATAAAGAAGTTTTATTTTGATATGGGATAGTATACAATAGTAACTGGATTGCTTCGGTACTACATAATTGACCGTTGTAATTCTTTTATCTTTGTATATTATTTTATTAATAAATAAGCTTTTAATGTTTTAACCTTACGATCAAGGGGGAGAATGTAGGAATTGATCTGTGGTCAAAACCAGAAAAGCATACATATTCAAATAAGATGAAACAATGGTTTTGGTTCAATTCAAAACTGTGAACTAAAAAAGGCATGATTTTAACAGAAGTCAAAAACAGTCAATTTACTGTGAGTTTTCACCCTGATCGATGTGTGAGAACCAACCTACTGATGTCGGTTCCCCCTATGCAAATTGAGGCTAAAAAAGGAGAGAATAGGTTTATCTAAGGTTAAGAAATTCAGTGACCTCTCCTATAAACCTGATCTAGATACTCAGTTCAAATACAGGGAAGAACTTGGCATACCATCAACCAGTTTTGATGGCCAACCCTTCTAAAGAAGGTATACTGTATGATTCAATTTAAGTCTAGTTGATCCTAGATGTTTAACAGTCCCATGAGTCAAAGTAACATAGTGAGGAAAAAAAAAGATCACGTCTTTGTACTATGATACTAAGGAGGAGAAGCTCTCTAGATGTTCATTTTTGTAAAACTATAGAACTTCCAAATTAATCGCTTTACATTGTCGCCTAGTGCGGTAGAAGTTCATTGAAAATTGTTGTAGGTATAATCGGCTCGTCCGACTAGTATTCAACCAAGGCACAATACAAAATATTCGGACCCATGTATTGCCATGTTTCTGCATTGGTTGAACAAATTTATGACATATGAAATTTTCTTGGTTGAAAAAAGTATGATCTTGTGGAACTGGCTGGGCTGAAGGAGACAGCTGACAAAGAACAAAAAAGGCCCATATCAGTCTGTATTGCATTCAAGCAAGCCACAAGCCTGCAAGCGTTAATTTTGTTGCGAGTCCAACTAGAAGAATGACACACACGGTATGAGTCTGAACAGAGTATTATTGTTTCAGGTCCTCAGTCCGTCCCCTGAGCCAGAATTGCGTTGACATGCATGATGCACTGGTGTGTTCTGCGTCAAGTTGACGCGAATGCATAAATAATTACAGAAAAAGTAATTAGGAATGCGACTGAATTTCTTGTTTTTTTAGGAAAAAAAAAAGAATGCACCAGAGTTTCAGGCAGTGGGCTGATGGTACGTTGGTTGTGTGCTGACTGGTTCTTTGACCCACACACATGCTTTGGAGTTGACCACCACCAAAGCCTGTTTCAGAAGAAGGAATGTCCATGGTCCTGGATCGTCCTATCTTCCTCGGACGACCGGTCTTTTGCTTTAATTCAATTCGTTCCTGGCATCACTTTCTTTCATATGTGAACGCACGTCACTTTCTTTCATGTGAACGCACGCTGCACCAGGAAACAAAAGAGGGCGTGTGGAAAAGAAGGGTACTCTAGATGTGTGCAGCGCGTGTGAAAATCAAGTACGGACTGATATTGGTCGATGTGCAAAATATAAGAAAAAAAAAAGACAAAGGGCAAACTAAAATAGAAAGAGGTAAAGCGCCAAGACAAGAAGATCTAGCCACCAGATCCGCGTTGAATGTCGTTGTTGGATTTGAGCGTGTAAGCATGACAACACCGCTCTGATGTCAAAATTCAGCTGGTTTCTCATGTCAACATTACCCCACTTGTATAGCAATCCACCAACTAATTAGTTTTGGCATCACATGATGACGGGCATGGGGTTTTTGTGCTTTCTCGCTCGGTTCTTGGTAGCTAGAGGGATTGTCGTGGATCCATTCCCATCCGAGGTTCAAATTCAGATTTCTATTTCTTAAGTGAAGCCAGAGAACCCCCGGCACTACATTTTTTTAAGAGAGAAAATAAGCAAAAGCTTTATAATAAAGGTGGTGAAGTATTTGACAACTTGCACAGCAAATTTATCCCCAGAGGAGAGGGCATGGCATAGAATGAAATGAGTAGGCAATTATATATAACAGTGAAACGTGATGGAGATTAGTAGTGGGCTGATTAATTTTATTGCAACGTACAATGATGTACTAGTATAGTAAAGTTGCTAGTATTTGATGAACCGCACGTACCAATCAAAGCATAAAGAGCTCTTGAGTCTTGATTATTCCAATTTCCAATGCAACCAGCTCCTTGCAACAACACGTGTTGACAATCGGTCTACTGATTTTATATCGGATGCTTTCCTTTATTAATCTCAGGACGTACCTGCAAAATATTTTTTTATTATGCCCCCTATAGTTGTTTTTGGCTCCAGCTACGCATGAATCATGAATGCCCGTTGCTGATATCTAATAAGCTGAAATACAGAAGAGTAATTTGACTGATTCTTCCTCCGAGGCAGAGGCATGGTCGTGACTCTGCTTCTGACCCCAGTTCAGTTGTGAGCATGAAGGCTGGACCCGAAGACTGCTAATCAGATGGTCATGAATGCCCGTTTCTGATAAAACGAGCACATGTTTACACTACATCGTACTCCGCTTACGTGCTCACTCTACGCGTTGTCAACACTGATAATGAAGAAGGGAAAACACATAGATAGATATAATGAGTAATGACTGAGCTTTCTATGTACGTAGCAAATTGTAGATGAGCAGAGAGCTTCTATGAATCTTCATTACCATAGATAATAGTATTTAGTGAGCGCACCTGCTCCTCCACTAATCATCTATCTGTCGCTACTACCAGTAGCAGCTGCTTTACCTTTTATGTCGACCAATATAAAAGACTGCCCGTCCATCCATCCTGGACTTGCTTACTCATCACCTCTCGCTCTAAGCACATACTGGTACTGATCGAGATAGAAACCATGGTTTGCCTGCCAGATAATCGCGAGGCCTCGGTCAGGGAAGTTGCTGAGGTGTACGAGCTCATCAAGACCCACCAGCCGCTCTTGGTCGTCAGCCACCTGGGGGGGATGCAGGAGCCACCGCCGGCGACGACGAAGCTGGCGCAGAGCCTTCTCAGCGAAGCGCTGCGAGCACTCAACATCGCCCTCTCCGTCATGAATAATCAGCAGCAATCATCACAAGAGAGTAGTGCTGCATCGCCACTGGCAGTCAAAGCCGAGCCTGAGCTGTCACCGTCCAGCTCTGCAACTGCGGCAGCCGATTCCAACGGAGACACCAGCACGTCGGCGAGAAGCGGCAAAAGAAGAAGGTATATGCATCTGTTTATCTATCTGTTGGTGTGCATTAATCAGAGTTTAGACCATCATGTGCGTCTTCCTAATTAAACTGACAGTAATATTTGTGATTGTATTATTAATTGCAGAACATCAGTAATAGGTGAAGGGAGGAAGAACTCATCATCATGGGTCAACTTAACCACCGTTCCTTATGACGATGGCTATGAGTGGAGGAAATATGGCGAGAAGAGGATCAACGGCACCCAATTCACAAGGTTACCCTCTGCTTCCATGTTCTTCTTCTTCTTCTTCTGCCTCTCTCAAGTACGTCTTATCGATGTATGGCATAGTAATTCACAGGAGGTCGATTGATTGACATACTGAAATTAAAGTTTGTTATGCCGTTTCATTTGCAGGAGCTACTTCAGGTGCACTTACAAGGACGACAAAGGTTGCCAGGCCACAAAATACATCCAACAGAAGGACAACAGTTACCCACCCGTGTTCCAAGTCACATACAACAACGACCACACCTGCAACTGCACTACTGCCTCAGCTGCCAAGAAGAACAACAATCTTTTGAGCTTTGCCAGTAGTGATCCTCCTATGGGCCACCATGATGTCATGATCAAGCAAGAGGCAACTGTCGTGCTGCCTCCTCTTGCTGACGTTTCAACTGTTCCTTTGGACGATCAGACGCCGTTCCCGATCGCTGACCACTACGGCGCTGTAGGTGCTGGCGATATGGATCTGATCATGATGGAATCAATACTCATGGGAGATGACTATGAACTTCAAGACCTCGAGCTTCGTCTCCTGTACAATAGCTTCAAGCACTACTAGCTGGCCATAAGATTATACAAAGGGCTTAAACAATTTTCAGTAGAGATAGATTTTGATGGAATAATATATAATTGTCAGTAGAGATAGATTTTATATATACCTCTTCTTTTCTTTGGCTTAGACGTGTACTGAAATATTATAAGAGGTAAAGCGTTGAACCAAAATATTTTCTGACTGAAGAATCGAACCAACTTCCTTGCACCCTAAATCATGGGTCCGGACTAACAATGAAATGGTTCAGTATACCTATTGTTGATTCTAGTGATGCAAGGTATTGCCAAATTAGATTAATGTGCACGCTTTTAATTCTAAGACCTTAGTATTTTACTTATTTTCTTTTGAGATTTTCCTGGTCATACCAGTTTATACAGAACAAAAAGGAGTGCCTCCCATTTCGCAAAAAAAAAAAAAAAGGAAAATAAAAGGAGTGTCTCCCGATTGAATCTGGGCCGAAAGCTAACCGGCACCCAGTACTCTGTGGTCCAGACTGCTCTCCGGGCCCAGGTGCTCCAACACGTGCAGCACGTGCACTTCTGGTTCTGGACACAAGGCGTCTTCGTCGTTTCCGTTTCCTTCCTTCCCCACAACTCTCCCAAAACCTCCAGAAGCTAAAGAAATTCGTTTACTCATCAAGCGAGAAGAAAAACAGAGGGAACACAAAAATCTCTCCCACTCCCACTCCTATTTGTGTAGTCGGCCCAAGATCGGTCTTTCTTTTTATTGCTTTCCCCGATCGAACCAGGCATAGCAATCTAAGCTAATCCAATCCCTAACCGCGGCCGGGTCTCGCAAGTTGCGACGCCCAGCCGTGGATCGGAGCATGATGGGGTTCCGATCCGCCGGTACGATGCTGCGGTTACTGGTGTGTGCGCTGTTCCTGCTGGGCTCCTGCCACAGCAGGTTCGTGGTGGAGAAGAACAGCCTCAAGGTGACGGCGCCGGAGGACCTCAAGGGCACCTACGAGTGCGCCATTGGCAACTTCGGCGTTCCCCAGTACGGCGGAACCATGGTCGGCTTCGTCGCCTACCCCAAGGCCAACAAGAAGGCTTGCAAGGACTTTGAGGATTTCGACATCTCCTACAAGTCCAAGCCGGGAGCTTTCCCCACTTTCTTGCTCGTCGACAGGGGAGGTGAGAAATCCGCAAGATTTGCTGCTTCTCCTTGCTACTGTAGTTGTAGTATTTAGTTAAGCCTTAGTTAGGTTATCCATGTTTTACTTCGCGATTATTTAGTTGCCTTTACAATTCCCAGTTGGTTAGAGTTAGATGAATGCAGTTCACTTCAAGATTTGACCTAACTGAGCGATTTTTTTTGTTTAATGAGATATGGCATTTAGTTAGGATAATCGAAGATTAGCTTGCATGAGCTGATGTAATTGAGCTGAACGTTCGTTGACCCAATTTGGTACAAGGTCCCAATCCTGAGCTTGATGTGTGCAGTCACCAAGGGATTTCAATCTGATACCCTCCTGTGAAACCCTCCTGCATTTTCTAGTAGCAATGTCACTGTCTTAATTTATTTGACCCTTTCATGATGTTCCACTGATTTTGTTTTCAACCAATTTGCTATTTGTTTAACGCTCTTTCTTGTCTGATATGTGAACATTTTGTTCTACTTGAGTAGTTAAAATACATAGTGGATAACACAATACGATTTTCCTGGTTGTATTCAGATTGCTTCTTCACGAAGAAAGCTTGGAATGCACAGAACGCAGGAGCGGCGGCAATCCTCGTGGCTGATGACAAAGATGAGCCTCTAATTACAATGGACACCCCTGAGGAATCCGGGAGGGCAGATTATTTAGAAAACATCACGATCCCTTCAGCACTGATAACCAAAAGCTTTGGGGACAAGCTCAAGAAAGCAATTGCCAACGGTGACATGGTTAATGTGAATTTGGATTGGAGGGAGGCCCTGCCCCACCCTGATGAGCGTGTAGAGTATGAATTCTGGACCAACAGTAATGACGAATGTGGTCCAAAATGTGATAGCCAAATTCAATTTGTGAAGAGCTTTAAGGGAGCAGCACAGGTACTTGAGAAGAAGGGCTACACACAGTTCACTCCTCATTACATTACCTGGTATTGCCCAGAGGCGTTTATTCTGAGCAAGCAGTGTAAGTCCCAGTGTATCAATCACGGAAGATACTGTGCGCCTGACCCGGAACAGGATTTTAGCAAAGGATATGATGGGAAAGATGTGGTGGTCCAGAATTTGCGTCAAGTTTGTGTGTTTAAAGTTGCTAAAGAGCACAAGAAGCCTTGGTTATGGTGGGACTATGTCACTGATTTTGCAATTCGGTGCCCTATGAAGGAGAAGAAGTATACTAAGGAATGTGCTGATGGAGTTATCAAGTCACTTGGTACGTTGTATTTGCATTGGTTTTCTATGTTCTGTAGTTAGGCGCATACATATGTTAGTTATTCTGAATTCTGTTATAATTACAGGCCTTGATCATAAAGCAATAGATAAGTGTATTGGTAACCCAGATGCTGATGAAGAAAATCCTGTTCTGAAAGCTGAACAGGATGCACAGGTTAGTACTTCAGTGTGAATGCATGATCTTTTCTATCAATTCTATTTGTTGATCTGAATGTATCATCATTTACCACATTGCATAGATTGGCAAGGGCTCTCGTGGTGATGTTACCATCCTACCAACTCTAGTAATCAACAATAGACAATACCGAGGTATATGCTCTCTATATGGTAAAAATACCATACAAATATCCTTTGAGATTACCGGTGAACTTATCAAGACTTTGCTTCTCAGGTAAGCTTGACAAAGGACCAGTTCTTAAAGCACTATGTGCTGGTTTCCAAGAAACTACCGAGCCCCCTGTTTGCTTGAGTGAAGGTTGGTGCATTGATTTACCCTAATTTTTCCATGTGTGCTACATTTTGATCTTACTTCCTGTGGAACTTGAGGTGGAACTTGAGGAAACGAGCTCTTAAACAGCTTACTTTAATTTTGTGTGACCTTAGATATACAAACAAACGAGTGCCTGGAAAACAATGGTGGCTGTTGGCAAGATAAGGCTGCTAACATTACTGCATGCAAGGTACTGCAGTGTTAATATTTTCTCTGCTCTTGCTTTAAAGGCTTTGTTGTTGTTGTTGTTGTTGTCGTCGTCTGGTTTATCAGAGATTTGTTCAAATCAACTTATGCATGCCATATTTGTTTTATGTATATGTAGGATACTTTCCGTGGAAGAGTTTGTGAATGTCCAGTTGTGAAAGGTGTAAAATTTGTTGGTGATGGCTACACTCACTGTGAAGGTACAGTACAAAAGGGGCTACTAAATTATATTTTTGACATTTCCCTTGTCTTTTGAAGTTTGTTAGTATAATATAGCATAGGAAGACTGGAATCAACATTTGTTACTAGACGCTTCTGACTTATAACACATGTTCTTGTTATTCTAGCTTCGGGATCTGGACGGTGTGAAATTAACAACGGAGGATGTTGGAAAGAGACCAAGCACGGCCACACATACTCTGCCTGCACTGTAAGTATCAGTTGGAGTGGATTTTTTTTCCTTAGGATTACCATATCTTTTGTTAATATCTGAAATTATATTTTGGTGTCTGTAATTTGCAGGATGATGGATGTAAATGCCCAGATGGGTTCAAGGGTGATGGTACCCACAAATGTGAAGGTAAGAGTATATTCATGGACTCCATTAGGCTATTAGAAGTGTTTGCCTTTGTTTCAAGACTTCTGGTTTATGCAAATGGGAATATGCAATTCAAAACTGGGTGCTGTGGTATATCAATATCATATATTATTGGTTTCCTTTGTTGGTGTGATGCTGATATGAATATTGTTGACAGATATTGATGAATGCAAGGAGAGGACTGCATGTCAGTGTAAAGAATGCAGATGCAAGAACACTTGGGGAAGCTATGAGTGCGGCTGCAGTGGAGGCTTGCTGTACATGAAGGAGCATGATACGTGCATAAGTATGTAGTCACCGTACATGCACACTGTTAGTTTATTATTGACTTGCAAGTCATATTTTGACTTTATATTTTTTTTAGTTAGCCAATGAGGCTACATCTTCTATTTGAGGCACATCAACAATAATAGCTTTTCTTCAATAATGAGTTGACAGCACAAAGTGTAATACATGTTTCTAAAGTAATGCTAATTCAACGTTTCTTGTCCTCAGGCAAAAATGCAGCAAAAGAAGTCGGTTGGAGCTTCTTGTGGGTCATCTTCTTCGGACTTGTAGCAGCAGGAATTGGAGGGTATGCAGTTTACAAGTACCGAATTCGGGTAAGATATGAACTGCCTGTACAGGTTTATCATCTATTATCTGTTGATGATTCTAGTCCAGTATCTAATTCTGTTGTCTTGCTTGTGCTTACAGAGATATATGGATTCGGAGATCCGTGCCATCATGGCCCAGTATATGCCACTGGACAACCAAGGAGATGTTCCAAATCATTCTCATCATATTGAGATGTGAAGAGTGAAGCAAGTAGCTTATGAAGAGGATGAAGACTTGAGGAGAGAATACGGACATGGGCTCTGCATATACACGTGCGATAGATGTGTCCGTAACAATCTTATGTAGTTTTCAATGCAAGATCCTCTTGTAAATTACTATGTGGTTTGTATCTACATGGTTCTGGGTTAGGCTGCACTGTTGCCGACTTGCTAGGTAATAATTGCCTTCTCTTTTCTTTCAGTAGCAATAAGGATATGGCAGACAGCCCCAATTGCTGTTTAGTCATATACTTGTGGCCTTGTGGGCAGTATTAGTGGAAGTTGAGTACCTATCATGACCAAAAAGTGCCTAGAATCAATTGTTTGGCTCATAATTATGGATAGCGTCTAACATTGAGATGTGTTGCTTCCTCTGTACTGTTTAGTTTTGGTTGGTTAGGTCTTAGCTGACGAATGAAGCACAACCTCTGCAGTTCTACATTGTGGGATCTGATCTTAACAAGTAACTAGCAAAGAGCCCGTGCGTTGTGACGGATTTAAGAAAAATAAAACACTCTTTATGGTCTAAATAAAAAAAATCATTTATATAATATATTTATTAAATATATATAGTATTATTAATATTTTTACATGAAATATTATATTTATATTACTGTTGATGTTTTTTAGTGTACCATTTTATATGCAGAAGTAATTATTTTCTCACCATATTTTTATTATAAATATATATTTTTTATCTCTAATATTTACGATTTTGACATGTAGTGTTGTTTGAGATATTGTAGAATTAGCTGAAATAACATTAAAAAGGTTCAAAGATGAGAAATAACGATGTGAAGCCCGACTCCTGGTTTCTTACAAGCTCATGGCACCTATAAGATACATCTATAAGTACATAAAATCCAACATGTAAGTCTAAGGTTGTGACCCAATGACTAAGGATTTCTAGAAGGTTTATTCGAAAGGAAAAAACAATTTACGCAGTCCAGAAACAACACTGTATTGAGTCGCGGTTTTGGACTTCAACACTTGCTCCAATGAGAAAAGTGTGACTACGCAAGTTGTAGATCTCGTCGAGAGCTTTTCGAAATATATATGCATCATATTATTTGGACTCCGAAGCTATGAGATATAGACATCGCAAAAAGACGTACGTAGAGGAGTCCGAATCAGAATAGATATTTTTGTATCGTATATTTAGACACAAAGAGTCCCGAATCTGTGAATCCATTGAATATCAAAGTTGTATAACTTTTTGAGAGCTACGAGATAGAGTCCGAGTTTGTTTCATTTAGACTCCGGACACGGGAGTTATGATTTTTAAAAGTCGGTGCTTAATATAGAAGGTATAAAACCGACTTGGATTTAATCTCTAACTTTGTGGACACGAAGTGGACGACCACACCTCAATTAATAGGTTATAGAGATATGAAATTTATCGAGCTAGTGCTGATTATATCTTCACTTGTACAATGGCTATGATTAATTTGATTTTGGTGTTGATCGTCAAAGGGCGCCTAAAGCTTGTTGTCTCGTACGCTCCATCATAAAATAGACCATTGGGGTTCCAGTTACGAGTTGTTGTGGAAATGGACCTGTTCTGATGTGTTTGATCAGTAATGCAAAAAATATTCTTTACACTCTTCTCCGGTCGTCAAGAATTTGAGATATGAGTCAGAAATTGTTTCATCAGATATTTTTTCTGAATGATATCAAGGATCAACCATGTGAATTTTCAAGGGGCAAAAGATGCATATCATTCGAACAAGTGAATAGCCCAAAATGCGCGAACAAAATACTATGGCTCTCTTCATGTCTAGCATCCTCTTAAATCCTTTACGCTCTGCTCATGTACTGGCCAGTTCTTGAATCAACCAGAATATCATCACCTACATTCACAAAGGCAGGTACAGTGACTACAGCTCCAGTGTCCAGGGTCGCCGGTTTTGTTCCTCCTACAAAAGTACAGCAATAATAGTGATTTCTGATCAAAATTCAAGAATAGGAGGAATATCATGCAGACTGTTATGCACTTGCTTTTGATAGTGACACGGATGATTACACAACAGCACCGACATTTAGCAGAAGCACGGTAAATAATTTCCTACCTTGTGCACTGTCACCTTGGCCTGGGTCAGTGTCAGTTACTGTCAGCCGGACAGTGATGGGGAGCTCAAAATCAATGATCTACAAAAATTATATCCTTTTTTAGTGACCAATATTTTGGCTGTGTAAGAATAAATAACACGATCAGCTAGCATGCTAGAAAAATATGAGAAGGTACTTCAATAATTATTAAGTGATAAGTGATAGCAGATGATGTGAAAACAAATAAAAAAAATACCCGTCCATTCCAGTACAGCAAAATGCAATCCGCCCCCTCTTTCAACCATTTTTGCTTGTCACCAACATCTGATTCATTCAATCGACTTTCCTCAAAGGTCGTCTGCAAATGGAAAATGATGTGAACAATTTTCACTAGGGAATTAATGAAATTATTGGCTTGTAATTTAGTTGCTTGTCATCATAAATTGGAAGTTTTCACATAATTGAAGACATGAAATCTTGTGATTAGTTAATGATGCTAAATACTCATTGCCTTTGCTTCCATAGTTTGTATATAACCCGACTAAGATTACCGGTTAGACTAAATACCATGTTTAAGAGAAGTTTCTCAAGGCGGGAAAAAAACTCTGAATAGATCCCAATCTTAACAGCAGATGATCTGATAAAAATTTAATGGTATCTAACTAGTACTTTCGCCGGTGACATATTTAAGCGAAACTTGTACCAGATCCATAAACACGAACTGGGCGCCATCCTTGTATGTAAATTGCTTGATCTCCTTTGAAAGGGATGCTTCCTCTAGCTGAAAATTTCAAATGGAAGCGGCTGTTAGTTGTTGCACAGCAAAAACACACTGGGGGAGAGATAATAAACATTACAGTCGAGTAGGTGAAGTGCTAAGGCAATCGATCACGGCAGTAGAAAAGTTATGGCAAAATTTGCTGAAGAGTAGTCCAGATTCTGAGTTTGAAGTGAGATTACCGAACTACCAGCTCGAAAGGTTTTCTCAACTGTGTTGCCAGTGACATAATTTCGCATTTTCGTCCTGACAAAAGCAGCACCTTTTCCAGGCTTGACGTGGAGGAACTCTGTTGTTGGATAGAGAGGATAAATCAGCATATTTATTTGTCATGACACCGATGGAAAAATGTTCAGAAGCTAAGTTTGTGCAGAGGCTCAGGTTACAGGTCCTTTAATTACACAGAAGAGGTGTAGTAGTATGCTACAGAAACAATGCAGCTGAATAAATCTTAGAAGAGAACTAGCGGGGACATTGAATAATCGTTGAGAGGAGATGTACATTGGCCTAATATCTAGCAGAACAACAATGATGCTAGAATAATGTTGCTAACTGGATATGCCTCGCAACTAGAAAGGTGTTTGTCGGTTACCTAAAACTTTCCAGGGCGCGCCGTCGACCACGACATTGGTGCCGACCCTGATGTCATTGCTCGAGAGCGCGTAAACCCCTGCAAGAAACAACCACAGATAGATAACAGGGGAATGGTATCAATGAAGAAGGAGGTTATCAATCAACAAGAGAAGAAATGATGGGATGGCGGCTTGAGAGGAGAGAGAGCAGAGAAGAAATGATGGGTGTTAGTGAGTTACGGGTGAAGCGGGAGCGGAGGGGAGCGAGGCGAAGAGGGCGGAGGCAGGAGGAGGTGCGGTGGAGCTGGATGTGGGTTGGCCCGCCGAGGTGGCGGAGCGCGGCCATGGCTTCCTTCTCCGCTGCTGGTCTGGTGGTTCTGGCCTTCTGGGGATAAGCAGACCCACCTGTCATTCAGGGTTTTTTTTTTGTCTTTTTTTTTTTTTGAGAAAAGGAAATCTTCTTTGCCGGTAGCCCACTGGACTTGGAGACCATCACGCGGCAAGACTGGATCGTGGAGGCCCAACATTCCGCTGGGCTATGGTGTCTGGACTGGACTTTTGGTGAAGGGACTTCCTCTTGACTGCATTTGTAATTCGGCACGGCCCAAAATAATTTCGTGTTATTCAAGGCTCCGGGCCGTCGGTCAAGCACACGGGCTGGTACGATACGACCCGTTTAGTGTTATTAAAAATATAAAAATACCTCAACACTAAACATAAATAACACAATGTTCTGGTGGTAAGTAAACTACGTTGAACAATAGAGGTCCTAAGTTTGAATCCCCTACTTTCATCCTAATTTTTGCTCATTTTCACCACTTTAGTTATAAATAGGCTGTTAAAGATTTAATGGGCCGTTCTTCTGACGGGCCTAAGAGGCCGGACCGATATGATTAATCCAATTCATGTCATGCCGTGGGCTTATGCCTGGACACGTGAGCTGGCCTAACATAGCCTAATATTAATTTTGTGCCGTGTCGGCCCAAAATTAAATAGGCCATGCTTTTCTGTGCCTCGTTCTCACGCGGTTATATGTGTAGCGGAGGCGAGCGGTGGGGGAACGCGTGTTGCCTCAATCGCTGGGGCAGCTGCACAAGGGTATTTGAAATACCGGCCCGACCACCCCCTTAAGGTCGTTTGTTGCCGTCCGATCTGATACGTGCTGCTTGGATTTTACGGACTGGACGCGTCGAGGTCGAGGTCCGTGTTCCCCTATCACGCTTATCGCCGTCGGATCGGATCCGTGCGTCCTGGATTCTACAGGAGGCCTGGAGGTCGCGACGCGGGCAGATCAGGTGCTACACGCCACAGCGCTTTTAATTTATTTCAGTGTTCTGTTGCTAGCTAGCTCCATCACGCAGAACGTACGTATATATGCTGTGTATATAGGATTGATCTCCATTGATCTAGCGGACCCTGCATGCAACAAATTTCATTATACTATAGTTAAGAACCCAGCAAAACTAAAGTGTATGTATAGAGTAGAGTAGATGATGAGATATCTATACTACGTACTTGTTGCAGTCGGTTGACATGCTGATGGGGAACGGCACGGAGACACGCCGCACTTGCCAGGGATACCTGCGACGAGGCCCATGTTGACGCTGCGCACGGTGTTGGCGAGGCTCTTGAGGCACCTGCACGCCGTCTGCAGCACGACGCCGGAAGCGCGCTGGCCCGGCCCGTCGCGTACGGGATGCACGGCGCAAGGCTCGACCCCACCTGACCGCAGGTGATCGCATCCGATGACGACACCATCATCATCACGGCCAAGGCCACCACCATCATCACTTCTAGGCTATATATGTAGCAGTGATGAGCAGCTACTGTAGTGTAGTGTAGTGTGTGGAGAGGAGGAGGTAGCCACGAGGGTTTTAAATAGCAGATCAATGCGTCTTCATTATTAGGAGATCACGATGATTGATGGCGGTCGCCGTCAGGTTGTTGGCAGTTGAAGTAGTATACCACTGTATACTGATGATTTCCGATCACAGTTCCCTGAGGGAGCGGCATCTCAACAGTTAATCTAGTAACCATCAGGGAGACGGAATAACTACGGATACCACACTTGTGCTGATGTCACGACGATGCACATATTCTAAGGAGCTGCCACCTTCTCACACGTTTCATCTAGTACCACACAGCTAACAGAGGTTATAGCAACAATGCTATCTTTTTCGCACCATGATGAATAGTTAACAGTGCCAGCTTTAATTCAATCGTTTGTTCTCACGTCTCTGTACGTAGTAGATATGGTTGGCTAGCTCGTCATCGTTCTCCATCAATGTATCAGAACCAAAATTCTCTAGCTGATTGACCAGGGTACTACGTATTAGCTCTGATCTGGTCCATCCATCGGTGACCTTTAATTGCCGTGGACGCTTGTCAGCCAAGAGACTTAGTTTATTCCACAACATTCTCAGCCCAGACTTGTTCACATGAGTACATTAATACGATCATCAATTCAAATTATTGCACATCATGCACCCTTGTGTTTTTGGCGCCGCATATATAAATTGCTAGGCCATTAGCTTTTCAATTCTGTGCATGTGACAAAAATCACAACACATTTTCGTGCCCTCTAAGAATTATCTCCGTAGTTGTGTGGGTGGCATATTAAGAATGTAATTATGCTAGTACCCTTCACCCTTGTATTAATTATGCTGTTATTATTACTCTTAGCGCGATTAGTAGTAGAGTAGTCGTTAGACCAAAATAAAAACAAATAAGATATTCTTCCACCCTTTTACAGTGATGAACCATTAACTTTTCAATGAACGAACACTACAAGAAATCTGTTGATTACCAATTAAAATTTAGTGACACAGCAAAATTTGTTGTGGATTAGCAACAATTTCAAAACACATTTGTCCCACAAATCTTTCCCTATTTCTCCGTCACAATTTTTTGTTCAATTCCACCTGCCTGTATTGTTTGTTGATCGGTCCCATATGTTAATATATATTCCCACCCTTTTGCAGTAATGTTATTGCCTTTTAATAATATTTTTTTATGAATCCGTGATATCATATATAATGTGTAAATTCCAGAAAATGGCACTATTTATAATATAGCATTAGAAATTTTCAACCTTTGACGTCACAGTAAACATATTGGATCCCACATCTGTTTCATGTTCCTTGATTTTTATTATATTTTTCTTCGGGATTCAAAATTTAGTTGTAACTATTGGGGTGCCATCGTAATTACGTGGGTAGTATTCTGAATGTTCCATTTCATGTTTCATTAATTGTTGATATCATAACATTATCATGGCATTCAAAATACAGCAGGAAGGGGGAAAAATAAATAGTAAAAGGATCACATAATTAAGTGGGAGACCCGCTGAGAGCATTTACAGAATTGAAAATGCTATCTTTTTCGCACCATGAATCGTTAACAGTGCTAGCTTTAATTAAATTGTTTGTTCTCACGTCTCTGTACGTAGGTATGGTTGGCTAGCTCGTCATCGTTCTCCCTCAATATATCACAAGCAAATTTCTCTAGCTAATTGGCCAGCTAGGGTATTAGGCTACTTCCAATAGAAGTTTCATTTTTATTAAATACGATGTCATGTCATCAGTTTTGATGATGTGGTAAGAAATTAATAAGGAGAAAGAGTAAAGTGGTTTCATTTAGATGAAACTATGTCTACACTGTTTACAAGAAAATTCTCTCTTACATATGTTGCCTAGAAAACAACAAAATAAAACTATGCATTGTGGACATGATTCAATTATTCTTTGTGCACATATGACACTTTAAAAACAATAAAATAAAACCCTTCGTTAGAAGTAGCGTTAGCTCTCTGGAATCTCTATAAATTTACTACGGGAACAACTGAGCTTTCTTGCTGGCAACTTGCATGGTGACCTAGAAAAGTAAATACATATGTGTGCCACCTTCTGTGGTTCCCTGAGGGCCCGACACTACGGGAAACCACACTTTTGTCGAGTGTATTTATTTTACCGTGTTTTTTTTATAAGACACTCGGCAAAGAAGCTGTTTGACGAGTATCCGAAAAAAAAATACTCAACAAAGTGTAGGACACTCGCCAAACATCAATTTTCCCGTAGTGCGGTAGCTCAGTAGTCTCTAAAGATGGAAGGATATGAATCCGATGCGATGCGTGAAACCATCATATATGCATTCCATTAGTGACCAGTTTACTTCTTGTACTACTACAAAAGGCATTACATGCAACCCAAGCTCATCATCATCTCGACTGATCGCGCGCTCGAGAACATGAGCAACATTATACCTACCTCTAATAGCCATAGCGCTATCTCCAACACGCTAGCTACATGTTATATATACATATTAATCGTGTGGATGCTTCTCAGCCAAGACTTGTGTGCCAATGCATTCAAGATTCAGCTAACTCCGATTCCATCCAGCGCCGAATAATTCGTTGGCTAGTTCCTTATTAGTCATTTTTAATTTTGGCATGTGACAAAAAGCTACCTAGGGTTCTTCTAGAAAGATTGTAAGCAACATTAATTATATCCTCTATTGTTCTTAAAGTGATGTAACATACTAACGAGAGTTAGAATAGTGTATTCACAAAAGAGTTAGAACAGTGTAAATCAACTTAGAAATGGCTACAAATCTACATTATCTTGTTTTTGTGTTGCTAACCTGGGTCGTATTACCATATCAACGACCAAATTCATCAAAGCTTGAAAGCAGAGAACTTTCTACCATTTTGATGTTCACACATTGAGAATATATGTATGATGTACACGTGCATATGCCAACATTGGAACCATGTGTTTGGGTGGGGCAAATGGGCAAAATTATTATTTTTTATTATGATCCAAGGCTGTAGCAGTGGATCTTTAGCCGCCGTCCTATTGGAATCAAAGGCCCATTTAAAAAAAAATAATCGAAGACCATTCTGAGGCCTCATATTGTGCGGTCCATGCAGAAGCATAAACACAACACACACAAAAACTAGGCGCCCTCTTTATTTTATTTTCTTCATTATTTTTCTCCAATTTCAATTTAAAAATGTGTTTCCAATTTTTTTTATCCTGCACATTATGTGAATTTAATCTTCTTGATTTTCTTACACATGCACTAGTAGTGCCGCTACCTTGTATTATTTGTGAGATGGCACCAACGAATTTCAGAAATTTCAATATGAAACAACGTTTTACTGCACTCAATACACCTTCAAGGCCTGAAGATGACACCAATCCATCTCAACACTCTTGAGGCGTTCCGTCGTAGTGTGCCGTTCAAAACGATATGGAGATCTGGAAAACAGAGGCTATCTAGTTGACCTTCATTGAACGACTGCAAAAATGTCAACTCTTTAGGACGTTTTGACAAGTCCAGCAAAACACACTAAATCAGTGTGTTGTCTATCGACAAGCTAAGCTAGGCAGTTAATTATACCTCTCGCCATATACCAAGCATATGTAGGTACGACTTTATTAGTTAGCATCATCGTAACCAAGAATGTACGTATAGGCGTGTTTTGCAGGTAAGTTATACTTGTATTTCGGTACTTTTTTATTAGAACCTGTCGTTGTTATGTGGATTTTGCATCGATTTTGAGTCTCCTTCAATTCGTTATGCACGTCCATGTGCAACAAATCAACAAACATGCACATGGACTGGGGAGCGTAGTATATATACCACCAAAGAAACAAAAGGAGAGCTGAACACAAAAGATGGTATACATTGCCTAAAAGTATGGTTGGGGGACTACGTTCTATTATTAGTGTCAGATGACGACACTGATGAACTCCAGAATAATTCACTACAAAAGGTGACTATTTAGTGCACTCAAGACACCATCAGCGGTTTGAAGATGACACATATCCACTGCCCGAGTGGCTCCCTCCGACCCTTCCCTTTGGAGTGCACATAAAAAGTTTAAGGCCCTAAAGAGAAAATACTATCAGCAAACAGTTTGCTTGCCGTTCATCGAAAAAGATATGGGGAAAACAGGTGGCAGTGGGCCTTCGTGAACTCCAGAACTCTTACTCTTTATTTGGGACGTTACGTTGATGATAGCCAATCATCGTGTTTCGTAACTAATTAAATTTCTGCAAAAAGTGTTCTCGCACACGTCTATATTTTTTTTCCTTGTTCATGACCAGAGTTTTAATTTTGTTTCTACCTATGTTCTTAAATATGTGACTATTGGAACAATTTATCTTGTCCAAACTGATTGAGTACATCTCTACAAACTAGACATGTTGTGTTTAGCATCTTATCTTATATTTACTAATTAGAGGCTTCTTCTTAGGCCCCTACGTTAATCGGTGGGAAATCCTAGAAATTCTCACCAAAAAAAAACATCTAGCCATTGAATCTAATATTGAACAATAATAGCTGGATCTAATAACATAATATAAATTACCCATCATTACCATTATCAATAAAACCAATAGTAAAAAATGTATACAATCTATTTTTAATAATTACTCACGTTGCTACGTATTATGAAGAGTCCATGTTGGACACAATCACAGACTCAGGTTTGTCTTCGAGCCATTACGTGTATTAGTCCTCTCTCTCTCTCTCTCTCTCTCTCTCTCTCTCTCTCTCTCTCTCTCTCTCTTCATCCGTCCATCTCCTCTCAGTAATAGATGGATTTCATTTGATGTTCTTATATGAGACCCATCGTCTGAGTGCTCTCCCGATCCAAAAGGATGCTTGGGCAACACCAATCACCATGAGAATATTACTATACACATATGGATTACACATGACGGGCGGCTGGAGTTCACATCGAAGGGCCAGTGATGTATGTTCAATCTTGAGAGAGGACACAATGCATAAGGACACCGATCTGCATGAGCAAAACAACCGCCCTTTGCCCTCTAATGCTCCAGGCGGTAACTATTGGCCACAATGTCCAAGTAAAAACATGCACAATCTGCATCTGGATGTCGTCATCAATCTGCAGGCACACCACAGTCGATAATGGATGTGTACAGGAACTGCTGAAGTGTTGTCCATCCGTTCCAACAGAGCGTCCACAAAGGCTTTAATTACAAGGGGATGTAGGGAAAACAAGCAAAGCTGATAGTACGTGTTATGCTATTCTCTAGATGCATATAGTAACATACGAATGCATATACAAACTGGCAAAAAAAAACAATTTAGGGCTCCACGAGATGACAAGGTATGATCCTTCTTCCTTTCTTTCTATTTGTAGAGTTGTGATTAATTATAAAAATAATTAAAAAAGATGCATGGAGCTAGAATATTCTATTGAAGAAACTTTTGTGGTAATAATCCCCCAAGACACACCTGATATTGTACGTGTGATGCTATTATAGGAGTATAAGTGGAATCAAAATGCTGTTGTCAAATCTCACCAAAAACTGTATCTAGAATGTAATTTCAATACATGAAAAAGGATGTGAGAAAATTTCCTTTAGAAAGTATTCTAAGAGTTGAATCCGCTGATAATTCCGAAACTTAGTGATCAATATATATACTCCCCCTGTGTTCGATAATATAACAATAATCTAAAGTTTACAAATGTTTATCTTGACATATTCTAGGTTGGCAAATAAAAAAACGAAACCATCTATCATTAGAAAGGAATATACTAAATAGGGACAAAAATTAGCAATTTCAAGAAAAATTGGAGAGATTTTCAGATGAAAGGTTTGAAGGCCAGAGCACTATAGAGTTAAATAATTAATATGTTAGCCACAGGTTAATGGAGGTGTTTTTTCGTACTTATTGCACATGTGAGATTTACTTGATGTAAGATGAATTTTTAACCAACATTTATATGTATGAAAATAATGAGAAACTCATGGTGCTAGAAAAAAAATCCACCCTTACAACTAAAGAAAAATGAAAATGTAGCATGATGAGTGGTACACTGCAACATGGTGTAACGATAGCTGTTACAGTTCAATGTTATATAAAATTGTACTGCTTTTATCACTATTATATAGTCACGAAAAAACAATTTCAGGTATATTTAAAAATGCTTAAATACAGTCCGTGAATTGAAATTGAGCTTGATGAACAATAAAAGGCTTAGTGTTTGAAGAATAGTCACGTATATATTTCTGTATCCATATGAAAGGCATGAACACAATCAAAGTAATATAGGTTACAATTACGTCAAGAGTTAGAAACGTGAAACACATTTGTCATTTAATAGAATAATAATATAAAATAAGCTATTATAATTGCTTAATGTGTATTTAGCTACCTCTTATAAAAGGAGAAGTATCACAACAAGAAATATCTATTACTACAAATTAAAATGTAACCCAAAGAAAAAACAATAAACTAGCCCGTGCAGGAGCACGGGTCGACAGACTAGTGCTAAGAATCGAGGGAGTAATAGTATATATAACCGTGTTTCCCGGGTTAGCTATATTTATCTTTCAATACGCATGCTTCACTTTTTAGGTCGCGTTCGAGTGGATTTTGCATCAATTTGGAATCTCGCTCGAGTAATATATGGGCGGATCAAGTCAACAAACAGTCAAACATACGTACGTGTGTGGACTGTAATAAGTATATATATAAAAAAAGGAAGAGCTGTATGTACTGGAGATGAACACAAAACATGCATGGTACAAACAAACTCATCAGTCCAACAAGTGAAGGAACATGCTGGAAATACCGTACCGATATATGGAAGATACAACACAACAACAACACAGGAGAGTATGGATGGACCCTCTCTAGCTCGCACGAACGTACACACATATACTCTTCCACGGAGCGTATAGGAGTAGCAGTGTACACGAGGGAGAGATTTTATTATTCATCAGTGGACAGTGGAGCTGGTCGGAGTGGACTCATCATCATCATCACAGACGATGATGATATACGTATATTAATAGTGGAAGGGGTGTGGTTTAATTAATTAGTTGACCCTGGAGCAGTCGATGGATGCGCTGATGGCGTATGGGAGTCTGACGCCGCACCTGCCGGGGATGCTGGAGGCCTTGCCGGCGTTGAGGCCGCTGACCCTGGACGCGGCGGACTTGAGGCAGTTGCAGGCGGCGCGGCGGTCGGCGGTGGTCCTGGCGGCGGCGTTGAGGCTCCTCACGCCGCTGCAGCAGGAGGCCGACGGGGCGGCGCCGGCGCCGCGGGCGTAGGCGAGGCACGGGCCGATGGCCGAGCTCACCTGCCCGCAGCTGATGGCGGCGTCGGCGTGTGGCGCCGCCGCGATCAGCAGCGCGGCCACCAGGGCGATCGCAACCAGCTGAGCACGAGCCATTATCTTAGCTTGATGACGATGAGCTTAATTGATTAGTACTACTGGAGATGGAGATGGATTTGCTTGTGAGATGGATGTGGTGGTGGTGGTGAGGAGAATGCAAGGAATGTTGGTCCTTTAAATAGGACTTCAAACACACCGTCTAGCTATCGCTGTGTGTGTGAACTAGCTATAGTGATGCATGCACCGTTCTCAGTCGTCGGTGTGGCCTCATCATGCATGGGTCCATGTATGCATCGCCCGGATGGAGTTAATAGCCGGGGGCAGGAGGCAGTTGG
Organism: Eleusine indica; assembly: GCA_030378355.1. Lineage (NCBI taxonomy): Eukaryota > Viridiplantae > Streptophyta > Magnoliopsida > Poales > Poaceae > Eleusine > Eleusine indica. Next base: position 55,561,248 of record CM059494.1, read on the forward strand.
GTGTTGGAGGAGATCATTAGATCACAGTTGGTTGTTGAGAGGGTGATTTAATCAATTATTAGCATCGACAGATATAGCAGCCACAGCCTAACACGACTTAAGTTTATTTGCAGAATGTAGTCACGCTAGCTATTAGTGCGTGTGTTTGGCGTTGGGTGTGCGTGCTTATCAGGCAATAAAACATGCATGCGTCGGTCGATGGATGCTTCCAGCGGTGTCTCCTCAACACCACATGACACGTAGTACGGGGGACGGTTAAACGTTACAAAACGGTAATTAATTGTCCACCAACTACCGCAGATGTCTCCTTCTGTCTCACTTCTACTGGTCACATGGTGAGAAAAAACCCCGGCCCTACCATGCAAACAGGACCATGGAAATTACAGGGGGAAATAATAATGGCATGGGATTTTGACACATTATGAATAGCTGATGACATGGTGTGAAGAAACAAACAAGGAAACAATCTTAGGGGTGCATGTTATGTTAGGAGAGGAGCTGCTTATTCTTCGCCCCGTCACAAATGGATCGGAAAAGCACTGCACGGATATTGAGAGATAAACAGGGCATGTGAATAACGCGATGTTTTATGCTAATGCGTGTTCGGTCTCACTGTCACAGGATGATTTATGCAGCGTAAAACAGTCATGATGATTGATGAAGCTCTATCTTCTTTGGTATGTATCCACACCAGCTGCATCCACAGCTCTCTCGATCTCTATCTGACTATCTGCAACGTGATCAATTGGTGGCTCGGTGCACTCACTGGTCACTGCTCAGTGCTCTCTCTCTCTCTCTCTCTCTAGCTGCATGATGTAGTATGGCTTCACACGCCGCTGATCGAAGAGCTGAGCTGCTCGAGAACGCACTCTGTAGCTAGGTACTCTGATCTGATCCGCGATCATGATCTTCTTGTCCATGCCTGCACGCATGGACCAAGTATGAGCATCATCTCTTGTCCATGCCTCTGCCATCTGCTAAGCTGATGCCTCCTCGTACCCACGTCAAATCGCGGCTTCAATTGAATACTTCCTTCGTTTTAAAATATAAGCATTTGTTGACTTTAGATAGCACGTTTGATCATTTGTTTTATTTAAAAAATTTATAAAAATATTATTTATTTTATTATAAATTATTTTATTATTAGATATATTATAACCTAACTTATTTATTTTTATAATTTTCATAAATATTTAAATAAGACAAATGGTTAAATATGATCTTAAAAAGTCAACAAATACTTATATTTTGAAATAGAGGTAATAATTCAAATCCATCCCATGCATGTTGCGTCTTTCACTTGGCTCTTCATGTATGTCGCGTTCTCGTCGGTGGCTACCATCCAAAGCATCTACTACTACTGTATTCTGTATTGGCCAAGGTTGTCTCTCCTCCGCCTGCCAACTGCCCTCTCCTCAATTAATGCTGCTGAGCCCTCACCATGACACGTGTTCCTACTACATATCATCCTTTACCGTTGTAACTTATTGTAAGAGAAAATTTTAACGAAATCCTCCCGTTGTGAAATATTATATCTTTAGAGATTTTCAAAACCTCAACAAAACATGTATCATATCTCAGAGATTTTAAGAGTTTTAATTTCACGGAGGAGTGAGAGTTTCCGTAGAATTCTCTTATAACCCCCTCGTCTTCTCATAACAGTTTGCTTCATATAATTAATCTCTCATAGCACGAAGATCTCTCTCTACCAAACTCAAATAGTCATTGCTTCTAGAACATTTTTGGTGCTTGCATCGGGTTACACGTTTCGGTGTTTTTATTCTGGTGTTAAAACTTGTAAAGAAACTAAAACATGCGTGGTGGGTGCATGTTGTCATTTATAATTATGCAAGTTTTAAGATGCAATGAAGACCTGAGCAATATGTAACAAAAAGAAAAACTAGTGTATACAATAGTGTAACAAATTATGGGTTTGCCATGAGTAGTTACTGCAGTTACAATCTGTTATTATACAAATTGATTTCTCTTTTACCCTTGGTCCTTGCACAATTCGTCCATATACTTGTTAAAAAACTTTTATAGTGCATTCTTAGGGTCCATTTGATACAGCTTATAGTGTTGCTGCTTATGCTCGTTGCTACAATGTTTCTCCTATAGCTACAATGATATAAGCTGAGAAAAGCTAAAAAATAATCTTGCTTATCTCAGCTTATGGCTTCATAAAATAGTGTTTTTACTATAGCTACAGTATCAAAAAGATAGGCAATAAGCAACAATAAGATGTGTCAAACGGACCTTAGACAAGAGCACTGAAGCAAGTAAAGTGCTTGGAGCACCTAATATATTTTTGCTTCGCCACCTCTCTATTTAATTTGTAACAGATGAACAAGACTTAATCGGCTATAATTGCGTTCTGAGATGATGAGTGGTTCTTCCTACTGTATCAACTTATAATATGGCAAATTTAAATACATTTTAGTTTTAGTCTTTGCATAAAGCATCTCAATTATAAGTCTCACACCTCACCTCACCGATTGGTGCCCGGATACATATCTTTATTTGCTTGATAAATCGACCTTTTCAGAAAACTTACTATGCCTTACTAGTGAAAGAAAAATGAGAAATTCATGGGAATGAAGAAGGCCCAGTGAAGGTTGTTGGGCTATAGGTCAAGAATAATCCAATTCACATTCAGGTCCATCCTAGATTTCAGCCCAACACAAAAGGCAGCAATTGTCATTGTGCATAATGTGTTAGCCGTTAGGTCTGTGCCTAGCAATTTGCACAATTTGCAACTAGCACAATTAGGAAAGCACATGCCCTAGAGACCATAGTCTTCCGCTAGTAATCTGACGTGTCTGCCAACATTCTTCTGTTGAGCCATACTCCCTCTGATTTTTAAGTGATAATGTTAGGACAAACTTTTTTTTTCCAGTTGATGACACTAGAACAACATTTTAGTTTCTCTTAAACTAAAAAGTAGCATGAAAAAGAATTGATGGCACATGTACATTCGATGCATACATAAGAAAATTATTCAAAAGAGTTGCATTTTTATTACTGATACAAGGCAACAGAAGCAACCCGTGGAAGGAACAGCGTAGTACATGAAAACAGAGACTCAACAAACCACCACTAATCAAGATAAATGGTAAACTAGCGTAGGAGGCACGTGCGCAACATCCATCAGCTTATAGCTGCAACGAGGTGGTAGTGGTACATACACTGTTGATCGATGGCTAACAACACAGCTAGAACCTTCTCAGTTAACCCCGCATCATGCTTAGCATACAATGTTTCTCTTGTATTGAGCTGGTGAGGCAATAAGATGTGCTAAACGGACCCTTAGACAGGAGCACTAAAGAAAGTAAAGTTCTTAAAAACCAAATATATTTTTGCCTCACCGCCTCTCTCATTAATTTCTAATGGATGAACAAGACATACTCGGCTATAATTACGTTCAAGATGAAAAGTGGTTTTTCCTACACTGTATGCTTACTGATATGGCAAAGTTAACTACATTTTAGTTTCGGTCTTTGCTAGAGTATCTCAGTTAGAGCATCTCCAAAAGCTCTCCAAAAACTCTTCCTAAATAAAATTAATGGGGTTTAGTCTAAAAAACCATCTCCCACACCTCTCCTAAATAATTCACATATTTATTCTCTCTCTAAATTCTTCTCATTTGTAGCTAGAAATGAAGAGAAAATTGGGGACCCCAATACTTGTATTTAGAAAAAAATTAATGTTGTTATGGTCTCAGATGCTGACGTGGCCTAATCAAAAGTTTTTCTGGTCTATTTTTAGGGAGAACTGTTGGAGGAGACAAGAAAACTTCTCCTTAATAATTTTTGGGTTACTTCCAAAAACACACTTTTGGGATCAATTTTTTTAGGTGCTTTTGGAGATGCTATAAGATATATATTCTCATTTTTTTGTATTTTGTTGATAAAATCAACCTTTTAAAAAAAACTTACTATGCCTTACTACTGAAAGGAAAATGAAAAATTCGTGGGAATTAATAAAGAAGGCCCAGTGAAGGTTGTTGCGCTATAGGTCAAGAATAATCCTATTCACATTCAGGTCCATTCTAGATTTCAGCCCAACACAAAAGGCTGCAATTGTCATTGTGCAATGTGCATAATGTGTTAACCGTTAGGTACGTGCCTTGCAATTCGCACAATTTTGCAACTAGCACAATTAGAAAAGCGCATGCCGATAGACCATAGTCTACCGCTACTAATCTGATGTGTCCGCCGACATTCTTCTGCTGAGCCATACTCCCGATTTTGAAGTGGTGATGTTAGGACAAAAAAAAAATTCAGTTGATGACACTTGGACTGGACAACATTTTTATTTATCTTGAACTGAAAAGTAGCATGAAAAAAAATTGATGGCACATGTACATTAGATTCATACACAAGAATAACTATTCAAAAGGGTTGCATTTTTATTACTGATACGAGGCAACAGAAGCAACCCGTGGAAGAAACAGGGCGTATACATATATGAAAACAGAGACTCAACAAACCGCCACTAAAGATGAATGGTAAACTCGCGTAGAAGGCACGTGCGCATCATCTATCAACGCAGCTGCAACGAGGTGGTAGTGGTACATATATAGACTGATGATCGATGGCCAATCAGCAACACAGCTAGAACTTTCTCATCAGTTAACCCTGCAGCATGATTAACATATACAATGCATTAAAGATCTGTTTGCAGAGCAAACATATTTTGAGAAAGTAATTTTATGAACTAGTAGTAAGTAGGTACGTGGAGCAGTCGACGTTGGGATTGATGGGCATGCTGACGCTGACGCCGCACTTTCCAGGGATGCTGGCGGCGTTGCCCATGCTGACTCCTCTCAGCCTGCCGGCCATGTTCTTCAGGCACCTGCACGCCGTCTGACGGTCCGCCTTCGACGACGCCCTGCCGTTCAGGCTCTTCACCCCGCTGCAGCACTGCGCCGACGGCGACGAGGAGCTGCCCATGGCGTAACCCAGGCACGGCGCGATGGATGACGTCACGTCGCCGCAGCTGATCGCGGCAGAGGCCGTCTCGGCTGCCACCAGCACCGCTAAGATGCAGACGGCAACAATGGCAAGGCGAGCCATTTACTTTTTTGTTGCTCAAGCAATGCAAGCTAAGCAGTATACTGATGAGGCTGCAGTGATGAGTGAGTGAGTGTGCTAGCTTAATCAGCTGATGCTTGGGATGGAGCAAGGGGGTAGGGTATAAATAGAAGGTTCAGTAATTTGGATGGTGGCTATCTGCTGCAGGCATGTGAGCAAATGTGGGTCAGCTCTCCTCCGACCAGTGTGTGTCCAGTGGTTGAGCCGGGACCGTACGATCGGATCAAATGCATATATGCATGTGATCTTGCTTCGTTTGCATTCGGACTTTTTGATCCAGAGCGCTGAGACTTGGTTTGTGTGATTGTGTCCCACCTATTTCGTGGACGATCCATCTCTAGAAATGCGATCGATCGAGTAATTTATCATTACCATACACGAATGCAGCAAAACCATGCATATATGGGCACAGCAGTACTCACACGACAGCTAGCTTGTGTCCTCTCTTCACCGCCTGATAATGGCGATCTGACGTGATCTAGGCTTACGTTTGTGCTAGATTGGAAACTGTAGCTAAGCTAGGCAAAATAAAGTGATCAATCAATTTTTCCCTTAGATCTGCATTAACTGAGGTCTGTCTAGGTGCTAGCAAATTCTGGTGTGGTGGTTGCCGACCATTTTAACCTGATGCAAACCCCACATTACGCAGCACAAGTCCTTGGAAGGCTCAATGCGATGGCGTGTAGTCCAAGGATTTGTAAAAGTGAAGAGGCAACCCTCGTTTCACTAGATCTACATGTATGGAGCAAGGGGATCCCAAAAGAATGAGTAAAAAGAATTGTAGGATCATCCATAAGAGCTGTATTTTAACAATAACTCAATGGAATCACATGCATTATTCTCACAAAAAAAAATACATAGATTTATAGCTGCATTATTAAAGTGGACATGCTGTAGGAAAACTGTGATCTAAGTGAATATTTGCCGTCCGATACTGACACTGGAACACTGACATAACTTATTTTGAACGTCTAAAATAGGCCCAAGATTTTGTACATGTGGGCTGAAGAAACAAAAAAAAACAGAAGGCCTCTGATGATGCGCGAATATAATGGGCCAAGCCGCCAAGCCCGGTGTTGTGGCAATACCAGGCTTTTTGTTTGTGTTAGGAACTCTTTGTTGTATATTGTGTTTGTCTCTATACGTACGTGAGAATTTAGAGCGCACTGAATGTCTGAATGCATCTGCTTCATTCCTAGATTGCAAGGGAATACTTTGTGTTTTTCTTAATTGTGCCCTCATTAGCCAGGATCTACTGGCGGCGGCAGATTTTAGATGAACATTCGGAAAAAAAAGACTATGGCTTTCTCGCCTTCTCAGGAACGTATGCATGCACGTTGACAGATATGACTCTGAATATTATTAAGGACATGTACTTTTATTGATAGATTGGTAGCAGTACATGGTGTACAAAGTCTCTGTGGATTGCCTGGGGCAATTACTCGACCATGAGTAAACCCTGTAGGGCAGTTGCAGTAGTACTACTAGCAGTACAGTAGTACAAGTGCTCAGGGAACTTGGTAGTAGTAGCAAGTAAATAAGATGATAACTAATTAAGGGCAGGAATGCAAGACGAGTTGCATGTCCAGCCGATGCAGGAACGACACTATAAATCGGTCGAAAGGCCCAGGCATCGTCGTCGACGATCTTCATTATTCTTCATGCATAGTACTGCTTAGTACCACCTTAGTGCACTCTGCAAAAATTAAGTATGAACAAAAAGGGAACATTTGTGTCAAATCTCCAGCCGGTCGAATAAGATTTACTTTTAACTTTTAAGAACAAAAGAAGAGATTTACTTGGAGCAGTCCGTGGAAGGGCTGATGGCGTAGGGCACGTTGACGTTGCACTTGGCGGGGATGCCGGCTACGATGCCGGGCTTGAGCCCGCCCATGCCGCTGGTCTGCTGCTTCAGGCAGTTGCAGGTGGTCTGTCGGTCCGCCGTCGACCGCGCGGCGGCGCTCAGGCTCCTCACGCCGCTGCAGCAGGTCGCCGGCGGGGTCTGGACCGCGCCCGTGGCGTACCTCACGCAAGGAGACAGCATGCTCACCACCTGCCCGCACGTCACGGCGGCGTTCACCGCCGGCGCCGCCAGCAGCGTCGCCACCAGGACGGCGGCCACCGCGAGCTGCTGAGCACTGCTGCGAGCCATGGCTAGCTTTTCGATGGGATCAGCTTTTTAGCTTTGGAGTGTGTTCTTGTTACTAATAGCTTGGAGTGTGTTGTGCTCGATGCGAAGTGAGGATACTCGACTGAACTCTGGCAGGGTTTATATAGAGAGTCCCCAGCCAGGGCTTTCCATTATTTGTTCTTTTGTAGTGAAAAGAAAAAGAAATGTAATTCTGGATGAGAGTTGGTGGGTGTTGGAATAGTGAATCCTTTGATCATCGAACTTGCTAGTGGCACTACTGTGAGTCTCTGAGACTGAAGAAAACAGCACGCATTCATGGCGCCTGAAAATTTCAGGGGAGGGTTGGCGTGCATCTCTGAACGAAGGGAGAATTACCTACTCATCCATGTAGATGATGATTAATCTTCTCATATTCTCATTGGTCCATGTGATTAATTAACAGATTGTAATATCGTATAGTTGATATAGTTTCTGTTTTCTCCTCATCAGTAGCTACTATAGCGTGTGAGACACATGCTCGCTTATAATATGTCGGTCGATTGACAAGTGCACGTAGTAAAAGCAAGCCGCTCAAAGACATGCTTGGTTGGTGAGCCGCCATCGGTGCCTCACATTTTAAGCTCCCATGCATCGTCACTGAAAAACATGTACTACATAGCATATACTATCTCTATTTTAAAATATAAGTATTTGTTAACTCTGAAACGTTATGTTTGACCATTTTGTTTTATTCAAAAATATTATAAAACTATTATTTATTTTATTATAATATATTTTATTAATAGATATATTTTAAATATGACTTATTTATCTTTATATTTTTTATAAAAAATTAAATAAGACAAGCGGTCAAACATGTGTTTTATAGTGAATAAATACTTATCTTTTAAAATAAAAATAGTATATTATAGCATCACCAAAACATGCCTTAATATACATGAGTACTCCCTACATTTCAAGCACAATACTACTCTACAAAGTCTACAGATCCTATGATTTATTGGAGTGATTTTTTTTTTTGCGAATATTTACTGGATCGTGATTATAATGCACAGTATGAGTATCTGCAGCAACTTAACAGTTAACACCGTGTGAACGTGCAGGTGTTAGTCAAGCTGGAGGAGCATATCGCACTAATTTTGAGCACAGTGGATGGGTCCATGGATCACAGGCGTCGTCGGCGTGCAGGCATAGGTCAGTTCATTGCCTCAGATCTTATCTTTGGTCAGGGCGTCAGGCAGTGAGTAAATAGTCTACTTTCCAGTCCTATTTTCAGATGTCAGGATATATCTTTCAACCCACACCTCACTGCAAATGCTGTTGCCCGCATGTTTCCTGTAGCCACTAGTGTTTGTACACAGTACACGTATGACACATCAAGAGAACGGGAAGAGCTGCAACATAGTCTCTCCACCGTGAAAATCAAAGAGTGTACAAATGTATATCATTGCAAAAACTTATTAACCATGACTTAACATTGTACCGAGGGTTCGAATCCCTCTCTTTCTGCCCCCTCATATCGTTTGGGACTTTTGAATTATAAGGAATTCAAACCCTTGGATTTTTTCATAGATAAATGTATAAAATAAATTTAATTTGTAAGAAAAAATTCCCAAAATTTTTGAATTTTTACTCCTCACGTCTAGGATTACGTCCTGGGTCATTGGATAAGAATCCAAAGATAAAGAGGGAAACAAAGAATATTAGTACTGTATAAACAAAGAGTTTGAGAGTAAGCATTGCATAATCTCCAAGATTTTTTTTTTAAGGAATAGATTACCCGTTTTTACTCTTTCCTCTTTTGCTTGTAACCGTTTGTGCCTTGAGCGGCACTTGTAAGGCAGTATCAATTTTGCAATGAAAAAGTTCAGGTGGGGGGTTTCCCTCACCGTTGATTCCTCAAAAAAAAATGACTTAAGGATTATAATTGTCATATTCGCATGATATCACGCACGAGTGCCTTCATAGTTTACTCAAAGGTCTTCATAATCATAATCGAAACACATGGTGGCTGCGAGTAAATTGTCAAAAGAGTGAAATTTGGTCTTGACGGTGAGACGTGTCTTGGCTTGGCGTCTGCCTGCAGCGACTCTTGCGTGACAAAGATGAACCAGTTGTATTTGTTTGATGAGGATCCATATGTTGGTCTTCACTCACTTCACGTAGTCCACCAGTGCTCTCTCCAGGACTAATTCAAGCACAAGATGGGCCTTTACAAGAATAATAGGCCCATATGATTCTTCCTTCACCTCCATGTTTGCAAGGCTCCCACAGAACTGAACATGAGAATCCAGTTCTAACTTTCTGAAGTGGTACATGCTTCTTGCTGTTGGTAATACATATGTCAATAAATTGAATTCCAAGAACTAGAGATCCTAGCCATCTACTACCTCCGTTCTAAAATGTAAGCATTTGTTGACTTTAAGAATCATGTTTGATCATTTGTCTTATTCGAGAAAATTATTAAAATATTATTTATTTTATTACAATATGTTTATTATTACATATAATTTACATATAACTAATTTATTTTTATATTTTTATAAAATTAATTGAATAAGGCGAATGGTCAAATGAACCCTAAATCTAAATCGGTAATATGTTTCCTCCATGACTTGCAAATTAACCTTCTAGAATTAGATAGGACCAACCAAGTACAAGGAACAGAAACTTTCCAGTTGACTTATTGAGGAACGAGTTAAAAACTAGGTCTCAATATCCTGATGAAGTTATAATGAAAAACCAACATACATGCTGCATCAGAGAATCTTATAGTTGTACGTGGTCTTTGGAAAATAGAAAAAAAACTATCTAAATACAATGAAGAAACAAAGCCATGTGTTCCTGAATCTGGTAACTACAACTAAATACCAAGAGAAATACTGCAGTAGAAACATTATTTATTGTTGAACATCCATAGCTGAATTGAACAGATGAACGTTCTTACAGGTTAGAGACTTCTAGAGTTATTGAAATAGAGATTTTACTCTCTATCAACATCTATAGAGGAAAGAGAAGAACTAGATATTTTAGGATTTTTGTGGTTCATTTAGATACAAAAGAATGCATAATTGGAGCTATAGTAGGACAATAGGTAAGCTTCAGAGGATTTGTTGCAACTAACATCCTTGATGACACAGAATAAATGGGTTGAGTTACCTTTCGACTTTAGAGGATCCTTATATGTGGTTCTTATAAAGAAATGTTGAGAGACTAAGCAAGTTTTGGACTTTACAGAATCCTTTGGCAAACAGCAACTTCCATCACCAACCAACAGAGTTGCTAGTGATTTGCCTGGGCTATCACAAATAAATATGCACTTTCAAGGACAGGAAGCAGAAATAGCCTACAAAACAAGAGCATGCTGCCTTAGAACATGTAATAATGCTTATTAAACTATCTGGATTTGCTCAAGAGTTAAATAAGAAATGAAAAATTACCGCCAATGGGGCCAGTATAGCTACAATCTTCCAGCCTGAAAACCCAAAAGGGCCCTAGATCCTGAAATTGAATAATCCCGTAACTTTGCCATGCAGTTTGTGACATTTATTTTGGCTGGCTATCTTACATGAACTTGACTCTGTGCAGCATGCTTTGAGCCCCTGTATCCTATCACCTTCGTTCTCAGATGCTCAACATTATCCCATAGCCCTGCTTCTGCATAAACATTTGATATGGAGATAACGTCCCCATCATCCATTGGCATCAACTGATGCAGTTTGCAAAAAGCTTCATTCGCAAGGTCATAGTGTCCATGCACTCTGCATGCAGCCATAACCATTTTCCACAGCACAGAATTCGCCTTTACAGGCATATCCTTGATCATTTCATAAGCTTCATGGACTTTCCCATAACGGCACAACATATCTATCATGCAGCCATAGTGCTTCATACTGGGCACAATTTTGTAGTCTTCAACCATGCTATTGAAATATGCTCGCCCGTCGTCCACTAGGCCACCATGGCTGCAGGCAGTCAAAACACCAACAAATGTGACGTGATCAGGCTCAACGTTCATTAAATTAAAGAGCTCAAGGGCATCACACGAGTAGCCATGGACTGACAACCCGATAATCATCGCATTCCAGCATGTAACATCCCTGATTGACATGCTGTTGAAAACTTGTCGGGCAAGCTGCAAGCTCCCACATTTCGCATACATATCGACCAACGCATTTCCAACATACCCATCGGCTGCAATGCCCTTGCTTGCGAGGTACTCGTGGATTCCTCTCCCAAGCTCTAAGTCACCCATCTCTGCACAAGCCCCAAGAGTCGATACAATAGTCAGCTCTGTTGGTTGAATGCCATTCTCCTGCATCTCCCGGAAAATGTCCAATGCTCGACTGTACATCCAAACTTTCACATAGCCACCAATCAAAGTGTTCCAAGATACGGCATCCCTCTGAGGCATGCGTCTGAAAATCCTTGCTGCCTCAGACATATTCCCGAGTCTCACATTCCGCATGATCTCAGCATTCCACCATGATATGTTCCTTTCGGGCATCGCCTGAGACACACAATCTGCACCCTGCAAGTCCCCAGCGGTACCATGAGCCCCCACAAGCGCGTTCCAAGAGACAGCGTTCTTTGCAGGCATTTCATCAAACACTCTCCTTGCGTCCTCGAGGAACCCGAACTTGCCGTACATTGAGACCAGACCATTTCGCACATACGGATCCTGCACACACCCCAGCTTCAAGACACGACAATGCAGCTCGGCGCCCTTGGCAGCAAATGCGGCGGCAGCGCCGGCGCGCGAGGTGAGCTTGAAAGCGCGCGCACAGGATTTGAGGAGGGCCGGGAACGAGGGGAGCGGGGTGGGGAAGGAGAGGGAGGAGACGTGGTTGAAGAGGAGCAGCGAGCAGGACGGGGTGGGAGATATGGAGAAGGCGGCCATGACGGGGCAGAAGAGGGACGGGGAGATGGCGCTGGGAGGGGAAGAAAGGAGGAGCGAGAGTGATGAGGTGCAGGCGGCCGGAAGGCGAGAGAGGAGAGCGGTGAAGAAGGCTGGGTCGTGGAGGAGGCCGAGCTTGGCGAGGAGCGCGTGGAGCTGGTCGCCGGCGGCGGCGCTCCAACGAGGGAGGCGGCGGAGGACGCGGAGGACGGCGGCCGGAGTGTAGCATGAGTCATGAAGCGTCGTGACGGTCATGGGCTTTTGCGTGCGCCGTGGACTGATGGGCCATCATTGGTCCACTATTGGTGCAGACCATGAGCGATTGAGGCCGGTTTGAGCCTGTATTTTGATTTTTCTTTTCTTTTTTTGGATCGAGACCGTATTTCTTTGGAATTTTTGTATGAGACACCCACAAAGTGTGTATGACACACATCAGAATTGGATGTTTGGTCAGGTAGACACCCTCAGATCGTGGTTTTGTCTAGCAGACATCGCCCCTCATTTCGTAATACCAAATTTGCCCCTACCTTATCTCTTTCATCCGCCTTCCATTACCACCACCTCATCGCCGCTGCTTGCCTGACGCCGCCACTGCTCACCTCACCGCCGCTGCTCGTCAGGGGCGCCGCGAGCTCGGAGTCAGCGCTCCCTCCCGAAGTCAGCGGCAGGCGTCCAACGAGCTCGAAGTCGGCGCTCCCTCCCGAAGCTCGTACGAGCTGCCTCCGCCAACGCGTTAGAGCTCGTCCGCTCCACCCCGGCCCCACCTCGTCGCCTTCTATTGGGACAAGTCATTCACTGACCCCGCCGCACTCCTAGCCTGATCGCCGTCTGCCGCGTGGCCGCCGGCATATGGCTCAAAAGCCCTTATCTCCTTTCTCGCTCCTATTTTCTTCTTCTCTGGCTCTCTCTTCCTCTCTCTTGCCACCATTGCTCGCCGAGAGCAGAGCACCATCGCCCCTTCCCCTGCTGCCTCCCGTCTTCCTCCAGCGCCGCCCAGGGCTCCGCCTTGGTCTTCACCAATCAAACCCAAGATTCTTCGTCGCCGACACCACCCCTTGGCTTCTTTCTCCCTCCACATTGAGCCCCGCTTCGATTCCATCCTCCAGCGACCTCCTAGGAACTCGGTGCAACTGCTTGACCTGTCTCGGCCTTCCTGCATGTAGCGTTGTCGTCGGAACGCGGTGTTGCCGCTGCGGGCTGCTCGGCGCTGCCCGCGACCCGCCTCGCCTTGTCGCTCCACGTCTCCAGGTTGCGTCCTCATTCCTCCCCGCGAGCCGGCTCCCTCCAGGGTGCTCTTCCGCTGACTGCGCTGGTGGGAGCCCGTGCCGGCTTCGCCTCCGACCGCCGTAGAAATTCGGCTTTGGGGAACACATGACAAAAGGGCACATTGGTCATTTTTCCTCCTCTCTTGGCCAAAAAGGATTTTTTATTCAAGTGCGGTGTTTGCCAGACAAAACCGGAATTTCGTAGTGTCTCTCGAACCAAACGGCCGGTTCTGATGTCTATCACACAAATTCACACTTTATAGGTGTTCCATAGACAAAAATCCCTATTTCTTTCGTGCAAAGTCTAACCTGCGTGTTGTGAAAGGACAGTAGAAAGTAACAGTAGTGTTCGCTAGATGTCTGGAAAGAAACAAGTGAAGAAAGAAAGGTATGTGCATCTGAATCCTGGCATTGCAACTGAACACCACGAAAATTTTGTGTAACACCAAGATAATTTGGTCATTAATAATTTTATCTGAACTGGTTTAAAGAAAATATAAAGAGTTTTAGCTGAATAAATTAACATTAACATCGTTTTTACATTACAGGAAATATACTTTCAGTAGGATCAAAATGGAGTTTTGTACTTGCTACCTATTCTCAAAGCTAGCGTCTTTACAAAAGAACATAGACCGGAGAGAAGAAGTTGATTTGTTATAGTAGCAACAGTACACATGGTGTACACGATTCTTGGATTGCATTTTCAGATAAAAGTTACCAAAAAAAAAAACCTTTGACAGCATAAGACGTGACAGTGGATATCAATTTTATTTGAATGAAAGAAAAACAGTGCCCAGACTGTGGATATATCATCAAAGAACGGTACTTAATTCATTTATTGATAGATTTGCAACCATGCATATACATGGCGTACGTACAAGTAAGGTCCTGAGTACGATGTCTGGGGTCTTTATATATATTCGACTTTGAGTAGAGTAAACCCTGTGCACTATAGTAGCAGTACAAGTGGTCAGGAGAACTGGTGGTAAGTAATAACGACGATAATAACTCATCAGGGTATAGAAGGAGTCGCACGCGCATGGCCAGGTAATATATAAATCGGTGGGAGAGGTTGCAGGCATCGACAATCTTTATAATAACTCATCAGGGTATAGAAGGAGTCGCACGCGCATGGCCAGGTAATATATAAATCGGTGGGAGAGGTTGCAGGCATCGACAATCTTTATTATTCTTGCGTGCATACTCGCATCTTAGATTCTTAGTGAACCCTGTATATATACATACATACCAAAAAAAAAAAAGAATACTTATTAGCTAGTATATGAAAATGAAATCCATTGAATGAAGAAACTGGTGGTGCTGATCAAAATTAAAGATGCACAAACAATATATATATATATATATATATATATATATATATATATATATATATATATATATATATATATATATATATATATATATATATATATATATATATATATATATATATATATATATATATATACCTGGAGCAGTCAGTGAAGGGGCTGATAGGGAACGGGTAAGGGATGTTCATGCGGCACCTTCCTGCGAGGCTGGCCATGGTCATGAGCTTGTTGCCGTGAGGCAGTCGCAGGTGGCCTGGCGGTCCGCCGTGGAGGTGTTGTTGCGGCGGCTGGCGACGATGAGGTTCTAGATGGCGTTGCAGCAGCCGGGCAAGTTGGAGCGGTTCGTGGCGTTGATGTACTTGACGCAGGGGGCTAGCATCGTCATCACCTGTTCGCACGTCAAGCCGGCGGCGCTGCCGACACAAGGAGAAGGCGACCACGAGCTGATGGTGGGCAGGACGAGCCATATATGGCTTTCCTATATATATTTCGACGATTGGAGTGGCTCAGATTGCAGTTCGTTCACGCGCTCTCCTCGACTGGACTACTAGTAGGGTTTATTTATATAGGGATATGCAGGAGGGCTTTTCATTTATTTTCGTAATAATTAATGGGAAAGAAAATCGAATTTCGGGTGTTCGAGAAAAAAAAAAGAAAAATAAACTTCGGAGAGTCGTCGTTGGTAGTTGGTACCGGTTGGTACTTGCAAGAGTACCGTGTGAGAGCCCTATGATAAAACTTGACGCCTTCATATTGTTGAGTTATCGACGATCGCAGCCACGTAGATCGAAGTGATAAGAATAGAGGAGACGAAATTCTTTATTAAATAATTCTGGCAAAATTACAAAGGGGTGTCTCCTCAACTATTTATAAGAGGCAAACCCTATTTCGTGTTGGGCTAAAATTAGATAACGAGTCCACATGGGTTAGGAGTCCTTCTTCTAGAAGGTGGGTCTAACCCATAAGCGTTTTACAACACTTTCCCTTGGGCTCTTTATCACGATAAATATGACTTATAAAAACTCCTTAAAAATTCAGTAGGAAAAATAGAGAAAAGAGCACATATTACCGTCACTTGTATTATACGCACTGCCTCATCAAAAATCTTAATAAGAAAACTTCATATGAAAAACTCATAAGAGAAAAAGAGTATAATGTTTTAAGCTTCATGATTAATGATTATCAATATTTATGAATGACATGAATTATCTTCGAGATAATTCTTTAATTCGAAAACGTGATGTACTTAGGAAAGTTCTCCCTCTGTTCCAAGCACTTCTCTAAGTCTTCTCATGCCAATACCATGCCGACACTTTTTAAGATTACAAGCTGGTAGTGTCTTTGTGAACATATCTGCAAGATTATCACAAGATCGGATATGAGTTATCAAAATTTCTCCTTTCTCTTACAATTCATGCGTATGAAAGATTTTGAGTAACATATGCTTTGTCCTGTTTGACTTTATATATCCCGATTGTATTTGTGCAATACAAGCGTTATTATCTTCATATATAACTATAGGGGATGGAGTATGCGATACTCCACAACTATCCATTATATGTCTTGGCATCCTTCTGAGCCAAGTGCATTCCTTAGCGGCTTCAAATAATATGATGATCTTTGAGTAATTTATTGATGTAGCAACAATCGTCTGCTTCGTTGATTTTCATGAAATTGCCGTTCCACCAAATAAGAACACATATCCAGTCTGCGAGATTGACTTTTGTGGATCGGATAAGTAGCCAACATCAGTATACCCAACCAAGGTTACTTCTGCATTCTTCTTAAAAAATAATCTGAAATCTTCAGTTTCTCTTAGATATCTTAATATTTGTTTAATGCCTTTCCAATATCGCATAGTTGGTGCTGAGCTATATCTAGCAAGTAGATTAATAACAAAATATATATCAAGTCTCGTACTATTTGCAAGGTACATCAATGCTCTAATAGCATTAAGATAGGAATATTGAGGTCCTAATAATTCCTCATCTTCCTCCTTTGGTCTAAATAGGTCTTCCTCTGCATTGAGTGACCTCACAACCATAGGGGATCTGAGTGGATATGCATCTTTCATATTAAATCTCTCTAATACCTTTTTGATATAATTTGATTGATGCAATAATATCCCTTCGTGGGTATGCTCAAGCTGCAAGTCTAAACAATATGCAGTCTTTCCTAAATCTTTCATTTCAAATTCAGACTTTAAGTAAGAACATGCATCTTCGGCGTCCTGTGTAGTACCAATGATATTCAAATCATCAACATAAACAGAGACTATGCAATAGCCTTTCTCTGATTTCTTAATGAATACACAAGGACAATCATCATTCTTCAAGAATCCTTTCTCCAGTAAAAAATTACTGAGTTTGTTATACCATATTCTTTCAGATTGGTTTAAACCATATAGTAACTTCTGAAGTTTGACACTATACAATTTGCGTTAAGTCTTCTTCATTCGGGACTTTGATTCCTTCTGGAACTTTCATATAGATTTCTATATCTAATGTTCCATATAAATATGCAGTGACGATATCCATAAGTCGCATTTACAAATTCATATTCACTGCCAATGATATTAAATACCGGAAAGTAATTCCATCTATTACGGGAGAGTAGGTTTCTTCCTAGTCAATTCCTGGTCTCTGCGTGAAACCTTGAGCTACGAGTCTCGCCTTGTATCTAGTCACTTCATTTTGAGCATTTCTCTTCCTGACAAACACCCATTTGTGACCCACTGAGAAGATACCTTTTGGTGTAAGCCTTATATTGCCGAACACTTCTCTTTTCTTTAGCGAGTTCAACTCTGTACAAATTGCTTCTTTCCACTTTAGCCAGTCAGGACGCTTCTTGCATTCCTTCATTGACTTTGGTTCAGATTCCAAGTCAATCTGTGTTGAAATTGTATCCGCAAAATATGAGTCGACTTTCATTGTCTTTCTATTGTATACTACTCCCGTCTCAACATAATTCGTTGATACTTCTTCTATTATTTCATTTTTTTGATCCACATCACTCAAAGATGTGTTTAGATCAGGAATTTCCGGTAACCCGTCGTGAATTTCAAGTGTGCACACATTCTTATTTGGGATTTCTTTTTCAATGCTCATCACTTCGTGTGGTTTGCTTTCACCTTCTATATTCTTCTTTTGAGTATTTTGCTTAAGCTTATTCTTCGCAGTACGTCTCCTAGGAGCTTTAGCTTGAACTTGTACTCTAGGCTTCTTTGGTGCCCGTGTAACCGGATCACTCACCCTCTTTCTAGCATTCGTTGCTTTTGACGAAGGAGGCTGAAATTCCATATAGTCATCTTCTTCAAATAGGATGTCTATTCTTTCAGGTGCATTTGTAGCCGGTATATGAGACTTCACAATGTCTCTTGTATTGGTGAAAGCTTCTGGCAGTTCATTAGCAACCCTCTATAGATGGAGAATGTTCTGAACTTCGAGCTCAGTTTCTGTAGTGCGAGAATCCATTTCTTGAATTCCTTTAGTTTCCCATTCTATTTCACGGCATTCGTCCCGAGAGAGATACTTTCCTCCATCTAATGCCGGGAAATGATCTTCATTAAAGATACAATCAGCGAAGCGAGCCGTGTGTAGATCCCTAGTGGATGGCTCTAAATACTTGATTATGGATGCACTTTCATATCCAATGTAAACTCCGAGTTTTTGTTGTGCACCCATTGCAGTTTGCTGAGGCGGGGGGATAGGGACATACACAACACATCCAAATCTCCACAAGTGAGAAATATTTGGTATTGTACCACGCTCCATTGCTAATGGTGATTCTTCATGTGTAGCAGATGACCTCAATTGAATTAATGCTGCTGCATATAACACTGCATGCCCCCAACAAGAGGTAGGCAATAAGCAATTCTGCAATAATGGCCGTGCTATCAACTTGATCCTCTTAATTAATGATTCTGCAAGGCCATTTTGTGTATGCACGTATAGTACAGAATGTTTCACTTTGATACCCATACTCATACAATAGTCATTAAACACCTTCAAGGTAAATTTTTCGGCATTATCCATCCTGATGGATTGGATTCTGTGATTCAAAAAATTTGTTTTCAATTGTATGATTTGAGTTGTCAATCGTGCAAACGCATGATTTCTAGCAGACAATAAACATACATGACTCCACTTTAAGGAAGCATCAATCAACATCATGAAGTACCGAAAAGATTCTGACATGGGGTTAATTGGTCCATATATGTCTCCTTGAATTCGTTCAAGGAATGCCATCAATTCTGCTTAAATCTTAAGCTTTGAGGGTCGAGTGATGAGCTTCCCTTTTGCACATGCAACGTACAAAAAATCTTCTTGATTTGGAAAATCTTTTGTCTTCAAGTTATGACTATTTGAATTCTTTGTGATTCTTTGCATCATATTGAGTCCTGGATGACCAAGTCTATCGTGCCATGTTTGATAGGCTTCTTGGTTGCTAAATACGGTCTTGAACGCAACAGACTCTTTGTGTGGTTTAACATAAGTGTAGTATATGCTTTCTTTAATGGTTGGAAAACTTTCGACGATAGTTTTGTGCTCTCCATCTTTCTTGGTCATAATGATACATTCTACGCCTTTATCATCATTGTTTCTACGTGAAATCCATTTGCACGGATGTCCTTGAAGCTTAACAATGTCCGAGTAGACTCGGGATAAAGTAATGCTTTATGGATTACTAGCCGCGTACCATTCGGTAGGACGATTGTGGCTCTGCCTGTGCCAACAATTCTAGTGTCATTGCCAATGATAGTAGTTATATCTCTATCATACTTTCGATGTGTTTTGAAATAACTAGTGTCCCTTAGAACGGTAGCGGTAGTGCCACTGTCTACGAGACAGAGCTCCTCTTGAATAGCCATGTACTCTACGATTCTATAAGTAATACAATAATATATAATTCACAGAAATAATAATGTAAATAATTTTCACACCAATGTGATATATTATTGAAAAAAATGTCTTCTCTTCATGAGATTACATAAATAAACCACTGCTAAAACTTAATGCACCCTTATTACTAACTGATTTTAAGTAGTCTATGAGACTAGTGTGAATCTCCATGCAGTTCCTCCTCATCCTCTGCCATGAGGTCATCATCAAATTCAATATTAGAGGCCTTGCTTGGTTCTCCATGACCTTGAGCTTTGTCTGATGTACCAAAATCCATCTTCGTGATGTTTTCTTTGGCTTGTGGAGCTTCAACATAGTTGGCTTCATGCTCTGTAAGCTTCTTCCTAAGTTCTTGGTACATGTTAACAATATGCTTAGGCGTGCGATAAATTTTGGACCAATATCCATTCATGCCACATCTGTAACATTTCTGGTCCTGTTTCCCATATTCTCCCCCTGAAGACGTATTCTTTGACTTCCTTTTATAGTTCTTCTTGAACTTGTTAGGGTTGGTGTCTTCGGTGCTCCTTTACCCTTGTTGTTATTCTTCTTGAATGACATGACATTTGCTTCTTGTGATGCCATGGAGCCAGTAGGACGAGACAAATATTTCTGCTTGATCAATTTGTCCTCCCTCTGATCTTGCTGCAATGTATTGCTCAGGATGACATAAGAGTCATATTTATCCTTCTTATACTGGCGGCTCACATGGGTGAGCTTAGGGTGAAAGGTGAAGAGAGTCTTGTGGATGAGGTCGGGATCCTTAAGATCTTTGTCACATAGCTTCATGCGTGACACAATACCATAAAGCTTGGTATTGTATTTCTCAACAGTTTTATAGTCTTGAAAGCATAGGTCTTGTCATTCGCGCTCTACTTTAGGAAGTAAGACTACTTCAATTTGCTCAAAGTGATTACGCAGTGAGTCCCATAAGACCTTTGGGTTCCTTTCGGTCATGTACTCATTTTTCAATGTAGTACATAAATGATGCCTCAGGAAATATAGGGCTTCAGCTTGCTCTACTGCTGTTGCAGCAGGTTCTTCATTTTTGGGCATAATTGTCTTCAAGAGATTTTTTCCACTAAGGAGAATTTCAGCATCAAGAGCCCATGACAGGTAGTTACTTCCATGGGGGGGGGGGGGGTAAGCACATCAAATTCTCTCTTCACAAGATCAGACATCTGCATGATATCATAGTGCAAAAATTACTTCATGTATATGTAAATAATATCTTTAAGTAATATGGGGCATAAGTAAAATGGTATAACAGAAACTGCATGTTTAAGTTATTTTTATTGGTATTTCT
This sequence comes from Eleusine indica, assembly GCA_030378355.1. Taxonomy (NCBI): domain Eukaryota; kingdom Viridiplantae; phylum Streptophyta; class Magnoliopsida; order Poales; family Poaceae; genus Eleusine; species Eleusine indica. Next base: position 55,582,172 of record CM059494.1, read on the forward strand.
ACATAAAAATAACCAATAAACCATAAAAACGGAATAATATAAAGACTATAGTCCATCTTGATATAAATCTGAAAAAATCCGGGGTGTTATAAGCAAAATAACACATTCCCGTGAAATTACTATTTTTTCTGTGATTTTCTGATAATTTTCATAATTTCCATGGGCCTTCTGCAAAAATTAGGTCTGTTTCTGTGAAAAACAGAAAATCTCAAACTTTTGAGGACTTCTTTGTAAAATTTCCAGATATTTTTCGTTGATCGGGCTCTAATGGGCCAAAACCCGGCCCACAATTTGGGCCTGACCCGTTTTATTGTATGGGAGTATAAATAGGGTAAAACCCTAGCTCTCTTCCCACTTCTTTCTTTCTTCCCTCACTCCCAGCCGCCACTGTTATTTGCTTCTCTTTCTTTCTTCTCCACCGGCGCCACCTCGATTCTCTTTCTTCATCCTCAGATCCCCTCCGTAGAGCAAGTCGTGCGCGCGCTGCAGGGGGCTCTCGCGTGCTGCTCCCCGGCGCGACGTTGGTGCCAGCCGCGTGGGGGGGCAAAGCCCAGCCTCGGCCGCTCGCGGTGCGACCGGGGAGGCCGATTTATGATCGGTTCTCGTCAGATCTGCTCGGATCTCGCCGAATCCGGAGGATGCTCTTCTCTATTTTCTATTGTTTTTTTTTCTTTTTTCTCTTCAACTTTATGTGATGTATGTAATCAAATCCAAGGTTTGGAGGGCTCGGATCTGGGTTAACAATATCCAGATCTGAGCCGTCTCAAAACGGATCTTTAGATTTTTTTCTTTTTCTTGTGGATCCGGTCACCTTCACCACTCGGGTTAGGGTAGATCCGGTCTTTTCTTCTTGCCATCTTCGTAGCTCGCGTCAGCGGAGGGCTCTCACGCGGCTTTTTTTTTTAACTTCTGGACGTATCCAGTTTTGGATCTGGATATTCCAGATCCTCCCCTTATCGATTTCAGATCCGGTTAGGGTTGGGAGATTGCGGGCGCAAAAGTGCCTTTAATCTGATTTTGTTATTCATGGTGCCGCCTCTTATGGTGGGCTTTTGTTGTTGTAGATCTTGACTGCAACGAGTCAAGATTTTTATGGCGAACTCCTAGACAGATCTCGATGGTAACGAGTCAAGATACAAATTCAATCGAAAGTCATACCTTTAATCGCCGAGTAGATGGCCGGTTCTGTAGAGCGTGCTGATAACGTGTTGAGTTATCGACTATCGTAGGCATGTAGATCGAAGTAGAGAACAAAAACTAAAAATGACAAGAATAGAGGAGACGAAATTCTTTATTGAATAATTTTGGCGAAATTACAAAGTGGTGTCTTCTCAACTATTTATAAGGAGGAAACCCTACTTCGTGTTAGGCTAAAATTAGACGATGAACCCATATTGACCAGGAGTTCTTCTTATAGAAGGTGGGCCTGTCCCATAAACGTTTTAAAACACATATAACGATGGCGTCCTGTTTTCAAGATTTCTGGTCTACGGCAGGAATATCCTTCTGACTTATTGTGAGCGCTTGTTAGGGACCTTGTCTTGTACCTTGTGGATGGACCAGTGGCGGACTCACATTTTCTCCGCCGATATGCAAAAATGCATGCTAACATATAGTACAAAGTTCAATGGAAACGTGGTTAAAGGCCGGGACTAACGAGCTGGACGGTGTGGGAGAGGAGGATACTGACCTTGGCGAGGAGTTGGTCGCCGGCGGCGGCGGTCCGACGAGCGACGAGGGAGGCGGCGAAAGGATGCGGAGGACGGCGGCCAGCGTGTGCGGGCCGCGAAGCGTCGTGAATGGCATGGGCTTGCGCGAGTGGTGGGCCGTTGGTCCACTACTGATGCAGGCCATAATCAACCAAGGCCTGTAGTTTGTTTGTTTTTTTTTGTCTGTTCTCTACAAACTCGAGTCAGCACAGAAACTAAAGGACGATTGATGGACTGTGAGTAATCTCCACGCTGATAGACATACATTCTCTGAATTTGTGTCAATTTTCTGCACAAGACTGTATGTTGGAAATGTAAAGCGAGAAAAGCAACAACACAGATTCCTCGTGGCTGCCACCCTGCCTGTTCTCTGGATGTAGTAAATTCTATCTAAAAAAATGGTACCTAACTTCCTTTTTTGCAGCCTTGTCGTATTCCGTGTGCTCAAGGCTGAAACGGTCATAGCTTGACACCAGGATGTGCTTTTAACTGTAATCACCAAAACCTGTGTATGTGTGTATCCTATCCTTATATAATAAGGAGCCACGATGGTTTTCCCTACGTGAAAAAAAAAATCTGAATTAATATTGATGAGGATCTAGCAGTAAATTTGCTTTTTACAGGCACATTGCAAGATTGATTCTACAAAAATATACAATGTTCAAGATCATGCCTTACTGGAGAAGGAGAAGGGATCATCTCCATTTGGCATGTGTGTGCTAAGCTCTGAATGACAAAACTGGCTCAAGTCTTCCTCCGTGGACGGCAGGAGGAAGAGGAAGGTCTCCGTGTGTCAGAAGAGACATCCCCAACTGCCACCGGTCCATGGCAATCAAGGTCTTCCTTGTTCAATCGATGATGCAAGCTAAGTGACAACATACCGCATTAGACACAAAAACTAATGTGTGCAAATCCAACATGGCGTGTTCGATACTTCGATACGGTGCAGGTCTGCAAGTGAGTCCGTTGAATTGATGGAGGAAAAATAATTGAAGGGAGGGGAGATCACAAGGAAAATCGTAGCTTGAAGCCTCCTCATCTTCGTCTTCCTCCCGCGCCCACGCATATTGAGCGCTACAGACCAAATCCCCGAAACAGAAAGTCGCGTGAAGACATCTCATCGCGGTCGTCACTGAGGAGAGAGAGATTGAAGAGAGAGAAGGAACGGAGCAGAAAGAGAGGAAAAAACTGACCTTTTGGCACATTAAAATCCTTGTTCCCGTGCTCTCTAATCCTGCACTCATCCATCCCTATTCCGTCCTCTCGCCGACGGCGCCCAGATCGCGACTCTCCGCCCGCGATCTCGTCCTCGCCGATCATCTCCGCCCACCCTCCGGCGAGGGAGGAGTCGTCCCCCAGCACAAGCTCTTCAGGTTGTCGTCGTTTTCCGGTCGATTCCTTCGTCGCCTGAAGTTGGCTCCTCCTTGACCGGTTGCTTGACGCCTCTCCTCGGCAGTAGTCGTTCTTGTTCTGGGCTCGACGCCCATGGTGGAAATCATCGAGTTCACGCCGCCGCCAGTGCCTGAGCCCGAGCCGGCACGCCCTGACCCCGAGCCGGCACGCCCTGACCCGTCCTCCATATCCGCAGATGCTTGGCGGCGCTTCGAGAGCGCCGCGCTCTCTGTGGTGCAGAAGATCCAGCCCACCGTCCCCTCCGAGCACCTCCGCACCGCCGTCATTGACTACATCCAGCGCCTCTTCAGGTTCCACGCCGGGTGTCAGGTTACCTTCCACGCTACAATATTTTGATGCCTTACAAACTTATTAGTCTTCGATCTACAGCTTAGTAACAGGATCTTTATGCATCAATATCTTGACTGAAATGCCTTCATGTTTGGATGGGTGTCTGATGCCATGAGCCTTCATCTTCTTAAGATCATGCAAATGGCCTTTGAGGATGTTTTAGGAGTAACCCTGTTGGTTTCAGATTTGTTGTTCATGCTATAGGTCATGGGATTGAAGTAAGGGTAACATGCTGGGTGCGATCGCTAAAATACTTGCAATTTCATCTAGCTGTGATGTAATGGTTGGCATATGATTTCCTAACCTGAGTTGTTGGCGCGAAACTGATATGCATGTTCTTGTATTTGAATGGTTGCTCTTTTTGGCTTGGGACTGAAGTGTCAAGTGTTTATTGGTGATGTATTTGAATGGTTGCTCTTTTTGGCTTGGGACTGAAGTGTCAAGTGTTTATTGGTGATGAGTTTAGTCCTCGGAGTGTCGGTTGTGCACTTGAATCTCCACGTCACCATGGTATGCTGAGGAGAATCTTGTGTGGGAGCATGAGTTGGCTGTGGGCATGTGCTTGGGTACCACATTAAAAGAATGAAATTGCTCGTTGGTGGGCTAGGCACACTGTGTACTTCAGTGTCGGTTTTTGTGACATGAGTGAGTGTTTATTGCCAATGAGTTTAGTCCTACTGATCCGCGTTGTCGGTTGCGCCCTTGAATCTCCACGTCACCATGGTATGTGGAGGAAAATCATTTTTGGGAGCGTGAATTGGCTGTTGGCATGTGTTTGGGTACCACATTAAAAGAATAAATTTCTCATCATAGATTGGAGTACTGGGCATACCGTGTACTTCAGTGTCTGTTTCTATGTCGTGGATTATCATGCGTTACTCATCTGTGTTGTCGGTTCTGCACTTGAATCTCCACGTCACGATGGTATGTGGAGGAAAGTCTTTTGTGGGTACGTGAATTGGCTGTTGCCACGTGTTTGGGTACCACATTAAAAGAATGAAATTGCTCGTCATAGATAGGAGTGCTGGTCATACCGTGTACTTCAGTGTCTGTTTCTGTGACGTGGCTCTCCATGCGTTACTGATGTATTCTGAGAAGGAATTGCTGCAATTTTGTTGTGCATCTGAACCTGCACGTGAGTGAGTATTGCTATTCTGCCAAGGTGTAATTTTGTGGTGAATCATTTACTTTAAAATTGACATTTTTTTCAGTGCTGCGTGTGTATCCACAGTTAAGTTGGCAAATAGTTCTGAATATCGTCCCAAATGTCGAGCATGTGAGGGATACTTATAGCCTGAGTAACGTAGACCACAGAATGAATTGTCCTGGGGGGGGGGGGGGGGGGGATGTTCTAAGCTCTTTGTATTGTCTATAAGAATGGATAGGTAAATTAACTTGATCTTATTAAGATTTTTTGAGAGGTTTATTGCTTAAGAGCCCATTTAATGATCTAGGTGCTCACATGTCACTAGAAAATCGACACGGAAATGTTAGATGCCATTTTTTCAGAACAGTGGGAAGCAACATAATGTCTGAGCTTCTTTTGCTGTGTTCATACTGTTTTCCTTTCCATTTTGATCATTGGACAACATGTAGATCACAAACTTAACCTTCTACTTTTGGAAAACTTAGGTCTTTCCGTTTGGATCGGTTCCATTGAAAACATATCTTCCTGACGGAGACATTGACTTGACTGCATTCGGACCTGCGAGCTCTGATGAGAATCTTGCACATGAAATACATACTATTCTATTATCAGAAGAACAAAAGAAAGATACTGAATTTGAAGTGAAGGATGTCCAGCTTATCAATGCTGAGGTACATAGTTTACTATTTTTCTGTTCATTATGACTTTTTTTTTTGCAATTTGAAGTCGAGGACCTTTCGATATGTCAATTCTGAAATTTATCACTTCATTGGAGCCATTTATTTTGTAAGTTCCGTTAATTATCTAGTTAGCATAATTTTATTTTCAGGCATTCCATCCATTAATGCTCATTTGTTTATATTTATGCAAAATAAAGAAATATAGTTCCTGTGGTTATTGATTACTTCCTATTTGAATTCAACTTCTCCTCATCTTGCCTATGACACTGGTGGGACATATGAATATATACCGATATTTCACTGAGAAGTGGCAAGCAATTAAAAGAAAATCTAGACAGGCCCACATGTTGAACATGTTAACTATTGCCATTTTAAGGGGTTCTTGCACTCTTGCTATGTGTGCTAGCATGGTACATGTTATTGGGGGAGAGTCGTTATTTTCTTTTGTATGTTGGATGGCCAGGGCATCTTTTAGGCGTTGATGAGCATGTTATTACCTATATTGTTATGTGATGATAAATCTTACTGATGCAGGTTAAGTTGGTGAAATGCCTGGTGCAAAATATTGCTATGGACATCTCATTTAATCAGATTGGTGGACTCTGTACGCTTTGTTTCCTTGAGAAGGTAATATTCAAAATATGGAGTTGCTTGGTTCTTTTCATTATCCTTAAACCCCAGATCTGATACTCTTAAATATGATGTTTGCAGGTTGATAAAAAATTTGGAAAAAACCACCTCTTCAAGAGAAGCATAATACTGATCAAAGACTGGTGTTATTATGAAAGCCGCATTCTTGGTGCTCACCATGGTTTAATTTCAACGTATGCCTTGGAGACATTAGTACTATATATTTTTCATATCTTCCACAAGTCTCTGGATGGTCCATTAGCGGTAAGTCATGGTTTGTTGCTACTTTCACTTTGTATTGTTCCTCAAGATACATGTTTTTCTTGGGGTGAGATGCTTTCTGGCCTTCCGCAGGTTCTCTATAGATTTCTTGACTATTATAGCAAATTTGACTGGGATAATAAGGGCATCAGCTTGTTTGGTCCTGTTTCCTTGGCTTCATTACCCGAGCTAGTTAGTAAGTTGACACTCTTAATTGTCTAGTGTGCTCTGGATTTTTTTAAAAAAATTTCTTGGTCATTAACATGGCTTTGTTGCACAGCTGACCCACCAGGTACTCATGATGCTGACTTTCTTCAACGGGAGGAGTTTCTCAAAGAATGTGTTGAGGCGTTTAGCGTTCCCCCTAAAAGCTCTGAGAAAAATACCAGAGCGTTCTCTCAAAAGTTTCTAAACATAGTTGATCCACTGAAGAGAAATAACAATCTCGGACGCAGTGTCAGCAAAGGTTTGTATTCTACCTCAAGATCATGAATTTATGTACTCAATCCATCCATTTATAGCAGTGATTGATTGAGTACTCTTGAGTTTGTGTCACACATTAAATAAATTATATTACAATCTTAAAACTTGTATGTGAATTTATCTACACCTTATAAGGTCTTGAATTGTCAGGGGAGGAGAAATATTATTTCACTTGTTTTTGTCAAGTTTGTATATTTGTGCCAAAGATCATTCAACAACTCGATGTATGATGTGTCTTAACCACCAATCTGCAGCCCTTTGGTACCTTCGTGTGCTACCACACTACAAGATGCTGCTGCTTCTCATCTCAGTGGCCAACACATAGATACTAATATCATTAAAATATGAAATTGTCGTTAGTTTGCGGCTGGTGTGTTTCTCTATTGATCTACAGTGATACCTTCCTTGTGATACACAGATGTTATCTGTATTAATCTTTTGAATTGCTGTTTATTTTCCTTATTCAAGCTTCTTTAAAGAGGTTTTGCTTTAAAAGGTATGGCTTAATAAACTGTTCCATGCACAGGAAACTTTTACCGAATACGCAGTGCATTTGATTTTGGTGCTCGGAAGCTTGGGAAGATTCTTCAGCTGCCTAAGTGTTCCACTGTCAGTGAAGTAAATCAGTTTTTCAAGAACACATTAAATAGAAACTGCGCTGGGTCCAGGCCAGATGTTTTAGTTAGCTCTCCTAGTGGTGGTCTAAGGACTGATCATTTTGCCAGTGACTCTGTGTCAGGGAACTTAGATGTGGAAAGAGTCAGCCAGGACAGTTCACCTTTATGTAGCAATTCCAATGGTGATCTATCTGATCACTTTAATAACATCAACATTTCAGATTCCAATTATCATGGCTTGGTGAAGCAAAATGAACACACTAGAGGGTTGCTTGATAGTGATGCCGCAAGTTATGTAAGCACTGATTCACTAAGTATGAAGAATGGTGGTGGTTTCTGTGAAGCTTCAACAGCTACTGGAACCTGTGCATTGCCATCTGAGAGACATCACTATGCCCCACATACCTTTTACCATCCAGGAAACAGCAAGAAGTTTGATGGTAGTAATGACACCAACCTTTCAAACCATGAGATGCCATCAAACCGGGTTTCAGGAAGATCTCACCATTCTTTTGAAGATGCCAAGCATAGCAATGGGTTTTCAGGAAGTTCCCCACCATTTTTGGGGCACCATGCTTACTCTTCTGTCGACTCAGTTGATGGTCTGGCAAAATATAATTCAGTCTATAGATCTAAGAATTCACAACCTGGTGGTACCACCAATGACATTATTTCAGATCTGAGTGGAGATTTTGATACCAATTTCAGAAATCTTCTGTATGCGCAAGGGTGCCAACAGGATAATTCAACAAATCAAGTTTACTATCAAATGATGCCACCACCTGCACAATATTGGAATACACGCCCAGCACTTGGTCTTGGTCCTCCTTATTCACCTCACTATTTTGTGCTGAGGCCATTTCATCAAACAGATGATCATACAGCTATGAGGACTCATGGAACAGGCACATACTTTCCTGACCCAGTATGTTTCCTCTTCTTCATATGCTTGTGCAACTTTAAACAACATTTTGAATGAGCTGCATCTGGCATCTATCCATATGTTCTTGTTTGTTCCACATGCTGCATTTGAATTCTTGGAGCAACAACATACTAACATTCTTATATGTAGAATATGTCCCAATTGTAACATATGTTTTACATCAGAATTATATTACTTTTGTGTGCAGTTAATCATGCTGCATATCTACTTGTATAGCATGTTAAACAAAGAACTTGCTTAGGGCCCCAACCCAAGTAGTGTGCTAATTCATGGCGGGGCCAGAACCCATGGTGAGTTTGTTTGGGCCATGACGCTCAAACCTGGGATTGCACATGGTGAGTGAGTCGTGGCAGCGGGGGGGGGGGGGGGGGGGGGGGGGGCATACACCTGTGCCTGTTTTTCCGTTCAACATATAAGCAACATAAAACAGAAAATGTTTGCATGATGTTTTTGTGGCCTAATAAAAAAAGAAACATTATGTCTCTCTATGCGTGATTGCATGCATGGAGACTAGAAACAACGTGTTAGGCATCAGAATTTATTTTGTTCAGACTGCCTTTTTTTCAAATGGATGTTGTTTGGATGGCTTTGACCTTGATAATTTTATCTGTCTTGTTGACTTGTAGAATAGGCACAGGGACAGACCATCTGCTGGACGTGGGGGGAGAGGAAGGAATCATTTTCCTCCAAATAACTATCAAAAGTTCCACCACTATGTCAGAACAGATATGATACCTTTGGAGGAATCAAGGCATGAGCCACCATTGCAGATACATGTTCCTGGTGCAAATGATCATAGAATACCATCTCCAATGAACATACCACTACAATCTCCATCGTCCCAATCACCAAGGGATCCAAAGTTACCTACACTTTCTCCATCTTCCCCGGTTCAGAGGGATTTTCGTGGCAATGGTTTCATGGTCCCACAAGACAGTAAACTTGAGTTTGGGACCTTGGGGGCACTGCCTTTGGAAGCTCCCTCCAAAGAGCATGCTAGCAGGTCAGATTTTGCCTCTAACAATGAAGCATCTGGACCTGTGAGCCCCATTTCTTCAGCAAAAAAGGCTGGTACGGGTTATAACCGAAGGAAGTAAGTATGAGCCCAATTTCTGCAACAAAAAGCACTTATACCAAGTCTCTTTTCATTTTACATTTATTTGTTATTGCTTTTGTTTCTGCTGGTAACTATTCATACCAACAGAACTGGTATCTTTGGATCTAAATGAGTTTTTACAGAAGTGTTTGGACTTTTCACTAGGTTAGCATTAACGTTACTTTTTAGTATTTCTGCACTTAGACGAAATTCGGTGATGTTAATGGGCATTTCTCAAATCCATGGACCTAAGTGATTAAATTAAACTGTGCTAAACTGCTAGCTGAAACAAACTTTTTTATTTACTGTAATGTGGCAACAAACCTTGTTGTCTGGTTGAACCTAACAGCAAAAGCGTGCTGCTTCTTGAAAATATGCTTCTTTCCCATCATTTTACCACATTCACCTTGTAACTTTTCCACTGTGTTACTATGTCTGACCCTACACACTGTACATCTTACAGGAATCCTCAGCCATACCGTCTCAAGGACAGTGGTGACTTCCCACCACTATCGGGTTGTTGATGGCCAAGAAAAATTACTGATGAATGGTGTGCTCCCAGCGCAGCAATGGCACCGAGTTGCTATGCAGAAGTAGACAGTTTTGTACATCCCAACATTTTCTAGTCATTCTCCATTCGTCAGATTGACCATGTCGCTGCAACCTCTCCTATTACTGAAACTTGATACCCGTGTTCCACCGAAGGATTGAGAACAAGAAAGGGGGAGGAAGAGAGAGAGGATGCCAAGACTTACGGCATGTGTACATACTTTTGGGGAAAGTCCCCTTGTTTCTTTTTTAGAGATTATTATATGGTGGTCCCTAAGGTGTTCGAAAAAAAATGAGCTTAGTTTAGTTGTGTTGTTTTGAGCTCGGGATAGCGATTTAGGTGTTCGATAGAGAACTGGAGCGCTCTCCATGTCCATGTGCAATGAGAATAGCGATTTAGGCTCTGTTTGTTTCTGAAGGGAGGTTTTGTGTTGAAAGGCCCCCATCTCTAAACTAACTTTAGCTGCTTAAATGAATGGTTAGCTACATAGAGTAACTGTTCCATTGACAAATTAAAGACATCGTGTCTTATTAAAAAAGTTAAAGATGCAGTTATCCGTCAAATTTATAGTCCGGATAGATTTTTTTTTTCTTATTAAAATACTTTTGTTAGTGTTGAAAGAAAAACAAGAGAGATCTTAGAGCCCTGTTTGCTCTGTTCTTAGATCTTAGAACCACAACACACCTTTGAGATATGTAATTAATAAACTAAAGAGAAACCAAAAGGCAAATCAAATGTTATGCGCACTGTCACGGCGGCGGCTCTCGTCTGCGGGGGTCACTAGTATACTATGCGGATCCATATCGTCTGCATTAGAGTACTTAATGCAGAGGATACCTTTGTCTGCATTAGCTCCCATCAGAGCCGTGAATCCAATATTGAACGGTTCAGGTTGCTAGGTCTTTGGCCAGTTAAAGAAAAAAAAGCAATGGGTCAACAGCTGATTCCCTTTCTTCGTTCTTTCCCCAAGGCGTCAGCCATGGCCAACAATCTTGGCTTGCTCTTACAAATAGATGGTAATCACCACTTTACCTCGTGCTTCCACACTGCTGCGGAGCCTCGGCAAGCTCGTAGAGCTCTGTGGCCGCGGCAAAAGTTGGAAATTAACGGGACGTCAGCCACTAACAAGTTGGCAATGCTCATTTTCACGGAGAAGTTGTACTGTCCAAAATACTTTAACGGTATAGATTTTATAATCTAAAATCATAACTACTGATAAGTAGTTTTTTAATTTAAGGACAATATCAGAAAAAATAAGAGTTGTAGATTTATAATAATTAGTTTTTATTGTTACAAATAAAGTTATATTAATAATCTGATTAATAACTAATGTTTTATATTTTTCTAAAGATGAACTATCATTTTTATGATTTAGTAGACTTAATATTTTATCATAAAAATAAACATAAATTTATTAATTAAAAAAATATAATAATGACATTACTCTCAAATTACTAACCAATAATTTTTTAAAACTACTAGCCAGTATGTTGAACAGTAAAACTCGTCGATGCATAGCTGGAGCATCGTATTTATTGGATGTGCCTGATTTCTTTTGTTTATCTCAAGGATGTACTAAGACTCTGCCCGCAAAAAAAAAAAAGATGTGCTAAGACTCCCTACGCCGAAGAAAAGAAAGGAGGAAGAAACGATCTGTGGGTTCTTTCTGATTTTTTAATGGAATAAGTGGCACAAAATATCAGCCCTTCCTTTGTTGACGAATGGTTCAGATGTTGGCTAATGTAGAGGAGAACCTCTCTGAATGGAGTACTGTAATGCAGACGATATAGATCCCACACATGCACGATCACCTCTTCACGCAACAAACATATTTCACCGGACCATCCAGAGTCTTGAGTATAAAACGGTTCGTCTTTCTGTGCTTGACTGAAGAAACTCTGAACACACAAATATAGACAATCGCCTCACCTAGCCCTCATAACCTGTGCTTGCTGAAGATCGATACGCACTAAACTGAAAGTGGAAACTAAAGCACAATTACACTATCATTTAGGCCCTGATAAATGCGATTCAGGAGGCACGTAGGAAGAACTTGAGTCCAGCACATTAGTGTTAATGCATTAGAATGTTAATGCAAAAGGCTAATTGTCCAATACTAGTAAGGTCAAGAAGAAAAGCAATAGTATATACACTGAATCGATTGATCATAGTTTCAAAGGGACACAACATTAAACAACCTAAAAACACAAAGTCACTAACTGCTTCTACTATAACCATATACGTGACTGTACTTTCCCAACACATCAAGTAAAGGGGGATGAAAAAACAGAGGTACAAAAAAGTGTCTGTAATAAACAAAATAAGCATGAAGCAACATGTAATGTCAGAAAAGTAGCTCGAAGCATGAGTTGTTCCATAAACAGATAAGAATTTGTTAGAATACGAGTGGCAGTTCTCCTCACAAAGGCTTATAACGACTGGGATAGCATCAGCAAACAACAGTTGAACAAACAAGAGCTTAAACGACATTTACTACACAAATAATGAAATAAGTCTTGATAGCATTCTCAAAGGCATCTTACATAATGGTAGAACATCACTAGTCTGGCTTAACAACATAAAGACACATTCAGCTTACAAGAGAAATGAAACTTCAAACTTCGTAGCTCAGAAGAAAGTACAACGACTGCTACTAAACTGATAGATAAGATATGTCATCTGATGATCCAGGATGCAAAAGCATGGTGTTGCAGTAACAAAATGTGAAGGTGCACCCTGCAGGCCTGCACTTAACAATTCTTACGGCCCGTCTACCACTGATTCCAAGAACAAGGGAACATATGGAAGATAAGGTTTATAGAAGCCCTGTCCAAGATTACGGGTGACACGGACCTCCCTGCGATCCATTATATATGCCATCAACGTTTTCTTCTCACCAAAAACAAAGAAAATCATATTACCTTCCGGGTGAAATCCAATCACTTTGTAGTCCGTATAAAGACGCATCCTCTTGCCACCAAACAGGAGCAATGTGTTCACCGTGTGCTTTAATATCCATTCATCGGTAGCATAGTCATCAAGAATCCAAACGGACAGTTTGAAGCAATCATTATCAGGAACACAAATGTAAGATAGGTGACCCTGAGTTTGATGGATGAAGCCATACTCATCCTCGAGTGGTGTAGGAAATTTCCTCCATGTCTTCCCCTCCATGTCCACTATCAACACTTTGGAATACGCGATTTCGTGTAGAAAGCCATTAAGAAAAGACACTTCTTTCCGGATCAAAACAATAAGCATCACCATGCCATCCACTTTCCACGGAAATCCATAATCCAGTTTTGGATGAATAGATCAGCACCCGAGTTAAACAGTCCTCAGCCTCGTCTATCACATACTGAATGACATGGAAATGCCGGGATACGGTTCGGTCGAAGCACAGGTGTGCAACCTGAGCGTCCTCGCCATCCGACAACATAACATCTGGAAACACAACCCACTTTTCGGTCGCAGGATTGCACACAGCAAAATAGAACGGGTAAATCCTGTCACTGTCGGGCGGACCAGGCATGTCGCAGCCGCAAAGCAGGAGGCCATCACAAGAATCCAAGACTAGAATGTTGCTGCTGCCTGAGACGGGCAGGAACGGGAAGGAGGGGTCGATGAACGGTGGGCCATCACCGGTGATGTTGGTGAAGTGGTGGTCCACAGGGTAGTGACTTGTGTAGAAAAAGCCGACCAGGCCCGGCTTTGGGCCGGGGCGATAGGGGCAACGGACTAGGGCCCAGCCTAGAAAAGGGCCCAGGAATTTGCATACTTTTATAGGCGTCTAATAGAATGCGGACTAATGAAGTGTCTATCATTCCCTGGGCAGCTTGGCCTAAACAAGTCAGCCCATGCAACGTAAATCACAAATTGGTCCAAAGTATACCCGACCCAACCAATTAACAACCAGAATTCTTGTTTCATATTTGCTATTTTCTCTTAAACAAATATAATATTGTTATTAGTTGTTGAAAAATCAAGAACATGTTACAAATAGTGTTGTAATTTTTTTTCAAGTTAAGAAATAAAGCTCTTATTTACCCCAAAAAAAATATCCCTAGAGCTCAAAAAAAGATTTTTTTTAAAAGGCCCTCAACATTAGGTCCGCCCTAGGGCCTGCCAAACAATAGAGCCGGTACTGGCAGGGCCGGTCCTGCGGGAGGGCAAAAGGAGCGGCCGCCCTCGGCCCTTGATCCCAGGGGCCCCACCCTAGACACGTACAATACATATTAGTATTGTGTGAAGCCCATAGTTACTCATATAACCTAAAATTCTAACTAAATCAAGCTAGCAGTTTATAGGACACACAAATTTTAATCAAGACTCTTAGATTCTTAACACATGCACACGTTAGGACACTAGGTCTTATTTGTCCTTGCTTACCTCTTTGTTGTCCAAACATATTATATTTTTCACCACACGCGAACATATCACAAACGTGTCGAAACCATATATAGTTTGATCTAGAGTTCTAGGATAAAGATAGTAGGATGTTGCTGCTATCACATTAAGGTCTCAGCTCGCGTCTTTGCTCTAGTCTGCCCCTAAATTATTAATGCATCACCAACGATGATGAATTGATTTTTTAGTTCAACTTATTTCACTTATCCTCTTGGTTATTTCGTACAATGTATATATCTGACCATGATAAAAGAAAGCGAGCAAATATACTAATCAAATCATAGAATAAAACCTTTGATATTTTTTCAAGTTACAAGTCAATATATTAAATTTATCTATGACAAAATCTACTAATGTTAATGATAAGATTTAATTTCAGAGAGCAAAATCATAAAAATAATCATAATTCTAAATAGTAAGAAATATATATACTAACAATTTTCATATCGTAGCAATGCCCTAATTTTTCGATTCACCCCGAACCACTGTGAACTCACGACCGGCCCTGGCGGCGATCAACTGCTGTAGGGATGCGGCGCTGGCCAGGAGCTGCTGCGGCAACGCTGGCGAGGAGCTTCGGCGCGGGTGACGATGGCGGTTGCGGCGCTAGGGTTGGTTGGGATCTCTCGTCGACACGCTGTGCTGGACCTGGACCTGGACGGCTAGGCTGGTCTGGTGTGATGGGCTCGTTTCTGGCCTGGTGGGCCGACGGACTGTTTAACAGGCCGTGTTTTTCGTGCCGCCCAGTTTGGTCATCGTCCCGGAGCTGTTGATCAAATTTTGATGGTCACGAAAAAAAAAAACCGAACGGTGCCATGTCCATGTGCAATGAGAATAGCAATTTAGGCTAACTTATCTGCTTGAATGATGAATGGTTAGCTACATAGAGTAACAGTTTCATTGACAAATTAAAGACATCGTGTTTAATTAAAAATAATTAAAGATACAGTTATCCGTCAAATCTATAGTCCGGATATAATTTTTTTTATGAAAAAAATCTCTTGTGGAGTGTTGAAAGAAAAACAAGAGACCTTAGACCCTTGTTTGCTCTGGTCTTAGAACCACAACACACCTCTGAGACCAAACAAGTTTTTGTCAAGAAGATAAATGTATAACTTACTTTTACTTTTACTGGTTCATTCATTAAGGTGATGGATCATAGACGTTCTTTAAAGAAAAATGATGGATCATAGAAGATAGGGAAAATTGAATTATCGACGTTGAAAGATCCCTGTTTTAGAAATTTACTATCAAATACTTGAAGTACACTTTAATACCATCGAAAGGTTTATTGTTTAGAAATTTACCATCAACTAAAAGAGGGATGTGCTATGAATCTCTAGTGAACAAGTAGCCGCGCCTTGTAATTCGATCGTGTATATATATGATACAGCTAGTAGGGAACTATATGTAATCTATCTGGCAAAACAAAGAATCTGTGCCTTGTTAATAAGCACAGGATCATACAGCTACAGAAGAAAGAAACACTAGCTCGTCTCGCTGCTAGTGTTAGATTGATCTCCACCAATGGGCCCAACGGCCCATTGGGCCCTTGAATCACGCCTTAATCAGGGGCGTCCAGCCCAAGGAGGGCTGGTGGGCCCCTGTCGCGCGGCGGCTATAAGAGGAGGTGGGGACCATGTCACGTACTACGAGATTCGTCGTCGCTACAGTAATCCCCACCTCTAAACCCTAGCCGATCTAAGAGGGTGGCGTTGAAGCGATGGGAAGCTCCACCAGTCGCCGTCCACGACACCGCCGTACCCGAAGCCGCATCGTCTCTACCACGTCGCCGGCATCATGGTCGGCAACAAGAACGGATCAGAGAAGAGGTCAGCCATTTACAGATCCCTACCCGCTCCATCTACCTCTAGAGATCCTAAGAATATAACAATGGTATCAAGAGCCAGAGTTGGGACAGATCGATTCCTCAGCGAATCAAAAGAAAACGAAAAGATTCGATCTCGGATCAAAGATAGAAAAGAATGAATCGATTTCGATCTGTTGAAAGAAACGTGCCACCACCACTCTGTTTCTCACCCGAGTTCAGAGAGAGGAAAAGAATTCGGTCTTGAATCGAACAAGAAAAGTTTTCCCGAAACCCTAACCCTAGATCAAATAAAGAGAAAGGGCAGCGTCGGAGGTCCTACCTGGGGTTACTCGTGCCGCCACCACCACCGTAGTGCGGGATAGAACCCGTCGCCGCGCGGGAAGAACCCCGCCGTAGCGCGGGTGAGAGCACCGAGCCGTGAGTTTTGGCGCCTTGTCTCGAACGCGTGCAGGCTTGGGGTGCAAAGGGCACCGTCGCCATGCTGTTCGACGGCGGCGCGCTCACCCTAGGGTGAGCTCGCGCACCGGCGAAGGGAACAGCGGCGGCGCCGCCAACCTCTGAAGCTCACTCGGTTTTTCGAGTGAGAAATGAGAAAGGGGAAGGAAGAGGAAACAGAGGTGCTGGTCCTCGCGGTCATGGCGTCCGCCGCTCGCCGCCGACGCGCGCTCACCGCGGCGTTGTTGCTGTCGCCTGCGGCCGGGGTGAGCAGAGAAAGAAGCTAGGGTGGGGGAGCCAGACCCGCCTCCGTTTTGATCCCGCGAAGACGACGAACAGTCGTTCGATCGTCTCCAACGGCGGAGATCGAGCGGGGCTGGCCAGGCCGCGCCACTGGGCCGGCCCCGCCGTGCAAGAGCAGGCCGAGCTGGGCCACGCATCGTGCTGGGCTATGCTGCCCTGGACCGCGGGGCGCTGGGGCTGGGCTGGTATCCGACGACCAGGCCGCTGGCTGCTGGGCCGCGAGCCCATCCAGGCGCTGGCTGCTAGGCCAAGAGGCAGCACGCAGGGCTGGGCCACCAGTTTTTCAACCGGTAGGCTGAGCAACAGATCAGGCCAAAAGGCAGTGCCCGAAGAACCATGAGCTGGTCCTTTTCGGCTGAAAGTATAAGAAAGAACAGTGACACGGACTGTTTATGATTTGATTGTTTTTCGGTCAAATGTAAATAGAATTTGAATACAATTTCAATGCTTTTACCTCTGTTGAAATTTGAACCAACGAGATAGTTTCTTTAGAGAGTAAATAAGAGTAATTGTGCTACTGTTCATATAATATTTAAAGTATTATTTCATGTATTTTATTCATGTTTCACTGTGAAAGATTAATTGTTGTTTCTCTATACAAATTTGAACCAACGGAATAATTTATAAAAAAGAGTAGAAAAGTACATAGTGATGCTTATGAATAGAATATTATAAAGTTTCCGGTGCAAGGAAAAGTTGTATCCTCTAATCAAATTAGAGAAATTTTGATTAGAGAAGTGAAAAGATATGTGTTTTAAAGATAATTATGATATTGTTATTTTCTGACCAATGTTGATGGTAACAATATCATAATTTCATGAGTTTTATGTTTAAGATCTAAATCTCTGATAAATTTTGCATCATAGTGATCAAATTTTCAGAGAAAAGACAAAAGATCAAGTGATGCCCTCTAACTAAAGAAAGTTTTTCATGTTTCCGCTGCAATAAAGTTGATGATACTGTTGCTTTCTTAGCAAAGTTGTTTAATAGATATGTCATCACTTTATTTATAAGTTATATACATTTATTCTTTTTCTGCCCAACGATGATTTAGAATTTATGTATAAAGATGATGTTTATTCTATTTCTGTCCAACGGTGATTTAGAATACAAGATAAAGTATTAAAAGTTTAATATGCATATGATTGATCAGACCAACATAGGGTTAATTTTAGGCTCATTGTTATTGATTATTGCCTAATTTTTCTCAGACTAAGAGGTTTTTATGTTTTCACTCGTGAAAGCAAAAGTTTGGGTACTTATAACCCAAAAGATGACCATGAAAAAGGTCATAGAGTGAGGGAGTATCCCCCACTAAAGAATGGCTTCGAAAGAAAAGAATTCTTGGATATTAATTTAAGATATAGATGTATCATTGAGAGTTCTGAGAAATTATTTTTCATGTACTCTATGAACACGATTCTATTATCATTTTAATGATTATGATATGATAAGGCATATACATATTTAATTTGACCAATGTTGGATTAAGCATGTATGTGTCACATAATATTTGGATTTATTTCTACATTTGATGATTGAATATGAGCAAATACAAGCATTAATGTCCTTCGAGGAAATTACCCGCATGACGAGAATGAGATGATTATGATTATACCCGTATGACGGGCAATGTCTGAGGAAATACCTACATGGTGAGTAAAGATGGCATAATGTTTATGTCAATAAAATTCCGTTTGGCGGGAGAAGTTTGGGAAAAGTTTTATCCTACTTGGCGGGAGAAAGATGTGTTGACTCATATGCTTTTAATGTATCTCACTCTCAGAGAAAAATATGGAGTGACTCTTATGCTTTTCAAGTATCGATCGACACTTTATGTGTCATAGTCATTAGGCACTAAATGAGTCTAAAGAGAATAAAGTTAAATACGAACCAACAAATAAGAATGATATGCAAGTATGACTTGTAAAAGTATTAGTGATAAAGAATTCAATTGAGTCTTTGAGATGAAACGAGGAAAAGTACTCCCATACGAGTTAACAGATAACTTCTTTCGTATGATATAATCAAGTAGACAATCAAAGTTTTCTCAATTCACAAGAGTTCCAAATGGTTTTTGAAATTGTGCTAGAAAGGTTCATGCCACATTTCGAGGGGGGGGGGGGGAGAATATGAGATGAATTAAGAATAAAAAAACTCCCCTATATTTCAGATAATATGATGCAAGATGTGCATCTAAAGTGATGTATTAACGAAAAATGTGATCGTCTAGGGGAGTATGACGGTCATATTAATTGCCTATAGGTAATATTTGCTGTTCTTTAATATGATGCACATTGATCAGCATGCATGTGCAATGTAGGGGAGCACCGTCTCTAAAGTGGATACACATGAAAGCGTACGCCTGTTCCAAAAGACATGCATGCATGCTGAGAAGTCTCTAAAGTATGCATACAAGAAAGCGTACGCCTGTTCTTATAGTCAAGGGTAATGGATTTGGGAACTTTAGTGTTCTAAAAGACAATATGAAAAGGATCAAATGAATATGGTACCATATGTTTCAGCTGTTAGAAGCTTGATATTATCCTCACACAGTTTTATGTACCCGGGTTACTTTGGCAATGTCCAGTTCAGATATGGATCACTGGAATGGAGGTTAAGATATCAGCCTCATGATAAAAGAAACAAGTACTCTTAAAAGATTGTGAGTACAAAGATATAATCATGTTTCAAACGCTCTCAAAAGATTGTGAGCGCAAAGATAAAACGCGTGAAATGTGTAGCAAAATCCATAATTATCACTAACTTTCACACTTGAAATTTTTGTGTGGAAAAGCTTCAAAGAATAAAAGAATTATCATCAATATGATGAAAAGATACAAATTAGCAAAGAATTATCATCAATGTGATAAAAAGATATGAATTAGCATGGTATGAGGCTGAGGGACAGGTAAAATGGTTAAGAAAACCTGTACCCAGAATTGATAATGGTTAATAACAGCAATAACCATCAAGTACTTCGCTCTTGTGACAATGAGTCAAGTGTGGTGCCAAACACATTGACATAAAGTTATATGTTGTCATGGAGAAAGTCTAGAATTATGTTGATATGCTTGGAGCATAAAAGTAATGGACAAGTATTAGCAAAACTGCTCATAAAAGGCTTACCGCCTAGTATGTTCGGAGAACACACAGTCGGGATGGGTTGATTGGTATAGCCTATGATTTTCGGACAACAAGAGACCCAAGGTTAAAGAATTTGTTTCAAAACAAAGGAGTGTGTTTTAGCTGTTGATTTCATCGCGATTGACCGTGATGATAAGACACGCTCTATATGCAAATCTGTGATAGAATGAATACTTTGGAAAAGGTTGTTTCAAAGTATAAAATTAAAAGATAAAGATGAGACCAAAGTGGAGAATGTTAGATTGATCTCCACCAATGGGTCCAACGGCCCATTGAGCCCTTGAACCACGCTCTGATCGGGGGCATTCAGCTCAAGAAGGGCTGGTGGACCCCTGTCGCACAGCGCCTCTAAGAGAAGGTGGGGACCGCGTCATGCACTACGAGATTCATCGCCACTATAGTAATCCCCACCTCTAAACCCTAGCCGATCTAAGAGGATGGCATTGAAGTGATGGGAGTCGCCATCCACGACACCACCGTCCCCGAAGCCGCATCGTCTCTACCACGTCGCCGGCACCATGGTTGGCAACATGAACCGATCAGAGAAGAGGCCAGCCATTTACAGATCCCTACCCACTCCATCTACCCCTAGAGATCCTAAGAATATAACAGCTAGCACTAGCAGGCTAGCAGCTCTGTGCTTCACGTCGAGCAGGCACATGAGTTTCTCCTCCGAATCAAATTTCCTTGTCCGGATTGGCCGTCTTATTATTGATATCTCCGATTCCAATTCGATTTCCTCCCGTTCCGCCCCTAGCTGTAGCTACTTAGTTGGACCACCACCCACCCTGATTAGCTTGCTTGTCCTTGTGAAGGAAGAGCGCGCGATATGGAGAAGCTTTGGGGCAAGATCAACCCCACCGACTTCGCCCGCCGCGCCGTCGTCCTCCACCGTGACGGCGACGCCGGCAAGCCCAGGCGGAGGAGGATACGCATGGGCATGGCCGGCGGCGACGAGGACCTGTACTGCTACACGCCGTAGTCCCCGGAGACGCGCGCCGCCTACGACGACCTGCTCCGCCTCATCTGCCACCATGCACCTCGGCGCCGACGTGCTCGCCGGCGAGCTGCTAACCATCCTCCTTGAGGAGGATGACGACGAGTGCACCAACACCAATAGTAAGAAGAAGAAGAAGGAGGTCGAGATGCTTCTGAACCCTGTCTCCGACGCCACGTTCCAGCAGCTCGTCTCCGTCGCGGAGCGCATCACGGATTTCTACCATGACGCGGACGACGGTTGTGACCAGTTCGTCACGGTCGAGTTCGCAGACGACTACTCCGAAAACCAGGAGGATCATCATCATCGCCAGGTGCAAGAAGGCGACGACGGTCAACGTCCACGACATCGACGCCAACTGGCTTCACAGGAAGATATGCCACGCGCTGGGTTGCATCGACCCGCAGCGCGGCCACGAGGTATCTCCTGCGCAACCGGCACCAGATTGTTTGGTGCACGCGGTTAGCCAGGGCTGGAGAAGATGGGCAGCAGCGGAACAAGGTAGAGGAGGAGATGCGGGGTGATCCACGGCTAGCATCCATACTGGAGCAGCTACTACGCACTAGCTAGTTGAAAAAGTCCCCTAGTATAGCTTGTTTGGCGGTGTACATAATACTTTTGGGGAAAGTCCCATTGTTTCTTCTTTTAGAGAATTACCATATGGGGCTGATCCCTAATAAGGCGTTCGAAGATAAACAAGCCTAGTTTAGTTGAGTTGGAAAAAACTAATTAAGTTATATCAATGGAACAAATCATTTAGGAAAGTTATAACAAAATTTGGAACTTTGGCTGTAGAGAATAATATATCTTCTCTACAATTTATTAATTTAGGTGAACACGTTCAAATCTGTCGTACGCCCACAAAGTTAGAGGTTGAATCCAAATCGGTTTCATACCTTCTATCAAATACCGAATTTAAAAAATCATAAATCTCTTGTCCGAAGTTCAAATAAGGCAAACTCGGACTCTATCTCGTAGCCCTCGAAAAGTTCTACAGCTTTGATATTCAATGAAAGTCAAGATTCCGTAGTTTTAGTTTCTAAATTTACGATGCAAAAATATTTGTTCAGATTCGGACTTCTCTGCGCAGGTCTCTGTACGGGGCCTATATCTCCTACCCCTGAACTCCAAATAATATGATTCACATATGTTCCAAAAAGGTCTCGACGAGATCTACAACTTTTGTGTTTTAACTTTTCTCATTAAAGCATGTTTTTAAGTCAAAAATCGCGTCGCAATACAGTGTTGTTTCAATTCTATGTGAATTGATTTTTCCTATCGGATAAAGTTTCTAGAAATTTTTAGGTATTGGATCACGACCTTGGTCTTGCATGTTAGACTTCATAGAGATCCAATGGTGTCTTATAGACATCATGAGCTTATGAGAATCCCTCTTTGTATGACGAATTGGGCTTGATATCGGTACTTCTCATACTTGAGCATTTTTTTAATGTCATTTAACTTAATTTTACAACATAATACTCAAACGACACTACATGTGCAAATCGATAACATTAGAGGTAAAAAAATATTTATGGTAACAATATGATAAAAAATAGTAGAAAAATTATTACTTATGACATATAAAATGGTACACTAAGAAGCATCAACAATAATATAAATATGATCTTTCATATAAAAAATATCAACAATTATATCTCTATCCCTTAAAAGAGCGAGTCAAAATTAATCTACATCCACACAACTAATTACCTCTAACAGTCATAAACTAAACTACATACACACCATTAATTGTACACAAAAGAACCCCTTTTACATATCCAGTGGATAGAAATTCATCCTCAGATGACTACCGCAAATCAGACGTCTATAATCGCTCGGATCTCCCACCCCTCGCTTGCCCATGGCACATAGGAGTCACAAGCCTAGGGTAGTTCATGACGATCGCCGCCCCTTGCCAAGTCGTTGAAAGGTTCATTGCACACCAGCGGATCAATCAGACCATCCACGATCGCTTGAGGAGGTTGTCGCTTCGGCAGCGATCAGGCCATTGACGAGGGCGAGATCTTTGGACCTGATTTTCTGGCTGTTCCTTGAGCAGGTTCTCCATCACCACGATCCATTATTCCTCAACCAGGACGTCCCTTTGGAGGGCGCCATCGCCGAGCGTGTGATCTTCGGTCTGTTCTTCACGTTCATAGTCTAGCCGATCCACACCACCATAGTCGTTCAGGCTGAGAAAAAGCCAGAGGCCGCAGTAGGATCAATAAGCTTCGGAGAAGTACATGCAGAAGCGGCCATGAACCTCGGCTTGGCAGTTAGGTTTTGGGCTTTACGTCCACAATTGAACCTGCGGTTAATCCAAAAAGGTATGACCCTTGCCGAAAACTCTCTCGCCTCGCATGCTAGTATTTTAGGCAATCGCTTAATTAGAAAACAGGGTAGGTGTCATGTTGTAGCCTTCTTATATTTTGCTTACGGCATACATATCTTATTCTTCAGTCCGCTTGGATTAGTCGATATCTTTATGTTTTATTTACGGCATACTCCACAGTCTAGGTGACGGCATACACTTTGTGGCCAGATTCTATAAGGGTTAGATGTTAATTATGATAGGTTAATCAAGACCAAATATGAATTGATAAACCAATGATTATTTTATTTTTTCTTACAACAATATCACTTGCGTAATCTTAACTCCCATTCGTTGTTGTGCTTCCAAATTAAAATAGAGAGAACAGTATAAATTAGAGAAGATGGGAGTTCCCTAAAAAATAGAGAAGATTGGATGTGTTATTCATTGTTGTGATTAGGACACAACTGTGAAAATAAATATTTAATCTTGCTTTTTTTTTGTCATTGATGTCACTTTGCCTGAACTTGTAATTCATTTTTGGTCCTAATCAGGCAACCTCAGCTTGGGATAAACAATGAATTAGATGCCAATTTTGAAAATTTAAGGACGGCCAAAACATCTGGTTTCTTTGACCTGATCATATTAATATAAAAGTTGTGCAGGAGAGACATCTGACTGCGAGCCATGCAAGCCGAGTGCAGGTCCTCTGGTTTATGAAATTAAAGCACTGCAGTTTTATATGTTCTATGTTACCTTTTACATAATTTTAGTGTGGTTCAGTTCTGTATCTTGTGTCTTGAAATTGGTTGGATAAGCAGAAACTTGCTAATTTATTATTCGAAGTCCTTTTGTGTCCAAAAAGTACCTATACATGTGTAAATCTTTAGACTGCAACATACTGAATAAGATCATTGAACACTCTCAAAGTATGAGCTTAAGGCGTTATCCTACCATTAGAAAATAGCAGAACATCAGTTTTTTTTTTTCTCGAATACGCAGGAGAGCTGCGTATCTTTGTATTAAGAAGAGATGAACCGGTCCCTTACAAGCACTGCCCACCCACTCCGGACCGAGCTGTGGGGGGCTGTTAGTTCATGAAGAAAACTTTTTAAGCACACACACACACATACACAGGTGAGACCTGACCAACACTACCGGAGACACAAAGCATAATCATCTTTTTTATCTTGGCAGACCAATAAGTTTATTATAATTTGTAGCATGGTGCCAACAACATAATTAACCACGGCCAGATATCTTATGGTATATAGCTATCTATTGTCTCTTTGATTTAGCTAAGCCTCACCAACATGTCAAAGTTTCACCATCTTTCAGCTTCATTAGCTTTCAATCAGGTCTGGTTTCTTGATGAGTTCCACGAACATGGAGATCCATCTCTTCCTTGTCCTTCTCTGCTTACAATATCTTCCATCTATTTTTTTTTTATAGAGTTTAGAATTTGCCTCCACATCTACCTCACATCTAACCACGAGTGATTGGAGTGCGCGAGTGATGCATTGCTGCCGTGTTGATTCATATAGGTTATTTTGATTGGATTATCACATATATGACAATAAAACGGGATGAAACAATATTTGATTAGGCAAACAACATGCATTTCTGATTATATAACAGAATTAATTGTTCACTCTACAGAATCTGTGCTGCCAAGCCCAATATTTGAATATGTAAACAACATTCATTTCTCCTCTTCTAGACAGACCAGCTACTTCCAATAGCAATTAATCTAGGTTATTCTAATTGGATTAATCATATATATGATGAGAATAAAACGGGAGGAAACCAAACTGAAGATGTCAGATAAGATCATATCAATCTTTCTCCAGTTCAAAAGATCCATCCTTTATTCCGAGTAGACACATAATATATGCTGATTGAGGGAAAATAGCTATGAAGTGGGGATGGCTGAAAAATATTATGTACCTTATAATGATTTTCTTACAAATTATCAGGTATCTTTAAATAGCTTCTGTGTTCACAAACTAAAACAATTATGTGTTCCTTCTCAGGACAAAATGTTTGCTTCGGCCTTCTTCTTTGCATGATATTCACACATATATTTTGCTTTCATGTCCCTCTTTTTTATTGAGGTTCTATCATGAATCACAGAAGACCATATGGTTATGTCCTGGACTAATGATACGCTGGAATAAATTACTGAAAATCAAAACATACCTCTTTGTACGTTGGTAGTTATAATCACAGAAGACCTGCACTCGGCTTGCATGGATCGCAGTCAGATGTCTCTCCTGTACAACTTTTATATTAATATGATCAGGTCAATGAAACCAGATGTTTGGCCGTCCTTAAACTTTCAAAATTAACATCTAATTCATTGTTCATCCCAAGCTGAGGTTGCCTGATTAGGACCAAAAATGAATTACAAGTTCAGGAAAAGTGATATCAATGACAAAAAAGCAAGATTAAATATTTTCACAGTTGTGTCCTAATCACAACAATGAATAACACATCCAATCTTCTCTCTTTTTTTTTTTGGGAACTACGATCTTCTCTAATTTATACTGTTCTCTCTATTTTAATTTGGAAGCACAACAACGAATGGGAGTTAAGCTTACGCAAGTGATATTGTTGGAAGAAAAACTAAAAAGATCATTGGTTTATCAACTCATACTTGGTCTTGATTAACCTATCGTAATTAACATCTAGCTCTTATAGAATCTAGCCACAAAGTGTATGCCGTCACCTAGATTGTGGAGTATGCCGTAAATAAAACATAAAGATGTCGACTAATCTAAGCGGACTGTAGAATAAGATATGTATGCCGTAAGCAAAACATAAGAAGGCTACAACACGACATCTACCCCGTTTTCAAATTAAGCGATTGCCTAAAATACTAACATGCGAGGCGAGAGAGTTTTCGGCGAGGGTCCTACCTTTTTGGATTAACCGCATGTTCGATCGTGGACGTAAAGCCCAAAACCTAACTGCCAAGCCAAGGTTCATGGCCGCTTCCGCATGTACTTCCCTGAAGCTTATTGATCCTACTGCGGCCTCTGGCTTTTTCTCAGCCTGAACGACTATTGTGGTGTGGATCGGCTGGACTGTGAACGTAAAGAACAAACCGAAGATCATGCGCTCGGCGATAGCGCCCTCTGCAGGGACGTCCTGATTGAGGAATAATGGATTGTGGCGATGGAGAACCCGCTCAAGGAACAGCCAGAAAATCAGGCCCGAAGATCTCGCCCTCGCCAATGGCCTAATTGCCACCGAAGCGACAACCTCCTCAAGCGATCCTGGGTGATCCGATTGACCCGCTGGTGTGCAACGAACCTTTCAACGACTTGGCAGGGGGCGGCGATCGTCATGACTACCCTAGGCCTGTGACTCCTACATGAGATGGGCAAGTGAGGGGTACGGTGGGAGATCCGAGCGATTATAGACGTCTGATTTGCGGTAGTCATCTGAGGATGAATTTCTATCCATTGGATTTGTAAAAGGGGTTTTTTGTTGTACAATTAGTGGTGTGTTTGTAGTTTAGTTTATGACTGTTAGGGCTAATTATTTGTGTCGACATAGATTAATTTTGACTCGCTCTTTTAAGTGGTAGAGATAGAGATATATATGCCGACACTCGTCGGATATTTCAAAAGAAAAAAAAACGTCCATCATGCATGGTCGTGCGTACGTGGATCATTGCAAATTGATCGGCCGGGTCTACTCTTTTAATTTGTGTGATCTTCTCTGATCTAGAACACGATCCCATTGGGCCAGTTTGAGTTCCACATGGACTGCATTGCCAGTTGGTTATTGATGGAGTCTAACACAACGGGTTCGTATCGTCTGACATTGTTCTACACCATCCAACTAATAATCTACAGTCCTTAATTAGTTTAGTCTAACAGTTCTCTATTTTTGACAAAATCTCAGGCGGCAAGCACACTTTCTCGCTGGTGTTGAACCACTGCTTTGCTTGCCATTGTTCAAGTACGTAATTAGCTCTTCAACGAAAGTGCTTGCAATGAAATTTGAAGTGCTACTAAGTAAGTAATTTCTTGACAAAAAGTATTTAGTTTTTTTTAAAAAATACACCAAAGTATTATTGCAATCGAGAACTAAAATTTGCCGTCTGATAATGTCCATTATTTGACCAAGTAAAATGATACCCAAATCAGGTGCCACGTCCTAGCTAGCTAACCCATCAAATTGTGTGGTCATTTGCATTACAACAGGTGCCAAATAAACTTAAGCAGGCATCAATTCGCTGCCATCAGAATGACCCAATTTTGTAGCTTAATTGTCCGGCTGTTAGACTATACTAATCATAAGCCATAGATTATTGGATGGACGGCACATAGCGCAGCAATGTCACACCGTGACATTGCTTTGCAATGGCAGACGATACGAACCCCTAACACAACACGTACGTGCCAACTGGCAATGTACGGCATAACACAACACACACTAGCAAGTGTCAACTGGGTAGTTCAGTTCTCCCCAACCTCTCGATGACTGAATCTACATATATATACTAGGTCTCAAAGTGCAGGTAATAGACGCCATGATCGTTATTTGAGCCCAATTTTCTTCATCATACTAGTGCTTACGGTCGTCCAACGATGATTATTTAGTACCAGTCTCCACCAGTGTGACCCATTTATATATGGCTCGGCTCGGGCACCTAGCTTAGCTAGTGTGTCTGATCATGGATTTAATATGTGCTGGCCAGCAACTCCATTGTCATGATGAGCGATGAAACAGAAATTGGTTCCAAAGAACGCTCTTCAGTGGTCATAATATCGCCATGAGAGTACAACAGAAGCGGCGTGTCAAGTAGCACCTGCAGGCAACGGCTATAAAAGACGAAAAGAAGCAGTGTACACTACGGAAAAATCAATCTTTACTATGTGCTTTGTTTCGGGCACACGGTAAAGATGGTGTTTGCCGTGTGCTAAATTAAAACACACGGCAAAAAAAAATTGGCACACGGTAAAGATGGATATTTACCATGTGTTTATCTTGACACATGGCAAATACGCTTTTTGCCGAGTGTTTTTTCCCTAACACTCGGCAAAATATAAATTTAAATAATATTTAAAATCGTAAATTAATTCAAATAAAAAAATTTTAAACTACAAAGTTGTATAACTTTTGAAGACTTATAACTTTTATTTTGATCATTTGTTTATTACTCCATTTAGTCCAAAATGTTATTAATAAAATCTCATAGTCTTATATAGTTTCATGAAACATTAAATAAGACATATAAGATTCGTGAATAATGTTACTATCACTTTGTCAAATGAACAAATGACCAAAACAAAAGTTGTAGATCTTAATAAGATACAACTTTATAGTTCAACACTTTTTTATTTGAATTAATTTAGTTAATAAAAAACACGTTAGAAAATATATAAATAGGTCTTTGCCGAGTGTTTTTTTCTGGACACATGAAAAACATGGTCTTTGCCATGTGCCCGATATAAGGCACACGGTAAAAAGGTAAAATATAAAAATAGTAAACACGGGGTGTAGTCACAAATTAATGTATGATACAGTGGTAGGGGGCTTTACACACGAAGGTGAGGTTCTTGGGTTCGAATCTTGACGGGCGCACTTTGTCACTAGCACGCGAAAAAATGCCGTGACTTGTGACTTAAGATGAGAACAGGCTGGCAGGGTTTTTGGCGGGTCAAAAATTTTTTTTTTGCTATTTTTTATGTTTTTTACGATTTATATTTTACCGCAAAGGCTGAGAAGGCTTTCCCGTAGTGGTAGGAAGTAGGATGTGTGTACGAATCTTGCAATGTACTAGTGCCAATAACTGTATGTGCGCACTTTGTACAATGCAATTATCTCAACAGAAAGAATTTAATACTCATCAGGCTGGTGGATCATGCTCTGGTGGTGTACAACACAAATAAACAGCATTGTTTAGAGAGAAATAAAAAGAACACTCTCAAAAAGCTACACCATGCATGTTCTCGACGTCCGGCGCTTTGTACAAAACTCAAAACTCATGACTCAGACTCGACTTGCGACAAGCTCGGCTCGAGTCGACTTGTTTTTGTTAAGAATAAAATGCACCGTAGGTACCTAAATTATTTAGGAATTATTATCTATGTCCATAAACTCTCAAATTGATCATATGGGTCCCTAAACTATATTCGGATGATCATCCAGGTCCACGAACTTTATAGTAACCCCGTAAGTCTATGATCTATTTATTTTGTGTCAACCAGGTCCACACCGCTGCTGCCCACCCGCTCGCTTTCCACGTATGACCCAACCGCTGCAAAAGCCGCTCTATTCTTGCACCCCGAGCCTACACGACGACGCCAGCTAGCAGCCGATGCACTCTACTCGTAGCAGGCTCACTGTCCGTATCGAGGCCCGTGCCCATGCCCATCGATCGCAGGTATGCATGTCTGCTCGTCAGGCGGTGACGACATTAGCATGTCATGTGCAAACGGTATCACACACGAAAGGCTGACTGTCATTGCGGGTAAAGGGCAGTTCATCCTTGTGGGTAATGTGTAACAGGCACAGAAAGGCGAGGCTGCGAAGGGGAGAGCGAGGTCGGATGGGAAGGCGAGGCCACGACGAACATAGCGCACCTGCTGCTACCTGACATCGTTGTGTAGCCTCGATAGTGCCTGCATGAAGAGTGGTTGTGCGGTGGTGGTGGCGTGCGTGAAGAGCGGTTGTGCGGCGGCGTGGCGAATGGAGAACGGCTAGGCATTATGGATCTAATTGATACAATATAAATAGATCAGTAAAAAGTTTGTGAACCTAGATGATCATCCGAGAATAGTTTAGGGATCCAAGTGGTCACTTTAAGAGTTCATGGACCTATATGACCGTTACTAAATAGTTTAGGGACATGTGATGCATTTCACTCTTTTGTTAATGAGTCAAGCCGAGCTTATAATTTAACTCGTCAAATTTGCGAGCCGAGTCAAGGTGGCTTGCAAGCGGCTCGTGAGCTTAACGAGCTCTTAAAGACTCATATAAAATAAGATCAATAGTGGTAAAATATAAAATATTATGCTAATATTTAATTACCTTAAGACCTATTTCAAATTGAGTTATATTTATAAGCTAATTTTCATTATATATTATATTCTTAACTATTTTATACTTAAATATTTTATCTTATTATTCCCTCCGTTCATATTTATATGTCATTCTAAGGTTTCTAACTTTTATTCAGTTACATGTCATTCTCGCTTTCTAATGCACCTTTCTCTCTTCTCAATACAATATTCT
The DNA here is from genome assembly GCA_030378355.1 of Eleusine indica. Classification (NCBI taxonomy): domain Eukaryota; kingdom Viridiplantae; phylum Streptophyta; class Magnoliopsida; order Poales; family Poaceae; genus Eleusine; species Eleusine indica. The sequence goes on from CM059494.1 coordinate 55,612,716, forward strand.
CTTTTCCCACTACATTTCTATCTCTATCTCTCTCCTTTTCGTTTTCAGTGCACCCATCTTTTTACTTCTCTTTATTTTCTCGTGTCCAACTCTAAAATGACATCTAAATATGAACGGAAGGAGTAGAATTTAGTGTTTGAATTATAATGTGTTTCTGACTCATGAGCCCAACGAGCTAGCTTGAGCTAACTACCGAGTCGAGCGAAGTTTTGAGCTCGGTTGTCTAACGAATCTAGTCGAGTATACTTTTGACTCTTCCACTTCCATGTTTCAGCAAGAATGCGGCGGCTCACCAGTCACCACCACAGCCACAGGCAGGGTCACCTGTCCAGGTCCAGCTGCAGCAATATCTGGCAAAACAACGTTAGTCAATTATTAGTTTGTTTTGTTCAATCAAGCGATAATACTCACTACCGAAAAACTGATAAATGTCAAGTGTTCATGTGTTTGCCGAGTGCTTTGTTTTAGACACTCGACAAACATGCTCTTTGCCGAGTGTCTAGAATATGACACTCGGTAAAATACTATGAAGAAAAGGCACCACCTGCTTGTTATTGGGCCACCTTTACAAGAGGTTTTTCTTTTCCTGTTTACATCCCAATCTACAAGAACAGGGTAGCTCCATTCCTCATGTTCAACAAGTACTCAGGTTAGGTGTGAGTATCTCTACTCCACTAATGATGTTTCTCTCTTTTCATGGTCCTAAAAATTAGTCATAGTTTGGGAGTGTTTTACATTCCTGACATAAATAACATACCAGATCAGCCCCACTAGCTTATACATGTTGTACAGCTAGGTGTATGAGATCAGCCCCACTTCGGTATTTTGGCTGCATAGTGCTTGATCAACCCAGTGCATGGCTCTTTTTCTATACAATGTGTTCTACTATCCCTTATTCATTTTTTGTTCTTGTTATTAGTATCTTAGATCTGCTTGTGCAAAGTATTCATGTGTCCCTATGCATGTCATGTCTTTCTTAGTTTCTAGCAATCAGTTCTGCTTGTGTGAGGCTGCAGTGAATATATTGAATGAACAATTTTACAGGAGAAATACATGCATGATATATTCTGAGGTGGCCGACACAGTTGCATGCAAGCACCTTTATCTCTCTTTTTTTAATATGAAATAAGTTTTGTCGAGTGCATTTGTCAAGACACTCGGCAAAGCTTTAATCTTTACCGGCAAAGTGTCGTGATAGAGGCACTCGGCAAGAGTCATCCAAACACTCGGTAAAGTGGTTACCGAGTGCACGACAGAAAACACTCGACAAAGATCTCTTTATCGAGAAATTTTTTACCGTGTGCTGTTTACCGAGTGTAACACTTTGCCGAGTGTTATGGGCACTCGGCAAAGCACGACTTTCCGGTAGTGACCATACACGAAAGCAAAGGACGAAAATGTTGGATGGGAGCACAACGTGCCACGTGATTGGAAGTTGGAACCATGTTGATCAGTGCGTCGATTAATTGGAGTGAGAGACAAGTGTGTTGAGGATCAGACAGGAAAACAAGAGGCAGGATGGTGAAATGGACAAGAGCATCATCGCACTCCATCAGACTCCTGGTGCTGAGTCGGAGGCGCCCAATACGCCACAGAGCCCTTGCTGCCGCTGCCTCTCGGTCTTCATGAACATCACTCCATCAGACTCCGGTGACTGCAACCTCCGCCGCCTCTACCCAAACCGCAGAACCAATGCTGCCTCGGCCTCTCAGCTAGCCTTCATGAACACTAGTTACATCGTCGGCCGGCGACGGCGATACTGGATGACACCGATAATCTTCTTCCTAATCCCATCGATCCGATACGCATGCCGATCGCATGCGGGGTCACCCTAACCCAAAAATCTTCTATACATTATTCTTACCTGGTAACTCCCTCGTGCCCGTCACAACGGCTAGCGTAGGGCGATGGCGCTACTGCTAGCGAGGACGAACCATCTCTCGACCACTTGTTACCAACTGCGTGATGTAGCTAAGGGCTCCTCGGTGCTAGTGCAAGTGTCAACTGGGTAGTTCAGTTCTCCCCAACCTCTCAATGACTCAATCTACATATATATACTAGAATCTCAAAGTGCAGGTAATAGACGCCATCATGACTGTTATTTGAGCCCAATTTTCTTCATCATACTATTGCTTACGAGATCCATATGATGATGTAGTAGCAGTCTCCACCGGTGTAACCCGTTTATATATGGCTCGGCTCGGGTACCTATCTACTAGCAGTGTGTGTAATCATGGATTTAACGTGCTGGCCGGCAACTCCATTGTCATGGTGAGCGATGAAACAGAAATTGGTTCCAACGAACGCTCTTCACTGGTCATAGTATCGCCATGCTGCTCTACAGATGGGGCAAGTATTGTTACCCTGTCGCAGCCACGGCGCGATGCAGCTTCGGTGGAACGCGTGTGCGCACCCGGGCCAAGCAGATCACGCACGACGACGAGTGAGCATGATGATGATGATGATCAGGAAGCAGGAGCAGCTGGTAATAATAATACGGGACGTCGTCGACGGTCTCCATCAGCCGGTCGACGGCGAGCAGGTGGTCTCGGTGTTTGCGCCGGCGGCGGAGACAGGCACGCACCTCGGTGAATAGGGTGAACAGCATGGACGCGTACATGAGCGCCAGTATGAAATAAATAGATCGCCAAGTCCATCGTCGTTTCCCCGACGTCCATGCATGTGTATGTATGTATTAGAGAAGACGGCCTCGATCGAAATTTCTTGCTATCGCGATTTCTTTCATCTGGTTACATATAATTTTGCGTGAACAATTATTGTTAAATGATCGAGGCAGGTAGGTGTAGTATATAATCCGGTCGATCGAGTCTGTGTTGGAGTAGGGAACACAACATCTGTCCGACTCGGGATATATATATGTATTAGGCACGTCGTCGGATCCTGCTTTGGCGCCACCAAGGAGGAGGAGGAGGCAGGAGAAGAAGAAAAAGGCCCACGAATCTCATCAAAGGCAGCAGTCGTGGGGGAGCTGCTGGACTTTGTGTCGTCATCGTACCGCCGGAAAAAACAATGCCACGTCAGACTGCGGCGTGCATTGCCGACTGCTTCCTCGCCCACAGCATCACCTGCCCACACCCTCCACACGTACGATATGTAAAAACACTCTCTGCACGTGTACCTGTCCAACAGCTAGCAGGATATATCGGAGCTGCTTCCTGTCAACTTATTAAGACGCAGTGTGACAAATCAAATCCAACTCATCTGAGGACGCCGCCGGTAGCAGCTAGTATTGCACTAACAAAGACCCCGTTCCTTCTTTAGACACGGGTGCAATGTTTTACTCGTGATGCTGACCGGGACAGACAAACGTGGAAACTGAACATGCTTTTCTCTCATATAAATCACTTGAGCTGAGTCATCACCGTGTATGTCGATCATGATACATGTCTCAACTCTGGAGACGGCCTCCAATCCTAGCGGCTCGCGTCGCGGTGCGGTCCTCACGCAGAGTAGTACTATATATACTATTAGCTTTGTAGACTTCCCAAACTAGGGAATCTCCAAGAAGAAAAAAATAACCATCCTGACAGCCGGCCAAGGAACTTGATTGGTAGTTTTAGCTGGTCCCTGAGTTCTGCTGAGCATTGTTTCGGGTGTCCTCTCGTTATGCCCAACAACGACGATGCTTCTCTGCGAGCCAGCAGATGACATGTCGTTATCTCTTTGGGATTCTTAAAGAAGCCTCTTGTGGACAAATCTTTTTCAATTGATCATCATCAACATTTTGTCCGTACATACTTGTAGGCTTAACACTGGTTTGTGGTTTATTATATATGCATGGCCACATTTACTTTGTTGGGCTACAAGATAATAATTGTGCTACTTCCCTCTGCACTTTAATTTTGTTGTGTGTGTTTGCTGTCTCGTTACCGGCTCTTTTGGTTCTATCTTGCCCTTTTCTGCAGTTCTCGTCACAATTAGGTGAACAAACTAATTGAAACCTGACAACAAAATTGAGATTTTTCGCTACAGTCCACAGAGAATGGTGCTTTTGTTTGCTCCTCTCCCTCTTTCTACACTTTGTGACCGCCGGAGCTACATGTCATTTCTCTCTTTTGGAATATCCCTGATAATTTGTTGCCTACATATTCCATGCTGATGAGCATCCGAGTCATCGCTGATCGATCCTCAGGATGCCACGAAGAAATCATTGCGCCGTTTCTTAATAAAAGAAAAAGAAAAAAGAAATCATTGCGCCAGAATATGTGGTACGTGCCGTTTATTGGTAGGAACTGGCTATACTATTCCGACGTGACAGAGTGACCCATGCTTCGAGAATGGCCACACAACAAACTCGGTCGTTCACAGCCAGCTCCAGATAGTGTCTGTGCAACCTGCCACAGCTTAAACGAGGGAGGCTCCTTCACCCCTCACGTTGGCATCAATCTCTGATTAACATCCAGATATCTTATCACAATTAAAATCTAATACCAAATAAAAAAGCATGACGGTTTCAAAATCTGTCATTCCCACCCATGACGCAATATTTTTGCAGCATATGAGATACTTATTTCACTATTATGTCTCTATGAATTTGTCCCATGGATTGCTCCATGATTAAGCCGTGCATAAGTTGAGCGCGTTGGTTCTAGAGATGAATGGAACCACAAAGTCGGGCCATGTTAGGTGCTACTTTCTCACGAAATATACCACATGCACCGAGTGAATGGATGGAGCTAGAATTCTGAGCCATATTCATTGCTCTACTCAAGTCATGCCCGGGGAACAAAAAACAAATGTCATAATCAACAATAGCGTAGTATAGTGTTAGTTAAATTTAATATTTTCAATTCACAAATTTTGAAATAAATACAAACAAAGAAACGAATAGTGCGTACATTACACAAAAGGGGAGATAATGTTTTCTAACTCCATTTTTCAATGCATGACAATTAGTTTCCATTAAGAAAACAATTCGGTTACCTTTTACAGTGTAAGTTTTGTGTATCATGTTTGTACATTTCTTGCTTCCCATAGTGATTAGAAATAATTATGACAAATCTTGCAGGTACATAAGTAAATACATTGATAAGATCAAATATCTCTCTTATATATGTTGCTTCGAAGATGTTAGCAGTATTTTTTCTATATTATTTCACGTTAAGAAGGTTTGATAGGGTAGTTGATGGTTTTCTCATCCAATTGGATGGCTAGATCTGCATGTGGCAACACGACTCAATTTCATCTGAAGTGCATATTTATCTGATGTCTCTATTATTGATGTCAAAATAAATTTCTTTCCTCTCCTGCAATATCACATCATCGAGAGAGTGTGTCACACTCAAATGCAGAGATAAACACATCAAGATTGACTCCGTGTGAATTCTAAACAAACTTGGATACTTGTTTGTTGCATGGCTGACAAATGTAGCCCACGGTGGGAGACGATCTTTCTCGTTTGCTGTACAGACAGCATGGTGATCAGTTGCAAACAATGTTATTCACTTGATCTTATACAGAAAATTTGAGGCTAATAGGAGATCCCATCATATAAACAAGGCTACCGAGCCGCCATTATACAAGATCCATCCCACGCAGGCATGAGTCATTCCAGCGGTCCAAACTCCATGGAACAGGCTGTCTTTTGACTCAGCACAGAGGATGGGATCAGCATTGCCGGGTTATAATGTTAACAAAAATCACATCACATCGCAATGGAAGGCAACTTACCAACTTGCTTTACTTATCGCTCCACAAAGTAACGAGGAATTGAAACGACGATTTCGTTGCCTAAAACGATAGTAAGTAGTAATTTATTTCACAAGAGAAACTAGAATTGGAGACCGGCGAAGAGAGGGACCAATAACGTGTGCTGCTGTATGCCTGTATCCCGATGGCGACAAGATGTGCTAGCTGTGCCAGCATGTGTCGAGTCAAGCTGAATTTGGTTCAAACACGATAATTATCAACAAAAAAAAAAAACCGGCAAGATGTGGTTGGGAAGCATATCCTCTCCTGCGATGCGGTGCGTCGGAAACGCGGCGGCAACGGCATCATCGGCAGGGTCATTATCGTCAATCCCATTAGGGCATTATTACGCGGACTAATTGCCTATTCTCTCTCCCTGTTCACCTCACCTCCTGGCTCCTTCTTCCCCCCTCGGCCTCGTTATATAAGAACAGCCCGCCGCACAAGAAGAAATCAAACCAAAAGTCCAATACAAACGAGCTCTGAGCTTCCTCTTCAATCTCTCTTCCTCTTCGTGGAACCTGAAGGTATGCAATCCACTCCTCTCTGTCGTTTTTTTTCCTCATCTCAATTCAGTTCAGTTCACGCTAAGAATCGCTAGGATGGCGCATTACGCTTAGTTGCTTATAGATTCTCTTCCTGTTTACTATCTGCTTCGATTCGTCGCCTGTACGAGCAGATACATCGATTGTTCAGGGGTCCTAATCTTGTGCAGATTCAGAAAAAAAAAAGGGGCGGCTTTTCTTGATTTCCATAGTGTTCAATTACTTGTACGCCAAATTGTGCCTATAGCAATAATCGGACCCCAGTAGGTGTACAGCCTATAGCAATCTGAAGGTTGCTAAGCGTTTGGGTTTGGAACGGTGCAAATTTTCCTGAGTCGATGGCCACATCCCCTGTTTACTTAATACATTTCCTCGTTACCTACCTGTTTCAGATTCCCTTCAACAATCTTATTACTTGTTAATTTATCGGGGGCAGAAAGTTGGTACCTTCTTTCTGATGGTTGCCAGGGGTGTCCTCACGCTGCCATGTGCCTTGCCCCTTATCCTGACATGCCTGCCAATTATTGCGCAATTTTGTGTTTTGATTACCTGAATAGAATAGTATTCTCTAGGTGCCAGAGGTCCGGCAATGAGATTGTAGCAAGTGTGCATGTTTCGGTTCACCAGATCCCTCTGTAATCTTCTCTCTAGTTTACTGCTAATCCCATCTGTGTTCTTCAAACAGATTTCAGAACAGAACAATGAATACTGTATTACCAATGTGCATAGAACTTGGTTGGTTATTATGCCCTTTTAATTCCATGTCTAACATCAGTTTCATTGTCAGTTAAGTAACACAAAGTTGATGACTTGTGTAAATATTTTGGAGCCTTCAACTGCTGAATCTAATTTTTCCTCCTCTTTTGAGCAGATAACACCACCCATTACAAGTTAAAACATCAAGGAATGCTGAAAGATGTGCTTTCATAGAAGAGATTTTGGCTACCAGATAAAGGAGATCGCTGCTCCACAAGGGCTGCTGGTCTGTTCAACACTTGATGTGAGCGACCACCTTACTTGCATCAATTCTACGGCATTCAGACTCCGACACGACCAAGCCATAAGAATATTGTTCACCGCCATGGACCATGACATGGGGGAGGAAGGCTAAATCATTGCAGCCCACCTGATTAACGGCCAGAAGATAGCCCTGTTGTTTATACTGTTTGAAGGCATGGAGAGTAGAGGAAAGATTTTGATGGAGCGGTATGAGTTGGGGAGACTGTTGGGGAAAGGCACATTTGGCAAGGTGCACTATGCAAGGAACCTTGAGTCCAATGGGAGTGTCGCCATAAAGATGATGGATAAGGACAGAGCACTGAAGGTTGGGCTTTCGGAGCAGATAAAACGGGAGATCACAACAATGCGGTTGGTAGCACATAAGAACATTGTCGAGCTTCATGAGGTCATGGCAACACGGAACAAGATCTACTTTGTTATGGAGTATGTGAAAGGTGGGGAGCTCTTTGACAAGATTGAGAAAAGTGGCCGGCTCACAGAAGAAATAGCGCATAAGTATTTTCAGCAGCTTATTAGTGCAGTGGATCACTGCCACAGTCGAGGTGTATTTCACCGAGACTTGAAGCCTGAGAACCTGCTGCTGGATGAGAATGAGAACCTGAAGGTCTCAGACTTTGGGCTGAGTGCACTTTCAGAATCAAGGAGACTAGATGGCTTGCTCCATACGACGTGTGGAACCCCGGCATATGTAGCTCCAGAGGTGATCAGCAAGACAGGCTATGACGGTGCAAAATCAGACATATGGTCTTGTGGTGCTGTCCTATTTGTTCTTGTTGCTGGTTATCTCCCTTTCCAAGGACCAAACTTGATGGAGATGTATCGGAAGATACAACATGGTGATTTCAGGTGTCCCAGCTGGTTTTCACACAAACTCAAAAAGCTGCTGTACAAGATCCTGGACCCCAACCCAAACACAAGAATTTCAATCCAGAAGATAAAAGAGTCTACATGGTTCCGAAAAGGTCCTAGTGAAACCCGTGCAGTAAAAGAGAGAACTCCTAGTGAAAATGCCATCACTAATACTACTTCAATACATGGTACCGCAAGGCGCAAGAAGAATGCTCCTGAAGATGTGAAGCCCCTGACCGTGACAAACCTGAATGCCTTTGAAATTATCTCACTCTCAGCAGGGTTTGATCTGTCTGGCTTATTTATTGAAAAGGACTGTAGAAAGGAGACAAGATTTACATCAGATAAGTCTGCCCCAGCTATCATCTCAAAGCTTGAAGATGTCGCCAAGACCCTGAATCTTAGGGTTAGGAAGAAGGACAATGGTATAGTCAAGATTCAAGGGAGGAAGGAAGGAAGGAATGGTGTCATGCAGTTTGATGCAGAGATTTTTGAGATCACACCTTCCCATCATCTTGTTGAGCTGAAACAAACAAGTGGTGATTTCATTGAGTATCGGAAACTATTGGAAGAAGGCATCCGGCCAGCGCTGAAAGAAATAGTCTGGGCCTGGCATGGGGATGATCAGCAACGGAAGCAAGAGTAGCTTCCGTGTATCAATTATTTCATTATTTTTGTTCCGGAAAAATGTCTCAGAGTTGTTTTCTTATATTCAAGCTTTCTGTTTAGAGCTATACTGCTATTACTATCCTTGTTGGACTGGAAGAGCACATGTTGAGAAACTGAAGTATTGAGTTGTGTTTTTATAAGTATCTATGTTCTGTAATTTCTGTCACTACTACTGATGGAATAATTGCATTCTGAAAAGCGTTTATACATTGAAACAAAACAACTTGTTTACTCTGCTAATAGCTTCTCTGGGTGAAATACTGGGGTGCACTATAAGGAGAGAGATCTCATATGAACTATGTATCTGCATATGAGGTCAATGATTAAACTATAACCGTTCCAGCACTCAGCAGCAACAGTCAAAATTGCTGAAGTCAAATTTTGCTAAATGTGATTTGCATTTGCTACAAGAAGACTGCTTATGTTCTTTAATTATGTTTGGTATTCAAATGATTTTGTCACTAAATTGAACGCATTAATCCGTTGTAGTACTTGTCATGCATTTGAATATAAAAGTCCGTGCTGTGCTTTAAGCACATTTTCCCAATGATAGACTGCCGTTCAGAAGGAAAAAAGAGCAGGTACAGCTTGGTCAATCTACATGTTGAGCAAAAATTATAAGGAAACGTGGATACTGTGGATAAGTTATAAATGAAGTGATCAGGTACATGCACCTTCATAAAGAAACCATTGTAAGTATAATAAACACGAAGATATGAAATGATGAAAAGTGCATCACATGTTGATAAGTTTAATCTTCTGGCAATATTTAAATTCCATTTGTGAACAAAATAAAGTGTCCCTATCAACCGGGATTCAGGCTACATTCGCCAGCTCCATTTACACATACCAATTGAACCACCAAAAATATTTTCCCAGTGATAACATTAGTAATTGGATACGTCAAATGTAGATCCAATCCGATTAGTTGCATCGAACCAATTGCTGTTATGCCAAGTTGTAACTTTTGTCCTTGATGAGGAGCCATGATAGATACCTGATGTGATGTCTCTCCAACAAACAAGAGACCAAGATGGTGCTACAGATAAAAAATTTCGTGCTTTCAACTTGTAAATATTCTTGTTTATTTTCGGTTCATCTGTACCGCCGTTAGATCTGTATTGCTAAACAAAACCAAGCTGGTCGGCGTTACGGCGTAATTTTTTTATGAACATATAGTTATCAAGCTTATCCACAAGCAAGAGATAAACTGATGCTATAGATGAATTTTTCCTGTTTTCAACTTGCAGATTTGCTCGGTTGTCTTCAGTGGTTTGGCTCATCTGCACAGCAGTTCGACTTGGTTAGAATAAGCTAAGAAGGCAAATTAATTGACTATATTGTTATGCATTGTTATTGATATGGCTGCACCATAGTCTATCTATAGTGTGATATTTACCTCTACTTTTTGTAGATTTGGGCTTAAATATGCCGAAAGCATATACAAAATGTTAGTAGCTATCTGTTCATCTGTTCTGTCAGTAGCTATCTGTTCATCGTTTCAAGCAGACTCTATCTGTTCTTTTCTAATGCTTGAGATTCAAACTGATTGAGATGACTAGTATCTAAAGCATTGAACCCTTTGCACTTGTTTGATCTCTACATTTCTTTTAAAGTTTATTTACCAAAAAAAAGCACAGACCGAGCAACCTACAATGAAAGCAAAAAAAAAAAAAACTTTTTAAAGGTGCATACAGCATGTGAGACGGTAACGTATTAATAAGACCAGAAAGTAAATGTACAGAGAAAAATAAGGGAAAGAGGGAACCGAAACTAAACACATGAGCCAAGATGAAAACCAAAGAATAACTAGACAAAGGTAAAAGATACTCCACACAAAAAAAAGATGAAATGTAGGAGTACAATGGAAGTTGACAGGTCTAATCTTCAGGCGGTATTCTTTAAACTCTACTTGTAATGAAAAAGTCCTCATCAACTGGATTCGGAGCAGATCCAACAGCTCGTTTTTCACATTGCTAATTAACCACCAGAAAACAACTGTCCGATAGGTAATATTTAAAATTTATGTGTCAGTTGTGAATCCAATTCAATTAGTTTGTGCAAACCAATCACTGCTGTGCCTAAGGTTCTACCCTTGAAGGATAAAGTAGCTTTCATGTAAGCTGCACATGCACAGATTTTGGAATGATCTGTCTGTCGAGTTGCAGAAATTGCTACTGCTTGCACAAATGTAAAGTCTGTGCTGACGAACTCTTCTGCTTTGTTTTAAGATGCTTTACCGAAAATCTAGCAAATGGCTAAGTTTTTTTTATCTCAAATACATAGAAGGGCTGCATATCTTTGTATTATAGAGAAAAAAAAAGCCCGCACAATTACCATCTCATGCCGGAACCATACATGAGAAAGTCAACACCCTGATACAAAGTTATCACCCGTTACAAATACAAGCGTGACCATACTCCAGCACACTCAAAGATGCCCCAATCCCACCTAGACCCAAAGCCTGGAGTTTTCTTGCTCCAGCCAAACACCACAGGCTATACTCATCTCTAAATTGACGCAAAGCTTCAGACACGGATGGAGATGCACCATCGAAGACACAAACGTTGCGATGCTTCCAGATAATCCATGCTGTCAAGATGATTAGCGAGTTTGCTCCTTTCTTATACTCTTTCTTGATCCTCTTGCTTGTTTTGGCCCACCAATCCGCAAATGATCGTTCTTTTCTTTTAGGGACAGCTCGTTCCATCCCCAGAGGCGACAATATACTGAACCACACTTGCCTTGAGAAAACACAACGGATAAGGAGGTGCTGTTTCAGAATACTGAACCACACTTGCAAACTGCTAAGTGGAATTTCAGATTGTATGTTTTGCCAGACAGGCTATTGAAAGAGACCCATACCAGAGAGGCAGAGAACATGCAGTAGAAACAGAAGATCCGGGATTGGCCAAGTTGAGATTGAGACCAAATCCCATGAGATATTGTACTGGAAGTGACTCTGTCCCGCTTAATTTTTTCTATGTTCCCTTTTAGAGAAATCAGCTGATGCTGAACTTTGTAATAAGCTTAACGCTGTGTGCGGACTCGCAGAGGCGGGAAGTTTCTTTCATTATCTAAAAAAAACGAACAGGATGTTACGAAAACCGAGTTTGTAGAAAGGAACATAATAATAATAATATTTATTATTAAAATTCACGTTGAAAATCACATCAACATTGATGCCTGCTTAAAGTGATTCAAGCGTACTGCAACTGTGATTTGCAAATGAGAACTTCTCAAGCAGACATGTAGCACATGTCTAATACTGCAGTATGCTGCTCTATGCTTCCCTGGGGAGAGCAGTATGCTGCTCGATTCTTGATGTCTGACTAAAGTCCTGCCAGTCAGATCTACTAGCAGATAAATGGTTCATAGATTTCGCTCGATTGTACCATGTCACGAGGGGGCTACTGTTTTCAGATCTTAGCAAGGATCTTAGGAAAGATGTCCAACTAAAGTCCTGCCAGTTATTGTTCCATGTCACGACAGGGGCTACTGTTAATCAGTCAGATCAACTAGCAGATAAGTGGTTGAATGTTGCAGTAATGAGAATGACGTTAATCAAAGTACTATATACATTCATCCATGTTGCATGACTAGTCACTCATTAAGAATTAAGCATGACTAGTCAGCTATGTTGCATGTGGTATCACAGACCAGAAACCCAAGAAAGATGACTTGCAGACACCGAAACATTTCCAGAATCCAAAACAATTCTTGAAAAGGAAGATAAAGATAACATAACATAATCACTTGAACAGAATAAAGGTACATGCTTGGAATCCAAAAATCTTTAAGAAATTTCCATGACATTTTGTATGTGCTTTCTGCATATTTAAGCCCAAATCTACAGAAACTAGAGGTAAACATTACACTATAGATAGACTACGGTGCAGCCATATCAATAACAATGCCTACATCAGTTCGTTAAAAAAAAATACAATGCACAAAAATTTGTCAAACATCTGTGCTCACAGCAAGGCCAAATAGCCAATGCACTGGACAAGAACAACAGGTAACAATACACCATAAACAAATTTGACATGCAAAAGAAGACCACCTCTGCAAATATCATCAAGTATACCAGAAATCCAACAAGAGAACTTACAAGCAGGGTAGCAGCCCAGAAACAGAAACAATTCTTCAAAAGGGATAAACTGAAAGCAGAACATCTTTTCAACAGAACAAGAGAAGCAGTCCAAATGCCTTCAGAAATTTCCAGGTTCCAGCTACCAACATTGAGCATGTGTTTGTAGTGGAAATAAAACCGTGCAAAGCTGAACTCAAATCTCATGTCTTAATTCTCTACTCCCAACATTGCACCAACTCAATCTTATACAATACAAGGCTCGAAACATGAACAATTTTGCACATTTACTTTAGCATATAATCCACACATTACAATTGCCGCCGTATTACAAACCAACACGAACGTATAACCACAACAAGATTGTGCCATTCCACCTCTGTGGCCATCAATCAGCAAGATATGAATAAGTTACAGACCTTCGTCACCGCGCCTTATCAGATTCAGATTTCGCTGGTGGCGCAACAAGGGTCCGCCAAAGGTACCGCCCACTTGCCATGTCCACCATAGTCCAGAATCCTGATTTCACAGCTGGTCCAACCTAAATTTGCGTACAAAATATCTTTTTAGATTACCAATTAATTCTCATCAAAGAAACAATAGAGTAGCTTTGAAATTTGGACACGAGGGGAACCATTGGCTGATGATTTAGTATTAAAACCAAAGATGTCGTATCAAGTGACCATGGATTGTGCAGCGTGCATCAGTACATGCTTATTAATTTTTAGTCCATTTAGCTCTTGTTTCTATGCAGCTTTCTTTTTAACAAATTCTGATACTAGACACCACAAAAGTTCATGCACAGGCTATAGTAGAATTACTGTCAGTCTGAGTGGACGTGGATGGGTGCTATGATCAAGATTCCAAGAACTGCAGGCTCTATTTAAGCAACTGTTTTCTTTTGTTTCCCTTCTGAATGTGCATTAGCTCTAGTCAGTTCAATATATTCGCAAAGTCCCAAAATAATATTATTGTCAGAGAGAGGATGGCGGCAATGCCAATCAAGATTCCTCCAAGTACTTCAATTTCTGATGAATTGTAACACTACAGGGATCTACTGAAGCAACTGCCATTTTGTGTTCTGAATATGCAATTGTTCTAATCATCGGATGGTGTCCATGAAGTTCCAATCCCATAATAGGAGTGCTGGTTAATCTGAGCAAAATATAACCATGCTAATGATTATTATGCATATACAAGCGCAAGACTAGCTTATCCGTGACAGGTTTGTAACAGTTGAACAATTCAAATAAGCACGGAAATGCTACCATAAAAGCTGTTTGGGTACTAATTTATCATCAGGCATCATCTTTCCAGCCATCGTGGATGCTGGAAAAATTATGTGCGGTCATTATATAGTGGAATGGAGAAGAGAAGCAAGGCCGTAGCAGATAGGAGAAGCATAAACCATGGATGGACCGACAGTTCAACTTGCTATGCTCCTGGTTACTAGAAATTTCCCTTGTAAATACTAGAGCTAGAGGTGGCATTGCAAGCAGGGCCTTTTTGCTCAGGTAAGAAGCTAAGCTAAGATTTTCCTTCGAAAAATGAAGCTAAGCTAAGAATAGTAGGGGGAGGAGGAGGAAGGGGAAAGGCAGTACCTTGGAATGGAGGGGCACGGCGGCCCTGGGGGATCCCGAGTCGTCGTTGTCGTCCTGGAACTGGTCAGGGTCGGCGTTGATCCCTCTGATGAGGAAGAAGCCGGCGATGGTGGCGGAGAGAAAGATGAGGATTACCCGCAGCGGGCACATCTCTACCTCTGAAAATTCCCTGCTTGCGGATCCCTGAAGCAACGACCGACCGAATTAATCAATCAAACGGAGGCCGCGGCTTGGTGGTGGCAGGACAATGCGAGGAGGAAGAGGGAGCAGGGAAGAAGGGAGGGGAATCAAATCCAATTCGGTACTCAACCCAACAACTCCTCCCACCCTTTTCTTTTGTCTTCCCCCTAATCCCGGCCACCTAACGCCTCGGAGGCTCGGACTCTTTCTAGTACTTATTTTACTGGTGGAGTAGAAAGGAAAGAGCTTCGGATTCCGAGGCGAGGGTCGCAGCAGCCGGAGGAAGAAGATGAAACGGCAAATTTCTCAGCGCGTTGAGAAGAAAGGAAAAAATGGAGGCTCCCGTGTTTTTGTTTATTTTCTCTATTTATTGTGGGCGCCCGGCCCGACCAGATCAGAGCGATGGCCATGTCAAAACGCCTTTCCGGGCCCGCTTGTCAGTCACCTATACGATGGTCGTTAGTTGGTTCCCGCTCGCATCGCTTATTTCTTTGACCCGTATACCCTCCTCCGTCCGTGTCGACCGGGCACGTGCTTTTTGTAATGTTCAATTCAATCCTATTTTCCGCTTCACAACATGGCACGCAAAATTCTCAGCAGAATGACCACTTTGCCCTGTGCTCTTCTTTTTACTTTTCCTAGAGCTTGCTCCCTTTGATTTAGGGTGTGTTTGTTATAGTTTCAGATTCACCTTGAATCAAAAATATTTTTAAATTCTTTCTTAGAATGTTTCTCTAGTGAATCTTTCCAATTTTCTGAAAACGTTTGACAAAAATTCTAGATTCAAATTTTTGAAGCAAAATAAACTGATTCATGAATCAGGTGAAACACCATTCTGGGTGATTCAGATTGATAGTGTAAAAAACTTGAAACGTTTCAAGTGATTCACCTCTGAAACGTTTCATCTTTTTACCGTTTAGAAATGATTCAGATGATTCAATCTTAAATCTGAAACAGTGACCATATTCACACACTACGTGTAGAGTGCCAAATTTTCCCACTCGCTTCTAGAAGAGCAAACGAAACGGAGGAGGTGCCAGTTCAGCCTTCCCAATCAGGCAATCATTATTTGGTGTATATATATGTTGGTTGTTGGAAAGTCAAAATTATGCTACAAGTTAGTGGTTGTCAACGACTACAAAACATGGAGACCACTGTCATCTACCATTAGCATATTTTTTATATATAATTATAATTAGCATACTGAGAAGCAGCCACGGATGTACTGACAGACGGCCGAGTCAATGGGTTGCGAAAAACCGAGCGAGCGTAAGCCATGTGCGAGCCCAACCGACCTCAACTGCACTTGGTACCATGCATCTCAACCGAGATGGCCAGCTGAACCTGAACTGCAGGCACCAACCACTCGATCCTGTAAAGACGCCCCTCGCTTTATTTCTGATTCTCTGGACCATACACATGTTGTTGATGATGACTCCACTCCGTACATAACTACATATATTGGTCAGGACATGGATTGAGCTTCTCAGATGGATGTTTGGTTCTTCTACTTCCAATCTTAGCTTCAACGACGGGCCGACGGCCACATGCTGCTGGAAAATGACAGCGGGCGGCTGCACATTACAAGTGGAGATTAGGCCGTCAGAGTGGACGGGCAAGCTGGATTGTAGCGGAATCCTGCTCGTCCTGCACCACAGCACGTATGGCGGCAACGTGAATTCTATTCCATACGACCATACGCATACGAATTTAAAATAGATACAGTAACATTATCATATACTCGTTGCACAATGAAGTTTACGTTATCTATCTTTATGAAATCTATAAGCTATTGGTAGCTAATTAAAGTGAAAAGAGAAGAAACTTGCAAATGCTTACATGAACCTCTAGACAAAAAGGGAGTATAATTCAGTCCATTCTCTTTATGAGTTTATTCCTGATTTTCAACTCTTGTTTTGATAGTTATAAAATGCCAATGCTTTCCCAGCAGGGATATTGCAAATCCATACACCCAGTCAAATAAAATTCTTTCGCTAGAGGCCAAGGCACAAGCACGGAAAACTATTCGTCACATCGCAAACAGTGCTTCTTAAATGCATGACTATGCTCGACCATCCACGAGTGCTAAGTGATGATGGTCACTAGCTAGTGACAAACCAACCACTTGCAAAGTTGCAATCCGTGGCTCCACTATGCTCGGCGGGTTCACCTGTGTCAAGCTACTAGCTGGAAGCACAAGACAAGTTAGGCAGCCTGCGTGCGTGGAACCTGGTGACCGATAAGAGAGGAACCACCCCATGACCAGTGAATCAACCACCACCCACCACTAGCGTCACAACTTTGGAAGTTTGGCTAACTTTTTGTCCACTATACAAGCTGGTGCAGATGGTAGATCAAGCAAGCAGCTTAAAATTCTGCAATAACTTCATTTCAGTCACCGCACCCAAAGATGGATGACGATAAAAAACAATTGAACGTGGTCTCCTAGTAGATACTAGTAAATGCGCTGCCACCACTCAACCAAGTTCCAAATCCACCACCATGCCCTCACGCCTATTCTGCATCAGGTACCACTTGCACATATATAAACGTCAATGATAACATATCATACTGCAAGCCAACCAAGCTACAGTCAACACAGGCATATTTCTGGGCGCACACCAAGCACAAAACGAACGAATAAGCCCTGAAAATCTCACAATGTCACCGCTAATTTAATGCAATCATGAATGAGATTGTACCTCCGCATGGATTTGAGTCCCCACCCATCCCCACTTTGCATTTCATTGAATCTATAAAAAGTTAAGATGATAAAATGCGCCAAAGCATGAAGTGAGAGGCCTCCTAATGAAATGCAAGGACGCATACAGGCGAGTCAGTGCTACTAAACAAAAAAGGAGATCATATATCATTTTTGCATCAAGGAACACAGTCAAGCCTATCTCCTAAACCCCTTTAACAGCAGCAGGAGGCAAGGAAGTCTTGGCTCGATATTTGATTCTATAATGAAGTTCTATGTTGTATCTTTTTCATTGAATGACCACATCGACTGTACATCAGGATTAGATGAAAAAAAGGCACCACCAACGTGCACCCCTCTAGGAGAGCAAAACTGGTCACTTTCCTTAGCTCCATTCCCATTCAGCATAGGATCTTCCCTGCATAAATCATGACCCAACAAGTTATGAGTTGCACCATTCCAATTTTATTGACCAAGGATGATACTTATACACAAACAAACATCAATAGTGATAATGTATTATTATTGTTAACAACCCAGCATGAATCTCACTCAGGAAAGGACTTGGACTAAAAGATAAATCAAATGAAGCACATTTGTATGACTAGGACAGTTCATTCACAGATTGGATAAACTGGAAGAGGAACTGGCAACATTCTGTAAACCTACAGATGAACAGATTCCTGTATACGATGAACAGTACCACACCAGTTTGCTCAAACCGTGAGTGAACATCGCTATGTGTGACTACTTATGTATTGCCTACAATGAAGGCTTTCAATGCCATAAACCTTTTGCAGAATACCAGAAAGGCTTAGTTAATTTCATCACAGAATTATCCTGTCAGCACTTGTACCGAAATCACAGTAAAGACAACCATAACACCGGTGGCAAGACTGAAAAGTTTAGGCACTTGCAGGGCCATGTGGGTGAGTCTGTCAATTTCAAGCCAACAGATTTGAAAATGTAGACCGTAAATTTTTAAACAAGCAAGGAACAGATTGAGGATTGAGTCTAAACCCAAATAATCAAAAGGCCTATCTTGCACCTTGCACAACTGATACAGGTCAATTGCAACACAGGAATTTCCTGGCAATTATGCAGTAAGCTGTAAAACTGACAGAAACAGTATAATGATGAATCTAAACGAAAAAAAAAACTATATTGCATCTTGTGCAACTCAAACATTTGAGAACTAAGTTCACATGCATCAATTGCAACACAGGAATTTTATGGGAATTGTGAAGGATGCAATATGGTTCATACATGGTACATGGACATCACTAAATTCTTGCATAACAAACAGGGCTAAATCGTTAACAGTCAGTAAAAGACCTAGCAGACACCAACCTGTGAAAGAAGTACTGTTTTGGCATTTTTTGTCATGATTAAGGGCTAGCAAGTGTTATAAGATGGTGAATGCTATCTGATACAGAAAGTATGATGCATGCCAAAACTGCTTGAGACTTGGAAGGTGCTAAAATTATATACCATAATTATAAATTATTTAATGTACTAATCAAACATTAGCACTCAGCAACTTATCCACATCTACTCATTTTACATATTAACAGTCAGCAGGATGTTGCACCTCTGCATGCATATCTTTTTTACTGCAATCTGTTTCAATCCTCTGACAGAGTCCTACTGTACTCGCAAGCTAGTTCTGCTAAGTTGACATCAGCTTATGAGTCAATTGTTTTACTCCACGCAACCTGATCTGTTTGAAACAAATGCTCCCAGCGTGCTACCCAAGTATTCTAACCTGACCCAAAGGAACTGGCCTGCTGAGAAAACGGTTTCCCCCACCTGAGCCATACTTGGACAATAGCACAAAGATTGTGCAGATGTCTTGAATGCGTCCTCCACCATGGATGGAACCAAATGTAGCATTAGGCCTAGTCCTGAGTTTTGCATGAACTCTAGAGTTGTATCCTAACTAAACTCAAATCATTGTATCACCTCACATAAACTATTGTGACTTCCAGTGCTAGGATTCAGTTATTTGATTTCCTGGATTGTTTATTTATATCCTACAACATAATTTTCTACAAGCGAGCATTATTTATAGCTTACAACAGATTTTTTTTTTTTACAAAATAGACATTTTGCAAAATATAGTAATTTTCAGTGTTGTGCAGTTATAGTAACCTGCCGCAAACCATAACAAGTGTGGTAAAAGGTGAAGATTTTAGAGGCTCTAAGTCATGTATGTGTCATACATATCTTAGTATCAAACGAACAGAATTCAAAATGTAGGCCATAAACTTGAAAGTTGAAACAAACAAGGTACGAGTGAATCTAAACTGAAATAAGAAAGAACATTATCTTACATCTTGTGCAACTCGATTTCAGGGTGTCATGGGGATTTGGCTGGAAAATACTTTTCGCACAAGAACCCATGAATTTGTATTGCAAACAGAGGCGACACAAAGATTCAATGCTACAAATCAAATTATAGGTTTCTTTAAGAACATACAGACCAGAAGAAAGAGCAAACAAAGTAACAAATTAAGAAACAGTGGACAATATACCCCCCATTACTAATATTGTTTCCATTTTATTCTCTTTTGTTTCTTTCATCCTTTTTTCAGGCACCGTCTCTAGCCTACCTAACTTGCTTGGACTAAAAAGCTTTGTAACTTTGCTATTGTTGTTGTAGGCAGTATCTCCCCGTTAAGCCATCCATTCAAAGATTCAACAGTTTAGCCTACATGCAGATACTTAATGATTCATTACAGAATTGTAAGTAATCAGTCTTTCGTTCAAACTGCAGTGGCTTATACCACCACAATTTATTGGCTCTTATATCATTTTATTTCATTTCACACACTAGTGATAATAGGGACTAAATCACTGGCTGCCAATAAATTGCTTGGAACACCACAACCTAAGCCTGCAGTGAGCTCTAATATTTTGCCATCAAGCTCTACCATATTATGTCCTAAACAAAGTATCCCACAAGTTTAAAATAAATATAATTCAAGCAACCAATAGCAGGTATGAACACTTGGAAGATGATGAGATTTCTAATGCTCTTATGCTGTTTATCTACTCTAAAATTAGTTCATGTGAACCCTCCACCTAACAATTAAGTATAGATGTCACTGGCACTTCTGCTAGTTCAAAAATAAAGCAATCATCCATATACTTATCAATTTACATTCAATTCATAGTAATAAGACTCCACCTATGGAACAGGACACTGCAGAACTCCAAGCACTAGATTGTATTAGATCCCACGATAATACACTTTGCTTTCAACGGTACCATATTTTCTGTTGGTACCATGTTAATGGTATCATATTTTTGTTGGCACTGATTGAATACTAGTTATCAGAAGTCAGAACTATGTCATGATCTTAAAGCTATATTGTACACACTCAGGTATCTACATATAAATAGATGCATATGCACTGACCACTGAGTATCAAAGAAATCGCCAAAACATATGTGATAGGTGCTGGTATGTATTGATCCATGGAGCTGTACTAAACAGAAAATCAATTAACCTGAATGACACACACATACATGAAAGAATCATTGCCAGCATCAAAATGGAGCACGGAAACTTTTTGTGCAATGAGCAACAATAACTAATTCACAAGCTCAAGTTAGCAGCACCAAAAAATTGGCACAGAAACACTAATCAGCAACATCTAGGGAGGTGGATGACAACTATTCACTTGAGTATTATACCTAGTTGCTAGCTCAAGTTAACAGTATCAAACTATTGTCGCTAAATTGCTAATGAAAGACTTCAATGTAGCAGAAGATTTTTGAAAAGAGGAATAAACGACATCGAAAAGAACTTACTTGGACCATGAAATACCAGGCGGCCCAAAGGGATGTGCACGGGCTGATTTGTTTGGAGATCCAAAACCTGTGTCATTGCGCAGAGCTTTTCCTGTTATATCATGTGGAAGGAAAAAACTAGGTGTGCCAGGTGGCAATTGCTGGATGGGTCCTTTCTGCTGCCATAGATCGCTGTCATTCAAACTAGTACAGATAGGATTTCTTGTTTCACCATTCAAAAAATCGGTACCATGGCTAATTTGATTCGTTCTCGGTAGAAGCCACTGATTCTGAGGACCTTGCAGGGCTAAAGTTTCCTGAACTAATGGTGTGCTCCACATTTGCCATGTGCCTTGTTCATTATTAACCTGAGGCAAAATGGAACCATCAGGCCCTTTCGCGACTGATGATTGTCGGGGCACCATGGGATTCTCTTCAATTGTACGAGATCTCGAGAGAGGAGACTCGATTGGTGATGGCCTGCGATGTGATTCCTTGGTGACATCACTTGAGATGAACCCACAATCCAAGTCCTGAGGGAAGTTATCAAGAGACTCTGAAACCGGCCCAAGCAATGCAATTTCATCTAGATCCCCGCATGAGTCCTCAAAGTTTTCTGGTTCTTCAATTACTGTCGGTTGTGCCTCACAGAAGCGCATATGTCCAGCTGGAAAATGAGGTCGTTTGGTTTTGGAAGGAGCTCCCTTCACTGGTGAAAAGCCAGGAAATTGCATGGGCTGGCTTAAATTTGGCTTGCTGTCCAGAGGAGGATACTGAGACAGAAAATTATGAGCATTGCTTATTTGTGCACCATGTGGCTCTGTCTTCCTATTAATCTCATGAGCTGAAGCAGTAACATCTGGACAGGGGGAAACCGATGCTGAGCGACTGAACAGCTGATGCCATGACTTTTTAGGGGCAGTAGGATGTGGCTGAACATTTGGACTAACCTGCATGTAGAACAATACAAATAAATGGGATGTCAGATGTTAATTGGGCAGAAATAACTATAACCATTTGTTCAAACAAAAGCAGTTTGCACTAAATAACAATGTCCTTGTTACTCACAGGTCGGTTGATATTAGTCCATGAATTTCTGGTCTCTACAGCTGTAGAAGATTTGGACGCAGCTTGTGCTGCTGCAGGTTGAAAATCTCTTTTGACTGCATTACTTGGGTCAGTTGCAGGAACAACAGGTCTACTAACCTTGTTAACTTGAGGAGCTGGTGCCTGAGTGCTTCTGCCAAAGAAAGAACCACCACCAAACCCTCTTGAAGAAGATAAAAAACCACCTGCCATTCGTCCAAAGTACTTCGCCTTGCTGTCCGCTACCTTATTAGTATGATTGTTAGCTTCAAAATGATGAGGCTTGTATCCATCACGCCTTTCCGGGTCACCCTTTCTGTCCAGGTCTCGCTTCCTATCACCTTCGCGTCCCAATCTTCTATCCATGTCCTCGCAATCTGAATTACTCTTGCTTGACCCCTTGTCCTCTTTCTTCCTCCTGTCCAGTCGGCGCTTATCTGCTTCCCTCCTAGCATCCTTCTCCCCAACAGGGGTAGCGCCTTTGGATCGTTCCTCAGCCTCTGCTTTCTCATCCCTTAGCTTCCTGCGTTCCTCCACAAGCTTTGCCATCTCCTCGCGTTGCTTCCTTTCCTCCTCCTCCAGCATTTCCCTCTCCAGTCTGGCCAATCGCTTCTCTTCTGCTTTCCTCTTCGCCTTCTCCACCCTACTCTCCTCAGCTTTCCCACCACCATTCTCCCCTCTCTTGGTCAGCCTTTTACCATCTGCCTCACTGTCCACCGATGATGCAAATCTAAAAATTTTACCCAAGAACAACCCCATTGTGAATGAAAAAGACGAGAACAAACGACGCAAGAACGAGTTATCGCCCGGGCAGCGCAGCTCGGACCAGTAGGGCGAGTCACAATCCTGACCACAAGGCCATCCCCTGGAGACCTTGCCGGCGGAATTGATGTCGAGCACAGGGCGCTTGGAGACATGGCCGCAGTAGGAGCACATGAACTTGCCACCGCCGGGGTTCTGGTCCCGGTAGGGATTGTTGCAGTTGCGGCAGCGGCGCGTGGCGGTCTTGCGGAGCTTCTGGAGCTCGAGGGCGTGGGCGCGGCGCTCCTCACGGAGTCGGGCGGAGCGGCGGATGCGCCAGCGGGTGAGGCGCGGGATGAGGATCTCGTACCAGAAGAGGGTGAGGAGGAGGACGGAGACGCAGGCGAGGCGCGGGGAGGTGACCTCGAAGCGGTAGGCCTCCGGGAGGAGGAGCTGGGAGGCGCCCCACAGCAAGAGGAGCGGCACCACCAGCCACGGCAGCATGCTCGCCGCGCGACGCGACCACCGCTGCACGACGCAAAGGATACACATTATCCCCTCTCCCGCCTCCTTCGCCGCTTGATCGCCAGCGCCGTCAGCCCTTCCTCGGTCGGACCCTAGAGATACAAGAGGGCCGGTTGCTTGCTCCGCCGGAAATGCTGCGATTCGATTTGGGGGAAAGGACACAAGGAAACCCTCGAAAGGAGGAGGGGAATCAATCAATCCTCAAAAGTGGATGTGAGATGCGGCGGCGGCGGCGGCGGCTAGGAGAGCTCGGCGACAGGGGATTCGAGCTCGAGGTGGGTGATGTCCATGGCGGAAAGCGGAAAACCCTAGCTATGTGATAAAATTTGACAATTCCTTCTCTTTCTTTCTTTCTTCCCTTTTTTTTCTTTCTCTTCTCTTCTTGTTCAATGGATTGGGTCGTCCGGTGCCTCTTTGGTCGGTGACGGTGAGGGAACCCAACGGAAGAGAAGGGAGACAAAAGGAAAAAACACCAGCAGACGTGTAAGATAGCGAAAACAGATAAAATGTGAGAGGCAATAATTTTTCCCTTTCTCCCCAATACAAGGCTTGATAATCCTCTTATCCTTTAAAAAAAGATAATCATCTTATTTTCCTTTCAGTAGCTAGATTCAAATTTACAATGTCATTGTTTTTTAGAAAAAAAAAACTTGTCCTCTTTTGTTTTTTTTTTCTTATATCAATACAACCAGCAGCTAGTGTCTTTTGCCTTCATTAACTAGAGCTTGATCATTTCAAGAACATTTTTGTCTTGAATGGTAAAATAAGCTATTCTAAATGTGTTACAGACCCGAAATATATATTTAAGAACGAAAGACAATAACTCATGTTACAGTTTAACGAAACATGTTATAATATATTACACTAATAAGAACATATTATACTTTGTATCTTATTGATAACTGTGTATCAAATCTTGTTGAATCCAGTCAAAATGACATAACTTTGTCATTCGTGGCTTTTTCACGGTGCACTAGTAAACCCAGCTATAAAAGAAAGGAATATATTACCTACCACATTAGCGCTCATGTAAACGAGTTGCTCCACCAAGATATCTTAACATCATTCTCTGTGGTTGGATCAATTAGACTCTCCCACACGAAATGCAAAGGGGACGATAAATTTGAATTGGGCTAATAAAAATGGAAATAAAAATTGAGCACTCACTTTGACATATATAGGGTGTTTGGTTTTTTTTTTTTTTTGACCTAATCGAGACCTGGTTACGATTAAGTTATGACCAGCAGAAACCAGGTTGCATAGGATCATAGTATTTGTTTTTGGTTGACTGCTAAGTGTGACCTGTTTAATAAAACACGTGTTTGAACCTCACAATCCACTGTCACATGATGAATCCTGGCTAGCTGTAACCTCGCCAAAGTCAAACGGTCAATTCTCTCATCCATACTGACTCTAGCTAATGAAGCATGTTTGCATTGATATGACATGGCTAAGTGAGTTGTGCAAGCAACCAAAAACACGAATCTTTGTATTATATCGATCTGACTAAGGAATAGCCACACAACTAAACACATCCTATAGAGTATCTAAAAAGGCAAGCCCACATTGCAGGTCATCCAGAGGATGGGAGACGGGCCGGGTCCAGGGTCCTTGGAAGTGATTGTTGGCCGTGTCCAGAAGTGAAGCCGTGTAGGCAACCCATAGTCTCACCAGCATCGGCGAAAACCAGCAAAAGAGCCCGCGGAGGACACGCACTTGCAAGACAGAAAATAGATTGCCCGCCAATTCGTTACGCCTTACGCTTCTTCAGAGTACGCTTTCGCTCCTAGAGAGAGAGAGAGAGAGAGAGAGAGAGAGTAGAGAGTACGCTTTCGCTCCCCATACTTCATACCCATTGCAGAGAGAGTTGCAAAATACTTTAGGTTCAGCATAACAACATGATGACAGACGAACTCCACACTGAAAAGCCTTGTCTGTTACTAGTCCATACCAATTTTTTCTTTCCAGTACACGTGTTCCTTGCAACACAGGCAGACACGCCCTTGATATGCATGTTTCGCCGTTCCTGAACCTGACAGATCCACCTCCCGTGGCAATATGCATCCTCTGACAACTACGCCACCAAGAGCACAAATCAATTCAGTGCGCCATGGTCCCTACCTGAAAGAACAAGGATCAAAATTTCAGTAACAAATATGAGATGAAACGCTTTTAAAGAATCTTTGTAATGTTCACAATCCAGGCAAGCAAGTGCAAACACTAATCTGTCTAAGCAAGTGTCTACTGTCCCTGAAAAGACTTTTGGTCGCTACTGTTAGCTTTCATTTATTGTTTTGAGATAGTCAGGTTTCTATATTTAGTTCCAACAGTAACATTGATGTGCTGCAACGATGAATACTCAAAACTTCCACATAACACTAAACTATATATGACTGTCATTATCATTTTTCACAATTTTATTCAAAATCTATTGTGTGTGAAAGAAGTGAGACAGAGTAAAGATATTTCTAGCAAGTTTTCTATCCCTTGTATTTAATATTGGTCATCAAGCTCCAATAAGGAACAACTGAACAAAAACACTCGTCATTTACGTTAGCTTTGTGCTTTTCATCCTGTGACACAACTGTGTACAACAACTCCCTTCCAGGTCTTGTTAAAACATAAGTACGTAGTTACCTTGGAATACGATGCATATGCACTGTATAGTCCCGTCGCCGTCAGCAGCCACCGAGCTGTTGATCGCAGATGTCCGAGAGACCCCCCCCCCCCCCCCCCCCCCCCCGGCAGCACACGGCTGAGCCCTTTGCCGCATGCGCGAAGTGAGTCCACTTGCAAGTTGCTGGCGCCGGGAGCTGCACACGGTGGGCATACGGGACATTAACCTGGAACGGCATGGGTCATCGTTTATGGCAAAGCCATGTAGTTTGGTGTGTCTAATTTCAGCTCCCATCAACATCTTATTACGGGAGAAAAAAGCTTATTGCAATCACCAGTCAAAGATGCAAATGCTTTCATATAGAGGTATGAGTTCACCCAGCTAGGCAGCTATACCTTTTGTTTTCATTGGGTTTATATATATAATACATACATGTCCAGTCTAAAGCACAGATTTAGTAGCATGTATTTGATTGGGAGAAAAATGGTAAAAAGGTGAGAAAACAAAAGACATGATCGTCAAGGGGTAGGTAATCAATTGTATTTGCATGATTCAACTGTGCAGCCATGCTCACATTTATTTGATTGAGCGCGCTTATTACATATCAACATATCATGATATCAGTACTGAGGAAGCAGCAACCATTGGAGGCCGCGCTGTTGTAGCAGTTTCGTTCAAGTCACTGACAGAGCGGCTTATTGTGTGTCCCTCCACAAGACCACAACTGAAATTAATTTGTTTTGAATAAGTTTCATGATGAGCGATTCCACTGAAATTAATTTGACGAGCATCACACGGATGAACACTGTCGTACGAAGCAGCCCGGCCCCATGAGATGCATGCGACCGCTGCCATCCTGTGCACTTGTCATCATGAGCACTGATACACTTGTTTATCCGTCGTGCTGTCAACGTACCTCCCGTGCCCTGCGCTTCTCTGTTCATAGCAAAATCAAGTGGCCATCGATCGATGAGAAACCAATAATACAGAAAGAAACAGCACCACCGGTGTCTGACGAAATTCAGTGACCACGGGAGCTCGATCGATCATCAGTCAAACCGCTTTCTCGAGGAGTCAGAAGCGCCTCCTACAATTCCTAGCTGAAGGGGGAAGCCCGCGTCTTTCTCTTAGGGCGACGGGTAGAACCCTAGCCGCCACCCCGCCGCCCCAGCACCTTAGTTGCTCTGCTCCTGCCGTCGCCTGAGCGGGTCGCCGGCCAAGCCGCGCGACCGCAAGGAGGGTGGCGGCGGGTCCTTCTCTCATCGATTCGGCGGATCCTCGTGCGCACCAGAAGAAGAGGAGAGGTGGCCATGGTGGCGGCTTCTAGGGTGACCGACGGCGTGGCGGTGGGCCTCTCCCCCTACGGCGTGGCGCGGCTCCCAGGTGACTGGCGGCGGCCACGAGATCCCCAGTGTGGGCTCCCCAGCGGCAAGATCCAGGGCCAGGCCACTCGACCGGAGTGGCTTTGATCGTCCTCTTGGCCGGAGCGCGGTCGGGGCAGGCATGGGGCGACGGTGCGACCGTGAAGCTGTGGCCGATACAGGAGTTGGTCGGATCTGGCGTGGCATGATCCGGCAAGCCTGATGGCGTTCATAGCGGTTGGCATAGGTGGCAGCAGTTGTTGGCGAGTTTGGTGGTGGCCTCTGTGCGGAAGCAGCTTTGGATGTGTCACCACGGTCTTCGGTCATGGTGATTGCGTGGTGAAATCAGAGCCGTATAGGGATCTCGATGGCCAATTGTGATTGACATTGCTTGGTAGTGCAGCGCCCGGGCGAAAGCCATGGTTGGTGATCCTTCTCTCTTGCTGACATCAACAACGACGACATCTATGGATGTCGTTTCCCTCGCTGGAGGCGTTGTTGTGGTGGCTTGCACTAACCAGCAATGTTTCTGAGGATTCTCCGGATGAAAACTCAAGCTCTAGGTCACTAGAGCGGGTAACGGCGGCTTCTCTGGACGTCATCCCCTCCTTGGAGGCGTTGCTTCGGGGGATCCTCGTTACTTTAGCTAGTCAGTGGTCTTTCACAACGGTAATAGTGATACCGAAGATAGTGCAGACGCTTTGAAGCCAAGTTGGGAGGCTCATCACTGTAGAGTCGAAGCTGCCACACCGTTAAAGCGTTGAGCTTGGCAACGATAACCTTTGATGGGCTCTTTGTTGTTGTTGTTTGCAGTCGTTCCTACCACCTTGGGTTGGTTGTTGGTCGAGGTTTTCCGACGACTTGGTTGTTGGCCAACAGTATCGGAAACTTAGTTGTCATAGAAATAGATAGGTTTGTTTTTTTTCTTATTTGGTTTAGTCACGTTTTTCTCTTAAAATGTGGCATTTTCTTCTTCTATAATAAAAAGACAGAGCACCTGCTATTTACGTCAAAAAAAAAAAGAAGAAGAAGAAGAAGCGCCTGCTCATTAAATTCGTTCGACGGTAAAGCACATCAAGCATCATCGATCTTGATCGAGCCTGGGCTTCATGCATCACTCGAGAAAAGGAACACGGGGAGCAATACCACTGTGGCGCGAAACGAAGACGTTTCGTGAGTTTTCTTCTCTCTCTGGAGGCAAGAGAGATAACTCGAAGGTTGTGACAGAGCCCGGTCGACGCCGATCGATGGCATTCAAACAGGCGGCTGAGCTGAGCTGGCCTGTTTGATATATATGCGCGAATTAAAGCGCGCGAGATCGGAGGAGAATCGATCGTTGGATCCGTACGCCAGCCGGAGTGGCAGCGTCTTGTCACCGGAACACCTCCTCTTGGATGGCGAGCGGGCTCGGATGCCGTCAAATCCCAAGCGAGCGGCAGGGATTAGCGATGACGCAAGGGAGCAGGTGCGGTGTGTGGGCCAACATAAGGCCCAAGGAACCAGCCCATGTGCTACCCGGTCCAAAAAAACGAACCAAGCAACGAACTGTTCGCTACTACTACTACGTGCTTCTGTTGAATTCCTTCTCGAATGCATGTATTGTCGATCGGGATCAAACCGGAGATGCCCACGACACAGAGCGACTGCTGCATATAGCTACAATTGTCAACGTTCCTAAACATATCTCGGGATGCGTGAATTGTGTTCTCCCGAAGCCCATATCGACCTAATTGAATATCATCAACACCTAATCACCTAAACATGAGGGTGCTGCTACAGTGCCAGTATCGGGCTACTTCAGCATGGGTACACAACTCATAGCATAAGCATGGGTACACCAGTTTTCATCTTTTTTTTTTTCTCCCTTCAATCTATTATCACAATGAAACTTCCTTCTGCATATGACTTTCAAGTTTCAAAGATGATCCAACAGTGCATAAGCACCTAGACAGAGAATCGTGAGCTCTCCCATATATTGCTCATAGCTACATCGTCATTCGTCTATCAACACCCAAAAGGCTAAAGAAAATGACTATCATACATACTTCTAAAAAGATTTTTTTTAGGACACCTGCTTGTTCTTGCATGACAAATTCGAGTAATCATACACATTTGTTTTTACAACTGAAACACATGAAACCTGGCTGCGCATGCAAGAGTAGAAGATTGTGATGAAACAATGGAAATTAATTACTAGGAGAAAACACTCCGAAGTAGATTACCATTGCTCATGAATGAACAAAGAAATCAACTGAAAAAATGGACATATCATTTGCATCCTTCCTAACATTTCATTGTTGTAGATATATACTTGCATCAAAAGTAATATCTCTCTCAGTGTTGAGCATATATACAGAGAAGGAAGCAGTTCTTATAACTAAAGAATTGAGCAAGTGAACATACTTTTTTTTTTAAACTCTGGCTCTGTACGCATGCATAATTTTGGCCATTCATTCATATATATATGTATATATAGCTCATCAAGCGGCAGGACATCATTTTACATGTTGACAGGTAACTTTTAGAAACAAGTAGTTAATAAAGTAATGATGTAGTAGGTATCCAGCTCCATCGCCATCCATGGATCCTCCAGCCTGAAGATGTGTTCATCGACGCCATTGGCGTTGGTGGGGAATTTGCTGCATCAGTCACAATGAGCAGACCAGCCGGAACAGCTTACTAGAGACTAGAACGGTAGAACCACTTACCTGCAGGGAAGCAGCAAGCTGGTAGCAACGATGGTAGTGGTGGGGAATATATATATATATATATATATATATATATATATATATATATATATATATATATATATATATATATATATATATATATATATATATACACACATCAATTCGGTGTGCATCTCATCCGTGGACGATATTTTCCTCCAGCGGTCCAGAGCCTGTCATCGTCGTCAATTCGCTGCATCGATCATATATAGATGAAAATCATAGTTAGCCAAAAGAGACTAAACCAGCTACAACAACAGCTTATATATATACTACTAGAGATATATTAGAACTGTAGAACGGACCACCCACCTCGCCTTGTAGCGTTCGAGAGTGCCGTCTGGGTTAAATTTGTGTTTGAACACCCATTTGCCCGAGACGACATTCGTGCCATGTGGTCGAGGAACAAGACTCCATGTGTTGTTGGCCTTCAATGCGTCGAATTCCTTGTGCATTGCCTCAGCCCAGTTCGGATCACGCATGAACAGATTTTGGAATGGGAGAGATCGACGGGGTTGCTGACGTTGGCTGGGCCATCATGGCGTAGTCGGCGTAGTTGAGGCAGGGCCTGAACACGTACGCCCGCCCTAGATCGTGTGACCATCGGGTGTCCAGGACGCTCCACCGTCGAAGTCGTGGCAGGGACTGTGCGTGATGGCGGTGGCGGCGCCGGCGTGGTGTCGAAAGCTGGGGACGATGGTGCTGTCGTCGGACTCGGTGGCGGCGACGAAGTAGTGGTACTCGCAGGGCGTGATGTCGATGGCGCTGATGTGGATGGTGCCGCGTCGCATCGTCCGGCATAGCGGCGCTGAACTGATAGCATCCGCTGCAGCTACCGGTGGTGGTGTAGACGGCAACTGAGCGACGTATGTAGGCGTTGCGGCAGCTGGACGTAGACCCGCCCGTTGTGGCGCACGCAGAATAGGTGGCTTGTTGCACGGCATGCCCCATGTAGTCGATGTCATCGTGTGCAGCGGCCGGAGCATGCTGAGAGCTTGGCCGAGTCGACGATGTCAGAGGTCAATGGATGCAGCGACGGCATGGAGAGCTTGGTGCGATGGAAGGCGAAGAGGATACAGCTCGCCGGTGCTATCACAGCGGAGCATCACCACCTTGGTTAGCAGATCCTTTATGGAAAAACCGAAAGGGTCAAATTCAACGGAAACATTGTTATCACGAGTAAGGCGGCGAACAGAAATCAGGTTTTGGATGAGATCAGGAGATAACAAATTATCACGAAGAGATAATGGAGAATAAGAAGTAGGAATGGTGGCAGCTGCAGTGTGGGTCACAGGCAGCTGTTCACCATTGCCAACGGTAATTGGAGAAGAATATGAGGTGGGTCGGATATATAGAGTGGATTGTTGGTCATGTGGGAGGTAGCGCCGGTGTCGAGGAACCAGTCTGAGGTTCCCAGGTGGTCGTCGTGGATGAGGCCGAGTTGGAGAACTCGTTGGGGCCAGGCGCACCAGCAAGCATGGCGTGTTGTGCGTTGAAGCCGGGCCGAGGGCCGAGAACACCAGCAGCAGGGGTACGAAACGGCATGGGCCATGCCTGCACCATGCCGGTCCAGGGGTTGATGTTGGCGCCCCAGCTGTTGTTGCCAGCCGAGGTTGGGCGCTGGTTGTTGGAGCCGCCGGGATTTCCGGCGCCGGAAGTGCCCCCGGATCCACGGCCACGTCTCCCGCTATTACGGTAACGACCGTTGTAGGAGTTGGTGCCGTTGCCGTTGGAGTTCCCCGATCCGCCAGACCCGCCGGAAGATCGGACGGGGTTGTTGGCGTTGCCGCCGTGGCCGTTCCCACCATGACCATTGCCATGGCCGGCGAACAGGGCCTGATGAGCAGCAGCTTGGGCCTGCTGGTTGTCGTAGAGCTCTTCCAGCAGGAGGAGGTGGAGGAGAGGATGAGGCCGGAGGCGGCGGCGTCGTCAGTGACGGAGGGGGAAAAAGACTGGGTTCGTCTCCATGGCAGCGGAAGCAGGAGCCGCGAACGGGTTGAGCAGGGAGGACCGTGCGGTCTCTGGTACCATGTAGATAGAAGGAGAGAACGAGAGAGAAGTAGATTTGGAGCACACAACGCACTGTTCCATTGATCATTAGCAGGCAGGTATTTATACATGTACATGAGTATGAGAGGCTAACTGCTCGTAACGGACGGCGCAGTTGGTTAGCTATCGTAGTGATCAAGTTAGCTAACAACAACGACCTTATCAGAACCCACTCACTTACCTCCTGCAGCGAAGCAGGTCGATACAATTCTTGTTGTTGGAACCTGGTCGATGGCACACGCGAGCGGCAGCAGGAGGAACCGCATGGAGTTGGAGTGGCGGGTTTCGCAAGGCTGTCATCATGGAGTACGGTGCATATGCACCGTATGGTTGCTTCGCGGTCGGCCGGCATGGTGCTGTTGTTGAACAGGCCCTTAGTGCTCGTGCGACGCCTACGCAATTCACCGTTGTTGGAGAGAAGGAGGAGTAGGCGGGGCATGGGCATGAACTGCTGACGCCGGCAGGAGCAGGTGCATATGGTGGGCAAGTTGGTGGCGGGGGACACAGCAGCCCCTGTGGGGGAGGAGGAGGAGGAGGAGGAGGAGGAGGAGTTGGCGCCGGCCAGCCTCCGTGGCTCCTGCTCGATCGGGCGGCGTCCCCGGCCGTGGTGCGCCTGCAGAGACTCGGTGTCGTTGCCGGCTGCGGCCATCGCCGTGGCCAAGATGGTCACGATGAGCAGCTTCGTCATCGACATTGTTCTTCCGACCCACTTCTCCAGCATGAAGTTGGGGGAGTACATGTACATGTAGTGCGTGGCTGCGCGCACTCATACTCTTTCCATGCTGCGCACTCATACTCTTTTCATGCATGCAGATGCAGGGCACCGGCCTCCCCGAAACTTAGGGCCCTATGAGTACCTCCATGTCTCTGACGGGGTTGCTTCTTGTGTCCCTCCACAACTGAAATTAATTTGTTTTTAAATTTATGAATAAGTTTCGTGGTGCACAAATTGCGTGATATGCATGAAGGCAACGTGAATCACAGAATCTTATATTTCTTTCTTATTTACTTATTTATTCCTAAATGAATAACTTAAACCAGCGAAAAAAGTGCGTTCACTATGCATTTATGTGTTGTCTCCTCGAATGCATGTATTCTCTCTACTTAATACTTATAGAAGACAGGCAGGAGTTTTAGCGGTTTGCTGGAGCCTCTTTTGTGTTGTACAGAAAATAAAAATCTCTTTGTATATGTGAAAATTTGCTGATTGCCTGACAGAAATAATCTCTTTGTATTCAGGGACCTGTGATCCATAACTTTTTATGTTGGCAAAACATGCATTGAGCTTTGAAAAAAGAAAGGCGAACCATGCGCTTCGTTTCCCAGGGCGGGCTTGCTGTTGCATGAGAAGTTTAGCAATCTTACCTCTTTTTTTAGGAGTCTTACTGTCTAAAATATTGATCATTAGTTTTGAAAAACTATTGGTCAATAGTTTGATCCAATGGATTAGATTCGATAATCTAAACACATAGCTACTAGCTAATAGTTTATCAGTTTGAGGATAATATTGGAAAAAATAATATTTCTAGATTTATAATAATTATTTTATATTGTCATGAATAAAAATAAATTACTAATATAATTAGTAATTGATTTTTTTAAAAGATCAATTGATGTTTTAATAATTTAGTAGGGTTAGATTTCTATAGTAAAATAAATATAAAATCATTTATAATGGTGCAATTATGAAATTACCCTTAAACTATTAGACAATAGTTTCTTAAAATTAATGACCAATATTTTAAACAGTAAAACTCCTATTTTTTTTTCAACAGAAACTTGAAAACACATGACACTTGGGCCGCTTCAGCTGCGCATGCAAGAGTAGAAGACTGTGACCATCGTCACTGCTTTGTCTGAAACATTGGAAATTACAAGGACAAAACACTCATGAAACAAAAAGATGTTGGCAGTCTATAAGAATAAACATCCCCACTCGCATGTGGCCTCTGCAGCTGATCAAGCGCATCAAGTAGTCGTCTGAAGCTGCCTTTTTTTATGGAGATCATCATCCTAATGGCCAAGAGCATCTGGATGCAGAGAAACGTTGGCTGTTTAATAGGAAGGACCCAACAGTGCAGAACTGTAAAGAATATTTCAAGCACGAATCCACCCTGGCCATCCATCGTGTGAAGTCAAGATACAAACCAGAAATCAATCAATGGCTAGAAGATCTTTCCTAGCACTCATACTGTTTTGTTTCCTTTTACTTTTAGATTAGCTTCTTTGTTTTCTTGTAATTTGAAACCTTTTTATATATCCTACTAATATGTAGATCCCTCTTGCGGAAGGAATTTCCGGTCTCTCATTGATTTGGCCGTTTTAACCGTGCGATGGACTTCTAGTATATAACCAATAGGGGCCAATCCCTCCTGTTCCTTAAAAGAAACATAGGTGTACCGGCACAGTTCCATGTAAATTTCTAAAGTGGTGATGTTTCGATGTTACCAATCCAATTTTTCCAAAATAATATATGATTACGCTAGAAGTTCAATAGATTAGGACTTCCGTGATGCAATGTACTGCTCTAATTGTTTCAGTGACAGCCACAGCAATCCACGTTGGCCATGCAGCAAGGGCAACCAAATTCGAGGCAGCAACAAAGGGAGATGCGCACACATCAACCGTGACACCAGCTATTGTAAGGATATGTATGACCCTGAAATATTGTCAAAATCATATCAGGAATTAACAAAAAAAAAATAGACTAGGCTTCATCAGTTTTATGTTTGGTTTGATGCATACTTATTCATAATCAATTAGGAATACGGGACAGAGGAAATGGAGGACGATCTGAAGATGGGCAAAATACCGTCAAAGTTAGCTGTCCAGCAAGAATAAAAACCGCTATAAAACTGTTTATCAGCGGCTCAGGGCAAATGTTTTCCTTCTGGCTGTTGAAGAGGTCCGAGAGACCCCCCGGCAGCACACGGCAGGCGGCGCACGAGCTTAGTGCCCGTACGACGCCGACGCCGGCAACCATACGCTTACGCAGAAATAAAAGTGAGTCCCCTTGCAAATTGCTGGCGCCGGGAGCTGCACATGCACGGTGGGCATACCTGACATTAACCTGGAACGACATGGATCATCGTTTATGGCAAAGCCATGCAGTCTGGTGTTTCTAATTTCAGTTCCCACCAACATCTTATTACGGAAAAAAAAAAGAAGCTTATTGCAATCATCAATAAAAGATGCAAATGCTTTCATATAGAGGTCTGAGTTCTCCCCAGCTAGGCAGCTACTTCGTTTTCATTAGGTTTATTTATACTACCAGCATGTCCAGTCATCAAAAGCACAGGTTTAGCATGTATTTGATTGGGGAAGAAAAAGGGTAAAAAGGTTAGGAAACAAAAGACATGACCGTCAGGTTCCTATGAGTGACCAATTGTATTTGCATGATTCAACTGTGCAGCTATATGCTCATATTCATTTGATTCAGCATGCTTACATATTAATATATCATGAGATCAGTATGATGCAACTAGATGCGTTGTGGAACCAGCAGCAACCATTGGAGGCCGTTGTAGCAGTTTAATTCGCACTGTCACTGACGGAGTGGCTCATTGTGTCCCTCCACAATGAAATTAATTTGTTCTTAAATTATTTATGAATAAGTTTCATGGTGAACAAATTCCACTGAAATTAATTTGACAAAAAAAGCATCTCACGGATGAACACTGTCGTAGCAGTCCGGTCCTATGATGAGATGCGACCGCTGCCATCCTGCATCGTCCTGAGCACTGATACACACTCGTTCGTCACGACCGTCCATACATTGCAGCTACGGAGCACCACCACTTGTCTTGGAAAGCGGCGACGGCGAAGAATAACGTACCACGCCACCATGCCCACCTCGCCCAGTCCGATCATCGGTTTGAGTCGATCGTGTTGAAAATATACGTATTATTCTAATTCTAGATTTTAGTTTTAGACAAATTTTATAATTATTTAACCTTGTAATACAAACTAACTCAAAAAGCAGGTAGAGCAACACAATTAAAATCACAGAAAACATTGACTCACGTAGAGATTGTCGGCGCTTAATTTAACGTAAATAGTAGACGAAGCAGACCGTTGATGGAGACGTCGTAGTTCGTCGATGAGGCAGCACAGATCGTGGCGGATCAGCCTTGGCTGCCCACCAGAAGTCATTTCCTCTCTTATTGCATTCACTAATTAGCAATCTATATTAACTCTCTTGATTGGTACATAACGGTTCAGATTTGATAAAGGATACGAGTGATAACAAGTCACACGGGACAACACGCGAAAAAGCGCATATATGCACGTGTGTGCATGTATACTCATAGCAATGCTATCTTTCTCTTCTAATACTTTCTTTATTCAGCCATGAGCAGAATTACTGCTATTTAAATTGATGTGGACTACCATAGACTAGCAATGTGATACTAATACCAACAACCACTTATTTTTTTAAAATTCCTTCGGAATAGACCATATAAAATGTACCAAATTCCAACAGATCGGCATCAGAGCCCAAACCAAAGTGACTGTTTTCTCGAGGAGTCAGAAGAAGCGCCTCCTAATTAAATTCTTTTTCTAGAAACAAGAGAGATAACCCAACGGCAGCTGTGATAGAGTCTGGCCACGCGGCAGGCAAGGACCGGTCGCCGTCAATGGCGTTCAAATAGGCGGCTGAGCTGAGCTGAGCTGGCGGCCTGGCGTCGTCGCCATTGATGTGCGTTGCGGCGGAGAGCAGAGGAGAATTTACCATGCGAATGCGATCCGCCCTCCAGACAGAGTTTTTTTTTTTTTTTGAGACACCTCCAGGCAGAGTTAGCATCTGTCAATGGCATTTCATTTTCCGTCCGGGGTGGTCGGTATTTCATTTACCGACCATCCCTGCGGGCACGGATACCGTCAAAACTGAAACAAGCGGCATGTATTAGCGCTGACGGAAGGGAGCGTGGACCAACATACGGCCCAAGGAACCAGCCCATCTGTTAACCAGATCCAAGAAAACGAACCAAGCAACCGATTGTTTGTTCGCCACTTCTGTTCTCTGTTCAAACAGCACGTACTCTGTACCTGCTGCTGCTGCTTTCGATTAAAACTAGATAGAACCCCGCGACATTTGCCACGAGTTCATAGTGTAACCCCAAAACGAACACCTTCTAAAGATAAAAATGATGGAACCTATCACATGCGTGCATACCAATGGAAATCTATGATGGAGCATTGTGCACAGCTTGTATTATTGTTACTCTCAACCCCTATATATTTTTATTTTTTAAAAGACCTGATGAAACTTCTGAAAAGATATGAACACCTTGTTGCAGACATTTGTATTTCACTAGGGCATATAATGGTATAAGGAAACAATGTACACATATTGAACTAAAGGAAAAATGGAGAAGCAAACAAATTTTACATTGCCATGATGAACGGGGCATGTCTATCTTCTATATATTTTACATTACACAAACAAAAGAGTGCTTGTTCACCTCCGTCTGCAATATGTGGGACAATTATATGTGATCGTTGTTAAGAGATGCATACAACTCTAGATACATTGTTCTATTTTTTTTTTAAAAAAAAGATAGATTGATTGGATCCGTTTCAGATCATGGTGCAACGATCATGGCATCAATAATCCATATCTGACAACATCAAGTTGGCCTTCATGGAGCTTCAAGTCAGTAAAATGTGTTTCACTTCAAGCTGCAATCACAAAAAAAAATGGTAATAACTGTTCATTAATCTGAAAATAGGCAAGCAAACATTAACTAAGTATATGGTGTTGAAGTAGTTATTTTCAAAGCAGATCATAACAGTTCATTCAGCATGCAACACAACATCAGATAGTCAGCAATAGGAAACAAGAAAAAAAAACTGTCGACCTTTGCATGGAGTAAATAAGAAGAGAACAGGGAGTCTAAAAAATCATCAATTTAGGAAACTAACAACATAAGTCAAAGGCTGCTACAGAAACAATTGATGAGCATATTCCATCCTTTATTCAGCTTATACATGTAAGAGGGCATGTTTTTCACTCTAGGATGCAACCGACACTGTATTCTTTAGTGTAAAATTAGGTTTCTAACAAAATTAACAGCACCTACCTACAGTTTGTGCAAAACAAAAAAAGGCCAACTCTGAGTAACATAGAGCGTTGCACTTTACTTTTTTAGGAGTAATAATAAAAAACAGAAAATAAGGCACAAGCCTGTTAAAACATCAAATTGCTCACCGTTCTCAATAAGAGCTGCTTAATGGATTTACTTTTAGGATATTTGGTCGGAAGGCTTAAAATTAAAAAATGTTAAAGTTTTAAATGGATTTAAGAAACAATGAGATGCTTCGTTAAGTAGATAGCAACAAAGCAACCCTGCACAAAGCAGCATGTTTCAAAATGAAAAGGAGAGAAGCACAGTTTACAAAAGGCTATTGGCCTAGGATAATTAAATTTGCTAGTTGACCTAAAGCAGTTACACTGCTGAGTATCTAAAATGTAGATAGAAAATCATGGAAAACCTTACTGAACAAAAGATAAAACCCTGGCTGTAGATACATCTTAATATATTGTCAAAGCTGCAAAAAACGAAGTGCCATGGAGAAGCTTACGCCCGGATAAGAATACCTTGGCCAATTTCAATCATTTCATTCAGTGGCAACTGATACATATACAGCCTCATCATCATAGACAAAATAACTGTAGAACAACGCACTCCATTCCATTATGCCAAAAAACATTCCAAGGTATATATACAAAGTCAAAGATTAAAAAGGTGACACAATTATTTAATACACCCATTAGATTAAAAGAAAGTTCTGCTAGAGGCATATACTCTAAGATGGTGCAAGTGCAAGAGAGAATCTGCTTCAATAGTGACGGAATACTTATTTTTTAGTGAAGCGTATTCGGGCAAACAATATGATATAAATTACTGATGACTTAGTGAGATGAATTTTTAACGAATAATATTTTGCGAGGTATATATGGTAGCCTATCTATTTAATATTGATGCACAATAAATTGTCTGCAGCAAATATCAAATTTGTTTGCTGTAATGGAAAATAGATATTAGCAAGCGAACTATTAAACAAAGGTAACACAATAAGGAGAATGACACCATGCTTTCAATAGATTGTAGTATTGTACTTTGATTTTCACTGATTTCACATCTATTTTGCGAGCCTGAAAAGAAGAGGAAGGTTACGTCAAATAGTTGCCACGGAGGCAGTAGCGATGAGGCATTTGTTGGAGAACATATCAACTAAAAGAGTGAACAGCCCTGAACAAAGCAACATGCTACAGAATTCAAGGAACAAAAGCACAGTTAATAATAACAAATTATTAGAAATATTTTCCCTCGTTAGAAAGCATAGGTGAAAGAGGATATTTTTACCTTACTAAAAAGGTCCAAATACTAAGCACTGAGGCTATTTAGCAAATCCAATCAAAGGCATACAAAAATTTGTACAACTGATACTCAATTGAAAGAAATACAGAACACATTTGTGTATCATCAACCAATACGATGTTGAAAGGCAGAACATTTGAAGGCTAAAATTTTATTTTGCATTGTGGGGTTTGCTTAGGCACATAGCAAGCTTATGAAACAAATCCTATCACCAGTCAGTGAAACTCTTAATAGATTAAAAAAAGTTGTCTCTTCCCAATATTCATTGTTTATTTTCACAAAAAAAAAGCTGAACACCTTTGAACTAAATATCATTAAAGGGCCAAAATAACCACTTTATAAACCTAGCAAGAAATCTGGATGTCATATTTCTACAACTACTCTTATAGAGAACAAATCCAAAATAATCTTTGACGAACATAGCGAGGATTAATTCTTATGAATGAAAAAAAACACTGCATCTCCCCACCAACCAAAAATACATTACTGTGTCAGAATTCACCTTTACATAAAGATAAAGGTGATGCTATGGTTTTTAGCTAATCTGTTGAGAACACATGTACCCTATGAGCCCTCCATTCTCGGAACAAATCGAAAATCAGAAATATTTGACAAAGGAGTAGCACATATTAAGTTAACTAAGAAAAGCAATAAAACAAATCTTAGAACTCACCTTTAGCAATTTGTAATGGAAAAATATTTCAGGCCATCAATGGACAGGAATGCCGGTAGAAGCTTTTACCAAACATGCCGCTGGCTGGTAAAAAACATAGAAGCATAAAGCAAGCACAGAAGTAAGGAGCAGAGATCTGAGGAAGGGAACTACTGCTCACCAGCAAGATGACCCGTGGATGGCCATGGCGCCTCCGATCTGCCGATGTCCTCGTGCCAACACCCACCATCTTCATGCCGTTCATCACTGCAGCAGCTGCCTTGCCCTGTTGGACCGTCGTTGGAGTCCCGCGCCGCCATAGCTTGCAGGATCCTGCCACCCGCCTTCGTGGATCCCGCCGCCGCATCCCATGATGGTCGCCGCTGCTGCATAGAGAGGAGGAGAGGTGCGTGGAGCCAGTGGAAAGGAGGCGGCCGGCAGGCAAGTAGAGAGGAGGGTGGGGGCAGGGGGGTGGAGTAAGAAGAGCCCAGGATCGAGTACAATAGGGAGGAGGAAGAAAAACATCAGGTTCGTCCCTGGAAGTGGAAGGGCAGCATCGGAACGTCACGAGACGCGTGCGAATGGATGGCTAGATTGGTTTTCACGTCTACAGTAATCATGGGTGTTTGTTGTAGGAAACTTTATGTTGAGTTATCGGCAATTCGTATTCATGTAGATCGATATAAAGAATTAAAATTAAAAGCAATAAGAATAGAGAAGACGAAATTTTTTATTGAGTAATTCTGATAAAATTATAAAGGGACATCTCCTCAATTATTTATAAGGAGAAACCCTACTTTGTGTTGGCTCCATATTTGATAAGAAGTCCACATAGATCAGGAGACCATCTTCTAGAAGGTGGGTCTGGCATAATAAGCGTTTTACAACACTTCTCCTTGGGGTCTTTATCACGATAAATATTTTTTATAAAAACTCTTTAAAAACTTAGTGAGAAAAATAGAAAAAAGAGCACATATTACCGTTACTTGCATCACACATATTGCCTCATCAAAAACCTTATTGAGAAAAATTCATATGAAAAACTCATAAAGGAAAAAGAGTACAATTGAAGGTGCCAAAGGGGGAGAAGTGTAGTTATCAGTTTTTTTTATCTTAGTTTGTGAGTTGTGAGTGAGTTTGAAGTTGAATTATTTATGGCACTATTTGGTTTGTAAAACTCTATTTTTGCCATCTATGTGGTTGGTTTGTGCACTTTATTTTCTTATTGTATTGGTACTTTATTGATCATCTTGTTATTTGCATTTCGTCTAGCTTGTGTGATCTATTGGTGCAAATTAACATGTATGCATAGCTTTAGGGGGAGCTCTCATAATTTTTTTTTATATGTGCACTTGTTATTATCTCATATTCTCTCACTCATGCACACATTTAGGGGGAGCTCCTCATCACAAACTGAACCTTCATCGCATATTTTTATGAAATTTAGTTGTATTGTCATCAATCACCAAAAAGGGGGAGATTGAAGGTGCATCTAGGCCCCTAATTTTATTTTGGTGATTGGCGTCAATACGATTAAGAACGGACTAATCTTTTAATGAAT
This sequence comes from Eleusine indica, assembly GCA_030378355.1. Classification (NCBI taxonomy): domain Eukaryota; kingdom Viridiplantae; phylum Streptophyta; class Magnoliopsida; order Poales; family Poaceae; genus Eleusine; species Eleusine indica. Next base: position 55,654,581 of record CM059494.1, read on the forward strand.
ATGTGTGTAGATTATGGTACAAAGTTTGGTGATTAAATGCATAGAAACAGAAAGGGAGAAAAGAAGATGGCAAAGTGCTTCAAGATGAAACTCAAAATATGCTCAAGAATGAAGTTCATAGTATTTTATTTTAAATCTTAAGTATAGGAAAAGCCGTACTATTAAGAGGGACACAAAAGTGTGAAGCAGAGGTGAACTAAGTGCAAAATTCCTATTTCTAGGCCATACAAAAATTTCCAGGGCAAAATCATCGGACTTGTCCGACCCATCGGACAAGTCAATCGGACTCCAGTACCTCTGCCACTCTGGGTCGTCGGACATGTCCGATGACCAGAGGAAAATCCGACGCATCAGACACTTTCATCGGAGTACAGTTCCCCTGCCACCCTATTTTCATCGGACTCGTCCGATGGACAAGACTTGTCCGAGCCATCGGACAAGTCCATCGGATTCCAGTTCCTCTGCCCCTCCTGTGTCGTCGGACATGTCCGATGGCCATCGGACAAGTCCGATGGCCAACTTATCCGAGGCATCGAGCAAGTTTGTCGGGCTCCAGTTTCTGTGCCACCTTGATTCATCGGACATGTCCGATGACCATCGGACTTGTCCGACACAGATCTCAGAAATTGGATTTCCAACGACTCTTTTCCCCATTGGGCTATAAATAGAACCCCTCTTCGCCCTTTGGCCAGTTGGTCACTCATTTCCACTCAAAATCACTCTCAAGCTCACTTTGCTCTCTCCAACTCTCCTCCCTTGATTCCACTCTTGATTTGTGAAGGGATTGAGAGAAGATTGAAGTGCTCCATCGACTCCAAGCTTTCATCCTCTTGAGCACTTGGTTCATCCTCACCGCCGACAACTTTTGTGTTTGTTACTCTTGGGGATTCTTCCCCTAGACAGTTAGAGGTGCCCGTAGAGCTCCCAACTTGTGTGGTGACACCTCGGGAAGTTTGTATTGACCCCTCCTTTGTGGAGTTTCTAGTGAAAAACCAAGTTTGATCTTTGTGGTCACTTGGAGAGGTTAGGGTTGAAAGAGACCCGATCCTTTGTGGATCCCTCAACGGAGACGTAGGCTTCTTTGTGGAGCTGAACTTCGGTGAACAAATCTTGTGCCTTGCTTGTGCTTTAAATCACTCGTGTCTCATTTACTTGTTCTTGCTCATAAACTTGCTAGTTAGGGTTTGCTTCGTATTTTTTAGATTAACTTGTGTAAGTTGCTTGCTAGTTGCTCTCCTTATTTTTATTGCTTCCCCTTGCTTATATTCACCTACTCCTAGCTTGCCTTACACTAGTTTTAACATTTACTCGGTCGATCTACTTTTCTATCTTGTGCCATTGGACAAGTCATCGGACTTTCCCTACAATCGTCGGACAAGTCCGACACTGCGCATTTGACTTTTATTATTAAGTAAATTTCAGGGATAATTGCCTATTCACCCCCCCTTTAGGCACTTTCAATTGGTATCAGAGCAAGGATCTTCTTGAAGGCTTAACCGCTTGAAGATAAAAATGACAAAGGGAAAAGAAATTCCGCTTAGTGGATCGTCCGAAGCAAGGTCCGAAGGTGATGCACATGGAGAAAACCCAAGGATTGAAGATATTGATAAGGATGAGCTACCAAAAGCCTACAACAATATTATGTTTGATTATGATGATCTCAAAGAAGATCGCATTGGGCAAGGGTCCGGTAGACTCTCCTACTTTGATGGACAATTTTATGATCATTGGAAATGCAAGATGATGATGTATTTGGAATCCATGAGTCCCCATGTTGCAAATATAACCGAGAATGGTTTCTTGTGGGAAAATAGAGACAATCCAACTCGTAAGGATGAAATCAACATTCATCGTAATGCCGTGGCTGCTAGTGCAATTATTTCCGCACTTAGTGCCACCGAGTATGACAAGGTAGCCGGAATAAAGAATGCCAACCAACTATGGAGAAAGCTTGAGGTTATCTATGAGGGCATTGATTCCGTCAAAGATGCAAGACTTGAAGAACTGTAAAATGAGTTCAACCTATTCATTATGGGTCCGGGAGAAGGCCCAAAAGAAGTTCATGATAGGCTCATGAGGATTATGAATCAAAGAAGAGCTCTAGGAGCCCAAATGACCGACTTAGATATCAACAAGAGACTACTACAAGCATTGAGACCATGAGACAGCAACATTTGCTCAAACATTAGAGAGAAGGACAACTTCAAAACCTTCTCCACCGATGAAGTGCTTGGAAAGCTTCTTTCCCAAAAGCAACAAAATGATCAAGCCAACAAGATAAATGCCTTGATCAAGCAAATTGAGGGAGCAAATGGTGACAAAAAGGATGTGGCACTCAAAGCCACAGAAGAGAAGAAAAAGAAAGTGATTGATTCTAGTAGTGAGGATAGTGATGATGAGATGACCTTGCTTGTGAGGAGATTCAAGTCATTTCTCAAGAAAGATGGCTACAAGAAGAAAAGCTTTGACAAGGGCAAAACGAGAAGATCAAAAAGAACTTGCTATGAATATGGTGATGAAGGACATTTCATTGTGAAATGTCCAAAGAAGAAGAACAAAGATGAAAGAAGGAAAGACAAGCACCATAAGAAAGACAAGAAGTACAAGAAACATAGAAGAGGTGAAGCTCACATTGGTCAAGAATGGAATTCCGATGATTCATCCTCTTCATCATCTTCCTCCTCCGAATCCGACTCGGATGAAGGAGGCATTGCTACACTTGCCATTGACGTCACTCCCACCAGCACTTCTCTATTTGGGAGCTTGAGTGATGATGATGACGATAACTCTCACAAGTGCCTCATGGCAAGAGGATCGAAGGTAACAAAATCTAAACCCAAGCGTTCCTCTTATGCTAGTAGTAGTGATGATGATGATGATGATGATGTTAATGCTTCACTTCCTAAAATGCTTGAATTCATGGAATTACTTGAAAAACAAAAGGAAGAAAATGATAGGCAAGAGGAGCTACTTGAGAAACAAGAAGACTTGCTTGCTCTTGAAAAGAAAAGAAACCTTGAACTAGAGAAGCTCCTAAAAGAAGAGAGAAAGAAAAATAATGACTTAACTATGTCTCTCACTAAGATTGAAAATACTTGTGAAAATGTTAAGAGCATTAAAGATGAACTTCAAGAGAAGTATGAGGATTTGGAAAAGACTCATAAGTCTCTTGAAGAACAATATAGGATTCTTTCAACTTTCACATCCTCCTCAAATAATTTCTCTGATGCCTCCACTAACAAAGGATATGATAGATGCTATAATATTGATATTGACGCTTGTGCTACTAATATCAAATTGATTGATGATTTGAACAAGCAAGTAAAGGCTCTTGAAAGCAAAATACAGCATGAGAAAGATGTTGTCGATGATGAGAAGGCAAAGTATGCAAGTGGTGCATACACGTATACTAGAATGCCACATGTCATGGATGGCATTGGTTATGTTGAGGGTGCCAAGCATAATGCTCGGAAGAACAAGAATGGGAAGGAATTCCTTAAGTTCACCAAGGAAGGATCTTACCAAAAGAAGCAAGCCAAGAACAAGAATATTAATCATCTTTCTCTTGTTAATGATTCTCATGCTAATATGCCTAATGCTACTTGTGCACTCTTTTATGATTTTGATGCTTCATATGTGCTCATGAGAAATATGCATGGACGTGTGTTTGCCAAATATGTTGGGCCACACAACAAGAGGCCAAAAGCTTGTGTGTGGGTGTCCAAAGTGCTTGTGACTAATGTAAAAGGACCCAAGCAAATTTTGGTACCTAAAAACAAAGCTTAATTTGTTTTGTAGGACTATGTCTCCGGAGGATCAAGTTGGGTGATTGATAGTGGATGCACCAATCATATGACCGGAGACAAAAAGATGTTCAAGTCATTCGAGCCAAGTCATGACAAAAATGAGTACATCACATTTGGTGACAATGGAACGGGACAAGTACTAGGTTATGGTAAAGTCCCTCTCACTCCTTCATATTCCCTCTATAAGGTTTTGCTTGTTGATCACGTTGACTTCAATCTTTTGTCTATTTCATAATTTTGTAAAATGGGCTATGATTGTTTGTTCAACGAATGTGGTGTGACCGTCTATAAGAGGAGTGATGGCTCGATTGCTTTTAAGGGTGTGCTTAAAGGAAAGCTTTATGTTGTGGACTTCTCCATGGATGAAGCTAGACTTGGTACATGCTTACTAGCAAAATCCAACATGGGATGGTTGTGGCATAGAAGGCTAGCCCATGTTGGTATGAGAAATCTTCATAAACTCCAAAAAGGCGGCCACATCATAGGACTAACCGACGTTTGCTTTGAGAAGGATAAAATTTGTAGTGCATGCCAAGCGGGAAAGCAAGTTAGAGCATCACATCCCGCCAAGAATGTGATGACCACCAAGAGGCCATTGGAGATGTTGCACATGGACCTCTTCGACCCTGTCTCCTACATAAGTATTGGTGGTAACAAATATGGTCTCGTAATTGTTGATGATTTTTCTCGCTTCACGTGGGTATTATTTTTGCATGATAAAGGTGAAGTAAAAGATGTGCTCAAGACATTCATGAAAAGAGCACAAAATGAATATGAAGTCAAGATCAAGAAAATAAGGAGTGACAACGACACCGAATTCAAGAACACTCAAGTTGAAGAGTATCTCGATGAAGAAGGCATCAAGCATGAATTTTCGGCACCCTACTCCCCTCAACAAAATGGGGTAGCCGAAAGAAAGAACCGCACGCTCATTGAGATGGCAAGGACAATGCTTGATGAATACAAGACGTCCGACCGTTTTTGGGCCGAGGCCGTCAACACCGCATGCCATGCCTCCAACTGGTTATATCTCCATCGACTATTGAAGAAAACACCATATGAGCTACTAACCGGTAACAAGCCTAATATTTCCTACTTTTGTGTTTTTGGGAGCAAATGCTTAATGCTAAACAAGAAACCCAAGACTTCTAAGTTTGCTCCAAAAGTTAATAAAGGTTTCTTGCTTGGTTATGGGTCGAATGTTCATGCCTATCGTGTATTCAATAAAACCACCGGTTGTGTTGAAATCTCACGTGACGTGACATTCGATGAATCTAATGGCTCTCAAGAGGAGCAAGTTGTTAATGATGGTGTAGATGACGAAGCTCCTAGAAGTGTAATAAAAAAGATGGCCATTGGTGATGTGAGACCACAAGAAACATCAAGTATTGAAAATCAACCCTCTCCCTCAAGACAAAACCAACATAATGAGAATAAGGAATTAGATCACGCAAGTGGTCAAGATCAAGATGTTGGGAATCATGAACAAGCATCAAGCAATGATTCTCAAAGACATGATGAAGAGGTTGATAAAGATGGTGGTCAAGAAAGTTCACACCCACCGCATCCAAGAGTACATCAAAATGTACAGCGTGATCACCCCGTCGAGCAAATTCTTGGAGATATTGACAAGGGAGTAATCACTAGATCTCGAGTTAGTAATTTTTGTGAACATTACTCTTTTGTCTCTTCTATGAAGCCATTTAGGGTAGAGCAAGCACTTGAGGATGCGGATTGGGTGATGGCCATGCAAGAAGAGTTGAACAACTTCACAAGAAATGAAGTGTGGACACTGGAGGAAAGGCCAAAGAACAAGAATGTTGTGGGCACCAAATGGGTGTTCCGCAACAAACAAAATGAAGATGGTGTTGTGACAAGAAACAAGGCAAGGCTCGTGGCAAAAGGGTATTCACAAGTGGAAGGTTTGGATTTTGATGAAACTTATGCCCCCGTAGCAAGGCTTGAATATATTAGAATATTACTAGCTTTTGCTACTCACCATGATTTAAGTTGTACCAAATGGACGTGAAAAGTGCATTCCTAAACGGGCCAATCAAGGAAGAAGTGTATGTGGAGAAACCACCAGGCTTTGAGGACTCTAAGTATCCTAACCATGTTTATAAACTCCATAAGGCGATCTATGGGCTCAAGCAAGCCCCGAGAGCATGGTATGAATGTCTTAGGGATTTTCTTGTTAAAAAGGGTTTTGTCATTGGCAAGGCCGATCCAACCCTCTTCACTAAGCGTTTTGGTGATGATATCTTTGTATGCCAAATATATGTCGATGACATTATATTTGGTTCTACTAACCAAACCTTTTGTGATGAATTTAGCAAGATAATGACCAAAAGGTTGGAGATGTCCATGATGGGAGAATCGACATTCTTTCTAGGCTTCCAAGTGAAGCAACTCAAGGAGGGCACCTTCATATGTCAAGCAAAGTACACACAAGACTTATTGAAGAAATTTGACATGGACAAGGCAAAGCCCATCAAAACTCCCATGCCGACAAATGGTCACCTCGACCTCAACAAAAAGGATGATCCTATTGATCAAAAGGTATATCGTTCCATAATTGGCTCTTTGCTTTATCTTTGTGCATCTAGGCCCGATATCATGCTTAGTGTGTGTATGTGTGCACATTTTCAAGCCGCTTCTATGGAGTGTCACATGGTGGCTGTTAAGAGAATATTGAGATATTTGATTCACACACCCAACCTTGGGCTTTGGTACCCCAAGGGCTCAAAGTTCAACCTATTAGGCTATTCCGATGCGGATTATGCCGGGGATAAGGTAGATAGAAAGAGCACCTCCGGGACTTGCCAATTCTTGGGTAGGTCCCTAGTCTCATGGTCATCCAAGAAACAAAACTCCGTTGCACTTTCCACGGTCGAAGCGGAGTATGTTGCAGCCTGTAGTTGTTATGCACAACTACTTTGGATGAGACAAACTCTAAGAGATTACGGTTACAAGTTGAACCGTGTTCCACTCCTTTGTGACAACGAGAGTGCCATAAAGCTTGCTTATAACCCTATTGAGCATTCACACACAAAGCATATAGATATCCGCCACCACTTTTTGAGAGATCATTCCATCAAAGGGAATATCGAAGTTAGCCATGTGAGAATCGAAGATCAACTAGCCGATATATTCACCAAGCCCCTGGATAAGAAGAGATTTTGCTATCTTAGGAGTGAACTAAATATTCTTGACTCTAGCAATGTGTTGTAGAGAATGTGCACATCTGAATGGTGACTGTTTTGTTATTACAAAAAATTATCATTGTTTTATGTCAAAAACCTATTATATGTGCTATTGAAGCTGGTTTTTGATCACTAGATCGAATCTTGACAAAATATGGCTATTGTTATGTTTTGTTGATTGTTGGCTGACCATAAGATGTCAAGACTTTCCATCAAACTATTTTTAAAGAAAATAAAAATCATCTACTCTTTCCTGGCTGGGCTCTAATCTCTCTGGTCATTTTGGCGTCGGGCAAGTCCGACAGCTATCGGACATGTCCGATGGCGTCGGAGAAGTCCGACGGTCTAGGGTTCGACCCTATTTAACCCAGCCCGACTTACCCCTTCAGTCAAACCTTTCTCATTTATCTCCCTCACGTTCTCTCTCCTCAAGAACACCCCCATTGGCGGCACCAAGGAGATCCCCTTCTCCCACCATCTATTGGAGCAAGTTTGGAGATCAAGAGGTCCTCCTCCATCGAAGAAGTCCGATCCCCCATCGTTTTTGCAAGGTTTAACCCTAATCCCCTCTCTCTTGGTCTCACCCTTAGGGTTAGGGTTATTGATCAATGCTAGTGCCAAATCTTGTTCCCTTGCATATTTGATCCATGGAGATTGCCTCTAGTTAGTTGTTAGTGGAGTAGAAGAAGTTTGGGTACTTGTGGTAGGTGGATTCGTGAAGGATCTAGGTTTTTTGGAAAAACTGTGTGACAAGGTGAACTATTTTCATGCCTCCATTGAGACCTGCTCTGCGGCAAGGCTAACTAACTTCTATGATGGTGAGAAAGAAGCTTTTGATTTCCGCTTTCATGCACATTTTCATGTGAATTGGTACCGTTCCGCCTATCTACGCATGAAGAATGCAGTGGTTGAGATGAAGTGGCTTGATTGGGATCACATGAAGACAAGGAAGCATCCATTACTCGATCAAGTGCTGGCTGCCTGTGAGCATCATGGTCTCAAGACCTTCCTGACCTTTCAATACTCCTGGAATAGGGAAATCATAGCTCAGTTTTATTCAACTGTCTATTTTGATGAGGATGCCAAAACCATGTACTAGATGACGAATGGCACCAAGTATACCTGCTCCCAGAACCAGTTTGCTGGTATGATTGGACTCAAGCACACACGCAAGGAAAGGCACAAGGTTCACAAGGGAAATCATATGAATGCTGAGGACATGAGGTACATGTATGTGGACCCGAATAACTGCTCTCCTCCCAACTCCAATGGATTGAAACCATTCTTCTCAGTCTTGTTTCGGATCTGCAGGAGTACTTTAGCTCCAAGGGGAGGCAACTCTGACCGTATTCCTTTCTTTCAGAGGAATATTCTGCACTGGGTTCATGGGAACAGGAAATTTGATGTCTTTGACTATGTCTATCAGGAAATGTGGGACATCTCCATCTCTCCCAAGCATGGCTGTGGATACGCTCCTCACATCATGTTCATGATTGAGAAGGTGTCGGGCTTAACCTTCAACAAGGATATGAAGCATCTGAGCCTGAAACCTCAGATTCCTTCTAACTGGACTCCTGACACTACCTCTGGCCAGTTCTTTGGAGCAGCTCAGCCTCCATCTTCAGCTGCACCACCTCAGCCACCTCGGGCTGCCCCTCGAGGCATTGGATCCTCTTGTGTGCCTCCGCCTCCTCGCGGCAAGAGAAGCGGGATTATAAAGATGTTCAAATCCCTTATGAGCATGTGCAGGAGCATTAATCAGAGGCTCGACGTCATTGAAAGGAATCAAAAGGGTCTCTGTGACCATTTTGGTATTGAGACTCCTCCTCCACCGTCCCCAGCTGAAGGCTCACCTCCTCCCACTCATGATGACCCCACTCCTCAAGATGACCCCACCTTCACCGTCGAGGAGATGAACTACTTTGGGTACTACCCGACTCCTCCTCCTTTCTCTTCTGGGGTAGGTTCGAGTGCTCAACACATTCGCTTTGAGGATGATGACGGCGAAGGTGGTGAAGATGAAGCTGCCCATGCTCTTCGCCAGCGCAAAGGGAAAGAACCGGCTATTGATGAGGAAGAAGAGGAAGAAGGCGATGATGATGATGAAGACTACGAGTTCTCCGACGGCTAGAGCTCTCATCACCTTCTACCCGCACTTTTCTCCTTTTTGGGTGTCTTGATGCCAAAGGGGGAGAAGTGTAGTTATCAGTTTTTTTTTATCTTAGTTTGTGAGTTGTGAGTGAGTTTGAAGTTGAATTATTTATGGCACTATTTGGTTTGTAAAACTCTATTTTTGCTATCTATGTGGTTGGTTTGTGCACTTTATTTTCTTATTGTATTGGTACTTTATTGATCATCTTGTTATTTGCATTTCGTCTAGCTTGTGTGATCTATTGGTGCAAATTAACATGTATGCATAGCTTTAGGGGGAGCTCTCATAATTTTTTTTATATGTGCACTTGTTATTATCTCATATTCTCTCACTCATGCACACATTTAGGGGGAGCTCCTCATCACAAATTGAACCTTCATCGCATATTTTTATGAAATTTAGTTGTATTGTCATCAATCACCAAAAAGGGGGAGATTGAAGGTGCATCTAGGCCCCTAATTTTATTTTGGTGTTTGGCGTCAATACGATTAAGAACGGACTAATCTTTTAATGAACATGTGTGTAGATTATGGTACAAAGTTTGGTGATTAAATGCATAGAAACAGAAAGGGAGAAAAGAAGATGGCAAAGTGCTTCAAGATGAAACTCAAAATATGCTCAAGAATGAAGTTCATAGTATTTTATTTTAAATCTTAAGTATAGGAAAAGCCGTACTATTAAGAGGGACACAAAAGTGTGAAGCGGAGGTGAACTAAGTGCAAAATTCCTATTTCTAGGCCATACAAAAATTTCCAGGGCAAAATCATCGGACTTGTCCGATCCATCGGACAAGTCAATCGGACTCCAGTACCTCTGCCACTCTGGGTCGTCGGACATGTCCGACGGTCATCGGACTTGTCCGATGACCAGAGGAAAATCCGACGCATCAGACACTTTCATCGGAGTATAGTTCCCCTGCCACCCTATTTTCATCGGACTCGTCCGATGGACAAGACTTGTCCGAGCCATCGGACAAGTCCATCGGATTCCAGTTCCTCTGCCCCTCCTGTGTCGTCGGACATGTCCGATGGCCATCGGACAAGTCCGATGGCCAACTTATCCGAGGCATCGGGCAAGCTTGTCGGGCTCCAGTTTCTGTGCCACCTTGATTCATCGGACATGTCCGATGACCATCGGACTTGTCCGACACAGATCTCAGAAATTGGATCTCCAACGACTCTTTTCCCCATTGGGCTATAAATAGAACCCCTCTTCGCCCTTTGGCCGGTTGGTCACTCATTTCCACTCAAAATCACTCTCAAGCTCACTTTGCTCTCCCCAACTCTCCTCCCTTGATTCCACTCTTGATTTGTGAAGGGATTGAGAGAAGATTGAAGTGCTCCATCGACTCCAAGCTTTCATCCTCTTGAGCACTTGGTTCATCCTCACCGCCGACAACTTTTGTGTTTGTTACTCTTAGGGATTCTTCCCCTAGACAGTTAGAGGTGCCCGTAGAGCTCCCAACTTGTGTGGTGACACCTCGGGAAGTTTGTATTGACCCCTCCTTTGTGGAGTTTCTAGTGGAAAACCAAGTTTGATCTTTGTGGTCACTTGGAGAGGTTAGGGTTGAAAGAGACCCGATCCTTTGTGGATCCCTCAACGGAGACGTAGGCTTCTTTGTGGAGCTGAACTTCGGTGAACAAATCTTGTGCCTTGCTTGTGCTTTAAACCACTCGTGTCTCATTTACTTGTTCTTGCTCATAAACTTGCTAGTTAGGGTTTGCTTCGTATTTCTTAGATTAACTTGTGTAAGTTGCTTGCTAGTTGCTCTCCTTATTTTTATAGCTTCCCCTTGCTTATATTCACCTACTCCTAGCTTGCCTTACACTAGTTTTAACATTTACTCGGTCGATCTACTTTTCTATCTTGTGCCATTGGACAAGTCATCGGACTTTCCCTACAATCGTCGGACAAGTCCGACACTGTGCATTTGACTTTTATTATTAAGTGAATTTCAGGGATAATTGCCTATTCACCCCCCTCTAGGCACTTTCAACAATGCTATAATCTTGGTGATTAATAATTATCGATCTTCATGAACGATATGCATTATCTTCGAGATAAAACTTTAATTCAGAAATGTGATGTAGTTAGGGATGTTCTTCCCCTGTTCCAAGCATTTCTCTAAGTCTGTCATGCCAATACCATATCGACACTTTTCAAAAGTGTAAACTGGTAATACATTTGTAAATATATGTACATGATTATCACAAGATCGAACACGCGTTACTAAAATCTTTTCCTTCTCTTGAAATAAATGTGTATAATAGAATTTTAGGTAACGTAGGCTTTGTCTTATTCGATTTTATATATCCCGATTGTATTTGTGCAATACAAACTCTATTATCTTTATAGATAATTGTAGGGGATGAAGTATGCGTCACTGCGCAAGTATTCAATGTCTTGACATTCTTCTGAGTCAGATACATTCCTTCATAGCTTCAAATATTGTGATGATCTTAGAGTAATTATCTTGTCGATGTAGCAATGATCAACCGCTCTTGCATTCTTCTTTGAAAAATAATCCGAGATCTTCAATTCCTCTTAGATACTGTAGTATTTGTTTGATTTAATTCTAATGTCACATGATCAGTGCCAAACTGTATCTTGCTAGTAGATGTATTGCCTCGTTAAAAACCTTACGTGAGAAACATTCGAGTAAAACTCACAAAGGAAAAGAGTGCAACACATAACCTCCTTGGTTACTATCTTCATGATAGTCTATCTTTCATGAATAGAAAACGTGATCTTCATGATCAAAACAATAAGTGATACTATTCAATATGCTTTCCCTCACATGAACAATCCTTGAACTTCGTGTTCAATGTCTTATACATTCTTTAAGAATGCATGCATGCAATGGTAAGAAATATTATCATAGTACTAAGTCTCAAAGAGACTTATCTCACAATTTTTCTAAGATTGTAATGAGAGTAATAGAGCAATATGCTTCGTGCACATATAAGTTTGACACAGTCAAACTATCACTTATTATTATATACTTTCATAGGATAATTCCTTTTGTATAATTGGAAAGTAGAAGTTGCTACAAGAATATAACATTCAATTGAGATCTTCAAGATCATACACCAGTCTTCATTTGGGGATTACACCAAATATCTTCATGGTATTATATAAAATCATATTTTTGTTGCTACCAGGTACTTTGATGCGTGAGGTCCAGGGCCAAGGCTGAGGCCGGTGGCCACCGGATCTGAGCTGCACCGCCATTTTCTTGATGGTTCCTTTTCTTTCTTTTCTTGAGATGTGTCTATACGGCGGCCTGCCTTCGTGGTAGGCACAGCTCCATGGTCGCGTGTTGTTGGCTACGCTAAGTGCGGTGAGACCAAGCATGTGGCACTTTTAGCCACGACTTGCGGGGCAGCTGCATGTGTGCGTGGGTCGCGGACTCATCTGCCTCGCCAGATCTTGGTTGCCTTCATGGCGGTCCTGATCTGTGCGCCGTCTTGGTGACTTTTTTTCCTTTTCTTTTTCTTTCGATGCTTCTGCTTGAGCACCCTTCCGAGGTAGGGTAGGGTAGATCTGGTGGTTGCACCTTCAGATCTGTTGATGGCTCTTGGCTGTAACAAGTCAAGATACAAAATCAATCGAAAGAAACATACCTTAATCACCGAATAGATATGCCTGCTCGATTAGAGCGTGTTGATAACGTGTTGAGTTATCGGCGATCGTAGGCATGTAGATCGATACAAAGAATAAAAACTAAAAGCAATAAGAATAGAGGAGATAAAATTCTTTATTGAGTAATTCTGGTGAAATTACAAAGGGGCATCTCCTCAACTATTTATAAGGGAAAACTCTACTTCGTGTTGGTCCCATATTTGATAAGGAGCACACATGGGATAGAAGACCATCTTCTAGAAGGTGGGCCTGGTCCAAGCGTTTTATAACACTTTAGAGTCTTTTATAGATAGATAGGGGCTCAAAAACCTTTTTTTTTTCTTCCTCTACAAAATAGAAAGTTCCTTTCTGCAAGTTGATCTAGGATCTGCGGTAGGATACTGATCAAGTTCAGAAGCAGCGTCGATGCCTGACGAAATTCAATCGCTGCGGCTCTTCAATGACACACTCACTTAGTTGCTATTTCCCACGTCATTGACCATGGTGTTGCTTCCTTTCCGTTCATTCCGGTCACTTTTGATTGTTGCGAATGAGCGATGCATCAAAACGACGAAGGTTGTTCCACTCGACACGTGATGAAAAGTGTTTAATGGAAAGTAGGTAGCCTTACACGTTCATAAACGAAAAAGAAAACCTGAAACAACTGCCACAGAACAAGTCACAAGCCCACGACACAAAGCGAATGCTGCATATAGCTAGAATTGTCAAGGTTCCTGAACGTATCTTGGGATGTCAATCGTGTTCTCGCGAGGCCCATCGACCTAATTGAGTATCATCTATACCTAATCACGTGCAACCTGCTACAGGCCGTCGGACCCTCGTTGAATGTAGTAGTTCAAGTGGAGCACGCTGGCGCCGGAACCGTGGAGGTCTAACGAGGCAACAGACTATACCAACACGAGGGTGCTGCTACAGTACCAGTGTCCGGTTACTTCAGCTTTCACCAACATCTCATTCTACTCGAAGATACATCGTAATTAGCTAGCTCATAGTTGTTAATAAATATAGGCCCAACTAGTTTATCTTCTCTGACTATATATATAAGTGATGATCAGGGATTTTAAAACCGCTATAGTGTTGGTTTTTTCTATCGCTAAAAACAAATCAATAAACCGGGAAAACCGATCGAAAACCATTTTTGCTATAGCATATAGGGTCGGTTTTTGCAACAAACTGGACGTCTGGTGAAACTGGACTGAACCGGTTTCACCAAAAAGTCAAAACCACAAAAAATGACCGGTTTTCAACAGTTTTTTTAACCTATGGTGATGATATGCATGAGGATTATGCCTTCTACCGGTGCATAACTTATACAACAGAATTTTGTTCTTCCAAACAATCCAAACATATCATCCGGGAAGGGAAAAAAAAATGTTAAAGACATGATGTATTATGCAATTACGTATACACAACTCATAGCATAAGCATGGGAACACCAATTTCCATTCCCTTTTTTTTCCGTTCAATCTATTATCACAGTGAAAGTTCTGCATCTGACTTTCAAGTTTCGAAGATGATCCAACAGTGCATAAGGACCTGGAGAGAGAATCTTGAGTTCTCCCATATATTGCTCATCGCTACATCATTCGTCTATCAACACCCAAAAAGCTAAAAAAATGACTATCATACATTACTGCTAAAAGATATTTTAGGACACCTGCTTGCTCTTACATGACAAGTTCGAGTAATCATACATTTATTTTTGAAACACATGGCACCTGGCTGCGCATGCAAGAGTAGAATATTGTGATGATCGTCGCTGCTTGTCTCAAACATTGGACATTACTAGGAAAAAACACTCTGAATTAGATTGGCATTGCTCATGAACGAACAAAGAAATCAACTGAAAATGGACATATGATTTGCATCCTTCCTACCATTTCATTATTGTAGATACTTGCATCAAAAGTAATATCTTTGTCAGTGTTGAGCATATATAGAGAAGGAAGCAGTTCTGAAACTAAAGAATTGAGCAAGTGAACATACATTTTTTTTTTGAACTCTGGCTCTGTACGCATGCATAATTTTGGCAATTATATATATAGCTCATCAAGCGGCAGGACATCTTTACCCCTTTAATAGAACAGGTCACGTCGTCCGCCCTCCTTATTCTGCCCCGATTTGTTTTCTTCCTCCCTTAATAACCTAACCTGTACCTTTTCTAAAACAAAAACAATGGCCGTATATACGCTAGCATTGTCCGCCACCATGTTAAAAATTCTTCCTCGCTAAATCCTAGCTGATGTTCTCCTCTTGCTGCCGCAGCCCTGATCTTGCTCTCACGACATCGTCGGCATGCCATGGCGTCTTATGCATCACCTGAGCTCCAGACACCGTCTAACGGCTGCAGTCTCTTTACATTACTATGCCGCGATCGGCCGCTCGGGTTGAAAACTCTCGCTCCCTCGCAAGTCAACCGAGATCGCAGGGTCGATGGACCGTTTTCTTCTTCCACGCGTGGACGGTCATCTCAGTTCTCACCTAGGAACCTCGTCGTTGGCTGACGATGTTCATTGATCGAGCATGTGAGTTCTCCTTTTTCCGGTCTCCCGAACACATGACAATGCTATTTGCGAACGAGTGCCGTCTTTGACATCTTGCCGGCCGCGCGCAAGGCCAGGTCTTGCAAGGAGGCTTCGAAGGCCCTCGACACATGGTCACATGGCATCATCATCTCCATGAAGCCAAGTCTACAATGACATAGTGGTGGTGGTGGAATCGTACTCCTGCAATATAGACGCCGAGGCAGCAATTATACTGCATATGACAGTGTGCCTTTCATTCGTATGTGTTTTATTCATGTCCAATAGAGCTTGCCCGGTCTTGCCTTGATCTCGAACTATCACCCCAAGGCACAACATGAAATTGAGATCGCAATGCAGTTTGTGGTGTCCAGTTGTTGATTTTGATTAATTTATATCTTTGTTGGACTTGGTGCGCAGTTCAAGTTAAAAAGTTATATCTTTCTCAACCGAGGTAACCAGCTAATACATAGTGTATTCAACTATCAATTTAGAGTTGATTATTATTGCACATCCAACATTAGCTGATGCTGCATTTTGTCAGTAAGTGCCATTCTGAAGATTGATGATGAGGTGAAAGTTATGGTGATGAAGTCAAATGTTCCAGACAAAATTGCTCATTATTGTTACTGAGTTTTTGGATGTGTTTCTGTAGCACTCTAGAGGTCTGCCATGCCCATGCTATTGATGGGGAGCAAAAAAAGATATTTTAGTACACTATCATCATATCACTAAGATTTAGAACTACATCCAAGTTAACAATTAGAAAGAACAAACCAGTTGGATGTGTTTCAGTTGTCAATTTACATATTGTTATTATCTTGGTACAAACTTGTCCATGTAAGAACTGAAAGGTAATGATAATAGATAATAACTGCCGCATTGCTTGGTTCGAGGTTCTGCCTATTGTAAATGAGCCTACTGCTGCATCGCTGTCCCGTTTTTTCTTTTTACATTGGAGGGTTCCACCTTTGATATTTCAGGTATATGTTTCATTCATCATTTTGGGAGCACACCGTTCACTCCATCAAGTTTGTTGGACTTGAGGGCCAAGTTATTTGGTGAGCTTTGAACCAACGCATGTTATTTTATTCTCTCTCTCTTTTATACTACTTTTGTTTGTGTGCTATGACTCGTGATATTCAGTATAATTGGGCTCAAAAAGTATGGCTTAACTTTTATTCTAAACCGGCATGACAGATGGGATGACCAGTGACAGATTATGGAAGTCTAGATGATGTTAAATCCAGCATATCAGGGACCATAGAAACACATGGTCTGACATTTTCAATGAGAAGTAGCCCATATCACTTTGGTACTTCAGCTTTAGAAAATGCTATCATATATAGTTCTTAAATTCAGATATTTGTACGATGGATCTATGTATTTAGGCCTGCATATTATTGTGCTTGCGTGGGAGGTGATCACCTATGGAGATGCTGATATGGTGGGATGCAAAGTCTGGGGCGAAGTAATTCACTGCAACTCACCAACTGCCAACACCATCAGATTGATAAAGAGAGGCTATTCAACTCTGGGTGTCTGCAGCCTTTCAAGGTCATCGATATTCAATTTTTTTATGATGCGGTGTATTTTTTTTCTTATTTCCATGGAAGTCACTAACTGTAGAATTGACAAAATTTGCTGGGATTTTATAGATTCCTCATTCCATATTTTATTACAAAAATTATTATAGTTTGATTGTCACTAACACTACAGATAAGACTTTTTTTACGCCCGTAGCAACGCACGGGCATTTTGCTAGTCATTTTACATGTTGATAGGTAACTTTTAGAAACAACAAGTAAATAAAGTAATTGATGTAGTAGGCATCCATCTCCATCTCATTCGTGGATATTCCTCCTGCATGCCATCGTCATCAATTCGCTGCATCATAGATTCATTCATAGTTAGCAATGACTAGACCAGCTACAACAGCTTATACTAGAGATTAGAACCTCAGAAGAACCACTTACCTGCAGCGAAGCAGGTAGCTAGAGACGATTGTTGTGGTTGGAGCTTGAACCAGGTCGATGGCACATGCGAGCGGCAACAGGAGGAAAGCGCATCGAGTTAATGGATTCCGCAAGAAACTTGTTGTCACTCTGAAATACGGTGCATATGCACCGTATGGTTGATTCATGGCTTGCAGACACGAAAGTCTTGAAGAGCTCCGAGAGACCACGGCAGCACGACAGAGGAGGCCGTGCCTGCGTGCCTGTGACATAGGCGGCACACCAACTTTGTGCCCGTACGACGCCGATGCAGTCCATTGTCCCCTATGTCGCCCGTCACAATAAGTTGCTGGCACCGGGAGCTGCAAGTGCACGGTGGGCAAATTGGACACTAATCTTGAACGGCATGGATGATCATTTGTGCAAGCCATGTAGATTGGTTGTCTCTAATTTCAGTTCCCACCAACATCCTACGAAAAAATGGCTTATTACAAATCGAAGATGCAAATGCTTTTATATAGAGGTTCCATTGAGTAGTCAATTGTATTTTTGCATGATTCAACTGTGCAGCTATGCTCATGTTTATTTGATTGATCACGCTTACATATCAACCCATCATGATATCAGTATGATGCAACTATGCGTTTAGGAACCACTGGAGGCCGTTGTAGCTGTTTCGCTTGTCACTGAGGGAGTGGCTTGTGGTGTCCCTCCATACCGAAGTTAATTTATCGTTAAATTTATGAGCATGATCCTTGGTGAACAATTCTGCTGAAATTAATTTGACAAGCATCCCACTGATGAACACACGTGGATGATCTCGTTCCCTCAAGGATTGAAGTCGAATTTCTTGAAATCGTGCACAAATTGTGTGACATGCGTGAGGGCGATGTGAATTATAGAACTTTATTTATGTTTCTTTCTTATTTACTTAGTTACTCCTGAATGAATGACTTAAACCAGCTAAAAAAGTGCATTCACTTTTTCAATAGAAAGCAGACAGGAGTTTTATCTTGTCTAACTATATAAGTGATGATATTTCATACATATATTTGATAGCATTTAATGTACATGTATGAGGATTATGCCTTTTACCGGTGCATAGCTTATAGGATAAAGTCCATTTTACTTTCTTCAAGTGTGGGTGAAGTTTAGATAACCACCTAAACTATTGTTTGGTTTGTTTTACCTTCATTATTCATGAAGCTAAAACGTTTTACACCTTTGACTGATATTTTAATCCTAAATAGCTGATATAGTTCGGGATAGAGTTGAGATTGCCCCTCTCAGTCTTACACATGTCTTGTGAAATAAATTAATATGACATATAACCATATCATGATCCAGTTATGATGTGTGTGCACCCTTGTTTCTATACTATCTTGGCTTCCTTTCTGTTCCGCACATCTCTCGCGACGCTCAGCCATTAGGAGCTCAAGATCATTGACGAGCTCACTCAATCCATACCATCACGATGTCCTTGATTCGTCTATCATCAACTCCTTATAGCTGTAGTCCAATTGTACTTCTTCTTGTGCCACCAAGCGAGAGAACGGAGAAAAAGAACCACAAATAAAAGAGTATAGACTTGAATAGAATTATGTGACTCGTTTAGTTCTTTGTCATGTTGTATGACACATGTGTGAAGGTTGAGAGAGCAATCCTAACTCAAATCCCGGTCCATATCAATAAATTGGGATTAAAATACTGATTAAATATATATGGTCTAGTTTAACAAATTATGAGGATAAAACAAATCAAATGATAGTTCTGGGGGTTATCCGGACTTTGGTCATACTTGAATGGAGTAAAGTGAACTTTATCCTAGCTTATACAACAGAATTTTGTTCTTCCAAACAATTCAAACATATCACATCCGGGCAGGAAAAAAAAATGTTAAGACATGATGTATCATGCAATTACATAGACACAACTCACAACATAAGCCACTACGGGAAACACACGGCAAAATCTTTGCCGTGGGTTGTACACGGCATAGCCCACACGGCAAAAAAGTTATCGGCAAACATCTGCTTTCCCGTAGTGAGCATGGGAAAACCAATTTTCATCCCCCCGCCCCCCCCCCCCCTCCTTTTTTTTTCCTACAATCTATTGTCACAATGACAGTTTTGCATCTGACTTTCAAGTTTCAAAGATGATGATCCACCAGTGCATAAGCACCTGGAGAGAGAATCGTGAGCTCTCTCATATATTGCTCATAGCTGTATCATTGGTCAATCAATAACACCCAAAAAGCTAAAAAAAAAATAACTATCATAGATAATGCTAAAAGATTTTTCAGGACACCTGCTTGCTCTTGCATGACAAGTTCGAGTAACCATACATTTGTTTTTGTAACTGAAACACATGACACCCTGGCTGCTCATGCAAGAGTAGAAGATTGTGATAATCATCGATGCTTGTCTCAAACATTGGAAATTACTAGGAAAAAAAACACAAAGAAATCAACTGAAAAAATGGACATATGATTTGCGTCCTTCTAACATTTCATTATTGTAGATACTTGCGTCAAAAGTAATATCTCTGTCACTGTTGAGCATATATACAGAGAAGGAAGAAGTTCTGAAACCTAAGAATTGAGCAAGTGAAGATACATTTTTTTTTAACTCTGGCTCTGTACGCATGCATAATTTTAGCAATCCATTCATATATATATATATATAGCTCATCAAGCAGCAGGACATTATTTTACATGTTGATTGGTAACTTTTGGAAACAACAAGTAAATAACGTAATTGATGTAGTAGGTATCCGGCTCCCGTTCCATGTCATCCGTGGATCCTCCAGCCTGAAGATGTGTAAATCATCGATGTCATTCGTGTTGTTGGGGAAGTTGCTGCATCACAGATTCAGTCATAGTTACTGAGTAGACCAGCTAGAACAGCTTACTAGAGACAAGAACGGTAGAACCACTTACCTGCAGGAAAGCAGGTAGCGACGAACGCACTCAACTCGTTGGAATGTCGACAGCACATGCAAGCCACAGCAGGAGGAAACACATCGAGTTAATGAATTTTGCAAGAAACTGTTGTGCACGGAGCTGTTGAACAGGTCTGAGAGACCGCGGCAGCACGACAGAGGCCGTGGCTACCCACCTAACAGCCGCCTTCCATTCCCGCGCAAGACGCGTGAACCAACGAACGAGGTCACTGCTGGTAAACAAGCGAGCAGACGTTTTTTTTTTTTTCACCGAGTTGGGTGACGTAAAAATGCAGTTGAATGAAAAATCTCGCGGATGACGGTAAACGCAGTCCGCCGGCCCTTTCTCGCCCGGAACAAGTTGCTGTTATTGGGAGCAGCATGTGCACGGTGGGTAGGCATACGGCACATTAATGTGGAACGGCATGGATGATTATTTGTGTACCTTGGTGTCTCTAATTTCAGTTCCCACCAACATCCTATGGAAAAATGGCTTCTTGTAAATCAAAGATGCAAATGCTTTTATATAGAGGTTCCAATGAGTACTCAATTATTTTTGCATGATTCAACTGTGCAGCTTTGCTCATGATATCAGTATGTTGCAACTGTGCGTTGAGGAACCATTATTATTGGAGGCTGTTGTTGCAGTCTCGCTAGCTTGTCACTGAGAGGGAGTGGCTTGTGATGTCCCTCCACAACTGATATTAATTTGTCCTTAAATTTATAAACAAGTTTCATGGTGTACAATTCTGCAGAAATTAATTTGACAAGCATCCCACTGTGATGAACACAAGCGGACGATCTCGTTCCCTCAAGGACTGACATCGAATCTCTTGAGATCGTGCACAGATTGTGTGATATGCGTGAGGGCAACATGTGCACAGATTGTGTGATATGCGTGAGGGCAACATGGATCATACAACTTTATTTATGTTTCTTTCTTATTTACTTATTTATTTCTGAATCAATAACTTAAACCAGCTAAAAAGTATGTTCACTTTTTCAATAGAAGGCGGACAGGAGTTTTATCTTCTCTGACTATATCAGTGATGACATTCCATACATATATTTGATAGCATTTAATGTACATGCATGAAGATTATGTTTTCTACCGGCGCATAGCTTATACAACAAAATTTTGTTCTTCCAAACAATTCAAACATATCATCCGGGCAGGAAAAAAATGTTAAGACATGATGTATCATTCAATTACGTATACACGCAACTCATAGCATACGCATGGGAAAAGCAATTTTCATAAACCTTTTTTTTCCTTCAATCTATTGTCACAATGAAAGTTTTGCATCTGACTTTCAAGTTTCAAAGATGATCCAACAGTACACTAGTCCCTTTCTTGGTCTTCCTCTCCGACGCCACCCTTGGAGTCTTCGGCTGCTCCTCCTCATCTGCATCCTCACCCTGCCGATGTTGCCTCCCCTTCTTCTTGCTTGCATCGTGCTCGTTGGAATCCTACGTCTCTTAGCTCTGTAGGTCGACGAAGGACATGACAAGGTAGGGGCAAGATTGGTATTGCATAATTATCCTCTCTTCCATCTGGCTAAAAATGTTTTTTTAATCATTGCGGTATCTGTCACACGAAACCACTTTTTTGGGGTATCCATCGAACAAAACAACTGTCTCGTGTTTTCCATACAAATACACACATTATGAGTGTTCCATAGACAAAAATCACTAAAATTAACTACACGAAGTTGTCAGTGTTCAGTGGTACTCCCTCCGTCCCAAAATATAGCTGGTTTTAGCATTTAAAATTTGTCCCAAATATAGCTGGTTCTGAGTTTCCACCTCTGTTTATAGACGTCAAGTACCAAAATTACCCCTCTACTGGATAACCATTCGTCTTGCCCTTCCATTCTCTCCACCTCTCTCACGAGATCCCCAATCTTCAGCTTCTACCCAAATCGCTAAACTCTCGATCCTATACCAAATTAACACAGTTCTTTCTGTTCGGAATCATCATATATTTCCTCATTGATAGGGCGGCCTCGTCGATCGGCGTGGCCCACTAGTCGCAATGACGGGGCAGTCGCAAGGAGGCGATTCAAGGGGAAGCGACAGTGGATGGCCAGAGCAACATGGGCGCCTTGGATTCGATTGCCGTTGTTAGCGAAGCAAGATCCGAGGAGGACCGGGACGGCGAGGAGGCCGCGGTCGACGAATCGATCATGGACGCCGTGGCTTTTGGGTGCTTCTCCGTGGTGAGCAAAGGGGCACAATCGTTGAAGAAGGTGTTAATTTTGTCCAAGACACACAGGAAGGCAGAGCGGACGAGGCCCTCTTCGTCCCCATCCTGATGTCGACCCTGCTGGACACAGAGTCCATCGTGTCTCCATCTCGATAGAGAGGCATCCAGGTACCACCCAGCCCTCCTCTCCACAGAGCAGCACCCAGAAGCCATCAAGTCCACACAATCTCACTGCATGCTCCCCGCAGGCTAGTGACGGGTGCGCCCCTCCAAGCGGCGCTAGTCCGACAATCATGTCGGCAACACCCATCTCAGAGGACCTGCTTATGTGCTGCTCCATCGTCCCGGAGTCCGAGGTCCAGCTGATTATATGAGGGAAGCAACAGGAATACCTGATTTATCATTATCTGTGGGTTCCATGTTCAGGTCAAATGGATGGGCACCTTCATAAAGCTCTGCGTGGCCAGGATCACCTTGTTGTTCTTGATCTTCATCTCGTAAGACATCCATGTTGAGATTGATGTCCATGGTTTTGTTTGTTTGGTCAATCGGGTGAGGAAGGAATGGCAATCGGATCTATGATGTGGGCAGCCTTTTATATTGTTGCGGCTGAAAATGGTGGATGGAAATTTCGTCGGAGGGAAAATATTGACATGATTTTTTGCGTACATGGGCGGTGGGTGGTGGCGGCAACGAATTTTTTCACACATTTGAGCTTTGCTCAGTTGATGTTAATTACGCGTGTGAGATTTATTTTTGGTGGCAACGAGTACGCATGCAAGGCGTCACCCACGAAACGTTTTTTTGGCAAAAGTAATTTACTCCACACTACGTGATTTGTTTCCATGTTAAATGCCACTACGCAAAAACAGAAACCGCACGTCTGGCGGCAATAATGGTTGGAGGTTACGTGGGTGGGTAATTTAGACTTTTTATGGGTTGGCTTAATCTGTCTGAAAAAGTCTAAAACCAGCTATATTCTAGAACTGAGGGAGTATTATTTAACTTACTAGCAAAGTGTCCGTGCGTTGCTACGAGTTTCTTTTTTAAATACGACAAGCTATAGACATAGATATATATGATAGATAGAGTATAATTGACACTTTTTTATCATAACAAAAGACGATCTATAAATCACTACTCCTGAATTGTATAGGTAAGGTGAGTCCATCTGCCCCTCTTTTAACTAAATAGTGGCCGATTCAGATAAAAAAAATGTAGGGGGGTTTGAACTATATGTCACAGAAATTAATGTTAATAAATTTTAAAGAAGAAAATAATGAATTATTTTTAAATTTGGCATTACTTATATTAACAAAGAAATTAAGAATGATTTTTCATTCCTAGTGCTTTAAAACATTTCTTTTAATTTTTAAAAAATATGAGTCATTGATATTTGATCACATGGTAAAGTAAATTGAGGCTAGACATGACGAGACACTGAAATCTGTGATTTGCATTGGCAGTCATACGCAGCCTTGAGCAGTCATACGGAGCTGGGCTAGAGCAGCCTGGCAATGTCTGTGATTGGGTCAGATGTAGGGATGCAAAGTGTGTGTATTTATTCTTAATCTTAGTGTTGTGCCGGAATGCAACAGTAATAAAGGATAGATTTTGCATGAATGTTAGTTAATGGATCTCTTAATGCATGGATTACAATAAGGTCACAACATGTCTTAGAGACGGACTCACGTAGAGTTGCCAGCTACCAATACCGAATCGTAAAACCAACATCAAACCAACACCAAATTAAAGCAATACCAATAACGACCTCATCTAAATTAACGAGTTGTAGAGATATATGGCATAGTACTATACTACTAATATAAGTGCACGGGTTATCAAATCTCTCAGACGCAATTGTAAAGCAGAAGACATATTGTAAAAATTGTAATATTCAGAAAGGGATAGAGAGACTTGCTAGCTAGGACGTTCACCTCTGACAAAGTTTCAACAACCGGTATGCACTTCATGGTGAGTGAGTGATAAATCATAGGAATAGATTTGAGATCCCTTGACTTCGAAAAGACTTTTCAGCTACAGACACCCCACAGTATATATACCTCTAGCTTCCCTTTCAGGTTTAGAACAATTCAATTTCAAAAATCAGAAAAGCGGAAAGTCCTAAAAAGCCCATACAAAATAAACCCACTGTGATGAACACAAGCGGATGATCTCGTTCCCTCAAGGACTGACATCGAATCTCATGAGATCATGCACAGATTGTGTGATATGCGTGAGGGCAACATGGATCATAGAACTTATTTATGTTTCTTTCTTATTTACTTATTTATTTCTGAATGAATAACTTAAACCAGCTAAAAAGTATGTTCACTTTTTCAATAGAAGGCGGATAGGAGTTTTATCTTCTCTGACTATATAAGTGATGGTATTCCATACATATATTTGATAGCATTTAATGTACATGCATGATGATTATGCCTTGTACCGGTGCATAGCTTATACAACAGAAATTTGTTCTTCCAAACAATCCGAACATATCATCCGGATAGAAAAAAAAATGTTAAGACATGATGTGTCATGCAATTACGTATACACAACTCATAGCATAAGCATGGAAAAACCAATTTTCATCCCTCCCCCACCCCCCCCCCCCTCCCTTTGTTCCTTCAATCTATTGTCATAATGAAAGTTTATCATCTGACTTTCAAGTTTCAAAGATGATCCAACAGTACACCGACCCCTTTCTTTGTCTTCCTCTCCGACGCCACTCTCGGAGTCTTCGGCTGCTCCTCCTCATCCGCATCCTCTTCCCGCTGATATTGCCTCCCCTTCTTCTTGCTTGCATCGTGCTCGTTGGAATCCTACGTCTCTTAGCTCTGTAGGTCGACAAAGGACAGGACAAGGTAGGAGCAAGACTGGTATTGCATAATATATCCTCTCATCCGTCTGAGTAAAATGATTTTGTAATCTGTGCAGTGTGTGTTACACGAAACCACATTTTCGGGGTGTCCATGAAACAAAACAACTGTCACGTGTTTTTTCATACAAATACATATATTGTGAGTGTTCCATAGACAAAAATCACTAAAATTAACTAAATGAGGTTGTCAGTGTTCAGTGGTATTATTTAACTTATATATGGCATACTACTACACTAATAATATAAGTGCACGGGTTATCAAAAATCTCTCAGACGCAATTGTAAAGCAGAAGACATATTGTAAAAATTGTAATATTCAGAATGGGATAGAGAGACTTGCTAGCTAGGACGTTCACATCTTCTAATCTAGATGTGCCTAAATTATTATCTGGAGGCACATAGTTTGTTTCCTGAGTCCAAGAAGATACGTACACCTCTGACAAAGTTCCAACGACCGGTATGCACTTCATGGTGAGTGAGTGACAAATCAGGTAACATATTATAGGAATAGATTTGAGCTCCCTTGACTTCGAAACAAATTTTCAGCTACAGACAGCCCACAGTATATATACCTTCAGCTTCCCTTTCAGGTTTAGAACAATTCAATTTCAAAAAAGCCCATATAAAATAAACCTTGCACTGTGGCCACCTTGCAAAAGTACCTGAGCACAACTGAAAAGAACTACTTCCCTGGTTTTTGATTGATGACACAAGGGAAACATGCCTAGTGCTCGTGCAACACCAATGCAATCCACCGGAGGAGACGGAGGCATGCCATGGGCCGGCGGGGGCGCCACCTCGGACGAAGACAGCACGCCCTCGCCCGACAGGAACTGTTGACGCCGGCAGGAGCAAGTGCAGGGCAGACAAATTGGTGGTGGGGGACATGGCCTCTGTGGAGGAGGAGGAGGAGGAGGAGCTGAAGGAGGAGTTGTTGTCACCGACTAGCCTCCGTGACTCCTGCCCAGGCGGCGTCCCCAGCGGTGGTGCGCCAGCAGAGACTCGGTGTCACTGGCTGCGGCCACCGCCATGGCTAGGATGATCATGATGAGCAGCTTTGTCATCGACATTCTTCTGACCCGCTTCTCAAGCATCAAGTTGGAGGAGTGAGAGCTGCTGCTGTTGCTGCACCACAATACTCTTTTCTCTTCCTCCTTTTATATTTAGTGCGTGGCTGCAATCTTTGGTTTTTTTCTTGGATGTCGTTGGTGTCACGCACCCATACTCATTCCATGCCACGCACTCATACTCTTGCCATGCCTGCTCTTTCCATGCCCAGATCATGCCAGACACGATGTCAGCGTCCATGCATCATTCGACAAGGATGGGGTTTGGCATGGTCCAATTCCACCGCTACATGTTTTGTCGTGCCTTACTTTGGGGGACGCCCAGTGAAGAACCGTTGGAGGAAGGCCCATGGAGAGGGGCACTCTCGATTTGAGGAAGGTGCCAATGGTATTTTTTGCAAATTCAGATTCGAGTGGTTGCGGTGGGCCGTAACAATTAATGGTCCTCAAACCAGGATTTGCATCAAGTCAAGCCCATCTTGGTGACAAACACTTAAGGGGAATCATGGCAAAGGTTTCTTCTCATGGAGGATCTAGAAGAGATGTAGGTTTTCCAAGAGGTGGGAGGTCCTTTGCTCAAAGGAATTTTTAGTTAGATGCCTACAAATCAGGGGAACATCGGCCATATATGTTTGGCCCGAGTCAGATTCCACCATAGCATTGAGATGCTGACCAAGGGCCAATCGCCGTTGCAGGGTCAAAAAAGTGCAGGTGACCGTGCTCTCGTGGTGGGGCTCCAGAACACCGACGGGTGTGCTCTGGATACACGGGAACCCACGCTCGACCGGTGGGAGTCACGCGCAAAGATTATTGTACGTGTGTGTGCATGTATGTGTGTGTGGGGGCGGGCGGAGGGGCAGTGGATTTGACTCCGCTAGTCTCACCTACTTGGAGGCTTATGGCATGTTGGGTTCTGGGGTAGTGGCGGATTTGGCTACCCACCCTAGCTCTACCTGCTCACCTTAAGAGGGCCCTGATGGAACTGAACAAGGAGAAGAAGCACCCAATCAATAAAGAGGGTGATTCATGCACAAAGATAACAAGGAAAGCTGTGTGGCAACGCCACCATCCCCTGCTACTTGTTCCATCGTCGGCTCCTCTAAGAAGAAGCGAGAGGGATTTAGGGTTTGTCGCCACCTCGAGAAGCTTGGGAGTGATTTTCCCGTCATTGAGACACCAGAGGATGGTGCGATCCATGATACAACATTGGGGTTGTCATCATCAGAGATCACTTGATTGATCAGTGCATAGCACACTTGAGGATGTTCAAGTCAACAGTTGGAGTGAGGATAGGTGACCTCGAGAACAAGGGGCACCGAGGCTTTGATGTTCAAGCTTCCCGCGGCCAAGGTTGCAGTGGCGGTAGCATCCTACATGACCTTCAGCAGCAATATAATATGCTTGGCTTCTGGCACTTCGTCTCACTTTGAGCGGCCTCTAGACACTCTACCGCTTGATGAGCAGCCTCCTGACGCTCCTTCGGCGTGAAATGACCACACGAGCTACAAGGACATGGTCTACGGAATCATCGTTCATGAGAGAGAAGAGGATTTATGCTTTCTTCACAACAACAAAATCTACCCTCATGACGAGACACAGGGAGACCAATTGATCTGCTACCATCATTAATGTAATCTGAGCAACATTCGATGATCTCCTCAATTGTGTAGCCCTCGATCATAGAACCCCCTGGATGTGAACGAGTACGTACATAGCGTTTCAATACATACACGAACCTCTCAAAGGGAAACATCTAATGCAGGTAGATAGGGCCCAATGTAGAGATCTGGTCAACAATATGAATCATGAAGTGTTCCATCGTATCAAAAAAGAATGGAGGGAAGACCATCTCAAGTATGCACATTGTTTCCTTCATGTGGGTTCGTAGGTCATTTAACTCATCTTCAGTTATCACCTTCTTTGATACCGCGTTAAAGAAGTAGCAAAGACGAGTTACAACCAACTTCAGCCATGGCGATTTCACAACTCGGATAGCAATAGGAAGAAACATTAAAAGCATTACATGGCAATCATGAGTGTTGTACCCACTTATCTTTAACTCTTCCATGTTTACAAGATTCTTTATATTCGATGAGAAACCCCTCGGTACTTTAATCCCACTGAGGCACTTATAGAATGTTATTTTCTCCTCAATCGTAAGGGTGTAGGCTGCCGGGGGGAGAAAGTACTTTCCATTTGCTCTTTCTTACGGATGGAGCTCTGGTCTTATTCTCATCTCTACAAGATCTCTACGTGCACTGAGTTCATCCTTTGTTTTACCAGGTTGGTCGAATATAAGTCCGCTAGTACTGTCAAATACAACCTTCCAAATATGCATCTAGTCGAAGGCGTGATTCACTTCCAAATCTTTCCAATGATTGAAGTATACGAAGAAAATAGATTTCTTCTCAAATGGCGTGAGACCTATTGCCTTTTTGACTCCCTTCAATGGCTTTCTAAAAACAACACTGATGTTTTTAACAAGGTTAAACACGACCCTGCCAGTCCAACGTCAAGGTTGTGTGTCGTTCTCAACTTTGCCATCAAAGTGTCTAGCCATCGCACGATACCTGTATTTTGTTGGTAAGAATCGGGGGTTTCGCATATACACTAGCTTCTAGTATGCTGGAAGGTACACATGGGATGTATCATCAACGCATACGAAACATGCCGCCTTTCTTTGATCTGCCCCGATAGCGCTCTTAGTGCCGGAGAATCACTTACTCTGACCATGAAGTACTTTCTTCGATACTCATCCTATATACGGACTCCCTCCAACCACAGTATATGCAGGTCTTCGAACAATTGTACTAAGAACATATCTATATCGTTTCTAGGTTCTTTGGGCCCAGATATAAGAGTGGTCAGCAATAGGTACTTATGATTGTGGCATAACCATGGTGGAATGTTGTACATTGCTAATATCACTGGCCAAGTGCTATACGGATTCCTCATGTGACCCAAAGGGTTCATCCCGTCTGTACTCAATGCAAACTGTATGTTCCTTTCCTCATTAGAGAAGTCTCGATGATTCTCATCGAAATTTTTTTACTGTGTTTCATCTGCGGGATGCCTAAGCTAACCACCCCCTTCCGTGCATGCCATGTCATCATTGTCGCATCCCTAGGGTTGGCGAACAAGCATCTGATTCAATTGACCACGGGTAAGTACCACATGACTAAGGCAGGAACCTTACTATCATCACTGTCATCGACGATAGAACTTCTTTTCTTCTTTCTTTCCTTTTTGGTATTCTTCACGCCACCATCGGTATCACAATCATTGTTCCTCTTGTAATGACCGTGTTCTCACCTTGGGCATCTCACAACGTCCTGATGCTCATTTCGATATAATATGCAATAATTTGGACATACGTGAATTTTTTGCATGCCCAACGAAAGTAGGAAAATCAGCTTCTTAGCAAGATATGTGATCCTTGGCAACAACTTGGGCTTTGGCAGCGCCTTGGAAATAAGTTTCAAGAAATCCGTGAAACTTGTGTCCGTGCGACCAGCCATGCATGGCTTTCAGCTTCATCAGCTCAAGTATAATACGCAACGTGGTCAACTTTTTACCACATCTATTAGATTCCTCATATAATGGATCCTTTAATGCTTTCTCTATTCTGTGAAAATTATCAAGCCCTTTAGTTGTTCCGGCATTGATCAACACCTGCGGCTCAATGTGATATAACAACTCCTCAACATCAAAGTCAGCTTCACCAAGCGACTCCGTCACATCTGAACTAGGCGAATTGACAGCCTCGACTTCAACTTCAATAGGCTCATCAAATTCCATATCGACCACACTGTTCTTACCATGTTTTGTCCATCTCATGTACCCCTCAACAAAACCCCTCCGCATCAAGTGTGAGTTGATTACTTCTATATCATTCCACAACTTCTGATTCTTGCAATCGAAACACGAATAATATATATCAGTTGTCCCTTCACGTCAAGCATGTTATGTGACCCCTTTGACAAATTTAGAGACTTCTCGTAAAAATATTGGACCCGGTCTTAGTGCCTCGTACATCCAAGATCTATCCATTGCGAACGGCCTTGAACGAGAACCAAAAAAATATTTTAAGTTAATTAATTTATTATGTGTAACAAAAATATTAAACATTCATTAAATAAATAAATATATATATATATATATATATTGAATAATAAATACATAAAGTAAGAAATATTATGCAAAGTAAAATAAAACAAACATTAAATTATTCTATATATTATTTAACTTTTATCAAGAATTAATAAAAATAAATATTTCTCTTCAACTACATATAGTAATTTTTTTGTGTAGTGATAAAAATAGATGATGTGTGCCTTCATAAACTTCAACTACAACTCATAGAACCATAATCAAACGAATTTAGCTAAAATTTGATAAAAACCTAACAAACTTGAGATGCAAAATTCAAATTGATTTCAAAATAATAGCACAAAAAATGTATGGGATGAGTTCCCCTTACCTCAGAGCAAATTTCTGCAAAAAAAAACTCAAAATCTTTCCTCCTTGATTTTCGTGATTTGCCCAAATTTTCGGGCCGCCACTATTCGAGTGAGGGCCGGAGTTGTCCGAACGCGGCTTTTATAGCCTGGGCACTTTATAGCGGCGGTTGGCATTGCTAACCGCCGCTATAAATATCGACTATTTATAAAGGTTGTTGCCATTGTCAACCGCCGCTATTGGATGCTCTTCAGCGGCGGTTTGTATGGCGGCAGTGCCCATGGGCTCTGTAGCGACGGCCAACATTGGCTCGTGCCGCTACGTTGGTTTGGCTACCGCCGCTATAGGCCCTCTTTGTGATAGTGCTTGTAGCTTAATCAGATTACTTACTTTAATGTAATAACCAAAACCCATATGTTGTGTGCATTGTAGGGCGAAAAATA
The DNA here is from genome assembly GCA_030378355.1 of Eleusine indica. Lineage (NCBI taxonomy): Eukaryota > Viridiplantae > Streptophyta > Magnoliopsida > Poales > Poaceae > Eleusine > Eleusine indica. The sequence goes on from CM059494.1 coordinate 55,685,859, forward strand.
TATATGTTTCCCTTTTCTAAAAGAAAAATGAGAAAAAGCTGACGACGGCTCGGTTGTGGTGGCACAGCTGCCGTTTAGAGGAAGCAGAGGCATAGGAACGGAACACTAGTGTTTCTTGACGACGGCAGGGGCCCCCAAGAGTTAAAGGGCCCAGATTTCCTTAACTCCATAGGATGCAGGCATGCATCTAATTCTTGGAGAGTAAAAATTACCGTAATAGGAGTGATTTGACTGTAGTTGAATCATCGTAGCGTTTGCCCGCAAGGAAAGCAACAACGGCGCTCAGTTATCTCCGAGCTCCGGCCAATCTCAAAACCATTCCTAATCTAAACTGTACCATACAACAAAAGCACCGAACCCGAGCGGGCCACCGCCGCCACCCCCTCCCTTCCCAGGTCTCACCGCCGCCTGAATGCCGTGCATCCGTTGTGTGTGGGCACGATGACGGTGGCGGTGGGGCTCTCCCTCCCCCGCAGTGCTCTTCGCTGGTCGTCAGAGGCCCGTTGGAGCCATGGCGCGGGTGGCTTCTCGCCGGCCTCCGGCGGCCGGATCCATGGCTTTGACGGTTGGATCCGTGGCTCTGGTGGCCGGATCTTGTCGATGAAGGCCCTAGCGTGGCGTGTGCGTGGATCCGGGGGCCCGTGGGGATCGTGCCCTGGCCATCTCTTGTAGATCAAGGGGCGTCCCCGGCCTATATGTGGAGATGGTGGCACTACTCTAGTGTCACCGCCGTTCCTTCTATCACTACTCCAGCAGGGGCAGCAAGATGAGTCTTCCTCGGTTCATTCTTCTTCACCTCGTTTCTATTGCAGAATCGGTGATTAGCATATAGCAATAACTGTTCGACAACGATGACAATATTCTCTACTACACGTACGACAATGGCTGCTGGCGTTCTCCGTACTAGCTGACAATAGCTCGATTCATTCATGGGTGATTTCTCCCCGTTGTCATGTGTGATAAGATCCATGGTTTCCGATGCATGATTATGGAGCATGTACTTGTCGGTAAATTTCTCATCACCGATTTGACATAGTCCCTCATGTGAATTTTGTCGTCGTCATGGTGGAGTAATGCTGAAATCAGGGTCAACCATTCTGGATCATCTCTGAAGTCGCCTCGAAGATGCTTCAGTCATTATTGAGCCGGTCTGCATTGAAAAAATAAAATATGGTGATGATATACTTTTCTTTTATCATTTAGACAATTGTAAACGTCTGATGATGGCTGAGTTATTCGGTGATTATAATTGGCTGTAACTCTCTTTGAGAGCTAAAGCTGAAATTAATATAATCTTCTTATTATCTAAAATAAACTACTGTAATCAGTGGCGATTATGGGACATGTGTCGCCTAACAAATAATGGGTCCTGCACTGCACACATAATATGTGCAGGGGCACCTTCTCCATGCATGCAGTCGTACGTGTCATGAATGCAGTACCTATATACTGTTAGTACCATACAGTACCATAGAAGAGCATGAGAGATGTGCATGCGTGATATTTGGCATGCAAAGTAAACAGCATCCAAAGAATGGCTTCAGGATATACGATATTTTATTTGTGAGCATGCAAGATCATGAAATTGATTTTGTGTTTCTCTCCATATTTTATTTGTGAGCATGCACTAGAGCCGATCTCTGAGCTTAGTGGCCGTCCGACGCCGACAACCATACGCTTAGACAGAAAGTGAGTCCACTTGCAAGTTGCTGGCGCCGCGAGCTGCACATGCGCGGTGGGCATACCGGACATTAAGGCCTTGTTCGTTTAGGCTCGAAATGATATGGATTACGGTCTAAACCATATGGATTGATTAGGTGTGATTTAAAATTTGATTCGCTGTAGAATGAGCGTTCGGCTTGAAATTTGGTTCGTCGTGAAACGAGCGTTCGGTTCGGCCTAGCGTGGTTTGAAACCCAGTTTAAACCGACTTTTTTCATGCCTCTAATGCATAGAACAAAATTTAGCCTTCCGAATCCAGGATTAAAATCACGACATAGATTTGTTATTTTACATAGATTGAGTGATACATGTGATTTTACTTAATCTATGTCTTGTAACTAATTACATATGGATTTCATTCCATAACAAATGAACAAGATACTGAACTCTTATGAATGTTGATTCTCAGTGGCTTGTCCAAATTTATCCATGATTTTCATTAAGGTACGGACCTCCTCCTTGTTTGGGTTCAGGAATACTGCCGCATCGTCAGCATAGAGGGATAGGCGTAGTTTTGCTTGCCGTCCACGTAGTGGGGTGAGGGCGCCGTCTTCTGTCGCTAGTTGTAGTAGGCGTTGAAGGGTGTCGTTCGCCAGGATGAAGATGTATGGCGAGAGTGGGTCGCCTTGTCGCAATTCACGCTTGTGGTGCACCGTCGGGCCTGCCATCCCATTAAGCAGGACAGATGATGTGGATGAGGAGAGGATCAGGGCTAACCAGTTTCTCCATGGCGCGTTGAAGCCCCTATGGGTCAACCTATAAGCAACAACACTTTCTGGAGGCAAGAGAGATAGCTCAACGGCTGTGACAGAGCCCGGCCACGCGGCGGGCAAGAACCGGTCGCCGTCAATGGCGTTCAAACAGGAGGCTGAGGTGAGCTGAGCTGGCGCCTTCGTCATTGATGTGTGTCGCGGCGGAGAGCGGAGGAGAATCCACCATGCGAATGCGATCCGCCCTCCAGGCAGTGTATAGCAGCCGTCAATGGCATTTCATTTACCGTCCGAGTTGATCGGTATTTTATTTACCGACCATCCCTGCAGGCACGGATGTCGTCAAATTCGATACGAGAGGCAGGGCAGGGATTAGCGCTGACAGAAGGGAACGTGGGCCAACATACGGCCCAAGGAACCAGTCCGTCTGTTAAACCAGGTCCAAAAAACGAACGAAGCAACTGAACCAATTGTTGGCTACTTCTGTTCAACAGTTGTGTGTGTGTGTGTATTCAAACAGCACGTACTCTGTACCTGCCGCTTTTGATTAAAATGGGGGCTCAAAATCCCTTTTCTTCTTCTTCTTCAAAATAGAAAATTCCTTTCTGCAAGTTGATCTAGGATCTGCGGTAGGATACTGATGAAGATCAGAAGCAGCTTCCATGCCTGCCGAAATTCAAGGGCTGTTTGGATGCTAGCCAACGTTTACCTTACCAAACAGCTGTTTGCTGCGGCTCTTCAATGACACACACTCACACTTTCCGCGGCACAGTTAGCTGCTGTTTCCGACGACGCCATTGACCAAAGTGTTGCTTCCTTTCCATGTTCTGCAGGAAAAAAAGACTAGTGCTCCGAATGGTGCATCGTCCATTCCGGTCACTTTTGATGGATGCGCGAATGAGCGATGCATCAAGACGACCAAGGTTGTTCCACTCGACACGTGATAAAAAGTGTTTAATGGAAACTAGGTGGCCTTACACGTTCATAAACGAATGCTGCATATAGCTAGAATTGTTCCTCGAATGCATGTTTTGTCGGGAGCAAACCGGAGATGCCCACGACACAAAGCGAGTGCTGCATATATAGCTAGAATTGTAAAGGTTCCTAAACATATCTCGGGATGCGTGGATTGTGTTCTCCCGAAGCCCATCGACCTAATTGAATATCATCAACACCAAATCACGTACGTGCAGCCTGCCACAGGCCATTGGGCCCTCGTTGAATGCAGTAGTTCAAGCGGAGCACGCCGGCGCCGGAACCATGGAGAACCAACGAGGCAATGACTGTAGCAACACGGGGGTACTGCTACAGTGCCAGTGTTGGGCTACTTCAGCTTACATCAACATCTCACTCTTCTCGAAGATACATTGTAATAATAATTAGCTAGCTCATAGTTGTTTTATAAATATAGGCCTGTATTTATAAGTGAATATACACTACCGGAAAACACAAAGTCGTCGTGTGTCAAAACATTTGCCGTGAGTTTTTTGTTAGGCACACGGGGAAGAGGCTCTTTGTCGTGTGCATCTTGGCAGACTCAGGGTAAAAAACAGACACACGGTAAATAATGTTTTTGCTATGAGCCATGGAGAAAACATACGGCAAAGATATTTGTCGTGTGCCTCCGTGACAGCCCATGGTAAAATGTGGCCGTTAGGGCTCGGACTCGGGCCAAGTGCCAGGCCGTTAGGATTGCCGTGAGCCAGTTGGTGGCACACAACAAAAATGGGTCTTTGTCGTGTGCCTCTTGGAGACACATGACAAACATGATTCTTTGTTGTGTGCTATAGCTTGGCACACGACAAAGTTTTGAAAAAACAGTTTCTTCTACCTTCTAAAACTTTTAGTCCACTATATATACATGTTGGATGCTCTATGTTCTAACTTAATGACATGACTAATTTATTTCATTCACTAAATTTTTTTATATATTACACGAATTTGAACTGTAAGTGCATGAAATAACAGAATAAAGTGAGTCAAAAATGATATTCATGATATATGTATGAGGGTTATGCCTTCTACTAGTGCATAGCTTATACAACAGAATTTTGTTCTTCCAAACAATTCAAACATATCATTCGGGTTGTACTAAGTAAAGTTCTATTTGCCTCCCTCAACTATAAGAGGTAATGCACATTGACTTCTTCATTTATAAAATCGGACATCTGACACCTTAAACTATTGATCCGGATTTAATTTTCCTCCCTAAGCAAAAGCATATATAGTTGGCCACGGACCATGTGAAATCTTCAAAGAAATACAAAGCAGGCCGCAGACCTTTCTTATTTTTCCCCTCTGGGCCATTGTAGCCCACCAGGCCCAACACGGCGTCTTCTTCCCGAACCGAAGAGTGCGGCATCATCGTCTTTCCTCCCGCGTGTTCTTCACTATGGATGAATGAACATGTGGGGACCATGGTCTTCACCTGCTTGCCATCCACTACATCTGCTGCTCTTGTCCTCTCCGAGTCTTCGTCATGACAAGGGTGCGAGACCTAGCTCAACAACTGACGCTCGCAGTCACACAAAGATCAGTGTGAGGCATATGCAAGAACCACTGGCACTCCGACCGCCTCTGCTCCCATGTCCCATCGGGGCTATAAAAAAGGGGAAAATTCCCACTTGATCTACAGCAACCAATCCATGGACAATACTCACAAGATCATCGCACTGGCACTATTAGCTGCCATGGTCGCGGCGGCGACCGGAGGCGGCATCAACTCCACTGCAAGCCTCCACGTCAATCGACGATGACACCACGGGTGGCGGGGATACTGGTCCCCGCCGCCGTCTCCCTACTACCCCGTCCCGGCCCCGGTGACCACGAGATGATCAACTGCGTGGTGTCCATGGCGGCGGGTCTCTTCACCTGCGACAGTTTTGTCACAGGTGCCGAGTCGGAGGCGCCTAAACCGAGTAGTCATGGTACTGTTGAAGAGCTTCGAGAGACCGTGGCAGCACGGTAGAGGAGTCCGTAGCTGCGTGCCTGTGACCTAGGCGACACACGAGCTTTGTGCCGCCCGTATGATGCCGACGCAATCCACCGTCCCCTTTGTCGTCCATCACAAGTCGCTGGCGCCGAGAGCTGCATGTGCAAGGCGTGCATATGGCACGTTAATCTGGGAGTAGTTTTACGGTATATATTAGGGTTACTACCAGTAATTTACTGGTAGTAATACTATGGATAGTAATGTAAATTGATTTCCATATTTATGTATTTACACCATTGAGGAAATAGAAGTAATTTGCTAAGCATCCCGGACACCCGGACGCCCCCGCATCGAGCCACCGGCTCCCGTGCGCATCGCACGGCACCACCCCTCCCCGCACGGCCAGCCCCCGTCGCCCTCCCCGCATTGCGTCGCCGGTGTCGCGCCGCCTCTCCCGGCAACGACCACACGCATCCGAGTTCCCGGCAGCAACACTGATTGCTAATAGTTGGCAAATCCACTTGATTCCACATGATGTAATTAATGGAGCCTTGAACCTTCGATTCCACCCGTGAACCATGCATGGCATCGTCTCCAACTAGCGGCAAAATCCTGTTATCCATCTGAACAAACAAGCTGAGGTAGCTGACAAAATTCGAACAACCAAACATGCAAGAGACAATGGAGCCGATGCACAGCGGCCAACGGTTTGTCGCAGGCGCTGATCTCATGATGCAGTCGCCAATTGTCGTTCGGACAGGCCGCCACGGACCTGCAGGCCCCGCATCACACCCGCCGCCATCCCTGCATTGCGCCGTCCTAACCCTCCCCTCCCTGCACGCCCCCCCCCCCCCCCCCCCCCCACCCGGCCGCCTGCTTCCTGTAGGCGCTGCTGCTTCATGCAGTTAGCAGTTTTGGATCAATTTGCTTCGCCTGCAGCATCGGGTCGGCTCCTTGGAGTGTTTGGTAGACTTGGGATTCCCGGTTGCAGCCAGGCAAGCCGTCGCCGGGCAATGACGCCACTCCGACGACAAACCTTGCCAACGCCACCGCCAGGATGAACAAGTCTTTTTCAAAATATTAAAACATTCATCTAAATTAATAGAAATAATTACATCTGTCAATTTAATTCTTTTTAATATTACCCCAGTAAAATCATTAGTATCTAGAATTACTGGTGGTAATAGTATCAGATAGACAACTAATCTGAACTGTTAGATTTTATTTAACTCCTAATTACTACTAGTAATTACTGGTAGTAATATGTACCGTAAAACTCCTCTAATCTGGAACACCATGGATGATCAGTTATTAGCTTGGTGTCTCTAATTTCAGTTCTCACCAACATCCTGCGAAAAATGGCTTATTGCAAATCAAAGATATGCAAATGCATGCTTTTATATAGAGGTTCCAATGAGTACTAGTCAATTGTATTTTGCATGATTCAACTGTGCAGCTATGCTCATGATATCAGTATGATGCAACTTTGCGTTGAGGAACTATTGGAGGCTTTTGTAGCAGTTTAGCTTGTCACTGACGGAGTGGCTTGTGGTGTCCCTCCATAACTAAAATTAATTTGTCCTTAAATTTATGAACAAGTTTCATTTCATGGTGTACAATTCTGCTGAAATTAATTTGACAAGCATCCCACCACTGTGATGAATATAAGCGGACGATCTCGTTCCCTCAAGGATTGACATCGAATCTCTTGAAATCGTACACAGATTGTGTGATATGCGTGAGGGCAACGTGAATTATAGAACTTTATTTATGTTTCTTTCTTATTTACTTATTTATTTCTGAATGAATAACTTAAATCAGCCAAAAAGTGCGTTCACTTGCCAATAGAAGGCAGGCAGGAGTGCCTCTTTTGTGTTGTACATAAAAAAAATATTCTCAAAGATACATCGTAATTAGCTAGCTCATAATTGTTTATAAATATATGCCCAGCTAGTTTTATCTTCTCTGACTATAAAAACGATGATATGCATGAGGACTATGCCTTCTACCGATGCATAACTTATACATCAGAATTTCGTTCATGAAAACAATCCAAACATATCGCCCGGGCAGGGAAAAAAAATGTGAAGACATGATGTATCATGCAATTACGTATACACAACTCATAGCATAAGCATGGGGAAACCAATTTTCATCCCCCCTTTTATTTCCTTCAATCTATTGTCACAATGAAAGTTTTGCATCTGACTTGCAAGCTTCAAAGATGATCCAACAGTGCATAAGCACGCCTGGATAGAGAATCGTGAGCTCTCCCATATATTGCTCATAGCTATATCATTCGTCTATCAACACCGTAAGCATGGAATTAGCAGAATAAGCATGGAATGAACTGGTTTCACAAGAAATACGGTGCAGTTGCTTCGCCCTCTCCCTCGCCCTCGACCGGCAAGAACTGTTGACGCCAGCAGGAGCAAGTGCAGTGTGGGCAAATTGGAGGCGGGGGACACATCAGCCCCTGTGGAGGAGGAGGAGGAGGACGAGGAGTTGACGCCGGCTAGCCTCCGTGGCTCCTGCCCGGGCGGCATCCCCGGCCGTGGTGCGCCTGCAGAGACTCGGTGTCGTCGCCGGCTGCGGCCACCGCCGTGGCCAAGATGGTCACGATGAGCAGCTTCGTCATCTACATTCTTCCGACCCACTTCTCCAGCATGAAGTTGGGGGAGTACATGTAGTGTGTGGCTTCGTGCATGATGGAAGCATATGACCGCCAAAGTCGGTGGCAATCTTTGGTTTCTTTTCTTGGATGTCGTTGGTGCCACACGCACTCTTGCTCTTTAATTTCCATCATGCAGGGCACCGGCCTCCCCGAAACTTAGGGCCCTATGACGCTATGAGTACCTTGGTGTCTCTGATTCAGTTCCCACCAACATCCTACGGAAAAATGGCTTATTGCAAATCAAAGATGCAAATGCTTTTATATAGAGGTTCCTTTGAGTAGTCAATTGTATTTGCATGATTCAACTATGCAGCTATGCTCATGTCTATTTCATTGATTGCGCTTGCATATCAATCCATCATGATATCAGTATGATGAAACTGTGCGTTGAGTGGCTACTTGTGTCCCTCGAGAACTGAAATTAATTTGTTTTTAAATTTGTGAATAAATTTCATGGTGCACAACAAATTGTGTGATATACATGAGGGCAACGTGAATCACAGAACCTTATATTTCTTTCTTATTTACTTATTTATTCCTGAATGAATAACTTAAACCAGCTAAACAAGTGCGTTCACTTGCCAAAGATGCATTTGCTGTCTCCTCGAATGCATGTATTCTCTCTACTTAATAGAAGGCAGGCATGAGTTTTTACGATTTGCTGGAGCCTCTGTTGTGTTGTAATACAGAAAAAAACAAATCTCTTTGTTTATGTGAAAATAAACTATTGCTGATCGCCTGACAAAAATAATCTCTTTGTATTCAAGGACCTGTGATCCATAACTTTTTGTGTTGGCCAAGCATGTATTGAGGTTTGAATAAAGAAACGCGAACCGTGCGCTTCGTTTCTTCCCAGAGCGGGTTTGCTGTTGTATGAGAAGTTCAGCAATCTTACCTTTTATTTTTCATCTGAAACTTGAAAACACATAACACTTGGGCCGCTTCAGCTGCGCATGCAACAGTAGAAGATTGTGACAATCGCCACCGCTTTGTCTGAAACATTGGAAATTACAAAAGATGAAGCACTCTGAAAGAGTTCGGCATTGCTCATGAAACAAAAAAAAAAGGATCACTGAAAAAAAAATGGAATTTGCATCCCTCCTAACATTTCTTTATTGTAGATACTTGCATCAAAGTAGTATTTTTGTAAATTTTGCAGTCATGTGTACTTGGATGAGGTGTTTGAATTTATGAAATTTTCGTGACATTTAACTATGTATAGTGAATTGGCTGCATCTCATGTCGTTTTTGTTTTTAATTATTTGGGATCCAAACACTACGAGAAAACACATATTTGCCGAGTACCTGAGGCGCTCGGCAAAGCCTAGAACACACTCGGCAAAACGTTTGCCGAGTGTAACTCTCAGCAAATAGCTCACGGCGGCCTTTTATCGGCAAATACCCTTTGCCAAGAGCCTTTCTTCGGGTGCTCGACAAATGTTTTGCCAAGAGTTTATATGACCCTCGGCAAAAAAAAGCAGGACGACGGTGCCAAACGTCCGTCACACCACGTTTGCCGAGAGCCTTGACGGAGGACACTCGGTAAACGTGACCATTCTTTGCCGAGAGCCGAAGAAAGGCGCTCGGCAAAAAATGCTAACTTTGCCGAGTGCCATCCCAGCCCTCGGCAAAGAATGGTAACTTTGTCAAGTGCCTTCCCAGCCCTCGGAAAAGAACGGTAACTTTGCCGAGTGCATTCCCAGCACTCGGCAAATTAATTCCACAGATTTGAATAAAATATTCAAATCGAGTTCAACCTCGACCAAAATCACATCAAATTACACATACAAGCTCATTATCATCACAGACATATATATATCATCATCATATGTATTTAAATCTTCACAAATATATATAAATCCTCACAAATACATATATGTCATAAGCATAACCTCAAGTTCACATAGAAAGTATCCAAACAGTTCAAATAAAAGTTGTTAACAACCACAAGTGTACATCAAGTGCAAGAAAGCACAACTAGTTGGTTCATGAAATGGAAATAGAAATACAACTACATGCTAACTTGGACAAGGATGAGTATGCCACGGTGACCAAGAATTAGGAGGGGAAGTAGTCAGATTGTTAGATCCCGCGGATTGATTTTGCAAAAAGAAAATATTGCATGTGTAACCCAAGGAGAATTGAGATGGAAGCATAGAAGCAAAAACTACAAGGATCTCAAGTGACTCACCGGAGTGTCTTGGGGAGTGACATGAGGGGGAGGGATGGGAAAGGGAGGTAGTCCAGAGAACAGCCCTAGAGGCGGCAGCGACGACGCTCTAGTACTTTGCATGTACTGGAACATCACACTCATTTGTTGCGCCATGATCCCCTCCCACCTTTGCTGCTCTTTCTGTATCTTCGCCTCCAGCTTTGCCTCCATCTCATCCCGAAGCTGCGCCTACAATATTTCATCTCAATGTTACAATGCAGAGCAACCACATGTCAAGAACGGCGAATAAAACAAAACTAACCTGGACTTGCTCAATCTGGATGTGTGCAACGCTCTGCCATGGATGGGCGGGCGGGGATAAGGCCGAGCTCCTTGCTCGGATTTGGGAGAGAGTGGGAGTAGAAGCCGTGTCTAGTGTGCTGTCGGCAATCCAGTACCGGCCATGCTTCTTACCTCCACCCACCCTCATGACGATCTCTCCATCAATGTCCTTGGTGCTTGGGTCCCACTCTGACCTATGGACCTCCCTAGACACCTCTGTGTATTGGCTTAGGCGAATATGGACGGTGGCATTGGTGTACGACTCAGGAGGGTCCTCCGGGTTGTAGTCGACCCCTGACGTCGCCTTGCCCTTGTGGGCCATTGCCCAAGCCTTCAAAGAGGGGCAAGGCGCGCCACCATTCGCCGCCGACTACAAAGAAAACAGAAAGATGGTTATAAATGATACAAAATTGAGCGCTATAATAACAAAATGAATTCACATACCCATCTAGCCACGTACTGGTCAAGGGTAAGGTTGCCTTGATGGTGTGCTGGGCTAGGCATCATCAAACGTCATGCACGACAAGTCTTGTGCTTCTCCTTCCACTCGGGGTCGCACCACCTCTTCACAATTTGTTCCCAGCAATCCATATAAGGGGCGCACCTCCACGGAATCACCTACAAGTGATCAAGTAATATGAGAGGCGGCATAGTGGTTTATGACCTCCTCGATGCGCGCCTTGTAAATCATGTCCGTAATTAGTTTGGGACATGTGTTGTATGCCTGGGTGCGCGCCCGCTCCATATACTCCGACTCGACCCTAAAGAAATCTTGTACATAGATGTGGTGTATACTATGATTATTTTCAAAATATCCAACGAATATGATGTATTGAACAATGCAAAAAAAGAACTTACCCATAGCTCCCCCGCCACTCGGTCCGCCAAGGTGGCAAACACCCTGCCCTCCCGATCTGGAAAATCGGGGGCGCGCTTGTAGTGCTCCCACGTGTAGGCTGGCTCCTGGCTCGTGCCTAAAGGCACCAGGCCAGGGAAGAGTTTCCTGCACAAAAGACCCAGGATGCCATTTGGCAAACACGCGTGGTTACCTGCAGCAACCCTCGCCTAACCCCTGCCTAAGTGATGAAGACAAATGATTAGTTTATATCATAAATTTCAAGATATCAAAATAGTAAACATTTAAAGAAGTTACTTACTTCTTCCCTGTGGGTCGAACCAACGGGACCTCTTTGCCACAAACTCTACACACCATCAGAACCAGAACCATCTAGCGCCTCCTCCTCACCTCTCCCCGCCTCTTCTGAGCCGTGAGTGGAAGGCACCTCCTCAAACTGCTGCTGCTCCTCCTCCTCCTCCTCCTCTTGCTCCTCCTACTCACTAGACTCGTTCACAGAAGGTGTAGGCGATGGTTCTCTGATAGCCTTCCCTCGATGCCTGCCACCACCTTTGTTGCCTCGACCCTTCATTCGACCCCTCCCAGACCCCTCAGCTGCACCGGACCTGGACCCCTTTCTAGTCGCGCTTTTGTAAAGCGACGTCACCGACCTCAGCAATCCCTTGCCCACCATCTTTGATCAATCACCTACAATTAAAAACATTAAATTCATCAGTATTTCAAAATCTATGCAAAATAAATAAAACATGTATTAGAAAGTAGTGCAAATAATAAATTAATTAGTACGGACCAGCCATGTATTTTAGAAATAATCATCAAGATCAGGATTAGCTTCATCGTATGTCTCATCATCACTATCGCGGATGTCGACATCATCTTGCATGTGCACTGGAGGAGGAATGCCATCATCATTGTCCATGCCTAATTGTAAATGCTCAAGTAAGTTCAAGTTGTTCACATTCTGAACTTCGTCTCCAGCATCGTCATCATCAACCGTTTCATTATCTACATCCATTTCGATATCTTCGGTTAAGTCTATCACAAAATCCCCTTCTAGCCCATCTTCTTGAAAGAACTCTTCGTCGACATATGTGTTTGGGTCTACATTGTAATCTTCATTGTTTGGAACAGGTAGTTTATTGTGTGGTGGTACCTTGAATACAACATCGTAACCCTTGAGACGGTCATCGGTTTGGCATGGGTATGAGAGATAATAAACTTGTGTGATCTGTTGAGCCATAATATATACATCATCACTAGAATACGTGAATGACTGTCGAATTTCGACTAGCCTAAGATTAGGGGCCCGTCTCACTTCTTGTGGATCAAACTAATGGCATTTGGATATGACAAGAGAAAGAGGTTTGCAACCATCAAACATGAGTTCGTACATTTCATCAACTCTTCCGTAATACTCGACCCCATCGTCACCTGGAGTAAAAACTCTGGTATTAGTGGTTCTTCGATTAGGCCGATTCTGCTCGTAGCTTGTTGTGTGAAAGCGGTACCCATTAACGTCATAGCTTCTGAATGACTTGACCCTATAGACACAGCCATTGGCAACCTGTCTGAGCTCGGCATTCATAGACGCATCGGTTTGGGCCTGCACGTTGAAGCAGGATAGTTAGCTATATTATTCGCACGTAAGAGCAATTGTGTAATGACATACTAAGAAAATGATAAATACCTTCTGTTTCAACCAAGAAATGAAATCGGGCGATCCATTTCACGCACCATTGTAAAGAAAGGTATCAACTTCATGTGAGGTAGGAGGCAGAATTCCCTATAGCAATGAGGAACAAGTGGGTTGGATGCAGAACAATTGGGTCCAATGCGGAATTATGTAATTTGTTCATAACTTACTTGATATACGACACCACCTTGGCAAGGTTGGTCAACACATACATCATGATAGTGCGCCACTCTTGATATGTCAAGTTCTTGTTGGTCGCTTCACCTCCACGTCCGTAATGTCCTTGGAAGAGGCTGAGGGTCGATTCATTTTCGCCAACATTGTAATGAGGGGGTGGATAGTGCACACTCGGAAGGTTGTCAGAATAGTATTGTGTTGTAAAGTTTGACACCTCCTCCAAAATGTGTGCCTCTACCATGGAAGCTTCAATTTTGCATTTATTTTTACATTTAGTTTGAAGAAGCTTTAGACACCGCTCGATTGGGTAGCACCAACGGTTCTGCACGGGCCCTCCCACTCGTGCCTCATATGGGAGGTGCAAAATCATATGCACCATCGGAGTGAACAAGCCTGGTGGAAATATCTTCGCCAACTTACAGAGCAACACAGGCGCCATTCTTTCCATCTCTGCCATCACAGTCTTTGATATATCCTTACCACAAAGCTGGCGGAAGAAAAAGCTCAACTCTACTAGCACTTGCCACACATGATCAGGGAGATAGCCTCGAACCATGACTGGAAGAAGCCGCTCAAGCCAGATGTGGTAGTCGTGACTCTTGGTCCCGTTGATTCGCATAGCAGTCAAGTTCACTCCCCTACTCAGATTCGCTGCAAACCCATTAGGGAAGTTTAATGTTTTGATCCATTCTAGTACTTCCCTTCTTTGGGTCTCGTCAAGATGAAATAAGCCTTAGGTCTTCTCCGTGACTTGCCGGATGTAGGAGGCGCCATGTCAAGCTTAGGTCTATTGCATAAAGTTGTTTGATCGACTCTTGCCTCAACATTGTCTCTTGTCTTATCAGGAATGTCCATAATTGTTCCGAAAAGTGGAACGCCAATGCCATGTTTAGTGTGCATTACGTCAATGTTAAATGGAATAAGAAGGTCGTCCATATAGGGAAGCCTATACAAGCCACAAATATGAGTGAAGGCATGTAGCTCACCATATCCAACAAAACCACCATCTTTTTCATCGACCTTGAAAGCGTCTAACATAGCACGCACATGTGCACCTATCAAGAACTGTGGTGGAGGATCGAGAACTGTGACACCTTTCGTAAAGTTCTTTTTGTCTCTTCTGAATGGATGGTCAAGAGAGAGAAATTGTCAGTGTTGATCGAACGAAGAAAACTTGCCACCCTTCTTCAGCCAAATCCACCTCACTAGATGCTTGCATACTGGGCAAGGAAATTTCGAGTGAACGCTCCAGCCGTAGAAACAACCATACGCCGACATGTCATGTAGAGACTAGAAGTACCAAACATACATTCTGAAGTTTGTCTTTGTAGCTCGATCATATATCCATACCCCTTCCTCCCAAGCACGAACCAAATCATCAATCAGAGGCTCCATGTAAACACGCATATTATTCCCTGGGTTTTCAGGAAATACCAGCGACAAGAAAATGTTCTGTCATTGAAAGACGACGCCGAGGGGGGGAGGAGATTGAGGGGTATAATGAACACGGGCCAACAAGTGTATGGAGCAGACCCCATTCCATAAGGGTTGAACCCATCTGTTGCCAGTGCCACACGTACATTACAAGCCTCTAGAGCTTTCCTGTCATGAATCTCATCAAAATGTTTCCACGCTTCACCATCAGATGGATGTACAAGCTTATCGAGCTTGTATCGAACTCCAAGTTTGTGCCATGTCATTTGTTTGGTGGATTCCTTAGTCATGTAAAGTCGTTGGATCCTCGGTAAGAATGTAAGGTACCTTAGGATCTTCACGGCAACCATGAGCTGCCTCTTTTCTCCATCACCAGCGTATACCTCCATGAACCTAGAGGATCTATACTTTGGATAGTATTTTTCTTCTGCGTGCTCCTTCCTGAATAGCACGCATCCTTTCGGGCACGCATGTATCTGCTCATATGGCATCTTAAGTGCACTAAGGAGTTTCTGTGCCTCATACATACTCATTGGTAGAATGTGACCTTCCGGGAGCAGGCTAACAAGAACTGTCAACATAACATCAAAGGCGTTCCGACTCAAGCTAAACAGAGACTTTACGGCCATTAAACATGCAATGGCATCTAGTTGAGAAACCCAGGTATGCCCGTGAAGAGGTTGTCGTGCCGCTTCTAACATGTGGTAATATGCCTTTGCGGTCTCCTTTGGCTCCTCCTCCCTACGTTGTTCATGAAACTATGCTTCATGATGGTCATTTAACATGTCTCCTACCCCGGCATCAATATCACAATCATCAACGCATTGTCTCATGACCTCTTCCCTCATGCGATCGGCTTCACCATGGTAGACCCATCGGGTATAGCCTATCGTAAATCCATTCTTACCAAGATGTGCACTCATCTCAACCTTTGTTCGTTTCCTTGTGTTGTTACAACGGCTGTAGGGACACCAAGTCTCTCCACGTTTATTCACATTGGCAAATGCTTGTTCCAAGAAAGCATCGGCCTTGTCAACCTGTTCCCTTGTTTCAGAACCCTGCCTTGGGCGGCCCGTGTACATCCACTCACGGTCATCCATCCCCTACCATATCAGCGAGCAAATTAAAATGCATTGACTTCTACACGATGCTTGTCTAATAGGTGAAGATAGGTTTTAATCCCACCAGACAATGTGTAGGTGGTGTTAGTTTCCAAGGTCTACTCCGGTCGGAGACAGAATTTTGGCAGCATCTCCCCGTTGTTCTTCAAATACACGTCCTGGGAGGGAGATTGTGTTTCTGAGAACAACAGGGACATGGTGCCAAAACACTGCCTCA
Organism: Eleusine indica; assembly: GCA_030378355.1. NCBI lineage: Eukaryota > Viridiplantae > Streptophyta > Magnoliopsida > Poales > Poaceae > Eleusine > Eleusine indica. The sequence goes on from CM059494.1 coordinate 55,701,889, forward strand.
AAGCAGAATAGACCATGGAAACTAACAACAGGGAAAATTATTTATCTATTATTCAAGACCATGAAATTAACATATAAATAAAAATAAAGGTGACAGTGGCAGAGATTGAGTGAGAGGACGAGTTGCTGGCAGTAGAAGAGGCACGGCTCCCAGAGTACTTCGGTCACTCTGGCTCTGACTCAGATGATGACCCAGACTTCTAGGTGCGGGTCTTTCCGGAGCCGCGCTCTCACGACATCGAGGCTGGGACGTTGGCCACACCACTTCGTGAGGACTCGCCTCCTATGTCAGAGGCTTAGGTCACTCGCCCCGACGCTCTCGCACAAATTCTTCAGACACTTGTTGAGCAGAAGTGTCGAGTCGACGACAGGCAGCTTGAGGTCAAGACAGAGCTTGCATGGCAGAGGGACACATAGATTCTACTCCATCAGGAGATGAGGCAGTCATAGCAGGCTCTGAGCATTCAGCCACTCTAGGAGCAGCAGGTCATGACACAGGTGTTCACGTTCTTCTCCGACTGCTTCGGACAGTTGTAACAGGCCACTGGACTCGAGCTACCTCGCCCTCCGACCTCTCAGCGGCTCCACTACGACCCTTTGTCTCCGCCTCCTCCTGCCGGTGGCTTCTTACCGACTCCTATGTTAGTTTTTCCACTCAGTCCACTCATACAGACCAGAATCTTCTCTGCACAGCCCTGCCTGACTCCTGAGCAGCAAGCTCAGTACCTCGAGCAGCAGACTTTTCTTAAGCAGATCCGGCAGAGTCAGCAGCAGTCCTCCTCCATCTTCGCTCTGCTCCCAGCTGGTGTTCCCTCGTTCGAGCTATCACCTCAGGTCACCTCTGCTCCTACTACTGTGACCTCGCCATGTGTCACCGTCCCAGTACCCCCGTTTGACCAGCTTGAGTAGCCTGACTCCACACTCAGCAGGAGTTGGATTTCACAGCTACTCAGACGGGTGCAGGTGACGCAGCAGGTGAAGCAGCTAGTTCTGACACAGGCACCAAAGTCCTCATTGAGTCTCTTTCACCTCGAGTTCCTTTAGCAGACCCAACACCTGCCTCTGACGACCCTGCCAGCACTCCAGTGGACCCCACTCCGACTCAAGGCTCTTCCTCGTCTTCTGACACCTACAACAATGTCACGGATCGTTTCACGGTTCGTTCTACTCGCGAGGAGGTCTAGTCACCGCCTTTGTCTCCGGCCCTCGATTAACTTTTGGTGCTTAGATGCCAAAGGGGGAGAGAGTTAGGGGGAGTAGAGATAGAGAGAGCTATTGGGAGCTTGATAGACTTTTGGCTTCTTTTGTATTTTATTTTGGACTTGTTTTACTCATTCTTCGTATGTGGCCATGTCATTTGGATCTTGTGTATGATATGTGTTGGCATGTGTACATATGTTTGTGTGCTACTTGTTTTATCCTTTACATGCATTAACTTTTCTTGCATTTATATTTCATATATTTGTCTCTACTCGTGTGTTGTCATCTATCACCAAAAAGAAGGAGAATGAAACATCTAGGCCTTACATGTGTATGTAAGTGCGTGTTTTGGTTATAAATGACATCTGCATTATTGTAACTAACAAGTTGTTTTGAAGGTTTTATCTAAACTGTTAAGTTAGGGCATTCAATATGAAATGAGACCCCTCAATTAAAATGGAATAAGTAAAGGAAATGGTCGTGAAGATTAAGGACTCTTTTAGAACCTAGTGTCACAAGGAGACGAAGGACACTAGGTGTAGTGTAGGCCTTATAGATTTCTTAGTCTTGACCGTACTTTTAAGAGGAACACTTAAGCTAGTATCTTGACCTAGCTAAGACTTACCTTGAGAGAGATGCACACTTCAAGTACTTAGCATATATGGCTCAGAGATAGCATGGCATGGCTTCGGAATCAAAGAAACAAGCAAAGGACTCACAGGATGATGAACTAGACGAGTCAGAAAAATCATACGGATTGGATTATCCGATGCCCACCTATTTGAGTAGACAAGATTATTGGTCATTGACAAGGTGCCTACCGCAGCAACACCGGATCATCCGGTGCTCTAAAGGTCGAATAAAAGGTTCCACACAGAAGCGAGGGTTTTGTGAAGACAAATTTTTCTATAGGACCAGATCATCATGTGCCCTGACATCGGAGCTTTAAGAAAATATGCTAGGGTACTAGAGAGCATGTCATGCACGATAGAGTCCAAGTTTAAGGACCGGATCATCCGTGCACTCATCGGAGCATACATCAGATGAATTCTGCTTGCTGCAGTGACCGGATTATCTGTTCCTAACAACTAAGACACATCGGATCATTTGGTCCATGGTCCCTGGCCTATATAAACACCACGTCCACCGCTGCCCTTCTCCTCCCTCACTTGATTCCCAAACTGCAGCTGCTCAATCCGTTGCCGCCGCTCCGCCTCGCCGTCTCCAGCCGCCTCCACCGTGCGTTGCCGCGCACCACTCCTCCATGCCTTGCCGCAAGTAGACCGCTGCTCCACGCCGCCTCTAGATCGCCGTGCTGCCCTCTTCCGCAGCTGTCGCCACCCCTCACCCTAACCCTAGGGGGGCGTCGCTAGTCGCCACTGCGCCGCCTCTACCGGCCCACTTCGTCCTCCCACAGTGCGTGCAGCACCTCTCCGACCCGGCGCAACTCCTCTCCGTCCTGGGGACGATCTCCTCCGCCCTCCACTTCCCATCCTCTCTGATGAATATCAAGCAGTGGTGAGGTTCCTTCAAATACGGCCAAAATTGATTCATTTTGATTCAATTCAAGTTCAATTTTTTTTTTGTAATTGGCCATAGATTTGTCAAATTGGAGGTCTCATGCATGTTATAGGGCTTTGCAATCATAGTTATCTTGCTTGGCAACACTCTAGTACATATCGTGATCACTCTTTACCAAGTGTCAAGCCCAATATCATGCATATTTCTTGTTTCTAGGTGTTTTAGGTCACAACACCTAAGGAATGTCCTAGCACTCTACCCTAGTTGTTGAGCATGTCATCTACTAGATTCACCATGTTTAGGCTCAATCGATCTTTTGATATGCTTAAGGACCTTGCTTTCCTTCAGATTATTTTCTTATCTCTCGTATCTTCGCCATTCTATAATCTTTTACCATATCTCTTGCAGATGGTCGGGGATAAGAGAAAGGATAAGGGGAAAGGCAAGGTTGTTGAGTAGCCGAAGAAGACGAAGAGCGGGACTGAGAGGGAGGTTGAGCCGGTTCTTTCTGTGCCAGATACTCAGGCTCGGAGCTTACCAGGGTTCAATATTCAAGAGGGTGCCCAATAGCAATCATTAGAGCTTGGCATTGAGACAGCAGTTGCACAGCAAGAGTCAGCTCTCCGATGCTTCTCTCGTCACCGCTAGCCTGCCATAGAGACTCCACCACCAGCTCGCTCAGGTCCTCGTGTTCGAGGTGGTGGAGTGACGAGGCCTGATTCACGCAGTGCAGGCCAGGGCAGCTCCGGGCAGAGCAGTTCACGCTAGAAGACCCCCGAGCAGAGGCAGCGGTCAGGGTCATCGGATGAGGGCATCCACAAGTACGATGAGACCGTCAGGATGGGTGTGGCGGCACCAGCACCACCATGAGCCAAGGTCCTTCCTGACTTCTAGGGTCTACCTGCTCGGAAGGTTCAGAGGTATAGGTGTGTGCCCATAGACGAGTGGTTTCTGACCTTGAGAGAGGCACACACAGACCCCCGCTTCCTCACCAGAGTCCAGGAGAGCTTCTACACTTCTTATATACGGCGAGTGCACCCTTTTAGCGACCATCGTGCTCTCAACTTCACAGCTCTTCGTGTGGCAGCTGGAGGTGTGCCGATTCTTCCACACTTTGAGGCTTTTCCTGGTTTGGTTCCTCTTGTCACTAAGCGAAGACTTGTTCATCGAGATTGGATTCGAGTCTTCTTTGCTACCTTGTACATTGATGATGCCAGGAGCTTCATTCAGTTCCTACACGCTGGCGAGCCTTGGGGGTTCAGCAGAGAGGCTTTGGCACAAGACCTTGGGCTTAAGCTTGGAGGGGCAGTTCTACATGACATCGCTTATGGTGATGAGGTGAGGAGAAGGTCCCGTAGAGGACTACATCCAGTGTACCCCTCTGATTAGCAGATGCAGCCTTTCTTTCATGGCCCTCTGATTCCAGGCAGCCCGAGGACACCTGACAGGCTGACAGACGAGGCCTACATAGTGCACATGGCCCTGAGGACGTCACTGCTGCCTCGGAAGGGGAATGCCGAGAAGATCATAGCCTTGCAGCAGTGGCTCCTATACCACGTGATGTCACATATTCAGTTTGATATTATTGATCTCATGATATGTGAGTGGGAGGATTGTATTCTTGAGAGGATGGGTATGCAGTGACAGCAGCCTTATGGGCCCATCATTTGCTACCTCATCTCAACCTTATAGCAGGGCAGGTTTCGCGAGCAGTATGCCCGAGCGAAGGTGCTGATTGACACCTACACTCCGTCGCTGCCTGGCGACAAGCACCGACGCCCGAGAGCTCTACAAGCTGCAGCTGAGAGGATACAGGAGCAGGCAGTTCGTGAGGCAGTGCAGGCAGAGATTGAGCGAGAGGACGAGTTGCTGGCAGTAGCAGAGGCAGGGCTCCCAGAGTACTTCGGTCACTCTGGCTCTAACTCAGACGACGACCCAAACTTCCAGGTCCGGGTCTTTCCTAAGCCGTGCTCTCACGACGCCGAGGCTGGGACGTCGGCCGCACCACTTCATGAGGACTTGCCTCTACCGGCTCCACCTCCTGTGTCAGAGGCTCAGATCACTCGCCCCAACGCTCTCGCACAAATTCCTCAGACACTTGTTGAGCAGAAGCGTCGAGCCGATGACAGGCAGCTTGAGGTCCAGACTGAGCTTGCACGGCAGAGGCACACATAGACTCTCCTCCTTCAGGAGATGAGGCAGCCATAGCAGGCTCTGAGCACTCAGCCACTCTAGCAGCAGCAGGTCATGACACAGGTGTTCACGTTCTTCTCTAGCTGCTTCGGATAGTTGTACCAGGCCACTGCACTCGAGCTACCTCACCCTCCGACCTCTCAGCGGCTCCACTACGACCCTCTGTCTCCGCCTCCTCTTGTCGGTGGCTTCTTACAGACTCCTCGAGGTACTGGGCATGCTGCTCAGGAGTCATGCGGGGCTATGCAGAGAAGGAGGACTGCTCGAACAAGGGAACACCAGCTGGGAGCAGAGCGGAGACAGAGGAGGACTGCTGCTGACTCTATCGGATCTACTCAAGAAAGGTCTACTCCTCGAGGTACTGGGCATGCCACTCAGTCCACTCATACAAACCGGAATCTTCTCCGCACAGCCCCGCATGACTCCTGAGCAGCATGCTCAGTACCTCGAGGAGCAGACCTTTCTTGAGTAGATCCGATAGAGTCAGCAGCAGTCCTCCTCCGTCTCTGCTCTGCTCCCAGCTGGTGTTCCCTTGTTCGAGCTATCACATCAGGTCACCTCTGCTCCTACTACTGTGACTTCGCCATGTGTCACCAATCCAGTACCCTCGTTTGACCTACTTGAGCAGCCTCACTCCACACTCCACGGCATCTCCGAGCAGATTCAGCAGGAGTTGGATTCCACAGCTACTCAGACGGGCGCATGTGACGCAGCTGGTTCTGACACAGGCACCCAGGTCCTCACTGAGTCTCTTTCACCTCGAGTTCCTTCAGCGGACCCAACACCTACCTCCGAGGACCCTGTCAGCACTCCAGTAGACCCCACTCTGACTCAGGGCTCTTCCTCATCTTCTGACAACGACGTCACAGATCGTTTCATGGTTCGTTCTACTCGCGAGGAGGCCCAGTCACCGCCTTCGTCTTTGGCCCTTGATTAGCTTTTGATGCTCAGATGTCAAAGGGGGGGGGGGAGTTAGGGGGACTAGAGATAAGAGGGAGCTATTGGGAGCTTGATAGACTTTTGGCTTCTTTTGTATTTTATTTTGGACTTGTTTTGTCTCGTTCTTCATATGTGGACATGTCATTTGGATCTTGTGTATGATATGTGTTGGCATGTGTACATATGTTTGTGTGCTACTTGTTTTATCCTTTACATGCATTAACTTTTCTTGCACTTATATTTCATATATTTGTCTCTACTCGTGTGTTGTCATCTATCACCAAAAAGAGGGAGATTGAAACATCTAGGCCTTACATGTGTATGTAAGTGCATGTATAGGTGATAAATGACAACCGCATTATTGTAACTAACTAACAAGTTGTTTTGAAGGTTTGACCTAAATTTTTAAGTTATGGCATTCGATATGAAATAAGACCCCTCAATTCAAATGTTATGAGTAAAGGAAATGGTCGTGAAGATTAAGGACTCTTTTAGAACCTAGTGTCATAAGGAGATGAAGGACACTAGGTGTAGTATAGGCCTTATAGCTTTCTTAGTCTTTGGTTGTACTATTAAGAGGGCCACTTGAGCTAGTAGCTTGACCTAGCTAAGACTTACCTTGAGAGAGATGCACACTTCAAGTACTTAGCATATATGGCTCAGAGATAGCATGGCATGGCTTCATAATCAAAGAAACAAGCAAAGGACTCAAAGAATGATGAATTAGACGAGTCAAAGAAAAATCATACGGACCGGATGATCCGATGCCCACCTATTTGAGTAGACCGGATTAGTGGTCATTGACAAGGTGCCTGTCGCAGCAGCACCAGATATCCAGTGCATTGGAGCTTTAAAAGAAAATATGCTAGGCTACCAGAGAGCATGTCATGCGTGACATAGTCCAAGTTTGAGGACCGGATCATCCGATCATGCATCAGAGCATACATCGGATGAGATCTGCTTGCTACAGTGACTGTATTATCCGTTCCTCACAACTAAGGTACATAGGATCATCTTGTCCATCCTACTTTTCTAGGCTGCACTTTTCCAACGGCTAGCACTTGGTCCCTAGCCTATATAAACACCACCCCTTGGTTATTTGAGGTGCATCAATCTCTTGAGAGTTCTTAGTGAGGTCATGTGAGAGTGATTGTGCTTGTTACTCTTGTTCTTTGATGGCACCTAGACGGTCTTGTTGACCTTGGAGTTCTCAGTGAGCTCTGCCTCGAGGAGGTTCTTGTACACGGTTCGTAGTCTGCCATTCCAGAGATGGAGATGGGGTATTCTTGTACACGGCAAACTTGCTTTCCCCCTGTTTTTTTTTTCATTTTGCATTTAAATGTTCCGCCAATTAACAAAGCAAATCACCGGCAGGTTATATGCATCATAATAAACATCACAGGTAGTTTATATGCATCACAGGCATTTGATATATCACTTAACCAAGTCAAGCGCACCATAACCCATACAAGTCCATAGAAGTTGATACAAAGTTCATACAAAGTCCATACAAGTTCATACCAAGTCGATACAAGTCCAAAGTGCATAACGAGTTCATACAGAGTCGTTTCATAGAAACGGAGGCTGCGGTGGAGGCGGCTGCTGCGAAGGCCAAGCCCAGGACGGCATCTGAGATGACGGCGTCTCCGGTGTACTTTTCTTGAGTACTTTCCCCTTACAGCATCTCCTCGTCTTTGGATTTATCTGTAAAGGAGATGTGTTAGCAAAGAGACAGCTAGAATATTGTTTTAATTAATTTAATAATTGTATACATAAGGATTGAAGTTCAACAAAATATACCCTTCAATGTTGAGAGGTGATGTTATCTCCGGAGATGGTGTCTCCGCTACTACGGTGCTACTTGTTCCCAAGTCCTCTGATGTTTGATTCGAACCATCGTTTGATGAATCGACGGGTGCTTCAAGAAAGTAACCTGATGCATGAGGATCCACATGAGGTAGTGCATGCAGTTTTTGGACTGTCTAGATGCTCAAGCTTGTAGTTAGGGGGCGATGTATAGACTGGTTGTAGCATACCTGGTTGCTGACGACCTGCTTCAAGTGCATCTCCTCCTCTGGAATGCCCCACACCCTCGTCACCATTTTGTTGCGGATATACTATGTAGCAGATTCGTTGGTTGGGGCGTCCTACTGTAAGAGTGACAATTGTTATAGGGAACAATATAACATTATAAAAGCAAAGTCCTGTTGTAACTGTAGTTACCATTGGCCTGAAGTCTCTCTGGATCACCCGATTCAGCTAGTGTTACATGAATCAAAATTGTCCATATGTTCATTACGTCACCACTGCCTGTCACTGCTCTACGGATGCCTATAGATGCCATTATAGATATAGTTGATCGGGATGCATATGTTATCATGCCGAATGCGAGATCTCTTGGGCTGTAACGGGCATCACAAACATGACATATGTTCCTGAAGATTCTAGGTACTAGTCCACGCTGACCCCAAAAGACTGGTGGCACTCTGATTACCTGTCAGCTTTAGTGGTTCTAGGGGTTGGTAATTTCTAGTATCTTGTGGGGCTGTAAGTTGCAACGTGGAGGTGGGTATTGTGGGATCCACGGGTACTTCGATGGAACCATACCCGGGCATCAGTGGTAAGATCGCAAGGTAATGTTCCCCAACTTGAAGGCCCTCAGCTGCCAAGATCTTATTGGCTATCTCAAATGAGCCGATTATCACCACATTATCAGAAAGGTACCTCGAGATCAGGCTTTGCGAATCATACACACCCGTCTGCTGCTGTATTGCTGACTGTATCTGTATGGGATTGATATCAATGTGGGCATGTGGAGATTCGGGCTTCACAAGTACTATGAGGCCTTGACCAAGTGCATTATTGTAATGGAATCACGAGGTGCCTACGATGGAAACTAGACATCAGTTGGTGCTCCGATTCAGCTCCGAGGGCCTCTTCGCCTGCAAAATAAGATTGATGTGTAACTATAATAAAATCTTCATCATTGATGTGTAACAAGAATAAAATCACAAAGGTCATCATTCGAGACAATGAAATTTGCCACACCTTGCTGGTTTAAAGATGATAGCGGCTGCAGCTATGGACCCCAGGCGGAGGAAGGTAGCGGGAACTTGATGGCGGAGGTCGGTGCTCAACTGCTAAAAAAATGAACATAAGAGTGTCAATTAAAAATTTCGACAGCACCTCCTCTGCATAGTGAGGTTTCCAAAACCTGTAAGAAAAGCCACAACACGAAGGTCGGGCAACACAAAAAATTTCTTCTCGCAGCTCGATGGCCGGAAACATGACATGTGCTGCACGACACGAGGTCAAATTGACAAGTATGACAAGTCAAATTGAGAGGCATGACAAGTTAAAATTCTATATCTAAAATTTTGTATCTATAATTCTATATCCAAAATTCTATACATACATTTCTATATGTAAAATTGATAACTAAGATCCAAAATTTCTATATGTATCTATAATTCTATATCCAAAAATTCTAAACATACATTTCTATACATCACTAATTCATCACAAATTTTATATCTAAAATTTCTATAATTGATAACTAAGATCCAAATTTGATCTAACATCACTAGTTCATCGCTAATTTTATACTAAATTACTGAAATGGAGAGGAGGTCAAGAGAGCACTCACAAGGGGTGAAGCAACGGCGCCCGATGCAGCTGCGACAATGGGTGCTCCTCGTCCTTCTCCTCCGGATGCGGCTGTCTCCGTGTCCTCCCTCTCCTCCTTCTATATGCGGCGGTGGCAGGACGGGGCGGCGGCGCGACGGTGGGCGATGGCCGAGGGCGGGGGCGGCTCTGGCGGGTGGCGGCATTGGGGGCGGGGGCGGCTCCGGCAGGCAGCGGCCGGGGGCAGGCGGCGGCGGGATGTGTGCGTGTGTTTGGGTGTGTGTTCGGGTTTAGATGTTGAAATTCCTTTTCCCAAAATTTCGAATGAACAAGTTAATTTAGCCCATTGTTTGATGACAAATTTTTTAGATAAGTTTATTTCATTTTTTTGTGAGGTGTCGAGGACAATCACAATAGCCGCTACCTGCAAAAAAACATTCATCTGTCAGGAATACATTCTATAGCAGTGAAAAGGGACATGCATTATAGCTGCCTGTGGTACACATGAAAACTTTGGGATCACCAATTACTGTATAGCACAGTATGTGAAGAAATGATGAGAATAGGAGGCACTGGAAAATTAATACTGAAATTGTTATGAACAATTAGATTGTGCAAATTTCAGAATTGGTTTGCACTGCTTGTGTCTGGGAGATGGTTAGTAACACGACTGGCAATATTTCCACAATCCGTGTTAGTTTTAATATGTCCACTTCAACTGAACTCTATTTGCTTACCTTCCACCCATCTTATCAAACCATATTAACAGTTTAGATTAAGATCTAGCAGCATTAGAGATTTGTGCATTACCCATAGCATGATAAAAGCATCTTCAAAAGCTGATTTACTATCAATAGCAATCATGCTTATGATTTTTCAATGACTCTATGAGCAGCCTTTACTTTGGTTGTCATATAAAAATTGATTAATTTTCTAGCCTCTACTTTCAATGACCCTATGACTCTATAAGCAGCTTTTATTTATATCAACTAGAACATTTTTAAACGGATACAAACTGATTAATTCAATATTGTTTTTCTTGAAGAATGCAGAGGCTGAAGCATAAACAGTGAATCAAAGAGATGGAGCATGCTAGTAACTTGGGCTCTGGGGCCTTCGAGCTAATCTTGACACCGCGCCAAGGTAGGGCCTCAAGTATCACCCGTGTTTCAACTAATAACTCTTAACAGCTAGGACGCTCAAATCGAGGAATCAAGGCAGGGGCAGACTCAATTCATCTTCGTTTTGGGGTCTCCTATCTGGATTGATAGCTCACAAACAAATCAGGTTGGTATAAGATCTATCTATCTCCTAGGAAAAAACTGCATCCAAGCAAGTTAGGGTTCTTACTGACGAAAGATCACCAATCGAATCTAATCGACACGCTGGCCCGAGGAACCACTGCCAGAGTCTGGCTTCTGCCCTTCGTCTTCTTCGGTGGTAGCAGACGGGTCAGGAGGTTCGCAGGCGGGGGCTGAGCTACGATGCGGTTGGTCAGGGTCCCGATGGATCTACAGGCCGTGCCAGTCCAGTGGCAGTGGAGAGCAACAACAAGAGGAGGAGACGGGGTGCGGATGCAGGCCTGGCTTTTCGTCGCCAGCAGTGAGGATCGCCGATGATGAGACCTAGCGATTTGTGGTGATGACGATAGCAATGTGGGTGCGCGGTCGGGCAAGGGCGCGGCCCGACGGGGGTGGGGGTGGGCCGCGGCCGGGCAGCGAGCAGCCGGGGGGGGGGGGGGGGCAGGTGCGCGGCGGCAAGGATGCGCGGGGAGGCGTGCGGCGGCACGGAGAAGAGCGGCGGCAGGGAGGCGTGCGACGGTAGGGAGAAGGGTGGCGGCAGGGAGGCGCGGGGAGGTGGGCATCGACATTTAGCAGCAGGGAGGCGCGAGAGAGAGAGGTAGCTACGGGGTCAACACATTAGCCCGATCTATTTCCCAAGTGCCAGATAGAGGCATCCGGCAAAAGAGACCTTTGCCGAGTGTCTGTTAGTGACACTCGACAAAGGGTTAACGGCCGGGTAAAATATTAACGGCTTCCTTCTTTGTCCGAGTGTCGCCTGGACAGACACTCGGCAAAAGAAGGGTTTTGCTGAGTGTTGTATTTTTGCCGAGTGTCTCTACAGTAGACACTCGGCAAAGGTGCCTATGCCGGGTGCTTTTTCTTTACCGAGGGTCTATGTTATTACACTCGGCAAATAGGTTGTTTGTGGAGTGCCCGATATTTACCTCTCGCCAAATTCTTCGGCACTCGCAAAAGCCGGTTTGAGAAGGTTGCCTTCTTCCAGGGCCGTACAGTGGCCTGTTCAATGTGGGCGACAGTACAGGGCTCCCAAAATCTTGGGGCCCCAAAAAAATTACACCTTGGAATATTTCCCAGTCCAGCCCAGATAGAAATTGTTTGGAAACCAGCCCTACCGATCTCTTTTGCTTGGAAACCAGCCCTGACGTTCCTTTGTCCCTGCTGATCGTGCATCTCCTGTTGCGGCGGCAGCGGCACCTCATCCGATCAGGTGAGGCGATCAATCTTCCCCATTGACAGAACAGCCATCGTCTTCATCTCATGGTTAGTCTTAATCCCTGAACCAAGTCTCGCTCATTCTCTCTCTCTCTATTGCCTTTCACGTTTAGTTCATAAAGTTGATCGATTTTTTATTCTAGGATAAAGATTTTGAAGATTGAACAAAGCATCGTGGGGATCCCTACACTTGTTTTATAAATTACACACTCCATAACAAAAAGGTGGGATTACTAGATTAGAAACTGAGGTTTCTCCTTTCCTACAGAATTGCTTTACATGAACAAAATTTTTGAGATTCTGATCCTAATTATTTTTGTTCTTTTTGTATTTGTAAAACAGAAGGCGCTTTTCATTTATCATGTCTTCTAGAATTAGAAAATATGAGTCTGGTTGTGAAAAGCGCAAGAAGAAACAAAGGCTTTAGTGGATGATAAGGTAGATATTGGTAAGAAACACTAATGCTTTATTCACTCTCCATGAATATTTATTGTATCTCTTAGTATTTTGTTAAGAACCAAGCAATATATTAAGTAAGTAGTGAGTCAAATTTTTTTTGTTCTCTATATACATAATTATAGGGCCCAATCTCGTGTTTCGAACATGATCCTCAAAATCTCAGGTACGGCCCTGCCTTCTTCCCCGAAGGACTGAAGACCAGTCAACCCAAAGCTGGCGGGAGAATGACGACGGCTCACCTCCGCGCTCGCGCCGAGGCCGCGGTGGCGGTCCTGCCTGGCCTCGACACTCTTCCGGGCCGGCCTCTTCGCCGGCTCCCTCGTCCTCACCGTACTCGCCGCTCCTGTCGCCTCCCTCGCCTTCTCTCTTCCCTCCATCCCCAAGCCCGGGGTACGAATCACATTCCCTTTCCTCAGTCGGGCGCGTTTCCATTTATTTTCTGGGGAATGATGGTTTTCGATATGGGAGGCACCTAACCGCTACAATTGTTCAGACAGAAAGATGATGACTCTGTAATTTATTCACTTTGATTTGATACATAACTTTTCACCCATTGTATTCAAACATGGAAAAACAATATTAGGATCTAACTAAAACACAGCTTAGTATGGCTCTAAATCTAACGCAGGCCTGCTGCTTAGAGTGCAATGCCTACACAGTGCTGTCCTCTCCTCATGACTGATTTATGGAATGTGTTCTAAGGTTTCAGCTTAGTTATAGTTCGATCTGGCACTAGTTTTTCTTCTTCTTTATTTTGTGTATCTTGCTGTTAGAATTCAGTTGAGCACTTGAGCATGAGTTTTGAAACAAGGAAAAAAAAAACGGGAGTATTCCCACAATTTTGTGAGTGCAATAATAGTTGCATTGACTGCATGATTTAACCCGTTCCTTGTCACTATTTTTCACGAAAGTGGTATCTTTCTGTTTATTTTCCTTAATTTAACTGAGTTCTTTTTATCTTAAGAAGTCTGATAACTTTCTGGAGATTTGTGAACCAGAATTTCCTCGGCATTTTTTTATCCTTCGTGGCCACTAATTTCTTCATGTATAATTTCAGGCTCTAGTTTTGATACATAGGCTCTTCGGCATATCCCTTGTATTTTTTGTACTTTGGTTTGCCTCTACCCCGCAGCAGTCCCAGCCGATTGCGCTGGTAATGCTTTCTGACATCATCCATTGTATTATCATGTTTGCATTTGTCCATCTCATTTTCCTTTGTTAGAATCTTGAATAACAATTCTTGACACAATTAGCTTATTTTATTTATGTTCTGTCTCATTGCAAAGTCAAGTGAAGATAATTCAAACTGTCCTGCTGGATGGAGAAAACACAGCTGGTTCTACATAGTTGTGAGAATAAGCTTGTTCCTTTGGGTATGCTATTTCATTATAATTACATGATGCTGCTCATATTTATGATGCTAAACCAGTAATTAATGTGAAGAAACTCTTCATTGAAGGTTGCTTTGCTTAATCTCATTGCAATATCGTCAACCTGGCAAGGGTAATTGATGTCATGGACAGTGAGGTAATTGATATCATTGTTGATACTCATACTTGCATCTATCACTCATGTAAAGATGTTTTGATTTTATTTTTGTAAGGATCGAATCTTGCATGGATTCTTGGCCTCTTAGGTGCTCAAAGCATGTCATGTTTGTAATTCTTTGAGGAACTCATTTAGTGGTCATGACTCATGAGCTTCAAGAGTTTCTACGAAACCTTTTACTCATTGAACACAGTTACAATACAGATCCGTCGCTCATAAACAAAATATGAAACCGGAGATGAAAAGTTGAAAACTTTCATTCTTTGAACAAAAGGTGCATACTTATTTCTATGGTTCTCCAGAAAATGTACTCCACTATGAAGAACCCTTATGTTATTAGATAACTAAAAGGCATTCCTAGATAAATATGTTGGTGTCGTGTATTGTATTTTCTTACTATCAAATCCTGGGATTGATGGATAATTAAATAATTGTTGTATTCCTTTGTTATCAGCTCTGCTTATTGTGGCTTGTCACTGCATTTCGTTTGGGGTGGCTTCAGGCAAAACTTGCCAGGCTTCAGGCTGTTTCTATGACCTCCGAATTACTGGAGGACTAAAAATCAGTACCATAGTAGCCCTATACATATATCTTGTTATTATGGGGGTTGAATTTGGTTGTTCATGACCTTTTCTTCTCTAGGTTCTGATACAACATGGATAGATGGCATAACTAGGTCAGATAATACTTCCTGAAGGGGAAAAATATTCTCCAAAACACATGTCACTCATTATTGATTCTCCGTGCTCGTTTCAAAGGATGTCAGATTCATGGAGACGCCATCTTCAGGAGTTCTGTTTTTAGGATGAATTAGGTTACTACAGAGTCCAATGTAGAGAAGAAATAGTACAAGATAGAGGTAGAGGAATTTAGAACTAGATGTATAGTGGAACAGATTGCAATGTATCATCTTCAGTTACCGAAGGCCATATTATCTTATGCATGTTAATGAAAATCTGGTGACATTTTGCGCATTGTTCTGTTCTAGCATTTTTGGCACACCGCTACTTCTCTCTTCCATACAAGGGCAGATGTTTGTATTTCGATCATTCCTGTTGTTGAAATCAATTAAAGTTCTCAAATTTTGGATTTTGTTATCATGTTTGTGTGCCAGAGTAAGTAGTATGTACAAAACGTTTGAGCATTTTGGACTTTGTTAAAAGCTTAGTACAGTTTTGTTCCTTTTCAGCCCTCTGAATGTAGAGAAAGGTCAATTGAACACAATGTTCAGTAACAAGTTGAATAGGATATATGACACTAAACACTAGTGCAATTATATACACACTAACTTGACAGTGTGATCGATATTCATAACGCTCACTTCCTTTATAATGCAACAAAGGTGAAAAGGCTAGAAGCATTTATAGCCTTATGTACAACACAAATAATTGGACACTAGTTTTGCCTTCCACTTTTCTTCATGCATCACTCAGCAACCCGGCCTCCAAGAATGAGCTGACTGCCCTCTTTTGGCTGGCGTCACAAGCTTGGACGAGAGCACAGACATCATTCTTCTCAAGGAACTTCTCACCATTGACCAAGATCAGAGGAATGTACTGCAGGACCAGTCTCTTGCACTGTCCACAATGAAAGATGATTAGCTTATGTGTTCTTGCAAGTTATTGTACACCAAATGAATAACCACAAAACTGTTCACGGCATTAAGCTTCGAGATTGCGTTTCAGGTGGGCCATTCTGGCACGGACGTAACTATGACAAATTGAATTTCAGAGTCATAGGAAACAGGCATACCTGCTGTACATGACCTTCAATCTTATTACACTCCTTGATAAGAATTTGAATTATCTCAAACTGCAGAATTCAAATGAAAAACGTCTGATGAATAAAGACAACTCAAGAAAGGAGCAATGTAACCAGAGAAAGGCCATTACCTCTGCATCAGGATCTTTCAGTTTGGACATAACTTCGTCAAGCAGGTGGCGGCAAAATACACATGTGCTGTCACTTCTCACACCAGAGAAAAGGGCTATGTCTTTGCAGAGGCCATACTGTTTGCAGAACTCTTCTGGCTTGATCTCAGTAATCTTGGTGAACAGAAGAGTTGCATAGGAGTCTATCACCTCAACACACTGCAGAGAGAAGAGTTCCCAACAAAATCGTTATTCTTAAGCTATTTAGGAGGGGGTCACTCCAGCATGGTGTGTAGTGGGCATTGAGATATATGTGTGTCAGTGTGTGTTAATATCCTTCCACGCCGGTGGCATTTTTTGGTACAATAAACAAACTAGTAACACCTAAAGACCAAGAAAAACAAAACATCAGAGATATTCACCTTCTGTTCTATGGAGAAGGTCTGAGAACAAGCATCATGAAGAATTTCCACAATTTTATCCTGCGTTTGTTTGTTGCTAAGATAACTGACTGCGTCATTCGCAAAGTTTTCACAAGCTGAGCAAAACGGGCTGCCACCATTAGGATGAACAGGAATTTTGCTCGAGGTAATTTGCTCCGTGTAGATTGGGCCAGTTTCTCGGACCTCAGTCGTGTCAAGATCAAGGAAAACTGAAAAGGGAATTGAATCAAATCAGCATGATAAACTTTGCATGGAAAGGAACAAACTGTAATGAGATAATTCATTACTGTCTGTGTTAATAATGTATATAGCATGGAAATTCGGCAACAATGAGTACAATTCAGCTTGAGAGAAAGAAGATATGTGAGCTATAAAATCAGTTTCTTCCATGGGGTGGAGTTTGCTGTGATCAGTGGCCATGATCCATGTGTTGCAGAGAAAGATCAAGCACTGTGGAGGTGAGGCCAACAAAGGCGAAATAGATTAGGCTAATAATGAGGCAGTTTGATTTGTTATCAAGTTACTGAGATGTCAAACCGTTTGTGGTGGTCGCACAGATGGATGGAATAAGGAAGCTATATCTTATATTATCTATATATACTATACTGAAGGTAGTAAGACATGGTCAACTATTCCAACTTAATGCATATGAAATTATGGCTACGTGTAACAGAGACGAACATAATGAAGCAACTCTGCATCGAAATATGCGAGTCATGTTGAGTACAGTTTGCAGCATGTGAGAGTCAGCGGTGGTTACATGAAAGTGAACTAAGAGATCACTGAGAAGATAGGAAAGACATACCAACATCCCTGTATCCTGAACTGCGGGCTTGTGCAGGTCCCCAGCCGGCGATGAACAGGAGGAGCAGGAGAAAGAGAGGTGCTTTTGACCCCATAGTGTTTTAGCTGCAAATTTCAGTTGGCAACCGAGTTAATTTGAGGCGAGAATCAGGAACCGCGAGGAATAACTCGTCCCATTCAAATCCGGAAGACGCGAATCGACAGAAAAAAAACTAGCCGACCTGGCAAATGTGTCGGCGGAAAGAAGATGAAATGAAACGAATCGCCGGCGAAACTGAAGGCGATTTCCGAACTGGGAACGAAGAAGAAACAAACTGAAGAGAAGTGTTGTACTCACCTCACCGGAATCGATGGGTCAGAGTCGAGGAGCAGCAAGCCGCGCGGGAGGAAGGAAAAAATCTACCGGGCGGCGGCCGTTAAAAAGGAAAGGCGGAGGCGAATTCCTCCTATCCCAGTCGGTACCGGTTGCGTGACGGATCGGAGGAGCAATCGAACTGGATGAGGAAAGTAGCGAAGCAACTAGTTCCGTTGCGGTGGTTAGCCAAGCCAAACAATTATTAAGCGCGCGGCGTGTTGGATTAGAATTTGTATTGTACTCCGTACATTATTGTTGTCCAATCATCGTTACATAATAATATTATTATTAATTTAGGGGAAACATAATAATAACTGGCGTAAACTGATTTTCTGAAGGCCGAAAAAAAAATTGTATCTGCTTGAGGCTTCGTAGCGGCCCATTTCATATGAAAAAAGGAGAGAGAAAAAAAACATAATTGTCGTCGACAGCAGGGTTCGAACCTGCGCGGGCGAAGCCCAACAGATTTCAAGTCTGTCTCCTTAACCACTCGGACATATCGACGCTTTTGAACAGAGAACAAATAAAAGACATACTGTAGAACAACACTGCAGAGAACAAATAACACATTCATTATTTAAACCAACCGACATGAGAACACACTGATTTCACACTTATTGTGGAAATAATGAAGACTTTCTTCTCTGAATGTGACTGAAAAATTCTCACTTAATTCCTGAGGTTTTAGGGCAACCAGATTGCCTTTTCTTTGCAAAGGCGGCGTCGATGTTGGCGTCGTTGTATATGTGGGCTCTGTAGTTTGTGCAACGTGCTAGGCCTATGGTGTGAGCTCCTGCAAGCCAATATTTATAGGGGAAACAAAGAAGATATCAGAGGCAGAATATATATCTACTAAACATATTTGTATGTGATTTCTTTTGCACTTGTTACATAAATAAAATTAATTTCCTGGTACATATATATATCTGTCCAATAGAGGGGGGAAAATAGTATAGAACGTATATATGTAGGTTTGGAGAAGACAGGGTTGTGTATTACCAGAGAGTGCGACCATGTCTTTTTGGGAGAGGCCTTGCGCGGCGAAGTAGGAGTTTAGGTTGGCGAGGCTCGAGGTCGGCGGCGGGATGTTGTTGTTGGCGCCGTTGAAGCTCGCCGTCGTTGAGTCCCTCCTCCCAACCTTCACGTCCCAGTTCGGCCCGCCCAGCTTCGTTTCCCCCACCACGCGCGTGTATCCATCAGTTAATTAGACAGTGCATAAACATGTGTTGTGTGCCCGTGCGTGTTAATTAATTAAGATACTATTCCCAGAAGTAGAAGGGTAACAGCATTTAGATGACAACGCCGTCTCTTGCAGCGATGGCAAGGATGTCGGCACAGGAGACGACGCCGGGACAGACCTTGTCGACGGCGTACTTGATGGCGGCGATGACCTCGAAGCCCCTGGCAGACCCATTGTTGGGCGCCGCCGTCTTCTCGCCCTTGAAGCTGGGCGTGTCGTCCAGCAGCAACGACGCATCGCACCCCTGCTTGATCACACAGCAACCACCCATCGATCAAGTTAATTTGAATATTTGATTATAGTCAGGTTGGTTCAAGCATACTACTGGTTGGACTAGCATTATTATTATTATTATAGTCAGGTTGTTAGTGGTTTCTTTTGTTCTGTAATATGTTATTATACAAGTATATATACTGATTGGACTAGCATTATTATTATTAGCAAGTAAAAGTACTCTACTTGGACGAAGCAGTCGTGGAAGAAGAGGCGGAGGATGGACGCGCCCGTGCGCTTCTCCTTGGCAATGGCGGACTTCATCACTGACTTCACGGCGTCGTACACGCCCGGGCAGGACTTTGGAGTACAAGCTGGTGGAGAGCTTCGCAGATGACATGCCGGCGAGCGCGAGGAGCAAGATGACAGCGATGCTGCTGCTACGCATTGCACCTGACACGCGTATGCCATAATCGATCAGTGACTACCTGCTAATCCTTCTCTCTTGGTGCACAGGGTCAGGGCACAGGCTAGCAGCAGCAATATGCAAAGTGTTGCTTCCTGTGCTTGCCTTGAGCTGCATGCGACCCCCATATTTATGGCCCAAAGCATCCAAGCATGCATCAAATCGAGCATGAATTACATTATTACGTCATGTATTATATGTAGCTAATAATATTTATGATGGTCATCTAATCTGTTGGACTTTGCGTTGAAAAGTTTTGGTGCATGGCAATGCTTGGACCTCTCCTCTCCGTGCAAGCCCCTCCTATTCTTTTTTGGACCGGGACACTACGCAAGACAAACTACGTACGCTAGTGCTTGTGCTACCTGCAGGTTGACCCCACCAACCAAGGCTGCGGCTTCTCTCTGTGCCCTCGGTATACCATGCTGCTTTCGCGGTTATTTTGCTCAACAGATCCGGTTTTCCATCTTACCGTTTGCATGATTTTGCATGCGTACGGAGTGATTTTTTCTGATCTGTCTCTTCTACTTTTCTGAATCAAATACCAGCAAAACATTAAGATAACTCTCATCAGCCATCGTATACAAACTAAATTAAGATAACCAGCAGGATCAGCAGAGGAATGACAATTTATATTTCTGATCCAAGATTACAAAAGAAGTGTCCAAACTGTTTCTCCGGTTCTATAAGATATATGCAGGTTCTACTTTCTAGTCTCGTGTTTGTTTGTCTTAAAGTCGCAATAGTTATCGTTACCCTTTCTTGTCTGAATATAAGCCATCTTTTTTTTTGTTACTACTTTTTTTATATAATTTTTATTCTCAAAAGCAGTACCGAGTTTTGGGGTGGATATATATGTTTGTTATGGTGGAATAGATCATGATTCTAGTAATTGTGTATTACTCCACCATACCACACAACTAAAAAAAATGATTTGTAGTGGCAAAAAAAATGCAGTAGTAGCGGATATTTTAAAAACCATAACTAAAAATAAAAGAAGGTACACATCCGCTACTTAAATGCATTTTAGAAACGAATCTCTTAAGGTCTCTTACTATACATGGGTCAAAGTTATAGTAGCAGGCCATTTTATAAGGCCGTTACTATGGACATTGTACTCGTGACCAATGGATCACATTTCACGGCCCAAATGAAGTCTATCACTTCCTCAGTTCCCCCACTGCCGCCTCTCTCTCTCTCTCTCTCTCTCTCTCTCTCTCTACAACGGCCTTGAGTTCCTCCCGCCCGTCGGCCCACATCGGTCCGTGGCAAAACAAAAATTCATACGGGCCTTTACTGAGCCACTATAAGTCAGGCTTCATTCTGGTCGGGCCTTTCATCCAGATTCATCAATGGTCATGACACAGCCCTCAATTTTCCTTGCATGAGGTTTGCTACGATTAACACAAGTTTCAACATCATCAAAATTTTAATATGTTTTGGTTGGGATGCGCTAGGCAAGGGCTGTAGTGCAAAGCCCAAGCAACGCTTGAGGACTCTAGTGGCAAGCCACTATAGTGGATCCTCCTCCACAAAAAATAAATTTAATATCATTATGGAAACATGTCCCACATATTAGATATTAAACTGATAAGAACAGATACTACACTTGATCTTAGCCAAAAGGCCGAGAAAGATATGAGTTGCCAAGACGCCGTTCCCCTTCTTTTGTATATGGGTTACGACCTCCGTCCCTCTTAGCTTGATGATGTGGTACTATGACTAATTGCCTGTACAAAACTGATGCTAATCACGCTCGGTGGTTTCCCTGAGGGGCGTGTGCCCAAGCTTGTGGGCCGATTTGGTGCTACGATTCCTCCAGCCGGGCCTCTTTGATCCACTGACTGGTCTGGGCTACGGAAGTTTCATGGCGGGGCCCGTTATATATAAGTATAAACAAGGACGGAGGCGGACTGATTTTTGGTGTGCGATGAACGGTGATAAATGAGATAAATGAAATGTCGCTGGTATGCAAAGATTCCATGGGTGTTAGGTCAATTAAGCTGACTCGTTTATATCATCATCAACAAATATTGTCACAGTAGCAGATAACCAATTTAATTGCTCATCTCAGATACAGACAAAAAGCGTTTAACTGCACATAAGGGGGGGGGGGGGGGAGAGACGGTAGAATGCTAAAGGAGAATTTGAAAATGTGGAAGGGGGAATAGAAGTTGAGAGAGGCAGGCGCGCAACCTTGGTGGTGGGTTGCAGAAATTATGGGCCATTACCAGTCGGGCCGCCCCCTTTGGGCCAACATGCCATGGGCTAGGGTCAGCCCAAGCACGGCCCACACAATTGAGCCCTACCAGCATGGGCCCATTAATCATCAGGCCATATTGAGTCAAATTGGTTGGGTCTCATGCCGACCCATTTTATATGGCCCTAATGCCCAAGACTATGCACCACATGCATCTCACCGGAGTAGTTCTACACAGGGGCGGACCCAGGGCCCGGCAACAATAGGCGCCTGCCCGGGCTCCGATGGCCAAACCAACACCTCAATGCTAGTGCCAAAGCTTTTTTTATTCCCTATAGTTCACGTATATGTGCTAAGCGAAGTGATTAGTACCAAATTTCGAAGTTAATTACTATATTTGTTTACATATGTTTGTGTGAACTTGTTACACGTTTCACCCAGGCTCTATAAAATTTCTGAATCCTCGACTGGTTCTACACTTGCATTAACACTATTATCCTGCATGTTTTCCATATATGTCCATGCAGTATGTTAACATGGATGGTGTTGTTTGATCAAAATCACAGGTAGAGATGTACAGTTCGCACACTGCTCACAAAGGAAAAGGCAACCATTTTCTTTCTCCAGGGTAAGCATCAGAAAATGATGAACTCTTCACTTGACCATGGACTAAGTTGGAAAGTTCGATCCAGTTCAAGGACTGAGTTGGAAAGACACTAGGTTGGAGTCTCGTTTTCCGACAACACCACCCAGTTTTAAAGGAAAGTTTGTCACTGGCATTGCGGATAGTATCACTGCAGCAGTTACTAGTTATATAGAGACCTATAGTGTTGTTGTCAAAAGAGTTCAATGCGAGCTGCCGAATGCAACGACTTTTATTATTGTAGGTGCCGTGATTGTAGGATGTTTGGCGGATTGGAGACCAAAGTACATGCATGCAGCAGTTCATCATTTGGAAAAGTCATCTTCCTCATCAATCAACAGCGTTCTCTCCCTGTTTTCTTTTATAGAACTTGCAGCAGAAATATGTATCTTTTGTATTAAGAAGAAATTTTGTTCAATGACCTCACAAAAGTGAAACCGCAATTGCGATAGTCCAGTAGTTGTACAAACATGACAAAGCATGGTGAACTAAAGTACAGCGTAAGAATTCGCAAAAAAAAAAAAAAAAAGTACAGCGTAAGAGACTACCTAGGCAGAAAATTTAGCCTACACTCGCGCACTATGAAACAGCCTAAGTTTTTTTTGCTCCCGCCATCACCCAAAGCATGGCTTCATCATTTGATGATGCAATTGTTGGTAGCTGCATGGACCAGAGAATTTCCCACCACATCGTGCGGATGATAGGGAAGACCCTTTTCTCTCTGGCCTCAATCAACACTCAACTACTGCTTGTCAAATGATCAAAAAAAAAACTACTGCTTGTCAAGGTAAAGAAAAAAGGCTGAAAGAAATCATGTACACTGGCTCTTGCTGTTGGCTGTTGCTCCTGGTGACCGATGAACATAAGTAAAAAGTACGTAGGAAGAAAAAACAGTGACTGAAGCAAGTGGCAACATGCATGTTACCGGACCTTTGGACAAAGATGCATGATATGGTCAGATTGAAAAGGGCAGGCTAAGGCCAAATGTGGTCGTCATACCAAACTATTCACATGTATAGTTCACATTTTTCTCTTGTACAAAAGTACATTATTAGATGCAATAAAAACAATGTGGTGAACAAAGTAGCACATTCATTGAGCAACCAACATGGGAACAACACATGGATAGTACAGCACAAAATGATTTGACAACAATTTGTGGAAACAGAAATGTAAAGTTTCAAACTCCGATGAAATTAATGTGATTGAAAAGTTCTTAAAATTTTCTCTCTCATCAGTTAACCCGTCTGCAGTTGTTCCTGATCTGCCCGTTGGATCCAGTCAACGGCGTAATGTCGCCCATCTTGATCATGCCCGTGACAAAGTCCGCAAAGAAGGTGCTTTGGCTGTTAACGTAGCACTGGACTTGCGCATCGGTGGGTCCACCACCGTTGAAGAGCTCCTGGTCGGAGTGCAGAAGCCCTTTCTTGGAAACTAGGTTCTTGTAGTAGTTGTTCTCAAAGAGTGTTGGGGTTTGAAGGTCCAGAGGCGCCAAGTTGTCGTCACCTGAACCTGAGGTTCTCGGACAACCTGATTGCCTTGAGCTCGCGAAGGCGCCGTCGATGTCGGAGTCGTTGTATATGTGGGCTCTGAAGTTTGTGCATCGTGCTAGGCCTATAGTGTGAGCTCCTGCCAACAGAGGCGAATGGAACAAATATATTACTTAGTGAGTGGCAATTTTTCACTTGTTCTAGCTAACTTTAATGGACAAATATATTAATATGTTTGCACAAAACGGTATTAATTTGATGCTAGACATGCATGAAAGATGAAACGAAGCAATAAACTATATTCAGGTTTGGAGAGGAGATGATTTGTTACCAGAGAGTGCGACCATGTCCTTTTGTGAGAGGCCTTGCGCGGCGAAGAGGGAGGTGAGGTTGGCGAGACCCGAGCTCGGCGGCGGGATGTTGTTGTTGGCGCCGCTGAAGCTCGCCGTCGTTGAGTCCCTCCTCCCAACCTTCACGTCCCAGTTCGGCCCGCCAAGCTGACACCACCATTAATTCACGAATGTATGTAGCATAAGTTAATTAGTTAACATTTCCATATATATATAAACATGTGCTTCCTGCATGTTACTACTCTATTAGAACATCAAGAAATAATCTAGTAGTAACTAATTAACAATACTTACGATGACCACGCTGTCACTTGCTGCAATGGCGAGGATGTCGGCGCAGGAGACGACGCCGGGACACACCTTCTCGACGGCGGACTTGACGGCGTCGATGACCTCGAATCCTCTTACAGACCCATTGTTAGGCGTGGCCATCTTCTCTCCCTGAAAGCTCGGCGTGTCATCCAGCAGCAACGACGCGTCGCAGCCCTGCACGAAGCAGTCGTGGAAGAAGAGGCGGAGGATGGACGCGCCCATGCGCTTCTCCTTGGCGATGGCGGATTCTATCATCGACCTGACGGCGTCGAACACTCCAGGGCAGGAGTTGGAGTAGAAGCTCGTGGACAGCTGCTGCGCCGACGAGGTGCCGGCGAGCGCGAGGAGGAAGATGACAGCGATGGTGCGGCTGCGCACTGTCATGATCGATCAATGACTGTTATTCCTATTCCTGTTCTTACTCTCTGGTGTACTACTACTACGTATTAGGTGCAGTGTGTGTCTTGCCTTGAGCTGGGACGCCCTTATTTATAGCCCGAAGCGCTGCTCGCTCTGCACTTGGTTTGTACGTACTCTAGCTATGGTGTACGCATTAGATGCGGTGTCTGTTCGATTTGATGCAAGCATACTCTCTGGAGTATAAACTATCGATTGAAGCAGTCTATCCGATCCAAGCATGCTTGCATCAAATCGAACATGACTAGATTATTGAATGTCATCTAATCGGTTGGACTTTTGAGTTGTTTTTAGACCGGTTGGACTTTGAGTTGAAAAAGTTACCCATCCATCAGGTTTTGATGCATGGGAACGCTTGGACTTCTCGCTGCTAAAGCTGCCTGCCATGCATGCTCTTTTTTTTTTTTTAGAGGAACATGCATGCGCTTAACGTACATTCTCTTGGGCCGCTGGGGTTGTCCTTAAGCCAAGCTACGTACGCTTGCTTGTGCTAGTGCTACGTACCTGCCCCTACCAGTTGACCACATCAATTAACCCGGACGGTTTCCCAGTAATTCTGCTGAACGGATCAGGTTTTCCATGAACAGTTTCACATGATTTCGCGTGCCGTAGAGAGAATTTTTTTTTTTTTATCTTTCTGTTTCTGATCTCTTATTAGCTTCTTCCTTTCTACCTTTCTGAAGCAAATACCAGCAAGCATTAGAATCACCATCATCAGCAATGATATATTGTATTTTTACTCTGTATCTCCTGTGGTGCTATCAAATATATGCAGCAGCAGGCTTCAGTTTCGTATTTGTTTGTGCTAAAGTCGCAGTGGTTTGTTGCCCTTTCTTGTCAGGATATGATCACGGGTCAACAGCCTCCTATTTGAGAATCGTACATCACAAATCAAATTGTTGCGAGACAAATATGTACACCCACATGGTCAGAGCAGAGTAGTTGCGAAGATTCTATTAGCATACAGTATATTGCCTGAACCAAATGAATCGTGACTCTTCTCACTACAGGAAAATCAATCTTTGTCGTGTGTCTGAAACTTTATCGTGTGTTTTGTTTCGGTCATACGGCAAAGGTGGGTGTTTGTCATGTGCTAAATTAAAACACACGATAAAATCTTTACCGTGTGTAAAAAAAGTTGACACACGGCAAAGGTGGTTGTTTGTCATGTGTTTTTTCTTAACACACGGCAAAGATAAATTTAAATTATATTTTAAAATCATAAATTAATTTAAATCAAAAAATTTTGAACTACAAAGTTGTATAACTTTTAAATACCAACAACTTTTATTTTAATCATTTTTTTATTACTCAATTTGATCTATAATATTGTTCACAAAATCTAATAGTCTCATATAATTTCATGAAACATTTGATGAGACATATAAGATTGTGAACAGTATTATTACCACTTTGTCGAATAAATAAATCACCAAAACAAAAGTTGTAGATCTTTATAAGTTATACAACTTTGTAGTTTAATACTTTTTTATTTAAATTAATTTTGTCAATGAAAAACACATTTGAATTATGAAAGAAAATATTTACCGAGTGCAAAATATAATGCACACGGCAAAGTAAATGTTTCCAAGTGTATTATATTTTGCACTCGGCAAACACGCTCTTTGTCGAGTGCCCTATAGAAGGCACTCGGCAAAAAGGTAAACTATAAAAAAAGTGAACGCGGATTATAGTCATAATTTAGTATGTGGTGTAGTGGTAGGGGAGGCTACGCGCGCGAAAAAACACCGCGACTTGCGACATCAGGCTCCTGACAGGTGGGCGGGGGTTCTTGGACACCAAAAAAAAAATTGCTATTTTTTTAGTTTTATACGATTTATATTTTATCGGCTTTGCCGTGTGTATTTTTAACACACGGTAAAGCCTTTGCCATGTGATTGCCGACGGATATTTTATCGTGCGCGCTTTACCGTGTGTAACCCATGGCAAAAACTTTTCCGTGGGTATTTAGGCTTTTACCGTGTGCAGTGGACACACGGCAAACTTGATGTTTCCCGTAGTGTCTGTTTGGAAGCTAGTTTTGATGGTGATTGCACCAAAACTTCAAACTTGTAATGATATTCACAAGAATCCTATAAAATTCGCATGTTAAAAATGGAACTAGGCAATGACAAACCTGCTAACCAGCACTAGGAACCGGAACACTGTTGCCTAGTTCATTATTATATCTGAGCCAAGGAAATAAATAGCGGATAGCGGGTTCATAGCGGATAGGTACTTGTGTAGCGGATAGCAGATAGTGGACGCTATTGCGAGCGCTAAGTTACAATAGTAATATATTAAAATATTAGAAATTACATGTATTAGTGTGTAGATCATGACTTTTTTTATCATAAAAATCATGAAGAGTAATTTGATCCATTATATCTTTTAAGTTTTGAAGCATAACTTGAACCAGATGAATGGATATATTTTATTTAAGAAAATTAGAATTATAGAAAATAATAAATTATTACTAAGCTGTTATTATATTGAAATAGTAGCCGCTATAGCGGTTTTATAGGCGCAATAGCGGCTCAAAAAGCACAATAGCGAACGCTAAGTTACAACATTATTTGGTGAGCGCTACATCATAGCGGTAGCGTTTATATACCGTTACCGCTATAGCGGGCGCTATTGTGGCCGCTATGAACGCTATTTGTTACCTTGATCTGAGCATATTTTTTCTAACAATGCTTGAAAAATGGCACTTTTAATACTGGTATATTTATGTGACACATCGATTGTCAGATTATGTCATGAAGACAAATTCCACGTGAAGGAGGTATACTTTCATGATAAGTTGCTTTTTGGGTTTAAAAGTGTTGTTGCTTTGTGAGGCACATGGTATTGGAATTACTATAGTTGAAAGGGATATATGGAGAAGAAGCTTTTCATGTGTGTTGGATGATAGTACGATACTAAACTAGACCAACAAAGTGAGGCAGTCAAAAGTGGAAATGATCCTGGACGAGCTTTATTTATTCTCTGATTTGACCTGAAAGGTTAGCAATAGAGATATCTTTTGTTTTCCATTTTCCCCGTGGTGACAAATTAGACAGATGAAATGTCCCTGGTCTGAAGAGAATCAATCGGTGATTCGGTGTTTGGTACTAGACTAGTTGACGGGTAGCCATCACTTGCAACAAATATCGTCCTACACCCAGTCCGTTCAAAAAAAAAAAATATATCGTCCTACACCCTAGTATCAGGTAATCAGTGTAATTGCTCATCTCAGCTACAGAACAGCATTTAATTGCACGGGAAGGGTAACATACTAAAGAAGGATTTGTAAACGTGAATGGAAGAGCAATAATATAGCAATAGCAGTGTTCCGTAACGGATGGAGAAACCGAGAAGATGAGGTAGAGACCTGGCCGAGTTACTCGCTTAATATACCCGGATGCATACCGGTTTACGCCCTGCAACTGTCCCAAATTGTGGAGATGCCATAGACAGACAACGCAACGTGCATGGAGATGGTGGGTGAGAGTAGTACTGAAGCACAAATTCACTCTGCCAAACATGTTAGAGGCACTACCACAAAAACAGCCTTTAGTAGCGGTACAAAAAATCACATAGCAGCGGATTAAAAGAAATCCACCGCTACAGTGGACAAATGATTTTTAGCGGCGGTTGATAAAGTGAACCGCAGCTAAAAATCGATTTTTAGCAACGGTTCGCTTTATCAACCGCAGCTAAAACTAGTTCACGCCCAGCCAGCGGCCCACCTGCTCTCTTTCCATCTGAACTATAAAATATCTAACCCTAACCGCACCCACCCCAATCCTCACTCAGCTGCCGCCAAGCTCACTCTCTCTCTCTCTCGCGTGTCTCCCTCCCCTCGGACTCTCTCCCCTGCTCGGGCGTCTCTCTCTCTCGCACGAGCCTCCCCTCTGGCGGGCGGCCCTCCCCTCCGGTGTGCGGCCTTCCCTTCGGTGCACGGCTGGCCTCTTCTCCCTCCTTGTGGCGTGACGGCGGGTGGCCAGATCCGGCGGGTGGCGCGGCGGCGAGTGGCCAAATCCGGTGGGTGGAGCGGCGGTGGGTGGCCAGATCCGGCGGACTGCCTCCCTTCTGGTGGGTGGCCCTCCCCTCCAACGGTGTCCTCTCCCCTGCGACTGGCCTCTTCTCCCTAGTTGCGGCGTGGCGTCGGGTGGCCAGATCCGACGAACTCCCCCCCCCCCCCCTCTAGCGTGGCTGCCTCCCCACTGGCAGGCGGCCCTCACCTCTGGCAACATCCTCTCCCCCTCCCCGGCTGACTCTTCTCCCTCGTTGCGGCGCGGCGACGGGTGGCCAGATCCGGCGGGCTGCCCCCCCCCCTCCCCTCCGGCGTGGCTGCCTCCCCTCCGACAGCGTCCTCTCCCCCGTGGCTGGCCTCTTCTCCCTTATTGCGATGCGACGGCCGGTGACCAGATCCGGTAGGCTGCCCCCCCCCCCCCCTCCGGCGTGGCTGCCTCCCCACCGACGGGCGGCCCTCCCCTCCGGCAGCGTCCTCTCCCCCGCGGCTGGCCTCTTCTCCCTCGTTGCAGCGCGGCAGCGGGTGGCCAGATCCGATGGGCTGCGATGCGGGCCAAATCCGATGAGGTGCGACGCGGGGGCCTAGACGGGCCCGTGTGGCGGTGTTTTTTTTCATTTTGTTGAGTAGCAGCGGGTGAAGATGTCACCCGCCGCTATTAATCTCTCTGTAGCTGCGGGTTGTTTCCTTCTCAAGATGTCTGTCGCTATTGTTTTTATTTTTTAGCTGTGGTAGTGTAGCGACGGGGTGGCCAACCCGCTGCTACAGTGGCTTTTGGACCGCTGTTAGAAGCCATTTTTTGTTGTAGTGAGGGCCCACTCAAGGTTTATTTGTTGACTAACATACATGCATGCTGTTCGGTTTCAGGGGAAGCATAGTGCGTTCAACAAACTTTTTCTGTGGTCTCCTCCTTAATTGATTACACCTTCACTGAACTTCAAATGTATCCACGTCCATGTGCCAAATCACAACAGCCACGGCAAGCAAATAACCTTCTCGTAAGTCAAGTATCGTAGGCGATTGACTTAAATCGAATACTGTTGTAAATGTTGCTACAAGTTGAATCATGCAGAAAATATTTGATAAAACAGAGGGAAAATGATATATTTTCATTATACAAACAAACACATGTAATGATTTCACAATTGTGGAAATGGAAAATGTAAGAAAACAAATACTACAGACTTGAGACATGTGATTGTAAAGGTCAAACACATCAATACACACTGCATGCGTCGTACATCTAATTAATTAACCCTTCTGCAGTTCTTCCTGATCTGCCCATTAGAGCCTGTCAACGGTGTGATGTCACCCATCTTGATCATGCCCGTCACAAAGTCCGCGAAAAATGCGCTTTGGCTACTAACATATGATCGAACTTGTGAGTCAGTGGCTCCCCCGTTGAAGAGCTCTTGATCAGAGTGTAGGAGCCCCTCCTTGTTAACAAGGTTCTTGTAGTAGTTGTTCTCGAAGACAGTTGGGGTTTGAAAGTCTAGAGGAGCCAAGTTGTTGTCGCCAGAACCTGAGGTGCTAGGGCAACCAGATTGCCTTGTCTTTGCAAAGGGGGAATTAATGTCGGTGTCGTTATACACATGTGCTCTAAAGTTTGTGCACCGTGCTTGGCCTATTGTGTGAGCGCCTGGAAAAATAAGAAAAACGAGACAGCTTCTATAGTAAGTATCCCAAAGTATGGAAGAAATGAATGATTGGTCACTTTACGTTCTTTTTGCAAGAATAATAGACACACAACACTTCATTTTTATTAACTTTAGAAACAATTTCTTTTTGAATTATTAGCACGTGTTGTTCTCTATATGTAATCAAAGAAAAAAGCTATTTGATTCTAGTTATGAGATGACACAAAGGAAGAAATATGTGTGGTTGCAATTAACTTAATTGCAACGTGTAACCCAGCTGCGGAGATGCCGACTGATCAACTTTATGCTTGCTTTTATTAGTAATACTCCAAATTAAGAAATCTGCTAGCAGATTCATCTATCAACTACAGACTGTTCGTTGAAGCTTCGCCAGGTGTATATCATGTAAAAACTTAATGTGGCTTTTACACACAACTTGGTTATTTTCTTCCAGAAACTCGTCCACACCGACAAAAGCTGTGTGGCGTCACTGTCAACTTTACCTACTTTAATTTGCCATTCCATTGATGAGCGTATCTTTTAACAGAATTACTTGCTTAAGCTCAGGTCATCCCAAAGCTAAGGGGTGTGACATAGACTAATTAATCCTGTTATATGGCTTGATATATATTCTCTGATTAAAGTCAAAGGCAGAGCTTTCAGTTCCGTTGGTGATGAAAGCATGAACCAGCCGTATCTGCCAAAGCTGGCTACTAGCTTCCCTCAGATGAAGTTTTTTTACAAGTCGTTAGTTATGCAAGCAGGTTTAGAATAGAAAAATGTACCAGAGAGTGCGACCATGTCCTTTTGTGAGAGGCCCTGCGCGGCGAAGAGGGAGGTGAGGTTGGCGAGACCCGAGCTCGGCGGCGGGATGTTGTTGTTGGCGCCGCTGAAGCTCGCCGTCGTTGAGTCCCTCCTCCCTACCTTCACATTCCAGTTGGGCCCACCCAGCTGACACCACCATATATCATCAGTTGACAATTGCATAACTATGTTTGTCCCTGCATGTTAATTACGGTTCTACTAACTAATTAAAGAGAGAAAGGTAAAAGGTAATAACAGCACTTACGATGACGACGCTGTCCCTTGCTGCGATAGCAAGGATGTCGGCGCAGGAGACGACGCCG
The DNA here is from genome assembly GCA_030378355.1 of Eleusine indica. Lineage (NCBI taxonomy): Eukaryota > Viridiplantae > Streptophyta > Magnoliopsida > Poales > Poaceae > Eleusine > Eleusine indica. Next base: position 55,733,471 of record CM059494.1, read on the forward strand.
GGACAGACCTTCTCGACGGCGGACTTGACGGCGTCAATGACCTCGAATCCTCTGACGGACCCGTTGTTAGGCGTGGCCATCTTCTCGCCCTGGAAGCTCGACGTGTCATCCAGCAGCAACGACGCGTCGCATCCCTGCATGAAGCAGTACCCATCAGTCGTTAAATTAGCGCAAGAGTACATCATCATCATGATGTTAATAATAGCAATAATAAGCAGATTATAGTGCATCTTTTGTTCTGCAATACATACTGATTGGACTAGCATTATTATTAGCAAGTAAAGTACTTTACTTGGACGAAGCAGTCGTGGAAGAAGAGGCGCAGGATGGACGCGCCCATGCGCTTCTCCTTGGCGATGGCGGAATTCATCACCGACTTGACGGCGTCGTACACGCCCGGGCATGACGAGGAGTAGAAGCTCGTGGAAAGCTGCTGCGCCGACGATGTGCCGGCGAGCGAGAGGAGGAAGAGGACAGCGATGCGAGCAGCCATGGTCTATATATTGATGGACCAGTACGTCTGCAAAGCAAGATGTGTGCAAAGTGCTGCTGCTTGCACTTGCAGTTGCACTTGCACTTCTGCTGTGCGTGTGTGTCTTGCCTGGGGGTAGCTCGCCGCGCAGAGTATTTATAGGCGCCCAATGCAAAGCGCTGGACACGGTTCTGATTTGGTTGTATATATAAACTACTGGAGAAGTGTTCTCCATGCGCGTACATCAGATATGATTAGAGATTACATCAATCGTCGCCTCACCTACTCTCTAGGACTTTGGGTTGAAAAAGCAACCGATCCATCGATCAGTATGGCGCGATGCGCACAGGGATCACGCGTTTCACACCTAGCTAGCTGTGTTGTGCAGTGCAGGATATTTGGAAATTGGAATGAAGACGTGTCTGATCGTGGAATGAGGCAGAACAACAAACTGAAGGCTGCCACCTGTGACTTACTAGTGCTTTGCAAAAGCATGCAGACCACAACAACTAGTGCTGGCTGTAGTCTAGGACGCCATTCATGCGTGCAGGTGGAGCAAAGTGAAATGCAGCGCTCTCTCTCTCTCTCTCTCTCTCTTGCTGAATGGGAACACTTGGACCTGTGCAGCAGCGCACTACCATCTAAGCAGACTGTCGGACGACACGCTTAAGCAAAAGCTACTCGGCCTACCGACCAGTCCATTCCCTTTCCCGAGGGGGACACTAAGACAGGATTTCCGGATGCGTTCCCCGTAGTTTTGGTAACCCTGAATCAATGGTTTCACCAACAATTTTCTCAGTCACCATGCATGCATGCACGTATATAGCAAGGCACGCTCCTATATTCTGCCATACTCTTGCTTTCAATTTGCTTCCTCTGCAACGTAGTGAAAATCAACTGTGGACTTTGTTTGGGGAGAAGAACCTTTCTTCTCAGCACACGCTACCTCTTTGTTGGAAGAACATTTGTATTCCGTTTTTGCCTTTTGGCAAAACAGACCTACCATGCTATAAGACCTCGGATCAACCTCATCACTGGTGCAAAGGCCTGCCATGGTCAAATTTGCATGGCAGTCATGACTAGTCAACTAGTCATAAGTCTACTTTCAATTCAAGGCCACAAAAATATGTAGTAGATTAGTACTATTTACCTCGTAGAACAAATAAGTACCCGTGATCTGTTTCTCTAATAAAGTCGCACCGACAGCTTTGTTTTAGCGCTTTTGGTTTGTCAGAATATGAGCAGTAGTCAACATTGTTATCCAGGCTGATTGATTCGAATTGAATATATATGGTTTGGAACTAAGTACTAAAGTTGTTATGATTAGGACGGAGATAAATACCTACTCCTACGCATCAACACTTCAGAACAGTTCAACCAGTGAAGTTTCCACAGCGCTAGGACCCAGAACCATCTCAGCTCACAGTGTACTTTAATTTATGTTATTGAAATAATATTAGGTAACTGTTTAATCAGAGTATATATATGATAAAACCATTAGGTACGGTTCACTGTTTACACACCCAACCAGCATTCATACTTTAAAATCAAACAGTAAGGACTAGACGTAAATATTTTTCTTGCTTGGCATTATATTCTAGAGTAGCAATGTTGCTTCTAATTCAAGGAAAACTAGGATGGAGAAGGTTCCACATGGTGCCTAAATTTAACAGTGAACAGTCTAGTCGAACTTTGTTATGATCAGCCAAATGGAAATGACTATTTAAGGATATCTGTTTCACCAGAAATGGTACATCCTTGTGCATTAATTCAATTTGAGTGGTCTAACAAAAAGATTAAGGTAAAAATTAAATTTATGGTCAATATGATTTCAAGACAGCATAAAAGTTATAGTAGTATATTACAGTAACGCAAGGAATTTGGTAGGTTATTGCTTTGTGTGCACTTGGTAGAACTGGTTAAACGAAAAGGATTATGCCTTACTATACAAAATGAAGTGAGGCAGAGGAAACAATAATGACTTTGCTTGAACTGAAATACTAGCAAAAGATCAGTTAGCTCGTGAGCACCCATTGAGCACCCCATGTTGGTCAAAATTATACATACAGATGGACAACATGTCGTTGATCTGCAGAGATTCAGTGATAATGATCGGTTAGCTCGTGAGCACCCATTGCTTGCTACAGAAATCGTTGTTTCAGCAGGTCTGCAGGTGACCTATGTAGTCATCTCTGTTAGGCACGCTTGCACATCGACTATAACTTAACCGCTATTTGCCATCTACATCTAGAAGTTGAAATTTTATGGATGCAAAAAGAAAAGTACGTAGTTCTCTCTTCTTCTTCTTTTTTCCTTTAAGCATAGTCGTCGATTATTTCTTTTAATTAGTTGTGCTCTGTTCACTTAATTTGTTCCAGAGCAAAGTTAACAAATTAACCTACGTGCATCGTAGCAGAGCAGTACAGTCCAGAGAGCAATTAAATCAGAGAAGAATTTTTTACTGAACTCTCTTTCTCGGCGTCTGAATGCATGGCGTTTGGCATCCACGGAACAGAGAGATCGATAGCGACAGCGTTGATAAATGGTTGCTTGCATCCAACTCCTGCATGCTGATTAAACTGGAGTAGATCGAGTGTTACCCTATCTATATATATATGTTCTATTTCAAAAATATAAAGCGAATCAAAATCGACTGTAAATGTGTAAAATTTTAAGTTATGCTTTAATTTATTAAAAAAGTTAATAACGATAATAATTTAAGAACGGAGAGAGCAATTAAAAAGATTACCGGTAACCAAATATTGTTGAGTAAGTAGCCTACCGATCAAATCGAAGTACGCACCATTTGTAGGCGTCAGAGGTCATGCAGCTGGTGCAGACAGAGGATGGATGCAGAGAGCTGCAGATTCGATGGATATGATGCTCAAACCAAACTGCATCTTATCTTCTCTGGCACTCCTGCCTACTCCACATGTGTATACCGGTGCATCGATCGGCATGTGAGTGGCCCAGCCCGTGTGTGTGTGTGTACAATGTTTTTTTTTTTTTGGGTGAGTGTACAATGTTGTTGTTCAAACTCATCACGATGCATGCAGCGACAGGTACAGCGACACAAGGGGGGAAAGTTCAGTAGCCACGTGCACTGTTGCCGTTTGACGTCCAACTAAAAGCACAGGCATGACATGACATCGTAGAAACCAACTCAAATTCGTGGTGACCACATTCAAATCTTTTTGACTTGTTCGGCTCCCGGTTGGGTTGCACTTGCAGTACGTAGTTTTATTAGGCAGAGTCATCGTTTGTCTGCATAATTAGAGGGGCAGACACATGATGCAAAATAAACCGACAATTTGTTTGGCGAAAAGTTGGACTTTCGTATGCCCTCCTCCTCCTTTAGCAGCATGGAGCATGGAGATTACCAGCTAAGCTAGATATATAGATACTGAATTCGCCGGAGTAGGTCGTCGCCGCGGTCGCCGTCGTCTTGCATGGCGCAGCTGTATGATTTTGACACCTTTTGACTACTCCGGGCGGCCGGCCGTTGTTGAAATAAGATTCACTCTCAGCATCTTTCTGTGTTTAACTAACCCGGCAACAATAGGCAAGCTCGATCATGTTAAAGCACATAAACGTACCTTACTCTACTGTCTCTTTTCCGGCCGTCTCTGGTTTGACTTGCGGAGTGTGCCGCTAGCTGTATGCACGACTATATATTCTACTGATTCCCTGACACTTTATTACCAGCCTTGACGCCATTACTTTTTACTCCTCAATCAACCAATATAATCAGACAAAACATGGAACATGCATATGCGCATCTCGTTGTCAAGGGCGTATGCACTTAGTTTGACAATCTCACTTGCTTTATTGCTTCAACTCAACTTGGTTATTAGCTTTATTAGGGTGTCAGCCTTTTCTTCAGCAGCATGCAGTACAACCCTTTTTCTTTTACCCTTTTTTCATTGGTTTTGGAATATAGCTCAATTTTTTATGTCACACATGTTTTTTCATAAGACTACACTCAATAGGAGTTTCATTTTTATTAATTGAGATTCCACATAAGTAAATTTGATGACATGACAAGAAATTTATGAAGAGAGAGATGAGAAGAGTTTCATCTAGATGAAACTGAGTCTACACGATTTTCTAAAATTGAAACACCATGAAACTAGCATTGGAGAGGAGTAATTTTATTTCATTCTTTAGACAACCAATAAAATCATATAGAAGTAAGTGTTATGAAACACCAAAATGAAACTATGCATCGAATGGATGGTTTCATTCATGATTTCAAACTAAAAATATGACATGACACTCTTAAAAACATCAAAATAAAACTATCCATTAGAATTAATCTAAGATATATCCACGTCTCCAAGCCTACCTGTAGTTGTATTTTTTATAATAGTGCTCATACTTTGTTAAGCCACTTTGTTGAAACCAACTTTAGGATATAGGATAACATGCTTGATGAAGCATGGGCTTTAGTACCATGACGGTTTCCTTGTATATGAAACCAACTAATCTCCTCAAAAGCTTTTTATGTTTGATCCTTCAATCATATTTGCTAATAAAAAAAAAGAGGTCTTGATCAAATATTAGATGGGCTGGGCTTGGACAAGGTGAGCCCTTTTTTGTTATCGTGTTGGGCTTTGTGATAATCTGGGCTACGGCCCACTTAAATAAATTATAAGAAAACAAGTGAAGGCATTGTCTCTATTTTTTTTTCTCTGGGGAAGAAACCAGGAAAAAAAAACAGAGGAAGGAGAATATTTTGAAAGAAACAGAGGAAATAAAATTGCTCCGTCGACCTGCGGCGATCGTTAACGAAGACGGAGCAGAGCGGAGCCGGGACGGGATGGCCGGAGCCAAGCACGACTTGGAAGAGGCGCTGCTTCAGATCGCGCATCAGCACCACCAGCAATCCCTCCGCCAACGCCAACTAACTGGTGACGCGTCTCTCTTCATCTTCTTCTCCCCCTTTCAATCTTTTTCTCTCCTGAACTGGGCGTATGCGCGCGCAGAGAGAGCCAAGAAGGATGCTCTGAGGAGTGCGGTGCGGGTCGCCGATCTGCTGGTGGACACGGTCGACGGCGAGGCGCATCAGCTCTTCGTCAACGAGAAGCGCATTGAGCTTGAAGCACGCGCATTGTTCAGTACAGTCACGCGATACAGGAAGCAGACGGATCAGTGGCTGGCCGCCACCAACGCAGTCAACTCAGCACTCAAGGTAGTATATGCAACTGCCACTTTCAGTTTCTATGACTGATCATTTAAAGCTGAAAAAACATCATACTTTATGGTTTACTAAATAATTTTTGTATATACCAATGTGTTTGTCTGGTATTAATTTTGTGTCCCCTTTTGATGCTGAATCTTCAATTCTATTTGTAGGAGATTGGAGATTTTGAGAACTGGATGAAGATCATGGATTTCGAATGTAAAAGCATCAATGCAGCCATACGGAGCATCCATCAGTCATGACTGTATTACACCGTTTCTGCTGACTGGAATAATGCGAGCTGTAAGCTCTCTCTGGTGCAGAACAGTTTTTTTTTTTTTTTTTTGCTGTTAAGTTTGTCAGGTTGACCTCAGGAGTGAGTGCCTTCATGACCTCCTTAAATTTGAAGCATTTGCTCTCTTGTCAGTAGAAGGAATTGGATTTGTTAGCTGAATCATTTCTTTCATTTAGAATAGGGAATAAACTTAATGTCCCAGCCGAATCATGCAAAGGTGTATGCTTTCATGGTTGCATTTTTTTTTTCAGTTTCAATCCTTCAGATGGGAGGCTGTCTTGTGCTGACTGAATCAAACGAGATTCTCAATATATTGCCAACTCCCCCACTATTGTAATCAGTTTGATAAGTTGAACTAGTTCTAGATATGTTCCTAGTGACTAGTTCAATGATCTTTCCTCCTATTGTCCTGTCCGCAGTGCTCCTTCATGGACTGCGACAGCCAATGGTCAGATCCCTCACCGACCGCGGTCACCAGGCTCATCTTTGTCTCCTCATGTTTTGATTTCTCCGTCCTTGGGATCTCGCCGTCACTGAATTCATATTGTGGCGTCCATATGTAGCGTTTCATGTAACACATCATGCAAATTAATTCAAAAGAAAACACACATCATGCAAATCGCTTCATGTATGCGTTTGTAATTTCTTTGTACAGTATATGGTACTCACCCAAGGACAAATTTAACAGAAGACAAAAGGGAAAATCCCTTCTATGCCATTGGCATAAACTTCGATTCCCTCAATGTCACCTAAAAAACTTCAATCCCCTGAGTGCCATTGTTTTTAAATTTTTATCCTTCTCATGTAATTATAGTGGTACGGAAGGGATTTTGACTATTAGCTAATTTTGAAAATACCTATTTTGCCCCTACGGTTTTCTTCTCTCACGAGCCGATCTCTTATCCTACCGCATGTGCTGGTCCCGGACACATCTTCTTTTCTCCGACGAGCAGCCGATCCCCCCCCCCTCCCCCGCGCGCTTTCCCTCCCCCAGCTTCTCAGCTTCTTCTCTCCGACGTGTAGCCGCAGCTCTGTCGCCCGCCGACGAGGCCCCCCTCCCCCACCTCGCCGTCATGCCTTCCCTCCGCCAGCACCTCGCCCCACCTCCACCTCGCCGTTGCACGAGCAGCTCGTCGCCGTTGGCAGCGGGGTCGCGAAGCCTCCAGACCACGAAGAAGCCCGCGCCCCACCTCCAGCCCGCCATCCCGCCACCTCCTCTTTCTCATATCACCCCGTAGATTCCTCTCTGCCGTCGGATTCAGAGCAGGGGACACGCAAGGGACGAATCAAGAGCAGAGGCCACGAGCGGACCACACAGGGACAAACGACACGATGACGCCGGAGAAGACTGGGCAGCACAGCGCATGCGACGGGACCACGCCCAGCACCACCGCTCGGCTCGACGGGCCGCCGACAACGAGTAACCAAGGATGCAGACACGCGATGTGTCGCACGGGGAAGAAGGGCAAATTGATCCTTTTATATTTTTATTACAATTTAATATGATAAAAATGGCAAGGAAGGGAAAAAAGTTTAAAATCAATAACACTCAGGGAATTAAAGTTTTTTAGGTGACATTGAAAGGATTAAAGTTTATGCCAATGGCATAGAAGGGATTTTCCCAAGACAAAAATTCCAGCAAAAAAATCAAAACAGGTCTCATCCAGAGTAGGTACTTTCGAAGTTTCGAATAAGATAACGATCGAGTGATTAGTACATGTCAGGTAGCTCATTCTTCAAACACTCAAAAGCACCATTGTTTCCGGAATTCTATCTGCCAAACTAGTATGCTACAACTCCAGGTGACAACATTTGCAAGGGCATCGACTACTTATCACTATAAGGTACACTACCCGCGTTACAAGAGCTGCTCGTTCCTACCACAACTCACCGTTACATTATAAGATAGACTTGACTATACTTCTGTACAGATGGCCATGCATTTTGAGGGACCCAACGGCACAGTTTCAGTCCAGGTCAGTTTCCGAGACCTCTTCCTCTGGCAGTTCAAAGGCATCAACATCTGCAAAGTATGCTCTCTGCTTCTTCACAAAATCTTCTGGTAATTTGGGTGTGCTTGGCAACGGCCGCTTCTGTTCAAAATGCAAACATGAAAAGCTGTATATCATGGCCAACGTATTTGTTTTTGAAAACTTCTGCATTTAGGTATTTAAATGTACGGGAAAGCTCCTTCTACAGATCCTAGCTACTATAGCCCTCGCCTACTAAGGCCTTCAGAATCAGAACAAATATAAGACTACTAATTCCACAAATGACACAACTAGATGTGCTAACGTTTGATTTGTGTTTTCATATGCAGTAACAAAAAAAAACATTTCACAACAGATGCGCTGATGCAAAGGAGTATGGAAGACAACATATTAAATTATTAACACTGAATCACAGATCTTATACAGCTTTACCAACTACATACTAACTCATCACAAAGTTTGAACAAAACCATGAGCGTATGGTGACTGAGAAAGTGAGAATAAAGGTAGTTTAATTTTCAAACAGAGCACCCTTATCCAAGTCTTAGTCCTACATAAATAGAGAACTTGCTAGGGTGTGCACCAATGTTGAGTTACCGCTTACCTTTTTAGCTTCATGACAAGGAGCTGATGAAGAAATGGGTCGAGTATTCTCAGCCATAGAAGTTTTCCTAGTTGAATGGATGCAAAGAAAAGGTGCATTCAGTATTTCAGTTGAACTGCAATAAGCTCAAAGCCTCAGACCAACAAAAACGAAACAATATATAACTTCCAAAAGCCTCAATATGTTGTACAAATTTGCAGGTGTATGATACAATTAACTTATCCAGTTATCCCTGCTCTTGTAAGTTCTGACAGAGCACAATATATTCAGAAACATTGTGAATGACTAAAGGTCTATATTGCACTTTGCAAAGAGCATGGAAACAGTTAATAATATCACAGAGATACCATCATCTGAAAATAACAAAAATGCAAAAATCCAGGCAGATGCCTGGTACAGAAGAAATAGTATCTTGAAGTCTTGTAACTTACAAATGCATTTGAACTGAATAATATTATACATATATAGAAGGTTAGTAATAAGGCTGTGCAACATGCACACTGGGTGAGCATACAGGACAAATCAGAAACCACCATGTTGAACCTGCCCAAAGTTAATTATGATTTCATTGTGATTTCTGAACTTTCATGACTAAAAATTCATTTCACAGAGATGATGTATAGGAATCTGCAGTGTTTAAACATATTATGGTTAGCTAGTTTCTACACAAACTGAAGACACTGAAGATGGGTACAAACTAGTCTCTGGCACCACAGGGTAACCACGGGGCATCAAAATGTCACAATCAAAACTGCAGAGGGGCTGAAGCGACGGTACTATTAAGCAAGTGACACTGTACTAGTTCCGGCAAATAAGATCACCTGGTGTTGCCCCTTGTAGATCTGCCAAGTTGTGGGCAGCTCGCAGTTCCAGCAGGGGCGGCGGCCGCGGGTTCCTTGCCCTTGCCCTTGGTGGTGGTAGCAGCCCGCCTCCTCCCTCTACCTTCAGCCTCAGAAGTCCCCCGCCTCGCGTAAACCGTGGAGATGGCCGGCGATTTAACCACACTGCACTCCTGCGGCTCGAGGACTGCAAAGTAAGAGCAGAATTTAAAATCTCGCCCCCAACCCAACGGGAATCCGAATTTGTACACCCCCAATCCCTGGTTGCGGTAGTTCCAGTGAATCCAGATCGAGTAGAAATGGGTGGGGCGTGGGCAGCGGGCTCACTCACTGGCGGCAGAGGAACGCTTGGGCGCGGGCGTGACCGAGGCGGCGGAGGAGGAGCAGGTGGAGGCGGCCTCGGAGGGCTGCGGGAGCGGGCGGCGTGCGGTTCTCCTCGGCTTGATCGGGGTCGGGGTCTCGGGGAGAAGCAGGTTGGTGACGTCGCTGAGCGCCGCCGCCGTCCGCGGCCGCTTGTTGGTGGAGCCGGACTTGGGGCTCGACCGCTGCGGCGGGGCCGGCGAACCCTGCTGCGTGGGCGTGGCGGCGTGCTTCATCTCATAGGAGCGGCAACGGCGGTGGCGTCGCGGAACGGTGGTTGGATTTGGAGGGGAGTGAGCGGCGGGAAGCAGAGGAATCCGGAGGACACGAGACTAGGAGAGAAGCTTGTCGAGGACGGAAGGTTCCATCCGGCATCCCTGGAGAAGAGAAGAAAAGAGAAGAGAAGAAGGGTCTTCATGGGCTGGGCTGAGATGATCTGTGACTCAACCCAAGTGCAGTAGCTGGTCTGGGCCGGATTCAATACTTAAGTAGCTATCTGGACCGGTTGGAGTGTTCAGAAATGAACCAAGGGTCTGTTTACAAAGCAGTCCAGGAGCCCAAACAAACAACTATCTTTTTTCTTTAAAAAAGAAAAACATCCTCCCTCGTTCAGCCAAAACGACACATTCATTTGCTTGGCTACTTTTGAAGTTTTTTTTTCTTTTTTTTCTCGAAAACGTAGGAGAGCTGCGCTTCATTGTATTAAGAAGAAAATTATTGGGTCAAGAACCCATACAACACACCCCACTACTCCACACTTTTTAGGATTACATTCGCGCCTATTTATACATGACAAACGACCAACTCCCTCTACTCTACACAACAGCACCCACCATCGACGAAGACAGGGAGGTCAGGCCGCGTGCTCCAGCCATCTTCCATATGCGCCTTTCATCATGTGGCGTCATGAGCGCCAAATTTAAACTTGGAGCTAGCCCTTCGAACATGCACTTATTGCGATGAGTCCAAAGGACCCAAACTCCAAGCGCCATCAAAGAATTGAAACCATGCTTCTTAAATTAAGTTGAATCTTCGACAGCATAATTAAGTTAAATAAATGGAGTGGGTGCTTGCTGTTGCTAATTATAACATGTCAACACATCAGTGCAGGTGGCGGGTATTTCATCGATCTGCGTCACTGACATGTGCCCGGACCTTATACATGGCCCACCTGTCTGTGTGCAGTAACACATGTTTCTTCTTTTGCCTTCAAAAGCGGATAAGCTGGTGGAAATGAAAACCTTGGGTGCGCCTACCTTAATCAGGCAACCAACAAAAACCAGGGGAACACAGAAAAACAAGAGGCAGGGCCAATTGGTTTATATTAATCCAGCTTCGAGCCGTTTCCGTTTTTGCTGACGGAGTGACACAAACCAGCGGGCGCCCACACTCCACTCGAGAGCTCAGCTATAAGAAGCGCACCAAACTGACCTCCTGATCCCATCCATCGCTTTGCTTAGCTTTGCAGTCCCTATCAGTTTCATCTCCACCACACCAAGCATCCAGCTATAATAATCCAACAAGCCAGGCCGGCCGATCCGATATATTTTGTTCTTGTTTGTTGTTGACAAGGGGCGAGAGAAGATGGAGTCGACGATGGAGCGGATGAGCTCGTCCGTGCAATCCTGGGTGGAGGAACACAAGCTCGCCACCATCGGTGAGTAATCGATCCATCCCCTCCTCCGATCGAATTCCTTGCTTTCGCTTTCATTCCTCCTCGGATTACATCAGTAAAACTGTAAATTCTAATGATATATCTGATTGACACATGATCAGGAGGCGTGTGGGCGAGTGCGATTGGCGCGTCGGTGGCGTACAGCCGGCGGAGGACGCCGCAGAGGGCGACGAGCCTTCGCCTGATCCACGCCAGGATGCACGCCCAGGCGCTCACGCTCGCCGTCCTCGGCGGCGCCGCCCTGGCCCACCACTACTACAACAACGGCAAGGGTACCAGAAAGAACAGAGAGGCAGATCTGGACTACGACTTCTACTCGCAGCTGCCGTCGGCCACGGACGCCGATGGCAACGAGAACGACCGGTGGAGCTGGTAAACCTGAAGTTCACAGTTGCGTCAGAGAAGGGGATAAGATCGACCACCAATAAAATTAGCTGCAATAATTGAACGAGCGTGACGTGGCGGATTAGTCCTAATCCGTCCAGCTAAGACGGGGCCGTGGTTTCGTTTAGTTTACTAGTACTTTGTGTTATCCACCCATTTGGCCAGCCGGTGGCTTAGGAGGTGCCAATGGTTTTCGGGTTCCTCGGAGCTGGAGAAGACAAGTAGTACAGTAGTAGGAAATATTTGTCACAAAACGATGCATTTCCTTGTCAAAACAGGTTGTAGGGTGCTTGCTTTCAAGGACAGCAGCATAGCATTTCTATGGTTGATGGAGCAACAAGTTGCCTGCTTCTCTTGATGTACTGTTATTATTCTAATGATGATGATGACGACGATAATTTTATATTATGATGGCCTGCCTGCCTGCCTACCTGTGTTATTATCCAGATTATGGACAGACTTGCAAATTCATTTTGTTTTGTTTCTCCGTTTTCATTCTTCAGGCCAGCTTGCTATGTCATTGTTCTGGATAAGCTGACAGATTCTGGGATCCATGTTACCAGGATCAAAAAACTTGCCAAAGTCAATGCGAGGTACTACTTCGTGCTAATTAATTCACACGTTTCCTGATAGAGAAGCCCAGGAAAGAGGCCCAATACAAACAAATGCAACAAAAGGAAGCCCAACGCAAGTGGCCCAAATTAGAAATCATATTTATTTTTCCCATTGTAATCACCAGTCGTAGGAGACATCTGATCTGATTCTCAAAAAAAAAAAAAAAAAAAAAAAAAGAGACATCTGATCAGCGTGAGATGCACCCACTGCATGCAATGCGACAGCATCAACCTATCTCCTCTGAAATACAAAGCATAAGAAAGATCGATAGGAGAGAGGCCATTCTAGTGTCGGCATCTAGTGCTTGTAGCTCGTTACGGCGACTATTATGTGCTAACCAGTAACCAACCCAACGAAACCCAGTCATTGGATGGATAATCAGCAGATAAAAACTTTTTTGGAGGCAAATATCAAGATAATAAACGCCTCAATCGGATAGAATTCTACATACTTCTTGTTACGAAGAATCAGTTGCATTAATCCTCTCCATTCATATATGTTTTCCTTTTGTTTGGGTTAGCGATTAGCTTGACACGCTTGCCCTAGAGGTGTTACTAATTAGAAGCCTTAAACAGTGTGTGTTGTCAGTTTTATAAAAGGCCTTAAGAGATTGATTAACGCTGTCTCACTATATGCATATTCTTGAGCTTTCATACTAGAAACAGGGGGGGGGGGGGCGTGTTGGGTGAGTGGGATGCTAGTGGTTAGCTTGTTACTTAGGCGTGCGACCCTCCAAGCCTAATATCTTTCAGTTCCCCAGAAAAGTATACCTTAAGCGAGGTTGGAAAGTCCCTCTCAGCCTTCTGGTCCATGATACTTCCATTCACTATATAATCTTTTTTTAAATTAAATCATCTTTTTTTTTGTCTTAATTTATATGTGATTTGGCCAAGGCCGCGCCGCGTTCCCGCGTATTGCTGCCGTTATTAGAGTGAGGATTAGGATTAGCACATCATCAGCATCGGTCCCCGACGCCCTCCGCATCCTCTGCCATTGCATGCATTGGAAGTCCGGTCATGAAGGACGCTGGAGGTGGCCGAGATGAGCGGCAGCCAAGCGCTGAAGCGGCGCGCCATGGACGCCGTCGTGGAGCAGGTCGTCGTCTTCTCTCCGACGAGTACCACGACTTCGCCATCAGGACTCAGGAACGTTACTGTTGTTGTTGTTGTTGTTGCAACAAACACAACAAATACCATGCTTGAGTGTGTTTGTCTTTCCTGCATCTCTGTGCCGATCCGGAATCCTCTCCTCCTGCTGCGGCTGCTACCCAAGTCCACGGATGAGACGCTCACCTGCATGCTGCCAGTATCTCAGCTTCGGAGGTACCTGCTGCTTCATCAACAACCTCCTCCCTTATGTATTTCGACGCGTCTACCAGAATCGATGTATGCATATGTATATGTACATGCATTTCGTAAACGAACCATGGTTATTTGATACAAAGTGGTTGTTTGATTCAACCTCAAAAAAAAAAAAAAGTGGTTGTTTGATTCTGACGACACGGTCTCAAATTTTTAGCAGCTGCTTTTCTTTCAGACTGTATAACATCTTGATCTCACTAAAATGGTTTCAAATAAAAATGATACTAAAACACAATGCAAATCAATGGGCCGAATATAATCACAGGACGCTTTACTTGCTTTACGTGTGTGCTTTAAGTTTGTTCTGCAGAAATTTCAAACAATGCAAGAGTAGTCGTATATGATGAGATGAGTGATCTCGATCTGCAGAAATTTCAAACAATGCAAGAGTACTGTATTTTATACTGATCATTGGGTGGGGGTGCACATGATACACAGTGGTTTGCTAGGAGTATCCTAAGACAAAGGTTGTGCCCCAGTTTATTTTTCTTGTCCTTATTATTTTGGATTTGTTTTGTACAAGTTAGTACAACTTTTATGCTCGTAGTTATGCTGGGTGTAGAATTGCTTCACTGTCATATCTCCAGGATATGAATGACGATACTTTTATTTCCAAACATTGTATAGAGATTTCAGCCTTTTTTGCCCATCAATTGGGATTGAGTTTGTTTACACACTCTGATCAAAATGACTTCATATGAAGCTATATTGTGTCTAGGGTAGACATACATATCATTTTTTTTTCTTAACCATGCAATGGCGGTGAATTTACAAGCTGTATAGTTGTATCTGTGACTTACTGATTGTATATATTAGCATTGGAATAGTATGTATAAGAGAGTAGTCAATAACCTATTGATATTTACCATTTTATCTTCCACCAGGAATGTTTTAGACTAGGTCCTTTTCTTTCTTTCATTTTTCCACGAACCATGGGTGCGTCAACACGGTTTCATTCATAATCTTCCCGCAGCAAAGCAATGATGGAGGTTCCAAAGACGCAAAAGGGTAGAAGCTTTCATGCACTCAACAGAAGCTAATTAACAAATTAAACAGCGACAGGTACATTAATCACTCACCGATTGCTCTAAAAAAGAGACACAAAGCGCATCAAATCAATGACTCATGTAGTTGTCGATATGATGAGATGAGTGATCTCGATCTGGGGTAAAAAAACAATGTACAAGCTGTTAACTATTTAGGCAATTTCATGATTAATTTAATTCAAAAATACATGTAGATGGTGATGATGATTAACATACTGAATAAACAAATAACACGGTAAGAGTTAAAGGTATACCCCACGAAGGCACCTGTGTCGTAAGCATTGGTGACTCCATTCTTACGAGTCATTTTTGTGAGTATGTTCGATGTAATCTATCTTAGTCGATGTAGAAAGAGATACGCAGTGCAGTCCCACGAACGGCCTTCAGAAAGTAGTCGTCGTAGTTTATCGTGGTCGATTGATCAGCGAGCATCACGAAGACGCTCTCCAAAAAACTGATCACCAGTGAGAGAAGATTCCGAAGGCTTGCTCTCCCTGCCCTCTGTGCGTCGCAGAGGACCTAGACGGGGAAGACTCATAAGACAACTCGAGAGGAAGAAGGTAATTGGTGATCTCGCGATTAGCTTTCAAGCGAGTCGCCCCGGCATGGCACGACGCGGCTCAGCGGTGGCGGTGCGCGCACGCGTGGCTCGTTCTTGGTCTTTCTCAACTTCTCTAGGGGATATACTGGTATTCCACCTAATAAGTTGGGACAATTAATGATAAGAATCTCATGTGGGACTAAATCATTATAACATTAATATGAGCCTAGACTATTTAGAATTAATAGGATTGATATGGGTTTAAAGGGTCATAATATCTAGCACAAGAAATCAGATGAAGAGAGAAAGGATGGATGGATAAGGCAGAATATTAGTACAACTATGCAGAGATTGTCTGTGATTCATCAAGGATATGTGATGATTAAGAAGATAGACTACTGAAGATAGAAAGCTACTAGTACAGATTCAACAGTTACGATATGGATCGGAGTGGAGTTTGCATGCTGGGATGCTTGCGTGATGACGCAAAACATAACGCGTCTTCTTCGGACTCTCATGTATGCTGCCATGAGTAGAGCTAGCTAGGTTCCAACACCAAGCAGGATGAGGAAAGGAATAAAGATGCATGACCCTGTTCTTGCACGTTTTGGCGGGAAGAGGGGTATATATACATACAAGGTCTCGTGGGGGCGTGAGCTGTGCATGGTGCCAAGATGCTTCAAACGGACCGGACGGGCTCCTTTAATTCTTCCTTCGCGTAGAGGCATGTCTCTGTTGAATTATTGAAATACGTATGCCTTTATACATGCAGCAAAAGAAGGATGACATGTTGCCGACTTGCCGTCTTGAATGGTACTTTGTTGTAACATGCTCAAATTTTACTTATTCTAAGAATCAGAGACAAATGAAGCGTCTAAGGTAGTAAAATAATTTTACTCGCACTGTGCATTTTGAAAAACATATTCGAACAATCCATGGGACTGCAAATAAACTTATCCTCGCGGTCTACAAAGTAGGAAAAGTAGTTTATAAAAAAAAGGCGCTGTTGAACAAATCGGGTGTTTGGTCTAGTGGTATGATTCTCGCTTCGGGTGCGAGAGGTCCCGAGTTCGATTCTCGGAACACCCCTCTTTTTATTTGTTTCGAAGTTTTTTCCCCCCACCAGTTAGTAAACTGCCCTCTTGTTTTGTTTGACAAACGCACATGCAGAGTTGGAAGATTTCTTTTTTCAAGGTTTGATTTCCAGCAAGTGTGGCACCATCTGGCCAACTAAACTCACATAAACTACATTAAAAAAAAACTATGCGAGTCTGCAGAAATTGTAGCCAAAACGACACATTCATTTGCTTGGCTACTTTTGAAGTTTTTTTTTCTTTTTTTTCTCGAAAACGTAGGAGAGCTGCGCTTCATTGTATTAAGAAGAAAATTATTGGGTCAAGAACCCATACAACACACCCCACTACTCCACACTTTCTAGGATTACATTCGCGCCTATTTATACATGACAAACGACCAACTCCCTCTACTCTACACAACAGCACCCATCATCGACGAAGACAGGGAGGTCAGGCCGCGTGCTCCAGCCATCTTCCATATGCGCCTTTCATCATGTGGCGTCATGAGCGCCAAATTTAAACTTGGAGCTAGCCCTTCGAACATGCACTTATTGCGATGAGTCCAAAGGACCCAAACTCCAAGCGCCATCAAAGAATTGAAACCATGCTTCTTCTGCTCCGGAACGGCTTGCCAAGCTGATTCCCACCAAGAGTCAAACACCAAGACTGTTGGTTGAGGTGCTACTGCCTGTAGGCCAAAATATGATAGTGCCATGAACCAGAACTGCCGAGCAAAGGGACAGTGCCATGAACAAGACACATTTCTCAGGATGCTCCAGGCCACGGCGTGCTAATCTGTCCGCAGTCCAACACCTATCATGCGCCACTAGCCATAAGAAAAACTTGCATTTTCCTGGCGCCCATGTCTGCCAGGTGCGTTCCCATGGGCCAAACTGAATTGATCCCAAAAACAGATGAGAATAGGAAGATTTTGCTGAGTATTGGCCCGTCGAACATAGCCTCCAATAATGTCTATCTTCAGCTTCAGGGTTCAGCGCAAAACTGCGTATGACATCCCATAGAGCAAAGAATTCATTCAGCTCACCAACAGAGGAGGCTCCTCTTGCATCCAGCAGCCAAAGGTGCTCATTGAGCGCCTCAGCTACTGTACGTTTTTTGATGTTATTCTTGGAGATCACCTTGTAGAGTTGGGGAGTAACATCGACTATGCATTGTCCATGTAGCCACCTGTCTTCCCAGAAGAGAGTGGTGGTTCCATTGCCAACCTTCGATGACATTGCCACCGCAAAGAGTGAACGGACCTGATTAGGAACTTGAATTTGAAACATACTCCAAGGATAATGGGGGTCGGTTTTCTGTAGCCATAACCAACACACCGGCATGGCCCATCCAAGGCTTTTTAGATCAGAGATTCCCAGACCTCCAAGTTCCTTAGGCCGCGTTACTTTCCCCCAAGCAACTAGGCAGTGGCCGCCTTTTGCCTCTTTCCTTCCCCTCCATAGATATCCGTGTCGGATTTTGTCAATAGCTTTGAGTGCCCACTATGGCAGATCCATGGCCATGACCAAATAAAGAAGCATTGCTGTCATTACAAACTGAACATGGATTGCCCGACCTGCTCTGTTCATCAATTCCGATCTCCACCCAGGAAGGAGATCAGCAAGACGATCCACAATTGCTTGTATCTGATTTCTAGTGAGCTTCTTCAGAGACAAAGGCAAGCCAAGATATCGACAAGGGAAATCAGAAATTGCACAAGGTAAATTGCTTTAAATTACCTCAAGGTCTTCTTCACGGCACCGAATAGGATAAGCACTACTTTTCTGCACATTCGTTTTAAGACCTGAAGCCTCTCCAAAAAGTTGCAAAATATCCATGGTAATTTCAATGTCACTTGCTTCTGGCTTGAGAAACATTACTACATCATCGGCATAAATAGATATCCTGTGTTGCAGTGCTCTAGAAGAGAGTGGCTGGAGTAAGCCATGATCAGCTGCTTTGGCAACCATGTGACCCAAAACATCCATGACGAGAATGAAAAGCATCGGAGAGAGGGGGTCTCCCTGCCGAAGCCCTCGCCTATGGATAATAAGCTCCCCGGGCGACCCATTAAGAAGAACTCGAGTTGATGATGTCCTCAACAAACCACTTATGATGTCACACCAAATCTGACCGAAACCCAAATGTCTAAGCACCTCGATCAAAAAAGGCTAGGAGACTGAATCAAATGCTTTAGAAATATCCAATTTAAGAAGGAACCAAGGGTGCTTCTGTTGGTGTAGGAAGCGTGCTGTTTGTTGCACTAGCATAAAATTATCTTGGATGAACCTTCCCTTAATGAACGCACTTTGATTGGGGGAAACCATCTCCTACAGCCGTCCAGCTAGTCTATTGGCCATTAATTTTATGACCAATTTTGCAAAGCTATGAACAAGGCTTATGGGGCGGAAATCCTTAGCACAATTGGCACCATCAACTTTGGGCAGCAGGGTGACAAATGCCGAGTTTAGAATGCCAAAGTTGGCAAGTCTCCTGCTCCAAACAACGGAGATAGCATCCATGATCTCCTTCTTGATAATAGGCCAGCACACCCTATAGAATCCTCCTGTAAATCCATCCGGCCCGGGGGCTTTATCCTGTGGCAGCAGCTTGATAGTATTGAACACTTCTTCTTTCGAGAAAGTATTGTCAAGCTGAGATAGATCATGAGATGGAATGTCTAAAGCTTCCAGGTTGATGGTGCGCTCACGAGCTTCGTTCTGGCCCAACAGATTGTTGTAGAAATTATCCACGATTTCCGCTTTGTGTGCCTGGTCCGTATGAACTTGTCCATCATTCACTAGCTGTGCTACAAAATTCTTGCGACTCCGGTAGCGGGGACTGAGCATGGAAGAGGGCAGTGTTAGCATCCCCCTCGCTGACCCAGCTGATCCTAGAGCGCAACCGAGCTATGGTCCTCAGTAGTGATGACAGCGCCAAGGAATGTTTCTTGAGACGGTTGCGCAGCTCATTCTCCTCTTGGGAAAGAACCCGGCTGTCATGTGCAATTTCCAACTAATGCAAAACCTCTCTTGCTAAACCAAGCTGTGTCTTCACATGGCCTACATTCTTTTGACTCCAGCTCTGCAGACCTCTGGATGTTGCCTGCAGTTTACGCGAAAGAGTATCAAAAGGGCACGGCCCAGCCTGCACCAGTCCCATGCTAATTGTACTGCTTCCAAAAACCCATCTAGTTTGGGCCAGAATGCTTCAAAATGAAAACGTCGTTTGCCCGGTTGGATGTCATTTGTTCCCAGCAGCAAAGGGCAATGGTCAGAATAATCCGACGCTGCAGATTGAATCAAACAATTAGGGAACATATCCTCCCAATCTACAGAGCACATCCCCCGATCAAGCTTGACTGAGACTAGATTATTTGTCCAAGTAAACTTGCGGCCGTGCAGCGGGATTTCCTTGAGAGCTAGATCATTGATAAGCCGTCGAAAATGTCCCATCATGGCACGGTTGAAGTTGTCATTGCTCTTGTCTTCTTCTTTGTATATTAGATTGAAATCCCCAACCATCGACCACGGACCCTGACATGCCTATCTGATGTCACGCATCTCTTGCAAGAACTCAACCTTTCTGTCATTACCCTGGGGTCCATACACACATGTAAGCCACCAAGGTGTACCAGCGCTAGATAGGAACTGCACCGAGACACAGTTGTTGTCAATTCTGTTCAGCCCCGTCGCCCGAATGTCCCGTTTCCATGCCATAAGAATTCCACCACTAGCCCCGACCGAAGGTAAGATTAAGAATTCCGTGAAAGCCACACCCAACATTGAAATTACAAGCCGCTATGAAATATCTTCCATCTTCGTCTCTTGTAAACAGACTACATCCACACGGGCAGAGTCGATCAAGGTACGGACAGCATCCTGTCGGCTACGGGAATTAAGTCCTCGTACATTCCAATTTTTTGGGGATCCATTGATGAGAGTATAGAACGACCACAGATTACAAGAAAAGCGTATACAGCTACACTCCTGTACCCACCACGCTGCCACTCCTAGCTCGCTCATCTGGTGAACGCCATCCAAACAAGCAGGCCAGAGCAAACAGATGTTCCTCAGACAAAGGCTGAGAGAAGAGCTTCGTATATTCCTCCAGGGCAGAGTCATGCACGCCTTCATTTTCCTGGATCACTTCCAATGTGCGCATTACACGTTTCTTGCAGCGGCCAGGTTCAGGATCCATGGAGAACTCAACTTCGACACCAGCAAGTCGACGGCTGCGACGAGGAGGCTGAAGGCATGCGGGTTTTCAACTTTGCTTGAGAGTGGCATGGAGTAGGTAGCACACTGGCTGTTGAGGAAGAAATGGCACTGATGAACACCGTGCGAGCAGCAGACGGAGCCACAACCATGTCATCAACGCGTTCCAGTTTGGGTTGAACCGGGAGCGGTGTCACGGCCGTCGCTGCGACGTCCACATTGACAGCCGGGACGGCAACGCTCTCTGATGCTGGATTCAACAGAGCACGGCTTCTATGGCGCCGGCGCGAGTAAGTCTTCAAATCAGATACAGGGGACATCAGGTGGCACATATTCTGCCCATCGATTGCTTGAGTGCCTGGGCCACATTTCCTCGAGCAAGTGATGGGCGTCGAACATTCGAAGGATGGCAGCGCCACCTCCAAGTCTTCTGGCCCGACCTGCAGGAGGCCCTCATCCCTCACCATCGACAGCAGTCTGCAACCCGCCAACGGGAGGTCCATGCCTTCCACTGCAAGCCGGGCATCCGCGGGATTCGCCTGCGGGAGGTTCGTGCCTTCCACCACTGGCGGGGCTGCTTCCTTCTCAAGGTCCGCCAGCGAGAGGCTCGCGCCTTCCATAGCCCTTCTTGTTATCCACCAGCGGGAGGCACAAACCTTCCACCGCCGGCGGAGCTTTGTCAGCCATGGGGTCCGCCAGCGGCAGGCACTCGCCTTCCACCGCCGGCAGAGCGTCGTCATCTCCCTCCTTCTCAATGGTCGCCTGCGGGAGGCCGGGGCCGTCCACCGCCGGCAGCAGAGCCTCCTCTGTTCCATTCGGCGGGGGGTAGGCCACCATTATCGGAACAGGGGATGTGGGAGAGAGGCTCGACAGGACTGGTTCGTTGAGGAAGATGGACTCAGAGACGGCTTCTGTGCTCTGCTCAGGATTGGAGGCCTGCTGGACTGAGCCTAGCCCAGACTGAAGCCGAGGCCCACAAGATACATTCAAATTTGCAAGCAAGGCGGGGAGGTCAAGAGCCTGCTCGTCCGCTGTGATCCCCGAGACGGCTTCCACATTTCCAGAGCTGGGAGTAATGCCAAAAGACGCCATATCATCAATAAGGAGTGCCGCATCGGGGGGGGGTTTGGGGGGGGGGGGGGGGGGGGGGGGGCAACGGGTGAGCTGCCGCGGACGCCTCGGTTTTGCTGGGCAGTGAAACAGCAGCGTACCCCGACTGCTTGGCGTCCTCCAACATGTGGTTGGCTGCCACCAGGCGTGGGCCCAACCTTTCATGGACCGAGGAGGTCCTCTGGGCCCCACCCGACCCTCCGCCCGCCGGACTTCGAGGACCGACGTCCGGTGAACGGGAACGCCGACGTCGTCGCCTCCGCCTTCTCTTGGCACCGTGCTCATCATCCGTCGGAGCCGAGGGAGGAGGTGAATCCTCATCGCGAGCATCCCGATCCCAAGACACAGAGATATCGACCGGATACTCCAGCCCACGCTTCACAGGCGGGTCTTCTTCAACCGGAGCTGGTGGCTCAACGAACACCAAGTCCATGGCCGCCGGAATCAACTCCGGCCGCGAGCACCAAGCTGATAGCTTGAACGACGAGTAGTCTCTGCGCTGCAGAGTGTCTTGATGGAGACTATGAACCCAACACCAATCATCAAGAAGGTGCTCCGCCGTCTCTAGCTCCCAAGCGTGAGCTGGGATGCCTCTTAGCTCGACGTCGATTAAAGTCGGCAACATGATGTCGGTCGCCTTCATGAAACGAGACCAGCGCCGGAAATGCAGCGTGACTATAGGCAGCTGTACCGAGCGACCCCCGTCGAACACGCGAACCACCGCAGCCTCATCGGGGAGAAATAGCAGCAGGTCGTCAGGGCTGAGCCGATGAAACTCAAACGCGTCGGCCGGGAGTTCAAAACGAGAGGCCAAGTCCACCGCTAGAGCATCCTCCAAAACGTCAGCCATGTCGCCGACCACCGTGACAAACAAGGTGCTTCTGAGATTCTCCTCCGCCCTAGCAATCTTGGCTGAGCGGTCGATGATTCGACGCGGCTTGCTAGGAGCTGCAGCGCTAGCGCCACCGGCCTCGACAGCCTCAGGTGTGGGGTTGCCGTTGTCACCCAGAGGCATGTCGTCGTCTCCTTGATCCGCAGAACGCCGCCGCCTGGCCCGTCACCGGCGGCGCCAGCCCTGCGATTGCGGGGCGCCGCTAGCATCGGCAGCAGTCACGACCACACCTTCCTCCTGCGTTTGCCCCGCCGCCATCGCCGGGGACGAACCCGAACCTTCGTTAGCCCCCGTGTTCGACGACTCTTGGGTGGAGGGGTTAACGCGCCGCCACACCATGTTCTTCAGATTGCCAGGACACCGATAGGACTGGTGCCCTAGCTGTCGGCACTTGAAGCAGCGCAGCCGCTGTTGACAGACCGCGGCGCGATGGGATGCCGAGAAGCAATTGAAGCACCTTCCTCGGAGATCCACCGGAACCGGCCGACGAGGAGCGCGCAGCGTCTTGAGGCGAGTCTTTCGCGAGCGACGGCTTTCAACGCGCTGCCAGCCCTGTGCGTCGGGCCCTTCAACCGAAGCAGCTGGACGAGGTTTGGACTTCAGGATGATCCTTGGCGGCGTGGCCTCCTTCTGCGCCGACCGCGCCAGCCGCGGCGAAGGCGGACAGCCACCGGCAAACAGCAGGACGTCCTTGAATGAGGAACCCAAGGAAGCAATCGCCGACGAGCTACTGGAGAACATAGGGCTAGCATCCCTCCATCTCTCCTCCTTCGACCTACCTTTTGTGAACGGCTGTGCGTGGGGAGACAAGGTGGAGGCGGACGCCGACGCCTGTGGGGAGGGGAAGGCCGGCGAGTTCACGGCCGGGGAGGTGGACGCCGGGCCATGGACAGGCGCCGGCGTGGGGCTGGTAGAGGAGACGTCGGGAGGTGAAGGGGTGGGAGCGGAAGAGGCCATTTGGGTCATGTTTCTAGGAAGTCTAGATGGCTACTTTTGAAGTTCCGGAACCACAATACAAGAACGTCAGTTTTCGTGCACGCTCCACCCTGATGGCATACCTTTCACATGCTGCAGCCAATGATACGCGCAATCTATCTACTTCAGATGGCATTTCTTAGTTGACCACACCGTGGTTGCTTGCTCTACTCTAATATACTCTAGTAATCAGCAGCAAATACAGCAAAATCATACAGACATTTCTCTAGAACCAATTCGAGTAGTCAAAGTCCCGGAGCTTCCTGAAATGCTTCTCCACATCTTGTCTTGATTTTGCCCACTCCTCTCTTTGGATGACAGTGGTTGCATCGTCCCTTTTAGTCTGGCACAGTAATAAATTATACCATTAGCCAAAGTTAATTTGGGAGCCCAATTAAACAAAGAGAAGGCTAGATGTCTGAAACAAGCAGACTACCTTGTCGGTTATTCTAAAGGACTCCCCTCCATCACGTATAAGTAGCAGGTCATTCTGCCTATCTCTTGTCTTTCCTTCAGGAACACTAACCTGTCATGGACAAGTGGATATCAGTGATATAAGTACACCAAATTAGGCCATTTTGTTTCATACATGGTCAGTTCGAGAGCATGCAGAATTTTCTCAAAGATCATCAAAAAGATTGATAATCGCAATGTGTTAAGTGTTAACAAACGACTTTCGCTGTCAGATAAATCAAGGTAATAAATCCAGAGAGCACTAGGAACTACACTGAGATACCCAATATGTAAAACCAGTTTGAGTGTTATCAAGCTTTAACAAATAAACCAATATGACATGGAGCATCTTGTATTTTTAAAAAAAATATGCTATCTTAACCTGAAAATTAAATGTCTATAGTAGAACTAACAAAATAAATGTATATTCAATAGAAAGCAGAGGTACGGTTGACATTGAAAATAATCTTCCAGTCAGGGTGGTGTGAGCCTTTGACTATTAGAAAAAAAATATTCCACAATTATGGATGAAGCAATTCCTCCAATGCAAATATATAAAAAAAAACTTAATTAATAGCTGCGATGGATTCAGATTTCGCATATCTTACCACAACTTTAGCTCTTGTGATTGATCTTGCTTTTGAGTCAATGACATAAATCTCCTCAAAATCAAGGAAGAAATCTGGGTCATCCGCTCGCCTGTTTCTGTAGTGTTTAGTTAAAAAAACCTGCAATATAGAACATATGAGGCTAATATTTTGAAGGAAATCCCAAAGCAAGAAGTTCAATGCATCACAACATGGAGAAGAAATCAAGCAGTGATAAAGTGTGATGTACATAGATTATGAGGAGATCAGGAGGGAAAAAACAGCAGCCACATTTCAGGGTGGAAATTGAGTGAAAACTGGCATAAAAGAAACTCATTAATTAAGGATAAGCAAAATATGCAACACAGAAACCAAAGTAAATTACATCTTCGCTAGTGATATGGACTGGCTTCTATGAGGTAAACATCGGTTGGAGGCCGTGGCGCTAATGGAAGTGCGCTACAAGGAGAGACTAGAAAAGGCTGCAACGATTACACAGGGGCTAATTTCTGCTTGCTGCACAATCCCTGACCGTGTACCTTTATATGCCAGCAGCACCAGAGGATCAGGCCACGATCCAATCTCCTCGCCCTAATTGAGCTAACAACCCAATCCTGTCTAACAAACACTTATCCCTATGACTCCTGTCTAACTAAGAAATAGCAATCTTTTGTTGTGGCTATGCTGCTCTTTGCTGTTCTGCCTTCCCCTGAAGCAGCTACGTCACTGGGCTGGCCCAAGGTTAGTATCCCAAAACAACTAGCTCATTTATTTCTGTTTCAGCTAAAGAATATGGACTGTAACTTTGTAGGCACATTTTCAAGGTGCATATCTTTGGTTGTGACAGAAATAATCATAATAGAGTGACAGAGCAACCCAAGAGAGCAGACAAATTTTGGCTTGCTGCACAATCCCTGACGGTATACCTTTATATACCAGCAGCACCAGAGGATCAGGCCACTATCCAATCTCATCACCCTAATTTAGCTAACAACCCAATCCTATCTAACAAACACCTATCCCTGAGGCTGCTGTCTAACTAACAAATAACAACCTTTTGTTGTGGCTGTGCTGCTCCTTGCCCTGCAGCAGCTGCGTCGCTGGGCTGGTCCAAGGCCCTAGTCTCCCATAACAACTAGTTCATTTATTTCCTGTATAAGCTTAACGAATATGGACTGTAACTTTGTAGGCACATTTTCAAGGTGCATATCTTTGGTTGTGACAGAAATAATCATAACAGAGTGACAGAGCAAACTAAGAGAGCAGACAAATTCTCAACATACCTTCATGATCTCCCTCTCGGTCTTGTACAGGGGATCACGCAAATGCTCAACTGGTGGCTCACTAACATGGTATCGGCCGAAGTTTTTCTTTGTGCACCTCACATACTAATTCCAACAAGAGAAACAACAGTTACACCTCAAGGTCGATTTGAATTATCCTGAAACACTGTACAATTGAGGTTTATATGGGCACCTTTTGCGGCATCGGGGCAAGAACCCTTGGAATGGAGTAAATGTCAGTGTCGGGCGGTGTGACATACATCTGTTGCACAGAAACGCCATGTTCAGAAAGGAAAATTGAGCAGAACTCAATTGAACCGACATAAGTACTAGGATTTTGTGATCTTGTGTCATTTTGGATAGCAGTACACGGAGCCACACACATGTTAGACGAAATGTCACGCTGACCAAAAGCACGATAGCAGTAAGGCAAATGTTACAAGCAGTTTGCATCCATCAGAGATAATGTACAAGCAAGACGAAGTATAGGTGTTGGGATACCTCTCTGAACTCAATTGAACCAAATAAGTACTAGGATTTTGTGATGGTGTCATTTTGGATAGTAGTACACAGAGCCACACACATGTTTGACGAATTGTTACAGTGACCAAAAGCATAGGTTTGAATGTCGCAGGCAATTACCATGCACCAGAGATAATGCACTAGAAAGAACCGAGAAGAAGAAGATGTACCTCTCTGAAGTCGAAGACGTCGTCATCTGGGTCGGGCACCTTCCGGATAAAGAAGTCGCAGTGGAGCAGGCTTATCTTGTGGAACTCGTCCTCGTCGATGGAGTAGTCGACGACGGTGTCGGAGGCCGACTCCTGCGTTGAGACGAAGCTCTGGGCGGCGACCATGGCGATGTCCCCTTCCTCCGCGGAGAAGGAAGGCGGCGGCGGCTTGACGGGGGCGAGGAGGCGGTCGTAGTCGACGTCGTAGTCCTGCTCGTTGTCGATGTCGTCGTCGTCGCCGACGCCGTCCGCGTCATCCGGGTCGAAGTCGCCGAAGTCGTCGTCCATGTCGTCGTCGCCGTAGGCCGCGGAGACATTGCGCCGGCGGCGCGGGAGCGGGAGGGGGGCGAGGAGCGGCAGGCAGGTGCAGCAGAGGGGGGAGGAGAGGATGGGCGGCAGCTTGGGCTTGGGAGTAGACCTGGAGCTGTGGCGGAGGTATGGATAGGGGGAGCAGTAGTTGCCGCCGCAGCTGGAGGAGACGAGCACAGTAGTGGTGGTGGCCGCCATTTCGTCAGGCTCTCGCTTCGGCTTGCCGGCCGGAGGTTTTGGGCTTTTCCAGCCGTCCAGATACCCCGCGCGAATCTTATTGCAAGACTCAAGTCTCACTCACCCTGCTGCTGTAGAAACGAGAAACCTGCTGCTAGTTTTTTTTTTTTAAATACCTGCTGATAGTTGGAGTTGAGGTGAACTGGTGAAGAAATAATAATTGAACCATACGTGTGTATGACATGTGGGTCTCCAACTGACGTGGACACGGTCACATCTTCCCCGCCCTCCTCTAGCCATCGAGATTAGCGTCGCCGCCCTTTTCGTTTTCCCCCCTTTCGCCATGGCGCTCCCCCTCGTGAGGGTGGCGAGCGCCGAGCTGCAGGCCATCGCCGCCCTCGTCGACGCCCGCGAGGTCGTCGTGGAAGTCGTCGACGCCGTCCGCCACACGCCGGAGTACCTCGAGGTACTGTCAGAGAAGGCGGCGGCGGGCTGGACTTGCGGACAGCAGGCCCGGGTCGGCAAAATGGCCCGATTCGCGGTTCTCCTCCTCGACCTCTCCGACGGCATCCTCCCCGCCCTGGGCCTTGACGCCACCACAACAAGGACATGGTCCTCCGTCTCGGCTCCAGCGGCTACGCGCTCCGCCGCCTCAGCTCCCGCACCAGCCTCCACGCCCCGGCGGCGTTGATCGAGCTCTCCAGGCCCCTCTCCACCGTGCTCTGCAACGCGGCCCGTCGGGCGACGAAGAGCGACGAGCAGCCGCCTGCCTCGAGGACATCATCGCCCGCGTCCAGGTCTCCCTCGACTCCGCCATCGACCTGGAGGCGCTCCCTACAGCAAGGGTAGCAAGCCTCCTCGACGTCCAGGCGCTCGGCGTCGTGGCGGACCCGCACGAGATCGACATCCGCTTCATCAACTCCGTTCGCAACGCGCCCGACTACCTCAGCTTCGTACTGCAGAAGACGGCCATGGGATGGAGGTGCGATCAGGAGGCCAGGCTTCGCAAGGTCGTGCGCTTCTCCAGGCTCCTGACGGAGCTCTCCGACGTACTTATCCCGGCCCTCCAGAGGAACCCAAATGATAAGAGAAAGATTCGCCGGCTACGCTCCCGCGGCGGTATGATAGCACGCGTCATCAAGATCAAGCGCCGGGTCCCGGGTTCAGTCGCCCTCCTCGCGCGCCCATTGGCAAACAGGATCCGGGGTGCCGCAGGTTCGGTGCTCAGGGGCGAGCACCATGTTGCCTGGTTCGCAGGCCGCCTCGAGGTGATCTCCGCGCAGATCCAGGACTACCTCGACTCGCACGTCCAGATGCAGGACGACGAAGACGAGGAACCGTAAGCAGCGAGGTGAGAGTTATTATCGATTCGCGGTTGGATCTGTTTTGTTCCTGTTCCTGTTCCTGTTGAGTACTGGTTCTGAATCGGGCCACTGCCACGCCGCGTTGTGAATGTTTTTGTGGTTAGCTGGGAGTCTGAGATGGTAATTACAGTTGTATGGGAGGGGTGGCAGATCGAGCTAATTTTTTATCAGTTGCAGGCATTGCAGACTTGTCAAGTATTGTTGCAACTGGAAAATATCTGTTGAATTCTGAATTTTTTTTTATGTGGCCATGTATTCTTTCAATTGCCTCACTCATGCTCTCTGTCCTGTTAGGTTGATTGCTGCTGTGGTGCATATTGTGATCCCATATATAAGTTCTCGTGGTATTGCAACTGAAAAACTTTATTTCAATTTCCGACATTCTGTACTGTTGCAACTGCAAAATGTCTGTTGAATTCTGAATTTCTTTTTTATGTGGCCATGTATTCTTTCAATTGCCTCATGCTCTCTGTCCTGTTACTGTTAGGTTGATTGCTGCTGTAGTGCATATTGTGATCCCATATATAAGTTCTCGTGGTATTGCAACTGAAAAACTTTATTTCAGTTTTCGACATTCTGTATTGTTGCCACAAATTCTTTGCTCTTTACTAGCCTATGCTAGATCTCATTTTTCATGCTGATTTAGTACAGTATGATGTTATTTGTAGCTGACGCAGGAAGGCGGCAGTTCTTTTAGGTGTTGGAGCTCCCATTTTCAATTCAGTTTGCGACCAGTTTTACTTTGTGCTCTTCGTTGTTCTAGCTTAATTTGGTGCTTCCATCTAGTTTTAAACATAAGGGCGTAATAAACTGTTCCTTTCATAATGAGCTAATGCCAACTTCCATAGGCTAGCAAAAAATGTGAAACCTATCTATAAATTACCACTTAAGAATGTGAAACCTATCTATGTCACCACTCCCTACCAGTACGATTTCATTTTATTTGCAGCTGTTGATTATGACTTGTCAATTGCAATGCCTGTTATGGTTAACCTGCTAAATCCTTACCAGTACCAATGGGTGGTGTTGAAAACAGATAACAGTTTGAAGTCTCGATAATTGTCAAATTATCTTCCATCTGACTTTAGTGTGTAATTTATTTACAATACTGTCCCACTGTTATGTTAGGCTAGTTAGCTAATGTATTAAATTTAGTTACTGTGTAGTGCAATTCTTGGCTTTATTTTATTGATAGCTCTTTTTCTGTGTCTTACAACTTGATTACTATCTTACCCTAGTTGTCTTGCAACTACTTTTTAATTGCTGGTAGCATTTGATTGCTGAATTGCTGCAATGGTTGAATGACCCGAAAATTGTCTCATGGGTACTTTTCACTTTGTGAATTGAGGTGTGGAGCAGTTGCAGTATCCAGGATGTTGATGCACCGTGGAGGCTTGTGAGAGCAGCAGTTCTAACAAGCACTTCACAAGTCACCTCTACAGAAATCAAGAGTATCATGCTTCAGTTCAGATACAACATGGGAATTAACTGTCCTTTTTGTTCAGAACTTTCAGAGTAGTTAGGTTTCTGTTTTGGATACTCTGTTTCAGAACTTACAAGATACTTCCTGTTTGGTGGATAGAATGCTTGAACAGTTCTGAGATGTGACAACTGTTATCATAATCTTCTCTGTTGGATGATAATAAGTCGATCTTTCAGTTTCAGATTTGTGTAAATTTTCAATGATTCTGTAGATCATTTGCAAACTGTATGCTTTGCTTTGTGTTAGGTATATTCAATGGTATGTTCCCTGTTTTATTTCCTGTCCAGTTGAGGGCTTGTTCGTTTGCCCTGGAACGGCCCGTTCCGGTTGGATGGAAGCGGCCTGGCTTGGAGTCCGGCCCGATAGCAAAAGTGCGTTTGGTTAACATTGTTTTGGAGCCAAATCGGGCCTGGAAGGTCGTTTCCTTCTCCACGACGGCCCGGAAGATATCCCCACACCCTCTCGACCCCCCGGCACCAAGCCAACGCACGCACGCGAGGCGGTCGCGGCGGCGCAGAAGGCAGCCGACGCACGAAGACGAAACGACGGCGACGGCGACCACCTGGCAGCCGACGCACACGCTTCCCGCTACCTTTTCGCTGGTAAGTCGTCGGCTCGTCGCCTCCTCGTCCTTCCCCTCTCCCGCATTTCTTGTTCTTGAGGATAGTGTCTCGATTTGGTTTCCGGACAACGGTTTGTCCGAGGAGCATGGTGACCACGTCGGGCTGGCGTGCGTCGCGCGGCGGCCGGAGCAGAGGCCGCCCATGGATGATGTGGTGAGGATGATCGAGAGTGTGCCGGTGGATCAGTCGCCGGTGCCGGAGGAGGATAGGGGTGTCTCGGTGACGTCATCGTCCGTCGACGTTACCACGAACGATGGTGAAGATGGCCGGCTCAGCTACTGCTAGTTAGAATCTGCTTTGCTGTATTTTCTTGGCAGTTATGTCCTTCAGCGTGTGTGATGTGCTCCGCTAGAACTAGAATTGAAATTGAGGGCTCTCCATTGCTCCTGAGCACCTGCACGTCTGAATGATGCTGGCTTTTGCATTCAGAAGTTGCCATTTTCAGCCTGTAGTGTAAGACCTGCTTGCTGCTACAGTTTCTCTGCTAGAGATACTGGTTATTTCTGGTTAGAGATTTGATCTAATTATGCTATTGTTTCTCATTTTCTCTGGTTCTAGAGACTTAATGTTTCTTAAGTGATTTCTCATATGCAGACAAGCACTTTGTTTGCATGCACCCGTGTAAAATAGTGCCCCGTAGAATTTCGGATACTATATTCTGCAATTTCCCATTGCTCTGCAGAGAGAATTCCTGACTTCTGGGAGGATGGAAAATTTGCTGCACGCCTGAATGATGCTGAAATGCTTCACTATAACCGGAACTAAGAGATGTTCATTGCTCTTGAACTCCTGCATGTCTGAATGATGCTCACTTTTACTTTCAGAAGTTGCCATTTTAGCTGGCAGTGTAACGAACTGCCTGCTGCTGCAGTTTCTCAACTACAATCGTACAGACATGTCGGTATATGTATCTCTGTGACCTATACTGTTTCTTTTAATGTAGCATTGCTAGTTGGATTTCCATTGCTTCACTGTCAGAACTGCAATAGATAATCCTTTTAAAAAATTAGCTTGTTGGCGATAATATTTTATCAGAATGCATATTAATTGATTTAGGTGGCAGCATGTAGAACATTTTGGGAGCTTTTAAAGTAATATGTATAAAAGCAACTTATTTTATCACTTCTGTAGTAAAGTTAACAATGTCCCCTTGAATGTTGTTTTAGATTTCTATAACCCACCTTGTCTAGGATTATTGATATCAATATGCTTGTTTGCTAAGAAACTTGAGTTAGCATCCCTTTGTTAAGGCATTGTTCATCCTGAGTTTTCTAATTGATATCCTCGTCCTTAACTACTAAGGAAACTAAATGTAGCTTCTGTCAAATTTTCTTGTGCATAACGCTTAGGTTGTACATGTACTCTGATTATCTGAACTTGTACATGTACCCAGTGTAGGACCTGATTGACTTGATTCAGCCTGCTAGCACAAATAATAATTGGGCATTGGCTCTGGCCTGTTTCTGGTTGGCCTTATTCATCTTGTCATAGTGATCAATCTTCTACATAATTAAACCTCATTCAGATTTTTAGTTGATCTCATATATGTTGATCTCTATGTCATGTGAGCTGCAGCTAAGTAAGTCAAGTATGTTGACTCACTCATATCTCTCTTTGTGGTTTAACCATGTGAAGAAAAATGGTGTTAAGGAAGATGAGCTAGGGATGCCACCATCATCATTGCCATGGAGTCTACCAAGTTCTTGCATCGTCCCGGGGCAAAAGTGTTGTTTTGCCTGTTTTCTACATGGTCTAGAAAAACTGAAACTGCTTTTGTATGTGTTGGATATCAAAAACAGAAACTCTGTATGTGTTGGATATTAAAAACTTAAACTATGTTAGTAAAATTAGTTATTGGTCAAGATGTAAATCTGAATATCAAATATGAATTTGTAAAGTATGTATGGGCATTGTTTCCAGTGAAAAGTTCATCAAAGTCCTGCTCATGGCCAGTTTTCATTCCTATGCAACCGAACATACTTTTCTGATAATTCAGTTTTGATTCCATGGAAAAATGGCTGGCTTGTCGCAAGGTTTGGGTGACACACCTAGATCCAGTTGATCCTGGCATGGAACGAGCCCTACACGGGCAAAAATGATGTATACTTCTGTTTGATTAATTGAGCTGGACATTACCTTTTAGAAGGAATGTCCGATTAATTTGTTACGTGACTTACTACATGGTTTAGGATTCACAACAGATCACGGTATATAAGTACTGTTTCACAGCAAAGCAGAATACATCAAGTCCGCGTAACTCAGGTTTAAACGAAAAACAAGTGTGTGTAACTCCAAACGTTCACATTCCTTCTCTAGAAAAATGGCTAATAATCCACTGAAGCAAACAAATTTATGAGAAAAGCTACATAACAACAGTCGTTGAAAGTACAAATTCCAGAAATTCCCCTCTCCTCCCATGTAAGCTGACAGAATTGATCTAGCGTAATTTATTGTGTTCAGTAGTTGAAAGTACAAATTCCAGAAATTATGAGAAAAGCTACATAACAACAGTGGTATATTAAACATCATGACAGCTGCAAGGCTCCAAAACATGAAGTTTTACAGTGGAAGGAACCTTTGGCTCGATGTATCTTCTGATAGCCAAGGTTGCTCTATGAGCTTCCATGAGAGCATGCCTATCCATTGGGAAACATTTGCCAGATTTGTTGTCACGGTCTGAACACCTCACCATACTCTGAGGGGCTTCCAATGTCAGGTACTCAAGTGACATTGTACTCTCAATAACATGGCATGTTAGCTCAACCAAACTCTTCGCACAACAGAAGTCTTTGATTGTCACACTCTTGAGGCTGTGATGCTGGTGTTCTTTGTTCTGCCTTAGATCTGAGGAATCAGTAAAAATCGAGACATGCTTCATTCGTTGCTGCCATACCTAAATTGGAAAAGACAAATTTCAAGTTATATGGTTTCACCATATATAGCTACTAGAATGATATCAGTATGAACAATGACTTACATCCAGGTGGAATGTTTCCAAAGGAGTAGCATCGAGAAAGTTAGCCAGAGACAAATAATCATAGGTCGGGGAAAAAGGTACTCCATTAAGACTAATAATCAAGTGTCTGAGGTGAAGGAATTTGCTACCCAGCATTGGTGTACTCGCCTGCATAAATATGCCAGGTTAATTATGCTCCAAGCTATTACTTGGTGTAGTATCTATTTGTGTAGTATCTATTTGGCATCATGGATGGAAGTTTAGTACGTGCATAAAAGCCCGAACCGGAACGTTGGATTGTTAGTCTCTTCCTTTGTTGTGTCCTCCAAATAAAAAACTGGAGAGGTTTGGAGCTTCGTTATCTATCGCTTCCAGCCTTTCACCCCCAATCACCTCCAGGTGGCTGAGCCGTTGCAGTATGCAAGGTACCTTCAGGCAAACTATCAGATCACAGTATCTGACCTCCAACCGCTCTAAAGCAAGAGAATTGCAAAGAAGGCACTCTAACTCTTCTCCCGTAATATGCACAAGACAAAGATGAAGTCTAGTCAGACTTCTTAAACAACCAAGTGTAGCTGCTGAGTGGAAGGAACAATGGACAAGGTGAATATATCGAATTGAATCTCCAGTCCCATTAGATAAAAGTGAGTATGGGAAACTATACTTTGCCTTCAATGGATGCAAGATAAGTGTGAGTTCTTCAATTCCTGGTGTAAGAGCAGTCTGAAGCCAACTGTCTAGATAACAATAATCCTTTGTACTGAAATATGAGGGAATATGAATTTGGAGCGTCTTCAAACCAATGCCTGAGTGCATTGCCAGAATGTGGCCAACTTTGCTGGAGAAAATGCTAGCTGACCCATCCTTTCTGCATGCATTTTTATTCAAGCCCAATGATTCATTACTGAAGGTGAGGGTGGGATGACATCTCCAGGAACGAAGAAAGGCAC
Source organism: Eleusine indica (assembly GCA_030378355.1). Classification (NCBI taxonomy): domain Eukaryota; kingdom Viridiplantae; phylum Streptophyta; class Magnoliopsida; order Poales; family Poaceae; genus Eleusine; species Eleusine indica. The sequence goes on from CM059494.1 coordinate 55,768,022, forward strand.
GAGACACGGATGCGGCTTGGGCAGCATCTCGCATCGGCATCAGAGAATGTATATGATGCCAAATGTCCTGCATGCACAAGCAAGGGAGAGAAATTCAACTGTAGAGTTGTAAAGGAAAAAATGGTTGATTTTGATGGAAGCCAAAAAAAAAAAAGGAGTAACATTCTAACTCAGGGTGTTGGTTATGTGCAAAAATGATTGCACACAGTGTTCAGGGTGGTGACTTGAAAAAAGAGATGAACTACAGTAACCTGATCGGATACTACAAGTATACACCTAACGGCGTTTATTACTAGAAGAAATATAGTCCTACTCAAATCAAATATGTCATGCTCAACCATATTTGCCTCTTTCCATTTGCACCAAATAAGATGAACAGTTTTTAATTGCAATAATCAAAGGTAAAAAGGGAACAAAAACAAGAACAAACTTTGCATACGGCCATGGAATGACAAATAACAGGTCCACGGAACAAACTTTAGCAGCTACAAAGTGAAGGAACATGACATAAGGGTTGAGTTAATATTATTTGATAGACTCGATTCTGACTTGAGCTTCATATCAATGATGAGGCTAGGTTTCAACAAGGCAGTTAAGTGAATCATGCCGCTGGGTTGTACAGGAGTCACATAAACTGGCCTAATGCATAGCTATTTCCATGAAAGAGCAAACTCCTAGTTATTTTGCGTGGACCATGACAGTCACGATTCTATGGCCAGTTGCTTCATTCCATCTTGAGGGGCAAATTGGGTTTTCCACCACCACTTAGCATCCATCTAATAGCTAAGTAACAGAAGTGGTACATATACGATAGAAAATTTAAATTGATGGTGAGGAAGGGAAGCTGTAATTTCTGATAGCTCATAAGGAAAAACGTTTAACTTTCTATGGCACACAAGGAATTTGCTCTCCATGAACCTTTGTGTGACTAGCATGCTGAGATAATGGACTGGTTGACTGAACATACCAGATAAAAGAGCACTATCTGAGAATGATATGCAGCTGATAAGTTACAACGTATTGCCTGTAATAATGTCTACTGGAGATAAATATGCCACACCTGTTGGACTATAAGGACAAATAGAATTTAATGATACCTGCTAAGACTTTTGAGGTATGACCTCCTTACCTCAACCAACTTCTTTTCAGATTGTATATCCAATATTAGCCTACCCCAACTTGCTTGGGACTAAAAGACTTTGTTGTTGCTGCTGTATATTAATTGTTCAAGACAATAAGGACATTCAAAGCAACAGCGGAACATTGATAGAAACTTGATAACATATAAATCTACAAAACACCGGCTTTTATGCATTGTGGGCCTGAAATGGTTTGACATTATATGCCTAGGAGCAAACATTATATGAATACAATGTTTTATTAACTATGTAGCACTTGAAAAAAAAAGCATAGATATCAATTCAAGCAGGCTGGTGAGAGATTACAGCACTAAACAATCAGTTCATAAACACTATTCTACTGGCACAGGTTCATCAAACTGTTCAATTCAAGCAGTCATCATGATATTTTACTTGCGCGAAGCCTTTCATTATCAATACTTTGCCGTACCTCTGGAAGGCTTGGGCCTCTATACATCTTTTCTTCATCAGCCTCAGAATAGCCATCCTGTTGGCAAGGTGAGCCCTTTCTTTTAGTCCGTGAAGCAACCATTCCATCTGTGGCACAAAATGTACTGAGAGATGAGGAACAAAACAACAACCTCAAGCACATCAATGCGCATGGAGGAATTAAACATTTTCCTTGTCAAACTTTGGTGCAGCAACACTTACAACTTGATTAAGTAAAAGAGTTATTTATTTATTTTTGTTCCTCTACTCTGAGACAAAAGGAACAAGGCGAGGGAGGCTAGCAGCTTTTGCAATTCATATCATATTAACGGATAACCACCTTTTGACCTTGTACCTACCTGACAAGGGCTCATCTCGTATCCTAGCCTAAAACTGGTTAAGCAACAAAGGAATTTGCTTCCCTTCTAGCTTTGAGTAACAACATTTGATCATTGAGATATTCTTTTCCCCACCAGAAATTTCCATCCAAGAAATCAATAAGCGAAGCTCTTTGCGAACAGATTAATAACATGAGATAAACAAGGAGATAAGAAGGAACCGTCGCCTACTTGATAATTTAGATTTTGCTTTACCTAGACGGCTTAGATCCATAAACAAAAAATTCAGTCTGCGCTAAACTTAACAGCAGACCCATAAAAACAGAGTTTTCTCTTCTTTTTTGTTGTTCTCCACAAGGAAAGAAGCGCATCTGTAGTAGCAACCATGTATTTTGTCTTGCCGCATAATAAGATATCATTATAGTATATCAAGATTGCAATAAGTAGGCATTGCTAGGCAGGCAGGGAAATAACACGAATGGATGAATAGAGAGAAATATTGGACGAGTGGAGGCTTACTATTACGGGGCGCTTGAGCTTGCCGCCGGCGCCGGCGCCGCTGCCGCTGCATGGACATGAGGCGCATCAGATGCAGCTGCCCCATGCTGGATGGGAGCTGCGGCGATGCCTATCTCCGGGGTCAGGGTGAAGAGACGAAATCAAGCAAATTCCCCTCTGTTTTCTCCACTCCGCCTCCGAATTTATTCGCTTCCTGAATTTCAATCGGAATCCAACCGGATAGGCGGTCCGGCCCATAGCAGTTCCAGTCGTCAACTCTGACAGTCCCGACCCGACCCGCAGCTCCACTCGACTCGAAGTAGTGAGTGAGTGCTACTAGTAGTCTCGTTTTCGAATAGCCAGCAAAGGAAAGGAGTAGTTCGTAAGTTGACAACCCAACCTCACCTCACCGCCGCCGGACATGGCGGCCGCCTCATCTTCGGAGCCTGCGGCGAAGGAGAAGCCTATCGTCGTCCGGGTCAAGCGCAAGCCTTCACAGACCCGCCCTGACGCATTCTGTGAGCTCCGCTTCTCTCTTCCTTCCCCTCCACTTCCCTCTTGAGTTTGTATTTCCTCTAAAAAAATATATAAGGAGTGATTTTGTATTAGGGCTAGAGATTAATGAAAGGCCGGTAAAGAAGGCGATGCTCGATTTCTCCAGCCTTTCCATCTCCGAACCCTCCTCTTCTTCCTCCTCAACGGCTAAAGGTGCGAGCAAAACAGGGTGTAGCACTTTTCTACCACATTGTCGTCAGTATATAACTTATATATGCAAAATCATGAATTTGTTTTATAGTCTTATCTCTTATAATATTAGAGTCCAGGTCTACTTATTACCTGGTATAAATAATGTCAGATTTCTACTGTAGATAATATGTTATCAGGCTTGCTTATTCAAATGATAGGTAGACGTACACCAAATTATTTTGTTTATTTCTTCACCTGCAAAATGTTTACATTCTTGCCATGCCATTGTCTGCTGTTTCAGTTAAGAAGCTTCTTGTCCAACACATTGAGACAGTACACCATTCTGAAGCTGTTGAAGATGTCCTGCAGTCTCTTTTGGTAAAATGTCTTTCCATTCCATCTTTTTTTTTTTCATTTCAATGTAATCTTCTCCTGCATAGGACCTGCTGTAACTGTAAGTTTTCTTCTTTGGATTCCGTGGATCTTAGAAATAATCTTCATCACAATGACTTTAATGCTCTTTTGAGTTAAAAATGGTGAAACTGAACTGCTTTTTTTAAATAGATTAGATGTTCACATTTCTACCTTACATCTTTATTTGCATGGAAAAGAGGAGTTAATTTCAGCTATATATCCATGTATGGAAGGAATGGGTCAACAATATCTTTTCTGTACAGGCCCATATGATCTCTTACAAATCAATTCCAATGGTTTTTGCAGCTTGCTGACTCAAATACCAGGGAGGTAAAGAGTAAGACTAAGGAGTGGAATGACAGAATCAAGCAAGACAGAGTAAGCTTCTGTTACTGTTTGCTAGATTATTTGTTGTTCCTATGAGGATTATGTATTTACTGAACCTTTTATTTTCTCCTTCAAGATTGCTGGCAATATCATTGACAATATGGCATTTAGTGTTGTACCTTGTTGAAATGAATGTAATTGTTCAAATGCTAAAATGGTCCTTTTTTCTGCCAACAGAAACATGACCAGCTGCGATCAGCAGCCAGGCGCCAGCATGAGGTACAGTCATCCTATTATTCTGACAACGGTCAATTGTTTATGCTCAAGTTTCTATGAGTTCCAACGAGACTACTAGAGCATAATTTTAATGGGTGGCATAGATTATGAAATATGTCATAACAAGAACAGAATTAATTATGGGGGAAAAACAAGGTTTGGATGAGAATGTAGGTTTTCTTTTGCAGTATATGTGTACTTTTGTTTTTCCATCTTTCAGTGTTAAGTGTCGTGCATGTTCTGTGCCTCTGATCCATAGTTTCATACATATATATTTGACTGCTGTAGGAGTGTGTCACAAAATAATGATGTAGTATTGTAGTGTGTCTTTAAGTAAACTATAGCATTACCACTTACACTTTCTTATGGACTTTTATATGTCACCTCAGACATTTGAGTTTAGCTCCGCCCAGTTTGTCCAGGTTGAGCCTGTTTATTACTACATAGCAATAGGAAAAATCAGGTTATGTGTGGTGCATGTTTATTGTTTTTCCTTATTGGTACTTTGACTCTGGGAGCATCTCCTTGCCACAGTTAAATTGGAAAGTTACGTATGCGGATGTATAACTACAACCCATGTGGTTTAAGTGAAAGATTCCATGTTGTATGTTCCAGCAGTATGGGTGTCGGTAGATGGTTCCGGGAAGAGTCATGTAATGTGCTCATCGGGTTCCTTGAAACAGCAGACTTGATAGGTTTACTCCAATATGTATTCTTTTAAATTTGTGCTGACTAGTATAATATTTTCAAGGGGCCTTTCATATGATGATATTCCCTTTGAGCTAAGTATAGCAAGGTCCCAGGAGTTGTTGTAGCCTGGCCTTAAAGCTCAAGACTATGCCTATTGGGATTTCATGAGGGCAGTGCTGTTACTTAATTTCCCGAGACTAGAAATTGCATTTAACTGTCTTAAATGCTGTGGTGTTCTTTTTCCGCATACTTATATGGCTTTGTTCATTGTCCCTATATAGGATCTGGGAAGAAATGCTCGCTTTGCACAAATATGGAGGAGTCGAAAAGGTGAAAGGAATGAAGCTGATGAATCATTAAGAGAAATATGTCATCTTTATGATGCTGTCCAAGTAGATACCGACGGAGAAAAGCGTCCATCAGAACCAGAGTAAATCTTGACTTCTAACAATTTACCAGACCTTTCTGAATTAACAACAATTGTAATGTTGCATATTTTATTATGGTGTTCATTGCAGGACTATCACTTTTGAAGAGGGTGCTGTTCTATGCAACTTTCTTCCGCTTATACGGGAGTACTTGCCATCAGCCGCAGAAGAAATTGAATCTGATATTATTTCACTGGCACCATCAGAAGGTTTGTAACTTTCTTGCTTTTAGATGTTCTTCAAAATCTGCAGGACGAATTAGCTTCTTGTTAAAATTGCTGAGGTTCAGCTGGACATGTCAAGGTCCAAGTGCCAAGGCTTCGGTTACTAAGTTTTGAATTGGTAGGAATTAGTTGTCTATCAAGAAGGAAAAAAAAATAGTTGTTTCTTAAGCATTCCTGGTACTGCTGTACTGTTACTACTGGCATGATTGAAGTAGGAAATTAATCTTTGTATGGATCAGTGCGTTTGGTGCTTTAAAACACTAATGGAAATATGTGGCCACAACATTTTCTTTCTGATGAACAGATTCAGAAGTTTATGATATATATACCGTCAAGGAGGTGGATGACACGAATATGGAGGATGCATCGGCAACTTCATATCCTCGGTAAATTTAATTCACGTGTTGGCTCGGATCCACTCTTATCTGAGAATGTTTCCTAAGCGGTTTTCTATTCATTAGGTTACAGGTTGATGACGAAGAAGATGAGTGCTATGATGATGACTATCCATATGATACAGATGATTCAAATGGTAATTGTGGAGTCAGTCTACTTGTAAAGTAATTGCTTGGACCAGTTGTTATGTAAATTAGCTGAACTCTTTCATCTTGAAATGCAGCTGAAGATAATCCACTGTTTGATTATCCTGAAGAACCATCTGAGGACGAGGGTGATGATAGCGATGGTGATGATCCTTTTGGGGATGAGGAAGGTTCTGATCCAGAGTGCGAGAAGGAAGAAGTAGAGGTGGACGAAGATGAATGAAGGATGTAGGAAACTGTGAGTAATTGCGCGATAGTTGATGCAAGCTGAATGTAATGTTGATTATGAGACGGGTTGAGACGGAGATTATTGTATCGCTCTGTTCAACTTACGCTGGAAGAGGGATCTAACTTTGCTCAAACGTTCATATTTATCGTTGTACAGCAGTTTTAGGTAGAGAATTTGTCAATGCCGCTACGAGCTGTTGTGTTACACTGTTATGTGCTGCTGGGCAGGGTATACCATTTTGTTTCAAAAAAAAAAGGTTGATTAAATCCTTTAATTTCATTAATCCAGCTCAATCGTTGGAGTTACAAGTGACTGGGATCTCTGCATTTCCCGTATTGTAGCGAATTATTCATAGTTCAAGAAGGGAAATTTTGTGAAAGCCCGTGGGTCTACTGGCCCGGTTGCAGCACGGCCCATGCTGGCCCATTTAGCGACGAGAGCATTCGAGACATCGACGTTGTTGGAACTTGGAAGCGAAAGCGAGGGGAAGAAGTCGAAGAAAAACTGCCGGGAGGAGGAAGACGGGATCTTTCTTCAAGAAGGAAGAATATCAGGACTTGTAAACCTGGTGGCATCCACGATCTTTCTCGATTGATTCTGAGTAAGTCGCACGCCAATTTTGTTGTTGCTATGATTCTTCCCTTCATCATTTAGCTGAGATTGTTCGATGTCCCCTCCTGAGTCCTGATTCAATTCCACGCTCGTTGGGGACAGAGACAGACAGATGCACTTATCCGAACTCATATCGTTCTCTGGTTCTTTCCCGAACGAAGCATTCCTTCCTGCTGAGGGATATAGTCGAGATAATTTTTTCTTCTTCGTATTATTATGTTAGGGTTGTAGGCTGTTTTAGGGAGAGGGACGGAGAATTGTCCTATTGATTTCAGATGTTATATTGATGTCATGGCAGATGCTCTATTGGTTGCTTGTTCTCGATTCAATCTTAATAACGAGAAAGAAAGGGATAAACAGTAGCTTCTGATGTGTAAGTTGTTTGCCTCTGGTGACTGGAGATGCATCTGATCCTTTCCTTCTTGATATTAAGATAAGAGTACCACTTGTTAATGCTCAAAAAGAGTACCACTTGGCACTTGTTACTTGTGCAGATGTGCTTCCTTTGCTCTCAAAGGAGCTAATGACAAGCTTTTCACTTTGGTTGCTTTATCGAATATCAACTCCATACTGCCATTCCATGTGCCATATCTTTCTAATTTATCGCTATCAGTTGCACCTTCTTTTCATGTTACTTACAAGGATTCACTGATTGCCTGTTCACTATCCTGACAATGGGTGCACCATTACCAGATTTCTCTTCTCCGTGTAACCACACCAAACATGAAGGAATCTTCTTCAGCGCAGGGGGAACCATCTAGTTCTCAAGCGGTATATGTATTTTCTTTTTTTGTCCTGTTATTATTCTATACTCAAATTCTTGGACTAGAATCTTTTTTTGGTGTCTCTGTATGAGCCATGGCGTTCTAGTTTTAATCAAGTGGTCTGGATTGCTGCACTATTTAAAGTTTTGACCGGTCACAGCAGACTGCCACGTTCACCCAATTTCCTTGGCACTGTTGTCCTTCATATCAGAAATTTTAAGCATTTAAAAGCTCTGATGACTTGGTGTTATTATTCCTGTCATATTGGCAGCACATAATTTGGTGATATCAATGCTTGAAATGTGCCCATTCTTATGTAAGAAAAAATTAATTACATGAGGAATGTCATTCATTTTATATATGACAATCCAAGTTAGGCAAAAGATAAAGTGTGGTCGTACTTCAGTTTTTTTTTTCTTTCTTTTTTCTTGACAAGTATTTTTGGTAAATACAGGTTTATGATTTGGCTGACAGGGTTGAAGATTCACAACTGTTTCCCTCTGTCCCAGCTTTGAACCAAGCTGCATCTTATCTTGCCCAGACAGCCTCATTTCTCACCCAGTGCCTCCCTGTACCTACTTATGTTGGTTAGTTCCTTTACTTACTTTAGCAAAGTTATTCCCTTATCTAAAATGCATAAGTGGACCATCATGGTACTTCCATTTTAACTACTTGATTGTCTTTACTATTTTAATGCAGGTTTAACTGAGGAGGACCAAGAATTAGTAACACTGCCACCTCCATCGGCTTCTGGCAGCTCTTCTCTTCAGACATCTTCTATAGAGTTTACTGGCGCTAGCTTGTCCCTTGGCGAGGCTGGTTCTAGTGGAAGCTCTCAAGAGAACGCAGGACTAATGGTGCCTTCAAGTGTTTTCCAGAATGGAACGTCACTGTTTCAAGGGTACTGATTGCTTCTGCCATATTTATGTTTTATTTTTCTCATTCATACGAACCCTATGGGTTTAGGACAAATAATGCAGATGTCAAATTTTACTTTTCATAACATTTACCAGGCAATAAGACGTACCGAGGAATTACATATACGAGTTAAAAATTCATGTCATTTGTAGATTATAAATTGAGACAGGAAAGCCAACGTGAGGAGATGCAGTAATCTTTCTTAAGATGCTGCTTTGAACTCTGTTGATGTGAATTGTCTTTAATTTCTTGTGTGCAGCCTTGTAGAGCGTGCTCGGAAAACGGTTCGTGGTTCGGCAGATGATATTGGCTGGCTTCAGAAGGATAGAAACTTACCCGAAACCGAGGACGGGACAGCCAGGTTCTTGGAGATTCTGGACTCTGTGAGGTTAGCTCAATTAAGCATGGATATAAATGTTCATAATATATACATTTGCTTTTAGTAATTTATATAACAGAATTTTATCCCATGTTATCATTTCAATCAACTTCAGAAAAAAAGAGCACAAACTACCTGATTCGATGGTTTATTTGCTGGTTCCAGGTTAGTCTGCAAGCACTCCGATTATGAATGCTGAATTTCCCAACTTTCATGATGATATTCATTTTCTTGTTGTTTAGGTTTGTTTAGTAACCATGGGCCACTTTATTTTGTTAAAACAAAATCATACTTCTCCAAGATGGGTCTGGCTTGTCACATCGCCAAAATCCACAGTGAGGTACTTCATATACTAACCTGTACTTTGCTCTTCACATTTATTTTCATTGATAATAATAAAACCATCCTGCAGTCTTCGGTTAGTAAAAATGCGAGAGAGATAAAGGAATACATAGAAGAAATATACTGGGGAGCAAGGAAACGAGTTCTTCTTCTTGGTCATAGCAAGGGCGGTGTAGATGCGGCTGCAGCCCTTTCCCTGTACTGGCCACAGCTGAAAGACAAGGTTGCAGGTTTGGTCTTAGCCCAAAGTCCATATGGGGGAAGCCCAGTTGCTTCAGATATCCTTCGTGAAGGGCAGCTTGGTGACTACGTCAAGCTACGTAAAATCATGGAAATCTTGGTATCCAAAGTCCTTAAGGTATTTATCTTGATCACTGGCAAGCATTAGTTAGATCGCACAATAGATAACTATGTTGTTTGTCTTGTCTTCAGGGTGATCTGCAGGCTTTAGAAGATTTGACTTACGAGAGGAGGAAAGATTTCCTGCGACAGCATCCGTTACCCCAGGAGGTTCCAATTGTATCATTCCACACAGAGGCAAGCATCACTCCCAGTGTGCTTACGGCTCTGTCTCATGTTGCTCACTTTGAGCTTCCAGTTGCTGCTGATGGCAAGTCCACCAGAATACCGGTTGTAGTGCCACTTTCAGCTGCAATGGCAGCATGCTCACAACTGCTGGTGGCAAGATATGGTGAGAAGAGTGATGGTCTTGTGACGAGGAAGGATGCGGAGGTTCCCGGGTCAGTAGCAGTCCGGCCAGAGCGGAAGCTAGACCATGCATGGATGGTGTATTCCTCACTGAAAGAGGAGCCTGGGGATCAAGCAGACACATCGCAGGTATGTGAAGCCCTGCTGACTCTGCTTGTCGAAGTTGGACAGAAAAGGAGGCATGAGATGGCTATGAAAGATGAGTGAAAGTGTTAGTGTTTCCCTGAGGTATCTCTGTAATCTTAGCTTTTGTTACTGCTACCTGTACATAGTCGTGTCCAAACCTATGTACCGAAGTGCTTCTGGACCTATTTTTATTTAGTTTACAGAAGCTTTGTGAATTTATTTGCACATATTGTGAATCTTGAGATGGAAACAGCAATGCTAGAAGTTGTTCTTTTTGTGAAATGTGATGCTAGAAGTTGTTGTCCCTTCAAGTTCCTGACATCTTATGGTTCGTATGTTGCATGGTGTTTCCCCAATTGATAACGAGCAGAGCACTTCTTATTCCTGATGATACATTTTTTTTTTCAACAGAAATCTATTGTTGGTGGAGAGGAAGGGTGTTTCATGGGCTCATTGCTCCTCACCATACCATTGTTTGATATGTCTATTAGTAATTAAATTTCTCGATAGAGATTGTCCAAACTTCACAGATGGTTATCGTAAACTGAACAAGATGAACCATTATGGCCTTTAATTTCAGTTTGCTTCCTTCATCATCATGCTATAAAAAGGCAGGTGAAATAAAAGTTTATTTCAAGTTGCTTTGGTTTGCAGCTGAGTTGCTCCTTGACCAGGGTCATTCACATGATCACATCCTGTTGTCTGTTACATAGGACAGGTTCCTCCAGAGTTTGCAGGTACGTTGGCACACAGATCAACATGGACCAAGAAAGAGGAGAGAAGAAGAGCAGCAGCACATGCACCTATCTCCACTCCATCAATATATATTCTGACTTTCGGATCCTGCCACCTGTGAACAGCTAGCGTCTTGCAGAACTTGTTTGCAGGTTTTTCTCATGCCTTACTATTGTTGTTCTGTGACTCTTTTGCTGGTGTGGCCCAAAGGAAAGTGGAGTCACCATTGCAGAAACAAATAACACAGTAGGGCTCAAGAGAACTGGAGATTCAGCTCAGGCTATCAAACCCCAGACGGAAAAAGGAAAACGTAGCAGGTACACGTATGCAAAACGATAATTTCCTGGAATAGGAAGGACCAGATGGGCTGACACCACCACTTTCTCAAGAAGCAGAGTAAGCAAAGGTTATAGAAAGGAGTACTCATGTACTATCATGGCATTCAGGAGCTAAGACAGTTTCATTGTATATGCATAGGTGTACTCTTGATGTTTGTTGATCCAAGGCAAGGCAAAATCATGTGGTTAATACGAGAGTAGTAGGAGTAGCTGCATGTGGAGAAGAAAGGAAAGGTGAAAATGTTGTGTCAGCTGCAGCCAAAAGTAGACACTGCTGTTGCTGTACAACGTTGGAGCAGACCAAATCTGGGAGAGCTGTGCCTGCAAAGGTCTTAAGATGTGTCGGCTTGCCAGGGTGTGCGCCAACTAGCATCTGACATCTTTCTTCCTCCGATGGACGGTGGTTGATGATAGCCAGCTTGGCAACATCATTCCTCGATTGCATTGCTCTCCATTCCTTCCAGAGGATCTACTCTACTTACATTTTCAAGAACGTTATATTCTTTCCACAATTCTTTGTTCATCCTTTTGGTTTCAGAATATCCATTTGTTTATACCGTATTATTGTACTACATTGTAGCGCTGTGCAACTCTCTTAAAATTTGTGCAACACATGGATTTGTAACTTTCTAATTCAGCGTGCGGGATTCGTTACAAAATCTAATCCAGGCTTGTGGTCGTTGGCCCTGGAACAGGGAGAGGGAGATGTGGCATCACCTAGAAGCTCATGTTCTCCGAATTCTTTTTTCAGAGAGTGCCATGTTCTCTGAATATGCAGCATAAAGAAACGATGTTCACTGATCCAATAGGCAACATTTTGCACCCCATGCGTATCTACTTTTTGATATGGCTCAATCAAAGACGAACTGCACGTGAGTCATCATTCACCGGTCAAGCACGTGCACAACTTGCATTACCATAGTGCAAGTGCATGTATGAAACCATCAAATGGGTGCACTACTAGGCAGTAGGCACTGGTAGAGATAAATAACCAAGGTAGGAACCATTTTGGTGCCGCGTGAACTAAAAGAAAACATATTCTCCTTTTGTTTGGTTTACTTAGCTTCCTCTTTCATATTGTGTTTGATGAGTTCTACTTTAGACAACTCATTTCCCTGATAATTATGTGGTCTAAATATGGATGCTCAAAAGCTTCATAGCAAATAGCCTTGCTTATATTGTGCATACAATAATATTGGTATTAGTCGTGACATAAAACCATTCTCATTTATTTCCTACGAGTATAATAATTAAGAAAATTTAATATAAGGAACTAGCTTTGTCCCAGTTGGATAGGAGGAGGCGTGGGAATACACCTCTAGCCATCCGGGCCTCCATAATCTTGAATTTGGATGCTTAATTTATGGTTGTTTTCTTCTCCTTAATAAAAATCACCTGGTCCTAGGTTGGGTCTATTTTTTTTTAACAAAACTTAATATTTGAAATCTAAAAAACTAGATTTCAGTTGTCATGTTATTGAACCGAGTAAGCCGAAAAATCTTATTTGGCCATTTGCTATTGCTAGCCTAAGTTGCTTTATAACTTTTTAATCATTCTTGTAAGTGGTTTATTTTCATCGATAGACATGATGTTTCGGGTCAACTACTTTATCTTATAATTAAAAAATGCTTCGTGATTATGAATGATCGCCGTATTGTCATCCATGCTTCTCAACTACTTTGATTGCAAACTTCTGTTTGACCAGCCCTCGAGTGTGAGAACAAATGCAAAATTAAGGGAAAAGAAAACAGAGAACAAAAACACAAGTACACAGACACGAGCCTACGGCATCTCATACGGTCGGACCACACCCGCGACAGAACTTGTAAAAAAAAAACATGAAACGAGAGGGAGTCCATTTTCGAGTTTTTTTAAAAGAAAAAAGGAAATTTCCCCGTCAGTCTTTCTCTCTCCTCGCCCCTCTCGCCTCGGCGGCTGCTTCTCTCTCTCCCCGCTCGCCGCTTCCCTCTCCTCCGAGGCAGCCGCATCCATCGAAACCCTAACCCTAAACCCCTCCCCACCAACCTCCTGCCAATCTTTCCTGCCCGGGTGACCTGGCGCCACCCGTCGGATTCGCCTCGCCGGGGGGATTCGATCGATGTAGGTGAACCGAGCTCCCAGACGGACCTCATCATGGCTGCCGGCTGACCAGGAGGAAGAGCTAGCGTAGATGGCATTGGGAGATCTCATGGCGTCCAGGCTCGTGCACTCGTCCTCCTCGCCGTCGCCTTCGTCGGCCGCGCCCTCGGCGCCGCTGCCGAATCACCGCCGCAGCCACGTCACTGATGACCTCGCCGTCGCCAACGGACCGGAGCCCAGGAATGGGCTGGAGGCCGACGAGGAGAAGCCGGCGCAAGTGGCGTACCTACCCCAGCTGGTGGTGCTGTGCGACCAGCGCCATGAGGGGCTCGACGAGGCCGCGGCCGCCGGGGCCGGGCCATCCACCAGCGGGATCGTCTCCAAGTGGCGACCCAAGGAACGGGTAATGGATATACCGTAGTATGCAACTCCTGCTTCGTAATTGTTCGCTGGAAGAGAAATTCGTAGGATTGCAGTTAGCTGTTTGTGCTAAAAAATGGGAACTTTGGGTTGGTTGCCGCTCGAGCTTAGTCGTTATGGAACCTACACCTTCATTTATCATTCTTATCTGCAAAATTATTGTTCGACTTCAGCGTTTTGAGATATATAATGAAGTTTCAGATGTCGCGTTATGCACAAGCAAGATAATCATAGTTCGTAACGGGCATCTGGAGGGCAATCGAACTATTATTTGTTTCCACTAGCGGTATCTATCGTCTATTTGTTTCAACAAGTTTTGGGGAACTGCCGTTACTCATCTATCGTAATGTATCACACTATCCCTTCATTTAGTGAAAATTGCATGGTTTAGTGACGTATGGCAATCCACAACCCCCCCCCCCACCCCACAGTGCCTAGTCGACACCTAAGCATTGTGTGCGGTATTGTAACGAATACAAATATCCTGTGGTGTCTTGTGGAGATCCATCCCCCTCGCAACACCTAGGTGAGGCCTCAGAAACTATGGATGATTGATACAGAAGAGGACTAGTAATAGTAGGTCAAAATTCTATAATGCCTCGTCATGCAAATGCTTAATTTCGTTGACCAAGTAAGTGTAGCGTGGTGATCATGCTTTGCCAACAATATTTTTGGGATGAAAATCCAGATTATTTAGGAAACAGTATCACCCTGGAGTTTCCTAATAGGTCTTCAGTATTGTGATAGCCATGGATCCATGGTAGGCTCTGTCGACGTGCATATACATAGTTTTGTGGATGCGTGACATGTTTTTAAAAATAATTGAGGTCATGAAATTCTTGAAATCCAATACTCCAATAGTTGCTGTTGCATTCAGAATGATGGCTGCTCTCCTATCCCTTTACGGTAACACAGACTGAATGGCATCATGTTGCTATAAGAGGATATTAGTGCCATGAGTTGTTGTTTGTCAAGCTATTAGTTCAAATGCAAACAAATCCTGGATCAAGTTGTGTAGTGGCCATAGACCTGTGCAAAGTTTGCTATCCAAGGTATTGCTGGCACTGAAGGATTACTGACTTTTACTGCTATAAAGCTGGCAGGCAAACACACTTAGGGATGCCACATTGTGCATATTGCAGTGGCATGGACCGCCAGATGGAAAATAGGGTCTTTCAGTTCTGTTGATGGACATTGAGGGACTTTTTTTTTATGGTAAAGATGAACTTTATGAGCATTGTAGTCTTGGAGATAATTTTATGGATGTCCATCCTTTGCCCCCCAAAATAGTAAAATACACTTATGTATATACAGATGTTCCATTTCCTCAGATCATATTTAGAATTCTGCACAGTCACTTGGTGTAACAAAATATCATGTACATTGTTCTGCTCTTTCACCCTTAAAAAACAATCCCTTGGAGCCTGCTGTCTCTGTATCTCAGCATTGTGCTGCATTTTTGCTGTCCACTGTTGAGCTTTGTAAAAAGACATGTCCAGAAATGTACAATCTGCATTCACAAAATCCTGCGGATGCCTAGTTATAATAATCAAGCCACAGTTGAAATGTTTTACTTATTCTTTTATTTACTGTTCCTACTGATTGTTTGCTTTGGTTGGAACATTGTTCTGTTTTGATATGTTGTTGATTCGTTTAATCTGGGTATATTGTTTCCTTTTGTCTAGTCTAGCTATTGGATGATATTTTCTTTCAAAGTTGTTCACATCTTTCACAATGCATTTACTAATAATGGACTTGGTAGTGCAGATGAAGACTGGATGTGTTGCACTTGTATTATGTTTAAACATTAGTGTTGATCCTCCGGATGTAATTAAAATATCTCCCTGTGCAAGAATGGAGTGTTGGATAGGTAAATTTTAGTTATGTATCTATCCTTTCCAAATTTCCAGTCAGCTGAGCAGAACTAGTGTTGCCTGTTGTTGATAATTCTGTCCATCTTATTTGTGAAATTCTCATGACTAGATGAGAAGTCTTTTATGCTAGGACAAACTGAAAATGAACTGCTTTTCATTATTTCTGTGATACTGTTCTTACTCTGTTGGGTCATCTGAATTCCTGTATATCACTTAGCATATTTTTTAACAAAAGTAAATCTAATGAAATCTATCTGGCACCAACTATTCTTGGTACTGTTGAAAATTTATTTCCTGAAATGAGGCTATTTTTCTTTAAAATTTGTAGACTTTTTTTTTCCCATCCATCCCACTTTTGAATTTGAAGTTAACCATTGGTTTCTGATGTAGAGGAATTATTTTCAAGTTAAGACACCGCACCTTGTTCTGGAAAATATATACTCATTTTGTTAATGTTTATAATTATGATGGCTATTGGTCTATAGAGTAGAAACACACCAGATTTTAACAACTATGGTCTTTTGTAAAAGAAGATAAGATCGTGTTAGATGGATTAGTGACTCCACATTCCTTTGTCTGCAGACCCATTTTCTATGGCTCCTCCAAAAGCCCTTGAAAGTATTGGAAAAACATTGCACTCGCAGTATGAACGGTGGCAACCTAAGGTGAGGAATTTAGTCTCCTGCTTATGTGGTATTTTGATAATCATTATTTACATATTCTATTGGCATGGCACTTGCAGGCCCGTTACAAGCTTCAGCTGGATCCAACGGTGGAGGAAGTTAAGAAGCTTTGCAATACTTGCCGCAAATATGCCAGATCAGAGAGGGTCCTTTTCCACTATAATGGTCATGGTGTACCAAAGCCCACAGCTAATGGTGAGATTTGGGTGTTTAACAAGGTAAATGTTACGATGATACTGCATTGGTTACTGCATGTACTTATTTTCGTGTCTTTATGAAGTGGCCATTTTTGCTGTTTCTTTTTGCAGAGTTACACACAGTATATTCCACTTCCTATCACTGACCTTGATTCATGGCTAAAAACACCATCAATTTATGTCTTTGACTGCTCAGCAGCTGGAATCATTGTGAAAGCTTTTCTAGAGGTAGGCTCTCCCACCCTACTTCTGATTAGTGTATTTTTTGACTGTTTCCATCCCTGGATTGTTTAATGTTCATTGTGACTATTGGTTACTCAGCGCCTAGACTGGACTTCTAGCTCCTCTGCATCTTCACTGAAGGATTGCATTCTTCTTGCTGCCTGTGAGGCACATCAAACTCTCCCCCAGAGCGCCGAATTTCCCGCTGATGTGTTTACTGCTTGCCTGACAACACCAATCAAAATGGCATTGCACTGGTGTGCCTATCTATCTTCCCTGATAAAATTTTGTGCATTCTCTTACCATATCTGTAAACTATTCCTTACCCCCTAAACTGTACCTTTTTTCTGTTGTAAACCATGCAGGTTTTGTAATCGATCATTACTCCGTGGTTCTTTGGATCAATCTCTTATTGACCAAATTCCTGGAAGGCAAAATGACCGTAAAACTCTTCTTGGGGAGTTAAACTGGATTTTCACTGCTATTACAGATACTATCGCATGGAATGT
Source organism: Eleusine indica (assembly GCA_030378355.1). Lineage (NCBI taxonomy): Eukaryota > Viridiplantae > Streptophyta > Magnoliopsida > Poales > Poaceae > Eleusine > Eleusine indica. The sequence continues at coordinate 55,785,149 of CM059494.1, forward strand.
TCTTCCTCATGGTAATGCATCTTGTAGAAAATAAATGTCATCTGATTTCAAAATAATATGTTGGGCTGTATCAGCTTTGTGATACAAGTTTCACTGTGCAGATCTATTCCAAAGGCTCTTCAGGCAAGATCTTCTGGTTGCCAGTCTCTTTCGTAACTTCTTACTTGCTGAGAGAATTATGCGATCTGCAAATTGCTCTCCGATTTCTTACCCATTATTACCACCAACACATCAGCACCATATGTGGTAACTGATCTGACTAGTTCTTCTGTTTTTGTATTAGCTACTTTTTGTCCATTCTTGGTAATGTGTTAAATGCCAGGGATGCATGGGACATGGCTGCTGAGATGTGCCTTTCCAAGCTTCCTCAGTTAATTGCTAATCCCAATGCGGAGTTTCAGGTTTTCTTTTAACCTTTTTTTTTTCAGCTCGTGAAGAAATAGCTATGCCTTTCCTTTTGGGATATGTACCATTTGAGTGTAATCAGTTTGTTTATTTGTCCTTATTTAATCCAGCCGAGCCCATTTTTTACGGAACAATTGACGGCTTTTGAAGTGTGGCTTGATCATGGTTCTGAGGACAAGAAACCCCCTGAACAGTTGCCTATAGTTCTCCAAGTAAGAAATTTTACCGCTTCAGTTACCTGAAGTTCTATATGATTTGTAGAACTCATTTTAACTTACTTTACTATCTATTTTTAAGTGCCTGAAAACCTCTGAACATTTACCTGTAGTTCCTCAGGTAAGAAATTTTACTGCTTCAGTTACCTGAAATGCAATATGGTTTGTAGAATTCATTTTAAATTACTTTGCGGTCTATTTTGAAGTGCCTCACGGGTCATCTGTTTGCTGCTAGCCTGCTACAGTGTCATTTTGGAAAATGTTTACATGCATTCTGTTTAGTCCTGTTAAAAAATATATATTTTCTTGTTTTTCTTGCCTCTCACATCTGATATTTTGTATAGGTCCTGCTCAGTCAATCACACAGATTTAGAGCACTTGTTCTGCTTGGAAGATTTCTAGACATGGGACCATGGGCAGTTGATTTGGTATGTACTTGACCTCTTCTGGATGTATGTTTATTTATATGAAGTGCTTAATCCTTATCATCTTTTAGAGTCTTCAACCTCAGGTACTTCATATTGTCATAGGCCTTGCTGATAGGAATCTTCCCTTATGTACTGAACTTGTTCTTTCTCTTTAGATTTAGAGAATCTTCAAACTTAGGCACTTCATCTTGTTGTAGGCCTTGTCTGTCGGAATCTTTCCTTATGTACTCAAACTGCTCCAAACGAGTGCTATAGAATTGCGTCAGATTCTTGTGTTCATTTGGACAAAAATTCTCTCTCTTGATAAGGTATAAACTCTACTCTTGAATCTTTTGGAATTCATTTCATCTTTCAACATTCAGGTGCTTACCGTTGTATTGTTTTCCCTCAAATGACAGTCATGCCAGGTCGACTTGGTTAAAGATGGAGGGCATGCATATTTTATCAGATTTCTAGACAGTCTGGATGCTTATCCAGAGCAGCGTGCGATGGCCGTATTCGTTTTAGCAGTTATTGTGGATGGGCATAGGAGGGGTCAAGAGTCTTGTATTAGTTCAGGCCTTATAGATGTTTGCCTGAGACATCTGCAGCCTGAGAATCCTCATGATGGACAAACAGAGCCGTTGCTTTTGCAATGGCTTTGTTTATGTCTTGGCAAACTCTGGGAAGATTTCCCTGAGGCCCAGTTACTTGGTTTACAATCAAATGCACCAGACATTGTTACCTTGCTATTGTCGGAGCCTCAGCCTGAGGTACAATGCCTTTCATATTGTTTCAATTCTTTCTTTTGCCTACATATTAAATATTTGGTTTTTCCAGGTCAGAGCTTCTGCTGTTTTTGCGCTTGGGAATCTCTTGGATGTGGGATCATCATCGTTAAGTGGAGTCGATGATGATTCTGATGATGATGAAAAGATGAAAGCTGAAATAAATGTTGTTCGAAGCCTTCTGCAGGTTTCTTCAGATGGTAGCCCTCTTGTTAGATCTGAGGTTGCTACAGGTATGTGCACTAGGGAAATATGTTCTTTCTAGATGCCTCCTTTTAATGGTGGAACATATTCTATTACTTTTTGCCTCTTGGCAATCATTTTGAGTTGATTTTGTGTTTTTCCAGCACTTACCCGCTTTGCACTGGGTCACAACAAACATCTCAAATCTGTTGCTGCTGAGTATTGGAAACCTCAAACCAGTTCATTACTGAAGTCTCTGCCATCACTTGCTAATATAAATAACCCAACCAATGTTTATAGTTCCACCAACATTCTACAAGGCAGCAGTGGTCTTGCTTCTCATATTGGTCCTGTTCTACGGGTTGGCAGTGATAGCAGTGGTACTGGCCGTGATGGAAGAATTTCTACAAGCAGTCCGATTGCAACATCTAGCATCTTGCATGGCTCTCCCCAGTCAGATGATTCTTCTCAACACTCTGATTCAGGCATATTACTGAGGGAGAATGCAACTAATGGTGGTCTCAGCTACAACAGGTCAAGACCTGCTGATAGTGCAATTTATTCTCAATTTATATCGACCATGTGTTCTGTTGCTAAAGATCCTTACCCAAGAATTGCAACTATTGGCCGGAGAGCACTGTCCCTCATTGGTGTTGAGCAAGTGGTCATGAAACACAAAAGAATTAACAGTGGTGGTGCACATCAAGGAGAAACATCTGCACCTCCATCAAACCTTGGAATGGCACGTTCTTCTTCTTGGTTTGATATGAATTCTGGTAAGCTGTGACCACTTCTGTTGTGTGCTTGGAACTCTATTTCGGGAAAAGAAATGAATTGTTGAATTGTGCCTCCTTTCTTGCAGGAAACTTCTCAATGGCATTTAGAACCCCTCCTGTTAGTCCCCCTCAGCATGATTATCTTACAGGATTACGCCGAGTGTGTTCTATGGAGTTCAGACCACATCTAATGAATTCACCTGAGGGCTTAGCTGATCCCCTTTTAAGCTCTGTCGCAGCTCCCAGTAATGCTGATCTAAGCATACTTCCCCAATCAATCATTTACAACTGGAGTTGTGGTCACTTCTCAAGGCCACTTTTAACTGGTTCTGATGACAATGAGGAAGCAAATGCAAGAAGAGAAGAGAGAGAACGAACTGCTCTTGATTGCATTTCTAAATGCCAGCGTTCCTGTACGTGCACATATACATTATTCTGCATCACATTCTTGTTGGTATTCTATACTTAAATCAGTTTTTTTTTTGTTATTTTTTGGTGGATGGTGGGAATATCAGCATGCAAGATGACGAGCCAGATTGCTAGTTGGGATACAAGGTTTGAGTTGGGTACAAAGACAGCATTATTGATGCCGTTTTCTCCATTTGTCGTCGCAGCTGATGAAAATGAGCAAATAAGGTTAAAATTTTACTTCTGAAATTTAAAGTGAAAATGCTAGCACATCATATGCACTATTCTTTTTGCTAAAGTTCTGTCTCATGTCAGAGTTTGGAACTATGACGATGCGCTGCCAGTGAACGCTTTTGAAAACCACAAGTCATCCGACAGGGGGTTATCTAAGCTTTTGCTTATCAATGAGCTTGATGAGAGCTTGCTTTTAGCTGCCTCAAGTATGCCTCTCTTCTTTACATGTTTTGTTATTGTACTTGTTCTGTACTGTTGAGCTATCTAACGTTCATGTTGCAGGTGATGGGAATGTCCGTATATGGAAAAACTTCACTCAAAAAGGAGGACAGAAACTTGTAACTGCTTTCTCATCAGTTCAGGGCCATCGAGCTGCTGGTCGTGGTGTTGTGATCGATTGGCAGCAGCAATCTGGTTATCTGGTGATATTCTGGTGTCATTTACCAGTTATTCTGTAGCTCATTTTAAACATTGTATATTGTTCTAATGCAAATACTTGATTCCTTTTGTTGTTAAATAGTATGCATCTGGTGACATGGCTTCCATCCTGGTATGGGATCTTGACAAGGAACAACTTACCAGCACAATTCAGTCATCAGCTGATAGTGCCATTTCTGCTCTGGTGAGTTTTGTTTCCATATCTATTTGAATAATCCAAGTATTGTTTCAATTTCTCAAATACAAATGTGGTTAAAAAGGGTATCTATATCCAAGTATCATAATACTCCATGAAAACATCAATGCACACATGCATGCACCTAATATGTGTTTGCAGTTCAAATAATCAAGATTTATTAGTGGTGATCTGGGTTTTGGCTGGCTTTCTGTTGGTTGAGCAATGTGAGTGAGGGGTTAATATGAATTTGCTGACCATGCGCTGCCATAGTGTGATAAATTATGATTTTTTTCTTAGCCAGAAAATAAATAATCGATTGGTGTAATGGTATAGTCAGCTTATCTTGCTGTTCTTCATTTTTGATAAAAGATGGTGTGTAAAAGCTCTTTGTAGCATTTACAGAAGTTTATTTCTCAGGATCATATGTATTTTTATCCCATTAGTGTGAAAGTGAGCTGTTTGATGGCTTCATGTATATATGATTCTAGCTATAGCTCTGAGTTTTATGCTAATCTGGTCTTGTCTGTTCTTGAGCATGCATGACCATTGCTTGTACTCCTGTTTCAGTCCATATCTCAAGTTCGCTCTGGTCAATTTGCTGCTGGTTTTGCTGATGCTTCTATTAGGATATTTGATGTCCGAACTCCTGATAGGTAAGTAAAGCCATAGCTACATCCTTTAGCCTTCTGGCATTTGTTAAAGACCATACATGTGTTCCATGTGCCCTATTCTGTATTCCATTGCCTCTTTTCCATTTATCCTTTTTTAACTCTGGGTTCCAATTCTGCAGAATTGTCTATATGGCCAGACCACATGCCCCAAGAACAGAAAAGGTAGTGGGCATAGGGTTTCAACCTGGTTTTGATCCACACAAGGTATATAAACATTATTGCTTTGCATTGCTATAATACGTGTTTTATTTCCAGTTACTTTTATGAATATCTAGGTTTTGTTTAAGCTTTACAGTGACCTTTTATCATTTATGCTGTCATAGATTGTAAGTGCATCACAAGCTGGAGATATTCAATTTCTTGATGTTAGAAGGGCAGCAGAACCCTACCTAACTATTGAGGCACACAGGGGGTCGCTGACAGCATTGGCTGTTCATCGGCATGCTCCAGTTGTTGCAAGTGGCTCAGCCAAGCAGATGATTAAAGTGTTCAGTCTTGAAGGAGAACAATTGACGATAATACGTTATCAACCATCTTTCATGGGCCAGAGGATAGGCAGTGTTAATTGCCTTTCTTTTCACCCATACAAATCACTCTTGGCAGCTGGTGCTGGTGATAATGCTCTTGTCTCTATCTATGCCGAGGAAAATTACAAGTAAGATGAGGCCTGCAATTACATGTCATGCAACCACAATGCAATCAGTAGGCCACAATGTTTGGATGGCCAAACGATGCTCCACACCATGGTCCAGGACTCCAGCTACAAGATCCAAAGATGGAAAGGTGGGTCAGCCAACATGGTGGTGATAATCCTGTGGCTTTGAGTGCACATTGCCAGGTGGACACCGTGTGCAGTTTGTAAGATACAGCACAAGATTCATTAGCCTCCTTGGCAAAGGTTGCCAAATCCTAACCCTGGTCCTTTCATTAAAAAAATGGAGGCTTCCCCAAATAATCATGACTAGTTCAGCCGAAATGTAAATATTCACCTCATTGGGATTGTATCCTTTGTCAAATGTAAAAAGGCTTCATCATATCTAAATCAGGTTTGGTAGGAGCTGCCTAGGCAAGTGGTTGTGCATATGGGCCTAGGTAGGATGTATGCATGTGTCCTCACAGATGTTCATGAATAGATAGAAGCATTTCTCCAGCTAATATAGCACTAGATCAGATTAGTTTGGTCTGCATGAGGTAGTCTTGAATTGTAATAGTTGGACAGATTGTCCATAACCATGTATATAAGAGTGAATTGTATTTGTACAGTTGTCAGCCACCTGGTCTCAATTGTATTCGAGCAAGGACGCTTTTCCTTTTCTGATGTAGTTTATCAGAGGCTTTAAGGTCTCGGATGTAGCAACTTTCCTTTCTTCGATCCGTATATTGAATATTTCGAATATGTGCTTTAACGTATTATACATGAGTGCTTGATGCTTTGATGAATCATTTCAAATATGTGCTCATTGGATAAATTCAGTTTTGTTTAATAAACCTTTTGAAGGCCTCCTATGCGGATTAGACAAACATTTTAAAACAATGACAGTACATATATATTCAAAGCAATAAACCAATATAAAACTAGTACAATGTTTGTAGAATAAAAGGAAAAAAATCTTGGAAGTCTACATATCAACAATCGATATAAAGGTCTGACAGAAAACATTGAAATGTCGACCAAGTCACTTTTACTATGATATGGTCCTCATCATCAAGCTTTATTTGTTGACGATTGTTTTTTTTTAAATAAACCTTTTTAAACTAATATTTTAATAATAGACCGTATCAATCTATATTTTCAGAATCTAGACCATTTGGTCACGTCAAACTGAAAATATAGATTGGTACGGTCTATTATTAAAATATTAGTTTTAAAAGGTTTATTTAAAAGAAAGTCATTTGTTGACTGGCATATCCACGTTGTCTTGCTTTGAAGGAAGCGCAACGCTCAAATTCATTTGTGTGGCTTCCTCTTTCATCACTAATTTGAACTTCAAATGCATCAATGTATTACACTGTAGAAACCCCAAACTTTTCAGGTAATTGTCTAACAAAAGAATTAAGTAGCAGGAATCACTTCCATTCACATGTGTTGTGTCCACTTGTATAGTTGCCTCCACCACATTGTAAAACATAGCTAATGTTATATCAACCGCATTATTGTGTATTTTGCTTCTCCTTCTTAAATGAAAGAGCAGTGCTCCTGCTCATTTTTCGAAAAAAAAAATATCAACTGCACCACCAACACCATCGATACGATTCAAGAATGGATGGCATGCTAATGCTAGTATGGATTGTTTATCATAGTCTTCGTGTTCGTTGATATGTAGACTGTAGGTCGTCTTCGTGTTCTTCTTTCTTGATCCTCATCTCATACTCTATTAGTATTTCACAACGCATACTAATACCTCGTTTAGGCCAAGTCATCTGTAGAAAGCGAGCCCTGCAAAATTAATATATATTATTTAGGAACTCGTCGGTAGGTAAACAAGTTCTTTATATAGCCTCTGTTTGCATGGCTTATTTCTTAACATATCCCAAGAACTAAGCAAAAATCGTATCTTGCAGGAAGCTTAGCATTAAAGAAACTAATTTATTTGATCTAGTTAAAACAAATAAATGGTTGAATATCCAATACTACAATAAATTTATCATCAATAATTATTCTGCGTACTTTGAGACATTAAATTATAAAACACCAGATAAACTTTTAAAAGATAATATAAATTGCATTGAAGTTATTGATAAAAAAAATAGATATGATGATAGAAAGATATATGCTCACCGGCTCCAACATGAAGGAATTGTCCCTGCTCCGATTAAAGACATAAAATAATTGCGTAACACGTCTCGAGTGTCTCGTTGCGATATACCTGTATATCTGAACAGAGCCTTCACAAGATTGCTGAAAGTGTAGCCAATTTTAGAGAGAAGATTTGCATTATTGGTCAGGGTACCATCTGGTCGGGTTTGAGAGGATCACCGGCTCCAACTGAGCTGCAGATGAAGTAAATCAGAAGTTACGACAACCTTCGGTGGCGCTGTAGACGGAGCCGTCGTGGTAGCTGCTGTTGGACAGTATGGCGGGCGTTGATCTGCCGTGTTGTTCGATCTGCCCCGTTGAAGAATTGTATCCATTCCTCGTCTTCTCCTTCGGGGACGTCGAAACGGTCACAAGCTGGGAGCATGATGTGTTCGTAAGTCCCCATCAGCCCCCCAGAGAGCTTCGGCGCAGGAAGAGAAGATCACGATTCATTCATGGAGTAAATTCCCGTCAAATTATATAGATATGGGTACATTTAAGTGCGTTTCAGTATAATACTTGAGAAATCTGCAACATCTACGGCTACGGAGCTGTAGTCAGCTAGTCATATAGAGAATTAAGCGATCTGGCATCTGTGTGAGATTCATTCACCACTAGGATATAAACCAACAAAAACATTCCATCCTGGTGCTTCCGTGAGTCAGTGGTATAGATGAACTTATACAGCCATGAGAGCGATCTGTTTTGAACTGAAATAGCACAGCCATCTTGTCATACATGCCATACACACAAACACTCTACAAACACATATAAAAACTTTGTGGAGACTATGCTCTCCCATCCCAACGTTCAACCACAGCGCACTGAATGCCCAGAGGAAAAAACAATGTACACCCTTTCGTTGTCTTTTGAAACGAACTATAAATTATGAGAGTTACAAAATTACGAGCACACCATTCGTGTCTGCTGGCACGAGTTTTGACTTAGCTGATCTACGGCCCTCGTATTCACCCAGTATCTGATCCATTATGTTACCTTTGGGGTCTATAGCCATACGCTCCAACTGTACTGCATTCCGAAGTATATATTTAACCAGTGCAACTTGGCCTCCATTGCCAATAAATCCGGTTATAAACACCTTCTTAAGATTACAGTGAGGGCGATCGGCAATCACGTCTCGTTGAGGGCGGCCATCACAAAAGGATAGACAAAGCATCTGCACACAAGTTTTGCTACCTTCTGTCAGTGCCAGGAAATCAATTGAATGAAAACCAAAGAAAGTGTTGATTGCAGTTATTATATATAATATTAAACAAATTTACAAATCTATTTTAGTCTAAACCAGATTAACTAGTAACATTGCTCCTTCAAGTCACCTCGTAATCAATATACGCTATTCTTGTTCAACTGCAAACCTTTACAAAACTCTAATGAAAGGTATAAAGATTGTTGCAGTATTTATGTTCAACTGAACAAATTAAACTGATGATCAACTGTTGTTGGACCAGATTGACAAAAATGTTGACGCTTAAGTGTCTAATAGGCTGGTTTGTTCCACTCCAATATTTGACTCAAGGCAAGAATTCCACACCAAAAAATATAAACATATTGTAAAGCAAGTCTTAGGGCACATTAAACAAGCCAGTAAATAGTAGGCTGTCGAGGATTTGCAAGTAAACAGAGTACAGGCAGAATGACGACGAAGATAGCATAACATCTTACATCCAAATGAAGGTCCACCAGAAAGGGAGCGGCCTCCAAGAGATAAGCTAGTTGAATAATTGCATTTTACCGACTTGTTTATAGCACTTGAAAAGGTTAACTGCATCGTCAGGTGTCTTAAATAGATAAATTGGAAGGGGGCCTGCATGAATCCATGTATCTGAAAAATGACAAGTCAGAAAAAAAAGAATAGAAAGACTAAAATCAATTGACTTGGAATGCATTGGAAAAACAAACCTGGGTCATCACAGTCGCCCTCATATGTATAGTTTCAACATGAGGTAATGCATTTGGAAGCCCCGTGAAAACATATTCAAGGTTGTCCTCAGCATAAAAATAAATGCCTGCTGTCTTCAGTTTTAAGCATTTGTGAAGTGCGATAAGTACGTTCGAACCACCTTTGTACTCAAAGGTGGTGAGATTAGGGGCATTCAACTCAATCTTATTAACTGCACAATCTTGCACACATAAAAATTTCAACCGGTGCAATGGTTCAGCAGTATGTAAATTATGTAGCAGGGAGCACTGTCGGATGCTTAACCATTCCAGGACAGGGCATTTCAACAAAAGGCAGTGGAAATCTTGCGATACAAGGACATGCTCCAAATCAAGTGTTGTAAGGTTTGCAAAGCCACAAATATCAGGCTTTGGACCTAAAGTAACATTACTAAGCTGAAGACCTTGAAGATATGATGCATTCTGGTTGTTGAAAAGATGATATGGGAAGTTATAGTTGTTTTCATACGGTCCCCGATATGGAGAAAAGTCAAGAATGACAACCTTTGCCTTCGATGCAATAGCAAAAGAAACCCATCCATCAATATCATTTGCATGCTCCTTCCACAATTCAAACTTAACAGCAAATCTATTCAGTGTCAGACCACTGTGTTTACTCAGTATACATTTGACCACGTCAATGAATCTCTTAATTCTGAGCACTCTCTTGTGGCGATTGGAGCTTCGATCTCTCCTGGCCTTACCCTTACAGCCACGTACAAGTTGGGTTGAAACAACGTTATCATTCATTGTTGAACTACCAAAGTCAAGATTAGGATGGTAAATCCAAGCTCTTCTCAACTTACTGCATACCACACTCATCTAGACAGCTTCCTTCAATGTTAGTTCCGCTGTTATCATTGACACGATGTCCTAGTGATGAATTTAGACAAAATGATCAGTATTCAGCACCTGGTCACATCAATATTGTAGACTTCAGGTTGAGTCTTTACATACCTCAGGAAGAGAGAGAAAATTAAGCCGCTGCAATCCTCTCCCCTTGTTGGAACCTACTTTAGTACACGGCCTAAGAGTAAGTCTTCTTTTGTTGTTTATTGGACAGTTTCTATTCTCCATATGCGATCTTTTGCCTAAAATGATACTGCTCATGAAGCCTACAAGCAGGAAGCAATTGTTCAGACTGGAGCATATGCAAGTATATACCCTTTATCAATGAAAATGTAAAATGTGCTATTAAACTGTGAAAGTTTACAAGAGCTTCTTCACAAGAATAGATGCAATCGATATTCAAATGCAGCGCAGTGCAAAAATGCAAGAGCCATTAGAACCATGGCACGTTGGTAGAAGAAACCCTGGGGCACTAAACACATAAGACGTCTGCTAATTGTGATTGGAAATGAGCAAACAAGAAAACATAAGCGATGGTATATGGATTATTGTTCTTTTGTTTTAACCAGACGATGTAAAAGAACAAGAATGCATTGTTACTAATTTTCTGATTGAAACAAAAACTAGAGATTATAATAAGGAAGGGTAACTAATTAAAGTGGAGTTGCAGTTCTGCTCTCTTCTCGAGAGAGAGAGAGAGAGAGAGAGAGAGAGAGAGAGAGAGAGAGAGAGAGAGAGAGTTCAGTCCCAAGTCACATGGCGTGGACAGTTTAGAACTCATATACAGGAAGGCAAGTATTGGACCTGACGATGTTAGTAATGCGGGAAAAAAAAACATTTTTCAGTCATTTTTTTGTTCACTCTAGGTCGAAATATATAGTGCTACGACTAAAGCGACAGGATTTCCATGCAAGACAATCATTCGAGCATACTTTACTGCCTAGGATAGGAAGAGAGAGATACCTTCAGCTGGGGTCGCCGCCGGCGATGGGCGGACGGCGGCTAAGTTCGATCCGTCTGCCCGCCCACGAATATACGCTCTGCTACTTATGAAATGCGCCTTGTTTTCAGGGACTGACGTGGACAGGTATGAAGAATCCATATGGATTGATCGGGCTGTCTTCCCCTTGTAATAATAACAAATAGAGGAATCAATGATCCCAAGTCCGACTCTGATGGATATCCAGTTTCCCCTTATATCCCAATCTGACAAGGATTTGGAATCGACCGCAAATCCATTCGACCTCCTGCGCTGCACGCCCGGCCTCCTCCTCGACCCTCGCCACTGCCGCGCGGGTTCGTCGCATCGCTTTCCCAGTGCGCTTCAGACGCGGCGGCGTTCCTCGACGACATGCGCCGAGCCACTCCGACCACCTGGCGCCGAAGCACGCGTTCCTCCGGGAAGGTAATGCCACGGACTGGCCTATCATCACGCGGCGAAGCAGATGGACGCCGAAACGGTGTGGGCCCGGGCGGGGATCCCGGAGTTCGAATGCTGCGGCCCTTCCGCGCGAGCATGGACGAGGTGTTCGACGAAATGCTCGTGCGGGGGATCATGCACATTGTAAGATACGCCGTAATGGTTTGATGAATCATTTCAAATATGTGCTCATTGGATACAACAACAACAAAACTTTTTTATCCTAAATAAGTTAGAATAGATTAGAGATGAAACCTATGAAAATCCAAAAAAAAAGAGACAAAGGAACAAAAGTCAAAAGAAAGAAAGAAAAAAGAGAGACAAAAACAAAAAGAACAAAAACCAAAAGAAAGAAAAACGAGTAAGCAAGAAGGGAAGAAAAATTACAGTTTCGACACGTCTATTGCTAGTCTCCATGCGCTTCTATCCATAGCTAGCTCCTTAAAGATATCCCACGCCTTCAGGTCTCTCTTAACCGACTCGTCCCAAGTCAAGTTAGCTCGGTCTCTACCTCTCTTAACATTAGCATCTTTTTTTAGAACCCCACTACGCACCGGCGCCTTCGAAGACCTCCGTTGGATATGTCCGAACCATCTCAACCGATGTTGAACCAATTTCTCCTCGATAGGTGCCACTCCTATCCTGTTCCGGATATCTTCATTCCGTATTCGGTCTCTTCTTGTATGCCCGTAAAACCAACACACCATACGCATCTCTGCTACACTTAATTGTTGAACATGTTGTCTTTTCGTAGGTCAACACTCAGCACCGTATAACATCGTCAGACGAATTGCCGTCTTATAGAATTTACCTTTTAGCTTTTGTGGCACCCTATTATCGCATAGGACGCCGGAAGCTTGACGCCATTTCAACCAGCCGGCTGAAATTCTATGCCTAACATCTTCATCGATGTCGTCGTCTTTTTATAACATCGATCCTAAATAATAAAACGTATCCTTCTTGGCCACCAATTGTCCATCAAGGCTAACGTCTCCATCCTCATGCCTAGTCGCGCTAAACTCGCACATCATATACTCAGTCTTGGCCCTACTAAGTCTGAATCCCTTCCATTCTAATGTGTGCCTCCACAGCTCCAACTTCCTATTAACCTCAGCCCTACTCTCGTCAACTAACACCACATCATCAGCAAAGAGCATATATCAAGGGGCATCATTCTGTATTTCTCATGTGACCTCGTCCATCACCAGAGCAAATAAATAAGGGCTCAATGCTGACTCTTGGTGTAGTCCTATTTTAATCGGAAAGTCATTGGTATCGCCATCACATGTCCGAACACACGTCCTCGCGTCCCTGTACATATCCTTGATAAGGGTAATGTACTTAGTTGGGACTTTGTGCTTCTCTAAAGCCCACCATATGACATTTTTTGACACTTTGCTATACGCCTTCTCGAGGTCAATAAAGACATGTGTAAGTTCTTCTTTTGCTCCCAATATCTCTCCATCAATTGTCACATTAAGAAAATCGCCTCCATGATCGATCTTCCAGGCATGAACCCAAACTGGTTTTGCGTCACACTTGTCACTCTTCTTAGGCGATGCTTGATAACTCTCTCCCAGAGCTTCATCGTATGACTCATCAACTTAATCCCACAATAGTTAGTACAGCTTTGAACATCTTCCTTATTCTTGAAGATCGGTACTACTATACTCCTCCTCCATTCTTCCGGCATCTTGTTTGACCGAAAGATGAGGTTAAAAACCTTAGTTAATTGGCTCTTGGTGTTCTCACTAAGACCTACCTGAGGGGCATAGGCACTAATCACATTCAGAGCCGAATCTCCAACTATTAGCCGAACTAGGATAATCCGATCCCCATGCCTCCTAACATCTACGACTCCATCCTTAAGGCTCCTATCGATCAAGATGCCTACACCATTTCTACCCGATGTTGTACCCGTATACCAATGCTTGAAGCCAGTATCCTCCACCTTCTTCGCCTTCTAGCCCTTCCATTTAGTCTCTTGGACGCATAGGATATTTATACACCTCCTAGTTGTCACATCGACTAGCTCTCGTAACTTGACTGTTAGGGACCCTATGTTCCAACTCCCTAGACGAATCCTAGTTGGCTCGGCTAATTTCCTTACCCTTCGCACCCGTCGAGGAAAGTGCGAAGACCCTTGCTTATTTTTCACCACACCCGCCCGTAGATGTAGCGTGCCACTAAGATTACGACGACCCGACCCTTGCTTACTATTCATCGTATCCAGGTCACGATACGACGCGCCACCAAAGGGATGACGACCCGGCCCTTGCCTATTTGACACCACACCCGGGTTCCGATATAGCGCGTCGCTAAGAGGGTTACGCCCCAACGAATTTCTTATGGATTTCATATCCATTTGAGTGGCTGGGTTTTTGACGTTGGTTCGCCAAACCTAACATAACCCTCTTCCTTTACCAGGCTTGGAACTGGCTATGTTGAGACTCAACATAGGCGGAGTTAGCACGCTTAACTTCGAAGTTCTGATAGGATCCGGTGCTTTAGCACGCTTAGCACAAAATATATTGAAATTTTGTTTAACAAACCTTTTTAAGGCCTCCTATGCGGATTAGACGAACATTTTGAAACAATGGCAGTACATATATATGTCCAAAGTAATAATAATAAACCAATATAAAACTAGTACATCAAATGTTTGTAGAATAAAAGGAATAAAAAACCATTAAAGGGTCGACCAATTCACTTTCACCATGATATAATCCTCATCATCAAGCTTTATTTGTTGACTGGCACATCCATGTCGTCTTGCTTTGAATGAAGCACAACGCTCAAATTCATTTGTGTGGCTTCCTTTTTCATCACCAAATTTGAACTTCAAACATACCAATGTATCTACCACTGTAGAAACCACAAACCTTTCAGGCAATCGTCTAACGCTGCCATGAAAAAGCTGGATTTCTTCTACGAAGCCACTAACAAAAGAATTAAGTAGTAGCAAACGAGAACCACTTCCATTAACACGTGTTGTGTCCACTTGTATCGTTGCCTCCACCGCGTTGTAAAACAAAGCTAATGTCATATCGACTGCACCACCAACACCATCGATACGATTCAAGAATGGATGACATGATAGTATGGATTGTTGATCGTAGTCTGATACTCCATCAATCAACTGTAGGTCGTCTTGGTGATCTTCTTTCTTGATCCTCATGTCATACTCTATTAGGACGTCACCACGCATACAAATACCTCGTTTAGGTCCAGTCATCTGTATAAGCGAGCCCTGCAAAATTAATATTTAGTAACTTGTTGGTGCAACATGGCAATATATATATATATATGTAGAAACAAAAATAGATTTGCTAGTTTTCAGTTAACTGAAATTTTATATTTGGCTCAGTCAAAATTTTGAAACAATGAAAATGTATTGTTGAAACAATTCATATATATACTACATTACTACTAGAACAATAAAACTATATAGCTAGAACAATTAGTTGTTAGGTGGAAATTTTTTTAGAGGACATTTTTTTTAACACAAGTGAATGAAAAATTAGGAATGTTGGATCTAAATCTAATGACAAAAAAAAATGACTGAGAGAGGTGAAAGTCACCTGATATGGAAACAGCTAAAAAAAAGGGTAAACAAGTTCTTTATATAGATAGACTTTGTTTGCATAGCTTAATCACCAGTAAATATTCTATGAACTAAGTAAACATTTTAAAAGACTTAGCATACATGGCATTGAAGTTATTGATAAATTTTTTTTTACTTAGTATGCTCACCGGCTCCAACACGACAGGATTGTCCCTGCTCCGATTAAAGACATAGTTGCGTAAGGCATCTCGAGTGTCTCTCGCCGCGATGTATCCATATACCTGGACGGGACCCTCACAAGGGTGCGCTGAAACTGAAGCCAGTTTCAGCGAGAAGATTTGCAACATTGGTCCAGAATAATGAGTGGTACAAGATTCTTGATCCGGGTAGCATCGTCTGGTCGGGTTTGAGAAGATCATTGGCTCCAATTGAGCTGGAGATGGATGAAGTAGATTATCAGAAGCCAGTCATCTTATATAGACAGAACTAGACGAATAATTTTTCTTTTTCTTAAAAGAGAAAAGTCTGACTTACTCTCGGTGGTGTCTGAGATGCGGTACTCTTGATGCCAACTTCGGTGTCGCTGTAGATGGAGCCGTCCAGGTGGCTGCTGTTGGGCAGAACGCAGGCACGGATGATGCCGTCGGGCGGACGGCCGTCGCCCCAGCGGGCGTTCATCTCCTGTGTTGCTCGATCTGACTCCTCGAAAAACTCGATCCACTCATCCTTGTCTTCCCCTTCGGGAATGTCGAAACGGCCGCCGCCGGGGAGGATGATGTGTTCGTAAGGGTCGTCCCGCCGTCCATACGGCCACTTCCTCTTTGCGCCGTTGCTCGGCATATTTTTTTGCTCAAGGATTTGGGGCTTCGCTCTCTTCCTTCCCCGCTGCGGCTGCGGGAACCCTAGTATAGCTAGTAATATAGTATATGAGAAGGAAAAAAAAAAAGAAAAGAAAAAGAGAACGGTTCCGTTCCGTATCAGAAAAAGGGTCCGAGTCCGAGTCTATCGAACTGAGCTGGTTGTGTCTAGGCAGGCCTCGTTTGTTACTTAGTCTGTCTCGTTCGGTTGAAGGGACTCGATCCAAATAAGTCTATCTCTAACACAGTATTTAAACTCATCCGCCTTGTCTAGTTATAGCTGAGCATCCAGACTGGGCCAAAAGAGTGGCTCGGAGGCCCGACACGAAAGGCCCGGCCTGAAAACAACCCGGCCTGGAAACAACCGGGCTCGTGCCGACCCGGAACATGGTGCGGGCCGTGCCTCGAGCCGACCCCCAACCCCACAACATGGCCCGCAACACGGCCCGAAAAGGTGGCGGTCCGGTAATAGCCCGAAAGGAGGAGCCGAACCACCAACATTTTAACCCACCAACATTCAACCTACCAACATTTCTCCAATATAAACCCTAGTTGGCTCCCTCCCCAGTCCCCACCGCGTCCGTTCGCTCCCTCCCTCTCCTCCATCCCGCGTCGCGCGCCCGCGCCCTCGCCTACCCGGCACCTCCCGCTCACCGGCGTCGCCATCCCCTCCCCTGTCGGCTCGCTGACGTGCCTCTTCTCCACGCATCGCACGCCACCGCTCGCCTCACCGCCTCGCGTCGCGCGGCGCCGCTCGCCTTTCCTCTCTGCGCTGCGCGCCGCCACTCGCCTCTCCGTGCGCTACCGCTCGCCCCTCCGCGCTGCCGTGTCCACCGGGCCACCGGGCCGTCGTGCTCGCCGAGCCACCGGGCCAAACAGTTCGACACGGCGGCGGCTCACGCGACTCCGGGTCGTGCCACGGGTTGGCCATCAGGCCTGGAGCACGCTTAGGCACGAACCGGTCGGCCTGACGTGCCTAGCCGGCCGTGCCGGGTGGCCTGGATGCTCAGCTATATGTCTAGTCTCCGCCGACGGCACTGCTCATCCTTCGAATGCACCACCGTCCTCTCTTCCCTCTCCACGCCATTGTCGTCCTCCGCGTGAGAGGGGGAGCTCACGACCAGTGGCGTGCGGAACGGCTAGATCCAGGTCGTGTCCCCTCCGACGGCGCACGAGGCGACAAGATCCAGGCTGCCTCCCCTCCCAGCGACGTGTGGGCCAAGTAGGGCGAGCTCGCAGTTGGCGACTTCCTAATTGACCGCCTTGCAGCTGGCAGTGGCGGTGGATCCGGGGCGCGCGCGGGGCGACCGGATCTAGGGTGCCCTCCTTCCGGCAATGCACAGCCCGCGACGACTTCGGCGATCCGCTTTGGCGGTCGGGGGAGCTCGCCCGACGGGAGGGGAAGCCGTGGGCGACGGGGGATGCGGCGGCGGGCGATGCGGCAGCAAGAGCGAGCCCTATTTGTGGGTCACTGAAAGGTCTAGGTCTCTAGCCTTCAATTAATGACGAGTTTTGGTGATAAATGATAATGCATGTTGGAACTAACCTTTTATATAAGTTTGTGAGTTTAATGTTAGGTTATGTTCTGTCACCAAGCAAAGGTCAAGAATAACATATTCATAAAGGCTATGGACCCATTACAAAATAATTGATTGATCGTATCTTAAAAATTATCATATTATATGATGAAGATGCTTGACAAAGGATGATGGTAATTAATGTGTTGATAAAGGTGTCGGTGGATATAATCAATACTCATGCTTAAAGATGAAGACACATCACATGTTTAAATATCAAATACAACATATAATTGATTCATGACAAGGGATGATATTGATGATAGTGTTGATTATTGATACAACCAACACGTATACATAAGAAGATCAAGGCACTTCATGAAGGAGAATTAGACATCCCTATAGTTGATGATGTCAAAATGGTTATGTTAATACTTAGTTTTAAATAAAAATATCAATGCAAGTATTAGTTAAAAATCTATGAGTTAATAAGTGATGATGGTCAAAGCAAGGATGTTATTATAAAATTAGAACATGGATTTCTAGTGACCATTTACAAGAATATAAAAGTCATGAATTTGAAAATATCATCTTAGAGATTAAATTGACAAAGTGGATATATTGTTGATGTTGAATACAAAGTAATGTTGCATGGAAAGGTGGTGAAGGTTAGGCAAGACTCGGCTGCGATAGATCATGTGCAAGGGTGAAGGGCAAGCATGAAGCTTGACACCAAAGGACCAAAGGCAATGGTAAAAAGTAAGTTAAGGCTTAGCGCGATGAACCGTGCAAGACCATGTGAATCTATGGATTATCCACATCACTTATTTAATGGAACAAGAAGATGATGTTGATATATCATAACGTGTGCAATTGACAAAAGAGCTAAAGGTGAATATACAATGTAGAAAGAAGATCAAGTGGCTTGAATATAAGAAGTTGCGAAACTTTATAAGTGGATGAACATCAAGTCTATCTCATATGAACATTGCTCAAGCCAAAGGTATAATATTGGATATATATATGCTTATTGATGACTAATCAAATAAATATCCAAAATGATCAATTGCTTATGGAGTTGACGACCCTCAAAAAGAAGAATAAATATGATATCAAGGTGTTCCTATTGACATAGATTTTCTAATTGCTATTAAGTATAGAAACGTTGTACTATAAAAAGGGATACAATTTTGATAGTTTTGCTTATGTTTTGGTGTTCAAATTGATCTAATAATCTTTGAAGGAGTGTTTAGCAAACCTATGTGTGATTTTGGAGGTTAGCAATAGCTGGGTTGGATAGGCCTTTAAATTATCTTTCCGTAGAGTTCAAGATCACCTAAATCGGCCTCTGGAGTGAAAAGTTATGGGCATTTCTCTATTGGTTGTCTGTCTGTTTTTTTCCAGGCATCGGCAAAACGTCTTTTTTCTTGCCCTCTGTGACCTCCTCCTCGGCAGTGCCGATACGGGACGTCCAGAACCCTAACAGCTAGTTTTTGAGCCTATCCTATCGGCAGTGCTGATCCAGGCATCGACAGTGCTGATGCGGGGCGTCCAGAGTCCAAACGGATAGTTTTTGAGCTCCTCCTATTTATATCCCCTTGGGTCCTAACGTTGGGGGTGATGAAAATATTTCAAAGAATCATCTATTTGAGCCAAGAAAACACCTCTTCACTTTCCATTGCTTAGTGCTATACCTTGCGGCTGAGATTTGGTGAGAGATTAAGAGAGAAAGAGCAAAAATCCAATGTTGAGCACTTGAGCAAGCAGGCAATCATTATGACATTTGTTACTCTTGGGGATTCCCCTAGACAATAAGGCGTTGTCTGGTGAGCTCCCAAACTTGTAGTGAGCCACGGAAAGTTTGTGAAGGTTTTGACTGATCGTCGAAAAGAAAGGAATCAAGAGAAAGAAATTCGAGAAAAAGGGTTGAAAAAGACCCGACTCAAGTGTGACCGAGCCCTTCAATAGAGACGTAGGACTCATTGAGGAGTCCGAATTTCAGTAAACAAATCATGTATCTCCGTGTGATCCTTTTACTACTTATTGTATTATATTCTTGTTCTAAGGTTTGAACTTGTGCTAGCTCTAAATTGCTCAATCTATTTGTGTAAGTTTATCTTGTTGTTGCAAGCTAGCTTAATTGATTTATATTGTCTTTTATTATCTATGCTTTATTTTACATTATAATAGAATTGCTTAGACTTAATCTTTCACGTCTGTCTTTACCTTATCGGCATTGTCGGTTGCCCCATCGGCACTGTCGATTGGTCCCATCGACATTGCCGATCGTACTGATTTTTTTGTTAAGTCTAATTTCGCAGAAATTTATAGTATCGTCTATTCATCCCCCTCCCCCCCCTCTCTAGACGACAACAAGGTCCTTTTAGTCATGATCCCGACCCTCTTCCAATAAGGATATCTGTTTAGGTCCTTCGTTGGAAGAAGTTTTTCAGATTCTTGACCCATTTTAAGTTTGGTTGGCCATATAGATATGCCGTTGGAGTCAGTCTTATAGAGCGTTCGATGGACTCATAAATGGTTAAATGGGTCAGCCCAAAGTACGATATTTTTTATCTAGCCAAGACACGACACGGTCCGAATCATTTTGTGCCTGGACCGGCACGGCCCGTGCCACCGTGTCGTCGTGTTTGGACCAGAGGCACAGTCCGAATCATTTCATGTCCGGACCGGTATAACCATGTCGTGCTTGGGTTATTGCAGTCCGGTAGGTGGCAAGGGCATGACCTGATTTATTTTTTAAAAAAAATAATATTTCATACACCTAAATAAAGCTTGAGTAGTCCAATAATAAAGCAAGTCCTTTCTTTCTAAAATCACAGGTTCAAACCCTCACCTTTCTTCTATTTTTCCTAATTTTTAACTATTTACATAACTAATGGGCTTCAAATTTACTAATGGGCCGGCAGGCGGGCAAGGCACGATCTAAAAAAACGCATGTGTCATGCCGGTCCATAATTAAATGTGTTGGGCCGTTCATTTGACCATCTATAAATGGATCGGACATAGACCATATCACCCGTTTAACAATAAACTATCAAAACCTGCATTTTATGATTATCCCAACTGAAAAGGAACGTTAAAAAAACAAAAACAAAAAAGAGTAGCATTGCCACTTATGATTTCTGGACCTAAGCCTGGACTAGTTAGATCAAACAGTTTGTACAACCTGCATAGTGGAATACACATTGTCTCTCATCTCAACATGAACTGCACTACTAAAAAGTATATTTCCTTGTAGAAATAGTAGCTAAAAAACAAAGCTCTATTAGATGAATTGGCAGCGTTCTGGGCAGCTTTAACACTCCTGATTGACGAAGGGCTAAATTAAGGGTGTGTTTGGCATGGCTCCGCTCTACAGTGAAGCAGCTCTGCTCCAAAACTCCAGTATAGAGCTGCTCCATTATGGAGTGGAGCCATGCCAAACACCTCAACTCCAGGAAAAACAAGTTAAACACGTAAAACGATGATACACCTCTCAAATCATCCCGAGCTTCTCTGCCCTCTTCCTCTCCGTCTCCACCGGCCCCTTCCTCTGCCTCAGGGCAGCACGAATCACAGCCAGGCGATGCAAATCGGAGCGACGATGATGCAAATCGGGGCTGGGCGGCGCGAATCGAAGAGGGGAGGCGAGGTATGAGGCGGCGATGCGGGCCGGGGGCGAGGCGGACGGCCCCGGAGCGAACCGGGTCAGCGCGAGGGGCGCGCGCGAATCGAGGGTGGCGTGAGCTGGAGTGACGGGCTGGTGGCTGAGCGATCTGGAGCGGCGGAGCGAACGGGAAGAAGAAGAGCGGGAGGGAGAGGAGGAGAAGCGAGCGAGAGCGGCGGAGCCAGTAGAAGTGGCGCGCGCGATGGTGGAGCCCTCTGGGGCGGTGTGGAGGGCGGCGGGGAGGAGGGCCGGCACGGGGGACGGCGGGGAGGAGGACCGGCGCGGGGGTGCTGTCGAGCGAGAGAGGAGCGACCGAGAAAGAAAACAAACCGTTTTTTTTGTGTAATGGATGACATTGCGGATAATTATCTTTAAGTCTACGTTTCTGTGGTCTTCGGAGCTGGATTTGAGTTGCTCTGAAAAAATAAACTAGAGCTCCTCAAACTTCTTAAGGTTGACTGCTCCGAAAATTTCTAGAGCTGAGGTGTTTGGCTGGCTCCGCTCCGCTCCCAGCTGGAGCTCGCTCCGGAGCCATGCCAAACACCTCCTAATTGTGCACCAGATACGAACTCAGATTCAAGATAGCCCTCACGCATTCTGCAAGAACATCATAATAGTTCAATTATTTTTAAAAAGATGTATCGCTATTTTCAAAGTTCTGTTTAAGTTTTTATAATTTTAAAAGCAATGCAAATGCGTCAAATGAAAATAAATTTATATTTCTGCTGCAGATTACGAAAGAACAAAACGTGAAAACGAAAATGAAAAGGCTTTTTATTTCAAGTAGTATATAGGCCTCTTGGTGGGCTGGAGAGTGGGTCGAGTCTCGGGCTCTCTCGCGAGGTGGGCTGTTTGTCCCCCATCAGTGCACCGCGATGGCACCTTAATTTTTGTTCATTTATTATTATTTTTCTCGTAGGAAATGCTGGCTAAAATTGCTTCCCGCTCGGCTCCTCCCTCAATTCCGACACCGACTCAATCTCGAATCCCCAATCCAATCCCCAATCGATCTCCTCGTTAAACCCTAGAAGACATTGGCCCTCGACTCCACCACCGCCCAGCACTGCCACTGCTCCTGGGTTTATCGGCGGTGACGGAGCAGCGCCAATCGACGGGAGCGAGCGGCGAGTACTCGGCACGTGGCTCCACGTCATTCGGCGCGGCCGCATCGGATCGGAGTGGCCGCGATCGGACTGGGGGTGGCCGCGTTACCGACAACCCATGCATTTGACGTCCTCCAAGAGCATTTTGATCTCGTGTGAGCAATCTCCACTCTCCTCCCTTCCCCTCCCCTTCCCTCCCGCCCCACCACATCGCTTTGATTTGTTATTATTCTTGAGTGAATTCGAGCCAAATTAGGGATACGTACTTTTAGGCGCGTTTTGGATAGCGTTTGTGCTCTTTCTTCTCGATTGGCTTCTTTGGACTAGGTAGGAGTGCATGGACTAGGCTTAGGTGTTCCTCGTTGTATTTGTTTCGTATAGTTTGTCTTCTGTATAAAGAAGCTCATGGTTCTATGCTGCGTGTCACCATATGCTTGATTGTTGTTTGCGGCACCTCAAGTTTGTCATTGTGCTAGATTGCTGTTACTGATTATATTTTATCTTTCTCATCTTCCTCTGTGATATAAAGCCTCACTTTCTTATAAAAGAAAGGAAATCAAAGCAGCATATGTACATGACTCTGAATTTCTAGACCATAACATCCTGCTTAAGGACAGAACAAACTGATCCATGCTAGACCAACAATTTTTCTCACTTTTTTTTTTTTTTGATAAATGGCTGACATGCCGTATGCGAGATGAATTTAGTTTGAACGAACAGTTATAAATGAACCACACTTGAGAAGAGACCAAAAAAACATAACCCATTTGTAGTCTGGTTAGTGCAAATCATGATACTAATCTTATTATTCTGTAATTCAGGGTGGACAAAAGATTTAAGTTACAATGGCTGATCAGGGTGCTCAGGACGAACCAACACCGGATGAGCCAGAGCCAGCACACGATGAGCCAGCACAAGACGAGCCAGCACCAAGGGTAAGCAATAAACATATTGAAAATTTTAGGGGGCACTGGAAAGTAGAAAGAGTAACATCATATAATGTTATATACATTTATTATTCCATCCATTGAGGAATGTAACTGAAACATTGTTGATATTTTTTCAGAACACAGTCACCACTTCATTGGATGGTGATGAAGAGCAAGTCCTGGGTAATTACAGAAGATCTATAGGAATTTTCGCTGTTGGAACAGATTATGGGGAACCCGTGTTGATGTGAGTGGTATATATGGAAATCAAAGAGAGATGTACACCACCCCACGAGCTGGTACCTTTTACCATGCTGTGAGATCTAGAGGTAGAGTGCTAGTATTTGTGATACAAGGAAGACCTGGCTGGCTTGTTGGGTATTATGGTAGAAATGGTACCATTCAATTGAGGCTCAAAGATCAGAGTGAGCCCTATATGAGAGGTAAAAATTGTCACATATTATCTTTCACGGGCAATCATAGATGTCTGTCAGGTGGATTTCCTGGACACACCCAGATTGGTATCCACGTTTTGCGACAAGCTTTTGACGTATTGTGGGAATACAGAGGAGGAAACCCTGAACCTACTGGTCTTAGGAAAGCGATTGGCATATTTGTCATTTATCTATGTGAGGCTGCCAAAATACAGCCCATTCTTGATCGAGTATGCCTTTCCTTTGTGGACCAAAGCGTAAGTCGGCTCGATAGTGGAAGTGATATGACACTTGATACATGTTGTAAAAACTGGAGTAAGCTCAGCGAAGAGGGTATGTCAGATATTCACAGACACCTTACTGCTACCCCTAATGCTGATGATGAACAAGAAGGTGCTGCTCATATCAACAATCATGGAGTAGAGATAATAAGCACAGAAGAAGATATACATCAGGTGGTTAGAATCTTGCATCGAGATGGGTTAGACGTTGGTGTTTTCAGCCATGAGCCTAAACCTGCTCCTCCACGTTTTTGGGAACCAATAGAACCAGGAAGCAGCGATAGTGACAGTGATTTGGTACCTGAAAATAATAGTGATGATGATGATGATGATGAGGGTGGTGACGAAAGGAAAGGTGAAAGGAAAGGCAAGAAGAAGAAGCATGTGAGAAGCAGAAGGATGCAGCAAGTTCACAAGTTAACATCTGAGAAGAAAAGAGTTGCAGGTGGCAAGCCCGTCAATTTTCCTGACAGTTTGATGAATCAATGGCACACTGATCCGAGACAGAACTTCATATTTGCGGACAAAGAAAATGTGATCCCTGCCAATATGTTGACAGCTCCACTCTCAAGGCGGACGTTTGAGCATGTTGAATCTTCAGAAAGACCAGTAAGTATTCTTGTTCAGATTTTACACTATTTTCATAATTTGTTTCTCTGAAGTGTGAAACTGATTCCACTGTTCTACAGCACAAGAGGTTAAAAACTGGCTGCCTTGGCATGGAAGAGAACACAATGATCTTCATCCCAGACATCCATACAATTCTGGATGATGAATCTAGGAAGTTGCTAATTCAGCTTAAAGAAAGAAGAGGGACAGAGCTCATTGTACCATCAATTGGTCAGTAACTAGTGTTTATTGCTCTCTACTGCTGCATATTATTTCTTATAATACTATAAGCATATTTGGACGAGGAAATAAAGCAACTGAATCATACCACCTCAATTATACTATTTTTGCCCATGATTATCTACTGCAAAATAATAATAATTTCTTGTTTTGATTTTCTAACTGAAAAAAACTATCAAGTGAATTACTAATTATCATGATAGGCTATTTTATTGAAACTTGTTTTTTCTTTCAGTAATCAAGGCATTAGAACGTTTGAAAGAGCAGGACATTTTTTCTAGAAGAGAGTCAAAGGCTGCTTATGTGCTCAAATGGCTCGAGGAGTGCATAGCAAGTTGCTGGATTCATGTGTCACCTTCTAGAAAACACGTCCAAGTGGAAGGAGTTACAGGCAGCTTCTGTAATCTGCAGAATCTTTCCTTCACTGCAATTGGTGATATGACTCCAGAAATTGAAGATTGTGTGTTGGAATGTGCTCATCATTCCAAGAAAGAAACAAGTGATGCAGCTGTCATCATTTTGTCTGACAGCAGCAGCCTGAGTTTGAGAGCTAAGGAAGAGGTAGGACATGTTCTACCAAAGATGCTGCGTTTATATCTGTATTAATGTAAATCTTAAACACCTGGCGTTTCTTTGCAGGGTCTACTTTGCGAGAGGGCAAAAGACTTCTGTTCTACTCTCATGTGTTCGTTTTCCAATAGCTTCGGATCTAGCAAGTTGGTTCCAGTGCACAAGGAAGATTCTAAGGGGCTGCGGATACTTTGTGACAATTCATTGCTTGGTAACAAACAGTGATTTTGGCATGACCTGGCGGTTGATTTATAGCCAATTTTGTTGTGTATATGGTTGCAGGCACACTGTACAGATATGGATGTAGTACTTGGTTACCATGCTATCTGCTCACGTAGTACTAGAATGAATTAGTATAAATGTGGTCAAGTTTTACTCTGAGCACCGGATGCATTCCCCTCCTGTCTATTTCAATCACTTGTAGAGTTGTGATCCTGAGTGGAATGTGTGCACGGTTGTAACTGTGAGTGAAAAATGAAATCAAGATTTGTGGTATGTAACTGCTTCCTTTGGAATGGTATCTGGAGGTTAATTCTGGTGTGAACTTTTGCTCCGTTTTTTCATGAAGCTTTAGCACACTGATATGTTCTGTGACAGATAAAAGGGGCTTTATTTGGTTGGAGACTAGGAGCAATGTGCCTTTTAAATTGATCTATATAATTGCCATCGCCTGCAACGTTTTGCCATTGCTAGGTCGTCTCCAGGTCTGAGAAAAAGAAACCCGTCGGTGCAATTGCAGATTTGCAGCTCCTTCACGAACAATCCAGCTGCCCAGCAGTTCGGTGATGGGTATTTATTCGGCTACTCCTGCATTCTGAAGCACTTCCTTCTCGTTTCACGATCCGGGTCCTCTGCAGTGGAGGTAAGAAATCAGACGGTGTGGCCCGGGGCTCCTTCCCGGAGTTCGAGCTGATGCTGCGGGCCTTGTACGCGAGCAAGGACCACGACGCGGTCGACGAGGTGTTCGACGAAATGCTCGTGCGGGGGGGGCTCGTCCCGGGCCCGCGCTCTGCGACAGGGGGCGACCTGCCCGGTGCGCGGGGGATGGTGGGCTGCGCCGGCGGGCGGCTGGACGTCGCGGCGTTCGGCGCCGTGGTCGCCGGGGACGCGGGCGCGGCGAGGGAGGCCTCCTCTGGACATGCTCGCTCCAAGGAGGGGACTGAGGTGGGACGCGGCGGTGCTGGCTGAGATCGATGATCGGCGTGCCGTGGGAGCTGCTGTTGGAGATCTTGCGTGACGGGTGCCGTGGACGCGTCGGAGTTCAGGCAGCAGCTGATCGGAGGTGGTGGATCCAGCATTGTGCGACGACCACGAGGAAGAAGGTCCGTGTGCTACTGCCAACGACCAATGGAAGGCGTTTCAGCTTCACACCGGTCTCTGCTGCTGCTATTACGGTTCGGTCTTCAGCCCAATTATCAATCCAGCCCAGCCCAGACACTCCTATTCAGTGGGGTCCACCTGGCAGCCAACACAGCAGAACCTCTCTCTCACTCTCTCACTCTGCTCTAGGGCGGGCTATGGACCGCGGAGGCGCGGCGCCGCCAGGGGCCGCCACGAGCCCTTCCCCGGCTCCCGGCGGAATCAGTAAGTTGCCAGACCTCACCCCCTCTCTGCTCTGCCATTCCCTCACCTCTGGTCGATTCGCTCAATTTCTTCGCCTCTCTGCGAAATTGCAACCTCGGTTCCTCGCGCATTTTGTTTATCCCTCCTCGTCACATTCGTAAAATAGTAATTCACTTAATTGACGCCCGATTTCTATCTACTTGTGTAACTTGTAACCGAAGATTGCTTACTACATCAACTGTGAGGGGAGAGGCTTTTCCAAATAAACTCAAAGCTTCCATTTTCTTAGCTGCCGTGTGCTTTGATTTTGCCGGCAGGGGTTGAGAACTGCTACGTGTTCAAGAGCCGACTCCAAGAGTACGCGCAGAAAGCCGGCCTTCCTGCCCCGGAGTACCACTCCCTCAAAGAAGGCCCGTCTCATGAACCCATCTTCAAGTCCACGGTGGTCGTCAACAACACCAAGTACGAGTCCCTGCCGGGGTTCTCCAGCCGCAAGGCTGCAGAGCAGTCAGCCGCCGAAGTCGCGCTCATGGAGATAGCACAGTCCGTGCCAGCAACTAAAGGCATCCGAGCAGTTGTAAGTTGCGCTTGTGGAGATGGTCAATTCCATACCACTAGCTCTTTGTTATCAATTTTTTGAGTGATGTTAACTAGTTTGACTGCTAAGCTAGCAGTATCTTAAGATGATCAAGATCTTAATATTCTTCTCTTCTCTGTGATTGTTTGTGAACGGTGGGTGATGCTGCTGATTGTGCTATATTCTTCTAATGAATATGGTAGGGAATTACATTAGCTCCTGGCTATGCATTGTATATCCTCTTAACATAGATGGAAATTAGTAAGGAAGATGCTTCCAAATTTAGCTCTGCTCTGGTTCTGAACCAAAGACCACACATAGTTCACAATAAGAGTTTTAAAAAATGAATACCAAGTCCAAAGGTTCCCTTTAAAGAGTCTAAGGATTTGTTGATTCTTAGGAATTAGGATTACTACATTAGAATAACAGTGCAGTAGTATCTCTTCTTGATTCGGTGCTTCTTCAATATAGTTGGGAGTTAGTAATGAAGGTGCTTGCAAAACTTAGTTCTGTTCAGTTTCTGAACCATTGGCCACACATAGTTCTCAATATGTGTCCTTTGATACATCTTGATTGAAATAAATTAGAATAATAGTGCAGTATCTTTAGTTCTTTGGAATTATTGGTATGACTAAATTAGAATAACAGTGCAGCATCTCTTCTTGATTGATGTGTTCCTTTCATACATCTTGGTATGCTTTGCAGCAAGAAACTGGGCTATGCAAGAATCTTCTTCAGGAGTATGCCCAGAAGATGAATTACGCCATTCCATCTTATGTTTGCACTAAACAAGCTTCTGGAGTTGCTCCTTTTATATGCACTATTGAGATTGGTGGCATACAATATATTGGTGCTACAGCTAGAACTAAGAAAGAGGCAGAGATAAAAGCTGCTCGGACCGCTCTTCTTGCAATCCAGGGTAATTTTTTCTATTCAGTCCAGCAGCATTCATTGCGCAAATGTATTTGTCTTCTTCAGGTGCTAACTTAAGATTTGGTCATTAATGGGCAATTTTTGGTGCAGGTCGCTCAGAGGGTTGCGCAAATGGAGCCACAAAATACATTGTTGTTCCTGGGCAAAGGCAGGTTAAAGAGGCTGAGAAAAAAACAATTCAAACCCCAAAACCGCTTAAAGTCAGGAGAGGTGGTTTCAGGAAGAAATGGAACAAGAGGAAATTCATGAGGAAGACAGACCAAACTGTTGATGATGAAAATGATGGAGGTAAAATGGCTGGGCATGCTCATGAATCTGATGCCCAGATGCAGGCAATAATACCAGAGGAGCCATCCACCAACACCACAACGGCACAACCTGCTGAGGAAGTTAATAGAGTAGAACATGAGCTGCTTTTAGATACTACGATGATGCAATGTATAGGGGAAGGTACAATTGCAGAGCAGGAGCTTCCCAGTGGCACTGCAGCAACACTGCTACATGATGACGAAGCTAGAAGAGTAGAACTGGAGACATCTAGAGATACTGCAATAACATATCCTAATGAGGAAGTTAGAATTCTAAAGCAGGAACCGTTCTGTGACACTGCAATGTTGCAAACTGGTGAGGAAGCTAGGCTAGTGGAATCAGAACCACCAAGAGATATGGTGCAATTTAATGATACCTTGATTCTGCAATCCTGCAACCTGGTGAATAGTGCTGAAATGATGAACTCGGATGAGGAAGGTAGAAGCTCCGGTCAAGAATCACTGAGCTTTTCTGTACCATTGCAACCTAATGGGGAAGCTACCAGTGTAAAGGAGGAACCACCGGGCAATACTGCAACGATGCAGATTGAGGATGGAACGAGGACCATGGAACAGGTTCCACCAAGCAGTGATGAATGGGTGCAACCTCATGAGGAAGGACCTAGAGTTGAGAACAGCAAATTTATCTGTGAACACTGACCAAAACTCAGAATATGCATGCATTGCTGAGGAAAACAAGTCCCCGGTAGATTTATGAGCACAAAAATTGTTGTGGTCGCCTTAAACAATAATGACCTTCCAATGGTACTAGCGTATTGGCACATGTAGAAGTAGCTATTTTTAGAGATAATTCTTGTATCCTGAAAAAATAAATGCAAGCGTGTGAACTGGGCAGTTCATATTTGCCGTGTTAGATGATTGTACCCCCAATAGTGTCTCAGCTTATACAGCTCTATTTTTAAGCAAAGTGAATTTGATATTTCTGTTCCTGCTATCTTTTAAATTTGCTGAGCTGGTAATTGGGTAAAAGTTGATAAAGGCCAAAAACAACAGAACCATTTTCAGTATTGTGTGTAACAATCTGTAACTAACTGTTCTGCAAAACTGTATTCACAATTGACATTCACAGCTATATCTAAAATGACTCCTTACCCTAAATTAGCTATTCTGTTGTGAGCACTAACCCCTATAGTTCTGTTATGGGCAGGCCTTTGGGCCGTGGTACTGTAGCAGCCTGATTCACTGTAGCATCACGGTTAGTTAGAATTAGGGCCAACTCTACCTCTATATAAAGAAAGACACGACAGTCATTTGGAATCAACCAATCAATCAATAAAAAAATAATTCTCTCAATCCTCTAATATCTCCCAAGCTCTAGGCAAAGCATAAGGCCTAATTATCCTTACCCATTACATCTGGTATCAGATTGTCAAGGATCCCTTCCTATGACTTTTGTTGCCAATTTACCACCAAAATCATACTCTGATATGAGCCTTAGAAAATTGATCGATTTGCTTAAGGCATGACTAGAAGCAAAGGAGGAGTTTGCCAACCATGCAGCACTGCTGGCCCAACCTGTTATGGTTGTGCCCGCAGCAAAAGAGACGAAGGTTGAATGTGCAGCAGTGCTGGTCCAAACTATTGTGGTGGTGCCACAGGCGGCGGCTACCCATTCATCCTCGCTGTTTTTGGCTGCCCCATATGTACCCATACGGAGGAAGAAGACAAAGAAGAAGGTTACTGCTGCACCATTGCGACAATCTCCAAGTCGACGACCAATGGCGTGCCTCTGGTTGTGTGGAGCACGGCGAAAATGCACACATAATCCTTGCACTCATCCTGCAGCCATCCAATACAAAAGCAAGAGAAGCATCCATACTGCTCCCTGCTGGTTCCAAATGAAATCAGCAAATTCATCAACATCAAATAGCACAACGAGCTCACTTCTTTCACCTTGGACTATTGCTGCAAGCAGGGTGCTGATCTTTGTGTAGCAGCACCGAAGCCAAACTATCCTATCGTCATGGGGATACCAAGGTTTGCAGCCATGGTCTCCACCACAGCTCGAGGGCGAGCTGTCTTCGAAGGAGGGAGGAGATGTTATGGGCAGGCTTTGGGCCGTGTTACTGTAGCAGCCCGGTTCAAAGCGTCACGGTTACTATAGAGTCGTCCTTGCTTAGCCGTCAAGTTAGGTTAGTTAGAATTAGGGCCAACTCTACCTCTATATAAAGAGAGGCATGACAGTCATTTAGAATCAACCAATCAATCAATAAAGAAACAATTCTCCCAATCCCCTAATATCTCCCAAGCTCTAGGCAAAGCATAAGGCCTAATTATCCTTACCCATTACAAGTTCCCTATGTGCAACTTCCTTGAATGGTTAAATCTCCACGCTGCTGGAACCTTGCACCTTCTGCACTTAGATACTCGGCCATCCTCCTGGTATCCTCTGCTGACTGCCATTCTCCATCTTCTGCGTAGACATTCGACAGCGAAACATATGCACCATCACTGTATGGCATCATTCTCAGGATATGCTCTGCAGCAAGCACACCGAGTTCTTTGTTCTGATGAATCCGGCAACCGTTCATCAGTGACCTCCAAACTGCAGGCCACAGCTGAAACGGCACAGACTCAATAACGCCTTTTGCTTCCTGAAGGAGACCTTTCCGCACCAGAAGATCGATTAGGCAAGCATAGTTTGCCCTTGTTGGATTCATGCCTTGTTCAAACAACATGGAACTGAACAGAAGCTTCCCCTGCTCGACTAGCCCAAGATGGCTGCACGCTGAAATGACAGCGACAAACGTTGCTGGTGTTGGAGCCAGCTGAAGGTTTGCCATCAATTGGTAGAGACCGAGGGCTTCTTCAATCAGGCCATGGTTAGCATAGACTGTCAGCATGGTGTTGTACAGTATGGCATTATCGGTTTCTGATGAAACAGTAGTGCACTTTCTACAGCAGAAATATCACCACACTTTGCATAGGCATCAACCAAAGCACTTGCGACGCAGAAGTGCCTGCTGTGCCATGTCCTGAAGACAAGCGAATGGATGCACCTGCACTGCCTGATTAGTGCGGAATTTGCGCAGGCATTCCGGATGCTAGCCAAGATGAACTCATCAGAATTCTTTGAGCAATCACTTCTGAACAAGTTGAAAAAGTAAACGACCTCACCGGTCATGCCATGCTTCAAGAATGCTGAGATGATAACTCCTCACGACACCAAATCTATCTTGCCACCATCCTGAATGACTTTCAGTGAACTCTGAACCCAACCAGAGGATGCCATTGCTTTGAATATTGAAGTTGAGACAAACTCACATGATGCAAATCCATGTTTCAGAATACATGCGTGGATTTGAATCCATGTTCCTCGTGTCGTGAGCTTGTTGAAAGGCTGACAAAACAGCTGAATAAGTGACCTCATCAGATCTTTCCCCGAAGCAAAGCAAGCTGCAGAAGAGCCTCATCACATCTTCAGAATAACAGTGCAGACCATAACCTGCAATTATCTCATTCCATGTCACAACATTTCTGACACTAATATTCGAGAAGAAGCCATATGCATTGTTGATCAATCCACATCGAGACAGCATGTTGGCATTTGCTCACGAGAACATTGTCAGAGTATCCATTACAGAAGGCAAGGCCAAAGATCTGCAGGCCAAGGGAGGAGTCCTCTGTAGTCGCACTCAGCCTCAACATGACACTAAAAGTAACTTGATTAGGCTTACAACCAGATCTTAACATATCGACAAAGCATGCTGCAGCTGGTCTCTCATCCTCATCATGTGCTATACAGGATATGACTGTGTTCCAGGAAACAATATCCTTCTGCCGAATCTTACAAAAGATAGCTATGGCAGTTTCATTCAGACACGGCATTGCCTTCCAGCATGCCGTGTCTTCGCGCCATATGTTGCCAAACACTCGCTCTGCAGGAGCTACACGCCCATTTTTGGCATACATGAGCAGCAGAGAGCTCCCACAAAAGGATTGCCATCAAGGCCAACTTTTGCAGCAAGGCCATGAAGCGAATGACCGAGCTTTCCATGTGCCATGGACTGACAAGCACCAAGTGCGGTGGCGAGAGGGAATTCGTTGGGGGCAGAAGCCGCTTCTGACCATGGAAACAAACATCCCAGACCGAGGTCAGGCGCGCCATTGCGCATGTAGCCGGACACCATGGCCGTCCAAGACACGAGATTCGGGTGTGCATTTCGTCGAACACGTTCAGAGCACAGTCAAGAACGCCGCGCCTGGAGTAGGAGATGAGGAGGTCGTTCGTGGTGAAGGCGTCACCGGCCATGGCGAGCTTCACGGAGCGTGCGTGGATCTTCGTTTCGCACCCACATGTGGTGGCGAGGTGGAAGCCGGGGAGCAGGAAGCGGCGGCGAGAGCATCATCATCATCTCCTTCCGCTGGCAGCCAGGTTCACGGGCGCCATTCCTGCCGCAATATGCCGCCTCTACGCTGAAATCAGCTCTACGAGTTCCCAGACATTGGAATGGATCATGGAGCGAGAGCCTAGTCGCCAGCGTTCTTCCGTCAGCAGCGGCGGCATCGCCGGTGTTCATCGCTGCTTTGTTCCGTCGGGCCCAGACCAGGAGAGGTGTTCATGTTATAGTGGAGATATAGTGGAGAGTAGTGGGTGTATGAGAAACATCTTTTACTTTTTTAAATAGTGGGAGAAAGAGGGTGTCTTTCTACCGTTGTATCTATGTATCTTGTAAGCAACTTTCTGTAATATGAGAATTATTTTCGTGCTTAAGATATTCCTCTCTTTCTAAATCGAATTTCTCTTTTTCTCTATTTTCGGAGCTATTTTCGTGGTAATTTTTGGTCTTCTTTTTAAATGAATTTTTGGGTCGGATTTCTTGAGAAACTTGTTGCTATGATGAGTTAGAACAATCCTATATGGATCCTTGACTGAACCAATAGCTCTAGCACCTTCGATTTGAAGGATTTCTCAAGTTTCCTCTTTTTGATGTTCTTGGCACAAGATCTGAAATTCGTAATGATTCCTTGAGTCAATCGATTTGATCTTCTAGGATTAGGGTCGTGATGTATTGAAGATTCACTGATCTAAAAATCGTATTATTTGGAGTTCGTTTGATTAGTTTTTATCCAAGTTTTTGCCTAATCCCGAAACCTTTTCCGGTTCTGTCGGGGTCGATCGGCACTGCCGGTGGGTCATCCGAACCCCGCACCAGCACTACCGATGGCCAGACCGCCACTGCTGATGCATTCTGTCTGCTGCTTTTGAGACTCCCTCACCGGCACTGCCGATGGGTCTTACCGACACTGCCGATGTGCCAATCGGCACTGCCGATAGTTTTGATCGGCACTGCCGATGGTAGTCCAATGTCGCACTATCTTGAGTGTTTTGAGTTCAATTGGTATCAGAGCAGGTTTGATCACTAGTTGACCTTCACCGGCTTTGTGATCCGAAGGCGACATGGAGAAGCGTGCGATCAAGCTTTGGGTGTTCGATGGAGAGAATATTCCCTACTGGAAGTCATGAACCAAGGCTTATCTCTTAAGCCAAGGACGTGTAATTTAGGAGATCGTGGAGCAGGACTATGCCATACCGGACGACCTCAACACCGCGCCAGTAGGTGAGTTAACCAGGTATGAAAACAACTCTAAAGCTGTCAATATCCTGCTTTCTGCTCTAGGTAGGAATGAACATGACCGTGTTGCTCATCATGACACTGCACACGCTATTTGGGCAAAGTTGTGCACGTACCATGAGGGTATCAATCAAGTCAAGTCTATGCGTAAGGATTCTTACAATAGACAGTACCAAACCTTTGCACAAAAACCTGGCGAGTTACTAGATGACACTTTTTGTAGGTTTGAGGCTATTGTATGCAACTTGCGGTCTTATGGTAACCTTGTGTACACTGATAACGATAGAGCTAAGCAACTGCTATATTCACTTGATGAAAATGCTTGGAGAGTTAAGATTTCTGCACTAGAAGAAACTGCTAATTTCAATACCCTGGACTGTGAGCAGCTGTATAGCAAGCTAAAATCTCATAAACTGTCTAGGAAGTCTCATCCTAATCTTGCTAATCCTGCTTCCAGCATGGCTTTGCTTTCTAGCTCTCAGAAGGGTAGTCACAGTGATGCTTCTTATGGAACTAACCCCTCACTTGATAAGTCTTCTTTAGAGTTTGCTCTTTCTTCTCTTGTTGCAGCTTCTGATGAACAGATGGAGTGCATTGATGACGAGGAGCTATCCTTGCTCACAAGGAAGTTCAGCAAATTCTACAAGGAGAGAAGAGGAGGTGGTTCAAGAACCTGCTTCGAGTGTGGTGGCCCGGGACACTTAATTGCTGAATATCCTAAGAAGAAGAAGAAGGCCGGGTACCATGACAACAACACTGAAGATTTTAAGTAGAAGAAGAACCGCTTCTATAAGAAAGGCAAGAACTCCAAGAAGTTCGCCAAGGCCATTGCACGCGCCTGTGTTGCCGCCTTGAGCGATGTCGACCTCATATCAAGCGATGGCCTTATAAGCTCTGAGGAGGACGTTGAGAAGCCACGAGTCAAGAGGAAGAACGACTTCACCGGGCTTTGCTTCATGGCAAAGAACGACCATGACACCGACTCTGACTCCGACTCTGACACAAGCGAGTTACCTCCCACTCTTGATGAGCTCTCTTCTGAAGTTGATCATTTGCGTGATGTTCTGCTCATGCAAGATGATAAGCTTCGTAGCGCTGTTCGTGAGAATAGAGAGCTTAAGTCTAAATTGGAGACTGTTGAGTATGAGATCACTTCGCTTAGGTCTAAGCTTGCTAGAGATGACATTGTTGCTGAGTGTGAGTCTTATCAAGTTGTGATGAATGATCTCGCACAGAGGGAAAGTGTGCATACTCAAGTTGTCAGTCAGCTTGAGAGTGCCCTTAAAGAGCTTGATGAATTCAAGGCTAGACCAACTCTTTTGGGTGCATGTCAAAAGTGCCCCAAGCTCACTAGTGAGTTGACAGCTCAAACCCTCAAAGTCAAAGAGCTCGAGTCCAAGCTGTTAAATAAGACTCGCTCTAAAGTTCTTCCACCACCATGTGAAGTGTGTGTTTCCCTTAAGGACAAGCTTGTAATCACTAGGAAGGAAAACAAAGTCCTAGTCTAAGACAATGACTATCTTGTTTCTAGGCTCCAAAGAAATCTAGTGAGTAAAGAGAAGATTGAGAGTGACTTGGCAAGAGTCAAAGAAAGCGCTAATAGGTCAACCTACAACTTGGGCTTGGGATTTGAGAGGTGTGACAAAGAGAGTGAAAATATGGGTAAGTTTATGCCTAGCTCTAGCTACAAGGATGAGGAATAATCCATCAAACCCACTGACACATATTATCCACCTAACCTCAATCCTTCCTTCAACCCAAAGCAAGCTGAGAAGTCCAAACCCAAACCCACTGTGCAAGCTAAGCCTAAACATGAGAGTGTCTACATTTGCATGTTCTGTGATCGTAAGGGTCACTTGGATGAGTACTGTTATAGGCGTAAGAGGATTGAGAGGATGCAAGCTGAGTTAACTAGGAATGTGCATGATTTTGATGGTTTTCAGTCTCGCTCTTTTTCTTGTGCCTATCATGGACAGGGTCATTCCTCATATGGCTTTGATTCATGAAATAGAGGCTTTGCGCAGCAGCTCTTTGCCGCCCCACGTTTTCCCCATCGTGGTGAGCGTCGCTCCCGTGGATTTGGCTTTCACACATATGATTTCTATCCTCACAACCACAGGTTTGAGTCGAGACGCTTTGACAGGCCATGTTTTCCCCATCATGGTTCTCGTCCCATACGTTCGAATGATAATGTGCAAAGAACTGTGATGACTACTACCGGTCCTATGGTGAAGTGCTGGATTCCCAAATGCTTTTTGACTAACCCCAACACTGAGCCATCGATTTTTCCTTCTCATTCCTTGTAGGCAGCAGGTGGAGGCCTGGAGAACAAGTGGCTAATGGACTCCGGGTGTTCACGCCACATGACCGAAGATGCAAAGTGGTTCTCCAGCCTCACTCCCTTGAAGCGACGGGAGTATGTGACCTTTGGAGATGACAAGAGAGGGAGAGTGAAGGCAAGAGGCGCGGTAAAGGTAAATAAAAAAATTCACTCTCAAGGATGTTGGTTTGGTTGAGCATCTCAAGTATAATATCTTCTCTGTCTCTCAGTTGCTTGATGTTGGTTTAGAAGTGCGCTTTAAAAAAAATGCTTCTTATGTTCCTGATTTGAATGGTTCTTTGGTTTGTGGGATTTCTAGCATTGGGAAGGTTTTTCAAGCTGATTTTGTTGTCTCTCCTTGTTCTCACAAGTGCTTGTTTGCTCAGTCTTCTTCTGAGCTCTGGAAATGGCATAGGAGACTAGGTCATATGAGCTTTGACTTGCTTTGTCGCTTGAGTGGCCTAGGTTTGATCCGAGGATTGCCTAAGCTCAAGTTTGATAAGGATTTGATTTATGCTCCTTGTCGTCATGGAAAAATAATTGCCGCTTCTCATCCACCAATTAATTTGGTGATGACTGAATGCCTTGGAGAGTTGCTTCACATGGACACTGTTGGTCCTTCTCGGGTTCGTTCGGCGAGTGGGA
This sequence comes from Eleusine indica, assembly GCA_030378355.1. Lineage (NCBI taxonomy): Eukaryota > Viridiplantae > Streptophyta > Magnoliopsida > Poales > Poaceae > Eleusine > Eleusine indica. The sequence goes on from CM059494.1 coordinate 55,822,592, forward strand.
AGTGGTATGTTCTTGTGATTGTTGATGACTATTCTCGCTACTCTTGGGTTTACTTTCTTGAGAGCAAGGATGAAATGTTTCATCACTTTCGGAGCTTAGCTTTGAGGTTGTTCAAGGAACTTCCTGGTGCATTACGAGCAATTCACGGTGATAATGACACCGAATTCAAGAACTCCTACTTTGATGCTTTCTGTCTTGAGCATGGTATTGAGCATCAGTTTTCAGCACCTCGTGTCCCTCGGCAAAATGGTGTGGTTGAAAGAAAGAACAAAACCTTGGTGGAAATGGCCCGGACGATGCTCGATGAGCATAGGACTCTGGGGCGGTTCTGGGCTGAGGTCGTTAGCACTGCTTGCTATGTTTCCAATTGGATTTTCTTACGCTCAATTCTTAATGTGACTTCCTATGAGCTACGCTTTGGGACAAAGCCATCAGTTTCTTATTTGTGTGCCTTTGGTTGCAAGTGCTTTATTCTCAGGCGTGGCAATCTTGATAAGTTTGAGTCGAGATCTTCCGATGGCATCTTTCTTGGCTACACCCCTCATGGCCATTCCTACAGAGTTCTGAATTTAGAGACTAACACCATCGTAGAATCCTGCGATGTAACCTTTGATGAATCAAACTCTTGTGCAAATAATGTGATTGAGACTGTAGGTAACAAGGAGATGGAGGAGAGTATCTTTGTAGAAGAGTACCTACAGGGCTTGGATGATGACGATGATGAGTCATTCCATCCCACATCCGAGCTTGTTTCTGCTACTTCCACCACTCCAGCAGAGGGTCCAGAAGCTTCTACATCGACCTCAGCAGTTGTCAAGCCAGCTCCAGCCATGGTTGAGGGGGAGGTACGCTCTGAGAGAGAGGCTCCTCACCATATTCAACATCGACATCCACCTCAACAGATGATCGGTAATCTCTATGAGAGGACAACAAGGTCAAGGTCTGCACATCTCGCAAGCTTTCCTAATTCTCTTTTTGTTGCCACCTTTGAACCTCGAGATGTTGGACACGCATTATCTGATGAACATTGGGTTAATGCCATGCATGAGGAGTTGGAAAACTTTGAGAGAAACAAAGTGTGGACCCTAGTAGAACCTCCTGTTGGTGTCAATGTCATAGGAACCAAGTGGGTTTTTAAAAACAAGCATGGGGAAGATGGTGAGGTTGTTAGAAACAAGGCTAGGCTTGTTGCCCATGGTTTCAGTCAAGTGAAGGGCTTAGACTATGAGGAAACCTTTACTCCTGTTGCACGCATAGAAGCCATTAGGATCTTGCTTGCATTTGCTGCCTCTAAGGACATTAGACTCTACCAAATGGATGTCAAGAGTGACAACCACCTGGCTTTGAGCACCACAAATATCCAAACCGTGTGTACAAACTTCAAAAGGCTTTGTACGGGCTAAAGCAAGCACCTAGGACATGGTATGCTAGGCTTAAAACTTTCTTGCTAGAGCACGGGTATGTCATGGGGTGTGTTGAAAAAACCTTATTCACTCTAAAGCATGGTAATGACTCTTATGCCCTTGTATCCAGATTTCAGGAAGCTATGGAAAGTGAATTTCAGATATCGATGATGGGTGAGCTCACCTTCTTTCTTGGACTTCAAATCAAGTAGTGCAAGCAATGCACCTTCATACATCAAGCCAAGTACACGAAGGATATCTTGAAGAAGTTCGACATGGTCCATGTGAAGCCGTTGTCAACACCAATGTCCACAACAACGATACTTGACCCTGACGAAGACTGTGAAGCGATGGACCAAAGGGAGTACAGGAGCATGATTGGCTCTCTCTTATACCTGACAGCAACAAGACCCGACATACACTTTGCAGTGTGTCTTTGTGCTTGCTTTTAGACTTCCCCAAGGGTGACTCATCGCATGGCTGTTAAGCGCATTTTCAGGTATCTCAAATACACCCTTGAGTTCGGTCTTTGGTACTTTGCATCTTCATCTCTTGATCTTATTGGGTATTCGGATGCGGACTTTGCTGGGTGTAGAATTGATAGGAAGATCACTTCTGGTACTTGTCATTTCTTGGGTACTTCTTTGATCTGTTGGTCTTCTCATAAGCAGTCGAGTGTAGCCCAATCCACCACAGAGGCTGAGTATGTTGCAGCTGCTAGCTGCTGCTCACAAATCCTATGGATTGTGTCCACCATAAGAGACTATGGGTTAACCTTTAAGGGTGTTCCACTCATGTGTGATAACTCCAGTGCCATATGCTTAGCCAAGAACCCAGTCCTACATGGTAAGGTCAAACACATAAATATGAGATTCCACTTCCTGAGAGATAATGTTGAAAAGGGAGATGTTAAGGTCAAATACATCAACACCAAAAATCAATTGGCTGATATCCTTACCAAGCCCCTAGATGCTTTGAGATTTGCTTTTCTTCGGGGGGAGCTTGGTGTTTGCCATCCTTATGGCATCATTTGAGGGAGAGTTGGTGTTCTCTTGTATATATGTATCTTACCTTTTTGCATTGCATCTCATATGTAATATATGCATTGGTAGATAAGCTTTGATTCTTATGCTTTCTTGCATTTCTCTTTGCTATAATTAAGTTTGAGCTAAGTTGTATGGATGTGATAATAATCTCTCATGCTTAGATTTTCGAGATGGCTTGCTATAGACTTTTGAGCAACTTGCTAATCTTAAAGGTAAACTGAGCTTCTTATGAACCTTATAAACTAATCTTTTTAAGACTTGCTCACTATGTGTATAATTGCTTTTATCCCTGTCAAAACTTGTGTTGAGGCTAGTCTAGAGGATGTCTTGGCTTTGGCACCTTGTGTTTGCGAAATGGAAGACTTTACAAATGTTTAGCTCATGATGGAACATTATGGGAACGTGTGTTCCTTTTGCCGCAAAGGCATGCTCTTTTGTCTTGTGAATAAACCATGAATAATCTGCTAAGTGCTTTGATTAAAATAATTCTAAAATGCTAAATCCAAATACTATGACTTGAGGCCTCAGGGTGTTTGCCGTACACAATCGTGCAACCCTCCGTATGGATAAGAGAACACATGAGGATAAACAATAAACACTTGATCAAATGAGTCTCTGTTGCATATGTGAGCGTTTGTAAAGCTCATTTTCTGTGAAAGCTTGTTGCCCTGGTTGAGATTGAGACTGGCTAGTATCTTTTTGACTCACTTGATGCCTGTTTTGCCTTGGATGGGAGTAGTTATATATGTGGTGGTAGCTTTTCTCATGATAAGCAAATTTGATTCTATTTGAGCTAGTCGATCTTTCTGCTTAGCTTGTCTAGCTCTTAGAGCTTGTGTCTTGCTATCTATTTTTTAACTCTGCATGATTGTGAGCTATTTCTTTTACACTTTATGGCTCTATGGATATGATTAGCAAGGTAAAATGCTTGTTTGCATAATTGTTGAAGCTCTTTAGGTTTGCATTTTCATTCATTGCATGTTTATTCTTTTGCTTCTTTGATGAGTTCATTGTCAAAGGGGGAGAAAGTTGTGGGTCTTGCACAAATAATGCTAAGAAACTTAAAATAATCCATTTTGCATTACATGAGACCTACCACAAGTTGAGGGGGAGCATATCATGTCCTTAAGCGTTGTCTTGCGCTTTTCACACTCTTTGTGTCTCAAGTGGCTTTCTTTGTCAACTGTTGGTTTTGTGATCCCGCTTATGCTAGATGGCTACTTTTCACCTTTTCTTTGGGTTTGTCCATTTGGATGTGCTTATTCGGCTTTGCATTTCAATCTCTAATCTTTATGCATTTGGTGTTGTCAATGTACTCATCAAGGGGGAGATTGAGAAACCATGTGGATATGTGTCGTGGTATGCAATATCTAATGAGTAATTGACTTGAGCGTGTTGGTGTTTGAGTTGAAATGCGGGGATTTGAAAATTGCATGGGTTTGTGCATGTTGATGTTTTCACTAACCGGAGTTGATGGAGGTGTTGGAGAAGTTGTAGGAGATTATAAGTGTGTTTGCTTGTCTCATGATGTGTAGGTCACTGGAGTCGACTTGACGGTCAACGACGAGAGGATCGAGCACAAGTAGGAGACTTGGGGCCAGACAATCAGGAGGCCGGGTGAAGTCAAGGGTGATCCATACCGTACATATGGAGAGGCAAGAAGCACGGACCGTTTCGCTGTTAAGCCTCAAAACCGTGATGGTGATGAAGACGGCGTATTGACCAAGTCAAAGGTGATCGGGCGTCGGTGCAAGTAGAGGCTTCCAATGGACCGGAGGCGGGAGAGACTTGCCGACAAGGAGGATCACGGGACGAGGTGATACGCGTCATACGCGTCAAGATCAAGAAGTCACGCTTTGAGAAGCGTGTAAGGTGGTTTTTTCCGGTTTGGGCCCCAAAACCGGTGGTGGCGATTAGATGTGCATATGGCACCATCACGGAGCTTGCTTTAAGGCGAAGCAAAGTCGTGAAGGGCTTGAGGGCGTTCGGGCGATGAGGAGAGAGATGGACAAGTTTGCCCCTGGTGGTAGGTGGTAGTGTTAGGTAGGTCAAGGGTAGAGTGGTCATGTGAACAACCCCTAGGCCTATATAAGGAGAGGTAGGGCTGGTGGAAGAGGTGCCTCTCTTTCTTTAGCCTTGTGTTAGGTGTTCATCCAAAGTGCTAAGAGAGGTATTCATGTTATAGTGGAGAGTAGTGGATGTGTGAGAGACATCTCTTGCTCTTCCAAATAGTGGGAGGAAGAGGGTGGCTTTCTAGCCTTGTATCCATGGATCTTGTAAGCACCTTTCTATGATATGAGAATTATTTTCGTGCTCAAGATCTCCCTCTCTCCCTAAATCCGGAATTTCTCGTTTTCTCTATTTTCGGAGCTATTTTCATGGGAATTTTTGGTTTCCTTTTCGGATGAGTTTTTGGGTCGGATTTCTTGAGAAACTTGTTGCTATGATGAGCTAGAACAATCCTATATGGATCCTTGACTGAACCAATAGCTCTAGCACCTTCGATTTGAAGGATTTCTCAAGTTTTCTCTTTTTAGTGTTCTTGGCACAAGATCTGAAATTCGTGATGATTCTTTGAGCCAATCGATTTGATCTTCTAGGATTAGGGTCGTGATGTGTTGAAGATTTATTGGTCCAAAATCGCATCATTTGGAGTTCGTTTGATTAGTTTTTGACCAAGTTTTTGCCGAATCCCGAAACCTTTTCCGGTTTTGTCGGGGTCGATCGGCACTGTCGATGATTGGGACCGGCACTGCCGGTGGGTCATCCGAACTCCGCACCGGCACTGCCGATGGCAGACCGGCATTGATGATGCATTCTGTCTGCTGCTTTTAAGACTCTCACCGGCACTGCCGATGTGCCAATCAGCACTGCTAATGGTTTTGATCGGCACTGCCGATGGTAGTCCAGTGTCGCACTGTCTTTAATATTTTGAGTTCTCCTTTGTTCCGCTATGTTCTGCTGCTGTAGTTGATCATTCCTAGGATTAGCACATCACAAGTTGGTGTGTCTAGTCTTAGGGATCGGTTTAGAGGTTGGCTCGGATGATAATCGGAACATAGGCTAAGCTCTCGTGGAGAATTTTAATTTGCTCCCATTCAGCCCCCCCCCCCCCTCCCTCTGGTCGCCTTCTCGGTCCTTCAATTCCTTAATACAGGTTTGACTGACACTAAGAGCTTTCCCTATACAAAAACCAGTCTGCTATAGATAGACGAAAATGGACTAACTTTTTGCAATGAGTAAACAGGTTGATTTGTACGCCGACCTGTTGTGCATCTTAATCTATGCTTTGAATTGACAATTCTTGTTATGAGTGATGAAGTGCAGTGCTGGGCTGTCCTGAAATATTTCATCATTTATTTCGACTGTTCAAGTTCTGCTAAGCAAGATTCAAGATTGCATCTGTAGTTAGTAAATAAACAAACGTCACGGGCCCGGTCAAAAAATCAGTTTTGTGCCTCTTGTTGCTCCTTAGATTTTATTGAAACACGGAGACGCCTTAGTAGGAGTAGGCATCACGACTATGCTGATCACAATGTAAACTTCTTAGTTTGTCTCCTGTCCTTGTCTTTTGTATTTCTCTTCTGCTTAGAGCAGTCACAACGTATGCCCAAATCGAATCAATCGGTTCGTAAACCGAACCGAGTCACATTGTGGCAACCGAATCTTTGGTGTCAGAGAGGAAAAGCGAACCAAACTCCTGGTTTGAACCATGGTCCGAACAGTTAAATAAAAAAAAATATTTATCTGAACATCGTTGAGACGCAAAGAAACATATAGCCGGATGATTTGTTTAGTCTATTTTACTAGGATCCACCATACGGAACCAGCACTAGAGCGATCGAACACTGATTTAGCTTGTCGAACCTTAGACGCTCGGTTCAAAACAGCACTGCTGGTGCTCTTATGATTGAGAGGCCTGGAGATTTCTTTTGGGAGGGACCTACAATCCTTGAGCTATGCTTATCTAATGGTATGGGCACATGCCTTGAATTTGGTTATACACAGTATGTGAGCAATTTGTTTTTTCATATAAAAAATAGTCACGATGTACCATCCAAAGTGACTATCATGTATAGACAATTAGACATGATGCCCTATACCTTATATGGTTATTCTGGATAGAAAATTTTGCACTCACAATGTTTTTTTTTTCAAAAGACTTTCACTCACAATATGGTAGTGCAGTGGGAGAGAGAAGCAAGAATCGGAACGCCGGCAACAGCAATCCGATCAGGCGCGTGTGTCGTGTCAGTTTCGGATTCCGTTCTTGCGATGTGATTGATGAAATAAATAAAAGAAAGGCGGCCATGAGGCATCATCACATCAAACTTTCTCAGATCGAACAAGGACAGGCGGAAACTAAGCACCATCCCGCTGCTGCTGCCTCTTCATCAGAAATTCATCGATCACGACGACGGGCGGCGGCGCTTCCTGTGCGACCTAACCCAGCGAGCATCGCCGGACGACGCAGGACAGTGTAAGCTGGTGTACTCTCTGGACGGCCTCCTCGTGATCAGGCAACGCAACGGGCTCTTCATCGTCTGCAACCCCATCACCCGGCAATGGACCAACCTGCCGCCCATGGCTCCCGATCCCTGCTTCGTCGCCATCCACTGCGCTTTCTACTACTACTCCTCAACGTATCGCCTTCTGTGCCTCGGTCTAGAGCACGAAATGATGGAAGGTGCTGATGATCTGCTTTGGGGAAGGAAGCAGTCCTACTACATCCTGCAGGCAGGATCCGCCCGGCCTCGGCGTCTAAGCACGGCTCCTTGCACGCCCCCTCGTGTCATCTTACAAGAACCCCGTGCGGTACCGCAACACCCTCCACTGGTTCTGTCGGCATCCCGAGAGCACCACCACGGGAAAGATGCTCGCCTTCCATATCCCCTCCGAGACGTTCCGCCTCATGTCACGCCCACCACCGGATCATCATCATCGGCGGGCCACCACTAGCACCGGCGACGAAGACGAGAGGGTGCTGCTAGAGCTAGACGGGGAGCTCTGTGTCGCCGACATCATGGAGAGTAGTAGCAATACGTCACTGCTGATACATATCTGGGCCCTGCGAGACTACTACTGTAATGATTCCAGTTGTTGGGTGCTGCGCCACCGGCTTGAGCTGCCACCTCTGCCTGTGCCGCCGCCACCCAACATGGTGATCGCTGTTGGGACAGGAGCGATCCTCATCGGGAACCCCAACGACTACGATCGTGTAGCAACGCTGTACCTCATCAATGAGAAGAAGGTGCACGCGGAGATCCCCATGGGAACGCCAACGACCGCCTTCCGGCTCTTCAGCGAAAACCTCGTGCAGCATTCCTTCTTTCATGAATCGCCTCGCTGCCCTGATCTCGCCCACATCACATTCTCTTCTGACAACTATATATGATTAGACCTAATAAGCCATATCTTCTTCAATTCATTCTCTTTTTTGGATTATATATGGAGGCTGCTGTGCTAGTCGATGTAAGGAAGAGAACATGCACGCTGAATAAATAAATGATGAAGGTTCATATATGTTTATTTCATCCTGATGACAACGGTGGATAAACAATAATTCTTGTTACAAATAAAGGAAACAAATATATCATTGCCTAATCTTTCTTTCATGCTGTTCAGCAATTTTTGTCCATATATACAAATGTTAAAATATTACAAAGGTATACGGATGATGACAGGGGATGAAGGCGAGCAAATAAAATTGTTCATAACCCGTCAGGGCACGAGTCGTTTTGGTGTACTGTACTCTAGTACTAAAGTCAGGTGGAGCAGTGCCACCACGACTGCCATGCCTTGTGGTGGGCGACGTACGTCCGGCGGAGGAGGAAGATATATATATACTATGTCGCATCTGATTGTAGGCGGCAGAACACAGGGAGGGACCTCCTCCTGCTGCTGCTCCGACTTGTCGATTTTTTTCGTGGGCGCGAAGCTCCACGCGCGCTCCGTGATGCTCGCCATGGCCGGCGACGCCTTCACCATGAACCACCTCCTCGTCTCCTACTCCAGGCGCGGCCGGCCTTCTTGACTGCTCTGAACATGTTCGACGAAATGCACACCCGAACCTCGTGTCTTGGATGGACGGCTATGGTGTCGGGCTACATGCGCAATGGTGCGCCTGAGCTCGTTCTGGGACTGTTTGTTTCCATGGTCAGGACCGGCTTCTGCCCGAACGAGTTCCCTCTCGCCATGATTGACGGTCTGAGCGACCACGCCCTGGACGAGATCCTCCTTCGCCTGGCTTCACAGTCCGTGCTCCGGCCGTCTTTTTCGTTTCTTTATTTCATCATCACATCACAAGAAAGGAATCCGAAACTGACATGACACGCACGCCTGATCGGGTTGCTGTTGGGCGGCGTTCCGAATAGGGCCTTGCTTGGTCCAGCATTGTTTTGGTCCACAGATTAACTTGGACTTGGCCATGAACGATGCGCCGTCTTTTCAGCCTGCTCTGGATTTGATGCTGTGTCTGCGCAAAACATATCCTGCTCTGGATTGATACTGTGCCTGCTCTGGATTCATGTTGTGTCTGCTCTAGTGTTCTGTTTTCCAACAAGTGAGATTCCCGCAAAAAAAGAAGAAGAAGCTAAATTACCTCCTTTTAAGTTTATCGACTGCCAGACTGATCATTTTGACCATTTTGCCTGTTTTAGATTACTATGATGTTCGAGTTTCTACAGGTATGTTGCCTTCTAGTGTTGCTTCTTTGATTTTGCCTTCTACTGCCAAGAATGTAGTACTGGATTCACCTCTTCGTTTCTACAGGCATGTTGCCTTGTACTGCCAACAAAGATTTACCTCTTCATTTCCAAGGTTCAAACTTCATAAAACACTTCTGATAAGGTATCTTTTCAACAACATGAATCACACATTTTGGATTTTGGTTTCTGTTATACATTTATTGCGTCAAGCTGTTCAAGAACATATTTAGTAAAATATTGGCTATCAGGTAAAATGAGATCGAGCTCAAACTCTAATTTTAGCCGCATTATATTAGTAGAGCAGAGTCTCAGTTTGCAGCTCTTGCTTCTCTCTCCCACTGCACAACCACATTGTGAGTGGAAGTCTTTCGACAAAAAAAAAAACATTGTGAGTGCAAAATTTTCTACCCAGAATAACCATATAAGGCATAGGGCATCATGATAGTGACTTTGGATGGTACATCATGAGTATTTTTTATATGAAAAACAAATTGCTCACATACTGCATAACCAAATTCAAGGCATGTGCCCATACCATTAGATAAGCATAGCTCAAGGATTCTAGGTCCAAAAAAAAAATCTCCAGGCCTCTCATAGTCATAAGGAGAAGAGAAAAACAAAAGACAAGGACAGGAGAGATCTTCTGACCCACCGACCACCCAATCATATATATAGTCCTCATAAACTTTTTTAAATGCGCCACAATTCAGCAAAAGGAAAAATGAGACCATGCCAGCAGGGTTATGTACCCTGTACGAGCGAACTGGACAGCAAGTCTGCAAGTCTTCTTGCCTTAGCTACATACACCAAAGGGACCATATAGTTCGCAAGACTGGATAGATCAATGTAGTCCCACTTCAAGTAGAAAAACTAACCGAACTTGTTTTGAATGTCAGTGTCTTGGAGCTCACCTTGCTTGTGTAACATTTTCACCATGCCCATGAGCAGCTCTGGCCACTCACAGTACAATATTTCCTCGATGTTTTCATCATTGTACTGATGCAAGTGGCTTCTCACATTTCTGTTGAGCCGCAGCTGATCGAGCTGAGTCATTTTGTATTGTTTTTTAACATTGATAACCCACTGATTGATTTGCGTGTTTGCAATTGCAGTATCCAACCAGTCCTTCTTGTAGGGGAGCTTAGAGAGTATCTTATTCTTCTTTTCTTGGCCAACTGCTGTACGACCAAAGTATGTGACAATTCTGTCGTATAGCATCAGGAAGACCTCAGTGCTGTGAACAAAAAGAACAAAATAAGTTTGTGGCCACAGAGACAGTAAAACTTATTTATTTATTTATTTTTTAAAAAACTTACCGGTTTGACATAGGCAGCAGTGCAGAGTTGTTTACAATCAAGAATTCATCTTCCATTGTTAGAGTGTTGCTCGCCAAAAGTGCGAGGAATTCCTTATAGTCCGGAGGCAAGTTGGTGATATCCCCACCCGAGATACGGATCAACACCTGCAGGACCCTGGATAGGTCTCTGTAGTCACTCCGCACGTGCTTGATACGGTAGCGTTTACCTCTGAAACGTATCCCCCTTAACTTGACACTCCCAGTACTGCTGATCCAGATATTGGACACCTGCAGAAAAGAAGAGAGGTACTTACCAACTGAGTGGTAGCTCCTGAGTATCAATGCTAGTTTTCTGCTGATCCTGGTTGCTTCGTCAGATAATCGCCAAAATGTTTTTGTTGTTCCTAATACCGGCACTTGGACTAGCATTGCATTAGCTTTGGCATAGCTCTCGGCGTCACACAGCCCCTCAGCAGAAGACTCGTCGATGTCCTCAGTGCTATGGAGTATAGACACAATTAACATAATAAATGGACCGGGAAGAATTTTCTCACAATTTTCTGAAAGAGCAACAGGGATCAGCAACTCACTTGCATTGATACCCAGGAGGCACCACTTTATTGCCAAGTACCTCAGTGCTTCCTTCTAGGTGTCCAAAATTTGGAACAACATCCTGTTGAAAATACTCAATCAAGCACATGAAACTAAACACATTCAAGCAAAAAGATTGCATGAACTGCTTTAATCTCAGTAACAAACTGATTGGACCAGAAGGTTTGAAAAGACACAACCAAATTTCAACACAGAATAATTTTCCTATAGTCTAGAGCTTTTATGGGCCTTCATAAGTTTCTTTTCCAGAATGATATCTTGCCAGTAAAAAGAAAACTATTAAAGGGTTAGATTCCTGATGTCATAAACACAGGCCAACATAAGAGGATCCACACATTTTGTCAGAGGAAGAACTGGCATGCTCAAAAGAATTCTTTTATTCCTAGCACACATGACAATTAAACAGAAGGTAAAAGTTTACTGTCAATGCCACTTTTGATTGTGGAGCTTGATCTAAATATATCAGCAAGGATTCAACATTTTACTCAACTAAATGGCCACATTTGGAAGTAATAACACCAACAGCTGCAGTCTGCAGTGTCTAGACAATCACAGGCACAATAAAGACACATAGGGGAAAGAAAAAGGAAGGAAGAACACTGTATGCTACCATGGATGTTGATTTGAAGTTGAGGATGTACTGATCCTGGGCGGCGACGCCGGCGGTGGCCACCGTGACGCCATGGGAGCCTAGAGCCTGCTGATGAGGTCGAGGAGGAATGATTGAAGGTTGATCATGACTGTAGTACGGCGGCTGGTAGGGGGAGCTGGAGATTGGGCGGTAGTAGGGATAGTGTTCACCACCGACATGGTCTTCTTCTCCCTCGAAGCACCCGAAACAGCACCTGAGGACGTTTCCCATGGATAGGATTCCTGGCTTCCCTGACCTTGATCTAGCTCTTGGTCACTCTCTGCTGCTGCTTGCCTTCGGCTGCACTTCTTTGGCTGCCAAGCTAAACCGATCTGGTGAGTAAAGGGAAGGGTGGAAGAAAGGTGCCATGGGACCCCACCTCCTGCAAGTGGAGAAGGAAAAAGAAAAAGACTTGACTTCGCTGTAGACCTTCCTTCATTCATCATGGGTGGACTCAAATCCTCTGCATTGGTAACTAACCAATGCAGAGAGGACTCTGTAGCAGCATTAGGGACCACTCTCATCCATTGGATCAAAAAACAAGGGATCAGATTTATCGCTACAGTGAATGCCTTAAAAAATAAAAAGGAAAACAGCACCGATCAATACTGTAGCTACAGTTGTTGACCACTGTTTGCGGCAGTGAATTCCTGTAGCCCTCACGAATTCCTGTAGCCTCCCTGCATTGAGTGAACAATTAATCTGCAGAAATTTCATGAGTCGGTTCAGTTTCAACATGACCGTAATGTACTTTTTTATTATTACCTTGTTGTACGTCTCTTTACTTTCACGAGTGTTGTTTAATGACTTTGCATGGATTCATAACTACTCTCACCAGATTTAAATTGTTGACGCAGTTGATTTTTTTAGTTATATTTGATTATTTATCTTATTTAAAAATTTTGAAAAATTATCAAATATTATATTATGATTTGTTTTATAATAAAATAAATATTGAAATCTATCTTATAATTTTATATATTTAAACTAATATTTTAAATAAGATGAATAATCAAACGTAGCTAAAAAAATCAAGGGTGTCAATACTTTAAATTCGGAGGGAGTATATGTTACTTTACTTCGTGTTGCACATGTTTGCTATGGCATTGTCAAAATATTTTTGCATAAGCGTGCATCGGCTAGGTTTAATTGCTTTGGAGATTTCATTAAAAAAATTTTGCTTTGGCGATGGTCAAATGCTCTTGCAATGACTATTGGTAGAATTAGAGTCGACTATTTTTTTTCGTGGCTTCGAACACTCGAATTCACTTGGTGAAAATAGCAGTCACCTACGGTTGCTCGTTCTTGGGGAATAGCACAGGCATAGTATAAGGCAGATCAATATTGTAGCGCCTTTTCCATTCAGCTATTTCTGCTGAAAGGAATTGATATTGCCATCTTTGGCTTTATTTTCCGTGCACTGAACATCATTTGAGAGCTGCAACCAAAATTAGCTCCACTAATAATCCATAATGTAAATAGATTTGGTCTTGTCTCCAATCCCACGGTTTTGGAAAAAGATATAACAACTTGGTATTATTAGGTGCAAAAAATGTACGAAATATAAGAAAATCTATCAACTGGAAAAGCTTTTGAAAGAGGTCCCTACCATTTAACCTGTACTTCCTGGATCACGTGTAACATTTTGTCCAAATCCTTCAGGTCTCAGTAATATGAGCAGATCAAATCTACTTTTATACGTTGCATTATTTGAATAGAAGATGCAAAATGAAATGTTGCAGATAACCGAAGTTTCTGAACGTATACACGCAGGGATGGGGAGGTGCAGAATTTTAGAGTTTTAGCATGTCTCGATTATAGACAACAAGCCTTTTACAGCATGTAGTTGTGTAAAACTGATCCAGTTTTAGCTTCAAATTAACCACCAGGTAGCATATGACTCCACAGAAAAACGTACACACTGAAAACGATCTGGAGACTGCAGAATATATCTGTTTTGCATGCATAGGACATCTAGCAGGGTGCATTTCCTCACTCAGGAGCCACCGAACTTGTTTTGAATGTGAGTGCCTTGGAGCTCACCTTCCATGTGTAACATCTTCGCCATGTCCATAAGCAGCTCTGGCCATTCACAGTACAATATTTCCTCAATGTTTTCGTCGTTGTACTGATGCAAGTGGCTTCTCACATTTCTGTTGAGGCGCAGCTGATCGAGCTGAGTCCTATTGTACGGTTTTTGGACTTTGATAACCCACTGATTGATTTGCTTGTTTGCAGTGGCAGTATCAAACCAGTTGTTCTTGTAGGGGAGCTTAGAGAGTATCCTTTTTCTCTTTGCTTTTCTGGCCTTGGTACGGTCAAGGTATGTGACAATTCTGTCGTATAGCATCAGGAAGACCTCCGTGCTGTGAACACAACAAGGAAAATTGAGTTTGTGGTCACAACCAGAGACAGTAAAAGCTGGCTAAATGGAAAACTTACCGGTTTGACATGGGCAACAGTGCAGGATTGTTTACAATGAAGAATTCATCTTCCATGGTAATGGTGTCGTTCTCCAAAAGTTCGAGGAATTCCATATAGTCTGGAGGCAATTTGGTGATATTTCCACCCGAGATAAGAATGAGCTCCTGCAGGACCCTAGACAGGTGCTTGTAGTCATCACGGAAACGCTCTATGCTGAAGCGTTTACCAATGAAACGTACCCCTCTGAGCTTGACAATCCCAGTACTGTTGATCCAGACATTGGACACCTGCAGAGGAGCAGCGAGGTACCTGCCAACTGAGTGGTGGCTCCAGAGTATCAATGCGAGTTTTCTGCTGATCCTAGTTGCTTCGTCAGATAATCGCCAGAATGTTTTCGTTGTTCCTAACACCGGGACTTGGATTAGCATTGCATTGGCCTTGGCGTAGCTCACCGCGTCACACAGCCCTTCAGCAGACGACTCGTCGATGTCCTCAATCCTATGAAATATGGGCATAATTAACAAGTGAATCGATAGAAGAGGGACAAAAAAAGTTTTCGCAATTATCTGAAACAGCAGCAAGGATCAGCAACTCACTTGAATTTATACCGAGGAGCCACACCTCTCTTGCCATGTAGTATCTCACTGCTTCCCTGCAGGTGTCCGAAATTTGGAACAGCAGCCTGTCGAAAATACTCTAATCAAGTACATGAAACTGAACATATTGAAGCAAAAAAGATTGCACGAAATGCTCTGGTCACAGTAAGAACAGAGTGGAGCAGGAGGTTTACTTAGGAAAACGCAACCAGAATTCAACAAAAAATAATGTTTCTGTAGTAGACCTTTTATGGATCTTCAAGAGTTTCTCTTCCAGAAACGAAACGATCTCTTCCTACGAAATCCGGATACGGCTGCTATCCCGCGGTACCCATATCCGATACGGCCAGATATGGCTGATACGTCGTCAGAGCCAAAGTCCTCCGCGTCAACGCAGTAATCTCATTGAGCCGGAGAAGCTTGTATTAACGTCGTACCGATTTGGTGCTAAAGCTGTTAGAGGATTTTCGTCTCTTTTGTATCTTCTTCACAATTTATCACTGCAATATACGTAGTAAATTTTAAAGATATATTTACATACTAGCTAATGCCGGCCAAGAGGAGGCAAATTGGACCGGTGTCACCAAGATGCTACGGATCTATACCACAGCCAATTGCACATCGTGATGAACGAGCCAACAAATGCTAGTGCGGCCGTAGGGAGAAAGATGTTGAGATATTAAATCCGGTATGTCTTTTAGAGACGCTAATAGTCACGCAGTGTGGGAATCGGGGCGGAGCCGACCTTGCCAAATTAATAATCTCTAAAATCACAGAAAAACTCCATTCCGCGGGGCATGGATTGCAGAAAAGTTGTACAAAGTTTCAGAGTCTGAAATCATCTGTACACAGAGAAACGAAAATGCGAAAATTATTCTTGGGGTGGTCGGTAAATGAAACAACGACCACCCTCTTGATCCGGTTAATCCTTGATTGCCAGTGGCACTGACGTTTAAAAATTGAGATAAAAATCGTGAAGAAGAGGACTGTAAACTCGCATAAGAGCATCTCCAAGAGTATAGGTATATTGTTAGCTATATTTAGACTTTTTACCCCATTTGTAAAAATAAAAAATCTCTAGAATCATGGGGTATTCCAACAGACTATCCAAATTTTGACTCTCTATATTCAAACACTTGCCACATCATTCTTTTTCTCTTTTTTTTTTTTGGCAAACGCTGATCCAAATCATTATTTCGTCCATGTAATTTACATACGAGCCACCGTCACGTGATATACGCACGAACTTCCAATCTAAATTGCCAATGTCATCAACGCAATCTCACCTACAATGGCAGCGTCACAAGCAATCAACGTAGGAGCACCATGTTCGACTGTTCGTCAGTGGCAGGATCATCTTTTTCTCCAGCGGTAGATGATGTTGCCGTTGAATGCTTTTATCACTCTAACTGCCGCGCGTAAGAAGACTACTACGGCCAAATGAATGTGACACACAACGTCAGTGCGTGACGTTTTTCTCGTGGGAGCGTATTTGGATCTAGATTCAATAAATACAAAAAAAACAACTTTTTTATAGTCTATACATAACACTAATTAATATATATAATTTTATAAATAGATAAATAATAAAAGAAATAAAAGAAAACAAAAGAGGATCCGATCAGCCCCAATCGGACGGTGGAGCAATCGACTGAACGAAGCCACGAATTTCAGTCGATTGAAATTTAGCATTCCCGTTTTCTCCCTATGCGCGCGAAGGCAAAAGCAAGCGCGCGGGAAGGAGGAATGGCGAGCGCAGCTCGCTCGCCAAGTTTAGCGACCGAGAAAGCTGGAATGGCGAGCAGGTTATTTTAGCGATCCAGTTGTCGAGTCTGTTGGGGAGTAATTTTGGCTAATAATAGCTAATTTTAATTAAAAAATGTTTTAGCTAGACTGTTAGAGATGCTCTAAGCCTGCAAAAAGTTTAGATCCTAATGTGATCAAAGGATGGAGAAATTAAAATGAGAACATCTGCGGGGGTGGTCGGTAAATGAAACAACGACCACCCCCTTGATCTGATTAATCCTGGGTTGACTATGGTATGGACCTTTAAAAATCGAGTAAGAATTCATAGAGAAGAGGATGGCGAACCCGCATAATCTCACAAAATTTCAGTGCTTAATGTGATCTAGGGATGGATAAATGAAAATGAGAATCATCTATCGGGGGTGGTCGGTAAATAAAATATCGACCACCCCCTGATCCGGTTAATCCTCAGAGCCTGGTGTAATCTATGGATGGAGAAATTAAAATGAGAATCATGTGCCGAGGGTAGTCGGTAAATGAAACAACGACCACCCCTTGATCTGATTAATCTGAGTTGACTGTGGTACGGACCTTTAAAAATCTAATAGGAATTCATAGAGAAGAGGATGGCGAACCCGCATAATCCCGCAAAATTTCAGTGTGTAATATGATTTAGAGATGGATAAATGAAAATGTCTGTCGGGAGTGGTCGGTAAATGAAATACCGACCACCCCCTGATCCGGTTAAATTACTTTGATTACTAAAAAGGAATCAAACCCTTTGTTCCCGAGAACAATCTGGATATTTTCGCTGTAAATGATACTCTTGGTTGTGGACTGTGGAGCTGCAATCAAGGATTCCATGTTTTACAAAATTAAATTAAATGGTGACACATGGAAGTCACCAACAGCTGCACTGTGCAGTGTCTAAACAAGCAGAGAGACAATAGTGGCAAAAAGGGGAGGAAAAACAAAGAAGCAAAGAAGGAAAGAAGAACAGAGTATATGGAGTACCATGGATGTGGGTTTGAAGTTGAGGATGCACTGATCCACGGCGGCGACGCCATGGGGGCCTACTAGGACCTGCTGATGACTCGGCGGCGGTGTGGCGGCAGGCTCATCATTTGTTCCGGCCTGCAACCCGTGGGTGGGCCCGGAGGTTGGACGGTAGTAAGGGTAGTAGTGATCACGGCCGGCATGGTCTTCTTGTCCTTCCAAGCATCTGAGGGCGTTCCCCATGGAGAATTCCCAACCTTCTTCAAGCTCTTCCTTTCTTACTCTCTGCTGCTGCTTGCCTTATTCTGCACTTGTTTGGCAGCCGAGCTTTCTTTTTCTTTTTTGAAGAATTTGGCAACCGAGGTAAAGCAACCTGACGGGTGACGGAAAGTTTGAAAGAAAGGTTCCATGGGACCCGACCTCCTGCAATTGGAAGAAAGGGACTTGGTGGGTTTCAATGTGCTTAAGGGCTTGTTCGGTTCCAACGGATTGGGCCGGAACATAGGCCAATCCGGCCAGAATAAAATTACCAGAATGAAATCCCATCTATCAGAATGAAATTTCTGTTCAGTTAAAGCCAGGCTCAGAATGAAATTAGGTCCATCTTAGTCATTTCATATAGTTAGAGGCCCGGATTGAAACGATCCTCTTCATCACCGGTCCTTAGGTCGTTTGAGTAGTAGTTGTTTACTGTGTTGTGCATCTGAGTTTGCATTGTAACCTATTGTTAACTCTCTTCTCTTTAACGAAACACGTGCTCCGCACGTTCTCCAAAAAAAAAAGTTAGTTTTATCTAATCCAGTTTAATCACGGAAAGGGTGCTCAAGTTGTTCATTACAAACGAATGTAGTTATATTTGTCAATTGTCACAGAACGACCCAATGGCTGTCTCGAAGGACGCAGCAACACTTACCCAGGCACGACCGTAACAATTTTTACAGCGCCTTCAGTATTCCAGATAATGTTCACTAGAAAAGGAAAGAAAAACCACCACAAAATAGTACTACGAAAAAGAAAAGGGATGGCGTGCAAGGCAGCCATGTGTTCGCCACAAACTCGCTTAACGTCCTGTTTCTCTGGGGCTCTCTCCAAATTCTTTCCATTGGCTACTCTGTTAACGTCCTGTTTCTCCAGAGCGCTCTCCAAAATTCTCCATTGGCTGCTCTGTTAACACAAAGATGACCAAACTCTAATTCAGTCAGTTCAAGGGACAGGTTCACTTGCGGTCTCCTTTATAGACCTTTTAGCCACTGAGGGAATAAAATGAAAAAAGTGACCAAGTTAACCGGAAAATTGTGACGTGAAAATGTTTGCATACATTATAGAAAATAATCTAGATCAAGGTACATATAGGTTTGAAATATACCATGGCAGCTAGAAAGCAAGTAAATGGTGTTCGATAGAAACATAGACCCTCCTTATGTATAAAAAGAAATCAAAGTCATGGACATAATAATTATAGCTAACCGCTGAAGCCTTATCGAGATCGATGCTTGCCTTAGAAAGCATGCAAGAGAGTTGAACATTTACATGAAAAAAGGGATGCCAGATGGCACAAGTTACAACACCTATTGAAGCACAAGTAGGACCCATATGAAGCTGCTGATAAGCAACCCTACCAAGGTAACACTAAGAATAGAAAGTTGGGCTTCTGTCACTACCATGAACGACCCATCAAATAATATATTGTACTACTTCTTGAAGCAGCACATCATGGCAATGTACAGGTCTGGAAAATAACAAAGCTGGTTGCGAGTATATGGTGTTTAGTCCTGAAATCTAGTGTTGCGAGGTACAATAGTAGTACATTGATGAAGCCTCAAACGGTACCATACCAAGATGCTAGCCATCACATTATGTATGCAGAAAACAGAAATACTAACCTAACTACCTCCAAGAGTGATGGGTCCTGGAGCATTTTGTTCAATTTGTGTATCTAACGCCAGGGAACTTGAGGACACATTGCTGGGGACTCCTGCCATGAAATCACATAAATGCAGAGAACATATAAGCAAACAAACCATGAATTATATATATGTGGTGCATATATAGAGATTAAAAGAAAATGGCATGTCATCTCTACCAGAAAAAAAGGAAAAAAAAAGTCACAATAAATAGTGGCTATAGAGCCATATGATGGTCCAATATCCACAAATCATTTCTCTGACAATAGAGCATGTGGTTGAAAGGAATTGCAAGAATGAATGGGAGAATGGGAGTTTCTAAATATCTTGATTGGTTTGTTGGAAAGGGAATTTGAGAGCTCAACTCCCACCATTCTAAACCCAGGGGAAAGGGTGGTAAATGGTTTCAATTGTTCTTTACTGGAACATGAGTGCATCTCCACCATTCATCATGACTTTATAAAAACTCCCAAGTCCCCTTAGATTCTCCAATTTACACCCCTAAATGGAAGAATTCCCAGCTAACTCATTATCATACATATTCCCAACACATAATGAAAGGGAATGGAACTAAAAATCCAAATCACTTTCCCCTTCCCTTCCACTACCAAGTGCACCATGAAGAGCCAAGCAAAACCGCTACAGCCAATGGCTCTTCAAAACCTACCCACTCCTCATTACTCAGTCAAGCAAAGATGTAGTGTAAATGACGCTACTTTTTGGAGAGCAGAGGAGCACTCTCCTTAGTTTATTTTCATGAGACTAATGATAACGGTGAAGAACCGATGATTTGGCTACTTAAACATAAGATTTTTTAATTGACAAGTCTAATCTCTCTACCAACATAGTTTAATGACAACTTCAGATTTCTCAATGTCTTTTTTTCATAAAGTTGTGTATAGCATAATCCAAACCATAATATATTGCCAACAGATTGCAAATTATTAGGTAGCACATAAAGCAACTCTAACAATGTATAGGAGGTTGCTCTGCACAAGTTTGATCCATCATATATCCAAGCAATTTAGTTCAGCATGCAATGACAGCATTCAATGAAACATAAGACAGATATCCAAATCTTAGCTCCAAAACTATTTTATGTGTAAATATCATCTATTAGAAAAAAAAAAACACTTAATGTAATGGCATCAGGCTGATTTCACAAAGTTTAATGACATATTAGAAATCCGACAAAAGATCAATGGCACCAATCTAATTAACCCTTAGAACAAAAGAGACAGACTTAAGTATTTTCCATATGTCAAATTGATTTTCAACATCAAACTAAAGTAATTGCCTGCAACAAGCTTAAGGGTCTCTTTTTTAGGTACGGACCAAAGGGAGGCCAAATTTACCTCCGTAAATTACTAACTGCTAAGCCACCTAATCCACTTGAAAGTTGAATGCCACAGATCAAAGGTATACATGCACATGTGAACAGAAACCTTTCTAATTCATGCTTGCTGGGGCCAGTTTTAGTTTGTTAACTAAGTAAAGGCTTGTCCATTCTTGTTGATATTATCTTCATTCTGCTTATGAAACAGGCTGTGCAAGTACACTAGCTTTATCTTAACCACCTATATGTTGTGGTGAACATTTAATGGTGTCTGTGTATGTGTTTTTTACCTTCCGTGTCCTAAATACTACCAAGATGGTTGCCACCACATTATGAAACTGAAATGGTACAAGCGCAGGGGAGGAGCTAAATTTACCTGCAAGATTGATGGGCTTCAGAGCAATTTGTTCACTTTTCATATTTGACGCCATAGAACTTGATGCACTGCTGAGAAATTCTGTGACCAAATTGAATAGATGCAAGTAAAACATGAGCAAAGAGATCATGCAAATCAATTCTGAACGTTGAAAGAAGTGAAATTTTTTATTTGGACAGAAAGAGAGGAACAGTCACAAATTCATAACAATCTTCATGAGCATAGGCAAAAGAACATTATTGATTTGCCTCTTTCTTATGAAAGGTCAACAGTGTTCATCAAGAAAAAAAGTAAAAAAAAAAAAATAGTTGCAGATTGAAAGATACACACAACAGGCCGGCTGCAGGACTATATTGGTCTTAGTAAGTAGGTTGCAGGGTTATCCACAAACATAAAGAATAGTACATAAATGCAAAATGCAGTCTGAAATCTACTAGCAGCTAGCCATAAAGTAGGGTTTAGCGTAAGCAATACCGCTCAACAGTAGAGTACTATGTCCTCAATGCCTGTGCCAACAAGTGTTCAATAGAACATAAATGACAATAGAGACTGAATAAAATGAAGGCCAGAGGGAAATTGGAGCACGTGAAAGCTAACATGAGGACATATAGTACTAGGTTTGAACTGCACAGATTATTAGAGGCAGGCACACAAATGATACTAATGTCATCATGGTGCACCCATTAGAGAAGCAAAAAAAGCATACCTGGATCATTTATCTCCTGAGCTGTAAGTAGCCTGCGTGAAGAAAAGTACGTCAAACCACTAATGCGATAATTAGAGAAGCAAGGCGAACAGAGTTTTTTATTTTTATTTTTGGTGCATCACCTCTTTTTCTGGAATTCACGAACAATAACATGTGCTGGCACGTGGTTGGTTTTCTTCCTGCACAACCTGTTTAATAAGCAGAATGACATGACATCAACAGGGATGGACTGGGAACTCATCCAACGTTATGATGATTAGTAGTATTAACAATCATCAAAAGAGTCAATCTCAGAGAATCTAGATAAACAATTATGCTGGAGGAACAAACTGATTAACGAACCAGGGAGTGGTGGGTTCAAAGCGCATAATCTTTTTACGCGGCAACGGCACCTCGCGTTGAAGATCAGGGCACCTAGAAACCGACTCCATGATCTTTTCAACCTGAATGGGCTCGACATGCCGCCAAACTTTGAAGGCCCTACATACAAGAAGAGCATGCAACTGGAGTGTTCAATTAACCGTCTGAATGACTGCAATTAGCTATTGCACTTGACATCCTGGCTAGTTCACTCACTGGTGTGGGGAAACAATCAGGCCTAATAATAATCATGACTAAGCACACGATCCAATCCATGGAGGAGCAAGCGAAACAAATTACGGCCGGCCTAATCATGATAGACCCACCAACTTACTATGTGTTATTATGACAACTACTAACCAGGTGGGATGTGCGTTCATTCGAGCGATCATCTTGATCTGGCGATCGCAGGCGGGGTTCTCGAGCGCGTCTTCCTCGCTGAGGTCTTGGAACATGGATGCGAGCTCGGCACCTTCCTTCCCGCCGCGGGCGACCGTGGCGAAGATTTTGAAGAGGCCGACCTGGTGCAGGAGCGGCTCGGACAGTGGGCTCCAGTCCTGGACGGGGGTGCGCATCAGGAAGCACTGCAGGTTGTAATGGGCCTTCTCCGACTGCCCCGACAGCAGCATCTGCTTAAAATGCGAGGCGTCGAACACCACCACCTGAGCCGGCTTCCCGCCCCTTCAATTCCGCACCCGAGCAAGCAAAATCGTGCAGCCAATTCGATCAGTACTTAATTGGATATAAAAATCGAGGACGTACGGGGAATGCATAATCGAGGGTTAATTAGGAGCAGATCGGGAGCGATGAGGATGTACTCGCACCGGAGCTTGAAGTAGGCGGAGAGAAAACGCCGAACGCGGCGGCGGGGCAGTGGCCGTCGGCGTGGCAGTGGCCGGCAGCGTGGCCGGGTCATCACCATCACGATCGGTGGGGCGGCGGTCCCCTCCCTCCTCCCTTGTCCGGCTTGGGAGCAACAGAAACCTGGGGATTTTCTTCTTCTTTTCTTGTTTTTGTTTTCTTTTTGTATATGATATAGGTGGATTGGAGCTGAGGAGACGGGGCCACGGGAGCCAATTATTCGGGTTCTTATTTTGCGAGTAGTTAACTTTTAGCTCACTAAAAGTTTGGTACCTTTCAGTTATTTTTTAAATTATTAGATCTATAGATCCAACATTAATAATTATTATAAAAAAATCTTATAAAAAAATTAAAACACAAAATAATAAAATATCAATCGAAAGCTTTCAGTCGGTTGAAGGTTAATAAACATGTTTTCTTTTTGAACTTGGTTGTTCCAGGGTTATTTGGTTTATAGGTGATCAACGGATCGTGTCGAGCGTGACAGACCGGACGGTCTTCTTAGTGGGCCAACACGATCGAGCCATGTAACGGGTCGTGTCAGGTTAAAAGTCAAACCCAAGCAAAGCACTGTTACTTTTACACAGATCGGGTTATGTTGTCGGCCCACGGGCCCGCTCGTCTCGGACCGGCCTGAAGCACGACGTAAAGAGGGAGAGGTTGGGGGCTTGGCTGCGTAGGGCGGCGCTGGAGAACAAGGCGCCGGGGACGAGGAGGTGCAGGGGAGGGCGGGGCAAGGAGGTGAGGGGGAGGAGGGTGGCTCTGGAGGGTAAGGGGCCGTTGCGCGAGGTGGCGCCGTAGGGTGACTGAGTGAGGCGCGGCCTCGCAGGGTGGCGCTGGAGGGCGTGGAACGGTGGGGATCAAAGGAGGGAGAGTGCAGGAGCAACGTCGGAGGCATCGCCAGGGAGGCGCTAGGGAGGGTGGGACGGCGAGGGAGAGACGACGGGGGTGTCGGAGAGAAGGCGCGACCACGCTGGTGTGGAAAGAGTGAGAGGATATTAAGGTTTATTAGAGGATTTTATATAAACATGCATAAGAGGCAGTACCGTACTAGGCCAGAAGTTATGGGCTTATCAGGCCAGAACAACGGACTCACCGAGTCATCTTAAACGGGTCATGCTCGGGTTGGCATGACGGGCTTGTGCCTGAGCCCAAGCATGACCCATGGCAGGCCAAAACAATAGGGCCTCGGGCCGGCCCATTTTGCCGGGCCAGATGGCCAGCTATAGTTTAGGTTGTGTACGGTGTACCCAAAAAAAGCATGTTCAAATTTTGATCAAAGGCCAAAGTGAGTATCATGATAAAACTGGCTCATAAATTTTCGTTTGGTTTATCAACAAGCCCAGGTTGAGTCATCAGTGAGAATTGATTATCTAAAAGCGTGTTTGAATTATAGTCATGACAAATTTTGGGATGCTATATCCAGACAATATTGTCATTTTTGTGTCAACTGTCCAAATGAATCTACATGCAGATCTCCACCAAATATAATACTGTATATATGCAAAAGCAACAGAAGGAAATAGCTAGTCCAACTGACACCACAGCAAACCAATTACGGCAAGTCTAGTTCTATCTGGCTCAACGTGAGGGAAAACATGCTATGCATTGAACAAGCCAAGTCCGATCGTCAGGCCGCGCCGATGACCGCGGCGCTGGCTCCTGGCGCAACTCCGCTGCTGCCGCCGCCGCCGCCATGGGAGTGGGAGGTGGACCCTGCAGCAGCGTCGTCGTCCCTCTTGCGCTTGTTCTTCTTGATGAGGCGTTGTCGGACGCTCTCGGTGGAGGCCGGGCAGGACTGCCGGACGTGCCGAGTCACGTGCCACAGGTCGCCGATGAAATTGGCGTGACACAGAAGACACACGAACTGCCGTTCCCTTGCGGGGTCCTTGTTTGCAAATTGCCAACCATCAGTCTCACTCTCAGTGTGAGTGATGCCTTTCTTCTTGTCTTCAGCGGTGGGTCTGCATTTGCGCCTGCACGAACCAAAACCACCAATTTATATTTCCGTATGTTTACTACTGCGGTAGTAGTATATAAGAGTCTTATAATAAGACTACTTACGTACTTACCCAGATGTTTCTGGCAGGTAAAGATCCAGGTAGTGGTGAATTGACTTGACGGTCCTTTCCCACTCGGCATCCACCTGCTCCCTGCAGTGATCGTCATCATCTCAAGTAGTATTAATGCAAAACGGCAAAAATAATGCAATGCAAGATGGATGGATGTCACGAGTAGTAGTGACTTACTGTGTAATAACAACTGGCGCGTGCTGATGCAACGCTTGTCTGAGCAGGGCGAGCATGCTAGTCCCAAGGAATTCTGCGTGCCTCTCGCTGCTGTGCTGGGCGGTCCAAGCAACAACCTCCTGCAACTCATGAAGCAAAATGGTTGCCTGCGCCTGGTCTCCTTGTGCAGCTAGCTCCAATGCCTGCTGCGCGCGCGGCAGCATGTACAGCTCTGGATGAGTCCACTTGATATCCCAAACCTGATGAACCGGGTTCGGGCTCTTCACAGCGGGTCCAGCCAGCTCGCTGTCAGTAGCATTGTATCGGAAGAGCCTTCGCAGATAGATCGCGACGTCATCCCACCGCCGCTCCTGCAACAACGGGTCAAGCACCTGGGGGTAGTCCAGAACACCACGGGAGAACAGAAACCTGCACGCATCCATTGCGGCTCAAGTCAGACATCCATTGCTTCCTTATTTTGCTCTACAGTAGTAGTAGTAAATAGTAAATGCTCAGAGGAAGTCAGGAAGGGAAGGATTATCTCATCAGTCAAAACACTCACAGCCTCTTCCTGTGATCGTTGCTCGGCCACGGCTCCACCCGCATCTTGTAGTGGGTGTCATCCACGACGGCGAGGAACCCCCTGCAAGCAGTTACATTCACTCTCAGAGATAAAATTTGCAGAATACAGAGTATATTCATTTCTTGCCAGCATCTCAATCTCATTTAATATTAGAGGATGATTATGCAGCATGGCAGTACCAACAATGCAACTAGTTAGATAAACGGACCTCCATTCCATCAGACAACCAGATAAAATTTGCAGAACATCTCATCAGAGCAACAACGGATGATCTAGTAAGCAGTCCACTACTACCAACTACTAGTTTCCGATCCATCAGAAATTCGTGCAAGTGGTGGAATCAGCTAGATCGGATCCACCTGAATAACACACCAATTCGATCCCGTCAGCTTGCATTGCTCTTCGTGTGGCAAGCGATCGAAAAGACAGCTAGCAGCACAAAATAAAGCCCAATTAAACGAGCGAATCAAATTGCACTGGACGTCATCATGAATCATGATCGAAAAGCGGCAGTCAAATTGCTTCATTCATCACACGAAACAGGAAGAAATAAAGCACTCTCCTCGTCGGAGATGCATCAAGCATGAGGCGGGATTTCAACTCCTCGGGTCCATCGCCCGGGTGTGGTACAAACGAAATCCTAGTCTCATCAGATCTACTAGTAAATTAACAGTAAGGCATGCATGTACAGATCAATCTGCTGTGTACTGGAAGGTACACATCCATGTCTGTCATCAGAAAAAGGCAGGAACAAAAAAAGGGTAGGAAGGAGTACACGTCCTTGCAGCGGTCGGCGCAGGTGCAGGATCGAACAGAACCAAACCAAATCTGAAGTACAACACCAATGCACCATTTCCGTCGCACGCACAACCCAAGCAGACAGATTAGGGAAAAACTTAACGCCACAACTCAAGCAGGTAAGGTAAGCAAACGGATCATCACGCTCATGACCGGACCCGGACCAGAAGCATCGTCACATCAATCGAACAGGAAAAGCGGAAAGGGATCCGAGGAAAGGCAGACGAAGTGCAGGAATAGTACTTACTCCACGTCCTCGCGCCTGATCGGGGACCCATCGTCGTTGGTCGTGCCCATGTACTGGGCTGACCAGCTGGCTTCCGCCATCTAAACCCTAGATAGCCCTTCTCTTCCTTCCTGGCGCCCCCCTAAACCCCGCCGCTCCCGGGAACGCCTCCAGACGACGATGGCGACGGCTTTTGATTTGGGTGCCTGCTTTTCCCTTTTGGTTTTGGAGGACGAGACGAGACGAGACGGGAACAACAGGGGTGGGGAAATAGGAGGACGAGCATTGTCACGCCGCTGGCTGGCTGCTTCTTTACCGATGCCACCACGCGCCCACGCTGACACAGACGCCGACAAATGGGTCCGAGAAAAGGAAAGGCCCACACACCGGTGACCAGTGACTACAGCAATGAGGTCTACAAGCACTGCCACGTTCGGCCTGACAAGCTCCTCCTGCTTTTTAACCGCCTTTGCCGTCTCCGTTTTGGCCGCCGCCCGCGCGCTGCATTTCTCTCCTCTTACTTTTTTTCCTGGTTCCGCTTCGTTGTTTTTGCTTAATTTTCAAATCCATCCTGCTTCAAATAAAACCAGTAAAATTTGTTGCTGTACATAACACATTTGCTACAAGACATTAAAATACGGTTTATTTATTGCTAGACACTATATTTAGTTGTTTTTCATTGTTCAGTAACTAATGAACCCTCTCATTATCGATTATCCTATAGCAAAACTAAAAGTGGTTTATGATCAAAAATCAAAACACAAAATAATAAATCCTCTCATTAGAAAATATGCAATAAAAATAATAAATTTACCTAAATTTTATACTCCTCCGGTTTTATTTTATTGACGTTGGCAATAAATTTGCACTAGTCAACGTCAATAAATAAAATTCGGAGGTAGTATAATTTTTACCCAAGTCTTTTTTTTTTAATTCTGAAATTTAGGAAGAGGGTACGTGGCAAGCCAGGAAGTGGAGTGGTCCACTCCCGTGGAATCAGGGAGAGTTGGAAGGTCTCCGCTTGTCTTTCTTGCCGGCTAATCTTGCCTGGAATGGAATGTTCTCTCTGTGTAGGTGGGGCCTCCTTTCCCGCTAATCTTGCTGCAACAGTAGTACTTCTTTAACATGATCCAGAATCACTGGTAAGTAATTATATTTTGTAAATAAAAGTATGAGTAATGTTCCGCGGCTGAATAAACAAACCAATACTTCACGGCCCTTTCTTCATGTCTACTGTGTCCTTCTTTTTTACTTTAGTCAGTCGCCCATTCATTCATCTCTCGTGTGTGTTGTGATCTTTGCCATATTCCTGCCTTCATGTAGTTACTAGTACTTCTTTGGTTCCCTCATCGATTTTGCTCTGTAGCCCTCATCAAGCTGGCTTTAAACGTAAGTTGGGAGAGAGATGCAGCACCTTCATTTTTGTATTTTGTTAATTGTACTTAGGGCAAGTGTGTTTTCGACTCACATCATACGTATATATCTCTTGGTTGATCCTGCTGCTGAAATTGTCACTCTATTTATCTATGTATGTCATGTAGAACTGGATAACGAAGTTGTATATGACGATTTGAGAAGTGTTCGGACTAACCAATTTGGACTAATCATCATAAAACTAGTATGCATGATTTTTGTATGAAACTAACCAGAATGTACGATAAAACTACTAGTAACTATTTATTCATAATATTTATCATCAAACTGGCATGATATGTTTTGGTGCAAAAGTTTTTTTTTTTTTTTGATAATCCGAGGAATCCAAGAAGTGGTGTACGACGTGTCAAGCGAGGAAGTGGAGTGGTCCACTCAGCAATGGAATCGGGGAAGGTTGGGTGGACTCCCGGGCTCCCGGGCGCTTGTCTTTTCTTCGCTGCTAATCTTGCCTGGAATGATGTCAAAAAAAAAAAAAACTTGCCTGGAATGGAAATGGAAGCCGCACCTGAGTTGAGTCTCTGTGCGGTGGGACTCGTCCAATGCTGCTTTGCTTTGTTTGCTGGACACACACAGTAAATGGCATGGCCTTTTCATTTCTATTCCATTTTTACTTTACCTTCAAGGAGCTTGCTTCCCATCCTTCCCTGACTTTGCATTGTCCGACAGCGTATCGGCGATCACGGGGAACGACGACCGCGACAGCCCACCAGCATGCAGCCCTGTACTGTACCAGAAGCGGACGGAGCACAAGGCCTACGAGTGAAGATGTGCGGCCCGTCAGTCAGCGAGTCAAGAAGCCCAACGTTCGATTGGCCGGCCCAGAGTGGATTTGGGCTGTGTGGAGTGCTGTGAATTGCTGAAAAATAAATAAATAAATAAAACCTTTGATTTTTCTTCTTTGGCTCCTTTCTCCATTCAAATTTCATAACCTTTGGTCAAAGGTTTGTTGATTTTATACTCAATTCCAATACCGACTATAGTTCTTTGGATCCATTTTTCCAAAATATTTTGACATGTTCAGTTACAGAAAATGTGAACCCACAACCACCAGACGTGGATGCATGCAGTTCATAACAACTGAGCTCATGAATAATAGTTGAGGGAAGGATGCATGATGATCGCTAGCCGAGAAACAGGGAACAATTGAGGGAAGGATGCATGCTTCAATTGCTATTTTCAATTCTGTTGTTGAGAGGGGCTGATAGAGCATAGGAATGGTGTATTTGGATCAATTTTGTTTCCAATATTAACCATCTCAGTTACAGAAAATGTACAGCCACAACCACCAAACATGCATATGCAAGTTCATAACAAGTGAGCTCATCGTCAGTATTCAGTTTTCTTTATCCATTTCAACAACCTGAATGTGACATATGCATGGTCGGTCCCATGACAATCAAGTCCTAAAATCACGCTCCCTAAAAAGCAAATTAAAAGTCACGTCGTAGCCTTGCACGACTTTCCGTGTACCGACCAAGAAAATTAAACGACTGCCTTAATTTAATCGTCTTCGTCTTCATCCAGCGACGCCGACCGCCTCCGCCAGCTCACCACGGCGCCGATCCGCGGCAGCCTGACCACCGAGTTCACCCGCGCCACCCCTTCCAGAGCTCTCCACTCCGACGCCTCGCGCCGGCTCAGAACCTTCCGGAAGCTCCCCGTGAACGACTTCACCTCTGACGCAATAATGCTCTCCTCGGATGATGATGACTCCGGCCGGTTGAACAAGACGCAGATCACGGCGCAGTCGTCGACCATGGACGTCGGAAACTTGCGCCGCCATGATCGGACCGCACACTCAATCAGCTGCTTCGCGGCTTTGGAAGGGTCGCTGACTGATGACACCATCTTGATCACTTGCCTGTTGGACAGTACGTCCCAAATCTGCAACCAAATTTTGACAAGGAAAATTTTTCAACGTTTGTTGCTGTTGTTAATACTATATCTGTCTGAACTTTTGTCTGTCGTTTCATCAGATCATTATCAGGGCAAACCAATCATGATTAACAAGGTGACAGGATATGTTGGTTTCAGTTAACAGTTGCTTTTGTCAGTTTACTAGACCAATAATGGAAGCTGTATCTGTATACTATTTTGCCTTTACATTATAGTATCGATTAATAAAGCAAAGTTGAAGCATTTCCTTGTAAGGAAATTAAGAAGCGCACTAAATGCAAAACAGTAATCTGAAACTGTCAATCTTACCCCATCAGTAGCAAGCACCAAGAACTCGTCCTTTTCAGACAACTTCCTGTAGTAGACTTCAGGTGTGCAGATAAGGCCGTGATCCTTCAAGCAGAAATCTCCAAAGGCCCTTGCCATGGCCAGGCCTGGCGCATCCTGGTCTGGCAACCACAGCCTAGGCACGTCTGGCTCGTCGTCCATTGCAAAGACTCGGCCTTTGCAGCTCAGAATCCTCGCAGCTTCGCCTGTTGCAAAACGCACAACAATGAAAAATACAGTTGTCTATATAAGCATGGAATAGTTGGTGAAATGAGAAGTTCAGCTGCTCACTTGGAAGATCCGGCTTCAAGTCAGTGGTCAGTTGGACTGGTGTCAGACGGTCCTTGCTGTCTCGGGTGCAAAGAACAGCACGTGAATCTCCCAAATTGGCAATGAATAAATGATTACCCTACAGATAACAAGGACACTTGGTGAAAAAAATGAATAATTCAGAATTATGCTTCATCAGCGATTGTACTTCAGATGTAAGGTCACTTCATATCGATATCCAATTCAACTAGTTTCAGTATCGATATGTATGAAAAAACAAAACACCCACTAAATCTAGCACTTTAGCATCTTATTTTATCCAATACTAGTGCAATTCTAGTTGAAAAAGAAAAGAAACTATATGTATTGCCAATGCAGTAAATTGCCAGATTGTGACAGTGCAGTATCAGTACCTGCCTAACAACAGTGACAGCAGTTGTGCCACTACAAATACAGTCGATTCCAGAATGTTGCCGCAGCTCCTGATCAACATCTTCAAATGTCTTCAAGAATATGTTCTTCCATGTGGATAGTAGCTGGTTCTCATCGCTTGTATCACTGAATGAGGTGGAATCTGACTTGTCAAAGGAATCCAAATCTGAATTGCTTGAGAGATCTTCAAGTTTCAGCTTCAGATAGGAGGACAGTTTGCTCGGAAGGGTGTCCCGGACATGGCAGGCGACCTCCCGGCCGAGGGGGCCATGTCCATCAAATACCCCACAAAACATGTGGCCATTCTGGCCAGCAAAATCCTAAACATCTTGACAGATGGGTGCCACATCAAGACTAAGCAAACTGTGCACATAACAACTAACTGGGAAGCCATTTTCTTAAAAGAAAAACAATTAACAGGAAAGAGCATTTCAGGTTGCACGATTTCAGTGTTTCAGCAAAGTGAAAAATAAAAGAGAATAATAAATAATAAAATGGGAAGATACAAACAAGACGGCAAGTGACACCTACATTGGAAACGAGACAGATGTTGCCCAGAGATTTTAACTTTCCAACTCAGTACAATATGCTAGTACCAGTATAATGGTAGACTTCGTGCTAAAGTACATATAGGTGATTAGAAAATTTGAATGCATTCCAGTCTGAAGAATTTCAGTTGGAGAAACTTTTAGAGATGGATCCAGTGCATTCTGGTGAATACAGACATACAGCGAGCAGTGGGAAATAAAGCAGCTTCTGTAACAAGATGATAAGAAACATGCAAGAAGGAAGCAGCCAAGCAACACAGCACTGTTTTCTTGAACCAACCAATTAATCGAACAAAGTAGAGGACTTCCAAGTCCAAGCTGCAGAGGAAGAGAGAGATGAGCTCACTGCTCACCTGAGAGACGGTCATGGCGTCCTGGTTGGCGCCCTTCCATCCCTGCTTGGTGTGCATGGAGACCCGCGCGCTGGTCCAGAGCTGCTCATGGAAGAAGTCATCGTGCTTCCATGGGAAGCCGTCGTCTTCGTCGAGCTCCCCTGCGCCGGCCTTGCTACAGCAGATCCCCATTGCTCTGCCTCTGCTGCGTTCTCTTTCCTCCAGGCAGCAGCGCGAGGTGTGGGCATCTGAGAGTTATTGAATGAATTGTTTACTGGTTTATGTTTGCTACAGTACATGAGTGTGGGACTGTGGGGTTGTAGGTAGTTAATGCGGACGGATATGGCGACCGTCATGGTTGGCTTGGCTCGCTCGCTCTAATCTCTAGCATTGCACATCAGGAAATGAGCAGGATAGCTCCACTGACTGGACCGGCTATATATTGGATGTGATTATTTTCTCAAAATCTTTTAAGCGCAAGAGACTACCTGCAATCACGGGCGAGAAAGGACGATAGCAATGGATGCCTGTGACCTCCATTGGTCTAAGCGCAACGGCAATCGGCAAGGAAGACGGAGATGCAGAAGCGACGCATTTACTCTTGGAGCCGCTGGACCGTGGTTGGCAACTGGCCAACTGCCAAGCCGCTAACAAAAGTTGGCGCCAACAACGTGATGCCCCCATCGCCCATGTCTCTCTCCGCTCCGACCCTCTTCAGTATGGGCCTCCTGCCTGTTTCTTGCTGCTTTAAATCTGGAATCGCCTATGTAGCTCAGGTTCATGAATCCTGTGTGTGTCGTCTACTTTTCCCTCCTGCCCAAAAAATTGCACAGGCGTCGTCTTCATGTTCAGATTCATAAGAAACTCTTGCGTTGCCGGGGAAGGGATACCAGCAGAACCAGTAAAGTATCTTTTACTGTTTCCAGGTCCTCTGCCAAGCTACCTTGTTGCGTTGTGCAGGACTATGGGAATCTCCACTGATTACTGCTCAATAACTGCATGTTTACCCCTCAAGAAGTTAACAGGCAAGACTCCGCTGGAGCCTGGACCAGACAGGGATATTCAGTACGTTTCAATAACGATCATGTATAAACAAACAACACAGGCCATTCCATCCCAGCCCTACAACGTAACACTAAACACCAGCTGCAGTGCTATGCAAAAGTTAAGCTTCCATAAGACCCAAAATTGATCTCTATATTATCTCTTCCATTCATCAATATGTTGTTTACCGCGTGGAAAGAAAGAAAATCCTAGTATTTGTTCAACAAAATCTACTCGCCTCCTTGGCTCACACATGTACAAACAATGTAAATTTTGTACAACATCTGCATAGTGCATAGTACATTCCCTCAAGGAAAAAAAAACACCTGCATAGTACCAAACCAATTACAGTACAAAATTTTAATCTCCTCCATGCTTCAGAAATGGCAATCAATCAAGAGGCATGAATCGCCACAATAGCTACACTTCAAGCCTTCTCATCGAACAAGTACATCTTGTGACTGTTGCTTCCATACATCACATGGTTCTAGCTCAACCTGCCCAAGAGCATGCCAAATATTAGAGACCAAGTGTCCACAACTTTGCAACACGATTTTATAAGCAAGCACAAATTCATGGATGAGACACTATATTCAGGGTCAGTGTTATGTTCCAAGACATTTTGTTTCTCAGCATAATCAATAATCAAGGCATTTTCACAGTTAAAGGCATCACAACTTTTCAGAAGTTGATACAGTCTTGAGCTAATGGGACATTCCAATAAAGGAATTTGCTTGGAGTGTGTTCAGGCAGTAAAGCATGTAAGCCAACTAAAAAGTACTGATGGACATAAGGAAAAAATCAAATTTAGGTAAACAGGCAAGCTGAAATTTGTAGAATACCTTATACGGTTTATCGATCCACTGGAAAACACAACCTCGTGCCTCAACATTTCTGAGCATATGAGGAGGCATCATGGATTTCAATGCAGCATTGAGCTTCACTTTTGTCAAACCACCACAGACCAAAAGAGCAGCTATCAAGCCATTAGGCGAAATACCCGCTAAATGTACAATGGTCATGTTCTGCAAGCCACAAATGCTAGAAAGTGAAAGAAGTCCAATATCGGTGACCGAACAATATGACAAGTTTATCTGCGATGGACATAGATGATATTAGCATAATAGTAAACATGGCACTACTGGATGTCAGATACAACTGTTAACGCTAGTACCTGACGGAGGCTATGAGAGAACTGGGAAATGTAAAGCATCCCAACATCATTGATCTCGAAGCATTTCTTTATATCAAGCTTGGAAAGTAGCCTGCATCCCATTGCAATTTCTGATATCCCAGAGGATGAAACCCTGGGGCAGCCACGAATCTCCAATGTGTTCAGATTCGCACATTTGGAGAGGGACATCAGTGAACAGTCTGTTATTCCTGTACAGTAGGACAGATTGATAGACTCTAGCTTTGGACAGCCTTGGGCAATATGAGTAACGCCATCATCACTAATGTCTCCGCACCTGAAACAGAAACTATTGAGTTAGTTGAAGGACAAAAAGGAGGAAAAAGAAGTCGGTAAAGCCTCCACAGACATGTCTAAGAATCACCTGTACAAATCAATGTCTCGGAGTTCTGGGCAAGACTTTCCAATCTGAGTGAGACCTTCATCACTTATCTTCAAGCATATGCCAATTTTTAGGATTGAGAGTTTGCTACATCCAGCGATAGCTGTCAGCCCTGCACAGAAAATATTCATGGTCAACTTTTTGTCCAGTGCCAATGAATTTATAAATGGCCAGTTCAGTAAAAACCTTCATCATCCAAATCATTGTCAGTAAGGTCCAGCTCTTCCAATTGATGAAGGTGCTTTCCAATCAGTTTGAGTCCTTCACTAGAAACATGGGTGCAGGACTCCATTCTCAGAGAGATGAGGGAAGTGCATGAACTAGCAACGGAAGCTAGTGAAGTATCAGTAATATTGCGGCAACAAGTAACGTCCAGCTTCAGCAGATTCTTTAATCTTGACACAGGAAAAGAAAGTTCTGCATCTGTCACTCCAGAACACTTGCTCAGACTTAACTGCCTAATAGAGCCACATGACCTTCCGATGGAGCTTAGTCCACCTGCCATGAATTTGCAGCCTTCCAGCTTCAAGGTCTGCAGATTAGGAATACTGTGGAAGCTGTTTACCATAGTAGGAGTAACCTGCAAAAGAAGCATGTCAAATAAGCTGGGAGAGCTCAAATAATGTACAGGAGTTATAATAATGCACCATCAACATGGTTAGCTACTTACAGGACAGCAGTATGAAAGATTCAATTCTGATAGATTGGGTATCGACTTCACTACAGATGAAACCCCCACATCAGTCGCATTTGGACAATGAGATATATCAAGCACCTGAAATGGACAGACATTACTTTCATGCTCAGTAAACAGAATGCTGTGGTAGGAGTATTATAGAAGTTCAATACCTAAC
Source organism: Eleusine indica (assembly GCA_030378355.1). Lineage (NCBI taxonomy): Eukaryota > Viridiplantae > Streptophyta > Magnoliopsida > Poales > Poaceae > Eleusine > Eleusine indica. The sequence goes on from CM059494.1 coordinate 55,858,139, forward strand.
AGTGTGTTCTCAATCAGAGAAGTTTTCAAGAAAACATAATAACTGTGAAATGATGGTGAGACAGTGTTAATAGGTGAATCAAATTGGCCTATCACCTTCAATGATTTGTTGCAATCTGTCTCAATACTACTAAGAGCATCATCATCGATCCCAGAACATCCCACCAGTATCAACACCTCAAGATTGGGAAGCTTCATGATGGCTGGAAAGGAGTCATTTGTGATCTGCAGAGCAAGATACGTTGTTGTTAGTCCAACATGATAAGTGGGGTCAATAGTCACAGAACTGCAATCTATGGCCAGAAAAATGTGGAGGCAAGAAGACAAGGTGGAGTTGGCTACTACTAGCTCTGATTCTTTGATGCAGATAAGAGCATCTGCAGATCGAGAATAAATGTACGGTGCACTCGCCCAATTCTCTGAATTTTGGCGAAAGAAAAAAACACAGTTCTTTCGTGCCGCTGAATTCGAGGGGAAAACAGCACACCGATCAACAAGAAAAGGGAATTTTCCGTCGCGTTGGTCCAAGATATGAATTGAACCCACCTCAAGAAAAAAGAGAGAGAGAATGAAAGATATGAAGAGGGAGATCAAGAAAGTAGCTGGGGTGCTGACCATGGCGTAGGAGAGATCCAGCGTCCTGAGCTTCCTGCACTTGTGAGCGAGGAGCTTGATCCCCAAATCCGTGACCCCAATGCACCACTTGAGAGACAGGTCTCGGAGATCAGGGCACCCAACGGCGACGCAACCGAGCCCCATGTCAGTGACCGGCTTACACCGCGACAGCGAGAGCCTTCGGAGCCTGTGCATCCGCGCCACCTCGGCGGCCGCGGCGTCGCCGAGGTCGACCCCATTGGAGAGGTCGAGGTCGGCGAGGTCGGGGCATGCCGTGGCGAGCGCGGCGAGGCCGGCGGCGCGGAAACCCGAGGAGCGGGAGAGGTCGACGGCGCGGAGGCACGGCGACGCCGCGGCGAGGGCGGCGAAGGCGGCGTCGGCGACGCGCGGGCAGAGGGTGAGGTCGAGGACGGCGGCGGCGGGGTAGCGCGCGAGCAAGGCGGGGAGGAGGTCGGCGCGGCGCGGGCGGAGGACGCGGCGGTGGCGCGATTCGGCGGCGTGGCAGGCGCGCGAGGCGAGGGCGAAGGACTTGAGCGCGCGCGGGTCGGCGGTGGCCACGCGGTCCAGGACCAGGAACAGGAGCTCGTCGGCCAGCGAGTCCAGCGGAGACTGAGCCAGGGGGGTAGAGGTAGAGGAGCGGCGGCGCTTGGGCTGGTGTGGTGCTGCCATGGCCATGGGATTCTTGGCGAGACAAGGCAGTGGTAAACAGAAATGGAGCGATGAGCAATTATGGCAGGGACGAGTTAATAAGTTAAAGCCCGTCATCACCATTAACTAAAGAACCAACCGAGGATAAAATGACCAGACTGCCCCTGCGACGTGTTCTTCTGGGTGCGGCGAGTGTTTTCCATGCTTGACCCTGTTGCCGTATCCTTGCTTCTTCTTTTTATTCGTCTAAAAAATATCCGGGTAAATTTTTTAAAAAACTGTCCGGGTAAATTAAAAAAAAGTCCGGGCATGTAACAACGGCGAATGTGAACAAAATGATACCAATCTCGCTCATGCTCCATGCACACCATCACACTCTTTGCTCTTACCTAAACCGAAAACAACGATAATGAGAAATCTCATCCCCGTTGAGGATTCACATACGACAAGACACGTCACCTTATTGTTACGGCTCTATATACAAAAACTTTTTTACATTTAGGAGCAAGTTTGATCACGCTTCATGCGCTCCCTCACACCTTTTGCACTCTGTTAAGGCTTTACATGTCTCGTCATGTAGTTGGCATCTATATGCGAGAACCTTTTTACATTTATGAGTAAGTTTGTTTAGATGAAGCAAGAGCAAAATATCAGTGTTTTCGCTCCTGGATATGAGCCTGTTTTTTCCTTCATTCCTAGTAGCAGTATTTTTTTTAAAAAAAAAAGGTAAAAGATGAACAAGAATGGAAGAGAGAAGGGTATAATAGGAAGTTGGCATGCGTACTGGGAATTTTGTTGGAGAAAGGTACGGTACGGAGGAAGTACTACCCGGTGGAGGGCAGAAGAGGAAAAACGGTGGAATTTTTTGTTGGAGAAAATTGCGGAAGGATCGATGCGAAGCGGGGGAGGAAAGGAAAGGACGGCATTCGTACAGCCTGCGAGTGCGGACGGGTACGAAATCCCCTGCCTAAATGCACTAAAGTGATTTGGTACTCTTATCACTGACACGCGGACCCCACAAATCAATCAAAGCTGTGTGAGTATGAACCTGAGTGAGTGTAAGAAAAGGCACAAGAGCAGTTGTGGACTGGTCGCGTGCTCCCTAGGGACGGCTCCTCCTACCTGCGTCAGCGACACGCGCTTCTCCGCTTTAATCAATCAATCTCTTATCTGTAGGTACGGACGCCATTAGATCAACTAGAAAGGTGTTATCTCCTATATTATCTCATATATTACACGTAATTTTAAAATAAGTTATAAGATAACTTATATAACAGGTGGTTTGTTCGGTTATCTCCTATTAATTATATGACTTCTTAATAAAAAAAAGAATATTTATGGCTTAAAAAACCACTAGAACACATAGAATAGTATGAGAGCCGTCTCATACTCCTAAATTTTAACGCATGAGATGGTTTTCTCGTAAAACAATCACCTCTTATTCTCATCACCCTCTCTCTCTTTTAGATCATCAAAAATACTACATAACAATGCATGAGACGACCTATAAGACCGCTTACGTGTAGTATTGTACCTGCCCTTAACCATAATAATTAACTAGCCGTTTCCCCGTTTACAATTTCTTCCTCGCATAAATGGGTCAAATTCTTGTCTAAAATGAATCGCAGTAAAATTTCAGAGAAAGCCAAGACGATGTCAGCGACATCATCGGGTGCCTAATCCTAAAAGCGGGAAACACCTTGAGTGGGGGTTATGCGAAATTGACCTTATGTAATGCCAAGCATCAAAATTAAGGCAACAAGTTCATAAAGGTCAGCGGAGAAAAGAATGTTAGGTATTATTGGTCAATTGAAGACCTACCTGTAGAAGGATCTATCCATCCACCCTTATAAGAAAAGAAAGCATACCCACTCGAATCATAAGCAGGGCGTCTACAAAGTGTTTTCTCACGCACGTACCTAAACCATCACCCTTTTTTTCTAGTTTATGATTGGTGCTGCGCACATTCACAAAATTCGGGAAAAAAAATGAAGCAATAATATCTAGTGTATCATATTGCTTCCTTTGCAGAATAATGGTAGCATTGTCAAACAGAGGAGAATTATAAGTTACTATAAGCCTAAACCTCCCAAATATATAATATGATATATTTTTTATGTTTTACACTTTTTTTAGTGGAGGAGAATTATAGGACAATATTCGATTATTCTTATGCATAATTTAATCTAAATTCATTTTGCTGCATTTTCAACATTCTGTGATCTCCAATGAGTTCTGTGATCTCCAATTTTGGGTGGGTTCAGAGTTTAGTGGAGTAGTAGTTTATAGTAACATCAGGAGACCTAATATTCTGTATTTGTGACTTGAAAGAGATAATGCGGAGGAGAAGAAATGGCAACAAAAAGGTGATGATATATCACTAGCAAAAAAAGCAAAGGTTTAGATGACGTTGGTGGGGGCAAGCCGTACCTAGAAAAGGACGGAGTCGTGCACTCGACCATCAGTGGAGGACACACCTGTGACCCTCCCCTGATAAGCACTCCACTCAACTCTCAACCCACCCAAGATAAGGACAACAATACCGGTAGTATTTATAAATAAAGTGAAAAATTAAACAAAATATTTTTGTGCTGGGCTGAATCGGGTTCCTACTGGGGAAAGCTACTACCTGGTGCTTTGACTATCCACCGACCTATCAGCTGCTTGTTTGGCCTTCATGTGATGCAAATAAATGGAAAGCTATCTGGCCAAGCTTACCTATAAATCATATCAGTTGATCGGGTAAATAAACATATCTGCTGATTAAACATATCAGCTGATTAACTTTCGATCCATAAGCATATTGCTCCAGTTTTAATGCTGAGTGTGGTCGTGGCGTGCAGTTAGAAATTGGTCAAATCAAACTCTGCTGAAACCTTTTGCTTCAGATTACAGCGGCCTTCCATTGACTTTGACCAAGTACAGGATTCCAAGCGCGCCGTACGAACGTGCTACGGAGTACGGAGGAACAAACCGAGGAAGGTTCATTGGATCCTCTAACTGAGTTGACTTATCAGATAACCACTCCTCCATTCCTGAATAAAACTTCCGTTGTCAACTTCGACTTGTATTGAATAAAGAATACATGATGTTGTAATCCGTCCATAGTCTATTAGTCTGACGTGCAGTAGTACCATGTGAGGACGACCGTACTTTATTATACAAATGATTTACGCAGAACAAAATACAATTGTCAATTTGTTCCATACAAACCAAACCAGATTTGTACAAGGAAAATGCCGCGGAGCAACCTGGGAAACCGGAGTTCGGGGGAGGTATCACCCAAGGCACGCACTGTCCGGCGCGATTGGCACCTGTCAAAGTCATCATCATCGTCACCCACAAGACGCCCAAGAATTTCAGGATGGTCACAAAACATCATATATAATCGTCAGAATGGTTTTCTGAACTGTAGTGTATTTGTCTAACAACAGAATAAGGGAGGTGAAACTATAATACAGTACAAGAGTAGCAACGCTCTTCTTCCCCATCCCCAGTCTAACAAAGGATGGTACAGCTCAGCCTGCCCCAAGTCCCCAACGGATATACCAGACAGCAACAGTTCCTGCACGAAGGATTAATTCTTTACTCATCTTGCACCTTCTTTTGAGATAATCTGAACTGCCATAGACCACCTTCCACCAAGCATACACATTGACCTTCCTCAATTCTAATGCACCCATTTGTGCCCCCATACAATACACACTGCAAATATAGTAGTCTCAACTGTCAGCACACAAAATGTCAAGGCAATAGATGCAAAGGTACCAATATAAATTATAATAGTGCTAATGCACCTAGACTGCAGGCCACAAGACTGAGATGCACGTAGAAGCCAGATTCTCAAGGTCAGACTAGACATGACCATGCATCATAGCTAGGTTGAGCTATCAAAAACACTGGAAGAATCCAAAGTCAACTTGTTTCTTTGAATCAAAATAGGAAAGGAAGGAAGAATTGTTCCTTGACAAAAAGCATGAATATATCTCCAGCTTCGAGCGCAGCCCTGCACGGCACAAACATGGATGGAGCCTCGCTCTGAATCAATAACGAAGATAATGATCAACAAGCCAATTATATATTCTCTTATTAGATATTTTTACAACTGAATATATATGAGATCAATGCAGACCGATCTGATGTCTGTCAGTCAAAATCACCTGAAGACCAGAGACAAATTAAATAGTAACAGAATACTACTACTAGCAGTATGTAGCACCATGCAATCCATGTATCCATAGCTAGAAACAAATATGATGATGGCACGCGTACCGCATATATGCAACATTTCAATCGAGATCGCGGCAAGGAGAGACTAGATGAGTTTTTAAATAAACAAATCAAGCACAATATTATAATAATTTGATAAACTGTGTCAACAATTCATCAGGCATGAATTCTTGAATCAGTTCTATAAAAAAAAATCTCAAAATATGTTTTACAAATTGTTGAATCAACTGGTGGTAGTGATTTAACGGAAAGGAAAATCCAATTGGAAGGATTCTTTATTTTTGTCCCAATGTATTATGGATTTGTATGTAAACTCTGGAAGTAATTATTATAATATATCTCTCGGCTTTTAGTTATTAAGAGAAGAAAAAAAAAAAAGGAACAAAAGGCCAGAAGGCAAAAGGGCTAGGAGGCAAAGACAAAACCGAGACCAAGAAAACCTTGAGCTGCGATGTGGCGGCGTTCCGGCGATTGCCCCGGCGGTCTGATGGCTTCACGACTTCGGCTCCGACGACTGCTCTGCGTCCTCAAGCATCACGGACTCACCGCCGCCGCCCACCAGTACGTTACTCGATCAACACAGTAGTAGAGTCTCATCTCATGGATTGTCTAATGATGAATCGAATCGCGCCCTTTTGTATTTAGGGTGGAGGGGGAGACGGGCGTGTTCTTCGACGCCGCCTACATGGAGCACTTGATGAGGATGGGATCGTGGGACAAGGCCGACGGCTACCTGCTGCACTTCCTTCCCACACCGGAGCACACGAGCCCGCAGTCCATGTTCCTCGTCTTGCATCTCCGCTCCGCCTGGACCCTGGCCGAAGTCGCCGCCGGTGGCCATACCGCCGCCGAATTCGCCTCCACATTCGACGGATTAAAGGGACCTGCCGCCTCCAACTTTCGTCATGTTCTCCACAAAATGCACGCCGACCAACCCAGGTCTCTCCCTCCTTTTCTTCTTCTTTATTACCTTTCATTCAAATCAAAATCAATCCGGTCCCTTTCTTTGCCTAGCTAGTAGAGATTAAGTATGATGCCAGCTGGAATTAAAGTGCAATATTGAGAGAGTATGTATTATCTTGTCAGGAATTTCCCCTCACCTGATTTGATCGATTCTTAATTTAGGGCCTCCATGCTTTGGCAAAAGGTTGCGCCTTCTGCTGTGGATAAGGCCTTGAACTTGCTTGCCGAATGCCCTGAGTTAAAAGGCAAGCTGCATTTGCCACGCGACAGGCCAATGCCATGCGAGGTTATTCCTCTGATTGGGTTAGTTAATTTGCTCTCACTTAGTCCCCATCTCATCTCTACTTTCTATTATATGTACCCAATATCGGTAGCTTGAACCCGCTCCTGTCAAACCCAAATGCAGAGCACGGGGATGTCCAAGGCGTCGCAGCAAGCCAACTAAACGCACACCAACACATGTTGTTGTCCGCGCCTTCAAGCGACAGAAGAGGTGGCCTCTTCCTCATGTTTGCAAACTTTTCTAACATCTCCCAACACTGTATCCCTTGCTACTCGCAGGTTACTTTCAACTCTGGAGAGAGATGCTTATTCAGGTAGCCACTTTAATTTCTCCATCAGACTCGAAATGGGATTTGTAGTTTCTATAAGCATTCACACTGTCTTATATAGTTAATGGTGCCTCTGCTCATGTTTCACTTGCATCTGTTTAATTTGATTGCAGGAGTTCCAAGTAATGCATCATCAAATTCTGTGGCGCCGAATACTGAACAAAATGCTCCACAGCTCATCACTCTTGATGGTAAATTAGCTTCTTCCTCGTGCCTGCCATTTGCTACCATCTCAGTTTCATCATGATAGCTTGTAGTTGAGGTGCCTGTTCAAGATTTAGGCGATTGTTTGGTCTATAATGACACCCTATTTTTGAAAGCAAAGATCACTTACAAGCAAGCCGCTATTGTAGGTTACCTTGTCCTGGATTAATTTTTGCAATGTAATCTATATCCCACAAATATACCATGTCCCTACTCAGCATTTACTTTCCACCAAATAGACATAACTGCTTTCATGTCAGTACATAGGCCCTGGCCAAGAAAAACTAGGCACTTCTTGAAATAAAGACGGAAAAACGCATGCAAAATCTTTTAGGTCAGATTTATAACAGCTTGCAAGGGGAATGTGGTCTCAAGACATTACAATTACCTGGGTAACCTTGTGTGGCAACTTTGCCAACAGAAGCCATTGTGACTAGAAAGATTAATTCAATTCAAGATGCCTATAACTATAACTAATAGAATGAGTCATCTGATGTAAATCCTTTGCTGAATCGCCATTTAGTAAAACTGACCTAGCTAACATTAATTGAGATGGTTTATGTTCGCGTATATATGTGCAAGGTTGCTGTTGTGTGCATTGGAGAATTGAGCACATATTCTGAATTAAAAGAAAGGAAAGTTATCAACATAACCCAAATATATTTTTGGTCATATAACCTGCATTTCCATTGTTATTATTAAGAAACATCATCACCATGTTTTGTCGGATACAAACACAAGTGTCCCAATAGGGGCGTCCAAGCAAATTGTAGTTGCCATAATTCAATTTGCTACGCCCTCTTATACATGTATTAGTTGGAAATTTCTCAGGAAGCCTCGGACTAAGTAAATTATGTTCGTCCTTTTCACTATATTAACAGAGCAGCAACAGGAGAATGAGGGGACTGCTGTGCTCCAGAGCCCAGAGAAACAGGACGTCCCTGAACTTTGAAGCTGTCACATGACTGAAGCATGCCTTGGAACCGCCAGAAACAGGGCGAGGGTGTCCCTGAGCCTTTTTCCCCCTCAATGGCTTAGTACTGTTATTAATGCTATTTATTTTCTGATGGGACATTGAAGGCATAAGTTAGTTGTAATCTTGTGTTGGTGGAAATGTAAATGTTGAAGCGGCCGATCATGTGTCCTGGTGCTGTGAACAGTTATTATTATTTAGATTCTGGGTGTATGATCTTGTGATGAGACAGGTCAGATGCAATGGACGAGGTCATTTTCTAAGATGCATCATCGACGTGTGGCATGCCAGATTAGGCTAGGAAAAGAGAGATACACCATCATGTACAATAGAAGTATCATGGTGATAGGCAGATTTAGAGGCAGCAGCGCCACAAATGTTCTTCAGATTTAGAGGCAGCAGCGGAGCAGCCGGAAGACATTGATGACTCCGCTCGTCTTCTGCATCAGCTTCTCCTTATCTTTCAATTCTAACCAGAGTAGTAGTCGTACAAGGAAAACAGACATGCACCCAAGGTACACAGCGTCCAGCACGGATTGCACCTTTCTCAAAGTTATCATCAACATCAAACGTGCTCAAGAATTTTCAGAATGGTCACAAACACATAATCATTGCCTTGGTATATTCTGAATAAAATTATAATAGTAGCTTTGTCTAACAACAAGGAAAGAGAAACAATAATACAGTAGGCTAGAGTAGTCCCCATTTCAATAAAGACATCCCAATATATGATGCAACTCAGCATCAGCTCCCACATAAGGGTTTCTTTTCCCATCGTGCATGACCTGGAATTGCTCTCACCATCTTTTGAGATCATCTCAGTCGTCATGCAACTTGTTCCGAACAAACACAAGTCCCTTCAGATAGCTTGACCCAATTCTAAATTTCTAATGTACCCATTTGACTCAGATGATTTGAGCCCCAACTTGTAAGCCCCTGATAGTGATCTACAGCATACGATACACACTGCAAACAAGTTGAATTCCATGATCAGCACAAACTCATGTAGATGTATGCTAGCGCTGATCACACAAAATGTAATACAACAGATGCAAATGTACCACAGGCCATAAGACTCATATGAAGAACACAAGCCAGATTCTCTCCCTTGCAGATAGATGTATGCATAATGCAATATGCATCATATCGCAAAGAAAAACAACACTTCGAATTTGCATGTGGGCCATAGCCCTCTATGTGAGTTAGGAGTAATACAGAGCTAGGGCATAATGGGTGCAGATGTGAATCTCAAAATTTAATTAAACGATAACACAAATTGACAAATGATTACACTACCTAGCAGTAAAGAATAGGTGCAGGACTGCAGGTCACAACTGTGGTACAAATGCAAACCAAAACCATGTTGCAGTCAAGATCAGATGTTATTCAGTCAGACAGCCTAGTTATAATGATCCAGTAGCTACAGAAATAGTAGGCAGACACGAAAGAGAGTATGGCTCAGTGCAAATGAACATAATGCAAATTTAGGGTGTACCTCGCTAAGTCCCAAGAAAGGCTTTGGCCTCATTCCAATCCTGCACATCTGAATCTCAACATCAGGTTCTGATTCTCCTGAAAATACAACAAACCAAATGATGACTGACTCAATGTTAAAGCACTCTATTATAGAACAAAAGGAAATAAGTAAAGAGGAGACATCATCACTGCTAACGGAGAGCTGTACCCAACTGAATAATCAACAGCCAAAGAAAATAAATAAAATGGAAGTGATTCCAGTAACATCGAGCCAGTAACATCTCATATGAGCAAGTCCTTAAGGTTATAATCGAGCAATTGAAGAACAATATGGAAGAACAGGCATCACATCTAGGTAAACATTGAATATGACCCAGTGTCACACTTCTCCAGGTCCGAAGGGATCCAGTGCCGAACTACTTACTCCTGGACCCAGAATTGCGTTATCGGAGCCAAGCCAGGAATCGCCGTTAGTAGACACCTAACATTTTTCACCGGTTACGGGTACTACATTCCAACTCTAAGTAGCCATGTGAGGAAAAAATTTCCACTCCATCAGAGCTGAAACTAAACAGAATTAACATCTATTAAGTGTCTTCAATGCATATATGATGTCATTTAGCAGGCCAAATAACTTGACATATGAAGTAACAGTTGACCTAGCCGATCATGTTCAAACAAGCCTAAGCAAGATCCTTACATAACCAAAATGCGGAATCACTGTTTCCTTAAACAGCATCTACTTCCTACTAATTCAACCATATACAACTATAACACTGGCCAGCAATACATAGAGTAAACGAAACTGCTAATTCTTACATCAATCCAAATGGAGAACCATAACATTTATTTCCTACTCCGTCTATTCAACCATGCAAAATTACATCACTTGCCAATTCAAGCGATATATCAAGTAAACAAAACAGACACATGAACAGCATTGAGAGGTATGAACTGCAGAAGCAGGGAAAACAACCTGCTCGAGCACACGAAGATTGCTCTTCTCCACCTCCCTGGCAAGCTTCTCGAGCCTCTTGAGCATCCCTGCGTACATACCATCCATCTCCCCCGCCTGCCCTGCTGCAGAGCCGATGACCCCTTGCAGCCTCTCGAGGCCAAACCCATCCACCATCGCATCCACCGCCTTCTGCTCTCCGATGGTGGTGCGAGTGTGCCCCGACGTCGCCGGCGTCGAGGGCTGCGGAGACGGCAGCCACGGCAAGGGAGACTCGGCAGTGAAGGTGTGGTACTGGTCGCGGAAGCAGGGGCCGACGTTGACGACGGTGAGGGAGGCCGGGACGAGGCGGGGGGCGGAGAGGAGGAAGGCGCGGTAGTCGTAGGAGTGGGTGGAGTGGTTGGGGTTGAAGGAGGGAGAGACGAGGAGGAAGAGGAGGGGGTGGGTGGGGGCGAGGGATTTGGAAACGGAGCGGGCGACGGCGATCTCGCGCATGGAGGGGCGGAGCGCGGTGCGGCGGCGGGAGGAGAAGAAGCCGACGGTGGCGGAGGCGGGAGGTGCGGAGGGAGGCTGGAATCGGCCGAGGGCATCGGAGAGGGAGGATGGGTGGGAGAGGGAGCAGTGGCCGGAGACGGAGATGGAGAGGGCCGGGGCGGGCGGGACGGCGGCGGCGTCGTCGTAATCGGAGAGGGATGGGGGCGGCGCCGGGAGGCGAGATGCGCGGCCGAAGAGGAGGCCGTCGCAGTCGCCGACGGCGGCCGCGCAGCGGTGTAGGAGCGCGGCGAGGGCCGCGCCGGAGATGGATACCTTGGCCACCGCCGGGATGGCGCTGTCGCCGACGGCCATCGGATAGTCAACCTTCCCTTTCTCCCTCCTCGCGTCTCTTCTTTTCCTTTTCTGAGGAGTTTTTTTTTTTTTTTGACAATGCTTTTCTGAGGAGTTGTTGAGCGCACAGGCAGACAGGCACGTCTTCCTTGTGCATCACTCTGCCTGACCGAACTTTTTACTTAACGCTCTATATTATTTGAAGAAAAATGGAAGAGAGTTCAACATGTATGGAGTATTCACTGCGTGCGATTTTAGCGGTACTTCTATTTGTATGGACCATTTGATCAAACCAAATGTTGGTCCAAGCTGCAGATTCAGAAAACAGCTCAAACTAAAAACAACCATCAAAGACAAAAGCTCAACAGAGTGACAGACAGTCGAGTATCAATCACAAGGTCCCCCAAATCCAGCCATGGAACTCGAATCTTGTTCAATACCAAACCAATTCAGTTAAGCATCAACTGTTACTGCTCGGTCAATCCACAACTCAACGTTTTACAGTTTTAAATTCAGAAACAAGAACGAGGAAGTTGGTGCTTCTCAAGTCTACTACAGCTCTCAGTTCAGACTACAGCCTTACTATGCTTAGCTACATCTCTTTGCTAGTTAGTCACTCGTCAGATCTAACTAAATTCACCATGTTCATGTTGTGGTCAGTCAGAGAACAATGGCCGAGCAGTAGCACCTCCTGCCAACTGACTTCAGCCCGGTTGTCACCCAACCACACCCTTCCTTGTAGCGCTCCACCTGACCCAACACCAAGGTTTTGTTGTTATTCACAACACAAATTTAAGACAGTGAATTGGACATGGTAAGGAAATTGTTTCCTGAGTAGAAACCTACCACATCCAAGATTGTGTCTGCTTCACCTTTAACCCCACCAAACGTGTATATCGAGCCACCAAGCACAGCTGAAGAATGGTATCCTCTGGTGTAGTTCATAGGTTCAACCATAACCCATGATGGCATCCTTGGCTCATACATCTCAACGGTAGCCACCATTTCTTTAGCCTCAGTGTCATAACCACCAATCGAGAATCTGAACAAAAATACAGGGAAAATGTGCATCAAATAAGGTTACCACACTTGCATCGACGTATGAAGAAAGAGGCATCAGCTTACATCTTCTCATCAAGCACAGCCAGTGTATGACAGCCTCTTCCGGCGCTCATCATTGGGAGCATCTTCCAAGTAGGCTCCCGAGGATCAAGTCTCTCAGCAGAGCTGCCAACAGACATCAGAAAAGTGCAGGCTAATGAGTATTTTTGACAAGTTTCAGTTTATTCCACATGTACACTAAACTATGGTCACCACGACACTACATGAGTTTTAACATGTTGTAGTTTCTGTAAAGCAAATAGGTTCCTCAATCTTGATGTTCCTCCAAAAACCAATCAAGTACAAGCAGCAAAAAGACAGCACCTTAGATATTCAAGACCGTTGAAGCCACCAACGGCGTAAATTGCACCATTGAGCTCCACACCAGCTAGAGCAAAGCGCTGAAACCACAAGCAGTACAAGTCATTCAAAATTTCAAATAAACAGATTCATTACATTATATAGACATTTATGGTTCAGAAGCAACTTTTTGCCAAAACTCAACACCATATGGAATAGAAATATAATCCTTAACTAGTAGATAAACAGGACAAAAGTGACATTTCTCCACAGATGATTATTTCCTAGAGTTTTCACTAAGTGCTCCAGTAATCCAAGATACATTTTCTAATTTTAGATCAAATGAATGGCAGAGAATATTACCTTTTCCAGCATAGGCTGACTCTTTATCCACTTTCCAGAAGCACGATCAAATACCTCAACATCAGAAAAACACTGGTTTCCATCTCCACCACCGAATGCATAAATTTTACCATTGCAGCTGACTCCAGCTAGGCTCCCCTTTTCATGATTCAACGGTGGGCATGTGGTCCAATCATCACTCGTTCGGTCATAACAGTCAACTTCATTGAAAAAAAAAGGGGAAAAAATGCAGGATTAGGGCAGGAATTTCTATGCACATGCTCACGACCAAATGAACAGTTAGTAACCTGAATCAAACCAGCAAGCACCATCACCACCACCGAGAACAAATATCTTGCCACCTAATGCAACAGTTGAGGCATATGACTTTCCAACAGTCATTGGCTTTAGTGGAGTTAGTATGTCCAATGATGGGGAAAACGAGTCTAGTGATGGCAAAAATGAGAAGCCATCAAAACCACCGACAAGATAAATGACATCTTCTGAACCCAAGCATTGTTCAACAAACTGGTTTAGTGAATCATCCAGGGTTAGAGGATCTATTTTTGAATTCAATGACTTCACCGTGCTCTTCAACTCCACAACTCTTTTCAGTAATCTCTCGTTCACACCTTCTAGGCATTTGACTTCTTTGTTAGATGAAGCCTGCAGTTTGAAGATAAATAGATTTAAGCAACCAAGGGTGATTGATATTCAAAGATATCCAAAAGTTTTGCTGAGAACATATAATATTCATATTCCTCGTCCTTGACAGTAAAGCATGATCAGTACGAAACAAACTTTTAATCATGTTTGATTTCTACTTAGCAGGTATTTACCCATGAGCTAACAGCAATGCATCATGTTTGTTTGATTTCTACTTAGCAGGTATTTACCCATGAGCTAACAGCACTGCAAGCATCTTACAGACTCCCGTTTTCATACCATTTAACTGGTTTAGACATTTGAGAATGCAAAATATAGGCTACTGCTGAGAAAGGCTAGTCTAATGCACATGCGACCAAGTTCAGTATCTCTAAGACTGTAAAGCATTATACACATTGCAGTCTCACTTAACGTGATACCTCTTGATTTCTACCTTTTTTGTCTCCTTTTAATGCTATGGTTTATGCGATAAATAAATTTAACAATGCAATTTTCCTAGATTTCGTACATATATGATACACAAGTCGCTGTAATCAAGATTGCTTAGTTCAGTACAACGGATATAAGGCAATCTAAGAGGTTATGAAGTTTCAAAAATACCTGTTTCTTCTCCATGATTGCTATGCGACCAGATAACTCTTGAATTATATCCATCAACTACACAAACAGATTTAACATGAGAAAGTTGGTATAGAAAGACTGAATGATCAGGTATACAAAATAATGATGATAATATGGGATGCAGTTATCAGCTATATGCACCTTGGCTTCTGTAGATGATTTAAAGTCCAGTGATTGCACCAGCAAATTAGAATGTCTCAAGGAGAGTTCATCAAGTTCGTCATCTAAGTTTTCTGGCAAATTACAATGGCTACTTAGAATTGCACATTTGACTTGCGCGCTCTTACTGTTAAATGCATCATTGCCTTGAGTTGCAGTAGCATTAGCACAAAAATAAGAATTGTGCTGCTGACGAGATAACTTTTTGACCCTTTCCAATGCCCATTTCAAGCTAAGCCCTTTATCCTGCTGACGAGATTGTTGTTGTTGTTGCACATTAACTTCCTTATTTGATAGTGCAGACACCTCCCCCTCGGGTGGTGTGTCCACACAGAGATCATCAAAACCATTTGATGATGCATTACTTGACCTGGCATGCTCAGCGTTCACATCTCCAGTTCTAACTTCCTCAATCTGTTTCTTTTTCACCATATCGGCATATGACATGACAATGTTTTCTGACTTGCAGTCATTGTTACCCTCAGACTCTGGTGCATATACAGATACAGGGAGAGATAGGGACTCTCTTGTATGGTCATGACCGGCAGCTGCAACAGGGGGCATCCAGAAATTGTTGGGAGAAGGTGAAGGTTTAAACATATTCATCAAGGCATGTGTTTGTGCATGATCCAATTCAAACTGGAAAAAATGAAGCTTCTGGCCAGGGACAGCAGGCATTCTCTGATAGTAATTAGATTGAATAGCATTTCTGAACTCGCTCTCTGCTAGTGGAAAACACCAGACCCTTACCCGCACTGCAACCTAGACAAATAGAAAGGTGTGTGTATTGGAGTCATTTCACTGTGATTGAGCAAGAAGATGGCACCCAACAATACAGAGATAAGTCATTATACCTGAGAAGGATAGCCGGTCTTTCCCTTGCCATCGTCTGACCATGCATTTGATTCAGGGCAGAACTTGCCATTGCTTGCAGCTTCGTAAATGCCATGCAATCTACGATCATCATAATTGAACAGAAAGAGAGGTAGTCCTTCCTTGATGTTTTGTACATATGAAAGATGTGATCTTGGCAAGCCTGAAATGTGATATAGATAGTTATTGGGTTGATGGATTACCCAACAACAAGTTCTATTCTGAAAGGCATGAAATATTTATTTCCCTCACCGGAAGAAAAGCAAATGAGTCAATTGGTAATCTCAGCATACATCACTTACAAAAGAGTTCTGACTAAGAGGAATCCAGAGTTCAAGACCATACCAAAAAGTTGCCGTGAGTGACACTCTGCAATGGTACTGTTTGTGCAACCAAATATTACAGCGCCAATATCTTCTGGCCGGAGGTTTCTTGTGGCAACAGACAGGTTTGTTGGCCTACCACCTTTCACGATCTGACTCCATGAGGATTTGCTCTTCACCATTATATAGAGGCTAGCAAGATGATAGATAAGGAAAGAAATAAACAGATTGTTAGATATCCCTGATGTTGGGTATACATTTGCATGTCTGGACATGAAGAAAGAAAAGGTAGAAACATTTAAGACGAAAGCCGCAAGTAAAAGAGTTCAATTCAGGATGATAATCATGACTTTCACACCATCACATCACTGCAGTATAGTTCTATACTATAGCTTATAACTGAAACTGCTAGTACAATTTGTTTCACAACAAACAACCATGCAGCAAAATTAATCTGGGTATACATCATCGGAGTGGCCTATTTTGCACCATTTGAAGAGAGGGATGTAAAGGTAAAAAGTTCATAATCATGAGAACTATGCAACTACACCTACACTGCATGGTTCACACATGTGACATCCCAACCACCGCAACTGTGCATTTCAAATTGTTCATAAACCATATATCAAGATAAAGTAAGAAATGTAGCATGAGTAATCTAATGCAGTTCAACCAACCAAATTTCAGTACACTGTTACCCTAAAAGAATCCCATTACATTGAACTGGTACAAGGGCGAGTCTGCCACAAGATTTTCTCATGAGTCTTCACATCATAATCAATGACTGAACCAAACCAGTACTAGTACATCAAGCAAGTAACATGGCAAAGATTAAATATGCAAATTTACTTGGGTGCATTTCCGTATCTCTATTCTCTAGTCGACTCTAGTTGCACCGTATACTCCTTACATGTTTTTGATTGGCAACAAACAACAAAATTGGGTACATGTGAAGTAAAATTGAGCTAATCATTTAATATATAACTTCAATTACAGCAGGGCACAATCTTTTGGGGGGGAATGCAGCATGGGAGTGGCCCATTTTATACCATTTTGTGAGAAGAATGTACAGATAAAAAGTTTAATGATAATAATATGCAAATAAATTAATGGTCGGAGGGATAATTGAACTTCAACAACCACAATTGTACCTCTATGTGGTTGTTCACATATAGTATGGCTAATATACATATAGAGATAAAGCAAGAAGGAAATGCAGCACGAATTATGTGCCGCAGCTGAATTCACCAACCAATATCTAAGTACATTGAACGGCTACACGGTGTGGTCCTCCCACAAGATTTTCTGGTGGGGCTGCAGGGCAAAATTGATGAGGGAGGGGAACCAAACAAGCACTAGTAGTAACTAGTACAACATGAAGGCAGGAACAGGGCAAAGATCACGCACGAGAGATAAATGAAGGGGAGACTGAAAAACCTAGATGGCCTGGGCAATTGAGTGATGTAATTTCAAGAACCGACCCCAAATACTCGTAGAAAAAGCAACTAGAACTAATTAAAACCCTATTTGGTTCCCAAAACAAATCCGTGCCCTACATACAAGGCAACTACATTACGCTGCCCAGGGATGGAGGGAGAAGGAAAACCCCAACAATCGCCCATCCTGTAACCAGGGCACGGCATGATCGATCCGCAGCACTAAATAAAAATAAGAGCGAAGCCACCCAAAATCCAAGAAGCACTAGCAAAAGTTACCGCAACAGAGGAAGGATTGGAATTTCTTCTTTTGGTTCAACAAGAAAGTTGAAGGCGCCATACGGATCGAGCAGCCAGCGTTGATAAGCAAGAGAGATTGGGGGAGGGTGGGGGGAATGCGGTGGAGAGTACCTTGAAATTGGTTTGCTTGGAAGAGGATTTGATCGGGGGCTGACAAAACAAACACGCTGCCTGTGTGCGCTCTTGGAAGGCGAGGGATTAGAAGAGGATCAGTACAAGAACAGTGAGAGGCTCGGCACTCTGCAGGAGCAGCGAGCGGGTCTCCTCCTCCAGATGGGAAAGGAAGGGGAGAAAAGCCAGCCAGAGAAGGATGGGAAGCAAGGAACTGCTCTGCTCGGCTTGAGAGAGAGGAAGGCGTGAAGTAAAAATGGAGGACAAAAAATTTTTTTGTGTGGGGTAGAAATGAAAAGGCAATGCCATTTACTGTGTCTCTCAGGCTCATGCAGTCCACATTTACAGCCAGCAAACAAACAAAGCAGAAGCAGCATTTAACCAGGACCCACCGCACAAAGACTCGCACAGGTTCCGTTCCAGGCAAGATTTGATTAGCAGCGAAGAAAAGACAAGCGGCCGGGAGTCCACCCAACCTTCCCCGATTCCATCGCTGAGGGGACCACTCCACTTCCGCGCTTGACACGTAGTACACCGTTTCTTGGATTCCTCAGATTATATATATATATATATATATATATATATATATATATATATAACTTTTGCACCAAAACTAATGTCTATCATGGCAGTTTGATGATAAATATTATGAATAAATAGTTACTAGTATTACTTTTATCGTACATTCTGGTTATGGTTAGTTTTATACAAAAATCATGCATACTAGTTTTATGGTGATTAGTCCAAATTGTTTAGTCCGAACGCTTCTCGATCGTCAATCGTCACATACTCATATACAACTTCGTTATCCAGTTGTACATATATACATAAATAGAGTGACAATTTCAGCAGGATCAACCAAGACATATATACGTATGATGTGAGTCGAAAACAGACATTTCCTAAGTACGACAATTAACAAAATACAAAGATGAAGGTGCTGCTTCTCTCCCAATTTACGTTTAAAGGCAGATCGATGGAACAAAATAATCCAGGAAATTAAAAGACAACAGCATCAAGATTGACTGGCACATTAATCTGCACTAGTACTTTAGCAGGACAGACAAGTGTATAACCATCCACAGGATGCAGGCACCATATTCACACAGCAGCCCGGCCGGGGGTAACAAAATTCAGCAATTGGCTGGAGAGAAGTATCAAAATCGCGCGTGACAAAAATTTGCCGTCCCGATCGATGGCTCGATCCATCAATAAGAGTAGCACTAACTACCTGATGAGATGAGAGAGGTCGAAACAAAATCTGAGAAAGACTAGCTAATGGCATGATGGTAGGCTACTAGCTAGTCATCATCCAGTGCAATAACACTGTCATCGTCATCGGCGGAGGAGGCTGATGATGAGGGGCTAGCGCGGGGGGACATCCACGGCGGGCGGTTGCGTCGCGGGAGGCGGCTGCGAACGGCAGGCGTCATCGCGGGGCAGAGGTCATGAAGATGGTACACCATGCGGTTGAAAGGGTCGCTAAGGAAAGTAAGCAGCTGGTGGCACACGAGGCAGCGGTAGTCGACGCCACCGACCACCTCCCCGAACGCCGCGGCGGTGTGCAGCGCCTTCTTCGACTCCACGACATCAAAGTTCCTGCATACATATAGATCATGCGCAGGTGATGACGAATAAGTTGCATATCCATCCGATCCACAAGAAAATTAAGATGGAGAACTTGCCTGCTGAAGATGGGGAAGTAAACGCGGATGCAGTCCCAGATATCCCTGGCTGTCTCCTCGGGCACATTCCTACATGTGCATGCATGCGTACATTTCAGTTCCAGGAGAACAACTTAGTAGTACGAGCTAATAATGCAGTATCTGAATGTCCGTTTCACATGAGATGGTGAATTGTTGGATTAACCGAAATGTGCAGCATGCAGCTGACAGGCACAAGCACAAGGATTTGAACAAAAACTAGTAGTGTAGTAGTACTTACTGCAGTGGCTTGACCCCACGGATCATGTCCCCAAGTCCTTTGATCAGGCTGTCCAGATGAGCGGTGCGGTGGACGAGACGTGTGGGGGCAAAGATGCTGTCGTCGAAGTACTTCTCGGCCTCCTCCTTCTTGCCCTCGGCCACAAGGTCCAGCGCGTGCTGACGGCGAGGCAGCACGAAGAGCTCCGGGTGCGCGCGAAGAAGCGTGCCATCGCCGACGCCGAAGGCCTTGTCCAGGTACTTGGCCGTATCCAGCCAGCGGTGTTCGGTCAGCATCCGTTCCAAGACGTCGGGGTTGTTCAGAGCATTCAGCGGCGCCACGACCCTGAACTTGCAAACAACACGTATACGGAGCCGGAATCCATCAGCAGCATGCACCTTGTGTAGGTAGTACCTGTAATTAGGAGGGATAAGCTGGACGCTTACTTTTCACCCCCGACGTCGGCACCGATTATGGCAGTCAAGTTGAGCGTCCGCGCTTCATCACCAGGGAATAGGGATCTGCAATCAAATTAAGTACCGAGAGCAGTATCAAGTTTCTGCTACTGAACTTAACTAATTATAACCATATGCATGCATCTTCTTCAAGAGGGACGATGAGATGAACAAAAGTAAGTAACAGTGCCGGCCGGTCAGTAATTACAAGCTAGTTAACAACTAATGCACCACATTCAAAAACCAGGGCCGGCCGGTCATGTTAGCTGCAAAATATTAGTAATGGTTAACTTGTTCCGCACTGCATTTAACTGAATCTCCATCAAGCAAGTTTCACCTGCGCAACACAGTACTGCATTTATCTGAATTTCCATCTAGCACAAGTTCACCTGTGCAACACAGTAATGGTCAACAGCATTTATCTGAATCAAGCAAGCACAAGTTCACCTGTGCAGTACTGCATTTATCTGAAACTCCATGCACAGAACAGAGAACACAAGACAGAACATGGGCGGATGGGCCCAAGCAGCGGAGCAGTATACAACTCGAATCCATCTCGTGAGTGAGAGATACACACAGGCGGAATCAATTGAACTCGTGCAGCAATTAACACGATCGCACACGAATAGCTACTCCAATAATAATAGTCCAACCAAAATTAAGCAGCAGAGAAGTGCGCTGGCCGCTTGATTGCTTTTCCATCTACTAGAACCAGCACCGCCACTCTACTCGTGCGGAATCATCGGGTGATGAACTCCATGCCCACGTGACGAGAATCGGGAACAGCACCAGAAAGCAAAGGATCGGAGCAGGAAATGGTACGACGAGCAGCGAGCGAGTTCGAGACGCACGCACCGGGTGATCGGCAGGTTGGTGGGGGGCGGTGGAGCGGGGGGGCCGGACGCGGAGGACGAGGAGCCGTCGCTGTCGACCATCTCCAACTCCAACGAACGCGGCGAGGCAATCGCTCCGACTACGACTCCGACCAGGTGGCGCTCGCCCGCCTTTTTGCTCCGAAAAGAGAAAGCGCCTTGTCGTCGTTGGCCACAAAGAGGACGACGAATTATAAAAAACTGGTTGGGTTTTTTGATCCGATTTCACGAGACCCAAAAGGCACAACCAGTTTACCGCCCTTGCAGGCTTGCCTTGCCTTGCCTTGCCCCCCACACCCCCTCCTGGGTCCCACGCCGCTCCCTTGCCTTTCTTCTCTTGTGTTGGTTATAGTACATTTCAAAAGCAAGTAGCGACAAAACGGTCCAGTAGCTGAATACATTTTCTCCACAAAAATAAAAACTTGAATATACTATTTTCAAGCAAAAAAAAAAAACATTGTTTTCAGGATAAACCCAATTCCAGTGCAGCCGGGCATTCCCTTTCTAACTCCAGACCAGAAAACTAGTCACACTCTTGCTGTTATTGAGAGTGATTTTTTTTCCCCTTTGACGCGTCTCACAAAGAATAAACTGCCTTTGGCTTCTTATTGAAAACACAAAGAGTCTTTGTATTGAGAGAGAGAGAAAAAGAGAAGCAAGAAAAATAAAGGAGGCGATTGACATTTTTTTCGTGAGTAAAAAAGGCGGGGAATATCTCTCAATCTCCACCTCCCCGAGAACGTGACGTCATCATGGCCGATGCGGCGACGCCCCGTCCCGGACTCGCAGGTTCTCTGCCGCCGCCGCCGCGTCCGGCGACTGTGCTCCGCCTTCGTTAGGCACCGGGCTAGCTCGCTTCCTCCCTAATCTCCTTGATTGTCGTACCCAAGCAAACCCTTGATCATGCAATTCCTGGTCCTCGATTTTGAAATTCTCAGCAACTGAATAGATTTGCTTGTTGGGGGTGGGGAATTGAAGGGCGGCGAAGCCGGTTGGGGTGTTGGATGCGTCGCATTTCGAGTGGATGCTACGGTTGGGGGATCCGGACGATGCCCATATTTCGGCGTCTTCAAGACCCTTGCGAAGGTCGTCGCCGGTGGCAAGGAAGGGTGCCGCGTGTTGGAGATATGTCCAAGAGACAATACGAATTTGATCCGTATGTAAGGGTCATACGGATATTGATCCGTGAGGGATTAGTCCCCTAATAGGCCAACTAGTCGAGGCCCATTAGAGTGATCTATATAAGTGGAGGCGGGGTAAGGGGTACGATATACCAACCAGTCCATAACCCTAGCCGCCGCGCTCCTCTCTCTTGCCCACAAAACCCTAACCGTGTTGCCGGTGCTAGCACGTCGCGCACGGTGCTCCAACCCCATACGTGTGGATACCGCGAGGAGGCGTTGTTGTTGCTGCGGTGCTCGACGGCTAGACTAGGAGGAGATGATTTACGTGATCCTCTACACCGATGCGCGACTACGTTGGATCGAGCTGCTCCAACATTTGCTTCTGCTCCACCTGCGCGTCTAGTGGTAACAATCCATGATCCCCTCTTGCAAGGTTTCCTAGTTGAATGGTAGAAATTGTTTCATGCTATCGTAGCTCCTCGTGCCCTAACAGTGGTATCAGAGCCGACCTTGTTTAGTTTGTGATCTGGATCTTACGCATATAGTTGATATGCCCATGTAGTAGATTAGATCTATTGTATATTTTTGTAATATGGGTTGATTAGATCAATCGGTCTTAGTGAGAAGTTCACAAGGTGTTTAATGGATAGTGCGTATGTGTCGCTGATGTAATCGTGTCATCTCTCGGTGTAAGCGATTTGTCCCTATCGGCTGGTATCACCATCGGGACTAACAGCGTAAACCAGGAGAGGAGACCGACGAGATCAGGACTATGTGTCGCGGTCTATCATGAAATCCTAATGAAAATTGAGGCATTATGAATGACTCGGATTCGGCCAAATATGATTTGTCCAATGAGATTTTCATTGCGATTTCGTAGATACGATCTGTGAAACCCTCGATCCCCCGCCCGCTGACCGGCCAGCGGGACCGCCGTACGGACACACTCGTAGTTGGTTATACCCCTTTTGATTCACACGATAGAATTCGTTCTCGCCTAACTTATTTTTGCATAGAATATTGTGAATGGTATGACCCAAAATATGTATGTGATGCATATTTGTGTTCTTTCATGACATGCGAGTCATGTTTAAAACAGCTAGGTTGAGACTGTCGTATTATTGTATAACGGCCTGCGTGTCGACTTATGATGCTTGATCTCTTCATGTAATTCACTACTAGCTATTAGATGTAGTAGCTTAGTACTTGTTCATGGAGGCCGGTTTTAGAGCATGGTGAACACATTGACAGGAGGAGGGCCTACAACAATGGAGATGAAGATCATCATGTGAAAGGGTCATACTATTTCACAGTAAATATGATTGTCTGTGATGGTGTTCCGATCATCCTATTCTTTCATGTATTATATGCTGGATATAATGATCATGCTAGTATAGGTTTCCTCACAAAAATTGAGATTAAAATTGATGCCCTTTCAATAGCTGCACCTACTAAAATTTTGATCGTTGTGTGGTAGGTCTGCCAAAGTATAGTACCCCAACTATATTAACAAGTAGGGTGAATGTCAGACATTCACAAATATAGTATTGGTTTGCTTGACGAAGCTATCAAAATGGTTTTGGGCTTTGAGGCATGGTGTTGGACACCGTGGCATATGATGCCTCCCAACAAACAAGAGTCACATATGATGTGATTAGCATATGTTGTTTATCTAGGATACTACATTTCTAGCAGTGATGCCAAAGCTCACTAGGAACTAGTTGAATAAAGATTTTGGACCACTATATGTCGTTTTGAGGGAAACGATTCTAAGCATA
This sequence comes from Eleusine indica, assembly GCA_030378355.1. Taxonomy (NCBI): domain Eukaryota; kingdom Viridiplantae; phylum Streptophyta; class Magnoliopsida; order Poales; family Poaceae; genus Eleusine; species Eleusine indica. Next base: position 55,882,022 of record CM059494.1, read on the forward strand.
TAGTGAAGAAAATATTTTAAAATGGTTTAATAGGAGTTTTATATTTACATAGTGCTTATACACTTACATGTGTTTTTGTTGTAGATCATGCCGCCCGCTAATAATGCTTCTAGTTTTAATTTGTGTTCGATCCTTGAGAAAGAAAAACTTAATGGAACAATTTTTATGAATTGATATCGCAACTTGAGAATTGTTCTCAAGCAAGAGAAAAAGAAATATGTTCTAGAGCTTCCTTATCCTGATGACCTGCCTGAAACTGCTAGTGCTTTCTAGAAGAGGGAGTATAATAAGCACACTAATGATGCACTTGATGTTGGTTGACTCATGCTTGCTACTATATCCTCTGAGCTTTAGAAGCAATATGAGAACACTGATGCCCATAATATGATTGTTGGGCTTCATGGCATGTTTGAGAACCTAGCAAGGACTGAGATGTATAACATCTCAAAGGCCTTGTTTGCGTGCAGGCTAGCTGAAGGTAGTCCCGTCAATCCTCATGTAATCAAGATGATTGGTTACATTGATAGCCTAGAGAATCTTGGTTCTCCCCTTAGCCCAGATTTGGCTACGGATGTCATTCTCCAGTCGCTCCCAGCGAGCTATGAGCCATTCATAATAAATTTTCATATGAATAGCCTGGAGAAGACTATGGATGAATTGCATGGAGTGCTAAAGACTGTCGAGAAAAGCATCAAGAAAACCGGAGCAAATCATGTGATGATGATGCAGAAGGATAGGAAGAGAAAGCCCAAGCCCAAGGCTAAGAGTGCGGATGAGATCTCAAGCTCAAAGCCTTAGGTTGCAGCAGCTCCTTCCAGACCAAGAGTGCCTCCAGGCGATCCTTGCCATTATTGCAAGAAGACTGGGCACTGGAAGAGAAACTGCAATCTTTACTTGGAAGAACTCAAGAAGAAGAAGGCTGCTGATCCTTCTACTTCAGGTATCAATGTTATTAAAATTAATCTTGCTACTCGTCCTGATGATTCATGAGTATTTGATACCGGATTGATGATTCATACTTGCAAATCGTTATAGTGTCTTAAAGGGACAAGGAAGTGTGCAAGAGGCGAGGTGGATGCTCATGTCGGCAATGGTGCAAAAGTTGTTGCGTTGGCTGTCGGGACTTATCCACTCTCATTATCGTCGGGATTAGTTTTGGAATTAAATATTTGTTATTACATTCCTGCCTTAGGCAAAAACATTACATCCTCCTCATGTTTAGAGGAAGTTGATGGTTGTGAGGTCATAATAAGGAACAAATGTTGCTCTATTTATTTGAATGATATTCTCTATGCAAATTATACATTAGTGAATGGATTGTATTGTCTTGATATGGAGAATAGGCTGATTTATAACATTGATGTAAAGAGGCTCCGTCCGAATAATTTGAATCCCACTTACACTTGGCATTATCGTTTATGCCATATAAATGAGAGGCGCATGGAGAAGCTCCATAAAAATGGTCTTTTACACTCATTCGATTTTAAATTAATTGAGACATGCGAATCTTGTTTGCTTGGCAAGATGACTAAGTCACCTTTCATAGGACATAGTGAGAGGGCAAACAACCTATTGGCTCTTATACATATAGATGTATGTGAACCAATGAGTTATGTGGCTAGAGGTGGTTTTCAGTACTTCATTAATTTCATTGATGGCTTTAGTAGATACGGTTACATCTACTTAATGAAGCACAAGTCTGAATCATTTGAAAAGTTTAAAGAATTTCAGAATGAAGTTCAAAATCAATTAGGAAAAACAATTAAGACCCTACGATCTGATCATGGAGGTGAGTACTTGAGCCATGAGTTCGGTGATCATCTAAGACAATATGGAATTGTTCCACAATGAACGCCACCCGGAACACCTCAATTAAATGGTGTGTCCGAGCAAAGGAACCGAACCTTGTTGGACATGGTTAGGTCTGATGAGCCAAAGTGATCTTCCATTGTACTTTTGGAGATACGCTCTAGAGACTGTTGTTTTTACTTTAAATATGGTTCCATCTAAATCTATAGAGAAGACGTCATATGAGATATGGACCGGAAAGTGTCTCGTGCTGTCTTTTCTCAAGATTTAGGGTTGTGAGGCTTATGTAAAATGTATGACGTCTGATAAGCTTCCTCCCAATTTAGGTAAATGTTTCTTTGTAGGATATCCTAGGGAAACCAAAGGGTATTATTTCTATAACCGGGAGGAAAGCAAAGTATTTGTCGCTCGGAATGGTGTTTTTCTGGAGAAAGAGTTTCTCTCACGAAAGATAAGTGGGAGGATAGTGTAACTTGAAGAAGTTCAAGAAACACTGGAAAATGCTCCTCCACATGTTTGTGTGATTCATGCATATCTTTAGGGGGACCTTCGCTATATTTTGCCATTTGTCTAGTTTGATTATCTCCTTTATATCCTTTTTAATCTATTATCATCAATCACCAAAAAGGGGGAGATTGAAGATGCATCTAGGATCCCCTAATGGTTTTGGTGTATGATGACGGAAGATTAAAATTATACTAACAATGTTCATGAAGTAAATGTGCATATAATCAAAATTGTTATTTAAACCCACATTTGCAAGGTGGCTATTACTCCCAAAAAGAAGAAAAGGAAAATTGACTCAAATGCCTTTAAAAGAGTAGTTTTTATTTTAATTGAGTCATAGTCATGTCGAACTATAAAGGGGGGTAAACCAATCTTGTCAAGAAGGGAAATTTGTATGCTCAAGCCTACCAAAAAGTTTTGTGAGAGTTTAGCGAACTAATGCCAAAAAAGAACCAATCCTTTTTGAGCCAAACAGAGAGTCACGGAAGTTCCGTGGTTCATTCCACGGAAGTTCCGTCATTGCCAAGCTTCTAACCTCAGCCAACCCGAGAGTTACAGAAGTTTCGTGGGCTCCCCCCACGGAAGTTCCGTCGTCTCTGAGTCAGTTGTAATCCAACCGCGCAACGGCTCTTTTTGAACTGACGGAAGTTCCGTGGGCAGACACAAAAAAGCTATGTAACGGCTAGTTTTTGGACAGCCTCTATATATACTCCCCCCTTTCCCTTATGGGAAGGGTTGGACTCCTTGAAAATTCACTCTCATTTCAGCTAGAGCTCTCCCCTCTCACTCCTAGACTTGTTCTTGAGATTCCAAGCAAGTGAGAGAGATCCAACCATAAAAAGATTGAATCCATCCACTCAAAAGTTTGAGCATATTTTTCCCTCCCCATTAAGATTTAATTTGCTTGTTACTCTTGGAGATTTGGTCTCCTAGACGGCTAGGCATCGTCCTTGAGCTCCCAACTTATTGTGGTGAGACAGGGACGTTTGTGAAGGTGTGACTCGCCTCTAGAGGAAAAGAATTAAGTGGAGAAAAAAAAATCCAAGCACGATCTTTGTAATTGTTTGACGGGGAAAAGGGTTGAGAGAGATCCAGCCACTTTGTGTGGCCGCTCAACAAGGATGTAGGAACTACTTAGTGTGGTTGCCGAACCTCGGGTTAATTTCTTGTGTCTCTTTTTATATTTCCGTATTTCTTTTATATTATTGTGCTCGATTCACTTATTGATTGTGTTGCTAGTTATTCTTCAAAGAATTCTAAATATGCATTGTTGTAGCTTCATCTTTATTAAGTATTGTATCTGTACTTGTTTAGTTATCCACATTTAAATAAGTTTTAGAGGAAGGATTGGTGAAGTTCTGTCGATTCATGGTGACGGAAGTTCCGTCATTCCTGATATTTGATCAAAAGTTAGTACTTTTTCAGGATTATTTTTAGATTGCCTATTCACTCCCCTCCCCCCCTCTACACAACTTTCACTCAGTAGAGGAGACTGCTGGTTGCTGACAGAACATGAAAGGCATGTGGAACACGCTACAGGTGCTACCTATTATTAAAGTAGCGTGATTTCCGTTTTTTTATTTCATTTTGTTATGCGAACACGTGACAACCTTCATCCTAATTTTTGTTGTTGTACCTCTTATAATAGATTATCAGGTTTTCACACGTAACGCTAATAGAACCTCCATCATATATTTTTTTATATCAATGTCTGGCAGTATCAAGAAGTCTCTTGGACCATCGTTTCTTCTGGACGGGTGTACTAGGTCCTATTGGACTCTTCTATTTTTTTTTAATATAATGATATGTAGTTCTCGTGCATGTTTGAGAAAAAAAACTGCACCATCGTTTCTGCCATTCTCTCTTTGTATTCTGGCCTAATCACCTCACTAATTAAATTCTACATGGAGATGTGGCATGGTGCTAGACTTCGCTGCATGCATGCAGCGATCCACTGCCTTCCATAATTAGTGTTGTAGTTAAGCTACAGAAAGTTCAACCATCCAGCACAAATCCCACCATGCCCCAACTGAAACACACACTATTTTTTAGGAATTTTTTTTTAGATCAAATATGCACTATATAATGGGAAGCAGGGAGGTTATTTTTTTTAGAAATTCCTATGCCGGCATCTTTGGTAGTGGATGAGATGACCACTGATTTGATTACATGCATCTTTGTTATTATTTTTTTTGTATTCTTCTATACTATATCTGTTTCCATCATGTCAAAACTCAATTCCATTTGATATACTATGGATGTTTATATATGATTTCAGAATAAATTTATTTTATTGTGTTTATTTTTACCATTTTGGTTCAGTAATCCATATACACAAAAGTGGGTTTAACAGGAGTAGCGACATGATTTAGGAATTGAGAATAATTTTATATTATTGTGTTTTTTACCAAAAATACCTATACACAAAGGTGCTTGCATAATAGATGTTGAGGTAATGTATTTTATGCAAATTGCTTTTTTCATAATATGTGTTTCTTATTGATTCATATATTCCTGTGGCGATGTTGGGATCTCTATTTTTTATAGGTCAAAATCTGGCAAGGTTATGCATGATTGTTTGGACTCTACTGGTCAAGTGTTCACTAAGAAGTCTGATTCAATTCGTATCTCCATATTTATGGGCATTTTTTGTGTAGTATTTTTTATTTGTTGAAGCATTTACACCTGATGTAAAATTATGTTGTTATGTTGCACAAGTCCTCCAATATTGACTGCATCTTCGAGAGAGTGATGAATATATTGTATTCATATTCATATGTTTTGTGTTAAAGAAATATTAAAAATCTTATGTTGCTCTTATGGTGTGACACGATACCACCTTCCAGTGTGTGAGCTTTGCCTTGGATAGTTTTTTGTTTTTGGGACTTGAAGACATGACGTATCTGGAGCATCCTATTTGGTCATATGCAAATGTTTACTTCACTATATTAATTTAATAGGATCTGTGTTTGATTAGAATGTTGTTCATTATATTTCTGCTACATGTGTGTTTCTATGAGTACATTCTATAACTAATAATTATAGATAGGTATAACGTGAGACATTGTGGGATCACTTTATTATCAAATACGGTTGTCAGTGTAACATTGTTAGCATTTTTTTACAACTGGCAAAATATTTTTATATTTTATTTATATTTATAAGTTTTGTTCATAGCAACGCACGGATATTTTACTAGTATCCGTAACTTTCTCTTTGTCTGAAAATAAATACTGAGCTCGATACTTATTGGCTTATTGATTTTTTTTGTCACTCGGTCGGTATCCTGTCACGTGCCCTTCTTGGACGGACAACACGCGCCACCATTATCGGCCCATTCGAGCCCGGAGGAAGAAGGGCCCATTGGACCCTGTCTTCCACAGAGTCCAGGAAAGATTTCCAACCCAACCTAAGCCTGCCGCCGGAGGAGGGGTTCGTCGCCGACTCGCCGCCAACGGCATGGGGCCTCCGTCCGCCGTGCTTCTGCTTCATCTCCGGCGGCTGGATCGCTTCCTCAAGCGCCAAGGGTTCCACCGCACCGCGCATACGTACGCCCGCTTTTCGTTCCCTTGCGATTCGATTCGAGCCTCGATCGGGTCGAATTGCGGAAGGATTTTATATACTGAATGGGATTTTCAGGCTGGAGCGGGAGTCCCTGGTGCACTTTGATGCCGCGCATCTGCAGAATCTGGTGAGGGAAGGCCGCTGGAGCGCCGCCTGGCGCTACCTGGGCAGCTTCTCCGCGCTCTGGGAGCCGGAAGGGGAGGGCACCAACCTGCAATACACCGCCCTCATGCACAGCTTCGGCCACTACTCCACGTTTGCTTTCCTCGCGTGCCGCGGCGATGAAGGCGGCCGTGCCGCTAGATGCCACTACCCCCGCCCCTCCGAGCTCGCCCACCCATCTGACGAAGAATTCCGCACCAAATTCCGCGATGTGATTGAGCGCCACGACCTGTACCGCTCCATGGCCTCTGCAGAAGCCAGGCACGTTATCAAATCCAAAATCAAATCACTTCATCGTTTTGGCGGTTCCATCCATTTTATTTTATTTCTTTTTTGCAGGGCGTCGGTGGACTGGGACAACATCAAGCTCACAACGCTGGACAAGATACAGGAGTTACTTCGTCTGCGTCCTGATCTTGATTGCAGTTTGTGGATGCGGTCACTTCAACATGCTCCTACGCCGTCACAAATTATCCCTCTTGGGTAACACTCTTCTTTCCTTCTCGGTTCTTAGCTCTACCACATGTAACCCAACCTGTATGACGAGTAGATTGTTCAGTTTTTCGCATTCCAGTTCTGTATTTAACAGCCTTGTTAATTATCTTCTGTATACTCTTGCTACATGAGTGTTTTCCACATCGTGCTAGTTTACGGAGGTCTCGAAGGCATCCAAGGAAGAGAACCGAGCAAAAACCAGCACGCCAAGTTGCTCATTTCATTCTTCAGAAGAGGTCCTACATACAGAAATCTATCTTCATGTTTCAGCACTTATTAATATTCCCGTTCTTTGAGAAAACATGTGTAAATTTTCTTCCTTATTTCCAGGCTCTCATCCATCCAGGGGACAAATCATTCTGGTGATTCAGGTGTGGTTCAATTTCTGCTCAAACATCTGACATGTCTTTGTTTAGGTTTGATGGAAATTAGCACTCACGTTGCAATGCGCCTTTTTTTTTCTCCCTGGAAAGTAACATGCTATGATCCTATATGTGCTCAACAGGTTCATATAATCGACCCATGAAGCCAACTGAAACCACATAGTTGTACTTGCAGACAAAAACCAGAACAATGTTGGTGACATATTTGTGTGATCTATATTAAATGTATGCCTTTTTAGATTATTATCTTCTACTAGACCCACTTGAACTGTTTGAGTGATGGTAACTGGACAGTGATACAGTTTTAGGACATAAGTTTAACACCAGTTATTGCTTCTTCAAAACTTATTTAGTTTTTTTTTTAAAATATGATAGCTACCTCCCGGAGCTGATTATTGAGCCAGAAAATTTATATTTTATTGTTGTTATTTGGTTGTATCATTGTATGCACCATTGTTATATCTCTTAGATATCTGCAATGCTTACTCCTGACCTGCCTTGGCTGTATGAATTCGTGGCAGTTTTCACAGACTTTTCCTATTGGCAAATGTACACCCAATGTCTATATTGCAATATGTACAATGTAAATGTTCTATTTTCCCTGGACACTGTATAGTGTTATTTTGCAATAGTAAAGAAACAAACTCAAAAGTCAAATCTATAGGTGTTCCAATCTGCTCCTTTCTTGACAAGTTGACATCTGTGGTATCTAGCTTTTCTGCGCTGTGTGAGTAGCAGCTATTGTTGGTAAACTAATTGAACCTGATAAACTAGTGGTCAGTTTCGGGTATGTTTTGTATAAAAAAAGGTCTGTGGTTTGTGCATTAAATTCTGATGATGGTGAGTAAAATCATTGATATTGCCCTGTTAATTCGAGCCTAAGCTGAACCACTAATATGACTACTATCAATAGGTGCATACCACAATGAGAAATTCATTTTTTTTTCTCTGACAAAGGAAAGGAAGCACAGATTCACTAAATGTACTTATCTTCTATGGATTTGTTCCTGCATGTTAGTGTTTTGGGGTGCAAAAGTGCTGATAGCTAGGTGTTCATATGGAAATAATGGAGCTAGAAAATATGAAATAAAATGATACTATTTGGGCTGGGACTTGTTTGATTCGTCACAAGAATAATATTGGGGTTGTTTGAAATAAAAATACATTGCTTGTTACATCTTTCTGGACTCGTTTGACAAGGTTAATTTCCCATGCAGATACAACTGTTGCAGCAGGCATATCTGGAGGAGATGGGAGGTTTGGTAGCGAAGCTGAAGACGAGGCAAGCAAGTCGAAGAAGCCTAAGATGAATGCAATGCCGGAGACAGATACTGATGCCAGTACAAGACTCTCAGGCTAGAAAAGGATCCTTTTGTCCCCTCTGAATAGGGTAGGCTAGCAAGTTAGGTGATCAATTTGAAATGGTGTTTTCTTTAGTCGCTTAGCATTGGAGTGCATGGCTATGATCGTAAAGCAGTAAGATTTTGTATATATACATCTTCATCAAGTTAACTAGGTTTTTAGTTGGTAATTTTGGCTAATTAAAGAGTCTGTTATGCGTATTGGTAACCGTTTTGGGGCAGAACTCCGTTGCTTGTGCGTATGTTGACCAGTTGTAACGTGTTACTGAAGACATCATCCCCTCACTTGAGAAGGAGGACCATATGCGGATGGATTATTTTGGGCATTCTTTGGTTTGGTTCCATGAAGAATCTTCTGTACTGGTTTATTTGGCATAGTGTCAGTTATTTGTAAAGCCTTTGGACTGACTGTACTGTACAGCTCTAATGCGAATGGATTAGCTGACTGGGTCTTATTTAAACGTCATTCCAGTTCCACCCATTGTCTAGCAGAACAGAGGAAGGCGCACTATGCAGACTATATTAAGCATAGCGCGAGATTAGATGATGAGGTATGAGCCTTCTTGTTGCATCATAGGAACGGTATCAGCCTCCGCCGCTAGCAGTTGAGGCTGAGCAACCCACCTAGAAAAAACGGAGGAAGCATTGAGCTAGAGTGGTGCGCGGCGCTGCTCTTTTGTTGGCGTTGGAAAGCATTAGAGCTGGGGCCGGATGAAGTGGAGCCCGATATTACGGCCTAGCCCAGCAAGTCACAGCCCATTAGGCCTAAGTCATCAGCCATCAGGACAGTGTAGCCCGCAGCCCAAGAGAAGACGCACTAGCTAGCCAACCGGCCCGCCGGGCCTTCTGGTCTTCTGGACACCTCCTCCGCCAGCTCTCAAGATCTGCCCGCCTTTCGACGCCGTTCCGGTCTTCCGGAAAATGATTATCTTTTCCGATCTTCGCGGTCTAATAGGTATGTATGTATGCCTCCACTTTCTGTAATGCGATGCAAGCTGGGGTCGAAGCTCTTGAGAGTAACAGTGCTGGGCTTATGTCGTGGATCTCAACAATGACGAGTCCGGGTCCATGGGTGATGAAGACCCTGGTCAGTATCTTCTCCAATTGGGACCAGGTGGCATTATCCAATGGCTCCAGGGCCTGAGCATAGATTAAGGGTACATGGAAGAGTTAATGGATTTACATCTTTAACAAGTTACCCTTTATTTCCAATCTACACTGCTAAACAGTTTGATGAATTAGTTTGAGATAACTCAATCAGTCAATGCTTCCCAAACTTCATTACTGTGGCATTGCTTCTTGTTGTGGCTGAAGCAATCTGTATTTCTGTTTCTGCAAAGTTTTAGAATCACAACAACTACAACTAAGCCTTCTACAAAGTTTTAGAATGAGAGGCCAAAATGTTTCTACAAAGTTGTTAGGAAACAAAGGCAAAAGTGTTTCTGCAAAAAAGTTGATTAATGCGTAGGATAACTGGATAAGTATGATCTTTCGAACAACTGTCCTCTCCTAGAAGAAAAACAAAACAAAGTCCTTTGAACTCATGTCCAGTTTTAAATTTGTCGCGCGAGAGAACAAGGAACCCAAATAATGGAGTTGGTTAGACTATGGCTTCTGCTATACTTTCGGGTTCAATCAAATCAGATATGTTTTTGACTGGGCTGGGCAGAAGTTTGACAATCTATAGTCTAGTTTCTATTGTCTGTATTCACCGTTTACTTGGACACTCTGCATTCACCCTGCTGATTTTGACAGATCGCACCATCGAATAAATTTGGACACTGTGGAAGCCAGTGCCAGTATTTTAGATTATGGATGTTTCCACTTCTCTCAAAATATATTATCCTTGGCGAAGACCATATTTTTAGGCCAAAGATTCTTGGCCACGCTTTAATTTTGCTTTCAATCATTTGTTTGTTTGGGGCCTACGGTACCTACCTATCATCCTTGGCGAAGAATAGTCAAAACAGAATTAGGCGTTGCGTGGATTGACTCAGATGCTGGTCTATGCATTGCGCGATATGTGGAGTGGACTTGACTTCATATGCGAAGTGTATGGATATTTCGACCGAACCTTGATAGCTACTAGCTCACTCGCATGCTGGTCTGCGCAGTGACATGTGGAGCTACTCAGTCACTGACATGTGGCCTGATCCACATGTCAGCGAGAGAGCACTACTGCAGAGGATGCATGTCAACACCTCGATGAGGGAGAGGTCATTGTAGCAAGCAACACAAGTCTCTGTTGCTATGGCGCATCCTTCCTCCCTGCGTCAAGCTCTCCTCCTCGTGCTTCTTTCCTCTATGGAATCTGCGACGACCCGTGCTGCTGTTGGTGGTGAGGGCGAGTTCGTCTACGATGGTTTCTCTAGTAGCGACTGACCGTGGATGGGGATGCTTCAGTCGCCGCTGACGGCCTCCTGCGACTAACCAGCGGGCGAGCGGTGATGAAAGGTCATGCTTTCTACCCTTACCCTCTTATTGCTAATTCCACGAATCTTGCCGTCCCAAATGGCGCCTCTGTCGTGCCGTCCTTCTCTACAACCTTTGTTTTCTCCATCATGGGGCCTTACCTTGGCGTGAGCAGCCACGGCCTTGCCTTTGTGCTGTCTCCCACCAAGAACTTTAGCAACGCGTTACCTTCTCAGTACCTGGGCCTTGTCAACGGAGAAAATCATGGTAACCGATCAAATCATTTACTTGCAATCGAGCTTGATACCGTGAAGAACACTGAGTTCGAAGACATGGACAGCAATCACGTCGGGATTGACATCAACGGCCTGATTTCATTTGCCTCCAGTTCTGCAAAGTACTATAATAATGCTTCATCTGATAGTTCGTTTGTCAGCTTGGATCTCGCCACCGGACAGCCAATTCAGATGTGGGTAGACTACGACAGCAAGGAATTCACGCTGAATGTCACCATATCTCCTTGCTGTTCGTCTTCTTCCTCGTCCAACAATAAACCCAGCAAGCCACTGCTCTCTGTTTTGTGTGATGTCTCCCTCATATTCCGAGACGCCCAAGTCTCAACGGTGTATGCTGGATTTTCCTCGTCCACTGGCGATCTTAGCAGCAGGCATTACGTTCTTGGTTGGAGCTTCAAAGTGAACGGAGAAGCTGCTGCTCTCAACTACAGCGCCCTATCTTTGAAGAATATCCAAGAGCTCGCGCAGCAAATTCCCAGTCCCCCACGCCACAACAAGAAACTCCTCTTTGCAGTTCTTGTACCAATAACTCTTGTAATGATTGTACTTTTTTCTGCTGTTCTTGTCAAGATCCACATGAAGAGGCGATCACAAGAACAAGAATGGGACAGGGAGTATGGCCCTCCATCCTTCAGTTACAAAGATCTGGTTGCTGCAACCAGTGGATTCAAGGACAAGATGCTCCTTGGTAGAGGAGGTTTCGGAGGCGTCTTCAGAGGAGTTCTTCCCCATTCCAAGCAGACGGTCGCTATTAAGCGTGTGTCGCCAGAGTCGAAGCAAGGGATGAAGGAGTTCATGGCGGAGATCGTCATCCTCGGCCATCTCCGCCACCGCAACCTTGTTCAGCTGCTTGGGTACTGCCGGCACAAGCAGCAGCTCCTCCTGGTGTACGACTACATGCCCAATCGAAGCCTTGACTGCTACTTGCATAGCCAGCACAACAACACCGGTAGCAACAATCTAATAAATTGGACCCAAAGGTTCCGCATCATCAAAGGCGTGGCGTCCGGTCTCTTGTATCTCCATGAGGAATGGGAGCAGGTCATCATCCACCGGGACATCAAGTCTAGCAACGTCCTCCTTGATGCCGAGATGAATGCGAGGCTGGGTGATTTCGGGCTCGCGAGATCGCATGATCACGGAGCAGACGCCCACACCACACGCATGGCGGGTACGTGGGGTTACATTGCTCCCGAGCTTGCTAGGCTTGGCAAAGCGACCAAAGCAACCGACGTGTTTGCCTTTGGTGTGTTGATGATGGAGCTTGTCTGTGCACGGCGACCAATTTGGGTGAATGCAGCCGATGGAGAGCCTCTGGCACTAGCAGACTGGGTGATTGCAGCATGGCGAGGTGGTTCCATAATAACCAATGTTGTGGACCCAAGGCTACTCCCTACTATTGTTGACGATGATGATAAAGCGGCGCAGGAGGCAGAGCTGGTACTCAAGCTTGGGTTGCTCTGCTCCCACCCTTGGCCGAATGCCAGGCCTTGCATGCGCCTCGTCATGCAGTACCTACAAAGAGACGTACCGCTTCCAGATGACCTGCATCCTGATAGTTTGATGAGCACTGATGTTTTGAATCATCAGAACTATAACAACGAGCAGCATGCCGTTTCATGCCCATTCACCACCATAACTGATCTTTCCAAAGGAAGGTGATCTTTTTTCCATATTATGTTGTCGTTATATACTTACTGTATTTACTACCAGCAAGTTCAGACTTGTTGAATAATATTTACTTGCTGCCCACGTGATGTATGACCGATCTGTGCTATGGCAGAGAGTGTTTTGAGTTGCTCCTTAGTTTAACATCATCATTCTAGTAATAGCGTTAAGACTTTATTCTGGACGTATGTACCATTTTTCAGCGATCTCATGCAAGTTGTGCATAACATTATTGCTGACAATATATATTGATATTAAGGACTTCCAACTAATTGGCTGAAAGGTCATGATCATCTCTCTCTCTCTCTCTCTCTTATTGAACAGATACTCTGCATTCATAGAGTAAGGAAAAAACTCGATCCGCATTTGATCGGAAATGTCACGGTAAAGTTTGGTGGAGGTTCGTCTTCCTGTCGCATTTGATTTGATCGAACTAGTCAGAGTTGTGGAAATGTCACACACGAACACGGGGACTTTCTCCACCCAACGCGTCGGCTCATCCAAATCCAATCCAACGAGTCCTCAAACGGCGCTGCCTGCTGTTATTGGTGAGAAAAAAAAAATGGACTAGTGTGCGCTACTCACTACAACAAGATAGGTTTATAGCAGCGGTACATATACAGCGGCGGATAATCCCGTGTTGAAGCAATCTGCCGTTAGAAAAACAATAGTAGCAGCGGGTGATATCTTTACCCGTCGCTAAGCTTGGATCCGGAAAACAAAACAAAAAAAAAACCCGCCCGTCCCATGCCAGACCCACTGTGGAGGCCCGCCAAGCCGGATCTGCGATGACCAAGGGAGAGGAGGCGCGTTGGATCTGCACTGACCGAGGCCGGATCTGTTGTCGCTCGTTGTCGCCTGGAGGGGAGAGGGAGGGGGAGGGGGAGGCGCCTCCGGTCGGGGGAGGCCAGATCCGCGCTCGCTGCTGCAACTCAGAGCCTCCATCGTCGTTGCCACCCGGGGAGAGGGAGAGGAGCGGCCGTCACTTAGGGAGTCATCGCCCGCTGCCGCCTCCTGCGGTCGGGGGAGCCAGATCCGCGTCGCCGCCTCCCGGGCCGCTGGAGGAGGGCCGGAGCTCGTGCGGAGGAGGGCCTCGTCGAGCTCGCGCGCGGAGGAAGGCTGGAGCTCGCGTGGAGGAAGAACGGAGCTCGCATGGAGGAGGGCCTCATCGAGCTCGCGCGGAGGAGGGCCAGAGCTCGCGCGGAGGAAGACCGGAGCTCGTGTGGAGGAGGGCTGGAGCTCGCGTGAAGGAGGGCCTTGTCGAGCTCGCGTGGAGGAGGGTCTCGTCGAGCTCGTGCTCTGCCGGAGAGAGAGAGAGAGAGAGAGAGAGAGAGAGAGAGAGAGAGAGAGAGAGAGAGAGAGAGAGAGGAGGCGAGAGAGGGGGGGGGGGGAGAGAAAGCCAGAGTGGGGGAGGCGTGGCCGGCGGCGCGCGAGTGTGGGAGAGAGGGAAAGGGGGGGTGAGGAGTTAGGATTGAGAGAGGCAATTTATTGAAGAGAGTTAGGATTTGGAATAAATTGACCAAAAAATAAAATAGGCCTCAATTTTTAATGGTGATCCAAGTTATAAACCGCTCCTAAAAATCAATTTTTAGCTGTGGCTCACATTATGGGTCGCCGCTAAAAATAGAGCCTATTTATAGCGGCAGCCCAAAGTGTGAGCCGCCGCTAAAAATTAATTTTTAGGGGCGGTTTACTTTGTCAGCCGCCGCTAAGAATTGGAGGACAATTATAGCGACGGATCTCTTCAAACACGTCTCTACGAGCTTTTTTATAACGCTGCTATAGACCTTTTTTGTTATAGTGACTCCGTGTAACAAATCTCACCACATGTCTTCTCGTGATGCCGGTGACGCCAAGTCTCGTTAATGCTTGTCGCCGCATATTTCATGTTTATGTTCCATGAAATTCCACGTAACAAGCAGGTTGATACTGATTGTCGTCGGTGATATTTAAGTTATATTTATTCATCATTTTTATTTAAAATATAAAAATATATTATACATCATTTTATAATATGTTTTATAATTAAAAATAAAAAATATTTTATATTTCAATAGATATTTAAAATAAAATAAATGTTCCAAAATAAATAAAAAGATCAATGACTAAAATAATAATTTTAGAACGAAGAATGTACTTCTCAGTTTCTTTTTTTTTTTTTTGAGAATCCGAATGTACTGAACATTTCGTTTACCGTCCACCCCAGGCCCAGGGTTCACATTCAGCCCATGTTTATGGTCCAGCTCAGCAAGAGGCGCAGCCCATTGAGCCCATGTTACCACGACAGCCTAGCCCAGTAGCCTAAGAGAGAGAAGACGAGTAGTCCGCTTCACCCGCACACGCTCCGACCGGCCGCCGCCGTCACACTCGCCGCCCGTTCAACTCCACGGGGTCACAACTCTGCCCACGTCGACAGCCGGTCGCGGCTCGCACGATCCCCTTGGAGACCCTGGAAAAGGATGGACGGGGAGGAGGAGAACGTCGGGCCGTTCCGGCGGACGAGCGCCCGCACGCGCCGGATGGCCACGCGCATGGCGTCCGCGCTCGCCAGCTCCGACAACCGCGCTCAGGTACTTAGGATTAGAGGATTCTTCCCCCAAATCGACCCGCGGTCATCACCAGTGTCACAGCACTGACGAAGTGACGACTCCTCTTCCTACTCCTACCCCCATTCCTTCGTTTCAGTCCCAAAGTTGATTCATGTGTATTGTTTCTCATCTTCATTGGGTCTGAACTCTGAAGAAGAAATTATTCTACTTGCTGCTTACATTGCTATAATGCTGTGCAGGCTGCGTTAGCTCGGCTTGAAGCTCTTGAGAGTGACAATGCTGGGGTTGAGGCAGTCGTGGATCTCAATGATGACGAGTATGGGTCCACAGATGAGGAAGATCCTGGTCAGTACATTTTTTCCCATTACTAGGGGCAGGTGCCTTGTTCGTCTTATGGACACTATCCAATGCCATAGCTCAAGAGCATAGATTGACATGATGCATGTGTAAATATGATTTTCATCTTTAGTCATGTTACTCTTTGCAAAGGTACTACATCGCTAAAGATTTTGATGACTAAGTTTGAGAGGATTCAGTCAATCAATATGCATGGAAAATTCATGTAGCAGTGGCAATCTGTATTTCTGTTTCTGCAATGTTCTTAGAAACAGAGGCCAGAGTGTTTCTGCATAGTCTTAGAAACAGAGACCAAAGTGTTTCTGCATAGTCTTAGAAACAGAGACCAAAGTATTTCTACAGTACAAAGTAGATTGATGAGTAGACAAATTTGGTTGTTGAAAGATTTGTCCTCTTTCCCTTGAAAAGACGAAGTCCTTTTAAAACATATGTCCATCTGTAAAATGTATCATGACACAAGGAACCCAAATAATGCAGAGTTGATTAGACCATGGCCTCTGTTGTACCTACAGATTCAGTCAAATCAGATAATTTTTTGGCTGGATTCACCATTTACAACTTTTTTTTTGTTTGGATTCACCATTTCTGTGACATTATCTATTCACCCAGCTGGTTTTGACTGTTGCGTATCGAATATAATTTTGACACTCTGAAAGCCAGTTTCAGTGTTTTACTGTTTTCGATTATGAATGTCTCCACTCCACTTTTTTAAAATACAAGATGTAGTAATCCAGTAGTCATCTTGAGTTTTACTTGCCTATCTGCAGTTGTTATGCAAAAGAAGCAGTCCAAGAATATGAAGCGCAAAACAAGGCAAGGGAAAGCTATGGAGAAGAAGGCAGCTAGATCATTCATGGATGTTCTACATGAGGTAAGTAGGAGACTAGTAGGTGGTTGATGAATTCACAATCCTGTTCTGGAAATTTCCTTCCTGCCATATTTCTTTCCTAACTGTACCATTAAGATTTTCGCTCTTGAAATGAAACAGGCAAACCTGGAGTCACTGCCTCCTCATGTGCCAACATATTTTAGGGCTGCCGTGGGCCCACCAAGCACTTCATCCCGACGCCATTACTGTTCAGTCTGTGGAAGTTCTGCGAACTACACATGCGTGAGGTGTGGGACACGGTTCTGTTCATGCCGCTGTCAAGTTATACACAATGATACTCGCTGCCTGAAGTTTGTGGCTTGATCCATTCCTGGTATCTACAAGGCAGCTGTCCCAAAGCCGGCATTTGCATTCAATGTATCTCAGGTCCCTAGCTATCTGTAATCTGTGCTTTACTCAAAGGAAATGCAAGTTGTGTATATTCTGTACTGTGTAGCAGGTTGAAAATCATCTTCTCGTCTGTGTAAGATCCACTTGTAGATAGTTTTTCCTTTAGAAATGTTTTGCAGCAGCCATTCCTGCAGTTTGTAATGGTTCAGTCTACCATTGTTATTCTGAGAATACAGGGAATTTTGCAGCAAATTATTCTTTGTGTCAATATATCTGAATTAAATCAACAATGTTTCTTGATCAATCAAATGTAGATAACAAGGATGTTGCAACCAAAGTGAATGTTCAGCATTAAGTTAACAAATGTGTTCTGTATGGAGTTTTACTGCAAGTTGCTCTTTGTTTCAGAATAGTACATCTGAATTGCATCGAGTAAGTGCTTCTTCTTGATGATGAAAATCACATACAGAAGATATCTAGGACGTGGTTACAAATGTGAACAAGATTTAAAAATATCCCAAATAATAATCAGAATCAGGTAAGAGAATAGTGGTGGACTTTTTGTTAAGAACAAGTGTTACATAGAGACAAATACCACACAAATTGTTCTCGTATCTTGAGAGCCCCTTCCATGTGCTGTGGCTATTTTCAGTTCCATGCTCAATTAGAGAGGGTACTTTTGTGGAAAGATTAGAGATTATAGCAGGCTCACCAAACGGTTGATCTGTTCAGTCACATACATAGGTCATTATAATATGAAGATACCCGCGGATTTGGTTACATTACATAGGTTATGTTACCCTCTGATCTGGCTTTGGATTTGTCCGTGTAGTTTGGCTCTGTCTCTGACTGAAACCATAGTTCGTGACAAAGGAAAAACTATTCAGAGATAAGGTAGTTCCGGAAGGAGCTCAAAAATTTTCAGAGATTTGGTTACATTACATAGGTTGCATTGCTACTGCTTCAAATTGTCTCGCATAAATTTGCAGTGCAAAGTCTGGTACTTCCTTGATCCTTCCCAAAGGCATATGCTAGCCAAAGTAAGGAAGCCGGAGCAGGAGCAGCAGCTGGGATTCGCAAGACCACGAGTGGGAAATCAGAATAATCACCATCGTCCTTCCATGACGCAGAATCGTCCATCGGCATGGTCATCGCAATCGTCCATCTCCGGCAGCGCTCATCTCTGAGTCGGTTATTTGTAAGGGAGTGCATCCTATGGAAACTAAAAAGCTGTGAAAACTATGCAAACTTTGACACGAACCGTCTGATGATCTTCCGACGGTTAGATGTTGAGGTGAGGTAATTTTTCACTTAAGCACTCACCATTAATCCATCTAATCATCTTTCTTTTGCAAATCAACCTCTAATCTCCATGCGTCGCGGCGACGGAGCCAAACCGCTGCACCGTGGATCGCAGCTCGCAATGAAGCAGTCGCGGAAGTAGTGCCGCCCCGCGTCGTGGAACCCGCACACGGAGAAGAAGGCCTTGTCGCCCGAGATGCGAAACACCACCGCCTGCCCGTCCTACATGCCGGGTAATGGTGCCAGAGCCGTGTTCTGTAAAAGCAATTGTGTGGAAATAAAGCGATGTCAGTCAATTGATCATCTACAAGTACTAGTCGAAGCTACTAATTAAGCAAGTGGATATTCTTCTTCGAGGCTGCATCATGCAACTTCTCTTGTCATCGAAGCCGAGAAAGAAGCCATATGCATCCGCGCTGCCTGCTGAATTGCTGGAAGCATGTGGAAACATCTTACGCAAATTACAGATTTAAAACAATCGAAATGGAACAAACTACTGGATACACAGAGACGGCAACATCAACAAGCCCAGGCTTGTGACCCTGAACTTTTTTTTCACTTTGTCTGCTCCTGCACGGCTGCAACCTGCGTGCACCAATATCCATGTTTTTTTCTTTTTTTTTTTTTTTGCGTCTTGTGACTCGCGTACGTGGGAGCGGTCGTGGGCGGCGGCGATCCCTGGAGATGACCAGACGTAGAGGCGCAAGGATATTAGGGGTTGATTTGCAAAAGAAAGATGATTAGATGGGCTAATGGTGGACACTTAAGTGAAAAATTACTCCACTTCCTCATCTAACCATCGAAAGGTCATCAGACTTCATAGGATACGTTTCCTATTTGTAAATAGTTGGATCGCGATTAATAGTAGTGATTCGAACTAGGGCGTTTTCTGTAACTTTTGGATCGCGATTAGGGGGCTCATGTGCAAAAAGGTGCGAGACATCAGACATGGCAGTCCGCTCCCGCTTCCGCCGCCGGCTGACCTACCGCCTCTCCACGCTCGCAAATAGATTTCTGATCTCCCTTCGCCCTCCCATCGTTTATCGCCGCCAGAAGCGGAGGCGAACGTCGTCTGCTTCTCGCTCTAGATGGAGGGCCAGAAGGCGTTCCGGGCCGTCGCCCTGCTTCCGCGCCGGCCGCCAGCATGCGCCAAAGAAGAGAGAGACTCTGGATCAGCACAAGTTGCAGCGCTGCCACAACCCTGCGCCGCTGTTGCCGAGGTTATTGCAGGACGGATTTGGTCAGCCCGCCTCCTTTTGAGTATTTCCCCTTCCTCTGAATCTCTGATTATGCTGCATGCTCATTCTGCTTCGGCTGGATGTGTTTTTTGCTAAATGGATCCAGGTGAAGACGAGGATCTCTGGAATGCCGGTATTTCTATTTGTTCATGGTCTGCACCCAGGAGAGTTCAGTTATGGCGGGCGAAAAAGAAAAGATCAATGTAAGAGGACCTGCATAAACAGTGTCTTACAAATCCATATCCTGTCATTGTGTTCAATTTAATAGGGATTTAGTAAGGTAATGCATACTTGATGCTGCTAGCTTCTAAGAATGCTTCATCTGCACGACTATTCTGAATAGTTAAAGTCTCTAACATGCCTGAGTTGCATTCATAAGCCTCTATTTTGTTTTGAGGAAAATTCATAAGCCTCTATTGTCTGCCTTCTTTAGTTCTTTATTTATTGTCTGATTTCCATAAGACAATAGCAACATCCATTATTTTACTGCAGTTTTGTATTTGGCATTGCTTAGTGTAAAACCAAATGAATGTTGGCCTTAGTATTTTCTTGCCCTGTTCTGAAATGTGTTTCTGAGAAGAGATACCAAGTACAATTTCTTTCTCATCAATTCATCATCCATACTTGTTGTCAATATGTCACGACATGTTCTGCAAAAAAGGTTTACTCTTTGTTTGGATATTTGAAATTATGGATATCCTGTTTAGAGCTATGGACTTTTTTTTTCATTGTACAGATTGCCAAAAAAAAAAAAAACAAGCTTCTGAAGAGCATTAGATGATTTGGACTCGGTAAAAGTTTGATCAACTTGCAGGCTGTGGTCTTTACTGACATCAGCTTAGAAAATGCAGTTGAGTTTGATGACTACTGCCATAACCATCAGCCACCAATTGCCTTCATTAAGTCTGAAGTCCGTGCTCTTTTCGGCAGTGTCTTCTGTGACTTCGGTCCTGAGTTTACTGTTTTGGAAGTTGATGGAGAGGAACCACATTCTGGAATCATAGCATCAATCAGCAATGACAACCCAGCACTTGTTTCTTGCGTGGATGATGAGCGTCTAGAGTTCCAGGATGGTGATCTAGTAGTTTTCTCTGAAGTTGTGGGAATGCCTGAGCTAAATGATGGAAGACCAAGAAAGATTAAGAATGCTAGACCTTATTCCTTTACTCTAGAAGAAGACACCTCCTCCTATGGCACATATATTAGAGGTGGAATTGTCACACAGGTGAAATCACCAAAGGTTCTTAAATTCAAGCCCCTGAAAGAGGCAATTAAGGAACCAGGAGAATTTCTCATGAGTGATTTCTCGAAGTTTGACCGTCCACCTCTGTTGCATTTGGCCTTCCAAGCATTGGACAAGTTCAGAAATGAGTTGATGCGATTTCCTGTTGCTGGATCGGCTGATGATGCACAAAAGCTGATTGATTTTGCTGTTAGTATCAATGAAACCCTTGGGGATAATAAGCTTGAAGAAGTCGACAAGAAGCTGCTGCACCATTTTGCAAGTGGTTCCAGGGCTGTTCTGAATCCCATGGCTGCAATGTTTGGTGGTATTGTAGGCCAGGAGGTTGTTAAAGCATGCTCCGGGAAATTCCATCCACTTTACCAGGTTAGGACCTGGTTCCCCCCTAATTGAGTTTATATTTTAGTTGTTTGCAGAAAGAATATAGTGATAACTATTGTGCCATCTTGTTTTTGCAGTTCTTCTACTTTGATTCTGTTGAATCTCTCCCAGTCAAACCCTTTGAGCCCAGTGATTTGAAGCCAGAGAACAGTAGATATGACGCCCAAATTAGTGTATTTGGGACTAAGCTTCAAAACAAACTGGAGCAGGCGAAACTTTTCATGGTCGGTTCTGGGGCACTTGGATGTGAATTCTTGAAGAACTTGGCATAAATGGGCATTTCATGTTGTCCTAATGGCAAGCTGACACTGACAGATGATGATGTTATAGAAAAGAGTAATCTCAGTCGCCAGTTTCTCTTCCGTGACTGGAACACTGGGCAGCCCAAATCCACGGTCGCCAGTTTCATTACATCTGAATCATCACCGTACCAGTAAATAAAATGTTAACACGATGTAGTAGCAAGAACACATTACGAGGAAAAAGAAGAAGAAGCGACGGTGATGAGTCGTGCAACTATATATGCTACAGGTCGTCTTCGTCGGTGAACTCGTCGAGGTTGAGATCCTTGAGCATGGAACGGAGACGCTCCTGCTTCTCCAGCTTCGCTGTGAATCCCCAGAGGTTCCTCTCTTCCTTGGTGGCTTCCGGCAGTATCAGACTGCTCATTTTCCACCGAGATTTGGTGTCATATTGGAGAACCAAATTCATGTGACCTGTCATCTTGTGACTGATCAGCTTGTGCCATCCTGTTACTAGACCCTGTCAAGGGTTGGGGATGACAGGGGCAGAAGGCACACAACAACGTTCCAGGATGTATGCTACATATATGATTTGAGGTGAAATGTTGGTCCTTTTAAATGTCTACATCTGAATGCTTGGTCAGATAGGTCACTCGTTTAGTAAATTTGTACCGGCTAGTGAAAATGATGGTCTGTAATACATGTGAACTAATGAGACATGGCATACGCTCTAGGCCGGGAGATTTGTGTGTATGCATGTGAATTAATGGGACATGGCAAACGTTGGAAGATTGTTGTATATAATGAATGCTCAATGAATTCTTTAGCTTAGAAGAATGTAAGATGGAATTGATCCATCCCAGTGCAGCAGGTTTATATTTTAACAGTCATGGGTCTGCAAGTAGCCCATGAAAATAGTAGCAAGCAACGACAGCAAATTTTTGCAGTTCATTCAGAAAATCACAGACGTGTATGTATCTTGATATTAGGATACCACAGTTATCATCTCAAATTAAAGCCACATTTCAAGATGCCACTCCCATAAAAAGGTGAACTGCCGTAGCAGATAATAAGAACTAAAAGCAAAGATATATGTATATACAAAGCATCTGACAGCCTCCCTGTCACTTCACCAAAGTCGCAAGATATGTATTCAAGAACCTGACAGTCTAGATGAGCACTGAAATCTGAAGGCTCAAAAGTTTTCAGTTTACATTACTCAATAACATTCAGTATGGGAGGTTTTCCGAACTTTACTAGCAATTGAGAAAAATTCAATAAACATTACGCAAGAAGTCAGATTCAGAACATAATAGTATCCCAATCCACGACACAGAATTGTCAGAAAAGTAGCGCACGTACATAAGGTCAATAAATCACATGATTCTAAGAGTGCAAGAGCATGCAGATAGTAGATTTTCCACATTCAAAGAAGACAAGTCATTTTTTTCACAATATAAAACATGAAGTTAAGTTGAAGAAGCTCCATCATTTCTTCCGTCCATCCTCTCAAGTTTCCAGTTATATTACCAAACGGTTCATCTGTTCTGTCACCAAAAGGTTATATTGCCAAATCTACAGAAAAAAGGAGCTGCATTTGGCAATGCCATTGTCACGATGCTCTGCTATCAGAAACTCTAACAATTTCACAGGTCCAGAGCATACATTTCATTCAGGAACTAGACTAAGATAAACAAAAGTCCACCGATTTAATACTACGTACGGTTCCAGATTTCTACCCATCATCTTCAACCTTGTTGGGCACTATATTTAGACAGTAGGAAGCAGTGAGAGCGAGATTGCCTGTTGCCGTCGATCGGTCACAGCGAATGGTGAAGCACCCCCATCTCGTCGACGCGGAATCCCAGCTCGCTGAGGTCCACTGTCTCGTTGAAGTCGCCGCTGCTGCCCTTCTCCCCAACGCCACCCGCCTCCGCCTCGGCATTGACGACGGCCTCCTCCTCCTCCTCCACCTCGGCGTGGGCCCTTTCCTTGAGACACACTCCCACCTTACTCCTGGAGGTGGGGCCCTTCCCCCCTTGAGGGACGGGTGTAGCGGCGGCGGCGGGAGCAGGGGACGGGGACGGCGGGGTGTCGAAGGGGTGGAAGGGGGTGAATGGGGCCCAGCCATCGGCGACCGCGGGAGGTCCGAGCGGGAAAAAGCCCCAGGTGCATAAGTACATATCGGAGCCGGGAACGACGGGTGGCTGGGCGGCGAGCTCGGTGGCCGGGAAGGCGCGGTGGCAGGCGGGCATCGGGCAACGGAGGCGGCTGCCGAGGTAGGGGCGCGGGTTGGAGTGCACGTACCAGCAGTGCGGGCACGCCGTCCAGAAAGCTTTGCTGCCGCCGGCGGTTTCCGAGGTAAGCCATGCCGTCGGTAGAGAGCTTTTTACCTTTTATGCCATTAAAAAAGATAGTCATCACCTATGTGTTATTAAAAAATTTGTTCGCACCCTGATATCAACCACTAAAACTTTTTTGACCTCTACGTCATTCCGTCAGCATTCCGTTAATTTTTTACCGTTAGTAGCACCTGACGAGTGAGACCGGGCCTAAAAATGTCCAAAATGCCCTTAGCTATTTTTTTGAGTCACGACACATATATAAGCTCTAAATAAAATAACAAGAACCACAAAACAATTAATATGAGCTCACGAAGACCACAAAAATTTCAAAATTCGAAATTCAAAATCAAATTTCAAATTCAAAATCAAATTTCAAATTCGAATTTGAAATTGATTTCGAATTTTGAATTTGAAATTGATTTCAAATTTTTTTTAGTCACGGCGCATATAGAAGCTCTAAAAATGTTCAAAATACCCTTGGCTATTTTTTTTGAGTCACGACATATATATAAGCTCTAAATAAAATAACAAGAACCACAAAACAATTAATATGAGCTAACACGCTGTTGTCAACCTGAACAGACTCCGGATCTTTGTCGTCTCGCGCTCTTGACGCT
Organism: Eleusine indica; assembly: GCA_030378355.1. Taxonomy (NCBI): domain Eukaryota; kingdom Viridiplantae; phylum Streptophyta; class Magnoliopsida; order Poales; family Poaceae; genus Eleusine; species Eleusine indica. Next base: position 55,906,172 of record CM059494.1, read on the forward strand.
CAGCATTTTCTCTAGCGATCCACATCTTCGTTCCATCTCCCTAAGAACATCTCCAGTGGGAGTAGCTAAATTGGGATTCTAAAATCAAATTTACAAGTCCAGTTGCAAAATTTAGAAGCCTAATTTTGCTCCCAACTCCAGTGGAGGATTGCAAATGAGCTCCTATTCACCATGGGGCCCACATGAAAGAAAAAAAAACTGAAAATCTGCTTCTTCTTCACTCAAGCGACTTCGGGCGTCGCCGTCCTCACCCACCCGAGCGACTTCAGCCGCCGCCGCTCTCGCCACGCGCTGCTCCGGCCCGTCATCGCCCGTCGCGAGCTAGTCCGGCCCGCCGCCTCCACGCCCGTGCCGTGCTCCTCGGCCGCCTCCGCGCCGTGCCGCCGCCGTCCAAGCCACCATGCGCGCGGCCAAACCAGTTGCGGGGATGTTCGCGGCTAGATGACGGCGAGGACACCATGTCCCCGTTCCCCTCTCCTCCTCCTACTCGCCCCCGCCCCCTCTCCTCCTCCTGGATGTAGCCTCCCAAGCTCGTCCAGGCTCCGGCCACGGCGGGATCTTGGCGAGTAGCAACGGAGAAGCTGGAGCCCTGGCGAGCTCGGGGCAGGGACCAGCGGAGCGGCTGCCATGCGGCGCAGGGCCCAGCAGAAGAGGCGGCAGCGAGGCGGCCGGCTGGCGCCGGTGTGGCGGTGGCGACGGGAGGAGAGGGAGGCATGCGGGGAGAAGACGCGATGAGGAGAAAGAAAAGCAAAAAAAAAGAAGAAGAAAATGAGAAAAAGAGGTGGGACCCACATTTAGGAGGGGGATAGGAGGGTTATAAATATAGAAGCCTAGATGGAAGATTTAGAAGGGCATGAAAAATAGGAGCCAATTTAACAGCTTCACTGAAGATAAATTTTTTACTGAGCTGCTAAATTTTAATATATTACCTCTGTTTAGGAGCCTCACTAGAGATGCTCTAATAAATGGATTCGAAGAAGGGGAGGGGTTGTAGGGCGGGGGAAAAGGGCACTCCAACAGGCAATCGATGTACTCCTTACCCAATGTCATCGTCACCTTCTTCCTCCTTTTATTCTTGTTGTCATCCTAGAGCTTCTTTGGCATCAAACGGGTACGATTCTTCGTCTCCTCCTTGCTTACCTTCTTGTCCGGCTTGTTGGGTGGCACCCAACCGGAACCGGAACATGCCGTACATTTGACCCAGTCGTCCTTCTCCGCCACCGAGCCACCGTTGCCCTCGTTCATGATATGCCTCCAAACCGATCAAGATTGTGTAGGTTATATATATAAAGCAACCTATATATGGCCGTATGGGCTTTAATTTCTTAGGCTATTCCTAATAGGAGTTTTATTTTTATTAAATATGGTGTCATGTCATTAGTTTTAATGATATAATAAAAAATTAATAAGGAGAGAGAGTGAAGTAGTTTCATCTAAATGAAACTATGTCTACATTGTTTCCAAGAAAATTCTCTCTTTCATGTGTTACCTAGGAAACAACAAAATAAAACTATACATTATGAATATGGTTTCAATTATACTTTGTGCACATGTGACACTTTAGAAATAACAAAATAAAACCCTCCATTAAAAGTAGCCTTAATAATCCGGACCAGCTCACAAGCCCAACATACCGTCCAAACTAAACACGGCACCTGCTGCCCTATCTTTTCCCGTTTCATTCCAAGGAACGGAGCTTATTAACTCGGACTTCGGAGCCTAATTATTTCCTCGTCTCAGGTTGGTTACTTTGTTCTTGGTGCGATAAAGCTACAGCAGCATACGTCAGATACATGCAACACCCTACACGGATGCATGTGCTTGTTGCTTTGCATAATTAATTGCATATGAACAGATCAATTGAAGCACATTACTAGTAGTTACGGTTTCATTACATCTGAATCATCGCTAGTAGAGAAAATGTTAACACGATGGAGTAGCAAGAGAACACATTATTATGAGAAGAAGAAGAGTCCTGCAACTACGTATGCTACACGTCGTCATCATCGTCGTCGAAGAGGTTGAGATCGTTGAGCATGGAACGGAGACGCTCCTGCTTCTCGAGCTTATTGGCTGTGAATCCCCAGAAGTTTCTCTCTTCCTTGTTGGGTTCCGGAATTGTCAGAGTGTTCTCTGTAGAAAATAAATCCTTGCCTCTCTAATTAGTAGTTTACTTCCATTGATTAGCTAGCCATGTTTAGGTATCTAATATTCGTGTAATCGGCAGCCATCTTTTCCTGTCATGTAAAGTTCTATTTAAGCCTAGCAATAGATGTAAGAAAAGGCTGCCAAGTTTTGCAGCACCAACAAGATCGAGTTCTGTGTTGTGTTCGCATGAGTTTGTGTTCTTGGCCATGAACTCTCTCCGGCAGCGTGCGCGTTATTTCTCCGACGAGATTCTAACAATTGGCATCAAGAGTTAGATTCGTCCAAGGCGTGAATATATCGGGCAAGAAGGTCGGCGACACCTCCAGTGACGCCGTCGTGATCCAACGAGTAATTCGTAAGGTTGGCAGCAAGAGTAGCTACCCCGTTCTCACTAAGACCAATTACTCCGATTAGGCGCTGCTCATGAAGGTGAAGTTGAAGGCCAAAGCCCTCTGGAACGTTATCGAGAACGGCGGCACCGACGCCTAGGAGGAGATGATGGCGCTCGACGCGTTGAGCGGCGCGGTACCACCGGAGATGATGTCGTCGATCGCCAAGAAGGAGACGGCTAAGGAGGCCTGCGACGCAATCGCGACCATGAGGATTGGCGATGATCGCGTGAAGAAGTCGACGGCGTAGCAGCTGCGCCGGTAATTCGACCTTACCATATTCGGTGACGGCGAGACTATCGAGGACTACGCGCTCCGTCTGGAGGGCATGGCGGTGCACATCAACACACTGGGCGAGGAGTTGAAGGATTTGGAGATCGTGGCAAAGATCTTGCGTAGCTTGCTGCTTCGGTTCAAGCAGATCACGATCACCATCAAGACACTTCTCGATGTGTCGACGATGTCGGTCACCGATCTGACGGGGCTGCTAAAGGAGGCCGAGGAGGCTTTTGAGGAAGCTCCAGCGTCGTTGCAGCATGAAGGCAAGCTGTACCTCACGGAGAAGGAGTGGAACTCGTGGAGGAAGAAGCGCGAGGAAGTGAAAGTGCATCTAGGCTCTTAATTTTATTTTGATGATTGGCATCAATACAATTAAGAACGGACTAATATTTTATTAAGCAGGTGTATAGATAACACTTCAAAGTTTGGTGAAAGAAATGCATAAAAGCAAAAAGGAGAAAAGAAGATGACAAAGTGCTTCAAATATAAAATTCAAAATATGCTTAAGAATGAAGTTCATGGAGTTTTTATTTTATCTTAAGTATAGGAAGACCGTACTATCAAGAGGGACACAAGAGTTCAAAGCAAAAAATGATCCAAGTGCTTAAAAACCTTTTTTCAGAGCCTTTTCATCGGACTTATCCGACGTGTCGGACAAGTCCATCGGACTTCAGTAGCGTTGCCACTCTGAGCCGTCGGACATGTCCGACGGTCATCAGACTTGTCCGATGACCTGAGGAAAGTCCGGCGTGTCGGGCATCTCTACCGGATTCTAGTACCACTGCCACCTTGTGCCATCGGACATGTCCGATGAACCAGACTTGTTCGAGGCATCGGGCATGCCCATCGGACTCCAGTAACCGTGCCACTTTGGTTCATCGGACTTGTCCGATGCAGATCTGAGAAATATCCCCTCAAACGGCTCTTTTTCTCCATGGGCTATAAATAGGACCCCATCTCGCCTCTTGGCCGGTTGGTCACCAATTCTACTCAAAAACACTCTCAAGCTCACTTTGCTCTCTCCAACTTTCCTCCTTTGATTCCACTCTTGATTTGTCAAGGCATTGAGAGAAGATTGAAGAGCTTCATCGCCTCCAAGCTTCCATCCTCTTGAGCACTTGGTTAATCCTCACCGCCGACAAATCTTGTGTTTGTTACTCTTGGGGATTCATCCCCTAGACGGTTAGAGGTGCCCGTTGAGCTCCCAACTCATGTGGTGACGCCTCGGGAAGTTTGTATTGACCCCTCCTTTGTGGAGCTGCTAGTGAAACACCGAGTTTGATCTTTGTGATCACTTGGAGAATTTTAGGTTTGAAAGAGACCCGGTCCTTTGTGGATCGCTCAATAGAGACATAGGCTTCTTTGTGGAGCTAAACTTCGGTGAAAAATCCCGTGTATCTTATGTGCTTTACTACTTGTCCTTCATTTACTTGTTCTTGCCTCTTAATCTTACTAGTTAGGTTTGCTTTGTATTTCTCAAATTAACTTGTGTAGGTTGCATGCTAGTTCATTTACTCTTTTCTACAGCTTACTCTAGCTTGTAATTACTTATTCCTAGCTGCCTTGAACTAGTTTTAAGTTTTAGCCATCCGATCTACTTTTCTATCTCTTGCCATGGGGCAAGTCATCGGACTTTACTCACAATCTTCGGACAAGTCCGACACTGCGCATTTAACTTTTATTATTAAATCATTTTCAGGGATAATTGCCTATTCACCCCCCCCTCTAGGCACTTTCAATTGGTATCAGAGCCGGTATCTTCTATAAAGCTTAACCGCTTGAAGATTAAAGATGTCAAAACAGGAAGATCAACCATCCACCGCTCTCCCAACCAAAGATGTTGCTAGTGGTTCTCAAGGCGGAGATAATGCAAGGACTGGAGATGATGATATTGGTGCTCAACCAAAATTTTACAACAATGTCATGTATGATTATGATGACCTCAAGAAAGATCGCATTGGACAAGGGTCGGATAGACTCCCTTACTTTGATGGAAAATTCTATGATCATTGGAAATGCAAGATGATGATTTATTTGGAATCCATGAGTCTACACGTTTCAAGTATAACCGAGAATGGTTTCTTGTGGGAAAATAGAGATAATCCAACCCGCAAGGATCAAATCAACATTCATCGTAATGTCGTGGCAGCTAGTGCAATTGTCTCCGTACTTAGCTCCACCGAGTATGACAAGGTTGCCAGAATAAAGAATGGCAACCAACTATGGAGAAAGCTTGAGGTTATGTATGAGGGCATTGATTTCATCAAGGATGCAAGACTTGAAGAGTTACAAAATGAATTCAACTTGTACATCATGGGTCCAGAGAAGGCCCAAAAGAAGTTCATGATAGGCTCATGAGGATTGTAAACCAAAGAAGAGCACTAGGAGCCAAAATGACCGACTTGGATATCAACAAAAGATTGCTACAAGCATTGAGACTATGGGATAGCAACATTTGCTCAAACATTAGAGAGAAGGATAACTTCAAGAGTTTCACCACCGATGAAGTGCTTGGAAAGCTTCTATCTCAAAAGCAACAAAATGATCAAGCTAACAAGATAAATGCCTTGATCAAGCAAATTGAGGGAGCAAGTGCTGACAAAAATGATGTAGCACTCAATGCTACTTGAGAGAAACAAGAGAAAAAGAAGAAAGTAGTTGATCCTAGTGATGAAGATAGTGATGATGAAATGGCCTTGCTAGTAAGATGATTCAAATCATTTCTTAAGAAAGATGGTTACAAAAAGAAGAGTTTTGACAAGGACAAAGCAAGAAGGTCAAAAAGGACTTGCTATGAGTGTGGTGATGAAGGACATTTCATTGTGGAATGTCCAATGAAGAAGAACAAGGATGAAAGAAAGAAAGACAAGCACCACAAGAAAGACAAGAAGTACAAGAAGCATAGAAGAGGTGAAGCTCACATAGGTCAAGAGTGGAATTCCGATGACTCATCCTCTTCATCCTCTTCCTCCTCCGAATCCGACTCGGATGAGGGAAGCATTGCTACAATTGCCATTGGCATCACTCCCACCAACATTTCTCTATTTGGGAGCTTGAGTGATGATGATGATGACAACACTCACAAGTGCTTCATGGCAAGAGGATCCAAGGTGTCTAAATCTAAATATGGGCGTTCCTCTTATGCTAGTAGTAGTGATGATGATGATGATAATTTTAATTCTCCACTTCCTAAAATGCTTGAATTTATAGAATTGCTAGAAAAACAAAAAGATGAAAATGATAGACAAGAGGAGCTTCTTGAAAAAACAAGAAGACTTGCTTGTTCTTGAAAAGAAAAGAAACCTTGAACTAGAGAAGCTCCTAGAAAATGAGAGAAAGAAAAATGATGATTTAACTATGTCTCTCACTAAAATTGAAAACTCTTGTGAAAGTCTTAAGAGCTCAAAATATGCTCTTCTAGAGAAGTATGAGAACTTGAAAAACGCTCATAAGTTCCTTGAAGAATAATATAAAATACTTTCAACCTTCACATCTACCAACAATAACTCTCATGCTTCCACTAGCAAAGGATGTGATAGGTGTTATAATATTGATGTTGATGCTTGTGCTACTAATGTGATAGGTGCCAAGCACAATGCTAGGGAGAACAAGAATGGAAAGGAATTCCTTAAGTTCACCAAGGAAGGATCTTACCAAAAGAAGCAAGTCAAGAATATGAACACTAACCATTCTTCTTTTGTTAATGATTCTCATGCTAATATGCCTAATGCTACTTGTGTACTCTTTTATGATTTTGATGCTTAATATGTGCTCATGAGAAACATGCATGGTCGTGTGTTCGCCAAATATGTTGGGCCACGCAACAAGAGGTCAAAGACTTGTGTGTGGGTGTACAAAGTACTTGTGACTAATGTGAAAGGACCCAAGCAAATTTGGGTACCTAAAAACAAAGCTTAATTTGTTTTGTAGGACTATGTCTCCGGAGGGTCAAGTTGGGTGATTGATAGTGGATGCACCAATCATATGACCGGAGACAAAAAGATGTTCAAGTCATTTGAGCCAAGTCACAACAAAAATGAATACATCACATTTGGTGACAATAGAACGGGGCAAGTATTAGGTTATGGTAAAGTCCCTGTCACTCCTTCATATTCTCTTTCCAAGGTTATGCTTGTTGATCATGTTGACTTCAATCTATTGTCCATTTCGTAATTTTTTAAAATGGGCTATGATTGCTTGTTCAACGAATGTGATGTGACCGTCTATAAGAGAAGTGATGGCTCAGTTGCTTTTAAGGGTGTGCTTAAAGGAAAGCTTTATGTTATGGATTTCTCCACAGATGAAGCTAGACTTGGTACATGCTTATTAGCAAAGTCCAACACGGGGTGATTGTGGCATAGGAGGCTTGCCCATGTTGGTATGAGAAATCTTCACAAACTTCAAAGGGCGGCCATATCATAGGACTAACTGATGTTTGCTTTGAGAAAGATAGAATTTGTAGTGCATGTCAAGCGGAAAAGCAAGTTGGAGCTTCACACCCCTCAAAGAACGTGATGACAACCACAAGGCCATTGGAGATGTTGCATATAGATCTCTTCGGTCCCATCTCCTACATAAGCATTGGTGGTAACAAATATGGTCTTGTAATTGTTGATGATTTTTCTCGCTTCACGTGGGTATTCTTTGTGCATGATAAAGGTGAAGTGAAAGATGTGCTCAGACATTCATGAAAAGAGCACAAAATGAATATGAAGTCAAGATCAAGAAAATAAGAAGCGACAACAACACCAAGTTCAAGAACACCCACGTTGAGGAGTACCTTGATGAAGAAGGCATCAAGCATGAATTTTCGGCACCCCACTCCCCTCAACAAAATGGGATGGCCGAAAGAAAGAACCGCACACTCATTGAGATGGCAAGAACAATGCTTGATGAATAAAAGACGTCCGACCGTTTTTGGGCCGAAGCCTTCAACACCGCATGCCATGCCTCCAACCGGTTGTATCTCCACCGACTATTGAAGAAAATACCATATGAGCTACTAACCAGTAACAAGCCTAATATTTCCTACTTTCGGGATTTTGGGAGCAAATGTTTTATGCTAAACAAGAAATCCAAGACTTCAAAGTTTGTACCAAAAATTGATGAAGGTTTCTTGCATGGCTATGGATCAAATGTTCATGCTTATCATGTGTTCAACAAAACCACCAGTTGTATTGCAATCTCACGTGATGTGACGTTTGATGAATCTAACGGCTCTCAAGAGGAGCAAGTTGTTAATGATGATGTAGATAGTAATGCTCCTAGAAATGCAATAAAAATGATGACCATTGGTGATGTGAGACCACAAGAACCAATAAGTGTTGAAAATCAACCCTCTCCCTCAAGACAAGACCAACATTGCGAGAATGATGAAATTAATCATACAAGTGGTCAAGATCAAGATGTTGGTGATCATTAACACGCATCAAGTGATGATTCTCAAAGACATGATCAAGAGGTTGATAAAGATGGTGGTCAAGGAAGCTCACATCCACCACACCCAAGAATGCATCAAAATGTACAACGTGATCACCCCGTCGAGCAAATTCTTGGAGACATTGATAAGGGGGTATTTTTTGTCTCTTCTATGAAGCCATTTAGGGTAGAACAAGCACTTGAGGATTCAGATTGGATGATGGCCATGCAAGAGGAATTGAACAACTTCAAAAGAAATAAAGTATGGACATTGGAGGAAAGACCAAAGAACAAGAATGTTGTGGGCACCAAGTGGGTCTTCCGCAACAAACAAAATGAAGATGGTGTTGTGATAAAAAACAAGGCAAGGCTCATGGCAAAGGAGTATTCACAAGTGGAAGGTTTGGATTTTGATGAAATCTATGCCCCCGTAGCTAGACTTGAATCAATTAGAATATTACTTGCTTTTGCTACTCACCATGATTTCAAGTTGTATCAAATGAACGTGAAAAGTGCATTTCTTAATGGACCAATAAAGGAAGAGGTGTATGTGGAGCAACCACCAAGCTTTGAAGACCCTAAGTATCCTAATCATGTTTATAAACTGCATAAGGCGCTCTATGGGCTTAAGCAAGCTCCAAGAGCATGGTATGAATGCCTTTAGGGATTTTTTTGTTAAGAAGGGTTTCGTCATTGGCAAGGCCGATGCAACTCTCTTCAAAGCGTTTTGGCAATAATATATTTGTGTGCCAAATATATGTCGATGACATTATATTTGGTTCTACTAACCAAACTTTTTGTGATGAGTTTAGCAAGATAATGACCAAGAGGTTCGAGATGTCCATCATAGGAGAATTGACGTTCTTTCTAGGATTCCAAGTGAAGCAACTCAAGGAGGGCACCTTCATATGTCAAGCCAAGTACACACAAGATCTATTGAAGAAGTTTGACATGGACAAGGCAAAGCCCATCAAAACTCCCATGCCAATAAATGGCCACCTCGATCTCAACAAAAAAGACAAGCCCATTGATCAAAAGGTATACCGCTCCATGATAGGCTCTTTGCTTTATCTTTGTGCATCTAAGTCCGATATCATGCTTAGTGTGTGTATGTGTGCACGTTTTCAAGCGCTCCTATGGAGTGTCACATGGTGACCGTAAAGAAAATATTAAGATATTTGGTTCACACACCCAACCTAGGGCTTTGGTACCCCAAGAGTTTAAAGTTCAACCTATTAGGCTATTCCGATGCGGATTATACCGGGGATAAGGTAGATAGAAAGAGCACCTCCGGGACATGCCAATTCTTGGGTAGGTCCCTAGTGTCATGGTTATCCAAGAAACAAAATTCCGTTGCTCTTTCCATGGCCGAAGCGGAGTATGTTGCAGCCGGTAGTTGTTGTGCATAACTACTTTGGATGAGACAAACTCTAAGTGACTACGGTTACAGGTTGAACCGTGTTTCTCTTCTATGTGACAATGAGAGTGCCATAAAGCTTGCTTACAACCCCATTGAGCATTCGCGCACAAAGCATATAGATATCCGCCACCACTTTTTGAGAGATCATTCTATCAAGGGGGATATAGAAGTGAGTCATGTGTGAACCGAAGAACAACTAGCTGATATATTCACCAAGCCACTAGATGAGAAAATTTTTGCTATCTTAGGAGTGAACTAAATATTCTTGACTCTAGCAATATGATGTAGAGGATGTGCACATCTGAATGGTGATTGTTTTATTATTGCAAAAATCATTGTTTTATATCAAAAATTTATTATTTTTGCTATTGATGTTGCTTCTTGATCACTAGATCAAATCTTGTCAAAATATGGTCATTGTAACGAATTGATGATTGTTGGCTGACTATATGATGTCAAGACCCGCTCTTGTCCATCAAAAATTATTTTGAAAAACTCTTTTCTCTTCTTAGCTGAACCATGTTTTGCTTTGCGTTGGACAAGTCTGTCAACATCGTACAAGTCCGACGCCTCCTGATTTCGACTCTTTAACCCAGCCCGACCTACCCCTTCGGTCAAACCCATCTCATTCACCTCCTCCACGTTCTCTCTCCTCAAGAACCCCCCCCCCCCCCCCCCCAATTGGCGGCTCCAAGGCGATTTCCCCCTTCCACCATCCAATGGAGCAAGATTGAAGATCAAGAAGGTCCTCTCCATCGGGAAAATCCATCCCCCCATCATCTTGCAATGTTTTGACGCTAGCCCCCTCTCTCTCCCTTAGGGTTAGGGTTATCTCTAGGGTAATGTCTCAAATCCCTTTCCCTTGCAATTTTGAACCATGGAAGTAGTTCCTAGTTAGGTATAGTTGTTGTAGATTTACCTTGCTCTTGTTTTATTGGTGGATCCATGAATGAGAAGGGTTTTCGAAAAATCTGTGATGAGTCCATGGCTCATCAAACTAGTTCTGCAAATGATGATTGCATGAAGAGGTCTATTATTAAGTTTGGAAGTTTTCCTATTTGCATGAATCAATGCATTAACAGTGAGCAGAATAGCTTATCACATGGAATTATGCAACCTGGATACAAGAAAATATTTACAGGTGTTCACCTTATAGAGAAGTCAAAGAAATATATTCACATTGGTTCTAGGGTTTTGCTTAGATCAATTCTGTTCATAAACAGTGTCGTCGTTCATCGGTTTGTGAGACCCCAACTTCGTGAGTTTAATCATACATCTGCAATTGTGTTGCATTCTTCGTTGTTCTTGCTTGTGTTCTTGATTCGGAGGCAGGGATTAGCCTTCTCGACGAGGTCAATCGTCCTTGGACTGTTGATAACCAGAGGAGACATCGTGCTGTGATTGCGGGGTTTAGAACGTGTTGTTCTGAAGCCGGATCGATTTGTGTGCCGCCTCCGACCAAATCAACTTACCAAGAACCTTTCGGAAGATCGGGAACCCTTGTTCACATCAAGTGGTATCAGAGCTTCAGGTGCACCGTCAGGTTCGCACTACCCTTTAGTTTTGTTTTCGTGTTCTTTCTATCGTCCACAGAAAAGTCAAAAAAAAAAAAAGAATTTCCCCACCTGTGATAGCCACATCAATCTGTATGTCATCGGACAAGTCTGACGCATCGAACTTTCCCTAAGATTATCAGACATGTCCGACAACATGTAGCTTTTTCGAAACCCCTTTCCACACACAGGTCCACCTCACTCGTGTACATCTCCATAACTCTTCCTAATTAGCTGCTCGCCCCTTTTCTTAGCATGTCTGACGTGGAAGCATCCCCCTTGAGGGAGAAGAGGATCAAGACCGGCGAAGACCAAGGTTAAAGCCAAGCACCGAAGAGGAGGAAGGCCATTGCTCGTCGTATTTGCAAAACTACCTTGCGGGCGGCTGAAAGAGAAGACCCAGAAGAACCTGAGGATCTCATTCGGGTCATGCATCCTCCAGCTGAGATAGAGAACTCCGGATGCGAAAGAGTAGACTATTTTCATGCCTCAATTGAGACTTGCACTGAGGCTCGATTTCCATGTCGATTGGTACCGTTCCATCTATCTTCGCATGAAGAATCCGGTTGTTGATATGAAGTAGCTTGATTGGGACCACATGAAGAGTAGGAAACACCCACTATTGAATCAAGTCATGGCTGCATGTGAGCATCACGGGCTCAAAACAGTCCTCACCTTCAATTACTCTTGGAACAAGGAAATCATAGCTCAGTTCTACTCCACCGTGTACTTTGATGATGATGCCAAGACTATGTCCTGGATGACAAATGGCGCAAAGTACACCTGCTCCTTGAACCAGTTTGCTAGTATGATTGGACCTAAGCACACACGCAAGGAAAAGCACAAGATTCACAAGGGAAATCACATGGATGCTGAGGACATGAGGTATATGTATGTGGACCCGGATAACTGCTCTACTTCTAACTCCAATGGACTGAAACCCTTCTTCTCAGTCTTGTTTCGGATCTATAGGAGCACCTTAGCTCCTAGGGAAGGCAACTCTAACCGTATCCCTGCCTTTCAGAGGGATATCCTGCACTGGATTCATGGCAATAGAAAATTTGATGTGTTTGACTATATCTATCAGGAAATGTGGGACATCTCAGTCTCACCCAAGCATGGCTGTGTATGCGCTCCTCACATTATGTTCATGATTGAGAAGGTATCGGGATTGACTTTCAACAAGGACATGAAGCATCTGAGTCTCAAACCTCAGATTCCTTCAAACTGGACTCCTGACACCACCTCCGATCAATATTTTGGTGCAGCTCAGCCTCCCTCTTTTGCTCCATCTCCTCAGCGCCCCTAGGGCTGCTGCTAGGGCCACCGGGTCTTCACGTGTCCCTCCGCCACTCCGTGGGAAGAGAAGCGGGATCATGAAGATATTCAAATCTCTCTTTGGAATGTGCCGGAACATTAATCAAAGGATGGATGTCATTGAGAGGAATCAGAAAGTGCCTACGGATCATTTTGCTATTGAGACTCCTCCTCCACCTTCTCCCACGAAAGGCTCTCCTCCTCCTACTTATGCCGATCCGACGGACTCATTCCCACGAGGAGATGAACTACTTTGGTTACTATCCTCCACCACCTCAGTTTGACACCGATGCAGCTTCCAGTGGACAACACATTCGGTTTGAGGATGAAGACAAGGACCTCGCAGCCTATGATCTTCGTAACCGTAAGGGCAAGGCGCCCGTTGTTGATGAAAAGGATGAAGACGACAAAGAAGATGAAGACGATGAAGACTATGATGATGAGTAGAAGATCGTCCTTCGCTAGCGTCCTTGCTTTTCTTCTTTTTTGGTATCTTGATGCCAAATAGGGAGAAGTAAATCTAGCTTTTGCTTTTGCTTATTCGTTTAGTTTGTGAGTTGAGAGAGTTGAACTATTTGGAACTATTTGGAGTTGTAAAACTTTATGTCGTCTTTGTGGTTTGTGAACTTATTTGATTTCTTACTTATTGTAATGGTACTTTGTTGGTTATGCATTTGTGTGAAATCGCATATCATTTGCATTGTCTTTATCTCTTTTGTATATTTGTTGTAAATTGACATATATGCATGGTGTTAGGGGGAGCTCTCACCTTTTTCTCTAAAATATGTGCACTTGTTATTGTTGCATATCACCTCACTCATGCACACATTTAGGTGAAGCTCCACATCAAACCAAATCTCATTGGATAATTTTTGTGAATTCTATTTGTATTGTCATCAATCACCAAAAAGGGGGAGATTGAAAGTGCATCTAGGCCTCTAATTTTATTTTGGTGATTGGCGTCAATACAATTAAGAACGAATTAATATTTTATTAAGTGGGTGTATAGATAATACTTCAAAGTTTGGTGAAAGAAATGCATAAAAGCAAAAAGGAGAAAAGAAGATGACAAAGTGCTTCAAAGATGAAATTCAAAATATGCTCAATAATGAAGTTCATGGAGTTTTTATTTTATCTTGAGTATAGGAAGGCCGTACTATCAAGAGGGACACAAGAGTTCAAAGCAAAAATGATCCAAGTGCCTAAAAACCTTTTTTCAGAGCCTTTTCATCGGACTTGTCCGACGTGTCGGACAAGTCTATCGGACTCCAGTAGCATTGCCACATGTCCGACGGTCATCAGACTTGTCCGATGACCTGAGGAAAGTCCGACGTCTCGGGCATCTCCACCGGATTCCAGTACCACTGCCACCTTGTGCCATCGGACATGTCCATTGACCTTCGGACTTGTCCGATGAACCAGACTTGTCCGAGGCATCGGGCATGCCCATCGGACTCCAGTAACCGTAGGCTTCTTTGTGGAGCTGAACTTCGGTAAAAAATCCCGTGTATCTTGTATGCTTTACTACTTGTCCTTCATTTACTTGTTCTTACTATGAATCTTACTAGTTAGGGTTTGCTTTGTATTTCTTAAATTAACTTGAGTAGGTTGCATGCTAGTTCATTTACTCTTTTCTATAGTTTACTCTAGCTTGTAATCACTTGTTCCTAGCTTGCCTTGAACAAGTTTTAAGTTTTAGTCATCCGATCTAATTTTCTATCTCTTCCATCGGGCAAGTCATCAAACTTTACTCATAATCTTCGGACAAGTCTGATACTGCGCATTTAACTTTTATTATTAAGTCATTTTTAGGGATAATTGCCTATTCACCCACCCCCCCCCCCCCTCTAGGCACTTTTAGGAAGAACACGGCGGTGGCGCGAGCAGCAGCTCGGCGTCGCAGCGGTGGCGGCGGCAGGCGTGACCATGGGCGCGGATGTGGCGGTCCACCAAGCGGGCCACCGACTTCAAACCGCCCCACCGACGACGAATGTCAGTGCTATGGTAAGATGGGCACTGGGCCCGAGAGTGCAGGTCGAAGCCCAAGAAGGAGCAAGTTCACGTTGCGAAAGATGAAGAGGAGGCCTCGCTCTAGCTCGTGACGACATCACCAATGCTCTCACCGGTGGTCGACGTGCCTGCCAGTGATGATTCGGCGCTGCAGGAGGTAGGCCAGGAGCATGGCGCTGCCAGGTCTAGGGCGGCGTCGATGGGATCCATCGCCCAATTCGAGATCCGGGAGGAGAAGGTGTTCGCCCACCTTGGAGAAGAGAAGGATCGGGAGGCGGAGACCTGGGTCCTAGACACCGGTGCCACCAACCATATGACCAGATCCAGGTCCGCCTTCACCAAGCTAGAGACGGCGCTGCTCGGCACCGTGCGGTTCAGCGATGACTCGGTGGCACGCATCGTTGTCTTCAAATGCAAGAACGAGAAGGTCCAGTCGCTCCCCGGAGTCTACTTCATCCCGCGGCTGACGACGAACATCATCAGCATCGGCCAGCTCGATGAGGGCGGCTACAAGACCGAGATCGATGATGGAGTGATGATGGTTCGCAAGCCTAGTGGCAAGCTGCTGGCAAAGGTGGCACGTGCAGGCAACCGCCTGTACAAGATCCAGCTGAAGGTGGCACAACCGTCATGCTTGGCGGTGCGCGGGCGCGGTGACGAGGAGGCATGGCACTGACACGAGCGTTTCGACCATCTCAACATGGCGACGTTGAGGAAGCTAGCTTGGGAGGAGCTAGTGCCTGGCTTGCTGGTGATCAAGCAAGTCGATCACCTATGTGAGGCGTGCCAAGCCGGGAAGCAGAGGCGCACTTCGTTTCTAGCACAAGCGGAGTACCGGGCATGACAACGACTCGAGCTGGTACACGGTGATCTCTATGGGCCCATCTCACCGATGACGCCCGCAGGTAACAAGTATTTTTTGTTGTTGGTGGATGACCTCAGCAGGTACATGTGGGTAGCCGTGATTCCTTGATTCCTTCAAAGAATCGTGCAGCGACTACCATCAAGGAGATCCAGGCGTGGGCTGAGGGCGAGTTCGGCGTCAAGCTGAAGGTGCTCCGAACTGATCGCAGTGGCGAGTTCACTGTGAGGGAGTTCGCGGAGTACTACGCAGGCGAGGGCGTGCATCGCTAGCACACTACGCCCTACAGCCTGCAGCAGAACAGCGTCGTCGAGCGCCGGAATGGCACGGTGGTGGCTACAGCGAGGAGCATGCTTAAGGCGAAGGGGCTCCCCGACTGGTTTTGCGGAGAGGCGGTTAACACCGATGTGTATGTGCTGAACTGATGCCCAACAAAGAGCGTGGACGGGATGACCCCGTTCGAGGCATGGCACGGGAAGAAGCTGGCGGTGCACCACCTCCGGACGTTTGGCTGCATCATCTATGTCCGTAACACGACGCCGCACCTGAAGAAGCTCGATGACCGTGGCCAGAAGATGATCTTCGTCGACTATGAGCGCGGCTCCAAGGCGTACCGCGCTTATGACCCCATCATGAAGCGTGTTCATGTGACACGCGACATGGTGTTCGACGAGCAAGCCCAGTGGGACTGGGGCACCAGCGGCAGCGATGACGAGGCCACTGGTGGGGATGACGTGTTCACGGTGAAGTACACCACTTGGGGACAAGTTGCACCAGCTGTTGATGAGGTGGTCGAGGCGCCGGGAAGAGATGCACTAGGGGAGCAGTCACTGCCCGCCCCCGGGTGATGGAGCTGACGAGTCAGAGCTTGGCTCACCGGACCGTGTCAATGATGACAACCTCGACGCCGACCACGATGATGACGCATCTCTTCGGTTCTGCAGCATCAACGACATCATCAGGCAGGCCTCGCCGCAAGGGCTCGCACAACGCGCACTGGTGATGCAGGAGCTTCATGCGGTGAGCGCCGACGAGCCCGCCTCATTCACCGAGGCGGAGGGCAGCCCGAGTTGGAGGAAGGCGATGATGGAGGAGATGGACTCCATCGAGGAGAATGGCACGTGGTGCCTAGCCGAGCTCCCACCTGGACGCAAGGCGATCGGCGTGAAGTGGGTCTTCAAGGTGAAGCAAGACGAACACGGGGCGGTGTCCAAGCACAAGGCGCGCCTCGTGATGAAGGGCTATGCACAGCGGCACGGCATCGACTACGACGAGGTGTTCGCGCCGGTGGCCTGACTCGACTCGGTGCGCCTGCTCATCGCCCTTGCGGCGCACAAGGGGTGGGAGGTGCCCCACATGGATGTCAAATTGGCGTTCCTTAATGGGGACCTGCAGGAGGAGGTCTACGTCGAGCAGCCGACCGGTTTCGTCATCACCGGCAAGGAGCACAAGGTGCTGAAGTTGCGGAAGGCACTATACGGCCTCCATCAAGTGTCGCGTGCTTGGAACGCGAAGCTCGACAGCACGTTGTTGTCACTCGGCTTCAGGAGGAGCCCATTGGAGCATGCCATCTACATCAGGCAGGGTTGTGATGCTCGGCTAATGGTCGGGGTCTATGTCGATGACCTCGTGATCATCGGCTCGATCGCCGATGACATAAGGACCTTCAAGGAGGAGATGGCGGCTGCATTGAAGATGAACGACCTCGGCCTACTTCACTACTACCTCGGCATTGAAGTGAAGCAGAGTGTGAGGGGGATCTCACCGAGCCAAGGCGCCTATGCCGACAAGATCCAGGAAGAACTCTTGACTAAAATCGTTTTAATACCTAAAACATTGCCGTACCCTTACTTGCTTTGATACCTAGTTCCAATGCCGTATTAAACATGAACTCATATTGGCCCCTACTCTGCTTTCCTCATTAGAAAGAATAGATAGCCTTGTGCCTTTAGCATAACTATCAATTTTTTGACCATTTGAGAGAAGTGGGATGGTTGGGTGCAACCCCTGCCAAACACCCATGGAGATGCGGCTTAAACTGAGCAAGCTCAGTGAGCAACCACCGGTCGACGCGATGTTGTACAGGAGCATCGTCGGGAGCCTAAGGTACTTGGTTAACACTCGCCTTGATCTAGTATTTGCAGTCGGGTTTGTTAGCCGATTCCTTGAGGATCCGCGAGAGGACCTCCTCGCCGCAGTGAAGCGCATCCTACGCTATGTAGCCCGGACCCAGAATTGGGGACTCTAGTTCGGCCGGAAGGAGGAGGGTGAAGCCAAGCTCACTGGCTTCAGTGACAGCGATTACGCCGGCGATATCGATGCTAGAAAGAGCACGACGGGCGTGATCTTCTTCCTCAGTAGCAGCCCGATCACCTGGCAGTACATGAAGCAGAAAGTGGTGGCGCAATCAAGCTGCGAGGCAGAGTATATAGCAGCTGCTAATGCTACTTGTCAGGCGTTATGGCTAGCTCGGGTACTTGCAGAAGTCCAGGGTTCAGCACCGAGCGCGCCAATGTTGAGGGTGGATAACAAGTCCGCCATTTCACTTATCAAGAATCCAGTACTTCATGGACACAACAAGCATATTCAGGTGAAGTATCACCTAGTCCGTGAGTCTGCTGAAGAAGGCTTGATCAACGTGAAGTTCATCAGGAGTGAAGAACAGCTAGGCAACATTCTCACGAAGCCGCTTAGAAAGACTAAGTTTTATGAGCCGAGATCAAAGATCGGCCTGATTAATGTTGAGCAAAGCAAGGCTTAGGAGGAGATTGCAGGAAATAAACTAGCCATGTTTAGGTATCTAATATTCGTGTAATCGGCAGCCATAGACGTAGGAAAAGGCTGTCAAGTTTTGCAGCACCAACGAGATCGTGTTTTGTGTTATGTTCGCGTGAGGGTTTGTTCTTGGCCGTGAACTCTCTCCGACGGCGTGCGCGTCGTTTCTCCGGCGAGATTCTAACATTCTCGCTTGGCGGCACCACCACCATGCGATTTATAGACCACATCATGTCGTCGTCGTGGTGGTCGTCTTCCAGCAACAACGACTTGTCCTCAAAGCTCTTGTTGCCTGGCAGCACTAACAGACCATTTGAATACATGTTGCCCGGCTCATCATCATCGTCAAAACGCCACACGGGTCGAGCGTAATCATCTTCTCCTCATCAACACTACGACTCTGGCTTTCTGGCATCGTCAGACCTGATGATGAACGCCACAGCTCGGGCGTAACCATCTTCTCCTCCTCCTTGGATTCTTCCTTCTCCCTCACGGGATCGTCGTCCATGATCTCCTCCTCCATCGCGCCGTCGCCAATGTCACGACGATCGATACTTTCTTCAATTTTTTTAGGGTAGAAGATCACGATCGATCGAAATTGCTGGCTTGGTTTAGGTTGTTATATATGGTGGAGCGGTGGAGGGGCTTTAATTAGTTAAAATGGACCAGACCTACCCACAAAACTCAATACCTACCGGCCCAACCTAAAAAAAAGGAAACTTTGATTATTATTCCGGGAAACGGCGCTTAATTTTTTCCATCTGATACACGTTTGGAAACGGAGCTTAATTATTTTTGTTCGTCTCTGGTTACCTTTGTTTTGTTCTTGGTGAGATAAAAAGCTGCAGAAGCAAGCATCCCTCCGATAGATGGTACAGGATCGGAGTACATGCTGCAGTAACGAGCAGAACACGTTACATCATTAGAATGGGAGTAAATACAGATTTATTATTGGATTGTATCGGTTAAATATGCAGAGGCCTTGTACGTTATAGAATATGACCGATGGAGCTGAAACGAATGACGATTTGGGACGCACTATTAAAACGGGGATGGGTAGACGATTTCCGTTTCCCATGTTGCGATATTTTGGAGAACTTGATGGGAAGGGCATCCAATGAATTATGGAGCAGGCCCCCTCGGTGCTGGGCTTTGGTCGCTTCTCTCCCCAAGGCCATGAGCCCATGTTCTGTGTTAGACTTGGGTAAATTAAGGTTTTGGGCTTTTATGTCCAAGTAGTGGCTCTAGATATATTCGGCGTGTCATTAATTACACTTATTACGCCTTATTCTCGCTCTCTCGTATAAATTTCACCTACAACAAATTTTAGGATGCCACATTCATCATCTCAGAGCCACATTCGAAGGTGCCACTCCCCTAAAAATTAAAGGTGAACTTGCGTAGCAGATAATAAGAACTGAACAAAGATATATGTTTGTATATACAAAGCATCTGACAGCCTCCTTGCTACTTTACCAAAGTCGCAAGATATGTGTACAAGCACCTGACAGTCTAGAGCAATGAAATCTCAATCAAGGCTCAAAAGTTTTCAGTTTACATTACCGCAACGTCGATCTCACTGTTGCTCTGCAGGAACCAGAGATGAACTGAAGAAAAGAAACAGTTTTGCTGAAAATGAATCTCCAATCACCATAATGCAGATGGACGATTGCAGCGTGCTGTGAAATCACGATCAGCAGCACCGCGTCGATCTCACTGCTACTTGACTACACGACGGAGGCGACCCACTGCCTGCCCGTGAGCAGCTAGAGGATGATGCCGCTGGTGGTGATCTTCTTCCTGAGCCGCTTCACCGCGACGAGGCTGCAGTCTTCCAGGGTGGCCTTGTAGACGTTGCCATAGGTGCTCTTCCCCTTGATCTCGTGCTTCTGGGCGGCTGCTTCGCCCCTGCGCGAGTGCGGACGGGGTGGTCGTTGTTTCGTTTCCCGACCACCCCGTGCCTGAATTTCGCTTTTTTTTTTTTTTTCTTTTTCCGCCTATTGATCGAATCTGACGCTGAAAATTTTCGTGCTGCGGCGGATATGGATTCCTAAATTAGTGGCTGCGTGCCCTGTTGTCTATATGAATTTTTCCTAGATTTCCCTTTTTGTGTGGCTTCGCGATTGCTGCCATCAATTAGATGGGATTGATCAGTTCACGCGCCATCGTTAGACCGCGCAATGCTACTGGTATGCTGCTCGTGCTCTGCTCGCCGCCCAGAAGCACGAGCTCCGATCCCTTCAAGAAGAAGAAGATGATGATGGCGGCGGCGGACACAAGAAATAAAGCCATATCGACGGCGGCGCCTGTGTTGCCGTCGTTGCTCGTCTTCCACCACAACAACGAGGAGGATTCTTCCCTCAAAGCCTGCACGAGAGGACCGCCGCCGGCAGCATGTGCTGGACCACTGCCGCAGGGCTGGATTCTTTCTTGTACTGGTCACGGAGGACCAGCATGCTGCCACGTCGTCGTTATCGCCGGCGGTGGCATGCGAACCGAGCACCGGCGACAAGCTCCTTCTTGCCAACGTCATCCCGCAGCACTGCAAGTGCATCCTATCCCACAAGGACGCCATGGATTGTCATCAGCAGCCGGTTTGTTAGGCGCAGGGTCCGCGATAGATGTCGGGGATGTCGTAAGTCTGTAACATGATGGCAGCTTCCTGAGTTGCGCAGCAACTAGCTCGAGGGCTCAAAGGAAACCGGCCGGATCTACTTCATGAACAACCTCAAAACGGACGATGCCAGCTTATCTATCTTTGAGTTGGAAACATGCGCTCGGGACATTGTCCAAGTCCATCAACACCAGGACATAATGTGTATTGTTGGTTTCGATTTACCAACAATTTGTCCACATACAGTGAGTGTATAATTTACATACATGCGCGTTTTGAGATTACGCGTGTTTGCAATGGACCAGCGCTCCGACTAGAGGCCATCCTGGTGGTGTGGGCTCGGCTCGATGCCAACAGGTGATATGAACAAGCTAGGTTCAGCTTCATGCTCTGCCGCCGGCGTATCGCTGGGGAAGCTCTGCTTCCTCCGCTCTTCTACTTGAATGTCCGTCAAGTCGACTTCCCGCCAAGGATCTCCAGAGTGGCTGCCTGCTCGACTTTTCTCTTTCTCTTTCTAGTCCACATCTGCTTCGTCAACTTTGTTAATTGTTAGTTATGAGCAAGGCAGCTACCTTTAGGTGCTCACAAATGAATAAAAAGTAGAGACAACCAACCCCTATTATTGATCATTACACTTTGTTATGGGAACAGGGGAATCCTCTACCATCCACCCATCAAAGTCGCAACACTTACACATTACAATAAATCTTAATCTTAATGAACAAAAGAGGCTGTAGTGATCCGGTAATGGCAGGGAGGACTGTTGTCACTACCTTGTTATTACATAGGACTAAAATCTATCCTACCAAGTATACTGCATTTCTGAACACGCCCAACTATGCGTACGCCATACCAACTTTTATAACAAAATATAACAGATTATATTACCCTAACGCACAAAGGAGGCTCTAGTGATCAAGTACTAATGGCACCACGACAGGGAGTACGTACGGTTCTTGCAACCCTGGTGATACTACTACATACATAGGAGTAAAGTTGACCTAGTACTACTGCATTTGTGAATATGCTCAGAGATGCATACGGCATACCGACTTGCACAGCAAAATTGACCCGAGAAATGTGAGTTATCCAACCCCAACTTGTCATTAGCGGTAATTAGCTTGCCGAAATCATTATTTTTCTGAGTATAGTTTCTTAGACAAGGACCCGTGGCTGTTAATGATTGAAATAAGGCAACCCCAGGCAATCTAATCAGGCTATTCACAAGAAGTTCTTCAATGTACACGATCACAACAGATGGAACCACGGAAATTATTTTGCCAACATCCAATAGGATGGCGTAGTATCCATTCTCGTCTAATATGGCATAGTATGGTGTAGTAACTCTCAGCAGGGGAAAAATAATAATACTAGTAATGAATAGTACAATGAGGTCTCTCTCTCCCTCTCTATGGAGGATCTGCGCTGCACCTGGCGGCGTAGTTGACGCGGAAGTAGGCGAGGTTTTTGCGGAGGCGGGAGGTGGCCTCCGAGAGGGACTCTGGACGGGTTAGGGCTGAGCGGTCCGCGAGCTCCGACCAGGGTCGCGCGCCGGAGAGCGCGCGCTTGGTGGAGTCGAAGATGCGGGCAAAGAAGGCGCGGGCGGCGGCCGGGGTGGAGGCCGCCGCGGCGGCTTCGGAGGAGGAGGAGAGGGCCGTCGGGATGGCGGGGGATGGCGCGGCGGTGGGAACGGTGGTAGGGAGGATTGGGGGAGAAGCCGCGGCCATGGCGCTCCGATCTAGAGCTCGCTCTCTGCGGATTTGGTGGATCTGATCTCGGCGAAGTGAAGAGAAGAAGAAAAGAAAAGCGCGGGGAATGAAAGAATGAAGTGTCGGTGGGAGGTCACAACAGCAAGAGAGGAAGTTGGGTACCACGCCACCGACGGGTGGGGTCCGGTGGGCAGACACCAAGAATGGTCAACTCATTGACCAGTAGATGGACATTTTTTTTCTCCTGCTATATGAATTTTGGAGAAAGGAAAAGAATCGGGGCCTAATCTAGCATGAAATTTCTTCGAAATTTATTCATGACCATCATCATCTTTTCTAGTTTCGAAATCCATCTGAGCACGTGAAAGTGTTTTTTTTTTTTCATTTTTTGTCACCGAAGACATTTTACCTTGTGTATGCTATTGTCAGAAATCTTTTCTGTTGATTGACGTTAGTTACGAAAAAGAATTTTACGTTGTGCTGCGATCAACAAAATACAAGTGCGTGTGCGTGTTCGATCTCCAACTAGCTAGAAACAATGGTTGGGGGTAGAGACGCGTTACCAACAGCTTCCCCTGTGATTAGGCAGGAACAAGAAAATAGGTAAAACATCACTGCCTACAATTCAGCTTCCCCTTTTCAATTACCAATCAGGTGGAGTCTGGAAGCAGGTACCAACCAACATTCCATCACTAGATCTTCGTAACTGGCTTCCTGCTCCTAACTCCTATCGCTATTTCGACGCATCATACTAAACGTCATCAAATCACATTTACAGACCTCAGAAATTCAGTCTCCAAACAAGAAATAGCCGCCCCGCGAGCTTCACACACCAGCCATCGTGTCATGTGCACAAAAGAAGCGAGGCAGAGTTTTCACTAAGACAGTAACCATCTAGA
Organism: Eleusine indica; assembly: GCA_030378355.1. Lineage (NCBI taxonomy): Eukaryota > Viridiplantae > Streptophyta > Magnoliopsida > Poales > Poaceae > Eleusine > Eleusine indica. The sequence continues at coordinate 55,929,565 of CM059494.1, forward strand.
GCAACCACAAAGCTTATCATTGCCAGAAGCAGCCAATGAAACCAAGAGCAAGAAAACGCACAAACCATAAGTAAGCCATATGTTTCAGTTTCATATAACAGTTCTGACAAATTAATCAACATCCCGTGGCTTTGTCCTTCACAGGCACTGGACAGTCAACACGATGATATCAGGAAACGAGGTAACTCAAATTTCCTGCAATGAAGCCATGGACCTCATCTAGAAGGTCAAGCCATTCCAGCCAAAGTCCGAGCGCTGCATAATCACATATTGTATGTCCAACAGAAGATTTCCGTTAGGGAGTGTTCAAGGGCAGTTGACTCATCCACTGGCTTATTAAAATTAATTGCATGATTTATATATTAGAATTAGTTGCAGTACATTGCCGAATTTAAATGTTTGCTAATGAATACGACAAGACTCTTTCACTATTCTTGGTTCCCACTCACCAAACGACATGAATAGTTCAGTTCAAATACATGAATAAATAGGTCAAACATAAAAAGAAATAGATAATATGATTTGGCAAACATACACAAAATTCCAGATGGGGCACATCCCTTCACTTATTTTAGTCATCTATCACCTCCTTTCTAGGTACCAGGTGGTGTTCACTTCAACTTGATCACCATCGACTTCTCTTTCTTGACTCGTAATTCTGCGGGTGAAGTCTAGACAGAATTTCAAATTCTTGTCCTCTTCTTGGCTCTCACAGGTTGTGATTACTCTTAGGTCCACCTCTATTTGGAGTTTGAAAGGTCGACGAGGTGGCAGTGCAATGACAAATGGACTTAGTGAAAGAATGCATGTAGAGCCACAGGGAAAGGATAAGCTCCTCCCTCGTTCACAACTGAAGAGATGGACACTTTTGCTCCCATAATCAATGGCCCTTGCCTTGATGCTACCATACACGGTGCGGCTTCTCGAACCGAGATCTTTGAGATTCAACTTGACCTCAACATGGATCTCAATAGCTGATGGAATCACCAAGTCTGTGATCTCCAACTGGCGGCCAAGGCCTCCATAGACAGTTTGTGTGTATTCCTGAACTTCATCATCCTCAACAACATCCCACTCCTCAATGATGGGAGGGCCCATACAAGACCCCTCATCATCAGCTGGGAAAACCTCCAAGGCCAAGCAGCCGTAAGCCTCTAGCATCCTACATGGTCCAATGGGTATCAAATCGACCATTCCTTCCTACACATGAAAGCATGAATGTGAAGGGGTTTAATTTATTACAATATATAAAGTATGTAAAGGCATAAAGCACATAGTAGATATAACATATTGGTAGCTAGTATATACCTCTTGTACTTCCCCTCGCGCGCCCTGTAGATGCACCGGACTTCGCGCCAATCATAGCCATTGATAACTTTGATACGGAAGTTTGCACGAATGGCCAACAATTGCACCGCACGTGGACCACATGGAAAGACATTATAATCGCTATCCTCCGAGGTCGCTCCACAATTGTCATGGCCACCATGATCATCTGATTCACTGCTGCTACCATCCTTAGAGCCATCGTCACGATCCTCCGGGAGAGCTGCAACACATATACCTGGAACCAAAAAGCGGAAATCCATATTATGTGCTGAATGATACAACAAGTGCTCCAATATGCAGAATTGCATACAATAGTTAATTGAAGAGGCAGTTCAAACTTCAAAACATAACTTGCTTTTGTTAATGCATATTGTCTCAGGGCCACAATTTTTTTTTATCATACTGGCAACAGCACAAGAGTGGCATGGATTCCATATGGAGCAACGAGCAATTAAAACAGGCAAACAAGCAGGGTCCATTTGAACAAGAATTGGAGAATATCCATGAGATTGGCTAGAGGATTTGTCACCCAGCCAATCAGGATTCAGTTTATCACCACCTACGTCTTAATGCTAGGGTGAACATCTCTCCACTAGTTTTTAAAACATCAAATTTTAAATAAGAAAATGCTAATAAATACTATTTTGTCATGTTAGACCAACACGAGAAAAAGCTGCATGGTCGTTGATTGTTGTGCTAGGCTATTTTGCCCTTCATCTCTTCTTAATGCAATGATGCACACATCTCCTGTGTGTTCGAGAAAAGAGAGAGAGAGAAAGAGAAAGAAAGAGCTGCAATGGTATGAAAATTTTACTAAGGTCTCACTATAAATACAGGTGATTATGCCAAATGAAGTTGACACACAAAAGTATCTATTACCATGCAAGTTTCAGAAGAACAATCCAAAATTGTAATATAGCACAAGTAAAAGAAATTCTAATCTATTACCGACCAGATATTACAGTGTCACCAATGGAAAGCATGGAGGATGGCATTGCAGCATCTGCGGTTGGGAATAGAAGCTGTACATAACAATGCAGATCAGATTAGTTGAAGTATTGAACTAAAAAGGAGCCCACTGACAATATTATCACCAAAAGTTCACTAACAAGATCTATGCCATTTATTGCAGCATAAAAATTTAGTTACCCTGACCATAACTGATGAAGTGGACACCACCCAGAAAATACCATGCATCAAAAGTCCAGGCTAAAATGCAAAAGGAAGCAATGCAAGATGGGGAGCCTTACCAGGAGGTTGTCGGCGATGATCTCGAGGGGAGGCTAACGGAGACAAAGAAGAAGAGGGAGAAACCCTCCTCCCTGACCTGTTTTCACGACAAGATTAGCACGGGTTTGCGGGGGGAGAGAGAGAGGGGGGGATACCTAGGGCAAAACGGCGAGGCTCACCTTCCTGCCGGCGGTGACTTGTCGCCGGCGTGGTCGTCCGAGGCGTTGGCTAGGGCTAGCGCCGCAGCGGCGGGAGAGAGGGAGACAATGGGGGGCTTAGCGCCGCAGCGGCGTTGTTTTTTCTTTTTTTCTTTAGCGCCGGGGCCAAGTGGAGTGGGCCGGAAGCTGCAGCGCGGCGCGCTCATGGGCGGAGCTGGGCTGGCGGAGAAGAAACGGCCCATTGGCCAGTTGCGGGCGTGGAATTCTTTTTTCGATTTATTTGCACAGCTCTCCTGTCTCTCTGCTCGCCGCACAGGCTCGGACCTCAACGCCGCCGCCTCTCGTCAGTTAAGCCGGTGACCTCTGCCTCGGGCGGCTCACTGGGAGAGAGTCATAATATGCAGTTCGCTGGTTGGTACCTCAAGATCGCGGCGGTCGGGGCGTCGATAGGCGCCGCCATGGAGCTCTTCATGATCCACACGGGCTTCTGTACGTCCCTCCTTCCCAACCTGCTCAGCATCCAATCTACCCAATTCCTTGGACATTCTTTTCAGTTTTCTATTAAGCAGGCTTAAATGAATCATCTTTACTTCGCTTCGCTGGTCGCGTCTACCCTTTTGCTAAGGAAAAAAATCCCCAATTGATATGTGGGTAGCTTTAGATGTCGCCGAGTCTGAGTGTAAATTTTCAGATGCAGCATTTCTACTCTCCTGCTATGGCCAATTGGCATGTTATACCTTGCCCCAATCTAAATCAGCATCCAGGTCCAGCATTAACAAGCAGGTGGTTCACCATGAAACTAATGTACTGGTTAAATCGTTGAGCGACTTCATGGTTTCTAAAATATACCTGAAGCAACCTAATATGCTGGACTGTTCAATTCTTCTTCCCTTTGTCAACAATCAGAACATCAGTTTTTTTTTTATATATGGCCATAAAACCTTTTTAGGCTACCTAGAGCCATTTATCCTGTCAAGTTCATATGGTTTCTCTGTTGTTCACTGCTGACTTAGGAACGGATCTTATATTTTCTCTATGGTTCTGTACTACAGATGAGAAGGTAACTGTCTTGGAGTCGGAAAAGCGAGCATGGGAAAGCAGCCCAGAGGCCCAAGTTATGAGAGAAGCCTTGAATCCATGGCGCAAGCATGACGAACAACAACAGGAGAAATAGTCATAGGCTCATGGTTCTTATCTAGTATTTTTCATTTGCATCCACAAGTTGTGGACCCTTGAATGAGGTAATATGAATGTGAATTTTCACAGTTGATCAATAAGTTGTCCTGCTTATATGAGATTTCCCAATGATGGCTTCCAGGAAAGTTTGAAAATCTATAGGCAATAGAATGAATTTGTAGACGTGTAGACTGAATTTCACCTGTTACATGTTATAACAATATACACCAACGATATTAATGGGTTTAAAGAGGTGAGATAGACATATTTCATTGCATGATAATTGAATGTTCCATAAATTGCTTGCTAAAGTGCAGTTTTCTTTCGGTTACACATCACTGGAATAGCTATCTAGGCCATCTTCTAAATTATTTTGTTCATTTTCTGCTTTTTGGAGAATCCATAGCCCCCAATTTTCTGTATTAGTGTCATGTCGACAATGATTAAATAAGTAGTCATTTTATTTTAATTGTAGACAGAAAACAAACAATCTAATCAGATAGAGCCTCCTATGAAGGCAAGATAATTTGTTAAGTAGCACTGTGGTAGTAGATAAACACATTATATATGTAGGACTTTGGATACAGCTCCATTCAACCTGCAACAAACACTCAAAGCTGTTTCTGTACAATCTTGGACCATCATGTTCGTGTAAGTGCCCTGGAAATGGAGTACTGACTAAGCTTTTAGTGGAAATTGGTTATGTAATTTAGCCTAAACAAACTTCATTACGGTCTATCATTGGCCCTAAGGCCTTGTACATGTAAATATTTTCTCAAAATAAATACAAAAAGAATCAGTAGGTGCCTCCCCTGTTGTTCGGTCAAAAAAAAAAAAAACAATGGAGTACTGATTCTGTATTTTATATACCAGCTGCATAGCCGTTAATTTCCTATCCTCTTGATGACTCTTGTGGTGCTATTCATTTCATGTATTGTGTCTAATCCATTCCAGCTAGAACTAAACAAAAATTTGTACAAGTTAACCAGATTTCAAAACAATAAGGAACTGATCATGGAGTTCCTCTGTCAACATGAAATTTGGTGAAAATGTTTACAACTGGACCGACCAGCAGCAGTAGCGTAAGCTGGCCTTGTTCGCAAGAAAAGGGCTATGCTTGACATCAACCCTAGCAATGTGATGCAACCCCAAACAAAGAATGTGTTCGAGTAGCACTTAGATCCCATGCATACCACCATTGTGTCAATGATGCCTGTGCGGTTATCCTTTACTGTCATTCTTTGGCCATTTGCATCATACACCAGGGCGGCAATCTGCCCATAAAGGAGTGATCCCAGAGGTATATTGGTGATGAGGATGTTGTGGTTTACACCAATGCTGTTTGGTCCGAAGAGCTCAGAGGTCACTGAAACTGCTGCAGCGAAGATGAACCCTGAGCTGAGGCCGATTATTGCTGTTCCGGCTGCCAGAGTAGCTTCATCTTGCGATTTCCACATTAAGAAGAAGGCCAATGGCATGGGAACCAATGCAGCTGTAAGCCATCCTGTCCTAGCATATGATAACTTCCTGTATAAAATTTGCATATCTGGTCAGTTAGGAAGCCATTTGAGTATGATTATAATGCACTCCCTACAAAATTCTTGACATTAGGACGATGGGGTTAATTCAATTTGGAACTGATCACACTGTCCTAACATCAAGAATAATAGAAAAAAACTGGAGGTAGTATGTGGTATGGGGAATAAGACGGACCTGTGAAGAAAGTCGGGGAGTGCAGAGAGAAGGCGGCCAAAGAAGGAGCAGGAGGAGTAGACGGCAAGAAGCATGGTGAGTCGTGACTGCTGGTGCAATGACTGCGCAATTTGACCCAAATTGTTGCTGTACACAAGGCCAACAGTGGCACCACAGAAGTAGGCTGTGTAATAGAGCCAGAAGTCCACACTGTGAATGAGCTTCTTTGCACTATGCTCCTCACCAAGCACCACAATACGACCCTTTCCCAGGATTGTACCACAGGAACTCTCCTGCAGCTGATGTTCCACTGTCTTTTGCATTATGCCATCATACTCCACCTGTTGATCGTTGTTGAGTAAGAGTGGTTTCTGTGTGTCATCGTCATGGTTTATTGGAGACACAGGGTCAGGGCCATGTGAGCAACTGGAGGATGCTGGGGCAATGAGAGGAAGGATGAGGAGGACCATGGCACCAATGAGGATGACCGATGCAGTGGAACTGGTTGTGTTAAAAGATCCAAAGATGACTAGATATATGCCGGTGATGAATGCAAGGATGTAGAGGCCAAGGAAGACACGCCTGTCATGCCTAGGCATGCTGTGGAGGTGATTGTCATGAGGGTGGCACAGGAGGATAGCTGGGAGTGCTAGAATGGAGACGACAAGAGGGAGGATAGCATTAAGGAGGAGGTAAACAGATGGAGAGAAGGGAGAGATGGCATTTGCAAAGAGAGTGTAGAAAGCAGCACTCAGCCCATTGAAACTTATGGAGAGGGAGAGGGCCAGGGAGCGGTTGCTTGCAGAGAAACTGCGTATGCAAAGTACAAAGCAGACTGTGTTGAACCAGCAGATGCTGCAGCCTGCTACCAGGCAAACCAAAAACACCTGCAATGCAACACAAGAATCAGTGTAATTCAGTTTATTCAATCATTCATTCCTATTCATCTTTCAACATCAGTTGTTACATATTGTTTTTCTTATATTTGGTGGAAGTGAATGCGCAGAGTTCTCCATCCAGGTACTTTTCACACCAGTGATCAATTCATGGATCCTTTTTGTTTGCTATCTATGCAACACTGTGATGAAATTTTCATCCCGGGATACTATATAATATGTGATGCATTGTACACCAAAATGAATAAAATTTCTCTTTTGTGTAGATTATTAAGTGATAATATGAATTTTTTTTTTTAGTTCAAAATGTTTCTGCATGAGGACCTCTAAATATTTTCCGTATTCAGTTTTGGAAGGACTATGGGGGATGCTATGGATTGGCTCAGACAGTACTGAAGAAAAGTGTAGTTTCTTGGCAAATATGCTGCTTTGTTTTGGGATATGAAAATGTAATGGCACAGCCTATGATTTGAAAATTCTGTGATCTTAAAAGTTTTTATTTAGCAATGTTAAATGACACATATCGCGTCGTTCTGGCTGTTGAATGATCTGCTGAAGGAAGCAGATGCAGAGCAGGTGGTGATGCTGTTTTGAGAATGCAATGCTATAAGCATGTGTGATGTTGATGTGATCCTTGGATATATGCCTCACGTGTATTGTGATGTTGTGGTGTGCCTCCCTTGTCCATTCCCTGTGTTTAGTTGTTTCAGAGAGGAAGGTACCAGACGCAGGCCATTATCGTTGGCAATTGTCTGTACCTTCTGGAACCAAACTGCTAGTATTATTGGTACTATGTTTCGAGAGAAGGTTAGATGTCGTTGGTACCTACCAGTGAATCAAGGAGAAATAAGTGAGTCATTATTGCGGTCAGTTATGACGAAGTAGAAGCGGTGTAGCTGGCTCATCTGACGGTCAAAGCAAAGCAGGGCTGCTGAAAGACTGATAGGTAGGACTGGTAGAGTTGGGTTGCAGATAACAATTGCTGTCTCTGGCTGATAATAACGAACTTAACTGTTATACTCTGCTACGGATGTGTGCAGTATAACGTACTAACGTCTTAAGACAGCTTTACTTATTAGAAGTCTCTGGATGTTTGTACAGCAACTAGGGTAGGTGGTGGGAACACGTTTGCATTGACACGAGATTAAGTACTACTTTGCCCCATCCCTCTTGCGATTATTTTTGGGGCAATCAGATCTGGTCTGAGCAGATGAGATTATTTTAAGGCAGGATCGACAGGGTAATTAAAGAGGAGAATAGTTTTATCATGTAGGTGGATCTGAAGATACTACTAGATTGTACCTGAAGCTCCTGGCGTGAGCAGGCAGCACATGAAACACAAGGATGAGGAGTTGAGGCGAAGGACAAGCATCACATGCATGAAGCAGACCATTTCTGAGCTAATAAGCTGTTGTTTGCGGTGGAGTGGTATGCCCCGAGGAGCAGGCATACTTGTAGTAGGTGAGGGTTGGATGATAAATGCAAGGAGAATGATCTTTGGACCAAAAAAAATTTTTGCAAGGAGAATTTGCGCCATAGATTCCAGTGGTTTGGATCGAAAGAAAAGGACCATAAACCAAGACCCGGGCATTAACATGGTACTGTGTGTGTGGTTTGGATAGAAAGAAAAGGACCATAAACCAAAACCCGGGCATTAACATGCTACTGGTGGCCGCGCCACGCTAACAGATTCCTCCTATCCCAACGAGTCAATGCGCGAAAACAACATTTCTTATTCCTGTCAACAATCATGACACAGTTATTCGTGTCGACATGCCCTTTCAGCTCCGCCACCACCTCCATACCATACATGGAGCTCTAGACTTGTACAAAACAAGAAGAAATCGCAATGTTTTTTGTTTGGATTTTGTGTGTGTGGTGGCAAACGGATGCTTGTGGAGCTACACTTGTCTGTGTTCTAGCTAGCGAGGCATCTATCACCGGTCGCAATCGCGGTTTACTTTTTGTTTGTGTTGTAGCTCCAGAACCAGCTAGTAGGAGAAGAGATGGATGAACGGTTTGATTGTCGACGAGCCATGAGAAATTAAAATGTATGCAGCCGAAGGAAGGAAAACAAATACAGTAATTAACAAGCAAAGCAAGAGATGAGGGAATTAAGAAAGAGACGCATGCATACCAGTGGGTAAGGGACGGTGAGAGAGCCATGGAGGAAGAGGAGGCAGTAGTACTGGGCGGCGTACGCGGCGAGGCCGAGGAAGGCGGAGAGGAGAAGGACGGCATGGAGGGGCATGTAGAGAAGGGCCAGCCCCGATGACCAGCCGAGCGCCTTGCCGAGGTCGGAGGCGGTGGCCAGGTAGTTGAGCGCCTCCTGGGACACCCCCAGCGACGATTTCAGCGCCGACGAGTATGCCGAGAAGTCGAAGTTGGTCCCCGTCACAGCCTGGATCCACACCGTCGCCACCAGCACCGCCCAACGATGCCATTCCTTCTTATTGCTGCTCCTCTCCATCTCTCCTCTTCCTCTTCTTCTTTAATTTTGTTGTTGGATACACAGAAAAGAGTCCGTCTCTCTCTCTCTCTCTCTCTGTCAATTGACCCCAACAATGCAAGTTCCCTCCTCCCAACCTGCTAATTGATCCTTCCAGGCGAGCAAGCCTATATATACACGGTCATCACAGCTCACCACCACGCGCGCCACGAGCCTGGCCCCTCTATACCTACCTATGTATGCAATCCACCAGCGAAAGCATCTAGTTTGTCAGCTCACCTTCTCAACAATGCCTCCACGATTAACATGCATGTGCACTGCTAAAAATTTACAAAAATAAAATATAGGCAAACCGTGTATGTTATCGTTTACTATCATATATATATATATATATTGTGTGTGTCTAGTTTTTCCATGCTTTTATTCTGTTGCATTATTGCAACCGCACGAGCATAGCGGAGCATCTAACCTTCTGGAGTACACACAAAAAATGTATAGACAGACATGGGACATGCTGACAAATATTGTCAACAAAGCCGCCGCACACCACTAAATCAAAGCAAGCGCGAGGAACTTTGCAGCCCGGCAGTGTGCCGTCGTCCATCTATATCGATCTCCATTGCAATAGTTTCCTCGTTCTCCAGTATTAGCAAATACAGCTTTTGATCCGTTGATTATTTTTGCTATTAGCAGCCCCCGTTCAGAAAAGATGTCGATGTTAATATGTACGACCATTTGACTCTAACCGCATCAGGCCCTGCATGCGACCACTGGTCCGTGACATCCTGCATATCGCCGCCGGGATCCTGAGAATTTTTTTCCTCTCCGAATGTCGGGATTATTTCTGGTGAGATTAATTAGACAGCTGAATGAGTCATCGTTTCTGCTTAGTTTAAGGCGTTGGTGATGTTGGCATAATCATGCCATGGGTAGGGACTAGGGAATAATAAAATCTGGAAAGATTTTAAATACTACTTTCTCCGGATTTAAATTGTTGATGCAGTTGATTTTTTTTAGTTACGTTTGACTATTTATCTTATTTAAAAAATTTAAAAATTTATCAAATATTTTGTTACAATTTGTTTTATCACTAAAAAATTAATATTTTAATAAATATTTTAAATAAGACGAATTATCTTACGTAACTAAAAAAAGTCAATTGTGTCAATATTTTAAATCCAAAAAGAGTACGTTTGAGCCGCAATCGGTTCTGAACAAAAAAACATCCATGCTTATTATCAGCAAGAAGTCCTGGACTTATATCCCTATAGCTAATTAACCAGCATCAACTCATCAATAATCGTTCGAATCCAATCACGTGCATGCAAAGGGAACAACGAGGACATATATATCGTTGTCAAAATATGGCAAAAAAAATGCATGCAAATGAGTAGTTGACGATTGATCAGCAACATGGATCTGTCGTGCATGAATCGATCAGTCTAGCGGTGGTTTATTTATCCAGTGCCAAATATACACCGAATCGATCAGTACCAAACATGTATTGTCGATTTTTAATTTGAGAAATGGGCGTCCATTCTCTGACCGTACGTAGTCTCTCAAGCTATTCAGTGTACCAGAGGTCCGGAGCACTAGCTCTGTTGTGCAGGCGGCAAACCACATCATCATCAGATTAAGTGACAGCGTGTCACAACAGCTCACCACCATGAGCCCCCATCTCCTCCATATGCACCCGACCAACGAGGACATCCCATGTGTTCCCACACTGTCTCACCGCGCCTAAGAAGCACTGTGTTGAAAACTTATAAGTAACTATAATAAAAATATATATGAGCAAGCCATTTTATTATTTATAAATCGCACAAAAAAATTTAAGATGCAATGAATGTTTGTGCAAAACATGATGACAAGGAAGAAAAGGCTTAAATATATATAGTCGCAACCTGCTAATAAGCTATTCAAACTTCACTGACTATATTTTTGTGCTTCAGATTTTCATGCATTTTTTATATCGATATCACATTTTAACCAATAAGAACATATTAGGTGCTCTCACACGTTCAAGAAGCATCACAATAAATGAAGAATATATAGATATACAAAGAAAGGTTTCACTACCATACACAATTTGACATGCAACAGATACACAAGTCAAATCGGCTTGAATATATATTCAATTCAAACTTGAAATTTGCTACTGTCCAAAATATCAATTTCTATTTTGATGCGGGATCGGGCGACGCAGCTATCGGGGTGATCATACGGGATGATGCTGGACAGGCCGTTTTGAGTTCCTGAAGTGCTCTCTTCAACGCTAATAGCGCTGAGGAAACAGAGGCGATGGCCGTGCTGGAAGGTATTCCGCTTTCAAGTGAATGGTGCAGGGAAAAGTTTATTCTAGAGACGGACTGTACGACGGTCGGAGCTATGTTGGGAGGGCCGCTGCATAAAAAATCGTCGTTGAGTTTTATCATTAGAGAGTCAGAGTTGAGTCGGCAATTGCCAGAGTTTGTAGTGAAAAGTGTGAGAAATGGGTGTTGAACAAATGATAGCTCGGGAATGTAATTCTGTTTCTGAATAATGAAAGCTTCCTTTTCCTCGAAAAAAAATATGTGCTAATGGAGGCGACGAATGAAGCCTACATGTATATACAGTTGCAGATCATGATCACGCGCAACACGAGATAGCTCGTCCATCTGATGGAGAAAGAGGAAACTATTATACTGGAGTGCGTAGATAGTTCACCAGTAATGTCTAATATTATAATCCATACGGAGACAATTCCTTATATAGAAATTGCAAGTCAAACATCCAGGTATTATGGTGCTTATATGGCCTACGATACGATACATGTCTCCGCCAAACACGCTTGTATCTAGAACTAGCGTGGACGTTAATTTTTTCTATTCACAAATATTTCATACTTACTACTATATATATGCGTAGACTTTAGTTATGGCCATTTACAGGCATAACAAAAATATGAATCGTGCTTGAGCGTGTGGAGAGGGAGAGGTATGCATCTGAATCTACTATGCATGCCAATCCAGTTTATTAATTCAGGTTAATTATATTTTTATCTGCATGCATGTTGACCATGTGCTTCACAACACCATTGATGTAAACACGAGTTAGTACAAGCTGTCTAGACAATTTGTATTCAGTGCAGACAAGTAAATATACACATGACCTTGAAGAGAGGGGCAGGTGACTCTATAATTAATGCACTCTCTTCGTCTTATTAAGAAATTTGAACAAATATCATATATATTGTTATAGCTTGTTTTATTATAAAAAATTAAAATATAATTTATAATTGTGCATATTTAAAATAATATTTTGAATAGAATAAATGATCAAAATTAATTAAAAATTAATAACAAAAATAATTTAAAAAACAGAAGGAGTATATATTATGGTACGGAGCTGGTCATCATCAATAAAATCAATGAGCTGTTGATAAAAAAAAACAGAGGCAGTATACTAGTGGTTAAAGATCGACTCTAGTAAACAACAAGACAAAAACATGTGATTAGCATGATGGATCGATCGGTAGTCAACCATGCATGGATGAGTACGTATGAAATGCTCTCGCTGTGTATAGCCAGACATGGGAGTATGGCAAACCAATGCGCGAGGAAGATGCGGCGCAGCCCAGTGGCGGCCACCATCTACATCTCGATACTTTCCCTCTTTAAGAAAGAAAAAAAGAGAAATACATGCGTGTACTAGCTTTGAATCAATTAATATCTACTGATCCGTTGATTACTTTTGCTATAGCAGGCCCCCGGCCCCATTTTCAGATGATGTGGCTGTCAATATATATAGATGTGTAATAATGTGATCATGACTAACTTTATCGTCATGGGCGAACACCGATCCGCGACTGCCTCCGCTCCTATATACCATGACTGAAATTTGACTGGTGAATGATAACCAGGGGATAATATATACTCTACAATAATTAACCAGAGTTTGAGCCGTGATAAAGTTTGATGAACAAGGTTTATCGACTCCTATTAATATATATATTCAATGTGCATGAAGAGCAACATGCTAGCATCTCCGATCCTCAGCTGATCCCTAATTAACCAGCTAGCTTGTCAATGATGGAACGAATCCAATCACATGCATGCAAACTTGCAAAGAGAAGAACACACACATGAGTACATGACCTTGAGACAGAGACACTGCTGGGTAATGTACAAGGGACCGAGAATCATAAATAAAACTGTTTGAGCCAAAACAGAGAGAGTACAAGAAGTTAAATTCAAGTTTTTTTTAGGGCGTTAAATTCAAGTGTACGTGCGGATCGAATCTACTAGGTAAAAAGAAAGGCATGTGGTAGGCAAAACAAAACCAGAGCCAGGGCGAGGAATTTGCAGCCACCACAGCCAGGACGCCATCTCGATCTTTATTATACTATAATTATTTTTCTGTTTTAGACTAGAAAGACAAGCGCCCACATTTTTGAATAATTATATTTTTATTAGCCCCTGTTTTCAGACGATTTGGCCATGTTGTTGTAATGCAACTATGACTCATGGAAAAGGGCCCTGCGTTGCCGCCTCCGGCCACCTACTCCTACTACTTCTGTTTCAAAATAGTTGTTGTTTTTTATTTTCAGACATTTTGATCGTTTGTTTTATTTATTTTTTATGTGACTTTAAAAATAAATATATCAAAAATAAAGTATTTTAATAATAAAACAAGTTATAGAAAAATAAATAATATTTACATAATTTTTTTAAATAAAATAAACGGTCAAACGTGATGTTCAAAAGTCAAAAACGACAACTATTTTGAGATGGAGGGAGTACAACAGAACGCCGCCACCATGGATCTGAGATATGACAGGTTTTTGTTTCCTATGTTAGACAATGTAAAAAAAAATAATGCAATTTAGTACACAAGTAATTACTATATGAGGAGATGCATGGACAATAGGATACAAATAGACATATATATACTTGCACTATTATACAACATAAATGGATTTATATACTTGCATTATTATCAGCGAGTCCTATTCTATGCTTGTGCAGACAACTAAACGTGTGCGCAACATGGCATATCCCCAATCTCAATCGTGTGAATTCATATCACATACACATATTTGGTTGCTGTCAAAATCTGGCAATGCATGGGTGCACTTCCTTCACCAGTAGGTGATGGGTCCATTGATCAGCAACATGCATGCATCGGCGATGGAATCTAGGGGCGATTTTGTCCAGTCCATTCCAAGTAATCCCTCTATACACGCCAGTATCAATTAGTCGAGCGAATCATCGGCGCATGTGGCCACCGCGGCCATCGTATGTCATGCATTATATCAATCAAATGCACTTACTGTTTTAACAATGATTGGATGCTCACTAATTAAACCTTGGTATATGGAAACAGCCGTTGATTCTTGTTGCTAGTTTTCTTCTCGAGACGATGATGACTATTATATATGATGTTGTTGCTAGTTTTCATGTGCTGCATCATGCAAGTCGACAAAAGGAATACGTATGACACAGTTAGCCCTGACTACTGTCATACGCATGAATGAAACCACTTACTGTTTTGGCTGCTGCTAGTTTTTATGAGTATTAGCAGGGTTTTTAGATTGACTCATCAGACCCTACCGGTATAAATTTTAAAATTTAGAACTAACATCCATACCGCTGGATTTAAAATTTCAAAAAATAAAAACCTTCGGTTCATCCCTGTCTTCTTTTGACTATATATAGTACGATGTAAAAGAAAATAAATAATGCATGCTACTACTGGCGGGTGGCGGTTAATCGTTCCTCAAGTAATAAAAAAGCAAAAGGGGCCTGAGAGCCCAGGTTTTTTGCTTGAACCTGATGTGTCCTCTCTACCTATGCATACTACCTAATTATCCTAGGACCGTTTTTTATGTCACGCGTTACTAGGACGCTACTCACCTTAGTAAAGTCATACTAAGGTGTCGTAGAGACGTATGAAAAGTTCTGTAGGCAAAGCTTTAACTCACATATTTGTTTCATTTGGTGAATATATTTCCTCTCATGTTTTCATGAGTAGTCAGTCACTTGTTTATTAGTCAAAAACTTGCAGTAATAAAATAAATGAATTGAAACAACTTCATACTATGCCAGGTTTCATACAAGTACATTTTTTTAATGCAATAAGTACATTCCAAATTCTGAATGTTGTGAAATATCATGGGCTGATAAATCCGGAGGTGGGGGCCCAACATGCCTCTATTACCCAGTTTACGTAGATAGGCCGTGAACTTCAGGCCGAGTTGAGCCTATTCTGTTGAAATGCTGTCCTGATGGGCCATGGCCTGCCTCCTCCATTCTCCATCTTCTCTGCTGCGCTGCTAATCGTTATCTTGTGAAAAGAAAATTCGGCCACATGTACTCGCCGCCGCCGCCATCAAAGAAGAAGAACTCGGCGGCAACCTTAGATACGCCGCCCCTGCCGGCACAACTACTGCTGACTTTGTGCCACCGGAGGAGTCACGCAAGCCAAGTGAGAGGGGCGTCACCTCGATGCCATTTATTTACAATGATAAATACAGTGGCAACGTATCTATGAGAACTGAGAACTACAAGAACTTTAACTAGTTAAATATCACAGGATTCTCATCCGATGACCAGGGGTAGAGGAGGTTTAAGTGCAAAATAATCTGATCATCGAATGAGGATCCTGTGATCTTAGTTAAAATTTTTATAATTCTCACACGAAGTTAGTTCTCATAGTATACGTTGCCTTGTATAGTATACTTTATTTTGATGAAGAAAACAATCATGCTTTATGTCGTAAGTGTCTTTTTTCTTCATGGTGAGAGTTTAACAAATCTGTTATTTGCAATCACCACGATATTAGGACCTGAAGAAAAGGTCACTCATTGGGATGCATGTTCTTCACAATAATAGACAATAGCTGTTTATGTGAGCAACACAGGAGTCTAATTTTGTTCCCTACTCTGTAGTTTAGACCACGTGTTGGTACGCAGAATCAAATGCTAATTTAAGATTTTAGCCGGTGTCAATGTGTATGGAACTGAGATTACATTTTTGAAACTAAGATGTGGCACGTAAAAGACATTTTCAAACTGAAATTTTATTAATCGTATTGTAACAGGTTCAGCTTCAATTTACAGGCCTTGTTTGGATACTAGAGAATACACTCCAATCCATATGAATTGAGAGGGATTGAAGGGGAAATCAGTTCATTTTCCACCACAATCCACTCCAATCCATATGGATTCAGTGTACCCAAAAGATCGAACCCATACCAAACTGCTGTTCCACGCCACCAGGCAGAGCTGTTTATGCCTTGTTACACGCATCTCCTGGGCCCCTCCATTGGCGGTGGCAGCAGCGCTCAATGGTGAAATGCGACGCAAGGAGAGGCGAGTTGGGATCGAAAGTAGTACGAGACATGTTTTGAAAACATTGTTTGGGTTGCATCAAGATGAATCGGACTCCAATCCTCAAAACAAACCATCCGAAAATGATTCGAACTAAAAAAAAAAATTCCAAACAGACTCAAACTGCGGACACCAAAATTCAACATACCGTACTGAAATTATTAAGGTGTAGAGAAGAGATACTACTAGTAGTCCTGTTTTGCACCTGGTCTGGTCCATATGTAATTCAAGCCTTGTCCCCGGTTGCACGCCTTACATCTGGCCTGCTGGGCAGAGTAGAACCAGTTGATGACAAGGGCTCAACCACCAGGTCACGATCCTATGAACGAAATCCAAGAGAGGAAGTCAAAAGAAGCTTTTAACAACCTCTTGATCTCAACTGACAGCTTGAACACATACAAGTATTCCATGTATCATAGCAGGTATGAAGAAGATATAAGCTAAGAAGCAGATAGATACAATAAGAGGACGAAGAATGAACTACTGGATGCGTAATAAGCTAGCTAAACAGAAGGGGATGCAGTGCAGCAACAGGACTAATGAACTTGTATCATGGCACTTCCTGGATCACTACTGACTAAATGTATACGGTGTCGAAACTAAAGCAAGCAATACATCGAACAGGTGGTGGGGGGTCGATCCTAAGCGGATGACTCGAGCAACATCATCAGCAGGGGAAGGCGGGCGGAATCTAGAATTCTAGATTATGGGTGGACTTGAGGGACATGATGGCCTCAGACGCTTTAGTAATCGGTATACTCACGATGTATCGCTGGTAGAACTTGCGCTTGAAGTGGTCGACGACGTTGGGGCGGGAGGCGAGGTTCGGCGGCACGAGGACGTTGGACCAGTAGTCGGCCCAGCGCGCGTCGCCGTCGTAGTCGTACGCCGCGGCCGCCGCGCGCTTCTGCTCCTGCTCCTGCTCCGCATCGGACCCGAAAGACATCCTCGCCGGCGCCGGGGTTGGGGCTGACGAGACAGACGACGCAAGCAGGACTGGAGCTCTGGAGGAGGAGAGTTTGGGGTCCCAATTTTTTGAGCACCATTAGAGCATCTCCAGCAGCATTAGAGTATCTCTAGCCCACCTACTAAATTTGATCCTCTATATTTTAATTTGAGGATCCGGTTTTGAGTTTTAGAAGTTCAAATAAAATTTTCAATCTAACCCAACTGATTAAAAAATATCATCTATTTATCTGACACTGGGCCCCATGACCTTTCTTCCTCCCTCTTCTCCCGTCATGACTCGACTAGCTGCCGTCGCCTCCCACTCGCGCGGGCGACAACATCGACGGGGTTTGGCCGGCAGCAGGCGGCGGCATTGGCGGGCGGGTGGCCAGCCCCGTTCCATCCGCGTCGGGAGAGAAAGAGAGGAAAAGGAAAGAAAAGAAAAAAAAAATGGTAAGGCCCACGTTTTGGAGAGAAATAGTGACCTTCTATTTCTAGAGGGTTTGAGAAGAAATTTGGTAGCCTGTTCAAAATAATTACCCGAATAGTCAGCCCGTTGGAGAAGGATTTTTGGTCTAGAGTGACTAAAAGAAGGGATAGTGGCATGTTTAGGTTCTGTTTGGATTTTCTAGTTGGCTAAACTTTAGCCTCCTAAAGTTTAGTCAACTAAAGTTTAGCCAACTAAATTTAGGAGGTACATATTTGGATTCATAGCTAAAATCTTTGACTAAACAAAAAAATAGACATGTATATTCTTTATTAACTAACTAAAAAGTAGATATATATATGGTTTGAAGGAAAATATCACATGTGAGGAGGTAGTTTTGACTTTAGTTACTTTTTCCTAACTTTAAGAGATTTTAGGAGAGTTAGAGTGATTAGAGAACTAAAGTTTAGGAGGTAAACAGACTAAAGTTTAAAAAATTTTAAGAGGTCATGTTTAAAATAAAAATAATTAAAATTTAGAAGATAGATCCAAACAAAATCTTAGTCTCCCGGCTGGAGATGCTCTTACAAATTGAAATCTTAGTCTCCCGGCTCGAGCCGTGCCATGCCAATCCTAGGGCCTGATCGTCGGCCCAAACACGATCCTTACCATAGGACCGTGTTGACACGGACCCTAAATTAAGTGAACCGTGTTATACTCGAGTAGTGCTTTTTTTTACGTGCTTCATATCGGCCCACGTCCCACGGAGTTTTTGGACAGCACTAGGACGCTACTCACCTTGGTAAAGTTATACTAAGGTGTCGTAGAGACGTAGTATGAAAAGTTGTATAGGAAAAGCTTTAACTCGCATATCTGTTTCATTTGGTGAATATATTTCCTCTCATGTCTTGATGAGTAATCAGTCACTTGTTTATTAGTCAAAAACTTGCAGTAAAATAAATGAATTGAAATAACTTCATAATATGCCGGGTTTCATACAAAGTGCATCCATTTAATGCAACAAGCACATATTATTATCTTCCAAATTCTGGATGTTGATTCCTCAAAAAAAAAAATGGAATGTTGTGAAATATCGTGGGCTGATAAATGCTGAGATGGGGGCCCAACGTGCCTCTATTACCTAGTTTACGTAGATAGGCCGTGAACTTCAGGCTGAGTTGGGCCTATTCTGCTGAAATGCTGTCCTGATGGGCCATATGGCCTGCCTCCTCCATTCTCCATCTTCTCTGCTGCGCTTCTCTCCTCAACGCCGGCGGCATCCCCGCTTCGGAAGCGGCGGCGGAGGCCGGTTGTTCCCCAAGTTGGGGTGTGAATCCGGATTCTGGACAGCCATACATGGCGGCGCGCTAATTCCCGCGGCGATGGCGTCGAGTTCTCCCCCTCGGTGGGCTGTGCTGCTGCTCAGTCGCTGCGAGCCGGTGAAGACATTGAGCTTGGGGCA
Organism: Eleusine indica; assembly: GCA_030378355.1. NCBI lineage: Eukaryota > Viridiplantae > Streptophyta > Magnoliopsida > Poales > Poaceae > Eleusine > Eleusine indica. The sequence goes on from CM059494.1 coordinate 55,948,701, forward strand.
ACTCGATGATCCCAGACCACATTGCTCAGGTTGTTCTTCCCGTGATTAAATCTAGTGTTTTTCTTGCTTGCTTGCTTGCCTTCTTGAGTGAATTGAATTTTAGTTGAATTTTTGTGGCATTTTATATGGCCGTTTTAGAATCACGCTGCTCTGTTCTATGCAAACAATTGATGCATTGATTAAAAAAAGGTACATGCGAATTAACCAGAAGCTAGTAGCGCCTGCCTTAGTTAGTGATCCCGTTTGCGTTTGGTAACGCACAAAATATTTCTTTTTCTCCTTTCTGTACATACAAATGTAACATTCCAGGCATTCTCTGGACTAAAGCAGCCTAAACTAGATGCAGTATGTATTTTTTACATAATATATGAGATGGTATATCATTCGTGCATCAGGTAGCCATACAAAAACTCATTCCAGACATCAGGAACGCCAGGGAGGCACCAGTGCGTGCAATCCGCATAGCTAGCTGGATTGGCAATCTGCCCCTTTGTGAGAGGAACAAACTGTCTCCTATATACCGTAGGATGGCCGTCCTTGCGGTAGTCGGACAACTCCGTTATGTTCGGTATCTGAACATGTATACCCTTCTTTTCCAGTGTTGCAAAATGTGACTTTGCTTTGGCCATCATACTGTAATCTGTGGTTGGGGCTTTGTATCCGACCTTGTAGATTGGTTCTGTTTCATTTAGGCATTTGTTTCTGTCCTCTCCATCCCAGTTGCTAGCCCTGAAAATTATTTATCTTGTGTCACTTTGACATCTAATTAGCACTTGAGGGCATGTACATACTCAAGGTCTTATACTATTTATGTTGATAAATGGTGCATTAGTATCCCACTTACCAGGAATGTGTAGGAGATGATCCTGCGAAAAAGATTCTAGTCTTGTTCTTGTCAATATTCTCTCCAAGCCATTTAGTTAGCTTCTTGATAGCTATCTCAAAACCGTCTATCATTTCCACTTCGTCTAACTTTGCGTCACCATCTTCAAATGAACCATACCTGAACATACAAAAAACATGTTACCCATTCACTACATCTGGAAACATTGTTTTTCTTGTATTAATTATCTGTTCAGAACTTCAGATAGCTTCTCGAGACACTCAAAACTGACTGTAGAAATTGTTGCATTGGTAGGAAAGAATTGCACTTACATGACCTTCATTGTCTCATCCTTTTGCTTCCTCCACCAGAGGTAAGAATTGAATACAATGATGTCAGCATCCTTCCAGACACTAGCATGCTTCTCAATTCTGTCTGCCCTTATGATCCGGTAAGCCACCCGATGGATAATAGGATTGTCGCTATTGGATTCCAACAGCAAGGGAGACCAGTAGAAGTCTATTGTTGCATTGTATTCCTAAAATAATAAGAAAATTCAAATAAGATAACAGAAATTCTCCCTTTTTTGTAGCCTGTATATTTGTGATGGAAACACACCAATGCCTTGAAGGAAATGAGAGAATCATTGAAGATGCGCATCTTGAGCCTGGCGTCAGGTATAGAAGCCTCCACCATGCACACTAGGGAAACCCATTGGTTCCTGTTCACTGAGTCGCCCACGAAGACCAATCTCTTGTTCCTCAGCTTTTCAAGCAGTTTGATGGCATTGAATCTGTTTCGACACGGCAAAAATCCAGACATCCTGACATTAATACATGCCACACCAAGCATTGGCGAATGACTGAATAGTACACCGGATATGATCTCCTGTTAACATAAGTAGATGTGCATTTCCCCTGCTGCTAGTCTGTCAATGCTAGTTTATTTTCTTGCTTGTTTTGACCTTGTTGCAATTAACCACTGCAATCGGATCAATTTTGTAACCTCAACAAGTAACAAATGCATTTTTTTTCTGCATTACTGCCAGGTGCTTTGTATTTATTTATTATTCATGTAACATAATAAGTTGATGTTTCCCTGCTTTCGTTAAAAAAAGTACTATCTTTAAAAGAAATCTTAAATCTTTGATACTAATATTCGTTCACTGCAGCCTCAGTTTTGCTGTAACTTTTGGGTTGACAAGAACAAAATGAGCTACAGAAAGCTGCAACAGTATGAGGGAACTTTGTATTAGTCATACCTTGGAAGGTCGCATCCATGAGGCTGCCATCTCCAGTGCTGGTACATGATATCCTTCCTGCCATATTTGTCGCAAGCCACCTCAGGGAAGATGAAGGCACACTTGAGCCCGGAGTATAGTGGCCGGGACACATTGTCGTAGACCCACCTTCCCGTCGACCAGTTGCACTCCTCACCGGAATCTTGAAGCTCAGCTCTCCACTGTGCCTCTGCTTCATTTGCTCTCAGTTGTTGATCATGGTGCTCAGCTGTGGCCACCTTCACCTGCATTTCGTGGTTCTCATGCTCAACCACCATTTGCACCTGTGCTTCCTGGCCCCTATCGAACAAGAAGATGACTGAGCTGGCGACAATGAAGAAGACTACCAGGTAGCTCACGACGCTCCTCAGTCCAACCGGGGACTGGTGCACCAACATCTTGCTAGATGCCACCTTGGGGATGCTCTCTGGCTTCATTCTTCCTTCACAAACTGTGGTTCTTAGCTCTCCTCTTTTGTTATGAACCTCTGCTATTGCGATGAGAACATTACTCTAGTACATGGTCCAGACCTAGTAGCACTGATCAAACAGCCTGAATACTGACCCGCGGCCTAACGACAAAAAGGAAGGCAGTGTCTGATGTCTGGAATCGGGTTGTGAAACTTAAAAGCTCAGTTACCCAGAATTGGTAGGTTGTTCTTAGATCATTCACAAAAGTGATCTAGGATAAAATATGAGAGAGTGTTTAAGTGCTGATTCTGGTACCGACAACCCTGCCAGTCCACTACACTAGCACCCAAAACATTATAGTGAGGAGACCAAAATCAACAAAGATCTGAAAAATTGAGCACATCACTTTCAAAAGGTAGTATTTCCAACTCCAGCAATAAAAAGGAAAATGTGATGGCCAGCAAAAAAATCTTTTGCCCCACACCTTACCCGGGATGAACAAGAAGCTAATCTACAACCATAAGCAGCTCCTGAATGCAAAACCTACGTGTTTGCCCATGTAAAATTTCAGTGATAAACCTATGAACTGCTTGTCCTTCAGTATACAAATATATGAGCAATTTTTATTTGTCTGAAAACGCAAAAGGATTTAGCACAGTTCCAGTCTGTATAAATTACTCCTTGTAAACAGAAAAGCCCATTCAGTCAATGCTGGGAGATAATATGAACTATCAATGTATCAATCAGAATTAATTTAGTTAATAAATATTTACTTAGCTGCCAATCACTATATGCTTTTGGTCTTAAAATAGGACCATCATCACCATGTATTTTTGGCCAAATGTGAGTGCGTGCAGCTCCCAAGAAAAATGTGTGGACTTGCAGATCACTATCTTTTTGAATAACTGATGCTGGCGTTCATCTCTTTTCAACTTGATGGTGTATTGGTGCATGGTGCGCTTGACTATCGAAATTGTGAATTTAACTGTCACATATTGGGAATAAATTTTGTCTGTGGCCTTTTTCTTGACAAAATATGGTGTGATCAATAATGCAATTACTTGTGATACTACGATTATTTCACCTCTTGCAGGTACCTAATAATGGTTAAACGTAAAGGACACATCAGAAATCTATCATCAACTTGGTTTGATGTTGAATCTTCAAATGGCCCTACTGGGTGCTAATTAATTACAGCATCGTATGTATTATCTCCTTTGAGCGCAGAATAATATGAGTGCCTCCAAAAACCAGATGGAGATGTAGAGGTTAGATGAAATCCTGAAATGACATTTGCTTTATTGGGTATCATGTCCTAAGTCCTAACCTTGTGGGGTTTCTTTAGATTGAATGGCATAATTATTTGTGGTGTCAATTTGGTTTGCTTTTGTTATTGAGTGCCATAATAGTATGCAGCTGCAGGAAGCATGCTTGCCGGACTGGAAAGCGCTACAGCTGATTGAGCAGTACCTAATGCTGGTCCACATGATTATTATCTGGATCAGATTTGCTTACAAGTCCAAGAAAAAGCAGTGTGATCAGTATCTATTGCAGATATGCGCTTGTCCTCAGTTATTGACAACGTAAAGGTGGAAGATTCATGGCCGAGTTAGCAGTTTAAAGCACGTATTAGTTGGAAAGTTTGTGTTGTAATTGCCCTTTTACCCACAAATGCACTTTGTGTTAGCATAAACCGAAGGAAACCTTGACTTTGATCATCTAGCAGAGTAATTTGGCTGGTACAGCATAGTGTTAATGAGGTGTAGTAGGTTCTTTACTTTTCAGATCCGTAATAATGTAAATAGTTAACTGGAAGCCTAGCTGTATGGTGACTGATAGAGATATTTGCGGAATTTGCCTACAGGAGCTTTTTACTAGTATTTGATACAAAATAAAATAATTGCTTGTTTTTTGATCTTATTACATGATAGGACGTTTCAGAGAGTACATGGCTGCACACAAATGTATTTTTAGGATCAATCTATCTGGAGCTCTGCATGGATGACACTGCACATGCATCAGTAGATCGAACTAACAGTCTAACACCATGCATCCTACAGTCGGCAGTGTACAAATATTGAAACACTTCTGATTGGTTGGTGCTGGATTTCATGGGTAAGCTGCTGGAAGAGCAACATCTAGCCACAGTGAACATGCTGCTATTTGGTGTCACCTTCATCTAGGAAGGATGTTTGCTGCACCAGAGTCCACCACCAAGATCCAAGGGCCGACCCGACCTACAAGGGTACAACTAAGTCGACAATGACAAGCAACAAAAAAGGTACCATGCACTCCTGCCTCAACCACCTCACTAAACCGTGTTAATTTAGTCCTATTAAAAAAATAAAAAAGTGTGGGATTCTGAAACGTTAGCAGTTTAACATCAAGGCTTTTTAATCACACCGACAATTTATGGAAAATGTGCTTGAAAAGCTGATTAATTATTTCCCATGCATAATATTCTGGGACCAATCCATTCGCTATCATAGAGAGATGCTACTCCTGCAGTCCTGCTATATGCTACTATTTCAGCCCAAATCCACAGTCCTGCTATGCTATTTCATCCCAAATCCACAATCCATTATGATAACATTGGACTAGCGGTGCATCAAGGAGAGTATATGTCAATTCAGTTCTGGAGGACCATCGGCGTCGACTCAAGTGAAGCGAATGCTAAAGAGCCATGGAGACTTAAGTGGCCGTCGCCGTCAACGCCACCAAACCATCGTAACACCTTGTCCCTTCTCTACTATTGGCAAATCTGGAAACATCGCAATGGTGTCGTCTTCCGTGAGGAGCGACCTTCACTGATGCGAGCACTAGCGAGCTGCCGGGAAGAGGCCAATGCTTGGCGTTGCCGATTCAAACGGTCGGAGGAGGAAATTTGTAGTTCCTGGTGCCTTATGTTTAATCATCATGTAAACTAACTCTAGTCCCCTTCCCCCCATTCAAATAAGTTTGATGTACACCAATGTAATGGGCCATTTCAGGGCCGTGATGCAATGAAATTTCAGGTGGGGAGTCCTCCTCCCTCCCCCCCCCCGGTCGACCATCAAAAAAAAAAATCAGTTCTAGGCCTGCTGTTACACATTTTCCTTTTTTTTTTAATCCAGGTGGATCGAGCATGCATAAAACAAGTGACCCTAAATTGGTCCATCACGGAATCATCAATCGGAATGATTGATTTTTGTCTGAATGCATTTCTTTTCAACATGGTGTGTCATAAAGGGACCTCATAGCATAAGGTTGTATGGACTTCATTCCCCATGGACGGGCCAGTTGCTAGAATGACAATTGGACCATGGACACAAACCAAATCCACAAGAAGTCAACAACCAGGTGCTAATTGCAGTGTCCCTTAGCTTGCATAGCTTCATGGTCCACTGTACTTAATAATGTACTTGTAGGTATCCACTTTAACATGTACAGTGACACCTATGTACAGTGATGGAGGCTTTGTTTGAGATACTGCATTGTTTACTTCTTGTATTCCTTTTTGTTCTGCAAAAATCGGCATACATAGATATTTTTAGTCTGGTGACAGAGATGTTTCAGTATTTGTTTATCTGTGCATCTATAACAAACTCTGCAAAATCTTGACTGCTGACATACACCCTGTCTACTGCTTTGTGTGTGTGTCGACCTGCATGTGTATGTGTTCCATTTCCTCGCTTCATGTGGTACCATGCTGTATTTGTCTGATCACCATATGCTGCCCTCCCGTACGTCTTCCTTGCACCATTGTTGCAACAGTGGTTCAAGTCGTTGTTTTCCTTTGTTGATTGATTAATGATTGTTTTTTCTTGATTGGTCCTTGTTTTCCTTTTTCTGTTGTGTTTTCCCATTTGATTCCTTGCATTCGTGGATTGACAAGAGACACTGCTTCTTCTTGATTTTTTTTTACCTGCAAATGAAAAAAAAAATCCCTTCTTCCTCGATTTTTTGTTGCGTTTGTGAGAGAGACGGTTATTTGTTTTCCAGAAAAAGAAAAAAGAAATTGTGGGAGACGCCCGCGAAGAGCGTGATTCTTGTTCTGTTGTTGTTCACCTACCCCCTTCTTTTCCTTCTCCTCTGTTGAGTGTGGACTGTGGAGACTTGGTTCCAATCCCAACCCCAATCCTATCTGCTCCTTCCTTCCTTCCCTCGGGAGGGAGACGGCGGAGATGGTAGCGGCGGTGCGGGCGGCGGCTGCGGACGCGGTGGTGACGTTCCTTTGGGTGCTGTGCGTCTCCACGCTGGGCGCGTCGACGGCGGCGGTGACGTCGTACCTGACGCTGCACGGCTTCCACTACGCGCTCCTCGTCACCGTCTCCCTCCTTACTCTCCTCCTCTTCGTCTTCAACCTCCTCTGCGCCGCTCTCGGCGGCGCCAGCTTCAACCCCACCGGCGTCGCCGCCTTCTACGCCGCCGGACTCACCAGCCCATCCCTCTTCTCCGTCGCGCTCCGCTTCCCAGCCCAGGTCTGTACCTGACCAAGTCACTTGAGTTCAGTTGTTCTTGAAAGCACTGAGACTGAAGCAGACTGCTAATGATTCAATTCAAGGCCGCCGGCGCTGTGGGCGGCGCTCTGGCCATCTCGGAGCTCATGCCGGCGCAGTACAAGCACATGCTCGGGGGGCCCTCTCTCAAGGTCGATCCCCACACCGGCGCCATCGCTGAAGGGGTGCTCACCTTCGTCATCACCATGGCTGTGCTCTGGATCATCGTCAAGGGGCCCCGCAACCCAATCCTCAAGACTTGGATGCTCTCCGTCGCCACTGTCAGCCTCGTGCTCTCTGGCGCAGCCTACACTGGCCCTGCCATGAACCCAGCCAATGTCAGTCCTTTTCCATTTCTCCCTCTATTCTTTTCGTCTTTTACCATCTTTATTTACAATTTTTTATTTGTCAAATTAACAACCTTAGATAAATTTTATTCCTCAGTTGAGAAAGTCAATTGGTTTGTGAAAATTAGTCTTGAATGAACCATAGGTGCCATTTGCAAGAGTGAGGCCTCGGTGAAGAACATTATCACACCGAGGCAGGCCAAATATTATACTCTCTGTTCTAGACAATTGCAACTTTAGAAGTTTCATTATTAAAATCGAGCACACCAGAGCCATTGGTAACTAGAGTGAGGTACTGAGGTTGATAAGAAAAACAAAAGAACAGTTGTATGGTGTGGGAATATCAGATAGAGCTTTCATAGAACGGTTAATACTAACAGATTCTCAATTCAAACTAAATGTATGTTTTCCTTACAGAAGATTATTAATAGGAAACAAAGTATAAACATTTGTGCTGCAAGTTTGGTATGACGCCTGATTTTAGCACAGTTGAGAGTGTTAAGCATAGCATTACTGAATTTTTGGATATGCTGTTAGCGGTCTCATTTTAACTAATTTCATTCTTGTTCCGTAGTAATAGTATCACCATATTCTTTTCCCATCAGTTTTCAGTTATAAGCTTTGTGTAGCAAAATTAAGCATTCTGCCCTAGTTATGTTGTCCTTATGTATTTACGGCAAAATATCATGTACAGGCCTTTGGATGGGCATATGTTAACCGTCGCCACAACACATGGGAGCAGTTTTATGTGTATTGGATATGCCCCTTTATTGGTGCCATTCTTGCTGCATGGATCTTCAGGGCTGTTTTCCTGCGGCCAGGACCTAAGCCCAAGGCCAAGAAAGCATGATTAAAAAAGTGTTATTTGGATGTTAATTGCTAGATAGAAATAGCGGAACACAAAGAACAGTTCCTGATGTACTCCTATTAAATTACTTCATTCAAATTCCCAACATATGAAATTAATAACTGATGATTTAGTGTTATTGGGAATCTGCCAAGCTCTTGAGCAAGAACAATAAATGATTTCATCATTTCAGCTCAGGAACAATGAACTTCTTCTGCTGTTGACTTTATATCGTAGGCTGATTTAAATGTGAGGCTAAGGGTTGAGTTTGTGATGATTCGGCTATTCTAGACCCCACTGATCAGGGTGTTTTTTTCTCCTGCTGAAATATTTTTCTTTTGAAAGACCCGGAAGTCAGGAACATTGCCGGCATTTAATTATAACAAAAAGCGGAGTTTACATGTACGAGAGGTACAAACAGGTCGGCTTAGGAGCATGGGCTAAGCCAACTATCATCGTGCCGAAATGTGGTTGTGGTGTTTTTCTTGCTTGTTTGCCTCCTTGAATGAACCCATGACACTATTGTTTAGTGCTTAAGGTTCTCCCATGGTACATTTCCCTGACTTTGGTAGGATTATGCTTCTCTGTATTATTCGAAGAACTGGTACTCTGATAACAAACAATATGTGCATCCCATTAGGTGATACACTTTCTCCTTTCTCTACATGTAAATGTAAAATAAGGCAGCCTAATCTAGACAGAGTATATAATATTTGTACACTATGTGACATGGTATATTATTTGTACATGAGGTAGCCATACAAAAACTCGTTCCAGACATCAGGGATGCCGGGGAGGCACCAGTGGGTGCAATCTGCGTAGCTGGCTGGGTTTGCAATCTGCTCCTTTGTGAGAGGAACATACTGTTTCCTGTAAACCGAAGGATGTCCATCCTTTCGGTAGTCAGACAACTCCGTGATGTTCAGTATCTGAACATGTATACCTTTCGGCTCTAATGTTCTGAAATACGACTCAGCCTTGGCCATCAAGCTATAATCTGTAGTGGCTGCTTTGTATCCGGTTTTGTAAATGGGCTCTGTTTCGTTAAGACATTTGTTGCTGTCTTCTCCACCCCAGTTGCTAGCCCTGAAAAATAGAAGAAGAAAAAATCTTGAATTATTTTCATATAAATACTTCCTGGTGGCATGATGTTGACAATAAGCGTAACTGTCTTACCAGGAATGTGTTGGTGATGATCCCGCGAAAAATATTCTAGTCTTGTTCTTGTCAATATTTTCTCCAAGCCATTCGGTTAGTTTCTTGATAGCTATCTCGAAACCATCATCCATTTCCACTTTGTCTAGCCTGGCATCCCCATCTTCGAATGAACCGTACCTGCGCATACAAAAAGAAAAAAAAAGATATGCTGAAATCATTTTAGCTTGTATGATCCAGTTATGACACTTTTTCCAAATATGTGGAACTGACAATAACGTGATATTTTAGGGAGTATATAGGAAGGAAGGAAATTACTGGTACTTACATGACCTTCATCGTCATGTCCTCCTTCTGCTTCCTCCACCATAGGTAGGAATTGAAGACAATAATGTCGGAGTCCCTCCAGACACTGGCATGCTTCTCGATTCTGTCTGCCCTTATGATCCGGTACTCCACCCTGTGAATGATAGGGTTGTCGCTGTTGGACTCCAGCAGCAAGGGCGACCAGTAGAAGTCTATTGTCGCATTATATTCCTGAAATGATCATTAATAAGTTGTTCAAATCAGCTAACAGGAGTTGCTAATTTTTTACCTGACTACCAGCTCCAGCTGTATATTTATGAAGGAAAGCATACCAGTGCCTTGAAGGAAATGAGTGATCCATTGTAGATACGCGTCTTGAGCCTGTCATCAGGTATAGAGGCCTCCACCATGCACACCAGGGAAACCCATTGGTTCCTATTGAGTGAGTCGCCCACAAACACCAATCTCTTGTTTCTCAGCTTTTCAAGTAGCTTACTGGCATTGAACCTGTTCCCAACAGTGAAATACAGACATCATGTCAAATATTACCACCATTCAGAAAATTCTTTACAGCCCATACTGACACAACCTGGAACTTTTAGGTTCTTAAGAACGAACTTTAGCTAGAGTAAAAACAAGTGAAATCAATAATAAGAACAACGTACCTCGGAAGGTCGCATCCGTGAGGCTGCCATCTCCAGTGCTGGTACATGACATCCTTTCTGCCATATTTGTCACAAGCCACCTCGGGGAAGATGAAGGAGCACTTGAGCCCGGAGTACAATGGCCTAGACCCATTGTCATAGACCCACCGTCCTCTCGCCCAATTGCACTGATCCTCCGCGCCGGAGTCGTGGAGCTCAGCTCTCCGCTGCACCTCTGCTTCATTCCCTTTCACTTGTTGTTGTTGATCATGGTGATCAGCCGCTGCCATCTTGAGCTGAACTTGTGCTTCCTGGCCTCTCAGTTGTTGTTGATCATGGTGTTCAGCCGCTGCCATCTTGAGCTGAACTTGTGCTTCCTGGCCTCTCAGTTGTTGTTGATCATGGTGCTCAGCCGCTGCCATCTTGAGCTGAACTTGTCCTTCCTGGGTTCTCAGTTGCTCTTGATCATGGTGTTCAGCCGCTGCCATCTTGAGCTGAACTTGTGCTTCCTGGCCTCTCAGTTGCTGACCATGGTGCTCAGAATGTGACATCTTCAACTGCACTTCTGCTTCCTGGCCTTTCAGTTGTTGATCATGGTGCTTGTTGTTAGCAGCCACCTTCACCTGCATTTCTTGATTTTTGTGCTCCAGCGCCATTTGCACTTGAGCTTCCTGCCCACGCTCGAACAAGAGGGAGAAGGAGCTGACCACGATGAAGAAGGCGGCTAGGGAGGTCATGATGCTCCTCAGTCCAACTGGAGATTGGAGCACCGTCATCTTGCTTCCTGCTGTCATCTTGGGAGTGGCCTCTACCTTCATTATTTCTTCACAGCAGGTCTGTTTGCTGCAGTGTTTAGCTGCCCTTCTTTTATATATCAGGCACCTTTCTTCTGCAATAACGATGGGAACATTGAACTCGCACAAGGCTCGTCAGTACTAACCAAACAACCTGAACAGTGACCCTTGGGCTAACCACATAAAGGGAGGTACATAGTGTCTGCCAGTTATGAATCAACAGAAGCTTTTTTTTTTTTTTTGAGGTGAAATCAACAGAACTTTATCTAACAAAGAATGAGCTCAGGTCAGCCTTTCCAGCGCTACTAAAACTGAAATAGCTTGAAATTTCTAGACACCAGTGTGCAGTTTGTTTGTTAGTAATCTCAGTGTGAATCTGCAAAATCAGTTAAAGATGGATCCCAGCATGTTAGCTTATTTTGACATGAATCTACCTGCTCCCAGTTTGTTTAACAAAAAGCTAAAGGGGAAAGAAGAGAGAGGAAGCGGAAGTGCTGGTTTCTGGTGCCGACAGTTCTGTCAAATGTCAATCCACCACATTTTCACACCCAACGTGATACGGATGAAGCAAATAAAAAATGTATTGAAAACGGCCGAGCTTATCGCTTTCAAAAGATGGATTTTGCAAATAGTCAAATGAATACTTGTCTCATGTTCCTTGCCAATCATTTTTTTTTCCAAACAAAGCGCAGTCATTTAGCTGCTAATGCAAAGCAGAGTCCACTGATGTTGCAGAGTTCCTAGTTCAGAATAGTAATAGCAATCTCTCTTAGAATTGGTAACGATCTATTATTTTGTCATATAGAGCTCGAACGATTTATATCATTAACCGAATCTTAATATAAGCAGAAATTAGTCCCCATGCTCTGTTCTATCAAGTGCTAGTCAAACAATCTACATTTGCAATGGGTCAAATGAATCCATTGATCAGTCAACTGAGTTAATCAGCCGTATTTCTTATGAGGCGGGAGAAGATGTCACATTCTCAGTAAGTCACGTTTCAAACTGAACATGCACCGACGATCCAGTTCTTCGATAACGGAATTCGGAGGAACGCAACTTTACTGGACATTGTGATTCTTGGGTCATAAAGTTGTGATTTGTGTATTTTTCATACACAAAGTCCATGACACTGACCACCAATTATTTCCCATGTCTTCCTTTTGGCTTCCTTTCCAATCTTTCTTTCAAAAGAAGCTAAGGCTAGAGTAGCAATAATGTAACTGGTGGTGGCAGCAAGATTATTTAATCTGACGCAGGTACTAGAGGTGCATGCCACGCCATAAATATTCACATTCTAGCATCAATTATGGTTTAGCGTGCTGAATAATGATATGACCCTGCTCGATGCAGGATACAGTAATAACTAGTCTCTCCTGTTTTAGCCAAGAATAAAATGAGTGCACCCAAAGACCAAATAAAGGCAGCGTTAGGTGAAATCCTACGGTGTTTGGTACCATATCCTGATCAACGGGGACTTTGCATTATATATATTGCTGTCAATCTGATTCCTTTTGCTGTTTCCACAAAAAAAATTCCCTCTGGCAGGTACAGTTGAAGTGAAAAGCGTGAATGATGAGGAGCACGCAGCATTCGGCGAACTGTCTGGAAGCAAAAACTGGATAATGGTGGTTCATCTTCATTCATGAGTTATAAGTGAGGCTTAGAAGGCTAGTAAGAAGATCGTCTGCAGGTGTGTACTACAGTAGAAAGTGGAAGTAGGTAACACCGGATTCTAGCTTGTTACCTAATGGTGCTTGCAGGTCCACATGCATGGTTCTTTCAGCTCATCATCAGGGAGCAGACATTTATGCTTCAAGGCTTCAAGCACAAGTCCAAGGTGAGGCAGCAGTACAACTATTTCTGGTACGTTCTTGTCCTAGGTAGTGGGTAGAGAGGCGTGTAAACTTTTACCGACATTTAATTTAGAGCTCTTTAATTTAAGTATCCAGCGGTGAAGGCACGTATTAGTTGAACTTTTGGTATCCCTGAACTGCTTTTCTACCAAGATATCCACGCTGATATTATCATGCTGCATGAATGATCATGTTGGCTTCACAGTAGCATCGTGGTGTATCCTTGATGTAATCAATGGATAATGGTGATGCAGAGAACACAGTGAGGGACAGAACCTGTACTTCTACCTGCTGTCTTATGAACATTTGCTGCTATTGCCACGACATGGATAGATTTTCGACCAGGTGCACAGGTGCAGCATATGGGCATGCATGCATGGTGCTACTTCAAGTCAAAAACAAGCACACAGAGTCGTTTCCACATCAGCTGTGGTTGACCTGTGCAATATACTAGTACTATTTAATTTTTCGACTCGTGACGATTGACTGATCCTGAGTTTGAAAGATCTAAACTACCTCTCCACACACACACACAACACACACACACACGTACAGTAGTAGATTTCTTCATCACCTCTCGGCTCAGTTGGAAGCAGGGTTAGAATAACCGGGATAACCGGTCGGCTCGGTTCGATGAAAAACCGACTGGTTAATTGGGATAATCAACCGGTTAACCATATTACTACCGTACTAGATCCGGTTTTCTCTGACTAACCGATCGGTTAGCACGACTGATCAGGACCGGTTATCCAGTTAACCGGAATAAACGGTCGATTTCCACCGGTTATTCGAACCCTTGTTGGAAGACAGCCAGACAGGGAAGAGCAACATGATGCACCTGCAGTGCATACTCTATTCACGAACGGCTAGGAAAGGGAAGGGACCGATTTACAGCGACAAGACTACAAATAGTCAAGGACAAGCAAAAAGAAAAGGCATCATCGATCATGTCACGCCCGGGCTCTCCTGGCTGCCTCAACTACCTCATCACCAAACCATGCATGTCCTTGACTAGTACCAACAGACCGACAATAATAATGCAAGTCTCTCTAAAGAACCTTGAGGTTATTGAGTGGAGGGGATGCCGATTTGCGAAAAGATGTACTGGAACCTATATGAGAAGTTAATGTGTGCTAATCCACTACCTGCTCTTAATAACGACCGTATTAGATTGTGGGATTGCATGGCTTCCAAGTCCAACGTGCTAGTACAATCGTACACAGTTTCCACTAATGTTAAGCCACAACAAACAAGTGTACGTAGTTCGGTGGCATTCAATCTTTCACACCGACTGCATTATTGGACGACGATGCTTGAGTAGTAGGGGTATTAGCTAGCTAGTGATCGATGCCCCCATTAATTAGTTGGAGTTGGATGCATTACAAGAAAGGGAAGAGATCGCGGTTGGTGGAGCAGACAAAGTAAAGATGCTAGTATTAGTACTGCTACAACAAAACCCAGTAGTTGATGAACTTGTTCAGAAACTGCTGGACTGTAACAAAAAAGTACTCCAACTAATTAAGTACATGACCTTAATTAGTTGATGAACTACTTGATGGAGGATCCCTCAGCAACTAGCACATGAAAGAAAGAGAAGCAAGCACTTTCTCGATTTACAGTTTGATGCTTCCCATGCAAATGCAGAACCTGTCTCTGGTTTGCTTCAGAACAGGACAGGACAGCAAAGGGATGATGAGCTTCATTCACTCGGTCGATATGGTCCTTCCCCATGGACATGCATACGGTAACCAAAGCGGGGGTTTTTTTTTTTTTTCACAAGCACACGGCATCCTCCTTCTAGACTCCTTAGTTGGAGTCCGAAGGAACAAATGTTGCTGCTGGGCTACATACATTGCTTCATTCTCGGCCCATCTCATTCTGGGTCCATGAAGTCTACAAAAACAGTAATGCCTAAACTAAAACTCCGGCCCCTTGAACATCTCTCTTGAACTTGTCTCACCCTAAAAACACAATACCCACTGTCTGCATAAAGCTTATCAAGTCGTCATTCTGGTTCTACCTTTATCATGCTTACAACAAATTATGCAAACACTACGGAATCAGATGGACCAGATTTACAAATGTAAAATGCTACGGAGTGGTAGTCACGGTCGCAGGTTTCGACTAAAAATTCGCCGAAAAAAAATAGCTAAGATCCTTCACTTTTTATTTTGCGGGTAAGATCCTTCACTTATTATTACTGTCACGGTACACGGAGGGCTTCTTCCCTATATATTTCCTATCAATACAGCTATGCATGTACTCGTCAAAATAGTCGTTTGTAGCTAAGCAACACTATTTGTGGTCAACATCAGAATTTGAAGTTTTTGGTCAAGCTAAACGCCGAAAAAAAAAATCAAGTTTTGTATTCAGATATTCGCTGTGTGGGGACGTAACGATTGTACTTTAAATTGTTTGTCCTAGATTCACCCTATACTCATGCATGCACGGACCTTGATCGCTTGTTGGTAATATAAAAAACCAAGCCAATTATTGGCAAATAATTATAAATAGTAACCAATCATTTCTAACGAATCCATTGAAGCAGTAGTTCGGCATCATTCTTTCTTTAAGGAGCGAACACGCTCCTGTAGTTAGCTTAGGCTTCTTCGTGTTGGTTTTTTGATGACACGAGGCACTCAACTACTTGACGATCCAGGTATTCTATTGTCTTGGCATTTTTAACACTATTGTACAGGCCGAATTATTAGTGAAGCCAGGTAAGCCATCGTGCAACACCCACCACATCATGGCATCAAGGACACACGTCCTATACAGAACGCTTAGGAATCTGTTTGGTCAGGCCTTCTATTTGGTTGTACTAGTTCTAAATTTTGGTATGATTTGAAAAGGGCTTCGTGATGCTTCATGTCCAGTCAGCTCAAGATGAGCACAAATGTAATATAGGAATCCTACTGTTCATGACCTGTGAATGAGTCCCAAGATGTTCACATTGCTGGCTCTAAAGTCTCAACCACACACGTCCTGAGCAAACTGCATATCCGTAACTTGTCATGCAACCTTGAGCTAACATCCACGTAATAATTCAGAGTTCAGAAGATCCATACCAGTTTTGTCTTAGCTGTCCTAGCCTTTGATTTTGGAAATTAATGGAAGCATTATGATGCACCATCATGTAGTGTGACCAATTAACTCATCCCTTTTATTTCCCATGTTTTAGGAAAAAATTACATATACGGGCAGAGAGAGAAGCCATTGTCTCTTATTGGCATGGCAATTGGCAAAGGTAAGTACATAATAATTCATGCCCATAAAGACTCTTTCTTGAGACATGCCTCGTGCAACATCCCTCCTGAACCTAAGCTGCTCAAAAACTGCTGCTGATGAGCAGCAGTGTTGTTTAACGTGTTCATCATCAGGCCATTTTGCATTATCAGGTTGTGGTAAGCTTCGCCATCCACCCCTTGTTGCTGCTGAAGTTGCTGCTGCTGCTTTGTCGATGTCGGTGCCGCAGTTGAATAATGCCCATGGTGAGCAGCATCGTTCTGCTGCATCTGGACGCAGAGGATCTCGGCCTTGGCGAGGGCGAGCTGGACCTGGAGCTGGGAGACCTGCTGCTGGAGGTAGGAGATGGCGCCGACGCAGCCGTAGACGGGGTCCCTCATGCGCGCGTTGGCCTCGTACACCAGGCTGCTCACGGCATCAGCTCTCTGTTGAGCTGGCAATTCCTGGAATCAGTAACCCAAACAGAGGATACACACATTAGTTGATAACCAAAGTCAGATGATGATTGAGGCACAGGCACTCCTCCTGGAATCGGTGAGAAGAATTGAGAAAGTACCTGCAACATCTTGCTGACATTACTGGCGCCAAAGACCTTGTGAACAATGGCGAATTTGTGGGGGTCCTCGGGAGGGAAGTATGGCGCGAAAACACACTCCTGCGTGCACCGCCGCCTCAGTAGCTTGCACGACGCGCACGGCGGTGATGAGCTACCGCTGCTCCCGCTTCCACTTCCAGCCATAGCTAGTGTTGTGTGTATGTGGTGTAAGAGATTTGCAACCTCTGACTGAGCTAGTAGAAGAGGAGAGGTTGCAAAGTGAAGGGGGGAAGACTGCTGGGTGCAGAGCCTCTTCTTTTATAGATGGAAGAGCCACATGAACGACGGCCGCTAGAGAGAGAGAGAGAGAGAGTTTTAAGCTCTCTACAGCAGGTCACGACAAACATGATAGATTACGGGTTCGTGCATTAGTAGCTATTATATTGTCATGCTAAATGTCCTTTGTTCCTACTGGATGGCATCATCGCATGGGCTGTCTACTTTGCTGCTAGCTGTACATAACTTGAGTGTGTAATGGTTTTCATGGCTTCCTTGTCTGTATTTAGCAGCAACATCATTGGTGGACTTCAAACATTTTATACAATTTTATCACTCAGAAAGTCTTAACGCGTTGATTAACAAACGTGTGTTGTGAGCTGGTCGTCCTGTTCATGGACTTTCTTTAGCATCTTCCAATCAGCTGATGGCCGGTGTGGCCTGGAATTTCCACCTTCCTTTCACTTCATGCGACACTAGAACCGAGGTAGCTTGCCTATGCTTCTTTACACAGAAATGTGAACTGCAAGCTAGGTAAGCAAACTTCAAACCTCAAACATACCGACCAAACCTACGAATAGTGTGCATGTTGTCTGCGTTGACAAATAAACCAAGTTATATACAATACCTTACATTTTAACTGCTCTTATGTATGGTGGTAAATGTCTTGAGAAATGAGTTGATCACCCAAGGCAATGGAACTGACAACCGCAGCTAATCAGCAAGCACTATAACACCGTGCACCAGACACTACTGTTAGCCCCGTGCACGTTCGGAGTTGACCTTATTCTCGGTGAATGACTGCTGAGATCGCTAATCATACAAAGATCACAAACATGACACATTTTTAATCATGGCAAAGACAGAAAACCTGACGCGTATGTATGCATATATGCACAAAGGCCATGGCAACAGCAAGACTAGGGATTTGTCGTGCAGTACAACAGGAGGAATACCACATCATCATATAGCTGGAAGCATGTCCTAATAACGTCGCATCACGACTACACTAAGTAGTAGCTAGAGACAAGTCGACACATCCCCCACGGTACAGATCCTCTGCAGTTGTGCATTAGCATTAACAGAGGATGACATGTAGGCCCGCAAACTGGTGGCCCACATGTCAGCCTCTGTTAATGCTAATGCACAATTGCAGAGGATTCGGTTCCCACGCCCGGATGGCCTCCCATTTCTACAAGGAGCTGACACATGTCTATTATGGTCTGGAGCGCACCCACCAGCAATTGTGATGCAGACTCTACAACAACGTCCCTGCTCCTCTATATTTTACACAGATTTTGTTTCCAGTTTGGATGACAGAATAAATTCGTATTTGAGCAACACTACAAAATCATATCAAAACAAAGTCTTGTCTCGTGCATCCATAACATCTGTCCAGCAAGGTTAACATAACCGATTGGACCGGTATAACCGGCCGAGTCCGATTCACCGGTTAACCGATTAATCAGTATAACCGACCGGTTAGCCGGACAAAAAGTATTTTGGTTGGTGTATGGTCAGCGATCGGTTAACCGGTTGGTTATACCGGTTAACTGGTCAGTTACATCGGTTTTAGTAATATATTTTGAATATATATTTTTAAATTTAAAAGGATCGGTTTCTGAACAATTTCACCGGTTAACCGATCAGTTATTCTGGTTAACCGATTTCATCACATTCAAAATTTTTTTAAATTTTAAAAAATTTTAAATTATAATCGAGAGTTAACCGGCTGACCGGAGTAACCGATCCAGACCGGTTTTCCGATTAACCAGATTAACCGGCCGGTTAACCTCGGTTATTTCAACCATGCTGTCCAGTGCAGCTAGTACAGAGGAAAAAGGGAGCAGAGCAAAGCAATTTTGGCGTCGTGGGCACTGCACGTCCCGCTTTGTTTGCTCAATGCGTGCACGATCTCGAAGGAGGCAGGACTTCTACTGAAGGAGGCATGCACGTGCCATTGCTATTCCCATGTCTCAGCTCTCAAGCCTAGGTAGTACTGACAGTCTGCCAACCAATCAGGTACAACCGCGGCTGCTTAGGCCCCCACCATCAAATAAGCTGCCGACAGTGCGTTTTTCACCAGTGGCAAATTCTTCAAATATTATTCAAAGTCAAATTCGATCTACCATTACTGAGTGCTCATCCAGCACATGGGCGCGCACATGAGTCGCGACCGTCCTCTCACCTCTTGCGTGCTCCTCTGGCAGGTCTTACCTAAACTCTTTTACTTAAACACCCCAGTGCAACCTTGCACAGTGCAGGAACATGCAACAGACATGTCCTTGGGAAATTATTTAATTTAAGTTTGCCATTCCCTCAAAACAAGACAACTTGTTCATTCATGTCTAAACGGTTCGGATTGGAGTGAGGCTCCATGATTAATTCTACCGGATGGACCTGGCAAATCTACATTCTTCTCAGCTACTATTAGACCCGTTTTTACATATCATGAGCCGGGGGGGGGGGGGGGGGGGTTCAGAATTTGCATGTTCGTTTTATGACACTGGCACATGTCTAAGTACCTGACCTTCCATGGTAAATACACCGCTCAAAAAGGAAAAGGTAAAATACACGCTCGTCGCCTCCAGCTAAC
Source organism: Eleusine indica (assembly GCA_030378355.1). Classification (NCBI taxonomy): domain Eukaryota; kingdom Viridiplantae; phylum Streptophyta; class Magnoliopsida; order Poales; family Poaceae; genus Eleusine; species Eleusine indica. The sequence goes on from CM059494.1 coordinate 55,968,293, forward strand.
AACCTTCTAGATTTCCAGTTGGTTCTTAGAGCATTTATCAAAAAGAAAAAGGCCTAATTTCTTGCTCATTGAAATGTGACTACTGCAATGACAAGTTTACTACAGTACGATTCTGCTTGATGGTACCTTTTCCATGAAGTAATAGAGGTCCTGCCGGACTATTGAAAGAAAAGATGAACAATCAGGAGTCATCACAGATTCTAAAACCTGATCCATGAAATCCTATCATGATTCCATTGCAACAACAATGCACCTGTGAATCAGAAGATAAATAATAAGAAACATTTAATATTACTTATATAATGTGATAGGAAAAAAGTTGAGCATAGCTAGCAATACTTCATCTGATCAGATAGAGCAGTAACCAATAAGCCACAGCTAGAAATAGTTCATCCGATAAGACTGAGCAGTGGTCAACCAGCCATAGCAAGCAATACTTATCTGATCAGATCAAGCAGTAGTCAGTCGACAAAAAGAAAAAAGAAAAAAAAAGGTGGTATAATATGTGTTAAAATATGCAATAACACAATCAGCAAACTGTATGTAGCGAATGTGACAATAGAATGATGCAACATAAGTATCCAATTTTCTTTTGATTGATTTGTTATTTAAGTTTTGAGCATAAAAATAGATTATGCTATACTCACACTTTTATATATCAGGAATCTGACGCCATCAAGGTAATGGAAAATATCTTTTATATTTTGAAGGACGGATGGACAGGGTCCCCACATAGAACTTTTTTTATGAAGTATAGAACATGCTTGATGTGTCTTACTTCAGAAAATAAGGATTGGCATGGACATGCTACCGATGAAAACCCCCATATACTGAACTTTGATAAAACGATAAATATAAGAACCCTTTGTTTCGATCCAAGAAGTAACCATTTCTATCTCATAAAGAGACACGTATAAAGGTTTGAGTGCATCTAATGAAGAATAGTGATGGGAAGGTAATGTCTCAAGCTATCTAAAAGTCTAAGAGACTAAAACAAAAATAAGCAATCTGTAAGATACTGAAAATAAAGTTTATATTATTCCATTTTGCTGCAGGTAATCAACTAGGCACAAACGTTGAAGTACAAATGTACAGTCAGGAAATAAATTGTTTTATTTCCACAGTAAATAAATGAACACATTAAGGAAGAAAATTCACCTCTTACAATACAGAAAATAGCTCCTATCAAAGATCATGATAGTTCTTCTGAATCATGCAGAAGATGACATACTAAGATTGCTTCAAATCTCACTCAAGTTTCTTTCACGACTTTGAAGAAGTTTCTTTATGTTCCTTGTTTTGATCCCTAACATAAACATTGAACTTCCAGGTAACTTTGGCTTTCCTGATAGCAACTTGTACTTTGCATGAACTCCTGAAGCTCTCCTTTTCATGTATTCAGCAGCCTGTGTGTGAACTGTGGCAACAGAAGTAATAATATTGGAATGATATTTGAAAAAGATATGTTCTGACTTCAAACATTTCAAAGATTTAAGTGCCTTAGTTCTGAATTGAATGTTAGGTTATGATCTCTATTGATTCAACATGTACCCCACTCATTATATTTACTCTTTTTGAAATTTTAGTGCAAGTTCAGTTTTCTTTTGCGTGTAATTTAAAGTTTTAAACATTACTTTACGGCAAAATAAATATTTCATGGACTGCAAAACTCACCAGAATGCTGCCCAGATAATGACTTGGACAAGTTTTGGAGACCTGTTATGTCATAAATCCTGTCCTTTTCCTTGATGGAATTAGTTGAGTCTAATCGTCCTGCGTCGCTGGAATGAATGTGTGCTCTTGCAAGAGCGTTTGCAAAAGCCTTAAAAAGTTACAATACATGCCAATTTCAGTCTCCAGGTCACTCTTTTTATTTGTAGTCAATTGTAAAATTTGAAAGAATCTTATAAGTGTAAAAGGCTATATAGCATGCAGGCAAGAGGCAACAAGCACTTTCAGCACTAGTTTCAGCATTGAGCTTCAGAAGAGTATGTGCTAAGAGATGATATGTCACCATTTGAATAAGTCAATCAATTTCAGCTTAGGGTTTGAAACTATGTTCTATCGGTTATATTCTTTGCATACTGAAACGAGCAAGGAATGTGGAGTTACTATTTCCTGATAGAGAGTACTTCAAACCATTATTTCTGAAGTTGAGGCAAATTTTTTTTGTGTCAATTATATCATGCTATCAGATCTCAGAGTAGCAAAAAGGGTAACATAAGGCACTGAAAAATAAGTTGTACATACAGGAGTACTATAACTTCCATAAAAGGAGTAGCTACAGTAGTATTTAACGACAGATGACAATGTAGAGATGAATGTTTAAAACACATCTGTTAAATCTTCAGGGATCAGGTCAGGAACACAGGATGAAATATGTTATATCTCTGTTTTGAATTTCCAAATTACTACCAGCTGTGTTATTGACAGTGTGGAACCTACTGAATTGGCAGCTTGCCAACCAATAGTAATCACCAGAAGGGGCTCTCTGAAGACATTAAACGGAATCGAGTTACCTTGGAGGCGATGGCGTAAAAGCCATTGTCAAGAGAATCGTTTGCAAACGTCAACCACTCTTCACGAGAGACTTGCAGTTGTAGGTGGTTCGAGTATTTAGCGTCTCGGAGAACCAGGGCTTCGTACCTCATCGCAAGGCAGGTCTGGCAGTGTACAGGAAGAGGATCAGTGAAGTACAGGAGAGTTTAAACGATTAGAGAGAAATGCATCACCATCACCATTGGTGAATATCGCTTGCAATTGCAGCAGGTTTCATTCGAACATTCGGTAATTCTGTAATATCGAACAGTTATAATAGTATTGAAGAACAGGAACACGGACAATTGAATTAAAGAGTGAACCCTACCCAACGATCCAACCTAGAGCAGAGCACACGCAATGATTCAGGATCGTAAAAGAGGCAGTAATCCCCTATTGACGTTACATCGGCGCTCACCTCGACATCGCCGACGAGAGCGAAGGCGCGAGCGAAGAAGTCGGCGACGGAGAGGACCCTGCCATGATGGTCCTCCGGCCCGCTGGGTGGCTGCAGGAATGCCTCCGCCGCACGAGCTCGCAGGAGACGGCGGGCAGATGAGCGCGTGGCGAGCATCGCGGGGACGTCGGCGCCCGCGGAAAGCGCCGCCTCTAGCAGCCGGAGGTCGTCATCCCCAAACCTGAAGCGCGGGAACGCGGAGAGAGAGGGAGAGAGGAGTTGGATTGGAGCGGCGGGGAGGTGAGAGAGGACCGGTGCCGGCGAGGTACCTGTGGCGGGCGAGGCTGGAGGCGAAGAGGGCGAGGGCGTCGGGGACGCGCTCCTCCTCCGCCGCCGGCATCCCGCGGCGTCGAGGCGACGGCGGGCACGGTTTGAATGATTTTGATTGGAGGATTTGAAATGAAATCGAAATAAGATCAAATTTGATGAATCGACCACGGGCGACCAGGATTGCTTGAGTGAGAGAAGTGATGGGCTCTTTTCTGCGCCGTCAATGAAAATGGGTTGTAGGCCGTATTCATTTGGGCTTTTAAGTATGGATGCGCAGTGGGAATAGAATCGTAAGATTTTGCAGGTAAAAGTTTTTTTTTTTACAAAACGAAATCCATTATTCGTTCATGGAGGAGGTTCGAGAAGGACAGAATTTTGTAGAAAGATACAATACAAGGGAGGCGTGTCAAAGATGTAGTAGTACATTTTTTTTTTCACAAAAGAACACAAGGATGGGACATGGGAGCTCCTTTCATAGGACAAGCGATCATGGCCAATTTGGCCTTCACACGCACTGCCACGACGGAAACAGTTTATCAAGAAGGTTGCATGTGGCTCATCCGTTGCCTCCACTACGACTCTACTTTGTGCTTGCAAAATGGGCACAATCTCAATCTTTAGCCGGCCTAAAACGGTTGTCGTGTCATGATCAGGCATTCAGGCGTGTGCCGCCACTGTTCAAACTTTTCTTGATGGGAGGTTAGCATTATCCTTTCGTTTAATCACTAGAATGGTATTATCATTTTATTTGTTCGGTCATATATATAGTGATGTACGATCTACAATTGTCTCTCTCTTGATTATATATCGATCAGAGACGAAAAAGAAAAAGCAACGAAAGAAAAGAAAGTCTTGATTAGGACACAGGTATTTTCGCTGAATAAAATATCCTCCGGTTGCCACGCGCCCTCCACGCGCCCAGCGGCTTCCTCTCGTGCCTGAGGCGTCCACGTGGCTTCCATTGATGAAGCACACGCGCCTTTATCTATTCCAACCTCTCCTCCTCCTCTCCACTTCCACGGTTCCACCGCACAATCTCTCTCTCCATCGTGCTGCCCCAACGAACCGAAATCATCCTTTCAAAAAAAAAAAAAAAGAGAAGAAAAAAAGAACCGAAATCACGCGAAGCGCCCACACCATCTCCCCCAATCCTCCTAATCGCGTCCGATGGAGATAATGCTTAGGGTTCCGCCCTCTCCGGCCGCCACCGCCGCGCCGGCCAACCAGGTCGCTGCTTCCGCATCCGTGAGGGTGGCGGCGTGCAGGGCGGCGGCCAAGGGGAAGGAGGTGGTGCTCAGCGGGGTTGTCTTCCAACCATTCGAGGAGCTCAAGGGCGGAGAGCTCTCCCTCGTGCCCCAGAAGCCCGACCAGTCGCTCGCGCGCCACAAGTTCGTCGACCAATGCGAGGCCGCCATCAACGAGCAGATCAAGTCAGTAGTAGTGCTATTGCATCACTTTCCATTTCGACTCTCCCTTCGGAATATAGTTGTTTAGATTCAGGCGTTTTATTTACATTTCGTTTGCGATTGTTATGTGCCAGTATCTGGACGTTCTTTAACTTGTTCCTTCATAACAACGTGTCGTTCTGGTGATTGTTTCCCTTTTACTACTGACTTACTCTGCTGTGCGGGTGTCTGCTAAATTGTGACCAATGTTCCCCAAGTTTACTGACCTCGTGTGACAGTCTGCAAGTTTAATTGAAATGGGCGCAATTTTGTATGAAGAGCTTCTCCTTTTTGGATATTGTTAGCTGCCAACCATTCCATTCCAACAACAGTATTGTAGCTTATTATCCTTCTCGTGCGAATTTGCAGTGTGGAATTCAACGCATCCTACGCATACCACTCCCTTTTCGCCTACTTCGATCGTGACAACGTTGCGCTCAAGGGCTTTGCCAAGTAAGTCACCGTTCACTAGCATCTGTTTTTTGCCATAACCAGCGAATCATTTCAATTATTTTTTCTGTAACAGGTGAGCTAACAATGTCCTTGTGTGCATTTGTTTTTTTCCCCCCAGGTTCTTCAAAGAATCGAGTGATGAGGAAAGGGAGCATGCTGAAAAGCTCATGAAGTACCAGGTATTGTTTATTTATGTGCTCCCCTAACCATTGTACCACAATAGATGCAAATTTACTGATGGTACGTGTTTTCTGGTGTCATCAGAACAAACGTGGAGGAAGGGTTAGACTCCAGTCAATTGTGACACCATTAACGGAGTTCGACCACCCTGAAAAAGGCGATGCTTTGTACGGTGGGTTGCTTTCTGGTTCTGTGTGGTTTCTGATAGATACATTCGAACTCCCTCATGCTATGGAATATGCTATTTTTAGTGAAGTAGTAGGATACCGTTATGTGCTTCTTATTGGATTCTTTCTTGGTTTTGGTTAGTGAGGGATCTGAATGTTGTTTCTCAATGATGTGGTAGCAGCGTGAGGAGAGCACCCCCATGCTATGGAATATGCTATTTTTAGTGAAGTACTCCCTCCGGACTTTATTTGTTGATGTTGCCTAGTGCAAATTTTCACTAGCCAACGTCAACAAAAGAAAACCGGAGGGAGTAGTAGGATACCGTTATGTGCTTATTACTGGATTCTTTCTTGGTTTTGGTTAGTGAGGGATCTGAGTATTGTGTGTCTCAATGACGTGGCAGCAGCGTGAGGAGAACAACAAGAGTTTTCTGTTGCTGCCCAAAGGAATTTTTTCTGTAGCTGAATCCGGTTGTATTGGGTTGGGTTTTCAATAGATAGATAATAGGTTCAAAGACTGATGCTGACTAAGATGGCTTGTAGAATTAAAAACCACCCTTTTTTTAGTATGTTTTCAGGCAGGTCTCAGCTAGTATTTGGCTGTGCCTGGCATGTCAGACAAGAACTTGGATTGGCCTGTTTCATGTACTATGATGTATTTGGATAAAAGCTTGTGATAGCTATGTTTAAACTGTGCTTTTCACCTGATTTCAGCTATGGAACTGGCTCTGGCTCTCGAGAAGCTTGTTAATGAGAAGCTGCACAACCTGCACAGTGTAAGTTGCTCTTACTGTATGACATGCACATTGACAGAGAAAAATTTGTTAAGATAACAGTGGTGGATTTGTAGAGCAATATGTGTAATACACCTACACTATGAAATACACTCGTAATGATAATCTAATGAATTTTTATCCCTAATTAACAGGTGGGAACAAAGTGCAATGATCCTCAGCTGATTGACTTCATCGAGAGTGAATTTCTTCAGGAGCAGGTAAATCAACTAAACAGTTCTTCATGAAGCAACAACTTTGCACCATCTGTTTTATCCAACGACTTGGAGACTTTCTTGGCTGAAAGATTGCATTTCCTTTTGTAAGGTTGATTCTATCAAGAAGATCTCAGAGTACGTCGCCCAGCTCAGGAGAGTGGGCAAGGGGCATGGTAAGTTTGTGCCCTAGGAACTTTGTCCTGTTGCATCTGTTTTCCAGTTTGTATTCAGTTACTGGTGGGTTCTTATTTGTTGACATGATTTGCGTGCAGGGGTGTGGCACTTTGATCAGATGCTGCTTGAGGAAGAGGCCTGAAGGAAGGAGTAAGGGTTGCTGCTCAAGGAACAGATGGGAATGAGTGAAATGATCCAGTTACGGTTTTCGAGTCAGTTCAGGATAGTAGTTTGTAGAGGTAGAGGGTGTTTGTATTAAGGGCCCATGAGGGCACTTGGAAGTTGCAGAACGTCTGTTGGTTATGACTTCTTGTTAGGAATGATGCTACAACACACCTTTTTGGGATTTTTATTCGAAATAAACAAGGGTGGTATATTGTTGTTCAGATGCTAGCAGTTCATTGTGACAGCTTGGTTGAAGAACATGTTCACGCTGGTGCAGCTGCGAAGAATTTTATTGTTCTCAAAATCTGATGGATGATAGAAGCTGTCACTGTGGATGGATCTATACAACAACCTATATATTTACCAGAGAGGATGCTGAGTTGTTTGCAAATCCGTACATGTATGCTTGAATAGCTTGAGATTGAAATCTATCAATTGTCAGTTGTCACTGGAGTTGCAATGTATAATCCATACGAATAACATTGTCAGGTTACGCATACTTTTCGTGAAGCTTGCGGTATCAAACTGGCCCTCCGAGGAATAATTGGGCTCACGTGTCATCGTAACGTTGGCCCACTTTGCAGCCTGCGTTGGAGTAGTAGTAGAAGGAACCAGATTCCTTTGCCTTTCGCCGCGTCGTTCGGCCTGCAAGGAAAGCACATACGTACGCGACGCTCCCTCACCCACTGTCTTGTTGACCCCACAAATCGCTATGGCCCACCTGTCATTGAGAGAAAAAAAGGCACGCGTCTCCTCTCCCACATTCCGAATCCAACCAAAGAGACCTAGACTAGTACGAAGCTCTTCAGAGGCAGAGCAGGTTCCGGCAAGGGCAGAGAGGCAAAGTTGGATTCCATCCAATTCCAAGGTGAGTTCATCCCAAATCCGCCTCCCTTTTTCTTTTTATTATTCTTCATAGCTAGCAGTTAGTTACTACCAATCTTCTACACCGCGTCTCGATCCGTCCAGGTCCCGCACGCGCTGGATCTGACGCGCCTCCTATCCTCCGGTCACCACCTGCTCCTAGCGGCGGCCGCCGTTCTCGTCCTCCTCGGCGGCCTCCTCCACTATATGCTTCCCCGGAAGCGGGGGTCGGACGCCGGCGAGGTCCAGGACTTCATCAAGGCAACCCGCGCCAAGGAACACCCACAAGACAACGAGATGGCCGGAAGGGCGCCCGAGATCGATGAGGACCTCCACAGCCGCCAGCTCGCCGTCTACGGCCGCGAGACCATGAAGCGCCTCTTCGGCTCCAACATCCTCGTTTCTGGCCTCCAGGGACTCGGCGCTGAGATCGGTATACCGCCTGCTTCCATCTGTCTTCTAGCTCTATATTACTGTATGTATCTAGTTAGTCAACTGCTTTTATCTGATATCGTCAAGCGACACTAGTAGCCGTGTTACCACTTTACTATATATCCATGCTTAAGTTGGATCCTTTGCTGATCCTCTTAATTGTCGCAACTTTTTTTTTTTTTTTTTTTTTTGCAATGATGTTATGTTCTAGGATTTCATATCTAGCCTCTGTTATTAGCTACCCTAGTTCCTCACCAACATACAGGACACACCTCAATGCTCCCGGCATTGATTTTATTTTCATGTTTAAAGGGAGTTGCTATTTTTCAGTCGATTGAAAATTGGGGAGGCTTTCAATCAACTTTCTCAGCCCTTGGATCTAGATCCAATGGATTACAAAAAGAAACAACCTTTTCTATAGTCTATACATGAAACTAATTAATGCATATAATTCTATAAATAAATAAATATCTTCAGCCGCTGAACGGGCGTAGGGGCGCGGCTGTATACATCGACTGAACGCGTCGCCGTTTTCAGTCGATTGAACAAAAGGATTCCCGTTATTTAAATGCTTCTCCATGAGCTCTTGTGATTTAAGGAAAGGGGCAGTTGTCTTTAGTTAGCTGACTTCGTTTATCTCATATTTAGAAGAATTGGAGCTTATGCAGTGCAAATCATCCTAGAAACAGGGGTCCTTCATTCTGCTCTTTATTTATGTTCCTTGCCCAATCTGATATTGTCAAGGCACACTAATAGCCGTGTTACTACTACATACTCATGCAAAAGTTGGATCCTTTCTTGATCCTGTTAATTGTTGCAACCTTTGCAATGATGTTGTGTTGTAGGATTTCGTATCTAGCCTCTGCTATTAGCTGCTCTAGTTCATCACTAACATACAGGACATACCTCAATGCTCCCTGCATCGATTTTGTTTTCATGTTTCTTTAAATGCTTCTATAACACTTAAGGTTTAAGGAAGGGGCAGTTGTTTTAAATCATCTGTAATTGTTCTACATGAGCTTTTATGGCTGCATCTGAACCGTCAAAACATAGTTCTCCTATTTTTACTTTTCTTAGTGCTTCTCATCTTTTGATATGAACCCACGTCATATTTATTTCAAAAAAACTGGATGGAGCATTATGCAATGGACTGTTTTTTTTTTGTCTTTTGAAGTACCTGCAATCTCATTTTTCTCATTGGAGATCTTTGTTAGTGCAGAAGAATGTTGGTCTTTACATCACTTGTGATGGGAAATTTTCCTGTATCGCATGTGCATCATGACAGAAGTGCACTAAGCTGGCTCTTAGTTTTTGTCCGAATTTCCATTCCATATCCCATCTTGAAGCTGTGCCATATGACCAGATCATGAGCTTATTTTATCAACAAATGGCGGATAACCTTGCTTCGTACTTTATCGAATTTATATGCTGCTAGTGTCTGTCACAATTTGGGAGCTTCAAAAAGTAAAATTATGATTGCTTTAGTCTGTCTGTTCTCTTACTGCATCCATGCTTAGCGTTAAGTGTTTCATGAGAACTTGTGAATTTTTAAGAGGTTTTGAGAAAAGCTGATTGCCAATTTTATGATGGGCTGTGTTATATATTTTTCTTTCTTCCTTTCTGGATATCCTCTTGTTACATAATGGCCATGTATTCCTGCAGCAAAAAACCTTGTCCTTGCTGGTGTCAAGTCCGTAACCTTGCATGATGATGGCAAAGTGGAGCTATGGGACCTATCAAGCAATTTCTTTCTCTCAGAGAAGGATGTTGGGCAAAACCGAGCTCAAGCTTGTGTTACAAAGTTACAAGAGCTTAACAATGCTGTTATTATCTCTACCTTGACTGGTGATTTGACCAAAGAGCAGCTTTCTAAATTTCAGGTATGTCAACATGAAATAGATCTTTGATTATCTTGTCCTGCGTTTCTTTTTATTTGGCAAATCTTCCATTAGAATAATTGGTGCATTTCAATGTGATGTAGTAACAGGTGGTCCATCATGTTAGTTGGTTTTGGAAGTGAAAATTTCATCTTTTTTTTTTTAGATTAGGATATGTAAACAGAACGGAGTATCTAGTTTTTAGCGTTTACCGCAATAGCTTTAGATCTTTTGATAGGACCTGCATAAACAGTGTATTACAAATCCACATCCTGTCATTGTGTTTCAATTTAATAGAGATTTAGTAAGGTAATGCATACTTGATGCTGCTAGCTTCTAAGAATGCTTCATCTGCACAACTATTCTGAATAGTTAAAAGTCTCTAACATGCCTGAGTTGCATTCATAAGCCTCTATTGTCTGCCTTCATTAGTTCTTTATTTATTGTCTGATTTCCATAAGACAATAGCAACATCTTCTATCATTATTTTACTGCCATTTTGTATTTGGCATTGTTTAGTGTAAAATCAAATGAATGTTGGCCTTAGTATTTTCTTGCCCTGTTCTGAAGTGTGCTGAGAAGAGATACCAAGTACAATTTCTTTCTCATCAATTCATCATCCATACTTGTTATCAATATGTCACAACATGTTCTGCAAAAAAGGTTTACTCTTTGTTTGGATATTTGAAATTATGGATATCCTGTTTACAGCTATGGAATTTTTTTTTTCATTGTACAGTTTGCCAAAAAAAAAATTCTAAAGAGCATTAGATGATTTTATTTATTTTGCGTTATAAGACCACTTAACAATGCATCTCAATTTGGACTCAGTAAAAGTTTTGCCATGATAATAATTTCATGATCAATTTGCAGGCTGTGGTCTTTACTGACATCAGCTTAGACAAAGCAGTTGAGTTTGATGACTACTGCCATAACCATCAGCCACCAATTGCTTTCATCAAGTCTGAAGTCCGTGGACTTTTCGGCAGTGTCTTTTGTGACTTCGGTCCTGAGTTTACTGTTTTGGATGTTGATGGAGAGGAACCACATACTGGAATCGTGGCATCAATCAGCAATGACAACCCGGCACTTGTTTCTTGCGTAGATGATGAGCGTCTAGAGTTCCAGGATGGTGATCTAGTAGTTTTCTCTGAAGTTGTGGGAATGCCTGAGCTAAATGATGGAAGACCAAGAAAGATTAAGAATGCTAGACCTTATTCCTTTACTCTAGAAGAAGACACCTCCTCCTATGGCACATATATTAGAGGTGGAATTGTCACACAGGTGAAATCACCAAAGGTTCTTAAATTCAAGCCCCTGAAAGAGGCAATTAAGGAACCGGGAGAATTTCTCATGAGTGATTTCTCGAAGTTTGACCGTCCACCTCTGTTGCATTTGGCCTTCCAAGCATTGGACAAGTTCAGAAATGAGTTGATGCGATTTCCTGTTGCTGGATCGGCTGATGATGCACAAAAGCTGATTGATTTTGCTGTTAGTATCAATGAAACCCTTGGGGATAATAAGCTTGAAGAAGTCGACAAGAAGCTGCTGCACCATTTTGCAAGTGGTTCCAGGGCTGTTCTGAATCCCATGGCTGCAATGTTTGGTGGTATTGTAGGCCAGGAGGTTGTTAAAGCATGCTCTGGGAAATTCCATCCACTTTACCAGGTTAGGACCTGGTTCCCCCCTAATTGAGTTTATATTTTAGTTGTTTGCAGAAAGAATATAGTGATAACTATTGTGCCATCTTGTTTTTGCAGTTCTTCTACTTTGATTCTGTTGAATCTCTCCCAGTCGAACCCTTGGAGCCCAGTGATTTGAAGCCAGAGAATAGTAGATATGACGCCCAAATTAGTGTATTCGGGGCTAAGCTTCAAAACAAACTGGAGCAGGCGAAACTTTTCATGGTTGGTTCTGGGGCACTTGGATGTGAATTCTTGAAGAACTTGGCATTAATGGGTATTTCATGTTGTCCTAAGGGCAAGCTGACTGTGACAGATGATGATGTTATAGAAAAGAGCAATCTCAGTCGCCAGTTTCTCTTCCGTGACTGGAACATTGGGCAGCCCAAGTCCACGGTTGCTGCTACTGCTGCCATGGCAATCAATCCTAAGCTTCATGTTGAGGCCCTTCAGAATAGAGCGAGTCCTGAGACTGAAAACGTGTTTAATGATGCCTTCTGGGAAAGCTTGGATGCTGTTGTCAATGCATTAGACAATGTAACTGCGAGAATGTACATTGACTCAAGATGTGTATATTTCCAGAAACCACTTCTTGAATCAGGAACATTGGGTGCTAAATGCAACACACAGATGGTCATACCTCACCTGACAGAAAACTATGGGGCCTCTAGAGATCCGCCTGAAAAGCAGGCACCTATGTGTACTGTTCATTCATTTCCTCACAATATTGATCACTGCCTAACATGGGCAAGGTCTGAATTTGAGGGTCTACTTGAGAAGACTCCCACCGAAGTAAATGCTTTCCTGTCGAATCGTAGTGGATATGCTGCAGCAGCAAGAACTGCGGGTGATGCACAGGCTAGAGATCAACTTGAGCGGGTTATTGAATGCCTTGATAGAGAAAAGTGTGAGACATTCCAAGATTGTATTACCTGGGCCCGGCTAAAGTAAGTTGTAAATCTCTATCTCTCAGCAAAATTGTGCTTAATCGGTCAGTCAATCTATGAGCTGCATACACCTGTTTAATTTCACATTCATTTGACATATATTGCAACATGTGTATTATGTGAAAATACTACATCGAAAGCCTTTGCCCATCATAGCACTTCTGGTCAACTATGTATCTAATGTTTCTTGCTCTCTTGTTTTCTGTTGATGGTATATTTAGGTTTGAGGATTATTTCTCCAACCGTGTAAAGCAGCTGACATTCACTTTCCCTGAAGATGCAATGACTAGCTCTGGTGCTCCTTTCTGGTCTGCTCCCAAACGGTTCCCACGACCTCTGGAGTTCTCGTCCTCTGACCCAAGTCATCTCAACTTTTTGCTGGCTGCCTCGATATTAAGGGCAGAGACATTTGGAATAACCATACCTGATTGGGCGAAAGACCCAGAGAAACTTGCTGAAGCTGTTGATAAAGTCATTGTGCCTGATTTCCAACCGAAACAGGGGGTTAAGATAGAGACAGATGAAAAGGCAACTAGCCTATCCTCTGCTTCAGTTGATGATGCTGCCGTCATTGAGGAGCTAATCGCAAAGTTGGAAGCAATTTCTAAAACATTGCCACCGGGATTCCATATGAACCCAGTACAGTTTGAGAAGGTCAGTATGCCCTCTTAGTCACTTGGGTATCCATATGTGTCTAGAACTAGGAATCTCCTTCAGATTGAGAATAACTTATTTTGTATATTAAATATGCAGGATGATGACACCAATTTCCATATGGACTTGATAGCTGGGTTTGCGAACATGCGGGCTAGGAACTACAGCATCCCTGAAGTTGACAAGCTAAAGGCCAAATTTATAGCTGGAAGGATCATCCCAGCCATCGCCACCTCGACTGCAATGGCTACTGGCCTTGTCTGCCTTGAGCTTTATAAGGTTCTTGCTGGTGGGCACAAGGTTGAAGACTACCGGAACACATTTGCAAACCTTGCGATCCCCCTCTTCTCTATGGCGGAGCCTGTCCCACCCAAGACCATCAAGCACCAAGACATGGCCTGGACTGTCTGGGACCGCTGGACCATAACTGGCAACATCACGCTGAGGGAGCTGCTGGACTGGCTCAAGGAGAAGGGCTTGAACGCGTACAGCATATCCTGTGGCACCTCGCTGCTGTACAATTCCATGTTCCCGAGGCACAAGGAGCGGCTGGACAAAAAGGTGGTGGACGTAGCGAGGGAGGTGGCCAAGGTGGAGGTTCCCTCATACCGGCGCCATCTGGATGTTGTGGTGGCTTGTGAGGATGACGATGATAATGACGTGGACATCCCACTTGTATCCATTTACTTCCGGTGAAGGACTCCCGCGCAGTTTACGCGATTCCTTTAGCTCTTTACCAGAAGAGACGGTGTATAATTTGCACCCCTTGCTACCATCTGGTTAGAGGTTCAGAGTCATGGTGAAGATTGGATGATAACTTTATGTTCATGTGGTAACTGATGCATGATATCGCTGTCACCAAATATTGTCATTTTAGCATGCATGTACCGGTGTAACTATTCCTGCTTCCGTTATCCGTGATGTGAATGTTGATTGGCGCATGTCTTATCTGAGATATTGGATTCTCATGTTCCTGTACATCAACAGGGATTAGTTGTACCCCAAAAAAATAGAAAGGATTGGTTGCGTAATTGTGGTTGTCGTAGCGTAGTTTCGTACATCAACGTGGCCATGTCGCGTGCGGCAAGTTGCCATTTATTGCTGGTCGCACCTTAATTCCTAGCAAAAAGGCAGAGAGCATATACAGTACCGTGAAGGAACCTATGAAAGTCTTCAGGAAAATGCAATAGCTCCTTTATATACAGTAATAATAAAGGGTGGAAATGGAAAAAAAATGCAAAACGAAAAGGGGTGTTCCGAGAATCGAACTCGGGACCTCTCGCACCCGAAGCGAGAATCATACCACTAGACCAAACACCCAATTGAATTATGTTACGAGCTTTATGGTATTAATATAACGTTATGTATTTTTTTTCATGGTTGGCGTGGTTTCACGTGCGGTTACGTTGTCGAATTCTTCCCTGACTAATATTAAGAATGTGCACCTGTACTACGTAAGGACGAGCCCCGAGTGACAACCCTAATAATAATCCATCGAAACCCTCGCCACCTCCCATGGAGTTCCTATCGATCCTCTTTTGAAGATCCGTAGATCGACCGGTAGTGGGCATGGGGATAGCAGGGCTGCTTCGATCTGTGTCGAGCAAGCTGACACACGCTCGGCCGCCGCATCATCGTCTTATTGCTATGCCAGGAATTCATAGCCGCCAAACAGGATTTTCAAGATGCTCTTCTCGCCCTTTTAGCGCTGGTTCCAGCTAAAAGGTATGCAGACCTAGGTGCCACGCTGTTCTTCGATTTTCTGTTTCGCCATGCAATAATCCTGCTTATGTTTCTTTTTCATTTGGATATACCAATTGAGCATTGTTCAATAGGGAAGTCTTTAAGAACCTTTTTGCAGCACTGCAGCGCTTTGATTTATTTAGAATTAAACGGAACATAATGCTACGTGTTTTATTACCAGCGCAGATTCCTCTCGTGTAGAACCAGATAATGGCACTTTTGCGTAGCCAATTGTCTCAGTAGATTTTCATTTGATTACGTAGTAGTTCAATATGTTTGTATATTTTTTTTCAGGATCATACTCAGAACAAGGAAATTGTCAGTAATTGGTATAGGTACGAGTTCTCGTTCCAAATTTGAGACTCTTCCATGATAACTGCACCTTATCGTTAGAATTTTCTCACTTGCATTTTTCATTTCAGCGCAAACAAATCCCTATTGCAGCTGGCTTGCTTTGTGATGTTCGGTAACATGATTTACACGTATGTATGGCTGCTGCCCAGGGTTGAATTAACCGGGGTTAAACGGCCGGTTAACCGGAAAACCAGTCAGGGTCGGTTACCCTGGTCGGCCGGTTAACCCCTGGATATAATTTAAAAAATTTCAAAATTCAAAAAAATTTAAATCGGATGAAACCGATGTAACCGACTGGTTAACCGGTAAAACCGCTCAAAAACTAATATTTTCAAATTTAAAAATATATATTTAAAATATATCACTAAAACCGATCTAACTAACTGATTAACCGAAATATCCGGCCAGTTGATCAGTATAACCGGCCGGTTAACCGTGCGCCAACCAAAATATCTTTTGTCCGGCTAACCGACCGGTTATACCGGTTAACCGGTAAACTGGGCTCGGCCGGTTATACCGATCCGGTCGGTTATGTGAACCTTGCTGCTGCCAACATATGATAGGATGAACGAAAAACGTAATGCTGTTTCAAGAGAGGAGATCATTCAAGAATTATTTGATGAATGTGAGAAGATGAATGGCTTATTTCGAGACCACCATAGGTCTCTGGAAAGACAGCATGTTGAAGCCAGGGAACTGGTAAACCGTTCTGATGGCCAAACTGTGCAGACTTCAGGTATTAGTTCGACGTATTCCATTGAAAAAGACTGACACATGAGCATTACATGATGAATGTTAGATAGCTTATTACTATTTGGCATTCAGAGCATCTTTGGCGGGGTTCCAGAATTTTGTTCTTGTTGGATGCATTTTACCGCTGACAAAATTTCTTTATGCAATTGTTTAGGTAGCATGTCAGGGAGGTACCCAAAATGTGGCTTTGCCATGCCTCTGTGTTCTCCCACGTACACTTTCAGGGTCAGAAACCACAAAACCAGCCTAACACATGCACAAATGAGTATGATTCACATTAGACTGTCAGAGTGCATTCAACAAAGAGAATTTGAAACAAGAAACGATGATATCAGAAAACGGATCTGTAGCAGAAGGGGCCTTAGTTTGATGTGCTTCATTTTTATGTGACATTCATTTTGTTAGAAAACACGTATTTCTATTTTTTTTCTTTATGCATTGGTATTTTATATGTTCTGCTGCACTTTAGCAGGACCAGTGCTAATTTCTATGAATCTATGCAACATCCAGGAAATAGCAAGGAGCGTGGTGGAGGAATCGAAGATGTCTAGAGGATTTTGATGAGAGCCCTTAGTAATAACTGCAACAGCTATATATGCCGAGGTTTTAATCATCTCAGTGGATATTTAATTTGTTGTTTAAGTACTTTGATACATGTGTCAATCAGTGATCCTAGTTATATGAGGTTGTGGAACGTTATGATGCCTCTTCTTTGCTGATTTTTGTGAGGTCTTTTCCCTTGTCACTGAATTTCCGTCTGTGGAGATGAGGTTATCTTCTCCATCGTTTCATCATGGGTTTGCGTTTGAAGTTTCATCATATGAAATGTTACAATGAAATATAGTAATCAAACTATGTAGTGCACAACGATTTGATGTCCAGAACTTTAATTAGTATCTGTGACAAGTGGGTATAACATTTGTTATCATTTTGTATGTGACTCAGTACACAATTTTAGTATATATACTAACTCTTTGTTCTTCGATATATAAAATTTTGGACAGCTAAGCTATCTCAAATTGAACAAGAAAATTGGTGCCCTAAATTTCATGTATTATTAATTATAAAAAAGTCAGGCACTACGGGAAAATCATTTTTTGCGAGTGTTTCACTCTTTGCCGAGTGTTTTTTTTTCAGTCACTCAGCAAAGATAGTCTTTGCCGAGTGTTTTTTTTTAGTCACTCAGCAAAGATAGTCTTTGCCGAGTGTCAATTAGAAAACACTCGGCAAAATAGAAATACTCGACAAAAAATGCTTTGTCAAGTGTCAATAAAAATACACTCGACAAAAAAAATGCTTTGTCTGAGTGTTTTTCCTTACACTCGGCAAAGCTAATTTTTGCTGAGTGTTTTTTCGTAACACTCGGCAAAATATCAATTTTTTTCTCTTCTACTCTCAAATTTTTTTGACTAGTAAAGTGTTTGCCGACGCACGGGGCGTTAGGCAACTCAAGCTGGGGGGAGGGGGATGCTGACGCACGGGGCATTAGGCGACGATGGCGAGACCTCAGCCCATAGACGAAGATGGTGGGGAGCCCAGACTAGGCGGCCTGGCGGTGGGCGGTGGATGGCGGGTGTGTTTTTTTATTGTTTTCAAAAGTTGTTTGTCCAGTGTCAGTTTTGACTGATAAAGTGTTTGTCGAGTGATCGATAAAAAACACTCGATAAAGAACTCTTTACCAACTCTTTTTTTGTCGAGTTCTACATTCAACAAACCTTTTGCTGAGTATACATATTTGGGTCTTTGCCGAGTACCCTTGACACTCGACAAACCTCTGTTCTCCCATAATGATACTTGTAATACAAGCTAGGTTAGTGATAGGTATGAGATTGATTTGTTAAAATGAGTATCTATCTTTATGTAACTTAGACTATATTCCAACCTACATATGCTATATAAACACAAAGGCATGCCCGTATTGCACATTGCTTTTATCATATTTGGTATCACAACCAAAGGTTTCAAGTTCGAATCCTGTCAGGTACAGTCGACTCCTATTCCACATTCTCATGAGAGCTATATGTGAGGGAGAATGTTGAATTATAAGTGAATTGTTTACCCTTTTTTATTAATTAGTTTAAATTTTTAGTGCAACTAGTTGATGCATAGTAGTTTAACATGCTAAAAAATTAATGAAGTATTCCAACACGCATGGGAGTATGTCACGTCTCCAATTTGATACATAACACAATTATTAGTTGATCCGGTCCTAAAAAATTATACTAAGAGTTTCTCTCATATGTTCCGGTCCACTGGAAATAGAAGAGACAGAAGATTCACATGTCAGCCAAATTCAATAAGAAAAAGTAAAGCAAAACCTAATAGAGCTCTTGAAGCAAGTAATAATTATTAGTAATCGCTACCTTCGACATCTGCATGACACTAGATTGGAGCATATATATACCTGCCTGACTGCAGACAAACAGAGACAAACGTCCAAGCTGCTATCTAGAGAAAGCAGAGAGTTTTCAATATTATTAATTATTCCTTGCTCTTTAGTCTTTACACAGCTTGTTTGAATCGTCTGCATGCGTTCTTTGACTAAACACAAACATGAACAAGAGTTGCCCAAACTACTAGAGAGAGATGGCATGCCGCCTCTCACATCACAGATTGTAGAACACAAATTATTATTTAGCCAGTGACTGATGACTTGAAACTATCTCACCCTAAATTAAAGTATTGTTCTACGCATCGTCGTCGTCGGTGACCTCGAATAGGACCTCAGCGAAGCCTTTCTCATTGTACTGCTTGACGATGTTGTCACGGACTTGAAGAGCAGCCTCACGTTCAGCGGCATGTCTGGCTTGTATCTCTCTGAGGCGCCAGTCCGGGCTGTAGGAGGGTAGGTAGGGCTGTTTGACAGGGGGCTTCTTCTTCTTGATCAACCTATCCATCAACGCCTGACTCATCCTGTGCTTCACCAGCTTAGTCTTCTTCTTCCTCGTCTTGTCCTCGTCGAGCTTGACATTCTCCATCATCATCCAACTTGCCTCCTTCTCCAGCTCCTCCTCTGGCTCTGGCCCGTTGTTGTTGTTGTTGGTCCTCTCTTCTTCCTTCGATCCCGCCTCCATACCATGCCCCGTCGGCACGATTTCTTTCTAGGTCTGGGTGTGGCCGTGTGGGGGGGGGGGGGGGGGGGGGGATCAGGTCAAGCTCTCGATCTGGATTGCGGCGGCGAAAATATCCTTGGTGGACAGAGGAAAAAAAATCTTCTAATATACTACCTTATTATTATGTCAATTTAATGACAGGTGAGACAGTCTATATCAATGATATAAGGGTGAGGGAACTCAGGATGACATTCACATACAAGGGGTTTTAGTCAAGCCAATGACATAAACGAATTTCTCCCTAATTAACAGAGAGCTCTTTTACCGTGCGATGCATAAGACCAAACAATTGTGTAACATGCTTTTTATAATGAAAGAAAGATGACACATGGTTTCTTCTCTCGGTCAAAAAAAAAAAAAGAATATACAGTACAAGATAGAGAAAGCGTTCGTAAAGGAACCTATAAGAAAGTTTTCAGGAAAAAGAAACAAAATGAAACGAAAATGGAATAGCTCCTTTTGCATTTACCATACAAAAGGATGAGAATGAAAAAAAAAAATACAAATTATTAGAGGACACAAGGTTTTTCCCTCGGTGATAAAAGAAGAATATACAGGGCAAGGCAGAGAAAGCGATAGTAAAGAAACCTAGAGAAAATCTTGAGGAAAAAAAAAACAAAATGAAACGAAAATGAAATAGCTCCTTGCATATACAGTACAAAAGGATGGGAATGAAAAAAAATGCAAATTATTAGGGGTTGAATGTCAAAATATGACCAAACAATTATGTAACATGCTTTTTATAATGAAACGGTGACACGGGGTTTTTCCTTCGATCAAGAAAAAGAATATACTGTACAAGGCACAGAAAGCGATCATAAAGGAACCTATGAGAAAATCTTCATGAAAAAGAAACAAAACAAAATAAAAATGAAATAGCTCCTTACATATACAATACAAAAGGATGGGAATGAAAAATATGCAAATTATTAGAGGACACAGGGGTTTTCCCTCGGTGATAAAAGAAGAATATACAGGACAAGGCAGAGAAAGCGATAGTAAAGAAACCTAGAGAAAATCTTGAGGAAAAAAAAATGAAACGAAAATGAAATAGCTCCTTGCATATACAGTACAAAAGGATGGGAATGAAAAAAAATGCAAATTATTAGGGGATGAACGTCAAAACATGACCAAACAATTGTGTATAACATGCTTTTTATAATGAAAGGAAGGTGACACAGGGGTTTTTTCCTCGGTCAAAAAAAATTAAAGTACAAGGCCGTAAAGGAACCTATGAGAAAGTCTTCAGAAAGAAGAAACAAAACAAAACGAAAATAAAATAGCTCCTTGCATATACAGAATAAAATGATGGGAATGAAATAAAATGCAAATTATTAGGAGTGTTTCGAGTCGAGACCAGTGAGAAGCATACCACTAGATCAAACACCCGATCTGATTACGGTTTCACAATTCCTCTTTGATATATGAATCTATGAGCAAGATATTATGTACTTTTCAAGCATGCATATTGCATAGTCAATTAGAGGTCTCTCTGATCGAACGGCATGGCTGAGATTATCGAAGTTGCAACAAATTATACTTGTCTCCTTCAATGTACTTCCTTCATCCTAAAATGTAAGCATTTGTTGATTTTATAAATGACGTTTGATCAAATGCAGGTGACCCATGCCACACCCAAATTCCTGCAAGTGACCAATCAATATGGTTGGTGCCCACCCACATGCATATGCCAAGACCTGTTTGATCAGTTTTTTCACGTGCATTCCCCATGATTTCTGCGTCTCTCCGTTCCTTGTGTGATTTGCACTCAATTATTTGTGTGTTTTTTCCTTAGAAAATTTAGGCCCTCGTAGCTCAACTTACTATTATAATGGTCTTTCATGATGATCATGTCAACCTTGTTTCATCATCGGAAAACTGTCAAAACTCCCTTTTATGCAGTGGCGAAGCTTGAAGAGATGGGCAGGGGGCCGGTCATGCTAATTGTGCCTAAAAACCTCACTAAAAAGCAGCTATTTACTGTTTAATGGCCATAAGGAAGCTTCGCCAGGCTTTCATGATGGTCATGACTCCAAAATTTAGGTCCTTCGATTTTGTTACGAGTCTGCACAATCTCTGTTTCATGATGGTCATATGACTCAAAAATTTAGGCCGTTCATTTCTGTTACGACTCTGCACAATCTCTCTCTCATCATGGTCATGTTTAACATTAGTGGAATCTTCATGACCACCCAGGCATTGAATCGAAGTTGAGAGTTGGTACTCCTACAGGACACCGGGAAGCCGCCAAATGACGAAATTGGCTAGTAATTGCTTGACAATTAATTGAAGTATTCTAACACGCACGCGAGTCGGTACACGAGACCTGGTGCGTGACTGATATTAAATCCATCCACCAGCAACAAGAGTCACTGTCACACCAATTTAGCGTACAAAACACAATTATTAGCTGATCAGGTCCTAGAAAATTATACAAGAGTCTCTCATATGTTGAGGTTCACTGGAACTAGAAGAGACTAGTAGAGCTCACATAGTCACATGTTAGCCAAATTGGATAATAAAGTAAAGCAAAACCTAGAGCTCTCGAAGCAAGTAATTATTACTAATCACTACCTTCCATATCTGCATGACACTAGATTAGTTAGATGGAGTAGCTACAAGCAAACAGACAAACGTCCCAGCTGCCATATCTACACAAAGCAGGCTGTTCAATATTATTCCTTGCAAGTGGCAATGCGAGCTAAGCTGAGCTTTACAGGTAGCTAGTTACTCGACGAGCCCTGTCGTGCCTTCAGGCTTCAGCTACTCCCTTCTTTTAATTACTTGCTTGATTTGATGATTCCCCAAGGGCAGAAATTTCTTGGCTCTTGGAGTTGAAGCAGCACGGGAGGAGCAACGACAGATCACAGGCCGCACCTTGGTGAGTGGATTCCTTGCTCTTTACAGCTTGTTTCAATCGTCTGCGTTCTTTGGTTGCCAATTCATCCGCCCGTTCTGCTTTTGGCTCTTCAAGAAGTCAACTGCTGTTCTTTAAGCCTTTTATTTAGCTTGGATGGGTAACACAAAGCAGCTATGTTCTGATTCCTCGATTCTTTTCTTAGGGTGGTATACATGGAACCGTGCGTGCTTTTACTGTGCACAAGATTTGAGCTGTATTGGGATACCTCCTAGTCCCATCGCCACACTTCAGAATTTGCAGGTAAAAGAATCGAATTTACGCGTATCCTTTACTGTTTGTTCGCTGTGGCCGAGAAGTTCATTCTAGTAGCACTTCCTTTTAGTCCTTCGAGCAAAGAGGAAGGAGAGCCTTCAGCTCTTTCATTGAGCTTTCGTCAGAAATGGGGATGTGGAGCATTCGGGCGGCCTACTTTTTCCTATTTTTCTCTTTGATTGTGTCTGAAAGGCTTAGTTCTTGTGTGTCTATCAACGAAGAAGGTAAGAGAAGAATTTGATCTGAAAGAGATCGCAAAACGGTTGTTTGCAATGGATTATTTGCGTCTAAAATGTTCGTTCGTGCTTTAGGGAGAGTTCGTTCCAGATTCAGAGAAGGCGTAGAAGATGATGGCAAAGTTGTGGCGATGTAAGTGCTGTTTTGTTCAGTCTTCAGTTTTGTTCAGCTAATGTCAGCTGCAAGATTCAGATTTGTGGAAAACACTTGCTACTGCTGATGGATCGATCCTTTTACAAGGAAAAAAATAATTCAAACTGTATCTTACCCATGATTTGGTGGACCAGTCAAAGGAAGTGGAACAGGTCCATGTTTGAATTCAGGAGATATTTGCTATCGCCCACCATCATCACTTTAGCTTGTAACACCAAGCATTTGATAAATACTTCTAGAAGAAGACATGATTGTCAATGAAACATTTGACCTTTTTACCGATTCTTGATAGCTTTATTTTTCATATTGACAATCCGACCGTCGCATGCATCAGAGATCAGACAATTTAAGGAGAAAAATACAGTACCTTAGATATTCACCATCAACCTAAGAAAAAGATTAGAGTCTGAATCGTTAATTCTGGACCATATATGGAGAGCTGAGTGTATAAAATCCGGTGTCTTAATTCTTTAAGATCTATTTTGAAGTAAAGATTTTTTAAAAAATCGATAAATACCAATGTTTTAGCAGCTTTTTAATATATATGACCAAATGGTATATAACAAACTCAGTCTTCATTGCAGTGACACTGAAATTCTACTATACATTACAAAATTCTACTATACATTACAACTTCACCAAGTATATTCCTTTTTTTTTGTTCCTTTTATTCAGAACCATTATTGGTGCCACACAGAGGCGATTCCTACAAGCAAGGGACCAGCACCATCGACCAGCTTTAGTTGATAAATCAGGAGAAAACACACGATCTGATCCATCATCTAAGTCTGCTGGTCTTGAGTCTAAAACTAGCAAGTCTTCCACCCTACCTCACTGGGCAATCTACACATTGGCAATTAGTGGAGCACTTCTCCTTGTGGTCATTGTAACCACTTCGTTGTATCTAATCTTCACTCGTCGAAAGAAAGATTATACGGTGACACCATGGTCTACTGGGCTGAGTGGGCCACTCAGAAAAGCCTTTGTGACAGGTCAGTTTCTTATCAGTTGGATCCTATGTGTAAACAGTTAATTGAAACTAAGACAGCACATTGCTGTTTTGGTTTACAACAAAACTGAACATTGAAGATGTTAAAATTTGGTGTTCCTTATGGGCAGGTGTGCCGTCACTAGGGAGGCCAGAGCTTGAGGCAGCGTGCGAGGACTTCATCAACGTGATTGGCACTTCATCCGACTGCACATTGTACAAGGGAACTCTGTCAAGTGGAGTCGAAATAGCTGTTGTTTCCACTACAGTTAACTCTTCCAAAGATTGGTCGGATCGGTCCGAGGAACAATTTAGAAACAAGGTACATAATATTCAGGCTGCAAAAGTACTCATTTTTGAAGTCAACTAGCATGACTAGAAAGAATTGTGCACCAAGTACAGAATTTTTTTTTCTTTTTTGTTGCTCTTTCAGATCTCAGTGCTGTCCAGAGTGAACCACAAGAACTTCATGAACCTGCTCGGTCACTGCGCGTGCGATGAGCCGTTCACCAGGATGATGGTGTTTGAGTATGCTCCGTGTGGTACCCTCTTTGAGCATTTGCATAGTGAGTGTCTTGTCTCTACTTCAGTATGTACCCATGATTATTCTGAAGATCAAGTTAATCTCAATGATTAATTGCTAACTGAGTTTAATTAATATTGTCCCCTTTTGCAGTTAGAGAAGCAGAAGATTTGGACTGGCCTACACGGCTTCGAATCATCATGGGCGTGGCATATTGTTTAGAGCACATGACGAGCCAGCTAGACCCCCCTGTCATGCCAACAAACCTGAGCTCCTCATCCATTTACCTCACCGAGGACTACGCAGCCAAGATATCTGACATCGAATTCTTGTTGAAGGATGACAAAGACAGTAGCAGTGACAGTGATGAGCCAAGCATGGTGTACAAGTTGGGCATCCTCCTGCTGGAGGTGATCTCTGGTAGGCTGCCGTTCTCTGAAGACCACGGCCTGCTCGTGCTATGGGCTTCCAGCTACCTTGACGGTAAGAGGCCGCTGGCTGCCATGGCTGACCCGACGCTGATGAGGTCCTCTGTACCTGACAAAGACATTGCTGCGCTGTGCGACGTTGTCAGACTGTGCATAAACCCGGAGAAGGAGAAGAGGCCGGCCATGGATGAGGTTGCAAGGATGATGAGAGGTGTCACTGCGCTGTCGCCGGAGCATGCCACACCAAGGGACAACCCCTTGTGGTGGGCCGAGCTTGAGATTGCCTCGTCAGAAACCGGGTGAATTTTTTTTTTCAGAATCAAAGGAGATTGCAATGCAGTTGCATCAACGATCTTGTCTTTTTTTTTTTCTTGTTTGGCTGTGGAGCATTGTGAATCTATTTACTAGTAGTTTTAAATGTGGGAGTGACAAGAGAGGTGATTGCCAGTGTAACTAAAATGTATATTCTGTTACTGTATAATCATTAATTAAAGAAAAAAAAGTGTTGTGTGCATGACATGGTTTATCTGGTGAATCCAGTTCCATCTTTGTCAGAGATCGCTACAATGCTGTTGGGCATATCATGTTTTCCTTCACACTCTAGATCGGAGTTGGAAAAGGTACAATGCAAGTTACAAATCTTCGTAATCTATGATCCTTTTTTTTTTTTTTGAAGAAATAAAAGAGAAGAGAAAACCAGTCTGCAGCATAGCACAATCGAAAGTTGCCATTTGGCCTATCAGAATACAGAAGCAACATGGCACACTTGAGCTGTGCGTCTCCACTGCTTCCCCTCCCGATGGCAACCAGCGCTCATTCACTCCCGCCCTGCTTCACCCACGACCACGACGAATTCGACGATGACTTTGATGCAGATGACGAGGAGGAGGAGGACGACTATGAAGATGCTCCAAAGTATTTGCACGAGTAGAATGAGTCAGTATACGCAATTCGCAGCTAGCGGCGTATTTGCAGAAGGGAAGGCACCTTGTCATTTCTTGGCATCATCCATGAGTGCAGACATTCAGAGACTCCATCCATACTCTGTTTTTCCTTACACCTGTTGGCCTGTTTCCTTGCAGTTTGGAGTCACTCTGCTCACGGCACCGCACAGAACGCTCCTGTCTCAGGATGAGGCCCAGGAGGCCCTAAAACGCCGCCGCTGTGAAGTGTGAATTGTGATGGCAGCCAACGCCGCGCTCGGCCCGTGGCGAGCAGAGGCGGCACCTGAGGCGGCACCTGAGGCATCGCCATTGCCGTTTCGGAGGAATACGTGGCGTGGCGAGGCATACGCAAACGAGTGTTAAGTCTCCGGAAGACAGCGGCGAGGGGCGGCGGAGCCAGGGGTAGTCGGTAATTCGTTGGATCAGCAGGTTGCGGTGAGGATTCAACCTCACGGTCAGTAGGCCTGAAATGAAAAAAATTACACTGCTCTGAGCTTTGCGACCCACGACGATGACTTCGACGAAGATGACGACGACTATGGAGATGGGACGACGAACTCGGCGTCCGAGGAGGCTCGCCTCGAGGTCCGGATCCAAGTCCACGAGGTCGCGATCCGGGGATGCGAGACCGTGCGCGCTGCCGCCGCGGCCCGCGACCGGCTCCGTCGCCTCGGCGCATTCAACGTCGTCTCCATCACCCTCGACGCCGCGCGCGCCCCCAGGGATTCGTCCTCGTCGATGTCTCCGAGGCCCGTGGCCGCGCTACTGGCGAACTCGGCGTCTTCGCCAACACCCAGGTGAGCATCCAACCGAAAATGTCTGCTTTTTTTTTTTTTTTGGTAGAGAGAATTGAGCTGCATTTCATGATTCTTGCTGTGATTAGTGATAGGAGCAAAGTGGACTCGCTCTGCTTCTTTGCAATTCAGATTATGATGCACTGTCTATAACTCTTATTACAATGATGATTTAGAGACCTTAGGCCAGAATCGAAGCTAACTCAAGAACTCAATTCAGATTATAAATGCTGTTAGTGGTTTCAGAGCAATCAGTCTTCAGTACATTGCTGTAGTTGTACACTTACCTCATGTCTCACCAGTATTCCTCATACAAACCTTTTTTCAGACTAGATCATGCTCAATGGAAGGTTCTCTGAAGTTTGAAGAATCTGTTTGGATACTGTGATACCTGGGATGCCTCAGGTGCTTTTCACTTTGATCACACAGCAGAACTAAGCGCTGGATTAGAAATACCTAGAATCGGAGCACTACCAACTCCACTGATTACCCGGATATCATTGCTATCTGAGGATTGGTTGAAGGCCTCACTCAAAGAACACCTGATGGGAGTTTCTGTTGGCTTGCTTTCCACCATGAACCACAACCTTGCTTATAATCTTACGTGGCGTACTTTAAATGATCCAGCACGCATATCATCTAATGCAATACAAGACCAGTTAGGGCATAGCCTTTTATCCTCTGTTAAGTATTCTTACAAGGTTGACCAGAGGGATTCAATCATAAGACCTACATGCGGATTTGGTTTTCTTTCATCTTCTCAAGTTGGAGGCCTTGATCCAGGGAGCCAATACTCACGGTTTCTTAGGCAGGTATATCTTGATCTCCTTTCTGTTCCATCCTTCACGTTCCACTTCCATGTATAACAGGGCACATCTCATTTGGTTGTGTCCAAAAAACAAACCCACATTATTTGCCTTTTTTCTTCAAAACATCATGAATCTTTGGACATACATATTCTGTATTGTGTTGGTACCTATTGCTTCTTTGTCGCAGTCCACATTTGTCCCTTTGGACATCAGTTTGCTTGTTTGTATGATAAGTGGGTAAAGGGCCAAAAACTTCTGGTATCCTATGCTACTTAAAAGCGTCCTAATGTAATTTCCTTTTTTATTCAATTGTTGCTCTTAGCACAATGCATGCTATGGCCCGTCCACATTTGTCCCTTTAAACATTTGTTTGCTTGCTTGTATGATAAATGGACAAAGGACCAAGAACTCAGTTATATGCTTTGTAAAAGCGTCCTAATGGTACTTCCCTTTGTATGCAGTTCCAGCTCTTAACACAATCAGGCAATTTTAAATTTCAGTTGAAATGAACTGCACCATTTTATATGATTTATTGTACAGTGTCAGGGACTTTTTTCTCAAACAATTGAACTGATTCAAAATGAACGTATTTATTTATTTGTACTTAGAATCATTCGTTCCCTTGATTATCAGGAATTTGATCTTCGAGTGGCTTTGCCACTGGGTGTGATGAATGCTGCTCTGAATACAGGCTGCTGGAGTAATCCTTCCATTGGCAAGGGAACCCACGGGATTGGTCTCACTCTCGCAACTTCCAGAAAGGTTTTACTTGGGTGGTAACAGGTCTCTTGTTTGCCGCTTGGGTGGACCATCATCGCTTTTAGGCTTCAAATCAAGAGGACTGGGAGTAACACACTTTGGAACCTCTGGCCCTGATAATGATAATTCTAAAAATGGTGCTTCCACTTCTCCTGAACTGAATGGACATGGTGGTGACATAGCAGTGACAGCGTTTGCTGACCTGATATACCACTTAAGCCACTCAGGGATCTAGGAATTCATTGCCATACATTTGTCTCAGCTGGAAATCTTGCAAAGTTAACTGAGTGTGATCTCCGGAAATTTCCTCTGACTTCCTTCCTACAAACATTCAGGACTTCTCTAGGATTTGGTGTAGTTGTGCCAACTAGACTGTTTCGCTTGGAGGTTTGTCCCTTGACCTTCTTTAGTTGGGCCACCAAAGTCATATATGATGTTACGTTTCCTTGTTTTACATTTTTGCTGAAAGGTTTTTTCTTTTCCTGTCCAGGTGAAATACTGCCACATCCTGAAACAGTTTGATCATGACAAGGGAAAGACAGGCATACAGTTCAACTTCTCCTCGCCCTAATTTCTTTGGCAATATGTTCTCATCATAATGAATAGTTGAATTTTTTCCTCTGACGCTATTCTGATTTCTAGAAAGAGCCCTCTTTCTTAAGGAGAGCCTTGCAAACTATAAGTGATTAATTTTGTCCTGTCTTCTGTATTTAATATGGCCATCTGTAAAGTTCCAAAGTAAAATCAAAAGCAGAATTTGTAGGGATGCTTCAGTTTTAATGTTGATCTGCATGTTCTGTACTGCAATTGATGACTAGGTGTTGTACAAGATCTGTCTGTAAGCCAACATTGTTGGGGAATGGAAAATTGTGGCCAACGCACATTGTGTCTTGCGTTGCTGGGGCTCTGTTTCTGTAGAAAAAGTTGAGATGGCTAGTGCAGTTGCTGAAATGTCAACATGTAGATTGTGCAGTGCAGTTTAGGTTGTGCTTGTACAAATTGCTGGGACTGGCCGAGTTGGGTATGAAATGACATGCTAAATAAAGAGCATCAATGCCACGATGAATCTGTTGCAGACTGGGTGTAATAATCTGTTGCTAATGTGAATGCATGGGCTGAAAGGATCTGCTGCTAACTCGAGTCTTGTATCGGACAAGAACTTGCTTTCATCCAATCAACGCACATGGAGAAACACTGCCTTTTTCAGCCACTCTCGGTCAGTTGAATTCGTTCCTGGGTGCCACCAGTATTGCCTAATGATACCAAACTGAAGTACGATACTTGTAGAGTGCTGGAATAGGGTATGCATGACCTCAATCATCCAGACAGTGAGACAGAAGAGCACATTCCGATTTCAACCGGGACGGCGACATGTGCATCCAGGTGCGATGTACGGGTTCGGGGGGAAGAGCAGCGTTTTCTGCAGGTGCAGGTGAGGCACAGCCACCATGTTTGACACAGCCAACACCGCTGCACAGCGTCAGGTTGGTGAAAGTTGCTGGACAATATGCAACACTCTGACAAAGTTGCTTCTTTTTCCTGACATACTCTAGGATTGGGAGAAGTGACCATGCAGAATGAAGAATAGGCAGTTCCAATCTTTCAGAAGAAGTAATGCTCGCTTGTTAAATGCCGTCAGAAATCCTTCTATCTAAACGGAGTTGTTGCCGCATATGGTCATGGATGCTATTCGTGCAATGTCACTTTTAACTTTACTAGAGGCGGGGTGTGATTGATGATATTGCAATAAATAGCTCGCCGTACACATGTGTAGTCTCAATCAGTGAATTCTCTGTGGATGGTAGTTGATTAGGCTACTATTAGTGATGTTTCGGTAATCGGTACCGAAACAAATAGAATTGGGCCAAATAAGAATGCCTAATGTTGTCTAGAATGTGTAAGGTACAAAAGGCAGCTGAGTTGTGAAACGACTAATATATCCGGAAGAGAGATGGATAAAAAAAAATACTATCGAAGAAACAAGAGTCAAAAGAGGAATTTATTCTGTACAAAAGAGTACCTAAAAGATAAAGTGGCATGAGTTTAATTTGCATCTCTTTGTGCCATAATGCTGCAGATGTGATTATGATATGATAGGCTAGTGACATCTTCCAAAAGTACTTGTGTTATTGGACTAGGAGTAGTATAGACGCGATCATGCGAAATCCCTTTCCCAGCATCAGACAACAGTTATATGCAACGGGACCGAAAAAGGCATTCAACTTTTCTGCAACCACCATGAGCTGATTTGAACTTTGGGTAACCCAAGTCCCTCAAATACTAATTGTACTAGTCACCCTTTTTTTTTTTTTTCTCTCTTTGTTTGTTTGGAATGGGCTGTCAATCGGCTCTCCTGCCACACAGGTACACTCATAAACACAATCAAGGAATTCTTCTTGGTACCTTTGAAAAGGGATTCATAAAGTGGTCCCTCGCATTGTGTTCATGCATGCATGGCCGCCGCATGGGTCCTATAATCTGGATGCGTACGTATACGCACTATATATGATGTGTATATCAACTACACATGTAATGAAATGGCACTACTCCCGCTTGTGTGATACATATATAGCTGCTTATGCATTGGATGTAATGACACGACTCCTCGGAGAGAGAGAAAAAAAGGACGTATAATGACACGACAGCAGTAAGTACATATGGGAGAACTGATCATGCGGGACTAAAATTCTCACAACATTAATACATTAAGAATATAGGGCCGGGATAATAATGCCACAGTGCATGGACCAGCCTTCCCTCTTACTCGGTCTGAGATTTGACTAATGGAAGGTTTACTGCTCTTTCACACCTTACAGCTAGTCCTCGACACGTACTGTTCCTACTACTAGCTAGACCGAGACAAAAAGCTACAGACCAAATTATGAGTTATACTTGTAGGACTAACATTAGAAACCAAAGACTTCAGGGTAGTAACTGACTAGGCCACTCCAGTACTGTATACAAAGGTGCCAATTGGTTGGGTTAATTATATTTCCCTTCTTCTCCCAATAATGTTGCCTTGATGTGCTCTTTCCAGAAGCCATATATAGATTCTCAGGTGCATCAAAATATATGAGATCACTTGTTATCTCACACGCCCATATGCAGACATCTAGTTGTACATGGACGATAGATGGAATGATCCGTGACATCACCTTTGATTTGGCCTCTATCTATCTTTCTTCTCCCGACAAGAGATATTAGATCGTCTCTGACGGCCGACGGTATGATGCAACAACAACAAGAGAGTTTGACCTTACCCATCAACATCTATCTACTTCTTCTAGCTTGATACAATTCTTCCATCGACAATTTGATCATGGAGAAAAGTAGCAAAGACTTTGCAAGTTCCAAGGATCAGCTGCCGCCTGGTGGCGAGGAGGACGACGCTGCTGCTGCTGCTGCTGTTGATGCTCCCCATTATTGGCACGACGGGAGCTCCAGCAATAGCAGCACGGTGGATATGGAGGTAGTTGCCGGCGAGGACAACAGCAGGAAGACCTCGTCGTCGTCGTCGGTGCGCCCTTACGTCCGCTCAAAGAATCCTCGCCTCCGCTGGACGCCGGAGCTCCATCTCTGCTTCCTCCGAGCTGTCGAGAGGCTCGGAGGCCAAGACCGTAAGCAACAATCACCACCTAACTCCATATTCAGTTTCCTTGGTTCATGCTTATTGATTGTATATGATATGTTTGCAGGTGCGACCCCCAAGCTTGTTCTTCAATTGATGAACGTTAAAGGGCTTAGCATAGGCCATGTCAAGAGTCATCTCCAAGTAAACTCTCATGTGCATCTATATCTTCAGTTTTGTTTTGTCTTATTTTTCTTGAAAGAATATGTTTCTCGGTCTACTTATTAGAAATTTGTTTCCTCTTTATTAATATTTCGTTCATATTCTCTTTCTTTCTTCATGTGCATTTCTTTTTGTTTTTTTCAGATGTATAGGAGCAAGAAGATCGACGACTCAGGCCAGGGTAAGGCTGATTCATGAATAATGAGTTTCTATCGATTGTGTCATGTTGATTATCTATCTAATACTACCTGCAAGGGAGTACGTGACAGATTGATCGTTGTGCTCTGTTCAAAAAGATTGATCGTTGTGGACTCGAGTCATACATTATATTTGTCCTCCAGATTGATGACATGGTGATTTTTTTTTTGCAGTAATAGCTGGTTTGTGGAGAAATCAGTTGCAAGAGGGGGGACAAATGTACAACCTCGGCCATATCCCCTTGCATCACGCCCAGACTGGTTCCGGTACCATATTGTCAGCAAGGTAGTTGGATCCATGGAAATTGAACACTTCCAAACAAAATCCATTAAATATCTATGTTTTTCCTGTCTATCATATGCAGCAAATGGTTATCAGACCTTTTTTCTTTGGGGGAAATGTTTTTTGTATCCTTCCACGTCCTTCTCACTGTAATCTGGTTGGTAATGACTTAGGTTTGGTGCATTGCCTCATTGGAACAATTCCCATGAACCGTATCGGCTTCATGGTCACCATCTTATTGGATCAGGACCTTACTACTCAACAGCTGAAGCTGGGGCTTTCCTTCGAGCCCGTGCTCAATATGTTGCTAGAGCTACTACCAGCACCCCGACTGCAATTCCTCAAGAGTATCCATCCCAAACTGATCAAATCATGAATCATCAGGAAGGACGTGTGCAGCAAATACTGAAAAATGAGGATAACCATGATCCTCTTGATCTTGAACTCACACTCAATATAGGCCCACGACGGGAAAAGAGGAAGAGATCAAGTTGCAGCTGTGGCAAAGAAAACGACAATAACGGAGGTGATCAAGAAGTGGAGAGTACTGCTACTGGGCTATCTCTTTCTTTGTTTCCGTCTTCTGCGAGGACCAGTGATGACAGTGATCATACATAGAGTCCTAGGTCTCAAAGTTGGATAGAGGCAAAGTGCATGCAACAAGGCCAAGTACCCTTGATCTCACCATATGATCTCGTACAATGTGGTGATATCTTATGGTACTTATCCTCTTCTGTAGAGGAAGGGTATGCATAGCTAGTGTTGATTATAAACGTACTCCATGTTTTGTATATTAGCAAGTCTAAATTTAATGTACATGGATATTAATCAAATTAACCAATTTTGTTACTGACCCTAGGTGCCAATGTTTTGATAAAAGGAAAAGCACTTGCAACAATGGAAAGTACTCTTGATCTCACCATGTGATAGTGGCTACTGCAATGTAATCATACCTGGTGCATATCCTTTATATGTAAAGAAAAACTTGTATGTGCATTGCTAGACCTGTTAATTAACATATACATATCCTAGAACTTCGATTATACACTGCGAGTTTTGTATGCAAGTAACACTACGGGAAAAGGCAAAGATAGGTGTTTGTCGTATGCTATAATAAAATACATGATAAAATCTTTGCCTGTGTAAAAAATAAAACACACGGCAAACACTCATTTTTATCGTGTGTTTTTTGGTGACACTCGGCAAAGATCATTTTTCAATTTTTTTGATTATTTTTAAATTAAACAATATATTAAATTTTAAACTCAAACTTGTCATGTAACTGTTTAATGACAATTTCAACCCATTTATATTTTTGTTTCCTTTTTTCATGATTTTATAAAAAATATGTGTTGAAATGAGACTATATGGCTACTATGTTATGAAAACATATAGTCATTAGTCTATGTGTAATGAATCCAAAAAAAGTAAGTTCTTTTTAAATTTTAACAAAAAATTATACTCACATGTGTGCATGATTTCTACATACACACCAATTCACACCGTAAAAATCATTAAGATTGTTAAAATAAAAATAAATCAAGAAAATATAAAAAGTGACATTATATTTTGTCGTGTGTTTTTTTCTAGGTACACGACAAAAATGGTCTTTGCCGTGTGTAATATATTTTACACATGGCAAATATGGTCTTTACCATGTGCCCGATATAAGGGACACGGTAAAGAGGTAAAATATAAAAAGAGTGAACACATGGTGTAGTCATAAATCAATATGTGGTGTAGTGGTAGGGGGCTCTACGCGCGAAGGTGAGTTCCTAGGTTCGAATCTTGGTTGGTGCGTGAAAAAATGCCGCGACTTGCAACTTGGGACGGGGACGGGTGAACGGGGTTCCTCAGTGCAAAAAAATGCAGCGACTTGTGACTTGTTTTTTAATACTCAGCAAAATCTTTGCCGTATGTTCGATATAAGGCACACGACAAAGCCGGCTTTACTGACAAATCTTTTACTGTGTGAGAGCGGCAAACTTTGAGTTTCCGTAGTGTAAGTCTAAATTCAGTTGAAATGGTATGTTCATAGAACCTAAAGTGATAAAATGGAATGAAAAGGTTCTGATCCTCACGACGATGAACACACATTGGCATGTTAATAAACCTGAGGCTATTGTTTTATGCCCCTATACTACAGATGGATGAGATGCTCAATGATCAGCTGGCACCTGACATTGTTGGTCCTTTGTCAGAATGCGGAATGGATTTTTTTTTTTTTGGAGAGACTGGGAGGTGATGATGACCAAGGAAGATGGGAAAGTGCATGGTCATGACAGGATTGTCCTTTTTGAGGGGTTGACAAGGACAGTAGTATTTGGGATGTCATGACACGATTTTCTGCGTGGCATCAGCTTGATTCCTCATTATCTAAAAAAAAATCAGCTTGATTGCTTGAACAATAACCAAATCCGGGCTTTGCTTGCCTTTAGTACTGCCTCCATTCGAACAGGGGAGCAAGTTGACCATAAAAAATTTATCCTTCCTCGTTCCAGCTAGGAGATCATGGGTGGAGTTGAGATCACAGATTGGTTAAACTATTAGTAGTATAATTCAACATGATCAGCGTTCAGATTTAAAATATACTCTCACATATATATTAATCGGATCTGCCAATAAAATTGCAGGTGCCGAGGAGTTGCGAGGCAGGGGAGGTAGGTAGCTGAGTGGTCTTCATCCATTCCAGCTGCATCAAGGATGCATAGCATCACCATGTGGACCGATAGCCCATTGCTCTGGGACATCGGCGCCGCCCTGCTCACCGCAGTGGCCGCCGCCGCCGTGCTTCGCTTCTGGGAGGTGGTCGCCAACCGCGAGCTCCTGGATCAGGTCAGTCTCTCTTTCCCCTTGCATATACTGCGCCTCCTCCCGTCCTTCTTCGTCGTATACTAATAACAACAATTCTCGCTTGATTTAAGCCTTCCGTTCGTCGTGAATTTGGAGATTAATTTCGGTTTGTTCCTTCCTACCATTTGTTGGCACAAGTATGTAATGTCAAACACCATCGGTAGCCTTGTAATTAATTCAACTGAAGTCAAGCTGCTATGAACCCCTTAATTTCGATTCAGTTTTTTACCACTGAAACTAATAGCTCACCATAATACCAGTTGCCAAACAAGTCGGTTCCAAACTAAGAAAAAAAAATAGTATTTCCAGAGTTTGTTGATTGGTATCTAACTGTCCCTTTGTTCTGCAATTCAGAAACTTTGCAGGAAACTGGTGCATATAACTGTTGGATTAGTGTATTTCCTTATGTGGCCTTTGTTCAGGTAAATTACGACACCAAGAAAGTTTTTCATTTCAGACATAGTGTACCTGTGTTTCTCACAGTATTTTCTCAACCGTTGCAGTTCAGATGATATCTATGCTCCATTTCTTGCTCCACTTATCATCATATTGAACATTGTAAAGGTGACCCTGATTGGGCTCGGTGTAGTTAAAGATGAAGGCGTGGTTAACTCAATGACCAGGAATGGAGACCACAGGTAGTAGTTCTTTTGCACCTCTCATATTTGAAAGTATTCATAAGAGAACTCAAAATAACTAGTATTTTAAGCTATCAAAATAACTACTTTTTAAAGCTCTTATGAAAAATCTTGTGAGAATCCTTGTTTTTTATAGAGGAAGCTTGAAAGAACCTGAACTAACTGTTTCTATCTTTTTCCTTCTGTTTGTAGAGAACTTCTCAAGGGTCCATTGTATTATGCTTGTGCTATTACTCTCACTACTATTATTTTTTGGAGGACATCTCCCATTTCAATCGTCGTGATTTGTAATTCGTGTGCCGGAGATGGTATTATCTCTACTTCTGCCGGTTACATTTCGCTTGATGGATTTGATTCCTCGATGAAAGTTAGTTTCAGAATACATAAAATTTATATGCAATAAGGCTTCTTTCAGGTGTTGCTGACATAGTTGGAAGACGATTGGGGCATGCAAAGCTCCCTCACAACCCTGAAAAATCTTACGTTGGAACAGTTGGGATGTTCTTAGCTGGTTTCCTTGCATCAGTCCTGTGAGTTACCGTCTATCTGCTACCCGTTTTTGGCAGCCTAGATTCATACTGAAACCTGAACACAACATAATCTGAAACTGATATTCAATGTGTGTGTCAGGTACATGTGCTACTTCCACCGTTTCGGATTCGTGGAGAAGAGCTGGGCTATGGTGGTTGCCTTTGGTGTCATATCCCTTGTCGCTGCAGTTGTTGAGTCACTCCCCATCAGTACACGCCTTGATGACAACCTGACAGTTCCTCTCGCATCTGTGCTGGTCGGTAGCCTGGTGTTTTACTCCATTGGAGTCAGAAGCCTGTGTTGCATGAGCAGTGGTCTGAACAGCATCTCTCCAATAGCTGAGATGGTCTTTGCAGGCAGTAGCAAGTAGCGAGTTGCCGCATATGCAGCGTCCTAGGTAACCTGATTAACTTGAGAAGTATTGAACCATGGAAGAAGAAAAGAGAAACGGGGATTAATAAGTTTGTGTGAAAACAGCAATGAGTTGCCGTTTGTGATGTGTTCAGACTGTTTGAACAAGTTGAAGCGGTAGAGACTGATAGGTGATAGGTAGCTAGAGTTCCAAGTTGAAGCATGAAGCAGCGTCGCATGAAGAGTAAGCCAGTAAGGTATGATGAAAATTGAACACAAACAGAGAAGTTTGACAATGTATTAAAGTAGTAGCAAAGAAGGTTGTCATAGCCAAGGAGATATCTTCTCTGGCTAGCAGGAAGAGAATCGGAGAGGTAGCAAGGTATGGGCAAACTACATTGTTTACATCAGTACTTAACCACGATCAAATATTTCCAAATCCATACTCTCTTGCAAGAAATCAGAGCACTTGACCTTGAAACAGGTTGCCGCTCGTAACACACATAACCACGATCAAATATGAACCATGTCTACAACAGATAGAAAAAAAAGAGGAGAAAATAGCAAACATATACCATCATGATTTCTTGTTTCTGAACAAGCCTCGGCAAAAAAAGGTAGGACATCCTGTTACAATCAGAACAGGGACACCCGAACCAAATTTGCTATATAAGTTACTACAAATGAAAGAGAAATTCAAATCAGTTAGCTGGAAACAAAGGAATGAATACAAAACTTCTTAGTCGTCTGCTGGCAAAATTCGTCAGGTTCATCTCAGAAACTTGGCGGCCGTCAGGGTCCTTTCCTGGAGCTGGATGCTGCACAGAACAACAAAAATAAAGCACTGGTACTGCTAAACTGCAACCAGTCATGCATGTGAATTATTAAAAGGTATAACTAAAAGAAACAATGTGTTTCCAGCCAAGATGAACTTTCATACAACACTACTTAAATGCCAAGACTAACAACCAAGGGATCAGGGTTTTTGATTTATCAAGGTTTTCTTGACAATTATTGTTTTACAATGAGATATATAACAACATAATTATAAAGTTACGAAAGCATTTCTTACGACAACAAATCTAATGATTCAAATCAAGAAGCCAGTAGAAAGAACAGAGGTAGTATAGAACTAATACCTGAGGTTTGTGTGCCCTGGAATTGAGAAGAATCAGGCACCAAATCTCTGGATTCAATAACTCTTTCCTCAAGGTCGCAAAAACTCTGAAGAGTCATGCATCTCTGATAACGACATATTATTTCATCTTGCACGTTCGATCTTTCTCTATCAGCAGCATCAAAGATCTCCTTGATTTCTTCAAGCTTCGGTATCACCCAGCCATGAGCGAAAATCACGCCACCAATCATCACCGAATAGAGCACAGTGGTTGAAACACTGAAAATTACAGATGTAAGATAATTATCGAGAAAACCTTTTATAGATCTCAAATTCAGAAAAAAGACTCAGTACCAGTGCAATCCATAAATAACCTTAGTAAGACGGTCCTGCAAAAACATTTAACAACTTGTATAGATCAGAACTTTTTTTCACTACATTAAG
This sequence comes from Eleusine indica, assembly GCA_030378355.1. Lineage (NCBI taxonomy): Eukaryota > Viridiplantae > Streptophyta > Magnoliopsida > Poales > Poaceae > Eleusine > Eleusine indica. The sequence goes on from CM059494.1 coordinate 56,006,563, forward strand.
TAATAATAATAATCTTCTAAATTTCTCGATACTTATTAGCGCTTTAATATACACCTACCAGGTTTAACTTATCAGTTTCGTACAGAATTATCTTTGCACAACTTTTTTTTTGTTTTATATTGCGGTAAAGCATTCAGATGTAGCAAGGATAATGTAGTATTTCTTAGGTAAGATGAGATATCTCAACTGAAAAACAGAGATTGCAGCGTGTGGTTGGACGGCGGGGGAATTGAACCTGTCGGAGGGATAGAGGGCGAGCTAAAAAGGCGAGGAGAACGGCTTCTTGACATACTTCCTCCATCCACAAATATTAGCATTTGTTTATTTTCAGACATCACTTTTGACTATTTATCTTATTCAAAAAAATTATAAGAATATAAAAATAAAAAGATAAATTTAAAATATATCTAATAATAAAGGATATTATAATAAAATTAATAATTTTTTTACAAAAATTTTGAATAGAACGAATAGTCAAACGTGATATTCAAAAACCAACAAATGCTAACATTTACGGACAGAGAGAGTACGAGGGAGCTGAGTCCATGGACCTGGGCGGCGGCCATGGAGACCCTCTTGCAAAATAACACGAGGCTTTACGCGGCCGATTTTACTTGCCACGGATCTAAGGAACGCTGCTGACCACATGACTATGGTCGATCCCAAGATCTCCCTCTCGATCAATCAACACTAATTTTGTCTATTTTTTTAATGTCCTAGACTAGTAGAAATATAGCCCCCGTCGCCGGCTGCTACAAGATGAAAAGGAAGAGTCGCCGGCTGCTACAAGACGAGGGTTTGTACAATGGGCTCTTTTCTTTTGCTGCAGGAAAGATTGTTCTGGCCCATTTGCTTTGGGCTTCGATTTCGCCTTTTTTTTCTTTTGAGGGAGGCTGTCTTTTGAGGGAAGCATGGTACAAAGTCGGTGGCGAATCCGAAGAGAAAATGAGAGTATGCCTAAACCTCAATCTCGTAGAGAGAGAGAAAAAAAAAAAGTGGTAAAAAGATTGCAAAATGGCCCATGCAGGTCTCGAACCTGCGACCTTCGCGTTATTAGCACGACGCTCTAACCAACTGAGCTAATAGGCCTTGTTGTTAAAATTTGAGTCCCAACTATATGTATTGTCGTTTCTCAAGTGGGCAATGACCGAGAGGATCTCTGTAGAAGTATGTGCGTGGTTAATGCTGCAAGCATTTTGACTCCGCTTCATCTTGCAAGGAGTGTTATTTCTCTAAGGAAGAAATTTGATGAAATTCATAGTTGGTCATTCTGTAGAGACCCAGATCTCGGAAGTTCTCTGTCTACTGCATTCAGGGATCATGTTTGTTCTTCAGAAGGAGTAGTTATGAAAAAATTCCTGGCCCTTTATTCTTTCTGGGATGGTGGCCACGAGGAACAATGTGAACTTTACCTCCTCCTCAAGAATAACTTCCCTGGTGACGGAGATGGGCTTCGGTTGCTAAAGTGTGCCTTGCCCCACAAGGCCCGGTTAGATCTAAAAGCTGTCTTTAATGATCAAAGCATCTGCACTCCAATTGATCTAGTTCAAAATCTCATTGTTTGCAAAATTAAGCTGGACAAAGTCAACATGTCATTCTGTAGAAATTTTGAACTAGATCTCTATAAGGTCATTAAGAGTGTACCTCGGGGAGCAGGGCCTTGGGTCATATTCCTAGTGCTCTATATTGTCGAATTTTTTTTTCTTTTAAAAAAAGTAAATTTCTCTGAGGAGGAGGTGACCATGATGCATGAGGCTCTAGAATTGGCATCATTTGTTCCGAGTGATTTCAGATTTTTGTATAAGAAAATGTTCTTCACACGTATTTTAATGGGAGAACTTAATGAGATTATGGAGACATCGTTGCTTCCGATGCTGAAACAATTCCCTGAGCCTTATATCTTGATAGAAGACTTAAGTTGGATGTTAGATGACATTAAATTTTCACAGCAAACAATGCAGGGTTTCAGACCAGAGATAGGCTGCCCAGAAATATCTATTTATTTGCTGACTAGGGCTTCTGGCAGACCAGAAAGGAGCAGTGGGAATGGACTAGCTCTGACTCGAACCACAGCCTACCTTTCTGGCAGGACAGACATGATTTCTTCGACTTGGAGGCCATGGCTCTCAACCTCCCACATGCGAGACCGGAGAAGACCGTCATCAACCTCCCAATTGAGATTCAAGTGGCATGTAATAATTTGGAGCGCTACATTGCTGGTATCCATGATCACAACACGAAAGTAATGTGGGAAATGGGTTTCAGCACAGCAATTTTGGAGGTGGAATTTGCAAACGGTCGCTCATATGATCTGAATGTGACAGGGTATGTAATGTGTATCTTGAAGTTATTTGAATCAGAAAATGGCCTATCCCTCCGTCAGATCAGCAAGCGCACTGGGATCTCAGATATTGACTTATGGAGGGCTCTGACAGCCCTTGCTTGTGATCAAGAGAATAATGTACTGATCAAGAAGCCGGAAGTTAAAGTTTTATCGGCCAATGATACTTTCTATTTCAATGAAGGTTTTATAAGAAATTCCAAGGAAATAACCATTCACGCTAAGTTTCTCCCTGAAAAAGCCATACCTGTTGATGAACTTGATCGGATATATGAAGCACTTGTCAGAGTCCAAAGGCGTGAGCGAAAGCCAAGGGACTTCTTAACTGTACTCTCAAAGGTTACCTGGGAGCTTAAAGATCATTTCACTCCAGATCCTTTAGTGATCAGCATGTTATCTGGTAAGACAATTGTTCGAGACTGGAGAGTGACATTTCTCGGGTGGCCGTCTCAATCCAAGAGGAATGAGTGGAACCAGGAGAGAATAAAGTGGCAGATATCCAAGTTGAAGAAACAGATGGAAGAACAATGTAGAAAATCTGCACTGCAGACCCTACCTTGGCCTCTGCTGGGCCAGCCAAGAGTACCATCCCTGCTGCCACTGCAACAATCTCATCAACTGTTGCCGGCGAGAAGGCCAACCGACACATTAAGATCAAGAAATGGAACGCATGCGGTCTTTGGACCTGGGGTAATGCCATGCCACACCTCTCTCTCTCTCTCTCTCTGGTTTGTTAATTACTGATGGCACTTGCAGGTGGTCAGAACAAGTGTTTGCTATGCTTAAAAAATATTGTTCAATGCTGTTTCTTATGTGATTTTATTGCTGATCCTGAAAGTGAAAGAGAAGAGTGCACTATAACAGTAGGTATGTATACCTCTCTTGCACCTATTTTTTCTGTCTGAAAGACTGAATGCAAGCCTAGTAGTGCTTGTTATGGTGGTAGAATGAATGGTATATTTTTTATTTGACCATGAATACTCGAATACATTACCAATCACTACATGTATAGTTATATCAGATTAGGGTGGAAATTATAGGTGCAAACTTTAATTTGAATGTGAAACTCCTTCATATTTGTGTTTCACTATTGAATTTCGTTTCTATCAACTATTTTACACCAAAAGCCTTTTGGATTGCATGATGTGTAACAATGTCCTTCCAATTTGGGAAACTGCTTTCTTCTCCCATGTGTAATAAGCCACAATCTTTACAACATCTATGGACGATACTTTATTAATACTATTTATTTACAGAATTAAAACTTCCTTCCGTAGCTCAACATTATGTCATTATATCTGAATGTGTTTATTTCTTATTCCTGTGGAGGCTATTTGTTTAAGATTATGGCAGTGCAAGGTATATCTTCCACGGACTGACCTGTTTGTGGCTTTAGGGAAATGTGGACATAAGTTTCACACGCATTGTTTGAAGAGAGCGCAGCATAGAGTCTCTTCAAGTCATTGTCTGTTTGGAGATTTCTCAGGTTAGTAAGCCGGGCAACTAACGTGACTTTAAAAGGACTTTTGCTTGAAGTGCTTTGTGCATACTTTTAGTTGGAAAGAATGTATTTTTTTTTCTTGCAAAAACAGAAGGAAAGAGTGTATTTGTTAAAACTATGCTGTTGACAAACATAAGGCAAGACTCTAAACTATTAGTATGAGGTCAAAGAAATGCTACCGCTTCATAATCTGTTTTGTGTTTTTCAGGTCCCTCTAAGCATGATTTCATTGGCCACATAAATACGTGCTGCGGGTTCCATGTACAGACTTGAGAGAAATACCCTGTAACCTTTAGGCCTCATTGGAGATAGGAATTCATAGAAAATTCGCCAAATCCGTGCTGAGGCCCATAACAAACACAACGACGGCGTCTGGTTTCATGCACTTTAGACTTGTGGAAGTCGTTTTTATTTGGTGGTTCAGGTTTGATGTGTGTTGTAATATGAATGGACGAAGGAATTTGTTGACATCTGTTTTGGTGGCTTTGCCAAAATTACACCAGTAACATTGGAATTCAGTATCATTTTACATCTTCAATTATTTTTTGTTTGTCTTCTTTTTTCCTATTTGAGTGACCAACCCTTTTGTGCCCTCATATATCTTGCTCACGAAGATGCTGCTTGGGTCTCCAGCATCCATCATCCATGCTCTGTGCATTTCCCAGGACCACCACCACCGTTGGTGCTGTTTCCCAGCGCACTGCTTGGCGAGCACGTCAATGCTGATGCAGAGCTGCGGGCGTGTGCGGCCTGGAGGATTGAACAGTGTTCGCCTGCACGTCAAGAATGACACCGAAGAAGATAAATGGAATGAACACTGCAATTGTTGAGCTGCAACATCAAGAATGATACCTATGAAGATGAATGGATTGAACATTGACCAACCCTAACATTAGAGCATAGCATTCTTCCCCTGCCCCAAATCGCGAGGTCGTTTCGCGGCAATGGCTGAGGCAGTTGCCAATGGCAGGCCGCACCGCCTCGAGCACCGTTTCCCTCCCCTCGCGCCGCCAATGACGTCATCAACCCAGCCAACGCGCACGGCCTCCATCCCATGCCCCTGCGCCGCTATCACGAAGGCCTCAGATGAGTCTTCCCCTGCTAGCTGGAACAGAGGAGGCCGCATGCTGGAAGTAGAAGAGGCAGTGGACATGAAAAATTGATGCATTTCGTGTTTTTTTTTTTTTTGACAAAGCAATTGATGCATTTCGTTGTTTCTTCTTGGAGCAGTGGATGCCCGCTTATATGTTATTGCCGGACTTAGTTGTAACCGATATAGGTCACTGAGATATTGTGAGTGGATTGAATTGTAATACAACTCTGTTTAGCAGTGACTCAATCGACTAACAAAATAGGCTCGTATTATAACTAAATATTTTAGTTTACATAATGCATGTCTCTGGTTGGGTTGAACGAGAAGATAGAACCCTAACTCTACACACGAATATTGATTTAACTGTTCGTTCGTTAGATTATCAATAATCAAATCAAATATTACGAATTAATAATCAGATTAATGTTTTGACTTTTAAAAAAAACTTATTTTTCTGATATTATCCTTAATAAATTGATAAAATAGGGATAAGTAGTTTTGGAGTTTAGATATCACATCTATATCGTCGGATCAAACTACTATCTAGTAGTTTTCAAAAACTAATAGCTAGTATTTTGAACAGTAAAACTCCTCGAATATTTACTCTGACGAGCATTGTTGCGTCAGTTTCTAGTATTATACGATTCATTCCTAGCATTGTTGCGTCAGACTCCTTATTAGCACCGCAAAAGCTTGAGCTTGCAAGTCACTGGTCACCCCTATCCACCTTTCCACATCCCTCTTCTAGGAACTCACCGGAGCTATCCCGAGCCACGAAGCCCTAACCGGCCCTCTGTGTGGTCGCTATGAAAGCTGTATCAACATTGACTTTCTACCAGTCTTCCGGCGGTGGTGGTTCCCACCTTACCGCTTGTTGTGCCGTTCCGTAATAAATAACGGAGGTTGATAACGTTAACGGCCACTAAAGAACAAGCAGTTTGTTTTCTTCTGGAGAAGGTCTGTCACTACAAACTCCTATTTTTAGCTACCGTGACTTTGTACCAGTCTTCGTGGTGGACTTTGCTTTCTCATATCTGTTAACAAGAACTGCAACGTTGCAGGTATCTTATTTCTCCACGTGTTGTACCAATATTTATTTGTCATGTACAGTTTTCGTTACAAGAACATCTCCCGTATTGTGTGTGCGGTTCATTCGTGAGTACACTAGCAAGGTCGATGATTTAGTGAAGGATAAAATTGAATCGCAGAAAGAAGAAAAGGCCAAAGAGGAGGAGGAGAAAGATCTTGTTGCTCAGCAGGTAATCTACAGTGCACACACCACATATTTTTTTCAGTAATGTATGCTTAAGCAGTTGGCATGACAAGTTGCCTTCTGTTGTGCAGAACATGTATGCTCAATCTCTTGCCTTGCGCGCTCCATCGACGATGCCTGGTATGGGGGAGTTGTCCACCTCCCATGGGTGGAATGAGCATGCCTCCAATTAGTGTAATGGGTCCTGCAGGTCTGATGCCAGCATTTGGGATGCCTCCAATGGGGAGCTATTGAGTTGACTTTGAGTTTCAGAGGTGTTAGATGGTTCGAGTTTGAAGTTGTTATTTATATTGCTATATATATTACGATAGGATAGGATCAAGATATGATTAGGTTCAGCGTGTGCTGTGCAAAGCTGGTACCATTTGTATAGTGTGATAAATGTTTGTCAAGAATCACTCTCTATCCCTCTCACCCATTCAGCGGCTAGTCTCAGAGACCCATTTGTTTTTATTTATATCGTAAAAATTTAGGTATAGATGCGTGGTGCACTAGAATATGGAAACTTGGGTCTCTGTTTTTTTTTATATGGAGTATATCGTAAAAATTTAGGTATAGGTGCGTGGTGCACTGGAATCGGATCGGAGGAATCAGAATCAGATATACAAGATCGACGACGGATCGGGACGCGCCTTGCCTTTTGCCTTATATATATATATATATATATATATATATGTATACCAAATCAAAGTTGAGATTGATTATCCTCCTTCATATCGCGACACACATCTTCCAATCCAAAAATAAAATAAAACAAAACAAAATAATAATCAGCATGCAACTAGTAGATCATCATCAATCGCCGAGAGAGGCGGCGACGGGTGGGATGATGAAAATGGAGGATCATAATGATCGCATCAGCCTTCTTCCCGACTGCCTCCTGGAGAGCGAGCATTGTGTCCCTCCTTCCACCCAAGGCCGGCGCCCGCACGCAGGTCATCTCCCCGGCGATGGCGATCCATCTGGGCGGCGCACCCGCTCCACGTGGATTTCAGCGACGTGGAGACCTGGGAGGATCTAGGCGGCCGCTTCCTGGACGACCGTTCCCTATCACCATGGCCCGATCCGGCGCTTCTCCATCATCGCTTATCCTGACAACATGAGACCAGCCTGGGTCAGGACCCTACTACTCGAGCGCAAGGTCAATTCCCTCACATTGAAATTCGGCCGCGAAGGGTTCAGGCCGCATCTGCCCATGCTGCCGGCGGCATCGACGACGACGCTCCGCCACCTGGAGCTCCGCTTCTGCACCCTTTCTCCTCCTGCTGCTGCTGAAAATGACAACAATAGGTCTGAAAATAGTGATTCATCCTCCTCCTTGTTATTTCCCTTTCTCGAGTGCCTGCGTCTGGGCTGGGTGGAATTCTCCTCATCATCAGTCGTCTCCTCGGACACGGCAACGGCACTCGCCACTCTGCTCGACGGCTGCCCTGCTCTACGTGAGCTGAGCCTCCAGAACATGAATGGCCTCCGCCGCATCGCGCTCCGCTCCCGCACTCTGCTCACCGCCTGCATCATCAGCTGCCACGACCTCGAGGAGCTCTGCATCATCACTCCTGCTTGTCTCGTCCCCACACTCACTTTCCACTACATGGACCTCTGCCGGATAAAACTCGAGATCCCCTCCTCGCCCTCCTGCATTCAAGAGACCGGCCTCACCATACAAAGTCTTAATCGCTTGATTTCAGCATCGACTTTGACTCGGCTAACAAATTAAAGGAGGCTGCCCGCATCTTAACCTTATTCCCGCGTCTCTGGCGTTTGCAGATTCAGGTAACTATTTCTTTTTCTTTTTTACTCAAAAAATTTTTTTATATAATAATAATCATGTATGTATATATAGAATTAATAATTAATGTCGTTGTTGGCATGCAGTGCCTTGTGCAATCAAAGTACAAAGGGTGTTATAGAGGATGGCCACCACCGCCTGGGACATTAGAAATAAGCCACCACCTTACGCACGTGCTGCTTCAAGGCTACTGCGCCACCAGAGGAGAGCAAGAGTTTGCAACCTTCCTCGTGTCTCATGCCGTGTCTCTCACTTCGATGCTCATGATCCACTCCCACCACTGGAGTCCCAAAACTATAGAAAGCCACAAGCGCACAATCTGTACAAGGGGTGTTGCTTCCTCAGTAGCCCAGCTTCGCTTCACCAAACTAGAAAAGAAACCACAGCCATCCAACAACAAGCCCGTCGTCCAACATGGTATCATGGCAACTTACCTGCATACCACGCCTCTTGTCTAGTGTGACGACGATACTTGTGTTTTCTTTCTTTCGGAACAAGGAGCAACATATATATGTGCATCACTGGTCTTTTCATTTAAAATCTTTCTTTCTCAACTAGCTCGAAGCAAGATAGAACCGCCATGGATAACATATAATTCAAACGTATGATTATGATTAACTAAATTGCAGAGCAAATTAAAGCTCAAAAGTCACTACTAGTAGAAATCACAACATATATGACGTTTTATTTTTTGTGGTGAAATTTCTATGGCGAATTTATGGCACAAATGAATTCGTACAAAATGGGACATCATGGTTGTTTTTCTATGACAAATCATTTTTTTTATCATACATGAGCCATGTTCTATGATGCAATTTCAGAACGTCACTGCCAAAACATCATAGATGTATACATTTCTACTAGTGAGTGTGCATGACTAATTGACTACCCAAACATCATAGATGCATTTTTCAGAATGACGCTTTCGTTATTCCCGTTTCAGAATGACACGTCACTACCCAAACATCATAGATGCAGTTTCAGAATGACATGTTCGTTAGTCCCGTTTAAGATGACATTGCCACGTTGCCGAGCCTACAAGAGCTCAAACCTCACTCCACTTTTTATTCCAGACCCCATCCGCTGCAATACCTCACGTAAAAAAAAAAATACTTTGAACTGTGTGTGGAAAGCTTGAAGAATAGTGTGGGCTTATTTACATGATTCAATCCTTGATTAGATTTTTTTTGTGTTAACAGGAAGTTATCATATGCGCTTATTTCTACACCAATAGATTTTTTAAAAAAGTGATCTCACGGTACACCAATAGCTATTATGAGCCCATTCTATGCTTGGTGGAGGCAATGACCCTATCAAAGACCAAAAAGAAGCCGGGTTTAAAGCGCAAGGGCAAAGTAGTTACCAAAATCAAAAATTTCATCGACCACCACACCAGCGTCTGTCTTTACCTACGATAGCATGAGGAATCAGACTCAAGGACCAGACAGAGCAGCTCAAGTCCACTAGCAGGTGCTGCTGTCAAATTATTTACTTGTTGTTGGTGTAAATAGCGAGAGAAGGGGGTGTGTGCTGAGAGTGCAACACGCCAGAAAAACTTCCAAATTATAACATGGTATTCAGAGCCGGTAGGGTTAGGGTTAATCGTCGCCGCCATGATTCATCGCCGTCGAGGGCTACGGTCGGCCGACGGGCGTGAGGCACGCAGGTGGCAAGCGACCGAGCGGCTGCGCGAGCGCGCGGGCGTAGGCGCAGGAACAGGCGCACGGGCGGTGCGTGAGCAGGCGCGTGCGGCAGGCGTGCGCGGAGTGCGGAGCATGCGCGGGTGCTGCGCGCGGTCTACTGGGTGCTGAACTCTTGCAGGACTAAGGTAAGGACAGAGGACTGTTGGAGCTGTTCAGTTTGATGTTGGATTGCTGACGGAGTTGTGTTGTTGAACGAAGAAAGGGGCAAGTAATTGATTGTGTGGAAGAAGCCTGGTTCAGTTGAATTTTCTCTGGCTTGAGGATGGTGAGTCCAGAGAAGATTGCTGCTAAGAAGGCAGAAGCTGAGGCTGCTAAGTCGGTGAAGGGAGCAGCAGGTGATAGTGGGAGTGATTCACTGCTTACAAAAAGTGAAATGAGAAGCGAAATGAGATGCATGATTCAGGAGCTTATGGGTATGGGTCTGATTGGTTCCAAGGTGGCAGCCGGACTACTTGAGTTAAAGCTAGAGCTTGTACCAAATGATGTTAAGTTAGAGGGCAGCAAAAATTATTTGAGCTGGCCCAGAAGAGTGCAGGTGCTCTTAGGTACAAGAGGGTTGGAACAATATTTGGAGGATAATTATGTTGAGCCAGTTGATAAGCTTAGCATTGAATGGAAGGTGTCGCATACCACTAACTCTATCATAGTGGCATGGTTGTTAGCATTTATATCCCCCTTTATGAGTATGATGGTAGAGGCTATGCGCACTGCAGAACAAATATGGAGATTCTTGAGCAACATGTACTCTAGGAAAGGACATGTGATTATGATGATGGGAATTCAATGTAAGACAGATGCAGTGAAACAAGCAGGAAGACCAGTGGAGCAATATGCTAGTGAACTTCAATACTTGAGCATCATGTGGAGTCTCCATCCGAAGGGGAGCATAGTGGTCATACCACTAACTCTGTCATAATGGCATGGTTGTTAGCATCTATGTCCCCCTCTGTGAGTATGATGGTAGAGGCTATGCGCACTGCAGAACAAATATGAAGGTTCTTAAGAAACATGTACTCTAGGAAAGGACATGTGATGATGATGATGATGGAAATTCAAAATAAGGCGGATGCAGTGAAACAAGCAGGAAGACCAGTGGAGCAATATGCTAGTGAACTTCAATACTTGTGGGGGGAGTTAGACCACTATGCTCCCCTTCGGATGGAGACTCCACATGATGCTCAAGTTGTTCAAAAATGGGTAGAAGATAGGAGGGTTACCTAGTTTCTGAGAAACTTAGATCCTGAGTTTGAGAGTAGGAGGGCTGCCTTTTGTCACCATGAGAGCGTTCTTACTCTAGGAGGCTATTTCAGCCATGGTCAATGAAGAGAGCAGACGTCAAGTGATGGGAAGTAACAATCCCATAAAGCCAGCTTATGTTGCCATTGATGACAGAGAATGTTATAATTGTGGGGAAAAGGGACACCTGAGCTACAATTGTCCTAACCCAAAAGGTAATGGTGGCCGGAGTGGGACTCGTGGAGGTCGTGGCAATGCTCGTGGTGGCTATGGAGGAGGTCGTGGCAGCCATGGTGGAGGCCGAGGAAGAGGCCATGGCAGCCCTAGGGACAATGTGGCTACCACTGAGGAAGCTTCATCCATTACTCTCATAGGAGAGCAAGTCAAGCAGTGGGAGCAGTGGCAGAAGGGCAAGGCTTCAGCTGATCTAGTGGCTGAAAACTCCAACAACTTTGGTAACTTAGCCAACTATGCCCAAATAGGCAAAGGTACTCAGGCACATGAACTTGCATTTTCATGTAGACATGACATAGAGTGGATCATAGATTCAGGAGCATCCAAGCATGTCACAGACATATCTAGTTCTTTCAAAACATACAATCCTTATAGCCATTTAGAGTATGTTCAAATTGATGATGGCACATCCCAACTTATCCATGGTGTAGGGTCCATAGAGTGCACACCATCCCTTAGTGTATCATCTGTTCTGCATGTTCCCTCTTTTCCTGTCAACCTTATCTCTGTTAGCTCAATCATTGATCAGTTCAAATGCATAGTAATATTTGATGAAACATCTTGTGTCTTTCAGGAGAAGGGGACCGGGAGGAGGATTGGAATTAGAGTCAGGCATAATGGGTTATGGTTCATCAATCATGAAGAGTCAGCGTTAGCAACAGCTGCAGAAGGAGATGTGATGAGGATCATGCTACTTCATTGTCGGTTAGGACATGTATCTTTTGAAAACTTAAGTCGGATGTATCCTGCTATGTTTAAGGGAGTGGATAAAAGTAGGTTTGTATGTGATGCATGTGAACTTGGCAAGCACACAAGATCCACATATCCTAGTATTGGTCTTTGAAGTTGTGAACCTTTTATTCTAATACATTCTGATGTCTGGGGTCCCTGTTCAGTTACCTCTGTGAGTGGTGTTAGGTGGTTTGTCACCTTTATTGATTGCTATTCTCATATGACTTGGATCTATATGCTTAAGCATAAGAATAAGGTGTTTCAATGTTTTCAAGATTTTCATGAGATGGTTGCTAATCAGTTTAATGCAAAGGTTAGAATCATTCGCACTAATAATGGAACAGAGTATGTGAATAATGAATTCAGATCATATATTTCTGATCAAGGGGTTATTCATCAAACCACCTGTCCTGGGACTCCACCACAGAATGGTGTTGCGGAGAGGAAGAATTGCCATTTATTGGAAGTGACCAGGTCTCTTATGTTTCAAATGAATGTACCTAAGTATTTATGGAGTCAAGCAGTGATGACAGCCACATACCTCATCAACCGCATGCATCCAGAATCCTTGGTATGAAATCACCTGCTGAGTTATTGTTCGATCGACAAGACTTTCAAGTTCCTCCTAAGGTTTTTGGCTGCATTTGTTTTGTGAGGGATCATCGGCCTACAGTAGGTAAATTGGATCCTCAAGCTATCAAGTGTATATTTATTGGATATGCACCCGCATAGAAAGGATACAAATGTTGGGACCCCATTGGCAGGAGATTACTTGTGAGTATGGACGTGACATTCCGTGAGACAGAGCCATACTATACAAAGAAAGGGGATCTCGACCAATTTCTAGAAGAGCTCTCTCTAGTCATTGGAATTGACTGTAGTGAGGGGGAGGATGATTATGCCCAAAGTAGTGGTGTAGCGAATAGAACTACAAGAGAGGTGATTGTTGGTGACGCGGTTCCACAAGATGTGAATGAAGTGGTGATTTCGGACACGGTAACTGAGGAGGAGGGAAGTGGTGAAGATGACAGGGATGACGGTTCAGGCAATGAACCGCAAGAGGAGGTGGAGGATGAAGTTGCGATTGTTGGGACAATTCCATGTCCCACTAGAGAAGAGATGAATGAGAAGAAGGGTGAGAAAGAACCAATAGTGTATCAACAGAGGAAGACTAAGAAGCAGGGGGAGCAACCACAACCTGAACTATCTGAGACTCCAGTTCCATTCCAATCCTTGGACCCCTCTCCATCAAGCTCATTGACTCTGACTGGTAATATTTCTCCCACCCTTGAACATATAGAATTGCCTCTTGCACAAGGTAGAGATCCTAGAATTAATGCTGGAAAACCTCCTCCATGTTATGGCTATGAACATGACATTGCTAATTACATTTCATATTCTAGTGTCTCTCCTACATATAGGACTTTTATTGCATCATTACAGGCAGTGTCTATTCCAAAGGATTGGAGGTGTGCTAAGCAAGATTCAAAGTGGAAGGATGCGATGAAAGAGGAGTTGCTTACTCTTCAAAAGAACAAGACATGGGAACTTGTTCGCCTTCCGGAAGGAAAGAAGGCGGTTGGTTGTAAGTGGGTCTTTACTGTGAAGCAGACCCCAGAAGGAAAGGTGGACAGGTATAAGGCGAGATTGGTTGCAAAGGGATATAGTTAGACATACGGTATTGACTATGATGAAACCTTTGCACCTGTGGCAAGGATGAGCACGGTGAGGACTTTGATCTCATGTGCAGCCAACTTTGATTGGCCCCTTCATTAGTTGGACATAAAGAATGCGTTTCTTCATGGTGACTTACAAGAAGAGGTATATATGGAGATTCCACCTGGATTTGCAAATGATCAAACTTTGGGTAAGGTTTGCAAATTAAAGAAGTCACTCTATGGCCTAAAACAGTCACCGCGTGCATGGTTTGATAGATTCAGACGAGTTGTGTGTGATACGGGTTACTCTCAATGCAATGGAGATCACATAGTGTTTTACAAACATAAAGGCTCGTGTATCACTATCTTGGCAGTGTATGTGGATGATATAGTGATAACGGGAGATGATGTTGCTGAGATCAAAGAACTGAAGGGAAGGCTAGGGGGAGCCTTTGAGGTAAAGGATTTTGGCCCACTCCAATACTTTCTTGGGATTGAGATTGCCCGATCACCTAAGGGTATTATCCTCTCTCAAAGAAAGTATGTACTTGATCTATTGGAGGAGACGGGAATGCTTGGGTGTCGTCCATGTGGTTCACCCATTGATAGAAATCATCAAATTTGTGCTCAATTAGGTGATCCTGTTGATCGAGAAAGGTACCAAAGACTAGTTGGTCGGTTGATTTACCTATGTCACACAAGACCTGATATTTCTTATGCAATGAGTGTAGTGAGTAGGTATATGCATGACCCAAGAACTGGACACATGGATGTGGTGTATCAAATTCTAAGGTATTTGAAAGAAACTCCAGGCAAGGGGTTGTGGTTTAAGGCAAACCAACACCTGAATGTGGAAGGTTATTGTGATGTTGATTGGGCAAGCCGCAAGGATGATCGAAAATCCATATCTAGATATTGTGTGTTTGTTGGAGATAATCTTGTTTCATGGCGAAGCAAGAAGTAGGTGGTGGTGTCCCGGTCTACTGCGGAGGCCGAATATAGAGCAATGGCATTGGCTCTATGTGAAATGATATGGCTAAAGGTTCTTCTAAAGGAGCTCCAAGTGTTAAAGAATGAGAGTATGTTGCTACAGTGCGATAATGTAGCTACAATTAATATTGCAAACAATCCAGTGCAGTTTGACCGAATGAAGCATGTGGAGATTGATAGGTTTTTTATCAAGGAGAAAATAGATAGTGGATTTTTAAAGCTCGTGTATGTTAAGTCGCGTGATCAGGTAGCTGATTGTCTTACAAAAGGTTTAGATCCTAAGGATAATTAGTTGGTATGTAACAAGATGGGCATGTTAAATATCTTCAACCCATCTTGAGGGGGAGTGTTGGTGTAAATAGCATATTTATAAGGGACCTATTTGCATAGTGTGGAATAGAAGAGAGAATGGGATGTGTGCTGAGAGTGCACCACACCAGAAAAACTCCCAAATTGCAACACTTGTCTGTTGCTATGTATTTCCATCCAAATGTCAAATGCTCTTACCAATTTGGTTGGTTTTCAGTGCTTTTCTTATCAGTAACAACAATTCATGTCATGTTACAAACAGTTAAATTATGTTTTCCGAGCTGAGCAACACAACATACACTACTCTGTAGAGAAGAACATCATGCTAGTTAACTACAAATGTACCAGCAAACTTTGTTATGCTAACTCTGACCAATGTTTTATCACTACCAGCAAATTTTATTATGCTATCCTCCACTATATAGGGGACTGACATGTTGGTGAGACTACTTTTAGGGGTGACGATTTTGGGAAGAAAAAGATGTGCAGTGTGCCAGTTGAACTCTTTCGTGATGGCAAATAGACTACTTATGTTGTGACTTTTAGCTCACACATATATTTTTATCCCCAGGATATTTCTTGCCGGAAAGAACGTCATGCAGATGGCACTGTTGGACACTCAGCTGCTGATAAAGCTAAAACAGGCCTCCATAAACTTTTTAAGGGGCTTGATCATATTTTTTTAGACAGTGATATCCAACACCAATAAAAAGAGGTTTTGATGTACTTTTCTGTATATTTAAGTTCCTTCATGGTGATACTGGACTATTCTTGTTCAGTCACAAATACAAAATGATAACAAATGTTATACACTTGTCACATAATAATTAATTAAAGTTCAAGACATCAAATCTTTGTGCACCGCATAATTTGATCACTATTTTCCATTGTAACATTTCATATGATGAAACGATGGAGAAAATAACCTCCGCTCCACAGATACAGAAATTTAGTGAAAAAAGTGAGGCGCCTCACAGAAATCAGCAAAGGAGAAGCATCATAATGTTCTACAAACTCATAACTAGGATCACTGAAACATGTACCCACATACTTAAGAACCATCTCTGGGCTCTCATCAAAGTCCTCTAAACATCTCCGACTCCACCAAGGTCCTTTCTATTTCCTGGATGTTGTGCAGATTCATAGAAATTAGCAATAGTTAACATACCAAAGCACAGAGAAAAAAAAACTATGAGTTTTCTAACAAAATGAGATTACACGCCAAAATTAAGCACATCTCCGGTTGACATCATAACCCCACCAAACTAAAGCTCTCTATGGTAGAGATCTGGCTTCTGATATCCTTTTCTTAAATTCTCTTTGTTCGTTAAATGGATCCTAATGTGAATCATCATTTGTGCAACTGTTACACTAGTTTTTTAATTTCTAATCTTGAAAGTGTACGTGGGAGATACAAAGGTGATTCAGATGGGGAAACAATATTTTAGGTGATTCACCGGAATCACCACCCCCTCCCCGACATGCTACCTAAACAATTGCACAAAGCAACTTTGATTCACAGGCAAAATGCATCCACAGTGAGAACAATAATTTAGAAAAGAAATCAAATAATATGGAACCCTGCCAAACATGTCCTAGATATAGTGGTAAATAGCGATTGAGTGCTAAATTGCAAGATACACTATTACACTGAATGCCAAACAGTAAGATATCTAACATGCACTTATTTGCTCATCTGACAGATTTTCGCAATAATCGAATACGTTAAATTAATACCTGGTGTCTGTGCAGTTTGAGCTCCAAAATAGTTTGCGAGTGCATCCCTGGCTTCAATATTTCTTTTTATAGACTCATGGTGCTGTACAAATAGGTTACGCATCTTCACACATTCGTACGTTACCGCTTGAAGAATCTCCTCTTCCCTTTTCAGTCTTGCCTTAGAAGCAGCATCACGGTTGTCAATGGTCGTATCCAATGCTGGCAACACCCATCCATACATGTAAATCACGTTACCGAGCATCATGAAGGAAGCCAATTTTACGTACCATGGCTTCGTTTATGCTGAAATGAAAAGTGCAAGTGAGAAATTCTAATGATAAGGTACAGTTATATCATTGAATCCGTTATGGCTCTCAAAATTTCGAACAAGAACTCATACCAGTCCCAATTGCGGACAACTTTCTTGTTCTGAGTAGGATCCTGAAAAAATAATACATGCATATTGAACAACATAGTCAAAAGAAAACTCAGGCCCACAGGTCAGGAAGAAATGCGAGGAGGCGACTCGCGCTTCCCTCCCGAACCCCCACCTCACCAGCAAATCGACAGCCGCCGGCGGCGGCGACGCGGCCGGTGGCGGCCAGCGGCGGCACCCAATAATGTCTGTCTGCAGCCACAAACCCTCCAAAAAAACCAGTTCCTCTCCTCCTCCCTCTGTTCTTCCCCACTCTCATGCGCTCAAAGCTCCAACATCGCCGGTGCTCCTCCGGCCAATTTTGGCCATCCGATGGCCAGATCCGGCAGTCCTTAGCATGGATCCGTCAGTCCCAAGGACGGATCTAGTGCTATTCGAACTTCACTGCGACCGGGTGGGCCCTGACAGCGACAGCACGGGCGGCTCGAGAGCGTGCTAGGGCTCTAGATCTCAAGCCCAACAACGACGTCGCCCGGGTTGGCACGGAGCAAGGCAACTTCATTCGGCTACTCGGGTCTTCCCGTCGACGACCATTTCGATGGGCGGAGGCTCGGCCCGCTGCTGGCGGTGGCGTTCGGTCGCCGTCCGACTCCAAGCGCGCCCGATGACGCAGGATCTACGCGGAGGCAGGCCCGCAAACGACCGGTGCGACATCGACAAGACTGGATCTGCGTTGGCCGTGAGCCCCGAGTGGCTGTAGTTGCTGGCGGAGATTGGCAGAAGGTCTCAGGTAAAAACCTAGCACCAGCACCCTGTCGGTGCCGGCGGCGGCGACGCTCGTGGGCGTCGTCCATCTTGTCGGAGACGTCGCTGCGAGTGCTCTGCCACATCCTTGTCGGTTCCGGACCGTGTTACAACTCATCTGTCGCACAGGCCATGCATGGTGCGCGGACCGTGCCCCTGCTTTTGCTCCATGGTGACAGCGTGGTGTTGGCTCTGGTGTTAGGCTGGTCCCATCTGAGGCAGATGCGTGCTCGCTGGTCAAGACGATTAAAGTTTCAGAAAGCTATTGTTGGTGCGTCCGCTTGTTGCGGGGCACTAGGCGAAAGCTTATGGCGACGATGACGCCTATGGGCGCCATGTTCCTTCTAGGAGGCATTGCTCAGGTGCCCCGGCAATGGCGCTAAATCGGGGATTGCTAGTTTTCTAATTTCCTGCTTATGGTTCCATTGAGTATGTCTACTCTGATGCTATCTCTACTACTCTCTGGTTGTGTTGCTTCATCATATGCCGGGTTGACGAGACTATGATCCTCTCTTAGATCTCCGCGTTCTCCCCTCGGTGATGCTTCTCCTTTGAGGTTTCCTCCTCTCAAATGGCATTGGAGTTAACGCTGATTGGAGCCTGGATGGACATCTAAAATGATACACATCACGATCATCGTCTGGCTTCTGACTCTGTGCTTAACGGTCACGTGGACTGGAGAAGCTCGAAGCAGTCTCGCTCAGTGGTGACTTAGGTTGGGTTGGCAGTTGGTCCTTGTTCTGTTTGTTAGTGTGTGCTTGTGCATGATGTAATCCCTTCTCACCCCCTGCTGGTGTATCAATGTTTCTTGGCGAACGGCGCCATTCATTGTACTCTTAGCACTCTGCCATATAAATATTCAATGAAAATCTAATTCAGGTGGGGATGCTCCCTGCCCCCCCCCCCCCCCCCCGGTGACCTGTCAAAAAAAACATAGTCAAAAGAAAAGGCTAATAACAAAATACAAGGCTGTAATACAATTCATTACACAAAACTACCATTATATATCTGGTTCTATGCCACAGGAATCTGCCGTTTCATTTTAGGATATCGTTTCATTCTGAATAAATCAAAGTATTATATTGCAGCGCTGCAAAGAGGCTTTTAAATACTTGAATTGAACAATGCTCAATTGACAGATCCAGGATAAGAAAACATAAGCAGAATTACATGACGAAATAGAAAATCTAGGAACATACCTTGTTGTTGGAACCAGCAGGGGAGGAGCTAAACGGGCGAGAAGAGCATCTTGAAAATCCTGGGTGGCGGCCATGATGAATTCCTGGCGCAGCAAGACGATGTTGCAGCGGCGGTGCGCGTGCCAACTTGCTCGCCACAGATCGAAGCAGCCCTGCTATCCCGGTTGCTGCCATGGCCACTACCGACTGATCTACGGATCTTCAGGGGGGGCAGATTCGAAAGTGGAGAAGAAGAGGATCTCGATAGGACGTCCGTCTTGGTGTCGAGAGGGTTTCGATGGATTTCTGAGTATTTATTTCTCGGGAGACGAAGATGATTAACGCACGTTATTACCGGAATACAACTCGGGAACTAGGTCTTCTGTTCGTAGTAGGTTTGGAAGTGACAGAAGATCGCATAGAAATTAAACAAGGTGGCTTTCGATCATCGGATGTCTTTCACAGCGCCGCCGCGGTATTACTTCGGATAGCTTCGTGCGAAGCAACTGCTTGACTCACGATCATGGCGCCACCTCCAAACGTGTAGGGGTGTTGGTTAAAATAATTCTAAAAAATCACAACGAAGCAGTGGCACAGCTGGATTTACAGCGTTTATTTTATAACTCAGGAAAGGACAGCAACTTGGCCTGTTTGGATGTCCTAGCATTTCAAAACCACGGTTTTGGAAAACCAAAGTATTTTATGGACAAGGCGTCAAATACCGGAGTTTGTTATAATCAAAGTTTTTTATGGTATTTCAAAAACTTTTATGTGTTTGGCAATTGTAGTATTTAGTGCAGTCGTTTGTCTTTATAAATGAATATGAATGAGTATATGCTAGTGCTATCTAATAAACATAAACGCAACAAAGAAATAAAGCAAACTTGATATTGTGTGTGTTGAGTTTGTGCAGCCTTGAATATGGATGTTCTATCGTTATATATAGGCTTCTATGTTATCCAATTGACACAGTTTAAAATGCACGTACGCTGCAGCAAATGGTAGCACTATAGCAGGCACAAGGTAGGGACGGTTTTCTATTTTATAAGAAAGATGGACACGTTGAATTAGTGCTAAACATAACAGTTGAGCTCATAGGCAGAACAATACGATACAAGACGTAGCTCGGTTTTAAGAAAAAAAGGTCGTGAGTGGATTTTTTGAAACTCCAAAAATACCATGGTATTGGAAAAACTATGGCTTACAAAACTTTGTTGTTAATTGCATCCAAACACCTCAAAGTTTTCAATACTATGATATTTTTTAGAAACCATAGTATTCTACTAAAACTTCAAAAATGCTTTGCATCCAAACCATGATATCCTGCTACCCGGGCAGAGTCTATAATGTAGTCCTTCCTTGATTAAAAGAGGTGGTGTCGTCGGCCCAGCCCTCCTACCTGTATTTTGCCTCTGTTTTAAGTGAGTCCAATTCTGCAGTACGCTCCGTGCAGCAGGTTTGGGATTTTTTTTTCTTCTGTTAAAAGCCATCATCAATAGAACAGATTATTCTGAAAGATAAATAACGCATGAGATGCTACTACCGACCAAAGTAAGCGGTGATCACTTGTGCTTTAGTGAATCGGCTGAGCCCATTCTCATAGGTGCTTTGCAAAACAGTTATCAAAATAATTACGATTCTTGTCCTTAAAATAAAAAAATATAACATTTTTGTATTATACATAATACTTTGCACGCTATATAAAAATTCTATGTGATGACTTATTTGATCCATTTATAAGTCAAACTATTTGATCCATTTATAAGTCAAAACTAACACTCATTTAGTCAAGAATATAAAGACAAACACATGCATTTCATATCATATACTGGTAAAAAAAATGCAAGACACCATATTGTGTTCATACACAAACCGGACCAGCAGGTCGAGTACAACCGCTACTGTGCTGTCATACTCGTCGCCAGCACCATACCGACAAGCTGGTTACTCCAAAAAAATAAGCAGATATATGTAATCAAATTTTTTTGAAAACCTATTATTTTAAAATTATCAAATATCTAAATCCGTGATAACGTACGAATACTTTGCTAGTAACAGATTAAAACAGGATGAACCTCATCACTGACCAACAGCATTAAGTTACATACACTAAAACTACCACTAGACAAAAACAAAAGGATGTTCATCGAAGAAGGTTTCACCGATCCAGATTACAAAACTCTCACAAATCTCCATGCATATAAGAGGCCCACAGCGCGCAGCTAACACGAGTACACGACCATAGGGTGTTCGTCGAAGCAGTAGACAATTTCACCCATCCTGTTTTATATTACAAAATTCGCTCAAAAATGCAAGTTTTATATTACAAAACTCGTTCACATCTCCCATGCAGATAAGAAGAGGACAGGCATTGAAAAGCTAAGTTACAAATAGCCCTCTGAATTTAGCAAACATAAATCAACAAGAGTTTAAAAATGCACCTCTATTAAGCACTTCTCAGAGGACCGAGCGTTAGCTCGGTTGGTCAGTTCGCTGGTGTGTGAACGACCGGTCGTGGGTTCGATCCTCGGATCAACCATTAGCCTTACCGCTGCACTGTCGAGGATCAACCATTAGCCTTACCGCTGCACTGTTGCAACACGCGGTACTGTAGCGCGCACAGTGCGTAACACTGTTGCAGCGTATAGTGCTGCAGTGCGCACAATGTAGATAAAAAAATCCCCTCGTTCTCTCTAGTCAAAGCACAGGTAAAGACTTACGCCACAGCTCACAAGGTCAGCTGAGTCCCTGTGTATGGTTAGGAAGGAGGTTCGGAAGGTTTTCTCGATCTGCGTGAAAAGGCTCTTCTTCTTAATGTAATGACGTCGGGGGTGGCTCTTCCCCCGACAGGTCAAGTTTTTTTTTAAACACTTCTGAAACAAAATACATATTCATGATGCATTGCTAAATTTGCAAAGAACACAATTCACTAGAGGGAAAAAAGGCCAGGTCGTAGTACATGATTGTTGAGAGAGAGACAGAAAGAGGCAGAGAGAGAGGTGGCAAATGGATTTTCTGAAACAGCAAAAATGTGGTATTTAGCGTTGAAAAATTAGAGCACAATTCACTGGAGAAAAAAAAAAGGATATTCCGTTCCTTTTATACACTAATCCATATAGTATAGATGTGGCTCATGTAAAACAACCGTGTACATTCCCGTTTCTGCATTTTTGTACTCATCACTACTAGTACCGTGTAAATTAAGATTCATTGCTTCATTTTTCTTACGAAGATGATTCTATGATTGAATTCAGTTTAGCATTTACCTCACTGGTGGTATCTCTCTCCGCCATATCTCAACGAAATAGAAAGCAGAGTTCTCATACAATTCATATACTGCACGCACAAGCTGAAAATTCATATACTGGTGGCATATCTTTCGTAGCCATATCATCCAGAACGGTGGCCTCGTTGACTTACTCTCCAACAGTCATAGCCGCCATATTCTGACATATCCAACATCAAAAAGGATCCAGTCTGGTCTATTCTACTCACGCGCACATGAATATTCACTGTCAACTTGGAACGCACACGTGTTCCACAACCACCAACAGATGTGCAACACAGTAACTTTAGCGGAAGGATCACATGACCGCGTTGTTCCAGAACTGGTGTTTTACTCTATAGACACAGGCTACAGCTACACCACAAAAATTAAAACGGTACAATCAAACATTTAGACATAAGTACCATGCCTGCTGAGCAGAACTGTTAACAATACACGCCCCCAAAAATAAAAGGGAATCATTAAAACTCTTAGGCCGTATAGAAAAATAAGTAACATACATTGTTTGTCTGCTAACTGCGCCACTGTGGCAGTAAGTGTACAAGCAAAATGTCTACACAAACTTATCACACTATACAAATGGTACCAGCTTTGCACAGCCCACATTGAACCCAATCATCCTGATCTATCCCATCATAATATATAGAAAAATAAGTAACAACCTCAAACTTGGCTAGAGATTTTCACCTGCCAAAATTGTCCTGGTACCAAAAGAATATTAATTGGAACAAGAAATCATCTACAGCTCCAAGGATGCATCTAGAATCTCAGGTTCTACTTCCGCTTAAACTGAAATGTTCAAATCATCTAACACCTCTGAAAGTCAACTCAATAGCTCCCCATTGGAGGCATCCCAAACGCTGGCATCGGACCAGGACCCATTGGCGGCATACCCATTCCACCCATTGGAGGCATGCCCATTCCACCCATGGGAGGCGGAGGACCGCCCATACCCGGCATCGGTGGAGCAGGCAAGGCAAGAGGAAGCAACTGAGCATACATATTCTGCACAACAACGCAACTTGTCATGCCACCTGCTTCATCAGCTTAAATAAGTTGTCACTGAAACAAATGTGCTGGTGCACTGTAGATTACCTGCTGAGCAACAAGATCTTTTTCCTCCTTCTCTT
This sequence comes from Eleusine indica, assembly GCA_030378355.1. NCBI lineage: Eukaryota > Viridiplantae > Streptophyta > Magnoliopsida > Poales > Poaceae > Eleusine > Eleusine indica. The sequence continues at coordinate 56,029,915 of CM059494.1, forward strand.
TGGCCTTCTCTTCTTTTTGTGACTCAATTTTGTCCTTTACTAAATCATCAACCTTGCCGGTGTATTCACGAATGAACTGCACACAGCAGAGGGGACGTTATTATAACAAAAAACTGTACATAATAAATGAATGATGGAAAAACTTGGAAAGAAATAAGATACCTGCAACAGATATGGGAAAGCAAAGTCCATCATGTTGTTCATCCACGCAAGCTCAAGAGCAACATCTGGCCGAATCAAGTCATAACAAATGAAGAGACAAGAAGCAAAGCATTCTTTCTTCCCCTGCATTACAAACATGGACATACATTTACTAAGCAGAAATGCAATGGGGCAAACAATTACTACTATTATCCTTATCTATGCACATTAAGTTTGCCTATCTTTGGGCTCCTATACACTGCATCTTACCATAAATACCATTCACAGACGGCATTCAGAAAATTCAGGCTACTGAGGTATTGATAGGTAAAAAACATAATTGGGAATTCTTCAGAAAACAATGTATGAGTTTAGACATTATTTGTGTGCCATACTCATCATTCATCACGAAAAATGTAGCACGACAACGTGGAAATAGAACGAGTTCAAAACAAACCTGCTCGATAAAGTAGACAAGCAAGTCCTCTGAGAGCTCACGGTCACCAGACTGAGAGCATGTCTCCATGCAGTCCTTGTACATGTTGTCTTTTTTCGAAAGAGCAATGGATTGCTTCCATCTACCTGCCTTCTTGTAAATGTAGGCAGCTATTCTCCTCATCTCAAGCAATTCATGCTTCTCAAGCTGCTCAACAAATGCATAAACAGTTATTTAATTAAAAGCGATTAAGCAAAAACAGAAAGCATAGCACAGTTATCAACTCCACTTTTACCTTCTGGGCAAGACCTATCTGATCAAAGTTATCATGCATATCAACTGATTCACGGAGTCTCTCGTAGTCTTCCTCTTCAACATAAAGTTCATTCAAAGCTTCATTCACAGCAGAGACATTGTTACTCTGAACTGCAACCATATAAGGCTTCACAAGATGCAACTGACCAGCCTGTTCAAAGAGTAGCATAAGAGTTAAAATTTGGAATGAAACTTAAAGCAGTGATTCCATGTGCAGAAAGAAAATTAAGCTTTCATTCAGATACAAACCTTCCGCATTATGTCCACAACTCTAGTATGATCCAAACGAAGTGCAAGCACATTTAGCATATCATTTATGAGATCAGGGTGCTCTTGCAGATAGAAGTGCACTGCCTTGTAGTATAGCTCAACATTTGCAACTTTAACACAAACATCCTTGAACTGCATATGATCCCACGCATCAGGAGAGTGATTCATAATGGTGGTAGCAGCATTGTCGAACTCATCATACTGTATGTATAGGTATGTGAGTTCTTTCCAGTGCTGTTGTTCATCACATGCCCGGATAAGCTTAGGAATGTTGAGACGGGTAGAGAAAAGTTTTATGTGTTCCATCAGCTTCTCATGGCGATATCTAGCATACAGAACTCCCAACTCTGTAAAGATGCCCATGTGTGCACGTTCAAGTCCAAGACCACTCTCCATGAGAGAGATAAGTTCACTGAAGCATCCTCTGTTTTGGTAATATTCACTGACTTCTTCCAAGTCATCAACCTAGAAAAAAAATTATGTCAGAACTCAGAAGTAGATTATTGAAGCTTTCTAAGAGACTATAACAAATACAAGTTCAGTGCCCTTATATACCTGGACAATAATGTTGAGACCACATATTTGTGCAAGACGGAACTCCTCAGCATCAACACAAGCAAAGCAGACTTCTTTCCATGTTTTAGCACTGTTAGCCTTGCGAGCAGCATCCACAGCACCTTGGAACTGCTTCAGCTTAACCAGGGTAACAGCCAGCTTAGCCCAGTTTGAGATGAAGGCATAGATGATCTTTGCAGCTTCATATAGTTCTTCATCATACAGACGGTCACCGACATTTTGGAGGTTGGCAACATTTGGCATAAGAATGAACTCTTCAATGTCACTGAGTCTGTCAATCTTAGCGTATGCAAAGATGAGTTCTCCATCAACTTTGGGCTCCCTTGCTTTCTGCCTTACCATCAGAAGATATTTAACTAAATCATCATATACATTGGCCTCCTCCGCAGCACGGATGACATCAAGGAAATGTGCTGCATCATCAGCACGAATGAAGGATTCAATTGCTTCACTGACTAAACCTTCACGTAACTGGGCCTTGGCAACTTGGCTCCAAACAGCATCTTCTTCTACGCGGAAGGCAAACTCTTCAGCTCTTTCAATGCTTCGAATGTTATCCAAGAGAACATTGACAGCCTGCACATTCAAGTTGAACTTCTTGAATATAGCAAAAGCTTCCTCATAGAGTTGTGCTTCAACAGCAACCTCTCCAACAGCAGGACCATCAAAGTTGTCCAATCTGTTAACATAGTCCATAACTCTAGATGGGTCTGCCTTGATAGCGGTCAAGATGAGCAGATTCTGCAGATTGAAGTTTCCACTGAATGCAGAATTCTGAAGAACAATCTTTTCAAGCAGCTCGATCAGTTCATGAGGGAGGTCAGCTGTCATGAAAGCCTTTACAGCAGCAGACACTTGCTCAGGGCTCTTGCTCTCCGGCAGTGCAGTCGAAACCACTTGGTCAATCAGTTGCCTTCTATACTCATTCTCAGGCTGAAGAACTTTATCCCACAGATCACCATCCATCCTCTCAACCACATATCTGTCATTTCAAAATTTAGTATATGAATATGTATGATCTCACTCTGTGTAGAAAGGGTTAGACAAACAAGATTTCACAAGAACAAAATAAGTACATACCTAGCTTGCAGCTTGAACAGTGAGTTCTTGTTAGTGACATTGATCAGCTCATCATCACACTGCCCACGCCGGTAAGCAACAACAGCAAGTGTAGGATCCCGCTTTTCACAGTATTTACCCACAACTCGCGAATCATAAAATGGGTTGGTTGTGAGAAAATGCTCTGGATTGTTGTTGCTGTCAATGATGATTTTCCCAAGAGCATTGTGGACATGCACATCTTGGCTACCCTCGCTCACAAGGTGCTCCAAGAATTGAGTGAGCAAACGTAGGCGGTTCCTGGTTCAGATTTCAAACAATTGAGAATCAGAAAAAAAAATGTAAGGGCCATGTGAATGCATAGAAAGGAGGATTAAAGGAATCAAACCTCTTCTCGCATTCATCAACAAGTGGCTCAACAGGAAGGAGAGAACGAACAGAGAGAATCAAACCCTTGATGAAATCTTCAGGGCACTCGTCGTCAAGTAGTTGCCCCACTACCAAGGGAGCATTACCAGGATTCACCTACAAACCAAGATAAGAAAAATAAACACACAGTATAGTTGCTTGATGTACTACACGAAGAATAGAACACAAAATAGCATTGGTGTTCAGTGGTATGTACCTTCTGTACATAGCCTTCAATGTACCGCAGCATATTGTTTGTGTACAGGTAGTGAGTCAGATCTGGAACAAAGCCGAAGCGGTCGCAAACATTAATCAGCGGGCGGGCATCAGGTAGCTTTGCTTCCATCAAAAAGTTCTTTGTCTTCTCAGCATCATAAAAGTTAGATTCTCTGGTTACACGCTCAACTTCTTTGATCTGTCCAGTCCTTGCAGCTGCTTCTATGTATTTGAAATGGATATCTGGGTCCTCACTATTGCATTTAAAGAAATATAAAGCATGTCAAATTTAGGGGGGAAACATTGAAATCATATCAACTTATTAAGTGGATTACCTTGAGCTGAGATAAGATCCCAAGAAAAAGTAGAGGCCCTCATAAGATTTGAATTGCTCAAATAGTTTTATGCAGGCGTCAACTCCTAGCTGCTCAGAGTATTCTTTTGCAGCCTGCAGATGTGTTGTGGGTTTTGCAATAATTATAATTAGAAACAGCATGAAAAAGCGCTAGGGGAGAAAGAAAGGTTGCAAGAAGCTGAGTGAGATTACCTGCACAACAATTTGAAGATTTCCCCTCAGATTGACCAGGAGAAGGTCTTTCATACACTCTAATGCCCACTCTCTTGAAAGGGTACCAAAGAACTCAACAAGTGCCTGCACGAGAAAGTTGTTAATACAAAAGACTAACAAAACATTAGAGATAGTTGGCGAAAACACACCTGTGGCTCAATAGCATGGGTATTAACAATGACTCGCTTGATATCAGGTAATTCAGAGTAATGCTGCATCACAACATATACAATAATTAGTTAAATATAGAAGGGAAGAGAATGGATCGGCAAAATCGACGCAAAGGTACTTACCTGGAGGGCTCGCAAGTACAATCCAGCCTTTTCACACAGCTGAGCAATACGGGGGCGATCGTAATGACTGAACATACCATTAGCAAGGATGGCATCAGCAACATTTGGGTAAGTCACTAGATTGATCTCCAAAACCTACAATGAATTCAGACAGAAGCCTCTGAGTACAGGAATAATTTAATGGTATAAGGTAACCGCAAAAGAAAACGCTAACCTTGGTCTGAAGAAAAGCATGCTCTGGCAAGTTTGGTTTCAGAACATCCAACAGAAAGGCTGTTGCCTCTCGTATCATGTTTCTCTGTTAACAGAACCATATAAGACATGATATGCATCTAAATTTCGTCGTAAAAATTTTTGAGCAAAAGCAATGCAGCTAGCCAACAAATCATATGCACATGAACACAAAGGATACCTGAAGGAAGAGATCAGTTATTGTATTATAATCTACTGGGCAACCTCCTTCCATTTGTGACATCATGAGAGCAAAGTTGACAGCTCCCTAGTCAAGAAGATACAGGACGAATCTTGAGGTAAGGATTCACAAAACATGAAACCCAGAGCGAAGTAGTATCAAATATCTCTGATTCAAGCACAATTTTTCTTAAAAAATAATACCTGTGGATCTGTGCGTAGGATTGTCTGGAGGAGAAAAAGATAATCTGGTGTGTACCCAACCTGAAAAAAACCAAAGGTTTTAGGTCACCAGTACATTTCATGATTTCAAAGCTCGACTCAGGTCTAAGAACTGAAAGCAAGAATTCTGCAGAACCACAGCAATATACCTGCTTTGAATATATAAGTATCTTGTCAAATTCCCTCCTCTCAGCAAAAGCAGCGACAACTTTAGGGGTTGCCCTGGCCTTTATATATATCTTCAGTGCCATATCATTGTCCACAGTCTACATCAGGAAGCATACATACAAAAATATAAGAAAACAATCAGGGCGAAAAGAGTGGAAAAAAAAAAGATCCAATTGATATCAATAGACATCCAACCTTCACAAGATCTCCTAATTCTTCGCTGCACTCCAGCTTGTCTTCCGCTAACCAATTTTCCAGGAGGTTCTTTTTGTTCTGATTCACAACAAGTCGAGACAGCTCAAGAGACTCATAAGCATTGAGCTTTCCTCGAGTCAGCAATGTGCCAAAGTACTGCAAGAGTGGTGGAGTTTGCCCAGCTTGAACAGGAACACTCTGCAATATCAAGCATATCAGCAAAAATTTTGTCAAGCAAAGTAACCTATACAGAAAGCTGACAAATTGTACTATATCCATTTATGAATGTGGACAGAAGAACAGGGTAGTGAGCTAACTTCCCTATCCTATTGTAAACAGTCCACAAAGAGTGGGATTATATTAAGAAGGAATACCTATGTGTGCAATAATACTTCAAGGAATGACCGAATGTTTCTTTAGCAGTAAACAAAAACTCAATGATCGTAATTGTTCTAGGCTTCTAGAATTTTGGCTAAATTTACTATATAAGTTTTTAGCAGTAAACAAAAACTCAATGATCTTATCTGTTCTAGGCTTCTAGAATTTTCGCTAAATTTACTATATAAGAGACAGGCATCTCTATGACCATATCAAACACACTTTATAATTCAACAGTTGGGAGGTTGGTACCATCACATCACAAAACGTTGGAATTCATAAACCAAACTGCAAAAAGGATGTACATAATAAACTTTAATAGTTACATAGGAAAGCAAACTATAAACTCACCTGAAATTTTGCAACAGTTTCAGGTGTTCTCAGGAGGCCTTGAGGAGACTCTGCAGCCAGCTCAGCTGCTTCTTTGTACTTTGTTTGTGCAAATAGTTCCTGGAATCTTTGCACAACCTGCATGGTTCAATAAAGAATATAAAAAAAAAAAACTCATACAGTTTGAATTCAACCACACACTTGTCCATAACTTCCATAAACAGTGAAGAACAGCATTTGCAATAACTTGAAGGATAGTGATGCAATTCTTATACAGCCTGAATTCAACTACACATTGGTCCATAACTTCTTCAAACACAGCATTTGCAATAACTTGAAGGATAGCAATACAAGGGGTGCTTGTCACTAATGCATCAGCAGTACGAGAAAAATAAACACTCCTGCAACAGTTCATTGGCAGAATATATACTATCACAATAAGAAATAACACCCAAATCGCCAATTGGCAACTATGTGACACTTTTAACCATTAAAATTTATCTGGGATTGAAAAGTGCTATTGGGTGATCGAGCAAACATTTTGAAAAGACGCATAATAATTCTATATAAATTAGGTAGACCATTAAACTTTATCTGGGATTGAATTGAAATGTGCTATTAGGCGATCGAGCAAACATTTTGAGGAGACACATAATAATTTTTATATAAATTAGGTAGTTCCATGATCTAGCAAGGAACAGAAAGTTATAGAAAAAACAGATTAATTGCCGGAACAAAAGAGCTGCCAAAAACTATGCAAAAAAACGAAAAAGGTCAGCCAAGAACTCGCTGCAATTCTACAGAAGTCTGGTAGAGCTTACCAAGTTCTCTGCGCCAGGAAGATTAGCTCTCTTGGCAAGATTCACAGCTAGCTCAAGATTGTTTAACTGCATTTCGAAAACTGTGTCAAAAACATTATCTGGCCAACATGTAAAGAAAGGAATTCAAGAAGAGTGGGAGATCTTACTTGACCACTGACAAAGGGCACAACAGTTGCATCATTAACTGTGGCATGTAAAACCTGCCCTCTTCTGTTGATGGCATAAAATCCACCAGTTGTGGAAGATTCTGCTGTCAAGAATATGGGATCTGGACTGATTCTATTTCTGTAAACTGCTGCTGCAGTTTCCAAGTCATATACAAACAAAAGGCCAAGCTTCGTAATTACATAAATGAGGCCATACTTCTGCGAGATCTGTAAGAATATAATGGAAAAAAGAAAGGCATTAGATCAATGTGACATTCCAATGCTGCATGTTTTTCTCATCTATATAAGATGCTAACCTGCATAGCTACAGGAAAATCATCCTGGAAATCTGGCGGGAAGAAGAGGTCGGCTTGTTTCTTAGAAAAGCCAGGTTTTCCTGCAAGAAAAAAAATATAAATTGAACAATGACGCAGCTACTACAACGGAAACAACAAATGAGAGTTTGAGAGGGATAAACAAGGAAATGTTTGCAGAAATTATAAATGGGTGGATGTTTCAATGGTTTGATATAAAAGAAACTTAGTTTCAAATATATACTGAAAAAGAACCAAACACAAAACGAAATCAAGAATTTTCAAGAGCAAACCTGGCTGGGCACCTAGTTCAATGACATGTAACTTCGAAGTGATCTGCCCAGCATTAGTTGTCTTTGAGGCAAAACAGATAAGGGTTGATGGGTTCTCATTACCAGCAACCTGGAGAGGGATGATCAAACAAGATTAGAATAAATACTGAAACAAAGCAATAATACCAGCACAAGAAGGAAAAACTGAAGTGTCACCTTAAATGTTGCGAAAGACGCTGCATGGGCTTCAAGTGCCTGACTACGTTGCTGGTCAACAGAAAAAAGTTGCATGTTCCCCTTCACCAGCTGTGGCCTCTGATAGTATAAAAAGGAGTGCATACCAATATGAGAAGCACATAAAAGAAGTGTTAAAGAAACGTACTCCCTACAGTATGGCTTAGTTCAAGAGGGTAACAATTCTGGCACTTCCACAAAACTACAACTAAGACTCTACAGACATGATTACCCAAATTGTAAATGGACTAGAACAAATGCTAGAAAGAGAATACAGTATAGTAAAATGTGTCTCATGTCGTGAATATAAGTAAAATCTGTCTGTTATGATGACACTTGCAACAATTTTCAGCGTACCTCTGGAGCACCAGGTGCGATTCCGATGAGGACAAGCCACTTCTCTGCTGGATCACATCGATAGTTGATGATCTGATTGTTTGCCAAATTAGCTGTCCTATCAAACATCTTGATGGGCTCAGAATCACCTGGATTCCAACAACATAAGCTTGGTGTTAGCATGGAACAGGCTAGCAACCATGACCATGTAAAGCCAGAAAGTGACGCTCCATCAGAAATAGGTGTGGTTATAATCAGGACTAACCTTCAATTGACCAGTGGTAAACTGAAGTTTGTGTGACTAAACCCAACAGCTTAGGAGTGATCCATTTCCAAAACACGACCTGTAATTCCAAAGTGAAAAATGTAATATACATCAAGCATCCCCAATAGAACGGGAGTCCAAGAAACCTTAGATCATCTGATTGACAGCATTACCTGCTCCGGCATCTGATGGGACTTAACTTTCGTTTTAGCCTCAATATTAAATATCTGAAGGTGATCCTGTGTTGTTCCTTGTATTTGAGCTGCAAAATCCAACAAAGACTTATTGTCATTGCAAGACACAGTGTATTCAACATACAGTCTGAAGAAGCGCAAGCAGTGCTTGACATAATTAAGTGTGTACATGTGGTGGCCTCGATATTAATTAATACAAAAGCAACAACAGCCAACCAAGCACTTGCTGCCCATGTCTGAGGTAATAATTAGAACCTAAATGGTTACAGTTAACATGTTTATGATGCTACAAGAATTATTTCGTGATGGTGCTGAGTTACTCGCAATTGTTGGTATTTGCATCAATCTGATGCCAGTATGCAAACATGTCTCATTTGAAAGCATGGTGACAAGTGACATACGGAAGTTATAAATTCAATATCTGTGTTGTAGTAAAATAGATCCAAATAAAATTGAAACGTGTTCTAGTGTTTGTTCTAGTCCATTTACAATTCAGCAGTAAAATAAACCCAAACAATTTGAAAATTTTAACAGTCAAGCACAGGGACTGACAGAATTATGATATTCCTTTTTATCCAAAGCATATGTTATGTTCAACCAACTAGAGTCACAGCAATGGCAGCTAGACAAAGCTAGAATTGCAGTCCACTGGAGCATAATAATGATCATGAATGAAACTAACTGAGCATCGTCTAAACTCATTCTACACATGATCAGGCAAGCACCAAAGTGTACACTACTACCAGTAAGTTGTAACCACCAAGGACACAGATCACACTAGACTGGCAGATTCCAAGCTAAACTTGAGCTCATTCGTTCAAATTCAAACGGTCTGGACTATTCTAGGGGGCTAGGAGCGTGGATCGCTGGGAGATCCCAACTCATTCTCATATCTCAGCTAGCTGCTAGGGCTTGACGAGATCCAGGAGGAAGGGAGGGGTGAGGCAGATCTAGGCACGGCGGTAGGTAGGTAGAGGGGGGGGGGGGGTGTACCTTTGAGCGCGAGGATCCTGGCGTTGGGGTTCATGAGCGCGGAGTCGGCGGTGATAGGTCGACGCAGCGGCTGCATGGGCATGGCCATGTCGACGATGACGACGCTGTTTTGCGGGGATGTCTCGCGGACGCAGATGTACTTCTCCGACTCCATGGTGACATGGGTGAAGGTGACGAACTGCGGCGCGATGCCGAGGCTCGTCAACTGCGCAAGCAAAAGGAGACATCAGTACATGGTGATCTGCTGGAGCGGGGAGATCTATCCGCTCTGCTGGCTGCTGCAAAGGGAAGGAAGGAAGGAAGTATTACCGTGAGAGCCTCGCGCATGGCGATGGGGGCGTTTGCCGCCGCCATGGCGACGGGCGGCGGTGACGAGATCGCCCTGGAGTTTGGTGGTGGAGAAGGGTGGTGGGTGCTCCACTTGACCACTCCCGTCCCGCGCGAGAAAGAGAGAGAGAGAGAGAGATCAGATCTGACGCGAAGAAGAGCAGCTTGCCGGTGGTGACAGGTCGGGAGAAGAAAAAGAGAGGAGGCGATTAGCGGCGTCGTGCCATGTCACCATGTGGGTTGGGAGGGCATCTTCCCCCATTACCCCTTAACCTTCCCCATAATTCCACCTCGCTTTATATCTACCGCAACAGGACACTTCCTTCGTTACCAAGCAGCTCTGCGTTTGTAACAACTGCCCCTTCTCCTTCGTTGCCAAGGCTCTGTTCGCTTGCATAATTCTAGGATCAGTTTGAATTTTAAACCATGCTCCATAAACCACGGTCCTAGAAAGGGAATGTTTGTGTTCGTTTGGTGTCTTGGATCACCCTAGCTTCAAAGGATAATAACTTACCAATACATGTGTAGAAAACTTGATTCGTAAAATAGTTTATTCAATTATTACTGATTAGTTTATGCCATTTCGGCTTCGTATTTTTTTTCTTTGCAAAACTAGCATGCATCAATCGCATTATTCATTATGTCGCTCAGAGAAATACTCAATGGGAAAGCAGAAGCATTGTGAATGAGTGTGCATTGTCACATAGTTGGACAAATACACTTAGCAAGTTTATTAGTTAACTAAAGACACTTTATTCCCACATTAAATTGCATTAAGGCACGATACCATGACATGCTTTTCCTGACTATGAATTTGTTGGCAAAGTGTGTAAGACATATAAACATTTTTTAGGTCGGGAAGGTGATGGACAAGTGAGCCGTGGTGTAGGTAAAGCCATGTAAAAAAATGTTAATTGTACGCTCAAGTTGGATGCTTAATTTAACCACAAGGGAAGGCCGCAGCGCAGCGACAGAACCAAAGGGAAGGGTGCGGCACGTCGATGGAAGGCTAAACTTTAGACCACCTTTTAGCACATAAGGCTAAACTTTAGAAGAGGTGTTCGGTGGCTCTAGGCCTAAAGTTTAGGCTAAACTTTAGGTTTAGCCCATTAGCACTCCTAAACGAACACACCTTTAACTATTAGCAACAATGTACATATTGAGGGTATGCTTTACAATTCATAAGTCTATTGGGCTTTGAAATGGGTTGAGCCCTCGAATCAGGTGGGCAGGACCTAGGAGCAGATCTCTAATCAAAACAAGTCGAGGCCTCTTTCTTTTCTTTTTCTTTTTTTTTTCCTTTTGTCTCCTCGAGGATCTCCTGTCGTCTCTAGTCTCTACCCACTCCACTGACAACCACAGAGTTTTCTCTAGTCCGTAGGCAAAGTAAAAGTTATAAAATACAAAAATGAAACAGATGAATAATGCCATCTTCAATCTCAGCATGCACACCAGAATGAATGGCGCACACAAGCATATAAGTTCTCCGACACTCACATTAGATAGCTCTACAATCATGATTTATTCAGAAAAAAAGCACATGATTATCTTCCTGTATACAAAAAATGGAAGGAAAAAAACAAGAAGGAATGGCAATAACTCGCACAAAAGTTGTCGATGGTGAGGATGAAACAAGTGGAGGATGAAAGCTTGGAGTCGATGGAGCACTTCAATCTTCTCTTATTCCCTTCATAAATCAAGAGTGGAATCAAGGGAGGAGAGTTGGGGAGAGCAAAGTGAGCTTAAGAGTGTTTTTGAGTGGAAATGAGTGACCAACCGGCCAAAGGGCGAAGAGAGGCTCTATTTATAGCCCAATGGGAAAAGAGTCGTTGGAGACCCAATTTCTGAGATCTGTGTCGGACAAGTCTGATGGTCATCGAACATGTCCGATGAATCAAGGTGGCGCAGAAACTGGAGTCCGACAAGCTTGCCCGACGCCTCGGATAAGTTGGCCATCGGACAAGTCCGATGGCCATCGGACATATCCGACGGTCACCGGGTGGCAGAGGAACTGGAATCCGATGGACTTGTCCGATGGCTCGGATAAGTCTTGTCTATCGGACAAGTCCGATGAAAAAGGGTGGCAGGGGAACTGTACTCCGATGAAAGTGTCCGATGCGTCGGACTTTCCTCTGGTCATCGGACTTGTCCGACGACCCAGAGTGGCAGAGGTACTGGAGTCCGATGGACTTGTCCGATGGGTCGGACAAGTCCGATGATTTTGCTCTAGAAATTTTTGTATGACCTAGAAATAGGAATTTTGCACTTAGTTCACCTCCGATTCACACTTTTGTGTCCCTCTTAATAGTACGGTTTTTTCTATACTCAAGATTTCAAAATAAAATACTATGAACTTCATTCTTGAGCATATTTTGACTTTCAACTTGAGACACTTTGCCATCTTCTTTTCTCTCTTTCTGTTTCTATGCATTTAATCACCAAACTTTGTACCATAATCTACACACATGCTCATTAAAAGATTAGTCCGTTCTTAATTATATTAATGCCAATCACCAAAATAAAATTAGGGGCCTAGATGCACCTTCAATCTCCCCATTTTTGATGATTGATGACAATACAACTAAATTTCATAAAAATATACGATGAAGGTTCAGTTTGTGATGAGGAGCTCCCCCTAAGTGTGTGCATGAGTGAGAGAATATGAGATAATAACAAGTGCACATATTAAAAAAATGTGAGAGCTCTCCCTAAAACTATGCATACATGTTAATTTGCACCAATTGATCACACAAGATAGACGAAATACAAATAACAAGATGATCAAATAAATACCAATACAATAAGCAAATAAAGTGCACAAACCAACCATATAGATAGCAAAAATAGAGTTTTACAAACCAAATAGTGTCATAAATAATTCAACTCCAAACTCACTCACAACTCACAAACTAAGATAAAAAAAACTGAGATAACTACACTTCTCCCCCTTTGGCATCAAGACGCCCAAAAAGGAGAAAAGTGCGGGTAGAAGGTGATGAGAGCTCTAGTCGTCGGAGAACTCGTAGTCTTCATCATCATCATCGCTTTCTTCCTCATCAATAGCCAGTTCTTTCCCTTTGCGCCGGCGAAGAGTATGGGCAGCTTCATCTTCACCACCTTCGCCCTCATCATCCTCAAAGCGAATGTGTTGACCGCTCGAACCTGCGATAGAAGAGAAAGGAGGAGGAGTCGGGTAGTACCCAAAGTAGTTCATCTCCTCGACGGTAAAGGTGGGGTCATCTTGAGGAGCGGGGTCATCATGAGTGGGAGGAGGTGAGCCTTCAGCTGGGGACGGTGGAGGAGGAGTCTCAATACCAAAATGGTCATAGAGACCCTTTTGATTCCTTTCAATGACGTTGAGCCTCTGATTAATGCTCCTACACATGCTCATAAGGAATTTGAACATCTTCATAATCCCGCTTCTCTTGTCGCGAGGAGGCGGAGGCACATGAGAGGATCCAGTGCCCCGAGGGGCAGCCCGAGGTGGCTGAGGTGGTGCAGCTGAAGAAGGAGGCTGAGCTGCTCCAAAGAACTGGCCAGAAGTGGTGTCAGGAGTCCAGTTAGAAGGAATCTGAGGTTTCAGGCTCAGATGCTTCATATCCTTGGTGAAGGTTAAGCTCCACACCTTCTCAATCGTGAACATGATGTGAGGTGCGTATCCACAGCCACGCTTGGGAGAGATGGAGATGTCCCACATTTCCTGAAAGACATAGTCAAAGACATCAAATTTCCTGTTCCCATGAATCCAGTGCATAATATCCCTTTGATAGGCAGGAATATGGTCAGAGTTGCCTCCCCTTGGAGCTAAAGTACTCCTGCAGATCCGAAACAAGACTGAGAAGAATGGTTTCAGTCCATTGGAGTTGGGAGGAGAGCAGTTGTCCGGGTCCACATGCATGTACCTCATGTCATCAGCATCCATGTGATTTTCCTTATGAACCTTGTGTCTTTCCTTGCGTGTGTGCTTAAGTCCAATCATACCAGCAAACTGGTTCTGGGAGCAGGTATACTTGGTGTCATTCGTCATCCAGGACATGGTTTTGGCATCCTCATCAAAATAGACAGTTGAATAAAACTGAGCTATGATTTCCCTATTCTAGGAGTACTGGAAAGTTAGGAAGGTCTTGAGACCATGATGCTCATAGGCAGCCAGCACTTGATCGAGTAATGGATGCTTCCTTGTCTTTATGTGATCCCAATCCAGCCACTTCATCTCAACCACTACATTCTGCATGCGTAGATAGGTGGAACGGTACCAATCCGCATGAAAATGTGCATAAAAGCGGAAATCAAAAGCTTCTTTCTCACCATCATAGAAGTTAGTTAGCCTTGCCGCAGAGCAGGTTTTAGTGGAGGCATGAAGATAGTTCACCTTGTCATGGTCAGAGTTGCCCATTTCCGCCGGAGGATGCATGACACTGTCAACCTCATTTGTCTCTTCAGGCTCCTCTCTAGCAACTGGGGCTTTCAGTTTGGTGCGGCGGATCCGCCCAGCAGTGGCCTTCCTCCTCTTTGGAGGTTGGCTTTGGCCTTGGTCTTCGGCGGTCTTGGTCCTCTTCTCCCTCAAGGGGGATGCTTCCACGTCAGACATGCTGAGAAATTGTGGCGAGCAACAAGTTAGGAGGGAGTCAAAAAGAGGAATAGGGATGAGGAGAATCAATGAAGAGTTCAGGTTTTTTTTGAAGAAACTGCAGGTCATCGGACATGTCCAATAATCATCGAGCAAGTCCGACGCGTCGGACTTGTCCGATGGTCGTCAGACTTGTCCGATGACACACAGTTTTTCCAAAAAACCTAGATCCTTCATGAATCCACCTACCAAAAGTACCCAAACTTCTTCTACTCTACTAACAATTAACTAGAGGCAACCTCCATGGATCAAATATGCAAGGGAACAAGATTTGGCACTATCATTAATCAATAACCCTAACCCTAAGGGTGAAACAAAGAGAGAGGGGATTAGGGTTAAACCTTGCAAAAACGATGGGGGACCGGACTTCTTCGGTGGAAGAGGACCTCTTGATCTCCAAACTTGCTCCAATGGATGGTGGGAGAGGGAGATCTCCTTGGTGCCGCCAATGGGGGTGTTCTTGAGGAGAGAGAACGTGAGGAAGATGAATGAGGAAGGGTTGACTTTAGGGGTAAGTCGGGCTGGGTTAAATAGGGTCAAACCCTAGACCGTCGGACTTGTCCGATGCCAGTTGGACTTGTCCGATGCCATCGGACATGTCCGACAACTATCGGACTTGCCCGGCGCCAGAATGACCTGAGAGATTAGAGCCCAGCTAGGAAAGAATAGAGGATTTTTATTTTCTTTAAAATAGTTTGATGGAAAGTCTTGACATCTTATGGTCAGCCAACAATCAACAAAACATAACAATGGCCATATTTTGTCAAGATTCGATCTAGTGATCAAAAACCAACTTCAATAGCACAAATAATAGGTTTTTGACATAAAATAATAATAATTTTTTATAATAACAAAACAATCACCATTTAGATGTGCACATTCTCTACAACACATTGCTAGAGTCAAGAATATTTAGTTCACTCCTAAGATAGCAAAATCTCTTCTCATCTAGGGGCTTAGTGAATATATCGACTAGTTGATCTTCGGTTCTCACATGGCTAACTTCGATATCCCCTTTGATGGAATGATCTCTTAAAAAGTGGTGGCTGATATCTATATGCTTTGTGCGTGAATGCTCAATGGGGTTATAAGCAAGCTTTATGGCACTCTCGTTGTCACATAGGAGTGGAACACGGTTCAACTTGTAACCGTAATCCCTTAGAGTTTGTCTCATCCAAAGTAGTTGTGCACAACAACTACCGGCTGCAACATACTCCGCTTCAACCGTAAAAAGTGCAACGGAGTTTTGTTTCTTGGATGACCATGACACTAGGGACCTACCCAAGAATTGGCATGTCCCGGAGGTGCTCTTTCTATCTACCTTATCCCCGGCATAATCCGCATCGGAATAGCCTAATAGGTTGAACTTTGAGCCCTTGGGGTACCAAAGTCCTAGGTTGGGTGTGTGAACCAAATATCTTAATATTCTCTTAACAGCCACCATGTGACACTCCATAGGAGCGGCTTGAAAACGTGCACACATAAACACACTAAGCATGATATCGGGCCTAGATGCACAAAGATAAAGCAAAGAGCCGATTATGGAGCGATATACCTTTTGATCAACGGGTTCATCCTTTTTGTTAAGGTCGAGGTGACCATTTGTCGACATAGGAGTTTTGATGGGCTTTGCCTTATCCATGTCAAATTTCTTCAATAAGTCTTGCGTGTACTTTGCTTGACATATGAAGGTGCCCTCCTTGTGTTGCTTCACTTGGAAGCCTAGAACGAATGTCAATTCTCCCATCATGGACATCTCGAACCTTTTGATCATTATCTTGCTAAATTCGTCACAAAAGGTTTGGTTAGTAGAACCAAATATAATGTCATCGACATATATTTGGCATACAAAGATATCATCACCAAAACGCTTAGTGAAGAGGGTTGGATTGGCCTTGCCAATGACGAAACCCTTTTTAACAAGAAAATCCCTAAGGCATTCATACCATGCTCTCGGGGCGTGCTTAAGCCCATAGAGCGCCTTATGGAGTTTGTAAACATGGTTAGGATACTTAGAGTCTTCAAAGCCCGGTGGTTGCTCCACATACACTTCTTCCTTGATTGGCCCGTTTAGGAATGCGCTTTTCACATCCATTTGATACAACTTAAAATCATGGTGAGTAGCAAAAGCAAGTAATATTCTAATAGATTCAAGCCTTGCTACGGGGGCGTAAGTTTCATCAAAATCCAAACCTTCCACTTGTGAATACCCCTTTGCCACGAGCCTTGCCTTGTTTCTTGTCACCACACCATTCTCATTTTGTTTGTTGCGGAACACCCATTTGGTGCCCACAACATTCTTGTTCTTTGACCTTTCCTCCAGTGTCCACACTTCATTTCTTGTGAAGTTGTTCAACTCTTCTTGCATGGCCATCACCTAGTCCGCATCCTCAAGTGCTTGCTCTACCCTAAATGGCTCAATAGACGAGACAAAAGAATAATGTTCACAAAAATTACTAACTCAAGATCTAGTGATTACTCACTTGTCAATATCTCTAAGAATTTGCTCGACGAGGTGATCATGTTGTACATTTTGATGTACTCTTGGATGCGGTGGGTGTGAGCTTTCTTGACCACCATCTTTATCAACCTCTTCATCATGTCTTTAAGAATCATTGCTTGATACTTGTTCATGATTCCCAACATCTTGATCTTGACCACTTGCATGATCTAATTCCTTATTCTCATCATGTTGGTTTTGTCTTGAGGGAGAGGGTTGATTTTCAGTACTTGATGTTTCTTGTGGTCTCACATCACCAATGACCATCTTTTTTATTACACTTCTAGGAGCTTCATCATCTACACCATCATTAACAACTTGCTCCCCTTGAGAGCCATTAGATTCATCGAATGTCACGTCACGTGAGATTTCAACACAACCGGTGGTTTTATTGAATACACGATAGGCATGAACATTCGACCCATAACCAAGCAAGAAACCTTCATCAACTTTTGGAGCAAATTTAGAAGTCTTGGGTTTCTTGTTTAGCATAAAGCATTTGCTCCCAAAAACACGAAAGTAGAAAATATTTGGCTTGTTACCGGTTAGTAGCTCATATGGTGTTTTCTTCAATAGTCGATGGAGATACAACCGGTTGGAGGCATGGCATGCGGTGTTGACGGCCTCGGCCCAAAAACGGTCGGACGTGTTGTATTCATCAAGCATTGTCCTTGCCATCTCAATAAGCGTGCGGTTCTTTCTTTCGGCTATCCCATTTTGTTGAGGGGAGTAGGGTGCTGAAAATTCATGCTTGATGCCTTCTTCATCGAGATACTCTTC
Organism: Eleusine indica; assembly: GCA_030378355.1. Taxonomy (NCBI): domain Eukaryota; kingdom Viridiplantae; phylum Streptophyta; class Magnoliopsida; order Poales; family Poaceae; genus Eleusine; species Eleusine indica. The sequence goes on from CM059494.1 coordinate 56,047,713, forward strand.
AACTTGAGTGTTCTTGAATTCGGTGCCGTTGTCACTCCTTATTTTCTTGATCTTGACTTCATATTCATTTTGTGCTCTTTTCATGGACGTCTTGAGCACATCTTTTACTTCACCTTTATCATGCAAAAAGAAAACCCACGTGAAGCGAGAAAAATCATCAATAATTACTAAACCATATTTGTTACCACCAATACTTATGTAGGAGACAGGGCCGAAGAGGTCCATGTGCAACATCTCTAATGGCCTTGTGGTGGTCATCATATTCTTGACGGGATGTGATGCTCCAACTTGCTTTCCCGCTTGGCATGCACTACAAATTTTATTTTTCTCAAAGCAAACGTCGGTTAGTCCTATAATGTGGCCGCCTTTTTGGAGTTTGTGAAGATTTCTCATACCAACATGGACTAGCCTTCTATGCCACAACCATCCCATGTTGGATTTTGCTAGTAAGCATGTACCAAGTCTAGCTTCATCCGTGGAGAAGTCCACAACATAAAGCTTTCCTTTAAGCACACCCTTAAAAGCAACCGAGCCATCACTCCTCTTATAGACGGTCACACCATATTCGTTAAACAAACAATCATAGCCCATTTTACAAAATTGTGAAATGGACAAAAGATTGAAGTCAACATGATCAACAAGCATAACCTTAGAGACGGAATCTGAAGGAGTGAGAGGGACTTTACCATAACCTAGTACTTGTCCCGTTCCATTGTCACCAAATGTGATGTACTCATTTTTGTCATGACTTGGCTCGAATGACTTGAACATCTTTTTGTCTTCGGTCATATGATTGGTGCATCCACTATCAATCACCCAACTTGATCCTCCGGAGACATAGTCCTACAAAACAAATTAAGTTTTGTTTTTAGGTACCCAAATTTGCTTGGGTCCTTTTACATTAGTCACAAGCACTTTGGACACCCACACACAAGCTTTTGGCCTCTTGTTGTGTGGCCCAACATATTTGGCAAACACACATCCATGCGTGTTTCTCATAAGCACATATGAAGCATCAAAATCATAGAAGAGTGCACAAGTAGCATTAGGCATATTAGCATAAGAATCATCAACAAGAGAAAGATGATTAATATTCTTGTTTTTGGCTTGCTTCTTTTGGTAAGATCCTTCCTTGGTGAACTTAAGAAATTCCTTCCCATTCTTGTTCTCCTGAGCATTATGCTTGGCACCCTCAACATAACCAATGTCATCAATGACATGTGGCATTCTAGTATATGTGTATGCACCTCTTGCATACTTTGCCTTCTCATCATTGACAACATCTTTCTCATGTTGTATTATGCTTTCAAGAGCCTTTACTTGCTTGTTCAAATCATCAATTAATTTAATATTAGTAGCACAAGTGTCAACATCAATATTATAGCATCTATCACATCCTTTGTTAGTGGAGGCATGAGAGAAATTATTTGAGGAGGATGTGGAAGTTGAAAGAATCCTATATTGTTCTTCAAGAGACTTATGAGTCTTTTCCAAATCCTCATACTTCTCTTGAAGTTTATCTTTAATGCTCTTAACATTTTCACAAGTATTTTCAATCTTAGTGAGAGACATAGTTAAGTCATTATTTTTCTTTCTCTCTTCTTCAAGGAGCTTCTCTAGTTCAAGGTTTCTTTTCTTTTCAAGAACAAGCAAGTCTTCTTATTTCTCAAGCAGCTCCTCTTGCCTATCATTTTCTTCCTTTTGTTTTTCAAGTAATTCCATGAATTCAAGCATTTTAGAAAGTGAAGCATTAACATCATCATCATCATTACTACTACTAGCATAAGAGGAACGCTTGGGTTTAGATTTTGTTACCTTCGATCCTCTTGCCATAAGGCACTTGTGAGAGGTATCGTCATCATCATCACTCAAGCTCCCAAATAGAGAAGTGTTGGTGGGAGTGACGCCAATGGCAAGTGTAGCAATGCCTCCTTCATCCGAGTCGGATTCGGAGGAGGAAGATGATGAAGAGGATGAATCATCGAAATTCCATTCTTGACCAATGTGAGCTTCACCCCTTCTATGCTTCTTGTACTTCTTGTCTTTCTTATGGTGCTTGTCTTTCCTTCTTTCATCTTTATTCTTCTTCTTTGGACATTCCGCAATGAAATATCCTTCATCACCACATTCATAGCAAGTTCATTTTGATCTTCTCGCTTTGACCTTGACAAAGCTTTTCTTCTTATAGCCATCTTTCTTGATAAATGACTTGAATCTCCTCACAAGCAAGGCCATCTCATCATCACTATCCTCACTACTAGAATCAATCACTTTCTTTTTCTTCTCTTGTGTGGCTTTGAGTGCCATATCCTTTTTATCACCATTTGCTCCCTGAATTTGCTTGATCAAGGCATTTATCTTGTTGGCTTGATCATTTTATTGCTTTTGGGAAAGAAGCTTTCCAAACACTTCATCGGTCGAGAAGGTTTTAAAGTTATCCTTCTCTCTAATGTTTGAGCAAATGTTGCTGTCCCATGGTCTCAATGCTTGTAGTAGTCTCTTGTTGATATCTAAGTCGGTCATTTGGGCTCCTAGAGCTCTTTTTTGATTCACAATCCTCATGAGCCTATCATGAACTTATTTTGGGCCTTCTCCCGGACCCATAATGAATTGGTTGAACTCATTTTGCAGTTCTTCAAGTCTTGCACCTTTGACGGAATCAATGCCCTCATAGATAACCTCAAGCTTTCTCCATAGATGGTTGGCATTCTTTATTCCGGCTACCTTGTCATACGCGGTGGCACTAACTGCGAAAACAATTGCACTAGCAGCCACGGCATTACGATGAATGTTGATTTGATCCTTACGAGTTAGATTGTCTCTATTTTCTCACAAGAAACCATTCTCGGTTATATTTGTAACATGAGAACTCATGGATTCCAAATACATCATCATCTTGCATTTCCAATGATCATAAAATTGTCCATCAAAGTAGGATAGTCTACCGGCCCCTTGCCCAATGCGATCTTGTTTGAGATCATCATAATCAAACATAACATTGTTGTAGGCTTTTGGTAGCTCATCCTTATCAATATCTTCAATACTTGGATTTTCTCCATGTGCATCACCCTCGGACCTTGCTTCGGACGATCCACTAGGCGGAATTTCTTTTCCCTTTGTCATCTTTATCTTCAAGCGGTTAAGCCTTCAAGAAGATCCTTGCTCTGATACCAATTGAAAGTGCCTAGAGGGGGGAGGGGGGGGGTGAATAGGCAATAATTCCTGAAATTCACTTAATAATAAAAGTCAAATGCGCAGTGTCGGACTTGTCCGATGATTATAGGGAAAGTCTGGTGACTTGTCCGATGGCACAGGATAAAAAAGTAGATCGGTCGAGTAAATGTTAAAACTAGTGGAAGGCAAGCTAGGAGTAGGTGAATATAAGCAAGGGGAAGCTGTAAAAATAAGGAGAGCAACTAGCAAGCAACTTACCCAAGTTAATCTAAGAAATACGAAACAAACCCTAACTAGCAAGTTTATAAGCAAGAACAAGTAAATGAGACACAAGTAATTTAAAGCACAAGAGGGGCACAAGATTTGTTCACCGAAGTTTAGCTCCAAAAAGAAGTCTACGTCTCCGTTGAGGGATCCACAAAGGACCGGGTCTCTTTCAACCCTAACCTCTCCAAGTGACCATAAAGATCAAACTTGGTTTTCCACTAGAAACTCCACAAAGGAGGGGTCAATACAAACTTCCCGAGGCGTCACCAAACAAGTTGAGAGCTCTAACCGTCTAGGGGAAGAATCCCCAAGAGTAACAAACACAAAAATTATCGGCGGTGAGGATGAACCAAGTGCTCAAGAGGATGAAAGCTTGGAGTCGATGGAGCACTTCAATCTTCTCTCAATCCCTTCACAAATCAAGAGTGGAATCAAGGGAGGAGAGGTGGGGAGAGCAAAGTGAGCTTGAGAGTGTTTTTGAGTGGAAATGAGTGACCAACCGGCCGAAGGGCGAAGAGGGGCTCTATTTATAGCCCAATGAGAAAAGAGTCGTTGGAGACCCAATTTCTGAGATCTGTGTCGGACAAGTCCGATGGTCATCGGACATGTCCGATGAATCAAGGTGGCGCAGAAACTAGAGTCCGACAAGCTTGCCCGACGCCTCGGATAAGTTGGCCATCGAACATGTCCGACAGTCACCGGGTGGCAGAGGAACTAAAATCCGATGGACTTGTCCGATGGCTCGGACAAGTCCGATGAAAAAGGATGGCAGGGGAACTGTACTCCGATAAAAGTGTCCGATGCGTCGGACTTTCCTCTGGTCATCGGATAAGTCCGATGACCGTCGGACATGTCCGACGACCGAGAGTGGCAGAGGTACTGGAGTCCGATGAACTTGTCCGATGGGTCGGACAAGTCCGATGATTTTGCTCTGAAAATTTTTGTATGACCTAGAAATAGGAATTTTACACTTAGTTCACCTCCGCTTCACACTTTTGTGTCCCTATTAATAGTATGATTTTTCCTATACTCAAGATTTAAAAATAAAATACTATGAACTTCATTCTTGAGCATATTTTGACTTTCAACTTGAGGCACTTTGCCATCTTCTTTTCTCCCTTTCTGTTTCTATGCATTTAATCACTAAACTTTGTACCATAATCTACACACATGCTCATTAAAAGATTAGTCCGTTCTTAATTGTATTGACGCCAATCACCAAAATAAAATTAGGGGCCTAGATGCATCTTCAGTGCCCAAGACCCAACGGCCGCTACACTCCTTTTCTACAGCTGCCCGACGATGGCGCGCACGGGAGGCAGATTGTTGCACGACTCTGCATCTGGGTAGACGGAGAGCTCCGCGATGGTACGCACGTCCTCCCTATACATGATGACGGCCAGCAGGGGATATTGCAACGTTGTTCTGGTGCAAAGTTTCACCTCGGGATATTGAGTAGTTTACTTTCTGTCTTAAAATATAAATAATACAGACTATGAGAGAGAATGTTTGAATTCATAATATTTTCAATAAATATGAACATATGTTGTCTAGATATATTGAATATACTTATGAACCTAGACTAAAATTTCAAATAATTATAGTTTGGGACGAACAAAGGAGTGGACCTTGTCTGTACGGCCCAATGGATCACCGACCATGCTTCTATGGTATTGGGCTGTTTCGAAACTAACTTAACACCCGATTTGGGACTGTCCTCGTTGATGATTTTCTTTTTCTTTTCGTTTCTCGAGTACAATTTGAGTCTTTTTTTAGGACAAATCATGAGGAACAGAGTTACAAACTTTGATGGCGTTTTACCAGTCTTGTGTCAGAAGTTGAATTAAATTAAGTCCGATCAACTCAAGATTATCTTGGGGCGCCGCGAACGAGTAGACGACCGCAACGACACTGAATATGATATATCTTGCTATTTTTGGAAGTCAGGAGGCTTTAGTGTTGGAGGTTCTCTATATTTTTTTTATTGCTTTGGATGTTGTACATGAATATGTTTTTTCCATGAATGCTCAGGAAAACTTTGTTAAGAAGAAAACTAATGATGCAATAGTGATTTTGGTGTAGTAATTAATAAATTTTAATAGACAAGATGGATTGTGAGATGTAACTCTCTGATGTGCGAAGTTGTGGGGTTTCGGACATAATGCAGAGCCCTGATGCAGTTCCTCAGTGACTGAAAATATTTTGTTGGCCCACTTGATTCAACATGCACAAAGAGATGAAATAAGCTATCAAATGTCTCAGTTTTTTTTTTCTTTCTCTTTCTGTGTATCAGAATCTATGGGGATAAGGGAAGTGAAGCGATTGTAGTAGTGGTATCCTGTCCTAGTATGCAACCTCTCTTCACAACGAAAAAAACATTTTCTATATGTGAATTAAATTAAATTAATAGCAAAGAAAATCTAATACCCTGCAGTCGCCGCCGCCATCTCCTTCCCTGATTTTCTAAGATCTCCCCACCTTCATCAAATCACGAATACTAGAGATAGCCCTGTTACCATTCATCAAATCAGGAATGGAGATAGGCTACTTCGTTGGCAGTTGTGCACATGCTGGTTTCATTCGTCGGCGAGACAGCGCAAGTGCCGGCGGCGCAGGAACACGGGCAGTTCAAAGCCGAGGAAGTCTATGTCACTGCACGCATCCTGATTTTTTGTTGACCGGTTTTGTCACGTCTGTTATTGACGTACAGTATGAACTGATTACGGTGCTGTCATGTGTCACGGTTACCAATTGTACGAAATCCATGTCATGTTCCTCTTTGCTGTAACTTGTCACGTTAAACAATCTTAGCAGAGAATCATTGGGTAATGTGCATGTCACGTCTTTTTCCTAATTAATGTTTGCGCCCAAATAAATATAATAATAAATTTGATAACGCATGTTTCTGTTATAACTTTTCCAAAACAAATTCGGTAACACATGCTGAAAATCTGGTACGCTTCGTGTTAGATCGTGTTTAAAGCCATAGTACTTTTTTATTTTCAATTTCTAAAACTAGTTTCTAAATAAAAACTGAGCGGGAACATTTGGATCCTAGTTTTTATAATATATAAATATTAACTGGATTGAGTCAGATTATTTGGTTTGTAGAAACTGGTATAAAAGCTGATCTGTTTGGAGACACTCAAGTTTCTAGAAACTAGTTTCTTAAAAACTAGAGGGATCGAAACAGGGTCCTAGTGTCTGTTTGGATCCATCCAAATTATAATAAAGTGGTTTATATAATCTGGAGAGCTTTTACATGGGACAATTTTTATGCCAGTTTATATAATCTAGATTAATAAATTATTATAAACCCATAATCTACTCAACACAGCTAAAATCAGATTATAACCCCTAAATTACTGTCTACCCTTTAACTTTGTCGGATAATTACCTTATATGTCATGGCTTCCAATAAAAATGAGGGACAAATATGTCATTAGGTAGTTTAAATAGATGTATTATAACTTTTATAATCCGGTCTCCAAACATTCTTGCCTAGTTTTTTTTTCATAAACCACTTTTTATAATCTGTCTTCATAAACTAGTTTATTATAATCTCTATTGGATTCAAACAGTCTCTTAGTCTCTAAGAAAAAAATTGACTTCCTAAATTTACAAAGGTTAGTTATGAAAACCATCACACATTCATCAAGATCTACTTAATTAGACGATTCAAAATTATTTGGGATTACCTTAAAATCTCTCGGATATAAACTTGCATTGTTGTGTAGTAGCTACTACTCTACTAGTTAAGTTTTGTTGCCACTACAAGAAAGCACAGCTGCATTCATCATTGGGTTGCTAGGGAAAGCGTGAAAATAAGCCTCTCTCTATTATTACCCATTACAGTGGATGTAGTACTACTACATAGCAGCAGTAGGCAAATTTTCCCCGAGCTGTTAAATTACGTCGGACTTTATTACGAGCAAAGCAGCTATATAACTCTAGAGGTAGCAGGGGGAAAAAATATAGAGATATCGACATTGTATTGACGGATCAAAGAATCTGTTGCAAAAAGTCTGGAGATTTGCTATAGTGGGTTTGATAGGTTGGGCATGGATCATCTCGGATAGGTGGTCGGTGCGAAGTGAAAGTTCCGTCCATCCATGCATAGACCGTCGTCGTTATTCCTTGTATACAAGTTGGCAATATGCTCCCAAAGTCGAGGACCATTCATTTTGGTGCGAGACTTTGCTGTCCTCAAGGGCGACACTGTTTGCGGCATCATAATATTCTTTAGTTCTGCGACACGGACTCGTAGGAATATATTTATTTGTTGCAACAAAAAGAAAAAGAAGATGTACTAGTGATACAGTTCGTTGCGACGTCGCAAAAGGACGGGCTTAGCTTGGCTGCCGAATCACTCCTTCACCGAACATGCATGCATGGTCGTCTCCATTTTTTTTTTTGCCAATAATTTGTTGGCAATTGCCATGATGCATCAAGGAGTACACCTGGACCAAAACTTAACTTGCTTCGGTCGGCAAAATATACGATCTGTTCTGACTGGTACGTCGCTTTGCTTCTCATGCATTTGGGCATATATATAGTATAACTGAATGAATGAACTCTCTTTTGTTAGCATACTCTTGTCAACTCTGCAATAGTATTAGATACTACGTGGCACTATATACATGTACCCTCTCAAACGAGAAGGACCTTTTTAATATTCTTCTTCTTGCTTATGGGACCATGGTATCGCCGGCCACATGTGGCAACGGCGGAGGGCTTTAATTTGTGCACCGATCGACGTGGAGATGATGGGCCTTCAGATCCGGTATTCCGGTGTCACTGCCACCAACGCAAGTGTGTCGTGCATAAACGTGCACGTACGGTACCGGTGATCCTTTCCTTTTTCAGGCAACTACTACTATAGTGTACTACTGTATTCTGCTTAATTAGCCGTTATGTTGTGAGGAGACAAATGAATTGAACGAAGAAGAAGAAGAAGAAAAGTGCAGTACAAATGTAGTACAGTGCACAACGGAGTTGAAGTTGAGTCGTCGTGCAGGCCACTTTGTTGGTTTCCTTGCTGCTGCTGGTTGCATATATGGAGAATAAATATTCTCAAGAAAAAATATATGCATATATGGAGAAAGAATTGGAGATGAGAGGAAGCAAGCAACGGGCGTGCCGACAGAGGAATCGGAAAAGCGGGATTGTGATTGATCAAGCGCGAAACTGGGCCGGGCCTTTTGTTTTTGTCCAGCTCCAGGAGAAATACTTAAAAGATCGGATGGGCCGGGTAGGTTGGATTCGTTTCCAAGTTTATATAAGTAGAGGAAGAGGCCAGCATCATCCCAGGACCCAGACAGAGAGAGCAAGAGCGCCGCCTCCGCCTCCGCCTCCGCCTCGCCCGGGTCTCTTCTTCTCTCTCTCTTAGTTCTCCTCAATCAAGGAGAAAGAGAGAGAGAGAAAGAGAGATCCACACCCTCGCCTCGGCGGTCGCGCACGCATCGCGCCCTCTTCTCCTCTTTCTGCGCCATTGCTTTGTTTCGTGGGAGACCCAATCCACTCACTCTCCTCTCCCTAATCGAAGGGAAAAGGAATCGATTGTCTTCTTCTCCACCTCCGGGGGGCTGCTCGGCCGATCGATTCAGAATCAGAACGAATAATGCAGACGCAGACGCAGACCCAACAACAACCCGCCGCCACCGCTGCAATGTCGTCCTCGAGGCAACGGCGCCCGGATCAGGAGGCGGCGGCCAAGGCCACGGAGGACATCAGCCATCAGTTCTTCGACGCCGGGAAGCCGCCGCCGTTCCGCATCGGCGACATCCGGGCCGCCATCCCGGCGCACTGCTGGCGCAAGAGCCCCTGGAGGTCGCTCTCGTTCGTGGCGCGCGACGTCGTCGTCGTGGCGGCGCTGGCCGTCGCGGCGGCGGCCGTGGATAGATGGGCGGTGTGGCCGCTCTACTGGGCCGCGCAGGGGACCATGTTCTGGGCACTCTTCGTCCTCGGACACGACTGGTACTATAGTCTCTCTTTTTTTTTTCTCTCTCTCTCTTCTGTTCTGTGATTCTGTCACCACACACATTCTTGATTTTTCACACAGCCTTTGCCTTGGTTAATTATCACCGTAACAATAATGAGATCCATGCAGCAATCAATGTTTTTGCAAATTCTAGTGTTCTCTTGCTTCTTTATTACAGTGTTGTGCTATACAATATGTTTTTTTTTTCCTGACAAAATAAAATATATAAATGCGATGTATGAACAGTGGTCACGGGAGCTTCTCTGATAACGCGACGCTCAACAGCGTGGTGGGCCACCTCCTGCACTCGTTCATCCTCGTCCCCTACCATGGATGGTACGTACGTCCTTTCCTACGGCCTAGCTGCAACATGTACATATGCTGCTTCTCGTCGTGTGCGTACTGGACGGACATGCACCCTATTTTTTCGCTTTATTCCATATACTTATTATTCGCATCGTCGTATCACTTTCTCTTCTCTGCTTGCCTAGCAGTACAAAATTAAGTTACACATAAATTGTTCTATTCCTAATCATGGATGGAAAAGCTTCAATTTGCTTCCAACTAGCTACTGCCTATACATCATGATGCTTGTTGTCTACTACAGTAACTCTCTAGGAGGAGGTGCAAGCTTCTTTTTCGTTGCTTGATCTTAGTTGCCTTACAGAAGAATAATTTGCTAGTTGCTGCTTTTCCTCTAAATCTGGAGAAGGAATCAAAGCATACGTTTCTAATTCAACAAAAAAGATCGGCTGTCATAGATAGATATTTTGCTTTACCATAAAGAATAATATTCGCTTCAACCACAAAGATTAAAAAAAGGTTCATATCATGGAAATCGGAGTCAACCGGTTTGACAAAAACCGTGAAAACCGGACAATAAACCATTCAAATGATAAAACATGAATTTAAATATGATTTGAAAGGAAGCCGGTCGGTTTTCTCAGTTTAAAAACAAGCCGCTCGGTTTTTCCGGTTTATCGATCGGTTTCTTTGGTTTACCGCTCGGTTTTCTTGGTTTTCATAATTTTAATTTTTTTTTAAATTTTCAAAATTTTAAATTGTATTATATCGAAAATCGGTCGTCCGATCAAATCGGACTGGACCGGTTTGGTCGAAAACCACAAAAACCGAGTGATTTTTGACAGTTTTTGAATCCATGCTCAACCATGCATGCAGCGAACCGACCACTTCTTGCCCATCTCGGTCAGGCCGTTCAGATATTTCTTCTCCTGCATGTGAACGATACCATTATCAAATTCATAAAGTTCATTACGCAGAGAATCTCTTCTTGCAACACTATATTAGTATATGGTACAAGTTCCAATTGCCGTAGATTTTTATAGAGCAGCAAGTCTATTAGTTTAATCTGCATCACATCAAGCCCCTTGTTTGCAGTCACTAGTGTCCTCTCTATACATATACACCGTGTGTTTATTTATTTGTTTGACTCTTCTTCGTCTGATCTGATCGAGTGATGGGCGTGCATGCAGGAGGATCAGCCACAGAACACACCATCAGAACCATGGCCACATCGAGAGGGACGAGTCATGGCACCCGGTCAGTTACTATTTTTTCATTCAAGCATTTTCTATCAATTTGCGCTAGCTCCTGCATCGACAGGACTGCTACAGTAATTAAGTAATAGTAACGGAGTAATTAAGTAATAGTAATACCTTTGTCCGTCCTTGTGTCTGTATGTCTGTCGGTCCATTGGACAAGCATCCAGCCAATGCAGCTTTCAGTCTGCAGATCTTGGCACATGGCATGCAGTAACAAATATCAGACAACGATTTGTAGTGGTGGTCCATGAATAATCTAAGGACACCAACGCCACAAGCAGCAACAGCTAGCTGGTAGATCCCATCTGCTATCTATATAATCACTCACGTGAGTTGATGCTAAAGTAATCAGCAGAAAGATGCTATAATAAGATGCGCATCCGATCTTGTTAATTTTGGATCTGGCTACAGCATCTCCTATTGTAGTAGTTTCATACGTCATTTAGCGCTATCTTATTACACCAGCATTGCGCTTTTCAGTCCTTTCAAAGCTTCTTTAACTAATGATCTTGGCACTGTCTCATGTCCGTTTCCTTCAAAAGATACTTCTTTCAAAGAAGGAAAAAAAACTAATGATACTAATAGCACTTGGGTTTCAGTTTAATCTCGACAGCTAATCAAGTTCTATGACGAAGGAATCTGATTTTTCTTTTAAGGAAGGAATATGAAATTTCTTTTTGAGGAAAGGAAGGAATCTCAACGATAAACAGAAGAATTAAAACCGTCATCTTACTTTGGCATGCATCTGATCATCATTCATGCATTATACTACTAGCTGCTATTGAATCTGATGTTTGCAACTGGGATTGCAGATCACGGAGAAGGTGTACCGGCAGCTGGAACAGCGCACCAAGAAGCTCCGATTCACGCCCCCCTTTCCTCTGCTCGCCTTCCCTGTCTACCTCGTATGTATTCCAGTAATATTATCTGAAACTGCAGCCATTTCAATTCCAAACTGAAACCCAACTGAACCACTGCGCTGCAGTTGTACAGGTCACCCGGCAAGAGTGGCTCACACTTTCTTCCGAGCAGTGATCTGTTCAGCCCCAAGGAGCATGGTGATGTGATGGTGTCAACCACCTGCTGGAGCATCATGTTCGCCTCGCTCATCGGCATGGCCTGCGTGTTCGGCCCCCTGCAAGTCATCAAGATATACGGCATCCCATACCTTGTAAGCAACAGCACTGCTTGTGTTTGCTTCAAAGCTACTCCAGCTAGCGCTCTTTCAAGCTAGGCAACTAATAACTGAAACTGTGTTGAGTGGCCTCATCCTCATGTGTCTGAAACTGCATGCAGGTGTTTGTGATGTGGCTGGACTTGGTGACGTACCTGCACCATCATGGTCACCAAGACCTGCCCTGGTATCGCGGCGAGGTACTGTTCGGTAGATTAATTGCGATGTTGTTATTCTACCTACTTACCAATGTGGCATGTGCATTCTGATCCCAGTGTTTGTTACTATTCATTGGGTAGATTACTTGCCTTGTTATTATTCCACCTACTTAATCTAGCACTGTTGCTTCAAAGTTCTAGCTAATAACGCTCTGTAATGGCAACTACAGGAATGGAGCTACCTTCGTGGTGGCCTGACGACCATTGACCGGGATTACGGCTGGATCAACAAGATCCACCATGACATAGGCACCCATGTCATCCACCACCTCTTCCCCCAGATCCCACACTACCACCTCGTTGAAGCTGTAAGTTAATTTTACTGCAACTTCTCTGCTCGTTATGTATGTGCTGAATATAATGGATGCTGAATAAAACTAAAACTGAAAACCAGACCAAGGCAGCGAGGCCGGTGCTGGGCAGATACTACCGGGAGCCGGAAAAGTCGGGGCCGCTGCCCCTTCACCTCTTTGGCGTTCTCCTCAGAAGCCTTAGAATGGACCACTTTGTCAGCGACCATGGCGATGTCGTCTACTACCAAACTGACCACACCTTGAATGCTGCTGGTAACTGGGCTGAAGCCGACAAGCTCAAGTAATGAAACGTTACGCGTGGTAGCTCCAAATATAGCATATTTTTCATTCAAGACGAGATGAAAGAACAAGGAAAGGCCTTAGGTAGCATATTGGATTGGGCTGCTGAAAATCAAATAAGCAGCATGCTGGGTTACTGAAACGTAGTGGTGCTGTGCTCTGCAACATACACAATGTATCCGATTCTTTGAACTGGATGAACAGATTCAGACAATCTGAGTAGCAATTCATCTTTATATAATTGTGGTTTGTAATACAGTAGCTGTTGTTGTTTCGGCTTTTGGATTAGGGGTCTCTGAACAATGGAAAAGTGAGATTTTACAACCCTCTTGAGGGAACATTAGTGAATGAGTCAAACTGGTTAAAGCTTGCACTGTACCTCTGTTCTGAACTGAATTATTAAGCGGTGGAGTTTGACTGATCATTTGGTACCACGGTACTGCATGCTTGCGACTGATCCAGCACATTATCTTTTTTTTGAACGGAACCCCTTTTTTTTTTTCTGAGAGAGAGAGAGAGATGTGCCAACTCACTGATCGTACTTTGGTTCCAGGGTAGGCACGTTGCCTTTGTTCTATTGGTGTAATGATGATGCATAGTCACACACTGTATGCTAGTAGAATTAGCAAATTACCCAGGAAACGCCACAAATCCTCACTGAAAACAAATAGGACGACTTGTGCTAGCATGCAGCGGTACATCAGGGAATAACTAATAGCCTAACTTTATGGAAACTTTTAACAAGGTTTCAAATTACATCACATTTTGTTGATAAGAAATCTAAAACACATACACATTGGTTGGGTACTGGTTCCAACTCAACTGAATGTGTTCACAGGGCAGTCAAGCTGATGAACAAAATTAGTGATGGTGCAGCTTGAAAAGGAGAACAAAAAAGAATGTGCGGGTGTGTTTATTTGTTCCATTGAGATATTCCCGCCGTAACATGGATCCTATCTGATAAGATGACTCTGAGTAGAACAGAACCAAAAACAGAACATATTTTTCCTTTATGAATAGAATTTTTACAGGATTCACTCATGTAGTTAGGAGTCTTAAGATTACTATCTCCCGTTTAATCAGCAGCTATTCACCATTCATATATGCTGCTTGATTTCCAATATATGCTACACAACTATACTCAGCATCATGTCAGATGCTGCTAGCTAGGTGCGTAGGAGGCGTCCCTGTCGATGAGCTGTCTTTGTTCCATGCGGTGATTATGTACATACACAGGTACCGACAGAATTGAAACCTAGATGTGCATATGCATAAGTTGCAATCACATAAGGATTATACACAATATATACTGATGCATGTAGTAGTACAAGCATGCTGCTTCCAAACAATACTGGTGCCGTCTGCAGGATAGGGCTAGCTACTTTATTATGACATGAGAAACACGATCAGCTGCAGCTTGGCTCGGCCAAGTGCAGGTTATTCCTCTGCTGCAGGCGCCTGCTGCTGCTCATGCAGCAGCTTGTTAGCGAGTGAAATGGCCTCGACCTGCTCCCTGCCCCGGGCGCCCTTGGTGCGCACATACTTGCGGTACTCGTTGAAGCTGATTGGTCGTTGACCGTACGCCGCCGGCGACCCCGGGCTCACCAGCTGCGCCGCCGGCGCAATGGGTAGGTCGCCGCGAGGGTTGCAGAAGAAGGCGATGGTGAGGCGGTCGTCGCCCGAGCTGGCCAGTGCCCGGTGCTCAATGCTTTTGTACAAGCCGTTGCTCAGGATCTAATTAATCCATCCTTAATTACAATTAGTGTATTTTGCATATATATTTTATCATATTTTCTAGCTTTCAATCAATAGTTTGTTACTTTGTGTTTTGTTTTTTTCTTTTGTAGGATTATATATATCATAATTATAAACTATAAGATAGCTCAAAGTGATGATTGAAAGTTGTCTCAACTTTTAATCAGCTGAAAATTAACAACTTTCATATTTTATAGTATGTAACAAACTTATTCAGATTAAGTGATGATCGCAAAAGAGAAGAGGTCACCTGAATTTGATCTCCAACGTTTACGACGAAGGCTCCAGGGATTGGTTGCACCGTGACCCATGTGTTCCCCTTGCGTACTTGTGTTCCCTTCACATGATCGTCGACAAGGAGCAAGGTGATACCACCAGGATCAGAGTGAGGGGATAGCCCGAGGGTCACGTCAGGCTGTGGGCACTTTGGATAGTAGTTCACGCGCATGCACGCTGAGATGCCGTCGTTGCCACCAAAAGCTACATGAAGGTAGTCCGCGTCTAATTCTAAGCTGCTTGACATGGCCTTGAGCAATACTTCACAAAGATTCATCAGTTCGCGTGAATATGTCTCGGTGACCTCCCTGAACACAACCAAAGATTCATCAATCTGAATTATACCACCAAGCCTTAGCGTTGTACCTATAGAATGTCTGGTATATAAGTACCTTCTAAGACGGTTCATATAAAGTTGACGTAACAAAATATAAGAAATAATTGGTATATACACATGCAATTAAATATATGACGATGTAAACAATAATACATATATAGAGATCTCATCATGAAGCTACATATATATACCTCAAGTTGCAAGGCACCTTTGGCCATTTCTCAAGGTTCTTGGCATCATTTGGTACGAGGTTGAGGAAGTAGTAGTCACTCCAATCCAAGATCGCTCCTTTCTCAACTCCAAGGCGACTGCCATAGCCTTCGTACGTCACAGGTGAGTTTGCAAAAGCTTTCTTCTCTTCCATCGGGAGGTCAAAAAAGTCCCTCCATGCTCCTCGTATATGCTTCACAACATCGATGTCCACACCATGATTCACTACATGGAAGAATCCCCAGTTCCTACATGCATCACCAACTTCTGCCACTACTACTTGGCGACGACGTTCATCAGGGGTAGTAGTATCATCAAAGCCAGAAAGATCAATTATTGGGATGGTAAGAATAGTATCGTTTGTGCTGCCAATAATAGGCTGCTCGGATGGGGGTCTGATGTATTGTTGTGGCACGGTGCTCACACCAGAGTTGGAGAGGACTTGTACTGGTACAATGGGTTCTGGCCACCCATAGCCGTGGAGATCAGTAGTTTCCATAGTAGTGCAAGTGATGGTTTCTATGATGCAGTGAATGTGCGTATATATAGAGAAAATATGTGGGTTGTGTAATCACGAGATTCATTTATGCATAACCAAACATTTATATATTGTGCAAATGGTAAAAATCAGTGGCTATGTTAATATGCATATACATCTTACTTCACGCATACATTTTTTTTTTGCGAAGCATATCTTGCTTCATGTAGCCATCATATAAATGCAATTTGGGACGGAAAAACACGTAGTTGTTTCTAAGCTACATGAAAATATATATTCTTTCCATTTCATGTGATGATATTTTATTACATTTCAAGTGAAACCATTCAAAAATTGTCTACTTAATTTAGAAATAAACCTCTACACATTGCATTAATTAAACCCTAATCCCTAAACTCCTGAATCAATTGACTACAATGAACAATCATGCAATCCATAATATGATCATCTATCGTGTAAATTAAATCAACAATGTAGACTTTCATATTATAAAATATCACTACAAACATGTGATCAATTGACTGTTTCCTCTATTGTTCTCATTGATACAATCAAAGTGGTAGGCATGTCAAAGTTCGTTGTTATAAGCAAACGTTTTCTGATATTCTTATAACCATTGATAAGGTTGATTAACCATTTGTGATGGTAACATATATATAGATATTACCAAAGAAATAACATATATCATACATGTTGTTATTCATATTTTTTTAACCTGATTTGTTCAAATGTCGAATAGATTATTTGTATATAATACTACTAAAAGGAGAATAAAAGTTCAGCCAACTTGAATAAGTAAAATATCATTAAATTAATTTGAGCATGTACATAAATAAAAATCAACATGTTCTTTTGTGGTTACTTAATATTCTTTTGATGTTTAAAGACCAAGCATTTTTTATGAATTAAAGTTGTATTTTCTTCACAAAAAATATTCAATGTGTTTTTAACTAAAAACAAATGGACATAATACATTTGGAGACTCACTTGGTAGTTTTTTTTTCTCTTCTTGACCTGTTTTATGTGAATTGAATCATGTGCCAACTAGTGGTGACATTGATTTGGTAAACGTCGGGAATTGATAACCAACAAATCAGCAAATGCATCTTGCTAGTTGTTGTGCGAGGACAACCTATCTATTTAATAACACTTATATAAAAATTAGCATATCATCAAGCTAGTTAATAGAAGTACTTAACTTCATTCCATGATAAAGTTATTAATACCAGACGTATACAAGTGAAAGTGATATCGATTGAATCATACATTTTGAAGTTCCATTGTCTCCTAAACATGAGAACACGTACACAAACTATGAGAAAAGCAAACAACACTTGAGATAAAACTGAAAGATCGAGAACCTCATGTTTAGTATAGTGTTGACAAATTCCTTGCCATCATTATAGAGTCTGGTGACAAAACTTGATCTTTATGCTCTCTTGGTCCATGCAAGATTGGATAGTGCTGATCAAGAAAAGTAATTGCACATGTGATTGAAATAAAAGTCAAGCCCTCTGAAAAAGACATGTATTTGAAAACACAACATCAAAATTGTACATTATACTTGAGATAGTCGATAGAAAGGATCAAAACCATACCATTGAGATTGGTTAATCCAAGGTGTAAATATTGAGGCGAGGAACAAAAATGATACTAGATTATACTGTAAAATAAGATGTGTAATGTACGTGGGGGCGGCGAGCATCTTGACCGGCAGGGTAGCCATGATGAGGACGAGCTGCGGCCTTTGCATTCTGGCAACTAGTAGACTGGCTGGCCGACGAAGGCGGAGCTCACCGGCATGGCGTAAAAATGAGTTGATGGATATGGATGGATCCGGACAGCTGCCGGTGCTGGGGTGACATGCATGTAGTCTTGAATTGTCAGCAAATGCAGGCTTGCTATGAAAGCGAACTAATTAGTATTTTATGAAAAACAAGGGATTGTGTCTTAAACAGTCAATTCGCACGCGTGAATTGAACAGAATAACCTACCTCTCTTGATTTTCGATATATTGAAATGATCAACTGGACATTTAGACACGTGCATATTTACCTTCCTGCCAACGTACGTATGTACGTGCGTCACTCGACCCATCTGCTACTATGATTACGCATTATTTCGCAATCAAGATAATAAGAAAGATATTTTATTAAGAAACATTTACTATCTGTGTAGAAGCAAGTTACCCAAGTGAACAAGGTAACCTGGCCTGCTTATGAATTTCAACAGGCCACATATATATGAATACTCCTCATTTTTAAATCTATTAAGATAACAATTCTAATTTGAAAATAAACTAAAATTGTTGTTCTAATAACAACAAATTAAAAACTAAGGAAGTACATCAACCATAAATTAGCGATGGATCGGGATTACAATATACATGCCTGATCATTTACGTGACTGAAGAAAGCCCGGCCCAATAGTAATTACAAGCATGATAAAGCTAGCTAATCAGGAGAAGCCCAAGCTAAGCATCATCATGAACTGGACTACATACGTACAGTTTTATTAACCACCGACCAAATAAATCACATGATGCTATTTTTCTGTACTATATATGCCGGGGGGGGGGGGGGCTAACCAATACTATTCCCTTCCTATACAGATAGACAGTTAAAGGAACTCATCTTTGAAGCATTGCGGATGATATTAAAATCACCTCCAACTAATAATGGTAGAATTTCATCCTCACACGCTCTAACAAGCTCTGCAAGGAACTCATCTTTGAACTCATCCTGTGCCGCCCCATAGACGGTCATTAGAGCCCATTTAAAGCCATCTGATTTATTAGTTAAGTGGAACTTGATAAAAAAGTCTCCTGTCTCAATGCTATCGATTACAAAGTTCGAAAAGTTTACCCCAAGGAGAATACCTCCCGACATGCCCCTCGGAGTTGTCCAATGCCAGAAAAAGTCTACCCCCGTACAGAAGTTCTGAAGACACTCAGTCGAGAAACTATTTCTGCTTGTTTCTAAGATCGAGATAAAATCTAAAGAATATTCACTAGCAGTATAAAATAAAAATCTATGCTTCGCTAAATCTCGAACCCCATGGCTGTTCCAGAAAAAACCTTTCATTAGAAAATAATTTTTTTCTTAACTGAAGGTTTCGAAATCTTACAACCTTTTTTCCTACTCAGCTTAGCAACTTTGATTGGAACATTAAAAAGAGTGTCACCTAGACTCTCTTGTTCATCCATGAGTTCTTCCGTCAGACCACCACATAGGCGAACTAATAGGGAAGGAAAATCAAAATCACAATCATCTTCTAGTGTTCCGTCTACTAAATTTTTGGACTGCACATTTACCTTGACTCTATTCCTCTCTACTTGTCTAAGGCGAGCTACTGCAAGACGCACAGCCCCACTAGAAGACCCCAAATTAAATCCTACGGCATCCAGATTATTAATGACACAAGAATCAGAAGGAGGAAGTTGATCAAAAAACTCACCAGAAAGATCAAGATTACGGCGTGCAGTCACCTTCTTTGCTTTCACCATAGAATCCGTGTCAGCATCAGCAGCTCCTCGCTTGTGCGCCTCACAGGAGTCGCTGAAGTTATGTCCGATGACGGGACCAAGGGCAGCGACATCCCACTGCCCAGCTTGGTTAAGATGGTGTCGCCCGCCAACACCCCCGAGCTGCGTGGCGCAGGCGGTGTCCCACCTAGCAGAGCAGGAACTGAGCCACCACCCGAGGCAACCACCTTCTTTGGTACCTGGATAGGAGCAGCGGATGCAGCAAAAGCACCACCCGCAGAAGATATCGGCGCCCCCGTAGACGAAGCAACGTCGGCACCCACTTGAACAGTTTATGCCCCTGCGACGGGCATTCCGAGCCTGCGTCTTCACAGGATTACCTCCTGCTCCTCCCTTCAGAGTTGAGGGAGTCAAAGGCCGCACAACAGCTACCGGGTCAGCACCACCCTTATTGGCATTCGCCGCAGCCGCCTGGTTAGCTTTACCACTAGTTGCAACAACAGGGTCAACACGAGTGCCTGTAGCTATCTTTGTTGCTGTTTTCGCTGGACCGCCGGTAGCTCTCACCTGGAGCGTAGGTGTTGTGGGCGGGTCCAGAGCTTTATTCATCACATTCTTGGAAGAGTACTTGTCCTCTTTATAAACCGGCGCAGACTTGGCATTGACCTTAGCGACCTCTAAGGACAGGCTACGCCTGCTCAAACTGGTTCCGGTCGACTTTGCAGAAATAAGACCTACAAAAGAAGGTAGAATAGTAGACATCACATAGGTTCCTACAGGAGAGACAACATTATCAGCATTCATAGCAAAATTGGAAGCCTTGATCACATTGATTTGCTCGTTCTCTCGCACATTAACAAACCTCCTCATTTCAGTCTCCTCTTCCTCTTCCACTAAGAGGTCATCATTATCCCGGTCATGATCCATATGACCCTCACCCTCTTTCATATCAACCACCCCTTCTCCTTTCTCCTCAACTTCGGAAACCAAATTAACACTCTCATTACCCAAGGCATGTGGGGCAGAACCACATTTATCTGCATCCACCATGTCCTCATCCAGGTTTGCTTCATCTTCCCGGTCCTCTCCATTAGCATCATTTGGAAGAAGGTTAGAAATGCCCTCATACGGTTGATGAGGCTCAACCTCAAAAATAAGCTGGAAGTATCTATTTCCTATGATCACATCCATCTTCTTTGGAATTAATTCTGGTTCAAGAACGGCAACACAGAAACGACCAAACTTATTTTATCTAGTCATCTTCTTTTCAACCTTTTGGGTCACTCCGAACATAGTCCCGATTGCCCAAATAATTTTGTTCTTCCTGAGGATGGATGGGAGGTTAATCACTCGCATCCAAACTGTAGGCAACAGATGTCCAAAGTATTCCTCCTCTTGTAGAAATTCTTCAAAGTTTAGCGTTAGGAAATTTTGCATTGACCCAGTAAGTGGTTCTAAGCAGCTCAGTCCTGTTAGGGAAGACAACCTTGTAAGCATTTTCTCCATGGGCTTTTACCTCCCAGACAAAGTTTTCACGGACAAGCAATTTAAGATGACCTATCAGTTCTAGAGTTTTTCTTGGTTGGTTGGATCGGAGGATGGTCGATGTAGTACGCACGCACCTAGCGCATCCACGGCAAATCCGACAGACATTGCTACTGCGTGCCTTGAGCTGCAGGAGCCGTTCTAGCCGATTGGTGAGATTTATTGATTTGTATCGGAGCGCGATGCCCACCAGAGTTGCCCCGACCATAAGGCCGAGAACCCTGTTGTCTACCACGGCCATGAACATGACCGCGTCCACCAACCTCTTGGCTGAAATGCAGGGAATGTGTATCGTTCTAGTCTCTTCGAATCAATCTATATGACTATCGGAAAGCAGTCGGAGTCGATTCAGCCACAAAGTCGGAATCCTCGTCGTCCGAAAGCTCCCAGAAACGCGACACAAAGCCCACCGGCCGGCACCCCAGCAGTGGGTCTGCCGAACGCCGAGAGTCACCAACGCGCCCCGGGCCAACGAGCGAAAGATCAGCGGCAACAAACTCTCTTACCTTGCCACTCACCTGACGCTCCATCTTACACTTGAGCCTCACCTGCTCAAGGCTACTGGCAAACACCTGGTCCAGCCATGTCCGCACAGGCCTCTTCTCTGAATCTGATGCCCATGCCGCTGCCAGTATTTGCTCCATAGCCCCAACATCGATCTCCAACCTGCAAGTTGCTCATCGTACTGCTCAACTCCTTCAGCATATCCTCACAAAGTGTCCCAAAGTCAAATGGCTTGAAACTCATTGATTCATCAACGGAACGCAACAGGTTCTCAACGGATCTGCTGCTATCATCATCAGCATCATGGCCTTCACCCTCATCCACAGGGAGGTTCAAGTCGATGCTCAACACAAAATTTTGTTTGTTTCATGGAATGCGTAAAACCATTAAAAAAGACCTTGGAGCAAAAAAATTGTGTGGTGGACTGACTAAACAGCAAATCAGACATGCAGGCGATAAACAGCAAAGTTTTTGTCCTTGTGCAAGATTAATTATTACAAACAAGGCAGACTACTTCTAATTTTGCAGTAATAGACAGAATCAGGCAAATAGAGACATGTATGAAAACACCCATGCTACAACGGGCAAACACAGAAATCTTGTACCAGACATTAAACTAACAAAGGGCAGGAACTAATTAAGCACAATACTTGTGGCCATGCTAACCAGACATCAGTGGAAACATGCTGCTGCTGGTAAAATTAAAAAATTATACTAAGCACAGACATGAAGATGCTAATCAAATCTGAATACCAATTAAAAACAATTTCACATTTAATAATAACAACCGACCAAATAAATCACATGATGCCTATGGATCCCTTCATCCACGTCTCCGCCACATCCACTTTGGCTTGGTTCATAACCCCCTCCTAATTATGGGTGAACCTATGTAGGAAATTTTGGGTATATATGATATATGCACATAGCATGGGAGGGGGGGGGGGGGGGGGGGGGGGAGGGGGCACACAACCCTCTCTACCCCCTCCTTTGGGTCGTCTGATATTGGAGCTAAAAGTACTACTCCAATATGTTGATAACTAGTTTAGATACTATCTCATCTGTGGAAGCACGGAGTGGGCGCATGGTCGACCTTTGCTGGTTGATCCACTATGTTAGGTTAGATACATTTTGTCCATGTCATTTAATTGCAGAATATTTAATGTTGACAAACTATCTCATCTATTTTATATATTATCATAACTAGGATCATGCAAAGACCCTATTATCATAACTAGGATCATGTAAAGACCCTTATTCAATGCTTGAGTATGGTCGACCTTTGCGGGTTGATCCACTGTGTTAGATTAGATATATTTTATCCATATCATTTAATTATACGATGTTTAATGTTGATAAACTTTTTTATCTGTTTTATACATGATCATAATAGGGATCATGCAAAGACCCTCATTCAGCGCCTGAGCTAAAAAGATGTCCCAGAGTAACAAAAATAAGGTGCTGATCAAGTTTGAAGCTGCTCAAAGGTGAGCACTATGTTAATCATGGGTGAACCTATGTAGGAAATTTTAGGTATATATGGTATGTGCACGTAGCATGGGGGGCACACAACCCCCTCTAGCCCCTCCTTTCAGTCGCCCGATATAGGAGCTAGAAGTAATACCCTAACATGTTGATAACCAGCTTAGATACTATCTCATCTATGGAAGCACGGAGTGGGCGCATGGTCGATGTCATTTAATTGTAGAATGTATAATATTGAGAAACTATCTTATCTGTTTTATATATTATCATAACAGGGATCATGCAAAGACTCTTATTCAACGCTTGAGTATGGTCGACCTTTACGAGTTGATCCATTGTGTCAGGTTAGATACATTTTATCCATATCATTTAATTGTAGAATGTTTAATGTTGATAAATTCTTTTATATGTTTTGTACATGATCATAATAAGGATCATGCAAAGGTCCTCGTTTAGATCTGAGCTGTAAAGATGCCCCAGAGTAACAAAATCAAGGTGCTGATCAAGTCTAAAGTGAGCGCTGCTCACTGCTCAAAGGTGAGCACTATGCTGCAAATCTTTCGTATAAGTGCTCACGGAGCTCAGTTGTGGTCTCTAACTACAAATGACTCCTAACAAATTAGCTTTCTTTTTTATTAGATAGATCTGCAACTTGCTCAATCATAGAATCCCACATTTCATAAATTAATTGTACGTGTATCCGTGCATTTGCTGGTTGATCCACTGTGTCAGCTTAGATACATTTGTGGTAATTTTTTCTTTCTAACCTGACCATGAGTACTAATAGTCAATTTTATTTATTGTTCTGTTCCATTGTGAATACTTAGGTTCTTGTTTGCTGAGTTATGATATAAACCAATATGTTTATTACACAACAGGCATTGAAGTTATTGAAGGCCTAGGCACCAAGGATTGAAAAACCATTTAAACCGTAGAAATCGAAGTCCACCAGTTTGACGAAAATCACGAAAACCAAAAAAACCGGACGATAAACCGCTCAAATGTCAAAACACGAATTTGAATATGATTTGAAAGCAAACCGGTCGGCTTTTCTAGTTTATCGCTCGGTTTACCGTTCGGTTTTTCGAATTTCCGCTCGGTTTTCTTTGTTTATCATCGGTTTTCTGAGTTTAAAAACAAACCACTTGGTTTTTCCGGTTTATTGCCCGGTTTCTTCGATTTACTGCTCGATTTTCTCGGTTTTCATGATTTCAAAATTTTTCAAATTTTTAAATTGTATTAGATCGAAAACCAGTCATTCGATCAAACCGGACCGGATCGGTTTGGTTGAAAACCGTGAAGACCGAGCGGTTTTCGACGGTTTTTGAATCAGAAGGGTGCAATTGGAGGCTCCTGGGCTCAAGAAGAGTGGGGCTATTCATCTGTATTCTAGAAAATCATTATCCAAGCTACTTATATCTGTATTAAGACAAGTTTTTCATCTGTATGCTACTTATCTCTATCCAAGCCAAGTAAAGTATTTTCTGTTTAGCTAATATATTAGTTGGTAACCTCTCTAAGGTCTGATACAAATAGTTCCCAAATGACTGGTAAAAAAACGCATGTGACTGCTAGAATTTTATTTTTAGAAAAGGAAGTGATTGGTAGCTTAAATTTTGTTTTTATTCCTCACACATAAGCATATGAATCAATATACGTATGGCAATTTTTTATTTCAGACTAATCTTGATTGCTACCACAAAAATTGGACTTTTTTAACAAATATATAATTCCTTTTTGACAATATGAAACTATATTAATAACTATTGAACTAAGAATTAAGTTCCATTGCCCAAGATATGAAGTTCCACATTTAATAATAACGAACATGATGAAGCTAGCTAATCTGGAGAAGCCCAAGCTAAGCATCATCATGAACTGGACTACATATATACGTACAGCTTTATTAACCATCTACCAAATAAATCACATGATGCTAATCTCTATACTATATATGCTGGGGGTGGGCTAACCAATACTTACACAAATCCCTCCCTATACAAACAGACAGTTACAGTTACCAGTCTAGGATTATTCTCGAGGGAAGTAAAGCTCCAAAACCGTCATCTTTCAGCAGTACGTCTTCGCATGCCACCAGCCCCACAGTAAAATTATTCAAGTTCTTGCCAACGTACGTATGTACGTGCGTCACTCGACGCATTTGCTACTATGACTACGCATCATTTCGCAATTAAGATAATAAGTTATTAAGAAACATTTACTATCTGTGTAGAAGCAAGTTACCCAAGTGAACAAGGTAACCCGGCCTGCTTATAAATTTCAACAGGGCATATATATACTCCTCATATTTAAATCGTTATTGTTAAGATAACAATTTTAATTTGAAAATAAACTAAAATTGTTGTTCTAATAACAATAATTTTAAAACTAAGGAAGTACAACAACCATCAATTAGCGATGGATCGTGATTTCAATATACATGCCTGATCATTTACGTGGCCGAAGAAAGACCGGCCCAATAGTAATAACGAGCATGATGAAGCTAGCTAATCAGGAGAAGCCCAAGCTAAGCATCATCATGAACTGGACTACATACGTACAGCTTTATTAACCACCGACCAAATAAATCACATGATGCTATTTTTCTATACTACATATGCGGGAGGTGGGCTAACCAATACTTACACAATTCCCTGCCTACACAGACAGACAGTTACAGTTACCAGTCTAGGATTATTCTCGAGGGAAGTAAAGCTCCAAAACCGTCATCTTTCAGCAATAGATCTTCGCATGCCACCAGCCTCATAGTAAAGTTATTCAAGTTCTTACACTTGAGCCTCACCTGCTCAAGGCTACCGGCAAACACCTGATCCAGCCATGTCCGCACAGGCCTCTTCTCTGAATCTGATGCCCATGCCGCTGCCAGTATTTGCTCCATAGCCCCAACATCGATCTCCAACGTACAATTGGAGCCCAGAATGTTGCTCATCGTACTACTGAACTCCTTCAGCATATCTTCACAAAGTTTTCCAAAGTCAAATGGCTTGAAACTGATTGATTCATCAACTGAATGCAACAGGTTCTCAACGGATCCATCTGGATTGCCGGATGAGTTGTCATTGCTGCTGCTATCATCATCAGCATCATGGTCTTCACCCTCATCCACAGGGAGGTTCAAGTCAAATGGTACACTTGAAGTTCTGTGCAGCCGCTTCGAAGTGCTCGACGACTCTAGTATCTTTTCTTGGCCATCAGAAATGCCCAGTTTTCTCTTACTGACAGAACCACAATACAAAGATGACTGAATGCTGGTGACAGAATGCCCTGAGGAAACTACCACTTTTCCAACAGGGCCTCCAGTGATGTTCCCTGTACCCGGTTCAACAAAGATCTTCAGTTGGTGTCCACGAGCTGCCATAACTTTTTCTTCTGAGAAAGCATGACCCTCTTCCCCCCCAAGAGAAGAATTTTTACAATCTTGGGTCATTCTTGTGGACAAAATCACAATCGAGTCATTAAGGTCAACCAACCTCCCCTGCCAATCGAACCTACCAATCTCAATGGCACGGGACAGACTGTCCTGAACAAGGCAGTCAGCTTTGTCAATATTGTCAAGAAAGATTACGCATCGCCGCTTCTTTCTCAACTCCTCAACAATACAGTCTGTGCCAGTCTTCCCTCTGAAATTGGAGTTACCCCAGTCCTGGTGACTTAGGTCCAGACAAATCAAGTTATCTGAGCTACCATGCATCAGTTCTGCAAGTGCTGTAGCAATTCTCCGCTTGGCTATGCTGTCGGGGCCATGAAAACTGAACCATATGTCATTCCTCTTGTTTGCGCCATGACGCCTCTCGATTGACCGACATCGTACTATGGATCCACAAATAGCACTCAAGGCTTCCTCCTGCCTTCCAATGAACTTGAACAGGCGTTCCAAAAGTAGTTTGTAATTGCTCATATCAGAACTTTGTGCTGATAGAGGTGAAGGCCTCTGCCATTGACCAAAGGCAGAATTGCCTCCTGAAGCTCCTGAATGCAGAGAACCAGGTGATGTTTGACCCAAATTTGTCAAACTCCTAGAGCAAGAGTAAGGCTGTACAAAGGGCTGTGTAGGTTTCAGATTCAAGTCATCCACCTTGCTGGGCATCGGGTTGACAGACCTCTCATCTGTATCCTCTACATGTTTACAGGAGGCAGAATTCAAACTCTTCAAAGAATATTCACGTGGGGTGCCCAAAACCAAGTCAGTTGCCACAGGTCCAGCATATGATGGGGATGTATGATCATTGCGATTATCAGAATTTGATGAGTTTCTGTGCTGGGAGTGCACACCCCTATCTTGGAGGAGTTCATCACTCTTTGATTGCCTGACTTGAAGATTCAATACGAGGTCATCATTCCCTTGATTGGAGATGGATGGTGAAGAAATACTCTTTGCCGCTGTGTTAGCATGTAAAGTGGACACCGCAGAAGGTTTAATAACCCCCCTCTGATGTGCAACTTCCTCTGGACCTTTTTTACTTGCATTTGCTGCTCCATCCCTATCAGCTGGAACACTAACGTGATGTGGAAATAACTGGTAAGCATCTCTGTTGATCCTGTGGCAGCCTTGATGGAGCCGCAGGCAGTACTCGTTCCACTTCTTCTGTAGATTCAAAATTTTGGAATTTAACACCATCTGATCATCTCTAACCTGCACTGAAGAAAAACTGTGCATCTTTTATACCAATCATATCCAAAGTAAATCATATATCAGCACGATATGCATGTTGTGGTCATGAAATTGACTTAGTAGAAATTATAAAAGACGTAAGTAGCCTCACACCTTGATTGCATCGAATCCACTGTTAGGACCCAGCATGCTGCCATTCGGCAGCAGCAAAGGTAGACCTCCTTGTTGATTGTCTTCAACTCTAAGGCCACTTCCTTTGACGATAGTTGTGACTTCTTGTTCATATCTGTTGTTGCACTGTTGGCACCTGATGGCCTGAGGACAAGAATTTGCTCCGAAGTTGTTTGCTTCATAGGAATCGCCTAAAAACCCTCCAAATGGAACAAATGGCTCCATCAAGCTGGAAATCATGAGTTTCAAACTGTTAGATCCAATCGATGCTCAACACAGAATTTTGTGTCATGGATTAACACAGAATTTTGTGTCATGGAATGCGTAAAACCATTAAAAAAGACCAGAGAGCAAATTTTTGTGTGGTGCACTGACTAACGCAATCAGACATGTGTAGGCGAGAAACAGCAATGTTTCTGTCCTTGTACAAGATTAATTAGTAGTAGAAGGAAGCCAGACTAGTTGTAATTTCGCTGTAATACGCTGACTGAGGCAAACAGAGACATGTCTGAAAACACCCATGCTATGCTACAACGGGCAAACACAGAAATCTTCGACCAGACATTAAACTAATAACGAAGGACAGGAACTAATTAATCACAGTACTTGTGGCCATGCTAACCAGACATGAGTGGAAACATCCTGCCGCTGGTAGGATTAAAAAATTATACTAAGCACAGACATGAGGATGCTAATAAAATCTGAGCAAATAAACAATTCTCCATATCAGACGGACAGAGGAGCTGGGAGATACCAATTGAATTGCCTATATTGATTCACCTTGCACTTGAAGGAATGGACACTGGAGGAGGCGCGATCGTGGTGGCGGGAGGGATGACTCCGGCGTCAGCAGTAGTAGCAGCAGCAGAAGCAGGAGGAGGAGGAGCAGAGCGCACGGCGGTGACAGGGAGCAGCTGGAGGTCCCAGTCCTTGTCGAGGAGCGGGAACTTGGAGAGGAAGGCGAGGTATGTCTCGTAGGTGGCGGACCATCCCATGACCGAGACGCGTCCTCGGTGCGTCTCCAGCAGCCGCGTGACCTCCGACACGACCCTCTGCTTGCCGTCCCGGATCACCTCGGCGTCGGCGTCGTCGGGGACGAGGTCCTTGAGGTCGCCGACGCTGACGATGATGTTGTTGGAGCAGCACGTAGAAGCAGCAGAGGAAGAGAGGAGGTCCTTGATGTGGAGGATGCGGTAGGTGGACGACTCCGCCGCTGACGACTCGAATTCCGCCGCGGCGGAGGCGGCCCCGACGCCGACGAGCATGGGGTTGCGTCCGCGGTTGAGGATCTCGTTGATCCGGCGGGAGTTCTCCTCCCCCGGCGTCGCGCCGGCGGTGCTCGGCGCGGGCGAGGGGACGTGGTCGGCGTCGTCGGCGGCGGCGAAGCTGCATAGGAAGAGCGGCGGCGCGCGGTGCGTGGGGCCGAGGAGCGGGACGGGCGGCGCCGGGCGGAGGACGGCCAGCTTGATGTCGGCGCCGCGGAACCCTGCGTCGGCGAAGACGCGGCTGACGAGCGGGTCGTCGAGGATGGCGAGGAGGAGGTGCGATAAATCCACCTTCACGGAATTCGAGGTTGGGGATTGGGGAGGATGCTGCTGGTAGTAGGATTGGTAGAAGTGGAAGGTGTCCGGGTTGCGGCGCTGGTTCGCCTGCGACCGCTTGATGGCCGCCATCAGCGAGTTGGACACGGGAGGCTCCTCCTCCTCCTCTTTGGAGGCAGAAGACGAAGAGGAAGAGGGCAGGCGGTCGAGGGAGACGGCGAAGCAGAGGTCGAGAGCCTTGAGCTGCAGCCGCGGGGAGTAGGCGGCGCTGCGGGCCCGATTCAGCGCGTCGCGGAGGAGCGGCGGCGCGTTGGGGGAGAGGAGCGAGGAGACGAGGTGGAGGGAGGTGGTCTGCGCGTGGGCGCGGCGGCGGGCCGAGGCCACGGCGGCGTCCAGGGCGGTCACGGCGGCGGGGGCAAGGCACTGCCGCGCCGCGGCCACCGGCGTCGGCATGCTCGACCTCTCTCTTTCTGTCTGTCTCGAGAGTTTGTTTGTTGGGATTTGGATGGACCTGCTTGGGATTAGTTTTCACCGGACATGGGGGCAGAGTGTAAAATATCAATGGGACAGGACTGGGTGGTGAAAATCGGAAAAATTGAGGGGTCTTTGTTTTTTTTGGGGGGGGGGGGGGGTGTTCCGCAGATGGACGGATTCGAAGGCAGGCAGGTGTGGTGAAGTGGCAGCAGCACCTCCCCCTTTGTTTTGTGGAAGGGAAGTGATGAATGAAGGAAGAACAGCAGCCGAAAAAAAAAAAAACGAAATGGAAATGGTTAGGTGCGTGCGGCAGGGGAGGAGGAGGACAGACAGCTGCTTCTCTCTCTCTCTTTTTATATTTCTCATCATCGAATTTGCTTTTCATGGATGTGATGCGTGTGGCAGCCTTGCTTCACCTTTCCTTCTTCTTTTGGGGGTGCTGAGTGGCGGGTGGGGCCCACAGGCACTACTACTGACTCACTCTTCACTCGTGGAACCTCTATCTATGGAGAGGTCAGGTCACTGCGCTCAGATTCTCCTTCCTTCCAGTCAGATTACTGTTCTACTGATGAATGGAATCTGCTCCTCCATTGTCTATCCCAAATTGCAGCATCATCGTCATCTCCACAGTTGCTCCATACTAGTATTTCTTCATCCTTCTAATGTAAGAATTGGTTGACTTTCAAATATCACGAAATTTTAAAAATATAAAAATAAATAAATTATATTTAAAATATATTTAATAATAAAATACTTCATAATAAAATAAATAATATTTTTATAAATTTTTTAAATAAAACAAGTAGTCAAACGTGATGTTTAAAAGTCAACAAATACTTATATTTGTGAGATGGAGAGAGTACAACATACTGGGATTTTTTTCCTCTTGTCTGTTTTTATTTTTGGCACAACAATATCATCTTCTACTGCTATTATTAATACCAAAATAGACCTGTTTTTCTCTACTACTGCATTGATCCTAATAATTTAATTATTACTACCTTGTGGTGTGCTACTTTTCAACCTATTATCGTATCAGTATATGATACTAGTAGTAAACTCCAGTTCAGTGACTATGCATATTTTAGTTGAAAAATTACACATTTTCTTTTTCTCCTTGGTTTAACTCATGCAATCGATTTTCTGTTTGCTCATGAGTGGACACAGCAATAATACTAGTGTATGTATATGTGACGATAGTGACGTGAGAGGAGCACAAATCTTTCCGCGGATCTGCAAATAGATTCACGGAGACAGACAGAGAGAGACGGGGAAATAAATCAGCACTAGTACTCAAGTAGCATGCTCCATAGACGTGGGCCCTGGTAGACAGTGAGCGTACACGAGTGGGCAGAGCTCCAGGCTCCAGCGAAGGGGAAGAAGCTCCATTGCTTGCTGCTGAGTGCTGAGACGAAGAGCACGATGACAGTCACAAAAAAGTTTGCCTTTTCTCACAGACCTACCCAAAAGAAAGAGAGAGTCCCTTTTCATGGATAACCATCTTTTTGTCTCTTTCCTTCCTCCATTTTGTTTCCTTTTCATCATATTAATTAACTCGCTGTGTATACTCAACCAAATAATCCCAGGTAAGACTAAATCTATGTGGCCCCCAACATGATCTACTCTACTGTATCAACAGCATAAACATATCATCGACCAACATGATCTACTCTACTATAGTCCATAGAAATAAAAAGACAGTCATCAATTTTACGTGCCATGTTTTTATATGTATCTTCATTCTTATTTTTAGAAAAATAAAATGAATAGCAACTTCGAACAATTGTAACAATTACCACATCATGAATTAATCCAAACTATACAGTAGAGGTACATGAACATATTTCTGAGTTGTCAACAGAGCAAGAAATCAAATTCACTCTATACTTTCCCACTTATTTCTATTATTTTGCCTGTCACAAACGCATATATCTGATGGTGCTTTCAAGATGTCACGCAGATTTGTAGTGCAAGCATCTCTAGTGCTCATCCTACCGAGCCTAATTACTTTCTGGTCATTATCAGGATGACCATACCAACAGCAAAAAAGATTGGATTTGGACGTGTACCATCGGTTGTTGCATGTCCACTTGGCAATCCACAAACCAATGCTTTTCCTAGATCCAAATCCTTCAGTAAAATGACAATCATCTTCATGTTGCTTCCATCCATAATTTCTGCTTGTTTATTCGTTCACACCTTTTTGCCATTACATCAAAATTGGTAGCCATCCTCTAGAACAATTATAATGCACAACGTTGGTACTGCACTCTTTTTGTGTCCCTCTTTTATTAATTATTTGTTGCTCTAGCTTTGTTCTAAGTCAGTGATTTGTATCTTTACCATTAATTTCAATAATATCATCTATTGTTTCTATTCTATATTGATGTCCAAAGGCAGAAATATTTGACTAGGACAAAACTAGAACAATAAATAATTTGAAACACATGAAGTATTGTTTAGCAGCAAAAGCTAAAGTGAGAAGCTGAGGGGAGAAACTAAAATTAAACTGTTACTAGAGTGAAAAAAATGAAACATATTACATGATTATTAACAACACGCACAATGGGTTTTGGGGCAAAAAAATTCTAAACTATGTTTTATTCTAACAATAATGTGACTAAATAGTAATACTGTGCAAGTGGCCATGCAATTTTGGTCAAAAGTTCACCACAAATATCACACTCATAGCTTTACAATCCAAAAGCCATCGAATGTGATGTTTGGACCCCACCACCACACCCCTTCGTGGCTCCAACTCCTTTCCACACAATAATGTTAAACCCATTTAATTGTTTTAAGCTTAATTATGTGTTTGTTAAATGTTCTTACTAAAATAGTTTCTTATATTTTCTTCTTGCACAACAATTTATTCTAATATTGTGAAAATAATCGAATTCAACAACATAGGAAATGGTTAATGTATGACAAGACCTGTATATGTACCCACAACTTATACAAATTCATTTTTTTCGAATAGCATACCACAAATAATAAATCATTACGTAACATTCGTTATATCTGAGAGCCAGTTATGAATGTGGTAATCTTTTTTAAACTCACTTAGGAACAAAATTGTGAGTTGCAACATTCTCTTATGTTCCAAAATAATCATCAACAAACAGTTTGTATTACGTGAGAGTGACAGAGATACTGATGGTTCCATCTATCCCTTATCTTTGTACCGCTATTTGGAGTTCTAGGAACTAATTAAACGGGTGCTCATTTAGTCATAAGATTTCTAGTCCCGGAAGAGTGGGATAGATGGCTAACCAGCCATGCAAGTCCCTGTCAAAGATTTCTGCATTATTGGTGACAGGATGGAACATTGCACCTCTTCTTTTTTGAGATAGTGATGTTCAAAGGAAACATGTGAAGTTGGCCTCTCGGTGCTCGAATTGAACAAGACAACCCCCGCGCCGCCGCGGGCAATCAGCAAGATATCTAGGCACGAAGAATCTGCTACGTACTCCATCAAACCCTTCAATCTTCCACGCGTTTATATAAACCATTCAAATACTCCTTCCGTTCCAAAATAATTGATATTCTAGCCCTCTTTAATTGTCTCAAAATAATTAATATTCTTACTTTCCGATACATATTTCTCTCTTCCCAATACATCTCTATCTTTATCTCTATCTCTTTTCTTCTTATTTTCTGTGCATCTATTTTTTATATTTCTTCTTAATTCCTGTGCCGGACTCCAAAGTGACAACTAAATTAGGACGGATGGAGTATATTTTAAGCTAACAAAATATGATGAGTTTATATAAATACATGATGTGTTGGCTCTTTTGCCTGACGGCGATGTGTATGACGACCTGCATGGCACCAACTGATTTTTTGCAGATCGACACTACTGTTCTTTTGCCATCCATCCAATTTCCTATACTTTCTTGTCCATCTCTTTTCTCAAAAAGAAAAATATGGACAACACATTACCTATGCATATTTTCTTCACCCATTTATCTGCAAATTTTTGGGAGTCTTTAATTATTTTCAGTTTCAGCTCGGCATGTCTACCCATCATGATGAGCATACAACTGATAAGCTTATTTTCAGTTAGTTGGTGCAATTTGGTTAATTATATTAAATTAAATGTTGTAACCCGTCCGTCAAAAGTATAACTAAATATCGCCCCTTTTCAGAATCAAATCCTCAACTGATCAAGTATTGCGGTATGTTCTGATAAAAATTTAATCAAGATTTTTAAGTTGAAGCTTGGCAGTCAATGACACACCTACTCAAATGTTAGAGAGATGGAATTTACTCCTCAGTCCTCACAAGTCAGAAGTCATCGGTACGTGTGTCATCAGCTCAGCTGAATAAGAAAGTGCCTTGCTTTTTTCACCATTTGCAACGGTGAGTGGAGCATTGTTTTAATTCTTTCGACCGGCCGGTTAGCCGCTGGATGCTTTAGGCATGATGTATCGTGCCAGATGTTCCTGCTGCAGAAAAGGTTCTCCTGGCCGGAAAGATCTCCTTTCTCGGTGTGTCGTCATGGATTAACTTTTGCATATTTTAATGTTTTTCTAAGAAGCCTTCTTTTTTCCTGGTCTACAACGTCAAAAAGAGACGCTTTTGAGTCACTAATTCTTTCCATATTCACATTTTTCAGGCATGCATGAATGAAGTCAAATGAAATTAGCTGCCCTTTGAGCCGGGCATGAATTCTAAATAAGATTCAGGTTCAAGCGCGCGATCACATTGCATACTACTACAATATATTATCCACTTGCGCATGTTACTTCTTAAATTCTACTAGTTTTTTGTACGTGCGACACGCACATTATCATTGTTTTACAAGGTAATCATATACTAATAAATAAAAACATATGTAAAGATAGACTAATTGTACATCTTTAACTTGGTGAAGAGAATCACAAATACCTATATCACAAACAAGGAAAAAATATACAATTCAATGGTGAGTTCTCCTAAAGTTGTACTCGTGCACCGTACGATTTTTCAATCATGATAATTAAAATGCATTAATAATATATTATTTATAAAATTAATTTAAAATAACAAATATATGAATAAATCTTAACAATGAGCATGAGCATAATGAAATTTAAGATAAGATTTTCTTCTCAAATAGTCACAAATAATTTTGGCCAAAGCTATTGGTATGTGACATTTGCATAATACTATTTTAACATGTGCTTCCATCCCTATACTGTTAAAGAGATGAAAGTGGAGCACTTGTGCTTCAATCGGAGTACTCCAGCCTGTCACCACCACATATATGTTAGTTTGAGTCACGCTGCAGACGAATCTGTCACCTTCATGTTTTAAGGCCTGATTCAACAAATGAATAAATCAAACAAAACTCCCATTATTACTGCAAACAAAGATTACCATAAATACCAAAGGGAATGTAATACAATATTAAAAGAAGAACTACCATGGAAAGAAAAATACTGAGTGAAAAAGAATAGTAAATATATTCAAATGTCATATAGTTGCATGTCAATAATTACAACAAAATCTTACAGAGACTCTCTTAACAACACAGGAATCAGTGCATGCTATAAGCTCATGTGTTCAATAATATCTACAAATGGTTTACAGACTCCTAAACATACGTGACTTCTATTGATGCTACCTATCCCAAATCTGTCAGCTAGTAAAACCAAGGACCTACTCCACGAAGCTATGTGAAGTAATATACCTGGTAGCAGCAACATTGTTGATGCCGACATTCTGTTGCAACTATTCTTTAATGGCCATTCTCTGGCCACGTACTCCAGACAATAATGTCATCTTTGCTAGAATTCATCAGTTATTATGACCACACAAGCATCGCATGAAATTAACAAAAGTAAAAATATCAAATGTTTGTAATTTTAGTCAGACATGAAAAATATAAAATCTCAT
This sequence comes from Eleusine indica, assembly GCA_030378355.1. Taxonomy (NCBI): domain Eukaryota; kingdom Viridiplantae; phylum Streptophyta; class Magnoliopsida; order Poales; family Poaceae; genus Eleusine; species Eleusine indica. The sequence continues at coordinate 56,083,475 of CM059494.1, forward strand.
GAACAACCACAGATAAAAAAAAATCTTCCTCTTAGAAATGAAAGGTGAACAATACTCATTGACAATTTGCACAAGTCAAGAAGCTAGCAAAGTTAAAACCCTGTTCCCACTTATCCTGTTCATTTGAATTCAGGGAAGAAAATCTAAAAATACCATAGGATGCATGTAGCTCAGCCTCATAGCTCCACTACTCACACCAACTCGTTAGTGCAATACCACACAATAGGAAAAAAAAAGGCACTGAACATGAGCTCTCTTTCATTTAACCTTACAGCATCATGTGCACAATGTTGTCTATTGTCATTGACTCCATCTCATTGTTAATTTCCAATTTTTTTGTATTCAAACTGCACCTCTCCCGAACATACCCCTCTCCCCTTCTCCCTAAAAGAAAACCCGTTTGGTGGTTCAAACCTTATCTATTTGTTAATCCATTATATTTTGAAAGTTGAGCTATCATAAACGTACTACTGCATTAAATAGAAATCACAGCTGAGATATTAGCCTATGCTTATAGATAACCCATAATGCTAAAAAGGAGAAAATTATAGAAAAAATATAGTACAAATTAGATAAACAAAATTTAACACCTGGTGCCAGAAAGTGGACAAGACATGAAAATGTTTAGTCATTTGAAATAATTCTGAATTATTTCAAACACCAGGAGCTAAAAATGTTGCAAGTGAAACAATAAGCACTGACGTGTGGAATTGTTTACCTCTTTCACTTCACCTCCCCCTCTGGGGTACGACCTTCTGTATTCTTATCGATCCTAAAATCTAATTACACGGGTCCTTGCAGTTCCGATAGGCGGTGTTGAACGCAAACTTAATATATAAACATTATGTAAGCGCACAAATAATCATCTAAAAATAAAGTATCATACCGGGAATGGATTCCCCATTCATATGCATCCTTTCTTACGAGGTACTTGATTGTTTGAGTTATTTGCAATTTTTTATCTGAAAAGTAACAAATTGCAAAAGTTAAAATGTTGTTATCAAACGAAAACATGGTGGATGTGCTTGTACATATGTATATCATTGCCTTTTCTTCTCCTTTACGCTTCCACCACTCTCGCTAGTATTCCCGGTGATAGGCACACTTCTTAGCAAGTAGATTAGCTTCTTGGGTAATACAACCATCATCTGTCTGGACTGTTAGTCCGTTTGTTGTCGATCATCACGACAAGCGAGCAGCCACCACGTGCATCGGCCTCGGACGCTGAGGATTCTGGCGAGCTACTACCCTGTGCCTAGGCATCGGACGCCGCCGAGGGATCCAACGAGCCATCGCCGCGTGCCCGCCGAGGGATCCGGTGATCCGCCGCGGCATGCCTAGGCCTCGGACACCCAGAGATACGGTGAGCCACCAGGGAGCTTGCTACCCGTCATGTGACGCCGAATTTGCGTGTGACTGTAAAAGCTTGCTACCCGGCAAAGCGGTTCGTTTTCCGTCACACGTTTGTAAAAATCATAAGCTACTTCTGCACCGTCGTGGGTACGTGCGGGCGGGTTGATTTCCTGCAGTGAAAAAAGTATGGAAAATAGTGGCAGACGAGAGGGGTTTCTCATGTAAAATTTTATCATGTCATACCTAGTAATGGGTCCGGAATTGAATAGAGGACTATAATTGAAAGGAGAGTGAAATCAAAGGCCTAGATTTGTTGGGTACATAGGTCCCAGAGTGTGTTTAGATGGGTTGAAGTTTAATCTTTATAATATAGATTCAAAAGATTTTTCAAGTCCTATGAGATACTTGCCTTACAGGTATCCATAGCTATGCCTAAGTTGGTAACCGACCGGGTATCTTATCAATAAGGAAACCGATCGAGTCGGCTTGGAGAACAAGGCAATTAGAGATAGATTTTCTATATAAATCCTTGTAGAATACGAGTAGGACTCTTCATGTACCCCCTGCCGACCGGATATATAAGGCGGCAGAAACCCTCCATTGGGGAGAGAACATTACAAGCAATATGATCCACAGAACACAGGACATAGGGTTTTTACTCTCATCGAGAGGGCCCGAACCTGTATAACTCGGCGTCTTTTGCAATCATCGTAGTTCTTAGTCTTGATGTAGCCCTATAAATTTATTGCCGAGATCAAGTCTCGACAGTTGGCGCGCCAGGTAGGGGACAAGGATCACCGGGATTCACCGTCGACTTCGATGGCCGAGATTCTCACCATCCAGTACTCGCCGGATTTGAAGATTTCCTTTGGGTCGCTCGACTTCACCGCTGACTCCAACGGAGCGCTAAGCCTCGATGACCATCGATCCGACTCGGACGCAGCCGATCTCATGGTGCGAGCATAGAGCCTGTCAGATCTGATCCCTGCATTAGTTCCACTCGGATTCGGTGACACAGATCTACCCACTGGGTACGACCCTAAGTCGGTCTGTTCCTTTGATGAGGACTCGGATGGATCTACGTGCCCTTATCCTTTGACTGTTAACATGTTCGAGGTTCATGAGGACCCGACCGATGATGGTGATGATGACAACATTGATGATGGTCTTGCCAACAACAACAATGGACATGGCGAGGAAGGCCAAAGGGATGATGACCCCAAAGAGATACCACCTTCGAACGGTCATCGCCGCCGACCGAGAGGATCTCGTGGATCCTGATTGGCGCGACAGCTAGACCTCGGAGAATTGGAGATTAAAGTGTATGGCGTCAAAGTCTATGACACCCCTCAGTTCAACATCACTGGGGCTAAAACACTGCTTGACAGCTTGATGGCAGACGCAACATATCAGACCCCCACAGTGCATAAGGCGGTAGCCATGCTCAAAGCAGCTGCTATTCAAGACAAGGCACGGCACGAACCACAATCAGTGGCGAGTTCTAGCTATGCAACTTCCCCTGGACGACAACATAGTGATCTGAGAAATTCCATGAGACCCCGCGACGGAAGAGATACCATCAACTCCTGTATTGAAGAGCGGGTCCGGGATGGCTGGCGCCACGAGGAGGAGCTCCATAACAGGAGGACGGATGATCGACGGGACGACCAACGATGTCATTCACCTCCAAGAGAGAACCGTGACGACCGACGTCGACGAGATAATCAGGACCGGCGTGAAAACCATGATGAAGATGACTGGCGTCGTCGTCATAGTGACGATATCGGCCCTCGCCATAATCATCGCATGTCTCCACCTGCTCGGTCTTCCGACTGGTGGCGGAGGTCGGTCACCCCTAACGGGGATGAGTTCGATGGGATCAAGGCTTACATATCGGAACTTCGAATTGCTCGGTGGCCTAAAGGATTCAAGTCGGTCCCCATCAAAAAGTATGATGGTTAGACCAATCCTCGGGAGTGGCTTCAGCTGTACAGTATGGCGATCCGAGCGGCAAGAGGAGACACCTATGTGATGGCTCACTATCTGCCAGTTTGTCTCGAGCCAGCCGTTCGGGTTTGGCTCACATCGCTCCCGTAGAGGTCGATCACTTCATGGGGTGATCTTAACAAGAAGTTCATTGAGAGCTTCCAAGCAACCTGCAACCGGCCGGGCAACCACTTCGACCTCACTCGGACCAAGCAGAAAGCTGACGAATCCCTACGCGACTATATCAAGCGGTTCTACGTCAAGAAAACTGAGATCCCTAATGTTCTAGACCAGCAGATCATTGCAGCCTTCCAAGGAGGAGTCCAGAGCGATGAGCTGGTTCGGGAGATCGGTCGAAGAAATTATGACCTCAAGCTGACCGCTCGAGAGTGCTTTTAGATCGCTGATAAGTTCGCATCCAGAGAGTCGGCCTTGTATGACATTCGAGGCAAAGGCAAGGAGAAGCGCTCGGACAAGCTGGAGTTCTCCAAGAAGGACAAGAAGCAAAAGACTGAGAACATGGTCGTTACAGTAGACCGAACGAGGAAAAATCCTCGCATGAACCAGCAGACCATGGACGATTTGCTGAGTGACCCATGCCTATGGCATCCAAAGGGCAACCACAAAGTGAAGGATTGTTATCGACTGAAGGGCTTCAGAACTGTCGCGCTGAAGGTGGCCAAAGATCCACCAAGACGCAACGGCAAGGATAAAGCCAATAACGGTGATGACAAGGATAAGGATGTAGAGTTCCAGGAGCCCTGGAAGGAAGTCAACTTCAACTTCGGAGGCCCGGATGCCTACACGTCCAAGCATAAGCAAAAGCTGGAGCTACGTGAGATCAACTCCGTAGAGCCTGCCACGCTCGAGTACATGAGGTGGTCTGAAGTACCGATTACTTTTGATCGGTCCGATCACCCCAGGCACTTGCCCAAGCCAGGTCGCTATCCGCTAGTGCTCGCGGCAACAATGAAGGGGGTCAAGTTCAACAAAGTACTTGTCAATGGTCTGGACTTGATCTTCACCAAGACCCTCATGGAGTTAGGCTTGTCGATCGAAGACTTGCTGCCGAGTTCTTCTCCCTTCCATGGGATCGTGCCCGGCAAGACCTCTGTTCCTATTGGACAGATCGCTCTGCCTGTCACCTTTGAGACCTGTGAGAACTTCAGGACTGAGCGCATCATCTTCCAGGTAGCCGACTTCGAGTCTGCTTACCATGCCATCCTCGGCAGAGCAGTGGTGGCGAAATTCATGGCGGTCCCGCACTACCCGTATCTCACTCTCAAGATGCCAGACCCCAAGGGAATCATCTCCCTCCACTCTGACCTTTGGAATTCCTTCGATTACGATGTGCAGGGTTGTGAGATGGCCGACCGACAATTGATGTTGTCCGACCGGTTGGAGATCTAGAAGGCAGTCGGCAATGAGGAGCAGACTGACGCGGAGGTCCCCGTGAAGAAGCCCATCAAGGATAAGATCCAGACGGACGATGTCCCTACCAAGGAAGTTTTGCTCGACCTAGAGGACCCCACTAAGATCACTTATGTAGGGGCCAACCTCGATGAGAAATAGGAACTCGCGCTCACTCTTTTCCTCCAAGAAAATAGGGACGTCTTTACATGGAAGCCCTCTAACATGTCGGGTGTTCCTAGGGATAAGATTGAGCACGAGCTAAGGGTGCCTCCTGGGGCCACCCCCGTCAAGCAAAGGTTTAGAAGGTTTGCACAAAACCGTAAGGACGCCATGAAGAAGGAGATAGCTAGATTATTAGATGCTAAGTTTATAAGAAAAATGTACCATCCTGATTGGCTGACAAATCTAGTCCTTGTACCTAAGAAGAATAAAGAATGGCGGATATGTGTTGATTATACCGATTTGAACAAGGTCTGTCCTAAAGACCCCTTTGCTCGACCGTGTATTGATCAGATCGTAGACTCAACAGCCGGGTGTGAGCTTTTAAGTTTTCTGGATGCCTATTCAGGCTATCACCAGATCCCACTGAAAGTCAAAGATCAAATCAAGATTTCCTTTATAACTCCTTTTGGCGCCTACTGCTATATTACTATATCATTCGGTCTGAAAAATGCTGGCGTGACTTACCAACGTGGTATTCAACACTGCCTCAAAACTCAGATCGGTCGGAACGTAGAAGCGTATGTTGATGACATCGTGGTAAAGACTCGAAATGTTAGGGAACTTCTCTCTGACCTGGCAGAGACGTTTGACAACTTGAGATGATACTCGATGAAGTTGAACCCTAAAAAGTGTGTTTTTAGAGTTCCTTCGGGAAAGCTACTCGGTTACATTGTTTCGAAAGGAGTTATTGAGCCTAACCTGGACAAAATCAAGGTGATCCTTGATATGGGGCCACCTAATTCCCAAAGGATGTTCAAAAGTTGATCGGATCCATGGCATCTTTAAGTCGCTTTATCTCTCGATTAGGAGTCAGGGGTCTGTCGTTTTTTAAACTGCTCAAAAAGCAGGATGACTTTATTTGGACAATAGAGACGCAGTCGGCGTTGGATGAGTTGAAGGTCCACCTCAATAATATTCCAGTCCTGGTGCCTCCCGAGCCACAAGAAAAGCTTCAGCTCTACATATCGGCCACGACTCAAGTTGTGAGTACCGTTTTGGCGGTCGACCGAGAAGAAGAAGGGCATGTACAAAAAGTACAACACCCAGTATATTTTGTCAGTGAGGTCCTTAGTGCCTCCAAAATACGATACCACCAGATCTTGAAACTGCTATACGCGCTCTTGATCACTTCGAGGAAGTTGAAGCACTATTTTCAGGCTCATCCCATTGAAGTTCAAACAACTTTTGCACTCGGAGAAGTCTTCCACAACCAAGAAGCAGAAGGAAAGATTGCCAAATGGGCTGTCGAGATCGGTCAATTCTCCATTACATTTGTACCTCGCTCGGTGATCAAAGGACAAGCGTTAGCTGACTTCGTTTCCGAGTGGACAGAGATTCAGATGCCGCCTGCACCGTAATATATTGAGTACTGGAAAATGTACTTCGACCTATCCCTTCAGTTACCTGGAGCAGGTGCAGGAATTGTGCTCATCTCACCACAAGGAGAAAAGCTCTGGTATGTCCTCCAGATCATGTTTCGCGCGTTTAACAATGCTGCGGAATATAAGGTTCTTCTACACAGTCTTCGCATTGTCGTGTCACTCGGCGTTCAGCGTCTCGACATCTTTGGTGATTTGGCTCTGGTCATCAACTAAGTCACTAAGGATTGGAACTGTATGGATAGCAATATAGCTGCCTATTGCCAAGAAGTAAGAAAGATCAAAGATAAATATGATGGACAAAAGTTCACGCGGCTGATGAACTAGACAAGATGGGATCGTCTCGAGCGATTGTCCCACCCGGTGTTTTCTTACACACCCTTGAATCTCCCACTATTTCTCCTCGGTCTGACATTTTAACGCTCGATATTGCTGAGATGGTATATTATACCAACATACAGACCGACTGGCGCGACCCGATTGTCCAATTTTTGACTAAGGAAACGCTGCCTCCGAATCATAATGAGCAACAAAGATTGAAGGCAAAGTGTCGAGGATATTTGATGGTGGATGACCCACTCTATCGACGAGGGGGTTCCAATATCTTGATACGATGCATCTCGATTCCAGAAGGCAAAGAATTGATGGAAAAATTCATTCAGGCGTATGTGGCAATCATGCGGCTTCTAAGACTTTGATAGGCAAAGCCTTCCCGCAAGGGTTTTATTGGCCCACGGCGGTCGAAGATGCACACTAGGTCATTCGAAAGTGTGAAGGTTATCAATTCTTTGCTCAACAGACTCACGTGCCTTCACAGCAACTTCAGATGATACCTATGACTTGGTCTTTTGCAATTTGGGGGCTTAATATTGTTGGTCCTTTCAAGAAAGCGCCAGGCGGGTTTACTCATTTGTTTGTTTCTATTGACAAATTCACCAAGTGGATTAAAGCAAAGTTGGTCGGCAAGATAACTTCAAAGAAGGCGGTCGAGCCTGTCAAAGACGTCGTTACTCGGTTCGGGGTTTCTCATGATATCATCATCGATAATGGTACTCAGTTTATATCTAAGGAGTTCTGTGACTTTGCCGATGAGATGGGAATAAAAATTCACTTTACATCAGTGGCTCATCCTCAAAGCAATGGGTAGGTCGAATGAGCCAATGGTATGATTCTTCAGAGACTGAAACCACGGATATTTGACAGGCTCAAACCATATGCTGGTCTGTGGGTTCAAGAGCTGCCTTCGGTTCTCTAGGGGTTGCGTACTAATGTCAGTCGGGCTACTGGCCAGTCACCTTTCTCGTTGGTCTACGGTTCTGAGGCTATGCTGTCGACCGAGGTAAATCTCGTATCAGCGCGAGTCAAGGGATATGACGAGAAGCTTTCTGAAGACAACCAAGTGATTGAGTTGATTGCAGTAGAGGAGTTGCGTGACCGTGTTCTGTTTCGATCGGCAGTATACCAGCAAGACTTGCGACGTTATTATGACAAAAATGTTCGCAGTTACCAATTTTATGTCGGGGATTTAGTGCTGCGACGAGTGTAATTAACCAAGAATCAGCACAAGCTATCTCCTAAATGGGAAGGACCTTATGTGGTCAAAGAGGTTACATGACCAGAGGCTTATCGACTGATGTATGAAGATTGCAACAACGTATCGAATTCATGGAATATCAATCAGCTATGTTGTTTCTATACTTAGTTTTCCTATTGTATTTTTATACATTATTATTGAATAAAATTCCAAGTCTTTTTGATAGAAGATGTTTTTGATTTTATTCTTATTTGTCTCGATTCTTTAATTTATAACATTAAACAATCGAGCCAAGGGGCTAGTAATAATGTCCCACTACTCCTTAACCTTGATAGATTCTGGTTTTGGATTTTTCCAACAGATTTCACATAGTTTGACTCAGTCTAAAGTTTTTTGGTCTTACGCTGGACAATTGTGGTTATACAATTTATATTGCATAACAAACTGCCACTATATTAAACCCAGAGCCAGAGTGCGAGAGGTCATGTGTTGATTGATCGATTCTACTTGTTATGCAGTTATAAATAACAACCTAATTTGCTAAGGCAAACCAGTGCAGCTTCTGTTTTTGTCTCTAAAAGACTTAAGGTGAAAAGGTCTAAGTGCCATAGCGCGACTAACGCAGCTTGGCGCCGACTGATTTTCTCTAAGTAACAGGAGATTGCCTTTATAAATATTTAGTTACTTTTTCCAAACTTGTTTAGTAACTAAGCAAGCACAAGGATTAATATTTATATTTACATGGAGACAATATTATTTTCCTAATTCAAATACTACTAATATTTGTTTACATTGCAGATATTACAGCTCCTGTGAAGGAGAGGAGGCGTCATCTTGTAATTCTATCGCTGGAGTTGCTGGAGGAGATGGCATGATGGGGTCGACCTCTACATTATCAACTAAGGCAAGGGAGGTTTCCAGCATGGAGTCCATAAGCAACTGACATTGGTCGACCGTCAAGTCAGGGTTAAAACCCTCCTTGACCTTGTCCAATGGCGGAGCTGGAGATCAAGATTGGCAAATAGCCAGTACTTGAAATCTAGCCTCGGTCGCCACTCTTCTAGTGTTGTTGGTGATCACCTCTGGCGCGTGCTCCAGCAAGTACTCCAAGGAGTGCCCGATCTCCTCCACTTGGTTAGCATGGATATAATCCAAGGCTTTTCGAGCACTATAGGATATGGCAGCAAAAGTCATGAAAGGTATTAGATGATGAAGTCCAAGAGCGATGATAAAAGACTTAAAAAGATAGCTTACTAGCAAGATTACATTTGAAGGATTTGGAGATGCTCTTAGCCTCCTCAACCTTTCCTTTGGTCTCCTCCAGTTCCTTTTTCAGCCGAGTGATCTCAGCGTTCGGGTCTTCGACCAACTTGGAGAAGTCATTCTTCTCTACAGTCAGAGCATCTAAGAATCTCTGCTGGTTTGAAGTTAATTTCTCCAAGTCGGTGACTTTCTGATCACGAGCTAAAAGTACATATAAAAGCTTTAGCAATAGAGTGAGAAAGAAGTCAATATAAGTTGGTCTGAAATCTTACCAATAACATCAGCACGACTCTGCTCCAGAGCTTGGGTCACCTTCTTGTGGTCGGTCTGCAATTTTTCCATTTGCCTTATGGCTTGGGAAATCTGCTCACCGGTAACTGATGGCAACAAGTCAATACCTCAAAAAGAAGAAGTTTGATTGCACAAGATGTTAGGGACTTACCAAAAGATTCGGCCTCAAGATATTCAATCCTGGTCAGCTTCTTCTCCACAAGAGAATATATTCTCAGAACATGAAGAAAGGTTAGGTTAACTGGAAAAATGATTCGAGAAAGAAAAACTTGGTATTGATGTACCTTGTTGGCCTCTCTATGCTAATGCATGATGTCCATGTCATCAGCTTCTGGTCGACTCAATGAGTCCTCAACCAACACGGTCTTACCCTTATAACGGGGAGAAGGCATGCCGGTTGGGGAAGGGTCGACGGCTTGAGGAGCGGGCGACAACAGCGGCGTGGGCACTGGAGCATTGGACGACTTCCTCGACTCGGTCTGCGCACTTGATGGTGTGCGGACCAACTAAGGCTGGACGGTCGGTCGAGGAACATGAGTTGACCGAGTGTCTTGAGACCCTTGGGCGCTCTGATTATCACTTGATCGACCGCTATGAGTACCAAACAAGCATAGCGTTAAAATCTGACAATAGTTGGAAATAAAGACGAAGAAGAATTGAAAACATGGAGAATTATACCCGGAGGCTTGCTTAATTTTGATCCGACAGGCTTTCTTCTTCAGAGAAGCGGACTGTGGGTCAGAATCCTTCCTCTTCAGGGAAGTCTTGGCAGCTTCATCGGTCTTCTTCGCCACCCTTGCACCACTCTCTGATTTGCTCGGGGGCTCCGACTAGCGAGAGGGTTGGTTGGAGTGTGCAGGGGACGGCGGATTGGCATCAGAGCGGTGCTCCCTCTCATCATCATCGTCATCTCCCACATATTACCGACGATGGTGAGTGGTCTGCTTCACTCGTCGGCTGGGAGAGGGCAAGTCAGGGCGAGGAGGTGCTGTGGAGATGTTGGCGATGACCTCTTCGGTCGGTCGGGCCATCGCTGAAGAACTGGCATCACCAGTGCCATTCTGCGGTGGTTTCTTGACATAATCCGGTCCCTCAGAATCGGTCAGAGGGAGCGAAGGGTGTGACACGTAAGTGTCCAGAACCTGCAAAAACATCAAGACATTACACATTGTGATTATTTAAAGAGACGTCAGAGTTATTCAAGATGACCGAGACTTACTCGGGCCCGGATAGTGCCCATGTTGTATGCCTTCGCGATTAAGAAGTGATCTTGGATGATGTCTCCTTCAAACATCTTCGATAACCATGAGCAACGCAGAGTGGAGTTTGGCGGATCAGGCACCTCCCTAGTCTCATCGTCGGTGGCATAATCCCAAGCAGGGTGGCTCTGTTTCTTCAATGGCTGCACTCAGCGCACTATAAAGATTTTTGCTATGGTGATCCAGTTAACCCCTTCATTCTTTAGCTTTGTGATTTTCTCTAGCAGAGCGACCAATTGGGGGTCGGTCAGGTCAGGTTTTTCTGACCATCGCGCCTGATGAATGGCCTTGGCACCAGAGAAGTCGACAAGAACATGAGGAGGATTGTCACAGTAGAACCACTCATCCTTCCAATTCTTGTTCTCGGTCTTCAGTGGGACATTGATGTAAGCCTCCTTCTTGCACAACTGGAAACCAACTCCACCTATGGCGACTTGGTTTTCCTTGGTTGGCAGTGGTCGGAGGACGAACAAATGGCGGAACAAGATAAAATGGGGCAGAATATCCAGGAAAGCTTCACACATATGCACGAAAATAGCAATGTGCAGGATGGAGTTGGGATTGAGGTTGGGAAGCTCAATCCCATAAAAAAATGGAGCCCGCACAGAAAACTGCAGCAGGGAACTCCGAAGCCATGCTCGAAGAAGGAGCGAAAAACTACGATTTGGTTATTGATTGGAAGGGGGCGAGTTTCTTTCGGTACCTTCCAATCAATGCGAGCTTGTTGCGGGAGGAGGCCGTCCTCCACCATCTTGTTCAGATCAGCGGTGGAGATGCTGCTCTTCGAGAACTCCCGAAGCTACTTCGGGATCTCCAGCTCGGAGGAGGAGGACTCAGTGGCGGCTGCTTTCTTGGATGATTTGCGAGGCATCTTCGAGAGTTGCAGCAACGTGGTGGATCTAAGCCCTAGCTAATGCTCGGGGGCTTGATGGCGATAAAGATCTGCGGTGGCGATGGGAGAATGCGCTAACCCTAGCTCTGGAAGCAGAGGAGTCGTAAAAACAGGGGAGGCGCGAGGAAAACGAAGCGTTGTGTGCAAATGGCGGCGTGGACCTGGGGTCAACAGTACGCTGCCCTTTTTATACCTATATCTTTTTGACCTAGTCTTCTAGGTCCCATGGGCTGATATGGACCGTACAGTGACGGGCTTTTCCGCTTAATAAAAGTAATAAGAAAAAGCTTTATTCTTTAAAAATAATTAGAGCTATTAGTCTTGAGAAATAATCTCAGGGGGCTTCTTTGATAAGAAGTAGTGGCAAATACATTTAAAAATATTTTCCGTATCTATATGATTTGATGATCATATAGTAGAGGACTAAAAGGTCATACGGGAGCAAGTTCTAAGGACAAGTTTCTGATTGATGTCAGTAAATAGTTCTCAAAATTGGGCTTGTATTGAGTCGGGTGACGGTTCATTAAAGAAAAACTATATTATGATTGATATCATTATAGTTTAGTACTTGGTTATGATTGATGTCATAGCTATTTTTGATTTCACAAATGATAGATGTCATGAGAATCAAAATGTCATTGAGCTAAGGGTGAATATCACTCTATCTTTAATATAATCGGTCGGCACAATTGATATTGGGTAGACCGAGTACCTGGTTCGATGATCAGGGGTTTAGTTGCTCAAATTTGATGATTTGAGTGAAGTTATATAACAAAATGTTAAGAGCTAATATTATTAGACTCTTACATTATTTGTTAGCCTCTAAATTATACAAGAGTCTGGGGTTACACCTGATCAGGTGCACCTAGACGGCGCACCAGATCCATCAGAAACTTGGGACATGAAGTCTTCCTAATTTATGACCTGTTCATATCAACATTGAAGATCACTCGGCACATCATATCTCAAAATCAGAAAGCACTCGGAGGCTGCTGTGGGATACTTGCCTTACAGGTATCCATAGATATGCCTAAGTTGGTAACCGACCGAGTACCTTATCAATAAGAAAACCGACCAAGTCGGCTTGGAGCACAAGGCAATTAGAGATAGATTTTCTATATAAATCCTTGTAAAATACGATTAGGACTCTTCATGTATCCCCTGCCGACCGGATAGATAAGGCGGCAGGAACCCTCCAACGGGGAGAGAACATTACAAGCAATACGATCCACAGAACACAGGACGTAGGGTTTTTACTCTCATCGAGAGGGCCCGAACCTGTATAACTCGGTGTCTTTCGCAACCATCATAGTTCTTAGTCTCGACGTAGCCCTATAAATTTATTGCCGAAATCAAATCTCGACAAGTCCTATGCTTAAAATAAAACTTTCTCTAGAAGGTGTAGGGATTTGTGTAGTCTATGTGGTTTGCCATTGTCTTATAAATACTATAATTTACCACTGCCTACTTGTATATTAGCATAAATATAAAGAACAACCTTTTGAGTATCATTGAATGATAGTGTTCATGAGCTCACAAATAATCCCATGCATGATACATGACGGATATTGTAGTCTTTAATTAAGTCAACCCTTTAGCAGAGAATAGACATGCACGCACTGCAACTTGCCATTTCCGGTGTAGATGCTTTTCCCTGAGGTGGACGCAAAGCAGATACTACGCATCTTTAATTTAGACAGCGTGATGAATTTTCATGTGTGATCCCTGTTTGCTTTTCTAAAGTCCATATTTGCTCATGCAGATCAACTCCTGGAGTGCCATGTTTTCATTTGTCGCTGAAGAAAAAGAGCAGATTAAGGGATACGATCGATGGTAGCTTAACTTCAAATGACATGCCACATTTCAGTGTGCCGGCCGTGTTTGTGTCTGGTGAAAAGCACATTGTGTCGTGGCATGTGAAAGTTTCTGGTGGTGACTCAAAATTCAAAAAATAATTCTCACTGCTAGTTCCTGGATCCAATATAATTACGTTTTAATCCAGAAAGTACCTAACATAGCATTTGCAAAAATCTGATACATGTATAGTTGAGACAGATGGTGCCAGCAATTAAAAAAAACGCACAGCACTCGATTCAGGAATCGGAAAGAGCGCACATAAAAAATATTTTGGTCAAGGCAGTCATGATGAACCGTGCACTAACACGACCGATCAGCTTGCGGTGGTCATCCCATTTCATGGCAGCAGCACAATACCAACAAGTGGATATGCAAGCAGCTAGCATGTATGTATGATCAGGCACCTCACTCGAAGATTCATTTATTTCCATCGATATTCAGAAGAACAGAGCTAGCTTGGTCCGATCACTTTGCAACGACACAGATCAAAGCTTGGTCCGGTCTTTGGTGCGGAGCCTTTTAATGTCAAGCTTTATTTCCCTTTACGAGCAAGATATGAACATGATATTCAGACGACCGCACTATATACTGACATTGTAAAGAACATTTTTGAGTGGAGAGAATAATGATCTATCAGTGACTGACCGCACTACAATTCAATTATGCAGCAAGCAAGCAAGGGCGAACAAAGAATATTCCCGGCCGGCCTCGAATATAGATGATGCATGACGAAGCATATATGCGATGAAGCAACAAGACGGGGAGGAATTCGGCCTTCAATAACGAACATACACCTTTACCAAACATATATAAGCTTTTTGTTGCAAAGTGCTGTGATTGCCCCCCTGCCTAGGGTCATGTCATCGTAAAGACCTGCCCTTCCTTTCACTATTTCCATCCGGATTCAGAAGAACAGAGCTGACAAAATTTAAGAAAAGTATATATTCCCTCTTAATGAAATACGCACCTAGGTGCGTTCGTGAAAAAAAAAAGAAAAGTATATATATCTTTTGTTCTTTCTTTGATCTTATGCTTTTATATAGGTCCGTCCCTTCTTCTCTTGCCATTTCTACTCTCCTGGATCCATATATATGTACATGCAGAGTTACCAGCATACGAGATTATTATTAATTAAAATCCTTTTTGGATCCCTTCAACTTTTAACAAACTGGCTTCTAGAAACTGAATGGTCTCCAAAAAGGTTAGATTTTATGCTATTTTCTATAAACTAGAGTATAAGTTTCTAAGAAGTTCATAATCTAGCTTAATCTAGCTAATGACAGTTTTTTCTTTATTCTAATACAATTAACTACCAAAAAGTTAATTTATAGATTATAAAAATTAGAATCTAAACATCTCCGCCTAGTTTTTATTAAAAACCAGTTTCTAGAAATTAAAAGTAAAATTTGGTTTTTAAGAAACTATGATGGATTCAAACAGGACCAAAGTGATTAAGTTTTTTTTTTTTTGAGGTTCACCTAAGTGATTAAGTGAAGTAACACATCTTTTTGTTGCGTCTGAAACATTTGCGACAGGCTGGTTACGGTGAAGAAGGCGAGTACAATCTAGTCCATACAGGCCCATTTCATCTCTCGTCATTAGTAGAGCCCATTAAATATTTGGATCAGAGGCCCAATTGAACGCCTTTTTTTTTTCTTTTTGCAACCATACGAACCAGCGAATAAATAGTACAAACTACTACTACCTCCGAAAAATTTTGTTGACGCTCCGACAGGATAATTAGTGTAAATTTGAGACAACAAACGTGAAGAAAAAGAATCCAGAGTTCATCATCTGTGGCTGTCAGCAAAATAGCACAATGAACTGTGTAAGATGCCTGCATACTAATATATAGTTCGATATTTTTTTAAACACGTGTCTTGTTGTCTTCTAAATTGAATGTGATGTTCGTAGTATGAACATATTGAAGAAAAAAGTTTTTAAAATATTTATAATGATTATAACATATATAATTGATAAATAAATAATTATGGTGTTAGACGTGCTCAAAATGTTTGAAGGGCAGTTTGGTCATTTGTAAAATTCTCTTTCTCTTCTAAGTCATATTCTAATGCTTTTAGTGTTCATGAGCTAATTGTCACAACTAAAGAGTACTCCCTCCGTTCTTAAATTGTTATCACCGTTGACTTTTTTCATCAACTTTGACCATTCGTCTTATTCAAAATATTATTTTAAATACGTAAAATTTTAAATTATGCTTTAATTTTATTTAATAATAAAACAAACTATGATAACATGTATGATATTATTTAATTTTTTTTAAATAAGACGAATGATCAAAGTTAACTAAAATAAATCAATGGCAACAATAATTTAAAAACGGAGGAAATATCCATTTAGCAAAACCAAACTTCTATAGTGTTTTCTAGCAAATGACACAATTGAAGAATGTGCATGGACAAATTGTGCCTAGATGTTGTATGCAACGAATAAGCAACACAACGTTAGTGGTGTCAATTTAGCGAAGCCAACAAATCGAATGTAAAAACATTTATACGTTTGCCCTGCTCATGGAGCCTGGAATCCATGGAGCTAGTCGGTCGCTGGCAGCAGATCCATGAAGCAGCAGGAGGCAGAGGCATTATGTACTGTCCAAATACGGAACCATGGGCATGGAATAGGCGAAGGACAAAACAGTCAGATCATATATTAAAAATTAAAGAAAAAAACTAAAATCGATTTAAGAGACCCCACCTTATTTGTGTTATTTTAACTAAGCTAATAAAAACTTGGTCAAATAGTCGGAGCCACTTGAAATGAGCACCTCCTCGAGGCGACCATCGCTGAGTCTATGACTATACTGATCACGATGATGGAGGATTCTCTATCTCATCATGCAAATGACAGTTTGATCATGAGATTTCGTTAACCATAGCATAGTTAAAGGAAAAAAACTGGCTGAATATTAATCATCACTAGCAAAGTGTCTGTGCGTTGCCACGGACTTTATATATAATGTAAAAAAGGTAATTAGAATAAGTATGTGTAACATATCGATAATTTAATATGGTGTGTGGTTTGTGGTCTGTGAAATGCATGTACAGGAATATATGTGGTAGCAAACTCTCATAGACATACACATGACGATGTCGTTATTGTGTTCTATTTTTGTTCGGCAGCCGGAGATATCGATCGATTCCGATACGGGAAGAAGAAGACAGCTAAGAATTAGGAAACAAAAATAGGTATGTGCTTGTTATAATTGAGCCAAGGCAAGACGTTAAAGGTGAATTAGTAAATTATTTGGTAGAAAATAACAGTCTTCTCCTGGCGACTATGGAGGCATGAAGAATTATCGTCCGGTAGAAGATGAAGACTTTGCTGTCATCTAACTTTGCCAAGAACAAAACCACCACCGTTGGCATGATTTTTTTTTTCAGAGATCCATGCTCAATGTAGAGTTTGTCGTCGGCGACAGCATTGAGTTTATGCCCTATTTGTAATTCCAGTTGTCAACATAATTGAGCATGAGGCTGCTTTGGATGCCATGCTATCTCTGAATATGTTGACTTAAATTAATGACTGGTTTGATCTATTTGATCGCTCTTCCGAGGAGTTGATGTCTCGTTGGTATCTTTTCTGTTTTTCCAATCAAAGCAAATGGACGTAGCTCACCACCATCAGAACATTGTGAACTAAAGCACCATCACACCTCCCAAATATTTTTTATTATTGACACCCAAGAGACCATGACTGCATCATTGCAATTTTCATCTCCAGAGTTCGCCTTACCGTGAAGCTGAGTAGAATAGGCGCCTTGTACATGCATAATAAGTTGTCAGGTTGCTAAAGGCGCCGACGGATCAGTCGTAGTGGTCTACAACCTTAGGGATGGGGCGAGGGTGGAGGGAGAAGAAGGGATGGCTGGAGTTAGGGTGGCGCCCGGAGCTTGCCATTAGAATTGCTGACATGGCCGGAAAGGAGGAGCAGAGGGATCGTCAGATCGTCTTGACCATCGGGCGACTCAATAGATCGATGAAGTCAAGCTTTTTAGCTCGCGCTGGGTCGACAGGTTGGCTCGCTCGACTGAAGCGATGGAGGCCTTACTTGTTTTGATACAGGACTCCTACATAATTTTTTCCCTGGACATCTGAGACCGTGTTCAATCTTAGAACCTTCTAATTACAGACGTGGATATGAAAACAGGTGTGGTATCCAAACGGAATCAGGCTGCAAGCCATGGGAATGGATGGCGGGAGGGAGCAAGAGGGAGGATGTGGAGAGACGGGTACCGACGGCCACGGCCACCGATGACGATTGTAACCGTGAGTCTCATGAGTACAGCTATTGGATTGCATTGAGAACTAAACAGATTTTGAATTGGACTCACACTCATGTACGGAATAAACTTTAAAATGTGAAGCCCAACTCGCAATGCAAATAAGGCTTTCCACAAGACTATGACGACTACAAGACACCTCTGGACCTCCATGAAGTCTAACATATAATTCACGTAGCCTATAAATAGCACTATATTATAACATGATTTTAAACTTGAAGACGTGCTCTAATCTCGTCGGGACTTTTTCAAAACATATGTGAATCATATTATTTGAACTTCGGAGATAAAATATATAGGCCCCGCACAGAGACCTGCATAGAGGAGTCCGAATCAGAATAAATATTTTTGTATCATATATTTGAAAACCAAAACGGCGTGACCTGTACTTCCATTGAATACCAAAGTTATAGAACATTTCGAGAGCTACAAGATAGAGTCCTAGTTTGACTCATTTGAGCTCCGGACGAGGGAGTTATGATTTTTATAATTCGATACTTGATATGGAATATACGAAACCGATTTGGATTCAATCTCTGACTTTGTGGACACGAAGTGTACGACCGTACCTCAATTAATAGATTACTAGCAAAGTTACCCGTGCGTTGCAACGGGCATCATGAATTTTTAAAAAAATATTAAAATAATTTAATGGTGAATACTTTCACTTGTGCATGTGTATAGAATAATACAAGCTACATCATTAAAAATTTGCACAACTAACAAACAAACAAAATTTTGGTTGGCACTGATATTAAATCAAGAATTTAATAGTTATTTACTAACTTATTTCAATGCATATAGCATCAATTTGAATCAATAGATCATCATGAAAACGATAGCAGGCCTCACTGGAGATATCAATTTAGATGCATGTGCTAAGAATTATAAAATTAAGAAAAACAAATAAACAGAGATATTGTTTTAGGCACAAAATTGAGCATATCATGGAGCAGTCAGTTGTCACAGGATACATAGATAATAATATCATAGTCATGAAACTTCACAATGTCTCAAATTTTAGGCATAAATCTCTAAAAAGATTAACCATAAACATTAAGCAATTCATCAAGCTTATCATTGGCTATCATGTGATGAAATATAGAAAGGATTCTCCATAGCAATAGAGTCTTTGTGTAAAGTTTTGTGTTTTAACATGCGGCGTTTCTTTTCACGATCTCTCTTTGCCTGCTTCTCTTCAGTTGTCATATGACACCCTCCGTCTTTCATGATTTGCTTTAATTTTCTGCTAACTTAGGGATTTGCGTCTTAATGCATATTGCATATTTTGACGATCACGTCTTACTTTCCTCTTCTCGGTTGTCATATTTATATAGCGCATCTTGTCCCTCATCCATTTTGCTTCAATTTGTACAGTCAATAATTTTTTATATCTGTTCATAGAAGGTGAATTAAGGGTAGCATAATTACTATTTTTTGTAGTTTCAATTGAACCAGGGGCGCATTGTTGTATCTGCTCTTCTAACAAGCTAGTATATTGATTATTTTCTAAACCGAGGCCTACACATTAAAATGATATATCATGTTCATATGCGTAGAGCGTTAATAAAATTCTTACACTAAATAAGCATATCTAGATTTCATTATTTTAAAAACAATATCAAATATTTTTTAATTTACCTGTAATAGGAGGAGATGAGGTATTAGTCAAGTCAATCATCATGCTTTCATATACAATGTCATGTGTGAATGGTGTTGTGCAATCATCTGTGTTCATATGAAACATTAGATGTTATAAAAAAGATATGTAGTCAGTGCATTTTGACGATGAAATATAACCATATCTGATGATACCTGACAGTTGAGTTATTAGTCTGATATGATTAATTACTACGCAACCAGTCACTACTTTTAGCAAGATCCAAAATCTCATTATTGAATGGTGTTACTATAATCTAAAATTTACACAAAACATTAGAAATATAATAAATAAAATATAGAATCTGATTTTGTATGGGTGGTACCTTTAGTAGCTGCAGAGAGTATACGCATTTTCTTTCTTTGATATACTTCTCGACGCTTCCTATTTCTCTTGTCTTTTTGTTCATCTGATATTTCATGACACTTTTTATTTCTTTTGTCTTTCTGTTCTTCAGACATTTGTGCATATTAGTCCCTCTCTCTTCTTCTCTTACATTCTTTAGGATCAACATGTTGTGATTGTGCACTGAGTACTTTATGACCACCCACATTCATAGTATTGATTTCACCTAAAAGAGTACAACATGTGTTTAGTAATGACACATTGGTCTGAGATCCTTAAATCAGGAGATGAGACCCTTAGAAAGTATTATTATTTTTATATGAATATAGTACCACTTTGATTCAAATCTTTGCACTTGTTGCATGAAAGACACATAGTTGCGGTGGAGAGAGACATGGGATTGGTTTCAGGAAAGAAACAAAAATTGGCAGTGACATGTACACAACAAAACAAAAATCAGAGAACTACAGACATATGACCTAAATGCAATAATGAGCTCTTTCTCTCTCTCTCTCTCTATAGTAGAGCGCAAGTAGTGTTTCATCATAACAGCTTCAGAATCTATAGAATTATAAGTATAACCCATGAGGAGATTACCTGTTCGGGTATTGCAGGAGATCAAAGGAGGTGGTTCCCCTCCAGATAGGGATCGATTTCTGGTGCTCCACTTCCCACGCTCGTGCGCTGAATGAGTGACGCCGGCCTTCTAATGCCGTCCTTGATGCTGGACGGAGTCTGCTCGAAGCATGCTGGAGTCGTAGCTTCGCGGATTAGTGGGTTGCTTGATGCAATGCGATCGTGGCCACGGGAGATCAACGGGCCAGAAATCGTGGCTGGGCAATCAACATGAGCTGTGTCGTGAGGTTGCAATTGCAATTGGATAGCACACGGGGAGATTGATCACTCGCAATCTCAAGTTGGAAATCAAGCATTCGCAATCTCAAGCTTGGAGATTGATCAACCAGTTTGCTTGGATCTCACGATGTTTGATGGAGATTGATATCGATGTCCACATATTTGCTGGAGATCTCTTCTCGAATCGGGGTGTCAATATTTTGCTGGACCCTTGGCTTTTCTGGTTGTTGCACATAAACGATGATTATGTTTTTTTTTACGATGACTTCTATTTTGCTAGACCCCGTGGAAAGGGCCTGGCGGACTAAATTTATTAAGGAGTAGACGGTGGTTTGTATTTTGCTTTTGATGCCAAACTAAATCGGAGTAGACATTGTGCTGAACGAAAAAGAAAAAGAAAACGAAAGACAGCCATGGCAAACAGACGAAGACACGAAACGCATAACGGAGTGGACGAAACATGCTCACCTCCTTTAATAAATGTAGAGATAGAGAAAATGCCAAGATTTCTCCGAATTGTTACTCGATGTTGTTATTCTATACTTCTTTTGGTTGTTTTTTAACGAAAAAATAAGAGAGAGGGAGTAAAGTAACAAAGTGTGGAAAAAGAAGCGTGCTACAGATTTTCCCTAATGCTTTGAGATTCGCGTGGGAGGGGCTGCAGGCTACACGTGTGATCTCCGGATCTCCTCGCCTCCTCGGCCTGGCGTCCTCGGCCACGGCGCCCCGCCGCACCCACCCACCGCTCCTCTTCTCCGCCGCCGCCGCCGCCGCCATTTTCCTTCCCCTCCCAGAAGAAGAAAGAAGAAGATCTGCCATACCACTTCACCGCCGCCCCACGCGCCCTGGGGATTTGGAGGTAGACCCTCCTTGCCATCATGGCACCGGAGTCCCCGGACGATCCAGAGCTCGCCTCTTGCAAGGTCTTCCCTTCTTCTCGTTTCCCTCTTGCATCTGTATGCTTCGGTGCGCTTGTGTGGATTTCTCATCCCATGGAGCTCGGCATCTCTCGATTGACTTGGTTGGCTTCCGTCCTCCAATTTTTATTTTTATTTTCCCAACAAGGATCAAGGGAAATCCCCCTCGTCTCCTTCCATTGTAGGTAACACAACCCAAAGTTTTAACATACCGATGGTTACGGCATTTCCTGGTTACCAAAACACAGGGTTTTGAGATGTTTAGACTGAAAATGTTGAAAACAACACAACTGTTAGTGATATAGATGGCTTGCACTGCTTCCTCCCTCCCACCCATGTGTAGCCTCATTTTACTAACAACACTGGTACTCGTCTGCTGATTTCTTTAATTTTGGGTAGCCTCATTTTCACCATAAGCTAGTAATGTAGCTGATTAGGTGCACAAAATTGTCAATTCACCTTGCCAATACTCAAAATTTGCACCTTTCTTTACCTGTGCACTACCTTGATCTACCAACAACACTGATAGGCTCGAGCAACTGTTCCATTGCCATTAACTTGTCACGCGTTATTTCCTTTATTAAAGAACTGGATTGCTGTCCTTGCTTTCATGGCATCACCATATGTTGTTTCCTTTAGTATGGATTAAGGAATTTGGATCGCAAAATTGTTGATGCTGGTGTGCTCAATTGTGATGTTTTAGCTTGTATCTGCTCTACTAACATCTAACAGTAACTAATGATTTCTGCAGTCCAAGTTGAAAATCTTCAGACTTAAAGAGCTGAAGGATGTTCTGCATCAGCTTGGACTTCCAAAGCAAGGAAAAAAGCAGGTCTGTCCGCTACAAGATTGTAATCTTTGAACAGTCTAACATAACTTTCATTGTTCAAATGTTTTGATGTTCCTCTTAGTTTACTTGGCAATTGCTTGATGTTTCAAGGCCTCCCTCTGAAAGCATATCATGAAATTTACCTACTTCTCTGTGCCTTTTAGATTTTTTTTCAGAAATGAAAATAAAATATGAATTGATGTTCCTGGTTTGTTTTACAGGAACTACTGGACAGACTTACATCAGTGTTGTGTGATCCGCAAGATCAAGGTACAATCAATCTCTTTTTCTCCAAACCCTATCTTGTTGCACTTTTGTTTCTTTTTGCCCCCGTAATGCTGTGAGGATTGATTGAATTTTTATTATTATAGAATTTGTACACACAAAGAACAATGGCGCAACAAGAGAAACACTGGTGAAAATAGTGGAGGACACTTTTAGGTGACTTCACATATTTTTTTTCATAGCCATTTACGTAAAACATTGGATTACACAAATTGTTGGCAAATCTTGACAAATCATTGGCTTTTGCTTTCCGTTTGAAGAAAAATGCAAGGCCCTACACATACTGTTGCATCCTCAAGAAGCCATGTTGATTCAGGGCAGAGTGCTAAGTCTAAAAAGAAGCCAGATGATTCTCCTAAGTTGGCTGCCGTCTGTTGCCCTTGTGGTAGCTCCATGCCCAGTGATTCCATGATTAAGGTACAGTTATAATAATTGTGACTTTTTAACTCTTTGACAGTCTTTTACGAACCCACAGCCGAACCAGTTGGATTTCCAAAATTTATTGTTGATATGGGTGAGAAATATCATATTCTGAAATGCCAAATTAGTTAACACATGACCACATCACTATTTCTGTGTTATACAGAAAGCCTAGAGCCTTGGTTATGAGCATGATTTTCTTTTTATTGAAACATAGCATTTACTTGCTTAGATTGGAAACTCTGTAGCTTCCTTTCATTTTTGTTCTCTAATATGGGATCTGTAGTGTGTTGATATTTTTTTTTCTCCTTTACAGTGTGTTGATCCACAGTGCAACGTGTGGCAACATGTCAGTTGTGTTATCGTACCGGAAAAGCCTGCAGACGATAGTGCTCCTGAGCTACCTTCCTGTTTTTATTGCGAGATGTGCCGAATTAATAGGGCTGATCCGTAAGTTCTCAACTTTGATGACAGAAGTCTCTCACTCATCCTGTGGTCACTTACTTGTAGCTTAAAACCCTAGATTATTACTCTGTGCTGTTTGTTCATGTTCAAACGCTTGATTCTTTTAGTAATGTAGCATTGACACATTGTGGAATCGATTATTATGAAAATGTGCTTGTTCAGCAACTCAAAATGAGATCGGTCTGTATCTTTTGTATGCCTTGTCTTTTAACTTGTTATGTCTGAGAACATTTTGTATGCCAGCTTATAATATTATAGACACAATACTTCTAACATAGTTTCCTACTGTAACCTGCAGTTTCCAGGTCACTATTAACAATCCGTTGCTCCCGATTTTAATAGCCCCCTCTATCATAGAGGCAGATGGGTGAGTTATCCATTGTTTCATCACCATTCACCAAATCACATTTATTTGTTCTTCCGTGCACAATTTTTTTTTTCATTAATATTTTGGAGTACACTAGAGTATTGATCTAATATTCCTTATGAATTTGGACGAGATAGGCAAATAGGTCCAGTCTGACATATAACAAAATGTTTCACTTCGATTCCACTGTTTTATAGTTGTTGGAAAGTTTAATGCTATTATGGTAAAACATAGTGTCTTAGTTCTGCTGAGTTCAACATCAAAATTGCTGTTGAATCTTCATTGATACGCCAGTATTCTGCCTACGCATATTTCCTTCATCATTATGTTGTTTATTGATTGGAAAAGTTCACATATGCTGGATCAGATATGATACCTATACTTTTCAGGGTTATAAGTAAGGGTGTCAGTTCTCTGAAATATCTTTCAAAACATTGCCACTTGAGTAACATCTCTGCTAGATCTGTATCGTGCGTAATTTGTAAATAAATTACTTTTTACCAAACTACTTTGTTGAAAAATCGAGTGAGGGTATCATTGTGTTGCTTAGTTCTTATCATGAGGGCATTTGTGCTAATCATTTTAATATGATTTCTTTTAGAATATTTGAATAGGTATTCATATTCTGGCCTGAAAGGCAATGTTAAGAAAACTATTATTCTTTTAATAATTTCGTTGTGTTGTGATAAGGTCTTATCATTTGCTTTACCTTAGCGCAATGACAATGAACTTCTGTTATTTGAAGCAAACCCTCTTTTCTTAATCAGCAAAATTCAAATGCATGACCACATTTTATTTGAGCTTTGCCTTTTGGTTGCATAATGACATTTCAGAATAAACAGTTTGCACTGCATCTTGTGTTACATTTGTAGCTTACATGGTTTTTGCACACATCATTTTTCTTTTTGGCATCCAATGTAAATATGGGATGATTGTTTGTTTTTATATGACCTTGTTGGTATTGTGGGACTTCAGTAACACAACAGCTGGACATATTACTTCATTTTATTACACTATAGTTAACTAAACCATGATATCTATGCAATATTCGTAGCTTGGTTTTGTAATTCTTGCTTATGTCCAGGTCATATACGGTACAGTATACAGCAAAAAGCTTTGCATTATCGAGAGCTAATAGAGAAATGCTACAAAAGGCTGAATATGATCTTCAGGTGAAGTTCATTTCCTTTTTCATTTTCTAGATCGAAAGATTATTGAACAATCAAGGTCTATTTAGGACCATCATTGAATAATCAACATTTTGTTCGTGTTAGTATGTCATGATGCTACTACAAACATATATTTGCAAGTAATGTTTCTGTGTATGAACACTGTTTAAGTTATGCGGTAATGTTGTTGTACTGCCTGTATGTATTGATTTTCTACCATGAGTTTCCTTTCCAACAGCTATGCTGGGCCTGTCTGTATCCATTTTTTTACTTGAATTTCCTTCATGGTCTATTATTTTTATGCAGGTGTGGTGTATACTTCTGAATGATCAAGTCCCTTTCAGGATGCACTGGCCTTTACACTCCAGTTTGGAAGTTAATGGTAAATGCATTGGCTTATATTATGTATAGTGAATCATATTGATATGGATTAGCTGGGATACAGCGGAATAGCAGAAAGGACCTGCAAGCATCCTCCCTCTGGAGGCTCTGATTGCTTTGGGATTTTTCTATTCTGCTTGATTACAATTGATGGTACAGGTGGACTTATATAGCCTACCTCCTGACAAAGATGCTAACCGAACACCTTATCCCTATCTCTAACTTGATGACCAAACAAACTAACAAGCCTGCTGAAGCTAATCTGTCCACAGAACCGTTCACATGCTACAGCAGCCGCATGAATAGTATGTTCCCAGCTAATTAATAATTATTTATTATCTCTGAGATGGTGGGCCCAGGATAGCAGGGTCCATGCCATAACACATCGATAAGATGTCAAGTTAAAAATACTAGTTAAGTGCCATTGATTTGGTTTGTTATTATTCATTTAAATTACATTGTGTGCTTGGAAGATACATCTACAAAGTTTAATCTTCCTTTTGAGCTGATATATCAAGTATAACTGTTGAAGATATGGACAGTGTGCTATGTTTGAACCAAGCAAACTGGACGGCTCTTCTGGGTTGCTGTTAGTTCGGCAACAGAGTTTTTTTTTCTCTTTTTCTTTTTTCGACCAATTCAGACACTAGATACTCGTGTATCGGATTCCGATATCCATGCTGGTTTCCTGGTGCTATTTGCTTTTTCCAAAAGGATTTCTTTTTCATCTGACAATTCCTTTTGAAGGCCGGACCAAGATGGTCTTCATAAATTCCAGTTGGTGCCACCTCAATTCTATTAAGATTTGTTGCTAGTCATAATCTGACAAACATTTCCATATCAAAGTAACAGCCACAGTGAAAAGAACTTGTTATCCTTTGCCAGTGTTTCTTATCTCCAGTTATTTTGTTATAGGTGATTTATGCATGCTGTCAGTCTATTCATGGCTTAAGCTTGCATATGCATTTACATCTACAGTTTAGCAGTGTAGTATGTTACATCCTTCTAGCTGTCGCTATGCTATAGACTGTGACAGCTGGGCTTAGGATTAGACAATCTTGTCAGTGTTCTCCTAAACGGTTCTAGACGGCCGTCTAGACCGGTTTAAACCGTAGACGACACCTAACCGCACAGTTTAGCCCCTAATCGGACTCCTAAACGGTTGACCCGTTTAATCGGTCAAAAACAGAGAAAACGGGGTACACGGGACGGGTTTTAGACCGATTTAGATGTCGTTCAGGCCGTCTAAGAGAGGGAGTGAGCTAGAGATTGAGCTCCCCCGTTGCGCCTCCGTACAACCGCTGCCGTCCAGGCGTGCAGGAGTGCAGGCGCTGTACGATGGAGCGGGCAGAGGTGGAGGGAGAGGGAGGAGATCTGGGCAGCGCCATAGAGGGAAGAGAGCTGGCAGCGCCATGGAGAGGGAGGAAGAAGGCGAGGCCTGCGCTGGCGGCGGTGATTTCCAGCGAAAGATAGAGGCGGCGGCAGCTTCGATTGTTTTCTCTGGGAAAAAAGCACCAAACGATAGGGTCATATGACCTAAGGCAGCACATGTGGGCTGGGCCTGGCTATTGGGCTGGACCAGACACATCTATTTTCCTTTTTCCCCTCTTTTTCTTTACCTTTTCCTTTTTTTCTTTCCTGCTGCTAGCCTCTATTTTCCTTGCTAGTGTACCATAGTAGAAAAACGTTTAGCCCGTTTAAACTCCGTCTAAACACGTGTAAACCGTTTAAATGCTAAACGATGGTCGACCGACTGTCTACCGTTTACTGTTTAGGAAAACATTGAATCTTGTACTGGATCTGAATTACTCATGTTGGCTATTAATTATTTACCAGGTGTTCATATAAGGGTGGTCAGCAGACAACGTACACAGAAGTTAGGTGCAAATGGTAGAGATGATGGTCCACTAGTATGTTATTTTTTCCTTGTGGCTTGCTATTCTGGTTATTTTTTGTGGTTTTATAAGGCTTTGGCTAACTATTTTTGTTACATATCTTCCTTTGTTCATCAGATATTTTTTATTCTATATTTCTTTTTTGACCCTAAAGATTTTGTATGTACCTAGGTAACAGATTACCTGCGAGAGGGATCTAACAAGATTGCTTTATCAAGAAATGACACTCGTACATTCTGTTTGGGTATTAGAATTGTCAAGAGGAGAACTATGGAACAGGTTGGATTTCTTTAAATGTTGAATCAGAAGTCATTTCCAAATTTAAATTTTAAGAACAATAATCTCGAGAAACACAAATTTTACAGAGCAGGGATTTTTGAGTTAGCTGTGGTTCACGGGTTCTCCTTTCTGGAAAGCAACTAGCAAACACTTATATATGTATATTATACTTTTCTTTAGTATCCATTGTTCTATCAATATATTAGAACCATTATCGACTACAAACACCTAGTTCTGTTTGCTGTTGCCTTTTTGTTTTTGTTCTTTTTTACCACCAATGCTTTGCCATGATTAGACCCTTGATTATCTCCACTGTAACAGCTATAGAGAATTCATTTTATTGCAGCACTCCAAATCCTTTTTAGTTCCTAGCCAGTATTTAAGGTTTGCTGTGAGTAATTTTCTCCTGAGACATTCCAGGGAAAGACCATGATCTGGTGCTTTATTAGCAGTTATTGGCAACAAGCTGATAACTGGAAAAGTGCTATCTACTTGAATTCAAAATCTGTCTGTATTATTTTGGGTCCTTTTCTAAACTTTGATTATGGGCAGGTCCTAAATTTGGTGCCCAAGGAACAGTACGGCGAGAAGTTTGATGACGCTCTTGCTCGAGTACGTCGTTGTGTTGGTGGCGGAGCCGAGGCAAATAATGGAGACAGTGATAGTGATATTGAAGTTGTGGCTGATTCGGTCTCTTTAAATGTTCGATGCCCTGTAAGCACCGTGGCTATTCCTTTGGATTCTGAGATCCTTAATGAATTTCTTATGTACTGTCTATCTGCTCTGATATATTTCTATTAAACCTGAGAACGCGGCCATTGAAATTGTTTCTGAACCAAAAGTTCATCCAATTAATTTATTGTTGCACTGTCTGAAGTTATTTCCTATGTTGCGGCCATGAGTCCATCAAACTAAGGCAAAAAATTTCTCGTATAATTACTGCATGTGTTAATTAAATGTTTTGTAACCACCATTTTGTCATTAATACACAATATGCTTTGCACTCCGCTGCCAAAAGTTTCAAATTATGTTCTCTTGTGTCATCTTTTGTAAAAACGTGTCTAAGTTATTTTATCTTCACAGATGACTGCTTCAAAGATCAGGGTAGCTGGTAGGTTCAAACCCTGTGCTCACATGGGTTGCTTTGATCTAGAAGCTTTTATCGAAATAAATCAACGTTCCCGGAAGGTGCGATTATTTTTATCATAACAATTCATTTTTTTGCGCCTTATTCTTCATCAAAATCAATCTATGTTTCTTGTTCACAGTGGCAATGCCCAATTTGCCTGAAGAATTACTCCCTGGAGAACATAATAATTGATCCTTATTTCAATCGGATCACTTCCTTGGTGAGTTTATAGTGGAAGGTATGTACACGTTTTTTCTTTATTCCACTGAGCATAATTTCTGTTTTGTTGTATTTTGGTGATCCAGATCCAAAGCTGTGGAAATGAGGCAACTGAAATTGATGTCAAGCCTGATGGTTCGTGGAGGATTAAGGGTGGACCTGAACTGAAAGATCTTGCAAAGTGGCATTTACCAGATGGCACTCTCTGTGTGGTCACAGATTCAGGAGCCAAATCAAAGACGGGTATTGTGAAGCATGACTCTAAAGAAGAGGCGTTGTCTGAAGATCCAGATTGTCGTCTTAAGTTGGGAATTAGAAAAAACAGAAATGGCCAGTGGCAAATTAGAAAGAAAGGCTTGGTGCCATCTTCTGATGGTGATAGTACAAGACAGTTAGAAAACAAAAGCTGCACTGCTCCCACAATCACTGTTGATGACGCGGGCACTGAAGATGGAAGTTGTAGTTTGGAACCAGGAAGAAATGGTCATCCTATGAGCCATGTCAACAATCTTGAATCTCCTCCGGCAGGTGAAAATGCTCCTCCTGCACCAAGAGAGGAGGATGTAGTAGTTCTGAGCGACTCAGATGACGATGATGCTGTCAGGGTGTTATCTCCTAAAGCTTTAGAAGTGGGTGGTGAGCAACCTTGTGGAGGCCCAAATGACCCCACATATATTGCACTGAAAGAAGGCTTTGATGATCTGGGACTATCATTTTGGGATTTTCCTTCAAGTCCCCTAGATGTTCCAAATTACGAAATGTTTGATTCTGGCACACTGGCGACGAGTAATGCAGATGAAGTGGAAAACCACCCTAGCAATGATCAATCTAAGAATGAGCCAGTTTCCCTGGGTGACCACACTCAGACATGTCATGATCTCCATTCTGACAAGTGTGATGAAAGTTTAGTTACTGCAAAAACTGCTTCTAAGAAAAAGAGGAAGAGGAAGTCTGGAGGAGTAACAGCTTTAGATGGTATGGCCGAAGTCTAGATCCTTTTGATTTGTGCCATTGTAATTCTGTGCCAGGTCTCTTAAAATGTGCTGCGCTCTTAGATGGTAGGAACTGCAGTACCGCTGCTACAAGTTTGTGACAGCTTTGCCAGTGGCAATATTTAGTTGATAACCGTTTTTCACAGAAAATTTGATTCCGTTTGTGCAGCTTCAGTTGGTGGGAGCACAGCTTATGATGGGCAGCATGAAGAGGGATACCCTGATCCTTCCTCGCGACCCCATAAGCGGGGTTCAGTTCAACCAAGATTCGTAGTAATCGACTCGGATACTGATTAGCATATTATAGTCATGTTTTGTTGTGTGACGGCGAGTGTACAGTTTGTACCGGACTCCTCTGATCCGTGGATGATAGTTTCTTTTCTTAATTGTCCGGGGGGTGGGGCTTGGTAGCTGCATCCAGACCGATTTAGAGACGGGACTGGATGCTGAAGCATGAATAGTGTGGCACCTGCTGCAACAGGTTTGCGAGCTGCCACCACCTCTCAGTGACACACACCATGTAGTTAATCTCGTATTAATTAAGTGGTAGAATTCAGCAGCAGAAGTAACATATAGAAGTGATGAGTAGTGTAGGCCATTTTGTACCATGCCAATTGTCAGGATGTAAATGTGAATCTGCCTTGCACTAAAGAGTACATCCTGATTTATTTTTTTTATTTTTTTTTGGGGCTCTCTCTAGCTAGTTTGTCCTGCGAGGCAACCAAGTCCATCCATCCATGCATGCTTACCTTTTGAAAATAATTGGATTGAATAATTGATCTCTGCTTGGACAATCAAGAAGAGAAGAAAACTACTAGTAGCAGCAGCAGCGGTGACGACGACGATCATCGTCAGATGAGCATGTATCCTTGTCGTTCCGCGAGCTCATCCTCCTCATCAGGAAGCAACGGCAAGGTGATGGGCCGCCACTGATGCTGATTCATCATCTTCATCCTGCTGATTTCTTTTCTTCTTTTTGGTTTGGATTTTGATGATGATGTAAAAAGTCGACAAAAATTATAAATGCTTGGCTCACATATCAATACTACAGTACTACTCCAGTTGTATTACCTCCGTCCTACAAAGATTGTCCATTTTGACTTTCACACTTCACATTTGATCATTTGTTTTATTTAAATTTTTTGTATAAATTTAAAAATAAATATATCATAATTAAAATATTTGTAATAATAAATTAATTTATAAAAAATAAATTATTTATGTATAAATTTTTTAAATAAGATAAACGGTCAATGATGATATTTAAAAGTTAAAAGTGACAACTTGCGGGACAGAGTGAGTAGTAACTAAGGGAAAGCCAAAGGAATGCTGTTGTGTGACTGACTGGTGGGTCCGGCCCTCTCATCTCAACTGCTTCCTTCCCTTCCCTTCAGCTGCGGACAAAACACAACAGACTCTTCTGTCTTCTCCGCACGCGCGACTTCACTTTGCTTTGGAGAGAGAAGAGAGAGAAGAGATCCCTGATCCCAAATCCAGCCAGCAGCCATGGCCCGCGCCGGATCGCAGTCCCAGTCCTCCGTCAGCGGCGCCGCCGGTGGCCGCCCCTCCACCGTCGGCCCGCGCGGCACCCCGGCCGCGGCCGCAGGCATGCGCCGCCGCCGTGCCACGGCGACAGGCGGAGGAGGAGGAGGCTTCTCCGGCGGGGGAGGCAGCAACATGCTCCGCTTCTACACCGACGAGGCGCCCGGGCTGCGCCTCTCCCCCACCATGGTGCTCGTCATGTCGCTCTGCTTCATCGGCTTCGTCACCGCGCTCCACATCTTCGGCAAGCTCTACCGCTCCCGCACCGCCGCGGCCTCCTCCGCCTGATCCCATTCCGCATCGCACCACATCAGATCAGATCAGACGGTTTTGAATCGTGTATGTTGTTCTCGTGTTGACTAGGTTTGGTTAATTAATTATGGATTAGAGAGATCTGAGAGATGAATTAAACCCTTGCTTCCGAGTTTGTGGCGTCCTTTCTGTATTTTTTGGCCTTATATCTTGTTTTCTTTCTCACTCATGATGATGATGCAAGGAATGAATTATGCTATAGTTACTTTACTTCTACATATGTCATGTGCCTCTTGGCTAAATTTCCATCTGTATTCCCCATTACTTACCTGCGCTCAAGAGAGAATTGCTAAAATTTTGCATATACCTGGCTTCATCTGTAGTTAAATTTATTACTTGCTGCATCTGCTTCTCAGTTGGTATTAACTAATCACATAATTCTTACTGCTGATTATGATAGCCTCCGTATTTCTCTCTATAGCTTCTATAACTCATCATCTGACTGTGTGGTGCTTTTATATCTTTCTTCTTTTACTTCCTGTGACATTTTGCAATCGTTTAGAAATTATACTTTGCTTGGTACTTTCTGATCATGGAAGAGTTTATCTGATACCTTACTTTTAACGAGTCCAATGATCCTTCACATGAAACCTGTCTTGGTTAGTCCGAGTTCTCTTAAAGTCATGTAATCTCCATGATATTGTTCTCCAAATGACTTTATCTATATTGGCCCTGTTTGGATACTCTAACAGTGTTAGAGGTTAAAGTTAGTTTCTAGCTCATGACTAACTCTGAACTAACTCTAACTCTTGAGGTGTTTGGATGCAAGGGTTAGATTGACAATAAAGGTGCTGATGTAATCATTTGTCTCCTTTGAGGATAGAGGAAAAAGTAACTTTTCAGTGGACCCTACTCAAACTAGCTCCAATTAGCACCTCTTGGGTGGGATAGTTTTTTTGGGTGGGTTAGATGCAACTAGCCCAAACTAACCCTCCCTGTTTGGAGATTTTAGTGCTAGTTGTGTCCAAACGAACTCAAACTAACTCTAACCCATGGATCCAAACAGGGCCATTTTGCTGGTTGAGCTACACATCAAAAATAACTAGCCAGTGCAGTTTTGCTCCTTCTCATAGGGCAATTGACATTACTTGCATTTATTTGTGTGGGTAATGCTTCTCTTAATACTAGCAGCTAACATTCACTGCAACAAATGATTCACACTGTTTAATCATGTTCAGAAGAGGACTCTGAGAATTTATAATTTTGCAGCACTGGGTCTAATCTTAGCACTTCATATCATATGGTTGGCTTATCTCTTGTACTGAGAAGGCAGATTGAGTGTCGGTGTTTGACAGATTAAAGTATTATGAGTTAGTAATGTTCATTTAGGCTGACCTCTTGAGCAATAGAGATGTTATGTTGTGCATTCCAGATCCCTGGTCATTTTGCACACAGTTTGAGCTTTTTTGGTCTGTGGTGAATTGTTCACCACTCCTGACCCCTTTTTGGGATTTCGTAGGTGTTGGGCATCTGCAAAGCTTCCTTTTTAATTGTTGTCTGAAACATTGTGAAAAAGAAAAAACCTAGAGTTTGTGTGCCATGATTCGTAATTATTCTCGCCTTTTGGGTGAGAAGTTCGGGACTAATGGCTGGTTCACTTGTGCTCAGTAGATGCTAGTGTTAATAGTGGGTATTTGTATGAAGCTTGGGCTCACAGAATAAGTCCATAGTAGTGTCTGTGTTGACAGAGTAAGTATATGATGAGTGGGTGATGACCAATTAGGCTGACCTCTTGAGTAATTCAGACCCCTTCTCATTTTGTGCACAGTTTAAGCTAGTCAATTATGATGGCGTTCTGAGCCAAGTTTCCTTTTTGATGTGTAGTAAATTGTTCATCACTCATGACCCCCTTTA
Source organism: Eleusine indica (assembly GCA_030378355.1). Taxonomy (NCBI): domain Eukaryota; kingdom Viridiplantae; phylum Streptophyta; class Magnoliopsida; order Poales; family Poaceae; genus Eleusine; species Eleusine indica. The sequence goes on from CM059494.1 coordinate 56,117,139, forward strand.
TTTTCTGGGAAATTGCCCTATGAACTGTTGTATGGGCCGTTATGAAAAAGAAAGAACCTAAATTTTGTGCGCCCTAAGTCAATAGCTGGTAATAGTCACATTGGGTTAGAATTTTTTTATGCATGAATCTTCAATTCTCTAGGACAGTAGATGCTATCTTCAGTATATGTATTTGGATAAAACTTGGTTCGTAGAATAACTCCCATAATAGTGGCATGCTCGAGAGTGACGAGATGGGTATGGTCCTGTCTTCTAGACTTTTGTTCGATGGTGATGTTCATAGTGTTGAGGGTGCTAAAATTGCTTGATCAACCATCTTCTTGAACCCCGGTTTGCCCTGGCTATGTTGCAAGCTGTGTTCTCAGGTCTAAACTTGGGTGACATATGCAGTGTAAATGTTTTATCTGATGGAAATTGTGCAAGAGACCCACCATGTGCATCGCGAATATCAATGGTGATGGCCCTGTACATTTTATTTGTGTCTCAGGCTAGTGACGAGTACAATTGTACATACAGGTCTTTCTACACCAGGTTGGCAATTTCTGGTGCTGCGTAATCTCCTGATCCTGTTAATAGAATGATGGTGATTGCTGCGTAATCTCCTGATCCTGTTAATAGAATGATGGTGATTGATGGTCGAATGCCTGAGTGTAGGCAAAATGTCGGCTCAGTAAAGATATGGAGACAAGACGTGCTGCTAGCATAAATTCTTTCTAGAAGATAGCATAATTTTAGAACATAACAAATCCTGGTGCTTGGAGAAGAATAAACTAAAAAGTTATGCTTAGACCTTAATCGCATTCTCCTCATAGATGAATCTTATGCTCTCCTTTATTGATCATCTGCCCTTATCTCTGCCAAAACTGGGAAATCCATAAAAGAGGCAACTCGTATTATGGTTGGTTGACAGAACGGACATTCATCTCATCCAAAACAAGTGGCAACTGACAGACTTATGGATGCTCGTCAGTACATATTCTTTGATTAAACGTTTATCTTGTGATTCTTCGTCTGCTATAGTACATGGCTGATGTTTCAATATTATAATAGTGCAATCTATATCAGGTTAATCTGCTGTTTTCAGACGTTGGCCTCACTCTATTCAGGGTTGACTGCCTGTATATGAACATCTATTGGCACCCCTTATTCATTGAAGTTAGCCTATCGGCTTATGTGTAATAACTGTTTATAGAATAAGATGATGCTAAACTGGTGCCAAAGAGGAACATGAATTAAGCGATTGGACGTTTATTTGCTCTATATAAACAGTGTTTTCCCAGGCTATCAACAATTCTTTGCTTTGCAGTAGATGTGGTCTTCATCAGCGTGTGGAACCAGGTTATGGAACGAGGAATCAGGCTAAACAACCTTTTCCTGTGTACTGTGTTGGAACCAGGTTATGGAACGAGGAATCTTGAGCTACAAATAATAAGCGTCAGCTCTGTTGTACGCAGAACCCAACACCGAGTTACTACCTCTGAATTGCCAGGCTGCAACTTTGTGAAGCAACCAGGAAGGTACCTGCCTTTTGTGATTGTTTCCTAGCAATCAGTGGCGCAGCCAGACAGAAAAGCGAGGAGGGACCATCCAGTATCGAGGACTTGGGATGAAGCAAATTTTACTGACAAATATGCAACAGCAGCAGCATCGATGAATCACGACGATGGTGCGAACGCTAGCCGGCAAACTTTTACGCGGTTCTATGGTACCTTGTCTTTGCAGTTTGCTTCTACAGATCCTCTATTGCAAGTAAAACATCTCCAGACCTGGTCCTGGTTGGACAGGAGAGTCGTGTGTGTAGTCATTCTGAAAACTAATACTCAGCACGTTGTAGCTTTAGCCAGTCATCAGATATTATATTAAACATAACGTATAAGCTTGCAAACCAGCCTAGACGCGGTAGTTGTTCACTGTTTGCTATTTCACTTCGCAGAGCACGACGAAACGATTTTGGAAGCTGCACACTGATGGTTGTAAACAAATACTGGATCTGTTGACGAAAGCAGAGCAAGAAAGAGCACTACTTTTTGGTTGGATGGTTGAATGCCGACATGGCCCTTGTTGGGCACATATGGTTGGATTGGACTGAACAACTGTGACAGATCTGTTTAACGCGGTCCCAGCTGGGCAAGGGATTATGCACGCATTAATTGTCACTTAGGAATGAAAATACATTCCTCGGTTTGGTGGATTCAACAGACAATCCGTGATCATATACTCCCTCCCTTTCTATATATAAGCATTCTTATAAAAGTGTAGGAATGTTTATATATAGGAATGGAGGGAGTAGTAGAGTAAATAAATAAATAATTGAATCGTCTGATGTGAAAACAAATACACATGACGCAATGAATCGCTAGGCTGCTCGAATCATGATACGATGATGCCCATGCTTACGAATTTGTTTGTTGATGCTGATACTACAGAGGAGGACTCGGTTAGCCTCACGTCTTATATATATTCTTCCTTTTTTTGTCGAAACTTTTTTTTTTAACAAAGATCATGCTCCGCATGTTTTGTATAAAAAAAAAACATAAATGTTACATACGAGTAGCACCTAGGCATTCCCAAACGGCGAGCCAAGGCACGACCCGAGGACCTGATTGTGTGTGGATTTCATTGTTGGATGGGTGAATGCAGAAATGGCCATTAATAAGGTTGCAAGTGCAATTCCCTTCTCGGTAGTATTTTTTTAATGTTTGGTCAAGGTTAAGCATTGTTATTACCCAAAAAAATGAAGTATTTTCAACTTTGATTGTAAATAGAAAAGAAGTACTTTTATATAATTTTTAAGATTGACAGCATAAATATAATTTTATATATTATTAGTTAAACTTGAACTAGTACTTTTTTTTTGCGAATACTTTGAAAGTACTTACATTTACAAAACGGAGCAACAAATGTAATGTCACGTCAACTAATAAGCATATATACTGCATAAAAGCTTGCATTGATGGCCACGACACATACAAAATGGCTGGGACGGCTGACTTGACTCATCGCGCAATACCTCCTAGGTGATGATCACATTCAGGTGTGGTTGGTGAATAAAGAACGGGAAAGTTACGAGTCCCACGCGGCGGATGTCCGCCGGATATCGGACGGGGAGTTCTTTTTTGTTCTCACGCATGAGTAAATGTCATCGAGATGTGCGTCAGCTTGTGCGCTGATTTAACCGGACTTTCTGGAAGTCGGTAGAGGTAGCTCATGCATGTTTATTCCTTCCGCACCCATGGAAATGCATGTGGGATCATAAAACATCGAACATGTAATCACTAAACTTAAAAAAAATCATTTTTATTTGTTTCAAGTACAGATTTTATTGCATAAAGATAAACTTGTGCAACGTACACATGATATAAAATTTATATTATGATAGACATGCACCAGCTAAATCTCATGCAACAATTTCTTTTATCAAAATAAAAATTTTAAGATGCAACAAATAATTTTCCAAGCCACAATTTTTTAGATAATGGAATTTATCTGGTCTTTGTTTAATGGCTCGGATTGAAATTTTTGCAAGCTAATAAAAAAGCAGTTTTACTACTTGTCGATTGCAATTATTAATCTGAAATAAGTAAACGATTATTCTTCCTCCTTTTTCTTGTTACGTGTTGCACATGTTTTATTACATCTCAAATTTTACATTACAATAAATCATGTGCTAGATTCAACAAAAAATACATTTATATATTTCACAGGAACAACAATAAATTTATGTTTTTTTATATGAGACAAAAATTATTTTACAAAGATGTCTGTTGTAACTATTTAATTTTCGGACCACAATCCTGATTTATTTTTTTTATTTGCATGATGTTTTATTACAACTCAAATATTGTATTGCAATATATGGAAGCCTAAATTATTCATTTTGCATAAAGTCTGTTATATTTTTTGTACCGATTGCACCGGCATTTACTCTTATGCTGGGAGAAACCGTTCCACCAATTAGTTTATTGGGAATCTCAAAAAAAATATTTTATTTGGAGCGGGAATGAAGGACCCATCATTCAGCTCGATCAACGGTGACCGTCCACGTTTCTCTGTCAAAGTTACCACCACCGTTCAGATTACCGGAGGACGTCCCGCGGGCGGGACCATATCCGCTCTCAGAAAGAACTCGATATCTTTGGGTGATTAGAGACAGACGGAAGTACAAAATGACAGTACAGAATTGACTAGACAAATATAATGACTCATCACATCGAATTCATTGATACAACATCATTGACTAAACAAGTCGCTCATCACATCGCATTGTTGCTTGCCCATGATCTCGCTACAGTCACAATCAGCACCCAATTTTCTGACGCACGCCTCTTATTACTCCCTTCGTTTTAAAATTGATGTGATCATTAATTTTTTTGTCATAGATCATTTATTTTATTAAAAAAATTTAATAATTATCATTGTTTTTTCATGGTTTATTTTATCAGTAGACATATTTTAAATATAACTTATAATTTTTTATATTTAAATAAATATTTTGAATAAAATAAATAATTAAATATAACTAAAAAAAGTCAACAATGACCACAAATTTGAAACGTGGTAGTATATAACAAAGATCAATGTCTATCTCTGTCTCATTTTTTTCACTTAAAACCTGGTAGAAAGAGTATGCCATTAATTAGTTTTGACTTTAGAATCTCATTCACAATATAATCTATATGATAATTATTAGACGTGGATACACGGTATGAAAATAACCAGAGTCAAAACTACACACCTGAGTAAAAAACATGGTCCTGTCGGGATGACCATTTTGTTGTTATTTGTCGAGTGTAGACAGTGCCCGTACGCCAATGTAATGGTCCGTGTCCCTAGATCAGATGTGGCACGCCACAAAAAAATGGTTGCCTCCTACCCAGGTCAAGGCCCTTCGCACTTTTTTTTTTTTTGAGGGAAGGCCCTTCACACTATTGTGCATGCAGATCATGCTCTTGCTAGCAAACAAGAAAGAAAGAAATAAACAAAACGAGATGGAAACGGTTGGTGAAGAAACCGATTTGGGTGATTACACAAAGGAAACAAGATGATATACCCTTAGCTTGTGAAAAATGAATTCAAAGTGGCGTTTCAATTTTTTTTATCGGGTTCATGATTGCAGCGACGTTAAATGGATCTTAGAGGACTTCGATAAGCTCCCACGTCTTCATTTTCTAATAATTTCTCCAAGATGTTTCTGTTTAATACAAAGAACCTCGTTGACCTGATGATGTCCTACTCTCAGAAGAACCAACAATTTTACGAATCACCCCCTTACTTTCTACTACATAGCAGTGACCGATCTGTCGTCCTTTTTTTTTAAAAAAAAAATTAGGTTTAATCGAGAAACATCGAGCGTGTGTCCTACAAATTTGTAACCACGCGTTGGAGTATCAATTTGTAGGACACACGGCTTTGTAGGACACACGGCTTCTTTGAGATCACCAACAGATAAAACTACTATCCATTTGTCACCTGCAAATGTAGCAAGGAAATACTAAAGACTTGAGAGCACCAAGATTTTCAGACAAAGGCTCCATTAGTGGATAAGGAATTTTAGGAAATTCGACATTACTAGAATCTTTCCCCATGCGGTCTGTTTGGTAGAAAATGCTACGCGGCCTGTATCAGAACGTATTGAATTCGAAACTTTCTGGTTCATTTCCACCTAGTGCTTTGGATGCATATTCTCTAGAACTAAACACATGAAAAACATTGGAAATGACTCTTAAATTTAAAACATTGCAAAGCTGCAATATATAGCATCTAAGAAATGATTTAAAAGTCTTTATTGTTGGGGTGTGGAACATGGTACTTGAGATTATCGGCACACAAATTTTTTTTTTGGTAAGCAAATGCATAAACTAGGAGGGAGCAACAAGTTAAAATGCACTTTGCAGCAGAAATGAAGCGAGGACTTGCGCGTAAAAGAAGCGCCTTTTGAAATTCCCGTTCCTTTGCGGTTTGCACTTCGGCGTGGTGTAGTTGAAAAGGGGGGGAACCGCCGGCCCGATTCCTTGGCCTGGTTACTCCAGCAAATCTTCTTCTTCTTCTTCATTCCATCCAATCCAGCGCCAACTCCAACAAGAGGGAGGAAGAAGCATCACGAGTTTTAGTTCAATTTCTTTTTGGGACTGGACTTGACTAGAGTATCTCATCCACCATTACTTAATCGACCAAGAGATCGTCATCCCTCAAAGAAGAAGGGAAGCATCAGATCCCAGCTGAGACTCAGAGAGAAAGAGAGAGACAGAAGGATGGGCAGCTACGCGTACAAGTACTGCATGTGCTTCACCCGCAAGTTTCGATCTCCCGACGCGCAGCCGCCGCCGGACGTCCGCGCCGCCCACCATTCGCTCTCTTCTTCTGCTGCTTCCGACGATGGCCTCCGCCGCTTCCTCTCCCAAGTTCAGGGCGAGCCTCCCGAGGAAGTTCAACGCATCCTCGCCATGCTCGCCGCCACCAATCCGGCCGGGGGGATCGCCCGCCTCGTCACCAGGTCCCCCGCGCCGTCCACGCCCTCGCTCGACGACTTCTTCGGGTTCCTCTTCTCCCCCGACCTCAACCCGCCCATCGCCAACCAGGTCACTATTTTTATTTTTATTTTTTGCTGCTTGCTCAATCAAATACTAGTAGTACTACTTGTCAACTTGATTGATTCCTTCATCCCACAGTTTTGCTCACTCTGCTGTTTAGTATTGATTGAAAGTGCATTGATTTGGCTTCGTCCTTGTTAGTAGTACTTCCAACGATTGGAATTGCGCTGCTGGTGCATACTCTAGATACGTATTTATTAGCTTCCATGAGATCTACTCTGGTTCCGAGGTCAACTTCTCCCCAAAGGTTCCATTTTCATGCTAGTACCCTTTTGTCCCAGGGAGACGGAGGGGAGAGGTCAACAAAATGTGATGTCAAGGACTGCCACTTTCCTTCATTCATTGTCTGTCACTCTCCTCCTTTCTCCATCTGCGCTGCTGGGTCCCTGCTTGTCGGCATTCCACTTCAACTCCATATGGGCTGCTGCTCAATTTTGGAAGTGTATACTATTTACTGCCCCTCACAACACCAAACAGAGTATTTCAAAATTGTGGACGTTTTTTGTTCGAGACCTAAAATTTACTAATGGCTCTTGCCACAATGTACAAATGTTTGTTCCAAATTCAGCATAACTTGCTATAAGTTGCTCTTTTGACGTCCGATAGCGAAAATTGTGGAGAAAAGAATTATCCAAATACTCACCCACAAATACTCTAATACTTTATGTTTTTTTTGTGTACTCTGAAATTTTGTTTCAAAGTTTACAATAAATTTTTGCCTGCCATTTATTTATTATGCCATACAATTCGGACTCATCGATAAAACATGTGCTTAATGTTGCTCAATGATACCATAAAATCATTGAATAAGCTGTATAAAAAAAATGTTCAATGTGTTTCTTGCTGCTCTTGATCCTCTCTCTAATAATTACCTTAAATCTCTGCTCAGGTTCACCAGGACATGACAGACCCATTCTCTCATTATTTCATATTCACTGGGCATAATTCCTACCTAACTGGGAACCAGCTCAATAGTGACTCCAGCGATGTTCCAATTATAAAAGCGTTGCAGAGAGGTGTTAGAGTGATTGAACTCGATATGTGGCCAAATTCTTCAAAGAATAATGTTGATATTCTTCATGGAGGGTAAGTAATTATGTTTTTGTTTCTTACTCCTTGATATGTTGGCATCACAAACTATTTTCTGTTTGCTACTGCAAAACACCTGAAATGATTACAGCAGATCTGTCCATGAAAACCACCATATATGTAAGATTGTGCATTATATTGTGAGCTGCACAAAAAAGTTAGGCGTGCTTAATTTTTTTTTGCATGATTGACCATATAGCATCCTTGTTCTAAGGAAGTAGAGTTTCTTTTATCTTACAACACACATACCACTGCAGCAGGAACCTTTTATCCTCCATGGGCTCTCTATATATGAATTTATTAAAAGTGATCCCAGATTGTTTGAATTTGCAATCATTGTTTTTTTCCCTCTCCATGTGCAATATACTTTCCTGACTTTTCTTTTTCTCGGCATTTCAAAGGACGCTAACTGCACCAATAGAAATGATCAGATGTTTAAAGTCCATTAAAGAACATGCATTTTGTGCATCTACTTATCCTCTTGTCATTACTCTAGAGGATCACCTCACAGCAGATCTCCAAGCCAAAGTAGCTGAGGTAAAGTATAATATATCATTTCACTGCATTTTCTTTCTGTTTGTTTAAACCTAATTCTAACTTCAAATCATTATAGATGCTCACTGAAACATTTGGAGATCTCCTTTTTATCCCTAGTTCGGATCCTACGAAAGAGCTTCCTTCTCCAGAAGCTCTAATGAAGAGGATAATTATCTCAACTAAACCCCCACAAGAGTACAAGGAGTTCCTTAAAGTTAAGGATAATCAGGATGCCTCTGGAAACATAGCTAATTTGGCAGACGAAGGAACTATGAGAAGAATGGAATCAAACGCTGAAGAATCTGATGGAAAGGTTTGCAATATTACTGCCTTTTTCAAAGGCCTGCACACATGGTTTGACACAAATGAAGTGAATTTATTGTCATGGGCAGGACGAACCGGATGATCCAGAGGATGAAGATTCTGAGGACGAGGAGGATCCTAAATTCCTGCAGGACACTGCCTGCGAGTATAGAAAACTTATTACTATCCACGCTGGGAAACCAAAAGGCCATCTGAGGGATGCACTTAAGGTGGATCCTGACAAAGTCAGGCGCCTTTCTTTGAGCGAGACACAACTAACTAAAGCAACCTCTTCTCATGGTGCTGATGTCATAAGGTATTTTATATGTTTACCAGCATTTAGTTATATTTGAAGTTCAGTGCACATGATCGTTAAATTATTACAGGTTCAGTGTTATTTACCCAGTATTTAAAGGTTATGCCCTTACATCCTAATCATCTTTTTAAGACCAAAACGGTTCAGCCAATTTTCTATTGTTATCTCTAAAGTTTGTAACTAGAAAAATTAAAGAAATGGAAAAAGGAATCTGTCAGGATTGCCAGATATGAATGTAGTAATCCAACAAAATGCTGAACTGCCCTGCACAAGAGCATGCTTGCTGAAACACTTAAATTCTATTCAGGTTCACCCAGAAGAACATACTCAGGATATATCCAAAGGGCACAAGGGTTAATTCTTCTAACTATGACCCAATGAATGCTTGGACTCATGGGGCACAGATGGTTGCATTCAACATGCAGGTCGGACTTCAATTCTTCTGTCTCAAATGATCAACTTCCCCTTTCCTCGTGCTTTTCTACTTCCATGTTAACATGAAATTATTGAATTTTCAGGGGCATGACAAAGCACTCCGGTTGATGCAAGGATTTTTCAGAGCCAATGGGGGCTGCGGTTATGTGAAAAAACCAGACTTTCTGCTAACGACAGGTCCAAATGGCGAAGTATTTGACCCTAAAGCTAGTTTGCCAGTAAAGACAACTCTCAAGGTATGTGTGTATTTGCAAGATACGGTTGTGTTTTCTCAAAATCCCAATCATGACTCTCCAGCCTAGCAACTAAACTCTGTATAATGTCCAAGCAGGTAAAAGTATATATGGGAGACGGGTGGCGCATGGATTTCAGTAAAACTCATTTTGACGCCTTTTCGCCTCCAGATTTCTACACCAGGGTAAGGCAACAAAATTGTTCTATCCATTAGCTCTATGGTAAATAGCAGTTACAACATTGGGAAAACGAAAACCTTATGCTTTTTTGAGCAGGTTGGTATCGCTGGAGTGAAGGCAGACAGTGTGATGAAGAAGACACGGACGATTGAGGACCAGTGGGTGCCGGTGTGGGATGAGGAGTTCACCTTCCCGCTGACGGTGCCGGAGCTTGCCCTTCTCCGGATAGAGGTGCAGGAGTACGACATGTCGGAGAAGCATGACTTCGGTGGGCAGACTTGCCTGCCGGTGTGGGAGCTGAAGCAGGGCATTCGCGCGGTGCCCCTGCACGACCGCAAAGGCAACAAGTACAAGTCCGTCAGGCTGCTTGTGCGCTTCCAGTTTGTGTGATCCTCCGCTTTCCTTTCTTGCGCCACATCCAGATATTTCAATTCTCTCCTCCTTTTTTCCTCCCTTCCCTTCCTTTATCTTTTCTACCTATATTATACACACACAGAAAATTGGGCTATTAGTCGTAGCAATCAGTGATCCCTGTATACTTGGCTTGGCGTCCCAAAGTGATTAGGCTAGAGTGAGTGGGTCTGGTCAAATATTGGACTTCCATCTTGCTGTGCATGTATGTATATGTGGATGATTGTCAGTAATAATAAAAGTTGCATGGATGAAGCAGAGCCTGACTTTTGTAGTATTCATTTTTCTCTGTTTTAACTTTGTATTCCTCTGTTTCTTTGTTGGGATTTTTTTTAAAAAAAATGGAATACATGGTTCCGGCAAAATATTACAAGCTCCGATTGCTTGGAACATGAGTTGACCCCTAGACCTCTATTTCTTTGTTGGGATAAGTGTTGTAGAAATGTGTTAACCGCATTGTATTCCTCAGATTACAATGTTTTGGAATTTCATTTACCAGCCTACTACTGCGGTTGCGATCTGCATAGGTTTCAGGTGCGCACGTGTGCGTCCGTAACCATCTTATCGACATTTCATATCCGGATTGTTTTATGCATGTGGGTCAATTATTTGAGAAGCAGCAGGGCCCTGTCAACTGAAAATAAAAAGGTTTCAGTCGGATCTTGGAGAGCACTTCCGGTGCGCCGCCGCCGTCCTTAATCCACGACCAGCGCGATACAATAGAGTTGCAAGGATTGCTGTAGACAGACTTTTCTTATAAATCCCAACAGCTGATAAAGCGGAGATAAATCCCAATTTTGTTCAGTAAGCGGTAATGGTAACAATCATGTTTGTTTCAGACAACACGAAAATGTGATACCTTTCTCGAGCCAGCAAAGAAAGAGGGTTACCAGACAACAAGAAAATGTGTCTTTCCTGCAACATGAACAACTTTCTGATTATTCAGTTTTTTTTTTCTCTTCTTGCAAAATTCTCTTATTCTGGCGACGCAAATACCACCAGATATGATTTTGTTTTTTTGTGGGAAAAAAGAGAGAAAAAAAAACTTATTCTGCCATATTTTCCTCTTGCTTGGGGCGCGCCGCTTCTCCGCCTCTCCCGTCTCGTCTCCTGCTCTTCCTTCCTCTTTGTCGCCGAGCGCCGCCGCTCGCCGGAAGGGAGTGAAATCCGACTCCACCATCACTGCTCCCATCTTGCCTCCATTTCTGCAACCACCGCCCAGTCAGAGCTCTCTGCAATGATTCTCCAGCCTCTCGCCGGCAACCGTACCTGACGGCGCCCATGGCGTCCAACGACGGTCCCTTGGAGGCTTTTCTCGCCGCCGCCCGTGGCGCCATAGCCCAGCTCCACCTTCCGATTCAGAGCCCCGAATCCATCTCTACTAGGCCCAAACGGCAACAACGAGAGCCCGATTGCCTCCTCCACCTCCACGCCGTCGTCACCAACTTCCTCCACAAGCCCCTCAGGTCCCTCGCCAGATGCTTCCGCAAGCAGCAACGGGTCCGGGAGCAGAGCCCTCCGCCGCATCAGCTCGACCTCCTGCTCTGCATTGCATTCGACGCCTTCGCCCAAAACCTGCAGTCGCTGGAAGGAGTCTGCAAGCAAAAAGGCGCCGAATTGGGTATCGCCCTCCCGCAGTGGCATCAATTTCAGCTTCTCAGGAAGGTAATCGACGGCAAAAGGGCAGATTTCGATGGCTTCCTTTCCGGTCTGGGATTCGCAAAGGTCGGGGCACCGCCTCCGGCCTCAGGGATCATGGGTGCCTCCCCTACCACAGCACCAGCAGCACTGGTCAGCGACCACGAGGATAACAGTGGAACTGTCCAGGACAATGGCGGTGGAGCACCACAGCAGCAGCCACAGAGATTAGCTGCTAGGCTGCTTGATGTCCCACTGTCCAATGTGGAGCGGCTTCGGTCAACGCTGCTCACAGTTTCACTCGCCGAGTTGATCGAGTTAGTCCCACAGCTGGTAGGAAGATCATCAACATCTGCAGATGGGCACCCGGACAAGAAGAAGCTTTTCTCGGTGCAGGACTTCTTCAGATATGCAGAAATGGAAGGTATGATGCATTGACCCTACCTTACGCCACCAAGATAGATCAAAGACCATTAAATCCTGACATTATTGGAGCAAAAGGCGATAGTCAGGTTAGCATTAATCTGGGGGAAATTGCCATAACAAGATTCTTCACTTCGCCACCTTTTTTTTAATTATCAAAGTCATCATATTTTCAGAGTTTAATCAGTGGGAGCTTCTTGAAATACGATAAAACTCATGAACTATTATTCATAATAATCTATGTTGTGCTGCTGCAGGAAGACGGTTCTTTGAAGAGTTGGACAGAGATGGTGATGGTCAAGTCACTCTAGAAGATCTTGAAGTTGCAATGAGGAAGAGAAGGTTACCTAGGAGGTATGCCCGAGACTTCTTACGGCGTACTAGAAGCAACTTTTTCTCGAAATCAATAGGGTGGAAGCAGTATTTATCCTTGATGGAACAGAAGGAGGCAACCATTCTCCGTGCATATACCACGTTGTGTTTGAGCAAGTCTGGAACACTTCACAAGAATCAAATCTTGACGTCCTTGAAAAGCGCAGGCCTTCCGGCTAATGAAGATAATGCTGCTGCCATGCTACGATATCTAAATGCAGATTCAGAAGGATCAATCTCATACGGCCATTTCCGCAATTTCATGCTTCTACTTCCTTCAGAGCGCCTCGAGGATGATCCTCGGTATGTATGATCTATCCTATTGGAAGAAACCACCAATCCTAACAGTCTTACCCAGCATGGAAGGAAATAACCACCAGTCCTAACAATATTTAATCAATAAATGGTTCTCAACCTGACAACTTTACTTGTTCTCCACTCAAAATGTATTCAGGAACGTTTGGTTTGAGGCTGCTACTGTTGTTGCTGTCCCCCCTCCTGTAGAAATATCCACGGGAAGTGTTTTGAAATCAGCTTTAGTAGGAGGTCTTGCTAGTGCGCTCTCAACCTCTCTGATGCATCCTATTGATTCAATGAAGGTACAGCAGCCTGCTTCCTTCCATCAGTGTTTTTAAACAAGTAGCTGTTGCCCTATAAATTATTCAGCAGTGGTTTCACTTTATATTTTCAGAACAGGATATTGTGATCACTTCCACAAAATTTTAAGCTTCACTAAAAATAATTTGAGACACTATCTGCTTCATGCACACCGAAGAATCAACCATACAGGAGTTTTTACCGACTCTAGATGCTAGAAATCTTGAACCTATGCAATTCAATAATTTCAAACAGCGATATAATATCTCTATCTGGTGTTTCCGTTGATTGCAAATGGGTGACCATAAGGGTACCCTCTGACCCTCTTAGTTTAATCAAATAACTAACTTTTCAGAAGGAGCACAATTTTTATAAAATCATTTTTTTATTTTAGCAATAAAAATCACTTCGTTTCATTGCACAATTTCTACAGTTTCCTCTTCTAGTTCTCTGTATAATATATCTGTAGACATGTTCCTTTATGGTTGATTGTCCTTCCTGAATCAAATTATTTACCAAGGTACTATGTGTAAATATTCACTGTCCTGGACTCGTGTATGCTGGCAGAAGTTCAATCTTATGACACTTATGATTCAACTGCTATATCTTCTTTATTTCAGACACGTCTCCAAGCGTCTACACTCTCATTACCAGATCTCATTTCAAAGCTTCCACAAATTGGGCTTCAAGGATTGTATCGAGGATCTATCCCAGCGATTCTTGGCCAATTTTCAAGGTCTGCTATTTTGATAATTTACATACAAAATCTTGTGTGGGATATGAATTCACCTCCTGTAATTTGCAGCCATGGTTTGAGGACAGGAATTTTTGAAGCAAGCAAACTTGTGTTAATTAATGTCGCTCCAACACTTCCAGAGATTCAGGTATATTTTATTACCACTTTGGCAAAGTCCATTTTCTTTTCAATGGAGTGCAGGCCTAGACCCACATTGTCTGTCTCATGTTAGAAGTTCTTAAATTTGTTAGTACCAGTAATAACTCTGTCAATCTATTATCTCAAAATGATTTTCAATTTCATCAAGCCCTCAGTTACACCCAGTCCTTATTAGCAAGTTGGTAATCATACTACTAGTTTCCAACATCAGCTTATCAAGCTACCTGTTTACCTCTTGTCAAGGGGCGGCAAAGGGCAACATAGTTAGTCTGCCTGTACAGGCCTGTTGAGGAACATCTGAGCAAGGATAATGGTTGAAATAATAATCCCTACAGTTATGCTTGTGTTTTGTGAAGTTGCTTGATAATGTACTGTTTCTTACTGTAGGTGCAATCCGTGGCTTCCTTCTGCAGCACAGTCCTGGGAACAGCAGTCCGCATCCCTTGTGAGGTTCTTAAACAGCGTCTGCAGGCTGGAATCTTCAACAATGTAGGGGAGGCCATTGTTGGCACCATGCGACAGGATGGCCTAAAGGGCTTTTTTCGCGGCACTGGAGCCACCCTCTGTCGTGAGGTTCCTCTCTATGTTGCTGGAATGTGCCTGTACACTGAAGCTAAAAAGGTATTCTGGATTCTATTAGTTTCTGTATTTTCACCAGACCTTATAAGTGGCGTTCCTAAAATAAAAATAATTTACAAGGCCTTTGCCTAGCTGCCTCTCGCTGGTCTGAAGCTTATTCTCAGTTTCAGGTCTTTAAATAATGCCATGTATTGACTCCAAAAAAAAAGGAAAATTAATGGGGTTTTCTTACTTGCATATGCCAATTCTTGAACATCTGAACTATTTTGTTCTTGTTGACTCAGTTGAATAGTTGATATCAAACAGACCAGAGTTAAGTTGCGGTCTTGTGGAGCTTTTAGATAGTTCTAATCAGTATATTATGTTTACCACTGCTACTGCGATGCACTTTTATGGTAGTTACATTTGATCGTGAAGTTTCACTTTTTCATGCCCATGGCTGTGGTTTTGCAGGCAGCACAGCATGTTCTAGACAGAGAGTTGGAACCATGGGAAACAGTGGCAGTTGGAGCATTATCTGGAGGACTTGCGGCAATTATAACCACTCCCTTTGACGTGTTAAAGACGCGGATGATGACTGCTCCTCCAGGCACGCCAGTGTCCATGCAGATGATAATATTCTCTATCCTTCAAAATGAGGGCCCTCTGGGGCTCTTCAAGGGTGCGATCCCCCGGTTTTTTTGGGTTGCTCCTCTCGGAGCGATGAACTTTGCAGGCTATGAGCTCGCCAAGAAGGCGATGATCAAAGAGGAGTGAGTCTTGAGACTCAACGCATGAGAAGAAAGCCACGGTGGTGGGTACAAAAGGATGACAGGTTCCAGGCTAACACCTTCTACAATGGAAAAGAAGCCAACGGGAGTTTCTCTGCCCTTGTTACAAGTCTAAGTTACTTTTGTTGATTGTAGATTGCCATTTTTTCCCTCCTCCATGGAAGAAATATGACGGATTTTCATTTCTATAGGCCTTCAAATCAGATTGTTGTATAGCAGATGACAAAAGGACTATATTACGTACAGAAAGGAGTTAAACATGCCAGAGCTGTTATTCTTTTCTCTGGACAGCTCGCATCCTATTGTGTGCATTTACAATTTTACTGTTTGTGTTGTACTCTTGCAACCACTTGACTCTTAACGTCAGCTAATCCAAGACTGCTTCGGTTGTCGAGTTAGACTGACGAAGTGACAACGAAAAATCACAATGTAAGGGGAACATGTGAATCCCGTTGCAGACCCCACCCCACCCCCGAGGCCTGGACATTGTAATTGTAACATGATGTTCCTTCTTCTATTTTTGACTGACTGAATTAATATTTGCTCTGTCTGGCACACAAAAAGTCACCGATAAGGGAATAGTAATTTCATGAGTGGACGAGGTAGCAAAAGCAAGCAAACATTCAGCTGGAAATCCTGTTTGCCTACTGTACAGTAGTGGTAATTGACTAGATATGTCTATAGCAGCGAAAAAAGATTTTGCAAGATAAGATGGCCTAGTAGTTGTAGTGGTGGTAGTTGCCCCGGCGGTCGTCGTAATGCCAGTAAACCTGATTGTAGGAAATGTTTCCTTCTTCAACATAGTGAACATCATAGTCGTCCTCTTCATCATAGTAATCCTCCTCTTCATCAAGGTAGTAGACATAACCCATTACCATCATGTCTGATGATATTGCGTTCTTCCCACAATGGGCATGTGCAGGTTGCTTTCTTCTCCTTCCATTCTTTTCCGCATGTGTAGCAGAATTCATACCCGCACCTGTCAGTACCAACATTAGCGCGCACAAACACAAAAGGGCATGCTAAGGAACAATTAAGAGTGTACCTATTTTCTTTTTCAAATTAAGAACACACTGACATATTCACGAACCATTAAACAGAGGACGTTCTCGGAATTAATCTTGGCAAAGATGATAATAGGAGGATAGCGTAAAGAAGGATAAAAACTTACACGCAAGTCATATGGTAGCAACCCTCAGCAAGTTCAATCATGTGCTTGCATTTGATACATTGGCGCCAAAACCTCTGCTTTGCAAGATTTTGTAACTTGACATCTTCTGGACGAGCATGAGGGTACCTCCTCTTGTACTGGTAGCAAGTCATCTTATCATGCCAGGGGACCTTACATCTGATGCAGAAAGAGCCTCTGCATCTCACACACTTTCTCAGCGTGACAGCATCTGCAGCAGTGTACTTCGAGGAAGATTGTTGCAATGGTTGTATGAGTTCACTCAGAGACATCAAGGCAGAACACTTGGGATAAGGGCAATAGGTCTTTTGTGTTGGAGGGATCTGCCCTTCCCTGATACGTTCCACCATGATCTCTAACAATTTCTGGGAAAGGAATATCTTTGAACCCTCCACACTTAGCTTGGTAGCGCAGCCATCTTGTGGGCAAGTTGGGAGCATCCCATCGAGCAGCTTAACTCTGACATGCTCCTTCATGCAGGGGAAGCAAAACCGATGTGTGCAACCTTCAATTTCATGAAATTTGGAGATGTCAGTGTCTTCAAAGCAGATAGAGCAGGTTTCCCTCCTCTCCTTGCTAGCATTGGCAGCATGAGCTCTAGCAATGTGATCATCGATACAATCTCTTGCTAATTTTATCACATAGTTAACTTCACTTCGATAAACAAGCAGTAATTCAGCTTGCTCGAATTTCCTCTGCACTGACACAACCTGATTGAGCATTTCTGCAACCTTCTTCTGTGTTACACGCCAAATTCCATGCAGCTGCAATGTACGGGCGTTATCAAAGAATTAGGAATCAAGGACTAATCGCAGCAAGCATGAATAGGAAAGATCTTAAGTGAAAAATAAGTGTTAAAGCATGTACAAAACACCCCTGTTTGGATTACTGAACAATGTATACTACTCAGATGCACCAAAGTAGCAAAAAGGATACACTATCCTATTCTGAATTCAGAATGGAAATGATCAGCCTATATCATAGAGTACCAGGTTGTCATTTTAATTGTATGAAAAAGACCAAACAATAATGGTTTAATTTAACGGGTCATAATGCTCTCTCTAGCTACGATCTTATTTACTGTGCCTTTCATTTCTGCAATATTGCAGCAGTGTGTATGAAATGGATTCTGTAGGAAGATAACCGATTTAGCAAGAATGCGCATTGACCTGAATAAGCCGAACATTATTTACACATTTAAAAAGCACCACCTGCAAATCGTAGAGCCACTCACTCACTATTCTCAGCCAAATTAACCGATGTGGATTCAACAATCAACTGAGCCAAATTAACCGACATGGATTCTCTCTCAGCCAAATTAACCGACAGTAATTAAAGGAGTCAATCAAATGCAAGGAGGGAGGAGTGGGGATGGATTGGGATAATTACATGGTTGTGTAGCGCCCTGTAATCGGTGACGACGTGGACGCGGCGGATGCCCAACCCTAGCGCGGCGTGGAGGCCCTCCATGAGCGCCATCGCCTCCAGCACCTCACGGCCGCCGACGAACCCTTCCTCCACGACCTTCTGCACCCTGAGCAGCACCTCCCCCTGCGGCCCGCACACGGCCGCCGCGAGCACGGCGACGCCGGGGTCCCGGACCCGCGGGCCCACCACGTCCTTGCTGGCCATGCCCTTGAAGAGGACGCGGAAGAAGAGCGGACGGCGGGCCGACGAAGAGGAAGGATCGTCCAGGTCGAGGGGGCGCTCGAAGTCGTCGCCGTCGTGGGCCCATCGGTCCTCCGGGATCGCGGCGAGCTCGCGCGCGAAGAGGGCGTCGTGCGCGGCGACGCGGACGGAGGCGTCGTGCGCGGCGCGGGCGAGGTCGGCGGCGTGGAGCGCGAGGGCGTAGGCTGCGTCGGACGACTCGGGGGAGGCTTGGATGGCCTCGGCGAGCTGGAGCTTGAAGGCCAGGTCCAGGCCGTCGTCGCCGCCGCCGGCCATCATCATCGGCCACCCGCAATACGCAAAACCCAAGAGAGGAGAGCAGGGTTTGTGTGGTGTTGCGTTCCGTTGCCTTTGCCGCCTCCTTCTTTCCTCCTTTTGAATTTCGAAATCGAGCGGCCGAGTGCCGAATTTTTCGGTGGGCTGACTAGTGGGTCCGGCCCGAGCTGCCTACGGGCCGCCGAGTCCCCGGATACTTTTTTTTTTTCTTTTTCTTTTGAGGATGAGTCCCCATAGTGTTACAAATTAGTACAGTAATTGGTGAATGATCCGTGTGCCCGGTGCCCGGTGGAGAGCCGGCGACACATGCTCCAGCTCCGGCAGGAGTCTTCAATGGCTCTGCTGCTACTCCTGCTCTCTTGCTCAGGAAGTCCGCACGGCCGATGCCTATGAGGTTCAGGCTCATATGCATCATCATCATCATCCGATTCTTGAGGAACAGTTGTCCACGATGCAACAGCCCCTCAGGTCTGCAGGTGTTTTTGCTAATACTCCGCTTCCTCCAGTACCAAAAGTGCTGCAAGATCAGTGAATGACAGGGCCACCGTGCCACCCTCAGTCTCAGTTATGCATAAACAGTAGCAGTAGTAACTTCGGTTCTTTCTCACTTTGAGTAGCTTAAAGAAATTTGAAACGGCAAGGTACCATGCCCACCCAATGTAGCTGACTGAGTTTACATACAACTAGTTACGGAACGGAACGGCCGAACAGCCTGATAGTCCAATACTAGAGAAAGAAACTTGGAATATATTCCTTAGCGACGACATCCTCCGTCACCACAAGGAAACAAAAAACATCCTTCACCTTCTCCAGCCACCTGGTCCCCTTGCATTCCTCAAAGTAGTCATCATCACCCTTGTCTTCTCCGGTTTCTGATGATATTTCGTTCGTGCCACAGCACACACGAGCAGGTCGCCTTCTTGTCCTTCCACGCTTTCCCACATGTGTAGCAGAATTCATGGCCGCACCTGCAAACAGTAGCAGCAGACATATTATTTTGAGCATTGGGAATGGGACACAAGATAGGCTCATAGGAATATTGCTAAATCAGAACAAGAATTTATCATACACCAATCACGCGGCGAGGGCGACTATATGCAGAGAGGGAAGAGAGCAGGACTTACACGCAGGTCATATGGTAGCAACCCTCCGCAAGTTCAATCATGTGCTTGCATTTGACACATTGACGCCACAACCGCTTCTTTGCAAGGTTCTGTAACTTCGCATCTTCCGGGTGAGCGTGGGGAAAGCTCCTTTTGTAGTCATCGCAAGTCATCTGATCATGCCATGGGACCTTACAACTGATGCAGAACGAGCCTCTGCATTCGAGGCATTTTCTCAACGTGGCAGCACTGTCAACTGTGTACTTTGAGCAGGATGCTTGCATTGGATGGATTATTTCCCTTAGGGACATCAAAGCTGAACACTTGGGGTATGGACAGTAAATCTTTTGGCTTGGATGGATCTGTGCTTCCCTGACGCGTCGCGCCATGATGTCCAACAGCGGCGGTGATAGGAAAACCTTTGAACCCTCTATGCTTAGCTTTGTGGTGCAACCATCTCTTGGACAACCAGGGAGCATTCCATTGAGTAGCTTCACTTTTACGTGTTCCTTCATGCAGGGGAAGCAAAAGCGGTGCGCACAGCCTTCAACTGCATGAATTCTTGTAATGTCAGCGTCTTCCAAGCAGATGGTGCAAGTCTCTCTCTTCTCCTTGCTAGCATTACGCGCACGAGATTTGGCAATCTGAACATCTAATGCATCTCTTGCTATCTTTAACATATACTTGACTTGGTTTCGCTGAACAAGTGAGATTTCACATTGCTTGAAATTCTTTTGCACTGACAGAGCTTGATTGATCATATCTGCAAGCTTCTGCTCTGTTGGAACCCAAATTCCAAGCATCTGCAATGGAAATGATGTTACAAAATAATCAGAAATATACAATACTACATATATTTGGACTTTGGAGGAGATGATATTGGAAGATAACATCAGCAGACCAGCGCAGAAGAAAATATTTAAGAACTGTACGAATTGAATTTTGATTTACTATTGGTACCCTCACCAGCCAGAGCTGATGCGAAGGAAGAAAAAACATGTAAGGTGCACAGAATACCAAGAGTCACACTTAACTAGACACATAACCTATGATATTCAGCCTCCAAGGTTCCAATTCTTGCTGAGAAAAAATTATGAAACTCAGATCATCATAAAGTTGTTCAGGTATGGATGCACATTTCCGTCTTGACGTACAACAAAGTTTTGATGGATAGTAAGTATTATACTTCTAGACTATCATCTGACTCAAAGTATATAATCCCTCTGTTCAAGCTAGAAAACATGACATGACATGGCCTCCAATAAATAACTTTGTGACCATCAGTTTTCTTTCTAAAGAGAGAATTGGACATAGAGCAGCTCCTAACGAGCCAAGATGCTGCAGCAAAAAGATGGACAGAGCAAATGGGAAGCACTCCTCCTTTATCTGATATGGGTGAACATGACCACATAGGGTTCACATCTATATGCCGGGCTTAAGCGACACAAGGCGACTGAATGGAGCAATAAAAAATCACGCAAATAAGCACTTTGCTATATGCGCTAAAGCCTAGTCACTAGAGGCATTTGACTTACGAAATCTCCTGTATGTATACAAGACATGGCTATTTTGTTTTTATCTCTCCTATGATGAAGTTTCAACAAGAAGCACCTCTAAACATACGAGACTATCTTGTTTGAGCAACTCTAGTCTAGAAACCAGATTAGTAAGACAATTAGATGACGTTATATGTCCACCTCTGAGGCTATGACTAACAAATACTCTCTCCGTCCTAATTTAATTGACACTTTAGAGCTCGGCATGAGAATTAAGAAAAAATATAAAAGGTAGATGTATAGAAAACGAGAAAGAAAGAGATAGAGATAGAGGTGTATTAAAAAAAGAGAAAAGTGCATCGGAAAGTGAAAATGTCAATTATTTTGGGAAAGTTGAAGAGTGGTAAAATGATAATTATTTTAGAACGAAGAGTAATAGTATTGATATAATTGCTTATAAAATAGTAGCTAGAAGGAGTGAGAGGGATCGACATACATGGTTGCACAGCAGGTTGTTATCCGTGACCACCTTGACGCTACTGATGCCGAGGCTGAGCGCCGCGTGGAGGCCCTCCACGAGCGCCATGGCATCCAGGAGCACCTCCTGGTACGCGTCCTGGCCTCCAAGGCCAAGAGAGGAGAAAGACACCTGGAAAACGGGCTTCTGTACCCTGAGCACCACCTTGCCGTCCGGTCCTCGCACTGCCGCCGCCAGCACCGCGACGCCGGGATCCCGGTCCCTGGGCCCCACCACCTGGTCACTGGACACGGCCTTGAAAAAGACGCGGAACAGCGGGCGCGCCGAGGATGATGATGAGGAGGGGTCGTGGAGGGGCCGCTCGAAGCAGTCGCCGTCGCGGGCCCACCGGTCGTCCGGGACGGCGGCGAGCTGGCGCGCGAAGCGGGCGTCGTGCGCGGCGACCCGGACGGAGGCGGCGGCGACGGTGTGCGCGGCGCGGCAGGCCTGGGCGTCGCGGCGGTCCTGCTCGGCGCGCGCGAGGTCGGCGGCTTGCACCGCGAGCGCGTAGGCGAGGTCCGACGAGGGCTCGGAAGAAGAGGCATTGTGGTGGTGGTTGTGGACGCCGGCGAGGGAGGCTTGGATGGCCTCCTCCACCTGGAGCCGGAACGCGTGATCGTGGTCGGAGGCGGAGATGGCCGCCGCGGAGACGAGGCCCACCTGCTCCAGCAGCGCGGCGAGGTCGTCGTCGTCGTCGCCGGCCACCACCACCATCGGATCGGATTCGATTCGATTCGATTCTATTCTGGGTAGCAGCACAGCAATTGATTAAGGTAGGGTAGCAGAGAAGAGGAATTGATCGATCCTTCCTCCTCTTCTCCTCTCCTCCCAGTCCCAGCACCAGCAGCGCTGGGTTTTTCGCGTGGCCGCTGCTATTTTTTTTTTCTTCTCCGCTGTGAAGTGAAACTGAAAGCGCTGATCTGACATGTGGGGGCCACGAGGTCGTCGCCGCCGAATTTCCTTTTCACTGCGAAAATCGTTGATAGCAGGATGACATGTGGGACCCACCTAATTTCAAGAGAGGTACTGGAAATGACATGCGGGGCCACGAGATGGAATGAGCCGAAACTGTAGTTCCCGCTCGCTCGGCTCGGTTGCTTTCTTGCCTTGCCGCTTCTTTCGGACAAATCGGAGGAACCATTATTCAAAAATATTTTTCTAGACTAGTACGGGGCGGAATCAGAGATCCGCGCATGGCGTCGCCGCGCCACATCCCCGCCGCCGCCGCCGGATCTGGTGAGTCCCCCGTCTCTCTGTCTCCGCCTCCAGGCCCAAATTTTGCTAGGGTTTACCGTTTATTAGACAGTTCGATGTCTTCCTTGATGTCGACCTCTTGCCTCTGGTTTACTGGCATTGGCGAAATGCCTGGGGCTTGTAGTGGACGGCATTTGATCCCGCCAATCCAGTAAAAACGTACGGTGGACACTGCACGCCTGCACTGGAAGACCCAGGCAAATCAGACTTTGATTGTGGATGTGTCTGCGTCCGTTTTGGTTAGTGCCATTCGGGCAAATTAGCACAAACTTTCGTTTTGTCTTAGTTGCCACTTTCCCTCCTGCTTACATCCCACTGGTAGCTTAAAACGTTTGTTATATTTTGTTTGTTTGGTTATATAAACGGGTATCCATTTTACACCTTCACAGATGAATTCAGAGGGACTTATTTTAATTCTTAACTGGTTTCCCCTCACCAGTCAACCAATGCAGAGGGACTTTAATTTTGATTTTGAACTGATTCCCCCTCACCCGTCAACCAACGCAGGTAACAAAGAGAACGTCTCTGAAAATGGAGCCACTCCCTTGGATTGCCCTGCGCTGCACAAAGAGCTGGCCTTCTCTGCAAAGGGAAAGAAGAAGCCTACAGGTTTCAACCTCAGGAAAAGTATCGCGTGGAACCCTGCTTTCTTCACCGAAGAAGGTAGTACAACAATTTTTTGCCACCTTGACTCTGCTGTGGTTTGCATAGCAGTTTGCTGATATAACATTGCTCAAATTTGTAGGTGTTTTAGATAATTCGGAGCTTTCTGTGCTTACTGGATCCGAACTGATGGCAAATGGTAGCCCTAGCTCTGGCATCAGTGGTATAATGACGCCAATGTGTCGTTCCAGGAAATATGATAACACAAACACCTTCAAGCAAATTGCAGGGAAGTCACCTGGAAAAGTGTCGTCAAATTCTAGCCAGGCACAAAACCAGGGAAGGAGATTGTTTTCTTCAGCAAAAACTCCTCAGAGAGATGAACAGAAAGAACCTGTGGTTAGTTCATCAATCAACACATTTTTTTGCTTGTTATTTTCTGACCAAGAATCATCCCGCAACCCTGACCAATCAATTGCAGGAAACACAAAATAGAAATTCTGCAATAAGCTTCCAGAAGCGCATACCACGAGTGCCAACTGGATCTACATATCCTTTTGAAGCTTAAAACAGGATCTGCTTGGCTTTATTTTGTTTTTTGGGTGGTGTGGTTAATAACAGTCAGGCTGATTTCTTTTTCCATACTCTTGGTACAATCTTATTAAGTCTTCATATCTTCAAATGTTGTGTCTTAACTTAGTTATACACAGAAGAAAGTACCAAACTCAACTTCTACAACTCCCATGTCAAGAATATCGAAAAAGCCTCTTTCTTCGCTTCCAATTGCCCCAAGAAGTACTACACCTGTGACAACTGTTACAAAATCAAACAAAAAGTTAGCTCCAGGTATTCTTTTGTGTACAAACTTTTTATACAGAGTTCCTTGTAAAATTGGGCGTTTCTTTGTAGTCGACCTTGCCTGGTCCACTGATGGCCTATTTCTGTTACTAGCTTCTGGCATATCATCTGTTGTAACTAATCTGTCTGATTTAACAAACAGCTATTTCAGTTAAAACCGAGCATATGCATAGAGTATCTGGACTTCTTCACAAATCAAAGATCGATTCTGGACCTAGCATGAAGACGGATGTGGTCAGTGCTAGCATTTCTTATTGTATAGATTTGTTTTGGCACATACTATTTCTTGCATCCCCAAGTGGCGGATCAGCCTGCATCCTTTGTTCAGTATTTGAAAAACATTTCTTATGTTTACTTGATGCAGGTGCCTGCTGCTATACAGAAAGAAACCAGTGGTTCTGTAAAATTGGAAAATCCAGAAATTATCCCTTCCAGTTTTCGTGGCACTGCATCAACTATTGTTAAAGCATCAGCTCTTCGAATGCCTTCGCCTTCAGTTGGTTTTTTCAATCAGGTAGCTTGTTACTTCCTTCCAAACCAAGTCACATGTGATGATTTTACTTCTACTTGTGGTGAATTCTTTTACAGCTACTTTTAGTTGCAAATAGATGTCAATTCTGCACTAGATTCTTGCTTTCTCTTAACCAAGCTTTGGAGGATAGTGTGCATGATATATGTCGATGATTTATTCACTAATGCATGGGTTTTAAGGCATTACAGTGTCCTGTGGTGAGCTGACCACGCCGTGTCACCTGTGGCACAAGGCATAAATAGGATCTTGTGGTATCCAGCAGAGATTTTAGCATGCATTTTCTCTAGGCAACGCCTTAAAAACTTGGATTAAGTTACATAGTTTATAGTTTTGTTGCTGTACATGTAGCACATGATCTGATAATTTGATTTTTTTTCTTTTTAAAAGAGATGATATCTTGAAAACATTGCCTTATTATTTGGTACATTCTGTTGTCTTTTTTTCTGGAGTAATTTCTTTATGAATGTGTTGTTTTTTTGCAATCTGTTAAAGAGAGCTCTTTTGCCAAAAATCTCATTGTTTGACTGCCTGTTTCAGGAAAAAGCTCAGATGTCACATGGTAATGCTGTTGATAGGAACGTGGGGAGGTTCTCTGCTGGAAAAACGTCATCACTTGTAAAACCTCCAAAATATAAGCTGCCTGAGGATCTTAAAGCTGGTCATCTGTCAAAGGTCCTGTCAACCAATTGCAATACTGGCAGCAATCTTGTTTCCTTACCAGTAATGACAGACATCAATACCAACACACTGGTGACCTCTGAGAAGCGATCCTTGTCAAAAATTATTTCTTCGTACTCCGCAAAATCAAGAGATGCAAACTATCAAGAGCGACCAGAAGTATATTGCTCATTGGCTGGAAGTGGAGGTACTGCAGAGCCCTTGACTTCAGTAAAGAATAATGGTGCCAGCATGCCAATTGTCTATAAAGACACATCACGTGTAGAAGGAAGGGGTATAATCAAAGAGATTAAACCTGATGAGAATTCTCTCTCTCTTAAAGCTACTTGTTTCTCTACCATTGAAGCCACATGCTCCTCATCCAAACCTATGGTGGAGAGTAAATTGTCTCCGTCTTGCATTTCTTCTCAAAGAAATGATCTCAGTTATCAAAGCAAGATAGATAGTAGTTTCATCACAGCAGCTGACTTAGGGGAGAGAACACTTCCAGTTTCTTTATCTGAAAGTGAAAGTTGCACTCTAGATACTGATTCCTGCAATCACCACAATGCTGAATGTGCCACTTCAATGGAATCAATGGAATGTACATTACATACAGATCAGATGCCACCTTCTAGCAGTCCAAGTGATGAGAAGCCAGCTCTAGATGACAGGAATTCAGTTTTCAATGATTCTTTGCATGATGAAGGTAAATTTGCTTTGCCAGAAGAACCAAATACTGGTGTTGGAACAGAGCTTGAAACACTTAAGGCGTCAGCTGTAACAGAAGATCATTTGTTACACATGGAGTGTGAGCGTAACCACAGTTTTAAGAGACGTATGCCTGTGAAACTAGAAGGTACCGAGGATTCCTGCTCTCCTAAAGCCACTTGCTCCTCAACCAAACCTTCTGCAGGGAGTAAATTGATGCCATCTTGCATTTCTTCACAAAGTAATGATCTCATCTGTCAAGGCATGACAGACAGTGGTTCCATTGGAGCAAAAGACTTGGAAAATTCTTATGTAGGAGAGAGAAAACTTCTAGTTTCTTTGTCTGAAGGTGAAAGTTGCACTCTAGATATTGATTCCTTTCAAAATTCTGATTCCTGTGATCACCACAATATTGAATGTGCCACTTCAATGGAGTCAGTGGAATATACATTATGTGCAGATCAGATACCACTGTCTAGCAGTTCAAGCCATGAGAAGCCAGCTCTAGATGACAAAAAATCACTTTTGAATGATTCTTTGTATGATGAAGGCAAATCTGATTTGTCAGAAGAACCAGATACTGATGGTGGAACAGAGCTTGAAACGAAAAAGACACCAGCAGCTGTAACAGAAGATCCTTTATTACACGTGGGGTGTGAGCGTAATCACAGTTTTAAGAGAACAAAGCGTTTGCCAGTGAAGCCAGAAGCACCTATGACTTGTGTGGAAAGACAAAATGTTTTATCAGCCGAACTAAATATGGAAGACAAAATGGAGTTGGGCAGTAACAAGTTGCTGGATCAAGAGAGTGCATCACATATAGAGTATGGAATATTTGAGGACATACAGTTTATTGCTTTACAGGTGTATGTACATTGAATTTTGATAGTGTTTATTAATCTTTTACAGAAAAGAGAAGGGAGCAGATAGACCACGGACAAATACTATCCTTAGAGACCATCTGAAAAACTTGGTACCATTTAC
Source organism: Eleusine indica (assembly GCA_030378355.1). Lineage (NCBI taxonomy): Eukaryota > Viridiplantae > Streptophyta > Magnoliopsida > Poales > Poaceae > Eleusine > Eleusine indica. Next base: position 56,144,355 of record CM059494.1, read on the forward strand.
TGAAGAATGGCTTGCTGCCATGGAGGCCTGCGGGCAGGTCAGTTCACTTAGACCAGTGACTTCAGTCATCAAATTAGTTGATATATGTGGTTTATGTGATATCTGGATGAACATGAGAATATAAAAAAAGTGTCCTCTTGTGTGCAACTACTCTATATATGGTGCTCTTTTTCCTGTTTATTAACACAAAAGGCCGGGAAGGGAATATAACGAGTAACCCATTGTAAATGTATTGTTGCAGGAAGTTTTGGAGCAGAAGAGTGGTGCTGTGCAGAATTCTCCTCCTGAAAAAACTGGTCCAGAGCCTAGTCCTTGGTCACCGGTAGGGTCTTCTATAGATAACTGCAAATTTTAGATGCAATTCCTCGAAACATTCAGAGTAACCTAGTAGACTGAAAGTATCTTAAAATTCCTTGTGGCTAGGTCAGAGTATATAATGCAATCCCATTTCATTTCTCCGTGCAGGTTAAACGGAAAGCCCAAGATGTTGGGCCGTTTGACTGTACGAAGTACTCGAAAAGCGTTCGAACATTTGGCACCCCTTAACTGGAAAAGATGTTTGGGCTTCACATTTTGTCTGCCACGGGCATATAGGTCAGAGACCACTGATTTGTACCGAATTACGCTGGACTTAGTGGTAGTTGAGCAGCCCCAAGAAGTTGAGCTGTATTTGTTAGTTGACGTTGATGCTAACTGTAACATATATGTTCTGTTGAGATCACGCCCCTTTATAAATAATAGAATAAAGAAAATTGCCAGTTACAGTTACAGCATGGGAATGGGATGATTGATGGTGAAGACAGAGAATTATAGACCATTGTTGCTTCCCTTGAGACCATCTTCCCTTGCCAGTTACAGCATGAGAAAAAAAAAAAGGCAGCTTTAGTAGTTAGTAGTCTCGGATGTTGTAGGTGACGCGGTTGGCGGGCACTCCTGCGGCGGCCATCTCTTGTCCAGATGCTGGAACAAGGTGACCTGGTTGGGCCTGCTCGATCGCCGGGATAGTCTTGGGTTGGTGCTGCAACGTGGCCAGGCCATGGTCGACGTTCATGTTCACCGGTGTCGTGTTCTGCACACCCGGGCGTTGGGCTGATAGCAATGTCCCTTTCCGACGAGCAGCAGCAGCATCGTCCAGAGTCGGCTGTGTCGGGGATGGAGGATGATTTGTTCCCGGCGCAGCCTTTGGAGGACGGCTTGGAAGAGCCGGACCCCGGCCTTGCTTGGTGGGTCTAATCGCGCCACGACTTAAATCCCAATGGGAAGTGGGAAGTATCGGATGATGGCCGGAGAGGAGGAAGAAGCAGCAGCCCGAACAGGTAGGCTACCAATGGCTCTGCTGCTATCGGATACTAGACACGAGAGTTATGTTCGTTTTATTTTATAAGTTTTCTTTTTCATGTGGTTATACTCACGATGAAAGGACTTGTGTGGCCTAGATATGTGGAGTACATTCTATATTTTTTTATGTATCTATAAACATGATAGTCCGGATGCAACTCATAATATGACTTGCGTGGTCTCCATCGCGAAGAAGTTTGATATGATGTTGAAAGTAACAAGCTGACAGTTTCTCTCTTGGAACAGCTATGAATGAGAAACATTTCAAATTCTCTCTTGGAACGTTTCTCTAATGAATCACTCTTAACGTTTGGTAAAAATACTGGATTCAGATTCTTGAAGCAAATGAACTAAATGATTCATGAATCAGGTGAAACACCATTTTGGATGATTCAGGTTGTTAGTGTAAAAAAATTGAAACGTTTCAAGTGATTCACCTCTGAAACGTTTCACCTTTTTGTTGTTTGGAAGTGATTCAGGTGATTCAGCCGTGAATCTGAAATGTTTCACTCAGCCAAACGGACCCTATATTTTTTTATGTATCTATAAACATGATAGTCCGGATGCAACTCATAATATGACGTGCGTGGTCTCCATCGCGAAGAAGTTCGATATGATGTTGAAAGTAATAAGCTGACAGTATGAGTCATAGAGAAATATTTTTTTCTTAAAGAAAACTATTTTATTCTATTATTTGAATTTTGTTTTTTCCAATACTGTCTTCTCTTAAGCTTTTTATAAAAAATATTCCCGATCGGACATCGGACGCGAGAGTTATGCTTATTTTATCTTATAGTCTTCTTTTTCGTATACTTACATCCATGATGAGATGAGTTGTATGGCTGAGTTATATGGGTCCATGGTTTCTTGTAATATAACTATAAACGTGATAGTCCAGGTGCAACTCACGATAGGGTGTGTGAGACCTTCATTGTAAAAGAGTTCGACATGATACTAAAAGTATCGAGCTGGTGGTAGTAGGTATTCGGGACCATATCTTATAAGAGAAATATTTTTTATAAAAAAATCTATGTTATTCTAGTTTTTGAATTTTGCTTTTCCCAGGCAACACTCCCTCTCGCTCATCGTCTGCATTGCTGTCGTTCGCCGCTCCACATTGTCTGCTCGTCACCCGCTACCTCCCCGTCGAGATCTCGATCAGCGCCCGCCCCACCGCCGCCCGAGTCCACGTTCGCCGCCGCCTCCACCCGTGCCCGCGAATGCGCCAGGTGCCGCCACGCTGGTCCAATGCTCCACCCACACTCGGCCCTAGCGCTGTTGCCCCGCTGTGACCGTGCCTGCGCCTGGCGTCCTACATACGTCGTCCTGCCTACATCATCGACGAGAAGGGGAACATCAACGACAAGAGAGAGAGAGAGCGGAGAGGAGAGGTGGGCCTCATGCCTAAAAAGAGAATTTTTTTTTTATTCTCATGCCATCTGTCTAATTTGAGGAGAATGGAGGACTCCTAAACCTGAGAGGGCTAGTGAAGGAATTTAAAAGACCTCCTGAAAATTTAAATATTAACTACTCCCTTTATTTTTAAATTATTATCATTATTAAATTTTTTAGTATTATAATTTATTTCATTATCAAAGAAAATTAAATATAACTTAAAATTTTACACATTTTAAATAATATTTTAAATAAAACGAATGATTAAAATTGACTGAAAAGATCAACGGCGCTAATAAGAACTAAAAAAGTCAACGTAATTTAAGAACCGAGGAGTATACTGAAGGTGATTTTTTATTAAAAAAAACTAACTGAATCCGGCGAAAAGGAAACCTCTGGACGGTGCCGATGCGGAAGACCAACTCGCCGAAGCGCTGGAGTACCGCAGTTCATTGAAGAGGAACCTTTTTGTGGAGCAGGAAGAGGAGGTCGCCGGTAGCTATGGTGGGCTCGGCGGCGCGAGCCCTGGCCACGGGATCGGTGGCGCAAGCGGGCGCGGCAACCCCGGCCTCGACCACGGAAGCGCTGGGCTCGGGCGCAGATCCAAAAGGAGGGCAGATCCAGAAGGAGAGCTGATCTACTCATCCATGACTTCGGCGGCGGCGACCCAAGTGAGTGCCCACTGCTCCCAATTCCTCCTCCTAGGGTTAAGGGTTCTACTCGACCCCGCGTTGTTCCCATAAAACCCTAGCCCAAATCCCATTATACTCCCATGAAGCTAGACTGTGTTTAGGTTGGATTCCCGGACTGATTTTGGTGGTGTCAATAGCAGGTGGGGACATACTTCCTGCGCAAGTACTGCAACCTGCTTCAGCAGAATCCCGATGTTGTGCACCAGTTTTACAGCGAAGCCAGCACCATGGTCCGTGTCGACGACCTCGCCGGCACTAACACCACCGTCAACAACATGATGGTACCTTCCATGGCTGTTTATTCACTTTCCGTCCACTTCAGATCGCATCTTCTTCTCTCCTATTATCATGATATATATATGATGCTTTGCCACTCAATTTGTTCTACCCAGTTAACTCATGTCTTAATGTAGAATTATATGCATCGCACTACCCAATGCCTTTGCATCTGTTACAGTTGGTTATTGTTTTTACCTTATCAGCTGCTTTGAGTTTTCATGTTTCTTGCATGTATATCTTATTGTACTCTATAAGTATGTCATTGCCCGCCACGCCAAGTTGATTTTTTTCTTATGCGTGCTGCCTGTGTTTCCTCTATGTTCCTTTGCAGGATATACACTCCCTGATACTTTCCCTCAATTTTACCCAAATCGAGATTAAGACTACCAACTTTGTCAACTTATGGGGCGACGGTCTGCTTGTTATGGTCTCTGGTCTCCTGCAGACCAAGGAGTACAGACACCAAAGGAAATTTGTCCAAATGTTCTTCTTAGCACCTCAGGAGAAGGGTTACTTTGTCCTCAATGATTATTTTCACTTTGTTGATCAAGAACAGGTGCAACCTGCACTTGTCATGGCTCAGGAAAACAACGAGAGCAATTTGGCATCCAGCACTGTTGCTCAGGAAATCGGTATGTATCATTATCTTATGTACCATCATCTTTAGGAACTTAAGGATTCAGCATTTATCTCGTTACAAAGTCATTTGTTTACTCTCCCTGAATCATTCAACTCTATTTGACGTTATGTAAAAATTCATTTGCTTACTCTGTGTGAATCATTCAACTCTATTCTGCAACATAAATGTAGCCCTATATCATACTATGCTAGTGTTTTAGTATATGATGATTGATTTGTCTGCTTTTGCTATTTCATTTTGATTGATCCCATTGCTATCGACATATTAGTACGCTTGGTCTGAAATGCTTATTTTCCAAGGAACTACAACGGAGTTAACAATTGCAACTACTCTGCATAAACCTACAACTTTTCTGGTTTCAGTTTCAGGAAGCACAACGAATTTGACACTTAGTTATAAAAAACTACAATTTTACCATCTTGGACCCTGCTGTCATTCTCAAAAACGTGTGTAATATTGACAACAAAGTAAGTGGCGAAGTTATAGGTTTTTGCAACCAAACATCAAATTACCCTTAGTTTTGTGCAATCGGCACCAAAAGTTGTAGGGTGTAAAATTTCTCATTCATAGCAGGCATCCTGTCTTGTTTCTTCTGACAGCATAAAGGGTTCATTACAGAAAGGACATAGTGGTCACTTTGGCTCTAACCAGTTTCAGTGATAGATCACATTTTACACAATGACCGACCTGGTTATTGTTTTGTCTGCAGTATCTGAGTACATCCATGAAGAAGAAAGTCAAGCAGCACAACCAATAACAACTGAAGAAAATGACGCTGTCGACAATTATAATTATTCAGAGCCATCACAGCAAGTAGTTTCTCAGCCCGACAACTGGGATGAGGAGCCTCTTCCTGAAGAACCACATTCTTCCTTCTCAAATGGAATGGTGATGGCACCAGAGGAGCCAGTGCAACCTCCACCTGTTCCTCCACCTCATGTGGAGGAACCTGTTGGTGAACCAGTAGTATGCATCATCTTTTGCTTGATAATGCAAATTTATTTAATATCATCTAGTTCAATTCTGTTGTGACATCTTATTTGCTAATATCTCTTTTCTTTTTTTCCTCTCACTTGAGGGTGACTCCAAACAGCTGATGGGTAAAGTGTGGGATTGGAACATGGATGGAACCAAACTGAAGAAGTTTGATGGATGTGTTCTTCACACTGCCAACGATGATGGTGAGAGAGGTGAGGATAATGCCATAGCTATCCAGGAGGAGGATCGTGGGGATGGCTTTAAGGATGGCAGAAGCAATGGGTCGGATGATCATGATGGCCATGATGATCGTGGAGTGGCCTTGGAGGATAGCAATGATGAAAATGTGGAACTTGGTACACGTGCGGTGCAATTGTTGGCCATTCGTGCAAACTTCCAGATCAGCGCTATCACTGCCTATGATTGGTGTACAGCCCGTTGCATCTACAGGGCGTGTGAGTGGGAAGTACAAGAGGTATATACTAGCTACCGTATGTTATATCTACTATATGCTTTATGCCTCTTACATACTTTATATATATATATATATATATATATATATATATATATATATATATATATATATATATATATATATATATCCTTTCATGTGTAGGAAGGAATGGTCGATTTGTTACCCACTGGACCAGGTAGGCTTGTAGAGGCTTACGGCTTCTTTTCCTTGGGTGTTTTCACGCCTGATGATATTGGGTCTTGTATTATTCCTCTAATTATTGATGGGTGGTATGTTGGCGATGGAGAAGAAGTTGAGGAATATACACGAACCATCTATGGAGGCCTTGGACGCAAGGTTGAGATCACATACTTGGTGGTTCCGGAAGCCATTGAGACCTATGTTGATGTTGCGTTGAACCTCAAGGACCTCGGTTCGAGAAGCCGCGCTGTGTATGGTAGCATCAAGGCTAGCACCATTGACTATGGGAGCAAAAGAGTCCAGCTCTTCATCATTGACACGGTTCGAGAAGCCGTGTGGCTCCACATCCGATCTTCCACTGAGTGTAGGTTTGATTGCATTGCCATATCGTCGACATTTCAAGCTCCGCATTGAGGTGGACCTAAGAGTAATCACAACCTGCAGCAGCCAAGAAGAGGACAAAAATTTGAAATTCTGTCCTAGACTTCACCCGTAGAATTAGGTATCAAGAAAGAGAGGCTGATGGTGATAAAGTTGACGTCGACATCACCTGGTATATGGACAGGAGGATCTGATGAATAGGGATGTGCCACACGTGGAACTTCGTGTATGTTTGCCAAATCATATTATCTATGAAACGTCTAGTGTATGCAAAGCAATGAAAGGACACGCGTCGAATCAGTGTGTATGTGTACCTGTACGTGTTGGAAATGTGTCTCTGTGTGCTGCTTCAGGCAGTGCTCCTTTCCACGTCTTCTATGAGGGCGTCTGTGTACTGTTATCTTAAGTTAATATATTTCGTTATATAAATATATATATATATAAATATTCATATTATCTACTCAGCCGCACGCCTTCCTTCCTTGGGGCAGGTACAATGCTACACGTAGTCAGTCTCATAGGTCGTCTCATGCATTGTCACATAGGATTTTTTATGATGTGGAAGAGAGAAAGGGTGATGAGAGAAAGAGGTGGTTGTTTCGTGTAGCAACCACCTCATGCGCTTAAATTTAGGAGTATGAGACGGCTCTCACACCATTGTACGGGTTCTAGTAGTCTTTTAATCTATAAATATTCCTTTTTATATCCACAAATTAAGGAGTCATATAATTAATAGAAGACAACTAATAAGACCATCCATTGTATAAGTCGTCTTATAACCCGTCTTAAGATTACGTGGCATGCATGAGACGACCTATGAGACAACACCATCTGTCCTACTTTGTTACCTGCCTACAGCTTTTCAGGGAACAGTGGCCTCCATATTGCAAACAACAGCATTAAGCACACTATACTTATTATATGTGTGGTGATTGGGGCCATTATGTTATTGGGTGCTGCTATTTGATGCTATTTGTGCGCATGCAAGAAAAAGAAGCCTTCAGATGGTACGCATTCTTTAGCTCAAATGATATTCCTGCTATAATAAAGAACATGCAGTGATTATTTTGCCATCTGTAGATACCATTGTAATTGCAACACCAGCAAAAAAGCTAGGTTCTTATTTCAGTAATCAGCACACAGATTTGCTTTATCCGAAATTGAAGATGCAACTGACAAATTCGAAAGAAGAATTGGCTCTGGAGGCTTTGGCATAGTATACTATGGAAAGCTGACAGATGGGAGGGAGATTGCAGTCAAGCTTCTAACAAATGACTCCTATCAAGGCATCCGAGAATTCTTGAATGAGGTTTGTATGATTTCAGTCCTTAGTTTTGAAGATATTTATTAGTACTCTTGATACAAAGAAATTCTGAGGTGAAACTGTGCGTATATCATGGGCTATGTTCTTTATTTCCCTGTAATGTAATAAAATGGCCTGCTAAAGGAGAACAAAACAATTGTATTTTCTTATAATCTCAATATCTTTCAAAATAATCATATGTAACCCTTCTGCTGATTTTTCTGAATGCCACAATGAGTTGCTGCTCAGGATGGAATTTGGAGTTTCTTTCATAACATCCCCAATAGTCCTCTGTGTAGGTCTACTAAACGGATATATCACAACGAAATTGCATGAGCCTTTTTTCATGCATGATATCTTTTTCTCACGATTGTCATAATGAATTATAAAGTTACCAGGATGAGTTATTATTTCAGGTGACATTGCTTTCCAGAATACATACATCATAGACATCTTGTGACATTCCTTGGTTACAGTCAGCAAGATGGGAAAAACATACTTTGTGTACGAGTTCATGCATAATGGGACACTAAAAGAACACCTACGTGGTAAGTGCCCCTCCCACAGGTGGTAGCATTACAGATATAGGGTGTTAGCACAGGCTTAATTGACTGAGAGCAAACCTGGAATTTGGATCAGACTCTCCTAACTTTTGTACTATATCAACTTTGATCAATTTACCAGAGGTTAATTGTTAATAAAGTCAGATTAGGTACACATTAAGATGTGATTGTTCACATGTTAAATATATCCTGGTTCTTCCTGGAAAATATTTTTGGATTTTAGATTGATTATCCAATGATGAACCTCGACAGCATCATAACCTGTTCAGAATGCATCCTGTAGAAAACATATATGAATGAGCCTAAAATTTTAGTGGTATTTTACAGGAGCTGATGATGAAAAAATAACTAGCTGGCTCAAGCGTCTTGAGATTGTTGAAAATGCCGCAAAAGGTATGTACTGTTTTAAAAAATTTCAATCCATTACTACTTGTACATAAGCTGTCAAACAATTCACTAGAGTTTGAATGTGCAATGGTAATTATCAGGTATAGAGTACCTCCATACAGGATGCTCTCCAACAATCATTCATAGAGATCTCAAGAGCAGTAACATCCTCCTGGACAAGAACATGAGAGCAAAAGTTGCAGACTTGGGTTATTGAAACCTGCAGTAGATGGTTCTCATGTATCAAGTATAGTTCGAGGCACAGTTGGATATTTGGACCCAGAGTAAGGCCAAGCAATCTGAGGTGTTTCATATCATCGTAACATCTGATTATACTGTATTCTGTCTGAAAACATTGATTTGGTGTGGATAGGTACTATATCTCTCAACAGCTGACAGAGAAGAGCGACATCTACAGCTTTGGCGTGATTTTACTTGAGCTCATTTCAGGCCAAGAGCCAAATTTAAATGACAACTTTGGGCTCAACTGCGGTAACATTGTTGCATGGGTAAAGGGAAGACACACCATTCAGTTTCCTGATCCTTATGGGTTACTATTGACAAACGAAATTGGTGAATTTGGCAGGCTAGGTCACACATCGAGAGTGGGAACATCCACGCCATCCTTGATCAATCATTGGACAGTGGCTACAACCTGCAGTCTGTTTGGAAGATTGCAGAGGTGGCGATAATGTGTGTGAAGCCCAAGGGCGTGCAGAGGCCTCCCATTTTCTGAGGTGCTCAAGGAGATCCAGGATGCGATCACCATCGAGCAGGGACCCCAAATGCAACAGCAGCTGACCAGCTGTTCATGTCCAACAGGTCTATGGGTGGTTCGAACAACATTGGGAATGGGGACTTGGAGCAGATCCTTCGATGAACTGCTCATGCGCCCAGGTCTCAGATGATTGTGACATGTATGAATAAGGATTACATTTTTGTGTAGCAAGCAGTTAGAAAGGTTTCCTTGTAAGATGTGTTGCATGTACAGTAAATCAGTTCTAAATATAACAAGTGTGATTCATGATTGGTCCTTTTTATGTTTGCGAGGAGCCAAATCTACTGTTTACATGGTGGGCATCCCATGTTCGTGACACGATGCTAACTGGACTGCCTTGCTGGTCAATGTGCAGGCGGCAATCCACGTCCAGACAACATGTTGCGACACACCAAGTAGCAATTATCTGGATAACGTAAATGGTGCCAGGACTAATGTTAAACTCATTTACTATATGTATTACTAGTGCCCAACAACACTAGTCATTCATTTGTCTGTGTCTATATCAAAACGAAATGAAGCAGTACTGATGTACAAACGAGAGACCGCTTTGGCTTCTAAAAAATACAGCATCATCATCACTCGAAGTTACAAAAAAAAGACAGATATTACACAGTTGACTCAAAGCCCTCCAACCTGCAACAACCATTACGCATGTATATATGTACTCTAACAGCCACCATTCTGAACCCATCTTCCGATGACTTTGCTTAAAACATAACCTGACCATCAAGCGTAAACCAAACGTCAGTAACACCACATCGCACTACTAAAAAGGAACTTCTCACAAAAGCTAAGCAATTTTACATCAAGACAAAAACCAACATTAGTTACCCATTCAAGGAACATGGAGTAGCAAGCAATCAACACATTAGTACAAAAATACCCACCACTTAAAAAAGAACAGCAAAAATGTATACCTGGTATTTGATAGTTCTGGACAAAAACTCAGGTTCATGTTGCTCAATTTCAATCCACTACCTCCCAATAAACACATGTGCCAGCTCATAAGAACGACTCCGGTACCCTCCGATCTGCGCGGTGCAACCAGTTACTTCCAGAACAAGGGGGTAGGTAAGAAGATAATCACATTCCAAAGGCTCTGTTATAAACATCACTTGAACCCATCATTTGCAAGTTATTCGCTTCACTTGGATACGGCATCCCAGACATGTCTGACATGGGACTGTTATTCCCTTGTCTGAAGTCACTCCATCCATCCCAGTGACCATTTGTAAGGTGGGAGCGTCTAGTTTGTTGGGGTGGCATCTGTGTGTAAGGGGATAGAGAATCTTTGTTATGTCCTAAAAGTTGGGATGCCAGATAATTATCATTCATAATGTTGAATGCATCTTGAATGTGGGTCCTTTGATGACACTGCATGCTTTGTTGCATAAGTGACTGAATCCTTTGATCACTATTTGATGTTTGCAACTGCTGTGGAAATGCAGGGTTATTCTTCATCTCCAGCCCTGAATCGTTAATTCCAGGCATCCGCCCTTTGCCCACAGACAGTATAGCAGGATCAACAAATTCTATGTCAGTTGTGTGTCTAGCTAACTGAGGTTCATAGCGATTTGTGTTGCCACCTAATAGATTATCCCGGATACGAGTTTCTGCAAAGCACCACAGAAATATGAGAAATTGAACTTGTTTTTTGGATGAGCAGCAACATATATCGAGATGGTAAACAAACCTGAGTATGCCGAGGCAAAAAAATGATTAGACCCATCCTGGGATGAAAACCCTGATGAAAATGCAGAAGGAAATTTAGAAGGGAGATTAGACCCATCCTGCGATGCAAATCCTGAAGAGAACGTAGGATGGCATCTAGAAGTGGAATTAGGCCCGTCCTGAGATGTGAATCCTGAGGAAAATGCTGAAGGGAATCTAGAAGGGGAACCAAGCCCATCCTGAGATGGAAATCCAGAAGAATATACAGAAGGGAATCTAGATGGGGTATTAGATCTATCCTGTAATGAAATTTCAGAAGAAAATGCAGAAGGGAATCTAGAAGCAAGATTGCTCCCATCCTGGGATGGAATTCCAGATGAAAATCCAGGGGGCGGATTCAAACCATCCTGGGAAGGTAATCCAGGAGGAGGCACTCTTGCTGGCGCTGAAAATCCAGGAGGCGCGGGTTTTTTGGACCTTGATATGCCTGAGAAAGCAAGTCCTTTGTAAGCACACAAAACATCACTGATGTATCAAATCACAGAGCTAACACCAATAGATGCACAATCCAATTGCAAAAGTTAATATTTGCCAATGGTCAATGAAAAAAAGTGTAAAACACAGCATAATCAATTTTGATTAAAAATATCAAATTAGGAATCATGTCAAGAATACTTAATTACTAATAAATACATCATACTCCTCAGTCAGGCGCAGAAGGCACAGGCATTAGCACTCACCGATAGCTGTCATATCTGATATAGCAAGGGAATTTTCTAGAGACTGGAACCCGAGGCCATTCTGATAGACATTTCCACAAGAGTTCTGGGATAACAAACTGAAATTCTTCTCACTACCACAGTTTCTGAGAAATGAATCTGACATACTTCCTTGGTTATCCTGTCTGGCAAATGCAAATCTAGACTCCTTGCTGCTAGTTCCTGATTTCCACGAAGGCATGGTGAAATGCACATCATTATTTTCAGATTCTCTAAGCATCCTAACAAAATTATTAGCAGTCGAGTATGGAGCATCCCAAAGATTAAACTCTGACAACAACATATCTGAAATTATTCTGTTCTCATCCTTATTTACGCTTATGGTCTTGTCAAAACTTCCTGTATTATCAATTCCTACTGAAATTGCTCCAGGTTGATGATTTTCAATTCCAGGATATCCAGAAACATTACTAGGTGTATATACAGTTCCTAGCCCGTCTTGAACTCTATTTAGGAATCCGCAAGTGTTGTCGGTTGAAGACTGTTTGGTGTGCACCATCGAGGTAGTACTTACAGTGGTCGATATATGGTTAGTTTCTGTATCATTCCACAGTGAAGTGTCTGATACATCAGGAAGACAGATAAATGATGAATATGATGGTACACCTGTGCCATCCAACAACGTCATAGGATGTTTGTCAGTGATCAATGAAGGAGTTACTAAGGGAGTCTCACTACAAGTTTGAAGCTCTGAATTCCAATCAGGATGCTTATCAGAATCATATTGACAAGAACGAACAGTGTTCTTATTTTCTGAAGGCAGGAGCTCAGCAACAGAAGTGCATGGCATAGCATCTGGTTGTTGAATTCTTGCCATAAGCTGAACCTCATCTTTGGCATCTAGCATTACTGAAGATATACAAACAGAAAGCTTCTCAATATCAGTTTCCTTAGGTCCAATATCTTCCAACATTTTCTTGTCACCAGCAAGATGGCAGTTTACATCTTTTGAAGTAGGGCTTTTAGGAGCAATATTGGTAACTAGGTGGTCACCATTAGCAACCTTTATGTCAGATTTAGATGTTAAACTTGATACAAAATCCGAAGGACTTTTGCTGGTGCTGCTTACTGCTGTGTCTTTCTTAGGTGACTTAGACCCTGGATGAGTTAGCTTTCCATTTCCATTAGCAACTTGATTTTCCCCACTTCCCTTTGACATGTCATCTGATACTAAAATGTCATCATCATTCCAAGCTGAATGTATTGTGGAGAAGTCTATGTCTAGAGATGAACTCAGTGATGATAGAGCTTGTGCTTCCTTTGCAATACCAGGCTTATACGGTTCTATGGTCTTAGAAGAACTATCTTTTTCAGACAATTGCCATTGTTCAGATATTTTTGGTACCGAGCTCGTATCATCATTCCATGAAGAAGGTATTCTTGTACTTGAAATCATTGATGAACTCGAAAATGAATTACTTTGTGGCTCTTGTTTTGACTCCATAAGAGACTGTGATGATGTCACCCTAGTCAAATCACGATGGCCCCTGTACATATACCCCCAAAAGAAAAATCAGTAATGCAATTCACATTTTCAAGATATAATAGAAGATCCCAGAGCTACAATAAGTCAATACCAAGAAGCAGCTTGTGGAAGCTTGGGCCTCCCAGAACTACTGTTTGGAGGTGAAGGCCTGGGCTGGTTGGTGGTATTCTGTAACGAAGATAAATATGGAGAGTACAAACAATTTAGCCAAGACTTATTGCAAAAACTTTAAAAATGATATGTCTTCTAATGAATTTAAAATTATCAGTACAAGGAAAGGAACATACAAGTGTTCCATTCTTGTCTGTGTGTCTGGCTGAAACCACTGCACTGTAGGATAAATCATCTGCTGGAGGTGGCAATACAGTCCCTGCACGTCTTTGTGAAACACTGGATGCCATCTGGGGGACCCTAGTCCTGATATAGTAATATAAAAGAGTGAGTGGAAAGTTGGAACTAACAATATCAACTTAACAAAGCAGTTTTAACACACAAGGACAAGAGTCAAAAGCAGCACTAATAAGATGTTAAGCATCCACATTGAAGCAAGTATACCAATATTCTTAAGAAAAATGAAAATCAGACATACCAATATTTCATTTTCTAAATTTATCCGCATGGCACACCAACAGTCTATACATAGTATGATTTTGCTCCTATGGCTCTAAAGGAATATGCTCTCAACATAACTATTATACTCAACAGTAGAAATGTAAAAGATGAGCTAGCTGAACAAGAATCTTTTCACGATGCTTGTTATTAAAAATAGCTCAGTAATACCTTGTATATGCTGATATTATTTCATCTTTGGTGAAACTATCCTCCTGACTGCCTACATCATGCAAATAGAGACAATCTGGATTTCCACATGTCTGAGAAAAAAAAACACTCAGAATGCAAGAACCAGGTCTGCTAGTAACAAAAAATAAATGCGCTATCAGCACGAAAGGTCAAAGGAGTACCATGTTCCGCAGCCATGCATGACAATACTTTGTAGTACCAAAGCATGCTCTGGAAATTCTCATAACCATTAGAATAACAATGTTGTGCAAAACTTCTGATACAGAACAAGTATAGAATGTTACCTTAACACTTTTCCTTCCAAGACAAAATTATGTACAGCTTGAATACACCGAATGGCCTCTTCTTCTTTGGCATAAGTAATATACCTGCACAAGTTCGACAGTGATTAACCATTGTTTATAAGAGCTGAACTTTTGTGTCTAAATCCTATTCATATATAATACCCCTGTAGTTACAAATAAGCGATGCTTTAGACATCAAGCCGATCCGTAATATCTTTGCCAGATTATACTGTAACAAAGTAAAAGAGAAGAAAAACTATAATATTATGAAATTCATATAAGTTTCAAATATTCAATCCCAATATGTAAGCAGGTACTGATTATCAGTTTAGATTCTTTGATTGCACGTATCATTTATTTGACAGGAGCGAATAATTTGTTGCAACAATGCAAAAATAACAATACTCAAAGGATTTTAGAACACTTAGCAGACCAAATGTGGCAATAGCACTTTCCGAATTCTAATAAACATCTGACATCTACACATGAAGCATTGCAGGTCCTGAATTCATAACACAAATATGGGAATGTCCTTTCCATAAGAATCAAATAAGCTTGTCACTGATGATGCAAGAATCAGAAAAGTGAAAAAGGCACCTTGTTTCCATCTTAAATTCTCAGAAATCCACAGCAATAAAGAGCTACATCTGGTATGTTGTATTTTAAGAATGGCTATGTAAATCAGGCAGCCCTCGAGCAAATCACATAACTAAGTTATGATAGCTTTTTGCAGAAACATGGACTCATATCTTTTTCACTGAGTTTGATGAAAAATACCTTAAAGTGATTTTTTACTGTCTTATAAAACCTAAGTATCAACGTTCCAGAATTAGGAATTAACAAACAGTAGAATAAAGCATAAAACCCTGGCATGCACAAGGATGTATGAGCAGCAGGAGATTCAAAGAGACATACACACTGATATTGTTGTTCCCTGATGCCTGCTGGGAAGGAGGCCCAGTCGAACGGGAAACTGAAACCTTCAGAACCTTCCCGTACTGACCAAAATATTCTCTGCGTTCAAGTACCTAAAACCAAAAAAGGAGTTGATATTACAACTAAAATGTAAAAGTATCACTGAACTCAGATGAATCTAGTTGTGAACGATGATATGGTACTCACACTCTCATTGCACAAATTTGTAGGTAAACCAACTATGTATACCAGGTTTCTCTGTATAACCCTGACACCAGACAGATGCTTCTTAGTTTCTGCAGTTGCTGTTGTTGTTGCTACTGCCTTTGGCTTGACCTTTTGGGTTTTCTGCTTCTTCTCAGCATTTTGCTCAGTCACCGTCCTGTTCCCACAAAAACAAACATGTGTTGCAACTTATAGGTGGAATAAAGATTTTACATTTCACACATGGATTATGTAAGAAGTGAGAGATTGCAAATGCTAGTAAAACACAAATTGATGGCTAAACTTGGAAGCATCAGGAGGGTGAATGGAAGATTGCACAGACCTTTCACAAGTAGCGGACATGTTGACAATCCTGTCCTTGTCATAGGGCGTGCGGCATGCAGGGCACCTTCCTTCTGTTTCGTCCTTCTCAGCCATATCAATGATGTGGTGCCAACACCAGACACAAATCTGCATACAAAAAGGATCATCAAGTTAATACTGATGTGGTGTAGAGGCGAGTGTGATGGGTAGGCTAGAATAGGATGGTTACATCATAGCCGCACTTGCATGGCTTGAGCTGCTGGTCAGTGATGTCCATCTCCTCAGCACAGAGCGGGCAGGTTCGGTCTCCATCATCACTCATGGTCATCCTGATGAGTATGAAGAAATGAGGATGCCACAGAGTGGGACAAATAAAATGTGCAGTAATTCCTAAGCTACCAGAGATTTGATCATTGTATAGTCATATATGTTATTATTTGCATCTGTCTTTGGTACTTTAGCATTGATATTTTTTTTTACATATTTAGTACTTTAAAGAAGGTGGTTGCATGTTCTCCATCCAAATTATACATGCAAAATACTAATGAGTGTAAAATGTACTTACGTATCAGTAAAATATACTCCCTCCGTTCATATTTACATGTCATTCTAAGGTTTCCAACTTTTCTCTAATTACATGTCATTCTCGCTTCCCAATGCACTTTTCTCTCTTCCCAATACAATATTCTCTCTTTCCACTATATCTCTATCTCTATCTCTATCTCTCTCCTTCTCGTTTTTAGTGCACCATCTTTTTACTTCTTCTTATTCTCCGTGCCCAACTCCAAAACGACATCTAAATATGAACGGAAGGAATACTTGCCAAGAGAGAAGTTGTTACTGTATCAATTTCAAGCAAAAATGGGGAGAAAAATTGATGCACAATCAGTTGTACTCCTATATCAATGGCCATCCAATTGATGCACACATATCAGTCACAAGTACTTTATGCAATATACATCGATCTATTAGAGAAACAGTGACTAATTCATACATACGACAGATCCACTCATCCATGCAAGAAATAGATCGACCAGGGGGGAGTACCTTGTCGTAGGGGAGAACCGCAGTTGCTGGGATCTTCCTTGCTTCAGGGGATGGGACGGGTGCTGTGCACTTCCTCACCAGAACGTGGGGGCGCCGGTATTGGAAGAGCTGACGGCCGATGAAGGAGAGGAGAGGAAGGAGGGAGGTCGGCGGGAGGGAGAGTCGAGGAAGGAGCCGCCGAGCTGAGCCGCGGCTTCTCAATTCTTGCGGCTCAGTTCCAAAAAGGGCCCACAACACCTTTTCCCCCTATGGCCCATTCCTTTTCACTTCTCCATTTTCTTCTTGTTCATTCAGGCATTGGCCAGCATAATTACATATCATTTGTTCCATGAAATAGATCGTGCTCGTGCTAATGAAATATGTTTATCACACTCAAATCTTCCTTAAAACTAGGCATGACTCTCTAGATCAATACTTGACCCACCGCTCTAGCAAGAAGGACAACAATCACGACGCCCACCGAATTTACATAAGAACCAGACATAATCGTACTGTTTGGAAACAAGACACAACTAACACGAGGACGGTAACACTTGGTGAATCAATGTCCAAGGGCGATTGTTGTGAGATTCAACTGATCTCGACTTGATCCACGGGTGAATCAATGTCCATTTGTTGAAAAATCGTGTTACTTGACAATATAATATATTTTTAAAACATTAAAAATGATATTTTATTAAAAAGATCACCCTTAACTAGTTGGCTAGCATTGCTCCCATTCGTCTGCTTTCTCTCGAAGTCTCTCGTGTACTACAGTTGAAAGGGACGGAAGGATGCGTCACGGTCCCTACTGACGGACTCCATCATCTCCGATGGCCTATGGGTCGTCATGAGGTGGTGGAGACCGTTGGCCTCCATCCAACTCGGGGAGTAGGTGGTAGATTAGGTCCTAGGTGCTCTAGGGTTAGGGTTCTAGCCAACGTTGGTGAGGCGGTGGCGTCAGACTAGAATAAGTCCTTCCGTGTTCTTCCTCGCCTCGTCGATATTCTGTTCCTGCTTCGACAACGAGCCTATGGAGGATGTGCTCTTGTGGAGCTCCTGTTTAGGAGTTGGTTTTTGACGGCGCGTCATTTTGTTGAGGTGGCTCTATTATCGGCATTTTGGTTTGATGGTGCAAAGTAGGTTACGGATTTCGTAAAAGTTGGAAGGATGGATCGAGCTTGGCTTTTCCTCGACGGCAGTGCTCGTCGTCGACGGCGAGCAAAGATTTAAGATTTGGATAGCTCGGGCTACTGCTGATGGCCTCATCACGTCCTTTGGGACAAGGGTCTACTCCGGCTCTCTTCAAAACCTCTGTGTGATAGGGCTGTTCCAGATCTCTGTTCGGCGACGGAGATTTCCGGCATTTTCTTTGGCAAGCACAAGAGTTAAAGTTGTGTTCGTGTTTTATTTGTTCTTCAGGTGTCTTTGTGTAATTTGGGCTGAGCAGCTGCCTCTGTATCCCTCTTGTACTCCTATGTATCTCTGTATGATTTTCTTATCTAGAAATGCAGATATGTATTATCAAAAAAAAAAGTAGTCAGCTAGCTAGACCAATCGATATTGTAGGATCTAAGATAGATTATCAACAGAAAAAACATTAGCTTACAATAGGTAATAAGATATAACATGAAGGCCAAGGCAATATCAACACAATTCAAGATACTAGGGACAATGATTTCTGAATTTATATAGCAACACGAGGGCATGATCGGACTGTTGAGGGAGATGAACATGAGAGAAATGCTACAAGATTTCCTATGCTATATATGTTGGTTAGAGATTAAGGATTCTTCCTCAATCCACAAGTGGTTGATTTCCACTCGCCATGATAATAGTGTTTAATGGCATTTGTATTAGAAATATTACATAGTATTAAGTTAGATACAATAGTTTGCATAGGCTCAACAGATTAGGATTGCCCTTTAGTCACATAGAGATCTATGGGTGGAAAATGGAGAATATGTCTGCAAATAAAACTGATAGATGATCAACTAATTCATCAACGTGCTGATTGATGAGCCTTATCCCTTTCATTACACAATAATCATCGGCAGCACTGGTGGTGGCCCGATTGCCGGCGGCAGCGGTGGCGGTGGCCCGGTTCTTGGTGGCAGAGATACTGGAGACACAATAACCTGCTGCTGCTCCTCATCCTCCTCCTCCTCTTCTTCTTCATCCTCCTCCTCCTCCTCCTCCTCCTCTTCTTCTTCTTCTTCTTCTTCTTCTTCTTCTTCTTCACTGATGATGAGCTGAGGTTAGGGCACCTGGATGACAAGTTGCTGTTGACCAGTTGACTGAAGCTGAATACCGACAAGTCCACAGGCTGGCGGCACCACTGCAGATTGGGTCCTCTTCTCGAGCATGACTGCAACCGTTATGATCACGGCAGAGATGAGCACGCTGCCCCCTACAATAATTCCCAAAACTTGCAATGCCGACAGTCCCAGGAGGCCTTTCTCATCATAAGTAGTAGAAGGCTGTGAAGGCTGTGACGGCGGCGGCGAAGAAGGAGATCTAGATCTGGATGGCGCATGGGTGCATTTGGTTGTGTCCTTTGGGATGGCTTGACGTCGTCTGCCACATTTGACATATGAGTTCCACATGAAAGTGATCTCCAACAGAGATAGAATAAAGCGGCCATCCTCCAGAACCTTACAAAGACAGGCTCTATCATCCTGAGCATCAATTGTCATGATTACCGCGGCACAACAAGCAGGAGCAGCTGGCTTTTGGCCGACACAGCAGTTCTGAGTCAGCTCGCGTGCTAGGAAGGCCGATTCCGCAACACTAGCCCATGACATTGATAAATAAGAGCAAGCATCAGAAGAAGCGGTTGATGAGGAGGCTGGCGACAAGGATGTGGTTGTTCTTATCATCGTTGATAATAAAGAGGCTAAGAGAAGAAGCAGGTTAATAATCTCATGACTGCTGCCAGTGACAGAGCTTGAAACAATTTTAAAGGGGAGGGGTGGGGGGGGGGGGGGAGGATCGTTGAGCCATTGGAGTTTGGATCAATCAGCTATGGTTATGGTGATTTTTCATTTTTTCTAAACCAAGGGGGAGGGGGGGCATGGGCCCCTTGGCCATAACAATGCTCTGTCAAGTGAAATGATATCAGTGCTTATAAATCTATTGTCAGATATGTTATCATATTACTGGTAAAGGAGATGCATGATTCAAGCTCATTAAGCAATACATGTCACAAAATTGAGACATGGATAATTTATTCTTTTTTCATATATATATACTAGAAAGTAGCATCATCAGAAGGATTTTATTTAGAGATATGAAATGAAATGGAGTCTTGGAGCTTATCATTGCATATATTTTTTTTAGGGGAACGACTATTTCACAATCAACTGCTTTTTTCATTCATTTTTAGTGAATTTTTCTCGGACCAATCATAAACTGCCACATAGGCCATGTTTTGAGGACAAACTTGAAAACTAACTACTTTCATTTAACTTTTGTTTCCATAAAAAAAAGAAAAATAGGAGTGAAATCTAAACCCACTTCAATCAGTTTTTGGTCCTGCCGTAGAGACGTTGACTCCATAAAAAAACTTCCACCTTAGTACTTGTTCTAACAACCAAAATGTTGGATTCGATGAATATCAGTTGCACTTGCACCCAGCTCCTTTTTTATATTTTATCGTTGGTTTCTGTATCTACGGTAAAAGTGGGAACAAAAACAGGGAGGGTTTTATGGTATTCTGTATTGGACTGGAATATTCCCGTTTTGTGCTCTAGTTTCTGGATCCGAGCCATCAAGGCTGCTTAATGAATCATCATGCAGTAAGATGGAGTGGTCTTTGAAGAATGACATAAGCCTTAAAGCCATGGTGCAAAATTTCCCTATTGATTACTCCCTCTATCCCAAAATATATGCATTTGAAGCCATGAGTGAGGATGTCCATATTCATAACATCTTTAATGAATCTCATTGAAGATGTTATGAATCTGAACTAAGACTTCAAATACTTATATTTTGCGATGGAGGGAGTACACACATAGATACGACACATCATGGATCCTTAATTACCAAAAAAATGTGGGCAACAAAGCATGGATTGAGGATGACCCTGACTGGGACTTTGAAAGTGGTATCGTCCTTGATGGAACCAAAGATAAGACGATAACAACATGCTACAAAGGAACTTTCTTCCTTGGATTTCATCCTTACAAAGAGACTGCCTTTTTTTGGTATCATTCTCAAGAGTAGTATCTTACCATTTGAATAGCTCAAAGTTCCAAGAGTTGGGCCTTTTAAACAAGCCCATAATGAAATCATTTCCATATACACCATGCTGGATGGGGGAGTTATTTGAAAACAATTAAAGGTTATCAGCATGCAATGTTTGGAACATTGTGTCCTATACTGATGTTTTATTAGTTTATAATAAATAATCCATCAAGAACATGTGGAAAGAGCGATTCCTATTTAATAATATAATTCTTTTTCTTTATCTTGCATCACGTTTTGCTTTTTATTTTTGTGGCGCTAAACCTTGTTGAATATGGCTTTCTTGTTTTTTGATTTGAGATACAAAGGGGAACGCTTAGTATGTCATTGCCATGATTCCTAGTCGATTGTACTCCGCTCTACATAAATATTGCCCGTGCCATAGAACGCATAGACATGCTGGAACTAGGAGGAGGTTAGCAAAACATATTATTTTTATTAATGACAAAGTTAACAAAACTTAAGAGCTTCTTTGGAACGTTGGATTTTCAAAACACAAGAATAGGAAACACATAAGGTTGGAGTGTGTCGTTGCACCTCAAATCTTATGAAAGGAAAAAATATAGAAATTGCAGGAATACCCATTTGGATGGTGCACATGAAAAACATAAGAATTAGATAAGAGATAGAGACACAAAGAAAATTAGAAATCCTCCGAAATTCCCATGAAACATGCCTTTCCATAGGAATTTCAAAATTCCTACAATACAAAGAAGCCCTAAACATGTACACCAGAATTAACATACAGTACATAGGAGGCACAAGAGCACATGGTCTTGTTTCTTGTGCGCGGCGTTGAGCTCCCCTTTCTACTCTTACGAGACCCTGGCCGTCATGGTTCAGACTGAGCTCAGAGCCTCGTACACCTCCAGCATCCTCCATAAATTGAATTCCACTTGATCGGTGGCGTTCGAGACTGCAGGTGCTTTAAAGTTGGAGGTATCCGTCCCGTACATTATAGATGGCATGCAAGCAGAACAGCTACTGGTATATGGCTTTGAAGCAGAGTATGCCTTTGGTGTAGCTACAGTAAATACCGTACATGAACCGTGACATAAGCTGTTTTTGCCCAAGCTGTACCAAAGAGACCCTAAAAAAGGTACCCACGCTACAAACGAAACTGAAATGACTACTTCATGTACATCCATCCCTCAGCTCAAATGACTTCACTGATAATCAATCATCCATGCGGCTGTTACCTTCTTATCAGAATGAATATACCCTTAGAAAGCAATCAATGTCTGTTACAAAGCATAATCCGTAATCTCTAATTGCACACGCACTCAGTAACACGCAAATTACTCTACAAAGTCAAGGAACCAAGCCTACAACCAGCTCAACTCCACACCTTAGTCAACAAGTGGTTGTTACTCGGCGCCATCCCCAGGATGCCTGCAAAAGTAGTAAACCACATACAATTTACACGGCGTTTTGGACCAAAAGTCAAATTTCACATTCTGAGGACCAATTATTTGTACCTCCAAGATGTTGGCAAATTCCGAGATTTACGGTCCAATTGGATATTTTCTAAAGCGGTGGATGCCCGGAGCACCTCCTCGGAAATATCTTCAGCATCATATCGCCAGTTGTACTCATCTTTCCTGGCACCTGAAGCAGAAGAACCCCCTCTTCGGTCTGAAACCAAAACCCATTTGTTTAGAGAATTCAGAGCAGTAATACTACACAAGCATGGCAGACATAAATTATTACAGATCAAGGCAGGCACCTGATGTCTGAGATGACGAGATTGGCCTGGCAAATTCAGAACAAAATATACTAGCAATTAGTGGAAAAACAAATAGCTGGTGCATAATTACAATGGCGTAAGAGTATGGCATCATGGTTACCTTCCAATAGGAGGAAAGCTCCCAACTGAAGATGATGGTGGCCTCCTCATGTTCCGATGTTCAGCATTTAGTGTAGGATCAGACTCTGAAGGCATCATTCTCCTAACACCCATCCTTGTTTGGGACAAATTCTGATCAAAAGAACAAGCTAATGAACTAAAGCGAACAATGACAAGAAAAATATATTAAAATATCTTAATAATCATTATCTTTCCAAGTTCACAAGAAATAAACCTCATATTTCAGATAACCTTCAAGAACATCTAAAAGCATGGGACCACTTTCCGCACTCCTGCTCCCTTCAGCTCCACTTTTGTTAGAAAAATCCTTCAACTCGTTCTTCCAAAAGTCCTTGGGCTGATATAAGAATGAATAGCACAGATTAGTGAATGTAGATATCTGTTATGCAGAACCAATAGATGTCAAATAAAAAAAATAGTTACCAGATTACATTCTGGTAAGTAAACTTTCATTGTATGACTTAGCTGGGCCCACTCCAAGTATTCACATACAAGTGCTGTTAATAACCTACCTGCAAGCAGCATAAATTCTCAAATGTAAATTATTTGTTGTTACACATCTTGCAAAACACAAGGTAGCTGACGGACCTGACATGAGACCCAAAACAACACAATATTGACCACAAACAATACATTATTCAAATGTTCTTTTTCCTTTTCTAAATAGCATCAGTGCAGAAACATACAAAGCCAAAGACTCACACCAGTCATCAATCACGAGAAATAAAAGGAAGATCTTTCAGGTATGGTATTGCACCCTAAAATAATAAGAATACGCCCACATTTACAGCAGTTAAACATTATGAACAGAATCAGAATAACAAACCACAATAGTTCAGCAAAATTTATTAAGGAAAAGCAGAGTAAAAGATGTATATCTACAAATCTGTAAATATCAGATAGAGGTGGATAAATGTTCTAGCATCCAAAACAGAATGTGGTACCACATTAGAAATGCAAACCTGAGGGTGAAGCATGCAGTTGCTTAGCTCGGTCATTACAGCTACCAAGCAAAGCTGGATTTCCACCATCATCATTCTCTACCACGCGATCCTCCTCTTCTATGGCTTCAAACACACTTGCTCTCAACTCAGCCTATCATGTAGCGAGACACATAATGAGGAAACTGATGAAAAGTATCTAAAAAGTTATTTAGCATGTCATGACCTAATATATACAGAAGACAAGAATCACTAGCAACACGGCCCATTTACTCCTAGCAAGTGTGCCAACATTTCATGAAGTAATCGCAACCAGAGCAAACAAAATCACTATTGTTTGCAGATTCGTGGGCAACGAGAGCACCAAGTCATGAAGCAATCGCAACTAGCCCAAACAAAATTACTACTGTTTGCAGTTTCGTCAGCAATGAGAGCATTCACGCATATTCCTTTGGCAAGTAAGAAGCAACAGAGGCCCAACAGTGCATTTACAAATGGAGAGTGAATATAACATAACCCTCAGTCCTTGTTGCGAAAATAAAAAGGGTTCCTTTTTCTTCACACGCACAGTAGATATTACAAACAAAATTTGCAAATTTGTGATAGAAATCACGGAGGCGAACGTCCAGATCCCCCAAAGCAGACGCGAGGGAAAACTGGATCCGTGGGGCGGGAACTGTCCTATCCTATCCCCTATCCTTATGAAGGGTGAGATGGGAAACCTGGATCAAGGAATGGAGAGAAATGGGAGAGAAAAAGAGAGAAACTGACCCTGATCTTGGCGAGGACGCCCTTCTTCTCAAGGGTGCGGGTGACGAGCGTCTTGAGCTCCATCATCTCCCTCGCGTAGTCATCCATGGCGGTCCTGCTCCTGCCCTCCCTGCGGCCCTTGCCTTGTTTGCTCTGGTCACCGGAGAGGCGGCGGAGCAGAGGCAGAGCAGGCGGTTTCTCTCTCTTGTGCAGCTGCAGAGCCGCAGAGGACAGGAGAAGAGAAGATCCACACCACAACGCGAGAGGGATGGGCACACAGACAGGTGGGCCTTTCTTCGTCGCAACGTTCACGAAATCCAAGCTCAGTAGTATATCGGTCGGGCTCTATTGTTTTTGAGAAATCGAACACTAAAATTTGAAATTTTGGTAAAAATATTCGACAAAACCATTCTAAAGCTAGTCCAACATTTTTTATTTTATTTTTATTAAATATTCCAGAGAACATCAGCAAATCTCTTAATCCAATTATTTTAGTAGACAGATTTTTTGCGAGATAGATGCTCACCCGTTCACGATCTTGTCTCTTTTTTTTTTCTTTAGAGGATGCCCTTGTTTCTTTTTTTTTCACATATGAAATTCAAATTTTATAAAATAGAAAACAATAAAATAGACCGGTCTGTTACCAGCGGGATGATCTTGAGCAAAGTCTTATAAGTGCTTTGCCCGATCTTGAGCATTGGATTATCCTTCGTTTCCAGTATCCTCGCTGTTAAGACAACATTGTATGACGTTGGCAGCTGCAGTGATGGACGCAACACTTAAACTTGGGTATTCCCAACCCAATCGTCCAAACAAAAGAATGAAAACAAAAACACACATAACAGTGAATTAAAGGATAAAATATTCATAATCTAAAATCAATTATGTGCTGTTAAGTAAAATACAATTCTACTTTACGTTTCTTCATTGTTTGAAAACGCTTGATGATGTATTTTTTGAAAAAAAAAATCACTCTCAATAAAGGTTACGAAACAGTCATTTAAATATTGGTCTTCTATCCTATTCGGTAACTTATTCTTCACATAATTTATTAAAGAAAAAGCTCTCTTAACACTAGCAGTTGTCACAGAAAGAATCAACACTAACTTAAAAAGCTTGTACATAAGATCATGTCTCAGGTGCTTTTTGGTTTCAACAAAAGAAGCAAGATATCTAAAGAAAACTATAATGGGAAATGATGCTTATGATAATTAGAATACAATGAAAGCAGAACCTAACATGGAGAGCTTGCATTATTAGATAAGCACTTTCTTTGTTCTTAAATTGTTATAATTGGCTATTCGTTTATTTTAAAAAAATCATATATATTGTTACGGTTTGTTTTAGCCTAAAAAAAAATAAAACAGAACTTATAATTTTATATATTTAGTGATAAAAGTTTTAATAAAAAAGTCAATAAGAACAATAGTTTAAATCAGAAGAAATAGTTATTAAATATAATATAATTGCTAACCTTGTTCATCGGAAAAATAGAAGGCTTAAAGCTTTGTTGGATTTTCGTTAGTGATGCTACTGGAGGCTAGTATGAGCTTTACACAACGGTTGTGTGGGGTGTGAGAAGGAAGGAAGGAATTCAAACCTTTAAGCTTGTTCATCCGAAAAATAGAAGGCTTTAATAGCTTGTCGTTTTTTTTTAGTGATGCTAGTATTTTGTTATATTGGATTGGAGGCTAGTATGTGCTTTACACAACGGTCGTGTGGGATGGGGTATGGGAAGGGAGGAAGGAATTCAAAAATCAAAAGCAGTTGGAATCCCTGGCTGGTGGGGTCGCTCGGGTGTCTTGTCTCCGTCTTCAAGTTCCCTTCCCCATCTCACGCACGCGAGCAGTTCAATTCAATTCAATTCGCAACGGCTCCGGCTCCTCCGCCTCCAGCGCAAGAGAAATCCGAAACCGATCTGATCCCCATTCCCCTCCAATTCGTTCGATCCAACGCCTGCGCCAATGGAGGCCTCCACTCCTCGCCGCGGAGGAGACCCGGCGGCCTTCATGTCCCCCTCCCCCTCCCAGACGCCCCGCGCCATCTCCTCCGCAACCCCCAGGAAGCAGGACGCTACCACCCCGAGGAAGCAGCTCCACCAGGGACCCGGAGCAGGAGGCGCCGTCAACATCCAGGTCCTCCTCAGATGCAGGTGAGGTTGGATTTAATTTTGTTTTACTAGTTCGTTGGATGATTAAAATTCCAACGCATGTGTATGTGGTCGTACAACCATTCTGTGATGTGATTCATTCCCAATAAGCGTCCTTAGTAATTGTTTCCTTTGCTGCCAATGTCTGTGTGTATATAGGCCACCGAGTGACGAGGAACGTCGCCTCAACGCTCCCGTCGTCATCACTTGCAATGAACAGAAGCGAGAGGTTTCTGTTGCGCAGAGCATTGCAAACAAGCAGATAGATCGCACTTTCCTATTTGACAAGGTCAGTACTAGCTGGTACTAAACACTCTCTATTCAAAGCCTCTTTTACCTATATTTATTAATATATATATTTCTCGCTGCAACATAACACTGCTTAGCATATAGGTGTTGGGACCCAAGTCTCGACAGCAGGATGTCTTCAACCATGCTGTTGTGCCGCTTGTCAATGAGGTTTTGGATGGCTACAACTGCACGATATTTGCATATGGCCAGACTGGAACCGGCAAAACATACACCATGGAAGGAGGAGGGGGCAAAGCACAGGTATCTGACCGTACACATTTTTTCTTTTACTTGAATCGAGGTGATAATTAACTGCAACTGCATTTATAATTTGTAGAACGGTGTGCTGCCATCTGATGCTGGTGTCATTCCAAGGGCTGTCAAGCAAATATTCGATATCCTCGATGCTCAGAGTGCAGAATACAGCATGAAGGTTTCCTTTCTGGAACTGTACAACGAGGAACTCACTGATCTTTTAGCTCCGGAGGAACCCAAATTGTCCGATGACAAGTCCAAGAAGCCGATGGCACTCATGGAGGATGGCAAGGGAGGAGTCTTTGTTAGGGGGCTGGAGGAAGAGGTGGTTTCTTCAGCTGCTGAGATCTATAGGATATTGGAGAAAGGATCTGCAAAGAGGAAAACAGCAGAAACTCTCCTTAACAAGCAAAGCAGTCGATCACACTCCATTTTCTCAATAACCATCCATATTAAGGAATGCACACCAGAAGGTGAAGAAATGATCAAGTCTGGAAAGCTTAATCTCGTTGATCTTGCAGGCTCTGAAAATGTATCTAGGTCCGGTGCTAGAGATGTAAGTTTTTTTTTTTCGCTCCCGGGGATTTCCTTTTTTCCCTCTCTTTCTTATTAGATACCATGATCTAGCTGTGCCAATGAGCAATGCTTACACTGTTGTCATCAATTTTTACAGGGCCGAGCTCGTGAAGCAGGAGAAATCAACAAGAGTCTGCTTACACTCGGGCGTGTCATTAATACTCTCGTTGAGCACTCTGGACACATACCATACAGGTCAACCTAACATTGTCCTTTGTCATGATGATTCCTTATGGATCTCTGCTCAGTCATCTCACATTTGGGATTTATCATTCAGGGATAGCAAGTTGACAAGATTGCTAAGAGATTCCTTGGGAGGGAAGACAAAGACTTGCATCATAGCAACCATTGCGCCTTCAGCACATTGCCTTGAGGAGACATTAAGCACTCTGGATTATGCACATCGTGCAAAACACATCAAGAATAAGCCAGAGGTTGGGCTTTGCTTTTCCTTATGTTAAATAGCCACTAAGGGTAGTATTGTCATCCTCTTGGATAAATGAACGTAATAACATAAATGCTTCTGGTTTCCAGGTCAACCAGAAGATGATGAAATCTGCACTAATCAAGGATTTGTTTATAGAAATGGAGCGCCTCAAGCAAGGTATGCTTTTCTTTTGCAAGCATTCTTGATTTAATTTTGTGTGATTGCGATACTATCATTTTATCTAATCATGTCCAGGAATTAATTCTGTTGTCTTGAACTAGCACAACTATCTTTTTTTTTCCTACAGAGTTCCAAACGTGCTGAACTCAAATAAAGGGTATCTTTTGTCCAATCCATCTATATTTAATATCAGAATTGTTTGACATCACGTGCATCATAATTGTAAATGAACCAACACCCAGTCAGTTTTATTGTATATGGACATCCATGTCACCAGATTATTTATCACAAGCTCTCAGTCCTTTAATAAATGTGGAATTCATGGATTGAGATCTGTAAACGCTAGGATTCATATGAGTTATTGGTAGGTTTCTGGTGTTACACCCCTCATGGATGAACTAAAATCTTAAACCTTTAAACGCTAGGATTCATATGAGTTATTGGTAGGTTTCTGGTGTTACAACTAAATTCTTAAACCCTTTCTTCCAGCCTTCTTATTCAATAAATTTTAAGCCTTTTGCAATGCAGTATACCTCACTTTGCTATGTGCTACAGCTACTAAATTTGATTCTTTTTTTAACAGAGCTATATGCTGCAAGGGAGAAGAATGGTGTTTATATTCCAAGGGAACAATTCTTAGCAGATGAAGCAGAAAAGAAGGTAACACCATCACCGTATTACTTTTGTATACAGTAAGTTGTGCATAATTGTTGGAGTATGACAGAAAGGACTTTCAGGCCATGTCAGAAAAGCTAGATCGTTTGGAGCTTGTTTTGGAATCAAAAGATAAGGTATGATTCTACTTCTATTGGAGGATTTGCAGCTTCCTGAAAATGTAGCGCTGTAATTCTGAATCTACAATTGTAACAGCAAGTGGACGAGCTGCAAGGAATGTATGAATCTCAGAAAGTTTTAAGTGCAAATCTAAGTGATAAGCTTCAGATACTAGAGGTACAAGTATTGAATTACCATATTAGTTTTCAATGATTTAATAAAGATATTTGTCTTAATATTTGTGCATCCTTTTTTTTGCAGAAAAAGATGCAGGAAACTGAGTGTGCCCTAGTGAATCTTGAAGAGAGATACATGCAGGCAAATGATACAATTAAGGAAAAGCAGTATTTGATTGAAAATCTTCTTAACTCAGGTTAGCATTTACCCTTCAAGTTTAACACTTTATGAAGATTCATTGTCTTCTTTATGTGTCCTAATTTAAAACATGATATTGAATACATTTAATTAACAATATTTTCTGGCTTTCCTTACATATGATGGAACCGAGTCATATCATATAGTATTGCTTGTTTCATTTTATTTTTTTTTCCTTGAGATATTTGCAATGTTCCGTTGGTTTTTCTATTTTTTGAGAACATCTACATGTTCATTTTATAAGGTCCTCATTTTTGCAGTTCTATTTATGCCTTTATTTTCAATTCTCTTTAGAAAATGTTCTTGTTGATGAAGCACAAAAACTTCGATCTGAACTGGAGAATACAGCAGGGGATCTATCTGGGCTATTTTCAAAATTAGGTATGTTACCATTTCTGCCTTGCCATCGTTTCGGTTCCCACCAATAAAAATACTGTAATTTATATGCATATATTTTGTTGATTTTCCAGAAAGGAAGGGCAAGATTGAAGATGCGAACAAAACTGTAGTTCATCATTTCCATTCTCAGTTAACTGAAGACTTGGGTCTCTTGCACAGAACAGTCTCAACCTCAGTCTCTCAACAGGAGAGCCAACTAAAAGCACTTGAAGAAAGGATGCAATATTTTGTCTCCTCAAAGGGCAAGGTGTGAAAACACTAAAACATGTGACTGTTAGTGAATGTTTCATTCATATGAGCCTAACCATGTAAATTTGCTTAGGTTGCCGGAGGGCTTCAAGAGCATGTAAGAAAACTGAAAGAGAGCTTCAACTCTAGGATAGCAGAATTGCATGGTTTTGCAGAGCAACTCAAACTGAAATCTCATTTGAGCTTTGAAAAGATTAATTCACATGTTACCACTCACATGTCAGGTCTTGAAGACGTAAGTGTATTTATTTGTGCTATCATTCTCTTATGATACACTATCTTGATCTATTCTTTCCTTAGCAAGCTATCTACATATGTATAGTGAGTTTTCTTCGGTGCTGATGCAGTGCTTAAAGGGCCTGTTGGTTGATGCGGACCAACTACTCGTCGAATTACAAAATGGGCTTTCTCAGCAAGAATTGAACTTTGCTAATTTTTTTAAGCAGCAGCATGAGGTCTGCCAGTTATACCTTGTTAAACATTTTTTTACCATTTTATTATTCTCACATTGTTGATTACCATATGCATTTTTTTTTTAAAAACCCTCATACAGGAACTATCTAGAAACTTAGAAAGATCCAAGTCTGTTTCAACCACTACAGTGAACTTCTTCAGAACTATTGATGCTCACACTCTGGTGCTCATAAAGATTTTGGAAGAATCACAGTCGGCACATAAAAAGCAACTCTTGGAGCTCCAGAAGAAGTTTGAGGTAATCTTTGCTGAAGCTGCATATTTTGTTAATTCCGCATTGGTCTGGGAAAATGAATTTGCAAAGTTTATGTTAACTGATTACATGAAACAAATTCAGGTCGTTGCTGCTGATGAAGAGAAGTATTTGATGGAGAAGATAGCAGGGTTATTAGCAGAATCAAATGCTAGAAAGAAAAATATGGTACATAATTGTCGTACTTTTCTTCATGACACCAATTCCTTCTCAAACTGCATTCATGTCAGTATGTGGATGATGTCAAATAATGTACCGTCACTAATGCATATGTGCACATTGTTGCCATATCCTACAATTTTGAAGGGAATCTTATGAATCATTTTTCTTCAAAGAGAACCATCCCTCTACTTTTGAACTATTGAAAATCAGATTCTGATCTTAGTAGCTGTCATGTTGGTTATTTCACCAGGTTCAAGATGATATATGCAGCCTGGATAAGACTGTTTGTGAGCACTCCAACAACATGCAAACTCAAACGACCAAGCTTCATGATTTTACATCTTGTATGCGAGAGCAATGGGAAGCCTACATGGAGAGAGCTGAAGAGGCATTCCACCAAAATGTGTCATTAATTGAACAGAAGAGGATCTTCTTCATGGAGAATCTTCAGCAATGGTAAATGTGTCTCTTTTCACAATTATCTAGTTGATTTTATACATTTACTGAGACCGCCCACTAAGTAACACAAATGATCTATTCTACAGCAAAACAAGAGCAGAGTCATGCTCAGAACAATGGAGTACTGCTCAAAATTCAGTATTGGCACTTGGGAGAACCAATTCAGAAGCCATTCGCTCAGCTATAAGGTAATAAGAAATTAGATTAGATATGTTGGATAAATAATGTGAAGAGGAGAAACAGTTTATTAAAATAGACATGACCTTTGAATGAAGTGATGGAAATGAGGTGAACAACCAACTACATACAAGATTTTCATCTGCTGTCGCTGCTGGAGTTGAAGATAATGACGTGTCAAGCAAATCTCTTCTTTGTTCTGTTGACGGTATGATCCTTCTACAGTTCTGCCTCAAATTATTTATGCGTCTTCAGCTATCTGAAAATGTACTATAAATTTGCTTCTTGTACCAGATTCATTAAAACTAGACCTTGGCATTTGTGACGATGTGAAATCTATCATCACTGCATCCAAAGCAGAACTCCATGAGTTGCTAAGTGGGCACCAAGAGAAGACAAAAGGAATATCAGGGAATGCTGATAGATCTCTTGGATATGATTACAAGGTGATGCTCGTGTGTTGTTTATCTGATACATATAGTTCTCTCTGATGTTTCCTTCTAATCACTTATTGCTTATTTATGGCATTTGTAAGGTGGATGAACCGACTTGTTCAACACCGCGAAGGCGTGAGATTAACATTCCAAGCAGGCAATCAATCGGGCAATTGGCAACTCCTGCTCTTGAAGATCTTGTGAAGTCATTCTGGGACAGCAGAACACCAACGAAGCTTGCAAAGGGAAATGGGAAGTCGATACTGGAAACCCAGAGAGCTCCTCTGGCCACAGTTAACTAGAACAAGTACATTTATATAGTGTTGAGAGATGTGGGATGATGAAATTGATATCTAATTGGGAAGAGAATATTAATCAGTCAATATAGTGGTTTGTGTGGTCAAAATCTTTGACCTTTTCTTTTCTGTCCAAGTTGAATCGGTACAAACGGTTGTGCGTACGGTGTCCCGTAGCGTATGGTTTGTAACTCCCAGCTGCTATTTTGTTCGACTACTTGGGTTATTATACATAGCCTTTTTTCTGCATTTTCTGTAACAGGCTGTTTCGAGGACTTGAACTCGTGACCTCATCATGGCTTTTTTCTGCATTTTTGTCACTGCGTTGTGAGCACCTTCGTGACTTCATCATGGTCACAATGCAACAACATTACTGCTGCACCAGCCTCCCTTTTGTTGTGTTAAAAAAAAAAGGCTCGCCTTCATTACGTTAAAAAAAAGGGGCTTCCCCTTCATTATTGATTCATTGAGCCATGCATAATGGATGGGCCCGTGTAAGAGAGGATATTGAATATCTGCTCCTGTTTTTTTTTTAAAATTCTTTTTTTTACCCCACTTTCAACTCCATGTATATGCCCAAGTTGCCACCAAATTAACCGATGATATAAGATAAAGTTGATGCTATGGTTCAGTGTATGGATAACTACTACACTATACTTAGTATAACTTACAAAAATAACCATTGCAATGTAAGAAACAACAACATTCAATAATACTCTCTCAGTTCCAAATTAAATGTCATTGTAGTATTCAAAATTTGTTCCACAATACATGTCACTCTGATTTTCTAATGCATTTCTTTTTCCTTTTTCTAATATATCTCTATTTCGGTCTCTCTCTTCCTTGTTTTCTGTACATCATACATTTTTCAGCCCTTATTAATCACCATGTCCAAAGCTATAACGACATTTAAAGTTGAACGGACTACTCTAGCGATTGATTCAATCTGGAGAATTTATCGTGCTTGCGGTGGTCATCGGCTTCGGCGCGAGAAGAAGGGAAAGGGACACATGGATGACTGCTCTCCTGCACTACCACCTCCATCACCGCCGCCTCCACCACCGTCTGATTCTGATTCGCCTCTTGCGGGCCTTTCAATAGCGGTAGAGGTCGCAATTGTATCAGTTTCTACAGTGATTGCAACCGCTACTGGAGGGATAATGGTTATCCTGATTTGGAAAAAGCTCAAGTGCGCCGCCGAGCCTCTGCAACTCTTGGCCGCTGCTACACCACTTCCCCTCCCGACTCCCATTGCAACAGATTCCGCAACACCAGTCCATGACATTGATGAACAAGGGTAGTTATCAGAAGAAGCAGTTGATGAGGAGGTTGACGACAAGGACAGTGTCATTGATAATAAAGAGGCTAAGACAAGGAGGTTAATAATCTCATGACTACTACCAGCAACGGAGCTTGAAACAATTTTAAAGGGGAAGGGGCAGCCTTGGGGTGGGGTGGGGGGGGGCATGCCCCCCTAGCCATGACAATGCTCCGTCACTGACTGCTCAGGAGAAGATGGTAGGAAGTAGCATCATAAGGAGAATTTTATTTAGAGATATGAAATGAAATGAAATGAAGTCTTGGAGCTCATCCTTGGAATGACTATTTTACAATCAACTGTTTTTTCATTCAGTTTTCATGAATTTTTTAGACCAATCACAAACTGCCACATAGGCCATATTTTGTGGACAAACTTGAAAACTAACTTCTTTCATTCAACTTTTGTTTTCATAAAAAATAGGAAAATATGAGTGAAATCTAAACCTGCTTCAACCAGTTTTTGGTACTACCGCAGAGACATTGACCCCATTAGATAAGAAAAGAGACACAAAAGAAATTAGAAATCCTCCAAAATTCCCATGAAACATGCCATTCAATAGGAAATTCATAAGAATTTGAGATGCACAATCCTTTGCTCCAAAAGAAACTTGTAGATAGATTTTCTATGAATTAAAATTCTTTCAAATTCCTATGAAAATCCTACAAATACAAAGAAGCCCTAAACATGTACATTCCTCTTGCTGACTGTGACCACTATCAATCACATGCCATCGTCAGAGCCCCAAGAAGCCCTAATAATCAATGATATTGTATCATTAATAAGAAAATATCAAAGCGGTCAATCACATGCATTCTTTTAGCTTAATTTACCAGGTGGTGGTGGTGGTGTTGTTGCTGGGGCATGATGAAGCTTGTGGTTGTAGTGTATGATGAGTGCATCGCTGGCATGATGCCGCCACTACAGTTGAAAGGAGTGTGAGTCGCTAGCGCTCGCGGGCCTTGTGGTTCTGGAACCAGTAGAATACATTCTTGCCCTCGATGCGGCCGTAGTAGGGCAGGTGCATGGTGATCTGCTGGATCTCTGCCGCATACATGGTGTCCGCTCTGGTACATCTCCTCCAGGATCATCAGCTGCTCTGGCGTCGGGCACCAATGGGTCGACGGAGTCTGCAGCATTATGCTGCTACCTAGCTACTACTACCTTATTAGCTGCTGTCCTCATCAACTCAAGGCTAGCAGCTACTTCTTCTAGATGTAAATCATGTGTCCCACAACAGAAATAATCCCTTGTCAAAAAAAAAAAAAACCCAACAGAAAAACCCTAGCTCACCAGACGAGAATCTGACGATGATGAGAATGGAAGGGCGTGTGATATGATATACTCCCACTATCCGATCCACAATTATATAATAGAGGCTATTTGCTAGGGCTACAGGATCCGGTGAGCAGTGAGTTGTGAACGATCGAAGCACTGAGTGATGAATAATGAAGGTCGACGTACGTAGTACATGGAAAGAAGAGACGCGTGAGACAAATTGGTGGATCCTCTGTGACCAGCGCCTGCAGAGTAGTAGTATGCAAAAGATTAAATCCTCTGCTGACGTTTTGCCTAATGCCACTACTAGAATCCACCGGTTCCCCTATAAAACTTTTATGTCCCTAGAGTTTTTCTTTAGATTCCTAGGAAAAGAAATTTTCTCTAGCATCTATTTAGAAATCGTAGGGAAAGAGAGCTTTTTCCTGCTGCTTCACCTGACTTCGTAGGGAAAGAGGACTTTTTCCTTGAACTCCACCTGTTTTTCTTAGGGAAATCAATAGATTCGGCAGGCTGTGTTTCAAACACACACTCTCTCTCCTCCCCGTCTCTCTTATTCTAATATAGGCATCACAATGCCAAGGCCTTTCAAGACTTCAGCCATGCCTACTTTTCTTCAGTCAAGTTTTCTCCTTTAAGAGAAACTGTTTTACAGTCTGTATCATAAAAAATACATTGATAATAAATTTTAGAAAAGAAAGAAAGTAATCTGTATGCACACCTAACTTAATATTTCTAATATAGGTATCTACGAAGAAAGGTTTAGTCTTAGAGTAATCTGTACTATTTAAGGGAAGGTGAAATATCTTGTAAAAGTTGCAAAAGAAATTGAAAGGACCACACGGATGTGTGTTGTGTCCTGGTGGCTTGTCATTTTCTTTTCCTACTAATCTATTGGGTTATGAGTTATGACCTTGATTAAGCAAGAAGTAACTCAAGTCTTTTCTTTTTTCTCGAAAACACAATAGAGCCGTATTTTATTATATTAAGAAGAAAATAGGATAAAAACCCCGTTATAACACACGCCACACACACCCATTTTTAACAATTACATTCACACTTTTTTGAAAAAAAAGAAAAAAAAAGAAAAACGCCCCAAACCAACCCGTCTTTTTTTTTCACATTCCTGACGCATGCATGGAAGCGGACGACTGGCCTTAGGGTAGGTACAATGCTACACGTAGGCAGTCTCATAGGTCGTCTCATGTATTGCCACATAGGATTTTTGATGATGTGGAAGAGAGAGAGGGTGGTGAGAGAAACAAGTGGTTGTTTCGCGTAGCAACCACCTCATGCGCTTAAATTTAGGAGTATGAGACGACTCTCACACTATTGTACGAGTTCTAGTAGTCTTTTAATCTATAAATATTCTTTTTTATATCCATAAATTAAAGAGTCATATAATTAATAGAAGACAACTAATAAGACCATCCATTGTATAAGTCGCCTCATAACCCGTCTTAAGATTACGTGACATGCATGAGACGACATATAAGACAACACCATTATACTTGCCCTTAGGGCCACGTTAAATGTTTGCTACTAAGGAAGGCCCGTAGGTCTTTTGTCACTAGAAATAGTTTTTCTTGTAGTTCTAGAATATTACTATATAGGAGTGGAAGCAATTAGCAGCCATGATGCAAGTTTCCTCTTCTTCCCTCTAACAGTTTTTTTTTTCCTTGTTCGAGCAATCATCACACCTTTCCTTGTCAAGATATTTCTATAATATATACTCTCGGATGCTTACATATATAGATGATTCTCAAGAGCTAAAACTCGGCTATTTGTATAACCAAAACCATTGATTCATGTCCTTTCCTTGCATTACTGTATATATGCATTTTTCTGCGAATTTTGAGGGTTCAAAGCTTCAGAATTTTGACCGTCCAAAGTCCAAACTAGTAGTATATTGAACAAGAGGCCGCGAGCGAGAAGCATAAGACATGGAAAGCTTAAGCAGGGAATTAAATGCAGTATAAAAATGAATTTCCCAACCAGCATATCACATGGAACCCATGTTCTAAAGCATCAGGCACACAGCGACACATGCAAGATCAATCTATGAGAAGATGAGTAATGCATAATTAAATAGATGATCTGTATCGAGCCTCGTATGTATGATGTTTATATATAGTGTACTATATATACGGTGGCTTTGACCTGTCGAGCTATCCTAGAGATAGGTTGGAAGCCAATTGGCTCCGATCCACTTGTAGTAACAAATTCATCATGGCAATGAACTAATTGACGAGAGTTAATGTGAGAAACCATATTGATATGTGTCATGGTTTGTAATATGTGATGAGTAATTTGATATTGGCTGATTTGATGTTTGAGTTAAAATACGAGAATTTAGGGATTGCATGAGGTTGTGCATGGTCATGGTTTTGACTAACCGAAGTTGGTGAAAGTGTTGGAGAAGTTGCAGGAAAAGGAAAATGTGTTTGCTTGTCTCATGATGTGTAGGTCAATGGAGTCAACTTGGCGGTCAACGGCGAGAGGATCGGGCACAAGTTATGGACTTGGGGCCAGACGATCGGGAGACCGGGTGAAGTCAAGGGTGATCCACACCGTACATGTGGAGAGGCAAAAATCACGAACGGTTTCGCGGTTGAGCTTCAAAACTATGGAAGTGATGAAGACTGCGTGTTGACCAAGTCAAGGCGAATGGGATGCCAGTGCAAGTGACAAGGGGGCCTAATGGAGCAGGACCGGGAGAGACTTGCCGGTGGTCAGGATCACGGGACAAGGTGACACACGTTGATATCGAGAAGTCATGCTTTGAGAAGTATGCAAAGCGGTTTCCTGATTTGGGCCTCAAAACCGACGGCGGCGATTGGAGGTGATGTGGCACCATCGTAAAGCTTGCGTCGAGGCGAAGCAAAGATGTGAGTTTTCAATCTCTTTTTTGCATGAGTTTTGGGATGGATTTCTTAGGGGATCTTGGTGCTATGACGTGCTAGAACAATCCTATATGGGTCCTTGACCGAATCAAAGGCACGAGCATCTTCGATTTTGTGGATTTTTCCAAGTTCCTCTTTTTGGTGTTCTTGGCT
The DNA here is from genome assembly GCA_030378355.1 of Eleusine indica. Lineage (NCBI taxonomy): Eukaryota > Viridiplantae > Streptophyta > Magnoliopsida > Poales > Poaceae > Eleusine > Eleusine indica. The sequence continues at coordinate 56,182,622 of CM059494.1, forward strand.
CAAGATCTGAAATTCATGATGATTATTTGAGCTTTTTGAGTGGATCTTGTTGAAGGAGGGTCGTGATGTCTTGAGGATGGTCTGGTCCAAAACTCGCTTGATTTGGAATCCATTTGATTGAGGTTTCGTGCTTTTCTTTCCTGATTCGTGTTGCAGTGATGAACTGTCTGACCTCATGTCGGAGTGTCCGGTAACTTGTTTTGAGAACCCCTGGGGGATTGTCCGACCTGAGGTCAGAGTGTCCGACCTCCGAGTGTCCGGCCTCATGTCGGAGTGTCCGATAACCTGTTTCAAGAAATCCCTGGCGAACTGTCCAACCCAGTGTCGGAGTATCCAATATCTATCAGTTCTTTGAAGGTTTCTTGACCATTTTCTTTGTTTCTCTCATGTCACCTTGTTCAAGGTTGCTTCCGCTTTATCCATAACTATTTCTAGGGTTAACACATCACTTGTTGGTGTGTGTAATCTTGGTGGTTCATTTGAGAGATACTTTGGGTTGAAGTTGGGATATAGGCCAAGTTCTTGAGAAGAATTTTATTGGCCCCCATTCACTCCCCCTCTCTCTGGTCGCCATCTCGGTCCTTCAATTGGTATCAGAGCCGGTTTGATCACCAGTTGACTTTAACCGGTTTTGTGATTCGGAGGTGACATGGAGAAGCATGCGGTCAAGCTTGTGATGTTCGATGGGGAAGATTTTCTCTATTGAAAATCACGGACCAAGGCTTACCTCTTAAGTCAAGGATGTGCAATTTGGGAAATCGTTGAGCAATACTATGCCATACCAGATGATCTCAACTCTACAGGAGTAGGTGAGTTAAACAAATATGAAAACAACTCCAAAGCTGTCAATATTCTGCTCTCTGCTCTTGGTAGGAATAAACATGATCGTGTTGCACATCTTGACACTGCTCATACATTTTGGGAAAAGCTTTGCACGTACCATGAGGGTACTAATCAATTTAAGTCTATGCATAAGGACTCTTACAATAGACAATACCAAATCTTTGCACAAAAACCTGGCGAATCACTAGATGATACTTTTCGTAGGTTTGAGTCCATTGTTTGCAACCTTAGGACTTGTGGTAGACTTGTCTACACAAATAATGATAGATCTAAATAATTGCTTTACTCTCTTGATGAAAATGTTTGGGGTGTTAAGATTGCTGCTCTAGAGGAAACTGCTGATTTCAATACCCTTAATTGTGATCAACTGTATAGCAAGCTGAAATCTCATGAGCTATCTAGGAAATCTCATCCTAGTCATGTCAATCCTTCTTCTAGCATGACTTTTCTTTCTAGCTCTCAAAAGGGTAGTCATGGTGGTGCTTCTTATGAAACCAACCTCTCACATGACAAGTCTTCCTTGGAGTTTGCTTTGTCTTCTCTTGTTGCAGCATCCGATGAACAGATGGAGTGCATCCCCGACGAGGAGCTGTCATTGCTCACAAGGAAGTTCAGGAAATTCTACAACAACCGCAAGGAGAGAAGAGGCGGTGGTTCATGAACCTGCTTCGAGTGTGGTGACCCTGGACACTTCATCGCCGACTGCCCCAAGAAGAAGAAGAAGGTCGGGTACCATGACAATAACTCTAAAGACTTCAAGGAGAAGAAGAACCACTACTACAGGAAAGGCAAGACCTCCAAGAAGCTCACGAAGGCGGTCGCACGTGCCTGCGTTGTCGCTTTAAGCGACATCGACCTCATATCAAACGAAGGCCTTACAAGCTCGGAGGAGGAGGTTGAGAAGCCACGGGTCAAGAAGAAGGATGACTTCACCGGGTTTTGATTCATGGCAAAGAATGACCACGACTCCGACTCTGGCTCTGACTTTGACACAAGTGAGGTACCACCCACTCATGATAATCTCTCTTCTGAACTTAATCAACTGCGCGAAGTTGTGCTCATGCAAGATGATAAGCTCCGCAGTGCTATTCGTGAGAGTAGAGAGTTTAAGCTTAAGTTGGAGAGTGCTAATTATGAGATTGCTTCGCTTAGGTCTAAGCTTGCTAGAGATGACATTGTTGTTAAGTGTGAGTCTTGTCAAGTTGTGATGAATGATCTCAACTAGAGGGAAAGTGTGCATGCTCAAGTTGCTAGTCAGCTTGAGAGTGTCCTGAAAGAGCTTGATGAATTGAAAGCTAGGCCAACTCTTTTGGGTGCATGTCAGAAGTGCCCTAAACTCTCTAGTGAGTTGGAAGCTCAAACCCTCAGAAGTCAAAAAGCTTGAGTCCATGCTACTAAGTGAGACTCGCTCGAAAGTTCTCCCTCCACCATGTGTAGTGTGTGGCTCTCTCAAGGATAAGCTAGCAATCGCTAGAGAGGAAAACAAGAACCTAACTCAAGAAAATGACTATCTCATCTCTCGTCTCGATAGAACCATAGTGAGTGAAGAAAAGATTGAGAGTGACTTGTCAAGAGTTAAGGAGAGTGCTTGTAGGTCGACCTACAACTTGGGTTTGGGATATGAGAGATGTGACAAAGAGAGTGCTAATGTGGGTAAGTTTGTGCCAAGCTCTAGCTACAAGGATGAGGAGTAGTCCATCAAGCCCACTGACACATACTATCCGCCTAATCCTAATCCCCCATTCAACCCAAAACAAGCCGAGAAACCAAAATCCAAACCTCCTATGCAATCAAAGCTTAACACCGAGAGAGTCTACATTTGCATGTTCTGTGGTCGTAAGGGTCACTTGGATGATTTCTGTTATAGGCGTAAGAGGATTGAAAGAATGAAAGTTGAGTTAACTAGAAATGTGCCTCATGATGATTTTGTTATCTTTTAGTCTCGCTCTTTTTCTTGTGCCTATCATGGATAGGGTCATTCTTCATATGGCTTTGGTTCATGAAATAGAGGATTTGAGTCACAGTGCCTTGGCAACCCACGTTTTTCCTATCGTAGTGAGCGTTCCTAGTATGGATATGGTTTTCACTCAAATGATTTCTATCCACGTAACACAAGATTTGACTCGAGATGCTTGAACGGTTCATGCTTTCCCAATCGTGGTCCTCGTCCCATGCGTCCGAATGGTGATGTGCAAAGAACTGTGTTTACCTCTACAGATCGTATGGTGAAGTGCTGGATCCCCAAAAGCTTTCTTTCTAACCCCAGCACTGAGCCATCGATCTTTCCTTCTCATTCTTTGTAGGCAACAGGTGGAGGCTTGGAGAACAAATGGTTGATGGACTCCGGTTGTTCGCACCACATGAACGGAGATGCAAAGTGGTTCTCCAGCCTCACTCCCTTGAAGCGTCGCGAGTACATGACCTTCAGAGCTGACAAAAGGGGTAGAGTGAAGGCAAGAGACACGATAAAGGTAAATGAAAATTTCACTCTCAAGGATGTTGGTTTGGTTGAGCATCTCAAGTACAATCTCCTCTCTGTTTCTTAATTGCTTGATGATGGTTTGGAAGTGTGCTTTAAGAGCAATGCTTCTCGTGTTCTTGATTTGACTAGTTCCTTGGTTTATGGGATTTCTCGCATTGGGGGAGTTTTTCAGGCTGATTTTGCTGCTTTTCATGGATCTCACAAGTGTTTGTTTGCTCAATCTTCTTCTGAGCTCTGGACATGGCATAGGAGACTAGGTCACATGAGTTTTGACTTGCTTTGTCGCTTGAGTGGCCTAGGTTTGATCCGAGGATTGCCTAAGCTCAAATTTGAGAAGAATTTGGTTTGTGCTCCTTGTCGTCATGGGAAAATGGTTGTCGCTTCTCACCCACCAATTAATTTGGTGATGACTAACGACCTGGAGAGTTGCTTCACATGAACACTGTTGGTCCTTCTCAGGTTCATTCGGCGGGTGGGAAGTGGTACATATTTGTGATTGTTGACGACTTTTCTCGTTACTCTTGGGTTTACTTTCTTGAGAGCAAGGATGAAGTGTTCCATCACTTTTGGAGCTTAGCTTTGAGGTTGTTCAAGGAACTCCCTAGTGCATTACGAGCAATTCGCAGTGATAGTGGTACCGAGTTCAAGAAATCCTCCTTTGATGCTTTTTGCCTTGAGCATGGTATTGAGCATCAATTTTCAGCACCTCGTGTTACTCAGCAGAATGGTGTGGTAAAAAAAAAGAACATAACCTTAGTGGAGATGGCCTGAACGATGCTTGATGAGCATAGGACTCTGAGGCAGTTCTGGGTTGAGGCCATCAACACTGCTTGCTATGTTTCCAATCTGGTTTTTTTGCGCTCAATTCTTAATGTGACTTCCTATGAGCTATGTTTTGGGAGGAATCCATCTGTTTTTCATTTGTGTGCTTTTGGTTGCAAGTGCTTTATTCTAAAGCGTGATAATTTTGATAAGTTTGAGTTGAGATCTTTCGATGTCATTTTTCTTGGTTACACTCCCCATGGTCATTCCTACAGAGTCTTGAATCTAAAAACTAACACCATCGGAGAGTCTTGTGATGTAACCTTTGATGAATAAAATTCTTGTGCATGCAATGTGGCTGAGACTGCAAGAAACAGGGAGATGGAGGAGAGCATCTTTGTAGAAGAGGATCTATAGGGCCAGGATGATGATGATGATGATTCACCACATCTCACTTCATCCAAGCTTGTTCCTGCTGCTTCCACCACTCCAGCAGAGGGTCCAGAAGCTTCTACATTGAGTTCAGTTGCTGTCGAGCCAGCTCCAGCTGTGGTTGAGGGGGAGGTACACTCCGAGAGAGAGGCCCCTTGCCACATTCAATGTCGGCATCCTCTTCAATAGATGATCGGTAATCTCAATGAGAGGACAACAAGGTCAAGGTCTGCACATCTCACATGCTTTACCAATTCTCTATTTGTTGCCACCTTTGAACCTTGGGATGTTGGACACACACTATCTAATGAACATTGGGTTAATGCCATGCATGAAGAGTTGGAAAACTTTAAGAGAAACATAGTGTGGACCCTAGTAGAGCCTCCTGTTGGTGTCAATGTCATAGGAACCAAGTGGATGTTCAAAAACAAGCATGAGGAAGATGGTGAGGTTGTGAGAAACAAGGCTAGGCTTGTTGCTCAAGGTTTTAGTCAAGTGGAGGGCTTAGACTATGAGGAAACCTTTGCTCCTGTTGCTCGCATAGAAGCCATTAGGATCTTGCTTGCCTTTGTTGTGTCTAAGGGCATTAGGCTTTACCAAATGGATGTGAAGAGTGCTTTCCTAAATGGCTACATAGAGAAAGAGGTTTATGTCAAACAACCACCTGGCTTTGAGCACCATAAGTACCCAAACCGAGTGTACAAGCTTCAGAAGGCTTTGTACGGGCTAAAGCAAGCACCTAGGGCTTGGTATGCTAGGCTTAAGACCTTCTTGCTAGAGCATGGGTATGTGATGGGATGTGTTGACAAAACCTTGTTCACTCTGAGGCATGGCAATGACCTTTTAATGGTTTAGATATACGTGGCTGATATCATCTTTGGAGGTTCCTCTCATGCTCTTGTGTCCAGATTTCAGGAAGCTATGGAAAGTGAATTTTAGATGTCGATGATGGGTGAGCTCACCTTCTTACTTGGACTTCAAATCAAGCAATGCAAGTAAGACACCTTCCTACATCAAGCCAAGTACACGAAGGATCTCCTAAAGAAATTCGACATGGTCAATGTGAAGCCGCTGACAACACCAATGTCCACTACAACGGCACTTGGCCCGGATGAAGACTGTGAAGCTGTGGACCAAAGGGAGTACAGGAGCATGATCAACTCCCTCTTGTACCTAACGATGACAAGGCCCGACATACACTTTACGGTGTGTCTCTATGCACGCTTTCAAGCTTCTCCAACGGTGACTCATCGTAAATCTGTCAAGCGCATCTTCAGGTATCTCAAAAATACCCTTGAGTTCGGTCTTTGGTACTCTGCATCTTCATCTTTTGATCTTATTGGGTATTCGGATGCGGACTTTACTGGGTGTAGAATTGATAGGAAGAGCACTTTAGGAACTTGCCATTTCTTGGGTACTTCTTTGGTCTTTTGGTCTTCTCGTAAGCAGTCGAGTGTATCCTAATCCACCACAGAGGCTGAGTATGTCACTGCCACTAGCTACTGTTCACAAATTCTATGGATAGTATCCACCATGAGAGACTATGGGTTAGCTTTTAAGAGTGTTCCACTTATGTGTGATAACTCCAGTGCAATTTGCCTAGCCAAAAACCCAATCCAACATGGTAAGGTCAAACACATTAATGTGAGATTCCACTTCCTAAGGGACAATGTTGAGAGAGGAGACATTGAGCTCAAATACATTGACACTCGAAACCAATTGGCTGATATCTCACCAAGCCCCTAGATGCTTTGAGATTCGCTTTTCTTCGGGGGGAGCTTGGTGTTTGCCATCCTTATGGCATCGTTTGAGGGGGGAGTTGTTGCTCTTTTTGTATATATGTATCTTACCTTTTCGCATTGCATCTTAGATGTAATATATGCATTGATAGATGAGCTTCACCTTTTATGCTTCCTTGCATTTTTCATTGTTATGATTGAGCTTGAGCTAAGTTATGTGTATATGATAGCAATCTCTCATGCTTAGATTTTCTAGATGGCCTGTTATAGACTCTTTTCGAGCAACTTGCTAATCTTAAAGATGAGCTTGGCTTTTTGTGAATCTTATGAACTAATCTTGCTAAAACTTGCTCACTGTGTGAATAATTGCTTTTATCCTTCTCAAAACTTGTGTTGAGGCTAGTCTAGAGGATATCTTGGTCTTGGCACCTTGTGTTTACGAAATGAGGCTTTGCAAATGTTTAGCTCATGATAGAACATTGTGTGAATGTATGTTCCTTTTATCGCAAAGGCATGCTCAAATTTCTGCTTTTAATTTGCAAGTTAAGTTGTTCAAATGAAAATTGCTTTGAAGCCTCGAGGTGTTTGCCGTACCCAGTTGTGCGACCCTCCGCATGGATTAGAAGTTACATAAAAATGCTAAATCCAAAAATTGTGCTTTGAATTCTTGGGGTGTTTTGCCGTACATAGTCGTGCAACCCTTCACACGGATTAGAAGTTACATGAGGATCACTAATAATAATGTATCTCTCCCTTCCTTATGAGTCTCTGTTGCATATGTGAGCATTTGTAGAGGTTATTTTCTACGAATGCTTGTTGCCCTGGTTGAGATTGGAACTGGCTAGTTTCTTTTGATTCACTCGATGCATATTTTGCCTTGGATGGGAGTACTTATACATGTGGTGGCAACTTTTCTCATGATGAGCAAATTTGATTCTATCTAAGCTAGTCAATCTTTTTGCTTAGCTTGTATAGCTCTTGGTGTTTATGCCTTGCTATCTATTTTTGGTCTTTGTATGATTAGCAAGGCTAAATGCTTGCTGGCATAATTGATGAAGCTCCTTAGGTTTGCATTTTCATGCATTGCATGCTTGTTCTTTTGCTTCTTTGATGAGTTCATTGCCAAAGGGGGGGAGAAAACATTGGGTCATGCACAAATAATGCTAAGAAACTTAAATTGACCCATTTTGCATTACATGTGACCTACCACAAGTTGAAGGGGAGCATATCATGAGCTTAAGCATTTTTATGTGCTTTTCACATCTTTGCAAGCTTCGCATTCTCAAGTGTCTTTCTTTGTCAACTTTTGGTTTTGTGATCCTTCTTATGCTGGATGGCTACCTTTTACCTTTTCTTTGGGTTTTGAGCCATTTTGATGAGCTGATTCAGTTTTGCATTTCAAACTCTAATTCTTGTGCATTTGGTGTTGTCAATATACTCATCAAGGGGGAGATTGAGAAACCATGTTGATATGTGCTATGTTTTGCAATATGTGATGAGTAATTGACATTGGTTGATTTGGTGTTTGAGTTGAAATATGGGAATTTGGGGATTGCATGAGGTTGTGCATATTCATGGTTTTGACTATCCGGAATTGGTGAAGGTGTTGAAGAAGTTGCAGGAGAAGGGAAATGTGTTTGCTTGCCTCATGATGTGTAGGTTAATGGAGTCAACTTGGCGGTCAACGGCGAGAGGATCGGGCACAAGTTGGGGACTTGGTGCCGGACGATTGGAAGGCCAGGTGAAGTCAAGGGTGATCCACACCGTACATGTGGAGAGGCAAGAAGCCCAGACGGTTTCGTAGTTGAGCCTCAAAACCGTGGAAGTGATGAAGACGGCGTGTTGACAAAGTCAAGGCGAATGGGATGCTGGCGCAAGTGACAAGGGGGCCCAATGGAACGGGACCGGGAGAGACTTGTCGGTGGTTTGGATCACGGGGCAAGGTGACACGCTCGACATCGAGAAGTCACGGTTTGAGAAACGTGCAACACGCTTTCCCGGTTTGGGTCTCAAAACCGGTGGCGACGATTAGAGGTGCACGTGGCACCATTGTGAATCTTGCGTCGAGGCGAAGCAAAGATATGAAGGCCCTGAGGGCGACCGGGCGTTGAGAAAAGAGTGGGACAAGTTTGCCCCTGGTGGTAGGTGACAATGTATTATAGGTTAAGGGTAGTGCGGTCTTTAGGACAACCCCTAGGCCTATGTAAGGAGAGGTAGGGCTGGTGGGAGAGGTGTCTCTTCCCATTAGCCTTGTGTTAGAGTTTCATTCTATAGAGCTAGGAGTGTGCTTAATGTTGTAGTTGAGAGGAGAGAGTGTGTGAGAGAGAATCTTTTCTCTTCTAAAGAGTGCGAGGAAGAGGGATGCTTCCTAGCCATGTATCCACGTATCTTTAATAGATGAATCAATGATATGAGATTCAAATTCGTGCTCAACTTCATCGTCTCTCCCTAAATCCCGAATTTGTCTTTTTCCCTATTTTCGGAGCTATTTTTGTGGGAATTTTCAATCTCCTTTTTGAGTGAGTTTTGGGATGAATTTCTTAGGAGATCTTGGTTCTATGACGTGCTAGAACAATCCTATATGGGTTCTTGACCGAATCAAAGGCACGGGCACCTTCGACTTCGTGGATTTCTCTAAGTTCCTCTTTTTGGTGTTCTTGGCTCAAGATCTAAAATTTATGATGATTCTTTGAGATTTTTGAGTGGATCTTATTGGAGGAGGGTCGTGATGTCTTGAGGATGGTCTGGTCAAAAAATTGCTCGATTTGGAGTCCGTTTGATTAAGGTTTCATGCTTTTCTTTCCCGATTTGTGTTGCAGTGATGAACTGTCCGACCTGAGGTCGCAGTGTCCGACCTATACCTGGCCAACGGGCCATGCCGGGCCAGGCCGGGCCATTTCCTTGACAGACCGACACAACCCTTCTAATTAACGAGGCATGCCGTACCGGCCCAACAGGCCTGCGTCGAAGCCCAAGCACGGCATGACCCGTGTAATCGTATTACATGGGCCGTGCCGGCCCGTCGGCCCGGCGGGCTATTAGGGCCGGGCTGGCCTGAAGCCCACTTAAATTTTATATACATGATTTTTCTCCAAAAATTGTTATTTTTATAGATAAAATAATTTCATTAATAAATTTGAACTAAAAAAATGATTTTTAGTATAAATATTGAAATATTAATCATTTTATTTGATGGGCCGTGCCGGGCCAGGCCGGGCTAAACGGGACACCTCACGGGCTAAGCAGGCCACGCTAAACGGGCCATGCTCGGGCTGGCATGGCGGGCCTGCGGCTAGGCCCAGGCACGGCCCGTGACTGGCCATGGGCCGACACGATCCGTCTAGCTTCAAGCCGTGCCGTGCTCGGACCGGGCCAAAATAGGTGGGCCTCGTGCCGGCCCATTTAGCCCAGCCCACTTGGTCAGGTATAGTCCGACCTCATGTTGGAGTGTCCGGTAACCTGTTTCGAGAACTCCCTGGCGGATTGTCTGACCGGAGGTCAGAGTGTCGGACGCGTGAGTGTCCGACCTCATGTCGGAGTGTTCGATAACCTGTTTCGAGAAATCCCTGGCGGACTGTCCGACCTAGTGTCAGAGTATCCGATATCTGTCAGTTCTTTGAAGGTTTCTTGACCATTTTCTTGGTTTCTCTCTTGTCACCTTGTTGAAGGTTGCTTCTGCTTTATCCATTACCATTTCTAGGCTTAACACATCACTTATTAGTGTGTGTAATGTTGGTGGTTCATTTAAAAAATACTTTGGGTTAAAGTTGGGATATAGGCGAAATTCTTGAGAAGAATTTTATTAACTCCCATTCACCTCTCCTCTGGTCGTATTCTTGATCCTTCATAATGTTTATCACGTAGTTGATTAATGGCTCATCATGGATAGAAGGAATTCTCTACTCTCCAAATAACGGACCGGCCGGAGCATGCATCCAATCAATTACGTCATTGCTTACCTTAGCTTGGCAGAGCATGCTGTTTATTTTAAAAATGAAACCTATACTTTTCGGGATTCGTAAGAAATGAAACCGAAGTCAAGTCAATCTGAGCCACCAGTTCAAACTAATATATGATACAGTAATCTTGGAAGAGAAGAAAAGGGGATCATATTATTATTGATGGATTAAGATTTAACAAGCAGACAAAGCAAGCAGATCCGTCACTGCCATCGATCAGTTGTAGATACAAGCTGCAAATGGCAATGTGCCGGTCCTGAATCACAAGAAATTCAGATGATGCGTCATCGGGACGAAGAAGACGATGGTGCGGGATCGGTGTCTCTGGAAATCGACGACATTATCTCAGTGCAGGTGCCGGTGCAGCAAGACGATGAAGAGAGGGATGAGCTGGAGGTGAAATGGGCGGCCATTGAGAGGCTGCCCACCTCTGACAGGCTCCACACGGCGCTGCTCCATGGATCGTCGGAGTTGGAGATGGTGGACGTGCGGAGGCTGGGTGCGGCGGAGCGTCGTGCTGTGGTGGACAGCCTGATCATCGACAGCAGCCTTTCTGACAATCTCCGGCTGCTCCAGAAGCAGCGGCAGAGGATGGAAAGGGTCGGCGTCCGGCCGCCGACGGTGGAGGTGCGGTGGCGCGACGTGTGCGTGGAGGCGGAATGCCAGGTGGTTCAGGGGAAGCCTCTCCCCACCATCTGGAACTCCATCGTCTCCATCCTCCAGACGACGCTGCTGCGATTCAACCACCAACACAGGAAGATCCGTATCCTCAACAATGTCAGCGGCATCCTCAAGCCTTCCAGGCTCACGCTTCTCCTCGGGCCCCCGGGCTGCGGCAAATCCACCCTCCTCAAAGCGCTCGCCGGAAAGACTCTTTCGAATGTCGTAACCGGTGAAATCGAGTACAACGGCGTGAAGCTGGATGAGTTTGTTCCCGAGAAGACGGCAGCCTACATCAGTCAGTATGACCTTCATGTCCCTGAGATGACTGTCCGAGAGACCCTCGACTTCTCTGCAAGATTCCAGGGTGTGGGCACCAGAGCAGGTAGGTACCTCCCTCCTATTAATACCTGGTTCATTTCATCTACTTCTTTCTCCCTGTCCTAAATAAACCACAATCTAGTATAGTTTTTGAACCGGAGAGAGTGTCGTAGCTTAATTAATTTGCTTCCGTAATTAAACAACTAGAAATCATCAAGGAGGTGATTACAAGGGAGAAGGAGGCCGGAGTTATTCCTGAACCTGACATAGACACGTACATGAAGGTAAACACACACTCGATCTCGCAACAGCTCTGCTTATTAGTTACTCTACATGTGTGCACATCATAATGCACTTTATCAATTTATAGGCTATATCTGTGGACGGTTTACAAAGGAGTATGCAGACAGACTACATCTTGAAGGTAATTCAGTGAACCGCACCATCCACTGCACTGTTACCACTTCGTTCTTCATTAACATTTATTAACTGCCAGATCATGGGACTTGACATATGCGCTGACATAATGGTGGGGGATGCAATGAGAAGAGGTATTTCAGGCGGTGAGAAGAAGAGACTAACCACAGGTGATTCTGATTTGTTCAAGTAGGATTATATATATATATCTTTCGCTACTCAACTACATTTCCCCCCTTACATTTCTATAGGGATTCAACTGAAATATTGCAAATTCATTTTCTTTTCTTTTCAGAAGTAACAGCAGTTCATTTTCATCTAGTAAATTTCTAGATTTTCTGATGAAATGTTACGCACCCACATGGTCTTTTCACATGAAACACGGGATCGATGTAGATGTTACAGCAGTGTGATCTGAAATATTCTTGGGTGCCTATTCCTTTTCTGAAAATTTTGTCTTAACATCAGGTGAGATGATAGTAGGACCTTCAAAGGCTCTCTTCATGGATGAAATATCAACTGGACTGGATAGCTCCACAACGTTCCAAATTGTTTCTTGCCTGCAGCAGCTGGCTCATATGTCAGATTCTACTATATTAGTCTCGCTACTTCAACCAGCACCTGAGACTTATGAGCTTTTCGATGATATTATCTTGATGGCTGAAGGAAAAATTTTATTCCACGGACCCAAGAATTTCATTTTGAATTTCTTTGAATCATGTGGATTCAAGTGCCCTGAAAGGAAAGGAGCTGCTGACTTTCTTCAAGAGGTACTTCCAGTTACTTGGTTTTTTACTACTTCAAGTAATATACAAAAATAGGTCTGCAAAAAGTAAGCACCAATTTCTCTTGAAGCAACAAGTACAGAGAATATGGCTTGTGCATGGCTACATGATCATCTTAAAGCAAAAATTATCTTAATATTTATAGCTATTTTGGAGGCTAATATAATCATTTTATTTAGGAAGTAATGAAGAAATCCAATCTGGAATATCAAACCCAGTCTTCTGACACAACATATATACTTTTGCGCAACGTGCACACAATATAGCTATATACCATACATTTAGGTTGATAGAGAGTTCCTAAACCCTATATTTTTATGTACATGTAGTTGATGGAGCATAAAATAAGTTTATATCTTACCATCACAAACTATGAATGCCTTATTCTTCCAAACTTTTATGTAGGTTTTGTCGAAAAAAGATCAAGAGCAATACTGGAACCATAGCATAGAAACATACAATTTTGTTACCGTCGACCAGTTTTGTGAACAATTCAAAGCATACCAAGTTGGTCGGAATCTGGCTACGGAGCTCTCAAAGCCTCATGACAAATCTAAAGTGCATAGAAATGCCTTGTCCTACAGTGTATACTCATTATCCAAGTGGCAGCTCCTCAAGGCATGTTTTGCAAGAGAACTTCTCCTCATGAAACGAAATGCCTTCATCTATATAACAAAAACTATTCAGGTAAGAACTTGTAAGTTGACTTTTGGAGAAAAAATATTTCTGATAAGTTACACTGTCGAGAGTTAGTCTGTACTTTATACATGAAAGACACACATGTAGGTTGTTTCTCTGTAAGTAGAAATTACAAAATATTAAATGGTAGCACGTTGTGACTTATCTATGTCCATTAAGTATCACTACTACCAAACAGGGATTTAGTGACGCGTATTTAGAGACGGCCCAAAATATAATGTCACTAAATCACTTATAGAGACGGATTTCTAGAAACGCGTCACTGCTATTTGGTTGAAGGGTACTTATAGTGACACGTTTCTAAAAATCCGTCTGTAGCAAAAGATTTAGTGATGTGTACAAAAAAATATGTCTCTATACTCTAAACAATAGAGACGGGGTTTTAGACTATAGACGGAATTTTGAATACCCTTCTCTATAGCTCTAAGCATTTAGTGACGGGGTTTTATAGCAGCGACGGGGTTTTATAACCCCGTCCCTAAAGAATGAAGCTATAGAGACGGGGTTTTATTATAGTGACGTGTTTTTTGTTTTCCGTCTCTATTACATAGTGACGGGTACTAGTATCAAGTCACTACGTGGCGTGCTGGTAAAGACTATGGAGTGTGGGAGGAGAGGCCTAGGTTCGAACCCTTTTCCCCTCAGCCACACTTTTCCTTTTTTTTTCTTCTAACCCTAATCCGCTGCCAGGTATAAAATGAACTAAATCCTAACCCGCCTTCCCGCTCCTCCTCCACTCGTGCTGCCCGCCTCGCCTCTCTCTTCTCTTCCTCAGACGCGCGCTGCCACCCTCTCTCTTCTCCCTTCCCTCCGGCGCGCCTCCCCTTCTCTTCCTCCACCACGGCGGCCACCCCTCCCCTCCCCCGCCATCGCCGCGCTCATCGGGCTCCTCCCCACCCCTTAGGCGGCGTTGCACATGAGGGCACTGGATCCAGGCGGTGGCGGATTCGGGGTCGCCGAATCCAGGCGGTGACGATGCCCTCCTCCGCCGCCTCGAGCTCGGGCCTGACGGCACCTTCGTCCGCCTTGATCTCGGTCCCATGGCGCTTTCCTCCTCCGCCTCGAGCGCGGGCCCAACAACGCCCTCCTCCTCCGCCTTGAGCTCGGCGCCCTCCTCCTCCAGATCCGGTGGCCTCCCTCCATGGCGGATCTGGTGGTGGCGGCCTCCCTCCATGGCAGATCCGGCAACCTTGGCAACCCCCCCTCCACTGCGCGCTCCTCTCACTCCGGTGGGCTCGGGCTCCTCCCCACCCCTCAGGCGGCCTTGAGCGGATTCGGCGGGCTCGGGCTCCTCCCCACCCCTCAGGCAGCCTCGAGCTGATCTTGGGCTCGGCCGGGCCGAGCCGGGCTCGTCCCCTTTCTTTTTATTTCTTCAGAATTCCTATAGAGATGGGGATATATTTCGTCCCTAGAAAGAATTAGGGATGAGGATGTCTTATGTCTGTGTATGTGCGGATCTAGTGACGTCTGAATCCCCGTCTCTATAGGGGTTAGATTTAGTGACGTAAAAATTGAGATGGCTTCGATTTGCTTCTCTATAGGGGTTAGATACCCGTCACTAAATCGTGATTCTGTAGTAGTGTATACTGGTATAATTGTGGAAACTAAATGAAGCATTTGCACACCACTATGTAAAAAAGGTCTTTAGAGACTCTGCTCAAGACTCATTGGAGACTCTGAATTTTAGAGTCTGCGAATTTGTGTCTGTAAAGATAGGTCATTGCAGACGCAAATTTTTGTGTCTGCAATGACCCAGTTATTGCAGACTCGTTTTCTTTAGAAGAGTCTCAGATGCTGCAGTTATTGTAGACTCAGTTCAACAAAGAAGAGTTTGCAATAGTTGCTCATTGCAGACGCTGATTGCTTAATACGAGTCTCGGATGATGCAGACTCGTTTCTACAGTCTAGAGTCTGCAAAGGTAGATCATTGCAGACTTATTTTTCATTGACAAAGGTTTGCAAGAGTTGAATCTTTGCAGACTATTCATTTCCACTCATCTACAATACACCAAAGGTTACACAACACCAGGTAGGCAATAATCCTAATATATTACACCTCAGACACATCACAACACATAAACAGAAGCAAATCACAGAACATGATCATAAAAGAGGAAGCATCGCCTGACATTCATAGGTTCATTGACCACAAAAGAGGAGGCATAGCCTGGCAATTTTATAGGTTTACAGGCAGCAACACAAAAACCATAATCTGACAGTTACTCACATTACACCACAGACAACATCACAAGTTCAAGTGAGTACATCACCATTACAGGTTTACTTGCAGTCAAGTGAGTACATCACATGCAACAATAAAGTTCACATCCGTAGGCCTTTAAAATGGAACTCTCCTTTCTTATCTATCACCTAGGACATTATGAATGATGTGATCCTCTCTTGAATGCCGCACAACATATCTTCGCCAAGAGGAGTTTGTGTCACTTCGAAATCCTGTGTAGTTTGTTTGCGAAAATATAACAAAGTGAACGCTATCATAATTCAAAAAAGACAATTAAAGGTAAAAAATACTATGATAGGGCACTATCATAATACAATATTTGAAATTCAGAACAGTTCAACTAGCTCCTTGTATTGCATTAAGTCAAAAAAGCACCGCATAAAAAAAAGTCAAAAAAGTACTGAACTGAACTAACAAAGTGTTGAAGGTAACTAGATTATCGGTAGTGGTAGTGTACTAATATCATGCAGCTTAAGAATAGGGCAATCATTACTGGAAACAAAAATTCTAAGGGCCATTTGCAGCTTGTAATATTGGGATGAAAAGTAAAGAGAGAAATGCTAATAGGTGTATAGTCAATCAAGGTACGTAACACATCAAGTAACTCAGTAATCCAAGTGCAACTGACTTGTGATGGGCTGCATAGAAGCCTCATTCGAAGCCGGGGCATTGCTGGTAGCACTGCAAAAAAAAAAAAGATATAAAATTAGAAATTTTATTTAGTGGTTATGGATTACTAAAAATACTGGTGGCACTACAAAAAATAGAAAATGAGAAAGTACCATGAAAGTAGAAGTAACAGACAGTTCCAGAATACTCTTAAGAAAACAGTTACAGAATTTTAGTAGCTATGACAGTACATGATGGGCAGCTAGAGCTTATTTTCATAACCTGACATAGCTTTTGGTTCATGCCATCCCTGCAAGTTTTGATCTACCCCAACTATTTTTTAGTCAAGTTTTTATCTGTGATTGTTGCATAAGGTTCTGTAAATATTTAATCGAGCATGTCAACATTTCTATTTTCTAAGTGAAGTTACCATGTTCTATGAACTAATTAGCTAGATAAGCAAGAAAATGATATCTGCTAGGAAGCTATGTTACTTGCGCAACACAGGAAAAATTTAGAGTGAAAGAAAAGTCCACATACAGGAAACTTGGTCATATGCACCAACTTCTTAGTGGCCATCTTGTGGACTTAGCAGTATGTCAAAAATGCCCTTCAAAAAATGTCACATTGGTAAGATAACTGGTCAAACTGTACGGAGTTAATAAGTGAACATGGACATAGTTTTAGAGACGTGTTTCATTGAAAAGAGTATGCAATGTTATTTTATCACGTGTCAACATTATTACAGACTCTTCACATCTAATAGAGTTTATAAAACATCATTGCAGACATGTTTTAATATAGAGTCTGTAATGATGGTGTCTTATTAGACCCTTTTTTACATAGTGCACCAAAGAATGTGAGCTTTTAACTTGTATATTTTACCTGAATCATCAACAGCTCCTGATAATTAATTAATTAAAGTGGCCTTGTTTAAATGGATACAAAAATTGTGAAAACCCACCTGCATTTTCTTAGAAGGGATTTCATATTTGTTGTGCTAGAATCTGCATACTCCACTTATTAGCTTGTTTAATTACCATCTTGACAGTTTTGACCAATGAACAACGTGTATCTTTGGGAGCCTCCATATTTGTCAAAATGGTTTGTCACAACTAGGTGCCTTTTATATAGTGCACGTGAATCACATATTTGTCACAATTTATTAGCCCCCCACTATGTATATGCTCATAGAATCATGGCTAGGTTTTTATGCCCTTGGTAGTAATGAGATGAGAGGAGGTGGTGCAACGTTCTTTTAAATAGTGAATGTGTTATAGTAAAGCATCTAGAGAAATGTTGGACGACCCAAGGTTGCAATTTTCCCTAACTAGAACAATATCCATGTTACATTGTCTACCTACACTACCACATATTCAACCTTTAGTGACGCGAGGTTAGAGACGGGGAAAATTACGACCGTCGCTAAGAAGAGGCTAGCGACGACGTTCTAGTTCTGCGTCACCGCTATTACTGTGGAGGGCACTTGTAGCGACGGCTGTATAAAACACCGTCTGAAGAAGAACTAACACAGACAGGTGCTACAAAACCGTCTCTAAAACCAAGGGATATAGCGATGGTGTTTCAGCGTAGCGACGGTTGCTAGTTAGGCTGTCCCTATATGTCTTATGTATAGCGACGGGTTACCCAAAACCGTCTTTGAATCTCTGTGTTCAGCGACGCACGCAAACAAACGTCTCTAAAGTTCAACGTTATAGAGACAGTTTTGTAGCACTATCGCTAGAGCTGAGGATGTAGTGACGCTTTTCTGTTATCCGTTCCTAACACCGGGCGATGTAGCGATGATTTTTGTTGGCCCGTCCATAGTTTTCATAATACGGATACAGTTTCCTTTTTTCCATGTCCCTATTCTCCTTTACTTGGTGTGGCTGCCCTCCTCCTCCATGTACGCACACTGCTTTATATGTCTTGTGGTTGGCGGTGAGCTTGACCACATTCCCAAGGGAAGTGGAGGAGCCACGCCCACACACTGGCCATGTTTCCCGAGAGAAGCGGATGAGTTAAGGTGAGATGTTCCAAGAGAAGCGGGGGAGCCGCGCTCGCGCTGTTTGCATGACCCATGTTTTCCCGAGAGCAACGGAGGAGGCGAGATGACACGCTCGCACACTGGCCACGACCACGACGTGGTTCTATAAATGCCACATAGCGATCTCCAGCTAGCGCTCCATCTCATCACACACTGATTCCTCACTCCCCTCCTACAAGCACATCTTGGCTAGCTCCAGCGCTCCCTCCAGCCACCGCTCTCCGGTCGGCATTGGCTCAAGCGGCGAACCCGGCGGCAGCCGTAAGCATCCACGTTCGTCGTCTCCTAACCCGCCGGCTGAAGGACCCGACCGACCGTCGAGGAAGGCCACTTGCAACAAAGCGGTGGCGGACTATCTTGGGATAGCCCTTGGAGTAGCCACTGATTGTCTACTATAGGTGAGCATAGTTTGGATTGAGAGGATGTATTTAGTCATATAGTAGCGCTGACTATATCTTGGGTTTTTCACTGGCTTCGCTTCTGTAGGTGAAGGTGACCAGCCAGGAGGAGCTCAAACCCAATAAATGGATAGTCGTGGTTGCAGCCTGGCAATTTCTCTTGCAGCCTGACTACGGCGTCAAGGTCACCTTGGATGCAGACGATGACAAGTGCTTCATTCTATGCAGGGAGGACTCGCACGCTGATCGGTTGGAATAGCGACGGAGCCAGCCAAACTGTCCCTATAAAAAGCAGGGAAGAGTGAGACTAAAGCCGTCCCTATATGTGGTAGAGATGGTGCTTACACAACCGTCGCTATAGACCGCAACAACGGGGCTTACGAAGCTGTCGCGGTAACTTGTTGGGACGGGTTAGATTGCCGTCGCTATTGGGGGGAGGGGGGGGGTGGGTCTTTAGCGACGCAAAAATAGATACAGTGGTTTTTAACGTCTCTAAAGGGGTTAGATGCCTGTCGCTAAAGACCCGATCTAATGCAGTGCTAATTCTACATAAGTAAAAAAATGAATTATCTAATCTAAGAGGAAGCTAAATTTATACCATTTTCTCGCTACAAAAGTTTTTCAAATAGAGAACTTCATTAGATCATTATTAATACACGGTGTGACTAAGTGCTTGAATTTTATTTTATATAGTTTACTAAATAAATTCATTAGTGTAGAGTGCTTTGGTGGGAAGATGGAGAAGCATGCCTTATAATTGACATGCACTCAGGCTTGGTTGTTTTTTAGCATGTGATCAAAACATGGCCACAATAGTTTAATAATGCATAGTTTTATTATTATTGTAGCTTGGACTTCTAGCAGGTATTACTGGGACAGTATTTCTCCGCACACATATGCATGTTGATAGAGTTCACGGTAACTACTATATGGGTGCACTCTTCTATGCACTCTTGCTGTTGATGGTGAATGGATTTCCCGAACTAGCTATGGCAATTAGCAGGCTGCCAGTGTTTTACAAACAAAGAGATTACTACTTCTATCCGGGTTGGGCTTATGCCATACCAAGTTTTATCCTCAAAGTTCCAGTTTCTTTACTTGAGTCAATAGCATGGACATCAATATCTTACTTTCTTATTGGCTATGCTCCAGAGGCATCTAGGTATGAGTTAAATTTTTATCTAGTCTACATATATATAGTAATGTGTAGGAATAACTAATTAAACCAATCATATGACGTTTGTGTTGTTAACTTTTGTAGTAGCTTTCTTTTTGTGCCAAAATTTCTATACAAGATTTGATGATGCTAACTTAAGAGGCCAACATCAAGCTACATTTATCTCTGATAATTTTTCCATATTGTAGCCAAAAGATGCTCAGGTGGATTCATTGCATCACAAGTTAAACCAATAATTTTAAAAAGTAACTTACTGCACTATATCATCTATCAAACTCAATTTGTGTGTGCAGATTCTTCTGTCATCTCCTCATCCTCTTCCTAATCCACACCGGAGCACTATCAATGTTTCGATGTGTAGCTTCATATTGCCAAACAATGGTGGCGGTTCTGTTGGCGGTACATTGTCATTTTTAGTCATTCTTCTATTTGGAGGTTTCATCATTCCTAGACGTAAGACCCTATGACCCGCTGTTGTTTTGCCCTACCATTAAAAAGCAATTGTTGCTCTAAGTTATATATCTTATCAGACTGCTGACAATTTCATGTGTCACAATGGTGTAGCATCCATGCCTAAATGGCTGAAATGGGGATTTTGGATATCTCCGTTGTCATACGCTGAGATTGGCTTAACTGGAAACGAATTCTTGGCATCAAGGTGGCTAAAGGTACACCTGATATAGCATATTTGAATTCATTGCAAAAATACACACATCCTAAATCAAAGTCTTCTCATGGCCTTTAAAAGTAATTGCAATTATTTGTCATCTACGTAAATTTACAAATTTTATTAGAGAAGCTGAAGCCTTTATTTTTTACATCATGTAGTAAACCAAGAAATTAGGCTTATCTCTTAATATATTTGAGTTATTGATCACATTACAAAAATAAGCATATTATGTGATATTGCAATTTCATAATAATGTGATGTAGTTCTGATTTTCTGTTGCAATAGTCTATACTATCTGATGTGTCACTTGGAAGGAGGATATTGATGGACCGGGGACTAGACTTCTCTAGCTACTTCTACTGGATTTCAGTTGGAGCATTGATTGGGTTTATTTTGTTGTACAATATAGGTTTTGCCACTGGCTTGACTATTAAAAAGCGTAAGTGCATTATATAGTTTTAATTTAGCTTCCAAGTATCATGCCTTGAGTTTTGATTTTCATGAAAGCACATGTACTCAGAAATTCAAAAGCAATAGAAATATGACAACAAAGTATACTAACTGTGAGCTTCAAATTCTCAGCTCCAGGCAGTTCTCGAGCTATCATCTCTCGAGATAATATCACCAAATTAAATGGAAGAGATCAACTTATAGCGATGGGCACTCACAGTAGGATATTCAAGCCAAATGCAGAAGCTTCTTTGAGTAACAAAACTGGTTAGTTTAATTTCACAGTTTGAAACTACATAATTCATTAATTAATGAAACATAACACAATATCATTTCATATTTCTTGCGCAGGAAGGATGGTGTTACCCTTTACACCTCTTACAATATCATTTCTGGATGTAAGCTACTTCGTGGAGACACCCATGGTAAAATCACACTCTCAAGGACCCACCCAAGAGAGGATATAAGTCTGGCTCTACTACAATTCGGCTCTATAGTGACGGAAGCCTTTTTTACCTCAGTAGCGGGCTGTTAAAGAGACCACCACTAAGTTTGGTATAATTCCTATACCGCAACTATGCACACGAACATAGTGGCGGGCATCACAAGCCCGCCACTATGGTGGCACAGACTGCTACTAAATTACAGGACCTAGTTGTGGTTTCTGTCAGGCCCGCTACTAGGGACCGCCACCTTCTATAAAAAGGTGGCGGTATGGCGCGATGGTGCAACTCCCCACGCGCCGCACCACCACCTAGGGTTAGGGTTGGAGTCCTCCGCTACCGTCTCCTCCGCCTCCACCTCCGGCCACCTCTCCTCCTTTCCTCCTCCTCTAATGGTGAGCAAGGGCTGCCGTTGGTGGGGCCGCATGCATAGCATATGGCAGTCGTGGTGCCGGCGGGCGGTGCTCCTGGTAAACAAGGCACCGCCGCGCCGCCCCCCCTCCTCCTCTGTCCCCAATCGGCCACCACGATCATCCTTTGCCACCATAGCGCCGCCCCCATCCTAGATCTGGCAAGCCTTACCGCCAGATCAACCCTAGGGGCGGCAGCGGTGCTCACGGGGGGCTTGGCGGCTCCGGCGATGGAGGCCTTCCTCGCATGGGCTCCCCCTCCTCCTCTGCCGGCTCTGGTGGTGGAGGTCGAGTGACACAGCGCGACGGGTGGGGGATGGCTGACGGGCAGGCGAGGGTGGCAGATGAGTGGATCGATGTGCACAGGCGGACAACGGCTGGGCGTGTCAGCGGCGGCGCGTCTAAGACGGGTCCTAGCACCAGTTGGGATTCTCCCTTCTTTTATAGTTGTACCACCACTGACGTCTTTTTTAAGTTAAGTAGTACCTAGGCCAGCAGCAGTCCCAAACCCCTACTAAGAATGTAAGTAAGTATTGAGAAAGGTCCAGTGATAATTTTGTTGTGCTCCAATAAGGCCCTATTGGCTCGCTGCAACATAGCGTAATTGTAATAGTGTGACCTACAATTTTACCTACCAATGAAATAAACAAGGAGCAACAAATAATGCAACTTATCTGTTAGGAATTCTAGTGAAACATCTGTTCATCAATAATAAGCAGTTCTTTTGTCTTCATGTAGGAAATGATGGAGCAAGGTTATATGGAGAAGAAACTTCAACTGCTTCACAATGTCACAGGAGCCTTTCAACCCGGAATCCTCTCTGCGCTCATGGGGGTTACTGGAGCTGGGAAAACAACCCTGCTTGATGTTCTTGCTGGGAGGAAAACTGGCGGTATTATTGAAGGAGATATAAGAGTAGGAGGCTATCCTAAATTCCAACAAACTTTTGCTAGGATATCAGGCTACTGTGAACAAACTGATGTTCACTCACCACAGATCACAGTGGGTGAGTCAGTTGCATATTCAGCATGGTTGCGGCTTCCAACAGAAATCGACTCCAAAACAAGAAATGTCAGTTACCCTTACTGATTAAATAAATTATACATAGGGATTCATTTGCATAACTGTGTTTCAGGATTTAGGGTACTTAGACTATGACTTATTTTATTTCCCTCACAGGAATTTGTCAACCAAGTTCTTGAAACAATCGAATTGGATCAAATAAGAGATGCTTTGGTTGGAATACCAGGGGTTAATGGGCTATCCACAGAACAACGAAAACGTCTGACAATTGCCGTTGAGCTTGTATCCAACCCTTCAATCATATTTATGGATGAGCCAACATCAGGTCTGGATGCTAGGGCAGCTGCTATTGTGATGCGTGCAGTGAAGAATGTTGCAGAGACGGGCCGAACAGTTGTTTGCACCATTCACCAACCAAATATTGAAATATTTGAGACATTTGATGAGGTGCTTAGAATCTATATACTCTTCATCCACTTCGCATTATAAGAATTATGAAAAAGGCGCAAGTTTCTGATAAATTATTCATTATTAGATCTTTATCAATTTTGATGCAATATAAAAAGAAGCCAAACTAGTTATTCAAGAAACTTATACGAATCAATTTGTCCATCATATTATGAAACAAGAGTTAGTACGTGTTAAGGTACATGACATAAAACTTTTCATCAAATGTTATGTGAGCTAGGGTAAGTAAAGGTTGAGAATTAACTAAAATGTCTAGGAACTAATAAATTTGTACTAGCTACGACCTATGTAAACAACACTAAACTATGATGGTTATAGAACCTGCCTTCCAACTTTTGATGATCTAACTATTTGTGGTGCTACAATTTAATTATATTTCGATAATTACATGTAATCTTATGTTTGTACTGTTTAAATGTTCACAACTAATTATTAGCATGTAAATTAACATGCAGCTAATGCTCATGAAACGGGGTGGGAAGTTGATTTATGCTGGGCCTCTTGGATACCATTCATGTAAGGTCATACAATATTTCCAGGTAAAAAAGCTTATTTTATTCTTGTACATATGTATAATTAATATTTATATAAATAATTATAATAAATATTTATATTTGACAAGGATTGTTCTCATTTGATGATACACTTTTCTAACTTTTCAATATTTCAATGGTGCTTTGTTGCTTCTCTAATCCTCACAATTAAATTGTTTGTGTGTATTTTCAGGAAATACCTGGGGTACCCAGGATCAAGGAAAATTATAACCCATCAACATGGATGCTAGAGGTTACGTCTACATCTACAGAAGCTCAATTGGGTATCGATTTTGCACAAATTTACAAGGATTCATCATTGTTCCAGTAAGTCATGGAAAGGTCATCATAGCTAAGGATCATTCACATGTTAGTATCATTAACAAGTTTGTTACTGGCATGTCCTTGATCCTATTACAATTCAACACGACAAATATTAAAAAAGAGAAAGGGATACTAGATTTTACATATTGATGCTTTGATGGGGAAAGAGAGGCATGGTTTTCATCAAAAGAACTTTTGATTGAGAATTTTTTTTTCCTTTTGATTTGGTAGAAAATCAACTTTTTCATAGCATGCTAATAAATATAAATTTTTGAGTGAAGGGACAAACACACACTTGTGAAGCGTTTGTGCATACCGCCTCCAGGGGCAAGCGACCTCTATTTCCCTACACGATATCCACAAAGATTTTGGGAGCAATTCAAAGCTTGCCTCTGGAAGCAATGTTTGTCATATTGGCGGACCCCTTCCTATAACCTGGTGCGGTTTGTCTTCATAATGGTCTGTTGTATTGCTTTTGGGGCTTTATATTGGCAGCAAGGAAAAATGGATTCCATGTATGTAAACCATCACTTTACACATCATATCGTATTATATATATTCTATGAAACTCTTAACACACTATGATTGTCTTGCCTTTTTGTGGGTAGAAATGACCAGCAAAGCCTTTTCACAATATTGGGGTGCATGTATGGCACCACTTTGTTTGCTGGCATCAACAATTGCCAATCGGTTATGCCATTTGTCTCACTTGAGCGATCCGTTGTGTATAGAGAAAGGTTTGCTGGAATGTACTCTCCTTGGGCATACTCATTTGCACAGGTCAATATATAATCTTAGTACATGTTACATATATCAAAAGTCTTTAAAGTAGTTTTAGACTTCACCATTGTAATACTCCATTTGTTAGTATTTGTATTTGTTAACCCTTGACTTTGCTTTTTTGTTTCAAGTAGGTTGCCATGGAGATCCCTTATGTATTTGTGCAGATAGTGCTTTTCATGTTCATATCATACCCAATGATAGGGTATGCATGGACACCAGCAAAATTTTTTTGGTTCATGTATACCATGTTCTGCACACTTCTTTACTTCATTTACCTTGGAATGATGATGGTGTCACTCACTCCAAACATACAAGTGGCTTCTATATTGGCATCTATGTTCTACACCATACAAAACCTCATGTCAGGCTACATTGTGCCTGCTCCAGTAAGTACTTGCAGCAAAGCCACTTATTAATCAGTTATGTAGTTTACTCCCTTCTACGCATAGATGCTGTAAAAAGTTTCCATCATATTTGTCACATATGCTTCTCACGTTATATAAGTTAGTGGGAAGAGTGCTTCCACAACTACACTTAAATATTGTAACCAAAGTCTCAATCCTCCATATTACACATAATTATCTATTTTATCCCATGTTCAAACATACTAAATTATTCTTAACTTATAATTTACTAATAATCTCAGCCCACCCATCCATTACATTAGAAGAAAGAGTGCTTCCACAACTACACTCTAATATTGTAACAAGCCTCAATTCTCCATTACACATAACTATCTGTTTGATCCCACCTTCAATCATGCTATATTATTGTTAGCTTCTAACTTACTAATAATCTCAGCCCACCCATCCACCTTATATATGCTTGGTTCCATAAAAAAGACCCCAGACGTAGATGAACAAAATAGTAATTTGATTTTTAGTTGTGTTCCTATATATGCTACTAGTTAAGATCATAGTATGCATCACTTATGAATTCATATTTTTTATGAGATGACGCTTGCATTGTAGCAAATTCCAAAATGGTGGCTATGGTTGTACTACAGCACTCCAATGTCATGGACCCTCAATGTTTTTTTCACAACTCAATTTGGATATGACGAACAGAAGATTGAGGTATTCGAAGAGATTAAATCCTCTGCTGGATTTGTGAGAGACTACTTTGGTTTTCGACGTGAGCTGCTACCAGTTGCAGCTATAGTTTTGATGGCTTACCCCATCATCTTTGCTAGTCTGTTTGGTTACAACATTTCAAAGCTAAATTTCCAAAGGCGATAATTAAATCTTATGTAGGATAGCAATTTTTTATGAATATATATTTTTAATTGTTGTACACACGAGAACATGAAAAGAGAGAATCATGCTTGTGTAAGATACATTTAAAAAAAACTTCCGTATGGGTGAGATACCGCCTGGAATACCTCCTACCGCTAACAAGTTACTCTCAGCGTCACGTCGAACTCCTTCATGGTGGAGGCCACACACACTATATTATGGGTTGCACCTAGACTACTGCGTTTACGGGTACGTAAGGAACCATGAGAGGCACCCCACATAATTTGGGCAGACAGCCCATCTCACCGTGGGTGTTAGCACACGAAAAAGGAGAACTGTAAGGTAAAATACGCATAACTCTTGAGTCCGGTGTCCGATCGGGGCATATTTTTTTTTCTAGAAAGCTTACAGAGAGACCTACACTAGCAAAAAGAAAAAAAAACAAGTACAAAAACATAGAATTTTATAAAAAATAAATACTTTCCTATGGGTGAGATACCGCCCCGAATACTCCTACCGCTAGCACATTACTCTCAGCATCATGTTGAACTCCTTCAAGGTGGAGGCCACCCACACTATATCATGGGTTGCACTTAGACTATCACGTTTACCAGTATGCAAGGAACCATGAGAGGCACCCCACATAATTTGGGCATGCAGCCCATCTCACGTTTACCAGTATGCAAGGAGAACTATAAGCTAAAATGAGCATAACTCTTGAGTACGGTGTCTGATCAGGGCATACTTTTTTTTTTCTAGAAAGGTTACGGTGAGATCAACACCAGCAAAAAGAAAAATGCAAAGATTAGAATAACATAAAATTTTTTAAAAAATAAATACTTCCCCATGTGTGAGATACCACCGTGAATACATCCTACCGCTAGCACGTTACTCTCAGCATCATGTCAAACTGCTTCACGGTGGAGGCCACACACACTGTATCATGGGTTGCACCTATACTACCGCACCGTATCATGGGTTGCACCTACCTTACGGCCTTGGCTACCCATGAATGCCACATATCAGGCTTAACGGGTACTACATTCTTTGTGGCTTCTACCGAGAAATTATTTAACGTGGCGCTGAATAGTGGATGTGGGCTGGAGATATACGGTCCGGTTTCTCTTCTATAGCTATGTATTTAATTCTTTATAAATTCTACAATAGACCAACCTGAGTTTAGCTTTTTGATAGTGTAGGCCTTGTCGTAAGCTTTCTAGAAAAGTAAACAGGGCCCCGATCAGACACCAGACATGTGAGTTATGCCCACTTTAGGCGAGAGCTCTCATGTTTTTTCTACGTGTCCATGGTTCCATTAGTCGTTAGGCAAACCAGTCATGTGGGGTACCTACCTTATTGCCATGGCTGCCCATGAATGTTAGATATCAGGCTTAACAGTTACTACATTGTTCGTGGCTTCCACCGAGAAATTATTCGACGCAATGCTGAATAGTGGATGTGGGCAAAAGATGTACGACCTAGTTTCTCATCTCTAGCTATGTATTTAATTATTTATAAATTCTATGATAGTCCAACCTTTGATTTTAGCTTTTTGACAGTGTAGGCCTTGTCGTAAGCTTTCTAGAAAAGTATATAGGGCAATGATCGGACACCAGACATGAGAGTTATGCCCACTTTAGGTGACAGCTCTCATGTTTTACCTACGTCTCCATGGTTCCATGAGTTGTTAGGCAAACCAGTCATATGGGGGTTGTTGACGTGAATATCACACGCGACTTAAGAGATCTGCTTAACTCTAGTGCAGGCTCAAATCAACAAAGAAGACAAATGGTTAAATTCCTCGGATCACTAGCCCAGGATAGGCCGATGAAGAAAGCCAATAGTCACTATTTGTGAAAACCAGCCGATACTATTATGCAAAGAATATATAAGAAAATAAAGTAATCGGCTGATTATATCGGCAAATTTAAATAAATAAAAGACTATGGGTCATTAATGCTGATAAGAACTAAGTCGATAGAGCAAAGTAGATAGATCTACAGTGAGCATGCAAAGACTCGCCCTGTCGATGGTGAAAATCGATAGATCTGATAGCTAGTATTGCAAATATGCCTTAAATCGATAGATATAATCTTATCAAACAAAGGGGGCAATCGACTTCTAAAAAGCAAATAATCAAGTAAAGTACTAAGAAGTCGATCGAATCATGATAACCTATCGGCTAAACATCCCGATAGAACCCTATTGACTTCACCCACAAACGACTCGGACCTAGTTCTATCGACTCAGCGAGAGATCAAAGTCGATGCAGCCTCGCTGGCTCGAGCAGATCAAACTTAATCGAGATAGTGCCCAAACAAAGCAAATAGAACTAGATATGCTGTAATTATAGGTAAAATCGATAGAGTGACTCGAATAACAGATCTAAATCACGCTCGTAAAACCTACTAACAATCATAATAGATCGGACCTAGCCGAAACAGTATTGCAACTTGAAGTCGATAGAACAAACACATTAAAGATCTAATTGTCGAATAACTAGCAATTTTAAAGATTACAACTAGATTATCAAATCAATGAGAAAGTACTAGTTGAAGTCAATAATACTGAGGTTGACTAATCCAAGTCTCTCACCGAGATCAGAGCCGATGCAGCCCGTGCGAGACGAGGATTTTGTCGAGAAAAGGATGGTGATGCACTGAGTTGTATTGAACGAGAGTGCTAATCTTTTTTATACAGATCCTATTACATATTTGTAACCCCATGCAAGGGGTTCTGACTTGAGTCGGTCAGGACTCTTCGGTTTGCAAACAAACAAACCGGCTAGATTTATTCCTAAACACAATCTAAACTAAAAACAAAAAGAGATAAAATAACCCTAATGGGACCACTTTATTCCCTTCGGCCGTTAAGCTCTTCTGACCTAGCCGAGTTTACCTCCATGCCTCTAACTATCGAGACCGGTCCAAATTCCGGTGTCAACACATGCCCCCCGAGTCCGGGGTACAAATACCTTTGTGCACCGGATTTTATCTTCTCGTTTACCATGTGCTTTTACCGTGACCTACCCATGTCCCATCCTTATAAATGTATCTTCCTCCTCCCTTTATTTTCACCCGAGCTCAAACCTTTGAACCTTCTTCTCTTTCCTATTTCGCCGGCACGCTCTTCGTCCTGTGAGACTTCAACTCCAAGCACCGATGACTTCATTCTTGGCGATGGCTACCCCACAGAATGTTCCCGAGGTAACTTCTTTGTTTGCCTTCCTCCACCTTTATGGTTTGTTCTTAGCCATAGATTCAATCTGCCATGTTCTTATGTATTATTCATAGATTCATACTTACTGTAGCAATTCCTTTCCACCTATGAACTGGCAATAACTCTCACATCCCATCTGCCATGTTGAAATCATCTTGTTCCCCTTTTAACAGTAGCTTTACTTTCTGCTTTTAATAGGAACTCAAGAATCAAATTTTCATCCCTTCTGCTATCGAAGCTCACCACTTTTATCTAGGCCCCCTCAATGATTCTGATCCCACGGATCTCATCAAATTTGAAACAAACAGAATCCCTCAAATCCACCCTGGCTACTCTCAAACCCTGGAAAAATGTCTTTAGATCATGACCATCAGAAATGAAGGGTTGGAGGAATTGGTACCGAAGGATTACAAACTCTCGCGCTGCCACCCTATTGGATGCCCAAATAGATGAGGCACTGCCATTATCTTTGGTTGACATGGCAAAGAATGAGCCCATACTAGCCAGATCCTCATATTTTTGGTGCGATGCCCTGAATGCTTTTCTGTTCAACCAAGGGCCCATGGATCCTTCCCTCATGGACGTGGTAATGCTGACTGGGCTAAACGTTGATCAATACATTGACCCCTTCCTTGTCTAGAACATTCAAAAATAACATAACTTTGACACTAAGGGTGCAAATAGTTGGCCCAAGTATATTGTTGCATACCAGAAAACTGGATCAGTTTCTCGTAACGAGTTAACTGCATTTTCGAACCTTTGGTTGGAGCATTTCATATTCTGTATATCTTCATGCATGCCAACCACCAACTTCCAGGGCATGACCAAAATCCTGACTGATGGCAAAAAATTTCCCCTTGGCCAATTTCTTTTTGGTTCAGTCTATCAGCTTTTGCACCGCACAGCTGTTAGTCTTTAGACTAACCAGACTATCATGGCAGAAAGCCCATGGTGGTTCATCCAACTGTTGCTCAACATTTACTGCTCATAAGGCATAGAACTAGCCCCTTTTCCTAGAAAACACATTCCCATCCACAGATGCAGCAGAGGATGAAGACATCCCGGAGCGTCACTGTACATCACTGGGCGAAGCTGCCATGGTGGTCCCAGGATGTAGGATGACGAGGGAGGATTTCAACATTTGTTTCACTCTCTTTTATAACAGCATCCAAACACAAAAGCAAGTTTGGTTTTCTTATGAAGATTTGGAATTTGAGAACCCTTCTAGATTCTGCCCTAACAATCCCTTGCAAGACAGAGAATCGACACTTATCTTGGAAGCTTGCATCAGACCTGGAATCCTTCCTGTCGACTTTCATGGTGGGCAGCGTAGAACTCGCTCTAATGAATTTTTACAATCCAGCACTAATATCCTGTTAGCTTGGATTCGGATTGCTCCCTACCGGCTCTTTCTTCATCGATCAACTCCAAGCCAGATAGGAGCTCAAGGACCACTTGGAGTATAAGAAGATCTATAACATGGCCACAAAAATTCCAATGGGCAACATTGCTGATCTGAAGCTATTCCCCTCTTGCTCTGCACTGTTCAAGATCTGGTGGAGAGAGTGGAGAAAACATGTCTTTTGCAACCAGTTGACTAACCACCTCATCGGCGTTGAAGATGCGGTAAGTTCCTTCAATCTCCTGCAACTCATACCGATTTCTCATTGACTCTTTAATAATTAATTATTTCATAATGCAGGACCCGACAATAACCCCTCCAACTGTGAGCAATAGCAGGAAATCGATCAAGTATGGTCGAACGGCCAACAACCCAATCATAGGTTGTGATGCCCCAACTCCTGCTCAAATCCTTAGCGGTCGAGGCTTGAAGAAAACATCCTGGAAGACTGTGAGGAAAGTGCCGGTAAAGAGAAAAGATGGCCTTGCAACTCAAACAATTGAACAACCGAAACGTGCCAGGGTTGCAGCATCTTCATCGACTCTGATCGACCCTGCACCAACAGCCCAGGTAATAATTCTTCGATTATTCACCTCATTTGTAGTTTTATTTCAAAATCCTTCATCTTCTTTTTACCATCAGCTCGCTCCATCGACTTTGGCTAACATGCAAACAGTAACCCAAGAAGTCATCGATAGTCTTGCTCAAGCTTCTCGGGTAACATGTTCAAACTCATATAATTCATATCTTTATTAGCACCAGTCTTATAAGTTTTTTAAGACACTGGCATCGACTCCTGTGGTCCCACCATCTATGGCTGCTCCATTGGCATCAACAACTGCGCCAGTAGGGAGTATGATGAGGACATCCCAGCAATTCACATAAAGAAAGCAAATCATGACGTGAACGATGTTGATAACCTTGGGCATGTTACAAAGTATACTATGCCAACAACACATACACAGGTGAAAGCTATAATTATTCTATTAGTAATTATCTTCATAAAGCAAAACTACTACTTGGTATATTTGATTACAGGATGAAGCACCATGCTGTACTACAAGGGTTGCCGGTGATCACACCAACAACACAACCCACAATGACAAAAGAACATGTTTATGTAAACCTTTGGATGAGTCATATAATGACTATGAGAAATGGTCAAGTAAACCATGGTCCAAGCCCATATTCAATTACATTAATGAACACACAAGCTACACATGATAAAGGGCCAGCCACAACAAGCCTTGAACCCCATACAACAATTCTTGGATTGACTACACAAAGTCAAGTACAAGTACATAGAAAGGTGAACTCCATCCTTAACAAATTTGATTCCACTTTGAATAAGAACTTTCTACTACCTAAGTCTTCTCCACTTATTGTGATAAGGTTTACACACAAGGAGGAGCTCACTAGACCAACCATTCTGGAGTGCACCAAGGAGGACATGAGTTACATAGAAGCTGAACAAACTCATTGACAGCTGACATCAGAAGCAACTTCCAAGAGTCACTCGCACCAGACCTTACATATTAAGCCCACATAATATACATGGCTGGAAATATAATCAAGTCTACTTTCACCTCCAACAAACGGTTTTTCATTTGGACTTCCTATGAAGGAGTAATGCTCATTTTAGTGGAGACTGCTAGGGAGGCTAATAGTCACGCGAGACTTCAAGAGACTGTTGTTTTCACACCTTTCACCTACCCTTTTCTTAGTTGAAACTCCTAAATATTTTACATCCAACTAGGAGGGATGTTCCTAGTATAAATAACCCCTTTATCTCAGTCATTTGGAACAACTTTGATAATAGAAAAGAACACCCTTTGGTTAGCCGAGTGCTATCAAACTCAGAGAGTGATCTCTACCCTTTTGCTCTTGTGATTTCCCAGAGATTACATAAGCCACATTCGACGTCACCCAATTGGTGCTCCTGCTCCTTTTGATTGCAGGTTGTGTTGCTTGGTAACTCAGAGTGTGGTTGGGCGAATCCTCGATTCAGGTTGCCATATAAAGATGGTGGTTGGCTTTGGGTTGCTTTCGTCAGGTTGTGTTGTTATCCCGACTGCTTGCAGCTAGTTATCTTGGCTTCTTTTGAAGCTAGTTATCTTGTTCGTTGTCCTACATTGTGAAGATCGGGCCAAAGTCTCATCATTTGGTATCAAGAGCCATCGTTGCCGTGGTAGGATTTTTCTTTACCCTTAGCTACATATAGTTGTTATCATCCTATCCATAAAAGCCATAAAAAATATCCATAGCCCTTTGTATTGATCTATTATTGTGGTGAGTTTTGTTAAGTTTTAGTCCATTAGAGTCTTTGTTTAGTTGCTGATCATATATGCCTTTGTGTGTCCTTTGTGCCTTTTCGTTTATCTTGCTATAATCTGAAAAAGAAAAACCTAGTCATTCCGTTGTGTAAACTTTGTTCCTATCTAGGTACTGGTTGCATTTAGTTATATATAAGTGTGCAAGTGTGATATCTGGTCTTATTTAGTATTGTGCCAAAAAAAGAGTAAAAAAAAAGAAGAAAGAAAAGTTGCAGAAAAAAAATTGTTGTTGAGAAAGTTGCAAAAGAAGGATCAGATTGTTCGCATGCACATGTGCTGAATTTTCATATCAAGTTGTGTAACCAGTTTGCTACCTTTCTTTGGTGCAATTTTGCTAGGAGATTCATTGTGAACCATCCATCCCTAGCATAATCCTTGTTTGCATCAAGTCTGAAAATTCATTTGTGCGTGTATTGCATCGGTTACATCTTTCATATCTTGTGATCAACACTAGGCATTGGACTTCTAGCTTGGATTGCTACTTAATTTTACAACAAATAGAATTTCTGATTGTTCCTTGTGCATCATTCCCCACCAAGCTCCACATAAAAGCCAATGTAAACAGAATCGTGTTCGTGTATTCACTTAACCATCACTTGTTATCGCCACACATTACTTTTGTAATCTGCAGGGAAACCATAGGAGCTTTGGTTGGTAAGAGAAGGTGAGCTTGAGAGATTCCACATATTTGTCTTCCTATTCCACATGTATGCTTGTTATTGTTTCAAAAGAATTTTGTGAAACTAACCATGGCAGATCGCAAGGGTACATGCATTCCATTCTATGGAAGTTCTGATCTGGAGGATTTTCTTGATTGGAAAGAAGAAATGGAGTATGAGTTTGGACTCAAAAATAGTTCCAGAAGAAAAATACATCGAGTCAGACTTCAGTTCAGAGATTATGCTCGTGATTGGTGGAGATGTTATCCACAAAAGCATCTTATAAGGAAATGGGAAAATCTTTGCTCTATCATGAGAAAAGAGTTTGTTCCTCAAGAGTATGAGCAAATTTTACTATGTCGTCTAAGGCGCAAGAAGCAAGGACGCAAATCTGTCCATGATTCCTATGGTGATATATCGTCTGCTATGCACCGAGCCAACATCATGGATGACATAGAAGCCATGACATATTTCAAGAGAGGTTTAAACTCTAGTATTGCTGCTGCTGTGAAAGAAAAACACTTTTCAAGTATGCATGACATGCTGAGTTATGCCATTAAGGTGGAAAAGAGAGTGAAGAAGCAGCAAGAAAACATGACACGTTGCATCAAGCTGTGCCAAGATTTTATCGCTAGAACAAAATCTGATTCTCA
Organism: Eleusine indica; assembly: GCA_030378355.1. Lineage (NCBI taxonomy): Eukaryota > Viridiplantae > Streptophyta > Magnoliopsida > Poales > Poaceae > Eleusine > Eleusine indica. Next base: position 56,216,799 of record CM059494.1, read on the forward strand.
GTCTAGTGGCACTATTTTGAGTGGGAAATATACGAGCAAGAATATTGTTGAAAATTCTGCTATGAATATTCATGTCCCAATGGCACCAATAGAGGTCATATCTCATTTCAATAATTGTGTTCAATCTGAAGTGGAAGTTATGCAAAGAAACCCAAGTGAGGATGAGTGCCACATAGCCAAAATGAGTGAAAGAGAAAATAAAAGTGATGAGTACATCACACTCATGGATACGCACAACACTCCTCCAACTAAGATAAAAGTTCATGTACATCGCTTGAAATTACAGGTGAGATCGTTTCTAATGTTTTTATTATGTGGTTTTGAGAATAGATTGGTACCTAATGAATTAATTATTGTTAGAAACCATGGAGATGATGATGAGATAGCTGGGGAGGTGATTGGAGACGTGATGGGCCAGCAAGGACGTCCAAGCCAAAGTGGAGGCCCAATCAAAACCGACTTCGAGTCTGTTTTGGAGCCCAAGACCAGTCTGCACTAAAACGGACGCCCAGGACGCATACGGACTCGGATTTGGACGTTCTATATATGCATGGAAAGATAACGAAAAGCAATTCCAACCCAACTGGTCCCATGTCAAAATTCGTCCCGAGCCATCAGCAATCGCCGAAACAAATTGACTTCTAGAATCTGTCCTGGTGCTGCGACACCGTAATCGGTCTTTGGGCCATGTATCAAGTTGAGCCCACTTAGGGCTGCGTCCAGGGGGTCTTGAACGATCCTAGGGTCCTCATATACAGCCGCCGCCTCTTCATTAGGGTTTGGATTTTGTTTAGATTATTCTGTTGATAACAGTTTTGCCGTTTGATCGGTTTGTGAGATTCCAACTTGTGAGATTCATCATATACTTGCAAATTTGGTTGCTTTCTTCTTTGTTCTTGCTTGTGTTCTTGATTTGCAGGCAAGGATAAGCCTTCTCGGTGAGGTCAATCATTCTTGAACGGTTGATAACTAGAGGAGACGTTGTGCTGCGATTACAGGGTTCAGAACGTGTCGTTCGGAAGCCGGATAGATTTGTGTATCGCCTCTGCTTTAATCAAGATTATTAGAACCTATCGGAAGATCGGAAACCCTTGTCCACATCAGGTGGTAATCAGAGCTTCAGGTATACCGTTAGGTTAGCCTGTATCCTCGTTTATTTGTTCTATTCTATAGTCCAGAAAATTGCCCCACAAAAATATCGGTTCGCCGTGTTTCCGCTGTCCTATACCCCATTGTGACTTGCAAATTTTTATTTCAGATTGCTTCTCTGAATTTTAGTCCCTATAAAATCATTGTGTTGCTGATCTAGTGCTTGTTCTTTGGTCTTGTTTGAGTCGTGCATATCCTTGTCATAGACAAACAAGGGAAAAAATCAGTGTTGCACATGTTAAGATAATAGTATTGCTGGAATTGTGTGCACTAAATATTTCTTTAAACATCTAGCCTTCTACTTTCGTATGCAAAAGAAAATTAGAGTGCTCTGCTGCTGTCTCATTGTGATCAAAAGCCAACCAATTAGTGCTTGATCTTGTTATAGAAGTTTGTTTTAGTTGTGCTATTACAAGAATCCTTTTGCTGCACATGTAGTAAGAAAAAAAATTCTAGGGTTCCATTGGTTGTAAAACTTGTAATACCTTGCTGCAGTTCTGATTCTCAAGAAAAAAAAAGAAAAAGGCAAAAGTGCACAAGAGAAAAAGCCGCACAAAAAAAAGAAAGTAGAAAAAAGAAAAGATACAAATTCAGAATTGCTTGCATTCTTTGTGTCCTTTGTTGAGTCATTTGCTTGCTTGCTTGAACTAGGTTTGAGACAAGTTTAGGCCGGTGACATAGACTAGCTTGGGACTATTATTCAGTTTTGCAACTTCTGAATTGAAATTTTGCTAATCCTTGCTACCTAATATTGCCTATCCAAGCTCCATATATTTCCTTCTGAACATGTACAAAATTTTTTTGACTCTCGCAATCATCAGTTCACACTCTCCAAGGTATCCTTTGCTTGTTGTAGTTAAGAACTTTGTAAGAGCTTGATAAGATGCTTCCCTTTGCTTGTTAAGAGTTTACACTATGATCACATAGTAGTGATAGGAAAATATACTTCCGTGTGTTTTCTTGTTTGCTAGGCACATGATTATCACACTAGTATAAAGACAAAGCATAAGAGTAAAGAAGCTAAATATATTTATAAAAACAAACAAGTCTTACTAGAAAAGGATAGTGTGGAACTATACCCAAGACTCCAAGACTAGATCAAGGACTTCTAGTCAGCTCTCCTCTATCCTAAACTCCACTAGGACCTGAAGACTAAGTGTAATGCTAGTGAATGGACTTTTCTTGGTGTGTGTTGAAGTGGGAGGCACTCCCCTCCATTTATAGCCTCCAAGGATCGGTAACGGAGCGTAACCGCCACAAAACCTCGAGCCACCGATGTTGCCAAAGAGCTGAGGGAGTGACACGTGGAAGGGGGGAGCAAACCGCCTCAAGACTTGGTCGGTCGACCTCCCCCCTTGGTCGGCCGACCTGGAAGTGGGGCCTTTGGCCCTTTGCTTTCTCAGGGTGGCTGATATGTGATACCTCTTGTGTTTTAAGTCGGTGCTTTGCGGAGGAAACACGTGCAGTCACGTATTTGGTCCATGTGATGTACCGTTGTCACCATCCTATTGGATGGAATGGTATTCTCCCGGATCTTGCTCCATTTCTCCACCCCTTTTATATATATTCTCTGCATGCACATAAATCTCCAAGGACAAGCGGAATTTTATTATTCCTAGCTAACATGCGTGTATGAAATGCTAAGTCCTCCCTTATTTGTGGCTATATTGATGGTCGAAATTGGTATTTAACGACTGTCAACAGTTGGCTTGCATGCTCTTTATTCCTTGCTCTTATGCCAATACTAGTGGACTATATTCATAGGGACCACATGCTACCTAGGTTGTTGACTAGTGTGTTATGATTTGATAAAATGATTCTTGCTCTCTATTGCATAAAGTACTTAGGAATCTTTTTGAAAATTAAAAATCTATAAGCTTACTCCTCAATGATTTGAAATATCCCACCAGAGCCATATGATAGATTCATTTGATAAACCTTATGCATATGCTAGTTGTGTCTTCATTGAACCATGTCAAATTGTTGTGACCCTAGTGAAATGCTTGTTATGTATTGTTGATCAAATTCATGTGCACATTACCTTGATATGTCAATCTTCTACATTGGAAGTTACATAACCATCATTATCATCATCCATTCATCCACCAAAACAATTACTCCATGATTATCTTGTTATTTCTCTCAATTGTTCCCATAAAAGGCATGGCTATAAAAAAAATGCTCTCAATCCTTGAGCATGAAAAGAAAAGAGAGAAAAGAAATAGCCATGCCCAATATCATTTCAAGGAAAGAGAGAGTCTACACATAAAGGAGTATTCATCCACCTCCATCATCAATCTCCTTCCATATGCTGCTCTTCCACTCCGAAAGATAGCATCACACATATCCATCAACCACCCACAAAATAAAGTGCTCCACTACTTTGAGAAACTCCTTCTCCAATTATCCTTGCAAAAAGATACATGGGTTGTCAAGTATTCCAAAAAAAGAAGAAGATAGATAGCCCATGTTCTCAAATAAAAGAGAGGGAGGATATCAAAAGGAGTACCCATATTTCACTACTACATCCATTCCATCCATATATGTGCACATACTTGATTGATGATTCATGACTTGTTTTCTTCTTGGATCTGGTTATTGACTTGGTAATATATGAAGCACAGGTATGCCTTCTTTTTATTCCCTACCTTGAGCTCCACATAAGCCTATCTGTAGAGGTAGGAACTAAAAGAGGCAACAACAAAAGTCTTCATGAGGATCCGCACACATATATGAGTGACACCAGAGAATCATTTGAGGTGTATAGCTTTGTTTTATTTTTGAAAAAAAATTCTTCAAAAACCCAAGTTACTTAGCACAAGGAGCAGAGATGACCAAAATTTATACCATTCCACTCTTCAACTGCTACAGGTGACATGGTAGACACTTCAAAGTCCATTGGTACAGGTATGGCTTGGAATAATTTGCATGCTAGCATCATACCGTTTGGAGATTATGATCCATGTTACTTCTTTTCCTTTACTTGAGGACGAACAAAGGCTAAGTGTGGGGGAGTTTGCTGACGGTCACTAACTACCAAAATTTGACCGTCGAATACCTGCATAAAACTATAAAAGTAAACAACCAACATAGTGGTAGGAGTTTATTACTAACGAAATCCACAAGTGTTGGTGAATATTTGCTTGCACGTGATTTACCCACATAATTGAGGTAAAATCCATGTTATCATAGGAGAAAGCGCACTTCCGGCCAATCAGAGCGTAGCGCAAGGATCTACGAGCCTATAAACAGAGCAAACGGACATACCAGAAGGCCTAACACATGGAGAGACGAATGGGGACAATAAGTCAGTGTCCTGGAGAAGGCTGTGGCTGAGGGGCAGCAATTGATGTTCTGCCGAACAGCCCTGTTCGGCTGAACAACATTGTGACCCACTCAGCCCAGACCTGCTCGAGGAGTCTCCGACCGCCTTTCCAAGGTCGGTTCCCACGCTTAGGGCGGGAGTTACCGCCTTTGGGCCCTATATAAAGAAGGGAATGGCTCCACTCTCCACACACTTCAAGATTAGTTTAGTCCTTCATTTCCTAAAGGCTTTAGCACTGCCAAAGTGCTTAGAAAATATGGAGAGGGTGAGGGGAAGTCCGGAGGAGGAGTGGGCCAATCCACCTCTTCTCCACACTTGTACCTCGACGGATGCTTGCCATATTTAGTAAGTCTTTGTGATTTCTCTCTTGGTATTTGAGTTTCCTTTTTAAGTAAGTTTTATACTTAGTTGCTTTGCTCGCTCAGTGCTCTATTTAGTTAGAGACCTTAGTCTTGTACCATCGTAGCTAGAGATTAAGGGAGTAACTGAAAGCATAGACATGTCTAGGCCGTAGGTTACCTTTGTTTATCGCGTAGTCCACGGATTGCTTGAGGTAGGCAGTAGGTGTTGACAGCCCTATCTGTCCTTTGAAATCCTCCACGTTCGGCTACGCAGTAGGCTCTTGGCCGGAATCGCACTGTGGATGTAGGGGAAAACTAGATGCCCAATGTAAGCAACCTAGTAGTACTCTTACTTTGATTAGGACCTTATAACCATAAGGAGTCCTCTGTACCCAAAGCCACAATTATCTTGGTGTCCTTGGTCGAACTAGAACAGAAGATTAGGCACACACGTTCCTTATGGATTCGATACCTTGGAATACTCCTGGGTGAAAGATACTTTGGTATCCGTACGCTTGCGGATGTATTCTGTTATCATTAAAATACCCAACAAAGGTGAGGTGAATGGACATGAAAACGGCAGCCGGTAGAAGAAGACAATAAGGATGGGACGCGTGGTAGGTCGCTGCTAATGTGCCCTTTAAACGAAGAGGCAAAATCTAGCACACGAAGATTTGTACCCCGGACTCGGGGGAATGTGTGGGAAACTGACAAGACCCAGTTGTAAGCTAGAAGAGTTGATATTAGCCAAGTAAGAAGACAAAAAGGCAACATGTGAAAAGTGGACCCATTTAGGGTTAGGTTTTAAAAGTGCATCTAGGCCCCTGATTTTGTTTGGTGATTGGTGTTAATACAATTAAGAATGGATTAATGTTTTGAATGAGCATGTGTGTAGATGACTATCTCAAAATGATGAAGGAAATGCATTGAAACAAAAAGAAAAAAAAAGATGGTTATTTGCCCTTTGTTGAAAGTCAAAATTGGACTCAAGAAAGGAGATCATGAAGTATTTTTTTTCTTAAGTATAGAAAAACCGTACTATGAAGAGGGGTACAAATTGCAAGTTTTGGTAATGTCGAATGCTCAAAATTCCAATTCATCATGTTCTGTCGATCTCTATGTTTAGCACTCATTGGCAGTGCACGTGGTCCCCATCAGCAGTGCCGATCCTTCTACACAGTGGCACTACATTGCCCAGATAACTCTCTGGTATTGTCTTGCCAGCATCAGTCGTGCCGATGGACCCCTCGCCAGTGCCTGTCATTTCAAATAGAGAGATCCTTGTTGTCTGGCTGTAGCTGATCGGCAGTCCCGCTCACCCGGATTGGTAGTGCCAGTCATGGTACCCATAGAGCGCATTTTCTGTCTGGCTCTGGTTTGTTTCCACTAGCAGTGTCGATCACCCTTCACAGAGAGCATGTTTTCTAGAGGACACTCATCGGCAGTGCCGATCACTATGGCCGGTAGTGCCGATCCATCCCTTCCAGAGAACATTTTATTGCTCTAACTAATTCATACTACCAGTGCCGATCCTTTGATCAGCAGTGTTGATTGGAGTCACGACAAAATTCTACAGTGGTTTGATCCTCGTAAAAAACCCTAACGGCAGTGCTGATCTACCGATCGACAGTGCTGGTGCGAGGCGTCCAGACATAGCAACAACTTTTTTGGGGGCTATAGTATATAAGCCTCAAACGTCACTTCGGCAGAACTCTTCTCCAACCTAAAAAATTGAAACACCCCTTTGAGCTTTACTCTCCGCACCCTCCCTCTAAGTCAAAGATTCAGTCCTTGAGCTAGAGTTGAAGTGGGAGCAAAGTTTATAGAGGTTGAGATCACCCATTCGAGTATTGAGCATTCAACTTCTTCAAGCTTGTGATTTGCACTTGTTACTCTTGGTGCTTTGCTCCTAGATGGTTAGCGGTTCCCGTAGAGCTCCCAACTTGTGTGGTGATGCCTCGAGAAGTTTGTATTACCCATCTCACAAGGGATTTCCTAGTGGATAACTCGAGCTTGATCTTTGTGGATGTTTGAGTGAGAATAGGGTTGAAAGAGCCTTTGTCCTTTGTGGACTTCTTAATGGAGACGTAGATTCCTTCATGGGCTCAAACTTCGGTAACAAATTTTGTGTCTTTGTATGCTCCTTTTACTGCATATTGCATTATATTCATGTTCTAGGGTTTGCACTTGTGGTAGCTCTAAACTGCTCAATCTACTTGTGTAGCATTATCTTGCTGTTTCTAGCTTGCTCAATTAGCTTGTATTGCTTGTTGTCTTCTATTCCTTGTCTTTCTGTTGGTAGAACTGCCTAGATTTATCTTTTCCGTATCTGTTATTGTCCCCATCCGCACTGCCGGTTGCCCATCGATAGTTCCCATCGGCACTGAAGGTGGACCTGGATGGCATTGCCAATCATCCACCATAATTGTTAAGTCTAAGTTTGCATAAATTTTTAGGTTTCCCTATTTACCCCCCCCCCTTCTAGGAAACTTTTAGTTTTGTTTTATTTAATTATAGGTTGATTTTCTATTTAGGAATGAAATCTAGTCAGATTAGAGTCCCGATCGAGTCAGGTCAAGACCTTTTGCATGCGACAATAAATATGTAATAGGGTTTGTACGAAAGAAGAACACACTTCAATAGAATTCGGTGCATCACCACTCTTTTTCTCTTTTCAATGAGTTCTCGCCTCACGCGGGCAGCGTCAACTCCGATCTCAGCGAGAGGCTTGGATTTGTTCCTTTTGGTAATTTCACTGACTCTGATTAATACTATCTCATTAACTTGATATTCTAATTATAGTTTATGTGATTGCTAGTTATCCGGTAATTATAGCTAAATTAGGGTCGTTTTATTGACTTAGTGATGCATAATATGTCCAACCTATCAAAGTAATTTGTCTGATTTCATGGTTCTTGGTTTTGATCTATTATTCGAGTCACTTTGTTGACTAGATTTGTGATTAGGTTAGATCTTGTTCCTGTTGATTTTTATCTTAAGTACCGTCTCGATTAATTTCGATCTACGTAGATCTATGGGGCTGCATCGACTTTCGATCTCCTACCGAGTCCATAGGGTTAGAAATAACCTAGCTACAGTCAAGTCGATATAGTTCTAGTGGGACGTTTAGCCGATAGTTTATCATGGTTCGATCAACATCTTTATGCTTGAATTAATCTATTAATTGTTTGATTACCTGTTGAACTCTGTTAATCAAATCATTGCTTTAATATCGTAAAGGCATAGTCGTGATCTTATTCATTATTTCCATCAACATTGACTTTGCATTATATCGACTCTACTTATCATCCGTATTGACTTGCCTTATTTATCATTGTTTTATGCATCATCATTGGCTTTACATCGGCCTGTCTAGAGCAATTACCCAGGGAATTTGACTGATTATATCTTTGTCGGTTTGTAGAGAAAATTGATTGGCGCGTCTCGGTTTGTTTTGACCTTGCACTAGAGCTAAATAGATCTCCTAAGTCACAAGTGTAGATTTTCGAGTCAACAGTATGTCATACATTCATGTACCATGTTTTCTGTTTTTAATCAGTCTGATGCCTAATTTGAACATTGGATTATCCTTCAGCCTCTGTAATGAGTAGTATTAGCCTTTCTGGATATACATCAAGTTGTAACGTGTTCCTGATCCTTAGGCAAGGTTTCATAACTGTATCTTCCTTTTTCTAACTATCCAAAAGAATTCTTCATTTCTCTAAAGTAGAATTTGTTTGTGCAGTTTGACAGGCTGTTAATTAATCACATTTATCCTAACGATAGATGAATTAATCTTAAGAAAGAAAATGACTTAGTCTTATGAGGTCAGACGTATAACTCACAGAAAACAAAAGGTCAAACAAAACTCCCTGGGAGCATGTCTATAAAGACTGGCCGGCAGGAAAACTACATGACCAGAGGAAAAATGTTTAGCAGACAGAATTGTTGCTTAAACTCCCCCATATAGCCATTTATATACGAATAGAAACACAATAGTGAAATTATTTCCGGGTAACATACAGCAGGAAACTAAGATTCCACAGACTGATTGATGCTTCAACAATTTCTTATATATGGTAGCAAAAAAACATGACTATCAAAGAGGAAGATCAAGACCCTTGCCGACCTCCACTCCAATCATTTGAAGAATGCCTTTGTTCAGCACCTGACGACATAAAAGTATTAGACTCAAGCCTATGACTGAAAAAAGTAAGGAATTTCGAACCATTTATATATATCTTTGTAGGAAGATTTATGAGAATGCCAATTACTAGCTCAACAATGAAGGTGCCAATGAGACCTATCATGCAGGCCCTGGAATTCCATATCTCCGCGGTCTTGGTGAACCCCAGGAAGGGCTCACTCAGCTTTGGCTGCACCCTGGGCACCTCAACCTGAACGAAAACCGAAATTCAGTAGCCTACAAAGTTTCTTGGGCAAATTCTTCTCTAGTGAGATACTGACTCGTGATCTGCAGACGCAGAAGCATATTTAATTGTTCAAGTTACTCACCCCCGATGGCAGCTTTCCAGCTCTCACTCTTAAAGCTCTGCTTGTCGGCGATGATGGCAAGCGTAGAGTAAGCTTCTTGCTGAGTCTCCTGCTGCTGCTGCAGAGAGCTGGATTACCCGAGAAGACTGGAGAAGAAACCGCGGACGCTGCTGCCATTGCTACAGGGATTGTTCTCCGGCTCTCGGCCCGGCAAGACCTTGTGTTGGGGGTAATTTCGTTTCGTTTTGTTAACTGCGTATCCTATCGTCACCTTGGCCACAAGTGCTTTGCCGGCCGAGTTGGGGACCTTGGGGCCTCTGCTTTGGTGTGGATAACATGAAACCCAGACGTGGCCACATCAGGGCCACACAGACTCCTCGTTGTGAAGCGGAATGAAACTCTGTATAAAAGGATAACCAGAGAACTGAACCTCTAAAACAGTACTTAGCATATTTTCCATAACAAAACAAGATAATTAAATTTGTATTCTGTTTGACAAAAAAATTAGTTACAAGTTTTATAGTGCAGATTATAGCAGCGCCCTTTGGGAGCTCAAAATTCAGAAAGCAAGCAAGTGACCAGAAAATAGGGAGTTTTTTTTTGGAATCCAGAAAAATAGGGAGTTATACATAGTGAAAACATGTTTTAGATTTATTTTAATAAAAAGAAACATGTTTTCGTCAAACCCAAATAATGGTACATTACCGTTCAGGCTATGTTTACAAGCAATCATGATATTTAAAAGTCACTTATCAACTGTTTATTTCATCCACCTTTAATACCCATTGTTTAATACTACCCCAGATTGTTCTGGCCGGCCATAATTAGCGATGCCTAGAAGGTTGAACAGTTAGTAGTATCCAGCTAGTATGTTATCATATATGGTTTCAGAAGAAACTGTCAGAGTCCATAAAACATTTTTTTTCAGTAGTGCGAATAGCATACGATGAGCATCGCAGACAAATCAAAACCTTGCTTATCTCATTCTAAAGTCAAAGAAACACACTAGCGAGGTGCCAAGGTCCATGATCTCCTTCAAACATGTCTATCTTATCTCTTTATTTAAGAGAGAGAACATGTATATCTTATCTTCCAATCGTCATGCCTACGAGCCTTATAATTGTGAACATTTGTTTGAGTAGTTTGAAGGTTCTGTTCAACTATTTATCATTGTGAACACGTATTGTATTCTGAATCCCGTCATTGATATCGGCGCGCGGCGAACTGACAAAATCGACTACGTATGTCCAGCGGAACACACATGTCGCGGGGCGAGTAGGTCCAAAGACGGCCACGTCCCGATACTCACAAGGAGGAATCCAGAACAAGTAAGAGAACAGAGCTTGGCACGAAATCTCAAAACGCGAACCGAACGATGCTGAGGCTCCACATGGATACATATCAAAGCCCTTTGTTGTAAAAGATGACCTGATCCAGTCTAAGTTCTCATCTACTTCCAACTAACCTATAAATACCATCTATAGAAAACCTATAAATAATGGGCTCTACGCAGGAACCAAAGCACAGGCACGTCTCGCAGTACAGCAAACAAAAGAGTAAGTAACGACTGGTTAGCACATGCACAAAACTATAGCAATCTCTCTTTCTGTTCCACGCTAGTATGTGATTGATTGACGTTGACTGCTGCCGTTTGTTTTGTAGATTTGTTCAGGTTCCAAATTGGCGGAGATGAGCGGCAACAGGAAGACGTCATGGCCGGAGTTGAAAAGGGTGCCGGCCCAGGTCGCGAAGCGTAAGATCCTGGCTGACCGGCCGGACACGCAAGTGGTAGTGTTGCCCGAAGGCTCCTTCGTGACCATGGAATTTAACCCAAAGCGCGTCCGCGCTCCGTCGACCACACCAACTTTGTTGCACAAGTCCCCACGATTGGCTAGGCCTCGTGGTCGTGGAGGAGGCCATGGTATTCAGTTGTGCAATTTGCCCCTAAATAGTAATGTTGCTGTCGTCATATATTCCACGTAGCATTATGTTACCATGATCAGTCCTAATTAAATCTTCTATGTATAAATTCAGCAAGGACCACACCAAAATGCATGGCACTATATAAAAACAGGTCTTTAGTGACACTTCTCAACTATCATTATTGACCTTCACATTGATGACGCGTCACTAGTGACTTCCACATTGGTGACATGTTTTCTAAAAACATGTCACCAATGACAAATTAAAAAATTAAAAAATTAAAATCTTTTTTTGAGATGATCTCGAGCTTCATTCTCCGACAGGGTGCCCACAGAAATTACTGACAGTTTCATCTGCAGACAAAACAAAACAAATTACCAACAGTATGTGCTAGTATGATTCAGAATCACTAACACGTTGATGCCACTCCAAAAACCAACACAAAATGGCTAGAATCGACATAGGAGGCTCTGATTTTTTTGCAGATAAGAGACCAACTTATTTAAAAGACCGAAATCATATTGCTGACATAAATCAAAGTAAGGAGCTGCCACATGACACAATGCAAATATTGAACCATGAATTATATTACACTCACTTGAATCAAACATGTTGTCAGGTAGAATGTTCCCTCAACAGATTAGTTAAGTACATGACAAAAACAAGTTAAGTGCTTGGTAGAATCAAACATGTTGCTAGGTAGATTGCTCAATTGAAAATTGCTCAATTCAAGAACAAGAGATGGGGTCCGATTAATGAGAAACATAGCCGTGAGGAATGCTTCATCCCAGAACTTAAGAGGCTTGGACACATCCGATAACAAGGGTAGTCCTGCCTCAACAATCTGTCGATGTTTGCATTCAGCAGAACCATTTTACTGGTGAATATGGGGGCAAGAAACCAAATGAGAAATGCCAATGCGAGAAAAGAAGGCATTCAACTTATGATACTCGCCTCCCTAGTCGGACTAAATAGCAAGAATTTTACGGCCAAATAAGTGCTCAACATGGCTTTGAAACTCATGAAATTTTTGAAAAAACTTCAGATTTATGTTTGAACAAATAAACCCAACTTGCTATAATCATCAATAAAGTTGACATAATACTAAAAATGACCGATTGAACCGGAGGCAGGGCCCCACACATCTGAAAAAATATTCTCCAAAGGAGCACTAGACATATTAGTAGACGATGGAAAAGTGAGTTGGTGAGTCTTGGCACACTGACAAGCATCACAAACTTCGCTTTGAGACAACTCTGAAGCAAAAGGCAGCTGATGACGACTAAGAACTTTCTTGACGACAGGGCATGCCGGGTGATCTAACCGATAGTGCTAACGAGAGGAGGTGAGCTTGGTGGCAGCAAAGGCACACTTAGATGTCGACTGCTCCAGACAAGTAAGGGGGTAAAGACCGCCTTTACACCGCCTTTGAAGGAGGGGTTTCTTCGTTCTTTGATCCTTTACCAAGAACAAATCAGGATGATATTGAATAAAGACCATGTTATGGAATGTAAAACCACGAACAGACAAAAGATATTTTGAGGCATGAGGAACAAACCAAATGTTATGAAGATGAATAGGATGAGCTGGCGTATGAAGAGTAGACTGGCCAACATGTATAATAGCAATACCTTGCCCATTGGCTGTGTGGATACGATCACCACCTTGATACTTATTGACACTAAAACGCGTTGTTAAACACCAGCACACAAACGGGTAGCAACGTGCGGTTGAGTCTGCCGAAACCGGACCCTCCGGTTTCTAAAACCAGAGCCTCTGGTTTTCACGGGCTCGCCGCGAAAACCAACGAACGCCTGCCTACGAGGGACCCCGTCGGGGCAAGCGCACTCTTGGGTTGTCCTAGCATTGGAAGGCAAGCTAGGATGCCTTCAAACACCGTAGAGACAAATAAGAACAACAATTAGGGTTGAGATTGTTGTAATATGTGATGAGTAATTGACTTGGGCTGATTTGGTGTTGAGTTGAAATGAGGGAATCTCGGGATTGCATGAGTCTGTGCATGTCATGGTTTTGACTAACCAGAGTTGGTAATTGAGTTGGAGAAGTTACAGGAGATGGGAAATGTGTTTGCTTGTCTCATGATGTGTGGGTCACTGGAGTCAACTTCGCAGTCAACGGCGAGAGGATCGGGCACAAGTTGGGGACTTGGGGCCGGACGATCGCGACGTCGGGTGAAGTCAAGGGTGATCCGTAGCGTACACATGGAGAGGCAAGAAGCAAGAACGATTTCACGGTTGAGCCTCAAAACCATGGAGGTGATGATGACGGCGTGTTGACCAAGTCAAGGCGAACAGGATGCCGGTGCAAGTGACAAGGAGGCCCAATGGAGCGGGATCGAGAGAGACTTGCCGGTGGTCAGGATCACGGGACAAGGTGACACGCGTCGACATCGAGAAGTCACACTTTGAGAAGCGTGCAAGGTGGTTTCCTGGTTTGGGCCTCAAAACCGGTGGTGGTGGTTAGTGTTGCACGTGGCACCATCATAGAGCTTGCATCGAGACGAAGCAAAGTCATGAAGAGCCCAAGAGCATTCAGGCGATAAGAAAAAAGATGGATAGTTGTGCCCCTGGTGGTAGGTGGCAGTGTATTGTAGGTAGGGGGTAGGATGGTCTTTAGGACAATCCCTAGGCCTATATAAGGGTAGAAAGGACTGGTGGAAGAGGGGCCTCTCTTTGCCTTAGCCTTGCCTTAGGTCTTCATTAAAAGTGCTAGGAGAGGTCTTCATGTATTAGAGGAAAGTAGTGGGTGTGTGAGAGACATCTCTTGCTCTTCCAAATAATGGGAGGAAGAGGATGGCTTTCTAGCCTTGTATCCCTGAATCTTGTATGCAAGGATCAATAATATGAGATTCAATTTCGTGCTCAAGATCTTCCTTTCTCCCTAAATCCTGAATTTCTCTTTTTCCCTATTTTCGGAGCTATTTTCGTGGGAATTTTCGGTCCCATTTTTTGGTGAGTTTTTTTTGGGCGAAATTCTTGGGGATCTTGGTGCTATGATGAGTTAGAACATTCCTATATGGTTTCTTGACCAAATAAAGAGCTCTAGCACCTTCAATTTTGAAGATTTCTCAAGTTTTCTTTTTTTGATGTTCTTGGTATGAGATCTAAAATTCATGATGATTTCTTGCGTCAATTGAGTGGATCTTGTTGGAGGAAGATCACAATGACCTGAGGATTACCTGATCCAAAAATCGTACATTTTGGAGATCACTTGGTTGAGTTTTGGAGAGATATGGGAGAAAATCGTGATAGTTTCCTGTTCTGTTGGGGGTCGATCGGCACTGCCGATTGCATGGACCGGGACTGCTGGTGGGTCAGAACCCGGATCAGCACTGCCGATGTCACGACCGGCACTGCCGGTGGCTTGGGTCCGAACCTCGCATCGGCACGGCCGATGGACATGACCAGCACTATCGATGATGTTAATCGGCACTACCGATGGTAGTCCATAGAGGTCTGTTTTGTGTGTTTCTTTGAGAGTCTTTTGTCATAGTTGTTTCTGTGTGCTTCTTCTATTCTCTTCTGCTGCTACTAGTCATTTCTAGGATTAGCACATCACAAGTTAGTGTGTGTGCCCTTGGTGACTTTCTTTAGGGTTGGGTTTGGTTGAAATTGGGACATAAGCCAAGTTCTTGAGAAGAATTTTAATTGGCTCCCATTCACCCCCCCCCCTCTGGTCGCCTTCATGGTCCTTCGATTGGTATCAGAGTCGGTTTGATCATTAGTTGAACTTAACCGGTTTTGTGATCCGGAGGTGACATAGAGAAGCGTGTAGTCAAGCTTTGGATGTTCAATGAGGCATACTTTCCCTATTGGAAATCACGGACCAAGGCTTACCTCTTAAGTCAAGGACGTGCTATCTGGGACATCGTCAAGCAAGAGTACAACATACCTGTCAACCTCGATACTGCATCTGTTGGTGAGTTAAACAAGTATGAAAACAACTCCAAAGCTGTAAATATTCTACTCTCTGCTCTTGGTAGGAATGAACATGATCGTGTTGCACATCTTGACACTGCATATGCAATTTGGGCAAAACTTTGCACGTACCATGAGGGTACCAACCAAGTCAAGTCTATGCGTAAGAACTCTTATAATAGACAGTATCAAACCTTTGCACAAAAACCTAGCGAATCACTAGATGATACCTTTCATAGGTTGGAGGATGTTGTTTACAACTTGAGGGCTTGTGGTAACCTTGTGTACAATGATAATGATAGAGTCAAGCAATTACTGTATTCTCTTGATGAAAATGTTTGGGGGGTTAAGATTGCTGCTTTAGAGGAAACTGCTGATTTCAACACAAGGCTGAAATCTCATGAATTGTCTAAGAAATCTCATCCTAATCATGGTAATCCTTCATCTAGCATGGCTTTGCTTTCTGGCTCTCACAAGGGAAGTCACAGTGGTCCCTCTTATGAAACTAACCCCTCACATGACAAACCTTCTTTGGAGTTCGCCTTGTCTTCTCTTGTTGCAGCTTCAGATGAACAGATGGAGTGCATACCTGATGAGCAGCTGCTATTACTCACAAGAAAGTTCAGGCGGTTCTACAACAACTGCAAGGAGAGAAGAGGCGGTGGTTCAAGAACCTGCTTCGAGTGTGGTGGCCCTGGACACTTCATCGCTGACTGGCCCAAGAAGAAGAAGAAGGCCGGGTACCACGATGACAACTCTGAAGACTTCAAGAAGAAGAAGAACCACATCTACAAGAAAAGCAAGAACTCCAAGAAGTTCACGAAGGCGGTTGCACGCGCCTGTGTTGCCTCACTAAGCGACGTCGACCTCACATCAAGCGAAGGCCTTACAAGCTCGGAAGAGGAGGTTGAGAATCCATGAGTCAAGAGTAATAAAGACACGGTGATAGTGTCTGGGAATCTGTCCCAATCTTTCACGGTACAGGATAGCAAGGTAAAACTATAATAAGAATAACTTATTATTGAAGCTGGTACAGATTACCAAATTAAAACCATGCAACTATTGGGTGGAGAACAGTAGTGCCTGCCAATACTGAGTACCGATGAAAATAGCAGCAGTAAAATTTATAGACCATACAAAGTGACAGCAGCTTGAAACAATTAGATGGTTCTCATAGCAGTGCTTGAATACGTAGATAAATCTGTGTAGAGCCAAACTAGTAGCAGCAGGTAGAGATAGCAAACCAAGTAAATTAGCACTTCACCACCCAGGCCTCCAGTAAAGCATGATCAGAGAAGAAGAATCCAAGAGGAACCAGAATACGCGCCCAGGAAAGTGATTTCTTGATCACACAACCATACAATCATTGGTGGACTGGATTGAAATCTCCATACCAGATGGGATCGTGTCTCCCTGGCTGGAGCAATAGAAAGAAAACACCCGATAATAATTAACCAAAAACCTCCTCTCCTACATGGCCGACTCTGGCTGTTTTTAATTGGGCGTAGGCACAACACACAAGCTGGACTCCAAGCTGGACTAGGCCTGCTAACTCTAGTCCAACTGTACCTCATGACCAGCTAATAGACCATAGCTAACTAGGACTCAAACTCAAACAAATCCCACGCTATATTTATATTATAATATTCCGGCAGCTTAAGCTAATCTTCCTGTTTAAGTAATAACTTGAGCAAAGGCACCCGCATGATCAAATATCAACACCCATTAATTCTGGACGTAGCTCCTTGATCTCCACATTAATAGAGCCTATGTGAATATATTTCTTTGACTTCAGCAACAGATGAACACCAATAAATATGTTCTTGCATCCAGGTTGCACGGTATCACAAGATAAGTTGTTTTCTTGTCTATCCATGCATTGATTCATAGAAACAGGAAACACACCAAACTGAATAATAGAGGCTTTTCTCCAATTATCATCTTCAATTTTTGAATATTTGCATGTATTTTTATTGTACATAGTAGAACTTATTTGATGATTCATGGGCTCATCATCCTGTCCCACTTGAAACAAAGCCATCCTCGGCTTTGATATAATTTGCAGAGCTCGTTTCATAGGGGGATCAATGATTGCAGTTTCTTTCACACATGGCTTGACAAATTTCCCTTATCTAATTCAGCATCAGGAAAACTGCAATGAGCCTCGAAATGTTTAGATGAATCATCAACTACAGTGAATGGATCGAGTGACTGAGAGGGGGGGGGGGGGGTGAATCGGGAACTTAAACTATGTACCTAATTTGCCAATTACTAAAACTGACCACTCAAACAACTCCTACACAATTCTAGTGGTGAACACACTAGCAAGATAATCCTATGAAAGGAAGAACAACCTAAGCATACTAGTGAATCAGACACAAGGGTCAATCAACTCCTATGCAAGCTAGTAATCAAAGACAAACGGAAGCACACAACAAGCTAGCAAAGGAGCCTACTCATGCAAAGCTACTAGATCAACAAGTGCAATACAAGGACACAAGCATGAGTGGCATGATACAAACTAGGGTGACCAATCAAGCCAAAGAAACTCCTAAACATGCTAGTGATCAAGTGAAAGCAAAGCACAACTAGCAAGTAAAGAAGCCTATTTATGCAAGTCTACAAGATAATTAACTAGAGCAAGGTAAGCACACAAGCATGTATAGCATGGTATGTAAATGTGGAAAGTAATACATCATAGTAAGAAGAAGGTCAAGGAATGCTAATGATTTTTTCCCGAGGTCTTAGAAGGATGGCGCCTTCCCCTACTCCTCGTTGGACCACTCCCGCCGGAGTGCTGATCCCTCCCGCCACCAATGTGGAGTTCTCGCACACAAGCCTGTAATCACTCCTAGAGTGAAGACATGGTTGCGTCACAGCTGCCATCTAGGCACAAGCTCACCTCCCTTGAGAACTTGTTGGACTCCCCAAACCGACACGGGCGCTCACTAGCGATGCCCCTTTCACCGGCGGGCTAAAACTGGATACAAACGTGTGACGGACTTCACAACAGATCACGATAAGCTTGATCACCGACACCTAACCGGTCTAGGTCTCACCATAGACCAAGATTAAACCCTTAGATCACACCCTCAAGGACACCCAAGCCTTAGATGTGCAATATGCTCTTGTTACTCTCACTAGCACTCTTAAGATATGCAATATCTCCTAGCGCTCTCCTATTTTCCTCTTGGCTCTCACCAAATGCTCCAAGCTATTCCACTGGCCCAGAGAGGTCTCCAAGACCCCAGTAACGAAGTCATATAGGCTTCCAACCTCCAACTAGCCCTTGCTCCATGAAATCGGCTTTCTGGGCATACTGATCAGACTGTTCGGTCACTGCCTGACCGGATCGTCCGGTCATTGCAGGTCTAGCTCCAATGGCTCTACCCATTGCTGATCCTCGTACTGACCGAACCGTCCGTTCAGACTTTCTATCTCCCTTCTAGAGAGCATCCATTTCTGCACTTCTCTGTCCTGAGCAACCTCCATATAGACCAGACCATCCGGTCTGTATAGGTCTTTGCGCTGACAGATTTCCTCATAGACTTCTCTCTGATCTCCTAGTGACCATACAGTCTAGTCTCCTCTGACCCCTTTGTCCGATCACTACATCCAGAAGCTAAAACTCCTCGTCCTCGCTTGACTTCATTTTCCAACTTCTCCGAATAGCTCCTTGGCTTCTCCACTGTCACCTAGTGCCTGTGATTTTACTGAGCATCATGCACATCACCGACTAGTCGTGACCTAAGAGACATGACCTAGACCCCCTTGATGGTCCGGTTTTTCCTACGGACTCAAAACCCTAACAACTAGACAAGTGTTCCCAACACTTGCTCCATAGCTTGTACTTAGCCTTGATCCATCTCCATCAACCATTGGACTCTGTCAAGCTCATCAAGCATTTATGCTTGCGGTCATTATCATCCATCTTCAAGGCAACCGTCTACAATCATCATAGTGTAGAAAAGGTTTCCTACATGCGCAACACTCATGTAGGCATTAGTCATATTTTATGTTTGTCATTGATCACTAAAACATTCATACCTTGGAATGACCTGAATGGTCATGATCCTTACAATGTCCCCCTTTTTAGTGATGGATGACAACCACTACTTATGATGATCCAAAACGGACGAGCAACAAGGAACCAAAGGAAAAGAAAGGATTGAAAGATTACCTTGGTCCTTACCTTGGAAGTAGTCTCTCCCTTGGAATGTGCTAGGTGTTGAGGGAGAACTACTCAATCATGTAGAGCACTTGATATCGATCTTGAGTTGAATTTTGTGCTCGTCTTGGTGTCGTGATTGATAATCTTGTTGAAGTAGACACGCACCAAAGACGTAGATGTTCACTTCGGTGTAGAGGTTCATTATTGTTGTAGACATGCACCGTTATTGTGTAGATGTTTATCTTGATATGATCTTCATGTGTACTTCAAGTGAACATGCACCATTGTCTTGATCATCTTCATTTGTTCTTCATGTTCTCCTCTCTGTCACCTCGTAGCTTCCTTGTATCTTCATGTTCTTCTTCTCTCCTTTTTGATATCCTCAATCTTGACTTGACTTTTGGATCTTCATGTTCTTCTCCCCCTTTGTGTTATCGATCTAGACTTGGCTTTTGGATCTTCATGTTCTTCTCCCCCTTTGTCACATATCACCAAAAACCACAAACCAAAGGTGAAACACAAGACAACCAAGGAGCAAATAATAAATGGCAAGAGTTAGGAAAACTCCCCCTTTCCTGGTGCTCCTTCTTGGTCATGATGGTGTTCCACCATAGCTCCTCCAAACACATGACTCAACAAAATATTTCCTCAAGAATGCAAAGGTTAGTCATTTGTGCGATGAGAATGTATGAGTCACTTGTCTTTGAGCCACGCGAGTAGATTTAACCTCGGAGCTTGTTTGAACATGACCCAACGGGCATGAAGCACAAAGATCACTATGTGATCGTCTAGAGGGTCATATACTTACATTGTAAATAAGCAACTCCCCCTAGAGACATGCTTGGAAGCATGTATGGTATCACGACGCATGAATGCAAAGAATGCAAATGCAAATGCAACAAATATACAAATGCATGATACGATGCTAAAGAAAAGAGAGAGAAAAGCTACAAACCAAAGTGTCAACGACGAGTTGTTCCCTTCTTGAGCTTACTCACAATGGACCGTTCTTCAAAGCCTTGGGCACACCATGAACCACCTTCCCAAGCTTAACCCATGTCCATTGCTATCACAAGGAGGTCCGAAGTTGATCTACAAGCAAAGAGAAACATGCACAAAGCAAAGCAAAAACAACAAAACAAAACAAATAAAGACTATACATATTTACAAGAGACAAGCTTTAGGGTTACTCAGGTGAAGTTTGAAAAGTTGAGAACATTGAGTTCACCCCTTAGCTTGTTGAAGGACTTCTCGTCGAGTGGCTTGGTGAAGATATTCGCCAATTGTTCATGAGTCCGCACACTCACCAACTCAATATCCTTCTTCTCAACATGGTCTCTTATGAAGTGATGCTTGACTTGAATATGCTTTGCATGACCACGATCTCCGGTTTTGAGAGCCATCTTGATTGCCGCCTCACTATCACAATATAATGGCATTTGAGTATAGTTGAGGCCATAATCCGAGAGTGTTTGTCGCATATAGAGAAGTTGTGCACAACAAGCTCCCGCTGCCATGTACTCCACTTCGGTTGTAGATAGAGCCACCGAGTTTTGCTTTTTTGAGCTCCAAAATACAAGAGATCTTCCAAAAAATTGGCAACCTCCGGATGTGCTCTTTCTATTCACTTTGCATCCCGCGAAGTCCAAAACCGAATACCCAAGTAACTCAAAGCTTGTTCCTCTAGGATACCATAATCCCATGGTAGGTGTGTACTTGAGGTATCTAAGTATCCTCTTTACGTCCTTCAAGTGAGACTCCTTTGTATTTGCTTGATAGCGTGCACACAAGCACACACTAAACATGATGTCCGGTCTTGAGCGCGATGAGATAGAGCAAAGAACCAATCATTGATTTATAGAGCTTGGTGTTCATCGGTTTTCCTTTCACATCATCATCCAAGGGTTTGCTTGTTGCCATAGGTGTATGCAAAGGCTTGCAATTTTCCATGTTTAATCTCTTGAGGAGGTCCTTGGTGTACTTTTCTTGATAGATGAAGTTCCCCTCTCTTAATTGCTTCACTTGAAAACCAGGGAACACATGCTACTCTCCAATCATTGAAATTTGGAATTCCCTTGCCATCATTTTCGAAACTCCTTATTGAACCTCTTATTGGTTGAGTCATAGATGATATCATCCACATAGATTTGGCACACAAGGAGATACTTCCCAACATGTCTTGTGAACAAGGTGCTATCAATGCTTCCAATCTTGAAACCATTCTTGAGAAGGAAGTTCCTCAAGTGTTCATACCATGTCCTTGGTGATTTATTGAGGCTATAGAGAGTTTCATCAATTTGTACACATGTCTTGGATGTTTAGGGTCCTCAAACCTCGGAGGTTCTTCCACATAGACTTTCTCATTAATCTTTCCATTCAAGAAGGCACTTTTGACATCCATTTGATAGAGTTTGAAGCCATTGTGTGATGCATAGGCAAATAAGATCTGAATCACTTCAAGATGAGCCACGGGAGAAAATGTTTCTTCAAAGTCAATTCCCGCCACTTGAGAATACCCCTTCGCCACTAGACAAGCCTTGTTCTTGACAATTGCCCCTTTTTCATCTTGCTTGTTCTTGAAGACCCACTTGGTGCCTCTCAACCAATTTCCACACTTTGCATCTCTTGAAGTTGTTCAATTCTTCTTGCATAGCCATTACCTACTTGTGATCATCCATAGCTTCATCAATTGTTATAGGCTTAGTCATGGAGACGAAAGAGTTCTCAATTGCAACATTTGCCTCCTCATCATTTCCTTCATTCACATAGTTGGGCTTGTATTCATTTCTCCTTGTCCTAACTGATGAGGACATCAATCCAATGGATACACACAACACTCCTCCAATTCTGGACTTGCAAGGTCCAATGACCAGAGCTCGTGCACGACGACTAAATTTAGAGGTGAGCTCGTTCCTACGTTCTTCGCTATATATTACTTTTTAGAATGGTTTGCTACCTAATGATTATTTTATGATTAGGAACCATGGAGAAGACTAGGAGGTGATGGGAGAAGGACTTGGGAACGTGGAGGACCAGCAAGGGCTTGGAAGCCAAGGTGGAGGCCCAATCAAAACCGACTTCGAGTCTGTTTTGGGACCCAGGACCAGTATCCACTAAAACGGACGCCCAGGACGCATACGGACTCGGATTTGGACGTTCTATATATGCACGGAAAGATAATGAGAAGTACTTTCCAATGCCGCCAGAATCATGTCAAAATTCATCCTGAGTTATCAGGATTCGTCAAAACAAGAGAGAGTCCAGAATCTGTGTCGGTGCTACGTCGCCTGTTTTTCGCCTTTGGGCTTTGTATCCAGTTGAGCCCAATTAGGGGCACATCTAGAGGGTCTTGCACGACCCTAGGGTCTTCATATACAGCTGCCATCACATCATTAGGGTTCGGGTTTTGCTTAGATTATTCTGTTCATAACAGTTTCACTGTCACATCAGTTTGTGAGACACCAACTTCGTGAGTTTAATCATACATCTACAATTGTGTTGCATTCTTTATTGCTCTTACTTGTGTTCTTGATTCGTAGGCAAGGATTAGCCTTCTCGGCGAGGTCAATCATCCTTGGACGGTTGATAACCAGAGGAGACGTTGTGCTGCGATTACGGGGTTTTTAACGTGTTGTTTAGAAGCCGGATCGATTTGTGTTTCGCCTCCGTCCAAATCAAGATTTACCAGAACCTTTTGGAAGATCGGGAACCCTTGTTTACATCAAGTGGTAATCAGAGCTTCAGGTGCATCGTCAGGTTTGCATTACCCTTTAGTTTTGTTTTCGTGTTCTTCCTATCATCCACAAAAAAGCCAAAAATATTTCCCCCCACCCATAACCATGTGTTTAGCCTTTATATATTTTAATTTCAGAGTCCGTAGTGTTGAGTTTGTGCCATAGTTCTTGTTTAGTCGCTGGTTTAGTTTGTGTTTTTATCGTCAGTAGTGTTTCCTTGCAACCCTAGCTGCCGTCCCCTCCACCATCCTCTGTTTTGTTCGGCTTTGTGTGCTAGGATTAATTGATCAACACGCCCATCCTAATCCCACCCTAAACCCACCCTCAACACCTCGAACCAATTCCCACAAATTCTACTTTCCGCTGCATCCATCCCTCCAAATAAATCCCTACCCGACCCCAAACCTGACTCTGGTTTCTCTCAAACCCCGGGTTGCTTCAAAACCGATTCCAACACACCTTTAGTAAAACGGCCATACTTTTCGCTCGGTAGTCCATTTTGGCGAAAGTTTTTACAGGAGCTTCGTGACTCGAAAAGGGGTCATAGCAAACGGCTAGAGGCCATTTGCCCTTCTCAAAAAAATTAAAAAAAATCGGGAAGATAAAGAAAAAATTATTTCAAGTTGAAACCCTACATTTTTTGAAACTTACAGAATTTCTGTAGGCCACATCCTTCCTCTGTTTGAGCTAAAATTTTCCATGAGTTCTCTCCCATTGCCACTGAGTTGGAGAAAAATATCAATAAAATAAAATAAAATAAAAGAAATTTCGGATTTCTACTAGTGCTCCATTTAGGCCCCTAGAATTTTGAGGTTTGGTTGTTTTACACCTAGCCCCCTGCTGTACTCTATTCTCCTTTCGCACTTGTTTCTGCCATTGCTATCACTACTATTCTAGAACATAGTTAGACCAGCAACTAAGGACAAGTTACTTGGGGCACTTATTCAGCTTTACTCTCTGTTTTTGATTTGTGTGCCACTCACATATGTATATTTGGCATTCCTAGCTCTACATATTTCTTTTGGACAGCACACAGATTATTTTGTGAGCCTTGCAATCGTGGAACACACCTCCCTAGTATCCTTTGCTCTTCTTTTTAGAACTTTGTAAGAGCTTCCTTTTGCTGTGTTGAGAGGCACCACTACTTAGTAGTTTTGTAGGGGTAAAATTCACTGTTTGTTTCCTGTTTTGGTGTTTGTGATGACAGGAAGCAATGGAGAGGGGGCTTCTCCCTCAAAATTTGATGAGTGCGTGAGCCAAAATCAGCTATAGAAGGCTTTACAAGCGGCTCAGAGTGATTTGGCAGAGACGATCACCAGGACCGTCATTGACGCGGTCACCAAGCTTCACCTGGGAGAAAACATTGAGCGGTTGGATAAGAGAGTCTCTAAGTTAACCGATCAGGTTATCGAGTTGGAGACCGCTCACAAGACCATCAACACCAACACCAACACCAACGACGTTGAAGATGACCATGATGCAGACACAGTGTATAAGGCTGATGGCACCGTGGATAGGTCAGCTACAAGGACCGCAACATTACAACGTTGTTTGCAACGTAACACTCAAGGTATGGGTGGTTTTCACAACAACAACCGTCGCCCACAAGGTAACCATGCTTCAGATGACCTGTGTGCTAAAATTAAGTTTTCAATTCCTTTGTTCTCGGGTCAGTATGATGATGATGCTTATCTTGATTAGATGACTATAGATCAAAAATTTAATGCCCACCTTGTTCCTGAACAACATAGAGTTAGACAAGCCACTAGTGAGTTTAAGGACTTTGCTATTGTTTGGTGGAGTGGCCTAGCTGCTGAAACTGATTGGCCTACTACTTGGGAAGAACTTAAGGTAGCAATGGGTGATTGTTTTGTTCCTCCTTCTTTTTATAGAGAGATTCATAATAAACTGCAGCGCTTAGATCAAGGAGATAAAACTGTTCAGGAGTACTTTAGTGAGCTTCAAAAGGGTTTGATTCGTTGTGCTGTAGTTGAAAAGTAGAGGATCAGATTTGCCGCTTTAATTTTGGTTTCCTTGATTATAAAGAATTTTATACCCTCAATCAGTGTTTCCAGTATGCTATGCTTGCAGAGAAAGGATCACAGGGACTTTTCCAGGCTTTTGAGGAGTACAGCAAGTTCAGGACTTTCTACCCACCACGGCCAACGGGGACTTCGAGGCTGCCCAGGCCATCTTTCCGGCCACCCCCACCAGCAGCTGGCAAGGGAACCAGTGTTGTTTCTGCAGCACCAAGATCAGCCCCTGCACCTTCTATGCGCTCAGGTAAAAATTCTGTGCAGGTACCAGCTAGTAGTGCCTCCTCTGTTGCTTTGACAAGACGCACTATAGGGATTCAGTGCCACCGCTGCCATGGTTTTGGTCATGTGCAGAAAGATTGCCTAAGTAGGCGGGCATATGTGGTGACAGACGATAGCGGTTACATGAGCACCTCCGATGTGGAGGATGAGGAGGAGGATGTCGCTGCCACCAGTGGCGACCTCGTCCTTGGAGACGGAGACACCACAGGCTACATGAATATTATTATGCAGCGTGTGCTTAGCACACAAATCCAGCAGCCCAAGACGATGCAGCGACATAACTTGTTCTAGATTTTCTTCGTCATTAAGAACCGTCGAGCACGTGTCATCATTGATGGAGGAAGCTACAACAATTTGGTAGGTTCTGATGTGGCTAAGAAGCTTGATTTGACCACACACCCCCATCCACATCCATACTACATTCAGTGGTTAAATGACTCTGGAAAAGCTAAGGTAACATAAACTTGCAGAGTTCCGTTTTCTATTGGTTCTTATGTGGATTCTGTTGATTGTGATGTTGTACCCATGCAAGCATGTTCACTTTTATTGAGTAGACCTTGGGAATTTGATAATGATGTTGTACACCACCGTAAAAGTAATAAGTACACTTTTATGTATAAAGAAACTAAAATTACTTTGTTACCAATGACCCCTGCTGAAATTCAGCAACTTGTTAATTCTGATTCTTCACCTAGTAATTTTAATGATTCTTCAAGTTCTAAGGGTGCTGGAATTAAATTACAAGGTCGTTCATATCTTGCAATAAAATCTGAGCTTGCTGAAATTTCTGCTGATGATGATATTTGCTATGCTTTGATATGCAAACAAGCTTTGTTTTTGCTTGATAATATTGCTTCTAGTACTTTGCCTCCTGCTGTCACTAACCTTTTACAGGAGTATGAGGATGTTTTTCCAGCTGAGATACCCCCGGAATTACCACCTTTGAGAGGGATTGAGCACTAAATTGATTTGATTCCGGGTGCTACTTTACCAAACCGTGCTGCTTATAGGACCAACCCTGAGGAGACTAAGGAGATACAACGACAAGTCCAAGACCTTTTGGATCGTGGGTATGTTCGTCAATCACTTAGTCCTTGTGTTGTTCCTGTATTTTTGGTTCCTAAGAAAGATGGTACTTGGCGTATGTGTGTAGATTGTAGAGCCATTAATAACATTACTATTAGGTATCGTCATCCTATTCCTATGCTAGATGACATGCTTGATGAGTTATATGGTGCTATAATTTTCACTAAAATTGATTTGCGTAGTGGCTACCATCAAATTAGAATGAAACATGGAGATGAATGGAAAACAACTTTCAAAACCAAATTCGGGTTGTATGAGTGGTTAGTAATGCCTTTTGGTTTAACTAATGCACCTAGTACTTTCATGTGTTTGATGAATGAGGTTTTAAGAGCTTTCATTGGAGTCGTTTACTTTGATGATATCTTGATTTATAGCAAATCCATGGATGATCATATGATTCATTTGTGTGCTGTTTTTGATGCTTTGCGAGCTGCACGTTTATTTGGTAACCTTGAGAAGTGCACCTTTTGCACGAATCGAGTCTCTTTTGTTGGCTATGTTGTGACTCCACAGGGAATTGAGGTGGATGAGGCGAAGATTGAAGCCATAAAGAGCTGGCCTCTACCAAAAACTATCACACAGGTGAGGAGTTTTCTTGGTCTTGCAGGTTTCTACCGCCGCTTTGTCAAAGATTTCAGCACCATCGCTGTACCATTGCATGAGTTGACAAAGAAGCACGTCGAGTTCCGTTGGGGTAAGGTATATCATGAGGCTTTTAATGCTTTGAAGGACAAACTTACACATGCACCATTGCTGCAACTACCTAATTTTGATAAGACTTTTGAGCTTGAATGTGATGCTAGTGTTATAGGCATTAGTGGTGTTTTGATGCAAGATGGTAAACCTGTTGCATACTTTAGCAAAAAAATTACTGGGCCTGTTTTGAATTGCTCCACTTATGATAAGGAATTATATGCTCTTGTACATTCCTCAGAGATGTGGCGTCATTATTTGTTGCCCAAAGAATTTGTTATTCATTCGGATCATGAATCCCTTAAGTATATTCGCTCACAATGTAATTTGAACTGTAGACATGCTAAATGGGTTAAGTTTATTGAGTCTTTTTCTTATATTATTAAACATAAGAAAGGGAAGGATAATGTGACTAGGCGCTATACTTTGTTGTCTCAACTTGATTGTAGAATTTTTGGACTTGAGGCAATTAAAGAACAATATGCTGATGATGCTGATTTTAAGGATGTAATGCTGCAATGTAAAGAAGGTCGTGCTTGGAACAAATTTGTGTTGAATGATGGATTCTTGTTTAGAGCTGACCGCCTATGCATTCCAGTTGGTTACGTTCATCTTTTATTGTTGCAGGAGGCGCATGGAGGTGGATTGATGGGTCATTCTGGTGCTAAGAAGATGGAGGATATTTTGGCCACACACTTCTTTTGGCCAAGGATGAGGAAAAATGTTGAGCGCTTTGTTGCTCGCTGCACTACATGTCAAAAAGCTAAGTCTCGTTTGAATCCACATGGTTTATACATGCCATTTCCTGTTTCTTCTATTTCTTGGGCGGATATTTCTATGGACTTTGTTTTAGGACTGCCTAGGACTACGAGGGGGAACGATAGCATTTTTGTTGTTGTGGATCATTTTTCTAAGATGTCACACTTTATACCATGTCATAAGACCGATCATGCTAGTCATATTGCTGACCTTTTTTTCAAAGAAATTGTACGTTTGCATGGTATGCCTTGTACTATTGTTTCAGATCATGATGCAAAATTCTTGAGTCACTTTTGGCACTCACTTTGGAATAAGTTGGGTACTAAATTGTTGTTTTCTACAACTTGTCACCCACAAACTGATGGACAAACTGAGGTTGTGAACCGCACTTTAGGGACTATGTTGAGAGCTATATTGAAGAAAAATTTAAAGAAATGGGAAGAATGTTTGCCTCATGTTGAGTTTGCTTATAATCGGGCAACACATTCTACTACCAAGGTAAGTCCCTTCAAGGTAGTGTCTGGTTTTGATCCCCGTACTCCACTTGATATACTTCCTCTACCTATTAATAAGAGAGTTCATGTTGATGCTAAGGAGCGTGCTGAATTTATTTTGCAAATACATGAGAACACTAGACTTAGCATTGAAAAGATGAATGAAAAGTATAAAATTGCTGGTAGTAAAGGTAGAAAGGAAATAAAGCTTGATGTAGGAGAATTAGTGTGGTTACACTTGAGGAAGGATAGATTTCCAGAATTGAGAAAGTCTAAATTAATGCCTAGAGCTGATGGTCCTTTCAAAATAATTGAGAAGATTAATGATAATGCATACAAACTTGAGTTGCCTCCCGAGTTCGGGGTGAGTCCTACTTTTAACATTTCAGATTTGAAACCATACTTGGGAGAAGAGGATGAGCTTGAGTCGAGGACGACTCCACTTCAAGAGGGGGAGGATGATGAGGACATCACTCCTATGGATACAGACAACACTCCTCCAATTCTGGACTTGCAAGGTCTAATGACTAGAGCTCGTGCACGACAACTAAATTTAGAGGTGAGCTCATTCCTACGTTCTTTGCTATATGTTACTTTTGAGAATGGTTTGCTACCTAATGATTATTTTATGATTAGGAACCATGGAGAAGACCAGGTGGTGATGAGAGAAGGACTTGGGAACGTGGAGGACCAGCAAGGGCTTGGAAGCCAAGGTGGAGGCCCAATCAAAATCGACTTTGAGTCTGTTTCGGGGCCCAGGACCAGTATGCACTAAAATGGACGTCCAGGACGCATACAGACTAGGATTTGGACGTTCTACATATGCATGGAAAGCTAAGGAGAAGAATTTTACAATGCCGCTAGTCTCATATCAAAACTCATCCGGAGTAATCAGTAATAGTCGAAACAAAAGAGGATTCAGAATCTGTGTCGGTGCTACGTCGCCTGTTATTGGCCTTTGGCCTTTGTATCCAGTTGAGCCCAATTAGGGGCGCGTCCAGAGGGTCTTGCATGACCCTAGGGTCTTCATATACAGCCACCATCGAACCATTATGGTTTGGATTTTGCTTAGATTATTCTGTTCATAACAGTTTTGCCGTCACATCGGCTTGTGAGACCTCAACTTCGTGAGTTTAATCATACATCTGCAATTGTGTTGCATTCTTCATTGTTCTTGCTTGTGTTCTCAATTTGCAGGCAGGGATTAGCCTTCTCGGCGAGGTCAATCATCCTTGGACGGTTGATAACCAGAGGAGACGTTGTGCTGCGATTACGGGGTTCTAAACGTGTTGTTTAGAAGCCGGATCGATTTGTGTTTCGCCTCCGTCCAAATCAAGATTTACCAGAACCTTTTGGAAGATCGGGAACCCTTATTCACATCACTAACACCTTGATATGGAGTCCCAATGATCAAGTCACGTGTGTGATCCTTGTTGTTGGCTTTGGGTCTAGGATGTTCTTCTTAAGTGGGAGGAGCTCTAGGTAAAGTATCTTGTGCATCATGGATTGCTTGCTCTCTTGAGATATGAGTGTCTTGGATTCTTAGTGAGGTGGGGGAATCGCTCATATGCTTTATTTTCTTGGAACTAGAACTTGGAGTGGATGAGGAAGTATCATGTGAAGAGCTTGGAGAAGTGGCTCGAGGTGAAATATGTGGGGAGGCTTGTGGCTCACTTCTCACTTGGGTTTCCTCATGGGTGGGTGGATGCACTCTCAATGAATCTTGGGAGGAGCTAGTCGGTGTGTCAATGGCATCTTGGGTTTGTTCTTGCACCTCGGAGGCAGAGGTTGGTTGAGGTGATGGAGTTGAGAGCTCACCAATATCGTCATCATTAACCTCATGGGGTAAAACCTCGCCCACAGGCATGTTTCTCATAGCTTCTGTTATTGGTTCATCTTCAATATTCACGTCATGAAATTCATCTTCCTTTTGATACCCCTTTGACTCATCAAATTGGACATCATAAGATACCTCCACACATCTTGTGGCTGAGTTGTAGACCCGATATGCCTTAAAAGTTCCTGAATACCCAACAAGAATGTCTTCATCAGTTCTGCTCTCAAATTTCCCGGGCTTCCTCCTCTTCTTGAGAATGTAGCAAGTGCAGTCAAAGACCCAAACATAGAAAACATTGGGTTTCCGTCCAACCAATAGCTCATATGGTGTCTTCTTCAACAACCGGTGAAGATAGACACAGTTTGAGGTATAGCAAGCTGTGTTGATTACTTCAGCCCAAGACCTCTCATGAGTTCCATACTCATCCAACATGTCACGAGCAAGGGTGATGAGTGTCTTGTTCTTTCTCTTCACTACTCTGTTCTGCTCAAGAGTATATGTAGCAGAGAATTCATGCTTGATCCCTTTCTTGTCACAATATTCCTCCACTGTTGTGTTCATGAACTCAGTCCCATTGTCACTCCTTATCTTCATAAGGCTAGCCTTGAATTCATTCTTTGCTCTCCTTGCAAACTTCCTGAAGATGTCACATGCTTGAGACTTGTCCACAAGAAAGAAAGTCCAAGTGTATCTTGTGAAGTCATCCATAATCTCCAAGCAATATAGATTCCCTCCCAGACTCTTGTAATGTGTTGGCCCAAACAAGTCCATGTGCAAGAGCTCTAGAGGATAAGATGTAGACATGAATGACTTGGTGGGGTAAGATGATGCAACTTGCTTTCCAGCCTAACAAGCACTACATAGTCTGTCCTTCTCAAAGGTGACATCCTTGATTCCTTCAACTAGATTCCTCTTGACCACTTTTCTGAGTTGATTCATTCCAACATATGCTAGTATTCTATGCCACAACCATCCCTTTGTTGCCTTAGTGAATAGGCAAGTACTTGGTGGCATGTTGCTTGATTTGAACTCCGTGACATACAAGTTCCCATGTCTCGCTCCATGAAATACTAGCCCTTTCTTTGCATTCTCAATTAAAGCACCATCCTCATCAAATGTGCACACGAATCCCATGTCATAGAGTTGACCAATAGACAGGAGGTTGAAATTCAGGGTTTCCACAAGAAAGACCTTGGAGAGATGGAGGTCCTCGGTAATGGCCATCTTGCCTGATCCTCTAACTCTCCCTTTTGAGTTATCCCTGAAAGTCACCTTCTCACTGTCTTCGTCTTCATCAATGTTGGTGAACATGGTTGGCTTCCCGGTCATATGTTGGGTGCACCCACTATCGAGTATCCAATGGGTGCCTCCACTCTTGTAGTTGACCCTAGTAGTAGCCATAAGACAAGCACTAGAGGAAGAAGGTTTAGTATCCAAAGCATTTCTCAATTGACTTGCACTAACCTCATCACGATGCACTATGAGACCATCCTCATAATTAGGGATCCTTCCAACTCCCTCTTGAAGTCTTCTCCTTATAGGATAGTAAGGAGCATGATACCTCCATTGTCCATTACCATCCCCCATGTGTATGTCATCGAGGTCGATGTAGTGGTGGGGAGGATCATAGAGGCCCATGATGTGCTAAGGCACGTGTCCCACTTGTGAGTGAAGCACAAGTATCATCTCCATGGCCCTCTCAACTGAGAGCTCATATGTTCTCTCGATCACCTCCTCAAGTAAGAAACCCCTCTCAGGAGTTGTGATTTGTAAGAGGAGCCTACAATCACTTCATATGATGGGATCCTCCGAAGACCTTTGAAGGAGTTTATCCTGAACACAAGATCATAAATGCTAAAGAGAGTCTCACAAAGATCATCATCCGGATTCCTCACAAATTCATAAAATTGAAAGAAGAGATCCTGTTGTTGAGCTCGACGAAGATGCCAAAGTTGATCTTATGGTGGAGGAGGTGGAGGCACGGAGCTGTAGTGGTGAGGTCGATCATCTCAAGTGATCATGTGAGCATCGTGGTTGGCGATCCTCTCACACTAATGCATGGTCCATCCGAAGTGCTTGGAGTAAAAGTAGGAATGACACTTGGGGTAGAGCTTGATGAAGTGCCTGATAAAGAGCTTGGTGTAGATCCTTCCATGAGCCATGACCCGGCCCCGAATGGGATGACACCCCAACTCAATATGGTCACTACTCAAGGCAGTTAAGCCCTATGATGAGCACTGGGCTCTGATACCACTTGAAAGGATCAAGTGATCGAGAGGGACAGAGGGTGAATCGGGAACTCAAACTATGTACCTAATTTGTCAATTACTAAAACCGACCACTCAAACAACTCCTACACAATTCTAGTGGTGAACACACTAGCAAGATAATCCTATGAAAGGAAGAACAACCTAAGCAAACTAGTGGATCACACACAAGGGCCAATCAACTCCTATGCAAGCTAGTAATCAAAGACAAGAAGAAGCACACAATAAGCTAGCAATGGAGCCTACTCATGCAAAGCTACTAGATCAATAAGTACAAGATAAGCACACAAGAATGAGTGGCATGATACAAAGTAGGGTGATATATCAAGCCAAAGCAACTCCTAAACATGCTAGTGATCAAGTGAAAACAAAGCACAACTAGCAAGTAAAGAAGCCAATTCATGCAAGTCTACAAGGTAATCAACTAGTGCAAGGTAAGCACACAAGCATGAATAGCACGGTATGTAAATGCAGAAACTAAGGCGTCATAGTAAGGAGAAGGTCAAGGAATGCTCATGATTTTTTTCTGAGATCACGGAAGGATGGCGCCTTCCCCTACTCCTCGTTGGACCACTGCCGCCGGAGTGTTGGTCTCTCCCGCCACCAATGTGGAGTTCTTGCATATGAGCATGCAATCACTCCCGGAGTGAAGACACGGTTGCGTCACCACTGCCACCAAGGCACAAGCTCGCCTCCCTCAAGAACTTGCTGGACTCCCCAAGCCGACATGGGTGCTCACTAGTGATGCCCCTTTCACAAGCGGGCTCAAACCGGATACAAACATGTGACTACCTTCACAACTGATCACGATAGGCTCGATCACCAACACCTAACCGGTCTAGGTCTCACCATAGACCAAGAGTAACAACCTAGATCACACCCTCATGGACACCCTAGCCTTAGATGTGCAAGATGCTCTTGTTACTCTCACTAGCACTCTCAAGATCTGCAATATCTCCTCCTAGTGCTCTCCTCTTTTCCTCTTGGCTCTCACCAAATGCTCCAAGCTATTCCACTAGCCAAGAGAGGTCTCCAAGACCCCAGCAACGAGGTTATATAGGCTTCCAACCTTCAACTAGCCGTTGCTCCATGAAATCAGCATTCTAGGCGTACTAACCAGAATGTCCCGTTACTGCAGATCCAGCTCCAATGGCTCTGCCCACTACTGATCCTCGTACTGACCGGACCGTTCGGTCAGACTTTCTCTCTCTATTCCAGAGAGCATCCATTTCTGCACTTCTCTGTTCCCAGCAACCTCCATACAGAGCGGACCGTCTGGTCCGTAGACTAGACCATCCGGTCTCTACAGGTCTTCGCGCTGACAAATTTCCTCGCAGACTTCTCTCTGGTCTCCTAGTGACCGTAAAGTCCGGTCTTGTCTGTTCCCTCTATCCGGTCACTACATCCAGAAGCTGAAACCCCTCGTCCTCGCTTGACTTCGTTTCCCGGCTTCTTCGAGTAGCTCTTTGGCTTCTCCACTATCACCTAGTGCTTGTGATTTCACCGAGCATCATGCACATCACCGACTAATCGTGACCTCAGAGACATGACCTAGACCCTCTTGATAGTCCGGTTTTTTCTAAGGACTCAAAGCCCTAACAACTAGACAACTGTTGGTCATAATTACGCACCCACTAATATACCGCAAGAGGACGGTGTATAGTTGTAGCTCTTTTTCCCTCAGAGTATTCCAAAGTTATCGAATCCACAGGGAACGAGCGGAACTAATACTATTAAAGGGTTACTAACAAATTGCAATGGTTTGGTTGGTGTGAATGATGACGGTGAGAAAGTGGAAGGTGGATGTTATTGAAGAGGTAACAGGATGATGAAGGATTCTCTACTTAGGATTGGTTCACTAGCATGCGACCTTATTCTTATCAACTCGAGTGATGACTCTAATATTCTACAAGACATGGTGGTTTCGTTCACCCCGGCTGTCACTACAGAGGCTATTAGCTCCCCACTGGTTTCTTGCACTATGTAATGGGCAAAAGTGTATTGGCCGATAAACTAATGAAAGGGATAGATAGATATGCAATAAAGTTCATCACATAGATTAAATTCATCGAGAGAGTATCAACAAGTATGAGAGTTACATGACCAGATCCCCGCACCAGAGAAGAGAATATGAGACTACTCACTCATCCTTCCGCTAGACATAGCAGAGGGGTAAGAAATAGCGCTGGAACGCGCACGAGCCGATCGGCGCAAACATCGCGCTGATCGGCGCGACCTCCCTTCTGGTGGATCTCGTCGTTGTTGACCAATCTCCGCCGCCAATATCCTGGAACCCTAGTTCTGATAATTGATTCTCGCGATCGCCGTCCCTCCTTGGTCTCTCCTTGGCTCTTGATAATTATCTTCCTTTTATACTCGACGAGATTAGGTCAACTTCCACCGACTCTAACTCATACTGGGCTGGGCCTTCGTCTTTCCTGGACCGAATCGTGTTTTCGTCATCTTCCCCGGCTGCGCCGATCGGCATAGGCCCGTGCCGATCGACGCGGCTCCGCATCTGGCCCATCTTCGTTACTCTTTAGTTCTTTATCCATAATTGCCCTGTTTTACACCTGTTTCCTGCGATTACATCCAAAACAGAACAACTACAAATATATGCAAATATGGGGCTAATTGTTAGTCCAAACCATCAAATTAAGACGCAAAACATCCCTTTTTGGTAGATAAAATGGGCGTCTAGAAACCACCAACAACAACTGTTCCCAACACTTGCTCTATAGCTTTTCCTCAGCCTTGATCCATCTCCATCAACCCTTGGACTCCGTCAAGCTCATCAAGCCTCCATGCTTGTGGTCATTGTCATCCATCGCCAAGGCAACCATCTACAATTATCATAGAGTAGAAAAGGTTTCCTACATGCACAACACTCGTGTAGGCATTAGTCATATTTCATGTTTGTCATTCATCACCAAAACATTCATACCTTAGGGTGACCTTAATGGTCATGATCCTTACATACAGTTTCAAGATTGTTTTGAGAAACAATAGCTGAAACAACTTTAGAAGAATGTGCTGGTGAAACAGGAATAACAGGAGCGATCACATCATCCTTGCTTCCCTCTTTCTTCTCTCTCAAAATAATAGAAATAGAACCAATTTTAAAAACTGAACTATTTAGATCATTAGAAGCTGTTACAGATGTATTATGAGCAACAATTTTCTGACTGTTGACAGCAACATCATTCTCTCCCTCTTGAAGCAAAGTTGTTATAGAAGTACTATGTGCAACAATTTTCTGACCGTTAATAGCAACACCATTCTCTCCCTCTTGAAGCAAAGTTGTCCTCGGCTTTGAGG
Organism: Eleusine indica; assembly: GCA_030378355.1. Taxonomy (NCBI): domain Eukaryota; kingdom Viridiplantae; phylum Streptophyta; class Magnoliopsida; order Poales; family Poaceae; genus Eleusine; species Eleusine indica. The sequence continues at coordinate 56,252,646 of CM059494.1, forward strand.
TAATTGCAGCAGTCTTTTTCTTCACTTTCATACTACCCAATACCTCAGCATTAATAGCATTCTCAAGCATTGGTTTGAGAACATGATGAACTCCCTTGTGCACAAATGAATACTTTTTGAAGCGGCCACTATGAGTAGCATCCAGATCAAACTGCCATGGTTGACCCAATAATAAATGGCACACACTCATCAGTGCAACATCACAATCAACAGTCACATAATTTCCCACAGAAAATTGTACTCTAGCCTTATGAGTGATTTTCAGTGTACCACTTCGATTCATCCATTGCATATAACGTGGTGTAGGAAGTCTCCGAGTCGGCAAAGATAGAGCATGCACATCATCTGAACTAATGGTGTTTGTGAAAATACCACCATCAATAATTACTTTGCATACCTTACCTTGAATTGTGCACGCAGTCTGAAATACACTAGCACGCTGCCCCTTCAACAACAGTGCCATCCTGTTGCACTTCGCACGCCAACATTGACCATCCATTTGAGGCATAACTGATATCACCAACCTGAGGTTCAGTACCAACATCACAAAGAGATCTCACTGCCTTCTTCTCAGGAGAAAAAGAAATATCATCACCTCAATCAGTACTTCTCTGCTCTTGATGATTTATATCAGCAACTTTAATATCGGATTGAGTACCACAAGAAGCAATAGGATGCAGCCCAGATGGCAAATAAAAATCCGCACTCCCATATATAATAGGCTGGTCAAGCACTTCACTAATTACAAATAAATCATCAAGAGCAATAGTAACAATTGGCTCGATAGGTGGATATTCTCGAAGAGCAACAGTAACAACCTTTTCTAGGGAATCAAGAGAATAAATAAATTTTTGTTGCAACACAAATGTCATATCTTCCCATGTACGACAAGGGTCATCCACATGAAGCCACCATAGCAAAACATCTTTATCAAATGTCTCTTCTGCATAATACAGCTTGGTGACTGAATTAAAACCACGACCCCCGAAAAAAAATTCTCCATCGCATCTTGCCAATCAAAATATTTAAGAGGACGTGTTTCTAGAGATAGCTTTGGCATAAATTTCATTTCCTCGAGCAAATAAAGTTGATCCATCTTAAATCAGTAGCAACAATTGCAGAAGTACCGTGAGCAACCTAGCAAACTAATACCACCTAATAAATCAGTAGGAACAGTCAGACTAGAGTTAGCATGCCTAGTCCAGCTTGGAGTCCGGCTCGTGTGTTGTGCCTGCTCCCAATTAAAAACAGCCAGAGTCGGCCATGTACGAGAGGAGGTTTTAGGTTAATTATTATCGGGTGTTTTCTTTCTATCACTCCATCCAGGGAGACGCTGATCCCATCTGGTATGGAGATTTCAATCCAATCCACCAAGGATTGTGTGGTTGCATGATCACGAAATCACTTTCCTGGGTGCTTATTCTGGTTCCTCTTCGAGTCTTCTTCTCTAATTTACTTGTGGTAAGATAAAGGTAGATAAAATTGCACGCATTGAATTTTTTATTGGTTCTTATAAGGATTGTGCAGATTTTGATATAGTGCCTATGCAAGCGTGTCATTTGTTATTGAGTAAGTCTTGGATTTCTACAAATAATGCTTTGCACAATACCATTGCCAATAGCTATTTATTTAAATACAATGGTAGAAGAGTTACTCTTAAACCTATGTCTGCTGCTGAAATTTTAGAAGAGCATCAACAAAGACTTGAGAGAAGAAAGAATGAACCATTTAGGAAAGAATGGACTATTTCAAATGTTGCAACACTTACATCAAAATCTGAATTAGATGATGAACATATTTCCTTGCCTCTTGTTGCAACTAATACATTTCAGGGTCTACACAAAGAAGAGGATAGTGTGAAAGATGAAGAACATGTTGTTGCTTCAGGTAAGAGCTTTCTTGATGTGATGAATTGTTCCAACAATCTTGTTGTATTGGAACCTTGTCTTGATTTGCCTTTGCCACAAGTTGATTTATCTACTGATCCTTGTGATAAAGAGGAGTTGTGTGCCACTGCTTCACTTATACCTTTGCCACAACAAATGAACAAGATTGATGTTTTTGCTTATGATTCACCTACTAGTGCTGAAATAAAACATTTGATTTTAATAACATGTGAAAAGAATGAGCAGAAATTATTGTCTTCTCTAAATACTTTAGGTTATACTAAATTTGATGTTCTTTGTGATCTAAATACCGTGGAGAAGCAAATCTTTTCTCAAACTGAATTGCCTTTACTAACAAGAAACAAATTTTATGCTATAGGAAACTATGATCATAGAGGTGTATTTATGGTGCATAAAGTTTATATTTTCTCAAACATGAATACTCCTTGTGTTGTACAACCAAATGATGAACTAGAAAACTGCAATAACAATTACCATGTCATGTCATGTTGTGTTTTTAAGATCACATATTTTCCATCTTGTCATAAGAGTGAGAATGACGTTCATATTGCTGAGCAAGTTTTCAAAGAGGTCATTAATTTGCATGGCATGCCTTCTATTATGGTTTCACATTGTGATGATAATTTTCATAACACATATAAACACGAGGTGCATTCCAAGTTTGGGAATAGTTCTATATTTTATATTTCAGATTTGAGACCACTATTGGGAGAAAGAGATGGGATCGAGTCGAGGACGACTCTAATTCAAAAGGGGGAGAATGATGAGTATATCACACTCATGGATACACACAACACTCCTTCAACTAAGATGAAAGTTCATGTGCATCACCTGAATTTACAGGTGAGATCGTTTCTAATATTTTTATTATGTGATTTTGAGAATAGATTGCTACCTAATGAATTAATTGTTGTTAGAAACCATGGAGATGATGATGAGATAGCTGGAGAGGTGATTGGAGACGTGATGGGCCAGCAAGGACGTCCAAGCCAAGGTGGAGGCCCAATCAAAACCGACTTCGAGTCTGTTTCGGAGCCCAGGACCAGTCTGCACTAAAACGGACACCCAGGACGCATACGGACTCGGATTTGGACGTTCTATATATGCCTGGAAAGATAACGAAAAAAATTTCCAAGCCAACCGGTCCCATGTCAAAATTCTTCCCGAGCCGTCGGCAATCGCGGAAACAAATTGACTTCCAGAATCTGTCCTGGTGCTGCGACACCGTAATCGGTCTTTGGGCCACGTAACGAGTTGAGCCCACTTAGGGCTGCGTCCAGGGGGTCTTGCACGACCCTAGGGTCCTCATATACAGCCACCGACTCTTCATTAGGGTTTGGGTTTTGCTTAGATCAATTCTGTTCATAGACAGTGTCGCCGTTCATCGGTTTGTGAGACCCCAACTTTGAGAGGTTAATCATACATCTGCAATTGTGTTGCATTCTTCGTTGTTCTTGCTTGTGTTCTTGATTCGCAAGCAGGGATTAGCCTTCTCGGCGAGGTCAATCGTCTTTGGACGGTTGATAACCAGAGGAGACGTCGTACTGCGATTGCGGGGTTTAGAACGTGTTGTTCTGAAGCTGGATCGATTTGTGTGTCGCCTCCGATCAAATCAACTTACCAAGAACCTTTCGGAAGATCGGGAACCCTTGTCCACATCAAGTGGTAATCAGAGCTTCAGGTACACCGTTAGGTTCGCCCTTATCCTTGTTATTTTATTCAATCCTAGAGTCCAGAAAATTACCCTATAAAAATATTTATTCGTCGTGTTTCCGCTGTCCTACACCCCCCTTGTGCCTTGCAAGTTTCAGTTTAGTTTGCTGCTCTGAATCTTAGTGCCTACAAGGTCATTGTGTTGTTGGTCTAGTACTTGTTCTTTGGTCTTGTTTGAGTCGTGTGTGTCCTTGTTCATAGACAATCAAGAAAAAAAAAATCAGATTGTTGCACACGTTGAAAGAATAGTACTGCTAGAATTGTTTGCACTAAATATTTATTTAACATCTAGCCTTCTACTTTTTGTGTGCAAAAGAAACTTAGAGTGTTTTCTGTTGCATGTTGTTCCTTGAGTCAAGAGAGTGCTGCACGTTGTTGCATATGAGAATTGTCAGTTCAGTTCTACATGTACATCTATTCCTTACGTAAAGAGTGAGAAAAAGAAAGCTTAGGTTTTTCCTTTGTGGTATAAAGTTCGCAACTCTTGCTGAAGTTCTATGTCAAAAAAATCATGAAAGAAGTAAGAGGCAAAGAGGTGCTGAAAAAAAAATAAGAAGAAAAAGCCGCACCTATAACAAAAGAAAAAAACGAAATGAGAAGAGGAAAAAAATTCAGAATTGCTTGCAACCTTTGTGTCCTTTGTTGAGCCATTTGCTTGCTTGCTTGAACTAGGTCCGAGACAAGTTTAGGCCAGTGACATAGACTAGTTTGAGACTATTATTTAGTTTTGCAATTTCTAAATTGCAATTTTGCTAATCCTTGCTACTATAAATTGCCTACCTAGCTCCATACATATCCTTCTGAATAGGCACAGATCTTTGGACCCTCGCAATCGTCGGATCACACTCTTCAAGGTATCCTCTGTTTTGCTACTAAGAATCTTGTAAGAACTCAGTTAGATGCTGTCATTTGCTTGTTGAGAGTTTCCACCGTGATCAAACAGTGGTGATAGGAAAATATACTCTTGTGTGTTTTCTTATTTTCTATTAACAATGACAGGTTACAACACTGATGGTGATGAGTCGATAGTGTCAAATGAGGTTGATACAAGTGTTGTAGCACAATGAGTGTGTAGTTCTCAAATGGAGAAAGTAGAGCAAAATCAAATGAACAACTTGTTTCAGACTCACTTTGTTGTGAAGGATCGACGTTGTCGTGTCATCATTGATGGAGAGAGTAGCAACAACATCGCAAGCTTGGAATTGGTCGAGAAGCTCAGCTTGACCACACAGCCACACCCATGTCCATACTACATCCAATGGGTAAATTCTTGTGGTAAGATAAAGGTAGATAAAATTGCACGCATTAAATTTTTTATTAGTTCTTATAAGGATTGTGCAGATTTTGATATAGTGTCTATGCAAGCGTGTCATTTGTTATTGAGTAAGTCTTGGATTTCTACAAATAATGCTTTGCACAATATCATTGCTAATAGCTATTCATTTAAATACAATGGTAGAAGAGTTACTCTTAAACCTATGTCTGCTGCTGAAATTTTAGAAGAGGATCAACAAAGACTTGAGAGAAGAAAGAATGAACCATTTAGGAAAGAATGGACTATTTCAAATGTTGCAACACTTACATCAAAATCTGAATTAGATGATGAACATATTTTCTTGCCTCTTGTTGCAACTAATACATTTCAGGGTCTACACAAAGAAGAGGATAGTGTGAAAGATGAAGAACATGTTGTTGCTTCACGTAAGAGCTTTCTTGATGTGATGAATTGTTCCAACAATCTTGTTGTATTGGAACCTTGTCTTGATTTGCCTTTGCCACAAGTTGATTTATCTACTGATCCTTGTGATAAAGAGGAGTTGTGTGCCACTGCTTCACTTATACCTTTGCCACAACAAATAAACAAGATTGATGTTTTTGCTTATGATTCACCTACTAGTGCTGAAATAAAACATTTGATTTTAATAACATGTGAAAAGAATGAGCAGAAATTATTGTCTTCTCTAAATACTTTGGGTTATACTGAATTTGATGTTCTTTGTGATCTAAATACCGTGGAGAAGCAAATCTTTTCTCAAACTGAATTGCCTTTACTAACAAGAAACAAATTTTATGCTATAGGAAAATGTGATCATAGAGGTGTATTTATGGTGCATAAAGTTTATATTTTCTCAAACATGAATTCTCCTTGTGTTGTACAACCAAATGATGAACTAGAAAACTGCAATAACAATTACCATGTCATGTCATGTTTTTCTAGTGTTTTTAAGATCACATATTTTCCATCTTGTCATAAGAGTGAGAATGACGTTCATATTGCTGAGCAAGTTTTCAAAGAGGTCATTAATTTGCATGGCATGCCTTCTATTATGGTTTCACATTGTGATGATAATTTTCATAACACATATAAACACGAGGTGTATTCCAAGTTTGGGAATAGTTCTATATTTTATATTTCAGATTTGAGACCACTATTGGGAGAAAGAGATGGGATCGAGTCGAGGATGACTCTAATTCAAAAGGGGGAGAATGATGAGTACATCACACTCATGGATACACACAACACTCCTTCAACTAAGATGAAAGTTCATGTGCATCACCTGGATTTACAGGTGAGATCGTTTCTAATATTTTTATTATGTGGTTTTAAGAATAGATTGCTATCTAATGAATTAATTGTTGTTAGAAACCATGGAGATGATGATGAGATAGCTGGAGAGGTGATTGGAGACGTGATGGGCCAGCAAGGACGTCCAAGCCAAGGTGGAGGCCCAATCAAAACCGACTTCGAGTCTGTTTCGGAGCCTAGGACCAGTCTGCACTAAAACGGACACCCAGGACGCATACGGACTCGGATTTGGACGTTCTATATATGCCTAGAAAGATAACAAAAAGAACTTTCCAACCCAACCGGTTCCATGTCAAAATTCTTCCCGAGCCGTCGGCAATCGCGGAAACAAATCAACTTTCAGAATCTGTCCTGGTGTTGCGACACCGTAATCGGTCTTTGGGCCATGTAACGAGTTGAGCCCACTTAGGGCTGCGTCCAGGGGGTCTTGCATGACCCTAGGGTCCACATATACAGCCACCGCCTCTTCATTAGGGTTTGGGTTTTTCTTAGATCAATTCTGTTCATAAACAGTGTCTCCGTTCATCGGTTTGTGAGACCCCAACTTTGAGAGTTTAATCATACATCTGCAATTGTGTTGCATTCTTTGTTGTTCTTGCTTGTGTTCTTGATTCGTAGGCAGGGATTAGCCTTCTCGGCGAGGTCAATCGTCTTTGGACGGTTGATAACCAGAGGAGACGTCGTGCTGCGATTGCGGGGTTTAGAACGTGTTGTTCTGAAGCCGGATCGATTTGTGTGTCGCCTCCGACCAAATCAACTTACCAAGAACCTTTCGGAAGATCGGAAACCCTTGTCCACATCAGGCAGGCACTACTGTTCTCCGCCCAATAGTTGTCGCATGGTTTTAATTTGGTAATATGTACCAGCTTCAATAATAAGTTATTTTCATTATAGTTTTATCTTGCTATCCTGTACCGTGAAAGATTGGGACAAATTCCCGGACACTATCACGGAGTGTTTGTTAGCGCCAGAAATTTGTGTGGACATACTAGTAAGATCCGTAAGCGCACGGATAATACCATTGTAGCATCTCACTTTTAGATTGCTCCAATACCTTGTCATTTATAGTTCTACCAAAGGAAGGCTATAGAATAAATATGTGATTGTTAATAGTAACATAGTCATAAAGATTGGTATGAGTATTGAGAGTCTGTACAAGGGTAAGTATAATAATAATGGATAGGGGTAGTGTGACACACAGAGCACTCATTCCTAAAGATAAATAAAGTCCTAAGTCACTAGGGAGTTTTGGTTAGGCAAGCAAAATTGTATCTCTAATCTTAGTCTACCTATATAGTTACTTAGTCAAATAATTATATGCAAGGTTATACTAGTCAAAGTCTAATGCATTCAACACTTCGTGTACGGATTCATGCCCGCGATACACAAGGCAACTCCGTCTTGGACACACGTTGTTACCGAACGTCAAGGAGTACAATGAACAGATAGGGTTGTCACCATCTACTGCCTACCTCTACAAACTGTGGATTATGAGGTGATCGATACTACCTAGCCATCTAAGCACCGCGCTTACACATTTAAGTAGAATCCTAGCATTGATCAAACACTACAATCACCAATTAAATAAACAAGTACTAAAGCATACATAACTCTAATCCTACGGATTAACAAGTCATGAGCTATGCAAATGCAATCCTAATTGGATGTCAAACCCATATAAAAGCATAACAACTAGACTAAAGTACAACTAGTATTATAACATTTAGACTATAGTCAAGGTATATGACAATTATGACAATAAGGTAGCAAGTCTATATCACCATGAAAGCATAAAGTCCTATGACATGAATATGATATATAACCAAACAAGGAACACATATCATAAGCATAACTATAAGGAAGAACTATATTAATGAAATAGAACAAAGTCATAATAATATAAAAGAATAAAGGTAAAGATACAAAAGCCATACCAATACTCCTATGACTTGGAGACTTGAGGAAGGCTCCTCCTACACTAAACTCCACTAGGACTAGGAAACTACTAAGTGAAAGAGGGAAATGAGTAACTCTTGAGTGTGTGTGCTGGAGTGGAGCCCTACCCCTCTATTTATAGTGTCCAAAGGTCGGTTCTAGAAAGTATCCGCCACGGAACTTCGAGCCACCGACGTTGCCAAAGGGCTGAGGAGGCACGTGGAAGGGGAGGCCGAATCGCCTCGGGACCAGGTCGACCGACCTCCCCCTTGGTCGACCGATCAGGGAGTGGGGCCTCCTGCCTTGTGCTTTCTCGAGATGCCTGACAGGTGGGTCCTCTTCTATTTTAAGACGATTTTCTCCGAAGGAATCCTATGCAACCATGTATGCAATCCGAGGGAAGTCCAGTTGGCACCATCTCATTGGCTGGAATGGTGTTTTCTCGGATTATGCTCTATTTCTCCACTTATATTATATCACGTTCCTGCATGCACATGAATCTTCGAGGACAAGTGGAATCTTATTATTCCTAACTAACATGCAAGTATGAAATGCTAAGTCTTCCCACTTTTATAGGTATATTGACGGTCAAAATTGGTATTTAACGACCATCAACACATTCATTCGTGTGATGAGACGGCGAATTGTGCTACTTGCACTACTTTCTCTTCTTCAATTCATCAGCAGGCGGAATCACGTGGTTGGGTGGCAATTAAATATGTTTCTCCTATAGCAACATGTCAAATATCTTGTTGGCCTTGGTTATGTCAAAATCATACTTCTCCTTTGGCTCATTCTGCTTTACCCAATGACATGACAAGACATTCTTATTCTTATTCCACTCAGCCATATCGACATCTTCAGTTTCTTCATCGGATTCAGACTCATAATCATTGTAATTAACTTGAATCGGCCTTGAGCATGCCCCCCTGAGTCAGATTCTCCTGGATTGACACCTTCTGTACTAACTGGGAGAGGCTGTCAAATTCGGCCGAGGGAAACTTTTCCCTTAGAGGCACAACTAAGCCATTGAATGCAATCTTTGCCATTTGATTTTCTGTCAATTGCAGACTGAAACACTTGTTGTGCACTTCCCTTAACCTATGCACGTAATCATGCACAGATTCCCCAACTTTCTGCCTCATAGCAATCAAGTCCGATAACCTCATCTCTCTTGTTTCGGCGAAGAAATATTTATGAAACTTCTGTTCGAGATCGGCCCAAGTAATAATTGAATTTGGGGGCAATGATGTGAACCAAGGGAAAGCTAATCCAGATAGAGACAAAGGAAATAGCCTGATACTTAAAGCTTTTGTAGCACCAGCTTCACCACACTATATTAAGAACTAGCTAATATGTTCGATGGTAGTAGTATTATCTTGTCCGGTGTCTTAGTGAACTCTGGTGGTCTATATTGACTCGGCATAGGAATCAAATCATAGCTGGGTGGATATGGGGGTCGATACGTGTAGGTTTGTTACTTTGGCTTCAACCCAAACTACTCTCTAATCACTTCAACAATTTTAACTGCCCAATCATCGGTCAAAACATTGGCATTATGATTAGCTGATGTAAGACCAGATGTTGGCATCTCTGGAGCAGTCCTTGAACCATAGTTAATGACAGGATGTTGACCTCCCATCTCACCTGGTAACGCAACTGTTGATGGCATTCTCAACATGCTCGGCAGCACGTTTGGTGTTGTATCATAAGTGACGTTTGGTGGAACCAATGTTTCCTGCCTATAGTGTTGTGGTTGTGTCTGTGGAGTTGTCCGTTGTAGAATTATCCTGTTAGGTGATCTCACCATTGTACCACCATTGGTATTCTTTGGAGGTGGAGTAGTATCAGTAGGTGGTGGCCCTGAACCCATCGTAGGAGTTGTAGTGCTTGTGCTGGGCTGCTACAGATCAGGTGCCTCAAGTATAGGCTGAGGGACATTTCTAGTGACACGGAAATACATTGCCCCACGCGCTGGATCATCATGTATGCAACCCTCCACTGTCTGTATAATCAAAGCCCTCAAAGTATTAACCAACACCAGCGACTAGTTATTTAACGCATGATACATGGTTGTATGAATCATGTTATTTAGTGCTTCTTCATCAAAAACCTCTGTTGGGTTGTTGCCAGTTTGCTTCTCAGTATCCTCTTCAATCAAGGCAGGTACAAGCAACTTTCCCTTCTGTATGATCTTGCCATGCCTAGTCTTGCTGAAAGTTCCCAACAGAAGGTTCTCGAACTGCAAAACTCTTTCATCAATTTGTGCCTTCATCTCATCACTCAAATCATCCCGCTCAACATGCAACAGGTTCTCCCCTTTCAGATTTGCACTAATGTCATGCTTTGGAGGAGGATTCAGAGGTTCTTTTGACGCTCTTGTCATGATGCTAAGCTTGAAGTTCTTGGTCCCACCGGGCAAGCAAAAAAAGTGTGTTGACTCGAAAATTTACATGCGCGACCTATGAGATTTGCTTTACTCTAGTGCAGGTTCAATACGAAAACCGAGGCGTGCCAGTCAATTTTCCCTGCAAATCGACAAAGAGAGCAAATGGTCAAATTCCCTGGGTCACCGGCTCCAGACAGGCCGATGAGAAAAGCCAATAATCACTGTTCGTGAAAACTAGCCGATGACTACAAAGATTGAATAATAATAATAATAATAAACTAATTGGTTGATTGTATCGGCTTATCGGCAACATAATCAAGAAAAATTAAATACTACAAAAATAGTGCCGACAAGTACTATGTCGATAGAGCAAATTCGATAGATCTAAAATCAGACATGCTAAGACTCGCTCAGTCGATAGCAAAAGTCGATAGATCTGATAGCTGGTATTGCAAATATGCCTTGAAATAACAGATCCAATCTTATCAAATAAAGGGGGCGATCGACAATAAACAAGCAAAGTGTTCTAAAGTCAATCAAACCATGATAACCTATCGGCTAAACATCCCGATAGAATCCTATTGACTTTACCTACAACCGGATCGGCCCTAGTTCTATCGACTCAGCGAGGGGTCAAAGTCGATGCAGCCTCGCTGGTTGAAGCAGATCGAACTTAATCGAGACAGTGCCTAAACAAAGCAAATAATCCTAGGTACGTTCTAATTACAGATAAAATCGATAGAATGACTCAAATAATAGATCTAAATCAAGTTCATAAAATCTCCTAAAAATCACAATAGATCGAACCTAACCAAGACAGTACTGCAACTCAAAGTTGATAGAACAAACTCGCCGAGATCGGAGCCGATGCAGCCCGCGTGAGACGAGGATTTCGTCGAGTAGGAAAAGGTGGCGATGCGTCAAGTTGTATTGAACGAATATGTTAATATTTTTTGTATAGACCCTATTATATATTTGTAGCCCCGTGCAAGGGGATTCTTCGGTTTTCAAACAAACAAACCGACTAGATTTATTCTAAACAAAATCTACCTAAACAGAAAGATAAAATAAACCCTACCAGGCCCACTTTATTTCCTTCGGCCGTTGAACTCCTTTGACCTTGTCAATTTTACCTTCACGCCTCTGACTATTGGGCCCAGTCCAAATTCTGGTGCCAACAACGTCCACTATGCCGATCGACACAAGGGTAATCTAGGTTGATCAAGGCTGGCCCAGTCCTCAGGATCTTCTAGAAGGAAGATATCCGCACAAATCTTGGAGATATGCTTCGTGAAAAGGAAACTCCAAGATCTCAAACACGCAATACAAGAATTTACTTCTGAGAACCTGATGAAAGGACCCACATGGAAGCTGTAGAAGACTTGGAAACCGACTTAGAAGAGAGATCAGGCCAAACATGGAGTGTGTTGATCGACACATGGCCCTTTTCCCAAGAAACCGACTCTATCTCGAGTTATGCGTATATAAATACTTGTAAACCCTAAGGCCAGAGCAGACGCCACCAAGGTACAACAGATCTCATGAGCTTAGAGCCACCGAGGCTTTGTCTCGTTCTTCACATCTCTAGTTGCTAGGTTTAGCTTGGTTAACCTATCCAAGTCAATGATCGTAAGGTCGTAGGCTTGGAGTTTCAAGAACCACTGGTGCTTGAGGTGATCCATCAAGGTAGGCCTACTAGATGGTGATGAATCTTGTACTATGTATCATATTGAAGTAATATCTAGTATGTTGATGAATGGTTTTGGTTACTTGATCAACTAGATTTGATGATCTTACATGTGCTCAATCCTTACTTAGTACATAGGCTAAGTACCTAGATGCTATCTTAATTGTGATGATTAGGGTAGTACTCCAGATCTTATATGAATCAAATTTGCACGTACCACTGCTTATGCATGATGGGGGGTATGTGTAGAGTAGAAGGTGTAGACCGATTAAGGCGACTGCTCGTGATAGTAGACCGTCAGAAAAGTCTCTCCATCACCCGTCTTCGGCTTCTTGTACCAAATAATTCCGTTTATGATGCTACTTGATTAAGCTTCATGGTTACGATCTCAGCTAGTAGATTATCTGGTTGAACTCATTAAACAGTTTTCTTTAAGCCACTCAGCGAATTAAAACAACCTTCACTTAAAAAGCCTTCGTGCCGATCGGCACACCTTTAGCCCACCGACAAAACAGCCTCATCTCTAGAAGCTCAATTAGATCTTTTATTAATTACTTTGCTTGATTTCCACTAGTCTCTATGGATTCGATTAAACCTTAGAATACTCTAAGCGAAAATATGCTACAACTGTACACCGTCCTCTTGCGATATATAAGTGAATGCGTAACTATGACCAACAAGAAGGCAATGACACGTGACAAGTGTATGGATGGCCATGAGACAAAGAGTTTCAGTTCCCTCATAAATTCCGGTGAGACGGGTTTCAAAACCAGTCAGACTGAAAGTGGTCAGGAAAACTGAAACTCAAAAAGGAAGCAAGTGTCATCGACCAAGTGAAGAATCAACATCGCAATCCTTGGACAAAGGTCATGATATTTGCATTATGGCCAAGCAAAAGGTCATGGTACTTACATCAAGATCCCTTCACCTAGCCATTCAACGACTAGTGCTGATGTTTGAATACTTTGAGGTCACCATAGATTACCGTGATAGGTCGTCGTAATGTATGGTGGTTGATTATGCAACAATCTGCTTTTTGGTAAGGCTAGTGGAATGGTTGTAGCCTATAAATAGTTGTTGTCTAGATCATGGAGAGCTCTCTTGGCCATTTGGATTGCTGGAGGAATCAATATAGGGCCAAGAGGAGAAAAGAGGATACTTGTGCAAAGATTTAAGAGCTATCTTTGAGTGTCAAAAAGAGTGACAAAAGGATCCCTTCATCTCTTGCCTAGTGAGGTTGTAGAGAGTGATTTGTGTTGTTATTTATGTTCTATAATAAGGCCTACGTCGATTAGGTGTCAGTGATGAACCTATCGTGATTGGTTGTGAATGTCATCACAAGTTTGTACAAGGTTGAAACTCTCCTTTGAAAGGAGCATCAAGAAGAGAGTGTCTGTGCTTGCACTAGGAGAGTACAACAAGTCCTTGATGGAGGCAAGTTTGTGTCCTTATGACAACGGTTACGTGACCGTATTTCACTCGTGGAGTGATATGGACTTGTGTGCAAGAACTCCATCGTTGAGTGATGGGAGGGATCGGTACTCCGGCTGGAGTTGATCTAACGAGGATTAGGGGAAGACGTCATATTTTTGAGACCTCATGCTAAAATTCAATGAGCATTCTCTAAACCCTCTCTTTACTTACCGTCTTTAATTTCACATTTATGTGTGAGTAGAGATAGGGTTGTCATGAGCTTACATGCTTATTCATTGGCTTGGCGCTGCTTGCATTGTATCATTCTACTAAAATTGCTAGGGTCTTGGCTCACGTAGAATTGTAAAAGACTTGCCCCTAGTAGGGTGTGCATAATTGGTTAGTGAAGTTTAAGTTGACAATTCACATCTCAGTCTAATTTATCCCCCTCTTGATATTCCTCGATCCTTGCACCTCTCGAAAGATCTTTTCGAGGTAGTCACATAGGATAAATCAAAGTTAAATCACTAGTATTACATACTTATACCTATTTATATTTGCAGGATTTGTGACTAATGTTACTCTCTTATTTGGGATAGTCGGATAGAGGTAGCACAACACATAGGGACCTTCCTTCCTAAACTAGTATATGGGCCTTTAGTCCTGTACATTTTATTGTTCTATTCGCGTAAAGCCGTTTCTTAAACAACCGAGGATCACATCATGGACCATCAAGAATAGAAAAAATTATTAGCTTTTATCATATCTTTCTAAATATGTATCATTGAATACATAATATTTCAATAATATATTTTAGTTTTATAAAAAATTATGATGTACCCAAAGGAATTGACAGTGTTATGGTTTACCATACGTGTACCCGAAGGAATGTGAAATATATGATACATGTGAAAAAAAAGGATGAAATTTTTTTTTTTTTGCAATTCTTTATTTCATCTATTTGCTTCATTGTCAGATTTCTTAGAAGGTGTTCGTTTCCAAGTGCTAATGGGGTAAAGCTAAACTTTAGGCTAAAGTTTAGCACAAGAGAAATAAACATGTGTGCTAAAGTTTAGCATAAGAGAGAAAAAAAATACTAAAAGAGGGACTAAACTTTAGCACCTCTTGCACAAATTTTAGTTGCTAAAGTTTAGCAACTAAAGGAAACGAACACCCCCTTAGTAATGTTTAATTTTTATATCATTTTATCTTAAACCTTTTTTATTCACAATACTTTTCTAACAACTTTGCATCTCCCCTAAAATTTTTTTATAATTTCTTGATTTTTGTATCTTTTTGCAATCTCCGAAGAAATACAGATTATTATTTAAAAGAAACTTTATGTTTGTTTGAAGTGAAGAAAAAGAAGTCTATGTCACGATGAAGCATAGGCATAGGTGAGGCTGCGTCAATCGAACTATGGAAGATAACAGGCCGGAATTGTCAGATCTGTAAACTGAACCTCACATTTCCTCCTCTGCCTACCCCGTCGCCGCACGGCGCTGCAAGTGCAAACACGGCCAGAACAGGGCACAAGCCTTCGGTTGGGTTGGCCCTCGTCCTCCAGCTTCGACGGTGACAACGGAAGGTGAGCTGAGCTCTCCTCCCCAATACTCGATCCTCCTACTTTTGTAGTTCATATAGGCTGGGTATAGCGCGGATCGTCGATCCCTGCGCAGAGGCGGAAGAAATTTTCGCCCGTGGGCGGTGATGGGGACGGGGACTGGGAGATTTCATCACAATCGGGGCTGGGATGGGGAATTTTCTTGTTTACTTCTTCCTGGAACGTAAATCACTCAAGCGACAGGAAGCCACCAACGCCAGGCAGCGGTGTCTGCCGACCTGGGGCGGGTGCTCTCCGAGGGGGGAGTAGCCATGTTGTTCTTATCAGAAATCCGTTACTTTGATTTATGCTGGATGCCAAAAGTCGCTACGGTTGAGTATAAATCCCCTATCTGGCAACATTATTGCATTAGACCTTGGCCCTTTTTAGAAAATAAATAGATAGGAGGTCAGATAGGTTTGCAATGTCCATGCCACATAGAAATCATGCTACTTGCTTCTAGGGAGTTGGCACGGTCCTATGCTAGTGTATCTATTAGAGACCAATCCCATTGCTGGTCTTTTTTTTTCTTGAATACGCAGGAGAACTGTGTATCTTTGTATTAAAGAGAAGAATGATTGGTCCCTTACAAACACCACGCCTCACTCCTAACTGAGTGGTTGAATTACATGCAAGAAAAAACTAAAAACTTGACACAGGGGAGGGTGAGACCTGACCACAGTTACACATACCACACCTATGCCTAAGCTTCATCGTGACCCATACTTAGCAGCGGATGGTCTGTACCAAGACACAGCCGCAGTTCATTGTGAAACTCACTCATGACGGCACACATGCACGGGCGAGCACCATCAAACACACAGGCATTGCGGTGCTTCCATAGCACCCAAGCTCCCAAGATTGCCAAATTGAGGCCCTTTTTCTTGTCCTTGGGTACCTGTTTGCAAGCCTTCCTCCATCTGACTTGGCACCTTTGCGGTGAAACCCAACGGCTTCAAAACTTTAAATCGAAATTCTCGAGCAAAGACACAACAATTGAGGATGTGTTGTATGTCTTCTGCATCTTGATTACAAAAGACACATTGTTCTATATGTGGTAGACCCCTGTTTGCTAAGCGATCTGTCGTCCAACACTTGTTCCGTATGACAAGCCAAACAAAAACCTTGCACTTCGCCGGTGCCATTGTCTTTCAAAGGTGGTCCCATGGCCCAAATGTGACTGCTCCATTATAGAACGCTCTATAGGCTGATCTGGAGAACTCGCCAGATTTTTCAAACTACTGTAGGTGACGATCCTGTTCATTCGACAGACCTACCTCCTGCAATGCATCCCATAACTGAAAATACTCACATAAGCCAATCATCGATAGCCCTCTCTGAATGTCTATAGTCCAAAGATGGTTGTTGAGGGCCTCCACCACAGTGCGATGCTTCCTATTTTTTAGGGGTACAGCCGCAACTAGCAACAGTGCAAGATCCCATAGCTGGTCTGGATGTGCATATTTTTTGCTTTTATTGTTGATTAAGCGGATAACCATGAAACATGTGTTTCTTCTTCTATAGTTAAGTAGTGATGTATCAGTTCCCATCTGTACATCAATGTGCACCTCTTGTTTTTCCATAGACTATTGAAATGTCAAATGCTGCTCATTATCTGATTATATTTAGGTTCACGCTTTAAATGTGATCCACCTAGTCCGCCCATTTTAGAGAGAAGCATGGTTATACAGACACTGTAACATTAAATAGTATACATGAGTAAGAATGTAATGCATTTTTTGTGTATGCTGAATCATTAACTTCATACTACTCCATTCCAAAATTGTTGTCACCATTGACGTTTTTAGTTAAGTTTGACCATTTGTCTGATTCAGTTTTTTTAAATAACTATCATATCTTTTTATAATATGTTTTATCACTAGAGAAAATTAAAAATAGCTTATAATTTTACACATTTGAACTAATATTTTGAATAAGGCGAAGGGTCGAACATAACAAAAAAAAAGTCAACTGCAATGACAATTTTGGAACCGAAGGAGTAAGATATTCACATCTATGCAGCTAGTTTTGCATCAACTATTCATTCAGATAGTTTATTACAGTGAATTAATTATTGCATCATTGACTGGACAATATCAAGTGAGAGATTTGTGGGAACTGGCCAAAAATACTTTTTGGTTCACTAAAATGCCACTGCTACATAATGTTTATTTTTATCTTTGCACCTTCATTTTATTGATTGAATATTTCAAGAATCCTTGTAATGATTTACCTTACCTTCTACAGGTTTTCTGTGTACCACTCAAAGTTGAGCCGCTTTCTGTCGGTTAGAAGTTAAGAAACTTAAAGCATGAGGTTAGTAGTGATAAGTTAGTCTATCTCTGAATTTCCATAACTTAACATTTTTGGTATTGATGCATATTAGGACCAATATATGTATGTTATACTTCACAATTCAAACTCAAGAACTATCCAGTCTACATGACCATGTCTCTCACAATGGTATTGCAGAAATCAAGATTGGGATTGTTTAGAGATTTCTACTTTCCACCCCTGTATTAATATTGTGAAATAAGTTAATGGTTGTAGTATGTTATTCATTAGGGAATTGCTACACACACGACTTCATATTCCGACTGTGTCTTATGATCACGACGACTACTTCTATGGGAAAACAAGCGACGTGGATTCCTTTGGACTGGCCAAAGCCCAAAACCAGGCCCAAAAGCTGTGGTCTTGATATCCCAAAAACTTTTTCCATCTTCCCTCCCTTGTAACCCTATGCAAATCAAGTTTGATCTAGTGATGTTCTTTGCGTCAATGACAATAAAGAGTTCAGCTTAATCTTCCTAAACCATCATCAAGTTCTTGGATGACCTGATTTACTTTGCGGCAACAACAACAGTGGGTTTAATTTCATCATCTCCTAACAGAAAGTATGCCGTGATCAGGGTTGATCTTATTGCCGGCTCCGGCTATGATCATGCTTTGTTGTACAAAAGCTGAATTGAAGACAAGAGCACCACAAGGGGCTTGTAATTTTCTTTCAATGACTCATTTTAGGCTCTTAATCAATATAAAATCATCAAATCATTTACTGATTGCTATCGTAAACAGTACGACACAGCGTATATTGATGGCTAAGACAAAAGCAAGTCAATTGATAGATGCAACAGAATGAGAGGTCTGTGGCAAAAATGTTTCAGGAGACTGCTGTGCGGTGATTTCTTGCTAGAATTAGGCTTTCCTGCGTTGGTTTCTTGCTGGGCTTAGACAGTGGCACGTCCCTACGGAAGTCATGCCGTGATGCACGCAACCACCGCTGGGTCATACATGCATGGCCATTTCACATTTGCCATTAATAACTTTTATTGATGCTTCCCTTGCCTGTGTGCATCTGGGCTTGATAAAACATTGTGCTAAGGAGGTAGATTCCAGTAAAGTTTTGCAAAGATCAAATCTGTTGCATCACTTGACAAAAATGATTTTGTTACTTGAATGTGAGCTTGTATTTTATTTCAAAACCAGTCGATATCAAGTTTGACATTGCTATATTTGATCCACCCAGTTAAGAGTTGAAACTGAGATGATGGAGGCAAAATTCTTTGTAGCATTGTAGACACATAGTGCCCTTTATGCAGGTTGTATTGCTTTAACTTGGTTCTCCAAGCTTATATCTCAAAATTGGAACTATCGGACTAATCTGAAATTGAAATGCTTGATTGATTTCACTTGTCATTATTTATGGTACTCTGAAGAAATGGCTTCAGAAATCAGCATTATCCTTGTTAAATACAGATAACAAAACCTTTTTTCAGTCATCTGTTAGTTTGTAACTGTTGTCTACTTGATTTTGCTTCTGCTAATTTGACCCTTTTGTCTTCAGTTCTAATCGTGTTAAATGGAATGAGGAAAATTTGTATGAGATTGAATCAAACAAACCTGTGAGGCAGAAGATAACAGAGCCAAAGACACCATATCACCCTATGATAGATGACGATGGTACATGTCTTGCTTGCTACTTGCATCATCACATTATGTCCGACAATTTTAAGTACTCCTAGGATGTATGCACACGATGAGTATTTGATCATTCTTTGCTTTCTAGGGTCACTGTCACCAACACGTCCTTTTGACAAATGCCTTGATGAGACTGTTCAAGCTGAAGCTATTTTGACTGCTTTAAATGGTGTGGCATCTTCAAGCAATAGCGGCACTTCAAAGGATGATGGTTGGGCATCTTCAGATGATGATACAGATGAAATGGAACAAGATGATGGTTAATTTCTTGCTATCTGCTATTTTCCTTTCATTTTATTTTATAATATGTTATTTAAATGAGAGAATTAAATGTAGGTTGTTGCTTTTGAGTGGAAAATAACCTAAGTGTTTGCTCTGTGCGTTAAACTCAGTGTTGGCATCATGTATATGACAGTTAAACATTGAAAGATTGAGGTTCAGTCGTTAGACAAATTAACAATATCTTATTCTAACAGAACTGTACAAGTTCATAACTAACTGGTGACTACTTATCGAACCTTCCTTATTTTATACGTTTGGACGAATCTCTCATGGTCGTTCGTTTAGTAAGAAAAATTTCATCCTAAACCCATAGATACCATATTATTGTTGCAATGTGCAACCTACTGTTAGTTGTTCCCTACACAGTGTATAATTACTTCGTTATAAAGTCCTACATTTTTTTCTGTGGGATCTTTTTTCTATTTTTTTATGAATTATTGGAATGTAAAATGATTTTTTGTTTTCCATGTAGACCCAGAAGCTGACACATCAAGGTTGAGTTTTAAGGAGCATCGCCGTGCCCACTATGATGAATACCGCAAGGTTAAGGAACTAATGCGCACTGGATCTCTTGTTGAGGATGATGCTGATGAGGATGAGAGAGGTGGAAACAAGAGCGAAGACAAGGTTGCTGGAAAAAGGGCAACGAACAACGACGTCAAATCCTCCTCACTGGAAACATGAGGATCAGGATGAGCATCCTATTTGCTCCATTGTTTACCAAGCTAGGACGGTCCCTCGCATCCTAAGCATGTAGGATATGTATGCTAGCGCTTCATGTATAAGATGCCAGATTTCAGATTCGGTGGCTTTATTTCTCTCAAAGAAAAAATCAGGTGGCTTTAAGCAAGCAAAACAAACAGTACTTGTAATTTATTGTAAGATGATGTTCCTTGAGTATTTACTAAATTCTTGTCGAGGTGGCTGCTTGTTCATTCCTTTGGATGGTATCTCTACATTCTCAGATTAGGCTTAAGCGCTTTGCTTGATAGTGGTACTGAGTGGTTTACGCCATCAAATTGTGACGAATGTTTTCTACGACCAGGACTGATTTTAGTAACGTAAATAAACTATGTAGATTTGAAGCTGTTGCTAATGGCTGTTATTGCGCAGCATCAACTCTGTTCATTGTTTTTTTTTGAGTCCTTTCAATTTATCCTTCATAAAAAAAAAATGCTTTCTGAATTCTGAGTCGCGTGCTACATGGTCCCTGTCTCATGAAAAAACATAGTCCCTGTCTACGACTACGAGGTTTGGATTTGCGTTGTGTAATTGTAACTTCTCAATGCGATACCTCCTTTCAATTTTCCTGAAAATAAAAGTAAAGATGGAATGAACTAGTACATTGTTATTTCAAATAAATATTTGGAAAAGCGGTCTACAAAGTGCAATACTGTTGGTATAAGACAATTACAGTTGTATATTGTTATTCCTGAATATAAATTTACACGACTGGTTTACAAAGTGCAATAATACTACTGTTAGTAGTATTGAAAATTGGCCCTTGCTAATTTTTAGTCAACTGAAAGTTTTGTAAACTTGATATAGGAGAAGTTTTACTGGTAGTAATTAGGAGCTAGATAAAATCGAACGGTTCAGATTAATTATCCACCTGATATTATTATCACTAGTAATTCTATGTAATAATGTTTTTATAGGGGTAATATTAGAAAAAAACAATTTGGCTGACATTTGATTATTTTTATTAATTTAGGCGAATGTTTTAATATTTTTCAAAGACAATGCTTTCTTTTCCTGTCCAGGCTTCATCACGGCGGCGGCGGTCGTTCGTAGGGTTCATCCGGCGGCGGCGGCGGCGGTAGTAGGGTTCATCCGGCAGCGGCGATGGTGAGATCTGGCGTTGGGGCGGGGCTCCGTAGTTGGTAATCAAAGGGCGAAGGCGATGGCGAGATCGAAGAAGAGGCCGCGGCGGCACTGGCGCTATTTGCAGAGAAGGTCACGGCGCTGAGATCGCTTGTGGAAGCGGCGGCGACGAGTTCGCGCGGTAGACAGCGGCGACGAGTTCGCGGGGTAGGCTGCGACGCGACGGTGTAGCCGGATGATGATTCTGGCTGCGACGCAACCTTCGTCAAAACTGAACATTTTCGTGTTCCTTCGTTGCCGATCAGCTTTGCGCCATTTGAGTCGCTGATATTCACATCGATCATGGTACCGTAAGCAAGCTTTAGCGGCCACTTGTCGGGGATCATTGTTTTGTACTCTCAATTGCCTGGGGTCTGATTCATGAGATTAACAAGTACTGGGCAATCACCATGCTTGGTTGGATTGCGCTTGTATTTGTCATGAGGATGAAGCTTACCGGGTCTATGGAATTGAGTTTTATCGAGATTGAGCCAGTGACAGATCTTTCACTGCCTTCTGTCGGTGTGGTTGCCTCTAGAAATGGTAGAATCTTGCAGATGGATGCGCTACGTGGAAGTTGGAAGAAGAGTTGCAGACGTTGTATGACTTCGCGAGAGGAATGCTGTATCAATGAAATGTCTAGTCAATCTTGATTTGGTTCTGAAAGTTGTATCTTGTAGAAACTATGTTATACCTTCACATATGTAAAGGGATTATTTTACCTGGACTTACATGTGCATGTTCTTTCAAATGTCTAGTCACTCTATGTTGTCATGACTGGAAGAGCAGATAGCTCAATAAATTCGGTAAAATGTTTTTTCTTTCCAATTTTGGATTGAACAATATTTATTGTATTCCCAAGCATTACACATTTCTATCTCCTTTCACTACTACAAAACTGGCTTTTAGTGATGATGGTCTAGGACCTTTAATGACGCAAAACGTGACCGTCTTAATTTTCGTGTCTCTAAATCCAAGGCTATAGGGACGGGGATAAAGACGTCGCTCTATATTGGCATATAGTGACGGTTGCCGCAACTGTCCGTAGAAGTATTCATGGATGGTAAGGCCCAACCGTCTCTAATATTTAGAGACGGGCTCATGCCCCCGTATAGGGACGTAGGACAAAGCCGTCCACATATCATTTAGCGATGGTTTAGCTAAACCGTCACTGTACATTATACAGATGGTTCAAGACATTCGTCTCTATAAGATATAGCGACGGTTTAGAATAACCGTCACTATATTTTATGTAGACGGTTCTAAATACCCGTCTGTATAAGGTATAGCGACGGTTCTAAGTCCCCGTCTCTATAAGGTATAGCGACGGTTATGAGTTCCCGTCTCTATAAGGTATACCGATGGTTCTAAGTCCCCATCTGTATAAGGTATAGTGACTGTTTGGCACAACCGTCCCTATACGTTTAAGGACGTTTCTTTGCCCCGTCCTTGTTACTTTTATAGGGACGGTTTACTACGCCGTCTCTGCTATCTATAGGGATGGGGTTGCCGCTCGTCCTGTTTTGACCTCCACGTCACAAAACATCAAAAGCATCTCATTGTTCAGATCACATAAGATAACAGAACATAATATCATATATATTCACACAACATCAAAAGCATCTAATCATTGCACATAATAGTCTCAGTTCACACATCACATGAACCTCTCTAGTACTAACTAACAGTAGTACTAAAAGTGTATCTAGGCCCCTAATTTTATTTTGATGATTGGCGTCAATACAATTAAGAATGGACTAATGCTTTTATTGAGTATGTGTGTAGATGACTATCTCAATTGATGAATGAAATACATTGAAACAAAAAAAAGGAAAAAAGAAGATGTCATTTGCCTCAAATTGAAAGTCCAAAATTCACTCAAGAATGAAGGTTTCATGTTGTTTTTTCTTTCTAATCTTGAGTATAGGTAAACCGTATAATTAAGAGGGGTATAATTTACAAATTTGGTAAAGTCAAATGCTCAAACTTCTCATAAAATTCTTTTTTTGTTGCCCCCTGTTTTTACCTTCATCGGCAGTGCCGGTGGTCCTCACTGGCAGTGCCGATCCACTCTCCCAGAGGCGCTGTGATGCCCAGACACTTCTTTGGCTTCTGTCTTGTCATCATCGGCAGTGCCGGTTGCTTCATCCAGAGAAGAGTGTTCTCTCTGGCTCTCTGGCTGTAGCTCATTGGCAGTGCCGATCACCCTGATTGGCAGTGCCGGTCGGTTCTACTAGAGAACCACTTTTTCTCTCTGGCTCTCTGGTTGTAGCTCATCGACAGTGCCGATCACCCTGATCGGCAGTGCCGGTGGGTTCTACCAGAGAACCACTTTTTCTATCTCGCTCAGCCTGTAGCTCGTCAGCAGTGCCGATCCCCTGATCGGCAATGCTGGTCCCCTCTCCACAGAGACTATCAACCATCAGGCTCTGGCTGACTGCGATTGGGAGTGTCGGTCAAGGTCTCCAGAAATGACTTGTCTTCTCTGTGGCTGCGTCATCGGCAGTGCCGATGTCTTGATCGGCAGTGCTGGTGCAAGCCGAATCCTTGCCTGCAGATCTATGACAGTGTGTCAGAAACCCTACCGGCAGTGCCGATGGCTCGATCGACAGTGCCGGTGCGGGGCGTCCAGACAGGCCAACGGCTCTTTTTGAGCCCCTTGTATAAAAGTCCCTCACCCCACTTCGTGCCACCTCTCTAGAACCCGAAAATCATTTGGCACCTTTGAGCTTCACTCTCCTCACTCTCCCTCTCCAAGTCCAAGCTTCATTCCTTGAGCTAGGGTTTGAGTGAGCCATTGATTCCTAGTGAAAAGAGCACCCCTCCACTCTTGAGCATTCGATTTAATCATCTTTGTAACTTGTGCTTGTTACTCTTGGAGCTTTGCTCCTAGACGGTTATAGGTGCCCGTAGAGCTCCCAACTTGTGTGGTGACGCCTCGGGAGTTTGTATCACCCATCCCGCAAGGGATTTGATAGTGGAGAACTCAAGCTCGATCTTTGTGGTCGCTTGAGTGAGAATAGGGTTTAAAGAGACCCGGTCCTTTGTGGACTTCTCAATGGAAACGTAGGGTTCTTTATGAGCCCAAACTTCGGTAACAAATCTTGTGTCTCCGTGTGCCCTTTTATTTCCTTGTTTTGTTATTTCTTATTGTTATTGCGTTTCCTTTATTCTACTGTTGTAGTCAATTATCACATAGTAATCACGAAACCACTTAAACCTAGATTTCGTACGACTGTCTGTTCATCCATCGGCACTGCCGATCACCATCACCGGCACTGCCGGTCAGTCTAATAAATTTGTTTAAGTCCAATTTTGTAGGTTTTTTGGATTTGCCTATTCACCCCTCCTCTAGGAAACTTTCAATTGGTATCAGAACGGGATCTTCTTGAAGGCTTAACCGCTTAAAGATAAAAATGACAAAGGGAAAGGAAATTCCGCCTAGTGGATCGTCCGAAGCAAGGTCCGAGGGTGATGCACCTGGAGAAAATCCAAGGATTGAAGATATTGATAAAGATGAGCTACCAAAAACCTACGACAATGTCATGTTTGATTATGATGATCTCAAAGAAGATCGCATTGGGCAAGGGTCCGATAGACTCCCCTACTTTGATGGACAATTTTATGATCATTGGAAATGCAAGATGATGATGTATTTGGAATCCATGAGTCCTCATGTTGCAAATATAACCGAGAATATTTTTTTTGTGGGAAAATAGAGACAATCCAATCCGTAAGAATCAAATCAACATTCATCGCAATGCTGTGGCTACTAGTGCAACTATTTCCGCACTTAGTGCCACCGAGTATGACAAGGTAGCCGGAATAAAGAATGCCAACCAACTATAGAGAAAATTTGAGGTTATCTATGAGGGCATTGATTCCGTCAAAGATGCAAGACTTGAAGAATTGCAAAATGAGTTTAACCTATTCATCATGGGTCCGGGAGAAGGCTCAAAGGAAGTTCATGATAGGCTCATGAGGATTGTGAATCAAAGAAGAGCACTAGGAGCTAAAATGACCGACTTGGATATTAACAAGAGACTACTACAAGCATTGAGACCATGGGATAGCAACATTTGCTCAAACATTAGAGAGAAGGGCAACTTCAAAACCTTCTCCACCGATGAAGTTCTTGGAAAGCTTCTTTCCCAAAAGCAACAAAATGATCAAGCCAACAAGATAAATGCCTTGATCAAGCAAATTGAGGGAGCAAATGGCGACAAAAATGATGTGGCACTCAAAGCCACACAAGAGAAGAAGAAGAAAGTGGTTGATTCTAGTAGTGAAGATAGTGATGATGAGATGGCTTTGCTTGTGAGGAGATTCAAGTCATTTCTCAAGAAAGATGGCTACAAGAAGAAAAGTTTTGATAAGGGCAAAGCAAGAAGGTCAAAAAGAACTTGCTATAAATGTGGTGATGAAGGACATTTCATTGCGGAATGTCCAAAGAAGAAGAACAATGCTTGATGAATACAAGACATCCGACCGCTTTTGGGCTGAGGCCGTCAACACCGCATGCCATGCCTCCAACCGGTTGTATCTCCATCGACTATTGAAAAAAACACCATATGAGCTACTAACGGTAACAAGCCTAATATTTCCTACTTTCGTATTTTTGGGAGCAAATGCTTTATGCTAAACAAGTAACCCAAGACTTCTAAGTTTGCTCCAAAAGTTGATGAAGGTTTCTTGTTTGGGTCGAATGTTCATGCCTATCGTGTATTCAACAAAACCACTGGTTGTGTTGAAACTTCACGTGAGTGATATTTGATGAATCTAATGGCTCACAAGAGGAGCAAGTTGTTAATGATGGTGTAGATGATGAAGCTCCTAGAAGTGTAATAAAAAGGATGGCCATTGGTGATGTGAGACCACAAGAAACATCAAGTATTGAAAATCAACCCTCTCCCTCAAGACAAAACCAACATCATGAGAATGAAGAATTAGGTCACGCAAGTGGTCAAGATCAAGATGTTGGGGATCATGAACAAGCATCAAGCAATGATTCTCAAAGACATGATGAAGAGGTTGATAAAGATGGTGGTCAAGAAAGTTCACACCCACCGCACCCAAGAGTGCATCAAAATATACAATGTGATCACCCTGTCGAGCTAATTCTTGGAGATATTGACAAGGTAGTAATCACTAGATCTTGAGTTAGTAGTTTTGTTGAACATTACTCTTTCGTCTCTTCTATGGAGCCATTTAGGGTAGAACAAGCACTTGAGGATGCGGATTGGGTGATGGCCATGCAAGAAGAATTGAACAACTTCACAAGAAATGAAGTGTGGACATTGGAGGAAAGGCCAAAGAACAAAAATGTTGTGGGCACCAAATGGGTGTTCCGCAACAAACAAAATGAAGATGGTGTTGTGACAAGAAACAAGGCAAGGCTCGTGGCAAAGGGGTATTCACAAGTAGAAGGTTTGGATTTTGATGAAACTTATGCTCTCGTAGCAAGGCTTGAATCTATTAGAATATTACTTGCTTTTGCTACTCACCATAATTTTAAGTTGTACCAAATGGACATGAAAAGTGCATTCCTAAATGGGCCAATCAAGGAAGAGGTGTATGTGGAGCAACCACCAGGCTTTGAAGACTCTAAGTATCCTAACCATGTTTATAAACTCCATAAGGCGCTCTATGGGCTTAAACAAGCCCCAAGAGCATGGTATGAATGCCTTAGGGATTTTCTTGTTAAAAAGGGTTTTGTCATTGGCAAGGCCGATCCAACCCTCTTCACTAAGCGTTTTGGTGATGATATCTTTGTATGCCAAATATATGTCGATGACATTATATTTGGTTCTACTAACCAAACCTTTTGTGATGAATTTAGCAAGATAATGACCAAAAGGTTCGAGATGTCCATGATGGGAGAATTGACATTCTTTCTAGGCTTCCAAGTGAAGCAACTCAAGGAGGGCACCTTCATCTGTCAAGAAAAGTACACATAAGACTTATTGAAGAAATTTGACATGGACAAGGCAAAGCCCATCAAAACTCCCATGCCAACAAATGGCCACCTCGACCTCAACAAAAAGAATGAACCCGTTGATCAAAAGGTATGTCGCTCCATAATTGGCTCTTTGCTTTATCTTTGTGCATCTAGGCCCGACATCATGCTTAGTGTGTGTATGTGTGCACGTTTTCCAGCCGCTCCTATGGAGTGTCACATGGTGGTCGTTAAGAGAATATTGAGATATTTGGTTCACACACCTAACCTAGGGCTTTGGTACCCCAACGGATCAAAGTTCAACCTATTAGGCTATTCCAATGCGGATTATGCCGAGGATAAGGTAGATAGAAAGAGTACCTTCGGGACATGCCACTTTTTGGGTAGGTCTCTAGTGTAATGGTCATCCAAGAAACAAAATTCCATATCACTTTCCACGGCTGAAGTAGAGTATGTTGCAGCCGGTAGTTGATGTGCACAACTACTTTGGATGAGACAAACTCTAAGGGACTACGGTTACAAATTGAGTCATGTTCCTCTCCTATGTGATAATGAGAGTGCCATAAATCTTGCTTATAAACCCGTTGAGCATTCGCGCACAAAGCATATAAACATTCGTCACCACTTCTTGAGAGATCATTCTATAAAAGGGGATATAGAAGTTAGTCATGTGCGAACCGAAGATCAACTAGCCGATATATTCACCAAGCCCCTAGATGAGAAGAGATTTTGCTGTCTTAGGAGTGAACTAAATATTCTTGACTCTAGCAATGTGATGTAGAGAATGTGCACATCTGAATGGTGATTGTTTCATTATTGCAAAAATCATTGCTTTATGTCAAAAGTTTCTTATTTTTGCTATTGGTGCTAAGTTTTGATCTCTAGATCAAATCTTGTCAAAATATGGTCATTGTTATGAGATGTTGATTGTTGGCTGACCATAGGATGTCAAGATCTCCTCCTGTCCATCAAAAACTATTTTGAAAATTCCCCTCCTACCTTTTTCTGTTCTCTGTTCTGTCTGATCTTCAGTGGATCGGCACTTCCGGTACCTTTATCGGCACTGCCGATCAGATGTCTAGCAGAGACAGCCTTCTATCTGGAATTTTTGTCCCTCGGGCAGCCCTCATCGGCTCTACCGATGCTCACCATCGGCACTGCTGATGCAGGCCTGGACCTTGTGCTTTAACCCGCACCGGCACTGCCGATGCGGGGTCCAGCATTTGAAATCCACTCGGTCCCCTGACAGGACCGAGTCTTTTCTCAGTTCCTCTCTAACCCTAAACCCTTCAAACCCTAACCAAAATCCTCCACTCCAAAAACTTGCTGATCTCCGTGGCATCAAGCGGGGAGTGGATCAAATCATCTCCTAGGCCTTCCCTCCTCCATCTCCTCCCGGATTTGAAGGATTTTTTGAAGGTATTTTTGAAAATCTCCATCTTTTGAATCTCATAATGCCTCATGTTTTTGCATAATTTCACTTGATAGAGATGTTCATCTAGGAGTAATTTAGTCACCCATGCAATTTGGTAAAGTTTTAGTAGCTAAATCTCAATTTTTTGTGGATTTAGGGTTTGATTCTCCCTCGATCGGCACTGCTGATGGCCCCCACCGGCACTGCCGATCGAGGGATCTAGAAACCCAAAGTGACCGTTGCAGCAGTCGGTTTGTACTGATCGACACTGCCGGTGTCAGTCATCGGCACTGCCGGTTGGGCCAACCAGAGAGCAGTTTCACTCGGGCTGCTTCCTGTTTGACCCACCGGCACTGCCGATGGCTCCCACCAGCACTGCCGATCAGAGCAAACCAGAGAGCAATTCAGTACTATTTTTGTTGCAATCTTTTCACACCACTTTTTCTCTCCTTGACAGATGGCAGGTGGCAAGCGACAGAAGCATCCGAGCACTCCCAGTGACTCGGATGAGGACTTTGATCCCGACGTCTCCCCCATTGTTCGTCATGGTGGGAGAGGCAAGCGAGGCCGAGGCGGTGACTTCGGCCAAACCACCTCCCGTGGGGTTGGCCTTGGTCGTGGCTAGGGCAAAGGAAAGGCCCTTCCACCACGGCGGCTTTCTCCTAGTGAGGAGGAGGAAGAGTCAGAGGAGGCAGAAGAGGACGAGCAGAGTGAGCAGCAGGAGGAGGAGAGTGGTGGAGAGGATAAGGAGTCTCAGGATGAGGTCTATCAGCCTCAGCCTAGACCTCTTCGCTCCTCTATCACTTATCAGATGTTGGCACCTCAGGTATCTGAGGACTTCAAGATCCCTGTACCTCTGTCCAGGGATGAGATGAAGGAGTACAGACATACCAACCCCTGGACCCAGCCCAAGCATCCAGGGATTTCAGATGTCAGATTTTGGGACTTGACTTAGGTGTCCTAGTATCGGAACATTCTCAAGAAGACTACTCACAGAGTTGTTCCCTTGAAGTGCATTGACTGGCAGCGGATGGCAGCAGCCAATGATCCCACTTTTGAGCTGATCCAGGCAGAGTGTGACAGGAGAAACTTGACTGCTATCATGGGCATGCACCAGCACTGGAACGATGAGATCATTGCCCAGTTCTACTCTACTTTGTGGGTTGAGCATGATGAGAAAAATCAGCTGGATTCCAAGATGCACTGGACCATTGAGGGGAACAGGTCCAGTATCACCTATTTCAACTTCGCTCACATTCTTGGATTTGATGACTCAGATTATGAGAAGGTGAAGGCCACAGTGTTTGATCCTCAGGAGGACAGTGAGTGGGGTTTCATGTATGATGCTAGGTATGCTGACCCCAAGCATGGTGTTGAGTTTGGTTCATATCATGGCATGAAGCCATATTTTTGAGTTTCAACAACATGCTCAAGGTGACATTGACTCCTAAGATGGGGGACCACACTCACATTCTCAGCTCCACCAACACCTTGATGTTTGCTATGAAAGAGGAAGCAGAGCCCTTCAGTGTGTTTGAGTTCATGTGGACAGAGATTCTCTACAACTCCTATACCAGTAAGGCCTCTTTGATCTATGCTCCTTACATCATGAAGATGATTCTACGTGTTGTGGCCTGTCAGTTTATTTGTGATCACAAACATCCCTCAGTCACGCTGAAGAAGTTTCCTCTGATTGCATCTCCTCCCCACGGTGGCACCCCTCCAGCTGCAGATGTGCCTCAGAGTTCTTCAGCAGCAGTGGGAGCAGCAACCGGCACTAGTGCTGCTCCTCCCCCTCGCCGTCAGTCTTCGAAGGTCTCCCGAGCCATCAGGTCTATGTTTTGCATATGCCAGGACACTACAGTGGCAGTTAGAGAGCAGCAACAGGCTCTTTCTTAGATCCAGACCGATATGAGGACCCTCGCCTCCGCCACCAGTGTTGAGCTTCCACCTCCACCTTAGTTCACTCCTCTAGCAACCTCAACCTGATAGCCTCCAACAGTACCCAAAATAGAACACGGTGTAGGCTCCGAGAGTTGGGATACAGAACTAGGCTCTAGATATGGCACTGCTTGATGTAACTGTTGCTGCTCGACCTGCTTGTCACCATTTTGCTGCTTGGCCAGTTTCCCATCATTTTGCTACTCAACATGCTCCTCTGGATGCAACTCATCATCCAACTGCATCATATCACCAAGAGATCATGCTCCATCCTTGGAGGACCACCTTCAATGGATGAATAGCTGGACCTCCGTGCATCCACAAGGCTTAGCTGGTTTGGAATGTGGCCGATAGGCACAATTTTGAGACCTTGGGTAACAAGGATGTTGGGGATGTTTGCACCAATATCTTGTGTCACTTTTTGACGAATATATTCTAACAATTGATTATTTTCCTCTTCGCTTATCTTCCTCCTCTTGTTGTGTCCCGACCATCCTCACTTCTAGCCAACAAAACTTGATATTCCTCGCACGCGATTGCATAGTGTGAGGAATACATACACATCAGTTTTTGTTGTGACTTTCATTTATCATGAATCAAACATTACAACTGATTGAAGAAAAAAGATATGCCACATGAACAACTGACCTGGGTGCTCAGCATTTTCCAAAGCCTTTGTGAGTGCATCTTGCCCATTGAGTGAAGAATCATCATCACTAAGTTGTTTAATTCTTTTGATGACTTCTTGAGTTGCATCGTTGTTGAAACTGATCTCACCCGAGCCAGTGAGCTTACCTCTTGCCCTCAACCAATTCTTGGTCCGTATATTAGGGATTTGCTGCCATGGGTTCGGCCGATCCTCCTCTGCTAGCCTTTGGTCTTCTTCTGTCCAAGCCTGCAGCTTGCTATCATACCCACTAGTTCCCAAATGATGGTTGTGTTTGTTCCTTGCACATAGCTCCTTGAACTTATTCCTTGCACTGATTCTTCTGTTCTCTTCATCTTGACAAATGCTTCATAATCTTCCTTTTTGAGATGCTTGAACCTTTCGTACAGGGATTTCTCTTTCAACATGAAATCACTAATAAGAGTGCTCTTGTAGCTCCTCCAGCACTTGGCAATTGCTTTCA
Organism: Eleusine indica; assembly: GCA_030378355.1. NCBI lineage: Eukaryota > Viridiplantae > Streptophyta > Magnoliopsida > Poales > Poaceae > Eleusine > Eleusine indica. Next base: position 56,284,447 of record CM059494.1, read on the forward strand.
ATGCCCTCTTCATACCTCTTCCTTGATTGCATCATTGTAGTGGAGGTAAGGCATGATATTATCATCAAACAAGGCCTCTTTTCCATGTATTCCCAAGTCTACAAATCTTCGATGAAGTAGAGAAACCTTCTACCGAGTAGTGAGCCCAGCCAGCAGCCTTAGCCTTAGCTTTTCCTTCCTAGGAATAGGCATACCATCTTCACCAATTTTAGTGACAAAAATTTATGTCACTTGGTCAATGCGCCTCAGCCCTCACATTTCTGCTTTTGCTCTCTTGTTGTGCATTAGTGGTCCCATTAGAAGATTCCTCTTCAATAGAGGTGGATTGAGCCTCTTCCTCCTCATAATCCGAGTCATCCGAGCTCCTTTCTTCCTTAACAGACATCTACAAAACAAGAAGAGAAAAAAAATCTGCACAAATAACAAATTAAGAGAGAAAGCACACCAAACTTGGTCTATTTCTCTATAATCTTTGCAAATTACGTAACTCTAATGCAAAATAACAGTAATAAGAGGGTATTGATAGAGGCGGGAGTCGAACCCGTATCTTCTTGTTGTTAAGGAGATGTTTTACCATTTAACTACACTCACTTAAATATCACAAGCATACAACAAGTCCTAAGAGATGAGCTACATCAATAGGCAAAAGCTATTGCTAAAACTAGAGGAATTGAACAGATAATTGTTTGCAAATAATCAATCAAATGATGCAAGAATATCATTCCTACTGTACCAAAAACTATGATCATGGCAACAAGATGTCTCATGCTCCCAAATTATAACAGAGACAATATATGATAATCAAACCCCTAAATCAATTCACCTAATAAATCATCCCACTAACTGAACTTCAATAGTAATTTTACAAAGGAACCAGTGCATTCAGAAACACACACGATAGGTTCAAATTCTAGTCAACAGAAATATCATTCCTACTGAACCAGTGCACCCCTCATGATCAGATCTAGTCAACTAGTGAACCTACTAAACTAGCTCACTTCAATAGGTTCAAATTCTAGTCAACTAGTGATCAGATTCTATAAAATAGTTGGAACTATCACCACTCAACCATATTAAGCAACAAATTATTTAGGACGCAACATAATCAACCTACTTCAGAACAAAAATAAGCCAGGAGCACAAAACAGGTCTAGATGTAGTACTCATTTGCTCCAAATCCAAATCATTCTACAACTCTACATTTGAGCCCAAGCCCTACTTATCTAATTTTCCTCACCTAAACAAAGTATGAATGAAATTAAATCAAACTGATATTTGCAGAGGAGGCAAAGGGTGACGCACTGTGATGCGAGACACCTCTGCGTGAAGCCGAGCACCGCTGAGAGGACGCTCAGGTGCAATCCGACCACGTGGAGATCAGGGTTGGAGACGGGGACAGGCTCAGGGTCGCGGTCGGTGATGGAGACTGGGACGGGGGCTCGGGTCGGTGATGGAGATGGAGACGGGTACCCGCCGAGGTGCCACTGCCACGGTCATAGACGGGGACGGGCTCGAGGTCGCTGTCGCCGGTCGGTGTCAGAGACGGGGACGGGCTCGAGGTCGGGGTCGACGACGGAGACGGGGACCTGCTGAGGCGCCGTCATCGCGGTCGTAGATGGGGACGGGCTCGGGTCGTGGCCAGCAACGAAGACGGGGACGGGCTCGGGGTCGGCGACATAGACGGAGATGGGGACTCACCGAGGCACCACCGCCGCAGTCGTAGACATGGACGGGCTTATGGTCGACGACAGAGATGGAGATGAGGACGACCGCCGTTCGTGCAAGGTGCGGCTAGGGTTTGGAATGGGATTGATCGAAACCGGTTAGGGGCTAGGGTTCGTTCACCGCCATTCATATTTTGTCGTGGGCTACGCGGTCATATTTTGTTGTGACCAAATATCACTTTTCTAGCCAAAGAAGATGGGGAGTCAACACTGGCGTGCGAATCACCAAGTTTAGTACCGTATCGGCCGCAAACGGCAGCGTGGCCCAACTTAAAACTCTCAGCACTCACTAATACTTCTACATGTGCTTCCTCTTAGGTGGTTGTGGGTCGCTTGATTTTGAAGGACTGCCCGAACCCGTGCGGTTTATGAACGCTCTCGCATGATCCAGCGTTGGCCCGTTGGGCCGGTAAGATGTGTGAAAGCCTAAGCTATTAATGGCCTGTGGTAGTATGGCCTTCCTTCAATTCAAGGGCTTGGGCTTACAGCCACTCTTTTTTCTTTGACTACTTTGTCCAGGTGAGTCCCACTAACCAAGTGTGAAATCACAAAGTCACCCTGGATCCACACGTCAGTGGGCGTTGTCAAGTTTTGATCCGTACAGAGGAAGGCGAAGGGACCTCCTTAACCACACCTACAGCGCCGCACAGGCCCGGAAGCAAATGGAGCCACACGTCAGTGGACGTGGGCAAGTCCTGATGCGCGTCGTGGAAGACGAAGGGCCGACCGAGCGCACCTCTTCTCCCATGCGTTGGTTTGCCTGTTATGGCAAGCTCATGGACACGTGGTCCCTATCTTTCTCAGGCCCATCGCGTCAATGATCGGGTGTGTATCTAGCCCCGCACGTTTGAAGATGAAGCGGCAGTTTCCTCCCTATATCTTTTCTGGGCCCGCGCATCGTGTCAGTTTACTCTCCACTCCACTCTCCCAGCCTCCTCATTTCCCGCTCCTCTTCTGATCCTCTTCCTCGCCTCCTCCGCCACTCCCCTTCCTCTCCTCCTCCGCTCCTCGATGACATCATACCGATGACCAGGGCCAGGGCCAGGCGCACCACGGCCTCCGATGGATCCACATCGACAGCTTCCGAGGACGGCGATGGTGTCCTCAGCAACGACAGTGGCGGCGGCGTCCTTGGCAACGGCGGTGGCGGTGGTGTCCTCGGTGGCAACAGTGACGGCATCGACGAAGGCGAGGGCGTACTCGGCATCGGCATCGACGAAGGCGAGGGCGTATCAGCATCGGCGAAGACGACAACAACGGGGAGTCCTACGACGGCGAGAACGATGCTTCCGGCGAGGCCTATTCCTTCTCCTCGGTAAGTTTCCAGTCCCAATTTATTTCATCCAAAAAATGTCCAAAAAAACGGTGTTCATGGTTAACTAGGAGTTAGTGTCTATTAATTGAAGTCTGGTTCAATTTTAGCATGATTTTGGTTAATTGAGCCCTCAAAAAATGTTAATTTAGTGTCTGTTAATTTAGTGTTAAATTAGTGTCTCCTAATTTAGTGTCCATTAATTAATTTAGTGTTGATTTAGGTTAATTTAGTGTCTGTTAATTTAGTCTGTTAATTGATTTTAGTGTGTCTGTTAATCATGGTATTGATTTATGTTAATTAGTATATGTTTTGGTTTTTCTCTCTCTGCAAATATCAGTTTGATTTAGTTTCATTCATATTTAGTTTCATTTAATTAGCTAACTAGTTCTATTAATTGATTTAGTGTTGATCTATATCTCTACTATTTATTAATTTAGGTGAGTCCGGCTGTTCCGGTGTTTTGGTGTTGGCTTTTTAGCATTGGCGTTGCCTTTCTACTAGAATACAATTCGGTGTTGGTGTTGACGTGATTAGCCTGCCATTGGTGTCCGCTTCGTGTCGCCCGTGGTGTTGCCTTGCCCTTGCTCACGTGTCCGAACATGATTAGCCCCTTGCTCACGCGTCCGATTGTGATTAGCCTGCCAATATTGGTGTCTGCTTACCTTTCCCCTTGATCCCACATCCGTTCGCGTCCCGCTCGATCTGTTAGATCGTTCGCCCCTGCTCCCTCCTTGAACACTTTTATAGTCGTGTGGCCGTCCTCCACCGAGTTGCTTGCCTTTCCGTAACCCTAATTTAGCGACGAAGCCGCAGCTCCAGTTGTCCTCGTCGCTTTGAGTCTCTCGTCGACCTTGAGACGCGTTGTCCAACACACCGTTGGTGCCAGCGTTCTCTGAGAAGCCTTCCCGGGCTTATTAGCCACGGTGAAAACCACGATGAGGAGGTAGAAGCCAACGTCCGACACAGTCAGTTATATGTTGTTTACTCTCTAGCCGGTGAGCCTTGTCATATTCTTCTTTTTGTTCTGTCGTCCTTTCCATGCTTCGCAGATTATCTTCAAACTCGGATCAAACCCATGCGCAGGTCAGCTGGAACGTTGTCGCCGTCATTATTTGCGTCAACGCGAGTATAGCAGAAGCCGTTCTGGTCTTCTTCACGAAGATCATCGTCGTTTATAGTTTTCTGGTGAGCTTCACTCAGAGACTCCATTTGTTCGTTAATCTCCATCGTGAGTTGCCTCTTCTAGCTGAAATTTGGATGCAGGTCTTGCACAGAAGACTCGGAACACCACTAATGCCACCATTTGTGTTGCCATGTGTTCACGAGCTGAAGAGTGTTAGGAATGCAACACAGCGTATGCACTGTCTAGCGTCGCCGGGACCTAGACGTCACCGACTACGCCACGCGGTGGGCATGCGTAGGCTCTCCGTACTCAATCTCTGTTACACGAGTCTTCTAACTATCAGTTGTATCTTGTTGCCGATGAGGAGTAGTAGAGATTGGCTCCTGCAAAGCTGAGAAGGTCTGAAATCTCTATATACAGTAAGAAGGTCAGGAACCGAACATTGTCTTCTAACTATCAGTTATGCATATAACTGGTTATAACTTTGTAATTGTATGTGAGGTCAAACTCATAATATTGATGGTAGGTAATCAATTTCTACAGACCCAGTAGAGAATTTAACAACACATTTAGTAGTAGCTAAAAGCTTCTTATAGAGCCCAGCAGAGAATTTTGTTCAGGTCTTCATGTTCAGCCTATTTTGCCAAACTAGCATGTGTGAAACTGATAAATTAGCTGTGTTCTATTCATATACTGCAGTCATTACATTATAATATTACTAACATTGGGTGAATGCATATGTGTGGAATTCATTGAGTTTCGTTAAAAAATTTTGAATCTGAAATTTCTAAATACAGCTAACAGTTGTTGCTTTGACCGTATGGTTACTTGTTCATCCTTTCAAGTCCATGTTCAATGTTGGGCCCAAGGTCCAAATTCATTCTTTCCTAACTTTCTTCTGTTCATGCTCTCCTATTGTGCCAGTGTCAAATTCATGTACACAATATAAGTAGTGAAAGTTAACTTGTCCTTGGAGCTTCCATATGTTCTTATGCCTTCTGATATCTACTGTGCCTGGACATGCAGAGTCAACTTGTCCACGAGGTCTACACTCTTGGTTGTGATATTGGAAAAATCACAGAGGTAGACGTTCCCTTTGTTTTTTTACTGGTAAATGACAGTCCCATTTCTATTAAATTAACTGCATCATTTTTCATTGCACTGCACAAGCTTATATATATTATCTGTTGCGTTGGGCATCGACTTAGTTTATTAGTCTATTTTCTATTTATTATTTGTTTGTTGTATTCCATGACACGTCGAAACCATTCTAATCATGTGTAGATGAGGCAAGTGAAAAAGATTGGAGTCCAAACTCTGTCTGCAGACCTAACAAATAACATCGTTGGATCCGATCAAAAAGATATCAATAAACAATAATTAGAATGCATCGATCCTAAAGAACAAAAGAGGCAGAGGGACCAGGACCAGAAGCTGCAAAAGAGAGAAGAAATGTCTGATGAACAAAGAGATGGAAAAAAACAAGAAACGACATGATGATTCAACGAAAGAAAGCGCAAGGTTTCACATGTTTGCTTGTGGGTTGCTACTTTTAGTTCATTTAAAGATCATTGATCCATAATCTTCTAAAATTACAGATGGTGGCAAAGGATACAGTCATGTAGCAAAGCAAGGTATTATAGGAGGTGGCACCTACTTCATGACTTATAATCCTAAAATCATTCATTTCATTACAGAAGCCAATAACGATATCATTGCAACACATCCTCATGTGCATACTCTTTCAGAAGGGCAAATGGAAGCAAAACGGGTTCGAGAAAGATCAAGATATGCAGATCAGACACCTGAGGAGAAAGAAGCAAAATGAGTTCTGGATAGGTTACGGTATGCCGCCATGTCTCCTTGTGAGAAGGAATTGTACCTGGCTAGAAGAAGAGAGCAAAGGTCAACACCAACGTCTAGAGCGAAGAGGACTGCTCGTGAAAGAAAGCAAAGGGAGGCTTTGTGCTTGGAGTCAATTGCAATGGAGAATCCGATGTTTGTCCCTGAACTTGAGTACAATTATGTGGGTGTTTGTTGATATACATGATGACCAAACACCCATGGATCTTGATTGCATGGCAAGTGTTTGTGGTTGTTTGAGTATTTAGTCTAGCTAAAATACCTCCCTCGCATTGTGAAAATCTGGCTCTTTAGCATGTACTTACAGGTCTAACTAAAACTCTATGTTAAAAGTTGGTGAATACATTTTCAAGTACAACAACAATTGTTTGGGATGTAGAAATATTTTTCCCGTTGTTGAATTTCAAAAAGTGGTTGTGAGTTAAAAGTTTTTAGAACTGCAATAGTGGCAATTAAAATTAGAAATCGGTAGGAGCCTAAAACATTAATAAAAATGAACAAAGGGAGCATTTTTTTTTAATTTAACCCGTAGCAACGCACGGATATTTTGCTAGTATTTTTAGAAGATGCAACCCATTAAAAATCATTAGCTACTATTTCAAAGCACGGATGGAGTCTGCTGGTCTGGATATATATAAGTAGGGCCGCATTCCACCCATGTCTCTAAAAGACGAAGCGCTGATGAAATAGTGTCCACGCTAACAAACATGTTGTTTAGAGATGCTATATGAGGAAACAGTTTCAGTTGTTTCCCCAGGCCGTGAATCAATTTTTCTTTGCTTCTTCTTTCTATTTTTCATGTAGCCAACACAAGTATTCATGCACATAGCAAATACATGTGCATCAGCACTTACCAAATAACACATCGGTACTTTACTTCCCTTAATCTCCCCTATTATAAATCATATCATATCAATTGTTTATGCAGAGTGAAATCATAATGCGTTCATGAGTTCCTTTTTCTTTCTTCTATTGGATTGTATTTTCCTTGCAGACAAACATTTGAGGCAACTGCAATTTATCTGTGATTTTTTTTGCACAGCGAGTTGCAGCTTTGCAACAGCACACCAATTTGTTTCTTCTTTTTCCTCTCTTATTTCTTTTCATTTCTATCATCTTTTCCCCCTCCGATTGCCATCTTTAATTAGCGGCTGACTCCTTTTTGGTTTATTTTTCTGTCCATTTTTAGACATGATTTTATGTATAGCTTTGATTTTGTCCTAATAGTAGTAGTAGTAGTAGGAAATTTCCTATGTTGCTTCAAAAATATTATTCGAGATTCCATAAATTACCCAGAATGTTCATTGAAATTGCAAGACATTTTTGGGCACAATAACCAGTTTGATGTCCACATGTTTGCTCGGGGCTGAGTTGGGCGCAATATATTCCTTTTGCAAGAACCAGTTGGGAGCAATAATCAGTCCACATGCATACAGTAAACCATGTTTTGTAAAGGGAATATATTGTACAATTTTATAATACAAACAAATTATACTGTCGCTCTCATATGGAGTTGTGCTTATCTTCACTTTAAGTGAGATTAATGTTAGAAACTTGAATTTCTGGGCATATAAAACAAGTTTTCCTTCCAGGACGAGTAGGTTATTTTTTTTTCCATTCAATTAGATTTTCTTTTCGTGAGTAAATGCTCTTTCTCAACAAGCTATTCCTTTTTTTTTCTCTGCACTTTCTCAACAAGTCCTCAAATATCCAAACTGCCCAATCCAGGTGAACATAATAAGACAGCTAGCAAGCGAGCTTATTAGCTGAAGTAATCTACGGTCTCTGTACTGAATTCACAAGTTTGCAATCAGGGATTCTCCATCTTCCTTTCAAGCATTAATACAAGCTAACAGTTTGCATGCTTTGCTCATTTCATTATTCATCCAATGTTCATATAGAAATGTCTCATGCTTCCCGCAACAATGTGTGGGCTATTCATCTAGTATCTTTTAAAAGTACAACCCACTAACAATCCTTAATTATTATTTCTCTCAATCTACAGCTAGCCACGTCATCTTTGTTTTGCACCGCACGGTCTCCATAAAAAATTAAGTCCTAACCGTCGCTGCTCATCATCTCCACCAGACCCTTTTCCACAAGCACAATATCTCAGTGCACAGGCAATGCCACGCCTTCCTCCCCCCTCCCAATCAATGGCTCTCAATTGCAGAAACTGCAAGTGCCGGCCCATCAATGGCGCATCCACGACCAGACTTTCGTTCTGCTCCACCCCCATTCTTTACTCATTCTTCAATATCGGTTGTGTTAATGGAGGAAGACATCAGTTTTTCCAATTACAGCCATTGAGGACACCCATCTGTCCACCATCCAACGAAGATGCCAGTTTTTCCAATTACTGCCATTAACGACACCCCATCCAAGCATTCCGAGCACGTTCAGCTGAACAGGCCGTGAATTTGGCTTGCTACAAAAACTATCGCTACTACTAAGCACAATCAAGCCTGCCTCTTTATTGGTGTTGACGTGTTGTTACTTCCAGTTCCAGTTTGTCTACAAAAGAACATATACCCCATGCGACCAGAGTGTCTGCCTTCTCAATTCTTTCAACTCCTAACGTTGTTGGAGATGCTTGAGTCCATACATGCAGACCTGCAGCTCTCTTCATTCGTCAATATATTGTTGCCTTTTCCCGTTCCCAAGGAGATAACCAGGATTTTGATTTGATCTACAACTCTGTCTTTTCCCTGCAGTCTTTGCAAGAAATCTACAACTATTTCTTTTGCCTGCAATCTTTGCAAGAAATCTACAACTCTATCTTTTGCCTGCAGTCTTTACGAGAACAGGTAATTTGGTCCCCATCTCATTTGGGAGTTTTTTTTTTTAATCCAGCAAACCATTCTTATCTCTCACATAATCTATTCAGTAGTGTTGCGCCTGAGTTTTCTACGACTGAAACGTATCTATTCGTTTATGATTTTAACCTGTTTTTAAACTTGGCCATTGTTTTATGCATGACCTGTTCGATGGATTGCACCTTATAATCCCTGTCATACCTCTGCAGGTGTTCATGTAAACTAATTTTGGTTCCCTCTGCATGTGTATAGGTTCCTGTGTAATCGATTTCCCCGTTTGGATTTAGCAAAAGCTTTGGCCTTCGTTGGTCATTCTTTTTTTTTTTTTGCAGTACAAAAATGTATCAAATCTATAGTTATTATTCTGCGATTGTTCAGTGGTCCTCTTCAGGAAGAAATTGATGTGTGTTCTTTTGTTTTAAGCGTCCTAACAACAATTTATTTTTACTCTATTTCTTCATGCCCCAGAGCGGGGAAATTCCTCTTCAGAAAGAAATTGATGTGTGTTCTTTCAGTGGCTGATGGTTTTTCCTGCTGATCCAATATGGACATGCAAATAGTTTCTTACTAGTGTGCGTTCCCTGTCACAATCTCCGTAGATCGTCCATGAGACCTGGACATGCAACTAAATTAAAATAGCCTGTTATTTTTCTTCCACAATATAATGACAGTGCCCACAAATATAGTTTTCGCCTTGATTGATTTTATTTATTTATCAAATTGCATCCGTAGAACTGTGTTGGATGAGAACAAGTAATTGAAGCTGTCCAATCATTATCTAAAAAAAAATGAAGCTGTCCAATGTTTTTATGTGATTCTGAACATAAAGTATAGCTGTGAAGCCACATATATCTCACTACGATTATAGGTGTCAGGTAAACAATCTCCTAACAACCATATACGACTGAATGAACTTCCTTGTTATAGGGAAAGCAGACTGAACTTTCGGTAACACAAATAGCTGAGAGGGCCTATGTGTTACTTGCTTTACGTTAAGGTTAATTTGTAATCTATTTTTCATATTGTATATCAACTCAGTTTTGAAGTGCTGCAGCAACGCGCGGGGTATCAACTAGTTTAGGTTAATTTAGTGCCTGTTAATTTAGTGGCTAATTTAGTGTCTATTAATTGATTTTAGTGTGTCTATTAATCATGATTTAGTGTTGATTTATGTTAATTAGTATATGTTTAGGTTTTTTTCCTCTCTGTGCAAATATCAGTTTGATATAGTTTCATTTAATTAGCTACATAGTTCTGTTAATTGATTTTAGTGTGTCTGTTTAATTTGTTCTGTAGCTCAATGATGTAGTCAATGATCCTTGCAGAAGAAATAATTTGTTATGTAGCCAAAGATTGTTAGCTTGTTCTCATTTTTTTCCTTGGCTGCTCTTGGTGTAGGTGTCCTCCTTGTCCGACCCTCTGCCGCCTGTGCTCACTAGGGAGTCATACTGGTGCGACGTGGATTTTGGAGGTCTCTATTACGACCATGGCATCCGTGCCGTCAAGAAGGTAGCATATGGTGGCAAAGACTGCGGCCGCCGCTTCTTTGTCTGTGCTATAAAGGTTTGTATTTTGTTCTTGAGTGAATTTAGTAATCACACTTTCTTTTCTTTTAATGTTTGGTTGTGTTATAGAGGTTTGCATATGGCGGCAAAGATTGACCCTTTTCATTGTAGGAGGACGGGAACCAGTGCGGATATGTGGAGTTTAAGGATCCTCCATATTCCAGAAGGTTGCAGAGGTTTGTTAAGGATCTGTGGGTGATGGGACAGTTGGCGATGAGGCTGAAAAAAACAGCTAATGAAGTTTGTGATAAATCCAAGAAGGCCATGCACAATGTTATGATGCAGAAGGAAGATATAGAGAAGATTATGAGGCAGAAAGTTGCTGAGACCAAGGAGCTAAAGAGGTCATGCGTCTGGCAATTCAAGGATGCATGTTGGCAACGTTCACCATTGTCATGATGCTGCTGGTGATGGTCCTCAAGAAGTGAAGGTGAAAGAGAGAAACAAGGTGCTATTTTGGCCGTGATGCTACTGGCTTTTTGTAAAGAGAGTGATTTGTTTGAGCATAGCGTCATATGCCCACCCGATGAAACACTGACACATGCGCATTAATGTTTGTGCTGACAGATGACCATAAGCTTAACGCACTGAGGAGGCCATCACGAAGGGCATAACAGATGATTAAACCTGACCAGATTAATTCGCGCATTAAACACAAGCTGATCCCGTGGATGGTTTGGTGCAACATGAATTTAATGGTCAGTGGACCTAGCTGCTGTCAACCGTCCTTTGCACTGTATGCACGTGCATAATTAATGTACCCCTAGTGGAGTGCACTCTGATGTGGCGATTAGCGGGCAAAAAATGGTGTGATAAAATTCCCATCGCCCTCACTCATTTTGAACACTCATTGTCGTAGGTTTTTTTTTTTCATCAGTACCTTTTATCGGTTTTGCAACCGATCCTTCTGCTAATAATGTTGTACTCGGGATATTGTATCTTTATTCGGAACGTTTTAGCCAAATCGGTTTACTGGTTCCGGACGAGCTTGCTGGTGCAATCTACCAAACTAACGCCCCAATGCAGAACTGCCGATGCCCCGAAACCAATTGCGCTTCACGGGACCGTAACACCGCATTGAATCAAAGTGATTTCGCTGCCACTATGAACGTCAACGGGGCAACAAGGTGCCATTAATCAGAAAAATAAGCTGGGCTAATTTGATCCAGGCGCTTTTAAGTTGTTTACGGGGTGTGTGCGGCCAACCACCCTGCATGCACTGTTGCACCATTAATTGCCCATGTGACTGTGGTCCTATTGACAATCAGTTGCATTATAGTGCTCTTTGAATGCGAGCAGTTGCATTCAACCTGCTTGAACGCATGCGTACCAGCCTAGAGTGGACCCTCTGCAGTATTGCGAGCAATAAATCACCGTGTCCGGGCCTGTGCTGGTTTGGATTAAATTACAATAAACTAGTAAGGATACCTCCGCATTTGCACAACTAAATTCAAATATTTATTACTGATAGTATTTCATTGTTGTATGTATATATAGTTTAATATTGACCATAACTAATTAGTCTAAAAGTATACGAATCTTGGGCAACTAAAATTTCTCACCTTAGTTAGAATAGTTCGTTATTCTATCATACATACATATGTGCCTTAATGAAATATGACTTCGTTTTTGTCATTTGTGAACCGTCATGGTGATAATTATCAACAAAAGAGAAGGATGCAATATCAGAAGAAACAAAATTTGGAAGTCAACATTCCTTATTATTTGTTTTGCTTAACCGTTGTGTGATTTTAGTTACGTAGCAGCTTTTATTTGCATTCATCGTCATAACGTGACGCGGCACTGAGAGACATGCAATGAAGCACTGTATAGCGTTAATAAGATGATCCAGAGCCGCACCCACATTAATTCAAATGGATCAAATTAGCATCTTCTACTGTTCTCAATTTCCATTAGCGTGTTGCCCGACGGCAGGTATAATTGCATTGAAATCACCCTGGTACACGATAGTGTTACGGCTCCGTTCGAACAGGGTCACACGAATCTTGTCGATCGTAGCTACGTGGACGGTCAAGTACTGGGTGGGCACGGAAGTATTTTCCTTCTGTAAATTAGCCGGTGATGGCCTTTTGACGAAGTTGTAATAGCTTTAGTGAACTTGTTGGCTGATGAAGGATATTATGCTATAAATATATAATTGTGGCTTTAATGAATGCCTTGCTCATGTGCTGGTTATGTGTGTTTTATCATCTTTCTGTTAATGCTCTAATTGTGGCGGCAGTTCTGTTTTTTGCTCTAATTGTTAGTTAGCAGAACAAAAACATTTTGCTCTGATCAAAGCAAAACAAAAGAGATATAGAGACGGGGTATGAAGATATAAAGACGGTGGAACGGATGAGATATAGGGACGAGGAAGGAAGATATAGAGAGGGTGGAACCACATAGTGTAGGGACGGGGAAGGAACACCCGTATATAGGAACGGGGAAGAAGGATATAGTGATGGCAAAACTAGGGACGGGGATGGAAAACCCGTCGCTATAAAATATTTCGATATGAGCAGAGTATTTTGCTCCTGTATTAGACATGCAGACATCACAATTCACAAATGAGACACTTCATAAATCAAACAACACATTATCTTTCTTTATTACAAATATTTCAAAAAATTGTTCATAGTATCTTCATAGTATCTTTATGACAAATATTTCAAAAAAGTGTTTTGCTGGTCCTTGGTCCTTGCTCCAAACTGTTGGAAAGGAAGAAAAAAAAAAGATAAATGACATCATTAATGCTATAGATATATATATATATGCAACAACAAAACTATGTGCGTACCAAGTCATTTTTATTGGCAACTTTTTTCCGACATTTCAGCACTCGGGCTCCTTCATTATGGTTCGTACATAGGTAGGGAATTTCATCGCCAGCTGCCACTATAGATATATTTGAAGAACAAAATGAAGAGGGGACTTCATCAAACTGATTGTACTCATCCTCATCCATAACACACTACCACAAAAACAAAGAAAGGAGACACAACATTAGTGACATCAAGTAGAGACACGTCACTAATAAGACTTTTAGTGACGGCTACACAAAAATGTTCATTGGTATTCTCTAAATAGCCCTACTTGAGGCTTCAATAGTGACGCGGAGTAGAAAAACACATCACTAATAATATAGCTCACAGTCATAGTATAACATTCCAAATATTTAAGAATTTAAAAATCAAGGTTAATTAAAAAAAATCCTTAATCTTATCCCATAACAAAATGTTCATTTCAAAATAAAATGCCACTAAATTAAAACTAGAGGTAGCAAGGAGACTTTCCAAAATAAGAGAGGTACTCAAGTGATTGTTAGCCTGTGTGCCTTTTCCTAATAAAAATTTGTTTTGCCAGTTAATTGGAATTCATATTCGAATTTGCAATTTCTTTTCAAGCCCCCCCCCCTAAAAACTAAAAGTCTTAGAAATAAAAAACCTATTTCCTTCTCTCCCTCCTCTCTAGGCCGAAACCCCCCTTCTTTCTCTTCTGGCCTAGCCCACGTCCTCCTCCTCTCCCTTTCCCGCGTGGGCCTAGCCCCACGCTCACCCTCTTCTCCTTTCCTCCTGCCCAGCCCAGCTCGGCTCACTCCCCTCTTCCCTTCTCCTTTCTCGCCTTGGCCCCGCACCTCGCTTTCCCTTCCTCCTCAGCCCAGCTGGCCTCCGCACCCCGTCCCCCCCTCTCTCGGTCCGGCCCGCGTCGCCCTTCCCTCCTTCTCCTTCCTCTAAATGGAGTTGTGCACCCCCAACGCCGTCGCACAGCCTCATTCCGTCCCCAACTACCGTCGCCTGGTATAGCCACTTTTCCCCACACGTGGCCAAGGACACAGCTATGCCAACCACCGCCTTCACCCGCGTGCGGACACGCCTAAGCTACCACTCCCTCCCCCTCCTTCACTCGCGCACGAACACAACCACCGCCATTACTCCTCCCTGCCCGAGCCATCGCACCGCCTGATGCCATCGTCCCCGCTCGCCTTGTCCCGAGCGTTGCTCCGCCATTACTCTCCTCGGCACCGCTACCCCATCATGACGCGGCCAGCGGTGATGCGTGACGCCTTAACCCGCGGCGCGACACCACCGCACAACGCCAACGAAGTACCACCTCCTTGCCCCCTTCGCGACGTAACCACTCCTTCCCCGTCGTCTAGCCGTCATCCCCGCGTGACGGTGAGCAATCATCTCACCCTGCCATCCGCCTTAACCCGTGCCATGATGCCACCTCAGCCCTACCGACGTGACCTCGCCCTGCGACCTATGACTTGACCACTCTCCGCCGTGTCGCCCCACGCACTGCACCACCCGAGCCAGCTGGCCTGCTCGCCATCAATGAACACCGTGACCAAGCTGGTGCCGACCCGGCAAGAAACTTGCCCCTGCCCTCCTCAACCTATAAATAGCCTCACCCCACCTCGCTAGAACCTCACCGCCGCTCGCAACCGTCTCACGCAAGAGGATAGCTACCTCGTCCCCTCTTCTCCTCGATCTCGGCACCCCAAACCACTCCTCGACCAAGAGCCTGTCCTGACCCTTCCCCTGCCTTGTGGTCAACCACGGTGAGCACGGAGCACCCCTCGCACCTGCCAAAAACCTAACCACGCCGAGCCTAGGTCACCAGAGAAGCAAGCGGTGAGTGCCGGAGTTGCCATCCATGGCGCTGCCGTCTCCCACCGCTACGGCCATCGTGCGCAACCGCTACCCCCAACCCCCCCCCCCTGCCATCCATCTCCCCACCAACGGCCCTGATTAGAAGACTCATACCCCTTCGGCCCCTTTAAATTGTAGCCACCCATCGCTGCATCCACGGCTGTGAGCCGATCTTGTGTAATCGACTCACCGTGGACTCATAGACCAATCGCATTGCTTCGATCCACCACCCTGTGGACTTGGTCCACATGATTTCCAGTACAAAAATAAATCCCTCAGTCGTTTATTGTGTCCACATGACGCAATAACCCCGTTTCTCATATAAAAATAATTCCAAAAATCTAGGAAAATCCCAGCACCCTGCTATTTTATACTTAGCCCTCTGACCCTCTGCCTAATAATGTTTTAGCCTAGCAATTTTATAGAAAAGACCCTCAACTTTTCTATAATTAGATTTTAGCCCTCCAGATTTTACAACCAAGCCCCTGAACTTCTCTGTAACTATAAATAGGTCCCTATAACTTTTTAGAAATTGCAAATAAGCCCTTGGAAACTTCAAAAGGCCATATCTTTCAAACTGTAGCTCCGTTTTGAGCGATTCTTTCGCTCACGGGTCCGTCCTAGTGCGTAGTACCTAGTGGTACTGCCCATAACCTCTGCCCGAAACCTCATGAGCCATTTCTAGCCCAAACCTATGTTGTTTTCATAGTAAGTTTTCTTCGCTTGATTTATTTGGAGTTTATTCGGATCTTGTTTGTTCTTGTTATTTTTCTTTTGCAATAGTTTATTTATAAGGCGTAGCTTTATGCACTAGACTACGTGAAGTTTAAGGGAACATCAGGAGACCCAGTGTCTATGCGTAAGCTCAAAGCACAAGTTGCCAGAAATGACCTGAAGACCCGAACTCTGCCGATAAAGCAAGAGGATCAGAAACACGAAGACTAGTGAAGACGGATAGTGTTTTGAGTCAAGCTCTATCTATTCCTTGATCATGATTGCTCCTATTATTTTAAAAATGTGCCAACTAGAGCCTACACTTTATATGCATTATTCCTTGTCCCTTTACCTTTGCTTAGTTGAAACCCACTTGTGTGAAAGCTAACGTTCTTATCGCCTATATAAGATATGAATGTTAGGTCCTTGTTTAGCCTCAATTGTTATCCTGCTACCTTGGTAAACATAGAAAGTTATCAATAGCCTAGCTAATGATGACGCTACCCTTGCTAGTATACACTTAGGACGCTGTGATTTACATCACCACACCTTACACTACAATGTTTTACAAAATGGGCGAAAATGTGTTTGGTGGTGTGTGCGCGAATGGGTGGGTGGTAAATCAACTGTGTGATGATGAGGCTGGGTGGGATAGACTTGGCCGTGGACGAGACTCCTTAGTATTGGTGTAGAGTACTTGGTGATGGTGTCTTCGGTGTAGGTCCACCAGTCGTGGACGAGTGCTCGCCCTGCCGCATAAGAATCGATAGCAAGACCTCAACTTGGTGGTATTTCAGTACAGCCACAGAACCTGTATGGGTAGGACTAACGCGGAACCTGGGTAACGCAACAAGGAAGTATCATCCGGTGAAGTAGAAACGAACTCAGGGATTAGTGCAGTGAAATGGTAATAAGTCCAATACTTGCAAAATTGTTGGTTGTGTGCCTTTGTTGTGATATGACTAAGTGTCATGATGGTGGAATCCCTGAGCTCCGTGGTGGACTTGTGAGCGTGCCTAGGTGAAGTGAGAGCGTTATGCACTTACTTGCAAAGAGTGCATAGCCTATGGGTACAACATACTAAGCTTTGCAGAGTTAACCTTAACTCATTCGGATGTTCGTTGTCACTGGTCATGGCACCCTAATCCTTTGGGCTCTTGATTATAGCAAACCCTTGATGTGTGAGTATGTATAGTAGATACACGTGTTTTGGTGAATGATATTGGCAAGGTGTGCCAGAGTCATTATGACTGTGTGTCGGAAGACTCAACTAAAATATGGGAGCTGTTGAGATCAATTGTAATCTCCCTCAGATCCAACCAACCAAAAGTTACAAAACTGTTTTCCTTACTCGAAAACCCCCTTTGCTCTATTATAAACCCCTGCATCCGTGCTCTTCCGCAAAACTCTGAACCTTACCCTATTCATTGACCACTCTCCCAAATGCATGAATATATCCCTTGCTAGAAATAGTGCTTGCGGAGTACCTTATGTACTCATCATTGCCTCATTTTATCTTAATCAGCGAGAAGATGGAGAATCCGTTGAAGCCGATGAGCAGATCACGTCCTATGCTCGAGTTTGTCTATGGAGTTATTGAAGCCTTGTTCATGTTCTCATTAGTTCGGATTGGCTTCATCAATCCCTTTTGCTTGTAATTTAGAACTTGTATTTGTGTATCGTCCCTGCGTGGACTTAATAAAGATCGTAAATCGACTATGTATCATTTGTACGTGTATACCAACTTCTGATCCAGGGATTGGTACGATAATTACGGGTCACCCTCGGGTGGGGCGTCACACATAGACGGGTTTTATGAATAGCCGTCACTAATATACTCAGTGTTACAGACGGGCATTACTTATTAGTGATGGGGCTCTAAAACCGTCGGTAACTAATGTGACGGTAGTTTAAAAACCATGTCACAAGTTATAGCGACATGTGTTCAAAACCCGTCATTAATAGTCCTGCCTACTTGTGACGGTTTCCAGGGTCATTAAGAACGGATTACAAATCCTGTCACTATTAATTATGATTTAAAAAATCATGGTTTGACAACAGAATAAAGATAGAGTCATATGTCTAATATCAGTTTATAAATTGAATAAATCTGGTAAGCCGAAGCCTAGCAGCTGACAAGCCAGCCTTAAGTTCTGTTTGTGTGGCAGCAAAAGGCTCGAACCATGTACCTCGCCTCTTGAAGTGAACAACTTTTGCCACTACGTCTACAGCAAACTTATGACTCCATTCATAAACCTTTTACTTAAATAATTACTAGAGCTCTTGCTACCTCCAACGCCTTATCCTCTCTCTCTCTCTCCCGCTGTGCTCCTCAAGTCAATCGAATGCTGCGCATCCCCATCTTCCGACCTCGCCGACCACAACCAAATGCTGTGCCGCCGTCTCCTAAGAGACTCCCTCGACCGCGTCGCCTCCGCACCCTCGCACCCACGCTCGTCGGGCTGCGGCCGCCACCTCCGCACCCTCGCTCCCGCGCTCGTCGGGCTGCGACCGCGCCCCCCACTGTGTTGGCCACCTCCTTGGCAGCGTAGCACCACGCTCTCCTCGGCCATGGTAGCCTCCTCCGTCGTGGCCCGCTCCTCTCAGGTGAGCCTTATCCTCTCGATTGTGTTCATCACCGCGGGACCAGATCTAGGGTTGGGGTTGCATCGGAGCTAGGGTTTGAGCCGTATCCTCTCGTTTGTGTGCCACGCAGTTGCGCAAAGGACTTTATCGTCGTGCTCCTGTCCGACGTAAATTGAATCCGCGATAGCATCTGGCCATGGATTGTGCTGTGGGTGGAAATCCATGGCGATGGTGGCTGCAACCGTATGGCTAGAATAGATATGTGGTTGAGGCGTTAAGGGCAAGCACCCTGCAATGGGTTGTCTCCATTCCAAAACTGAGGTGAGCCTCGTATCATGCCTTTAGGCGTCTCCTTCATGATTTTCTCTCCTACTGTGTTGAAGCATTTTTTTTCTCTTGTAGCTCTACTCCTATTTATTTATCTGATGTGTAATGCCTCGATAGATGGAGTTTGTGCCTAGATAACTAGATTGATATTCCCTTAAATTTTTAGCTGTTGGAGGTTCGTGGGAATCAATTCTGGTTAAAACAAGCATACATGTCATCTTAATTTTTTGTCAAATAGGACAGTAATATTCTTTGGGGATATGCCTTGCAGTTGGTGCAGAGAATTTAATCACTAGTCTTTTTTGACCATGGTACTTTTTTGATACAGATAATCTCGGACTGGTGTCATTCTGCCCCCGTCATCCACATCAATGTCGGACTGGCGTGATCCTCTGCTGAGGTACTCCCTTATCTACTTCACCTAACTTGCTGCGCTAGTTCAACTACTCTATACGTTTGTTTGAATTATTGGGGGTTCAGCCTGGATCATGGCGACTATAGGGGATGTCACTAGTAAAGAAAAGTAGCATTAATTATTAGCTTGGAACATGAAAAGTAGCATTAACTAGTTGTTACAGAAAAAGTAGCATGAATTTAGTTGCTCTGATTCAATTTTCATTCCTTGAACTGGGATTTGTGTGCCTGTAAGGCTTACCTTAGTTATTAGAGTAATGTGATTCAAAGTTTTGGGTTTACAGGTCAATGCTTGAAACCAGGTAACACCATTAACAAAGGATGCTTGCTAATTGATAATTCACAGTTCAGAAAAAAAAAACATGACCCTACTGTCGCAGTGAAAAATGTATGGTTTTTTGGTTTCTGCTAGAGCAAGCCTAGCTTCATGTTCTGATTATTGTTTCTGCTTGTTCTGATGGTCACTTCAAATTATTTAGCATCAGATATGGTCACCCTTGGCTAATAGTGTTTGTTGTATGTTCAGGTCCAACTGCTGCTATGACAATTTGTATATATTTCCTATGCTTCTTGAATCTTTGATAATGCCACTTGTTCTTCTGCAAATTACCATGAGGAAATTTATCTAAACAGGTGAGAAATAGCTGTTACCACTTACCAATACAGAGTTTTAGTTACCACAACTTCTATTTACATGCATATTAAACAAATTCCCGCATAGTAATCTGTTGTCACCGATCAGAGTTACAACCCTTCCTTTGTAATGTTTGCCTAATTATCAGTTAAGGGTAGTTTTGTTTGGTTATATGAGCCCATACGATTGTTTTCTAGTACTTATAGCCCATTGTGAAATTGACTGTAATTCTCTTCATCACCACATGTCATTAACCTTACTTTGCCTCTTTTTTCATGATTGATTTTAGAGAACGATCTTACTGAACATGTGGGCACATGGACACACTCCTTACTTTGCCGCTTTTTTCATGATTGATTTTAGAGAACGATCTCATTGAACATGTCGGCACATGGACACACTCAACACCGTCCGATGGTCGTATATTCAGTAGCAAAGTGAATGTAAAAAGGAAGTAACATCAAATTTACATGTACATAAATATATGGTAGATTTCAGCATTTTGCGTTGGCCTTCCTTGACTAGCTACGTGTGTGAGGTGGACCGACAACCGCCTACGAGTAAAGGATAGCTAACAGTATATGAGTAAATTACAGTTAAAAGCCTAGCAGTTTAGGCTTGATTGCAAATTTAACTAACTGTATTAGCTCTTTTGGGGTGTGCATATGCCACTGTGTTCAGTGGTACTTCGTGTTATTTTTATGTTGTCATACTGATTGTTATTCTTTAGCAGGTAATGGGGTATTGTTGCCATCTTGGTTGGTGAGATATGCACCTCACTCAGTGGTAAGTTAAGCTAACTAATGAGCAAATGCTATGCTTCCCTCTTTGATTTTACGTGCTCTCACCACAATTACTCTACCACGCGGAAGGTGTTGTATAGCTTTCTTGACATTTTCATTTTTTGAACCTGGAAAAATCTAGCATCCACAGATAATGTTTCTAAAGTTTCTTGCAAGAACCATTTACTCATTGTCCAAAGTGTTATTTCTTATTATTCAAGGTATAAATATTGATTAATAAGCTGATAATAGTTCCTGCTTGAGGCATTGTTCAAATTAAATCTGAAGATTCGGTGGTAATTGACATTGTGCTGTTTTCAAGCTTTGTTAGTTAGGAATTGGACTCCCCCGGCTAGACTTGGACCTACCCATCATGGTGTGAAGTATTGAACCTCTACTTCTTGTGGAGCTTGTTTATTGCATTATTTCTTGCTTGGAAAAACTGTATGTCATCATGGTGTAAAGTATTGAACCTGTACTTCTTGTGGAGCGTGTTTATTGCATTTCTGGCTTGGAAAAATTGTATGTGATTATGTTCAAAGTATTATTGAGTAGCGTGCTTAGTGCTGGAATTCTTCATGTATGACATGTTAAGTTGTACTACATTTATTGATGGTGGAATGTTGAGAATCGATGAGATTTGTGTATGTGAACAGAGGTTCTATTTGTGTTTCTGATTTTGTATCGAATGATAAGACCAGGTCCCATAGTGTGGCCTTTTTTTTTTTTTGCATCCCTTACTAGAGACGGGTGCACAATACGTCTGTAATATTATTTATAGTGACGTGGGTTTTGGATAATGCATCTGTAATAATTATTATTAGTGACGCCTATATTTCCTTTATGGATGGTCTTGGATACCCGTGAACAAGGTTAACATAACTGGCTGGGCCGGTATAACCGGTCGAGCCCGGTTCACCGGTTAATCATATAACCGGCTGGTTAGTCGGACAAAACTTGTTTTGGTTGGCGTAGGGTTGGTGGTTGGCTAACCGGCCGGTTATATTAGTTAACTGGTCGGTTATTTTGGTTAACTGGTCTATTTGATCAGTTTTAATGTTGTACTTTGAATATATATTTTTAAATAAAAAATATTGGTTTTTGAGCAGTTTCACCGGTAAACCGGTCGGGTTATTTTGGTTAACTGGCTGGTTACATCGGTTTTGCCTAATTCGATTTTTTTTGAATTTTGAAAAATTTTGAATTATAACCGGAGGTTAACCGGCTGACCGGGGTAAACGGCCCAGCCCGGTTTTTTAGTTAATCGAGTTAACCGGCCGGTTAACCACGGTTATTTCAACCTTGCCCGTAAATAATGTTATTAGTGACGGGTATTGGTTAACTGTCACTCCAAATTTTAGTGACGGGAGAAACCGTGTTACTAAAGGTCCACATTTAGTAAGGGTTGATTCCCGTCACTAATGGCTCTAAAAGCCCGTCACTAATTAGCTATTCTGTGGTAGTGACATTTTCCACTCCAACAATCCTCCTTTTACCTGGGAGTATGATAACACGCTTCTTTTTCGTGGTGTCCATGACATAGAAAACTTCTTGTACATGCTTGACACGTACGAACCGTTCCGTCTTGTATCCAAGATGGTTCACGTCAACTGTGGTGAACCCGAAGCGATCTTTTTGGACACCATTTGTGCCTTGTATCCAACGACACTTAAATAGGGGCACCCTGAAGGTTCCATAACTCAGCTCCCAAATTTCCTCAATTTGTTCATAATATGCACTCTTTTGCATGTCATTGTCATATGCATCTATCTGTACACCGCTGTTTTGATATATACTCTTTTTATCATGGGAAATGGTGTAAAATGTATAGCCATTTATCTCGTAACTTTGATATTTCATGACTGTGAACATGGGCCTGGCTGCTAGTTTACGAAGCAACATACTATTGTTTGAACTTCCATTGATCCAATTTTTGAAGCAAGTGCTAAACTCCATGTGTTGCTTCGCTAACCAAGATTCACTCCGCTCAGGATTATCTCGAAGCAGGAGCTCCTTGTGCTCATCAATGTATATTGATATTTCTGTCATCTATTGAAGCACGAGGAAATAAGCTTGTTCGAAAGCCTAGAGATTAGCAGTTAGTCACTAATCCGATGCAATTTTCCTCTGATCCTTAAAAAATTGTTCACCTGTAAAATTCCTTGAACCTGAGCCTTTCTCTACAGTGCCATCGGATTGAGCACTCATTTTACGATATGGATGCTTCCTCGAAAGGAACCGTCGAGTTCTCATGTACACTTGCTTCGTTGAGTTTCTAAGCCACACTTTCTCAGTGTCATACAAGCACTGAGGGCAACCTTTGCCTCTTGCCTTACTCTATCCTGACATAGAATATAATGCCGGGAGGTCCTGTATTGTACAGAAGAGCATAGCATGCATATAGAAGTACTCTCTCTTGAATTGGTCCCACACCTCAACACCATTGGACCAGAGAGTTTTAAGGTCATCTATCAGTGGCCTCAAGTACAGATCAATGTTGACGCCGGGCTGTTTTTTACCTTTGATCAACACTGACAACATAAGATACTTTCTTGTGTGGCATAGCCAAGGTGGAAGGTTGTAGATGCATAGAACAACTGGCCATATGCTGTGGGCAAGACTCATGTCACCGAATGGATTCATCCCATCCATGTTAAAATCCAACCGGATGTTTCTCACTTCTTTGGTAAAATCTCCGTACCTTTGGTCAAAGTTCTTCCACTAAACCGAATCAGCAGGATGCTAATATTTGCCATCATTCTTCCAGGCCTTGCTGTTCTCATCCTCGCTTCGTGCATGCCAATGGAGAAGCTCAACCTCCTTTCTATTCACGAATAAATGCTTCAAACGAGGGATGACAGGAAAATACCACACCACTTTTTGAGGAGCTCCATTCCTTTTGCTAGGTACCTCCTGGTCACCCCTATTTTTTCTGCACTTGTACCATGGAGTTCCGCAAACAGGACACCGAGTTAGGTCAGCATAACCTTCGCCACGATACAAAATCAATGCTACTTACATGCATGTATTTCAACTTCTAATCCCAATGACACTAGTAGAAATGTGCACACCAATGACATTCCAATTTCATCAGAGCAGAGCAAAATTTCATCATAGAAGGTTTTCCGTGATGACTTTATGATAAATTAGGATTCGTCATAGACCTACCATCACAGAATACCTACCGTGATGAATTGTCACATTCATCACATAAGACAACCCTTTTACGATGAAACTATTCTGCGTCACAGACCTGATTTCACTTCTATGATGGTGAAGAAAAATGACATTGACAAGGCTCCACACCACCGTGGCACCGTCGTGGCAGGCCCACGTGACACTGGCCACGCTGACAGATGATGTGGCAAGTCTACGTGGCAAGGGCCACATGTCGTCCTTACAGAGCATCACGTGCCACCTCCCAGGAGCACCACGAGTCACGTTTCACAAGTGCCACGTGTCGCCTCCGAAGAGCGCCGCGTGTCACTAGACCAAATGGCCACATGGCGTGTTACCAGGGCGGCACGGGTCCATTTTGAAGGCCACGTGCCACCTTCTTAAGACGCCGTGTGTCGTCTTGGCTATGCCCCACGTGTCCCATTGGCAGAGCTACATGTGTCCTTTTTCCAGAGTGACACATGTCATTCAAAAAGAGCCACATGTCTCTTTTGTAGAGCGCCACGTGTTTCTTTCTCAGGTTGCCACATTTCTCATTCCTAGCTCACCACGTGTCTCGTTCTCAGGGAGCCACATTTCTCTTTCATAGGTTGACACGTGTTTTGCACTGAATGCACCGCGTGTTTGTTTTCTAGTTTGCCGCGTGTTTCATCACGAAGCTGCCACGCGTCTAGTTGCAATTGGTCCTCGTGCGAGTTTCCAAAAGGGTCACGTTTTTTCTCTCAAATTGACAGAAACAATACCATTTCCATCAATGGAATCACAGAAAGAAATATCAATAGAATGACAAAAACAAAAATCAACAAAATTATATACACACTTTGGAGTTCACCCATCACAGAATCACATACACAATTGATCCATAAAAATATATTAGAGTTCATCACAGATCACCACAGAACTTATGTTTGAGGTAGGAGCAGCATTCCAACAAATGATCATGGGGAAACTGTAGGTTGAGAGGAGTTACCAACACCATTCAAACTAAGGATTTGCTAAAGGAGGGTATTGTTCTCTTCCGCCCTCTTCTTGTACTCCTCAAACTTCTGCTATGCGTTCTCCAGCTTTTCATCAACAGTTGCAGCCTTCTTCTTCAGTGCATCCAGTTCCACAGCAAGACAAGTCACACCATCTTGTTCAGCAGCAAGTTGTTCGTGAAGTTCCCGCTCAACCTCTATCTCTTGATGGTTCAGTGACAGAACAATATTCCTCAGAAAAGTGCTGATGCAGCTACTCTGGGACAGAACTTTTGAGACAACCTCAACACTATGCAGTGTTGGCTCCCCATCAGCGGGAGCGTCTGCCTGCATAGTCTCCATAGATGACTACAAATTGGAGAGGAAAATAGACTATCAACAGTGTCAAAGACTCAAAATAAAATAAGTAGAGGGACAATTGCAATGGACATATTCGGCAACACACATAGAGAAGCAGATATGGTTGTAACGAGCCTTACCATTACTTCTCTTGCCACAGGACTAATGCCATTTTTCTTGTTGGTATGGCACACCTTGAATAGTTCGACCGCATTGAGCTCCTCTTCATCATCTTCTTCTTCTCTAACTCCTTCTAGTCCTTCCACACCTTCGTGCTGCTGTGCTACCTGGCCATCCTTTTTCTTCATCTGGACGAAAGTGCTTGTTAGACTGATAGAAAATGAAGCAAAGATAATGTCCCAAGAGCTTGCCAGACTTACATATTCATGAATGTGTTCAACATAAAAGAGAGATCCAGTTGCATGATGATACTTTACTTTGGCACAATTTCTCTTGTTCTTTTCAGCAGTTTCCTAAAACAGAACGGCAAGACAGACCACATCACCGGTGGAGAATGGAATACCATGTAAAAGATACTACCTTGTTCTTCGCACTTGACCACTTCTCAACAAGCCGACACCACTGTTCATCAGACATAGAAGGAACATGGGAGTTTGTTTTGATTTGATCAGTAGGGACATTGTTGAAGTAAGACTGCTTCAACCTGTAGTGGGCCTGATGTACCCCAGATGTGAACACACTGGAACATGCATTGTCTGTTGCCCTATCCTTGTTCATCGCCAACCTCCCTTGGTCACGTCAATTGAAATTCTTTGTGAGTTACATCAATTGTCGTAGTTCATTTTAAAACTACAGGGTGTAGTATAGGCACTTACAGAAGGCCTCATGACAGAACCGTCAAAGTGCTCCGTATTCTTGTAATCTTTCATGTGGGGCAAGATAGGGACTTGATCCCTAATAATAACTTCAGCTTCTGATGCAAATTTGGCAGCTTGTGTAGGTTGTTGGGGCCTTGACAAGCCCTCAGGTATAGAGATATGTAGCTTTCGCCCCATAAAACTAGTGATGCGGTCGAGTAGAACTCCCTTGGTATGGCCCCTCGGCCGCCTATTTTTCCTTGAGGCTGCGAAGTTCGCATTCAATTGTTATATTTCTGCTTATGTAAATCAAAGATTGAGAATACTAATGATATTTACTAACTTTGGTATGCTAATGGGTTCTGCTCTTCAGCAACATCAACATACTGATCTTCACCAACATCATCATGCTCTTCAACAACATCATCAAGGTGCTCTAGAGGTATCCAGTCATGAAAAGGGATAGCAGGAGTTGCTGATTAAGGGTTCCCCTTTGGACCTTCGACGCTAGACTCCTCTGTTACTGTAGGCAGGTGTTGTTGTTGGTCTTCAGTATGCAGTCTTTTGGATGACCTTGTTCTGACACCACCAACGGCTTCTGATGGGTTGGCTGACCTCACTCTTTTGCTTCGAGTGCCTCCAGGGCCAGGCAAGTCGACGTTGTCTCTCGACCTTCTTGCACAGACCTCGCGACGCCTATTTTGTATAGGAGGAGGCTGATGTAGGAAAAGTATATTTGTTACAACTATGTTGTACAACAGTAAAGCATGCTGATGACAAGTGTGTCATACAACAATAATACATGCTAACGACAAGTGCAGGCTAATGACACTAAAGAAATCATTTTTCCCACCACCACCAAAATAAGCAAAACATCAACCTCGATTGCAAGAGTTTGCGGCTCCTTCACCTCTAAGTCTGTATTATCATCCCCATGAATATTTTCTTCAGCTTTAGAAAGGTAAACTAATGAGTCAGATCCTTCTAAGATTATCCAAAATCAGTCGTTCTTCTAAGATTATCCTTGATACTGGCCTCATGCTCCCGCTCATAATCAGTTATTGGAGGTTCTTAAAGTTGTTAACAAATTTTATGTGTTAGATTGTACTAAACTAAACTACTAACGCCAATCTGTAACCCTATAAAAATTTTAGCCCTATTCATCGTACCTTGCACTACGGAGCGTTCGTGGCCTCCTCGTCATCCGTGACCACGTCTTCCCATCCATTGAGGCAAGGTACTAGATGAGGTGCGGAATTGATAGCAGATGATGCAGTAGATGGAGGAGGAGGAGGTGTGATGCACCCTAACAATGTGGAAGAGGTCGATGACAAGGAGAAGGAGATCTGGAACAGGGCGACGGTGTGGACGAGGTGGAGGAGGAGGCAGAGATCTGGTGCGGGGCAACTGGGTGGACGATGGCAAGGACGATGACGATGAGCTCTGGTGCGCGATGATGGCATCAAAGAGGTCAACGATGAAGAGGAGGTCCTGTGTGACGGCTACGAGGAGAACAAGAAGGAGAAGGCGGAGATCCAGTGCGGGACGATGACGTGAATGAGATCCGAGGCGACGACATGGAGGTGGAGGAGAAATGATTTCAATATTCAGGGCGACAAGAGAAAATGTATTCGACCGTGGTGGCCCAGCACGAGTTGATAGTTATGCCCTTCAGTACCTAGAGCCAGAAATTTTAAGTCAGGGGTATTACTGACCTTTCATGTTAAACATTTCGGAGGTTGCAAATTTCAACGGGCGGTTTGGCGCCCGACACTTGTTGGACCCACATGTCATGCAGTGTCCTAGTTCATCTCCAGTTCTTTCCAGTTCTTGATTGAGAGGATGTTTCTGTTTTTGATTCGCAATTAACAACTCAAAAACGTATAGATTGGTCATATAAGGTCCAAATGAGTTGATTTTTGTTTCTAAAATCCTCTAAAATTGTAGTGCATCTTTTTCATTGTGATAATGTAGTTCAAATCTATAAACTAGTTAACATTAATATCCATCACCATTAAAAAAATATTTGCATATATCACACAAAAATGATTTTGGTTACCAAACTTTGTGAACATACAAATCATATGCACTTGAACATCTTAGCATACTGCAGAGATGTTTACAACAATTGAAACTTCCGTGTGTTCTGTTAGGTGTGAAGTTGCTTCCATACTTCATATCACTTGAATATCACTCTTAGGTTTCATTGTACCTTGGGAGATAAAAATGTGTGAAATATAGGAAAATCTGTAGTTTTTTTTGTACCTTGAAAAAAAATCATGGGTCTAGAGCTATAACTTCTTGTAGAGGCGAAACATATGTATCCCAAGCTACAATAATTATGTACTAATTTTTAGAATATTTTTGTCCATGGGAACGTCATATTTTACTCATCACATGAATACAAATTCAAAACATCTACATGATATGAAATTTATAAAAAATTCAAAACAACTACTAAAAGTGGAGGAGTGTATTGTACATGTTCTCACAAAATTGCACTGCATGAGTCGACATATTCTGTTAGGTAGAAAATAATTGATAATTGGGAAGTACAAAAACGTATTATCAGAAACAAGCGTTTTGAGAGAAAAAACTAATTCAATGGGCTAGTCCGAGTGTGACTTAAACCCCACTGACATTGGGGCTCATCTATCAGCGACTACGTGCTGCTTATCTGGAGCGGTTCTTGCTCCAATCGGTTCTCGGTCCGGAGCAGCTCTCTGTGAGAGTGGATAGCATCAATGAGAAGCGGGGTCGACAAATATCAGGCCTATGTCTCGGCGAGTGGGTAAAGTGGCCGCCACGTGCCTCCGCATCTCCAGTGCGCATCAATGACATGCGGCCTCTTCGTTTGTGCACACAACCCACGCCTACCCTCCATGTCCAATCATGGGTTACTGGGAGACACCTAATTCAATAGACTGCTTCAATGACTTATGGGGTCCCCAAAAGTACGAGCCCTCACGTCAGGGAGCGGGTATGTTGATCGATTGAGCGGCTACGCATCTGGCATCCCCAAGCCTCCTTGCACCCTATAAACAAAACCCACACGCCATACTCTCCCCTATTTCATACTCGCTTCCGGTCCTCTCTGCACCTCCCCCACTATGCCTCCGCAACCGCTTCTCCACCTCCGCCGCTTTCGCATAACTCCATGGCCTCCCCCTCACGCCACTGATCTTTGGTATAGGTTCTTTCGCTCGATCTCTCACTCCATTTTGTGGATGTTGCGATTATCTAAAAATGTTGATCTGGTTGTACTATTGGTGCAAAGCCACCGTCGCCGAAGCCCATCACGGTCTCTGTCACCGTCCCCGAAGTGCCTCCACTCCAAGCCGCTGTTCCTAGGCGCGGGCCCCACTAGCTTCGCTGGTGCCATCGTTGCCACTAGCGCCGGTCCCACTGGCTCCACCGACACCACACCTCCGCCGACGCTAGCTGTTCTACTGGTCATCCATAGTGACGACAACGGCGACAGCGATGACAATGACCACAGCGGCGACCGCCACCTCTGTGTCCTCCACAGGGTTGCCGTCAGGCAAGACGCTGAACAGGTTCGAAGTGAACCTCCGCGCCCTCAGGTTGTCCCATGATAACCTATTGGCCCATGACAACAGGACCAGCACAGGAAGCTAGCCGAAGACCAAAGGGATCATTAGGTCTGATGTCGCCATGGGCATCGTCGTGTCATAGGGAGTTTGTGTTGGACTCGTTGTCGGCGTCATGGACTCATTGGGTGGTGTTTTTAGATTATTGTTTTAAGTTTATCATGTCGTCAGTTTCCGAACTCTCCCCATAATTTGAATGTTAGTTTGTGTATATGTTTGTGTGTTTCATTTTTCTATTTATATAATTTTTCTGTGGTTACGTTTCTCGAACTCGGCTCAGACGCACTCTTGTCGACCCCGGTGCACTCCCGTCGCGCCATGCATGCTCAAATCCCCCCTCATGCACCGTTGCCTTCGTCTACCTCCTGTGCACCGTATCCTTCTGCACGCCCAAATCTCCTCCTCTCACTCTGGACATAGAAATGGCGGCAGTGTCAGAAAATTTATGGTTCCACCATGGTCCACAAGTTAGTGTGGCATGGGACGAGTTAGCGCGGCGTGGCGAGGATGGCGGTGTGGCGCCCGTGACGGTGAAGACGAAGCACGCAGCTAGAAAGACCCTAGGCTTCCATAATCGCAACCTCGATGACAACCGCCTCGCCTTCCATGCATGACCGCAACCTCCTTGTCTTCCATTGACTGCAACCGGCTCGCCCAAGTCCATGACTTGTAGCCCCAAATGATAATGGTTCCACACATCAGTGGCCAGGTTAGACACATTCCGTCCACCCCCATCACTGCCCGTCCATGAGCGCCGCCCGTACATCAGAGCCACCCTTCCATCAATAGCCTCAAATTTGCCATTGAATTGACCCAACGGTCATTGGCCGTCCCTTGCCTATAAACAAGTGGTCTCTCCCATCGCCTTCCTCGCCATTCTTGCATGACCAAACTCCTCTCGCCTTCCTCGTCCTTCGCCTTTGTTGCCCCTCTCCTCCACACACGACCATGGATCCGTCGGGGAGATCTCCTCCGTGCTCATCGCCGTCCCATACTTTGCTGCCTTCGTCATCTCCACCGATGTACCGCCGACCAGGCGGATTTCCCCTCATGCTGATGCTGTGTGGCCCTGGCATGGTAATGCTCCTGATGGAGAGGTGGGCCACCTTGGCACACGAGCATCAGTCGGTGTCTCAGGCGGTGCCACCCAGACACTCTAGGTCGCCTCCTCCTTCTACGGCCCCGCCCGCACCGGTCGTTCGCCTCCATGTGCGCGGTCCCTCCTTAAGTGGTGCTGGTCCCAGCTATGTGCGGCGCCACCCAGACCATGATGACGATTAGGAGGAGGTGCCTTTCGAGGATGATGGCGAGCCCCGCCTGCGCATCTCTGTTATGACTACCCCATCTGGGATGTAGCGGTACCGCTACAGCGTCTGCCAGTTCGAGGCGGACACAACGTGCGGCCTTCATCTCCGTGTTGCAGTGATCCTCCACAATGCCACCATGGAAGGGGTCAAGCCAGCCTGACAGCACAACATTGACGAGCACCGCAGGCTTGCTCAGAACTGGGGTTGGAGGAGCGATTGAGCAACCCTGCTCATTGTCAATGTTTTGTATCATGTTTTTTTTGTTTTATTCTATGTTATTGGACATGATGCGGCTTAATTATCACTATTTTTTTAACATTATCACTCCATGTTAATTATCACGAAGGGGACTCCGGGCCCAACCCATGCGCGCACTCTCTCTCCCCCCATCACTGAGTCATGTGGACCCCCTTGGCATCAACTCATATCACCTTCCACGCCAATCACCCTCAAAAACCTATCCACATCTAGAGGAGGTGCGACTCTGCATCGACGCCAGCTGGATTACCTAACTCGTGTCGATGACCTTGACTTCCCCGATGACGGTATGATTTGAAGAACAACTAGATTTGTGATTCATTGTCTCTTCAATCCTTGAAAATTAAGCTAGAACCATGAGACATGGTCTATTCTTGGTTTGTGCATCAACTATTAATGTTGGATGTTTGATTCCACACCTTGTTCTTGTGATGCAGAGACATGGCTTGCTACTATGTAGCTTTCGTAGGAAGAAGGCCTGGAGTCTACCGTAGTTGGCCAGAATGCCAAAAGCAAGTAACTAGATACCCTGGTGCATGCTACCAAAATATCCAATATTTGATGATGCAGTTCTAGATTTCAACAAACCTCATTCAATTGGTCCTATTGATGCTAACAAACCGCTGAAGAAAGTTGATGTAATTGGCAAAATCGAGTGGAAGGATATAGTCTTAGTGATACAGTTCCTTATTATTCTTGCATTGTGCTATAAGTTGATGTAGACTGTTGTTCTTAGTGATTTGATCTAAATGAAATTGTTGTTATAGTTTCCTGAGATAGTTTGCATTTCTTAGTGATAAAGTATCTTTTGTTTGCCCAGTAAACCTGGAGAATAGAATTCAGCATAGCCCAACGTAGATCTGCAAATGGCCCAATCCAAAAACGGCGAACATCCGCATGGCAACAGTAAAAGAAAATGTTATGACCCTTGAATCAAGTGGGGGTCCTAGCGTGGTGGTAAGTCGCTCGGTTTCCTGGGGCAGGTCGTGAGTTTGAGACCTGGCACCCGTGGTTTGTTTTTAACTTACAAAAAGCTTACGAGCACGATGGTGGCGCTTACAAATGGACCCCGTAGACCGACCCAATCAACTTTAATTATAAAGGGAGCGCTGACATGTGGACCTAGTGCACCGATGGGCCTACAGTACTTTTATGTGGGGCCAGCGGATCCGATGCCATGTTGGACCGAGAGCACTAAAATGCGGGCCCGGGTGGATTGAGAGAGCTTATATGTGGATCTAGCAGACGCTTCTCAGACCATGTTAGAATGTTGGACCCACATATGGCATACGTGTCAGCTGGTGAGTTCTATGACGAATCAAAACTATCAAAAAGTTGTGGTGCGGATGAGCTGGTGTTCTATAATGTTCTAGTTTTTCTCTTCTATGACGTCATATCAGACTTCATCATAAATTTCATCACAGAAATTTTGTCACTTATCTACCGTGATGGTCCACTATTTTTTGTCATAGTATGGTCATCTTCTATGACGTATTTCTAGGACGACATTGTTATGCACATTTCTACTAGTGTAGACATATTATCTTCTTGGCCTCATAGGTGCTTAAGGGTAGCACATTCTCTGTTGGAAGCCTCTAACAGCTGTAGCAAGGCGGTGAAGCTCCGATCTGACTAGCAATTTCTTGCCTTTAGCTTTAGAAGATGCAACATGGTATCCAACAAGGACAAAGGGCAACCATCATACAATGGCTTTTTGGAATCTCACACAAGATTTTGAAACTTTACAAACTCCTTTTCAGTGTACTCAGCCTCATTGTTTACCTCAGCATCATTCATGATCTGGCCGATGTTATTAACAAGATCAACATAGTCATCATCAATACCTAGAATTTCATCATCACCAAGTTGTTCATCTCCCTTATTATTGGTGCTTGAGGGGCCCTGGTAACCAATATCATCCACGAATCCATCAGGTGGCTCACCAGGATTAAATCCTTCTTCACCATGTTTGTTCTCGATTTTGTAGTTGTTTTTGAATCCACACATAATTATATGTGCATGTTCGTGCATTGAGTATGAAAATTTCTTCTCATTCTTACAATCATTGCATGTACAATGCATCACACTCTTCTTCATCTGTTTCATGTCATCCATAGCAACATCAATGAAATCCGAGACCCCCTTCAATATTCATGAGAAGAGTGATTCTCAAGATACATCCAAGCACGTTTACAAATCACTGAAATTGCAAATATATCAACTTTTTGTTATTACCACTACAATTATAGAAAGCCTACAAATTAGTAGATATACTCGGTGAGGGAATATTACTAACCTGCCAAGTTGAGAGAGCATAATAAAAAATTCAAATCAACAAAAATGCCCTTGACGTTGGAGAAATGGCCAAAACGATGTCAATCTCACACCTACAATGTACTAATGCAACTATTTTAAATTACATCAACTACTATATTATGGATGGTGTAAATTTATTCACACCTTGCAAAATCCCTGGAAGTGTAGGAGAGGCGGGCCTGATGGCAACGTTTGACGACACGGTGGCCGATAGCGTGGACTACTCTGGGCGTGTGTCGCCGTTGGCCACCTCGGGTACAACATGGAACTACTCCGGGCGGGTGTCGCCGTCGGCCACCGCGGGTACGGCGTGGACTACTCCGGGAGATGGCCATCTAGAAATTGCCAGTCAAGGACCAAGCAAAGGAGAGCTCAGAGAGGGAGCAGAGGATCAAAAAGGCAAAGCTGAGTAGAGCTGCTTAGAGAGGCAGCAGGCAAAGCTGAGCTCAGAGAGGCAGTAGGCGCAAACTCTTGAGCAATGGAGTAATCCGGCAGGCAACTCAGGAGATGCCAGGCGGCGAGGACCTGCGCACGGCTGCATTGTGAAAAGATTTGGATCTGAACGAAAAAGAAAATTGAGACGGGCAAACTAAAATGTCGCTATAAACTGGTAAATAGGGATGGCATCTTGTAAACCGTCGCTGTAAGCTAACGATCTAGAGACGGCTACCAGAAAACCGTCGCTGAATCCTTAACATTTAGGGACAGTTCCTAGAACACCATCGCTAAAAATGAAACCCGTCGCTATAGGACAAACTTATAGGGACGGTTACGTCGCAGCCGTCCCTATATCATTTTCTACAGACGGGTTCATCCTCGGCCGTCACTACTTGTGACCCTCCAACAAATAGAGGAGACGTGTTTCTAGACAGTCGTCGCTATTAGGTCTTCAGGGACAAGGCATATTTAGCCATCACTAAATGCTTGTCACTAAACCCTGTTTCTGTGGTAGTGTTTACTCCATTTCACTGTATTTAGGAAATCTAGTGCATTTTTTATGTGTCAATCGATAGTTAGAAGCATCAATCCACACTCTCCTTCCTCCCTTGCTCGTTCAGCTTCCTGTGGAGAAACAGTTTTGCAGCAATCATTAGTACTTTGACAGTTTCTAATGATTCTTCTGACTAGTGGACATTATATGATGATCATCATACTAAAAGGAGAGGGAAGCTTTCATTCTAACCTTATCTTCTCTAGCTTCCCTCTCCTTTTCAGCTTCTTCAAAGGCTTCCTTCTTCAAAGAGAGTGTTCCCTGGATATGAGTGGCACGAACAAATATAGCAATGATTTACCTCCTTATTTGCACCCCCCAAGTTTCTTTAGTGGTATTATGCGTAAATACATTTATATGGACCACTTATATTAGGGAAATTTGTCTATAGAACATACTTCAATATTGGTTTTGTCTCTTGGACACTAGATCGCTTCTTTTGGTCTCATGGACACTGAAAAAATGCACCTTTTGTCTGCAGGACACTATAGCGAAAAATGTGACTATTTTCAAATTTTTTATCTTAATATGACTATTTTCAAATTTTTATCTTAATGTACAAAATGCATTGGAACTTCAAATATGACACAAGCATACATTACTAAATTTCCTATACATGCAATTTTTTCATATTTATTGCTGATTGTTTACATAAGTGTTTCACTAATAAAATATTTATTTTTAAAATTAAACTATGCAAACAATTGGTAAAATATCAAGAAAAAATCACATGAACATAAAATGCAACAATGTAACATTGTGCCAAATTTCAAGTTAAAATGTATTTTGTACATTAAGATAAAAAATTTGAAACTTGTCACTTTTCCACTATAGTGTTCTGCAGACAAAAGGTGCATTTTTTCAGTGTCCACGAGACCAAAAGAAGCAATCCAGTGTCCAGGAGACAAAACCAACATTGAAGTGTGTCCTACAAACAAATTTCCCCTTACATTACGAACCATAGCATTGCCGTAAAACTTCTATGATAAAGACCGTTGGATCGGCGATCGATGACTACCAAAGCATCTTCTATCGTTCACCAATCCTTACCAGGTCTTGCAAACTGACCCATCAAAAGATTTAAAAGATAGCATGTGCAAATAAATAACAAATAACAGTTTTCTATAGAAAATATATGAGATAAAAATTTTAGACAACAGGGACGAACAAATAAACCTATAGATTTTTAAACTACAAATTTATATAAAATTGTACAAGTCAAATCTAAACTCTTTACAGACTTGTTATACCTACAGACCGTCGATGACTAATGACAAGGAAATATGTTGATAATTTACATCCTATCTCAAATGTAATTCCATTTGTATTTGGGCTCTAGAGCTAAGGAAGGATTACAATGTTGTGCAAGTTTCGTTTATGGAATAATAAATCTATATAACCTCACAACTATAGAAGGTTGGCTACATCACCCCTCAACCTTTGAAATAATGTATTTCATGTCCAAAAGACACTCAAAACTTCTCCTAACAAAAATATTGGTTTTTGATAAAAAAACAAGCCTCCAACAGGATTTCAAAATCTTCTCACCTATTTTAGTTTCCTCTGAATTCCTCTCAGTCGTAGCTACAAATAAAGGAAGTGATGTTGAGAATCAAATCTTTCTTTTTTCAAGAGAATTAATATAGCTGTGGTCCCAAAAAATTTATCCATTTTTAGAGAAGATTGTTGGAGGAGGGGAGAACGCCAAAAAGACATTATATTTAAGAATCTGAGGAAGCAGTTTGATTAATAAATGTTTAGCATGCTGTTATTTTGTTGAATCGTTCAACTTATGAATACCCCAAAGATCCATATCAGAATCAAATAAGTAGTTCGGTTGATCGTAACCCTATTGTTACTGGTAGAAAAAAACTAAGTAGGTCGGATGATCGATAATCAAACCTACGAAGGATAGTTATTTGGTCAGTCGTTAATGAATGTGTCACTATCTTGTTTAATGTCGAACTTGTGAATATCTATCCTTTCTTTAGCCCGATCACACCGTGGCTTAATCCATCCACCACCTGTCATCTCTAGATTCTAGTACTGACTCCTGAAGGTGCCAGCTTCCTACTTTACACAATTCTAACTTAAAATGCCTACGTCCTCACCCCGTCCTCTCTGTATTCTAGTCCTGACTCCTCAAGGTGCCAGCTTCGTACTTTGACACAATTCTAACTTCAAATTGATAGCGCAAATAATTGCATTGATTGATTAAACCATACAAGGCGTACAGTATATATGGCCAAAGGGCCCGTGAGTCTCCTGCCAAGAATAAGATCGGCTTATAGAATCACAACCAAATTGGCAGGAGATCAATCACGATCAGGTGCATGCGCTAGAGATAGAAACAAAGGATCCTACCGAAACATATTAGTCTAACACTCCTCCGCAGTCAGAACGTGACTAGCCATAAGGGAAAACGTTCAGACTGGATCTGAACTCGATGAAGATAGACGTC
Source organism: Eleusine indica (assembly GCA_030378355.1). Taxonomy (NCBI): domain Eukaryota; kingdom Viridiplantae; phylum Streptophyta; class Magnoliopsida; order Poales; family Poaceae; genus Eleusine; species Eleusine indica. Next base: position 56,321,217 of record CM059494.1, read on the forward strand.
AGAAGTCCTTTAGTGAAGACATCAACATACTGCAACGAAGTTGGCACGTGCAGTACACGAACAGCACCACCTGCCACAAGCTCACGGACAAAGTGAAGATCAATCTCGATGTGCTTGGTACACTGATGTTGTACCAGCTTGGTTGAGAGATACACTGCACTGATATTATCATAGTAAACCAGAGTGGTACGCCTGATAGGAACATGAAGCTCAACAAGCAGCTGACGAAGCCAGGTGGTCTCGGCGACAGCATTAGCAACGGCGTGGTACTCTGCCTCAGCACTAGAACGGGACACAGTTGGTTGTCGTTTTGAAGACCAGGAAACCAAGTTATCGCCAAGAAAGACATCGTACCCAGATGTGGAACGGCGGGTGTCGGGACAACCAGCCCAATTGGCATCTGACTAAGCAGCCAAGGTAGAGGGATCAGTATGCCGAAGTAGAAGACCAAAATCCAATGTGCCGCACAAGTAATGAAGAATCCTCTTCACCAGAGTATAATAAGGTTCCCGCGGATCATGCATATACAAGCACACCTGCTGAACTGTATAGGCAATATCAGGTCTGGTAAATGTGAGATACTGGAGCGCACCAGCCAAACCTCGGTAGTGGCAAGGGTCGGTGACAGAAGGTCCTTTAGAGGAGACCTTGGCGCAAGTGTCAACTGGAATCGAGCAGGACTTGCAGTCACTCATCCCAGCCCGCTCAAGAACCTCGAGAATATACTGCCGCTGAGAGAGCAAAAGAGTACCATCCAGATGACCGACAGAGAGCCCCAAGAAGTGGTGCAAGGGTCCAAGATCCTTCATGGAGAACTCGAACTGTAATCCTGTAATAACTCGTTAGAGAAGAGCAGGAGAGGAGGCTGTCAAGATGCTGTTATCAACATAAAGAAGAAAATAAACTATCTCATGCCCATGTCGAAAAACAAAAAGCGATGTGTCAGACCGAGCACCGACAAATCCCATGGATAAAATGTGAGAAGCAAAATGATTGTACCAAGCACGGGGCGCCTGCTTCAAACCATAGAGAGACATGTTGAGACGGCAAACAAAATCCGGACGGGCGCTATCAACAAAACCAGATGGTTGAACACAGTAAACAGTCTCATCCAAAGTGTCATGAAGAAAAGCATTCTTCACATCAAGCTGATGAACTGGCCAATTGTGGGAGAGAGCAACAGTGAGTACCGTATGGATGGTGGCAGGTTTGACAACCGGACTAAACGTCTCACCGAAGTCAACACCAGGACGCTGAGTGAAGCCACGAAGGACCCAATGAGCCTTGTACCGCTCCAAAGAGCCATCAGGGCAAAACTTGTGATGGTAAACCCACTTGCCACTGACCACATTTGCACCAGGAGGACAGGGCACCAACTCCCACGTGTTATTGGCAAGGAGCGCAGAGAATTCCTCTATCATTGTATTGTGCCAATTGGGATTTGCCAGAGCACCGCGATAGGTCTTAGGCACTGGAGAAAGTACAGCGGTACTCAAGTCGAAGGGGGTCGTCGGCCAGCGGAATCCGTGCTTGCCACGCGTGACCATGCTGTGGTCATTTACTGTCGGATCAACAGGCACAGCATTGGCCGGAGGTCCGGCCAGTGTCCGTGAAGGAGAAGAGCCCTTCGCGGCAGGCTGAGATGTCGTGCGTCGGGACCTGGCCGTACCAGGCGGGGACGCCGCAGCCTGAGGCCCAGTCGAGTGAGCACCAAGAGAGCCAGCGCGCAGAGCGCCCGTCCCATGGTTCCCGGCCGCGCGTGCAGGGGAGGCGCGAGGTGGGGAGGCTGTCCCCGTAACAGGGGACAGGGGGCTCCCACCGACTACAGTGCTGCCTCCAGGCGCTGAGAGCAGAAGCGTGCGTGATGCAGCCTACTCGGCCGGGGCGGCGCGTGTTGTAGGTGGCGACAGGACCCTGCTGGCAGCAGCCGGCTGTGAAAAGACAACCGGGGCAGCGGGGGCTCGAGTATCCGAAGCCGGGTTTCCTGAAACAACATCAGTAGAATGAGTACCAATAGGAATAACAGGTGCTATATCCAACTCCGAAGAAAATCAAAGTCAGATGAAGGGGGTGATGAGATCTCAGAAAAAGGAAAAGAGGACTCATCAAAGGTGGTGTGCCATGAAATAATCAATTTATTAGAGGCAAGATCAAGACAACGATAGCCCTTGTGTTCTGAGGGATAGCCAAGGAAGACATAAGCAGTGGAGCGAGGAGCCAATTTGTGAGGAGCGGTCGCGGAGAGGTTGGGATAGCAACAGCATCCGAATACACGAAGGTGATCATAGGTTGGCTGGATTCCATAGACAGCGAAGGACGGCGTGGAGAAGGATAGGGTCTTAGTGAGATGGCGGTTGAGGAGGCAGGTTGCGGCATGAAGCGCCTCAACCCAGTATGACAGAGGGATGCTAGCTTGAAAAAGGAGGGAGCGCATAATATTATTAGTGGTGCGAAGTGCGCGCTCGGCCTTGCCGTTCTAGGGAGAAGTGTAGGGGCAGGACATGTGGAGGGCGACGCCATGGGAGAGAAAGAACGTGCGGCGGTCGAGTTGTCAAACTCACGGCCATGGTCACACTGGATGCTCTTAATGATGACGCTGAACTGCATGGTGACAAAGGTAAAGAAATTGGTGAGTGTAGAAAAAGTGTCAGATTTGAGACGCAACGGGAAAGTCCAAGCATAGTGAGAGCGGTCGTCAAGAATAATCAAATAATACTTGTAACCAGAAATATTAAGAACTGGCAAAGTCCATAGATCACAACATATTAAATCAAAAATTTTTACAGCAGCGAACTAGACGGACTAAAGGGGAGACGCACATGGCGCCCAAGCTGACAAGCATGACACAAATGATCTGACTCATTTTTATTACATGAAATTGAAAGTGCATCTAGGTCCCTAATTTTATTTTGGTGATTGGCGTCAGTACAATTAAGAACAGACTAATATATTATTCAGCATGTGTATAGATAACACTTCAAAGTTTGGTGAAAGAAATGCATAAAAGCAAAAAGGAGAAAAGAAGATGACAAAGTGCTTCAAAAATGAAATTCAAAACATGCTCAAGAATGAAGTTCATGAAGTTTTTATTTTATCTTGAGTATAGGAAGGCCGTACTATCAAGAGGGACACAAGAGTTCAAAGCAAAAATGATCCAAGTGCCTAAAAACCTTTTTTAGAGCTTTTTCATCAGACTTGTCTGACGCGTCAGACAAGTCCATCGGACTCCAGTAGCATTGCCACTCGGGGCCATTGGACATGTCCAACGGTCATCAGATCATCGGACTTGTCCGATAACGTGAGGAAAGTCTGACGTGTTAGACATCTCCATCGGATTCCAGTTCCTCTACCACCCTGTGTCATCGGACATGTCCGATGATCCATCAGACTTGTCCGATGAACCTGACTTGTCCGAGGCATCGGGCATGTCCATCGGACTCCAGTAACTGTGCCACTTTGATTCATCGAACTTGTCTGATGCAGATCTGAAAAATATCCCCTCAAACGGCTCTTTTTCTCTATGGGCTATAAATAGGACCCCATCTCGCCCCTTGGCTGGTTGGTCACTTATTCCACTCAAAAGCACTCTCAAGCTCACTTTGCTCTCCCCAACTCTCCTCCCTTGCTTCTACTCTTGATTTGTGAAGGGATTGAGAGAAGATTGAAGAGCTCCATCACCTCCAAGCTTCCATCCTCTTGAGCACTTGGTTCATCCTGACCGCCGACAACTTTTGTGTTTATTACTCTTAGGGATTCATCCCCTAGACGGTTAGAGGTGCCCGTTGAGCTCCCAACTCGTGTGGTGACGCCTCGGGAACTTTGTATTGACCCTCCTTTATGGAGTTGCTAGTGGAACACCGAGTTTGATCTTTTTGATCACTTGGAGAGGTTTAGGATTGAAAGAGATCCGATTCTTTGTGGATCCCTCAATGGAGACGTAGGCTTCTTTCTGGAGCTGAGCTTCGGAGAAAAATCCTGTGTCTCTTGTGTGCTTTATTACTTGTCCTTCATTTACTTGTTCTTGCTCTTAATTGTACTAGTTAGGGTTTGCTTTGTATTTCTCAAATTAACTTGTGTAGGTTGCATGCTAGTTCATTTACTCTTTTCTACAGCTTCCTCTAGCTTGTAATCACTTGTTCCTAGCTTGCCTTGAACTAGTTTTAAGTTTTAGTCGTCCGATCTACTTTTCTATCTCTTGCCATCGGACTTTACTCACAATCATTGGACAAGTCCGACACTACGCATTTAACTTTTATTATTAAGTCATTTTCAGGGATAATTGCCTATTCAACCCCCCCCCCCCCCCTAGGCACTTTCAATTGGTATCAAAGTCGGTATCTTCTATAAAGCTTAATCGCTTGAAGATTAAAGATGTCAAAACCGGAAGATCAACCATCCACCACTCTCCCAACCAAAGATGTTGCTAGTGGTTCTCGAGGTGGAGATAATGCAAGGACTGGAGATGATGATAGTAGTGCTCAACCAAGACTCTACAACAATGTCATGTATGATTATGATGACCTCAAGGAAGGTCGCATCAGACAAGGGTCAGGTAGACTCCCTTACTTTGATGGACAATTCTATGGTCATTGGAAGTGCAAGATGATGATGTATTTGGAATCCATGAGTCCACATGTTGCAAGTATAACCGAGAATGGTTTCTTGTGGGAAAATAGAGATAATCCAACCAAAGATAACAAGATAAATGCCTTGATCAAGCAAATTGAGGGAGCAAGCGGTGACAAAAATGATGTAGCACTCAATGCTACTCGAGAGAAACAAGAGAAAAAGAAGAACATGGTTGATCCTAGTGAAGAAGATAGTGATGATGAAATAGCCTTGCTAGTAAGAAGATTCAAGTCATTTCTTAAGAAAGATGGTTACAAGAAGAAGAGTTTTGACAAGGGCAAAGCAAGAAGGTCAAAAAGAACTTGCTATGAGTGTGGTGATGACAGACATTTCATTGCAGAATGTCCAATGAAGAAGAACAAGGATGAAAGAAACAAAGACAAGCACCACAAGAAAGACAAGAAGTATAAAAAGCATAGAAGAGGTGAAGCTCACATAGGTCAAGAATGGAATTCCGATGAATCATCCTCTTCATCATCTTCCTCCTTCAAATCCAACTCGGAAGAAGGAGGCATTGTTACAATTGCCATTGGCGTCACTCTCACCAACGTTTCTCTATCTGGGAGCTTGAGTGATGATGATGATGACAACACCCAGAAGTGTTTCATTGCAAGAGGATCCAAGGTATCTAAATCTAAACATAAATGTTCCTCTTATGCTAGTAGTAGTGATGATGATAATGATGATAATGCTAATACTTCACTTCCTAAAATGCTTGAATTCATGGAATTGCTTGAAAAACAAAAGAAAGAAAATGATAGACAAGAGGAGCTTCTTGAAAAACAAGAAGACTTTCTCATTCTGGAAAAGAAGAGAAACCTTGAACTAGAGAAGCTCCTAGAAAATGAGAGAAAGAAAAATGATAATTTAACTATGTCTCTCACTAAAATTGAAAACTCGTGTGCAAGTCTTAAGAGCTCAAAAGATGCTCTTCTAGAGAAGTATGAAAGCTTGGAAAAGACTCATAAGTCTCTAGAAGAACAATATGAAATACTTTCAACCTTTACATCTTCCAACAACAACTCTCATGCCTCCACTAGCAAAGGATGTGATAGGTGTTATAATATTGATGTTGATGCTTGTGCTACTAATGTCAAATTGGTTGATGATTTGAACAAGCAAGTAAATTCTCTTGAAAGAAAAATACAACATGATAAAAATGTTGTTGATGATGAAAAAGCAAAGTATGCAAGAGGTGCATACTCATACAAAAGTCACCGCAATGTCATGGATGGCATTGTATATGTGTAGGGTGCCAAGCAGAATGGTAGGGAGAACAAGAATGGGAAGAAATTCCTTAAGTTCACTAAGGAAGGATCTTAACAAAAGAAGCAAGTCAAGAACATGAACACTGACCATTCTTCTTTTGTTAATGATTCTCATGCTAATATGCCTAATGCTACTTGTGCACTTTTTCATTATTTTGATGCTTCATATGTGCTCATGAGAAACATGCATGGTCGTGTGTTTGCCAAATATGTTGGGTCACGCAACAAGAGACCAAAGGCTTGTGTGTGGGTGTCGAAAGTACTTGTGACTAATGTGAAAGGACCCAAGCAAATTTGGGTACCTAAAAACAAAGCTTAATTTGTTTTGTAGGACTATGTTTCCGGAGGGTCAAGTTTGGTAATTGATAGTGGATGCAACAATCATATGACCGGAGACAAAAAGATGTTCAAATCATTTGAGCCAAGTCACAACAAAAATGAATACATCACATTTGGTGACAATGGAATAGGAGAAGAATTAGGTTATGATAAAGTCCCTCTCACTCCTTTGTATTCTCTTTCCAAGATTATGCTTGTTGATCACGTTGACTTCAATCTATTGTCCATGTCACAATTTTGTAAAATGGGCTATGATTGCTTGTTCAACGAATGTGGTGTGACCGTCGATAAGAGGAGTGATGGCTCGGTTGCTTTTAAGGGTGTGCTTAAAAGAAAGCTTTGTTGTGGATTTCTCCACGGATGAAGCTAGACTTGGTACATGGTTATTAGCAAAATTCAACATGGGGTGGTTGTGGCATAGGAGGCTTGCCCATGTTGGTATGAGAAATCTTCATAAACTCCAAAAGGGCGGCCACATCATAGGACTAACCGATGTTTGCTTTGAGAAAGATAGAATTTGTAGTGCATGTCAAGCGGGAAAGCAAGTTGGAGCCTCACACCCCTCCAAGAACGTGATGACAACCACAAGACCATTGGAGATGTTGCACATGGACCTTTTCGGCCCCATCTCCTATATAAGCATTGGTGGTAATAAATATGGTCTTGTAATTGTTGATGATTTTTCTCGCTTCACGTGGGTATTCTTTTTGCATGACAAAGGTGAAGTTAAATACGTGCTCAAAACATTCATGAAAAGAGCACAAAATGAGTATGAAGTCAAGATCAAGAAAATAATAAGTGACAACAGCACCGAATTCAAGAACACCCAAGTTGAGGAATACCTTGATGAAGAAGGCATCAAGCATGAATTTTCGACACCCTACTCCCCTCAACAAAATGGGGTGGCCAAAAGAAAGAACCACACATTCATTGAGATGGCAAGAACAATGCTTGATGAATACAAGACATCAGACCGTTTTTGGGCCGAAGCCGTCAACACCGCATGTCATGCCTCTAACCGGTTGTATCTCCACCGACTATTGAAGAAAACACCATATGAGCTACTAATCGGTAAAAAGCCTAATTTCCTACTTTCGTGTTTTTGGGAGCAAATGTTTCATGCTAAACAAGAAACCCAAGATTTCAAAGTTTGCTCCAAAAGTTGATGAAGGTTTCTTGCTTGGTTATGGGTCAAATGTTCATGCTTACCATGTGTTCAACAAAACCATCGGTTATGTTGAAATCTCATGTGACGTGACATTTGATGAATCTAACAGCTCTCAAGAGGAGCAAGTTGCTAATGATGATATAGATGATGAAGCTCCTAGAAATGCAATAAAAAGGATGGCCATTGGTGATGTGAGACCACAAGAAACATCAAGTGTTGAAGATCAACCCTCTCCCCTTAGACAAGACCAACATCATGAAAATAAAGAAACTGATCATGCAAGTGGTCAAGATTACGATGTTGAGGATCATGAACAAGCATCAACTGATGATTCTCAAAGACATGATCAAGAGGTTGATAAAGATGGTGATGAGGACATCACTCCTATGGATACACACAACACTCCTCCAAATCTGGACTTGCAAGGTCCAATGACTAGAGCTCGTGCACGACGACTAAATTTAGAGGTGAGCTCGTTCCTACGTTCTTCGCTATATGTTACTTTTGAGAATGGTTTGCTACCTAATGATTATTTTATGATTAGAAACCATGGAGAGGACCAATAGATGATGGGAGAAGGAGTTGGGAACGTGGAGGACCAGCAAGGGATTGGAAGCCAAAGTGGAGGCCCAATCAAAACCGACTTCGAGTCTGTTTCGGGGCCCAGGACCAGTCTGTACTAAAACAGTCGCCCAGGACGCATACAGACTCGGATTTGAACGTTCTACATATGCACGGAAAGATAAGGAGAAGACCTTTCCAATGCCGCCGGCCTCATGTCAAAATTCATCCGGAGTCATCGGGAATCATCAAAACAAGAGAGAGTCCAGAATCTGTGTCGGTGCTGCGTCGCCTATTTTTGGCCTTTGGACTTTGTATCTAGTTGAGCCCAATTAGGGACGCGTCTAGAGGGTCTTGCACGACCCTAGGGTCTTTATATACATCCGCCACAACACCATTAGGGTTCGGGTTTTGCTTAGATCAATTTTTTTCATAAACAGTTTTGCCGTTCATCGGTTTGTGAGACCCCAACTTCGAGAGTTTAATCATACATCTGCAATTGTGTTGCATTCTTCGTTGTTCTTGCTTGTGTTCTTGATTCACAGGCAGGGATTAGCCTTCTCGGCGAGGTCAATCGTCTTTGGACGGTTGATAACCAGAGGAGACGTCGTGCTGCGATTGCGGGGTTTAGAACGTGCTGTTCTGAAGCCAGATCGATTTGTGTGTCGCCTCCGACCAAATCAACTTACCAAGAACCTTTCGGAAGATCGGGAACCCTTGTTCACATCAAGTGGTAATCAGAGCTTCAGGTACACCGTCAGGTTCACACTACCCTTTAGTTTTGTTTTCGTGTTCTTCCTATCGTCCACTGAAAATACCAAAAAAAAAAAAATTTCCCCCGCCCATAACCACGTGTTTAGCCTTTGCATATTTCAATTTCAGAGTCCGTAGTGTTGAGTTTGTACCCTAGTTCTTGTTTAGTCGCTGGTTTAGTTTATGTTTTTGTCGTCAGTAGTGTTTCCCTTACAACCCTAGCCGCCATCCCCTTCACCATACTCGGTTTTGTCGGCTTTGTGTGCTAGGCTTGATTGATGAACACGCCCACCCTAATCCCACCCTAAACCTACCCTCACCACCTCGGACCAATTTTCATAAATTCTACTTTCCGATGCATCCACCTCGCCAAAAAACTCCCTACCCAACCCCAAGCCCGACTCGGATTTCACTCAAACCCCCGGGTTCTTCATAACCGATTCCGACACCCCTTCGGTAAAACAGCCATAACTTTTCGCTCGGTTGTCCGTTTTGGCTGAAATTTTTACAGGAGATTCTTGACAAAAATTTGAGCATACCCACACTGGGCTACGCCCTGTGTGCGCTCATCAAAAAATTCAAAAAAAATCGGGAAGATAAAGAAAAAATTCATTCAAGTTAAAACCTGACGTTTTCTGAAACTTCAAGATTTTCTGTAGGCCACGTCCTATCTCGGTTTGAGCTGAAATTTTTTGTGGTTTCTTCCTGTTTGCTAGTGAGTTGGAAAAAAATATCAAAAAAATAAAATAAAATAAAAGAAATTTGGGATTCCTACTAGTGTTCCATCTAGCCCCCTGGAATTTCTGAGTTTGGCTATTTTACACTAAGCCCCCTTGTTATCGACTGTGTCCCTTTGTCTCTTTATTTCTTCTTTGCTATCACTACTGTTCTAGGACATAGTTAGACCAGCAACTAGGAACAAGTTATTTGGGCACTTATTCAGCTTTACTATATGTTTTTGATTTGTGTGCCACTCATGTATATATATTTGGCCTTCCTAGCTCTACATAGTTCTTCTGGACAGCACATAGGTTATTTGGTAACCCTTGCAATCGTGGAACACTTCTCCCTGGTATCCTTCGCTTTGTTGTTTTTAGAACTTTATAAGAGCTTTGCAAGAAGCTTACTTTTGCTGTGTTGAGAGGCACCACTACTTAGTAGTTTTGTAGGGATAACCTTCACTTTTTGTTTCCTGTTTTGGTGTTTCTGATGTCAGGAAGCGATGGGGAGGGTGCTTCACCCTCCAAATTGGATGAGTGCGTGAGCCAAAATCAGTTACAGAAGGCTTTGCAGGCGGTTCAGAGTGATTTGGCAGAGACGATCACCAGGGCCGTCACCGACGCCGTCACCAAGCTTCACCTGGGAGAAAGCATTGAGCGGTTGGATAAGAGAGTCTCTAAGCTAACCGATCAGGTTGTCGAATTGGAGACCGCTCACAAGACCAACAACAACAACAACAACAACAACACCTACACCAACAACGACACCAACAACGACGTTGAAGACGATCATGATGAAGCAATGGTGTATAAGGCTGATGGCACTGTCGATAGGTCAGCTACAAGGACCGCAAGGTTACGACGCCGTTTGCAACGTAACTCTCAAGGTATGGGTGGTTTCCACAACCACAACCGTCGCACACAAGGTAACTATGCTCCAGATGATCCGTATGCTAAAATTAAGTTTTCAATTCCTTCGTTTTCGGGTCAGTACGATGGTGATGCTTACCTTGATTGGAAAATGACGGTAGAACAAAAATTTAATGCCCACCTTGTTCCTGAACAACATAGAGTTAGACAAGCCACTAGTGAGTTTAAGGACTTTGCTATTGTTTGGTGGAGTGGTCTAGCTGCTGAAACCGATTTGCCTACTACTTGGGAAGAACTTAAGGTAGAAATGCGTGATCGTTTTGTTCCTCCTTCTTTTTATAGAGAAATTCGTAATAAACTGCAGCGTTTAGATCAAGGAGATAAAACTGTTCAGGAGTATTTTAGTGAGCTTCAGAAGGGTTTGATTCGTTGTGCTGTGGTTGAAAAAGTAGAGGATCAGATTTGCCGCTTTTATTCTGGTTTGAGAAAAGAAATTCAGGACATCCTTGATTATAAAGAATTTTATACCCTCAACCAGTATTTCCAGTATGCTATGCTTGCAGAGAAAGAATCACAGGGACTTTTCTAGGCTTTTGAGGAGTACAGCAAGTCCAGGAATTTCTACCCACCACGGCCGACGGGGACTTCGGGGCTGCCCAAGCCGTCTTTCCGGCCGCCCCCACCAGCTAGTGTTGTCTCTGCAGCACCAAGATCAGCCCCTGCCCCTTCTACGCGCTCAGGTAAAAATTTTGTGCAGGTACCGGCTAGTAGTACCTCCTCTGTTGCTTCAACGGAACGCACTACAGGGATTCAGTGCCACCGATGCCATGGTCTTGGCCATGTGCAGAAAGATTGCCCAAGTAGGCGGGCATATGTGGCGGCAGATGATGGCGGTTACATGAGCACCTCCGATGTGGAGGATGAGGAGGAGGATGTCGCTGCCACCAGCGGTGACCTCGTCCTTGGAGGCGGAGATACCACGGGCTACATGAATATTATTGTGCAGCGTGTGCGTAGCACACAAATCCAGCAGCCCGAGATGATGCAGCGACATAACTTGTTCCAGATTTTCTTCGTCATCAAGAACCGTCGGGCACGTGTCATCATTGATGGAGGAAGCTGCAACAATTTGGTGAGTTCTGATGTGGTTAAGAAGCTTGATTTGACCACACGCCCACATCCACATCCATACTACATTCAGTGGTTAAATGACTCTGGAAAAGCTAAGGTAACACAAACTTGCAGAGTTCCTTTTTCCATTGGTTCCTATGTGGATTCTGTTGATTGTGATGTTGTACCCATGCAAGCTTGTTCACTTTTATTGGGTAGACCTTGGGAATTTGATAATGATGTTGTACACCATGGTAAAAGTAATAAGTACACTTTTATGCATAAAGGAACTAAAATTACTTTGTTACCAATGACCCCTGCTGAAATTGTACAAGCTGATTTAGAACGAGCTGCTAGTTTGAAAAATAAAAGCCCTGAAATTCAGCAACCTGTTAATTCTGCTTCTACACCAAGTAATGTTAATGATTCTTCAAGTTCTAAGGGTGCTGCAATTAAATTACAAGGTCGTTCATGTCTTGCCACAAAATCTGAGCTTGCTGAAATTTCTACTAATGATATTTGCTATGCTTTGATATGCAAACAAGCCTTGTTTTTGCTTGGTGATATTGCTTCTAGTGCTTTGCCTCCTGCTGTCACTAACCTTTTGCAGGAGTATGAGGATGTTTTCCCAGCTGAGATACCCCCGGGATTGCCACCTTTGAGAGGAATTGAGCATCAAATTGATTTGATTTCTGGTGCTACTTTACCAAACCGTGCTGCTTATAGGACCAACCCTGAGGAGACTAAGGAGATACAACGACAAGTCCAAGACCTTTTGGATCGTGGGTATGTTCGTCAATCACTTAGTCCTTGTGCTGTTCCTGTACTTTTGGTTCCTAAGAAAGATGGTTCTTGGCGTATGTGTGTAGATTGTAGAGCCATTAATAACATTACTATTACGTATCGTCATCCTATTCCTAGGCTAGACGACATGCTTGATGAGTTATGTGGTGCTATAATTTTCACTAAAATTGATTTGCGTAGTGGCTACCATCAAATTAGAATGAAACTTGGAGATGAATGGAAAACAGCTTTTAAAACCAAATTCGGGTTGTATGAGTGGTTAGTAATGCCTTTTGGGTTAACTAATGCACCCAGTACTTTCATGCGTTTGATGAATAAGGTTTTAAGACCTTTTATTGGCAAATTTGTGGTTGTTTACTTTGATGATATCTTGATTTATAGCAAATCCATGGATGATCATATGATTCATTTGCGTGCTGTTTTTGATGCTTTGCGAGTTGCACGTTTATTTGGTAACCTTGAGAAGTGCACCTTTTGCACGGATCGAGTCTCTTTTCTTGGCTATGTTGTGACTTCACAGGGAATTGAGGTGGATGAGGCAAAGATTGAAGCCATAAAGAGCTGGCCTGTACCAAAAACTATCACACAGGTGAGGAGTTTTCTTGGTCTTGCAGGTTTCTACCGCCGCTTCGTCAAAGATTTCAGCACCATTGCTGCACCATTGCATGAGTTGACAAAGAAGGGCGTTGACTTCCATTTTGGTAAGGTACATCATCAGTCTTTTGATGCTTTGAAGGACAAACTTACACATGCACCATTGCTGCAATTACCCAATTTTGATAAGACTTTTGAGCTTGAATGTGATGCTAGTGGTATAGGCATTGGTGGTGTTTTGATGCAAGATGGTAAACCTGTTGCATACTTTAGTGAGAAAATTACTGGGCCTGTTTTAAATTATTCCACGTATGATAAGGAACTATATGCACTTGTACGTTCTTTAGAGACGTGGCGTCATTATTTGTTACCCAAAGAATTTGTTATTCATTCTGATCATGAATCACTTAAGTATATTCGTTCTCAATGCAATTTGAACCGTAGACATGCTAAATGGGTTGAGTTTATTGAGTCTTTTCCTTATATTATTAAACATAAGAAAGGGAAGGATAATGTGATTGCTGATGCTTTATCTAGGCGATATACTTTGTTGTCTCAACTTGATTGTAGAATTTTTGGACTTGAGGCAATTAAAGAACAATATGTTGCTGATGTTGATTTTAAAGATGTATTGCTGCACTGTAAAGAAGGTCGTGCTTGGCACAAATTTGTGTTGAATGATGGATTCTTGTTTAGAGCTAACCGCCTATGCATTCCAGTTGGTTCCGTTCGTCTTTTGTTGTTGCAGGAGGCGCATGGAGGTGGATTGATGGGTCATTTTGGTGCTAAGAAGACAGAGGATATTTTGGCCACACACTTCTTTTGGCCAAGGATGAGGAAAGATGTTGAGCGTTTTGTTGCTCGCTGCACTACATGTCAAAAAGCTAAGTCTCGATTGAATCCACATGGTTTATACATGCCACTTCCTGTTCCTTCTATTCCTTGGACGGATATTTCTATGGACTTTATTTTAGGACTGCCTAGGACTAAGAGGGGGGGCGATAGCATTTTTGTTGTCGTGGATCGTTTTTCCAAGATGGCACACTTTATATCATGTCATAAAACTGATGATGCTAGTTATATTGCTGATCTTTTTTTCAAAGAAATTGTACGTTTGCATGGTATGCCTTCTACTATTGTTTCAGATCGTGATGCAAAATTCTTGAGTCATTTTTGGCGCACGCTTTGGAATAAGTTGGGTACAAAGTTGTTATTTTCTACAACTTGTCATCCACAAACTGATGGACAAACTGAGGTTGTGAACCGCACTTTGGGTACTATGTTGCGAGCTATTTTGAAGAAAAATTTGAAGCAATGGGAAGAATGCTTACCTCATGTTGAGTTTGCTTATAATCGGGCAACACATTCTACTACCAAGGTAAGTCCATTCAAGGTAGTGTATGGTTTTGATCCCCGTACTCCACTTGATATACTTCCTCTACCTATTAATGAGAGAGTTCATATTGATGCTAAGGAGCGTGCTGAATTTATTTTGCAAATGCATGAGACCACTAGACTTAGCATTGAAAAGATGAATGAAAAGTATAAAATTGCTGGTAGTAAGGGAAGAAAGGAAGTAAAGCTTGATGTAGGAGATTTAGTGTGGTTACACTTAAGGAAGGATAGATTTCCAGAATTGAGAAAGTCTAAACTAATGCCTAGAGCTGATGGTCCATTCAAAATAATAGAGAAGATTAATGATAATGCATACAAACTTGAGTTGCCTCCCGAGTTCGGGGTTAGTCCTACTTTTAACATTTCAGATTTGAAACCATACTTGGGAGAAGAGGATGAGTTCGAGTCGAGGACGACTCCACTTCAAGAGCGGGAGGATGATGAAGACATCACTCCTATGGATACACACAACACTCCTCCAAATCTGGACTTGCAAGGTCCAATGACTAGAGCTCGTGCACGACGACTAAATTTAGAGGTGAGCTCGTTCCTACGTTCTTCGCTATATGTTACTTTTGAGAATGGTTTGCTACCTAATGATTATTTTATGATTAGAAACCATGGAGAGGACCAGGAGATGATGGGAGAAGGAGTTGGGAACGTGGAGGACCAGCAACGGCTTGGAAGCCAAAGTGGAGGCTCAATCAAAACCGACTTCGAGTCTGTTTCGGAGCCCAGAACCAGTCTGTACTAAAACAGTCGCCCAGGACGCATACGGACTCGGATTTGGACGTTCTACATATGCACGGAAAGATAAGGAGAAGACCTTTCCAATGCCGCCGGCCTCATGTCAAAATTCATCCGGAGTCATCGGGAATCATCAAAATAAGAGAGAGTCCAGAATCTGTGTCGGTGCTGCGTCGCCTATTTTTGGCCTTTGGGCTTTGTATCTAGTTGAGCCCAATTAGGGGCGCGTCCAGAGGGTCTTGCACGACCCTAGGGTCTTTATATACATCCGTCACAGCACCATTAGGGTTCGGGTTTTGCTTAGATCAATTTTTTTCATAAATAGTTTCGTCGTTCATCGGTTTGTGAGACCCCAACTTCGAGAGTTTAATCATACATCTGCAATTGTGTTGCATTCTTCGTTGTTCTTGCTTGTGTTCTTGATTCACAGGCAGGGATTAGCCTTCTCGGCGAGGTCAATCGTTTTTGGACGGTTGATAACCAGAGGAGACGTCGTGCTGCGATTGCGGGGTTTAGAACGTGCTGTTCTGAAGCCGGATCGATTTGTGTGTCGCCTCCGACCAAATCAACTTACCAAGAACCTTTCGGAAGATCGGGAACCCTTGTTCACATCAGATGGTGGTCAAGGAAGCTCACATCCACCACACCCAAGAGTGCATCAAAATGTACAACGTGATCACCCCGTCGAGCAAATTCTTGGAGACATTAATAAGGGGGTAATCACTAGATCTCGAGTTAATAATTTTTGTGAACATTACTCTTTTGTCTCTTCTATGGAACCATTCAGGGTAGAACAAGCACTTGAGGATTCGGATTGGGTGATGGCCATGCAAGAGGAATTGAACAACTTCACAAGAAATAAAGTATGGACATTGGAGGAAAGACCAAATAACATGAATGTTGCGGACACCAAGTGGGTCTTCTGTAACAAGCAAAATGAAGATGGTGTTGTGATAAGAAACAAGACAAGGCTTGTGGCAAAGGGGTATTCACAAGTGGAAGGTTTGGATTTTGATGAAACCTATGCCCCTGTAGCAAGACTTGAATCAATTAGAATATTACCTGCTTTTGCTACTCGCCCTGATTTTAAGTTGTATCAAATGGATGTGAAAAGTGCATTCCTTAATGGGCCAATAAAGGAAGAAGTATATGTGGAGCAACCACCGGGCTTTGAAGACCCTAAGTATCCTAATCATGTTTAGAAACTCCATAAGGCGCTCTATGGGCTTAAGCAAGCTCCAAGAGCATGGTATGAATGCCTTAGGGATTTTCTTGTTAAGAAGGGTTTTGTCATTGGCAAGGCCGATGCAACTCTCTTCACAAAGCGTTTTGGCAATGACATATTTGTGTGCCAAATATATGTCGATGACATTATATTTGGTTCTACTAACCAAACCTTTTGTGATGAGTTTAGCAAGATAATGACCAAGAGGTTCGAGATGTCCATGATGGGATAATTGACATTATTTCTAGGCTTCCCAGTGAAGCAACTCAAGGAGGGCACCTTCATATGTCAAACCAAGTACACACAAGACTTATTGAAGAAGTTTGATATGGACAAGGCCAAGCCCATCAAAACTCCCATGCCAACAAATGGCCATCTCGACCTCAACAAAAAGGACAAGCTCGTTGATCAAAAGGTATACCGTTCCATGATAGGCTCTTTGCTTTATCTTTGTGCATCTAGGTCCGATATCATGCTTAGTGTGTGTATGTGTGCATGTTTTCAAGCCGCTCCTATGGAGTGTCACATGGTGGCCGTAAAGAGAATATTGAGATATTTGGTTCACACATCCAACCTAGGGCTTTGGTACCCCAATGATTCAAAGTTCAACCTATTAGGCTATTCCGATGCGGATTATGCCGGGGACACGGTAGATAGAAAGAGCACCTCCGGGACATGCCAATTCTTGGGTAGGTCCCTAGTGTCATGGTCATCTAAGAAACAAAATTTTGTTGCTCTTTCCATAGCCGAAGCGGAGTATGTTGCAGCCGATAGTTGTTGTGCACAACTACTTTGAATGAGACAAACTCTAAGGGATTATGGTTATAAGTTGAACCGTGTTCCTCTCCTATGTGACAATGAGAGTGCCATAAAGCTTGCTTACAACCCCATTGAGCATTCGTGCACAAAGCATATATATATCCATCACCACTTTTTGAGAGATCATTCTATCAAGAGGGATATAGAAGTGAATCATGTGCGAACCGAAGAACAACTAGCCGATATATTCACCAAGCCACTAGATGAGAAAAGATTTTGCTATCTTAGGAGTGAACTAAATATTCTTGACTCTAGCAATGTGATGTAGAGAATGTGCACATCTAAATGGTGATTGTTTTATTATTGCAAAAATCATTGCTTTATGTCAAAAATCTATTATTTTTGCTATTGATGTTGCTTCTTGATCACTAGATCGAATCTTGTCAAAATATGGTCATTGTTATGAATTGTTGATTGTTGGCTGACCATATGATGTCAAGACCTGCCCTTGTCCATCAAAAGTCATTTTGAAAAACTCCTCTCCCTCTCTTCTTTGTTGAACCCTGTTCTGCTTTGTGTCGGACAAGTCCGATGGCATCGGACAAGTCTGACAGGTATCGGACAAGTCCGACGCCTCCTAGTTTCGACTCCTTTACCCAGCCCGACTTACCCATTCGGTCAAAGCCATCTCACTCACCTCCCAGCTTTTCTCTCTCCTCAAGAACGACCCCCCATTGGTGATCCAAGGCGATCTCCCTCCTCCACCATCCATTGGAGCAAGTTTGGAGGCCAAGAGGTCCTCCTCCATCAGAGAAGTCCGATCCCCCTTCGTTTTTGCAAGGTTTAACCCTAATCCCCTCTCTCTCCATTAAGGTTAGGGATATTTCTCAAGGGCTTTTCAAGAATCCTATTTTCCTTGCATATTTGGACCATAGAGTTAGTTCCTGACTAGGTGTAGTTGAGATAGATGAGTTCTTAGTTGGATTAGTAGGTGGATTTGTGAAATACCTAGGTTTTTGGAAAAACTACGAGTCATCAGACAAGTTTGACGACCATCGGGCAAGTTCGACACGTCGGACTTTCCCCATGATCATCGGACATGTCTGACGACCTGCAGATTTTTCAAAAACCTAAGTCCTTCATCAATTCACCTCACCCCTATTCCTCTCTTTGACTCCCTTCTAACTTGTTGCTCACCACCTTTTCTCAACATGTCTGACGTGGAAGCATCCCCCTTGAGGGAGAAGAGGACTAAGACCAACGAAGACCAAGGTGAAAGCCAAGCACCGAAGAGGAGGAAGGCCGTTGCTCGTCGCATTTGCAAAACCACTTTGCGGACGGAAGAATCAGAAGAACCTGAAGATCTTATTTGGGTCATGCATCCTCCAGCTGAGGTGGAGAACTCTGGACACGAAAGAGTAGACATCTTTCATGCCTCAATTGAGACTTGCACTGAGTCTCGATTGACCAACTACTACTCTTATGACAAAGAAGCATCTGACTTTTGTTTTTGGGCACATTTTCATACCGATTGGTACCGCTCCATCTATCTTTGCATGAAGAATCCAGTTGTTGATATGAAGTGGCTTGATTAGGACCACATGAAGAGTAGGAAGCACCCACTATTGAATCAAGTCATGCCTGTATGTGAGCATCACAGGCTCAAAACAGTCCTCACCTTCAACTACTCTTGGAACAAGGAAATCATAGCTCAGTTCTACTCCACCGTGTACTTTGATGATGATGCCAAGACTATCTCCTGGATGACAAATGGCGTAAAGTACACCTGCTCCTTAAACAGGTTTGCTAGTATGATTGGACTTAAGCACACACGCAAGAAAAAGCACAAGATTCACAAGGAAAATCACATGGATATTGAGGACATGAGGTATATGTATGTGGACCTGGATCACTGCTCTCCTCCTAACTCAAATGGACTGAAACCCTTCTTCTCAGTCCTATTTCGGATCTGTAGGAGCACCTTAGCTCCTAGGGGAGGCAACTCTGACCATATCCCTGCCTTCCAGAGGGATATCCTGCTCTGGATTCATGGGAACCAGAAGTCTGATGTGTTTGACTATATTTATTAGGAGATGTGGGACATCTCAGTCTCTCCCAAGCGTGGCTGTGGATACGCTCCCCATATCATGCACATGAGTAAGAAGGTATCAGGATTGACTTTCAACAAGGATATGAAGCATCTGAGTCTCAAGCCTCAGATTCCTTCTAATTGGACTCCCGACACCACATCTGGTCAGTACTTTGGTGCAGCTTAGCCTCCTTCATCTGCTCAGGCTCCTAGAGCTCCTTCTAGGGTCACCGGATCATCTCGTGTGCCTCTGCCATCTCGTAGGAAGAGAAGTGGGATCATGAAAATGTTCAAGTCCCTCTTTGGAATATTTAGGAGCATTAATCAAAGGATGTATGTAATCGAGAGGAATCAGAAAGTGCTTATGGATCATTTTAGTATTGAGACTCCTCCTCCACCTTCTCCCATGGAAGGCTCTCCTCCTCCTACTTATGCCGATCCGACGGACACATTCACCATCGAGGAGATGAACTACTTTGGCTATTACCCTACTCCTCCACCCTTCACCTCCGGCGTAGGTTTAAGTAGTAAACACATTCGCTTTGAGGATGAGGAAGGCGATGGTGGTGACGATCAAGCTGCGTATGATCTTCGTCAACGCAAAGGCAAAGGACCGGCACTCGAAGAAGATGACGAGGATGAAGACAATAAAGAAGATGAAGACGATGAAGACTATGATGATGAGTAGAAGATCGTCCTTTGCTAGCGTCCTTGCTTTTCTCCTTTTTGGTGTCTTGATGCCAAAGGGGGAGAAGTAATCTATCTTTTGCTTATTCGTTAGTTTGTGATTTGAGAGAGTTGAACTATTTGGAGTTGTATAACTTTATGTCATCGTTGTGGTTATTTGGTTTCTTACTTATTGTAATGGTACTTTGTTGGTTATGCATTTGTGCAAAATCGTATGTCATTTGCATTGTATTTATCTCTTTTATATATTATGTTGCAAATTGACATTTATGCATGGTGTTAGGGGGAGCTCTCACATTTTTTCTCTAAAATATGTGCACTTGTTATTGTTGCTTATCACCTCACTCATGCACACATTTAGGGGGAGATCCACATCAAACTAAATCTGATTGGATAATTTTTGTGAATTCTAGTTGTATTGTCATCAATCACCAAAAAGGGGGAGATTGAAAGTGCATCTAAACCCCTAATTTTATTTTGGTGATTGGCGTTAATACAATTAAGAATGAACTAATTTGTTATTGAGAATGTGTATAGATAACACTTCAAAGTTTGGTGAAAGAAATGCATAAAAGCAAAAAAGAGAAAAGAAGATGACAAAGTGCTTCAAAGATGAAATTCAAAATATGCTCAAGAATGAAGTTCATGGAGTTTTTATTTTATCTTGAGTATAGAAAGGTTGTACTATCAAGATGGACACAACAGTTCAAAGCAAAAATGATCCAAGTGTCTAAAAACGCGTCGAACAAGTCCGATGGCCCAGAGTGCAACTAGGCTCCTAATTTTATTTTGCTGTTTAGCGTCAATACAATTAAGAACGGACTAATATGTTATTAAATATGTGTATAGATAACACTTCAAAGTTTGGTGAAAGAAATGCATAAAAGCAAAAAGGAGAAAAGAAGATGACAAAGTGCTTCAAAGATGAAATTCAAAATATGCTCAAGAATGAAGTTCATGAATATTTTATTTTATCTTGAGTATAGGAAGACCGTACTATCAAGAGGGACACAAGAGTTTAAAGAAAAAATGATCCATGTAGCTAAAAACCTTTTTCCAGAGCTTTTTCATCTGACTTGTTCGACGCGTTAGACAAGTCCATCGGACTCCAGTAGCATTGCCACTCTGGGCCATCGGACATGTCCGACGGTCATCGGACTTGTCCGATGATCTGAGGAAAGTCCGACGTGTCAGACATCTCCATCGGATTCTAGTTCCTCTGCCACCTTGTATCATCGGACATGTCCGATGATCCATCGGACTTGTCCGATGAACCAGGCTTGTCCGAGGCATCGGGCATGTCCATCGAACTCCAGTAACCGTGCCACTTTGATTCATCAGACTTGCCCCTCAATGGCTCTTTTTCTCCATGGGCTATAAATAGGACCCCATCTCGCCCCTTGGACGGTTGGTCACTCATTCTACTCACTCCCAAGCTCACTTTGCTCTCCCCAACTCTCCTTCCTTGCTTCCACTCTTGATTTGTGAAGGGATTGAGAGAAGATTGAAGAGCTACATCACCTCCAAGCTTCCATCCTCTTGAGCACTTGGTTCATCTTCACCGCCGATAACTCTTGTGTTTATTACTCTTGGGGATTCATCCCCTAGACGGTTAGAGGTGCCCGTTGAGCTCCCAACTCGTGTGATGATGCCTCGGAAAGTTTGTATTGACTCCTCCTTTGTGGAGTTGCTAGTGGAACACCGAGTTTGATCTTTGTGATCACTTGGAGAGGTTTAGGGTTGAAAGAGAACCGGTCTTTTGTGGATCCCTCAACGGAGACGTAAGCTTCTTTGTGGAGCTGAACTTCGAAGGAAAATCCCGTGTTGGGGGTAGAGCTGTCCAGAGCTATTGCACCTGATGATCACGTTCTTGGTTTTGTAATCCTTCACAGAAAAATCATAGGGGTCAAACTCAACGGAACAATGATTATCAATGGTGAATTGACGCATAGAAATAAGATTCTTAATTAATTGAGGAGAAACAAGAACATTATTTAAGTGGAGAGGACCTCTAGTTAAAGGAAAAGAAACCAAGCCAGAACGAGTGACAGATAACAAAGCACCTTCACCAACGATAATATGAGGAGTGGAATATATGGGCGAATGAGAGGAGGACAGATTATCAGAGTTGGATGTCATATGAGTTTCAGCACCAGTATCAAAGTACCACTTAGCTGTCGGAGGTGGCGGCTGCAACGTCATGGTGTTGAAGCCAGAGGCAAGCGCGTCCTGGTTCCTGGAGAGACCACCTGGATGATGCAGCTACCCGGCATTTGTGGGCGGCAGAGCAGGCGCGGCAGGGGGCAGCGGCAGCGGAGCTAGCGGCAGCGTCGGCCCAGGCACCGGTTACAGTCCGTAGAGGTTGTGTGGCCTAGCGAGAAACGTCTGTAGAAGGGCTTGCTACTGGCCCATAGGGGCGAGAGAAGCCGGGTGGGCCAGACATATAGGCCCGGAAGGTGCCATAGGCAGGCTGAAAGCCTGGCGGCGCCTGTAGGGGCCGCAGGGGCGCGCTGGCCTAGTGCCTGGCTCCCCCGGCCTGCGAGCCATAACCGGCATGCTGCTGTGCGCCTCCAGCAGGCGGACGACAGCCACCTGTTTGCCTGCCGCCGCGCCGATTCTGGCGCCGGCCACCGGTGCCGCCAGCGCCTACCTTAGGGCCGGTCGAGGACGGAGGCGTCTGGGCGGCAGGAGCAAAAGAACGGGAGGTAGAAGCGGCAAAGGCGTGAGCAGGAGGGTCCGAGTTGGTCTTCATATTCATCTCGGCGAGGCAGAGATTGGCCCGGACGTCGCGATACCTTGGGAACGGGTGCGTCCGTTGAATCAAGGCGGCCATGTAGGCGAACCTCCCGTTGAGACCACGTAGGATGTTGAGGACGAGGGTGCTATCGCGGACGGGCTCGCCGAGGTCATCGAGTTGATCAGCCATAGCTTTCATGCGGCGACAGTAATCGTCGACACCCAAGTCGCCTTGGGAGAACATGCGAAACTCGGCGTCGAGAATTAGCGCATGGGACTCCTTATTGCCGAGGAATTATTGTTCGAGGCCGAGCCAAACGAGACGGACAGTGGGTGGACTGTTCTCACGGTTCATCATGATCTCGATGACCTCGGGGGCAATGGTGCTGTAGAGCCATGACAGCACCGTAACAATCCATCCGTTACCATGTAGCATCATCGGAGTGGTCGGCGTCAGAGAGGACATGGTCGTCGAGCTCGTAGCGCTTGAGGGTGTTCATGAAGAGCCCACGCCACCGATTAAAGTGGGGAGAGGTGAGCTCGAGAACAAGGGGCACCAGGGCCTTGACGTTGAGAATCGCCATGGCCTAGGCGTGAAGAGCAGCGGTGGCGGCAGCAGCCTGCTCGGCGAGGGCGAGGGCGCGGGCTTCATTGGCGTGCTCCTCGTTGGCGCGGCGCTCGGCTTCCAGGCGCTCAGCCTCGAGGCGCGCTGTCTCCAAGCGCTCGGCCTCTTGGCAAGCAGCCTCGCAGTGCTCTTCAGGAGTAAAGGCAGCGACGCAGGCTACCAGAGCCTGGTAGGCGACATCTTCGGCCATGGAGAAGAGGAAAGAAACCGGCGGCGGCGGCGCTCAGCAAAGGCAGCGCGGTGGAGATAAGCGGAAGCGGTTTAGGAATGAAACCCTAATGATACCATGATAGCTCAAATAATTGCATTGATTGATTAAACCATACAAAAGGCATACAGTATATATGGCCAAAGGGCCCGTGAGTCTCTGCCAAGAATAAGATCGGCTTATAGAATCACAACCGAATTGGCAGGAGATCAATCACGATCAGGTGCATGCGCTAGAGATAGAAACAAAAGATCCTACCGAAACATATTAGTCTAACACAAATATCTACGCCCTCACTCCCTCCCCTCTGCTCTATTTCACGGGGAGGAGAGAGCTGGCCGTGGGAATCAAAGCTCATCTTGACCAGGCGTGACACGGGGGTTAGAGCTCGTGCCACCGGGGCCGAAGCTCACCGCGGGGTCAAGCAACGGGTGAATCTTATTTAGTGGCAGCAGCCTTCTCCTTTTATGACGGCATATTTCTTAGAATGAGAAAGGTTCCTGAATTATAAGCAGGTTAGATACTTTCATAATTTTATTGTACTTTTTCAACCACTATAGATGTGTATACTTAAAATAATAAGACCATAACACCGGAAGAGGTGATAACACATGAAATCTTTCTTAGAACAGAGGAAGACATTATCGTGGATGGGCCTAAGAGGTGATGCTGAATGTGAGCGAAAGATATGGTAACATGATGGCTAGTGTTGTTGAGACGTCTGATCCGAAGCATTTTGGCCTAGCTCAAACACAACACGAACCATTTAATTTTGTGTTATGCCGGCATGGCCCAAGACTACAGATGGTGCTTGGGCCAAAGGTGTGGCTTGATAGGCGGCACGAGCACGGCCATTTAGCCATCAGCCTAGTAAAACTTGAGTAGTCTGGTGGTAAGGCAA
Organism: Eleusine indica; assembly: GCA_030378355.1. Taxonomy (NCBI): domain Eukaryota; kingdom Viridiplantae; phylum Streptophyta; class Magnoliopsida; order Poales; family Poaceae; genus Eleusine; species Eleusine indica. The sequence continues at coordinate 56,345,404 of CM059494.1, forward strand.
TTCGCTTACAATCAGCAGGTTCGAGTTTTAATCCAGGTTGTATTCACCACCATTTTTCGTCACGTTGGTATTAACGTGCACAGATGTTTATTGGGCCGATGTGTCATCGTGCCTAACGGACCGATCTCACACAGCTAGCTTAATACATGTTGTGCCATGGGCCAATGGCGAGATACAATGGACCGAAATGAATGTGCCATGCCGGCCCAAAATATCATGGCCATGGCCATTCAATTCCATGCTTGGGCAGTGTCGAGTCGGGCAGCCCATTTGACCACCACTAGCGATGGCTAAGATTCGGAGGGCGGCACGTGGCTATGGTTTGATGGGCTGGTCTAAGACCTTTCCCCTAGGCGAGCACCGAGTAGGAATAGGAAGAAGTCCGAATTGCCTCCCTCAACTAATATCACGGTTCGGTTTTCCTCCTCGAGTGGTTTGATGAGCGGTTTCGGCTGACATGGCATGTGGGACCCACTAGTCAGGTGACACGTCACCTTTTTTCTTTTATTTTCTCCCTCCTCCGGCCCTCCCTCTCTCTCCTCCCTCCTAATAATGGCGATGCCGCGGTCGCCAGACGCGCTCCGGTTCCTCAGCCTGCTCAAGCAGCCCGAGTCTGCCATCGGCGCATCCTCCTTCGAGCGCGACATCGTGTGGCCCGGCAACGACGTGTGGGCCGCCCATCTGGCGCCCAAGGCAGCGCTGCCGTGCAAACGCCGTGCCGCTGAGCTTCGGTCTGTCCTCCCTCCTCGCGAACGGCGGAGGAGTCGAGCGCGTCACGGTGGCCGTGCTAGTGAGGGCGGTGGCGCCGGGAGCGGGTGCCGTCGCGCCGAGGCAGTAGGCGCCATTGGGGGTGCCGGTGTGGCTGGGGAAAGCAGCAGCGCCGTGCTGCGCTGCGCGGAGGACGGGAGGAGGAGGTAGGCCAATGAGTCCAACAACGATGAGGATGGGGACGAGATGGTGTCGTCGCACGTGGTGGTGGCCAGGCGCCAAGCGTGGTCGTCGTCGGTGCTGGAGGGCGCCAGACGAATGCTGAATGGCCACGATCTCCGCCGCATCCGCGACACCGTCTTTCGCCAAACCGGCTTCCGCGATCTCCGCCACGTCCGCAACACCGTCCTCCATTATTGGCGAGCGGGAGCGAGAAGAGAGAGGAAGAAAAAAAGGTTAAAAAAAAGTGACGTGCCATACCACGTCAGCCGAAACCGCTCATCAAACTGACCGAGGAGGAAAGAGGAGGAAAAACGAACGGATTTAAGAGTTGAGAGGATCGTTTTATTCGGTTTTATAATTAAGGGATCAAAATCGAACTGGGGTGATAGTTGAGGGAGGCAATTCGAACTTCTTCTGCAGGAATAACATCATACGGCCTGCTACGCATATTTAACCAGTGGCGGCTACTTACTAGCCACTGGGCTCACTCTCTTCCTGTCTTCCAGTGTGAATACAGTGGCGGCTGGTGGGTCACTGCAGTCCCGTACGACCTGCCAATAAAGGGTTAGTGTTTATAAACCATAGATAACCGATTTATAATGTACACCTTCAAGTAATCTTGTCCATCCCAACTAACCAAATGCTTCCACATGTGGGTGAAAACAAACATTACAAAGACGGATATATCAGCAGGATGGGTAGAAGATTTGAGTCGAATTAACAGTAGTTATAGATTTATCCATTTCTTGCTTACATCATCTCTCCGCTTTAATTTACCACATTGCAGACACAGGAAACTGTAAGAAAATATCTAGAGTGATCGAGTACAATCACTTCAAGAACTGGACTATGGAATAATACACATTTATCCAGTCGCACCAGGTTCTGCCTGGTGGTATCCATTTTCCTTTGCTCTAAGGCTCTTTTGTTGTCTCCTGGGCAAATTGAACTCAGATACTTTCTTCAGCTGGCTTCGGTTGGCCTAGAGTCGTCAATCTCAATCTTCAAGAAATAATTTTCAGCACAGTAAATAAAAACAAAAGGCTATAGATGAATAGTTTCCACCAAGATAAACTTTTTAATTCACGTTATAAAACAATGACTTTCAACAAGACATGCTGCTAATGCAGATAAAGAAAACTGACAAATGCAATGCACTAAAGTACCTGAGGGGCCTTCTTTGGGCAGTTGAAGCTGATACAGGGGCAGAAGGAACAACAGGGGCAGCAAGCTCAAGAGGCTTTAATTTTACAAAAACAAATGGACAAGTGCACAGTTAATACAAAACATAAATCAGAGTAGTGGAAAATATAAAATAACATTCTACTATGAGAAAACAATAATTACACAAAAAATCCATGCTTCAGATTTGCAAATACACCTTTCCACCTCCCTTCCAGAGCGAAATTGGGCCTTTGATGTTACCTGATTCCCAGACTACCAGCTACCCTCCCAAAGTCGATCTAGGCCTACCCACATTACTACTCTGGCTGCCTCACCAAACATGGTTTACCCTAAGCGTCAAAACCGCTGTTGCAGCACTGCACATGGCAGCTGCTGCATCAATCAACCAGGTATGTTGATTTAGTTGGTGGTGAAGCTATAGGGCACATTGATAAAAGTACTTTTGATGGTGATATCCCGTGCTTCATGAAGGAGATGGAGAGTTGACAACTGGTGTGTGCTTCCAGATCCTGAAGGAAGAGCCAAGCAATAAGACAGGTAGTGCTGGCATCACATCCCAGTGGATTGAAGGCAACAGTGTTATCTTTTCCAGTTACAACTGAAGTGCTTAGTGGACCAGTGGATTGAAGAGCAGTGGGTGCATATGAACTAGGGACCGGAGGCTCGGGCATGGGAGAGAAAAGAGGATATCGAGTTGGAGAGAAAAAAAATGTTTCCAGCATTTCTGATCACATAGCGGCTTAAATGGACATTCCTGATATGGTTTCAGAAATTTATGAACAAAGTGTGTAATTTACTCTAGAGAAACGTTTAGGAGTTCTATGAATTAATGCAATGTTGTGGAAAAAACTGCAGAGCCTTTTTGAATCAGGAACTGCTAGAATGTAAAACTGCAAAGCCCTCAAGGCCCTACCAAGTTGGGGTAGGCAACTAAATGGAAACATGTTACACATTGCAATATCCTTACTATCCTGAATAAGAAAGGTTTTCTAGAAAAGTCAATCAACTAGTGACATAATATTTGCAAAGTTAATGCACAGGAACAACTTCATAAAACAATGAACAAACATGATAGAAAGTAATGAGAGTTAGCTTGTTTTTGTAGCTCAATTGCTCAAATGATCACAGCTAATACTAAAAAGCATTAACTGCCCGAGATCCTTTGCTCTTGTGCCATGAGGGAGAATGTGTAAAAATATAGTAGATGCATTATTTGCAGTATCATTAGAAATTAGATAGTTACAATAAAAGTAGATGCCACACATGTGCCCCCACAACAAGATGTTCTATATGGTTCTAATAGCATATGTAGGTATGTGTGGCCCAACATCACAAATGAAAATAAGGTAAAACATCTGTATTTACAATTTATCAATTGCCATGAAATAAGGTAAAAAAAACTGGAGAAAAAAAATGCCAAGTAATAGTTGTCAGGATTATTATAACATCTTAATCATTCATAAAATAGAGAATTAAAAAAGTATTATTAGCATAAGAGAAAATACCTCAAGCTCTTCACTTGCCTTGCGCTTCAGATGATTATTACCTTGGAGACTCAGGGTACTTGTTTGCCCCTGGCTCTTTTCAGAACAGCTGTTATCAACATTTGCATCTTTCAAATTAGTGTTACCTTGATAGCATGTTCGGGCCCCAAGTTCATCAGGTGCAACTGCAATAGCAGCTGGTGATATATTCAGCAAGTTATTTGCAGCACTGTCTAAAGATTCCCTTTGTGAACTTTTATACAATGAATGAAACTCGTTTGCTTGCCAATCATTGGTTGAATTCGGCAGCATACTGTTAGTTTGGCTGACGACATTGCACACCACATTTTTCACAGGAGCAGATATGCTTTCCTGGCCGTGTCCTGGATGTTCATGCTGAACAGATTCTGTGTGAAAATTAACATGACCATTCAAAGCTTCTTTGTTCAGTGAAGTAGAAGCAAATACAGATGTATTCCCTGGCAACTGATAGGCACCAGAAGAATCTGTCCCTGGTTGCTTCATATAACTGCCGTCATATTGTGTAGGTGGAGCATCGCTACAATTCATAGTGCCCAAGCGATTTCCTACCTGATCACCAGCTGAAACATCATGTCTGGGAACAGTACGACTGATCTTGTTTGTTGTTTTCGAAGAACGGAAAGGACGCACTCCACCAGGAAAAACAAACAAAGGCATCTCCTTTCTTTTTACATGTGATACTTCAATATCCATTCCATTTTTCCAATGTTGATATGCACAAATAGTGGTCTTAAACTCATTTACAATCCCTCTGATGTCAAATTGCTCAGCTCCTTGAGCTTGACCAGTTTCCTTTTTCCATAGACCGATGAAGTAAAAGCAGTGTAATGGCCTGGATTCATCTGAGAAATCTCTGGGACATGGATGTGCTAGGATCATCTCATGTGTGTATCGCTCAATCTACATCAGCCACAAAAGATATACATCAGGAGACAATGCACATTTGTGGAAATTTTGAAAAGAATCAACTATTCACCTTCAATACAAGAGTTCGAAGGCGAGATTCCACCCAGCCCTTCCAATTCCTGAGGTCATTTTCATTACTTGCTGTGATATTAACTTGAAGATAATTTCTATACGATTCAAAAAATGGATATGCCTCGAATAATGCATCCCAATTTGCTTTCCCTTCATCTATTGCCTACAGTCAGTTCACAGATCAAATTTAGTTTACTGTATGGTAAGAAATAACAAAACATACTTTGACAAAATTACAATTCAGAATGACAGCCCATTCAATTAAAATAAAAATTCCATGGCTAATTTCTCAAGAAAAAATAAACTCCAAGCACAAAAGGATAACAAAAGAGGCAAGTAAACGGCTCAAGTGTTATCTTTACTACCCATAAAAACGGGAGTCCATGGTAATGCCCCGTCGTCCGTCGCTCCAGTCCTAAACCAAATTTTGGCGCCAACAAGTGGGATCCACAGCCCACACATCTGCCCTGTGTCCACCACTCGACCGCAGCCGCTCGCCCGCTCCTCACTGGCAACCGCTGCCGTCCTCTACCCTCCATATCACCACATGGCAAAACTGGAGACGAAGCCACCCTTGCCCTCGCCGCCGCCACCCCCTGCTGCCCCCGTGGCCGTCCTTTACCCTCCTATCGCCACGCCGCTTTCTGATCCCTGGATTTAGGGCCAGATGAAGCCGTCAATTGGTATTTGGAGGAGAGGGGAGGCTCGCAGTCACGCTGTAGGGGGCAAGCTGACTGGAGGAGCCGAAGCAAAAAGGGACATGTCTCCTCCATGGGCAAGCTCCACGGACCACCACCCTCCTATTCTATCTTGTTGGCTATGGGGCAGTGGAGCGGAAGGCGATGACGAAGGAAAACAAGGATGAAAGCGACCCACGCTGCCACTCCTCACCGAAGGTCCTGGGAGAAAAATCTCACTTGATATTGAGATAGAGGAGGATAAGAGATAAAAAACCTGAAAATCATGCATCGATCAATTAACCGGGTGGGAGAGAGATTAGCAGGTGGAGTGTAGAGGAGAGTTTTCTTTTTTTTTTGAAGCGAGAAATTTGGGGTTGGAGGTAAACAGGAAGGGTAACGAAGGGCCAGAAATTTCTCGGAGAGGAAGCTTCTTGGTGGGACCTGCCCACTCATGTGAATGGTTTATCAGTGAGCACCGCCTAAGGGAAAAAGCTCTTCACGCTCCCACATGCAGGAAAAAAAATCTCTTCTGTTTTTCAATATTCAATATTATTTTGTGTCCTATAGATCTTGTATCTCAAAGTGGCCCTTACTGCAAATAGATTTAATTTATTCCATAAAAAAAGTAATTATTCAAGGGAAACATTTTGATACGTTAAAGAAGATAAACTAATACAAAAAATATATAACAATAATAGATGTTTTAGTGAAATGTGAGATGAGCAACATCATTGTTCATCTCAGCAGATAAAAAATAAAAAAATGTCTAGCACTTAAGATATGGCTGATGAACACACAATCTACTGATGTTAAACAATCGTTAGAAATTCACCACATAATATCGGATAGAATAAAGTCTGACGTTTGATGAACTAGTGGAAAATAATAGAATGAAGCTGTGCAACTTTACAACATAACAGGTTTCAACCTACGATCCTTTTGCATCATATCAAATGAGGATAATAAATGGCAAAGGCAGACTCCACACAACCAAGCATTATGAAACTATAATTAATTTTGACATAAGATATATAAGGTTTTGTGTCACCAACATTGCACATGCTACAGCGAGATCAAAGTTATTTTAAGTGTCACAGTTATTGAATTTACAATACAAATAGAAATTTTGAGAGTATAATGTATCAAATGGTTCCAAATATCTCATGGTGCAGGGCTGGGGTCTTAAACCTTACATTCTCTAAGAAAGAGAAAGAGAAGCATATTTCCTATAGGCCAATTAACCCGTTGCCTCGGATCCAGCCCATTCCAGCAGCAGAAGCCCTTAGGATCAGGGCTGCTGCCACCCCTGCACAGTTCCAGGAGCACGAACAAGGGTGAGGATGTGACTGCGTCTGCATCCCTTCCAGCTACCGTTACCAAAATAGAAAGATGTAAATGTATTCTAGAAGTCAATTAGAGCTCTAGGAGTCAAGTCAAGCCCGCTCTATATAATGTGGGATGTAATCAGATCTGAAGTAGGCCTCTCACTTAATCTTTCAGCTCTCCAACAGTTTACTCTCTCCCTCCCCCTCCTGTGCACTGCCGCCTTCCCTAATGCCGTCACCAAGCAGGCCAGCCCCCAGCAAGGTTGTCATCTCTGCTGCTGTGCTGCCTCTCTCCCCAACCTCATCCACACTCATAACAGTATCACACATACTGATGTTTTAAATAGTGAGATTTACTGCTGTGTGTCAAGGATATTTTATATTAGTCTCAGTAAAGACACCTTATATTTGTTACAAAATGACAAAATATGCAAGCTATGGTTCACATTTACATCTTGGTTTTGAAATAAATAAGAAATCAGGAATCAGAAAAGACACCTCATATTAGTTACATACTGAACTCAAACGACAGAAACGGTTCACATTGACATCTTGGTATTGAAATATGAAGGGGAAAAAAAGGAAATAAAGAACCACACGTACCTGACAAATCTCAAACGCTCGTGTGAATTCTTGGACAATAACATACCTTGTGCTAATAGATACATTATAGCTTGAATTCATACAAGGGTAAGCAGGAGTGATTATAGGCATTTGATGGCCTCTGTCTCTAAAATTTCTTCTTGGATCCCACACAGGAAGACCAAGAGAACCCTCCTCAACATGACAAAGCATAACAGGATTAGGCCACTTCCACTTGCTATAGACTCTGAAAAACCGTGATATCAACATGCTAGACGATGCGTTTGGGTACAATTGACATATACGACCCACAAGAATCGCCCAGTTTATACCACCGAGGAATCCCATGACCTATACAGGATAACAGGGCCTTTGTTACAAACACACACACACATTAATTCTGAGAGAACTTGCCATAATACAGGACACATCAATATATTGCGAAACCATAATAAGGACGCATCAATATATTACACAATAACAAGACACATCAATAATGTAAAGTATGCTCATGCAATAAGAGAAAAACATAAAAGAATCATACATTTGAGTAAACCCCACGGCGCTTTCCCCAATATCTTATAAATCTCAAGGTTGTGCGGAAGCTCTGGATTATGAAAGTATATCAGATTAATCCAAAATAAAAATAAAATAAGCATATACTTCGAAAATAGTTTTTTTCTACAAATACACACCGGTATATTTGGTACTAATCTTAAAATTTGATCAGTAACCCGGCACCCATTTAGGCTACGAACAGTCTGTTCATCAACATTGTGTAGTATGGAGTCCTGAGAAAGATCTAGGTCCTGAAACCAAATATGAACTCGTATCAAATACCAAAGAAAATTAAACTAATTCACCTTGCAGCAGAAACAAAGGTATAGAGGCTTAATAAGTTAATTTGTCTTCAAAAGATGAATGAAAGGCACAAAAAGTTAAGATCCATTTACACCTTATGATTCTCCAAAAATGCATCAGTTCTTGAATACATTACTAGTCGTTCCAACTAGTACACGATGAAGGCATGTAATACTGACACTGCACAAACAATTTACCTCAGGGATCACCACATGAGCAAGGTTTGCGTATAGCAGGTCAATAGAGATCCCATTAAGTTTGAACCCTAGAACAGGCACATGAGCATCTGGTACTGGATGTAACTCTGAAACTTCTGGCATCTCAGCTAGCATATCATGAAGCCACCGAAAGAAGTACTCCTGTAAAAAAAATGAATACTTTATTTGACACCATGGTGATTCAGTAGTTCTGGATTCTTGAAGTTAGGCACTCTTACATTTCGAGTCGCATGCCTTGGACCAACACATAGCGTGTCAATGTCTGCACCAGGACCATGTACCTGTACAGCAAAGGATAAATCAAGAAAAGTTAAGAACAGTTGTTTTAGGCAGAAATATATAAAATTTACAGATGACTGATAGCAAGTATAATAGAAGATTCATATGTGTAATGGTTTAGGCACTTTATAAAAAAATTCAGAGAAATGGCAACAATTATAATATGCAGTAGACAGTAATTCATGATTTCATTGCAAGCCGAAGAGCACAAGGAACAGTCTGCGTAGTACCCCAAGTCGGTATGAACCAAACGTGAAGATCTTTGCATTCGCTTCTTGCACAAATTGCTCACCGTAGCCACTGAGCCTAGTTGCCTTCTTAATCCAAGATTTTACAGCCTGGCACATCATCAAATAGTCAAATCAATACAGACATACACATGATAAATCAAAACAGAAGCATGTCAACAATCATTTAACCTGGTCCAGCTTTCCTAGAACCTCTTCTCGGGAGACAGCCTCTTCTTGGCTCTCATACAAACCTGCATCTGTAAGATACTGATAAAAATAAAACACATGCCGTCAGACAATGTCATAAACCTATGGGCACAGAAAGAAACTGAAATATGTTAGTGTTAGCTGTATAGTCTGAACCCAAACCCTACCTTTTCAACCTCAGCTGTCTGCAGAACGTCCTTTTCAGTTGGTCCACTTAGTGAGATCGGCTCAGTGACGCCCAGATACCCATTGTTGGACTTCCCCTTTGACATGATACAATGGCAATAGTTGAACTCTCACTATCCTTCTACCATACAATCAATCTCACAGCTACAAACACTCCCCACTGGCTAATTTAACAGAATGTAAATTTGATCTCTTTTCTCTTTCCTCTCCTTCACTAAATATGCACTTATTTCTCTTTATATTTTCTCCTACTGTCAGATGTAACATTGAAAGGAGAATTTTATTGAATTATCAGCACATGTGCAAGAAAAAGAGAGGAAATTGTGGGAGCAAAAAGATGCCCGCTTATGGTTTGTTTCTCACTTGACATTGACAATCAAATACCACGAGAACACCAAACAGAACTAAGAATAACTAAAAGATGGGGAAACGGAGAAATATAAGGCTACAGGGACTTGGGGAACCCTAGAACAAACTACTTGAGCACAGGGGGATCCGTCGGCGACTGGAATCCGAATCCAACCAAATCGTATCAAGCCGGTACAAACAGGAACACGGCCCCGGTGGACGCAGAAATCCCTCTCAGAATCCAAGCAGGACCAGGAAAAAGGCCTGCCGCGCCGTCCAGGGCCCAGGACGGTTCCTCCGAGTGAGACGGGGGCGGCAGAAGGTTATGGATTGGGTGCGCCGATAGCGGGCGGCGCGGCGGCGAGTCAGCGTCTCGGCGAGCAGAGAAGGCCGCGACGAGAAGGCATCTGCTTTTCTGTTTCCTTTCTTGAGAGGGCGTAGCCGCGTGGGCAATGGTGTTCGTAGAGATATATGGCTGCTTGCCAGATTTTTTTTTTATTAACACGGTGCTATCCTCACATAAATCTCTACTACATATTAATCCCCTACTGTCCGTAGAAGCCCCCGACCGGAAGAAATGGAAGCCTCGTTGGCAAAAAAAAATAAAATAAAATATTAATGACAGGTACAATGCTACACGTAGGTAGTTTTATAGATTGTCTAATGCATTGTCATATAGGATATTTGATGATGTGAAAGAGAGAGATAGTGGTGAGAGAAAGAGGTGGTTGCTATTGTTTCGCGTAGCAACCACCTTATTTGCTAAAATTTAGGAGTATGAGACGGCTCTCGTACGGATTCTAGTAGTTTTTAATTTATAAATATTTTTTTTATATCCATAAATTAAGAAGTCATATAATTAATAAAAGACAACTAATAAGACCATCTATTATATAAGTCGTCGTATAACCCATCTTAAGATTATGTAACATGTATGAGACGACCTATGAAATAATACTTTTGTTCTTGCCCTAAGTCTAGGAAAAAGAAAACAGGAAGAATAAAACGTTTGTGGCACGTTGCTTCTTATATCAGAACTCTTTCTAATCCTAACAGTATTTTCGTTTGTCCTATGAAAAATCACATCTGTCTTTTACAAAGAAAGCACTTTACGTTCTATTTCAAAAATAAAATGTGTATGTTTCATAAAAAACCCTAGCCGCTAGCCAGCATTATAGCTCCGTATCAATGTCTTGGCGACAACCATGGCTGCTGATTTCCAGTTTCATCACATCTTATTCGGAGGATCACGAAACTCTCACGATGGGAGATATCTCGAGGTTTGTGTTGAAGGGCGCGCGACAAGGAAGTAGCTTCGTTTCTCTCGTCATCCAACAACTCGAGGTCAGTGTCGGTGAGAAGAACATGTGCCTCATCCTCCTCCATGTCATCCTCAACAGACATGTGCCTCGTTGTTTCATGCTCGATGGAGAGGCTTATGCTCAAGTTGTCGTGTAACCGGCGTGAAATCGAACGCGTCACTCGTTGCATCAACGCGCTAGCTTTCTTCATCTGCACCACTTATAAACAACAAAAGCACGAATACAAGAACAACTCGAACACAGATTATGTGTTAGCAAAATCAAATCTGCCGACCATGTTGCTCTATCCAAACTTTTCAAAGTACTTGAACAATCCAAAAGCAAACTAAAAGAGAAAAATGTTTGGTGGTTTTTTGGAATGACAACTTTGGAGAAGCAGAGTGAGAGTGTAAGAGCAAATGAGTGAAGGAGGGAGTGAAATGAGAATTGAACTTTGGATGACAAATCACTCTCCTCCGGGCATTTTTTTTATAGGAAAAATTCTTAACGGTCGTAAACGGCTAGTAGGGGGCTAGATCCAACCGTTGGCAAAACGCCAAGGTTGGTGGGGCCCACACCCCTTCGGCCGAACATGGGTGTTCGGCCGACCATGGGTGGATCCTATTGGTCTCCCACTTAGCCCATAACTCCCTAACAACTATATTTCTTGAGTTGCAGGGGTTAGGTCCAAAGTTCGATAAATATTTGCTCAGAAAAATATTTTCTCAAAGTTAAAAACCAAAACCAATTTTTGAATTTTATTAAAAGAAAGAAAAAGTTGAAATAAATTCTAACATGCAAGTGTGAAACCCAAATATGAAAATACAAGTACAAATTTAAAAAATCCAACAGTTGGAAAATTCAAATTTGCAAAAGTTGAAGAAACCAAATATGAGATAACTACCAATTTACCTTTGGCAAGGGCTCACCAATTTTTAAAGTCCGACGAGCGGGACTTTTCTCCATTAGTTTTAGCTTCATGTCGCTGCGTCTAGTCCTCGAGAAGTGGACGCGGATGGTTGTACTTCGCCACACCTTCTTTATCTTTGGTACGATCGATGGCTTCTTGGATTTAACAGGTTGTGACTTTGCCCACAGTCCTGGCCTTGCCGTAAATGGGTTCTTATTCTCGAAATAGTACGGCATCTGCTTAGCCATGGTCTTCTTCATATAGCGAATGAGGCTATCCTTCTTTGGGGTGTTACTTCGACCTCTTGAATATTCATTGGGTTCGGCCCGTACTTGATCTTGATCATTGAACATTGCTCTCTCCTTGGTCGAAAATCAAACCTCTCCGACCCTAACATCAATGTGTCCATCTACGTGCTTAGAAACGGGTGTCCAAGAATGAGCGATATTTCCTTCTCAACATCCATGTCGAGCACCACAAAATCCACGGGGATGAAGCAATCCCGGATTTTTACCAGAACGCCTTCTGCAATTCCCTCCGGATAGCAGACCGATGAATCGGCCAACTGAAGTTGCATCGACGCAGAGGATAGAGTTATGTAGTGTAATTTCTCAAAGATTGTCTTCGGCATCACGCTTACGCTTGCACCAAGGTCGCACAGAGCTTGGTTGAATTTCTGATCCCCCGATCGAGCAAGTGATCATGAGACACCCTGGATCTTCTTTGCCTGAAGGTACTTTCTTATTATTCCCTGCATTGTTAGGATATGGCGGGTCCCAAGTGGTCTTACCCCTTCTCGTGGTCACCATATTAACATTTTCAATGGGAGACTCGTGTGGCACCGAAATCTTCCCTAACTCTAAGGGAGGAACAACAGCAGCTAGCTAGGCTACTTGAGTTTCTAACATTTTATTAAAACTAAGCTAATTCTTAATAGAAGAAGCAAGACCTTCTAACTTAGCATTAACACTCTATAAAGTCTTATCAATGGCTAAAAACTTTTTAGTAAAGGTTTCATTAATTTTAGCCTTGCCTAAGACAAACTCTTTCAAGGAGGGTTTGAAAATTGCCTAGAGGAGGAGGGGTGAATAGGCAATATAAAAATTATTCTAAAATAAAGCGGATCTTCCATCACTCCTGACGGAACTTCCGTCACCACGGAAGTTCTATCAATTACCCAATCTCTATTTAAGACCAATTGAAATGCGAATAAAATAAAGAGATAGAGATACAATACTTGTTTAGAAATAAAGCTAGCACGATGTATATCTTGAATCCTTTAATGGAAAGCTAGCAACACAAGAACAAGTGAATCGAGCACAATATGTATGGAAGTAAAGCAAGCACAAGAATAAATGCGAGCAATGTAAAGAGAGACACAAGATTTATCCTGAGGTTCGGCAACCACACGAAGTAGTTCCTACAACCTTATTGAGGAGCCACACAAAGTGACTGGGTCTCTTTCAACCCTTTTTCCTCACCAAGCAATCACTAAGATCGTGCTCGGGTCTTTCTCCACTTGATTCTTTTTCTCTGGAGGCGAATCACACCTTTACAAACGTCTCTGACTCACCACACCAAGTTGGGAGCTTAAGGGCGATGCCTAGCCATCTAGGAGACCAAGTCTTCAAGAGTAATAAGCAAATCAAATCTTGTTTGGAGAGAAAAAGATGTGCTCAAGCTTTTGAGTGGATGGATCTAGTCTTTTTGTGGTTGGATCTCGCTCATTTTGCTTAGAATGTCAAGAACAAGTCTAGGAGTAAGAGGGGAGAGCTCTAGCTGAAGAATGAGTGAAATGCCAAAGTGTCCAACCCTTCCCACAGGGGAAGGGGTAGGTTATTTATAAAGCATCTCCAAAAACTAGTCGTTGGGGTTTTTTTGTGTTTGACAGAACTTCCGTGAAGGCCCACAGAACTTTTGTCTGTTCAAAAATAGCCGTTGTGCGGGCCTGGTTTCAAGGTATATGCTGTGATGGAACTTCCGTCAAAGGGTGACGGAACTTCCGTCACTCTTGGGTTGGCTCGGCTTGAAGGCAGGCATAGGACAGAACTTCCGTGAGGGCCAGCGAAATTCTTGTGACGAAACTTCCATCAATGAGCAACAGAACATCCGTCACTCTTGGATTGGTTAGGATCTGGAAGTGTAAGTGACGGAACTTCTGACATTCTCTTTTTGGCTCAAAATACATGACTCTTTTTGGGTTTTTTAGCTAGCTAAGCTCTCTTAGGTTTTTAAGGTTTGCTCAAGCACATCAAATCTCTGCAAGTAAGATATGTTTATCCCTCTTGATAGTTCGACATACCTATGACTCAAATAAATTAGCAAAACCTAAACTTGAAGCTCCAAGAGTCTTTTCCTTTTCTTCTTTTGTGGAGGGATGAACTTTCTCACAAATGTGGGCAATAAATTTTCTTTTGATAATCTACACATATTCTTTATACTCATGTTAGCACATTTTAATCTTATGTCATTAATCATCAAAACCCACTAGGGGACCTAGATGCATCTTCAGGGTTGATTAAAACCATTGGAAGAGTTGTAGTTGTTACCTCCTTGATAATATGATTGTGATTGATTCCACCTATTGCCTCCTTGTGGACGATAGTCGTTGGTGTTGTTGTTCATGTATAACACGTCCTCACGAGTCTCAGGGCAGTCATTGCCCGAGTGACCCATATTGCCGCAGACCTCGCATGTTATACGAGCGTCTAAGGCGCTGGCGGTGCCGACTTTATGTCCCTTGGCCTGTTCATCATATCCTTTTTTATCGCATCTCTCCCCTTTGGCATCAATGCACCAAAAAAGAACGAAAGGAAGAGAGACATGCTAAGAAAAAGAATCACTCTTCGTCGTCATCCTCGGTGCTTTCTTCTTCTTCTTCACCTTCTTCTTCATCTCCTTCTTCATCTTCATGAGCCATAGGAGGAGGCGCGGTGGAAGTTCCCGAAGCAACATTGACCTAATCATAGGCTACAAAGGGGTCCTCAAAGACTGGTGGATCACCATCGGGCTCACACACGGAGCCATCCGAGGACACCTCACGACCTTGAGCCCTTTGGTCTCTCATGTAGCATCAGACTTGCTTCTTGATTCTCCTCTTGTTCTCCTAATTTTCCTTAGCATTGATGCAACAAGCACTAAAGATACTTTTAAGGAAGGAAGCAATGGGAGAGGATGGACGATGATGAGCTTCTGGAGGGGGAGGAGTTGAAGATGATGCACGCTGTGCTGCTGCTGCTGCTTCTGCTTCTGCTATTGCCTTTTCTACTGCTGGACGGTTCATCTTTGGCACACGAGGTCTCAAAGGCTGATGCTTGCATTCCTTTTCAAATAGCAACCCTGTCTCTGACTGAATCATCCTCATAAGATAGGGTGCAAAAGGAAGGACTTTTTTGGTATCCAAAGATGAGGAGTAAATCTCTTGGACAATGAAGTCCATGAAACTAAAAGGAGCAGCTCCATCTCTGAACCTAGCAAGAATATTCCTTGAATGCTCAACAAGAGAAGTACCATACCCTGCCTTAGGAGCTATGGTGACTCTGAGCATCCTGTTGAGTGTGAAGTAGAAGTTGCGCATCCCATTGGTGGTGCCATGATACTTTGGATTTTGATCCTCATACATGAAGGCGAACTGTGCATCCTTCAAGACTGGCTCATATGAGATCTTTTCTCTATTGTCATCATCACCATCTTGAAAGAAATAAGTTATGAGGCGAGAGGGAGATATGACATATTGCACACCCTGAGTCATCCAATAGAAATATCGTCTGTCATCAATATAGACTGTGGAGTAGAACTGACAGATGACCTCTTCATTCTAGTCATAGCTAAAACCCATGAGGTCATAAACATTCTTGTCCTTGCAAGCTGCAACGATTTCCTTGAATGTGGTGTCATCCTTTTCCTCCATGTACTTACAATCAATCCACTGATGAGTGGCCAATCGGTTCTTTCTGTTCATCTCAATGAGCATGGACATATAATAATCCTGCTGAAACCATGTGAGAAACAGATAGTCACTAGCCTCCTTGTCAGCCACAACATAGTAATTCTGCTTCCTTGCCTCACTAAGTGTCTTTGCATCCTTCTTGTAGTTTTTGAAGTCATGGTGAGGTGGATACTCAGGAGCATGGACTCGAAGGTCCCTCACAATGTTCAAAGACTCATTCCTCTTGCTCTTGCAAGGCTTCGTGCTCTTTTCCTTAGCTGGTCCCTTGCCTTTGTCCACTGCTCTCTTAGGAGGGAGAGATCCTCCTTGCTCCACTGTTACGGTTTGAGTAGCTCCACTTGTGCCTTGCCCCTGTTTTCTAGAAATCACTGCCTTTCTTCACTTGGCACTAGGCATGCTTGGTGCGGACAATCTTCACGGGCCTATGGAATAGCAAGAAGGTCAAGAGGATTAGGTATGAGTCGCAAGCAAGAATAAAGAAGCAAGCAAAATTCAGTACACTGAACTGCAGGCGACGGAAGTTCTGACGGAACTTCCGTCACTTACAGTTTGCATCAAACTTAACCTAGCTTCTAAATTCAGTCGCGGGAATGCAAATGCCTCTAGAAAATGATAGAATAGATACAAAGTAACCATTCTATCCAAGAGATATGAAGACATTGCGAGATTTTGACGTAAAATAAGAAATCTAGGTCAAAGCTCATACCTAGGGCAAAGGAGAGGAAGAAATCAATGAAGATCGCGGAACTTCCATGGGGGAAGAGTTGAGTCTCCACCAAATCCAGGGAAAACGCCGGTGGAATTCTCAAATTGCTGCAAATCGCCTTCTAGGATTCGTGGAGAGGAGTGAGGAGAGAGAGAAAGAACACTAGTAGAAATGTCAACATCTATGACGTTTTTGTTCCCAAAATCTATCATAGAACAACGTACATCTGTGATGAAATTTTATGACTCATCATTGAACAATCATGACGGACCTTGGACACTACGAAATTATGACGAGATTTAAAATACTGTCACAGAACAACAACAAATTTCATCACAGAACAATGTGCGCTTCTCATTACCTATTGTGACGATATTGTTCGTCATAAATGTTTTCGATAAATGTCATTGAAAAATCATAGGTCCCATAGACACACCAAATCAATAATGTCGAACGTATTTTTGTCACAAAATCAAACAAACGTGGGTCAACATGCTGATGTGTCAGTGGGGCCTACATCCTGATGTGTCATCGGGTCCACTTGTAAGAGCAACGAGTCTCACATGTTGCTGACTTTTCAAGCTAGGCCTACAGGTCCACTTTAACAATGGTGGGTCCCACGTGCTGACTTGTCACTATGGGTCCACATGCTAATGTGTCATGGGTCCACTTGTAAGAGCAATGAATCCACAAGTGTTGACTTGTCAACGTGGGCCCACATGCCAGTGTCATCGGGTCCACTTGTAAGCACACTGATTCCACACATGCTGACTTGTAACTACGGACCCACATGTCAGTGTAGCAGGTCTTCTTTCTTTTAAAAAAAAAGCCCACATGCCAGTGTCATCGGGTCCACTTGTAAGCACATTGATTCCACACATGCTGACTTGTAACTACGGACCCACATGTCAGTGTAGTAGGTCTTCTTTAAAAAAAAAAAAACTAACGCATTCAACATGTTTGCTGAGAGTTGAACTAGGGACCTTGAGGCCACAAGTGAGTGGCTTTACCACTACGGTGGAAAGTGCTTAATGTTGGTTGTGGGTTATTTTCCCTCTTATTGTTTTGTCTCCCACTAAAAGAAACAACCTACCCGGTCCAAACCCCATGTCACTGAGCCAATGACAGGTGGGCCCGACCTGTCGGTGCCAGTTCAAGCACCAGTTCATGAGGGGAGTCTGTTTTCTTTTTTTTGATTCATATTTATATGTTCAATCTTGTATAGAATACTCAAATATTATCCAAATTCGATGATTCTTCTTTCTAAATTTTTCTAAAATTCCGCTCTATCACTTAGGAGCAGTTGTGTCAGAAAATAACACTTCGTTTATTTAACTATCTATCCAACAATTGATGGTCCAATTTCAACATTTAATTAACTATTTTTATTTTCCAAACCGTAAAGATTTTTGCAATGAATTTATGTGTATATGCATAACTTATATAGATGTGCACATTGATTTTTTTGGTTAATTTGTTGAAAACATCTACACATGTATGGGTCCATTCCACCTTGAATTTGGGTTTAACTTCCATTTCATCTATGGCATATAGTTCCTTTTGAACACATTTTTTCGGCAAAAACTTTATAAAAATAAAAAAATATAGACTTGTTAGAGCTATCATGAAACAGTGCCATGCCAAATATGAGATCAAAATTCATTGTATTTTAGAAAATAAAAATAGACTAAATAATTCAAAAATAGAGGTTTTCTTTTTTTTTTCTGTACCGATCAACATAAGATTACATTACAACTGAGAATCGGTATGTACAACTAACATGATCATCTAGAGCTACTGTAATTTTCATGGTATTCTAAAAATATTTTGATCCATGTAATGCTCAACAAAAATGATGAAAGTAAAAAAAAAATGATTCGCTGATAGGTGGGACCATAAGGCCCAGTTCGCACTTTCCCGCCGTCACGCTACAGGCCAGGCCCAATTTGCAAAGCACCCCAACGGCCCAGCCGACCAGCCATAGCCGTGCCGCGCCCGTGTATAAAAACTGGTCCGCGCGCCCCCGTCCCGGCCAAACCCTAACCCTTCTGGTTCCCCGCCGCAGTCTCCTTCCCCGCCTCCCGGACTGAGGCCTTCTCCATCCCCACCTCCCCTGCCGAGGCCTTCTCTCTCTCTCTCTCTCACGAGCATCGGCGCCGACGTGACAAAGGGGGCTGTCTGGCTCTCCTCCCCGCCTTCCTAGGCTGCTGTTGAGCCGTCCTCCCTGACGACGGTGGCCCTCCATCACGTGCGTCGACACCGGCATGGCCAAGGCGGCGGATGGTGCCTCAACTAGATCCACACAGCGGATGGAGGAGATTGATTGTGGGGAGAAGGGATCCATCCGCTACAAGATCCAAGCGAATGGCGGCTCGATGGGATCCTTCGGTGACGGCTACTCGACCATGAATCCCTCACACACGGGCTACAAGGATACGGATCCGGCAACAAGGGCATAGCTCCGTCGCCCTCCTGCCGTCCTGCCTCCACGGCGGCGTCGAGTATGGCTGCAGATTGAAGCGGCGTGTGGTGTGGATCGAGGTGACTCGGGATAGCTTGGGAGCAACGTGACATCTGGTATGATGGAATAAGTCGTGTACTATTTGGTCTTGGTCTTTGTTTGACTGTTGGTCCCTGTCTAGGACAGCACATTAGTCCTTGTATAGGACAACATCTTGGTCCTTGTATAGGACAACATAGGACAGTAGCTAGGACAGCATCAAGGACTGCATTAGATCATCTAGGATTGCACTTGCTTTATGCCTTTAGACTAGCATCTTAGCATATGCTGGCTACCTTGGCCAGCTATAAATATGTATCCACAACCCCTTGGGTTGGCACGACATTATGTAAGTAGTGTGAGAAATAAACCAGAAAATTACCCCATCTCCTAGTGTCATCCTCTCAATGAGAGTTTCAGTTGTGCTACTAACATCTGGTATTAGAGCCGTGCTATCTTGTAGCCTAAACATCTCCTACTCATCTCCCTCCTTAGCCTCTCAGCCAGCAGCAGGAACATTTGCTTTCCTGCACATCCTCCTTCCCCTGCTCAGATGAGCAGCAGCTCATCAGAGGCAGTCTCTTCCCCACGCAGCAGCCCCCTAGTGGTGCGCCATGTCCGTAGGACATTCTCGGTGTTTGGTCGCCTCGAGCGAGCAGCTTCGGCAGGAGGCCGAGCTCGCCACAGCAGAGGAGCGCGAGCGTGCAGCGGCAGCAACCACTGCGATGGCGACGAGAGCGTCAAGGCTAGCAGCGGCGGAGCTGGCAGCAACAAAGGCAGAGGTGGCGACAGCAGCGGCAGGCCGATGCAGCATGTGCAGCGATGGCAGACCTTGAGGCTCTGCATGGTAGCAGTATCGATAGCTCTGTCGCTAATGGCAGCACCGACGGAGAGCTCAGGGAGCTGGAGGCAGTGCGGGAGCAGGAGGCAGCGCAGGAGCGGGCAGCGCGGTGGATGGTTGCGCACCCCCATGGGTGTGGTGGCGGCAGCCTAGATGGGCATGGACGCGCCGATGGTGTTCCTGGAGGGGACGCTCATAGCGGTCGCGCCCCTGGCGGTGGTCGGGTCGACGGAGATTGTGACCTTCACAGGCAGCGCGACTCTCCCTCCCCGGACTAGCGCCGTGGTCACCATGGGATCCAGGCCATCGTCAGGGAGGTCAGTCCTGGTGGCGGGTGGCCTACCCTCACCAAGACCAACTACGTCGAGTGGGCTCGAGGTGCGACACATGTGAGATGCAGTCCGGTACGGCGATGTCGACTACGATGACAACCGGCGGGCGCTAGATGCCCTCATCGCCACAGTCCCACCTAAGATGCAGTTCACGCTTTCCAAGAAGCAGACTGCCAAGGAGGCCTGAGACGCCATCGCTGCGGCACGCATCAGTAGTGACCTCGCCCGCAGGTCCACACTGCAGGCACTTCGCAAGGAGTGGGAGGACCTGGCCTTTAAACCAGGTGAGGACGTTGATGATTTTACTCTTGGTCTCAACACTCTACTACAAAAGGTGGTGCAGTTCGGTGACGATGCCTACGACGAGGAGAGAGTTGTCGAGAAGCTCCTTTGTTGTGTCCCTGAGAGGTACAAGCAGATAGCTCGCTCGATCGAGTCGATGTTGGACCTCTCCATGATGTTGATCGAGGAGGCGGTAGGTCGCCGCAAGGTGGTTGACAACGACGAGCCACGGCCTCACTTGGGGCCTATCACCATCGGCGGGAAGCTCCATCTCACTTGGGAGCAGTGGGAGGCTTGCCAACATGACGAGAAGAAGGGGGAGTCTTCCTCCTCGACAGGAGGCCATAGGCGCGGCAAGCCGGGCGAGCCCCGCGGAGGCGCTTAGGGCGGAGGTGCCAAGGGCGGCGCCACCGGCAAGCACAAGCCTGCACGACATGACATCTGCCACAACTTTAGCAAGACTGGCCACTGGGCCAGGGACTGTTGGCAGCCATGATGCGGCCAGGCCCAGGCCCATGTCGCACACGTGGAGGAGGAGCCAGCTCTGCTTCTGGCGCACATGAGCATCGAGCTACCTCTAGCGACATCGCCCGCAGCAGCTCTTCTCCACCTTGACGAGTCAAAGGCAAGCGCCTTCCTCGACGACGGCTCCAACGACGACAAGTGTGACAGGTGGTGCCTGGACACCGGTGCCACCCATCACATGACTGGACGGCGGGAGTACTTCACCGAGCTTGACTCCAGCGTCCGAGGCTCCATCAAGTTTAGGGACGCCTCCGGTGTGGAGATCAAGGGCGTCGGCTCCATTCTCTTCACCACCAAGTCTGGTGAGCACAGGCTGCTCACCGGAGTCTACTATATCCCCACGTTGAGGAACTCCATCATCAGCTTGGGACAACTAGATGAGAACGGCTTGCGCGTGGAGATCAAGGACGACCTCCTACGTGTCTGGGACACCCACAGCAGTGTTCTCGCCAAGGTGAACAGGGGGAGCAACCGCCTCTACATCCTTCACGTGAAGGTGGCACAACCACTTTGCCTTGCAGCACGGCGGGATGACGACGCGTGGAGGTGGCACGAGCGCTTTGGGCAACCTCAACTTTGAGGCCCTGAAGCAGCTCGGTGCCAAGGAGATGGTGCGAGGCTTGCCATGCCTTGACCACGTGGAGCAGTTCTGTGATGTCTGCATGCTGACAAAGCAGAGGCGGCTTCCCTTCCCTCAACAGGCGAGCCTCCAAGCCAAGGAACGGCTCAAGTATGTGCATGGGGACTTGTGTGGTCCAGTGACTCCAGCAACACCAAGAGGATGATGCAACTTCCTGCTGCTTGTGGACGATCTCTCCCGCTATGTGTGGGTGATGGTCCTTGGCAACAAGGGAGAGGCTGCGGACGCCATCAGGTGCGCATAGGCTGCTGCGGAGGTGGAGTGTGGGCGCAAGCTGCGCGTGCTATGCACTGACAACGGCAGTGAGTTCACGACGACTGAATTTGCGTCATACTACGCGGATGAGGGCATTCAGCGCCACTACTCCACGCCGTGCAGTCCACAGCAGAATGGCGTCGTTGAGTGCCGTAACCAGATGGCTGTGGGGATGACTCAGGCCCTCCTCAAGCAAAGGGGGATGTCGGCTATCTTCTGGGGAGAGGCAGTGGTGACCGCTGTCTACATCCTCAATCGCTCGCCCACCAAGGCCCTTGACAGCAGGACGCCATATGAGGCCTGGCACAAGCGCAAGCCGACGGTCTCTCACCTACGGACTTTTGGCTGCCTCGCGTTCGGCAAGGAGCTCGGCCACATCGGCAAGCTTGACGACAGGAGCACTCCAAGAGTGTTCATTGGCTACGCGGAGAGCTTGAAGGCCTACCACATTCTCGACCCGGAGACACAGCGTGTGCGCACAATGCGCGACATAGTGTTCGACGAAGGGCGAGGATGGGCATGGGACAAGGCGGTGGACGACGGCTCGACTCCGACTTACGACTTCACTGTCGAGTACGTTCACTTCGAGGGAGCAGGGGGAGTAGGCGGCTCCCCCTCACCAAGCGTCCCCGAGTCTCCACCGACTCCGGCCGCGACCAGTTCCTCATCGACATTGCCACAGCCGGCGTCCCCACGCACTCCAACACCAACAGCTACTACTCTGGGCACATCTACTCCAACACCAGTTCATGTCGAGCAAAGCCTGGTGGAGTTTGCTACTCCACTCTCCCGCGACGAGGAGCGCATCGACGCGTACCATGACGGCAAGCCGTTGCGATATCATACGATGGAGGACATCCTCGGCGATCATCCAGTGCCGGGATTGGCGCTTCATGATCTGGAGGCGTAGTTGCACCTTGCGTGCGATGACAGTGAGCCTCGGTCTTTTGCAGAGGTTGAGAGAGACGACGCATGGCGTGCCGCGATGCAGTCGGAGATGGACGCGGTTGTGGAGAACCGCACTTGAGAGCTTGCTGACCTCCCTCGTGGGCAACGCGCGATCACTCTTAAGTAGGTGTTCAAGCTGAAGAGGGATGAAGCCGGTGCCATTATCAAGCACAAGCCCGCTTGGTGGCTTGCGGTTTCGTGCAACAGGAGGGGATCGACTTCGACGATGCTTTTGCCCCCGTAGCACGGATGGAGTCCGTGTGACTCCTCCCTGTACTAGCTGCCCAGGAGGGTTGGTGCGTCCATCACATGGACGTCAAGTCGGTGTTCCTCAATGGCGACTTGAAGGAGAAGGCTTACGTGCCCCAGCCGTCGGGATTTGTCATCCCTGGCAAGGAGGGCAAGGTGCTGTGCTTGCGCAAGGCCCTCTATGGCTTGCAGCAGGCACCGAGGGTGTGGAACGCCAAGATGGACTCCACGCTAAAGGGGATGGACTTCGAGCAAAGCTCGCATTAGGCGGCCATCTACCGGCAGGGCAATGGAGGCAATGCCCTGTTGATGGGTGTCTATGTCGACGACTTGGTGATCACTGGCACCAAGGATGCAGAGGTGGCGGCATTCAAGGAAGACATGAAGGCCACTTTCTAGATGAGTGACCTGGGGCCTCTCTCCTTCTACCTGGGGATCGAGGTGCACCAGGATGATTCCGGGATCACGCTTTGACAAACCACCTATGCCAAGCGCATCGTTGAGTTGGATGGACTCACCGACTGCAACCCAGCACTCACTCCAATGGAGGAGAGGTTGAAGCTGAGTCGCCACAGTATGCCAAAGGAGGTGGATGCTACATAGTACCGGTGTCTTGTGGGGAGCCTCCACTACCTCGCTCACACACGACCGGACTTGGCATTCTCTGTTGGTTACGTTAGTTGGTTCATGCAGCGGCTGACGATCGAGCTCCATCAGGCTATGAAGAGGATCATCCGCTATGTTGTGGGGACTCTCGACCACGGTCTCTACTACCCGAGGTGTCCTGGAGAGGCACACTTCATCGAGTACAGCGACAGCGACCACGCCGGCGACATCAACACTAGCAAGAGCACGAGCGGGATACTCTTCTTCCTCAACAAGTGTCTTGTTAGTTGGCAATCAGTCAAGCAACCGGTGGTTGCTATGTCCAGCTGCGAGGTCGAGTACGTTGCGGCCTCCACAGCCTCAACTCAGGCGCTCTGGCTTGCTCGGCTGCTTGGTTATCTTCTTGGCAGAGACACTGAAGCAGTGGAACTCCGAGTGGACAGCACGTCCACTTTGACTTTAGCGAAGAACCCCATTTTTCATGAACGGAGTAAGCACATCCGGGTGAGGTACCACTTCATCCGTGGCTGCCTGGAGGAAGGGAGCATCAAGGCAAGCTATATCAACACCAATGACCAGCTTGCGGATCTGCTCACCAAGCCCCTTGGGAGGATCAAGTTCCTTGAACTATGCTCCAGGATTGGGATGGTTCAACCTCCTCACAAGACGACGCACAAGACATAGGGGGAGAATGATGGAATAAGTCTTGTACTGTTTGGTCTTGGTCTTTGTTTGACTGCTGGTCCCTGTCTAGGACAACATATTAGTCCTTGTATAGGACAACATCTTGGTCCTTGTATAGGACAGTATAGGACAAGGATAACATCTAGGACTGCATTAGATCATCTAGGACTGCACTTGCTTTATGTTTTTAGACTAGCATCTTAGCATATTCTGGCTGCCTTGGCCAGCTATAAATATGTATCCACAACCCCTTGGGTTGGCATGACATTGTGTGAGTTATGTGAGAAATAAATCAGAAAATTGCCCGATCTCCTAGTGTCATCCTCTCAATGAGAGTTTCAGTTCTGCTACTAACATGGTACGCCTGCTTGAGCACCGCTCTCTGTGCCGCATTAGCCATATGTCGTGGCAGAGTTGAACTGCGACAGCGAGCTGGACCTGCCCCTACTCTGTCAATGGTAAGGATCCGTTATGTTTGATCCGGAATCATTAGCCTCTGAACTTTGGAGTTGTGTTGGTTGACTGCAGGTCGATGCCTATTTATAATAGACAAATAGAGCTTTATTGCCTAACAACAAGCTTGGCTGTGTACTTTGTTAATTACTGATTGCATGCTAACCTATCTATATATGTGATATTTCCTTGTCCATGGTAAAATGAAGTGGCGTATAAAATAACAGTGGAAATTGATTGGTCTCTGGATCTTGAAAAGACTGTATAATTATTGGTCAGTAATTTTAAGATACTATAGATAAAGAGACAACGGGGCAGTTGAAAACTAGGAAACTCTAGTAGGTTAGTGGGAAATTTGGTTTCATAAGTGACAATTTCTGTTGGACTCTAATTGTGTGTTTTGTTTGGTTAGGTATAGGATTCTTGAGACTTAACTAGTCGTGTCCTATGATTGGATTGATGCAATCTGAGGTTGTAGGTGTCTGAGTAGCTAGAATGCATACATTCTTGATGTAGACCATCTGTAGTACCATACTTGTTTACTGTGGCTTACTGTTTTGTGTTCGAAATTCATCAAATCATCATGCATCACTGGTTTAACTCATGTGGACTCATGAATCATGTTGTTTAGATCTAGCAGTCCATTGTGGTCAGAATTGTCTTTGTTAATTAGATAATACGTGGTGCCCCTACAACTATTTCATTGCTTTATTGAATCTTGTTTTGTGCTCGACAGCAAAAAAAATGGTGTATGCCAGCTTTGATTGAGTTCTTTGGTGTGCAATTTTGAATAAAGTCTTGGCTCCTCTTTTACCTGTGTGCTTCTCTTTTACCTCTTGTTTTATTTTGCCAAGATTGTCCAATCCCATTGTCTGCAATTTTTGTATTCCGTTGTCTAATTCCCAGAATTGGCATATCCCTTTTTTTATGTTTTGACAGTGGGGAAGTCCGGGAGGAAGAGAAGTGGCTGCTGCAAGCCTTGACAAGATGAAATAGAGACAGATTAACCGGCTTTGCCTGTATTATTTTCTTCTTTTTGTTCATGGCAACTTCTGGAGAAGGGTTTGTAATGTGTTTGGATCGATTGTAATTTTGGCATTTCTGGGCCCAAATTTTTTTCTGGATATATATGTCGTGGCAAACTCATTCTCTGGTGACTGTTATCTGGTAATATTATGTGAACCAATGAATCTGTTGAGACTGTTATTAGGTAATATTATGTGGATCAATGAAAGTTTGACATGTGGACCTGTAGGAAAAACATGTGGGACAAAATACATGTGGACCAAAGAAAGCAGGACACATGGACCAATAAAAAGCAGCATTAGGCCATTAGAAATGTGACATGTGGACAAATGGGAGCTTGACACATGGACCAATAAAATTATGACATGTGAACAAATAAAAATTCAACACGTGAGCTAATGAAATGGTGACATATGTTCATCTGACGTGACAGCCACATCAATTGCCACTGTGGATGATGACACGTAGGACATGACATGTCACTTGCCAACATGGCTGGTGCCATGTGGGATAAATTTCTGTGGTGTTGCTATTTCGTCACAAAACAAGTAGATTATGACGAAAGTTACGTCGTCATTGATGTATGTAGCTCTATGACGAAACACGCCAATTTGTCATAAGCAAATTAACTTGACGCTCCATTTTTTACAAATACAACTTCGTCATAAGTTCGTCATAGAACTTTGTTAGTGACGAATTGGGTATCTACCATGACGTTTTTATTTTGTCATAGATGTTAATATTTGTATTAGTGGAAAGTGTCGGTTGACTTAGGGAAGAAGAAGGGCTCGTGCCACTTAACCAGGGAGTGACGGAAGTTCCGTCAATGGGCGATGGAAGTTCCATCGCTCTCGGGATTGGACAGCCCGGGCAAGAGTTTTCAAACTAGCAAAACTTCTCTCGAAACTTCCGTGACGACAGAAGTTCCATCATTGGCTGATGGAAGTTCCGTCGTTCTCTATTTGAACCAGAAAACAAACTCTCTCTCTCTCTCTCTCTCTCTCTCTCTCTCTAAAGATGAACTTTGGACAAGGATAAGAAGTAGTATATATACTTGTCTCAAGCTTGTGAATAGGAACAATCAACAATTCAAAGCTATACTCACAAGCTCCAACAATATGATCTATTGATCAAAAGCATTATTTGTTTTTCAAATCAAGGACATGAACAAATACTTGAAGAATTTAGGTTTCAAAAACTTTTACAAGAGGAACAACACATCAAGCAATGCACAAGGTTCTACTCCACATTGGATGAATCCAAGATATTCAGCTCACTCCTAACCTCATAAAACCACTTCTCATCTAGTGGTTTGGTAAAAATGTCAGCTAATTGTTTATCGGTTCTCACATAGCTAATCTCAATATCCCCTTTTATAGAAGGAAACCTTTATAGAATGATCTCTCAAGAAGTGATGCCAGATATCTATATGCTTAGTCCTATTATGATCAATGGGGTTATATGCAATCATGATGGCACTCTCATTGTCACCTAGAAGGGGAACTTTGGTCATAGTGTATCCAAAGACCTTTAGAGTTTGTCACATCCAAAGTAGTTGAGCACAACAACTTCCGACTGCGACATACTCCACTTCGGCTATGAATAGGGCAACGGAATTTTGTTTCTTGGATGACCATGACACAAGGTACCTACCCAAGAATTGGCAAGTACTAGAGGTACTCTTTCTATCCACCTTACATCTGGCGTAGTCGGTAGCGGAATAACCGACTAACTTGAACTTGGAACCCTTTGGATACCACAATCCTAGGTTGGGTGTGTGTACTAAATATCTCAAGATCCTTTTGATATCCACTAAGTGACTTTCCTTCGAATCCGCTTGGAACCTTGCACACATGCACGCACTAAGCATGATATCGAGCCTAGATGCACAAAAATAAAGAAAAAAGCCAATCATGGATCGATATACCTTTTGATACACGGGCTTACCATTTACATCTAGTCTGAGGTGTCCATTTGTCTTTATGGGAGTCTTGTTTGGTTTTGGATTCTCCATGTCAAACTTCTTGAGTATATCTTGAGTGTACTTGGTTTGACTTATGAATGTCCCTTCTTCAAGTTGCTTGACTTGAAAACCTAGAAAGAACTTCAACTCCTCCCATCATGGACATCTCAAATTTCCTAGTCATAATCTTAGCAAACTCATCACAAAAATATTGATTAGTAGAACCAAATATAATGTCATCGACATATATTTGGCACACAAATAAATCATTATCAACTTTTCTTGTGAAGAGAGTAGGATCAGTTTTGCCAATTGTGAAGCCTTTGTTGATCAAGTATCCCTTGAGATGTTCATACCAAGCTCTAGGAGCTTACTTGAGGCTGTAGAGAGCTTTGTGAAGGTTGTAGACATGTTTTGGCTTCTTTGGGTCTTCAAACCACGGAGGTTGTTGTACATACACCTCTTTTTGAATGGGGCCATTAAGAAATGCACTTTTTACGTCTATTTGAAAAAGCTTAAAACCATGGTGAGTAGCATAGGCAAGTAAAATACGAATTGACTCATGCCTAGCTATGGGTGCATAAGTTTCACCAAAGTCCAAACCTTCAACTTGTGAGTAGCCTTTTGCAACAAGTCTTGCCTTGTTCCTTACCACCACACCATACTCATCTTGCTTGTTGCGGAACACCCATTTTGTACCTACAACATTTTTCTTGGGTCTTTCCACCAATGACCACACCTTGTTTCTCTTAAAGTTATGTAACTCTTCTTGCATGGACACCACCCAATCCGAGTCTTGTAGTGCTTGTTCCACCCTAAGAGGTTCCATAGAGTAAATAAACGAGTAATGATGACAAAAAAGTAGCCATTCGGGATCGAGTAGTTACCCCTCTTCTGATATCACCAAGGATATTATCAATCGTGTGATCCTTTTGAATGCTTGTCGGACTCGTGGGTGTGTTGGCCTAGATGTATCTTCTTCTTCTTGGTGGTTGATATATTGAGTATCTCCTTCGCCATCATCTTGAACGCCTTGAACATGATTGTCACCATGAGCTTGGCCATTTCCTTGATCTTGTTCATCTTGTGGATCTTGTGAAGGAGACTCATCTTGATTTGAAGAAGATGGTTCATCTTGACTTGAGTTTGGGTCTTGTGGTCTTATTTTACCAATAGCCAAGTTTCTTATTGCATCACAAGGAGCTTCATCACCTACATCACTTGGATTAACGTGCTCTACTTGAAAGCCATTAGATTCATCAAATTGCACATCCCGGGTTATTTCAACAACTCTGGTGTCTTTGTTAAAGACATGATATGCATAGATATTAGTTCCATAATCAAGTAGAAAACCTTTATGAGTCTTGGGAGCACATTTAGAAGATTTGGGTTTCTTGTTAAGAATAAAACACTTGCTCCCAAAAACCCGAAAATAGGAAACATTGGGAAGATTAACGGTGAAGAGCTCATAAGGTGTTTTCTTCAAGATCTTGTGAAGATATAATCCATTAAATGCATGGCATGTGGTGTTGATGGCTTCGGTCCAAAAGGTGTCCGGTGTCTTGTACTCATCAAGCATTGTTCTTGCCATCTCTATGAGTGTGCGGTTCTTTCTTTTGGCTACACCATTTTGTTATGGAGTGTATGGAGCGGAGAATTCATGCTTGATGCCCTCTTCATCAAGATATTCTTCAACTTGGGTATTCTTGAATTCGGTTCCACTATCACTACTTATGTTCTTGATCTTCACTTCATATTCATTTTGTGCTCTCCCTAAAAACCTCTTTAGCATACCTTGTGTTTCACTTTTGTCCTTCAAAAAGAATACCCAAGTGAAATGAGAATAATCATCAACGATTACAAGACCGTATTTGTTACCGCTAATGCTTATCTAGGTGACTGGTCCGAATAGGTCCATGTGTAACATCTCTAATGGTCTTGTCGTTGTCATCATGGTCTTGGATGGATGTGACGCTCCAACTTGCTTTCCGGCTTGGCATGCACTACATATTTTGTCCTTCTCAAAAGCAACATCGATCTCTCTCTGGTCATGTGATTTGAGCACCCACTATTAAGTACCCATATTGCGCTACCGGAGGAGTATTACTATGTGTTTTAGGCACCCAAGTTGGTTTGGGTCTCTTAACACTAGATACAAGAACTTTGGACACCCACACACAAGGCTTCCACCTTGCATCATATGGCCCAACAAATTTAGCAACAACTCTACCATAAGCATTACGGGTTAGCACAAAAGAGGCATCAAAATCATTAAAGGATATAGTAGAGGTCTTGTTGTTCTTGTTGACTTGAGAAGCATTGCTCTTGGGCTTTTTGACCATCTCTTGTGCCACTTGCTTTCCTTTACCTTCGGGCACAAAGTTGGGTCTCTTGATGTAGCCCTTCTTGGGTGCATTTTTTTTGTACTCCAATCCTCTCTTGTCATGAGAGACTCCTAGCTCCCCAATAATTTTCCTTGTTGCTTCAACTTGAGCCTTCTTCATAAGCTCATTGACTTGGTTGGTTAGCTTCTCAATGATTGCATCTTGCTTGGCAATCATCTCAACATCAATGTTATGGCACCTTCCACAACCCTTGCTTGTCGAAGCTTGGGAGGATTCCAATCTCTTTAACAAGGAGCGTGAACTCAATTTGAGATCTTAAATTGATTTCACAAGAGCCTTGTTCTCCTCAATCAATGAGCTGCACCTCTCTTGAAACTTCTTTTTGGTTGAGGTGCATGAATCACTTGACTCATTGACCTTGACAAGATCATTTGTCAAGCTCTTGTTCTTTTCTCTTTCTTGCTCAAGTTGCCTTCTCAGCTCAAGGTTCTTCTCTTTTTCCTCAATGAGCAGCTCCTCTTGCCTTAGGAGGATTCTTTCTTGATCCTCAATCTTCTCATTGAGTTTACCTAGTATTTTCATCATTTCTTGCATAGAGGGGACCAAGTCCTCCTCTTCATCACTATAATAGTAAGTATTGAACTCGAATTTAGGAGGTGCCTTGCTTTCCTTAGCCATGAAGCACCGGGGAGAGTCATCCTCATCATCGGTGAGGTTGTCGAAGAGTGACTTCTTGGCCGGTGGAAGACCAATGGCAAGGTTAGCGATGCCACCCTCATCATCTTGCTCATCATCATCGGATATGTATTCTTGGCCAATGTGAGCTTGCCCCTTGTTTGGCTTCTTGTTGTACTTGTTTTTCTTGTTGCACTTCTCATTCTTGTTGCCCTGTCCATTGAGTCTTGGGCAATCGGCAATCATGTGTCCTTATTCATGACACTCATAGCATCTTCTATTTGTTCTTCTAGCTTTAGCTTTGTCAAAGCTTTTCTTGGTGAAGCCATTCTTTATCATGTATTTGCCAAACTTCTTGACAAATAAAGCAAACTCTTCATTGTCTTCTTCATCATTATCATTCTCTTCATCATCATTATCATTGTCTTCCTGAGTTTTCTTGGCTTTGAGTGCCAAGTACTTTTTGCTTGTGCTCTCATCACCAATGAGCACATTCATTCTTTTGTCCTCATCATCACGACTCTTGTGGGCATTGATTCTTCCAATAACTTCATCTATTGTGAAGCTCTCGAAGCCATCCTTCTCTATAATGATGGTGCAAAGAGTAGGATTCCACATCCTAAGGGCCATGAGAAGCTTGTAGTTGACTTCTTCATCTTTGATATTGTCTCCATAGGATCTTCTCTCATTGACAATATCCATGAGCCTATCATGAGTTTGTTGAGTCTCTTCTCCCTTGTTCATCATGAAGAAGTTGAATTGGTTCTTGAGTACTTGAAGTCTTGACTTCTTCACCACATCTACTCCTTCATGAGCATATATGAGCTTCTTCCAAATTTTGCGGACATTCTCAATTCCGGAGACTCTTGAGTATTCCTTGGGATTCAAGGAAGAGAGAATGGCTGACACCGCTTGAGCATTGTGATGTATATTGAGTTGATCCACGATTGCACTACAAGGTTTTTCTTATTCTCCAAGGTGTATCCTTTCTCTACAATCTCCCAAATCAGGGGACCAATGGACATCAAGTACATCTTTATCCGATGCTTGTACCAACTAAAATCCTTGCCCTCGAAATAGGGCAACATTCCACTTCCACTACCATGTATGTTTGCCACATCACTATAGTTGAATGGCATGGCGGTGTGCAAGTCGTGACCTTTGCTGCTCACAAAAGCAAGATCTTGGGGCTTGTCGCCTTCTCTTGGTTGTGATATCTTTTAATCTTCAAGCTTTTAAGCCTTGTACAAGATCCTTGCTCTGATACCAATTGAAAGTTGCCTAGAGGGGGTGAATAGGCAATCTAAAAATTATCCTAAAATAAAGCACTTGAGGATAGTTAAACAGACAACGACAGAATTTGTGTCACTCTTGACGGAACTTCCGTCACCACGGAAGTTCTGTCAATTGACAGAACTTCACCCAATCTCTATTTAAGACTAATTGAAATGCGGATAAATAAAGAGATAGAGATACAATACTTGTTTAGAAATGAAGCTAGCACGATGTATATCTAGAATCCTTTAATGAAAAGCTAGCAACACAAGAACAAGTGAATCGAGCACAATATGTATGGGAGTAAAGCAAGCACAATAATAAACACGAGAAATGTAAAGAGAGACACAAGATTTATTCCGAGGTTCGGCAACCACAGGAAGTAGTTCCTACGTCCTCGTTGAGGAGCCACATAAAGTGACCGGGTCTCTCTCAATCCTTTTTCCTTGCCAAGCAATGACTAATATCGTGCTCGGATCTTTCTCCACTTGATTCTTCTCCTCCGGAGGCGAATTACACCTTCACAAATGTCCCCGACTCACCACACCAAGTTAGGAGCTCATGGGCGACGCCTAGCTGTCTAGGAGACTAAGTCTCGAAGAGTAACAAGCAAATCAAATGTTGTATGGAGAGGGAAAGATGTGCTTAAGCTTTTGAGTGGATAGATCTAGTCTTTTTATGGTTGGATCTCTCTCACTTTGCTTAGAATGTCAAGAACAAGTCTAGGAGTGAGAGGGGAGAGCTCTAGCAGAAGAATGAGTGAAATGCCAAAGTGTCCAACCCTTCCCATGGGGGAATGGGTAGGTTATTTATAGAGCATCTCCAAAAACTAGCCGTTGGGGTGTTTTCTATGTCTGATGGAACTTCCTTGAAGGCCCATGGAACTTTAATTCAAAAATAGCCGTTGTGTGGGCCTAGTTTCAAGGTATATGCTGTGATGGAACTTTCGTCAAAGGGTGATGGAACTTCCGTCACTCTCGGGTTGGCTCGGCTTGAAGGCAGGCACAGGACAGAACTTCCATGAGGGCCAGGGAAATTCTTGTGATGGAACTTCCGTCAAAGGGTGACGGAACATTCGTCACTCTAGGGTTGGTTAGGATGCTGGAATTGCAAGTGATGGAACTTCCGTCGCTCTCTGTTTCGCTCAAAAGACATGGCTCTTTTGGGGCTTTTTAGCTAGCTAAGATCTCTTAGGTTTTTATGGTTTGGTCAAGCACATCAAATCCCTGCAAGTAAGATATGTTTACCCCTCTTGATAGTTCGGCATACCTATGAATCAAATAAGTTAGCAAAAACTAAACTTGAAGCTCCAAGAGTCTTTTTCCTTTTCATCTTTTGTGGAGGGATGAACTTTCTCACAAATGTGGGCAATAAATTTTCTTTTGATAATCTGCACATATTCTTCATACTTATGTTAGCACATTTTAATCTTATGTCATTAATCACCAAAACCCACTAGGGGACCTAGATGCATCTTCAGGGTTGATTAAAATCATTAGAAGAGTTGTATTTGTTACCTCCTTGATAATACAGGCGTGGTTGATTCCACCCGTTGCCTCCTTGTGGACGATAGTTGTTGTTGTTCATGTACAACACGTACTCATGAGTCTCGGGACAGTCATTGCCCGAGTGACCCATATTGTCGCAGACCTCACATGTCATATGAGTGTCTAAGGTGTTGACGATGCCAACTTCATGTCCCTTGGCCTGTTCGTCCATCTTCTTCATAAGGAGGTCCATTTTAGCAGCTAACATGTCCATCTCCTTAACGGCGTGCATGCCCTGCTGGCGCGAGTGAAGATGATCTTCACTCTATCCTTGGTTGGAGACCATCTTCTCAATAAGTTTTTTTAGCTTTTTCAATGGTTAGTGAGACGAAGGCTCCTCCTACAACAGCATCAATATGATCACCAGCTGACGGGGTCAGTCCATTGTAAAAGTTCTAGATGATAAGCCATTCATCCATCCCATGATGAGGACATGCAGCAATATACTCATGCAGCCTCTCCCAAGCCTCAGAGATTGACTCCTTGGACTCCTGCTGGAAGCTTGAAATTCTCCCGCGAATGGAGTTGGTTTTGCCCAACTCATAGTATCCTTGTTCATGTAAAACCACTGTTTTACCCTCCCCAGAAGGAAGAATGGAAACAAACAAGGAAGGCGTCTTGAGAGACGTCCTTCGTCTTGAAAGTGATGTAAATCTCTAGAAACTATTGTAGATGGGCACTGGCATTCTTATTGGCCTTCCTAAAAAATGGGCTGGCATGTACCCGGTAATGAGACCCGTCTTAATCTCAAAATTTGCATTTCCCATGCTATTGGGTGCACCAGGAATGTTGGACGCCGAGGGAGTGGAGAAATCATGAAGACTCTTCTGGGCCATGACCTTGAAGCTTAATGGTGCGGAGATGACTGGTTCACTTGCAGACATGAACTTCTGAGGAGGGACGAGACGTGCGCGTACCCTTCTCAAGAGTTGTTCGGGATCTTCAATATACTTTTCAGGCAAGATGAAGCCGGTCATGCACTACACTGTTTTCACACAAAAGGAGAAAACAAACAAGTTTAGCATGTTTGGGTGAATGCCAAATAATCTCTTATGCGAGACTAGAACATAGGTAATTCTTTTGATCTATCGCCTTCCCTGGCAATGGCACCAGAAATGCTTGTTGACATTTCTTAACATCGTCACTAAGTTGCCTTAGAAACGAAGTAAGAAATGTGTATTGGTAATCTTTAATGAATGCAGATAATCCGCAAGCGCACAAAGAATATTATTGTAGCATTTCACCCGGAAGTATTTATGGTATCATATTTATTTTATCCCAAAGGATGGCGGGGGATTCTTGATCAAAGTAATTACCATGCTCTAACCAGGCATAATGGATTATGAGACAAAGTCCTTGCAGGGGTAAGAATAAAGATAAACATGGATAGTGAACACACAAATGACAGACTCAGGATAAATAAATACTAGTCTAGTGGAGGACAAAAAAAAGGCTAAGTTCCTATGTTGCTCTTATATAGTTATATAGTCTGTATTATATACTATTATACAGATACATAAACAATGCAAGACAATCAGATCAGCACACTCTGGGCATCCAGTTTTTCTCTACATCCACAGTACAATTCCGGCCAAAAGCCTATTGCATAACCAAATATGGGAAATTTCAATGGACAGATAGGGCCATCACCACCTACTTCCTATCTCTAGCAATCCGTGGGCTACACGATAAATAATGCATTCTATTGATATAAGCACCACGCTTATATCTCTAGAACAATACCCCTAATCCCCTAACAATGAATAAAAAAAGGAGTAATCACATTGAAGTGAACACTAAGCACTTGGAAGTGATCTAAGTCAAAACATTAGTTATGCATCACTATAACGATATAAAGACTATAGTTAAGGGCTTATGTCTAACATGGTAGTATAATATAATTAAATAACAAACATGCAAGCATAACAACCACATACATGAATGGATCATATAATTAAACAAGAAACACATGACCCAAATATAACTAGATATAAAGACTAAATATATTAAATAGAGCAAAGTCTTACAAAAAGGGGAAAGATACAAGAGCCATATCATAACTCCAAGGAAGACTTGGGAACTGAAGAAGACTCTATTCTAAGTCCATGCTTGTTGTTGTGATCAAGATTCTGAGGGTCAACATTTTTCCAAAGAATGGAAATTTTGAAGTTATCCTGAACAGTTCTAGAATTTCATCAATCATATAATAAATAGGCACAAGGTTCATGTAACATGGATCATACTGAAGTATCAGTATAACCTCTACTATGCTCCATACATCATGTCACTCATTCTTCAGAAGACCAAATTCTTGGTGAGGGATTGCAAGACTGCTCACTCTAGTTACAAACCATTCTCTACAACTAAGCATATGCTCACACAACCTGCTCCAGCGGCACCTTCTCAGCAAGATGATATTGCACATGAGGATGAGCATGAGCACAACGTTGCTCCTTGGCACCCATGGGCTCCACCTCCTACACAAGATTTTCAGGCTTTTCTACCTCGGATTCAAAGTGCTATCCAGCAGGGTATTCAAGCTGGTATGGATGCTTTTCACACTTCCTATGCTCAACAATACCATACTTCGATAATGCAACAGCATGCCACTATGAATGAGAGCATGGGTCAGATGCGCACGGATGTTGATGCACTCAATACTTAGTTATAGACCATGATCACCAACTACACTAATCTCCATAATGATTATCAACACTTGCAGCACGAATTTCATAATTTCAGTAGCCATATGGATCACTTGTTCCCTCGTCTTCCTCCTCCACCGGGGTACATGCCTTATCCCTACTATCTGCCACCGTCTCCATCAGCGGACGAGTTATCTTTTGGTCATTCGATGCCAAAGGGGGAGTAAAATGAAGTTCAAATGAAGTGAAGTGATGATGAGAGGATGAAGATCAAGAAGATGATTTAGAGCAAGATGGATGGATGGATTGTACCTTGATCTCAAATTCATGGTTATCTCTTTCTTTATTCTTCTCATTTGTATCTGCTTTATGGTTGTGTTAAAACAATGTCGCTTGCTTTTATTTGAACCTTAGTTTGTAATGTTGGTTTGCACTTGAATATTTGGTTTGACATTTTATTTGTAGTTATCTTGAATTTATGAGGTTTATTGTTCCTTCTTATTTTATACAAAAAAAAAAACTAACACTCAGGGGGAATTTACTTTATGTGGCTCATTCTTACTTCACTTCCAGGGGGAATTTACTTTATGTGGCTCATTCTTACTTCACTTCCTTGTATTATCATCAATTTCCAAAAAGGAGGGAGATTGAATAATCTAGGCCTTAATTAAAAGTTTTGGTAATTAATGAGAACTTATTTTTCATGGATCATTCTATATCAAGATTGGAAATTCATACATGATCAACTCATAAATATCAAATGAAGTGAAGAAGGTGGCTCAAGGCAAAGGTACAAAATAGGTTTTCTACTTTGCCAATCATAAGAAGCTTAGAGAGGAAAAAAACCGGATTGCTAGAATAGATGCCGCACTATTAAGAGGGGTCAACGTTTTATTGCTTAATGATTTGATAGTTGCCACTTTGTGAGAAATCGAATTCCAAATCCTTGTCAAAGTCACCCCCAAATATTCTTTGCAAATTTTTATGGATATCCCAAAATATTCCTTGAATATCTTTGTGTTGAAGAACCTCCAATAATTTCCTGAAAAAATTCTTGTTGGAACCCCTCAAAATTCCTTTGAATTATCCTGTCGAAATAAGGGTGGTGGTCTGACTATGGGCCACAGGCGGTCTAACCACCCACGTCTAGAGAGGTCTAAATGTCTGGCCCCTCGGCGGTCTGACCGCCTAGGAGGGTCGGTATGACCAACAAACTCGTGTGGTCTGACCGTTCGCATCCAGAGACATGTTTTCTCTGAGGTTGTGGCGGTCTGACTGCCAGCACCCCGTGATCTAACCGCCAGTCCACCACGGTCTGGCCGCAGTTGTTCAACCATTTGAATTATTTGTCAAAGTAGTCGTTGGGCTATTGGAGGCCTGACAGCCATAGAGCAGCGGTCTAACCACCAGCTGCGCGGGCTTTTGCAACGGCTTATTTTTGGAGTTATGCCTATATATACTCCACTCACTCGTGCATTTGAATATTCTTGGTCCTTGGCATTGCATACCTGAGATATTTGAGTCATCTCCTCTCACACACAAGTCTCCATTGATTCATTGCAAGTGTGTGAGATTCTAGTGCGTGATCTTGAGCGATTTGAGCATTGTGGCACTAGTAGTTCATCAAGTGAGCGATATTGGCTTGTTACTCTTGAAGTTTGCTGCCTCCTAGTCGGCTTGGTGATGTGAAAACCGTGAGCCCTTCAAGAAGATTATGAAGGAGGCCCGGTGTTCTTGTAAGAAGTATTGTACTCACCTCGCTGGAGCGGTAAAGGGTAACTCTAGCGAAATCAAGGTTTGGAGAGGTTCAAGGGATTGATTTGGTTTAAGGTCAAGTTGCTCTTGTGTGAGTCCTTGTTAGAGAAGTGTACACTTGATAGAGAATCAAGTCAAATGCTTGAATACACCTCAACGTGGATTAGGAGTGATCGGCAAGTCACCCAGACTATATGATAAAATTACTTGTCCTTTACTCTATTTGAGATCACAATGATGCATGTCACCTAGGATTGTAAACCTTTTGCTCTCAACATAGGTGTCGATTTTAATTCCTGCTCTTATTATTCTTGTATTATTTTCGCTTTTCTTTGTGCAGGTTATTAATTATCATAAACAGCCTATTCACTTCCCTCTAGTCGGTATTCTAGATCCTACACATGACTTATGGTCCTTACTTTTATCAAAACTGCTCATAGTATTTATAGTGCTTATTGTAACATAATCAGTCAACTCGTTTGACAAAACTGCTTATCCTTATCTATCCAAGCTGCTTATGTTAAGGAAGATGACCACCAAAAACACTAAAAGGTACGTTCTGTTACTTTGTCTATAGTACTTATAAGTGGTTATACTCCATAAACATTTTTGCTATTTTATTGTTTAATAATCAAACAACTTATTGAGTACAAGCACTTTAATAAACAGCAATATAAGTCATATTAAACTTATGTACATTTCCAACTCTCGTGTCGTTAGCCTCTTGGTACAAGAAATACATGCGGTCAATACGAAGCTAGGAAAGCAAACAAAAACGGAAAAAAGAAAAGAGCTGCGCCACAAGGAATGGTGTCGTGTGGCACCTAAAATCCACACATAAACCTCCAACTTTGACACCTTCTCCCTCATAAATAAATGGTTTCTCCACTTCCTCCACCTTTGGCTCTTCGGCATCCCAAGAGAGAGGCTGGTGGCCAGCAGCCAGCTCGTCTCTCTCTCGCGTCCCAAAGCTCCCACCTTTCCCTTCTCTCCTCCCCAGTTTTCCCAATTCCCCAACCCGGCCTCGGCCAGCTCGATCGCCCGAATTTGTTCGATTTCGGTGTCGATTCCACGCGACCATCGGGGAATCCGCGCCAATCTGTCCCCCACAGGCGTGGTTCTCCTGAGCGGCTTCGGTTCGTTGGGCTTGTTGGTCTCGTGGAATTTGGTCGCTGAATTCATCGCCGCTGCCATCGGATTCATTTCCGGGGCGGTTTGTGTTCTGGCGCCGAGTTGGCCGTGAAAAATCGGCGCTGTGGTGCGCACCGAGCTGAATTTCGCAGATTTGTGCGTATCTCGTGAGCTGAAAAGGTCGTTGGTTTTTGGTTTCCTCGGGATTTCATCCTGATCTGCGCGTGTCTTCTCTTCCAGGTTCGGTTTCTTGTTGGCCTTTGATCGTTTTCACGTTTTGAACAGGCGAAAAAAAATCTATGTTAATAAAGCTCTAGCTGATTTCTTCTGTTCATTTCAACGAAGGCACTCCATTTTTTCCTCCTTTCTTTCCTCGAATTCCCTGTTTCTCAATCTCTAGATCTCCAGTCTACACCTGTTTCGTGAAGAAAAGTTCTTGCTTTGACATTTCTGAGCCGACCATTTTCCACACAAGTTCCATTTCTCGCTCCTTCTACACCAATTTCCTCCTGATCTGATTGTTCAAGCTTAGGATTAGTCTCAATTTCCTTGATTCCGTCACCTTTCTCGAGTCAAAATGGCACAGGAAAGCTGCGACCTCAACAAGGACGAGGCCGAGATCTTGAAGCCTTCATCGGCGTCATCACCTTCTCCTTCCCCAACAACAACCGCACCACCGCCACCCACCACACAAATACCAGAACCACCACCTCAACAATCAGCACCGCCAACACCCCCACCACCGGCAGCAACAGCCCAATTCGTGTCCAAACCATGTAGAGAAGTTCCTATAGAGGCTTCCAAGAAGAGGAAGCTGGCCGATGCGACCACAATCGACGGTGAAGCATTGTCAGTTGTCAAGCCAGCCGAGCCATTGTCGCCGGTGCTGTTTGTTAACCGGTGCAATGTTTGTCGCAAGAGGGTCGGGTTGACCGGCTTTAGATGCCGGTGTGGTAACCTCTTCTGTCCCCGTCACCGGCATTCCGAGACCCACAATTGCTCGTTTGATTATAAAACAACTGGAAGGGAGGAGATTGCTCGGGCGAATCCTGTGATCAGGGCTGCGAAGATTATTAAGATCTGAGGTATATCATTTGATCTGTTCATCATCTTGCTTCTTACGTGTCACGGGTTACAATTTATTGTTTTCTTATAGTTATTTTTTGTTAATTTAAGCAAAAAAGTTCATTACAATGCTTGGTATGTTCTTCGAGGTGTAATAAAGTGGCATATGCACCGTGCTATCGCTTGATATTGTAGCCTTCATGCCAAATTGCAGTGGTCGTCTCATTCGTATAGAACTGCATTTGAGATAGCAATGACGCATCATATTATAATTTACTTTAATGAGAGCATTTCCATCTCAACTTCTCAAGCAATTCTTCCATATGATCACTTAATATATTGTTATTTCTTTCTTTAAGTTGTAAATCGAGGCCTTACTGATTTGCTCATGAAGACAGTTGTGGTGAGCTGTAAACCAGTTGTCATGTCAGTTGGATTAGCTGTAAAATGAGAAAGCTGACTTTAATATGTAATGTAATGGTTCGCTACATTGGTACTTGCTTTGATGAGATGTTCTGCTACACGGCTTTTATTGCTGCTTCCAGCAACATAAATTGAACAAAGATTTACTGTATGTAGCTATTTTTCTTTTCCTATACTCCTATAACAGTGCATCATACTCTTTATTGAAACTTCAAACTAAATTCAACCTTTTAGTAGGAACTTATTTACAATAACTACTGAAGACATCTTGAAAATTTACTGGTAGATTATTATCACCAGCTTGCTTCGTTTGGATGGTTCACTCATGGGCCTCAATTTTTTCATGTTTTCTGTACCTTGTAGGCTGTGATGTCTAAACTGTATGGAAAACCTGCTGCTGGAGATGCTGCACGAGAATCATGTTGTCATCCCAGTCAATACATATGCATGATCTCTTGCATATTCTTGAAGTAGTTCCCATACAACCGAGCTCCCGGTAACATAGAAAATCTACAGTGAGTGAAATCCATGAGTTGGTTGTGGTAGGAAAACTTCATGCTTGTTCTTCGTCCGCTTTCGGTTCAACTCAGCTTCTCAAGCTACCATGCAGGCGGACGATGGCAGTGTACTAGAGTCATAATTTTATTGGATCCAACAATTTATTGTAGTATATTGTAATCTTCGCGTTTGATTTTATTCAACACGATTGTGTGTTCTAAATGCCTGTATGATGTTTGGAGTTTTATGTATGATGGAGAGCACATGCTGCTATGATCTGATTGTCTAGCAAATGATCTGGTTGTCTTGATAGATGTTATATGGTGGGATAAAAACAAAAGTGGAAATTATTGGTTTACTGAAGTTTGTTTTCGCATTTTATCGACCGTAACATACAAAAATGATATTCCGAAGATGTAGAAACAAAAATGATAGTAATTCCATCAAAGTGGTAGTCAAAACAATTTTGAAGTCTTCCTTTCATTTCCATAAACTTTTATTTTAACGTGAAAAATACTATAAAGAAATATAAGTAATTACCGTATTGAGTATTTGGATTATAACAAATCTTTCTAAAAGGCAAGTAATCCTTCTAGTCTAAAATAAATTATCAATTTCTCAACATAATTATCTACTTTTCATTTTTGTAGATGTTATTTTTATACATGTACATACAATTATTCAATAATTAATACGCTACAGCTAGTTTACACTAGTCCGTGTGTCGTCGTCGAGATGCAAGCATGACACCTCCAATTTTCCTATTTTGTCAGTGCTATACCCCACCATTTATGTTTCTGATTGTTAATATCAAATCCCGATCGATATCGTCCATTTTAGTTACAATAGTATCATTCCCAACTTCACTGAAATACCGACATCGTATTCGTTTCCGTCAGTACTGTTATCAATTTCGCTTCTGAAAAAAATATGAAAGCAAAAATAATTGAGCCTT
Organism: Eleusine indica; assembly: GCA_030378355.1. Classification (NCBI taxonomy): domain Eukaryota; kingdom Viridiplantae; phylum Streptophyta; class Magnoliopsida; order Poales; family Poaceae; genus Eleusine; species Eleusine indica. The sequence continues at coordinate 56,387,423 of CM059494.1, forward strand.
CTTTCCATCGTTTTCGACCGCTTTCGTTCCTAGGTGTATGTGTGCTATTACTTGTCATTTTGAATTGGGACATAAAGATTAAGGATAAGTAAAAAAGATAGATCTACACAAAACGAGAAGAAGAGAATTATAGAAATATATTAAGAAAAAGAAAAGGTGCATTGGGTAAGACGATGATAAATAAATTGGAAAAACTGAAGAAGTGATGACAAGTAATATGGGATGGAGGGAGTACTTACCTTGCAAGATAGGTAATATTAGACTTAATAATTTATCAGAATAGTTTCCTTGGTTTGCAAAAATCCAATCATTATATCTTCCTAGTATGATCAAAACTCGGGTAATATGAAAAAGAATTTAATAGCAAAAGAATTTAATAACAGCTGCTGACTGCACACATAAGAGTTACAACTGACAATTGTATGGATGGAACACAACCGCAGCTGCCGACATAGGAGTTTTTTTCTTGAATATATCATTATATTAATAAGTATTTTTCTTGAACATATCATTATATTAATAAGAGAGTTTTCTTCTTTAACATATCATTATATTAATAAGAGAGCTTGACATGGAACACAACAACGACTGCTTTGTCGAGGATGATGCCATAAAAAGGTGATCGACTGGGCTTGAGGTCGGTCATTAGTATCCCTAGCTTCTTGAATGTCTTTATGAACAAGATGTCCAGGCAATTTTCTCCGTCGATCAACATCCGGTTGAGTCGCACCTTGTTGACTGTGGAGGAGAGCACTTAGCCTAGGTATGTAGTCTGGATGGTCAGGCCGATCAAAAGTTATCGGTACCTCAGACCACCTAAGATACTGTGGCACAGTTATCAACACTAAGTGGACCTTCCGATGAAGGATCTTTTGCTGCCTCTTGGACTCATAGGCTGAAGGACCTCCATATATGTAGTTGACTTCTCTTTCAGGGTCTAGAAACCCTCCTTTTTATTGTCTTCCTTATCATCTTTGTCGCCCTTACGAGGCCTTGGGATTCAAGGTCTCATCTTTGCCACCTTTAGAGCATGGTGCGCAAAGCCTTTGAGCTTGAAGTACTCTTGGACCTTGTGTGTTCCGTCATGCCATACACAAGGTCCATCAAGCATCTTGTCGAAGTCCTCTTGGGTGACCTGCCTCCTTGGGGTGGACGTTCGGTATTGGCGACCATCCTATCCGACTTGCGCTTCCTGTTGTCGTCACTATTATAGTTTGACAGGCTTGGTCGGTCATGGCTTCTCGGCGCCTCATCCTTGCACTAGCGCACATGGTGGAGAGTCGAGTTGTCAGCTGCATATTTGTCTGCCTTGATGAACAATTGTCTTGCAGAGTCGAGTTGTCAGCTGCATATTTGTCTTCCTTATCGTCCAACCGACCTATTTTCTTAATGAGGTCGTCATGATGTAGGCCAACTTGGAAGGCAACAACCACCTGGGCATCCGATATGTTCGGAACTGTATTCTTCTTGCAGCAGAAATGCTGGATGTAGTCGCGTAGAGGTTCTCCTCTCCACTGCTTAATCTTTGCACGCTCCTAGTGGTTTCCCGAGCGATCAAAAGTGGCCTGGAAATTGGTCACGAAGTGCTTGCGGAGTTCTCCCCAAGTTTTGATTGAGTCGGTAGGCAGATTGGACAGCCATGTCCTTGCGGCCAGTGCGAGACATACTGGTGAGTGGTTGGCCATGACGAAGCTATCACCCCCGACCAACCGAATTGTCGTCACATAGAACTGAAGCTAGTCATTTGAGTCTGTCTTGCCGTCATACTTATCAATGCCGACTAGCTTGAAGTCGGGCGGCCAAATGTTGTTGCACAAGTTGGGGTGAACTCTCGTATGCCGACCACCTTGCCATGATCATTTTGGTGAATAGGGGTCGGGGATCGTCTCAAGCGATGATCATCATCTTTTCTGCGGTGGTGTCGGTCATCGCGTCGATCGTAGTGCTGACCATCTTCGTAGTTGTTGTGATGTCGATCCTCCGGTGATTTTCCGATGGTCGTCTTGCCGATCGGCGTGGTTACGAGGTCGGTTGTCGACATGGCCACGGCACCGGCGCTCCTCTTCTCGATCGTAGTAGGCATTCGTCTCGCTCACAATGTCAATTGTTGATGCATTGCCGAGCGTCAGTGTTTCCAATGGCATGCCAGAGGTCGGCGTCCAGATGTTGCTTGTGAAAGGTAGCGATTCAGCGAGGTGTTATACCGTGCCTATCATTGCGCCTCGGCCTCTGGCATCTTGACTTGGGTGGGAGCTAACGCTCGTGATCTTGATCTAGATGGAGTGACCTACGTGGCTAGCTGTTGCTCCTGAACGGCCGCAGCCAGAAGGTGTGGTTTAAGCTTCTTGGTTTGCAGGGTTGCCGCCGGGTTTGCCTCAAGGACTGAACCGAGTGCATCCAAGAGGGTTGAATCCGCCGTGATGTTCTGCGAAGTCGTGTATACCAGCTCACCATCGATTCGCATGGTGAGATCTCCCATATTTAATTGTTGGGTGACTCTGAATGCAGCTTGGCGATTCCGTTGTCGAGCGTGTTCAGGGGTGTCATTGTCCCTCTCGTCTTTGAACGGATCCGTAGGAGCACCATCATGTGGTTCTACATGGGCCGCCGGTGGTGGGTTGGCGGGGTTGACCACGAAGACATCATTGTAGTATTCCGAGAAAGAACTTTTGCATTCGCTCGGGTTGTTGATTATTTCCAAGATTGACACGTGGTCGGCACCGGCTGTTGCGACAAGTCATGATGCTTGAAAATAATTAAGATCGTCATCCAACTCTTCTAAAGAAAGAGTCTGTGAGTCAATGGTGCTATTTTTGGGTCGTCCAAGCTTGACGACCGAGTCGTTGTGGGCGAAGTTGAGCCATTGCTCGGGAGAATTGAGTGAGTCATGATCTGTAGGGTCTGAAACTCTACCGCCGAGTCGTCAAGCCCGTGAGGGAACGTGGGCAGTGGTTTCGCCTTGCTGATGACTGGCGCCAAGATCTGTTGGGGCTTTGGCGAGCGTTGAAGAAGGGGTCAGGTCTTGCATGACGAGACTTTCGTCTTGATCGGTGATGAAGCTAAAAGATCCGAAGCGGATCTAATCTCCCAGCTGGAACATGATGATGAAAGGAGCCATCAATTTCGACGAGGTGGAAGTCAACGCAGTCCCTTCCTAGCGCGCCAACTGTCGAGAGATGTACTTGGCAGTAAATCTAGGTGTGCGTGTGAGCTCAAGATATCGATGGACACAAGCCGCAAGGGTTATATAGGTTCGGGTCTCTGTGAGGATAATAACCCTACGTCTTGTTTGAGGTGTGTTATATTGATGATGATTCACAAGAAGTCTAGAGTTGCCGGTGCGAATTCCTGTGTTCGACTAAAGCTCCCCGCCCTCCTTATATATCCGAAGGGTGGGGTTATATAGCAAGATATCCTAGTCGGTTACAACAGATTATATCTATATCTCTAATAATAACATGCCATCTACTCCAAGTAATCATCCGAGTAGTAATTTTCAATGTCTCTATCTTTATCATGACATGAGTAGACCCCGACATCCTTGTCATTCCATTGCGAGTGATTCAATACCCGGGTTACACATGATCCACAACACACATCCCACACACCTAGTATACATTCACACCGTTTAGCTAGGAAACTACCCAACCACTAAGTTCCTGGTGACTAACCCTCACCATCACAGCCACCCAAACCTATTAGGGAGGAGAGAGCCTTAGCCCCTGTCATACACCACAGGTTGGTTTCCTCACCAGCTAAGACCAAAGCTGTTACAATACTCAGCGTTACCCCATTAAAATTACAGTCATCGCGGTGCCTCCAAAGCATCCATGCTCCGCTTATGATAGCTGAGTTCAGTCCTTGCTGCATTGTGCCACTTACAGAAATGTTAATTCGCCTCCACCATTCATCAAAGCGATTGTCTGCTGGTTGAGGTGAGAGGACAACAAGTCCAACTCGTTGCAAGAGTATGTGCCAGAACTGCCATGCGTAGACACAGCCAGTGAGGAGATGGTGGATGGTTTCATGCTCTTAATCACAGATAGGCTGCCGACAGAGTTGCAACTGACAATGCTTTGTATGGATGGACCTCGACGTCAATACAAGTAGCGGAAAGTAAGAAGTCATATCTGACTGGACCAGAAAAAGTCCCATGAATCATACACATACTCCCTCCGTTTCAGTTTATTTGACATTCTGGCTCTGTTTTTGAGTGTCGAGATTCATAGCATCTACTATGAATCTGGACAGGACCGCTGTCCAGATTTATAGCTTCTTCTATGAACCTGGTATAGAGCTAAAACGTTAATTATTTTGGGACAGAGGGAGTAGATGTCAGGTACAAACACAAGAAAAGAAAGACCTTACATAAAAATACATGTTATACCAGCTGGTGCAGTTGTTCATATCTGATGCAATTAAGCATGATCTCAATGTAATAATTTGCGCGTTCTTTTCTAGGTACTTGTGAAGAATGAACTTCAAAAATTACAGCAAGCAAGACTATGCTCTCCGGTTATGCATCGATCAGTAGACCATTGCCTATCCTACAGTACCTTCTTATTCCCGAGACATTCCCAGCTCTGCTTGTACTTCACGCTCCTCATTGTTTAGGGCATAATAAGGGCCTTTCCCTTCAATACAAACAGAAGATCCATTAACTAACCCTCTCCTTGAATATCTGTATTCTACTCCATATTATCAAGTAAGTGACTCAACAGGCCTATCAACAGGATGAGCTTTACCATCTCCAGATTTCTGGTTGCAAGATGATGCAGCACCTTGACATTGTGCATTAGCAGCAGCCTCCTCATCATTGAGTTTTTTCTCAGCATAACCTGCCTCAGAAACTTGCCCCCTTCTATCATCATTGTTTGAATCACTGCTCACATATTTTCAGCATTGTGAAAAGGGCTGTGTAACATGGAAGTACTAATAAACATATTCAAGTAAAAAATAGCAAGATGAGATTGGATAGACAATAGAGAATGAAGAATACCATGAATAAATAACCAGTCCAACAGCAACTGCAGCAAATGCTACATAGTACATCCAGTCAACCTGGAAAGCAGTGTTCATTTAATTTGCGATGTTGTGCTAGATTTAAGATGCAAATTGCAGATAGAAGGGGACTGGCTATTTAAACCTTTTCGTGATAGGCAAAGACACGGATGAGAATAGCCCACATGTCAGAGGTTAGTAATGAAAGGTTTAGCATTGTTGAGCCACTGATCTGTACAGAGTAACATATACATGAGAACAAATAAGTCTTACATAGTAATGCAATACTTTATCCTAGAAATATATTGGCTATAAGATTTCTTGTACGTGCACATAAAGAGACAAGGACGTACCTTCAACAAAATTGGGACCAATGAGTAAAACAAGAACATTGCTATTGCAAACCAGATAAATGGCACCACCTGATAACAAAACAATAATAATACTTCGCTTAAAAAATATGTTGCATGATTGCATCTTCAGAAAGGGGATTGAACCTGTTATGCACCATATATATTACAACCTAATGTGCATTAGGTATTTGTAATATAAATGTGAAACAAAGATTCTGAAAAGAAAAACTAAGTAGAGACGTATTTGTAAATGCTTGAAATGGAGGGATGATGTCTGCATGGGGGGAGAGGGAGTAATGAAAACTTACAGCACCATTCCAATGTATAGATTCTATCTCACTGCGTTCCAATATGCTTCTGAGGAAAATGTTAAAGAAACAACAGAATCAAGAAACTGAATTTTTTTTTGCGGTGAGAAACTAACTGAAATTAAATTTAGTAAGAACTTAGCTTGGTAAAATTTGATAAAATCAAGAGAAGCAATCAGAGCTACACTACCAATTTTACTAACAAATCAAAAGTTCTCCCATGCGTTTTGTTCATCAAAATTCATTAATCTTGATCATGCAGTTTCACAGATTCATACGGTAGAGATTGGCAAAATGGAGATCTTAATGGAGAAGATGCTTAAACACAATGCACACAAAGGTCAAATAAAATGGTTCTTTTAAATAAAATGACAGGATACATCTGACAGACACTGATAAGAGCTCCAAATAAGCCCATCATCCCCATCAACTCAATTTGATCACTGGCCTTTACTAGAAATTCCTGAAAGAAGAAAAATACAAAAGTAATTCCAATAATGTTACTTTTCAAAAGCATCATAAGATGACATTTGTTAGAAGCTCCAAACGAAAAATAATAATTATCAAAGAGTTAATGAAAATTTAATTTCTATCAGCAGAAGGTATTAAGAAATATTACATCTGCAGAAAAATATTTGTAAAAACAGCAAACGACAAACCGTGGTCATTACAAGCTATACTATAGTTACTTCAAAATTAGTAGAATAGCTCCTTTTTTTTAAATTATTATGGTAGCCCATTTATTTTTTTGTCCTGAGATTATGTTCCCCAGGTAATGGAGTGAAATACCTTACCTCAGTAACATTGCTGATGGCATACAGGGTGGCCCCTGCAATTACAAGTATGTCACCTTTAACTGGGCTTCTGCCACCTGTGTACAAGAAAAGTCCATGAAGTACAAATTGAATATAGAAAATAAAAGAGACGAAATGAATATAAAAAATGAAGGAACGAGAAAATCCAATCTATCCATCAGATCTGACAAAAGTAGACCTTTCAACTACTACTATGACAACTAACAACACATCTGGTCATCTTAATTTTGGGCTACAAAATGGATCTTAAGTTGAACAAGACAGAAACAGAAGGATTCCTAATACACATTCATGTCATATTTTTGCCAATTTAATTTTCAACAATAAAACGGTTTATTTGCTCTTGTTTGTGTAGGCTGTAAATGCTAAACTAAAATGCCTGAATGTCTAAAGTGAGGAATTTTATGTTGGTTTGTCAAGCCAGTCACAAGCCTCTTCCTTTACCTCAGCTTAGGGCCGGCTATATCAAAATAACATACAGTGCTTGCTCTTCTGATGATGTAGATGAAACATCCAATGGAATGCGAATAAAATGCATATACTTATCCAAACATTTATTGTGAGCTGTTACCTGCCCTATCACCAGCATGGACGTCTGAAAATACAACCAACACTAGTCCTATGGCACAAATAGCCACACCAATATATTTTCTCAATCTATACTTAGTCTTCAAGAACATCCATGTAAGGAATATTACAGCAGGAATAGCCCAGCAGTCAAGAAGCATAACGCTTGTCAGGGATGTGTATTCATAAGCCTTGACCACTAAAGAGGGAATAAGAAAGTTAGTATAGTATTATTATACATGTCTTTTTCTATCAAGGGGTAAATTTACTGAAAGGAACATGCGAAGGTTGCCCATACCTAGGTAATTTGCCTCCACATCGACCAAGCCTAGTACCAGGTAATAGTACCATTTCATCTACAGGATATAGTGCAAACCATATGGTTAAGTTTATATTATATAAGGCAAAGTTCATTAAAATTAAGAAATAAATCCAAATATAGATACATCAGTTCTGGAACAGAAACAGTTGGAGGAATAAATAGTGCTGAAAAGGACGTACAACTAACTATCTATTTCATGAAAGGAATACAAGCTGACAAGTGATCACTAAACAATCTACAGTTCACTTTACACAAGGCACCTGAATCTAAACCTGTCAAGATTCTGTGTTTCCTTTTATGGATAGCAGCTACGAATGATTATTGTACATGGTGGTGCTCAGAATAAATCATGTGCCAAAAGTTAATTATGTGAAACTTCAATTTAAATAAAGTGGGCTTTAGTTAATTGACAACCTCCCCTTTAGCATTAGACCAGCTGGTACCTGAACAATCAAGAATATAGAATTTCTTGTCACCGTGATACTTATAAAAGTTACATTCTCCGACTAAAATACTTTGTGGCGGTGAATTAGTGATAGAAAGAACGAAACACTTGGTTGGATGGATGGCTGGTATGTGAACCTGACCTGCAGAGGCTTCCTCCTGCGAAGCAAGATGGTCCCGTACACAATTGCTAGTAGCAGGTAGTTGAGCAGGGACTGCGACGTGGGGACATTGATACCTGCCAAGCATCATCAGTTGAGTTATTATGTCCCACACCTTGACAATGCAAGATGGTCCTGAACAGCACGCAAGAGTAAGTGATGAGTAGCCAATTAAGTTCCGAGTCTACCAATTCTACCCGAAGAGAAGAGAGCCGTCCCAGGAAGCAACATAACTAAATAATGGAAATCGAGTCAACGAAAGAGGAAGCGAGATGCAAGGATCATGTGCACAAAGCTTGGGTGGCAAGAAGAAACTTGTAAAATGCACGAAGACAGAAACTGCTCCACCTCTACATGACTACATGGCATGAGTGAGGAGTCGTCCACAAAATAACGAAGCAATTTCGTAAAGACGAAACAAGAAACAGAGGAGGCGAACCGACCTCGGCGGGAGAGCTCGGAGGACGCGAAGCCGGTGGCGGTGACGAGGAGGGAGACGAGCTGGCCGAGCCCCAGCGCCACCAGGGTCTTACGAGAGCGCCACCACCAGCCGCCTGCCTCCTGTACTGAGAGTCCGGCCATTGCCCTGGCTTTTGCCGCTCCCCGAGATTTTGTTTTCCAGTCCAGGGAAGGGGAGGAGGGGCGGACGATGCGAAAATGGATTGCCTGCGGCAGCTGATTTCGGGAGCCGAGTGTGGCCCGGCCTAGGGGTGTTATGGCATGGCTCTAAAGTTGAGTTTCAGTTCGGAGCAGAGTAGAGCCAGCTAAACACCCTGCTCTAAAATTTCATGGAGCACCTGAACTTTTTAGAGTCAGAGGAGTCATAGTTCATTTTCTCGGAGTATCTCATTTGCAGCTCCGAAAACAGACAAAATAAACAAAGGCTCGGAGTTCTATGGTATTTACCTGTAAATGCCATCAGTTATAGAGAAAATGGTTCGTTTGTTCCTTTCACTCCCGCATTTCTCTCCAGTGCCCCGTCTGTTCCTCTCAACCTTAGACGCCACCGAGCAAGAAATTCCCGGTCTCTGGTGGCCACGGAGTCTAGCGACTCCTATCGACTCGGAGGAAGGTACCGAACGCTAGTAGATTCTAGAGTTTCGGAGGGGGGTTCCCCAGTTCCTAGTCTCCATCCAGAGCCTTCACACCACCTTGGTCTCCCTACCCATCAAATCCCCTCCTAGTCTCGCGGGCGTTCCATTTGGGCTGCTCTCGCGCGGCCTAACAGGGACGTAAAGGAACTCGGTCCGATGGCCACCCCTCGCGGGGGCTGTGGAGGATTGGGGTTGGAGGGCCTTCTAAACGGCTTGAAGTTGTTTGAGGAACAGAGGAATGCATTCGCGGAGAATGGAGGAATGAGGGAAAGGTGGAAGAGAAAGCTCCGCAAGCAGTGGGTAAGCTCTTTACTAGCAAAGCTAGACATGCAGAGGGGATGGCACAATCTTTGGGCAGGATCTGGTGCCCAGGGCAGGGGATTCGATGTAAGGAGTTGGGGCAAAATTTGTTTCTGTTCATTTTCTTGCAGCCTGGTGGAAAAAGAAGGGCTATTTCAGATGGTCCTTGGGAATTTAGAGGTGATTTACTAGTGGTGGTTGATTTCGATGGGAGGAAGCGACTGAAGGACCTGGTGTTCACGCATATCCTAGTCTGGATTAGGGTCTTTGACCTCCCGTTGGGTATGATGAACTCAGTAAATGGTATGTTGATAGGAGACAGGGTAGGAAAGGCACTGAAGGTTGATGTGGAGGCTGATGGTTCAGCAATTGGGGGATTTCTTCGAATTAAGGTTAAGATTGACATTCAAAAACCGCTAATGAGGGGCATTGTTGTGGAATCTGAGGAGGAAGGGCAGGGGTGTTGGTGCCCTTTCCAATATGAATTTGTCCCCAATTTCTGCTATGGATGTGGTCTGTTGGGTCATGTGGAGAAGGATTGTGACCATTGTGGGGATGAGGAGGGTGAGGAGAGGCAGTTTGGGGAGTGGCTACAGGTAACTCCATCAAGATGGAAGGGGCAGGGTGAGCAGAGGCAGAGGTGGTCAGAGGGGGGAAGCTCCGGGAGCGGCAAGGCAGGGCGTAGCAGGGACAATGGTAAGATGAGCCTGTTTAAGGACCGTGGTAATGTGCCGTCGGCCTCACTAAAGTCGAACTCTTGTTTCGAACTAGAGCTTAAAGATGATGGCACTAGCACGGCACGGAAATTGGCTCAAGCAGGGGATCCGTTAGGTGGGCAGCCAAAGGTCCTGGTTTTTGCGGATGAGGAGGGAGAAGGGGAGATAAGGGGTAGTGAAGGAGGAGAGAAGGAGCAGATGAACGGGGTGGATCAGCAGGGGGCCAAGAAGGAAGTGGAAAGGAAGGTTTGCAAGGATCTGAGTTTCGAGCACAAGAATCAGTCATGGAGGGTAACATTTTTCAAGAGGGGGACCAGCAACTTGGAGGGGACAAAGAAATGGAAGTCGATGCTTTTGGAGGGCAGGAGCTGGTGGGGCGAGAGGAGGTTGGCAAGAGGGTCGAGCGGCTTCAGGAAGGTGCAATTAGGAAGGCAAAATTGTTGAGGCCTGGAGGAACAGGAAAGGTTGGGGGAGGTGTTGGGGCTAAGGGGAAGAAGCCTGGTTTGTACAAGCGAGTACTCCGCTCGCTTAGTATCACAATGGAGGCAGCCAAAGGTGGTCCAAACAAGAAGAGGCAATGTGAACAGTGGGAGGGGATGGAGGAATGTGATCATAAAAAGATGAGGACTGAGGGGGCATTGAAGGAAGGTCTTGATGTGAACATGGATGTTGGAATGGCAGGACTGCAGGGTCAGTCCTGCCAGGATAAATGAGGCTTATCGCATGGAACTGTCGGGGATTGGGGAATGGCCCGGCAGTTCGAGGACTTCTGGATGTCCAGAAGAAGGAGGACCCCGACGTGTTGTTCTTGTCCGAGACAAAGATGGACAAGCGACGACTCGAGTTTTTTAAATGGCGGCTAGACATGCCTAATATGTTGGTGAAGGATAGTGTGGGTGCCAGTGGGGGTCTGACGTTATTTTGGAAGAGGACTGTTGATCTGTCGGTGAAAAGTTTGTCTCGTTATCACATCGATACCGAGATTAAGGAGGAAGGGGGTTTGTGCTGGCGGTTCACGGGGCTGTATGGGGAACCAAGGAATGAGGAGAAGTGGAAGACTTGGCAACTTTTGAATATTTTGAAGCATCATAGCACACTGCCATGGCTGTGTTGTGGCGACTTTAATGAGGTTTTATTCAATTGTGAGAAGCAAGGAGGGCCTCCTCGATCAGAAGGCCACATGGCAAAGTTCAGGGAAACTTTGGACGAGTGTGACCTACATGATCTAGGATTTGTGGGGGATGTGTTTACATGGAGAAACCACCACTGCAATGCTGCCACATACACAAAGGAGAGGTTGGATCGCGCAGTGGCAAACAACGCATGGAGGGCCTGTTTCCTACTGGTTCGAGTAATAAATGGTGCTCCACGACACTCAAATCATAGATCGATCATTGTGGAACTGGGGGCAAGGGAGAAGGATCAGTGGCGAAGGCCGGTGGAGACAATGAAAAAGTTTGAGGCAAGGTGGCTAGAGGAGGAGGAATGTACAGAGAGGGTGGAGCAAGCGTGGGAAACTGCTATGAGCGAGGAAGGTGTGAGCTTATTGGAGATACAAGACCGAGTGCTTCGTGAGCTCTGGGAGTGGGACCAAAATGTGCTTGGTGCACTGAGGAAGAGAATAAAGAACGCTAAAAGAGAGTTGGAGCGCTGTCGTAGGCTGCCCATTTCACAAGACCAAGTGAACCAGGAGCATGTTCTGAGGTATAAGTTGGACCGGCTATTAGACCAACAACATGTATATTAGAAACAACGATCACATTCCTCTTGGCTGGTAAAAGGGGATAGGAACACAAATTTTTTTCATGCCCAAGCATCTGACCGAAAAAGAAAGAACACGATCCACAAGTTAAAGGAAGAGGGAGGTGGTATAGTGCAAGGGGAACATCTGAAAACTTACATAGCTAACCAATACCAGCAACTATTCATGTCAACTACAGGGGAGCATATGGATGAAGTGCTGGAGTGTGTGCAAAGCAAGGTAACAGAGGACATGAATCAACAACTGCTCCTCCCATTTACTGGTGAGGAGGTATGGCGGGCTCTACAAGATATGGGAGATCTCAAAGCGCCGGGGGTGGACGGTATACCAGTTATCTTCTATAAAAAGTTCTGGACCCTAGTGGGGGAAAAAAGGAAAGGAGGAGGTATTGGCGGTTCTGAATGGGGCTCCAATGCCACAGGGCTAGAATGAGACTGTGATTGTGCTAGTCCCAAAGGTCAACTCACCAAGTAAACTCAAGGATCTGAGGCCAATTAGCCTATGCAATGTGGTGTACAAACTGATATCAAAAGTACTAGTGAACAGATTAAAGGAAGTGCTCCTAGAAATCATCTCACCTTCACAAAGTGCATTTGTACCAGGCCGACTTATCACGGACAACGTGTTGTTGGCCTATGAGCTTACCCACTATTTAAATTAGAGGAGGAAGGGGAGGAATGGGTGGCAGCCATCAAGCTGGAGATGAGCAAAGCCTATGATAGGGTGGAGTGGCAGTTTTTGCAAAAGATGATGGCCAAGCTGGGGTTTGTGGGCCCATGGGTGGAGTGGGTTATGCTATGTGTTACGTCGGTAAGCTATTGTATTAAGGTGAATGGCGAGTACACAAGATGGATTCACCCGCAACGAGGTCTAAGGCAGGGGGACCCTCTCTCCCCATACTTGTTCATTATCTGTGCTGAAGCTTTGTCAACGATGCTGCAGAGAGCTGAAGTTGAAGGAAAAATAGAAGGAATAAGGGTGTGCAGGGAAGCTCCGAGAATAAACCACCTCTTCTTTGCAGATGACTCACTAATTTTGATGAAAGCTTGTGAGGAGAATGCCCAGGAACTAACAAGAATTCTAAATGTGTATGAAGAAGCCTCAGGTCAAGCCATTAATAGGGACAAGTCTTCAGTGTTATTTAGTCCGAACACGAAGCAACAAGACCGGGATGGAGTGAGACATGTTTTAAGCATACAACAGGAGGCAAAAAATGAGAAACACTTGGGACTGCCAGTTTCTATTGGCAAGTCAAGGAAGAAAGCTTTTGAGTATATCAAGAGAAAAGTGTGGCTCCAGATCCAGGGCTGGCAAGAGAAACTCCTTTCAAAAGCAGGGAAAGAAATTTTGATCAAGGAGGTGACTCAGGCTATTCCAACTTATGCCATGTCATGTTTTGATTTAACAAAAGGGCTATGTGAGGAAATCAACTCTATGATAGGGAGGTGGTGGTGGAGCAATTATGATAAAGAGAACAAAATCCATTGGCTAGCATGGGAGAAGCTGGCACTTCCAAAGAAAGAGGGTGGATTGGGCTTCCGAGATCTCTACCTTTTCAATATGGCCATGTTAGCTTGACAGGCATGGAGACTACTGATCCAGCCAAACACACTATGCGCTCAGGTGCTAAAAGCCAAATATTTCTCGGGTGGTAACATATTGCAGTGCGTACCAAAAGATGGGATATCATACACATGGAGGAGTATACTGAAGGGACTAGATCTCTTGAAGGAGGGTATTATTTGGAGAGTGGAAAATGGGGAGTCAATCGACATCTGGAATGACCCATGGATCCCACAAGGTACTAAAAGGCAGCCGATAACAAGAAGAGAGGATGTTTTGCTTACAAAAGTTTTAGAACTAATGGACCCATATACGGGCTCTTGGGATGAGCCCTTGATTACAGATATTTTTGAGGACTATGATGCACAAGCAATACTAAAGCAAAGAGTGCATCAAGAGGTACAAGATCAACCAGCGTGGCATTATGACAAGAAAGGAATCTTCTCGGTTAAATCAGCTTACAAATTGGTTGTGCAGCAAAGAGAAGAAGAAGAGGGCAGAAATGCGATTGGGGCAGAGATGGTGTTAAACCCTCTATAATCCTTCCACTGGGACAAAATCTGGGTGTTGAAAATGCCAAACAAAGTGAAGATGTTTGTGTGGAGACTTGTACATAATAGCCTAGCGGTGAAAAGAAATTTGGCGAGAAGACGCATGAAGGAAGACACAATCTGTCCAATGTGTCTGAGGCTAGATGAGGACTGTGGGCACCTCTTCTTCAAGTGTAAAGAAGTCAAGGAATGCTGGCGTATGTTGAATTTGGAGGAGTATCGAGGGCAGCTGGTGGGATGCTTATCAGGAAAAGACATGATGCAAAAGATTTGGACTTTCCCGGCACAAGTGCAGAATACTATAGTGGTCCTGCTTTGGAGATGGTGGTCGACAAGAAACAAAACAAATGCTGGGAAAAAGAAGCTTACTGGACTGGAAGTGGTTTCCCAAGTCTTGTTCCATGTGGTGGATTTTGACCGTCTCCATAAACACACCCCGCGGGCTGCTACTACTAGGGAGTTCAGTATTCCTCGCTGGTCTCCCCCACCTACTGATTGGTATAAACTAAACACTGATGCTTCATTTTCTGAGTCAAGTGGCACGGGCGAGTGGGGGTTTGTGGCTAGAGATTGCCATGGTTCATACCTGGAAGGAGGATGGGGAAACCTGCAGCGTTTGTCAAGTGCCTTGCAAGGAGAAGCACTAGCTGCTCTACATGGCCTGGAGAGGGTTGCAGAGCTTGGGATGGATCATATTATCCTAGAAACGGATGCGTCCAAACTACAGCGCGCATTAACCTCAGAGGAACTGGACAGGAGCATTGATGGAGCTTTGTTCCAGCAAATCAGAAACTTCATATCCTTGTCATTTGACTATTGTGTGATTCGGCATTGTCCGAGGAGTTGTAACAAAGTGGTTGATTGTCTAGCCAAACATGGGGCGAGTATGGTTAGCTCGGGCTCAAGAATGTTCTTGAGTCAAGTCCCCTCATTTATAACTGAACTAATCTCCGGCGATATGCTCGGAGATGGTACAATTTGAAATCCAAGTGGTTTGGTATGAAAAAAGAAAAAAAAACCTAGACGCCACCCGATCGCCGGCGCCGCCCGCCACGACCTCGGCTTGCCCCGTCTCCCGGCTAGCTACTCTGCTCCGCTGCTCTCTTCTCCCCTCTCTGTGGGTCGGCCCCTCGCCGCAGGTTCCCAACCAGATGCTCCGTGCCGCTTCCCCGATCCAGCTGCTTGCTCGGATTGGCGATGCAGCTGGCAGTAGATGGCGATGCACGGATTGGCTAGGATTTGGTTCCAGCTGACCTCGTAGATGAGCCTCCCCTGCCTCGCGTGACCACCAGAATGCGTGCTGGATGAGGATGTGGGTGGGATTGGGATCCAGTTGACCTAGTAGATGAGCCTCCCCTGTCTCGCGTGGTCGTATGTTCCTCTCCACCGCTGAAATCTCATGAACGATGGCGATTGATGAAATTAAGAATAGAAGGTGCGAGAGATTGAGTGGTTTCGCTACGATGATTGATTATTTTCTAATCAAAAAGTTGTTCCACCGTTGTAATCTCCAGGACGATGGTCACTCCACTTTGTGTGGGGATCATGAAAATTGATATCATCTTAAGGTATGCATGTTTAGTGATGAATGATAAATATGAAATGTGACTAATGTCTATATGAGTATTATGCGTGTAGGAAATTTTTACTACTTTATGATGATTGTTGACGGTTACCTTGGCGGTTGATACAATGACCACAAGTATGGAGCTTAATAAGCTTGATGCAGTCCAAAGGTTGATGGAGATGGATCAAAGTTAAAAGCAAGCTATGAAGCAATTGTTTGGAACACTTCTCTAGTTGTTACAGCTTTGAGTTTATAGAAAAAATCGGACTATCAAGGGGATCTAGGTCATGTTTCTTTAGGTCACACTAGTTGGTGATGTGCATGAATGCTTAGAGAAATCATAGACACTAGATGACAGTGGAGAAGCCAAGGAGCTGTTGGAAGAAGTCGGAAAATAAAGTCAGCGAGGACGAGGAGTTTCAGCTTCTGGAGATAGAGACCGGATAGAGAGGTCATAGAGACCGGATGTTACAGTCATTAAAAGGAATTCCAGAACAGAGGAGAAGTTGGTAGCGAGAAAATCTGTGGCGCAGAGTTGTAAAGACCGGACTATATGGTCTATAGACTAGATTGCATAGTCTGTAGAGACAATTTTGGAACAGACGAAGAAGTGGTTACAACGACTCTGTTTAGAGCTTTGAGTTTATAGAAAAAATTGGACTATCAAGGAGGTCTAGATCATGTCTCTTTATGTCACACTAGTTGGTAATGTGCATGGATGCTCAGAGAAATCATAGACACTAGATGACAGTGGAGAAGCCAAAAAGCTGTTGGAAGAAACCGAAAAACGAAGTCAACGAGGACGAGGAGTTTCAGTGACTGGACAGAGAGGTCATAGAGACCGGATGTTACGGTCATTAAAAGGAACTCCATAACAGAGGAGAAGTTGGCAGCGAGGAAATCTGTGGCGCAGAGTTGTAGAGACCGGACTACACGGTCTGTAGAGATAATTTTGGGACAGACGAAGAAGTGGTTGTAACGGCTCTGTTTAGAATTTCAGCGATGAAGATCGGACTATACGGTCTGTATTAAAAAAAACAGCGGATAGAGAGCAACAGTTCTGGAGGAGCCGTCCGATGGAGTACCGGACTGTCAAGTCTGGACAGTGACTGAATTATTCGATCAGTACATTCAGAAGGCTGTTTCGTGGAGCAATGGCCGGTTTGAGGTTGAAAGCCTATATAAACTCGTTGTTGGGTCTTTGAGACTACCTTTGCCCATTGGGTTTGTTGAAAACATCAGCTGGGAGCCAAAAGTCCAGGAGAGAAGCACTAGGAGAAAATATTGGATATCTTGAGAGTGTTAGTGAGCATCTATTTATATATAAGGCTAGAGTGTCCTTGAGGGTATGATCTAGACTGTTACTCTTGGTCTATGATCAGATCTAAACCGGTTAGGTGTTAGTGATCGAGTCTATCGTGATAGGTTGTGAAGACAATCACACGTTTGTACATGATTTGAACCCGCCATTGAAAGGAACATCGCTAATAAGTATCCATGTTGGCTCGGAGAGTCCGACAACTCTCTCTTCTAGAGCTGCTATCTATGTTCTTACCAAACACCTCCCTAGACAATTCCAACTCTAGAGTAGAGCAACTCTATAATAAAGTTTTGAAGCAGAACTGCTATACTGTGGATTAGAGCCATGCCAAACACGCCAAGCAAGGATTAAAAAACTGATACAGTGCTGGTTTTTCCTATCGCTAAAAACCGACCAATTAACTTAAAAAACCAACTGAAAACCATTTGTACTCTAATATATAGAGTCGTTTTTTTGCGATAAATCGAACCGGACCGATTTCACAAAATCGTGAAAACTGATCGGTTTTTAACAATTTTTTAACCCATCGTTGGAAGGATTGGACTCGTTTCAAGAACGAGTTATGAATGCGATTGCGCTCAAATCGAAATGTCAGTCAGTTTCAAAAAAAAAAAAAAAAATCGAAATGTCAGTCCCGTAGCTAATGCTCCGCCACGTCATCGAGCTTTTTCATCTCTCCCTCTCCTGGCGCCCCTCCGCCCTCCCTCACCTCATGCCATGGCCTCCGGCGCCGTCGCCGCCTCGTCGGTCATGGCCGCGGCCGCCACCACCTCCGCCTTCTCCCCAGCTCTCCCATCCTTCCAACACGTGGAATCCCACCGCAAACACCGAGCTAGCACCAGCAGGACAGTAGCTTACTCCGCTCGCCACTTCCGGCGGGTAAACCCTAGCACCAATCCCAACCTCTCCCGCGGCAGGGGGGCGCCCGCCCAAGCCCGCATCGCCGAGGACGGTTTCGGCGCCCTCGAGGCGGAGCTCTGGCGCCTCCGCCGCCGCGTGGAGCTGCGGCTCCACCGCCTCGCCGCCGAGGCCGATGAGGCCTACCGCGACCTCAGCTCCGCCGTCCGCGTCGTCAGTGGGGACCGAGTGGTCCTCACCTTCCGCCGCTCGTCGCTGCGCTTTGCCGCCGGCGCTCTCCTTTGGTCGCTTGCGTTGGCTGTCGCGGCTCGCGTGCTGGTGGGGCTGGCGCTGCGGGCGTGGGGGCGAGGAGGCTGGGGAAGGGGGTGGTGGGGTGGAGGGGGTGGCAGTAGCGCGGTGGTGCGGAGGAGGGACCGCAGCCTGGGAGGGAAGGAGGTGGTGGTCGCTGTCTCATCTCCTGTATCGGCAGCGCCGACCAGCCGTGTCTCAGAGCCAGCAAGGGTGGTTAGGAGGAGGGATACACAGGTGAGGCTCCCAAAGTGGTGGCCTCCGGTTGAAATGGGGGTGACGGAACCCGGACCAGAGATGGAAAAGTGGGCAAGACTGGCCAACAGATTGGTCCGAGGTGAATGCTTATAGCCCTCCAATGTCTTGCACTTGAGATATGAGATTGCTTATTAATTCAAGGGTTTATGGTCATATATACATATAACATATTATACATATAAACTAACTAGGATCATTTGTACAGATATTGTTGGGAGAATATATTTTGAGCTAGCATATTTGTGAAGTCATATTATACTTTGCTACATGTTTTAGTCACACATTTTGGTGGTAGTACATTTCGTGTATGCTTGTCATGATGCATATAAGTAACTTCTGGGTCTTTGTTCCTTCCTCCATTCTAGATTTCAGTCAGCATAGATATAGTGCCAGTATAATGTTATATGACATAAAATTAGACCCATTACTTATGGTATACAACATGGGGTTTGCTATTTAAGGGGTACTATCCTTTTGAAATCCTAATAATATTAGAATTTTCATTACTAGACGTGGAGAAATGTTACGTTTTAATTTCCGTAGCAAATTTCTTGGTTCATATCTCTTGCTACCGTCACGCTTCAATAACAATTCAAAACAAAAGATTTTATTTTCTTTGAAATTTTGATCATAACTTTGATGCCCCTTTAAACCTATAATTATTTCAAGATTATTACAAATGAAATGTAATTATTGTCACTATGGTTGTTAGTTTTGGTATAAATCCATTATGATTTACCAGTGTAGTATCTGCAATGAAGGGTGAGAAGTTGTGCATCTTCCTACTTATTATATAGATAGATTTTTATTTTTTAAAAAAGAAGGTGCAAATTCAATACCTGCATGGCATTTGCTCACATAGGCTCCTTGGTAACTGGTCTGGACAGGATATACCACTTGAATTTTGCATCTGTGATACAACGGTTGAAATTTATAGCTGAAAGAGAAACCTTATAATTATTGTATTTGAATTTGAGTTAATATTACCATGATTCTGTTGCGGTTACTCCTTTCCACATATTAATCCACATAATAGGTAAACCATAATATTAGGAAACTATAATTTTTCTTTGGCAGCTATTGTGGACCATCTTTCAACATTCTCTTGAAAATTTTGTGCATCTTCATTACTGAAATGTCTAAATCTTTTCTTTTGTGCCAGCTATAATTGATAATAGAATCACGGGGAGGGATTACAGATATGATGATGCAATTCAAGTTAGTGCATTTTACCAGTTTTTTACTTTGGTGTTGTACCTTTCATGTCCTTGAATCATCTTCGCACATCTATGTTGTGTTTGAGAAGTATTAGCTTACTCTTCAGTCATTGTACCATTTTCAGTAGTTAGGTTCCGAGCCATCAAGGGAACTACCTGAAGTCCTAATGGAACATCGTGATTCTTTAAGTTGTACTGTCATTGTAAATTTGATTTGTAATTTGTACATCTGATCTTGTTTCGTGCTATTAGCTCTACCTTATGCCAAGTGGCTCCTGTTGTTGAGCACATTGTTTCCTGATAGCAGTTTGAGTTCTCTACAAACATCAAAGCCTTTTTGCAATACAATTACACAAATCGTGAGCTTCGAAGATGGAATGATTTAATCATGCACCAAAAGGAAACTACCTTTTTGCTTATCTGTCAGTAGTAGTATGAATTGGATATCAATCACAAACAAACTCCATTATATACATGCAATTTATTTGGGTAATTAACTCCAATATAGCTCTTATATTTTGTACCCTAACTGTTACTGATGATGCAGTTTGTCCAATATGCTTGTCGCTTTTGTTTAACCATGTCCTACTTTTGAATGCAGCTAAGGCAATTGTGCAAGATATCAGGGGTTAAGGTCTCCTTTGACACTGAAAATGCCCGTGATTCTTTCTACAGGGCAGCAGTAAACTTCGTGCTAGATGATTGCAGCAAGTATGCTTTGTTTCAGTATCCCACAAAAATTGTTGTGGTTTCAGTTACTATAGCCTTCAGCACTCTCTACATTTTTGCTGCCATAATTTTTTATTTAGACTTATTTCTCTGTACATATTTTTCTTTATGATCTCTTGTTTCCATGCTTTATCTGTGTCTTGATATTGTGTGCTTAATGAAGAGCAGCACAAGACATTGGGGCAGCACAAATTAATGGTGAGAATCCAAGAGAGTTTCTTGCCGGTCTTGCTAACAATATTGGATTGGACAAGTTCCGGGCTGCCACTCTTATATGTGCATCGGTTGCGGTTCGCACACGTACATGTTTCTTGCAATGTTGGGTACGGATGCGTAGGGTTTTTTATATTCTTATTATCTTACACATTTGACAGTAATGTTGATTCCATTTATCTATTGGCCCCAGGCACTAGAGGTTCAAGAAAAGCATCCAGAAGCATTGGATGAGCTTGTGAAGATTTGTAGGATTCATTATGTATTTCCGCCAGAAGACAATTCTGTATGCATTTATTTTTCAGAACTTGCAGGCCTGGTCTTTTGGCAATATATTTTCTTGCTTTTAATAAATTTTGACCCCCATATTGTCACAAGTGTTGATGCCCTATCCTTAATGCTAGTTTAGTGGGTGGCCGGGATGTGGTGTGTGTTGTAACCGGGATCTTATCCTTTTTTCTTAATATAGTGATATAGTGAAGCACAGCTCTCCTGCGTTTTTGAGAAAAAAGTTTAGTGGGTGGCCCCATTTTGGGGTCTCATCGGTACCGGTCATTTCTCTCTCTAGTAAAAGATAATTCAGCTCCCCTGTGTGTTTGATAAAAAAAAAGTCCCTTGTTTAACCAGATAAATCCAACAAATCTGAATGTAATGAATTTGAGAAAAAACCTAAATCTCTATTCACTAATGCAAGAAAGAAAACCCAAGCAGATTGCGATGGTATAATCCGCTTTGGCCTGGGCTAGGGCCTTAGCTTGTTTAAAACCTGGAGCGTTACATGATTACCATAATTGCTGTTATTGTTTACATCTCCCATTTAAAGCTTTGTTTTCTAGATCCATGCTGGTGATCCAGTTTTGACATGGATTAATTTCCCTCGGTCATTTGCTGAGTTCCCTTGATACATAGATGAAATAGTTATATGTATGATTGAGCAAATCCACCCTCTACACCTCCAGTAAGCAAACATACGAATAATATATAATTCTACATATCACACTTCTGTTATTGTATTAATATCCTCTTATTTCTATAAATGTAACCCTTTTCCTTTTCCCTTTTGTGTACCTTAGGCTGAGATGGAAATGGTGGCTGCTGGACTTAAAAAGAATTTGCAAGTTGTTGAGAGGGTACGCCTTTTAGCTCTATACAGGAGCGTTTGTAGTTCGGGAAATTTCAAAACAGCTGCAGAGGCTCTTGGCCTGGTACGTACTTATGGCTTATTTTGCAATGTTGAGATGTTTCCTCTATAATGGTCACATAGAGTCCGAACTGTCCTCCCAAATATCAAGTTATCAACTGATTATTGGATTGTTTAGAATTGTTAGAGCTTTCTTAATGCCTAAACATTTAATTGAAAATAGAACAAATTCCATGTGTGCCATTGAAAATTATAGGTTCCCTTCTCTGCCATCGGTTTCAATTTTCGGTCCCTAACTACCACTCCTGTTAAATTTGTTCTGATCTCCACAGTGACACTCTTTGAGGTCTTCAGTTTTTCCACACATTGACTATTGGCAATCTTCCAGAATGGACAAACCAAGTCAATCCCCACATTGTTATCGTAATCCCCCACCCCAAAGTCTGCTGCTCCATAAAGACTTGAAGGCTAGATTGTGGGAGGACACATGTCCATCTCCTAGGAGTCAGGCCCCACCATAGAAGAAGGCAGACGTCCATCACAGGCTGTCATTGCATGGCCGTCCCTTGGCCGGCTGTTACTAGCTTGCTTCTGGGCGGTGTGCACATACATGCGCAGCTGCTAGCAAGCTAGTGCCTCCATGGCTTCATGCTCCGTCGCTGTTGTTGGACTATGAACTGGGCAATCAAGGACTAGGAACTCGAGCACATGAAGAAACAAAAATCCTAATGGACAACCATGTATGATTATTTGAGCTTATGTATGACATAGGAGGTTTTTTTTTAGTAGCATAGGAGGGGTTAATTGGTCCTTTATACTATAATTCCTTCATTCCATCTTGAGTGGTAAATTGTTCTTTTCTGCTACCACTTAACAACCTTCTAAATTGCTAGTGACAGTTAAGGATGGAAAATGAAAAATGGTGGCATAGGTGGGAACCTATAATTTTGATGGTAGAGGAGGGATTAGTATAATCCTCAACGTCATGCAAGGAATTTGCTCTTGAAAATAATGAGACCGACAGTTTTTGTAAATATTATTTCCTCAAGTCATGGACCTTTTATTTATTTATGATAGATCCTTGATGACTTCTGTACGAATGGAGCATATGTTATGCAAATACTCAACAATTGTTGATGGAATCAACTATTTGAGGACAAAGTACAATTTGTTTAATGGATATAGCAAGTGCATAAAATAAATTAGCAACTCCAACCATTATTTATTCTTTTCTTGACATAATTTTGCAGATGGCTTTGGGAATCCCACCATTTTTTCCCTTAGCTGATGTTTTATTTGTATTGTCTTTCCTTGTTGCAGAGTTAGACTGATGAATGAGCAAGCAGAAAAAGGTTTCATATTTATTGTCCATAAATTTGTAGTTCCAGCTTCGTGATGACACATCTTAGTCATAGTTTCAGTCCTGTCGCAAACTTTTGGCATCCCGTAATCCTCCCGACATGCAGTATCCTTCTAATACATAAGCTCAGTTTAACACTCCTCACCACCTACTTGAGAGCAGATCTGCCCCAAGAATGAAGCTGAATTATTGACTTATTCACCCGCTGCCCGCGGGTTTTCTTTGGCCCTTCTTATTTTTACGCAGTGGAGGATGCTTTGTAACTTAAAGGAGGGCACACATCAAATATCTTTTTTTGTCCGTTGATAACTGGGTCTGGACGGAACGTATTACTACCTCTTGGTTTTCATCAATGATGTTAGGATAAGGACCTTTAGTTCATTTTTAATTAAAAATGTTGACCCAACGACAACAAATAAAAAAGAGGTGGTATGACGTCACCTGAATGAGACTGGTGGGATGTGTTGTGCTTGTGTGGTGACTTGAATGTTGATATGTAACATATTTTGATCGTGCGATGACTTGAATATTGATGTGTAATGGACACTTCGGTGGGATATGTCATGGGTGTTATGCTTGTGTTTGAGCACTTGGAATTACATCATTTCCGTACATTCCTTTAATTTGCACAAAGGATAATTTTGTTTGTTGCCCTATAAACCGTAAGATTACAATGGGATTCAACATTTGGAAATTCACAAATAACAAGGACGTAACGATCTTACTTTCTAATAAGCAACAAATAACTCATCAATAATGAAAGGTGTCCAAAACAAATAAAAATATTTGAGATGCTGGTTTAATTTGTGTGAAGCCTACTTAGTGTTCATTTACATATTATACCCACTTTTTTCTGCGTGATGTGTGCGCCCCTGTGAAGTTGCGACGCATAGGTGATGGTGGGAATATTGGTGGACCCTAAGGACAGACAACGTTGAGATAAAGCGAACTATGGAGAGTGAAAAACAACCATGCACATTGTGCGGCCGTCAGAAACCAAAATGGCATGCCCAATTTGATGCGAACAAATAAAAAATCTCGAAGGAGTCCAGGGAAGAAAACGAGATTTTTGCTATTTTGACTATCAAACCGGTAAGCTTCGGTGAAATACCTACGTCTCGTTGAGTTTCGTTAAAATGCCTATGAAATGCATACCCTCACCGGTGAAATGCTGCCAAATGATTTTTTTTTTTTGACAACCAGCCATGGTCACGCTGTCTCCTTCTCTTCCTCCTAGTGCGTGGGCATGCCGAATCTCCTCTCCTCCTCGTCGCACTGGCTCACACTACAGAGGTCCCTGCCCAGCATGCCCGGCTCTGGGCCAGGGCGATGAGGGTGACGGCCTAGGGCCCGGCCCAAGTAGAGGTTCCAAAATTTTGTATGTGCTTCATGCTTGGTTCATCAGTTCAGTCTATGCATAAGTCTCAGTCCAAATAAGTATCACTAGTCTTCAAATGGGCCCAAGCATTAGAAGATGCACGCAGCAGGCCTCCTGGTCCAAAACAAGACAAAGTGGTGTTCCATCTTTCTAGTCTCCTATATATTTTTTTGATGCTCTTTGATTTTGCCCCTTTACACCCAATCTCAGATTGAAGACTCGAAGGTAACTTAAGAGGACAATTTTTTTAAAGCAACTCAAGAGCAAAGTAACTCCTTGATTCCCTAAATTTATTATTTTTTCTTTTCCAATTTCAAGGTTGCCAAAGCAATGTTGCCTCTACAGTCCTCAAAATCTTGAATTCGTTACAGATGTAGATTGCTATCAAATAATCCAATTGTTAATTCAATCCTCTTAAAAATCTTCTTTGATGGTGGTGTTTTTAGAAATCTAATTTTATTCGATATAATCATATAAATTATTTTATTTTTAGCAATTTAAATAGTTATTAAGAACCAGGAATATGTTAAAATTAGCACTTACTATTTTCTTTTGTAGAGTAACTCTTATGTGAAAAAAAAGAATATATAGGCTTAAGGGGCCGACTTTAGAGTTCGCCCCACGGCCTTTCAAATCATAGAGCCGGCCCTGCTGCCCAGCAGCCGATGGCGGCCACTATCGGCACGCGACGGGCCCTAACCCTCGCCACCATAGCTCCGATGGAGTGGCGGCGCATGATAGGGGGCGCAGAACGAGCACGAGCGGGTATGGTAGGCAGGGGTGCGTGGCGGCGCTTGGCGGGCGGGCAGGCGCGCACGTCGGCGCTGCTGGGCGGGCGGGCTGGCGACCACGCGTTGTGTCACACCCGGTTTCAAGGACAAAACCAGATGCTTAGTATATGTGTGCCCAGGACAAGTTTCACATATATCGATAGTAAAAGTGAATAATAGTATAACCAATATCATTATTATAACATACCATTATGATATAAGTAACGGTCTTTAAAGACTAAAAGCGACTCTTTCGAGAAATAATAGCGGAAAACACCATAACATCGCAGGCAATCGACCAGGGGCACGCACGCCTAGTAGTAGTCTTCATTGATGTAGTCCATCTCTCCATCTTCTGAGCAGCAGTTTATAGTACAATAACAAAGAAAAATAGCAAGGGTGAGCATATGCCGTACTCAGCAAGTGGAAGAAAGTATGACATCCAAGCTTAATAGAAGAAAAACTAACATAATGATTCATTTATATAAATGAGCATCTATATCTAAGACCATTTGAAAAGCAATCCTATTTAATAGGTGAGTTGTAAAACCAAAACCCGTTAATGTTAAGTAGTTATAGCCCACACAAGACTATGATTCATATAGAATATAGAGCCACCAACTCACACAGAGTTGAACAGTTCACATACAATACTATTCAGTAAAAAACCAGCCAATCCCAACCAAACCAAACTTGGTTACCCACCAAGTTCACCCAACCATTCCCGCTAATCGTGTGAAAGGTCCATACCGCTCATGACCGTGAGCATGATTGTTATAACAGTTTGACACTCTGCAAATGTTGCATAACTTTACCTACAGGTTGGTGATTTCATCACTTTACAGTGACTAAAGTCTTGTA
This sequence comes from Eleusine indica, assembly GCA_030378355.1. NCBI lineage: Eukaryota > Viridiplantae > Streptophyta > Magnoliopsida > Poales > Poaceae > Eleusine > Eleusine indica. The sequence continues at coordinate 56,413,341 of CM059494.1, forward strand.
AGGATCATGACCATTGAGGTCACTCTAAGATATGATGTTTTGGTGATGAATGACAAATATGAAATATGACTAATGTCTACACGAGTGTTGCCTATGTAGGAACCATCATTAAATCTCTACTCTAAATCATATGGATGACGGTTGCCTTGGCGATTGATAACAATGACCACAAGCATGGAGGCTTGGTGAGCTTGATGGAGTCCAAGGATTAATGGAGATGGATCAAAGCTGAGGACAAGCTATGGAGCAAGTGTTGGGAACACTTGTCTAGTTGTTAGGGCTTTGAGTCTATAGGAAAAACCGGACTATCAAGGGGGTCTAGGTCATTCTCTTAGGTCATGTCTAGTCGGTGATGTGCAAGGTTGCTCGGTGAAATCACATGCACTAGATGACAGTAGAGAAGCCAAGGAGCTGTTCGAAGAAGCCCGGGAACGAAGTCAAGAAAAGACGACAAGTTTTAGCTTCTAGACATAGTGACCGGACAGAGGGATGAATGGTGATCGGACTGTACGGTCACTAGGTGAAGATGTCTGGAACTTACAGCGAGCAGCGAGGAGTCTGTCTGTGCCAGGATTCATAGTGACCGGACGGTCCGGTCTACTGACTGGACGGTCTGGTCAGTATGAGTTGCGCAGGGCAGAGAGGAAGCTAAGTCCAAAATGTTTCTGGACTGGAAAGAGAAACGGACCGGATGGTCCGGTCAGCTGATCGTACGGTCCGGTCAGCAGGAGATCAGCAGTGGGCAGAGCCGTTGGAGCCAAAGCCTGCAGTGACCGGACGGTCTGGTTAGGCAGTGACCGGACGGTCTGGTTTAGGCCAATAGGCCCAGAAAGCTGATTTTGTGGGGTAACGACTAGTTTGAGGTTGGAAGCCTATATAACTTCGTTGCTGGGGTCTTGGAGACCTCTCTTGGCCAGTGGAATACCTGAGAGCATTTGGTAAGGTCCAAGAGGAAAAGAGAAGAGCACTAGGAGAGGATATTGGATATCTTGAGAGTGCTTGTGAGAGTAACAAGGAGCGATCTTGCACATCTAAGGCTAGAGTGTCCTTGAGGGTGTGATCTAGGTTGTTACTCTTGGTCTATGATGAGACCTAGACCGGTTAGGTGTCGGTGATCGAGCCTATCATGATTGGTTATGAAGGCCGTCACACGTTTGTACACGGTTTGAGCCCGCCGGTGAAAGGGGCATATTAGTGAGCGCCCATGCTGGCTCCGGGAGTCTGACAAGTTCTCAAGGGAGGCAAGCTTGTGTCTCGGTGGCAGTGGTGACGCACACCGTGTTTTCACTCCGGAAGTGATTGTGGGCTCGTGTGCGAGAACTCCACTTGGTGGCGGGAGGGACCGGGACTCCGGCGGGAGTGGTCCAACGAGGAGTAGGGGAAGGCACCATCCTTCCGAGACCTCGGAAAAAAATATCATGAGCCATCTCTTACTCCGCTCTTTACTTTTATGCCTTTCCTTTTAGTCTCTTCATACCGTGCTATTCATACTTGTATGCTTGTCATGTTTTAGTTGATTATCATGTAGACTTGCATGTTTAGGTTCCTTGCTTGCTAGTAATGTTTAAGCTTCCGTATTGGATCACTAGCATGTGTAGGAGTTGCATTGGCGTGCTTGATCACAAGAAGTGCATAGGAGTTGTATTGACTTGTGTGATCCACTAGTATGCATAGGTTGTCTTTCCTTTCATAGGATTATCTTGTTAGTGTGATTGCCACTAGAATTGTGTAGGAGTTGTTTTGAGTTTATTAGCATTGGGAATTGGTAAAATTGGTACATAGAGATAGTTCCCGATTCACCCCCCCCTCTCAGTCACTATGATCATTTCAAGTGGTATCAGAGTCAAGTGGTCAATATAGGGCTTAACCGCCTTGAGTAGTGACCGAATTGAGTTGGGATGTCATCCCATTCGGGGCCGGGTCATGGCTCATGAAAGGATCGCTTGAAAAGCTACCTAAATGCCATGATTCCGGATGAGTTGATGGATACTCTTGTGGACTTTGCCAATACCTTTACCGATAATCATGTGTATGGTGATTGTGATGATTGTGTGGTAGTGCTTAGTTCTAGTGAGTGCCTAGATTCTTCTAATGGTTACTTGATAGGTTGCTCTACTAGTGTGTCTAATGTGATGATTGATGATGTTGGTTCTCTTGATCTTGCTTGCTCCACTAGCATGACTAGGATTGACAATAGTGTGCCTCTGCTAGTGATTCACTTGTTGAGGAGTTCTTTGCTTTTCATGCTAATGATAATGAGGACTTACTTGACTCTCTTATTTGCTTGCGAGGTATTGTGGACAAGATTGAATCAAATGAAGAATCCTTCAAGCTTCCCAAGATTGTCATAGTCGAGAAGATCCTCACCTTGCTTCCTAGTAGCAAGCTCCTTTACACCGTCCTCAGTCTTGTCATGGAGAAGGGTCTCTCCGTCGAGGAAGTGATTGAGTTGCTCTTTGAAGATGAGGAGATCACCGCAAGCTGGACGGGGGAGAAGACTTCCAAGGCAAATATTGGAGCATCTTCAAGAAAAGGGAAAGAAGTAGCTCCGAGCTCAAACTTCTTTGATCCCTCTAAAAGATTGCCTTGAAACAGCTTCTACAACCCCTTCGGATCAAGACCTTCACCAAGCTCATCGAGCGCTTCGTCAAGCTCTACCTCAAGTGCCATTCCAAGTTCTACTCCAAGCACTTCGGGTGGAGCACGGATTGGTGTAGGGGAGTGCCAACAACAATGCTCACTCGATCATTTGAGATGATCAATCTCACCACTACGGCTCCGGTGCCCCCACCTATTCCACCTCTTCCTCCGTAAGATCACCTTTGGCATCTTCGTCAAGCTCACCAACAGGATCTCATCTTTCAACTTGGTGAATTTATGAGAAATCCGAATGATGACCTTTGTGATACTCTCTTAAGCATTTATGATTTTGTGTGTAGGATAAATTCCTTCAGAGGCCTTTGGAGGATTGCACCACATGAAGTGATTGACAAGCTCCTCCAATAAATCACAGCTCCTGAGAGGAGTTTCTTATTTGATGAGGTAGTCAACCGGAGACATGAGCTCTGAATTGAGAGAGCAATGGAGATGATACTTGTGCTCGACTCACAAGTGGGACACATGCTCGAGCACGTCATTGGACTCTATGATCCCCCCACTACTACATCGACCTTGATAATGTGCACATGGGGGATGCTCATGGACATTGGAGGTATCGTGCTCCTCACTATCACATTAGGAGGAGACTTCAGGAAGGGATTGCCAGAATCCCTATCGATAAGGATGGTCTTATCATTCGACATGATGAGGTTAGTACAAGTCAATTTAGCAATGCTTTGGATACTAACCCTTCATCCTCTAGTGCTTGTCTTATGGCTACCACCAGGTTCAACTACAAGAGTGGAGGTACCCATTGGATTCTTGACAGTGGGTGCACCCAACACATGACCGGGAAGCCAACCATGTTCACTAATATTGATGAAGACAATGAGAAGGTGACTTTTGGGGATAACTCAAAGGGGAGAGTCAGAGGCTCAGGTAAGGTGGCCATTACAGAGGATATCCATCTCTCCAAGGTTTTTCTTGTGGAAACCCTCAACTTCAACCTTCTATCCATTGGTCAGTTGTGTGACATGGGATTCAAATGCACATTTGATAAGGACAGAGCAACTATTGAGAATGCCAAGAAAGGGCTAGTGTTTCATAGAGTGAGGCATGGGAACTTGTATGTCATGGACTTCAAATCTAGCAACATGCCTCCAAGTACTTGTCTCTTCACAAAATCAACCGAGGAATGGTTGTGGCACAGAAGATTAGCACATGTTGGGATGAGTCAGCTCAGGAAAGTGGTCAAGAGGAATCTAGTTGAAGGAATCAAGGATGTGACCTTTGACAAGGACAAACTGTGCAATGCTTGTCAAGCAGGGAAGCAAGTTGCCTCTTCTCACCCCACCAAGTCTTTCATGTTAACATCTCGTCCTCTGGAGCTTTTGCACATGGATTTGTTTGGACCAACACATTACAAGAGTCTGGCAGGCAATCTCTATTGCTTGGTGATTGTGGATGACTTCACGAGATACACTTGGACCTTCTTTCTTGTGAACAAGTCTCAAGCAAGTGATGTCTTCAGAAAATTTACAAGGAGAGCAAAGAATAAATATAAGGCCAACATTGTGAAGATAAGGAGTGACAATGGGACAGAATTCAAGAACACAACAGTGGAGGAATATTGTGACAAGAAAGGAATCAAACATGAATTCTCCGCTACATATACTCCTGAGCAAAATGGAGTAGTAGAGAGAAAGAACAAGGCGCTCATCACTCTTGCTCGTGCTATGCTAGATGAGTATGGGACTCATGAGAGGTTTTGGGCTGAAGCAATCAACACGGCTTGCTACACTTCCAACCGTGTGTACCTTCACCGGTTGTTGAAGAAGACTCCATATGAGCTATTGGTTGGACGGAAACCGAATGTTTCCTATTTTTGGGTCTTTGGCTGCACTTGCTATATTCTCAAGAAGAGTATGAAGCCCGGGAAGTTTGAGAGCAGAACGGATGAAGGCATACTTGTTGGGTACTCTAGAACTTCTAAAGCATATCGGGTCTGCAACTCAGCTACAGGTTGTGTGGAGGAAACCTATGATGTGGAATTTGATGATTCAAATGGTTCTCAAAAGGGAGATAAATTTCTTGAAGTGAACATTGGTGATGAACCCATGAGGGAGGCTATGAGAAGAATGCCCGTGGGCGAGGTTTTACCCCACGAGGTTATTGATGATGATATTGGTGAGCCCTCTACTCCACCACCTCAAGCAACTTCATCCTCCGAGGTGCAAGAACCAAACCAAGATGCCACCAACACACCTTCTAGCTCCCCCCAAAATTCATTGAGAGTGCATCCACCAACCCAAGAGAACACTCAAGAGAGAAGTGAGTCACAAGTTCCCCCATCTACTCCCTCTCGAGCCACTTCTCCAAGCTTCTCAAATAATGCATCCCCATCCAATCCAAGCTCTAAGTCCAAAGCTAGAAAGCCTATGAGTGATTCTCCCACCTCTCTAAGAATCCAAGACACTCATATCTCAAGAGAGCAAGCTATCCATGATGCCCAAGATACTTCACCTAGACCACCTCCCACTCAAAAAGAACATCATCCTAGACCCAAAGCTATCAACAAGGATCATACTCAGGATTTGATCATTGGGAGTCCATCTCATGGAGTAAGGACAAGGAGAAATCAATACAAGCCAAACTATGTGACAATGAGGAAAATGATGATGAGGCCATTGTTGCTATTGAGAACTTCTCTTTCATATCCATGATTGAGCCCACAACAAATGAAGAGGCAATGGATGATCACAAGTGGGTAATTGCTATGTAAGAAGAATTGAATAATTTCAAGAGGTGCAAGGTATGGAAACTTGTTGAGAGACCCAAGAATCACAATGTTGTTGGCACCAAGTGGGTTTTCAAGAACAAACAAGATGAGAAAGGTGCAATTGTGAAAAATAAGGCTCGTCTAGTGGCTAAGGGGTACTCTCAAGTGGCGGGAATTGACTTTGAGGAAACATTTGCTCCCGTTGCTTGACTTGAAGCTATTCGGATCATGCTTGCCTATGCTTCACACAATGGCTTCATGCTCTATCAAATGGATGTGAAGAGTGCATTCTTGAATGAAGAGATAAATGAGAAAGTCTATGTGGAACAACCTCCAGGATTTGAGGATTCCAAACATCCTAGACATATGTATAAACTGAAGAAGGCTCTCTATGGACTAAAGCAAGCACCACGGACATGGTATGAACACTTGAGAAACTTCCTTCTCAAGAATGGGTTCAAGATTGGAAGCATTGATAACACCTTGTTCACAAGGCATGTTAGGAAGGGTCTCTTTGTGTGCCAAATCTATGTGGATGATATCATTTATGGGTCAACAAATGAGAAGTACAATGAGGAGTTCCGGGAAATGATGGCAAGGGAATTTCAAATGTCTATGATTGGAAAGCTCTATGTGTTCCTTGGTTTTCAAGTGAAGCAATTGAGAGAAGGCAACTTCATCTATCAAGAAAAGTACACCAAGGATCTTCTCAAGAGGTTCAATATGGAAAATAGCAAATCCTTGCGCACTCCTATGGCAACAAGCAAACCTTTGGATATGGATGAAAAGGGAAAATCGGTGAACCCCAAGCTCTATAGATCAATGATTGGGTCCTTGCTCTATCTCACCGCCTCAAGACCGGACATCATGTTTAGTATGTGCTTGTGCGCACGCTATCAAGCAAATCCAAAAGAGTCACACTTGAAGGCCGTGAAGAGGATACTAAGATACCTCAAGTACACACCTACCATGGGGTTATGGTACCCTAGAGGAACAAGCTTTGAGTTACTTGGGTATACGGATTCGGACTTCGCAGGATGCAAAGTGAATAGGAAGAGTACATCAGGAGGTTGCCAATTCCTTAGAAGATCTCTTGTATCTTGGAGCTCAAAGAAGCAAAACTCGATGGCTCTATCGATAGCCAAAGCGGAGTATATGGCGGCAGGAGCATGTTGTGCTCAACTTCTCTACCTGAGGCAAACACTTTTGGACTATGGTCTCAACTTCACTTAAATGCCACTCTATTGGGATAGTGAAGCGGCGATCAAGATGGCTCTCAAAACTGGAGATCATGGTCATGAAAAGCACATAGAGATCATACATCATTTCATTCGAGATCATGTTGAGAAGAAGGACATTGACTTGGTGCATGTGCGAACTCATGGACAATTGGCGGATATCTTCACCAAGCCTCTTGATGAGAAGACCTTCAACAAGCTAAGGGGAGAGCTCAATGTTCTCGACCTCTCCAACTTCACTTGAGTAACCCTAAAGCTTGTCTCATGTAAATTTATACAACTTTGCTTGTTTGTTTTGTTGTTTGTGTCTTTGTTTGTGCTTGTTTCTCTTCTCTTGTAGGTTGACTACGGACCTCCTTGAGATAGCAATGGACATGGGTTAAGCTTGGGAAGGTGGTTCATGGTGTACCCAAGGCTTTGAAGAATGGTCCATTATGAGTAAGCTCAAGAAGAAAACAACTCGTCGTTGACACCTTGGTTTTTAGTTTTTCTCTCTCTTTCTTTTAGCATTGCATCATGCATGTGTAAACTTGTTGTATTTGCATTCTTTGCATTCATGCATTCTTACATTGTGATACCTTACATGCCACCAAGCATGTTTCTACGGGGAGTTGCTTATTTACAATGTAAGTATATGACCCTCTAGATGATCACATAGTGATCTTTGTGCTTCATGCCCACTGAGTCACGTTCAACCGAGCTCCGAGGTTAAATCTACTCGCGCGGCTCAAAGACAAGTGACTCATACATTCCCAACACACTAATGACTAACCATTGCATACTTGAGAAATTCTTTGTTGAGTCATATGTGTAGGGGGAGCTATGGTGGAAGACCATTATGACCAAGGAGGAGCACTATGAAAGGGGGAGTCTTTCTACCTCTTGTCTCTTATTATTTGCTCCTTGGTTCTCTTGTGCTTTGTCTTTGGTTTGTGGTTTTTGGTGATAGGTGACAAAGGGGGAGAAGAACATGAAGATCCAAAAGCCAACACCAGTCAAAAAGGAGGAGAAGAAGTCAAAGGGGGAGAGGTTCATGAAGATCCAACACAAAAGATGGAAAGAAAAAAAATTGAAGATAGAGATAAGAACATGAAGGAACATGAAGAAACATGAAGAATCCAAATGCCAAGACTATGGTGGCAAAGTGGAGAACATGAATATGATCAAGACAATGGTGCATGTTCACTTGGAGTACATATAAAGATCATGACAAGATGAACATCCACACCAACATGGAGAAGAACAACAATGAACATCTACACCGATATGAACATCTACGTCTATGGCGTGTGTCTACATCAACAAGAACACCTACCACAACACCATGATGGGTGCAACAATTCAACTCAAGCTTAACTTCTAGTGCGCTACATGTTTGGGTAGTTCTTCCTCAACACCTTGCACATTCCAAGGGGGAGACTACTTCCAAGGTAAGAACCAAGGTAATCTTTCACTCCTTTCTTTTCTCTTGGTCCCCTCTTGCTCATTTATTTTGGATCATCATAAGTAGTCGTTGTCATCCATCACCAAAAAGGGGGAGATTGTAAGGATGATGACCATTAAGGTCACTCCAAGGTATGATGTTTTGGTGATGAATGACAAACATGAAATATGACTAATGTCTACACGAGTGTTGTCTATGTAGGAACCATCATTAAATCTCTACTCCAAATCATATGGATGACGGTTGCCTTGGCGATTGATGACAATGACCACAAGCATGGAGGCTTGGTGAGTTTGATGGAGTCGAAGGGTTGATGGAGATGGATCAAAGCTAAGGACAAGCTATGGAGCAAGTGTTAGGAACACTTGTCTAGTTGTTAGGGCTTTGCGTCCATCGGAAAAACTGGACTATCAAGGGGGTCTAGGTCATTCTCTTAGGTCATGTCTAGTCGGTGATGTGCATGGTTGCTCGGTGAAATCACAGGCACTAGATGACAGCGGAGAAGCCAAGGCGCTGTTCGGAGAAGCCGAGAAACAAAGTCAAACGAAGACAACAAGTTTCAGCTTCTGAACGTAGTGACCGGACAAATGGGTCAATGGTGACCGGACTGTACGGTCACTAGGTGAAGATGTCTGGAACTTATAGCGAGTAGCGAGGAGTCTATCTGTGCCAGGACTCATAGTGACCGGACGGCCCGGTCAGCATGAGTTGCGCAGGGCAGAGAGGAAGCTGAGTCTGAAATGTTTCTGGACTGGAGAGAGAAACGGACCAGACGGTCCGGTCAGCTGATCGTATGGTCAGGTCAGCAGGAGATCAGCAGTGGGCAGAGCCGTTGGAGCTAAAGTCTACAGTGACCGGACGGTCCGATCAGGCAGTGATCGGACAGTCCGGTCAGTAGGCCCAGAAAGCTGATTTCGTGGAGCAACGACTAGTTTGAGGTTGGAAGCCTATTCAACTTCGTTGCTGGGGTCTTGGAGACCTCTCTTGGCTAGTGGAATACCTGAGAGCATTTGGTAAGGTCCAAGAGGAAAAGAGGAGAGCACTAGGAGAGGATATTGGATATCTTGAGAGTGCTTGTGAGAGTAACAAGGAGCAATCTTGCATCTATAAGGTTAGGGTGTCCTTGAGGGTGTGATCTAGGTTATTACTCTTCGTCTATGGTGAGACCTAGACTGGTTAGGTGTCAGTAATCGAGTCTATCGTGATTGGTTGTGAAGGCCTATTGGTCGTAATTACGCACCCACTTATATACCGCAAGAGGACGGTGTACAGTTGTAGCTCTTTTTCCCTCAGAGTATTCCAATGTTATCAAATCCATAAGGAACGAGCGGAACTAATACTATTAAAGGGTTACTAACAAATTGCAATGGGTTGGTTGGTGTGAATGATGACGGTGAGAAAGTGGAAGGTGAATGTTATTCAAGAGGTAACAAGATGATGAAGGATTCTCTCTTTAGGATTGGTTCACTAGCATGCAACCTTATTCTTATCAACTCGAGTGATGACTCTAATATTCTACAAGACATGGTGGTTTTGTTCACCACGGCTGTCACTACAGAGGCTATTAGCTCCCCACTGGTATCTTGCACTATGTAATGGGCAAAAGTGTATTGGCTGATACACTAATGAAAGGGATAGATAGATATGCAATAAAGCTCATCACATAGATTAAATTCATCGAGAGAGTATCAACAAGTATGAGAATTACATGACCAGATCCCCGCACCAGAGAAGAAAATATGAGACTACTCACTTATCCTTCCGCAAGACATAGCAGAGGGGTGAGAAGTAGCATTGGAACGCGCACGAGCCGATCGGCGCAAGCGTCACACCGATTGGCGCGACCTTCCTTCTGGTGGATCTCATCGGTGTTGACCAATCTTCACCGCCAATATCCTGGAACCCTAGTTCTAATAATTGATTCTCGTAATCGCCGTCTCTCCGGGTCCCCCTTAGCTCTTGATAATTATCTTCCTTTTATACTCGACGGGATTAGGTCAACTTCCACCGACTCTAACTCATACTGGGCTGGGCCTTCGTCTTTCCTGGACCGGATCATGTTTTCGTCATCTTCTCCTGCTACGCCGATCGGCACAGGCCCGTGCCGATCGGCGCGGCTCCGCATCTGGCCCATCTTCATTACCCTTTAGTTCTTTATCCATAATTACCCTGTTTTACACCTGTTTCCTACGATTACATCCAAAATAGAACAACTACAAATATATGCAAATATGGGGTTAATTGTTAGTCCGAACCACCAAATTAAGATGCAAAACATCCCTTTTTGGTAGATAAAATGGGCGTCTAGAAACCACCAACAGTTCCCCAACACTCCAATCATTGCTAGTCCTCGAGCAATACAAAATCAAATATGTAATAAGAATTTTCACACCATCTCTCATGCAATCAATCTCAATCATCATTTTTACTCGTTATCCCACCACAAAGATTTTCACTCATCTCCTTTTAACCAATCGGCATATCATATTTGAACTTTAATCAAATTACCATAAAAATTTTTCAAAAACAATTTTAGTTCTCCTCAACTCATCTTTTAGCATCAAACATCAAGCATTTGGTCCTCTCTAGGTCTCTCAAGTGTATTTCCTTCCCTCTCCTATCTAATCAAGGATTGTATGTGGATCTTGGAGGGCTATATAACTAAATTAAACCATAAGATTAACCATGTCAACAATGTGCTCAATCATGCCTATTAAGAAAGAATTTTCTTGAAAAAGAACTTTTAACGGAGAAGAGGAATGTCGAAGATGTAAAAAAATTTCAATGAGACAATGGCAAAGAATGAGAAATAATCAAAATTCTGCTTTCTTTGATGACCTTACTGCCTCTCAGGAAATATATATTTTTTTTCTCTTTACCTCTTTTTTTATAATAACCTCTTTTTTTCTTTCTTTTGCAACAGCGCCGATCAGCGCAACACTGCGCCGGTGGGCGCGATCTATTTTTTTTCTTTTCTTTCACTTTTTTCTATTCCCGATATGATCAGCAATTTCTGTCTTGTATCAGCAACGGAAATTTTCTGAATTCCCTTTTATTGAGAATATAGGTTGTATCAAGGAGGAGGGAAAAACAAAGATGTATGGTTTTCATGATAGCAAGGAATTTAAATGGATAAGAATGACTAGAAATACAGAGATAAATAAAATAGATCATCCTTTCCTAACTTGGTCGAAATCATGAGCAAAAAGATGACAAAGTTACTTACAATCCACTTAGTTCAAATGTGTAGCTTGCTCTCATTCACTCGGCTATGTAGGCATATTTAGACCTTGCTTTTGCTTTAGCTTATGATGAGTCAAAAGAAATTTTCACAAATACAAAGCTCAAAAGTTAAGTGGTAACCAACAAATTCAAGTAATCAACCAATCGATCATCAGAAAGACAAGATAAATAGCATGGGGCACTTTCAATTTGACGATCGATACTAACTTTATTAAACATAATGCAATAATTCAAACTACATAAAAGACCTTGAAGCAACTCTCAATCATGACTCCTGACTCTCTTAAGCACACACACAAACTTAAATAAACACTTATTAAGAAAAACAAATGAGAAACTAGACTCAAAAACACCAAATGAGAAACTAGACTCAAAAACACTTAAAAACTATAACTAAAGGCAAAGTCCTTCCCCCACACTCAAAATTTGCAATGTCCTCATTGCAAGAGAAGAAACTCAACACACTAATCATGCAGACCATGCCTGTTCAAGACTCGGAAAATTCATCTGATACTCCTTATGAGAAAAGTGTAGTCCGCTTCATTCATCTCGATTGTATCCTCGATTCTGCGGTTCATATCTCTTTGATGCCTGTAAGCACGATCTCTGTCTAGATACAGGCGCTCAATGTTTCTTCGGCAGACAGGACAGCAAGCACGCGGTTGCAGGTTATGATTTTCAACGCTGTAACGGGAGGCTCTATTCAAATTCCTCCGAGCCGATTGGCGCAAAGGCTGAGCTGATCGGCGCAGTGGTGTTCTTCCATCATTGCGACTTCCTCCACTTCCCTCTGCATTACCATTAACTCTTGTTGAAGTTCCTGCTGCCCTGTCATTATTGTATTCTGCAAGTGTTTCCCGATGTTTGAAGTTAGGACTACCAAAGCTTCTTCGCATATCAAAACAATCACCAAAATCTCCAGGCACACTAGGATCACCGCTTTCCAAAGTTTCCAAATAGTATGACGTATCAAAGTCGCTATCCCATTCGGAATTCTTTTGAATTGGCAGGTTCTTCGTCTTCACTTGGCAGAGCCGTCAGATCAATAAATTCAGCCATCTTCAGGTCGTGCCGATCGGCTCCAGTGTCACGCCGATCGGCGCAGCTAGCAGCTTTCTTCATATTCCCAGCTAACTGCTCTAGATTATGCTCATGGATCACCTTATTCTGCTGCCTTCGTAAAATCTCATCATTAATCTCCTTAGGCGTCCTCCCTCCAGGAACTGCACGATAGCCATCATCATATATTAAATCTCTAGGTATGAAAGCTAGATCTTCTGCCAATTGGAGTTCAACCTTGCGTTGAAGATCTTTAGCACAAAAGAGACACTTGCAACCCTCAATACAACTGTTCCTATGAATCTTATTTTCTTGAAAATTTTCCCAATCAGTAAGATCCCTGCGAAAGGATTCATCCATTCTAGCTTGAAGATCCTTCTCCGCATCCCGCTGGTACATAGCTTCTTCGGCTTCCTCTCGCAGCTTAAGTTCATACTTGGCGGCAATGTCATGTTCACTATAAAGTCGGCACCTATGGATTGTGAGGGTGCTATCTTCATCTAGCTCTTCCTTCTCTTGCTCAGTCAATGATCTTTTGAAAGATAGGAAATCCTCATACGACAAGGGCTTAGCAAGATCAAGAAGACTTTCCATGGTATACCTTTGAGAAACTGCTTCACTTTTAATAGGCGCTACAGATTTTCCTTTGCGCACCATTACTCTCTTCATCATCTGCCGGAGTTCATTGTCCATCTTCACCTTGTCGGCGTTCCACGCGTTAGCTTCGCTTTTCTTCATGAATTTCTTCCGTAGATCTGACCAGACGAGAGGATCATCTCGTGTTGGTGTCAACACTTCGTCGACTTCTTCCTAAGACCAATTTGCAGAGGGCTGAGGAAATCCGCCGTCGAGCCGATCGGATCTAGAGTCGCGCCGATCGGCGCCGCCTTGGTTTCTGCCTGATGCGCCGTCTTCCATCGCTTCTGCTCTTAGGGTTTGTTCTGGTGATGATGTAATATGAATTGATCCGTGGGTTTACTGTCCCCTCATATTTATATCCCTTGATTTCCAATTGGACTAGGACTATTTCTCTTATTCGTGGAATTTAACGAGTCTTAAAAAGGCAAGGTCCAAAACCGACTCAAAAACCAAAAAGACTCTACCGCGCTGATCGGTGCAGGGCTGCGTCGATCGACGCAGCGTCGCGTCGATCGGCGCGGTACACTAAATTACCAAATCAGAAAAAAGAAAAACTACGGAAATCAAAATACATACAAGCCTTTGTTTTACGTCGTTATGCTCGACCACACGGAGTACTAAGCAGTGAAATACACATCAAAATATTTTAATTCAAATGTGTCGGGTTCTAGGTATACCTTTAGATGTTGTCGGTTCACCGTGTACATGTTTCTCTTGCCATCCATTATGATTACCGCTCCCGAAGGTAACACCGTATTCACAAGATAAGGTCCCTCCTATTTGCTTCGCAGTTTGCCTTTGCCAAATAATCTGAATCGCGAATTAAATAGGAGCACCCGATCTCCTGCCTTGAATTCCTTCTTCAAAAACTTCTTATCGTACCACTTCCTTGTATTCTCTTTGTATATGGCTGCATTTTCATATGCACGCAATCGCATCTCTTCCAATTCACTTATTTGTATCTTTCTTTTCATGCCGACAGCATCAAGATCCAAATTCATTTCCTTTATAGCCCAATAAGCCTTATGTTCCAATTCCACCGGCAGGTGACACGATTTCCCATAGATGAATTGATATGGTGTCATACCAATCGGTGTCTTGAATGCCGTCCTATATGCCCATAACGCTCCATTAAGCTTCGTGGCCCAATCTTTTCCTTCCTTTGTAACAATCTTTTGCAGAATTCTCTTTCATTGCTTATTTGAAGTTTCTACTTGTCCATTCATCTGGGGATGATAGGTTGTTCCAATTCTATGTTCAACTCCAGATTTGGTTAAAAACCTAGTAAATTCTCCTCCTGTAAAATGGGATCCTCCATCTGTAATTATTATCCTCGGTACTCCGTACCTAGAAAATATCTGCTCCTGAAGTGTACTCCTTGATTCTCTTGTAGTATTAGCCTTGCATGCCATTGTTTCGACCCACTTGGAGACATAATCAACGGCGACTAATATGTGTTCCAAACCTTGAGAATTCACAAAGGGTCCCATAAAATCCATACCCCAAACATCAAAGATATCGACTTCAAGATTGTACTTAAGAGGCATTGCATTCCTACTGTTAACATTCCCTATTCGTTGGCATTGAGCACATGTTGCAACATACCTTTTTGCATCTTCATGCATAGTAGGCCAATAGAATCCACTCGCCCATACCTTTGCCTGTGTTCTGAAGTAGCCATAGTGTCCCCCATAATCCGAAGAATGACATTTTGCTAAAATGCTCGCTCGTTCTTCTCTGGGTACACATCTCCGTACTGCTCTATCCTCGCAATACCTATACAAGTATGGGTCGGCTCATATAAATTTTCTCATTCCACTCTTAACTCTTTTCCTTGTGTTCTTGTTCATTAGATCAGTTTGCCCCTTGAAGCCTTTGATAATATCCATCATCTAGTTCTCTCTACGATCAAATGCGGCAAATAACTGCTCTGGTCGCATTTCATCTCTTATTGGCTCAGTTGATGATGATTCAAGATGAGATAAATGATCTGCTACAGAATTTTCTACTCCTTTCTTATCTCTTATCTCCAAATCAAATTCTTGCAGCATCAATACCCATCGCATTAACCGAGGCTTAGACTCCTTCTTTGAAACCAAGTATCTTATAGCAGCATGATCAGTATATACAATCACCTCAGAATTTATAATGTAGGATCTAAACTTCTCAAAAGCAAATATAACAGCTAACATCTCTTTCTCAGTTGTTGTATAATTGATCTGCGCCTCATTCAAAGTTTTGCTAGCATAATAAATAGCATGCACTTTACCTTTTTTCCGTTGTCCAAGAACAGCTCCAACTGCATAGTCCCTTGCATCACACATAATTTCAAAAGGTAAACTCCAATCAGGTGGCTGCATAATGGGTGTAGAGCATAGCTTCCTTTAATCTTCTGAAGACCAAGAGTCTTTCCTCGTCCATGACAAATTCTGTATCTTGCTTTAACAATTCTGTCAGGGGTTTAGCAATCTTCAAATAATCCTTAACAAATCTGCGATAGAAGTTGGTATGTCCAAGAAAAATCCTCAAAGTTGTAAGATCAGTAGGGGGAGGTAATTTCTCAACTGTAGATACCTTTGCCTTATCAACCTCTATCCCTCTTTTAGATATGACATGACCAAGTACTATCCCTTCTTTTACCATGAAGTGACACTTCTCCCAATTAAGAACTAAGTCGCATTCAACACACCTTTTCAAAACCTTCTCCAAATTCTTCAAATAACTATCAAAATCAGCACCATGCACGGAGAAGTCATCCATAAATACCTCCATAATATCTTCTATGAATTCATCGAATATTGCATTCATGCATCTTTGAAATGTTGCGGGCGCGTTGTAAAGACCGAATGGCATCCTTCTATATGCATATGTCCCAAAAGGGCAAGTAAAACTAGTTTTCTGCTGATCTTCTGGTCTTACCGGTATTTGAAAGAAACCACTATATCCATCCAAATAACAAAAGTATGAATTCTTTGCTAACCTTTCAAGCATCTCGTCAATGAACGGAAGAGGATAGTGATCTTTCTTCGTCACTTTGTTCAAACTTCTATAATCTATGCATATTCTCCATCCAGTTACAGTCCTTTGAGGGATCAACTCATTGTTCTCGTTAGACACTATTGTCAGCCCTCCTTTCTTGGGTACACAATGTACTGGACTAACCCATTCACTATCAGCAACAGGGTAGATCATACCTGCATTAAGCAGCTTCAAAATCTCCTTTTTAACAACTGGCTTCATTGATTCCTTCAACCTTCACATCCCTTCAACCACTGGTTTAGTATTCTCCTCCAAGTTAATCTTGTGGGTGCAAAATGCAGGGCTGATTCCCTTGATGTCATCCAATGTGTAACCAATGGCTTTCTTATACTTTTTGAGCATAGCGAGAAGCCTCTCTGTTTCTTCTTTCGTTAGGGTGTTGTTCACAATAACTGGATATGTTCTATTCTTTCCTAGATATTCATAGCATAGCTCCTTCAGGAGTTCCTTCTGTTCCACTTCTAGGGCTTCATCTGGATCCAGCTCCCCGACAGGTTCAAAATCAGGATTTTCCTGGTTGAGCCGATCGGCGCAAGCGTCGCACCGATCAGCGCTGGCAGTATACTTGTCAGTTCCGTGCATGATGTGGTCCAGTGGGTCTCCCATATCCATCCCTATCCTCTCATCTTCCCCTGGGCAGAATTCCTGGTTGAGCCGATCGGCGCCAGCGTCACGACGATCGGCGCTGGCAGTATACTCGTCAGTTTCACGCATGATGTGGTCCAGTGGGTCTCCCATATCCATCCCTATCCTTTCGTCTTCCGCTGGGTAGAATTCCTGATAGTAAGAAGAGTCTTGATGAGACGGATCATTAAATTGAAATTGCACTTCTTCCTCTCCTAGGTGTAGCGTAATTTGACCTTTCCTAGCATCTAGAACAGCTTGTACTAATCTTAAGAATGGCCTTCCTAGAATGATATGTTCAACCCCAGTTTCTTTATTGTCTAGAACAAAGAAATCTACCGCCATTGTTTTCGAGCTGATCTCAATTTCGACATTCTTGATCACTCCCAGTGGCTTGGTCTTCCTACCATCCGCCATGATCAGCTCAAGTTCAGTCCCCATCAGCCGCTGTTGAGTTCCATAAGACATGCTCATGAATGCATCGTAAGTCATCAAGATGACATGGGAACCAAAGTCACACAAGGCTTTCGGAAATTTCTTCCCCGATGTCTCACATGGTATGTACGGTTCTTCTTTTTCCTCTTCAGTGAGACCTACAGCATACACACCACATAATCCTTCATAGGGGGATGGCTCAAAGCAACTGTCTAGCAATCTCTTCGCTTGTTTCACCTCTATTCCATCAAGCCCTATATTATCCTTGTAAAGCTTCCCTAAAACTCTTTCAATAATCTCTTGATCGAAAACTTCTGACTTGAGGCGATTACTCGAGAAATTATACTCAATTCTGGCTTCGGAGGCGTCTTGCGGACTGAAGGATCTTCTCATATTGAGCAACTCGTGCGAAAAATCAATGGCAATCCAGTCCATCGGCTCAAATTCGTCAACTAGTTTAGCATTCGCCAATGTTCTATCCCTCTTTGGTTTCGCAAAGTTCCATTCGAATTCCTTCAGGTGGTTGTCCGGAATTGCAGCTTCTATCTTTGTATATTCCTTGCTACTTGACAAAGTCGTCAGGGTCGTCGCGACTGCGCCGATCGGTTCAGAGACTGCGCCGATCAACGCACACGTCAGATCCACAGAGGCGGGTCCGATGGGCTTTATTTCTTCGAATTGCTCCGAAGTAATCATTGATCTACTCTCGGACATCAAGATCTGTTCAGCTGGCGACTCTCCCTTCTGCATAACTTCTGGGCATTGCCGATTTGGTTCTAGATATTCTTCCCAATGCTTGTGCAAAGCTTCATTCTCGGCAATTTTGCCTAACAATTCGATCCCTACCTTGGCTGTCAATCTCAGAAAACTTCCTCCGGCCGATCCGTCCAAATGCATCCTCGATAACTTGTTTATGGCCATGTAGAAGGTTTGAGCGCACATATTCTCATCAATGCCGAGGTCAGGTCCTTGTTTCAACAATGTTTGAAAATGTGTCCAGGCTTCTGCGAGAGATTCTTCATCTTCTTGTAAGAAGTTCACCACTTCCCTTCTCAACTTCTATATCTTTGGCAAAGGAAAATAGTGGAGACAAAAATTTCCAACTAACTCACTCCACTTACCTTTTGCTTCTCGAGATGCTGCCTTGTGCCACTCTTTGGCTTTTCCACCCAAAGAGAATGGGAAAAGCAGCCACCTGTAAAGATCCCGAGGCACTCCTTCATGATGGAATGTTTGGCAAAGTGCCTCCAAATCTTGTAAGTGAGTATACGGGTTCTCCTCTTTCGCTCCAAAGAACTTGTTTGCTTCAGCCATGCTAATGATAATGGGGTTCAACACATACAAGGAGGCCGTGGCCTTCTCATCTAAGGATTGAGGCACCAGCATGTCTGGAGATGGTAGAGAAAGTTCCCTGAGCGTCAGAGAAGGTCCTGTCGTACTCATCCTGAAAATTCACACAAAACACAAAAACGAAAACAACTAGAAAAGAGAGGATTAGACGTTAATAAAATATTAATAGTAAAAGAACTGGCTTGTTCCCCGGCAACAGCGCCAGAAAAAAGGGCTTGTTGGTCGTAATTACGCACCCACTTATATACCGCAAGAGGACGGTGTACAATTGTAGCTCTTTTTCCCATAGAGTATTCCAAGGTTATCGAATTCACAAGGAACAAGCAGAACTAATACTATTAAAGGGTTACTAACAAATTGCAATGGGTTGGTTGGTGTGAAGGATGACGGTGAGAAAGTGGAAGGTGAATGTTATTGAAGAGGTAACAGGATGATGAAGGATTCTCTCCTTAGGATTGGTTCACTAGCATGCAACCTTATTCTTATCAACTTGAGTGATGACTCTAATATTCTACAAGACATGGTGGTTTCGTTCACCCCGGCTGTCACTATAGAGGCTATTAGCTCCCCACTGGTTTCTTGCACTATGTAATGGGCAAAAGTCTCTTGGCCGATACACTAATAAAAGGGATAGATAGATATGCAATAAAGTTCATCACATAGATTAAATTCATCGAGAGAGTATCAACAAGTATGAGAGTTACATGACCAGATCCCCGCACCAGAGAAGAGAATATGATACTACTCACTCATCCTTCCGCTAGACATAGCAGAGGGGTGAGAAGTAGCGCTAGAACGCGCACGAGCCGATCAGCGCAAGCGTCGCGCCGATCGGCGCGACCTCCCTTCTGGTGGATCTCGTTAGTGTTGACCAACCTTCGCCACCAATATCCTGGAACCCTAATTCTAATAATTGATTCTTGCAATCGCCGTCTCTCCGGTTCCCCCTTGGCTCTTGATAATTATCTTCCTTTTATACTCGACGGGATTAGGTCAACTTCCACCGACTCTAACTCATACTGGGCTGGGCCTTCGTCTTTCCTGGACCGGATCATGTTTTCGTCATCTTCTCCTGCTGCACCGATCGGCACAGGCCCGTGCCGATCGGCGCGGCTCCGCATCTGGCCCATCTTCGTTACCCTTTAGTTCTTTATCCGTAATTGCCCTGTTTTACACCTGTTTCCTGCGATTACATCCAAAACAGAACAACTACAAATATATGCAAATGTGAGGTTAATTGTTAGTCCAAACCACCAAATTATGACGCAAAATATCCCTTTTTGGTAGATAAAATGGGCGTCTAGAAACCACCAACAAGGCCGTCACACGTTTGTACACGGTTTGAGCCTGCCGGTGAAAGGGGCATCGCTAGTGAGCGCCCGTGCCGGATTTGGGAGTCCGGCAAGTTCTCGAGGGAGGCGAACTTGTGCCTTGGTGGCAGAGTGATGCACACTGTGTCTTCACTCCGGGAGTGATTGCGCGCTTGTGTGCGAGAACTCTACTTGGTGGCGGGAGGGACCGAGACTCCGGCGGGAGTGGTCCAACGAGGAGTAGGGGAAGGCGCGCCATCCTTCCAAGATCTCGGAAAAAAAATATCATGAGCCATCTCTTACTCCGGTCTTTACTTTGATGCCTTTCCTTTCAGTCTCTTCATACCGTGCTATTCATGCTTGTATGCTTGTCATGTTCTAGTTGATTATCGTGTAGACTTGCATGTTTAGGTTCCTTGCTTGCTAGTAGTGTTTAAGCTTTCGTATTTGATCACTAGCATGTGTAGGAGTTGCATTGGCGTGCTTGATCACAAGAAGTGCATAGGAGTTGTATTGACTTGTGTGATCCACTAGTATGCATAGGTTGTGTTTCCTTTCATAGGATTATATTGTTAGTGTGATCACCACTAGAATTGTGTAGAAGTTGTTTTGAGCGTATTGGCATTAGGAATTGGTAAAACTAGGAAGACATCTTGATACTCAACCAAGCCTACCCACATCAACCCTGTGTTTTGTGCTGTTTTCATGGTTACACGTTCCACGAACCTACCCATGTGATCCCAAGCAGGTACCACCATAATCCCATAGTACTGTACCGAGTACATGTGCATACCCGCACCATCATCATCATCCTCCTGCTTGGATCATCCTAGTTTCATGTTGCTAAAAAGGATTACCCATCCCTCATGATTATGTTCAACAGAACCATTAGTCAAGATTAACATTAGACACTTCCATTCTCGACATAGTGAACTAAGGATGACATACCCATACTAATATACTATACCATAACCCAGGTGGCAAGGAATAATATGGAACATGATAATAACACATGGGATTCAATATTAACACGCATGCATAAAGATAGAGAGGAATGTAAAAATAGGTTCAAAATGCATCAAGGACACTTACCTAGTTCCCCTTGCTGCTGCTCAAAGTCTTCTGGCTAGAGGTCCTGAAAGTTCTCCAACTGCTGGTCGTCTACTTAATGTCACACCGAAAAAACAAGCATACAACCAAACTAAGAAACAACACACCACATAGTAACAAACAATAATAAAAACAATACTATGAAAAAGTACGTGTTGCTACGATCGCGTGAGCGCAAGAATCGCCTTAGTCCGAGTTACGAGTAAAAAGTTATGACGATTTGAAGTTCTAGGGTTAAAATAGTAAAATTAGAAAACTACTATAGACAATACGAATAAATAATGTTCATTCCTATGATCGCACTGGCGCAAGAATTTCTTAGATCAGAGCGACTGTTGAAAAGTTACGAAGATTTGAAGTTTCAAGGGTTAAAATGTAAAAAATATAAGTTTAAGGACCTAAAAGTAATTTTAGAAAAGTATAAGGGCTAAACTATAAAATATAAGTATAAAATAAATTTATGAAAATTTCAGGGATCAAAATGTAATTTATAAAAAGTTTAGGGAATAAAATGTAAAAATGCAAGACTAAAACATAATTAAAAATAAGTACAAGGGTGTTTTTGTAAAAGTATAGGATTAAAATTTATTTAGGAAAAGTCTAGGGGCTTCTATACAAAAAATATAGTGCTAGAAAATAATTAATTACAAGCTTAGGGGCCTAAATATAATTTAGTAAAGGTCCTGCATAAAATTAGGTTTAAAAACTAATTTAAATAAAACCTAGGGGCCTAAGCACAAAACTAGAATTAATCTTGTATTTAATTAATTAACATAAGCCCTAAAACCTACGGACCGGGTCTATGACCCTGTGGACCCGCGGTTGACCACCGGTCCACGGTAGACCGGGCGCGTGCCCCTTCGGCCTGATCTAATCTAGGCCGTCCAAATTAGATCCAAGGGCGGGGGGGGGGTCTCCGGCGAGGTGGGAGTGGCTACGGCCAAGGAGAAGGCGTCGCGGCCATTGGAGGCGGTCGGAGCCCGCCGAAGAGGCGCTCCGGCGTGCACGCAACGACGGGGAGGGGGTGTAGGCGAGGTGGCGGCGAGAGGCGAGCTCACCTAGGAGGCGCGTGCGAGGCGAGGGCGGGAGCGTTGGCACGAAGCGGCAACGGCGGCGCGGCGGCGACACATGAAGAGGCGGCGGGGTGGGGGACAGAAGGGGCGTGCGGGGCTGCGGGACACCCTTTTATAGGGCGTGGTGCCCTAGGCGGCCGAGCACGCATGCCCAAACGGCGGCGGTGGCGGGGCTAGGGTTTGCGTGGCGCGCGGGCTCGAACTGGCTGAGCGAGGCCAGGAGGTGGTGGGCCGAGCGGGGCACGGGTTGCGCTGGCAGGGTGGCCTAGCAGGCCGGGGAGGGGGAGGAGGGGAGTGGAGATGGGCAGGGAAGAGTTGTGTCGAGGGCATGCGGAAAGAGAGAGAGAGGGGGAAGAAAAAAGTGGGCCGCAGGGGAAAGAATTCGGCCCAAGGCCGAAGGGAGAGGGAGGAGGGGGAGATTGAGCCCAGGGGAGGGGATTAGGCCCAAGAGCTGGCTGGGGATTTATTTTTCCTTTTTCTTTCCTGTTCTCTCTTTCCAACAGCTATTTCCTAAGTAAAATTCTAAAACGAATTCTGCACGATTTTAAAAGTACTTTTGCACATAATTCTTTTTATTTAGAAAATAATTCTTTTTCTTATTAAAATATTAACAACATATTAAATTCTAGGGAAATTTTAAAATATTCAAAAATTTAAAAATCAGGGTGTTACACACGGCGAGTGAACAAGCCGGTGCTTGTGGTGGGCGAGCAACTGCGTGCGGCGGCGCTGCTAGTCGGCGACCCCAAATCTCAGAGCTATCGGCATTCGCATTGGTGTGAGGAAGAAGGGAGGAGGGGGGAGGCATGTTTTTGTCTAAAAATTGTTCAAGGGAGGAGGGGGGGCATTCTTTTGTCTAAAAAATTGTTGTGGACATTTACAGGCGAGTGTATCGGTTTTATAGCCATTTTAATGAAACCCGATGGGAAGTGGGCATTCTACTAAAACCCATTAATTTTATGAATAATATATCAAAAATCTTAGAGGAAACCTACTAATTTGACTGGCTTGTTAAGTATCAGAAATTCGATCCCACAATGGCTTTTGGTCGTCGCTGCTATCTGAACGGCTAGGGTACGCTCTCACGACTTTGAGATGTGTAAATGGTGAATAGGTGACATGTTGCAGGACAAGCACGTGGCTATGACACCGTCAACGTCCGTGAGACCGTGACACTGCAGCACCTACACGGCCGGTAGCGCGTACGAAACCAATCTCAATCGAGTTATCGATGCTCTCCCCAGCAACGCCTCCTCCCTACCTTCTCCTGTCGCGTGTGCCTCCAGTCGGGCTTGTCGGACGCGAAGGTCGCCTGCCCTTTCGCCATGGACGTGAGCATCGACATGGACGGCTGCCACATGCGCTTCTCCAACCTCAACTTCCTCGCCTCCAAAACCAACTCCCTGCAGCAGGTCTTCTTCAAAATGAGCTGCCCCGTCGTGGCCGCCTCCGTCGCCGGCCGATTCAACGGCCTCGTGGCTCGGCTCCTCAACGCCATAGCGGGTTGCGCGGCGAGCACCTCCGAGACAAGGTTCGCCTCCGGCGTGATGGTGGTCGACAAGGACGAGTTCTCCAGCATCTTCGCGACGTTGCAGTGCACGCTGGACCTGACGACGGCGCAGTGCCGGGCGTGCCTGGCCGGGGCCGGGGCCATGGCGGAGGTGTCGCGCCAGATATTCCCGCGCAACTCGTCGGGAGGGAGCTTCGCCAGCGAGCAGTGCGGACTGCGGTTCGCCAGTCGCCACGTATTCCTTCTATAACAGCAACGCCATGGTGCGGCTGCATGCTCCAACCCTACTGCCGAGTGCCGCCGCTCCATTTCACCTCGTCACACCTTATCCACTCTGTTGCTTCGTCTTCACTAAGCCCTGTTATTGGCTTTTGAAAGAAATTAAATATGCAATATTAATTGTAATTTGTGAGTGTAGGAGGATGCAATTATGTTTTTTCTATGCTGAAAGGTTCAAATATGTAAGCACCTAGTTTGCTACATTTCATTTTAGAATCATACTACATCCGTCCCAAAATAAGTATCGTTCTCACTTTTTGAGGAGTTAAATATTTTTAACTTTAATAAATTATATATATATATATAATATTAATATTTATAATATATGATTAGTATCATTTTTATAAAAAACTTATTTAGATACATAAATATTACCAATATTTTCTCTAAATGTAATCAAAGTTAAAAAAAGTTTGACCGTCATGAAAATCATAGGGTCACTTATTTTGGGACGGAGAGAGTATATGCTAAAAGGAATAGGATGTGCAAGTTGAGATGCCAAGCATAGGACACTATGTGAATCTTTATGTTTGTTGGATTTTCTTTCCCATTGGTAGAAACGACGAGCAACAGGTTGCATAGTATTTTTTTTTAAGGAAACTGGAGGGGAGATCCTCTACAGATTGTATGTATTAATTAATAAAGATCTTCCAGAGTAAAACAAAAACAACAAGTGAAAATAGTAAGAACCAGACACTTAACTGACAAAATATAATATCACAAATAAGACAAAATCCTTGTTAGTAGCTAGTTTGAAACTGAATATGTAAAAATTCTACTAAGCAGCAACACTCTGAGTCTAGTTACAAGATGGTGAAAGTTGCCTGTTGTCCTCTAAATATAGCTTTCTAATCTTATCTGAACTTGAGTAAATGAAAAATACCAAATAAAAACTTCATGTTGTACAAAATCAGTAATATGGTGTACCTAGCAACGGTATCAAGATTCTATTACTATTTGGTAACTTAGTATAATAGACCTCTAAAAAAAACTCGGTATAATAGAGATAAAATTTTATCGATGCATATTGTCTTCATTATGACTTAAAAATAGATATTCAAACCATATTAGAGCGTCACTTGATAAGCACCATATCAATAATTAAAATTATGAACAGAAACACTACTTATTCAAGTCAAATGAGGCATTAGAATCGACAACGCCTAGTTAAAGAGAATAATATCTCATATCGGCAATATCGCATAAGAAGTAGACCATTACTTGATGTGTTGTATTTTCTAAGATGGACAATACTCAATACTGGTGTTATGATTATTTGTGTCTTACAATTGAACATAAGATTCAAGATTTGAAACACATGTCCGATATTTGACTCTATACGGCAGGTATCACTACAGGAAATTGGCTATTTGTCGAGTGTCCAAGTCTTTGCCGAGTTTTCGGACACTCGGTAAAGATATGTTTGCCAAGTGCTAAAATATAAAAAACACTCGGCAAACAAAAATACTCGATAAAAACTTACTTTATCGAGTGTAACAAGAAAAACAGTCGGCAAACTTGATTCTTTGTTGAGTATTTTTGTGGCACCCAGCAAATATGGTATTTGCCGAGTGTTTTTCTCATGACACTCGGCAAAGATTTTGTTTTCCGGGTGTCTTTCTTTTGACACTAGGCAAAGATACATTCAAATTATATTTTGAAACTGTAAATTTATTCAAATCAAAAAAATTTCAATTATAAAGTTGTTGAACTTCTAATGATCTACAACTTACAATTTTTATTTTGATCATTAGTGCATTATTCAAATTGATATATAACATTGTTCATAAAATCCATATGTTTCATATAGTTTCATGAAATTATAAGTGACACATATACGATTTGTGAACAATGTTACTATATCTATATTAGATAATAATAACCAAAATAAAAGTTATAGATAATACAAAGTTATACAATTTTATAGTTTTAACATATTTCAATTTGAATCAATCGTATCAACCGAAAATAAGTTTAAATTTTTCAGACAATGTCTTTGTCAAGTGTCTCTTTTCTGGCACTAGGCAAACAAGGTGTTTACCGAGTGTATTATTTTTAACACTCGGCAAAAATAGTCTTTATCGAGTGCTCGATAAAAAACACTCGACAAAGAGATATAGTATAAGAAGAGTGAGAACGGAGTCTAGTCTCAAATGAAACTATAGTGCAGTGATAGGGAAGTACACACGTGAAGGAGAGGTTCCAGGTTCAAATCCTGCCTGACGCATTTAATGCATAGCGCGCAAAAAAAAAAGCTACGACTTGTGACTTTACCGAGTGTTGGATTTTTTTGATGATATATATTTTGCCGAGTATTAGCTTTATCGAGTGTATTTTAACACTCGACAAAGCCTTTTGTTAGTGTGCGATAAAAAATACTCGAGAAAGAGCGCTTTGTCTAATAAATTTACGTCGAGTGCTTTTTGTCGAGTGTTTAGACCTAAAGAAGAGATTTCTAGTAATGTATTCTGTTGTTGGATAAGGGTACAATATCCGTCCGCACATGCATGACAACCAGCTTTGATAATCATTATATATGTTCAGTAGAGAGCACATGAACGAACTTTTGCTGCACGAAGTAAATTAAGCCACCAAATTTGATATGTTCCCGTTTCTAAAAAAAAACTACCTAATATTTATGAATAATTTAAAGATATGATCAAGTTTTTTGTGCTTGTCACTTGTAATATTTTTTCAAAGGATTCAATGTTTACGAATGAGCTTTACCATTTATTTATATATTTTTTTATCACATTAACATCTAATATAAATATAGTATCCTTTTATAGTAAACTTTATTGTGTAACATATGGTAATAGGTTAGCGACAAATAAATGCATATGACATCCTAGCATGTGTACATATGGATGAGGATCCTCTGTCTTGACTTTAGAGGGCAGTGGTCACTGACATGTGGGCCGAGTCTTTATCGAGCCCATATGTCAGTGTGAAACCATGTAGTAGAAGTCACAGGACCTCTCTCCGTGTACATATGGTACAATTCATACTAGAAAAAAAATTGAAACAATTTCTCCTATTCATGAAAACAATCTAATCAAACAAACTGTGAATGACATATTTTAAAGAGACTTCTCAAAATACGGGAGAGAGAGAGAGAGATAAATGTAATACGCCAGCGTTAGAAACACAAAAGTCAAAAGGTCATGTGAGACATTGTGTTTATTAGTAAATGAAAATATAGGAGTGTCTGTTTAGTAAAAAAAAGGGAACATTGAACATAAAAGAGAAGGAAGCCACCAAAGTGGTTAACGAATAAAAACAGCACCATCAATCAAATTAATAAGTAAAAAAAAGACACTAGCAGATTCAAGAAGATCGAATCTGTTGTATCTCACTCGATACTAACCAATGAAGAACTATGAGAACTCAAGAATAAAATGAAGAGATTATTTCAGCTAGATCGTTGCAACTGCTGTAGGATAAGCAAGGGACACAGATCGAAATAGAGTATTATTTGAGAGAGAGAGAGAGAGAGAGAGAGAGCGAGCTTGGAGCATGGAGAATGGCGGGTGAGCCTGTCTGCTCAGTGAGAAATGAGTCGTTGAGAGAGAGGGAGAGAGGGGAAAACAGTCACATCAACTGCACGAGCTCGTCTTGCCTCACAAAAGTAATGCATGAGAGGTTCCGTCAACTCCTTCTTACGGTGAGACAAGGGTAACAAGTTGACAAATCCACATCTGAAATCAAGTAGCGGGTACGTGGGATGGTTGTGACAAATCCACATCTGAAATCGCACGCGTGCGGCTGAAATAAGAACAGCGACCGCTGATGGTTGTGGGAAATGCAGTCTCCGCCCTCAATCCGTATTTGTTTTCTTGTCATTAGAACAAAGTTCTTAGGTCTAATCAGAACTAAGCATCTTGTGCCTAAACAAGGAAAAAAGAATTCCATCAATTCTGCAACCACTTGTACATGCATTACATGCATATATATATATATATCACCAACGCTAGGTAGCTCACAATGTGAATGAAAAATAATGAAAATATGCAGAGCAGTACTTATTGTGATGGTCAGCATACACGCACACTAGTAGCAGAGTAACTTTTAATCCTTTGTCTATATATCCATGATGCATGAAATCCCGCTAGCGACAGAACCCGGGTAAGGACTAAGGACTACAGTTCAGAATTGTGACGCTAAGCGCTGTCAAATTCTACTGAAATACAACAGAATTAAAAAGAAAAAGTAAAGCAGCGCTTGCTCCCTCCACAGACTACAGTCCATCACACCTCCCCCGCTCATTCAGTAAGGAGCATCGTCATCGTCCTCCACCCGTCTGCAGCGCAGTCCCCTCACATTCCTCTTCCAGAAGACATCTTCATCATCGCAGTTGCCGCCGTCAA
This sequence comes from Eleusine indica, assembly GCA_030378355.1. Lineage (NCBI taxonomy): Eukaryota > Viridiplantae > Streptophyta > Magnoliopsida > Poales > Poaceae > Eleusine > Eleusine indica. The sequence goes on from CM059494.1 coordinate 56,441,438, forward strand.
CTTGTTCCGCATCTCCACGCCTGGCACGCCGAAACGTTCGCTTCAAAGCACGGACTACCTTGTTCTTGACCATCTCTGACCTGGACCGGAGGTGCAGTGCGGCCATCACCTTCCTGGCGCTCCTCGCCATCGCTGGCAGCTGCGTCACAGGTGTGTCCGGCTGCCGACCAATGACATACCCGAACGGGAGCTTCTTGATGATCTTCACCGGAGACGCTGGGGGAGGGCGCCCCAGACTGCCGGTTGGGAAGATGATGGGCAGGTTGAGGCGAAGCGATGGGGGCTCGGTCCAGCCGTCGTCCGTGCTGATGGAGCGTAGCTCGGAGCTGTTCGCAGACACGAACGTGTCCCCGTTGCTCTCCTGATCGCCATCCTTGCTGTTATTTGCTGCATTTTGTTTGGTTGCCCGGGACAGCGACCTGAACGCATTGGAGGTGCGCCACTTGTTCTTCAACAGTTGAAGAAGTCTGGCTACCCTCTTCTTGCTGTCCGGTGGCATGGCTGGGCGGCCAACTTTGGAGCCTTCGATCGACAGCGTGGACACCAGAAGGGGTTTAGATGTGTTACCCCTGCATCATCTCTCACAATTCACTGGAATGGGACTCTCATGCGGTGGTAATACCAAGGATTTGTTTTGTTGGCTGGGTAATTGCAAGGATGATTGCAGATAAAGAGAAAAGATTTGGACCGATCAACTCTAGCATGGTATCTTGCTAGATACTCTCAGCGAAACAGGAAAGAAACTAGATATTGGTTTTCCAGAGATGAGGTTCGTGACAATACGTTGAACGATAAAGCCCTGACATTTATTATTTGGATACAAAAATGGTGACACTTTATATGGTACAACTAGCCCGGATTATGAAATATCCTGTAATTAATTATTTCTATTAAAGGAAATCAGTTTAAATGTAGTGATTCGAATGTAAATGTCTCCCAAATTATGAGTCTTCAACTTCGTTTTAAGTCATCCCAGGTTTTTCGTTTTTGCAAATAAGTCCTTGAATTTCTGTCTTCAACTTCGTTTTAAGTCATCCCAGGTTTTTCCTTTTTGCAAATAAGTCCTTGAATTTCTAGGTACCTCTTTCCTCTTTTCTTTCGTCATTATCCCTGCTTAATAAGTGCTATCACTAGCACAAATCAGTTAGCTATCACAACAATAACAAAGCCTTTTTATCCCAAGCAAGTTGGGGTAGACAATTTTATTTAGAATCTGTAAATCAGCTGAAGAAAACGACAACAACAGTAGAGATAATAATCTGAAGAAGCCTGAAACTCTAACCAACTCTTTGGCCCATGAGCACAACAAAATATTACTAACAAAGTCTGAAAGGTTGTCCTACACTGCTACACATCATACGGTGAGGAAATGACACTATTCAAGTTTACTCTTCTTTGTGACTGAGCAGGCCGGTTACATATATCAAGTGGTCAATATTTGCAGGATTCATGTAAAGTAGAAGAAAAATGCAGGAAAATCAACTGAAACTTTGTTTGTTACATTTCATAGCATGACGTTGTTTGATTTACCTACCTTTACGTCGCCTCATGATGGTTACCTGCACTCTAGGAAAAAAAAAAAGCTGGTTCATCATATTGAAATGAATCCTGGAAGGTGGCAGTAGTGATAAATTAGAGATTACGCAATATAACATCTAAGAAGGTATTATGTACGAAATGAGAATGGTGTTTGAAATCGCGTGAAGAAAAAATAGTGTGAGAATGGTATTTGAATTCCTGTTAAAAAAAGAGCACTTTGAAAATTCAGTTTAACAATCAAAACTGAACATGTTTCCCATTTTGGAGAGATATTAATTATTAACTGTAGAATTATGTGGCCAAAAGAAAAACTACACTAGTCAATATCTGATACGTATGGAAAAATAAAATGAAACCAATGGTAAAAAGAATACCTCTTAATTTGCTTTTGAACACATAGTGTGGTTATGCACATTTAAGTTGAACAATCAGAATATCAATCTATTTTTTTATTGTTGTAACAGATAACACATCATAAATGCAGTTACTGATTTGATTCATTTAGCGTTACAGCCAAGTAAATTATTATCCTACAAAACAGAAATTGATCCAATAGGCTAGAGCAATAGATCCCAGCAAGCAAGCAGGTTAAAAAAAATTCCTTACCAGCAATAGCCTGCTGTTCATTTGGGGGTGACGCTCCTTTGCTTTGCTCGTGAATTTCTGGCTGCACGAGTCCACGAATCAGACCGCACAAATCCATAAATCATAGTACCGTGAACACATGGAAGTGTGGAACGGAAATCTAGAACAGAACGAATTGCAAAATTAGCAACAAATCCTAGACGGGATTGGGTTCGTACCTTCATATTGATGTGCTCGAACCCCAATCCTCTGCCTGGGCGTGCTCCTAAGCCACACCGGCGGCTGCGCGGGAGGGGCCCCGGACACGGCCAAGGATGCAGCTGCCGTGGGGAGAGGGGGCGCAGGCGAGGCAGCTTCTGATCTCCACCGGTGGCTACGGTAACCGCGAGCGACCGCGGATGCAGCGAATCGAGGGACGATGTTGCAGCGGTGGTACACTAGGGTGGTGCGGTGGGGAACTGTTTTGGTGGAAGAGGAAGGAGAGGAAGCGGCGGCCGGTGATGCAGGCCAGCCCATGGCTGAGGCGAGGAAGGCGGCGAGACGGCGGACACCGGGCATGGAGCTTGCGGCGGGCGCAGGCAAGAGGGCTAGGAGCTCCGCTCGGTGCTGGGTTGAGGAGAGGGGCAGCGCTCGCGGAGAAGATAAGGCAATGAACAGTCTACCTACAGTATAGATTCTATATGATTTAAGACTATGCTGTCTTGTTCAACTAAGCAAATAGTGTTGTAGTGGTAAGGCACTTGAGTTCTTAACTACATTTCATAAGTTCGAATCCTATGTGCCCAACGATTTTTGAACCTCAACATTTTTGGCACCCTGCGCAGAGCCTGCTATTCTTTTTTTTTTCTGCACGCGACAGCAATTGACGTGCGCAAAATAAAGTTAACGTGTTTTTTTTCTAATGCATTTTTCTCTACAGAACTTCTAGTTATAACTTTATTTTCAGTGATGAAATATTGATCTCTACATAACTTCCAGTAATAATTTTATTTTCAGTGTGAGATATTGATCTTTACTGCTATGTGTGCATGGTATAAAAAATATTTATCAGTTATTTAAATTTTGTTTTCGTTTCTCAAATAAAAAATGACATGTGGGTCCCCCATGGAACGTGATTCTGTAACCAATCATAACAAGTGGGCCATGTATGATTACAGGATTGTTATAAAATAAGAACGATTCATATTTGTCATAAATTTTATGATATTTATTATTTAAAAATTATGACATTTTTATTTGTCATAATGTATATGTGTGTGTATTTATGACCATTTCGTGGTCAGATTTAATGACGAATCTTTATTTTTGTTATAAAACAAGCTATTTCTTCAAAAACGTCATAAATCATACTAAGTTTATGATGAAGTAGTATGTTGTCATAAGAATTTCATCATAGAAGATCATAATTGGTGTAGTGAGAGATGAAACCCAAATAAACCCAAAAAAGGAGAGATAAAGGAACAAAAGATAAAAGAAAAAAAAGGCAAAAAAAAAAGAGAGACAAAAAGAACAAAAGCTAAAATAAGAAAACGGGTAAGCAAGAAGGAAGAAAAAAAGGATCACGTTTCCAACACGTCTATGCTAGTCTCCAAGCGCTTCTATCCATACTTATCTCCTTAGGCATATCGCACTCCTTCAAGTCTCTCTTAACCGACTCGTCCTAATTCAAGTTAGGTCGACCTCTACCTAAAACTATCATCTCTCTTTAGAACCCCACTACACACTGGCGCCTCCGGAGGCCTCCGTTGAACATGTCCGAACCATCTCAACCGATGTTGAACCAATTTCTCCTCGATAGGTGTCACTCCTATCATGTCTCGGATATCTTCATTCCGTATTTGATCTCTTCTTGTATGCCCGCAAACCAATGTAACATACGCATCTCTGCTACACTCAATTGTTGAACATGTCGTCTTTTCGTAGGCAAACACTTAGCACCATATAACATCGCCGGATGAATTATCGTCCTATAGAATTTACCTTTTAGCTTTTATGGCGCCCTCTTATCGCAGAGGACACCGAAAGCTTGATGCCATTTCAACCAGCCGGCTGAAATTCTATGCCTAACATCTTCATCGATATTGCTGTCCTTTTGTTACATCGATCCTAGATAACGAAATATATCCTTCTTGGCCACCAATTGTCCATCAAGGCTAACGTCTCCATCTTTATGCCTAGTCGCGCGAAACTCGCACATTATATACTTGGTTTTGGTCCTACTAAGTCTGAACCCTTTTGACTCTAATGTGTGCCTCCACAACTCCAACTTCCTATTAACCCCAACCCTACTCTCGTCAACTAACACCACATCATCAGCAAAGAGCATACATCAAAGAGCATCACATTGTATTTTTCATGTGACCTCGTCCATCACCAAAGCAAGGAATTTAAATGGATAAGAATGGCTAGAAATACAGAGATAAACAAAATAGATCATCCTTTCCTAACTTGGTCGAAATCATGAGCAAAAAGTTGACAAAGTTACTTACAATCCACTTAGTTCAAATATGTAGCTTGCCCTCATTCACTCGGCTATGTAGGCATATTTAGACCTTGCTTTTGCTTTAGCTTATGATGAGTCAAAAGAAATTTTCATAAATACAAAGCTCAAAAGTTAAGTGGTAACCAACAAATTCAAGTAATCAACCAATCGATCATCAGAAAGACAAGATAAATAGCATGGGGCACTTTCAATTTGACAATCGACACTAATTTTATTAAAGACAATGCAATAATCCAAACTACATAAAAGACCTTGAAGAAACTCTCAACATGACTCGTGACTCTCTTAATCACACACACAAACTTAAATAAATACTCATTAAGAAAAACAAACAAACTTAAATAAACACTCATTAAGAAAAGTAAATGAGAAACTAGACTCAAAAACACTTAAAAACTATGACTAATGGTAAAGCCCTTCCCCCACACTCAAAATTTGTAATGTCCTCATTGCAAGAGAAGAAACTCAACACACTAATCATGCAGACCATGCCTGTTCAAGACTCGAAAAATTCGTCTTATACTCCTTATGAGAAAAGTGTAGTCCGCTTCATTCATCTCGATTATATCCTGGATTCTGCGGTCCACATCTCTTTGATGCCTGTAAGCATGATCTCTGTCTAGGTACATGCGCTCAATGTTTCTTCGGCAGACAGGACAGCAAGCAGGTGATTGCAGGTTATGATTTTCAATGCTGTAAGGGGAGGCACTACTCAAATTCCTCCGAGCTGATCGGCGCAAAGACTGAGCTGATCGGCGCAGTGGTGTTCTTCCACCATTGCGACTTCCTCCACTTCCCTCTGTATTACCATTAACTCTTTTTGAAGTTCCTGCTGCCCTGTCATTACTGCATTCTGCAAGTGTTTCCCGATTTTTGAACTTAGGACTACCAAAGCTTCTTCGCATATCAAAATCATCACTAAAATCTCCAGGCACACAAGGATCACCGCTTTCCAAAGTTTTCAAATAGTATGACGTATCAAAGTCGCTATCCCGTTCGGAATACTTTTGAATTGGCTTACCCGATAGTCTAGCAGATCTGCGAACCTCTGGTGTAGTCTTACACTTCCTTGCAGCAGGTTTTTCGTCTTCACTTGGCAGAGCCGTCAGATCAATAAATTCAGCCATCTTCAGGTCGTGCCGATCGGCTCCAGTGTCGCGCCGATCGGCGCAGCTAGTAGTTTCCTTCATATTCTCAGCTAACTGCTCTAGATTACGCTCACGGATCACCTTATTTTGCTGTCTTCGTAAAATCTCATCATTAATCTCCTTAGGCGTGCTCCCTCCAGGAACTGCGCGATAGCCATCATCATATATTAAATCTCTAGGTATGAAAGCTAGATCTTCTGCCAATTGGAGTTCAACCTTGCGTTGAAGATCTTTAGCACAAAAGAGACACTTGCAACCCTCAATACAACTGTTCCTATGAATCTTATTTTCTTGAAAACTTTCCCAATCGGTAAGAACCCTGGGAAAGGATTCATCCCTTTTAGCTTGAAGATCCTTCTCCGCATCCCGCTGGTACATAGCTTCTTCGGCTTCCTCTCGCAGCTTGAGTTCATACTTGACCGCAATGTCATGTTCACTATAAAGTCAACACCTATGGAAATTAAAATACATACAAGTCTTTGTTTTACGTTGTTAAGCTCGACCACATGGGGTACTAAGCAATGAAATACACATCTAAAGATTTTAATTCAAATGTGTCGGGTTCTAGGTATACCTTTAGACGTTGTTCGTTCACCGTGTACTTGTTTCTCTTGCCATCCATTGTGATTACCGCTCCCGAAGGTAACACCGTATTCACAAGATAAGGTCCCTCCCATTTGCTTCGCAGTTTGCCTTTACCAAATAATCTGAATCACGAATTAAATAGCAGACCTGATCTCCTTCCTTGAATTCCTTCTTCAAAAGCTTCTTATCGTACCACTTCTTTGTTTTCTCTTTGTATATGGCTGCATTTTCATATGCACGCAATCGCATCTCTTCCAATTCACTTATTTGTATCTTTCTTTTCATGCCGACGGCATCAAGATCCAAATTCATTTCCTTTATAGCCCAATAAGCCTTATGTTTCAATTCCACCGGTAGGTGACACGATTTTCCATAGACGAATTGGTATGGTGTCATACCAATCGATGTCTTGAATGCCGTCCTATATGCCCATAACGCTCCATTAAGCTTCATGGCCCAATCTTTTCCTTCCTTTATAACAATCTTCTGTAGAATTCCCTTTAATTGCTTATTTGAAGTTTCTGCTTGTCCATTCGTCTGGGATGGTAGGCTGTTCCAATTCTATGTTCAACTCCAGATTTGGTCAAAAACCTTGTAAATCATCCATCTATAATTATTATCCTCGGTACTCCGTACCTAGGAAACATCTGCTCCTGAAGTATACTCCTTGATTCTCTTGTAGTATTAGCCTTGCATGCCATTGCTTCGACCCACTTGGAGACATAATCAACGGCGACCAATATGTACTCGAAACCATGAGAATTCACAAAGGGTCCTATAAAATCCATACCCTAAACATCAAAGATATCGACTTGAAGATTGTACTTAAGAGGCATTGCATTCCTACTGTTAACATTCCCTATTCGTTGGCATTGAGCATATGTTGCAACATACCTTTTTGCATCTTCATGCATAGTAGGCCAATAGAATCCACTCGCCCATACCTTTGCCTATGTTCTGAAGTAGCCATAGTGTCCCCCATAATCCGAAGAATGACATTTTGCTAAAATGCTCGCTCGTTCTTCTCTGGGTACACCTCTCCGTACTGCTCCATCCTCGCAATACCTATACAAGTATGGGTCAGCCCATATAAATTTTCTCATTTCACTCTTAACTCTTTTCCTTGTGTTCTTGTTCATCAGGTCAGTTTGTCCCTTGAAACCTTTGATAATATCCATCACCTAGTTCTCTCTACGATCAAATGTGGAAAACAACTGGTCTTGTCGCATTTTATCTCTTATTGGCTCAGTTGATGATGATTCAAGACGAGATAAATGATCTGCTACAGAATTTTCTACTCCTTTCTTATCTCTTATCTCCAAATCAAATTCTTGCAGCATCAATACCCATCGCATTAACCGAGGCTCAGACTCCTTCTTTGAAACCAAGTATCTTATAGCAGCATAATCAGTATATACAATCACCTTAAAATTTAGAATGTAGGATCTAAACTTCTCAAAAGCAAATATAACAGCTAACATCTCTTTCTCAGTTGTTGTATAATTGATCTGCGCCTCATTCAAAGTTTTGCTAGCATAATAAATAGCATGCACTTTACCTTCCTTCCGTTGTCCAAGAATAGCTCCAACTGCATAGTCACTTGCATCACACATAATTTCAAAAGGTAAACTCCAATCAGGTGGCTGCATAATGGGTGTAGAGCATAGAGCTTCCTTTAATCTTCTGAAGGCCAAGAGTCTTTCCTCGTCCTTGACAAATTCTGTATCTTGCTTTAACAATTCTATCAGGGGTTTAGCAATCTTCGAATAATCCTTAACAAATCTGTGATAGAAGTTGGCATGTCCAAGAAAACTCCTCAAAGTTGTAAGATCAGTAGGGGGAGGTAATTTCTCAACTGTAGATACCTTTGCCTTATCAACCTCTATCCCTCTTTTAGATATGACATGGCCAAGTACTATCCCTTCTGTTACCATGAAGTGACACTTCTCCCAATTAAGAACTAAGTCGCATTCAACACACCTTTTCAAAACCTTCTCCAAATTCTCCAAACAGCTATCAAAATCAGCACCATGTACGGAGAAGTCATCCATAAATACCTCCATAATATCTTCTATGAATTCAGCGAATATTGCATTCATCCATCTTTGAAATATCACAGGCGCGTTGCAAAAACCAAATGGCAACCTTCTATATGCATATGTCCCAAAAGAACAAGTAAAAGTAGTTTTCTGCTGATCTTCTGGTCTTACCGGTATTTGAAAGAAACCACTATATCTATCTAAATAACAAAAGTATGAATTCTTTGCTAACCTTTCAAGCATCTCGTCAATGAACGGAAGAGGATAGTGATCTTTCTTCGTCACCTTGTTCAAACTTCTATAATTTATGCACATTCTCCATCCAGTTACAGTCCTTTGAGGGATCAACTCATTGTTCTCGTTAGGCACTACTGTCAACCCTCCTTTCTTGGGTACACAATGCACTAGACCAACCCATTCACTATCAACAACAGGGTAGATCATACCTGCATTAAGCAGCTTCAAAATCTCCTTTTTAACCACTGGCTTCATTGATTCCTTCAACCTTCGCATCCCTTCAACCACTGGTTTAGTATTCTCCTCCAAGTTAATATTGTGGGTGCAAAATGCGGGGTTGATTCCCTTGATGTCATCCAATGTGTAACCAATAGCTTTCTTATACTTTTTGAGCATAGCGAGAAGCCTCTCTATTTTTTCTTTCGTTAGGACGTTGTTCACAATAACTGGATATGTTCTATTCTTTCCTAGATATTCATAGTGTATACTCACAATCGGCGCTGGCAATATACTCGTCAGTTCCGCGCATTATGTGGTCCAGTGGGTCTCCCATATCCATCCCTATCCTCTCATCTTCCTCTGGGCAGAATTCCTGGTTGAGCCGATCGGCGCAAGCGCCACGCCAATCGGCGCTGGCAGTATACTCGTCAGTTCTGCGCATGATGTGGTCCAGTGGGTCTCCCATATCCATCCCTATCCTCTTGTCTTCCTCTGGGCAGAATTCCTGATAGTAAGAAGAGTCTTGATGAGACGGATCAATAAATTGAAATCGCACTTCTTCCTCTCCCAGGTGTAGCGTAATTTGACCTTTCCCAGCATCCAGAACAGCTTGTACTAATCTTAAGAATTGCCTTCCCAGAATGATATCTTCAACCCCAGTTTCTTTATTGTCTAGAACAAAGAAATCTACCAGCATTGTTTTCGAGCTAATCTCAATTTCGACATTCTTGATCACTCCCAGTGGCTTGGTCTTCCTACCATCCGCCATGATCAGCTCAAGTTCAGTCCCCATCAGCCGCTGTTGAGTTGCATAAGGCATGCTCATGAATGCATCGTAAGTCATCAAGCTAACACGGGAACCAAAGTCATACAAGGCTTTCGGAAATTTCTTCCCCGATATCTCATATGGTATGTACGGTTCTTCTTTTTCCTCTTCAGTGAGACCTACAGCATACAGACCGCATAATCCTTCATAGGGGGATGGCTCAAAGCAACTGTCTAGCAATCTCTTCGCTTGTTTCATCTCTGTTCCATCAAGCTCTATATCATCCTTGTAAAGCTTCCCTAAAACTCTCCTAATAATCTCTTGATCGAAAACTACTGACTTGAGGCGATACTCGGGAAATTATACTCAATTCCGGCTTCAGAGGTGTCTTGCGGACTGAAGGATCTTCTCATATTGAGCAACTCGTGAGAAAATAAATGGGAATCCAGTCCATTGGATCAAATTCGTCAAGTGGTTTAGCATTCGCCAATGTTCTATCCCCCTTTGGTTTAGCAAAGTTCCCTTGCTACTTGACGGAGTTGTCAGGGTCGTCGCGACTGCGCCGAAAATGGCTCAGAGACTGCGCCGATCGGCACACACATCAGATCCACAAAGGCGGGTCCGACGGGCTTTATTTCTTCGAATTGCTCCGAAGTAATCATTGATCTACTCTCGGACATCAAGATCTGTTCAGCTGGCGACTCTTCCTTCTGCATAACTTCTGGACATTGCTGATTTGGTTCTAGATATTCTTTCCAATGTTTGTGCACGGCTTCATTCTCGGTAGTTTTGCCTAACAATTCGATCCCTGCCTTGGCTGTCAATCTCAGAAAACTTCCTGTGGCCGATCCGTCCAAATGCATCCTCGATGCCTTGTTTATGGCCATGTAGAAGGTTTGAGCGCACATATTCTCATCAATCCTGAGGTCAGGTCCTTCTTTCAACAATGTTTGAAAATGCGTCCAGGCTTCCACGAGAGATTCTTCATCTTCTTGTAAGAAGTTCACCACTTCCCTTCTCAACTTCTGCGCCTTTGGCAAAGGAAAATAGTGGAGACAAAAATTTCCAACTAACTCACTCCACTTACCTTTTGCTTCTCGAGATGCTACCCTGTGCCACTCTTTGGATTTTCCTCCCAAAGAGAATGGGAAAAGCAGCCACCTGTAAAGATCCCGAGGCACTCCTTTATGATGGAATGTTTGGCAAAGTGCCTCCAAATCTTGTAAGTGAGTATACGGGTTCTCCTCTTTTGCTCCAAAGAACTTGTTTGCTTTAGCCATGCTAATGATAATGGGGTTCAACACATACGAGGAGGTCGTGGCCTTCTCATCTGAGGATTGAGGCACTAGCACGTCTGGAGATGGTAGAGAAAGTTCCCTGATCGTCAGAGAAGGTCCTGTCGTACTCATCCTGAAAATTCACACAAAACACAAAAATGAAAACAACTAGAAAAGAGAGGATTAGACGTTAGTAAAATATTATAGTAAAAGATCTGGCTTGTTCCCCGGCAACGGCGCCAGAAAAAGTAGCTTGTTGGTCATAATTACGCACCCACTTATATACCGCAAGAGGACGGTGTATAGTCGTAGCTCTTTTTCCCTCAAAGTATTCCAAGGTTATTGAATCCATAGGGAACGAGTAGGGGTGGCAATAAAACTCGTAACTCGATAGCTCGCTCGATCGGAGACGATCTCAGCTCGACTCGACTCGGCTTGTTCTAATTTCAAACGAGCTGAGCTAATTTATTAGCTCGTTATATTAACGAGCCAGCTCGAGCGGACTCGTGAGCTGGCTCACGAGCCTAACGAGCCGTGTAATGTTTAAAATTAAAGCCTACCTATGGCTATGAATCATGGTCTAGCCTATTACAAGTCAACTTAACGGTATAAGTACAAACCCTAAACATATAAAGATAGTAATAACCTACTCTTGGTGAGTTAGAGTGGCGAACTTGAAGTTGAAGCACTATTATTTTTCTCTTATATAGCTTATAATGAATACTTAGTTATAAAATTTATGTGAATGTATATTCTTCCTATAAAAACATATATTTTAGACTAAGATCGATGAACATATGAATAAGTAATGTTTGATTTACATCTTAAATATATTTGATGGTTTAAAATATATGGTACTTTTACATGATGTATGTTATTTTTTTGTTTTCTATTGATGACTAAAATAATATTTTTTTTAAGTAAAGCTCAATGAGCCATAATGAGCTAGCTCGTGAGCATAATGAGCCGAGCCGAGCTACAATATTAACTCATTAGTATAATGAGCCAAGCTGAGCTAGCTCGCTATACTAATAAGCTATAGCAAGCTGGTCGCGAGCTGAGCCGAGCCGGCTCGACAGCCAGCCCTAGGAACGAGCAGAACTAATACTATTAAAGGGTTACTAACAAATTGCAATGGGTTGGTTGGTGTGAATGATGACGGTGAGAAAGTGGAAGGTGAATGTTATTGAAGAGGTAACAGGATGATGAAGGATTCTCTCCCTAGGATTGGTTCACTAGCATGCAACCTTATTCTTATCAACTCGAGTGATGACTCTAATATTCTACAAGACATGGTGGTTTCGTTCACCCCGGCTGTCACTACAGAGGCTATTAGCTCCCTACTGGTTTCTTGCACTATGTAATGGGCAAAAGTGTATTGGCCGATACACTAATGAAAGTGATAGATAGATATGCAATAAAGTTCATCACATAGATTAAATTCATCGAGAGAGTATCAACAAGTATGAGAGTTACATGACCAGATCCCTGCACCAGAGAAGAGAATATGAGATTACTCACTCATCCTTCTGCTAGACATTGCAGAGGGGTGAGAAGTAGCGCTGGAACGCGCATGAGCCGATCGGCGCAAGCGTCGTGCCGATCGGTGCGACCTCCCTTCTGGTGGATCTCGTCGGTGTTGACCAACCTTCGCCGCTAATATCCTAGAACCCTAGTTCTAATAATTGATTTGTCGCGATTGTCGACTCTCCTGGTTTTCCCTTGGCTCTTGATAATTATCTTCCTATTATACTCGATGGGATTAGGTCAAATTCCACCGACTCTAACTCATACTGGGCTGGGCCTTCGTCTTTCCTGGACCGGATCGTTTTTTCGTTATCTTCTCCTGCTGTGCCGATCGGCACAGGCCCGTGTCGATCGGCGCGGCTCTGCATCTGGCCCATCTTCGTTACTCTTTAGTTCTTTATCCATAATTACCTTGTTTTACACCTGTTTCTTGTGATTACATCCAAAACAGAACAACTACAAATATATGCAAATATGGGGTTAATTGTTAGTCCAAACCACCAAATTAAGACGCAAAACATCCCTTTTTGGTAGATAAAATGGGCGTCTAGAAACCACCAACACCCCTGTATAAACTCTGAATACTCATACCAATCTTTATGACTACGTTATTATTAACAATCATATAGTTATGCTATAGCCTTCCTTTGGTAGAACTATAAATGACAAGCTATTGGAGCAATCCAATAGTGAAATGCTACGATGGTATTATTCGTGCGCTTGCAGATTTTACTATCATGACACTAAAGTTCATCTTTATAATTGTATCTAGCACTATTGCCAGGGATGATTATATTGATGTAACTAAGCAATTGTCAACAGACATTTCTGGCGCCGTGTTGGGAATAGTAATATTTCTAGTGCAACGTTAAGAAATGTCAACAAGCATTTTTGGCGCCGTTGCCGGGAAAGGCATAGATAAATATTAATTGAATAGATCAAAGTCATAACAAATTATAATAAAGGTGAAGGTACAAGAGCCATACCAATACTTCTATGACTTGGGAGACTTGAGCAAGGCTCCTCCTACACTAAATGATGTGGACAAGGGTTCCCGATCTTCCGAAAGGTTCTTGGTAAGTTGATTTGGTCGGAGGCGACACACAAATCGATCCGGCTTCAGAACAGCACGTTCTAAACCCCGCAATCGCAGCACGACGTCCCCTCTGGTTATCAACCGTCCAAAGACGATTGACCTCGCCGAGAAGGCTAATCCCTGCCTATGAATCAAGAACACAAGCAAGAATAATGAAGAATGCAACACAATTGCAGATGTATGATTAAACTCTCGAAGTTGGGGTCTCACAAACCGATGAACGGCGACACTGTTTATGAACAGAATTGATCTAAGCAAAACCCAAAATTGGAGGAGTGTTGTGTGTATCCATAGGAGTGATGTCCTCATCATCCTCCCCCTCTTGAAGTGGAGTCGTCCTCGACTCGAGCTCATCCTCTTCTCCCAAGTATGGTTTCAAATCTGAAATATTAAAAGTAGGACTAACCCCGAACTCAGGAGGCAACTCAAGTTTGTATGCATTATCATTAATCTTCTCCATTATTTTAAATGGACCATCAGCTCTAGGCATTAGTTTAGACTTTCTCAATTCTGGAAACCTATCCTTCCTTAAGTGTAACCACACTAAATCTCCTACATCAAGCTTTACTTCCTTTCTACCCTTACTACCAGCAATTTTATACTTTTTATTCATCTTTTCAATGCTAAGTCTAGTGGTCTCATGCATTTGCAAAATAAATTCAGCACGCTCCTTAGCATCAACATGAACTCTCTCATTAATAGGTAGAGGAAGTATATCAAGTGGAGTACGGGGATCAAAACCATACACTACCTTGAATGGACTTACCTTGGTAGTAGAATGTGTTGCCCGATTATAAGCAAACTCAACATGAGGTAAGCATTCTTCACAACCTCAGTTTGTCCATCAGTTTGTGGATGACAAGTTGTAGAAAATAGCAACTTTGTACCCAACTTATTCCAAAGCGTGCGCCAAAAATGACTCAAAAATTTTGCATCACGATATGAAACAATAGTAGAAGGCATACCATGCAAACGTACAATTTCTTTGAAAAAAAGATCAGCAATATAACTAGCATCATCAGTTTTATGACATGGTATAAAGTGTGCCATCTTGGAAAAACGATCCACAACAACAAAAATGCTATCGCTCCCCCTCTTAGTCCTAGGCAGTCCTAAAATAAAGTCCATAGAAATATTCGCCCAAGGAATAGAAGGAACAGGAAGTGGCATGTATAACCCATGTGGATTCAATCGAGACTTAGCTTTTTGACATGTAGTGCAGCGAGTAACAAAACGCTCAACATCTTTCCACATCCTTGGCTAAAAGAAGTGTGTGGCCAAAATATCCTCTGTCTTCTTAGCACCAAAATGACCCGTCAATCCACCTCCATGCGCCTCCTGCAACAACAAAAGACGAACGGAACCAACTGGAATGCATAGGCGATTAGCTCTAAACAAGAAACCATCATTCAACACAAATTTGTGCCAAGCACGACCTTCTTTACAGTGCAGAAATACATCTTTAAAATCAACATCAGCAACATATTGTTCTTTAATTGCCTCAAGTCCAAAAATTCTACAATCAAGTTGAGACAACAAAGTATATCGCCTAGATAAAGCATCAGCAATCACATTATCCTTCCCTTTCTTATGTTTAATAATATAAGGAAAAGACTCAATAAACTCAACCCGTTTAGCATGTCTACGGTTCAAATTGCATTGAGAACGAATATACTTAAGTGATTCATGATCAGAATGAATAACAAATTCTTTGGGCAACAAATAATGACGCCACGTCTCTAAAGAACGTACAAGTGCATATAGTTCCTTATCATACGTGGAATAATTCAAAACAGGCCCAGTAATTTTCTCACTAAAGTATGCAACAGGTTTACCATCTTGCATCAAAACACCACCAATGCCTATACCACTAGCATCACATTTAAGCTCAAAAGTCTTATCAAAATTGGGTAATTGCAGCAATGGTGCATGTGTAAGTTTGTTCTTCAAAGCATCAAAAGACTCATGATGTACCTTACCAAAATAGAAGTCAACGCCCTTCTTTGTCAACTCATGCAATGGTGCAGCAATGGTGCTGAAATCTTTGACAAAGCGGCGGTAGAAACCTGCAAGACCAAAAAAACTCCTCACATGTGTGATAGTTTTTGGTACAGGCCAACTCTTTATGGCTTCAATCTTCGCCTCATCCACCTCAATTCCCTGTGGAGTCACAACATAGCCAAGAAAAGAGACTCGATCCGTGCAAAAGGTGCACTTCTCAAGGTTACCAAATAAACGTGCAACTCGCAAAGCATCAAAAACAGCACGTAAATGAATCATATGATCATCCATGGATTTGCTATAAATCAAGATATCATCAAAGTAAACAACCACAAATTTGTCAATAAAAGGTCTTAAAACCTCATTCATCAAACGCATGAAAGTACTGGGTGCATTAGTCAACCCAAAAGGCATTACTAACCACTCATACAACCCGAATTTGGTTTTGAAAGCTGTTTTCTATTCATCTCCAAGTTTCATTCTAATTTGATGGTAGCCACTACGCAAATCAATTTTAGTGAAAATTATAGCACCACATAACTCATCAAGCATGTCGTCTAGCCTAGGAATAGGATGACAATACCTAATAGTAATGTTATTAATGGCTCTACAATCTACACACATACGCCAAGAACCATCTTTCTTAGGAACCAAAAGTACAGGAACAGCACAAGGACTAAGTGATTGACGAACATACCCACGATCCAAAAGGTCTTGGACTTGTTGTTGTATCTCCTTAGTCTCCTCAGGGTTGGTCCTGTAAGCAGCACGGTTTGGTAAAGTAGCACCAGGAATCAAATCAATTTGATGCTCAATCCCTCTCAAAAATGGCAATCCCGGCGGTATCTCAGCTCGGAAAACATCCTCATACTCCTGCAAAAGGTTAGTGACAGCAGGAGGCAAAGCACTAGAAGCAATATCACCAAGCGAAAACAAGGCTTGTTTGCATATCAAAGCATAGCAAATATCATCAGTAGAAATTTCAGCAAGCTCAGATTTTGTGGCAAGACATGAACGACCTTGTAATTTAATTGCAGCACCCTTAGAACTTGAAGAATCATTAACATTACTTGGTGTAGAAGCAAAATTAACAGGTTGCTGAATTTCAGGGCTTTTATTTTTCAAACTAGCAGCTCGTTCTAAATCAGCTTGTACAATTTCAGCAGGGGTCATTGGTAACAAAGTAATTTTAGTTCCTTTATGCATAAAAGTGTACTTATTACTTTTACCATGGTGTACATCATCATTATCAAATTCCCAAGGTCTACCCAATAAAAGTGAACAAGCTTGCATGGGTACAACATCACAATCAATAGAATCCACATAGGAACCAATGGAAAAAGGAACTCTTCAAGTTTGTATTACCTTAGCTTTTCCAGAGTCATTTAACCACTGAATGTAGTATGGATGTGGATGTGGGCGTGTGGTCAAATCAAGCTTCTTAACCACATCAGAACTCACCAAATTGTTGCAGCTTCCTCCATCAATGATGACACGTGCTCAACTGTTCTTGATGACGAAGAAAATCTGGAACAAGTTATGTCGCTGCATCATCTCGGGCTGCTGGATTTGTGTGCTAAGCACACACTGCACAATAATATTCATGTAGCCCGTGGTATCTCCGCCTCCAAGGACGAGATCACCGCTGGTGGCAGCGATATCCTCCTCCTCATCCTCCACATCGGAGGTGCTCATGTAACCGCCATCATCTGTCGCCACATATGCCCGCCTACTTGGGCAATCTTTCTGCACATGGCCAAGACCATGGCAGCAGTGGCACTAAATCCCTGTAGTGCGTCCCGTCGAAGCAACAGAGGAGGCACTACTAGCCGGTACCTGCACAGAATTTTTACCTGAGCGCGTAGAAGGGGCAGGGGCTGATCTTGGTGCTGCAGAAACAACACTAGCTGGTGGGGGCGGCCGGAAAGATGGCTTGGGCAGCCCCGAAGTCCCCGTCGGCCGTGGTGGGTAGAAATTCCTGGACTTGCTGTACTCCTCAAAAGCCTGGAAAAGTCCTTGTGATTCTTTCTCTGCAAGCATAGCATACTGGAAACATTGGTTGAGTATATAAAATTCTTTATAATCAAGGATGTCCTGAATTTCTTTTCTCAAACCAGAATAAAAGCGGCAAATCTGATCCTCTTTTTCAACCACAGCACAACGAATCAAACCCTTCTGAAGCTCACTAAAATACTCCTGAACAGTTTTATCTCCTTGATCTAAACGCTGCAGTTTATTATGAATTTCTCTATAAAAAGAAGGAGGAACAAAACGATCACGCATTTCTACCTTAAGTTCTTCCCAAGTAGTAGGCAAATCGGTTTCAGCAGCTAGACCACTCCACCAAACAATAGCAAAGTCCTTAAACTCACTAGTGGCTTGTCTAACTCTATGTTGTTCAGGAACAAGGTGGGCATTAAATTTTTGTTCTACCGTCATTTCCCAATCAAGGTAAGCATCACCATCGTACTGACCCGAAAACGAAGGAATTGAAAACTTAATTTTAGCATACGGGTCATCTGGAGCATGGATACCTTGTGTGCGACGGTTGTGGTTGTGGAAACCACCCATACCTTGAGGGTTACGTTGCAAACGACGTCGTAACCTTGTGGTCCTTGTAGCTGACCTATCGACAGTGCCATCAGCCTTATACACCGTTGCTTCATCATGATCGTCTTCAACGTCGTTGTTGGTGTTGGTGTTGGTGTTGGTGTTGGTGTTGGTGTTGTTGTTGGTTTTGTGAGCGGTCTCCAATTCAACAACCTGATCGGTTAGCTTAGAGACTCTCTTATCCAACCGCTGAATGCTTTCTCCCAGGTGAAGCTTGGTGACGGCGTCGGTGACGGCGTCGGTGACGGCCCTGGTGATCGTCTCTGCCAAATCACTCTGAACCGCCTGCAAAGCCTTCTGTAACTGACTTTGGCTCACGCACTCATCCAATTTTGAGGGTGAAGCACCCTCTCTATCGCTCCCTGACATCAGAACACCAAAACATTAAACAAAAAGTGAAGGTTATCCCTACAAAACTACTAAGCAATGGTGCCTCTCAACACAGCAAAAGAAAGCTTCTTGTAAAGCCCTTACAAAGTTCTGAAAACAACAAAGCGAAGGATACCAGGGAGAAGTGTTCCACGATTGGAAGGTTTACAAAATAACCAATGTGATGTCCAGAAGAAGTATGTAGAGCTAGGAAGGCCAAATATATATATGTGAGTGACACACAAATCAAAAACAGATAGTAATGCTGAATAAGTGTCCAAGTAACTTGTCCCTAGTTGCTGGTCTAACTATGTCCTAGAACAGTAGTGATAGCAAAGAAGAAACAAGGAGATCAAGGCACACAGTCGATAACAGGGGGCTAAGTGTAAAACAGCCAAACTCAGAAATTCCAGGGGGCTAGATGGAGCACTAGTAGGAATCCCAAATTTCTTTTTTTTTGATATTTTTTTCCAACTCACTAGCAATGGGGGAGAAACCATAAAAAATTTTAGTTCAAATAGAGCTAGGACGTGGCCTATGGAAAATCTTGAAGTTTCAGAAAACGTCGGGTTTCAACTTGAATGAATTTTTTCTTTATCTTCCCGATTTTTTTGAATTTTTTGACGAGGGCACACAGGGCGTAAAAATTTGTCAAGAATCTCCTGTAAAAATTTCAGCCAAAACGAACAACCGACCGAAAAGTTATGCCTGTTTTACCGAAGGGGTGTCGGAATCGGTTACGAAGAACCCGGGGGTTTGAGTGAAACCCGAGTTGGGCTTGAGGTCGGGTAGGGATTTTTTTGGCGAGGTGGATGCAGCGGAAAGTGGAATTTGTGAAAAGTAGTCCGAGGTGGTGAGGGTGGGTTTAGGGTGGGATTAGGGTGGGCGTGTTGATCAATCAACCCTAGCACACAAAGCCGACAAAACCGAGGATGGTGAAGGGGATGGCGGCTAGGGTTGCAAGGGAAACACTACTGACGACAAAAACACAAACTAAACCAGCGACTAAACAAGAACTAGGGCACAAACTCAACACTACGGACTCTGAAATTGAAATATGCAAAGGCTAAACATGTGGTTATGCGCGGGGAAAAAAAAATTTTGGTATTTTCTGTGGATGATAGGAAGAACACAAAAACAAAACTAAAGGGTAGTGCGAACCTGACGGTGCACCTGAAGCTCTGATTACCACTTGATGTGGACAAGGGTTCCCGATCTTCCGAAAGGTTCTTGGTAAGTTGATTTGGTCGGAGGCGACACACAAATCGATCCGGCTTCAGAACAGCACGTTCTAAACCCCGCAATCGCAGCACGACGTCCCCTCTGGTTATCAACCGTCCAAAGACGATTGACCTCGCCGAGAAGGCTAATCCCGGCCTGCGAATCAAGAACACAAGCAAGAACAATGAAGAATGCAACACAATTGCAGATGTATGATTAAACTCTCGAAGTTGGGGTCTCACAAACCGATGAACGGCGACACTGTTTATGAACAGAATTGATCTAAGTAAAACCCAAAATTCGAGTAGTGTTGTGTGTATCCATAGGAGTGATGTCCTCATCACTAAACTCCACTAGAACTAGGAAACTACTAAATGAAAGAGGGAAATGAATAACTCTGAGAGTGTGTGTTGAAGTGAAGCTCTCCCCTTCTATTTATAGGGGCCATAAGTCGGTACTGGAGAGTAACCGCCATGTACCGATGTTCCTAAAGGGCTGAGGAGTTGACTCGTGGAAACTCGATCGAAAAGGGCTCAGGACCAGGTCGGCTGACCTCCCCCTTGGTCGCC
Source organism: Eleusine indica (assembly GCA_030378355.1). Lineage (NCBI taxonomy): Eukaryota > Viridiplantae > Streptophyta > Magnoliopsida > Poales > Poaceae > Eleusine > Eleusine indica. The sequence continues at coordinate 56,461,729 of CM059494.1, forward strand.
CGACCAGGGAGTGGGGCCTCTGGCCCTATGCTTCCTCGAGGTGGCAGACAGGTGGGTCCTCTTGTGTTTTGAGTCGGTGTTCTCCAGAGAAATCCTATGCAGACACGTATGCAATCCGAGGGAAGTCCAGTTGGCACCGTCTCATTGATTGGAACGATGTTTCCCGGATTATGCTCCATTTCTCCACTTCTTTTGTATCAAATCCCTGCATGCACATAATTCTCCAAGGACAAGTGGAATCTTATTATTCCTAACTAACATGCAGGTATGAAATCCTAAGTCTTCCTACATTTATAGGTATATTGACGGTCAAAATTGGTATTTAACGATCATCAACAAGTACCAGAAAACGACTTCTTTCTTCTTGACTCGCCATATCTTACGGCGACCTCCAGTCTAGAGACTCTGCCCCTTCTGTACTCTTGGCATTCACCGTACCTTATGGTAACTTAACCTTCACACCATACGGTGATACCCACATACCTGCGTGTACAAGAGCATTTCTCGATGGACCTATGGCGATCTCGTCATACCTTATGTTAACTTGTCTCGAAGCTGAAACTTGTTGTCCTCTGGACTCGTCTCCAAGCTTCCAAACCTTGACCAATCCTTCTCCACTGCCATTTTAAGTGTCCTACAACTTTACTTGAGCATCCCAACACTCTAACCCAAGAGAAGCCTAAGAGAATGACTAATAGTCCGGTTTTTCCTATGGAGTCAAGCCTACACACTAGCCAAGTGATCACACACACTTGTACCTAGCTATCCTTAGCCTTGATCCATCTCCATCATCGCGACTCTCCATCAAGATCTCCATAGCACTCCACTGAGTCCTCCATTGATCATTGTTGATGGTCCTTAAATGCTAAATCTGACCGTCAAATCCTTACATAAATAACATAAAAGGAATAAACAACATAGTGATAGCAGTTTATTACTAATAATTTTTACAAGCGTTGGTGAATATTTGTATGCAGGTATAAAAGGCCAAAATATGAAGAAAAAAACATGACGAAACACCCTATCGGCCGATCACCAGTGTGAAACAGCCATTTTCACCGGCTGACAGGGTCGTTTACGGCTGAAATAAGCACCCGGCCGATAGGGTCATTTACAGTCATTTTCATCGGTCGATAGGGTCGGTTACGGCTGAAATCAGGACCCAGCCGACATGGTTGTTTAAGGCTGAAATCAGCCACCCGGCTGATCAACCGGAATCATTGTTCGGCTGATCATCCGACCCGGCTGATTCTGTAAAACACTCCATCATGATGCCGTTTTCTCCTCCCGGACCAAAAGTGATGAATATGGCTAAGGAAAGAAGGCCGACAAGTGGCCTAACCAGGAGGGGTCAAAGGGCGACCCGGAGGAGGTTAGCACACGGCCAAGGCCACCGCCCGACCAACCTTGCCGCCCAGCATGGACCGCCGCTGGCCTAGGTCGCCGCCCAGCCTACCTTGCTGCCCGGCCTCGGGTTACCACCCGGGGTTGCCTGCCCATAAGGCCCAAGAAGCCTACCGCCCGCCAAAGGAGGGAGTCGGTGGAAACCAACCCACCAACCGCCTTTAGGACAAGATCTGAGCCATTGGAAGAGAGTCGGTCAGGAACCAACCCAATCTAACGGCCACCCGACCTACCCCGCCGCCCGGCACACGTGGCCGCCCGGCATGGCCCGCCACCCGACGGACTAACTTTGGCCAACCAACTCTACTTCACCTACAAGTACCCTCTGCCTACTATATTCTTGTTGTCCTTGGACGGATTAGGATAGGAGATTAGATACACACGTTCCCTGTGCATTCGATACCTTGGAATACTCTTAGATGAAGTGCTATAGCGGTATCCGTGCACTTGCGAATTTGTCTATGATCGTAAGAAATACCAACAAGCATTTCTTGCGTCGTTGTCGGGGAACGGTTGTTGTTCCATCTTCAAACCTTGTTCGTCCTCGTATCTTTTTGCCTTTCTTTATTTCTTTCCCCATTTCAACAATGGGGCAACCTACTATCCAATCCTTTTCTGCTCCAAAGGGAGAGTTCTTTGAGCCACCGTCGTCCGTGGACCCAATTCATACATCTGGCTATGAACTTCGCCCTGGCTTTATAGCCATGGTTCGGGAGCAATACTTTCCTGGCTTAGATAGTGAAAACCCATACCATCACCTACGAGAATTTGAGCAACTATGTTCGTCCCTTTCTATAAAGAGCATGACACAAGAAACTCTAAAGTGGAAATTGTTTCCCTTTTCCCTCATGGAGAGGGCAAAACAATGGTACACTCGTACTGTCGGGAGTGTAAACAGTGATTGGGAAGAACTTTGAGATAAATTTTGTCTCGCTTTCTTCCCTACGTCCTGTATTGTCTCCCTTCATATGGAAATTCTCGGTTTTTTCAAGAATGAGGAGTCTTTAGGAGCAGCCTGGGCTAGGCATAATTTGCTATCCAAATCCAGACCCAACCTTGCCATTCCCGACACGATGTTGCTACAACATTTTCGTGAAGGTTTGAACAAGGAAGCTGCCCTATACCTCGACATTGCCGCCGAAGGATCGTTCGTCCACAAGGCCATGATGGAAGGAAGAGAAATCCTAGACCGTATTCTAGAAAACACTTCTTTCCTTTCTGATCATGCCGAACCCCTCCAGGAGGAAGCCAAGTCGAGCCATAAGGAACCCTTAATAGCCGAATCCAAACCCATTCCTTGCATACCCTAAGATTCAACCATTGAGCCCTCACCCAAACCGGGAACACCTAGGGAAGAAGAAATTCAACCCTCAGAATTCCCATTTGACTTTGAGGAAGAGCTTTTTGAAGATTATGGAAACACCTCAAAGTATTGTTGCCAAAACAAACCCCTGACTCTCGTCTCTCCTCCTGAGCCACTTGAAGAGGCATTCCTCCAAGAGACGGTGAAGGAGTTAACTTCAATTATGAGCAACAAATGGTTGCGAGAAGTTGAGCTATCCTCTAAAGTAATTCAAATTTGCTCTCTCTCTTCAACCATTCGATGCGACATTAGAGGAGTCATGGCGGAAGTTCTTTATAATCCCACTGTTGGTGCCAACATAGTTTCTAGTGCCTTTGCACTTGACATTTTGGGCGATACACCATTGGCACCGACAAGTAAATCCTTCAAGAGACCCTATGGCCCTATTTTAGAAGGATGCGGGATTTTGCAAGATGTGACCGTAAGGCACGCAAACATCAAGGCTGTCCTAGACTTCCATGTCTTTGACATTCAGGATTTTGATGTCTTAATCGGACAGCCCATTGAGAAATTACTCATGGATGTACCAACGCTTGGAAGTCTCGATGTAAAACTCAGGGGGAAAAAGTTTTCTATCCCGATCTCCCGTCGAGGAACTCCCTACTAGATCCTTCCCCCGAGGAAGAACCAATCGAGGAAGTAATGGCTATTCTCCCTCTTGATTCCCCTGAACCCCTTCTAGAAAGAGATGCTAAAGAGTTTATCCAAGAGAAGGATGAGTTTTAGGACACAATTGAGCTACCCATTGAAGAACCACCATCATGACCTTCGATTGAGCTTAAGCCCTTGCCTTCTGGCCTACGCTATGCTTTCCTAAATGGCGACCTGCAAGCCCCAATTATCATAAGTGACAAATTATCTGAGGAAGAAACTGCTAAAGTTTAGCCATCCTAGAAAAGCATCGTTCTGTCCTAGGCTACTCACTCCAAGACCTTAAGGGAATTAGTCCTGCTCTTTGCACCCATCACATTCCCATTGATCCTGATAGCACACCTTCTAGAGAGCCTCAGAGGAGGCTAAATAATGCAATGAGAGAGGTTGTTAAGAAGGAGGTCTTGAAACTTTTGCATGCCAGGATACTTTATCCTGTTTCCCATAGTGAGTGGGTTAGCCCTGTGCAAGTAGTGCCTAAGAAGGGAGGCATGACGGTCGTTAGAAATGATAGAAATAAGTTGATCCCTCAATGCACCGTCATGGGATGGAGGATGTGCATCAACTATCGGAGGCTCAACAAGGCACCAAAAAAGGATCATTTCCCGCTGCCCTTCATTTTTGAAATGTTGGAGCGTCTTGCCAACAATTCCTTCTTTTGTTTCCTTGATGGGTACTCTGGTTACCATCAAATTCCCATCCATCTCAATTTTCAAAGTAAGACTACCTTCATCAGCCCTTATGGAACCTATGCCTATCGGAGAATGTCATTCGGGTTGTGTAATGCACTCGCTTCGTTCCAAATGTGCATGATGTCTATATTCTCTGACATGATCGAAGAAATCATGGAAGTCTTCATGGATGATTTCTCTGTTTATGGGAAAACTTTTGATCATTGTCTTGAGAACCTAGATAGGGTCTTACAAAGATGCCAGGAAAAGGACTTGGTACTTAATTGGGAAAAGTGCCACTTTATGGTCCGAGAGGGCATCGTTTTAGGACACCTTGTGTCTGAGAGGGGTATTGAGGTGGATAGAGCTAAGATTGAGGTCATAGAAAGGCTTCCACCTCCGATTAATGTTAATGGGATCCGTAGTTTCTTAGGACATGTGGGGTTTTATCGGTGTTTTATCAAGGACTTTTCTCAGATCGCCAGACCCCTCACTAGTCTTTTGGCTAAGGATGCTCTCTTTGATTTCGATGATGAGTGCCTATATTTCTTTAATATCCTTAAGAAGGCACTCATCTCAGCTCCAATCATTCAACCCCCCGATTCGACGCTGCCTTTCGAAATCATGTGTGATGCTAGTGACTATGCTGTTGGGGCTGTCCTTAGCCAAACCAAAGATAAGAAGCATCACGCCATAGCCTACGCTAGCAAGACCTTGACAGGAGCACATCTTAATTATGCCACTACAGAAAAAAGCTCCTTGCCGTTGTTTTTGCTATCGATAAGTTTAGGTCATACTTAGTAGGAGCAAAGGTTATCGTTCACACTGATCATGCCGCTTTAAAATACCTGCTCACTAAGAAAGATGCTAAACCTAGGCTAATAAGATGGATTCTTCTACTCCAAGAATTTGACCTCGAAATTAGAGATAAGAAAGGAGTAGAGAATTCTATTATGGATCATTTGTCACATATGCAAGTGACTAACATGTAAGAAATTTCGATAAATGACTTCCTCCATGATGACATGCTACTGCAAGTGATGGACTCCAACTCCTGGTATGCAGACATTGTGAATTTCATTGTTTCAGGGTATGTACCACCAGGGGAGAACAAGAAGAAGCTCATCTATGAGAGTCGACGTCACGTGTGGGACGACTCGTACCTCTACAGAGTATGTGCTGACGGGTTGCTAAGGAGATGTGCCCCTAGAATCAAAGGCACCTAGATAATCGAGAAATGCCATGCATCTCCATATGGAGGCCACTTTGGTGTATTCTGCACCCGAGCAAAAATCTGGCAGAGTGGATTCTTCTGCCCAATAATGTATGAAGACACAAAAGAATTCATCCGAAGATGTCAGAATTGCCAGAAGCATGGAGGGATTACTGCTCGCACCGCAATGCCCCTAACATACAACCTTCAGGTGGAATTATTCGATGTATGGGGCATTGACTTCATGGGACCATTTTCAAAGTCCTATGTTTGTGAGTACATCTTGGTGGCCGTTGAGTATGTATCCAAGTGGGTAGAAGCAATGCCATGCAGAGCTGCCGACTCCAAGCATGCCTAGAGAATGTTCCACGAGATCATCTTTCCTCGTTTGGAACACCACGGATGGTGATAAGTGATGGAGGGTCTCATTTCATTGATAAGACCTTCCAGAACTTCTTAAGAGAGCTTGGAGTAAGGCACAACATTACAACTCCATACCACCCTCAGACAAGCGGGCAGGTAGAAACTTCAAATAAACAAATTAAGAACATCTTGCAAAAGACCATGAATGAGATCGGGAGTGGATGGAATATGAAGCTACCAGATGCACTTTGGGCATATAGGACAGCATACCAAACACCGATTGGTATGTCTTACTTCTAGCTCATATATGGAAAAACATGTCATCTACCAGTCGAGCTAGAACATAGAGCACATTGGGCCATCCGGAAATGGAACATGGACTTTAGGGAGGCCGGGAGACATAGAAAAATGCAGCTGTCCAAGTTAGAGTAATGGAGAGAGAAGGCTTACCATAGTGCCAAGATTTACAAGGATAGAATCAAAAGATGGCACGACCGAAGGATCGAGCCTAAGGAGTTCAAGCTAGGTGACAAGGTGTTGCTCTTCAACTCCAGAGTCAAGTTGTTCGGCCACGGGAAGCTTCGGAGTAAATGGAAAGGACCATTCACCATCATTAATGTTGCATCGCATGGAGCAATCACACTCCAAGATAACGGAGGGAACCAGTTTAAGGTAAATGGTCATCGTTTAAAAGTCTTCCTAGAGCCAGATGACAACCAAGGTAAGGAGGTAGATGTGATCAATTTAACTGATTTCAATGCTCTACCCTAGCATTCCTCTCTATATTTCTTTTTCATGTGAATAAATTAAGACTCCCTAGTCCTAGACCCGGTAGAGTCCTTTTTGTTTCCATAATCTTTTGTTTGTTTTGAATAAAAACCAGCCAGGTACAAGAACAAGTATGGGGGAGGTCTCTCAGGCTCTTTGATGTGCAAACAAAAGAGGTCAACATCATGAAAAAGAGTGTGGCGGCCAGGCACAACCCAGCTTCCACCCTCTTCACTATGACGGTTTGCACACTCAATCCCTTCACCTCACTGTTTTGCGAGTTAAAATTATTTCCTCTTGAATTAATCATAAAAATTTAACTCAAAAACTAATATGAATCTTCTAGAACCCTCATTTTATACCATGCTTCTATTTGGTTAGCTTGCATGCTCCTTATTCCTAGTTCATAACCTATTGCTTGTTAACTATATCTCTAGGAAAGCATGTCACCTAGGTAGTTGATTTATGAGATATGGTTTGACGAAATGAATCCTGCTCTTATGCATGATGTGCTTGGGAATTTCCCTAAAAAAAATTACAATCAATAGCTTGACTCCCCAATGATTATATCTTCCTACCAAGGCCATATGATGAACTCATTTAAAACCTTATGTATATGTTGCTTGTTGTCTTGTTGAACTTTGTCAAATTATTGTGACTCCTGTGAGTTACTCTTTATGACTTTTTGATCAAGATTATGTGCACACCACTTTGCTAATACTTCTTCACTGGAAGTTAGCACTACCATATCCATCATCTATATGCTAAATCTTCTACACTAGAAGATAGCATGTCCATATCAATCATCCATCCATCGAATAAATTACTCCATCATATTTTGATGAACTCCCTCTCCAAATATCCTTATGAAAGAAACATGGGCTATTCAAAAAAAAAAGAAAAAAAGAAAAAAGAATAAAAAGTGAGAGAAAAAGAATTAGCCCATGTTCTCAAATGCCTATCAAATAGAAGGGAGGTAGCATTTCAAGGTGTATACACATACCATCCATGTTCCATTCACGTATCCACATGTGCACATGCTTGATCAAAAGTTCATGAATTGTTCTCCATGGATCCGGTTTTTGACTTAGTGATATATGAGACAGAAGCATGCCTCTCTTTTATCCCTACCTTGAGTTCTACATAAAGCCATATTTAGAAGTAGGATGAAAAGAGGCATTGTCAAATGCCCTGGTGAGAAACCATACACATTGAGCGATTTGAGAAAATCATTTATGGAGTACAACTTTGAATTGTTTTGAAAATATTTTCAAAAAAAAACCCAAGTTACACAACAAAACGAGTGAAGATGACTGGAGTCAAGACCGTTCCATTCCTCAACCACCCAAGGTAACATGATAGATACTTTAAAAGTTCATGGGTACAGATATGACATGGAATAATTTGCATGCTAGCATCATACCAATTGGAGTTATGATCCACCTTAGTCTTCAACCTATACTCGAGGACGAGCAAAGGCTAAGTGTGGGCGAGTTTGTTGACGATCCTCAAATGCTAAATCTGACCGTCAAATCCTTGCATAAATAACATAAAAGGAATAATCAACATAGTGGTAGCAGTTTATTACTAACAATTTTCACAAGTATTGGTGAATATTTCTATGCAGGTATAAAAGGCCAAAATATGCAAAAAAAAAAAAACACAACAAAACACCCCGTCGGCCGATCACCACTGTGAAACAGCTATTTTCACCGGCTGACACGGTCGTTTACGGCTGAAATCAGCACCCGGCCGACAGGGTCGTTTACAGCCATTTTCACCGGCCGACAGGGTCGGTTACGGCTGAAATCAGGACCCGGCCGACATGGTCGTTTAAGGCTGAAATCAGCCACCCGACTGATCAACCAGAATCATTGTTCAGCTGATCATCCGACCCAGCCGATTCTACAAAACACTCCAGCATGATGTCGTTTTCTCCTCCCGGACCAAAAGTGATGAAATATGACTAAGGAAAGAAGGCCGACAAGTGGCCTAACCGGGAGAGTTCAAGGGGCAACCAGGAGGGGGTTGGCACACGGCCAAGGCCACTGTCCGGCCAACCTTGCCGCTCGGCATGGGTCACTGCCTGGCCTACCTTGCTGCCCGGCCTCGGGTTACCACCCGGGGTTGCCTGCCCATAAGGCCCAAGAAGCCTACCGCCCGCCAAAGGAGGGAGTCGGTGGAAACCAACCCAACAACCGCCTTTGGGACAAGATCCGAGCCATTGGAAGAGAGTCGGTCGGGAACCGGCCCAATCTAACGGCCGCCCGGCCTACCCCGCAGCCCGCCGGTGCATGCCGCCCGGCATACCCGGCCGCCCGGCACACGTGGTCGCCCGGCGGACCGACTTTGGCCAACTGACTCTACTTCACCTACAAGTACCCTCTGCCTACCATATTCTTGTTGTCCTTGGATGGATTGGGATAGGAGATTAGATACACATGTTCCTTGTGAATTCGATACCTTGGAATCATCTTAGGTGATGTGCTACAGCGGTATCCGTGCGCTTGCGGATTTGTCTATGATCGTAAGAAATACCAACAATCATCAAGGCGACATTCACCATGTTCATGTTTGAGTTGATAGATAGATAGATCCATCATACACAACACTCAAGTAGATGTTAATCACATTTCATGTTTGTCATCCAATCACCAAAACATTCATACCTTTTGGGGTGATCCACAATGGTCATGAAGCTTACACAAGCCTCTTGCTTGCCCTTCACCTTCGCACATGGTACATCGCAATCGAGTCTTACCTAACCTTCATTGCCTTTCCATGCAACACTACTTTGTATCCAACATTAAAATATATCCATATTATCTTTTTTGACCACCACAATTATATTTTACATTCCATACTGAGACATGGTTCATTCTTCTTGAAATAGTTATTATAAATCCATGATCCAATGATAAAATAATATCCTTCCTTGCATTCACCTTTATCATCACTTGATATATATTAACTCATGAATCTCATCTTGTAGTTCTTGTCATCATATTCACATTACCATTTTGATATATGGACACGATCAGCTTTTCCATGTTGTTCTCAACACTTGCTATCAATTTTCTTATACGATGCCAAAGCTTGACTCTCTTGCTTGATGCTAGAACACAACTAAACATGCAAACCCGAACTCATACAAAAGGTTAGTTCCAACATGCATTGTCATCTATCACCAAAACAAATGATCAATTTAAAGCCTAGACACCTAGACCTTTCACTTACGAGTCCCATAATAGTCTGCCAATCCTTATTTGCACACGTCCTCTAGGTAGGGTGATACAAATACTAGCTGAACATGGGAGGTAAAAGGTTTGAACCTTCGCCACTATATAACTCTCTACATCCTATATATAGATAACTCAACATTCCTATATAAAATAGGGTCTAGATTAGGATGTATCCAGTTGTAGACTAACATATAGTTTAATACAAAACCTTCCTTTGCGTGGGTCAATTTTTTTTCTTTTTATTTTTTTCTCCCAAACCAACCTTCCCTTTTCTAATTCATGGGCTCCATACCTTCCTTTTTTTTTTCTCCGCATCCTCTTCCTTCAGATCTAGATCGGGATCACGCCATAGACCACGCCCGCTTCATTGGAGGATGCTGCCCCCATAGGACTCAACCCTACACCGCCATGCTATCCCACCAGAGGACCATCGCCCATGCTCCAGCGGGAGGCTCGCCACCCCCATGCTACCGCTTGCGTCTTTAGGCCAGAGGATGTGGCGGGATGGCTCTGTCCGCCATCAGAGAACGTTGATGCAACGCTGACACAGAAAGAGAAGGGATTGGCTAAGGTTAGTTCAAAAATCTCAAATTTGACTTGAAATTTCTCGAGCACGAGTTATTGAAACTGCTGCAAGTGGAGTGAGTCACCCCCAAAATTGAGTTGAAACATTTATGAAATATGTTGAAACTTTTGAATATTATTTGAATCTTTCAAAAGTTGAAACCATTTCATTTGTTTGTTTGTTTTTATTTGCATTCTCTAATTTGCTTTGTTTTCATGTTTTTACCTTTTGATTTTGCCAAAGATGATAAGAGAGAAAGTCTTATGATACCGAGCATTATGTATTTAGTTTGTGCCCTAGCGCGAAATAGATGCCTCAGGTTCAATGAGGGCCCTCTCTTTCTTCTTTCTCATATCGTTTTGAATATGTTAATTTTGATATATTTGATATATTTTTTTAGTACCAAGCAAACTTAGAGATATAGCATACCAATTACTCCCCATCCCACAGCCTAGGGCGGGTACCGGACTTAATGCTAATTATTATGATTACTCTGTCAATATACATGCTAATTAGTTATGCGATAAATTTATAAAAGATGACCTTATGTAATTACCTTAAAAGTTATAATTTCATTAATTTTCAGTAATTTATTTGGAGTAATCTTAAGGCTATTTGTTTAAATTTTAGATTCAATTCTATAACTTTTAAATTTTAGATTATAGAATAGAGAATGTGAAAAGGTGAAGACCAAAATCTAATAGTTGTTTTATCTGAATTCTACAATCCAGTTTTAACTCATTTGTTATACTATGGTTTTATATAAATATGTGTGGCATGATAGGATAAAGCTAGTTTTTGGTTGGATTGTTGAATTGTAAAATATGAAGTAGAATCAAAAGATAACCTTTTTGTTTTAAAATTCTAGAACCAAAGCTGAAGCCCGAAATGAGGAGTCCTTTTGGCTTTTTATACTTAGAGCATCTCTAAAAACTCCCCAAAAAATTGACTCTAAAAGAGTATTTTTAGTTGCAATCCAAAAATTATTTAGGAAATTTTTTCTTATCTTCTCTAACAGTTCTTCCTAAAAATAGATCAAAAAAGCTTTTAATGGGACATGTCACTATGTCAGCATCTAGGGCCACAACGATATTAATTCTCTTGTAAATAGAAGGATTGGGACCCCCAAATTTCTCCTTGTTTCTAGCTACAAATAAGGTGAATTTCAGAAAAGAATAAATTTGTGTTGTTTTAGGGAGTTGTTGAAGATCGTTTTTTAGATTAATTTTCAATAATTTGATTTAGAAAGAGTTAATGGGGTTCTTTTATGTTCTTAGGTAAGGAAAATAAATAAATAATTATCGAAGTTGACCTATAAAAGCACAAAAATAAGGAAGAAACATAGGGTCTGTTTGTTTCCTGAGCAGATTAATTAATCTAGATTATAGTGCTAGATTATTTAATCTAAATTATTTAAGTTAAATTAATTAATCTGAAAGAGATGTTTGTTTCTAGATTATTTAAGCTAGATTAAGTTATTTTTAATGTAAAAATACTAACTTAACATGGTTGGTGGGTCTTTTTCAAAATAATTCAAAAAAACATATTTGTAGCAGATTATTGAATTGTAATAATCTACCTTCTAAATTAATTAATTAGGTCTAATAATCTATCTTATTTATTTGCTTACTAAATTAATTAAGCTAAATTAATTAATCTGAATGGATTATAAACTGAAATAAACATGGTCATACTTTAGTCATCAGGGTCATAACTTGTTGTACTCCTGCGAGCGCATTGTCCTTTCAACGCAGAGCCAGTTCTGGTTTCAAACTAACGGACAGGAGGACCCACCGGGGAATTGAGGATGTTTCAAACTCACATCTATGACACGTGGGACCACCTCCAATCCCGTGCGGAACTTCTTGGCCCCACCACCGCCGTGGGTCGCGTCTCCGTCGAGGCATTGACCCCTCCACCACGACACAAATCCATCCCCGTCCTCCGTCCCTCCCTCCCTACCCACCCCGGCGAAAATCCGCCCCAAAATCAAGTGCCCGCCCCGCCGCCCGCACGAATCACGGTGCACCGCCATGGCTTCCTCCCGGAACCCCGACGCCCCGGTGGCGCCGCCGCCTGCAGCGGAGCCTCCAGAGGCGCAGGCCTCGAACCCTAGCATCCCCCCCGGCGACCCGCCGTCGCCGGAGATGGAGGCCACGGCGGAGGCCCTCACGCGGGAGGAGGTGCTCCGCCGCCGGCGGCGCCGCGCTGCACGGCTTGCCGGCGTATACCGCCGGCTCTACTGGGCCATGGCCGAGGAGGTGCGCGCCAAGCACCGCCAGTACGTCTGGGACCTCGGCCGGAGCCCGCTCGAGTCCGAGCAGCCTCCGCCGCCCCCCGGGGCAGTGGTGTTTCCCGGGAACGGCGAGGCCCCGAAGCCGACCCCGGTGCCGAGGCGGAAGAAGTGCGGGTTCACCGGGTGCAAGGTGCGGGCCATGGCCATGACCAGGTTCTGCCACTCCCACATCCTCTCCGACCCCAAACAGGCGCTCTACAAGCCTTGCACCTACGTGATGAAGAGGTTCGTATTTTGAATGCTATCCTCATTCATTTTACTCAATTCGGAGGCCGTCCTGGTGGATCTTATCCCTGTTAGGGTTCCCGATTCAGCCATCTGGATCTAAAAATCTAGCCGTCCGGGATTAGTGTTCGGTGTTCCTGCAAAGGGTTATAGCCTGGTTTTGTTTGGATCTTTGTTTCCCATGCTTCTCTGGATATATGTTCTAGATAACTTCCGTTGCTAGTGCAGACGGTGTCCTGTTTGTTGGTTCTGATTTATCAGGCATGGGGCACCTTTTTGAATTTTATTTGTGCAATCAATACAGCAAGATTGAGCACAGGACTGGTTGGCTGCAATGTTGATTGCTTCTTTACTCATCTTGGATGTGCATTACCGCACGGATAAATGTTTGAGTTAATAAAGGTGTTATTCAAATTTGTTCAAGTTCCCCACTGCACGGGATTATGGATAGTTTATGTCGTGCTGCAAAGAACTGGTCGTAATGAACGCGCAGAACCTTGCTTTTAGCAGCAAGCGCACCATTGGCTCTTAGTGCAGTTTAAAATTATTATACATCCTTCCAGTCTTCTCATCATGCTACAGGATGACTGTTGCTTCGTTCATGGAATTGGTCCCGGCAAACTCCAGATAGCCTGTGCTTGTGCCCAGAGAGCTTTTCCCTTATTATAAACAACACGTTTTCAAAACACCTCATACCTAGCCTGTATACACAGCACCTTGGTGCCAGGTGCCATGCTCCCAAGTAGTCTTCCAAAGCGATTACCTAGTCATGCTTTGTGCCACCCAGCTCCCTGTCTAATGCTTTCTAAAACACTGCAGTACATTTAGGTCCAAGAAGTCAGGGGCCTTGATCGTTCTACACCTAATGTTTTGGTGCTAATGTGGACATAAGGGTGTAAATAAGATTTATCATCTGTGTTTGCATGGTGCCAGTGTTCCAGCTATATTCAGCTGAGTGATAGGCTGATGTTTGCCATAATTTATGTTTTATAAATAATGGGATCAAAACCTCAAGTTGTTTTCTTCTCTAATTTTCAATGGAGCAGATCCTGCCCCCTCATTGTTTGATTAATTATGCCTGAAAAGGCATCCTTTGCCTTATGAACTAGGCCATATGAGAAAAACACAGAGGACCCAATTCAGTGTCTTGTTATTCTCTTCTTCGGGACATAAGATTCTTGTAGATCTTGGATTCTATCTGGTGGCAGTCCGTCTCGGCTGTGCTAGTGGTCGCCGAATAGGTGGAGTAAGATCTCATTGGGAAGGCACAAAACCATTTCCAAAGGCAGAAATCTCATGTCACTAGGTCTCTTGATGTGAAGTTCCCAGTTGTATTATCACCATATATTGGGCTCCTCCGGCTGAAATGTCAAGGTGTTCAAATCTTTTATTATAACCATATATTGGGCTCCTCCGGCTGAAATGTCAAGGTGTTCAAATCTTTTATTAGAATTCTAAATGTAGAAAGTGATCTGGAATTTAGTTGTGTTCTTACTAATGACATCCACTTTTTTATTTTCCTTCCAATGGGTCATCAATAAACTTTCTCTGATGGTAAACTAAAACGTTCCATTGCATAATATTGTTTGGTCGGAAGAAATTAAGGATATTTTCAATGTTTTAGAGAGTTACTATAATATTCTCGTTTTCCATCTAATAGATTTGATTTATCTCACCACTTTAAGAATGTCAATTTCGGACATACGCTATGTTACAATGTTACGATGGATTTGTGGTCACACAAGAAGAGATCATATCTGAAACGATGACATACGGGAGAGATCAGGGGTAGCACTAGTGAGCAGAAGCTTGTACAACATCCTTTGAGATGGTCTGGACATGTCCAATGGAGACCAGAAGAGGCACCGGCGCGGAGCGGGGTAATAAGACGACCAAATAATGTGAAGGAATGCAGATGAAGAGCTTACTTGACATGGGAGGAGTCCATGAAACGAGACTTGAAGGATTGGATTGTCGTCAATGAGCTAGCCATGGATAGGAGAGCGTGGAAGTTAGCAATTCCTACACATGCCAGAGCCTTGATGCTTTGTTTTTCCTCTTTTCTTTAATTTAGTTTTATATCGCCCTTTTCCCACCTCTTTTCTTCTTTTCCTTATTCTCTTTTATTTCCTCTCTTTTCTCTACCTTCTATTTGGTTTTAAATTGTTCTTTTCCCACATCTATTCTTCTTTGCCTTCTTTCTTTTGTTTGTTTGTTTGCTCTTGTGCTTTGGTTTTTCGGTGTTTCATCTCTACCCTACCCTACCCCAACTTGCTTGGGATTATTGACTTTGTTGTTGTTGTACTTTAAGGATGTGCATTTGTTCGTTACTTTGTTTATTTTGGTCAGATTTATATGGCTGCCTACTTAGATTCAAAATGTTGTGCTTGTCACTTTTACTTAAAATCACCAATGAACCAAGTTAAGATTTTTAATTAGTTTACGGAATTATGGACGTAGTGTCTAATAGTATTGAATCTTTTTTGGCATACAAATTTTCAGTAACTACATTGTTGGTAGTGTTCTGCTTTGCTTAATTATATGGCTTTAGTTGTCCAGGGTGCTTACAAGTTCTTATGTGATTGTCATTAACCTAGGTGTGTTTTGAAAGATTTCTTTCCACTAATTGGGTTAAATTAAACTTGAATCTGCTAACATTTTTCTTAACCTTATATGCAGTGGGATACAGACTGGGCAACCAGCCACCTGTGGCAGACCCATCATTAAATCTGCAGTTCCCTCCCTCTGCTATGTTCACTTCCAAAGAAATCAAAAGAACATTGCACAAGCTTATAAGAAGGTGGGTTTTAACCCACCCCCTACAGGCAAGATCACCCCGAAGTTCAGCCTTTTGGTTGCTGAATGTGTTCGCCAGATCCAAGACAAAAGGAGGCAATCACTGAATGGTGCAGTACAACCGAGATGTCCTAAAGATGAAAAAGTTGACTGAGATATTCCTTGATACCTATGGATGTGTTTTGTTGATCTGTGTCCCTTTGTGAGGTCCAGTGGATGCAACCTTACTCTGTTTACCGGTTGTCTGATTGCCTTGGTGAGCACCCGGGTCCTGTGGTAGGCTGAGCTTGTGCAAACTTCCCACAGCCTGGCCTGATGGAAACACGAGGGGTGGGCCTAGCAGGGCTGGCAGATATGCTTCTTGCCAGATGCTGGACCTGGGCTTGGGCACGCCACATCTGGTCCGCTACCGGCTCCCACCCAGCTGAGACATCTAGACATGGCGTTCCCTGGTAAATGCCACCAAGGGTATCTAGCTGCCGAGATCCATCCCAGTTGCTTGGATCTCTTGGCCTGGGATGTTTTCAATAAATAGCTTCTGGATAGGGCTTCCGGATACATAGCATGCTTTTTCGTTCTTGTTCATGCTGATTAGTTTTGCAAATCATTATGTTTTTCTTTTGATATTCCTTTTATGCTGATGCTGTCATCAGTTCTCTTGAGCTTACCAAATTTACTAGCAATTTTTTTGTTTCATTAAACACGGTGTAAAAATGATTTGCATAGGGCATGATTTACAGAGCTGGAATGTACAGTAGTTTTCTTGAGGCGATTGCTCATGATGGTCCTTGCAATTATACGCCCCTTCTTACTTTTCCAACTGTTGTTTGTTATAGTTCAGCTTTGTGCTGTGCAGGGCTGCAAAAAGATTAGTTGGTCTGACATGGCGACAAATACTCGCATTGTTCCTGTAACCATTTGGTTTGTTCATTTAATAATTATTAACAGCTGTAGCAGCCAACCGCGCGTTGAACCTTATTATATTAAAAATTTGGAATGATAGTTGTTTGTTCATTTTGCTTTTATGACCTAAAGAAGTATTTTCTCCATTGTAAATTATAACTACTTTAGGGATTCAAATTCATCCCAAGTTGTAAGCATTTGGAGTGCTCCGGTGGGGCCCATCTGTCACTCGCCCAGCTTGATACTAGTGAGCTCGGCCGTTGTCTCAACGATTCTTCTCTCAATCTTGCGCTTCCTCATGTGAACCAGCACAAGCACATGACCTCGCCACAGCCTGCTTGATTTTTCTCTAAATCCGGCGCCTCCTCCAAACCTGACGAGGGAATGCTATCTTGCTGCCCACTCATCCCTGACAAGCATCTGCTCATCGATGCGTAGAGGATGTGGACGGTGTCGGCGGAGACTTGCTCGATGGCGAAGTCAGAAAGAGCCTCCCCTCTGGTTCTTGGGCGACGACAATGGCAACCACTCCAACCTGTCGCCCTTCCTCCGTGTGACGGTGACCACTCCGGCATTGTCCTCCTCGCGTCAATGGACGGTCATTGATGAGGGCAGTACAATCTTCTGGTTTCTCTGTTGTTTTTATCTTGAGTTCTAGAAATGCTTATAAATTGGGATGGACGAAATAGCTATTGATAACTGTTTTTTTTTCTTCACCCAATTATTAACCTACCTACTTTGTGAAAGCTAGAAATTAGATCTGCTTCTTTCCATGGCTAAATAAAAGTGTATTATGCAGTTGGGTACAGAGTGGGCAAGCTTAACTTTAGTTTCTAAAGTTTATCAAGTTTCAATTGGTAAACATTGCTCTTTTTATATGCCCATGACCCTGAGCATAACAACTATCCTATTCCAATCGACACTGGTTTGAACTTCAAAGAACGAATTCAAATCTTACTGTGGCGCTAGAGAAGTCTTGCTCTATACCCCTAAACCCTAAATAATTCATGAATTTTCTAAATATTTTTGACGTAATTTTATATTTTCATAGTTAAAACACTACTACGTAGTTTTATATTTTCAGCTATGTTGATACTCCTGTCAAATATTTTTCACGTAGTGGATGTTAAAATGGTCGGTCACTTTTGAAATATCGAATAAATGCACGTGAGTATTAAAAACTCTGAATTTTCTATTTTATCAAGTGAAGAAAGGATGATCTTTTTGGAACTGCAAATTTTGTTTTGGTTAACGATAACAGTCCGTGAATTATCATTTTTTAAAACTGTAAAGTCTGAAGTCTGAATACACGCTCTGCCTATGCTGGCAGGCACGAATAGCTGTTTTATGTCTTAACCCATTAAAGATAACATTTGAAAATAAAACCGCTCATAAAAAAAAAATTCAGCGTCTAACCTCCCGCGACATCATTGTCTCGGTATAACTAAATCCTTGACGTGACAGCCCATTTAGTCCTGCCAAGGTCCGTGGCATGAGTAGTAATAAAGGAGTTAGATGTTGGAAACATAGCTGCACGTTGGTCAATATCAACATTATGTTCAATTATGTTAGACACAAAACAAATCAACTCCATATTTATCGTGGAGGATGACGATGAAACTGGGTGTGCTGAGTTGGCGCTGATAGTTCAATGAAATCTGGAACAAAGAAAAAAAAAAGGGCTTTGTACCATGAGATTGGAGCATGACGACATACTGGCTACTGCAGTGCATGACGACATACTGGCTACTGCAGTGTTGGATCTAATACTTTATTTATGTACAAAAGCGACTGGCTGCTTGTGGTTAATACAGTGTTACTTTGGAATAGTTTAATGATGCACATGGAGTCGGTGGAAAGGGCCTACCCCTAGGAATGCGAATGTCTACCTCCAAAGATGTGAGAGACCTCGAAGCGGACTACTGCACATTTCATTCTTCCCCGGTTCGAACTAAAGCCAGCAACCACCTACTGCATGTTTGTTTTCCTAAACAGCCTGAACTCTCTTTTATGCAACGAGGACAAAGAAAGGGAGCTGATTATGTCCAGTTAGTTGTACTTGGGCTTTCCTCCTGGGGCAAGCAGCGCCTATTGGACACGTCTTGAGAAATCTTGGGTTCTTTTGTCACACATTTGGGTTCGGTTTTGCTGTGCGTTGCCAGTGGTCGTATTGGAGGCATGGGCTACACTTTTTGAAGGCCGGGTGTTACTTTTTTGTTGTTTTATCTTATGGAAATTCCATCTAGATGTAGTTCCAGAACACGGAAATACTACTATCTGCCCGTTTTCCCTTTGTACTGCCAATAATATGACATGGGTGCAGCGAAACTCTTATCTGATAGTACCATGTCTATTCTCTGCGGCTTTCACCTCTGGTAATATTCTTGTGTTTCAAACAAGAACTGAGTAAGAAGTTAAGAACTAAACGAGTTCATCACGGGGTTGAATCTGAATAAAAAAAAAGGCACTTTAAACACCCTTTTTCTAGTCCGGACCAGTTTGGCCGACAAGTAAACATAGGGTGTGCTCCTTTTCTGGGCACTAATTTTAGATCACTCTCATCGAATATTAGGATATTTATTAGAAGTATTAAATATAAATTAATGATAAAATTCAGTTTATAATTCACCCATGAAATAACGAGAAGAATCTCTTAAATCTAATTAGATCATAATTAGATAATATGATGCTACAGTAAATATCTTCTAATAATGACTTAATTAAGATTAATAGATTTGTCTTGTAAATTAGCATCCAACTATATAATTAATTTTATATTTAGTTTATATTTAATCACCATATTTAGCATTTAAATAATTGACATGACAACATTATAGAAAACGAACACACCTATAAGCTCTGTAGCACTGGAGATGGACGTCGAGCCGCAAACGCACCTGAAAACGGGTAGAAACTGTCTGAAAAATACCAGATTGAGGAGACGCACATGTTATTCTTTAAAGCCTGCCAAAATTCCATTATCCCCAGTAACTGTGCCAGTGGCATCTTACAAGTCATACCTCGCTAGAAGTTGTTACTGCCCACAGAGAGCAGAATATCTTTGCTGTTGAGAAGCAATGAGGTCTGGATTTCCCCTTTGATTTTTTGACAGAAAAAAAAGTAGAGTTGATCTGTGCTTCCCCCAGAAGAAAGCAGCATCAGATGCAAGGGGTGAAGCCAAAGGCTGGCACACATTCCCCATCTATCCCCTTTCTGCTTTTCTTGTTCCTCCAATCCAACCCAATTCTTGCACGCCCACGCACTCCAGGAATCTCCACCGGGAGGTATATAAGCGCATGGGTTTATCTCTTGTTTGCATCAGGGATCAAGAAAGGGTTAGGTGCACAATACTAGTAAATTAATTAGCAGCCTTGTTGGTCCTGAGGCGTTGAGCAGCTGGATCTGTCCATGCAAATGCCGTTCTGTCTGTGGGACCGCAACAAGGCGCCGCCGACGCCGGAGAACCACGTCGCAATCAATGGCACGGTGGTCGTCTCCTGCCACTTGGGGCTGTCGGTGCCGGGGAAGACGACCACGCTTCGCCTCTTCAGTAGCACGCAGATCGATCATAGTAAGTGCAATTAAAGTTGCAGCGCGCGCTCTGTTTTCACCGCCACTGTGTGTGTGACTGAAACTCTGTTTTTTTTTTTTGTTGTTGTAAAATCAAAACTGTGTAGACACGGGGAAGGGCCGGCTGAGCGCTGAGGCGCCGCTGCGTGGCGGGAAGAAGACGAAGCACGGGCCCGGGAAGACGAGCACGATGACGTACCAGGTGACCTTGTTCGTGGACCCCGACTTCGGCACGCCGGGGGCCGTGGTGGTCAAGAACGGGCTCAAGAACGACCAGTTCTTCCTGCGGCACGTTCAGCTGGAGCTCGCCGAGGACCGCAGCATCCACTTTGAGTGCAACTCCTGGGTCTACCCCTACAAGAAGACCAACTCCGACCGTGTCTTCTTCGTCAACACGGTCAGCAGTACTAGTGATTAATAATCAAGCTTTTATTTATTTAGGTTGTTATTATTACTACTGCTCTTTGTCTCAAAAAAAAAAAAACACCATTATTGCTCTGTTGATCACAGAGCTACCTGCCGGACAAGACACCAGAGACGCTGCGTCTTCTCCGCGACGAGGAGCTCCGGAGCTTGCGCGGAAATGGCCGCGGGGAACGCAAGGACTGGGAGCGCATCTACGACTACGACTACTACAACGACCTGGGCAACCCGGAGAAGGAGGACCACGCCCGGCCCGTGCTGGGCGGCACGGCCAGTTTCCCGTACCCGCGCCGCTGCCGCACGGGCCGCCCGGTCTTCAAGAAAGACGGCGTGACGGAGACGCGGAAGCACGTGATCAACCTGGACTTCTACATCCCGCCGGACGAGCGGTTCAGCCCCACGAAGCTGGCCGAGGTGCTGACGCTGGCGGTGCAGGCGCTGACGCACTTCGTGGTCCCCGAGGCCAGGGCGCTGTTCCACGGCGACATCAGCAACTTCAAGTCGTTCGAGCAGCTGCGACGGGACCTGTACAACAAGCCGCAGACGCCGGTGGTGGACGGCATGGTCATGGACAAGCTCAAGACCTCCGTGCCGTCGCACAAGACGTATAAGCAGGTGAACAAGATGGTCAAGGAGACGCCCGTCAGGTTTCCCATACCGCAAGTCATCGAACGTACGTGCGTGTCTGAGTTTTAGTCTGAAAGAAATTAATTTGTTTCTTATTAAAATACTCGTATTTTGAACCAAGAGCGATGATGCATCCATCTTTGACATGATATGATGGTGCGAGCAGATGATCAGGAGGCGTGGAGGACCGACCAGGAATTCGCGAGGGAAATTCTTGCAGGGCTCAACCCGGTTGTCATCAAGAGACTGGAGGTAAACAATGCAAACAACAACCGTCCTTGAAAATTTCCTTGTTGTCGACAACAGTTGTGCATAATACTAATGTACTACCGTGATGCACCAGGTGTTTCCACCTGTCAGTAGTGGAGGGAAGACAAGCACAATTACAACTTCGCATATCCAAGGTCGACTTGAAGGATTGACTGTTGAAAAGGTAACCGCGCGTAATTCCCTTTCCTCATACATGCAGATGCAGGGCACCATTCTGTGTCACTATTGCCAATTTGTGTTATGACCTGCTTCATCATAATGTTATTACGCAGGCCCTGGTTCAGAACAGGCTATATATTCTGGACCACCATGACTACCTCATGCCGTACCTGGAGCGCATCAACAAGCTGGGGGTGTGCATCTACGCGTCGCGCACGCTGCTCTTCCTCAAGGACGATGGGACGCTGAAACCGCTCGTGATAGAGCTGAGCCTACCCGGACAGGGCGTGGCTGACGATGACATCAGCAGGATCTTCCTCCCTGCCACCCAGGGGATGGACGGGCATCTGTGGCAGCTGGCGAAGGCTCACGTTACGGTCAATGATTCAGGCTATCATCAGCTCATCAGCCACTGGTGAGTATGTAGTAGTGCACATCACATAAGTAGTTCTAGTACATTCTTTTCTTTTCTTTTTTGAAAAAAAATGGTAGACTCGAAATAGGTATTACTCTGCATCAGCAAGCCTGTCAATTCTTTTTGCTTTCCTAAACGACCTTGTTCATGTTTGTCTTTGATCAAAGTTTCTTGGTATATATGATGAAAGTAGCTAGTGGAACCCCGAGTAGTAGCAGAAATCAAGAAAACTGACTCCAAATCATCCCTCTGCCTGTTTGTTGTTCTATCTCATGATATATAGGCTGTTCACGCACGCGACGGTGGAGCCGTTCATCATCGCGACGAAGAGGCAGCTGAGCGCGATGCACCCGATCCACAAGCTGCTGGAACCACACTTCAAGGACAACATGCAGATCAACACCTTGGCCAGGAGCATCCTTCTGAGTGCAGGAGGGATCCTTGAGAGGACCATGTACCCGGGCAAGTACGCCATGGAGATGTCGTCGGCCATCTACAGCAAATGGAGGTTCACCGAGCAGTCCCTTCCAAACGAACTCATCAAGAGGTATAGTATAGCACAATGGAATGAATTAATTAATCCCCTTATTGTTCACCAATCAAAAGTCAAAAGTTTTTTTTTTTTTTTTTGCAAACTTCCTCGATCGGATGATGATGGAACGACAATGCAAATAATGCTTAATTAATAAAATACTGCAGGGGCATGGCATCGAGGGACGGCCTGTCACTGTACATCCCAGACTATCCCTACGCCGTGGACGGGCTGGACGTGTGGCACGCCATCGTGGGGTGGGTGCAGAGCTACTGCTCCCACTTCTACCACTCCGACGCGGCGGTGGGCGGCGACCGCGAGCTGCAGGCGTGGTGGGACGACGTGCGCCACGTGGGCCACGGCGACCGGCGCGGGGACCACGCGTGCTGGCTCGAACTCGACAGCGTGGCGAACCTGGCGGAGTCGCTGTCCACGCTGATCTGGATCGCCTCGGCGCTGCACGCGGCCGTCAACTTCGGGCAGTACGGGTACGCCGGGTTCATGCCGAACCGGCCCACCCGGTGCCGCCGCTTCGTGCCGATGCCGGGCTCCGCGGAGATGACGCAGCTGGAGGCCGACCCGGAAAAGTTCTTCCTGGAGACGGTGCCCGACCGGTTCACCACCACGCTCGGGCTCACGCTCATCGAGGTGCTCTCCAACCACACATCCGACGAGCTGTACCTGGGCCAGCGCGCCACGTCGGCGTGGACCGACGACGGGGAGGTGCTGCTGCTGCTGGACCGGTTCCGGGAGGAACTCCGGAGGGTGGAGAAGCGGATCACGGAGCGGAACAGGGACGAGCGGCTCAAGAACCGCAAGGGACCGGTTAAGGTGCCTTACACGCTGCTGTTCCCGGACGTTGGCGGGAAGGAGAAGGGGATCACCGGGAAAGGCATACCCAATAGCGTCTCCATTTGATGATCACTCTTCTATCTATGAACTATATAAATTGGTTGGAGTTGGTATGGATGTGAGCATATTCATCCCATTGTGTAAATGTAAAGTGGCGACGACATGGATTGGTTTCATTTCATACAAATTGGAAATTATTAGCGAGTTATTATGAGATTAAGCAGATTGCAGAAACGTTATGTGTCGAATGTAGAAATAATATCACTTTCATGGCCTACGGCTTCTACGAGGTATTTTTTTGTCACTCATCTGAAATGCAATGCCACATAATGTTCTGATATTTCTTTCCTTGAGTGCAGCTAGCTCTTGATCATAATTTTACAAGGGGCCGCAAAGAACTCATGTAGCTGCTGCATGCCTTTTACATCGCCTGCTAGTATGATATTGTTAAATTGATCTCCTACTCTATGATTCATTGGAAGCTTTTTTTTTTCTCGAACACGCAAGAGAGTTGTATATCATTTCATAAATAGAAGAAGAGGTTAGAATACAACACACCCACACACCCCACCAGGATCACAGGAAATATACGCGCCTGTGTACACATTTACTACACGACCAACACCCCTAAGTCACACGGCGCCCGCCATGACAGCCCCTCCATGGGTCGGTAGGGCTCCCAATGTTCTTGCTCCTGCTAAGATCCATAAACATCTTTCATCACCCACCAAGACCAGATCAGTTGTGATGCTGAGGGGGGACCTGATTAAAAACACAGTCATTGCGGTGTCTCCACAACGTCCAAGATCCAAGAATGATGATGGAGTTCAGACCCTGCCGTATCTGCCCCGTGACCCGGTTACTCAACTGAGTCCACTGATTCTAAAAGTTCCTATCATCCGGTTGGGGAGATAGGACACTCAGGCCAACCTGACGCAACAGGATAAAGCAGAATTGCCTTGCAAATGAACACCCAACTAGTAGATGATGGATAGTTTCATCTTACTGATCACAGAAGGGGCAGTGCTCTAGGTGGGGGAGATTCCTTCTGCTCAGGCGGTCAGTAGTCCAACATCTATTATGCGTAACCAGCCACATGAAAAATCTGCATTTCTCGAGAGCCCAAGTCTTCCAAATTCGCTCCCACAGGTTGAACCTCACTGACCCTTCAAATTGTGTTTCATAAGTTGAACTAGCTGAGTACCGTCCAGAGCTAGAGAGGCGCCATCTATGCATATCTGCCATATCAGGTTGAAGGGTAATGTCCATCAAGATGTCACACAAACGGATGAAATTCCAGAAGAAGAGAAACTGAGGCAACTCCATGGATGTTCTGCACCCATCTCATATTAGTCAAATCCTCCTGAACCGTCCTTTTGCTTTTTGCTCTATTAGGGATTAGGTCGTAGATGAGAGGACACAAGTCCTCAAATCTCTATCCCAAACCTGTCTCGCCAAAACAAGGTGTTCCTCCCCTTCGATCTCAGTAGTCAAAGCCATAGATAGGAGGGCCTAACTATCATCGCTTGTTTGCATGGGGAGAGCAGCCCAAGGCTTGTTCGGCTCTGTTTTGCGCAGCCAAGCTGTAAACTTCATGACCATTGATGATTGGATCTCCGAGGTATGAATGTTTTGGTGATTAATGAAAACTATGAAATTATGGGCTAATATTTACATAAGTGTTGTCTATGCAGGAATCATCTCTAAACTCTACTATAAATCTTATTGATGATCGTTGCCTTAGCGATTGATGACAATGACCACAAGCATGAAGCTTGATGAGCGTGATGGAGTCCAAGGGTTGATGGAGATGATTAAGGCTAAGAACAAGCTATGGAGCAAGTGTTTGGAACACTTGTCTAGTTGTTAGGGTTTTGAGTCCATAGAAAAAACCGGACTATTGTTGGTGGTTTATAGATGCCCATTTTATCTATCAAAAAGGGATGATTTGCGTCTTAATTTGATGGTTTGGACTAACAATTAACCCCATATTTGCATATATTTGTAGTTGTTCAGTTTTGGATGTAATCGTAGGAAACAGGTGTAAAACAGGGCAATTATAGATCAAGAGCTGAAGAATAACGAAGATGGGCTAGATACGGAGCCGCGCCGATCGGCGCAACCCATGCGCCGATCGGCGCAGGAGAAAAATATAACTAAAACTTGATCCCGTCCAGGAAAGTCAAAGGCCTAGCCCAGTATGAGTTAGAGTCGGTGGAAGTTGACCTAATCCCATCGAGTATAAAAGGAAGATAATTATCAAGAGCCAAGGACCGGAAAAGGAGAGACGACAATCACAAGAACCATTTATTAAAACTAGGGTTCCAGGATATTGGCGGCGGAGGTTCGTCAACACCGACGAGATCCACCAGAAGGGAGGTCGCGCCGATCGGCGCGCCGCTTGCGCTGATCGGCTCGTGCGCGTTCCAGCACTATTTCTCACCCCTCTGCTCTGTCTAGCGGAAGGATGAGTGAGTAGTCTCATATTCTCTTCTCTGGTGCGGGGATTTGGTCATGTAACTCTCATACTTGTTGATACTCTCTCGATGAATTTAATCTATGTGATGAACTTTATTGCACATCTATCTATCCCTTTCATTAGTGTATCGGCCAATACACTTTTGGCCATTACATAGTGCAAGAAACCAGTGGGGAGCTAATAGCCTCTGTAGTGACAGATGGGGTGAACGAAACCACCATATCTTATAGAATATTAGAGTCATCACTTGAGTTGATAAGAATGAGGTTGCATGCTAGTGAACTAATCCTAAGGAGAGAATCCTTCATCATCCTGTTACCTCTTCAATAACATTCGCCTTCCTCTTTCTCACCGTCATCATTCACACCAACCAACCCATTGCAATTTGTTAGTAACCTTTTAATAGTATTAGTTCCGCTCGTTCCCTGTAGATTCGATAATCTTGGAATATTCTGAGGGAAAAAGAGCTACAACTGTACACCGTCCTCTTGCGGTATATAAGTGGGTGCGTAGATACAACCAACAAGCCCTTTTTCTAGCGCCGTTGCCGGGGAACAAGCCAGTTCTTTTACTATTAATATTTTACTAACGTCTAATCCTCTCTTTTATAGTTATTTTCGTTTTTGTGTTTTGTGTGAATTTTTAGGATGGGTACGACAGGACCTTCTCGGACGCTCAGGGAACTTTCTCTACCATCTCCAGACGTGCTTTGCACAAGCATTGGGAAGAATATTTAGAACCAAATTGGCAATACCCAGAAGTTATGAAGAAGGAAGAGTCGCCAGCTGAACAGATCTTGATGTCCGAGAGCAGATCAATGATTACTTCGGGGCAATTCAAAGAAATAGAGCCCGTCGGACTCACCTTTGTGGGTCTGACGTGTGCGCCGATCGGCGCAGTCTCTGAGCCGATGGGCACAGTCGCGACAACAGGAAAATCGATCACCTTGACGACTCTGCGAAGTAGCAAAGAATATACCAAGATAGAAGCTACGATTCTGGACAATCAACTGAAGGAATATAAAGGGAATTTTGCTAAACCACTTGACAAATTTGAGCCAATGGACTGGATTCCCATGATTTTTCGCAAGAATTGCTTAATATGAGAAGATCCTTCAGTCCGCAAGACGCCTCCGAAGCCGGAATTGAGTATAATTTCCCCAGTAATCGCCTCAAGTCGGAAGTTTTTGATCAAGAGATTATTGGGAGAGTTTTAGAGAAGCTTTACAAGGATGATATAGAGCTTGATGGAGCTAAGGTGAAACAAGCAAAAAGATTGCTAGACAGTTGCTTTGAGCCATCCCCCTATGAAGGATTATGTGGTGTGTATGTTGTAGGTGTGACTGAAGAGGAAAAAGAAGAACCGTACATACCCTGTGAGATATCGGGGAAGAAATTTTTGAAAGCCTTGTGTGACTTTGGCTCCCGTGTCAGCTTGATGACTTATGATGCATTCATGAGCATGCCTTATGGAACTCAACAGCGGCTGATGGGGACTGAACTTGAACTGATCATGGCGGATGGTAGGAAAACCAAGCCACTAGGAGTGATCAAGAATGTTGACATTGAGATCAGCTCGAAATCAATGCCGGTAGATTTCTTCGTTCTAAACAATAAGGAAACTGGGGTTAAAGATATCATTCTGGGAAGGCCATTCTTAAGATTAGTACAAGCTGTTCTGGATGCTGGAAAAGGTCAAATCATGCTACACCTAGGAGAAGAAGAAGTGCAATTTTAATTTAATGATCCGTCTCATCAAGACTCTTCTTGCTATCAGGAATTCTGCCCAGAGGAAGACGAGAGGATAGGGATGGATATGGGAGACCCACTGGACCACATTATGCATGAAACTGACAAGTATACTGCCAGCGCCGATCGGCGCGACCCCTGCACCGATCGGCTCAATCATACTGGCAGCGCCGATCGACACGACCCTCGCGTCGATCGGCTCAACCAGGAAAATCCTGATTTTGAACCTCTCGGGGAGTTGGATCCAGACGAAGCGCCAGAAGTGGAATAGAAGGAACTTCCGAAGGAGCTACGCTATGAATATTTAGGAAAGAATAGAACATATCCAGTTATTGTGAACAACGCCCTAACGAAAGAAGAAACAGAGAGGCTTCTTGTTGTGCTCAAAAGGTATAAGAAGGCCATTGGTTACACATTGGATGACATCAAGGGAATCAGCCCCGCATTTTGCACCCACAAGATTAACTTGGAGGAGAATACCAAACCAGTGGTTGAAGGGATGCGAAGGTTGAAGGAATCAATAAAGCCAGTGGTTAAAAAGGAGATTTTGAAGCTGCTTAATGCAGGTATGATCTACCCTGTTGCTGATAGTGAATGGGTTAGTCCAGTGCATTGTGTACCCAAGAAAGGAGGGTTGACAGTAGTGCCTAACGAGAACAATGAGTTGATCCCTCAGAGGACTGTAACTAGATGGAGAATGTGCATAGATTATAGAAGTTTGAACAAAGTGACGAAGAAAGATCACTATCCTCTTCCATTTATTGATGAGATGCTTGAAAGATTAGCAAGGAATTCATACTTTTGTTATTTGGATGGATATAGTGGTTTCTTTCAAATACCGATAAGACCAGAAGATCAGCAGAAAACTACTTTTACTTGCCCTTTTGGGACATATGCATATAGAAGGATGCCATTTGGTCTTTGCAACGTGCCTGCAACATTTCAAAGATGCATGAATGCAATATTCGCTGAATTCATAGAAGATATTATGGAGGTATTTATGGATGACTTCTCCGTACATGGTGCTGATTTTGATAGTTGTTTGGAGAATTTGGAGAAGGTTTTGAAAAGATGTGTTGAATGTGACTTAGTTCTTAATTGGGAGAAGTGCCACTTCATGGTAACAGAAGGGATAGTACTGGGTCATGTCATATCTAAAAGAGGGATAGAAGTTGATAAGGCAAAGGTATCTACAGTTGAGAAATTACCTCCTCCTACTGATCTTACAACTTTGAGGAGTTTTCTGGGACATGCCAACATCTATTGCAGATTTGTTAAGGATTATTCGAAGATTGCTAAACCCCTGATAGAATTGTTAAAGTAAGATACAGAATTTGTTATGGATGAGGAAAGACTCTTGGCCTTCAGGAGATTAAAGGAAGCTCTATGCTCTGCACCCGTTATGCAGCCACCTGATTGGAGTCTACCTTTTGAAATTATGTGTGATGCAAGTGACTATGCAGTTGGAGCTGTTCTTGGACAACGGAAGGAAGATAAAGTGCATGCTATTTATTATGCTAGCAAAACTTTAAATGAGGTGCAAATAAATTATACAACAACTGAGAAGGAGATGCTAGCTGTTATATTTGCTTTTGAGAAGTTTAGATCCTACATTCTAAATTCTAAGGTGATCATATATACTGATCATGCTACTATAAGATACTTGGTTTCAAAGAAGGAGTCTAAACCTCGGTTAATGCGATGGGTATTGATGCTGCAAGAATTTGATTTGGAGACAAGAGATAAGAAAGGAGTAGAAAATTTTGTAGCAGATCATTTATCTCGTCTTAAATTACCATTAACTGAGCCAAAAAAAGATGAAATGCGACAAGAGCAGTTATTTGCCGCATTTGATCGTAGAGAGAACTGGATGATGGATATTATCAAAGGTTTCAAGGGACAAACTGATCTGATGAACAAGAACACAAGGAAAAGAGTTAAGAGTGAAATGAGAAAATTTATATGGGCTGACCCATACTTGTATAGGTATTGCGAGGACGGAGCAGTACGGAGATGTGTACCCAGAGAAGAAAGAGCAAGCATTTTAGCACAATGTCATTCTTCGGATTATGAGGGACATTATGGCTATTTTAGAACACAGGCAAAGGTATGCGCAAGTGGATTCTATTGGCCTACTATGCATGAAGATGCCAAAAGGTATGTTGCAACATGTGCTCAATGCTAACGAATAGGGAATGTTAACAGTAGGAATGCAATGCCTCTTAAGTATAATCTTCAAGTCGATATATTTGATGTTTGGGGTATGGATTTCATGGGACGCTTTGTGAACTCTCATGGTTTTGAGTATATATTGGTCGCTGTTGATTATGTCTCCAAGTGGGTCGAAGCAATGGCATGCAAGGCTAACTCTACAAGAGAATCAAGGAGTATACTTCAAGAGCAGATATTTCCTAGGTACGGGGTACCGAGGATAATAATTACAGATGGAGGATCCCATTTTACAGGAGGAGAATTTGCTAGGTTTTTAACCAAATCTAGAGTTGAACATAGAATTGGAACAACCTACCATCCCCAGACAAATGGGCAAGCAAAAACTTCAAATAAGCAATTAAAGAGAATTCTGCAGAAGATTGTTACAAAGGAAGGAAAAGATTGGGCCACGAAGCTTAATGGAGCATTATGGGTATATAGGACGGCATTCAAGACACCAATTGGTATGACACCGTATCAATTCATCTACGGAAAATCATGTCACCTACCGGTGGAATTGGAAAATAAGGCTTATTGGGCTATAAGAGAGATGAATCTGGATCTTGATGCCGCCGGCATGAAAAGGAAGATACAAATAAGTGAATTGGAAGAGATGAGATTGCGTGCATATAAGAATGCAGCCATATACAAGGAGAAAACAAAGAA
Organism: Eleusine indica; assembly: GCA_030378355.1. Taxonomy (NCBI): domain Eukaryota; kingdom Viridiplantae; phylum Streptophyta; class Magnoliopsida; order Poales; family Poaceae; genus Eleusine; species Eleusine indica. The sequence goes on from CM059494.1 coordinate 56,492,141, forward strand.
GTGGTATGATAAGAAACTTTTGAAGAAGGAATTCAAGGAAGGAGATCGGGTGCTCCTATTTAACTCGCGATTCAGATTATTTGGTAAAAGCAAACTGCAAAGCAAATGGGAGGGACCTTATCTCGTGAATACGGTGTTACCTTCGAGAGCGGTAATTATAATGGATGGCAAGAGAAACAAGTACACGGTGAACAAATAGCGTCTAAAGGTATACCTAGAACCCGACACATTTGAATTAAAATCTTTTGATGTGTATTTTACTGCTTAGTACCCCGTGTGATCGAGCTTAACGACGTAAAACAAAAGCTTGTATTTTCCGTAGTGATTTGGCAATTTAGTGTACCGCGCCGATCGGCGCGATGCTGCGCCGACCGGCGCAGCCCTGCACCGATCGACGCGGCAGAGTCCTTTTTTGTTTTGGGTCGGTTTTGGACCTTGCCTTTTTAAGTCTCGTTAAATTCCACGAATAAGAGAAAGAGTCCTAGTCCAATTGGAAATCAAGAGATATAAATATGAGGTGACAGCAACCCCACGGCTCAACTCGTATTATATCGTCACAAGAACAAACCCTAAGAGCAGAAGCGATGGAAGGCGGCGCATCAGGAAGAAACCAAGGCGGCGCTGATCGGCGCGACTCTTGCGCCGATCGGCATGACTTCTGCGCCGATCGGCGCGACTCTGGAGCCGATCGACTCGACGGCGGATTTCCTCAGCCCTCTGCAAATTGGCCCTGGGAAGAAGTCGACGAAGTGTTGACACCAACACGAGATGATCCCCTCATCTGGTCAGATCTACGGAAGAAATTCATGAAGAAAGGCGAAGCTGACGCGTGGAACGCCGACAAGGTGAAGATGGACAATGAACTTCGGTAGATGATGAAAAGAGTATTGGTGCGCAAAGGAAAATCTATAGCACCTATTGAAAGTGAAGTAGTTTCTCAAAGGTATACCATGGAAAGTCTTCTTGATCTTGCCACGCCCTTGTCATATGAGGATTTCCTATCTTTCGAAAGATCATTAACTGAGCAAGAGAAGGAAGAGCTAGATGAAGAGAGCGCCCTCACAATTCATAAGTGCCGACTTTATAGTGAACATGACATTGCTGCCAAGTATGGACTCAAGCTGTGAGAGGAAGTCAAAGAAGCTATGTACCAGCTGGATGCAGAGACGGATCTTCAAGCTAGAAGGGATGAATCCTTTCCCAAGGTTCTTACCAATTGAAAATTTTTTCAAGAAAATAAGATTCATAGGAACAGTTGTATTGAGGGTTGCAAGTGTTTCTTTTGTGCTAAAGATCTTCAACGCAAGATGGAACTCCAATTGGCAGAAGATCCAGCTTTCATACCTAGAGATTTGATATATGATGATGGTTGTCGCGCAGTTCCTGGAGGAAGGACACCTAAGGAGATTAATGATGAGATTTTACGAAGGCAGCTGAATAAGGAGATCCGTGAGCGTAATCTAGAGCAGTTAGATGAGTATATGAAGGAAGCTGCTGGCTGCGTTGATCGGCGTGACACTGGAGCCGATCGGCACGATCTGAAGATGGTTGAATTTATTGATCTGATGGCTCTGCCAAGTGAAGACGAAGAAACTGCTGCAAGGAAATGCAAGATTACACCAGAGGTTCGCAGATCCGCTAGATTATTGGGTAAGCCAATTCAGAATTATTCCGAATGGGATAGTGACTATATGTCATACTATTTGGAAACTTTGGAAAGCGGTGATCCTAGTGTGCCTGGAGATTTTAGTGATGATTTTTATATGCAAGGATGCTTTGGTAGTCCTAAGTTCGAAAATCAGGAAACACTTACAAAATGCTGTAATGACAGGGCAGCAGGAATTTCAACAAGAGTTAATGGTAATGCAGAGGGAAGTGGAGGAAGTCGCAATGGTGGAAGAACACCACTGCGCCGATCGGCTCAGCCTGTGAGCCGATCGGCTCGGAGGAATTTGAATAGTGCCTCTCCTTACAGCGTTGAAAATCATAACCTGCAACCGCCTGCTTGTTGTCCTGTCTGCCGAAGAAACATTGAGAGACTGTATCTAGACAGAGATCGTGCTTACAGGAATCAAAGAGATGTGGACCGCAAAATCCAGGATACAATCGAGATGAACGAAGCGGACTACACTTTTCTCATAAGGAATATAAGACGAATTTTCTGAGTCTTGAACAGGCATGGTCTGTATGATTAGTGTGTTGAGTTTCTTCTCTTGTAATGAGGACATTGCAAATTTTGAGTGTGGGGGAAGGGCTTTGCCATTAGTCATAGTTTTTAAGTGTTTTTGAGTCTAGTTTCTCAGTTTTTAAGTGTTTTTGATGAGTGTTTATTTAAGTTTGTGTGTGTGCTGAAGAGAGTCACGAGTCATGTTGAGAGTTGATTCTAGGTCTTTTATGTAGTTTGAATTCTTGCATTGTCTTTAATAAAGTTAGTGTCGATTGTCAAATTGAAAGTGCCCTATGCTATTTATCTTGTCTTTCTGATGATCGATTGGTTGATTACTTGAATTTGTTGGTTACCACTTAACTTTTGAGCTTTATATTTGTGAAAATTTCTTTTGACTTATCATAAGCTAGAGCAAAAGCAAGGTCTAAATATGCCTACATAGCTGAGTGAATGAGAGCAAGCTACACATTTGAACTAAGTGGATTGTAAGTAACTTTGTCAACTTTTTACTCATGATTTCGACCAAGTTAGGAAAGGATGATCTATTTCGTTTATCTCTGTATTTCTAGCCATTCTTATCCAATTAAATTCCTTGCTATCATGAAAACCATACACCTTTGTTTCTCTCTCATCCTTGATACAACCTATATTCTCAATAAAAGGGAATTCAGAAAGTTTCCACTGCTGATACAAGATAGAAATTACTGATCATATCAGGGAATATAAAAAAAGGAGGAAGAAAAAAATATAGGTCGCGCCAATCGGCACGACGCTTGCGCCAATCGGCGCTGTTGCAAAAAGAAAAAAAAAGAGGTTATTATAAAAAAAAGGGATAAAGAAAAAAAATATTCCCTGAGAGGCAGTAAGGTTATCAAAGAAAGCAGATTTCTGATTATTCCTCATTCTTTGCCAATTGTTCTCATTGAATTTTCTCTTAGATCTTCTACATTCCTCTTCTCCATTAAAAGTTCTTTTCCTAGAAAATTCTTTCTTAAATAGGCATGATTGAGCACATTGTTGACATGGTTAATCTTATGGTTTAATTTAGTTATATAGCCCTTCAAGATTCACATACAATCCTTGATTAGATAGGAGAGGGAAGAAAATACACTTGAGAGACCTAGAGAAGACCAAATGCTTGATGTTTCATGCTAAAAGATGAGTTGAGGAGAACTAAAATTATTTTTGAAAAAGGTTTTGTGGTAATTTGATTAAGTTCAAGTAAGATATGCCGATTGGTTAAAAGGAGATGAGAGAAAATCTTTGTGGTGGGATAATGAGTAAAAATGAAGATTGAGATTGACTGCATGAGAGATGGTGTGATAATTCTTATTATATATTTGATTTTGTATTGCTCGAGGACTAGCAATGACTTGAGTGTGGGGGAACTGTTGGTGGTTTCTAGATGCCTATTTTATCTACCAAAAAGGGATGATTTGTATTAATTTGGTGGTTTGGACTAACAATTAACCCCATATTTGCATATATTTGTAGTTGTTCTGTTTTGGATGTAATCGCAGGAAACAGGTGTAAAACAGGGCAATTATGGATAAAGAGCTAAAGACTAACGAAGATGGGCCAGTTACGGAGCCGCGCCGATCAGCGCGACCCATGCGCCGATCGGCGCAGGAGGAAAATATGACTAAAACTTGATCCGGTCCAGGAAAGACAAAGGCCTAGCCCAGTATGAGTTAGAGTCGGTGGAAGTTGACCTAATCTCGTCGAGTATAAAAGGAAGATAATTATCAAGAGCCAAGGACCAGAAAAGGAGAGACGGCAATCGCAAGAACCAGTTATTAAAACTAGACTTCCAGGATATTGGCGGCGGAGGTTCGTGAACACCGACGAGATCCACCAGAAGGGAGGTCGCGCCGATCGGTGCGCCGCTTGCGCCGATCGGCTCGTGCGCGTTCTAGTGCTATTTCTCACCCCTCTGCTCTGTCTAGCGGAAGGATGAGTGAGTAGTCTCATATTCTCTTCTCTGGTGCAGGGATCTGGTCATGTAACTCTCATACTTGTTGATACTATCTCGATGAATTTAATCTATGTGATGAACTTTATTGCACATCTATCTATCCCTTTCATTAGTGTATCGGCCAATACACTTTTGTCCATTACATAGTGCAAGAAACCAGTGGGGAGCTAATAGCCTCTGTAGTGACAGCCGGGGTGAACGAAACCACCATGTCTTGTAGAATATTAGAGTCATCACTTGAGTTCATAAGAATGAGGTTACATGCTAGTGAACCAATCCTAAGGAGAGAATCCTTCATCATCCTGTTACCCCTTCAATAAAATTCACCTTCCTCTTTCTCACCGTCATCATTCACACCAACCAACCCATTGCAATTTGTTAGTAACCTTTTAATAGTATTAGTTCTGCTTGTTCCCTATGGATTCGATAACCTTGGAATACTCTGAGGGAAAAAGAGATACAACTGTACACCGTCCTCTTGCGGTATATAAGTGGGTGCGTAGATACGACCAACAACTATCAAGGGGGTCTAGGTCATGTCTCTTAGGTAATGCTAGTCGGTGATGTTCATAGATGCTCAGAGAAATTACAGGCACTAGGTGACAGTGGAGAAGCCAAGAAGCTGTTGGAAGAAGACGAGAAACAAAGTCAAGCGAGGACGAGAAGTTTCAGCTTCTGGACAGACTGACCGGCTTCTATGGTCATCAGAGGAGAAGAAAAACCAGAGAAGACTTGCTGCAAGGAATCTATCTGCACGAAGATCAATAGAGACCGGACGGTCTGGTCTGTAGGAGTCAAGCGTAGGATAGAGAGGAAGCAGAAAATATCGCTCTTTGGAATCGATGAAGATGAAGAGACCGGACGGTCCGGTCTACTGACCGGACAGTCCAATCAGTACAAGAATCTATAGGCCAGCAGCTCTGGAGGAGCCGTCCAAGAGACACCGAATGGTCCGGTCTGCCAATGTCTGCATAGTATGGTCATTAGGTCTAAAAAGCTGATTTCATGGAGCAACGACTAGTTTGAGGTTGAAAGCCTATATAACTTCATTGCTAGGACTTTGGAGACCTCTATTGGCCAGTAGAATTGCTGGGAGCATTTGTAGGGAGCCAAGAGGAAAAGAGAGAAGCACTAGGAGAGGATATTGGATATCTTGAGAGTGCTAGTGAGAGTAACTTGAGCATCTATCCACATCTAAGGCTAGGGTGTCCTTGAGGGTGTGATCTAGGCTGTTACTCTTGGTCTATGGTGAGACCTAGATGGGTTAGGTATTGGTGATCGAGCCTATCATGATTGGTTGTGAATGCCGTCACACGTTTCTACACGGTTTGAGCCCGCCGTTGAAAGAGGCATCGCTAGTGAGCCCCCGTGTCAGCTCGGAGAGTCGGACAAGTTCTCGAGGGAGGTGAACTTGTGTCTTGGTGGTAGCGGTGACACAACTGTGTCTTCACTCCGAGAGTGATTGCAACTCGTGTGCGAGAACTCCACTTGGTGGCGGGAGGGACCGGCACTCCAGCTGGAGTGGTCCAACGAGGATTAGGGGAAGGCGCCATCCTTCTGAGACCTCGGGAAAAAATCATGAGCATTCCTTGACCCCCCCCCCCCCCGCCTTTACTATTCCACAATTGTATGCTCTCTGAGTAGGTTGAATTGTGGCTTGCATAGGCTAGTGTGTTTAGCTTTCGCATATACACTTATCATGAACACTAGTTTGTGTAGGGTCTTGGCCTACTAGAATTGTTTGGTTGCAACGATTGCCGGAATTTAGTGGAGTGAAACTGAAGTGTTTCAAATCATGGTTGGCTTACCGATTACCCCCCCCCCTCCCCCTCTCGGTACTCCTTTGGTCCTTACAATTGGTATCATAGCCAAGTGCTCAATCTAGAGGATTCACCGCCTTGAGTAAGGATGCCGGGAGAGATGGGGAGTGTTCCCATATTCAATGGTGAGGACTACAACTATTGGAAGGCTCGTATGCAAGCCTACCTTGAGTCCCTTGATCCAGAGATATGGAAGGTGACCCATGATTCGGATGTGGATGTGAGCCCTCTTGATCCTGAATTCATTAAGCACGACGCTAAGGCCAAGAATGCTATGTTTGCATGTATTTCTAAGGATGTCTTTGCTAGATTGGATGCGAGTTCATCAACACATGGTATATGGACTGAGATTCAGGGTATTCATGAGGGTACTAGTGATGTGAAAAAGGAAAAATACTATGTGCTGAAGAACAAGTACGATAACTTCACTAGATTGTCATATGAGAGGGCTAACACTGTTTATTCTCGTTTTCATGTGCTATGGAGGAGATCAATGTTCTTGAGGATGATTTCAAGCTCAAGCCTGTTTAGGTGATAAGAGGATTCGTGAGGCTATTCAAGGATCCTAAGTATGAGTCCATCATAGGGATGGCAACAGGGCGGGTTCGGGGTGGGTGGAGCAAAAACCCACCTGCGAGTGAGAGATGTCGCTGGTGGAAATCTCCACCCGCACCCGCGGGTGGAATTCCACACCCGTCTGTTTTCGGGCGGGTGATGGGTACCCCGCGGGTTTTTCATATATTTTATATAATAAGAGAATACTAACTCATTCATAACTTGATAGTTAACACAATATGACAATATATATACATGCAAGAATTATTAGACTCATATAATTCTCACTCTCACAAAGGAACATTGAACTAAAATTATTTATGCGCCTCTTATTTCAGGCCCCGCGGGGCACCTGCGGGTGGGAGAGAAAACCCGCACCCGCCCCGCGACTGTGCGGGACGGGTGCGGGTGAGCCCGCGGGTGAGAAAGTGCACCCACACCGGCACCCAAAACCTGATGGGGCCCCGCACCCGAGACCCAAATTGCCATCCCTAGTCCATCATCACCTACACCTTGCAAGGTGACCTCAAGACCAAGACCATCAAGAAAGTGCTTGGAAAAATCACTGCCTTCGAGAGATATCAGTTGGGTTTGGATGATCCTCAACCATCCAACCTAGCTCTTCAAGCTGAGAAGTAAGAGCCTGTCAAGAGCAAGAAGAAGGTGGTGATTGAAGAAGAAGAAGAAGAAGATGATGATGAAGATGACTTGATTGAGGACTTGGCTCTTCTCATGAAGAAGATGAGAACCTTCAAGAACAAGTTTGCCTCCAAGTCCAAGGGAAAATGCTTCAACTGTGGCTCTAAGAATCACTTTGTTTGGGATTGACCTAAGCCAAAGAAAGAAGCTTTCAAGCCCCAAGACTCAAGTGAAGAAGAAGAAGAACCCAAAGTCAAACAAAAGAAGAAGAGGTACTTCAACAAGGTCAAGGGAAAAGGCAAAGGCAAAGTCAAAGAGTACAAGAAGAAGTTCTCACGTAAGGTCCTTGTTGGAGAGTGGACAAGTGACAACTCAAGTGAAACATCCTCTTCCTCAAGCGATGATGAAGAAGTGGCCGGTCTAGCCATGATCAATACCACTCTACCTCGAGCTCTTCCTCCGCCTCCCACGTGCCTCATGGCCACCAACCAACTTGGACAGAGTGAGGATGAGAGCAGCGACGACCGCGATGATGAGGAGCTCTCTTGCGCTGAGCTTTTGAGTATGCTTGAGCAAGACCGCAACATCACCATCAAGAAATCCAAAATGTTGGAAGTGGTAAGAAAAGAGTGTAAGTTGGCTAAGTACCGTGTAGGTGAGCTTGAGAGTGAGCTCAGGGACCTTGTCACATCTCATGAGGCTCTAAAAAAGAGTTATGACAAACTCAAGCGTCATCATGTAGAGCTACGTGAGAAGTACGGGACCCTTGAACTTACTTTTGAGGCCATCAATGTTGATGACCTTGCCTCTCCCTCCTCTAGTTCATCAAAGATTGATGCTTCTACTATGTGTGATGAACTAACCACCTCAGTCAAGGTTTCTTCTCTTGAGTCCTCTATTTTGAAGGAATATTGTAAGCTCAAGGAAGAGAGGAAGATGATGATGGATGGCTTTGAGTGACTCACACGTGGTAGAGCCATCCACAAGGAGATTCTTAGGAGAAATCTTGTGAACAATGTCTCCCACCGTAGACTTGGCTCATATCCCATCGCCATCGACATCATCGGGATGAGTGATTCCATTCCTGCATGGGTCAAACCCCTACTCGTCGATGACTACTATTGCAAGAGGTGTTGCAAGGACGACCACACCACCAAGGATTGCCATATGGTGAGAAGTTCCACTGTTTTACCTAATGCTAACTTGTTCCATGAGAACACCCATTTTAAGCTTCTTAGGGACAAGGATGGCAAGGTGAAAGCAAAGGCTTTGGGACCACCAAACAAGAAGAGAAAGGCCAGGAGCATGTGGATGCCTAAGTGCATTGTTGATCTTGAGAGGTCAACGTAGTACAAGTGGGTGCCTAAGAACAAGACCTAGATGATGGCGGTGGTGGTGGACCGGAAGCTTACTTGAAGGTCAAGTGAAGTCCAGCACAAGTGACATGGAACTCAATGACATATCTACTCATGACGGAGGTATCTGTGTTTGTTCTTGGTAGTTGTAGTGTGTTCTTTCTTTTTTTTTGAATTGCATGGTAATTATGACTCATTTGTGACTAGTATGTTTTGCATCCATGCATGTGTAAATAACTAAAAGAAAAAACATATAAAAATTAGTCATGTCTAACCCACTGAAGATAGCTATAAGCAAGGGGGAGTGCTTAAGGTGGATGTTTAGCTTCTCTCATGGCAAGGGTATGGCTTATAGCAAGTAAGCTTGGGAGGGGTTCAAACATGACATTGTTAGGTTTCCTTTGTGTATTTTTTAATATTGCTTGCATTCACATGGCATGTTTACTTTCATTGCATGTGCAAAATGCTTGTTCCATGCATCATATAGGAAACACAAAGGAGGCATGTCACACTTGGAGAAATTTATGCCTCATGATCTATATGAGAATACATCTCCATAAGTGCGACCAACGGAAAGGATTGTGCTTCATGCCCATTAAGCAAGCCCTTATGAACTTCGAGGTTAAAACCACTTGGTTCTTAATTACCTTGGTTCTTGTTTGCTCGATTCTTCATTTGGCATTTGCAAAAATTATATGGCCATAGAAAGCCACTATTTGAAAAGGAGTGTTTGAGAGTCCCTTCATGTTCCAAGTGTGGTGTTTAATTGTGTGTTGAGTGAGGGCACTTGGAAATTGGAGAAATTCCTTGATTCAACGAAATTTCTGGTAGTGACCGTATAGTCCAATCTTCGGACCGTACAGTCTGGTCAGTGCACTTGTGCATAGTTCTTCGAGACAATTGAGTTGTAGAGACTGGACAGAACGATCAACCTGATCATACCATCCGATCTATATATATTTGCCCGACTGGTTCGGAGCCTGACCGGACAGCCCGGTCCAGAGACCGTACTGTTTTGATCCGTGACCATTGATTGTGCCCTTGAGTGATCTCGGTCGTCTGATTTGTTTTGACCTAAGTCAAAATTAGAGAAGACCCATTTGTCTTCATCTCCGTTCTCTCCCCGACGCTGAGAGCATGCCCCGGATGCCGCCTCCGTCGACCTTGCCGTCACCATGCACCTCCGCCGAGCCACCGCGCCGCCTCACCTCACCAGCTCAGTGTGCGCCGTCGCTCGCCCTCACTGCCTGATCGTGCACAGCCACCCGCACACGCAAACCCTAGCTGAGCCACCGCCGCCTACTACTCATCGTCATCGCCCTGCTAGCTCGCCCCTGCTCACGCGCGCGCAAGCTCCTGAGCCATAGCTCTCCCTCCACCTCACCGAGCTCCACCGTTTTCTAGGGAAAAGATTGCACCTTTCCTTCCTCCATTGCTGGCAAGCAAAAATCGTACCCCTTAGGCAATCGGTCATTTGATTCTCGCGTCTTTGGCTTTCGTGATCTCCAGGGTATTGTACTTATCTGCCATTCATCGTTGTATACCCTGATTTTTGAGAAATTTCCTTACTGATGCAATTAGAGTAAATTCCTAATCTTTAGTTGCATTAATAAGGATTATTGGCTCAACCTAGTTTATAATTAATTTCATGCCTATGTGTTAATTGCAATTCTAGGGTTGTCTCTCATTTAGTCTACAGTTAGATTAATTGCCATTATTTGACTGTACACTAGATGATTCGCACTAGCCACATATAGTCGATGATCACTGTTGTTACTTTGCTCATTTGTCTAGTGATCATGTCCTTCATTAAGTGCTAGGTTTTCTATTGCACATTCTTTCCTAGCGGTGCTTTGCTTGTAGATCATATTAGGATCTATACTTATCCATTCCCTACCTATGTGCATGTAGTGATAGTTGTTCAGTCAACAACAGTGATGGCAGGAGGACAGGATAAGGGCAAGGGCAACATGCCAGAGATGCCCAGAGGCAAGAAGAGGACTAGACTTGACCTAGAGTCCGAGAGAGCCAGACGGTTAGCACAGGACCTGGATGCCATGGATGAGGTACGTAGGACACCAGGAGCCATATTGATCGTAGGGACACAGACTGATGATTAGGGCCATAGGAGGAGAACTAGACAGAGGACAGCAGCCCCAAAGCTGTACATAGGTGTGAGACTTCCATCGTGGATGCAGGGTACTTGACTCCTCATTAGGAGAGGTCGTCGAGGACTACAGACCAGGGTTCCTCCAGGCGGCAGGAGGAGGAGTCCGAGGATACATGGGAGTTTAACGAGTCAGAGTTAGAGTCCTCAAAGGAGGAGGAGCCAGAGCAGACATGACCACAACAGAGGTTAGCTCACCGGGCAGGAGACCCGCAATGGACGTGTGCTGTGTGCACCAGGAGACTGTAGAGACTAGTAGCTACGACAGGTGAGAGGGACATACTTGAGATTTACGCCAGAGATCTCAAGGTGAGTCGCCTCGTACCTTTCGAGCAGTGGGTTCTAGTCCCAAGGACCTTGCTGGAGGAGAGAGGTATTGGACGAGCTTTTAGAGGAGGATAGGTGAGGGCCTGAGACGTTACCTTGCCAGGAAGGGCAGTCTAGACTGTTTGTGCCTCAACAGTATGCTACTTACTAGAATATGAGGAGATCCATAGGCACGGACATGTAGCAGTATTTTGATTACATGCCCGGACTAGCAGAGTTGGTCACTAGTCCCTACAGATACAGAGAGGATATAGTGATAGAGTTCTACACCTCACTATGGGTAGCTAGAGATCGCTCAGAGATTTGGTTCATGTTCAGATGAGAGCTCCAGCGCTTGACCAGAGAGGACCTTATAGCTGCACTGGGATTGATAGCTTCAGACTTGCAGCTTTACAGGAGTGCCTACGGGACATGAGCTCCACCCTGCAAACTATAGGGAGGGATGCTACCTCCAGATGACATAGTGTCTATTGCCTTTTTGCCACCTCACACACGAGGGTTTGACACACACCCTGCGAGTCTCACAGAGGAGGCTAAGCTTGTTAGAGCAATAGTCAACTAGGACTATCATGCCGAGGTCTGGATACAGGGAGGAGTTCACACTACTACACCAATGGACAGTTGCAGCTATGCTCAGGAGACTTTGACTTGGCAAACCTGATGATTACTGAGATGGAGGAGGTTATTTCTGAGAGAGTGGGAGGCGGCCACCTAGTCTATGGACCTTATATCTGTTACCTTCTGAGGAGACTAGGATTACTGACGGAGGAGCAGTATGAGGCGTTCGCTGAGGTGACGACCAACTATGCACCTCGAGTCCCCAGGGGATGACAGTCAGCCTCCAGCCAGCAGACAGAGAAGTAGGAGTCGCCGCCAGTCACTCACGAGCATAAGGCTCATCTATAACTGGCCAATGGGCCGTGCTGGGCCAGCCCGGCACGAGCCCATCACGGGCCGGGCCATAGGCTTAACGGGCCGGCACGGCCCGTCTTCTTAACAGGCCGTGCCGTGCCAGCCCGACGGGCCTGTGCCCAAGCCCAAGCACGGCACGGCTCGTCTTACATAGGCCGGGCTGGCCCGTTGGCCCGACGGGCTATTCGGGCCGAGCTGGCCCGAAGCCCGATTAAATTTTATATGTGCGATTTTTCTCTAAAATTTAAATATTTATGTAGAAAAATATTTTCTATCAATAAATTTGAACTAAAAAATTTGATTTTTAATATAAATATGAAAATATTAATCATTTTATTTGACGAGCTATGATGGGCCGTGCTGGGCCAGGCCGTGCCTTGCGGGCTAAACGAGCTATTGCACGGGCTAGACTGGCCACGGTAAATGGGCCATGCTCGTGCCAGCTCGATGGGCTTGTGGCTAGGCCCAGGCACGACCCATAACGGGCCACGGGCCAGCACGGCCCATCAAGCGTCGTGCCGGGCGGTGCTCAGGCCGGGCCAAAATAGGAGGGCCTCGTGCCGGCCCATTTAGCGCGGTCCACTTGAACAGGTATAGGCTCATCTAGAGATGGCGGTTCCTGGGTCGGCCAGTACAGGAGCACCATCTCAGCTAGCAGCTACAGAGACTAATCATGCCTCCACCATTGCAGCGCTTGCAGGACGCCTGGGTGACTTCATTTAGAGGTCTACTAACGAGAGGCGTTAGATCATGGATGTGCTATGGATGCAAGCAGAGTTCCAACAGCAGTAGATGAGAATGATGATGACGCTGATGAGCCAGATGACAGAGCTTACTAGAGGACAGTCCAGTGAGCTGACAGGAGTTCCTATACTATCATAGGCTCAACAGTTTCCGACTCAGAGAGGCCCTTTTACTATGATGATGATGGCACAATCTTCCAGCTTGCCATCACACTCAGAGGAGTTACCGACAGGGGGAGAAGGACAATCTTTCTCACCTACACAGTTCTCCCTAGTGTCATCTTTCTCAGTGTCTGCACTGTTCACCTCGCCCTCACAGTCAACAGCGTCACAGATGGCAGGACCTTTCACCTCCTAGCAGCTGCCAGTCAGGAGTCTGAACTTCTCAAACATAGTGCACACCACTTAGATAGCCCCGCAGACAACTACAACTCTACCTTCTTCTGCTACAGTTTCTTCGCTTGTCATACCTTCAGGTAGCAGAGGATCTAGTCCGTGGAGGATTCACTGAACAGGACGTGGCCGACCTCAGTCTTTTTCAGGCGTCTGTTGCGCAGGAGATCGCCACCGTCATAGCAGGACAGGATAGAGAGTCTGAGTCACCAGAGGATCTCACGTACTTCGAGCACCTTGACACTCCGGTGGCACAGACACAGGCAGAGTAGCATGATCCGCCACAGGGGCAGCCCAATACAGAGCCCTCAGAGGACGTCACTGCACCACCACCTCCTACGACCTCGAGTGCTCAATAGTTTTCCCTCTCTTTTTGGTGCTTGTTGCCAAAGGGGGAAAAGACATAGAGATAGGGGGAGTGTGACCTATGATGATCGAGGGAGTATACGTGGTATTCCTGGTTTTGGGAGATACATTTGGATCTTATTTTGAGGTGTTTATCGAGATGTTTGTGGATTTGATGAGTCATGGTTTTTACATTTGCTTGTGCTTGACTCGTCATGATCTCACTTGGTTTATTTACATAAGCAGTGCCTTGTCTTTCATTAATTATCCTGTATGCATGTGTATGTATTCATGATGATGATTGCTTGTGCTTAATTTCTTGCATGAACATTCTATCCTGTTGCATATCGTCATCCATGTCTTGCATTGCATGTACTTATGCTTTATTTAATATCCTAACATGACATGCATGCATATCATCTAGAGTGTGCTTTTCTCTCTTTATCCTTTTAGCTCTTGATGATGCTTCATTTGAGTAGTACCTTGTTCGTTTCTTATTATGCCTTGGAGGTTCCTCTCGATCTTAGTGTAGCTCTTTTAGCCTTGATGTTTTATGATAAGTAGTGGTTGTCATCAATCACTAAAAAGAGGGAGATTGTAAGCTTCATGACCATTGATGATTGGATCCCTGAGGTATGGATGTTTTGGTGATTAATAACAACTATGAAATTGTGGTCTAATATCTACATGAGCTTGATAGAGTCCAAGGGTTGATGGAGATGGATCAAAGCTAAGGACAAGCTATAGAGCAAGCATTTGGAACACTTGTCTAGTTTTAGGGCTTTGAGTTCATAGGAAAAACCAGACTATCAAGGGGGTCTAGGTCATGTCTCTTAGGTCATGCTAGTCGATGATGTGCATAGATGCTCAAGGAAATCACAGGCACTAGGTGATAGTGGAGAAGCCATAGAGCTGTTGGAAGAAGCCGGGAAACAAAGTCAAGTGAGGACAAGAAGTTTTAGCTTCTGGACAGAGTGACCGGACAAAGGGGTTAGGAGTGACTAGACTGTACGGTCATCAGAGGAGAAGGAAAACCAGAGAAGACTTGTTGCAAGGAATCTGTCCGTGCGAAGATCAACAGAGACCGGACGGTCCGGCCTGTACAAGTGTAAGCGTAGGATAGACAGGATGTAGAACTAGTGATCTATGGAATCGACGGAGATGAAGAGACCGGACGGTTCGGTCTACTGACCGGATGGTCCGGTGAGTACAAGAATCAGCAGGCCAGCAACTCTGGAGGAGCCGTCCAAGAGAGATGGAACGGTCCAGTCTGGCATTGACCGGACAGTACGATCATTAGGCCTATAAAGCTGATTTCATGGAGCAATAACTACTTTGAGGTTGGAAACCTATATAAATTCGTTGCTAGAGTCTTGGAGACCTCTCTTAGCTAGTGGAATTGCTGGCAGCATTTGTAGGGAGCCAAGAGGAAAAGAGGGAAGCACTAGGAGAGGATATTGGATATCTTGAGAGTGCTAGTGAGAATAACTTGAGCATCTATCCATATCTAAGGCTAGGGTGTCCTTGAGGATGTGATCTAGGTTGTTACTCTTGGTCTACGGTGAGACCTAGACTGGTTAGGTGGTGATCGAGCCTATCGTGATCGGTAGTGAAGGCTGCCACACGTTTGTACACGGTTTGAGCCCACCATTGAAAGGGGCATCACTAGTGAGCGCTCGTGTCATCTCGGGGAGTTCGGCAAGTTCTCGAGGAAGGCGAGCTTGTGCCTTGGTGGTAGCGGTGACACAACCGTGTCGTCACTCCGGGAGTGATTGCAAGCTCTAGTGAGTAGGTTGAATTGTGGCTTGCATAGGCTAGTTTGTTTAGCTTCCACATTTGGCCTACTAGAATTGTTAGGTTGCAATGATTGCCGGATTTAGTGGAGTGAAATTGAAGTGTTCGAAACTGTGGTCAGCTTACCGATTCACGCCCCCCCCCCTCTCGGTATGCCTTCGGTCCTTACACAAGCCCATCTCACTTTGAGCGCTCTTCCAAGATTCTTGAGGTCTGAGATACCGAGACCCCCCAACTCTTTTTGCCTTGTGACTTTGGGCCACGCAATGAGACAATGACCTCTATTCACATCCTTGTGGCCATGCCATAAGAAATTCTGCGGGTATTTATCAATAGCTTTGATGGCCCAGGCTGGGAGGTCCAAGGCCATGGCATGATAGATGACGGCGGTAGTCATCACAAACTGAACCAGTTTCACCCTTCCTGCTCGAGTCAATAGATCGGCCTTCCACCTAGGTAAGAGGTCTACCAGGCGGTCAATTAGAGGTTGAAGATGGACCTTGGTTAATTTCTTCAGGGAGAGAGTCAGCCCTAGATACTTGAGTGGAAAATTAGAGAGTTTACAAGGGAGGAGCTAGTGCAGCAACTCAACATCTTGTGGTGTGCATTGAATTGGGGCTACGCTGCTCTTTTGCACATTAGTGCAGATGCCACTACCCAAATAGTTACAACATATTCATAGTTATGTGAATGTCACTTGCAATTGGTTGGGGAAACAACACCACATCATTAGCGTAGGGGGATAGGTGGTGTTGAATGGACCGAGAAGAGATGGGCTGCAACAAGCCATCCTAATGCCTTCATAAACATGAGGTTCAGGGTATCCATCACTAGGATGAACAACATGGGAGAGAGGGGGTCTCCATGTCATAGGCCACGCTTATGTGAGATAAATTCACTGGGAGTACCATTTAGCAGCACTTGTGTAGAAGAGGTAATGAGCAGCCCACTTAGCATATCTCGGAAGATTCTTCCAAAACCAAGTCCTAGCACTTCCATAAAAAAAGCCCATGAAACTGAATCAAACGCCTTTGAGATATCCAATTTCAGCAAGATACTTGGCTGCTGTTGGGAGTGAAGGACTCTAGTTGTTTGTTGGACCAACATAAAGTTGTCTTGGATGAATCTTCCTTTTATGAAAGCACTCAAGTTTATTGGCTAATCTGTTGGCCAATATCTTTGTGATAAGTTTCGCAAAGCTGTGAATGAAACTTGTCGGCCGGAAATCCTTTGCTTCTATGGCTTCATCTTTCTTTGGCAGAAGTGTGATAAAAGCAGCGTTTAGGAACCTAAAATTCCTAAAGTATCTTCGCCAAACTACCGAGATAGATGTCATAATATCAGGTTTGATTATTTGCCAACAAGTTTTATAAAAGCGGCCTGTGAACCCATCGGGTCTAGAAGCTTTGTCGAGAGGTAGTTGTTTGATAACAGTCCACACTTCCTCTTCAATGATAGGTGCCTCCAAATCATGCAACTCATGTCTCTATGCCAAGGGCTTCAAGGTCAAGGGTATGTTGCCTTTCCTCCGGAGTGCCAAGCAAGTTTGTGTAGAAGTCAAGTAGCACTTGAGCCTTGTCATCATGGGATGTCACAATCTGGTCGTTCACCTTGAGCTTGGCAATAAAATTCTTTCTTTTCCTGTAGCAGGCGTGGAGGTGGAAAAAACTAGTATTAGTGTCGCCCTCATGCAGCAAAGTTATCCTTGACCGAATCCATGCAATAGTGCACAGCAGAGAAGCTAAAGCTAGAGTGTGTTTCTTGAGATTACATCGCAGCCAAGTCTCTAGAGGACTGAGTTGCCTGCTGTCTTGGGCGATGTCAAGTTGATGAATTATCTCTTTTGCCAGAGCTATTTGGGTTTTAAGTGTCCAACCTGCTTGTCACTCCAGCTTTGAAGACCTTTCGCGGTTGCCTTAAACTTCATGGAGAGTGTCTCTAAAGGGCAAGGCTTGCACTTTACCGAAGACCAAGCTTGCTGCACTGCCTCTTGAAACCCCGTCAAACCTGGGCCAAAAGGACTGAAATCTGAACTGCTTCTTCCCCTGTTTGTTCTCATGCCATCCCAGAAGAAGAGGGCAGTGGCCAGAGTCTTCCATGGCAACACTTTGTAGGAGACAAGCAGGGAACATCATTTCCCAATCAGCCGAACAGAAGACTCGATCGAGCTTCACCAATATCAGTATAGAGGATGTGCTCTGGTCCACGTGAATTTGCAGCCAAGAAGAGGGAGCTCCTTAATGGCCACATCATCTATCAATCTTCTGAACCGACCCATCATGACACGGTTATGGTTAGAGTTATTCTTGTCCTCATCCTTATAGATCAAATTAAAATCACCAGCTAGAATCCATGGGGCCGGGCAGAGATCTCTCACTTCTCGGAGCTCTTGGAGGAAAGCAATCTTGTCATCGCTACCTTGCGGCCCGTACACACAAGTGAGCCACCACTTCTCATTGTTATCCGGCTGGAACTGAACTGGCACACTGTAGTTGTCCACCCTTCTTGCTGAAACTGTACCCAACTGTGCTCTCCATGCCACCAAGATGCCACCACTAGCTCCATTGGAAGGCAGAAAGACAAAGTTGTTCTTACATTCAGTTTTAAGCATTAACATCACCATTCTGCGTGAGATTTCTCCCATCTTAGTCTCTTGCAAGCAGACAACATCGGCCCGAGCAGAATCGAGTAAAACTCTAACCGAGTCCCAACGTGTGGTCGAATTGAGGCCCCGCACGTTCCAAATCAATACATGAGAGGGATCCATGGCAAACAATCATTAGAAAATGACCATTCTGCATACATTCTGGTCACAGTTACAAGGCAGCAGAGATAGCTGCTACGTCTCCAACATCTTCACGGACAGTCCATCCAAACAAGGAGGCCAGTGCCTGAATATGGAAGGAAGATAGTGGCTCAGTGAACAATTTCACGTATTGCTCCTGATCTTCTTGCCGGAGGTGCTCCTGTTCTTCACCAAGTCCAAGAGAATGCATAATTGTCTTCTTTGATCTGGACAAAGGAGCTTGGACCGGTTCGACGCTCAATCCAGCAATCCGCCGACTGCGTCGAGTTGGGGGGGGGGGGGGGGGGACTAGACTGCATCGTCTTCCTTCTTTTCTCGATCTTTGGCGCAGGCAAGAGGGTGCCCACCGCTTTAGAGATCCACACCATGAACCTTGGACATTTGGATTTTGAATGTATTATGCTCAGAAACAGTCTAGCATGATGGCTCCCGACCCCCCCCCTTCTCCCCCGGCGCTGCAGCCCTACCCCAGCCCACTCCGGCGGCCGGTCTTCCTCTCCTAGAAGGCGCCGGTTTTCCTCTCCTCCTTGTCTCCCGACACCTGCCCGTTCGTTCCGACGAGAAGGTCAAAAGGCCATCGAAAACTTTTTTTATCTGTTTTTGTTACTTCTGTTGGAACAATGCCAATTATTATCCACCTCATGTACTTTTGATTGAACTAGTAGTATTTAATGATTTGTATTCTATTTTTCTTAGTAATCCTAATTTCTCTAGTGTGGAGCACACCTTATCATCATAAGTACATATATACTAAACAGAAGAATTTAAAAAATATTAGGGCAAAAAATAAAACAAGGTGTTCTGTTTCACAATTCTGACAAGGAGTTCTTTTTATAATACTCTTCCTCACTAAGCTGTATAATTTGTCGTTCTATTTGAATAGGTACTGTTCTATTTAGCTGTAAGTATGTTATTTTTCAGTTAACAGTACCGGACCATCCTTAAACTAGGTGATGGCAAAGACTTATTTTATTTGTACATAAAAATTAGATATCGATCATACCAAGTATTTGATCAAATTTCTTGTTCTGTTTATCTCTAGGAAATTTTGATATCAATTTCTTCAGACTGCTGTATGTTTCATTCGTTATGCTTTTCTGAAAGTCCTCCTAGCTGCGTTTGGATCATATGGACACAGAAACCGGTGTGTCTTTGACGGACAACAACCGAGCTTAGCTAGTGCTCTTTCCTTGGCCGAGTAGGAGCGCAAAATGTGGATGCTTGCAGGGGCTCGAGGGATTTCTTTCCTCACCGGCCCTATCGCAGGTGTTTAGGTCCTTGTTTGGGTCCGGTTGTTTTTTCTTTTTCAAAAAAGGTGCAAATGTAATTGTTAAAAATAGACGTGTGTGACGTGTGTTGTATCTGGGTTCTTATCCTATTTTTCTTCTTAATATAATAAATCACAACTCTCTTGTATTTTTGAGAGCTTTCTCTTTCATGCTTTTATTGATATCTGTTTTAGAGATTCATTAGTTATCTTACTTGCAAAAAAAAAAAACAATATGATTCATTAATATCCCTTGACAATAATGTTCCCTTGAGCCTGCAATTCTTCGCAGGATAAAAGAAAAACCTTATCTTCTTATTGATTTCTCTGGCTGTCTGCAAATAAGTGTGTGAGTACAAAATTATTTGACCTTTTATATAGGTCCTCAGTGAAGAAATTCATTCGTATTTTGTTTCAGTTATGTCCTTGGTGCTGTTTTTCTCCAGCTTTGCAAAGTCTTACTGTTCTCAGATCATACACGTTTCAAAGAGCTCATAGATACTATCCACTTCATTCAGTTTTTAAAAAAAATGTAAGTCAAAAAACATATTTGTTCAAGAGCTCTATACCTTGTATGTGGTTCGAGCTTGCTCGAAGGCAGCCGGATAACTTTTGTTTCTGACGCACTGATAGTAAGATGTTGGGGTAGATTATCTTCTTGTTATCGGCCTCATTGTGCCTGGCCATGCTTTGACCACAAGACTATTTCAGCCTTAAATTCAACATAAGCATATGTTCTAGCTTCCCGGACCTACAAGATAACACATTTTTCCTACATGCTAAATAACATATAGTGTTGGACATCCAACGTACTGTGTGGTCTTGTGTCGCTGGCATCTGGCGGTACTGCAGAGGGCAGAACGTCAAAGTTCCTTGCAGAAGCCTGCTCAACTTACACAGTGAGGTTCCGTAGGTGACATCATCTCGTGTCTTGTGTGAAAGCTTCAATATTGTCAGCCTAAGATGGCTAACTTCACAAGAAACCGCCTTGGGCTCAGATAAGATTTAGTTAGAAGTTTGGTTCAGGGATAAGATTGGTTAGGACATTTTCTTTAGACTTGTTAGTGGTTGGTCTATTCAAATATGGAGGCACATGCGACGACAGTCATCTGGAGATACCTCTCTTCTTCACTGCCTACCTCGATGGTGGGAATCGATTGTGGTCCCCCTGCTGTCGAGGTCTAGGTTGACACTATTTTACTCCATGCACTGTTGTAATCTTACAGTGAGTCGTGCAAGACAAAGATAGTGCTCAGCATGTGCAGCTTACTAGTTTCATCAAACATTATTTCATGCTTTAAGTGGTAGAGCCGGCTTGATAGGTTGCTTATGTGGTCTTGTCTTCTTTTTTCAATCAATTTCCTTTCTTCACATTGCAAACCATAACCCCTCATGGCTCAATCTAGAGTGAGGTGGCATTGTTTGTGAGGACCATTATTTCTATATAATACAAAGATACTTAACTCTTGTGTATTCGCTTTGAGTCCATTATACTACCTTTGTGATGGATGTGGTTACAAGGGATATTTAAGGATATATTTCATGATGTCTTTACGAACTTATGTTGTTACTTCAAGAGTGTAGGATGGGTTTATTTAAAATTGAAGTTATGGATGTAGACAATTAAAATCAAAAGTTTATAGGCGTCCACTTACGGCTATTCCTGGCTCGTCTCCGATAACGCACTTCCGGGACGAGTCGGTAGTTGGGCACTGGATCCCTTCGGACCTGGAGAACATTACTAGTTCTAGCGTATGATGAGTGAAAGACTATCTTGGAGATGGACCCATGGAAGATACCATTCAATATATTTTGGATCAACGATACAAAGAAGGGATCAATGATACAAATCGACAAGAGTATGGATAAAGATATTAGCCATATAATTAAAGCCCATAGAGTATCACTGTAGCTGTGATCATGGCTGGCAATGAAGCTCGGTTTTGGAACATGGCTGGAGCCAAGGGGCTTGCCTTAGTGACAGGGGCAGGTAGTGTAGAAGAAGTTGGTTAACAACTTCGCTGTTGGTCGGGTCGCATTTTTCTATTATAAATGACGCGCATGTAACCTATGTAACTTGGGTGGGTGGGTGTAAGTGTTCTTTGTACTCTCTTCTTTTATTAATGTAGTGATACATAACTCTCCTGCGTGTTAAAAAAAAAATTAAAGCACACAAACATCAATTTCACCTGTCCTTTTGCTTGATTTTTTGTAAGAATACTTGTAATACATATTGCGAAGGATTGCAAGTTTATTACCGATTTCCTACTTTATGTAATGCATTTAATAATTGTCTTTTAATGTTTAAAGCAATCCTAGCACACACTTATGCTTGCCTTTTAGTTTTAGTATTTTTGCTTATGCTGCCATTGAGAAGCCATATGAATTATGAAATAACACATTGTCAAGTTCTTTATGAGTCTTCCATCTGTATCTGTTAGTAAGGTCCTAACTGTAGGCCTTGCCAGTGGGAATTGACCTATCCTGCTTCTCTGCACCCTTAGTTGTTTTATCCGTTAAGCACAACATTATGTATTGACAGCTTCTCACAGCTCGGTTTGGAGTGAGGTGGCGGTGTTTGTAAGGGACCGTTTTCTCTCTTCTTAATACAAATATATGCAGCTCTCCTGCATATTTGAGAAAAAAAATATTACATTATTATCAATTATAGGTTTGAGAGTAAAAAGGGATAAAGAAAAGTCTACCTCAAATATAAGTTTACTGGTTGTATCTTGCATGGAGAGAGATTGGATGCAGGCAAAAATTTTATTCCTCAATTTATATTCTATACTCCCTCTGTTTTTATTTTTATTGATGTTCAGACAACAAGATTAGTAGGAATTGTATTAAGAATCCTGTCTGAATGTCAACAAAAACAAAGCAGAGGGAGTATTTTATTCCTAAGGTGGTAATACGCTTACCACTACAACAAAAGTAGCCTATAACAGCGGGTGAGATTGTACTGTAGTGGCGGGCTACAGTAACCATCGCTATGATTCCACAGCTAAAAACAACACTTTATAGCGGCGGATCATCTGAGAGACAAATAACCCACCGCTAAGACTCATATTGTAGTGGCGGGTAACAATGTCACCCACCGCTACGCATTTACCGTGAAAAATAAAAAAAATTCATGCCCCGCCCACTCCACCCGCCCGTGCCACCGCCCATGGCCGCGGATCTGGCCACGCCCTGGCTGGACCCGTGACGGGGGATGGCGCCGCCGTTGGGGAGGGGACGCCAGAGAGGGGCAGGATGTGCTAGAGAGGTCGCCGGAGAGGATGTGCTAGGCCGTCGGAGGGGAGGACCGAGGCCAGATCTCGCGCGAGGCGACGGCCAGGTCGCGGTGCCTCTGCGCGAGCCGCACGGCCACCGCCGCTCCTTGGCTGCCCGTCACCAGATCTGCCCTGTCGTCCTCAAGCCTTGCCGCTAAGATCCCACACGAGGCCTCTGCCTGCCGCCGCCGCCAGCCGCAAGGCCACCGCCCGAGGCCTCCGCCCGCCCGCCCTCGTGCCTTGCCGCCGGGATCCGGCGCGATGCCGCCACCAGTCCGCCCGTCGCCAGCCCCGAGGCCGCCGCCTGAGGCCTCCGCCCGCCCACCGTCGAGCCTTGCTGCCGGGATCCAACACGAGGCCTCCGCCCGCCCGCCTGCCCGCCACCAGCCCCGAGGCCTCCACCCGCCCGCCCTCGAGCATTGCCGCCGCCAGCCGCGAGGCCTCCGCTCGCCCGCCCATCGCCAGCCCCGAGGCCGTCGCCTGAGGCCTATGCCCGCCCGCCCTTGAGCCTTGTCACCGGGATCTGGCGCGAGGCCTCCGCCCGCCCGCCCTCTAGCCTTGTCGCCGTCAGCCGCGAGGCCTCCGCCCGCCGTCCCTAGCGCGAGGCCACCACCCGTCTGGATCTAGTGCCTGAGCTGTGTTTGGGGAGAGAGAGTGTGTGTTTGGGGATGAGGCGGCGGTGGGCGAAGTCCGGGAGAGAGAGAGAGAGAGAATGAGAAGGGGCACTAGGGTTTGCATATTATATACAGTCGGTGGTGATAGTGGGCTGATGGGCCACCGGGTAATAAAGTAGCTGCGGTTAGCTTCTTGGGCCGCCGCTATAAAATATAGTAGCGGCGGTTAGCTTCTTGGGCCGCCGCTAAAAATGATTCTGATTTGTAGCGGCGGCTCATTTTTGACCACGCCGCTACTGTTTTTTCCCTGCCGCCACTGTAGTACCTTTTTATGGTAGTGTACCCTCTGTTGCAGACTGGGAGAAAGCCAAGTGGACTCCTTGGTCCTTCATTGTATATTGATACATTCTTGCAGGAAATTCATTACACTCAGGCAGATGTTGTAAGCCCGGATGCTGATGAAAGATATTCATTAACATTACAAACAACATGCACCTGCACAATTTTCTGTATAATGACATAAATCCTGTTTTATATTTCCAGATTGCTGTTGTACAAATCTGTGAGGCTGCTCTAACTAAGCGACCGATAGAGTTTCAAGATACAGATTCTGACAGATCGCTGGATCCATGGCTTCTCCATCTCGGATTTAGCCCCTCTGGTATATGCTCAAGTACCTCCACGTATTACCAAAAACCGTACAGTGGCTCAAGCGTTCAATAGCCAGAGATGGGAGCAGGACATTGTTGGGGCACTATCGGCTGAAGCGTTCTATGAATATTACCAACTGTGGTCCTCTCTTGGAGTTCCAACTTGATACAGAAGAAGATCAACACTGTTGGGTCCATGATCCCTGCGGAGTCTATTCAAGCAAGTCAGGATACATGACTTATTTTCAGGGCTCGGTTACCTTTGAGCCATGGAAAAGAATTTGAAAATCTTAGGCCCCAAGAAAGTGCAAACTATTTCTATGACTTGCAGTGGAATCGGTGTTGAATGGCGGACAGGTTGTAGCGGAGAGGGCTCCCCCATCCAGCCTGGTGTGTACTCTGTAACCAAGAGGAGGAGAATGTGCAACACATACTGACAACATGTGTATTTGCAAGAGAATTTTGGGTCGTTGTCTTGTCTGCAATTGGGATGCCTAACGCTGCTCCCAGCCGGCGAGAAAGAAGTTTCGCTGAGTGGTGGCGCAAGGCAGAGAGAAGAGCTGGTCGGGGCAAAAAGAAGGGCACTAACAGCGCCATCATCCTGGGTGCCTGGACACTATGGAAGGTTAGAAACAGATGCGTATTCGATGGTGTTTCACCAAATATGCAATCTACTCTGAGTATGTTCAGATACGAAGCTCATTGGTGGGGCCTGTCAGGAGCTAAGAAACTCCAGGAACTACCCATAGGTCGATTAGGAGTGAGAGTTTAGTCTTCCCTTGTGGTCTTGTGTGCTTCTAAGTTTTAAAGGCGATCCTGTAATCTGTGGCGGTGTGTTACTCCTCCAACCTCTGGTGGGAGGCGTGGAGCGGGTGTTGTAGTATCTCTTTCTTTCTCTCTATTAAATATAAGGGAGTTGCTAATTTTCAGCTGACTGAAAGTTTTAGTAACTTTCAGTCACCTCTTTAAGCCATTAGATCTAGATCCAACAGTTTATAATTATTATATAAAAAATTCTATAAAAGAAAAATCAAAACACAAAGTAATAAACTATTAACTGAAAGCTTTTAATCGATCGAAAGCTAGAAAACATGTAAATATAATGATATGCAGCTCTCCTGTGTATTCGAGAAAAAAAAAGATATAGATTCTGACAGACTAACAGTATGCATCCACATTACTTGAAAATTCTCAATTTTAAGTGAGAAGCAACACATATTATTGTGAACTTGCATGCAAAGAACATGCATATTTACTGTTGGCACGCTGGTCCATCAAACCAGTTTGTGCAGGAATGATCAGAATTAGTTATTCGTCATAATCTGGATTCAAAGTCAATTCTCCAAAATATCAGACTCAAATAGGGGCGCTAGTCTTGCATTAAAATGGAGAGCACATGACCAAGTGATACTGGTTGTTGAGTTGTCTAGACAATTAATTGTCGATGAATAATGACAGGTTACGTGCTTTTAGCCTGTCAGGTTTCAGTCCAATGTGGAATCTCATTTATGATTTTAAAATATATTTTTTTTGAATACGTAGGAGAGGCGCGTATCTTTGTATTATAGAGAGTAAAAAATGACTCCTTACAAGAACACCACCACCTCGTTTCTAGCCGAGCTATGACGGGTTGAATACAGCATATAAAGAAACTAACTAAAAAACATACTTAGTGACTGACACCCTCAATAGGTCATTGAAAACAAGTACATCAACGGTGTAAAATGTGTAAACAAAAGGTAATAAATTTTTGTTCCATGGTGCAAATAAAAAAATTCTGACCTATCGTGTAGTAACTACATTTTTGAAACTTAATGCATAATAAAAACTATGTGGAATATAAAAAAAGTCTCCTCTTACTTGAACCTTGTTGCCAGTTTGTTTACTGTATGCGCTCCTTATCTATTGTAAGGTGCTGTGTTCCTCATTTGAAGACGGATGATTATGATCAGATGACCATTTGTAAACATGACCAATAAGTTTTTTGTTTCTGAAAAATATGAGTTTCAGTATTCGTTGATTGCCTGCTTTATTTGTACATTTTATTTGCCTTTGATTGATGATGATTGATTCTGCTAGCAGACTAAAGACGGCGATGACAACGCAAATTAAGAAGACAAGATGGACTTTGGCTGAATTTTCAGGTTACATCTGTGCTGAACTGCTGATCACGGTTATGAATAGGTCACAACTACGTCGACTGCAGCAATGGCAATGATTATGATCATTTTATTTCTAGTAGCAACATTCTGAGAGAGGCAAGCTGGAGACCATGGAACGATGGAAGGACATAATTTTCTAATTATGCTCGAATTAGAAAAATATCATGTCATACTTCTTAGATATATTGTTATACAAGTTCTGCTTATGTGCTTCTTCGTTCACTATACTCCGGCGTTAAAAATGTGCTAATTACTTAAGCAGGGTGCTGAGGGAAGGTCGGATCGAAAAGTCAATCCAGCTTTAATTGATCGTCAATATGTCCTTTCCCTAGAGCGGAAGGAAATGAAGGCTTGTGAGGGCTTGTCGCTACAATCCCCGACCCGGACCCGTGGTCCTTTGCCCGGCTGAAACACATCTTGTCGGGGCGCACCACCCACTATATGATATAGTAAAGTACATGTACGTTACGATGGAATTAAGAAAAATAAAATATTTTATATGGTTTTAAAAAAAATCATTTATATAATATATTTATTAAACGTATATAATATTATTAATATTTTTACATGAAAGATTATATTTATATTACTGTGATGCTTTTTAGTATACTATTTTATATGCAGAAGTAATCATTTCTTACCATTTTTCACCATATTTTCATCATAAATATATTTTCTATTTCTAATATTGACGATTTTGATATGTAGTATTATTTAAGATGTTGTAGAATTAGGTGAAATAACACTAAAAAGATTCAAAGATGAGAAGTAGCGATATGAAGCCCGTCTCCGGATTTCCCACAAGCCCATGACGTCTATACCTCTGTAAGTACATAAAACCTAACATGTAAGCTCAAGATCGTGACCCAATGATTAAGGATTTGTAGAAGGTTTATCCCAAAAAAAATAATTTACGCAGTCTAGAAACAACACTATATTGCATCACGGTTTTAGAGTTCAAGACGTGCTCCAATGAGAAAAGTGTGACTACTAAAGTTGTAGATCTCGTCAAGAACTTTCCGAAATATATATGTATCATATTATTTGGACTTCGGAGCTATGAGGTATAGGCCCCGCAAGGAGACGTGCGTGCAGAAGAGTCCGAACCAGAACATATATTTTTGTATTGTATATTTGGACCTAAAGACTTCCGAATTTGTAAATTCATTTAATACAAAGTTGTAGAACCTTTTGAGAGCTAAGAGATAAAGTCCGAGTTTATTTCATTTGAACTCCGGACGTGATAGTTATGATTTTTGAAAATTGACGCTTAATATGAAAGGTATAAAACCGACTTAGATTTAATCTCTAAATTTGTAGATACGGAGTGAACGACCACACATTAATTAATAAGTTGTAGAGACTCTGTACAATCGATGGATCAATTTTGAAGCAGTTCAGCTTCTTTTTTTTTTTTGCAAAGGGTATAATAGCCATCTAATCAACGGCCTTTGAAGGGTGTTTTTATACCGTTAATTAATGTATTGTCACTACCTTTCTCAAAAAACAGCTTGACATGCACCTCGAACCCAGTAAATTTGTTCCTAGAGTAAATCCCAAAAGCAGGGTGTTACAAAATTCAGTGCAACCACTAGGATGCATGCCGTTTAAATTTCATCCAAAACACATGTTTTTACATTACTTGGATCTAAAGGTTAATATATTTTTTCTGCAAAATAGATTAGAGACACAAATACTCACGAGTAATCACCCATATGAACAGCGCACACATCCTATCCCTATTGTCTCTCGACACAACGTCGATAGACACCTTTTAAAAAATGGTGCTGATTGATATTAAGATTCACCTCTCACTAAAAATAATTATAGTCGTAAATGAACCATAATAAAATAATGTAACAGCTGAGCTATTTACTGAAATGTTTACTTTAAACCGGTAGACCAATCAATTTTTAGTTTGTAAAATATTTTATTCTTTTAGAGGTCTCCAAGAATGAAACGATGGAACAAAATCTTTTTGTGGGCCGTTAAAGTATCTCCTGCTATTAGTAATTGAGTTTAGACTCTGCCGGAGCGTTGAGGCCTGAGGGCGCATGACATAAGCTCCTGACGGGCCTCCAGGCCCAGTCAGCAGAGGCGCTCCCAAGTCCCAACTGCTATTAGACGCTGATCTGAGGGCATACGGGTATACGACCCCAGTCCAGGGTGATCACGGCGGCGAGACGGAGCATTGCGCGGCGCCGCGGGCGAGGCGCCTAGGGCAAGGAACACGAGGAAGCGGAGTGCCCCCCACTTCCACCCCGCAGGTCGATACGGGCCGTAGCCTGTGCCGCGAGGTATACTTCAGCTCCCGATTTCCCTCTCTCACGTTTCAACTCAGCTTTCCGTCTTTGGTTTGGATTAGAAATAATTAGAGCTCTTCAAGCCTATTTGCGGATTGAGTTTCAGAGGTAGTACCGTTTAAAGTTTGGAACTGCCTGTATGGAACTTGAATTCTGAGCTAATTACAAAATTGCTGCACAGACGAGACGATGAATATTGTGCTTCTGATTTGTTTTGACGGTACGGATATAGTACTAATTTTGCCATCATATTAGGAAGAATGTGCGTGCTATTAGTCTATTGGCAAGTCAACTGCTAGTTTTTTAGATCCAGGACTGTAGGTGGAACAACCGTGGCAGGTTATTTTTTGATGGAGATGTTTCTGACTTGGAGTTGAGAAGAGAAGTATACATTAACAATTTGACAGGTTTATCTGAACTGATCGTCCTTAGCTCGGCTGTGCACTTACTTGAGCAATGGTGCTGTGTACTCATTGTCAGGATGACGCGCTCTGCATACAGGACCAGGATACCAGAATGACGTGAGACCTCCCTATGTTTTTAATTCCTCTATTTGATGCAAGCCAGACCATTATAATTTTTGTCCGATTAACAGATTGGCTTGAGAAAGTTTGAGCACCACTGTACACGTGTTCTGATATGCTATATTTTTAATGTTTTGTGATCAGAATCTGCTGTGGTTGTGGGAAAGTTGTTGCCGACACCATATATGACGAGGGGGTTCGTTTTATCCAGGATGCAAATGGAAATGTTAGTTTTCCCATTGCATTGTAATATTTGTATTTTTCATTTTGATTTCCAATTTCTTATGATGATATGATATATACTTTGAGCTTTACAGTCCCGCATGGATGCAGAAAGAATAAGCAGTATCCATAGTGGCCTTTCAATATCCCGTGAGAGAACCATAAATAAAGGTATATATTTTGGGGAACTCCGTTATCTTGTATTGCCCAATTTCACGTACTACAAATTTTGTTTATCTTCTCAGGGAAGTATGAGATTGAACAGTTTGTCAGAAATTTGTGTGTAAGTGGAGGAGATACTATTGTTAACATAGCCTGTCGTTATTATGAGGTATTTCAAATATCAGTAAATAGTCATTTTAAAGAAACATACTGTACTGTGTACTTTATTCTTATATCACCTTTCTTGACTGTAGCTTGCAGTTGATCATAAATTTACAAGGGGCCGTCGAACGACACATGTCGCTGCTGCTTATCTTTACATTGCTTGCCGGTATGCTTCTTTCAAACTTATGTTCAAACATGGCCATTTGTTCTCGTCTCCAGGAATTTTGATTTTTCTAGTAGTATTGGAATTTGCATTTTCTATCTAATTCTTTTTTGGTGGAAACTTGTTGGTGACATGGTGCAATATGCCAAACATCTGAAACATCATGCAAACTTTGCTTTGCTTTTGATGAATCTGATTTTTCCTTAAAAAATGTATAAACACTAACTTTGAAAAATTTGTGCCACTCCTGAAAAGAAAAAAAGATATAAAATAAGTATGTGTTGGGTACTATATGGCATAAAAAAGTTTTGCCAGGTTATATTTAATTATTTCTTTAGAAATACAGGCTCCACAGAAACATTTGTAACAATTGCATAGTCATCAACTTCCTCTGAATGCTCTGTTTCATTAGTTTTTTTTTTGCTGTTTTTTCATTCAATTTCCAGTTTGCTTTATTACACACCTGTTATATGCTTCGTCTACACTAATGTTAATGTTACCTACCTTCCTTGCCAGGCAAAGTGATAAACCCTATCTTCTCATTGATTTCTCTGAATATCTGCAGATAAGTGTGTGAGTATCCCATGTTTGGCCCTTAATCTTATTTCCTTGGTGAAGGAATTCATTTGGATTTTATTTCAGTTATGCCCTAGGTGCTGTTTTTCTCCAGCTTTGCCAAGTTTTGCTACTTCCAGCTCATCCAATTTTTCAGAAACTCATAGATCCTACCCTTTTCATCCAGCGTTTTACAGAATGTAAGTCAATATTATATCATCCTGAATTTTTTTACCTTGTATTTACATAATTCCTGTGTACTTTAACCCTTCATGGCTGTTTTTTGTTCAGCAATTTTAATTTGTACTAGGATGATGGGTAGATTTTCTGGTTGGAACAGTCTCATCTTTCCTGCGAAACATAACGTAGGCATCTGATCATTTTGGTTTTACAACTGCTTGAAATGCAGCTAAGCATGTGAAGCTCCCAGGGCCTACAGATAGTGCATCTTTCCTAATAACACATAATTGTATATGGTGGACTGTTCACAACTGAGGGTAATGACTGCCGACCTGGGCTCTGGACAGCAAAATGGTTTTTTAGTTTCTTGACACATACTATTTGGAACTAAGAGGGAAGAGGGCCATAATTTAACGATTAGCAGCTTTCTCCCGTTTGCTCTTCAATCTCTTGGTTTTCAAATTATTCTGCCAGTCTTTAGTATGTATTGCCTTATTCAATAGAATGATAACAGTACCCCCGAGTCCGTACCAAGTTGCTAATAACCATCAACAGGCCCTTTTCTTCATTCTTTACCCAAAACTGAAATCAAGTTAAAATTTCTAGGTCCCGATGCTTAGTTGATGCCATGTTGGCATACTTATCATGATCTAATCACCTAGGTACTGGATGTAAGATGCTGGCGTCTGAAGAGGGGATGATGGGAGAGTTTTAACTGCACGCTGGTGCCCAGCAGATTGCATATTACCCTGCACCAAGAGCAAGAAGTCCAGTCACTCTTGTGTGCAGAAAGCTTAACCCTGCACCATATCTTTCACACAAGCACGAATCACCCAAGCTTATCTCGTACCAATTTGGCATGGCCGAAGTATCTACAGGGATATTTTGCATCTGGCTTAGAGTTTAGATAAGTAGGAAATCATCCATTTCTGCTTTTCCCTTCATGTCCTGCTACTTTATTTAAACACTTTATAAACACCAGTCATCCTTTTTTAGGGAATTACAGTAGGGGAAACCCCTACTGTTGTCAACATTACTTATCTTACTTGGACTTAGAGAGGGTTTAGTCGACTATAGGCTTTGCAAGTAGGACTGAGACTAACAACCTTTCTCTTACGAGATATTGCATCTCTTTGTAGGTTTGGGGGTAAAAAGGGATAAAGCTAAAGCTGTCTCAAACACAGCTATACAGATTGTAGCTTCCATGAAGCGGGATTGGATGCAGGCAAGCTCTTCGTTCATCCATTCTTTTTATAAATAAATTCTTTCTTTTAGGTTGTAATAGGCTGATAGATTACCATATCGAGACTGCAGTGTTCCACAATTTTAAGATATTTCATAATTATAGATACCAAGAGAACATGATTATATGTAAATTGAGGGTGGTGTATAGAACTGACTAAATAGGCATGGATTTTCAGGTTAGGGTTAGCAAGTAATTGTATAGGCAGATTGAGGATATAGATAATGGGCCACTTTTTTTTTCCTTTTTTTATAAGCAATAGTCAAAGTTGGACAGCTTTCTTTTTACACTGCTGCAGGGATTAAATATTTTGACCTCTGTTGCAGACTGGGAGAAAGCCAAGTGGAATTTGTGGTGCGGCATTGTATATTGCTGCACTCTCACATGGGCTTGACTACACCAAAGTAGATGTTGTAAGGCTGGATGCCTCATTGGAAATATTCATTCTAGATTCTACAATTCTTGTGCATATGTACATCATGCACATGCCACATGTATAGTTTGATGTGTATGATGCAATTGTCCATATAATGGCATCACTCATGTTATCTTTTTCAGGTTGCTGTTGTACATGTCTGTGAGGCTACTCTAACTAAGAGGTTAATAGAGTTTGAAAATACAGATTCTGGTGCATTAATGGTATGCATTTTCTTTCTTGAAATCCACAAATTTAAAGATTACTGGTGGCATGCTGCGCATATGAATGCCCAACATCCAGTTGGTACACATATTTTATGTTATGACTTAATAGGCCTGAATAACTTTTCATCAGTCACTTCCAACCTTCGAGGAATTGAAATCCTGATCATGTTAGTCCTGTATGTAAGCTTGTGACTCAGTAACCTCCCGTAAATCAGTCACTGCTAGGAATTGAAATCCTGATCATGGTATTAAATTCAAATACCAATCTAATTTATGCCTTTAATAATGCAAGTTATGTCAGGAAGTAATATCTTCTTTTCTGCATATCTATGAGTTGTGAACCTCTGCTATTCCTTATGAGATTTACATATCTGCCTAGACATCAGGCATTTCTTCCGCCCCAAGTATCTATGATGTCTCATTATGAGCTGTAAACTACCACTCCCGGTCTCCCATAATAAAAGCATTTCTGGGTTTGTTCAAAATCAAACCCTCTTTAAATTTTGACTAATAATATCAATAAAAACGAAGTATTTCAAACATAAGAGTTACGTATTATGATTGTTGGTTTCACAATGAATCCAAAAACATATTTTTTACATGATCAAACATCATGAATTTTTCACTACTGATAGTCAAAATTGAAAAGGTTTGAATATAAGCAAACCTTTTTCAAGCTGCACTGATGTATCCATGAAGTTTATGCTTATGCTGTACATGAAGTTTTACAGGGGTTGGGAGGGTTAATAATGCAGGGGATTGACCACAGTTCCCTATTAAGTTTGATTTGCGTAACATATTTTTGAAGTATTCTCAATGGCTTCACTGATGTATTCAAGCTGGATGCTAGATGGAAGAATTTGAAAAGGCTGATGATTTTGTGAAAGCACCTGTTTCGAAACATTCACCTAAATCTGGAGAAATTCTTTGCAAGGACAAGGATAAATGCGCTGATTATTTTGCTCATGGACTTTGTGAAGAGTGTTATGACGAAGTAAATCACATATACCATGCTCACAGTTCATTAGCTTTTAGACATCATTCTCTGTTTACACTTCATCTGTGGTTTAATAGTTTACTAAATTGTCTGGAGGATTAGAGGGTGGTGCTGACCCTCCTGCTTTCCAGCGAGCTGAAAGAAAGAGAATTGACACTGCCAAAAGGGCCGAAGAAGCTGGTGCAATCAATGAAGCAGCTCCACGAAAATCATTTTGTGACACACCTGTTTCTGTTATTGAAAATATCATCAGGACTCCTAGGAAGGTAATATTTTGAAACAATCCTTCTTACATTCACAATGGAATGCTCTGTATAGCAACATGAAGATAAGCTTTACCACTAGATAAATACGATTTGTGCATGAAAGTTAGAATGGATAATTTAGAATCCTAACATCAGTTCTATTGTTGTAAGATAAGATATTAAAATGCCTAGCTGCTGTAATTCACTTACTGAACATTTAACATGCAAATTCTATTTGCTTTGATGAACTTTTTGATGGGGTTAATTGTTACTGCAATACTCAGAATGTATCTTTGTTTGTTCACTTTTCTGCTAAATTTCATGTTCTATTCTGGATTGTTTTTCTTTTGTTCTCTTGAAACTTGAAACTTGATGGAGATAAATCTTCCATGATTACTTTTCAGAAAATAGTAAGCGACTCCATACTGTCCAAAGATCCTGAAGATGGAGGTTCGTTATGCCTTGTGCCACAGTTAAAAAATAACATCAAATTTTGCTGTTTTGTATCCTTATTAAACTGATTATCGCTGAATGCCCTGTTGCACTGTTAGGTGAAAATTTTTGGGATGAGCTCGATCCAGAAAGTCTTTCTGATATTGATGATGAGGAGGTATTCAACTGAAGATATTTTGATATGATTTCTAAGCTTATCTTTCTGAACTCTATTTTAGAGGTCATATGGTCAACTGATGACCAGATAAACCTTTTGTGATTTATGTATATGCTGTCAATTACTTTTGTAGGTTGAGGAATACCTTCATAATAAAGAAGAGAGGCAATATAAAAAGGTTATTTGGGAGGAAATTAACAAAGAATACCTTGAGGTAGTAAGTTAGCTCTGCTCAATGTTTAACTCAAAAAAAAAAAAAGGCTCTGCTCAATCATTGTTATGTAGTTTCTTGTCCACACCAGTGGGTGTAACTTTCTGCTGATGGCTTTTACAGGAGCAAGCAGCAAAGGAAGCTTTGGCAGCTGAATTGGCCGCAAGAGATGTGGTTGCAGAAGAAGTAAAGAAAAAGGTAAGAAATGTTTGTTGCACAAGCAGTGGATGTAACTTTTTAGTCACACTTATGAGTTATTGACCGTGGGTATGAAATGTAGAAACGAAGACGCAGTGAAGACACTAAGGGATCCACACCTGCAACACCAGCAGAAGCAACGCGTAACATGTTGAAACGAAAGGTATTGAACTTTTCCGATAACAAAAACTCTATATTTGGCCTGTAGGCATTTTAATCGCATATTGATTTTAGCGTGTAAAGTAAGCAATATGATATGTAATGTCTCTTCTTGCAGAGGCCTGGGTCAAAGATCAACGTGGAAGCTGTTGACAGATTATACAATGTATATATCTTCTTTATTTAAGTTTCTTTTAAAGATAAAGTTATGTGCTGCATTGAGGTTGGAGTAATCCTCCATGCCTAGCAATCTGGGATGTTTTGATCAACAAATCATTGATGCTTGCACCAGATTACAAGCTTCTTGTATTGTCTTTGTTCTTGTATGTTTTGTTGCTTCACGAGCCTAATGTTCCTCCATATCACGCGCCTACTTTAGAGTTCAGATCTAGTTTTGAGCATTCATGTAGTTGTTAAGGAGTTAAAATGAATCATATCAGTTAACCGTTTCTTTGTAATTTTATGAGTTATTGCTCTCATCGCCATTGATGACGATTGGTTCTGCTAGCAGCGTAAAGATGATAATGGTGATGCACATGAGAAACACAAGATGGACATCGATGGGGAATTCGCAGAGGACAATGGTGATGGTGAAACATTTGATCATGATTATGACTATGATGATGACAATCGTGATGGCTACGGTTATGATGGCAGTGGAGTCGACAATGACTTTGATCCTTTTGATTTCTTGTAGCAAGCACTTTGAGAAGGCAAAGGTGACCATTATTATGAACATTTCACTATGGTGGGTAGTATGTACAAAACATATAATATCATGTTATGGTTCTTTATTGTATATTAAGCTAGAGGTAGTGGATAATTTCTTTTCAAATATAACTGATAATTATTTTGCTGCATAAAAATGATATTATGAAAGAGGGAAGAGATTATTTGAGAAGAATAGCGATGGCATCGGATGAAAATCATGACATTCCGTAGGCTTTGGAACTTTACAAATATCATCGGGATGCAGTACATATATTGCGAGAGCGCCAGGATCCATTGCGAGAGGCAGCAACTGGTAGCACTGTAGCTCCTCATGCGCAGGACCACGCAGGGGTATGCCTCATCCTAAAAATGAATTTGATGCATGGATATTAGAAGAACAATTGGAGTTGGTTTTCTTAGGGATAGAGCAAGGGAGGCTCCAATCTTTGTTTCACTTTGTCTACTTTTTGTTTCCTGTTTGAAGGATGAACGGAAACGATTAGAGGATCTGCTTTTTGCCTCCTTTTTCTTTTCTGTTTAGGATTTGCCTATTATACCTGATCCACGTGGCACTCCTATGAGGACGACGCCCCGAAGCCGCCGTGGGAGAGAGAGAGGCTGCGCGGCGTGGGGCAAGAGACGCACGTGTGTGTGTGGGGCGGGGGATGCGCGTGAATGGGTCGCGCGTTGCCGTGATGCATTTTTGCATCGCGCCTCGCTTGCGGCCGAAAATGGGTGAGACCTTTAGGTCTTTCGTAGGAGACTGTTTTTCATGATTTTGAGACCTATTTTTTTTGAATATGCAGGAGAGATGCGTATCTTTGTATTAAGAGGAGAGAAAAATGGTTCCTTACAAACACCACCACCTTACTCCAAATCGGGCCGTGAGGGATTGAATTTACATAGAGGCTTAACTTAAATAAAAAACACACACAAGGAAAGCTTGACCAAGTAAACTAACTAATCCTAGGCTGGATCAGCACCATGACCACGTGCTCGTAGAGAGCTAGCTCCTTCTAAGTGCCAGAGCTGTCTCTCCATACGAAAATCTCATAGAATCTTTCGGATGTTCGGTTGAGCCCCTTCAAAGACACATGAAGTTCTGTGTTTTCAAAGCATCCATGCCCCCAAGATGATCAGTGTATTAAGTCCTTTTCTCTTTTGCTTTGCTGCTCGTTTGCGAGCTTTTCTCCACCAATCGGCAAACACTTGATCGTTTGGACTCGGTGCGCTGTCAAGGAGGCAAAGCGGCATTAGAATCTTGACCCAGAATTCCCGTGCGAAGACACACTTAGTAAGGATATGTTGAATGTCTTTATCGGTTTGATCACAGAACACACTTTGAGCAGGATGAGGGGAGAGGGCCGGGTAAGAAGATCAACCATGAAGAAAAACCGGGCTCAAACAACCACTTCCACCTGTGGGGAGAGGGCCGGGGACTGAACCTGTGTGTCCTCCTGTAACATCCCGCCTCTCCGAGACCAGGCCCGTTTACACCTCTCCGAGGCCAGGCCCGTTTACACCTGACAGCTCTTTAGGACCTCAAGACTGCCTTTACAGACCAACACGAGTTTTTTCTGCACACTTTGTCCTCACTTGTGCGCCTGACAGCTCTATAGGATCTCAAGACTGCTTTCACAGACCAACACGAGTTTTTTCTGCATACTTTGTCCTCACTCGTGCGCACCCGGGAATGACTTCTCGGTCAGTCATCCATCCCTAAATTGCTTCAGGACAAGCATGCTTAACCTTAGAGTTATTTAGAGATGAGCTACGGGAAAAGAAGTTACAACTTATTAGTATAAGTATTGTATCAATCCTATTAAGCTCTGAGTCGGGATATCACACCTCCGACACTTGTTTGCCAAGAGTGTCGCCAAAGCAATGACATGCTCCCTGTTAAGCGGTTTTTTAAGAACTGTACGTACTTCTCCTTGGACTGCTCGGAAACCGCTTGGTTCTCATCTGTGAAACCCAAACGACGACAAACAGTAGTCGCTGCTTGATGGTTGACTTCAGGTAGGAGCTTGGCAATCCGACGACTGCGCCGCGGAGCATGTGTTGAGACCGCTGCAGCCCTGCATCGTCGCTGCACCTTGGGAGTAGGGATAACATGAGGCACGGTTCTAGAGATACTAGGGATGAAGTCCTCAACCAACTACTGGTCAGGCTGGATGGGTTTTGGTGTTTCTTGAACACGTTGCCTTCTTGTGTAAACAATCATGCCGGATTGTGGAATAGGATCCGGAGTCGGTTGCGCGAGCAGGACTTCCTCAGCTGGGCTCCAAGCAAGCGGGGAGAGCTCGAGAGTGCTTGAGCCAAGTTCACCTGCAGCTGGCATGTTGGTGCATGGTGGTGCCGGTGGATCTTCTATGACTGGGGGATCTTCTGCGGGCACATCAGGCTCGGGCTCGAGTTGGGGAGGCGAAGCCGCGGGCCATGACGGCTCAGGTTCTGGGCCATTTGAGTTTGTCCCCAGCAACACAACATGATGTAGCACCGAAGACATCTCAAAACACGACATAACCGGGGATACAACCGAAGGGAAATCATCCCGATTATTGACTGCTGGCCTGTACGATTGTTGCTCACCTATTGGCCCATTTGAAACAACGTCACACGCATCGGTAACCGAGGCATGCAATGGGAGAGGTGCTTGGTTAATTGGCACAACTTCCGCTGGTTGCGCCGTACGTAGCTACCGAGGTGGGGGTGTGCACGTCTGGTCTTCGGAATTGCTGGGTGCCTCCTCGGGGACGCAGCCGGTTGTGGGCCCGTCTACCGTGTCAGCTTCCATTGCATCACCGGCGTCCGAGCCACCCGCCTCGACGGTGGCTACCACCTGCAGCCTGCCAGAGGGGATAGGCCCTAGAACAACAGCCTCCTGCGTAGAATCCCTGAGCCGGAGAGGTGGCCTCGCCATTGCCCGGGTTACGCCGACGCCGGTGTGGCCTATGCCGCCGACGACGGCCACCACGTTGACCTTCTTCTAAAACTTGGGCCCCCACGGCAGGGACCTCAGTCGTCGGTGTGTGGCTTGCTGGGACAGCAGACTGGGCGCCCGCCATCTCCGCCTGAGCCGAGGCCTCGGACGCGTGAGGAGTCGGCGTGATGCGGCGCTAGACTGAGACGCGAGGCGCCGTCTCTTCCTTGCGACCTTCCCGGGCAGGGCATACGTACTATCGGTGCCCCAAAGCCTTGCACTTAAAGCACCTTGGACGCGATCGGCACGCGGCGGCACGGTGGGAGCTCGAGAAGCAGTTAAAACAGAGGCCTCGGAGGTCGACCAGAACAGGGCGGCGTGGTCGCCGGTTTAGCCGTCGCTTTGAGGAACGAGAGCGCACTTCCTCCCAACCGTTGGCATCCGGTCTGTGACGCACCGGATTTGGAACGTGAACCGTCGAGCAGAGCACGATGCGCGTAGGTTGCTTGACCGGCTGCTCCAGGGGAGGTGAAGGGGCTGCCGAGGTGGCAGAGGAGGTGACCACGTCTTAGAACGACTTGGCTTCCGAGGAGCCGGCAGCAGACCCTGCCGCCGAGGATCCAGCGCTTGACGGGCTGGATGCAGCACCCACCGCCGAGGGGGCGGCGCTTGACGACGGGCTGTTGTCCGACCAGCGACCCTCTGAGCATCCGCCGGTACGACCACGGTGGTTCGGATGGGCCAAGGAGGGGAGGGAAACTGGCACCTTGGGTAGAAGAGCACCGGCCACAGGGCAGGCCGGAGAAGGGTGGCCGCCGGATCCTGGGTGGATTCTGGCATGGGGAAGGAAGGGGAGCGGGCGTCCGTGGGAGAGAAGTCGAACAGTTCCATAAGTCAAAAGGTAAAACCACGCCAAGACCTATTTTAGATATAGGTCATTGAATGGGTCATCTATTGGAGTCAGCCTAACAAGATAAGTTTTATTCCTTCCTAGATACTCGTACCTCAAACCATCAGGAAGTGGCTTTTGCTCAACATTAGGTGCTTCTCTTGGGTCTAAGTTGCCCAAAGGCTCGAGTTCACCAGGTTCACCTCCGTACCGATCGACACCAGACCCATGCCAATCGGCACCAACTATGCTTTGTCGTCTTTTTTGAATAGCCTATTCATAGGATCTGAATACTCGCTGTTAATTTCTTCGTTCTTTTCTGAAAGTTGAAAAGAACTTCCTCTCCCCCTAATGCAAATCTAAGATTTCCTCGCCCCTCGTCTAACACTGCTTGTACCAGCTTCAAGAAAGGTCTTCCTAAAATGACGTCTTCTATCTCATTTCTCCTTTGTCAAGAATGGAAATATCGACCGGTAGAATGTCTTTTCAGATTCCAATCTTCAAATTCGTGATAACTCCCAGTGGTTTGGTTCGTCTCCATCTGCCATAATTAATTCCAATTTAGTGCCAATCAGATGTCTTTTAACTTCGCATGGTATCTTTATGAATGCTTTATAGATCATAATACTAACACGAGAACTGAAA
Source organism: Eleusine indica (assembly GCA_030378355.1). Classification (NCBI taxonomy): domain Eukaryota; kingdom Viridiplantae; phylum Streptophyta; class Magnoliopsida; order Poales; family Poaceae; genus Eleusine; species Eleusine indica. Next base: position 56,531,854 of record CM059494.1, read on the forward strand.
CCACATAAGGCTTGGGAAACTCTATGCCCTCTATTTTGCATTTTATGTGAGGATCTTCTTCTGTCCCTTGAGTAAGACCGATTGCATATACCTTGCAAAGTCCCTTATATGGTGAGGGAACAAAATAATGATCAAACAATCTCTTTGCTTCCTTATTTTTGAATCTTTCACTGCTGAATTTACCTTATATAATTTCCCTAATACTTCTCCAATTAATGTCTCGTCCAAAATTTTAGACGTCTACCGCAACATGTCTTAAATGCCATAGCGCGCGTGTGGCTATTATGTGTGCCATCCCAGTCGCTGCACATACCTGCTCCAATCATGATCAGAGCCGCACAGATGGGACTAAGCTTGGCGCGATGATGGCCCCCCCCCCTCGAGAGGCATGCCATCCCTCTCGCATCATCGATGGACGACTATAGTGCCAACATGACGTGATTGAGCGACGTCTTGATCGGAGTCAGCAGAGCACACTAACAAGACTGGAGGCCATACGTCTTGACAGAACGGTGGGACCCATGACAATCAAAGACCACACCTTGATTGAAGAACATGAGTCTCTCTCTCTCTCTCTCTCTCTCTCTATCTATCTGTCTATCTATCTATCTATCTATCTATCTATCTATCTATCTGTCTGTCTGTCTGTCTGTCTGTCTATCTCTATGTAACTAGGCTTGCCTCCTTAATCTATAAAGGGGAGGCCTCTTCTCTCACGGACACGGTGAAGAACAGCGCTCGTTCACCGCACTCATATACTCACACACGCTCACTCCAGAGACTTCGAAGGTTGCTTCCTTTCTCGCTCATTGTAACCAAGTAACACCAGCAGCTCGAGACTCTAGGGATTCTTTCTGAACTAGTATAATTCCTTATGTCCTCTCGTGAATCATCCAGCCTAAATGCGCAATCCACAAAAATTTACTAGCCGGTGCCGACACCATGTTACTAAATCGAGATTAGAATAAAAATTAAACGTGTAAAATGGTCTAGTTCAAAATATAATGGGGAGAGGTAAAATAAACCAGACGATAGTTTAGATTGTTATCTAGACTTCGATCATACTTGAAGGGAGTAAAGTGAACTTTATCAAATTTTTTTTGAAAAACGTGCGGAGCACATATTTCGTTAAGGAGAAGAGAGTTCAAAAGTTACGGATACAACACAACCGAAACAAACCAACAACAAATAAATGACAAACTAAAAGCCACCGATAGAGAGGACTGCTCTAAGCTTCTTGAAGCGCGCCGATGCCCACCATTGAGCTTCCTCCAAGATTCGTTGCGCCAGGGCTACCAGTTGCAGGGCTTGTTGGTCGTAATTACGCACCCACTTATATACCGCAAGAGAACGGTGTACAGTTGTAGCTCTTTTTCCCTCAGAGTATTTCAATGTTATCGAATCCACAGGGAACGAGCGGAACTAATACTATTAAAGGGTTACTAATTAATTGCAATGGCTTGGTTGATGTGAATGATGACGGTGAGAAAGTGGAAGGTGAATGTTATTGAAGAGGTAACAGGATGATGAAGGATTCTCTCCTTAGAATTGGTTCACTAGCATGCAACCTTATTTTTATCAACTCGAGTGATGACTCTAATATTCTACAAGACATGGTGGTTTCGTTCACCCCGGCTGTCACTACAGAGGCTATTAGCTCCCCATTGGTTTCTTACACTATGTAATGGGCAAAAGTGTATTGGCCGATACACTAATGAAAAGGATAGATAGATGTGCAATTAAGTTCATCACATAGATTAAATTTATCGAGAGAGTACCAACAAGTATGAGAGTTACATGACCAGATCCCCGCACCAGAGAAGAGAATATGAGACTACTCACTCATCCTTCCGCTAGACATAGCAGAGGGGTGAGAAATAGCGCTGGAACACGCACGAGCCGATCAACGCAAGCGTCGCGCCGATCGGCGTGACCTCCCTTCTGGTGGATCTCGTCGGTGTTGACCAACCTCCGCCGCCAATATCCTAGAACCCTAGTTCTAATAATTGATTCTCGCGATCGTCGTCTCTCCGGTTCTCCTTGGCTCTTGATAATTATCTTCCTTTTATACTCGACGGGATTAGGTCAACTTTCACCGACTCTAACTCATACCGGGCTGGGCCTTTGTCTTTCCTGGACCGGATCATGTTTTCGTCATCTTCTCCTGCTGCGCCGATTGGCACAGGCCCGTGCCGATTGACGCGGCTCCACATCTGGCCCATCTTCGTTACTCTTTAGTTCTTTATCCATAATTATCCTGTTTTACACATGTTTCCTACGATTACACCCAAAACACAACAACTACAAATATATGCAAATATGGAGTTAATTGTTAGTCCAAGCCACCAAATTAAGACGCAAAACATCCCTTTTTGGTAGATAAAATGAGCGTCTAGAAACCACCAACAGTTCGCCCACACTCAAATCATACTTGAGCTTAATCAAATCACCACAAAACTTTTTCAAAAACAATTTTAGTTCTCCTCAACTCATCTTTTAGCATCAAACATCAAACATTTGGTCCTCTCTAGGCCTCTCAAGTGTATTTCCTTCCCTCTCCTATCTAATCAAGGATTGTATGCAGATCTTGGAGGGCTATATAACTAAATTAAACCATAAGGTTAACCATGTCAATAATGTGCTCAATCATGTCTATTAAGAAAGAATTTTCTTGGAAAAGAACTTTTAATAGAGAAGAGGAATGTAGAAGATCTAAAAAAAATTCAATGAGAACAATGGCAAAGAATGAGAAATAATTAGAAATTTGCTTTCTTTGATGACCTTACTGCCTCTCAGGGAATATATTTTTTTTCTTTACCTTTTTTTTTTTATAATAACCTCTTTTTTTTCTTTCTTTTGCAACACTGCGCCGGTCGGCGCGGTCTATGTTGTCTTTTCTTTCACTTTTTTTTATTCCCGATATGATCAGCAATTTATGTCTTGTATCAGCAACGGAAATTTTCTGAATTTCCTTATTGAGAATATATGTTGTATCAAGGAGGAGGGAGAAACAAAGATGTATGGTTTTCATGATAGCAAGGAATTTAAATGGATAAGAATGGCTAGAAATACAGAGATAAACAAAATAGATCATCCTTTCCTAACTTGGTCGAAATCATGAGCAAAAAGTTGACAAAGTTACTTACAATCAACTTAGTTCAAATGTGTAGCTTTCTCTCATTCACTCGGCTATGTAGGCATATTTAGACCTTGCTTTTGCTTTAGCTTATGATGAGTCAAAAGAAATTTTCACAAATATAAAGCTCAAAAGCTAAGTGGTAACCAGCAAATTCAAGTAATCAACCAATCGATCATCAGAAAGATAAGATAAATAGCATGGGGCACTTTCAATTTGACAATCGACACTAACTTTATTAAAGACAATGCAATAATTCAAACTACATAAAAGACCTTGAAGCAACTCTCAACATGACTTGTGACTCTCTTAAGCACACACACAAACTTAAATAAACACTCATTAAGAAAAACAAATGAGAAACTAGACTCAAAAACACTTAAAAACCATGACTAATGGCAAAGCCCTTCCCCCACACTCAAAATTTGTAATGTCCTCATTGCAAGAGAAGAAACTCAACACACTAATCATGCAGACCATGCCTGTTCAAGACTCAGAAAATTCATCTTATACTCCTTATGAGAAAAGTGTAGTCCGCTTTGTTCATCTCGATTGTATCCTGGATTCTGCGGTCCACATCTCTTTGATGCCTGTAAGCACGATCTCTGTTTAGATACAGGCGCTCAATGTTTCTTCGGCAGATAGGACAGCAAGCAGGCGGTTGCAGGTTATGATTTTCAACTCTGTAAGGGAAGGCACTATTCAAATTCCTCTGAGCCGATCGGCGCAAAGGCTGAGTTGATCGGCGCAGTGGTGTTCTTCCACCATTGCGACTTCCTCCACTTCACTCTGCATTACCATTAACTCTTGTTGAAGTTCCTGCTGCCCTGTCATTACTGCATTCTGCAAGTGTTTCCTCATTTTTGAACTTAGGACTACCAAAGCTTCTTTGCATATCAAAATCATCACTAAAATCTCCAGGCACACTAGGATCACCGCTTTCCAAAGTTTCCAAATAGTATGACGTATCAAAGTTGCTATCCCATTCGGAATAATTTTGAATTGGCTTACCCGATAGTCTAGCAGATCTGCAAACCTCTGGTGTAGTCTTACACTTCCTTGCAGCAGGTTCTTCTTCTTCACTTGGCAGAGCCATCAGATCAATAAATTCAGCCATCTTCAGGTCGTGCCGATCGGCTCCAGTGTCGTGCCGATCGGCGCAGCTAGCAGGTTCCTTTTTATTCTCGGCTAACTGCTCAAGATTACGCTCACGGATCACCTTATTCTGCTGCCTTTATAAAATCTCATCATTAATCTCCTTAGGCGTCTTCCCTCCAGGAACTGCGCGATAGCCATCATCATATATTAAATCTCTAGGTATGAAAGCTGGATCTTCTGCCAATTGGAGTTCAACCTTGCGTTGAAGATCTTTAGCATAAAAGAGACACTTGTAACCCTCAATACAACTGTTTCTATGAATCTTATTTTCTTGAAAACTTTCCCAATCGGTAAGAACCCTGGGAAAGGATTCATCCCTTTTAGCTTGAAGATCCTTCTCCGCATCCCGCTGGTACATAGCTTCTTCGACTTCCTCTCGCAGCTTGAGTTCATACTTGACCGCAATGTCATGTTCACTATAAAGTTAGCACCTATGGATTATAAGGGTGCTCTCTTCATCTAGCTCTTCCTTCTCTTGCTCAGTCAATGATCTTTCGAAAGTTAGAAAATCCTCATACGACAAAGGCTTAGCAAGATCAAGAAGACTTTCCATGGTATACCTTTGAGAAACTGCTTCACTTTTAATAGGCGCTACAGATTTTCCTTTGCGCACCAATACTCTCTTCATCATCTGCCAAAGTTCATTGTCCATCTTCACCTTGTCGGCGTTCCACGCGTCAGCTTCGCTTTTCTTCATGAATTTCTTCCGCAGATCTGACCAGACGAGAGGATCATCTCGTGTTGGTGTCAACATTTCGTCGACTTCTTCCTAGGACCAATTTGTAGAGGGCTGAGGAAATCCGTCGCCGAGCTGATCGGCTCCAGAGTCGCGCCGATCGGCGCCGCCTTGGTTTCTGCCCGATGCGCCGCCTTCCATCGCTTCTGCTCTTAGGGTTTGTTCTGGTGATGATGTAATATGAGTTGATCCGTGGGTTTGCTGTCCCCTCATATTTATATCCCTTGATTTCCATTTGGACTAGGACTCTTTCTCTTATTCGTGGAATTTAACGAGTCTTAAAAAGGCAAGGTCCAAAACCGACTCACCAAAAGGACTCTGCTGCGCCGATCGGCGCAGCAACGTGCCGATTGGCGTGGTACACTAAATTACCAAACCAGAAAAAGAAAAACTACAGAAATCAAAATACATACAAGCCTTTGTTTTACATTGTTAAGCTCGACCACACGGGGTACTAAGCAGTGAAATACACATCAAAAGATTTTAATTCAAATGTGTCGGGTTCTAGGTATACCTTTAGACGTTGTCCGTTCACCGTGTAGTTGTTTCTCTTGCCATCCATTATGATTACTGCTCCCGAAGGTAACACCATATTCACAAGATAAGGTCCCTCCCATTTGCTTCGCAGTTTGCCTTTACCAAATAATCTGAATCGTGAATTAAATAGGAGCACCCGATCTCCTTCCTTGAATTCCTTCTTCAAAAGCTTCTTATCGTACCACTTCTTTGTTTTCTCTTTGTATATGTCTGCATTTTCATATGCATGCAACCGCATCTCTTCCAATTCACTTATTTGTATCTTTCTTTTCATGCCGACGGCATCAAGATCCAAATTCATTTCCTTTATAGCCCAATAAGCCTTATGTTCCTATTCCACCGGTAGGTGACACAATTTCCCATAGATGAATTGATATGGTGTCATACCAATCAGTGTCTTGAATGCCGTCCGATATGCTCATAACACTCCATTAAGCTTCGTGGCCCAATCTTTTCCTTCCTTTGTAACAATCTTCTGCAGAATTCCCTTTAATTGCTTATTTGAAGTTTCTGCTTGTCCGTTTGTCTAGGGATGATAGGTTGTTCCAATTCTATGTTCAACTCCAGATTTGGTTAAAAACCTAGTAAATTCTCCTCCTGTAAAATGGGATCCTCCATCTGTAATTATTATCCTCGGTACTCCATACCTAGGAAATATCTGCTCCTGAAGTATACTCCTTGATTCTCTTGTAGTATTAGCCTTGCATGCCATTGCTTCGACCCACTTGGAGACATAATCAACGGCGACCAATATGTACTCGAAACCATGAGAATTCACAAAGGGTCCCATAAAATCCATACCCCAAACATCAAAGATATCGACTTGAAGATTGTACTTAAAAGGCATTGCATTCCTACTGTTAACATTCCCTATTCGTTGGCATTGAGCACATGTTGCAACATACCTTTTTGCATCTTCATGCATAGTAGGCCAATAGAATCCACTCGCCCATACCTTTGCCTGTGTTCTGAAGTAGCCATAGTGTCCCCCATAATCCGAAGAATGACATTTTGCTAAAATGCTCGCTCGTTCTTCTCTGGGTATACATCTCCGTACTGCTCCATCCTCGCAATACCTATACAAGTATGGGTCGGCCCATATAAATTTTCTCATTTCACTCTTAACTCTTTTCCTTGTGTTCTTGTTCATTAGATCAGTTTGTCCCTTGAAATCCTTGATAATATCCATCATCCAGTTCTCTCTACGATCAACTGCTCTTGTCGCATTTCATCTCTTATTGGCTCAGTTGATGATGATTCAAGATGAGATAAATGATCCGCTACAGAATTTTCTACTCCTTTCTTATCTCTTATCTCCAAATTAAATTCTTGTAGCATCAATACCCATTGCATTAACCGAGGCTTAGACTCCTTCTTTGAAACCAAGTATCTTATAGCAGCATGATCAGTATATACAATCACCTTAGAATTTAGAATGTAGGATCAAAACTTCTCAAAAGCAAATATAACAGCTAACATATCTTTCTCAGTTGTTGTATAATTGATCTGCTCCTCATTCAAAGTTTTGCTAGCATAATAAATAGCATGCATTTTACCTTCCTTCCGTTGTCCAAGAACAGCTCCAACTACATAATCACTTGCATCACAAATATCTTCAAAAGGTAAACTCCAATCAGGAGGCTGCATAATGGGTGCAGAGCATAGAGCTTCCTTTAATCTTCTGAAGGCCAAGAGTCTGTCCTCGTGCATGACAAATTCTGTATCTTGCTTTAATAATTCTGTCAGGGGTTTAGCAATCTTCGAATAATCCTTAACAAATCTGTGATAGAAGTTGGCATGTCCAAGAAAACTACTCAAAGTTGTACGATAAGTAGGGGGAGGTAATATCTCAACTGTAGATACCTTTGCCTTATCAACCTCTATCCCTCTTTTAGATATGACATGACCAAGTACTATCCCTTTTGTTACCATGAAGTGACACTTCTCCCAATTAAGAACTAAGTCGCATTCAACACACCTTTTCAAAACCTTCTCCAAATTCTCCAAACAACTATCAAAATCAGCACCATGCACGGAAAAGTCATCCATAAATACCTCCATAATATCTTCTATGAATTCAGCGAATATTGCATTCATGCATCTTTGAAATGTTGCGGGCACATTGCAAAGACCAAATGGCATCATTCTATATGCATATGTCCCAAAAGGGCAAGTAAAAGTAGTTTTCTGCTGATCTTCTGGTCTTACCGGTATTTGAAAAAAACCACTATATCCATCCAAATAACAAATGTATGAATTCTTTGCTAACCTTTCAAGCTTCTCGTCAATGAATGGAAGAGGATAGTGATCTTTCTTCGTCACTTTGTTCAAACTTCTATAATCTATGCACATTCTCCATCCAGTTACAGTCCTTTGAGGAATCAACTCATTGTTCTCGTTAGGTACCACTATCAACCCTCCTTTCTTGGGTACACAATGCACCGGACTAACCCATTCACTATCAGCAACAGGGTAGATCATACCTATATTAAGCAGCTTCAAAATCTCCTTTTAACCACTAGCTTCATTGATTCCTTCAACCTTCGCATCCCTTCAACCACAGGTTTAGTATTCTCCTCCAAGTGAATCTTGTGGGTGCAAAATGCAGGGCTGATTCCCTTGATGTTATCTAATGTGTAACCAATGGCTTTCTTATACTTTTTGAGCATAGCGAGAAGACTCTCTGTTTCTTTTTTCGTTAGGGCGTTGTTCATAATAACTAGATATGTTCTATTCTTTCCTAGATATTCATAGCGTAGCTCCTTCGGGAGTTCCTTCTGTTCCACTTTTGGCGCTTCATCTAGATCCAGCTCTCCGAGAGGTTCAAAATTAGGATTTTTCTGGTTGAGCCGATTGGCGCAAGCGTCGCGCCGATCGGCGCTGGCAGTATACTTGTCAGTTCCGCGCATGATGTGGTCCAGTGGGTCTCCCATATCCATCCCTATCCTCTCATCTTCCTCTGGGCAGAATTCCTGATAGTAAGAAGAGTCTTGATGAGACGCATCATTAAATTGAAATCACACTTCTTCCTCTCCCATGTGTAGCGTAATTTGACCTTTCCCAGCATCCAGAACAACTTGTACTAATCTTAAGAATGGCCTTCCCAGAATGATATCTTCAACCCTAGTTTCTTTATTGTCTAGAACAAAGAAATCTACCGGCATTGTTTTCGAGCTAATCTTAATTTCGACATTCTTGATCACTCCCCTTGGTCTTCCTACCATCCGCCATGATCAGCTCAAGTTCAGTCCCCATCAGCCGCTGTTGAGTTCCATAAGGCATGCTCATGAATGCATCGTAAGTCATCAAGCTGACACGAGAACCAAAGTGCCTCCAAATCTTGTGAGTATATGGGTTCTCCTCTTTCGCTCCAAAGATCTTGTTTGCTTCAGCCATGCTAATGATAATGGGGTTCAACACATACAAGCAGGCCGTGGCCTTCTCATCTGAGGATTGAGGCACCAGCACGTCTGGAGATGGTAGAGAAAGTTCCCTGAGCGTCAAAGAAGGTCCTGTCGTACTCATCCTGAAATTCACACAAAACACAAAAACGAAAACAACTAGAAAAGACAGGATTAGATGTTAGTAAAATATTAATAGTAAAAGAACTGGCTTGTTCCCCGGCAACGGCGCCAGAGAAAGGGCTTGTTGGTCGTAATTATGCACCCACTTATATACCGCAAGAGGACGGTGTACAGTTGTAGCTCTATTTCCCTCAGAGTATTCGAAGGTTATCGAATCCAAAGGGAACGAGAGGAACTAATACTATTAAAGGGTTACTAACAAATTGCAATGGTTTGGTTGATGTGAATGATGACGGTGAGAAAGTGGAAGGTGAATGTTATTGAAGAGGTAACAGGATGATGAAGGATTCTCTCCTTAGGATTGGTTCACTAGCATGCAACCTTATTCTTATCAACTCGAGTGATGACTCTAATATTCTACAAGACATGGTGGTTTCGTTCACCCCGGCTGTCACTACAGAGGCTATTAGCTCCCCACTGGTTTCTTGCACTATGTAATGGGCAAAAGTGTATTGGCCGATACACTAATGAAAGGGATAGATAGATGTGCAATTAAGTTCATCACATAGATTAAATTTATCGAGAGAGTATCAACAAGTATGAGAGTTACATGACCAGATCCCCACACCAGAGAAGAGAATATGAGACTACTCACTCATCCTTCCGCTATACATAACAGAGGGGTGAGAAATGGCGCTGGAACGCGCACGAGACGATCGGCGCAAGCGTCACGCCGATCGGCGCGACCTCCCTTCTGGTGGATCTCGTCGGTGTTGACCAACCTCCGCCGCCAATATCCTGGAACCCTAGTTCTAATAATTGATTCTCGCGATCGCCGTCTCTCCGGTTCTCCTTGGCTCTTGATAATTATCTTCCTTTTATACTCGACGAGATTAGGTCAACTTCCACCGACTCTAACTCATACTGGGCTGGGCCTTCGTCTTTCCTGGACCGGATCATATTTTCGTCATCTTCTCCTGCTACGCCGATCGGCGCGGCTCCGCATCTGGTCCATGTTCGTTACTCTTTAGTTCTTTATCCATAATTGCCCTGTTTTACACCTGTTTCCTGTGATTACATCCAAAACAGAACAACTATAAATATATGCAAATATGGGGTTAATTGTTAGTCCAAACCACCAAATTAAGACGCAAAATATCCCTTTTTGGTAGATAAAATGGGCGTCTAGAAACCACCAGCAGGGCTTCAAACTTGAAGACACGGTTATTCCTTCCAAAGCGACCAAGCCACCAGTACCACCAGGGAATCAAACCCTGGCCGTTGGGCTTTAGCGGCCTGCTTGCACGAACTCGACCACCAAGGGATGAATGGGGAATTCCCATCCGGCGACCAAGTTGCTAGATTTAGCTAACGCAAGACCCTGTACCAAGTCTCTCGGTTATGTGCACAACCCACCATGAGATGGTCAAGGGTCTCACTTTCCTGAGCTCAAAGTGCACAAGTATCCTTGCCCCAAAGGTTATGACGGTAGAGTTGGTCAGACATCCAGGCCCGCCCATGCAACACGAGCCAGAAAAAGACACGACACATATTGGGTGCTTGGACTTTCCAGAGCGTTCGGGCACCCAACACCTCTGACTGCGTGATGAAGAACGCATTATAGGTACTAGCCGATGAGAAGCCATCAGGGGACCATTTCTAGATGAAACGGTGGGGGATTTCTAATAGGGTCACCAACAGAAGATTGTCCCAAACCCTAAGGTACTCAATGATGACATGCATGGTGAGGGTACCTTTGATGTCCTTTACCCACCTGTTGTTCAAGAGGGCTTCAATGACCATTCGCAAGTTTCTAGCACGAGTAGAAATCATGGCGACTAGGCACGGTGCAAAGGATGTGATTGATTTACCGTCAATCCATGCATCATGCCAGAAGAGCGCCGACCTCCCATTCCCGACCTGCACCGAAAGCGGCCTCTCAAAAAATGCACGTGGTCTCGCCTCAAAATTGAACGATAAACCTGCCCAAGGGCGGTCTAGAGCCATATGGACCAGCCAATCCCATCGCATCCGGAGGGCCAAGCCCACGAGGGTCAGATCCGAGATGCCAAGACCTACCAAATGGCAGGGCGACAAAACTACCTCCGTCCCCTTCCAAAGGAAGGCTCTACAGATTTTATCAATAGCCTGATTGGCCCACTCAGAAATATTAAGAACAATGGCAAGATAGATGGGGATGGCTAAAAGAGTGACCTTGACAAGGATCAAGCGACCTCCACGGTTAAATAGCCTGCCCTGCCTGTCAGGGAGATAGTTAGCCACCCTATCATCCAAAGGTTGGACATCAGCCTTGGTGAGCTTCCAGATAGAGAGGGCCACCCCAAGCTAAGTACAGGGGAACTCTCCCACACGACAAGGGAGGATTTGGAGCACTCTCTCCACCTCCTCCTCAGAACATCCAATGGGATAAAACTGACTCTTAGTCAGGTTGGCAGTGAGCCCCAAACTGACTGCGAAGACATGAAGAATGAGCTTAGCCAGCTCCAAATCCTGTGCGACCGGGGAGATGAACAAAATCACATCATCAGCATACAAGGAGGCCCGAAACCTAGCCTTATAAATACCGAGAGGGGCGAAGAGATGCATCTCATTCGCCAATCGACAAACCTATTCACACATTCCATCACTAGGAGGAAAAGCATAGTTGAGAGGGGGTCTCCTTGCCGGAGGCCCCTGGCATGGCATATACGATGACCTGGGCTACCGTTGAGCAGGATATTAGTGCTCACAGTAGATAGTATGAAGGGGATCCAATCCATCCAACGAGGAGGAAATCCCACAAACTCTAGAACCTACAAAAGGAATGGCCAGGCCATCGAGTCAAAGGCCTTGGAAATGTCAATCTTAAGAAGGATTTTAGGTTTCTTCTTTCGATGCAACTCCTTGGCCATCCCTTGCACATAACAAAAATTATCCTGAATAAAGCAACCTTTGATAAAAGCACTCTAGTTAGGCTGAATCAGAAGCGGGAGGTAGGGGGATAGTCCACGCACAAGCCCCTTGGAAAAAAGCTTCCTGACACTATGGGAAGGTTGATGGGGCGATAGTCCCCTACCTCCTCAGCCCCTGCTTTCTTAGGCAGGAGAACAAGGAAGGCGTCGTTTAGGTGATGTAGGCTCCTGCCATCTAGAGCAAAGAGGGCACGAAAAGCCTCGACCACCCCTTAATGACCGACCACGCCAACTGGTAGAAACGACCAATGAAGCCGTCAGGTCCAGAGGCCCTATCAAGCAGTAGGTCCCTGATAAGCTCCTATATCTCCTCCTCCGAGAAGGGTGCAACTAGCACATCTAGGTCGAGCTGTGGGAGCTTCAGGGACTAGAGGTTAAGTATGAGGGAGCGTTCACTTACGCTCCCTAGGATGCTGTGGAAATAGTCGAAAGCAACCTTCACCTTCGCCTCTTTTGACACGACCTCGACTCCGTCCTTTCGAAAGGACGGAATAAAACTACGTCGCCGCCTATTGGAGGCGTGCAGATGAAAAAAAATGTGTTAGCATCACCATCACTAAGCCAAGACAAGGAGGTGCGCTGGCGGGCGATGGTCCACTGCAACGAGGTTAAACCAAGATATTTTAGCTTGACCCTTTTGCGGAGAGCAGCCTCAAAAGGGGAGAGGTCCCGCTGGTCCATTGCCCAATCCAGCCTGAAAATAACCTCCTTAGCGACCTCAATCTTGGTGAAAATGCTCCCTACTGATTTGGCGCTCCAACTTTGGAGCGCCTTAGTTGTGGATCTAAGCTTTTGATCCAGAGTGCGCAAAGGGTCCACTAACAGACAAGGGACACTCCACCCCTTCTTCACAGCTTCCAAGTAGCCGTCAAACTTGGCAAAATAGCCTTGAAACAAAACCTCTTCTTAGGGTGCCATGCGGAGCAAATTGGAGGAGAAGAGGGGCATGGTCTGAGTTGCGGGTGGAGAGAACATGAAGCATACAGTAGGGGAAAATGTCCCACCAATCGATCGAGACAAATAACCTATCGATACGCTCGAGAGTCGAGTGGCTCCTCTCATTGCTCCAGGTAAAAAGGCGACCATGGAGAAAAATCTCCTTAAGTTCCCTGTCCTGAAGCAGATGTCAGAAGCGATCCATCAAACGCCTATTGAGGCGATTGTTATTTTTATCCTCGGCCTTATAAATGAGGTTAAAATCTCCACAAACAGCCCAGGGCCCCGAGTTGGAAGCATAGATGTCCCGCAACTCCTGCACGAACTCTGCCTTCTCTGGGACTCGGTGCGGCCCATAGCCTATGGAAAGCCTCCATGGAGGCTGTGATGGGTTAACGATCGAACAAATGTTTACCGTTAAAGAAAACGACCAGGGGTGGGATTGGTGACCACCTATTCCAACATCTTCCAAGCTACCAAAATACCCCCCCCCCCCTCATATCCGAGGCGAGAAAGAAGTAAAAATCAAACTCCAACCCTAGCATTTCCAAAATTAAAGAACGAGATACATGAACGAGCTTCATCTCTTGCAAACACACTAGAGAGGCTTGCTCCGACATGACCAACTCATGCACTGCGGAACGATGGGTTGTACTATTGAGGCCTCGAGCGTTTCAAATGACCATGTTAAATGATGACATACTAACAAAAAAAAGGGAAAGAAAACGACCAACGATGGGCTCCTAGGAGTCCTCGTCCTCCACCCCCGTCGTGTCAAAGAAGTTGTCGGGGAACAGGGCGCAAAGGGCCTTGTAGTGCTCCTTAGAGAGTCCATCCTCGAAGAGTGTGACGTAGCGGGTAAGTGTCTTGGCGTCAACGAACTGACCATCAGCTAGCACACCCAGTTCTGAGCCACAGAGACCCCCTGGGCTTTTGTCACACTCCAAAATTTTAAATTTTGATATGTGACTTAAATTTCACTAAATTTTAAAACTTTCCAATATAGATTAAAATTAATTTAAATTAAGTAGAGCATTATCATTTATTTTAGGCAAAAGAACTATTCTCAAAAAGTAATTAAAATTAAGTTGTTGTTATTATTATTATTATTATTATTATTATTATTGTTGTTTGTTGCATTCATGCTACTTAAGTGCATTAGGTTTTTGTTATATTAAAAAAGAGTTTAAAATCCGTTTCGAATTCGAGTTTGTTTTGGTTTAGAAATTAGAAAAAGCCCTCACTTGGGCCACTTCTCCCCCACGGCCTACTTCTTTCTCCTTCTTCCCTCTCCTTCGGCCTGCCCGGCCCAGCCTCTCCTTCCCCTCTTTTCTTTCCCCCTCGGCCTGCATCGCCCATGGGCCAATTCCTCTCATCCCGCCACCAGCCCACCCCGTCCGAGGCCCAGCCCACGCTGCGCCCGAATCCCCGCTGGACCCTAAGCCGCCGGCACAGCCCTTGATGTGCGTGCCCCCACCGACCATCCTTGGGTGCCGTGCCCATAAATAGGGTGGGCCCTAGCCCCCGCGCCCCCCTTCCGCATCCCCTGCTCGCGCTGCTCTTGCTCCCCGCAGCCGCCTCGCCTCTGTGTCAACACCGCCATGGCCGGGCGCGGCTAGCTCATGGCCGACGCGCGTCGAAGCCTCCCCAAGCCCCGCCGACGGGATGCCGAGGACCAGAAGACCGCACCGCCCCCGCAGAGCCTTTCCGCGACGAGATCCGTTGCCCGAACCGCCTTCCCGTCATTGCCAAAGGTCTTCGTCGCCTCCTTGTCAACGGTGACCAGCTTCGAGCACTCCCCGACCCCGCGTGACCCCAAGGTGAGCCTCCCCTTCCTCCCCTCTCTCTCTTGGACCTCTCGCGGCCACGAACGGACTGCCAGAGTGCCCTTGTTGCCAACTCCGGCGAGCCGCTCAATGGCGCCGACGTCTTCCCCATGGCCGGCGGCCACCACTCTTGCCGGAGCCCCCCTTGCCGCCGGATCTGGATCCCACGATCCAGATTACAGCCCTCGAAGGGGTATGCTCCGGGGCCACCATGGACCGTGAACCCTGGGTCAACGCCCGGTCCACAGACCCATGGACTCGGTCCATGGGAATTTTTAGTGTTTAATTTAATTAATTAAATTTCCTGATAATGTTAAACTTTTGTGTTTAGGCCCTTGAATTATTAAAATTATATTTTTTAACCTAGTTTTCTATAGAACTTATAATTAATTACATTTAGGTCCCTGACTTTGTATATTTAGCACTGTATTTTTGCAGAAAAGCCCTACACTTTTTTTAAATTATATTTCAATCCTATACTTTTACAAAAACAACCCTATACTTATTTTTAATTATATTCTTATATAGTAATTTTACAAAAACGCCCCTGAACTTTTTACTAATAATATTTTAGTCCTGCCTTTTTACAATTTAGTTCCTGAACTTATTATAAATTATATTTTGGTCCCTAAAATTTTCATAAATTATATTTTGGCCATGATACTCTATAGTTTAGCCTTTTTACTCTTTTGAAATTACATTTAGGTCCCTGACATTTCTGTTTTTAATGTTTTAGCCCCTAAAACTTCAAATCGTCATTATTTTTCAACCGTAGCTCGGAACTAAGAAATTCTTGCACCAATGCGATCGTAGTGAGGAATATTATTTATTCGTACTGTTTTACAATATTTTGCTAATTTATGATTTTAACCCTAGAACTTTAAACCTTGTAACTTTTTACTCGTAACTCGGATTGAGGCGATTCTTGCACTCACACTATCGTAGCTACGCGTACTTTTTCATGGTATTGCCTTCAATGTTGTTTTGTACCATGTGGTGTATTGTTTCTTAGTTTGTTTATATGCTTGTTTTCTGGTGTGACGTTGAGTAGACAATCCGCAGTTAGAGAACTTCAAGAATCTCCATCTTGAAGACTTTGAGCAGTAGCAAAGGGAACCAGGCAAGTATCCTTGATGCATTTTGAGCCTATGTTTTATATTCCTCTCTATTTTCTATGCATGCTTGTTAATACTGAATCCTATGGGTCATATTATTCCTTATCGCCTGGGCTCTGGTGTAGCTTATTAGTGTGGATACGTCAGGCTTAGTTTGCTATGTCAGGAATGGAAGTGTCTATTATTAATCTTGACTAATGGTTCACTTTAACGTAATGATCATGAGGGATGGGTAATACTTTGTAGCAACATGGAACCTAGGTGATCCAAGTAGGAGGATGACAAGGATGGTGCGAGTATGCACGTGTACTCGGTATAGTACTGTGGGATTGTGATGGTACCTGCTTGGGATCACAAGAGTTAGTTTGTGGAGAGGTCACCTAGGAAAACAATGCAAAGCACAGGTCTGATATGGGTAGGCTTGGTCGACTATTGAGATGTCTTCCCAGTTTTGCGGGCAGTCAAGGGATAAGGATGGGACGGTTTACTCTCGGACTCACGCGATGGACGGTTCACTCCTAGCCACGGCGCCAGAGGGGGCTTCTATAAGAACGGTTTAATTCCATAGCGGTGAAACCTTAGCATGGATTGTTTGCAAGCTAGGAAGCTCTTTGAAAGACCTTGTGGTTATCTCTTGGCCTCACACCTACGGTAGTATGATTTGGGCAACATGGAGACTCTCTAGTCACTGCATAGTGATGAAATCACTAACCTGTGGGTAAAGTTGTGCAACCTCTATAGCGTATCCAACTGTTATAACAGCCGTGCTCACGGTCGTGAGCGGCCTGGATCCTCACAGGATTACCGAGAATGGTTGGGTGAACTTGGTGGGTAGCCAAGTTTGGTTTGGTTGGGATTGGTTGGTTTCTTAGTGAATAGTGTTTTATGTGAACGGTTCAACTCTGTGTAAGTTGGTGGCTCTGGATTCTATGTGAATCACAGTCCTTTGTGGGCTTTGACTACTTAAATATAATAGGGTTTGGTTTTACTTTTCACCTAGTAAATAGGAGTGCTGTTCAAATGGTCTTTGGTCTAGTGCTCATTTATGCAAATGAACCACTGTGTTAGCCTTTCTTCTATTAAGCTTGTATGTCATATTTTTCCCCCACTTGCTGAGTACGGCATGTGCTCACCCTTGCTATTTCCCTTTGTTGTTATACTATAAACTGCTGCTCAGAAGATGGAGAGATAGACTATATTGATGAGGACTACCACTAGGCGAGCATGCCCCCAATCGATTGCATGTGGTGTTATGGTGTCTTCCACTATTATTTCTCAACAGAGTCGCTTTTAGTCTTTAAAGACAATTACTTATGTAATAATGGTATATTGTAATAATAACATTGGTTATACTGTTATTCACTTTTACTGTCGATATGTGTGAAACTTGTCCTGGCCACACATATACTAAGCATTTGGTTTTGTCCTTGAAACCGGGTGTGACAGAAGTGGCATCAGAGCCGTGTCAACCGTAGGACGTAAGCCTAGAATGGTCATGACATAGGTTCTACTTTCAAAACTAGTATTTTGAAACTTTTACTTCTACAAAATCCCTATATCTTTTCTTCTTATTTTCTCTTTACTTGTCTATTCTCAAATGATGGACGAAATAATATTTTTACTATTTCCTTTGTCCCTTTCAAAATATAGTTTGGCCGACTTAAGCTATCACAAACAAGATGAATGGTACAGAGATTCGACAAGTAGGTTCTGCTTAGTATAAAGATGAAGATCCAAAAAGTCAAAGTTGAAGACTTCCCAGAAAAAAGGGCACCAGATCATTCTACGTCAACATGAAGAAGGACCTCCCCTAGGATTGTGATTTAGAATCCTTTCGATTTATTAGAAGAATCATGATATAGAACGTTGCTAATCAGATGTCTTGTGTTGCGTGTGGGTGTGCTATGCTTGAGTTGGATCTTTGATTGAGTGTTGGTATGCTTGCAAAGTGTTTAGCTTTGTTATCGTATGATTAGTTGTAGCTAGTTTTAGTTTAGTTGGGGTTATTGTTTCTCTCTATTCCTTGCTCTCTTTCCTCTATCATTTCATTCTTTCATCGTCCCTTATAACCTAACCAACCGAGGAGATGTCGAACTCAACCATTAGATTATTTGGATGAAGCATCGACAAGAGGAAGCCAATACCCAAGATAGTTCTCTAGTATCCCGTCTAGCTCCAGATAACAATTGCAAGAGTGGGATCTTCTTACAGAAGAGTGTAAGGATCGAAGGCGTACTGAGAGGGGGGGGGGAGGGGGGGGGGGGTGAATCGATAGCCGACCACAAATTTGAACATTTCAGTTTCACACCACTAGAACCTAACAATCATTGCACCCTAAGCAATTCTAGTAGGCAAAGACCCTACACATGCTAGTATTCATGATGAGTACACAATGCGGAAGTTAAACACACTAGCCTATGCAAACCACAAGTCACCCTATCAACTATAGCACACAAGTGCGGAATAGTAAAGAGGGGTCAAGGAATGCTCATGATTTTTTCCTGAGGTCTCGGAAGGATGGCGCCTTCCCCTACTCCTCGTTGGACCACTCTCGCCAGAGTCCCGGTCCCTCCCGCCACCAATGTGGAGTTCTCGCCCACGAGCCCACAATCACTCCCGAAGTGAAGACACGGTGCGCGTCACCGCAGCCACCAAGGCACAAGCTCGCCTCCCTCGAGAACTTGTCGGACTCCCCGAGCTGACATAGGCGCTCACTAGCGATGCCCATTTCACCGACAGGCTCAAACCGTGTACAAACTTGTGATGGCCTTCATAACCAATCATGATAGGCTTGATCACCGATACCTAACCGGTCTAGGTCTCACCATAGACCAAGAGTAACAACCTAGATCACACCCTCAAGGATACCTAGCATTAGATGTGCAAGATCACTCCATGTTACTCTCACTAGCACTCTCAAGATATCCAATATCTCCTCCTAGTGCTCTCCTCTTTTTCTCTTGGACCTTACCAAATGCTCTTTGGTATTCCACTGGCCAAGAGAGGTCTCCAAGACCCCAGCAACAAGGTTATATAGGCTTCCAACCTCTAACTAGTCGTTGCTTCACGAAATCTGCTTTCTAGGCCTACTGACCGGACTATCCGGTCACTGCCTGACCGGACCGTCCGGTCACTACAGACCTGAGCACCAACGACTCTGCCCCTCTGCTGACTTTCACTGACCAGATCGTCCGGTCCGTTTCTCTCTCTAGTCCAGAAACATTTTAGCGCTGCTTCCTCTCTTTCCTGTTCCTCAGCTGCACTGACCGTACGGTCCGGGCACCTGATCGTACCATCCGGTCTCTATAGCTACTGCACAGACAGATTCCTCGCTTCTTCACTATAAGTCCCAGACAGCTTCACCTAGTGACCGTACAGTCCGGTCACCACTGACCCCTCTGTCCGGTCACTATGTCCAGAAGCTAAAACTTATCGTCTTCGCTTGACTTCATTTCCCGGCTTCTCTGAACAACTCCTTGGCTTCTCCACTATCACCTAGTGCCTGTGATTTCACCGAGCAACCTTGCACATCACCGACTAGACATAACCTAAGAGAAATGACCTAGACCCCCTTGATAGTCTGGTTTTTCCTATGAACTCAAAGCCCTAACAACTAGATAAGTGTTCCCAACACTTGCTCCATAGCTTGTCCTTCGCTTTGATCCATCTCCATCAACCCTTGGACTCCATCAAGCTCACAAGCCTCCATGCTTGCGGTCATTATCATCAATCGCCAAGGCAACCATCATCCATATGATTGGAAGTAGAGTTTAGAGATGATTCCTACATAGACAACACTCGTGTAGATATTAGCCCACAATTTTATAGTTGTCATCTATCACCAAAACATTCATACCTTAGGGATCCCATCAACGTTCATGAAGCTTTTAATCTCTCCCTTTTTGGTGATTGATGACAACCACTACTTATCATAATCTTATTAATAAACAACAAGGCTAAAAGAGCTACACTACGATCAAGAGGAACCTCAAAAGCACAAGAGAGAAACGCACAAGGTCCTACTCAAACAAGCATCATCAAGAGCTAAGAGCAATAAGAACAAAATCACACTCTAGATGATATGCATGCATATCATGAGAAGATATTAATAAAAGCATAAGGGTCCTACTCAAACAAGCATCATCAAGAGCTAAGAGGAATAAGAAAGAAAAGCACACTCTAAATGATATGCATGCATGTCATGTGGAGATATTAATAAAAGCATAAGGACATGCAATGCAAGACATGAATGATGATATGCAACAGGTTAGCATGGTAAAGCATAAGAATTAAGAACAAGCAATCATCATCATGGAATCATACACAAGCATACAAGATAAATAAGGAAATACAAAGCACTGCGTATGAAAAAATAAACCAAGTGAGATCAAGATGAGTCAAACACATGCGAATGAAAACCATGACCCATAAAAATCCACGAACATCGAATAACTCCATCAAAATACGATCCAAATGTATCTAACTCCCAAAACCAATGTACACGTATGCTCCCCGTAGATACAAGCTACTCTCGATCGCACAGGATCACACTCTAACTCCCCCTAGACCTATGACTACTTCTCCCCCTTTGGCAACAAGCACCAAAAAGTGGGAAAAGAGAATATCTACACGCTCGTGGTCGAAGGAAGTGGTGCAGCGACGTCCTCTGAGGGCTCTGCTCCTGTGCTGGATCCTGCTATGCTCCCTGAGCCTGTGCCGCCTAAGCATCCATCTTCTCGAAGAAGTCAAGGTCTAAAGGTGACTCAGACCCTCTGTCCTGCCCTGCTGGTGGGACTGTGGATGTCTCCTCGGCAGCTGTCGCCTGGAGAAGAGCAAGGTCATCCACATCCTCCTGGGTGAAACCTCGGCGGACAAGATCCTCTGCTACCTGAGGTGTGAGCGTGCTGACCGTAGCAGTGGAAGGTGGAGCTGTAGCTGACTCTGGGGCTGACTGGGGGTCTGCACGAGTGGTGTGCACTATATTTGAGAACAAACTCCTAATCGGAAGCTGCTGAGAAGTGGAGGGTCCTGCCATCTGCGAAGTAGAAGAGTGTGTCAGTGAAGAGAACAACGCAGATACTGAGAAGGCAGACACGGGGGAGAACTAAGCTGGTGAGTGAGTCTATCCTGCTCCCCCTATCGGTAACACCCCTAAGTGTGACAGTCCGCTGGACTGGGCTGTCATCATGGCAGTGAAGGGTCCTGGCTGAGTCGGCAGCTGTTGAGACCGTGGAAGTGCTGACGGTCTTGGCTGCTGACTGGCCTGCCTCTGAGTCATCTCAGCCATCTGGGTCATGAGAGTGGTCATCTGTGCCATCTTCTGTCTCTGAAGCTCTGCCTATCCTCTGATGACCTCCATCATCTGACGCCTATCCTCAGCTGTGCTCTAAATGAACTCACTCAGGCATCCTGCAAGTGCTGCTATAGTGATAGCGCCTCCTGACTATGAACCTGTAGGCTGGGGAGGTGCTCCTATACTGGCTGACTCAGGAACCACCGTCTCTAGATGAGCTGCCTACTCATGAGTGTCTGGCGATGACTCCTGCTCCTCCTCTCCCGTCTGCTGACTAGAGGCTGACTACGAACCCTTGGGGACTCTAGGTGAGTAGCTGGTGGTCACCTCAGGGAACACATCGTACTGCTCCTCCGTCACTAGTCCCATCCTCCTCAGTAGATAGCAAATGTAGGGAGCATAGACCAAGTGACGTCCTCCTACCTTCTCAGAAATAACCTCCTCCATCTCACCTATCAGCAAATCAGCCAAGTCAAACGACTGTCTCCTCAGAATAGCTGCCACTGCCCACTGGTGAAGTAGAGTGAACTCCTCTCTGTAGCCAGACCTGGGAATGATATTCCTACTGACTATCTCTCTAACCACCTTGGTCTCTGCGGTGAGTCTTGCAGGGCCTCTCTCAAAGCCTGGGGTGTGTGGTGGTGGAAAGACGATCGACGCCATGTCGTCTGGAGGTAGTGTCCCTTCCTGTGGTCTGCGAGGTGGATCAAGGGTCCCATAGGCACTCCTGTAGACATGAAGGTCTAAAGCAAGAAATCCAAAGCTGTCTATGAGATCCCCCCTAGTCACACACTGTGGCTGTCCTCTGAACAAGAACCAGAACTTTGAGCGATCTCTGGCTATCCACAGTGTCACGTAGAACTCTATGACAATGTCCTCTCTGAACCTTTATGGCTCCATGACCAACTCTGCAAGTCCGGGCAAGTATGTGAAATACTGCTCCATATTTGTCCCGGTGGCCCTCCTCATGGCCTGGTGTGTAGTGTACTGTTGCGGCACAAACACTCTATCTTTGCCCTTTAGGGCGAGGTAGCGTCTCAAACCCTCTCCAATCCTCCTCTGGAGCCCTGTCCAGTACCTCTCTCCTGCAGCGGCATCCCTGGGGACTGGAACCCACTGCTCGAAGGAGACAAGACATAGTGCCTTAAGGTCCTTTGCAAGAACCTTAGGTATGTCCGTCTCCCCGACTGCCTGTACCAGTCTCTACAGTCTCCTCGTGCACACTGCACAGGTGCACTGTGGGTCTCCTGCCCGGTGAGCAGTCCTCTGCTGCTATGGTTGTGCTAGCTGCTCAGTCTCCTCCACCTCAACTTCCTCTTACTCCTCTGTCTCCTCTGACTCTGAGCTCTCCCCTGAGTATGACTCCTCCTCCTCTGACTCCTCCTGCTTCCTGGAGGATCCCTGCTCTGCAGGTCTCGACGACCTATCCTGACAAGAAGTCAGAGTACCCTACGACCACGATGGCAACCTGATTCCTGTGTACAGCTCTGATCATGTGGTCCTCTGCCTGGTGCTCCTCCTACGACCCTGGTCGTCAGTTTCTGTACCTGTGATCAGTAGTGATCCAGGTATACTGCAAGAAGCCTCCATGGTCGCTAAGTGCTGAGCAACTCTCCTGGCCCTCTCTGACTCTGGGTCTACCCTGGTCCTCTTCTTGCTCTTTGGCTTCTCTGGCATCTTACCCTTTCCATTATCCTGACCAGAACCTGTCATCTCTGCTGCTGTTGACTACTGTCACTGCACGCACGTAGGTATAGACAGGATAACCATAGAACCTATGTATAAATCTACTAGAAAAGCACCGCTAGTTAGGAATGCGCAATAAAAATCCTAGCACTAAATAAAGGACAAGATCACTGCACAAATAAAGCAATATAATCAACAGTGATCATCGACTATATGTGGCTGGTGCAGGTCATCTACTGTACAATCAAATAATTTGCAATAAATCTAACTATAGACTAGATGCATGGCAAACCCTAGAATTGCAATTAATAGATATGCATGGAATTAATTGCAACCTAGGTTGAGCTAATTAGCAATTAATGCAACTAAACATGGACAGCCAATTCTAATTGCATCAATTAAACTAATTACTCAAAATCTAGGGCATAATCGATGAAATAGGAGATAGGCACAATATCCTAGAATGTCCTGAAGCTGAAGACTTTCGAATCACACGACCGATCGCCGAAAAGATTAAAACTTGGAACTTGCCGGCAATGAAGGAAGGAGGGAAAAAGAGGCAACTTTGCCCTAAGCTTGTGGAGGAGCTCGGCTCTAGTGTGCGCGCGCGAGGGCGTAAGCAGTGGGCGCTGGTCGGCGGCGAGACGTGCAGCGAGGCGGTGGCGCACGGCGAATGCTTGGCAAGGCAGCGATTGGCGGCGCGGCGGCTCGGTCTTTGGCAGCGGCGGCGCCTAGGGCTCACGACGGCAGCGGCTCTGTGCATCGGCGGCGGTGAGTAGCGATGGCGCGGTGCGCGCGGCAGGGCGAGGTCGATGACGGCGGGCTCGACGAGCGTGGCGGTGTTGGTGAGTTGGGCGAGGTCGGCGTGAACTCGGCGTCGAGATAGAACGAAGAAGAGACCAAACTAGTCTTCCTCGATTTTGACCTAGGTCAAAAGAGAATGGACGGCTGAGATCCAAAGAGGAATAGATCAACGGTCACAGATCGGAATTGCATCGTGCGATCAAACATAGTGACCGGACTGTACGGTCTCTGGACTGGACAGTCCGGCCTGCTCCAGGTCTGCTGGCACTCCATATAGACCAGACAGTCTGGTCACTAGGACCGTTCTGTCCGGTCTCTATGACCAGACTCTCCAAAACATTGTGCCCATGGGCACTTGACCAGACTGTACGGTCGAAGATCGGATGGTACGGTCACTACCAGTTTTTCGCTGAAACAAGGAATTTCTTTATTTTTCTAGTGCCCTTGCTAAACACTCAAATAAACACTGCACTTGAAGCATGAAGGGAACTCTCAAACACTCCTTTTCACATAGTGGCACTCAATGGCCTTATAATTTTCGCAAATGCCAAATGAAAGAATCGAGCAAATAAGAACTAAGGCAATAAAGAACCAAATGGGTATGTATGAGCCTTAGTCCATGAACTGCGCGAGTAGATTTAACCTCGGAGTTCATAAAAGCTTGCTCAATGGACATGAAGCACAATCCTTTCCTTTGATCACACTTATAGAGATTTAATCTCATATAGAGCATGAGGCATAAATATCTCCAAATTGTGACAAGTCTCCTTTGTGTTTCCTATATGATGCATGCAACAAGCATTTTACATATGCAATGAAAGTAAACATGCCATGTGAATGCAAGCAAAGTTAAACAAGACACAAAGGAAACCTAACAATGTCAAGTTTGAACCCCTCCCAAGCTTACTCACAATAAGCCATACCCTTGCCTTGAGAGAAGCCAAACCACCATCTCAAGCACTCCCCCTTGCTTATAGCTATCTTGAGTGGGTTAGACATTGACTAATTTTTATGTGTTTTTCTTTTAGTTATTTACACATGCATGGATCCAAAGCATACTAGTAACAAAGGAGTCCTAATTACCATGCAATGCAAGAGAAGGAAAAACACACTACAACTACCAAGAACTAACATGGTCACCTCCCTCATGAGTAGATATGACGTTGAGGTCCATGTCACTTGTGGTAGACTTCACATGATCTTCATGAAAGCGCTCGGTCCACCACCACCACCATTTAGGTCTTGTTCTTAAGCACCCACTTGTACGCGGTCGACCTCTCAAGATCAACTATGCACTTAACCTTTCTCTTCTTGTTTGGTGGTCCCAAAGCCTTTTCATTCACCTTGCCATCCTTGTTCCTAAAAAGTTTGAAATGGATGTTCTCATGGAACAAGTTAGCGTTAGGTAAAACAATGGAACTCCTCACCACAGGGCAATCCTTGATGGTGTGGCCATCCTTGCAATACCTCTCGCAATAGTAGTCATCGGCGAGTAGGGGTTTGACCCATTCGGGAATGGAGTCACTTGTCCCGATGATGTCAATGGCGGCGGGATATGAGCCAAGTCCCCGGTGGGAAACATTGTTCACAAGATTCTTCCCAAGAATCTCCTTATGGATGGCTCTACCGCGTGCAAGTCTCTCGAAGCCATCCATCACCATTTTCCTCTCTTCCTTGAGCTTGTGATATTCCTTCAAAACAAATGGCTCAAGAGAAGAAACCTCATTCGAGGTGGTTAGTTCATCACACATAGTAGAAGCATCACTCATTGATGAACTAGAGGAGGGAGAGGCAAGGTTCTCAATATTGATGACCTTATAACTAATCTCAAGGGCCTTGTACTTCTCATGAAGCTCTACATGATCACCCTTGAGTTTATCATAACTCTTGCTTAGGGCCCCATGAGATGTGATAAGGTCCTTGAGCTTACTCTCAAGATCAACAACACAGTCCTTAGCCAACTTACACTCTTTTCTTACCACATCCAACATTTTGGGTTTGTTGACGGCGATGTCGCGGGCTTGCTCAAGCATACTGCATAGCTCAGCACAGGAGAGCTCCTCATCATCACTGTCGTCGCTGCTCTCATCCTCACTCTCCCCAAGATGGCTCGTGGCCATGAGGCACGTGGGAGGTGGAGGAAGATCTCGTGGACGTGTGGTCTTGATCATGGCTAGGCCGGCCACTTCTTCATCATCGCTTGAGGAAGAGGATATGTCACTCGAGTTGTCACTTGTCCACTCTCCAACAAGGGCCTTGCAAGAGAACTTCTTAGTCTTGAGCTTTGCCTTTGCCTTTTGATGTGGACAAGGGTTCCCGATCTTCCGATAGGTTCTGATAATCTTGATTAAGGCGGAGGCGATACACAAATCGATCCGGCTTCCGAACGACACGTTCTGAACCCCGCAATCGCAGCACAACGTCTCCTTTGGTTATCAACCGTTCAAGAACGATTGACCTCACCGAGAAGGCTTATCCTTCCCTGCAAATCAAGAACACAAGCAAGAACAAAGAAGAATGCAACCAAATTTGCAAGTATACGATGAATCTCACTAGTTGGAGTCTCACAAACCGATCAAACGGCGAAACTGTTATCAACAGAATAATCTAAGCAAAACCCCCCAAACCCTAATGAAGAGGCGGTGGCTGTATATGAGGACCCTAGGGTCATGCAAGACCCCCTGGATGCAGCCCTAAGTGGGCTCAACTCGATACATGGCCCAAAGACCGATTACGGCGTCGCAGCACCAGGATAGATTCTGGAAGTCGAATTGTTTCGGAGATTGCCAACGGCTCGGGACGAATTTTGACATGGGATCAGTTGGGTTGGAAAGAGCTTTTCGTTATCTTTCCAGGCATATATAGAACGTCCAAATCCGAGTCCGAATGCGTCCTGGACGTCTGTTTAGTGCAGACTGGTCCTGGGCTCCGAAACAGACTCGAAGGCGGTTTTGACTGGGCCTCCACCTTGGCTTGGACGTCCTTGCTGGCCCATCACGTCTTCAATCACCTCCCCAGCTATCTCATCATCATCTCCATGGTTTCTAACAACAATTAATTCATTAGGTAGCAATCTATTCTCAAAATCACATAAAGGAATCATTAGGAACAAGCTCACCCGTAAATTCAGTTGTCGCGCATGAACTTGCATTTTGGTTGGCGGAATGCTGGATGTATCCATAAGGGTGATGTCCTCATCATTCTCCCCCTTTTGAATTAGAGTCGTACTCGACTCGAGCTCATCTCTTTCTCCCATGTATGGTCTCAAATCTGAAATATTAATTGTGCAACTATTCCCAAACTTGGGATGCAACTCATATTTATATGCATTATGAAATTTGTCATCACAATGAGAATCTACAGTAGAAGGCATTCCGTGCAAATTAATAATCTCTTTGAAAACTTGGTCAGCAATATGAGCATCATTCTCACTCTTATCACAAGGTAGACAATGTGTGATCTTAGAAATACTAGAAAAAGATGACATGACATGGTAGTTGATATTAAAGTTTTCTAGTTGGTCATTTAGTTGCAAACCAAGAGGATGTTTCAGATTTGAACAAACATAAACTCTATGTACCATAAATACACCTCTATGATCATAGTTGCCAATAGCATAAAAAATGTTTCTTATCAATAAAGGCAACTTAGTTTGAGAAAACATTTGCTTCTCTAAAGTATTTAGATTACAAAGAACATCAAATTCAATATAACCTAAAGTATTTAGAGAAGAAAACAATTTCTGCTCATCCTTTTGACATGTAACTAAAATCAAACGTTTAATTTCAGCACTAGTGGGTGAATCATAAGCAAAATCATCAAGCTCATTCATTTGTTGTGGCAAAGGTATAAATGAAGCATTGACACACAACTCCTCTTTATCACACGGACGACTAGGTAAATCAACTTGTGACAAAGGAACATGATCATAAGGTTTCGATATAGCAAGACTATTGGAACAATCCATCATATCAAGAAAGCTCTTACCTGAAGCAACAACCTGTTCTTTATCGTTCCCACTATCATCTTCTTTGTGTATATGCTGAAAAATATTAGTTGTAACAAGAGGCAAAGAAATATGTTCATCCTCTAGCAATTCAGATTTTGATGAAAGTGTTGCGACATTTGAAACAACCCATTCTATCCTAAACGGTTCATTCTTTCTTCTCTCAAATCGTTGTTGATCCTCTTCTAAAATTTCAGCTCTGGTCATTGGTGTAAGAGTAACCCTTCTACCATTGTATTTAAATGAGTAGCTATTAGTAATGGTATTGTGCAAAACATTATTTGTACGAATCCAAGGTTTACCCAATAACAAATGACATGCTTGCATAGGTACTATATCAAATTCTGCACTATCCTTATAAGAACCAATAAAAAAATCAATGTGTGCAGTTTTATCTACCTTCATCTTACCACAAGAATTTACCCATTGGATGTCGTATGGACATGGGTGTGGCTGTGTGGTCAAGCCGAGCTTCTCGACCAATTCCAAGCTTGCGATGTTGTGGCTACTCTCTCCATCAACGATGACACGACAACATCGATCCTTCACAATAAAGTGAGTATGAAACAAGTTGTTCATTTGATTTTGCTCTACCTTCTCCATTTGAGAACTAAGCACTCGTTATGCTACAACACTTGTAATAACCTCATTAGACACCATCGACTCACCACCATCAGTGTTGTAACCTGTCATTGTTAACAGAAAACAAGAAAACACACAAGAGTATATTTTTCTATCACTACTGTTTGATTATGGTGGAAACTCTCAACAAGCAAACGGCAGCACCTAACTGAGTTCTTACAAGATTCTTAGTAGCAAAACAGAGGATACCTTGGAGAGTGTGATCCAATGATTGCGAGGGCCCAAAGTTCTGTGCCTATTCAGAAGGATATATATGGAGCTAGGTAGGCAATTTATAGTAGCAAGGATTAGCAAACTTTTAATTCAGAAATTGCAAAACTGAATAATAGTCCCAAGGTAGTCTATGTCACTGGCCTAAACTTGTCTCGGACCTAGTTCAAGCAAGCAAGCAAATGGCTCAACAAAGGATACAAAGGCTGCAAGCAATTCTGAATTTTTTTCTCTTCTCCTTTCGTTTTTTTATTTTGTTATAGGTGCGGCTTTTTCTTCTTATTTTTTTTCAGCACCTCTTTGCCTTTTACTTCTTTCATGAATTTTTTGACATAGAACTGCAGCAAGAGTTGCGAACTTTATAGCACAAAGGAAAAACCTAAACTTTCTTTTTTGCACTCTTTACGTAAGGAATAGATGTACATGTAGAACTGAACCGATAATTCTCATATGCAACAACGTGCAGCGATCTCTTGACTCAAGGAACAACGTGCAACAGAAAACACTCTAAGTTTCTTTTGCACACAAAAAGTAGAAGGCTAGATGTTAAATAAATATTTAGTGCAAACAATTCTAGCAGTACTATTCTTTCAACGTGTGCAACAATCTGATTTTTTTTTCTTGATTGTCTATGAACAAGGACACACACGACTCAAACAAGACCAAAGAACAAGTACTAGACCAACAACACAATGACCTTGTAGGGACTAAAATTCAGAGAAGCAAACTAAACTGAAAATTGCAAAGCACAACGAGGTTGTAGGACAGCGGAAACACGATGAACAAATATTTTTGTAGGGCAATTTTCTGAACTCTAGGATTGAACAAAATAACGAGGATAAGGGCGAACCTAACGGTGTACCTGAAGCTCTGATTACCACTTGATGTGGACAAGGGTTCCCGATCTTCCGATAGGTTCTGATAATCTTGATTAAGGCGGAGGCGATACACAAATCGATCCGGCTTCCGAACGACACGTTCTGAACCCGGCAATCGCATCACAACGTCTCCTCCGGTTATCAACCGTTCAAGAACGATTGACCTCGCCGCGAAGGCTTATCCTTGCCTGCAAATCAAGAACACAAGCAAGAACAAAGAAGAATGCAACCAAATTTGCAAGTATACGATGAATCTCACAAGTTGGAATCTCACAAACCGATCAAACGGCGAAACTGTTATCAACAGAATAATCTAAGCAAAACCCCCCAAACCCTAATGAAGAGGCGGCGGCTGTATATGAGGACCCTAGGGTCGTGCAAGACCCCCTGGACGCAGCCCTAAGTGGGCTCAACTCGATACATGGCCCAAAGACCGATTACGATGTCGCAGCACCAGGACAGATTCTGGAGGTTGAATTGTTTCGGCGATTGCCGACGGCTCGGGACTAATTTTGACATGGAACGAGTTGGGTTGGAAAGGGCTTTTCGTTATCTTTCCAGGCATATATAGAACGTCCAAATCCGAGTCCGAATGCGCCCTGGGCGTCCGTTTTAGTGCAGACTGGTCCTGGGCTCCAAAACAGACTCGAAATCGGTTTTGATTGGGCCTCCACCTTGGCTTGGACGTCCTTGCTGGCCCATCACGTCTCCAATCACCTCCCCAGCTATCTCATCATCATCTCCATGGTTTCTAACAACAATTAATTCATTAGGTAGCAATCTATTCTCAAAATCACATAAAGGAATCATTAGTAACAAGCTCACCCGTAAATTCAGTTGTCGCGCATGAACTTGCATTTTGGTTTGCGGAATGCTGGGCGTATCCATAAGGGTGATGTCCTCATCATTCTCCCCCTTTTGAATTAGAGTCGTACTCGACTCGAGCTCATCTCTTTCGCCCATGTATGGTCTCAAATCTGAAATATTAATTGTGCAGCTATTCCCAAACTTGGGATGTAACTCATATTTATATGCATTATGAAATTTATCATCACAATGAGAATCTACAGTAGAAGGCATTCCGTGCAAATTAATAATCTCTTTGAAAACTTGGTCAGCAATATGAGCATCATTCTCACTCTTATCACAAGGTAGACAATGTGTGATCTTAGAAATACTAGAAAAAGATGACATGACATGGTAGTTGATATTAAAGTTTTCTAGTTGGTCATTTAGTTGCAAACCAAGAGGATGTTTCAGATTTGAACAAACATAAACTCTATGTACCATAAATACACCTCTATGATCATAGTTGCCAATAGCATAAAAAATGTTTCTTATCAATAAAGGCAACTTAGTTTGAGAAAACATTTGCTTCTCTAAAGTACTTAAATTACAAAGAACATCAAATTCAATATAACCTAAAGTATTTAGAGAAGAAAACAATTTCTGCTCATCCTTTTGACATGTAACTAAAATTAAACGTTTAATTTCAGCACTAGTGGGTGAATCATAAGCAAAAGCATCAAGCTCATTCATTTGTTGTGGCAAAGGTATAAATGAAGCATTGACACACAACTCCTCTTTATCACACGGACCACTAGGTAAATCAACTTGTGACAAAGGAACATGATCATAAGGTTCTGATATAGCAAGACTATTGGAACAATCCATCATATCAAAAAAGCTCTTACCTGAAGCAACAACATGTTCTTTACCTGAAGCAACAACTCTTTAACAAAGTGATTCTTTGAGTCACAATTGAAGCACTTGCCTCTGGACTTGGAGGCAAACTTTTTCTTGAAGGTCTTCATCTTCCTCATGAGAAGAGCCAAGTCCTCGGTCAAGTCACCTTCATCATCTTCATCCTCTTCAATGACTGCCTTCTTCTTGTTTTTCTTTCTCTTGCTTGATTCTTGCTTGTCAGCCTGAAGAGCAAGGGTGGATGGTTGTGGATCATCCATCCCCAATTGGTAGCTCTCGAAGGCAGTGATCTTGCCAAGTACACCTTTTGTGGTCTTGGTCTTGAGCTCACCTTGCTAGGTGAAGGTGATGATGGACTCATACTTGGGGTCTTTGAAAAGCCTCAAAAATCTTCTAATGACCTCCACAGGCTTGATTTGAAATCATCCCCAAGTGCATTGCTCTCCTCCACTAGCACATGAAAACAAGAATACACAGTGTTAGCTCTCTCATGTGGCAATCTAGTGAGGTTATCATATTTGTTCTTCATTACATAGTATCTTTCCTCTTTGACATCACTGGTGCCCTCATAGAGGCCTTGAATCTTAGTCCAGATACCATGTGCTGTGGAACTAGCATCCAACCTAGCAAAGACATCCATAGATATGCATGCAAATAGAGCATTCTGGACCTTAGCGTTGTTCTTAATGAAATCAGGTTCAAGAAGGTTCACATCCGCATCCGATTCATGGGTCAACATCCATATCTCCGGATCAAGGGACTCCAGGTAGGCTTGCATATGTGCCTTCCAATACCCGTAGTCCTCCTCATTGAATATCAGAACAATCCCCACCTGTCCCGGCATCCTTACTCAAGGCGGTGAAGCCTCAAAGATGAGCACTTGGCTCTGATACCAATTGTAAGGACCGAAGGCGTACCGAGAGGGGGGGTGAATCGGTAGCTGACCACGAATTTGAACACTTCAGTTTCACACCACTACAGCCTAACAATTGTTGCAACCTAAGAAATTCGAGTAGGCCAAGACCCTACACATGCTAGTGTTCATGATGAGTACACAATGTGGAAGCTAAACACACTAGCCTATGCAAGCCACAAGTCACCCTATCAACTATAGCACACAAATGCGAAATAGTAAAGAGGGGTCAAGGAATGCTCATGATTTTTTCTCGAGGTCTCGGAAAGACGGCGCCTTCCCCTACTCCTCGTTGGACCACTCCCGCCGGAGTCCCGGTCCCTTCAGCCACCAATGTGGAGTTCTCGCCCACGAGCCCGCAATCACTCCCGGAGTGAAGACATGGTGCGCGTCACTGCTGCCACCAAGGCACAAGCTCGCCTCCCTCAAGAACTTGTCAGACTCTCCGAGCTGACATGGGTGCTCACTAAGGATTTTTCCTTCACCGGTGGGCTCAAACCGTGTACAAACGTGATGGCCTTCACAACAAATCACGATAGGCTCGATCATCGACACCTAACCAGTCTAGGTCTCATCATAGACCAAGAGTAACAACCTAGATCACACCCTCAAGAAACCTGGCCTTAGATGTGCAAGATCACTCCATGTTACTCTCACTGCCTGACCGGACCGTCCGGTCACAGCAAACCTGAGCACCAACGACTCTGCCCCTCAGCTGACTTCCACTAACCGGACCATCTGGTCACTACAAACCTACACAGGGGACACTTCTCCCCCGCGGTCCACTTCTTTCTCCTTCTTCCCTTTCTTTCGGCCTGCCCAGCCCAGCCTCTCCTTCCCCTCTTTTCTTTCAGCCAATTCCTCTCACCCCGCCACCAGCCCACCCCACCCGAGGCGCAGCCCACGCTGCGCCCGAATCCCCATCGGACCCTAAGCCTCCGCCACAACCCGCGATGTGCATGCCCCCACCGGCCACCTTGGGTGCCGTGCCCATAAACAGGGTGGGCCCTAGCCCCTGTGCCCCCCTTCCGCACCCCCTGCTCGCGCCGCCCTTGCTCCCCGCAGCCGCCTCGCCTCTATGTTGCCGCCGCCATGCTCGGGCGCGGCTAGCTCATGGCCGACGCACTTCGAAGCCTCCCCAAGCCACGCCGACGGGATGCCGAGGATCAGAAGACCGCTCCGCCCCCGCAGAGCCTCTCCGCGACGAGATCCATCGCCCGAACCGCCTTCCCGTCATTGCCGAAGGTCTGCGTTGCCTCCTCGTCGACGGTGACCATCTTCGAGCTCTCCCTGGCCCCACGCGACCCCATGGTGGGCCTCCCCTTCCTCCCTCTCTCTTGACCACTCGCGGCGACGAACGTCTGTCAGAGCGTCCTAGGGGCCAACTCCGGCGAGCCACTGAATGGCGCCACCGACTTTCCCGTGGCCGGCGGCCACCACTCTCGCCGGAGCCCCCCTTGCCGGCGGATCTGGATCCCATGATCAAGATTAGAGCCCCCGAAGGGGTCTGCTCTGGGACCACCGTGGACCGTGGACCCTGGGTCAACGTCCGGTCCACAGACCCATGGACTTGGTCCATGGGAATTTATTAGGGTTTAATTTAATCAATTAAAATTCCTGATAATGTTGAACTTTTGCGTTTAAGCCCCAGAATTATCAAAATTAGATTTTTAAACCTTGTTTTCTACATAACTTATAATTAATTATATTTAGGTCCCTCACTTTATATATTTAGCACTGTATTTTTGCCGAAAAGCCCTAGACTTTTCTTAAATTATATTACGGCCCTATACTTTTACAAAAACAACCCTATATTTATTTTTAGTTATATTTTTATACAGTAATTTTACAAAAACACCCCTGGACTTTTTATGAATAATATTTTCGTCCTGCATTTTTTACAATATAGTCCCTGAACTTTTTATAAATTACATTTTGGTCCCTAAAATTTTCATAAATTATATTCTGGCCCTAATATTTTATAGTTTAGACCTTTTACTTTTCTAAAATTATATTTAGGTCCCTAACATTTCTATTTTTAATGTTTTGGCCCCTAAAACTTTAAATCGTCATAACTTTTCAACCATAGCTCAGAACTAAGAAATTTTTGCAAAAATGTGATTGTAGTGATGAATATTATTTATTCGTACTCTTTTATAATATTTTACTAATTTATTATTTAAACCTAGAACTTTAAATCTTCATAACTTTTTACTCGTAACTCGGATTGAGGCAATTCTTGCGCTCACGAGATCGTAGCTACGCGTACTTTTTCATGGTATTGCCTTCCATGTTGTTTTGTACCATGTGGTGTATTGTTTTTTTAGTTTGTTTGTATGCTTGTTTTTTCGGTGTGATGTTGAGTAGATGATCCGCAGTTAGAGAACTTCAAGAATCTCCAACTTGAAGACTTCGAGCAGCAATAAAGGGAACCAAGCAAGTGTTCTTGATGTATTTTGAGCCTATGTTTTACATTCCTCTCTATTTTCTATGCATGCTTGTTAATACTGAATCCTATGTGTCATCATCTTGTTCCATATTATTCCTTGTCGTCTGGGTTCTGGTGTAGCTTATTAGTGTGGGTACGTGAGGCTTAGTTTGCTATGTCGGGAATGGAAATGTCTATTATTAATCTTGACTAATGGTTCACTTTAAAATAATAATCATAAGGGTTGAGTAATCCTTTGTAGCAACATGGAACCAAGGTGATCCAAGCAGGAGGATGACAAGGATGGTGCGAGTATGCACGTGTACTCGGTATAGTACTGTGGGATTGTGGTGGTACCTGCTTGGGATCACAAGAGTTAGTTTGTGGAGCAGTCACCCAGGAAAACAGCACAAAGCACAGGTCTGATATGGGTAGGCTTGGTCGACTATTGAGATGTCTTGCAGTTTTGCGAGCAGTCGAGGGATAAGGACGGGACGGTTTACTCTTGGACTCAGGCAATGGACGATTCACTTCTAGCCATGGTTTCAGAGGGGGCTTCTGTAGGAACAGTTTAATTCCACAACGGTGAAACCTGAGCTTGGATTGTTTGCAAGCTGGTATATTGTAATAATCACATTGGTTATACTGTTATTCACTTTTATTATCGATATGTGTGAAACTTGTCCTGGGCACACATATACTAAGCATCTGGTTTTGTCCTTGAAATCGGGTGTGACAGCTTTGAGGCCAGGCAAGTGCTGCGCTTGGGAAGCCAGGGGGGGGGGGGCTGCGAGCGCCGGAGGGCCGGCCGAAAGAGGTAGGCAGACGATCGGACAAGTGAAGCGACCAACTCGATGGGGTCCGCCAGAGGGACCTCTCCGAACCGACATGTTAGGGTGTGGGACAGTCACCATTGGCCTCATACAGTCCAGCAGCAACACAGCGGAGGGACGGGCCCCCTCGAAGCGCACCGCCTCCACCAATGGGGAGTAGAAGGACTCCCCCTCCCCCTAGCCTCGACAGCTGCCACGAGGATAGTGCCGAGACGATCGAAGACGACCAGAACCCTGACCATCCCCGGCAAGCGTCATCCCAAAGGCGATGACAGTCCGACCTCCAGCCGGTCAACAGTTAGGGACTGTGGCCTGGGTGGCAGCGGTGAGAGGGGCGACGGTCCAACCGCAAGGATGACCTCCCGCTGGTCATCACATGGGGAAGGGGTTGGGTCATCTGGTCGTGGACCAGAGGAGGGAGGCTGCTCCATCGTGGCCTCGACCTGCACAAACTCAAGGAGAGGGGAAGATTGCACGACCTGCACAGACTCAGGGAGAGGGGAAGGTTGTGTGACCTGCATAGACTCCGATTGTGTGGAAGACGGCCTCGGGGGGTGGACGGCGGCGGCGGGCTCCCGAGCATCCCTCAGCTGATCGGCCGCCCCACCATCATAGGCAGCAGCAGTAGAAGAGGCAGTGGAGCTCTCACACCCCCCAACCACACCCTCTATCGTAGCCGCCGCCACCGCACCGCTAGAGGCAGGATGCACCTCCACGGCCCCAACAGTAGCGCCAATCGTGCCCCATCAGATGGGCCATACACGGACCGATAGGCCAAAGGGAGGAAGGGCTGAGCCGCTAAGGAGAGACGGCCCCGAGGCGGGGGCCGGAACGACCGTCTAGAACCTAGGCCAAGAGACGCGCCGGCGAGGAAGGATGGCGGCACAGACAGCGAGCGACTAGCGTCCATGGCGACCATCGACCCCATAGGGCCCTGGGCAACCCCACAGAACTGCCACAAGCCTGGTGCAGCCGGCCACCCGAGCGGCAGTGGCGGGGGCAACTCTGGCAGGTGTCTTGTGCAGAAGTTGCCGGTCCCCGAACCACCCGCCGAGAGGGGGGGGAGGAGGAGGGTGCGGGGCGCCCGAGGGCAGGAGAGCCTAGACGTCCCGGATGGAGATGCGGGGGAGGTAAGAGAGGGCCACCCATGGCATCTATGGTTCCTGCAACACAATCAGCTTCTCCCTAGCGATGAGGTCAGGGTGAACACAAGAAGCAAGAACCTTGAACTCACTCAGGTCCGCCTTGGACTCCGTCTCTGGAGTCATAGAGAGGATAGTGCAAGAGAAGCGCACCAGAGAAGAGAATATGAGACTACTCACTCATCCTTCCATTAAACATAGCAGAGGGGTGAGAAATAGCGCTGGAACGCGCACGAGCCGATCGGTGCAAGCGTCACGCCGATCGGCGCGACCTCCCTTCTGGTGGATCTCGTCGGTGTTGATGAACCGTCGCCGCCAATATCCTGGAACCCTAGTTTTAATAACTGATTCTCGCGATCGCCATCTCTCCTTGGTTGTCCTTGGCTTTTGATAATTTTCTTTCTTTTATACTCGACGGCATTAGGTCAACTTTCACCGACTTTAACTCATACTGGGCTGGGCCTTCATCTTTCCTAGACCGGATCGTGTTTTCGTCATCTTTTCCTCCTGCGCCGATCGGCGCAAGGGTCGCGCTGATCGGCGCGGCTTCGTATTTGGCCCATCTT
Organism: Eleusine indica; assembly: GCA_030378355.1. Classification (NCBI taxonomy): domain Eukaryota; kingdom Viridiplantae; phylum Streptophyta; class Magnoliopsida; order Poales; family Poaceae; genus Eleusine; species Eleusine indica. The sequence continues at coordinate 56,568,899 of CM059494.1, forward strand.
CGTTACTCTTCAGCTCTTTATCCATAATTGCCACATTTTACACCTGTTTCCTGTGATTACATCCAAAACAGAACAACTTCAAATATATGCAAATATGGGGTTAATTGTTAGTCCAAACCACCAAATTAAGACGCAAAACATCCCTTTTTGGTAGATAAAATGGGCATCTAGAAACCACCAACAGTTCCCCCACACTCAAATCATTGCTAGTTCTCGAGCAATACCAAATCAAATATGTAATAAGAATTTTCACACCATCTCTCATGCAGTCAATCTCAATCATCATTTCTACTTATTATCCCGCCACAAAGATTTTCTCTCATCTCCTTTTAACCAATCGGCATATCTTACTTGAACTTAATCAAATTACCACAAAACATTTTCAAAAACAATTTTAGTTCTCCTCAACTCATCTTTTTGCATCAAACATCAAGCATTTGGTCTTCTCTATGTCTCTCAAGTGTATTTTCTTCCCTCTCCTATCTAATCAAGGATTGTATGTGGATCTTGGAGGGCTATATAACTAAATTAAACCATAAGACTAACCATGTCAACAATGTGCTCAATCATGACTATTAAGAAAGATTCTTGGAAAAGAACTTTTAATGGAGAAGAGGAATGTAGAAGATCTAAAAGAAAATTCAATGAGAACAATTGGCAAAGAATGAGAAATAATCAGAAATCTGCCTTCTTTGATGACCTTACTGCCTCTCAGGGAATATATATTTTTTTCTCTTTACCCCCTTTTTTTCATAATAACCTCTTTTTTTTTCTTTTTGCAACAGCGCCGATCGGCGCAACACTATGCCGGTCGGCGCGATCTATATTTTTTTTCTTTTCTTTCACCTCTTTTTTTTATATTCCCTGATATCATCAGCAATTTCTGTCTTATATCAGCAGCGGAAATTTTCTGAATTCCCTTTTATTCAGAATATAGGTTGTATCAAGGAGGAGGGAGAAACAAAGATGTATGGGTTTTCATGATAGCAAGGAATTTAATTGGATAAGAATGGCTAGAAATACAGAGATAAAAAAAATAGATCATCCTTTCCTAACTTGATCAAAATCATGAGCAAAAAGTTGACAATGTTACTTACAATCCACTTAGTTCAAATGTGTAGCTTGCTCTCATTCACTCGGCTATGTACGCATATTTAGACCTTGCTTTTGCTTTAGCTTATGATGAGTCAAAACAAAATTTCACAAATATAAAGCTCAAAAGTTAAGTAGTAACCAACAAATTCAAGTAATCAACCAATCGATCATCAGAAAGACAGGATAAATAGCATGGTGCACTTTCAATTTGACAATCGACACTAAATTTATTAAAGACAATTCAAAAATTCAAACTACATAAAAGACCTAGAAGCAACTCTCAACATGACTCGTGACTCTCTTAAGCACACACACAAACTTAAAAAAAATACTCATTAAGAAAAACAAATGAGAAACTAGGCTCAAAAACACTTAAAAACTGAGAAACTAGACTCATAAACACTTAAAAACTGACTAATGGCAAAGCCCTTCCCCCACACTCAAAATTTGCAATGTCCTCATTGCAAGAGAAGAAACTCAACACACTAATCATGCAGACCATGCCTGTTCAAGACTCGGAAAATTTGTCTTATATTCCTTATGAGAAAAGTGTAGTCCGCTTCGTTCATCTCGATTGTATCCTGGATTCTGCGGTCCACATCTCTTTGATTCCTGTAAGCACGATCTCTGTCTAGATACAGGCACTCAATGTTTCTTTGGCAGACAGGACAGCAAGTAGGCGGTTGCAGGTTATGATTTTCAACACTGTAAGGAGAGGCACTATTCAAATTCCTCCGAGCTGATCGGCGCATAGGCTGAGCCGATCGACGCAGTGGTGTTCTTCCACCATTGCGACTTCCTCCACTTCCCTCTGCATTACCATTAACTCTTGTTGAAGTTCCTGCTGCCCCGTCATTACTACATTCTGCAAGTGTTTCCCGATTTTTGAACTTAGAACTACCAAAGCTTCTTTGCATATCAAAATCATCACTAAAATCTCCAGGCACACTAGGATCACCGTTTTCCAAAGTTTCCAAATAGTATGACGTATAGTGCTATCCCATTCGGAATAATTCTGAATTGGCTTACCCGATAGTCTAGCAGATCTGCGAACCTCTGGTGTAGTCTTACACTTCCTTGCAGCAGTTTCTTCATCTTCACTTGGTAGAGCCGTCAGATCAATAAATTCAACCATCTTCAGATCGTGCTGATCGGCTCTAGTGTCGCGCCAATCGGTGCAGCCAGCAGCTTTCTTCATATACTCATCTAACTAGTCTAGATTATGCTCACGGATCACCTTATTCTGCTGCCTTCGTAAAATCTCATCATTAATCTCCTTAGGTGTCCTTCCTCCAGGAACTGCGCGACAGCCATCATCATATATTAAATCTCTAGGTATGAAAGCTGGATCTTCTGCCAATTGGAGTTCAACCTTGCGTTGAAGATCTTTAGCACAAAAAAAACACTTGCAACCCTCAATACAACTGTTCCTATGAATCTTATTTTCTTGAAAACTTTCCCCATCGGTAAGAACCTTGGGAAAGGATTCATCCCTGCTAGCTTGAAGATCCGTCTCCGCATCCCGCTAGTACATAGCTTCTTCAACTTCCTCTCGCAGCTTGAGTTCATACTTGGCGGCAATATCATGTTCACTATAAAGTCGGCACCTATAAATTGTGAGGGCGCTCTCTTCATCTAGCTCTTCCTTCTCTTGCTCAGTCAATGATCTTTTGAAAGATAGGAAATCCTCATACGACAAGGGCTTAGCAAGATCAAGAAGACTTTCCATGGTATACCTTTGAGAAACTACTTCACTTTCAATAGGTGCTACCTATTTCCTTTGCGCATCAATACTCTTTTCATCATCTGCCGAAGTTCATTGTCCATCTTCACCTTGTCGGCGTTCCACGCGTCAGCTTCGCTTTTCTTCATGAATTTCTTCCGCAGATCTAACCAGACGAGGGGATCATCTCGTGTTGGTGTCAACACTTCGTCGACTTCTTCCCAGGGCCAATTTGTAGAGGGCTGAGGAAATCTGCCGCCGAGCCGATCGGCTCCAGAGTCGCGCCGATCGACGCAGAGGTCGCGCCGATCGGCGCCGCCTTGGTTTCTGCCTGATGCGCCACCTTCCATCGCTTCTGCTCTTAGAGTTTCTTCTGGTGACGATGTAATACGAGTTGATCCGTGGGTTTGTTGTCCCCTCATATTTATATCCCTTGATTTCCAATTGGACTAGGACTCTTTCTCTTATTCGTGGAACTTAACGAGTCTTAAAAAGGCAAGGTTCAAAACCGACTCAAAAACAAAAAGGACTCTGCCGCGCCGATCGGTGCAGGGCTGCGCCGATTGGCGCGGTACACTAAGTTGCCAAATCAGAAAAAGAAAAACTATGGAAATTAAAATACATACAACCTTTTGTTTTACGTTGTTAAGCTCGACCACACGGGGTACTAAGTAGTGAAATACACATCAAAAGATTTTAATTCAAATGTGTCGGGTTCTAGGTATACCTTTAGACGTTGTCCATTCACCGTGTTCTTGTTTCTCTTGCCATCCATTATGATCACCGCTTCCGAAGGTAACACCGTATTCACAAGATAAGGTCCCTCCCATTTGCTTCGCAGTTTACCTTTGCCAAATAATCTGAATCGTGAATTAAATAGGAGCACCCGATCTCCTTCCTTGCATTCCTTCTTCAAAAGCTTCTTATTGTACCACTTCTTTGTTTTCTCTTTGTATATGGCTGCATTTTCATATACACGCAATCTCATCTCTTCCAATTCACTTATTTGTATCTTCCTTTTCATGCCGGTGGCGTCAAGATCCAAATTCATTTCCTTTATAGCCCAATAAGCCTTATGTTCCAATTCCACCAGTAGGTGACACGATCCCATAGATGAATTGATACGGTGTCATACCAATCGATGTCTTGAATGCCGTCCTATATGCCCATAACGCTCCATTAAGCTTCGTGGCCCAATCTTTTCCTTCCTTTGTAACAATCTTTTGCAGAATTTCCTTTAATTGCTTATTTGAAGTTTCTGCTTGTCTATTCATTTGGGGATGGTAGGCTGTTCCAATTCTATGTTCAACTCCAGATTTGGTTAAAAACCTAGCAAATTCTCCTCCTGTCAAATGGGATCCTCCATCTGTAATTATTATCCTCGGTACTTCGTACCTAGGAAATATCTGCTCCTAAAGCATACTCCTTGATTCTCTTGTAGTATTAGCCTTGCATGCCATTGCTTCGACCCACTTGGAGACATAATCAACGGCGACCAATATGTACTCGAAACTATGATAATTCACAAAGGGTCCCATAAAATCCATACCCCAAACATCAAAGATATCGACTTGAAGATTGTACTTAAGAGGCATTGCATTCCTACTGTTAACATTCCCTATTCGTTGGCATTGAGCACATGTTGCAACATACCTTTTTGCATCTTCATGCATAGTAGGCCAATAGAATCCACTCGCCCATACCTTTGCCTATGTTCTGAAGTAGCCATAGTGTCCCCCATAATCCGAAGAATGACATTTTGCTAAAATGCTTGCTCTTTCTTCTCTGGGTACACATCTCCGTACTACTTCGTCCTCGCAATACCTATACAAGTATTGGTCGGCCCATATAAATTTTCTCATTTCACTCTTAACTCTTTTCCTTATGTTCTTGTTCATCAGATCAGCTTGTCCCTTGAAACCTTTGATGATATCCATCATCCAGTTCTCTCTACGATCAAATGCGGCAAACAACTGCTCTTGTTGCATTTCATCTCTTATTGGCTCAGTTGATGGTGATTCAAGATGAGATAAATGATCTGCTACAGAATTTTCTACTCCTTTCTTATCTCTTATCTCCAAATCAAATTCTTGCAGCATCAATACCCATCGCATTAACCGAGGCTTAGACTCCTTCTTTGAAACCAAGTATCTTATAGCAGCATGATCAGTATATACAATCACCTTAGAATTTAGAATGTAGGATCTAAACTTCTCAAAAGCAAATATAATAGCTAACATCTCTTTCTCAGTTGTTGTATAATTGATTTGCACCTCATTCAAAGTTTTGCTAGCATAATAAATAGCATGCACTTTACCTTCCTTCCGTTGTCCAAGAACAGCTCCAACTGCATAGTCACTTGCATCACACATAATTTCAAAAGGTAAACTCCAATCAGTTGGCTGCATAACGGGTGCAGAGCATAGAGCTTCCTTTAATCTTCTAAAGGCCAAGAGTCTTTCCTCCTCCATAACAAATTCTGTATCTTGCTTTAACAATTCTGTCAGGGGTTTAGCAATCTTCGAATAATCCTTAACAAATCTGCGATAGAAGTTGGCATGTCCAAGAAAACTCCTCAAAGTTGTAAGATCAGTAGGAGGAGGTAATTTCTCAACTGTAGATACCTTTGCCTTATCAACTTCTATCCCTCTTTTAGATATGACATGACCCAGTACTATCCCTTCTGTTACCATGAAGTGACACTTCTCCCAATTAAGAACTAAGTCACATTCAACACACCTTTTCAAAACCTTCTCCAAATTCTCCAAACAACTATCAAAATCAGCACCATGTACGGAGAAGTCATCCATAAATACCTCCATAATATCTTCTATGAATTCAGCGAATATTGCATTCATGCATCTTTGAAATGTTGCGGGCACATTGCAAAGACCAAATGGCATCATTCTATATGCATATGTCCCAAAAGGGCAAGCAAAAGTCGTTTTCTGCTGATCTTCTGGTCTTACCGGTATTTGAAAAAACCCACTATATCCATCCAAATAACAAATGTATGAATTCTTTGCTAACCTTTCAAGCTTCTCGTCAATGAATGGAAGAGGATAGTGATCTTTCTTCGTCACTTTGTTCAAACTTCTATAATCTATGCACATTCTCCATCCAGTTACAGTCCTTTGAGGAATCAACTCATTGTTCTCGTTAGGTACCACTATCAACCCTCCTTTCTTGGGTACACAATGCACTGGACTAACCCATTCACTATTAGCAACAGGGTAGATCATACCTGCATTAAGCAGCTTCAAAATCTCCTTTTTAACCACCGGCTTCATTGATTCCTTCAACCTTCGTATCCCTTCAACCACTGGTTTAGTATTCTCCTCCAAGTTAATCTTGTGGGTGCAACATGCGGGGCTGATTCCCTTGATGTCATCCAATGTGTAACCAATGGCCTTCGTATACCTTTTTAGCACAACAAGAAGCCTCTCTGTTTCTTCTTTTGTTAGGGCGTTGTTCACAATAACTGAATATGTTCTATTCTTTCCTAGATATTCATAGCGTAGCTCCTTCGGAAGTTCCTTCTGTTCCACTTCTGGCGCTTTGTCTGGATCCAGCTCCCCGAGAGGTTCAAAATCAGGATTTTTCTGGTTGAGCCGATCGGCGCGAGGTTTGCGCCGATCGGCGCTGGCAGTGTGTTTGAGCCGATCGGTGCTGGCAGTATACTTGTTTAGAACGAAGAAATCTACCGGCATTGTTTTCAAGCTGATCTCAATTTCGATATTCTTGATCACTCCCAGTGGCTTGGTTTTCTTACCATCCGCCATGATCAGCTCAAGTTCAGTCCCCATCAGCCGTTGTTGAGTTCCATAAGGCATGCTCATGAATGCATCATAAGTCATCAAGCTGACACGGGAGCCAAAGTCACACAAGGCTTTCGGAAATTTCTTCCCCGATATCTCACAGGGTATGTACGGTTCTTTTTTTTCCTCTTCAATGACACCTACAGCATACACACCATATAATCCTTTGTAGGGGGATGGCTCAAAGCAACTATCTAGCAATCTCTTCGCTTGTTTCACCTCTGTTCCATCAAGCTCTATATCATCCTTGTAAAGCTTCCCTAAAACTCTCCCAATAATCTCTTGATCGAAAACTTCCGACTTGAGGCGATTACTTGGGAAATTATACTCAATTCCGGCTTCGGAGGCGTCTTGCGGACTGAAGGATCTTCTCATATCGAGAAATTCTTGCGAAAAATCAATAGGAATCCAGTCCATTGGCTCAAATTCGTCAAGTGGTTTAGCATTCGCCAATGTTCTATCCCCCTTCGATTTAGCAAAATTCCCATCAAATTCCTTCAGGTGGTTGTCCAGAATCATAGCTTCTATCTTGGTATATTCCTTGCTACTTGGCGGAGTCGTCAGGGTGATCGGTTCTCCTGTTGTCATGACTGCGCCGATCGGCTCAGAGACTGCGCCGATCGGCACACATGTCAGATCCACAGAGGCGGGTCTAACGGGCTTTATTTCTTCGAATTGCTCCGAAGTAATCATTGATCTGCTCTCGGACATCAAGATCTGTTCAGCTGGCGACTCTTCCTTCTTCATAACTTCTGGGCATTGCCGATTTGGTTCTAGATATTCTTCCCAATGCTTGTGCACAGCTTCATTCTCGGCAATTTTGCCTAACAATTCGATCCCTACCTTGGCTGTCAATCTTAGAAAACTTCCTCCAGCCGATCCGTCCAAATGCATCCTCGATGCCTTGTTTATGGCCATATAAAAGGTCTGAGCGCACATATTCTCATCAATGCCAAGGTTAGGTCCTTGTTTCAACAATGTTTAAAAATGTGTCCAGGCTTCCGTGAGAGATTCTTCATCTTCTTGTAAGAAGCTCACCACTTCCCTTCTCAACTTCTGCACCTTTGGCAAACGAAAATAGTGGAGACAAAAATTTCCAACCTAACTCACTCCACTTACCTTTTGCTTCTCGAGATGTTGCCTTGTGCCACTCTTTGGCTTTTTCTCCCAAAGAGAATGGGGAAAGCAGCCATCTGTAAAGATCCCGAGGCACTCCTTCATGATGGAATGTTTGGCAAAGTGCCTCCAAATCTTGTAAGTGAGTATACGGGTTCTCCTCTTTCGCTTCAAAGAACTTGTTTGCTTCAGCCATGCTAATGATGATAGGGTTCAACACATACGAGGAGGCCGTGGTGATGTGAACAAGGGTTCCCAATCTTCCGAAAGGTTCTTGGTAAGTTGATTTGGTCGGAGGCGACACACAAATCGATCCGGCTTTAGAACAGCACGTTCTAAACCCCGCAATCGTAGCACGACGTCTCCTCTGGTTATCAACCGTCCAAAAGACGATTGACCTCGCCGAGAAGGCTAATCCCTGCCTGAGAATCAAGAACACAAGCAAGAACAACGAAGATTGCAACACAATTGCAGATGTATGATTAAACTCTCGAAGTTGGGGTCTCACAAACCGATAAACGGCAAAACTGTTTATGAACAGAATTGATCTAAGCAAAACCCCAAACCCTAATGGTGCGGCGGTGGCTGTATATAAAGACCCTAGGGTCATGCAAGACCCTCTGTACGCGCCCCTAATTGGGCTCAACTAGATACAAAGCCCAAAGGCCAAAAATAGGCGACGCAGCACCGACACAGATTCTGGACTCTCTCTTGTTTTGACGATTCCCGATGACTCCGGATGAATTTTGACATGAGGCCGGCAGCATTGGAAAGGGCTTCTCCTTATCTTTCCGTGCATATGTAGAACGTCCAAATCCGAGTCCGTATGCGTCCTGGGCGACTGTTTTAGTACAGACTGGTCCTGGGCCCCGAAACAAACTCGAAGTCGGTTTTGATTGAGCCTCCACTTTGGCTTCCAAGCCCTTGCTGGTCCTCCACGTTTCCAACTCCTTCTCCCATCATCTCCTGGTCCTCTCCATGGTTTCTAATCATAAAATAATCATTAGATAGCAAACCATTCTCAAAAGTAACATATAGCGAAGAACGTAGGAACGAGCTCACCTCTAAATTTAGTCGTCGTGCACGAGCTCTAGTCATTGGACCTTGCAAGTCCAGATTTGGAGGAGTGTTGTGTGTATCCATAGGAGTGATGTCCTCATCACGTGGCCTTCTCATCTGAGGGTTGAGGCGCCAGCACGTCTGGAGATGGTAGAGAAAGTTCCTTGAGCGTCCGAGAAGGTCCTGTCGTACTCATCCTAAAATTTCACACAAAACACAAAAACGAAAACAACTAGAAAAGAGAGAATTAGACGTTAGTAAAATATTAATAGTAAAAGAACTGGCCTGCTCCCCGGCAACGGTGCTAGAAAAAGGGCTTGTTGGTCATAATTACGCACCCACTTATATACCGTAAGAGGACGGTGTACAGTTGTAGCTCTTTTTTCCTCAGAGTATTCCAAGATTATCGAATTCACAGGGAACGAGCGGAACTAATACTATTAAAGGGTTACTAACAGATTGCAATGGGTTGGTTGGTGTGAATGATGACGGTGAGAAAGAGGAAGGTGAATGTTATTGAAGAGGAAACAGGATGATGAAGGATTCTCTCCTTAGGATTGGTTCACTAGCATGCAACCTTATTCTTATCAACTCGAGTGATGACTCTAATATTCTACAAGACATGGTGGTTTCGTTCACCCCGGCTGTCACTACAGAGGCTATTAGCTCCCCACTGGTTTCTTGCACTATGTAATGGGGAAAAGTGTATTGGCCGATACACTAATGAAAGGGATAGATAGATGTGCAATAAAGTTCATCACATAGATTAAATTCATCGAGAGAGTATCAACAAGTATGAGAGTTACATGACCAGATCCCTGCACCAGAGAAGAGAATATGAGACTACTCACTCATCCTTCCGCTAAACATAGCAGAGGGGTGAGAAATAGCGCTGGAACGCACACGAGCCGATCGGCGCAAGCATCGCGCCGATCAGCGCGACCTCCCTTCTGGTGGATCTCATCGGTGTTGACGAACCTCCGCCGCCAATATCCTAGAACCCTAGTTTTAATAACTGATTCTCGCGATCGTCGTCTCTCCTTGGTTGTCCTTGGCTTTTGATAATTTTCTTCCTTTTATACTCGACGGGATTAGGTCAACTTCCACCGACTTTACTCATACTGGGCTGGGCCTTCATCTTTCCTAGACCGAATCGTGTTTTCGTCATCTTTTCCTCCTACGCCGATCGGCGCATGGGTCGCGCCGATCGGCGCGGCTCCGTATCTGGCCCATCTTCGTTACTCTTCAGCTCTTTATCCATAATTGCCCTGTTTTACACATGTTTCCTGCGATTACATCCAAAATAGAACAACTACAAATATATGCAAATATGGGGTTAATTGTTAGTCCAAACCACCAAATTAAGACGCAAAACATCCCTTTTTGGTAGATAAAATGGGCATCTAGAAACCACCAACGCCTGGGCGGAGGGGCAGTCGGCGACGGGTCAGGAGGGGAGGAGCTCACGACCTTCTTCCCCTTGTCCTCATCGACCCAATCCCCCAGCCCGAGGCTCTCCGCGAACCTACGGAAGCCACTAGAGGAGGAGGAGACTGAGAGCGCGTCGTCCTCCAATAGGAGCTCACCGACGGAGGGGATCGAGGGGCCTGTCTCGTAGGATTCCACCGTGGAGGCCCGGCGACCCGAGTGACGGCCGTTTGTAGGGTAGGGGCTACGCTTAGCCGGGCGACCTTCAGCAGGGGAGGCTGCGCTCCTCCTGGTGACCTCCAGCAAGCAAGGGTGGGATGGACCCCACCATCACAGGAGCAGCGCCCCGGCTAGGGATTGCAATGGGGGCAAGCAGAGGAGAGGAGGGGCGAGCACGAGCGGGGAGGGAGGAGGGGGAGGGGGAGGGGGCGATGGCCGCCGGGACTGGGAGTCGCCGGCGCGAGGAGGTGCGACAGCGGCTAGGGTTTGCGGGGCAGCGGCGGGCATGGGCAGAGGGGGAGAGGAGAAGGCGCGAGCAGAGGGGGAGAGAGGGGATGAGGCGGAGGTGCGGCCGGGGAAGGTGGCCGCCGGGACCGGGTGGTCACCGGCGTGATGAGGGGTGGCGCTGGCGGGGGCTAGGGTTTCGCCGCCATGAGAGTCGGAGACTGCTCAACTCTACCAACATTCGCGAGGTGACTTTATCCATTTAAAAACCAAAAGACTTTTTTTATAGGATTTTTAAGGGATCCCTTTATTAAATAGCACTACTCTTTTGTACTAGATAAATAACTTGAAATGTCTATAATGCCCCTGTGATGTAATTATACACATGACTACTTGCTTGGCTTAATTTTTTTTTATCTAAATTATGCCTCCGTGGAGCTTGAATACAATCCACTTTTGTCTCCTATTTTTTTATTTATTAATTCACTGCAAATTTTTATTCTTGAGAAAGTGACACGGCATACCTAGCTTATACATAAATATAAAATCAAAATGAAACTCATATATTCTTCTATTGTTTGATTTTTGGAAAATAAATAAGACAATTTTGAATCCGTAGAAAATTTGTGTAGAATTTGTACTTCTGAGGTGGTTTATTGTCATGGCTGTTGTCTTCCCCAACCTGTGATAATCAGTGAATCGGCTTTATTTTCTACGTACACCTCTTAGCCTCTTTACATGTCATCAATGAGTTTGACAGACAACTACAAATTGATAGCGTTGTGAGGATTCCATTATCCAACACTGATTACATTTTAGAATAAGTGCATGTTTTCCTTTTCTTTTCTCCAAAAAAAGCGTAGCAGTCAAAAAAAAAAACCATAGCAACTCAAAAGGCATTAGGCTAGTGCAATACGTGCATGCACATCTGCAACTGAAATTGGAATTGCAACGATTTTTTTCTTTTTTTATTATTAAATTATTTCATGCCTGCATGTTCGGTTGACCGCTCACCGTGCAGCCGAGTCCGCGTTGAAGAAGAGTGGGCCCCACTTCCTCGATCGTTTCTTCCCCAACCTCCCCCGCGACGCAGCTTATACGGGGGCCCCTCCGCGCGAAGAACACGCGCCTGCCTTGCCTCGATCCGGACCACGGCTGCTGCGCCTCCCTTCCCCTTGAACGCAAGCCGCCTGCTGGGATCCGTGCCGGACCGTATTTCTTCTCTCGTGAGGTAAGGACGCCTTGCTCAGCGGATGGATTCCTCGTTTTGGTCCCCCAAATCTTCCATTTTATTTTTCTTTGCTAGAGCCCGCGATTCTTCCCCTTCCGACGGCGATTCGTACTATTTTTTTTTCATTCTTGTTTGTACATGCGCGACCCAATTATACGTGGCGCAGGACGCCGGTGCCGGAATGTGTTGCTGACGGATTTGTGTCCTCGATCAAATTCGACTAACATCCTGTCGGACTACCAAACAAATTTGCCTCACATTGCCCACACGGGTGAGAGAACCAATTGCTGCATATGCATTTTGTTCCGGTAGTTTCCCTCGTATCTTGATCTGGAAGATTCAATAGACTATAGTTAGAACAACAATGTATGTTCTGATTTTTCTTTAACGTCGCTGTGACTTGCAAATGTACCTAAGAGAGGCCTCATTGCTTTTGCGTTATGGATCAGAGTGCTAAGTTGCTTGGCTCTTTTTTCTCGCAGGGTGTTATCACAAGCCGCAATGGACCTCCCGGTTGCCGATCCTGGAACGGAGAGAGGTGAAGGCTCACTCCTGCAGTGCCCATACTGCGACTCGGAGGCAATGCACAAGCTGGCACAGATCCTGCTCCCAGGCCTGGCTGCAGTGTGCGTTGACGGCACGACCGGTGATCTGTTCCGCAATCCGTCTGCTGTCGCGGTTGACCTGAGGAAAGAGATGGTAGACTACATAACACAGAGGAGCGAGACCTTCATCTCTGATGCACTTATTGAGTCGGAGGCGAATCAGGACCCAGACAACGAGATGCCGGAAGACCCCTTTGAGATTGTTTCGATCTTTATGGACGATTTCAGCAGCACCAAGAGGAACATCATCGGCCATGTATCTGGGTGGCTGTTGAGTGACAGCCGTGAGGATAAGATCGACGACTTTGTCCAGGAGATGGAGATGACCCGCTTCTGGCCAGTGGAGAGGAGGGAGGCTATTGCCGAGGTTCTCCTCAAGAATGTGGACCTCAAGACCAAGTTCCACTGCCCTGAGAAATATGAAAACGAGGAGAGGCTTGCACATCACAAGGAACAATGTACATTCAGGCCTGTTATTTGCCCAAACGATGGATGCCGGGCAACAGTCTCTGTCCGTTGCATGCAAGATCATGATGCAGCTTGCCCGTTCAAGGTCCTTCAGTGCGAGCAAAATTGCGAGAAGCGCCTCTTGAGGCGCGATATGGATAGGCATTGTGTCACTGTTTGCTCTATGAGGCCCATGAAGTGCCCTTTTGGCTGTGATTCTTCATTCCCTGAGCGTAATCTTGAGGAGCATTGTTCGGAGTTTCTTCAGCCACATTTGGTTAAGGTCCTTAAGGTGATTCACAAGAAAGGACTTTCAGCAGATGAGCTGAAGGATCGTGCACTACTGCTGGAAAAGGTTAGGCTTTTGATCTTTCTAATTTACATTAGCTGTTATTTCTTTGAAACAGCTGCTCTCTTGTTCGCTGTCAAGATAGTTGTGACGAATTTAATCAAGAGGCCTTTTTAATTTGGTTACTCCTTTCAACAAAATAATTTTGAGCTCTCATTTTGCAGGATGACGATAATAGCAAGCTAGCTAAAGCTCGGGATACTAGATCTCTTACTAATGTTGTGAAGGATCTTGAAGCCAAGATGAAAAATGGACGATCGAGTTAAAGAGATTTTACAAACAAAACTCATTATGGATATCGACATGGTTTTAGCTGAAGAGCTTGTTACGACGCACAGCATACGGAGAAACAAGGCCTGTTTTATTTTATAGCTACTTTTTGTTTCAGTTTTCTTTTTCCTTCGCACCAGCATATTTGTATGTATATTTTACTGTTATTTTGTCCCAGCAATTTTGAAACAGTATAATATCAGTTCCAAACATAAAAATCAAATAATATTCATATTTCTGGAGGGGCTCATTTCTGAAGCTATTGTATTGATTGTTCCAATTATTTTCCCCCGTATTTGTTTTTTGCTGACATTCCCCCTGTTTTAGGAGTAATAAACACAATTTCAAATTGACAATCTGGATTGCAACCATAAGTCATGTTTTGGCATGTTTGAAATAAGCACAAACTGCTACGGAATGGAGGGTAAGGACAGCCAGCGATGTCGAAAACCATGCACAGCTCTACAAAACGCATTGATCTGAATACGTTTGTGGTTTCTATGTATAGATAGTATCTAGGACAGCAAAGAAAATTTGAATAACATATATATGGCCACATGGGGACAGTTGCAGGCTCAAGCACCTTTGCATAGATGGTCACTTGCAAGTTCATGTACATATACTGAAAACATACGATGCAAAGGCGAGATCGCATACAAAGCATGCATATGTGCGTGGGGCTTGTGAACTTCACCTTGTACACCAGTACGAAGATATTCAATGTCATATCCGAACTCGAAACTGCAGTGGAATACTTTTCCTGCTCCACAAAGCCGCGGCAGAAGCACCAAGGCAGCCAGTGCCAGGACTTTTAAGCAAACAGTTGAAAACCAATGGCTCATGAAGATGCCGAATACTTCTTTTTCGAGGAAAATACAGTAGGAGAGACCCTACTGTTAAGATGCAGGAGAGTTACAGCTGAATGTTACAGATGATACAATAACAACTAAGCTTTCAATCCCAAGTAAGTTAGACTAAAGATGAAACCCCAAAGAACCCAAGCACAAGAGCAAAATAAACAAACAAAACAAATAATATAATAAAAAAAGAGAGGTGGAAAAAGAATAATAAAAATCAAAAAATAGAGAAAAGAGATGAAATAAAAATGGATAAGGAAAAGAAAAGAAGAGATGTAAAAATGACGATATAAAACTGTACGTGAATTGCTAACTTCCACGCTCTTTAATCCATGGCTAGCTTCTTAGAATATTTCAATTCTTCAAGTCTCGTTTCAGAGACTCCTCACATGTCAAAATTGGTTTTCCTTTACCTCTCTTTATATTATTTGGTCATTGTATTAGCACGCTCCGCACAGGTGTCTGTTCCGGTCTCTGTTCAGACAACTGAATGTTGAATGTTTTAGTTAACGTCATTTTTGAACCTTAGCTCCACCCGGATAGTGCTAGGTCCTTAAACGAAAGTCTTTCCTATTTTGCCTCAAAAAAAGACGGTGCTTTCTTTCTTAACCATTTTCTAATCAAAGTTTCCTATTAGGATCAAAAGTATTTTTTGTTTACCTCCATGTCCTTTATCAATTTTGATACTTAACAGTATTAAGTGAAGAATAAAAAGACCCTTTTTACCTCTGATATGAAATGAACTCTATTTTTTTTAATTGTTCTTGAAAAATATATAATAAGATGAAATGTATAATATCCAAATGTTTTTATTTAAAAATGTGTATCTCAGTTTGTTTTAAATTAAAATTATATTTACAGAAAGACCATGGAGGAAAATAAAAAATGGTTTTGATCCTAATAGAGAACTTCGGTTTGGAAAGGGCCATGAAAGAAAGCACCATCTTTTTTAGGCTAAATAAGGAGTTGTCTCTTCTACTTTTAGAACATGGAGTAATTTAGGATAAACTATAAATGAACAAATAGCAGAGCTAAGCAGGCATGTTTTGCAATAATCATGTCAGATGATATTAGTTATTGTGCATGCATCTTCATGAAGTATGTAGAGATTCATAGAAACTCACTAATGAGATAAATGTTTTCCCTCTGTAATTAATGCAGTAATGGAATGGCCCATTACATCTTGCAATATATCTGATATACATCTAGGTTTACAGCTAGCAACCTAGAAGAATACTAGTAAGGATAAGGCAACTAACACGGCTGGCCTGCCTTATTCAACGAGCTGGCGTGTTCAACGCCCACCTACTTGAATGGAGAGAAACGAGAAAGTTTCAGACATATGTATTATATTAGGGCCGCGAAAAAAGAGAAAACAAGGTATCACCTTAGAAGGGCATGTCATATGTAATTTGGTACGGTGTTAGCTGGATTCAATGTAGAAAGAAGACTAAGATGTAATCTTAAATGTGCAAAGACCATTTCAAGCAAAAATAAGCCCATTTCAAGCAAACGTACCATGGAGTGCGTCAAAAGATTCAGATACAATTAAAGCTGTCCAAACGGCACGAAGCCCTAAAAAAGCCCGGCACGGCCCGCTGAATTTAAGGGCCATGCTTGGGCCAAGGAAGCGGCCCGAAGGCCGGCCCGACACAGCACGTTTAACAGGCCGGCCCACTTCAGCCCGCTAAAGGCTCGTGAAGGCACGACTCAGATATACTGCCCACTCCCTAGTCCCCACCCGGCCACCCTAGCCGAGTACAAAACGACCCCGCCTCTATCGATAACCCGAGTCGGCTCCTATTTTCTTCCCCCTCCCCGCTGCACCCCGCACCACGCTGCAAACCCTACATCGTGCCGTAGGTCGCAGGCCATCATCCGACGAGCTCTCCGTCGGTCGGCCGACTCGGCGCCGCTTGTCGCAAACTCGTGATGTCTCGTCTCGTGCCGAGCGATGAGGCGTTGCGGACCGCGCGCAACCTCCTCTTCAGTGCTACCCCGTCGAGGAGCCAGGCGCGGTGTACGGTGACGGCTGATCCGGTGCGGGGTATGGCGACGGCTAATCCGGAGCGGCAAGGGCGGACTCGGCTACTCCGACTTCAGCCACAACGACGACTACTCCGTCGACTGGCATGCCTCCTCCGCGTCCTCCTACAGGCACGCTTCCACCGGCTGCCATGGGCGGAGCGCCCATAAGTCCACTGTATGTACAGGAATACCCAGCTTTCATGAAAAAACATGAGTATATGTCCCGTAGCCCACGTTGTAGTAGATCTTTGCCTCAATTAGTTAATACAACACTTCTTTCTGCTATTTAGTGAATAGAACTCTTCTGTGAATTAGTACGTTAAATTCATTCCATGTTGAATGTTCTTGTCTTTGTGATTGAACAATTTTTAGCTTGGAAATACCCGGCCATCAAATTCTGGCTCCGCCTGCGAACGTCGACTCCAGCCCGCCAAACATCGACTCTAGCTCGAGGACACCGGCGACGCCCAGTACCGCGAGCACGAGCACTACATCACACAAACGTGGCAGGAAGTCGACATCAGAGGCGTGGAACGACTTTGCGCCGCTCTTCAAGGACGTCAACGACGTGCAAGTGAGGTGTGTCGGCATCTGTAAGCATTGCAAAGCTCAACTTACTGCTAGATCTAGTGGTGGTACTGGTCACTTGCTCCGGCACTGTGCTGCTTGTTTGACTAAAGCTGAACGCGCTAATAGGATCCAGACCATGCTTAGATACAATGCAAATGGATCTGTGTGTTCATGGGACTATGATGCTAAAATTGCTCATTCTGAACTTTGTCGCTTGATTGTTGTGTTCGATCTTCCACTTGGTTTTGGTGCTTCTGATGTATTTGAACGCTACATTAAGGTAGCAGCACACGGTAGAAAAGCATCACGTAGAGCTTGGGAAGATGTTTCAAAACCTGTACCTAGATGGTGGTGCAGGTGTTGCTGGTGGTTCTGATGGTGGTGATGCTGCTGCTACTGGGATAGTGTAGAATTTGTTCATCACTTCGTGTAAATATTGGTTATTTTGGTGTTGTTGTACTGTAACGCTACAATGAGCTGGTTGCATCCTTTTTCCACGAGGCCAAGGGTTTTTAACGAGGCAGTCAGCTCTTAATCAAATTACTGTTTTCTTTTTAACCAATTCCTGACTTCTTCTGCTTTTCAATTTGAGTTTTGCTTAATGTATAAATCTGTGAACAAATATGTTAAAATATCACTTTGTATTCATCCGTGCAAATTTAGGGCTACACAGTGCTTTTCGTGCCTAAAAGGCCTGGTGGGCTAAACGGGTCGGCACGACATGTATAACTCCATGCGTGCCGTGCCACGAGCCGGCAGTTAGGCCTCAAGGCCAACCTGGCATGGCGCAAAATAGATATAGGGTCAGGCCGGCACAAAATTAAACGTGCCAGGCTTTTTAAGGCTCAGGGCCTTGTTGCCGTTTGGTCACCACCTTTAGATACAATGCGAAGCTGATAACTACAGCTTTTAAATTGAACAGAACAACACGCCTATTGGCAACTAAACCGGAAGCTGAGGGAAAAAAAAGACAGAAAAGGCACTGCGACCATAATTTTACGACTGTTCATTTGTTGAGTGGTGAGTCAATAGAAAACAATCATGAGCACATTTTTTCTTTCTACGACAACACATATGGCAGTACACATTGTTAAACTTCTGTTTGTAGCGGTGCACTTTAATAAGAAAGGTCATCACCAATAGCCACCACAGGAGCAAGATCCATTTTTGAAATGGTGGAACCGACTGGAGTCTCGCACTATGATCTCATGGTCAACAATCTTGGAGATGTACGTGAATGCGTTGTGACAATCCCCACAAACACGAAGGTTCTTTGTGATTCTTATGGGACAACCAGCAGATGTTGTAAGGAGACCATATGCAAGAGCGAGCTTCTCACTGTGCTCTACAAGAAGGTTATTTTTCTCCTCATCATCGACATCATGCAATGCAAAGTTTGTCTCAGGGACATAACCCATTGCCTTGATGCGGTCAATTAGTCTCTCCAAAAGAGCATATATCTCTGGAGATAGAGGATGTGATCGATCTCCAACAAAGAAAGATGCAGTGCCCTTCTTGCTCTGGACCCAGCTGCATCCTGGCCTTTTCTTAATTCCTGAATTTTTCATCAGCTGTCTGATTCTTGCTACATCCTTCCACCGCCTTGCACTAGCATATATGTTGGAGATAAGCGTGTAGGATCCATCGTTCTCTGTTTTCATCTCAATCAGTTTGTTCAGAGCATATTCAGCAAGTTCTACATTTGAATGCACTCGGCAGGCACTAAGTAATGCAACCCAGATTACTGCAGTAGGCTCCATTGGCATTTCTTCAACTGTTTTCCATGCCTTGTCTAATCGCCCAGAGCGAGCCAATAAGTCAATAACGCAGGCATAATGCTCTGCACTGGCAGCTAAACCATAATCTCTACTCATGCTGTCAAAGTAATCCAGACCTTGATCAATCATGCCAGAATGGCTGCAAGCATATAGAAGAACCAGGAAAGATATATCATCAGGAATGAAGCCTGCCTTTTGCATCTTGTCAAATATTTCCACAGTCTCTCTACCACGGCCATGCATTCCATATCCTGACATCATCGAAGTCCAAGATACGTCATTCTTTGTGTGCATGCTATCAAACACATTTCTAGCTGTATCGACATCACCACATTTTGAGTACATATCAATGAGACAATTTGCCACAAAGTACACAGATGCATCATACCGATGGTGCCGAATAACATAAGCATGAATTTGCTTACCCATACGAAGGGCTGCCAAATGTGCACATGCCATCAAAATGCACGAAACTGTATAAGCATTTGGGGCTACTGTATATTGTTTCGAAACCATATTCGAGAAGAGCTTCATGGCATCATTTGAGTCCCCATATTGTGCATACCCACCAATCATGACAGTCCAAGTCACCACATTACGTTGATTTCGAGGTATAGAATCAAACATTGAACGGGCATATTTGAAGCTTCTACACTTTGAGTACATATCTATTAATGCATTGTGTACCATCAGGTCCTCGCTATCACCATCACCACCTAAATCATTGTCCGAAGACAAAAGGAATTTCTTCAGAGAGTAGGCATGAGTTTCCATTCCCTGAGACATTGCTCCCAAAGCAGCACAGGCAGACAACAAAGAGATAATTGTGACAGAATTTGGCTCTGATCCATGAATAATCATTTGCCGGAAAGCATCAAGTGCTTCCTGGCCGCATCCCCTCTGAGCATACCCAGCAATTACAGAACTCCATGTTACTACACCTAACGGAATATTTTCCTTGCGCATATTGTTGAAAAGCTCGAAGGCTGCCTCAAAGTTCCCACTTTGCGAGTACCCAGTCACCATTGCATTCCAGGAAACTTCATCTTTGGATTCCATCATGTTGAAAATCTTTACTGCATCCTCCATTGACCCACACTTTGCATAAGCATCAATCAGTCCATTACCAACAAAAGCATCTGGAAATGTACCATTCCGAATAGAATAGCCATGAATTTCTTTAGTTTGAGGCAATGCTTTCAGAGAAGCACATGCAGGAAGGATGTTGACAATGCTAATGATGTCTGACCTTTCATTTGTAGCCTTTTCATGGACAATCATTGTCATCTTTGAAAACAGATCTAATGCAGTCCATGGATTACTACCTTTAACATGGGCAGCAACAATTGAATTCCATGAGATAACATCGTCGATTCCCCTCTGTGTTATTTCATCAAAAACCAGACTGGCTTCCTCCAAATAGCCACAGCGGGCATACATTGCCACCACTGCATTGCAGACAAATACATTTGACTCAAACCCATTGCAACATATCAGTCCATGAAACGTGCTACCAGAACGGTATGATGGTAGCTCGCCACATGCTTTTAGTACATATGGCAGAGTAAAATGGTCTGGCCTAGTTCCAGCACGCAGCATGCGGCAAGCTATGCCGATTGCATAGTTAAGGCGGCCTTCCTTGATGTGTTCTCGTATGAGCAGATTCCACCACACAGCTGGTGATGGTGTCACACATTCCAGCACTGAGAGAGCATCGTTTGTGGCACCACAAGCAAGATATGAAGCTACAATACCCGTACCCAATGATTTTGGTGATAAATATGGTTGAGATGGCAGCGGTGGAAGCGACACTGATAGCAAAGGAGGTGGACAAGAAAGAAGACCGGAAGCAAGTATCTTCTGGTGAATTTGACGAACTGTATTCACAGATTTGCATTCCTTTAACAGGGATGCAAAATGCATAGGAGAGACATCTCGACCAAAGCATTCTGCACTTGCAACTGAGAAAAACTGTGGTCCAATTGGTTTTGCTGCCTTAGGCAAGTGGGAGAGCATAACGAGTTAACGACACCAGATATAATTATGCGCACCAGATCCACAGAAGAAAAGTCATGGCATCGCTGTATCATCGAAAGAATATAAATCAATTAGAAAAAAGTATCATGCATGCTTCAGTTAATGACAGACTGTAAGGAAAAATACAAAACAATGACCACAAATATGAATATAGAAGATCTCAATCAATGCTGTGGACCAGTTACCAGATTGTAGGATGTTCTCATCATTTGAGATACTTTCAACCTGGATCATATCTTCATTTTGTAGAACAGGACAGAAGATCCCAATTAGGATTTGATCCAGATCACATCCTTATACTGTCCTTTTGTTACTGATGAATAAGTCCAGTTATTTGGTTTGCTTTTCTCTTTATCCTAAAATATCAAGAGAATAAAAAGGCTGCTATTCTTTTATTGAGTTTTGTTTTCCACGTTCAAAGCTGGTTATGTAACAGGTCTCATCTGAGTGTCTACTCTCACTCCACCTTAACGAGTTTGTGTGACTGTAAATGCTCATTTCTTTTAGCAAATTTCCAGTGGCACAAGAAAAAAACAACAAAAATACTAGGACAAACAGCATATTTCAAACATATGTATTCGCATAGCATCATTAACATGATTTCGAAGGAGACAGGCCAGAGTATCCAGAAATGCAGACCTCAAATGCTCCTTAACATATACTAACCTATTCATAGTCCATGCCAAATATTTGACAACATGGTCTATTTCTTTCGCAAACAACAAAAATTAAGGATATGAATGTTGTGAACTCATAGACTATCACAATTCACCATTAATTTCTGTACAATGAAAAAAACCATTTCATCCAACATAAAAAAAAGAAAAAATAATAAAACATGTAAGGAAAAAGCAAAAGTAAGCATAAGAAAGGAAAAAAGGGACCAATAAATAATCATGTCTGCGTTAATCTATTTCTTCTCCACTAAGACCCACTCATTTCAAATGTAAATTGGACCCCAAGTATGTACTAGTAAAAAATAGTTACTAGCTTACTCTGAGCTAATGAAACCCAATTAGGAGTAACGCTGGAAACTCCCTGATTCTCCCTGAGACCATGATGTTAGAAGACACCGAAAAGGCTCACAATTTGGAGTGAAGGCTCTGTGGCAGGCAAGGCACTAATTGAATGTTTAAAAGAGACTACACCCGCATGTCAATGTGCAAGGCACTGGCTGGGCATTTCATCGAGCACCTAAAGCATAGCATGGAGAATCGCCACAGTGAGCGAGGCAAGCAGGCTGCGACTACCTTTACTTGCTGCCTTTGCTGTGCTGCTGGCTGCTGCTGGCCGCCGTGACGCGACGCCACGCAACGCACGCCCTCCCTCACCCACCCTGACCTTGCGCCGCGGCCTTTCTGCCCTCACGCCGCCACAAGAAAGGTAGGGGGATTAGGGCTCGATGTGATTGGCGGCCGGTCTGCCGCCGTTTGATGGGATATTAGGTATTTCTGTTTCTTATTGGGCTACCAGTGAAGTTCCAGCCCAAGTATCGCTATCAGGCCAGTCTCAATGTAATGTTTCATTGCACAGTTCTTTAAAGTGTCATATCATATAAAGATATTTGAAACAGTAAATGAAACAAGTTTGCTCAATGCAAAGTTTCATATTACGGTTTTATAGGTTAAGATTTCATTTAAATGTTATATCTAGTTGACCAATAATAATCCATAAAATATATAGAGATGAAACAAATTCTCATCAGTGGAGGTTTCATTCTAGTTTCATAGTTTAGGTAACTGTGTACACAAGGTTTCATCCCCATGAAACCTAACTCCTCTCTCTTATCATAAATTTCATACCACGTCACTGGTTTTGCTTATGTGACATGTTATTTAATGACTTTGAAACTCATATGAAACTTGGATTGAGACTGGCCTCAGAATTTTTTTTTTCTAAGGATATTAGACACTGGAAACGTTATTTTCCTTTTAAGCCCTCAACATTAACTACCATTCTTAATTAGTGTAATGTAACAATGATTCTGTAGCAGATATTATGGAGCGCTCTCTTCTAACCCGAGAACGGAGTTTAGCGATGAGGAGGCTTAGGGCATGTTTGTTTCAGATTATAATCTATCAAGATTATATAATCTGGTTCAAATAATTCAGATGGTAACCAAACAGACCAGATTATTGGATAGATTATGGACCTATTTGGAATGACTCTGCTCCATCTTAGAGCAATTCTACTCCAAAACTCTAAGGTGAAGCTGGAGTTGTTTTTCAGAGTGTTTGGCTAGGAGGTTGTGTCTAACTACAGAATTGTTGGTTTGAGGAGTGAAAAGACTTTATTGCCCTTAGATAATATGAATATATTATTAAGGATAATTTAACTATTCTTTCCTTGAAATTAAAACTTCTTATGTCATTTGCGCAAGATAACTCATTTTCTGAAGAAAAATAAATGCAACAACTCAAAAACTAGGATTTATGGACATATCATCTACTAGAAACAGTGAACAATACTTGTGCAGTGAAAGAACCTAATTTTACCTTGACTGGTGCACGATTTTCACCTACTACAAACAGTGAACACTCCATCTAATAGAATTATACTTGTGGTCTAAAAACAGTGAACAATTTTCTGGACATATCATCTACTACACAAATAAAACAGTGAAAGAACCTATTTTACCTTGACTGTTGTAGGGAGTCCACGCCGCGGGGAGTCAAAAGTCGCCGAGCAGGGAGTCGCGGGGGGAGGGGGTGCTGGGTCCCGGAGTAGAGAGGAACTGGTCGCCAGCGCAGGGATTCGCGGAGGGAGGAGGGGCCTTGCGTCGGAGGAGTTGCCCGTCGGTGGAGGGAGTCGGAGGGGTCGCCGGAGCAGGGATTCGCGGAGGGAGGAAGTGCTGCATGCCGGAACAGGGGGAGCTGGTCACCGGCGCAGGGATTGACGGATGGAGTCAGAGAAGGAGGGGCTGTCTGTCGGTGCAGGGGCTGCTGCGCGCCGGTGAAGGAAGTCGGAGGCGCCGCCGAAGCAAAGAGTCGCGAGGGCAAGGGGGTGCTGCGCGCCAGAGCAGGAGCCGACTGGCCGGCTACCAGCAGGCAGTATCGGGCGGCACGGTCGTGGATCCACAGACCCGGCGGCGGCAGAGAGGTTGGGCGAGGCGGCCTCCGGTGGAAACGTACGGGCGTGAGGAGGCGAGGGAAAAGAAAAATAACGATTCGCTTGTTTGTTTGTGTAACCAGTGGCAAAGTGGTTAATTTCACCTTAACTCTATGAGAATATACTACATCCGATCTTTTTATGTTAACGCTGCTTAGCACAAATTTGAGTAAAATCATATCAACAATATAAATATGGAGGCAATATAACTCAATATTCCCAAGAGTTAGAGAAGAGGTACTCTATTAAAATGAACAGAGCTCCTCTAATTTTAGATGAAGTTTGACTGATTCTAGACAGCTCTTTCTTGGAGTTATGAAACAAAATCATGTCAAACAGGTCCTATATAATCCTAAAATTCAGATTATGATAATCTTCTTAACATGAGCTTATTTTACATTATTTTGGCAAAAGATCCATCATTTCTGATCTTTTTGATAAAAATTACCCATCATGTCCCTGATTATATACATACTCCTTCATTCTGTTTTTTTTTCTCATCTTCTTCCCCATCTATTTTTCCTCCAATCTGCTACAAGTGAGGGAGGAGGGAGCCCGACAAGGCAGGAGCGTGACCGACAGGTTGGCATGCGGCGGCGATCGAGGGAAGGCGTTGGACGGGAGGCGGGCTGCGCGTGCAGCGACGACCGGAGGGGAGGCGCCGAAGGGGGGGGGGGGGCGGGTTATGCGCACGGTGACGAGGAGGTGGGCTACGCGTGCGGTGACAGCCGGAGGGGTGGTGCTGGAGGGGAGGCGGATTGAGCGCGCGGCGGCGACCGGAGGGGAGGCGGTTGGGCGCGAGGAGGTCAGCTGCCGCTTACAGCGACAGTCGCAGGCAACCAGGCTTGCGGTGGTCACGAGCAGGTGGGCTTGCGGCAGCGATCGGAGGGGCGCCGGTGAGGCGGTCGAGCGGGAGGAGGTGGCTGCAGTCGACGGGCTCAGGGCGAGGACGTTAGTGAGATTGGAAGAGTTTTTTTCTGAGGAGATTGAAAGAGAATCACATGGAAGAAGAAAAGACTAAGGACATTGTTGTCTTTTTATGTTGAAAACAAATAATCTAAGTAGTAGTAATCTGAGTAAACAAATATCTCCATTCAGATTATATAATATAGATTATATAATTTAACAATATAATTCAGATTATATAATCTGGCTAGGAAACAAACTGGGCCTTAGTTTTGTGAGAGCGTCTTCAAAAAAACTCCATTCATTCTTCCTAAATTAAATTAATATAGTTTAATCTAAGAAACGATCTCCAATAGCTCTTAAGACAACTCATAAATTTATTTTTCTTCTAAATTCATCTTATTTGTAAATAGAAATAAGGAGAAAGTTTGGGGCTCAAATCCTTGTATTTACAAGAGAATTAATATCGTTATGGCCTCAGATGATGACGTGACCCAATCAAAAGTTTTTTTATTTATTTTTAGGAAGAACTGTTGGAAAAGATCAAAAAATTATCTCTAACAATTTTTGAACTGCTACTAAAAATACTCTTTTAAAGTCTATTTCTTGAGGTGCTTTTGAAAATGCTATGAGAGCCGACGACGACGACACTGTTGGAAAAGATCAAAAAAAATATCTCTAACGCGATAACGATCGGCTGATTTCCGCGACAAACCGGCAAAGCTTCTCCTGTATCGTAGGAGAGCCGAGTGCTTTGCTTGTAAAACACCAAAGGAAACAAACGTAACAGATGCAACAAACGGAAAAGAATACGGTTGATTGATTGTGTTCTGTCTTTTCCTACGGCAACAATCTGCCTTATATAGCAAACTCCAGGTAATCTCAAATGAATTACAGCTATCCTCTAAACCGACTCTATCTCTAACTCCTAATCTAATCTGACTCCAAATCTCGTATTTATCTCCTGTTCCGACTAATGCTTTATCTCTTAGCCTGACGTTACCTCTTCTTCAAACACGTACATGCGCCTCTCCTGGCAGCATCAAGTCTGCCCAGAATCTCTTCACCGTACACCTCTTCTTCAAACACGTACATGCGCCTCTCCTGGCAGCATCAAGTCTGCCCAGAAATCTCTTCACCGCACACGTTCCTACCCACCTGGTATCTTTCCTGATGACAGCACCATATATCAAGTAACAGAAGCACACTTCCAGCGTCAACAATCAATGTCACTTGTTCAGGATCCACCTCGCCTCGCCCAGCTTTGCTTGTTCCTGCAAACACAAACCTTTGCCAATTTTCATATGCAACAAATGGTCAATCTTTTGGCACTTTTAAAAGCTCTAGAGGAATTAGACAAGGATGTCCCCTTTCCCCATATCTCTTTATAGTAGCTATTAATGAACTTTCTTACAGGCTACGAGATGTTGTTTCAAACAGTAGAATAAAAGGAGTCCAACTAGCCCCCAATACTCTTCCAATTCACTCTCTTTGTTTGCAGATGATGTTATCATTTGTGGTCAGGCAGCTTTAGAAGAAGCTCAGTGCATAAAGAATATTCTTGATGCTTTTTGTGTTGATTCTGAACAAACTCCAAACTGGAATAAATCTTCTATTATTTTTAGTACTAACACCCCTTCTGATATGCAGATTCAAATTAAAATTCTTTTTCAGGTTACAGAAATGCATCATAGAGCAATTCATCTTGGTCATCCTCTTTTCACGGCCCACATTCCAAAAACCAAAGTTTATGTCTTCATAAAAAATAAATTTAAAGCTAAATTTAGTGATTGGAAGGCATATATGATTTCTCATGCAGGTCGTTCAAGTCTGATAAAATCAGTTTTCTCTTCCATCCCCATCTATTATATGTCCCATGTCCTATTTCCAAAAACTTTTACAAAAGAGCTTACTGCTATTATTAGACACTTTTGATGGAGAGGGAATAATTCTGATCATAACAAAAAAAACCTCTTTACCTTACAGCCTAGGATTACTTTTGTATTCCAGAAGGTGCAGGTGGGCTAGGATTTAGAGACCTTGTAACTTTAAACATTGCTTTGATCATAGGCCATGTATGAAGATTAATCAGCAATCCTGATGCTTTGTGGGCAACAATATTAAAGGGTAAGTATTTTCCTAATACCTCTTTCTGGAAGGCCAAAAGTTATGGTTCAAAATCGTGGACTTGGGATTCCATTTTAAAGGTAAGAAACATTCTCCTTAAAGCAGTTCAATGGCAACTCTTTGATGGAAATATTTCTATTTGGAATCAGCCTTGGTGTCCTAATTGGGAGTCTATTCATCTAAACATTAAAGAAGAGGCTTTAAACTCTAATCTCCTAGTTAAAGTAAATAAGCTATGGCTGAATAATCCAAAAAGATGGAATAATGCTCTCTTTCAATCTATATTTAGGCATGATTTTGCTAACCAAGTTATGCAAGTTCCTTTGTGTCAGCAGAAGGTCCTGATGTGCTAGTTTGGAAGCCACATAAATAGGCGGAGGCCGTGGCGGTAAGGGAGGGCATCGGGCTGGCGACCGAATGGTGTTGCCAGAAGGCCATCCTAGAGTCTGATTGTGCGTCAGTAGTTAGGCTTTTTAAGTTTTCCTCGAGTCAGAAGTCAAGCTTTAGTTTCATTGTGAATGAGGGTGTTGAGGTGAGTAGATCTCTGCCTGAGTTTGTAATCAAGCTCACCAAAAGGGAGCGAAATGGTGTAGCGCATGAACTCGCACAGCTGGCTAAGCGGACAATGCACTCTGTGGTGTGGCGTCTGCAGGTGCCGGCTTGTGTAGAGTCATTGATAGCTCAGGATTGTAACTTTGGTACTGAGTAATGAAATCTCCCTTTTCCTCGCAAAAAAAAAAACATAAAAGGGGATTTGGACTGCTCAAAGTGCATACAAGTTCATTCATCGAGAAGAATTTGAGAAAAGAGTAAGTAAGCTAAATAGATCAAATCAAACCATGACTACCATAAATATAAATTGGAAAAATTCAAAAATTCTTCCCAGAGTTCAAATGTTTATATGGAGACTTCTTACAAAAATGTTGCTAATGCCCAGAGAGTTTATAGAAGAATGAAAAATATCTCTCCTAACTGTTCCCGCTGCTCACTCGTAGAAAATGATGAACATATATTTTTTAAGTGCACTTTTGCAAGAGCTGTTTGGTTTGCTTCTCCTTTTGCTTTGAAGACTGATAATCTTTTTGGCTCCTGTTCAGATATGATCCATAATATTTTATCATCTATACAGGAGCCAAAAGATTTTGATCTTTTCTGTTTTATCTTATGGTTTATATGGAAATCAAGGAATGCTCACAGATTTCACAAGAAAGAAGAATCTGTCCTTTCAATTATTTTTCAGGCTTTAGCGGCTCAAATGGCTCAATATGAAACGTATAAAGTTGAGCAAATTTCAGAAGGACATATTTTAAAATCTTCTGAACCAGATCATCTTGATCTGCAGATTCCTACTTCTATGTTTTGTTGCAGGTCAGATGCTTCGTTTATTGCAGGGAGAGATTCTGGACTAGGCGTCCTCTTATCACACCAAGGACATTCCTCTTCATGGTCTATTCAAATCCAAGCAAAAACAAATAAAGCCGAATCTGCTTTGCATGCCGAAGCTTTAAGCTTGTCTCTTGGTTTATGCGTAATTGAAAAATTGAAGATAAACTAATGTGATTTCTACATAGACAATAAAAACCTAGTACTCCCTCCGTCCAAGAATATAAGCATTTCTAGCTTTAGTCAAAGTCAAATATTTTAAAGTTTAACTGATAATATCTCTAAAAATAAATAGTTATAAATACAAAAAGTTGCATATTATGATAGTTTGTTTTAAGATGAATATAGTAACATCTTTTATACTTGATCAATCATCATAACTTTTTCTCTATTGATAGTTGAATTTAAAATTATTTGACTTTGACCAAATTAAAAAATGCTTATATTCTTGGACAGAGGTAGTAGCCAATTTAAATAAGGGAAATTTGTCTGGAACACACTAGCAAAACGTGGCTTTATCCAGAACATATCAAACAAATCGAATTTAGCTGATACACACTACGATTCTAAAAAAATTCGTCTGAGACACACTATGATCATTTAACTATTATTTTCAACTTTTTTATCTCAATATATAGAATACGTCAGAATTCGAAACTTGGCACAAATATACATGGTTGTAATCTCTAACAATAAAAAATAGAACTAGAATTTTTTTTGGGTATTTCTATTATGTACTCAATGTTTTAATATTTAACTTATAGAGCAAGCCATCCAAACAATCGAAAAAAAATCTACCTCTATTTTATAGTGATAGAGAATTCAACAACTTGTATTTGTGCAAAGTTTTAATTTATGAAGTATTTTACATATTAAGATAAAAAAGTTAAAAATAAAAGTTAAATGGTCATAGTGTGTCTCAGACGAATTTTTCTAGAATCATAGTGTGTATCAGCTAAATTCGATTTGTTTGATATGTTCAGGACAAAACCACGTTTTGTTGGTGTGTTCTAGACAAATTTCCCTTTAAATAATTATCATGATCTTCCAGAAGATTGGAGAATCAGGCCCATCATCAGAGAGGTTGAAGGCAAAAGATCTTCTATAAATATGAGGTTTTTTCACACTCCAAGAGAAAAGAATATTGTAGCTGATGCATTAGCTCGAAGGGCAATAGCCAATGATGAGAACCTTGTGTTCTCATATATGAATGTTGATCATTATCGTTGTCCTTTTCAGAGTCTTGCTTGTATTTGTCTTCCTTGGGTAAAACTTTATAAAATCTCGTGTGTTTAATAAATAGCCCTTCATGGGCGTGTTTCCATCAAAAAAAAAAATGATAAGGGACTCTTCGGATTGTCGATGCACAGTTGAGAGAGGATTACGGGCAGAGAGGTATCTTCTCTAGCAAATGTGGCTCATGTCTTCAGCAACTGGTAGCTCCAGCACAAACAGTATCTCAGAACAACAAATAAAAAGTGAAAGGCAGTCCCAGACTGAAACCGAATAAATAAATTGAAGGATGGCATTGGGTCAAGAGGCTTGCTTGTGTACATTATAGACTTATTCTACACTGAACTCAATACATCAGGGCAAACGAATTCATGAGTCTGTTGAATTAGAAGTTCTTGTCAACAATCTCAGGCGCCAACCATATTTCCATGTTTGTTCAATGGAACACCGACACTACACAACGGAAACAGAAACTGCTATTCTTTACACAGGCCACTGTACAGAAGTTTAAGTCTATTGTTTCTCTACAAGGACTCAAATCCAACTGATACTTTGTACATTGAAGATACTTTGTACATTGAACATCTACGATCAGCTGAACAAATAGAACCAAGGTATAAAGCAGAAAAGGTGTTACAAGTCTAGATTTAGTAACTGACAGCACAAACAGTTATCTGATATCTACAGCATTTGATCCATAAGCGAACAGCCAAGATTTCTATATTGATCACTGGTCTTCAAACATAGCTGATTGAGCAAGCTCAGAGATGAACACATTAAGTACCTGGAGGCCTTGGCAACATAGAATTGGCCAGATCTTCATTTAACTTCACAGGAAGAGGAGGCATCTGCCTCATTATTTCAGGAACATCACTTATCCTGCAACCGAACAACAAATCCAGTGGTTATTTAACGCAGCCTCAAGGTCAAGGGTAAGCACATCTATCATTAAAGTGCAGCAACTACTTGTCAAATAAATAACATATCTTATTCTAATACAATAAAAACATAAAGTGTGTAACTATCTAGAGTGTTTAGTAGAAAGCGAGCTTGATGTAATAAAGAAAATTAAAATGGGCCTTATGACATAATACATAAACCTATAGCAAGAAGCAGCATGTTGACATGCATTTACTTCCATATACAGTTTATCAATGATAAAAGGAAAAAAGGAAAAATTAAAAAAAAAACAGCAATAGCAAAATTAAACTTGGTCATAATCCCTCTCAAATTCTACATGTTGGCAAAAATACATTGATAGTACAGGCATTCAGGAAAGTCAGACACATATTATATCTCTTCAGGAAAGAACAAAGCAAAATGGTAAAACTTACTCTTTTAGGACTGTAAGTATATTATCCCTTGTTTGGCATAAAAGGGAGAGGTTATCTTGTACCTGGGAAGTGTGCAGTAATTGAATATCAGATTATCAGAAATATAAAGTGTCAAGAAAATATGCAGGCCTTATTGCAATTCAAAACAAGACAACAAGCTTCACAAAGAATCTGTAATAGATACAACATACAAGTAATGTAATCTTAAGGGCAAATTCATTCAAAACCACTGGCTTAAACTGTAATCCTTTCAGTACCACTGAGAAAATATGTATCCTGTCAATGCCATAGCCAGATAATTTTTATCCCTTCGTTGCCAGTATTGACCGGATTGTGGTTGTTTTTCTTAACAAAGGTGTAAGGTGTCTAAAAAGACATGTGCCCATCGTTCTTCTGTTAGACTGAAGATGCTCAAAATTTATACTACACTCGCATAAAACCTCATCCTTGCCACCACGTCACAGACGCTCAATCGAAAGTGTTACATCTGGCAGTAGGAAATTGTGGAGGACAGCAATGATTTTCAGCAGCGGAGGGAAAGAAGGGGAGTCGGAACTGATTTTCAGGTGCAGACGGCAACGGCCACGGCGATTCGTGCAGGGCGGCGACAAATTGTTTCTCGGCAGAAGCCCTAGGGTTTGTCGTTCTGATGGGGAATTTTTTCTTGGAAGCCGTAGTTGACTGGGCTATCGGAGTAGTGGCAACTGCCTGAATGAACGCTTGTGTAGGCCCACCAATCAGAGCGTCAGTTCCCCACGGACAAGGTTGGTATTTCCAAAATTCTTTCACCATTCAAGCTAACAGATGCAACGGCAGTGACATGGAATGGATAATTTTTTGCACCACTGGTATTTTCAGGTTATGGGTTTTTATCAGTTTACAGGTTTCAAGTTTAAGCCTATGGTTTTGAAGGAACTTTCCCTAATTTGAACCCGGTATATATTTTAATTAACACATATTTTGAGGACTTTCTGCACCTCTATACAACCCTCCCTAGACCTTCATGACATGTGGGTATCACTGATATGCAGGAGTCATGGCAATGAGAATCGAGAAAATGCAAATGGTAAACTAGACAAAATGAATTATTTGATCAAGTATTGACACTTGTGTAAAAGATTTTAAGTTTTGAAATGTCAACTCCACAGGATTGAGGAACCATAACTGGTCCTTAGTCAAAAGCAAACCGAATCAATTCCCATAGAAGGTAGCATCGATTATTTTTCCCCCTTCGTAACAACTTACAGTTCTACGCTGTACTATGTAGGAAATATTGATAGCATGAATATGATATTATGAGAATCTAAAGACAACAATGCACAACTGAAACAATGTAACATTAATGACCATCAAATTTAAACTGCAATTAGTGGATTAAAATATGCATAAAAGTAAATACAATCTTTTTTTTTTTGACAAGGGTAAATACAATCTTGTTAAATGAATGCTGAGAATGCTACACAGAAGATAGAAAGAACCTGCATGTTTGAAATATTTGTGTAGATTTGATTTAGGATCTGCGCATTGTGCTCTAGAAGCTGTCCAGTTGGGCCTCCGATTGCTGCAATAAAAGAAGAAAACATGAAAATCACCAAGTATGCCACAAGAAAATAACAGAATTATTAGCTCAAAAGTGAACAGTTCTTTTGTTTCTACACATGTAAAAAATATTAGAGAGCACATCAATGATGTCTCTGTCATAATTCAGAAAACAATGTATGTTACTACAGAGCTATTTGGAATGATCTCGCAACATCAATTTGCACATTATCTTCCTATATGCAAAATTTTGACTTGATAGAAGCTCTGAAGCAACTTCAGCTCTTCCTATGCATAATATATTAAAGAGAAGACATGAAAATGGATTATACATAAAAAGTGGTACAATGTATGACCTGAGGATTTCAAGTAAAAGAAAAAAAAGTATAGCCAAGGATCAAGGGCCAATAACATCATACACAGAAAGAATCACTAAAAAGGGAAACATTAGCCCCCAAAAATGATAAATATGGTTCACAATCTGAAAAGTATAATCATACCCTTGTATGAGACATCATCATCATCCATAGGGAGAACAGGAAGGGTATACGGCGGGGCATTAGGTCGTGCTACCAGGTGTGCTGGACCTTTTGATGAAGAGTCACTAGCTTTTTCCTATAATTTAGAGGTTTTGTAAGGATCTAAAAATACTTCAATCATAGCAAGCATAAAATATCAAAAACAGTGAAATGTGATCTAAAGTAAAAGTGTTTGCAAATGTTAATTAGTGAACTTCCTTTGGAACATATACTGGAATAAATGGTTCGCACTGCTGCTGAAATCCAGTAAACACTGCTCGAGTTACCTTTGGAAATGAAAACTAATACAACTATACCTCTCTAAAGTTTCTTGGAACTAAGTTAACAAACATCAAACTGAAAATTCCTTTAATGCACCTTATTTACTATCGTAATGGGTTGATGAGTGGGAATTGTCAAGGACAAAATATCTAGGACAAGAGAGAAGAGTAGGGAGTGAAGTTAGGGAAGAAATGAAAACCTTCTTTTCTTTGTTTTTCTTAGATAATTCCTCCTTCTTTTTCTTGTTGCTCTCTTTCCTCTGCAGGAGATGAAAATATAGGTGAACATTCACAGTTTATTTGCTAGGCAGCAGGAATCTAGTGCATACATTACATGAAGAGTGAAATGAGTACTATTTTAATAGTTTCATTGGTTATTTCTCGACATAACTTCTGATCAGTTCGCATGGAAGTACTTCTCATCAAACTAATAATCTAATAAACTAATAATTGAGAAAAACTATGATTCAGTGATCTCATCTTTATATCCATGAGAAATAGTTTGAGACAGGGAATGACATTAGTGGTGATGAGCCGGTGATGTTGGAAGACGTAAATCTTATAGCTTGCATAATGTAGTTATCACTTATCAATGTCAGACATTAGAGAAAGATGCAAAACATGGTTTTGGCAGTGTGATATGCGTTCTGATGTGGACTAAACCTGTTAAGTGATCATGAAACTGTTATATAGGCCACCATAGTAGCTTAGAATAGAAAAAAAGAAAAAAATATATGGGTGCAATGAGTTAGGGGTACCAGTTAAGTGTCAAGTTGACGTATCAGCATCAGCTACTCAGGAGAGAAGTTTGCTTTATATAAGAGCACAAACAAAATCTAAGCAAACATGACTAAATAATCTGTATCTGTATTTGTATAGCGATGAGCTATGAATATGCCAAACAAAAAACATAGGCTCATAAGCTAAGAAAGTGTAATCTGTATAGTGATGAGCTAAAAATAGAAACAAGCAAACATCTTTACTTCTTTAAAAGACTCAGTTGGTGTTGATGGTGTGCCTGCCAACTTGCGACCTCGTACGTTAGATTTCCATGCGACGGCTGGGAACTAATCGACGCGCTCTAGCCCCGCAAATGTTTGGCGCCGACATATGGGATCCACAGCCCATCCGCGCACCGCCCCCACCACACACAGCCGAGAGCCGACTACATCGATCGAAAAACTAGCGGATAAGCAAAAAAAAGAAGGGGGGGGGGGGTACGGATTGCCTCCCAGCTCCACCCGCCACCACCGTCGCCTGCCCTGCCTGGCCCTCTGACTCTGACTGCACCGCCGGTCCGCCACCCTCTGGTCACTGGTGGGCTCCGCCGCTCCCGCCACGACCCTGGCCGCGCAACTACGGCGCAGTCACGCAGAAAACACAGCGGCTCGCCCCTCAGCACCACTCGTCGCCACCATCACCTGCCCTGCCCCTCTGACCGCACCGGCACCCTCAACTCATTTGTGGGCTCCGCCCCTCCCGCTCCCGCTCCAGCCGCGACGCCCTCGCCTCTGTCGTAACCATCGAACTCCCCAAGATTGCAGGCACAGCTTTGCCACTGCTTCCCCTTCCTCTCTGTCAATGGAGCTCGCCGGCTCCCTCCTGTTCGGGCAGCGCCTCCGACACGCGTGTGTCCTTGCTCAACACATACCCTACCGGCGGCGCACAAGGGGAGTGGGGGAGCTGTGGGCTCCTTGCAGATGCTCTGATCCGGCTCCAAGACGGGCTGATCAGGTTCATGCGGACAACTATGCTGCTGTGAAGGACTGGAGTTATGGCGTTCCGCAGTGGGTTTGCAATATCCTTTGTTGTGTGTCCACCTCCGTGATCACCTCCTCAATTCAAATTTTTGGACACCAAATAGAATTTCAAATCTGAGCGCCCAGTGTCGTCTAGAAACCTCTCTTGCAGGCGGCCTCATATAAACCGAGAGGATGTGAAGACTGAAGAGGCGACTCACCCTGCTCAAAACAGTGAAGAAACCGACAGTGGTTACATCTGATCAGGTCTTCAGATAGATTAGAGTG
This sequence comes from Eleusine indica, assembly GCA_030378355.1. Lineage (NCBI taxonomy): Eukaryota > Viridiplantae > Streptophyta > Magnoliopsida > Poales > Poaceae > Eleusine > Eleusine indica. Next base: position 56,604,210 of record CM059494.1, read on the forward strand.
CGAGGCTAGGATTCAGAGTTCCACAGCCAAGGTACGGTTGTTGAATCCAAAAGTGAGCTGTCAGCATTTGGAATGGGATGAAATGATCGATCGCAAGCTTTGTATCTTATTTGTATTTCCTTTGAAAATCAGATAGTTAAGCGTCTGTAATTGACATATTTCAGTAGTAGTACATAGCAGAGGAGATACTTTGCAGAATAATGGGTCGTTTTACAAATTGATTAATCGTTTCAAGTGGCCGATGTACGCCTTCAATACTCCAGCTTGCAGCATTGGATTCGATTTTTCCGCTGCAGGCCAATGGCTTAATCTTTAGTGCTGTGCGCTTATAGTTCAATTCTTAATTACGTTGGTCAGCCATTCAGGCAGTATGATGGTTCAGTTCCTATGTTAATGCCTTTTTTTTTCTTTTTTCTCTCTGCAGATTCTTTTCTTTTTCCTACAGAAGATTTATTACCGGGGCTCAGTTAGGAACTTAGGATGGTCACATTGTTTTCTCCCACTTCTGCACTTAAGATTATGTTATCCGAATGCAAATTTCTAATCTGTTTCATTTTCCATTCTTGCTCAGATTTATTACCAACTTGTTTGGCAGGTGAAATTTGCAACTAATCAACTTAGTAAGATCATTTTCTGTAAGTTGATTGCATAGCTTGTTGTGGTGATAATAACATTGATGGTGTGTAATCAGTTCGAAATTGATAATTATGTCTGTATTGTATTCTACTGTATTTGCATTGGTTTTACTTTCTGACTGAAAACCTATGTACATAATTTCTTCTATTCATGTTGTTTACTAGATGATGATCCATTCTATCTTGTATAATTACAAATCGAGTTAAAACAAAACTGTAAAGGAAACAGGTTCTCTCATTGAGTTAATAATCAATCATTTTGTCTTAACGTGTCAGCAAATGTTGTTTGTTGTAATGTGATGATCTACCATCCTATAAACTTTTAGTGTTCCACAGTTTCATAAGTTTGATTTATATTTTGCTAATCTAGCTCCTTACTTTCTCGGAGCTAAAAAAGAACAAGGATTTTTCATCCCGTAGCGAAGCACGGGCATTGAACTAGTGTAGACTCAAAATCCTAGTCTGTAAAATCTAAATATTCAAATTCTATGCAGTTTCCAACATCTATGCACAAATAAAGCTATATTTGCAGTTTCATCAGGATTCATGAAAATTAAATATGCTAACAATAAACATAAACATGCTCAGCATCCAACTTACAGCCATCCATCTGCAGCGAAGGGCTACATCTCGCACAGTCTTGTCTGGCAGACTCATAGCAATTTTTGCATAGCGAACCACGGCTGCATCAGTCGCGTACCTACAACAGTGTGTAGTCAAATAATAAGATGGATTTATTCAACTTCCCGACCATTGCGTTCAATTGAAGGAATTGAGTTACCATACAAACAAGTAAAACATAACATCATAAATTCACAATTGCAGCAGCTTACAACAATTGCAGTGACCTGCTAACATTTATTCTCAGAACAAGTGCATGATAAAAATTACTAATGAAGAACTAGTCACCACAGTTAGTCTAAGAACATCCTGTGATCCTCTCCACTCAAGTAAGAAGTACATCCCCACTAATATACCAAGGTTGGTGCTCTGTTTTCACATTTTGTACCATTTCACAAGCTAGTGAGACCTAAACCTTGATAGCACGAGATTAATGCAAGCATCCATAATTTAAGAAGTAAAAAAACTATGCAACAGTACTATGGTGTTATACATTTTTGAGTAAAATACATGGACGGTCCCTAAACTTATCTCGGTGTGTCATCTAAGTCCTTGAACTCTCAATATGCATATTTGGGTTCTTAAACTTGCTAAAGTGTGTTATCTAGATCCAAAGTACCGAAAATACCCTTGTATGTCTTCTTTTATTCATGGTTTCTCATCTTATTTTCTATGATTATACATGTTGAAGTAAAAAAATCTTTTAGAATGAACGGTGGTAGATGATAATGATTTAGATTTTGTATGCGACAATTTGCAATTGTGTATACATTTGTGACTATAGTGATGATATACGTGACTGAGTGATGATATATTGATCTTTGAATATGCTAAAACAATATATCTGTAAATATTCTGTGATTTTTGTATGCAGTTTTGAATTCTGTAACGGTATCTATTTTTTCTTGTAAACAAAGAAGTAGCGGTGGTTGGTAACTTCAATTGCCGCTACGACCGAGGTACAAAGTAGCAGCAGTTGATAACTTCAATCGCCGCTAGAAAAGAGATTTGCAATGGCAATATATTTCCTTTTAAGGAACTTCGTCGCCACAAAAGTCTATTTTTAGGTATGGAGTCGTAGCAGCGGACAGATGTGTCTACGCTACAGTCATCTCTGTAGTGTCGTTTTATTGTTGTTGTAACAGATTTAATTTAGGGAGAGAAAGTTTATGAAAAATTATGCTAGTTTATCACCCACATTATCAGCCATAGGGGTATTTTCGGTACTTTGGACTTAAATGATACATTTTAACAAGTTTAAGTACTCAAATATGCATTTTGAAAGTTTAGGGACCTAGATGACACTGTAAGACAAGTTTAAGGACCGCTGGTGCACTTTACTCTACATTTTTGTTCCAAATCATACCACTACTTCACATTGCATAACAAGCTGGTAAAATCCTATGACGTGAGAATTAATTACCCACAACAACATGAATCGGCAAGTTATCTTTTTTTCCCCAACCTATCAATTTATTCTCCACTTCATAAGTGTACAGCAAGTAGCGTGTGATTAGAGGTCCATCATATAACCATTTATGACAGAGAGCACAATCCTACATGAAAGCATGATCAAGTAGCAGCTACAAAATCCAAAAGACTACTGGATTATCATAAATGACAGAAAATCTTCAAGATTCACTGGCCTATGAATAAGGAAAGTCATTTATTTTTGTCATGGATTATCCAATATAAGTAATCCAGGAACTACTCTACCCAAGAACAACCATTTATCAACCATACCTAGTTCAGCTAGCAGTAATAATAAAACGCAGTAAAAGAAAAATAACAAGTCAAACGAATACTAACTACCACTCCTACAGTCCAATAACAGTTCCTAAATGTAACCTGGAACGGTTCAGAATGTTTCGATTCAACACTCGTACAGTCACACAGTTCACACTAACTATGTCTATAGCCTCAACAAGAGAGTAAAGAGAAGCACGAGCAACTCACTTGGCCAACCCGTTGTCGAGCAGGGCCTGCTCCTCCGGCGACCACCGCACGGCTAGCCCGGGGTCATGCCGCAGCGCGGCCACGGTGCTCGCCGCCACGCCCTGCTGCTGCGGCGGCGCGGGCACCGGTGAGGGGAGGTGACGGTGCGGCCCGCCAAGGGACCCCGAGGGGTCGGCGTTTGCCCCCATCGCACAGCCAGCAGATGCCGCCGGCCCGGATGCACCAAGGGATCCGTTGGCCAGTCCCGCAAAGGCTCCGCCGGATTCGACGGAATCCCGCGCCGACGACGGGATTCCCTCTATTCGGAGGGAATATGGGTGTTCGTACGGACGGCGGCGGCGAGGGTTTGGGGTCGGCCGGCGGCGAGTCCGGGATGGGCAGAGGTTAGAAGAGATGGGATTTTTTTTATTTGGAAATTCGTTGTTAAAATATGATAGATGAATGGATGGCTGGATGGGCTTCCAGCCTTCTATTATGCAAAACTAAGCTTGTTGACGGCTTTTTGCTCCTTCCTCTTTGTTTTGCTTCTCTATATATATCAGAAAAAATTATATTATCTATTATACTTTTATTATTAGCAGTGATGCATGTGCGGCACGCACATGTGAATACTTCTAAACCTGATACCGTGTTTAGAACAATAGTTCCAATCCTATGAAATAGAATATTTCACACAACATTAATTGTGGTTCTCCAAAACCAGAAAGGCTTATGCTCAACAAGTGGGTTTGATTGCATGTTACAAGTTGGTTTGTCTTTGTTTCAATTCAAAAAAAGAGCACGAGATGGATGTTAAGGTATGTCTCATGTTTCAAGTTGCTTTGACGTTGTTTCAACTAAATCTCAGGACAGGTGTCGTGGTTCATTCGCATGTTCCAAAGTGGTTGAGACTCTATTTTATTTTATTTGATTGTATTTTCTAACCCCATTTGATTTTCTTCCGACTCAAAATGAGAGTGGGATGAGTGTCGGAGTTTTCTCACATGTTCCAAATGCAAGATTGATTAGGCTCTATTTCATTCTAAAATAAAGAAGCAAAGGGTGTTAGAGTTTGACTTATGTTCAAAGACTATTTGACATCATGTACTCGGGATGGGTGTTAGGAGTGTGTATGTGTGTAAGAGAGAGAGAGAGAGTAGGGATATGAGAAAAAGAAGAGATGTGATCATGTGAAATTGATCTTGAGTTTTTTAATATTTATGTTGTTAATATGGTATACTTCTTATAGGAAAAAAAATCTGATTATAAAACCATACGACCGATGGAACGTCCAAAACTAACAAGAAGAAAGATAGAGTGGACTGTTCATGCTAAACTACGGTGATAATAAAAAAATGGTATATTTTTTATGATCAAATATGAAATGAGGCAAAATCAGACGGTATACATACTATATGTGACCAAAAAGCATATTAATTTGTAAGAACACTCACATCTCAACAAAAATATATGCTTCCCTAGTCTCTGAGATTTCATAGACACAAATTACTATGACATAGAAATTAAAACGACTCCTATTTATTTAATCCAAAAAGATGTAACACAACCCCCCTTGCTTCCCTTCAACTTTTCACGTACTGCATTTCCATTTTAAACTTATATATGAAAAAACATCTCATAAGTATTGTTTTGAATTCATGAAATTGGTACTTCAAAATCTAAATTCTACTATATTTATATGGATTTTAATAGTTGTTGGATTTAGAAGCACACTTGAAAAGAACGAACAAAATTTCAGAGCTCCTGACTTCTATAAAATAGAGAAAGAAAAAATAACAAAGGTATCATAGATATTTTGACTGTCTACTATCTTTTTTCCAATTAAAATCATTATATACATTAGTAATTAAACTTTATTTAATTCAGAGTCTGAGTGAAACAGTAAAAACTGTGTAAGTCTTGCGTAAAGGTCAAGTCAATATGAAATAGCTACATCGTAATATGTCTAGTAATCATGACATCATGTTAGAATATAGGCTAGTTAATGTTGTGATTAGGCATGCAAACACATCGGCACCGGCCAAGAAAATTGACATGACGAACTGTGCATGTTGCATTCACCATACAAGTAGTAAGTGAAGCTCTGAACTAAATATTTCTTCAGTCTAGATACTGCATGCGTGATCTTTGAAATAGAACATGCTCTGGACCTTAAACAAGTCATATTAAACAAGCCATAGGCTAGAAAAGACGGTTCCTACATGGAACTGCTTGTGGTCGGCGTTGTAGATCTCAACAACAGATGGACAAATCGGCGCCGTCTTAACCCTGTACTAATACGTTCAACACGAGCAGCAGATCAGATGCATGTAGTTGCCCCATACCCCATGCTCCTAAGTCCTCGACCTTCATGTCATATGATCATCTCTGCACTATCAGACATAGGCAGATGTTATTGGAACCATCAATATTAGTTGACGGCCTATAATTTCGACTTTTCACATTTGAATCATCAACTGCATCTAAATCTTAGTCACAAGTTCTGTCTTTATGTGACATTTTTGCATGAGAATTAAAGCTGGATCCACCAACATATTTATATGCTCTTTTGATTACATATGTAAACCGAATCATCAAATTTCTACATGAAGAATCATCAAAGACAAGGTTTCTAATCCCCTCCATATTACCATTTATGATGAATTATGAGAAAGGAATTAACACAGTTCCTGCTTTGTAATAGCACGTAAATTATCAAATTGCTGGAGTCAAATCTGATAAGTTTAGGCACCACAAACCATTTGGTAAAGTGAAATACTGAACTATAAGTGTAATGCTATGATCATATGGTTAGTCCATTGTATATGGTTCATACAATCACGTGTTTGGTTATTTTATTTTTTAAGCATATATATACATATTGACCAGCAGAAACTGAAATGGCAATAGCCTGTAGCAAATGAGCTGGTGTCTCCTATCTCTACTTGATAGGAAGCAAATACAAGCAAACTAAAAGTGGTATAGCGAGAATAGAACTCACCGATGAGTATGTTGGAGTGATATGGATACTGAGCAGGAGAAAACACTTGATGCAGTACTTCACAGTCAATATCTTTTAATAGTATATCCGCAAATGCACAAAATGAAGCACCAGTGATGCTCTTAGCTAACAATCAAAATATGTCCAAAAAATTTCCCTCTAGAAATCTGATACTTCCAAAAATACAATAATAATTTGGTCCAAGTAAACTAATCTAAATATGTCCCTTGCCGGTATCGCTGCAAGATAACTTTATCTTATGAGGTACATGCAATTTTTGTTCAAGCAATCACATAATAGATCTAAACCTAGTTCACAGGTGACACGACCCTGAAGAAGAGGGAGTCAATAGTTGATGACGGTGAGATAAACAACATTCTCCTCTCTGTATCCATGTAAGATGTTATTTTAATGTTCTACTATTTCTATGGGGCTTCACGACTAATTTGATGGGCTTATAAAGAAGGTTTCCACCAAGACTTGAGGTTAAACCAATGCCATCACCATCACTATGCCACCCCCTTGAACACTCTCATCTTTAAATTATGGGTTCAACAATAATATGTAAGAAGTTTCTTCATGCACAACATAAAACATTGAGCCGTATACCCATATTTGTTCCTCCTAAATAGAACCAATTTTGTAGTCAACTATAAGATGGAAGCAGGGGACAACGCTAAAAATTAAACAAAATTCAGCAACAAAAAATATTAGAATAGTATCACTTACAAGATAAAAGTGTCCACACATCATGACCGCATCAATTACAAAACAGAGCAATAACAATAGTAGTGTGTCAAGTTCCTCCTAAGAGAAATAAGTTAGGCCCCATACTTTAGTTGTTGAATCAACACAAAAGAAAGGAACAATGTACCAAAAAGGGAGGGGCTGACCTTAATATCAAAATTAAACATGTCTTTTGAGTAAACTGCCTCACTCGCTCTTCATCCGCAGAGCATGATATAACCAAGATTAATAAAATAAAATGATATATAGTAGAGTCAATCTCATATGACCATCAAGTTGTCTCATAATCAATCGACGCTTGATGGCTGCTAGCCAGCAAGGAAGACGCATGGTGAATCAGCAACATGACGGGGATACATAAAAGCATTCCAAATACCCTATATAATAATTGATTTGCGTCCAAAACTGATCCAGGTGTTAGCAGTCTCTCAAGAGCGAGCAGAAAGATTTTCGGCTTGATTGCATCAGTCCCTCCGGCTGATTCTACGACTGTCTCATATCTCATAAAAAATTCCTTCGGATCTGTGGTCCCTGTATATCCCGGAAGCTTGACCGACGCCAGCCTCAACGCCCACCGCACCGCATGCAGCTCCGCAATAAATAGGGAGGAGGGATCAGCTGGATAGGTGGGATGCAGGCTTCCAGCCGAAGGTGAGGCCAACTCTTCCTCTTGGAATTCCTCATGCCCCGGAGCCTCCTCTTTAGGTATACCTCCTCTTCTTAGTGCTTTCAGCAGCTTGTTGAGCAACTCCTGATATTTCTTGGCTGTTGAATCCTCTGTATGTATCCAACCTCTTGACGCGCCAGGTTTTCCAACGCCCGAGAGCGCAAAATTTTTTCTTCGACTTCCCTTCTTTGCCTTTCCACCTCCTGCTCCATTCGGTGCACATTTTCTTCCACCTATCACGCCTCTTCTTGACCCTTCCAAATGCGCTCTTTGGGCACCAGTTGCGTATACTTAGCTTCTTCCCTGGTTAACTGCCCTCCGTCCATTTCTGCCCCCATTGTCATTCCTCCTATCACTTCACTGACTTCGTCAGACACCTACTTTCGCAATTGTCCATCAACCACTTCTCCCAACACCGGAGCCCCCTGTGCTGCCACTTCATGTCTAAGGGTATTTTAGTACTTCAATGACCATTCGATATATGCCCCCGGGAGTCAACCTTCGGCTGTACCAGCGGCATGTGCTCTTACTGGGCCAATCTCTAGTTGGGCCTTCGTACCATCTTTGGTCTTGCTATCCGCCGATAGGCTCAATTTAGGCTCGCGAGACTAGGAGGTGGGTTTCCCCCAACAAAGTCGTAATTAACTCTGGCGACAGCGTCGAACACGATTTGAGTTGCAGAGAGGTGAATGTTGGTGACAAGAAATTTGATTTTAGTGGCCGCTGCTTGTGGCTTGTGCTCGGCAGCCCAGAGATGGATGCCAGAGAGGACCTCGATTAAGGGGACGTGAGTTCAATATGGGTGGCAATGATTTGGATTTCACAATTCCCTTGTCAGTACTCAATACCGCCGAATCCGAGGTCAAGTTCTCAGTCCCTGCGCATAGAGGCACAGAGTTTTGCGTTGTAGCTGTACCTCGTTGCACGGTTGATTATAGCAACAAGAACAGAAATTTTGATCCGATGGCTTGCCTAGTGCTTTTCACCTTTTGGTTTGATGCTTTTGAACTAGTTTGACTACCTCTATGAAGTTTGATGAAATCTTTCACGGTGAGAGATGGAGGAGATTTGGATGAGATGTCATTGTTGCGGGCCTTGCGGAAGAAGAGACCATAATCCATTAAGGGCGTCCATTCTGGTTACATTTCAAGTATCTTTTACAGTGTCATCTATTCAACAAAGTATGCTTTCTGTTCTGACACAGTAACAATAGGCACTGACAGATGCTTCTATGAGCGATTAGATATAGCTGAAAGAGTGAAGCCCATGCTTGTGAAAGTGAGTGGACACAAAGAGAGAAAGCAGCTCGGACGTTGAGCCGTGCTAGTTCACCGGATTTTGGGCAGTGACCAAGCGATACATCGTGTGTTTGGGTAACTTTATGCTACCGCCACACAGTATCCATCGCTACCCAAAAAACTTTGGAGTTGCTCTAATTATCTGCTCTTTAACGTCTGGTTTGACTGTGCCGTATGTCTGATTCTAACGTTAGGACAGCTCCATAATACTAAATAGATGACCTCAAAAGACAAGATATAGCTTTAGCACACTGCCCAAAATAAATATGGACCCATATGTTACAATTTTTTACTAACCCATTTGCTCTTATCCATCCGTCACCAACTCGCCAAAGCTCCACGAGCTCGACGTGGCGACGGGGCTTGGAGGCGAGCCCAAGCCACACGTCGGGGGCACTCGCCGCACTGCCTATCGTCGAGATCGCGCTCACGCGACGCCCAGCCGCACGTCAGGGGCACTCGCCGCCACCGCAACCGCAGCGGAGAGCCAGCAACAGTAGCAATGGCGGGACCATGACACAGATGATGAGGCGCTGGCCGTCGTCACAGTGGCCTAGCTCGCTACTGAGGAAGTAGAAGAAGCTCGAGCGGTCAGGCGCTATCGGCGAAGCCAATGTCGGAGACGCAGCACGCGCCTTGCCGCTCGTCGCACCTAGTCGCGAGCCCGTCCTGTCGCCGTCAACCATCTCGAGCGCCCTGGGACGGCCGCGACCGAAGTGGGGAGAACGAGGACGGCAGCGAAGAGGGCCAATGCGGGGACGATGGCGACGAGGAGGGCTAGCCCGTGGGAACGGCCGACGATGATAATAGACAGCCGGCCCACAAAACGCGTTGCTTGTCTATACCTAATCATTTCTGTCATAGCTATTTTTCTTCTCTTTCTTATTTTTTATCATTAATATCTGATAAAATACTATAATAGGTAGTTATACTGAAGACGTACTTATAAAGACGTTCATGGACGTGCAGCCGGCATCAGAGACGCGCAATCCGTGCCACGAGCCCGCCTTACCACCTTTAGCCGTCTCCGTGCACCCACCTTGCCGCTCACCGCCTCCGTCACGATCGCTCGTCGAGCTCACCCGAGAACATGGAGGGAAGAGGAGGGCCGACACAGGGAGGACGGCGGCAAGGAGGGCCATCCCGTGAGAGGGGCCAGTGACGACATAGGACAATTGGTTCACAAAACAACGTCAGGTAGCGTTGAGTTGATCGCTACCTATATATAAGTGTTGCTGCCTTAGCTATCTTCTCTCTCTCTCTCTTCTATTTTTCTATCATTTATATCCGACAAAATGCTTAAAATGGTAGCTATACTAAACCGTTTGGATGTCCTAAGCGGTGGAGGCAACATATGGGCTCGGTCTAGTATTCAGAAATGAAGTGTGAATGGTGAGGGCTGAAGTATCTATATGGCAAATCCAGTGGTAAAATTAACTATCGGCAAACAAAGATGTAACATTTATTCACTACTACAAAAATAATCATAAACAGTGTCCTATCAAGTAGCGGTTGCTCCGAAACCGCTGCTAAAAGATTATCAACAGCGGTTTAAAAATATAGGTCCCGACCAATAATTGCTGCCACACCGTTGAAAATGATTATCAGCAGCGGTTCATTTAAATAAAAATGAACCGCTGTTGATAATATATTATCAGTAGCGATTCACTTTCAGAACCGCTGTTGATAAATAGTTTGTGTATATAACTTCTATTATCTTCGTTTCTACGCATCGAGCATCATTTCTTTCACTATTTTTACAAGTGTTCTTCTGGAGGCGCCAGTCTGCCTCCATTGACGCGCCGCCCCGCCTCCATTGACGTGCCAACTCCGGCGACCCTACCTCGGCTCCGCACCTGTCCTGCGCGCCTACCTTAGGCCATCCTCACGTTGTGGCCGGTGCCCTCTGCTCCGATGTCCTCTGCCCTGGTATGATGAGCGAGCATTCTCATTTTGTGGGGATTCCAACTGGTTGGGTTTCTCAAAGGTACTCACTTTTTCTAGCATGTTGTCGCATGTACTATACACCCCTCCGCAGCCTAAGCAAAATTTGTGTCACTTTTGCGTCAAGATAGATGTTCTGATGCCCATGTTGTTTTCAATATGCTGCAGGCTGCTGACGCCCATATTATTCTCAATAATTCATTGATTGAATAAAGCATGTAATTATGATAGTTCTAAAGCTTTTGTGGAAACATGTCAATGATCTCTCTTGTGTCGTGAAATAAATGACTTGTGTTATTATGTGGCATGCTTATTTCTGGATATGTTGATTTATGTATTGAGACTATTATTTCTATTGAGACGAAAAATAGCTAGGAGAATTATTTTTCCCCCTGAAAATCCATATCAACAGTGGTTCAGAATAGTGAATCGCTGTTGGTACTCTACCTATCAGCAGCAGTTCTAGAACCATTGCTGATAAGCCAACTATCAGGAACGCCTTATAAGCAGCGCTTCTAGAACCGCTGCTGATGAGGGGTTTTGAACCGCTGATAATGACGTTTTCTGTAGTAGTGATTATCAGATCTTGATTTTTCTAATAATAATCGTTAATTTACACAGGCGCGTTAGAGAATTGTTCGGTACAAAAGTAATGATCAGCATCTTCAAACGAGCGTAGCCGGCATGTCTTACTCGGACGGCCACACAACGACAGGGCGACTACTATGAATTATATATTTCTGAATGTTTCAGTTTACCTGCTACAGTTTGACCATAGCCTAGCAACTACAGGAACTTGACTAATTAATAAACGCGTGTTCATATCGTACGAGGTGACGTTTGGAAACCGGACTTGCAATACGACGGCTACGGTGTCTGTGCTCGCATAACAAGGCTGTATAAATTTGAGTATAATTTGACAAATTTGAAGGTTGGTGGGATGTATTGTACTATATCTACTATATATGGTATTGACAATTTATTTATTTGATTCCATCCTACGAAGATATTCCAATTTTGAATTTTTGATCCAAGTGGTATGTTCCCAGAAATAAAGATGCTGTGAAAGAAGCGAACGGGACAAAACATGATTGACTTCGTCGTAGCATAAAGTATGCTGAAAGAAGCCTGCACCGAGCTGTTAATTAAGGCGACAGGGTGGGTAAGCTTCGTGGGTAGCTTTGCTATGGCCACCACGACGTGGAGTGTGTATTGACTGCCAAAACCTTAATGATATTAGATTTTTCCGGTTACTTATTGAACCAAGGTTTAATGTATGAAGCAAGCTTCAAGGATACATCTTGTCTGCTACCATATTTCAATGTAATATAATCGTCAGCTTTCTAGTTTGACCGTGTATCAGAAAGCTTATTCTCAATATTCTAATTTGGCGGCTCTATGAATCGATGCTACCAAGCTCTTAATAGTAGATTATTATAATATTATTTTGTTGTGTTCCAAAAGGGTGATAACTATAATGTTAAGGTTTTTACTCATCCTAGGTACTCCCTTTGTCCCTTTTTAATTGGAGTTTTAGTGTGGACATGGGAATTAAAAAGGAAAAGAGATGAGTGCATAGAAAATAAGGAGAGAGATAAATATGTATTGAAAATAGAGAAAATTATATTAATGACTACCGTTAGAAAGTACATTAGCCTACTATCGCGATACTAGACTACTAATGTTTGCACATTAACATGTCTTGTCTTGATACAGGTTTTATATGGAACAATAATTATGCTGCTATTATATTTGAATAAGAGTCCTGAATTTTTTTCATAGCTGGATGGAAGTAAATTTGCAGATAAGTACCTTGGTGTATGAGTTGGGGTACATCAAGCAATGTCTATTTATTAAATGCCACATGTTTGACCCTTATGCATTTTGTGCCATATCAGGGTGGAGTGTTGTTTTTGGACTTTGGTCGACCACGTACAGATCCCTCTACCAATTCATCGCTCCAGAAAGCCAAGCGTTTATCTATTCGTCTATTTACCAGTATACTACAAGAAAGGGCTAACCCTTCACCAGAGCCAAAAAAGGAGATTAACATTTTATCTAACAGACAGATCTAGTTAAAATCAAGCTCCCAATATAAAGACTAAATGAACTGTACTTCCCATTTGAGCTAGTGAAACATAAGCGAATGTGGGTGGTTCTGTATAGGCTCGGAAGTCGGAACCTCCGATATTTTGCTTTTTGCGGGGAAAACACTTATTGTGAATAATATTCTACCGTCCTAATAAATTATGAGAAAATTGTCTGGAACATACTAATAAATTATAGCTTTGTCCTGAGTATATTAACAAAATCAAATTTAACTGTAACACATTACGATTGTGTAAAAAATCGTCTGTGACACATTATAACGATTTAACAATTATTTTTAATTTTTGTATCTCAATATATAAAATATATTAATAAAAATTTGGCACAAATATACATTAATGCATTCTCTATAACTTTTTTTCAATTCATTATGTTATTTGCTAATTATTTTAACATTTAATTTATAGAGCAAACCATACAAACAATCGAAAAAATAGAGCTCTATATTTTGATTATAGAGAATGCAACAACGTATATTTATGTCAAGTTTTAAATTCTAATCTATTTTATATATTAAAATAGAAAAGTTGAAAACAATTATTAAATAATTATAGTGTGTCACATATATACGAATTTTACAAAATATAGTGTGTTATAGCTAAATTTAATTTTTTTATGTGCTCAAGACAAAGCCATAGTTTGTTAGTGTGTTCCAGTCAATTTCTGTGATGGAGACTGTCAAACCTAACAAGCTGACTTACGAAATGGGAAATTTCAGTCAGTTGACCGAGTATACAACCAAAGTTGCTGGAGGCGTGTGTACTACTTCAGGCAGGAACGACCGCTTCAGCATCGTGGAGCTTCGCTTCTCGCCTTCTTCCTCCTCCCCGCACGGAGGGTTCTTCCCTCACAGCACGCACAACCCTTTCAGCGACAAGAACGAACGGGAATTTGTTCAGTTCTGGCTCAGGCAAGGAGGAACAGATGGCGAGGAGCAGGAGGCAGCAACTTTTCTTGCTGCTCGTCTTCTTGAGCGTTGCCGGATCAAGAATCACCTCCGCTGACACCAACCCGCAAGATGGTGAGATTTGTTGTTTTCTTTGTGGGTGTAGTCAGTAGAATTTTGTCCTGGCGTTTTAACTGAGGAAATTCGATGGTTCCGGCGATTTTTGGAGTTTTGGTGTGGAACAGCTGTTCTTGGGATGCGGAGCAGAGGATTGTCAAATTTGCAACTATTTAAGGTTTTCCAGATAATTAGTACTCTTGTCAGACTCCGATTTTGGTGGCAATTCGTGTTCAACTGGACCAGGATTGAAAGTGTTGTGTTACAATTTTGCTGATGAATGAGGGTAGAAGTTGTACCAATGAGTTCAAAATTGCTTTCTTTGTTGCACTTCTGAAAACAGTCTTCTTTGTATTCATTTCTTTGTTCAATTATGTGTCCAGATAAAAAGCATCATGCACCGCAAACTTTATGACAATCTCCGTTCAGCTCTGTTTTGATACATACGCTAGAGCATAAAGGATGTGGGTCGGATATTAGTTTCATGATGCCAGATAATAAACTAGATGGTTTAATAATTTTCAGGGGAGATGTTTGACAGTGAAGCATAGATGCTTGATCAGAACCGAATCCAATTTGTTTTGTTCATTCTTGTCGCAATATATTAATGGTATCAGTTATACAAAAGTTGGCTGACGCGTTGTTGTATCCCTCCTCCCTGTTGCAGCGGCGGCTCTCAGATCATTGATGAAAAACTGGAAAAATTTGCCATCTAGCTGGGGAAAGTCCAACGATCCTTGCGACTCAAAATGGGATGGAATTGTGTGCGACGGCAACAGTGGCAATTCAAGAGTAACATCACTGTGAGTAGAGCTAATCTCAGCAATGTTAGTAGCTGCATCCAAAATCGTGCTACTGTTTCTCATTAAATCTCTTTGACATCACAGGAATCTGTTCGGTATGAGCATACGTGGTACTCTAGGAGATGAAATTGGAAGCCTGACTGAATTAAGGGTCTTGTGAGTGTTGCCAACATATAACTTTGTTTTCTCAAAAATGTTAAGAATGCCTCTGTTTGGCATGTTTATGATAACACAGCCATGTGACGTCAGGACACTGAATCACTTGAGTGTATCTGGGTAATGCATTGCAGGGATCTGTCCTCGAACAGAGATCTTGGTGGCCCATTAACAGCAGCTATTGGAAAGTTGGTTAAACTTGAATATTTGTAAGTTGCAACAGTTTCATTGAACAAAGGGATCAGTGTCCTTTGTGAACTACAAAAATATTCTTTTACACCTTACTGATGAACATCTTTTCTTACCCAATCATTTTGTAGGGTATTGGTCGGTTGCAGTTTCAACGGTTTTGTTCCAAGCGAACTAGGCAACCTGTCACAACTCAAATTCTTGTAAGACCATTGTTCTTCCTATCAAAATACTGCGAGTGACTTAAAACATACCTAAATCAGTTGGATACTAATTTTGCCTTCTTCTACAGTTCTCTGAACTCAAATAAATTCACGGGCAGTATCCCACCCTCGTTAGGCAAGCTCTCCGAAGTCACCTGGCTAGACCTTGCTGATAACCTGTTGACCGGACCTCTCCCAAACTCCAGGGACAATGGAACTGGATTGGACCAGCTTCTTAAGGCAGAACACTTGTTAGTGTCATAATAGCTTGATTCTCATGTTGCTCATAATTTTTACAAGGCTGCCACTCATTTATATTTTTCTTACATCCTTTCTAGCCATTTCAATCAAAATATGCTGCAAGGTTTTATCCCTGATTCTCTGTTCAACTCCAGCATGCACCTCAAGCATATGTAAGAACCATTAGTTAGTATTTTCATTATTCGTTATTTGGACTTTTCTAACTAAGGGTTCTGTTGTGCAGACTTTTTGACAGGAATAGATTTACTGGACCAATTCCAGCATCAGTTGGTGTAATTCCAACACTAGAAGTGCTGTAAGTGTTCAGATACCTTGCTCACAGTTGAGATGTGCATAGGAAACTGATTATCTTGATGTTTTTCCGAATACAGTCGTCTAAATGATAATGGTTTCACGGGTCAAGTTCCTCTTCTCAATAATAACCAGTCTAAGCTGCACGTTCTGTAAGTTATTCAATTCAAAAATTTTACTAAATTGAGATTAGCACTATGTTGTGCCACCAATCATATTTTCGTGAAAATATCCAGGATGCTTTCAAACAACAAGCTAAGTGGACCAATTCCTAATTTGACGGGAATGACCTCACTAGAGAACGTGTAAGATTTTCTTGTAAGATCGTTTAACATTTTTTAGACAAACATTCTTTCACTGTAATTGACACATGATACGTCACTATTAACAGGGATATCAGCAACAACAGCTTTGTGCCTTCTGAAGTTCCGAGCTGGTTCACAGATTTGGAAAACATAATCACCCTGTAAGTCACAGTACTTATCTGGTAATTATTTCGTAAATCGCAATTTTAGAGGAGTCCATGATCAATACTATCCTTTGTTGGTGCAGTACAATGCAGTCAGTTGGGCTTTCCGGACAAGTGCCCCAAAAGCTTTTCAGCTTCCCTAAGTTGCAACATGTGTAAGACAATATGCACAAATCATAGAACCTATCTGGTTTGTGAATTTTGCTGAAATATATTGACTTGTCGAACATACTGCAGGGTACTGAAGGATAATCAACTAAATGGCACGCTTGACATGGGAAACAACATTAGCAAAACACTAGATCTTATCGATATCGGAAACAACAAAATCACTTCAGTTACGGTGTACAACAGCTTTAAAGTCCCATATCTCAAGTGGGTATTGCAGCTCATTCCAATGCTTAGTTTATTGTCTAGAAAATTCTTGCATACTCACAAGCTTTCTTTCTTCTTGTTACCTTCAGGCTTGAAGGAAACCCACTTTGCAATGGTTCTCTTCTGTCAGACACAATGCCATGCACAGGCCAGCGAACTGCACCTCCAACTCCACCTCTTCTCTTTGATGTCCAGTGTACAAATCCTTTTATCGAGACCATCGTCTTCAGAGCTCCTTCCTTTGGCGATGTAATGGAGTACCTTCCTCAGCTGCACAACAATCTCTCGATCACATTGAGCAGCTGTACTCCTAACAGGCTAGGCCTGGTACCGTACTCCAACGACGATGAGTACTTAAATGTCGATATCAGGGCATGTCCTGTGAACCAGAAGAGGTTCAACTACTCTCAGGTGTTGAATTGCTTCAACCTGACTCTTCAGACTTACAAGCCACCGGAGATTTTTGGACCTTACTTTGTGAAAGCACATCCTTATCTGTTCCATGACAAAGGTAACCCGTAACCAGTCTACTTGTCAGTATTATTTTTTACGACACCAAACGTACAAGGCTAAAAATTGAATATCGGTGTGGCAGCTTCTCGAGCTGTGTTGATTGCTGTTGTGACTGCATCTGTTCTCCTGGTTGTTGGACTCACGCTGGTTGGATTTTATGCTGTTCGACAAAAGAAGCGGGCTCAGAAGCTTGTCTCCATCAATAATCCTTTTGGTAATGCTTAACCCTTTAAGAGTTTCACTCGATATGTTATGCAGTCATCTAATGTTGTTCCTTTAATGTCTCTGATGAAATTTTCAGCATCGTGGGGGTCAATGGGAGAAGATATCGGCGAGGCGCCAAAGCTGAAGAGTGCTAAATTCTTCACATTAGAAGAACTCAAGTTGTGCACCAATGACTTCCGTAAAATTAATGCAATTGGTGAAGGAGGTTATGGAACGGTAAATAAATTATCCTTTCGAGAACTAAACAGCAGTTATTGACCCTAATCCCTACATTGCTCTATAACTTTTTTTCGTTCTAATAATATAACAGGTTTACAGGGGAAAACTTCCTGATGGGCAGTTAGTAGCAATCAAGAGATCCAAGGAAGGGTCCATGCAGGGTGGTCTTGAGTTCAAGACAGAAATAGAATTACTCTCAAGGGTTCATCACAAGAACTTGGTTGGACTAGTTGGTTTCTGTTTCGAGAAGGGTGAAAGAATGCTTGTTTACGAGTTCATACCGAATGGAACACTAAATGAGGCCTTATATGGTATAAGCTCTTCCACCTGTTTTTGTAGAAGTAACATGCAGTTATACTGGAAATGCACCTTGAATGATGGCTGTAAAAATTGTTAGGCTGCAGTTTCTGTGAATCATGTGTGAACTGCTTGGACTTAACATAATGTTTTACCATAGGTATGAAAGGAATACAACTGGACTGGAGCAGGAGGCTCAAGATAGCTCTGGACTCAGCTAGAGGCCTAGCTTATCTCCATGATCATGCCAATCCTCCTATCATTCACAGAGATGTAAAGTCAACCAACATACTCCTTGACGAAAAGATGACCGCGAAAGTTGCGGACTTTGGACTGTCGTTGCTTGTATCAGATAGTGAGGAAGGCCAACTTTGTACAAATGTTAAGGGAACACTGGTACGCTTGCCCATTATATCACTTTATGAGACAATATCTTTCTTATGGCATGCATGTCATGCTTCAATTCCGTGGAAACTTGACAACATACTCACTGGTCACCCGACCCGAATTCTTTTTACATGAATGCAGGGTTACCTTGACCCAGAGTACTACATGACGCAACAGCTCACAGCAAAGAGCGATGTCTACAGCTTTGGTGTGCTACTGCTC
Source organism: Eleusine indica (assembly GCA_030378355.1). Lineage (NCBI taxonomy): Eukaryota > Viridiplantae > Streptophyta > Magnoliopsida > Poales > Poaceae > Eleusine > Eleusine indica. The sequence continues at coordinate 56,622,780 of CM059494.1, forward strand.
GAGCTCATAGTGGCCAAGCCACCGATATACGAGAACAAGTACATTGTTCGCCAGGTGAAAACGGCGCTGGACATGGAAGATCGCATGTACTGTGGGCTCAAAGATGTGATAGACCCGGTCCTTCAGAAAATGGGGGGCCTCCTCGGCTTCCCAAGGTTCCTAAAGCTGGCATTGCAATGCGTGGAAGAGGTAGCAGCTGATCGGCCGTCGATGAACAGCATCGTGAGGGAGATTGAGGTGATCATGCAGGACAACGGGCTTACGCCAGGCTCCATTTCGACGAGCTCTTCGTTCAGCATCGACTCGAGAACAGTGAAGGTCGGGCCAAAGTACCCTTACTCCGGTACATCGACGTCCTCCTCCACGACGCTAGACAGCAGAGCCTTTGAGTACAGTGGGGTGTTTCCTTCTTCTCATGGCAGCTTGAAGTCTTAAAGGATGCAAAACTACTTTCGCGCGAGCTTATTAACTGTAACGATATAGCAGAATAGAAGTGTGTACATGCTTTGGGGGAGATTAGAGGGTCATACATATAATCATAGGATCTAGCAGGATTGTGCTCTCGGTAAAGGTGTACTTTGTACATAATTCATGAACCTGACATTTCTTTTTGCTTTGTTAGAGAAGAGTACCTACCGATTTTCAGAGATCCAAACTGACATGTAACTCCAATCTGTTTATAGTAAATAAATTAATGTTGTCTCGTGTAGCCATTTGTGTATATATGGAACTAGGCCTCAGTATGACCTGCCCCATCAATTTCCAGAGTGTCAGCTCGATGTTGCCTTTGCCAAGTGAGAATTTTGTTAACTTAATAAGCAAAAAAAAAAAAGAAAAAAGAAAACACGACTCAGACAAATTTCAGCTCAAACTGTTGATTTCAAAGTGATTGAAAACACGACTCAGACAAATTTCAGCTCAAACTGTTGATTTCAAAGTGATTGAAATTCCAAATCCCAAGTTTTAATTGACGATTCATGTGTCCAAATGTCAAGTAATTCTCCAATGCAACTCCCTTCTACTTCTGCAGTACCCACAACCGTGTTGTGTACAAAAATTTCTTGTATAGAAGTAGGACATTCATCATTAGCAAGTGGCCGCAACCATGTTGTGTACACAAAGTACAATCTTGCGCTCACAGAAAGTGAGCTATGTGCATATATTTGGTGGATCCCTGCGATTATAACACCGTATCACAGTCAGACAAAAGAATTGGTTACAGTTACAACATTGTGTGAGACTTCTGATGCATCCGGACTGCTACTCCATCGCACGCATCAGCCCTCATCACGTCACGTAAAGACAGACCTCATTAGGGCTCTATGGTGGGCACGGCCGCCGGCTCTATGACCGGTGGCACAGCATCCACTTTGTATCGGAGGCTCTGTAAAGAGAGAAATAATAAATTAGATTAATTGGTACTAGAACAGTAGTGGTAACTGGTAACAAAGAGATAAATAATAAATTAGATTAATTGGTACTAGAACAGTAGTGGTAACTGGTAACATGATTAAACATGTATATGATATGATTACGTGTATCAACTAATGTGTGTACAATTTGCAATTAATCATGACATGAAGTTCTCATACCTACCAAAATTTTAGCTTCATTAAATTCAGGCGCAAACACCAGGGTTTTTGCACCCCTGGGCAACAAAATATGTTTCCTTGGCATGCTAATTAGATTCCTCCCTTTTGCACGTCAGTGCAGATAATATGAAATAGCTTATGTAGGGTATCATTTGCGAAATACCTTTTTGAAGAAAGATGAATATGTGTTATCCCATACAAGTTTGTATGATCCTGCTAAAACAGTACAAAAATTGCCCTGCATGGGACAAAACAAATGTGTGAAATATAAAAAGTAACACAAATGATTCAATGTCTGCTAAGAAAGACTAGATCAATAAAATACTTTTTTTTTCTCTAACACGCAATCAATAATAAAATACTGATAAGAAAGAATTACTTTAAGAGCCAATAAAGATCAAAATGCAAAAAAAACCAATTTGTTCAAAGTCACAGGGAACTATAGCATAGTTAGCGAACAAATGTAGTGATGGTTGACCTCATTGTTATCTAGTGATGAACTACATGGAGTTGGCCAGCTAAAAGATATATCAAACAAAATCAAATGTTTCTGAACACAGAAGTGCAATAATAATCCCAAATGTATTGGGTATGCATGGTTAGCCTTCCACCAGCCTAGATATGAAATGATGAAAGTAGTCAGTGACCATGAAAACTCCGATATTCAGAATAATTCTATTTTGTTCATCTATGCTCTGTGAGCACAATGTTATGATTATAAAAGGTCTCATCGATTTAAACATCATATACTGAGCCATTTTGCATGTCATGAGAATATCTCAGATTTTTTAAAAGTCAGACTCAATCCATGCATGCAAAACCTTATTTCTAAACCTTATGGAAAATAGGAATATAAACCAAAAAAAGGGCCACAAGTAAGTATACTTACTTGGTCAGCTTCATATCGTCGATAAGGAAGAATCAACTGCAATAAGCAACAAAATATTTTTGAGAAGTTAGCCATCTTCTAAGAAGAGGATCATGTCACCTCATAAACTGTAAATATCTAATAACTAATAAATATGATAATTGTTTGTGAAACAAGAGGCTACCAGTTGATAATAGGCATATCAGTTAACAACGTAAAAAAAATTCAAGTAAAACATACTCAGATAGTACACTATTTCAAATAATTTTGCTTGGACTAATATACAGAATGCTTAGATTTCTTGCAGATGGTACATGTTTTGATAAAAAATTTTGTTTGTGGGTTGTTTCTAGTAATGAGATTCTTTTCACTTTCAAGTGAAAATTTGTCAATGTGTTTATCCCTCTTCAGTCATGATGTTTATTAATTCTCGTATGCTCTCTTAGCCTATTTCATTTGGTTACTGAAGTACTAGACTAGAGAGCATATAACAATCAATAACATCATGACTGAAGAGTGATAAACAAGAGCCATTGAAAAATGCATTTTCAGTAGAACTGGGTTATTTTTATGAACAGAGCATATAGTCAAAACGTCCTGATGAAGCTTACTGTTTTCTCGCCTGAAGGACTAATATATTCAACATGGAAGCCAATATCCTGTAAACATGTTTAGATCTGTCAGAATCATGAAAGACTATCATTGGGTACTGAAGTGTTTGAAGACTTGCACACCCTCTAGGTAAAGCGACAGGCATTCTGCAGTACGAGCATTTTTATTTGGTAGCTAATATACAAGGTCATGTGACATTATCAGAGTTATAATAAGGACTCCAAGGTGTGATATCACTGGTCATACAATGCTCTAGGCTATTATATTTTTCATTCATTTGAATATCTGATTTCTTATAATCCCTTAAGCATAACTACTATATATAGCAATTGGCATGGAGTAAACAAACAAAGTAACAAGTGGTAACTAAACATTAAAGCCCCCTCAATACCAAAAGGAGATTCTATGTATTGTCAGAAAAATAAAATAGATTATAGTATCATCTTCAGTTTAGGAGAGTAGGGCACATAATAGATAATATTATAATAAGATCATCTTCTGTCTTTGAAAGTAGGGAATCAGTGTAGTACCAGCACCATACTGAGGGCCCCTTGTTGTAAGGAGAAGTCCCATGCGATGTATGAGTTTACAGCTTCAACACTCAAAATAACCTGATCAATATGAATGAAAAAAGTGAAGAAACTTAAAACCATCTAAGTAATAAAATATCAATCATCAAAAAAATTCAAATATCAGTTCCAACATATGATATAGTTAATGGTATGCATGTGTCGACACAAGAAGCACATTTATCTTATAAACTAAAAAATAACAGAATAATTCAGTCCAAATAGACCAGTACCTCATGTGTCTTTCCAGCTGGAATAATGGTCTCTTTGTATTCATCGCTTTTCCTACAAGAAGAACCAGCACAAAAAGAAAAAAAGAATCAGCTCAGCAAAGTTCTCTGTTACTTCTTAGTATTAAGCTGAAATGTAAAAAGAGTAATTTGATGTGATCACTGTATAAAGGAGAATATACCTTTGATCTGCAGCACCTGCATCCTCAGCGGATATAAAAAACGGTGCATTCACAAAGACCTCACTGTAAAAGTCCAGAGCATTTGACACATCAATTGGATTAAAGAAAAACTAAAGTTTGTACCCCCTGTGCTCATAAGTGCCATTTTGTGTTGCAGTCAACACATCTAAATTTGACCATCAATCTCTTTGAAACATTTTGTGCCAACTTTGATAAAAATGGTATATCTAATTTTTTCAATAGTAATTTTCTACATATATCTCATGCTTGTAATTAGTGGTCATAGTAGTGTGTATTGGTGACTGTGTCATGTCCGAAATGACACATATTTGTGACCAGAGGGAGTATATAACAAATATGTAAATTTAGCTAGACATGGTGAAGAGAAAACTGAAGGATAGACATTGTATCTTATTGGGAAATATCCATTATACCACCAAAACTGTTCTGCTTGTCAACAGAACCCCCTGGATAAACTTCATCTCATTTTATTATATTCAATGCTGAAATTGTAAGTACCCTATGAATTTAAGGAACTTCTCAAACTCCTCTGTGTAGATCACCACAGCTTGCTGCAACACAGCAATATCATCCTTCTCTCTGTATATTCAAAAACAAAAATAACTAGGAATTAGAATGATCCTTCATAAAACCGATCTAGTCCCTGCAGTATTTTATATATACTCTTATTAGAAAGCTCACATTTTTCTCTGTCCATAGCGTGCCAAAGAGACATGAAGATACAGCCGAATAGCAAGCACCAGTTTTGTAAGGGTGTACAATGCTGGCCCATAACGTTCTCTTTGCTCTTCCATAGGCCTAAAAAGAAATTTTGAGTTTAAAGAAAATGCAATTGCGTCAAATCATGCATCCAGTTACTTCACGAGAACATATGAAATATGCAGGGTTCTATATATGTCCATTCCAAACTTTTAATGAAAGACACACAAACATACCCATTATCATCATTTATTTGTCGAATGAAGTCTAATAAAACCTGTGGTAGAAGAAACCCGGTGTCAAATTATGCCACTCTTCAAGAAAAAATGGTAAAGAGGCACATTATATATTTGAGGTATCTCATTTTGATAAAGTCATGAAAATAATGGACATTCCAGATATCAATAGCAAAAAGATCAATCTTTTATACAAAGTAAAAAGAAACAACTTCATGGTGAATATGGTGATAATAAGTCCAAAAAATTAACTAACCTGTGGAACACCAACCAAATACCTAACAAGAGTCTTATATACACCTGTTGCCGAACCAAGTTGTGCCAATTGCACCCGCCTACAGATTGATTATGGAACCAAGTTGTTAACAAATATAGGTCGACTGCTAAAAGAAAGTAAATAGTTAAGTAACCTGTCCATTTGTTGTTTCCATAGCAGAGCATATCGGTCACGAATGCTTCCACCAGCACTAACTAAAGCATCAACCTCCGCTTGCTTATTTCTCTCTGAGCGTTCTCGCTGTTGCCTGATTAGAGTACCACGGAAATCTTGGGGCATGTATGTCATGACTGCACACATATTATAAATAATTGTCAATAATCATGAATGCAGTAGAGGTATACTAGTACCTGAAAAAGGATTTGTGGAACTGAAGTATGAACTATCAATATTGTTATGCTCAAATTTGTAGTCATCAAATCACAAAACATCCTGTATATTTAAAACAAATGGAAAATACCCCACTTCAGTATTTGAAAAAGAAAACACTACATCTTATTCATTAGGGACATGTGGGAACTGGGAACATCACATAACAAAAGTGCATTTGAGAATGGATTAAATTAGCAATTGGTCAGAAGAGATCCAGATCACATGTTCCTATTATACTGGGACTCAATTCATACAATGAATAAGCACAATGACATCAATTGTTTAATCAAGATGCAATATTCAATTTCTTATTGATGATGCAATATTTATAACTAACTATACTAAGTATTCACATTCATTTTGTTATTTATGCAAAATGCATCAAAGTAAATAAAAAAACACAGTATGAAAATCAACCTGTATTAAACACATTGTCAGCATTCTTCAACTGAAACTGTTCTAACTTCTTCAACATGTCCTTCAATTTGGTTTCAATATCATCAAGCGTAGAAGCTATCTCGGCGTCTTCTGCACTGGACTTCTGTTGAAGCTGATTGCATGTGGATAATAACTGTCAACTTTTGAAAGAAAACACAGAACCTGTACTTGCACAAAGGTAAAGAGCTAAACTTACTGCCACAGGATGATGAGATTTATTGAGCAAAAATAGAATTTCTTCCATTTGTTCTCGGTTCTTCCACATATTCTCATCAATTTTGTGGGCAGGTATGCCAGCTGCTTCTTGTTCCAAGAGTTCCTCATCTTCCACATGCAAAACGATGGAAGAATTACATCAAAAAATGTCTTTATTTAAAAAAATGATTTACAAAATTCTTAAAGCTCCAGAGACTGCTTCCACTAGTGTTTTGTCCAAGCATGTCAATACTAATTAGAGTGTAAGTTCAAGAAAGATCACGCTTGTTCCTTCCCAAGAAAAAAAAATATTTGTCTTCATCTTCCACTGTAATACTGCTTGTCAAAATTATATGTGCACTTTCAAAGTAACCTTTACATGGGAGTAGTAAGTGTTGGAATATCAACAAAGAGCTATATGTGCACTTTCAAAGTAATCTTTCGACAGGATCCTATTGATGTTAGCAATCCACTGACCAAAACCATAATATTAGGCTATCGGTCTCATGTGAACACTTTCCTTCAGTTATTTTGTCTTTACTTTTATTTTTGTTGCAGTCTACATTCTTTTAACTTACCTTCCTCTCTGCTGCTTCCCTTTGCTATTTCTTATGAATTTCATTGCTATTTTAGTATTTTACTAAAGGATTTGCTGCTCCTTTTGTTTCTTCTGGTTAACCCTTTTCAACCATAATTATTTGGTCGATGCTAGCACAACATTTAATTAAATACATAAGAGTGTTGTCCTGAGGCACACTCAACTCTCAAGCAACAATCATGATAGGAATTTTTCATCATAAACTGATCATTGTCCGGAGCAGACCAAGAGCCTGAGGAAAATTACTGGCTTAGCGTCTGTTGTACAATTTCCACTATTCACATAATCCCAAAAAAGATCTGAGTTTCTACAAAATCCATAAACCACAGGAGATCAACTTCTTCCCATTCAGAATTCAGCTATATTGATTGCAGTTGAACGATAAAAACAAGTACCATTCTACCTGCTAAACACCAACTATGGTACTTAGTCATCTCCTAAACTGATATGGGAAGTCCACAAGCAGTTGGGTGCAGCACAAGCAGCAGCAAGGCTAACCATGGCTGAAGTAAGGGGCAACAAAGGAGGAGTCTGGAAGTTAACATGTACACTCAAGCTTCAGTTTGTCCAATCAAATATACGAACACCCAGAACACACAACAAACTTATTTTCATCACCCATTTGATGAAGGGAAGTTGGCAACGTTATAATCTTATGACTATCGACAAACAAGATTCTTTGTCACATTGAGCACCTGGATTAAAGCAGGACTAGCAAGTTTAAATTGAGAATGGTTTGGACCAGAGACAACTACATTATCGAGGCTGAAGCTGCTCAGCCAAGAGAAACAGCTGTAACTGCAACCATAAGAACCCCAAAGTCTGCTTCTGGTGTAACTAATGACATGGCAGCAATAGTATGATCAACCAAACTAGAACTTGCATTGATTGTGACAGACAACTCACTAAACGTACATCGGATCACAGTTTCTCAACAACGAGAATTAAACTCATTTTTTTAAATCATTCACAAATCAATTCAAGCGAACAGCTACAAAATTCGGCAAAAGCACGCAGGAGGCTGGAAAAAAATTATGGAGAAGGATCTTTCCTACATCTTTACCACTAGAAAAGAAGCAACCTTCAGCTGATTTCAGCAACATGGCTCGCTAGCCCGCACCTGATCCACAAAGCTACACGCCTCTAGAGACAAACACTGAATTTCTAGGATGCCGTAAGCAGCTACCAACCAACATCCGCCACGAACCTATCCAAACAGTTTCTACCCCCAAAAAATTCGAATCGCGCGGAGAGATCAAATGTCCGCCACCGCCGCCAGGAGAGCAAGCGAGCAGCGGATCGCGGCTGGACAGCGGAACCAGCGAGGAAGGCGGCGCTCACCAGGAGTGGTGGGGGCGACGGCGACGACGTCGGCAGAGAGCGCGCGGAGGCGGGCGGCGAGGTCGACGACGGCGTCGGGGAGCGGGGGCAGCGGGTACTTGTCGTAGTAGCGGGAGAGGTAGGCCCGCGTGATGGGCACCATGCCCTCCGTCGTGGCCATATCGCGCCGGCGAGGCGCGTCGGCGGCGGCGTCCGGGGAAGGAAGTGGAGGAGGGCGGTGGCGTGGGAGAAGGGGAAGGAACGGGCACGTGAAATGGACGTGCCGCTCGCTGCTGCAGTTGGGGAAGAGGGTGGTGCAGTCACCGGAAGGTGGGGTTTATGTTTAAGTCTCGCAAAAAGAGCAGCGCACCTGCCGGTGGTTGCTGCCTCGCTGGACCGCTGGCGCTGGGGCCTGGGGAGTGGGAAGGCTTTTTTAAATTTTGATCCGTATCTTTGAAAGAATCAAATATTCACCGTCCTACATTGATTTTTGGAACTTACCGTTCCATCCCCTTTAAATTCGCACTAGAGTAATTTCCTCTTTTATATTATTCTTTTAATTGCTTGAGAGCTATGGGGCTGACCGGGATTAAAATCAAAGCGTAGCTTCTTGCTTCTGTCGGAGTATTCGCCCTTTTTTTCTTATCGTCGTTTACTATTTAAGTATTTGTGTCATAAATCTTGTTTAAGATATCAGTTTAAATAAATAAACATAAAAAAATATATTTTATTTTTTTAGTAATATAAAAATATATGACAATCTTTAATACTTTATTCATCCCAAAATTATTGTTGTCATTGATTTTTTTTGCTATTTTTGACCATTTATCTTATTTAAAAAATTTCAAAACTATTATATATTTTCTCATAATTTTTATCACTTGATAAAATTTAAATATAATTTATAGCTTTTCATATTTGAATAAATATTTTAAATAAAACAAATGATCAAAGTTAACAAAAAAATCAATAACAACAATAATTTTGAAACAGAGGGAGTATATTTTAAATAAATTAAATAGTTAAATAGAATTTTAAAAATACCCTATGATGATAATTTAAGAGCAAAGCGAGTACATTTTAATAGAACTTGTTTTGATATTGTTCATATATAACATAAGGTAACTGAGGACAAGTATAATTGTGTTATTTTATAGACCGTCTCATGCATAACATGCAATCTTAAAATTTAGACTAACTATAAATAGAAATATTTATAAGTTGCATGATAACTACAACTCATAAAATGATGAAAGTCGTTTTGTACTTTTTACTTCGTAAATCATCTGTCTTTTTCTCTTACCAACCCTTTTCTTTCTCTTCCACATCCTCAAATCCTACTCCCTCCGTTCTAAAATTATTAAAGCCATTGTTAATGTTCAGAAAATTTTACTTGCATAACTTCTGAACACATGTTGTCGCCATTGTTAATGGAAACCCACTTGAATGGGGCTTTTGATAATGTTCAGAAAATAAAGAATAACTTCGCGGTCGGCCATGCTTCTACTTGCATCACTTTGGTGTGTTCAGATATTCAGATGGGAACACGAAGAGTGTGACAAACACAAATGATTTAATGTGTAGATTCTAGATCTAATAGTTATTCGTAGCCTGATTTTACTCATATAAGTAAATTTGAAAATAAAAGTTAGACATGGTTGGTTTTCGGCATCTATCTTGTAGCCCCCGTGACTTGAACTGCACGCGCGTCCCTGTAGCATGCCACCGAGCTATTTTCACTTAGAATTTAATTTTATGACATGGTTGTGTGATTGATTCTTCTGCTTCGAAATATAGTGTACAGCTGATACAGGAAGGATTTGCTTCTATCACCGAATTTTGAGCAGCATGGATAGCATACGGAACCGCCACGTACGTTCTAGCTGACGTGGTGCCCTCCGGTTGCAAGGCGTGGCTCGTTTGCTACCACTCATGGCCGAGTCGGTCCGTGTCTGGGCCTCTTCGCCTCGCGACATGGTTGATTGGCCTGCTAACCCAGCCCATGCTTTTGGCCGGCCATCCATGACCAGGGCAGTCGATTGTCGACTTGAGGCTGCGCCTCATCTCCACTTAGGGCTGAAAACGGTCGAAAAAACACCTCTCTCATTTTTACTTTCACATTTGTATCACCGAACGGAAATGAAAATGGGAAAGGCAGTAACAAAAACGAACGGGATACTTTCGGACATCAGAAAAAACCGGAACAATAAAAAATGTATCGGTAATGGTCGATAACCACTAATCAAGACAGGATATAAGTCTCAAGTTCTTAAAAATATAAGTATGTAGTTTTAACACAACAATATTAATGAGCTCATATTAGTCTCAAATTCATAGAACAATGCTAAATAGTATAAAGCAAAATACAGATCACAGCCGAGAGGGATGCCATTATCCATCTCTAAGGTTGAGCAACATGCAAAGTCATTTAGTTTCATATATTAATTAATTTCCTTTTCCTTTTCTGATTTTAGACAATCGAAATGACCATTGTCCCTCGTGACCAAATAGATTGACGTACTGGTCTCTCTTTCTCTCTCATGGATGACACATCACATTGTCCACTGGCTTGTACACCTTGTGTTATTGGGTGTCCACAGATGTTCGCGCATGAAGCAAACATCCTCTTCAACCTGGGTATAAGTGGGAAGTGCCTCGATCAAAACCTTATGAGGAACACGTCTATCACTATCGTTGTCTTGCCATCTTGATTCTTTGCATATGTTGCACTCGTCATCTTTAGCATAGTCTCCCCGAAATAACATACAATTATTCTTGCACACATCGATTTTGTCATACCCAAGCCCAGATCACGAAGATATTTCTTGGCGTCATTGTATGATTTGGATAACTTGCTCCGAGGGAATGATAAACACAAGAGACCCAATATTGCATCAAATGCTGTAGCACTAATTTTAAAGCGGACTTGATCCGGAGCAACCTCACTATGAAAAAGAATCTACTGTACGTAGAGCTTGGAGACAATGATGTTGTCAAGTCCTTCACCAATTTGGAAAACGACTTTGACTCTTCACTTTCATCCTCCTCCTTTGTGACTGTGTACAAATCTACCAACAATTCCATGTCTGCATGATCACTGTCATCTTCCTCTTCCTCATCTTCCATCCCAGCAGCAGCAGCACCTTGTCCATAATTGGCATCATCCAGATGCATCCCCATGCTCTGTGCATCCTAAACAACATCAACGTCTTATGTTTCACCATGTAGTAACCACTTTGTGTATGTAGCTGACATCCTAGAATAAAGAAGGTGGATATTGACTTTATTCTGTGACAAATCATACAGGTTGAAATAGCGGCGGCAAGGACATTTTATCAACTCATCCTGTCTAAACTTCGTCCCAACAAAATGCATAAATTCCACAACCCCATGTATGTGCGTCGTTGAACATTTGGGCCTTAGGACCCAACTTAGCGACCTAAAATTCAAGTGTGATGAACAAAAAAAATGAAGTGTTAACTTCGGTCATCGAATCTGTGATGCATTGTAGTGGAATCTAGAGATTGCAAGTTACTGTCATTGCAGTCGAAGTTGCGAACGCCTGAAGGAAGTCTAGGTCATCGACCAGTACCGTGCTCCATCGTACGCCGACGCCTGGTAGGGGGAGAGGGTCAGGCCAACGGGATCGACTGTGATCCCTCCGCCGCCGCCTAGTAGGGGGGAGAGGGTCAGGCCAATAGCGTCGACCGAGATCCCTCCACCGCCGCCGCCTAGAGAGAGGGTCAGGCCAACGGGATCGACTGTGATCTTTCCACCGCCGCCGTCGATAGGGGAGAGCGGGTCAGGCGAACATGATCAAATTTTATATCGCTTTGTATTAGTGAAGGCGTCATTCGTAGCCCATGAAATTCGTTTTGTTTCTAGAGAGGCGTGTTTTTATAATACGTTTTCATACTTCCTAATTATCAATTATTTTCTATCTCATAGAATATATCGATTCATGCAATGCAATTTCATGAGAACATGTACTACATACTCCACCAGGTTTAGTAAATGTTTTGAATTTTTTTTTGATAAATTTCATCTCAAGTGGATGTTTTGAATTTCTATTTATGTGATGCCTATAATATGACGTGCACATGGAGAAAAATATCCTAAAAATTTCTAAACATTTAATGTAGCTTGAGATACATATGTTTCACCTCTACATCAAGTTATAGCTATAGAGCCATGTTTTTTTGCAAGATACAAAAAAACAAGAAAATGACTGATTTTCCTATATTTCACACATTTTTATCTCCCAAGGTACAATGAATTGTATGTTCTAATTTGGTACAGGTAGTTTACATGATCCAATACATATGTACAAATTTTGTTACACTTTTTGGAAACTTTTAACATTGCATATTTTTTGAAACCTAAGAGTGATCTTCAAGTGATATGGAGTATGGAAGCATCTTCACACTAAACGGAACACACATAAGTTTCAATTATTGTAAACATCTATGTAGTATCCTAACATGTTCAAGTGCATAAGATTTGTATGTTCGCAAAATTTAGTAACCAAAAACATTTTTGAGTGATATATGCAAAAAAATTTTCATGGTGATGAATATTAACGTTAACTAGTTTACAGATTTGAATTATCTTATCATAATAAAAAAGATGCATGACGATTTTGGAGGAATTTAGAAACAAAAATCAACTCATTTGGACCTTATATGACGAATCAATACGTGTTTTAGTTGTTAATTGCGAATCAAAAATAGAAACATACTATCTATCAAGAACTGGGAAGAACTGGAGATGAACTCGGACACTGCATGACATGTGGGTCCAACAGGCGTCGGGCGCCAACCCGCTCGCCGAAATTTTGAGCCTCCGAAATTTTGAATGTGAAAGGTCAGTAATACCACTGACTCCAAATTTTTTTATTGTGAGTACTCAAGGGCATAACTGCCAACTCATACTGTGCCGTCTCAGTCCAATATATTCCCTCCACTCACCCCGAAAAATCAACTCATTTCTCCTCCTCCTCCACGCCGTCACCCCGGATCTCCCTCACACAATCGACCCACACCAGATCTTCGCCTTCTCCTCCTCGTTCTCCTCCATGCCACCGCCCTAGATATCCTCCATGTCATCTTTGTCGTCCTCAACCTCTCCGACGTCGTTGCCCCGCATCGGATCTCATCATCTTCGTCGTCTGCGACCTCTACGACACCGTCACCGCGCACTGGACCTCCTCCTCGTCCTTGAACTTGTCCATGCCGTCACCGCGCACCAGATCTCATCATCGTCGTCGTCACCCTCGTCCACACCATCACCGTTGTCCCACACCAGATCCGGTCATCTTCGTCGTCCTCGCCCTCGTCCGCCCCGTCGCCCCACACCGGATATCCGCCTCCTCCTCCGCGGCCTCGTCCACACCATCGCCTCACACCGTTTCTCCTTCTCTTCATCGTTGACTTCGTCCACGTCATTGAGGCGCACCGGGTCTGCTACTACTATCTTATCTGCTACCTCGCCACGCCGGATGCGAAGACGCGGACGTGGATGACGAGGACGCCATGGACGCCGTATTGGGCAAGGTACGATGAATAGGACTAAAGATATTATAGGGTTACAGATTGTTGACTTATTAGTTGTAGTAGTGCCAGCAGTTTAGTTTAGTACCGTCTAACACAAAAAATTTGTTGCCAACTTTAAGATCACTAATTATGAGTGGGAGTGTGAGGCCAATGTCAAGGTTAATCTTAAAAGAATGGTTGATTTGGGGCTTTTTGAATTAGCGGCATCTCTCAGACCATCCTCAAATCTATTATCGGAAGGATCTGATAAATCAGATTACCTCCCTGAAGCTAAAGAAAATATTCAGGGGGGGGGGGGTGTTGATATAGACTTAGAGGTGGAGAAGCCCCAAACTCTGCCAATTGAGGTAGATGTTTTGCTTATTCTAGTGGTGGTGGGAAAAGTAGATTTCTTCAGTGTTACTAGGATGTATTATTGTTGTATGACACATTGTCATTAGCATGCATCACTATTGAATAACACACTTTTAACAAATATTCTTTTCCTACAACAGGCTCCTCCTGTACAAACTACGTGCCACAAGGTCCATGCAAGAAGGTCGAATGGCAATGTCGACATGCATGGTCCTAGAGGGACTTGAATGAGGCCAGCCAACCCATCACAAGCCGTTGGTAGTGTCAGCAAGGTCCTCCAAAAGACTGCATGTAAGTCTGACAAGCATTTCATACATTGTGTATGTGTGTTGTCGAAGATGTCCATTGCAATTGTTCCTCTTCTCATTTAATTTTCAGTCTTTGACACTGTCGGTAAACTATTTTCCTCTCTAATTTGCAATCTTCTATGGAGACTATGCAGGAAGAGACTCCTACTGATGGGGAGCCATCACTGCTTGGTGGTGCTGAGGTTGTCTTGATGGTTCTGTCCCAGAGCAGCCACACCAGCACTGTGGCAAGGAATGTTGGTATATCACTGAACCATCATGAGACAGAGGCTGAACGGGAGCTTCGTGAGCAACTTGCTGCTGAAAAAGATAGGGTGGCTTCTCTTGCCATGGAAGTGGATGCACTGAAGAAGAAGGCCGAAGTTGCTGCTGAAAAGCTGAAGAAGGCACGACCGGAGTTGCATGAGTGTCACAAGATGACAGAAGAGAACAGTGCTCTCCTTCGGCAAATCCTCATTTTCAGAGCTGCTGGTAACTCCTCTCAACCTACAGTTGCCCCTTGATGATTTGTTGGATTGTTGTTCATACCAAAAACTTAAGTTCTATGATGATCTGTGAAGAACTCTGATGTATTCTGATGCACAATGTGTAAGTGATTTTATGATGAGTGAACTATGAAATAATGTGTATGTGATTCTGATGCATCCTGAAATGATGCTCATGTGATTCTGTTGATGTTTCTCTATGATTCTATGAATGTTTCCTTCTATGATTTTGTTGATGGAAATGCTGTTGTTTCTGTCAATTTGAGAGCCAAAACGTGGTGCTGTGGGAAACACGCACGAGGTCTAGTCGCAACTGGACACGTGGTGGCTTCACGATGTAACTGTTGACGCGAAAATCACACGTGCAACCTGAGAGATCTGCTTAACTCTAGTATAAACAAGAAAACACACTAGGACCGGCCCAAATTTCGGAGCCAACAGTAACACACGACAAACCAGAAAACATACACATGGTGCATTTAGCGCAAAACATGTGTCAACCTATGAAACCGAAACATGGTTCCCTGAGAACGAACGAGACACGTGGTGAGCTAGGAACAAGAAACATGGCCAACTAAGAAACAGACACATGTCGCTCTAGAAGAAGGACACGTGGAGCTCTATGAACAGGACATGTGGGGCACCACCAAGATGACACGCGACGCCTTAAGAAGGTGGCACGTGGCGTCTTCAAAATAAACACGTGCCGCCTTGGTAACGTGCCACGTGGCCACCTCGGCTAGTGACGCGCGACGCTATTCGGAGGCGACATGTGGCGCTTGTGAAAGGGGACGCGTGGCACTCCTAATAAGCGACACATGACGCTCTGCATGGACGACACGTGGCCCTCGCCATGTAGAGTTGCCACCTCATCCGCCAGCGTGGCCAGTGCCATGTGGGCTTGTCACGTCGATGTAAAGGTGGCGTGGAGCCTCTTCAATAACGTTTTTCTTCACTGTCATAGAAGTGAAATCAGTTCTATGACGCGAAATGGTTTTATCGTAAAAGGGTAGTCGTCTATAATGAATATGATGATTCATCATGGTAGGTCTCCTATGATGGCAAGTCTATGATGAACCCAAATTTGTTATAAAGTCGTCACAGAAAACCTTCTATGATGAAATTTTGCTCTATTATGACAAAATTAGAACATTATTGGTGTTCACATTACTACTAGTGAGGTGATGGTGGCGGGTGGATGGGTTCCTGGGTGGGGTGGCCAATTAGGGAGTCGAGCACTCGAGCTAGGGTTGGAGTAGGACAGTGGGGAAGTTAGACTGGGCTGGGCCAAGATTTGGCCTCTGGGCTAAAACCGTGAAAGGCAAAAAACGGGATTTTTCGGCTGAAAACGGTATCCCGTCTAAACGGACGGAAAAATCCCAAACCATTTCGGATCCCATTTATATTTTTGCACATCCCTTTTTTGTTCGTTTTTAGTATCCCGTCTTTTTTTCCAAAAATACAAAAATGGGACTGTTAATTCGAAAAACTATAGCCGGACGTACGGGATTTGTCCGCACCGTTTTCAGCCCTATCTCCACTGGACCTCCCTTCGAGAACCATGGCCGACCACGACAAAGACAGCTAGTGAGAGACCTTGTGGATCTGGAGCGAGTCTATGGCCTCCTCTGGCTGGGTCGAGCAGATGGTGCCAATTGCCGAACAATCATATCTTGTGAGCTGTTGCATACAAAAAAAATGACACAAGTAGCTGGATGAAGAGATGATTTTGCAACGTAGCATATAGATTTTGCGGCCATAGGTTTTATGCGGCGGCCTTTATCCGAGTCGTTCTTGCGTTATATGGAAACTAGCAAAGTGCCTGTATATTGCTACGGGTTTTAAAAAATAGGGTAAAATGCATCGAAGGTTCTTAAACTATTTAGAAATGGCTATCTAGATCCACAAGCTCTCAAAGTGATCATCTGGGTTCCTAAATTATTTTCGGATGGTCATTTAGATCTATAAATTTATAGTGATCCCTTAGGTTCACGATCTATTTGTTTTATGTCAATCAGATCCACACCACCACCTGACAGTCGCTCTCCATGCACAATGCCATCGCCCAGCCGCTCTCCACGCGTGACAACCAAACAAATGCATATTTTTGTGTAACTTATTATCTACTGAACATTGTGAAACATATAAATTTTCATTGTCACCCACAAAAGTGTGGAACCGATGGCAATGCAAAATCTCCTTGATTTCTCTTTGTGCATTACCTGATTGGACCCCAGAATTGGTTGGCGATTTCACCTTCGTGTATATTGGTAGCCTAACGTATGAAGGAAAAATAAAATGTTACAAAATATTGCATCCTATTAGCTCTGATCTCTCTTTTTTTTTTGTGAGAAAGAGAGAACTTTATTGATCACCCAATGTAAGAATTACAATCTTGAGAGATCAAGTACTCGATGCAGCGGGGAACCTACGCACGCCACATAGCAATGATTACAAAGTACATACTTTTCAATTTACTATATTTACCAAAATGCCCATTTACGGAGCTTGTCATCAAACTTTTTGACAAAAGTTTTTCAACAAAACTTTTTTATCAAACTTTTCAGTAAGAAACTTTTTGATATAACTTTTCAATAAAGTTTACGAATAAACTTTTTTTATCTTGGGAAAGTTTTTCATCCTGGCAGGCCCATACATAGTGAGAACCACATGCGGTGAGACCCATGTGGTGTGGGCCTGGCCTATGGTGGACCCACCGTGGCCCTGCGTGGTGGGTCTATGAGCTAATAGGGTCCACAGTGGGCCTCGATCGAAAAGTTTGCGAAAAAGTTTGATTAAAAAGTTGTATAAAAAAAGTTTTGTCAAAAGTTTGTCATGTAAAAGTAGTTTCGATAAAAAGTTTTGAACAAAATTTTTTGTCAAAAAATTTCTTTAAAAAGAAAGTCTGTGGGGTTCCTCTGATCGCTGCCGTCCGCAAGCAGCTGAAGCTGCGGACGCGCGCACAGCAGGAATTCCGATCGTCCATCGCCCCCAATTATTCCTTGCTCAAATTGTTCTTCCACGAAAGACTTCTTGCATGTGTAAGGCCGCGACTATCGCACAACGGAACGCGTGACTCCTACTTCGCCCACCACGTTTCTCTAATTCGGTCATTTTCAACCTCCGAGCATGCCGACCGCCACTCTTCCGCGCCGTACTCTCCTACCGCTAGCCTCATCCACCGCCGGACTGCCACCCCTGGCTTCGACGCTACGCTCCGTTGGTCGAGCCCGCCATCGCGCTCCGCAACCACCGCCAGCAATAACCCTTACTGGAGTGTCTGATAACCTGGCGCATCGCTGCATCCACCTCTCTTACCGGTCGTCGTGCGCCATGGAGACTGTTCGCCTTCTGCACGGTTATACTTCTCATGTCGTGGCGCAGGCCAACAGCGAGCCCACGGGCTGCAGCGACATGGTTAGACGCGCTGTTACTATAAACATTATTATAATGATCAAACTCTAAGGGTCAAAACAGTAGTTCAATTAGCGTTGATGCGCACATGCTTCTAGTTTCTATAGTCAAGGCCTTATTAATATAAAAAATATCATATTATCATATACTCTAATATAATCATTGATTTAAAAGAGGTCAAAACAGTATTTTAATCAGTGTTGATGCGGACATGCTTTCAATTTCTATAGTCAAGGCCTTATTAATAAAAAAATATCATAATATCGTACTCTAATATAATCATTGATTTAAAAGAGGACAAAACAGTATTTTAATCAGCGTTGATGCGGACATGCTTTCAATTTCTATAGTCCAAGTCTTTATTAATTAATACAAACAATATCATTACGTGTGGACAGTGGACGTTTGGATACAGGGAGCATATTTTGTTTTGTACACAATACGTCAACTCGAGTCAACCGCATTGACGAAGTTTTAGCACGCAACGAAAATAACCTAGCGCCAAAATCCGTCGGCTCCAGCCCTCCATATCCCCACGATAGGAAACAACTGCTCCACCTCTATCTAGTTTTTCGCCTTCCATCGAATCAATCTGCTGGAGGGCCCATGATCGTCTTCCATTGATCGGAGGGGGCGTCGATCTAGCTGCTGGAGGGCATCCACCTGCGGCGGCACCCAGCTCCCGCCGCGCCAGTACCGCTTCTAACGCTCATTGGTTCGTCTTCATCACCAGGTACTCCTCCAGCACCTCTCCGTGTTGCAACAGAACCAGTTGCCCTCGTCCATTGGTTTCCTGTTTGCCGTGCGCAGTTTGTGTTTGTGTGATCTACTTTTTTATTTCTGTATTTTGATGGCCGATAATTGATAGTATTTAGTTGGTCAGTTCATTGAATCTATGAAATCTGCAATTTCATATTTAGGTTGAGTACCATGGGTGAGGATCGTAGTTGGATGTATAAGGAGCGTAAAGGCAGCTTGTTTACTTCAGCTTGGAAAACTGGTTTGGACGCTTTTCTGGACCATGCCTTTTCATTGCCCGAAGTAGTCCTAGATGGAACATCTAAATGCCCTACTAAGTGTGATTGCCGCCATAAACGTAAAAGGGATGAAATGTCGATACATTTATGTCGTAATGGTTTCCAGTTGGGATATGAGAGATGGACTAACCATGGGGAAAATCAATTAGAATGTGATTCTGAGCGTGGCTTTCTAGTAGTGGTGCATTGTACATCCTGTTATGTTTTTCTCTCCAGAGTTCAATAAGACCTTGCTTTTACACGCAGAATCTGCCTTGTATCATGAATTTTCCTCTTCAATTGTCCTGCTTCATTTCAGATTTATGGATGAAGGTTGGAGCTTCGTGTTGTGCAGCTCTCACCTAGGAGGAAGAGACAACCGCATAATCTTTCTACAATTAGCTATTCATCATATAATTACACAGCAAGTGGCAGAGGGCAGAACGTATCTCTCTATTACCAGGATCGATAGCATTCAGCTGAAGTATAGAACATCCACGAGACCATGACCCACCAAACTGATCACCTTTGAATTTACTCCGCCGTACATGCTACCCAGCACATCGCAAGTGAATCTGCCGTTGTATGCTCGACTTGATGCGTCATTCAAAGCAACCCATCCTCTTGATGAGCGTGTTGAGTGTATGTATGTACATACACATAATGTGACAATGATTGTGCAAGAGGAAGAGTGAAAGGGTATGATCTAACTACTAATATGTTAGTTGAGAGAAGCGAAAAGAAACCAGAACTTTTTTTTAATGTTGCAGCCAAGAAGCATCAGAAAAGTAAGTGAATGAAAGAAACAAGTGCATCAAATCAATGAACGAAGGTAACCAAGCAGGGAGGCAGGAAGCAACAACGAAGGGAAGGGAAGAAATTATGCAGCAGTGCCACGGCAGTGCGTGGTGACGTTGAGCGCAGGAAGAGTGCGGATGGTCTCGACCACACCCAGCTTATTAAGGAAAAACCAAATCAGAAAAAAGTCAAATTCTTGGCAGATGTTGAACTCTGCGCCACGGCAAACCTCACTGTTGAGTTATCGACGATCGCAGGCACGTAGATCGAAGTAGAAAACAAAACTAAAAGCAACAAGAATAGAGGAGACGAAATTCTTTATTGAATAATTTTGGCGAAATTACAAAGGGATGTCTCCTCAACTATTTATAAGGGGGAAACCCTACTTCGTGTTGGGCCCCAATTTGATAACGAGACCACATGGGCCAGGAGTCCTTCTTGTAGAAGGTGGATCTGGTCCAATAAGAGTTTTATAACACTCCCCCTTGGGCTCTTTATCACGATAAATATGCCTCATAAAAACTCCTTAAAAACCCAGTAGAAAAAATAGAGAAAAGAGCACATACTACCGTTACTTGTGTTGCACACACTACCTTATCAAAAACCTCAATGAGAAAACTTCATATGAAAAACTCATAAAGAAAAAAGAGTACAATGCTATAATCTTCGTGATTAATAATTATCGATCTTCATAAACGATATGCATTATCTTCGAGATAATACTTTAATTCAGGAATGTGATGTACTTAGGGAAGTTCTCCCCCTATTCCAAGCACTTCTTTAAGTCTGTCATGTCAATACCACATCGACACCTTTTAAAAGTGTAAACCGGTAATGCATTTGTGAATATATCTGCATGATTATCACAATATCGGACATGAGTTACCAAAATCTCTTCCTTCTCTTACAATTCATGCGTATGGAAGAATTTTGGATAACATATGCTTAACATGTTCGACTTTATATATCCCGATTGTATTTGTGCAATACAAGCTCTATTATCTTCATAGATAATTCTAGGGGATGGAGTGTGCGTCACTCCATAAGACTCCAATATATGACTTGACATTCTCCTGAGCCAGGTACATTTCTTGACAGCTTCAAATATTGCGATGATCTCATAGTGATTTGTTGATCTAGCAACTATCAAGTGTTTTGTCGACAGATTTACTTCTACATTCTTTTGAAAGTAATATGAGATCTTCAATTCCTCTCGGATACCGTTGGATTTGCTTGTTTCCATTCCAATGTCACATGCTCAATGTCAATTTATATCTTGCTAGTAGATGCATTATCTCGTCAAAAACCTTACGTGAGAAACTCACAAAGGAAAAATTACAATACATAACCTTCATAAGTATGAGAACTGATCTTTATGATCAAAACAAATAAGTGATACTATTCAATATGCTCCCCCTCATATGGACATTCCTTGAACTTCGTGTTCAATGTATTTGTCATACATTCTTGAAAAAAAAAGACTTTTCTCACAATTCTTCTACGATTGCAATGAGAGTAATGGAGCAATGTGCTTCGTGCACGTATAAGTTTGACATAGTCAAATTAGCACTTATTTGAAAGTAGAAGTTGCTACAATAATGCAATATTCAATAGATATCTTCAAGGTCGTACACCAGTCTTTATTTCTAGTTGGGGATTACACCAAATACCTTCATGGTATCATCATATTTCTGTTGCTTGCATGTACTTTCGAAGTACTTATGAATCTATATTCATCAAATCGGGTTGAAATCCTTTAAGGATCATCGATGTTTATTTCATATTTGGACTGGTAAATTCATTCATTAACTTATTCCTTCATGGAGGTATCTCTTCTATGAAGATGCTCTTCATGAGACTTGGGATTAAGTGATGCTCCTTCGTGGATGTATTTCTTCAATGAGATGCTCTTCGTGAGACTTCTCATCACAAATAATTAAATTCTTCGAAGATTTCATCGTATGGATTTACATAATCCACTTGATTCACTACATTTATTCAATGTCTTGCCAGAAATAACTAGAACATTTCATGAGTAGGAGTAGAAATCTTCGTGACTATGAACCATAAATTTCACCATTATTTATGCTTCATCCTCAATTGCTTATTCATTGACCCGATGTAAATGCTGCAAGCATTTATGCCATGGACTTTGTTTTCGTATCCGGATTCTCATAAGAGAAACAATAGCAATATTTCAGAGGAAATGATGTTAACAATACTTCAATTCTCTCTCACATTCATCTTTTAAGATGATTCAATACCATATCATGGTTGTTCTGTATTCTCATACTATATATGCGCGCTGATAGTAATGAGTTCATCTTCATGATGCTCTCTTCGTGAGATCATTTCTTCGTGAAATTTTCGAGCGAGGATTTTTCTTAATGATTTCATTCATGAATTTGGTAGTTCCATAATCCAAAGGCATCATTATAGCTTTTAGAGTGATCAGCTCTAGAATCTATAATTATCCATAAGAATGAAATAAATGACTTCTATGTCATTCTACCATGATGATATATATGCAGGCGTCCTTGTAATGCCTGCATATATATCAATTCATTGCCCATTTTACTTCTTGTAAAATATAGCTTCTAGTTTATAACTTCAAGTTTCACTCCTCTTTGCTTTAATGCAAATTTATCTGATCTTCATTTGAGCTTCATGCTTGTGCGTAAATATATTCCTTCGAGTAATATTGATGATCATGATCATTTTTCTTCTTGAAAATATGTAAGGCATTAATTCTATGGGTATTCTCTCCCCCTAATGCCGTCATCAGATCATTCATTAGCATATTTATAAATGTATCCCCTATGATGAGCTTTAGCGACGTACCTTCAAAACTGGTTCATCTCTCACTTCATGTAAGTGCCTATTCATATATGCTATTATGGTGAAAAAAAAATCTTCAATAATTCCACGCACATTCTTCAATTTCATATGCAGTGAACTAGATATGCTCTTTTAGAACAAAGATGATATCCAGTTTCTTCTCCAAATTATATTTTCCGCACATGGATTGCATGTCCATTCATTACAAATTCTATCCTGTATACTATATTGCTCCCCCTGATTTGAATCTTCATGACATAATGTTGATATGGTCTACGAGCCATATCAGATTGAGAGAACATAGGAGCAAAGGGGTCTTTAGGATAGACCTTGTTCAAATCGGTATAATCGACACACATCCACCACTCTTTATTCTTCTTAGGTACACAGACTGGATTTGCCAGCCAATCAGGATGGTACACTTCCCTTATAAACCTAGCATCTAATAATCTAGCTATCTCTTTCTTCGTGGCATCCTTGCGGTCTTGTGCAAACCTTCTAAGCCTTTGCTTGACGGGGGTGGCCTCAGGAGGCACCCTTAGCTCATGCTCAATCTTTTCTCGAGGAACTCCCGGCATGTCAGAGGGTTTCCATGCAAAGATGTCCCGATTTTCCTGGAGGAAAAGAGTGAGCAGGAATTCCTATTTGTCCTCGAGGTCGGCCCCTGCATAAGTGACCTTAGCAGGGTCCTCTGGGTCGAGCGAAACTTCTTTGGTGGGTACTTCGTTAGTCTGGATCTTGTCCTTGGTGGGCTTCTTCATGGGGACCTCCGCATCGGTCTGCTCCTGACTGCCAACTGCCTTCTAGATCTCGAGTCGGTCGGACAGCATCAACTGTCGGTCGGCCATCTCACAACTCTGTACATCGCAATCGAAAGAATTCCGAAGGTCAGAGTGGAGGGAGATGATTCCTTTAGGGCCTGGCATCTTTAGAGTGAGATACGGGTAGTGTGGAACCGCCATGAATTTCGCTGTTGCCGGTCTGCCTAGCATAGCGTGGTAAGCAGACTCGAAGTTGGCTGCCTGGAAGATAACGAGCTCAGTCCTAAAGTTCTCATGGGTTCCTAAGGTGACAGGCTGAGCGATCTATCCAATAGGAACAGAAGTCTTGCCTGGCACAATCCCATGGAAGGGAGAGGAACTCGGCTGCAAGTCGCTGACCGACAAGCCTAACTCCATGAGGGACTTAGTGAAGATCAAATCTAGACTGCTTCCTCCATCAATTTGTACTTTGTTGAACTTGAACCCCTTCATCGTCGCCGCGAGTACTAACGGGTAGCGACCTAGCTTGGGTATGTGCCTCGGGTGATCCGACCGATCGAAAGTAATCGGGACTTCAGACCACCTCATGTACTCAGGCGCAGCTAGTTCTACGGAATTGATATCACGCAGCTCCAGCTTTTGCTTGCGCTTGGATGTCTAGGCATCTGGGCCTCCGAAGATGAAATTGACTTTGTTCCGGGGCTCCTAAAACTCTCCATCCTCGTCCCTGTCGTCACCGTCATTGGCTTTATCCTTGCCGTTGCGCCTTAGCAGATCTTTGGCCACCTTCAGCGCGGCAGTTGCGAAGCCCCTCAGCCGGTAATAGTCCTTTGCTTTGTGGTTTCCCTTTGGATGCCATAGGCATGGGCCACTCAGCAAGTCGTCAATGGTCTGCTGGTTCATCCGAGGATTTTTCCTCGTTCAGTCTACTATAGCGACCATGTCTTAGTCTTTTGCTTCTTGTCCTTCTTGGAGGACTCCGGCTTGTCCGAGCGCTTCTCCTTGCCTTTGCCTCAGATGTCATAGAAGGCCGACTCTCCGGATCCGAACTTATCAACGATCTCAAAGCACTCCCGAGCGGTCAGCTTGAGGTCATGATTCCTCCGACCGATCTCCCAAACTAGCTCATCGCTCTGGACACCTCCTTGGAAGGCTACAATGATCTGTTGGTCTGGGACATTGGGGATCTCAGTCTTCTTGGTGCAAAATCGCTTGATGTAGTCGTGTAGGGATTCGTCAGCCTTCTGCTTGGTTCGAGTGAGGTCAAAGTGATTGCCCGGCCGGTTGCAAGTAGCTTGGAAGCTCTCAATGAACTTCTTGTTGAGATCTCCCCATGAAGTGATCGACCTCTCCGGGAGCAATGTGAGCCAAACCCGAACGGCTGGCTCGAGACAGATCGGCAGATAGTTAGCCATCGTATAGGTGTCTCCTCCTGCCGCTCGGATTGCCATGTTGTATAGCTGAAGGCACTCCTGAGGATTGGTTTGACCATCATACTGATCGATGAGGACTAGCTTGAATCCTTTAGGCCACTAAGCAATTCGAAGTTCTGGTATGTAAACCTTGATCCGATCAAACTCGTCCTCATTAGGGGTGATCGAACTCCACTGCCAGTCGGAAGACCGAGAAGGTGAAGACGCGCGACGATTATGGTGAGGGCCGATATCGTGACTATGACAACGACACCGATCATCTTCATCATGGTTTTCGCGCCGGTCCCGATCGTCTCGTCGACGTCGGTCATCACGGTTCTCTCATGGAGGTGAATGACATCGTCGGTCATCCCGTCGGTCGTCTGTCCTCCTGTTGTGATGCTCCTCCTTGTGGTGCTGGTCATCCCAGACCCGCTCTTCAATACGAGAGTTGATGGTATCTTGTCCATCGCGGGGTCTCATGGAATTCCTCAGATCAATACGTTGTCATCCATGGGATGTTGCATAGCTAAAATTTGCCACGGACTATGGTTCATCCCGTGCCTTGTCTTGAATAACAACTGCTTTGAGCATGGCTACCGCCTTATGCATTGTGGGGGTCTGATATGCTGCGTCTGCATCAAACTGTCAAGCAGTGTTCTGGCCCCAGTAATGTTGAACTGAGGGGTGTCATAGACTTTGACGCCATCCACTTCAATTTTTAAATCTCCGAGGTCTAGCCGTGGTGCCAATCGGGATCCACGAGATCCTCTTGGTCGACAACGGTGACCGTTCGAAGGTGGTATCTCTTCGGGGTCGTCGTCCCTTTGGCCTTCCTCGCCATGTCCATCATTGTCGTTGGCTAAATCATCATCATTATGGTCATGATCCCCATCATCATTTGGGTCCTCATGAACCTCGACCATGTTAACAGCCAAAGGATAAGGGCATGTAGATACATCTGAGTCCTCATCAAAGAAACATACCGACTTACACTCGTACACAGCGGGTAGATCTAAGTCGCCGAATCCGAGTAGAACTAATGCAGGGATCAGATCTGATGGGCTCGGTGATCATGCCATGGGGTCGGCTACAGCCGAGTCAGATCGATGGTCGTCGAGGCCTAGCGCTCCGTTGGAGTCGGCGGTAAAGTCGAGCGACCCGAAGGAAATCTTGAAATCCGACGAGTACTGGATGGTGGGAATCTCGGCCATCGAAGTCGACGGTGAATCTCGGAGAGCCTTGTCGCCTTCCTGGCGCGTCAACCATCAAGACTTGATCTCGGCGATAAATTATAGGGCTACATAGAGACTAAGAACTACGATGGTTGCAAAAAACGCCGAGTTATATAGGTTCGGTCTCTCTCGATGAGAGTAAAAACCCTACGTCCTATGTTCTGTGGATCGTATTGCTTGTAATTTCGTGTCTCCGATGGGGGGGTCCCTGCCGCCTCATATATCCGGTCGGCAGGGGGTACATGAAGAGTCCAACTCGTATTCTACAATGATTTATATAGAAAATTTATCTTTAATTGCCTTGTGCTCCAAGCCAACTCGGTCGGTTTCCTTATTGATAAGGTTCCCGGTCGGTTACCGACTTAGGCATATCTATAGATACCCGTAAGGCATGTATCCCACAAGAGCACACAATTGCGGAATAGTAAACAGAGGGTCAGGGAATGCTCATGATTTTTTCCTGAGGTCTCAGAAGGATGGCGCCTTCCACTACTCCTCGTAGGACCACTCCCACCGGAGTGTCGGTCCCTCCCACCACCGATGTCGAGTTCTCGCCCACAAGCCCGCAATCACTCCCGGAGTGAAGACACGGTGAGCATCACCGCTGCCACATAGGCACAAGCTCGCCTCCCTCGAGAACTTGCCGGACTCCCCGAGCCGACATGGGCGCTCACTAGCGATGCCCATTTCACCGGTAGGTTCAAACCAGGTACAAACGTGCGACGACCTTCACAACCAATCACGATCGGTCTAGGTCTCACCATAGACCAAGAGTAACAACCTAGATCACACCCTCAAGGACACCCTAGCCTTAGATGTGCATCAATGCTCAAGTTACTCTCACTAGCACTCTCAAGATATGCAATATCTCCTCCTAGTGCTCTCCTCTTTTCCTCTTGGCTCTCACCAAATGCTCCAAGCAATTCGACTAGTCAAGAGAGGTCTCCAAGACCCCAACAACAAAGTTATATAGGCTTCCAACCTCCAACTAGCCGTTGCTCGACGAAATCAGCTTTCTGGACTTACTATCCGGATTGTCCGGTCACCGCCTAACCGAACCGTCCGGTCACTACAAACTCCAGCTCCAACGACTCTGCCCTTTCAGATCTTCATACTGACCGAACCATACGGTTAGTTGACCGGACCGTACGGTCTGTTTCTCTCTCCAGTCTAGAAACATTTCGCGTGCTGCTTCCTCTCTGCCCAAGTCTCAACTCTACTGAACCAAACTGTCCGGTCTCTAGGGTTTCCAGACTTGACAGATTCCTCGCTGCTCGCTGTAAGTCCTAGACAAAACCTCTTAGTAACCATACAGTCCGGTCACCACTGACCCCTTTGTCTGGTCACTTCATCCAGAAGCTGAAACTCCACATCCTCGCTTGACTTCGTTTCCTGGCTTCTCCGAACAGCTCCTTGGCTTCTCCACTGTCACCTAATGCGTGTGATTTCACTGAGCATCCATGCACATCACCAACTAGTATGACCTAAGAGAGATGATCTAGACCCCCTTGATAGTCCGATTTTTCCTATGGACTCAAAGCCCTAACAACTATACAAGTGTTCCCAACACTTGCTCCATAGCTTGTCCTCAGTTTTGATCCATCTCCATCAACCCTTGGAATCCATCAAGCTCACAAGCCTCCATGCTTGTGGTCATTGTGGTCAATCACCAAGGCAACCATCATCCATATAATTTGTAGTAGAGTTTAGAGATAGTTTCTGCATCCACAACACTCGTGTAGATATTAGCCCACAATTTAATATTTGTCATCTATCACCAACAATTCATACCTTTGGGATCCCATCATCAGTGGTCATGAAGCTTACAGTTTGCAGCGCTTGGAGAAAGTCGTGCGGAGGCCGACCAAGCCCACGCTCATGGAAAGGCAAGAATGATACCACATACCTCGGAGGAGGCCTTGGCAATGACTCATTCTCGGGCACCAGAAGCCCAGCGCTGACAAGCCCGTCCAAGTCTTTCTTCATCACCGTTGAATGGCTGAACACGGACATGGTGGAATAGGAAAGGCTACGGTGGAGGGCGGTGGCGAGAGCAAAGCTTGACAAAGGCAAGAAAGCAGGGGGGGGGGGGGGACGAGAGAGCACGAATGCAGAAAGTGCGTAAAGAGGAAGAAAGCTACTGTGCTTGGTGTTAAATTGGCGGACCGTCCAAGGGAAGACGCTCCGACTTGACCACGGGGCCCGGCCATGGTGTTCCCAAGGTAAATCCTCTTAACTACCCCACTTCACGTTATGTGCGGCTGGAAACGCTCCACGTCATCCCACTACCCCGCCTCCCCACATGACTCCGCAGCTTCCGTTGCAATCCATCTGTCCCACATAGCATGGCCCCGTCTTCTCCCACACTGGGCGTGGAAAAAATGATCCCACGATCGCCATGTTGTAGATATGGAGCCTCCTGCGCTTCACACGGACCCACCATGACGCACACGTGAGGTAAATGCATCGCATTCTCCTCAGCCCGTGGTGAAACAACTCCAAGGTATATGGATTCTTGTGCCGCATCTTAAATCCCTCTTCCAAGTTTTGAATTTTGGAATAGAACTGATCCTCCAAATTCTTCCATTTTATCTTGCATCGCCCCCCACCGGGGATCCCGCGACCCCTCGCTAACCATATTTCTACAGCACCGGAGCGGTCGACCCCCGTCGCCAGATCCACAACCTAGTCAATCGGGCTAAGCCCGGCCCCAAAATAGGTAAATAGGATAAGAGGCTGAAAACTGTCTCGATGACCCAACCCCGCCGAGGTTTGAAGGCTGGCCCAGCGAGTGGGCTCGAGAGCCGCCTCGTGCATCAAAACCGAACAAGGGGCACGAGCGATGGACCCGTTAGCAGTCAGCACCCTGCCACCTGGTGTCAAGGGCATCGCGAAATTACATTCGTGTCCCGCTTGGACCCGACTATTGGTATCCCCACGAAGGGAGTGTAAGCTTCATGACTATTGGTGATTGGATCTCCGAGGTATGAATGGTTTGGTGATTAATGATAACTATGAAATTATGGGCGAATATCTACACGAGTGTTGTTTATGCAGATATCATCTTCAAACTCTACTACAAATCTAATTGATGATGATGGTTGCCTTGGCCATGGATGACAATGACCACAAGCATGGAGGATTGATGAGCTTGACGGAGTCCAAGGGTTGATGGAGATGGATCAAGGCTAAGGACAAGCTATGGAGCAAGTTTTGGGAACACTCGTCTGGTCGTTAGGGCTTTGAGTCCATAGGAAAAACTGGACTATCAAGAGGGTCTAGGTCATGTCTCTTAGGTCACGACTAGTCGGTGATGTGCATGGATGCTCGGTGAAATCACATGCACTAGGTGATAGTGAAGAAGCAAAGGAGCTGTTCGGAGAAGATGGGAAACGAAGTCAAGCGAGGACGAGAAGTTTCAACTTCTAGACATAGTGACCTGACAGAGGTTTCAGTGGAGACCGGACTGTACGGTCACTAGAGGAATAGGCAGACCAGAGAGAAGACATAGCGAGGAAACTATTTATGTTGGAGACAATACAGACCAGATGGTCTGGTCTACAGACCGGACGGTCCGGTCTGTATGGGTGAAGAACTGAACAGAGAGAAGCAAGCCTCTGGAGTCCGACTGAGTTGTCCGACGCGTCGGACATGTCCGACGGTTGGACAGACCGGACTTTCTGGTCTGCTGACCGGATGGTACGGTTAGGTACGACTTCAGCAGTGGGCAGAGAGCCAACGTCTCTAGAGGAGCCTCTTTCGAGGAGATCGGACGGTCCGGTCAAGGAGTGGCCGGACTGTATGGTCACTAGGCCTAGAAAGCTAATTTCGTGGAGCAACGGCTAGTTTGAGGTTGGAAGCCTATGTAACTTCGTTGCTGGGGTCTTGGAGACCTCTCTTGGCCAGTGGAATAGCTTGGAACATTTGGTGAGAGCCAAGAGGAAAAGAGGGGAGCACTAGGAGGAGATATTGCATATCTTGAGAGTGCTAGAGAGTGTAACTTGAGCATATTGAACATCTAAGGCTCGGGTGTCCTTGAGGGTGTGATATTGGTTGTTACTCTTGGTCTATGGTGAGATCTAGACCGGTTAGGTGTCGGTGATCGAGCCTATCGTGATCGGTTGTGAAGGCTGTCACACATTTGCACACGGTTTGAGCCCACTGGTGAAAGGGACATGGCTAGTCGGCGCTCGTGTCGGCTCGGGGAGTGCGGCAAGTTCTCGAGGGTGGCGAGCTTGTGCCTTGGTGGTAGCGGTGACGCAACCGTGTCTTCACTCCGGGAGTGATTGCGGGCTTGTGTGCGAGAACTCCACTTGGTGGCGGGAGGGACCGGTACTCCGACGGGAGTGGTCCAACGAGGAGTAGGGGAAGGTGCCTTCCTTTCGGGACCTTGAGAAAACAAACCATGAGTATTCCGTGACCCCTCTTTACTATTCCACAATTGTGTGCTCTAGTAAGTAGGTTGACTTGTGGCTTGCATAGGATAGTGTGTTTAGCTTCCGCATTTGTATTCATCAAAAACACTAGCATGTGTAGGGTCTTAGCCTTGTAGAATTGCTTTGGTTGCAACGATTGCTAGGATTTAGTGGTGTGAAATTGAAGTATTCGGATTTGTGGTCGGCTTACCGATTGACCCCCCCTCCCCTCTCGATATGCCTTCAGTCCTTATAGGGAGGCGTCGAGCCCCCGGATCCTATCGAATGGATTCGGGAACCAGTCAGGACAAAGAAACTAATTAAGAAAGTCGACCACCAGCTGGTTTGCTGGGACCCCGTCGACGGGGAATCGGGGGCTTCAGTCGAACAAACACAATAACAGCTCAACGAACACCCTGTTTTTGGCCTGTGAGGCACAAACAAGGACCGGCTCTATCCTCCATTTCATGAATCAAATGCGGCAGAAGAAATTGCCAAAGATGAAACAGCCACTCGGACGGTCTCAGCGCATCATGCGGGGGCTCGAGGGACGGCGTCGCAAAAAGAGACCCATCGACAGGGTTGCACAACACATACCCGGTCAAAGAATGTAGATTCCAAGGGTTGGGTTCCGTAGAAGAATCTTGATACAAAGAGGCTTACATCTGGGATACAATACAAAGTAACTAAAGCCTACAACTATTGGCTAAAGTTACATTATTAAGGGGAAAAGCGTTTCCTCGAACAAACACCTTCGAGCTCCTCGAGGGTAGAGCTTGAAGCCTATAACACCGATAGATCCCCTGAAAGGGATTTCAGCTCCCCTGGGTTGCAAAAGGGCAGCAAAGCCCCTCGAATATCCTTTCCCCGAGGGCTGAGTGGTCGCCGCTAGCGCCAATGCCCCTGCGGGGAGGAACAACACGGAACGACATTGTAGCTCTACATTGCGCAGAGCCTGCAAGAGTCAAAAAAGGCGTCAAGGCACCCATCGACAGGGAGGCATTAGCCCCCGAAGGACAACCTCATCTCCTAGCTGGCTGGCGAAGACAGTAGGAAATCGAGGGATGTTACTTTCCACGTTAGAACTGACATCACAAGTGCTCCTCTCATCACTGTCGCTCTCATAGAGCACGACATCCTCATCGTTATCCTTGTCGCCGCCACCAGGCATCGAGTCAGCTAGCATAGTCATGCCCCTCCGGTAACCGGATAGGAGCAGAGCTGGCAATGATGGTGTGGCTACTCACCCCTAGGCTGCTAGGACCAGGATGAGGAAAATAGCACGCAAAAGCGGGTAGGGATACATGAGAGGACAAGGCCTTAAATAGGCAAAACCGACCACACCTAGCGACAAGTCCCATCTCATGGGCTATCTATATGCCACCTTGCGGTAGATCAACGCTTGTGGGTCGCGTCGATGGTGATGGTCATTCAATTCTAAATCCGACCATCAATTGCCTGCATAGAACATATAAAATAAATATCCAACATAGTGGTAGGAGTTTCTTACTATTAATTTCCACAAGTGTTGGTGAATATTTGTATGTAGGTGATTTAACCATGACTAGAGGGAGAGCACAAGAAATTAGAGGAAGAAACACACTACCGGCCAATCGGAGGACAACACATGAATTGAATGGCCCACCTACAGAAGAATACCCCTCAACAACTGACCTAAGAGTATCAGGGGACAAGGGGCCACCCACCAGTGTGCCAGAAGAATCGGGGGGGGGGGGGGGGGGGGAGGGGGCACTGGGCCTATACCTGGCCAAGTGGACCAGCCTAAATGGGCTGGCATAGAGCCCGCCTATTTTGGCCTGGTCCGAGCATGACACGACCCGAAGCTAGACGGGCCGTGGCGGCCCATGGCCCGTCACGGGCCATGCATGGGCCTAGCCGTAGGCCCATCATGCCGGCCCAAGCACGGTCCGTTTAGCATGGCTCGCTTAGCCCGTGAGGTGGCCCGTTTAGCCCGTGAAGCACGGCCCGACCCGGCACGGCCCATCAAATAAAATGATTAGTATTTTAATATTTATACTGAAAATCATATTTTTTTAGTTCAAATTTATTAATAAAAAAATATTTTATCTACAAAAGGTATCAATTTTTGAAGAAAAATCAGGTATATAAAATTTAAGTGGGCTCCGGGCTAGCCTGGCCCGAATAGCCTGCCGGGACGCCGGGCCGGCACGGCCCGTGTAAGAAGAGCCATGCCGTGCTTGGGCTTTGACGTTGGCCCATCGGGCCAACATGGCACGGTCCGTTAACTAGCAGGGTTATGCCGGCCTGTCAAGGAAATGGCCCGGCCCGTCACGGGCTCGTGCCGTGCCGGCCTAGCATGGCCCATTGGCTAGGTATAACTGGGCCCCACCTCTGTTTGGCCGAACAGGCCGGTTCGGCCGAACAAGGAGCCACCCAAGTGGGGCCCAGTTTCTTGTGGCGGTTCCCCACCGCCTTTTCTATGTCGGTTCTCTCCCTTATGGCGGGAGTTACTGCCTCCAAGAACCGCCTTGGGGCCCTATATAAGGAGGGAATGCCTCCACTCCTAAGACACACAAGAAGATTTAATGCTTCACTCAAAAAGGCTTTAGCAGTGCCAAAGTGCTTAGAAAATAGGGAGAGAGTCAGGGGGAGTTCGGGGAAGCGCCGAGCTTACCGATGATCTTCCCCATGCTTGTACCTCGACGGATGCTTTCCTTTTCAAGTAAGTGTTTCATGATTTCTCTTTGGTATTTAAGTTTCCTATTTAAGTAAGTTCTCTCCTTTATTGCATACGGGGTAATAGCTCTATTTAGTTAGAGTATCTTAGTCTTCTATAAGCATGGTACCGAGACTTTGATAATAATTGATTGTGTAGACGTGATGTCTAGACTAGATGTTACCTTAGTTTGTCACGTGCCCCACGATTTGTTAGAGATAGTCGGTAGGTGGTGACAGCTCTATCCGGCCTTAGTAATCCTCCACGTTTGGGTACATCGTAGAGCTGTTGGCCGGAGTCGCTTGTGGATGCAGGGGTAAACCGGTGCCCGAAGTAAGCAGTAGTAGACCGAACCTATCTTATTATAGGATCCTTGACCATAGAAATCCTCTCTACCCTCTGCCTACCATATTCTTGTTGTAATTGGATAGACTAGCTTAGAAGATTAGTACACACATGTTTCCTATGATTCGATAACCTAGAATACTCCTAGGTGAAGTGCTACATCGGTATCCGTGTGCTTGCGGATTTATCTGTGATCATAAGAAATACCAACAGTCGTGTGTTGTTTGAGATAGGAAAACACTAGAATCGACGCCGCGCCGCGTGACAACAAGAACTCTGCCACCTCGGCTGCCACGTAGCTCATACCTCGATAAAAAAGAAGATGCCCTCAGTGAGGGCGCCAAAAGACGACAATGATGTGGACAAGGGTTCCCGTAATCACAGCACAATGTCTCCTCTGGTTATCAACCATCCAAGAACAATTGACCTCGCCAAGAAGGCTAATCTCTACCTGCAAATCAAGAACACAAGCAAGAACAATGAAGAATACAACACAATTGCAGATGAATGATTAAGCTCACGAAGTTGGGGTCTTACAAACCGATGAACAGCTACACTGTTTATGAACAGAATTGATCTAAGAAAAACCTAAACCCTAATCATGCGGCCGCAGCTGTACATGAAGACCCTCTGGACGTGCTCCTAATTGGGCTCAACTGGATACAAAGCCCAAGACCAAAAAACAGGCGATGTAGCACCAACACAGATTCTGGACCCTTTCTTGTTTCAACGATTCCCGTTTAGTCCAGATTAATTTTGATATGAGGCCGGAGGCATTGGAAAGTTCTTTTTCTTAGCTTTCCGTGCATATGTAGAACATCCAATCGTATGCGTCATGTACGTCCGTTTCAGTGGAGACTGGTCCTGGGCCCCGAAACAGACTCGAAGTCGGTTTTGATTGGGCCTCCACCTTGGCTTCTAAGTCCTTGCTGGTCCTCCATATTCCCATAGTCCATCTCCCATCATCTCCTGGTCCTCTCTATGATTCCTAATCATAATATAATCATTAGATAGCAAACCATTCTCAAAAGTAATATATAGCGAAGAACGTAGGAACGAGCTCATCTCTAAATTTAGTTGTCATGCACGAGCTCTAGTCATTGGACCTTGCAAGTCCAGAATTGGTTGAGTGTTGTGTGTATCCATAGGAGTGATGTCCTCATCAGACAAGGACTCACCCTGACGCACCCCATCAAGGCACGGAACACCCATGACTGGCTCCAGCGAATAAAGCCAAAGCACGAGTCTTCGACTTGCCCTCTGGCTCGAGGACTACACCCAGCGGGTGCACTTGCGCGCACCCAGCTAAGGAGAAGAGTGAGACAAAAAAAACTATGTTTTGCCCGATGAGTCAGCAGGACCCCCCCCCCTCGAGTGACTCTACGATTCACTCAAGGGCTTGGGGGCTACTGTCGGGGGTAAATATCAGCAATACCACATGGCAAACGGTAACCCCCTTTCGAAAACAAAGGACGGTTGTGTCAAGGGCCTACGATGGGATAGGAAACCTACGATCCACATGGCCGTGGGTCAACATAGTCAGCAAGCTCGCGCCCCTAAAGGCAAAGACACGACGCATCTCGCCTTGACCACCCTTCATTGAGGAGGACAGGTCAATCCCGCCTCGCTTGGCCACCGTCGGATGGGTCGACCCTGTGACTTCTCCCTTGACCCCTGTCGGAGGGGTCGACCCCGCCTCGCTCCACTCGACCTCTTTCAAGGAGGTGGCACTCGCTCGACCCCGCCAAAGGGACGTGCGGACCACAGATAATATCGCCAGTACCGCCGCCATAGTGATGGTCCCCGCCTAGGCAGGTACAGTAGCACTGGCGTTCCTGCCACCCTCGCTAAACCCTGTCATCAGTCCATCGCGCCAGGATGGGACAAGGCACCATACCACTAACCCTGTGGGAGTAACAGAGTGGAGAAACTCGACTATCATGACCATGACAGGGCAGGACGACATCCAAGCGCCTTATTTCAAGCATTACACGACAAACCGACTCCTCGCGAGGAGAGGGGGGGGGGGGCGTCGAACGGGACAAGAGTCAGCAACCACCCTCTGCACCGTCTCGGATACCGTACCGGGCATGCGACTATAGTGACAGGAGGTATAATCCACCTGCAAACCTACCATCATTGCCATCATAACCTGACCAATAGGATAGAACCCTATGGTATGACACAGTTCATCGTAATGATGCCCTCAATAGTGATGATCACGGACTGCCTGACGGACAGGTGTGATGGGACCGTGCATGGCATAGTGTTAATCGCCCATGCTGAACCACCTGGGTTACCCAACACATGCCACCTACAGGGATGACAGGTTCTGACTCATCGATGAAGGACGGAGGCGTGCCTCGATGCAGCAATCGCAAGCGTGGAGACCGGGACAGCAGGACCCACCAAGACCGAAGACCATGCCATCAACCAAAGTCCACGCCCACTTCTACACGGCTTCACCGACTCTCCACATGTGTTCTCTCTCTCTCTCTCTAACATGGGCCCATCCCTTGAGGTATAAAAGGGGAGACCCTTCTTCTTCCTCAGGGGATGGACAATGCGACACATCAAAAGCACACACACATGCGTGCGTGCATTCACTCTCACCTTGACTTGGAGAACTCTCCTCTCTCACATCCTTTGTACACCCTGGTGCAAGTAACATGAGCAGCTACTCGAACTAGACGTAGGGGTACTCCCCGAACTAGTATAATTCCTTGTGTCCTCTTGTATTACCATGATCAAGCCTAAGCGCGCATCCCTGGAATGAATTCTACTAGCCGGTGATCAAAACACTGACAATATGGTATGGGCAAATTAAGCTAAGCACGGTTTGGATGGGCTGCCTACTGTATGTGCAACACGTTTTGAATTTACAAACTCAAAGTTTGCAAAAAAAAGTTATTGTTTGTAAAGATTAAAAAGACATATACCAATGTTTTTCCATCTGGATGCGGCGTAGCACGTCAACTACAACTCTCTGGTTGCGGGATATTTTGTAACAGTTCAGAGAGTTGTAGTTGCATGGATGATTGTTATGATTGTCGGAGTTGTTGTTATGGTCACAGAACTTTTTATTGGGTTGTGAGATGTTGTCAACTAGTTGATATACACTATTACAATAGTCATTTTCAGCAGCACGCTGAAAGTGGTCATAGTAGCGGAAAACACATCTGCTACAACGAATATGTTGCTAAATAAATAGGTAGATATTTTAAGACGGACCGAAAGCCTGTCACTAAGTTTGTATATTTTATATTAAAAAACTGGCGGTAGTGATAGGTGGTCTCCGTTACTATCGTTGGTTCAATCGATGCAAAAAAATGGGTCCCCTAACCCTAAAACCAGGCAGTAGCCAGCACTGCCACCGCCATCTCGGAGGCCGTCGCCTCTGCCTCCTCCTTTGTCGCCCCTTCCCTGACCAATACCGCTGCAGCAAGGGACATCGCCCAGGCCAGCACCTCGGCCGTCGCCGTAGACGCCACCGTCTCTGCCACCTCGTCTACTGCCGAGGCCTTTGCTCATGCAGCATTATTGGTTGCCTTGGCAACCGCTATTATCTCCATGTCCACCACAGCCACCACCTCTATCTCTTCCACTATATCTACCATCGTCTATGGCGTGGAGGTGCACGCTAGAGTGATGGTGCCGCCGCCACCGTGACCGCCGTCATGGCAGTGCCAGACGAGGCGGCACCCACTAGATCCGGCCAATGACGCATCCTTGTGCTTCTTTGTGTAGGCCACGTCGAACGGCGTGGTCTCCCGAGCGAAGGCTTGATAGTGATGCTCTATGACGACTTGGCTCATGTTCCCACAAAACTACGGCCGGGTCTAGCGAGATGAAGCCATCATCGGCTGGGAGGAGGAGAAGGGGCGATTGCGGAAAGGAGCAAAAGAGGTGCGGATAGGGTTGGACTCTTAAAAATACTAAGGCGCTTTCTTCCTTTTGACAGTAGTCTCTACTCCTTATAATCTAGGTGAGGTTGTCATTGGTGTTGGTTTCACGTATTGGATTAGTTTGATGCGAGATCAATTTGTATACGTACCTTGTGTCATGTCTAGCCAACACGTGAGTCCGATTCATATACATATGTTACGTCATCTATAGTCTCTACAACTTATTAATTGAGCTACGTCGTCGATTAAATCCAAATCGGTTTTATACCTTTCATATTAAACACTAACTTTTAAAAATCATAACTCCTGTATCCAGAGTCCAAATGAAACAAACTCGGACTCTATCTCGTAGGTCTCAAAACGTTCGATAACTTTGGTATTCAATGGATTCATAGATTCGGAAGTCTTTATGTCCAAATATATGATGCAAAAATATTTATTCCGATTCGGACTCCTCTATGCACGTCTCCTTACGAGGCCTCTATCTCATAGCTCCGGAGTCCAAATAATATGATGCATATATGTTCCGGAAATCTCTCGATGGGATATATAACTTTTGTAGTCATACTTTTTCCATTAGAGCACGTCTTGAAATCCAAAACTACAACGCAATACAATGTTGTTTCTGGACTGCGTAAATTATTTTTTCCTTTCATATAAACCTTCTAGAAATTCTTAGTCATTGGATCACGATCTTTGGCTTACATGTTGGGTTTCATATATGTACAGAGGTATCTTGTAGGTACAATGGGCTTGTGAGAAACCCGGAGTCAGGCTTCATATCGCTACTTCTCATCTTTAAACCTTTTTAGTGTTATTTCACTTAATTCTACAACATCTTAAACAATACTACATGTCAAAATCATCAATATTGGAGATAAAAAAAATATATTTATGATGAGAATATGATAGAAAATGGTGAGAAAATGATTGCTTTTGTATATAAAATGGTACACTAAGAAGCATCAATAGTAATATAAATATGATCTTTCATATAAAAATATTAATAATACTATATATGTTTAACAAATATATTATATAAATGATTTTTTATTTAAAACATACAAACTGTTTTATTTTTCTTAAACCCGTCGCAATGCACGGGCACTTTGCTAGTGAGTAAATAGTTTTCAAAAGAGAGTATGACAAGAGTGAGAAAAGTTCATACATATTTTTCATATTTGAACAACATTTTCTTCTTCTTTAAACTTGTAGCAAGGCACGAGCACTTTGCTTATAGAGATACTATTTCTAGTAGCGATGGTCACAGGACTTTGTAGGAGTCCGTAGTCAAAACAAAGAACAATGGATGAGAAATATACCCTCTGTCTAGCATATTTGCTGCTGATGAGGATGGGCTACGGAAAGGAAAGACTCCTATTTAAATTTTTGGACATTCATGGGGCGAAAACGGGATATGGCTAAAGACGAAAATCAGTAGTTCTACGAAAACCAGTGGCCGCGAAGCAAGCTGGTA
Organism: Eleusine indica; assembly: GCA_030378355.1. Lineage (NCBI taxonomy): Eukaryota > Viridiplantae > Streptophyta > Magnoliopsida > Poales > Poaceae > Eleusine > Eleusine indica. The sequence goes on from CM059494.1 coordinate 56,662,002, forward strand.
CTTTCTTAGGTCCTGTTTGGATCCCTCCTAGTTTTTAAGAAACTGGTTTATAAAAAAATCTACATGGGGATGTTTGGATCTCAGTTTCTAAAAGCTAGTTTCTTAAAAACTATCATTAGGTGGTCTAACCCAGATTATAGATTTCTTAAAAACTCATAAACCAGTTTTTAGAATCTGATAAAAAAATTGGCCTGTTTGAAAACCCTCTAATTTCTAGAAGCTGGTTTCTTAAAAACTGGAGGTATCCAAACAGGGCCTTAATCAACCATGATTTGTTACTCGGATGAGCATGACCAGATCCATTAATAATGAATGTATTTCTGGAATATTTCGATAGGTGCGTTGAATTCACTGGTTTATTTTGGACTGATGCATCCGAGGGATCCAACGTCTAACAGGCTTGCTAGTAGAGATACTATTTCTAGTAGCGATGGTCGCAGGACTTTGTAGAAATCCGTAGTAAAAGAAAACAATGGATGAGAATACCATAGGTCTAGCTTATTTGCTGCTGATGAGGATGGACTAAGGAAAGGAAAGACTCCTTTTAAATTTTTTGGACATTCAAGAGGCGAAAACGGGATATGGATAATGACGAAAACAAGTGGCCGCAAAGCAAGCTGGTACTTTCTTAATCAATCATGATTTGTTAATCGGATGAGCATGACCAGATCGAATAATAATTAATGTATTTCTAGAATATTTCGATAGGTGCGTTGAATTCAGTGGTTTATTTTGGACTGATGCATCCGAGGGATCCAACGTCTAACAGGCCTCCAATAATATTGACTTGGTGTGTAAGATCACGTGGTCTCCTTCGAAAGTGATTGAAGCACACATTAGCTTAGCGAAATAATAAATATATATATATGACGGCAGGACATGAAAATTGAAAACGAATTGCCCCACAGGACAACCCATAGTGATATAGCATGAATAATATACTCAAATATGGTGAGGGACTCTTTTGAAACAAACACTATACATGGGAGCAGACGTATTAGGGCAACCGAACTGAAGCCCACACTATGAGAAACAGGACATTTGTCGTGTAACCCAGACACACAGCAAAGACGGAAATACCCACGACAACGTCTTTGTCGTGGGTAACACACGGCATATAGCGCATGACAAAAAAGCCGTCGGCAAAGGCCTCTTTGTCATGTGCTTTCTATGAGGCTCACGACACAAAGCTCCTTTGCCGTGTGCCCGATAGTTTGCACACGGCAAACACTGGAGCACACGGCAAATGTGCCAATTCTACATAGTTCATTATCAAGATATGCTGAAAGAGTCCAATCAGTTGTAATCGAAGAGGATTTCAAATAAACTCCAAGATCAGAATCTATCTAGAGATGAATTCTCCACGAGAAATATTAATGAGAAGCCCCACAAGTAAAAACTCTCAGGACTCTTCTAGAAGCCAAGAGCCAACATTGGAAGAGAATCAGTCCATGCCGACCGGGATAGAAGGCAACTTGGCCCCTAGGATGCTTCCCGCACCATATTTTACAAAATATAAATAGTTAGAAAATAGAATTGTAGGGGACGGCGTAACACTTAGGGACAAACAACTGAGTTTAGTGCCACCGCAGCTCACCCTGATTTACATCTAATAGCTTTGATTCAAAGGATCATAGAGCATGATTGCGGCATCAATGTAGTTCTCTACATTGATAATGTATCTTGTTATTCTTGTATTGAAAACTATAGCTCGCATATATGCAATAAACATCTTTTGCACTGTAGTTGTCCTACCGGACAAACAACTGAGTTTAGTGCCACCGGATAAACTTCTTTTGCAATAACCTACTTAGGGACACAAACAACTGAGTTTAGTGCCACCGGAGTTTCACCCTGATTTACATCTAGTAGGTTTGATTCAACGAATCATAGAGCATGATCACGGCATCAATGTAGTTCTCTACGATGGTAATGTATCTTGTTATTCTTGTATTGAAAACTATTGCTGCTCGCATATATGCAATAAACTTCCTTCGCAGTGTAGTTGTGCTAGGGATAGGCTCTAGTATGATTGCTCGGTTAGTTCAAAGTTGAATTAGCCGGCGACAACAAAAACAGAACCGTGTTCTACCGACAGGTTAAAGAAGTAGGTGGGTATGTAGTCGTGATAGGACCCTGACTGAAATACGGTCCAAGGCCCGAGTCACTAATCTAGAACAACATGTTTCAAAGAACTAGGAATTGCTGTGACGGCTCCTAGGCAAAATCATCCCTTTGTACCTTTTAGCCACTTCCAAGAGAGTAGCTTGTACAACCATTCATAAGTAATTAATATCATAAAACCATACAAATATCATAAACAAAGATAAAAGTACATCAACATGGTAACATCTCTATAAGATAAAACATCAACATATAGAGACATGAGCATGGCTCGCAAGCCAAGGAATTTAATCATGGATACTAGAGGAAGCGATAACATGTAAGCGAAAGTGAAATTATGCAGCGGAAGAAAACAAGACTAATCACCAAGGATGCTGACAAAGATAGTCATCCATGACCGAGGACGTGGCTATGTACATAGATTATATTATACAAAGTTTATATATTTGTACCCATATGATGTGGCACTATAACATAGATTACGAGAGTCACATAACTATAGTAGCACACATAATCATTCCTCAAGCATAGACTGGTGTGTCCCATATCTCCAGAATTGGCCCCAAGTGCCTTGAGAAGGTCGTGGGGGTGTTTTCTCCACGCCGAGTGGGGGAGAAGATGGGCCCGCACTATGCGGGACGGATGGATTGCAACGGAAGCCGCGGAGTCATGTGGGGAGGCAGGGTAGTGGGACTACATGGAGCGTTTCTAGCCGCACATCATGTGAGGTGGGGCAGTTAAGAGGATTTACCTTGGGAAAGTCGTGGTCGGTCCCGCGGTCAAGTCGGAGCATCTTCCCTTGGACGGTCTGCCTATTTAACGCTGAGCACATTAGCTTTCTTCCTCCTTTTGCACTTTTTGCAGACGAAGTGCCTCGTTCGAGGTCGAGACCAGGGCCAGTTCTGGAGACGAAGTGCCTCGCAAGATAACGGGTTCTGAAACTATGACGGGCTTATCACTGATCAAGTGGGATATCCCTCTCATGGGGTCAGACCGCAACTGATGGAACCCGCTAACACCTACCTCGTATGCCTATGGCTACAACACCTGTCCTCCCCTAGTATCAGAATCTAGCCACTGCCCACACTAGAATGCTAGGAGACAAACAACACAATGAACCGGTCCTTATGTAGTGGAGGCAGGCAGCTCCATCCCACTCCTCCTCCATCCAAGCCACACGACAACAACCTCACAACAACGGAGGCTCATAGCCCAAATCTCCACTTAACAGTGTCCGCCACAGACACTCGATCTCTCATATAGACTACCCAATTTGTCCATTGGCAGCTCGTATCACCTATGCCCACCCATGCTAAATCAGTTTTAGTAGATATATTTGCAACACACCCACATTTGAATCATATTTCAAAGCATTTATACAAATTCATTTTAAATGTCATGGTGATGATTGAAATTGTGCAACTAAGCATTCATAATAGTAGCAAAACATTCATAGGGCTTAACAGTGGAATGGTAATCATGTTGTGGCTTGGGTATGAATTAGCATAATTTTAACTATAGTCATGCAGAAGATTACGAACAACACATGCAGTGTTGAAAACTGGTAACGGCTTGCCTTGTGAGTTCGGGTTCCACGTGGGATCCAGATCCACATGAAGCTCTTGCTCATACTCCTATGTCTCCAGCAGCGGGTCTGCATTTTGAATCAGGAATGAAATGGACAATCTACGACAAATACACACAAATTTCACTCAAATTTGAATTACCAAACTAAAAGCATGAGCTTGAATAATTAGACAGCACTAACACGTAGATCTCGATTTTAGCAACTTGAATCGCTTGATTTGGAAAATGGATGGCATTAGGATTTTCCCTAGACAAATGAGAGTTCAAGTGTTTCTGAAAATAAACATAAAATATTCCCATAAATTCTACCACTACACTAATTCATGGGCCCTAGTGGTCATAGACCAACAGGAGCTGGTCTATGAGAGAGCAAGTCCACGGACAAACAGAGCAAAGGATCACAGGTTGGGCCAAAACTAATGACATGACCTAGTCCAACCTGGGCGGCCAGCAAGGCTGCACCTAATGCTGTCCAAACGGGCCGCCCAGCACGGCACGACCCGAGCCCGCAAAGGCATGGCCCATTTAATTTCGTGTCGGCACGGCACACAATTCTTTTCGTTCCGTGCCGGGCCGGCCCACGTGCCCCGACGGTGGCCCATGGTACGGCACGGAGCTGCTTTCGCGTGCCGGTCCGGCCCATCAGGCACAAAATGCAGATAAGGCATGAAAAGCCCATTAGCCCACAGAAGCCCGATATTCAAATTACACTTGACAAGATTCCACACATCATCAGATTTATCAAAAAATCAACAGATCAAAGCATAGAAAAAACCAGAAAACTTCAACAGAACAACACAGAAATTTTGGCCAAAGAAAACTTAATTTTATTACAAGCTGGCTGCCTCGTTAAAAACCCTCGGCCTTGAAGGGGAAAAAGAGTACAGCCAGCTCAAAATACTTAATAGGTCCATGTCCACTAGACAATGTTAAGAAACATCAGAAAAATCCTAAGTTACAAAGCTACATTTCAAGCAATATTACCCAGCACCAGAAACTTCCTTAGCAGCAAAGCCAGCAGCAGCAGAGGCAGAAGCAGTAGGTGGTTCATCATAGCACAGGTCAGCATACCGCAGTTCAAGCTCCAAATGGCACTTCTCAACAGCTTGCTGTTGTTGATCTTCTCCTAGAAGCCAATCCTTCAAACATGTCAAGATCTCCACCATTTCACTTGTCAACCTCCTCCTCTTCTCTTCAAGCAACCTGCCACAAAGAGAGCACACAGACTACGAACTAATGGTTGAAACAGGAACAGTTAAGACATCTTTAGCTAGCATAGACAAGATTGGATATGTATGTTAATACTGAAGCCACCAATTTAAGACATCAAAATCATCATCATTGAAAACAGCTATAGGGTCACTATCAAGGTACAATGCCAGTTCTGAAACTTGAGAAAATGATGGATTAGGATGAGTTGGAGGCTCAGCAGGATCAGAATCATTGGCACCATAAATCTTACCCCAAGCAGTTCTTTTTCTTCCTGTACTTACCTGCTGAGGTGGCCTCTGCAATCTGACCCCACCAAACTTGCTGTCATACTTAGCAAATATGTTAGTCAATGTGGTACGAACAGAAATGAAATAATCAGATTAATCATGATTAATATTCTCAAAAAGAATTTTCAGTGCATTAGAAAGTCCTTTCATCTTGCCTCTAGGATCAAGAACAAAAGCCAAGGTGTACAACATTGGTATATCATGCCAGTACTTAAGGAATTTTGTCTTCATAGGAACAACAACCCTTCTCAAGAACATATCATTCTCATACTCACTCAAGTGACTAGATATCTCAAGAAGCTGATGTATAATGAGGTTTGATGTTGGACAATAAACACCAGAGAGTATGACAGTAGAAATGTAAAACCGTTCAAGAAAGTCACAAACTTTCATAGCAACATACCAATCCTCTTGGGTTAGCAATACTTGACCATTAACCTGTTGATACTGGCTATTGATAAAAAGCACGCGGCCCATGGGCCTCTGCTGCGGCATCGGGCTCTGTTGCGGCCGGCTCTGCTCCGGTGTCGGGCTCTGCTGCGGCGCCATCGAGGCCGGCTACACATTCGCAGGGTCCAGTGGTCACACCGAGGCCAGCCTCTACGACGACGACATCTAGGCAGGAGATGCCTCTGCCTAGAACAACAGCACCGGTGAACACAGACTTCGAGACGGGTACACCGACAGCAAGCACAACGAGCACCAGCAGCCGCGACACGAAGAGAGGAAGGAAGAGGACATCGAAGGTACGACTTCGACCCGGTCACCACAGAGGTAAACGGTGTCATTGTTACTGTTGCAGCTATCTGTCACCATTGCAAATCTAAATTGTCTGCTAGATCTAGTAAGGGAACTGGTCATCTTCTTAGGCATCAAGCTTCCTGTGTATCTAAAACACAACGTGCTGCTAGAACCCAGTCTATGCTTGCTTTTAATCCTGATGGCACTGTTCGTTCATGGGACTACGATCCTGAGGTTGCACGGTTTGAATTATGTTGCATGATTGTTGCCTTGGATCTTCCTCTAGGCATTGGTGCATCTCCTGCATTTGAACATTACATTCAGTGTGCTCATAACCCTAGATACTCTCATGTTTCTAGGCAAACAACTACTAGAGACTTTATGAAATATTTCAGTGAATGTCATGATGATTTGCTTGAATGCTTGAAATCTAGTGTTGGTGCTATTGCCCTTACATCTGATATATGGTCTGGCAAAGCTAAGGAGGATTACATTTCTGTTGTAGCTCATTTTGTTAATGATGAATGGTTGCTTGAGAAAAGGGTACTTGTTATGAGGCTTATTGATGTTTCTCATTCTGGAGAGAACATTGCTGAATGTGTTCATGCTATTATTGAGGAGTGGGGTCTAACTGATAGAGTTTTTGCTGTTACACTTGACAATGCCTCTGCTAGTACGAATGCTATGAACATACTAACACCTTAGTTCTCTGGTTATGTTGGTTCTATTTTCTTACATCAAAGGTGTGAATGCCATATCATAAATCTTATTGTAAAATCTGGTTTGAAATATTTGAAACCTGTTGTTAAAGCATTTAGAACTGCAATTTCATTCTTGAACTCTTCTAACCAAAGAATTGTTTCATATAAGACATATTACATTGCTATTGGTGTGGCTCCTAGGAAGTTTAACTTGGATATGGATGTGAGATGGAATTCCACCTTCTTAATGCTGAAACACTTGATTCCACATAAGGGTGCATTTGATGTTTTTATCAATAGCCAGTATCAACAGGTTAATGGTCAAGTATTGCTAACCCAAGAGGATTGGTATGTTGCTATGAAAGTTTGTGACTTTCTTGAACGGTTTTACATTTCTACTTCCATACTCTCTGGTGTTTATTATCCAACATCAAACCTCATTATACATTAGCTTCTTGAGATATCTAGTCACTTGAGTGAGTATGAGAATGATAAGTTCTTGAGAAGGGTTGTTGTTCCTATGAAGACAGAATACCTTAAGTACTGGCAGGATATACCAATGTTGTACGCCTTGGCTTTTGTTCTTGATCCTAGAGGCAAGATGAAAGGACTTTCTAATGCATTGAAAATTCTTTTTGAGAATATTAATCATGATTATTCTGATTATTTTATTTCTGTTCATACCACATTGACTAACATGTTTGCTAAGTATGACAACAAGTTTGGTGGAGTTAGATTGCAGAGGCCACCTAAGCAGGTAAGTACAGGAAGAAAAAGAACTGCTTGGGGTAAGATTTATGGTGCCAATGATTCTGATCCTGCTGAGCCTTCAACTCAGCCTAATCCATCATTTTCTCAAATTTCAGAACTGGCATTGTACCTTGATAGTGACCCTATAGCTGTTTTCAATGATGATGATTTTGATGTCTTAAATTGGTGGCTTCAGCATAAACATGCATATCCAATCTTGTCTATGCTGGCTAAAGATGTCTTAACTGTTCCTGTTTCAACCATTAGTTCGGAGTCTGTGTTCTCTCTTTATGGCAGGTTGCTTGAAGAGAGGAGGAGGAGCTTGACAAGTGAAATGGTGGAGAGCTTGACATGTTTGAAGGATTGGCTGCTAGGAGAAGATCGACAACAGCAAGCTGTTGAGAAGTGCCATTTGGAGCTTGAACTGCAGTATGCTGACCTGTGCTATGATGAACCCCCTGCTGCTTCTACCTCTGCTGCTGCTGGCTCTGCTGCTGAGGAAGTTTCTGGTGCTGGGTAATGTTGCTTGAAATGTAGCTTTGTAACTTAGGATTTTTCTGATGTCGTTTCTTAGCATTGTCTAGTGGACATGGACCTATTAAGTATTTTGAGTTGGCTGTACTCTCTTTCCCCTTCAAGGCTGAGGGTTTTTAACGAGGCAGCCAGCTTGTAATAAAATTAAGTTTTCTTTGGCCAAAATTTTTGTGTTCTTCTGTTGAAGTTTTTTGGTTTTTTCTATGCTTGGATCTGTTGATTTTTTGATAAATCTGATGATGTGTGGAATCTTGTCAAGTGTAAGTTGAATATCGGGCTTCCGTGGGCTAACGGGCTTGTCATGCGTTATCTGCATTTCGTGCCTGATGGGCCGGCCTGGCACGCGAAAGCAGCTCGGTGTTGTGCCATGGGCCAACCGGCGGGGCACGGCACGAAAAGAATTGTGTGCCATGCCGGCACGAAATTAAATGGGCCATGCCTTTGTGGGCTCGGGCCGTGCCGTGCCCGGCCCGTTTGGACAGCATTACCCTGACTGAAAAACGGCCCAAGGCCAAAGTCACTAATCTAGAAAAACATGCTTCAAAGAAGCTAGGAATTCCTGAACCCTTGGTCTTACCTGGTCGAACCAATATTTAGATTCCGTCTCACTAACTCATGTTAACTCTTTTGATTGTCTTTGTTTGCAATTCAATCCTCTCTGTTTCCAGCCATGCCAAGATCGCAGAGATCAGCATAACCGTATTCATACTGATCGGTACGACCCTAGCTTCCACCACTTTTTCCACCGCCACACTTCTGATAGAATTAGTGCCTTGATTTGCTATTTCACACTGAACTCCTACTTGTCCTTGTGGTTCAATGTAAACCATGGAATACTCCTTGGACAAAGCTATAATTGACCTGTGCATGTGTAGTTTATACTTTGGGGTGTTATCTGACGTCAACAAATATCTTTGTTTTATAGAATTTTAGAATATAAGGTCATAATGGATAGTGTAACATGGTGCTTAGGTTAAATATTACCTTTCTTACCTCATCTCCTCGTGTTATAGCTAGACGTAGGCAGTAGATCGAATAGCTCTATCTGTCCTTTGTAATCCTTCATATTGAGTTAACCCAATGCCCAACATAAGCAATTAAAGACCGAGCCTATCTTAAATTCAAGGTGTTTCCATAGGAATCCTCTCTATCTTATTCCTACCATATTTTGTCATTGGATTGATTAGTATAGAAAACTAATACACATATATTCCTTGAGAATTCAAGAGACTAGAATACTCCAAGATGATCGAAGTGCTCTGTTGGTACTTGTGCACTGATGGATATATTTGTCGTCGTAATAAATACTAATAGTGCATAATGCTACATTTCAACATAACATTACAGTGGTTGTTTTGGGAAGCTATGATGCCCGTATGGACTAGCTGAAGAAATGGGGTCTTATGAACTGTTAGTTTTTCTAGAAAACTGAGTAGAGTTTAAGAAATGAAGAAAGAAATGTTAGACCTCAAGGGATTGTAGATCAACCAGCTTTTGATATTTCTGAAGTTTCCATAGAATCAATGAAACTCGCCAAGAGGAGTCCAGAGAGAGTCCGCTATTCAGTACCTACACTTTGCTTGACCACGTGGCAGCTCAAGATTTACTAAGTCTATACTCTGAGTGTATACGGCTATCCTTCGACCACACGTGTACTGCTGCTCTCTGTGCCGCATGCGAACCATCATCACGACGAACATATTTCAGGAGGGAAGCACCAGTTGTTTGCTCTGTACTGTACAGCATGCCAAACCATGCCAAAAGTCATGGAGATCCACACTTTCGGCACCTCAAAACATCCACCCATCAGTCTTGCAGGTAGAAAGCTGCGTGTGTGCCCTTCAAACCATTAAAAATTAATATATTTTCTAGCATTCAATTGGTTGAAAGCTTTCAGTCGATAGTTTATAAACCGTTGAATTCAGATTTAATATCTATTATCCAAACTTTCAGTCAACTAAAAATTAGCAAGTTTCAAAAATTAAACATGTGTTGACCAGGCTAGCATTTTATTGGCTTAATTGTAAATCTCACCCCATATCTCACTCTTGGTTTGATTTTCCACTCCAAAAGCTTATTTTTTGCAGAAGCCCACGCACCCTGTGTCCTACAGGTCAAAACTCCCCCCTAGTTCTTTGCCAACCGGACCAAATTTGCCACCGTGGAGGGAAGCGCTCATGACCGAAGCGCCGCTGATCAAGATGGCATTGTGGTTGGCCGAACCGCACGCGCATAAGAACGATAGCTGCACGCAGCAGTTTTGTGAGAAGGAGAAGGCGGTGGCGACAGTGATACTGGCGGGAGCGAGACGATCGGCAACGATCAAATCCTTTCAGGTATCCACGCCATCAGACTAGCAAGCAGGAGTCGTTGTTGGATACTCAACGAGGCATTCTGGTAAGATTCTGATCTGGTTATTGATTTGATTTATTAGATGTGTGGAGACCATGGGGGGGAAGATGTTTGCAGAAGATGGTTAAGCCTTGTCGTTGATTGATCAGGGGTAGTGTCATCGTCAAGTAGGAAAAATAATCAGTTGACATTATGCTTCTTGCTTTTGGAGAAGTAGGGTTCAGTTCGTGTAACAGGGTAGGCAACTTGATATATCAAGGATTAGGCAACAACTTGTCTATCAAGGATTAGCCAACAACTTGTCTGCTTCACATTTTGAGAAATACAAGAAAGAATACAAAGGTTGCTGAAAGTGTCATGTCCAACCATTTCGAGCCCAGAGCTAAAAAACATTTTTGGTTTCAGTAGAACATTTTCTGGCGTAACATAACTCTGCATATTTTGGAATTTTAAATTTCTTTAATGTTTGGAGTTGGATGAGCACTTGGAGGTCTGTCGCAGATCAATCGAGAAAAAATAAATAAGATCCGTAGCTCCCAATCGAAGAAATTGGCCTCGAAACCTTGAAATACACACAATGTAACTTCAACTTACACACGGGATAACATTCAATTCGAAAGCCAACAACCCTAGTGCAGCTTAGTTTATAATTCCTACCCAAAATGAAAATGGCGACCATGATTGAGAGTACACATGTAGAGGACCACGCCATATTTTCCCTCCACTGGCCACCCCTGCTCCCAAGTCCCATCACTGAAGAGGCGACGAGGTCTGCTCCTTCCCTCCAAGCTTGATCTGCACACCGGAGAAGACGACTGCCGGCAGGTGCGGCTCGGGTGTGGTTGGCGAGCACTACTACAATCAGAGCCTTTATGTCACGGACCCGCCTTACCACGGAGGCGGCTCCGTTCCAGGATCTCCCTCGGGTGGCGACATGTGCTGTGGCGCCCAATAGTACAATACATGACAGAGAAAAATAATTGCAACAGAGCATAGGTGGTGAACAGAGTTTTAAGTAAATCCGAAGTTATATTACAAACAAGAGTTTTCGACAGAAGTAAAGGCGGAAGCAAATTGTTCATCATTGGTTCACCAGTTCGATGAAATAGCTAAGATACAATCGCCCTCTCATGGCGACACACAGAGAACATTCCGGCCGTAATAGGTACTTTGCCCAAGCACCGTACCGGCAAGCAAGGAACTATTCATCATCTTCGTTCGTGCATAGCTCCCACTCAATGTTCCAGCAATCGGAGCGCTGGCCCTCCCAATGGAATCTCTCACCGCAGTGGCATTCACCGTCCTGGTCATCTGAAAACCACATAGAGCTATGCCCTGAGTAACTAATTTACTCAGCAATACTGACCCGTCAAAATGGCCAACTACAGCCGACACCTAGACATGCAAAGGCTAGAGATAGGGTTATATTGCTAGAAAGCCAGCCTAGGGGTGGATCCTTATTTTTTAAGTTTTAGCATCAGGTTAAGTTGTCATGCGGAATAATAATTTAGTTTGCACTAAACCGATAACAATCATGGTTGCAATACAATCTTAAGAATTTTCAAACAGCAGTATTATACCCACTCATCATCTTAATGGCTTCCGACACTGTTCCGGAGCAGCAACCAAGTGGTACTCGTTACTGTGAGGGGCAGCGACTCGAATCGATTTACATCCTGCAGGAGAAACCTGCTTGCACGACCCATACGCGCTTCCGGGAAGCCGCATGGAGCAACCTTTCGCTCACGGTACCGCAGGGTCTTCCGGGTCCAGACTCCCCTGAGAAGGGTGCCCCAACGCGATGCGCCCCGTGCCGCCATCCGTGGGTGGATTGCTCCCTCCTCTCAGCCCCAGTTTCACCAAAGAAGGGAGAAGGCTATCTTCAGACCAAGCGGCAGTCATAGCTACGTCGGTTTACTGGGCCCATATCTCCAGCATGCAAACAATACGTTCAAACTTGATCCCATGGGCCGGACACGAGGCGTAGCCTTAGGTGACTTGGACGGGGCTACCACCTTGAAGACAAACTGTCCTTCCCTTTCCACCTAGTTGCCCGTCCGGTCTTTATTGTGATTCCATCCACCCTTTCCTTCATCCGATATCATTCCCTAGTGATAATATTTCCTATCTGCGAGTGGTCTTCATACCACTCGATAAGTAGTCGTCCTAATTTAAGCAGAGCAACTACCGTCCTGAGGCTAATAATCGGGAAGGAGGGACCTACTGCACACTAGGGTTACAATCAACTCCGAACACTTAATGCACAGGCAAGCTTACATCCCTAGCTAGTGATAGAATTAAAAATTTAAAACGGGGATAATGCACCGGGGCTTGCCTTGGGTCTGCTCTTGCTCAGCAACGGCACCTCCGGCTCCTTCGGGTTCCTGCTCCGGTCCCGTCTCCATGTGGTTCACTGTGTGATCTATATGATGCAAAAGATGATGCTTATGAGAGAAGATTCATGGCACTTCCTTAATAAATACGTTAATGTACACTTATTTCTCGTGGAAGTAAGCGGGGTGTGGTGATGAGTTCAGTAGTATATCTTATTGAGTGGGGCACAGGGTGAGGGCATTTCGTGTATTTCCTTCATGGACTCCAGTATTTACTCGCGACGACGTCGCACCAAAGTACGGTGTGTTTGTGTGGGCCGGGGTTAAGCTACGTGAATGATGTCCATGATTAGTAGGTGCTAATTAATTAAGGTTTTAGTGTGTCGAGCCTAACCCTCATAAGGTACTAAGTTCCCGTGAAACAGCCCTAAAGTGGAACCATATTTATTAACGGGTAGCCTTGCACTCGGGACATAATTTATTAAGTTGACATGGTTCTGATCATCAAATGAGCAAGGGTGATTTAATATAGTTAGGGAATACCAGGAGTGATTTATTGGCCAAGTTTCGCTTACATGCATTGAGACAATAATTTTAGATAATTAGAATAAGAAAAAAAAGGTATATATATATATTTAACCATGACTCAATTACAGAGAATTATCACTTGTCACCTTGCAGGATGATTAGGCATTGCAAACTAGGATTAACTACCAAGTTTCATTAATTTACCAATTACAGGGAATTACTTATAAGCTATTTAGTTTTTGCTCAATTAATTTACTTCTGATAAAAATGCTAACATGCAAGAAGGTTTGACATTTTTCCCCAACAGTACATGTTCAAAGGAGTCTAGAGAATTTTATTTTGCCTCAAAATACCTAATAATGAATTAGTTATGAATTTATAAATGTTTTCTGATTTATTTTAATCCTGAAAATAATATTAACATACAACGTGGTTTAATATTTTTCTACAATAGTTCAAGTCCAGACAAGGCCAACAAAATTTACTTTGCTTCTAAATTCATATTAATTACTTTATTATGTATTTTTCAAGTTTAAATCCTTTTCTGGAAATGAATAAAATAATAAAAATCGGTTTTTATGTTCACGGGCCGCATCCAGGCAGCCCAGTGGGCTGAATCTTATGCAGCCCATTGGCCGCGCGCGTGCGGGGGTGTCCTTGGGCCAGATTCGGCCCAAGAGTGAGGCCGGGCCCGAAGGCCATTGCGGCCCAACAGCCATCCTGGCCATTGGCTAGCTCGGCCGAGCCGAGCGCGCGGCGACAGCGCCCTCGGCCGTGTGGTGGCGCGGGCACGGCGGCCCACCGAGGCAGTGACACCACCAAGCACTGCGAGGCAACGACGTAGGCGGTAGGTGCATGCGCGCGGCTCATGAAAGAATGGCTGGTAGCTCACCAGAGTAACGTCGATGAGGGAAGGTGGAGGCTGAGACCCCGGGATGGACCACGGCGGTGACGACGACGTTCTGGTGATGAGGCTAGAGAACTTGGAGCCGACTCGGGTCAAAAATGTCGAACGGAAAGGTTAGAGAGCTCTGGTGAGAGTAATAGAGGTGAAGCTCACCGTGGTCCGAGAATTTCCGTGGTCGCCGGCAATGGTGGCCGCCGTGGTGGTCGGAAGAATCCGCAAAATACTCTCAGCTCACGCACTCATTGGGGAAGAGTTCGATGGCAACGGTGGGAGGAGTCCTTCGTGCCTGTTTTGGTGGAAGGATTTGCCCACGGGAGCACTGAGCTAGCCGGGTGGCGCGAGGGAAGCGGCGAGGGCAATGGCGAGCTCGGGCTCGAACTGCGGGAGTGAGAGCGGGAGGTAATGCAAGTGATTAAATCCAAGTTAAATGACCATATACTTAAATGTGTTATTTAAGCCTATGAGCTAAACTAATTGATTTAACACGGTTCTAGAAAACATATGCCTATGATCAATTTACTATAGGTAGAACCTTTCAGATATGACTTTTGGACCAAATGGGTATTCGCATGCCATGAGCCAATTAATCTAACTATCTAATTTAGTTTAAATATTAAGTAATTAGTTTTGGCCAATAATAATAAGAACTAAAATACGAATATGTGTAGGGTGGTCAGGAATGGTAAAAGAGGCTCACCAGCAAAAGGACATGAATTTATCGATTACCCAGAACTATCTATGAATTTATTCGTGTTTTACGTATTTATTTTTGCTCTGGTGAAAGTATTGACATGCATGAAGTGTTAGTACTTTATTAAATTAGTACATAACTAGAGGAATGCAGAGAAATTTAGTTTGCCCCAAAACTCCCAGTACTGGTTTAGATAGGGATTTTTGAAGTTTTAAACCACATCTAGATTTATTTACAAAAGAAAAAGGAAAAAAAAAATTGAAACGCGGCACACGCGCGAGGCTGCTCGCCGGAACGCGGTGGCTCGCCGCAGCCCGCTGTGGACCACGGATGGGGTCGACGTAAAAGGGGTAAATGCTCCCCTACACGGCGCGCACCCGCTGGGGTGGACGGCGACCGCCGGCAATGGCCGGAGAAGGGTGCGCGACGGTGGCCGAAACAGGTGTCGTGTTCGGCGAAGTCGCACGCATGGAGGAGGGCACGGGAAATACCGGGATCTGGCCAGAAAGAATCACCTGTGTGCGGGGAGCGGTGGCACGGGGTCGATTGGAGGTGGGGGTAGCTGGAGGGCTCGGTCGCCGACAAGGTGGAGCTCGATGAAGCAGTCGAAGGAGAAGAGCTTGGATTGAGCTCCATTCCGGTGGGGGCTGGGGCCGAGGTTTGCGTGGGGGAAAGGAGGAGGTCCCGGTGCGCCCGCAGGTACGCCGTATGCCGATGGGGAGGCGGTAGTTCGGCCGGGCAGCGAGCTCCGAGTAGCGCCAGCAATGGTGTTTGGGGCATAGCTTTTGCGGGCGAGGGGGAAGAGAGAGTGGGGAAGCGGGTGCAGGGTGAAACCGGGGGCGGCACCGCGGTTTTGCAGACCAGGTTTCGGACCAGGTGGGGGCAAGCCCGCACAGCGCCGGCCACGCGGAGCAGCGCCGCTCTCAGCGACCAATCGGGCAAGAAGAAGAGCGACTAGGCAGCTGACAGGTGGGACCCGCAAAGATTTTATTTTTTCTTAAAATTTTGATAATTCCTCTTCTGTTTATTTTAATATCTTTAATTATCTAGTCCTTGTGGAAAGAACAAAAATATGTGTGTGTTCACAATGATGTGCTAGAATTTATAAAAATGACAGTGCTCAACAGTTGACATTTGAATTTGAATATGAATTTTTCAAAGAGGGATAGTTTTTGATCTTTTGGGTATTTATTTGGGCCATTAAAGTAAGAGATAAATTTTTGATAAATTCAACCACAAAAAATTCAAATTTTCTCCAAGCTGTAATATATATTTTTTGTGGGTATGAGTTATGTTGAAAATTTTGGACTTGTAGTTCAAGTGACATTCAAATGTGCTTAAATTGATTTCAAATTTGATCAATTTCAATTCAATTTTTGACACCCGGGGTGTAACAGCCCTCCCCCCTTAAAGAAATCTTGTCCCGAGATTAAAGGAGGGGAAAAAGTTTAGTTTGGTTTATGAACTCGGACTAATGACTTCGTTGAAATTCTTCTGATTTCCAAATGGCTTCCTCCTAGGTATGGTTGTTCCATTGAACATTGAGAAACTTGGTTGTCTTCTGGCGGTGACTCGTTCCTCTTCATGGAGCACTTTCATTGGGTGTTCTGCGGAAGTCAAGTCGAGTTGCAGTTGTTCCATATCTCCAAAGGAAATGTCCGTGACTGGCTTTAGTTATTTCTTGCACTGGAACAAGTGGAATGTGTTGTGCACACCGGCAGTTCGACTAGCAATGAGAGCTTGTAAGCTATTGATCCGCATCTTGCTATGATTGGGTAGGGGCCATTGTGTCGTTGTGCAAAGTTTCCTCGGACTCGTACCTTGTATGCTATTGATGGTCGACACATGAAGGTACGGTGGATCACGTCTGCTGCTCGAGATGTCCTAGTTATAAGGCAGTGGAAGAAATGGATTTTTGACATGATGGACAGGTATAAGATAGCAATAGATGATACAAGTAGAAGCTTTGGACCAAGATCAAACTAGGTGATGGAGGGTCACAAAGCTGGTCACCCACATATGAGTAACTTAGGCCGACCAGGACAGATGTGAGAAAAGATTTCAAAATTGCTTGTGGCCAACAAGCTATCAAAGGAAATCATGACTTGGTGCTAAAGTCTAATAAACAAGAAATTATCCTGGTAGACAACTCAGGCTAGACACGAGATCAACAATTCAAGGCGGTTCAAATCAGATGAACAATCAATGAAACTATGTCATCAAGGTATTGAGTCTCTTAGTTGCTCCACAATGGTTGTTGTGGACCAAACAACAAATTTGGTTCAGCAACTAGGATAATCAAAACATATATTCTTGCTCAATGTTAATTATTCATGCATATTAACCACTAATGAGTATCCAAATGCATCCCAAGGATTACCAAAAGGTTATGGTGCAATTCTTGTGCATGACATGCTTGTGTGATGCTATGCAGAGGAATGGTAGTGCATATGCAATGATGCACTTGCATAATAACATATGTTGCACATGAAGATGATGCTTGATGGTGCATATGTCATATGATGCGCCGATGTATGCATATGAAATGCTGCACACGTCATGATGCATATAACATGATGAATTATTCATGATGCACATGCAGAACGTTCATGTCATGATGCATATAATTACATGGTGCACATATGAATGATACCGTATGGTGCATTGATATGGTGCATAGATGATGCTTTGTGCACATGGAAAATGGTGCAATGCACACAGTTATATTTATGCACCTCCTAGGTTTGCATAAACACTTATGATTCATACCTCTAATTTTTATTCGGTTGAGCAAGAATATGAAAATATATGGGAAATACATTATTGCAATACTTTACTCAAAGTGAAGGATCATCAAGGTTTTGGTGGCAAGAGAAGTTATACAGAGATTGAGGATAATGCTCAATAGAACGAAAAGTTGTAAGGAGGTTCAGCGTGCTCTTCGTATGGAAAAGTGCAGCTCGGCAAGGCAAAACAACCGGGATGATGACGGGTAGCTATCCAGGCTGTTACAATATCAAAAAGTATACTTGTCCAAAAGTTTCATAACATGTTCTGTTCTGCCCTCTATGTCAAGCATCTACTAAAACATAGAAACGACGGTCTTAAGTGCAGAATCAGTGAAACCAATGAATAACAAGCTTGTAGACAATTTTAATATCTTTCCAACAAGTATTTATACACCCTCATCCGGTAAAAGGTTCAGGAGATATGAATTTTCTAAGTTGACCGTCAGTTTCTGAAATTCTGCCCCCAGCAGAATCTGTCTTCACCGATAGGTTAGGTAACACGAAAATATAAACTGCTCCTTATGAGTACAAAACTAGTCTTTGGGTTCATACCAAAGTTGTAAAGGACTTCCTCACCTTTCCAACGCATCTTTACACTCCCTCATAGGATAAAAGATTCAGGAGATATGAATTTTCCTAGTTACAGGTCGACAGTCGAAAATCTGCTTTGGACAGAGCATAGGTTTGTCTCAAGAAGGGTCTGTACTTCAGATTTCATTGGGTCTAACAAGAGAAGTAAATTATCAGCCTTATGGATAATTTTAATACCTTTCTAACTCATATTTACATGCCTGTGCACAACACCTAGAACTCAAGATATAGAAATTACAAGTTGCTATTGTCCGGCAAACTGTTTCTGGGGACAGATTTACATTGTTCTGAAAATGGGTCCGAAAGCGTATCTTACAGGCTTCAAAAGAAATGGTTAGCCTACCAAAGTTTTTTTTAGAGTATTTCATAAACTTTCCAGGGAGTGCTTATACAACCCTAGAGGTCGTCTGAGCAAACGGTTATGAATTTTACAAGATAGGTCATGAATCTGAATTTCAGATTGAGGACACTTCGATATGCTGACTCGGACAGGCCCAAAATGGCATTATCTAGATAATTTCAAAACAAAACTTATTGCTGGACATATAAAGGATTCGCTCATGATTCTAACAAGTATTTATTTACATGCTTTTGACTTTCGGGTGGGGAGATATAGATTTTTATGTGAGCCACATACTTGCTGAAATTTCAGATTCGCATAAGGGCTTGCTGCTTTACTATTTCATATGATGCACATGTCTTCGGCCTATACGTCCTCACCAAAATAAAAGTTGGTCGCAAATAGGATCATATGCATAGTCGATGGCAGACGATCTCTCAAATTAGTGGTATGCTACCCATTTCTTACGAGAATCGTGGTTAGCGTACCTGCAGAAGATTCATTCCAGAAATAATACATCAAATCAAAATAAACGAGCCAAAAATAACCCCTTATTATTATCCTAGTGTAGGACACTGATGTTTTACGCAATCAGCCCACGTTCACACCATTGTGCTAGCTTCCCATGTTACCGTCCACTAGGCGGAATACATACCTGCGTTGAAGATGTTGTAGATGCAGTATATAAACAAACAATCTCCTACAGTTAGCCTTGCCACCTGGATTATAACTATTAATAACCTATTGGGCACGTCCTCACACGTTCGTTACGTGGTTTTTAAAAATATGTCTTTGAATATTGCACTATTCCCGAGATGGCTCTAATACCACGCTGTCACGGAGCCGCCTCCGTGGTAAGGCGGGTCCGTGACACTTTAATAGCGGACAAAAAGGATCTTCAATAGCGGACAAACAATGCGATATTGCTTTAATGATATTGCTAGCTTTATGCAGCAATATCGGCCACTGGCATCCGCTATTGTTGTTCGACCATCAATAGCTTGGTCTGCACACCGGAGAAGACGACTGCCGGCAGGTGCGGCTCGGGTGTGGTCGGCGAGCGAGTTCGTGCTGAGGGTTCAAAACCAGTGGCTCGGCTGCAGCGTAGCCAAAGCGTGAAGGGTGACTCGGGTCTGACCTGCTGACTGTACAAGCAATGACGCGACTAGCTTCCACGGTGGCAAATTTGGTCGAGGTGGCAAAGAACAGGGGGAGTAGGGGGAGTTTTGACCTGTAGGACACAGGGTGGGTGGGCTTCTGTAACAAATAAACTTTTGGGATGAAAAATCAAACCAAGAGTGAGATATGAAATGGGATTTACAATTAAGCCCATTTTATTAGGTCCTCTCGCAGTCTGGACACGGTCCCTTGCCTCAAAGCAGAAAGTTCATGAGTCCCTCTTCTCCCGGTGGTTGGCTCCAAGCGCTGTCTCCGCGTGGAGGTCGTTCTGCCGGCGACCACACATCCGCAACGCCACTGTCTTGA
This sequence comes from Eleusine indica, assembly GCA_030378355.1. Taxonomy (NCBI): domain Eukaryota; kingdom Viridiplantae; phylum Streptophyta; class Magnoliopsida; order Poales; family Poaceae; genus Eleusine; species Eleusine indica. The sequence goes on from CM059494.1 coordinate 56,681,954, forward strand.
CTTCCGATCGCAGCCTACCCGACGCGCGGACGGGCAGCACGGGTTGCTGTCCACAAAATCTTGCGGGACGGCGGCAGATCTCCCTTCTCCTTGACATGTGACCGCTAAACACTTGTCTTGTTCAGGCTTTATTCTGCGGTTTAGGGTTTTATGCGTCAGAGATCTCGTTCTCTTTTGGACAACAGGCGATCGAGAGGTCATTTTCGGCATACTCGTCTAGGCCGTGTTATCAGTATAGCTCATCGATTTTGCATGTGCCAACCCAGCCTTGGACCCCATAATGCACGCGCGATGCTTTGCGTCCTTGGTCACTGTTGAAGACAAACGTGTCCCGAATTGCGGTGCCTGCTTGCTTACTGCACGCTGTTTGGTGTATTTTTCTCTTCGCATCCTGAATGCATTACAAAACTACCTCTTCAACAATGATGAATTGCCGAGGCCTGCCAATACCAGTTTTATCTGACGAGTTGAGCCAAACAAAAAATATTAGCCAACGAGCTAATACATGCCGAGCTGAATCGAGCCAGCTATAGACATCCACCACTACTCATGGCAACTCTGTTGAGCCTTACATTATTGGGAGGATATTTTGTGAGCATTAGTTGATTCCGTTGGGTCTGACATCCATGCCATATCTAGTCCAATTCTTACCCTTTTTGGACATCTGTCTGAAGTATAACAAGTCGGCAACCATGTAGTACTCCACTAAAAGCAACGCCAGAAACGTGTCCCTCCAGGCCGGCCTTGATTAGATTCCAACAGCACTATGGCCTACGCAGCACAGCATAAACCCCAACTAGCGATCGCCAACACCAACAACCATGCATGCTTATCAGCCGTGGAGCTCCTCCTTTCGGCTGGCACCTTGAAATATCCTCCTAAGCTAGAGAGAGTAGTGGAGAGTCCACTCGCCAGCTGGTCAACTTGGCTTCCACTCCTTTCCGCCGTCAGCAGACGTGCGAAGACTGGCTGTGACCATGGCGAAAAATGGCACCGAGCCGCAGCAGAGCGCCACGTTGCACCTCAAGGTTTACTCAGTGTATCTAGAGAAAAGACATGGCAACTCTCGTGGACCACACGGGCGGCGCATCTATCAGTGTCCGCGTGGAAACCGAAGAGCAGCTATGTCGCTGGTCAGTCGCTACATACTAGGCGAACGGCCTTCATCAATGTACTTGCCATTGAGTGCCGTGTTCAGGCCCCACGGTTCGATCCGCCAGGAGATTTCCTATTTGCGATCTTTAATTTCTGTTGGAAATCAGGCCGTAATGTTTGATCGTTACCGTGGCCGATCGTGGTCGTTTTCGTGCCCGTCCATCTCCCTGTGTGGTCAATGCGTGCAGGAGTGGCCAGCTTCGCAAGTTACAGACTGGCCATGGACTGGAAAATTCCGGTCGCTGCCGGCAATGAAATATCTGTCACTAATTCTGTGCTGACTGTTTCTTACTAGTACTTCTAGCCCGGAACGTCGACTTCTGAATCATCATAACTGCGATTTCATTTTGCCTAGTGTGGACAACAAAACATCACTTCATCTTTTAACAGATCGCTGCTGGGCAAAACATCTCTTCGGCTATGACCAGGCAATCTGGAATCAAGTACGGTCCACCTGGAGAGGAAAATTAGCCGACTCTTGGTTCCGTGCTACTGGTATGACATCATTTTGTTCTTTTTGCGAAGCTCAAGAGATATTCCAAACACAAACAACTCTATCCCACCACATCATCATCTCGCGAGCCCCAATTGTTATAACCATGGATTGGCCAGTTTCATTTTTTGAAGGTTGCAAGTTCTTAATGGTGGCAGTTTTCACCCCTGCCAATAATTTAGCACACTCTTTATTGCTACTGTGGGGACCGGAAACACAAAGAGATTTTACTCGTTGGTATCAATTAGCCAGTCTGTGGACTTTTGTTGCTCTCCATGGGGCCAAAAAATGGCGTCGACACTCCCTACAGTGTCGAGCCAATGCACAACGCATTCTTGCGCATTTCAACGCTGTGCATAGCCTCTTGACAACCTATTTTAGCAACGGGTTACAAATTTGCCATCTCAAAATATAATGTGCCTCCAATAACACACTGTAACATGTTTCAAACAGCCGTACCTCTGTTGTATATCACTACTACAATAATGCTCTATAGCGACGGGTCAAAAGGGATCTTAGTGGCTGAAACAAATTTCGCCACTGAGCAATTGTCACTACGAACAAGAAAACATAGTAGCGGACTAATGCCCGCCACTAAATTTGTGACAAAAAAAAAAAGAAAAAGATCCACCGACGAATGTCAGGAGCCGCCGCCGTCCGCGCCCGTGTCGAGATCGGCTGCCGCCGCCGCCCGCGCTCGGATCCGCCGCCGGCACCGTCGCCCGCGTCCGGATGGGGAGCCACCGCTGCCACCGCGCCCGGATCTGCCGCCGCCACCCGCACCGAGGAGGAGGGGCTGGCAGGGAGGGCACCGCCCGATGGGGATGGGGCCGCCGACCAGGGGCGGTTGCGGGCATAGATTTGAGCGGGGGGTCAACGTGGATGGGACCGATGCCGGAGGGGGGCAGCAGGAAGGGCACCACCAAGAGAGAGAGAGAGAGAGAGAGAGAGAGAGAGAGAGAGAGAGAGAGGAGGTGACGGCGATCTAAGTGTTGCTTTTATAGTATAGGGTTAGGTGGACGGTGGCAAAAATAGGTAGTGGCGGGGCGCTGCATTCGTAGTCGCGGTCCTTTTTGGCCCGCCACTACTTTTCTACGATCACTAGCGGGCTACATAGTAAGGCCATGCGTAGTTGCGGTCCTTTCTAATGCCCGTTGCTGAAGAATTTTAGGCGTCCGCCACTGCAAAGCCCTTTTATAGTAGTGTACGCCTCTTTTCTGCATTTATGTGACAGTGATGAGCCGACCAGCGGAGCAAAAGTAACTGCCACAACAACAATGAAGCACTGCAGCAGCGGGTCATATAGCATTCTAGTGGCAGACCGAACCTGCGAATTGTAGTGGCGAGTAGAAACCTGACCCGCCGCTACATATGGACCTTGTAGCGGTGGGTGGGGAAATAAACCATCGCTACATATGGTCTTCGTAACGGGGGCTCGAGTTTCCATCCGCCGCTATTTTCTTTTTCAAGTAAAAAAAAATTATGTAGTGGTTACATTCTGCATACAAAAATAACAGAATATCCACAAAGTATAGCACTTCATAAATAATTTCATATCCACAGAATAGTTACAAAAACATCTCACAAATGTATCCATAGTTTCAATGCATATTGTCTCATATGAAACCTAAGTTATAATTGTCACCTTGCTCATCTCTCTCGGGCTCGTATAGTCATTTTGAGCCACCCACTCACAATCGGTCCTATGCTTTGTTCCTAAGATAGCCTCATCATCAAAAATCTTACCTATAGGGCTGATGCCCTCTGTTAGAAGGGAACGACACAAATGTGCCACAATTTGATACATGGCATTTGTACTAAAATGAGTTTTCCCTTCAGAGACGACCCCCATGCTAATCTTCTCCCATTTCTTGTTCATTGTAGGGCATTCTTGTTGTTTCCTAATTGCTCTCTGTATACACAACTGTGAAGAATTAATAATAGAGTGATTAAATTGTTAACAAGAATGTAAATTGAACACTGAATGTAACCAAAATCAACATACCTCTTCACTAGATTTTTCGATGTGGGTTGTCAAGTATTTTGATGTGCTACTCACGAATGAGCATGCGTAGTAGCCACAATGTACACTACTTGACACTTGTTTATAGCACTATAGAATATAGAAAACAAGTTACATTATGTATAATTGTATCAATAGTAGGATAACGATGTCTAGAAGCAATATAAATGATTTACCCAAAATTTATGATGAAAGTACATAGCCTTTGTTCGATAAGGATTGTGTGCCCCTCCATCTTTGGCATAGTGCGTAGAGCAAAAACAAAACATATGGAGTACTATCCCCTTACCATGGTCGAATATTCAGGCTGCCACTGTTCAAGTGGAACAGGGAACGACCTGATGGTCCATATATATACTATGGGGGACTTTTAACGCCGCTATGATGTTGTTAATAGCAATGATTGACAAGTTGGCCGCCGCTAAAACATTCAAACTTTTTAGCAGCGGTCAAGAATGTCAACCGCTGCTACTTGTTAACTATAAGACGGGTAACATCTTGAACCGTTGCTAAGAGTGATATATTTATAATAATAATTTTTTGTTATAAATAAAGTTAAGTTAATGATAGAATTAATAACAGATGTTTTATATTTTTTAAAGAGTGAAGTGTATGGTCAGTCCTCAAACTTGTCCGGAAGTGCTATCTAGATGTGGAATACTTATCTTATCAGTATCCATACCTATGCTAAGGTCGGAGGGCAATAGGATGTCTCACATATGGAAGAACCGATCGAGTCAGCTTGATGTGCAAGGAAGTTAAAGATAGACTTGCTATAATATGCCTTGTAGATTACAATTACGACTCTTCATGTATATCCCTGCTGATCGGATATATAAGACGGCAAGGACCCCCTCATTAAGGACACGCGACTTCGCAACATCAGATCAGTACAATACCACATAGATGACGTAGGGTTTTTACTCTCACCGAGAGAGGGCCTGAATCTATCTAAATCGTCTTGTGTGCTAACCATCAAGTTCTTTATTTCGTGCGTAACCCTATAAATATATTATGGAGATTAAGTCTTGACAGTAGGTCCTTCAACTTTTAATTTGCACACGTTCCTAAACTTGCTAATTAATTCACCTGCAGTCCAAATTACCTAATTAGCATTGATATGTCAACTTGTGTCTTCCACCGTAACGATGCCATCCAAATTAACTAACATTCATTACTTATCTTACTATTTTACATTCGTCAAAATAACTGGAAAGAAAAAACCAAATACATTGCTTCTTAAATAATTTGAGTTTTTCCAATTCTAACCTAGTTTTTAACTTTGACGTGGGTTTGATATGTATATATAGTAATGCAAACGGTAAGTTAACACACCTGAGAGTGATATATGACTGCAACAATGACACAAAGTAGACATTATAGACGAACATTTGGGCCGCCCGGCACGGCACAACACGGGCCCAACCAAGCACAACCCAATTACATTTGGGCCGACACAACACAAACTAGAAATTGGGCCGTGTCGTGCCAGCCCACGGCCTTGACCGGCAGCCCATGACACAGCATGACACGACTTAGTCATGTCGGGCCAGCCCGATTAGCACGACAACCCAAGTAGCTCGATTGGCCCATCAGGCACACCAGGCCTGAAAACTCAGAGTCACAGTAGCTTCCGACGTCATCCTGGTTGAACTCAAAGCAGCAGTCGGCGTCTCTACTGGAGTAGCCACTGACATCCCGCCTGGAGCTGGAGCACCCGTCGCCGTCCTCCCGCCTGGAGCAACAGCCGCCATCTAGTGGACGGAGGAGGGCAGCGCCGTCGCCATGTGACCCAGAGGAGGGAGTGGAGGAGAGGATTGAGGGTTCGGTTTCCGCCTTATATAGTGGGTCCGACGTTAGGTGTGGTCAAATGATCGTTGTTTGGTGGGATGGTGGTGGGCTGTTGCATCCTTGTCGGGCCATGTCGGGCTGCCAGCATCGGGCCATGATGGCATGCTACTGGGCTAAGTCGGGCTTGGCCTTATTGATGCCGGGCCGTGCCGCACACTGTGCCGAGGCCTTAGCCTAAGCACGGCTCAATGGCTCAGGCCATGCCGGCCCGACACGAAAATACTTGGGTCGTGCCATGCTTGGGCCGGGCCAAAACCTCCATGCTTCGAGCCGACCCAAAAAGCACGGCCCAAATGTTCATCTATAATAGACATATATATTTGACACTAATTAGAATAATTTGGACCACGAGTGAACCATTTATCAAGTATGTGGATTTGGATTGGCAAATTAAGAGTTCGAGTATCTAGATGATATTTCCAACAAGTTTGAGGACCGGTCATATACTTATTTCTTTTTTAAAAAAAGACTTGATATTTCGATGATTTAGTAGGGTTAATGTTCTATAATGAAATAAACATAAATGTGTTTATCTTGATGTCAAAGTTGGATAGGATATGGTCATCCATATTTTTTAAGATGAGATGATCCAACTTATTTTTTTGATTTGGTGGATAGGATGATCCAATTTCTTGTTTGGTTGGATAGATAAAGATGGACAAGACAAGATCAATAATAAAATTATAGATCTTATTATTAAACACTAATAGTTAACTATGTACTAATTAATATGATCTGACACATATTGGTTTTAATCTTATCAAAATAATTTCTAATAAATAATTAAAAACACTAAATATCGTTAATCCTTGTATGATCGAGCTCTCATCATGCACCAATCAATATCTTATTGCTTATCAATCATAATATCATAGTAATAAATATTATTTAAAATTAAAACACATTATTAATATCTAATTACTTTAGTAATTATCATCATGACACAATTTGAACGGGTTCATCTAACCATTTTTGCCAGATAGACTCAACCAACGTCTTGAGAAAATATTCTTCTTTCAGTCCACTCCTATCCACCATGGCCGTGAATCTAACACTGGATTGGATGTTTTTGTCTAAGCCTATTCCATGCAAGAAAAACACACACCCTAAAAAACCTACGTTGACCCCAGCGTGGTATACTAGCACTGGTCACTGGAGGTGGTAATAAAACTTATGGCTCGATAGCTTGGTCGATTCAGAGGCGAATTCAACTCGGTTCATTCCAATTTTAAATGAATTGAGTTAGTTTTTTAGCTCGTTATGTTAACAAGTCATCTCGAGCTAGCTTGAGAGCTGGCTCATGAGCCTAAACGAGCCATGTATTTTTTAAAACTATAGCCTATCTATGGGCCATGGCCCAGTCCCCCACAAGTCAACTCAATCCTTGTACAAGTACAAACTCTAAATGTATAAAGATATATAGTAACTAGCAATATGTCCGTACCTTGCTACGAGCGTTTGAAACAACACATATATATCCCTCGAAACTCCATCAAACTAATGAGTGTTGCGTATAAAACTGTTGTGGTAGAAACCAGACACTACAGAGAAAAACTATCTATGCTAGTTCATCGACTTCCTCTTCATCAGTTCAATGCATACAAATACAAATCAAAGATGGAAAGCAAATAAATGAAGTGCAAAATAAATGCATCATTGAGTGAAGGATCACATGAATTGTACGCTGCATGCTCCAGGAGGGCACTAACCCTCAACCTTGTTAATACCCCTGGAAGTATATAACCATATCTCAAATCGTTCACTTAGATCATCAATCTGGCTAATTACTAGCTGGTATGTATGCTATTCTGAGATGCCCTATTTCAGAAACAATGCACACAAGGATAATGTTTATATAAAGACGCTTTCATCCTCAATGCATTCATAAATATGCATGTGTGTCTTTGAAAATCAAAGGATAAATAATGATTGGTGACAGTTGAATATACTTTTCCTTTAGAGGGGGAAACCCGCTCCCTCTCCATAGGGGCAATGGGCGGAACCATAGCCGCCGCCATTGCCTTCCTTGCGGCAGGGCCTAACCGCTGGATCTAGAGGCTCCTTGCTGCCTGGTGCTCCCATGCGCTGCGCCATGACCTAGGTGGGTGATTGGCTCCACCGGCAAAGAAAGGCTAGGGCATGCTACTAGAGGCTCTCCTGATGCCGGATCTGGAGGCCCCTAGCCATCAAGTGCTCCCACCATGCGCTCATGCACGATTTGCGATGGATGGCTGGGGGTAGGTGTAAGGATCATGACCATTGAGGTCACCCCAAGGTATGATGTTTTGGTGATGAATGACAAACATGAAATATAACTAATGTCTATACGAGTGTTGTTCATGTAAGAAACCTTTTCTACTCTATGATGATTGTAGACGGCGGCCTTGGCGATTGATAACAATGACCACAAGCATGGAGGTTTGTGAGCTTGATAGAGTCCAAGGGTTGATGGAGATGGATCAAAGCGAAGGACAAGCTTTGAAGCAAGTGTTGGGAACACTTGTCTAGTTGTTAGGGCTTTGAGTCCATAGAAAAAACCGAACAATCAAGGGATTCTAGGTCATTTCTTTTAGGTCATGTCTAGTCGGTGATGTGCAAGGTTGCTCGGTGAAATCACAGGCACTAGATGACAGTGGAGAAGCCAAGGAGCTGTTCAGGGAAGCCGACAAATGAAGTCAAACGAAGACGACAAGTTTTAGCTTCTGGACTTAGTAACCGGACAGAGGGGTCAGTGGAAACTGAACTGTACGGTCACTAGAGAGGACAGAAAATCAAGAGAAAAGACTTAGCAAGGAATCTGTCTGTGCCAGGGACCATAGAGACCGGACGGTCCGGTCTACTGACCGGACGGTCCGGTCAGTATTGGTAAAACATAGAGAAGAGAGGAAGCAACTAACTGGAGTCCGACGAGGATGCCCGACGTGTCGAACTTGTCCTACAGACAGAGAGACCGGACGGTCCGGTCTACTGACCGTACGGTCCGGTCAGTACAGGATTTTAGCAGGGCAGAGCCGTTGGTGCTCAGGTTTGTAGTAACCGGACGGTCCGGTCAGGCAGTGACCGAACAGTCCGGTCAGTAGGCCCAGAAAGCTGATTTCGTGGAGCAACAGCTAGTTTGAGGTTAGAAGCCTATATAACTTCGTTGTTGGGATCTTGGAGACCTCTCTTGACCAGTGGAATACCTGAGAGCATTTGATAAGGTCCAAGAGGAAAAGAGGAGAGCACTAGGAGAAGATATTGCATATCTTGAGAGTGCTAGTGAGAGTAACAAGGAGCGATCTTGCACATCTAAGGCTAGGGTGTCCTTGAGAGTGTGATCTAGGTTGTTACTCTTGGTCTATGGTGAGACCTAGACCGGTTAGGTATCGGTGATTGAGCCTATCGTGATTGGTTGTGAAGTTCATCGTACGTTTGTACACGGTTTGAGCCCGCCGGTGAAAGGGGCATCGCTAGTGAGGCCTCGTGTCGGCTCGGGGAGTCTGGCAAGTTCTCGAGGGAGGCGAGCTTGTGCCTTGGTGGCAGCGGTGACGCGCACCGTGTCTTCACTTCGAGAGTGATTGCAGGCTCGTGGGTGAGAACTCCACATTGGTGGCAGGAGGGACCGAGACTTCGGCGGGAGTGGTCCAACGAGGAGTAGGGGAAGGCGCCATCCTTCTGAGACCTCGGGAAAAAAATCAAGAGCCATCTCTTACTCTACTCCTTACTTTGATGCATTAATTTCCGCATTTACATACCATGCTATTCATGCTTGTATGTTTACCATGCTCTAGTTGATTGCTTGTAGACTTGCATGAATAGGCTTCTCTACTTGCTAGTTGTGCTTAGCTTACACTTGATTACTAGCATGTATAGGAGTTGCTTTGGCTTGATTGATCACCCTAGTATGTATCATGCTACTCATGCTTGTGTGCCTTCCATATTCTTGATGATCTAGTAGCTTTGCATGGGTAGGCTCGTTTGCTAGTTTGTTGTGTGCTTCCGCGTGTTCTTTGATTACTAGCTTGCATAGGAGTTATATGCCTCGTGTGTGATCCACTAGTATGCTTAGGTTGTTTTTCCTTTTATAGGATTATCTTGTTAGTGTGATCACCACTAGAATTGTGTAGGAGTTATTTGAGTGGTCGATTTTAGGAATTGCCAAATTAGGTACACAGTTTGAGTTCTTGATTCACCCCCCCCCTTTGGTCACTTGGTCCGTTCAGTAGGCCTATGTCTGAGTTGGGTCAAGGAGGCAATATCCGGCTCCCCAATGGCCGAATCCGTGTGTCCCCGTAGCCCTGTGCTCCCACCACGCGCTGATGTGCGCTCTGTGACGGGCAGATGGGATACAACTCTATGGAGTTGGGCGTGGTGGTCGGCGATTCCTCGCTGAGGACTTTCTGCCCTCCTTGCTCGCATGAGCCACCGAGGGCTCAAGCAACAGGGCTTGGCAGCTGACCTCGATTTTCGTCACTTCGTCACCTTGCTGGTTTGATGGTCGTGAGGTAGGCGTGGTGGTCACATCGTCCGACCTACTATGATTCTCGATGTGAAGGCCATTGCGTGCTTATGGTGGTCATGCTTTCTGTTAACCCCGACGGTGACTAGTGGGTTGTGTTCATCTTCTTGCAGGCTGTGATTTCATGGCTCGTTCGTGCCCTCTAATCGGCATGAACCAACACGTGCATTGGGAAGGCGCGGTGCTCCAAGCAAAAACCTTATCCGCAATGATGCGTTCTGTATGTCATTTTCCTTCTTGAAGGTGTTGTTTTGAGTGCATTGTTCTATCAACCTATGCACTATCTCGGTAAAAACCTAGATCCAGCTTCTGGATCGGGTACATCTCGGTCCTCTTGAGGATGTTTGCCTCGGACTCTTGAGTGTTGAAGGTCTTGTCCACATGATTCATTCTTTCATTCGTGCCTAGTGTATGTATTTCCTCCCATGTATTTTTTCTTCTCCCTTCCTTTTGTTCAAATGTGTTGTAAACCTGTATTTGGGTCATTATGAGGCCGATGCCATTATTAATATAATGGAATTCAGATGGGGAGTTCTCCTCCCCCGGTGACCGTAAAAAAAACGTCTGGCCTCAAAAGTTCAGCAGGAAAAGGAGAAGAAATGAATTGAAGTTTGCAACTATAGCATGTGTTCGTGTGTTCTCAATAAAAAAGACATTTGGATCTTTCATGACTTGGTATAACAAGTAGGGACGGGCCTTGACCACATTTGTCAGGTGTCAGAAACAAACTAAAACATTCAGCTTGCTTAACCAGAGCCCACCTTCACAAAATGGCCCACACCTTTGTGAGCCACAACGCACAAGTGAAGCCAATCACAAACTCCTGTCCCCAACCTACACAGCTCACGATCTAAAAGAAATCTAAACAATGGTAAGGTCATCTTCTTTCTCCCGCAACTTCAAAAAATGAAACGGACGAAGTCATTAGCCATGGTGCAAGCAAAATCCTTCGATAGTAAGGGACTGAAATAGAAATTTGACAAAACAATTATGGGAAAGACACAAACAACCTTGGCAAGCTTGATTTTGTCAGTGCATGCAGCAAATTAGTGTGGACAGAGGCATCCTGCGACCTAGAACGATCGCAGAAGCGCTCTCATTTGTCTTCATATCGCTCAAAAACGGCTGGACATGCGAATGTTGTGCTGTCTTGTATGATGGTGGTTCATCAGAACGTAAGTTAACAGATCTTTGGATTCGTTTTCTGTTTTAAACATAAATTATTTTAATGGACTCTGCTTTTTACACGAACAATACGACGGACTCTAATCTAAGACCAATTGTAAACAGAAACACACGATGGCAGACACAACACCAGCAACATCATGTATGGACGTTTCCACCTTCTTTTTAAGGAGTAGATATAGAGATGATAACCTACGAAGGGCTTATGTACTCGTAAACAATATGACTTGCCGCTGCAGCCACCAGTCCGTCGTGCTCACGCGATGCTCAATTCATCGGCTTAGTTTCAAGGTCAGCAAAGTTGATAAGGAAAAAAGTGTTGATCGCTTGGATCCCTATTAAACTGCATGTATCCAGATCCACGTGCATGGATCGGCATACAAGCAATCGTGCAGAAAAACGGACTAAGATATATGTTATTTCTTTCGTATTTTACACAACTAAAATTATATATTTATTATAAAAAGTTGGACGAGTCACAATGAGCTAGTTTCTGAGTATAATGAGTCGAGCTAAGACACGCTATTAGGTCACTAGTATAACGAGTTGGAGCGACCTGATGACGAGGCGAACCGAGCGGCTCCACAGCCAGAGAAAGCAACTTCTATCCAGATCAAAGTTCTTAGAGCATCTCCAGCACAAGCCTCCATCAAGGCCTCTATCTCAAATTTTGCTCTAGCAGGGCCCCTATTTGGGCATGCAAAATATATGAGCTCCCAAATTGCCTCCTCACAGTCCTAAGTTTTGGAGCCTACCATTTCTCTCTACAGCACACTGTTTACCATGGGGCCCACATTTTTTTTTTGTTCTCCTTTTCAATCCCGATCTCCTCAACCTCAGGGACTGCTGCCGCCTGTTGCCCCGCCGCCTGCCCCTCCCCCTCCCCTCTTCTCCCCCGCACGGCTGCGCCCTCCCCCTCACCTCTTCTCCACCGCGTGGTCACGCCCTCCCCCTCGCCTCTTCTCCCCCGCCCGTTGCCCCGCCCGCTTACCGCCACGCCACGCCACAGGCGGGGGTGACATGGCCCGCAGGGGCCACCATGGCGCTGCACTGGGAGCAGCCTTCTGCGGCGGGGGCTCGGGTGTCTATGGCGGCGCCGTGGAAATCTGCCGCGTCACTAGAAACGTGTGAGTGAAGGGAGGGCACCGGCGGCGAGTCGAGGGCGGGCACTGGCATGGGCGATGGGGGCAGTGCAACGGGCTCAGCAATGGCGGGTGGCGGATCAGAGGACGCCGTCGAGGGCGGGCACCGGCACAGGTGATGGGGGCAGCGCGGATCCGGAGGAGCCCGTGTAGGGTGGAGCACGGGGGGAACCTACGGGCGGGGCGCGGCGGACTGGAGCTCCGGGGCGTAAGGGGGTTAGAAGCATTTTTTGCAGGTCAGCCTGCAAATAAGGTTTGCGGAGTCATTTTTGCAAGCCGGGTTGGAGTTGCTCTTAGCTACCTATGCTCGCAGTGTGGACACGGTCCTACGCTTGAAAACGGACAGGTTATGGTGCTCTGTGCCGCGTGCCTCTCTGGTCCCGCTGGTCCGCTCACGGTCGTGTGAAGCGTTTTGTCTCAGTGCTATCTCGACGTCCGATCACAGTCCACCCGATGGGCAGGGTTGCTGTCAGAAATCTTTGAGGAACAGCGGGTGATCTTCCATCTCTGTGACACTGGACCGCTGATAAATTGTCATATTCAAGGTTCATTATACTGTTTGACTAGCAAATTGTCCGTGCATTGCTACGGTTTTTAAAAAATAAAACACTCTTTATGATTTAAACTTAAATTATTTACACAATATAATTATTGACATTTTTTACATGAAAGATCATATTTATATTAATATTGGTGCTTCTTAGTATACCATTAATCTTATCATAAATATTTTATATCTTATAAGTAACAATTTTTCTATTATTTTTTACTGTAATCTTATCATAAATATTTTATTTACTTCTAATGTTAACGATTTCCATATGTAGTGTTGTTTAAGTGCTAAGCCTTTTTCGTCATGCAAAGAGAGATTCTCATAAGCTCATGACAGCTACAAGACACCACTAGACCTCTATAAAACCCAATATGCAAGACCAAGATCGTGACCCAATGGCTAAAGATTTCTTTAAGCTTTATTCAATAGAAAAAATTAATTCACGCAGAATAGAAATAACACTGAATTGCAACGCGATTTTAGACTTAAAAACTTGCTCTAACGAAAAACGTTAAAACATAAAAGTTATAGATCTCGTCGAGTGCTTTTCAACATATGTGGATCATATTATTTGGACTTGGGAGGTAGGAGATATGGGGCCCACATAGAGACCTGCACAGAGGAGTCTGAATGAGAATAAATATTTTTTATCGTAAATTTGAAAACTAAAATGATAGAATCTTGACTTATATTGAATACCAAATTTGTAGAACTTTTCGAGGGCTACGAGATAGAGTCTAAGTTTGCCTCATTTGAACTCCGAATGAGCGATTTATAATTTTTTGAATTCGATGCTTGATATGGAAGGTACGAAACCGATTTGAATTCAATCTCTAACTTTGTTGACGTACGATAGATTTTTTGATGGCGTGAATATTTCCACCTAAATTAATAAGAGTAGATATTCATCTGCGATCTCGCACTTTGTTGGAAACCTGGCGATGGATGTCGTTTTCTCGCCGGTCTAGGTCGGTGATTAATTACTGGTCAGCATTGCGAGTGCCAGAATGCCTGGCAACCTGACTGAATAATGCATGCGCTATCTTTTACTGCTTCCCTGGTCCCTAGCTGTTGATGGTAAACGGGGTTCTTGATTGCTGGCTTGACTGGCAAACACTTTTGGTGCATTTTCCTCTCCCATGCTGACCATACTGTTTTCTTAAGCTGAATTGGGGAGATGTCTTGGTTCATGATCTGGAAATCTGCGATAATGTGCACAAGGGGAGAAAACTGATTTCTTTCTATTCTGTGGTTTATTTTCGAAGAGTTTTACTGTCCAAAATATTGATCATTAGTTTTAAAAAACTATTAGTCAATAGTTTAAGAGTAATTTTATAATTGCACCATTACAAATAATTTTATGTTTATTTTACAATAGAAATCTATCCCTACCAAATTATTAAAACGTCAGTTGATCTTTTAAAAAATAAAACATCAATTATGAATCATATTACTAATTTATTTATATTCATGATAATATAAAATAATTATTATAATTCTAGAAATATTATTTTTTCTGATATTACCCTCAAAACTAATAAACTATTGGCCAGTAGTTATGCGTTTAAATTATCGAATCTAAATCATTGGATCAAACTATTGGACAATAGTTTTTCAAAACTAATGGTCAATATTTTGGATAATAAAACTACTCTTATTTCCTTGTTTTTCGTGCTGGTCATCTGATATTCCAGTTTGTAGCCACCAACATTTATATCTCAATGCATCATAAGCATTAAATTATTCTTCCTCACCACTGCCATAGCTACAGCGCGGGTGAAATATACATAAATTGCAAGCATTCTACTGTTCAAACTTCTTTTTTATTCTCTTTTTTTGAATACTTTTATGTACTTCTTTTTTATTTGTTATTTTGAGTATAGTATAAATCATAAAGGCTAGCTTGCAATCTTTTTTTTCTTTTACAAAACACAGTACTAACGAGACACTCACACATGCACAAGCACTCCCCTATAAATACCCATAGGCACACCATACCTCTATGATCATTTCTGAGAGACTGAGCCGACTAATCTTGAGATTTAAGAAGTCATCATAGGTTTCTCGTTCTTGACGAGACGCCTACCACTAAAAGAATAGGGACTTGCTAATTTTCAGCTGATTAAAAGTTTTGGCAACTTTCAATCATCGCTTTGAGCCATCGGAACTAGATTCAACTGTTTATAATTATTATACAGATAATCAAAACACAAAGTAACCAAGTATCGATTGAAAACTAGGAAATATGAAAAGAATAATTAGCGGTAATAAATGCAACACCCATACCAACTGATCGAGCTAAGCTCACTTTGCAGATAGCTTCCAATCATTGAGTAGTTTTATAGTTCACTAAATGTTTTTCAAGATCGCCAATGTTTTAAGTGCTATGATTCCTATTTGTCCAAAACATCCAAACACTCTTGGAACACGACAGAGCACTTCTTTGTATTCATTGAAGTCACATTGTGACTAATAGGCACGGCTAATGAACAATAATTTATCTAAAAAGAATTTTTCCTCTTACTCGTCTCATATGTTCCATTATATACAAAAATAGAAACAAAATTAAAGCCTTGTATTGCCTTTCCCTCGAACTTTTGACAAGGCCCTGTTTCTAGAAGTGCTAGTTGGAATTTCAGGAACTATCTAATTCAGAATTTGAGCCGAAGTGGTGGCGTTCATGGCAACGACCTCGCCCAGCCTTACATTGTCAGGATATTTTGTAGTCATCACTTGCTTTCATACAGTCTGTAATCGGTGCGCAAACATCTAGTCCTATTCTTGCCCCTTTCGAACATAGAATGTAACTAATAATCGTTAACCACTGAGAAACCATGTGGATATGTGCCATGGTTTGCAATATGTGATGAGTAATTGATATTGGTTGAGTTCGGTGTTTGAGTTGAAATGCGGGAATCTGAGGATTGCATGAGTTTGTGCATCTCATGGTTTTGACTAACTAGAGTTGGTGAGGATATTAGAGAGTTTGCAGGAGATGGGAAATGTGTTTGCTTGTCTCATAATATGTAGGTCACTAGAGTCAACTTGGCGGTCAACGACGAGAGGATCGGGCACAAGTAGGAGACTTGGGGTCGGACGATCGGGAGGCCGAGTGAAGTCAAGGGTGATCCACACCGTACATGTGGAGAGGCAAGAAGCACGGACGATTTCGCGGTTGAGCCTCAAAACCGTGGGTGGTGATCAAGACGGAGGGGTTGACCAAGTCAAAGGTGATCATGCATCGGTGCAAGTAGAGGCTTCCAATGAACCGGAGCGGGAGAGACTTGCCGACGAGGAGGATCACGGGACGAGGTGACACGCGTCGGGATCAAGAAGTTGCGCTTTGAGAAGCATTCAAGGCGGTTTCCCAGTTTGGGCCTCAAAACTAATGGCGGTGGTTGGTGGTGCACGTGGCACCATCGCAGAGCGTGGCACCATCGCAGAGCTTCCGTCGAGGCAAAGCAAAGTTGTGAAAGGCTCGATGGCGTTCGGGAGAAGGAAAAAGAGTTGGACGGTTTTGCCGCTACTGGTAGGTGGCAATGAGTTATAGGTCAAGGGTAGAGTTGTCTTGCATCCTAGGCCTATATAAGGAGAGGTGTGGCTGGTGGGAGAGGTGTCTCTTCCAATTAGCCTTGTTAGGATTTCACTCAAAGTGCTAGGAGAGGTCTTCATGTAATAGTGGAGAGGAGAGGGTATGTGAGAGACATCTCTTTCTCTTCCAAAGAGTGGGAGAAAGAGGGTGGCTTCCTAGCCTTGTATCCATGGATCTTGTAAGCATGTTTCTATGATATGAGAAGTATTTTCATGCTCAAGATCATCCTCTCTCCCTAAATCCCAAATTTCTCTTTTTCTCTATTTTCGTGGGAATTTTTTATCTCACTTTTGGGCAAGTTTTTGGGGTGGATTTCTTGAGGATCTTAGTGCTATGATGAGCTAGAACAATCCTACATAGGTCCTTGACCGAATCAAAAGCTCTAGCACCTTCGATTTGAAGGATTTCTCAAGTTTCCCCTTTTTGCTGTTCTTGACACAAGATTTGAAATTCATGATGATTTCTTGAGAATCTTTTTTGAGGAAGGCCACAATGAACAAAGGATTCACTGGTCCAAATATTGCATATTTTGGAGATCATTTGGTTGAGTTTTGGAGAGATTTTGGGAAAAATCATGACAGTTTTCTATTCTGTCGGGGGTTGACCGGCATTGCCGATCGCCTGGACCAGGACTGCCATTGGGTTAGAACCCGGATCGGCACTGCTGATGCCACGAACGGCACCACCGGTGGCTTGGGTTCGAACTCTGCATCGGCACTGCCGATGAACATGATCGGCACTGCCGATAGTACCAGCCGATGCCGGTGATCGGCAGTGCCAATGATCATCCAGTAACCTATTTTGAGTTTGTTCTTTGACCGTGTCAAGTCTTTTACTTCACTCCTTTGTTTCCGATGTGTTCCACTGCTGTTGTTGATCACTCCTAGGGTTGGCACATCACAAGTTGGTGTGTGTGGCCTTGGTGATCAGTTTAGAGGTTGGCTTGTGTTGTAATTGGGATATAGGACAAGTTCTTGTAAAGAATTTTAATTGGCTCCCATTCACCCCCCCCCCCCCCCCCGTCTGGTCGCCTTCTTGGTCCTTCAATTAGTATCAGAGCCAGTTTGATCACTAGTTGACCTTCACGGGCTTTGTGATCCGAAGGCAACATGGAGAAGCGTGCAGTCAAGCTCTGGATGTTTGATGGAGAGGATTTTCTCTACTGGAAGTCATGGACCAAGGCTTATCTCTTAAGCCAAGGATGTGCAATTTGGGAGATCATTGAGCAGGAGTACGCTATACCAGGAGACCTTAACACTGCATCTACAGGTGAGCTAACCAGGTATGAAAACAACTTCAAAGCTGTCAATATCCTGCTTTCTGCTCTAGGTAGGAATGAACATGACCGTGTTGCTCATCTTGATACTGCACATGCCATTTGGGCAAAGCTTTGCACGTACCATGAGGGTACCAATCAAGTCAAGTCTATGCATAGGGATTCTTACAATAGATAGTACCAAACCTTTGCACAAAAACCTGGCGAGTCACTAGATGACACTTTTCGTAGGTTTGAGGACATTGTGAGCAACTTGCGGGCTTGTGGTAACCTTGTGTACAGTGATAAGGATAGAGCTAAGAAATTGCTGTATTCACTTGATAAAAATGCTTGGGGGAGGGGGGGGGGGTTAAGATTGCTGCACTAGAAGAAACTGCTGAATTCAATACCCTGGACTATTAGCAGCTATATAGCAAGCTAAAATCTCATGAACTATCTAGGAAGTGTCGTCCTAATCTTGCTAATCCTGCTTCTAGCATGGTTTTGCTTTCTAGCTCTCAAAAGGGTAGTCACAGTGGTGCTTCTTATGGAACTAACCCCTCACTTAACAAGTCTTCTTCGGAGTTTTCTCTGTCTTCTCTCATTATAGCTTCCGATGAACAGATAGAGTGCATTCCTGACGAGGAGTTGTCCTTGCTCACAAGGAAGTTCAGGAAATTCTACAACAACCGCAAGGAGAGAAGAGGAGGTGGTTCAAGAACCTGCTTCAAGTGTGGTGACCGAGGACACTTCATTGCTGACTGTTCCAAGAAGAAGAAGAAGGCCAGGTACCACGACAATAACACTAAGGATTTCAAGCAGAAGAAGAACCACATCTACAAGAAAGGGAAGAACTCCAAAAAGTCTGCCAAGGCCATTGCACGCGCCTGCGTTGCCACCTTGAGCGATGTTGACCTCACATCAAGCAAAGGATTTACAAGCTCGGAGGAGGAGGTTGAGAAGCCATGAGTCAAGAGGAAGGACGACTTCATCGGCTTTGCTTCATGGCAAAGAACGATCACGACACCGACTCTGGCTCCGACTCCGACACAAGCGAGGTACCTCCCACTCTTGATGAGCTCTCTTCTGAACTTGATCATTTTCACGATGTTTTGCTCATGCAAGATGATAAGCTTCGCAACGCTGTTCGTGAGAATAGAGAGTTTAAGTCTAAGTTGGATAGTGCTGAGTATGAAATCACTTTGCTTAGGTCTAGGCTTGCAAAAGATGACATTGCTGTTGAGTGTGAGTCTTGTCAAGTTGTGATGAATGATCTTGCACAGAGGGAAAGTGTGCATGCTCAAGTTGCCAGTTAGCTTGAGAGTGCCCTTAAAGAGCTTGATGAATTCAAGGCTAGACCAACTCTTTTAGGTGCATGTCAGAAGTGCCCCAAGCTCACTAATGAGTTGGAAGCTCAAATCCTCAAAGTCAAAGAGCTCGAGTCCAAGCTGCTAGATGAGACTCGCTCGAAAGTTCTCCCACAATCATGTGTAGTGTGTGGCTCTCTTAAGGATAAGCTTACAATCACTAGAGAGGAAAACAAAATCCTAACTCAAGAAAATGACTATCTCATCTCTCGTATCCAAAGAACCCTAGTGAGTAAGGAGAATATTGAGAGTGACTTGGCAAGAGTCAAAGAAAGTGCCAATATGTCAACCTACAACTTGGGCTTGGGATTTGAGAGGTGTGACAAGGGGAGTGGGAATGTGGGTAAGTTTGTCCCTAGCTCTAGCTACAAGGATGAGGAACAATCCATCAAACCCACGGACACATACTATCCACCTAACCCCAATCCTTCCTTCAACCCAAAGCAAGCTGAGAAGCCAAAACCCAAACCCGCTGTGCAAGCTAAGCTTAAACGTGAGAGTGTCTAGATTTGCATGTTTTGTGGTCGTAAGGGTCACTTGGAAGAGTTCTATTATGGGCGTAAGAGGATTGAGAGAATGCAAGCTGAGTTAACTAGAAATGTGCATCATGATGATTTTGTTGGTTTTCAGTCTCGCTCTTTTTCTCGTGCCTATCATGGATAGGGTCATTCCTTATATGGCTTTGATTCACGTAACAGAGGCTTTGCGTAGCAGCGCTTTGACGCCCCATGTTTTCCCCCTCGTGGTGAGCGTCGCTCGCGTGGATTTGGTTTTTACACAGATAATTTCTATCCTCACAACCATAGGTTTGAATCGAGACGCTTTGACAGGCCACGCTTTCCCCATCATGGTTCTCGTC
The DNA here is from genome assembly GCA_030378355.1 of Eleusine indica. Lineage (NCBI taxonomy): Eukaryota > Viridiplantae > Streptophyta > Magnoliopsida > Poales > Poaceae > Eleusine > Eleusine indica. The sequence goes on from CM059494.1 coordinate 56,701,927, forward strand.
CCATGTGTTCGAGTGGTAATGTGAAAAGAACTGTGATAGCACGTGCAGGTCGTGTGATTCAGTGCTGGCTTCCCAAGAGTTTTCTTTCTAACCCCAGCACTGAGTCATCGATCTTTCCTTCTCGTTCTTTGTAGGTAGCAGGTGGAGGCCTAGAGAACAAATGGTTGATGGACTCCGAGAGTTCGCGCCACATGACCGAAGATGCAAAGTGCTTCTCCAGCCTCACCCCCTTGAAGCGCCAGGAGTATGTGACCTTTGGTGATGACAAGAGAGGAAGAGTGAAGGCAAGAGGCGCGGTAAAGGTAAATGAAAAAATCACTCTCAATGATGTTGGTTTGGTTGAGCATGTCAAGTACAATCTCCTCTCTGTCTCTCAGTTGCTTGGTGTTGGTTTGAAAGTGCGCTTTAAGAAAAATGCTTCGTGTGTTCTTGATTCGAATGGCTCTTTGGTTTGTGAGATTTCTAGCATTAGGAAAGTTTTTCAGGCTGATTTTGCTCTCTCCTGGTTCTCATAAGTGCTTGTTTGCTCAAACTTCTTCTGAGCTCTGGAAAAGGCATAGGAGACTAAGTCACATGAGCTTTGACTTGCTTTGTCGCTTAAGTGGCCTAGGTTTGATCCGAGGATTGCCTAAGCTCAAGTTTTATAAGGATTTGGTTTGTGCTCCTTGTCGTTATGGGGAAATGATTGTCGTTTCTCATCCACCAATTAATTTGGTGATGACTGAACGCCCTGGAGAGTTGCTTCACATGGACACTGTTGGTCCTTCTCAGGTTCGTTCGACGGGTAGGAAGTGGTATGTTCTTGTGATTGCTGACGACTACTCTCACTACTCTTGGATGTACTTTCTTGAGAGCAAGGATGAAGTGTTTCATCACTTTCGGAGCTTAGCTTTGAGGTTGTTCAAGGAACTCCCTGGTGCATTACAAGCAATCCGCAGTGATAATGGCACCGGATTCAAGAACTCCTCCTTTGATGCTTTCTGCCTTGAGCATGGTATTGAGCATCAGTTTTTAGCACCATGTGTCCCTTAGCAGAATGGTGTGGTCAAAAGAAAGAACAGAACCTTGGTGGAAATGGCTCGGACGATGCTCGATGAGCATAGGACTCCGAGATGGTTCTGAGCTGAGGCCATTAGCACTGCTTGCTATGTTTCCAGTCGGGTTTTCTTGCGCTCAATTCTTAATGTGACTTCCTATGAGCTACGTTTTGGGAGGAAGACATCTATTTCTCATTTGCATGCCTTTGGTTGCAAGTACTTCATTCTCAAGCGTGGCAATCTTGATAATTTTGAGTCGAGATCTTTCGATGGCATCTTTCATGGTCATTCCTACAGAGTTCTGAATTTGAAACTAACACTATCATAGAATTCTGCGATATAACCTTTGATGATTCAAACTCTTATGCAAGCAATGTGGTTGAAACTGCAGGTAACAGGGAGATGGAGGAGAGTATCTTTGTAGAAGAGGACCTATAGGGCTTGGATGATGATGATGATGAGTCATTCCATCCCACATCTGAGCTTGTTCCTGCTGCTTCCACCACTCGAGCAGAGGGTCCAGAAGCTTGTACATCGACCTCAGCAGCTGTCGAGCCAGCTCTAGCTGTGGTTGAGGGGGAGGTGCGCTCTGAGAGGGAGGCTCCTCACCACATTCAGCGTTGACATCCACCTCAACAGATAATCGGTAATCTCTATGAGAGGACAACAAGGTCAAGGTCTACACATCTCGCCTGCTTTACCGATTCTCTCTTTGTTGCCACCTTTGAACCTCGGGATGTTGGACACACACTATCTGATGAACACTGGGTTAATGCCATGCATGAGGAGTTGGAGAACTTTGAGAGAAACAAAGTGTGGACCCTAGTACAGCCTCCGGTTGGTGTCAATGTCATAGGAACCAAGTGGGTGTTCAAAAACAAAAATGGGGAAGATGGTGAGGTTGTGAGAAACAAGGCTAGGCTTGTTGCTCAGGGTTTTAGCCAAGTTGAGGGCTTAGACTATGGTGAAACCTTTGCTCCTGTTGCACGCATAGAAGCCATTAGGATCTTATATGCATTTGCTGCCTCTAAGGGCATTATATTCTAGCAAATGGATGTCAAGAGTGCTTTCCTAAATGGTTTCATAGAGGAAGAGGTTTATATGATACAACCACCTGGTTTTGAGCACCACAAATACCCAAACCGTGTGTACAAGCTTCAGAAGGCTTTGTATGGGCTAAAGCAAGCACCTGAGACATGGTATGCTAGGCTTAAGACCATCTTGCTAGAGCGTGGGTATGTCATGGGGTGTGTTGATAAAACCTTGTTCACTCTAAAGCATGGCAGTGACTTCTTAATGGTTCAGATATACGTGGATCATATCATCTTTGGAGGTTCCTCTTATGCTCTTGTGTCTAGATTTCAGGAAGCTATGGAAAGTGAATTTCAGATGTTGATGATGGGCGAGCTCACCTTCTTTCTTGGACTTCAAATCAAGTAGTGCAAGCAAGGCACCTTCATACATCAAGCCAAGTACACGAAGGATCTCCTGAAGAAGTTCGACATGGTCAATGTGAAGCCGTTGTCTACACCGATGTCCATTACAACGGCACTTGACCCTGACAAAGACTATGAAGTGGTGGACCAAAGGGAGTAGAGGAGCATGATTGGCTCCCTCTTGTACCTGACGGCGATAAGACCCGACATACACTTTGCAGTGTGTCTTTGTGCTCGCTTTTAGGCTTCCCCAAGGGTGACTCATCGCAAGGCTGTCAAGCGCATCTTCAGGTATCTCAAATACACCCTTGAGTTCGGTCTTTGGTACTCTGCATCTTCATCTCTTGATCTCATTGGGTATTTAGATGCGGACTTTGCTGGGTGTCGAATCGAGCACTTCTAGTACTTGTCGTTTCTTGGGTACTTCTTTGATCTGTTGGTCTTCTCGTAAGCAGTCGAGTGTAGCCCAATCTACCATAGAGGCTGAGTATGTTGCTGCTGCTAGCTGCTACTCACAAATCCTATGGATTATGTCCACCATGCGAGACTATGGGTTAACCTTTAAGGGTGTTCCACTTATGTGTGATAACTCCAGTGCCATATGCTTAGCCAAGAACCCAGTCCTACATGGTAAGGTCAAATACATTAATGTGCGATTCCACTTCTTGAGAGACAATGTTGAGAAGGGAGATGTTGAGCTCAAATACATCAACACCAAAAACCAATTGGTTGATATCTTTACCAAGCCCCTAGATGCTTCGTGATTCACTTTTCTTCGGGGGGGAGCTTGGTGTTTGCCATCCTTATGGCATCATTTGAGGGGGAGTTGGTGTTCTCTTGTATATATGTATCTTACCTTTCATGCATTACATCTCATATGTAATATATGCATTGGTAGATGAGCTTCTATTCTTATGCTTTCTTGCCTTTCTCTTTACTATGATTGATCTTGAGCTAAGTTGTGTGAATGTGATAGTAATCTCTCATGCTTAGATTTTCTAGATGGCTGTTATAGACTCTTTTGAGCAACTTGCTAATCTTAAAGATAAACTTAGCTTCTTGTGAACCTTATAACTAATCATACTAAGACTTGCTCACCATGTGTATAATTGCTTTTATCCCTGTCAAGACTTGTGTTGAGGCTAGTCTAGAGGATATCTTGGCTTTGGCACCTTGTGTTTGTGAAATATGGCTTTACAAATGTTTAGCTTATGATGGAACATTGTGGGAACATTTGTTCCTTTTGCCGCAAAGGCATGCTCATCCTTATGCTTGCAAAATAAATTGACTGTGCTTCAAAGCCTCAGGGTGTTTGCCGTACCCAGTCGTGCGACCCTCCACATGGATTAGAAGTAACATAAAAATGCTAAATCCAAACATTGTACTTTGAAACCTTGGGGTGTTTGCCGTACCCAATCGTGTGACCCTCCGCATGGATTAGAAGATACATGAGGTTCACATCAGAATAATGCTTTTCTATTTTTTTATGAGTCTCTGTTGCATATGTTAGCGTTTATAGAGCTTATTTTCTGCAAATGCTTGTTGCCTTGGTTGACATTGAGAGTAGCTAGTTTCTTTTGATTAACTTGATGCTTGTTTTGCCTTGGATGGGAGTACTTATATATGTGGCTGCATCTTTTCTCATGATGAGCAAATTTGATTCTATCTAAGCTAGTCAATCTTTTTGCTTAGCTTGTATAGCTCTTGGTGTTTATGCCCTGCTATCTATTCTTGGTCTTTGTATGATTGGGAGCTATCGCTTTTACACGTCATGGCTCTATGTTTATGATTAGCAAGGTTAAATGCTTGTTTGCATATTTGTTGAAGCTCCTTAGGTTTGCATTTTCATGCATTGCATGTTTGCTTGTTCTTTTGCCTCTTTGATGAGTTCATTGCCAAAGGGGGAGAAAATACTGGGTCATGCACAAATAATTCTAAAAAACTTACAATGATCCACTTTGCATTACATGAGACCTACCACAATTTGAGGGAGAGCATATCATGTCCTTGAGCATTTTTCATGTGCTTTTCATAATCTTTGCGTTCTCGAGTGGCTTTCTTTGTCAACTCTTGGTTTTGTGATCCCGCTTATGCTAGATGGCTACTTTTCACCTTTTCTTTAGATTTGGCCATTTGGATGTGCTTATTCGGTTTTGCGTTTCAAATCTCTAAGCTTTGTGCATTTAATGTTATCAATGTACTCATCAAGGGGGAGATTGAGAAACTATGTGGATATATGCCATGTTTGTAATATGTGATGAGTAATTCATATTGGTTGAGTTCGGTGTTTGAGTTGAAATGTGGGAATCTGGGGATTGCATGAGTTTGTACATGTCATGATTTTGACTAACCAGAGTTGGTGAGGATGTTGGAGAGTTTGCAGGAGATGGGAAATGTGTTTGCTTGTCTCATGATGTGTAGGTCACTAGAGTCAACTTGGCGGTCAACGGCGAGAGGATCGGGCATAAGTAGGAGACTTGGGGCCGGACGATCGGGAGGCGAGGTGAAGTCAAGGGTGATCCACACCGTACATGTGGAGAGGCAAGAAGCACGGACGGTTTCATGGTTGAGTCTCAAAACCGTGGGTGGTGATCAAGACGGCAGGGTTGACCAAGTCAAAGATGATCGGGTGTGGGTGCAAGTAGAGGCTTCCAATGGACCGGAGGTGGGAGAGACTTGCCGACGAGGAGGATCACGGGACGAGGTGACACGCGTCGAGATCAGGAAGTCACGCTTTGAGAAGCGTGCAAGGCGGTTTCCCGGTTTGGGTCTCAAAACCGGTGGCGGTGGTTGGTGGTGCACGTGGCACCATCGTGGAGTTTGCGTCGAGGCGAAGCAATGTTGTGAAAGGCTCGATGGCGTTCGAGCACAGGAAAAAGAGTTGGACGGTTTTGCCGCTACTGGTAGGTGGCAATGAGTTATAGGTCAAGGGTAGAGTTGTCTTGGACCCTAGGCCTATATGAGGAAAGGTGTGGCTAGTGGGAGAAGTGTCTATTCCCATTAGCCTTGTTAGGATTTCATTCAAAGTGCTAGGAGAGACCTTCATGTAATAGTGGAGAGGAGAGGATGTGTGAGAGACATCTCTTTCTCTTCTAAATAGTGGAAGGAAGAGGGTGTCTTCCTAGCCTTGTATCCATGGATCTTGTAAGCATATTTCTATGATATAAGAAGTATTTTCGTGCTCAAGATCTTCCTCTCTCCCTAAATCCTGAATTTCTCTTTTTCTCTATTTTTGGAGTTATTTTCGTGGGAATTTTCGATCTCACTTTTGGACAAGTTTTTGGGGCAGATTTCTTGGGAATCTTAGTGCTATGATGAGCTAGAAAAATCCTACATAGGTCCTTGACCGAATCAAGAGCTCTAGCACCTTCGATTTGAAGGATTTCTTAAGTTTCCCCTTTTTGGTGTTCTTGGCACAAGATCTGAAATTCAACATGATTTCTTGAGCCAATTGAGTAGATCTTTTTTGAGGAAGGTCACAATGACCTGAGGATTCCCTGGTCCAAATATCGCATGTTTTAGAGATCGTTTGGTTGAGTTTTGGAGAGATTTTGGAAATAATCCGCGATAGTTTTTCTGTTCTGTCGGGGGTCGATCGGCACTGCCGATCGCCTGGACTGGCACTGCCAGTGGGTTAGAACCCGGATCAGCACTGCCAATGCCACGACCAGCACCGTCGGTAGCTTGGGTCCGAACCCCGCATCGGCACTGCCGATGGACATGATCGGCACTACCGATAGTACCAGCCGATGCCAGTGATCGACACTGCCAATGATCATCCAGTAACCTGTTTTGAGTTTGTCCTTTGACCGTGTCAAGTCTTTACTGTACTCCTTTGTTTCTGCTGTGTTCCACTGCTGTTGTTGATCACTTCTAGGGTTGGCACATCACAAGTTGGTGTGTGTGGCCTTGGTAATCGGTTTAGAGGTTTGTTTGGATTATAATTGAGATATAAGCTAAGTTCTTGTAAAGAATTTTAATTGGCTCCCATTCATCCACCCCCCTCCCCCCCTCTGGTCGCCTTCTCGGTCCTTCAACCACTCCACTAGAAGCAACACCAGAAACCAGCCCCTAGTTTATAATCCAACAACACTATGGTCTACGCAGCACATTATTTATAGACCCGAATTCTAAAGCTCAGCAAATAGGCATTACCATCCACGGAGCTCCTTCCCCTTGTGGCGCACCTCCAAATATCCAAAGCTTGAGAGTCCAGAGAGTACACCAGTCAGCTGGTACACTTGGAAGACGTGTGCCGACTGGTAGCGACCATGGAGAAAAATGACACGCGTGCAGCAGATCGAAGAGCACGCCACGTCCCAGCTCAAAGGTTTACCAATGTGTAGACAGGTTTCTCCCTACCGTACGGCCTCCCGGCGACTCTGTCAAGACGTGGAACATCGGCCACACACGTACAGTCTCAACTCTCAAAAACCGGCAGCATGAGTTACTGTCATGAAATCTCGCGGGACCTCAGAATATCTGTCATGGTGTATTCAGGCTCCACAGTTCGATCTACCAGGTTAAATTCCTCTGCCATCGCTGTTGGAGGCCAATCGACGGCACGTTCCCGTCTCGGGGTCGTTTTCTCGCCAACTTTGGGAGTTGCAGACTGCATGACGCTCAAAGTTCCTTTCTCTCATCGCTGTGTTTCCTACTAAAATTCACAATGTATGCTAACAACACGTGAGAACTGCCACTCCTGAATCGCCATATATTGTTAATACTTTCTTATTAGCATGGATGCTAACAACAGCTAAAACATCACTTTGTTCTTTTTTTTTCTTAATGAAGGCCGGTGCTCCTGCTATTTTGTCAAAACAAAGAAATTATTATCACTACTACAAATGGAGCCCTTGGTGTCATCTTATATTAATTTTACAGTAAGAGCAGCACCATGAAAGCCCATATTGTAATACACAGACGCCGATGTTAGTAACGCCGAGCGATATTGCAATAATCACAATAATATCAGACATTGATACGTTTAACAAATTTCAGGTGGAGAAAACATCTTCTCATTCTTTTTCGTGACCTACCTCACAATCTGCAATCAAGTACGGTGCACCTGGAGAGGAAAGGGCAATTCTTGGTTCCGTGCTACTATACTAATATATTTTCTTCAAAAAAACAACTATACTAATATAAGACAATGCGTTTCGTGCTCAGTTCATTTTGTTGTTTTGCGCTGCCCATCAGATATCCCAATTTCAAACCATTAACATCTCTATCGTCCCACCACATCATCGTGAGCTCGAATTATTCTCGCCAAAAGCAGGCGTCAACACTAGCTACAGTGCATCCTTCTCGAAAAGTAAATATTCTCTGCATTTTGTCACATTTCAGTATAGCGTGACATGTATGGGCTAACTAACCATTAAGGCGTGTCTATGACATAACTACTGTGCGCGTGAACAACCAAACAGTTGACATACAGAAGTTTTTTGGAACAGCTCATATTGTTCTCATATCAAAACGAGTCGGGTGTAAATGGGTCTTCAAGACCAAACGTGGCTCGAATGGCAATATTGAAAGATACAAAGCCTGACATGTCACCAAAGGTTTTACTCAAAAGGAAGGTGTGGACTACACAGAGACACTTTCTCCAGTTTCGAAGGACTCTTTGAGAATTATTTTAGCTTTGGTGGCGCATTATGATTTGGAGTTTCACCAAATGGACGTAAAGACCACCTTTCTGAATGGTGATTCGGATGAAGAAGTGTATATGAACCAACCAAAAGGATTTTCAACTCTTGAAAAAGAAGATTTGGTATGTAAATTAAAGAAGTCAATATATAGGCTGAAACAAGCTTCCCGACAATGGTATATAAAGTTCAACGACACCGTTCTGGCATACGGTTTTGTAAAAAATCTTGTTGATCGATATATCTACATGATGGTCTGTGGGAGCAAGTTTATTATCTTAATCCTATATGTTGATGACATTCTGCTTGCTACTAATGATAAATCAATGTTACATGATGTAAAGAAGTTTCTCTCCAATAATTCTGAAATGAAGGATATGGGTGAGGCATTCTATGTAATTGGAATATTAATATTTTGTGATAGGAAACAAGGATTATTAGGATTGTCTCAGAAGAGTTACATCAACAAAATATTGGAAAGATTCCGAACGGAAAATTGCTCTAAAGTAATTGTTCCAATTCAAAAAGAGGACATGTTTAGTTGAAAGATTTGGAACGTAAAGAGATGGAATCAATTCCTTATGCATGACTTGTGGGAGCTTATTGTATGCTTCGACATGTATACGACCAGATATAAGCTTTATTGTTGGAATGCTTAGTCAATATCAAAGTAACCCAGGAAAGGATCATTGCATTGCTGCGAAAAAGACCCTTCGGTATTTATAAGGCACCAAGGACTACATGCTCACGTATCATAAGTGAATCCATCTGGAGGTGATAGGCTACGCGGATTCAGATTATGTTGGATGTCTGGATTCAAGGAAATCCACGTTTGGCTATGTGTTCCTATTAGCTAGAGGAGTAGTTTTATGGAAGATTGGAAAGCAGTCTGTCATTGTAGCTTCCACCATGGAGGCAGAATTTATGGCATGTTTTGAGGCCACTATTCAATCGTTGTGGCAGCGGAATTTTGTGGCTGATCTTCGCATAGTTGACAATATTGAGAAGTCACTAAAGGTATATTGTGATAATTCTGCTATGGTCTTCTTCCCTAAAAATGATAGGTACTCTGAAAGGAGCAAAACATATGGATTTGAAGTACTTGAAGATAAAAGAAGAACTGCAAAATAAAGGGTATCAATTGAGCATATTAGTACAGATCGGATGGTTGCGGATCCGCTAACAAAAGGGTTACCACCTAAGACTTTCATTGGCCATGTAGAAAGGATGGGTAATATGGATAAAACCTTATTAGCATAATGTGTATATACATGAACATGTGATGCTCATATTGTCATATGAATTCAATGAAAGTTTGTTTTGCATGTTATCCACATAATAGTGTATACAAAAATGGTTATAGTGTGATAACAATATTATTTCTCTTAAAAGTTTATTGGAGATGGCTGATTGTAATACACTGAATGAATGTTGTCGCTAATGACTCATGACCACCATGATTCTATCATCCAGTGTCAAAATAATGTCGACTTGACTAATTCAATAAAAGTGTGCACTTAACATTTAATCAAATTTTCAAAGTCAAATCATGGACCAAGTGGGAGAATGCTAGAAATAACTAAATAAAGTGGTCCATGTATTTAGAGAAAATGTGATTCTTATACAAAGGTCTATGTGTGATGATTATTAATTAAAAGATTAAGAATCAGTGGGTTCAAATACACTCTCCTCTCCCTTTTAATCATATTTATGTGTGCATTATGAACAAACCCAAAGGTCAGTTATTAGCATGAACACAAAGGAATAATGTTTGTGTTGGCTTGTACATGCATGAGCTTCAAGCATGCATTGGCCTACGTTAGTGCTATTGAAATAAAGCACTATGCGTTAAAAGCCTCGATCATTAAGCTAATATGTTACCACCGGCAGCGACAATTGAAAATCCAAGAGTTACAACAAGGCTTTTCAGCTGCCCTCACGTTGGTATATAAATAGATGGTGTCATCTGCTAACAAAAGGCACTCCAACGCATGAAAGTTTTTCACAAACAACACAAACATGATAGCAGATTAGTTCTTTAATTATCAAGAGAACTGGTAAGGAAGAAAGGTAAAGAGGAGAGAAATACTTCCAAGATGCAAGGTGTTAATATGCAAGCAAGTGGGTTTGTGTGTCTGACACATAAATGGATCGGTTGTGCTACGCACACATCAAAGTTTTATTTTCCTTGTTTGGTTAAATTAGTTTTGTGCTAACGATCTTATGTAGCTTCCGCGAATGGTTTTTTGCTTACAGAATATGCTCATAGAGGTTCAACTCACGCTTAGAACGACTATTATGTATGGCTAAACATTATTTCAGTAGTATTAGTCAACATCCCTACCGACAGCAATGCATCTATATAGTGATTTCATTAATCAACCAGCTCAGTCTCTCAGAGATGTTCATGTGTATGAGTGTCTGCACTTGCACCATATTTCAAAATAAAATCGTGACTCCTCTCCCTTGAAAAGTACATTGCCGTTTTTATTTTTCCCATAATCCACGATTCTCGATAAAACCCATGGGCAACAAATCCACATGTTCATGGCCTCTCAAATAGTAAATTTGCGAGACATGGTATTCCTGAAATATGTCAGTTCGTTGGTTGCAGTAGACACCAGTTTCGTTCTCGACCGAGTATAGACGATATTTATGTTCCCTTTGTTTTAAAGTTTTCGTTGTTAGGGCTTATAACAACTATTTTAAAAAGGGAGACGGTATAGTCATCAGTTGCTTCCACTGGCCTAGTATTCCATGGAGAAGCATCTAGTCTTATATTGTTACCCCTTTTGGACATAGAAAGTAACTAATTGGCAACCACTCCACCTGAAGCAACACTAGTGTCCCAAGATTAGAATCCAACAGTATGACTTACACAGCAAATCATATCCAAAGTGGCATGCTTACCGTCCATGGAGCTCCTTCCCCTTTTGGCGAACCTTGAAATATCCAAAGCTAGAGCGTCCATCCCCAGAGTCTACCACAGTCACCTGGTACACTTGGAAGACGTGCGCCGGCTGGCAGCGACCAAGGAGAAAAAATGGCACCGTGCAGCAGCAGAAGAACACCACGTCGCAGCTCAAAAGTTTTGTACCAATGTGTAGACAAATTAAAGGACACGGTCCTCCGTTCCCATTTCTCCCTATCGGCTACCGTACGGCGGCCTCCGGGCGACTCTGTCTCAACGTGGAACATCGGCCACGCGTATGGTCTCAAGCCGGTCGTGAGTTGCTGCCTCTAGCTACCTGCGGCCTGCCAACCAAGCGATCGAACCGGCAGCATGCATGCGTTGCTGTCGGGAAATCTTGCGGGACCTCGGAATATCTGTCTGCTCCATGCAACCACGCACGGTGTTCATCAGGCTCCGCACGGTTTGAGCTACCACAAGGTTAAATTCCTCTGCAATCATTCTGCTTGTGGCCAACCGACGAAACGTTCCCGTATCTTTCTCGTCTCCGGGGGTCGTTTTCTCGGTGGCGGTGCAGCTCCGTGTGCGGTCAATGTAGGAGTGGCCAACTTTGCAAGTTGCAGACTTGCAGACTGCAGGAGGACGCTCAAAGTTTTTCCGTCTCTCTCATCGCCTTGTCTGTCTATCCTACTAAATTGAGTTTACCACTGCTCTGACAGGGACTATACGATTCCTGAATCGCCTTATTGTCACTAATGCCTTATTAGCGCGGATGCTAAAAAAAACATCACACCGTTTTTTTCTAAATGAAGGGCGGTGCTCCTGCCGTTTTTGTCAACCCAAACAAAATCACTTCGTTTAATAGATCTCTCAACTGGACAAAATGTACATCTCTTCATTCTTTTTTTGGGACCTCGCAATCATCGGCAATCAAGTACGGCGTGCACCCGTTTGCTACTACTAATATATGGCAATGCGTTTCCTGCTCAGTCTTTTTTTTTTTTTTTGAGGTCGCTCAGTCCATTTTGTTGTTCCTACGCAGCACACAGCATATATCCAAATTGTGAAGCTCGCCAAGATGCATGCTACAAAGTCGGCACCTCGAAATATCTGAGGCAGAAAGTCGATAGAGTCCACCACGGCCAAGTCAGCATGTACGCTTTGTTAGCTTCTTCTCAGCCATCTTATGGAACACGTGCGCCGACTCGCAGTGACCTTGGGAGGGAAAATGGCACAAGGTTTGCAGAAGAGCGCCACGTTTGCAGCTCAAGGTTTACCAAGGGTACATACAACTGTCCTCGGCCCAAAAATGGACAGTTGCAATTTATTCCTAGGTACGGTCTCCCCACGACTCTCATGGACCAACGCGCACCTATCTGTTTCTGCGAGGAGCATCTCGGCCGACCAGACTCTCGGTCTCTGCCTACGGCCTACCACGCGAACGGGCACCATGGGTTGCTGTCGGCAACTCGCGGGAACGCAGAATCTCTCTCTCTCTCTCTCTCTCTCTCTCTCTCTGTGTGTGTGTGTGTGTGTGTGTGTGTGTGTGTGTGTGTGTTCGTGCGACGGTTCATCAATTTACTTGCCTCCTCTCTGTGTAGTGTTCCGGCAACACCGTTGGATCAGTCACCACTCACCAGCTTAATTCCTCGGCGATCCTTTTGTTGCAGCACATCAGGCAATGGATCATTCACCAGGTTAATGCCAGAGATCGTTTTCTTGGCGCCGGTCCGGCTCCGTGCTTAGTCAAGTGTAGGATTGTCAGCTTTGCAAGGTTACCCCCCCCCCCCCTGTCACTAAGTTCCACACTGCTGTGGCTAACTGCAACTTCCTGATACGTCTTATTGCTACCACTTTGCTTACCGTGGATGCTAACAACACCTACAGAAACATCACTTCGTTCTTCCATAGTTGCCGTTTTCGTCAAACCAAAGAAAACCCTTCCACGCTTAACTGATCCCTTCTCTGCAAAACATCTCTTCAACTACTGAGTAATAAGGTCATTCTTTTTCGAGATCTCGCAATCTGCAATCAAGTACGGTGCATCTGGAGAGGAAAGGCCAATTCTTGGTTCCTTTAATTTGCTATTCTAGTATGAGAACTTGTTTTTTGCTCGGTCCATTTTGTTGTTTTGTGCCGCTCATCCGCTATTCCAATTTCCAACCACCAACATCTCTATCCCGCCACATCATTGCGACCTCCAATTATTCCGGCCAAAAACAGGCGTTAACACATAGCTACAGTGCATCATTCCAATAAAGCAACTCTGCATATTGTCACTCTTTTCTTGAATTGCATATTGTCACATTTCAATGTAGTGTTGACATGTATAGGCTAACTAACTATAAAAGTTGTATCTATCTCATAAGTACTGTTGCCCATGACGAAGCAAAAAATTGACAAACCAAACTTTTCTAGAACATCTGATGGCTGGAGCTTCAGAAACACAACAGTATCATCGTTCATGTCTAGACCAAGTGGACAATCCAGAAGCTTTTGCGTTTCAAAGATAAGATGAGGAAAGAGTAAATTCAGACAATTGTTTAAGGAGTCATCACCAGAACAATAAAGAGTTCGATAACAGAAAGTTCTACATTCAAGTACCACAATTTCCTCTGAAGGAAACAAAAAGGAATGGACTTTAGTACACCCATATGCATGCTGCGTCACTTTGAGGTTCTATACATGTACCACCTCCTATGCGCAAAGATTTATTTTTCACGAAACAAAAAAGAACAGAAAACCTGGCACATACAGCACACCTCTATCTACCGCGCGCCAATGGATCCATATACCACTACCATCTTTAATCCGAAGTCATGGTCCCGGAGAAAAAAAGAAAAGTCACACCCCTTGAACAAAATGCTTCCATGAAAATCATCATCTCTTCTATTGAGAAGCATAAAAAAAAAGGGTGCTTCCATTGGATCCCTGGAGGAATCAGAGGATGTTTCATGCTAAAATTACTACACAGCAGGGCATATACCCCCTGGAGGAATCAGAGGGTTCCGTAAGATTCGTGCGCAGGAATGTAATCCAGCAGTTCAAGACGCGTGCATCTGGTCCAGGAGGATGACGACGGCCATGGCGAGCGCTGGGTCAAAGCCCGGCTCCACCACCAGGCGGAACACGTCTGGCCCGACGGCGGCCTCCTTCTGGCACACCGCCGCGACGCGCCGCCGCCGCTGCTCGCCGCCGCCGGAGACGGAGGAGGCGAACACGTCGAGGCAGCGTCCCGTGTACGTGCCCTCCACGTCGTACCGGCTCTCATCCCGGCGAGACGTCGCGCGTGCTGGGGACAGGTGCGCCAGTGACCGCGTCGGGCGCAGGCTCACGTGCCGCCGCGCCGTGAACCGCTTTGGCGCCGGCGAGGTCGACGGCGACGCCGCCGTGTCGCCGTCGTAGATGAGCCACTCGTCAGAAAAGCTAAGCTTCTGCAACATCATAACACGACCAACATCAAATTAATCAGTGTCTTCTACGGAAGGGAGAACAACAATGGAGCAGCCGAACCAATCAAACCGAGAACAATTTACAAGGAACTGAGCACGACAACTAACAGAGCAGTATTATATTTATACCTTGCGTCTGATGGTGAGGAGGCCGTGGCCGTCGGCGTCCATGAGGACGACCTCGCGCGGCGAGCCGCCGGCGTAGGTCTCGACGCGGTACACGAGGTTGCCCTTGCAATCAAACACGGTGAACCCTTTCCCGTTGAACAGCAGCGACCGCCGCCACACCGTCAGCGACACCGCCTCCCGCATCTCCTCCCCGCGCGCCGCCGCCGGAGCCACCTCATCAACAGGCGCCGCCGCCGCTACGGCTGCGGCCGCAGCGGCGGAAGATGCAACGTTCGGGTGAACCTTGGTCATAGACGACACCGCCTGCTGGATGCGTGTGGATGCTATGCTTACGTTGGGCACGGAGCAGAGGAGGTTTTTTTTTTTTTTTTTTTTGAGACAAAGCAGAGGAGGTTAGTAGGGAAGAGAGAGCAGAGGCGGCTGGTGCGCTGTGAGGTGAGCGATGATGGCACGGGGAGAACACTACTGGAATGTCCTTAATTTATAGCTGGGGTAGCGTAAGGACGGAAATGCCCCTCGGTTTCTGCTGGTGGTGACGTGAGCATTCGGGGTCAAAAGGACGGCTCGTTGGTTAATGGTTGGTGATTTTGGTACTATATTCCTTGGTTAGCTACTGACAACATTTTAATTTAGTTCGATTTTTTTGCAAACGAGTAAAGTGTCTCTCGTTGTTTCACACAAATAAGTGTATGGGACCTTAATTTGTGTGTGTTCCTTCGAACATTTTTCATGGTAATTTCAGGTGGATGCATTTTTACCATTCTGGTTTCATACTTGTGCATATTTAGCTCATATTGTTTATCCTGTTCTCTCTCTCTCTCTCTCATGATGTTACACATTTTTTAAGGGACATAGAACTGATAAAATTGTTTGAATATTTTTTTATCATGGAAAGAAGGGAATAAACAATTTGAATTATGTATACCACTCATCCCGCAAGGAAAAAAATTTCATTTACAGTTCTAGTGTAGACTCCACGCTCTTTTTGTGTAGATTTAAGACTTGTCCTCAAATATAAATAGACTTCAATGCCATTGAAAAAAATTCGGGATTTATTCCAAAAGAAATCACCAAACACTTACTCTTCACAAAAGGAGATTCCTATACTCACTTTTCAAGGAAAAGGAAGATCCTGTTGTGAACTTTTGACATCCTCATATAGTAAATGCAAACACTTGAAAATTTTCAAGTACCAGGAATATGCAAGTGCATGTTTAAAAATATATCCATGCATGGCTGAGTCTTCTAACATAGGGGTCATCGTTAAAAGCAAATGGAACATTAGCATTCACATGTCAGTGGAGGCAGCACATTGAGTGGATTAGGTGATGTCTAGCGAAGTCGTGTAATCTAAATAAAGGATCGTGCACAAAATAAATTGGAAACTTTAACACTATCTTGATTTTGAAGAAATGCTCGCTTCAGTTCTAACATGAAAAATAAAAAATAATTGTTTATTACTTATAATCATCTACTTGTGCAATGTTCTAATAACTGCACTTGTTAATTTTTAGCTGACTCAAAATTAGTGTTACTTTCAATCAACTTTCTAAGTTATCGGATCTAAATCTAATAATTTATAATTAATATATAAATAATTTTATAAAAAAAATAAAATACAAAATAACTTATTTTAGTCGCTGAAGGATAGGAAATATGTTTAATACTTGGTAAAACACAGTTAACTTCAAATGACTATAAGTATGTAGTACAAACTTTAACAGGTACACCAGACGCAAACATCAACCACAACACCGTAAACAAAGTTATCCCCGGTCATGATGCATTCCAAACAATCTCTAACTGAATGCTCAAAGGACACCACTTCGCCGGTCAACCACCGTGGAACTGGTAAACCGCTGCTCGCGGCCAGGGGCGCGCCACGTCTAGCACGGTAACCTCCGCTCATGGTATAATAAACCAAATTAAGCTAGCTGTGTCACGGACAGAAGCTTAGGTTAAACTAATCTCTGTACGGCAATAAACTAGGCGCCATTGCCGGGTGCTCCTTGCTCGGGCGGCTCCAGCGGGGCCCGCTGCGCTTAATTCCGCTGGCGGTAGAGGCCGTCTTCACCGGGGTCGTATCTTTATCTCGTTAACCAGGCAGGTGCTTAGTCCCTGGCACTGGCTTAGATCAGCACCGCCATTAGATTTAATCCCCAGGATCAGTTAAGATATTAGTTCGCGTCGCTGTCCGGCGTCGTGGGAAGGGGAGGCGAGGCTCAGCTCCAAGGTCATCGTTTTGGCTGGTCTTCTCTTTGTTTCTTTCCTTGTTGGTGCTCATCACACGGTGGCTTTGAGGGCTTGATCAGTTATTTTACTAGAATCAACTGCGAGGTCGTTTTTGAAGCAAGATTTATTTGTGTGTCATGAAAGCATGTTAATCTTTTCTTGTTGGTTTGGGATGTTATTATCGAAGAACCGTGGGATGTTTTGTTCCCTAGAGAAGGCTTTTACCGGGTGAGGTGTTGTGTTTGTCATTGTATTGTATTTATTATGCATACCGTCTAATCATTACAACCTAGGTTGGAATTGTAAGATTTGGATGTCCTTTAGTTTTTATGCTTCTTTTTCTTTTTGTGAATGGTCATAATCAGCTCAAAGAGGCTGCAGCAAGAAGCAAACCATTAATAACATACTGATCAAACTTTTTCTGAATTAAGAAGATTAGGACAGCTGCCACGGGTTAATCAGAAAAAAAATGATTCTAGAAGAAAGAGAAGAATATCAAGAAGTACAAAAGTTTTGTCTTTGGCTTGGTGGTAATCAGATTTAATATGCAAAGTGGAACATACATATTTGGGGTAATAAAGTTTATAATAACATCTGGAGGAGAGAAATATGAATGGAATGAGCTAAAAGTTAAAGTAACTATTTTTACATTGTCCCTCGTTTTAAGTAGATGCAAACTTTATTATAAAACTCAAGAGATGACATTTCAATAACAGTCATGCGGACAAGACAAAACGACACGATATAAAGAGCTGATATTGCGCAATTAACGTGATTAAGCCGCAATATGTAGTGCCAACCTGCAAAGGAGGTAGTAATGATATGCATCTACACGTGGGAACTGGCAACTTACAAAGCTCTGTGACATATATCCTCGCCATTCTCACTATGTTAAAGATGAGTGATTGTTAACATGTTGGACTTTTGATCTATGCAACTTAAATATTATTTTCAATTTTGGGGATAATTTTATTAATTGTCTTCTGGAACATACATCCAACTTGCAGATGACCGATGGAGAGCTAAGACGAGAGGCCGCACAGCAGTTAGAACACCAGCAGTGTTGCGCAAAAGCGAACCGTCCACATAAAACACTGAAACCAACAACATTGTAGCTATCGAACCATATGTGTCAGATGGCTAAAGCGAACCAAAACAACGGTTCGATTCTACCGCACCATGAGCTATAAAAAAAGTATTTAGTTAGATAAAGTTAGGGATTTGAGGGAAGAGATTGCACCGTGGCCTCACGAACTGAAAGCGGAGAGGACCAAGAAAGAATTAATTTATCTCGTGTGGGATCTATACACGTTGAGGGAATCGAACTCAACAAAATTGAGTCGAACCGTGTTTGTTCGGTTCGCACCAGCATTGTGGGTGCTCTAATGCAAAGCAGGCAGCTACATGAGACATCCAAATTATGGGAAGAAACAGATAAGGACTGAAGACGAGCGGGTGGGGACACCATGTGGCAGCTTCCAGTACGTGGCCAAAAGCGATAATTCAAGTAGATTCCAACTTTTTGGGAAGATCCAATAGTGTTAGGACGACGCGCCTATAGCTTTTCATGATGACTAGCTTCTCTTCTTGTCACGCAACAGTCTGTTGTTTCATTGCCGTGTTCCTTTCAGTTCACCTTGTCGTGGAGTATACACAGCACGTGGGAGATTTTGGAGCAGTATATACGTCTATTTCTGTTTCGCGTAACGAGACATGGGGATGGACTGCAGACTGAGCGTAGCAGTTTTATTTTCTTCTCTGTAGAGCTTTCTGATCAAAAGTCGAGTGCTGGTTAATTCCTTTCTGAATGATGAAAAAATATTTTTGAAGTAGATGTGTTGTCTGTGCAGATTCTAGTAGTGAGGCATGATTTGGATGTCGCTCAAGCACACATCCCTGATCGATCTCTGTAGTACAGAAGAATATACGTTTCCATGGTCCACTGCCGCACATGTTCTTGTGTGATGCGTAATCCGTGGCCACATGTCCTTCTGTGGTGCGCACATGTTGTGAGCTCTGCATATGGTAATATCAAACGAGTGAAAATACGGGTCTGAATGTGACAAGACAGCAGAGTTACCGCACAATATTCCTGCTCTTTTTCAGCTCAATACATCTCGTTCTGTTTTTCTTACGGCTACAAGTTGAAGGGCACATCCACTCAGTTTCCATTATCGAAGAAATCGTTTCTTTTTTTTTTCTAGAGAAATCTTCTTATGGACAAAAATACTCTTGGGTTGGTTTTGAGGTACATTGTCACCCACTGTTATTGTAAAGTTATTATTAAGAATAATCCTCATTATGGATTCACCGTATCCATCTCTCATACCTGATCCCAAGCAGGAGGCGTGCGTTATTAAAAAAAAAGCAGGAGGCGTGAGAACATGGTAGAAGAACCCTTTTCCCTTCCCATATCTCCAAAAGCAAGCACACAAAGAAACACAATATGGTAGGTGGAAGTATTCTCATTAGTCATGGTATGTGTACACAATGGTTCTTTTAAACAGGCATAGCCCTCTGGGAGCATATTCGGTATGAGCCCAAATAATCCCTCTAATTGAGGGGATCTTAATAGTTATAACTGAGAGGGCATTTTTTAACATTGTGTTCGACATTTTTTTTATCTCTTTGTAGAGTTATTTATTTATCGGTCGGACTTGGTGATGGCCATTGTACCATTTGACATTTCAATTATCGCCTTATTATGTCATTGGGCGGTACGGATCCTTGCTTCTGGAGCTAGCAAACATACAAATCTAGGATATTTTCATTTTTGTCGAGCAACCACTATATATGATGAAGTTAACGTGATTTATAAAATCAGAACATGCTCATGCCTGATGCGCTAATCATCAATTCGGAAAAAGATTGCCATACATGAGTACTATTAATTATTGCATCCTAAATATTATTCGCATCCTCCTAAAGGAAGTAACACATGACAATCGCATTGGCACCTGGAACTAGATGAAAGAGAGAAATGTTGCACTTGCGATTTCCACAATTGGACACCAGTACTAAAGCATTTCGTCATTAGTTTGAGATTCATAATGAAGCTCTATCATGTCATATGTAACAAAATTTAGGATATTCAAAAAGAGAATAACTGCCTATAACAGTAGTTAGCTACATATTTACTGTTACGGGAGGTTTAGCTACATATTTAATTTACTGTTACGGGAGGTTTTGCTAGGGTTATCAGAGCTGGTGTTACAGTTGCAATTATGGTTGCAAAATAAAGATATTTGTACAGTTGGGAAGTTATTGTTATGGACACGGCGAATGGTCATTCAGCCTAGTGATTAAGATAACTTAGTAGCACCCTCAAGGTCCCAGGTTCGACTTCTAGTAGAAGTGAATTTACAGGTTGGGGTAAAAAAAATTCCTTTGCTTGTCACCACGCTAAAGCACAGGTTTAAGATCTGACCCAGGTCGTGGTTGTCTCATACGTGTCACGGTGTCGCTGTGTAAGGGTGGGGTAGGGATTCGGGGATTTTCTCGACCTGCCTGAGAAGGTCTTCTTCTTAAAAAAAATGTCTGAGAGCCGTCTTCTCCCGCAGATCAAGTTTTTTTTTATTGTTATGGACACGGGAGCTTTTATGATCTCAAGGGTTGTTACTTTACGATGACTGGATCGTTCCTTGCAGGGTTACGGGAGTTCTTGTTATTATAATATAAATTGCTTTTACAATTACACAATATCTTTCCTTATGGTTATGACTGTGGCCTAGCTGATCTTTCCTTATGGCAAATCTGCACTCTATTAGAAAATGGCCATACGTATGTGCCTAAAGTATGCTTAGTAGCAAAATTTCATTTTGTAACAAAATGTACGTATTAGCATATTTCTTGTTCTCTGTATTATTGATATTTCCCCTCCTTTTCATTTTGCCAATTCCAGAGTATCTAAGTCCATCGCAAAGTCAGGAGCAAAATTCCCAAGTACCGAGCAGCGTATGCATGCCTCTAATTACATTAACAACTAGTCAAATTCCCTGCACGTTGCTGCAGAAATTTAAGAAGAAATACAGATAGAGTAGAACACATTCTATGCAAATATTAATGAAATAAGTTATTACATCGAAGGCTGTAAAGTAGTGTGGGAACATTAAGTGATAATATCATCCTTGTTTCAAAATAGAATATGAAATTTTTATTAGTAACTTATTTCAGAATGTAAAACAAATTTATGGCAGATTACTTATGGTGAAAATGGAGACTACCTACACTTAAAATATTTAAAACAATCAAATGATAAACACATTGATCCATTTAGAAAATATTTAAAACCATCAAAAGTTCTTTTTTATTGTGAGATAAAGATTATTTTAGTGCTTAACCTTCTTTGCGTTAGGATATTCAATGTTATACCCATGGACAAAAGAGAAAGCATGTTACTCAGTAGCAGAAGCAATAAGCATGTTATTCAATACATCTTGCCTAATAAATAACATGGATAGACTGCATATAGCCTAATTAGCAAATATACATTGCAAGTTGAAATCAGAAAACATCAGCTATATGTTGATAAATATTGTGTAAATAAATAGATGAGATCAAAACAAAAGAAGCGACCAAACAATATTGTGTTTAACTCATGAAACATTAGTAACGGATAAAAAAAATGGACTGAAACCTTAAACAATTTCACAGAAAAGCACATCACAGGGCTGAATTGGAAATTGCAGCTGCTGATATACGTAACTTTCCATTTGCTTCTCTGAATACTTTATATAAATGACTGACCAAATCTGTTCCCAGACAGCGAATTTTAAGGAAAATCAGATGTTGTGGGCTAATAAATTCCCCTTCTCTGGAACCCGTGACATGTTTTATTTGTAGACCAAGCAGCTAGGACGCAGCCTAATCAATATTTGTAATTACTTTCAAAAAGTCAAATTTTGCAATTTAACACACTGGATTAGAACGCCTCAATGTTTACCAAGTTAACTGTATGAGAAATATTATCATATTGTACCCTACCTATTAATGGTAAGCACATCACACCAATTATATAT
Organism: Eleusine indica; assembly: GCA_030378355.1. Classification (NCBI taxonomy): domain Eukaryota; kingdom Viridiplantae; phylum Streptophyta; class Magnoliopsida; order Poales; family Poaceae; genus Eleusine; species Eleusine indica. Next base: position 56,723,787 of record CM059494.1, read on the forward strand.
ACCGGATTAATAGAATACAACGTCTGGGAAGAAATTGATGTGAACTGAACTGAGATAACAGTACTTTTTAGTCTTTTAGTAAACAACAATAAGAATTGTGTTGTGGGTGCCTGCAAACAATAAAATGTGAAGGTAAATTCAACATAATTTGGGATACTTTTATATCAGTATGTAACATGGGAAAGATGTTTATGATAACGGAGAAATTATATTAGATACATGAGAGATGTATACCAGAGGGAGGTCTTACCACAGAAAGGCATGGATTGAGATCGCACTGCCAGTCGCCAGTGGTCAGTGGAGGATGCGATGACAATGGTTACTGCTTGCTGCCGGTGTTCATGTTTTTAGAGAGAGAGAAAAAAAAAAGATAATTGCCTGGTGTTCATGTGATGCCCATCTAAGGTAGTTGACATGGGCACTGACTTTTATTCAGCTTGCAGGGAGAAATTTTCTAGTCAACATCTTTCAACTGGTTAGTATTCAGAAAACAGACTATCGACGACTCTCAAAGAGAACCTCTGGTAGAGCCAGAGTAGAGGCAATGGCTGTCGGCTTGTGAACTAATCAAGAGTTGCAGGCGTAAATAGAAATAGTGGGGGAAACAAAATGATCTGATACTCTGAGCTTCAATCTTGAGGATGGTCTGGAGGGACATATATGCACTAGACGTGAGAGGAATTCAAAGAGTAATTGTGGCATCAAGTCAGACTCTTGATTGCTGAGTAATGGCTGCAGTTTTCACATGAGCTAAAACAGGAGGAACCTTATTGCCGAGTGCTGCCTGTTTGATCGCCTCATGGACTACCATCCTCGGAACGTTTTGATCAATATTTATTTTCTTTGAGTCAGCAATTATGAGCGGGTAGGATGAGCAGAAGAGGATGTATCAAAAGATACAAACAATGACAGTTACTAATTGATTAGTGGGACTATTGACTGATTGATCACCATCTAACATAGGAGGAAGCCTCGCGACTACAATAATAATTAATTAACGTGTATAACGGGGTTGCAATCCAGCCGTGAAAGACATGAGCCGTCAGATGAAACAAAACTATGATGATCAGATGGCTGTGATTTTTGAGGTGATGTGGCTGGCTGAGAGTAGAGAGAAATAGCAATTAAGTATTCTTAGTGGGTTGCATCTTCTAAAGATATATAGATAAAAAACAATGGTTAAACATGGCAAGGTTTCATTATTGTTCCTACAAGATTTGAATATTATATTAATCTTTGGGTTCCAGCTTTTTTGCAATTTCTTCTACAGACAGCCATCATTCATATTACAAGTCTTATTAGTAAAGCAATTTATGAAAATCTACAATTAAGGGGGCATTTGAGTGCGATGACGCACGTATGCATGAACTGTATTAATTATTAACATCCAGAGAGGTGATACCGTAGGTGTGCTTTACTTGTGTTTGTTTTTTATCTATGATTGTATTAGAGCTGAAAATTGTTTGTGATCAGGTGGTGCACCTTCGGAGAATGATTAGCTCTCTTTCTTAGAACATTGGTGAAGACAAATAAACCTAGTGACATGGTCTATATGCTTTAACTTTGTTATTTGAATCAACTCCGTTAATTTTAGTACTTTAGGCTAGCGAAAATCTAATAATTGGAAATTATTTGTTTATTTTATTATATCATGTCATGATAATTCTTTTTATATATGAATCTTGATGCACAAGGACATTGTACATTGCATTGCATTTTTATACTATTCATCAGAATGTATAAGAAGACACCATAGTCTGATATTGGTGCGTTAAATACCAGTAAAACAACGCATATTGAAACGAGGAATGTAGTTGCAACCCTCACTTTTGTTTGAATTTGAGTGTAAAAGTGAAGTCATGCATTGCATTGTATTATTTGTATTTGCATTTGCATGGAAGTTCATAATCATGAAGCAATTGGTAATTTATGTGAAGTTATATTTAGTTGATGCAGTCCTTTGATATTTCAATTTAAATTGATGTTTAATAAAACTATGGTTTGAATAATCTTGTTAAAGCAGTTTAGTTATTGAGGTTTTTCATAAACCTCATACGCTTTTTTTATCCTCTTAGATACTTGAGCTTGGATGGTGTGAGCGTAGGATGAGAATAGCAATACATGTGAATGATTCACGTTAATCATATCATTCAGTTGAGTTATTATATTAATGCTTGATGGTTTGGGTGTTGTTGTATTGTCGAATAACCTTGGAGTTACAACAAGACTTGGAATATGTTCTTTTATCGTGCTATATTATACTCGTTTTCTATATCTTGTTTGATACTTCCGTACAATCTGTTATTTTTTTTAATATCAGTCGGCTGGCTTTATTTATTGGATAAAGCAGTTACATCGTTCATCAAATGACCCAGAATAAAATCCGGGGTACATCTAACCAATTACAAGACACTTTCGATACAAAAGCATGCCTGGCTAGCTCATGGGCGAATGAATTTGTTTCCTGGTCACAACGTTTTATGTTTCTATCCGCAAAGTCTCTCCATAAACTGGAACACTCGTCATATATTGCAGCTGCAGAAGTGGCCGAGAATTCGCCATTACTCATTATTTCCGCCAACTCTAAGCAGTCTGTCTCGATCACAATTTTTGAAACACCAATGAGTTGTGCTAGTAGCAGACCCTCCTTCAGAGCAAACGCCTCCGCCATTTCCGCGTCCATAACATGAGGAATGATTTGCATGAAGCCGCAACACAGTTGCCACTCGAGTCTCTGATCAACACCCCCGTACTTCCCGATCCCGAAGTACTATCAAAGGCAGCATCCACGTTTACCATCAATTTTTCCTATGGAGGTCTTCTCCATCCCTCTCGCAGTCTCGTAGATCTCATCCCAGCCATCACATAATTATTTGACATCACCACTATTGTCATGGCCGATTTATATGGCTGTGCTATAGCTTCCCGGTGTACAGTTTGCCTCCGCTCCCACCAGATGTACCATCCTCCAGTAAGGATAAGTTCAGCTACGCCAACCTCATTCAGTCCAGCGACCTGACCTCCTTTGGTGATAATTTCTTCAATCATACTAGATCTCGGCCGGTCCTGATGTATCAAGTTTTCAATGTGGCTCCACACACCTAAAGCGCTCCAGATTGCTCTAGCTTGAGGACAGGTAAACATCATGTGACATATATCTTCTTGACCATCCGGGCACATTGGACAGTTTACATCATCTCCGATATGCCTCCATGCTAGGACTGCCCGTCATGGGATCAGGCCCAGCAAAGCTCGCCAACCATGTATTTTAATCTTACCTGGTATTGACAGTTTCCACAATTTTCTCCACACACACTCCTGCCCTATGCGGCCATCAATTGTTGGTTTGTACCTCTCTCCATATCTCTGTAGCCATTGACAATGATATGCTGACTTCACTGAGAACAAGCCATTCTGATTGAAGTGCCATGCCACCAAGTCTTCTCTACCCAACGTAATAGGTATTTGTAGAATGCACTCCACATCTATAGGCTGGAATATTGATCGTACCAGATCCTCATCCCATTTCCCCTAGATTGGATCGATTAGCTCGTCAACTCTTGTTAAAATGTTATTACCTCTATGTGTTTGGATCTTCAAGTTTTCACTCCCCGGTAGCCAGCTATCATTCCATATGTTAATCTGTGTTCCATCCCCAACTCGCCAGATATATCCCAGCTTGAAACATTCGAGTCTGGCAAGAACGTTCTGCCATGTAAAGGAACTCCCCTTCGTTGACTCTGCCTTGAGGAGCTGACCATCATGATAGTACTTAGCCCTAAGAACACGGGCACATAAAGAGTCTGGCTCAGATAACAGCTGCCAAACCTGTTTAGCAAGCATCGCCAGATTAAAACTATGTAGATCACGAAAGCTCATAACACCCATGTGTTTCAGCAAACACATTTTCCACCACGCCTGCCAGTGCATTCTTCTATTTTCATTGTCATCGCCCCACCAGTAGTGCGAAATAGCATCAGTAGTCCCTTTACAAATGTTTTTTGGGATTTTGAAAACCATCATCGCGAATACTGGCATAGCTTGAGTAATGGATCTTATCAGCACCCCCCCCCCCCAAAGCTGAGGAGCTTTCCTTTCCACCCTGAGATTCTTTGTCGTACTCGGTCTACTAAATGCCAAAAACAATCACTCCTGTGAGTTCCAACCAAAGCTGGTAACCCCAGGTACTTATCTGTTAATGATTAAGTCATAATGTTGAGAATACCACTGACGTCCGCCTTTACCTCTATAGCAGTGTTCTGTGAGAAGAAAATACTGGATTTTGACTCACTCAACTTTTGGCCCGAGTTTGCACAGTATTTCTTCAAAATTCCCTTCAGGCATTCTGCATTCTTTCGGTCAGTTTTCACCAGAAGCAATCAATCATCCGCAAATAATAGGTGAGAGATGGTCGGTTCCTCCCTGCACACTTTAACTCCATCCTGTTCCGCCCTTTCACATGCTCCACTCAACATACTTAATAATCCTTCTGACACCAATAAGAATAGTAGGGAGATAGAGGATCTTCTTGTCGCAATCCCCTTGTGCGTGAGAAGATTTCAGTCTCCATTGCATTGAACCTGACATTATAGCGGACTGATTTTATGTAAGCCATAATCAAATTCACCCATCTACGTTCGAAACCCAATTTGAACATGATTTTCTCGAAGAAATTCCACTCAACCCTATCATATGCCTTATGCATGTCGAGCTTTATTGCACTCAACCCGGTCTTCCCTTGTTTTCTCTTAATAGCATGCACACATTCATATGCCAATAAAATGTTATCAGTAATAAATCTTCACGGTACAAAAGCGCTCTGTTGCTCACTAATGATCTCAAGTAAAAAAAATCTTCAGTCTACTAGCAAGCATTTTGGAGATAACTTTACATACAACATTACATAAACTAATTGGTTAAAATTGTAATACTACTGTGCAAACTCGGGCCAAAAGTTGAGTGAGTCAAATCCAGTATTTTCGTCTCACAGAACACTGCTATAGAGGTAAAGGAGGACGTCTGTGGTTGAAAGATCATCTAGGCCTCGTAGTGGGTTTTGGTGCTTTGGATGACAACACGATTAAAGAGCTAATGTAATTTGTTGAGTTGTAACAGGAATATGTCTTGTAAATTTATTATGAACATTGATATATCAACAGATGAATGTATATAAATATTCTACATGTATATTGTGTATGCCATATGACAAAGGATGTGATAATGGTGAAGCTACATGGATGATCACTAATGAAAATCTTATGCCATGTGTTACACAAAAAAATGAAGCTTTGATGATCTCATATTGTTTATTGAAATTGCCACCATATGCAAATATTGGTGACTTGACTCTTGTGGTCATATCAAGGAAATCAACAAATATCACAACAAACATCAATACAACATAAAGATGAATATCAAGCATGTGCTAATGGATGATGCAAAGAAAAGTGTGAACCATGATGGTAAGTTGATGAAGGGTTAGCAAGGACTTGCCTACGACGGACCATACATTGGAGAAGGGCAAGCAAGAGGCTTGGCGCCGAAGTACCTTTGTGATGGAGAAGAGCAAGTGGATGCTTGAATCCAATGAATCAAAAAAGCCATGGAGGATTACATATTTCCTAGTGTCAAATATTTATGAATCAAAGAAGAAAAGGTGACTTGGATACAAAATAGAGTTTTGCATGAATGGAATAAATATCCATGGTCATCAGCTCAAGGTGGATACGCTCATATAAAGAAAATGTTGCCTGCCCTCAAGAAGAAAAATATGAAGCATTTTGGCATATGGATTTATCTCAAGCTCAAGTGGAAGTGTAATTAGTTTTTATCTATTTCTTGGGTATAGGTATGCCATACTATCAAGAGGGATGCAACATGTGTTGATTCACAAATTCAAAGTGCTCAAAATCTCAGTGAGAAACCTTTCCGAGTGAATTTAAACCCCAACCTCGAGTTCTGTCAGGTCAAGGAGGTCAGACCGCCTTGTCAAGGAGGTCAGACCGCCTTGAACTAGTTTTTGTGGGGTCAGTTTCTGGGTTAGTGAGTTTTTGGCCTAAGTGAGTCAAGGGTTCCTGTGTTAGGTGTCTTGTGCAACCAAGTTTGTGGTAAATGAGGGCTCATATGTTTTGCCTGTTTGGTTTCCTGTCAGTACAAGGCGGTCAGGTCGGGTGGCCAACCAGGTCAGATCGCCCTGAGCCTGACAACTCCAACGACTAGTTTTCCAAACAGCCTTTAAATAGCTCCCCAGCACACCCTTTGGTTGCTGGTGGTTCCTGCCCGACTCTATAGCATTCTAACGGCCATTTGAGCTCTCCCCAACCTCTCTTTGTGAGATCTAAGTGCTTTGTGCAAAATCTTTAGTTGGGTTGAGAGATTTCAGTGTGTGGAGCATTAGTGAACAAATCCTAAGCCTTGAGCACTTTGGGCTACGTCAAGCAACTCGTGAATCATTTGTTACTCTTGGAGGTGAAGCCTCCTAGACGGCTAGGTGTCGCCCTAGAGCTCCCAAGCTTATGGTGAGCCTTGGGAAAGTTTATGAGGGTTGTGATCTTGCCTCCGGTGTGTAAAAGATCGAGTTAGTGAATTTGGGGAAAGAGGTTGAAAGAGACCCGGCTTGGAGTTGGCCTTGTGAGCAACTTAAGCTTCCTCAACGGAGACGTAGGGATCATGGCTGGTGCTCCTGAACTTCGGTGAAACAAATCTTGTGTCTCCTTGTCGGTTTTCATTCCTAGTTGTTTTCTAGCTTATACTTGTGCTTCTGCTTCGATCTACTTTGGTGTGCTCATTTTTGTGTAGGTACTACATGTACATGCTAAGGAAAATCTCTGGAGCATCACCGCAAGTTTTGATTTGAGCTAGAATTCAAATTTGGAGAGCCAATCTATTTCTGTCTGTGCAAGGCGGTCTGACCGGGTTGACAAGGAGGTCAGACTGGGTTGAACTATTATGTGTGAAAAGTTCTGTCTATGTATGGAGGTCTGACCGGGTTGACAAGGTGGTCAGACCGGGTTCTAGTAATCTGTGAGAAAAAGTTTTATTGATTTTAGGTTTTGCCTATTCACCCCCCCTCTAGGTGACATCAAGGTCCTTTCAGTGGTATTCTCAATATTATGACTGAATCATTAACAGATAAGTACCTGGGGTTACCAGCTTTGGTTGGAACTGATAGGAGTGATTGTTTTCGGCATTTAGTAGACCGAGTACGACAAAGAATCTCAGGGTGGAAAGAAAAGCTCCTCAACTTTGGGGGGGGGGGGGGGGGGGGGGGGAGGAGGAGGTACTGATAAAATCCATTGCTCAAGCTATGCCAGTATTTGCGGTGATGGTTTTCAAAATCCCAAAAAACATTTGTAAAGGGATTACTGATGCTATTTTGCACTACTGGTGGGGTGATGACAATGAAAATAGAAGAATGCACTAATTCCAAAAGTGGAAAACCCAGAACAGGTATCACAATTTCAACCAATTAGTTTATGTAATGTTGTATGTAACATTATCTCCAAAATGCTTGCTAGTAGACTAAAGACAATAGTAGTATTGTTCCACCCTTCGAGTATTATACCCGTGTTCACAGAACTTAGTACCTCGGTCACCAGATCGTCCCCCAACATGTGCCAAAAGCGCTTATAAAACATAACATGTTGCCCATCCGACCCTAGGGCTTTGAGGTCGCCAATATCGAACAATGCTTTCTTCACGTCTTCCACTGTGAATGGGTCAAGTACCATCTAATTCATCTCTCGATTGACTTTTCTTTTCACATCATTGAGAACAGATTGGTCAAACACCTGCGTCTCAGATATAAACAGCTTCACAAAATAATCTTTGACCATCGTGCACATTGTATCTTTATTTTCATGGCTATTCCCTTGGTCATCCGCCAATGCTTTGATAGTGTTTCTTCTCTTCCTACTTGTAGCATAGTGTTGAAAAAAACTGGTGTTTCGATCTCCATGTTTGAGCCAATTTGACCGAGCTCGCTGCACCCATACGAGCTCCTCCTGTTCTAACTATAACTCAATGCGCAGCAATATTTATTTTTGTGCTGATATAGATTCATCAGCCAGCGGCCCTCTTTGTAACTTTTCTAGTTCCCTCTTCAACTTGCGTATCCTGTTGACAGGAGCTTTCAGCACGTTTCTATCCCAGACATGCAGCTCCTCATGAACCTGTGCTGTTTTTTTTTTGCATAAAAGTGGGTCCCTCTCCACAGGCACTCGCTCGTGCCCATGCCACTTGGACCATAGCCTCCACCGTGTCCTCATGCAACCACCTGGCTTCAAATCTTCTTGTCCTCCTATCATCCCTTCCGTTCACATCAGGAAGGTACTCTGTATCAACAATCAACGGACGATGCTCTGACTTCGACATCTCTCCATTCACTAGACTTGCATTTGGAGCATTCCACTGTGCACTTGTCACACCTCGATCAAGGCGTTCTCTAATTTTCCCTCTCTACCATGTGTATTCATCACCAGTGAAGCCCATATCCGACAGTTCACATTCAGTAAGCGCACCATGGAAAGCTTGCAGCTGCCTTAGCGACCTTGGTCGCCCACCCTCCTTTTCATGATTGTACAGAATCTCATTGAAATCACCAATAACAACCCATGGTTCATTCACATTACCCTTTATGGACCTCAAAGCAGCCCACGTTCTCTCCTTTTGGTCCCATCTTGGCTCCCCATATATGCCTGTTAATCTCCATTCACCACGACCTTGTATAATCACATCAATATAATTCGCCGATACTCCCATCTCACGGATTGTGAGATCATTTCTCCACAGCAAAACCAATCCACCACCCCTCCCATCACTTTCATGGATGATAAAGTGATCACACCCCAAACGCCTCCTTAATTTCTCTGCCTTAGCACTACGCAGGTGTGTTTTAGACAGGAAAAACACATATGGTTTGTAGCACTTCTGGATATCCAAAAGTGCTCTAACTGTCTGGGCACTATTTAGCCCACGGCAGTTCCAACTTAATATATTCATTGCTTCCGGTCACCCTCTGCACTAGAGGGCGCCGGTATCATTAAGTTGGTCGCAATATCATCTTCGCTTCCACTCTTTCTCAAACGTTTCTTCTCTTGCTTCTTCTCAGGACTTTCCTACTCAACAAAGGTCGTGGCATTCTCCAGAAGATACACTGTCGCAGCTACCGTCCCAAGGTTTGGTTGCTGGGCAGTCACCTCCCCACTTTCGTTAACTGAATTATCCTGATCAAAAATTTCTTCATCTTCCTGAATATCCATGTCATCGCCTTGCTGGTACACACCGCCATCGCACCCCACGCGCACGCCCACGCCCGCGACCACGCGGAGCTCCTCTACCTCGATCTCCTCTTGCATTATTCATACTATTATTGTAGTTATTACCAAACTTGACTAGAAGCCAATATCCCCAGTGGCAGTCCTCAGGCTTGTGAGTACCATACCCGCACTCGATTAATTCATGACCAATCAGACCAAGTACTTGCTTCTCTCCACCAGGGTTATTGGGATCACGCGAACGAATAGTTTGTTTAGGTCCAGGAAAACCCTAGCCCTCAGATTAGGTGTAGAATTTATCTTGCCTTCATTGACAACCACCGTGATTGGGGGCTTGCCCACCTTTGCCGCAACCTTCTCTGCCAATTCTCTCTTCTGCATCAGACCCTCCGGTATCCCATTGATGCGCACCCACGCAAGAATCATGTCCAATTTGTAACTTTGGACATTTGAGAACCCATCATATTCTACAATGACCACCGGCGCTCCCTGAAACTGCCATGGTTCTCCATCCATGACCCTATTCCAGTCCTAGGCATTGGAACTGTACCAAGAACAGGTTTGGTACGGATTGCCTTGAAAGTTACATCCTTTGCAGCTGCCCATGCAAATCACATTGCGCTCAGTAGGGATGTATGGCTTTTAGTTTCGTAGTGTGAACCCTAAATAGCCCCATACGTCCTCCGTGAGACCCTCGATCTAATCCAAGAAGTCCAAGTCTTCCTCTTCTTCTCCCACCAGGTTAATACCTTGCAACATCTCCTCGATGCTTTGTCCTGAGGAAGCCTCCCCGGCCTCCGCCTCAATCTTCTCCGACCTTCTCGCCAGCACCACCATTAGATGGATTAGTACAAGTTTGTCCGATCCAAGTTTCCCGCAGATGCAAGTTGAAACTTGCGTTCGACAAGAGAAATCCGCTCAGGTTTCGTAGATCAGAGTGGTAATTTGTGGACTCCGTCGGGATCACCGCTGGAGGAAACATGGGGACCCTAACCCTAAGTTAGGGGAAGCGGGAGGGCACGCGTAGCTGATGTACAATCTGTTATTGTTAGTAGTATAGTGCATAACATTCCATACTTTCTAGGACTATGCTCCAGAATTTCAGGGGCGTTTTAATTGTTTTGGCATGTGAATGAATCTTCGAAGATTGAGTGGCTGTATTACATCTGTTGACAACGGATAAAAGATTATACAGACTGCTTATTAGCTTAAAACATGCACTTGAATAAACATATAAAAGTATGCATTTGGAGGATATTTCTAATCTTTTATGATTTTTTTAAATAGTATTATTTTATTTGGCAATAATACAAAAAAATACCAGAAACAAAGAAATAACAAATCTCTACTACTATTAAAATAGGTGAAGTGTCTCTTCCAAATAAAATCCTGCCCCCTGCCCCTAATTCTGCCCCCCTGTCCAACGAAACCTCTACCCCTGCCCCTAATTCGTGTGCATGAAAATTCTGGCACCTACCCCCGATTGTCTGGCCGCCCCACGATGGTGGTTTCCCTTCCCATCTTTGATGTTTTCTATTGTCCTCAGAATTCGTTTCTAGCGACAGCCCTTCAACAAGATCGTTTTCAATGGAAACCTAGCATCAAGAGGCGTCAGTTCGACACTACGTTCTCCAGATCGAAAGAAACATGTGCAAGCATCCCATGGCCGCCGTCTTTCTGTGCGGTTGTGCCCACCATCGACCACATACATGGAGCTCACAATCGAGCTCCGTTTTTAGTATAATGTGATCGTCTGCCCCGACGTTGAAGAATCAGGGGTGTGGTCGTGGCGGCGGCACATGAAACCATCGATTCTACTCTTCGTTTGTTGACCTAAAAGACACGACAATGGAGGTACGGAGGTTCTTTCATTTTTCTGATCATCTCTAGGGTTTTAGATCATGCGATACCGCCACTGCCGCAGCCCCCCACGGCGGTGCGATGAGTCTACAGTCTGCTATCACCTCCAATCCTCCATCCCGGAGATCCACTCCGTCACGCGACATTGCAGACCACGCACGGGCAATCACCTCCATGTGCGTTACCTCCCTGGGTTCTACTACTATTGCATTGGTGTCTCTGTTCCGCGCTAGCTAACACACTTCCTGTGGCCTGGTAGAGATAGATCAAGTGAGATGAAAGTCGTGATATGAAAAATTGGAGATGTTGATGCAGGTACGGTGCTGATGTGAGATGCAACTCATTAGCCAATTGCACAACAACCCAGTCACTGGCAGTGCTAACTGAAAGAACTTCATGCTATGGAGTTTTATTGCCATGCTCAGGTACTCATGATGTAGTTTTCTCTATAGTTGTTTGGTAAATATATTCACTGGTATGTATTTTGAGGTCTGGTACTTTGGGTGAACTGTTTGTTGTGATTATGCTGTCCAGATGAAAAAATTAGGCAGACGGGGCCATCTGATTCTGTTTGCTTTCGACCTGTAACTTAGCGGTTGTGCCATAACCTATGTATGCATTTTAGCACAAGTAAATTGACAACTTATTACTCAAGGTTGAAATTTTGCACCCCAGAATCATGACAAGTTTACTCAATGGGTAAATACAAAAACACCCTGCAATTGGGTGTTTGTTCCCAGCCTGAACTGAACTGCTGCTGCCTGTTATTGTCTTTGTTCAATTAAACTTGTTCAGGTTGAAAGGCACCTGACATGTGCAATGGCGAATTGGATAATTAATTTCCAATATGGCAAATACTGTGCTATCAAAAGTGAGCGTCACAGCATCAGAGGTGAATTATCTAAGTGCAAAAGTTGCGGTTCAGTTTACACCAGAGAAAGTTTTAAGCTGGCACAAAAGGCTTTTCTCAGTGTTCAGAATTTCAGTTATTACACAACAATTCAGAGTTCAGAGAAGTAAATCGTGCTTGAGACAAGCAAGTTACTCTCCCAAATTAGTAGCAGTACCATGTTTTCAGATATTTGGATCTTTGTGTACAGGTGTCTTTACCGCTTCTTGTCCTACTACTACTACATATGTGTTCAAAGTCAGAGCTGCATTTTAGCTTTCACATATAAATTTAGTGGTAAGATGGTTAACACTCAAAATAACTTGCTCTTTCTGTCCCATTTAGATTCAAATATTTTATGAGATATAGGGCAGAGTGCACGATTCATATGACTGTAATAGAAGGTAACCCTACTGTTCACATGTGTTTTCAAGACATTTTCATTTGAGTAGCTACTTGTGTTGTTGTCCATAGTGAAATTCTAACTGAGTATATTCTAACTATATTCAATAACCTTGAACTTGAATATTCTGGAATTAGCATGCTAATTTCATGATCTTTTTTTTTATGGCCTGATCATTGAAAACAGGAAACTAGGGGTTATTTAGGTGCATGGCTTATAGCCTTCCGTCTTGGATCCGTTGAGGTTAGGATGTTTGATGGAAAGGAGAGGCTTGTGGAATGCCGGTTTGAGTTATTGTAATCATATTGGTAAGGTCAATTAAGAAGAAACTATTGCTTTGACTCCTTCAGTGCAGCGAGATGCCAAAGACCATGCGTTCTGGAGTCTTTCTAGCTCAATTAAACATTTTTTCTTAGTTCAGTTGCAGTGGCTTTACTTGCTCCATTATTAATGGATTGCTTTGCTTAGTTCAGATTTCCATTGAAAAGCATATAGGAAAAATTATGTACAGTAACTGTTTTGTTTACAGTTCCATTTTAAGGCTCAGAATATCCTTGGGGAGTAAGCGCCTTTCGATATGTTTTCATTAACATCTACTGCTTACTTACTCTCATATCCCACTCACTTGAATCTGAATATTGCAGAAAACAAGGTTTGAGTCTATGTCCGAGGTTTGTGCCAAGGATTATCCTTAACTGTTATGTACGAGGTTTGAGTATATGTCCAGTTACAAGTTTTTATTCTGTTCTATATGTTGAAAGGGAAAGAAATACGAAAATAAATAGAGCAGGCATGTGGAGTTGTTTTTTTTCCCAATCTTTTACATTACACCTCAATAATGATTTTCTGGAGTATAGTTGAACTGATTTCAAAATAAGGATTGTGGTTGTCTTTTCCTGGTTAAGCTACATTTCTTTGGTCAAAACTAGACACATTTAGAAGAATATTTCGAAAAAAAAAGTACCTTGATCATATAAACTGTGTGATACAAAACAATATTAGTTGTATCGTCGTGTCATAATTTTTAGAACTGTGTTATGTTTTATAGCTCTGAAACACATGTTCTCTAGAGTTGGAATACCATAATCCAAAATGCTCTCTGTTACAATTATGTGTGCTGCCTTCTATTATTTTACTTCAAGGTTAGGAAGTTAGACGATGTGATAGCCAAGCACTTGAGAAAGTCAAGCAGATCAAGATAGGTGCAGAGTGTGAAGTGTGATTGCAGCGAGGAGGAGCTGCAGTTAGTGCACTTTGTTCAAATGGTGGTTCTCATGCAATAGAAGGTTTGATGAGGAGTGTACATACTCAACGAATCTTACTTGAAGAAGGGATTAACTTTTATTTGTATATTAATTATTTATGGAGCATAATAGTTGTGTAGCCTACATTTATGACCATTAAGTTATGAAATTATTGTATGGAAACTATTGACTGAATAGTATTGAGAAAGTCTATTAGAAACTGTTATCTGTATTGGGCTTCGTTCTTCTCTTTTACCGGTGCAGTATAGATTGTAGATAACTTATTTTATTTTTCATTGAGTCCTTAATAAGATATATTTTTTGTTTAGTTATAAAAGTTCATAGCAACGCACGAACATTTTGCTAGTATATTACTATGTCTAGTGTCCAACATGCGAAAACAGGTTTTCGGACGTTTGAAGCACAAAAACATTGTTTTCACGTTTTGAACGCGTGATAACGTCTTTTCGCAAGCTGATTACACGATAATAGAGGAATCTTCTGGTTTTTGTGTCCTGGCGCTCGAAGTCAGTAGAATCCTACAGGGGGGCAGCCTTTCGCTTCATGGGCATGCGCTGAGGCGTTGTCGTGCGCCTGGTGCTTTGAGTCCAACTGTTTCCACGTGCTGGGCACACAAAAACGCTTGCTTCGTCCTCCTACGCGCGCGCTCTCTCTCTCTCTCTCTCTCTCGGCGGGTGCGCTCCAGTGGCCGGGGGGCGCGTTGCGCGGCGGCAGCGGAAACCGGGCTCGGTGGAGGTGGGCGGGCGGCAGCGGTGCCTGCCTGGTTTGGAGGAGGCTGCTGGGCTGCACCGGCGGTGCTCGAGCGTCTGGCTGACAGCGGAGGTAATTTGTTTTTCTCATATTCAATTTTATTAGTTCCCTTCATTTAAATGTGATAGATTCAATTTTGTAGATAGATTCATTTTAGTAAAGAAATGAAATATAAAGAAAATATTTAGACATTGCTTAACGTAAGAAGTGTTTTTTTGTTGTTTGTTAGGTAATATAAATGAGGAGGTTGTAATGTATTAGAAAATTAAAAAAATATTTTTATCATCGCAGAGACTTCAAAAATGATAAGTCTTAGAATTTTGTATGGTAATGGAGAAGTAAAAATGGGTCCATCTGGTGGTGATCTAAGCAATTTCCCGTACATGGATGTAGTTCACCCTAATTCAGATGGCTATAGGATGAAGCAAATCCAGATGTGGTTGATCCATTATTTTCAACTAGATCTTATTCAGTGAGAGTGCAATGTTTGTGGACACGTACTTTTGACCCTGTGTCCTGGGAGCTGAAGGTAGTTTCTTATACGGAAAAGTGGTTGAGTTGGTTGAACTGATGTAGGAGACGATATGCTGAGTTCATCATGCTAGTGAAGGCCGGTCCAAAAAAACTTTGTGATAATAATGTTGATTCCGATAGCAGCGCCGCGTTAGTGGTTGAACAAAATACTAGAATTAATGCATTATCGGCATTGATGGGCGAGGATACTCGGAAGGTGGACGCAGTGCCACATATGTGTCTGAATGAACCTGAGGTTGCTGAGGGGCAGGATGATGTGGGAGGGGAGAATGACAGAATTATTGAAGAGTTAGAGAATGTAGGCCATGAAGCGTTATATTAGCAAGATATGTTGCATCAGGATGAAGATGGGGAGGAAGATGACGGTTGTTGATGATCACTAAATACCTAATTTAGACCGTCAATTACCTGCATAAAATCAATAAAATAAACAACCAACATAGTGGTAGGAGTTTATTACTAACGAATTCCACAAGTATTGGTAAATATGTGCTGCAGGTAATTATTCGATGGAATTAATGGAAAATCCACATCATCAAGGGAGAAAACACACTTTCGGCCAATCAGAACCATGCATACGGATTCACTGGCCCACTTATAGAAGAAAACCGATATAACCCACCGCCTTACGGTGTCTGGAGGGACAAGGGGCCACCCACCAGAGACCCAGAACAGAGGGGGCCGTGGGCTCACAACCCCTCTTCCACCGAACACCCCCGTTCGGCCGAACAAGTGGGTCCCCCCTGGTGCACTGCCTCCACGTGTCGTCTCCTGGTGCCTCCCCAAGGTCGGTTGTGCATGTTTAGTGGAAGTTACCGACTTCAAAAACCGCCTTTGAGTGCTATAAAAGGAAGGAAAGGTCCTCACTCTCGTAACACTTCAAGATAGAATTAGTATTTTATTTCCAATAGGCTCAACACTGCCAAAGCATTTAGAAAATAGGGAGAGAGTGAGAAGGAGTCCAGGAGGGGAGGTTCGGGCCTGTCCAACCTCTTCTCCGTGCTTGTACCTCGACGGATGCTTGCCTTATTTAGTAAGTCTTCGTGATTCTTCTCTGGTTGTTAGTTTCCTTTTTAAGTAAGTTTTAGTACATAGTTGTTTTGCTCGCTCAACGTTCTATTTAATTAGAGACCTTAGTCTTGGCCCATCGTACATAGAGATTGAGAGAGTAATCGAAAGCATAGATGTGTTGTCTAGGCCGTAGGTTGCCTTTGTTTGTCACATAGTCCACAGATTGCTAGAGGTAGGCAGTAGGTGGTGACAGCCCTATATGTCCTTTGAAATCCTCCACGTTTGGCTACGCCTATTGGCCAGAATTGCACTGTGGATGCAGGGGAAAACTAGATGCCCAATGCAAGCAGCTTAGTGTGAGACTTACTCTGAACAGGACTCTTTTACCAGCCAGAATCCTCTCTACCCAAAGCCATTATCATCTTGGTGTCCTTGGACGACTAGAATAGAAGATTAGCACATACGTTCCCTGTGAATTCGATACCCTTGGAATATTCCAGAGGTGAAGTGCTACAACGGTATCCGTGCACTTGCGGACTCATCTGCATTCGTTAAAAATACCAACAAACATTTTTGGCGACATTGCCAAGGAACGGTTGCTAGTAGTCTTCGAACCTAGTTTGCCCTCGTATCTTTTTTTTCTTTGTTTATTTCTTATCTCTTTTCTCCAATAGAGCAACCTACTATTCAAAATCTTTTTGCTCCAAAGAGCGAGTTTTTCAAGCCACCGCCATCAGCGGACCCAATTCTTTCATCTGGGTTTGACCTTCGTCCTGGCTTATAGGCATGGTTCAGGAGCAATCCTTCTCGGGTTTAGATAGTGAAAACCCGTTTCATCATTTGTGAGAGTTCGAGCAACTGTGTTCATGCCTCACCAATAGAGGAATGACACAAGAAACTCTGGTAGAAATTATTTTCATTTTCCCTCTTGGAGAATGCAAAACAATGGTACACCCATAGCGTTGGGAGTGTGAATGGTCATTGGAATAAACTCTGAGAAAAATTTTGTCTCACGTTCTTTCCTATATCATGTATCGTCTCCCTATGAAGAGACATTCTCGACTTTCAGCAATTTGAGAAGGAGTCTATAGGTGCAACCTGGGCCAGGTTTACCACGTTAACTCGTTCCGGCCGAGACTTGTCTCTGCCCGACCATGTGTTGCTTCAACACTTCTGCGTGGGTTTGAGCAAGGAGTCTGCCCTGTACCTCGATATCATTGTCGGAGGTTCGTTCATCCACAAAACGCTAGAGGAAGTAAGAGTTGTCTTTGATTTTATCCTAGAGAATACTTCTTTCCTAGCCGACTATAGAACACCCCTCCAGGAGGAAGCAACGTTGTGCATTGAGGCCGCCTCACTACTCGAACATAAGCCTAGCCCTTACCTATCTGATGATGCGTCTAGTGAAACCTCAACCGAACCAGGGGCAACGGAGGAAGAAGAAATTCAACCTTCTGACTCCCTTTTCAATTCGTGGATGATCTTTTTGAATATTATGGGAAGGGTGAAATATGCCATAGATCCTTAAACTATTTAGGAATGATCATCTAGGTCCATAAACTCTTAAAATGATCATCTAGGTCTTTAAACTATTTAGGAACGATCATCTAGGTCTATGAACTCTCAAAGTGATCATCTCGTTCCTTGAACTATTTAGGAATGATCATCCAGGTCTACAAACTTTATAGTGATCCTATAGATCCATGATCTATTTATTTTGTGTCAACTAGGTACTCACCATCGTCACCCTTCCACTCTCCAAGCGCAACACCACCGCCGAACCTCTCTCTACACGTGATTACACCGCTGTACAACCGTCCTGCAGGCGAGCACTACCGAGCCTACACGACGATGCCAATTAATAGAAGGTGCACTCTGTCCATTGCGGCCTCGCTCTTCCCATCAAGGCATGTGCCTGCCGACCACTAGAATTCCTGTCTGCCCACCAGGCGATGACGACGATAATATGTCACGTGTGAAGGGCACCATGCACGGAAGGTAGGCCGTCGTCACGGGTATTGGGCTAGGCAAGCCATTTTCGTGGTTAATAACGAGTAACGAGTGTGGGAAGATGAGGTCGCAATGCGAAGAACGAGGTTAGATGGATGGGCAAGGCCGTAACAGGCAGAGCACAGCTACTGCTAGCTGGTGTCATCATGGAGTTTCGGTGATGCTCGCGTGGATACCGATTGTGCGGCGGCTGTGACGTGCGTGTAGAGCTAATGGGTGACGATGTTGTGGACCTGGTTGACACAATATAAATAGATCATGGACTTTGGGGGTCACTAGAAAGTTCGTGGACCTAGATAATCATCTAGGAATAGTTGTGGGACCCAGATGGTCACTTTAAAAGTTCATGGATCTATAAGTGTATTTCCAAATAGTTTAAGTACCTATGTTAGTTAGGAATAATAAGATTCCACTTGTCTTTAGAGATTCATGTGCATGCAGGGATTTGATATAATATATATGCAGAAATGGAGCATAATCCAGGAAAACACCATTCCGACCAATGAGACGGTGCCAACTGGACTTCCCTCGGATTGCATACGTGGCTGCACAGGATTCCTCCGGAGAACACCGACTTAATCCAGAAGAGAACCCACCTACCAGCCACCCCGAGGAAGCACACCCCAAGGGGGCCCACTCCTAGGTTAGCCGACCTTGGGGCTTGGTTGGCCGAACAAGTCTTGAGCCCAATTCGGGCGGGCCTCCACATGTCAACTCTTGAGCTCTTTGGCAAGGTCGATGCATGGCGGTTACTCTCCAGTACCGACCTTTGGCCCCTATAAATAGAAGGGGTGAGCTTCACTCCAACACACACATCCAAGAGCTAGTCATTTCCCTCTTTCACTTTGTAGTTTTCTAGTCCTAGTGGTGTTTAGTGTAGGAGGAGCCTTGCTCAAGTCTCTAATTCATAGGAGTATTGGTATGACTCTTGTATCTTTACCTTTATTCTATTTTATTAAGACTTTATTCTATTCAATTAATATAGTTCTTTCTTATAGTTATGCTTATGATATGTGTTCCTTGTTTGTTTATATATCATATTCATGTCATAGGACTTTATGCTTTCATGATGATATAGACTTCCTATCTTATTGTCATAATTTTCATATACCTCGACTATAGTCTAAATGTTATAATGCTAGTTATTCTTTAGTCTAGTTGTTATGCTTCGACATGGGTTTGACATCTAATTAGGATTGTAATTGCTTAGCTCATGACTTGTTAATCCGTAGGGTTAGAGTTATGTATGCTTTAGTATTTATTAATCCAATTGGTGATTCTAGTGTTTGATCAATGCTAGAATTCTACTTAAATATGTAAGTGTTGTGCTTAGACGGCTAGGTAGTATTAATCACCTCGTAATCCACGATTTGTAGAGGTAGGTAGTAGGTGGTGACAGCCCTATATAAACTAAAACTCTCTAGTGACTTAGGACTTTATTTATCTTTAGGAATGATTGTCCTGTGTGTCACATTACCCCTATCCTTTATTATACTTACCCCTATATAAACTCTGAGTACTCATACCAATCTTTATGACTATGTTACTATTAAGAATTATATATTTATGCTATAGCCTTCCTTTGGTAGAACTATAAATAACAAGCTATTAGAGCAATCCAATAGTAAAATGCTACAACGGTATTATCCGTGCGCTTGCAGATTCTACTATACTGACACTCAAGTGCATCTTTATAATTATGTCTGGTGCAACGTTAAGGAATGTCACAAGCATTTTTGGCGCCGTTGCTGGGGATGATTATATCGATGTAACTGTTGACTTTTCTTAACGTCATCACTAAGTTTTCTTAGCAACAAAACCAGAAATGTTTGTTGGTAATCTTTAACGAATGCAGAGAGTCTGCAAGCGCACGGAGAATACCGTTGTAGCATTTCACCTGGAAGTATTCAGGGTATCGTATTTGTTTTATTCCAAAGTAAGGCATATGATTGATCAAAGTAATTACCATGTTTCTAGACATTGCACATTGGATTAAGAGACAGAGTCTTCATAGGGGTAAGGATAAATATAAACATGGTAGTGGACACACAGATAGCATACTCCAGTTAGATAAATATTAGTTTAGTGGAGAAGGACAAAGAAAGAGCTAAGTTTCTATGTTGCTTTTATATAGTTACATAGTCTACATTATATACTATTATAAAGATACAATGACAATGCAAGACCATCAGATCATCACACCCTGGGCATCCAGTTTTCCCCTACATCCATAGTACGATTCCGACCAAGAGCCTATTGCATAGCCGAACATGAGGGATTTCAAAGGATACATAGGGCTTTCCCCACCTACTGCCTTCCCCTAGTAATCCATGGGCTACACGACAAATAATGCATTCTATTGATCTAAGCACCACGGTTATATCACTAGAATAATACTCCTAATCCCCTAAGCAATGGATCAGAAAAGGAGTAATCACATTTAAGTGAACACTAAGCACATGGAAATGATCTAAGTCACACATTAGTCATGCATCATAATAACGACATTAATAAAGACTATAGTAAGGGCTTATGTCTAACATGGTAACATAGTATAAATACATTACTAACATGCAAGCATAATAACCACATACATGAATAGATCATATAATCAAATAAGAAACACAAGACCCAAGCATAACTATATAGAAAGACTAAATATATTAAATAGAGCAAAGTCTTACAAAAGGAGAAAGATACAAAAGCCATACCACAACTCCAAGGAAGACTTGGGAACTGAAGAAGACTCTATTCTAAGGTTAACTCCACTAAAACTAAAGGAAATCATGAAATGAATAAGAGAGTAATGCTTCTTGGTGTGTGCTTTGGAGTGAGGCCTCTCCCTTCTATTTATACTGCCCAAAGTCGGTTCCTGGAGTCAGTAACCGCCGCCAAACATGCACAACCATCATTGGGGAGTCACTAGGAGCCAGCACGTGGAGGCCATGCACCAGGGGGGCCACTCTCCATTCGGCCGAACAAGGGGAGATTCCCCTCGGGCACCGCCGCGTCTAGTACCCTGCCAGGTGGGTCCTATTGCCCAGTGATACTGTAAGGTCGGTTGTTAAGGCGGTTTGCTCCTGTAGGTGGCCCAGTAAATCCATGGGAGTCCCTGTTGGCACGTTCTGATTGGTAGAAGTTATGTTTCTTCGCCACATGGGTGTGTTTCCTCCTCCATTTCGTTATTTCTCCTGTATGTCAGTGATTCTTCAAGCAATAGTGGATATTTATTATTTCTAACTAGCATGCATGGTGGGAATATGCAATACTTCTTTATTTTGAGTAATGTTGATGGCCGAAAATGGTATTTAACGACCGTCAACACACTCCCTCAAGCTGAACCTTTGCTCGTCCCGATGCAAAGATATAACTTTAGGTTGTTGATCAGGAGTTGCTATAATGTTTTATATTCCTCCATAGTATCAAGTGCACAACAAAATACTCTACCTTTAATTGAATAAGTTGGATTTGGTAACTCACCCTTTTTACCTTAGTCCCTGCAGGGCATTTGGTTTCTCTTCATCTTGGGTGGTTGAAAGGCAGAACGGTCTTTTGTAGGACACCATTCTCTCATCCCTGTGTTCCACTTTTCATCCGGAGTTTTTTTTTCAAAATATTTTTTAGCAAATAAAACAAAGTTCCTTCAATGATTCACTCGGTCGCTCAATGTGTATAAATCCTTACCAAGGCATTGAAGTTGCCTCTTTTTGTTCCTACCTCTAAATAAGGCTTATGTGGAGCTCTGGGTAGGAATAAATGAGACATACTTGTAACACACATATTGCGAAACTAAAAGACTGAACCAACGGAGAAATAAGTCTTACAATCTGATCAAGATGTGTGGGATTTGGTGGAATGATGATGGAATGGTGGATACTCCTTTTTTGAATAGACTCTCCCTTTCTTTAATTAGCACTTGGGCATGGCTATTTCTTTTTCTTCTTCTTCTTTTCTCTTTTTTTCATCATGCTTAAGATTGAGAGCAAGCATTTATTCTATTTTTGATAGTCATGCCTTCCATGCAACCAATTGAGAGACAGTCATAACATGATATTCATGGAATATTTATTTTTGCTAGCTTCCGGAATAGAAGTTAAGCATATGGTGGTGGATGCAATGGAATAGTATTGCTATCTCTCGGTGTAGGAGCATTAGCAAATGATGGTGGATGTGTACATGAATCTTGATCATAAAAGCATGAAATGGATCTCACAAAGGTTGCTAGTATTTTGATAAAGCTCAAAGTGAAAACAAGCAACATATGTGGAAGGTTTTGTAATGATGTATAACATATGGCCGTGGTAGGAATTTCCATCATTGAGGAACTTTTCAATTTTATCATTTTGAAAAACAAATTCTCCGGATGTTAAGCTTCACTTTGGGACAAAAATCATAGCAGCCCTATTCTAACCATATCATGCCTCACAACAACCTAGACTTAAATCATGCACTTTACAACCCACAAGTATTCAAGTTCAAGGCAAGCATGTTTAGCCAATAACCTCAAAAATTGGAAGAGTGCTAAGTTGTATACGAGGAACTATAAAAAGATATAAAATAGAGCAACTATTCATCTTCTCAACATGAAGGTATGAACATCCCTAGCATGCATGTCAACTTATTATTTTTGTTCTTTTTAGTTTTGCAAATTTTTATTTTATTTTATGAGGGTAAGTCCGACAAAGAAAAAAGAAAGAAAGAAAAGATACAAGTCACCTTGGCAGGGGTGCTCCCCTAAGCTTGTTCTTGCTCACGGCTATTGGTTATGATCAAATCCTCTCAAACGGTAGTATGCTGCCATATAGTCATGGTGTGCTCGGAACTATTCCTGGAGGCGACAAAACTGATCGTCACTATGCTGCTGCCACTTTTGAGTGGTCTAGGCATGAGTAGCAAGGGTGTTTTGCATTTCCCCTCTTCTCACATCCAGCTCGTCCACCCTCCATGTAAGATCCCTCAATTTTGGGCCATAGTCATGATAACTACAGCCATAAAAGGAGTGATGTTCATCATGATGTGGAGGTGTGTCGATCGACTCGGGGCCTCGTCCCCATTGTGCACTACTAGCTTGCTGCCAAGACAAACCTCCAGTCTCATACTGCTGCGGTGTGAACATCCTAGCGGGGTCGCCAGAATGCTTTGAGCCTGCAGTGTAATCATGAACTGGTGGTGTAGTCCTGGTTGCGCTAGTGGTGGCACGCCTCGCGCTTTGTCGTGTATGTCGATCGGCGGACCTGCTAGGCATTCCTTCTCTCTCAACTATATGGTTAGTTCCCAACAACTATACAAATGATATCCCGAGCTAGGTAACGAGATTTCATTTGTGTAGCCGGGGTAATAAAAGATAATAGAACCATCGGGACTCTTCTTTATAGTGTGACCCTGCTCAAGAAATTTATAGTCTATCATAGGACGAGGCTAGAAAGATAATCAAATCTAGTGTTGGATAAAGCCCTGGCCCCTGCAGCAATATGGGTCACTACAGAAGTGCATTCAATGGATCCTGATCCTTTAATATAATCTAACCATTGACCAATCATAGCTTCAACAGGAGCAATAGGAATTTTAGCAATTGCAGCAAACAAGACACGCAATTCATCGTTATGGATAGGTCTAGTGTGTTGCGTAGGGAAACAAGTCATAGCAAGCCACCTATGCCATAATTGTAGAGTTGGGTTGTGAATGTCACTCGTCCTAAGACGTTCACAAGAAAACTCCCCTGAAATCCTTTGCCAAAAAGATCCCTTTTCAAAACCCGTGGTTGCACCTTCTAAGTTAGTGCTCCAATAACTTTTAAACTTATGAATGATGCTAAGTTCTTTCTAGGTGAGACAGTATTCCTTCCGGAACAAGTGGAAAAGTACCCCGTCGTTATCTTTCAGCAAGGTGCACAAAATTTGGATAGTGAGGAGGTGTGAAATTGCCTCAGTGATGTGCGTAAATTCGGTCCAACCTAATGCTTTTGAAATAGAAAGGAACTCAAACTCCATACCTATAGTGGAGAGTAGGTCGTCATCATTCGCCCTGGTGTGAATGAAACTGCGGTTGCGTAGGCGATGGTAGACTCGTCTCTCGCATTCATCCAGCAGCTCGAGGTCGGTTTCAGCGAGAAGAACTTGTGGCTCATCCTCATCCATGTTGTCCTCAACGGGCGTGTGCCTCGTTGATTCATCCTCGACGGAGAAGTGTGTGCTCGAGCTGCCGTGTGAACGGCGTGAACTCGAATGCGTCACCCACAGCATCAACGCCGTTGCCTTCTTCGTTTGCACCACTTAAGCAAAAACATAAGAACAACTAGAACACGGGTTATGGGTTACCAAATAAAATCAGCCGGCCGTGTTGATTTTGCCAAGCTTTGCAAAGGACTTGAACAAACCAAAAACAAAGAAAACTAAAAAGGGGAATATTTTTGGTGGTTTTTGGGATGACAACTTTGGAGAAGCAAAGTGAGAGCTCAAGAGCAAATGAGTGAAGGAGGGAGTGAAATGGGAAGTGAACTTAGAATAGCAAAACACTCTCCCTCGGGCACTCAATTTATAGGGAAAATACCAAACGGTTAAAAACGACTAGTGGCAAGCCAAATTCAACCATTGGCAAAAGGCCAAGGTTGGTGGGGCCCACACCCCTTCAGCCGAACATGGGTGTTCGGCCGACTAGGGGTGGGTCCCACTAGTCCCCCACTTTGGTAGTGGACACACAGATAGCCTACTCAAGTTAGATAAATATTAGTTCAGTGGAGAAGGACAAAGAAAGAGCTAAGTTCCTATGTTGGTTTTATATAGTTACATAGTCTACATTATATACTATTATAAAGATACAATGACAATGCAAGACAATCAGATCATCACACCCTGGGCATCCGGTTTTCCTCTGCATCCATTGTATGATTCCGGCCAAGAGCCTATTGAATAGCCGAGCGTGGGGGATTTCAAAGGACAGATAGGGCTGTCACCACCTACTGCCTACCCTTAGCAATCCGTGGGCTACACGACAAATAATGCATTCTATTGATCTAAGAACCATAGTAACATCACTAGAACAATACTCCTAATCCCTTAAGTGATGGATCAGAAAAGAAGTAATGACATTTAAGTAAACACAAAGCACATGGAAATGATCTAAGTCACACATTAGTCATGCATCATAATAACGACATTAATAAAGACTATAGTAAGGGCTTGTGTCTAAGATGGTAACATAGTATAACTATATTACTAACATGCAAGCATAATACCCTCTTACATGAATGGGTCATATAATCAAACAAGAAACACAAGACCTAAGCATAACTATATAGAAAGGAGAAAGATACAAGAGCCATACCACAACTCCAAGGAAGACTTGGGAAGTGAAGAAGATTCTATTCTAAGACTAACTCTACTAAAACTAAAGGAAATCACGAAATGAATAAGAGAGTAATGCTTCTTGTTGTGTGCTTTGGAGTGAGGCCTCTCCCTTCTATTTATACTGCTAAAAGTCGGTTCCAGGAGTCAGTAACCGCCGCCAGACATGCACAACCGTCATTGGGGAGTCACCAGGAGCCAACACGTGGAGGCCATGCACCAGGGGGGCCACTCCCCATTCGGCCGAACACCCCTGTTCGGCCGAATAGTGGGGATTCCCCTCGGGTGCCGCCGCATCTGGTGCCCTGCCAGGTGGGTGTTGACTCTGCCACATATTGATCAGATCGTAGACACAACAGCCGGGTGTGAGCTTTTAAGCTCTCTGGATGCCTATTCAGGCTATCACCAGATCCCACTAAAAGTCGAAGATTAGATCAAGACTTCCTTTATAACTCCGTTCGGCGCCTATTGCTATACTACTATGCCATTCAGTCTAAAAAATGCTGGCGTGAGTTACCAACGTGGTATTCAACGCTGCCTCGAAACTCAGATCGGTCGGAACGCAGAAGCGTATGTTGATGACATCATGGTAAATACTTGGAATGTTGAGGAACATCTCTCTGACCTGGTAGAGACGTTTGACAACTTGAGACGATACTCGTGAAGTTGAACCCTAAAAAGTGTGTTTTTTGGGTTCCTTCGGGAAAGCTACTCGGTTATATCGTTTCGAAACAAGGTATAGAGACTAACCCGGACAAAATCAAGGCGATCCTTGATATGGGGCCACCTAATTCCTAAAGGGATGTTCAGAAGGTAACCGGATGCATGGCATCTTTAAGTCGCTTTATCTCTCGATTGGGAGTTAGGGGTCTGCCGTTCTTTAAATTGCTCAAAAAGCGTGATGATTTCGTCTGGACAACAGAGGCGTAGTCGGCATTGGATGAGTTGAAGGTTCACCTCAGCAATATCCCGGTGCTAGTGCCTCCCGAGCCACAAGAAAAGCTTCAGCTCTACATATCAGCTACAACTCAAGTTGTGAATACCGTTTTGGCGGTCGACCAAGAAAAAGAGAGTCATGTACAAAAAGTACAACACCCAGTGTATTTTGTCAGTGAGTTCCTTAGTGCCTCCAAAACACGATACCACCAGATCTTGAAGCTGCTATATGCGCTCTTGATCACTTCAAGGAAGTTGAAGCACTATTTTTAGGCTCATCCCATTGAAGTTCAAACAACTTTTGCACTTAGAGAAGTCCTCCGCAACCGAGAAGCACAAGGAAAGATTACTAAATGGGCAGTCAAGCTCAGTCAATTCACCATTACGTTTGTACCCCGCTCGACGATCAAAGTACAAGCGTTAGCTGACTTCATTTTCGAGTGGACAGAGATTCAGATGCCACCTGCACCGCAAGATATTGAGTACTGGAAAATGTACTTCGACGGATCCCTCCAGTTACCTGGAGCGGGTGCAGAGATTGTGCTCATCTCACCACAAGGAGAAAAGCTCTGGTATGTCCTCTAGATCATGTTTTGCGCGTCTAACAATGCTGCAGGATATGAGGCTCTTCTACACGGTCTACCCATTGCCGTGTCACTCGGTGTTCAGCGTCTCAACATCTTTGGTGATTCGGCTCTAGCCATCAACGAAGTCACTAAGGATTGAAACTGTGTGGATAGCAAAATGGCTGCCTATTGCCAAGAAGTAAGAAAGCTCGAAGATAAATTTGATGGACTAAAGTTCATGCATATTCTTCGAGATAACAATCAAGCGGCTGATGAACTAGCCAAGATGGGATCGTCTCGAGCGATTGTTCCACCCGGTGTTTTCTTACACACCCTTGATTCTCCCACTATTTCTCCTCGGTCTAACGTCTTAACGACTGATATTGCTAAGATGGTATATGATACCAACATACAGACCAACTGGCGTGACCCGATTGTCCAATTTTTGACTAAGGGAATGCTGCCTTTGGATCATAATGAGGAAAAAAGATTGAAGGCAAAGTATCGAGGATATTTGATGGTGGATGACCTACTCTATCAACGAGGGGGTTCAAATATCTTGATGCGATGCATCTCAATTCCAGAAGGCAAAGAATTGATGGAAGAAATCCATTCAGGCATATGTGGCAACCATGCGGCTTCCAAGACTTTGGTCGGCAAAGGCTTCCGACAAGGGTTTTATTGGCCCACAGTGGTCGAAGATGCACACCAGGTCGTTCGAAAGTGTGAAGACTGTCAATTCTTTGCTCAACAGACTCACGTGCCTTCGCAGCAACTTCAGATTATACCTATGACTTGGCCTTTTGCAATCTGGGGGCTTGATATTGTTGGTCCTTTTAAGAAAGCGCTAGGCGGTTTTACTCATTTGTTTGTTGCTATTGACAATTTCACCAAGTGGATTGAAGCGAAGCCGATCGGCAAGATAACTTCAAAGAAGGCGGTCAAGTTTGTCAGACACATCTTCACTCGGTTCGGGGTTTCTCATGATATCATCACTAATAATGGTACTTAGTTTACATCTAAGGAGTTCCGTGACTTTGCCGATGAGATGGGAATAAAAATCCACTTTGTATCAGTGGCTCATCCTCAAAGCAATGGGCAGGTCAAACGGGCCAATGGTATGATTCTTTAGGGACTGAAGCCTCGAATATTTGACAGGCTCAAACCATATGCCGGTCGGTGGGTTCAAGAGCTGCCTTCGGTTCTCTGGGGGTTGCGCACTAATGTCAGTCGGGCTAGTGGCCAGTCACCTTTCTTGTTGGTCTACAGTTTTGATGCTATGCTACCGATCGAGGTAAGCCTCGTATCATCGCGAGTCAAGGAATATGACGAGAAGCTTTCTAGAGACAACTGAGTGATTGAGTTGATTGCAGTAGAGGAGTTGCATGATCGCACTCTATTTCGGTTGGTAGTATACCAGCAAGGCTTGCGATGTTGTTATGATAAAAATGTTCGGAGTCGATAGTATCATGTTGGGGATTTAGTGCTGCAACGAGTGCAATCAACCAAGAATCAGCACAAGCTATCCTCTAAATGGGAAGAACCTTATGTGGTCAAAGAGATTACACGGCTAGGGGCTTATCGACTGATGTATGAAGATGACAACGACGTACCAAATTCATGGAACATCAATCATCTACATCGTTTTTATACATAGGCTTCTTATTGTATTTTATTCATTATATTGATTGAAATTCCAAGTCTTTTTGCTGAAAGATGTTTTTAATTTCATTCTTATTTGTCTCGATTCCTTAATTTGTAACATTAAACAATCGAGCCAGGAGGCTAGTAATAATGTCCCACTACTCCTTAACCTTGACAAATTTTGGTTTTGGATTTTTTCTGACCGATTTCTCATATTTTGACACGGTCTAAAGATTTTTGGTCTTACGCTAGAACATTATGGTTATACAATTTATGCTGCACAATATACTGCCACTACACTAAACCCAGAGCCAAAGTGCGAGAGGTCATGTGTCGATTGGTCGATTTTGCTTGTTACGCAGTTATAAATTACAACCTAATATGCTATGGCAGACCAGTGGAACTTCTGTTTTTGTCTCTAAAAGACTTAAGCTGAAAAGTTCTAAGTGCTATAGCGCGACTAACGCAGCTCGATGCTGACTGATTTGCTCTAAGTAATAGTAGATTGCCTTTATAATTATTTAGTTGCTTTTTCCAAATTTGTTTAGTAACTAAGCAAGCACAAGGATTAATATTTATATTTACATGGAGACAATATTGTTTTCTTGATTCAAATACTACTAATATTTATTCACATTGCAGATATTACAGCTCCTGTGAAGAAGAGGAGGCGTCATCTTGTAATTCTACATCTGGAGTTGCTGGAGGAGACGACACGATGGGGTTGACCTCTACATTATCGACTAAGGCACGGGAGGTTTCTATTATGGAATTCATAAGCAACTGACATTGGTCGATCATCAAGTTAGGGTTGAAGCCCTCCTTGACCTTGTCCAATGGCACAGTAGGAGACCAAGATTGGCAAATAGCCAGTACTTGACTCCCAGCCTCGGTCGCCACTCTTCTGGTGTTGTTGGCGATTACCACCTGCGCGTGCTCTAGCAAGTACTCCAAGGAGTGCTCGGTCTCCTCCACTTGGTTAGCATGGATATAATCCAAAGCTTTCCGAGCACTGTAGAACATGGCTGCAAAAGTCATGAAGGGTATTAGATGATGAAGTTCAAAAGTGATGATAGAAGACTTAAAAAGGTAGCTTACTGGAAAGATTACATTTGAAGGATTTGGAGATGCTCTTAGCCTCCTCAACCTTTCCTTTGGTCTCCTCTTGTTACTTTTTTAGCCGAGTAATCTCAGCACTCTGTTCTTTGACCAACTTAGAGAAGTCATTCTTCTCTACAGTCAGAGCATCTAAGAATCTGTGCTAGTTTGAAGTTAATTTCTCAAAGTCGACGACTTTCGGATCACGAGCTAGAAATACAGATAAAAGCTTTAGCAATAGAGTGAGAAAGAAGTTAATATAAGTTGGTCTGCAATCTTATAAATGACATCAGCACGACTCTGCTCCAGATCTTGGGTCACCTCCTTGTGGTTGGTCTGTAGTTTCTCCATTTGCCTTCTGGCTTGGGAAAGCTGCTCGCCGGTATCTGATGACAACAAGTCAATACCTCTAAAAGAAGAAGGTTGAATGCACAAGATGTTAGGAACTTACCAAAAGTTTCAGCCTCGAGGTATTCAATCCTGGCCTCCTTCTTCTCCACAAGAGAATATATTCTCTGAACATGAAGAAGGGTTAGGTTAGCTAGAATAATGATTCAAGAAAGAAAAACTTGGTATTGATGTACCTTGTTGGCCCCTTTATGCTGATACATGACGTCCATGTCCTCAGCTTCCGGTCGACTCAGTGAGTCCTCAACCAACACAGTCTTACCCTTATAACAGGGAGAAGACATGACGGTCGGGGAAGGATAGACGGTTTGAGGAGTAGGTGTCGGCAGCGGTGTGGGCAATGGAGCATTGGGCGACTTCCTCGACTCGGTCTGCGAACTTGATGGTGTGCGGACCAACTGAGGCTGGTCGGTCGGTCGATGAACAGGAGTCGACCGAGTGTCTTGAGACCCTTGGGCGCTCTGAATATCACTTGACCGACCGCTATGAGTGCCAAAGAGCATAGCATTAAATCTGACAATAGTTGGAAATAGAGACGAAGAAGAATTGAAAACATGAAGAATTATACCCGGAGGCTTGTTTGATTTTGATCCGACAGACTTTCTTCTTTAGAGAAGTGGTCTGCGGATCAGAATCCTTCCTCTTCAGGGAAGTCTTGGTGGCTTCATCGGTCTTCTTTACCACCCTTGCATCACTCTCTGAATGGCTCGGGGGCTCCGACTGGCTTGATGGTCGATCGGAGTGTGCAGGGGCCGGCAGGCTGGTATCGTGGTGGCGCTCCCCCTCATCAGCATCTTCATCTCCTACATATTGCCGATGACGGTGAGTGGTCTGCTTCACTCGTCGGCCGGGAGAGGGCAAGTTAGGACGAGGAGGTGTTGTGGAGATGCTCGCGATGACCTCTTCGGTCAGTCGAGCAACCACAGAAGAACTGGCGTTACCGGTGCCAGTCTCTGGTGGTTTCTTGACATAATCCGCTCACTCGGCATCGGTCGGAGGGAGCAGAGGGTGTGACATGTAACTTTCCAGAACCTGCAAGAACATCAAGACATCACACATTGTGATTATTCAAAGAGATGCCAGAATTATTCAAGACAACCAAGGCTTACTCGGGCCCGTAGAGTGCCCACGTTGTATGCCTTCGCGATTAAGAAGTGATCTTGGATGATGTCTCCTTCAAACATCGTTGATAACCGCGAGCGACACAGAGTGGAGTTTGGCAGATCAGGCACCTCCCTCGTCTCATCGTCAGTGGCATAATTCCAGGTGGGGTGGCTTTGTTTCTTCAATGGCTGCACTCGGCGCACTATAAAGCTTTTTGCTATAGTGATGCCGTCAACCCCTTCATTCTTTAGCTCTGCGATTTTGTCTAGCCAAGCAACCACTTGGGGGTCGGTTGGGTTAGGTTTTTCTGACCACCGCGCCTGGTGAATGGCCATGGCACCAGAGAAGTCGGCAAGAATAGGAGGTGGATTGTCACAGTAGAACCACTCATCCTTCTAGTTCTTGTTCCCGGTCTTCAATGGGACGTTGATGTAGGCCTCCTTCTTGTGCAACTGGAAACCAACTCCACCTATGGCGACTTGGTTTTCCTTGGTTGGCAGTGGTCGGAGGACGAACAAATGGCGGAAGAAGGTAAAATGGGGCAGAATGCCAAGGAAAACTATGCACATATGCACGAAGATAGCGATGTGCAGGATGGAGTTGGGATTGAGGTTGACGAGCTCAATCCCATAAAAGAAAAGGAGCCCGCGCAGAAAACTGCAGCAGGGAACTCCGAAGCTATGCTTGAAAAACAAGCAAAAAACTACGATTTGGTTATGGATTGGAAGGGGGCGAGTTTCTTTCGGTAATTTCCAATCAATGAGAGCTTGTTCCGGAAGGAGGCCGTCCTCCACCATCTTGTTCCGATCAGCGGTGGAGATGCTGCTCTTCGAGAACTCTCAAAGCTGCTCCGGGATCTCCAGCTCAGAGGAGGAGGACTCAGTGGCAGCGACTTTCTTGGATGATTTGCGAGGCATCTTCGAGCGATGTAGAAACACGGTGGTTCTAAACCCTAGCTAATGCTCAGGGGCTTGATGGCGATGAAGATCTGCAGCGATGATGGGAGAAAGCGATAACCCTAGCTCTAGAAGCAGAGGAGTCGCAAGAACAGGGGTGGCGCGAGGAAGACGAAGCGCTGTGTGCAAATGGAGGCGTGGACCTAGGGTCAACAGTCCGCTGCCCTTTTCATACCTTCACCTTTTTGGCCTAGTCTCTGGGTCCCATGGGCTGGAATGGGCCGCATAGTGACCGACTTTTCCGCTTAATAAAAATAATAAGTAAAAAGCTTTAATCTATAAGAAGAATTAGAGCTATCAGCCTTGAGAAATAATCTCGGGGGCTTCTTTGATGAGAAGCAATGGCAAGATCACTTAAAAATATTTTCCATATCTATATGATTTTTTGATCACATAGCAGAGGACAAGAAGGTCGTACGGGAGCAAGTTCTAAGGATAAGTTTCTGATTGATGTCAGTAAATAGTTCTCAAAATTGGACTTGTATTGAGTTGGGTGGCGATTCATTAAGGATAAACTATATTATGCTTGATGTCATTATAGTTTAGTACTTGGTTATGATTGATGTCATAGCTATTTTTTGATTTCACATATGATAGATGTCATAAGAATCAAAAGGTCATTCGGCTAAGGGTGAATATCACTCTATCTTTGATGTAATCGGTCGGCACAATTGATATTGGGTAGACCGAGTACTTGGTTTGATGATCAGGGTTTTAGTTGCTCAAATTTGATGATTTGAGTGAAGTTATATAACAAAATGTTAAGAGCTAATATTATTAGACTCTTGCATTATTTGTTAGCCACCAAATTATGCAAGAGTCAGGGGCTACACTTGATCAGGTGTACCTAGTCGGCGCACCAGATCCATCAGGAACTTGGGTCATGAGGTCTTCCTAATTTACGACCTGTTCATCAACATTGAAGATCACACGGCAAATCACAGCTCAAAATCAGAAAGCACTCGAGGGCTGCTGTGGGATACTTGCCTTACGGGTATCTGTAGATATGCCTAAGTCGGTAACCGACCAGGAACCTGACCAAGTCGGCTTGGAGCACAAGGCCATTAGAGATAGATTTTCTATATAAATCCTTGTAGAATACGAGTAGGACTCTTCATGTACCCCCTGCCGATCGGATATATGAGGCGGTAGGGACCCCCCCATCGGGACACGAAATTACAAGCGATACGATCCACAGAACACAAGACGTAGGGTTTTTACTCTCATCGAGAGGGCCCAAACCTGTATAACTCGGCGTCTTTTGCAACCATCGTAGTTATTAGTCTCAATGTAGCCCTATAAATTTATTGCCGAGATCAAGTCTCGACAGCTCTAGTAACTAGGTTGAACTGTGGCTGGCATAGGCTAGTGTGTTTGGCTTCCGCGCTTGCTATCATCATGAACACTAGCATATGTAGGGTCTTGGCCTACTAGAATTGCATAGGTTGCAATGATTGTTAGGTTCAAGTAGTCTGAATTGAAGTAGTTGGATTCGTGAGCGGCTTACTGATTCACCGCCACCCCTCTCGGTACGTTTTTGGTCCTTACACTCACTCATTATCACGTGGAGCTGCAGCATCTGAAACCCAATGGGATTGAACACATCTCGGTCTTCGTGGCCTTGTGCGAGGAATTCCTTAGCATTGTGCCGAACTTCGACTTGTGGTGCCACTTCTTCCACACCGTTTGCCTTTGGCACAATGTCGAGGACGAGTACTTCCCTTGCACCATCGAGTGTTTGAGGATTCAGCTCCGCGAGGACCGCTCGGGGTCATACATTCTGATGTCGACCCCGACCAAGAACTCCGGGTGGCACAAGAAGTGGTTCTACCTACGTGACGACGAGCTCCATCCTCTTTGGGAGTTCGCCGATAGGGACAACCAGATGTCCTAGAAGAGTTGGTCGTTGGGGAAGACGGGGTCTGGCAAAAGGTGGATCAATGAGGCCCTTGCCACAATCGCCCATCTGAACAGTGAAGGACTTGACGGCGCCTAGGTCGTCGGATGGTACCATAAGCGACGGTTCATGCCCCTGTCCACTTGCCGCCTTCCCATGTTCCTCGTCAGAGACAGCGATGATCATGTCCTCCCAGAATACAAGATGGCGGAGGCTTTGCTGCCCGACGATGAAGTCACGAAGCAGGTGAGGGCGGCGCTAAGGACTAGCGCCCGAGCATGGCCCATCCTAAATGGGCTGATCATGTGTCCGGATCCCCGGGCGGTTGATGTGGTAAGTGATCCGACCCTTCTGTTCTTCCTTGCACTTTCATTCTTTTTTTTCAAATGTTATGTCAGTTGGCATTTTTTGTGATGCCCCTTTCTTAGTCCTAGTGGACATCCTACATCTGCACCACCTCCCTCCTGCTGCCGGAAGGCGAGGCGTAGCAAGCCGCCAACCGCTCAGGGGCATGGAGCAGCGGGACACCGCACAGGAGAGAAGCAAGAAGAATGACACCGCCATCCTGGCGAAGAAGGGGAAAGAGGAGCAGGAACGAAAGTGGCAAGCGCTAAGGGAAGCGCACGAGGCTGCGGGCGTGGACGCGAACACCCCGTTCACATCGACAGAAGAGGACGACAATGACGAGGAATATGATGACACGCCTGGCGACAAGGAAGTTATTAGCGAGTACGCGGATTTTGGTGATGTCGTTGATGATGGTGATGATGATGGCATCGACACCGTCCTGGCCACTGAGCTCGGCTTTGTGCTGTTCGCGTCACCGACCCTGGGAGAGGGGGGTCGTTGGTTTCGTCTCCGCCGGCTTGACTGGAGGTCCGACCATGGAGGAGGCGTCGATGGGCGCTGCCCGTGGTGGCTTGACGGAGGTTTTACCCTCTCCACGGCCCATGGACATCTCGACTGCCATGCAGGCCCCTAGGACGAGCCGGTGGCCAAAGAGGCTGGTTAGAGTGGTGCCGACGGCGAAGCGTCAGGGAGACCTTAGGCCACTGTTGACGACTGTTAAGTACCATTTTTAACCGTCAACTATACTCAAATAAAGGAGAATTTGGCATTTCATACACGCATGCTTTATCACAATAATATAGTTCCACTTGTACTTGGAGAACTTTGTGCATGCAGGAGGAAATGTGAAGGAAACACCTCAAAAGGCAAGAAAACACACTTTCGACCAATCAGAGAGCGCCACATGGACGTCACACGGATTGAAGGGCCCATTTTCAGCACTTAACCGACGTAACTCCCTGTAATACCGCGCAAACCAACGTCAGGGCCCACAGGACAGCCACCTGGAGAAAGCACAGGCCAGGAGGGGCCACCCCCAGGTCGGCCGACCTGGTCAGGTCGGCCGACCCAGCCGGGCGCCCTCTCCGCCTGGGCTTCCACGTGTTGGCTCCTCCGCGACTCCTGATGACGGTTTGAGATGCCTTCCGTGGCGGTTACTCTCCCTTGCCGACCTATTGAGGCTATGAATAGGAGGGTGTGCCTTCACACTCAACACACACCACAAGAAGCATTTCTCTCTTGCTAGTAGTAGTTCTTGGAGTTTTAGTGGAGTTAGGCTGAGTCTAGAGCTCTCTAGTCCCAAGTCTTCACTTGGAATTGGTATGGCTCTTGTATCTTTTCCCTTTTGTAAGACTTTGCTCTTATCAATATATATATATTTTCTATATAGTTGTGCTTGGGTCATGAGTTTCTTGTTTGATATTGTGATCCATATATGTGATAGTATAGTCTACTTGTGTGATAGTAGTTTATATTTATTATACTACTATTGTCATGCTAGTTATATACCGTCACTATAGTCTAGTTTATATGTTATAGTCTCTATGCTTAGTTTTAGCTGATAAAGTATAGCATGGGTTTGGTGATCGTATTCGTACGGTAGCTCTGCCTCGTTAATAGTAATCGCGGAGGGGCAGAGTGCTCTTTGGTCATGCAAGTATGGTACTTGGGTGACTGATTTGCATCAATTATTCGTTAGTCTACTGGTTCGTTGAGGTAGGCGGCAGGTGGTGACAGCCCTGTCCGTCCTTTGAAATCCTCCCCGCTAGGCTAGTGCGTAGGCTCTTGGCGGAAGTCGCCTGTGGATGCAGGGGTAAGTCCGTGCCTGAAGTGCTATACTATTGACTGCTGAACCTGAGTGTGGGTCTGTATGTATTCTACTTAGGCTATGCAACTGTATAGGAATGTATAGTAGGAGTAGCTTAGCCTAGTCTTTCCTCCACTAGACTTTATTTATTTAGTAGGAATCTTCTGTGTGTGTCACACTACCCGGTTATTATCATGTACCCGCCTGTCTTGGTTAGATATCCTTGCTAATTGTTAACATGATCTTATATGTTAGTAACGCTTCTTGATCATAACCTTCCTTTGGGATAAACAAATACGATACCCTGAATACTTCCGGGTGAAATGCTACAGCGGTATTCTTCGTGCGCTTGCGGATTTTACCTACTTGACTCTGGGACATATTAGTGAACCGTTTCTGGCCCCGTGCCAGGAATGATTTATTAATATGGCTTAGCAAAAGTCAACAAGCATTTCTGGCGCCGTTGCCGGGGACGATTTATTAATATGGCTTAGCAAAAGTCAACAAGCATTTCTGGCGCCGTTGCGGGGGAAGGCGTATGATCTAAGAAAAAATTACTAATGTATATAGTAGTGTTGCAATTATTAAGGCTATCTCCTAGGCAGGCTAACCTTGCTTTGTTTTCTGCATTTTGTATGAAAACAGGGTAGTGTATGACTGGTTTCGACTTGCCGACAAACTTCACTGAAGATCCTGAGTCACTCCTGAGAAGGACACGAGCTAGGCTCACCCCTCCTCGTAAGGAGACTCGGCCAATCGAACCTGTCATTCCCGCACCATCAAGCTCTGAGCAAATGGCCGACAAGACCCTCCGCGAGTTCTCCGCTCCCTCCGCTGCCAACATCCCTACGGGACCAGCTGGCAATGTGGGAGATGCGAACTTCGAGATCAAGACCGGTCTCATCACCATGGTGCAGGCTAGCCCATTCTGTGGGAAAGCCAATGAGGACGCTAGTGCTCATCTCCAGCAATTCCTGGAGATTTGCAACACGTTCAAAAAGAAGGACAGCCTCATCACATTCATGAAGAACTTTCTTGAGAAGGAGAAGGTTGCACAGCAACAACTGATGAAGGCAAGGAGGCAAAGGTCACACATTAAGCAACAGCCTCCGAAGTCCATAGGGCAGCAACCTCCGAGGTCTGCAAAGAAACAGGCTGTGAAGCCTGCAAAACCGCAGCCTCCGAAGCCCGAGAAGCCACCGACCGCAACAAATACCAAGAAGGTGTGGCGAACGAAACAAGAAGCATCATCCGTGTCTTCATCTCCGGGACCGGACAACGCTTCATCGAGCTGAACGCCGGAGAAAAGTCCCGCTCGTCGGACTTTGAAAGGTGAGTCCTCGCCGGGAGGTTAAACCGGTAGTTATCCATATTTGCTCTTTTAATTGCATATTTGCTTTCCACCACATTTCGATTTTTCCCGACCACTGCATTTCTGCATTTTTGAATTTTTCCAGCCACCTTGGAATTTTTCAAAACTCATTTGCATTTTTAAAAATTTAGAAAATAGGTTTTTGGGCTTTCCATTTTGAAACGATTTTTTGTCGAGCTTTTTGAGCAAAAAGGCAGCAGGGGACAAATCCCCTAGCCGTTGGGGAACACATAGGAAAAAGGGGGCTGCCAGGAGGCCCACCTGCCAGGTCGGCCGACCTGGTGGGGTCGGCCGACCCCCTGGCCCCACCTTTTCCTGTGCTCCTTTCTCCCAACGGCTATATGGCCGTTGTTCTGTCCCTTTCTAACGGCCATCTTGCTTCCTTGGCTATAGAAACCGCCCAGGAGGAGGAGTTTCGCCATTCCAAGCTCATCTTTCACTCCCCTCCTTTGCTCACTTGTTGCTCTCCCAAAATTTCGTGTTCTTCAACTTTACTACAGCCCCAAAAACCCAAAAAATATTTCCCCTCTGTTTTAGTGCATTTGCAAGTTGTTGTGAGAAGAAAACCAATTTCGGAGAAGCTCGGGTTTGTCGTTTTCACTAACGCTCACCCGAGCACTTGTTCGATCTTGTTTTTGTTCTTGTCTTGTGTTTGTTCTTGTGTGCAGCCATGTTCAAACGAATGAAGCAAGTCGCTGAAATCAAGCGGAGAAAAAACACTCGTGCAAGCACGAGTCAAGCATGCTCCGTCGAGCTCACACCAAGTCCGGGGCATGGTGACCCCGAAGCTGAAATTCCGGAGGAAAGGCCGGCCTTGCTCATCACCGAGGAGCATCTCGACATCAAGGACGACCGCGAGGGCCAAGCCATCGCGCTCATGAGAGAACGGCCATTCGCCCACACCCGACGCTTCGATCCGGACTTCCTCGAGAAAATAGGTATGAGAGAAGAATTTGCCTCTATTTTTCGCACTATGGGTTGGCTAATTTTCGTAGAAGTAGATGAGCCGGGTTCTCGTTTGCTTACTATGCAGTTTTTATGCACCCTTAGAAAGTATGATGAAGGCATTTCTTTTCGCTTGTTTGGGCAAGAGCGCTTGGTCACATGGGGTGATCTTCATGCTATGCTAGGTCTAAATCCTAAATGTAGGCTAGACTTAGATAAAGCGCTAAAGGGGTTCCATAAAGAAAGTTTTTGGAAAAAGATTTCCGGAAACGAGTGGGGTCCCAAGCCTAGAACAAGTGTCATCCATAATCCTACACTTAGATTTATGCATGTGTGGTTGGCTATAACCTTGTTTCCTCGAGGTGACATTAGCGTTGTCCGGCAAGATGAATTGAAAATACTTTATGCCATGGTTAAGAAAATTAGGGTGTCACCCGCGGAATGCATGATTGATCAATGGTTAGACAATATAAAGTTGACAGGACCAATTGAGTGCACCTCTTTAGTTACTCGCATTGCGCAGAAGTGTGGTCTGCTTGAGAATGTTCATGTTGAATATTTGACGGTAGATAGAGAATTTCTAGGCGAGGACTATTTTGTGCAAGGACATACTTTGAAACATGGTCCAAATAATACCTTGATCTATCACTTTCCCGGGTATACAAATGAATTCCCGTTACCTAACCCGGGTCTTCGTTTGTATCACTGTCGGGCACTAACCCTCCCACTTGAGCCAGTGGGAGAAGTTCGCAGGTATAGTGTTTCAGGGCGACCGACACGTTCCCGTAGGCATATGGAGCCTACACCGGAGTTTCACACTCCGACCGGAGATCCGGTATGGGAGCAGCCCCCACCACAGGACGAGGTGGGTGCATCAACATGACAGGCCGGAGCATGGGAATCTCAGTACGATTACCCCATGCAGACGTCATCAAGTTCAAGCGGACCGCCATCCTTTGCCACTCGGTCATTCTCATCCCGTGGGTTCCGTGAACTCAACTATGGGATGGCCGAGTTGACAAGGAGGGTGAACGACATTGATTTGCGCACCGAGAGCATGCAACAAACTCTCACGCAACATGTCGCCGACACCCAGCAATGGCAGAATTTCAGCGACAACCAATTCCGCCAGCTGAACGCGATGATGGCTCAGAATCAGAACAATTGGGATGCCTTCTTCCGCTCCCAAGGCTACGACCCGAACCAGCAAATATGAGCAAGAACAAGCTTGGGGGAGAACCCCCCTTCTCACGGTAACTTGTATCTTTCCCCTTCCCTTTATTTCGTGCATTTGCTAAATCTAAAAATCCATAAAAATTTGCAAAACATAAAAAGAACAAAAATATTTCCCTTTTTCATGCGTGGTATGAATGTGTATAATTTTCCTATGTTGAGATGATGAATAGTTGCTCTGTCCTTTATTCCTCTCTAATGCTAGTTTACAACTTAGTACTCTCCCAAGAGTTAGGTTTGTTGGTAAATCTTGCCTTGAACTTGAATCTTGTGGGTAGCATATGCATTCTCTAGTTCTAAGTTGTTGAGAGGTATGATATGATAGATAGGGCTGCTATGATCTTGCTCAACGTAAAGCTTGAATTCCGGAGTTTTATTTTTCAAAATGACAAATTGATAAGTTCCTCAATGATGAAATTCCCACCACAGCCATATGTAGTGTTTACATTTGAAAACCTTTACACATATGCTGCTTGTTTCACATTGAGCTTAGTCAAAATTGTTGTGACCCTAGTAGAACTCTTTTCATGCTTTCTTGATCAAGATCATATACACACATCCACCGCCATGAGCTATCCTTCTAAATCAAGAAGATAGCATCCACCATATCCACCGTGAGCTATTCTTCTACACCGGAAGAAAGCCACTATCCATCCATCCATCCAAAGAAACACTCCATATATCCATTGCAAAATTCCTCTCTAAAAGTATTCATTGCAAACTAGGACTATGGCTATGCAAAAAGAAAAGAAAAAAAAATGCTCAAAAAAGAGAGCAAGCAAAAGATAGCCATAGCCTAGAAACTCCAAAAGAGAGAAGGAAAATTCAAAAAGGAGTTATTTCTTCCCATCCACCATTCCTCCGTTCTCCCACACACTTGCACATCTTGATCAAGATTGTTTGAATTGATGTTTTTCTTGGATCCGGTCTTTTGACATAGCAATATTATGTGAACATGAGTGCCTCATATATCCCTACCTTGAGCTCCACATAAAGCCTTATTTAGAAGTAGGTGATTATAGGCAACACTTTGCCTTGGTGAGGAATCATACACATATTGAGTGATCCGAGAGAATCATTTGAGGAACTTGGTTTTTATTTTCAAAATCTTTTGAAAACCTCCGGAATAACATAGAGGAATCTAGAGCAAGTGATTGGTGCCCTGCAATTGTTCTATCTCTCAACCGCCCAAGACAATGAGGTGTAAAAACCCCATGGATCGAGGTAAATGGGTAAGTTATGTGCCAACATATTTAATTCTAGGAAGAGTACTTTGTTGTGCGCATAGTATTATTGAGGAGTAGGACATTGTAGCAACTCCTGATCAACAACTTAAGTTTATCTTTGCTTCGGGACGAGCAAAGGGTAAGCTTGGGGGAGTTTGTTGACGGCTGTTAAGTACCATTTTTAACCGTCAACTATACTCAAATAAAGGAGAATTTGGCATTTCATACACGCATGCTTTATCACAATAATATAGTTCCACTTGTACTTGGAGAACTTTGTGCATGCAGGAGGAAATGTGAAGGAAACACCTCAAAAGGCAAGAAAACACACTTTCGACCAATCAGAGAGCGCCACATGGACGTCACACGGATTGAAGGGCCCATTTTCAGCACTTAACCGACATAACTCCCTGTAATACCGCGCAAACCAATGTCAGGGCCCACAGGACAGCCACCTGGAGAAAGCACAGGCCAGGAGGGGCCACCCCCAGGTCGGCCGACCTGGTCAGGTCGGCCGACCCAGCCGGGCGCCCTCTCCGCCTGGGCTTCCACGTGTTGGCTCCTCCGCGACTCCTGATGACGGTTTGAGATGCCTTCCGTGGCGGTTACTCTCCCTTGCCGACCTATTGAGGCTATAAATAGGAGGGTGTGCCTTCACACTCAACACACACCACAAGAAGCATTTCTCTCTTGCTAGTAGTAGTTCTTGGAGTTTTAGTGGAGTTAGGCTGAGTCTAGAGCTCTCTAGTCCCAAGTCTTCACTTGGAATTGGTATGGCTCTTGTATCTTTTCCCTTTTGTAAGACTTTGCTCTTATCAATATATATATATTTTCTATATAGTTGTGCTTGGGTCATGAGTTTCTTGTTTGATATTGTGATCCATATATGTGATAGTATAGTCTACTTGTGTGATAGTAGTTTATATTTATTATACTACTATTGTCATGCTAGTTATATACCGTCACTATAGTCTAGTTTATATGTTATAGTCTCTATGCTTAGTTTTAGCTGATAAAGTATAGCATGGGTTTGGTGATCGTATTCGTACGGTAGCTCTGCCTCGTTAATAGTAATCGCGGAGGGGCAGAGTGCTCTTTGGTCATGCAAGTATGGTACTTGGGTGACTGATTTGCATCAATTATTCGTTAGTCTACTGGTTCGTTGAGGTAGGCGGCAGGTGGTGACAGCCCTGTCCGTCCTTTGAAATCCTCCCCGCTAGGCTAGTGCGTAGGCTCTTGGCGGAAGTCGCCTGTGGATGCAGGGGTAAGTCCGTGCCTGAAGTGCTATACTATTGACTGCTGAACCTGAGTGTGGGTCTGTATGTATTCTACTTAGGCTATGCAACTGTATAGGAATGTATAGTAGGAGTAGCTTAGCCTAGTTTTTCCTCCACTAGACTTTATTTATTTAGTAGGAATCTTCTGTGTGTGTCACACTACCCGGTTATTATCATGTACCTGCCTGTCTTGGTTAGATATCCTTGCTAATTGTTAACATGATCTTATATGTTAGTAACGCTTCTTGATCATAACCTTCCTTTGGGATAAACAAATACGATACCCTGAATACTTCCGGGTGAAATGCTACAGCGGTATTCTCCGTGCGCTTGCGGATTTTACCTACTTGACTCTGGGACATATTAGTGAACCGTTTCTGGCCCCGTGCCAGGAATGATTTATTAATATGGCTTAGCAAAAGTCAACAAGCATTTCTGGCGCCGTTGCCGGGGACGATTTATTAATATGGCTTAGCAAAAGTCAACAAGCATTTCTGGCGCCGTTGCCGGGGAAGGCGTATGATCTAAGAAAAAATTACTAATGTATATAGTAGTGTTGCAATTATTAAGGCTATCTCCTAGGCAGGCTAACCTTGCTTTGTTTTCTGCATTTTGTATGAAAACAGGGTAGTGTATGACTGGTTTCGACTTGCCGACAAACTTCACTGAAGATCCTGAGTCACTCCTGAGAAGGACACGAGCTAGGCTCACCCCTCCTCGTAAGGAGACTCGGCCAATCGAACCTGTCATTCCCGCACCATCAAGCTCTGAGCAAATGGCCGACAAGACCCTCCGCGAGTTCTCCGCTCCCTCCGCTGCCAACATCCCTACGGGACCAGCTGGCAATGTGGGAGATGCGAACTTCGAGATCAAGACCGGTCTCATCACCATGGTGCAGGCTAGCCCATTCTGTGGGAAAGCCAATGAGGACGCTAGTGCTCATCTCCAGCAATTCCTGGAGATTTGCAACACGTTCAAAAAGAAGGACAGCCTCATCACATTCATGAAGAACTTTCTTGAGAAGGAGAAGGTTGCACAGCAACAACTGATGAAGG
This sequence comes from Eleusine indica, assembly GCA_030378355.1. Classification (NCBI taxonomy): domain Eukaryota; kingdom Viridiplantae; phylum Streptophyta; class Magnoliopsida; order Poales; family Poaceae; genus Eleusine; species Eleusine indica. Next base: position 56,766,999 of record CM059494.1, read on the forward strand.
CAAGGAGGCAAAGGTCACACATTAAGCAACAGCCTCCGAAGTCCACAGGGCAGCAACCTCCGAGGTCTGCAAAGAAACAGGCTGTGAAGCCTGCAAAACCGCAGCCTCCGAAGCCCGAGAAGCCACCGACCGCAACAAATACCAAGAAGGTGTGGCGAACGAAACAAGAAGCATCATCCGTGTCTTCATCTCCGGGACCGGACAACGCTTCATCGAGCTGAACGCCGGAGAAAAGTCCCGCTCGTCGGACTTTGAAAGGTGAGTCCTCGCCGGGAGGTTAAACCGGTAGTTATCCATATTTGCTCTTTTAATTGCATATTTGCTTTCCACCACATTTCGATTTTTCCCGACCACTGCATTTCTGCATTTTTGAATTTTTCCAGCCACCTTGGAATTTTTCAAAACTCATTTGCATTTTTAAAAATTTAGAAAATAGGTTTTTGGGCTTTCCATTTTGAAACGATTTTTTGTCGAGCTTTTTGAGCAAAAAGGCAGCAGGGGACAAATCCCCTAGCCGTTGGGGAACACATAGGAAAAAGGGGGCTGCCAGGAGGCCCACCTGCCAGGTCGGCCGACCTGGTGGGGTCGGCCGACCCCCTGGCCCCACCTTTTCCTGTGCTCCTTTCTCCCAACGGCTATATGGCCGTTGTTCTGTCCCTTTCTAACGGCCATCTTGCTTCCTTGGCTATAGAAACCGCCCAAGAGGAGGAGTTTCGCCATTCCAAGCTCATCTTTCACTCCCCTCCTTTGCTCACTTGTTGCTCTCCCAAAATTTCGTGTTCTTCAACTTTACTACAGCCCCAAAAACCCAAAAAATATTTCCCCTCTGTTTTAGTGCATTTGCAAGTTGTTGTGAGAAGAAAACCAATTTCGGAGAAGCTCGGGTTTGTCGTTTTCACTAACGCTCACCCGAGCACTTGTTCGATCTTGTTTTTGTTCTTGTCTTGTGTTTGTTCTTGTGTGCAGCCATGTTCAAACGAATGAAGCAAGTCGCTGAAATCAAGCGGAGAAAAAACACTCGTGCAAGCACGAGTCAAGCATGCTCCGTCGAGCTCACACCAAGTCCGGGGCATGGTGACCCCGAAGCTGAAATTCCGGAGGAAAGGCCGGCCTTGCTCATCACCGAGGAGCATCTCGACATCAAGGACGACCGCGAGGGCCAAGCCATCGCGCTCATGAGAGAACGGCCATTCGCCCACACCCGACGCTTCGATCCGGACTTCCTCGAGAAAATAGGTATGAGAGAAAAATTTGCCTCTATTTTTCGCACTATGGGTTGGCTAAATTTCGTAGAAGTAGATGAGCCGGGTTCTCGTTTGCTTACTATGCAGTTTTTATGCACCCTTAGAAAGTATGATGAAGGCATTTCTTTTCGCTTGTTTGGGCAAGAGCGCTTGGTCACATGGGGTGATCTTCATGCTATGCTAGGTCTAAATCCTAAATGTAGGCTAGACTTAGATAAAGCGCTAAAGGGGTTCCATAAAGAAAGTTTTTGGAAAAAGATTTCCGGAAACGAGTGGGGTCCCAAGCCTAGAACAAGTGCCATCCATAATCCTACACTTAGATTTATGCATGTGTGGTTGGCTATAACCTTGTTTCCTCGAGGTGACATTAGCGTTGTCCGGCAAGATGAATTGAAAATACTTTATGCCATGGTTAAGAAAATTAGGGTGTCACCCGCGGAATGCATGATTGATCAATGGTTAGACAATATAAAGTTGACAGGACCAATTGAGTGCACCTCTTTAGTTACTCGCATTGCGCAGAAGTGTGGTCTGCTTGAGAATGTTCATGTTGAATATTTGACGGTAGATAGAGAATTTCTAGGCGAGGACTATTTTGTGCAAGGACATACTTTGAAACATGGTCCAAATAATACCTTGATCTATCACTTTCCCGGGTATACAAATGAATTCCCGTTACCTAACCCGGGTCTTCGTTTGTATCACTGTCGGGCACTAACCCTCCCACTTGAGCCAGTGGGAGAAGTTCGCAGGTATAGTGTTTCAGGGCGACCGACACGTTCCCGTAGGCATATGGAGCCTACACCGGAGTTTCACACTCCGACCGGAGATCCGGTATGGGAGCAGCCCCCGCCACAGGACGAGGTGGGTGCATCAACATGGCAGGCCGGAGCATGGGAATCTCAGTACGATTACCCCATGCAGACGTCATCAAGTTCAAGCGGACCGCCATCCTTTGCCACTCGGTCATTCTCATCCCGTGGGTTCCGTGAACTCAACTATGGGATGGCCGAGTTGACAAGGAGGGTGAACGACATTGATTTGCGCACCGAGAGCATGCAACAAACTCTCACGTAACATGTCGCCGACACCCAGCAATGGCAGAATTTCAGCGACAACCAATTCCGCCAGCTGAACGCGATGATGGCTCAGAATCAGAACAATTGGGATGCCTTCTTCCGCTCCCAAGGCTACGACCCGAACCAGCAAATATGAGCAAGAACAAGCTTGGGGGAGAACCCCCCTTCTCACGGTAACTTGTATCTTTCCCCTTCCCTTTATTTCGTGCATTTGCTAAATCTAAAAATCCATAAAAATTTGCAAAACATAAAAAGAACAAAAATATTTCCCTTTTTCATGCGTGGTATGAATGTGTATAATTTTCCTATGTTGAGATGATGAATAGTTGCTCTGTCCTTTATTCCTCTCTAATGCTAGTTTACAACTTAGTACTCTCTCAAGAGTTAGGTTTGTTGGTAAATCTTGCCTTGAACTTGAATCTTGTGGGTAGCATATGCATTCTCTAGTTCTAAGTTGTTGAGAGGTATGATATGATAGATAGGGCTGCTATGATCTTGCTCAACGTAAAGCTTGAATTCCGGAGTTTTATTTTTCAAAATGACAAATTGATAAGTTCCTCAATGATGAAATTCCCACCACAGCCATATGTAGTGTTTACATTTGAAAACCTTTACACATATGCTGCTTGTTTCACATTGAGCTTAGTCAAAATTGTTGTGACCCTAGTAGAACTCTTTTCATGCTTTCTTGATCAAGATCATATACACACATCCACCGCCATGAGCTATCCTTCTAAATCAAGAAGATAGCATCCACCATATCCACCGTGAGCTATTCTTCTACACCGGAAGAAAGCCACTATCCATCCAAAGAAACACTCCATATATCCATTGCAAAATTCCTCTCTAAAAGTATTCATTGCAAACTAGGACTATGGCTATGCAAAAAGAAAAGAAAAAAAAATGCTCAAAAAAGAGAGCAAGCAAAAGATAGCCATAGCCTAGAAACTCCAAAAGAGAGAAGGAAAATTCAAAAAGGAGTTATTTCTTCCCATCCACCATTCCTCCGTTCTCCCACACACTTGCACATCTTGATCAAGATTGTTTGAATTGATGTTTTTCTTGGATCCGGTCTTTTGACATAGCAATATTATGTGAACATGAGTGCCTCATATATCCCTACCTTGAGCTCCACATAAAGCCTTATTTAGAAGTAGGTGATTATAGGCAACACTTTGCCTTGGTGAGGAATCATACACATATTGAGTGATCCGAGAGAATCATTTGAGGAACTTGGTTTTTATTTTCAAAATCTTTTGAAAACCTCCGGAATAACATAGAGGAATCTAGAGCAAGTGATTGGTGCCCTGCAATTGTTCTATCTCTCAACCGCCCAAGACAATGAGGTGTAAAAACCCCATGGATCGAGGTAAATGGGTAAGTTATGTGCCAACATATTTAATTCTAGGAAGAGTACTTTGTTGTGCGCATAGTATTATTGAGGAGTAGGACATTGTAGCAACTCCTGATCAACAACTTAAGTTTATCTTTGCTTCGGGACGAGCAAAGGGTAAGCTTGGGGGAGTTTGTTGACGGCTGTTAAGTACCATTTTTAACCGTCAACTATACTCAAATAAAGGAGAATTTGGCATTTCATACACGCATGCTTTATCACAATAATATAGTTCCACTTGTACTTGGAGAACTTTGTGCATGCAGGAGGAAATGTGAAGGAAACACCTCAAAAGGCAAGAAAACACACTTTCGACCAATCAGAGAGCGCCACATGGACGTCACACGGATTGAAGGGCCCATTTTCAGCACTTAACCGACGTAACTCCCTGTAATACCGCGCAAACCAACGTCAGGGCCCACAGGACAGCCACCTGGAGAAAGCACAGGCCAGGAGGGGCCACCCCCAGGTCGGCCGACCTGGTCAGGTCGGCCGACCCAGCCGGGCGCCCTCTCTGCCTGGGCTTCCACGTGTTGGCTCCTCCGCGACTCCTGATGACGGTTTGAGATGCCTTCCGTGGCGGTTACTCTCCCTTGCCGACCTATTGAGGCTATAAATAGGAGGGTGTGCCTTCACACTCAACACACACCACAAGAAGCATTTCTCTCTTGCTAGTAGTAGTTCTTGGAGTTTTAGTGGAGTTAGGCTGAGTCTAGAGCTCTCTAGTCCCAAGTCTTCACTTGGAATTGGTATGGCTCTTGTATCTTTTCCCTTTTGTAAGACTTTGCTCTTATCAATATATATATATTTTCTATATAGTTGTGCTTGGGTCATGAGTTTCTTGTTTGATATTGTGATCCATATATGTGATAGTATAGTCTACTTGTGTGATAGTAGTTTATATTTATTATACTACTATTGTCATGCTAGTTATATACCGTCACTATAGTCTAGTTTATATGTTATAGTCTCTATGCTTAGTTTTAGCTGATAAAGTATAGCATGGGTTTGGTGATCGTATTCGTACGGTAGCTCTGCCTCGTTAATAGTAATCGCGGAGGGGCAGAGTGCTCTTTGGTCATGCAAGTATGGTACTTGGGTGACTGATTTGCATCAATTATTCGTTAGTCTACTGGTTCGTTGAGGTAGGCGGCAGGTGGTGACAGCCCTGTCCGTCCTTTGAAATCCTCCCCGCTAGGCTAGTGCGTAGGCTCTTGGTGGAAGTCGCCTGTGGATGCAGGGGTAAGTCCGTGCCTGAAGTGCTATACTATTGACTGCTGAACCTGAGTGTGGGTCTGTATGTATTCTACTTAGGCTATGCAACTGTATAGGAATGTATAGTAGGAGTAGCTTAGCCTAGTCTTTCCTCCACTAGACTTTATTTATTTAGTAGGAATCTTCTGTGTGTGTCACACTACCCGGTTATTATCATGTACCCGCCTGTCTTGGTTAGATATCCTTGCTAATTGTTAACATGATCTTATATGTTAGTAACGCTTCTTGATCATAACCTTCCTTTGGGATAAACAAATACGATACCCTGAATACTTCCGGGTGAAATGCTACAGCGGTATTCTCCGTGCGCTTGCGGATTTTACCTACTTGACTCTGGGACATATTAGTGAACCGTTTCTGGCCCCGTGCCAGGAATGATTTATTAATATGGCTTAGCAAAAGTCAACAGCCACGGGGTCAGACGACGTGGCCGAGCGGGTGGCTGAGCCATCCGAGCATCCAGCGGAAGTCGAGCTATCGCAGGTCGAAGATCCTTCGTCCGAGGCCATGACCGGGGCATGTGATGACATGCATGTGATGACAGCGGCATGTGATGATGCACCGAGCGAGAAACGCCAGATTGTAGGCAAGAATCCTCGTCGACTGTGCTTGTCCGCGGCGAAGACACTCAAGGTGGACATCGCGGCCCATGCGAGGGCGCGCAAGGCTGTGGTAGCCGCGGTTGCTTTTGATGCGGGTGCATGAGCGATGGGAGCCGGCCATGTCGGGGGTAGCATTCCAGGCGGCACCACTCCGAGGGCTACTGCGCCCAGGCTAGCGATACAACAGCCGCCGCCTCGGACGGTGCTGATGCGACGGGCAGCGCGGCTCCGAATGAGCGAGTTGCGCCATCTCTGACACCCACCGAGCGCGCGCTTGTCAAGGACGAGGTGGAAAGGATGAAGGAGTCATGCGAGCCCCTTGCGCACCAACTCGCCTCGTTGAGCAATGCGTTGAAGAATGTATGCGAGGCCTCGCCCATCGCAACTTTGTGGGAGTTGGCCGCAGCCCGTTGAGATTTGCAGGAGGAGCATTAGGCCAATGAGGAGTTGGGCACCAAGCCGCTAGAGCTAGAGGCTTCCCTGGAGCAAACCGAGCTCAGGGTAGGGGAGGCGAAGCGCACCCTTGTCTCCGTGCAGAAAGAGCGAGATGAGGCTGTGGCGAAGGCGACAGCAAATGCCGGGAAGGTCGAGAAGCTCGGCCTCGGCTTCCAGGAGGAGAAGCTGCAGCGCGAGGTGACAGGGAGGGCCGCTGTTGCTTTCGCCAAGGCCGTTACTGCACATCTCGCGTAGCTGTAGCAGTCCCGCTGGGGACAGGAAGGTAGCGTCTCCTCTGCTTCTCTTTGATTTTTGCAGATTCATTTGTTGTGCCGCTCGTAATCTAATTTTAGTGATTTTTGCACAGAGTTCGGGTCGAGGCTGGAAGTGGTGGGAGGTTTCCTTCACCAAGAAGTTGAGGAGAAGGACACTTTGCGCACCGAGCTGGGACAAGCGACGTCGGAGCTCCAGACCACGCTGCCTCTCAACTCTACTCTTGCTGAGAGGGCCGGGATCTTGATGGACGTGGGCCATGAATGGATCAAGCGAACCGTGTGTTTTGGCATGCGTACCGTTTACATGGTGTTTGTCACCCTTTTTGACTTGGCCGAGGCCGAGCTCGAGCTGGTGAGCACGGGTTACATCGAAGAGTGCACCGCTGAACAGATGGACGCGATCCGTGCTGTCGCCCAACCTCACTCAGACGCCCTGACAACTGCATACGAGGGAGAGGCAGTCCCCAGGATTGAAGAAGGAATTTAGTTAGTAGGAGCATTTTTAATTTTTGTTATTTGTTTGAACAACGGGTCATCATGCCCGAAGTTTATGTAATAGTTTAAGTTTTGAACTCGCGTGCTTGTTTGCTTTGGCTTGACTCATGGTGGACCTTGAATCTATTTTAGTTTCACGTTAAGTTTGGTTTACCTGTTCAGCCCCTTTCTCTTTGTTTTGACTTGTAAAGTTTTAGCCCCCGGGCCTCTCGAGACTTAGTCCCCTCGGTGATCATCGTTTCCAAGGCCGTTGGGGCTGGCATGATGTTGTGCCGTCTGCCCGATTGGACATTGAGCCTCTTTTCTCCATGGCTTACTTCATTTGTCGCTACGGTTGAGTCTGGGGTCGATGGTTTTGCAAATTTTTGCAAAAAAAAGTGTGGAGGTTGGTGCGCCTGCTAGCCCCTAAGTGACTCTTGACCCCTGGTCAAGGGTCGAGGGTTACTGAAGAGTAGTCGGCATGTGTGGAAATTGAAATTGACGTAACTTTAGGAATAGAATTTACATAACTATGATATGTTCCACGCGTTTTTTGAATTCTACGCCCTCCAAGGTCTTGAGCTTGTAGGAGCTAGGTGGGATCACTCGAGCGATGATGAATGGTCCTTCCCAAGGCTATGAAAGCTTATGTCAACCCCTGTTGTCTTGAACCCTGCATAGAACGAGGTTGCCGATGATGAAACCTCTATTTCTTACATTGTGGTCGTGGTAGCAGCAGAGAGCTTGCTGGTACTTGGCCGAGTGGAGGAGCATGATATCTTGAGCCTCGTTGAGTTGGTCCATTATGTACTCGAGTGATGCTTCGTTGCCTTGGTCGTTGTAAGCGCGCACTCGGGCGCGCCGTAGTCAAGACCCGTGGGTAGGATTGCCTCGGATCCTTAGACCATGAAAAAAGGCGTGAAGCATGTCACTCGATTCTGAGTCATCCGGAGACTCCAAAGTACCACGTGGAGCTCAGCAGTGCATCGACCGCTCAATTGTTTCAAGCGGGTGAAAATCATGGCGGGTCTAAGATTTGAGGCTTCCACTCCTGAAGTATCATATCATTCGCTCTCTCAACCTGTCCATTCGTCTCGGGTTGGGCGACGGCGGCCCAGTCGACCCAGATGTGGTAGTCATCACAGAACTTGAGAATTTCTTCTTCGTGAACTGCGTGTTGTTACCCATGATTATGGAGTTTGTTACTCCAAATTAGTGGGTAATGTCGAGGAAGAACTCGACTATTTCCTTGGATCATATTTTTGCTATGGCTCAGGCTTCAATCAACTTTGTGAACTTGTCGACCGCGACGAGCAGGTGGGTACAGCAATCGAGCGCTTTTTTAAGCGGCCCGACCAGGTCCAACCCCTAGACCGCGAAGGGCCACGTGAGGGGGATGGTTTGGAGAGCCTGAGCCGGCATGTGCATTTGGTGGGCGTAGCACTAGCAGCCTTTGCAGGTTTGAATGATGCGAGTTGCATCTCCCACTACGGTAGGCCAGTAAAAGCCCTGCCGAAAAGAGTTGCCGACGAGGGTTCGGGCACGGAGGGGTTTGGCGTGGTGACCACAAACCCCTCCGTGGATGTCTTTGAGGAACTTAGTTCCGTCCTCGGTGGTGATGCAGCGCTGCATAATCTTGGTAATGCTACGCTTATACAGCTCTCCGTCGAACAGGACAAAAGACTTCGCGTGACAGTAAAGGTGCTTTGCCTCGGTTCTATCGATGGGAAGCGTGCCTCTGGTGAGGTAGTCGATATATGGGGTCCTCCAATCGACTGGGGGCTAGGCCTGTTTGTCTAGGAGATCGGCTTGCTCGATCTCGGGGTCGATTGGTTCGACCGGCGTGTCGATCTGCTCGGCAGGCTGGTCGATATCAATGATCTTGGCCCCTTGTGGGTCGAGGCTCATTCAGCCCCCGTGTCCGGCTCGCTCGACCCGTTGGCAAGTTCCTCGATGGCTTTTGGTTGAATCGAGGGCGCAAGCTGGTCGTTGATGAAAACTTCTGGCGGGATCATTTCCCGGCTGGACGCTATTTTGGGCAGCGAGTCGGCTGCCTCGTTGAGGCGCCTAGGGATATGCTTGAGCTCAAGCCCATCGAACTTGCCCTTGAACTTGCGAACGTCTTGGCAGTAGAGCGCCATGATGTCACTGCGGCAACTCGACTCCTTCACGATCTGGTCGATCACGAGTTGCGAGTCGCCGCGGATCTCGAGCCGTCGCATGCCGAGTTTGATGGTGATTTTGAGCCCGTTCAGGAGGGCCTCGTATTCGGTGATATTATTCAATTTTGGGAAATGTAAATGAATTGAATATTTTATACATACTCCAAGGGGAGAGACGTAGACGAGGCTGATCCCAGCCCCCATTCTCATGAGCGAGCCGTCGAAGTACATGACCCAGTACTTTTGATCGACCGGAGCATGAAGAAGTTGTGCCTCGATCCACTCAAGCATGAAGTCTACGAGAACCTTGGATTTGATCACAGATTGCGGGAAGTACGTGATGTCGTGTCCCATCAGCTCGAGCACCCATTTTGCCACCTTGTTTGGAGAATTTGTATTGGATTTGATCACAGATTGCGGGAAGGGGAACGGGCTTGCCACATGGATTGGATATAAGTCAAAGTAGTGGCATAGCCTGTGTCATGCGATCATTACGGCGTAGAGGATCTTGAGGATCCGCGGGTACTGTGTCTTCGAGTCCAAGAGCACCATGCTGATGTAGTAGACGACATCTTGGGCCTTGATTACCTGACCCTCCTTCTCATGCTTGACCCCCAGTACAACGCTCATGACTTGGGTCGTCGCCAGCGACGTAGAGCAGCAGCGGCTCACCAGAGGTCTGTGGGGTAAGTCCCAGAGGGTTGCCCAAGATGCGCTTGACATCGTCGAGTGCGGTTTGCACCTCAAGCATCCACTCGAACCGGTCAGACTTCTTCCGAAGCTTGTAGAGCGGGAGCACTCCCTCGCCAAGGCACGATATGAATCGGCCCCATTCACTCAATGGTCGATATCTTCTTGGGGTTAGCCTTGATGCCCTGTTTCGAAATGATAAACCCTAAGAGCATGCCTCTCGGTACCCTAAAACACATTTCTAGAGGATGCGCTCTAAATCCATCCTGGGCTTGTCGGCTTTTCTAGACTTGACCACGATGTCGTCCACATAAGCCTCGACTGTGTTCTGATTAGATAAATGAAACACTTCTAAATGCAGCACTAAAAGGTAGCACTAGCATTTTTGAGGCTGAACGGCAAGGTCACGTAGCAGTAAGAGCCGAACGATGTGATTCATTCATCGGAATCTGATGCGTACCCTCCAAAGTACGCATCGAGAGAGCAAAGGTTTCACTCGCCGAGGTCGAGTCAACTATTTGGTCAATGCACGGTAAAAGAAAAGGATCCTTTGGACAAGCCTTGTTCAAGCTAGTATAGTTGATGCTAATCCTCCATTTCCCAACCCTTTTACTTACAAGAATAGGATTAGTTCACCACGGAGGGTAATACACCTTCTTGATGAAACCAACTGCTAGAAGCTTCGTGATCTCCTCCGTGATTGCTTTACGCTTCTCCTCGTCGAATCAGCGCAAGCTTTCTTCATTGGTTTAGACCCCGACCTGATGTTCAAGGAGTGCTCGACAACCTTCGTCAGAATGCCTAGCATGTCCAAGGGTTCCCACTCGAACACGTCAGCGTTTGCGTGGAGAAAGTCGATGAGCTTTCCTTCCTATTTGGTCGTTAGCGATGTGCCAATCCTCACGGTCTTCCCCTTGTCGCCCTTGGGGTCAATCTGCACTTCCTTTGTTCGATCGGTCATCTCAAACGAGGCGGCCTTGCGGCTGGTTGACAGCGTGTCCTCGACGATTTGCTCGTGCGTGACCGCGAGCTCTACGGTCGATGCCATCGTAGTTGTGACAACATTGCAGTTCTCCGTTTCACACTGATAAATGTGCTGGAGCAACACGCTGATAGTGATGACCCCCTACGTCCCAGGCATCTTGAGCTTCAGTTAGGTGTAGTTGGTGATAGCCATGAACTTGGCGTAGCAAGGCCGCCCCAGGATGGCGTAGTAGGCTCCCAAGAAGACAACTACCTCGAACATTAGGGTCTCCATCCAAAAGTTTGATATAGTCTCGAATGTGATGGGCAGGTCGATCTGCCCGAGGGGGATGACCTGAGTCCCCGGTATGACCTTGTGGAATAGGGCGCCTGCCAACCAGAGCGCTACTGGTCGATCCTCATGGCCTCGAGGGCCTCAGCGTAGAGGATGTTGAGGCTACTACCTACGTCCATCTCACTAATGATGGGGTCGACCATGAGCGGGTAGCGTCCTGGTCGTGGGATGCGACTTGGGTGGTCTGAGCGATCGAAAGTGATGGGAAGTTCCAAACCCCGGAGGAAACAGGAGCTCGCGGGTTCAGCTGCGAAGACTTCGCATCGCTCAACATTGGCCGAGCGTCGACTCCCTTGTGCCTCAGTCCCAGGGAAGATCACGAGACAAACTTTGGTGCTTGAGAACCCTCCCTCGTTGGTATCGTCAACGTCGTTCTTGGCGCCTTTCAACGTCGGGACCGACACCTTCTTCGGCTCTCCCTTCTTGCCCTCCGCTTGGACAAACTTCTTCATCTAAGAGCAATGCTTAAGGAGGTGCTTGACAACGAACTCGTGGTTGGGGCACGGGCTGGTCCACTTCTTCTCGAAGTGGTTTGAGACCTCCCATATCGTGGGCCTTGCCACCTTGCGCTTGACAGCGTCCATGACTTGGTCACGTCCCGTCCGCGATTTATTTTCTTCTTTTTTGGGCGGTCAAGAGCGCCATCATTGGCACCCTCGTTCCGCTTGCCTTTGCCTTTGCCCTCCGGGGTGCGGTTTAGGACCGCTCCCACGCACTCCTCGCCACATAAGAAGCTGATGACGATATCCGGTAGCTCTCGAGCCGTGCGAGGGCCCTTACAGCCCAGCTCGTGGATGAGCTGCTTGGATGTTGTGCCCGAGATAAAGGCGCCGACAATGTTTATGTCGCCCACATTGGGCATCTCGTTACACTTTGTGTTGAAGCATTGGATGTAGTCACGAAAGGACTCGACGACCTTCTGCCGACAATTCTTGAGGTCCCAGGGGTTACTCGGTAGGAGGTAGGTCCCATCGAAGTTGCTGACAAAGATGTCCCTCAAGTCAGACCAGTTGTAGATCTGGCCCGTGGGAAGGTGCTCGAGCCAAGCTTTAGCCGAGTCGACGAGGTACAACGGTAGGTTGCGGATGATGGCGAGGTCATCAATGGCCCCTTCCATCTAGCATGCGAGGCGGTAGTCCTCGAGCCAGAGACCAGAATCCGTATCGCCCATGTACTTGGTGACTGTCACGGGCGCTCAAAAGCGCTGGGGAAACTCGGCACTACGTATATGTGAGCTGAAGACCCATGGTCCTGGCAGGCTAGGGCTTCGGCACCTGTCCTTGTTGGTATCATCATATCATCCACCGCAGTGCTGTTGGCGATCCCTTTCCTTGTTCATCTGCTCCCTCTCACGCCGGTGCACTTTGAGGGTCAAACGCGCGTCCCATTTGGGGCTGACCCATTCATGGATCGAGGGTGTTCCGGGGGCGCCCGCAGCTGGGGGAGCCTGTTGCACCATGGGTTTCTATGACCCTGCGGCACTGGCTCCCCCGGGCCATCGCGAGGTGCTGATTTGTTGGCTAGACTAGGCAGCACACCATTATGAGCTCTCAGCTTGCAGTTCGGCGGCCTTGGCCAGTAGAGCCGCAACTTCCTGTTGGGCCTGTTGAGCTTCAGGTGTCACGGGGTCTAGGAGAGGTTGGAGCTGCGTCGTAGGGGCTGTGATGTTCTACCCCGCACGAGCGAACTGCGGGGGGCCTTGGTCATCGTTGATGATGCGTTGATGGGCATTGCAAGCCATGTCACGAGCGCGTCCTCCCGTGCCCTGCCGAGCCAGCTCACGGTCGATCATAGCTTGCTCATCCACCAGCTGGCACTTGGCTTGTTCGAGCTCCTGTCGCCATGCTTGTAGCCGCTCGCGGGCATCGTCCGACCGAGGTCCAGGCTGAGCACCCGCCGCGTCGCGCAGGGGCACGCCGACGACTGGTCCTCCAGTGGCGCCCGCCGGAGGGGTGTTGGCCATGGCCCCCATGGCACCATCCGTTGCCGGTCCACCTTCCACGGAGCTGCCCACCATGTTGCCGCCGGCAACGCCCATATCAAGCGTGGATGCAAGTTGCGTCGTATGGCACTCACGTGCGGGGTTATGGCTCCCTGCACTACTCTCGGAGTCCGAGCTCTCCTCAGACCCCTATATGAGGAGGTCAAAGGACTCGTTGGGGTGCTCCATCGCACCCACGAACTCGCTGCTCACATAGGTTGAGATGTCGTGTTGGGCCTTGAGGTTTCATAGATCATAGAGGAAAGTCTCCCGGGGTTTTTATCAAGAAGACCCGGAAGAAGTGGCATGCCCCTGAGGAGCTGGTCGTGGATGTTCGTGAGAGCAAACATGATGCACTAGTGGTCGTCCTAGGCTGGCGTAGGGCCCAGGTAGCGCTCCAGGTGGAACCACAGTTGGTCGTTATAGCTAGCTAGTGGCATGGAGTCACCGAAGACTCTCGGTCTTGTGGGCTCCTGCAGAATGGCCTGCATCGCCTCGACGGCGACAGCTGTGGCTACTGAGATGGGATCCAGGAGTGACTCACCGATGAGTTCTAGCATCCTGTCCGCTGCGAATGCGAAGTCCAGCGTGTGACCCATGCCTTCTAGCCACCACTGACGCAATGGCTCTATGGCAAGCGCAGGGCCTGGAAGCAGAGGCAGTGCTGGTGTGTCGACGCGCACTAGCGTCTGCTCAGCCGTGGAGCTGGGAGCCTAGAAAGTGGTGGAACTGGCCATCTAAACCGAGAAGTGGTTGTCGAACAAAGCGCAAAGGTCCCCTTCCTAGCACGCCCACTGTAGGTGTTTCGATGACCGACTAGTAGAATTTATTCTAGGAATGTGCGCTTAGGCTCGATGATGGCAATGCAAGCGGGCACAAAGAATTATACTAGTTCAGGGAGTACCCCTACATCCAGTTTGAGTAGCTGCTCGAGTTACTTGCACTAGGGTGTACAAAGAATGTGAGAGAGGAGAGTTCTCCAAGTCTCGGTGAGAGTGAATGCATACACGTGTGTGTGTGTGTGTCCGCTTTTGATGTGTTGCGTTGTCCATCCCCTGAGGAAGAAGAAGGGCCTCCCTGTTTATACCTCAACGGATTGGCCCATGAGAGAGAGAGAAAAAGAGAACACGTGCGAGGAGTCGGTGAAGTCGTGCAGAAGGGGGCATGTACTTTGGTTGATGTCGTGGTCTTCGGTCTTCGTTGGTCTTACTGTCCTGGTCTCCACGCTTGCGATCGTTGCGTCGAAGCTCGCCTCTGTCCTTTGTCGATGAGTCGGAGCCCGTCGTCCCTGTAGATGGCATGTGCCGGGTAACACGGGTGGTTCAGCGTGGGTGATTACTACGATGCCATGCATGGTCTTGTTACGCCTGTTCATCAGGCAGTCCTCGATCATCACTATTGAGGGCATCATTATGACGAACTATGTCATAGCGTAGGGTTCTATCCCATCAGTAAGGTTATGATAGCGACGAGGGTAGGTTTGCAGGTGGATTAGACCTCCTGCCACCATAGCCGCATGCCTAGTACTGTATCCGAAATGGTGCAGAGGGTGGTTGCTGACTCTCATTCCGTTCGACCCCCCCCCCCCCCACCCCCCGCGCGCGAGGAGTCTGTTTGTCGTGTAATGCTTGGAATAAGGCACTTGGATGTCGTCCTGCCCTATCAAGGTCATGATAGTCCAGTGTCTCCGCTCCATTACTCCGATGGGGTCAGCGGTGCGGTGTCTTCTCCCGTCCTGGCGCGATGGACTAATGACAGGGTTTAGTGAGGGTGGTAGGCACGCCAGCGCCACTGTACCTGCCTAGGCGGGGACCATCACTACGGGGGCGGTACTGATGATCTTATGTGGCGGGGGTCGAGCGGGGTTGACCCCTCCGACATGGGTCGAGGAAGACGTTGTGGGGTCGACCCCTCTGACGGTGGTTGAGTGAGGCGTGGTCGACCCGTCCGCCTCAATGAAGGGCGGTCGAGGCAGGATGCGTCCGGTCTTTGCCTTTGGGGGCGCGAGCTTGCTGACCGTTTTGACCCATGGCCATGTGGATCGTAGGTTTCCTGCCACACCATAGGCCCTTGACATGACCGTAATTTGTTTGTGAAAGGGGGTTACAGTTTGCCATGTGGCATCGCTGAAATTTACCACCGACACAAATATATACACGCAAATGGATACTAATATTTATTTATATAAATGAACAACATTGTCACATTTATAATCATTATACTAAGTTTATAATATCTAATGTCAGCTTATTCAATATTTCTCTTGAAATGCTGGCAAATTACACTACCACAAAAACGATCTATAGCGGTGGTACCACAATTTGCGCAGTGGCAAGTTTAAAGAAACCTGCCATTATAGTATAATGACTTTTAGCGGTGGATTGTAAAGTGATCCGCCTCTAAAAATCAATTTTTAGGGGGGAATCATATTATTTTATACCCTTATGAATGGCCTTCATTTTTATGGGCAGACTATAATGTGGTTCGCCTCTCAAAATCGATTTCTAGAGGCAGATCACATCTTGGTCCATCGCTAAAAATGCTGAGATCCCTTTGTCCCGACTAGTGGAAATAAAAAGACCATGCCACCTCTCTGAAACTCTTAACTCTCAGTCTCCACTGCCCCTTCCATCTGCTGCCCCTCTCCGCTTCTCTCTCTCTCTCTCTAGTCTCCACCGCCAATCTCCCCTCCCTTCTCTTTCTCTCTCTCTGGTGACCAGGCTCTCTCCTCCGCCTCTCTCTCTCTCTCTCTCTCTCTCTCTCTCTCTCTCTATATATATATATATATATATATATATATATATATATATATATATATAGCGGTGGCGACATCTCCCCTCCCGCGTGAGCGAGGAGCGAGGCCTTGGCGCGGATCTGGCGAGGAGGCCTTGCGCGTGGATCTACGCACCCTCTTCACCGAGCAGCCGTGTGGCGGTGGATCTATCCACCCTTGGCCGCCAAGGGCGAGCGGAGGCTGTCTCCTCGGCCAGCTAGCACCTTCTTCAACGGGTAAGGCCAGGCTACGTCAGCCATCATCTTTGTCGGGCGATCTCGCGGTGCGGATTCGCCACCAGCGCCTCCTCTCCTCCTCCCCTCCGGATCCGGCCCCTGAAGGGAGGGCGACGCGAGATGGGGCATCGCCGGATCTGGGCACCCTCTTCGTCAGGTGACCCTGAGGTAGTGGATCTGGCCGCCCTCTTGGCGGAGCGGCCATGATGTGGCGGATCTAGGTGTGGGCCCTTTTTTGTTTTTTTTCGGATTGAGGGGTAGCAGCAGCAGCAGTTGAAGATGTCACCTGCCGCTATAGATCACTCTATAGTTGTGGTTTGTGACATTCACTGGTTGTCCGCCGCTACAACCCATTTTGTATAGCTATGGTGGCGTAACGGCGAGAAGGTCAAACTGCGCTACAGTGACTGTTAGCCCACACCATTATAGCCCCTTTTTGTTGTAGTGCTGGTGCGCACCTAGCATGAATAACGGGATGATTGGAGGCCGCATTTGAGTGGGATCCACAGCATTGAGTTGGGAACTTGTGATTTTGGGACGGAGAGGAGAGAGGACCCCTTCTACGCGGGCCTCACTGCTCTTCTTCTTCCCCAAATGCCTCCATCTTCTCTTCTTCCATGGTAGTTCCTGTTGGTCCCCAAAATCCATCTCGCAAAATGGTGGCTTACTGTCCGTAGATATGGTGGCTTACTGTGCGTAGCTGGAACTTCATTTCCGATCGCAGGTGCTCTCTTCCACCCATTTGGAGTCGCAAGCCCAAAGGCGCCTTCGATGCTGAAATTTGTAGAGCTTTTGCAACTACAGATCAGTTTTGTAGTAGTGTCAGATACTTTAAAGCGGTTCATTAAAATACCTTGGAATACTGTTAAGGATGCGACTGTTACCACGTTTTATAATGCCTTGGAGAAGGTCCCATAAGGTGTAAACAAACTATTGGGAAATTCGAACATAGGTTGAAAGTTCTTGCACTAAATATAATGTGTTAGAATTTAACATGAAGCAAAATGTTTAAACCACAGGAGAAGCAGAACTGCGCCATCTAGTTGTTAGTTGAAAGCATTCACCTTTATGCTACGTCCACGCGACACTCAGTTGCCGGTATTCTTGCTGCCTTCCTTATGGTTTCTTGTGCATAGATTTTATAAACTAAACGCTAAACAGGTTAGGTTTCTTGTGGTGGAACTTCAGATTTGGTTAATTGTTCATTCAATGGTATGAGATGTCTGTGATGACTTTTTAAATCTCAACATTGGCATGTTGGGTCTCTCATTGGTATTCATATGGGTAGGTTTGTGAATGTATGAATTTATAACTGGAAGGGAGTATTAGATCATGCATCAACATTTGCATATGTAGTGTGTATCATAAAAAGATCGTTATGTTGTTCTGTCTTGGTACTGGCAGCATAGTGCTACGCTATGATAACCAAAATGGCCGAAGAATGCTCGATGCGTCACGAAGTGAATAATTCATGCTACCATTATTGGTTTTCTTGTAGGGCCAATAATTATTACGTTACATGGCTAAGGTTGGGAGTGCTTCAAAAGCACGTGCATCTTGTACACACTTAAGTCAAATTTGGAGGACTACTAGACATTGGATTCTTCAGACGTATCGGTCCAAAAACCACTAAATCCAATAATGCACCTATATTATCCCAGAATTGCATCCACTGTACCCGGTCATGCCCATCCGAGTAGCAAATTAATAATATGGGTTAGGAAAGTACCAGCTTGCTTGTTGGCCACTGCTTGACGCCATCATCCAAATCCGGTTTTGGCCTTCGTGAATCTCCCATAAATAGGAGCCCTCCCATGGTCCATCGTCATCAGCAGCAACTAAGCAAGCTACAACCAGAGTATTTTGCCTCTTCTATCATTCTTTCCTCGATGATTTTTATTCCTAGCATGCTACTATCGCCAAATATATCATGCTTAATTCTTTTTTTATTCAGGTCCGTATATATACGACGTCGACTGAAACGGTTCAATGGCTCCCGGCGGTGTGGTTGCCATGAAGAGCAAGATGGCTATTTCCTGCGTGGTGGTGCTCATGGTGGCACAGTTGCTCCTACTCATGGCTACCCAGACGGCTGCAGTGGCCAGCGATGTCAAATCTCGCCGGCTCCTCCTCTTTGGCTGCCACTACAGCAGCTGCAATTGCCGCACTTGCCCAATCTATGGGTGGCTATGCTGCAGCACATGCTGCCCAGTATAGGGCGCGTGTTATGCGTTCAGCCACATCTTTACTTTGTCTACTTCGCTCGGGGCAGGCAGAGCCGATGCCCGAGCGATTGGTTTGAATAAATGCAGTGTCACTGTAATACATACATGCAGTAGTGTGTCGCTGGTACTGATACTACTGCTGTATCATTTTCTTCACTCTTTTTGTTTTTCTTAGGCATGTGTACACGCATGACCAAATAAAACTTCCCTTTTGTCTGATAGTTAGTACATGTCAAAAAATGATAACAAGATTGTGCGTGCTGTTCTTGCAGTGTGATCCTATTGATTTGTTTTTCTCAGTTTCTGCATGCTCTATGGAACAAAATCCCTGTCAGGCTTCACAAGAACAGGGTGTTTACTAGTAACTAATTGTCATTATCTTGAATCAGTTAAATAACTAATCCTAGTGACTAAACCATCTGATGCATGCACTGCTAGGAAAAGCATTTTCAGCAACGGACCGTGAACAACCTTAGTGATAGACTTTAGATTCGGTACTATGAATATGTTACTATCGTTCAAAATTTGCAACGGACAAATAAAAGCCTGTCACTAAATCATGCACTAAAGAAAGAATTAGTGAAACGGCGCAATGGCTCCCGGCTGCCTCTTCTATCATTCTTTCATCGAGGGTTTTTATTCCTAGCATCGTACTATCGCCAAATATATCATGCTTAATTCTTCTGTTATTCTGGTCAGTATACGAAATTGACTGAAATGGCGCAATGGTTCCCGCCGGTCTGGTTGCCATCAAGAGCAAGATGGCTATTTCCTGCGTGCTAGTGCTCATGGTGGCCTAGTTGCTCTACTCATGGCTACCCAGACGGCTGCAGTGGACAGCGATGTCAAATCTCACCGGCTCCTCCTCTTTGGCTGCCACTACAGCAGCTGCAATTGCCGCACTTTCCCAATCCATGGGTGGCTATGCTGCTGCACATGCTGCTCAGTATAAGGCGCGTGTCAGCCATATCTTTCCATTGTCTGCGTCGCTGGGGGCCGGCAGAGCCAATACCCATGCGATTGGTTTGAAAAAGAGCAACTCCAGCCAGGCCTATAAATTAGAACCCGTAAAATTCATTTACAGTCTGGCCTAGAAAATAGCAGACCCTTAAAATGGGCTGCAAACTATAGTGGGAGCTTGCAAATGGGTAGGACCCAGTTTAAAATGGTGGATGGGAGGATCCAAAATTTGGGTTAGGAGGGGCGAATTTGAGAGCTCATGTAAAATGCATGTTCAAATAAGGACTCTGCTGGAGCATATTTTTTTTGTTTGACATGTAAATTTTGAGATAAGGGTTTGGATGCATGCCTCCATTCGAGATGCTCTAAATGCAATGTAACTGTCACACACATATGCAGTAGTGTGTCGCTGGTACTGATAATGCTACTGTATCATTTTCTTCACCCTTTTTGGTATTCTTAGGCATGTGTGTACGCGCATGACAAAACAAACTTCCTTTTCATTGGATTGTTAGTACATGTCAAAAAATGATAATAAGATTGTGCGTGCAATTCTCGCATTGTGATCCTACTGATTTGATTTTCTCAGTTTCTGCATGCTCTACGGAACAAATTCCCAGTCAAGCTCCGCAAGTGCATGCCGTTTAGTAGTAACTAATTGTCATTATCTTGAATTAGTTAAATAACTATTCCTTGTGACTAAACCATCTGATCCATGCACATATTGGGACTAGTTAATGCTTAACCAGCTACATCCATGTATATTTAGTTTGACATATGCGCTGTATGGGAGTAACATAAATAGCAACATACAATTTACTACTTGTAAGCTTCGTGATCATTGGATCCCTAAGGTTGGAGAGCGTGATGTAGTCCAAGGGTTGTTGATGATGGATAAAAGCTAGGAACAAACTAGGCTCAAGTGTTTTGAGCACTTGGCTAGTTGTTAGGGCTTGAGTTCCTAGAAAAAACCGAATTATAAAGGGGGTCTAGACCATATCTCTTAGGTCATGCTAGTCTTTGATGTGTGTTGGGGTCTTAGAAATCGGGTCTGGGTTTCAGGAGTGATTCCTAAGAACACCGATAGATTTTAATCACCAGAAACGATTTACTTCTCGGAACGAATAGGAATGATCATTGGCACAAAACAATTATTACAATGTGCGTGATCACACTTTCATGCGTACAAAGTTACAGTGAGTGTCCTTTTATAGCTCAAGGAACCCGTTACAACTAATCGGGTGACCAAAATAACCATGGAAACCCTAGACTCCAGACTCCAACCAAAATGCGTGCTGAGGGGCATTTTGGTACTTTTTGTAACCGAGCCCGTCGCGCTGTCCAGGCCGCCCGCAAAGTCTTGTTGCCATCTCTACTCCGGGCTTCGAGCCTCGGTCTTCTCTAGTTCACTTCGCTATGGGTTCCGATAGCTCGAACACTTCGACGATGCCTCTGCCAGTTTACCCTGAAATGACAGATTAACAAGAGTTAACAGAAAAGGATCTCGCGACCGAAGTGAACGCAGTCGTTCACTTCTCAAAGCATCCCCAATAGTAGCCCCTTAAGGGATGAGGTATACTTCGAAGGGCTTCATTCCTCGGTTAATTGCGATGCTCTTTTTTTACTATTGCGAGGTCCTTCAGATAAATTTAGCAAGATTGCGTTTGGCTTTTTGTCAATCGGTGACACTTTATTAACCGAAATGCCATCCTCGACTTCAAAGTTTAACCGAACCTTGATTTTAATTTTGCGCTAGTGCTTTTGCAACTGTTAGATTTTACCTTTGACGGCCATTTCGAAGACCACTGGTTTCCCCGGCCTATAAATAGCTGATAGTGACCCCCTGGTCTTTGGTCTTTCGTGCTCGCTCTTGACCCAAAGATGCTTGCTATGTTTTTGGAGCCTAGCTCTTCCTCGTCCTCTTCTGGGTCGTTGAGGTCGGGATCATCTTCGTCCGCCTCGTCTTCGTGTACTTCGCGATCAGCTCCCATGCCCGCTTCTTCGGATGTCGGTAATTGCGACTTGGCTACCTTTCTATAATGTCGCTTAATGTTGTATTTAAAGCGGTGTTGTTGGTTTTTGTGTCACATTGAAACCGTCCCTGTTTAGTCGGGAGGCTGCTCTTGGTTTTTGTGCCTCTTCGATTTGCGTATCTTTCTTGGTATGTCGTTGTGACGCGTGTTTGGTTATTGAATGCTAGCACTGGTTTCCACTGGGCGAGGGCCTTCCCACAGACCCCCCTGCTCATTTGCTCTCACCTTCGTTGCCCTCTGAATCTGCACACCTCACGTTCCTTGCCTTCGGAGTCTGCACTCCTTGTCTTTCACTTCGCTGGTTTGATCTTTTACTGACCTTCAAAGTTTACTTTTTAGGTTTTTACATTGTCACCATTTTACCTAACTTGGTTGTACCCCTTACCTTGCATTAATTTTCGAATAATTTTCAGATTCTGGGAAGATGGCTCGTGTTAGGCAGACTGCCGCTCCTGAAACTGACCTACCTCGCGATGAAACTGCCGAGGCTTCTTTGTCTGCTTCTGCAGCTACTATCACTTAACCTGATAGCACAGCTCATAATGAGGACAATGTGAATGTTGGTATGGGGTCACCGGTGCGCTCGCCTCGCCGTTCAAATGAAGTTCTTGACGATGATGACGGGGTCAACCGATCGATACTTTCTGCATTTGCCACCGCTGATGACGCATAGGGCTCATCCGGCGCTGCTCTTGACTTGCCCGCTGGAGTCCTGTCAAAAACAAAAGGAAAAGGTTCAAAGATTGACCTTCTGCATACTAATTACCAAGGCGTCACGGTTTAACCCCGAGGCCATCCCTATGATGGAGAAACGCGGTTTCTTCCCTGAAGGCTTTGCGCGGATCCCGGATGATGATGAGACTACACCTCATCCTGAGCTGCACGAAGCTGTCGTGTTTGCTGAGTTCTTTGATGCTGGGCTGCGATTCCCTAGTCATCCTTTCATTCTTGGCATGCTTTGCATTTTTAATATTGAGCTTCATCATCTGACTCCCAGCGGGATTGTACAACTTGCCCACTATTATTGATCGCTGCTCCGACTACAGTGCACTTAAAATTGTGGAGGCTGCTGTCAACCTGCTCAGCCGGCTTGGTTGTGATCATGTTGCCAGACTTGGCACTTCGACCGTTGCTATTGACATGAAAGCCCAGTCCGAGGTGCCCGACGAGGTCTCCACTGTGGCTAAGGGTGTTGCGGCTAAATACTGGAAGAAGTACGGTCATGAAGCTGCTATGGAGTCCATTCATATGAAGCTGGCCGAGGTTGTTGATTTTTCCATCCGCATCTAGTCTTTTTTTTTTATGACTTTTGCCGGAGGGGAAATTTTTGACGCTTTTATGTACTTTGCAGATGAAGAAGACTGCTGCATTGCGCGATGACGCTGCTCAGGTATCGAAGTTAGCCAGAGGGACCTCGACGGTTCAGGCGCCAGAGGCGATACCCGTGCCAATCTTTCAACTGACACGCCCAGGGACGGCGAGGTTTACGATAGATTGCTTTTGCTATTGTACTGACTTTGGTTTAGTCAAACAGTTGTGTAATCCGATGTTTTGGTATTATTTTTGTAACGTACTGAAATACGTTCCTGAAGATGGACCTGCGCAGGGATCAGGTGGTTTTTTTATTGAAGTTTCCAGTGACAGTTCCGAAGTGCTTTGTCATTTTAGATTTTCGCAATCGCCTGTTTCCTCACAGAATGATAGTTCTGAACTTGATTGGAGTGTGTTTGAGGAGGTAGAAAACGCACCTCCAGTTGTTTTGCCTCTTCACGATGCTCGCGGCTCCAGCGATGATCAGGATCATCGACTAAAACGTGCGCCAAGAGTTGTTGTTCGAAAGATTCCGATTAGCCGGCTGAAGATCCCGCATGGCGATGTTGGCTGCAGCTCTTCTAGCGGTAACATGAATACTTTAGTGCAGGGTAGCCAAGGAGGATTCGACAATCCAAGTGGTTCTTTGGAACCCCGAATTGTGACGGTTAATAAATTTGATTATTACAGATTGTTTGGAAAAATACCCCGCGCTCCCGCGGGTTATACTCAGGACGAGTGGCAAAAGATTTTTCCCCAACTTCTTGAAACTGGGATTTGTATAAAGGAAGAAAAAGAAAATGAATAACAGCGATGTTGTACTTCTTTTTCCATGATAGCTGTTGCTTTCTCATTTTTGTATGTACGTGAATTGGTTTGCTGCATCGAGGCTTTCTACACGCCTCCCTCAGTCAATTTAGGGCGAGGTCCGATCCAAGTGAGAATTCACCGAGCCCCTTTTGCGACTCAAGCGATTTTTAGAATTTTAAAAAACATCACCCTTCCCCCTTAGTTGATTTGGGGCAAGGTGCGCGTGAAGTGAAAATTCACCAAGCCCCTTTTGCGACTCCAGTGATTTTTAGATTTTTGAAAAACTCCATCCTCCCCCCTTAGTTGATTTGGGGCGAGGTGCGCGCGAAGTGAGAATTCACTGAGCCCCTTTTGCGACTCCAGTGATTTTTAGATTTTTGAAAAACGCCACCCTCCCCACTAGTCGATTTGGGGCAAGGTGCGCACGAAGAGAGAATTCACCGAGCCCCTTTTGCAACTCAAGCGATTTTTAGATTTTTGAAAAACGCCACCCTCCCCCCTTAGTCAATTTGGGGCGAGGTGCACGCGAAGTGAAAATTCACCGAGCCCCTTTTGCGACTCTAGTGATTTTTATGTTTTCAAAAGACGCCACCCTCCCCCTTAGTAGATTTGGGGCGAGGTGCATACGAAGTGAGAATTCACCGAGCCCCTTTTGCGACTCCAGTGATGTTTAGATTTTTGAAAAACGCCACCCTCCCCTCATAGTTGATTTGGGGCGAGGTGCGCGCGAAGTGAGAATTCACCGAGCCCCTTTTGTGACTCCGGTGATTTTTTCCTTTGAACTATTTTTGAAAAGCTCCGACTTCGTCTGGACACATTGGGTTTGACTACGTTGCACATTGAGCGACTTTTGTAAGATTGAGACCTCATCTGGACGAATTGGGTCCAAATATTTTGTGCTTCAAGGACTTTTGAAAGATTGAGACCTGTGTGTAGCCGGGATAGCGATGTCGTTACCTTTGCGACATTGCATCCGGCTCTGTGTTTTGCTATTTTGTCAAATGTTAGAACTTCTCATGAGGAGTTCTTTCGACTTATTTATGTAGAATTTGCGAAGCCTTTGGGGAAATTCTATCTTTTACTTTGCTAGGGGTTACACTTTGCCGCCTCATTAAAAACCTTATCCCATTGCTGAGCTCCCCTGTGAGGAGAAGAGTACGGACTTTTTACAGAAACTATTTGGAAAGAACAAAAACTACAAAAAGGTAAATACTACTGTGCCCGTTCGCTTATAACTTCGTGAACTGCACCTTGATGCTCTAATTTTACTGGTAAAACTTGCGGAGATTGTCCGCATTCCAAGAGTGATTCAACTCTTCCCCCTCCAAACTTGCTAGCCTATATGCCCCTGGTCTGTTTGTTATGCTCACGAGGTACGGCCTTCCCACTTTGGCTCTAGTTTTTCTTTGCCTTCCGTTCTTGGTGTTCTGACTAACACGAGTTCTCCCGTGGTGTACTCTCTTGGCACTACTTTCTTGTTCCTCCAGTTCTTGTCTCTGCCTGATATTTTTCTAGATTGAGCACGACTTGCAATCTGTCTACCTCTGCTAAGACCCTGTCCTCTCCTTCCTCCAATTGGTTTTGATGGCTCGTGGTTCTTAGACTTTGGAATTCGGTTTCTTCAGGGATGACTGCTTCCTCACCATACAACAATCTGAAAGGGGTGAAACTGGTTGCTCTGGACTCTGAAGTGTTGTGAGACCAAATTACTCATGGTAATTCTTCAGCCCACTTTCCTTTTTTCTGGTCGAGCAGGATTTTTTTTAATTCCCTCAAAAATTAATCTGTTTGCCCTTTCCACTGGGTCATTCGATTGCGGATGATAAACTGATGCAAACACTATTTTTGTTCCGATTGACTTGTAAAACTACTTAAACATGTCATTATCAAACTGTTTTGCATTGTCCACTGTAATTTCCTTTGGGCTCCGAATCTGCATACGATATTTTGCTAGAAAATTTTTTTTATGGTTGCAGCGGTAATCTTGGTTATAGGTTTTGCTTCTATCCACTTCGACAAGTACTCAACTACTACCAACGCATATTTGTAATTTCCTTGCGAAGTTGTGAGCTCTCCGACAATATCAATCCCCCACCTTTGAAGTGGCCAAGATGGTGATATCAGTTGTGTTAGCTGATATGGTGTTGT
Organism: Eleusine indica; assembly: GCA_030378355.1. NCBI lineage: Eukaryota > Viridiplantae > Streptophyta > Magnoliopsida > Poales > Poaceae > Eleusine > Eleusine indica. The sequence goes on from CM059494.1 coordinate 56,792,423, forward strand.
ATTTTTCTTGGAAAACTTTTGATAGGCCTCGGATGGCCAGAAAAATCCTTGCCTGAAAGCTTTTGCAGCAAGTGCTCGAGGTCCAATATGAGAGCCACAGAATCCTTGATGCACTTCCTTCAAGAGTTGAATTCCTTCGCTAGTAGATAAGCACTTTAGTAGCGGAGTGCATATTGCCCTCTTGTACAGTGTGTTTCTTATTATTTCGTAATGTCGCACCCTTTGTTGCATTCTATTTTGCTCAGCTTCATGCTAGGGCTCGAAGTATCCCCTGAGGTAGGCCATGATTTGTGCTCTCCATTCTTCGCTGTGTATTGCATGGTCTAGCTTTGGTGTTTTTTGTATGATTCTGATTGACGGTTCTAGCAAGTTTCGAAGAACACGTCTGGCGGTAATTCTTGCTTTCTGGAGGCTGCCTTTGCTATTTCATCTGCCTCATCACTGTATTCTTTCAACATACCCGATATCAAAACCCTTGAAATATTTGTCCATGCTCCTGAATGTCATCAAGTATTTTTCAAACTGGGAATCTCTTGCGATGAAATCTTTATCCACTTGTTTTGCCACTACTTTAGAATCTGTTTGGATTTTGCAATTTTGCATCCCTAGAGCTCTCACTTTCCTCAGACCCAATAACACTTCTTCATACTCCGTGACATTGTTAGTGCACTTGACTTCGTCATCTACGAACTCCAGCCTTGCTGCATATCTCATTTTCAACCCCATTGGCGAGGTGATGACCGCTGCTATTCCAGCTCCTGCTGCGTCCCAAGCGCCATCATAGTATATTGTCTAGTATTTTTCAATCACCTCTCCATCGTCGAAGTAACCAGGCGAGGTTCAGTTTGCAACAAAATCCGCTAGAACTTGTGATTTTGCCGCACTTCTTTTCTCAAAATCTATGACGTGCTCGGATAACTCCATTGCCCAATTTCCAATCCTGCCTGAGGCATCACGACTTCGGAAAATGTCGTTGAGAGGCTGGTTTGTCATGACTTTTATTCTGTGTACTTCGAAGTAATGCCTCAGCTTGTGAAATGCCATTACCACTGCATAAGCTATTTTTTCCATCTCTATATAAAATTTCTTGGACCCCGACAATGCCTCAACGACGAAGTATACCATGCTTTGTTGGTATGATTCTTTCATTTCTCCCTTGACTGCTTTCATTACTTTCTTCTCAATTACGAGTGTTGCGCTTACTGCAAATGTGGACGCTGCTACATAAAGCATTCGGGGCACTCCGGGTTCTGGGTTTGACAGCTTTGACATATGTTTGAGGTACTCTTTCAATTCATAAATGCATTTTACTGCTCATGGCCCCATTCAAATTTTTCGGAGCCTCTTAGAGTTTTGAAAAATGGAAGACTTCGCTCTGCAGATTTTGAGATGAACCTGTTGAGAGCTGCCATTCTTCCAGTTAATTTCTGCACTTCCCTCTTGCTTTTGGGTGGTTGCATGTTTATGATTGCATTGATTTTGTATGGATTTGGTTCGATTCCCTTGGTAGATACTAAGCATCCCAAGACCTTGCCTTTCTGGTTCCAAATATGCACTTTTCTGGATTCAACTTCAACTTTGCAGCTCTAAGGCTTCCAAATGTTTCTGCCAGATCTGAGATATGGTCCGTCTTGTGCTTACTTGCAACTACTATGTTGTCGACATATGCGTGAACGTTTCTTCCCAATTGCAGTTTGAACACTTTTTTTGACATTCTGTAGAAAGTTGGACCTGTATTCTTCAGACCTTCAGGCATTCTTACAAAACAATAAGTTCCAAATGGTGTGATGAAACTTGTTTTTTCTTGATCTTCCTTTCTTAGCCAGATTTGATAATAGCCCGAGAAATAGTCGAGCAATGATAATAACTCACTCCTTGCAGCAGAATCTACTATTTTATCAATGCGAGGTAGAGGGAAATCATCTTTCGGACAAGCTTTATCGAGGTCCATGAAATCGATGCACATTCTCCACTTCCTATTTTTCTTTTTGACCATGACCACATTTGCCAACCACTTCGGATAAGTCACCTCTCTAATTACATTGGCGTCTAGCAGCCTTTGGACCTCGGCTTTTATTGTTGCTTCTTTCTCGTCTTACATTTTTGAGTCTTTGCTTTTTTAGCCTTGTTGTTTCACTGATTTCTAGCTTATGCTCTATCACTCTTCTGCTAACTCCCTCGAGCTCCTTTGAGTTCCAGGCAAAAACATCCTTGTTTTTCTGCAACAAGGCGAGTAGTTGTACCTCTTCGCTCGCTGTCAGACCTATTCCAATTAGCACATATTGCTCAAGTACGCGGTTGTCCAGGAGCACTTTCTTGGTTTCTGACTCTGCTCGAATTGACAATGTCTCTTTGTCTATTGCATATACTTTGTCTTTTGCGTTTTTCCTCTTTTCAGCTTCATGTTGTTTTTTCCTTTCTTCCTCTTCTAACATTTTTTGTGACATTGCTTCTATGTTGTGGATGTTTGTTTGTCCTGGAGTGTACCCTTTCTTGATGTTTCGGGCTTCTTGCTGGTCTCCGAAGACTGTGATGACTCCGTTGATTGCCGACATTTTCATGCATAAATAGCATTGTGAACTATTGCCTCAAAAGTGTTAATTGTATCTCGCCCTAGAATCACATTGTATGGGTAAAACAGGTCAATGACGTCGAAGGTAATGTATTCTGTTCTGGGGTTAGACATGTCATCGAATGAAACTGGCAGTTCTATTTTTCCAAGTGGTTCTACTCTTTTGCCGCTGAAACCATACATAGGTACGTTTAACGGTTTGAGGATTTCTTTGCCATAACCCATTTGCAGAAAAGTGTTATAGAAGATGATGTCTGCTTGGCTGCCATTGTCCACTAGAACTTTTCCAATTTTCCATTTGTCAATGTGGGTATTGATAACAAAAGCATCAACATGAGGATAAGCTTTGAGATTCAGATCCTCTTGGGTGAAGGTTATTGGGATGTGAGACCACTTTGATTTTACGATAGGACAGTTGATAGAGATATTGTTTACAACTCTGAAGTAATCTCTTTTCTGCCTTTTGTTCTCAAAGTCCATTGAGGATCCCTCCCATTATCATCCCGATAAAACCTTTGGTTGGGAATGGTTGAGGTTGGCTTTGTTGGGTGGCTGAGTTTTCTATTTTGGGTGGCAGTAGTGAAAGTTGTTGACTTTGCTGGTTTTCGATGGCCAATTGTTGTCGAGGTTGCCAGGTTTGGCTCTGGAGAAATGGGTGTTGGAAGGAATGATTTGTGGCGAAATATAGGTAAGGATGATATTGATATTGTGTATTTTGTGTGTGTGTTTGGTTGAAAGGTAAAGTGTAGTTTTGATTGTTTGGTAAGAAATGAGTTTGGTTCTGGGAGAGGGTGTATGGTTGACTATTCGGGCCGTATTCGACTAGTTCTGCCATGTTTGCAGCGAAGTGTGATTCATCACCTTTGCTTGCTCAGATTGCCTTTTTTTCTTCATCTAATCTTTGCTTGATCTGCTTAGCAATTGAGCATTTGAATGATCTGTGCCCTATCCCCTCTCTGCAATAAATGCAATATGGCTTTTTAGGAGAGCAATTTGTGAGACCTCCTCTGCCTCTACCTCAGCCTCTGTTGTTACTTCCTCTAAATTGTTGCTGATTTTGTTGACTTGGTTGAGGTGAACTTTGTCATGCAAGCTGCTGGTTTGATTCGATATTATTCACCATGAGCTGAGGTGCAAAGTTTTGAAATCTCTGCTTTTTGTTGCTTTTGACCTGCTAGTTCTCACTTTGACGGCCTTGATTTCTATTGTTCTCTTCTCTCTGATTTTGAGTTCTTCTTTTGAAATCTTGCTCTAAACGTCAATATTCTTCAATTTTTGTACACATTTCTTTTAGTGAGGTTGGAGGCCTTTTAGCAAATTTTGATGTTAGCGAAGATGCTCTGAGGCCAGCAATCGCATATTCCATTGCTCTTTCTTTTGATAACATTGGTGATTGAGCTTCAAGATTAAAAATCTCTTGTAAAATTCTTGTAGAGTTTCGCCAGGACGTTGGTTGAGGTTTTTGAGGGCTTTGTTTGGTTCAGAGATACTTTTGAAGCCCTCAAAATTTGCCAGCACTTTATGTCTTAGATTCTCCCAACTCTATATTGATCTAGGCGGTAAATTGAAATACCAATTCAGTGCTACTCCTTCTAAGGTGCAAGCAAAAGCTTTTGCTAATGCGATGTGATCTCCTCCGGCCGAAGTAATTGATGCTTCATAACTCATCAAGAAATGCCTGGGGTCCGAATCACCCTTGTACTTTGGTACCACGTTCATTCTGAACTGAGTTGGATTGGAACATTTTTGCAGCCCTTCAGATAATGGTGATTCCATATTGAATGTGTTGGTGTGCATCATCATCCTGCTCGACATGAGTTGCATATTCTGTTGATCTTCAAAGTGAATTCTTCTTCTGTTATTTCTTGGTTGTGTTCCAGTGATTTTGCTTTTTAGTTGCTCTATTTCTTGAAGAAGTTGAGCTTTCGTGTGCTATTGTTGGAGGATGGCTATTGTTTCTGAGTCTTGTCGGGCTGCTCTTTCTACTTCTTGAATTAACTGCTGACAAAGCACTAGTAGGTAATCATTTTCCTTCCTTAGCTTTGCGTCATTGGGTCTTCATCCTCTGAGATTTCTTTCCCATCGACTTCGGTTATAGTTACCTCCTTGTTCACCTTTCATGCGAAGTGACTGCCTCATGATCATTTGCTCCTGACAAGTTTCCTTGCACTTCATGTTGGCTGGAAGTTTGTATGTGTGGTTGGTTATGATCTTCACAGCTTTGATCTTGTTGAGTGTGGATTCCATCTTCCTGGCCTTGCTGAGACCCCATGCTCACCCTGACGGGCTCAGCTGTTGGCAACTCAGGCATGGCTCCCCATGCTGTTTTTCTTCTTGATCTAGACATTGCGGGCTTCTTTCTCCTACTCACACATGGTGGGCACCACTGTTGGGTTCTTAGAAATCAGTTCTAGGTTTTAGAAGTGATTTCTAAGAACATCGACAGATTTTTACCACCAGAAATGATTTACTTCTGGGAACGAATAGGAATGATCATTGGCACAAAATAATTACTACAATGTGCGGGATTGCACTTTCGTGCATACGAAGTTACAGTGAGAGAGGAAAAGTCTAGCTTCCACTGTTCCGCCCTCAAATGGGAGCCCGTGGGTGTCCTTTTATAGCTCAAGAAACCCGTTATAACAAATCGGGTGACCAAAATAACCCTAGAAACCTTAGACTCAAGAATCCAACCAAAATGCATGTTAGGGGCATTTTGGTACTTTTTGTCACCGAGCCCGTTGCGCTGTCCAGGCCGCCCGCGAAGTCTTGTGGCTATCTCCGCTCTGGACTTCGAGCCTCGGGCTTCTCCAGTTCACTTTGCTACGGGTTCCGACAGCTCGGACACTTTGATGATGCCTCTGCCAGTTTACCCTGAAATGATAGATTAACAAGAGTTACTAGAAAAGGACCTCATGACCGAAGTGAACGCGGTCGTTCGCTTCTCATCGCATCCCCAACAATGTGCATCAATGCTTAGTGAAATCACAACTTACTAGATGATAGTGAAGAGGCCAAGGAAGTATTGGAGGAAGATAGGAAAACAAAGTCAAGGCGAGGACAATAACTTTTAGGCTTCAGAGAAGAGACCAGACAATGCAGTTTGTGTGGATCTATAGAATAGAAAGGTGAAGTTTCTGTTGATATCGAGGATGCAGAGACCGGATAGTCAGGCACAAAGACCGGACAATATGATCATCAGTGGAGAAAATCTATACAAAGAGGAATTGTTGTGAAGTGACTCTGTTGGGAAGAAGAATTGTGCAGACAGAAGAATCCAGTCTGTATGAACGCAATTCCATACATAGAAGATTCAAAAGCAACGACTCTATGTGGAGAAAAGGGAGAAGAGACCGGATAGTACAATCTAGAGAGACCGGATAGTCCGATCTATATAGAAGTAGCTAAGCAATAGGTCTAGAGGAGCGTTCGGTGATGAGCGGACAGGAAGATCTATAGAAACTAGATTGTTCGGTATATACGTCCAAAAAGTTGTTTTGTGCAGCAACTACAGTGGTTGAAAGCCTAGTCACTAATGCGCTCAGCTTTGCTCATAGGAGTGTGACAAGGCGATACACGCTCAACCTCGCTTGTGAGGGTCAGGCGAGGTGTGATGTGTCTAACCATGCTCGTAGGGTTTGGATGAGGTGAGATGCGTTTGTTCCCCATTCGCGAGGATCAGGCAAGGTGGAGTCATTTCGAAGAGTCATTCGAGGAGGGGGGGGGTCTGCTTGTCTGCCTTGGTCGGAGGCGTGTTTGCGCAATGACTTTTTGAAACTCGTTCTATGCTCTGATGATGTAATTCTGAGGGTCTTTCTTATCTGTGGGGTGCACCCGAGCGTACCCGCCGAGTGTAGCCCCTCTGGTAGAGGGTGAGTCATACACTCGTCCTTTGGTTCAGTCACATGTGGCCAAGACTGCAATCCTGACGTGGGTCTTTGACAACGAATCTGGCCCTCGGGCCCCTGCACTCGGTGTTGGGACTGTCCAAGCATATGTGTCATCTTTATCATTTCACCTCACGCATCCTGTTCTTGGAACAATGGGTGGAGCCATGCCGTGTTTTACCCTACGGGTCGAAATGCGGTTCTCAAAGATCTGAGAATGGGTTTGTTCGAGTGGTGCCCTGACGTCTCATCAGGTGGAGACCAATGGACCAGCTCGTGGCTGACTCCATAAATCCTAAGCTAATGGACCAGCTCATGGCCGTTCGACTGGTCCTGAGGGCTTGTTTCCTTTCTTTGAGAAAATACCAATGGTCGGGTTAAGCCAGGACTCGAACGTAGTTCGTGATGCCCTTGGCGACATGGCGCCAGGGTATTGGCTGCTAGAGGGCCCTATGCCTATGCTCAGAGCGGCTGTCATGTCCTTCATGGGGCCTGCCTTCAAACTTTGAGCTCTGGTATGGGCTGTCAGGGTAGTTTTCAGCCTGTATCCTAGCTTAGCTGCACGAGTGTTGGCGTTGTTTAGATACACATTCCATGTAGTAAAAAAGATGTTTTTACACTTTATTTTATCATCTTTTGCTAACAATTAACACCAATTATCTTGTATATTCATAGTTTTCTTGTTTTCTATGCAATATGTAGAAATTAGGTAAAAATAGAGAATCTACGGATTGAGAGCAGCAAATGGGTCAAGAGGAAGAAATTGCAAGGCCATATCGATCGGCATGGTCCACGTATAGATTGGCACCAAAGGAAAAGACTCGGACCTAAGGCCCACGCGACAATGGCAAGGCCCAATATGGGATTAGAGTCAGTGTCGGCGCAACTAGACCAAGAACGCGAGGATAAGAAGAGGACAATTATTGGATAAAGAAGGGGGTCGATCGAGAAACTCCTGACCTAGGGTTTTGAGGAGTTGTGGCGGCGACAGAGGCGATCACCGATCATCACCACCAGAAAGGAGGAGCGTGCCGACCGACACACCGCCATGCCGATTGGCACCTGTGCTTTATATGTTGTATTCCCTCGTCCAACCGAACCATGACCGTGGATCTCGGGAGGATGAGTGAGTACTCTTTATATTCTCCCCTGTGGTGAAGGGAATCTAGCTATGTAAACTCTCAACACTTGTGAATTATTCCTATATGTCCAGTCTATGTGTGATGAACTTATTTCGTATGAGATTGTGCATGAGCCTATATATGAATCTACCAACATTGCTAGACATCTAGCTGTGTTATGATGATCAACTAGTGCATGAAACTAGTGGGGAACGATTAGCTCCTGCCGTGACAGGGCTAGAGTGAGCGGAACCACCATGTCTTGTAGAATACTAGATATATTAAATGAATCTGTAGTGTGAGTTGCATCCAAGTTACCTGAACCATAGAAGAGAATTCCTTTATAAACTTGATCAAACTCTCTAGCTCTTTGTTCTTAATTGTTTCCTGTTACTACATAAATTCACCTTTTTTGATATACTTAGTAGATTAAATAATAGTGAAGAGCCCGTTTGCTCTCTGTGGATTTGATTAAACCCTAGAATACTCTCAGGGAAAATAAGCTACAATTGTACACCACCCTCTTGCGTTATATAAGTGGGTCCATAACTATGACCAACAAGCATATTTTCTGGCGCTGTTGCCGGGAAGTAAGGCAGTTCTTTTGCTATTTGTTTATTTTACTAACCTCTAACCCCCTGTTCTCTAGTTTTGTGTTTTTATTTTTCTTTGTCGTTTCAGGATGGGTACTCCATGTATGTCCCTAATGGTCCAGGATCACTCATTGCCATCTCGCGAAATTGCTGAAAAGCTTACTGCTTCTTCATATGTGCTAAACCCGATCATCATCATACGGCTGAAGAAAGAAAATTTTTTGGGACAAGGGACGAGAACCCTTACACACATCTGCAAGATCTAGAAGTCCTGTGTCAAACTTCAAGAATGAAGGAGTGCCCCAAAATAGGTACAGATGGCTGCTATTTCTGTTTTCTATTGACGGAAGGGCCAAGGAGTGGTACAAATCGGCAGCCCGTGAAGCTAAAGGGAATTGGGAGAAATTGGTAGGAGCTTTCTGCCTTCACTTTTTCCCATTACCAAAGGTACAAAACTGAGGAGAGAGGTAGTGAATTTTGAGCAAAGAATGGAAGAAAGCCTTGCTCAAGCATGGTCGCGATTTCAAACCTTGTTGAAGAAAGGACCTTAGTTTGACCAATTTACTTTGAACAAAGATAAAGAAAGAAGCTAAAATCAGCTCAAGGTTCATCGTTGAGGGTAAGTAAGCAATTTAGTTCTCTGCTTTCCCCTTAGTTTGCATGAATTACAAAGTTTTGGTAGAGCAAACACTTAGCATTGTGCTCTTTTGCTCTGCACGTATCATGATGTATAACAATCTTTGATTCTTTGTTATCCATAGTATTTTTCTGATGGTAGAAGAAAACAAGCAAATTATGGTGTCAAGATGGTGGGTGACATTGATAAGGACACATTTATAAAAGCATTCAACAGCATGCCAGTCCCTATATTCGACAAAAATGATGCCTCAAAAACTGTTATCTCAATTCAAGTCTGAAGTTAGAAATCCTGCTTTAGAACCATTTAAGAATATCCAAAGGGATGGGACATATCAGACAGGTGCCTCCATACCGCTCTGGTATTGTATAGTATGGAACTACCCTTGCAAACAAGGATATTTTGAGTTTGTCTAATGGTGCCTGTGATATATGGTGCAGCAAAGTCCTCGATGAGATCATGCGAGTATCAAGAACATATGAGACAGTCACGGTCAAGTGATTTGTTCCATGGAATCAATGGCGCTGTTACAGTTGAATGAGTTCAATCCTAGCGGCGGTACCCTTGAAAAAGTATTGTGGAACTAAAGGAGGGACCACCAGCAGAATTCGGGGAATGTGTGGAGCACATTTTTAAAGAAAGAAAACAAGTCGAGGAGGAAGGTCGCAATTCTGACGAAGCTGGACAGGCGTATTTAGGGGTGGCCAGCCACGCTAATTTCACTGCACTCTCACTAGGTGCTAGATTATTTACAATTTAATGAACAGAATTATTTTGTTTTCTAAGGGACAATGGCCCACCTACGGTCTCATTACTCTCCACCAGTGATTAAGTTGCCTTTAGTCCTGCTGCTTGTGTATAAACTACTCGGTTGTATTTTCATTGTCTACAAGTGTTTAGATTTGTATTTTAAATCACCTATCTGGACTAGTACACACACTTTCAGCCACCAAGGCTGACTGCAAATAACACAACGGAAGATATGGTGTTATTACCGAGAGTATAACGAACTAAGCTGTTGTGAATCGTGACACAAGCTCTCTGGTAATCCTACGTAGGACATACAATGAGTTACTAACATATACAAAACAGTTTACATGCAATATAAATGACTCACCAAACAAATGAGTTCAACACAAATGACGACACTGAACCAATAAACAGCAGAAATGAGAGTATCACAGTTCACCAGACACCAGTTATGAAATATCATTGTCATGATCTTCAAGACCCACACCACCATCATCATTGTCCCTTTGGCGCTGCAGGTGAGTGTTATCCTCGACATCATAGTCGCTTTCATTGGGTGTAGTCACCTTTTCTTTGCAAAGCTCCTCAATCACACTTGTAGGAATGCTAACACACTCCTCGCAGTCCAAATTACGTGGCTTGACATTATGTACTTCAAGCCCACCGGACATGCTTATATGGCGTCATCGTCTTGGTATACAAGCTCCCTTTCACTGGACCCCATCTCAATGTCATTTTCAGCAACACTCCACACATTCCTATGCTCAAATTTCTGCAAGACTTTCTAGTCTCCAAGATTTTGCGTGTCTGCCAAGTATAACACCTTTGTTACCTGTTGTAGTAGTCCTGTTTCATCACATTTATGTTGCATGTAATGTATATGATTTTTTGTACAATAATGATCTAGTGTATATGCTTTTGTAGTAGTAGTCCTGTTTCATCACATTCTTTCCCACCAAGTTGTACCAGTCACACCAAAATAGAACAACTCACCTGAGCTTGGGCAGCATATGTGTGAACGAGGAAAGGAGGCGGCATGTAATGGCTGTGGCACCGGTAGTGGCAGTAGGAAAGACTGAAGAGCGAAGCTGCTACTGAGCCATCAAGCTGTTGGCGACCCATGGAAAAACTTTGGTGAGAGATTTGAATGGTTTGCAAGTGATGCCAGAAACCTAAGAGTTGTCCTTGCAACAGATAGATTCAATCCATTTTGCCAACTAAGCAACTCATACATCACGTAGCCAGTGTTTACTATGTCATTCAACCTACCGTCTTGGGAATGCATGGATCAATCCAACTTAATGATGGCTTTGTTCATCCCAGTACCGAGTCCTCTAGCTATGGATTCTAACCTATTCTTGGAGCATCTAATCAAAGAGTTGCAACAGATCTAGAAGAGTATCGTTACAAACGGCACACTTAGTGGTTGACAGTTTAATCTACATGCAGCGATGATATGGTGCATTCATGATCAGCTAGTGTTGATCACATTATGTGGTCGAGTCCTCAAATGTTATTATGCTTCTATGCAATGTGATAAAGGACCTTGCTCAAAGCGGTGAATGAATAAGATATGTTATATTGATCACCGTCATTTCCTTCCAAATGACCATCCATGGAGGAGAAAAAAGAATTTAACTGTAAGAACAAGGACCGTGAGAAGCCAGGACAATTTACTCATGAAGAGCTGATGTAGCAACTAGAGAATGTATGACACATTAGACCAGGATTGAGTCCTCCACGCAATAGGAAGCGAGGGCAGGGGGTAGGAGGGGGGGAGGAGGTTACCAATATTGGAAGATAAGGTCTTCTCAGTTTGACTTGCCCTATTGGACAAGTTTGATGATGGTGCATAATCTTGATGTCATGCACATAAAAAAACATATGTGAGGCCCTCATGCAACATTGGTCAACATTTTTCGGAAGACTAAGGACACATATAATGCCAAGCTAGATTTGGAAGACATGGCCACAATGAAAGGTTTACAATTGCAGCATCAGGGCGATTCATATATTATCCCAAAAGCCCTATATGCTTTGAGTAAAGAGCATAAGGACAAATTTCGTGAATTCTATCACAAATGAAATTCCTATATGGATACGCTAGAAATCTAGTAAGATGCATTGCTGCCGATGGATGAAAGCTGATGAGACTGAAAACCCATGATTGTTATATCCTTCTACAAAAGAATTCTGAATGTTGGCATCTGAGGATTCATGGACAAGCACATATAGTATGAAGCAATTTCTGAATTGGGCAACTTCTTTCAGCATATGTATTGTTAAACTTTGAAGTTGAATTTTTTAACAAATTGAAAGAGAATATCCCACGCATTTTGTGTGAACTTGAGAGAATCTTCCCAACCGCCTTGTTTGATGTCATGGTGCACTTGACAGTGCATTAACCGGACGATGCAATCCTTAGAGGCCCAGTACAATATGGATGGATGTATACAGTCAAAAGAAGGCTATGTAAATTAAAGATTTTTGTGAGAAATAGAATAAGACCTGAAGGGTCCATTGCAGAAGCGTATGTCGCTACTGAGTGCTTGACATATTTCTCAAGGTACTTTGATGATGATGTTGAAACACGGTTCAATCAGATGAGCAGGAATGGAGAGTATGTTCCTCCTACAACACATGGTGATCTGCCTGTTTTCCAGCACAACGTTAGTTTTCTTGGACTCCCGGAGATTATTGATGAAGCACGGCCTGACATGCCAAAATGATCTGGTACGTGCTCACCAACTGCGACGAGGTCCGGCCATATATAGCGTACGTAACCCTTTTTGCGTCTATTCATTATTGTTTTGTTGTTAGAGCTAATTGTGACTTGAACTCATGATTGTAGGCAATACATGCAAGTCTTAAGGGAAGAAGGAATTAAAAATGGAAGAATAAATTCAATCTCGTGTTAGTATTTTTAGCACGAACTTTGGTGAAATGACATTACACTTTGTATACATATCCACCATGCCTACATAAAGTTTTTTCTGTCACACTTGTGTTGGATGCCCAAAAGACAATACATATTGGATCCGTATATGAGGGCCATACAGATATTGATCCATGAGGGATTAGTCCACTAATGGGCCAACTAGTCGAGGCCCATTAGAAGAGTCTATTTAAGTGGAGGATGGGCTTAACGCGCAGAATAATCATCCCATCTAGAAACCTTGGTCGCTGCCACCTCCCGCTCTCTCTCCCACATCACCCTAAGTTATGCCGCCAGTGCTAGCCCACCACGCACGGCCTTTCTGACCTGTACATGTGCATACCGTAAGGCGACGCTGCAGCTTTGGTGCTTTGGCACTACAAGAAATCATTTAATCTATGACGCTATGAATTCGTCATAGATTGCCAAAAAAACATCATAAAGTAGCTTTTGTGATGATATCAGATAACATCATGGATTGAGCGTCACAGATTAAATCGCGTGACATTTCTAACAAAAACGTCACAGATAGCCGGCTGGATTGGGAGGAGTCAGTTGCTGTGAATGACTACATCCTCTACATCAATGCATGACTACATTGGACATCGCTTCTCCAATCTTGCTTCTGCTCCGCATGCGCGTCTAGTGGTAATTATCTATGATCCCCTTTTGCAAGGTTTCCTGGTTGAACGGGAGAAATTGTTTCTAGCTATCGTAGCCTCTCTATTACCAATTACTGTTATCAGAGCTAACCTTGTGTAGTTATAGATCTGGATCTTGCGCATATAGTGGATATGCTTGTGTAGTAGATATGATCTATTACATGTTTATTTACGGGTTGATAAGATCAATCTGTCATTAGGAAGGTCTCATAAGTCTATGAGATGATAGTGTCACATGTGTCCTTGATATGTTCGTGCTCTTTCTCTGTGTGCTTGCAATATGTCCCTACCAGCTAGAATCACCGTCGGGACTAAGCGCATACGTTAGTAGATAGAGACGACAAGATCAGGACTATATGTTGCGGTCTACTCATAGAAACCTAATGAAAATACAAGGCATTATGAATGACTTAAAATCGGCCAGATGTGATTGGTCCGATGAGATTTTCATTGAGATTTCATGGATACGATCTATGTAATCCTATCAGGTTTTCAGGCACCGCCGTACGAACTCATGCCTAGATGGTTATACCCCTTATGATTCACATGATAGAATCCATTCTCGCCTAACTTGTTTTTATAGAGAATGTTGTGAATGGTATGGCCCAATATGTGTGTGTGATGCATGTTGGTGTTCTTCGATGACCTGCGAGTCATGTTTAAAACAGCTAGGTTGAGGCTGTCATATTATTGTATAACGGCCTGCATGTCGACTTGTGATGCTTGATTTTTCATGTAATTCACTAGTAGATATTAGATGTAGTAAATTAGTACTTGTTCATGGAAGCCGAATTTGGACCATGGTGGACACGTGGACGGGAGGAGGCCTGTAACAATGGAGGTGGAGATCACCATGTGAAAGGGCCATACTATTTCACAGTTAATGTAATTGCTTGTTATGATGTTTTTGTCATCCTATTCTTTCATGTATTATATGCTAGATATAATGATAGTAGGTTCCCTCAGAAAAATTAAGATTAAAATTGATGCCCTTCCCCAATAGCTGCATCTACTATAATTTTGATCGTGGTGTGGTAGGTCCGCCAAAGTAGAGTGTGCCAACTATCTTAAACAAGTAGGGTGAATGTCGGACATTCACAAGCATAGTATTGGTTTGCTTGACAAAGCTATCAAAATGGTTTTGGGCTTTGGGGCATAGTGTTGGGCGCTGTGGCATATAATGCCTCCCAACAAACAAGAGTCACATATGATGTGAGTAGCAAATGTTGCCTAACTAGGATACTAGATTTCTAGCAGTGATGCCAAAGCCCACTAGGAACTAGTTGAATATGGATCTTGGACCACTGTATGTCGTTTTGAGAGAACAATTCCAAACATATAGTGAAGAAACACTTTTAAATGGTTTAATAAGAGTTTTACATTTATATATTGCTTATATACTTGCATGTGTTTTTGTTGTAGATCAAGCCGCCCGCTAATAATGTTCCAGTTTTAATTTGTGTTCAATTCATGAGAAAGAAAAACTTAATGGAACAAAATTTATGGATTGGTATCACAACTTGAGAATTGTTCTCAAGCACGAGAAAATAGAATATTTCTAGAGCTTCCTTATCCTGATGACCTGCCAGAAAATGCTAATGCTGCCCAGAAGAGGGAGTATGACAAGCACACTAATGATGCACTTGATGTTGGTTGTGTGATGCTTGCTACCATGTCCTCTGAACTTCAGAAGCAATATGAGAACATTGATGCCCACAATATGATTATTAGGCTTCGTGGCATGTTTGAGAACCAAGCAAGGACTGAGAGGCATGGATTGAAAAACCGATGAAAACCGGTCGGTTTTTGCGGTTTTCGACCAAACCGGTCTGGTCCGGTTTCAGCGGACGACCGGTTTTCGGTCGAATTATTTTTCAAAATTTATAAATTTGAAAAAAATTATAATTTCAAAAAGCAGGATAACCGAGCGATAAACCGGAGAAACCGAGCGGTAAACCGGAGAAACCAAGCGGTTTTTTGAAAGAAGAAATTTTCTCAATAAACCAAGCGATAAACCAAGAAAACCGAGCGATAAACCGGAGAAACCAGTCGGTAAACCCGAGAAACCGACCGGTTAGCTTCAAAATTTCATCCAAATTTGGTTTTTGATGTTTGGGCGGTTTATCGAGTGGTTTTTTTTTGTTTTCATAAAAACCGTAAAATCGGTATGATCCGGTTTCCTCGATTCAAACTGTTTTTTAAACCGTGCTGAGAGGTATAACATCTCAAAGGCCTTGTTTGCGTGCAGGCTAGCTGAAGGTAGTCCCGTCAGTCCTCATGTAATCAAGATGATTGGTTACATTGATAGCCTAGAGAAACTTGGTTCTCCCCTTAGCCCAGATTTGGCTATAGATGTCATTCTCCAGTCGCTCCCAGCGAACTATGAGGCATTCATTATAAACTTTCATATGAATAGCCTAGAGAAGACTATGGCTGAATTGCATAGGATGCTAAAGACTATCGAGGAAAGCATCAAGAAAATCGGGGCAAATCATGTGATGACGGTGCAAAAGGATAGGAAGAGAAAGCACAAAACCAAGGCTAATAGTGTGGATGAGATCTCAAGCTCAAAGCCTAAGGTTGCAGCAGCTCCTCCCAAGCCAAGAGTGTCTCCAGGTGATCCTTGCCATTATTGCTGGACACTGGAAGAGAAAATGCAAGCTTTACTTGGAAGAACTCAAGAAGAAGAAGGCTGCTAATCCTTCTTCTTTAGGTATCAATATTATTGAAATTAATCTTGCCACTTATTCTGATGATTCATGGGTATTTGATACCGGATCAATGATTGATACCGGGTCATAAAAGGACAAGGAAGTGTGCAAGAGGCGAGGTGGATGCTCGTGTCAACAATGGTACAAGAGTTACTACGTTGGTTGCCGAAACTAATCCACTCTCATTATCATCAGGATTTTTTTGGAATTAAATAATTGTTATTACATTCCTGTCTTGGACAAAAATATTATATCCTCCTCATGTTTAGATTGTTATGAGGTCATAATCAGGAACAAATGTTTCTCTATTTATTTGAATGATATTCTCTATGCAAATTGTTCATTAGTGAATGGATTGTGTTGTCTTGATAAGGATAATAAGCCGATTTATAATATTGATGCAAATAGGCTCCGCCCCAATGATTTGAATCCCACTTACACTTAGCATTGTCGTTTAGGCCATATAAATTAGAGACACAAGAAGAAGCTCCATAAAGATGGTCTTCTACATTCATTCGGTTTTGAATCAATTGAGACATGTGAGTCTTGTTTGCTTGGCAAGATGAATAAGTCACCTTTCACAGGACATAGTGAGAGGGCAAACGACTTGTTGGCTCTTGTACATGCAGTTGTATGTGGACCAATGAATTGTATGGATAGACATGGTTTTCAGTACTTCATTACTTTCACTGATGACTTGAGTAGATACTGTAATATCAACTTAATGAAGCATAAGTCTAAATTATTTGAAACGTTCAAAGAATTTCAAAATGAAGTAGAAACCCAATTGGGCAAAACAATTAAAACTCTACGATCTGATCGTGGAGGTGAGTACTTGTTCCATGAATTGGTGATCATCTAAGACAATGTGGAATTGTTC
Organism: Eleusine indica; assembly: GCA_030378355.1. Classification (NCBI taxonomy): domain Eukaryota; kingdom Viridiplantae; phylum Streptophyta; class Magnoliopsida; order Poales; family Poaceae; genus Eleusine; species Eleusine indica. The sequence continues at coordinate 56,809,171 of CM059494.1, forward strand.
CACAATAAACGCCACCTGGAACACCTCAATTAAAGTGTGTGTTCGAGCGAAGGAACCGAACATTGTTGGACATGGTTAGGTCAATGATGAGCCAAAGTAATTTTCCACTGTCCTTTTGGAGATACGCTCTAGAAACTGCCACTTTTACTTTAAATAGGGTCCCATCTAAATCTATAGAGAAGACGCCATATGAGATATGGAATGAGAAGCATCCTTTGCTGCCTTTTTGTAAGATTTGGGCCTGTGATGCTTATGTAAAACGTATGATGTCTGATAAGCTTTCTCCCAAATCAGATAAATGTTTCTTTGTAGGATATCCTAGGGAAACCAAAGGTTATTATTTCTACAACTGGGAGGAGGGCAAAGTGTTTGTTGCTCAAAATAGTGTCTTTCTGGAGAAAGAGTTTCTCTCATGAAAGATAAGTGGGAGGACAGTGTAACTTGAAGAAATTCAGGAAACATCGGAAAATGTTTCTTCTTCCATTTAACCTCAATTCGACCAGGTCACACAAAATATTATAGAACCTATTGTTGAGGCACCAGCCCCACATTGATCTGAACGGGCACATCGCACACCTGAAAAGTTCACGCTCCTAATGACGGGGCAGCGCGACATATTATTATGAACAATGATTAGTCTATGATATACACGAAAGCAATGATGGGACCAGACTTTGAGAAATGGCTTGGAGCCATGAGATCCAAATTAGAATCCATGAGAGAAACTCAAGTTTGGAACTTGATTAATCCACCTGATGGTGTTAAAACCATTGAGTGTAAATGGGTTTTTAATAAAAAGATAGACAAGGATGGAATGTTAACATCTATAAAGCACGATTGGTGTCAAAAGGTTTTAAACAAATTCAAGGTGTTCATTATGATGAGACCTTCTAGCCTGTCGCTATGCTAAAGTCTATTCGGATCCTCCTAGCAATTGCTGCATACTATGATTATGTGATATGGCAAATGGACATCAAACTGGCTTTCGTTAATGGAAACCTAAGTAAGGATGTGTACATGACACATTAGCCTGAAGGTTTTGTTGATCCACAAAATGTTGGGAAGATATGCAAACTTTGGAATTCTATTTATGGAATAAAGCAAGCATCTCAGAGTTGGAAGCTTTGTTTTGATGAGGAAGTCAAAGGGTTTCGCTTCATCAAAAATGAAGAAGAGCCTTGTGTTTACAAAAGGGCTAGTGGGAGCGCACTCATATTTCTAGTCCTTTATGTGGATGACATATTGTTGATTGGAAATGATATTCCAATGCTTGAAGATGTTAAGTCTTCATTAAGAAAGAGTTTCTCATTGAAGGACTTGGGAGAGGCAGCATATATTTTAGGCGTTAAGATTTATAGAGATAGATCAAAAAGACTAATTGGATTAAGCCAAGACACAAACATCGACAAGGTATTGCAACGGTTCAATATGCAAGATTCCAAGAAAGGTTTCTTGCCCATGTCGTATGGCATTACTCTTAGTAAGACTTAGTGCCCTTCGACACTTGGTGAGGAAGAGAAGATGAGAGCAGTCCCATATGCTTTGGCTATCAAATCCATTATGTATGCCATGTTATGTACAAACCCAGATGTAGCTTTTGCTCTAAGCACTATAAGCAGATTCCAATCAAACCTAGGAGAAGCTCACTAGGTGGCTAGTAAGAATATCCTAAAGTACTTGAGAAGAACTATGGGTATGTTCCTAGTCTATGGAGGTGAGGAAGAGCTCGTTGTAAATGGTTACACCAACACTAGTTTCCAAATCGACAAGGACGATTCAAGATCGCAATATGGATATGTATGTTGCCTCAATGGAGGTGTGGTGAGCTAGAAGAGTTCCAAGCAAGATACGGTTGCTAATTCAACGATAGAGGCCGAGTAGCTTGCCATTTCAGAAGCTGCAAAAGAAGTTGTTTGGATCCAAAAATTCATTTCTGAGTTGGGTGTGGTTCCTAGTGAGTCCAGTCCAATGGACCTCTACTGTGATAATAGTGTTGCCATTGCGCAAACCAAAGAGCCTAGAGCGCATCAAAAGAACAAACACATACTACGGCATTTTCATCTCATTCGGGATATTGTTCATCTAGGTCACATGAAGATATGCAAGCTGCACACAGATTCAAACATCGCTGATCCATTGACAAAGCCTCTCTCTCTCAGCCCAAGCGTGAGGCACATATGAGATCCATGGGTATTAGATATCTATATGATTAATTTACGAGAGATTGTGTAATGTCTATGTCTATGTGTGATTGAATAAAGTGTTATTCTGTTCCTTGGATAATAATTATGGCATTGATTTCCAAGTATGTGACTTTTTTATGAAACCCATTGTTTTTTCATGATATTATCCTAAATTGTCCCTATTTCCTTATCATCATGTGGGACAATGATGATTCATGGACTAGCACATGTATTGGTTGATGATCATATTTCATAGATCATAGACATGGAGATATCAATCAATAATATGGACACATGTTAGAGAACATGGTGTTGGATTGACCCACTAATAGACTCTTCTGAGATGTTATTATTGTGCCATTAGTTGTTGTCTTGTATGATGTACCTTTGGGATCCTCAAACCTGAGATCATCATTGATTCCTAGAATGTGTAATAGCACACTTAGGGGTTACCAAATGCTATTCCGTAACTAGGTAGTGATAATGGTAATTTTTAGGTATGGTATGAAACATGTCGTGGGGTGTGAGTGATCAATATGGAATTTGCCCCTCTTGATAACAGGAGAGATAACTTTGGGCCCCTCGAGTTAGATGGATTTAGAAGTGCATGGCCATGCCAATGTGATTAAAAGTTAATCACAATGACTAAGAGTTAGCCATGATAAATCTACTAGCATTCGAGTGAATGGTCGAGCTATCACAGGGATGGCACATATCTCACCTTGAGCTTGACTGATATCGTAAGGCAAAGGGATCAGTGAATGTGTATGTCAAAGGTTCAGTCGATATGATTTTTATGTGTACACGGGAGTCAATATGTGCTGCTAGGTACCGCTATTGATTTATGATTTGAAAATGGTTTTCACATCATTGTCGTGTGCATATGAACTTAGCGGGTCACACACTTAACGGGTTGGAACATCGTTTGCCTAGGGTAAGAACATCGCTTGCCTATGTGATTGTCTCTAGTGCAAGTGGGAGATTGTTGGAGATTTGATCCGTATGTGAGGGTCATATGGATATTGATCCGTGAGGGATTAGTCCACTAATGGGTCAACTAGTCAAGGCTCATTAGAAGGGTCTATTTAAGTGGAGGAGGGGCTTAAGACGCAGGGTCATCATCCCGTCTAGAAACCCTGGCCGCCATCTCCTCCCTCTTTCTCTCCCACGTCACACTAAGTTGTGCCGTCGGAGCTAGCACACTGCACACGGCCTTTCTGCCATATATGTGTGGATACCGTAAGGAGGCGCTGCAGCTATGGTGCTTTCGCTAGACCAGGTGGAGTCGGTTGCTATGAACAACTACATCATCTACATCGACGCGCGACTACGTTGGACATCGCTTCTCCAACCTTGCTTCTGCTCTACCTGCGCGTCTAGTGGTAATGATCTATGATCCCCTCTTGCAAGGTTTTCTAGTTGAACGGTAGAAATTATTTCTAACTATCGTTGCCTCTCCATTCCCCATCAACTTAGGTCCACCCCAACCTGAGCTTGCTGCCGCCATCCTGATAGTCGCACTTAGTAATCTTTCGGAGGACAATTCATTGATGTGGCTAGAATCAAATATTGAGTCGTTTGCAACGTTTGGTTGCCATGGGCACACAAAATTTTGTGTAGGTTACTAGAATTTCACTCAATATTGTTTCCAGCGTGTTGCAGATTCTAGGAGTATTTCTTTTTGAGTAATTATAAAAGATTCGTGGATCCTTCAACGGTGTATATATTAGATCTTAAAGCAAATTTATTGTTGTTTCCGTACGTTACACCATGATGGGAAGGCCAATTGCATTTAGGCCTCGTTTGATTTGTCATCAGCATCAAGCGGGGAGTGGAAGATTTATCGAATGTTTAATTTTAAAGTTTTATTTTAACATATTTCATGCACTTTTCCTGCAATGACGGTGGTGAAAGTGTCTCATCCTATTATATGTAAATAAATATAGGTATTATTGTAAATTTGCAATCTCGTTATAATGTTAGATGGATATAAACATACAATAGAGTTGCACAAAAACAAATTTAATGTGTCTTATTTCAAGTATTTTCTCATTTGGAGAATTTTGTATCAAAAAATTAACTTAATTGCATAAATCACCCCATAATTCACTTGGAGTTTGAGTTTTCCACCCATAAATCATTTTGTTACAAATTCCCACCCACCTAGTGAATTTTGTTCTAAAAACCACCCTAATATACACATATATAATTATTCAACATATTTTTGTTTATTTGGACTAGTCAATTATGTTCTTATCAAACATATAAAATTTTGAAAGTATAATATTCATATTTTTTTTATAGAGAATATGTAGCAAACATGTCAATTAAAGTCCGAACAGTGTTTCATGAAGTTTGAAATTTTAACACATTTTTCATGAAAATAAGAGAAATTACACAGTAAAACTCTTTAACAACATTAAACTTATTTAACTTATTTTTTAAAAAAATTATATTAATAAAAATATATAAAATCAATTAAACATATGTCAACTAGGATTGTTTTTGTAACTAAACTCATTGGATCGGTGGTAATTTGTAACAAAAATATTTATAGGTGGAAATCTTAAACTCGAAGTAACTTAGGGGATAGTTTATGCAGTTATCCCAAATTGATTTAATATGTCAGTACAACTTAGTAATACTCCTATTACCATTCTTGAGACAGGAAAAAAAAAATATACGAACAGATGCATAGAAATACTCCTATTACCATTCGTAATCATTGCGGTCGGAATATCAAAGCGACTACGGAAAGGTGCCAATCTGCTTGTATTTTGGCCTGAGTAAAAGAAGAGTCAACGAGGAAATTTAACCTCCTGTCGACCAGGGTAGAAATCGGGATCCGTGCCCCAGCGGTAAACCAAAATTTGAACCACTGTGAACCCTATCCTCCTTCCCCGATATACAGCAGCTGCCTCTCCTTGCTGAGTTCCCATTTCTCTCATTCCCCACCTGCAAACCCTAGACCACCAAATCCTCCCAGCCTCCCAGAGCCGCCGCCATCATGGCCAACCTTCCTTGCAACAACGATGGCATGTGTATGGTCTGCAGCGCCGCCGCCATTCCCGAAGACGAGCTCTCCACTGCTTCACCTGCACAACGCCATGGCACCCGCCGTGCCTCTCCAACCCGCCTGCCCTCGCCGACGTCCCCCGTTGGAGCTGCCCGGACTGCTCCGGCAGCGAAGGCCCCGCTGAGCCAGCCGCTGCTGGTGCCGGGGGCGAGCTCGTCGCCGCCATCCGCGCAATCCAGGCGGATGAAACCCTATCCGAGCAGGAGAAGGCACGGCGCCGCCAGGCCCTCCTTGGCGGCTCTGCCACCGCCGGTGCAGACGAGGACGACGTGGGACGCGACGTCTCTGACATCGTTCTCGAGGAATTCACATGCGTCATTTGCTTGAATCTGCCAGAGAAACCAGTCACCGTGAGTTCGTATAGCCTCGATCTCTTCGTGTTTCCCCTGATACTGTGTGTTGTTCTCCATTTCTTGCAGCATTTCATCGACACCACGTACTCATCTCTTCCTCCGACGTATCTCCTTTACTCTTCTCTAGTTTTTATTCCCGACATTCGATATGGGGTCATATCATATATATTTCCAGGGATCTATGTTCCTCCGTTACGATCTCGAACAACACCATACTTTTATTGTTTAGATCTAACGAGTTTTAGACAAAAGAATATGAGTTATCATCCCAGCTTAGATCGGCGTGATACAATGTGCTAAGCGGTCAAGACATGGTAGGACACTGCTGCTAAAGATCCAGCATGTGGAATCCTGATTTGTTTCTCACTAACTTCTTCTGATCGAGCTGGTGGAATTTGCTTCATTCCGTGTGCTATTATTATCTGTATGTGAGTTTCCATTTGCAGTTTCACTGGATCCTTGTATTGATCCACGCTGCTTAGATTATACAGATAATTCCTTGCCTTGGGAGCTAGAGTTTATTTTCCTGTTTATTCTTCTATCCAGATTAGAGTGCTTTAGAATTCTTATTTATATTGTCGTGACAAGCAGTATCACATTCTCTGTTATTAATAGCTGGGTTGGCATCACCCCCTCGCACTATGCATGACATTCGAATGCGAAACTTCTTCACATATGAATCATATCATTTCTGACAATATTGATCTAAAACCTATCAACTCATTCTCTTTATTTCCGCTTTGCTTCCAGTTTCCCAGTGCTCGTACAAGGTTTAGGGCAAGGCCACCGACTTAAATGGTCATTTTGCAGAGTCATTACCTTATGATATGTCTTTGTGATTTTATTTTAATCTTATGTTGTTTCTCGTTGCTTGGATTTGCACAAATCGCTGCCTTGTGTCCTAGAGATGTTTTTGATTGTATTAATAATCTGACGTACCTTCATGGAAATAAAGCATCATGATTCTTAATAAAAAAGTATTATGATCATATTTGTTTGAAGGGCCATGTGTTTCTAAGTTCTTGCTGGTGCTTCCCCCTACAACAAGGTCTGTAATTCTTTAGAAAATGTATTTATCATAGTTACAGGCTACAACAACATAGAGTTTTTTTTTTTTTTTGCTGTCGAGTAGCCACCTTTTTCTACCATGCTGGATTTTGTAAATGAGTGCAGCCACTTATCCAATCCATTAATTATTTTTTTGTGAAATACCCTAGTTTCTCTTTTTCTGTATATACATATAGTGATGTTATCCTTTGCCATTTCTAAAACTGTAGATTATGATGCAATGACTGTTGTAGTGAATTACTTAATTCCTACCTTACAAATAAGCTTCATAATCTAAATATTGTTCATATATAATCTAATAAGAGTCCCATAATTCTTCTTCGAGTGGTTACATTGACGACCATGCCTGATGAAGATACTGACAGTTTGGCACCATATTTCTTGTGTGCTCATTATGACTGATGATATGCTTGTGGATACGCTATTTGGTACTTGTAGGGTCATTCTACTTTCAGTTTCTGGTCACATTGCGTACAATTTAATTGACTGTCAATATCAATTGAATAAATATGTCATATCTCCTGCTACTCCACCTTGAGGACTGTGGTATTTACTTTCTTTCTTTATTATATATGCTGCCATTATCTTAGTTTTACAATCAGCAGCCTGTGATGTTGAGAATATAAATAACCACATTTTCAAAAAATTATCCCCTTCGGTGTAGTAATACAACGTTTATTATGTGCTTAATAGCTAATATATGGTCTTACAATAAAAATATTTCAGTAAGTAAAATTTTTTATTGGTAATTTGTTGTTCCTCACGAGGCTGCAAACTTTTCTTGTAGGTTAAAGCATTTTTCTTTTGCCGTTATTTAAACAAAGGTCACCTTTGCACTTCCACCACATTCATTTCAAAGTCATGACTCGTAAACATATGAATGCATACATTTTTTCTGATACGCAACTGCAACACTCTTGCTCTCTTTACTTTACTCTTTTTATGTTATGCTTCATTCCATGTCTTTTGTTTCTTTGTCTATTCACTTTAGTTATTATCCCCATAACAACTTCTATATCAGCCAGAGATATTTTCCATGTCATTTCTAATAATCATACTTTACCTGTGCAGACACCATGTGGCCATAACTTCTGCTTTACATGCTTCCAGAAGTGGAGCAAGAATCCAAAAATAGAATGCGGGAAATGTCGGGCAAAGATCCCATTAGAAATGGCGCAACATCCAAGAATCAACTATACAATAGTTAAAGCTATCAGTAAAGCCAAGTATGCAAAGAATGCAAGCTCAGCTGGCTCAGCAGCTCCATACTACTGTATGCGCAATGACGATAGACCTGATAAGGCATTTACAACGGATAGGGCGAAGAAGGCTGGAAATGCAAATGCTTCAAGTGGCCGGATCTTTGTAACAGTCACACCGGACCACTTTGGCCCCATCCTTGCAGAACACGACCCCGGAAGGAACATTGGTGTTAGAGTTGGGGAAACATGGAAATACCGACTTGAATGCCGGCAGTGGGGTGTTCATTTACCTCTTGTAGCTGGAATCGCTGGCCAGGCCGCTTATGGTGCACAGTCAGTAGTAATATCAGGAGGATACGAAGATGACGAAGACCATGGGGAGTGGTTTCTTTACACTGGAAGGTTTACAATTTGACTTCTCGCAATTCATGCATTTGTTCCCCTTGAATAGTTTCTTTAGTTGTTCCACCTTATTAAGATATTATTGACTCAATCAGAAAGAGTATATGCAAAGTAACATCTATCCATGCAGTGGTGGGAAAGATCTAACTGGGAATAAGCGAACAAACAAGCATCACTCAAGTGACCAAGAATTTGAGAGGCAGAATGCTGCGTTGCTCCATAGTTGTCTAAAGGGATACCCTGTCCGTGTTGTACGGTATATTATTTCATCATGCTTACGCTCAAGAAATTTTATTTGTTTAAATAGATCTTTTTAGTGGGGACTGCTTCTGTACTTTTTTTCAAATATACGACCATACTATAGTTCAACAATGTGAATAATTTATTTGGTTACTATTGTTTTCCTTTTATAGTTATGTATTAGTGTCGTGCATAGTTAAAATATAGTTACTATTTGCTATTTTTGACAATCTATAGTGTGCTTTGGACCTTGTTGATTGCTTCTTATTTATTGTCTCACTACATTTTCTTGATTAATAGGTCATGCAATGCAGACCGATCTTCATTTGCTCCTGATAAAGGTCTCCGGTATGATGGAATTTATAGAATTGAGAAATGTTGGAGAAAGATTAGTTTCCAGGTAATGTATGCTCCCGTAAAAATATAGCAGTTTAGATATAGCGTTATATACCATGCATCTGGTTAATAGTAGAGAGACAATTGAATTTATGGAAACATATTTAAATTCTCACCCGCCAATTTTGCATAGGGTAATTTCAAGGTCTGCCGGTTTCTCTTTGTACGATGTGATAATGAACCAGCTCCATGGACTAGGTTGGACACGATACTTTTGTTTATTTTGGTGATTAGTCGATAATACCTGATCTAAAAATCTAGGGCATTCGTCCCAATGACATTGTGTGATTTTATTGTTTCTAAGCGAGGAACATGGTGACCGACCAGGGCCATTGCCCAACATTAATAAGGAGCTGCAAAGTGCAACTGATATTGAAGGCAGGAAGGAACGTCCTTCTTGGGACTATGATGTATGTTCGTTGGTTCTTCTCCTTATTATGTTAATTAACTATATTTTGAATAGTTTATATTTACTATAATAGGATAAAGAAGGTTGGAAATGGATGGTGCCCCCACCAGTCAGCAGGAAGAAGCTAGCTGTGAATCCTGAGACTAAAAAGAAATTACAGAAGACATCAAGACATCAGCCCATGTCCATGACTGAAATGCTCAAAGGTTCTCTTCTGCTTTCTCCAATCTAAAGTTCATTTGCAATATTATGATTGCATCTTCATAAAACTTGGAAAGCTATTATATGGAGACTCTTCAAATCGTACATGTTTCCTTCTGCTGCAGTATTTGCTTGTCCCATCTGTCAGAATATCATTAAAGAACCGGTTACCACTCCCTGTGCTCATAACTTTTGCAAGACGTGCTTGCTTGGGTCATATGATAGCAAATCTTTTACGAGGGAAAGAAGCCGTGGTGGTCGAACTCTAAGGCCTCAGAAGATTGTGAAGAAGTGCCCAACCTGCACGACCGACATTTGTGAATTTTTAGTGAACCCACAGGTAATATATTGTACATAGGCTTGTTATAACTTAACTTCAATATATTTGTTGAGCCTAATGTTTTGTGATGTTCTCCTTTTAGGTCAACTGTGATTTGATGCATGCGATTGAGTCTCTACAGCAGGAGGCTGCTGAAAATGACACAAAGGTGGCTTTAGATGGTAGTAGTGACTCCGAAGAATTTTGTTATGATGCTTTAAATAAAATCGGTGGAGCTTTTGTGAGGGATGAGGAAAAGTATTGCCCCAACGATGGCTCAGATGGTGATGGTGATGCATCTATAAAAAATGTTGAAATCAAGGAGGAAGCTATGCAGATTGTAAAGCGGAAATTATTTACTGAAAAAGAAAAAGAAGATAATATGATGACAAGTAGTGACAAAAGGATGAAGACCAGTATTGTGGTGAAAGAGACTGATGATGGTTCGCAGGTGGTGGAATCATACGGCATTGGAGGACAGTGAGACAGACATGCATAGGCAAAAGATCCATTTTCAAGGATGTTGTAATTTTACTCGGCAGTTTTATTTCTTCTATGTGACTGTTCATTGCCATTCCATTATGCTAGAACTGGACTTCGTTTAGTTCTTTCGTTTGTGAGGGAAACCTATTTGAATTACCTATTTCGTGATTTGTTGAAAACTTTCAAACAACAAAGTACTTGTTCTGTTGGACTATATATGTTTATCTGTTTGCTGTAATGTTTCTAGCTAGTTGCTGCAAAAATTGGACTAGATACTAATTATTTTATTTTCACTTCATTCAACACAGGGTCATGACGATGGTAGCAGTTTCGCTGTTCCACCTTTGCCGCTGCCACTCTCATCACAGGCCACCTCCTTCCTCTCGTGCGCGCATCCACTGCCGCTTCCTCGATACTTGCATCGCCGCCACCCTGAACTAGGTTGTGGGGGTGTTTGATTTCTGTGACACCCCTACTGACATACTAGAGTCATCCCCACATGAAAAAGAGCCTAGGATAAAAATTTGAACAGAAATTGATCAAATTTGAAAGCAATTTAAGCAAATTTGAATATCACTTGAACTACAAGTCCAAAGTTTTCAACATGACTTATACCCACAAAAAATATATGTTGTATCTAATGATGAAATAGAATTTTGAGCAATATAGTAGATTTTTATTCCAAGTGTAAGTGCCCTAAATAAATGTACTAAATATTAAAAACTACCCATCTTTACAAAATTTATATTCAAATTCAAATGACAACTATTGACCATTATTATTTTTATAAAATAGAGTACATAATGATGAATACGCACATATTTTTAGATTTTACATAGGGTTTATATTTTTAAACATATGAAATTATTAAGACAATGCTACTTCGAAAACCAACAAAGAAAAATGGTGCGGGTCCCACATGTCAGCCTCGCCCAGGTGTTCTTCCTCCCGTGCGGGCCCGAGCTCCCGGCGCCTCGTCGCCTCGTGGCGATCGTACGTCGGCGGTGGATGCTTTTGGTCAGCCTGACCGTCACGCACCCGAGCCCCCCCCCCCCCCTAACCATTTCGGTTTTCCCCCACACTTTTTCCTCCTCGAGGTCCCAAATCCACCGCCGCCACTACCTCCATTTTTGCTGGCTGGATCTTGTGGCACGGCCGCTCCAGCACTCCTCGACGTGGATCCGCCGGCTCAACGCGTGCGCCTCGCCCCCCCCCCCCCCCCCCCCCCCCCGATTCCACCCCTCGCCGGCCCGCGAGATGCCTCCATTTGCCCTCAAGAAATCGAAGACCAGCGACCCATCCCCCACCTCTGTCGCTCGCCACTGGCCGCTCCGGTGAGTTCCGTCTCCCGCCGACCCTGCTCCTGAGTTCTCCTTCTCGCTTGCTTCCCGGTGTTGTGGCTCCCGTCACGCGCGGTCGCCATGGAACCCACTCCGGTGGCGGCGGCGCCCGGCTCCGGTGGGCGCCGGCGGTACCCCACCATGGGCCACACGGTCCGGATCCAGTGTGGCCACGCCTGGATCTGGCCCCTTTCGCGCCGCGGCCCCTCGTGTGGCCCGGATCTGATTGGCCGGGGCGATTTGTATTTTTCCTTCGTTTATTTATTCCAGAAATTACTAGCAAACTTGTAAAATGCATAACTAATTCGTTATTAGGTATTTTGAGATCAAACAAAATTCTCTGTGCTCCTCTGACCATGTACTATTGCAAAAAAATATCAAACCCTCTTGCATGTTAGTTTTATTATCAGAACTAAATTAATTGGGCAACACACTAAATAATTCATAAGTAATTTTCTATAATTGACAAATTAATGAAACTTGGTATTTAATTCTAGTTTGTCATGCATAAACATCCTGCAAAGTGAAAAGTGATAGTTCTCTGTATTTTAGTTGTAGTTTATTTCTTATCGTTTTCATTGTTTTAATTAGTTAAAATTATTAACCCCATGCATGTCAATGAAACTTGGACCATAATTCGCTCCTGGCATGTCCTAGTTACAGTAAATCATCCATGTGCATTTGATTTGCAGAACAATGCTAAAATAATTAATTGTCTTGTAGCTCTATTATTCCACTTGGCACTATAGTTTAATTCCGATATTTTGTTTTGGCTGTTATTTGTTTCATATCAAACATCATATAAGCTGAAGGTAATGCCTTGACTAGTACACCTTAGTAATATACACTTTGCACCTTTTGTTTTGTTATCGCACCCACACCATACTTTTATACAATGTCATCAACGATAAGTTACTGGAATCCATGAAGGAAATTCACCAACTAAATCTACCCTATACCTCTACCTTAGATGGTGCATGTACTGAACTAATCGACCCCCCGTTCACTTCTACATAAAATATTGTTGTTTTAACGTATTCGTTGAGGAAGTGCCACGAATCAAATATGGTTCTGATGTATTGCATCATTCATATCATGTAGATCACGAGGTGAACCACGTGGAGACGGGACAGGAGCAGGAGCCAGAAGGTCCCGTTGGTGTTTCGACTAACCAGGAGCAGGACCAAGGCAAGCCCCGGTGCATCCCACCAAGTTTTACATTTTTGTTTTCACATTAGTTAGGGATGTAGGCTTGTCTGTGCATTAAGTTTATACAAGTTGTTTGAAAATCTAGTATTACAGTAGGTTCCCTTTACCCGATGATAGCCTCAGGATGGTAGTCGCTCTGCTTAATTTAGGACAACTATTTGTCGAGTGGTATGGAGACCACTCGTAGAACAGGAAATATTATCACCGGGGAATGATAGTGACTGAAGAAAAGTTTGGATGGGATAACAATGAAGATCGGACGGGCAACTAGGTGGAAAGGGAAGGGCAGCTTGTCTTCAAGGAGGTAGTCCTGTCCGAATCACCTAAGGCTATGCATCGTGTTCGGTACTTTGGGATCAAGTTTGAACAGTACCAAATGCATGCTAGTGATATGAGCACTAGTAAACCAACGTAGCTTGATTCCTGCAGTGGTTGGACGATACCCCACTCTTCTTTTGGTGATGAAGATGGTTATGGTGGAATGTGGGTATGTGTTGGAAGGGAGAGTGCATGGGCTACCCATGGATGGCTTCGACGGGAGCATCGCATGGGGTGACGTGTACTCGGTAAAAGTGGGACCTAGATCGATCCTGTTGTATCTCGTGAAAGGTTGTCGTACGTGACTCCTCGGAGTATGCGTGCGCCATGTATTTGGGTTTCTCCTGTAGGATGTAAATCGATTCGAGTCGCTGCCCCTCACAGTAACGAGTACCACTTGATCGCTGCTCCGGAACATTGATGGAAGCCATTAATATGATGGATGGGTTCAATACTGCTGTATGGAATTGTTCTAATTGTATTGCAACCATGATTGTTGTAGTTTTAGTGCAAACTAAATTTATTATTCTGTATGGCAACTTAACTTGATGCTAAAACTTGAAAAACAAGGATCCACTCTTAGACTGGCTTTTTGGCAACAATAACCCTAACTTAGCCTGTGCATGTCTAGGAGTCGGCTGTAGATGGCCATTTTGACGGTTCAGTCTTGCTAAGTAAATTAGTTACTCAGAACATAGCTCTTTGTAGTTTTTCAGATGATCAGGGTGGCTAGTTTCTCGACTTTTGAAATGTCGAGTTGGAACCCTGCAGTCCATAGGAGGAGTACCTTGTTGCTTGTTGGTACAGTGTCGTGGGTATGACACTCATCAAGACCGGATTTACTTCTTTGTATCATCGTGAGAGCACGATGAATCTTAAGTATTTCATCGAACCATTTTATTTACTATTGAACTATTTCACTTCCGCACTTTTAAAACTCTGATTTGTATCTTAAATTTAGATTTATGTAAAACTTAGTACTCTATCTATCTTCTTGCTACAACTATATTATTTTGTTATGTGTTGTACTATTGGGTATCACAGCGCGTGTCATCACCCGAGAAAGATCCTGGAACGGAATCGTCTCCGTGGTCTTCCCCGCACTTCACACAAGTTTGACTCTATATGGGAGATTGTTGATCGGCTAACTAAAGTTACACACTTCATTCCCGTATCGACATGGTACACAACAGAGAGATATGCACAATTGTATATAGATCGGATCCTATGCTTACACGGAGTGCCCAAGACAATAGTATCTGACAGAGGCTCTTAGTTTGTGAGACGCTTTTGGGAAAAGCTACACGAGTCGCTGGGCACCAAGTTAATTCGAGGTTCTGCGTACCACCCCCAAACAGATGGTCAAACGGAAAGGGTGAACCAAATATTAGAAGACATGTTGAGAGCATATGTCTTGAATCATAGCAAAAAGTGGGATGAATGCTTACCCTTGGCGGAATTTGCATACAACAACAATTACCAAGAAAGTATCAAAATGGCACCATTTGAGGCTCTATATGGTCGTTGTTGCCGCACACCATTGAGTTGGTCAGAATCAGGGGAGAGAGTAATATTTGGCCCGAAAATAGTGCAACAAGCTGAGGAGAAAGTACTGGAAATCCAATCAAACCTACGAGCAGCAAAATCCAGGCAGAAGAGTTATGCGGATAAGATACGTCACACACTGGAATTCAGATCCAGAGATATGGTCTATCTCTGATTGTGACCAACCAAAGGTATACAACGATTTGGGATTCGCGGGAAGTTAGCACCCTGTTATATTGGCCCCTATCCAATCATTGCAAGATGTGGGCCTATAGCCTACAAACTCCAACTGCCAGCAGAACTTGCTGGAGTGCATGACACATTCCATGTGTCCAAACTCAAGAACTGCTTAAAGACACCAGTAGACATTCCCTTGGAGAGCAATGAACAACTACAACCCGACCTGACGTATTCAGAGCGTCCGGTGATGGTGCTAGACGAGAAGGAACGAGTTACTCACAAGAAGACGCTCAAGTGCTACAAGGTTCAATGGAGCAACCACACCGCAAAGGAGGCTACCTAGGAGACTGAAGAGTTCCTACAAAGCCACTACCCCCAGTTCCTACGTCACCACCTAGGTAAATCGTTATAACACCCCTTAATCTCAGGACGAGATTTCTTTAAGGGGGGAGGACTGTGACACCCCTACTTACATACTAGAGTCATCCCCACATGAAAAAGAGCCTAGGACAAAAATTTGAATGTCACTTGAACTACAAGTCCAAAGTTTTCAACAAGACTTATACCCACCAAAAATATATATTGTATCTAATGATGAAATAGAATTTTGAGCAATATAGTAGATTTATATTCCAAGTGTAAGTGCCCCAAATAAATGTCCTAAATATTGAAAACTACCCATCTTTACAAAATTTATATTCAAATTCAAATGACAACTATTGACCATTATTATTTTTATAAAATAGAGTACATCAGGATGAATACGCACATATTTTTAGATTTTCCATAGGTTTTATATTTTTAAACATATGAAATTATTAAGACAATGCTACTTCAAAATCCAACGAAAAAGAAAAATGGTGCGGGTCCCACATGTCAGCCTCACCCAGGTGTTCTTCTTCCCGTGCGGGCCTGATCTCCCGACGCCTCGTCGCCGCCTGGCGACCGTACGCTGGCGGTGGGCGCATTTGGTCGGCCCGACCGCACCGCACCCGAGGCCGCCCCCCACCCCCCCCCCCCCCCATTTCGGTTTTCCCCCACACTCTTTCCCCCTCGAGGTCCAAATCCACCGTTGCTGCCACCTCCATTTTCACCGGCTGGAGCTCGTGGAACGGCCGCTCCAACACCCCTCGACGCGGATCCGCCGGCTCAACGCGTGCGTCTCGCCCTCCTCCCCCGATTCCACCCCTCGCCGGCACGCGAGACGCCTCCATTTGCCCTCAAGAAATCAAAGACCGGCGACCCATCCCCCACCTCCGCCGCTCGCCGCCAGCCGCTCCGGTGAGCTCCGTCTCTAGCCGACCCCGCTCCTAAGTTCTCCTTCTCTCTTGCTTCCCGGCGGTGTGGCTCCCATCGCGCGCGGTCGCCGTGGAACCTGCTCCGGCGGCGGCGCCGCCCGGCTTCGGTGGGCACCGGCGGTGCCCCACCATGGGCCGCACGGTCCGGATCTGGCCCCTTTTGCGCCGCGGCCCCCCGTGTGGCCCGGATCTGATTGGTCGGGGCGATTCTATTTTTCCTTCGGTTTATTTATTCCAGAAATTACTAGCAAACTTGTAAAATATATAACTAATTCGTTTTAAGTATTTTGAGATCAAACAAAATTTTTTGTGCTCCTCTGACCATGTACTATTGGGGAAAAATATCAAACCCTCTTGTATGTTAGTATTGTTATCAGAAGTAAATTAATTGGGCAACACACTAAATAATTCATAAGTAATTTTCTGTAATTGATAAATTAATGAAACTTGGTGTTTAATTCTAGTTTGTCATGCATAAACATCCTGCAAAGTGAAAAGTGATAGTTCTCTGTATTTTAGTCCTAATTTATTTATCATCGTTTTCATTGTTTTAATTAGTTAAAATTATTAAAACCATGCATGTCAATAAAACTTGGACCATAATTCGCCCCTGGCATGTCGTAGTTACAATAAATCATCCATGTGCATTTGATTTTCAGAACAATACTAAAATAATTAATTATCTTATAGCTCTATTATTCCACTTGGCACTATAGTTCAATTCCGATATTTTGTTTTGGCTGTTATTTGTTTCATATCAAACATCATATAAGCTGAAGGTAATGCCTTGACCAGTACACCTTAGTAATGTACACTTTGCACCTTTTGTTGTTATCACACCCATGCCATACTTTTATACAACGTCATCGCGATAAGTTACTGGAATCCATGAAGAAAATTCATCAACTAAATCCACCCTATACTTCTACCTTATATGGTGCATGTACTGAACTAATCGACCCCCCGTTCACTTCTACATATAATATTGATGTTTTAACGTATTTGTTGAGGAAGTGCCATGAATCGAATATGGTTCTCATGCATTATGTCATTCGCATCATGTAGATCACGAGGTGAACCACGTGGAGACAGAACAGGAGCAGGAGCCAGAAGGTCCCGGTGATGTTTCGACTAACCAGAAGCAGGACCAAGACAAGCCCCGGTGCATCCCACCAAATTTTATATTTTTATTTTCACATTAGTTAGGAATGTAGGCTTGTTTGTGCATTAAGTTTATAGGAGTTGTTTGAAAACCTAGTATTGTAGTAGGTTCCCTTTACCCGATGATAGCCTCAGGACGGTAGTCGCTCTGCTTAATTTAGGACGACTATTTATCGAGTGGTATGGAGATCACTCGTAGAACAGGAAATATTATCACTGGGGAATGATATTGACTGAAAAAAGTTTGGATGGGATAACAATGAAGACCGGACAGGGAAAGTGCATGGGCTACCCATGGATGACTTCGACAGGAGCATCGCATGGGGTGACATGTACTCGGTAAAAATGGGACCCGGATCGACCCTGTTGTATCTCGCGAAAGGTTGTCGTACGTGACTACTCGGAGTGTGCGCGCGCGCTGTGTATTTGGGTTTTTCCTGCAATATGTAAATCGATTCGAGTCGTTGCCCCTTACAGTAACGAGTATGACTTGATCGCTGCTCCGGAATATTGATGGAAGCCATTAATATGATGGATGGGTTCAATACTGTTGTATGGAACAATTCTAATTGTATTGTAATCATAATTATTGTAGTGTTAGTGCAAACTAAATTTATTATTCTGTATGGCAACTTAACTTGATGCTAAAACTTGAAAAACAAGGATCCACTCTTAGGCTGGTTTTTAGGCTACAATAATCCTACCTTAGCCTGTGTATGTCTAGGAGTCGGCTGTAGATGGCCATTTTGACGGGTCAGTTTTGCTGAGTAAATTAGTTACTCAGGGCGTAGCTCTTTGTGATTTTTCAGATGATCAGGGTGGCCAGTTTTCCGACTTTTGGAATATCGAGTGGGAACCCTGCAGTCCATAGGAGAAGTACCCTGTTGCTTGCCGGTACAGTGTCGTGGGCACGACACTCATTACGACCGGATCTACTTCTATGTATCGTCGTGAGAGCACGGTGATATCTTAAGTATTTCGTCGAACCATTTTATTTACTATTGAACTATTTCACTTCCGCACTTTTAAAACTCTGATTTATAACTTAAATTCTGATTTATGTAAAACTGTGTACTCTATCTATGTTCTTGTTGCAACTATATTATTTTATCATGTGTTGTACTATTGGGCGTCATAACGCGTGTCGTCACCCGAGAAAGATCCTGGAGCAGAATCGTCTCCATGATAAGGCGGTTCTGTTATAATTTCGTCGTAAATGACTACACTCGTGACTCGAATTGTTGATGCCGTACACCAACGTTGTTTCCCCGGGCCCCAGCCATATGTCGCTTCTTGCAGCCTTGTCTGCGAAGCTAACTGACGCCATGACTGACAGCCGCTAACACATCAGCCTCTCCTAGGACTGATCTAATGATCTGCTTTAATAAAAAAAAAAGTCTGATGATCTCTTGATTCCGAAGTTTTGTGCGTTCCCAATGAGAACTAAAGCAGTCTTTGATCAGACAACTATACAACTCGCCTGGTAATGCTAAGCTTTTTTTTTTTGGATAACATTAAGATAAAAATACTGTGACCAGATAATGTTCTTTTCCAATCTTGAGTTTTATATGCATCACAAATCAACACTACAGTCACTACCACAAAATAGTCCTTTAGCGATGGGTGAAAAGTTACTGTAAGGGTGGGTTTGCCCAACCGCCGCTACGTAATTACAGCTAAAAATCGTAATTTACAACGGTAGACAACCTACAGACCAAACCAACTGCAACTAAAAAGACATCAGTAGCAACGGGTGAAGATGTCACCTATCACTACTCGTCAACACGAAAAAATAAAAAAACCCGCCATCCATGACGCCCTCGCCGGATCTGGCGAGGAAGAGGAGTGGCGGCGCTGGATCTACCGTGGAGGAGAAGGGGCGGCGCTGGATCTTCCGTGGAGGTGGGGCGGCGCTGGCCGATGGGAGGGGGAGACGACGCAAAGGGGAGGAGCTCACTAAGGTGGCCCAGTCGTCGCCACAAGCGAGCCTCCCGCCGCCCGGCCTCCTGTCGCCGCACGCGAGGCCGCGGCAAGGCCTCTCGCCGCCGCACGCCAAATCACGGCCACGAGCGAGCCTCCCGCCCATCCTCATGCCGCCGCACGTGAGTCTGCCACGAGGCCTCCCGCCACCGGATCCCGGCAGCGAGGCCGCCGCACGCCTCCTGCCGCCAGACCTGTACGTCACGAGGCCACCACGCGCCGCCCCTCTGCCGCCGTTTGCCCCTGGCCGCCACGCGCAAACAAAGCTCTATGAGAGATAGGAAGGAAGCGGAGGGAGAGAGAGAGAAGGTGGAGGAAACTCCTCAGTGTGGAGAGATAATAACGAAGAGAGAGAGGGTTGAGGGAAAACACACATCTGTGTCATGCATGTTGATTGGCTGAGAAAAAAAATACCGGATTGCTGACGTGGTGAATATTATTTGTAACGGCGGTTTAGGTTTTCAACTGTAGCTAAAAATATAATTTTTAGCTACGGTTGATATTGTCAATCATCGTTAAAAATCATGGCGATTTTTAACGTCGGTTTATATTTTCAACCACCGCTAAAATAAAATTAGCTATGGTTGATATTGTCAACTGCCGCTAAAAATCATTTGTCCACTATAATGACGGTTGTCTTTATATCCGCTGCTACGTTATTTTAGATGTCGCCGCTATAGGTCCTTTTTGTTGTAGTGAGTAGTGACCTATTTATTCGTTCTACCAATGAATGTTCTAAGTAGAAAACCAACAATTGACATAAAGCGCTCCTTGCAGTGGCAATATGATGACAGTCTGTGCATTTACCTAAGTGATCTCGAGCGACATTTACAGTGGAATATCCTCATCCCTGAAAGCTAATGGTAAAGAGTCAACTGAGAAACAACAGTCACGAGCATTATATAATTCCTTTGAACCCAAATTAAGCCACCTCACAAAACAAGCACAGGCATACAAGGTATAAAATTTGAGCACTTTTACAATGGGCTAGAATTAATATGGACCGTTTATTTCTTTTGATCTAACGGTTTAGATGCACCTATACTACATTGACTTATTAAGTAGTAGGAAGTAGTATTTTGAAGTAATATAAAATATTGAGGACTTTTACGGTATATTTTACTATCAGTAATTACTGGTAGTAATTAGGGAGGATAGTAATATAATTGGGTGATATGTTGAGATATTTACAGAACTGCCACTAAATTGTTTTACACATACTAGCACGTACAGACTCGGATCCGAATAAAGAAAAAAACAAATCTTGCCGCCGCCGGCTCTGGCCTGTGCTGCCGTCGTCCCCTGCCACCAGGTCCACCAGGTCCGGCGCTTTCCCGTCGTCGCTGGCCGAGTGCTATCACACCGTACCGACCCAGGCCCGTGCTGCTGCCCTCGCACCCAGGCCCGTGCTGCTGCTTTCGCACAAGGTCCAGCGCCTGTGCTGCCGCCGTCCCCTGCCACAAGTCCGGCGCTTTCACGTCGTCGCGGCCGAGCGCATCACGCCACACCAACCCAGGCCCGTGCTGCTGCCCCGCTCGTATAAATGGAGGAACTTTGCGCCGCAATGACCAGCCCGTGTCTTGTTTTGGATCCTACGCCACAACGATTTCCTCACGGAGTGGAACAGAGTGAGAGGGACGGAAGGCACAGGTTCCAGCAGCAGAGGTGGTCACGCACGCAGTTCGTTCGTTGATGTGGGGAGGGCACTGTATGGTATGGAGGTCAGACGCGGCACTGCGGCAGTCTCTTATTCTCTCTTCCTGAAAACAGAGATTTGAAGCGACTCATCTACCATTTACTTCCTGAGGAGCGCTCCAAACCGGACGCCCTTCGATTCGCCATGAACCCTACGCCGCCGCCGGGATGAACCTTCAACGAAATAGAATCAAGTCTTTTGTGAGAAGCACAGTCTCTTCAAAAATATTAAAACATTTTTTCAAATTAATAAATATAATTACATCTTTGTTAATTTAATTTTTCTAATATTACCCTAGTAAAATCATTACTACCTATAATTACGGGTAGTACTAGTATTGGGTGGACAACTAATCTGGACCGTTAAATTCGTTTTACCTCCTAATTACTACTAGTAATTACTGGTAGTAAAATGTACTGTAAAACTCCTCAAAATATTAGAGAAGTAATGGCATATTATAATTTTATTGATTTTTTAAATGAAAAGTAACAGTCGTTTTTCGTTGCCTGTCATATGATCATCGTTCTCGCGTCACGGCGACGGACCGGCGATGAGACGGCGCCGCTGGTGAATGCGATTGACGCGCACATGAATGCATTGTCACGACGTCCACGGTCCACGGCGGCGAACGAGTTTAACCCAACGAAAACCTCATGTGCAGCGAAGGCCGAGGACAAGATGGGTTGCGGCTCGTCGGCCAGTGCTGACAAGAAGGCCGACATAACAGGTAGGCGCTCGTGGCGGCGTGCAAGGTGCGAGTGAGTTGGCTGAGTCAATCTCAAAATCGCACATGGAGCTTAGCGGACGAGGCCGTAGCTGCCTAGCTGGGAGTGTGGATTGAACTTGGACATCTCGTCGCCGCCATTGATTCAGCTTTGACTAGCATCGACAAAGAAAAGACTGAACCACGGCACCATATTTCAATGATTGCAATTACTGAGCCACATATATAAACAAGTATTTCTTCTCAACATTGATACATAATCCTTTCTGAATCTTTCCAACGATGCATCCAGAACCTAAACTAGACTGTATAAAGTCTAATGTTGTGCAATATTCTTGCACGAATGGAGACAACCAAGAATAGGCATAGTTCGTCAGAGGGGCGTATGTACAACTCAAACGTTGTTGATGGGCGCCAGAGCTGATTCATCGAGAACGACGAGAACGTCTCAACAACCTCGACGAGCCCTAGTTCATGAGGGATTCACAACAGCGGCGAGTCGTAGATGGCGGGCAAGACAGGAGTGTTTGAAATTCTTATTTTTTTTCCTAGATCGATACCGATTGGAAGCAATGGTAGGAAGTAGGAACCGTAAATTACTAGGTAAATAATTAGTTAACTACGGAGTTGTCCCTGAAAATCAAGGGTCAGATTTTGTTTATACTACTTAGTTGCTTTAAGTAGTATATCCCACCGTAATGGGAGTCTAAAATTTTCAATTCGATCGGAAATTTGTTACCATTGCTAAAATTCAATGACAAAATTGACATGGGAGCAGAAATCCGAAGAAAGGCCACAGTGGGTCATGAATTGAGTATAACTATAGTCTATAATAGACATGTATTTGATGCTTATAATTATAATACCTACATCATGTCTACTGAATATCATGATCGATATGAGTGCAACTGTTGTGGCTGAGTTGCTAATCAATGAAACTACCATATGGAACAGAGAAAAACTGATTTCAAGGAGTAAGATAACCAGCAAATAAAGAAGTCTCACAAGTGCAAGGGTGATGATGCCCTTGACAAAATAGGTGACAAAAGGACCAAGACCATGTTGGGAATAATGTCGCTTAATTGCATACGTTAGCTTTTGTGGTTAGTGGGTCACTGCAAAGGTTAGTTAGCTCTAAATAAGACTGCATGTATTCATACGTTTGGAGTTGTACAGGCTTCATGCATATTTTAATGCGGCAGCTAGTTGAGTGCAGTTTCACGATGAAGTGGTATGCCACTTCATGTTCCCTACATGCCTGAGTATAAATAAAGGAGAATACTGTGAAGCTAGAAGTGAGTACAGCAGCACAAACAAATTGTGTCTCTCTACGTGTCTGAGTTATCTTGGTGTCCAGGTGATAGCGGGTGTGTGTGTGTTCTGAAACCAGCAATGTCAAGTGGCATTAGAGCCAGCAACGACCGGAGCGGCATGTTGGCACCAGTGCACCGGGCGTCGAGGACTCCTGATGGCAGAGGTCATCGCTTGTCGCCGTCACCTCCACCGCGCCGGGCGTGGCACCATGACAATGGTCGACATGACATTGTAGTTCATGAGCGCATCGTGAAGGAGGTCGGAGGATCGACCACATATCCAACGCTCATAAGAACCAACTATGATGATTGGGCAGCGTTGATGAAGATTATGCTGCAGGCCAGGGGCCCGTGGGATGCTGTCGAGTACGGCGACGGCGACTTCAGTGAGGATAGCATGGCTTTAGAGGCCATCATCCAGGCACCACCAGCCATGGTGGGTGCACTGGCCACCAAGCCAAGTACAAAGGTAGCCTGGGATGCTATCCACATACAGTATGTTGGTGTTGTTCGTGTTCGTAAGGCAAAAGTTGAAACATTGCAGCGCGATTTTGACACACTCACATTTCGTGATGGTGAGACGGTCGATGAGTTCACTATAAGAATTCAGGGAATTGCTCACCAGCTCAATGTCCTTGGTGATGCACATGATGAGCCCACTGTTGTGAGGAAATGCTTGCAAGTTGTGCCCAAGAAGTATTCACAGATCGCACTCTCAATTGAGACGCTGCTTGATCTAAATGTTCTATCAATTGAAGAGCTAGGTGGACGTCTCAAGGCAGCTGAGAAACGCTATGGTGGACATGAGGGTTTTAGAAGCTCATCGAACAAGAATTCAGGTGGCAAGCTATTGCTATCTGAAGAAGAGTGGGAGGCACGTCGGAAGCAGCATCATGCTGAAAAGGGCTCGTCTAATGGCTCCAAGGTTGGCGCCAATAATCGCCATCGCAAAAAGCCGCATGCAGGAAAAACGGAAGGCTCCAACAAGCGCAATGATAAGTGTCATAATTGTGGCAAGTTAGGTCATTGGGCTCGTGAATGTCGTAAGCCACAATGTGAGTACAGGGAGAAGGCAAACTTGGCTGAGGCTGTGGAGGATGCATCAGCTTTGTTGATCGCTGAGCATTGTGAATTAGTGCATGTATCTGAAGTTCCAGTCCAACAGGTCTTTCTAAATCAGGAGAAGGTGAGGAAGTTGGGCATGACACATGGTACCTAGACACCGGCACTAGCAATCATATGACCGGCAACCGGTCTATGCTGACATCACTAGATGAGATAGTGCGTGGGACTGTGAGATTTGGTGATGGATCATGAGTGGAGATCCAAGGCAAAGGTGCAGTAATGTTTAAGTGCAAGAACAAGGAGCATCGTGTGCTCACATATGTGTATTATATCCCTGAACTTCGAAGCAATATCATCAGCTTAGGGAAGCTGGATGGAAATGGATGCAAGGTGATGATAGAGGATGGAGAGCTGACGATCTATGATCGTGCGCGTCTTCTACTGGCGCGTGTCCTTCGTTCTACTAATCGCCTCTACATGTTGAAGCTTGATATTACTGAGCCATTATGTTTGCTAACCAAGACAGATGATGAGGCATGGCGATGGCATGCACACTATGGCCATCTTGCATTTTCGTGCATTGCACAATCTCACTGCAAAGAAGATGGTAAATGGCATGCCGCTCATCAATCATGTGGATCAACTTTGTGATGGTTGCATTCTAGCCAAGCAGCATAGGACTCCATTCCCTCCGACGTCAAAGTACCGCGCTGAGCATGGACTAGAACTTGTGCATGGTGACTTGTGCAGCCCTATCAGCCCAACTACTACTAGTGGTAACTAGTATTTCATGTTGATTGTTGATGACTATAGCAGATTTATGTGGGTTGATGTGATACCCCTATCCGGGATATACTATGTTTCCCGTACCAATCCCTAGATCAATAGTTAGTACACACATATAAATGATACAAAGGACGATACAACGATCTTTATTAAGTCCACGCACGGACAATAGAGTCATACAAGTCTTAGATTATAAGCCAAAGAGATGGCTATGCAATCCTCAAAATAAAGAAAATAGTACACGATCCTTATTGAAATCCACAGGCAACTCGAGCATAGGATGCAACCTATTCGTCAAACTCCGACTTCTTCTTCATCATCATCTTCTGAATAATTAATTTAAAACAAGGATTAGTACATAAGGTACTCTACAAGCCCTACCTCTAGCAAGGGCATATACATGCATTTGGGGAGGTGGAAAAGGGATGGGGCTGAGTGTTCAGAGTTTTCGCGGAAAAGCAGGTATGCAGGGGCTCACGACAGAATCAAAGGGGGTTTTGAGGAATGAAAATAGTTTTATAACTTTTGGTTGGTTGGACCTTGGGGAGATTACAATCGATCCCAACAGTTCCCATATTTTAGTTGAGCCTTCTAAGACACAGTCATAACGACTCTGGCACACCTTGCCAACACCATTCACCAAAGACGGGTCTCACAACGCCCACTCATACAATAAGGAAATCTGAGCCCAATGATTTGGTGTGTCATAACCAGTGACAACGGATATCCGAATGATTTAGGGTTAACTCTACAGAGCTTAGTACGTTGTACCTACAGACTATGTGCTTTTAGCTACGGATCACATAACGCTCCCACTTCACCCAGGCACGCCCACAAGTCCTCCATGGATCTCAGGGGTTCCACATCTATGACACTTAGTCATATCACCATACTTATGACACACCATCATATAATCTTGCCAAGTACTGGACTTATCACCACTTGCATCACAACCAACCCCTAACTCCGTTCCTACTTTATCAGGTGATACTTCCTTGTTGCGTAACATAGGTTCTATGTTAGTCCTGCCTATATAGGTTCTATGGTCGTACTAAAAATATCACCAAGTTGAGGTCTTAACGAATGATTCATAAGCGACGGGGCGAGCACTTATCCACGACAGGTGAAATCACACCGAAGACACCATCACCAAGTACTTTACACCAGTACTAAGGAGTCTTGCCCATGACCAAGTCTATCCTACCCAGCTTCACCTCAACATAGTTGGTTTAACACTCATCCGTTCGCACACACACCACCAAACACATTTTGATCCATTTTGTAAAACATTGTAGTGTAAAGGTATGGTGATATCGATCACAGAGTCCTAAGCCTATACTACCAAGGGTGGTGTTATCGTTAGCAAAGCTATAGATAACTTCCTAGGTTTATCAAGATAGTGAGGTAACTTCCTAGGTTTATCAAGATAGTGAGCAAAGCTATAGATAGCTCCTGATATTCGTCTTCAACATATCCACTCTCATGTCCCTCTAGAAGATATTCCTCATCCATATCAAATCGGCCAAAGTCCTCATCTTCTATATTACTTTCTCTAATATAGTTATGAAGTGCCATGCAGGCAAGTATAATTTGACTTTGCTTTGCCATTGGAAAACTTGGCACATTGTACAAAATCCTCCATTTCTCTTTAAGAACAGCAAATGCCCTTTCTACTACATTTCTAAGAGAAGAATGAGCATAATTGAACGTCTCTTTCATACCTCTTGGCATTGTCCCATATCGATACTCCGATAGATGGTACTTTGTTCCCTTGTAAGGTGAAAGGTAACCTGGACGATTAGGGTAGCCAGAGTCCACTAGGTAGAACTTTCCTGTAACAAGTTAACTCATTTGATTAGTTGAGTCCCATGTACTATCACACTTAACAATGATAGCCATTCAGATGAAGAAGAAATCATGTACCTGGTGGTGGATGTGGAAAGGTAGCACTGTATTTGGTTGTAGCATCATTGAACACTCGCATATCATGAACTGATCCAGGCCATCTAGCAAGCACAAATGTAAATCTCATGTCAAAGTCACACATGGCAAGCACATTCTGTGTTGTTTTTCCTTTGCGAGACATATATTGAACCACCTTGTCATTTGGAACAACAACTGGAATATGAGTCCCATCTATTGCTCCTATACAGTTGTTGAAGTGTGGACTAAACCTTGGTTTCTGCAGCCGAGGGTGAATTGTTTTGAATTCAGGGTCATGTGGCTTTATATTGTCAACTGCTAGCTTCAAAACACATTTCAACACTTTAGCACAGTTGCGGTGGACTGTGTCTAATGACCTCCCAAATCTGTTTTCAGCTTGCCTAACTGACTGTGGTGCACCAAGAATCCACAGAAACATGCCCAATGCCTCTAGACTGCTACTCTTTGTACTTGCTATAAGGCCATATGATTAAACCAAGGTATCATGAAGTTGGTAAAACAAAGTCTTATTCATTCTAAACATGTTGTAACAATATTCTGGATCTGACAGGTTTCTAAGGACCCAATCATGACCATTCTCGGGTCCCCTTTTCCTCTTGCTATTGTTATAATGACAGAGGTCATGGTACGTACCATACATCAACATAGCTTCCTGTAACCTCCTTTGTTGCTGCTGTTGAAGTACCATCCAGATCATCATCATCTGTTGTTGCCTTGAAACAAGTTCACCTTCCTGAAACAGAAGCAATGAAAAATTACTATGACAAATAGAATTTAGTAAATAGAATTCAGGAAATAGAATTCAGACAAACAAAAAGGTTCAACAAACAAATACATAGAAATCAAGTTTACTCAACAAAGACACATGTCCAGGTTCAATCAACAAAGACACATATCCAGGTTCACTCAACAAAGACATAACTGAAGTTTACTGAACAAGCACATAGAACACTTAGACCTAGACATAGACTCTACATACTACATCAAGTTTTTCTCCCTGCAATATTTCTTCAAGAATGCCAGCCTTCCTGCTGCTGTCTTGATGTTAAGGAAGAAGCCCCTGCGTTCTGCCTTTTCACAAATGCAGGAAAGAGCATAGAATTCAACACTCTCTTCATCAATTCCGTCTTGCAAAGCCAGCTGGATTGCTTGTTGCGTCTCTACAGTAGCCTTGTCTGGTTTGTTAGTGTTGTTTTCCTTAGTGGAACAGATCATCTCTCTGATCATAGAAGATTGCTCTTCAGCCTGCTTTGAACTAATAGACAGAAAGTCCCTCATAATCTTGATCACTGGACTCTTGCTCTTCTTTACAGGACTTGTCCCTGTGGTGCTTGTACTACTTGCTCTCTTTAGACTACTAGTGCTCACAGGAGTATCTTGAGCATCCTGAAACAAGTCAGCAGCCTCTTCATCTTCATCTGCATCGTCACTAGATTGTCCAGCCACATAGGATGTGGAACCATCAACTGCAACACCTTCAAAAAGCTCTTCCAACATAGGCAGGTAATCTGGAGGACCATGCTTCAATTTCTTCCACTCAGAATGTCCCTGCACATTACAGACAAGTCCTAAGAAAACAATTAACCAAAGAAAAATAGTATCCATGTAAAATTAATACTTTGGAGAAAAATAGGCATAAGGTTGTTATGTGTCTACACCAGTTCCTTTTATTTTATATGGCAGGGCTTACACCAAGGATCAATAACATACAAAATTGCTACATTAGGATATATGAGTGAGATCAGACACTTCAAAATGTTGTTTTCACCCCTGATTGACAGAATTTACACTACCAGTGTACTGAACATCAAATGAGTAGCTATATCTTTTGAACCAAGAGCACACACAGATTCAATTGCAGTTCAATATTAAATTGTAGTTCAACATTAAAGATACAAGCATAGAAACTATACCTTAGTCTTGTCGTCCCACCATTCTTTAGGTGCAATAGGCCAATCGTTCGCATCTCTTCCTAAACCACTTTTAGTACGCAGCCCCTTTATGAAGTTGTACATTCCTTTGAGTTGCCTAATCCTGTTTCCAAATTGCTTCTTATCATGGTGCAAGTTGTTTTCTTCCTTAAACTTCTGTTCAATCATCTTGTACCCTCTATTAGTCATTGTGCCCTTGATGTAGTTACCCAATCTCTTTTGTTCGACAAGCATTTGACACAATGAATAGTTATTTGATTCGCACGACCAATTAGCCTTGTCATATTTCAGCTACATCATGCATGTCAAGAACAAGAGCAACATACAAATCAACCAACAATCTACTGCACGAACTAGCCGAGGGAAAGAACAACAAGTAATTGGTATCTTACACGTACCTGCGTCATCGGAGCCACCTCTTCGACGTCATCGGTGTCCATATTCAGATCGTCACGGCGTCGAACTGCTCCGCGTAGTCCCCTCCCACCACCAGCCGAAGGACCGTCTTGTCTGCCAGGTTCGCGCATGGGGATACGGTCTGCAACGCGCGCCAAGCGGAGGCCCAGCAAGCGTTTGCCGCCTCCTCTGCCAGCTCTAGTTGGGTGAGGAGGAAGGCCGCTGCCGCCGCTGCTTCCTCCAGCCTCGCTTCCTCCGCCGCCACTTCCTCCCACCCAGCTTCCTCATGTCCCACTTCCTCCGCCACCGGGTCGTTGAAGGTAAGCCTGGTACTCCATTAGATGTGGCCACTCATCGGACTCCGAGTTGAGGTCAAGCGCATGACGCGGGGCAGTACCGGAGGTGGGCGGCCAGCTGCTTTGCGCATCGTGGAATGCATTGAAAGAGTGCAGAGGAGAATAAGGATCGGACTGCGAGAACAAGGGATGAAGGCCATCGTCTCCAAAGCCGTCCATCATGTTGAAGCGGCGGAGGAGTCGGGAGGCGGCCTGGCAGCGAGCAGATTGAGGAAAAGCGGCAGCCTTGCAGCAGAGGAGGCGAGAGGCTGATGGATCGACAGAGATGGAGGCAGGCGGAGCAGCGACGAGTCGGAGGAGCCCCGCCGAATCACATGGATGAGCGTGGGGCGGGCGGATCTAGCCGGCGAAGCAGCGGCGGATCGGCGGAGGGAGACGGCGAGGAGGCGGCGGCGGATCGGCGGAGGGAGACGGCGAGGAGGCGGCGGCGGATCGGTGGAGGGAGACGGCGAGGAGGCGGCGGCGGATCAGGGGAGGGAGACGGCGAGGAGGCGGCAGCGGATCGAGGGAGAGAGACGGTGAGGAGGCGGCGGCGGATCGGGGGAGGGAGAGATGAGACAGGAGGTGACGACGGTAGGTAGGGGTAAGATTTTTTTAGCACCATTTAGGGTCAAGTTGGGTGCTAAATATTTTGCCACCTTTTAGCACCTTGTGCTAAAATTTAGCAGCTCTGTTCGGCAGACTATTTGCTAAATTTAGAACTAACATGCTCTTTTAGCACTTTAGCAGGGGGGAAATGAACAACTCCTAAGCAATTGCAAAAATACAAGAAATAATGCATATAAGAAGTAGGATCTAAGTTAGGTGCATTTTCAAAATACTAAGAGTAATCATGATCAAGGAATAAATAAAGCTTTTCTCCTAACGCATCCTCGAAGTCTTGCTCGTAGTCCGGGTCCTCGGGCTTCTACTCCTGGTTCTCATCGTCTGCAGATTGCAAACTACATGTAAGCTATCGCGACATAAAACGACACAAAAACCAAGAGAAAACTAAATGAGGAGAAAACCAGGTGTTGAGGGGCTAGGTGAAGGGTTTCATGGGCTAGGGTTCGAGACAATCATTCCAACGACAGAAGAATCGCCTGAATCGGAGTTACGGTTTGAAAACTAGGGCTTTTGGAAGGTTTAGGGACCTATTTGAAATTTATAGGAAGCTCTAAGAACCTATTTGTAATTATAGAAAATATCAGGGGTTTGGTTGTAAATTTGCAGGGGCTAAAATATAATTATAAAAAAGTTGGGATACTTTTCTGTTATAATATTGAGCTAAAATAGAATTATGTTAAAGTTTAGGGGTCTAAATGCAAAATTACTAGGTTTGTGTATTTCTAGAATTTCCTGGAACTATTTTTGTATGGGAAAAGCGGTGGAATAGTGCATAGGTTTCGTGAGCCGTGGATCAGAGGCGGTCCACGAGTCCAGGGTGGACCGGGTTATTGCGGGTCGTCGATCTGGATGTGGGTGGCTCTGATTTAAAATAGTGAAGGGGTACACGGCTTCTAATCCTGGCATTGGTGGCTTGATGGACGGCTGCTAGGCAGGCAGCGGCAGCACACGGCGGTCGGAGGGGGAGACGGCGGTGGCGCCATTGCCGAGCTTGCCGCTAGGGGTGCTCTGGTGGTCCTAGCTCGAAACGGCTAGCCTTAGGCGGGAGAGGGGAACGAGCCGCGCTCGCTTGAGGTGAGTGTGAGGGTGTTTGAGGCTCGTATTGCCTCTCGGCTAGGGTTGGCTCGGAGGCGGAGAGAGAGAGGAAGGTGGTCTTGCACTTACTCTGTCCGGCGGTGGGCAACGGTGAGGGGATAGTGGGGCGAGACTAGGCTATTTATAGGTAGGAGGGCGGGTAGCATGTAAGGCAGCGGTGGGCTGCCACCAACTGGCTATAGTCGCCATAAATGGTGAGCAATTCATGGCCGGACTGGCTGGCTGACGGGGCAAGCGAGCAGTGATGGGTTAGGGGGAAGTGACCGCTCTTTGCCACGCGAGGCCAACGGCTAGGCGATGGAGCCAGGGAGAGGTCAAATCACGAGGGAGCTGGGGGCGTCGCGTTCGTCTCCTGTGTGATGGCGTCATGGCACGGTTTAGAGCTACGAGACTCATCGCTGGACTCATCGCGACAGGGGTTAGGGTGCTCGCGGGCCAACGAGAGTAATGGCGATTGTGTTGTCATGCGTCGGTGCGATGGGGGCTGGTGGCGACGGGGCTGTGGTGCGCAACAGGGAGAAAGAAGGGAAGCAGAGGCGGGGGGGGGGGGAGCGAGCTAGGCCGAGCGGCGCGCGGGAGAGGGGGTTGGGCCGGGAAGAGGAGAGGGGAAGGGGGAGGCTGCCCGAGCTGGAGAAGGGAAGGGGATTCGGGCCGAGGGGGGGAAGGAGAGTGGTGGCCCAAAGGAGAAGGAGAGGGTTTTCTAATTTCTGGGTTTTTTTTCTCTCAAATCAAAGTGATATCAAACAAACAAATATCAAAGAAAAGATTTAAATAAAATTCAAGAAGGAAAAGAGTCAATCACTTTGTCATGTTCCAAATTTTAGGATTTTAAAATTGGTTGTCTCTAAGTTTATTTAAGATTCATTTTTCCTTTTTTTTCCAAATTGGTTTTCTTTCAAAATAATTAAAATGATCTATGAGGTATATTTTAAATGACAAATTTTTTAGGGTCTCACATTTGAGCTGCTGCGTACAAAGGATGAAGCCTTGATGTTCTTGCACAAGATCAAGGCTCTAGCTGAAAATGAGTGTGACCTCAATATCAAGACATTTTGAACAGATCGTGGTGGGGAGTTTTATTCCATCGAGTTTAGTGCTTGGTGTGATGAGCAAGGTATCAAGCAGCACACAACAGCCCCCTACTCCCGACAGCAAAATGGGCATCATCGAAACCAGACTGTTGTTGAGATGGTTTGTGCACTACTCAAGAGCATGAAGGTTCCAGCCATATTTTGGGTTGAAGCTGTGAAGACACGTGCACATTCTAAACCGTTCACCCACACGAAGTCTAGAAGGGAAGACTCCGTATGAGGCATGACACAAGAGGCGACCAAATGTGTCATACTTTCAAACATTTGGATGTGTTGCTCATGTGAAGAATGTCGGCCCTGGTGTCACTAAGCTTTCCGATCATTCAACGCCGATGATATTTGTTGGCTATGAGGAAAGCTTATCGTGTCTATGATCAAAATGCAAGGAAATTGCATGTTAGACGTGATGTGATTTTTGAGGAGGACAAGCACATGTGCTGATCAAACTCAACTCATACTGGGCTAGACACATTCACTGTAGAGTACACTACTACATATATAAGTGGTAATGAAGGTAACAACATGAGTCCATCATCTTCGGCAAGTTCGAGAACTGTGGAAGCACAGCATGTGGAGCCACAAACTCCAGCTGCTCCAGTGACAACTATGACTAGCGGTGTCGAGTGGGTCACTCCGCCAACTGGAGCTTCACATGATTCAGAAGGTGTGCCACTGCGCTACCGTAGCCTAAACGATATCTATGATCACACGACCCAACAGGAGCTCGAGTATAGTGGCCTCTGCATGTTCACTGCCGACGAACTGATGAATGTTGAACAGGCACTCAAGGAGTCTTTCTGGACGAAGGCGATGGAGGAGGAGATGTGCTGCATTGTTGATAATGACACTTGGGAGTATGCCATGCTCCCAGCTGGGCAACGTGCCATCGGCCTCAAGTGGATTTACAAGGTGAAGAAGGCTTCGGAGGGTAAGGTAGTGCGCCATACAACACGCCTTATCGTAACGGGATGTGTTCAAAGGCTTTTGCACCAGTTGCACGCATGAAAACAGTGTGCGCAATAGAAGAAAAATGACATTCTACCATGATTATAGAATGACATTTAGTAAAAATGTCGCAGAGCAATCAATTTTACGACGATCCATTCACTTTAATGCAAGGATTTCAAGTGCGTCATAAAAGCCAAACAGAAATCGTCACAAACTAAATAAATGTCATTTTGTGATGAATTATTGTTTATTACGAGAGGCAAATTAAGAACGTCATAATTTTGCGACACTACTAAATTGTCATAACTAAGGATTTTCGTCACAAAAGTTTCTATTACTCCTCAACGATTGCTTTGGTGTGAAAAAAGACGTAACTAATATATGTTCCACAAACTACAGGATGGCCTTCATAATTTATTTGCTTCTTTTTATTCAAATTTGAATTTGAATTCAATGGAAACAAGAAAGACCAAAATTTGAACTCTCTCCGTACTCTGGGCTACCCATCACCACCTATATATCAGTTGTGCTAATGATAAAGCATAGGGGCCTTGTGGTAGTCGATAGTGATCAAATTCACACTAGAGCATCATGCAAATGACAGTGGACACTTTTCCCTACTAGCATCAATAAGCATGTCCAGCTTTTCAAGCTTCTTACCCTGAAAATTCCATGTGTGCTCTTTTTGTGTGTTACTGAAATATGAAAATCAACTGAGAAAAATTAAGCTCCTATTTTAAAATATGAAAATCATATATAGTTTACTTTAAAAATATATGTTGAATTCATGCTGAATAATTGCATGTAATATTTTATTATGTGAAAAAGTATTTTTAAAATCGTGTAGAATTCGTTTTAGTATTTTATTTAGAAATTAGTTATTGGAAACAGAAAACAGAAAAGAGAAAACAAAAAGAAAAACCTTACCTCGGCTGAAACGAAGCCACAGCCCAACTCCCTCCCCCCTTTCTTGTCTTCCTCGCTAGGCCTGCCTCGTCCCAATAGCACGCAGCCAGCCCACTTAGCCGAGCAACTAGACAAACCCACCTTCCTTATTCTCTGTTACCGTTTCCACGCGAAACCGCTCCAAACAAGTTTACGCTTTCGCTGTAGTTTTCTTCTTCCCGTGGCCGACGCGGACTGCTCCGCCTCTCGCCTTCGTGCCGCCTCTAGACGCCGTCTCCGTGTCCCGTACGAGTCCCCTGAACCCCCCCTATAAAACCGCACTCACCTGATGGACTTAACATATGTATTACTACTAGCAAAATACTTATACTTTGTCACGGATCTTTGTTAAAAAAATTTATGGTTAGAATGTTTTTCCTGTAACTGTAAAAGATTTTCAATTAATTAATTTTTTTTATCTTGAGCATTTGTTCTATTTTTATTTTACTTTATCTTTTTTGAGTTTTAAAAAGAATATTTATTATAATAATTTTGAATTGAGTTATTATTGGAATTTTTGTTATTAGTTTCCAACCAAAATATGATGTTAAACCATAGATGATTAATGGTTGTTAGTCTGAAATATCGAATTGAAATCGGAGTCCAATTTAACAAAGGATTAGAAAATGATTCAAAAACGACTCAAACTGATTGGTGAATTATTATAGGATACAAACTGAATATGACAACATTACGGACACATCTATACGAAAAAAGTGGTCTAAATGACCTCACCTCAATTAATAAGTTGTAGAGATTTGATGAAGTTCGGGTTCAAAGAACACTGCAACAGTTTACACTTCTCTTTTTAATTCGAAATTAAAATTTGTAACTTGTATTATTCACTCGTGATAACATCAAATTAGATGGTTCTTTTTTCTATATTTATCTAAAATGAAGCTCTTTCATTCTATGTCATTTGTTTTCTATGTTAGCTATTATTTTTTTGATCTTTTTGTATGTCTTATTTTATTCCAAAAATTATAAAGTGAAAAATTGTTCCTTTTTAAAAAATTATGGATGTAACTTCATATTTTCTAGTATTACGGCAAGGACAAGGGTCGTGTTCAAATGTAAAGTGCATACAAGTTCAATTGTGTTTTGAGATAGATAAATTTTATAGTTTAACTTTAGTTGTATATGAAACTATATGAGAGACTTATTAATTGATGTGAGATCGTCTAGATCATTTTTTTTCGTGTTCAGATATGTCCGTAACGTTGTCGTATTCAGTTTGTATCCTATAATGATTCACCGATCAGTTTGAGTCGTTTTTGAACATTTTTCTAATCCTTTGTTAAATTGGACTCCAATTTCAATTCGATATTTCATACTAACAACAATTAATCATCCATTGCTTTAACATCATATTTTGGATGGAAACTAATAACAAGAATTCCAATAATAACTCACTCCAAAATTATTATAATGAATATTCTTTTTAAAACTAAAAAAGGTAAAGCAAAATAAAAATAGAGCAAATGCTCAAGCCAAAAAAATTGATTAATTGTAAACTTTTTACAGTTATAAAAAAACATTCTAACCATAATTTTTTTAACAAAGACCCGTGGCAACGTACGGGTATTTTGTTATGAAGCTATATGGGAGATGTATCACTTTGTGAGCAATGTATAGTTTCACTTTATTAAACTTATTTGAAATTTTTTTAACAAGTTTATGAATCTAAAATACGATGTCATGTAGATTTGCAGGATTTTTGATCAAATTTTGATTTAATATAATTATTTTATGTTCATACAATAGAA
Source organism: Eleusine indica (assembly GCA_030378355.1). Taxonomy (NCBI): domain Eukaryota; kingdom Viridiplantae; phylum Streptophyta; class Magnoliopsida; order Poales; family Poaceae; genus Eleusine; species Eleusine indica. The sequence continues at coordinate 56,845,196 of CM059494.1, forward strand.
TGATGGATTATTTAGATCACATTCTCAATTTTTTAATCTCTCTCTGTGTGATATGGACCATTGCACAATATTTCAGTCTAAATATAATTTATGTGTTATTTGTTTTATCTTATCTGAGACACATGTAGTTTAATTCGAAATTATTTTGATAAACACGTTAAAATTCATTTAAACTATTCAAAATAGTAAATTATCATCAATTTTTTTAATCATGGATACAACAATGTGTACATATTATATTTAATTTTTAAAATATCTCAGGATACATAAAAATTTTGTGTTTGCATTTTACTCGATAAATATAGTTTAATTAGTTGAAAATAAGAAAGTCCTAAACTACCCCAGATGACCTCCATTCAACCCAAGCTTTTAAATAAGCCACCCCAATCTGACACTTCTTCATCCTGACCCGTTGGATTACTATCCTAATTGAAATATTTCAATTATATGTGATAATTTTGGTTGCGTGTTTTTTCTTTTACAAAAATACCTTAATTAGTTGGAATAAAATAAACTGAAGACTCATGGGCCGAACAAGCTCAATTCAGCCCAAACATTAAAATTGATCAGCCCAACCTAACACAGTGTTGCGCTCTACCGTTGGATCTGCACATCAACGACCGAGATCCTCTGTTGCTCATCTGGCTTCTATATAAACATAAACACTAGCTTTCTATCTCTTTGCCTCCTGTTCACCCAGTGCCCGCTCCCTCTTCCTCTCCCAGTCTCCATCACCTACCGCCTCCAGCTTTACTTAGATCTACGTCGACTTCCTCCTCCCTGCCTCCACCTTATCTTAGATCCGCCTCGACTTCCTGCTCCACGTCTTCACCTTATCTTAGATCTGCCTCGACTTCCTGCTCCCCGCCGCTGCTGATGGTAGAGAAGCAAAGGCGGGCGTGAGGCCCGGCCGCATGGCTAGCGGGCTCCGCATCTGCTCCTCCATGGCCACCGAATCCAAGCTTGAGGTAGTGATGAATCCGAGCCCATACGGATCATATGTCCTAGCCAAACACAAGCAAACAACGGCTAGTCAGTCTCCCAATTGGCAGACCATCCCTCTGGAATGGACATATTCTAGGGAAGGACACCCACGGATAACTCATATGCATCAACATTATTACCTGAAATAAATAAAAACAACAACATGGCAAAGCCTGAGCAACTAAGCTCAATAAGTTTTACCCGACAAATAGTTCACAGAACTGACTCCTAGACATGCATAGGCTCAAAGATGTGTAAGAATAAATTTAATGACAATTGCAGCAGCTAAGTAGTGGATTATTATTTAAAGATTACTATCAATTTATATTAATTATAGAACTACAAATTGTAACAAGCAATCTAAAATTTAAAACAAGTGTAGTAAATAATATATTCAGATTTACTAAAACAACATCAACATTCATACATTCATCATTTTAATCATTATTTGTGAGTTTATTAAACTACGTTGTGACTTAGTGAACAAGCGGTACTTATTACTGCAAGGGATAGTGATTACAATTGATTTACACCAGCCGAGAAAACCCGAAGTACATAGTATACGCATCATTTAAGAACATCTATGACAACTTTTCGTAAAGGCATAATACAAGTCGGTCCGGGTCCAAAGTTCCGAGTGGATAGCCATTCCATGGTACGTCGAGAATCTGACCACTCCTACTAGATCTCATGACCAAGAGTTTGGGTATCGTCCAACATAAATATGACAGTGCTACATCAGTTTACTAGTTCCCGTATAACTAGCATGTACTCGATATAATTCAATACTTGCTCAAAGAGGGCGACAACGAACGGGTCCTAGATCGACACAGACGGGGCTACAGCCTTGCGAGACAAGTCCTTATAGGCACTTGACCTTGCTCTTTCACCTACGGGGCCCGCCCATGTCTCAAATTAATTAGTTAATCATGATATCATTAACATATTTTAGTTATCCATAGTACTAGAAAATATCGTTGATTCCAGAACTAAGCATAACAGTTATTCTATCGAACTATTTGTACCTATATAACATGTCTAATTAAAAATAGGATATATCTAGATAACGCAGATGGGTTTTTATTCAACTCCTAATTAATGCACAAACAACATATACACGTCTAGTGATTTATTTGCTGAAAGTAAAATATTTTAAAGACAAAGGAATGCTTTGGGGCTTGCCTTGGGCTAAGACCACTGTCAGTAGGAGGGTTAGTATCTTCTTATGCCAGAAACTCCGAGGAATCCTTCTGAATATTACCCTTGGGCATGTCATCGTTTCCTATAACAATACCGATATGTCAACATAGACGAATGCATAGAAAATACAACAAAATATGATGCACATGATAAATGAGTCATAACAGATGAAATTTGTTCCTCAACGTTGTTTTCGAAGACATATGCTTCAAAGCATAAAAATTTTAGTAATACAATTTCATGGTACAAGTTTCTTATTGTATTAAACAGGGTTACTAGGGAATGAAGTGCAATTAATTCATTTAGTAAACTAAAAGCATGCTACTAGACACGGGTGACCTACTAATGGTAAATATATGCATGCTCATCACTTTCACCAGGTTTCACAAATATATCATGAGCACAATATTAATAATACATTTAACAAGATTTCTAACTAAATAAATTCTAGTAAAATATGGACAGAAGATATATTCCTATAAAAATTCATGGTGATGCAACATGTTAACTATGATTTTTGTGCCAAGTTCAATCTCTTAAAGTTTACAGAAAATGCGTTAATGCAATTATAAGTATTTTCATGATAAATTCATGCATAAATATCTTGTACAGAAACTAAGAACAATAAAATATATTCTAAACAGAGTATATCAGGAGGAGTCTAAAATAATTTAATTTACAATTTCATCATTTCTATAACTAGGCATATGAATTTATTAAGGTTTGCAACAAATAAACCATACATATAAAAAGTTTTTGCAAACATGTGCAACAATATGCTCAGTCACAAGGAAACCAACATAATTTAGTTTGCTATTTTAGGAGCTTTGAAGCTCAAGATATGGAATTTACATGTTTAAACATTATTCTGGATTTTCATTTAACACTTCGAGTTATTTACAAAACTGCCATCAGTTCATTTGAACTGGGCAGGACGCGCGCGCGGCGGCGCTGGCTGCTGGAATGGCTTTTGGGCTCGTCGCCGAGACCTGCTGACGACGGGACTCGGCCGCGTGCACGCCGGTGCGATGAGCACACAGAAGCGCATGTGCTGAAGGTTTTCCCAAGGTGAAACACTCACCGGAGAGACTCGTCGACGGTAGGTGGCGGAGCAGAGAGGTGCGACGGCGACGTGGAGGTCTAGGGAATGGGCACGACAGTTGGAGAGTAACAGGATACCTCGACGGAGCTCAGTGAAGCTTTGGTTGTAGAGGAGGAGCTTCAATTGGAGTTGTCACCGTGGAGCTCAACGATGGCCGACGGTGGCGGTTGGGGAGAACTTGTTATGCTCGTAAATTGCCGGAGGAATCAAAGCAAGAAGTGGTCAGGGAGTTGCGCAAAGCAGTCAAGAACACCCGAGATCAAGAGTTAGGTGTTGAAGCTCACCAGAGAGTACGTATTACACCATCTCACCGGAATTGTGCCAAGGTGAGGTCATCGGAGAAAAATGAGCAATACTCAACGCTCAGTGGATGGATTGCAATGGGATATGCTCTGGAACTTTAGTTCACTCACAGCCCCTCCATCTTAGTCATGAACTCAAGCTCTCGTGGAGTAGCTAGATGGCACAGTGATCTCTGGTGCAGGGCGGTAATGGCGATGAAGAAACCGAGAGAAGAGATTGAGGCGAGCTGGGCGTGAAGGAGCCGAGGAAACTGCGTGGAGAGACCGAGAAGGGGTCGGGGGAGGATCGAGTTCCGGGTTTTGATCCCCCCCCCCCCCCCTGCAGCGCCGGCCGGGCATGACACGAGGACGCGCGTGTTCTGGCGCGCGGGCGCCAGCGGGCTAAGGAAGAAGAGAAAAGAGAGAGACTGACAGGTGGGTCCCACACCTGGTTTATCTTTTTCTGGATTTATCTCGGCCACATGTTCTAGAATACAATAAAAATAGTTGCTAGCTCCGATTTGAATGGGAAAAATTAGTGCAAAAAGTTTGAAATGTGTAGATCATATTGTGATATGTTTCAAACTTCAATTCAAAATAGTTTGAGCTTTCCATTTATTTGAATATGGTTAAAATTCAAACTTCTATGAATTAATTAGGGTATTTCCTCTCTGAAAAACTCGACCTGCCGGGAAAGAAGCCACCCCGACGACATTATCTAAGGAGAAGAGCCTTCTCATGCAGACCACGAAAATCCCCGAACCCCCTCCCCAGCCATACACAAGGACTCAGCTGTCCGTGTGAGCTATGGCGCGAGTATTTTCTCTCTGACAATACTTTCAAGAAAATTCCTAAAATTATCTCATGACATATCCTATCACATACATTTTTTATAGCACTTTGTTGTATAGCAAAATTTGAAGTTGCTTCACAACCTAGCCACATTCTGTTTATTTCCAAATTTAAATAAATTTGAAATGTTGTCAAAATTGAATGAGGACTTACTAAACCAAAATTAGATGCAATCATGTGATCAAATATGTGTAGTGACACTGGGGGTGTCACAACATGGCTTCTAACTCAGGTATAAGGTTCGGGGCTATAGATCATAGACCGCTAACATCAAAACCACTGCGGTGCTGATCAATAGCTAATTTTACAAATTGTTGTTTCCATTCTTCTTGGCTTTTCTCTTACTGTTCTTTCTTGTGCAACGCAAGCCTCTAGTATTCTATGAATGAATTGACGAAGTCTGCTTTCCAAGTGGCCAACAAAGACACTCCTCGAACCCGCCCTTCATGTTCTTTAGTACCGATTGCCTTTGTAAGCTGATCCTTGTGGTACACAGATGAAAATAGTCCCTCCTCTGTTTGAGCCATGATGGTACCAGTCAAGGCTTGTACTGGATGAGGGTGTGTTCTGGATTCTCTGTGCTCTCCATTTCTAATTGGAATAAAAATCAGATACTAACACTTAGCAAAAATTAGATACTAACATCTTGCTCTCCATCACTTCTATGGATGCACACAACACTCCTCCAATTATAGACATGCAAGGTCCAATGACTAGAGGACCAGGATGGGTTTGGGTTTGAGTGAGCTCGTTCCTACATCCTTCATTATATGTTACTTTTAAGAATAGTTTGTTACCTAATGATTATATTATGATTAGGATCTATTGAGAGGACCAGGAGGTGTTTGGAGAAGAACTTGGGGACATGGAGGACTAGCGAGAACGTGGAAGCCAAGATGGAGGCCCAACTAAAACCGACTTTAAGCCTGTTTCGGGACCTAGGATCAGTCCACACTAAAATGGACGTCCAGGATGCATACAGACTCAGTTTTGGACATTCTACATATGCAGGGAAAGCTAAGGAGAAGCCCTTTCCAATGTCGTCGGTCTTATGTCAAGATTCATCCAGAGTCAACGGAAAATAATTCAAATAAGAGAGGATCCAGAATTTGTCTGTCTGTTTTTTGGCCTTCGGGCTCTGTATTCAGTTGAGCCCAATTAGGGGCACGTTCAGAGGGTCTTGCATGACCCTAGGTCTTCATAAACAGACGCCTCCGCTATATTAGGTTTTGGGTTTTTCTTAGATTAATTCTATATTACAAAATTAACATGGTGTATGATTAATTTGATCTAGCAGGAGAGGTGTTCTATGAATCTACTAGCAATCAACAATAACCATGCTAGTACTACATAATTCATGATCGATGAAAAGAGATCGACAACAAGACCTATCAAGTGTCGAACGGGAACAAAAGATTACTTACAATGGATTCCACTTAGTACAAGAGGCTTGAACCAAGACATAGTCGAAGTAGTCGTTGAAGTGCAGCAAGCGGCCGTGTAGAAGCACTTCCTAGAAACCTGATCCCCAGCACCCGTGCAGGTCTTCAAATCACAAGCTTTGGTTCGGAGACACCGCTCTCCCCGATCCGCTGCACGACGGATGAGGGATGGCAAGGTTTGACGGCGGCGACGCAAAATATGAGAGAAGAGAGATTTATTTCTATGTGTCTGTGTCCCTCTTGCCTCTATGACATCTCCTTATATGCACAAGAAGGGAACAAGAAATTAAAATGCATTGATCTGCCATGATATCAGGAACAGCCCCCTGAAATCCCTCAATGTTAATAGGAGCCTTAATTCGTGAGAAATTAGTCCTAGTTAACGTGGCAGTCAAGGTGCAGGTGAATGTATCCCATTGATTGAGTAGCAAGAATAATCTATTGTAGTAGAACTCTCACAACGCGAATGCACAACGTCACAAGTCATAAGTCACGCAAAACATGTGATACGTGCGCGTATGTGTGTTCTACAACAGTCTGTGTTCTATTATGCTTCACTCATGTTGGAAAGCATCCAACATCCCACGTTATATCTTGGGATACATTCACCTAGATGGGCAAGGTGGTTCAAAAGAATTCACCCAGCTCTTACACACCACTGTGGCTTTCCTATTTAATTTGGGCCCCTCCAAGTGCTGCCATATCGGCTGACTTTGTGGCCTAAATTCCAACATTCTGTTCATAAACAGTGTCGCTGTTCATCAGTTTGTGAGACCCCTACTTCGTGAGATTCATAATACATCTACAATTGTGTTGGATTCTTATTTGTTCTTGCTTGTGTTCTTTATTCTTAGGCAGGGATTAACTTTCTTGACAAGGTCAATCATTCTTTAACAGTTGATAACCAGAGGAGACATTATGCTGTGATTGCGAGGTTCTGAACGTGTTGTTTAGAAGCCGGATCAATTTGGGATTTGCCTATGCCCAAATCAAGATTATTAGAACCTTTTGGAAGATTAGAAACCCTTGTCCACATCAAGTGGTAATCAGAGCTTATGGTGCACCGTTAGGTTCGCACTACCCTTTAATTTAGTTTTGTTTTCATGTTCATCCTACCGCCCACAGAAAAGTCACAAAATCCCCCCCCCCACACACATAACCATGTGTTAGCCTTTTGCTTATTTCAATTTCAGAGTCAGTAGTGTTGAGTTGTGCCCTAGTTCTTGTTTTGTCACTGGTTTAGTTTTTTGTTTTAGTTGTCAGTTGTGTACCCGCCTTGCAACCCTAGCCACCACCCCTTCATCACCCTCTATTTTGTGTGGCTTTGTGTGCTAGGGTTGATTGATCGACATGCCCAGCCTAATCCAACCCTCAACACCATGCCTCGACATCCATCATATCCACTTTCTGCTGCATTCATTTCACCGAGAAAACCTCTACCCGATTGGAATTCTAGTTCCACTGGAAAACCTCATTGGGGGTACCTTCCTTGAAACAGGCATAACTTTTCGCTCGATGCTCCATTTGAGCTGAAATTTTTACAGCGGATTCATGACAACATTTGGAGCATACCCCAAACCTGTAGTGTGTTTGGGTTTATTAAAAAATTCAATAAAAAATCGGGAAGAAAAAGAAAAAAAATTATTTAAGTTTGAAAACCATCATCACTGAAACTTGCAGAAATTCTGTAGGCCACATCCTACTTCGGATTGAGCTGAAATTTTCTGTGGTTCCTATTTTGTTACGTCTAAGTTTGAAAAAATATCAAAAAAAAGAGAAAAAAGAAATTTGGGATTTCTACTAGTGCTACATCTAGGCTGCTGAAATTTGGTTATTTGGTTGTTTTACATCTAACCCCCTGTTATTCATTGTGTTCCTGTTCTTACTTCTTTCTACCATCCTATCACTACTGTTCTAGGACACAAGTAGACTAGTAACTAGGGATGCGTTACTTGGGGGCACTTATTCAGCTTTTCTCTCTGCTTTTTGTTTGTGTGCCACTCACACACACACACACACACACACTTATATATATATATATATATATATATATATATATATATATATATATATATATATATATATATATATATATATATATATATATATATATATATATATTTGGTGTTCCTAGCTCTATATATTTCTTTTGGATAGCACAGGTTTTTTTGACCCTTCCAATCATGGAACACACCTCCCTGGTATCATTTGCTTTGCTTTTCACAACTTTTAAAGAGCTTTGTAAGGAGCTTCCTTTTGCTGTGTTGAGAGGCACCACTGCTTAGTAGTTTTGTAGGGATAACCTTCATTGTTTGCTTCCTATTTTTGTGGTTTGTGATGGCAGGAAGCGATGGAGAGGGGGCTTCTCCCTTAAAATTTGATGAGTATGTGAGCCAAGAACAAGGCTTTGCTGGCAAATCAGAGTGGGATGGCAGAGATGATCACCAAGACAGTTACTGAAACGGTCAACAAGCTTCACCTTGGAGACAACATTGAGCGATTGGACATGAGGATCTCTACGTTAACCGATCAGGTTATCGAGTTGGAGATCGCTCACAAGACCAACGACACCACCACCAACAACATTGAAGACACCCCTGATGAGGACACAGTGTATGTTGTTGATGGCACCGTGGATAGGGCTGCTACATGGGATGCGAAATTACGATGTCATTTGCACCGTAACACTCACAGTATGGGTGGTTACCACAACCATCATCCACAACGTAACAATCATGGCTATGCTCTAGATGATCCATATGCTAAAATTAAGATTTCAATTCTTTCTTTTTCAGGGCAATATGATGGTGATGTTTACTTTGATTGCGAGATGACTGTAGAGCAAATATTTAATGCCCACCTTGTTCCTGAACAACATAGAGTTAGACAAGCCACTAGTTTAAGGACTTTGCTATTGTTTGGTGGAGTAGTCTAGCTTCTGAAGCTGATTTGCCTACTACTTACGAAGAACTTAAGGAAGCAAAGTGGTCATTTTGTTCCTCCTTCTTTCTATAAAGAGTTTTGTAATAAACTTCAACGCTTAGAACAAGGAAATAAAACTATTCAGGAGTACTTTAGTGACCTTCAGAAGGGTTTGATTCGTTGTGCTATAGTGAAAAAGTAGAGGACCAGATTTGCCACTTTTATTCTAGTTTCAGAAAAGATATTCAGGACATTCTTGATTATAAAGAATTCTATACTCTTAACCAGTGTTTCTAGTATGCTATGCTTGCAGAGAAAGAATCACAAGGACATGCAGAGGCATATAGGAACAACAGTAGTACCTTTTACACACCGCGACCGTCGGGGACTTTGAGGCTCCCCAAGCCATCTTTTTGGATGCCCCCACCAGTAACAGCTACTACCAAGGGACCTAGTAGTGCTTGTGCAGCACCAAGATCAGCCCCTGCACCTTCTACGAGCTTAGGTAAAAATTCTATGCAGTTGCCAGCTAGTAGTGCCTCTTGTGTCGCTTCGACTAGATGCACTACATGAAATCAGTGCCACTGCTGCCATGGACTGGGTCATGTGTAGAAATATTACCCAAGTAGGCAGGCATACATGGTAACAGATGATGGAGGTTATGTGAGCACCTCCGATGTGGAGGATGAGGAGGAGGATGTCGCTCCCGCCAGCAGCGACCTCGTCCTTGGAGGTGGAGACACCACGGGCTATATGAACATTATTGTTCAACATGTACTTAGCACACAAGTTCAACAGGCTAAGATGATGTAACACCACAACTTGTTCCAGATTTTCTTCGTCATCAAGAACCACCGAGCATGAGTCATCATTGATGGAGGGAGCTGTAATAACCTGGTGAGTTTTGATATGGTCAAGAAGCTCGCTTTGACCATATGCTCACATCCAGATCTGTACTACATTCAGTGGTTAAATGACTCTAGAAAAGCTAAGGTAACACAAACGTGCAGAGTTTCTTTTTCCATAAGTTCTTATGTGGATTCTATTGCTTGTGATGTTGTACCATTGCAAGCATGTTCACTTTTATTGGGTAGAACTTGGGAATTTGATAATGATGCTGTACACCATGGTAAAAGTAATAAGTACACTTTTATGCATAAAGGAACTAAAATTACCACTCCTGCTAAAATTGTACAAGTTGATTTAGAAAGAGCTGCTAGTCTGAAAAATAAAAGTCCTAAAATTCAGCATCCTGTTAATTCCGGTTGAAAACCTAGTAATGCTAATGATTCTTCAAGTTCTAAGGGTGCTGGAATTAAATTATAAGGTCATTCGTGTCTTGCAACAAAATCTGGACTTGGTAAAATTTCTGCTGATGATATTTCCTATGCCTTGATATGCAAAGAAGCTTTGTTTCGCTTGATGATATTGCGCCTAGTGCTTTGCCTCCTGCTGTCACTAACATTTTGCAGAAGTATGAGGATGTTTTCCTAGCTGATATATTCTCGGGATTGCCACCTTTGAGAAGGATTGAACATCAAATTGATTTGATTCCGGATGCTACTTTGCCAAACCGTGCTGTCTATAGCACCAACCTTAAGGAGACTAAGGAAATACAATGACAAGTCCAAGACCTTTTGGATCATGAGTATATTCATCAATCACATAGTCCTTGTGTTGTTCCTGTACTTTTGGTTTCTAAGAAAGATGGTACTTGGCATATGTGTGTAGATTGTAGAGCCATTAATAACATTACTATTAGGTATCATCACCCTATTTCTAGACTAGACGACATGCTTGATGAGTTATGTGATACTATAATTTTCACTAAAATTGACTTGCGTAGTGGCTACCATCAAATTAGATTGAAACTTGAAGATGAATGGAAAACAACTTTCAAAATCAAATTCGGTTGGTATGAGTGGTTAGTATTGCCTTTTGGTTTAACTAACGCACCTAGTATATTCATGTGTTTGATGAATGAGGTTTTAAGAGCTTTCATTGGCAAATTTCTGATAGTTTACTTTGATTATATCTGTATAATTTATTAATTAAGGTGTGGTCGTCCACTTCGTGTCCATAAAGTTAGAGATTGAATCCAAGTTGGTTTTATACCTTCCATATTAAGCACCGACTTTCAAAAATCATAACTCCTGTGTCCGGAGTCCAAATGAGACAAACTTGGACTCCTCGTAGCTTTCAAAAACTTCTACAATATTTATATTCAGTGGATTCACAGATTCGGAAGTTGTTGTGTCCAAATATACGATGCAAAAATATCTATTCCGATTCCGACTCCTCTACGCACGTCTCCTTGCGGGACCTATATCTCATAGCTCCGGAGTCCAAATAATATGATGCATATATGTTCCAGAAAGCTCTCGACGAGATCTACAACTTTTGTAGTCATACTTTGCCCATTGAAGCATGTCTTGAAGTCCAAAACTGCGACGCAATACAGTGCTATTTCTGGACTGCGTAAATTGATTTTTCCTTTCGGATAAACCTTCTATAAATACTTAGTCATTGGGTCACGTTCTTGGGTTTGCATGTTGGATTTCATATACGTACGAAGGTATCTTGTAGGTGCCATGGGCTTGTGGGAAACCTAGAGTCGGGCTTCATATTGCTACTTCTCATCTTTGAATCTTTTTCGTGTTATTTCACCTAATTCTACAACATCTCAAACAATACTACATGTTAAAATCATCAATATTAGAGAGAAAAAAACATATTTATGATGAGAATATGGTGTAAAATGGTGAGAAAATGATTGCTTCTGCATATAAAATGGTACACTAAGAAGCATCAACAATAATATAAATATGATCTTTTATGTAAAAATATTAATAATACTATATATGCCTAACAAATATATTATGTAAATGATTTTTTATTTAAAGCATACAAAGTGTTTTATTTTTCTTAAGCCCGTCGCAACGCACGGGTACTTTGCTAGTCTTAATTTATAGCAAGTCAATGGATGAACATATGGCTCATTTGTGTGTTGTTTTTTATGCTTTGAGAGTTGCACGTTTATTTGGTAACCTTGAGAAGTGCACTTTTTGCACGGATCGAGTTTCTTTTCTTAGCTATGTTGTAACTCCACAGGGAATTGAGGTGGATGAGGAAAAGAATTAAGCCATAAAGAGCTGGCCGGTACCAAAAACCATCACACAAGTGAGGAGTTTTCTTGGCATTGCAGGTGCTTAAGCCATCATGAGTCTTTTGATGCTTTAAAGGACAAACTTACACATGCACCATTGCTGCAACTTTCAAATTTTGATAAGACATTTGATCTTGGATGTGATGCTAGTGGTATAGGTATTGGTGGTGTTTCAATGCAAGATGGTAAACCTGTTGCATACTTTAGCGAGAAAATTACTAGGCCTATTTTGAATTACTCGACTTATGATAGGAATTATATGCACTTGTACGTTCCTTAGAGATGTTGTGTCATTATTTGTTTCCCAAAGAATTTGTTATTTATTTTGATCATGAATCACTTAATTATATTCGCTCACAATGCAATTTGAACCGTAGACATGCTAAATGGGTTAAGTTTATTGAGTCTTTTCCTTATATTATCAAACATAAGAAAGGGAAGGATAATATGATTGCTGATCCTTTGTCTAGACGCTATACTTTGTTGTCTCAACTTGATTGTAAAATTTTTGGACTTGAGGCAATTAGAGAACAATATGCTCATGATGTTGATTTTAACGATGTATTGCTGCAATGTAAAGAAAGTCGTGCTTGTAACAAATTTGTGTTGAATGATGGGTTCTTGTATAGAGCTAACCGCCTATGCATTACAGTTGGTTCCATCATCTTTTGTTGTTGCAGGAGATGCATGGAGGTGGATTGATGGGCCATTTTGCTGCTAAGAAAATGGAGAATATTTTGGCCACACATTTCTTTTGTCCAAGGATGAGGAAAGATGTTGAGTATTTTGTTGCTCACTGCACTACATGTCAAAAAGCTAAGTCTCGCTTGAATCCACATGGTTTATACATGCCACTTCCTGTTCCTTCTATTCCTTGGGTGGATATTTCTATGGACTTTGTTTTAGGATTGCCTAGGACTAAGAGGGGGAGTGGTAGCATCTTTGTTGTTATGGATCATTTTTGTAAGATGGCACACTTTATATCATGTCATAAGACAACCACAAATTCATAAGGTCCGAAGTTTCTTCACAACCAGATAGTTCACAAACTAGAACCACAATTAATACACAAATCTCTAAGGTGGTGAGAACATATTGCGATGGAGCGATGTGTCTTGGTCTAGAGGCTCATTCGACGCCATCGACGGAGGAAGATTCTGCATAAAAGGAGAACATATGACATATAATACAAGATTACTAGTAGAAACAAGTTCTCTAAGTAACAAACTAAAGATGTCTGAGTTCTCTAAGGTGGCCTAAGTTTTCTAACTAACAAAAACTCTAAGTAATGATACAAGGTTGTCTAAGTTATCTAAGCTAACCAACTAAATGAAATGAAATTACAAGGTTGTCAAGGGACTTACAGGATAAATGGGAGGTGGTGTTGGAGCAAAGGACAACACCGATGGCAGAGCATGACCCAGTTGCGCGGTAATACCTTGCATGTAGCTATGGAACTGTGCTATCTGTTGCTGACTCTGCCGCTGGGCCTCCTCAATCTGTTCTTCCATCCGCCTATCTAAATCCTCCTATTTCTTCTTTTCTACTTCAAGCTAGGCCTACATTATTCTATCAAATGTTAACCTGGTGTGCGTGCATCCTAATGTTAAAAATAAACAAATTACGAGTAAAACAAAAATAACCTGGAGGACCTACATCTCCAATTATGAAACAGTCAGTCATGGATGTATGGTTGGCCCAGCGCTCGGAGCACTCGAATCTGGGGGAGCGTGGGAGTACTTGTCGTGTCGAGCGCGTTGTCACCAAGATTGTACCGCCTATGCTTCTTGCATCCTCCCGCCCTCATGACGACTTCTCCATCAAGGTCGTGTGCGTTCTGGCCAAAGTTTGCCACCTCTGATTTAGAAATGAGGTGGTTGTGGATGGTCAGATTGTTGTACACCTCGTGTGGGTCCTCTGGGTTGTAGTGGACGTCTGACGTCACCTTGCCCTTGTGGGACAAAGTAAATGCTTGGAATGTGGTGATAGGCTCTTTACCATGAGACGCCGACTGTGAAAGAAAAAGAGTATGATTAGAATCTATGCACAATTGAGTGTTACAATAAAGAAATGATTTGCGATACGTCACTGTCCCTGTATTCATCAAGGCTGAGATTGCCATGATGGTGTGCGAGACCTGGCATCATCAAACGCTGCTCTAGGCAAGCGTTGTGCATCTCCTCCCAGTTGGGGCTGGACCACTTGTCCACCATCATTTCCCAACACAGGGGATGTGAGGCGCACCACTAAGGGATAACCTACACATCATCAAGTATATGACATATAAGATAAAATTAAACGTACTTAATCTTAGCAAAAATCATAAATTAAATTCTACATATAACTGCTTGTATTATTCTCGGCTCAACCACATGCTTCTTGTCGGCACTTTCTTGATAGTCACATTCAGTAATTATGAAGGACAAGAATATATTTTTTTTGTTGAAAGAGGACACCGGGGGGTGGGGGGGGGGATTGAGGGGTATGACTAACACATGCCAACAATTGTATGGCGCAACACCCATTCCATAAGGATTGAACCCATCTGTTGCCAGTGCCACATGTACATTATGATCCTCTTGAACTCTATTAGAATGTTTCCCGTCAAAATGTTTTCAAGATTCACCATCCGATGGGTGTACAAGCTTATCAAGATTGTATCGAATTCCTTTGTTGTGCCATGTCATCTATTTTGTGGACTCCTTGGTCATGTTAAGATGTTGGATCCTCGGTATGAACAGAAGGTACCGTAGGATTTTCACGGGGATTGTGAGCTTCCTCTTTTGACCATCACCAGAGTCTACCTCTAGGAACCTAGATGCTTTGCACTTTACACAATACTTTGCTTCTACACGTTCTTTCCAAAATAAGATGCATCCATTCCAACAAGCATGTATTTGCTCATATGGCATCTTCAGTACACAAAGGTGTTTCTTTCACTTGTACATGCTCTTTGGAAGAATGTGACCTTTCAGAAGCAGGCTGCCAAAGACTGCCAACATAACATCAAAATTGCCATGATTCATGCTAAACTGGGACTTTATAGCCATTAGGCGTGCAATGGCATCTAGTTGAGAAACCTTGGTATGCCCGTGAAGGGGTTTCTGTGCTGCAGACAACATGTTGTAATAAGTCTTTGTGGTTGCCTCCGGGTCCTCCTCCCTACGTCCTTCATTGAAGTGTGCTTCATGAAAGTCATTTAACGTGTCTCCCACACCAGCATCAGCATCAGAAGCCTCGATGCATTGTCTCACAACCTCCTCTCTCACACGATCGGCCTCACCATGGTAGGTGTTGGTCGTAATTACACACTCATTTATATACTGTAAGAGGATGATGTACAATTGTAGCTTGTTTTCCCTCAGAGTATTCCAAGGTTTAATCGAATCCATAGAGAGCAAATAGGACCTTCACTATTATTTAATTTACTAACTAAAAATATAATAATAGGGTGAATGTATCAAATGATGAGAACTAATTGAACACAAAGAACTTAAAGGTTTAATCAATGTTATGGAAGAATTTCCTACTATGGTTCAGGTAACTAACATGAAACTCGTGCTCATAGATTCATTTGGTGAGTTTAGTATTCTACAAGACATGGTGGTTCCGCTCACTCTAGCCCTGCCATGGCGGAAGCTAATCATTCCCCACTGGTTTCTTGCACTATGTGATCTTCACAGCAAGGCCAGATGCCTAGCAGTGCTAATAGATTCATATATGGGATCATGCACAATCTCATATGAAATAAGTTCATCACACATAGACTAATCACGTCAAATGAACTCTTAAGAGTTGAGAGTTTACATAGCTATGTTTCCTTCCCGTCGAGAGAGAATATGAAGACTACTCACTCATCCTACCAATATCCATAGACATGGTTCGGTAGATGAGGGAATAGAATGTGAGATTCACAGGTGCTGATTGGCATGGCGGTGTGCCCGTCGGCATGTTCTTCATTTCTGGTGATGATGGTTGGTGTTGGCCTCTATCGCTGCCACAACTACTCAAAACCCTAGGTTGAGAGTTTCTTGATTGATCCCCCTCTTGATTGATGATTCCCTTCTCTTTATATTGTCATGGTCTGGGTCCAGTTGAGTCGATACCGACTCCAATTCCATGTTGAGCCTTGGTTCTGTAGAATCCATCTCCGATTCGGGTCAACTCCGTATGTGCCAATCGACACGACCTTCCAACTTCTACGACTTGGCCTAAATTTGTGTCTCCCGATCCATGATTCCTCTATTTTTCACCAATTTTCTTCATAAAACACAGAAAGCAAGAAAACTATAGATATATGCATTATTTGTGGGTTAATTGTTAGTAAACCAATAAAATAAAGTATAAAACACCTTAATTATGGCCTAATAATGTGTATCTCGAAAGTGCCAACAACTCCACCACACTCAAATCATTGCTAGTCCTCGAGCAATATCTATTTCATTCAACCAATCATCACCCTATTAGAAACATAATATGCAATCAAAATTTCACAATACCTCTCATTCAGTGAATTAATCAAATTATCACAAAGGCTCAAGCAAAGTTTTTCCTCCACAAAGTTTTTCTCTTAGTTAAAAAACGGTCACGCCTCAACACTTGAATTAATGAAATTATCACAAGGCTCAATGATAAAACAAAATTTTATTCTCTTGAGAAATCCTCTTTTCAACTCTGACCCCCCACTCTAGTCGTTGCTTTTCTTTCTGTTACTTTGAAAGTAGCTACTTCAGCTTCAGCCATGCGAATTCCTGATATTCCTTTTTATTTCTCATCAAACGAATGACATATTCTTCTGGAGATCCTAGCTATTCTTAGCACAATAGTGCGGAATCTCCTTGCTATTACTCAAGCAAGCATGAAACGTATGCTTGCATATTCATCCATAGGGCAAATCGGATATGTAATTATTGGAATAATTGTTGGAGATTGAAATGACGGATATGCAAGCTTGATAACTTATATGCTATTCCATATCATTTAGATGAAAAATGCGTGAATTTCAAGATTTCACTTGTTCTCTCAAATGTATTCTTCCCTCTCTTATTCAATATACAACTTGTTTGTGGATCTCGAAGGATAAATAACCAATTGACTCAAAGAGTCATCTAAGTCAAAAATATGCTCAATCATGCCTTCTAAAAGGGAGAGATTACCAAAATGGTGAGAATACGGAGGATCATTGGATTTGACAGAAGAAAACTAAGAAATAAAGATAAAGAATAAGATCAAGCATCACAGTGCACTGAATCTAGATTTATACTTTAGAATATCTGAACTACCTTCTCTGATACCCCCCCTTTTTTTTTTCTACTCGTGTCGATCGTCACGCACTGTGCCGGTCAGCACAACCATTCATTTGTCTCCCTTTTTTTTTCTTTTTCTTTCTTCTTCCTTTCTCTTTTTTTTTTTGCATACAAGATCTTCTCCAGTTCCCAGATGATAGCACTTTTGCTTGTAGGTTTTATCAAGGAGGGGGTTAGGGAGAATAAAGACATATGTGTTTTTTGGTAGAAGAGGAACAATTATGGGTGGCTAGAAAAATTCATGATGGACAAGTAGAGTCTCCCTTCTAGCTTAGTCATAATCATGAGCACAAAGTTGACAAAGATGCTTCTTATCAAAGGGTTCATATGTTATATAATCTCCAGCTCACTTGGCTAAGTGTAATAGGTAAATGTAGTAATCTTGATTTAATGAATCAACTCTTATGAAAGATGGGGTTTTCACAAATGAAATAATGAGCCAAATGACATTCAACAACTCAAGCAATTTTAGTGAAACAATCGTCAAAGCAAGATATAAAACATGGGGTTTTCATGTTGATTTGACAACTAACACTAACTTTATTTAAAGCATCATAAACCTTTTGACTCCATATTATAACTAAGCACTTGCTAAACAAACTCTCATGCCACAAAATACTAAGACTCACAAGACTCAAAACAATCGACTCTAAACGTAGAGGTGATCCTCCCCCACACTCAAAACGTATAATGTCCTCATTGCAGCAGAGAAACATCTAAACTTACATACCATTCCTTCTCAATATGCGAAAGATTTTCTGAATATTCTGATTTAGAAAGGTGTAATCTACCTCAACAATATCCGTCATGTCTTGAACTTGTCGATGAACATCTTCTATATTACTGCGACATCTATAGCAGCAACTCAAAGCAAGAGGACCATGACATGCAGGATGAGAGGTAGAGGTTGCATTATGTCCATGTGCCGATCGACACGCGATCGGTGCCGACCACGTGTCGATCAACACCGCTCTTGTTCAGCTCGAAATCCCTCAACTTCTCTTTCCGCATCATCTAGATTCTCTATCTCCTAAAGCTCCCTGTTAATATAATTAGTAGCCATATCGCTTGCATCCTCATTCTTTCCTGATTCATCAAAAGTTTCCTGTTCCACTTCTTCTACATGAACCTCTTTCATTGGCTCCTCTTCTTCAACTTCCTGTACCTGAACTTCTTCCATTGGATCCTCTTCTTCAACTTCCTCCATTGGCTCTTCTTCTTCAACTTTTCCTTTTTTGACCTTAGTATCCAAATTGCCAACTGCCAATGGGGCTTCAATATCTGAAAGAGTTTCCAAACAATACAAAGATTCAGAAAGGTCGCTACCCCAATCAGAATATTTTTTTTCCTTGGTTTAGAAGAAAGACGAATAGAATGATGAATTCCCATAGAATCTTTGCATCTCTTTGCATCAGGCTCATCTTCTGAACAATCAGCACTTAGTTCCACATAAGTAACCATCTTTAGGTCGTGCCAATCGACACCATCTCTATGCCGATCGGCATATGGGGCTGTACTATCAAAATAAGAGCGAAGCTCCTCCAGATTTTTCTCTCACCACTTCTCTGCTTCATGTGCAATTTGAATGCATCGCAGGATCTCATCATTAAGCTCATATGATAATTTATGCCCTTTATCAACAGAAAACCCGTCACCCATCACAAAATTTCTAGGGATAAACTTGGGATCATCATTCATAAAATTCTCTATTTGCCTCTAATAATCCATCCTGCAAAAGAAGCACTTGAATCCTGAACTAAAGATTCTTTATGAATATGATTATCCTGAAAGATCTCCCAAGTGGATAGGACTCGTGGTTGGGTTTCGTGTTGATCGGCATCATGGTGCTGATCGGCACTGTCATTCTATCAACCTTGTCCTTCCTTAGCTTCTGCAGCAGTGTTGTGTAACTCGATATGATATTAACTGTATAGTCTTGCTCTATGAGTGGTCAGAAAACAATCTTGATTTAAGACTTATTTCTCTTCGGTGAAAAGCATCTTCTCGAAAGCAATAAAGTCTTGACATTTTAATGGGCGGTCATTAGAGAGAAGGCTTTCCATGGTGTACCTTTTAGAGATGACTTGGTGTTTATCAAACACCAGAGATTTACCCTTGCAGATCAATACTTCCTTAACCTTCTTCTAAAGAGCTACATCCATCTCCTTCTTCTCTTTGTTCCACTTGTCGGATTCGCTCTTGTACATCCATGCTTGCCGAAGTGAAGACCACACTATTGGATCTTCTTTAGTTAGGAAAACCAATCTATCTCCCATCCATGGCAGCATGGAGTTCATGGGAGAAAGATCTCCTCTGTGCCGATTGACATCGGAAGATTGCCGAACGTCATCGTTGTCATGCTGATCGGCACCCACGACGTGCCCATTGGCATCGCTGGGAGCCCCACCAGACATCAAAAGGGCTACTACATTGAATCTTGGCCAAAGAAGGATTAGATTAGTACAAACCCGAATGTGATCCTAAGGGGGTAGTGACCATCACTAGCCATATGGATATGGAATCTCGACGATTGAGAAACTTGAGACATATATAGCTAAAAGAACATGAAGTTGCCTTTTGGAGAAGTTGTTGGAGTGAACACCAACAATCAATCAAGTGAACTGAATCCAATATGAAGAACAAAAACCCAAATTACCTTAATCTCTTTCTTTCTAGCCACGCTGAATCTTGGGACGAGATTCCTGTTAAGGGGGCTAGTTTTGTAACTTCCCAGAATTTAATTTTTGGACTGTTACTAAAATTTCACTAAATTTTCAAAAGTTTCCAATAGATTAAAATCTAACTTCAACTAATCACAGTGTTATCATTTTCTTTAGGCACGGTCCATTTAATTTCGTGCCGGCACGGCACGCAATTCTTTTCGTGCCATGCCAGGCCGGCCCACATGCCCCATCGGTGGCCCATGGAACGACACGGAGCTGCTTTTGTGTGCCGGGCTGGTCCATCAGGCACGAAATGCAGATAAGGCATGAAAAGCCCGTTAGCCCACGGAAGCCCGATATTCAAATTACACTTGACAAGATTCCACACATCATCAGATTTACCAAAAAATCAACAGATCAAAGCATAGAAAAAACCAGAAAACTTCAACAGAAGAACACAAAAATTTTGGCCAAAGAAAACTAAATTTTATTACAAGTTGGGTGCCTCGTTAAAAACCCTCGGCCTTGAAAGGGAAAAAGAATACAACCAGCTCAAAATACTTAATAGGTCCATGTCCACAAGACAATGCTAAGAAACAACATCAGAAAAATCCTAAGTTACAAAGCTACATTTCAAGCAACATTACCCAGCACCAGAAACTTCCTCAGTAGCAGAGCCAGCAGCAGCAGAGGCAGAAGCAGTAGGGGGTTCATCATAGCACAGGTCAGCATAGTGCAGTTCAAGCTCCAAATGGCACTTCTCAACAGCTTGCTGTTGTCGATCTTCTCCTAGCCGCCAATCCTTCAAACATGTCAAGATCTCCACCATTTCACTTGTCAAGCTCCTCCTCCTCTCTTCAAGAAACCTGCCACAAAGAGAGAACACAGACTCCGAACTAATGGTTGAAACAGGAACAGTTAAGAAATCTTTAGCCAGCATAGACAAGATTGGATATGTATGTTTATGCTGAAGTCACCAATTTAAGACATCAAAATCATCATCATTGAAAACAGCTATAGGGTCACTATCAAGGTACAATGCCAGTTCTGAAACTTGAGAAAATGATGGATTAGGCAGAGTTGAAGGCTCAGCAGGATCAGAATCATTAGCACCATAAATCTTACCCCAAGCAGTTCTTTTTCTTCCTGTACTTACCTGCTGATGTGGCCTCTGCAATCTAACTCCACCAAAATTGCTGTCATACTTAGCAAACATGTTAGTCAATATGGTATGAACAGAAATGAAATAATCAGAATAATCATGATTAATATTCTCAGAAAGAATTTTCAGTGCATTAGAAAGTCCTTTCATCTTGCCTCTAGGATCAAGAACAAAAGCCAAGGCGTACAACATTGGTATATCCTGCCAGGACTTAAGGTATTCTGTCTTCATAGGACTTGATGATAATAGAAATGTAAAACCGTTCAAGAAAGTCACAAACTTTCATAGCAACATACCAATCTTCTTGGGTTAGCAATACTTGACCATTAACCTGCTGATACTGGCTATTGATAAAAACATCCAATGCACCCTTATGTGGAATCAAGTGTTTCAGCATTAAGAAGGTGGAATTCCATCTCACATCCATATCCAAGTTAAACTTCCTAGGAGCCACACCAATGCCGCAGATCCAAACCTAGACCGCAGGCTACTCCACTTCCCCAACCTCGACTTCGACGGCTGCGTCGCAGGCCCGACCACCATGTCCTCCCCTTGCCACTACGTCGACCCGAAGAGGAGGTGTCTCGCAGTACGCAAGGAAGCCTCAGTGGGATCCAGGTCGATCATCGAGCCGGCAAGCTGTCACGGCCCCTAGGACCGCGACGCGGCATACCACAGGAGCCCGCACGGTCGATGGAACCGACTGATCTAGTCAGAGTCCAAGAAGAGGAGGCGGCAGAAGGTGACCACGGGTTGCGGCGCCGACACGGCACGAGAAGGCAAGGGCGAGAAAGGGATTAGGCTTAGGGTTGCGGGGTCAGCGCTCATTTTATACGCACTCCAGGCCGATGGATGGGCTGGGCCGTGCCTGCCGTTGGGTGTCGGGCCAGCCGTTGGCTACTTTTGTGTCGGGCCAAGTTTTCGTGATGGGTGGCCCACCGTGCCTATGCGTGCCCTAGCGTAAACGGGTCGTGACGTGCCAGCCCGTGGGCTCGATCGGTGGCCCAAGCACGGCACGACGCCGCGTGGCATGCCAGCCCGGCACGAAATTGCCACATGTCATGCCAGACTCATTTCGGGCTTTTTTTGCTGGCTTCGTGCCGGCCCACGGGCCATGTGCTGTTCGCCAGCATTAGTCACTTGCAGCAACCTGGCCCAGCACAGCCAGCCAGCAGCATTCAGCCCATCTCGCCTGCGCCTGACCCAGCTAGCTCGTGGCCCACCAGCGCTCTCAGCCCAGCCCCGCCTATCTTCTTCCTCTCATCGATTCTGCTTGAGCGCTGTTGCCCAGGGAAAACCGAACGCCGCTGCCGATCTGTTGACCGCCTCCCCGACTTTAACCACCGCACTGAGCGTGCAAACAGATGTACCACCTTCCCCTCCCCCACATCCAGGCGCTAGTGGCCTTTACTCCGCGCCCTAGTGTGCTAGCGTGCATCAATGGCCGTGGCGGCCATTGATGGCTGCAGAGCTTCAGCCCGATCACCTCCCCCTATATTTCCCTTATAAAAGCATCCCTAGATCACCCTTGTCAAGTATACCGATGGCCCCTGCATTCCGTCTCTCTTTTCCAATGTTTGGAGTCCAAGTTTCATCGCCATCTCACTCTGCTCCATTCGCGCCCAGCAACGCAGCGCCATGTTGGATTCGACGTTCCCAGCGATCCACTGAACCAAACCACGTGAAACTTCACCAGATCGTGCGCAATATCTCTCTCTCCATCATATCCCAAAATCAGATCCACTTGGGATCAGCTGCAACCTTTATTCCATATCGTGTTCTAGGAAGTTTATTACTAGCTGGCAGCAGCGCTCTCCAAGATCTTGCCCGATGCTTGCAGGAACGTGTTTGGCCCGCCAACTGCCCCGTCATGACCTTGCCTTGTTTCAACCCGGCGATCTCCACATAAGATGAGCAACTATCTAAACCAGTTTGCCAGTATCGTGTTCCACAACGCTAGCAACGTATAGGTTCAAGTTGTAGCTCGATTGATGTACCCAATCAGCGGGAACGCGCAAGCCAAGATCTGTACTGTTATGCTCACAGCAGCACTCGAGCTGCCTGCCAGCCTCATGGCCGTTCCGATGACCCGCGACCACTATAAAACCTAGCACGAGCACCCCTCGGCCAATGCTAAAATTTCTCGAGACATTTCACCCTTAATCCCCTATAGAAGCACCGCTCCGTCCATCTTTTTTCGACTCCGATGAGCTACGCCGCCATGCTCCATTCTTTCTAATTCTTAGCCACACCGAGCCCTCACTCCTACCCTTTGCTGTTTCGGCCTACCTCCAGCCTAAGTCGATTCCCTCCGCATGACCTAGCTCGCAGGACAGTCCACTAGCACGCCTAGTCCAACTCGCCAAGCACATCAGCCCCACGCTAAGCCATCATGTAGCCGCTGATAGATGGGCCCCAATTATCATCCCCCACCTCTGGCATGCTGCCATCGGAAACCGCCATCACCTCTCAGCATCCCCAACTCTCCAATTTGAAACCAACCTACCGAGCTCGCAAACGGTTTTCCCTGCTTCCCCTCCTCCACTCTCATAGCTTAGTGGCCTTAATTGCGCACTCACGAGCGCTATTCTGCATCGATGGCCATGCGACCATTGATTTCCGGTGAGCTCCACTCACGTCCCCACCGCTTTCCCTCGACTCCTATAAAATCCAGTGTGAGTTCCCCTTCAGTTACATATCCCTTCCCAACATAGAAACACCTCCCCGTATGTCATCTTCCTCGGTGAGTTGCATCGTTGTGCGTCATTCCTTCTTCCTAGCCCCCCCCCTCAACCCATTTGCCCATGCACAGGAGCTCCAGGAGCACGCCTCGATTCTTGAAGACGAGATGCGACCCTAGGAGCCCCGTCCCGATGAGTTGCATCATCCACTGCCACCACCCTTCAACGCCGATTGCTTCCAAGCCCCTCCAAGCCTAGCATGACTGCCTGGTAAGCTTTCCCTCATTCCCTGCTTCAGTTTAGGCCAAGAACCGTTGGAAACAGAGCCCTGAAGCGACTCCCCGGCATGCTCAAGCGCCATTGCCCATGGCGTCACCGTTTCTACCGCCGCTGCCCGCCTCGCCGAAACCCTTCCCCTCCGTCGGTTTTGTAATCAACGGCCAGGACTAGAAGACCCCAAATTGTTATAAGCCCGGTCTACGATGGATGAGTAAACCCGCAGGTTTTAGCTAGTCCACAAAAATCATGGACTTAGTCCACTAAATTTAACTTTTATTTTAATTCATGTAAGTCCTGATAAATGCCTCTTTTGCGCTTAGGTCCCTGATTCTAAAGGAAATACAATTTAGGTCCTTCATGTTTACACAAAAACCCTATTCTTTTTATAAATTATAATTTAGCCCTTGTGTTTCACACTTTGTTTTACATATTTTTACTAAAGTTACATTCAGCCCCCTAGTCTTTAATCTTTTTACATAATAAGTAAAATATATGTTTTCTAGAATAAAATCTATTTCTTTTATGTTTAGATTGCAAAACAAATTATAGCATCTCTCCTTAATAGAACTAATCTTTATTTTATTTTATGATTTATAAAAGTGAATTAAGTTAATTATTTTTTGGGTAGGTAATTTTGCTAATACACCTTTAGTCTTTAAACCTTTATAACTTTTAACTCGTAACTCCGATTTAGGTAATTCTTGCGCTTATGGAATCGCATGCACGAGCATTATCTTTTGGTATTGTTTTCATAGTCATTAGGAACTATTTGATGTAATGTTTCTTATTTGTTTATGTATAGTTTTCGGTGTTTATCGATATTAGAGGATGAGCAATAAGAAAACATCCAAGACTATTTGAGCAGCAACTAGCAAGGAAACAGGCAAGTGTCCTTGATCATATTGCACCTATTAACGATATTAGTTTACATTTCATGCATGCTTCTCTAAATTTGAATCCTATGTTAGGGTTGACTAGATATTAATTGATCTTATCCTTGTCGCCCGGTTTAGATTGGTAGATAAGTATGGGCACGTCATGCTAGTTGTAGTATTTTGGGGGTATAAAAATGAATAATGATAAATTTAACTAGTATTCACTTGAACCTAATCATCACTTGGGTGGATAATTGTTGACAGTCGTTAAGTACAAATTTCGACCGTCAATATACCTATAAAAGTAGAAAGACTTAGCATTTCATACTTGCATGTTAGTTAGGAATAATAAGATTTCACTTGTCCTTGGAGAATTATGTGCATGCAGGGATTTGATACAATATATGTGGAGAAATGAAGCATAATCCGGGGAAACATAGTTCCAGCCAATGAGACGTGTGTCAACTGGACCCCCCTCGGATTGCATACGTGGCTACATGGGATTTCTCCGGGAAACACCGAGTCAAAACAGAAGAGGACCCACCTATCAACCACCCAGAGGAAGCACACCCCGAGGGGACCCACTCCCAGGTCTTGAGCCCATTTCGGGCAGGCTTCCATGTGTCCACACCTGGGCTTGTTTGGAAGGTCGGTCCATGGTAGTTTCGTGGTGATTACACCTCAGTACCGACTTATCCCCTCTATAAATAGAACGGGAGAGCTCCACTCCAACACACACACACACACACACACACACACACACACACACTCAAGATCTAGTCATTTCCCCTTTTCACTAAGTAGTTTCCTAGTCCTAGTGGAGTTTAGTGTAGGAGGAGCCATGCTCAAGTCTCCAAGTCATAGGAGTATTGGTATGGCTCTTGTGTCTTTACCTTTATTCTTTTATATTATTATTATGACTTTGCTCTATTCCATTCATATAGTTCTTCCTTATAGTTATGCTTATGATATGTGTTCCTTGTTTGGTTATATATCATATTCGTGTCATAGGACTTTATAATGTCATGATGATATAGACTTGCTACCTTATTGTCATGATTGTCATATACCTTGGCTATAGTCTAAATGTTATAATGCTAGTTGTACTTTAGTCTAGTTGTGATGATTCAACATGGGTTTGATATCCAATTTGGTTTGCAATTGCTTAGTTCACGACTTGTTAATACATAGGGTTAGAGTTATGTATGTTTAGTACTTGTTAATCTGAATGGTGATTCTAGTGTTTGATCGATGCTAGAAATCGACTTAAATGTGTAAGCACAGTGCTTAGACGTCTAGGTAGTATTGATCACCTTGTAATCCACGGTTTGTAGAGGTAGGCAATAGGTGGTGACAGCCCTATCTGTCCATTGTACTCCTCCATGTTCGGTTACGACGTGTGTCCAAGACAGAGTCGCCTTGTGTATGCCGGGCATGAATCCATACACGAAATGTTGGATGCATTAGACTATGACTAGTATAACCATGCATATAATTATTTGACTAAGTAACTATATAGGTAGACTAACATTAGAGATACAACATTGCTTGCCTTATTAAAACTCCCTAGTGGCTTAGGACTTTATTTATCTTTAGGAATGATTGCTCTATGTGTCACAATATCCCTATCCTTATTATACTTACCCCTGATGAACTCTGAATATTCATACCAATCTTTATGACTACATTATCATTAACAATCATATATTTATGTCATAGCCTTCCTTTGATAGAACTATAAATGACAAGCTATTGGAGCAATCCAATAGTGAAATGCTACAACGGTATTATCTGTGCGCTTGCGGATCTTATTATATCGACACTGAAGTGCATCTTTATAATTATGTCTGGTATGACGTTGAGAAGTGCCACAAGCATTTCTAGCGCCTAGCCGGGGATGATTATATCGATGTAACTTAGTAAACGTTAGCAAGTACCAACAAGAATTTCTAGCGTCGTTGTCGGGAAGGCATAGACAAATATATATTGTTAATAATGACGTAAGCATATTGAGTATATGGTGGTCATTGTTTATGCAGGATAACCTTGTATGTTTTCTACCTTTGGTGTGAAAACAGGGTAGTGCATGACCGATTTTGATCTGCCTAAGAACTTCATCAAGAATCCGGAAAGAGTTTTAAGAAAAGTAGACTTAACGTCTCTTCTCCTCAAAGCTCTAGGCCAGTAGACCAACCAGTCATCACCACAACACCAAGATCGAAGCCAATGGCTGAGAAGGCTCTCGAGGACTATTCCGCTCCCTCTGCCAGTAACATGCTCCCTGGGCCCGAGATTGACATCAGGGACGGAAACTTTGAGATCAAGACCAGTCTGATCATGATGGTGCAGGATAGCCCATTTTGTGGGAAATCCAATGAGGACGCCAGCGCTCACTTGCAGCAATTCTTGGAGTTGTGCAGCACCTTTACCATAAGGAACATGACTCCGGATGCCATTAGGCTCCGTCTGTTCCCGTTCTTGCTGCTAGGCAAAGCCAAGCAGTGGTTCTACGCCAACAAGGAGGCTGACAAAACCTGGGAGAAATGCCCCACAGTGTTCCTCGTGAAGTTCTTCCCATTGGGTAAAACCAACTGTTTACGGGGAAGAATTTCATGTTTCTAGCAGGCGGCTGGAGAAACAATACCAGAAGCATAGGAAAGGCTTCAGGAATACATCCTAGCCTATCCCCATCATGGAATGAATTAATGGCTTATTATCCAGAACTTCTACAATGGACTAATAGCCTCAAGCCGTCAGCACATTGATGTCGCCGCTGGAGGAGCCTTCTTCTCACCCATTGTCAAGCTGACAACTGAGTTAATTGAAAAGACGGTCTCCAATCAAGGCTAGAATGATGAGAGACTCCAGCCACGTGCACAAGGCATGCACACCGTGAAGGAGATGGATATGCTAGCTGAGAAAGTGAACCTTATCTTGAAGCGGCTCGACATCCACGACGACCCCAGCTTGAAGGGCACAATACAAGCTTTGGACCATCACATGACGTGCGAGGTCTGTGACAACACGAGATATTCAGGCAATGACTGCCTGGAAACTCATGAGGAGTCTGTGTTCATGAACAACGAGTATCGCCCGGAAGGAGGTCAGGGGTGGCAACCACGCCCCTATCAAGGAGTAACTACTATAATAATTCTTTCAATCCTAACCAACCTTCCTTGAAAGATCTTGTCTTAGGACAAATAAAAATCAATGAAAATTATAGTAAAAAGTTTGCCTCCATTAACAAGACTTTAGAAAGCATTAATGCTAAGATAGAAGGTCTTTCTTCTTCTTATAATAGCCAGCAAAGCTTTAATATGTTTGTAACCCAGCTAGCTCAAATAGTCGCTGGTTTTCCTGCTTTGGACTGAGGAAAAATTCCGGGGCAACCCGAATCTACCACAGAAAATATGAATGCGGTGATGCTTATGGGTAATCCTACTCGCAACCCGTTGTATACTAACCTTGTAGGAAATGATAAAGAGGATGAATCGAACATCATCCTAATGATTCAAGGTCATCCAGGGAGCCCAATGATCTCATGTTCAATTAGGATAAAATTCTTCGAGCAAGCATTGTGTGACCTTGGAGCCAATGTCAGCATCATGCCAAGAGCAATCTTTAATGAGCTAGATCTCACAGGCCTAGTCCCAACTCAAATGCAGATTCAACTACTCGATAATACGGTACCCCGCCAGAATTGCCAAGGAAGTTTTGGTTGAGATCCGTAGATGCTTCGTCCCTGTGGGTATTGTGGTGCTTGACATGGAGGTCAACAAAAGTACACCGCTCATCCTTAGGCCGCCATTCTTAAGCACCACATTTGCACAAATTGATGTCGGGGCTGAAGTAATCCATCTCAACCGCAATGGCAAGGAAGAAGAGTTTGATTTCTAGCCCTACCTTATGGGTGGAGTCAAAAGCTGGCCGAACCCACAGGACATCAAGAAACTAAAAGAGGGGCCAAGAAGGGACACCCTATAGGATGCTATGCTAAACCTCTGGACACAAGAGAACCCCACTCTCGTTGCTTAGAAGAAGAAGGCCGCAGACACGCCTGAGCCCTGGACAAAGAAGCAGCCGGTGAAGAAGACTCCTTCATCCACACCACCCAAGAATGTGAAAAAGGTGTGACAGCCAAAGAAGACATCCACGTCCTCATCTCCAGACAAGGATGCGTCGACAGCAAGCTAAACATCAAAGGAGAGAAAGTCCCGTCCACTGGACTAAAAATTGCTAAACCCTCGCTGGCAGGTTAAACTATATCTACCCATATTTCCCTTTTCAAAACTTTTTTATTTCAATTTGCACATTTGATTTTTTCACTACATGTTGGAATTTATTCCAATCCAATTTTTTTTAAAAAAGGAATTTTTTGGAGTTTATTTTTTTGAGATTTTGGATTTGCAAAAAGTCTGAAAATGTTTTTCCTCGAAACATATTTTCATTCTTGTTGGCCTCCACTAGTGGAGCCCACTAGCCCGAGCAGTGAACCACAGGAGCCAACCTGTGGTCCGCCGAGTGGAGAGAAACGGTTTTCTGGCCCCACTTGCCCCAACGACTAGCAGGCAACGACCATGTTTCAAATTGACCATTGCTCTACTTTGCTATTTAAGGCAATGGTCGGGAGAGGGTGTTTCTTTACTCCATTCTCATTTTCCACCTCTCCATTTTGCTCTAGCCATTTGCTTCCAATTTCTCCAAGCTCTTGCATTGCTCAACACTTTGAAAATTCCACCAAAAATGTTTGCTTTGATTCGTGTTTGCATTTAAGAGTTGGTTTCACATTTGCAAGAGTTTCCAACGGAGCTTTCGTTTGGTGTTTTTCACTAACCGTTACCCCCCATCGAGTTGCTCTTGTGTTGGTTTGTTGAAGTGTGCAGCAATGAACAAGATGAAGCGTGCATTAAGCAAGATGAAAAACAAGGTGATGGGAAGCCCAAGAAATGCAAGTCCTACACCTTCCATGGTGTATAGCACTTGCTCTCGTTGCCAACGTCTTGAGCAAGAGCTAGAAGGAGATGCACCGTCGAGGAACTGACGGAAGTAGAGCCGGAACCATTGCCGGACTTCAGCAATGTCCAACTCTGACTCAACACCAACCGCGACCTCGAGTTGGTTGAAAAGAGAGAATGTGACATCTATTGGATGATCACTGACCGGTCTTATGTTCCTACGCGAACATATGATCCGGACATTATTTCCAAGATAGGTATGGATACTGAATTTACCTCTATCTTTCATGCTGTGGGATGGGATGGTTTTGTTCCGGTAGCTGAGCCTTGCTCTCGCCTGCTTACCATTCAGTTCTTATGCATGTTGGCACTTCCCAAGTGCCCCTTTTATATGTGAATATTACCCCAATTAGAGCATAATTCATACTAATTTAGGCCATTTACCTGTGATATTGTCTATATATTTGTATATGCGTTGTTTTGGAGCTTTATTGTAGAAACAGGTAAAATTGGTGATTAAAGTGATGCTGGAGAGGACAGGAGTCCAGAACCGACAAAAAGCACTGAAGAAGTCCAGTGCGCCGATCGGCGCGGTCCATGAGACGATCAGCGCAAGGGTGTTTTGGCCCATAGAAGTGACCGAGGCCCATTCTACATGTTTATGGAAGTTTATCTACACAAGACACTTGAAGATATTTGTCTAGAAGATTTATGAAACTTCAAGAAAATTTATGAAACTTCAAGATCTCAACGTGCAGTACAAGACTTTATCTCGAAGGAAAAGGCCCACATGGCAGCTGTGGAAGACAGAGGAACCGACTCGGAGAAGAAACCAGAGAAGACACGGCTTGCACCGATCGGCGCAACCGCCTTATTTGCTAGAAACCGAGTCCTTTACGAGTAGAACCCCTATAAATACTTGTGAACCCCGACCGCAGAGGAGGAGGCGACAGAGGGACACCAGATCCGTGAGTTAGAGCCACCGGGGCTTGCCCCGTTAGAATAGATCTCTATTTGAGTTTCAGGAACCATTAGAGTTAAGAGTTGATCCGTCAAGGTAGGCCATCTCGACGGGGATGAATCTTACTCTATGTATCTCAAGGATGATTGAATATGTTGATGATGGTTTTGGTGATTTGTCTATCTTGATTCTATAATCATGCATGTGCTTATTCCAATTGCTTAGTTCTAGGCTAAATAAGTAGATATTATCTTGATTGTGGTGATTAGGATAGTATTCGGACATTGTATTGATTATGGTTGCTTGATGATGCTAGTAGTGTGGTTTAGCGGTGACAGCACTAAGCCTCCGCAGCACTATTGGATAGTTGAGTAGGGTAAGATACTCGCGCGACTAAGGGTTTCCTCTCGGCAGCGATAAATCGGGAGCCGCTCGGAAAGCAGGGTGGTCTTATTCGTTATAGGTTTTCATTGATCTATGTAATTACCCATTATGAAGCTATTTAATTAGACTTTCTGGTTACGATCTCACTAGTAGATATCTGGTTACTCACTTAACAGCATAGGCTTACAAGGCATCTTGCGCACTTTGGCTTAGATTCACTAGTGTGCCGATCGGCTCAACTCCTGCTCCGATCGGCGCAACAACAGATTCACTGTCTGGCGCACTTTGACTTAGTTTCACCAGTGTGCCGATCGGCTCAACTCCTGCGCCGATCGGCGCAATGATAGATTTACTATCTGGCGCAGTGAAGGTGCATCTAGGCCCCTAATTTTATTTTGGTGATTGGCGCCAATACAATTAAGAATGGACTAAATTTGTTAATGAGCATGTGTGTAGGTTATGGTATAAAGTTTGGTGATTAAAAGCATAGAAACAGAAAGGGAGAAAAGAAGATGGCAAAATGCTTCAAGATGAAATTCCAAATATGCTGAAGAATGAAGTTCATAGTATTTTATTTTAAATCTTGAGTATAGGAAAAGCCGTACTATTAAGAGGGACACAAAATTGTGAAGCGGAGGTGAACTAAGTGCAAAATTCCCATTTCTAGGCCATACAAAAATTTCCAGGGCAAAATCATTGAACTTGTCCGACCCATCGGACAAGGTCATCGGACTCCAGTACCTCAGCCACTCTGGGTCGTCGGACATGTCCGACGGTCATCGGACATGTCCGATGACCAGAGGAAAGTCCAACGCATTGGACACTTTCATCGGAGTATAGTTCCTCTGCCACCCTTTTTCATCGGACTTATCTGATGGCCATCGGACTTGTCCGATGAACAAGACTTGTCCGAGCCATCGGACAAGTCCATCGGGTTCCAGTACCTCTGCCACCCCGGTGCCGTCGGACATGTCCGATGGCCATCGGACTTGTCCGATGGCCAACTTATCCGAGGCATCGGGCAAGCTTGTCGGACTCCAGTTTCTGCGCCACCTTGATTCATCGGACATGTCCGATGGCCATCGGACTTGTCCGACACAGATCTCAGAAATTGGGTCTCCAACGACTTTTCCCCATTGGGCTATAAATAGAACACCTCTTCGTCCAGTGACTGGTTGGTCACTCATTTCCACTCAAAAACACTCTCAAGCTCACTTTGCTCTCCCCAACTCTCCTCCCTTGATTCCACTCTTGATTTGTGAAGGGATTGAGAGAAGATTGAAGTGCTCCATCGACTCCAAGCTTTCATCCTCTTGAGCACTTGGTTCATCCTCACCGCCGACAACTTTTGTGTTTGTTACTCTTGGGGATTCTTCCCCTAGATGGTTAGAGGTGCCTGTAGAGCTCCCAACTTATGTGGTGACGCCTTGGGAAGTTTGTATTGACCCCTCCTTTGTGGAGTTTCTAGTGGAAAACCAAGATTGATCTTTGTGGTCACTTGGAGAGGTTAGGGTTGAAAGAGACCCGGTCCTTTGTGGATCCCTCAACGGAGACGTAGGCTTCTTTGTGGAGCTGAACTTCGACGAACAAATCTTGTGCCTCTCTTGTGCTTTAAATTACTTGTGTCTCATTTACTTGTTCTTTCTCATAAACTTGCTAGTTAGGGTTTGCTTCATATTTCTTAGATTAACTTGTGTAGGTTGCTTGGTAGTTGCTCTCCTTATTTTTACAGCACCCCCTTGCTTATATTCATCTACTCCTAGCATGCCTTACACTAGTTTTAACATTTACTCGGTCGATCTACTTTTCTATCTTGTGCCATCGGACAAGTCATCGGACTTTCCCTACAATCGTCGGACAAGTCCGACACTGCGCATTTGACTTTTATTATTAAGTGAATTTCAGGGATAATTGCCTATTCACCCCCCCCCCCTCTAGGCACTTTCACGCAGCTTTGTGCTGGCCAGTCTCCCTCTCAGGCAACCGAAACTCGACAGTAGCCTTGACTAGATCTTTTACTGTTAACTTTGTTTAATCATCCCTAAGGTCCCAGTGGATTCGATAAACCTTGGAATACTCAATTCAAGGGAAAAAAGTGCTACAATCGTACACCATCCTCTTGCGGTAGATAAGTGGGTGCGTACGTACGACCAACAATGCACCCTTTAGTGGGAAGGTGATAGGATTTCGTTCCGGTTCAATGGAATGAAAATCTCACTCACCTGGAGGCAATTCAGTGATTTGCTAGGTTTTTCTCCTATTGTTGTTTTGGAATCTCATTCCGAAAACTTTGGTTTTGACAAAAGCAGTTTTTGGGAAGAAATAACAGGGCATACCCTTGTCTTGTCACCTAGGAATATGCATATCAATAATCCTACCTTGCGTTTTATGCATAATAGGCTGGCAGTGACTTTGTTCCCTAGAAAGGATGTTGGAACTGTGCGAGGGAATGAAATGTTTCTTCTTTACTGAATGGTTAATAAAATCAAAGTCTCGCCTGTTATAGCCATGGTTAAGCAATGGGCCAAAGTTATCAAACAAGTAGGAGATTTTGAATTCACATCCTTGATTTATCGCCTTGTGCATAATCTTAATTTACTTAGGAACACCCATATCAATGATTTAAATTTTGAACGGGTTGTCCTAGGCGAACAATTTTTTAGATTGGGACATTCTCTGAAACAAGGACCCAATGACTCTTTGGTCTATTTCTTTCCTAGTTATCTAACCTGGATTTTCATTTGTATAATTGTGATGAACTAACCATTCCTCTAGAGACATGCTTTGGAGCTCGCAGGAACAGTGTTTCCGGTCCTATGATCAGGAATAAATCACGGAGGAACACCGAGGTGTCCCTCCCGAGGGAAGAGCCAAGCACGGGTTCATGGGATCACGCCATTCCTTACGAAAGCGGTAGTGCATCCTGGGACACTGGTGAATGGCCCGGGGGAGCCTACAGTAGCTCAAGTTCAAGTGGGGCACGAACAACCTCACCAGACAAATTGACAATATGTCCCTCCAGATCGATCAGTTGGACCATACCATCCACACTCATATCCAGCAGGAAAATGAATGGTGGAATGATATCCCACGGCAACTCTCGAGAATTGAGGACAAGGTCTCTTGGGGTAACACCCAAATGAGTTCTTATTTTCATTCTCAATGCTACTTCGGTCAGGGGCCGCCGCCATTCAAGTGAGCTCAAGCCAGCTTGGGGGGAGTTCCTCCTACTAATGTGAAGGTAACTTATATCATTTCCTTTCCAATAACCACATGCATGATAAACTAAAAATATGAAAAAAGATTTGTTTCCCTTTTCACATGCATGATAGATAGAAAACCTAAAAACAATAATAATAGTAATGTGTAAATCCATGCGTGGTATGAATGCATAAGGTTTCCTATGTTGAGATGATGAACAGTTGCTCTGTCTTTTATTCCTTTCATATGCCTAGTTTACAACTTAGCACTCTATCTAGTTTCGGTTTGTTGGCATGATTTAAATTTCACCTCAAACGCACTAGTGGGTAGCACAAGCATTATCCTTCTAGGTTGTTAGGAGATATGATATGGTTTTTGGGGGCTGCTATGATCTTTCTCAATTTGTAAAACTTGACACCCAAAGAATTAATTTGATAAAAATGACAAGTTCCTCAATGATATAAATTCCTACCACAGTCATATGTTGTGCTACATTGCAAAACCTTCTACATATGCTGCTTGTATTAGTATTGAGCCTTGTCAAAACTGTGTGACCCTAGTGAGAAATATTTTCTGCATTCATGATCAAGTCCACGCACATCACGCTAAGTTTTCACACTAGAAATTAGCAATCATCCATGTAACACCATCCATCCACAAAATAAAGACTCTGTCTTCATGATTGATCTCTCCCCAAGGAAATCAAGGTTATGGCTAAAAAAAAAAGAGAAGAAAGGAGAAAAGACTCTTGCTCCATGAAGAGCTTGAGAGAAAAGAAAGAAAGAAAAGATAGCCATTACTACCAAATAAAGGGAGAGAGAAATAAAAAAGAGTCTCCATTCCACTCCACCAAATCCACCACACATGCACATCTTGATCATGCTTGTAGGAAATACTTTCTCCATGGATCCACTCTTTTGACTCGGCGATATATGACATACAGGTATGCCACAATTATCCTTACCCTGAGCTCCACATATCAGCCTTTAGAGGTAGGATTTTTTAGGCATCGTAAGCCTTCGTGAGGAATTTATATAGTTTGAGCGATCTAAGTGAATCATTAGAAGAACTTAGATGTATCACAAAAGATTAACCTCCGAGCTAAAGTCGATCAAAAAGAGTAGATGTAATGATAGTTTTACAAACTGTTCTGTCTTCCAACCACCCAAGAATTGGAGAAGCTATAATGCCCCACCGGTAATAAAAGGTGAAATACTCGTGCCAACTTATTCAATCCTTTATAGAGTGTCATAGTTGTGCATTTGAGTGTATGTTAAGAATAGGACATTGTAGCAACTCCTGATCAACACAAACCTATGTTTTGCCTTCACTCGGGACGAGCAAAGGTTTAGCTTGGGGGGGTTTGTTGACAATTGTTAAGTACCAATTTCAACCGTCAATATACCTATAAAAGTAGGAAGACTTAGCATTTCATACTTGCATGTTAGTTAGGAATAATAAGATTCTACTTGTCCTTGGAGAATTATGTGCGTGCAGGGATTTGATACAATATATGTGGAGAAATGGAGCATAATCCTGGGAAACATAGTTCCAGCCAATAAGACAGTGTCAACTGGACCTCCCTCGAATTGCATATGTGGCTACATGGGATTCCTCTTGGAAACACCGAGTCAAAATAGAAGAGGAACCACCTATCACCACCCTGAGGAAGCACACCCCGAGGGGGCCCACTCCCAGGTTGGCCCACCTAGGGACCTGGTCGGCTGACCAGGTCTTGAGCCCTTTTCGGGCGGGCTTCCACCTGTCAACCCCTGAGCTCCTTTGAAAGGTTGGTGCATGGCACTTTCATGGCGGTTACTCCTCAGTACCAACTTATCCCCCCTTTAAATAGAAGGGAAGATCTCCACTCCAACACACACACTCAAGAGCTAGTCATTTCCCTCTTTCACTTAGTAGTTTCTAGTCCTAGTGAAGTTTAGTGTATGAGGAGCCTTGCTCAAGTCTCCAAGTCATAGGAGTATTGGTATGGCTCTTGTATCTTTATCTTTATTCTTGTGTATTATTATTATGACTTTGCTCTTTTCCATTTATATAGTTCTTCCTTATAGTTATGCTTATGATATGTGTTCCTTGTTTGGTTATATATCATATTCATGTCATAGGACTTTCTTTCATGATGATATAGACTTGCTATATTATTGTCATGATTGTCATATACCTTGACTATAGTCTAAATGTTATAATGCTAGTTGTACTTTAGTCTAGTTGTGATGATTCAACATGGGTTTAATATCCAATTAGGATTGTAATTGCTTAGTTCATGACTTGTTAATCCATAGGGTTAGAGTTATATATGCTTAGTACTTGTAAATCTGAACGGTGATTCTAGTGTTTGATCGATGCTAGAGTTCTACTTAAATGTGTAAGCGTGGTGCTTAGACGGCTAGGTAGTATTGATCACCTCGTAATCCATGGTTTGTAGAGGTAGGCAGTAGGTGGTGACAACTCTATCTGTCCATTATACTCCTCCACGTTCGGTTACGACGTGTGTCCAAGACGAAGTTGCCTTCTGTATGCCGGGCATGAATCCATATATGAAGTGTTGAATGCACTAGACTATGACTAGTATAACCATGCATATAATTAATTTACTAAGTAACTATATAGGTAGACTAACATTAGAGATACAACTTTGCTTGCCTTACTAAAACTCCCTAGTGGCTTAGGACTTTATTTATCTTTAGGAATAATTGCTTTGTGTGTCACACTACCCCTATCCTTATTATACTTACCCTTGTATGAACTCTAAATATTTATACCAATCTTTATGACTACATTATCATTAACAATCATATATTTATGCTATAGCCTTCCTTTGGTAGAACTATAAATAACAAGCTGTTGGAGCAATCCAATAGTGAAATGCTACAATAGTATTATCCATATGCTTGTGGATCTTACTATATTGACACTAAAGTGCATCTTTATAATTATGTCTGGTATGACGTTAAGAAGTGCCACAAGCATTTCTGGCGCCTAGCCGGGGATGATTATATCGATGTAACTTAGTAAACGTTAGCAAGTGTCAACAATAATCTTTTTAGCAACATGGAACTTAGGTGACCCAAGCTGGAGGATGTTGATGATGGCGCGAGTATGCACAGGTATGGGTAATGTACTGGTTGGATTGTGGTAGTACCTGCTTGTGGTCATATGGGCCGGTTCATGGAGCGGCCACCTAGGAAAATAGTGCAAAGCATAGGGCTGATATGGGTAGGCGTGGTACGGTATTAGATGTCTTCCCAATTTTGCGGGCGTTGCAGGAAGGAGCACGAGAGGGTCACTTTCGGCCTTAGGTGATGAAGGGATTACTTCTAGCCACGGCGTTAGAGGGGGCTTCTGTAATGATGGTTAATCCCGCATCGGTGAAAACTTAGCAGGAACTTCTTGCAAGCTCGGGAGCTCTTTGAAAGACCATGTGGTGATCTCCTAGCCTCACACCTACGGTAGTGTGTTGGTACCAGGGAGACTTTAGTCGTTGAACAGTGATGGAATCACCAACCTGTAGGTAAAGTTGTGCAACCTCTACAGAGTGTAAAATTGTTATAACAGTCGTGCTCATGGTCAAGAGCGGCCTGGATCCTCATGCGATTAGAGGAATGGTTGGGTGGATCTGATGGGCAACCAGATTTGGATGGTATAGTCATAGGTGCTGTAGGTGGGTAACCAGTAGTGTTTAGGAAGGGGTGGGTAGCTCATAGATTTGCTATCGGTGGGCAACCGATAGTGTTGGACAGGTGGTTAACCTATTGGGCTACATTTTCACCTAGTAAATAGGATGCTTGTACAATTAGAGTCATAGGCTAAGGATGTGTAGCATAGTAAAACTATGTTAAGCCTATTCTTGTTTTAGCCTGCATGTCATTACTTTCCCCCACTTGTTGAGTACTTTATGTACTCACGCGTTTTAGTTTTCCTGTGTTATTGCTGCTATTATTCTGCTACTCAGAAGACGATGGCGAGATGGACTACATCGACGAGGACTCCTACGACTAGGAGCGCGACCCTCGGTTGACTGCCTGTGGCGTTACCGCTGTTGCTTTTATTTTCTTGATGTAATCCATACTATGTAATAATGATACTTTGATACAACAGTGACATTGGTTATTCTGTTTATTTAACTTTTGTCACTATATGTGTGAAACATGATCCTGGCACACATATAGTCTTGCATTCGGTTGTGGCCTTAAAACCGGGTGTGACAAGTGTTCACCTCCCTCTTGGGTTGTAGAGTGAGTCTTATGTTATTACTCATGGTTCTATGAATGGGCCTGGAACGGTTAGGCGTCGGTGATTGAGCCTATTGTGATTTGTTGTTAACGCCATCATAAGTTTGTAGATGATTTAAGCTCACCTTTGAAAGGAGCATCAAAAGAGAGCGCTTGTGCTTGCAATTGGAGAGTGAAGCATGTCCTTGAGGAAGATCTTTTGCCATGGTGGACAGCAGTGATGCAACCGCAACTTCACTAGGAGAATGGAGTGTGCTTGTGGATGAGCACACCACTTGGAGCGACAGGTGGGACTTATAGTCCGGCGGGAGTTGGTCCAACGAGGAGCATAGGAAAGCTCCATCCTTCCAAGACCTCGGGCAAAAACTCAACGTGCATTCCTTGACTCCTCTTCCCTTTACTACTAGCATTGCTATTCTGCAATCTTAAGCTTGTAGTATTTCCCTTGCTCAATTACTTGCTTGCTTGTCTTTGCCTTGTTGGCTATCTATTGGACTTGCATGCATAGGACCTTTTGCTAGCTAGGAGTGTTGATTGGTATGTGGACCACTAGCATGTGTAGGCTATCTTTACCATTTCTAGGATCATATACCATGCTAGTGTGTCTTTACTAGAATTGCATAGGAGTTATTTGAGTGCTGATTTAGAAGTTAGCATAAAAGTTTATCGTGTGAGTTCCTAGTTCAACCCCCCCCCTCCCATGCCCAATTTAAAGAAAAAGAAAGAAATATTAGCATCTAGTAGCATAGCATATTTACATACTATAGTATTGGATGAGGAGGAAAAGGAATTTGAGGAACAGGAGGAGCTACACAAATTTATTCTTAATCATTTATTTTGGGAAATAATGGATGAGGTAATGGATTCGAGTCATGAACATTTTTTTGCCTCGTACTGCCTCTAAAAAGACCTCCACATCCAGAAGAGTTGTATCTAAGAGTACCTTGCCCCGTACACATGGGGAGGTGTCTTATCCTCCAAGTCTTGTACTCTCATGTATACCGGCCAACAGGCTCATTGCAATACAACGCATCAAATTATTCTCCATACATTCTCTCTCACATGGTATAGAGCCAAATCGATTCTGCTACCCACCCTCCCTAACCCTAGCCGCAGCTCAGTTTTGCATCACGCACCCTCTAGTCGCTTTAACGTGTCAAGCAGTGCAGATCGACCTCTCCGGTGTTTCCTACCAGGCTGGATTTTCCCATCGAGTAGGCTGCAGCTCGATCGATGACACGAGTTCCACCACTTGTGATGGATCCTGATGAGGACATCACTTCTATGGATGCACGCAACACTCCTCCAATAATAGACATGCAAGGTCCAATGACTAGAGCTCGTGCACAACGACTAAATTTAGAGGTGAACTCGTTCCTATGTTCTTTATCATGTCACTTTTAAGAATGGTTTGCTACCTAATGATTATATTATGATTAGAAATCATGGAGAGGACCAGGAGATGATGGGAGAAGGACTTAATGACGTGGAGGAACAACAAGGATGTGGAAGCCAAGGTGGAGACACAATTAAAACCGACTTCGAGTCTGTTTTAGGGCCCCTAGACGCATACGGACTCAATTTTGGACGTTCTACATATGCACGGAAAGCTAAGGAAAAGACTTTTCCAATGCTACCAGTCTCATATAAAAATTCGTCCGAAGTCATTGGCAATAGTTGAAATAAATGAGGGTCCAGAATCTGTCCTGGCGCTGCGTCGCCTGTTTTTGGCTTTCAGGGTTTGTATCCAGTTGAGCCTAATTAGGGGCGAGTCCAGAGGGTCTTGCATAATCCTAGGGTCTTCATAAACAGCCGCCATCGCTCTATTAGGTTTTGGGTATTACTTAGGTTAATTCTGTTCATATACAGTGTCGTTGTTCATCGGTTTGTGAGACCCCAACTTCGTGAGATTCATAATACATCTGTAATTGTGTTGCATTCTTATTTATTCTTGTATTTTTCATTTGCAGGTAGGGATTAGCCTTCTCGGTGAGGTCAATCATTCTTTAATGGTTGATAACCAGAGGAGATTGTGCTGCGATTGTGGGGTTCTGAACATGTTGGTTTAGAAGTCGGATCCATTTGTGTTTCGTCTCCACCCAAATTAAGATTACCAGAATCTTTCAGAAAATCAGAAACCCTTGTCCACATCAAATACCATATCTAGATCATGACAGTCCTGCACCCTCTCGCGGCATCATCACCAAGCTGATCAACCAGGTAGCAGGAGCACGTGACATGCAACCAGATGCATGCGTCGTTACCATGACCAATCTATCCTCTCACCTCTGATTTCCTTTTTTCAGCCACGTTTCATCATGGCATGGAGACGATAAACAGGATGAGATGGAAGATGGATAAGTGCACACGGTGTTGTACACGGAGATTTTCTATCTTCTGATGTTGTTTTCTTTTTTTTCACTATCACAGAAACGGGCTTTAGTGACGAGCATTTAGCGACGACTAAAGAGGACCTGTCCCTAAAGAACTTCTAGCGACGGTTGTCTAGAAACATGTCTCCCCTATTCATCGGCGGGTTAGAGGTAGTGACAGCTAAGAAGAAAACCATTAGTAGGAAATGATATAGAGATGGCTTCATGAAACCCGTCCCTATAAGTTGGGTCTATAGTGATGGTTTTTACTTATAGCAACCGCTTTAGGAGCTCCATCTCTAAAGGTTGATGTTTTAGCGACGGTTTCCTAGTAACCGTCCCTATATCCTTAACTTACAGTGACGATTTTCTGTCCACTGTCTCTATTTACCATTTTAGAGTGACATTTCTTCATCCGTTCCTATTTCCGATCCTATGGTGACGGGTTTTCGTAACCCGTCGCTACTTGTTTGGCGTGCTCCCTCTGTCCCAGATCCAAAATCTTTGGGTGCGCAGCTCCTCGTTGGCACTGCTGGTTTGTGTCCTCCCTCCGAGCTTTGACGGCTCACCTGCTCTGCTCTGCTTTACTTGCTTGGTCCTCTGCTCAGATCTGCTATCCCTACTACCTATATCTCTGAGTTGCCTGCGTGCAAGACTTGAGCTGCCATGGCGAGGACCTGCGCACGAGTTGCCCGCCTTGAGCTGCCATGACGATGGGGTCGTCGAAGTAGTCCCGGGCCCGGCGACACCACGTCCACGCATTGTCAAACGCCGCCGACAAGCCCGCCTCTCCTACACTTCCACGGAATGGAAGGTGGGAATAAATTTACATCAATTGCATTTGTTCATATTATAGAATCAGAGTTCTTTGAATCTAAATTTGTTGCATTTGTACATTCTAGGTGTTAGATTGACATCTTTTTGGCCATTTTTCCAATGTCAAGGGTATTTTTGTTGATTTGAATTTTTTATTGTGCTCCCTCAACTTGGCAGGTTAGTAATATTCCCTCACTAAGTATATCTACTAATTTGTAGGCTTTCTATAATTGTAGTGGTAATAATAAAAAGCTGATATATTTGCAATTTCAGCGATGGGTAACCGTGCTTGGATGTATCTTGAGAATCGCACTTCTCGTGAATATTTGAAGGGGGTCTCAAATTTCATTGATGTTGCTATGGATGACATGAAATGGATGAAGAAGAGTGTGATGCATTGTCCATGCATTGATTGCAAGAATGAGAAGCAATTTTCACACTTAATGGACCTATATGCGCATCTGATTATGCGTGGATTCAAAAACAACTACAAAATTTGGAACAAACATGGTGAAGAAGGAATTAATCCTGGTGAGCCACTTGAGGTATTCGTGGATGACATTGGTTACCAGGGCTCCTCAATCACCAATAATAAGGGAGATGAACAACTTGGTGATGATGAAATTCTAGGTATTGATGGTGACTATGTTGACCTTGTTGATAACATCGACCAGATGATGAATGATGCTGAGGTAACCAATGAGGCTGAGTACACTGAAAAGGAGTTTGGAAAGTTTCAAGATCTTGTGCGAGATTCCAAAAAGCCATTGTATGATGGTTGCCCCTTGTCCTTGTTGGATACCATGTTGAAACTTCTAAAGCTAAAGGCAAGCAATTGTTGGTCAGATCGGAGCATCACCGCCTTGCTGCAGCTATTAGAGGAGATGCTTCCAAAAGGGAATGTGCTACCCTTAAGCACTTATGAGGCCAAGAAGATAATATGTCCATTGGGATTAGAAGTTAAAAAGATACATGCATGTAAGCAGCATTGCATTTTGTATCATGGTGAAGGTTATGCCGACCTAATTTGGTGTCCTGTTTGCGGAACTCCATGGTACAAATGCAGAAAAGATGGGGGTGATCAGGAGGTACCTAGCAAAAGGAATGGAGCTCCTCAAAAAGTGGTGTGGTATTTTCCTATCATCCCTCATTTGAAACGTTTGTTCACGAATAGAAAGGAGGCTGAGCTTCTCCGTTGGCACGCACGGAGCGAGGATGAGAACAACAAGGCCCGAAAGAATGATGGAAAATATCTACATCCTGCAGATTCGATTCAGTGGAAGAACTTTGACCAAAGGTTTGGGGATTTTGCGAAAGAAGTGAGAAACATCTGGTTGGCTTTGAGCACATATGGGATGAATCCATTTGGTGACATGAGTGTTGCCCACAGCACATGGCCAGTTGTTCTATGCATCTACAACCTTCCACCTTGGCTCTGCCACAAAAGAAAGTATCTTATGTTGTTAGTGTTGATCAGCGGTAAAAAACAACCCGGTGTCAATATTGATTTGTACTTGAGACCACTGATAAATGACCTTAAAACTCTTTGGTCCAATGGTGTTGAGGTGAGGGACCAATTCAAGAGAGAGTACTTCTGCATGCATGCTATGCTCTTCTGTACGATACAGGACCTCCCGGCATTATATTCTGTGTCAGGACAGAGTAAGGCAGGAGGCAAAGGTTGTCCTCAGTGCTTGTATGACACCGAGAGTGTGTGGCTTCAAAACTCGAAGAAGCCAGTATACATGAGAACTCGGCGGTTCCTTTCGAGGAAGCACCCATATCGTAAAATGAGTGCTCAATTCGATGGCACTGTTGAGAAAGGCTCAGGCCCAAGGAATTTTACAGGTGAACACATTTATGAGGACCAGAGGAGAATTGCTTCATCAGTTCTTGGAAAAAGGAAACGTTCTAAAATAGATGAAAATGATTTGTGGAAGAAAGAATCCACATTTTTTGAGCTCCCATACTAGAAGTACTTGGTTGTACGTCACTGCATTGATCTCATGCATATTTTGAAAAATGTTTGTGAAGCTATTGTGTGCACATTACTGAATATGAAAGGAAAGAGCAAAGACCACAAAAACGGACGAGTAGACTTGAAGGAAATGGGATTGAGGCCTGAGCTTTATCCCGAGGGTGATGTTCTACCCCCATCTTGCATCACTCTATCACGCAAGGAGAAAAAAGAGCTATGTGAGTTTTTCAAAAGTGAGAAAGTACCATCCGGTTACTCTGCCAACATTGGAAGCCACTTCTCGATGGCTGATCTAAAGTTGGTTGGTAATTTGAAGTCTCACACTTATCATATCATTTTGACAGCATTGCTTTCGGTAGCAATTAGAAACATCCTACACGTGCCGGTTCGAGAAGCTATCATGAGTCTTTGCTTCTTTTTCAATGCCGTTTCTCATAAGGTTATTGATCCTTCATCTTTAGCGGATCTAGAGAAGAATCTCCCAAAGACTCTTTGTGATCTTGAGATGTTTTTCCCGCCATCATTCTTTGATATCATGATGCACCTCACAATCCATCTTGTGAAAGAGATTTACTACCTTGGGCTTGTGTACTTGCATCAGATGTTTTCCTATAAGAGATTCCTAGGAATTTTGAACTCCTATGTCAGGAATCAGTCTACGCTCGAGGGTAGTATTGTGCAGGGTTACTCTACAGAGAAGGTACTTGAGTGTGTGCTAATTACATTGACCCAAAAAATCCAATTGGTGTACCAAAATCCCCACATGAGGGAAGGCTAGGTGGAAAAGG
Source organism: Eleusine indica (assembly GCA_030378355.1). Taxonomy (NCBI): domain Eukaryota; kingdom Viridiplantae; phylum Streptophyta; class Magnoliopsida; order Poales; family Poaceae; genus Eleusine; species Eleusine indica. The sequence goes on from CM059494.1 coordinate 56,889,816, forward strand.
CACCCTTGGAAAGAAGGCACTAACTCCTAATCTCCAGGCTTTTGAACAAGCTCATTTCCTTGTGCTTCAACATATGACAGAAGTGTTAATATACATTGATGAGCACAAGGAGCTACTGCTTCGAGATAATCCTGAGCGGAGTGAATCTCGGTTAGCGAAGCAACACATAGAAAAGTTTAGCACTTGGTTCAAAAATCAGATCAATGGAAGTTCGAACAATAGTGTGTTGCTTCGCAAACTAGCAGCTGAGCACTTGTTCACAGTTATGACATATCAAGGTTATGAGATAAATGACTATACATTTTACACCATTGCCTAGGATAAAAAGAGCATATACCAGAATAGTGGTATACGGATAGATGCATATGACAACGACAATCAGAAGAGTGCATATTATGGACAAATTGAGGAAATTTGGGAGCTGAGTTACGGAACCTTCAAGGTGCCTCTATTTAAGTGTTGTTGAGTACAAGGCATAAATGGTGTCCACAAAGATCGTTTCGGGTTCACCACAGTTGACCTGAACCATCTTGGATACAAGGCAGAACCGTTTGTGCTTGCCAAGGATGTACAACAAGTTTTCTATGTCATGGACACCACGAAAAAGAAGCGTGTTGTCGTACTCCTAGGTAAAAGAAGAATTGTTGGAGTGAAAAATGTTGTCGATGAGGAGAGTATAATCAGTTTGATGAAGTCCCCCTTCATTTTGCTCTCCAAATATATCTGAAGTGGTAGCAAGCAATAAAACTCCCTATATACGTACGGACCACAATGAAGAGTCCGGGTGTCAAGACATTGGAAAAAGGCTGCCAATAAAAATCACTAGGTATGGACATAGTTTTGTTGCTGCATATTTAAATCTATAGAATTAATGATATCTCATATCTTTTTTTTCTTTTTTCCCACAGTTTGGAGCAAGGACGTCCAACAGATAGTGATCTATGAACACTTTTTTTTAAACATTTGAAATATACGAAGATAGTGATCTCTGTTTATCTCTGTGTGTGATTTGGTGTGATTCAGTATTTGTGATACCTACTATTTGCCTTTCTCTGTTTATCTTTGTGTGTGATTTGGTTGAATTTGCCTTGTTCTTGATCGGAGCAGCAATGTATATAGTGACGGTTACAGGCAACCCCGTGCCTATAGCTTCTTTAGCAATGGCGCTTCGAAACCGTCCCTATAAACCCTGTAGCGACGGTTTTTACCTTCCCCATCCCTATATATCACTGGTTTCATGGCCCACATGGAAGCCGGTAACCGCAACACAGTTGCGTCCGCTCGTCTACCACGAGTGCGTCCCTATATCTTCTTTCCCCATCGCCCTTCCTTCCTCCCCCACCATAACCCAGAACCCCTTTTCGTCACGCGATCGAGATGACCGGGCGCTCAAAACAAGCTCGCAACCAGGTCCGTGACACAAGAGGGAGGTTCTACCGTGCCTCTGTTCCGCGCAATGCCGCTGCAACATGGGCCGGCACCGGCCACCCTGCTCCAGCGGCGGCAGGCGGCCGTCGTTGAGCAGCAGTGGCGGCCTCCAACTCCGTCATCAAGGAGCAGCGGCGGGCCGGCCACCCTGCTCCAGCGGCGGCAGGCGGCCGTTGTCGAGTAGCGGTGGCAGCCTCCAACTCCATCGATGAGGAGCAGCGGCGGGCCGACCACCCTGCTCCAGGATCGGGTGGAGGGGGGGGGGCTGCTGAGTGCAGTGAAGAAGGAAGCCCCTGCATCCGGGCGCAGCAACTCCTCTTCAGTTGAGATCATGTGCAAGGAGATGTGGAAGATGGTAAAAAAAAATAAGAGTCTTGTGAATTTGGTCATGTGCATGAAGTTTAGGATTTACTGCTTTGCCTCATGGTCAAAATTAGGCCCAAAAATGGTTAACTGTATCATGTGCAAGAACAGCAGAGCTGAGGCCCATTCCATGTTCTTGGCTAATGGAAAATCTCTCCTGTGTTCGTATGTGGTTAATTCTACTTATGTGAGATTTATTTATTTATCTAAAAAAGGCAGCTGGGTACTGGTTTATATATTTCACTCCCACGGTTATACATTGTCACCCCTTAGTTATCAAATGTCCTAACTCTTTAAGCAAGGCAGAAGTTAACGTTCAGATTAACATTGTTAGGATTGTTGTCATGTAACTTCCCTGGTCATCCTTCTCGGGACCAACAACTCTAAAATCTTGATATTTCTGGTTGTAACTTGTAATTCAGTCATACAATGCATTCTTATTTTTACAAGATCAGATTACTATGAAGCATCAGAGATGGCTTGAAGCAAGTGTAGTGTCCCAATATCATTGATAGTCACTTTATATTTCCTTGGCATGCTGTCTCCTTTCTCAATGCTTGGCTCTATGAGGCTTTCCTGGACCTTTTTGTCATGACATGGAACTTTGCCAGAGACAGATTGTATTTGCTCATTATGATTCTTTAATTATATATATCCATTATGTCAGGAGTCACTTTTAACATTATTTTCATGCTTACTAGAGAATGGAGCGAGAAGATCAGGACATTCCGGAGGTAAGCAGCAAGCGGCGCAACCTATCCAAGGGGGAAATGAACAAAAAGATGGATGAACTGCAAACTCCCGTGGCATCAGAGGATGTTAATTCCTCTTCAGTTGAGATTATGTGCAAGGAGCTGTGGAAGAAGGTATAATTTTAGTCAATTACTAGAAACTCAAAATAATTGCTTTCCTTATGTTAGTTCTATCAAAATTATTGATTTAGTAGAAACCCAAGGATGATTCAAATTGTAGTTCAATTTCACTAGAAATTATATGTTTCAGACTTGTGTTTGATTCAACTATTGCAATTAGTTCAATTTGAAACTTATATGAATTTCAGACTTATATTTTAATAAGGAACATGTTTAGCAGAGAATGGAGCGTGAAGATCAGGACTTCCGGAGATAAGCAGCAAGCGGCGCAACCTATCCAAGGGGGAAATTAAACATGAGCTCGTTGAAATGAACAAGAAGATGGATGAACTGGAAAATAGCATGATTTAAATGGCTGAGGAACCTGCGGGCGAAAGGAACAAGAACAAAATATTAACAGAAAAGCTTGAAGCAGCAGAAAAGTGGATGGATGGAACAAGAACAATGAGGCTCCAGTACATGTTTGATGACTTGACCCAGGAGCAGTGGGAAGCAAAGAAAAATGAGGCGAAGGGCAAGCAGCCATCCAAGAAGGAGCAGGGCAACCAAGTTGCAAAGGAGACAACCAAGGACATGTAGATGCCTTATAATCCAACTAGTTGGATGGCATGCTAGATAATTGCCATGTAGGTTAACCCTACTTTAATGCCATGCTGGACATCTATATATTTTGTGTCCATATCATATATGTGAATATTATCGGTGGCTGATATTACTTGGGTTATGTGCATATATATGTATGTCTTTGGGTTATGTGAACTTCTGACATACATATATGTCTTTATATCATGTGTGAACTTTTGATAGAATCTGGGTTATGTGAACTTCTGATATATATGTATGTCTTTGGTCACCAAAAAATAAATAAAAAAAATTGGGTGGCTGATAGCCAAAGCCCTCGAGCCATGCAACCATTACCTAACACTTGGTTGTCACCAATCCCATGGCCCAGAAACAGGCAAGGAATGGGATTGAACAAAGGCTTTCATAAGCAGCACAGCCTCGGATGCGCGTAATCCAAATCGGGCGGCAACACAACCACCACTAGAGGAGAATGAAGGTTAAGTGACTTCGATGAGGCATCTGGCGACGATACTTTTAAGCTGGGCAACACTACCTTTGCCAGCTAATGTGGTACTAAACGAGGGGAGTTCTGTCCCTTGCTTATTGGGCCAGGAAAATGACATTTAGCCCAGCGCCTCAACCCTCCCCGTCTCGATCTCAAGGCCCAGCGCATTCGCCACTTCCCGAACCCGAGCACCACAATCCTCTGCGCTCAGCCATTCCCGAACCCTAGCATGAGGACCGAATCCCGAGCGCAGCGGCGGCGCCACTGCGGGTCCCCGTCTCCGACTACCAGCGCGGCGGTGGCGCCACTACGGGTCCCCATCTCTGACAACCAGCGCAGCGGCGGCGCCTCTGTGTGTCCCCATCTCCGACCACGACCGCGGTGGCGGCGCCTCCGTGCGTCCCCATCTCCGATCTCGAGTGCGGCGACGACGCCTCTGTGCATCCCCGCGTCCGACCTCGAGCGCGTCCCCCTCTCCGACCTCAAGCGTGGAGGCGGCGCCTTCGCTTGATCTCCTCTCCGACCTCGAGTGCGTCCCCATCTCAGACCTCGTTCTGGATCCCTAGCTCGAGCTCGTGAAGTGGGTCTTCTACACAGGTACTATTCCATCCATCCATCCCCTTCTGAACGCCAACCAACAGAGAGGAGCATTCGTGATTAGGGTTCTAGGTTAAGTAGTTCATGATTTGCCCGTTTTCTAGACGGGAAACCCGATCAATGTCTCGTTCAGAGACATTCATTTCGGGTTCTGTGTGGTCATTAGGGGCGTTGATAGTCTGTGTGATCTGAGCAACCCTGCCCATGTGTTTATCTTATGCTGGATTTTTTATTTTATTTTACCATGTTTGTAGAGTAACTAAAATGATGACCGTAGAACATTTGTTTGTGCTTGTCCCCAGCAACTCACTGATCTTTGCATAAGAAAGTAAAAAACAATGAGAGACAAGTCTTTTTAAGTAAAAATATGTTACAGTCAGGACTCCCAACTACATCTATCTTTTATCACTGAAGCATTCTGTTTCGAAAAATTACTCTTGAAAACACACAATTAAGAGTATGATGGTCCTAATAAAAAATAAATGTTTCATGGTCCATATTTCCCAAAAGAGAATTGTACAGTGACCCATTATGCATTAGTAGTAAGACAAGAATCAGGTTAAAAAAAATCATGATTCAAAAGAGATGCTGACTGGTTGAACATTTTTTGTTCACATTTCTTTTTCTTCTGAACTGTTTGCTCTGACGCTTATGAAACTGAAATTCTGATGTTCTGCTGAAAGTTTGCACTTGTAAACAGTGTAGAAGGTGAGAATTTTCTTCTACTGTTTGCTAAAAAGGTGGTTCTGTTCAAGGCTGTTCTGTTCCCATAGGATTTTCCCTATCATGGAGTAGTTCATGATTTGACAGTTAGTTGCCTCATGCTATATGATGTGATGCAAATGCAAAGCCACATGTTCCTTGAACAGTTAACAGTTAGATGGTCTATTGCTTGCTCTATGGTCTAGTATAAATGCAAAATTAAATGTTTGTCTGTTATTTATTTTCACATGTTATGTTGTGGCAGTTAGGAAGGTTATTAAACCTAGTAACTTTATCTACTTATTATGTCTGCATGCGAATACTGAATTAGCACAAATTTTGATGCTAGGCCCTGGAATTTGATGCTTGTGAAATTTAAGTGAGTGTAGTTAAATGGTAAAACGTCTCCATGACAAGGAGAAGATACGGGTTCAACTCTCGCCACTCGCACTCTTTCAAAACTCTCTTATTGTTGTGCAAAGATTGTAAAGAAATAGACAAAGTTTTGTGTGCCTCTTATTGCTATCATTTTCCCTGTTCTTGTTTTGTAGTTGTCTACTGAGGAAGGAAGGAGCTCGGAAGACGTGGACTATGAGGAGGAAGAGGCTCAATCTACATTTGCTGAAGAGGAATCCCCCAATGGGAGTATGGATCCACAGCAAAAGAGCAAAAGCAGAAAAGTGAGGGTTGAAGCGCATTGGCCAAGTGACACAATTTTTGTCACTGAAATTGGTGAAGATGGTATGCCCATTCCTAGGAAGGAAAAGCTAAGGCTAAGGCTGTTGGCTGGGCTCACTGCTCGGCAAAAGGTTTCTTTGCTTCACGAAGATTTGCGGACTTGGGAATCAGCAGAAAAGAGGCCTTGTTTGATGACAATATCATGCCTTACCTCCACTACAACAATGACATCAAGGAAAAAGGTATGAAGAGGGCATTGAAAGCAATTGCCAAGTGCTGGAGGAGCTACAAGAGCACTCTTGTCAGTGATTTCATGTTGAAAGAGAAATCCCTATACGAAAGGTTCAAGCATCTCAAAAAGGAAGATTATGAAGCATTTGTCAAGATGAAGAGAACAGAAGATTTTTTGAGTGCGAGGAATAAGTTCAAGAAGCTACATGCAAGGAAAAAACACAACCATCATTTGGGAACTGGTGGGTATGACGGCAAGCTGCAGGCATGGACAGAAGAAGATCGAAGGCTAGCAGAGGAGGGTCGGCCAAGCCCATGGCAACGGTTCCCCAATATATGGACCAAGAATTGGTTGCGGGCAAGAGGCAAGCTCACAGACTTCGGTGAGACGATGCAACTCAAGAAATTGCCCAAAAATTCAACAACTCAATGATGATGATTCTTCAGTCAATGGGCAAGATGCACTCACCAAGGCTTTGGGAAATGCTAAGCACCCAGGTTAGTTGTTTATGCAACAAATTTTTCTTCATGAATCAGTTCTAATGTTTCATTCATGATAAATAAAACTCACAAAAAAAGTGATGTGTATATGTGTTCCTTGTACTTTGCAGGTCGGGTGCGAGGAATATCAAGTTTTGTTGGCTAGAAGTTGAGAATGCCAGGGTACAACAAGAGGAGGAAGATAAGTGAAGAGGAAATGGATCAATTATCAAAATATATTTGGAAAAAAGTGACACAAGATATCGTTGCAAACATCCCCAACATCCTTGCTGCCCAAGGTCTCAAGAATATGCCTATCGACCATAGTCTGAACCAACTAAGCCTAGCAGATGTGCGGAGGTCGAGCTTTTCATCCATAGAAGGTGGTGTTGCAAGGATGGAGCATGATCTCTACGACGATATGATGCACTTGGATGATGAGCTGCATCCAAAGAAGCATGCTGAGCAACTGGATGGCGACAAACAGGCCGAGCAGGAAAATGGTGACAAAATGGCCGAGCAGCAGCAGTTTCATCAAGCGGTTCCAGATCTGGAGCCTGGTTCTATATCCCAACCCTCGGAGCCTACACTGTGTTCTCTTTTGAGTACTATTGGTGGCTATCAGGTCGAGGTTGCTAGAGGAGAGGTTTGTCCAGAACGACGGATGTTGCACAACGTCGAGGTACAATACGACTATGTGGTGGTGCATGCCTAACATGTGCATAGCGAACACCAAGACTTTGTACTTGAAGTTCCCCCAACCGGTGAGGTGGCAACACTAGGCGAAGCCCTTCTACACTGGGTTCAGTGGAGGAAGGGTCTCATTGTGCTCAACCCTGCCCTAATGGATGTCACACCAATCCCTAGTCCTCCCAAACCTCCAAGACCTGTGAAGAAACCCTCAACACCTCAGAAGGATGAACAATCCTTTGAAGTGCCTAAGAAAGCTATGAAAACAAAGAGCAGCGGTGAGCAAGGCCCCATGAAGAGCAGTAGTGACCAAGGTACTTTGAAGAGCACTGATCTGGGCAAGGTCAAGGGTCCCTTTAAGAGCACTAGTGAGCAAGGCCCCTTGAAGAGCACTGATCTGGGCAAGGTCAAGGCGGCTACTATAAAATCTACCACTAGGGTTATTAAGGTTGATTCCCAAAAAATGGCTCCGGAATCATCAATGTGGACAAAGCCCCACAGCAAATTCAAGCTTGGGATGCCACTAATGAGCCAAGAGGACTTAAAAATGGTCGGGCCTCTCACTAGCAAACTTCATGCCGCATATTTGCAAGGTTGTAAAGACAAGAAGAGGGACTTCCTTGTGTACATCAAGTGTCAACACTTTCTCAAAAGTAAGATGACAAATTAATTGTTGACTATGCGGACTTGTACGATCTTTTCGTGTTGGATGCCTTAGACATGAGCATTCTAAGGGTCTTCTCATTGTGAGTATGCTTTAGGCTACACTAGATCACTTTGTTATCTATTGATTATGCATTTCAAGTAGAAATTTAAGTAATTTTTCACTCTACTAATAATTACAGGTATATGGTCAAAGAGGCTAGAACCAACAAGTTGCATATGGCCATTCTAGATCCTCAGATGTTGGCATTGGCTGTTGTTAAAGCTGATACTAATGGAGATGTTTCTAACTATGTGGCAAGTGTAATGTCCCACTATTCAAGGACCAAAAAGGACTTCATCATATTTCCATTGTACACTGTTGGACATTGTATAGCTGTTGTCGTCAACATAAAGTGGGGCATCGTCTATTACCTAGATTCAATCTTTCAAGCCAGCCATGACATTTCCTCTATCCAAAATCTGCTTGATAAGTTAGTTTCTCCTATCTCCTATAGTTTTTCCTCATTTTGCTCCACATGTCCCTACTTTCTGTTGAAACATAATACACTTTGAATGTAGGGCTTACTCAACCTTTGTGGCAAGCGATCCGACAAGAAAGAAGAAAGGCAAAGTTGTGTTGAAGCATACGAAGAAGTTCACTGTAAGTTAATTCTCTAAAATTTATTCATGTGTTGAATCATATAGTTCTGCTCTGAGAATGTGCTCTATATTTTTCTAGTGCCATCAGCAGCCACCCAGCAATGTATGTGGCTTCTATGCTGCTCATCACCTTCTTTTCATTGCTTCAGCAGCCTCTAAGATGCAGAAGCCAGAGGTTGGATTTCTTCATCTCTTAATGTTTTAAAAACTATCATCCTATTTCAAAAACTAATGCCTAATTGTGTGTAACGTTATTTGGCTTACCATTTAGTTTTTAGGTGGATTTCTCTTCCCTTAGAACATCTACTTTTAGGTGCAATACTATACTTTGAAGTTGATTTAATTTTCTTTCTTTCTACTGCATAGGAATTCATTAAGCTTACAACAGAACCACTTGAACAGTGGGTGCTAGCTGGACACCGAGAGCAAATCATCGGTTTTATTGTAAATGATATTCTCAATCCTAAGGGAGAGTTCCATCTTCCTCGTGGTATGTATTGATGTTGTCAGGAATGTGTGCTAGTAGTTGTTAGTACTTAGAGATTCATGTGTGATGTTCAAACTATCATTATGCTGCCTGTGATGTGTGAACTAAGATTATGCTGCCTGTGATGTGTGAACTGAGATTATGCTGCTTGTGATATGTGATCTTCTGTGAGGCTCTGATATTTTGTGATGCTTTTCATGTTCTGTGACATGGAGGCCAACAGGTGAAACCCCGTCCCTATAAATAGTAGGGACGGGGGACACGAAACCGTCCTAGTAGAGTAGCTGGGACGGGGACACAAAACCATCCCTATAAAGTTAGCAGGGACGGGGTGCCAGAAACCGTCGCTATACAATTAGCAGGGTCAGGGAGCCAGAAACAGTCCCTATAAAGCTATCACGGACGGTTTGAGGGAACCGTCCCTATATCGTTAGCAGGGACGGGTCGGCGGGTGGTGTCCCTATAAATTATCAGGGACGGGCTTACAAACCGTCCCTACAAATTTAAGAGGGACGGGGAAGGGAGCGTCAATTAAACGTATAGGGACGGTTTGGGTCAACCGTCGCTAAAAGTTATAGGGACGGCTTTGTCCTACGTCCATACAGGGGGTTTGCACTTGTCACTAAATGTCAGAGACGGTTAGACCCACCCGTCTGTGAATATCACTGCGGATGGTTACACCAACCGTCACTATATGCCCGTGTTTAGAGACGGTTTTAACCCGTCTCTATATCTCAATATTTAGAGACGTAAAAATTGAGACGGTTGTGAATTGTGTCGCTAAAGGCTTTAGATCACCGTCACTAAAAGCCTGTTCTGTAGTAGTGTTTACCCGATCACTAATCGGGATTACATTGCTGTGACACTCCTGCTGTCATCATGGTCCCAAGAGCAACACTTAGTCATCACAAGATCCTATTACTAAAAATTTGAAAATTAAGTGGTCAATTCAAATCAAATTCAAACCAAATGGAATGACCTTTGCACTGCAAGTTCTAAATTTTCAGTAAAAGTCACCACTGCAAAACTTATATGTTGTTGGTCATGGTCAATTAGAATTTTGGGAATTTTCTCAGATTTTTAATCCATCAATAAAGGCCTCAAATAAATTCTAGAATGGTTAAAAACCAGCTCTGTTCATAAAATTCCTAATCCAATTTTAATGGGAACTGTTGGTAGTTAGTATTTTTATAACAACCAGCACATTATGGGGACCCTACCCTATTTTTGGTCTGATTTTAGCAGCTCTGGATTAATTCTATCAAAAATAACAAATGCAGTCGGCTGATAGGAATGGAAAAAGAAATAAAAAAGAAAAACTCCCCGTGGACCCCACCTGTCAGCGACCCTGAAGAAACACACTCGGCCGCAGCCGCGCTGCCCGGTCCGACGCGCGCCGCGTGGTCGCCGGCGTACGGCCAACGGCCGTTGTCGCGGATCGACGGCCCCACGCGCACTTTCGGACATCCCTTCTGTCGCCCTGTCCGAACGCACACCCCCCCCCATTCACTCCTTCGCTCTCTCTCTCTCTCTCTCTCTCTCTCTCTCTCTCTCTCTCTCTCCCGTCGCCTCTGCCTCCGCCGTCGCCTCTGCTCCGCATCGCCTGGCCGCCACCGCCCACCAGGGCCTGAGCCAAGCCTCTGGGAGCAACGCCGGGACAAACCCGACGACCCTGCACCTGTTCCCTCTGCATCGCTCGGCCAACATTGGGAGATCGGCCCGGCTCTTCCCCGGCGCTGATAATCGACCCCGAGCTGTTCCCCCGCGCCGCATTCACCCCGAGGTGAGCCAACTTCCGATTCCTCGCACGAGGAGCTCTCACTCTTAATCGCGCACACGTTTGAGCTTTGATTGGACGAATCCTTCCACCACTTCCCCTAGATTCGTAGCTCGAGGCCGCCGCCGACCACCGCAGCCACCACCCCGCCGGTGCGACCGCATCCCCGGCCTCCCTCTCGTAGGGGAAACTCGATGACATCCTTCTCCGTGCTCCGGTGAAGCTCTCCGGCAAGATCCTGAGCCTTTCCGCCACCGTCGCGGGGCCCTACCCGGCCATCGCCGACGGTTCCCGACCGCCTAGATGGGTGCGCGACGGCGAGTAGACCGTTTTCCCCTCCAAAACCAGCTCGAGCCAGGGCCCGCAACGGGCTGCGGCGAGCCCCCGGCCAGCGCCGCCGTGCTCCGGCGAGCGCGCGCGCGCGGGACTCGGGCAAGCTGGCCAGTGGGCCAGCCGGGCGCTGGGCCATGCCCGCCTGGGCCAAATCTGGCCCAGGAGCACCTCCCTCGCGGGCGAGGCAGCCGTGGGCTGCCGGGAGTGCGGCCCGCGATGTAAAAATCGGATTTTTTGATTTAATCATTTCTAAAAATAGGTTAAACTGGTAAAATGCATAGTCAATTGAATAATAGGAATTTTGTGGCAAAATAAATTTTGTTAGCCTTGTCTGGACTTGTACTAATAAGGAAAAATGCTAAATCACAGTGCTTGTTAATTGTACTGTTAATTAGCACCTACTGGTCCTGGATATCACTTGCATAGCTTCACCCCGGCACACACAAACACACCGTACTTTGGTGCGACGTCGTCGCGATCAAGTACTGGAGTCCATGAAGGAAATACATGAAACGCCCTCACCCTGTGCCCCACTCAATAAGATATACTATTGAACGCATCATCGCACCCTGTTTAATTCCACCGATAACAGTGTACATTAACGTATTTATTGAGGAAGTGCCATGAATCTTCTCTCATAGCATTCCCTTTTGCATCATATAGATCACGGCGTGAACCACGTGGAGACGGGACCAGAGCAGGACCCAGAAGGAGCCGGAGGTGCCGTTGCTGAGCAAGAGCAGACCCAAGGCAAGCCCCGGTGCATAACCCCGTTTTAAATTTTTATTCTATCACTAGCTAGGGATGTAAGCTTGCTTGTGCATTAAGTGATAGAAGTTGAGTGAAACCCTAGCGTGCAGTAGGTCCCTCTTCCCGATTATTAGCCTCAGGACGGTAGTCGCTCTGTTTAAATTAGGACGACTACTTATCGAGTGGTATAGAGACCACTCGTAGATAGGAAATATGTTCACTGGGGAATGATTTCGGATAAAGGAGAGGGTGGATGGAATCACAATGAAGACCGGACGGGCAACTAGGTGGAAAGGGAAGGGTAGTCTGTCTTCAAGGTGGTAGCCCCGTCCGAGTCCCCCCCTAAGGCTACGCCTCGTGTCCGGCCCATGGGATCAAGTTTGAACGTACTGTTTGCATGCTCGAGATATGGGCCCAGTAAACCGACATAGCTACGACTATCGCTTGGTCTGAAGATAGCCTTCTCCCTTCTTTGGTGGAACTGGGGCTGAGAGGAGGGAGCATTCCACCCACGGATGGCGGTACGGGGCGCATCGCGTTGGGGGACCCTTCTTGGGGGAGTCTGGACCCGGAAGACCCTACGGTACCGTGAGCGAAAGGTTGCTCCATGCGGCTTCCCGGAAGCGCGTATGGGTCGTGCAAGCAGGTTTCTCCTGCAGGATGTAAATCGATTCGAGTCGCTACCCCTCACAGTAACGAGTACCACTTGATCGCTGCTACGGAACAGCGCTGGAAGCCATTAAGATAATGAGTGGGTATAATACTGCTGTTTGGAATTCTTAAGATTGTGTTGCAACCATGATTGTTATAGCTTCAGTGCAAACTAAATTTACTATTCCGCACGACAACTTAACTTGATGCTAAAACTTGAAAAACAAGGATCCACTCCTGGGCTGGTTTTCTGGCAATATAAACCCTATCCCTAGCCTTGCATATCTAGGCGTCGGCTGTAGTTGGCCATTTTGACGGGTCAGTCTTGCTGAGTAAATTAGTTACTCAGGGCGTAGCTCTATGTGGTTTTCAGATGACCAGGACGGAGCCTGCCACTGCGGTGGGAGATTCCATTAGGAGGGCCAGCGCCCCGATTGCCGGAACATCGAATGGGAGCTGTGCACGAATGAAGATGAGGATTAGTTCCTTACTTGTCGGTACGGTGCTTGGGCAAAGCACCTATTATGGCCGGGATGATCCCTGTGTGTCGCCGTGAGAGGGCGATTGTATCTTAGCCATTTCGTCGAACTGGTGAACCAAATGTTGAACTTTCACTTCCGCAACTTATTTCTGTCAAAACTCCGGTTTGTAATATAACTTCGGATTTATGTAAATTCTGCTTCCCCACCTACGTTCTTATTGCAATTATTTTTCTCTGTCATGTGTTGTACTATTGGGCGCCACAGCGCGTGTCGCCACCCGAAGGAGATCCTGGAACGGAGCCGTCTCCGTGGTAAGGCGGGTCCGTGACAATTGCCCATCGTCCCGTCGACACCGCGAGCCTCTTCCCCGATCTCAACATCGACTAATCCGACGCGCGCTTCGTCTTCAACACGTGCGGCACAGTCAGGTACTAGACGCACAAAGGACGCCTTCAAGCATCGCTGCCCGATAGCCTCAACCGCATGTCTTCGAGCCAGCTTTGTCGTCGCCACCATTCGGGACGTCCTTGACATCGCCGCCACCACCTCCAACCCAAGCGGCATCGTCATGCTCCTGCGCGCACCATTAGTCTAATCAGCCGACCACGCGTGCAACGATGTTGAGGCCACGTACCACACCTTCAAGCTTTGGGCTGCCGTTGTGTCGCCTCCTCGGGCCTCAATGCCACCGTGCCTTTCGGGGCACAACTCCATCTATTGTGGCGCTCGCTGCTAAATCATCATCGTTGTCTTCACGCATCAACGACTCGATTGTCCACACACATGGTCTTCGTCAAGCTGACGGTTCTTCTTTGTCTACAACGAGCACTGTCGTCGTGCTTCTTCAGGCTGCTACTCGCGTTGCCACTCTTGGCTGCTGGTGCTGCCACGTCTCTAACTTCGTCTTCTTCCACCATGACCACACCATTAAATTTGTAGTCTCAACCTCGACTCCTCTTCGTCTACTCCGACAAATGTGGATTGCATTGACACTCTCCTTTCTCGCTGCTCTGTGTCGTGACTATCATAGAGACCTTCTCTGCTGATCTCCTCCAATATTGGCACATGTTCGTGACGGTCTCTACCTCCGTATGCTCGGTATTAGCAACACTAATGTGCGCCTTCATCCACAATATGTTCTCGGGCCTGGCAAACCCAATGGATGCCTCGTCCATGGTGGCTTGACTACATCGACATCATCGACCTTCTACCATCGACATCATCGACCTTCTACCTCACAGTGCCTCGACTCTATCACCACCTTCTTCCAACCCTCCTACCTTGGCGCCTTCTCGCGTCCGCGGTTTCATGTGCGGCTTTCTCAACATCGACAACCTCAGCTACATCGACCATGTCTACCTCAAGCACAACTTCCTCCTACCATAGCTACTCGCCTTCGCTCTTCCTTACTCGACATCAGCACAAAGAGCTATCATCCACATGTGCTACTCGCCAGTTTTTTCTCCTGTTACAGCATCCACACCTCAACGCTTCAACTGTGATGGGATATTAGTCCGCTGGCTTTTACCTTCGGCTTCCTCTCCAGTCTCACTGTCTGCGGTGCTCCCGCTGTGACTACGGGGTGATGTTAGAGTATATTTGATAGTTTCGATTATGTATCTAGAACTTTCATATGTGTATCCCCGAAGGTGTTCTGCCCTCCAAGTCTTGTACTCTCATATATACCGGCCGATAGACTCATTACAATACAACCCATCACATTATTCTTCATATATTCTCTCTCACAATGCCCACACTATGAATAAGCCATCTACAGTAAGACTACTGATTGTCTATCTATTGGACAACTTTCCAGGTAAGTAGGATGTTCATGTATGTAAGCATATCACAGAAGAGATTCAACCACCAGATTTATAGCCTTGTGTCCTCCTCGCTCAAGCAAAGAGAGGGCAAGATCACCCTCGTGCCATTTCCAAAGCCCAGATGCCATTTTTCGCAATGTCTCGAGTTTGACTTCAGAAACCCATGTGGGCACAAAGTCGACCAGCAAGCCAACAAAACAGAGAACATAGGCCCTCCATGTGGCTTCGCCACAGCCCAGAACAATGTTACCTTCCATTACCTTGGCGATGAACTCCAAGTGCCGGTCCACAACCCGTTGTCTTTTTGATGTGTATATTGACGCATAGGCTGGTGATGTTTTTCCAACTCCCCACACGCTGGCACCAGACATAAGGAGAACATATGCCAATGCAAATCCTTCAAATATGCTGCATACCTGACCAGCAGAACCAAGCTTCTCATCTCCAGCTGAAAGCAACAAAGTGGGGAGGACTTGTTCATACAGCAGACGGATCAAATTCACACCACCAGCAAGACAAAGCATAGTTGCTGCAAGTGATGCTATCTGCTGAACTGATGATGAGGCAGATGATAGTGACCTGCATTCTGATCTCAAACGAGCAAGTCTGTCAGAATTACAATCCTTTGCTAGGGCATGGGCTCTCTCAATGAGCACCTTCAAGATCTCTTCACAAGCAAAATTGTTATCTGGAAAAATCTGGCAAGATCTTGCGTAAAGAAATCCTGGTGATACTGAAAGCCTAGGAGCCCTTCGACAAAGACTATGTCCCAGCAGATTAGTGACCTCTTTATTCGGTATGAAGAATGGGAACTCATCTGCCAAACCAAGGAAAGATGAAAAGCAACTCCTGATCAACTGGGCTACCGCGGTGTTTTCTCGAGCGAAAGGAGACTGTGAACAAGACAGGATGACAAAGTCATGCCACCTCCGTACTTTCTGAGACCACAATGCACCTATAATTGACATGCTGGGCCATGAACTAGATGTTGCAGAATTTTCCACTCCTTGGGTAATGATTCCGTGTACGTGACTGAATTCCTCCATCTTAATTGTTATGGACAGACTGATTAAAGCTGCTATTGGTAATGGAAGCATTGGTATCACTGAACCTGTCGATGAATCAAATAACCGTATGAGAGTTGAGTGTGATTGTCATCTGAATGATAGATTATCTTGACTACTGAGAGACTGACATAGAAACAAATATGGTGATATTTCTATGAACAGAATAGAATGATTTCTATAAAAAGAATTGGCATACGTGGTTGTGCTGAGATGCTGATATGAACGCCAGCAGAAGCCAGAACCTCTTTTATCTGAGATTCCACTGCTGGGAGAGTAGCGGCTGGACTTGGCCAGTCCAATCCATTCAACATGACTGGCTTCCATGTCCCACGAGTAATTTCCTCTGAGAAGTAGCTGACAATAGCAGCAAGTGAAGCAGGCAAGAAATCTGCAAGATCCCTTAGACCTGCAGTATGATGGTATTTAGTAGAAAAAATGCTAGGACAGTTGAGTGAAACCTAAAAGAGGAAGCTTTCCCTCGAAATAAAGAAAAAAAACTGAAGACAGAAGGTACTGGTACCAGGTAGATGAAATTGTCTACTATGATATAATGAAATAAAACAAGCCCAAAAATGTATAGTATTCCCTCTGATTACACATTGTGTTCTTAACTTCTCACAAAATGTTGAACTTCATTACACAATTCTTCTCTTTTGTTCCTTGTCCTTGCTGAATAATGGCTTAGATTAAAGGGCAACGGGCATTTGAACTGCTTTCTTAATCTTTTTGCACAAGTTTAAAATGAACTATATTTGCAACCAAATGGACCAATAAAATATATAAGAAATTTTGAAAATTCGTGCACTATTCTAAAATACAGTGGTTTAGGCTGCTTAGGGCAGTGCCTCCATGCTGTTTGCCACTGCTACCCAGCCACCACACTTTCTGTAATCAAGAACTGTGAATTGCTTGCTAATCATCTAGTTGGCAAGCAAATAGGCAAGGCACAGGCAAGATCTTGCAACCTTTCCTGCACTTTTTGACGTCCACATGCCTCATCTCAGCATATAACAGACAGCTGGGGGCACCTAGATTTTTTTTTCTCGAACATGCAAGAGAGTTGCGTATCATTATATTAAGAAGGAATAGTGTGGGCAAGAGCCCATACAACACACGCCACACACACACACACACACACATTAAGAAGGAATAGTGTGGGCACCCAGATTCTCTTCGTATGAAATGATGTGCAGCTTTCCTGCATATTCACAAAAAAAAAAGGGCCACCCAAATGGTGTGCTTGGATGTCCTAAGATCCACTTGGTAATTCCAAGAAACTTGAATTAAGCATGGAAATTGTGCATGCACTATTTTTGAATGTTACAAGATCAAAATGTAGGCTAAAACTACAGGAAATTGATGGATATCCTCTACAATTTTCATTTGTAACGAGCTATTGTATGTTGTGCGCAAACAGGCCTTCGGCCTAGTGGTGAAGGCGCCCGAATGGCAGCCCACCGGTCAGGGGTTCGAGACCCTGGTCTCGCACCGTCTGCGGAAAAAATTCCCTCACTTTTCCAATCAAATCACTAGGTAAAGACTCGCACCTCAGCTCGCATGGCCAGCTTGAGTCCCTGTGTATGGTTGGGGAGGGGTTCAGGAATTTTCTCGACCTACGTGAGAAGGTTTTCTTCATAACATTATGTGAGGGGGCCTGTCATAACCCTCACAAGTTGAGTTTTTTTTTATTGTATGTTGTGCAAAAAACTGAGATCATAAAGAGCATTGCACCAAAGTAAATTCTCCAAAATGGATAAAAAATTTCCAGATCTATGAGAAACATCTAGTTAGTTGAGCAATGCTAGAACAAATGAAGTACTAGACAGAGGTAAAACCTGTAATCAAATCACGGGATGAAATCTTCCCGTGGGCACATGCAGTTAACACAGCCTCGAGAGCAAAAGGTACAGCTTCCAGAACTTCCCATGCTGGAACATGTGGCCACAGGCAGATATCTTCCTGTTCACCTGCAGGTGCATTTCTCATACTAGAATTTGATGTTGATTGAGGATTTAAAGAGAGGCCACCACCTTTTGACATTTTATGGCACATAGTCTTAAGCATCAAGTTTGCAATATGGAGAACACTGGTACTGTTGCATACATTAGAAAGAGTAGAGGCTATGCAAGCCTGATTTTGGAGGTACCATGTCCTTAGCTTTGGGAATGAGTCAATGTATACAGGCTTTTGAAATGATGGATCTAAAAGAAATATGCTTGTTCCACTAAGACGAGATAGATTTTTTAATGCAGAACCACCATTACGTAATAATAAGAGAAAGTCCAATCGAAGCTCTGACCAAATAGAGACTCCACGTCTTGATAAAGCATTCTCAACAGGTGGTCTATGAAATTTCCACAATCGAAGAAGGGCCAGGAAAGCACATGAGAATACTGAGTAAACAGAAGCGTGTTCAAGATTGCAACTCCTATGATCAGATGGAGGCAAGGATCCAAATATCTCACACAGTGGCATTAACATGGTTGCTACTTCTGGAACCTGCAAGATGAAATTTCATAAGGGAATGGTATAATAAACCCACAATAGCTTCATGTCTCGTGTGTTTTACCTACAAATGTAATAAAGAAAACTCGCTCAGTGGGGAGAAAACCGCCCCCACGGCTTAAGGAGACCATATGGTGGTATGACCTTAACAACAATAACAACAACAACAACAAAGCCTTTCAATCCAAAGAAAATCGGGGTAGGCTAGAGATGAAGGATCTCTTGGTCGCGGAACCGCCAGTTGCCTTTGTGGAGCAACCACTGGTGAAGAGGGTCATGTCTTACCCTATCAAGCTCCGCCACTCCCTTGCCTTTGACCCTGTTCAAGCGGGGCCTCAAGGTGAGGGTGCTGAAGAAGACGATCAAGCACAGCAGCGACAGCGGCTGCATTTCGAAAAAATTGGATATGCCAGACTTCAATTCCTCAGCTCCAAGGGTCTGCACCCTTCTCTAAAGTATACTGCCGGCGGCGCTGGGAGCGGGGAGCAGCGGCTCAAACTGCTGCCACCCCACCTGAAATCGAAGAAGCAAACCCTGCAATCGACAAAGCAAGAGCACAGTGGGCTGTGTCTCCGGTGGTTGATGGCTCGGGCCTCCCACTGTTGAGAGATGACAGCGCGCCTTCAGCCCGTGATTAGCCTCAGGCAATGATAGAAGGTGTTGACCTCCCACAGGAGGTAACTCAAGAAGCAACAATAGATGGCAGTCAGGCACTTCATCCTGGTACGGAGGAAGACATTCCAGTTACGCCCACTCAGTTCTTGGCGAAAGTCTCCAAGCCGGTGGGTGCACATCTGACAGCACCTGTGGCACAGAAAAGAAGAAGAAAACCGGTCCCAATGAGTACAGTGCCAAGGCGAAGCCGACGACAACGCAACCTTCCACCGGAAGTCATCTCATGCGTAGAAGATAGTTTGCCGTCAAGTCGGTCTGGTACAGCCGTACAGGCTACTAGTCCAGTCAATGAGGAAGCCATGCAACGCTACTCACAAGTCTTTGATTCTCCCCTGGACATTGAGCGGCTCTCGGCTCTAGCTGCTCTGTTGGGTGGGAAATGCCGTCGGCGGATCAGTTGCTGCTGGCGAGGCATGTTTCTGTTCAGTGACTTGGGCGTTTGTAACTTGGTCGTTTCTTGCTAATTGGTTATTAATGGCTAGTACAAACGTTTTGATCTGGAATGTACGTGGGCTAAATGACAGAGCTAAATGGGATATGGTTCCGAAGGTCGTGGATGAGACGTGTCCTGCGCTTATCTGTTTACAGAAACCAAACTGAATTATGTCTCTCATCAGGATGTCCTGTCCTTGGGGCGTGATTATGGGTCCTTTGTGGCGCTACCGCACAGCATACCAGGGGTGGAATTCCAGTTGCATGGAAGGATGGGACATTCACTTCTAGTTCTCATCGGGTTCATAGGCACTCGGTGTCTATTTGCTTGCAGTCAGGTGACGCTGCAGCCTGGTGGTTTACGGGAGTTTATGGACCACATCTGGACAATGAAAAGGTCAGTTTTCTTGATGAGTTGCGTGAAGTCAGAGCACACTGTCCAGGCCCTTAGGCGGTAGCAGGAGATTTCAATCTTATTTACTGTTCAGAGGATAAGCATAACGCCAACATCAACAGAGCCATGATGGGAAGATTTTGTCGCTTTGTAAATGAAATGGAGCTAAAGGTGGTTTCTCTCCTTGGGAAACGATACACTTGATCGAACGAGAGAGAGGCACCCACTTTAGTGAAGCTTGACAGAGTTTTATGCACAGCCGACTGGTAGGACTTGTATCCGGACTGTGTTCTACAAAGCCAAGCTACAGAAATGTCTGATCATTGCCCGTTATTGCTTGGATTCAAGGATGGAGTAATGGGGAAAAAGAGATTTCATTTTGAATCTTTTTGGACCGAGCTACCAGGGTTTCATGACGTGGTCGCAACATCTTGGGGTGCGCCGGTTGACTGCCCCTGTCCTTTGGGGCGGATATCAGTAAAAATGAAGCGCCTTGCTCGAGCTTTACAATCCTGGAGCCAGCGCCAAGTGGGCCATATTAAAACTCAACATACACTAGCTATGGAGGTCCTTCATCGGCTGGAAATAGCACAAGACACAAGGCAGCTGTCAGAAGTGGAAGTTTGGTTGAAAAATGAGCTCAAACAACATTGCCTAACCTTAGCTTCCCTGGAGCGAACCATTGCCCGGTTGCGATCAAGGGTGAGAAATTTGAAGGATGGTGATGCTAATACTTCATTCAAAGCTAATGGCGGTTCTTGCCTGGTAGCAAGGGAAAAAATTCAGCGGCCACCTGACCTCGGCGGCCTTGGCATTTTGAACCTTGAAGTCATGAGCTGGTCACTACAAATATGTTGGTTGTGGTTTCAAAAAACTGATCATGACAGAGCTTGGTCTGGCCTAGACATTCAGATGGCTCTGGTTACCTAAAACCCAACCTGACCGCCCATGGCGTGGACTGGAGGTGCCGGTCCATGCAAATACACTTCAACATGTTCTAACGCTTCAAAACAATTCAACAAAAAAAAATTGAAAATTTCTAGTGAGCTTTGTTCAAATTTGTAACATCTATGTGACATCTCATGAAAAGTAACTTTACTGCCAAAAGTAACGAGTTAAGCTTAATCAAGCTGAATATCATTAACGAGCATATTCCAAATTAACTCAACTGGCACAAGCAACATGTTGAGCTTAGTTGAGCTGAAGCAGTTAACAATAATTCCAAATTCACTAACTTTCATTTTGGACGAAAATAGGTCAACTTGGAGCATTTTTAAAATGGGGTTTTTGATAGATCTAGTATACAGTATACTTATTGAATAAACCTGCAAGGATCCAACTTCAAATTCATCTTTGGTATTGAGATTCAAAAAACACAAGGGGTACTATTAGTACATGATGATGAGTGCTGAATAGACTTCTTTATTTGTTTCTTGACATATAGGATAAATCTAAAATTGTATTTTGGTCGGTGTGCTCAACTTTGTGTGTTTGTCAAGGGCATCAAAGCCCAAGACTGCAGGTCCCTGGCTTCTTAGTTCATAGCCAGGGGTGGTAGAGGCGCCAAGGTTTTTGCTTGGCTGCCCAATTGTGAGGGAGGTGGGATTAGGAGTAGACGAGAGGAGATTAGGATAAAATTGTTCTTGCTTGCCTTCTCATAAGATGGTTACAGAATATATATAGGAGGGAACCAGACCTTTTGGCTCCTATTCTGGCCCTGGTTCACACTTCTAATTAATACAATCTCTTTATCCCAAGAGTCTATTAGTCAACACTGCCTGGGGTGCTGCTCCATTTGGCTCTTGGTTTCTAGGGCGCCTTGTGTAGTGGCGTCCCCACATGACAGCATATGTGATTTTAACGAAATTTGAAAACATTGCAAGACAATGAAATACTAATGGGGGCATCGGACGCTATGGTCATGCCAAAAGAAAACGAGTTGAACTAGAATTGTACTGTATTCTTACCAGGCCATACATCGAGAGAATATGAACAGCATCAAGAGAAGAAATCCCTGATATGAGAGCATGCAGTACAGACATGTGCTCTACATATCTCCCATCTGATCCATAATCTAAAGGGAGAAATGTCGATAACAATTTAAGCACCATTTGGACAACATGTTCCTAAGCAACAGGAGTTGTACATGAAAATGTAAGATAGTGAAAAGAAACTCTTACAACATAGTGAAATTCAAACTACCCATAGTACGTAGAAGATTATAAAAATACAAGGACATACAACTAAGACTTACTACCTCCATTCTTAACTTGTTGTGGCCACTGACTTTTTAAGTTTAGTTTCACCATTCATCTTATTCAAAAGATTTTCAAAAATACCATATATATTGTTATAGTTTGTTTCATCACCAAATAAATTAAAGCATAACTTACAATTTTGCATATTTGAAATAATATTTTGAATAAGACGAATGATCAAAGTTAACTAAAAAATTCAATGGCGACAACAATTTCAAAACAAAGGGAGTATGTTGTACCCATTACTCATTGTTGCGCTTCTTTTAAACTACCTGAATGTTCCAGCCACGAAGAAGTGACGCCCCACACAGAATCTTTGAAGCCGCCAACTTTTCCTCCTCTGACCCAAATACTGCAAAAGAGTACAATTTCTCCAACTCTCCTACACTAAAATAAATATGAACAACACGGTGCATCAGGCCACTGAACAGACAACATGACAAAGAATACTGCAATTAGCACTTCTGATTGCTTACCTTGATGCAGGTGTAACAATAAGTGCATCCTTGAGCTCCATAAGCGGAGATCCCTCTCCTAAAGAAGACCATGGGGATTCTTTGACTGTGGAGGATTCTTTAACGGAAACCACATAACCAGGCCATAAATAAGCAGAGGTATCAATTAAGTTCCTTGCGATGCAGGCTTCCACGATGAGGTGTAGCATGTTTCCAACTACAATTAGGAGCATAAGCACATGAGCAAATCGACTGTTGAGAAAAGAACGACATAAGCAAAAGATACTAAACGTTGAAATTATCTATAAGTACCTGCTTTAATAGAGGAATCTTTGAATGAATTATACATGTTATCTTTCTCAGCCTTAATATTAGATACAACAAGTGCCGCTTTTCTAGCTGCAGTGTTTGCCAAATGTACAGTTGCTGGAGGAGGTGAAAGGAGACTAAAATATTGCCCCAAGACCTGAAGTGAGGACTGTAATTCTCCTCTTATATTAGAGACTGCTTCCCCTTCCGGTTTGTCAGTTTCTTCCTTCATAATAGTTGCAATAGACAAGGGTATAATAGCTAATAACATGCACAATCGTGAATCAATATGAGGAAATGGCCCTTCCAGCATATCTGAGCCCTAGTAAAAAAATTGCATAATTTGAATATTAGTGTCTTATATACACACATTAGATGCAAAAGCATATAAAAGGAAAATATTATATTCGATTCTCTTAATCATCACCCGTTGTACAAGTCGCAAAGCTGAAATCCATAAAGCTTGAAAGGTTTCTTGCCAGGTTGCCCGATTTAACACTTTAAGTGTTTTGAAGAGCTCTGTCAACCCATGATTCATGTTTAAAAGATTTTATGGGTCTCAAAACGTGAAACAACAAGAATTAACAGTGGTATGCAGTTACGAACCTGTCAAAAGTTCAATTGATGAAATGGCATGAAGTTGTTTTCCATCCATTGCATACTCCATGAACATGTCAAACTGAATCCAATAAGATCCCTTTCCAGGTCCAAACATATTACATGTAGTTGAAGTGCAAAGCTGTGAACTAACAAGAACTCCAAATAGTCGACTCCTGCCTAATTGATATGCTGGGTTTGTAATTTTTTGTATATTCCTTGTCAAGCTATCTACCAGACTAGCTGGTACAATGCTCTTGGATTTAAGAGCACCCATAAGATGAAGTCTCTGAAGCAGAACGTTGAAAGATTCGGGTCTATCCTACCACATTCCAAAAAGGAAGGGGAGTGCTTAATCAGTCTGAGATAGAAAATACATGGAAGATTTGAAGAATAATCAAGTTTCATGAAGAAAACAAATCTACAATCCATTAGCCTGTTGGCGAATATGAGTATTTTGTTACACCAGCTTGTTACACCAGGAAGAAAACCCATCAGCTCGAAACTATACAACAGAACAAGATTTCTAGGAAGATTTGAATATGGCAAATAGCCAAACATTAATAGATGGTATTACTAGCTGAATTTGGTTGAATGTTTCACATGCTGATGAGAAGCTTGACAAAACTTTCCATAGGTTCTGCCTACAAAAAGGCAATAAATGGACTACCTTTGCAAAGATGTTCTCAACCCACGCCTGGAATCAAATTCAGGTCACGGCAGGCACACCTTTTGGTCTTAACCATCATAGTTTCACTAGAGATCCCATTTACAATCCGGTTTCATGAGAAGATAATTAGATTCCATTTCCATTCCGAATATCACATTAGTTAATTGATAATATAGAAAACAAAAATGTACTATAATGTATTGTTGAAACAGAATACTGAGAGGAGTAGGTAGCTGTAGCTCAAGTTATAAGAAACTTGGAATAATCAAGTTTACAAAGTGGTATATAGTTAAAACACAAGGACGCAGAACCATACATGTTACGATAGACAAGTCGAAGAAAGACTTGGACCATTTTGTTAGCAGTGATTCTTTCAACAACCTCAACAGACATGAGTATATTCTTTCTCCTTAGATATTCGCGATGCTCATCCCCCATGGAAAGTGAGGCTCCATTGCCATAGGAATCCATATTTTTTGTATACGTACTGTCATGCTCATCCACAGAAATATTGGGTGATCCACAACCTTCTAAAATGCAATCAATCATTAATTTAATAAGAGTAAATATAAACAGAATAACAGCATGTCCAAAATCCAAATGTGGAAAGCCATATTTCTGAGAGAGCTGCATAGCATCATCAACTAGTTTCGCTAGCCTGCACAGTAAATGCAAAACAAAACGTTACCACCATTTAAGACTCAATGAAATAGTTCAGTACGCTGTGGACTCCCTACTGTGGTTTCAGAGCTAGAAAAGTATTATGTCAGATCCCATCTGACTTGGATGGCAATCAATGCAAAGTACAATGAGGATATATTGAACACACATAAACAAAAAATAACCCACATGTAACAGATACTATCCCTGAAACCTGATAAGACTTCGTAGGCAAAAAGCTTCATGAATAAATGTAAGCGAGCATGATCCTTAAGAGAACATGAGAAAGTTTGACTTTACAATAAAAAGAGAAACGACTGATCCTTTATTGGAAAATTACAGATTTTGGGAGACAATTTATACTTCTGGGTTTCCCCTACTGTATATTCCTCAAAAAAAAAAATTATACTTTTGATAGTTTGGTCACTTTAGCAGTGGTTTTGTGAAATTTGTACCCAAATAATTGGAATATCCAGAAGTAGGGAAACAAATGCTCTCAAAAGATTACACAAAACATAGCCCTTTTGAAGTGTTCAAAGTTCAAACGGCAGCACATGGAAATAATAGGTTGCTAGTTTTCCTCCCACGACCAGGACCAAGAATTTTCCAATTGCTTTCAGGGTTACCTAGTTTCCACCTCCACAACCAGTTCACATTGTGGGGAAAACTCATCTAGCTAGCTAGTGGCCAATCCAGACCCACCCCACTGGGAAAAAAAACAGTGAGTGCTGATAATGAATTGATGATACAAACGGAATCTAAGGCTGCTCCTAATAGGAGTTTCATTTTTTATGACGCGGGCACACGGCAATAAATTAATGAAGAAAGAGTTGAAAGGAAATTGAAACCATGTTTACACTGTTTAGGCAAGGATTAATAGCAGATCATTTCTTCCTAGTCACTGCGCATTGACCTTAGGCGAGGGGGGTAAAGAGATGGAGGAAGTATTTCATTCTTCAAATTAATTCTCAATTGCTTATGTGGCATACTTGGAAACAACAAAACGAAATACTAGTCCATTGGGACTAGCCTAACAAAGTACTATTTGATTTCTGAACCAATTCCAAAGTTGCTATTAATCCAGGGGTACACGAAACCCAAATAAACCATGACTATCCATGTGCAAGTGCAACACAAGGGGTAAAGGGATGGGTAAGGAGGCGCTCACATAGCCTTCGTCTCCGTACCCTCCCGGTATACAGGCCCGACCGCATACCGACTGAGCAGCTCAAGATAGAGCCTGTACGCCTCCGGCTGCTCCCGCCGGTTCGGCACCACCCTGCACAGCGACAATCCGCGAAGCAACACAACATGCGGCAATCAGCGTCTCAAGGCGCGACAGAAATAAAATAAAATTGATCAATGGAAACGTAAAAGGGGGATAGGAAGCAATAGTGCCCGGGGCACCTCGGGGTGAGGAGAGCGAGCGTGTAGAGCGGGGAAACAAGGCGGGATGCCATGGCCTGGTCTAGCTCCACATGGCGCCAGTATTGTGCGCGAAGCACAGATTCCCAACCAGAGCCGGCGTCAGCGCGAGGCCGACCGAGGCGGAAGCTCCGCGTGCGCATCGAGCGGCCTCTGCGGCCTGGAGAAGCGGCGGGTCGCCGCGCGCCGCGGAGGCATTCACCGCCGCCATCACCCGCCGCTCCAGCTCGGCGGCGGCGCCCGCCATCGGCCGCCGGCGTGGCAGTCGGGGGGCTTTACCTTGTTGCGCGGGAGGTTTGGGCTTTTGGGGTGGTGCGCCGAGGTGAAAAAAAGGGTGGCCAGTTCCTGGTTGGCGCTTTGGCGGCTTTGATAGACGCCAATAAGTAGTGTGTGTTTTGAGTCGAGTCATAAAAAGTCCTCAAAAATATTTTTTGCTTTTCATTTTACTTTGCAATGTGTTGTCAATTTTCGCAAATCAACAGTCACTCTAAACAGAAGAAAAAAAACTTTAAATGATCCAGCCATAACAAGATCCCATATTTTCACTCAGAAAATAAGATCTCATTATTAATCAGGGCTTCTTTGGATGGGACCGTGAGAATCTTGTCTACGCCAGCAAAGGCGTCCGACTTCGAGCGCCTGGTTGTGGCTGCTACTGCCTGGCTCAGGCATCGTTTTCTAGGTAGAAAGCAAGCAAGTAACGTCATTATTATCAGTGCAACTATTCATAAGTATTAAATAGTATATCATATTATATATTTTTTGCTTACATGAGAAGGTAATTAGGAAGAGGGAAAATGAAGATTTTTATTCTATGTGAGATGTCTTTCATCCCAATAAAAGACTGCTAACTCACTTACATAAAATTATGTTAGATGCATTAACATTATTTTCAGTGCAATGAAAGTGTACATTAAGAATGACTTAATACCGATACTCAAACACTTTCAGGAAGGAGAATAAAGTTTTTCGGCACCATCATTGATAAGGGATTTCTTCCTGACAATGCTCTCCCCCTCATTCGTATTAAGGCAGCATCCACAGCCAGCCACCACTATCTTTCTGTTTGCAAGTACCATCCAAAATTCTTTTTCTCATGTTTAGAGTACGTCTCACCAGTACTTTCTCCGTCTCAAAATATTTGACACTTCAGTCAACTCTATTTATCCAAAAATAATTGTTGTTTTCACTTTCCGATGTAACTTTCTCTCTTTTCAATATATCTCTATCTCTATCTTTTTTTCTCCTTGTTTTTTGTGCACCTACTTTTTATATTTTCTTTTTAATTACTATATCCGGAGCTACAATATCAATTATTTTAAGACAGAGGGAGTAGCATTTACAAGCATCCATAATTCTTTTTCTTACATTTGGACTGCATCTCGCTAGTGGCATTTGCAAGCACCACGTAGAAAGAAGGAAAAGCAAAGCACTCTGCAAACAGTTGGATTTTGAACCTATCAAAGTGCATTACCAATTACTATTGTTGGATTGTTTCTGGTTCATAGACTTGGAATGCCAAGAGAGATAGATGACGATGTGTGTTGACAATGTCATGACACACAGGCTTTTGCACGACCATTTGCTCGTGGCGTGCCGTGGAAAACAAAAGAAGTCCGGGTTCACTTGCCGGTGCTTTACCACTCCGGCCGGCGGCATAAGAAGCGGCAGCGAAGTTTCCCCGGCCTTGACGCCCGTCGGCGTGGGGCACGTGAAACCAACATCGGTCAACTGAGAAGATCTCGAGTGGTCTGCGCCAACCGGGTTCTGCCGTTGAATGTTGTAAACTGAGCGGATTAATTAGTTTGGATGACCTGCGCAAAGTATACGGCCTTACTCAAAAACTTTTGCCACGAGAGTAATGCCAATAAGTAATTAATCTCACGAGTTAGAAAATGGTCTCCTCTGTTTGGGTTGAAGAGAGATTACCCTGCACCGTACCTCCGGCTTTCCGAAAGATCCGTAACGACGGCTGAATCTATTGAAGTGAAGGTCGCCCTCGCGAGTTTTTCAGGATGGTAAACCTCGCAACCTAATTGAATGATTTAGAACGTGGTCAGTCCAGGTCTAGAAGGCGTGACCTTGCATGTATGTACGTGTGGCGTCTGCTTTCTCGTCCATTTCCTCGTATCATCCCTTTCCTTCTAGATGCCGGACTTGTCTCTCTTTTTTTCCATGGTCAAATACGTGGTCCGAAGTACACTAATGGTGCCGTTTTCAGGCATGGACTTATTAAAGGACTCTGGGTTCCATGTATATGTATGCAGTTAATATCAGGTGTGAAAAAAGAGCTTGGGGCCGTAGAAGATAGCTGCGGTAATTTCTACCCATGTGTGTGTGATAACACATGCTTGCACTCATCCCATCATTGACATAGCAATTGCTTCCAGCATGAGTTTTCAATGAATAATGCATCATCCTCTGCCCCTTAAGGGAAGGCGTATTTCGTTTCAGTAGGATATAGTAGGACAATCTTCACAAACGGCAATATGCACTATGGGAAACAACACCTTTGTCATGTGTCTTTCTATTTTTCATGTGTTTTATATCGGACACACGGCAAGAGATATATTATTGTGTGCCTTGGAGCAGGACACATGACAAAGACACGACACACGACAAATAACACCTTTATCGTTTGCCATGGGGCTCGCACACGACAAACACTATCTTTGCCGCGTACCACAGGCAGGCACACGGCAAACAGGCCCGTCCCTAATGGCCGTCAACTACTTTGTCGTTTGCACGTGCGACGGGACTGGACGACACTCACGTTCGTTACATGTTTGCCATGTGTCCCATATGCCTCATACTAATGGATAATGATTAATAGAGATGACTTGTTAGTATGCTACTAAGCATATTACATATGCTCTCATAGTTCATAAGTTACGGTAGTGAAGGTACATAACTTTCAACCTATTAGATTAATTACTTGTAATTGCAACGTATGCAACTTTGCAACTAGTCTTTCCCTTCATGGAAAAACTGCAAATACCCAAATGCATATTAGGGGAGGTTTCATATACCCATCTCCATAAGTACTTTTTTTTAAGTCAAAAACTTGCACGATTTACTTAGTTTGACCGGCCTGACATCTTTGACCTGCCATTTTAACTATTGTCAAGCCTCCGATATATCCTGAAATGGTTTATCATAATTGGGTACCTTATAATATTGCGTGAATACAAATTTATTACAATTTCAATACTTCTTTTCCTCTACACTCCTTGTTGTGGTTAGATTTTTGTTTTGTTAGTAATAATGAGGTGAAATTATTGATAATTACCCTGTGGTGAAGTATATAGAGCAATATAATAATAATAGAAACTGCCACAAATCTCAGAATTGAAAGAATGGAGCTGCCACAAATCCAAGTGCGTTGTCCCCTGGGCCTCGGTTCCGGCGACGTCGTACTCATTGACGCAAAATTTCTCCCAAAGGGCCGAGCGCACTTTTATCACTACAAAAAATACCCTTTATTTTACGACTGTATACTTGAATCAGCAAGTTGCTGACAACACAGAAGGTGTGTTTTGTTGTAGCTTGTGCTCTCATGCCAGGTTATACCGATCTTAAAGATTGTGTTGAGTGAAAACAAGCTGCAAGCTACATCTGTCTTGGCTGGATCGGCAGAGCTATAGAGAAACACATCGACGTTGCACTTGGGTGATCTCCACGGATGCAGCAGAAGATTCATGCTAATGATGAGTCTCACACAGATTATTTTGAGATTTTTGTCGCAGAAGACGCCGGCAACTGTAACCGGCATACTAGGTGTATTGGGTCTGGCAATTTTCTGAGAGGAACACCCAAGTTAAGCGGAGGGATTTTCGATCGCCGAGAGAATTTGTGCGAGGGGATTTTTTAGAAAAGCAATCAAGTGGGGATTAATTAGGGAATACGGGACGGAACCCCCATGTAGGGATGCAAGTTTTGACCCATTGGGTCAGTGGGTCGGCCCAAAACTCCTAAAAATAAACTAACATTTTTCTCCACCTCATAAAACTAGTACAACAAATAAACTAGAGGTTGACCCACAACTACCCAATGGGCCACAAACTTGCATCCCTGCCCCCGTGGAGGCGATTCTGGCAGCGACTCCGATCCCCACCTAGGATCACCACTCCGGTGAACCATAGGCAGCAATTTCTACGGCGATGACTCCCGTCCTGGAGCCCACGCCATGACCCGAACACTGCAGTTTGGGACGTCCACCACATATCGTCGGTTAGCCGATCCGGCGCCACCGGCCACATATGCCCTGACTTGTTTAGGGTTTCTAAAGCCGCTTAGGAACTAGTTCTTCGGGGATCACCTTGTGTGCACTGCTTGTAACAGATTGGTGCTGCACTGTTGCTTTCCTCCCCGGATTCGTTTTTCGCGATGGCAACGGCCGGAGGTGGAAAAAGAATAGGGGGTACGAAGTCCGCGACGTTGGATGGAGAACCTGCAGACCCTAGTATGGCTGATTTTATGCAAAAACTGCATCTGACAGCCGATGAAGTGGAGGTGGCGGATTTTAGTGATGATGAAGCGATTGGAGACGATGCTGTGATCGAATGGGCATTGGTTGGGAAAATCCTATCCCCGACACTGCTACATGAGAACACGATCCGATCGGCCATGCGGCCGACTTGGGGCAATCCAGTTAGCTTGAAGATCAGATCGATCGGTGCGAAGGGAGACAACCTGTTCATCGCAGAATTTGGTTGCAAGGTAGATTTGGAAAGGGCGCTAGCTGGTTCGCCTTGGATGGTGGGGAGATATGCGGTTATCCTGCAGCTGTTTGATGAACGTTTGAGTGCGTCAGAGATTGTCTTTGACAAGATGGAAATCTGGGTCCGGATCCTTAACCTGCCATTGGGTTGGATGAACAAGTCTAGGGGAACGCGAGCAATGGAGCTGATTGGTGAGGTAGTGAAGATGGATGTGGACAGGGATGGAAAAGCGAGTGGTGCATTCTTGCGTGCAAGGGTGGCGATTGACATTAACAAACCGCTCAAGCGAGGGGTCTTGATGAGGATGAAGAAAACGGAGGAGTCTAAGTGGTTTGAAGTCTAGTATGAGAAGCTGCCTTTCTTTTGCTTTGCTTGTGGTTTGATCGGCCACTCGAAGTTAGAATGCAATATGCCGGCACCTCGAGATGAGAATGGAAAACTTCCATATGATCTACCGTTAAGAGCATCAGAGGAAAAGAGGAGGAAGGCCTAGAGCTTTGCAGAGGCAGCGTCGATGTCTTTTGGCAGCGGGGCCTCGTCAGAGACTCGGTTCTCACAGTCATCCGCACCTCTCGAGGAATGAAGACCGGCCCAAGCAGCAAAAGGGAGTAAGAAAGGATCAAAGGAGTGTGAGACTATGGAGGTGGGAGAAGAGGAGGAAGTGCAACCTCATGCAAAAGCTTATGGGCCCGCTCCTAGCAAGGGGAAGGAGATCGCAACAACATCTCGGCAACTCTTCCGGGAGGAGGTTGGAGGGTGGGGAGTAGTGAGGAAGCAGAAGTCAAAAACTGGTTCTTCAAGGAAGCCAAGGACCCTGGACCTCAATGAGCCGACGATCGGGACGGATGCTCTAGTCCCGGCGGGTCTCATGAATATAAGGGTGACTCAGCTGGCGGAAGGAAGGGATGCATTGGAGGAGTTGACAAAGAAGCAGAAGACATCGTCTACTGACAACCAAATTGCGCTATTGGCGATGGCTGCTATGGGCAGTCCCTGCCAGGCACAATGAGTCTACTAAGCACGAATTGCCGGGGTTGCGGGTGGTCCGAGGCAGTTCAGGAACTCTGCCACTTGGTGGGGTTACATCGGCCTGCTTTGGTCTTCTTAATGGAGACTAAGATGGAGGAGGATAGAGCATTAGCGCTGAAGCGATGACTTGGATTCCCTAACACTTTGGCGGTCGGGGCGAAGGGTCAGAGTGGAGGACTGGCACTGTTCTGGAGGGGGGATGTGCTGGTGAGGTTGCAAAGTAAATTGCAATCTCACATTGATGTTGTGATCGTTTGTGACATGATAGATGCCAAGGAGTGGAGGTTTACGGGTTTCTACGGAAATCTGAGGAAGGAGCTGCGGAGGAATAGCTGGTACCTTTTAGGTGTCCTTCATGCACAAATGGCCTTACCATGGTTGTGTGCGGGGGACTTTAATGAGGTGTTGGACGCCAGTGAGCATATTGGTGGACATGGGAGAGAGGAGTGGCAGATGGCTGGCTTTCGGCAAGCAGTGGATGATTGTTGGTTCATAGACCTTGGTTTCTCGGGACTCCCCTATACTTGGGACAACAGACAGGAGGGGGGGGGGGGAAGGGGAGAGATGTTAAAGTCCGACTTGATCACGCCCTTGGATATGACAAGTTCATGGAGTCCATGGGGGCAACATCGGTGCAGCACATACAGTTGACGGAATCGGATCATTATGCTCTGTTGGTGAAACTTGTTTCCTGGCAGGAGGATAATGGGGTAGGTGGAGAGAGGAGGAGCAAACCATTCTGCTAAGAGAATATGTGGCAGCGGCATGATAAATATATGGAGTTTGTGATGGAAACCTGGGACCCGAGTGTCGGGGGGCAGGCAGGGGCGGGCTTACCTTTATTCAACTATATTTAGTTGAATACAGATTATTTTGGACAAAAGAAATTTTATACATAGCATATCTTATATATGTCTATATCAAAAAAAAAGAAAAAAAAGAAATGACCTACCAGTAAATCCAAACAAAACAAGCCCACTTCCATCTCAACCTTGTCAGCCCAATAGAAAGTTGGCCCATTTGCATGTGGTTTCTCCTCAGCGTCGGTAGAAGCAAGAACCAGCCCCCAGCGTAGCATCGCCCGAAGACCGCCCACGCCTCTCCTGGCGTCACCCGCGTCTCGCCGATGTCCAACACACGTACGAGCCGAGCCCCCGCACCTGCCCGCCCCTGCTGACCTGCTCGTCTACGCCCCCCGCGTCTCGCTGACGTCCAACGCCCGCAGCCCGCGGCCAGCCCCGAGTCACCCGTAGACCCGCTGCGGCTCTGCCCAGCCCCGAGCCACCACCGGTGTCGAGCGCCACCGCCACGGCCAAGCATAGCCACGACGCGATGCCGACGCTCACCATGACACCGTGCAGCGTGCGCCCATCTGAGCCAGTCTCAAATCATCATGCTGATAAGTGGTAAGCAAGCAAATCCTAACCCTAACTGGCTAATTGTATTAGAGATTGTTTGATTTGTGACCGGGGGCTTAGTGTGACTTGCATGATTTTAATTTTAGTGCAATTACTGCTTTGAGAATTCTATCAGAGTTGTCTATGATGCTAGTTACATAAGTTTCTAGGTATGACTTTGTCTATAAACTTCTCAAATTGGTGCTTATTCTCCCTGTTGTCACTGGTGTTGAGAGGATCTTTTCTACAATGAATTTTATATAAAAAAAACAAGCTAAGATGCAAGATGGGGTAGAAGTACTTAAGGTTGCTTGATGATATTCATTGAAAGGAAATTCTTCTTGCAAGCTAAGAATGAGGACATCATCACTTACTTTCAGAGTATTAAGAATCGTAAAGTCAAGCTATAATTGTAAGCTCTCTTCTCATTTTGCTATTTATGTCATGTGTTGTCAGTTTGATTCGTTGATGATTTAGTATATCTATGTGTTGACACTTAGTCATACATTGACATTGTGGATACACATTTAGGCTATCAGGAAAAAAAAATTTGTGCGTTCCAAATTTTGAATACACATGCCTCAAATCCTAGGCCCGCCACTTGGGGCAGGATCTGTGAAGTGTTGCTTCTGCCTTGAGAAACTTGCAAGGGTCGTTGACCATTTGGAACAGGGATGTTTTCGGTTCGGTGAGGAAGGATTTGAAGAAGCTGCGCAACAGCCTGGAGGAGGAGCGTGGTAACACACTTTACAGGGGTCCTTCTACGCATGAGAAAATGTTGATGGGCCGGCTGGCGGAGACGCTAGCAAGGGAAGAATTGATGGAGCGACAAAGGTCGAGAGTTGATTGGTTGAGGGAGGGTGACCGAAACACGGAGTTCTTCCAAGCAAAGGCACGCGCAAGGGCGTGCACAAATAAAATAAGGGGACTCCGGAGACCGGATGGCTCACTGGTTACCAATCAACTTTTGATGGAGGAGATGGCTATAGAGTTTTATAGGGAGCTTCTTACGGCACAGGAGAATCTTGAACCGGACCTAATCTGTCGGCATGTCTCGGTTAAGGTGTCACAGGAGATGAATGACATGCTGGATCGACCGTTCACGTCAGATGAGGTACAAGCGGCGCTGTTTCTTATGAAGCCAAATAAGTCACCGGGGATGGATGGTTTTACAGCGGGTTTCTTTCAAAAACACTGGCCATTGCTGAGGGACAGTGTTACCACAACGGTTCTGGGTTTTTTGAATGGAGGAGATATGCCGGAAGAGATTAATTCTACACTCCTCGTGTTGATTCCTAAAGTTGCAAATGCGTAGGAGCTGGCTCAGTTTCGTCCTATTTCCTTGTGTAATGTGCTGTACAAAATTTGCTCTAAAACTATGGCTAACCGACTCCAACAGCTACTAGAGGAGGTGGTCTCAGAAGAATGAAGTGCATTTGTACCAGGACGGTTAATCGCAGACAACGTCTTGATTGCCTATAAATGCATTCACTATCTACGACACAAGAAGGGAAAGACTGGTGCATGTGCAGTTAAGCTCGATATGGCGAAAGCCTATGATAGGGTGGAGTGGAATTATTTGGATCAAATTATGCGAGCGTTGGGCTTCTCGGAGAGGTGGTGCTCACTTGTTATGAAGTGCGTCACCACGGTGTCGTTTGTTGTTCAAGTTAATGGAGTAATTTCGGATATTTTCAAACCAACCTGGGGAATAAGACAAGGTGACCCTATTTCCCCCTACCTATTCCTCTTATGTGTGACGTCCCCACCTCAAAACGAGGGGTTAGTCAAGGATCGATACTCGGGTGACACTTGACGAAGCAAGAGTCCATCAATACACAAATGAACATAGAAAATAAAGTGCAATGTCAAATTTAAGTTATTACAGTTTGGGTTCAAATTTAGGATACATAAAAGAGTTTGAAGTTCAAAAACAAAGTCTTAGCAGAAGAAAATAATCTCGATGATACATATCTTACAATAACTCATGGCAGCCCATAACCATGAATCATTCATCGTGCCCTTCTAGGGTTGGGAAAATGGGAACCCATTCCATGGTCCATCCTTTCGGGGGTTCACCATCCCACTCCACATAATTGTCACTCTCGGTGTACACAACATGTGACATACCTGTACAAAAACTTAAACAACAAACCCTGAGCAACTAATACTCAGCAAGACTTACCCGTCAAAATGGCACGCTAAGATCGACACCTAGCATACAGGGGGCTGACCAAAGGTTATGGAAATAATTGCAAAAACATCACTAATGATTTATCCTTATTTTCAGATTTTAGCCAAGTTAATCGAGTTTTTGCATAAAATAAATATTGTGCATCTATACTAGACCAAACATGATTGCAATACAATTTATAGAAATACAACATCATCATTATCATCTCACTTGTTTTACTTCGAAATGGCAGCAATCTCACAAGTGGTACTTAATAACCGCGAGGGACGGCGACTCGAATCGATTTACATCCTATAGGAGAAACCCAAGCACATGACGCACGTACACTCAAAAAGAGGCACGTACGACCACCTTTCACGAGACACCGTAAAGCCGATTTGGGGCCACCTCTCCTGAGTACACGTCACCCCATGCAATGCTCCCGTCGGTGCCATCCATGGGTAGCCTATGCACTCTCCCTTCCGACACATACCCCAATTCCACCATATCCTTCTTCATCACCAAAAGAGAGGTCGAGTTGCCATCTAGCACTATGATAATCAAGCTACATCGATTTCCCAGTTCCCATATAAAGATATGTACTTGATACTGTTCAAACTTGGTCACGGGTCCATACGAAGGGGTTCTTAATCGATACAAACGAGGCTATGGCGAATAAGGTCCAACCTTGTCATCTTGACCTACACATGCACTTCCCCGTTCGGCCTCCATTTAATTTCTTTCTCATCATAAGAAGGGTAATAGCGATCAACTACCATGTACCGAGTAAACCCCGGAGTACTCGATGCTCGCTATTGAGACTCACAAATTAAGCTTTGCATTTCTAATGGGGCTTGTATAAACTAAACCCATACCCATAGGATTTGGTGTGCTACATGCAACTAGGCTTCAATCAAATCCCTATACGTAATGCACAATACATGACACATATACATATGGCAAAAATAAAAGTTTCAAAATATAGGAGTGCACCGGGGCTTGCCTTGGTTCAGATCACAGTTAGCACTCTCAGGAATAGTTGCCTCAGCTCCGGGCTCCTTCGGAACTATCTCCACCTCCACGTTCCCGCCGTTGAGTCCTAGTGGATGAAATGCAATGCAAGCAAGGATAGTGAGGATTTGTGGCACTTTCTCAACAAATGCATGCTATGATATGATGCATGTATAAAAGTACGGTTGTGCATTAGAGAAGGACATGAAGGTTTCTCATTTTTACTTTCTTTTAATTTTATATAATACAAGCAAGCTCTCTAGTGGTGACGGTGCAAAGACTAATCACATTTAACCTGACTAGATGACCATAACCACATGATCAGAGGCAACATAACCTAATTAATTTTCCAATGTAGAGAGTAAAACATTTAATGGCTTGCATGCCAACACATGTGTTCATGTTACTATTAATTACTAAAGTGCCATTACTAGAGATAAAACAAAGCTTATTATATAAATCGTGGGTCTGAAGTATAAATACCAGTGAGAAAAATATAGGTGGTTGGGGACATTATTCAAGATTTTTGTACCAAATGTGGTGGCAAGGTGATGCACCAATAATTTATTTTAATTACAATGGTGCAAACTCTAAAATAATCAACACAGAATAAATACTAGGAATTTAAATATGACACTGGTGAATTGTCTGGAAATGATGAAATGGTCATGCATGCAAAATCTGATAATTAAATAGTGTACTAAAAATTAATTATGGTTTTATTTTGGTTTTAACCAATTAATACATGTATAAAGAAATATGTGCTTTCAGAGTGACCTGATATTTTTATAAAATATGAAAATACTACAGAGAGTACAAAAAGTATTTTTGTGCATTTTTATTCCCAATGACAATTAGTGGGCACATTTTTGAAGTTCTATGCATTTATTTGTTTGAGAAATTAAATAATAGAGTTATTTTGAACAGCGGGCCGCATCCAGCTTGGCCCAGAAGAGAGGCGGGGCGAGGCGGGGGCTCTCTGGGCCGGATCTGGCCCAGGTGCAAAGGTGGCTCGAGGCCACCTCAGCCCAAGCCAACGGCCACGCCATCGCTGGCCAAGGCGACTGCATGGGCGCCGGCGGTGGCGAGGCCACGACGGAGGAAACCGGCACCGGTAACCCCGACCACGCGGACGCGGCGGACCGAGAACTCTAGGCGGGCTCGCCGAGAGAGGGAAACAGGGACGAGGCTCACCTAGGCGTGACGCCGACGAGCGGAGGCGGACGGTGGCGAGGGAGATGGCGTTTCTGGTGGGGGGCTGCAAACGTGCGAGCCAAGAGGGGTCACACGATTTCGTGGCTAGAAAAGGAGCTCGCCGGCGAAAACAATTGGGAGGGGGCTTACCGTGGAGGGCTAACGCGGCAGCGAGGCAGTGGTCGATGTCAGAGAAGAAGAGGGGGGGGGGGGGCAATTGGCTCGGCTCGGTGCAGAAGAGGCAGCGGGCTCGCATAGACCGGTGGAGGAGGGGGGTGCCGGAGCTCGAGGCGGTACGATTGACAGCCGGAGGCGGCAAGGCGGCTCGGCGCTGATGCGCTGCTCGCGGCGGCAACGGGAGAGGCAAAATGGCAAGAGAGAGAGGGGGACGGAGGAGGAGTGAGCAAGAGAGGGGAGGATAAGGACTTCAGACCGGGCATTTACGGACCAAGACCCGGTGGAAGGGGGTCTCCGGCCGGTGGTCGATGCCCACGCGGCGTGCGCCGGCTCGGCGCTGCGGGCGGCACATAGTGCCCTCGCGCGGGGTGAGGCCAACAAGCAGGGCCCACTCAATTTTAAATTACCCGAAAATAGAAATGTTTACGTGAGTTCAACCATAATTTTGGATCATTAAATTAATCCAAAAACTAGCATAACCTTGTAGAGCTTTGCTTGAAGTCCAAAATTTATGACATGCACAAGGAGAGGTCAATTTATCTACAAGATATTGCATTTTGAAAATGCAATCAAGGCCACAAAGACTTAAGAAAAAATTTCCTGCGTGGAAATCTTAACTCCAAAGCATTTTGTAAAATCCAATTTGGGC
This sequence comes from Eleusine indica, assembly GCA_030378355.1. Classification (NCBI taxonomy): domain Eukaryota; kingdom Viridiplantae; phylum Streptophyta; class Magnoliopsida; order Poales; family Poaceae; genus Eleusine; species Eleusine indica. Next base: position 56,928,332 of record CM059494.1, read on the forward strand.
ATCAATTGGTTCTAAATTTAAAAAGAGTTCCAAATACATGAAGAGCAATGTTTGGAGTAGCTAAAAGTTGAAGATGAAATTCTGGGAGATAAATTGTTATAGGACTTATTTAATTTCAAACTTGCTTAGTTGCTAAGGTTGAATTCTGTCCAGCAAAGTGTTATTTAGCATAAATTCCAAAAGTACTAGTTCTTCACCTCATTAAATCAAGCCAAAAATATATGTTGCTCCTAAAGATTGGATCTTACTTATGAGTATGATCTGGTTCAGTGGTTTCTTTTAAAATTTAAAATTTGAATTTTTAAAGTGACACTGTTTCTGAGCATAGTTTGAATTATTTGGACTAGTTTACCAAGGGATAAAATCACCAAAAAAAATTCTCAAAACTTCTATTTGAAGTGAAGTACTGAGATTATGAAATTTAATTGGGTCACTTATTTTGAAATTTGTGAACTTCCAGTTCAAGGTCTATTTGAGTCACATTCAGTTAAATTTAAATTGGAGCTTTAAATGTTTCCATTCTGTTTCTTATTTCTTCTCTTATCTAACTCAGTCACTAGGGTGACACCATTGGTGTCACATTATGTGCTGAAGGGCTCTCGTGCCTATTTCGTGGAGTTGGGCCAAATTTTCTGTCCCGAGGGATAAGAATGGGTATTCATGCACCATGGATCTCTCATTTGCTTTTTGCGGACGACTATTTGGTGTTCACTCAAGCTACTAGAAGAGGGGCGAAGCGTGTTGCGTGCTTCTTGGAGGGGTACAAGGCAGGGTCTGGGCAGTTGGTGAATAAGGCAAAATCTTCTATTTTTTCAGCGCAAACTGTTGTGATGAGGCCAGGCGGGAGATGCATGAAGGACTTCAGATCACTACGGAAGCGCTGGGAGAGCGCTATCTAGGTTTGCCGACAGCAGTGGGGAAAGTGGCCGATGGCACGTTCAGTTATATTCCAAATCGGATCAGATCCTTTGTCTGTGGTTGGGGAGAGAGAGACTTGAGCTGTACAGCAAGAGAAGAACTCATCAAGGCCAATGCTCAAGCAGTTCCAACGTACCCAATGAGCTGCTTCAAGATACCGGCTGATGTGTGCAAGAAGATGACTACTTATGTCTCTAATTATTGATGAGGAAGCTCGGTGGATAATCATAGACTCCATAGGCATAAGTGGGCTCATCTTACACAGCCAAAAGGCCAAGGAGGAATGGGATTCTGGGAATTTCCCCTGTTTAATCAAGCAATGCTTGGGAAGCAAGGGTGGAGGTTGATTACAAGACCAAATGCTTTGTGTACAAAGGTGCTGAAGGGGAAATACTAGAGAATCTTTACAATGGGCTATAATGAATATGAGCCATTCATTACTCTTAATCTAACGGTTGAGATACACTTATACTACTTTAGCCCTTCAAGTAGTATTTTGAAGTAGTATGAAGTATTCTGGGCATTATAGGAAAAAAGAAGTAATGGTAGGATGTAATTTAATAGATCTCTTGATCAAATGAAACACCCGTTCCCCCTTCTTTCCCTCCGTAGCGATGGTTCTTGGCGGCAGTCCAGCTACGCTGTTGTCGGTGTCACAAAGCGCGAGCTTCAGTGCCACTAACAGAAAGAGTAAACATGAAAAGGAATTGCGAAGGGTGTGAAACAAAACAAAAGGGCTCTTCTCACGTATCCCCAAAAAGATTAGTCCTGTTACAAGTAAGTAGGGGTGTTCCTTTTATAGGCCCGTACTTAGGCCATATGCAAATGACCATTTTGTCTCTAATTACCTACTATATTCTTCGAATATTCTATACAAAATGGTCATAAAGGATAAATCAGTTATTTGAGCACTTCTGGTACCCTTCCTTGCTCCGCACGCCACAACACGTGCTGATGCCACATGTTGCTCTCTTCGCGCCAAACTGGCTCTTGATCTTGCCCAGCGCCTGTTGACTTTTGCTAAGCCATATTAATAAATCATTCCCGGCACGGGGCCAGAAACGGTTCACTAATATGTCCCAGAGTCAAGTAGGTAAAATCCGCAAGCGCACGGAGAATACCGCTGTAGCATTTCACCCGGAAGTATTCAGGGTATCGTATTTGTTTATCCCAAAGGAAGGTTATGATCAAGAAGCGTTACTAACATATAAGATCATGTTAACAATTAGCAAGGATATCTAACCAAGACAGGCGGGTACATGATAATAACCGGGTAGTGTGACACACACAGAAGATTCCTACTAAATAAATAAAGTCTAGTGGAGGAAAGACTAGGCTAAGCTACTCCTACTATACATTCCTATACAGTTGCATAGCCTAAGTAGAATACATACAGACCCACACTCAGGTTCAGCAGTCAATAGTATAGCACTTCAGGCACGGACTTACCCCGCATCCACAGGCAACTTCCGCCAAGAGCCTACGCACTAGCCTAGCGGGGAGGATTTCAAAGGACGGACAGGGCTGTCACCACCTGCCGCCTACCTCAACGAACCAGTAGACTAACGAATAATTGATGCAAATCAGTCACCCAAGTACCATACTTGCATGACCAAAGAGCACTCTGCCCCTCCGCGATTACTATTAACGAGGCAGAGCTACCGTACGAACACGATCACCAAACCCATGCTATACTTTATCAGCTAAAACTAAGCATAGAGACTATAACATATAAACTAGACTATAGTGACGGTATATAACTAGCATGACAATAGTAGTATAATAAATATAAACTACTATCACACAAGTAGACTATACTATCACATATATGGATCACAATATCAAACAAGAAACTCATGACCCAAGCACAACTATATAGAAAAAATATATATATTGATAAGAGCAAAGTCTTACAAAAGGGAAAAGATACAAGAGCCATACTAATTCCAAGTGAAGACTTGGGACTAGAGAGCTCTAGACTCAGCCTAACTCCACTAAAACTCCAAGAACTACTACTAGAAAGAGAGAAATGCTTCTTGTGGTGTGTGTTGAGTGTGAAGGCCCTCACCCTCTATTTATAGCCTCCTAACGTCGGTTTCAGAGGAGTAACCGCCACGGAATCCCCCCAAACCGCCATCAGGGAGTCGTCTGGAGCCTACACGTGGAAGGCCAAGCGGAGAGGGCGCCAGACCAGGTCGCCCGACCTGACCAGGTCGGCCGACCTGGGGGTGGCCCCTCCTGGCCTGTGCTTTCTCCAGGTGGCTGTCCTGTGGGCCCTGACGTCGGTTTGCGCGGTATTACAGGGAGTTACGTCGGTTAAGTGCTGAAAATGGGCCCTTCAATCCGTGTGACGTCCATGTGGCACTCTCTGATTGGTCGAAAGTGTGTTTTCTTGCCTTTTGAGGTGTTTCCTTCACATTTCCTCCTGCATGCACAAAGTTCTCCAAGTACAAGTGGAACTATATTATTGTGATAAAGCATGCGTGTATGAAATGCCAAATTCTCCTTTATTTGACTATAGTTGACGGTTGAAAATGGTACTTAACAGCCGTCAACAAACTCCCCCAAGCTTACCCTTTGCTCGTCCCGAAGCAAAGATAAACTTAAGTTGTTGATCAGGAGTTGCTACAATGTCCTACTCCTCAATAATACTATGCGCACAACAAAGTACTCTTCCTAGAATTAAATATGTTGGCACATAACTTACCCATTTACCTCGATCCATGGGGCTTTTACACCTCATTGTCTTGGGCGGTTGAGAGATAGAACAATTGCAGGGCACCAATCACTTGCTCTAGATTCCGCTATGTTATTCCGGAGGTTTTCAAAAGATTTTGAAAATAAAAACCAAGTTCCTCAAATGATTCTCTCGGATCACTCAATATGTGTATGATTCCTCACCAAGGCAAAGTGTTGCCTATAATCACCTACTTCTAAATAAGGCTTTATGTGGAGCTCAAGGTAGGGATATATGAGGCACTCATGTTCACATAATATTGCTATGTCAAAAGACCGGATCCAAGAAAAACATCAATTCAAACAATCTTGATCAAGATGTGCAAGTGTGTGGGAGAACGGAGGAATGGTGGATGGGAAGAAATAACTCCTTTTTGAATTTTCCTTCTCTCTTTTGGAGTTTCTAGGCTATGGCTATCTTTTGCTTGCTCTCTTTTTTGAGCATTTTTTTTTCTTTTCTTTTTGCATAGCCATAGTCCTAGTTTGCAATGAATACTTTGAGAGAGGAATTTTGCAATGGATATATGGAGTGTTTCTTTGGATGGATGGATGGATAGTGGCTTTCTTCCGGTGTAGAAGAATAGCTCACGGTGGATATGGTGGATATGGTGGATGCTATCTTCTTGATTTAGAAGGATAGCTCATGGCGGTGGATGTGTGTATATGATCTTGATCAAGAAAGCATGAAAAGAGTTCTACTAGGGTCACAACAATTTTGACTAAGCTCAATGTGAAACAAGCAGCATATGTGTAAAGGTTTTCAAATGTAAACACTACATATGGCTGTGGTGGGAATTTCATCGTTGAGGAACTTATCAATTTGTCATTTTGAAAAATAAAACTCCGGAATTCAAGCTTTACGTTGAGCAAGATCATAGCAGCCCTATCTATCATATCATACCTCTCAACAACTTAGAACTAGAGAATGCATATGCTACCCACAAGATTCAAGTTCAAGGCAAGATTTACCAACAAACCTAACTCTTGAGAGAGTACTAAGTTGTAAACTAGCATTAGAGAGGAATAAAGGACAGAGCAACTATTCATCATCTCAACATAGGAAAATTATACACATTCATACCGCGCATGAAAAAGGGAAATATTTTTGTTCTTTTTATATTTTGCAAATTTTTATGGATTTTCAGATTTAGCAAATGCAAGAAATAAAGGGAAGGGGAAAGATACAAGTTACCGTGAGAAGGGGGGTCCTCCCCCAAGCTTGTTGTTGCTCATATCTGCTGGTTCGGGTCGTAGCCTTGGGAGCGGAAGAAGGCATCCCAATTGCTCTGATTCTGAGCCATCATCGCGTTCAGCTGGCGGAATTGGTTGTCGCTGAAATTCTGCCATTGCTGGGTGTCGGCGACATGTTGCGTGAGAGTTTGTTGCATGCTCTCGGTGCGCAATTCAATGTCGTTCACCCTCCTTGTCAACTCGGCCATCCCATAGTTGAGTTCACGGAACCCACGGGATGAGAATGACCGAGTGGCAAAGGATGGCGGTCCGCTTGAACTTGATGACGTCTGCATGGGGTAATCGTACTGAGATTCCCATGCTCCGGCCTGCCATGTTGATGCACCCGCCTCGTCCTGTGGCGGGGGCTGCTCCCATACCGGATCTCCGGTCGGAGTGTGAAACTCCGGTGTAGGCTCCATATGCCTACGGGAACGTGTCGGTCGCCCTGAAACACTTTGCCTGCGAACTTCTCCCACTGGCTCAAGTGGGAGGGTTAGTGCCCGACAGTGATACAAACGAAGACCCGGGTTAGGTAACGGGAATTCATTTGTATACCCGGGAAAGTGATAGATCAAGGTATTATTTGGACCATGTTTCAAAGTATGTCCTTGCACAAAATAGTCCTCGCTTAGAAATTCTCTATCTACCGTCAAATATTCAACATGAACATTCTCAAGCAGACCACACTTCTGCGCAATGCGAGTAACTAAAGAGGTGCACTCAATTGGTCCTGTCAACTTTATATTGTCTAACCATTGATCAATCATGCATTCCGCGGGTGACACCCTAATTTTCTTAACCATGGCATAAAGTATTTTCAATTCATCTTGCCGGACAACCCTAATGTCACCTCGAGGAAACAAGGTCATAGCCAACCACACATGCATAAATCTAAGTGTAGGATTATGGATGGCACTTGTTCTAGGCTTGGGACCCCACTCGTTTCCGGAAATCTTTTTCCAAAAACTTTCTTTATGGAACCCCTTTAGCGCTTTATCTAAGTCTAGCCTACATTTAGGATTTAGACCTAGCATAGCATGAAGATCACCCCATGTGACCAAGCGCTCTTGCCCAAACAAGCGAAAAGAAATGCCTTCATCATACTTTCTAAGGGTGCATAAAAACTGCATAGTAAGCAAACGAGAACCCGGCTCATCTACTTCTACGAAATTTAGCCAACCCATAGTGCGAAAAATATTCTTCTCTCATACCTATTTTCTCGAGGAAGTCCGGATCGAAGCGTCGGGTGTGGGCGAATGGCCATTCTCTCATGAGCGCGATGGCTTGGCCCGCGCGGTCGTCCTTGATGTCGAGATGCTCCTCGGTGATGAGCAAGGCCGGCCTTTCCTCCGGAATTTCAGCTTCGGGGTCACCATGCCCCGGACTTGGTGTGAGCTCGACGGAGGATGCTTGACTCGTGCTTGCACGAGTGCTTTTTCTCCGCTTGATTCCGGCGACTTGCTTCATTCGGTTGAACATGGCTGCACACAAGAACAAACACAAGACAAGAACAAAAACAAGATCGAACAAGTGTTCGGGTGAGCGTTAGTGAAAAAGACAAACCCGAGCTTCTCCGAAATTGGTTTTCTTCTCACAACAACTTGCAAATGCACTAAAACAGAGGGGAAATATTTTTTTTTGGGTTTTTGGGGCTGTAGTAAAGTTGAAGAACACGAAATTTTGGGAGAGCAACAAGTGAGCAAAGGAGGGGAGTGAAAGATGAGCTTGGAATGGTGAAGCTCCTCCTCCTGGGTGGTTTTTATAGCCAAGGAAGCAAGATGGCCGTTAGAAAGGGACAGAGCAACGGCCATATAGCCGTTGGGAGAAAGGATCACAGGAAAAGGTGGGGCCAGGGGGTCGGCCGACCCCACCAGGTCGGCCGACCTGGCAGGTGGGCCTCCTGGCAGCCCCCTTTTTCCTATGTGTTCCCCAACGGCTAGGGGATTTGTCCCCTGCTGCCTTTTTGCTCAAAAAGCTCGACAAAAAATCTTTTCAAAATGGAAAGCCCAAAAACCTATTTTCTAAATTTTCAAAAATGCAAATGAGTTTTGAAAAATTCCAAGGTGGCTGGAAAAATTCAAAAATGCAGAAATGCAGTGGTCGGGAAAAATCAAAATGTGGTGGAAAGCAAATATGCAATTAAAAGAGCAAATATGGATAACTACCGGTTTAACCTCCCGGCGAGGACTCACCTTTTAAAGTCCGACGAGCGGGACTTTTCTCCGGCGTTCAGCTCGATGAAGCGTTGTCCGGTCCCGGAGATGAAGACACGGATGATGCTTCTTGTTTCATTCGCCACACCTTCTTGGTCTTTGTTGCGGTCGGTGGCTTCTCGGGCTTCGGAGGCTGCGGTTTTGCAGGCTTCACAGCCTGTTTCTTTGCAGACCTCGGAGGTTGCTGCCTTGTGGACTTCGGAGGCTGTTGCTTAATGTGTGACCTTTGCCCCCTTGCCTTCATCAGTTGTTGCTGTGCAACCTTTTCCTTCTCAAGGAAGTTCTTCATGAATGTGATGAGGCTGTCCTTCTTTGGCGGAGTGACCTCCACTTCCTTGATGTTGCTTGGGTTCGGCCCGTACTTGATACGGATCATGTTGCACTGTTCTTTCCGTGGCCGAAAGTCAAACTTCTCCTCCTTGCCATTGATGTGGAAGCGGATTTCTCCGGCTCCTACATCGATGTGAGCATCCGCAGTGCTGAGAAATGGGCGTCCCAGGATGAGCGGTGTGCTCTTCCCGACGTCCTTGTCAAGCACTACGAAGTCGACGGGGATGAAGCAATCCCGGATTTTCACCGGAATATCTTCGGCGATCCCCGCCGGATAGCGGACCGTTGAATCGGCCAGCTGCAGCTGCATCGGCGTGGGGGATAGTGTGGTGTAGTTGAGCTTGTCGAAGACATCCTTCGGCATGACGCTCACACTTGCCCCAAGATCACATAAGGCATGGTCGAAGTTCTGTGTCCCGATCGAGCAGGTGATCGTGGGACACCCCGGATCTTTCTTCTTCTCAGGAAGCCGGTTGAGTATAGCAGCGCTCACTCTTCCGTCAGCTTGACAATTTCTGTGGTCGGTAGTGGGCGCTTGTTGCTGATAAGATCCTTGAGGTAGCGAGCGTACGTGGGTACTTGTATCGCATCCAGCAAGGGCACGTTGATGTGCAGCTTCTGGATCACCTCAACGAAGCGTGTGAACTGCTCGTCCACGGTGGGCTTCCTTCTTCTTTCAGGAAACGGCATGAGGTTCATGTCATAGAACTCATGTGGGGCCGTTTTCCTGGGCGGCAGTTCTTCTTCTTCTGCCGGCTTCTCAGCTGATGTGTCCTTTCCTGCATGGTTAGGGTATGGCGGATCCCGAGTGGACTTACCTCCTCTCGTGGTAACCGCATTAACATTTTCTAAGGGGGTCTCGGGTTGCCCCGGGATTTTCCCTGACTCAGCAGTAGGAACAGCAGCAGCTAACTGAGCTAATTGAGTTTCTATCGTTTTATTAAAGCTCAGCTGATTCTTGAGAGCAGAGGAAACACCCTCTATCTTAGTGTGGATGCTCTCAAGAGTCCTATCAGTGGTGGCAAGCTTTTTACTGATGTTATCATTAACCTTAGCTTGACCAAGCACAAGATCTTTCAAGGAGGGCTGATTATAACCGGAATTAAAACCAGAGAAGTTGCCAGAGTTACCTCCTTGGTAGTTGGGACGTGGTGGACCCCAACTTTGACCTCCTTGTGGACGGTAGCCGTTGTTGTTGTTGTTGCCCATGAACATTGCGTCCTCACGGGTCTCAGGGCAGTCATTGCCCGAGTGTCCCGTGTTGCCACAGACCTCGCAAGTCATACGAGCGTCTAGGGCTTTCACTTCTCCATTGGCTTGGTCGTCCATCTTCTTCATGAGAAGGTCAATCTTGGCGGCGAGCATGTCAACCTCCTTGACGGAGTGCATGCCTCGCTGGCGAGGTTGGAGGCGCTCTTCATTCCAACCTTGGTTGGACACCATCTTCTCGATCAAATCTTTTACCTTGCTCACAGTGAGCGAGAAGAAGGCTCCACCAGCAGCAGCGTCGAGGTGGTCGCGGGCCGACGGAGTAAGCCCGTTGTAGAAGTTCTGGATGATCAGCCAATCATCCATCCCGTGGTGGGGACATGCCAGGATGTACTCCTGGAGCCTCTCCCATGCCTCAGGAATCGACTCCTTCGACTCCTGCTGGAAGCTTGAGATCCTTCCGCGGAGGGCATTGGTCTTGCCCAGCGGGAAGAACTTTGCAAGGAACACAGCTGAACACTTCTCCCAAGTGTTCACAGCTTCAGGGTTTGCGTAGAACCACTGTCTCGCTCTCCCAAGGAGAGAGAACGGGAACAGTCGAAGGCGAACAACGTCGAGGGTGACGTCCTTTATTTTGAACGTGTTGCAAATCTCCAGGAATTGCTGGAGATGAGCACTAGCGTCCTCATTGGCTTTCCCACAGAATGGGCTAGCCTGCACCATGGTGATGAGACCGGTCTTGATCTCGAAGTTCGCATCTCCCACATTGCCAGCTGGTCCCGTAGGGATGTTGGCAGCGGAGGGAGCGGAGAACTCGCGGAGGGTCTTGTCGGCCATTTGCTTAGAGCTTGATGGTGCGGGAATGACAGGTTCGATTGGCCGAGTCTCCTTACGAGGAGGGGTGAGCCTTGCTCGTGTCCTTCTCAGGAGTGACTCAGGATCTTCAGTGAAGTTTGTCGGCAAGTCAAAACCAGTCATACACTACCCTGTTTTCATATAAAATGCAGAAAACAAAGCAAGGTTAGCCTGCCTAGGAGATAGCCTTAATAATTGCAACACTACTATATACATTAGTAATTTTTCTTAAATCATACGCCTTCCCCGGCAACGGCGCCAGAAATGCTTGTTGACTTTTGCTAAGCCATATTAATAAATCATTCCTGGCACGGGGCCAGAAACGGTTCACTAATATGTCCCAGAGTCAAGTAGGTAAAATCCGCAAGCGCACGGAGAATACCGCTGTAGCATTTCACCCGGAAGTATTCAGGGTATCGTATTTGTTTATCCCAAAGGAAGGTTATGATCAAGAAGCGTTACTAACATATAAGATCATGTTAACAATTAGCAAGGATATCTAACCAAGACAGGCGGGTACATGATAATAACCGGGTAGTGTGACACACACAGAAGATTCCTACTAAATAAATAAAGTCTAGTGGAGGAAAGACTAGGCTAAGCTACTCCTACTATACATTCCTATACAGTTGCATAGCCTAAGTAGAATACATACAGACCCACACTCAGGTTCAGCAGTCAATAGTATAGCACTTCAGGCACGGACTTACCCCGCATCCACAGGCAACTTCCGCCAAGAGCCTACGCACTAGCCTAGCGGGGAGGATTTCAAAGGACGGACAGGGCTGTCACCACCTGCCGCCTACCTCAACGAACCAGTAGACTAACGAATAATTGATGCAAATCAGTCACCCAAGTACCATACTTGCATGACCAAAGAGCACTCTGCCCCTCCGCGATTACTATTAACGAGGCAGAGCTACCGTACGAACACGATCACCAAACCCATGCTATACTTTATCAGCTAAAACTAAGCATAGAGACTATAACATATAAACTAGACTATAGTGACGGTATATAACTAGCATGACAATAGTAGTATAATAAATATAAACTACTATCACACAAGTAGACTATACTATCACATATATGGATCACAATATCAAACAAGAAACTCATGACCCAAGCACAACTATATAGAAAAAATATATATATTGATAAGAGCAAAGTCTTACAAAAGGGAAAAGATACAAGAGCCATACCAATTCCAAGTGAAGACTTGGGACTAGAGAGCTCTAGACTCAGCCTAACTCCACTAAAACTCCAAGAACTACTACTAGCAAGAGAGAAATGCTTCTTGTGGTGTGTGTTGAGTGTGAAGGCCCTCACCCTCTATTTATAGCCTCCTAACGTCGGTTTCAGAGGAGTAACCGCCACGGAATCCCCCCAAACCGCCATCAGGGAGTCGTCTGGAGCCTACACGTGGAAGGCCAGGCGGAGAGGGCGCCAGACCAGGTCGCCCGACCTGACCAGGTCGGCCGACCTGGGGGTGGCCCCTCCTGGCCTGTGCTTTCTCCAGGTGGCTGTCCTGTGGGCCCTGACATCGGTTTGCGCGGTATTACAGGGAGTTACGTCGGTTAAGTGCTGAAAATGGGCCCTTCAATCCGTGTGACGTCCATGTGGCACTCTCTGATTGGTCGAAAGTGTGTTTTCTTGCCTTTTGAGGTGTTTCCTTCACATTTCCTCCTGCATGCACAAAGTTCTCCAAGTACAAGTGGAACTATATTATTGTGATAAAGCATGCGTGTATGAAATGCCAAATTCTCCTTTATTTGAGTATAGTTGACGGTTGAAAATGGTACTTAACAGCCGTCAACAGCGCCCTGTCCTTTGAAGGATGATAGCTTCATCCTCCGAGGGCGCGGAAGTAATGCCCGAAGGGTCTTGGTTTTTTCGTGGCCTCCAATGAACACCTGTACCTCGCAGCCCGACTTTAACTTTGAAGGATGATGGCTTCATCAAAGTTATGGTTAATAATAATAACAAGGATAACAATATGTTGACTTTAACTTTTGTTCGCAGCCCGACTTTGATAAACCCTCGAAGGGTGCCTTGCGAAGTGATCCCCCCAACAGTAGCCCCTCGAGGGATGGGTCCAACTTTGATGGCCGAAACCCTCGCTTCACCTAGATCTCTTACCAAAACGCCACCCTTGGAGCATCAAAGTTAGGCTTTTTGAGCAAAGCTACCAGGCCTTCTGCCTATAAAAGGAGAATAACTGCAGTGGAAAATTATTATTTTTACTAGTTACTCGTCCGTTGAGTTTCCACTATGCCTGCGATTATGACTAGGGTTCGAACAGTAATTGTTTCGGAAAGCGAGTCATCTTCTGGGAGCTCACCCTGTTCTCTTGAAGGTAACGCTTGGCTATTTTGGGTGTCGTTGCTTTTTGTCCTCCACTTTAAATTTTGTGTTACAGCGGCTTCGACTCCCGAGGCTCTGAAGTAAATGCTCGTCCGTTTTTACCCGACTATATAAGCAGGGGGTGGGGGGGGGGAGGTCTATGAATCTTCTATTATGATTTGCTTTTTAGTACTCTAGCTTCCCCTAGCTTCATGCGCTCACGCTGCTGTTTGGTGGTTTTTGCTTTTGAGGTCACATTCGAGCTAACTCGGTATGTGTGGATGCTTACTTCGAAGTGTTCCCTGCAATAGTTGAGACTAGTTTCCAAGTCCCTACTAAGCTCAACTTTTGTGTTTAATAGCAAGATCTGAAGGTATGGCTTGAGTTATGCAGACAGCGCGCCCTGACAATGCTGCTTTTGAAGAAAACCTGGCTTCGACGACTGTCGACGCCGCTACTAGTGAGGGTGACTCCGAGGCGGATTTTGCTAGGAGCTTGGAGGATAACCTTACTACTAGTACCGAAGGTCTGAGTTATGATCATGGTCGGGACCCACTGAAAGAAGTTGAAGATAATGAAGAGGAGGACGATGGGGATGAGGAGGAGGAGGATGAGGAGGAGGACGATGAGGAAGGGGGTGGAGACAAGGATTTCGCTCCCCGAGGTAATGGGAGGGTTGCCACCGATGCCCAAGGGCAAGGTTCAAGCCGTAGGGTTCGGAGTTCTGGTCTAGTGGACGAGGATAGAGAGGACGTGGATGCCGATATCAGCGATCTGCTGCCTGCTGATGATTTTGGCATGCTGAAGGGCCGAAAGGGGAAGGGGAAAGACCACAAGGGATCCAAACCTCGAACCTCCGTTTTCGGGCTATCTTGCCTCGATGCCCCATAATTACATAGACTTGCCGAGTTAGGGTGTTTTCCCTCCGGAGGAGCCTGACTGGCTAGGCAGGAGGTTACCCCGTGCCCTGTTCAAGACGAGGCTGTGGTTTTTGAAGACCATTTCACTGCTGGCCTTCGCTTTCCCTGCTCAGCCTTCATGAAGGACGTGCTGAGAAGGTTCAACATGCAGCTCCATCATATCTATCCCAGCGGAATGGCCATGCTAAGCAAATTCACCTGGGGCGTACTGAGTTATCAGGGCCAGCCTGATATTGAAGTGTTCTGTAAATATTACTGCGCTCACTATCAACCGAAGACTATCAAGATTGATGGCATAGTACATGAGGCTGACTTTGGCTGCGTGACTTTCATGCCCCACTTCAAGCGCGATAATCAATTTGTTAAATGCAGCCGAAACCGCTGGAGCGACAAGTGGCATGAGTACTGGCTGTACATCAAGGTTGCCGCGAAAATTGCTCCTACGGATGAGGGAGGGGCAACTACTTTTTCCTTAGCTTCGAAGCTAACTCCCTGCAAGCCTCGATCCACAAAAGGCAGGGTGCCCAAGGGCTGCAAGAACGAGGCTGCCTTCCGCATCGCTACCTTCAACTCAAGTGGTCGGGACCTTGTTGAAGAGTTTGTGGCTGCTAATAAGTGGCCGCTACGCGAGGGTGCTTAATTCCCGGGTTTATTCAGAAGAAGATCCCCTCGAGGCCTGACATCACCATACCGTTCACACAGGTGCCTGTGGATAAACGGGGTTTTAGTGACGAAGAGTTTTTGATTTTCCTGCAGTGCGCCAGCGAAGCTGTGGTGGGGCCTTACATGCGCGAGGAGCACAAACACACCTGCGAGCGGACTTCACACAGTGGCCGGCTTAACCGTGTCCTAACATTGGCCGGTGTGAAGTATACCGCTTGTGTCGCGCCAGGACCTTGGATGAAGCGGAACCGGCCCCCTAGAAATGTTGGTTCAGATTTGGGCAAGGCAACAGGGCCAAAAAGGCTAGAAAGGAGAAGTGTCTGACGAAGCCCCCCCCCCCTGCAGATTGGGAAGAGGAAAAGGGAGGAGGAAACTTTGAAGGTCCCTCCAAAATGTGCGCTGGCTAAAGAACCTCGCGGGGACTCTTCAAGCTCGTCTGCCCCCGGCCTCCGCGTCGTTGGGACTTTGGTTCACGCCGGCGCAATGGCGGATGCTTTTGACGACGATGATGATGAGGAGGATGACGTGGTGGTGGTGTCTCCCCCTGCTGCAGGCGGTGCTACTGATGCGCCAGCTTCGAGTCTCTCCGCTATTCCCGTGAGGAGTCGAGCTGTAGATACGGAGGCCGCGGACACGCTTGCTAGTCTTAAAGAAAAATTTTTTGCTCGGCCTAGACCTTCGAGTCCAAGTCATCTTTTGATTGGGGTGGAGACGTCTGGGGGGTCTGCGGGTAGAGGCTTGGCGCTGCCCGAGGGGTATGAGGATTTTGCTGATCCCAAGATTTGGGCTGATCTATGCTCGGCTCCTGATGCTTTCATAGCAGAGTGGGCTCAGCTGTTTGGAGCCGGGGACTTGCGGCGTATTATCTGCCATGTTTTGAGACATGTAAGTATGCTTGGCTTTGATAGTGCCTGAAAAAACGTTGTACTGTTTTTGTTAAGTTTTATGATAGGGTTGTCTTGACTATTGTTTTGTTTTAGGCCCACACCCTCGCACGGATTTCTTCTGAGAAGACTTGCACGGAGCTAGCTTCGTTAGAGAAGCAGAAGAATTCGCTTGCAACAGAGAATATGTTGCTAAAGGAGAAGCTTAACAGCCTTCGGTCTATGAAGGATGAGACTGCGCTTGAAGCTATGCGCGTGCAAAGGGAGCTTGATGCTTCGTGGGCGGAGGTTGCTGAATTAAAGACCGGTTTAAATCGCCTGGAAGCTGCTGAGGCTAAGATCACAGCTTTGGAAAATGAGAACATGGCTTTGAAGCATGACCGATCGACTCAAAATTATGGTTTCGCTGCCCTAGCTGTATCCGCACACCATCAATATTGTGAGGCTTTAGGTTATGTTGCTGCTGAGCCCATGTCATTGACCGATGGGGCTGCAATCACCGAAAATGTTTTCTTTGGCTGGCTAAAGTCTGAGTTCGAATCTCTCCCGGGGGTGATGGACAAGCGCAGCAATTTCAACGCACTACATACTGCAAAGGCCGCTTTCAGGCTGCTGGAACACGAAGACTGCGACCACTTCCATGCTCTGGGAAGGCGCAACTTTCCAATTGGGGCGGACGCTCGGGGCGGCTTGTCACCGGAGGCCATTGCCGCGGCTAAATGCGTTGCGATGAAATTTTGGCGCAATCACGGCCGTGAAGCCGCTCGACAGGTTGCCATTGAAAAATTGGCTTAGGTTATACTTCTATTTCTGTATTGTATTTTCATTTATTCGCATGATGCTTGAAGTTGAAGCTGATTGTGCCTGTGCAGATGCGCGACTCTTCGCGGAGCGGTGGCAGCCAAGCTGAAGATCCTTCGGGGGGCCAAGGCACTTCGAGGAATGCCGCCGAGAAAGCTGGTGCTTCGGAGGGTGGATCGGAGGCCGCACCGAGCGAGGTTTTGGATTATTTGTAGTTGTTGTGTCGCTGCAATGTACTTTTTGGGAGGTCTTGAGAAAATTCTGTAACTATAATTTTGACATGGCTACTTCACCCTACGTAGGTGTCCTTCATGTCGGTTGCGCGGGAATCCGAAGAGAATGCTTCTAGTGGATCTTCCGTGTTGCGCATGTTGGGCCTGATGAGCGAGGGGTCCCCATCTTTAATGGATGATGCTTCTGTGCCGACGCCCACTTCGAGTAGTTCTGAGGCCAGCTTGAGCGGTTTTGAGGCGTTAGATGTTGCGGTGAAGGCTGAAAAACTTGAGTACCCTGAGCGCGCATCTTCGTCCAAGGCGCGCTTAGTTACTTTGGATGCCGGTGTGGTTTGTGTGGGGAATTATTCCCCGTTATTTATTCATGGCGCTTCATCTAGTGCATCGTCCACACTTGGTCATCGGGGTAGGGGTAGGTCCCGTGGTGGGGGAGTCTCCGTAGATAGACTGCGCAGGGAGCGAGGACCAGGGTCTCCGCATCCGAAGCAAAGCGAGAAACCCTTGAGCACCGATGGTTCCGACGCCTCGATTCCACGGCCGTCCTGTCCGCGACTTGCTATGGTGAAGCGATCAATTAGCTCCATGTTGAATTCGTCAATGAAGATTACTAAATCCTTTTCGCAAGCGCCAGCTCCAACTAGTGGAAAGGTCCGATATTCGGGTGTCCTTGGTGTCGGGGGCTCGAGACCTTATCCTTGCCCCCCTCCGCCTGGTTACACTGCTGATGAATGGTCCGTTTTGCTTCCTCAGTTGTTAGCCTCTGGAATTGTTGCAAAAGAAGAACCCATTGATTAAGATTTCTGATGTAAACATTCGTTAGCTGCAATTGTAATAAAGTATGTCTTGCCAGGTTTGTGTTGCTATGATCTGCTTAGCGTGAACGTCAAATTTTGAAAAACGCCACCCTCTCCCTAGAATTGCTAGGGGCGAGGTATTTTAGGATGAACCCTTCGACGGGTTTGGGCTGTAACGAGCCCCTTAGCATTTTTTCGCTAAGCTTATAAAAAACCGCCACCCTCTCTCTTGAAGTGCTAGTGGCGAGGTGTTTTAGGGTGAACCCTTCGACGGATTTGGACTGCAATGAGCCCCTTAGCATTTTTTCGTTAAGTTATTTGAAAAACGCCACCCTCTCCCTAGAATTGCTAGGGGCGAGGTATTTTAGGACGAACCCTTCGACAGGTTTGGGCTGCAACGAGCCCCTTAGCATTTTTTCGCTAAGTTTTTTGAAAAATGCCACCCTCTCCCTCGAAGTGCTACGGGCGAGGTGTTTTAGGACGAACCCTTCGACGGGTTTGAGCTGCAACGAGCCCCTTAGCCTTTTTTCGCTAAGTTTTTTGAAAAACGCCACCCTCTCCCTTGAAGTGCTAGGAGCGTTGTGTTTTAGGGTGAACCCTTCGACGGGTTTGAGCTGCAACGAGCCCCTTAGCATTTTTTCGCTAAGTTTGCTGGCTGCACGGGTTTTAGCTCTTCGGGCTTAGCCAGTGCAGCAGCTATGGCTTGAGATATTTTTGCTCTTCGTCGAATGTTTCAATCTCTGTGGTGGGAGTTGTTTTGACGTGCTCTGCTGAGCCAGGCTTTCCGCTTTGGGGAAGGCAGCTTTATAGATTTAGCTGGGGTTTACATAGGATCCGCCTTGTTAAAAACCTCACCCCTGCGAAGGGTTCCCCTTGTCAGGAAAAAAGTGTGGTCCTTTACATAATTGCATAGAAAAGAAAAGTCTGAAAAAGAAAATCTACCAACTAAGCTCAAGGTAGCACTTATAGTTTCGTGCTATTTTTGGCTTTTTTACATGCTTCGAGTGGTGCCTTTTCTTATACGTAAAACCTTCGAAGGTTGTCCGCGTTTCAAGAATGCGACAACTCTTCTCCTTGCGAAGTCTGGAGCATGTATGCTCCGGGCCTGTTTGATTTTGCCATGATGTATGGATGCTCCCATTTGGGTTCTAGCTTGCCTTTGCTTTCTATTTTAGGGCTTCGGAGTAGAACTAGGTCTCCTACTGTGTAGGCTCGGGGTGCGAATTGTTGATCCCTCCACTGGCGTGTTTCGGATTGATACTTTTCAAGGTTGACGACTGCATCCAGTCTGTCGACTACCATGAGATCCCTTGATTCTGCCTCTACAGGCTGTGTTGATTTTGCATTGAAGGTTCTGGGGCTTTGGTGCAAAATCTCCTCGGGCGTGACTGCTTCTTCCCCGTAAAGTAACCTGAAGGGCGTGTATTTGGTTGCCCTGGTTTCGGTTGTATTGTGCGACCCTATGACCCTTGGCAGTTCTTCTGCCCACTTTCCTTTCTTGTCATCGAGGAGTATCTTTTTGTTTGCCTTGAATATTAGGTTGTTTGCTCTTTCGATAGCTCCGTTTGATTGGGGGTGATATATCGACGTGAAGTCGACTTTGGTTCCAATGGAGTGACAGAATTCTTTGAACATATCGTTCTCGAATTGTTTTCCGTTGTTGACTGTTATGTCCCTTGGCACTCCGAAGCGGCAGATGACATTTTGCCAGAAGAACTTTCTGATTGTTGCTACCGAGATGTTTGTGATTGGTTTTGCTTCGATCCACTTGGTGAAATATTCTAGCGCTACAATTGCCCACCTGTAATTCCCCTAGGCTGTGGGTAGGGGTCCAACGATGTTGATTCCCCAGCGTTGGAGAGGCCATGATGGGGCTATGAGTTGCGTTGGCTGCGAGGGTGCTAACTGCCTGTTTGAGGTTTTTTGACAGGCTTCGCACTTGGTTACTAACTGCCTTTGCAGCTAATGGCCGAGGTCTGATATGCGCTCCGCAGATTCCCTCGTGTATCTCGCTGAGTAGCTGGGTGCCCTCCGTTTTGCTTATACACTTGAGTAGTGGAGCACAAATTCCTGGCTTGTACAGCTGACCCTCGATGATTTTGTAGTTCCTAGCCCTTTGCTGCATTCTTTTGGCCTCTGACTCGGTGTCTGGCTCATAAAAACCCCTGAGGTACGTAATGATTTGAGTTCTCCAGTCTTCGCTCATTACTGCGTGTATTTGCTTAGGGTCCTAGAGGACTGTTTTGATCGAAGGTTCTATGATTGTTTGAAAGAACACATCTTGTGGTATTGGCTCTTGTCTTGCTGCCGATTTGGCAAGCTCGTCTACCTCTGTGTTGAACTTTCTCTTGATATACTGTATATCAAAGCCTTTGAAATACTTTTCCATACTTCGGATGGTGTTGTGGTATTTCTCAAGTAGTGGGTCCCTGGTTGTGAATTCTTTGTCGTATTGGCTAGCAACGATCTTGGAATCTGTTCTAATTCTGCACCTCTGGACTCAGAGTGCTCTCAGTTTCTTGAGCCCCAGCAGTACTGCCTCATACTCTGCTATGTTATTGGTGCACTTGTTTGTTTCTTTACTGAACTCGAGCCTTGCAGCGTATTTCATTTTCACGCCCATGGGTGAGGTGACTACTGCTGTTATTCCTGCCCCTGCCAGTCCCCAGGCTCCGTCGCAGTGCACTGTCCACTCTGGCTCGGACCATGCTTGATTTCCTACGTGCTGTGGAGCTATTCAATCTGCTATGAAGTCAGCAAGTACCTGAGACTTGATGGCACTGTGTTTCTCGAAGTCTACTACATGCTCTGAGAGTTCCATGGCCCATTTACCGATTGTTTCTGAAGCTTATCGATTGCCAAATATTTCCTTAAGTGGTTGGCTGGTGAGCACTTTGATGTGGTGAGCCTCAAAATAATGTCGCAGCTTTCTGGAGGCCATGACTACCGCGTATGCGATTTTTTTCCATCTCGGAATATAGCCTCTTGGAGGCAAACAGTGCCTCACTGACATAGTATACCCGTAGTTGCACCAAGAGTTCCTTCGGCTCCCCTTTAACTATTTTGACTATTTTATTTTCCTGTACAAGGACTGCACTGACCGTCGAATGGGATGCAGCGACATATAATAGCAACACAGCCCCAGGCTCTGGGTTGGTGAGCTTTGATTGCTTCTCGAGGTAGTTTTGTAGCTCTGCGAAGGCTCTTTGCTGTTCTGGACCCCATTCAAAGGGTTGAGCCCCTCTGAGTGTTTGGAAGAAGGGCAAGCTTCTCTCGACTGATCTGGATATGAACTAGTTTAGTGCCGCCATTCTGCCTGTGAGTTTCTGCACATCCTTTCGGCACTGGGGTTCTTGCATTTGGATGATTGCTTTGATTTTGTCTGGGTTGGCTTCGATGCCTTTGGCTGACACCAGACAACCGAGTACTCTTCCTTTCCGAATGCCAAAAACATACTTCTCCAGATTCAATTTTAACCTTGCTGCACGAAGGTTTGCAAATGTTTCTGCGACGTCTGAGATATGGTTTCCTTTTGCTTTGTTTGCTACTATGATGTCGTCCACATAAGCATGTACGCTTTTTTTGAACTGTGACTCGAAGGCTTTCTGAGTCATGCGACAAAATGTAGGGCCGGCATTTTTCAATCCCTCGGGCATTCTCACGAAATAGTAAGTACCAAAGGGTGTGATGAAACTTGTTTCTTCCTCATCCCTCCCTCCTTAGCCATATCTAATGATAACTGGAGAAACAATCGAGCAGTGACAGCACCTCACTCCCAGCTGCTGCGTCCACGATTTTGTCAATTCGGGGCAGTGGGAAATCATCTTTGGAGCAAACTTTGTTGAGATCTGTGAAGTCTATACAAATTCTCCACTTCCCATTCTTTTTCTTCACCATTACGTAGTTTGCTAGCCAAGATGGATATTTGACTTCGCGGATAACAGAAGCATCGAGGAGTCGTTGGACTTCCGCTCTAATAGCTTCTGTTTTTTCATTGGACATCTTTCGAAACCTTTGTTTCTTTGGCCTGATCTTTGTGTCGACTTCTAGCTTGTGCTCTATGATGCTTCTGTCCATGCCTTCGAGGTCTGCTGAAGACCAGGCGAATACATCCTTGTTCTTACTTAGAAATGCTAGCAGTTTTTTCTCTTCTTCGGAGTCTAAACCAGAGCCTACAGTGACGAACTGGCCGAGGACTTGTTCGTTGAGGAGTACTTTTTTGGTTTCTTTGTCTGGCTGGACTACAACCTTCTCTCTGTTGAGACATCGTGTCTCTTCTCTTGCATTCACTTTATGCTGCTCACGAGCTTTTCAAGCTCTCTCTTCATCCTCTAACTGCTCTTGGCTGAAAACGTGTATGTTGTTGCAGTTTCTTTCCCCAGGTGCATAACCTTTCTCTACGTCTCTTGCCATTTGCTGATCTCCTTTGACTATGATAACCCCTCCGGCTGCTGGAATCTTCATACATAGATATGCACTGTGGATGACGGATTCGATTGTGTTAATTATGCCCCGGCCAAATATAATATTAAATGGGTGGCAAAGATCCACCACATCGAATGTTACATATTCTGTTCGAGGATTTTGAGTGTTGCCGAACGATACCGGTAGGGATATTGTGCCCATGGGAGTGATTCTTTTTCCGCCAAAGCCAATAAGTGGTATATTTGACGGCTGCAGAGAACTTTTGCTGAGGCCCATTTGCTCGAAGGTGTTTATGAACAGGATGTCTGTCTGGTTGCCGTTGTCTACCAGGACTTTACTGACCATCCAGATGTAGATGTGGGCTTCGATTACGAATGCATCGACATGCAGATAAGATTTGAGGCTGAGATCTGACTCGGTGATTGTGATGGGAATATGAGACCACTTTAACTTGATAACAGGTCGTTCTGTGAAAACGCTGTTTACCATTCGAAAGTGATCTCTTCTTCTTCTTTTGTTTTCGAAGTCTAAAGATGACCCTCCGCATATCATACCAATGTAACCTTGTACTAGGAAGGTTGTGGCTTGGTTTGGGGTGGGCTCTGATTTAGACTGTGGTAGGTGTTGAGGCTCTTGCTTTTACCTTTGTTGGTCTTGGTTGGGTGATGGTTGCTGGATTTGTTGTCTGGGTTGTGTATATTGGTTGGGCGGTTGTGTAGGGTGAGTTGGATGAAAATATGGGGATGGTGCGTAAAGTTGATGATGGTGGGTGCTTGGGTAGTGATAATTGGGCTAAGCAGGCTGTCGATATGGTTGCTAGGGCCATGGGTTGGGCGATGTATAATTGATGGCTTTGGGTAAGGACGAATCCTTCTTTTCTGCTTCGATCCTTTCTTGGATTTCTTTTGCTTTGAGGCATGTGGAAGTTTTGTTCCCCTTGTCCTCTCCGCAGTAGAAACAGTACGGCTTTCTGGCCGGCCGAGTCTAGACTTGAGAGCCTCGGTCTCTGCCACGCTCTCGTTGGCCGTTTCCTCTGAAATCATTGCTCTGGTGGCCTTTGCCCATAGAGTCTTCTTTTTCTTTCTCGATGTGACCAATGAACGAAGGGGAGGGTTCAGTGGGTTGCTTGGTTTTTCTGTACTGCCTTTCTTGATAGCCACCTTTGTTGTGTGACTGGTTGCGGCACTTACTTTGACTTTGCTTGCGTCTCTTGTAATCCACATCTGATCTACTATACTCTTCGAACTTCGTGCATAGTGTTTGCATGGTGTGCGGGGGTATCCGCGCGCAGTATGAAGACATCTGGCATGCTCGCATGCCTCTGAGTACAGAGTTTATTGCCGCCTCGTCCGTGACGCTCAGGGCTTGAGCTTGAAGCGTGAGGAATCTTCTATAGTACTCATGTAATTGCTCGTTCTCTTGCTGGGCAATATTCAACAGCTCGTGCGATGGTTCCATAATGGTGCAAAACCCTCGCAAATGTGACACTCCTAGTGTCATAAGGGTCCCTAGGATAATCCTTAGTCAGCATGAGACCCAACACTAGGAATTTGAATTTAAATTTTTCAATTCATATTCGAATTCAAACCAAATTGAATGACCCTTGCACTGCAAGTCCCAAATTTTCAGTAAAGGTCACCACTGCAAAAATTATATGTTGATGGTCATGGTCAATTAGAATATTGGGAAATTGCTCAGATCTTTATTCCATAAATAAAGGCCCCAAATAAATGCTAGAATGGTCAAAAACCAGCTCTGTTCATAAAATTCCTAATCACACCTTAGTGGGAACTGATGGTAGTAAGTATTTTTATTAAATTCAGCACATCATGGGGAGCCTACCTTATTTTTGGTCTGAATTTAGCAGCTCTAGATTAATTCAAACAAAAATAACAAGTGCAGTTGGCTCTTAGGATTGGAAAAAGAAAAGAAAAGAGAAAACTCCCCGCGGACCCCACCTGTCGGCGATTCAAAAGAAACACACCCGCTGCTGTCCGCCCCGCCCGACTCAGCGCGTGCCGCGTGGTCGCCAGCGTACGGCCAGCGGCCGTTGCCACGGATCGAAGGCCCCACACGCTGGGACATCCCCTTTGTCGCCTGTCCGAACGCCCCTCCCCCCATTCACTCCCTTCGCTCTCGCTCTCTCTCTCTCTCCCGCTCGCTTCTGCCTCCGCTGTCGCCACTTCCCCGCATCGCCCGGCCGCTGCACCGCCTCTCCGTCCTTGCCATGAGCACCACCAGCTTCGTGCCAACGCTCTGGTGCTCCCCGCGGAGGTGCCGTCTTCGTTCCCCTCCGAGCCGCGTGAATCGACCCTTTCTTCCCCGCCTCCGACCGCCGCCCCTCCACGTCGCCTGACCCCCACGGTGAGCTCCTGGTCGATTCCTTGCACGGGCACGCGTGAAAGCCCCTCCTTTTCCTTCCCGACCTCACTCGGCTCTCCCCCGTGCAGCCATTCGTCCGGAACACCGCCGCCGACCGCCGGAGCTCCGCCTCGTCGTCACCGAGCTAGTTCCGGTGAGCCACCTTGTTCCTTCTCGTGTGCCGCGTGTTTACTTTTTTCCAACCATCGCTGTCGTGCCAATGCGGGTCCTGTCGTTTCCCCCGGCTGGCCGCCGTGCTCGCGCCACCGCGAGCGGCCGAGCGCCGCTGTCGCGCGCGCGCGCCCTCGGCTCGGCCGAACTGGCCACTGGGCCGCGATGGCTGGTGGGCCTGGCCTCGCTCTCGGGCCGCGCCTGGCCCAAGAACGCCCCACGCGCGCTCAGTCGCTGGGCTGCGCGAGTCCCAGCCCACTGGGCTGCCTGGTTGCGGCCCGCGTGATAAAAATCGAATTTTCTTATTTAAATTATTTTCAGAAATTGTTAAACTTGTAAAATGCATGGTAAAATGAATAATGCGAATTTTGAGGCAAAATAAATTTTTTTAGCCTTGTCTGGACTTGTACTAATTAGGAAAAATGCTAAATCGCAGTGCATGTTAGTTTTACTGTTAGGATTTAATTATAATATAAAAACAGTCATAAATTTATATTTAATTACAGAGAGCTGATAAAATCATGAAATTTGGTCACCAAGTAGGTTTATCAGTTTTAGTCCCCCTGGAAAAATGTCATAGGGTATGTCTCTGTATATTAGCTGAAATTAATTTAATGCCCTTTTTCCTAATAATAATTAATAGAAATTATTGGCTTGGTGCATGAAAGTGAAACTTGGCAAATAAATCACTCCTGGTATAATCTAATTGTAATAAATCACCCCGGCCCATTTAATGATCAGAACCATGTCGACATAATAAATTATGTCCCGAGTGCAATGTTACCGTTAACAAATATGGTTCCACTTCAGGGCTGTTTCACGGGAACTTAGTACCTTGCGAGGGTTTTTCTTGACACACTAAAACACTAATTAATTAGCACCTACTGGTCGTGGACATCGCTTGCGTAGCTTCACCCCGGCACACACAAACCCACCGTACCTTGGTGCGACGTCGTCGCAACTAATACCTGGAGTCCATGAAGGAAATGAACGAGCGCTCTCACCCTGTGCCCCACTCAATAAGATATACCACTCGATGCACCATCACACCCCGCTTACTTCCATGAATAACAGTGTACATTAACGTATTTATTGAGGAAGTGCCACGAATCTTCTCTTATAAGCACACTCTTTTGCATCATATAGATCACGCTGTGAACCACGTCGAGACGGGACCGGAGCGGGGACCCGAAGGAGCAGGAGGTGTCGCTGCTGAGCAAGAGCAGACCCAAGGCAAGCCCCGGTGCATTATCCCCGTTTTAAATTTTTATTCTATCACTAGCTAGGGATGTAAGTTTGCCTGTGCAATAAGTGATAGGAGTTGATTGAAACCCTAGCGTGCAGTAGGTCCCTCTTTCTTGATTACTAGCCTCAGGACGGTAGTCGCTCTACTTAAATTAGAACGGCTACTCATCGAGTGGTATGGAGACCACTCGTAGATACAGAATATTATCACTGGGGGATGATATCGGATGAAGGAAAGGGTGGATGGGATCACAATGAAGACCGTACGGGCAACTAGGTGGAAAGGGAAGGACAGCTTGTCTTCAAGGAGGTAGCCTCGTCTGAGTCACCTAAGGCTATGCCTCGTGTCCGGCCCATGGGATCAAGTTTGAACCTACTGTTTGCATGCTAGAGATATGGGCCCAGTAAACCGACGTAGCTACGACTACCGCTTGGTCTGAAGATAGCCTTCTCCCTTCTTTGGTGGAACTGGGGCCGAGAGGAGGGAGCAATCCACCCACGGATGGCGGCACGGGGCGCATCGCGTTGGGGGACCCTCCTCGGGAGAGTCTGGACCCGGAAGACCCTACGGTACCGTGAGCGAAAGGTTGCTCCATGCGGCTTCCCGGAAGCGTGTTTGGGTCGTGCAAGCAGGTTTCTCCTGCAGGATGTAAATCGATTCGAGTCGCTGCCCCTCATAGTAACGAGTACCACTTGATCGCTGCTCCGGAACAGTGTCAGAAGCCATTAAGATGATGAGTGGGTTTAATACTGTTGTTTGGAGCTATTAAGATTGTATTGCAACTATGATTGTTATAGCTTTAGTGCAAACTAAATTTATTATTCCGCATGACAACTTAACTTGATGCTAAAACATGAAAAATAAGGATCCACTCTTAGGCGGGCTTTCTGGCAATATAAACCCTATCCCTAGCCTTTGCATGTCTAGGTGTCAGCTGTAGTTGGCCATCTTGACGGGTCAATCTTGCTGAGTAAATTAGTTACTCAGGACGTAGCTGTATGTGGTTTTTCAGATGAGCAGGACGAAAACTGCCACTGCAGTGGGAGATTCCGTTGGGAGGGCCAGCGCCCCGATTGCTGGAACATCGAATGGGAGCTGTGCACGAATGAAGATGAAGAGTAGTTCCTTGCTTGCCGGTACGGTGCTTGGTCAAGGCACCTAATATGGCCGGGCTGACCCCTGCGTGTCGCCGTGAGAGGGCGATTGTACCTTAGCTATTTCGTCGGCTGGTGAGCGAATGTCAAACAATTCACTTCCGTAAATTTACTTCTGTCAAAACTCTGGTTTGTAATATAACTTCGGATTCATGTAAAACTCTGTCAAAGTATATTTCTCTGTCATGTGTTGTACTATTGGGTGCCACAGTGCGTGTCGCCACCCGAGGGCGATCCTGGAATGGAGCCGTCTCCGTGGTAAGGCGGGTCCGTGATAGCGTGGTATCAGAGCCATCTTGGGAATAGTGCAATATTCAAAGACATATTTTCGAAAACCCCGTAGCGAACGTGTGAGAACGTTCCCAATTGGTTATTAATAATTATGATCCAGGTGGCAAAGCTAACTATAGGAGGTTGTTTGTTTAAATACTGCATCTACGGCATCGTCAAAACAGGTATGTGTCCCGCCCAGTGGACTCTAACATGGGAAGCTAGCACAATGGTGTGAACGCGGGCTAATTGCATAAAACATCAGTGTCCTGCCCTAGGACAAGAATAAGGGATTATTTTCGGCTCGTTTCTTTTGATTTGATGTATTGTTTCTAGAATGAATCTTCTACAGGTACGCTAACCACGATTCTAGTAAGAAGCGGGTAGTGTACGACTGACTTGAGAGACCGTCTGCCACCGACTATACGTATGGTCCTATTCGTGACCGAATTTTGATTTGGTGAGGACGGGTAGGCCGAAATCATATGCATACATGAAAAATATTAAAAGGCATCAAGACATTAACACGAAACTGAAATTTCAGCAGACAGGTCATCCATATAAAAAAATTGATATCTTTGCACCTGAAAGTCAAAAGCGTGCAAACGAACACTTATTGAAATCGAGAATGAACTCTCTGTACGTTCAGTAAGAAGATTTTGGTTTAAAAATTTCCGGACAATACCATTTTGGCCGTCCGAGTCAGCACGTCTAAATCAGGTTAATATAAGTTTCAAATTTTAACCTATTGCATAAAAATCCGTAATTCCTTGCTCCGATCACCCCTAGGGCTGTAGTTGCACTTTCGGGAAAGTGGTGAAGGATTCTACCACTTTAGTATTCAGTTACCGTCCAGAATCCGTAATTAAGATTGCCTAAAAGCTCGACGAAGCAGCTGCTGTACCCTAGGACATAACGTACTATTTTGCACAGTAACCGAATTTCCCTCTAGAATATGTAACACCCCCCGTAGTGGCTAGATTCTATGTATCACTCGTTGCATCAAATTGATTTATTTTAACCTGCACCCTCTGCGTTGGGAACGAGTACTCACTATTTGGGGTTTGTGTTCCAGATGGACGAGCACGGGTTTGAGCTGTTCTAGCACGACGGGTGGCGTTATACCACCGGTCTACACCACCGTGGCTTTCCCACCCTCCTGTGGGAAATGCTACGCGCCCTAGGCTACGAGGAGCAGCTGTCGTACCATGGGCGTGAGACCCGCCGCCACGGTGTGCCTTTTGCAGAGGTGCATCTCAGTGTCTCCCCACACCCGCGCAACCCCGACTTGGTGGGTATGGAGAGCACCGTCACGGCCGGGAGCCTCAGGGAGGGCCTGGAGAGAGTCGCCCACCAGGCTCTCGCTCACTTCTGTGGGCGCAACGTAGCAGCGCTCTCGGGGACTCCGTTCGAGATGATCCCCATTTGGCACCAGGCTGACCCGGTGTGGCAGAGGCGCGTGAGACGCGTCTCTCGTGACGACTACCCGAAGTACCACGCGGGATACCACCGCGTCGCTCACTACTCCGAGTACCTCCTCAACTTGGATGAGGAGTCTAGCAGCCGTAGCAGAGTCTTGCTGGCGGATGCTGAGCAGGTGTGGCTGCAGAGGAAGGACCTGCAGACATAGGTCGATGCACAGCAGAGAGAGATTCAGCGGTTGACTGCTGCTCTTGAGGTGAGTGAGACTCGCGTGTCGGAGGTCACTGAGCAGCGCGACACTCTCGCGCAGGAGGTGGATAGACGAGGGTTGATTATGCAGCAGCGGGCAAACCACAACGAGCACCTGCAGCAGTAGCTGGCGAGTGCCCAGCAGGAGATGGACCTTATGGCGGAGGACCTGGAGACCCTGGCTCATGAGAACCAGGACCTCCAGGCTCAGTTGGACGCGGTTGCTGCACCGCCCGCAGCACCCATGGAGGAGGAGCCCGAGGAGGACGTGGGCGAGGAGTCCGACGTGGACTACGAGCCACCCACTTCGACCGACACAGACCGTCTAGGACCCTCTGGCACTGCTGGAGACAGAGCATGGCAGTAGTAGTAGACGCGACTAGGTTGTACTTGTAGGGCATGGTAGATGGATAGCTTTTGGGACGCTCCACGCGTGGTTGTTGTATTTTGGGGATCACCGCGTGAATAGCTTTTGCAAACTCGATGGCCACATATTCCAAGTTTATGTAGAGTGGAACTGTTGACTTGTACTAGAACCATGTTAACCTGGAAAACTCCCGCTTTATCAAAATTATGTTGTTTACCAAATTGCTGCCTCGTATTATGTGTTATTTGATTTGGTAACCTATAATGATCATGTTGGATAAGAGACTAATTGGACCCCTCATTCTTACATTTCAGAATGGTGCGCACCCGCAACACCAATGAGCTGCATGGCGAGCAGCCTGAAGGTTCCAGGGCTAGGGGGACTGACTCTCCACGAGGGACTCCACCACCGCCGCCGCCATCTAACCCCATGCAAATGATGGCGCAGTTTTTCGCCACTATGATGGAGTGCCAGCAGCAGCAGGCGGAGTTCATGTGGGAGCTGGCACAACAGAACCTAGCAGCCCGTAATGCTAGGTGCCACAACGGTGGAGCACCGCAGAACAGCTCCTACTCTGACTTCCTCGCCACCAGGCCGCCCACGTTCAGCTCAACCACTGAGCCCATGGAGGCGGAGAACTTCCTTCACGTGCTCGAGTCCAAATTTGGACTCCTTCACTGCACGCCTGTGCAGAAGACATTGTTTTCCGCGCAGCAACTGCATGGTGTGGCGGGGGCATGGTGGGCCAACCATGTCACCTCTGTGGGAGCAGATCGGCAGATCACGTGGGGCGAATTCAAAGAGGCGTTCCGTGCCCACTACATTCCTGTGGGGCTCGTCCGCAGGAAGACGCGTCAATTCGCCGCACTAAAGCAGGGCAACCGCAGTGTCGAGGAATACTGTGAAGAGTTCAACCGGTTGGCGCTATACGCTCCGGAACAAGTGGACACCCCCGCCAAGCGCAAGGACCGTTTCTTGGAGGGGCTAAGCGCTGAGCTATAGGACTGCCTCAACCTTAACATGGGAGGCTCATTCGCCCAGTTTGTCAACAATGCTATCGTCGCAGGAGACGGATATCGCAGGGTGATGGGGTCACCCGGTGGACCCCCGCAGAAGTTCCGCATGGTGTATACCACCCCGTCGGGACAGAGGTACTGTTCTGCCCCCATACTGGCACCTGTTGTGCGCCCACCTCAGCCAGCATAGCAGCGACTTCCGGTGCCACGTCAGCAGCAGAGTCAAGGTGGATTTCGCCCACCCTAGCAGCCGAACGCTCAGACCGGATCTTTCCCCTGCTACAACTGCGGTCGTCTTGGGCATTTCTCGAGGGAGTGCCCGCACCCCAAGAAGAGCACTGGTCAAAACCCGCCAAGGAATAATAACAACAACAACAACCGCAACAACCGAGGGCCAGTTCGTGCTGGGCGAGTGAACAACACCACCCTGGAGGAGATTCCGGAGAACAGCCCCATCCTTTCTAGTATGTTCTCTGTTCGATACCACCCCGCACTAGTTCTGTTTGACTCAGGAGCATCACATAGCTTTGTTAGTGGGTTCTTCGTTGATAAGTACCGGCTGCCTCGCACCCTTATGAAAACACGATACACCATTAGATCAGCCGGTGGACAAACCCCTGCTCTATATGAAATAGAGAAACTCCCAATAAACCTAGGATCAACGGTCTACCCTACCAAGTGCATGGTCTTAGATGGGTGCAGCATTGACATTATTTTGGGCATGCCTTGGATGAGGCAGCATAAATCTATACTGGACATAGACGCCTGCATTGTACACTTAAACTCCCCCACCCATGGCAGCGTAAGCTTCCGGGTACGACCACCCCAACTGGTCGCACCAAGCGTTCACCACACCACCGCCGGACAAATAAAGGATATTCCAGTGGTTAGGGAATTTCCGGACGTATTCCCTGACGATCTCCCAGGACTTCCACCCGATCAGGATGTTGAGTTCAAGATTGAGCTTCAGCCAGGGACGGCACCTATAACCAAAAGGCCATATAAAATGGCGCCTAAGGAACTAGCTGAGTTGAAGGAGCAACTTAAGGAGCTGCTGGATAAGGGATTCATTCGATCGAGCTCCTCGCCTTGGGGTTGTCCAGCACTATTCATGAAAAAGAAAGATGAGACCCTGAGGCTGTGTGTAGACTACCGACCCCTCAATGCGGTGACTGTCAAGAACAAATACCCATTGCCCCGTATTGACATTCTCTTCGACCAGTTAATAAGAGCTAAGGTGTTCTCCAAGATTGATCTCCGGTCGGGTTACGACCAAATTAAAATCCGTGTCGAAGACGACCCCAAGACAGCCTTTTCTACCCGATACGGTCTATATAAGTATTTAGTGATGTCGTTCGGGTTGACAAATGCACCGGCACACTTCATGTATCTCATGAACTCAGTGTTCATGCCCGAGTTGGACAAGTTTGTGGTGGTATTCATTGACGACATCCTAGTCTACTCGAAGTCAGAGGAAGAACATGTAGAGCATCTCCGTGTTGTCTTACAGAGGTTAAGGGAGCACCAGCTATATGCTAAGTTTAGCAAGTGCGAGTTTTGGTTGAAGCAAGTACCATTTTTAGGCCATATTGTCTCGGAAGAAGGCATCACGGTAGATCCCAGCAAGGTAAGAGATATACTGAACTGGAAAACACCGAGGACCGTATTTCATATACGCAGTTTTCTGGGATTAGCTGGCTACTACCGTCGTTTCATTCCTAATTTCTCCAAAATTGCAAAGCCCATGACCGAATTGCTTAAGAAGGATAAGAAATTCATATGGGATGAAGGCTGCGAAGGTGCTTTTCAAACCTTGAAGAAGCACCTGACCACGGCCCCCGTATTAGCTTAACCGGACCTGGGGAAGCCGTTTGATGTCTATTGTGACGCTTCGGGTATTGGATTGGGATGCGTGCTTATGCAAGACGGAAGAGTTATTACTTATGGGTCAAGGCAATTGAAGAAGCACGAGCAGAATTACCCCGTGCATGACCTGGAATTAGCAGCAGTGGTATTGGCCTTAAAGATGTGGAGACATTACCTCCTTGGGAATTTAGTCCGCATATACACCGACCTCAAAAGCTTGAAGTATATTTTCACTCAAGACCACCTGAACATGAGACAGCGCCATTGGTTGGATTTGATTAAGGATTACGAGTTGGAAGTCCATTACCATCCAGGAAAAGCGAATGTTGTGGCTGACGCCCTAAGCCGCAAGGCTCACTGCCACCACATCCTAGTCAGCCCACAAGTCCAAGATGGTCACTATGTTCAAGTAACACCCCACGGAGCCCTCTATAACCTAGCATTAATTCCCACCTTGCGGGAAGAAATAGTGACAGCCTTGAAAAATGATAGAGGTATAACACATCTCAAAAGGAGACTAAAAGAGGGTAATGCTAAGGTACAATGCTTTTGAGAAGATGCAGACTGTGTTTTATGGTTCAAGGATCGACTGGTGGTTCCTAAGGATCTGGAACTCCGCAAGAAAATTCTGCACGAGGCTCACGTTACGAAGTACTCCATGCATCCGAGCAGCAACAAAATGTATCATGAATTGAGATCCACATATTGGTGGACTCGTATGAAAAGGGAAATAGCACATTATATCATAGAGTGCGATACCTGCCGCCGAGTCAAGGTCGATCATCTGAAGAAGGCAGGCCTACTACAACCCTTGAGTGTTCCGGCCTGGAAATAGGAAGATATCAGCATGGATTTCATTGTTGGTCTACCGTTGACGTCACATAAATTCGACTCCATATGGGTCATTGTTGACCGATTGACAAAGGTCGCCCACTTTATCCCTGTGTCGACGCGGTTCAAGATGTAAAAATATGCGCAAATATACATTGAGCGAATCCTGTGTTTGCACGGTGTACCCAAGACTATCGTATCCGATAGAGGCTCCCAATTTGTGGGGCGCTGTTGGGAGAAGCTACATGAGACACTGGGCACCAGGTTGATTAGAGGCTCCACATACCACCCCCAAACAGACGGTCAAACGGAAAGAGTTAACCAAATATTGCAAGACATGTTAAGGGCATATGTATTGAATCACAACAAGAAGTGGGATGAGTGCCTACCCTTGGCAGAATTCGCATACAACAACAGCTACTAGGAAAGCATCAAGATGACACCATTCGAGGCTCTTTATGGGCGCCGCTGTCGCACACCACTGAGTTGGTCGGAATCAGGGGAGAGGGTAATATTCGGCCCGGAGCTAGTACAGCAAGCTGAATAGAAGGTGTGTGAAATCCAATCCAACTTACGTGCGACAAAGTCCAGGCAGAAAAGTTATGCAGATAAAAGGCGCCGCCCATTGGAATTTAGGGTCGGCGATATGGTCTACCTCTGAGTGTCACCCACCAAGGGTGTACAACAGTTTGCAATTCGCGGGAAGTTAGCACCTCGATATATTGGTCCCTACCCTATCATTGCGAGATGCGGACCCGTAGCCTACCAACTCCAACTGCTAGTGGAACTCGCTGGAGTGCATGACACATTCCACGTGTCACAACTCAATAGATGTTTAAAGGCTCCGGTGGACATACCACTGGAGAGCACCCAGCAACTACAACCCGACCTGACTTATGTCGAGCATCCAGTGAAAGTGCTAGACGAGAAGGAGCGAGCGACACGTAAGAAGACATTGAAGTTCTATAAAGTTCAATGGAGCAACCATACCGCCAGGGAAGCTACTTGGGAAACTGAAGACTTCCTGCAAAGCCACTACCCCGAGTTCCTACGCCACCACTTAGGTAAACCGTCAACACATCCTTTAATCTCGGGACGAGATTTCCTTAAGGGGGGAGGGCTGTGACACTCCTAGTGTCAGAAGGGTCCCTAGGATAATCCTTAGTCAGCATGAGACCCAACACTAGGAATTTGAATTTAAATTTTCAATTCAAATCGAATTCAAACCAAATTGAATGACCCTTGTACTGCAAGTCCCAAATTTTCAGTAAAGGTCACCACTGCAAAAATTATATGTTGATGGTCATGGTCAATTAGAATTTTGGGAAATTTCTTAGATTTTTATTCCATAAATAAAGGCCCCAAATAAATGCTAGAATGGTCAAAAACCAGCTCTGTTCATAAAATTCCTAATCACATTTTAGTGGGAACTGATGGTAGTTAGTATTTTTATTAAATTTAGCACATCATGGGGAGCCTACCTTATTTTTGGTCTGGATTTAGCAGCTCTGGATTAATTCTAACAAAAATAACAAGTGCAGTCGGCTGTTAGGATTGGAAAAAGAAAAGAAAAGAGAAAACTCCCCGCGGACCCCACCTGTCGGCGAGTCAAAAGAAACACACCCGCTGCTGCTCGCTCCGCCCGACTCGGCGCGCGCCGCGTGGTTGCCGGTGTACGGCCAGCGGCCGTTGCCGCGGATCAAAGGCCCCACGCGCGCTCGGACATCCCCTTTGTCGCCTGTCCGAACGCCCACCCCCCCCCCCCCCCATTCACTCCCTTCGCTCTCGCTCTCTCTCTCTCCCGCTCGCTTCTGCCTCCGCCGTTGCCTCTTCCCCGCGTCGCCCGGC
This sequence comes from Eleusine indica, assembly GCA_030378355.1. NCBI lineage: Eukaryota > Viridiplantae > Streptophyta > Magnoliopsida > Poales > Poaceae > Eleusine > Eleusine indica. The sequence continues at coordinate 56,961,690 of CM059494.1, forward strand.
CGCTGCACCACCTCTCCGTCCTTGCCGTGAGCATCACCAGCTTCATGCCAACGCTCTGGTGCTCCCCGCGGAGCTGCTGTCTTCGTTCCCCTCCGAGCCGCCGTGAATCGACCCTTTCTTCCCCGCCTCTGACCGCCGCCCCTCCACGTCGCCCGACCCCCACGGTGAGCTCCTGGTCGATTCCTTGCACGGGCATGCGTGACAGGCCCTCCTTTTCCTTCCCGACCTCACTCGGCTCTCCCCCGTGCAGCCATTCGTCCGGAACACCGCCGCCGACCGCTGGAGCTCCGCCTCGTCGTCGCCGAGCTAGTTCCGGTGAGCCACCTTAATCCTTCTCGTGCGCCGTGTGTTTACTTTTTTCCAACCATCGCTGCCGTGCCAATGCGGGTCCTGCCGTTTCCCCCGGCTGGCCGCCGTGCTCGCGCCACCGTTGAGCGGCCGAGCGCCGCCGTCGCGCGCGCGCGCGCTCGGCTCGGCTGTGCTGGCCACTGGGCCGCGATGGCTGGTGGGCCTAGCCTCGCTCTCGAGCCGCGCCTAGCCCAAGAACGCCCCTCGCTCTCGGGCCGCGCGAGTCCCAGCCCACTGGGCTGCCTGGTTGCGGCCCACGTGATAAAAATCGAATTTTCTTAGTTAAATCATTTCTAGAAATGGGTTAAACTTGTAAAATGCATGGTAAAATGAATAATAGGAATTTTAAGGCAAAATAAATTTTGTTAGCCTTGTCTGAACTTGTACTAATTAGGAAAAATGCTAAATCGCAGTGCATGTTAGTTTTACTATTAGGATTTAATTATATGATAAAAACCCTCATAAATTTATATTTAATTACAGAGAGCTGATAAAATCATGAAATTTGGTCACCAAGTAGGTTTATCAGTTTTAGTCCCCCTGGAAAAATGTCATAGGGTATGTATCTGTATATTAGCTAAAATTAATTTAATGCCCTTTTTCCTTATAATAATTAATAGAAATTGTTGTCTTGGTGCATGAAAGTGAAACTTGGCAAATAAATCACTCCTGGTATAATCTAATTGTAATAAATCACCCTGGCCCATTTAATGATCAGAACCATGTTGACTTAATAAATTATGCCCCGAGTGCAATGTTACCGTTAACAAATATGGTTCCACTTCAGAGCTGTTTCACAAGAACTTAGTACCTTACGAGGGTTTTGCTCGACACACTAAAACACTAATTAATTAGCACCTACTGGTCGTGGAAATCGCTTGCGTAGCTTCACCCCGGCACACACAAACCCACCGTACCTTGGTGCGACGTCATCGCAACTAATTACTCGAGTCCATGAAGGAAATACACGAGCGCTCTCACCCTGTACCCCACTCAATAAGATATACCACTAGACGCACCATCACACCCCGCTTACTTCCGCGAATAACAGTGTACATTAACGTATTTATTGAGGAAGTGCCATGAATCTTCTCTTATAAGCACACTCTTTTGCATCATATAGATCACGCTGTGAACCACGCGGAGACGGGACCGGAGCGGGAACCCGAAGGAGCAAGAGGTGTCGTTGCTGAGCAAGAGCAGACCCAAGGCAAGCCCCGGTGCATTATTCTCGTTTTAAATTTTTATTCTATCACTAGCTAGGGATGTAAGTTTGCCTGTGCATTAAGTGATAGGAGTTGATTGAAACCCTAGCGTGCAATAGGTCCCTCTTTCCTGATTATTAGCCTCAGGACGGTAGTCGCTCTGCTTAAATTAGGACGGCTACTCATCGAGTGGTATGGAGACCACTCGTAGATAGAGAATATTATCACTAGGGAATGATATCGGATGAAGAAAAGGGTGGATGGGATCACAATGAAGACCGGACGGGCAACTAGGTGGAAAGGGAAGGATAGCTTGTCTTCAAGGAGGTAGCCCCGTCCGAGTCACCTAAGGCTACGCCTCGTGTCCGGCCCATGGGATCAAGTTTGGACGTACTGTTTACATGTTGGAGATATGGGCCCTGTAAACCAACGTAGCTACGACTACCGCTTGGTCTAAAGATAGCCTTCTCCCTTCTTTGGTGGAACTGGAGCTGAGAGGAGGGAGCAATCCACCCACGGATGGCGGCACGGGGCGCATCGCGTTGGGGGACCCTCCTCGGGGGAGTCTGAACCCGGAAGACCCTGCGGTACCGTGAGCGAAAGGTTGCTCCATGCGGCTTCCCGGAAGCACGTATAGGTCGTGCAAGCAGGTTTCTCCTGTAGGATGTAAATCGATTCGAGTCGCTGCCCCTCATAGTAACGAGTACCACTTGATCGCTGCTCCGGAACAGTGTCGGAAGCCATTAAGATGATGAGTGGGTTTAATACTGTTGTTTGGAGCTATTAAGATTGTATTGCAACCATGATTGTTATAGCTTTAGTGCAAACTAAATTTATTATTCCACATGACAACTTAACTTGATGCTAAAACTTGAAAAATAAGGATCCACTCTTAAGCGGGCTTTCTGGCAATATAAACCCCATCCCTAGCTTTTGCATGTCTAGGTGTCGGCTGTAGTTGGCCATCTTGACGGGTCAGTCTTGCTGAGTAAATTAGTTACTCAGAGCGTAGCTCTATGTGGTTTTTCAGATGACCACGATGGAAACTGCCACTGCGGTGGGAGATTCCATTGGGAGGGCCAGCGCCCCGATTGCTGGAACATCGAATGGGAGCTATGCACGAATAAAGATGAAGAGTAGTTCCTTGCTTGCCGGTACGGTGCTTGGGCAAGGCACCTAATATGGCCGGGTTGTCCCCTGTGTGTCGCCGTGAGAGGGCGATTGTACCTTTTCGTCGGCTGGTGAGCCAATGTCAAACAATTCGCTTCCGCAAATTTACTTCTGTCAAAACTCTGGTTTGTAATATAACTTTAAATTTATGTAAAACTCTGTTTCCCACCTATGCTCTTGTTGCAAGTATATTTCTCTGTCATGTGTTGTACTATTGGGCGCCACAGCGCATGTCGCCACCCGAGGGCGATCCTGGAACGGAGCCGTCTCCGTGGTAAGGCGGGTCCGTGACAGCAAACTTGCGACAAATTTATCCCTGATGTTTTCCCAGCTGTACAGAGATCCGGGAGGCAGGTTCAAGTACCAATTGAGGGCGGACTCTTCGAGGGCGCAAACGAATGCCTTTGCTAGTGTTACCTCATCTCCTCCTGCTAATATGATTGCTGCTTTGTAGCTCATGAGGAATTGCTTTGGGTTAGAATTTCCCCTGAATTTGGCTAGCGGTATCATTTTGAACTGCGGCGGGTATGGATCTCTTTGCAATCCTTCGGAGAGAGGTGAGTCTTTATCGATTATGCCCGTTGTGCTTGATCTTTGAATGATGGCTTGGCTTGGTGTGAGTGGTACTTCTTGCTCGAGGTATGGGTGGGCTTCGAGCATTGGGTTTGATTCCTGACGACTTGCCCTGCCCATGGTTTTCTGGAGTTCTTCGACTTCTTTTGCCAGTTGCAGATTCTTGAGTCGAAGCTGGGCTATGTACTCTTTCTCTTGTAATGCTTTCTCTCTCTCTTTGATAGCGCTTTGTTTCTTAGCTCTTGTTCTTGCAACAGTTGTTGCTTGAGTTGCTTGAGGTGCTCGGCTCTTTGGGCTAACAGTTCCATCTCTTGTGCTACTGTCATCGAGGTTGGGGTGTTGCTTCCCATGGGGTTTGGGCTTGACGGTTGTTCAGGACGTTGTACTGGGTCTTTTAGACCGTCCACCACTTCTGCTTGAAGCGATGGTTGCACTTCGGGAGTGTTCTCTTTTGTTAGTTGCGATGTAGATTGATCGTCAGTCAGTTGGGGGTCTCCCGGAGCGCTGCTTCGGGGAGGCGGAGTGCCGCTCGAAGACAGCGGTCCGTGGAGTTGAGTCATCGTGAGCTTGTGTACAAGCTCAGAACACGGTGGGCGCCACTGTTGGTGTCATAAAGCGCAAGCTTCAGTGCCACTAACAGAAAGAGTAAACATAAAAAGGAATTGCGAAGGGTGTGAAACGGAACAAAAAGGCTCTTCTCACGTATCCCAAAAAAGATTCATCCCATTACAAGTAAGTAGGGGTGTTCCTTTTATAGGCCCGTACTTAGGCCATATGCAAATGACCATTTTGTCCCTAATTACCTACTATATTCTTCGAATATTCTGTACAAAATGGTCATAAAGGATAAATCAGTCATTTGAGCACTTCTGGTACCCTTCCTTGCTCCGCACGCTACAACACGTGCTGGTGCCATGTGTTGCTCTCTTCTCGCCAAACAGGCTCTTGATCTTGCCCAGCGCCCTGTCATTCGAAGGATAACGGCTTCATCCTCCGAGGGCGCGGAAGTAATGTCCGAAGGGTCTTGGTTTTTTCGTGACCTCCGATGAACACCTATACCTCGAAATTATGGTTAATAATAATAAAAGGATAACAATGTGTTGACTTTAACTTTTGTTCGCAGCCCGACTTTGATAAACCCTTGAAGGATGGCTTGCGAAGTGATCCCCAACAGCCATGATATAGATGAAACCTGGGATGCGGTTCTTACAAAACTGTAGGACACCCGTCACCAGAGCCATGGTTTTGACTTGCCGGAGGTGCGCTGGCTCGTGGCCGAGCCCTAAGTAAGACGGTCGCCACTGTCGATCTGACTCATGCACGATACATACCATTTGAATTGGCATCTCGGCGTGTTCAATCGAATGGAGGACAAGCCTGTGCTCCATTTTGCGCCGCGCGTGGCGAGCACCCGTCGTGGTGGAGGCTGGCCCCAAGCAACAACTGCTCATCTCGATTTAATAGACTCTGATGACAACAACGATTCCCACAACGACAACGACGAAAGCATCGTCGGAAGCAGTTCAACTCCAGCCAACCCTCAGGAAATCAATGCCCTTCTCGTGTTCCATATTATGTCACCCTAGAAACGGATTCATATCTTGTATGTTCAAAGCTTCGAAAGCTTTTCAGGACCGATGTATGCTAATCAGGACTTATTCTGGTTATAGATCAGAACTGGTTTCGTACATCCTATAGGAACAAATTCGAACCTGGTTCCCTACTTTGTTTTTTGAATGAAACCTGGTTTCCTACTAATCCGAACCTTTCAAAAATCTGGATAACTTATAATTATCTTCGTCTCTAAACTCTGACATCCACTACACAACGATTGGAGCAGTCGGGTGAGAATCGTTTTATGACTCGGGATAGAGATCTTTTGTGAAGTTTAATTTAGGATGGTTAGCCTGAAAGATGTGCTAATTTCCGGCAGCGAGACCACGGCGGCGGCCGACGGGGAGAAAGCAGCTCTTCGTTTTTCTTTTTTGGGATGGATACCGGTTCAACATTTAGTCAATTACTAATTTGTCCTTTTTAATCAAGGGTTAGATTTGACCCATACTATTTTAAGGTTCCATGTAGTATAATCCACCGTAATAGGCACCAAATACTATCCACAGGGGGAGTTCCTCTCGGCGACACGAAAAAAGAAGAGCTCCGAGACCTGGAAAGCAATTCTATATGGTAGAGAGGTGTTGAGGATGGGGGTGATTAAAAGGATAGGCCCAGGTACTATGGTAAATATCTGCAAGGATAACTGGGTTCAAGGAATTCCGTCATTGAAACCTCGGGTCCGTCTGGATGATACTGCAGTGACAATGGTGAATGAGTTATTTTACCCAGGCACACGGGTGTGGAATGATCTCTTGGTAAAGGAAGCTTTCATCAGCTTCGATGCCGAGGAAATTCTGAACTTGCGACCTGGTGCACAAATGCCTGACGATGTGTTAGCTTGGGCTTTCGAGAGAGATGGCCAGTATTCAGTTAGATCAGCTTACAGATTGCTCAAGGCGTCACAAGATCTGCGCACAAATGAAGGATTGGCAGGAACATCAGTTGATGGCCACAGGTGGAAAGTTCTGTGGAAGATGAAAATCCCACCAAAAATACGTGTTTTTTGGTGGCGAGTAATGCATAATTTCCTGTCATCCAAATCGGAGCTGAAGCGACGACACATTGCAAGAGAAGGATATTGTGAGGCTTGTGGTGCAGAAGAGGAAACTTTGTTTCATATAGCGGTTGAATGCTCTGCAGCCGTGCACTTCTGGAGTCAAGTTAAAAAGGTGTTGGAAAGAAGTTACCGAAGCTGCACCCGGGGACTTGAGCAAAAGACCTCATCGGCGGCAAGTTATGCTCAGATGAAGATGCAGGTCTGTTCGTCTGTGGAGTGTGGTCGTTATGGTCAGGACGAAACGCGAGGAATCATGGGCGAAGGAGTTGGCCGGCTAATGTTGCTATTAGGCATGTAGCAAAAATGCTTGAGGATCTCATCTGCACAAAGGCTGAAGTAAGCACGATGGTGGCGACGGCTCGGGCTCAATGGTGTCAGCCGGAGCAGGGATGGGTGAAAGTTGTAGAAATAGATGACTTGGTCTAGTGTTCTATTAGCTTTTCAGTTGATCGACTACCGAGTCCTACGGCACTCTACCACGTCCGCCTCTCGCGCGCTCGTTTAGGATCTCTCGGTTGCTTCCAACCGAATCATTGTACATGTAAAAGTACTCAGAGATTAATCAATACAGGTGGCGATTACTCTCTATATGGTATCAGCTTTCTACGATCCTATCTCTTCCGCTGCCTCTCATGGCGTCGAGCCCATCTTCTTCAATCGCCGGCTCCTCTGCCTCCAATCCCTTTGCTGATTCCGATCCACCAGCTATCTCTACCGCCGCCATTCAGCACGTAAACATTCGCACCCATGTGCCCATCGTCTTGTACTACGGCGAGTCCACCTTCTCCATCTGGTCTTCGTTCTTCGACGCCACCTTCCGCAAATTCGGGCTCGTCGATCACATCGACGGCACGGTTGATGCACAAAATATGTGGCACAACAACGAGTGGCTACAAATTGATCAATGCATCATCTCGTGGTTGTACAACTCCGAGACCACCAACCTTATGAAGATGATCCAGGTGCCACGCCCGACGGCCTACGTTCTCTGGTCGGCGATTCGCAATCTCTTCCTCGACAATGCCGATCAGCGCGCCGTCTACGCGCTCCAGGAGTTCCACAACCTGTACCAAGGTGAATTGTCTACCCATGACTATTGCAGCCGCCTCAAGGAACTTGCCGATCTACTACGTGATCTCGGACACCCCGTCCATGGTGATCAACGCCCTGCGTGGTCTGAATTCTAAATTCAGCCATGAAATCTCGGTGCTCACCGCCTACCGGCCGCTGCCGACGTTCAGCTTCGTCCGCGACTACCTCAACCGCGACGAGGTCCGCATGGAGCGGACTGCCAAAATGGAGGCGGCCTCTGCTATTCTCGCCGCCGCCGGATCATCCACTCCTACCACCACGCCGCCTGGCGCACCGGCGGTGCCTCCCCCGCCGCCCACATACTAGCCCAACAAGAACGGCGATGACCATCGCAAAAAGCGCAAGCACGGCGATGGCAAGAAGGGCCGCAATGGTGCTCCACCCAACCATGTCAACGGTGCGGCGCCCACGCCATGGGGACCTGCCCCAAACCCCTGGACTGGGGTCGTGCAGGCATGGCCGATGCCGATCTGGCGCCCGTCCACCCACGGTGTCCTCGGGCCACGTCCGGGCAACGCTCCTCAGCAGGCACTCCAGGCCTCGACGTTCCAGCCGGCATTCGACATCAACTACGCCACCGCATCTCACCCTCACGCTCCGCCAGGACTTCTTGCTGCTCTGCACGGCATGCCCCAGCCAAGCCAGTACCAAGGCGGTGGTGACTGGGTCATGGACACCGGCGCCAGCTCTCACATGGCCAACAACCCTGGTATCCTCTCCTCCTCTCATCAACCCCCTTACTCGTCCACTATTGTTGTTGGCAATGGCGCGCCTCTATCTGTTGATCGCATCGGTTCTACCTCCATCCCCACTGCTCGTTCATCCTTGAATCTAAATAATGTTTTGATTTCGCCACTTCTTATCAAAAACCTCATATCTGTTCATGCCTTAACACGCGATAATTCTGTCTCTGTAACCTTTGACCCTTTTGGTTTCTCAATCAAGGATTTCAGAACGGGGACGGTTTTGCTCCGATGTGACTCCACCGGTGATCTCTACCCGCTGCACCCTTCCACAAATAAAAGCATCACCGGCCACAGCTTCCTCGCCAACCATGACACAGATCTCTGGCACGCGCGCCTTGGCCACCCTGGACATGGCCAGCTGCATCAAGTCCTCTCCCAATTTGATTTTCAGTGTGTACAATCTGACAACCATACGTGCAACGCCTGTAGAACAGGGAAAAGCGTACGATTGCCATTTTCACAGTCCATAAATATTTCTGTCTTTCCCTTTCAATTACTTCATTGTGATGTATGGACCTCTCCAATTGCTAGTAATTCAGGGTTCCAGTTTTACCTTGTCATTCTTGATGACTTCTCTCATTATGCCTGGACGTTTCCCTTGTGTTACAAGTCTGATGTGCTCCCCACACTGATTTCTTTTCACGCCTTCGTCCGCACGCAATTCCAGCGCCCAATTCTCACCCTCCAAACTGACAACGGCAAAGAGTTTGACAACCATGCCATGCGCTCCTTCCTCGCCAGCTACGGCATCGTGCTATGCCTCACCTGTCCCTATACCTCGCCTCAAAATGGTCGTGCAGAACGTATACTCCGCACCTTGAATGATAGCATGCGCACGCTCCTACTTCATGCCTTCGTCCCACCCAGCTTCTGGCCCGACGCACTGGCCACGGCTACTTACCTGCTAAACCGCCGCCCTTGCCGTGTCCGCTACAACGCCACACCCTATGAGCTGCTCCTTGGTCACACGCCCAACTATAAACACCTTCGAGTCTTCGGCAGCCTATGCTACCCCAACACCACCGCCACTGCACCTCATAAGCTCGCACCGCGCTCTGCTCCTTGCATCTTTCTCGGGTACCCGGCTGACACAAAGGGCTACCGATGTTATAACCTGGAAACACGCCGCGTTCTAACCTCTCGTCACGTCTACTTCGACGAGAAATCCTTTCCTTTCAGGTGCCTTCAATCGTCGTCTTCACCAGTCGCCAACCTACAGCCCCCACCCTATGATGTGGTCACCGTGCCGGTGTCGACGCCACGACGTCGCGTTCAGCCACCCCGTCGCCAGGCCTCCACACCTCTCGTGCCATCGGCACCCTCGGCTTCTCCTATGCCACCACCGCCCACACATGATGATGTGCCTGGCAGCTCTCCAGACCCTGCTACAGGCAACTCAGGCCCTGCCGGTTCTGCCACGCGCGCCCATGGTCGTGCTGCGCTGGACCCTGAGCCCGCACACCGCGCCCGTGTCGTGCCGCCCGACGCACCAGACACCACTGTTGCTGCTCCACCGACGGCCACCGCGCCATGCCGCAACAGTCCCTTGCCCACACCACACCCGATGATGACTCGAAGTCGCCATGGCATTTGCCTACCAAATCCTCACTATGCCAACACCGTCGTCGTCCAGCCATCGCCGCCGCCAACATCAGTTCATGCGGCCATGCGCGATCCTGACTAGCTCCATGCCATGACTGAGGAATTCTCGGCTCTACAGCAGAACAGGACGTGGACGCTCGTCCCACGACCTCCTGGCGTCAATGTCATCTCTGGCAAGTGGATATTCAAGAACAAGTTGAACCCTAACGGGATACTGGAACGCCGTAAGGCGCGCTGGGTTGTCCGCAGTTTCAAGCAACGGCAAGGGATCGATTTTGATCAAACATTCTCCCCAGTTGTCAAACCCGGGACGATAAGAACAGTGCTCCAGCTCGCTGCGTCTCGCAATTGGCCAGTTCACCAACTCTATGTCAAAAACGCCTTCCTCCATGGCGAGTTAGCCGAGCAAGTATATTGTCTTCAACCCGCGGGCTTCATCGACAAACAGTATCCGGACGATGTGTGTCTCCTCTTCAAGTCGTTGTACGGCCTCAAACAGGCACCACGCGCCTGGTATCAGCGACTTGCAAGTGAGTTGCACACAATCGGGTTCACCTCCACAAGCTCCGACTCTTCTCTATTTGTGTTCAAAGAAGCTTCAGACACGGCCTATCTGCTCTTGTACATTGATGATATAGTCCTGACAGCATCATCCACGGCACTCCTACAGAGGATCATCAAGCATCTCAGGACTGCATTCGCCATGAAAGAATTGGGACCACTACACTACTTCCTCGGCATCCATGTTCAGCGCACCACTTCAGGGTTCTTTCTGCATCAAGAAAAGTACGTTGAAGAACTGCTCGACCGTGCAGGCATGAGCAACTGCAAGCCTGCTAGTACCCCGGTTGACACCAAACCGAAGATCTCAGCTTCCGAAGGAACACCGGCTGCCGACGCTTCATTCTATCGCAGCATCACCGGAGCACTACAATACCTGACCCTGACTCTACCGGACATCGCATATGCAGTCAATCAGGTGTGTTTGCATATGCACGCTCCGCGTGACTCTCACTGGACCCTGGTGAAACGAATACTACGGTATGTCAGGGGCACTGTCAAGCATGGTGTGCATCTTCATGCTTCCTCATCCCTGACGATCAAAGCCTACTCGGATGCCGACTGGGCAGGATGCCCGGACACAAGGCGCTCGACATTTGGGTACTGTGTTTTCCTCGGTGACTCCATCATCTCCTGGTCTTCGAAGAGGCAAACAACAGTATCGCGTTCAAGCGCTGAAGCTGAATACCGCGCCGTCGCCAATGCCACAGCTGAGTATTGTTGGCTCCGGCAGCTCCTCTGCGAACTGCACGTCGTCGTCGACAAGGCCGCTGTGCTGTACTGTGACAACATTTCAGCAGTGTATCTGTCCCAAAATCCAGTTCATCATAGGTGCACAAAGCACGTGGAGCTTGACATACATTTCGCCCGGGAGAAAGTTGCTTTGGGTGAACTCAGAGTACTGCATATTCTAACGCACCTTCAACTTGCAGATATCATGACGAAAGGCCTGCCTACTGCTGCGTTTGAAGGTTTTCGATCCAGCTTGTGCATCTATAGCGATGCTCAAACTGCAGGGGCGTGTAGAAATAGATGACTTGGTCTAGTGTTCTGTTAGCTTTTCTGTTGATCGACTACCGAGTCCTACGGCACTCTACCACGTCCGCCTCTCGCGCGCTCGTTTAGGATCTCTCGGTTGCTTCAAACCGAATCATTGTACATGTATAAGTACTCAGAGATTAATCAATACAGGTGCGATTACTCTCTATAAAAGTGAACTGCGATGGTGCGTTCTATGGGGAAACACAGAACGGAGCAGTGGGGGTTCTGATCAGGGATCATCAGGGAGCTGTGCATGTCGCTCAGGCAACCTGGTACCTTTAGGTCTCTGATGCGCTAATTGCAGAGGCTCTGGCGGTCCGAGATGGGTTGAAGCTCGCTTTACATGAAGCTTTCAGCCGAATCGTGTTTGAAACTGACAACTCAACGCTTGCTAAGATCTTGAATGCGGAGACAATGGACCGGTCGGTGATTTCTGGGTTGTGTCAAGAAGTCAAGGAGTTAGGCAGGGTTTGTGATAGTCTTAAGGTAGTTTTTGAGGGGAGGGAGGCTAATCAGGCTGCTCATGCTTGTGCTAAATTAGTCTCAAAGAATCATATGTTTGATCGATGGATGACAGACCTTCCGAGCTCTGTGTGGGAGGCTGTCCAACAAAAGGGAATACGGTGATTAGGTCGTTGATCACTGGATGTCCATCCATCAGCTGCATGTCCAGATTGCACGAAATAGACCTATTGCACACAATATTTCTTCGTATCGGGCGGGGGCCAAGTAGCAACATTTGATCCAACATGACGTAGTAGCATTGCACTGCCAAGTGCCAAGTTCCAACGACAAGAAGTCCATTTGCTCTGTAAAGCATCTCTAACAATTTTAAAAATCTGTCCCAAAAGACTGGTTTTAGACGTCTGAAAACTACAAGAATAAATATTCTCTTCCCAACAATTCACAAGAGTTATTCTAAAACATTTAAATTGCTGCTATGTCATCCATCTTTTGGCGCGGGATGGTCGTTCACGAACGCCTTCCACTGTACCACAAAAGAACACTGCGCTGACCACTGGCCGTGATCCACCAGTCATGTGTCACACTTGGTCTGGCAGCTTGGCCATGCTAGGCCAGCTACCTGCCGTGGCTGGCAAGTAGGCGCAAATCGGCGGCAATGTCCTCGCGGCAGGACATGGCAGCCAAGGCTACCACCGAGAGCTAGCAATATTTCCACTGGTATATTTGTTACTCAATCCAAAAGTTATACAATCTTCTACTATTTGGGTGTGTCTCATCATCAGTTGACTGAGAATTTTCTTATATATCAGTCAATAAAAAATAGTTTCATCTTCGTATAAAAATGTGTTCTATATGCATATCAGGTAAGTTTTAAATTTATAATATAAAATGTTTCGTATTTTTGTAAGAAAAAGTTCCACTTTATTGGAACAAAATATTATGTTCTGTCTTCAATGATTAAAAGTTAAACCTTATTGGAATAAATTTTCACCTTTTAATGAGAAAATAGTTCCAAAGAAAAGTGAATGGTGTAAATAAAAGTTACGGCTCTAATAATAAAAAGTTCCATCTACAATAAAACATAGTTCCACTGGTATATTTGTTATTCTCTAAAAATATGTCGGAGAGAAATAAAAAATCTTTGTTAATTGGAATTTCTTTCAAGTGCCGCCGACTCCCGAACATCTATCCGTACCGACGGCAAAATTATGCAAGATTTGTTAATCCAAAGGAAGAGGAGAGAGCAATCCCCGTCCATAACAAGTTATTGACTCACTCATTCACGCACCTTCATCGATCAGCTCGCTCACCACCGCCTTCTCGATGGACGTAGCCAATACGTTTTGGATTCGAGATGACACATGTGACACGCATGAGTTTGACGGGCCTGCCTGCGTGCATCTCGTCCTCACGCGGACAGCTTGCGGCCGGTGACCAACTCCGAACGCCGACCTGCATACTCTCCCTCATCAACGATCAGGGCCGGAGAGCGACGTGCCATGCGTCATGCACACTTGTACTCCTATTTTGCATGAAGTAGGACTTGGATGCTGCAGATCTATTTGCTTTATCTTGCTCCATTTGCATGTGCAAACACATGCAGATGAGGGCGAGTACTAATTTTTGTAAGCAGAATTTTTTTCCTTGTCAGAGAAAAATACCAAACATAACAATTAACAACTCTTTCATTTAATCTTTTTTAAATGAAATAGTAGAAACTGTGAGGCTGTCAATTAGCTGAAATTAATACTCGTTGTTGGTCCAGGAAAACAATTCGTTGGTCGCCTTCTATACACACTCTGGCGTCTCGCTTTCTAGTTTGCAGCTGCACGGCCACCGACCATGCTGCTGGATCGGTAATTTTAGCTAGACACATTGATTGTTGACCTCAAAAGCCGCGCCAGCCCTTCCAAGCTATTCCTTCCGTTCACAAATATAAGATTTGATTATTTAACTTATTTAAAAAATTTATAAGATCATAAAAATAAATAAATTATACTTAAAATATATCTAATAATAAAATAAATCATAATAAAATAAATAATTTTTATAAATATTTTAAATAAAATAAATAGATAAAAGTAAAGTTTAGAAATCAACGAATCCTTATATTTATGAACAAAAATAGTAATCAGCAGTCATTCGACTACAACAGTCGAAGGTAGCCACACCGGCTCACCGACCGAGAGAATGACTCTGGTGCTCCCACACCTATTGGTACTTCCGTGCTTCCATCTCACGTAACATAAAATTTATCCAATAAAAAATTACAACAAAAATATGGGTGGATATATCATGTCATTTTCTATTATCATGCAAGATTTGAGATGGAACTAAAATTTTTGTAAGACGTGATAAAAAAGTGAAATCAGAACACAAATAGTAACTATTAACGGGTTTGACGTGATTTTTACACCTTATTTTTTGCACAAAAACTTTTTACATCTGATTTTTTGCATGATGATAGAAGATGACATAATATATCCATCCATATTTTTGCTGTAATTGTTTGTCGCATAAATTTTATGTTACATGAAATGGGAGCACGATAGGAAGACCAGGTATCATTACCTTTTTTTTGCAGTAATATTAAGTAATATAAATAATTATGCAAACTTCAGGTGCTTCCGTGGAGGCAGTGACGGATACAGAATGAAAATTCACCTACAACCAACTAACTATTAACTCGTAATGTGTTTGCCTCTTTGTCCAAGTGTGGAGTCGCAATGGCTAAGTAGTAAGTGTGGGTGGCTCCATAGTAGATTAGCAGCCATTTTTTATTTCATTTTTGGAGTGATGCAGGATCTTTTATTTCATTTTTGGAGTGATGCAGGATCGCATGCAAGCAAAGGTTAAACATGTCCTCTTCTATAGAAAATAAAAAGCTTAGTTGCCAAGAGGCTAATCAGGCCCAAGAGACGAGAATCCAAGCGTAGCTCAGTATGTGCTTCGAGATATGTTATGTTCCATCTCAGCTCCTTTCTGGCCTTGGACTACCTCTGCTCTGCTATTTGACTTGCTCGATCGTTGCACTCTAGAGGAAGTGAGGGTGTCTGCACGGGTAGGCGTGGTGGCCGCCAGACCTCGCCACCATGTAGAGCGGCCAGTTCATTCTGTGTTTTGGAACTGATTTTTCTTATAATAATGCAATTATTGCTGTACTATAATCTGTTCACACACTGAAAACTTGGGAAAATACTGCTCCACGCGTATGATACATGTCTTGTTAAGTTGTGTGTCACTCCCGCCGTGCGTTATGTAGTGCAACTTTTTCCTAGAAGACATCATCAAATGAAATACGGAGAAAGTCTCTCACATGACAAATAATGTCAATATATATTAACAGACTCTTGGGCCTGATAAACCGCATGACAGTTTTCCACTGCTATTACACTAATCAATGGTTCATCTGTAGTTATGAATACATTACTAAACACTAGATTAACAACAAGATAATTACACTTTTTCGGAGGATTAATAAAACAAACACAACAATCTTAATTATCTTTTGTAAGCACAATTCCTAGTAAGCATGAACGTTGGTTAGTACCAGCAGTTCGTTTGGCCAATAAGCTTGGCCATCCCCCCCCCCCCCCCCCCCCCTCTCGCTCACGAAAACAACCCTGCTACTTAAGACAGTAACCCCACCGATCAAAACTTGTGTGTAGCTGACTGCTCACTCAGTGCCTTGCCTCCCCTTCCCTCCACCGCCCACGCACGTACCAGCTCGAGCACTCCACCTCCAAGAAAAAACAATCTCATCATGGCCGCCGGCACGCCCTGCAAGCACCACAGCCCGGCGGCAATCGCGTCCCGCCGCCGCTGCCGCGTCTGCGCTGCCGTCTCCCTGGCCCTACTGTTTCTCCTCACCGTGGCCGTCGCGATGCTGGTCCTCACCGCGCTCAGGCCGCGCGCCACGTCATCCACGCTCGAGGGCCTCCGTCTGGTCTCGCTCTCCCTCTGCCCGGGTGCAGGTGGCCCATCGTCGTCAGACACGCCCGCGCCCTCCCTGAACGCCACCTTCGACGCCGACCTCTCCATCCGCAACCCGAGCTCGCTCGCCGCGTTCGCGCACGACGCCGGAGGCCGCGCCGAGGTCTACTACCGCGGCGCGATCGCCGCGGAGGCCGGCCTGCCCGCCGGCCGCGTGGGCCCCGGCGGCGCCGAGGCCGTCACCGTCCGCCTCACCGTGCTCGCCGGCCGCCTCGCCGCGCGCGCGCCGCAGCTGTACGCCGACCTGGTCGGAGCCGGGGACGTGCCGCTCGTCGTGAGGACGGTGGTGCCGGGGAAGGCCACGGTGTTCGGCGTGTTCAGGCGCCGCGTGGTGGTGACCACGGTGTGCAACGTCGTGATCAGCGTGCGGTCCATGGGTGTGGAGACCTCCTCGTGCCGGTACTGGACCAAGCTCTAGCTGCTGCTCTAGTTGAGTGCCACATATAGTTTTTTTTTTAATCGCCGTAGTAGTGCCAGACGGCAAGATTGTTGCAAACTTGCAATACTGGTGCAGGTACCATAAATAGTAATAGGGAGTGATCAAAAGTTTGACTTGTAGGTTCGCAAACAAAAAAATGCCTCACTGTGGTAGATTGGTTGGTGTGGGTTTAATTTGGACTTTGGTTTTGCTTTGGACTGTTAGGTTGCTGGGCGGCTACTGTTGGAGTAAAATATTGTACGGTTGCTAAAAAAAGATGGATATACAAATAATCTCGCAAAATTCAACTGAAGTTCAAATTGTTATGCATGTTTGTGTCCCCAAATGGAACATGTTTAGGTTATTCCTTCTTTGAAAGACTTTTTGGGTTTATATTTGTATCTAAAACTTAAAATGCTTGTGAAATGGACCGGATCAAACCTTCACAAAAAACAACACCCCACCAAAGAAAATCGATAATTTTTGCTTTTGGCATGAGCACTCCATAAACACGTCCAATCAGTGTTCCTCTTCATGCTTTTTGCTCTACGACTACGGTTCTGCAGAAGTGCAGTTTAATATTCATTTAATTATTTAGGGCTGAGTTTCCATCTAAATAAATTGAGAGACTTATCAGCGTCAACACTAGATTGGAAATTAACTATGTATCAATCGACCGACAGAGATGCCAAATTTACTCATCCGTAATGCACGTTGGTTGTCGGTGTCAAGTTACCTCTGGGATTAGGGGTGGCAATAAAACTCATAACTCGGCTCGAGTCGACTCGACTCGGAGGCGAACTCGGCTCGAGTCAACTCGACTCGTTCTAATTTCAAACGAGCTGAGCTAATTTATTAGCTTGTTATGTTAACGAGCCAACTCGAGCGGGCTTGTAAGTTAGCCCATGAGCCTAATGAGTTGCGTAATGTTTAAAATTACATTCTACTTATGGCTACCTATCACTGTAAACCATGATCCAATCCACCACAAGTCAACTCAATATTTATATAAATACAAACTCTAAACATATAAAGATAGTAATAACCTACTCCTAACAAGCTAGAGTTGCCAAACTTGAAGTTGGAGCACAACTATTTTTCTCTTATATAGCTTATAATAAATACTTAGTTATAAAAATTATGTAAACGTATTATTTTTCTAAAAATATATATTTCAGTAATCTTGATCAATGAACATATGAATAAGTAATGCTTGATTTACATCTTAAATTTCCTATTTTTATATGACGTAGTATAATAAACCGAGCTAAGCCCCAGCCCTATCTGGGATCCACAATGCCGCGATTGACTGCCCACCACCAACAATCTAACATCATGGGAGATGGGGCGATCATTCTGCTGTGCTCAGATACACGAGACAGTTTCGATCGGGTTTTGAATGAGTGTGACAGCCCAGCCCAATAAATTGGACCCATAGTGCCCCATACAGAGAGGAGTTGGTATGTCTAATCCCACCTTGCTACTTTAGTGAGAGAAAGACTAACATATAAGCTTAGGTGGCTAGGTTGTCCAACACCTACGATATTAGGTTAACCCTTTTACGTGAAGCGAGAATAAAAACATAAATAGATTAGTGAGAGTGTGTGGAGTCCACTCAAAATATGAGGCAGCAATAAACATGTGTCGACCCTAGGACGTTAGAAACGGTATCAGTGCCGATCCTAACAGACATGGTGTACGTGATGGTGATGAGGAGGTCTGGACGTATGATGTAATACATGCATAGGCTCATGCATGGGGCATGACATGACATATATGTGGCACTTAAGTGGGGAAAATTTCTACGTCTTTCAACGAGAATGATAGTTCCTTTAAGAGCGGTGAGGGGGGGAGGTGTCTGTGATAGTCCAGTCAAAAAAATTGATGGACCGGGGTATGCGATCAAGTCATAGATACATAATACCTAAACTACTAAATATACTCTAACAACTAATTCACTTATTTTTTTGAAACAAATAATAGCAAGCGAAGTTTATACGAAGCACAGGAAAACTTTTATAGTGCGTAAACTGAAGGTTTCAATGATCTAGAGTGTTATACAAAAGCAGAGTGAACTGAACAAGTAGTAAAATGGACTATACACATTGGTAACGTACGTTTTCTCTTTATCCTATGTGTAACTACTCCCACATATGTATCACAAGAAGTATAGAACATCTCCTCCCGCGAAGGCTAGTAGATGGGCCGGGGTATGTGATCATTCTAGATAATACGTGGTATGTACGTTGAATATGCAAGGACTTGTACATCGAGTATGTGGATATATATTTGTTCTATATACTCATAAATGTGTATATCACCTTATGAAATAGGAGCTTCTTTGTTTTTTTTTCATGTTTAACTTTATATAAAAATAGTTTATAATGTGATAGAGGAATGAGGGAGCATGTTGCATTGAATAGAATTTGGAAAGTGGTAGGCTTTTATTAAAAAATCTGTAATGATATAAGCATATCCTTGAGAATGAATGTTACGATTTAATGGGGACAGAGTGGCAGCAGAAGTTGATAAAACCTAAATTATGATCATTTTTTATTTGGTACTAATTAACATATCATACTATAATAATGCATGATCCGTGTTTCATGAAGATATTTATTCATCCCACTTGTACTGCTAATAAATAAAGGTCCATATGACTATGCAGGCCGGATAGCAATTGAAGTCTTCTTTTACAGTTTATACTTCCATTAAGATTACAGTTTATACAGATGACTATCTAACTTTCATCTACTGCAATTAATCATTTTTATCAAAGGGTTAATTGTAAAAACCACCCCATAAGTCACTCAGGGTTTGAGATTCCCACCCATACGTCTCTTTGTGGCAAATCCCCACCCATCCAATGTAATTTGTTGCAAAAACTACGCCAGTTGACACATATTTAATATATTTCATATGATTTCATCGACATAAATTTAAAATAAAGCTAAGTTAAATAAGTTTAATATTGTTAGAGATTTTTATTGTGTTTAATTCTTCTTATTTTCATGAAAAATGTATCCAAATTTTAAAATTTATTGTTGAACACCGTTCAAATTTTAATTTCTATTTTTCCTACATATTCTCTATAAAAATATGAAGATTATACTTCTAAAATTTTATATTTTTTATAAGAACACCATTGGCTACTTCAAATAAACAAAAACATGTTGAATAAATTAAACATGTGTAAATTAGGGTGTTTTTTACAACAAAACTCAATGGATGGGTAAGTATTTGCAACAAAATGACTTATGGGTGAGAATCTCAAACTTTAACTGACTTATGGGGTGATTTTTGCAATTAACCCTTTATCAAATTAAACACTAAGACACTCATGTCTTTATTTGCAGCCTTTCAAGTATGGGTCGATAAAGCACGATTCTGATGCAACCTTAAATGTTGGCAGCCCCTCCATGGCAAATACACAAATTGGTCGTGTCGTCCCACAGTTGCAAACAACTGAGTATGATCTCAAATTATACTTGCACCAGATCATTGGCGGACCAAACCATAACCAAGTAAATATAGCTGATCCAAAGCTGCCTCAGATGTTTGGTTACACAAACGTTCATGACTACCCCATGTATGAGAGTCTTGGCCCCAGCGCAAATGTTGTTGCACGTGCCCAAGGCCTTGGAGACAAGTATATGAACTATAATGACTGCGAACGAGCCGCTGGCTCGGTGGCAGCGCGCCCACCCGTGTTTGATCCCTGGGATCGAACTCTGGTGTCGCTCCGTGGTAAAAAAATCTCCTCGCTCTTCTCAGACCAAAACATAAGGTAAAGACTCGCGTCATAGCTCATAGCGGCTAACTGAGTTTCTATGTATGGTTGGGGAGAGGGTTCGGGAGTTTTCTCGATCTATGTGACGGGCTCTTCTCCTTAATACAAAGCCGTGGGAGGGGGGGGGCTTCTTCCTCCTAGCAGGTTGAGTTTGTTTTTGAACTATAATGACTAGTTCCATTGGAGTAGCATAGTGTTCATCGATGAAAGGTCTGGCATTTATTAGATCTTAAATGATTTTCAATATTACTATCTTTCTATGAATTTATGCGTATAGTCCTACATCCTTTACTAAAATTGGAAGATATTAGTAGTAACCACAATAATTTGCATACATACGTCTAGTCACTGGACTTGATCCCTTTCAGTGCATATATATTACAAAGTTACAAGGTTGTTTCGTATTCTTGAATTAGGTTTCAAGGGTCTAGCTTTGTGGCAATAGGGAATATAACGCATGAAGGAGAATGAGCCATTGTTGGTGGGACTGGAGTGTTTAACTTTGCGCAAGGAGCATCTAGAATACAACAGAATGGTTCTTCAAATATCAAGGTGATTCAGATCTACGCATTGTGCCACACAACATTGACCTTTACAACTGGGACTACCAATAAGGCGATGATAACATTCGTTTGCTTTTTTTTTAACCACATTTGTAGTCCTGTAGTAAAACGTTAAAGTAGGCAAACCATTTTTGCTTTCCATTCATATCCTATCATGATTAATGAATGCATAGTCAGGATTTCAATGTGTATTAATATGGAGAACTATCTTGACGTGCCATATATATAGTGTGACACCCTTCAATTACATCATCAAATAGTATATGGATACCATATGTTGATGTACCATGATTATACATCAATTATTTTCACAAAAGAAAAATGACATCACATCTTTCCATGGACACTATAAACAAAGATACATTTTAATTAAGTACTTCCAAGATTTTGTAAATTTCTCAGCCACTTTCACTACGGGAAAATCAATGTTTGCCGAGTGTTTTTTTTTTCGGGCACTCGGCAAAATAAATACACTCGGCAAAAAATATGCTTTGCCGAGTGTCAAACAAAATATACTCGACAAAGATGAGTATTTACCGAGTGCTTTTCTAGGCACTCGGCAAACACTTATCTTTGCCAAGTGTCAAGAATAAACACTCGGCAAAGAATTTGTTTGTTGAGTGTTTTTTCTTGACACTCGGCAAGATAATATTTTTTCACTTTTTTGACCACCATTTTTTTCTAGTGCCCATAGACAATTAATGGTACATCATTGCCAAGTTTAGTATATCGTTGATCCTTTTGCTATATTTATTTAATTTTTTTTATTAATTGTATTTTCTCGTGAAAAATCAAATTTGAACTAGAAGTGTTTCAAATAGTGGAATAAAATGAATAGAAAATTAATATTCATGTTAGTGAGTGCAATGTGAAGTTGTGTCGAGGAAACATAAGGAAAGTTTACAAATTTTGTATATGAAATATCACCATTTACATGTGCTCGAATGTTATTTAAATTTTATAAAAAGAAACCAAAGTTAGAAAATTATGAGAATTGTCATGAAAACATGATTTCATATATAGAGGTTGTGGTAAAAAATAGAGAAGATTTCGCAAAAGTTATTGAAAACTCGGAACAATACACATAGAATTGAGAATGAGTTGTTGAACTTTAAAGTACATTTGAAAAGTTGAATTTAAATATGACTTCAAATCTTTTTATATATGCAATAAATAATATAAATCAAGTTCTATAGAAGTTTTGTTATTTATTAAAACTATTTCATATTTCTATTTTCTTTTTTACAAAAAATAGAAAAATCTTTGCCGAGTGTCTTGTTAAGGCACTCAGCAAAGATTGTGTTTGCCGAGTGTCTTGTTAGGGTACTCGGCAAAGGTTGTGTTTGTCGAGTGCCAATCTCTGAGCACTCGGCAAATAGATCTGAGGAGCCGCTCGGACTTAGCTGTTGACTCTCTCAACCGCGAGCCTCTCAAACAGATCTGAGGACTCTCCCCACACGCCTCCCACCCGCGTCGTCGCCTTGGCCCGCCCTGCATGCCGCCCAACGCGCCGCCGTCCTTGTCCGCGCCCCGACCTCTGCCGTCGACCTCCTCATCGTCCCCTGTGCTGACCGCGCCGCCGCCCTTGCCCGCGTCCCGACCTCCATCGTCGACCTCCTCATTGTCCCCTGCGCTCACCGCGCCGCCGCCCTTGCCCGCGCCCGACCTCCCCACCTCCTCGCCGACCTCCCCACCTCCCTCATCCATCGTGCCCTTGCCGTCGCCGCCCCCGACTCGGAGCCCCCGCTGCTCAGCCTCCACCCCTGGGCACTCGCCCCAGCCCGTGTCTTGATTTTGGCACTCGGCAAAGTGTTCCATCTTTGCCGAGTGTCTTTATCCCAGCACTCGGTAAAGATGGAATACTTTGCTGAGTGTCTTGATTCTAGCACTTGACAAAGACTTTACTGAGTGCCAAAAAAAACACTCGGCAAAGAGCACTTTGCCAGGACGTTTTTGGCCGAATGCTCTTTGCCGAGTGTTTGCACTCAGCAAAGCCTTTGCTGAGTGTTTTTTGGCCTTTACCGAGTGCTTCGGTCACTTGGCAAAACACTGATTTGCCGTAGTGTTTTATGAAACAAACACTACGTAGATGTGAAATATTTAGTTTTAGAGTTGAGTTTGAAGATATTTTAATTTAAATTGTAACACTAAGATCTTGCATGCTCCCACATTCAAGCATTTTTGTGATTAATTAAAGTCATATTTTTATATTTGACTAAGAATATCTATAAAAATAATTTGTTAAATAAAAAAATTGCATAGTGTAGCAAATGTTTTCATAATGAACCTAAATTATTTATATTTGACCGCCAAAATTATTATATTCTAGGATAGAGTAAGTGGGACCATTAGATGCATGCCTTGAAGATTTTTATTTTGAAACTACAATATATTTTTGTTGAAAGCCTAAACATTTATATTATTTAATACTCCCTCTGCACATTTTTTGTTGACGTTGGCTAGTAAAAATTTCACTAGTCAACGTCAACAAAAAAAAAGAGGGAGTAGAATATTTCCATGAAGAGGGTAAGGTTAAAGAGAAAACTCACATTTTAATTCATTAATATCTCTATAACTACGTATACATATGCTTCAGGATTCACTTAGTTCTTCATATGCGACAAATGGACAAGTTCGGGATTGGTATTATATGATTGTTTTGGAAACCTTGTTCACTAGTGTATTCGATCCTCTTTAATTTGCCTTTTTATTGCATTAAAAAGGATTGAAGGGTTTATGAACGTGATGTAGATCACCTGTACAAGTGGACGAGTAGATGTGTATGTGTTAATACCACTATACATACGTTTAATGTGTGCTCTAGTAGTCTAGTGTACTAAGCGCTGTGGAATTCCTTTTCTTGTAAAATATATTTCGTGTAACACTAAGAGGAGTTCTTTTTTTTTCTTGCAGCTTGTGCCGCTAGTGCAGCCCTACGCGCGGATGGCCAATTTTGGTAACTATACTATGAATCAGCGTGGATCGGCTATTCATGTTGTCGGTAGAAGCTGTATTCCCCAGGGTATTGTAGAAGACGTACGCGCGTGAGCACGCTGTAGTGTCATTAACATATATAATTACGAAGATTTTGCCTGTTGTCGTCGTCAAAAGTACATGAAGGACGATCATCTCTCCGTAGTGGGACCGTATAGCATTGTCTCTAATACGTAATCGTTTTAGACGGGGATTTTTAGAATGCTCATGCCCCGACTGCAAGCACCATCTCCATCTCCCCCGGCCCAGGGGAGACGGAGAGCGACACCAGGCGGAGGCCCTCCAGCGTGGCTGACGTGGTGCGCGGGCGGATGGCAATGATGACCCGGGTGCAGGTGGTGGGCCCTAGTAGCTGAACGAGACGTTAGACGCCAACGTCGCCAAGCGCGCTCGCCGCCGGCCGGCTCGTTGTGAGGATGGTGGTCACCACGGTGTGCGACGTCGTGCTCAGCTTGTGGTCGCCAGGAACGCATGCAGACCTTATCGTGCCAGTACCGGACCAAGCTCTAGAGCTGTGTGCCATAGTGTTGTTAATTTGTTTGTCAAGTCCTACCACCGGATGCATTTCTGTTGTTTGTTTTTTACTTCTAGTTTCAGAAAGGAAAGTAAAGTAAAGTATAATGTAGTTTGTGCCAAGTAATAAATTGAAAATTCATATTACCTTTCTCCCTTTTTTCACCTCGCAATATGGACTTATATTATTTTCCTATTTTATCAAGATTGATAGCTGTCAAGTTCTGGATTATTTCAGTGAAGTCGTGAGTGCTTAGGTAGCTGTAAGCTATGGTTCGTTATACTGCCTTTTCATTCGTTATACAGACTTCAGAACATGGTCCTACTATTCCATGAATTTGACGCTTATCTGCTATAGTTCTATCTGAGTCGAAATGACATTTACATTCTACATAACTGAAATTGACGAACTGTACAACATGTATGGCATATGACCAACATAACTGTGGCATGAACTAGTCGCAGGATAAACATGTAAAATTAGATAACGAACTTGTAGGACCAAGTGAATTGGCTCACAAAAAGAAGTGTCTAATCAATACCAGAATGCCGTAAGTAACATATCTGAGGGGAAAATAGTTATAAATTGACCGGTTATAAGAATCCATGACAAGACAAAACAGAATGGACTGAGACTGACAAGTAGAAGCCTACTCTCTCTGTAACCATCGACAATGTTCTATGGTAGGACTTGGAAGAGTCAAGTTTCCAATGCTTGAGAAATAAGAACCAAATACCACATCTATGATGCCACCTCAAAGATTGCTAATCGATAACATGGGATACCAATAAAGGACACTATCTGTACCGTGCTGAGTTCCAATGAAATTTTGACGATGCAAGACTTCGAAACGTCAGTTCAATGCTGTTTCTTGTCAGATAACATTGGGATCTTCGAGAGAAGCTTCGCGTCGAGCACTGCATATTGTTTCTTGATCTCAATCAGAGCCTTCTCACCCACAACATCGACTTCATCTTCATATTTCTCATATAGCATGGGCAGTGTGTATGCCATCAGGAAAACTGTAAAGAGAGATCATATGTCACCCCGATGATTTGAGGAAGAGAAGTATAATGAGATGATCTGGCATGCAAGTAAGATAGGACCAGTCTATAATAATATTGATTTTCCCACACTTTATTAGAAGTTGACAAAAGAAACATATTGCTATTACCAGAATATGCTAGTTTGTTGTGCCTCTGTTTTACTATTAAATACCTCCGAAGATTTTTGTTAATCCGCCCCGTCATTTTTCTTTAGGTGAATTAGCAATATAAATGAAAACACAAATCTAATGACAGATTATTTATGCATCTTCCATAACCCATTCACGAACAATATGTACTCCAATTTCAAAAGTATTAATACAAACGAGGTAGATGAGAAGATTACTAGTGTAAGACAGAGTCAAGAAGCTGAAGCAGCTCCCAAGAATAGAAATGAACCATAGGACTGCAATTGACTGCAAGAAATATGCTTAGTGAGAAAAATGAACAAGAACACTATATTACCAGCAGAAGAAAACAAGGAGAAACGAGTGTTGTAAAAACTCAGGTTACCGTCAGGTATGTCTTGAGGTCTTTTCCTGAAGCAATATTGCGCAATGTGAAGAAAGCCTCGTTTATTTCTTTCTGAGCGAAGTGAGCAAACTTGAGGCAATGGACTTCAGATAAAATGAGCTCTGGGAACTTGGGAGGAGACCTGAAATTCAAAGAGTCTAAAATGTTTGTACAATCTGCTGAAATGGATGGACGATTTTTACTCCTTCATGTTTTCACGTATTGAATGAAAATCAAGGCTCTTTTAACACAGATATTTTTGCATTACATCTGTTCTTTAATCATAGAGGTTTTCAACATGATCAATGCCAGTTTTGTTTGACAAATAGAGAAAGTGAAGTGGCTGGTTGGCAAGGTTTCAGATTGGTTTTAACCGCCAAATGCTGGGGGAATATATATATATACAGATGGAACGACCTGTTGATGAAGGATGCAGCATTAGCCCAGACGAAGCAGACTGTGAGGAAGACGATGAGCGAGTGACACAGGAAGGTGAGCAGGTGGTAGCCGATGCCCTCAAACAACAGCCAGATCACGGTGACGCCAGCCAGGATGCTCCCAGATGTCTGTTTGTTCCTCCACAGAACAAGATCAGCAGCTGAAAAGAGATAGCAGATTAGATGCATCTGCTCCACACCTAGAATCAACAACATTTGCATTCAAGAATTTGTTCAAAAAAAACATCTATATCCAAGAAAATTTCATGAGTGGTTTCTGCGTCAAATCTAGTAGTAATTTTGTAGAATCATCACCTTATCTGATATACCATTTCTAGTCATTTTTATGGATTTCATTTATCGAGCAAAAAGATATTGCATGATGCATGTCCATTTGAAGATTTCTAAAAGCCTTTCGAGAAGACTGCACACGATAGTTGTTTACGCGTTGTTGACAAGAAATCGGACAAGAAACCTTTGCCACCGCCAAGGACGTGATGCAGTGGATGCTGCCTTCCAAAGAGCTTCTTCTTCTTCTTGGATTTCTTTGAGTTCTTGTCATCATCGGAGTCGGATGAAGATGACGAGGATGATGAGTGCTTGTACTCATGGATCTTCTCATTGATCTTCTCAAGTATGGACCCGTGCTCCTCGTTTTCGGACATCATCCCCTCTCCTAACTTCTCGCAAATAAACAGAGAAAAAATCAGTTATACATGATGCAAAACAAACACATCCAGGAATACCCAAACTGCGATCTGAATCCCTGCAGCGTTGAGACAATAAATCTAAAGACCAAGAAACCAAAACCGAAATGGAGATGCAGATCCAAAACAGAGATGAATCCATCTCACATGAGAACAGATCAAAGATACTTACAGCGACGAGATGATTTTGTTATGGATCAATATCCCCCTGTCCCCTGTTCTTGCTTGACCTTTATGTTCGTTTTTGACTTCTTGGGTCTCCACGCGCGCCCTGATCTTTCCTTGTTCTTGTTCGTCGGATGGAGTTCTTCTTCGGGTGGAAACCGAATGCAGGGGCAGCGTTGCAGATATAACGGTTGGGAGGCAAAGGCGGGGGCACCCAGAAATAGTAACCGATCCCTCATCACTTTGATAACGTGTGGATGCATTACATCACACACGCATGCCGATTTTTATGTCCCTTATCACTGAATATATATCATTGAATATTGTTTATGAAGTCGAAATTTACCGTTTGATAACAAGCGAAAATACAATATCTAATTTCAAATTTGATAATATGTTGCAGAACAAGTTGCAACCTACAAGTCACTTTTAGTTTCAAAGTTCGACCCTGAACACACATTTTGTTGCAAAATCCTAACCCCCCCCCCCCTCCTCGCGCACACACACACTCTGTGTCACCTGCACCATTATTCGAAGCTTGGAAGGTAACCTAGACCATCATCGTGCCTCGATCCATCTTGTTCGATTCCTGACTCGATTGCATCCCATCCAAGCGAGACCAAGGAAGAGTTTGAGCAGAAAAGGACTTGACCTGGTGCATACCCTCCCTTTTACCGGTGAAGGACAACACTTAGTACAAGCCAATGTTGGTTAAGATTGCACGAAATTGGTCATGGCACAGAGAGATGGGCAGAATGAGCACAACATGTGTGTAGAAGGGGGCTTTTAAACATTTATTACGTGTATGGGACTTTGCAACAGTACGAGTTTTCGAATGATATCTCAAATCAGATATTATTACTTGGGTCAGTTTGAAATTTCTCCATCAAAATGTCATACATGAATTATCCCTAAGATTAAGGGTTCATAGATAAAGAAAATAATATAGTGAAACTTGAAGCCTACAGCAGAATTTTCTTTCGATGGCATAAACAAAATTAGCCAAACCCAGAAACAGAAACAAAAAGGCCAAATTGACCACTGGCACGCGTGCAGAGACCCAAACAAATGACAAGTCTTTATACCTACCTATGTATGTACAGGTACAGCACACAAAATTGAGAGTATGGTATGGAAGTGTGTGAACTTGACGAGAAAACCCAACTTCATGTTGCTGAGATTGACTAATTAAACATCAATGCCACCAGCCATCATAGCCTTGAACTCGTCAAAGTCGACTCGGCCGTCGCTGTTCCGATCGGCGGCGGCGATCATGTCACGCACTCGGGCCAGGCACCCGGCCTCCGGCAGGCCCATCCGCATGAGCACGGCCTGCAGCTCCGCCGCGGAGATGTACCCGTCGCCGTCCTCGTCGAACACGCGGAAGGCCTCCATCATCTCCTCGTCCTCCTTGTTGCCCTGCGCGTGGGTGGCGTCATCAGCGGCGGCGAGATCGGCGTGGAGCGCCTCGAAGTCCACGAACCGCAGGCCCGCCATGCCGGGCGCCACGTACGCCGCCACGACGGCGTCGAGCGGCGCTGGTGGGCCGCCGACGCCGAGGCTGAGGCCCAGCCGGCCCAGCGCGCCTGACAGCTCGGCCGGCGTGATGACGCCATCGCCGTCGCGGTCGAACATGTCGAACACGCGGCGCAGGCGCAACGCATCGAGACGCTGCTGCCGGTGATGGCCGGCGTCGTCACGATGCTTCTGCGATGATGATGACACCGGCTGCGACGCGATCATGACAAGTTGTGGAGGAGACATCATGCATACCTGCACGTTGTTAGCTCCCTACTTTCTATGCACTTGTGTACGGAATGCGTAAGGCCTGGGGCGATCAAAAGCTTTGCGCGCTGATGTGCAGTATATATAGGGGGGATGCCGTGGTCGGGATTTCTATCAATGAAGTGAAGCGATTTGCAGCGCACGTCAGGTACAGCTGCAAAAATTCTATATTGGGGGTAAAAATTGCATAACTTTTCAAGTTGACATGGAATTCTGTTCCTCATTTTGAATTAATCCCGTGGGCTGCTGTCGGCACGTCTTTCCAGCTGCACTTGCAGTGCGGCTCCTGCTCGTAGTTTTGAGAGAACCAGTTGATTTTCGTCTTCTATTACTCCTATTTTCTAATTTTGGGAAGTTCCCGCTCTTTTACTCTTGAATTTAACAGAGAGAGGTTGATAACACACGGACGGATTTTCAACGTTTGAGCAAAAGATCATTACATAGGAATCGAACGTCGTCTCTACAGCGCTATCAAAGAACATATCTTAAATTGACTACGACTTGCTTAGTTCATAATAGAAATTTCCAATGAATATTAGCGCAACACGAGGGTACTATCATGTAGGTTGCTGGGAATCAGCAAAAGGATCAAGATCATGCTGGACTTTCAGGAGAAAATAAAATAATCGGAGCGTTGGACTATTTAACAGGACATGTTCAATCGATGACTCGCTGATTCGCCAAGAGCCAGCACGCTTCACTTGCACCTTTTCGAGACGCCATTCTCGTTGACTTAGCATCATTTCTTTTTGTTGGTACGGCCCGCAAAAACTTGGGGAGTTGAAATTATTTTATATGAGAAGTGCTTCGATGGAGCTCTTTTTAAGTTTACACGAACCTTAAAACATCAACATAATTAATTTTATATTTTAATCTTCTTAATCATATGGCCCGACTATCCTTGAACCTAGACCCAGTACCCATTCCAGCCCGGTCAACCTGACGAAAACGGATCCAGCGCACGCAGCGCTTCGCCCCTGCGCGCGTCCTCTTCCCGTCGCCCTCGCCCTCCTCCATCGTCTTCTCTTCCTCTGCGGCGGCAGTCACGACATTTCCCCCGTTCGGTATTTTCTTCCTCCGTGGCGGCAGGGTATGGATCGGCCGGATCCCACCCCATTGCGGCGTTTTCCCTCCAGCTGCCTCTGGTGTTGGGGGCGACGCCATGGCGTATGGCGAGATGTTTGAGAGACGGGCAATGGAGGAGGGCGACAGGCGATGGGGAGCAGAGGCGCGCGAGGACGAAGGGCGATGGAGGAGGGCGACGCGCGATGTGCAGAAGACACATGTGGGGGCGAATCGTGATGGAGGAGGGCGAGCGCGGTTGGGGAGAAGACGCACGCCGGCGTTGGCTCGATCCTGCCGGCCGATCCAAACCCTGCCGCTACGGAGGAAGAAAACACCGAACAAGGAAATTGCCGTGACCGCCGCGGAGGAAGAGAAGGCG
Organism: Eleusine indica; assembly: GCA_030378355.1. NCBI lineage: Eukaryota > Viridiplantae > Streptophyta > Magnoliopsida > Poales > Poaceae > Eleusine > Eleusine indica. The sequence continues at coordinate 56,991,533 of CM059494.1, forward strand.
ATGGAGGAGGGCGAGGGCGACGGGAAGAGGAGGCGCACGGGGGCGAAGCGCTGCGTGCACTGGATCCGTTTTCGTCGGGTTGACTGGGCTGGAATGGGTACTGGGTCTGGGTTTAAGGGTAGTCAGACCCTATGATTAAGGAGATTAAAAATCAGAAATTAATTAAGTTGGTGCTTTAAGATTCTTACAAACTTAAAAAGTGCCCCACCGGAGCACTTCTCATTTATATATCCTAAAAGATATTTGAACGACCACGATTTTTTTTATTGTTGCTAGCTGTATTTTTACTAGGAAATAACTTTTCATTTTATCAGAGCACAAGAAGGGAGAAGATTATTTAAGCTCGCTAAGTGCGAAATCAAGCTGAGTTTGCGTTAACGTATTAGTCGAACATCATTTTCATTTCATTACGCAACGCGGGCAAGACACGCTTCGTCCGCGGAAACAAAGCCTACAAGGGAAATGAAAATTGAAATTGAAAAGGACAAGTGATTTGCGAAGCTTCCTTGCAGCTGCTCATGGTGTAAGCATTCGCTTCGCTGACCCCACGCAGTAGTTGTGATGTGCATGTCTTTCCCTAGTAGAATGTCATCTTAATTAACTATTTTACCTGCTTATAATGGCCAGGGCACACAACGCTCCACACATAACACCTTCGCGTCTCTATTTGCGCGCATATATATATATGCTATACCTATTTATTATTTGTCTCTAGTCGGTTTTGGTACACCCATATTATAAATAAAACTAGCAAAATACCCTTGCGTTGCTACGTGCATAACTCATACCCTATATTCGAATATACAAATAAAAAAATAGATATGATATTACAGTATATAAAATAGTTAAAATCTAACATTCATACATCAAGTATTATTATCTATACAAATACAACATTACTATTTCATTTTTTTTGTTAAGAGATAGGTAAGATTTAATATTATCAGGCAGCAATCTTCTTGTTTCATGTCCACCAGACCTTAAAAGGTATATCAAGATCTCTCTCCATAATGTAATTGTATCATGCATAACTTTGAATTCTATGAAGCATAGGCACATGATTTAATTTAAGCATGACAACGGAAACGATGAATCAAGACAGTAAAAGCATACCACTGAAGCAGCAAGCCTGGCAGCCGATGCTTTATTCTTTTATGGATACTTAGAAAGCTTAGCTTTTAAAACACTGAAAAAAGAGCAGATGCATTAGAAACATGATCTTCAGCTCGATGGAGAAAAATACAGCATAAGAAGAAAGTTTCACTGTAGGTAGCAAAGGGTCAAGAAATTAGTATTATCACAATGAAGAGCATGAAACAAAAGATGGTAGGAACTTAAAATGACAATTGTTTATTCAAGGGTTTTGAGAGGATGCAGTATGGGGCACGTCCTAAAGTAGAATATAGCATATGGACTTCAGAAACAGATTTCTAGAGAGAACCATGCATTGCCAAGCGAAAACCTTCAGCACCTTTCATGTACCATGTAAAGAGAGGCTATTCAGATAATGCTCGATAGTTCCTCAACCCATAATTCCTAAATATGTTTTTCAGGTCATTCTTGCATTATCTGAATGTAAAAGGTATTCACATAGATTATGATAACCCCTTTGACAGATGTTGAAACTCTAACTAAAATATTGGGACATCATCTCAGTTAATAGAAATTATCATAGTCATTAACAAAAATGTATGATATAGATTTTCATCCTACAATCAAGGTCATTTGCACTTATGTTTTGCATTTCTGAAAGAAAAATAAAACATAACTTTCAGAGTGTTGTCTCTCAAAAAGTATGCCCAATACCATCCATGGTTATGCTCCCTCCAGATCAGAGTAGCAAGTGCCTTGACAGATCCTTCACTTTTAATTTCTTACATATAAAATCATGCAGGGATTGAAATGCATTAGATAGGATCAGGTGGATTCATCATCACCCGGCAATGCTCTTAGTGTGCATAATTGTGTTCTGATAGTTGAAGAAAGCCAATACCTTCTGCACAAACAATTTATACCATCTTTTTAATTAGAACAGAGGAAGATCGTGAAAGTAGAAGGTCACACCTTAGAACAAAATTGTTGAGAGCGCAAAAAAGAGAAATCAGATGTAACCAACTAAAGAAGAAATTATGATCATGGATTGCCAGGTAGCAGAAGCAATTGAAAGAAAAGGGAATTCACGATGAACAAGAACAAGAAAAAGAAAAGAAAAAGGAATTCACAATGAACAAGAAAAGAAAAACTAAAAAAGGGTAACTTAGATCAAGATTAGCTGTCAATCCTTCCTGTGCATGCTGCTTCATGAATTTAGCGGAAAACACAAACTGCTTTTCTGTGCGAGGAAACAATAAGATTCTAAGCATCTATGTTCAAAAAAGTCGAGGAACAAAATCAAAGTACCTTGTAAATTCACCCGTGCGATCTTCCTAGCATTGGCACCTCTAATCACGACTGCTGGTGGACTGGACCTGACCATATCAGCTGAAGCGACAGTGCGATCGATCAAGGCTGACAACATCATCCCCTGACGCGCGCACATAGTGTAAGCTTCATGATCATTAATAATTAGATCCCCAAGGCATGAATGTTTTAGTGATAGATGATAACTACGAAATTGTGGGCTAATATCTACATGAGTGTTGTGTTTACAGGAATCATCTCTAAACTCTATTATAAATCATATGGATGATGGTTGCCTTGGCGATGGATAACAATGACCACAAGCATGGAGGTTTGATGAGCTTGATGGAGTCCAAGGGTTGATAGAGATGGATCAAGGCTAAGGACAAGCTACGGAGCAAGTGTTGGGAACACTTATCTAGTTGTTAGGGCTTTGAGTCCATAGAAAAAACCGGACCATTAAGGGGGTCTAGATTATTTCTCTTAGGTCATGTCTAGTCGGTGATGTGCATGGATGCTCAGTGAAATCACAGGCACTAGGTGACAGTGGAGAAGCCAAAGAGCTATTCGGAGAAGCCGGGAAACGAAGTCAAGCGAGGACGAGGAGTTTCATGTTCTGGACAGAGTGACCGGACAGAAGGGTCAGAGGGGACCGGACTGTATGGTCACTAGGAGACTAGAGAGAAGTCTACGAAGGAGTTTGTCAGCGTGAAGACCTGTAGAGTCAGGACAGCCCGGTTTGTACGGAGGTTGCTCAGGACAGAGAAGTGCAGAAGATGGTGCTCTCTGGAATGGAGAGAGAAAGTCTGAACGGACGGTCCGGTCAGTACGAGGAGATCATCTGAACAGAACAGCCAACTGCTCTAGGAGCTGTTCCAGAGAGACCGGAAGGTCCGGTCTGGCAATGACCAGACAGTCTGGTCAATGGTGTCCAGAGAGATGATTTTATGGAGCAACGGCTAGTTGGAGGTTGGAAGCCTATATAACTTCGTTGTTGGGGTCTTGGAGACCACTCTTGGCCAGTGAAATTGCTTAGAGCATTTGGTGAGAGTCAAGAGAAAACGAAAGGAGCAGTAGGAGGAGATATTGCATAATTTGAGAGTGCTAGTGAGAGTAACAAGAGTGACTATGCACATCTAGGTCTAGGATGTCCTTGAAGGTGTGATCTAGGTTGTTACTCTTGGTCTATGGTGAGACCTAGATCGGTTAGGTGTCGGTGATCGAGCCTATCGTAATTGGTTGTAAAGTCCGTCACATGTTTGTACATGATTTGAGCCTGCCGGTGAAAGGGACATCGCTAGTGAGCGCCCGTGTTGGCTCGAGGAGTCCGGTAAGTTCTCAAGGGAGACGAGCTTGTGTCTTGGTGGCAGCGGTGACGCACACCATGTCTTCACTTTGGAAGTGATTGCGGGCTCGTGGGAGAGAACTCCACATTGGTGGTGGGAGGGACCAGAACTCCGGCAGGATTGGTCCAACGAGGATTAGGGGAAGGCGCCATCCTTCCGAGACCTCAGGAAAAAATCATGAGCATTCCTTGACCCTCTCTTTACTATTTCGCACTTGTGTGCTATAGTGAGTAGGTTGAATTGTGGCTTGCATAGGCTAGTGTGTTTAGCTTCTACATTCGCTCTCATCATGAACACTAGCATGTGTAGGGTCTTGGCCTGCTAGAATTGTTAGGTTGCAATGATTAGTAGGTTCTAGTGGTGTGAATTAAAGTATTCGGATTCATGGTCGGCATACCGATTCACCCCCCCCCCCCCTGTCGTTACACCTTTGGTCCTTACACATAGCTTATGGCAAATAAGGCCGAGCGGTTAGATGGCAACGGCTTGAGTTTCCGTGCTGATCATCGGGACATGTTGCGCTAAGCAGACAACGATCGACCTATGTATGCCCCTGTCATCTACAAGCTTTATCTCTTGGCGCTGCAATGGTCCTGGACTGCCATCATAGGTTGTCTCCATAACACATGGTGTCATGGTCGTCTTGACGACGATGAAGCATTCATCGAGGACGTCGTGAGAGAGACAGCGGCATGGATCAGCTGTGAGGACAATGAAACATGAGTGGTGGAAGGGGAGATGTCGTCTGTGACATGCATGTGGTCAGGTGCATAGTCGCACGACGGTGACTCTTAGTCGATGCATTTCGGCAGCCATGGGCTGAATCAAGGTTTTGGTTCATGAACGCCTCAGAGGAGACTGGCAGGGCACTTGATGGTGCAATGAAGGGGTGTTCTCGCGTGATGTGTCAGATACCATCACCAAAACGAAAAACCAGAGATTATTCTATGTAGTTATTAACTAGCAAAATGCCCGTATGTTGCTACGGGCTTAAAATAAATAAATTATTATTATTATACTTTTTACATATCAAAATTTTATATTTCTATTACATATAGTTTACAACTTGTATTATATCTAAAGATTTTATTTTCATATATATTATTATATAGCAAAGTGATAATAAAAATCGAAATACTCTGACACTTTTCTACATCTGTTGCGTTTGGTTTTGGCGGGAGAAATCAAGGTGCTAGACAAATACCTCCCTGTCAACGTTTTATCAATGCAACAGTCAATATCGCTTGAGGTATGTCTTATTGGATGAGAAGCCATGTTGATGACGATGTTTGTGGTCACGGTCAATGTCTTTATCACGGCGTATCACTAAGTCGAGCCGCCGTACGTCAACGAACCTATAACCAATCAAAAACATGTAGACAGGATCATAAGTATGTTAAACTTGAACATTAAACGACAATCTTTGCAAGGGCCGTTGGAAATGACCTTGTCATGCTAGTTGATGGGCTTAAACAAAACAAAATTGCAGCTCGTGTTAGTTAGCTAGATCAGATCGCCTTCTTGCTTGTGACTTGGGAGTGGCTATTTAAGTGTCTGCTTGGTCAGAGTTCCCCATCCAACCACTTCTCTCCCACTCTCCTCTTCCCTCCCTGACCGATAAGCGATGGATCCCCTCCAGTATGTTACACTCTGGTAAACAGACGACTAGATGGGGGAGGCACATTTTTTGGGTGACGCTTGCTACTGACAGCCGAGTTCGACGATGCACCTGCGGCTGACCTTCGACGCGGCGTGATGCGCCCAAGGTGGCGATGGCCCTGCACACGATTTCATGGTCCGTGATGTCGAACGTTTGTCGGGCCATGTTGTCGAGTTCATACGTCAATATGTATTTTCGGATCATGATTCTATCTACAGTGGCAGCGCTACGGGGTGGACAGAGTGGGCCACGGCCCACCCTGGAATTTTGAAAAGCACCGTTCATGCACACTGTAGATCAACTGTAGCGACGGTGCATTAGGCATGCCCAGAAAGTTTTCACTTGGCGGCCCACTCTGAGTTCGCACTGTAGCTCTGCCACTGTATATCTAGTCTGGTTTTGAACGGATCGTGAATATATTTTGCTTCTCTTTTGTGTACGTCGTAGAACCAAAAGCGTTCTGGATGGTGTGTACGTTCTGGGCCAAAGATTTTTTTTCCTGAATAGATTATTCTGTACCCAATCATATATGTATCACATTCTAATTATAATATGTTATATGGACCACATGGAATAGGGCAGGTGATCAAACAGGTCAGAGAAAATCGAGCGGACACATTGACGAAATGGACACGAACTGATGAGAAACACCAAAACACTTCAGATTCGGGAGGGCAGGCTTTAGAATCCGACTATGATGGTAGTTTTGTTACGTCTAAGCCAACACCAAAACATAAACCAATACCAATGACGACCTCACCTAAATTAATATAAAGAGTAGAGAAGATAGGAACTAGAGATTACGGAACAGACTCGGATCCGATTCTTTTCTCTATAACAAACTCAACCCAAAAAATATGATGAATAATTACTCAACCAAAAAATATGCTGAATAATCGAGGGACAGAATAAACGAGGCGTTGACGTAGATTCGGCTGAGTTAAAGAAGCCCAACGGCCGAAGAGAATCAAGTGGGCCCGCCAGGGGCTATTTTATCTTTTCTGTTTTAGGTAGATTGTGTTTAGGAATAAATCAAGTCGGTTTGTTTGTTTAGAAACCGAAGAGTCCTGACCGACTTGGGTCAGAAATCCTTTTGCACGGGACTATAAATATGTAATAGGGTTTGTACAAAAAGGATTAACACATTCGTTCAATACAACTCGGCCCATCGCTAACTTTTCCTACTCGATGAAATTCTCATCTTGCGCAGGCTGCGTTGGCTCCGATCTCGGCGAGAGACTTGGATTAGTCACTCTCGGTAATCTCATGGACTTTAACTAGTACTTTCTCATTAATTTGATATTCTAGTTGTTATCTTTAGGATTGCTAGTTATCTGGTAATTAGGTTTTTATCGAGTTTGTTATATTGACTTTGAGTTGCAGTACTATCTCGGTTAGGTCCGATCTATTGTAAATTTTAGGAGATTCTACGAGCTTGATTTAGATCTATTATTCGAGTCATTCTATGTGTTTTACCTATAATTAGAACATACCTAGGACTATTTGCTTTGTTTAGGCACTATCTCGATTAAGTTCAATCTGCTTGAACCAACGAGGCTGCATCGACTTTGACCTCTCGCTGAGTCGATTGAACTAGGTTCGATCCGGTTGTGGGTAAAGTCGATAGAGTTCTATCGGGATGTTTAGCCGATAGGTTATCACGGTTCAATCTACTTTAGAATACTTTGCTGTTTATTGTCATACATTTTGAGGTCGATCGCCCCCTTTATTTGATAAGATTAGATCTGTTATTTTAAGGTATATTTGCAATTCCAGCTATTAGATCTATCGACTTTCACTATCGACGGAGCGAGTCTTAGTACGTCTAATTTTAGATCTATCGACTTTGCTCTATCGACACAGTACTTGTCAGCACTATTTTTATAGTATTTAATATTCTTTGATTAGGTTGCCGATAAGCCAATACAATTAACTGATTAATTTATTTATCATTGTTAATCACTCTCTGTAGTCATCGGTTGGTTTTCACAAACAGTGACTATCGGCTATTCTCATCGGCCTGTCTAGGGCCGATGACCTAGGGAATTTGACCATTTGCTCTCTTTGTCGATTTGCAGGGAAAATCGACTGGCATGCCCCGGTTTTCATATTGAGCCTGCATTGGAGTAAAGCAAATCTCCCAGGTCACGTGTGTAGATTTTCAAGTCAACATGCTTTTTGGCATGCCTGGTGGGACCAAGAACTTCAAGCTTAGCATCATGACGGGAGCCTCAAAAGAACCTCCGAATCCTCCTCCAAAGCATGACATTAGCGTAGATCTAAAAGGGGAGAACATGTTGCCCGTTAAGCGGGATGATTTGAGTGATGATGTGAAGGCACAAATTGATGAAAGAGTCTCACAGTTTGAGAACCTTTTGTTGAGCACTTTCAGCAAGACCAGGCATGGCAAAATCATACAGAAGGGAAAGCTGCCTATGCCGGCCTTGATTGAAGATGAAACTAAGACACCGCCTGCTAACAAGCCAACAGAGGTTATTGATGAAGAGGCGCTGAATAACATGATTCATACAACCGTGCACCATGCGTTGATTAACCAGTCGCCTATATTGGTTAATCTTTTGAGAGCTTTGATCATACAGACAGTGGAGGGTTGCATATATGATGATCTAGTGTGTGCGATGATGTATTTCCGTGTTACCGGAAACATTCCTCGGCCTACACTTGAGGCACCTGACCTGCAGCAGCCTAGCACAAGCACTAAAAAACCTGCGATGGGTTCAGGGCCACCACGGGCCACCACCTACTGATACTGCTCCACCTACAAATAATACCAATGGTGGTATAATTGGGAGATCACCCAATAGGATAATTCTACAAAGGACAACTCCACAGACCAACCACAACATTATAGGCAGGAAACATCGGTTCCACCAATCATCACTTATGATACAACACCGAACGTGGAGCTGAGCATGTTTGGAATGCAATCAACAGCTGCGTTATCAGGAGAGATGGGATGTTCACATCCTATCATGAACTATGGTTCATGGACTACTCCAGAGATGCCAACATCTGGTCTTACATCTACTAATCCTAATGCCATTGTTTTGATCGATGATTGGGTAGTTAAAATTGCTGAATTGATAAGAGAGCAGTTTGGGTTAAAGCCAAAGCAACAGACCTATATGTATCACCCCCCATATCCACCCAGCTATGATCTGATTCCTATGCCAAGCTGATACAGACCATCAGAGTTCACTAAGTTCATCGGACAAGATAATACTACTACTATCGAACATATCAGCCGATTCTCAATACATGCGGTGAAGCTGGTGCTACAGAAGCTTTGAGAATCAGGTTGTTTCCTTTGTCTCTGTCTAGATTAGCTTTCTTTTGGTTCGCATCATTGCCCCTAAATTTAATTATCACTTGGGCCGATCTCGAACATAAGTTTTATAAATATTTCTTCGCCAAAACAAGAGAGATGAGGTTATCGAACTTGATTGCTGTGAGGCAGAAAGCTGGAGAGTTTGTGCATGATTATATGCATAGGTTCAAAGAAGTGCACAACAAGTGCTTCAGTCTGCAATTGACAGATAATCAAATGGCAGAGATTGCATTCAATGGCTTAGTCGCGCCTCTAAGGGAAAAGTTTCCCTCGGCCCAATTTGAGAGCTTGTCCCAGTTAGTACAGAAGGTATCAATCCAGGAGAATCTGACTCGGGGGGCGTGGTCAAGGCTGATTCAAGTCAATTACAATGACTATGAGTCTGAATCCAATGAAGAAACTGAAGATGTCGATGTGGCTGAGTGGACTAGGAATAAGAATGTTTTGTCGTGTCCTTGGGTGAAGCAGAACGAGCTAGTAGAAAAATATGACTTAGATATTACCAAGGCTGATAAAATATTTGACATGCTGCTATAGGAGAAACATATTCAGTTGCCACCCAACCATGTGATTCCGCCTGTGTTGACGGTCACTAAATGCCTAATATAGATCATAATTTATCTGCATAAAAGTAATAAAGTGAACAACCAACATAGTGGAAGGATTTTATTACTAACAAGTTCCACAAGTGTTGGTAAATATGTGCTGTAGGTAATTATTCCATGGAATTTATAGGAAATCCATATCATCAAGGGAGAAAACACGCTTCCGTCCAATCAGAGCCAAGCACGGGGATCAAGTGGCCCACTTCCAGAAAGAAACCGATATAACCAAAGACCCTCGGGTGTCAGATAGGAAGAGGGGCCACCTACCAGGCATCCTGAGGAGGCAGGACCCACCGGGCTCCAACCCCTGTTCGGCTAAACAGGGGTGTTCGGCCAAAGGTGGCCTGAGCCCAGTGGGGCCCATCTTTTGAGGTTGGTTCTCCAGCACCTTTTCTACGTCGGTTACCCCCCCCCCCCCCCCCCTCTTAGGGCGGAGTTACCGACCCTGAAACCGCACTTAGTGCAATAAAAGGAAGGGAAGGGCTTAACTCTCACAACATTTCAAGATAGAATTAGTACTTCATTTCCAAAAGGCTTAATGCTGCCAAAGCATTTAAAAAATAGGGAGAGAGTGAGGAGGAGTCCAGGAGAGAAGCTTCGGGCCTGTTCAACCCTTTCTCCACGTTTGTACCTCGACGGGTGCTTGCCTTTTTAAGTAAGTCTTCGTCATTCTTTTCTGGTTATTAGTTTTCCTTTTTAAGTAAGTTTTAGTACTTAGTTGCTTTGCTCGCTCGACATTGTATTTAATTAGAGACCTTAGTCTCGGCCCATCGTACGTAGAGATTAAGGGAGTAATCAAAAGCATAGACATGGTGTCTAGGCCGTAGGTTGCCTTTGTTTATCGCGTAGTCCATGGATTGCTAGAGGTAGTCAATAGTTGGTGACAGTCATATCTGTCCTTTGAAATCCTCCACGTTCGGCTACACGATAGGCTCTTGGCCGGAATCACGCTGTGGATGCAGGGGAAAACCGGATGCCCAATGCAAGCAGCTTAGTGTCAACTTACTCTGATTAGGACTCTGTTACCAGTCAGAATCCTCTTTACCCAAGCCATAGTTATCTTGGTGTCCTTGGATTCGTTAAAAATACCAACAAGCATTTCTAGCGCCGTTACCGGGGAACAGTTGTTAGTCTTCGAACCTAGTCACCCTCATATCTTTTTATTTTTCTTTATTTATTTCTCATCTCTTTTCTCTAATGGAGCAACCCACCATTCAAAATCTTTCTTCTCCAAAGGGCGAGTTCTTCGAGCCACCGTCATCAAAGGACCCAATTCTTTCATCTGGCTTTGAACTTCGTCCTGGCTTTATAGCCATGGTTCGGGAACAATCCTTCTCGGGTTTAGATAGCGAAAACCTGTTTCATCATTTGCGAGAGTTCGAGCAATTGTGTGCTTTCCTCACCATTAGAGGAATGACACAAGAAACTTTACGGTAGAAATTATTTCCATTTTTCCTTTTGGAGAATGTGAAACAATGGTACACCTATACCGTCAGGAGTGTGAGTGGTGATTGGAATAAACTCTGAGATAAATTTTGTCTCGCATTCTTTCCTGTATCATGTATCATCTCCCTGTGAAGAGACATTCTCAACTTTCAGCAATTTGAGAAGGAATCTATAGGTGCAGCCTGGGCCAAGTTTACCACGCCAACCCGTTCTGGCCCAGACTTGTCTCTGCCTGACCATGTGTTGCTTCAACACATTTGCCTGGGTTTGAGCAAGGAGTCTGCCCTGTACCTCGACATCACCACCAGAGGATCGTTCATCCACAAGACACCCGAGGAAGGAAGAGTTGTCTTAGATCTTATCCTAGAAAACACTTCTTTCCTAGCTGACTATAGAACGCCCTTCCAAGAGGAAGCAACGTCGAGCATTGAAGCCACCCCACTAGTCGAACCTAAGCCTAGCCTTTGCCTATCCGATGATTCATCTAGTGAAGCCTCGACCGAACCAGGGACAATGGAGGAAGAACAAATTCAACCTTCAGAGCTCCCTTTCCAATTCGAGGATGATCTTTTTGAAGATTATGGGAATTTCTTGAATTATAGCTATCATAAGAAGCCACCAATACCTGACTCAGGCCCTAACCCCAATGATGAGGCATTCTTCCTCAACACGGTAAAGGACATTTCGGCTACTATGAGCAATGAATGGTCAAGAGAAAGCGAGCTATCTATGGACCCGATTCGGGTATGCAAGCCAACCTTGACTCTGTCCTACTGCATTAGAAGAGCCAAGGTGGACATTCTTTACAGTCCCACTGTCGGTGCCAACATCATTTTTGATGCTTGCGCCTTTGCCATTTTGGGTGATTTACCCATGGCACCGACCCACAAATTCCTTAAGTGTTCCTCTGGACCCATCCTAGAGGGATACGAAATTTTATGAGAAGTGCTTGTATGGCATGAAGGCATTGATGCACTCCTTGATTTTTATCTGTTCGAAGTCTTAGACTTTGACATACTTATTGAGCATCCAATCGAGAAAAATTTTCTCTGATGCTCCGACCATGGGGAAGCTTAATGTCAAACTCGGGGGAAATAAATAGTCTGTACCGATCACTCGATCCGGGAACACTATCTCAGATTTTTCTCTTGATGATGAGCCAATTGAGGAAGTTAAGGCTGTCTTTCCTTTTGATTCACCTGAATCCACCCTCGTGCAACAATTAGAAGATTTCATTGAGAGGAGGACAAAAATCAGGAAACCTTTGAAGTTCCAAAGGAGGAGCCACCAAAACGACCCCCAATTGAGCATAAAACCTTACCAGCCGACCTACGCTATGCTTTCCTTCACGACAATGTAGAAGCCCCTGTCATCATAAGTGACAAGCTTTTAGATCAAGAAACCGAAAGCCTCATTGACCCAGACACTACGCCATCTAGGGAGCCTCAACGTAGGCTCAACAATGCAATGCGAGAAGTAGTGAAGAAGGAGGTCTTGAAACTTTTGCACGCTGGTATTATTTATCCCGTACCTCACAGCAAGTGGGTTAGCCCGGTTCAAGTAGTGCTAAAGAAGAGAGGAATGACGGTGTTGACAAAAATGAGTTGATCCCACAACGAACCGTCACAGGATAGAGAATGTGCATTGATTACCAGAAACTCAACAAGGCAACCAAGAAGGATCATTTCCCGCAGCCCTTCATTGATGAGATGCTAGAGCGGCTTGCAAACCACTCCTTTTGTTTCCTTGATAGTTACTCTGGTTACCATCAAATTCCCATCCATGCCAATGATTAAAGAAAGACCATGTTCACATGTCCTTATGGAATGTATGCTTACCGGAGGATGTCATTTGGGCTCTGCAATGCCCCTGCATGCTTCCAAAGGTGCATGATGTCCATCTTCTCTAACATGATAGAAGAAATCATGGAAGTTTTCATGGACAATTTCTCCGTCTATGGAAAAACTTTTGAACACTGTCTGAAGAATTTAGACAAGGTCTTGACTAGACGCCAAGAAAAGGACCTGGTGCTTAATTGGGAAAAATGCCACTTTATGGTCTGAGAGGGCATAGTGCTCGGACACTTAGTGTTCGAAAGGGGGATAGAGGTGGACAAAGAAAAAATATAAGTTATAGAAAAACTTCCACCTCCTATCAACGTAAAGGGTATCTGTAGCTTTCTAGGCCATGCGGGGTTCTACCGGCGTTTCATCAAGGATTTCTCTCAAACTGCGAGACCCCTCTCTAGCCTCTTAGCTAAAGATGCACCATTTGATTTCGATGATGAGTGCCTCAACACATTTAATACCCTAAAAAAGGCACTCATCTCAGCCCCAATTATCCAACCCCCTGATTGGGCGCTGCCTTTTGAAATCATGTGTGATGCTAGTGATTATGCCGTTGGGGCCATTTTGGGCCAAACCAACGATAAGAAGCATCACACAATAGCCTATGCTAGCAAAAATTTAATAGGAGCACAACTAAATTATGCTATCATTGAGAAATTGCTCCTTGCTATTGTTTTTTCTATCGATAAGTTTAGATCTTACTTAGTAGGAGCTAAGGTGATTGTTTACACCGATCATGCTGCCTTAAAATATTTGTTCACTAAGAAAGATGCTAAATCTAGGCTAATTAGATGGATTCTCTTACTCCAAGAATTTGACCTTGAAATAAAAGATAAGAAAGGAGTAGAGAATTCTGTAGCAGATTATTTGTCGCATATGCAAATCACTAACATGCAGGAGCTGCCGATAAATGATTTTCTATGAGATGACATGCTGCTAAAGGTGACCAACACCAACCCCTGGTATGCGGATATTGTGAATTACATGGTTGCAGGTTATGTACCGCCTAGGGAGAACAAAAAAAAATTGATGCGTGAGAGTTGGTGACACCTTTGGGAAGACCCGTACCTATACAGAGTATGTGCAGATGGGTTGCTAAGAAGATGTGTCCCTAGAGTTGAAGGTTCTAAGATCATAGAAAAGTGTCACTCATCTCCATACGGAGGACACTATGGTGTGTTCCGTTCTCAAGCAAAAATCTGGCAGAGTAGATTCTTTTGGTCTACATTGTATGAAGATACAAAAGAGTTCATTCGCAAGTGTTGGAGATGCCAGAAACATGGAGGGATCACTTCCCGCAATGCCATGCCCCTTACATATAATCTTCAAGTGGAACTTTTTGATGTATGGGGCATTGACTACATGGGGCCTTTTCCAAAATCCTATGATTGCGAGTACATCTTGGTGGCCGTTGACTATGTATCAAAATGGGTAGAAGCTATACCACGCCGAGCAGCAGATGAAAAGAATGCCAGAATAATGTTCCATGAGGTAATCTTTCCTTGTTTCGGAACTCCTCGGATGGTGATAGGTGACAGAGGATCTCACTTCATTGATAAGACCTTCCATCACTTCCTAAGAGAACTCGGCGTGAACCACAACATAGCTACTCCATACCACCCTCAAACCAGTGGCCAGGTAGAAACTTTAAGTAAGCAAATCAAGAATATCCTCTAGAAGACTATACTAGAAATGGGGACTGGAAGGAAGAACAAGCTACCTGAGGCACTTAGGGCATATCGGACGACATACAAGACACCCATCGACATGTCACCATATCAACTTGTCTATGGAAAAACTTGCCATTTACCTATTGAGATGGAACATCGGGCACACTGAGTCATCAGAAAGTGGAATATGGATCTCCAGAAATCTGGGATCCAAAGAAAAATACAAATATCAGAGCTGGAAAAATGGAGAGACAAGGCTTACAATAGTGCCAAGATCTACAAGGAGGCATGACAAGAGGATCCAGTCTAAGGAGTTCAATGCAGGAGACAAGGTACTACTTTTCAATTCGAGGGTAAAGCTATACGGATGTGGAAAGCTGAAGAGCAAATGGGATGGACCGTACACCATCATCGACACATTTTTTGATGGAGCGATCACACTGCAAGATGACATAGGTAACCTTTTTAAGGTAATGGCCATCACTTAAAGCTTTTTCATTCTAGTGAAGATTTAGATAAGGAAATAGACACGGTCACATTAATTGACTTAAATATACTCAATTAGCCTTTTACAAGGTTTTTATTAGAACCAATAGGCCTAACCCATCTCTGGACCTTACCCCTTGCTGGCCCAACTCACCCAAGAAACAGGGGGGCAAACAGGACCCAACCCTGTTTGGCCGAACACCCCTGTTCAGCCAAACAGGGGGCGGTGCCACCACCCCCTGCTTCCTCGAGCGCATTAACCTAACCTACTCTGACCCTTCTTGACACATAAGCCTCATCCCTTCACAACGGAGAGTCAATAAAGACGGAGTTTTTCCTCGATACAGAGCAGATCCAGAAACAAAACTCCATCTTCCTCCTTTGGCCTCTCCACCTCCAAGCACCTTAGCCATGGCCGACAAAAGCTTGGTCCCCACACCAGCTCCACTTCATCCTTTGACCTCGACGGAATCCCCACTCTAGCGAACCTTGCTGTCCTAGCCATCTCTGTGGCTCCTCTAGCAATCCTGCCGTCAGAGGAAGGCACTAGAGGGCGTAGCCCTACACCTACCCGCGCAACCACGTGATCCTATTCCCTCGGTGCACTCAGACCATGAAGGCCCGTGTGATGACTCCAACAAAGAGGCGGGTAGCTACCCGTCTTTTCAAGGAGAACATCGTTGGGCCATCCTTGAAGCCTGGCGAGCGACACGTGGAGACGCTGCACAACTAGTGGGGAGACGACGTCTACTACCGCTACGAGCAGGATGGCCTGGATGACTCCCCACACCAGAGACGATTACAGGTCCAAGGAGTTAGAAGAGGCCGTGGGAAAGGACCCATGCTGCATCTCACCTCGTCTAAGAGGAGGGAGATGGCGGAGTCAATCGACTCCTCCCCGTCCAAGCGGAGCACGAGGGTAACCCCGAACAAGAAGATGGCAGGGCAGCAGCAAGACAACAGGACTAGGTCCCCCTACAAGGGACCCATGGTTGTCCAACTAGCACTAGAAGTGGAGAAACTCCACCAGGAAAACAAAGTGCTAGTTGAGAAACTGGTGGAAGAGCGTATTAGGAGAGAGGAGATGAAAGACACCATTGACTCTCTCAAAGAAACCTTAGAGACCATCCGTTGTGGCAGGAACGCTAATATAAAGCGCATTTGTGTCAAGATAGGGAAGCCAGAATTCCACTATGGCAAATGACTTTGCTTCCCTATCATAGATCTAGGAAATAAAGTAGGCGCTTAGTTTAGTTTCCCTTCATTTATTTATTCCATTAATGTAATCAGCGCCTATTAGTTTGCTTTATCAATGAATAGATGACTCACCTAGCCCATAAAGCGGGTAGAGTCCCTTTGCATTTTACTTTTCTTTGTTTTTGTGTCAATAAAAGAGCAGGAAAGAAAACAAGTGTGGGGGAGATCCTCGGGACTTCTGACATGAACAAAAATTCCACACGATGAAAAATACGTCATACATCATCGCACTGAGCTGCACACCAAAGTGGGGCCCACTTGGCAACCAGGGGTGTTCGGCCGAACATGCCTTGGTTCCGGTCAGCCCCTATTTTCTCCGGCGTGATGGTTTGCGCATCTTATCCCTCAATCTCCCTATTAGGTGTTTTGATTTAATTTTCTGGGAATTAAAATGATAAAATCAATCAAGAAAATCAAAATCAACCCTGATGATGTCTCCATTTATATTGAAATTTTACTTAGTTGGCATGCATCCTCTTTATTACTTATTACTATACCATTGCTAGTGGAAAATATTTATTAGGACCGCATGTTACCTGAGTTATTGACTAGTGTGATATGATTTGATAATGTGATTCTTGCTCTCTTTGCATAAAGTACTATGGATTTATTTTGAAAATTTAAATTTTAGTGCTTACTCCTCAACGATAAAAAGTGAAATCCTACCAGAGCCAAATAGATTTTATTGAATATCCTATACATTTGCTACTTGTGACTTTGTTGAACTTTGTTAAATTCTTGACCCTTGTGAGTTGCTTATTATGAATTATTGATCAAGTTTATGTGCACACCAATTTTGTTAAAGACTTCTAATCTGGAAGTTAGCATTACCACCATCATTCCATCCATCCAAGCAAATACTCAATGAAATTCCTGGTTATGATTCTCTCTCATTTAATCTTTTAGAAGTCATGGCCATCAAAATTAAAATAAAATCCTTGCTCCCAATCAAGAGCATGATGGAAAAAAAGAGAAAGAAATAGCCATGCCCAAGATCACTCAAAGAAAGAGAGAATCTACATGTAAAGGAGTATACATTCATTTCCACTATCCAGTCCATAGAGTGTGCACATACTTGATTATTGATTCATGATTTGTTTTCTTCTTGGATCTAATTTTTGACTCAGTAAAATATGAAGCACAAGTATGCTCCTTTCTTTATTTCCTACCCTGAGCTCCACAAAAGCCAAAATTAGTTGTAGGAATAGAAAGAGGCAAAAGCAAAAAAGCCTTGGTGAGGATCCACTTACACAAATATTGAGTGATTTGAGAGAATCGCTTGAGGAGTATAGCCTACATTTATTGTTCAAAATCTTACACACACCTGAGTACTTAGCAAAGGAACTCAAGAAGATCAATGTCTGCACGATTCCACTCTTCAATTGCCTCGGGTAATGTGGTAGACACTGCAAATCCTCTGCTAAAGGTATGATTTGGAATAATTTGCATGCTAGCATCATACTATTTGGAAACCATGATCCACCTTAGTCTTTTTAATTTCCTTTACTCGAGGACGAGCAAAGGCTAGCAAAGGCTAAGTGTGGGGGAGTTTGTTTACGATCACTAAATGCCTAATATAGACCGTCAATTTATCTGCATAAAAGCTATAAAGTGAACAATCAACATAGTGGTAGGAGTTTATTACTAACAAGTTCCACAAGTGTTGGTAAATATGTGCTGCATGTAATTATTCCATAGAATTCATAGGAAATCCACATCATCAAGGGAGAAAACACGCTTTCGGCCAATCAGAGCCAAGCACGGGGATCTAGTGGCCCACTTCTAGAAAGAAACTAACATAACCAAAGACCCTACGGTGTTAGATAAGAAGAGGGGCCACCCACGAGGCAACCAGAGGAGGAAGGACCCACTGGGCCCTACCCCCTGTTCGGCCGAACAGGGGTGTTCGGCCGAAGGTGGGCTGAGCCCAGTGGGGCCCATCTTCTGAGGTCGGTTCTCCAGCGCCTTTCTTATGTCGGTTACCCCCCTTAGGGCGGAGTTACTGACCCTGGAACCGCCATTTAGTGCTATAAAAGGAAGGGAAGGGCTTCACTCTCACAACACTTCAAAATAGAATTAGTACTTCATTTCCAAAAGGCTCAATGTTGCCAAAGCGTTTAGAAAATAGGAAGAGAGTGAGGAGGAGTCTAGGAGAGGAGGTTCCGGCCTATCCAACCTCTTCTTCGTGCTTGTACCTCGACGGATGCTTGCCTTTTTAAGTAAGTCTTCATGATTCTTTTTTGGTTATTAGTTTTCCTTTTTAAGTAAGTTTTAGTACTTAGTTGCTTTGCTCGCTCAACGCTCTATTTAATTGGAGACCTTAGTCTTGGTCCATTGTATATAGAGATTAAGGGAGTAATCAAAAGCATAGACGTGGTGTATACGCTGTAGGTTGCCTTTGTTTATCGCGTAGTCCACAGATTGCTAGAGGTAGGCAGTAGGTGCTGACAGCCCTATTTGTCCTTTAAATTCCTCCACGTTCGTCTATGCTGTAGGCTCTTGGCCGGAATCACACTGTGGATATAGGGGAAAACTGGATGCCCAATGCAAGCAGCTTAGTGTCAACTTACTCTGATTTGAACTCTTTTACCAGTCAGAATCCTCTTTACCCGAGCCATAGTTATCTTGGTGTCCTTGGATGATTAGAATAGAAGATTAGCACACACATTCCCTGTGAATTCGATACCCTTGGAATACTCCAGAGGTGAAGTTCTACATCAGTATTCTCCGTGCGCTTGCAGACTCATCTGTATTCATTAAAAATACCAACAACCTGCTGAAGATTTGAAGAAGAGAAAGTATTGCTAGTGGCATAATTTGCCGTCTTATCACACTTATGGATGCAAGGTGTTTAGGAGACAGATTTAGTCGGCGATTGAGCAGGGCAAACTAAAGTTCACCAAGGGTACTATCAAGATTGATGGACATCCGTTCCCTGTAAATGTTAACAAGGCTGGTATCGACAACATGGAGGCATTCATTATCCTATGTCAGAAGAAGAGAGATAGGGAAGTAAAAGAATCACAGTTTGATCTACATTGGGAATGCCCATTCTTCCAATATTGCTGGGATCATAACATGAAGTTGCCTATGATCGACAATTGTCCTGGTTGCAGTAGACGCACATATGAAATGTATCGAGAAGTACCAGGGGGTCATCGACACCAACATCAGCGAGGCAAGCAAGGTCAGTCCATGATGGATACAACGAGGATGCGCTACATACAGATAAGGGCTGGTCGGTGTTATTATGATGAGGATGATGATCAACCGCCCAAGAAAGTGTGGAGGCTAAAAGTGCAGTCACAGGTGCAGATACCTGGTGCTACAGTAGGCATGGTGATGATGCTCCGATAAGAATTTATGGCTTCAGAAGAAGAGTTGTTTGCTGATAAAGATGAGGCACCTTAGCTAGTATTTGATATATAACAAGCAGTGTTTGATAAACCAGATAAAGCTAAACATTGACACTTGAAGGCTTTGTACTTAAAAGGTTTCGTCAATGGGATGCCGATGGGAAAGATGATGGTTGATGAAGGTGCTGCAGTCAACATTATGCCAATCACCGCTGCTAGGAAGTTGGGTAAGACCGAGGAAGACTTGATTGACACTAACATGATCTTGAGAGATTACGGTGGTCGCACTGCAGCAGCTAAAGGAGTTTTGAATGTGGAGCTTACAATCAACAGTAAAACTTTGCTGGTTACTTTCTTTGTTATTGATGGAAAGGGAACCTACAGCTTGTTGTTGGGACGTGGCTGGATACATGCTAACTGTTGTATACCATCAACTATACACCAATCTCTTGTCCAGTGGATCAATGATCAAGTTGAGGTGGTCCCGGCTGATGAAACCGTCAATGTTGCATCATCCGATTTAGCACCGTGGCATGTAGATGGCATGGAGTGCCTATATGTGGCAAGGTTTGGGATGGAGATTATTTCAAGATTACAACACAGGGTCTTGAGGTGGTGGACCGGTCAAATTCAAAGTTGTTTCTTTGACAGGCACCCCAATGGATTTTGTAGAGGATGGCAAGTTATGGAAAGGATTTATGTCGAATGATGAGTTACAAGAAGTCAATATAGTGGATGGCGATAAGCCGAGGTCGACATTTATTAGTAAGAAATTAGATGAAGATTTTAAAGTTGAATTAATAAAATTATTGAAAGAGTATCGGGATTGTTTTTCTTGGGATTGTTCTGAGATGCCCAGTCTTAGCTGATCCAGTGTTGACCATTGGATCCCTACTAAACCTGGATATCGTCCGTACAAGCAACCACCAAGAAGTGTAGATCCAAATATTTATGATGAGATCAAGGCTGAGATTACTAGATTATATGATGCCAAGTTCATCAGGCCTTGCCGATATCCAGAATGGGTTTCTAACATTGTGCCTGTGTTTAAACATAATGGGCAGCTAAGGGTGTGCATTGATTTTTGACCATTAAACAAGGTTACTCCTAAAGATGATTACCCAATGCCGATAGCGGATCTTCTGGTTGATGCAGCAGCTAGACACAAGATTGTTAGTTTCCTGGATGGCAATGCTGGCTACAACCAAACTTTTATGGTAGAAGAAGACATACCGATGACTACTGTCATGTGTCCTGGGGCTATAGGATTATATGAATGGGTCGTTATGACATTTGGGTTGAATAATGCTAGAGCCACGTATCAGAGAGCTATGAATTATACATTCCATGATCTGATTGGCGGGTAAGTGGAGATTTATATTGATGATGTGGTAGTTAAATCCAGGAGAGTAGAAGATCACATAACCGATTTGCGAGAAGCACTTGAGAGAACCAGGAGGTATGGTTTAATGATGAATCCTAAGAAGTGTGCTTTCGGCATGTCTGCTGGCCAGTTTCTAGGCTTTATTGTGCATGAGAGGGAACTGAAATTGGCCCGAAGAGTATCAAAGCTATCAACAACATCAAACCTCCTGTTAACAAGACAGAGTTACAATCTTTGATTGGCAAAGTCAATTGCATAAGAAGATTTATCTTGAACTTGTAAGGGCGGCTTGATGTGTTTACTCCATTGCTAAAGTTGAAGGCTGATCAGAAATTTGTATGGGAACTAGAACATCAGAAGGCTTTAGATGATATTAAAAATTATCTGATCTCACCTCCTGTATTGGTGCCACCAAGAGATGGATTGCCCTTTAAGCTATATCTCGCGATAGACAAAAAGTCAATCAGATCGACTTTGATTAAAGAGCAGGATGGAAAGGAAAGGGTCGTGTTTTATTTGAGTCGATGATTGATTGATGCTAAAACTAGGTACACTGAGATTGAAAGATTGTGTTTATGTTTATATTTCTCATGTGTGAAGTTGAGACATTATTTGTTATCGATCGAGTGCGTGGTGGTGTGCAAAGCCGATGTCATCAAGTATATGCTATCGGCTCTGATTTTGAAGGGTTGGATTGGAAAATGGATGCTAGCATTGGCCGAATATGATTTAGCTTATGAATCTGCTAAAGAAGTCAAGGGTCAAGTTCTGGCTGATCTAGTAGTTGAGCATTGTGGTTCGAATGTCTCGATGGTAGAGCTGATGCCTTGGTTATTGTTTTTTGGTAGTTTTGTATACAAGAATGGGTGTGGCATTGGACTAGTCATTATATCACCTCGGGGGACAAGATTTGAATTTGCGTTTACTATGGAGGCATCGACCAACAATCAAGTTGAGTATAGAGCTGTTCTTAAGGGATTGCAGATTTTGAGAGAAGCTGGAGTCAATTTCGTTGAAGTCATTGGAGATTCATTATTGATACTCGGGTAGTTAGCAGGAGATTTTGAATGCAAAGATGATATATTGAGACTATTTTATGATGAGTGTTAGGATGTGATACAACACTTCAGGGCAGTAAAATTCAAGCATGTCCCGAGGGAGCAGAAAATGGAATCAAATGATTTGGTAGA
The DNA here is from genome assembly GCA_030378355.1 of Eleusine indica. Lineage (NCBI taxonomy): Eukaryota > Viridiplantae > Streptophyta > Magnoliopsida > Poales > Poaceae > Eleusine > Eleusine indica. Next base: position 57,013,529 of record CM059494.1, read on the forward strand.
CAAGGCATCTGACTACTACTTGGGCCAGCTATTTGAACCCTTGGTGTCCAGTTTTTGCTGTTTTTGGGTGTTCTCGACGTTCAACCCAGTTAGCATGATGACATCCATGAGGGAAGGAGCCATAGGCCCCTGACTGAACAGGAAAGCATTCAGAGCGTCAGACTAGAAGTAGGAGGCTGCAGCTAATATAGGCTCATTTTTTGCCATGTTGACAAGAGACAATGGCAGTGCCTCATCTATTTGGACATCGAGAAGGGTGGCAGCGCGAGAGTTTGTGACCCTATGGTACCAGTTCCTCCAACCCAGTATTTCTGATGTCCATGATCTAAAAACTCCTTTTCAAGGTTCAAGGGTGGCCAGGGTGGATTTGAATGGGATTCTATTAGTTTCATAATTAATGAAATCCATGGAGCCAGTATCGTTCCTTGGGCCAAGGTAAAAGTGATGTTGCTCAATAGCGGATGGGATGCAAATCTAATTCTTGAGTTCCTACTAAAAGCCAAAAAAATAAAGCTATGATTAAAAGCAGTGACACGAGCAGTGGAAATAAAGCCAGATGCTATTGGAAATTAAGGTTGGCTGCTATAGTGTATATGAAGGATGAATAGTAAACAAGAACATGGCAGATTGAATCTATGGCTAAAGATAAACCCTCAAGATAGAGGAAAGCAGAAAAGGGAGTTACCTCGGGAACGTTCTATAGGGTCGCCATCGCCGAGGTTGAGGCCGACAGTTCTTGCTCATTGGAGGCGAAGCCATCTGGAAGAAGAGTGCGCCGGCAAGGCAAGAGGGAGAAGAAGATGAAGAGGCTTGGGCTTGGGTGAAAATGAGGGAAGGAAGAAGATGCATTTGTAAGGACAGGACACCAGTAGGTTGCAATAAAGGTGCAAGGTAAACAAGAAAGTAAAATCCGGTGCATAAAGATTTCATACCTTGGACTCGGAGGGCTTGTGTTGGCACCGGAATTTGGACTGGGCCCAATAGTCAAAGGCGTTTACGCTGATTCAGTTGAGTTAAAGAAGCCTAACAGCCGAAGAGGATCAAGTGGGCCCACCAGAGGCTATTTTATCTTTTCTGTTTTAGGTAGATTGTGTTTAGGAATAAATCAAGTCGGTTTGTTTGCTTACATGAGGCTATAAATATGTAATAGGGTCTCGAAAAAAAGGATTAACACATTCGTTCAATACAACTCGGCGCATCGCCACCTTTTCCTACTCGACGAAATCCTCGTCTCACGCGGGCAGCATCGGCTCCGATCTCGGCGAGAGAGTTGGATTAGTCACCCTCGGTAATCTCATCGACTTTAACTAGTACTTTCTCATTAATTTGATATTCTAGTTGTTATCTTTGGGATTGCTAGTTTTCCGGTAATTAGTTTTTTTTCGAGTTTTTTATATCAACTTTGAGTTGTAGTACTGTCTTGGTTAGGTCTGATCTATTGTGATTTTTAGGAGATCTGTTATTCAAGTCATTCTATCAATTTTACATATAATTAGAACGTACCTAGGACTATTTGCTTTGTTTAGGCACTGTCTCGATTAAGTTCGATTTGCTTGAACCAGCAAGGCTATATCGACCTTGACCTCTCGCTGAGTCGATAGAACTAGGTTCGATCCGATTGTGGGTAAAGTCGATACGATTCTATCGGGACCAATAGCCGATAGGTTGTCATGGTTCGATCGACTTCAGAATACTTTGCTTGTTATTATCATACTTTTAGAAGTCGATCGCCCCTTCCATTTGATAGGATTAGATATGTTATTTTAAGGCATATTTGCAATACTAGCTATTAGATCTATCGACTGAGCAAGTCTTAGTATGTCCAATTTTAGATCTATCGACTTTGCTCTATCGACATAGTACTTGTCGGTGCTATTTTTGCAGTATTTAATATTCATTGATTAGGTTGCCGATAAGTCGATATAATCAGCCGATTAATTTATTTATCATTATTATTTGCTCTTTTTAGTCATCGGCTGGTTTTCATGAATAGTGACTATCGGCTTTTCTCATCAGCCTGTCTGGGGTAGGTGACCTAGGAAATTCGACCGTTTGCTCTCCTTGTTGATTTGCAGGGAAAATCGACTCACATGCCTCGGTTTTCGTATTGAGCCTGCACTGGAGTAAAGTGAATCTCCCAGGTCACGCGTGCAGATTTTTGAGTCAAATACGCCACCTTTTTTTTAAAGGGGTAAAGATGCATAAGTCAGAATAACGCCCTTTTCCTTGATATATTATAATAATAGACAAGCACCAACTCAAAAAATATCAACATAACAAATACAATGAATAAAAGTTTTCTTTGTGATTAAAATACAATGAATACAAAGTGTTAGCATATACAAAAGAAAGATTCAAGTGATTTGTGAATAAAATAATATTGCTGATTCATCAGGGACGCACTCCTGCCTAATAGATCATTGTTGGAGTTTGCTAAGTCACACCACATAAATCACCTCTGACAATGATGTCAGAAATGATCTATTGATGTACCTCAATGTCAATTAGGCAATCCGCAAGCGCACGGATAATACCAATGTAGCATTCCACCATCGGATCATTCCAATAGTTGTCATTTATGGTTCTCCCAAGGGAAGGCGGCAGTTTAAGAGATAGCATGTTCATAACCATATAACTAATAATATACCAAGGTATAAACAGTGGCAATGATAATAGAGATGGGTAGGTGACGCACAGAACAATCCAACCTAACATTAACACAAAGCCTAGGTTAAGTGGGTTAAAGAGGAGTCAAGCTAGATCCGTATGTACTTCCATATTTCTGTCTATTGGTTAGATACAACACATACAAGCCTAAGTCCTATGTTGAACCGAAGCAAGAAGGATTGGGAGAAAGCACACTTCCGAACAATCAGAGCGCATCACAAGGATCCATGGGCCCATAAACAGAGCAAATCGACATACTGGAAGGCCTAACACATGGAGGGTCAAATAGGGATAGTAAGTCAATGTCCCGGAGAAGGCTGGGACCGAGTGGCGGCAGTTGATGTTTAGCTGAACAACATTGAGGCCCACTGGACCCAGTCCTGCTCAGGCAGTCTCCCACCACCTTTCCAAGGTCGGTTCCCAAGCTTAGGGCGGGAGTTACCAACTTTGGGCCCCTATGTAAGAAGGGGAGTGCCTCCACTCTCCAGACAGTTCAAGATTAGAGTTCAGTGCTTCATTTCCTTAAGTCTTCGTGATTCCTTTCTTGGTATTTCAGTTTCCTTTTAAGTAAGTTTTATACTCAGTTGCTTTGCTCGCTCAGTGCTCTATTTAATTTGAGGCCTTAGTCTTATATCATCATAGCTAGAGATTAAGGGAGTAATTGAAAACATAGACGTTGTGTCTAGGCTGTAGGTTATCTTTGTTTATCGCGTTGTCCACGGATTGCTTGAGGTAGGCAGTAGGTGATGATAGCCCTATCTGTCCTTTGAAATCCTTCATGTTCGGCTACACAGTAGGTTCTTGGCCGGAATCGCATTGTGTATCCAGGGGAAAACCAGATGCCCAATACAAGCAACCTAGTAGTACTCTTATCTTAATTAAGACCTTATAACTATTAACAATCCTCTCTACCCAAAGCCACATTTATCTCGGTGTCCTTGGTCAAACTAGAACAGAAGATTAGACACACACGTTCCCTGTGGATTTAATGCCTTGGAATACTCCTTGGTGAAAGCTACTTCGATATCCGTGCACTTCCGGATTTATTCTGTTGTCATTAAAATACCCAACAAGCCTTTTCTAGCGTCCTTGCCGGGGAACGGTTGTTGTTTGATCCTCGAACTTAGTTCGCCCTTGTATCATTTTATTTCACTTTATTTATTTCTCATCTCTCTCCAATGGAGCAACCTACAATTCAAAACCTTTCTGCTCCAAAGGGCGAGTTCTTCGAGTCGCCGCTTTTAGCGGACCCAATTCACTCATTTGGCTTTGAACTCCGCCTTGGCTTTATAGCCATGGTTCGGGAACAATCCTTCTCGGGTTTCAATGGTGAAAACCAATTCCATCATTTGCGAGAGTTTGAGCATTTGTGTTCATGCCTATCGATCAAAGGCAAGACTCAAGACACTCTCAAGTGGAAATTGTTTCCATTTTCCCTCATGGAGAATGCGAAACAATGATACACTCATTTCGTTGTGAGTATGAATGGTGATTAGAAAGTACTCCAAGATAAATTTTGTCTCATGCTCTATCCTACATCACGTATCGTCTCTCTATGAAGAGAGACTATCGACTTTCGTCAAAGCGAGAAGGAATCCATAGGTGCAGCGTGGGCTAGGTTTTCCTTGTTAACCACTTTCAGCCCTGACTTGTATGTGTCTGACCATGTGTTGTTGCAACATTTTTGTTTGGGTTTAAGAAAGGGGTCTGCCCTATATCTTGACGTCACCGCTGGAGGTTCGTTCGTCCACAAGACGCCTGCAGGAGGAAGAGCTATTTGTTGACATTTCTTAGCGTCGCTACTAAGTTGCCTTAGCAACAAAGTCAGAAATGTTTGTTGGTAATATCTTTAATGAATGCAGAGAGTCCGCAAGCCCACGACGAATACCATTGTAGCATTTCACCGAGAAGTATTCAAGGTATCATATTTATTTTATCCCAAAGGAAGGCAGTGATTTGATTAGAGTAATTACCATGTTCTTAACCAAGCATAATGGATTATGAGACAAAGTCCTCACAGGGGTAAGGATAAAGATAATTATGGGTAGTGGACACACAAATAGCGTACTGAAGATAAATAAATACTAGTCTAGTGGAGAAGGACAAAGAAAGAGCTAAGTTCCTATGTTGCTTTTATATGGTTATATAGTCTACATTATATACTATTATACAGATACATAAGCAATGCAAGACAATCAAATCATCACACTATGGGCATCCGGTTTTATATAGTTATATAGTCTACATTATATATTATTATATAGATACATAAGCAATGCAAGACAATCAAATCATCACACCCTGGGCATCTGGTTTTCCCCTACATCTATAGTATGATTCCAGACAAGAGCCTCTTGTATAGCCGAACGTGGGGGATTTCAATGGACAGATAGGGTTGTCACCACCTACTACCTACGCTAATCAATCCATGGGCTACACGATAAATAATGCATTCTATCGATCTAAGCACCACATTTACATCTCTAGAACAATACCCCTAATTCCCTAGTGATGGATCAGAAAAGGAGTAATCACATTGAAGTAAACACTAAGCACGTGGAAAAGATCAGTCAAACATTAGTTATGCATCACTATAATGATATAAAGACTATAGTAGGGGCTTATGCCTAAAATGGTAGTATAGTTGAAAGGATTGAGTGACCGAGAAAGGGAGGGGGGTGAATCGGGAAGCAAACTATATACCTAATTTGCCAAATACTAAAAGCCGACCACTCAAACAACTCCTACACAATTCTACTGGTGATCACACTAACAAGATAATCCTATGAAAGGAAAGTCAACCTAAGCATACTAGTGGATCACACACGAGGCACACAACTCCTATGAAAGCTAGTAAACAAAAAACACGCGGAAGCACACAACAAGCTAGCAAGGAAGCCTACTCATGCAAAGCTACCAGATCACCAAGTTCAAGATAAGCACACAAGCATGAGTAGCATGATATATAAATGCGGAAAGTGAAGCATCATAGTAAGGAGTAGAGTAAGAGATGGCTCATGATTTTTTTCCAAGGTCTCGGAAGGATGGCACCTTCCCCTACTCCTTGTTGAATCACTCTCGCCAGAGTTTCGGTCCCTCCCGTCACCAATGACGAGTTCTCGCCCACGGGCCCGCAATCACTCCTGGAGTGAAGACATGGTGCGCGTCACCGCTACCACCAAGGCACATGCTCGCCTCCCTTGAGAACTTGCCGGGACTCCCCGAGCCGACACGAGCGCTTACTAGCGATGCCTCTTTCACCGGCGGGCTGAAACCATGTACAAACGTGTGGCAGCCTTCATATCCGATCACGATAGGCTCGATCACCGACACCTAACCGGTATAGGTCTCACCATAGACCAAGAGTAACAACCTAGATCACACCCTCAAGGACACCCTAGCCCTAGATGTGCATATACACTCTTGTTACTCTCACTAGCACTCTCAAAATATGCAATATCTCCTCCTAGTACTCCTCTCTTTTCCTCTTGGCTCTCACCAAATGCTCCAAGCAATTCCACTGGCCAAGAGTGGTCTCCAAGACCCTAGCAATGAAGTTATATAGGCTTTCAACCTCGAACTAGCCGTTGCTCTACGAAGTCAACTTTTTGGGCCAACTGGTCGGACTGTCCGGTCACTGCCAGACCGGACCGTCCGGTCTCCACAAATGGGCTCCTCCATAGCCATTTGCTCTCTTCTCGCTCATCAATTCTAGAGAGCACCATTTCTGCGTCCTCTGTGCTCTGCGCCTCCTTGATACAAACCGGACCATTCGGTCTGTAGACCGGACCGTTCGGTCTCTGCTGATCTTTGCGCAGACAGGTTCCTTGTAGACTCCTCTCTGATCTCCTAGTGATCGTACAATTCGGTTTTCACTGACCCCTCTGTCCGGTCACTATGTTCAGAAGCTAAAACTCCTCATCCTCGCTTGACTTCGTTTCTTGGCTTCTCCGAACAACTCCTTGGCTTTTCCACTGTCATCTAGTGCCTGTGATTTCACTGAGCATCCATGCACATCACCGACTAGACATGACCTAAGAGAAATGACCTAGACCCCCTTGATAGTCCAGTTTTTCGTATGGACTCAAAGCCCTAACAACTAGACATGTGTTCCCAATACTTGCACCATAGCTTGTACTTAGCCTTGATCCATCTCCATCAACCCTTGGACTCCATCAAGCTTATCAAACCTCCATGCTTGTGGTCATTGTCATCCATCGCCAAGGCAACCGTCTACAATCATCATAGAGTAAAAAGGTTTCCTACACTCACAACACTGGTGTAGGCATTAGTCATATTTCATGTGTGTCATTCATCACCAAAACATCATACCTTGGGGTGACCTCAATGGTCATGATCGATACAATCTCCCCCTTTTTGGTGATAGATGACAACCACTAGTTATGATGATCCAAAACGGACGAGCAACAAGGAACCAAAGAAAAGAAAGGATTGAAAGGATTACCTTCGTCCTCACCTTAGAAGTAGTCTCCCCCCTTGGAATGTGCTAGGTGTTGAGAGAGAACTACTCAATCATGCAGCGCACTTGATATCGATCTTGAGTTGAATTTTGTGCCTGGCTTGGTGTCGTGGTTGATGATCTTGTTGAAGTAGGCACACACCAAAGACGTAGATGTTCATGTCGGTGTAGATGTTCATTGTTGTTGTAGACATGCACCGTTGTTGTGTAGATGTTCATCTTGATATGATCTTCATGTGTAGTTCAAGTGAACATGCACCATTGTCTTGATCATCTTTATTTGTTCTTCATGTTCTCCTCTTTATCACTTCATAACTTCCTTGTATCTTCTTGTTCTTCTCCTCTTCTTGATGGTTGGTCTTCATGTTCTTCTCCATCTTTCTTTCTCTCCCTCTTGTTCTTCTCCCCCTTTGTGTTATCAATCTAGACTTGACTTTTGGATCTTCATGTTCCTTCTCCCCCTTTGTCACCTATCACCAAAAACCACAAACAAAACACAAGAGAACCAAGGAGCAAATAATAAATGGCAAGAGTTAGGAAACTCTCCCTTTCATGGTGCTCCTCCTTGGTCACGATGGTGTGTCACCATAGCTCCCCCTACACACATGACTCAACAAAATGTTTCCTTAGGGATGCAATGGTTAGTCATTAGTGTGTTGGGAATGTATGAGTTACTTGTCTTTGAGCCGCATGAGTAGATTTAACCTCGGAGCTCATTTGAACATGACTCAATGGACATGAAGCACAAAGATCACTATGTGATCATCTAGAGGTTCATATACTTACATTGTAAATAAGCAACTCCTCCTAGAAACATGCTTGAAAGCATGTAAGGTATCATGATGCAAAATGCATGAATGCAAAGAGTGCAAATTCAAATGCAACAAGTATACAAATGCATGATGCGATGCTAAGAGAAAGAGAGAGAAAGGCTACAAACCAAAGTGCCAACGACGAGTTGTTCCCTTCTCGAGCTTACTCACAATGGACCATTCTTCAAAGCCTTGGGCACACCATGAACCTCCTTCCCAAGCTTAACCCATGTCCATTGCTATCTCAAGGAGGTTCGAAGTTGACCTACAAGCAAAAAGAAACAAGCACTAGACAAGGGAACAAACAACAAAACAAACAAACAAAAGCTATACATATTTACAAAGGACAAGCTCAACGGTTACTCATGTGAAGTTAGAGAGGTCGAGAACGTTGAGTTCTCCCCTTAACTTGTTGAATGTCTTCTCGTCAAGTGGCTTGGTGTATATCAACCATTGTTCATGAGTTCGCACACTCACCAAGTCGATGTCCTTCTTCTCAACATGGTCTCATATGAAATGATGCTTGACTTGAATATGCTTTGCATGACCATGATCTCCAGTTTTGAGAGCCATTTTGTTTGGCGCTTCACAATCATAATATAATGACATTTGGATGAAGTTGAGGCCATAATCTGAGATAGTTTGCCTCATGAAAAGAAGTTGTGCACAACAAGCTCCCGTCGTCATATACTCCGCTTTGGCTGTAGATAGAGCCACCGAGTTTTGCTTCTTTGAGATCCAAGATACAAGAGATCTTCCAAGAAATTGGCAACCTCCCGATGTATTCTTTCGATTCACTTTGCATCCTGTGAAGTCTGAATCCAAATACCCAAGTAACTCAAAGATTGTTCCTCTAGGATACCATAATCCCATGATAGGTGCGTACTTGAGGTATCTAAGAATCCTCTTCACGGCCTTCAAGTGTGACTCCTTTAGATTTGCTTGATAGTGTGTACATAAGCACAAACTAAACATAATGTCCAGTCTTGAGGCGATGAGATAGAGCAAGGACCCAATCATTGATCTATAGAGCTTGGGGTTCACCGGTTTACCCTTTGCATCATCATCCAAGGGTTTGCTTGTCGCCATAGGTGTGTGCAAAGGCTTGCAACTCTCCATGTTGAATCTCTTGAGAAGATCCTTGGTATACTTCTCTTGATGGATAAAGTTCCCTTCTCTCAATTGTTTGACTTGAAAACCAAGGAACACATACAACTCTCCAATCATTGACATTTGAAATTCCCTAGCCATCATCTCTCGGAACTCTTCATTGAACTTCTCATTGGTTGACCCATAGGTGATATCATCTACATAGATTTGGCACACAAAGAGGTCCTTCCCAATATGCCTTGTAAGCAAGGTGCTGTCAATGCTTCTAATGGTGAATCCATTCTTGAGTAGAAACTTACTCAAGTGTTCTTACCATGCCCTTGGAGCTTGCTTGAGACCATAGAGAGCTTTCTTCAACTTGTACACATGTCTTGAACGCTTAGGGTCCTCAAACCCTAGAGGTTGTTCCACATATACTTTCTCATTGATCTCTCCATTCAAGAAGGCACTTTTCACATCCATTTGATAGAGCTTGAAGCCATTGTGTGATGCATAAGCAAGAAAGATCCGAATTGCATCAAGACAAGCCACTAGAGAAAATGTTTCTTCAAAGTCAATGCCTACCACTTGAGAATATCCCTTAGACATTAGACGAGCCTTGTTCTTGACAATGACCCCTTTCTCATCTTGTTTGTTCTTGAAGACCCACTTGGTGCCAACAACATTATGATTCTTGGGTCTCTCAACACGTTTCCACACTTTGCACCTCTTGAAGTTGTCCAATTCTTCTTGAATAGCCATTACCCATTTGTGATCATCCATAGCTTCATCAATGGTAGTGGGCTCAATCATAGAGACAAAGGAGAAGTTCTCAATTGCAACATTTGCCTCATCAAGATTTTCTTCTTCACTCACATAGTTGGGATTGTATTGATTCCTCTTTGTCCTAACTCCTTGAGATGGACTCCTAATAATCAAGTCACGTGAATGATCCTTGTTTGTAGCTTTGGGTCTAGGAAGAGGTTCTTATTGAGTGGGAGGAGGTCTAGGTTAAATATCTTGTCCATCATGGATTGTTTGCTCTCTAGAGATATGAGTGTCTTGGATTCTTAGTGACGTAGGGGAATCACTCATATGCTTTCTTCTTTTGGAACTAGAGCTTGGATTGGATGACGGGGTGTCATGTGAAGAGCTTGGAGAGGTGGCTCGAGATGAAGTATGTGAGCAGGCTTGTGGCTCACTTGTCACTTGGGTTTCCTCTTGAGTAGGTGGATGCACTCTCAATGAATCTTGGGAGGAGCTAGTGGGTTTGTTAATGGCATCTTGGGATGGTTCTTGCACCTTGGAGGATGAGGTTGGTTGACGTGGTGGAGTAGAGGGCTCACCAATATCATCATCATTGGCCTCATGGGGGTAAAACCTCACCCACGTACATGTTCCTCAAAGCTTCCCTCATGGGTTCATCTCCAATGTTCACCTCATGAAATTCATCTCCCTTCTGAAAACCATTTGACTCATCAAATTGCACATCATAGGATTCTTCCACACAACCTATGGCTGAGTTGTAGACCCTATATGCCTTGGAAGTCCCTAAGTACCCAACAAGAATGCCTTCATCAGTTCTGCTTTCAAACTTCCCGGGCTTCCTCCTCTTCTTGAGAATGTAGCAAATGCAGCCAAAGACCCGAAAATAGGAAACATTCGGTTTCCACCTAACTAATAGCTCATAAGGTGTCTTCTTCAATAGCTGGTGGAGATATACACGGTTGTAAGTGTAGCAAGCCATGTTGATTGCCTCAGCCCAAAACCTCTCATGAGTTCCATACTCATCTAGCATAGCACGAGCAATGGTGATGAGTGTCTTCTTCTTCCTCTCCACTACTCCATTCTGCTCGGGAGTATATGTAGCGAAGAATTCTTGCTTGATCTTCTTCTTGTCATAATATTTCTCCACTGTTGTGTTCTTGAACTCAGTCCTATTTTCACTCCTTATATTCATAATATTGGGCTTGAATTCATTCTTTGCTCTCCTTACAAACTTTCTGAAGATATCACTTGCTTGAGACTTGTCCACAAGAAATAAGATCCAAGTGTATCTCATGAAGTCATCCACAATCACCAAGCAATATAGATTCCCTCCCAGACTCTTGTAATGTGTTGGCCCAAACATGTCCATGTGCAAGAGCTCTAGAGGATGAGATGTAGACATGAAAGACTTGGTGGGATGTGAAGATGCAACTTGCTTTCCAGCCTGACAAGCACTGCACAATCTATCCTTCTCAAAGGTCACATCCTTGATTCCCTCAACTAGATTCCTCTTGACCACTTTCCTGAGTTGATTCATTCCAACACGTGCCAATCTTCTATGACACAACCATCATTTAGTTGCCTTGGTGAATAGGCAAGTACTTGGTGGCATGTTGCTTGATTTGAAGTCCGTGACATACAAGTTCCCATGCCGTACTCCATGAAATACCAGCAATTTCTTTGCATTTTCAATCATTACACCATCCTCATCAAATATGCACTTGAATCCCATGTCACAAAGTTGACCAATAGACAGAAGATTGCAATTGAGGGTTTCCACAAGAAAGACCTTGGAGAGATGGAGGTCCTCTGTAATGGCCACCTTGCCTAAGCCTCTAACTCTCCCTTTTGAGTTGTCCCCAAAAGTCACCTTCTCACTGTCTTCGTCTTGGTCAATGTTGGTGAACATCGTTGGATTCCGGGTCATATGTTGGGTGCACCCACTATCAAGTATCCAGTGGGTACCTCCACTCTTATAGTTGACCATGGTAGTAGCCATAAGACAAGCACTGGAGGAAGAAGGGTTAGTATCCAAAGCATTACTCAATTGACTAGCACCAACCTCATCACTTCGAATGATAAGCCAATCCTCATAGATAGGGATTCTTGCAATCCCTTTCTGAAGTCTCCTCCTAATGGGATAATGAGGAGCATGATACCTCCAATGTCCATGACCATCCCCCATGTGCATATTGTCAAGGTCGATATAATAATGGGGAGGATCATAGAGACCAGTGACATGCTCAAGCACATGTCTCACTTCTGAGTGCAGCACTAGTATCATTGCCATTGCCCTCTCAATCGAGAGCTCATGCCTTCTGTCGACTACCTCCTCAAGTAAGAAACCCCTCTCAGGAGCTGTGATTTGTTGGAGGAGCTTGTCAACAGTTCAAGCGGTGCAATCCTTCGAAGACCTCTAAAGGAGTTTATCCTACACACAAGATCATAAATTCTCAAGAAAGTCTCACAAAGGTCATCATTCGGATTTCTCATAACTTCATCAAATCGAAAGAAGAACTCCTATTGCCAAGCTCGACGAATGTGCCAGAGTCGATCTTGTGCTGGAGGAGGTGAGGGCGCCTGAGCCAAAGCTGCAAGATCGATCATTTCAAATGATCGCACTAGCCATGTCTTTGGCACTCCCCCTGCACCAATGCATGGTCCACCTGAAGTGCTTGGAGTAGAACTTGGAATGGCACTTGAGGTACAGCTTGATGAAGCGCCTGATGATGAGCTTGGTGTAGGTCTTGAACTGAAGGGGTGGTAGAAGCTGTTGTAAGGCAATCTTGTGGAGGGATCAAAGAATTTTGAGCTCAAAGCTACTTCTTTCCCTTTGCTTGAAGATGCTCCATTGTTTGCCTTGGAAGTCTTCTCTCTGGTTCGGCTTGCGGTGATCTCCTCATCCTCAAAGAGCAACCCAATCACATCCTCGACGGAGAGACTCTTCTCCATAATGAGATCAAGGGTGATGTAGAGGAGCTTGCTGCTAGGAAGCAAGGTGAGGATCTTCTCGACTATCACAATATTGGGAAGCTCAAAAGTAGTTGCTCCAATCCTGTCCACAATACCTCGCAAGCGAATAATAAAGTCAAGTAAGTTCTCATTCTCAATAGCACGAAAAGCAAAGAACTCCTCAACAAGTGAACCACTAGCATGATAAATAAAAGTCTCACAATCATCAATCCTAGTCAGGCTACTGGAGCAAGCAAGATCAAGAGAAACATCATCATCACTCATCATATTAGGTACACTAGTAGAGAAACCTATCAAATTATCACTAGTAGGATCTAGGCACGCACTAGAACTAGGCAAGTCCACACAATCATCATCATACACATGATCATCGGTAAAGGTATTGGCAAAGTCCACAAGTGTGTACATCAACTCATCCGGAATCATGGCATTTAGGTAGCTTTTCAAGCGATCCTTACATGAGCCATGACCCGACCCTGAATGGGATGAAATCCCAACTCAATACGGTCACTACTCAAGGCGGTTAAGCCCTATAATGAGCACTTGGATCTGATACCACTTGAAAGGATCGAGTGACCGAGAGGGAGGGGGGGGGTGAATCAGGAACTCAAACTATATACCTAATTTGCCAAACACTAAAGCCGACCACTCAAAAAACTCCTACACAATTCTAGTGGTGATTACACTAACAAGATAATCCTATAAAAGGAAAGACAACCTAAGCATACTAGTGGATCACACACGAGACACACAACTCTGATGCAAGCTATTAAATAAAGAACACGCGAAAGCACACAACAAGCTAGCAAGGGAGCCTACTCATGCAAAGCTACTGGATCACCAAGTTCAAGATAACCACACAAGCATGAGTAGCACAGTATGTAAATGCGAAAAGTAAAGCATCATAGTAAGGAGTAGAGTAAAAGATGGCTCATGATTTTTTTCCCAAGGTCTCGAAAGGATGGCGCCTTCCCCTACTCCTCGTTGGACCACTCCCGCTGGAGTTTCGGTCCCTCCCGCCACCAATGTCGAGTTCTCGCCCACGAGCCCTTAATCACTCTCGGAGTGAAGACACGGTGCGCGTCACCGCTACCACCAAGGCACAAGCTCACTTCCCTTGAGAACTTGTCGGACTCTCCGAGCCGACACGGGCGCTCACTAGCGATGCCCCTTTCACCGACGGGCTGAAACCATGTACAAACGTGTGGCAGCCTTCACAACTGATCATGATAGGCTCGATCACCAACACCTAACCTGTCTAGGTCTCACTATAGAGCAAGAGTAACAACCTAGATCACACCTTCAAGGACACCCTAGCCCTAGATGTGCATAGACACTCTTGTTACTGTCACTAGCACTCTCAAGATATGCAATATCTCCTCCTAGTGCTTTTCACTTTTCCTCTTGGCTCTCACCAAATGCTCCAGGCAATTCCACTGGCCAAGAGTGGTCTCCAAGATCCTAGCAACGAAGTTATATAGGCTTCCAACCTCCAACTAGCCGTTGCTCCATGATATCACTACGAGATCGGACCGTCCGGTCTCCACAGATCAGCTCCTCCAGAGCTGTTGGCTCTCTGCCCAGGTTGAAGTTCTGTACTGACCAGACCGTGTGTTCAGTAGACCGGACCGTCCAGTCTCTTCTCGCTTGTCGATTCCAAAGAGCACTAGTTTTGCGTCCTCTCTATCTTGCGCCTCCTTGATATAGATCGGACCTTCTGGTCAATGCTGATCTTTGCGCAAACAGATTCCTTGTAGACTCCTCTCTGATCTCCTAGTGATCATACAGTCCGGTCTCCACTGACCCCTCTGTCCGGTTACTATGTCCAGAAGCTGAAACTCCTCGTCCTCACTTGACTTCATTTCCTGGCTTCTCCGAACATCTCCTTGGCTTCTCTACTGTCATCTAGTGCCTGTGATTTCACTGAGCATCCATGCACATCACCGACTAGACATGACCTAAGAGAAATGACCTAGACCCACTTGATAGTCTAATTTTTCCTATGGACTCAAAACCCTAACAACTAGATAAGTGTTCCCAACACTTGCTCCATAGCTTGTCCTTAGCCTTGATCCATCTCAATCAACCTTTGGACTCCATCAAGCTCATCAAGCCTCCATGCTTGTGGTCATTGTCATCCATCACCAAGGCAACCGTCTACAATCATCATAGAGTAGAAAAGGTTTCCTACACGCACAACACTCGTGTAGGCCTTAGTCATATTTCATGTTTGTCATTTATCACCAAAACATCATACCTTGGGGTGACCTCAATGGTCATGATCCTTAAAATAGTATAACTACATTACTAACATGTAAGCATAGCAACCACATAAATGAATGGATCATATAATCAAACAACAAGGACATGACCCAAGCATACCTATATAGAACGACTAAATAAATTAAATAGAATAAGGTCTTACGAAAGGAGAAAGATACAAGAGCCATACCACAACTCCAAGGAAGACTTGGAAACTGAAGAAGACTTTATTCTAAGCCTAACTCCACTAAAACTAGAGAGTAACTCAAAATAACAATAGAGTGATGCTTCTAAGTGTGTGTTGAGGAGTGAGGCACACCCTTCCTTTTATAGCAGTCCAAAGGCGGTTCTGAGGTAGGTAAGTCCCACCCTAAGGGGGACAACTGCCTTTGGAGAGTTGGTGGGGAACCTCCTAAGGAAGTTGGGCCTCACTGGGCCCACTCCTTGTTCGGCCGAACAGGGGTGGAGCCTAGTGGTCCCCAGCTGTTCTAGCACATTGGTGGGTGGCCCACTTTGACTCCTCCATGGCTTAGCCCTTTTGTATATCAGTTCGATTCTGTAGGTGGACCATTTGATCCATGGGAATCCCTGTTGGCGAACTCTGATTGGTCGACGTTGTGTTTCTTCGCCACATTGGTGTGTTTCCTCCTCCATTTCATTATTTCTCCTACATGTTAGTATTTCTCCAAGCACTAGTGAATATTTATTATTTCTAACTAACATGCATGGTGGGAATGTTAAATCCTCCTTTAGTTTGAGTAATATTGATGGTCAGAAATGGTATTTAACAACCGTCAACAAACTGCTCCAAGCTGAACCTTTGCTCGTCCTGATGCAAAGATAAAACTTTAGGTTGTTGATTAGGAGTTGCTATAATGTTTTATATTCCCTCCGTAGTACCAAGTGCACAACGAAATACTCTACCTTTAATTGAATAAGTTGGCAATTGTTAACTTACCCTTTTTACCTTAGTCCCTGCGAGGCTTTTGGCTTTTCTTCATCTTGGTTGGTTGAAAGACAAAACGGTCTTCTGTAGGACACCATTCTCTCATCCTTGTGCTCCACTTTCTATCTGAAGGTTTTTAAAAGATTTTGCAATTAAAACTTAAGTTCCTGCAATGATTCTCTCAATCGCTCAATGTGTATAAATTCTCACCAAGGCATTGAAGTTGCCTCTTTTTGTTCCTACCTCTAAATAAAGATTATGTGGAGCTCTGAGTAGGAATAATTGAGACATATTTGTGAGGCATATATTGCTAAACCAAAAGACTGAACCCATAGAAAAACAAGTCATACAATCTGATCAAGATGTGCATGTGTGTGGAATGTGGTGGAATGACGATGGAATGGTGGATACTCATTTTTGTGTAGATTCTCTCTTTCTTGAGCAAGCAGTTGGGCATGGCTATTTCTTTTCTTTTCTCTCTCTTTGTGTGTTTATTCTGTTTTTGATAGCTAAACCTTCCATGCAGCCAATTGAGAGAGAATCATAACGTGATAAACATAGAGTATTTATTTTGCCAACTTCCGGAATAGAAATTGAGCATATGGTGGTGGATGAAATGGAATTGCTATCTCCCGGTGTAGGAGTATTAGCAAGTGATGGTGGATGTGTACGTGAGTCTTGATCATAAAAGCATGAAATGGATCTCACAATGGTTACAAGCATTTTAATAAAGCTCAATGTGAAAACAAGCAACATATGTAGAAGGTTTTGCATTGAAGTTCAACATATGGCCGTGGTATGAATTTTCATCATTGAGGAACTTTTCGATTTTATCATTTTGAAAAAACAAAATCTTTGGATGTTAAGCTTCACTTGAGGACAAAGATCATAGCAGCCCTATTCTAACTATATCATGTCTCACAACAACCTAGACTTAGATCATGCACTTTTTCAAGGCAAGCATGTTTAACCAACAAACTCAAAAATTAGGAGAGTACTAAGTTGTATATGAGGAACTAAAGAAAGATAGATGTCACATCCCAAAATTTCTCATTTTGGAATGTGAACCGCTTTCAAAAAATATATTTAGATTTCTCAAATTTTGAAACTATTTATAAGAAATTTTGCAAATTAACAAAGATTTTGTTGGTTGAAGTAATTGCTCTATGTCACAAATGTTTTCAGTTTTGAACCAAAACCTTTTTAGATAAGTAAAATCGTTTTATTTTATTTGATTTCAATATTTTGTCATTTTTTTTATTTCATGTTAAATTGAGAAAATTGAAATCCTTTCAATCAAATTTTATGAATGTACATTCTATTTTAAAATGGGGCTCAACTATCATTGTCTCCGTGACTCACGTGAATGCATCGTCGAACACTTTCTTCCAAACTTGTTTCATCACATATTTCATCTTACACGTTGTTGATGTATCTATCTCATTTTCATCCTCATTCATTTCACCTACCGCATGGACGTACCTAGACGTCAGACCTTCCATGTTTGCCCCACCTTCCATAAAAATTCCTATGGAAAGAAACTCCTCCTTCCATAAACATTCTATGGAAATAAACCCACCTTTCATAAACATTTCTATGGAAAGAAATTCCACCTTCCATAAACATTCATAAGGAAAGAAGAAGAGAATAATATCCTTTCCATATTTCTTATGTCTTCCATATTTGCCTCCAATAAATGCATTAATTCCTCTTAATTATCTTTTCATACTCTTCTCCCACCTGTCCCACCCCTCCTGTAAATACTAGCCCCTCACCCACGTCCTCCCCACCCCCTCAAACCCTAACCACGCCGCCAGGCTGCCGGCACGCATCCCTGCCCTCGCGTCCAGCAACAGTTCTGCCGGTTGGCTTTGGCGTTCCTGGTGATCCACCCATCCAAATGCCACCAAAGTTTACATGGAGGTGTGCCCAGATGTCCTCTACAATATATCCAGAAATCAGCAGCATTGGACATCGTATGCCTCCGGGATCTGCATCGCAATGACATCTGCTCCCTGATCTGGGTGAATCCAGCACGCGTGACGCTAAAACCATCTCATTTTCTCCTAATCCATAGATGTTTTTCATACAAACAACACTCCTAATTGTGTTCTAGAGTCTTGTGATCATCTACACTATAGGGTTCTCCTAGAACGGCCCTGGTGCAACGAGGAACGCGATTCGTGCTTGATTTGCCGCTGGACGACCTCACCATGATGCAGCCAATCGATCTCTAGTATAGGTGACTTCTGAACCAATTCACCTTGCGTTTCACTATTCCACATCACTGGGAATATTTCTATTCAAGTTATTTCCTGATAACCAGAGCCAATCATTGGCAACACGCACATATGTTTTGTACTGTCTGTGCGCAGCCGCAATCCTTGCAACTTTAACCTTGCATATTTTTTGATCCACAACCCCGATTTAGATGATTCTTCCACCTACATTATTGTATCCAAATAAACTAGCTAATTGCAACCTTTGTTCAATCATACCCAATTGTCTCATACCTTGCATTGTGTATTTATTGTGTGTATGCTTTGTATATCTTGCGCGAATAGGATTTTGTTGCACGGGAATCATACGAGGACGAAGATCAAGATTTTTTATCACTGAGCAGCAACATCTCATTTCAGGCAAGTGTCCTTGATGCATTTTGATCCTATTATGAATATTATTTTAGAACTGCATGCTTGTGTCAAATTAATGGGTACCTATTGTTAGGGTTTTCCTAGTATTGCTTTATCTTTTTCCATGTCGCCTTGAACTAGTTGGTCGGTTGGTTATGGGTAGATAATACTTAGGTTGCTTGTGGGATGTTGGGTTAATATTAATCTTGATTAATGAACTATATCACTTCATGGGTGGAATGGTAATTTATGTTAGCAACATGGACTTAGGGATCTATGCAAGCCGGATGGAATGGATGTGGTGCCGTGGGCACGTGGTTGGTGGTGGTAGGCTTGTTGTAGATCCTAGGAACCGGTTCTTGGAGCGATGACCCAGGAAAACAGTGCTATCACAAGACCGATATGGGTAAGGCTTGGCTGAGTAATTAGGTGTTCTCCCAGTATCGGTGCAGCATTTTGGTGCAGCAGGGAATGGAAGTCAAGCGGACTGTCCTTGTATCCGAATGGCTCAAGAGGGGGCTCCTGGGGTGATGAGCTGCTTGTTGAGGGGCTATCACTTATGGACGGGAGTGGAACCTTAGTGGCTAGCATGTACTGAGAGACCCTTTGGAAAGGCCTCGTAGTGATCTCCTGGCCGCACACCTAAGCAAGGGTGCTAGTGCTTGGCCAGCATGGCAACAAGGAGACTCTAGTCCACCTGGCAATAGGGGACGAAATCATGACTTGTGGGTAAAGTGGTACAAACTCTGCCGAGTATCAAACTGTCATGACAGCCGTGCTCACAGTCAAGAGCAGCCTGGAATCCTCACAAGATTAGTTGGTTATGGGTTAGAATGGTTGGGATGGTTGGATGGTTTGGACTTGGCTTGGTTAGGACCCTGTGGATTGATGATTAGGATGACCCCACCTAGTAATTAGGATGCTTAGGAAATTAAAGGCTCATGCAATAAACCCCATTAAGCCTTCCTTTTGTATAGCCCCATGTCATCTTTTCCCTCGCTTGCTGAGTACGACATGTACTCACCCTTGCTATATCCCACATTGCTGCTCAGCTATAGGAGAAGGATGGTACAATGATGAAGACAATGGATAAGAGCTCTAGGCCTGCGGTCTTCCGGTCGACTTCCTGTGTGAGCTGAAGGACGCCAACACTTAGTTTATTCCACGGCAATGTAATTTTTTTTTCTTTCTTTTGACCTCTGGGTCACCTTTGTAATAATGTTATCGATTTAATAAATATATTGTTCTTTTATCACAATAATTGTCCTGTGTGCGTGAAAACTTGATCCTGAACACGCATACAGATGCATTCGGTTTCGGTCATTGAAACCAGGTGTGACAATAGAAAATAGAGCAACTATTCATCATCTCAACATGAAGGCACGAACATCCCTAACATGCATGAAAACCTACTATATTTGTTCTTTTTAGTTTTGCAAATTTTTATTTGGTTTTGAGGGTAAGTCTGATGAAGAAAAAAAGAATGAAAGGAAAGATACAAGTCACCTTGAAGGGGGTGCTCCCCCCAAGCTTGCTTTTTCTTATGGCTGCTGGTTTGGATTAAATCCTCTCCAATGGTAGTAAGCCGCCGTATAGTCGTGGTGCTCTCGTAGCTGTTCCTGGAGGCGACAACATTGGTTGTCACTGCGCTGCTACCATTCTCTGGTGGTCTGGGCATGAGTAGCAAGGGTGTTTTGCATTTCCCCTGTTCTCACGTCCAGATCGTCCATCCCCCTTGTAAGATCCCTCAATTCCAGACCATAGTCATGATGACCAAAGCTCGAAAACAAGTGGCGTCCATCTTGATGTGGAGGCATCCCGATAGACTCAGGGCCATGTCCCCATTGTGCTCTACTAGCTTGCTGCCAGGACGAACCTCCAGTCTCAAACTGCTACAGTGTGAACATCCAAGCGGGGTCATCGAAATGTTCAGAACCTGCAGTGTAATCATGGACTGGTGATGTAGTTCTAGCTGTGCTAGAGGTGGCATGCTTCGTACTTTGTCGTGTGCATCGATCGATGGACCTGCCATGCATTCCTTCTCTCTGCAGTTGTATGGTTAGTTTCCAACAACTATACAAGTGATACCCCGGGTTAGGAAGCATGATTTTATTTGTATAGCCGGGTTAATAAAAGATAATAGAACCATCGAGACCCTTCTTTAAAGTGTTACCCTGCTCAAGAAATTTATAATCTATCTTGGGGCGGGGCTCAGAAAGATAATCAAATCTAACATTGGTCAAAGCCCTGACCCCTACAGCAATACGGGTCACTAAAGAAGTGCATTCAATGGGTCCTGATCCCCTAAAATAATCTAACCATTGACTAATCATAGCTCCAACAGGAGCAATAGGAATTTTAGCAGTAACAGCAAACAAGATACGCAATTCATCATTACGGATAGGTCTAGTGTCTTATCTAGGGCAACAAGTCATAGCATGTCATCTATGTCACAGCTGTAGAGTTGGGTTGTGAATGTCACTAGTCCTAAGACGTTCACAAAAAAACTCTCTTGAAATCCTTTGCCAAAAAGAACCCTTTTCAAAATCCGTGATTGCACCTTCTAAGTTAGTGTTGCAACAACTTCTAAACTTGAGAATGATGCTCAGGTCTTTCCAAGTGAGACAGTATTCTTTCTCGAAGAAGCAAAAAAGTACTCCGTCATTATCTTTTAGAAAAGTGCACAAAAACTAGATAGTAAGGAGGCATGAAACCCCCTCAGTGATGTGTGCAAATTCGGTCCAACCTAAGACTTTCCAAATAGAAAGGAACTCAAGGTCCATACCTATAGTGGAGAGTAGGTCATCGTCATACGTCCTGGTATGGACAAAACTGCGGTTGCTTAGGAGGGTATAGACTCATTTCTCTCTTTCATCCAGCAGTTCGAGGTTAGTGTCGACGAGAAGAACGTGTGGCTCATCCTCCTCCATGTCGTACTCAACGGACGTGTACCTCATTGGTTCATGCTCGATGGAGAGGTTCATGCTCGAGCTACCGTGTGAACGGCATGAACTCAAACGCATCACTCATTGCATCAATGCCTTAGCTTTCTTCATCTGCACCACTGATGCCTTAGCTTTCTTCATCTGCACCACTTCAGCAAAAACACAAGAACGACTCGAACAAGGGTTATGTATAAGCAAAAATGAAATCCGCCGGTCGTGTTGTTCTTGTCAAGCTTGTCAAAGAGACTCGAGCAATCCAAAACAAAGCAAACTTAAAAAGGGAAATATTTTTGGTGTTTTTTGGAGAAACAATATGAGAGCTCAAGAGCAAATGAGTGAAGGAGGGAGTGAAATGAGAATTGAACTTTGGATGGCAAAGCACTCTCTTCAGGAACTCTTTTTATAGTAAAAATTCCTAAAGGTCAAAAACGGCTAGTAGGGCGCCAAATCCAACCGTTGGCAAAAGGCCGAGGTTGGTAGGGCCCATGCCCCTTTAGCTGACCATGTGTGGGTCCTACTGGTCCCCCACTTTGGCCCACACTCCCTAACAACTATATTTTTTGAGCTGCAAGGGTTAGGTCCAAAGTTTCGACAAATTTTTTGCATAGAAAAATATTTTCTCAAAGTTAGAAACCAAAACTGATTTTTGAATTTTATTAAAAGAAGGGAAAGGTTGGCATAAATTCCAACATGCAAGTGTGAAATCCAAATATGCAAATGCAAAGACAAAGTTGAAAAATCCAAAAGTTAGAAAATTCAAATGTGCAAAAGTTGAAGAAATCAAATATTAGATAAATACCAATTTACCTTTGGCAAGGGCTCACCAAATTTTATAGTTCGATGAGCGGGACTTTTCTCCATCACGTTTAGCTTGATGTCACTGTGTCCGGTCCTGGAGAAGTGGACACGGATGGCTGCACTTCCTTCACTCATCCATGTCGAGCACCTTCTTCATCTTTGGTGTGGTCGGTGGTTTCTTGGACTTAACAGGCTGTGGCTTTGCCAACAGTCCTGGCCTCGTTGTAGGTGGGTTCTTCTTCTTGAAGCAGTACGACATCTCCTTAGCCATGATCTTCTTCATGTTGAGAATGTGGCTATCCTTCTTCGGGGGTGTTACTTTCACCTCTTGAATATTTTTTGAGTTCGGCCTGTACTTGATCTTGATCATTGAGCATTGCTCTCTCCTTGGTCGAAAATCAAACCTCTCCTCCTTCCCATTAATGAGGAAACGGATTTCTCTGCCCTCAATATCAATGTGTGCATCTGTGTTACCTAGAAACAGGCATCCAAGAATGGGCGGTGTTTTCTTCTCGACATCCATGTCGAGCACCACAAAATCCACATGGATGAAGCAATCCTATATCTTTACTGGAACATCTTCTGCAATTCTCTCTGGATAGCGGACCGATGAATCATCCAGCTAAAGATGCATCGGCGTAGGAGATAGAACTGTGTAGTTCAGCTAGTCAAAGACCACCTTGGGTATTACGCTCACGCTTGCACCAAGGTCCCACAAGGCTTGGTCGAATTTCTTCTTCCAGATCGAACAAGTGATCATTGGGCACCTTGGATCTTCTTTGCTTAAAGGTACTTCGTTTTCTCCTTCCTTTTCCTTCCCTGCATTGTTAGGATATGGCAGGTCTCGGGTGGCCTTACCCCCTCTCGTGGTCACCATATTAACATTTTCAATAGGAGACTCGGGTTGTCTCAGAATCTTCCTTGACTCTAAGGGAGGAGCAGCAGCAGCTAGCTGGGCTAGTTGGGTTTCTAGCATTTTATTAAAGCTAAGCTGATTCTTAAAGGAAGATGCAATATCTTCTAACTTAACATTAACACTTTCTAAGGTCTTGTCATTAGCCGAAAGCTTTTTATTAAATGTTTCATTAATTTTAGCCTGGACTAAGACAAGATCTTTAAAGGAGGGTTGATTGTTAGAAGAGTTAAAGTTGTTACCTCCTTGACAATACGGGCGTGGTTGATTCCACCCATTGCCTCCTTGTGGATGATAGCTGTTGTTGTTGTTGTTGTTCATTTACAACACGTCCTTCCGAGTCTTAGTGCAATCATTGCCCGAGTGACCCGTGTTGTCACAGACCTCGCACGTCATGCGAGTGTCTAAGGCATTGACGGTGCCAACTTCATGTCCCTTGGCCTGCTCGTCCATCTTCTTCATCAGGAGATCCATTTTAGCGGCAAGCATGTCCACCTTCTTAATGGTGTACATGCCCCGCTGGCGTGAGTGAAGATGATCTTCACTCCATCCTTGGTTGGAGACCATCTTCTTAATAAGTTCTTTAGCCTTCTCAACGGCCAGTGAGAAGAAGGCTCCTCCCATAGTACCATCAATATGGTCACGAGCTAATGGAGTCAGCCCGTTGTAGAAGTTCTGGATGATAAGCCATTCATCCATCCCGTGATGAGGACAGGCTCAATATACTCTTGCAGCCTCTCCCAAGACTCAAAGATTGACTCCTTGGTCTCGTGTTAGAAGCTTGAAATTCTAAAGCGAAGGGCGTT
Source organism: Eleusine indica (assembly GCA_030378355.1). NCBI lineage: Eukaryota > Viridiplantae > Streptophyta > Magnoliopsida > Poales > Poaceae > Eleusine > Eleusine indica. The sequence goes on from CM059494.1 coordinate 57,037,621, forward strand.
GGTTTTTCCCAACGAGAAGAACTTGGCGAGGAACATGGCTGGATATTTTTCCCAAGTACTCAAACAGTGCAAGACAATCATATTATCACACCCTGAGCATCCGATTTTCCCCTGCATCCATAGTATGATTCCGGCCAAAAGCCTATTGCATAGCCCAACGTGGGGGATTTCAAAGGATAGATAGGGTTGTCACAACCTACTGTCTACCCCTAGGAATCTGTGGGCTACATGACAAATAATGCATTCTATTGATCTAAGCACCACACTTACATCTGTAGAACAATACCGCTAATCCCCAAGCGATGGATTAGAAAAGGAGTAATCACATTGAAGTGAACACTAAGCACGTGGAAATGATCTAAGTCAAACATTAGTCATGCATATTTATAATGATATAAATAAATACTATAGTAAGGGACTATGTCTAACATGATAGTATAGTATAACTATACAACTAGCATGCAAGCATAATAACGACATACATCAATGGATCATATAATCAAACAAGAAACACATGACCCAAGCATAACTATGTAAAAAGACTAAATATATTAAATATCATAAAGTCTTACAAAAGGAGAAAGATAAAAGAGCTATATACCACAACTCTAAGGAAGACTTGTGAACTGAAGAAAACTCTATTCTAAGCCTAACTCCAATAAAACTAGAGAGAAACTCGAAATACAAAGAGAGTGATGCTTCTAAGTGTGTCTTGAGGAGTGAAGTCACACCCTTCTATTTATAGGGGGTCCAAAGGCAGTTCTAAGGTCGGTAACTCCTGCCCTAAGGGGGACAACCGCCTTTGGAGAGTCGGTGGGAAACCACGAGAGGAAGCTGGGTCCCACTAGGCTCACTCCTTGTTCGGTCGAACACACCTATTCGACTGAATAGGGATGGGGCCTAGTGGCCCCCAGCTCTTCTAGCATAGTGGTAGGTGGGCCCCCTTTACTCCTCCACGGTTTAGCCCTTCTGTATGTTGGTTTGATGCTGCTGGTGGGCCACTTGATCTATGGGAATCCCTGTTGGTGAGCTCTAATTGGTGAAAGTTGTGTTTCTTCGCCACATAGGTGTGTTTCCTTCTCTCTTTTGTTGTATCTCCTACATGTGAGCATTTCTCCAGGTACAAGTGAAACTTTATTAACTCTAACTAACATGCATGGTGGGAATATTGAATCCTCCTTTATTTGAGTAATATTGATGGTCGGAAATAATAGTTAACGACCGTCAACATGCGTGAAACGATATCAGTGTTGCAAGAATATCAGATTTATGGCGCAGTGGGAACGTCTAGGCAAAGTGAGAAAAATCATCAAGGACAACTAGATAATATTTGAACCCAGAATTGCTAGGAATGGGAGAAGTCCATACATCACAGTGCAATAATTGAAAAGGAAAAACTAAGAGACTAGATGATCGTTCAAATGGCAATTTTACATTTTGACGACTTGACAGGCATCACAGGTATGACGATTGGCCTTGACACAATAGAAATCAAATTTCGAGAGGATGCAGTGAAGTTGTATGTGGCCTGGATGACCTAAGCATGCAAGCCAGAGCACTGAGTCATGGGCGGCGAGAAGGTTGCGGAAGTCCTTCGATTTATTAGTTGATTGTCGTAGTGGGTAGAGGTCGCCATGAGAGTCACAACAAAGCAGAGTCGTGCTAGTGCAGAAATCCTTAATGGAAAAACCAAATGGGTCAAAAGTTACAGCAACAAAATTGTCTCGAGCCAAGGCATGAATAGAAATCAAATTTTTGATGAGGTGCGGCGAGATCAAAACAATATTAAGGTGTAAAGGTGTGCTAGTAGTGGCGATGGTGGCATGGCCAATGCGTTCCACCGGCAGGGGTGCACCATTGCCTACGACTATGGTGGAAGAAGTAGATGAAGGGGCAGACAAAGGTGTGCTAGTACTGGCCCAGCAGAGGAACACCTTGAAGAGTGGAGAGAAAACCAACAGGTGCTTGAGGAGTAGGGCCATCGTAGCATGTCATGTCGGTGATGTGATGCGTTGTCGACGCGACCAGTATCTGCTGTGGTGTGTTACCTTGACATGGACTGACAAGGCCTCCACTGGACGGATGCCAGATCGGCATGGGCCAGGCCTGGACAATGCTAGTCCAGGGATTAACAGCATGACCCCATTGTGGTGGTTGAGCGCCGTCGGCAGGCGCGCCCGCACACCATAGCCGTTGGCTTGGTTCTTCTTCCCATCACCCAGCTTGCGCTTGTTGTCGTCGCCATTTTTGGTTGGCTGTGGAACAGCGGCAACGGTGCCCGAGGGCGTGGTGTCAGGGGCGCAACACTGCCAGGCGTGGTGGTGGTGTTGGCCGAGGTTGTGACTAGCAGCACTGTGTTCGCCTCCTGCTAGGCAGTGTAGATTGTTGGCGGGATCACTTTGCAAGCCACCCTTCGAGGGTTCATCAAAGTCGGGTTGCGAATAAAAGTCAAAGTCAACACATTATTATCCTTTTTTCTTTATTATTCATTATTAATCGTAACTTTGAGGTACAGGCGTTCATCGGAGGCCACGGTAAAACCAAGACCCTTCGAGCGGGATCTCCGCGCCCTCGGAGGATGAAGTCATCATCCTTCGAAGGAATGCGGGCAGGGCAAGATCAAGAGCCTGTTCGGCACGAAGAGGGCAACACGTGGCACCAGCACGTGTTGTGGCGTGCGGAGCAAGGAAGGGTACCAGGAGTGCTCAAATGATCGATTTATCCTTTATGACCATTTTGTAGAGAATATTCGAAGAATATAGTAGGTAATTAGGGGCAAAATGGTCATTTACACATGGCCTAAGTACAGGCCTATAAAAGAAACACCCCTACTTACTTGTAATGGGATGAATCTTTTTGGGAATACGTGAGAAGAGCCCTTTTGTTCCATTTCGTACCCTCCGCAATTTCTTTTTTTGTTCACTCTTTCTATTAGTGTCATCGAAGCTTGCGCTCAGTGACACCAACAGTGGCGCCCACCGTGTTGTAAGCTCGTACACAAGCTCACGATGACTCAACTCCACGGACCGCTGTCTTCGAGCGGCACACCGCCCTCACGAAGCAGCATTCTGGGAGACCGCCAATCGGCTGACGACTAGTCTTCATCGCAAGTATCAAAAGAGAACACCCCCGAAGTGCAACCATCGCTTCAAGCAGAAGCAATGGGCGGCTAAAAAGACCTAGTACAACATCCTGAACAACCGTCGAGCCCGAACCCTCCGGGAAGCAGCACCCCAACCTCGATGACAGCAGCACAAGAGATGGAACTATTAGCCCAAAGAGCCAAGCACCTTGAGCAACTCAAGCAACAGCTGTTGCAAGAACAAGAGCTAAGAAGCAAAGCGCTGTCAGAGAGAGAGAAAGCACTACAAGAGAAAGAGTACATAGCCCAGCTCAGACTCAAGAATCTGCAACTGGCAAAAGAAGTCAAAGAACTCCAGAGAACCATTGGCAGGGCAAGTCGCCAGGAATCAAACCCAATGATCGAAGCCCACCCGTACCTCGAGCAAGAAGTACCACTCACACCAAGCTATCAGCCAATAGCTATAGAAGTGCTGCCAATTCAAAGATCAAGCACAACAGGCATAATCGATAAAGACTCACCTCTTTCCGAAGGGTTGCAAAGAGCCCCATACCCGCCGCAGTTCAGAATGATACCGCTAGCCAAATTCAGGGGTAATTCTGACCCAAGGAAATTCCTCATGAGCTACAAAGCAGCAATCATATCAGCAGGAGGAGACGAGGTAACACTGGCAAAGGCATTCATTTGCGCCCTCGAAGAGTCCGCCCTCAATTGGTACATCAACCTGCCTCCCGGGTCTCTATACAGCTGGGAAAACATTAGGGATAAGGTGGTCGTAAGTTTTCGAGGGTTCCGCACCATTATGGAACCATCGCACGAGCTGTTCAATATCGTCCAGCAGGAGAATGAGCAATTACATGAGTACTACAAAAGATTCCTCACGCTTTGAGCCCAGGCCCCGAGCGTCACAGATGAGGCGGCAATAAACTCTATACTCAAAGGCATGCGAGCATGCCAGATGTCTTCGTACTGCGCGCGGATACCCCCGCACACCATGCAAATGTTGTGCACGAAGTTCAAACAGTACAGTAGATTGGATGTGGATTACAAGAGACGCAAGCAAAGTCAAAGTAAGAGCCGCAACCAGTCACACAGCGAAGGTGGCTATCAAGAAAGGCAGTACAGAAAAACCAAGCAACCCACCGAACCCTTCCCTTCGTTCATTGGTCACATCGAGGAAGAAAAAGAAGACACTATGGGCAGAGGCAACCAGAGCAATGATTTCAGAGGAAGCAGCCAATGAGGGTGGGGCGGAGGATGAGGCTCTCAAGTCCAGACTCGGCCGACCAGAAAGCCGTACTGTTTCTACTGCGGAGAGGACAAGGGGCACAAAACTTCCACATGCCTCAAAGCAAAAGAAATCCAAGAAAGGATCGAAGCAGGAAAAAAAGGCTTCATCCTTAACCAAAGTCATCAATTATACATCGCCCAATCCATGGACCTAGCAACAATATCCACAGCCTGCTCAGCCCAACTATCACTACCCAAAGCTGTGTCCAAAGTTGTGTTCTCATTTTCCAAAGCTGTGATCTTAGCCTCAGCAGCTTCCAGGCGACTTAAGCTGGTCTTTAGTTCAGCAAGCTCAGCCCACGAACCATTAAGCTCCTTTTGCATGGGCATAGCTTCAAGCGCAGCCTCATCCTTTGCAGACCGAAGGCTGTTAAGCTTCTCCTTCAGCAACATGTTCTCTGTTGCAAGCGAATTCTTCTCCTTCTCCAACGAAGCTAGCTCCATGCAAGTCTTCTCAGAAGAAATCCGTGCGAGGGTGTGGGCCCGAAACAAAACAATAGACAAGATAGCCCTGTCACAAAACTCAATAAAAATAGTACAACGTTTTTCATACACTATCAAAGCCAAGCATACTTACATGTCTCAAAATATGGCAGAGATTACGCCGTAAGTCCCCGGCTCCAAACAGCTGAGCTCCCACGGCTATGAAAGCACCAGGAGCTGAGCATAGATTAGCCCAAGCCTGGGGATCAGCAAAATCCTCATACCCCTCAGGCAGCCCCAAGCCTCTACCAGCAGACACTCCAGAAGCTCCAGCCCCAATCAAACGTTAACTTAGACTCGAAGGTCCAGGGCGAGCAGAAATTTTTTCTTGAGAACTGCAAGGGTGTCCGCAGCCTCCGTATCCACAGCCCGACTCCTCGCGGGAATAACGGAGGGACTCAAAGCTGGCGCATTAGCAGCACCGCCTGCAGCAGGGGAAGACACCACCACCACGTCATTCTCCTCAGCGTCGTCGCCGTCGAAGGCATCCGCCGTCGCGCCTGCGCGCACCAAAGTCCCGACGGCGCAGAGGCCGGGGGCAGACGAGCTCGCAGAGTCCCGACGGGGTTCTTTAGCCAGCGCACACTTTGGAGGGACCTTCGAAGTTTCCTCCTCCCTTTTTCTCTTCCCAATCTGCAGGGGAGGCTTCGGCGGACACTTCTCCTTCCTGGCCTTTTTGGCCCCCGTTGCCTTGCCAACATCTGAACCAACATTTCCAGGGGGCCAGTTCCTCTTCATCCGAGGTCCTGGCGTGACACGAGCGGGGTACTTCACACCAGCCAATGTCAGGACACGGTTAAGCCGACCGTTGTGCGAAGTCCGCTCACAGGTGTACTTGTGCTCCTCGTGAGTGTAAGGCCCCACCACAGCCTCGCTGGCGCACTACAGGAAAACCAAAAACTCTTCATCACCAAAACCCCGTTTATCCACGGGCACCTCCAGGAACGGTATGGTGATGTCAGGCCACGAGGGGATCTTTTTTTGAATAAACCCAGGAATTAAACACCCCTCGTGTAGTGGCCATATATTCGCAGCCACGAACTCTTCGTTGAGGTCCCGGCCGCTTGAGTTGAAGGTAGCGACACGGAAGGCAGCCTCGTTCTTACAGCCCTTGGGCACCCTGCCTTCCGTGGACCGAGGCTTGCAATGAGTCAGCTTCGAAGCCAAGGGAAAAGTAGTCACCCCTCCCTCTTCCGCAGGAGCAGTTTCCGCGGCAACCTTCACGTACAGCCAGCAATCATGCCACTTGTCACTCTAGCAGTTTCGACTGCACTTAACAAATTGATTATCGCGCTTGAACCGGGGCACGAAGGTTACGCAGCCAAAGTCAGCCTCATGCACCACGCCATCAATCTTGATAGTCTTCGGCTGATAGTGAGCGCAGTAGTATTTGCAGAATACTTCGATATCAGGCTGGCCCTTCGGCTGATAGTGAGCGTAGTAGTATTTGCAGAACACTTCGATATCAGGCTGGCCCTGATAACTCAGCACGCCCCAGGCAAATTTTCTTAGCATAGCCATCCCGCTGGGGCTGATGTGATGCAGCTGCACGTCGAACCTGCTCAACTCGTCCTTCACGAAGGCTGGGCAGGGAAAACAAAGGCCAGCAGTAAAGTGGTCTTCAAAAACCACGGCCTCGTCCTGAGTTGAGCATGAGGTAACCTCTTGACCAGCCAGTCGAGCTCCTCCGGAGGGAAAACACCCTAACTCGGCAAGCCTTTGTAGTTTCGGGGCATTGTTGGTGGTTTCTAGATGCCCATTTTATCTACCAAAAAGGGATGTTTTGCGTCTTAATTTGGTGGTTTGGACTAACAATTAACCCCATATTTGCATATATTTGTAGTTGTTCTGTTTTGGATGTAACCACAGGAAACAGGTGTAAAATAGGGCAATTATATATAAAGAGCTGAATAATAACGAAGATGGGCTAGATGCGGAGCCGCGCCGATCGACGCGACCCATGCGCCGATCGGCGCAGGAGGAAAAGATGACTAAAACATGATCTGGTCCAGGAAAGACGAAGGCGCGGCCTAGTATGAGTTAGAGTCAGTGGAAGTTGACCTAATCCCGTCGAGTATAAAAGGAAGATAATTATCAAGAGCCAAGGACAACCAAGGAGAGACGGCGATCGCGAGAATTAGTTATTAAAACTAGGGTTCCAGGATATTGGCGGCAAAGGTTTGTCAACACCGACGAGATCCACCAGAAGGAAGGACGCGCCAATCGGCGTGACGCTTGCGCCGATCGGCTCGTGCGCGTTCCAGCACTATTTCTCACCCCTCTGCTATGTCTAGCGGAAGGATGAGTGAGTAGTCTCATATTCTCTTCTCTGGTGCGGGGATCTGGTCATGTAACTCTCATACTTGTTGATACTCTCTCGATGAATTTAATCTATGTGATGAACTTTATTGCACATCTATCTATCTCTTCATTAGTGTATCGGCCAATACACTTTTGCCCATTACATAGTGCAAGAAACCAGTGGGGAGCTAATAGCCTCTGTAGTGATAGCCAGGGTGAACGAAACCTCCATGTCTTGTAGAATATTACAGTCATCACTCGAGTTGATAAGAATAAGGTTGCATGCTAGTGAACCAATCCTAAGGAGAAATCCTTCATCATCTTGTTACCTCTTCAATAACATTCACCTTCCACTTTCTCACCGTTATCATTCACACCAACCAACCCATTGTAATTTGTTAGTAACCTTTTAATAGTATTAGTTCCGCTTGTTCCTAGTGGATTCGATAACCTTGGAATACTCTAAGGGAAAAAGAGCTACAACTGTACACCGTCCTCTTACGGTATATAAGTGGGTGCGTAATTACGACCAACAAGCCCTTTTTCTAGTGCCGTTGCCGGGGAACAAGCCAGTTCTTTTACTATTAATATTTTACTAATGTCTAATCCTCTCTTTTCTAGTTGTTTTAGTTTTTGTATTTTGTGTGAATTTTTAGGATGAGTACGGCAGGACCTTTTCGGACACTCAGGGAACTTTCTCTACCATCTCCAGACGTGCTGGTGCCTCAACCCTCAGATGAGAAGGCCACAGCCTCTTCGTATGTGTTAAACCCCATCATCATTAGCATGGCTGAAGCAAACAAGTTCTTTGCAGCGAAAGAGGAGAACCCGTATACTCACTTACAAGATTTGGAGGCACTTTGCCAAACATTCCATCATGAAGGAATGCCTCGAGATCTTTACAGGTGGTTGCTTTTCCCATTCTCTTTGGGAGGAAAATCCAAAGAGTGGCACAAGGCAGCATCCCGAGAAGCAAAAGGTAAGTGGAGTGAGTTAGTTGAAAATTTTTGTCTCCACTATTTTCCTTTGCCAAGGGTGCAAAAGTTGAGAAGGAAAGTGGTGAACTTCTTACAAGAAGATGAAGAATCTCTCACGGAAGCCTAGACGCATTTTCAATCATTGTTGAAACAAGGACTTGACCTTGGCATTGATGAGAATATGTGCGTTCAATCCTTCTACATGGCCATAAACAAGGCATCAAGGATGCATTTGGACGGATCGACCGGAGGAAGTTTTCTGAGATTGACAGCCAAGGTAGGGATCGAATTGTTAGGCAAAATTGCCGAGAATGAAGCTTTGCACAAGCATTGAGAAGAATATCTAGAACCAAATCGGCAATGCCCAGAAGTTATGAAGAAGGAAGAGTCGCCAGCCGAACAGATCTTGATGTCTGAGAGCAAATCAATGATTACTTCGGAGCAATTCGAAGAAATAAAGCCCGTTGGACTCGCCTCTGTGCATCTGACGTGTGCGCCGATCGGCGCAGTCTCTGAGCCGATCGGCGCAGTCGCGACAACAGGAGAACCAATCAACCTGACGACTCCGCCAAGTAGCAAGGAATATACCAAGATAGAAACTGTGATTCTGAACAACCACCTGAAGGAATTTGAAGGGAATTTTGCTAAACCGAAGGGGGATAGAACATTGGCGAATGCTAAACCACTTGACGAATTTGAGACAATGGACTGGATTGCCATTGATTTTTCACAAGAATTGCTTAATATGAGAAGATCCTTCAGTCCGCAAGACGCCTCCAAAGCCGGAATTGAGTATAATTTCCCAAGTAATCGCCTCAAGTCGGAAGTTTTCGATCAAGAGATTATTGGGAGAGTTTTAGGGAAGCTTTACAAGGATGGTATAGAGCTTGATGGAACAGAGGTGAAACAAGCGAAGAGATTACTAGATAGTTGCTTTGAGCCATCCCCCTACGAAGGATTATGTGGTGTGTATGTTGTAGGTGTCACTGAAGAGGAAAAAGAACAACCATACATACCCTGTGAGATATCGGGGAAGAAATTTCTGAAAGCCTTGTGTGACTTTGGCTCTCGTGTCAGCTTGATGACTTACGATGCATTCATGAGCATGCCTTATGGAACTCAACAGGGACTGATGGGGACTGAACTTGAGCTGATCATGGCGAATGGTAGGAAAACCAAGCCACTGGGAGTGATCAAGAATGTCGAAATTGAGATCAGCTTGAAAACAATGCCGGTAGATTTCTTCGTTCTAGACAATAAAGAAACTGGGGTTGAAGATATCATTCTGGGAAGGCCATTCTTAAGATTAGTGCAAGCTGTTCTGGATGCTGGGAAAGGTCAAATCATGCTACACCTGGGAGAGGAAGAAGTGCAATTTCAATTTAATGATCCATCTCATCAAGACTCTTCTTACTATCAGGAATACTACCCAGAGGAAGACAAGAGGATAAGGATGGACATGGGAGACCCACTGGACCACATCATGCGTGGAACTGACAAGTATACTGCTAGCGCTGATCGGCGCGACCCTTGCGGTACAGGCGTTCATCGGAGGCCACAGTAAAACCAGAACCCTTCGAGTGGGATCTCCGCGCCCTCGGAGGATGAAGTCGTCATCCTTCGAAGGAATGCGGGCAGGGCAAGATCAAGAGCCTGTTCGGCGTGAAGAGGGAAACACATGGCACCAGCACGTGTTGTGGCGTGCGGAGCAAGGAAGGGTACCAGGAGTGCTTAAATGACCGATTTATCCTTTATGACCATTTTGTTTAGAATATTCGAAGAATATAGTAGGTAATTAGGGGCAAAATGGTCATTTGCACATGTCCTAAGTACGGGCCTATAAAAGGAACATCCCTACTTACTTGTAATGGGATGAATCTTTTTGGGAATACGTGAGAAGAGCCCTTTTGTTCCATTTCGTACCCTTTGCAATTTCTTTTTATGTTCACTCTTTCTGTTAGTGTCATCGAAGCTTGCGCTCCGTGACACCAACATAGATCTGGCATGCCTCATCTTGCACCAAGTAGTCACAAACAAACTAGAATGTTGATAGCAGCCTGTAGGAGGTGATGACGAAGATCACATGGATGAATTTGGAATTGAAGCCGCACAGCGCATTCACGACCTAGGAGGGCTTGGGGATGGCGTGCCTGAGGTCACGAAGCAAATCAATGAGCTGTTCCAGATGATTGAGCTAGTCATTGATGGTGAGGTCACCTTTATAGAGGCCATGGAATTCCTGGAGCGCGTAGATCGCTCGTTGGTCAGCGTTGTCAAAGAAGAGACGCGAATCACCGACCAAAGGACGTAGGAAGTCGTGCGAGGCACCTAGATCATCTTCATGAGGTTGGGGTGACCAAGTTGTAGAGCCAGGAGACGATGCATTGATCGACCTACAACCACTCGGCGTCATGCCACATGGCTTGGGCATCAATGGTGTCGTCAATGTGGTCCAGGAGGCTAAACTTCCGGAAGGTGGCGTCGAAGAAGGAACACCAGATGGAGAAGTTGAGTTCACTGTATTCCAAGACGATGGGCACGTGGGAGGGAATGTTAGCATGTTGGATGGTGATCGGGGTGGCCGTGGATTAGCGAAGGGATTGGAGGTGTTGGAGCAGGTCATGGAGGAGGACGAAGGGCTCGTCGCCATCATAGGGCAGTGGAAGAATAGGATCGTGGTTTAGGCGGATACCATGTGGAGAGTAATCGCTCACATTCATTGACTGATCTCCAAGGAGATATATACACGTACACAGGGGCGGTTGTATTGCATAACCGATTGAGCGGCTAGAGCGCATGAGGATCGGGGAGTAAGTTAGCGCAGCTGTACAGGCTTTTCTATTTCTACACAACATTATGGGCAGTTGGGCAAGGGAACTTATCAGGTGGAAACTAAGCATGTTGTGTAAACTTACAAACTCTAAATCAACACCACCGGATCCCATCGGATGGCTAGGAGAGAGATTAACTAATTTTGCAAATAGATGCCCACCAGCCTCATGTTAATCATAATTTTTCTTTGCAAATCACCCCCTGCCGTAAACTCAGCTCCTAGTAGAGGATCGGTTTCCTCGATCACCAGTCGCGTCGTCCGCGATCGCCCGCGCTGTCCGTAGTTGCATCCCGTGAAGCCATGCAGTTCGACACACACGAGTTGTCGGACGCCAAAGTCCATGGCGTGGGCTTTCGGTGACTCGCGGGTGTCCAGTGACTCGCGTGCATCGAAGTGCATCGCGTCGCGAGTGCCAGAGTGCATGGAGTCGCGGGCGGGCGACAATTCACGGCCGCTGAAGTCCATGGCGACTGCTGATGCCGACTCACGGACCTCCGACGACTCATGTGAGTCGGACTGCATGGCGTTGCAGGCAGGCGACGATTCACGGCCGCCGGAGTCCATGCCATCCGCTGGTGGCGACTCGCCAGCATCCGGCGACTCGTGTGTGTCGAACTGCATGGTGTCGCTTGCTGCGATGGCGGACGGCGCGGCCGCGGACAGGACGGCTGGCGATCGAGGAAACCGATTGTTGGGGGGATAACTTCGCAAGCCACCCCTCGAGGGTTTATCAAAGTCGGGTTGTGAATAAAAGTAAAAGTTAACCATCATTACCCTTTTTCTATTAACCATAACTTTGAGGTACAAATGTCCATCGGAGGCCTCGGAAAAACCAAGACCCTTCAGCCCTAGCAGAAGGAGGCAAGCGCGCTCAAAAGCTGTGGACCCTTCGAGCGGTACCTCCGCGCCCACGAAGGACGAAGCCATCATCCTTCAAAGCATAGAGCAGCGGACCCTTTGAGCGGTACCTCCGTACCCACGAAGGATGAAGCCATCATCCTTCAAAGAACAGTACACCGGACAAGATCAAGAACCAGCATGGCGTGAAGAGGACAACACATGGCACCAGCACGTGTTGTGGCGTGCGAGACAAGGAAGGGTACCAGAAAAGCTCAAATGACCAATTTATCCTTTATGACCATTTTGTACAGAATATTCAGAGAATATAGTAGGTAATTAGGAACAAAATGGTCATTCGCATCTGACCAAAGTACGGGCCTATAAATAGAACACCCCTACTTACTTGTAATGGGATGAATTTTTTTGGGAATACGTGAAGAGAGCCCATTGTTCCATTTCGTACCATTCGTGATTCCTTTTTGTGTTTAATCTTTTTGTTAGTGGCACTGAAGCTCGTGCTTTGTGACACCAACAGTGGCGCCCACCATGTTGTTAGCTCGTACATAAGCTTATGATGACTCAACTCCATAGACCGCCATATTCAAGCGGCACTCCCCCCCCCCCCCCCCCCCCCAAGCAGCGCTCTAGGAGACCCCCAACTGACTGACGATCAATCTACATCGCAAGTAACAAAAGAGAATGCCCCTGAAGTGCAACCATCACTTCAAGCAGAAGTGGTGGGTGGTCCAAAAGACCAAGTACAGCGTCCCGAACAACCGTCAAGTTCAAACCCTCCGGAAAGCAACACCCCAACCTCGATGACAGCAGCACAAGAGATGGAATTGTTAGCCCAAAGAGCCGAGCACCTCGAGCAACTCAAGCATCAGCTGTTGCAAGAGAAAGAGCTAAGAAGCAAAGCGCTGTCAGAGAGAGAGAAAGCCTTACAAGAGAAAGAGTACATAGCCCGGCTCAGACTCAAAAATCTGCAACTGGCAAAAGAAGTCGAAGAACTCCAGAGAACCATGGGCAGAGCAAGTCGCCAAGAGTCAAACCCAATGCCTGAAGCTCACCCATACCTCGAGCAAGAAGTACCACTTATGCCAAGCCGTCAGCCGACAGCCACAGAAGTACTGCCAATTCGAAGAGCAAGCACAACGAGCATAATCGACAAAGACTCACCTCTCTCTGAGGGGCTGCAAAGAGCTCCATACCCACTGCAGTTCAGAATTATACCGCTAGCCAAGTTCACGGAAAATTCTGACCCAAGGCAATTCCTCATGAGCTACGAAGCAGCAATCATATCAGCAGGAGGAGATGAGGCAACCTTGGCAAAGGCATTCGTTTATGCCCTCGAAGAGTCTGCCAACCTGCCCCCCGGGGCTCTATATAGCTGGGAAAACATCAGGGATAAGGTGGTCGCGAGCTTTCGAGGGTTCTGCACAATTATGGAAACATCACACAAGCTGTTGAATATTGCCCAGCAAGAAAATGAGCAGTTACATGATTATTATAGAAGATTCCTCACGCTTCGAGCCCAGGCCCCGAGCATCACGGATGAGGCAGCAATAAGATCTGTACTCAGAGGCATGCGAGCATGCCAGATGTCTTCATACTGCACACGGATACCCCCACGAACCATGCAAATATTATGCACAAAGTTCGAAGAATATAGTAGATCGGATATGGATTACAAAAGACGCAAGCAAAGTCAAAGTAAGAGCCGCAACCAATCACATAGTGAGGGTGGTTAACAAGAAAGGCAGTACAGAAAAACTAAGCAATCCACAGAACCCTTGCCTTCGTTCATCAGTCATATCGAGCGAGAGAAAGAAGACACCATGGGCATAGATAACCAGAGCAATGATTTTAGAGGAAGTAGCCAACGAGGGCGTGGCAGAGGCCGAGACTCTCAAGTCCAAACTCGACCGGCCAGAAAGCCATACTGTTTTTACTGCGGAGAGGACAAGGGACATAAAACTTCCACTTGCCTCAAAGTAAAAGAAATCCAAGAAAGGATTGAAAAAGAGAAGAAGGCTTCGTCCCAACCTAAATCCATCAATTATACATCACCCAACCCATGGCCCTAGCAACCATACCCACAATCCGCTCAGCGGAACTACCACTACCCAAGCACCTACCATCATCAACTTTACGCACCACCCCCATATCTTCATGCAACTCACCCTCCACAACCGCCCAGCCAATACGCTCAACCCAGACAACAAATCCAGCAACCATCTCCTAGCCAAGAACAACAAAGGCAAAAGCAAGAGCCTCAACACCTACCACAGCCTAAACCAGAGCCTACCCCAAACCAAGCCACAACCTTCCCAGTACAAGGCTAGATTGGAATGATATGCGGAGGGTCATCCTCAGATTTTGAAAACAAAAGAAGAAGAAGAAGAAGAGATCACTTTTGAATGGTAAACATCGTTTTCACAGAAGAACTTGTTATCAAGTCAAAATGGTCTCATATTCCCATCACATTCACCGAGTCAGATCTCAACCTCAAAGCTTATCTGCATGTTGATGCATTTGTAATCGAAGCTCACATCCACACCTGGATGATCAGTAAAGTTCTCGTAGACAATGGCAGCCAGGCAGACATACTATTCATAAACACCTTCGAGCAAATGGGCGTCAATAAAAGTTCCCTGCAGCCATCAAACATACCACTCATAGGCTTCGGCGGAAAAAGAATCACTCCAATAGGCACAATCTCCCTCCTAGTATCGTTCGGCAACACCCAAAACCCTCAAACAAAATATGTAACATCCGATGTGGTGGATCCCTGCCACCCACTTAACGTCATATTTGGCCGGGGCACAATTAACACCTTCGAAGCCATCGTCCATAGTGCATATCTATGCATGAAGATTCCAGCAGCTAGAGGGGTTATCACAGTCAAAGGAAATCAGCAGATGGCAAGAGACATAGAAAAAGGTTATGCACCGAGGGAAAGAAACTGCAACAACATACAGGTATTCAGCCAAGAGCAGCTAGAGGATGAAGAGAGAACCTGAAAAGCTCATGAGCAGCATAAAGTGAATGCAAGAGAAGAGACACGATGTCTCGACAAAGAAAAGGTTGTAGTCCAGCCAGATGAAGAAACCAAAAAAGTACTCCTCGATGAACAAGTTCTTGGCCAGTTCGTCATAGTAGGCTCTGGCTTAGACCCCAAAGAAGAGAAACAACTGCTAGCATTTCTGAGTAAGAACAAAGATGTATTCGCCTGGTCTTCAGCAGACCTCGAAAGTGTGGACAAAAGAATCATAGAGCACAAGCTAGAGGTCGACATAAAGATCAGGCCAAAGAAACAGAGGCTTCGAAAGATGTCCGATGAAAAACCAGAAGCTATCAGAGCGAAAGTCCAATGGCTCCTCGATGCTTCTGTCATCCACGAAGTTAAATACCCATCTTGGCTAGCAAACTGTGTAATGGGATGGAAAAAGAACGGGAAGTGGAGAATGTGTATAGACTTCACATACCTCAACAAAGCTTGCCCCAAAGACGACTTCCCATTGCCTCGAATTGACAAAATTATGGATGCAGCAGCTGGGAGCAAGCTGTTGTCATTGCTTGATTGTTCTTCGGCTATCATCAGATATGGCTAAGGAGGGAGGATGAGGAAAAAACAAGTTTCACCACACCCTTTGGTACTTATTGTTTCGTAAGAATGCCCGAGGGGTTGAAAAATGCCGGCCCCACATTTTGTCGCATGACTCAGAAAGCCTTCGAGTCACAGTTCAGAAAAAGCATACATGCTTATGTGGACGATATCATAGTAGCAAGCAAAGTAAAGGGCAGCCACATCTCAGACCTCGCAGAAACAATCGCAAACCTTCAAGCAGCAAGGTTAAAACTGAATCCAGAGAAGTGCATCTTCGGCATCCGAAAAGGAAGAGTAATCGGTTGTCTGGTGTCAACCAAAGGCATCGAAGCCAACCCGGATAAAATCAAAGCAATCATCCAAATGCAAGGGCCCTAGTGCCAAAAAGATGTGCAGAAACTCACAGGCAGAATGGCGGCACTAAACCGATTCATATCCAGATCGGCCGAGCGAAGCTTGCCCTTCTTCCAAACACTCCGAGGGGCTCAACCCTTCGAATGGGGTCCAGAACAGCAAAAAGCCTTTGTAGATCTAAAAAATTACCTCGAAAAGCAATCAAAGCTAACCAACCCAGAGCTCGAGGCTGTGCTACTGTTATATGTCGCTACGTCCCATTCGGCAGTTAGCGCAGTCCTTGTATAGGAAAAGAAAATAGTCAAAATGGTTAAAGGGGAACCGAAGGAACTCTTGGTACAACTACCGGTATATTATGTTAGTGAGGCATTGTCTGCCTCCAAGAGGCTCTATTCTGAGATGGAAAAAATCGCATACGCGGTAGTCATGCCTTCTAGAAAACTGCGTCATTATTTTGAGGCTCATCACATCAAAGTGCTCACCAGCCAACCACTTAATGAAATATTTGGCAACCGAGAAGCTTCGGGAACAATCGGCAAATGGGCCATGGAACTCTCAAAGCATGTAGTAGACTTTGAGAAACGCAGTACCATCAAGTCTCATGTACTCGCTGACTTCATAGCAGATTGGACGACTCCACAGCACACAAAAAATCAAACATGGTCTGAACCAGAGTGGACAGCGCATTGCAACAGAGCCTGGAGACTGGCCAGTGCAGGTATAGCAGCAGTAGTCACTTTGCCCACGGGTGTGAAAATGAGATATGCTGCAAGGCTCGAGTTTAGCAAAGAAACTGACAAGTGCACCAACAACATACTAGAGTATGAGGCTGTATTGCTAGGGCTCAAGAAACTGAGGGCACTTAGAGTCCAGAGGTGCAAAGTTAGAATGGATTCCAAGATTGTTGCCAGCCAACATGACAAAGAATTCACAACCAGGGATCCATTGCTTGAGAAATACCATAGCACCATCCGAAGCATGGAAAAGTATTTCAAAGGCTTCGATATATAGTACATCGAGAGAAAGTTTAACACAGAGGCAGACAAGCTCGCCAAGTTGGCAGCAAGATAAGAGGCAATACCACAAGATGTGTTCTTTCAAACAATCACAGAACCTTCGATCAAAGCAGTCCTTTAGGACCCCAAGCAAATACACACAGTGATGAGCAAAAACTGGAGAACTCAAATCATTGCGTACCTCAGGGGTTTTTACGAGCCAGACACAGAGTCAGAGGCAAAAAGAATGCAGCAAAGGGCTAGGAACTATAGCATCATTGAGGGTAAGCTTTACAAGTCAAGAATTTACGCCCCACTACTTAAGTGTGTAAGCAGAATGGAGGGCACCCAGCTACTCAATGAGATACACGAAGGAATCTACGGAGCACATATTGGACCTCGGCCACTAGCTGCAAAGCCAGTTAGACAAGGTTTCTTCTGGCCATCTATGGTCAAGGATGCCGCAGAAGTAGTAACCAGATGCGAAACCTGCCAAAAAATCTCAAATAAGCAGTCAGCACCCTCACAGCCAACACAACTCATAGCCCCATCATGCACTCTCCAATGCTGGGGAATTGACATCGTCGGGCCTCTGCCCACAGCCCCAGGGAATTACAGGTGGGTAGTTGTAGCGCTAGAATATTTCACCAAATGGATCGAAGCAAGACCAATTACAAACATCTCGGCTGCAACAATCAAAAAGTTCTTCTGGCAAAACGTCGTCTGCCGCTTCAGAGTGCCAAGGAACATAACAGTCGAAAACAGAAAACAATTCAAGAACGATATGTTCAAAGAATTCTGTCACTCCATCGGAACCAAAGTTGACTTCAATAACAAAAGAACAGTCAAAACAACTCTGTTAGGTTTCTCCTTCAATAACATATTCTCCGTCGCATATAAATTTTTCACTCTCTCCAAAGATGCCAACTCCATGCAAGTTTTTTCAGAAGAAATCCACGCGAGAGTGTGAGCCTGAAACAAAAGAACAGTCAAAACAACTCTCTTAGAAACCTCAAGAAAAACAGAAGAACATTTTTTCTTCCATACCATCAAAACCAAGCGCACTTCCATGTCTCAAAACATGGCAAAGATTATGCCGCAAGTCCCCCGCTTCGAATAATTTAGCCCCTTCGGCTATGAAAGCATCTAGAGCCGAGCAAAGATCAGCCCAAGCCTTAGGATCAGCAAAATTTTTATACCCCTCGGGCAGGCCCAAGTTTTTATCCACAGGCCACCCAGAAGTTTCAGCCCTAATCAAAACTCGGCTCGGACTCAAAGTTCCAGGGCGGGCAGAAAATTTTCCTTTAAGTCCAGCAAGGGTATCTGCGGCCTCTGCGTTTACACTACGACCCTTCGCGAGGCTAATGGAGGGACTCGAAGCCGACAAATTAGCAGTATCGCCTACAGCAGAGGGAGAGAGCACCATTGCATCATCGTCCTCATCATCATCGCCATCAAAAGTGCCCGCCATCGCCCCGGCACGCACCAAAGTCCCAACAACGTGAAGGCCAGGGGCAGAGGAGCTCGAAGAGTCCCGGTGGGGTTCTTTTGCGAGCGCATGCTTCAAGGGGACCTTCGAAGTTTCCTCTTCCCTCTTTCTTTTACCAATCTATGAGGAAGGCTTCATTGGATACTTCTCCTTTTTAGCCTTTTTAGCCCCCACAGCCCTACCAACATCTGAACCAACATGACCAGGAGGCCGATTTCGCCTCATGCGAGGCCCTGGCACAACACGAGCCGGATACTTCACACCGGCTAAAGTCAACACTCGGTTAAGCCGGCCGCTATGAGAAGTTCGCTCACAGGTATGTTTGTGCTCCTCACGTGTATAGGGTCCTACTATAGCCTCGCCAGCGCGCTGCAGGAAGACCACAAACTCCTCATCACCAAGACCCTGTTTGTCCACGGGTACTTCCGAGAAGGGTATGGTAATGTCAGGCCTCGAGGGGATTTTCTTTTGAATAAACCCAGAAATCGAGCACCCCTCGCGTAGCGGCCACTTATTCGTAGCCACGAACTCTTCAACAAGATCCTGGCCGCTTGAATCAACGCGGAAAGAAGCGTCGTTCTTGTAGCCCTTGGGCACCCTGCCCTCCGTGGATCGAGGTTCGTAGGGAGATAGCTTCGAAGCTAGTGGAAAAAATGTTGTCTCTCCCTCGTCCGCGCAAACAGTCTCCGCGGGAAGCTTCACATATAGCCAACTTTCGTGCCACTTGTCGCCCAAGCGGTTTCTGCTGCACTTCACAAATTGGTTATCACGTTTAAAGCGAGGCACGAAGGTAACGCAACCGAAGTCAGCCTCGTGCATTACACTATCAATCTTAATGGTCTTCAGTTGGTAATAAGCACAGTACTACTTGCATAATACTTCAATATCAGGCTGACCCTGATAACTCAACATGCCCCAAGAAAACTTGCTTAGCATGGCCATCCCGCTGGGCTGATATGGTGAACTTGCACATCGAACCTACCCAGCACATCTTTCACGAAGGATGAGCAAGAAAAACGCAAGCCAGCAGTGAAGTGGTCTTCAAAAATCACAACCTCATCTTGCGCAGGGCAAGGAGTCCCCTCTTGACCAGCCAACTGGGGTCCTCCAGTGGGAAAGCACCCCAACTCGGCAAGCTTGTGCAACTTAGGAGCGTCGAGTCGAGATCGCCCGAAGACGAAGATTCAAGGCCTGGGTCCCACGTTTTCTTTCCCTTTCCCTTTTTGGCCCCTCGGCAGGCCAAAATCACCCACCGACAGCAAATCACTGACATCACCATCCACGTCTTCCAAGTCCTCGTCCACTGGACCAGAATTCCAAACCCTGTGGCTCGAGCCTTGCCCTTGGGCGTCGGTCACGATCTTCCCAACACCTCGAGGAACGAAATCCTTGTCACCACCCTCTTCCTCATCATCCTCTTCTTCATCCTCTTCCTCTCCATGGTCTTCCTCCTCATCATCCTCGATCTCTTTTAGAGCATCCCGACCACGACCACCACCCAACCCTTCGGGAGCGGCAATAAGGTTATCCTCCAGGCTCCTGGCAAAATCCGTCTCGGAGTCACCCTCACTTGTAATAGCATCGACAATCGTCGAAGGCGGGTTTTCTTCAACAGCGGTCTCGTCAGCGCGCTGTCATTGCCACTCGTGTCATACCTTCAGACCCTGCAATCAAAGACAAAATGCAAATTCAGTAGGAACACGAAAACGAGTCCCAACCATCACAAGGGACACTTCCAAGTAAGAATTCATGTATACCAAACTAGTTCGGAGGTTGCGTCGAAGTAAAAATCACCAAAGACTAGTATAAGCGCACGAAGCTCTAGAAAGCCAGAGCACTAAAAAGCAAATATTGCAGATCGCAGGAAAAGCTTCATAGACCTTCAACCCCCCCCCCCCCCCCCCCGCTTATATAGTTGGGTAAAAACGGATGGGCATTTACTACGGAGCCTCGGGAATCGGGGGTACAGTAACACAAAATTATAAGCGGAAGCTGAAGAACCGCGACACCCAAAATAGCCAAGTATTACCTTCGAGAGAACTGGGTGAGCTCCCAAAAGAAGACTCGCTTTCAGAAACAATTACTGTTCGAACCCTAGTCATAATCGCAGACATAGCAGGAGCTCCACGGACGAGTAACTGGTAAAAATAATAATAATTTTTTATCGCAGTTATTCTTCTTTTATAGGCAGAAGTCCTGGTAGCTTCGCTCAAAGCTCAACTTTGATGTTCAAAGGGTGGCGTTTTGGTAAGAGATCCCGGTGAAGCGAGGGTTTCGGCCCATCAAAGTTGGACCCACCCCTCGAGGGGCTACTGTTGGGGGGATCACTTCGCAAGCCATCCCTCGAGGGTTTATCAAAGTCGGGCTGTGAATAAAAATCAAAGTTAACCTTCGTTATCCTATTTCTATTAACCATAACTTTGAGGTACAGGTGTCCATCGGAGGCCTCGGAAAAACCAAGACCCTTCGGCCCTAGCAGAAGGAGGCAAGCGCGCTCAAAAGCAGCGGACTCTTCGAGCGGTACCTCCGCGTCCACGAAGGATGAAGCCATCATCCTTTGAAGGACAAAACAGCGGATCCTTTGAACGGTACCTTCGCGCCCACGAAGGATAAAGCCATCATCCTTCGAAGGAGAGGACACCGGACAAGATCAAGAACCAGCATGGCGCGAAGAGGGCAACACGTGGCGCCAGCACGTGTCGTGGCGTGCGGGATAAGAAAGGGTACCAGAAAAGCTCAAATGACCGATTTATTCTTTATGACCATTTTATACAGAATATTCGGAGAATATAGTAGGTAATTAGGGACAAAATTGTTATTTGCATATGACCTAAGTACGAGTCTATAAATAGAACACCCCTACTTACTTGTAACGGGACGAATCTTTTTGGGAATACGTGAAGAGAACTCATTATTCCGTTTCTTACCCTTCGTGATTTCTTTTCGTGTTTACTTTTTTTGTTAGTGGCACTGAAGCTCGTACTTTGTGACACCAACACCGATCCGCCGCTGGGAGCTGGATTTACGGCAGGGGGTTATTTACAAAGAAAATTAGAATTAGCAGGAGGCTGGCGGGCGTCTATTTGCAAAATTAGTTAATCTCTCTCCTAGCCATCCGATGGGATCCGGTGGTGTTGATTCAGAGTTTGCAAGTATTTTTTTTTTTTTTTTGATAATTGAGTTTGCAAGTTTGATTCAGAGTTTGCAATGGGCACACGTGGTTCGTCGTAGTACTAGTGAAGCATTTGGTCTTCTGCCATTTCTCGGGGGTTCACTGCCAAATCCGAGGTCCGAGCGTCCAAAAAATTCTCTAAACTCCATACCCCGGCAAAGAAATGGAGGCTCTGGTGGTGCGGCGGCTGGGCGACCCTACGCTGGCCCCCGGCAGCGAGGCGTCCCCGTTCGCGGAGATCTCTCGGGACTACCCGGTGCCGGAGCTCTCGTCGCCAACGGCCGTCCGGGTGCGCGTCGCGGCGACCAGCCTAAACTTCGCCACGTTCCTACAGGTGCAGGGCAAGTACCAGGAGCGCCCGCCTCTGCCGTTCGTCCCCGGGTCTGACTACGCCGGCGTCGTCGACGCCGTCGGACCCGGCGTGCGCAGGTTCCGGTCCGGGGACCGCGTCTGCTCCTTCACCGGGCTCGGGTCCTTTGCAGAGTTCATAGTCGCCGAGGAGAAGGAATTGTGAGTACTTGTCGAAATTTCTTTTGCGAGCTTCGAATTGTATGTATTACGCCGCCCGGAAGCTTGAATTTTGCGTGGGGCGAGATAATAAGATGTGAGATTTATCTCCAGAGAGAGATGACTCTGCCTCCTTGGAAGGTTAGGTGCAGGAAGGGGAATATATTTTCTTTTATTTTTTAGCTGATTTCGGTGGGATATTCTGGGCACGAGGCGACAACCAATGTATGATTAATGTAGGGAAATAGCAGTTGGTATGGTATAGATAGTGTAGTACTCGCTATAAAGGATGGCTCCACTACAGTCCACACGAACATGTGTCTGTTGCTTATACATGTTTAATAAGAGGTCAGGATGGTAGGCGATTGCTTGGCAAATGTCATAGTTTATGACTTCATAGTCATGGTGAATAATATCTTTCACTTTCAGTATGTACCTTATCAGTAACACTTTTTAGCAATCAGCAAACCAGAACAGTGAGCATATAATTGTACATATGCAATCTATTTGATTACATACAGCTGTCCAATTGACATGTTTTGCGGGAAGCATACGCCCCCAAGTGAATGGAAGTGTGAGGTTGCAATCTTTTTGGCTTAGTTCAATGGCACATTGACACGATTGAGATGAAGAATATGCTCTCAAAAGCATGGTTTCCTTTGCTATTTGAAGGACAGTGCTGCAGAAAGATATAAGTGATTACATTTTGTTAGAGATTTCAAACCTTGCTGTTGAGGAATAGTAATCATGCAAATTAATTTTGTATTATTATGTTAGGACCCCTTATATTCTTACCTTATTCATTATAATGTCACAATTTCCATTATTTTACATTTAGGAATGAGCACATTCATACTCTTTAATCCTGAGTGGGCTTTTTTTAGTCTGCTCACTCTATGAGTTGAACACTTGAACTTTGTTTGAGTCATTCAGTCTTGAGTGAACATTAACATTTATATGCTTTCCTCAAAGTGGATGTTACTTTTTTCTCTGGAGGGCTGGGTGTTCACTTTGTTGCTTAATTGGTTCTAGTTGAGATTTCACACTTCCACAGCCAACAAACAAAAGTGGATTTCCTATTTATTCAGTCTTCAAGTACATAGATCTTATCTTAGTAATGTCTGATGTGAATAATGGTATAGTGCCTAACCTTTCATTTCAAACTTAAGTACTGCATTACATCTATATGATGTAAAAGATTTTTGCATGAAACAGTAAAACTTAGCATAGATATAGATGTATTTGTTGTTCCAACCTCTGCTCCTAAATCATGTTAGATTCAATCAGGTTTTTGGTGCCTGAAGGATGTGACCTGATTGCTGCTGGGGCTTTGCCTGTTGCATTTGGTACATCACACGTGGCCCTTGTCCAAAGAGCTCAATTGAAGGCTGGCCAGGTTTGCTCCTAATAGGCCTCCTTTTTATTCTATAAGATATAATATGTTTTGACCTTTTCATGTTATTGTTACATGGAAATATGATACTTCATACTTTTCCAGTGATGCTGGTTAAAGCGTAAGGCATCAAACCTGTCCATCTGGCTGTCTATGTATTTCAGAAACTGTTCTTTAAATTGACTAAAAATTCAAATTAGATAAAGGCAAATTGTTTTTATAACACTCCCTCTGAACCGGTTTGGTAACACTAAAACAACACTCATTCAGCCTGAATTACTATTTTAGCATACATATCAGCCAAAGTTTGCTCTATTTAGCATCCTAGCGTACGATGTTGTGTGGATGTCTTAGATCATCCTAGTATCTTCACACCATTAATTTCTCTGTCTCTGTTCTTCCCCACCGTAGCTCTCTCATTTTCAGCTCCTATGATAAGTATAAATCAGCTCAAAAGCTAGTGGAAATTCGGCATAGGTGATTAGGACAAATAAGCATTCAGCCCACTGAAAAATTCCCATCCATGGAGAATGCTCCATTCATGATCACAGAGGGCATGTTCTTGCTGGAGTTCCTGCAGCTGCAGATATCGCTCAGTGCCACCCATCAGAGCATCCTACGTCCTTCAGCAGGAGTAGAAGTGGGGTAAGGTCAGAAGACGACGAATCGTGACATGATAAAAAAAAAAAGGCCAAAGTTACGGAAGCAGGTGGAGGAGCTACCGGAGTTCAGGGAGATGAGGTGTAACTAGCATTTGTACCCGTGAGAGATGGGGAAGAATGGAAAGATAAGGTCCAGATGGTCTGGATTTGATCGAGTCAACTGCTTTTTTATCCTATTGTACAGTGCTAGACGAAGCAAATCTTGGAAGAAGATAATGCCAAAGTAGTAACCCTAGATAGAACTATGGTATGCTAGCAAACCGATTCATCAACAGTGCTATACAGGCAATTTTTCCTTAGATAAAAGTAGAGACTTTTACTCATCTTAATATGAAGTACTGATTTAATCTAGGAAGGAGCATATGGGTTCTAACTAAAATATCATTGTTCTGTTTGGATCTGTTCATACGTGCTGTGTTGTGCTGTGGTTAAAGGTCTAGTATTTGCCAATCCTATGACCAAAGATGCTTCCAAGTTCCAACTAGTAACTACATGAGCGCTTTGAAAAGGCACTTCTCCAAGTGAATCCAATGTCTAATTTGCTTGGAGAATCATTTCTTGGTTCCTGAACTATGCGCATAAATCATTTTGTCCCATGAACATGCACCGTGTGGCGGTCACACCTCCATTTCCTTTGCAATAATTCACCAAGGGTGTGATTGGTTTTCTTCCCAACACAGCCTGCATGGTCCAAGGCATCCAGGCCCACGGTGGCTAGGTTCGGTAGATACAACATGCTATTGTTTGGTTGCAGTATGCGTTGAACCCAGCTTAGGAGAGAGGTTGTTCGGTTGGCAGCATGTCCCACACCATTATTCTCTGGTCTGGTGCAGACAGTATACCCACCCATGTATGATGCGAGCCAGGCCCGATAGAAACTGATTATGTTTTCGTTTCTGTGGAGCCAGGCTCTGCCGATGATTTTGCATGCGCTGGGACAGGCCCTGCTCTTGATGCAGGCAACTGAACATAGGTTCATTGCATGCGCTCAACCTGGGCGAGGCCGATGCTCCTAACCAAGCGAGTGTAGCCACGCGGACACGATCCATGGCTGCCGCGGCCTCGGTCTGGGCGACGTCGGTGGATGCGGGCCCATTGGTGAGGACCGGCCAGCCCACGGCAGGAGGAGAGGCGGCCGCGGGCAGCAGCAACGATGGCATGCCCAGGCCGGTGTAGGGTACGGGGGGCAGTCCACCGGCGGCAACGAGGACGGGCCCACGGGACGGCGGCGGCGCGGCGCGGCGAGGCCCGCGGTGCCAGCGCGCGCGCGGCTGGCAGCGGGGCCACGCCCGCGCCCGCAGCACCCCCGCGGCCAGATCGGGCGGCGCGGCGGCCGGATCGGGCGGCGCGGCGGCTGGATCTGCCACTCCGGGCGGCGGCATAGGAGAGGGGAGGGAAGGGGAAGAGGGAGGCCGGCGGAAGAGGAAACCCTAGGCTGATACCATGTTGGAGAGAGAAGTGAGTGTTCTATTCCTCCAAACCCTAGAAGGGTGGGTATATACACAGGTTACAATGGGCCTAATATATGGGCCTAATATTAATATATACACTAACACATGTTTCAAACTTTTGCATATTTAAACCTGAGATCAATAGTGGTTTGTATTACTTTTATCTGTGTGTTTCTAAGAACAGAGCAAAATTCTCTGCATCATTTGCTAGTAGTTATTAGTCAGTATGGATTTACAAAAGTTTAGCAATACTTGTTGCGTATGTTGCTTTATGAAGCATGTAAACACTCTTAACAGATCTGTGGTATGTGCTCATTTCAGTATTTCACATGTGATGGCTGTCATTTCAGGTGCTACTTGTTCTTGGTGCTGCTGGAGGTGTCGGGGTATCTGCTGTACAAATTGGAAAAGTTTGTGGTGCTGTTGTTATTGCAGTTGCTAGGTACTTGAAATGATTAGATAAGTATTTTACTGCTCGCAATCTGATTTCACTTTGAAGATCTTAACTGCAACATATTTTTTACTCCAGGGGTCCTGAGAAATTGCAATATCTCCAGTCCATAGGAGCAGACCATGTAATTGATTCAAGCAAGGATAATATTATAGAAAGTGCCAAATTCTTTTTAAAGGCTAGGGGCCTGAAAGGTGTTGATGTTTTGTATGATCCTGTTGGAGGTAAACTTACACAAGACAGCCTGAAACTTCTCAAATGGGGTGCACATATTCTGGTCATCGGATTTGCCAGTGGAGATGTACCAATTATTCGAGCGAATGTCGCTCTTGTCAAGGTAATTATTTAGCGTTTATTTATAGTGCAGTTGTTTAAATTAGCTCTGTATTTACTGAGATTGACTTTCAGCTGCTTTATCAACTGCTATGCTCCATGTTTATGTTCCCTGTATTCATATGGCAATACGATTCTGATATACAACCCCAGAATGTGTTTTATTTGTGCTTATCTTCTTGTGCTAATTGATAATCACATTTGACGTCTCCCACTTACTACAAATATTACTTTAGAGCCTCCTTTAGAATAGATATAGTAATCAGGAGCAAACTGAAAGTAATATTGTTTACATCATAATTATAGTTGTTAGGAAATAAGGAACATAGTAGACAAGTCAATCTAAAGATGCACCTTTAGAATTCAATCCCAAGGTTGGGAAATATCATTGAAGATAAGGTCATAAGGATACTACTTCTGAAATAAGGATGCTGATTGCTGATCAAATTGTTTTATTTGCAACTAATGTGTAAGCACTGCCATACATGTGGCTGCCGGGCAGGAGTTTGCTTTTCACGAGTCATACAGAGCATTTCCATTGATGCACATCTTGAAACCAGTCACTAATGTCTCTAAAGAGCTACTAACTACTTGTGAGCTTGTGATATGCTGTTTCAGAACTGGACAATTCATGGTCTGTATTGGGGAAGCCACTTAGTTCATCGGCCAGCTGTTCTAATTGACTCCCTCAATGAACTTCTTTCGTGGCTTTCAAAGGGTCTAATAAATGTTCAGATTTCACACACACACAGGCTTTGTGAGGTAAGCAACTTTCGAATAAGTCAAATCACATAATAGTTCCAGGTTGAAAGCTCTTATAACCTTGAATGGTTACCGTGCTTAACATCACATGACGCAAACTGTTTTGATATAACATATCAATTTATCCTTGACCTTATTGTGAACCAGGGTGTTGTAACTTGAAGTTACTTGCATTGCTGGCCTCATTTTCATTTTGCCTTCTTTTTGTATAAATTAGTTTGGTATCATGTTTCTGCACATGGAGTAAAAAAAATCATGTTCACTATACTTTAGAAGGAGCTATAACTGGACTGCTAACATGTTCCTATTCTGCTGGAAAGCAATGACATTTGAATTTTTTTTTATTAAATTGGTTCAAACCAAATTCGGGATGTGCATGAATGATCATTAAAAGAAATACATGTTCAAGTTGTTCTGTTGGAGGAGTATTGTACATAACTCATCATATTCACTGATGATTAGACACATTGTCATTGAAATTTATTCGTTTGGAGCTTTAGGATTTTTCGTAATCTGCAGCGTATGAATTCTGGTGCACAATTTTCTACAGGCTCATCTTGCTTTCGCTGCCCTGAGAGACAGAAAGGCAGTTGGCAAAGTGATGATTGTAATGGATGCATCAGTAAAATCGAGGCTCTAAAGACGTTAGTGAAATCGAGGCTCTGATACCCTTCAGACGTGTTTCTGTACGGAGTCTTGAGACTCCTACTATGTATCCCATGTGTGTGAAAAGATTATTAAAAGCAGAAAAATTTCCGTATCAGTGTTGATGTGTACAAGATGTGCAGTATCTTATCAGGTCGAACTCTTTGGTGGCAGTGGAGTATCCTAGTAATAAATACGAAGTAGAAAGACAATATGAATAATTGAAATCTTGATTGCACAAGGAAAAGAAATGGAACACCTTGTTACCTGTTTGATTCAGTTTCACTCCAAAAAAAGGTATGTAATTATTATGGGAAATTTTGATGGACACTATTCAATTGTGATATTTGCTACTGGACATTGAGATATGTTTTATTTGCTGTTGGATACTAGGAGACAACTAGATATATTGTTCAACAGCAAATGAAACTTATTTCAGTGTTCAACAGCAAATATCACGTTTATATGATGTCCAACAGCAAAATTTGCCAATTATTAATGTCTTTCTGCTCTAAACATGAGGTGTCAGATTACCCTTTTTTTTTTTTTTACCAAAGCCAAGAAACAGTTTGTACATCTTGCAATTTACAAGATCATCGCACACTGCACTAGCTTGGCTAGAATGGTGCAAAGCTTCGGTTTTGATGTGCAAATGAAAGCTGCGATGCATGTCCAATAGTGAACTCCATTCTTGTTTTATTATGTAGTAAAAAGGGGAAAACAATTTGACAGCATATTTATAACATTGCCAAAGTAATAGACAATTCTGCATGTTCACTTCTTGAATTCGTTGGTCATAGCCTCGAGATCTCTGCAATGACCTTAGATTTGTCGACCTCAAATTGCTTATCCTCTGGTAAAACATGAGCAAATTCTCTTAAAGATCCAAACTCGATTTGTCCTGAAAATACAGAAAAAAAAAGTACCTCTGTTTAAGGTGAAGTCTGCTAAGAACCTCAGGATCTTGCTTTTGTTGGCGGATAGTATGGCGACAATCTCAGGCGGTTTGTTTTGATTGGCCGCAAACAGCTGATAGTGAGAGCAAACATATATATGCTAAATACTTTTTCCAATGGTCAATATAAAAAAAGTACATGGAAAAAATAAAATGGATTGGATACTATACTTTGAAGACATGAAAGGCCTCTGTTTGAATAGCTTTGCTTTGTTCCTGGTTATGAAAATAACGTAGGTCCGTCAAAGAATTGCATAAATGATGCAAAGTTGCAATGCCAAGGAGTCCATGAGTCACAATATTATGTAAGAACAGATTTAATTTAAGACAAAAACAATGCATGGCTTTTAACAGTTGAAATGTGCAGTCTTTATATGGTTACGATGCAATAACAATTTCTTACCCTTAGAAGGTTCATTAGAACTATAAGGTTCTCCTTTGAACCAACATAGCACACCATCACTGCGGTGTTTGACCTATCCAGAAGTATGTCCGCTAACAGCTGAAAGATGTGCCAGGTGCACATAACAGATCAGCTAAAACCAGATAATCATGAATCATCTATAAGGTATTACAGAGAAAAGTAAAACCTTAAAGTTCTATTTGACAGTAACCGAGCTCAAGAAGAAATATGCAACACCAGAGGATCACAAGGACGAGAGAAAACACCTGAGTAGCTTGTCTTCGGATGATGTAGTTGGAAGATGATAGCAATTTGCAGTTAAATTCTGAAAAGAACTGATACAAAAAATTTATATAATTAGAGAGGTGGAATATTTTAAAAGAGATATATTTAAGTTATGAACATCTTCAGTGGCACTTATTAAATATGCTCATTGCAGTGCCATACTAGAGATGATTCATTTTTTCTGACAACTATCTTTCTGCTAACTGGATCCAAGGGTGTCGAAATTGAGCCATTTGGATCAAATGCTCTCTTTTTCTATGGCCAAGATTCCAACGGCTAGTTTGGCTAGTTTTTGGGCTTGACCTTGTATATTCCAACTCAGAAGAAATGGCTAATTAACACTAGGTATTTTTATTTATTTCCTTCATTCATAAAACACCATTTTAGCACATTTTGTAAATAACCTCCTTCCCTCTTTATAAGGCTTATTTTCTTTTTCTTGGGAGAATTGACAAAGAATTGAAGTCATAAGCTTTTTTAATATGAATCCAATAGTAACATCATTTTATATCATCAAAACTAGTACTCCCTCTATTCAACATTATAAGACACTCTAGACTTCTCATTTTTTCTCAAATTATAAGACACCCTCGCTTCCCAATACACCTTTATCTCTTCCCAATACATCTCTATCTCTATCTTTAATTTCCCAATACATCTCTATCTCTATCTTTCTCCTCCTCGTTTTCTATGTAACATACCTTTTCACCTCTTTTTAATTCTCGTGTCCAGAGCTAAAACGTATATTGTTGAACGGAGGGAGTATGTATTTATAGACTTGTTGAAGAAATACACCATATAAAGAAGCTGCAGCAATTCCTTTAAATGTTATGGATAAGTGTAGACTATAGAGTACATGGCAGCTGCTGCAATTCGTTTTAATGCTGCATGGGCTGGCGTTTGTTGACCTGAGTACGTCTAAAAAAGGTACAAATATGCAAGTATCGTGTATGAAATCACTTGGGAAATTTTGCTGCTGGATACTATTTAATTATGAAATTTGTTGTTTGACATTGAGATAGGTTTTATTTGTTACTGGATACTAAGAGACAACTACACAGTGTCCAGCAGCAAATTAAACCTATTTTAATGTCCATCAGCAAATATCACGTTTATATGGTGTCCACCAGCAAATTTTGCCCATTAATTAGTATGCACTTATTTTTATATTTACATCACCTATAGAAACATTTATAAATCAGCATATTAGAAACAATTACCCAATCATAATTCCTAGAAAAGAACTCAGCAGCACTTGATTTATGCCTTGTCAGTAGTTCCTGTTACATATTAAAAAGAGAACAATTGTCATTGCCCATGCATTACAACAGTATTTAATTGGTGTGTGTGTAATATTATGTAAAGTGTAGAAGAAATTAAAATCTTCTTCTGATTTTCCACAATTCTTAATGAGGAATTTAAACATCATATTGCTTATATTCATAATGCAATTTCTTTTGCATAATTAACTGTTTTTGAACAATTTGAGTTCAAAAGACAGAGAGTTACCTTGAAAGTCCTGAACGCATCTGATGCTATGTTGAAATCTGGAAGCTGTATGTAGTCAAAGAATTTCCTCATATGTTCAGATTCTAGCACATACCTACAAAAAAAAAATTACCAAATACAAAAATCCTAAAACAAAGTAGGGTACAATTATTCATGAACACAAACAATTATGTTCATGATAATATTGTTAGATAATGGTATAAACACAAGTTTGGACTATGCCTAATGCAAATACTACATTACTATATAACAATATGGGGGCATACTCCAGTGATGCAAATGATGGTCATACCGAGCAGCAACTTGGTGGCGTATGCAGTCCCTCAATATCGTGCTATAATGTATTGCAATCTCCATACTACCATACCTGCATGCATAGAAATCTATGTATGTCCAAATATCAAATTTTGTAATAGAGAAGACAACCGAGTTCTTCTTGGATGGATAGTAAACTGGCACAGAGATACATAAAGGAAACATGGCCTAATTACTTACCCAGACATTAGAATATCTAGCAGGTCTCTGTTAGCTTCCACGTAATCAGAAGCAACAATCTTGGAATCTAACTTTTGCCTTTGTAAATTTGCAACAACTTGAGTAACATCCTTTTGTGTCTAAATAAGTAAGAAAATTAAAGGGAATAAGAACAGCATTCAAATTAGCCTTTAGGATAAGTGGTTCCACATATATGTGATGCCATTATCCATTGGGTGCAGTTCGATATAAAATAAAAGAAATATGCAAACTGCTCTGAAAAGTTAAATAGATGAATTCGTTGACATACTTCTAAGTCTAAATATGGAAGGCATATAATTATTAAACGCAGGGTGTTGGTATTCTCTCTGAAGAACTCCTTGGTTAATAGTGTGCAAGCTTCAGCTATGGGCTCTGCCTCGCCATTGCCGTAGAGAATGCACTTCATCTCTCTGATGCTTTTCCTTAGATCTGCCAACTGCAAGTTAATTTACATATGGACTTAGTTCCAACATACAGGTGTTGGTTTAAGTTTGAAGAACAAACAGTCCTATAAACTGATAGTTATGGCTTTTTTAATCACAAATAGGCATTTTAGGTTGTTGCACAGAAAAGTTGCATGACTTATATTCATGCAAAAATGTCTTTATACAAAAAAAATGACATACCCAAATGGATAATATGGATTAATAATGAATCCTGCGTATTAAAACAAATATGACATATTTTCTCTCTTTTTTCAAACTGTGTAGCCAAGCTTTTGTTATTTCTTTGTGGTATGGCAGAACTACCTATCCAACTTTGAGCTTTTCGGCTCAGCATGTTGTTATATTTACGAGTACTTATTAATTTTTGGCTTTGTCTATTTCTACTGGTCAATCTCTTGTAGAAGTGATATGAATGAGCATTTATACGTATTTGTGAACATGTATTGCGTTTCTTAAAAGAAAATCGAGCAAGTTTTTTTGTTATGGTCCCACCATCAACGACTTAAGGCATACTTCTTTGGATATATGTGAAAGACATTTGAAATCTCGAGGTAAATGGTGTTTCAATCATCACATTTCATAACAAAATACTAGGTACATGTAATAGTTGCGACTTGTATTAATTGCTATGTTTTAGGAACAATCGGGTCAAACTCAAGATATCATTGTGAATCTTACGATAAACCAAAAGAACATATTTATTCAAGCTAAGAAAATACAATGGAAGGAAAACAGGAAAACCGAGAATCGCATCTCTATTCTCATTAAACTAAACGGAGAGAGAGAAATAATAAAGAAAGGATCAACACATATCTGTACCTTGTGTTCACGCTTGGCATCGCGATTGCTGCTGCAAGCCTGTTGGTTCTCGGCAACATAGCTTAGCAGGTCCCTTGTGTGCCGGACCACCTCCATGGGGCTCCTCGCCCTGCTAGATCGAAACAGCCCCCAGCCCTTCCTTCTTGCCCCACTCCCCATCGTAGCTGCTGCTGTGGCAATGGCAGCCGCAGCACACCACAGGCACCCTGCCATCCACTTCTTCTCCAATTAGCGCCCCCCCCCCCCTAATAGCTATGCCGGCCCCACTCTACATCATGGCTATGATCAGCGG
The DNA here is from genome assembly GCA_030378355.1 of Eleusine indica. Lineage (NCBI taxonomy): Eukaryota > Viridiplantae > Streptophyta > Magnoliopsida > Poales > Poaceae > Eleusine > Eleusine indica. The sequence continues at coordinate 57,070,476 of CM059494.1, forward strand.
TTATATTCTGATCTTTTTTGTGTCCACCTATCCATTCTCTGCATGCATATGCATGTCTGCGCTTTTTTTTTTTCTTTTAGTTTCATCAGCCCCGATCAAACCAAAATTAGGTGTGAGCTCATTGAGGAAAAAGGGATATTTGAATAATTTTTCATATTAGCTTCCTTGGTGACCTCATGCTATTTTTGTCATTTTCCTATATTTGGTCCATTTGTTTCACATCTTATTGCATGCGCGCCGTGCTACAAGTTAGTTCATGGCCCTCGAACAAAATGCACGGGAAATGTATTATTCCTGTTTCTTCTTTTTTCAATGTTTATGTCCATATTTGATCTGCGCTTGCTAAAAATCATCTTGATATTTCTATGATCGTGTCTTGCTAAACAGAATTATCTGTTGGGATACATACATGTGGATTTGTTTTACGCTTCTTCTTTTTTCTTTTTGTCATTGACGATAGCATTATTGATTTATTGCAATGATTGTACTTAAACAAACCAACAAACCTAGAATTGGAATTTCACTATTACCCAACACATATGTGGCGGATGAAGCATCTTCTAAAATTGTTGAGACTTCCCATGTCTGAAACTGTATGTTTTCCTAATCCTTTGGCGCAAGATATATCCTAGTTTTTTATAATCTTTGGAAACTTCTAAGCATATTTTCCCAAGTGGTTTTTAAAGTCTGTCGAATGGGTGATTTGCATATTAACATTGAACACATCAGGGTCCACGATTGTTTGCATGTATAGAAGCTATTGAACAACAAAAGTGGGCCTTCACATTTACAATCACATTGAACACATTCATACAAGTTTTCTTTTAAGTACATGAACCCTGATTGTGTGGAATACTTACCTTATCGGTATCCATAAACTTGCCTAAGTCGGAAAGCGACAAGATGGCCCACCAACATGGGAACCGACCGAGTCAGCTTGGAGCGCAAGACACTTAGAGATAGAATTACTATGTTTATCCTTGTAGACTATAAGTAGGACTCTTCATGTACCTCCTGCCGACCGGATATATAAGACGGCAGGAACTTTCCATCAAGAGACACAACATCATACAGCAATACAATCCACAGAACATAGGACGTAGGTTTTTTACTCTCATCGAGGGGGCTCGAACCTGTATAACTCTGTGTCTTGTGTCTTTACCATCTAGTTCTTGATCCCGATGTAGCCCTATAAATATATTGTCGAGATTAAGTCTCGATAGTTGGCGCACTAGGAAGGAGACAAGGTATGTTGGGATCCTCCGTCGACCTTGATGGCTGAGATTCCAAACATCCAGTATTCACCGGATTTCAAGATCTCTTTCGGTTAGCTCGACTTCTCGGTGAACGATGTCGGAAACCTAGGCCGGATGAACTACAGATCCGATCCGACCGCAGCCAACTCTATGGCGCAATCATCGGCTTTGAGATCTGATCCCACCTCCACTGCCACTCGGATCCGGTGAGACTGACCTACCCATCGGGTACGACTTCACGTCGATCCTGTCCTTTGATAAGGACTCAGATGGTTCTTCTTGCCCATATCCACACGCCGTGTACATGGCGCATGTGGAGGAACATGATGGGGAAAACCCGCCACTGGCTAACGATGGCGAGGCTAACAATGGAGGAGCTAACAATGGACAAGCTCCATCGGCTGGGCATCTGCCCCACCGACTGAGGGGGTCTCGTGGATCTCGCGCTGTTGCAAGAGAGATTGACCTCGAAGACTTGGAGATCAAGATGAACAGAGAGAAGGTTTACACCACCCCGTAGAATAATATCACCGGGGCAAGGACGCTACTCGATGGCTTAATGGCCGATGAGGCGTACCAGACATCCGCGCTGAAGAAGGTGGTGGCCATGCTTAACGCTGCCGCAATTCAAGACCAGGCTAGGGTTCAGCCGCCCTAGTCGGTAGCTGGCTCCAGTCAGGTGGCCGCTCCACGCCATCGAGGACGTCAAGATCTGAGAAACTCTCTTAGTGTCCGAGACGGTCGGATGATTATCAACTCCTATTATGAGGAGCGAGCCCGTAACAACATCCGTCATGAAGAAGAACGACGCGATTGAAGGGATGACTGCTATCATGATGATCACAGGAATGAGCGACGTCATGAATCACCTCGGAGGAACAACCGTGATGACCAACGTCGCAACGATGATCGAGACCGACGCGAAAACCGCAACGAGGATAATAGGCGTCGCCATCATGATGATGATGTGGCTCCTCACCATCGGCACCGTACACCTTCCACTTCCCGGCCACCCGACCGACAACGTAGATCTTCTTCGCCTAGTGACGACGGGTTCGATGGAATAAAGGCTTTTGCTCCCGAGCTTTGCATCTGCAAGTTCCCAAGGAGTTTCAAGCCGATCGCCATCGAAAATTACAATGGTCAGACCAACTCCAAGGAGTGGCTTCAGATCTATAGCACTACTATTCGGTCTGCAGGGTGAGATACCTTCGTGATGGCCAACTATCTGTCGGTCTTCCTTGAGCCCGTCGTTCGGATTTGGTTCATGTCTCTCCCTAAAAAGTCGAATACCTCTTGGGGGGCTCTCAACAAACAGTTCATTGATAACTTCCAAGCTACCTACAATCGGTCAGGCAATCACTTCGACCTCACCCGAGTCAAGCAGAAGCCCGACGAGTCCCTGTGTGACTACATCAAGCATTTCTACACCAAGAAGACTAAGATCCCCAATGTCCCGGATCATCAGATCATTACCGTCTTCCAAGGAGGGTTGCAGAGTGATGACCTGGTTCAGAAGATCGGTCAGCGGAACCACAACCTCGATCAGACTGCTCAGGAGTGCCGAGATCGCTGATAAGTATGCCTTAGGAGAGTCGGCTCTGTACGACATCCGTGGCAAGGGGAAGGAGAAGCGCCAGGACAAGCCGGAGTCCTCCAAGAAGGATAAGAAATGGAAGACTGATAACTTGGTTGCTACAGTAGACCAATGCAGGAAGAATCCTCGGATGAACCAGTAGACCATGGACGACTTGCTGAGTGGCACGTGCTTATGGCATCCAAAGGAAAACCACAAGGCAAAGGATTGATACGAGCTGAAGGGGTTCGCGACCGCTGCACTCAAGGTGGCCAATTCACCACCAAGGAGGAACGGCCCCGGCAAGCCTGATGATGATGAGAAGGACGGAGCGGCGGACTTCCAGGAGGCTTAAAAGGAGGTGAACTTCATCTTCGGAGGGCCCGATGTCTACTCATCCAAGAGAAAGCAAAAGCTGGAACTACGAGAGATTAACTCTAGAGAACCAGCCGCTCCCGAGTACATGAGGTGGTATGAAGTACCAATTACTTTCGATCGGTCAGATTATCCCAGGCACCTACCCAATCCAGGTTGCTATCCACTTGTACTCGTGGTGACTATCCAGGGGGTCAAGTTCAACAGAGTACTCATTGATGGAGGAAGCAGCCTTGACTTGATCTTCACAGGAACCCTCAAAGAGCTCGGCTTGTCGGTCTCTGACCTCAAACAGAGTACTTGACCCTTCCATGGAATTGTGCCAGGCAAGACTTCTATTCCCATCGAATAGATCACTCTGCTAGTCACGTACGACACCCGGGAGAACTTCAGGACCGAGCGGATCACCTTCCAAGTGGCGGACTTCGAGAATGCCTGTCATATCATCCTCGACCGACCGGCAATGGCAAAGTTCATGGCAGTCCCACAATATCCATACCTCACTCTCAAGATGCCAGACCCCAAAAGAATTATCTCCCTCCCCTCTGATCTTCAAAACTCTTTTGATTGCGATGTGCAGAGTTGTGATCTGGCTCATTGACAGTTGATGTTGTCTGACCGGTCAGAGATACAGAAGGCAGTCGGCAATATGGTGAGCGAGGAAGCCGAGGTCCCCACGAAGAAGCCTACCAAGGAGAAGCTCCAGACAGACGACCTCCCAACCAAAGAGATACCACTCTACCCTAAAGACCCTGCTAAGGTCACTTATGCAGGGGCCGATCTCAGCGAGGAATAGGAACTCGCGCTCACTCTTTTCCTCTAGGAAAATAGGGACATCTTTGCATGGCAGGCTTTTGACATGGCGGGAGTTCCTAGGGAAAATATTGAGCACGAATTAAGGGTGCCTCCTGGGGCTACACCCGTCAAGCAACAACTCAGAAGATTCGCTCAAGACCGCAAGGACGCCATGAACAAGGAGATAGCTAGGCTTTTAGCTGCTAAGTTTATTAGGGAAGTGTACCATCCAGATTGGCTAGCTAATCCAGTCCTTGTACCTAAGAAGAATAAAGAGTGGTGTATGTGCGTTGATTATACTGATTTGAACAAGGTCTGCCCAAAAGACCCCTTCGCTCTACCACACATCGGTCAGATCGTAGACTCAGCAGCCGGGTGTGAGCTTTTAAGCTTTCTGGATGCTTATTCAGGCTATCACGAGATCCCACTAAAAGTCGAAGATCAAATCAAGACTTCCTTCATAACTCCTTTTGGCGCCTATTGCTACATCACTATGCCGTTTAGTCTGAAAAAATGCTGGCGCGACTTACCAACATGGTATTCAACGCTGCCTGAAAACTCAGATCGGTCGGAACGGAGAAGCTTATGTTGATGACATCGTTGTAAAGACTCGGAATGTTAAAGAACTCATCTCTGACCAGGCAGAGACATTTGAAAACCTGAGGCGATACTCGATGAAGTTGAACCCCAAAAAGTGTGTCTTCGGTGCGCCTTTGGGGAAGCTACTCAACTACATTGTCTCCAAGAGAGGCATCAAGGCTAGCCCAGAGAAGATCAAAGCCATCGTTGACATGGGACCACCGAATTGTCAAAGGAATGTACAGAAGATAACTGGTTGTATGGCCAGTCTGAGTCGCTTCATATCTCGAATGGGAGTCAGGGGTCTACCTTTCTTCAAGTTGCTCAAGAAGCAAGAAGACTTCATCTAGATATAAGAGGCGCAGTCAACTTTGGGCGAGCTGAAGGATCACCTCAGTCGCATTCCGGTCCAAGTGCCTCCCAAGCCACAGGAGAAGCTTCAGCTTTATATTTTGGCTACAACATAAGTTGTAAGTACCGTTCTCACAGTCGACCGAGAGGAAGAGGGTCATGTACAAAAAGTACAACACTCGGTGTACTTTGTTAGCGAGGTCCTTCGTGCCTCAAAGTTGCGGTATCACCAGATTCTGAAGCTGCTTTACGCGCTCTTGATCACCTCGAGGAAGTTAAAGCATTATTTCCAAGCTCACCCGATTAAATTCCAAACATCTTTTCCACTTGGAGAGGTGCTCCATAATCGCGAGGCGTCGGCAAGGTCGCTAAGTGGGCAGTCGAACTTAGTCAATACACCATAACGTTTGCTGCTCGATCGGCAATCAAAGGACAAGCTCTAGCGTACTTTGTCTCTGAGTGGACAGAGATTCAGCTACCTCCTGCGCAGCAAGACCTAGAGTACTGGAAGATGTATTTTGATGGGTCGCTTCCGTTGCAAGGCACGGGAGCTGGTATCATTTTGATATCCCCACAAGGGGAAAAGCTCAAATACGTCCTCCAGATGAATTTCCGTGCGTCCAACAATGCGGCGGAGTATTAAGCACTCCTCCACGGTCTGCGCTTTGCCATATCACTCGGTATCCAACGTCTAGATATCTTCAGTGATTCAGCTCTGGTTATCAACCAAGTCACCAAGGACTAAATTGTGTGGACGACAATATGGCCGCTTACTACCAAGAGGTTAGAAAGCTGGAGAACAAGTTCGATGGACTCAAGTTCACCCATGTTCTTTGGGACAACAATCAAGCTGCTGATGAGTTAGCAAAGATGGGGTCATCGAGATCAGTGGTTCCCCCTAGAGTGTTCCTCCACACCCGGGATAGTCCTACTGTTACACCTCGGCCAGAAGTGTTGACGACTGATGTTACCGAGCTAGCGATTGATGCAAACACGGAGACCGACTAGCGTGACCCAATTGTTCAATTCTTGACTAAGGGTACGCTACCTATGGATTCTCATGAGCAGCAAAGGTTGAAATCAAGGAGCCAAGGATATTTGATGGTGGACGACTTGCTTTATTGCAGGGGAGGATCCAATGTATTGATGCGCTGCATCTCTATCCTAGAAGGCAAGGAGTTGATGGCAGAAATCCATGCAGGAGTTTGTGGTAATCACGCAACGTCCAAGACTTTGGTCGACAAAGCTTTCTGGTAATGGTTCTATTGGCCCGCGACGGTCGAAGATGCACACCAGGTCATTCGTACATGTGAGGGCTATCAATTCTTCGCTCAGCAAATGCATGTGCCTTCGTAGCAACTTCAGATGATACCTATGACTTGGCCTTTTGCAGTCTAGGGGCTCAATATTGTCAGTCCTTTCAAGAAAGCGCCAGGCGGATTTACACATCTGTTTATTGCCATCGACAAGTTCACCAAGTGGATTGAGGCAAAGCCGGTTGGCAAGATTACATCTAAGAAGGCGGTCGAGTTTGTCAGAGAGGTTTTCACGCCCCATGATATCATTACCAACAATGGCACTCAGTTCACATCTGAGGAGTTCTGTGACTTTGCCGATGAGATGGGAATAAAAATCCACTTTGCATCGGTGGCTCGATCTCAAAGCAATGGGCAGGTCGAATGGGCGAACGGTATGATTCTACAGGGGTTGAAGCCCCAAATTTTTGATAGGCTCAAGCCTTATGCCGGTCGGTGGGTTAAAGAATTACCTTCGGTCCATTGGGGGCTACGCACCAATGTTAGTCGGGCTATGGGTCAGTCACCTTTCTCGTTGGTCTACGGCTGTAAAGCCATGCTGCCGACTGAGGTAAACCTTGTTTCGACACGGCTAAATGGATATCATGAGAAGTTGTCTGAAGACAACCGAGAGATTGAGTTGATTGCGGCAAAGGAGTTGTGTGATCGTGCTCTGTTTCGGTCGGTAGTATACCAACAAGGCTTGCGATGTTATTATGACAAGATGTTAGAAGTCGGCAGTTTCATGTTGGAGATTTGGTGCTGCGCCAAGTCCACTCAACCAAGAATCAGCACAAGTTATCTCCTAAATGGGAAGGACCTTATGTGGTCAAGGAAGTCACTCGGCCAGGGGCTTATCGACTGATGTATGAAGATGGCGACGATGTGCCTAACTCCTGGAATATTAACCAACTACATCACTTTTATACTTAGCTTTTTTATGTATTCACATATATTATCATTAAATGAAACTTCTGTCTTTTTGACGAAAATATATTAAGTTGTTATCATTCTTATTTGTCTTGATTCCTTAATTCATACATTAAAAAATTGGGCCAGGGGGCTAATAATAATGTCTCGAGGCACCTTAACCTTGAAAAATTCGGGTTTTGGGCTTTTTCGACCGATTTCTCATACTTTGATACAATCTTACTTTTATGGTCTAACGCTAAAACATAAAGGTCATACAATTTTCTCTGCACAACAAACTACCACTACACTAAACCCAGAGCTAAAGTGCAAGAGGTCATGTGTCGACTGGTCGACTCTGATTGTTATGCAATTATATATTACGACCCTAAATATTGAGGCAAACTGATGCAACTTCTGTTTTAATCTCTATAATCTTATAAGTGCCAAGGCATAAGTACAACGGCGCAATGCAGCTAAGTACTAACCGGTCTACTATTGAGAGGCAGGAGATAGCTCTTATGACTTTTCAGTCGACTTTTCTTTGTTTGGTGATTACTTAATCAACTAAGCAAGACAAAGATATTTAGATACATAGGAACAAATTGTTTCTACCATTAAGATACTGCTAATGTATTCTTATTACAGGCATATTGACATCTCCTATGAAGGAGAAGAAGCATCATCTTCTAGCCCTACTTCTAGAGTGGTTGGAGGAGATGGAGCAGCCGAAGCAATGTCAATGTTGTCCACCAAGGCACGTAAAGTTTACACCATGGAGTCGAGCAGCAACCGGCATTGATCGATTGTTTGCTGGGGATTGAAGCCTTCCTTGATTTTGTCTAAGAGAAGCTCGGGATTCCAAGACTTACAGATCGCCAATACTTGGCTCCCAGCTTCAATGGCAATCCGCGTGGTGTGCTGCTCGATGGCCTCAGACACATGTTGTAGAAGATATTCTACCGAATGCTTAGTTTGCTCAACTTGGTTGGCATGGATATAATCCAAGGCTTTTCGAGCGCTATAAGATAGGGCTGCAAGATGCACAAGGAAGATTAGTAGGAAAAATCCACAAGGAAGATGATGAAGAAAATAAGGGAGAGCTTACTGGCAATATTACTTTTGAAAGCCTTAGCGCTGCCTTTGGCATTCTTCAGTTTTTCCTGGGTCTCCTCAAGGTCCTTCTTCAGAAGGGCAACTTCAGCTTCTCGGTTAGATAGCGTCTTGGTTAGCCCGGTCTTCTCATTAGACAGAGCGTCTAAAAACCTCTGTTGATTCGAAGTGAGATTCTCCAATTCTGCTATTCTATTTTGATAAGCTGTGAGCACACAACAGATTGTTATTGAATGATATGATAAGAAGAAAAAGACTTAAAAGTCTTTACCTTCATCACTCTGCCACTTCTGTTCCAACAGAGTGGTTGCCTTCTCCAACTCTTTCTTGGCCTTCTGGACTACCTGGGCTCGGACTAGAAAATTCAAAGTGACATATTAAATCAGAAGATGTGCATGCTGTCAAGACAAGTTAATAAGACTTCATGAAATTATTTACCAATACTTTCAGCTTTGAGGGCATCTATCCTTGATTGTTTGTTCTCAATCAGAGAGTAAACTTTCTGAAAAAGAGATAGAGTGGATAAAACACTAAGCAATCTTAAGGAAAGGTAAAGTCCAGGTATTGATGTACCTTGGATAGTTCTCGGTGTTGTTGAAGGAGCTCGATGTCAGCAGCTTTAGGTCATCTAGTCAGCATATCGACCAACGTGGCTTTCCCTTGCTTTGGATTGGAGATTTATCGGTCAGCGTCGGGGAAATGTCCTTGGGCGCGACAAGAGTATTAGAAGACTTTGTTACCTCAGTCGGCACATTTGATGGTGTGCTTACAGACTGAGGTAAGTCGGTCAGTTGAGGCCTCTGAGCACTCAGAGGCTTTGCTGACCCAGTCTGCACACTTGATGGTGTGGGAACTAACTGGGGTAGCTCGGTCGGATGAGGTGCTGGGATCAGGGCTAAATCTTTTGTCACCGAGACATTTAAAGTCTCGGATGACTGGGTATTATGTTCACTACATACAACATTCAGAGTTAAATATGTTCTGAATTGAATCAACGAAGATATAAAAAGGCGAAGAAACTTACTCGGAGGCTTGCTTGATCTTGATTCGGCTGACCTTCTTCTTCGATGAAGTGAACATAGAATCAGAGTGCCTCCTCTTAGAAGAAGACTTCGCCATCACCTCCGCGGTCTGGGTCGATCGGTTTGGCCGTTCCGACTGGCTTGAAGATCAGTCGGAAGGCGCCGAGGGCTGCTGACGAACTGCTAGGTGCTGCTCTTGGACATCGTCATCATCCCCGCGATATTGCCGTTGGCGGTGGTCTGGTCTCTTCACACGCTGATCAGGGGGAGGCAGATCGACGACTGGATTAGCAGAACCGCGTGCCCCACCGGTTGGATCGGTCTGTGGCGCGGTCCTACCGGTCGTCGAGCTTGACCCAGTCTAGTTGGTTGGGCGTAGCGGTCTGGGAGCATAGTCTACTCCCTCTACATCGATCGGTGGAAGTGGAGGACGAGACACATAAGTGTCTAGAGTCTGCAAACAAGTATAAAGACATTATTCACAAGAGTTAATCAACTTAGCATGAACAATGGAAATACTAGTCAAGAAGCAGAAGCTTACTCGGGCTCGCAGAGTGCCCTTATTATATGCCGCCCTAATTAAGGCATTGTCTTGGGACTCGGTCGACTCAAACATTTTGTTCAGTCGGGTCTGGCGCAATCATGTCTCGTCATCAGAGACATATTCCTATCCGGGATGGCATTGCTGCTTGAGTGGCTGCACCCGGCGTACAATGAAGCTCTTGGCGACGATAATGCTGTCAATCCCTTTCTTCTTAGGCTCGGTGATCTTCTTCAACAAGTCTTGCACCTGAGCATCATTTGGGTTTGGTTTCTCCGACCAAGATGCTTGCGGGCTGGCTCTTGCTCCGGTGAAGTCTGAGATGACCTGGGGTGGATTGTCACACGAGAACCATTCCTCCCGTCGGTTCTTGTTCCCTGAGGCCAGGGGAACATCGGTGTACGCCTCCTTCTTCCGTAGCTGGAAGCCAACGCCGCCTATTGCCTCTTGGTTGTCAATCGATGGTAGAGGTCGGAGGACGAACAGGTGGCGAAAGAGAGTGAAGTGGGGGAGGATGCCAAAGAAAGCTTCGCACATATGAACAAAAATGGTGATATGCAGAATACTGTTGGGATTAAGATTGACCAGCTCAATCCCATAAAAAAAATAGGAGCCCACGCAAGAAGCTGCAACAGGGAACTCCAAAGTCACGCACAAAGAAGGAGCAGAAGACCACAATCTGTTTATGGATTGGGAGGGGATGAGACTCAGAGTCTGGTACCTTCCAGTTCAGCCGTGCCTGCTCTGGCAAAATGCCGTCGACGACCATGGTGTTCAAGTTGTTGGAGCTGATGGTGTTTGGGGTAAACTCACGAAGGTGGTCTGGAACCTCCAACTCCAATGAAGATGATTTGGCGGTAGCGACGGATCTCTTCGATCCTTTCACCAGCTTGCGCGGCATGACGACGAATAGTGGAGCGCGATGGATCTAATGTGGCGACCCTAACCCTAGCTTTTGAGCTCGGTGGCTTGGATGCGATGAAGAACTGCGGCGGCGTGATCTGATGAACCCTAGCATAGAGGGAAGTAGAGGAGTTGGAGGAGCTAGGGAGGCGCAAGGAAGACGAAGAGTTTGGGTGAAATAACGGTGTGAAATTTTCATCGACCCGCCTAGTCCTTTTTATACCTTCGGGTTGACCTAGTCTTCAGAGGGTCAGGTGGGCTGCAATGGGCCGTACTATGCAGCCTTATCTATTTCAGGTGGCTGATTAAAATAAGTAGAAGATCTATTTATAAGGATTTTTGCTACAATAAAAATTTGAGTATTAAACTCAAGGGCTTCTTTGATGAGAAGCTTTATTCTAAAATTATACCATATTTATGTGATTTGATAATCACATAACAGAGGGCTTGATGGCCGTATGGAAATAAGTCTAAAGGACCGTGCCACTGATTGAAATCAGTTAATATAGGCTAAAAGTCTGACTTACAATATCCGAGTGATTATATGAGGAAAAACTATGTATGATTGATGTCATCATAGTTTAGTACTGAGTTATGGTTGATGTCATAAACTTTCCTTTGATTCTTTACATGATTGATGTCATTATATTTGAATCAAAGATCACTCGGCTAAGAGTGTAAGCCACTGTGCTTTTAATATAATCAGTCGGCACAATTAATGTTAAGCAGACCAAGTGCCTGGTTTAAAGATCAGGAGCTTAATTACTCAAATTTGATGATTTGAGTATATTTTCTATAACAAAATATACAGAGCTAAAATTATTAGACTCTTGTATTATTTGTTGGTCTTCAAATTATACAAGAGTCGAGGGCTACACCTAATCAGGTGCACCTAGTCGGCGCACCAAATCTATTAGGAACTACATTCAAGAGGTCTTTCTAATTTGTGACCTGTTCACATGATTACTGAAGAAGAATCACTCGACAAGTCACAACTACAAATCAAAAAGCACTCGGGGGCTGCTATGGAATACTTACCTTACCGGTATCCATAACCTTGCCTAAGTCAGAAGGCGACAGGATGGCCCACCAACATGTAAACCGACCGAGTCGGTTTGGAGCGTATGGCACTTAGAGATAGAATTACTATGTTTATCCTTGTAGACTACGAGTAGGATTCTTCATATACCTCCTGCCGATCGGATATATAAGGCGGCAGAAACTCCCCATCGAAGGACATAACATCATAGAACAATACAATCCATAGAACACAGGACATAGGGTTTTTACTCTCATCAAGGGGGTCCAAACCTGTATAACTCGACGTCTTGTGTCTTTACCATCTAGTTCTAGATCCCGACGTAGCACTATAAATATATTACCGAGATTAAGCCTCGACAGATTGTTTGCATATATATATATATATATATATATATATATATATATATATATATATATATATATATATATATATATATATATATATATATATGTATGTATGTATGTATGTATGTATGTATGTATGTATGTATATCAAAATGAAGAGGGTTCCATCTAGTGGCGGACCCAGCAATCTGTGCTTGGCCATTCAAACTTTTAAAGACGATAAAAAATACTATATGATTTTTTTTCATAGCATTAACATTCATATTAAAATAAAAAATTTCACATTCTAGACAAACTAAAATAGATATGAGGAATTACATAATAATTAGTACAATTTAACTATGCACTCCTTCATCGATTGAAAGCGCTTAATTATAACCTCGTCCTTGACTTGCTTGAAAAGATCCCACTCAATGAATGTAACCATACAATCATTTAATAATTGATCTCCCATTCTATTCCTTAGCTTATTCTTAACATAATCCATTGCTGAAAATACTCTCTCAACACTAGCTGTTGCCACTAGAAGAACTAGCACCAACTTGAGAAGCTTGTAAACAAAAGGATATAGACAACTCTTCTCTGTTTTAACAAGCATGACTGAAAGCTCACCAAGGTCTTTAACCTTTCTAAACCTTTTATCTCTACGCATGTCATTAATAAAGATTGTGAGTTGGTATTTTAGAGAGACCAAATCTGTGCTTGAGAAGTCCATAGGATAGAACTGAGCGAGTTTAAGCAAGTGTTCCTTATCAAATGCAGCAAATGAATTAGATGGATTGAAAGATCCCATGCAAATGAGCAATTCTGTGTTTACCTCGTCGAACCGGTCATTAAGCTCTCGAAGTTGTCTATCAATGACACTTAGAAAAATCTCAACTTTAAAGCGATGAAGATTATTGATTTTTCTTCTGTACCTCTTTGACTTTATAACCGGCTCATACTGATCTTCCATGTTAGGGATCTCGACATCATGTCTCATACAAAAGGTAGTGACTTCTTCAAGAAATGTTTTCCATCCATCATCGTCCCGCAAGGCACCTGACTCACCCTTTGTCAAAAAAATAAGATCAACAGCATTGACAATATTTTGATCCTTCAGTTGCAAAGCATTGCTTAAGTCATTGGTGTATCCAAATATAGTCAACAATAAGTGTGCCATGAAAACAAACTCAAATGACTAAAAAACACCAACATTGTTTGAGCATTGACAGCTTCAGCATCTTGAGAGTGGTCATCTCCAACCATGATGAGAACGTTTCTGATAGTAGGATACAACAAGATAACATGCATAACTGTTTTATAGTGAGACCCCCATCTAGTATCACACGACCTACCTAGGCCCATCTCTTGGTTCAAGCCTCTACCAGTTTCAACTTCACCCAAATCCAATGCTTGTAGAACCTGTTGAGCTTGAGCTACACGAAGCATTTGAATCTTTTTGCAAGACATCCCGATAACACTTAGCAGAAACCGAAGTTGTTCAAAAAAACTTATGCAAGCTTGATTTTCTTTGGCAACAGCTACAAGTGTCAACTGGAGTTGATGGGCAAAGCAATGAACATAATAAGCCGAAGGAGACTCATTCATTATAAGTTTCTTTAGACCACTAATATGACCTTTCATATTACTTGCTCCATCATATCCCTGACCACGAACCCTAAAAAAGGTTAAGGAATGATCCATGAGTAAGGATTGAATTACAGATTTAAGTGTTGATGCAGCAGTGTTGTCAACATGCACCACACCGAGGAACCTCTCAACCACCCTCCCTTTTCTATCAACATAACGCAAGCATACTGCCAATTGTTCATTATGGTACACATCACTAGATTCATCAGCAAGTATTGAAAAGCATTCATCACCAAGGTCTTGCAGGATAAGTGTAGTAGTTTCCTTAGCACAAGAATTTATAATGTCCTTCTGTATTTTTGGAGAAGTCAATTGAGCATTCTTTGGTGCATTTTTCAGAACTACTTTATTAACTTCTTCAAAATTCTGAGAGAGCCACTTCAAAAGTTCACGAAAATTTCCTTTATTTAGTGAGTCTTCACTTTCATCATGTCCCCGACAAGCCAAACCTTGACCCAAAATGAATCTTAAGCACTTCAATGAATAAGTTAAACGAGTTTTATATTTCAACTTCTCCTCAGAGGTTATTGTAGATAAATGCTCACTGATTGATGCTTTAGGACGAATGAAGTTGTTGTATTTCTCTTGAGCTGTATTGTGAGCACTATCAATACCACCAATGTGTCTCTTCAGTCTAGCTTTTGTATTCCAAGCTCTGAATCCTTCATTCACAAAAGCATCACCACCAACACAAATATCTTCCTTGAATAGATAACAAACATAGCAGAAAGCCGCATCTTCCACTACACTGTACTCAAGCCAGCTGAATTCATTAAACCAATGAGCTGAAAAAACGACGCATGCCTCCAATTTTCGTTTGAGGAAAATTATGGTTTCGTGGCTGACATGGCCCTAGTGCAATATATCCCCTTCTCACTGCATTCCTTTCATTGACATCATAAGCACTGATGGGTGCTCTCATTCCAGGATCATGTTGCAGCAAATCTATATCATATATTTCTCCATCATCAGACTCATCATCGTCCTCGGATTCATCATTTTCTGAATTTTCTACGATTGGGGACAGAGGAGAACATGTCTTAGGATTATTGCTTGCCTCTTCATCACCTTCGAATTCAAAACATGGAACTGCTCCACCATCTCCATGTTCGTCAGTACCATTGTTACTATGAACCTGTAGCTGGAGCTCATTTGGAGGCGATGTGTTCTGAATTTCAGTTTCAACTGCTGGAGGTTGGGGTGTTGAGGTAGACGAAATTTTCTGCACCTTGGCAGCCCTTTCCCACAACAATTTCAAGTCTGAGCTCTTAGCTTTCTTCATTTTTCTACCAATAATCTACACAATGACAGTTCAGCAAAACAAAAAAGAAATCAGTTGGGTATTCGTACAACACTTGAGACTTGAGTACTTGATTGAATGAGTGACTTGTAATTTTGTAAACTAAATGAAGAGGACTAGGAGGAAAGGAGCTCATTCAGGTACAGGATTACGTACCTAGCCTCTCTGGCATGATGCGTTTGAAGCCAAGAAAACAGGCCCTGTGTGGTGCGCGCAAGAAGCTTCTCTCGCCGGCGTCGAATGGTCGAAGCGATTTGTTTCGTTACTTCCGCCAATGGGGGACGCTAGGATGGAATTTTCTCTAGGGATTTTGGAAAGGGATTTTGGGAAGGGAAGATTTTGGGGGGAATCAGGGCAGATGAAGCGGCGCTCCCGCCTGATCGACAGTGCATGCGTACGGGAATTACTAGCAGTCCGTGGCTCCCAGCTAGGTAAATTGATGAACTTTGGTGGTATTTTGGCCTGGCCCAATGTACTGGGTCGTTGAGGAGAAAAAGGGGCCAGAGAAAGGCTGTTTTGGACAAAACACAAGAGTTTTAGACCTATTTGCTTGTATACCTTCACAGACTTTGAATACATGTAATTTTTTTCTCAAAAAATTTGGGCATTCAGCTGAATGTCTTTGAATCCAGTGAGGTCCGCCAATGGTTCCATCTTCTCGAGTGCATATTCTCCCTGATCATTCATCGATCAAGGGATTCAACGGATATCCTTGCAGGACAAGAATTAAATGGACATGACTTATCAAGGATTTTAGCATCGCAAGTTCCAATAATATTTCACTTGTATTCATCGCATGATACACAAGATACCAACATGTCACCTTCCTCTGTTCCTAAAGCAATGTAATGGAACATCTGATACATACCTAGCCTCACAATACCATATTCATAGGCATATAATGGACGTATGATCATATCCTGAAGACTTTCATGCAAAATGGTCCACAGATACCCAACATGAGCCCGCAAATAGAGAGATTATATATTCTAACTGCTCAATATCAAGGGGTTTTCTTTGCATTATGTCACTCCTCCCTATATTTTCCTGTCCAAAGTATCTGAATTTTTTTTATGTTTAACCATAGTCCACACAAAATGATGACAAGATCAATGATCCTAGAAGAAGGTTAAGTATCAATCAACTGGAGAAATATTCTGAACCATTTACAAGAAATAACAATCAAATGCTAAATCAATTCAAACTGCTATTAAAACTTGGATATGTAGCCGATGTGTGTTTCCATAAACTTGATAATTAAAGCTAGTTATCTTTTATCTCTTACAAATTACAACCCTCTAGTACATTATTAAAAAGCCAAAATAACAAAAGCCCTTCAATGATTGCCTCTTCCAAAATTAGAAGATGTTCTAATTTCTTGAACTAATTGTAGACAAAAACCAATAAGACTCACAAGAATCAAGTCTGCAGAACATGCCTTCCAAACCAAAATTCAATCTCTCTGTCTCAAGACTGATTTATCCCGGCAGGCAAGATAACTACAAATGTTATCCACGGGTGAATCTGTGCCTAGGATCATGGCCCTAGTCACATGTGCAGTTCCCCCTTTACATATGTTTTGTCTTAGGGGGTGTACATGGCTTCGATAGGATTTCTTCCGGGCATGGCCCGAGTCAGTGGTCCACGCCTAGGTTCACCCTATTCATCCCATACCATGTCACATCACCAGCTGCTACACCGGTGGCCAACTTCACCATTCACTGTCAGCGCTAATCACAGCACCTCCCTTATGGCCGCCCAGCTTGCTCAGCAAGGAGACATGGAAACCACATGAGGAAACAAAAGATACATATCTTAGAGATCTCGAAATGAAGAGTACTCGAAATGAAGAGTACTTTCATTTCTCCCACATGTCTCAGTGAGGTCAGCTTCAAAGAAAGCAAAGGAAGCACAAGCACTGGCTCTTGCCCCTTCTCCTGCCTCCAAAAGGTCACCTCGCCAATAGCATGCGCATTGACAGAGTTCTACAGTGGGATGGAAATCAGATACCCTGCAGCACGTATCTGTTTTGTGAATCAGATGGTAGCCTGTGGTTTGACATATAGAAAGAATAAGAACTAGACTATATTGAATACTTAATTTCAAGAACTCTGGCAGATTGTCAAGAGTCAACCCTTGCTTTTAGTGGCCCCTCTGCCATAGCATGGCTATTCACCTATGGATGCATATATCCTTATCTGCTGTGTTGAAAAGCATTATTCCAAGAACCATGCACGAAACTGGTACGACATTCGAATTGTAGTAAGCTGATTCCTGATAGGAATGAAATAGAGTTCTCCTGAACAGACCATCAAACTTGTCTTCAAGTACAGAGGCTGTACAGGCAGATATTGGAGCTTGCACTATAAAAAACAAACAAAGAATATTAAGTTACTTAAAATCATTTCTGTTTCTTCAGTAACTCGAGTGATTTTGATTCACTTATGATTATAAAGTATTTTGACTTATTGGATGATCTATGGAAAGGAAAAAGGAGTGAATCAGACTTACATGTAAGCATGAAAAGGGTGCAATAGATTAAACCCAGACCACCAAACTTCTAAACCTAAGGCTATCTCCAACGACTGCCTCATTTGGTGACCCAAACCCAAATTGGGTTATAAAGCAACAAAACGGGCCTCCAACCGGTACCCCATAACAGAGACCTATTCTGGGGTTGGTTCATCCCGTGACCCAGAAATAGTGCTCTTGCCTCTGCTACCCAAACGTCCGCAGCAGCAAAAGGCGGGAAAGAAAAAGTTGGGCACTGCTGCTTGACTGCTTCCCATGCCGAACTGCAGATCAGAACCCAGTATACGGACTCCCATTGGAGACACACATTTTTGAGTCACGCCCCTTCAGGCCCACGAGCACTCATTGAGGCTTTTGGGTCTCCAAAATCGGTCTCCATAGTTGGAGACAGCCTAAGTACTCGAACACACCAAGCACATATCTGAGACATATTCTGCAAAATTTGGACACGATAACTAAAAGAATGAAATGAATATGCTAATACTAACTTCGGGCATGGGCCTGCGCCATCTCAACTTTTAGTTGCTAAATCTCAATCTAAATAGATGTGAAAAGGGCAATAACACGGAAAGTTTCATATCATATTTCAAAATGGACTCCGAATTGTTTTCCAATATAACTAAAAGGTATCCATCCTGTTGAGAAGCACCACTATAAGAAAATCTATTACAATTGAAGACATCCAGTTATCTAGATATTTTCATCTTATGTAAGGGAAGAGTGCATCCTCTTGTATAAAATTAGAGTCCCACAACAAACATATGTGATGCATCAATCAAAAACTAGTACTTTGTCCAGAAAAAAAAATATTTCGCTAACATCAAAAGAGGAGTGATGAAAGGATGTGTTTTCAGATGAAACATATCTTGAAGTATAGTTGGATGATGCATGTAGACAAAACCAACCTGCAGAAAAACCTCACTGTTGACACCAGCACATCTGAGACTGATATGAGCACCCTATCATTTGCTTCCATCTTTGCTGTGCATGGTTTGAGCCCGTGGAACTAGACCTTTATCAACAAGTATCTTAATATCTGACGAGGTTGTTTCATCTTTAGACAATTCTTCAACTGCCTTATTTATTAACCCTACCATTTTCAGATTATCAATGTCTATCAAGTCTTTTTGGAGAACTTCCTTTAGGATCTCACATCCTTTACTGGCATGTTTATGTGATATCAAAAAATTTATGAAATATAATCGGGAAAAAACATCTAAGTGAAAACCTTTCGTCATCATCTCTTCATAGTAGTTCAGTGCAGTCTCCACCTGACCACACTTGCACAATCCATTCACAAGAGCAGTATACACTATCTCATTAGGAGTACAACCTTTTTCTAGCATTTTGTCCCACAAAACAATTGCTTCATCAGGTCTTCCAGAACTACAGAACCCATCTATCAAGGTTGTGTATGTAACTACTGTCGGAGGCTTTTCTTCATCGCTCATTTTATTTAAACAAGCGATTGCTTTCTCAATATTACCAGACTTGCACCACATATCAATCATAAGGTTGTATGTAACTACAGAAGGAAACAAACCCTTGATCAACATTTCTTCCATAACTCCTTGTGCCTTATCAATTTTACCTGATTTCCGGAATCCATTTATCAAGATATTATGTGCCACCACATCAGGAAGATAATACTTCGAAGAAATGTCACAGAAAAGGTCTAATGCGTTGTCAATCTCTCCAATCTTACACATTCCGTTCAGAGCAGCAGAGTATGTGACAATGTCAGGAAGAAAACCTATTTTCAGCATTTCATCAAGAAATCGCAGGGCTTCTGTTATCCTGCCGCTGAAGGATAGCTGCTGCACCATTTCAGTGCAGTTCTTTATCCACGGGGTATACCCATTCCCCTGCATCTCCCTCATCAAATCAATGGCGGCACCAAGATCTTTTATCCTACAAATACCATAGAATAGTGAATTGTATGTGAACTCCGAGGGTTCCAAACCAACAGCCTTCATTTGGTTAAATATCTCATATCCTTCATCTAACCTATCTAAAATGCATAATTCAAGCACCAAATCATTAAACATGAAAAGCTTTCCCTTGCAACCAAGGCCGATCATGTCCCTTGTGAGCGATAAGGCCAAATCCAGCTTCTTTACCTTACAAAGACCACACACAACAATGTTAAATGAATCAGAGTTTGGTTTAACATCCTCACAGATATCCAACACCTGCACACTAACATTATCATCATCATCATCAATCCTCTGACCACCATGCATCATGGATCTGAGCAAGCGATAAGCTGCTTCTACCTCTCCACATTTCACAAGCCCTTCCAGGACAACATTATATACTGAAACAACATCAGTGGGTTTCAGGTGCTCAGAATTTTCATTGATAAATCGACCAACAATAGCAAAGTCACCCTTGTTACAGAATGCCTCAACTATTTTCTTGAGCAAGCGGACATCAGGAGCAAAACCATCCCTCTTCATCTGTTCAAACAACTTTACTGCCTTACTGATCTCATTTCCCTGACACAGGCCCTCAATTAGCACACTGTACATCGGCAAATCCACACTGAACCCGTAATTGGCCATCTTGTCAAATATCACCATGGCCATGTCAACCCTGCCTTGTTTGGCAAAGCCATGGATTAGCACACTCAATGTCTTCTCGCTTGGTCTCATTCCGAGCGTCTCCATCCTCCCAACCAGCTCAACGGCGCCCTCCACCTTCCCCCACTTGCTGAACGCCACCACGAGCGTCGTCAGCACATGCTCATCCACCCAGCCACGCTCGCTCATCCTCTGGAACATGGCGTTCGCGTCGTCGGGGCAGCCTGCATTGCAATAGCACTGCAGCAGAGAGGTGAGCGTGTACCTATCGACGCTCTCTTCGCCACACGCCGCCACCATCTCGCGCAGCCTCGCCTCAGCGTCGTCCACGCGGCCGGCCCTGGCGAGCGCCTCGAGGAGGCAGTTGTACGCGTACGGGTTGGGGGTGCAGCTGAGGGCCGTCCTCGCCTGGTCAAAGACGCGGGCGGCAGTGTCGGGGAGGCCGGCGGCGCCAAGGCGGCGGAGCAGGAACCCCAGCGCGCCGGGCGTCATGGGGCAGCGCGCGGCGAGCGCGTCGACGGCGAGGCGGTTGAGGTGCGCGGGCGCGTGGCGCGGGAGGAGCGACGCCATGGCGTTGAGGGAGTAGCAGGAGTGGCGGAACCCCGGCTGCTCGGCGGCCCAGCGGAAGAAGTCGAGCGCGTGGCGCCAGGAGGGGAGGCGGAGGATGACGGACTCCGCGGCGGGGGCCGTGAGGGAGGCGGCGAGGCGGCGGAGGCGGGCCGCGTCGCGGGAGGCG
Source organism: Eleusine indica (assembly GCA_030378355.1). Lineage (NCBI taxonomy): Eukaryota > Viridiplantae > Streptophyta > Magnoliopsida > Poales > Poaceae > Eleusine > Eleusine indica. The sequence continues at coordinate 57,091,359 of CM059494.1, forward strand.
CGCGGGCGGGAGAATTCGTCGAGCAGGTGGTGGGCGAGGAACGACGGGGAGGAAGGGGCGGTTGGGCATGCGGCGTTGGTGGTGAAGGGCTTGAGGAGGGAGAAGGAAGAGGAGGGAGCGGCGCCGAGCCGGCGGATAGACATGGGAGCTGCAGGCGAACTGGGCCCGGCCGGAGTCGGCGACGAGTATCGACTTGGTCGGATACGGGGGATTGGGATCGTCGGCAGTCTGCTGCTCAGCGGAGCGGTCGCTTCCTCAGCCGTCCGATCGCATCATACCGCTTGCATGGTTTTCGGTTCAACCAGTCCCCAACTTTGCTTCGCCGAGTGCTGGTGACAGTCGAATACATGATGCCCAACCGCATCGCCTTCTTGGTAGGGCGATTCGAGAGGCGATCCTGCTCACCGTCTAGATCCAGCCTCGCCGGCGGGATCTGACAGCTTGGTCGTGGCTCCACTCTGGCGCACGATGTCCACGTCCGTCTGCGACACTCCTTCGTTGATGCACACCGCATATCGCCGGTTAGCCGCTCCGGTGTCGACGACCACAAACCCTAACTTCCCAAATTAGAGCCTAGCGCTGCTTAGGTCTTTGTTTGGGATCGCCTTTCCCCTGATCGGCCATTGCCATGGCTGCGATCGGTGGTGAAAAACCTGTGTCGTCGAGAAACCGATATGATCGCCGATCGGAAGGAACTGACCGGAAGGTCGAGGAGATGCTGCAGGGTCTCAATCTAACTGCAGAGGAGGAGGAGATCGCTGAGCTTAGTGATGACAAAGATAGCGGGATGGAAGGGGCGGAAACGGCGCCTATCAGGAAAGTCCTCTCACCGATCACGCTCCATGCCACTACTATTCTCGGGGCTATGAAACCGGCATGGGGGAATCCGCGGGCTGAAAATCCGATCGATGGGAGACAGAGGCGAGAACCTTTTTGTGGCGGAGTTTGGTAATCGCCAGGCGATGGAGAGAGCCCTAGGGGGATCGCCTTGGTCTGTTGGGAAGTACGCGGTGATTCTATGGCCATACAATGGCCTGTTAAAGCCATTTGAGATCAAGTTCGATGTCATGGACATGTGGGTAAGAATCTTAAACCTGCCCCTGGGATGGATGAATGATACCCGTGGTACAAGGGTTATGAACTTGATAGGGGCTATTGTGAAGATGGATGTGGATCAGGACGGTAAAGCGAGTGGTCCTTACCTTCGGGCCCGTGTATCTGTGGAGCTGGCAAAGCCCCTGCGAAGAGGGGTAATGCTTAAGCCGGAGAGAATGGCAAAGCCTGAATGGTTCGAGATACAATATGAAAAACTACCTTTCTTTTGTTTCTCCTGTGGAATCATAGGGCATACGGAGCAAGAATGTGGGACACCATCGCTGAGGAATGGTGTGGGGAAGCTGCCTTATGATGTTAAGATTCGGGCTCCTGATGACAGACGCCAGCGCTTGCAGGGCTTTGCTCAAGCCACGGTGTATTCCTATGGAAGTGGCTCCTCGGTTAATTCCAAACAGTCAAGAGGGTCCAGTGGGGGCCAGAGAGACCAGCAGCAGAAGGTCAGCTCTGATTACCCCGAGGAAGATGAGGTCCAGTCACCACTAAAGGGGGCATACACGAACCGAGGAGGGGATAAAGGGAAGGGCACAGTAAGCTCGAGAAAGGAACTGTTTCCCGTCAATGACAAGCAGGAAACTTCGCTGATATGGAAGAGGAAGTCCAAGAGTGTTGTAGCAGCAAACACTACAACACCAAACCTGAATCTTCCCGTGGATGATCAGTCTGCAATAGTACCAGCTGGACTAGTGATGGAGAGGATGGTACAGTTGGGTACTGGGCGTCAAGGACCGGATGACAAGGCATCCGAGATGCCCAAGAAACAGAAGACCACCAACAACCAAAATGCAAGATCGGCGGCGACTGCGGGAGGCAGTCCCCGTCGGACGCAATGAATCTCTTGAGTGTGAACTGTCGGGGCTGCAGGCAGTCCGAGGCAGTTCAGGAACTCCATCAGTTGGTGGAGGTTCATAAGCCCCTTGCGGTCTTCTTGATGGAGACCAAGATGAGCAAAGTACGTGCGATGGCCCTTAAGCATAGCCTTGGATTCCCAAATGGCATAGAAATGGGGGCTCAAGGTTTGGGAGGTGGTTTGGCCTTCTTTTGGAGGAGGGGAGTTTTGGTGGACTTCCCAAACATGTCAAAATTACACATAGATATGGTGCTGTCCAGCGATTCGCTGGTTGGGCAAGTTTGGAGATTTACGGGGTTCTATGGTGAGCCACGTAGAGAGTTGAGGAAGGAAAGCTGGTACCTCATGTGGTTTCTTCGAGCACAGCTTGACCTCCCTTGGTTATGCGCAGGCGATTTTAATGAGGTTCTAAGGGAGGAGGAACAAATTGGTGGGAATAGAAGGGAACGATGGCAGATGGAGGCTTTCAAAGATCACCTGATGGACTGTGGCCTTCTTGACCTGGGGTACCATGGGTTGCCCCACACAAGGGACAACAGGCAAGAGGGAGGAAGGAATGTAAAAGTAAGACTGGACAGGGCGGCGGCCGATTCCAAGTTTTTGGACCGTTGGGCTAATACAACGGTGCAACACATACAACTGGCAGAATCGGATCACTGTGCCTTATTGATAGAAATACGCAAGGGGAGCCAACATGCACAAAATGGAGGGAGACACCGTAAAAGGAAGCCTTTTCGTTATGAGGACATGTGGCAAAGGCACAACGAGTATGATGCATTCGTCCAACAGGCGTGGGACCCCGGAGAAGGTATGAGTGACTTGGGCAACATCCCGCACACTCTTCTTAACCTCCAGGGCTCTCTGGAGGTCTGGCATAGGGATGTGTTCGGCTCGGTGCGGAAGAAGCTTAAGGTTCTCCGAGAGGAACTAGAGAAGGAGCGTGGTAACACCTTATACCGGGGACCGACAGATCAAGAATGCTTGTTAATGTCACAGCTCTCTGAGATGGTGGCAAGAGAAGAAGAGATGGAACGTCAGAGGTCTCGCATCCAGTGGTTGCAAGCGGGGGACCGTAATACTGAATTCTTCCAAGCTAAAGCACGTGTGCGGGCCCGTACTAACAGAATTAAGGGGTTGCAGCAGAATGATGGGTCTTGGACGGAGAAGCAAGAGGATCTTGAGGCTATGGCGGCAGCCTTCTATAAGGAGCTTTTTACGGCTCAACCAAACCTGGACCCATCACTGGTGTGTCTCTTCGTGCCGAGGAAGGTAACGGATGAAATGAACGTTTCTCTGGATCAGCCTTTTACGCCGATTGAGGTTGAGAGGGCACTTTTCAAAATGAAACCCGGGAAGTCACCAGGCATTGACGGCTTTACAGCGGGCTTCTTCCAGTGCCATTGGAGGCTAGTGAAAAACAGTGTCATAGATTCTGTTCTAGGCTTCCTCAATGGGGGCGACATGCCGGATGAAGTAAACAGAACACTCTTGGTCCTTATTCCCCAAGGTTTCTAATCCGTAGGAACTGTCACAGTTTCGACCAATTTCATTATGCACGGTCCTTTATAAAATTTGTTCCAAAACTATGGCAAACAGGATGAGGATGATACTAGACGAAATTGTGTCAGAAGAACAGAGCGCTTTTGTTCTGGGGCGCCTCATTACAGACAATGTTCTCATTGCATATGAGTGCATATACTATCTGAAGAATAGGAAAGGGAGGCAAGGTTCATGTGCCCTGAAGTTGGATATGGCTAAGGCCTATGATAGGGTGGAATGGGAATATCTTGAGACAGTGATGCATGCTCTTGGCTTCTCGGATCAGTGGTGTGCGCTGGTTATGAAGTGTGTCAAAACTGTTTCCTTTTCCGTTCGAGTCAATGGCTCCTTCTCGCAAGAGTTCAGGCCGACGAGAGGCATTCGACAGGGGGATCCCATCTCTCCCTACCTCTTTCTGTTATGTGCTGAAGGGCTAACAGGGATGCTAAAGAACAGGGGACCAGCATACATATCGCGAGGGGTAAGGGTGAGCCGTTTTGCCCCTTGGATTTCACATCTTTTATTCGCTGATGATTGCTTGATTTTTATGTCGGCGAGTTAGAGAAGTGCAGCAAGGGTCGCATCTATCCTAGAGGATTATAATCGAGGGTCAGGGCAGCTGGTGAACAAGCAGAAGTCTGCTATCTTCTTCAGTTCTAACTGCACCTCGGAGATGAGGGCGATAGTGCATGAAGCCCTGCAGATTGACACTGAAGCACTAGGGGAGAAATATCTTGGACTCCCGATGGCTACAGGCTCAGAGGAGGATGGAACCTTTGATTATGTGGCTGACCGAATTCGAGGTTTTGTGCATGGTTGGGGGGAGAACACATTAAGCTGTGCCGACAGAGAGGTGTTGATCAAATCAAATGCTCAGGCGGTGCCCACATACCAAATGAGCTGTTTCAAACTCCCGTCAAAGGTATGTGACAAGATATCTCAAATTTCTAGTGGGGGAGCTCTGTGGACAGCCATAAAATCCACTGGCAGAGTTGGGCGAAATTAACACTCCCAAAAGGTCAGGGGGTATTGGGTTTCGAGATCTCCAGCTCTTCAACAAAGCCTTGCTGGGCAAATAGGGTTAGCGACTCCTTACAAGACCTGATACACTATGCTCGAGAGTGATTATGGGAAAGTATTTCCTACATGGGGATTTCATGAGAGCTAGGAGAAAAAGAAATAGCTCAGAAACTTGGAAGGCAATAGTGCATGGCCGAGATGTCCTTAGCAAAGGCCTAGTCAAACGAATTGGGCCGGGGACCTCAACCAATATCTGGGATGACAACTGGATACAAGGGATTAGCTCTTTAAAACCACAAGTCAAGCTGGAGGGTGTGGAAGTTGATCGGGTTTGTGATCTCTTTGTTCCAGGAACTAGAGTATGGAATGCGCCTTTAGTCTGGGAATCTTTCATCGCCATGGATGCAGAGGAAATCCTGAAACTGAGACCTGCCAGCAGCTGGGATGAAGACATTCTAGCCTGGGCCCATGAGAATAATGGGATGTACTCGGTGCGCTTTGCATACAGAGTCCTGAAAGGAGAACAAGAACAGCGTCGTCAGCTGAAAGAGGGGAACGTGGAGGCCTCTGATTCAAAAGGGTAGTGGAAGGTCCTATGAAAGATGAAGATTCCACCTAAAGTGTGTATCTTCTGGTGGAGAGTGATCCAAAATTTTATGCCTTCAAGAGCAGAACTGAAGAGAAGGCACATTCTGAAAGAGGAATTTTGTGGAGCGTGGGGTCATCAGGAAGAATCACTGTTCCATATCACCATGGAGTGTACATTTGCGAGGCTGTTCTGGGAGGCCATCAGAATGTTAACAGGAGTCAAGCTCCCACGATTGCATCAGCTGTCATGGGCGACGAACATTATATCGGGGCACCAGGTTGATCCTCGGAATGCCAGCATTATCGTTTGTGGAGCCTGGGCACTTTGGTCGGGAAGGAATGCTCAACACCATGGCTCAACCTGGGAAGCGAGCGCAGCAGCAAAGCATGTTACGAAGATGCTGGAAGATAGGATGTGTTTGAATATGGAGAAAAAGGAGAAGCAGGTGATGCAACCGATGAGATGGAATCCACCAGAAGCTGGCTGGGTTAAAGTAAACACTGATGGAGCGTATGATGTTGTGCGGTCATGCGGTGCTACTGGAGCAATTATTCGAAATGAACACTTTGATGTACTGGCAACAGAAGGGCGATGGATCCAGCATCTGGGGGATGCGCTGATGGCGGAGGCAATAGCGGCAAGGGATGGCTTGTTATTAGCGGTGGCACATGGCTATGACAAGGTCATTCTAGAAATCGACAACCTTGCGCTAGCGGCCTCCATCAGCAGTCAGGTGGAAGATCGATCGGTGATCGCGGGCATTCGACAAGAAATCCAAGAGCTTCGTAGTTCCTTTTCAGATTTTAGTATCTCTTTTGTCAGAAGGGAGGCTAATTCGGCAGCTCATTACTGAACGAAGATGCCTTCTGAGCAGGCTAGGCTTTGGTCATGTACTGGCTCCCTCCCAAATTGTTTACGGGAGATTGTACTCAAAGACTGTAATCCTACATTTGATTAATAGAGGCTCTGGTTTTTCCAAAAAAACAAAAACAAAAAAAAAACACATCGCCTTCTTCTAATTGCTAGAAGACGATTTTCTGTCGACCTCGCCACAAATTCCTTAACCCATAAAAACTGATGGATTTGATTTTGATCAATTAATTCGTCCTCGATTTTATTTTATCTCTTCTCAAATCCTAACCATAAAATCACGAAATTGATAATATTATCTATAAGATTAGACAAAATTAATTATATGATTGTAACCTAGTCATGCAGCGAATCCATTTTAGCAATCAAGAACACCCATCCAGTCAAAACTCAGCAATAGAGGTCGATTTCATCCAGGCGAACGTTGGTTTGTTAGTGAAGAGAAAGAAATAGAGTGCTCGAGCTTTTTTCTGAGCCGTAGATTGCGATCGAACGGCTGTGCGTGCAGTCAACTGCCGAGGATCCAAGGGGCACACCGCCAGTCGTGCAGTCCGAAATGGATATGCAATTCAATTTGTGTCCGCTTTAAAACAAGTCACTAAAACAGTAGGAAAAAATCCTTCTCTGACACTATAAAAGTTTATTTACGCCCTCTGAAAATGATCATTGAGGAATTGTCATTAAAAGATATAAACAATATTTTAGAATCTATTGTGTTTGGCATGGCTCTGCTCCACAGTAGACCAGCTTCACTCCAGAACTCTGCTCTAGAGCTGATCTACTATGGAGCTGAAGCGGGTGTTTGACTACATCACAGGCAACAGCTACAGAAAAGAAAGTTTTAGGCTAATTGACCTTCTTGTCCTTGGTTTGAAACAAACACATGATAATGATAAAATACAAAATAAACTCGATGTTCAAAGCATACTTAAGATTTAAAACAGACATATAATAATGATAAAGTACCATGATTACATAGCTGATTCAAAATAAGTGGAAATGAGTCCAATATCTAAAAATGTTACACGAATGTTTCAACTAATTCTATGTCAGGGAGAGAGATGTTGTTGTGCTATCACCAAATGCATCCATTGTAAGCCAACTTGGCTCGCTATCCCAATCAATATCAGGCATCTACTCACAAGAACAAATTTGAGAATACAGACTATTGCTACTACTATCTTTATTTATTTGATTCATAACAAGCACAGAAATGACCAATTTTACTAGTCTTTTGCTACTGCATAAACAGAACAACAAATTGGATACTGCAGAGAAGAAAAGGTTCTCTGACCTTTGCAACAGCAGGCCTAATGATTCGGTTCAGTAGGAGGAGCACACGTGGCGCCGCTCTAGCCTTCAGATGGCGCCATAGGGGTAGGTGACAGGGCGGCGCAGGGGCAGGCAACGGGCCGACGTAGGGGCAAGCAACGGGGCAGAGCAGGGCGGGCGTGCGCAGGGTGGCGCACCTTGAAGTGGCGGCTAGGATTGGGGAAGCGCCTTGAGCAGAAACGCGAGCCGGGGAAGGAGGAGGGTGTACGGGGACTCAGGAAAAAATAGAAATTGAATCGTTTTTTGTGTATGAGTGGCAAAGACAGGTAATTTTCATACAACTCGGAGTCTATGTTAGTTTTATAGATTTCTGGAGTGGGGTTTGATGTGCTCAATAACAAATGAACTAAAATTAAATCCTCGGAGTTTGCCTTCTCCCAAATTTTTTGCAGTTGGGGTATTTGGCTGCTCGAGACTGGAGCTCGGCTCCAGAGCCATGCCAAACCTGATTTGGTGTCGTTTGGTTAGGGGAGAGAGGGAGAAGTGTCACGACCGCTCCATATAGGTATCGACAGTAATGATTAGCCAAGGGCGGTCGTCTTCAGTCAAAACTTAGTTATTGTCTTTATTTACCATTTTACAGGTTTAGTTACTATTACTTTTTCGTTCGGAGTTGTAACTCTATCACATCAGTAACAGAACGATTCCCCAAACCAGGCTATGAAAACATGCATCTGTTCTTAGCCTAGAAAATTTCCCCAAATTCTTCCTATGGATTAGTGATTTCATTCTGATGTCGTTGTAATCCTATCTGGTAGTAGTTTGGTATAGAGGAAAAACAGGAGGGATTTCCAGTTCCTGCTCTCTCTGGTGCCTCTAACCGGCATGGCTTCTCCAGTTACAGCGGTGGCGCTCGATCTACAAGGGTCGAATGCGACGGTGGCAGATCTGAAGGCAAACTGAAGCGATGGAGTGGGGAGGGGGGGGGGGGAGGGGGAGGAGGAAGAAGGGGAGAATTGTCGGACGCCACTTCATAAAATAGGTCTCTCGCCAATGTCCTTAATAAAATAGGACTCTCGCCAATGTCACTTCATAAAATAAGACTCTAAGTTACTTTTAGTGCCAAAAAGGATTCTTTTTGTCCTGACATGGCAACCCCAAGGAAATGACTTTTTTACCCTTGCACCCTACAAATGTGAAATGACCCTTTTAACCCCTCCCTCCCCTCTAGACTGGTGCGACCAGACCAGGTGGTCTGGCTTCTTTGCTCAACGCGGGGGGGGGGGGGGGGGGGGGGGGGCTCTCGGATGTAGGCGCACTGGGTTGGTTTATTGCGCCCACACCTGCTGCGGTGTACCCCACAATGCTACGGTCACGCCCACAGATTAGTCAAGAAGCAAAAAAAAAAGGCAAGATACTAGGAACCATTAACATACTTAAAGAGGTTCATACATAATTAAAAGGCAACTATCTGAGCCTAACTAGTTGGTCCATCCTTGCACCCTGCAAGTCCATCAAAGCCAAACTACAAGATCAGAACATTGCATGCATCCTATTTTACAATACCAAAAAAGGAGATTACTCCCGCATGCAGCCTATCAACAAGTCCAAAATACTATCACGCCACCATCTGTTCTTGTTGTTCAATACCATCGCTAGCAGCATCACCAATATGACAAAGAGGGCCAGCTTCCAGGCCTGGGACGCCTGCCGCTCATAGAAGCGAGCACTCACAACATTGTCATTGGCAGCCTTGACCTCTAGCTCCTTTGCCCAAAGAGTACTCTCGTGCTGCCTCTCCAGTGCTTCTTTTGCTACCACAGTGGCATTCCAACGCAGCACAACCAAGTTGCGCTCCATAACAGCAGAGCGAAGCTGCTTAGTGCTCTTGTGAGCTAGCTCAGAGATGTCTTTCAGTATCTTCTGGACCCTTTTTGGCCATGGGGCATCAACCCAGTGGACATATGGACATTGGTCCTCATCCTCCTGCAATGAATCATATGAAAATCATTCCAATGTTTTGAAGTGCATAACACAATACCAGAGCATCTCACTCCAATCAAGCCCATTATTAGAGATCAAAACTGGTGGTGAATGTGGGGCTGGAGCTGGTGGTGAATGTGGCCTTGATGATGGAGATGAGGCTGCTGCTGGTGGTGGCCTTGATGATGGAGATGAGGCTTCTGCTGGTGGCCTTAATGATGTGGATGAGGTTGTTGGTGTTGTTTGACCTGGTGGTGGTGGTGAAGGTTGGGCTCGAGGTGGAGGTGGAGGTGGTGGTGGTGGTGGTGGTGGTGAAGGTTGGGCTGGAGGTGGTGGTGGTGGTGGTGAAGGTTGGGTTGGAGGAGGAGGTGATGGTGGTGGTGGTGAAGGTTGGGCTGGAGCCTTGGGTGGTCTCTTCTTGGCTGATGTAGAAGCTGCTTTGGGTGTCCTCTTATCTGTTGCACTTGCTTTCTTGCTGCTGTTGACTGATTTTACCTTGGTCCTCTTCTTCAAATTTGGCTTGGCTGCAGCTTTATCAACTATATCAACCGTCAAGGCCAAAGTTCTTGTGTAAGCCTAGTCTCTGATCAAGCAATGAAGCTCCAAGATGTTACTTATGATGATCACACTATTTGTTTCCTTGTCAATAACCCAAAAGATGAGTTCTTGATTTGCTCCCCATGAAACCCTCTTGGCAAGCTTGATTTTCACCTCCAATGTGACTTGACTCGAACAGAACAATTCATGACAAGTTCTCATAACCTTTGCATTTTCCCCAACTCCAGCTACGTACATACTGACCATGATTCTGTAGGAGTCATCGGGTGCATGCAGCAAAAGGAAAATAGGAGACAAAAAAAAACATATTACACACGAGGCAAACCAATCATAATACTTCTTTCCACTATGCTATAATTTAATTTTAGGAGGACAAAATGAACTCATCCATTAGGCAAATCGACCAAAAAAGACATCCTTGAGGCCCTAACCCCCAATCCATAGCTACAACTTATAAGAAAGGGAAAGGGGAACCTAAAATCAGAATATTTCATACAAGAAATGGTAAAGAACATGGAAGGTACTTATTTGGCGTCGTAATCGTACCTTGGTTCAGCAGATTTCGTCCAATTTGAGCCAATTCCGGGGTTGCGCTCACCTAGGGTTACAGAAAAGACAGAAATTTAGAGCAGAGCATGGGGGTGGGGGGGGATTGGAAAAGAGTAGGGGCGTCAGGGGGAGCATCTGTAGGGGAGGCTTACCTCGCTCGTGGCAGCGCTATCGCCTCGCCGGAATCGCTGCGGAGGTTGGCCGAGGGAGGAGGGGAGGGGGAGAGGGTGGCGGCGGTCGGCCGAGGGAGGGGCAGGGGGAGAGCAAATGATTGGGGACCCAAATGATTGAGCCGTCCCGACCAGATGGGCGACCAAGATCTCGGTCGGGACGCATCGAACAGAGGCAGGGGCAGTTTCATCTAGCGTATTTTACAAACAGGGGTAAAATGGTCATTTTCTAGGGGTTGCCATGTCATCATGACAAAAGGAATCCTATTTGGCACTAAAAGTGATTTGGAGTCCTATTTTATGGTGTGACATTGGGAAAAGTCCTATTTTATTAAGGACATTGGGGAGAGTCCTATTTTATGAAGTGACATCCGGTAGAGTCCTATATTCTCAAATATCCTAGGAAGAAGCGGTGTTGGCTGTGGCAAGAGGGAGGGATGGGCGGAGGAAGGACCAGCATTGCTGTGGCTGCGGCAGAAGGGAGTGGGTGAGCGTGGGAGAGAACAGTGGCACTGGATGGAAAGAAACAGGTCAATGTACGTAGGGTTGGGGAAAGGTTATTGGGCTGTTGGTGGGCTAGGCTTTCTTTTCCTTCCAAATCTCTCTTTTCTTTTCCTCCAGGATGGATGCATCTTTGTTTCTCAGAGCAGCATGGCGTCGCCTCACCTCGTCTTATGCACGCCTATGCGATTGGAAGTGGGTTAGACACCTTGTCTTGATTTACCACTTTAAAAACATGTGGAGCTTTTGATAAAGTCCTAATGCACACTACAAATTTGTCATGATACCCTCCTCATGAGTAGAAGCCACGGTGTGTCCTCCCAAACTTTGACCACCAGCCATGACGCCTTCCCTACGATGTCTCCAACCAGTAACCTCAGTAACCACGACGTCTTGAATTTCATATGCTTCCATACCTCTAAAGCATGTGTTTCTCACTCTATCATCGTATCTCCTCCATCTCTTCTCGGATCCTCGATGAAACTCGTATAGATTTAAAATTTTCTCAATGTCACAACATTTTAGACAGTTGACCTACCATCTGGCCTCATCTCTTGCACGTCAACCTATATCTGCTACCTCTGAAAAGTACTTATGGCATTCTGGTTCAATTTGAAGCTTCGTTGTGCTAGAGACAAAAATACAGTTGTTAGTTAGAAAGCGTATTTCTTGAATATGTTTATTCTCACACACCAGACACCATTCAAAGAATGTGACTTCCATGGCGACTGGTTGCTCGTGCCTCATCAGGCACTGTTTTTGCTCCGGCAAGTTACTCAAGGGAGCAACCAAAGAGGCTCCACAAACATGAATGAGGTGAAGATGATCCACTCTATTAGAGCATCTCCAGTAGGGTATGAAAAACAAAACCCGTATTTTTCTGTTTAGGAGCTGACATGAAAATTTAGACATACAAATTTTTCAAACAACTCCAACAGCACAGCTAAAACAAAGGTCCATATTTTCACTCTGACAAATGGGGCCCATGTACCAGTGACACAAAACCACTCCTATGGTGGGACCCATGCGTCAGTGAGTCAATGCAGCTTCGACCGCGGATGGCCTAGCGCAGCAACGGGAGCGGAGGACCTTGCGTGGCGGTGAGTTGCCCCACCGCCGTCCCCTGCCTGTGTCTCGGAGAGCTAGCGACCAAGCCATGGAAGGAGGCACCCGTGGGCGTCGCCTTCTCGTCGGCTCAGGGTGAGGAAGCTCGCGGGTGGCGACGAAGGCGGCTTGAAGAGGGGCGATGGGCTCGAAGCGACGAGCATTGGGAACAGTCGGGCCTCGGAGGGAGGCGGCGGGGTGGCCGAGACATAGGAAGGCATGTGGCACGCCTGGCCGATGGCAATGGGAGAGAGGCTGCATTGGCGTGGGGCAAGAAGAGAGATAAAGGGAAGAGAATAGGGAAAAATGAGGAAGAAAAATAATAAAAAAAGAAAAAAAAATGTGTGAGATCCACGCTGGGTGGAGAAATAGGAGACTCTAAAACTTGGGGTTGGGAGAGGGCAATTTGGAAGTTCATGCATTTTGCATGCCCAAATAAAGGCTCTGCTAGAGGAAGTTTTTTTTTGTTTGATATGAAAAATTTGGGATGAGGGCCTAGATGCATGCCCTTGCTCGAGATGTTCTTAGAGAAGCATTTTCCGTTCTATAGTAATTAGTGGCTCCTTTTGAATGTTAATGTGAACGACAAATATCCTAAGCTTGATAAATACGCTGACCAAGAAATGAAGTTTTCTTTATCGTTTTGACAAGTACTAGGGAACTTTGATGAAAAAAAGTATCTTCAATAGATAAGTGAGATATACTTTTGTTTGTCTCGATGTGTATAATAGAATAATGCAAATGTAATTAAAATGAAACACCCTATGAAGATGTTATGACATATGAACTTTTGATTTATTAATTTTATTATTAGTTAGACACTTACATGAAAAATTTATCGACATGAATATTTTTAGGTGTGTATTTTATTAGAAAATGAATTTACTTATCGGCCACAACAACTATCGGGTTTACTCCGTCTCCAAAAGTTCTCTCTCCTTATCGGGTTTGTATGAGTGATGCGTCCCATCCTCATGTTGTAATGCAATCTTCAGTGATGTGTAGATCCATTCCGGCGATGGATGACAGTGGTACGACAAGATCAGGTGTTGTATGGACGTTATTTTAGTGTGTGTTTATTTCACTGGATTGGATTGGATAGGTTTGGATAGTACCATATAGTCCAATGTTTGATTCACCGTCAGAGTGGATAGGGATGGACTGGAATGATAATATTCCTTTAAGATGTTGGATGAGTCTGTCCGGCAAAAATGGCCGGATGAGTCTATCCTACTTATGTAACGATGATAATTACTAAAATAATTAGACATTATTAGTATGGTTTACTATAATATTATTATTAATAAGCAATAAGATATTGATTAGTACATGAGGAGAGTTCAATCATACTAAAATTAATAATAATTAATATTTTTATTACTAATTAAAAATTATTAAGACATAATTAAGACCAATAAATATTAAATCATAAGATATATAATTTTATTATTTCATCTTGTCCTATCTATTCTTATCATTCCAACCAAACACAAAACTGGATCATCCCATCCACCCAATCAAACACATATCTTGGATCATCTCATCCAGAAAAATATGAATAACCCTATCTAATCCAAACTTGCCCTCAAAACAAACACACCGTTGGGGGTGTAAGTTTGAGATTTCAGCTGCATATCACATTTGCTGAGACTTATCTCAGGTGGTTGTAAATTCAAAATATGGAATGATGCATTTATGTGAACTAATAGTCTCAATTGATTTTGTTAATAATTTATCATAGGAAAAGTTCATTTTTACTTTTCGAACAATTTACTTTGTCCAATTTACTCTCCGAACAAAATTTTAGCTCAATAAGTTGTCTCAGACAATTCTCTCAGACAAAAACCTTGATGTCCAGTTCTTCACTTCATGAACGTGTTCTTGCATCCAGACTCTACACATTTGTCGTATCAATTTCATAAACTGCATTACTGCCTAACTGAATTGGAGACTCTACACATTTGTCGTATCACAATTTCATAAACTGCATTACGGCCTAACTGAATAGGAACAACCGACAAATGTACATTTTATGATAAGAATGCTCTTCAATTTTGTCACCTATGAAATCAATTTGTTGAAGATACATATTTTATGCTTCCTTACAAAAAGTTTGCTAAATGCATCACTCCACTAATTATGTTTTCTTAAGTAGACCGTATATCACATAACACACAAAATTCACATCATTTGATGCAGGTATAGTTTTTCTGTGTAGAGGCTTTTCTGTTCGTCCAATATCACTCGCATTCTTTCCCAAAAACCACCTACAATTAAGAAGTGTGAATGTCTGGAGTTCTGGACAGAGAAAAAAAAATCCTTCTATGCCAATCTCTATGCTCTAAAATACATGTGTTTTCTCGTAAAACAGCCAACAACGTTATCCACTCATTTCTGATTGTTCGATCGCGTCCCTGAGTGATATGAAACGTTGGATACACTCAAGTTATCTTATATCTAGACCCCTCTAGAAAAGACAAATAAACTGTTATTCTCCCACCCAGGGTTGGAATAACCGGTAAAAACCGGCTGGTTATCCCGATTAACCAGATAACCGGTCCCGGCCGGTCGTGCTAACCGACCGGCTAGCCGGAGAAAACCGGATCTGGTACTGTAGCAATACGTTTAATCGAGCGGTTTTTCACCAAGCCGAGCCGGCCGGTTAAGTCGGTTATTCCATCCTTGCTCCTACCATTCTTCTTAATATTGTATCTAGATCCTTCAAGAACTGAAATACCATTTCCGGTCCTTCCACCTATTGAATCTTACATACTAACCCTTTCACCTATTATAGTTTTCTTTCCAGTCCTACCATCATTTCCAATCTTGCACGTAGAACCTCCTAGAATGATAAATTTATAGTTTCTTTTACAGCCAAACTTATATGAAAGAAAATTTTGATTGGTTGTATACTGCTTGACTATAGCATGTTTAATTTAGTAAAATAAACATTATGATAAGTGGGAGGCTCTCCTATTATATATCATTCTAATTTTCAGGAGCTACTGTCTCAGCACTAGGTGAAGTTGATTTTTTTAGGAGAACATCTTTTATCCCTATATGTATTAAAATTTCATTTTAAATGAAATGACACGCTGCATTGCTTAAAAAAGTATTTGATCACTACTTCGACTTAAAACAAACATTATTTCGTTTCAAAATTGTCACATATCCCATCCTCTTCATAAATTTTTAATCTTTTAAAATAAATGTAAGACAAGTTCTCAACAAATGTTCATTCTTGAAGACTAAGTGTACAAGTAATATCTTAGTACGAAATTTGAATTCTTAAATATATAACATTCAATCTGATAGAAATTTATTTAAAAATAAACAGTTGAAGTAAGCTAATTAGGAGCATAACAGATGAATGTTTATAATATTGATGTCTATTTCTAAACATCAGACATTGCTTTTATGTAACTACAGGGGACCTAAAGGCAAGCTACTTATAAAAGAACAAGACTTTCTTATTCAAGAGAGCAATGATGGGAAATTCAGATCATACTATGTCATTTGCTAAAGGCCCAAAAAAGCACTTCTTATTGCAAGTGTAGAATTTTCTTTGTGATTTATACTCTCTTTTTCTTAGTCAATGTATGCCACACTAGAGCAAATAAAATTATATCTGCCAATACTTAAATTAGCAATGTTAGAGCATCTCCAAAAGCTCCCTAAAAAATTGATCCCAAAAGAGTGTTTTTGGGAGCAGCCCTAAAATTATTAGGAAGAAGTTTTCTTGTCTTCTCAAACAGTTCTCCCTAAAAATAGATCACAAAAACTTTTGATTGGACCACGTCAGTATCTGAGACCACAACAATATTAATTTCCTTCTAAATACAAGTAGAGAATATTGTGCTTCTACCCCTAGTTTGCCTCCTAATTGTGATTTTACCCCTCCTTTTTTAACTTTATGATTTTACCCCTGGTTTTTCAGAATGAAGTTAGAAGTTACCCTTGTGTTTGCGATTTTACCCCTGATTTACTTTAATACTAGGGGTAAAATCATAACCATAAGGGTAACTTTTAGCTTTATTTTAGAAAACCAAGGGTAAAATCACAAAGTTGAAAAAGAAGGGGTAAAATCGCAAGTGAAAGACAAACAGGGGTAGAAACATAAATGATCCATACAAGTATTAGGGTCTACAATTTTACTCTCATTTCTAGCTACAAATAAGGAGAATTTAGGGAGAGAATAAATCTATGAGTTATTTAGGGGAGCAGTTGGAGATGGTTTTTAGACTAAACCCCATTAATTTGATTTAGCGAGAGTTTTTGGAGAGCTTTTGGAAATGCTCTTAAGTTTTTTATATACTGGATTTAAGGATAGAATCCTTTTACAGTGAACATGATCACTATCTTCACTATCTCAACATTGATACTATTCACTACTAAAAAAGGCAAATATGATCACTATCTCCTATTGATATTAAGCGACATCAATATTTTGCTACTCTACTGAGACCACTTTGAGTTTAGGCTCACTGTAAAAACATCACTGATATAATCATTTTTAGATATGAAAGGTCAAAATGGGGATTGATTACCGAGGCATCCAACCATTAATATATCCAAACAAGCGCGGCGTTACTTTTTAGTCTTGAAACGAAAAGGCAAAATGAGGTATATCTTTGTTGAAACCAAAAGGCAAAATGAGGTACTTCTTTGCTTCCTTCTACTAAACACGAGACACGAAGAAAGGCAAACCTTCATATATGTATCAAAGGTGCAATATTATACTTGATTTTTATTTGATGCAGTAAAAATACTAGAAAGTCGAGTGATAAAGGAGTTAAAATAAGGGCCCGTTTGGACCAAAGGATTTTCAAAGGAAATTTCAAATGAATCAATTCCTATGGAATGCTGACGTCACATGCGTTTGGGATAAAGGAATGGAGCTCGCCATTCCTCTAGAAAGGTTTCCTTTCCTTCACAAAACGAAGGAATTGAAAAATCCAATCTGAATCAAGGTTTTGACGAAATCTAGAGCGGAGAGAGAGACTGTGTAGGTCGGACATCAGGTTAGTGGTTTGATAAGCGTTTTCTTAACTGGTTAGTGAAATAAAAATTATTGTAACTTTAGCATTTAACTTTTTGAAATAATTTTATATACTTCTTATTTCTCTTTTCATTGTTATACATTCCTGCAATCCAAATAACAAAACTTCTCAATTCCTTTGTTTTGATTCCTGTGGTTTTCTCACTTTATTAATTTCTGTGTTTTCTTTGTTTCTACGTTTTTTTTCTATTCCTACGTTTTCATTCCTGTATTCCAAACAGGCGTCAACATTTGTAGGGGTAAATGAGAAATGTACCGGGACGTGGGACTTTTTTCAATGTTTTAGTATGTTTAGGGGGTTTTCTGCCAGAACTAACGAAGCAGGGCCTGCCTACAACGATCGCGTTCGTCCATCTTCCATCAAACGGCCGTCGTCTTCAAGGAGCACGGTAGCACCAGAAGGGTCGGGAGCACCGGCAGAAGGGTATTTCTCACCTCGGCCACTCTCGCACCAGCCGCCGCCGCTAGGGTTTAAACAGCAACAGTTGCCGCGATCCGCCTCGCCTCCAGATCGCCTCCGCCTCCGCCTCCGACGAAGATGGTGGGCCTTGGCGCGATGCCGGGTTACGGAATCCAGTCGATGCTCAAGGAGGGCCACCGCCACCTATCGGGGCTCGACGAGGCCGTCCTCAAGAACATCGATGCCTGCCGCGAGCTCTCCGCCATCACTCGCACCTCATATGGTCCCAACGGTGAGTTCCCCCGTGCTTCGTCTCGTTGCACTGCGACAAACGTGTGGGATGTGGACCGATTTAGAATCGTAGAAGCAGAAGGAATGAAAACAATCAAAGGGATCACTGATATGGTCATATCTTTGACACTCAGCAGTGACAAAGTTTCATGTTTTTAAGGCGTCGCCTAGATGTGAAGGCGAGTATCGAGGTGGGGCGTAGCGTCCGCCTTGCTAGGATTAGGTATGGCGTCCGGCTAAGCCGATTTGGTGTCGTTTGGTTAGGGGAGAGAGGGAGAAGTGTCACGACCGCTCCATATATCTGGTATCGACAGTGATGATTAGCCAAGGGCGGTCGTCTTCAGTCAAAACTTAGTTACTGTCTTTACCATTTTACAGATTTAGTTACTATTACTTTTTAGTTTGGAGTTGTAACTCTATCACATCTGTAACAGAACGATTCCCCAAACCAGGCTATGAAAACATGCATCTGTTCTTAGCCTAGAAAATTTCCCCAAATTCTTCCTGTGGATTGGTGATTTCATTCTGATGTCGCTGTAATCCTTCCTGGTAGTAGATGGGTATAAAGGAAAAACAGGAGGGATTTCCAGTTCCTGCTCTCTCCGGTGCCTTTGACCGGCATGGCTTCTCCAGTTACAGCGGTGGCGCTTGATCTACAAGGGTCGAACGTGGCAGATCTGAAGGCAAGCTGAAGCGATGGAGGGAGGGAGGAAGAAGCGGTGCTGGCTGTGGCAGGAGGGAGGGATGGGCGGAGGAAGGACCGACACTGCTGTGGCTGCGGCAGAAGGGAGTGGGGGAGCGTGAGAGAGAACGGTGGCACTGGATGGAAAGACACAGGTCAATGTATATAGGGTTGGGGAAAGGTTATTGGGCTGTTGGTGGGCTAGGCTTTCTTTTCCTTCCAGGTCTCTCTATTTTTTTTCCTTTCCTCCAGGATGGATGCATCTTTGTTTCTCAGAGCAGCGTGGCGTCGCCTCACCTCGCGTTATGCACGGCTAGGCGATTGGAAGTGGGTCAGGCACCTTGTCTCGATTTACCGCTTTAAAAACATGGGAGCTTTTGATAAAGTCCTAATGCACACTGCAAATTTGTCAGAACTCACAATTGCAGAAATAGGTGAAATTTGTGATTGTGGTCTTCATTATTTTTCTATGTTTCTACACTCTAAGAGACATGGTTTTGGTTCTAATTGCTTGCATATACGTCTGTGTCAAATACAAATACATATACTTGATTCTCTTACAATTTTTTGGGCATTGAACTGAGGCAACTACGGCTGCTTCTCAGATAACATTTACCCATCAATTGATAGTGCAGCTGATCTTGTTGTATGCATGTAGGGATGAATAAGATGGTTATCAATCACTTGGACAAGCTTTTTGTGACGAATGATGCTGCGACCATTGTCAATGAGCTCGAGGTTCAGCACCCTGCTGCTAAGCTTCTGGTACTAGCTGGCAGAGCTCAGCAAGAAGAGATTGGGGATGGAGCTAATCTAACTGTATCTTTTGCTGGTGAGCTGCTTGAGAAGGCTGAGGAGCTCATCAGGATGGGCTTGCATCCTAGTGAGATCATCATGGGCTACAACAAAGCCATCAACAAGGTGCACTCATACTTCCCATCTGATGGGTCTGGTGTTGTTGAAGCCTGCAGTCCCAAGGTAGGCTCTTTGTGACGTGTTTTCATCTGCAGGCTATTGAGGTTTTGGAGGATCTTGTGGAGAAAGGCTCAGAAAACATGGATGTGCGGAACAAGGAGGAGGTTGTGTTGAGGATGAGATCTGCTGTTGCAAGCAAGCAGTTCGGCCAGGAGGATATTCTATGCCCACTTATTGCTGATGTAAGCTTAACAAGTACCTCCATAACCAAGTGTTTTCCCACTGCATTCTGATGGCAACTAATAGTAGACTTGTTTTGTTATGTCCTTTAAGGCCTGCATTCAAGTTTGCCCCAAGAATCCTGTTAATTTCAATGTCGACAATGTTAGAGTGGCTAAGCTGCTTGGAGGTGGTTTGCACAACTCTTCCGTGGTCCGTGGGATGGTTCTGAAAAATGATGCTGTTGGGAGCATAAAAAGGGTGGAGAAGGCTAAGGTAAGCTAAAAATGTTACTGGTGGCATATTTATGGGTTACCTGTCAATCATATCTTATACATTTACCTGCTGTATATATATTTTGATGTTCTTCTGATGGGAGAAGACTGTAAATGAAAGCTTGGATACCTTTTTTGCCTTTAAGTATTTGGTAGTGGGAAATTTGGATAATCCCTGTTTCCATACTTTACCATGATCATTGACTAGTTTTTAAAAATATAGGCTTAAGTTGGGCTTAACTGAGTTAACCATAGATTGGTCACAACTAGGTACACGCTCCAATGTTTTGGTACTGTAGTGGATGATAAATTTAATGGCAGTTGTGTCGTACAAATGTATTGTTAATTTGGTATGCACGCAAAAATATTAACACAACCATGATACTCAGCTTTCCTTGTATGATATCTGTCGTGTTTTTTTCTCTAAGTTCAAATATCTTTCAATATTCAGGTTGCAGTATTTGCTGGCGGTGTTGATACCTCTGCAACTGAAACAAAGGGAACTGTGCTGATACATTCTGCTGAGCAGGTATGCGACTACTGCAACAAATTGTTCCCGTCTTTACTATTCCTACTTGTGCACTAGAATTTTATGCGTTGCAAACTGTATATTTCATTTCTGTTTAATAAATATGTTTCCAGTGTAAACAGATGTATATCCAATAGTAGGCTACAGCTACATGGTACCTTAAACTTTGTTTCCAATGCAATAGAAGTTGGTTCTTTTTGTTCTTAATTCTTGTTTTCTTTTCCTAAGTGTTGCCGGATTTACATGGTATCCCAAACTTTTTTTATGCCCTACTATGTTCTTCAGAACACATGATATCACTTTGCTCCTAATAGTTCATAGAGAGCTATGTTACCGTGATTATATCCTGCACCCTGTAATACTGTTTTTTTTTGCAGCTAGAAAATTATGCTAAGACCGAGGAAGCTAAAGTGGAGGAACTTATCAAAGCTGTTGCTGACTCAGGGGCCAAGGTTATTGTCAGTGGAGGAGCAGTTGGTGATATGGCGTTACATTTCTGTGAGCGTTACAAGTTAGTGTTTCTCTCATATGAATGAATCATGATCTCAATGGATTTTTTTTTGTACAATTTTAAAGCCCATCAATTTGATTTTGAAAGCTTATCAAAGTTCTTAATTGCTGTAATTGCATCTGGCAGTTGACTTTGGTCATGTCTGTCACTTAATGATGTTTTGTCTGCAGATTAATGGTTTTGAAAATTAGCTCGAAGTTTGAACTAAGGAGATTCTGCCGTACTACTGGTGCTGTCGCAATTGTAAGCTATCCATTTCAGAATATGCATCTCTAGTGTGGTGGCATACTTATCCTGATGTTCTGTACTATTCTGAGCAGCTGAAACTTAGCCGGCCTAATGCGGATGAATTAGGATATGCAGACTCTGTGTCTGTAGAAGAAATTGGGGGCGTTCGAGTATGTTTGTGCTTTTATTCCTTCAGAGACGATCTGTTTTTCATATGTTTAATTTCCCTCACAACACGTGGAATGTTTTATAGGTGACTGTAGTAAAAAATGAAGAAGGTGGAAACTCTGTGGCCACTGTTGTCTTGAGAGGCAGTACCGACAGTATTCTGGATGATCTTGAAAGAGCTGTTGATGATGGTGTCAATACTTACAAGGTATTTTTGTGATATACATAGTAGGTTGAAGTAATTATTCTATGTTTTGGAACCTTCATATGTTGTTATTACCTGATTAATTGTGCTCATATGATTCTTGGTGTTTGTACTAGTCGATGTGCAGGGACAGCCGGATTATTCCTGGTGCTGCTGCAACAGAAATAGAGCTGGCTAGGAGAATTAAAGAGTTCTCATTGAAGGAAACTGGGTAAATTTCTATTTGACATGATAGCCAATAAATTTTCATGTACGTGGCTAAATTGATACATTTTAGGCTGTATTTCATGTTCTCGTTTATTTAATGGGACATGATTGATGGAATAAAACCATATTCTTCTAATATGCAAATCTTCTTGAAACATGAGGGTTTATAGCTTCATAATTATCTGTAGGCAACTGTTTCTAGAGTTCCATCATTGAGTTGGGCCTGGTACACTTTTTAACAATCAACTGTGAACATTGTCATTACTTTGTAGATTTATGTAGTTTTGCGGTGGTATCATGAAATGTTGACCTACATACAGGTTGGACCAGTATGCCATTGCAAAATTTGCTGAAAGCTTTGAAATGGTTCCAAGGACCCTGGCTGAAAATGCTGGACTTACTGCAATGGAGATAATATCTTCTCTTTATGCTGAGCATGCCAGTGGTAATACAAAAGTTGGTATTGACTTGGAAGAAGGTGCTTGCAAGGATGTTTCTACCTTGAAAATATGGGACCTTTATGTGACAAAGTAAGTTTATCTAATTAATATTTTGGAACACATGTTATGTACTCTATTTATAATAGTGTGTTAACGATATGCTGGACCAGAAAAGTTTACTCATTGCACTGGTGCTGGCTCTATATGATTTTGTGCAAAATGAGACATGTGCTCATGTACCTGTTTTATGTTTGAAAATTCTGGTCCTGGGTCTGCTTCTTTATGTTTTGCTGTACTAGCTGATGGCTTACTATAGCTATTTTGCTCTTCAGGTATTTTGCCCTCAAATATTCTGCTGATGCTGTATGTACTGTTCTGCGGGTTGACCAGGTAGGAGTGCCAATCTCATGTGTCACTCTATCTGATAAATAATTTTTTGTAGTCTTATGTTAACAACTGAATGTGAATTGTGCAGATCATCATGGCGAAACCAGCTGGAGGCCCCAGAAGAGATGCCCAACCTAGTGGTGGGATGGATGAAGATTAGTTTCATAACTTGTACTATCTTGTATCACGCTTCGAGGTGTCAGTGGAGGATACATCCTTATGTCTTCTATGTAGGTTTGGTAATAGGTTTCACATTTGGGGAGGGTGTACGGATGATTTTTTTGTGAATCTGAGTTCTTTCCTGGTATAGGCATAGCGATCTATCCTGATTAGCTCCAGGACTTGTGTTTTCAGTTATCAGAATTGAGATCTTGTATGTTTTGACTTGAGTTAGCTGAAAGACTGGAAGTTCTCTAAATGGATGTTCGCTTGGTGTGGTAACTGAATGCGATGTTTTTGAATTTGAGAGGCTGTTTTATTTTCATTCTCGCATCCTGAATTTGCCACTGCAAATATACCTGTCTATATTCATACTCTTGATTGTGGAAAATGAATTCGCTTGATTGTGGAAAATGAATTCGCTTGCCGACGCTGGCGTGTTGCCAGTAGCGCATCACCTGTATTACATGTCAATCTGTTCACATTCTGACGGGTGGTTACAGGTTGATTTCGATGTGCAGCTCATATCTGACGGGTAACTTAGATGTATGGCACTCCTAAGGGAGTTCATGCAAGAAACACCATTAGTAAAGAGCACATCCTAGTTATGCCATGAGGATTGATTTTGGACTCTAATAAGCATCACTCCTTTTTCTTCTCATTTACTTTTTTTTTCGTCTAAAATCTCACTGAAAAAAAAAAGTAAATGAGAAGAAACAGCAGTGATGCTTATTACCAGTTACAGAATCGATCTCTGTTTCGCTCGCTTCTCTCTGTCGATCGAATCAAATACACAAGAAAAACAAAAAGACATCGCCTAACCCTAACGGGCGGCTGGGCGGCAAGCGGGCGGCGAGGGACGGGACGTGCGCAGGGCTAGGCGACAGCACGCCCGCGCGGAGGCGCACTCGGCCGGGACGAACGCGGGCGGTTAGGCGGCAGCAAGCGAAGGCGCGCTCGGCCGAGGCGGACGCGGGCGGCTAGTGCGGAGGCGCGCTCGGCTGGGGCGGCGCGAACCTTGGACGCTGGCCGCGCGGCTAGGCGGCGGCACACCAGGCGCGCTAGGCTGGGGCGGGCGCTTGCCTCGAGCCCGTGCGCCGCGAATCTTGGGAGCGAGCCAACAGAGCAGCAGCGCAGGCACCGGCGAGCAGAGCACCAGCCCACCGGCAGTAGCAGGCAAGCAGCTCGGCTACAGCATATTGTCATGTACATCTTGTAATTCGAATTTTATAATTTTTTACATGTATATTGTCATGATCAAGCCATAAGTATGTCAAACCATCAGGTGCAATATATTGAAAAAAATTCGAACTTAGAATTTTTGTATAATTTAAAATTAATTCTTTGCTGAAATGGAATTTTTATTTCACTGGAAATTGATTTTTCGTGAAAGTAGCAATTTCAAAGAAGCAACGAACGCTCAGCTCTTTGCAACGATTCTGTAGCAAGCAAGAGTATTTTGGTCATTTTTAGTAGGATTTTATGCTGAAGAAAAAGGTAAATAAGAAGAAAAGAAATATATTAGAGTAAGGGCAATTGTTAGATGACCTCCCATAAGATTTTTCTTAAAAACACAGAAGAGCTACACATCATTATATTAATAGGAAAAGAGGTTCAAAATCGTACAAGCCGCCCCGAGAGCGGTGTCATTACAAATCTTAGTATCACATGTTAGAAGGATTAAGTCCATAAGACTCCTATATATCTAATTTACACCTTATCTGACTAATTGAAAAATTCTCCATCTCTCTAAAAAAACCGATAAAGTTTTGAACGAATGATAACATAGATGAATCACATCCAGGATCGTTCACCAGTGCTTCCAATGCAAAGAAGACAGAGCCACAACGCGCTGCTTCAGTGAATGCCAGCTAACTGGTCTTCCTCCAATGAAGAAGATGCCTTGCTCTTGCTTATAGCAATATCGCCGACGAGGTCAGAATCATAGTGGCCGTGCAATTGCAGCATCTCCTTGCCGCTTGCGTAGAAACAACCATAGCGTACGATACTGGCAAGGTACCGGAGGATGCGTTTGACGGTGACCAAGTGTTCCTCCATGGGCCGCTATAGGAAACTACTCACATACCTAACTACGAACGCGATGTTCAGCCGAGTGTGATAGAGATAGTGGAGGCAACCGACAATTTGCGGATATTGAGTGGCATCAACCTCCGCCGCCTCACTATTCTAGCTCAATTTGAGCCGCTCTTCCTTTGGAGCATGTGCAGAACTGTAATTTGCCATGCCTGCCATCTCTAGATGCTTCTTGGCGCAGCTCCCCTCACTCGTCGTGACGCCGCTAACGAACTGACACGCCTCAGTGCCTAGGTAGAAGGAGAGGAACCCGAGATCGCTCATCATGAATTGAGCTCACATCTCATGTTCTTCTGCCCTATCTAAGCTAGTTGGGTGTAAAAAAATGACAGCAGCAGGGAGAGGAACTCACATGGGGGAAAACGGCCAGCGGGGATCGATTGTGAGCGATGCAGAGCAACGGATCAGGACAAAAAAGAAAAGGTGTGAGGTTGCAGACGACACATCTTCACAGTGGATAGAAAAGTCGTCGGTAAGTAGCGGATTTAACGCAAATAGATCGTCGAGCATGCACTCGACGGCGTTTCTCTCTCTTGCTTCCCTCTCTCCGCCAGCTCGGATACAATCCAATGTGGACCTTTCTCCTAGACAGCTGACTCATCGCATTGTACATGCCCTTATAGGACCAGAATTCATGATGATCGTCTCAAAAAAAAAAAAAGAATTCATGATTATCAAACGCTGTAGACGTAGATACGCGGCGATCGGGACTACACACTGCACAGACGGAAGATTGCCTCGTGAAGATTGCCAGTTCAAGTTGAGCCTGCCTCAGAATTAGCATTCATACGTGCCCATATGCCCATCACTGCTGATACTACTTCAGGTGTTCACCCGCGGTGTAGTTTTCTTCAGGGATCAGATATTTCAAGACCATAGTTTATTTTTAATACCCTTCTAATGAATGAAAAAATCTCACAAGATCATCAACAAAGTATGCTCTATCGTAGGCAAGAATTATGAAGGACAAAAAGAGACATCGGCAACAATGAATATTAGAGAGTGCAAGGGTGCCTGCAAAATGCCCATGCCGCTTTGACTTTGGTACCTTCAAGCTTGCACCATCTGCCAACTGCTATGCGATGCTACAAGATGGTTTTAGGCTGCCAGTATGCTCCCTTGTTGCATCCTTTCTGCTCAAAATACATTACTACTTTAAGCAAGGGTAGCACATACACCGGAACTAATCCTATGGATTCTAGGTATTGCTAGGTGAATCCATGGGATCATCAATTATAAGTAGTGTGGGATAAGTTATTGTCAATGTTACATACACTATGGCCAAAAGTCTAAAAGAACATCTTCAAGGAGTGAAAGAGATCAAAGAACTTCTATGAGAGAATTGGTGTCAGACTATGTAATATATTAATAATATTAAGAAAAGATTGTCTTTTAATATATTATAGTGTGTATAATTTTATTTATTAAATCCCGTTGCATGTAATATATTAATAATATTACGTTGCATGTAATATATTAATAATATTAAGAAAAGATTGTTTTTTAATATATTACTTGCAGAGTGTCCGTGCGTTGCTACGGGCCTATAACTTATAAAATGTATTGTTTATACATATATAAGAAATTATTTTGTTATAAAAATATAGTGTAAAAGTATTTTCCATATGCATTATATATAAGCACGAATATAGCATAAATCCTTATCATGAGAACCAACTTTTCAAAGGTTAACTCATGACACCCTATTAACTAACTCAAATGGACTCATCTGATGAATGATACATCGGATTTTTCATTGCAATAGAATCTGGATGCAAAGCCTTACCTTGCAGCTTACGGCGTATTTATTGACGAAGTACTTTTGCTTGTTTCTGCTCTGGAGTTAAATTTACACGACGTACCCTATGATGTGATTTCATTCGCAATGCATATTGCTCCCTTTGACGTTTACATCTGGCTTGCCTCTATTCGTGTGTCATGCTTGCATAGTGCGCTCTATTCCTCGCACGCTTTGCTTCAATGTTCTCATTTGTTGACTTTTGCATGCTTGAATCCCCACAAGAAAACTTAGGGGGTATCACAATGACTATTAAAGCAAGTCCTACTTGAATTAGGATGCTCCTGTGATTGCTTATTTTGTTCTTCTGACATGCTACTATGATTATTTGCATCATGAACACGCTTATTTCCTAAAAGGAGATACATGTGTGCTTTAAAAATATAATAATGAGGCATAAGTAATATACAATATAGTCTCATAATTATGCCTTTTGCATATCATGTATAGTTGTGAAGTGTGTCCTATACCTCACATGGTTTACCTTGATTTTCTCATTTGTTAATTTTGATATGTGTGATTCTTATCATGGAAATTGGAGATAGCACGAGAAATGGCATAATCACAAATAAGTTGTCATGTGTCTTGGACTCTAAAAGTTGAGCAGGTACCATTTGATACTATGACTCACATTTGTATAATGCTTCTACAAAAAAAATAGAAAAAAATGTATAGAGGTGCAAAATTGTTCCATATCAAATCCAGCATGGATTTCTAAATATCTGACCCAGTTACTTGGGTATGGATTCTATATCAAGCGTGAGTTTCTAAAGGCCGAGGTCTACAATTAGAGGCAGGTCGGATATAGGAATGAATCAGCAGGTATCAAGTGTTGATGGAGCTATTGCACGTTGGGGTTAACTATCTCAGGAAACTCAATTTAGGTAAAAATAACATGGAGCTCTCTATTGTATAGACTCTGAGCTAAGGATTCTCGTTTTTATCTGTGACTACATGATTACGTATCACCTATCTGGAGAGGAGATATAAGGAGTTTCTAAACATACGGTAAAGCTAAATAGAGACATCAATCATTTTTTTGCTCCCAAGCACCAGATTCTTAGTACGGTAAGAAATCTGAAATGTTATTAGAGTTACAACTTACCTGGACATTGATTAAACTCCTGATTAGTCGAATCTCCAACTTCTTCATCCTCTGGTCCAGATTTATCTATTATTGGTGCTTCTGAACATTGAAGCAAGCAAAAAAATCAACCTTTGATATATAACAAAATAACAAATGATGTAGTATTTTTATATTTGTATATTTGCATAGCTATGTCAATATGTGCAAGGAGCACACCTGGACATTCCTGATATGTGTAATTAGTCAAATAGATGTTGCTTGTAGAACATACCAAAATAAACTAAGCAAATATACTCTATTACCAAACACCATATGTTCCATTTGTTTCACAAAAATTTGATAGATATTAATAGGTCAGCATATTGGCTTAATCAAATCAAAAGATGCCATCATCCTCTCCACCCGTTAAAGTTATCAACGTTTGCACAATTTAAACAAATATATAGGATATTGTTAACATATATAGAAACTAATAATCAAAGTTAAAACTATGCATCAAATATTGTTGTGTGTTTGCAGTCCAATATAGCATTTTTGGTCAAGAGAAACTGGTACCTGCTATCTGAATATTGCTACAACTTTGACCAGTGCATTTCCTCCTGTAACAATCATTCCTAGGCAACCAATCGTCACTCCCAACAGGTTCCGTGTTTTTCTTGTTGCATAAAATATTATCACCTATATTGTGTGATAATACATAAATTTCATATGAATCAATAAGGGTAGTTAAAAATCTCCATTTTAGTCAGGTTTAGGTACAACCAAACATGGCCTTTATTATGTTTTCTGTACTATTCAAAATAAAATCAAACAAAAAAGTAATACTTATAATGTTCACCGACGTTGAAATTTCATCCAACTTTTTATTGTCAGTCATATTGTCATCAGGTTGGCCTGCAATATTGAAATTAGCAAATAAGAAACATTGAAATGAGAATTACGAAAAGCAACAGAAGTCACCAATAAAACCTTTTGAAGGAATCTGTGGTCTAGATTGCGTCTTCTTTAGTTGATACTCTTCACGACGTTTTCTATTTTGTTTTGCCTTTTGCTCATAAGTCATTTGTTCTCTCTTCTGCCTCATTCGCTCCCTATCCCTCTTCCTTTTACGTTCCTTAGTAGGATCAATATTTTCGGATCTTTGGCCGGGTTCAGCCTCCTCTTGTGTGACCAAGGTGTTGTCACCACTCTTATTAAAATATTCCATCATCTACCCAATAAAAACTCAGTGAAATATTAGAATGAAGGAGTATGCATAATAAGGTCATGAAGGTGTACATAAAAGATAAAGGAAAACAATAGTATGAAGGTATCTGTTATATAGCAATGTTGTTATGGTTTCTCACATGAATTTGAGGATATAATCATGCATGTGATGAGTGGGTTTTTCATTAGAACAATCAATTCCAACAACTAATATGTAGTCAATTGGCTCAAGTTAATATAACTAATTTGTGAGATGCATTTTGCAAAACTCTAAGGTATGCAACGATGGAGAAAAATATAAATAAATTGGTGAATACTTGGTGCATTGCGAGAAGAGAAAAACACAATAGTCGGCAGCATGCAGTGGTAATATTTCTCAGCATATACCACATCTAAATTTTCACTACGTTCAAATACAGCCCTGTGGGTATAAAAATGGGTCAGTGCAAAGTATATTACAATGTAACAAATCCAACTGCATAAGCTATTGCAATGGAAAGCATCCGGTATTCACATAAGTTCAGGCTGCTGTGAGAAAACATAATGCCTAAAACGGTGCTCTTTCAATTCGTTTTTATTACCGAATCATAGCAGGAAAGGAAACTACAAGGCACATAGCTTTAATTGCAATACATATTTGTAAAACAAAATAGGAAATTTGTGAGCAGCTATAATCACAATATGCAATAACGATGAGCTGATATGCTTAAACATGATAGTGACAATCACCTGAATGGTGCAACGCAAGCATAAGTTGCGATGGTCAGGAAAGAAGGAATCACGATGTCACCTCTGGATGACGTTTTTCTCAGACGTCCTGCAACAATCATGGCCTCATGTTAAGTATTTACATGAAGATGCCGTTTTTCTTAGTCAAAGCTCGGGAGCTTACACAATGACATAAATTGGTGAACACTGACGCTAATGTGTGGTGGACAACGGCCGATCATCGACGTCGGGGGACTACACGCCAATGACGATGTTGCGGCTTCGTTACGAAGATGACACCAACTCTGTCATCACAGAACTGTGATTGTCAGACAATCTACACGTCTCTCTTAGTTATATCTCTCTCTAACATACAAATGACTGAAAAAAATTCACAAAGGAAATTGCTCACAGTTTCGTCCATCTCTAACATACACGTAAGTACAAATGTATTCCTATATCTGTCTCTCACATCATCTGGCTATAACTGAAACATGACACAAAAAATTTAGAGCCCATATGAGAGGGCCATATATACCCCCTTAACACATTATGTGCCCTTCTTCTTCCTCTGGCAGCCGATGTACACTGGCCAAAATCAACAGCATTAAACTTATCTGTAGGGCTAGGAGAGGAGCTTATGAGGAAGGTCATGGGGTAATCGGGACAACTGCTATATTGATTGTCCGCCTCACTCTGTGTTTGCATGGCCAAATCAACTTAAATCAACAAAGACCAAGTATACGTACAAACCTGTAAAGTGTAAATTCAGCTTGACGCGGAGATCGTGGCAACAACCTCCCGTCTCAGAATCTCCATAGAATCAGAATAGACGGCGAGAGTGCGTTCTGATGCTTGTGGCGGCAACAACGTTGTTTCCGCGGACGTGATATGAAGATGCTCCCACTTCAGAGTCGTCGTGGGATCTTGACAGTGATATGAAGACGCTCCCACTTCAGAGTCGTCGTGGGATCTTGACAGTGATATGAAGACGCTCCCACTTCAGAGTCGTCGTGGGATCTTGACAGCGGCAAGATTGTGTTCCCATCCTGAAGATCGTCTAACCTTGGGGTGACGATAATGTGGGCTTCATCCAGACCTACGGCAGCAAAACAGGCTTCATCCAAACCTCGAGTCCTATGTTCATCGTTTGGTATGGGGCGTGCTGCTCGTGGTGTCTGTTTTGTCCTCTTTTTTCTCTATAAATCATGGTAAGAAATCCACCCGGTGATCATGGAGTCCAGATCAAAGCGTTACGAGAGTTGCCATAAGATAAACATGAATTCTGTTTTTATGTTGCAGGAGATCCTATTCCATACGACGGCTCCTGAGGCGGGCAACACAGATCCTTTTCTATACGGCGGCTCCTGGGGCAGGGGGCGACACCACGGAAACGAACGCGTGCGTGGACGACCTATGCTGACCTCTCTTATTAAAGAGTAGAGATAGTGTCTATAATTTTATTTATTAAATCCCGTTGCAACGCATGGATAATTCATTAGTATATCTAAAAGCAAAGATTAAGGTTGATAGATAATCTCAAAATGCATGTCTAAAAAATTGTACCGGAGGACCTATCGGCAAATTGACTTTTTTTTATCACTCCGGCGAATTGACTTGGAAGCCAAATGAGTTTATTTTGATTGACAACGAAACGAGATTTTTTTTTTTTGATGAACTTGCGCTCTGCCCTCCCGCTGCGTGTAACCGCGTTGGAGTGGCCACGTGAACCAACTGGGAGGGGAGGGGGAAGGGAGTCCAACCCAGTTGTGCATCTCACCGCAGCGCTGACATAAAGAAAGAAAAAAAAAAAAAACGCGCGCCCCGCCCGACGACCCCGCCGTGCCGCCGCGGGCGTCGCCCCCTTTCCTCACCGCGATGGCCTACCGCCGGAAGCCTCACCCCATGGCCGACTCGCCGCCCTCCTTCGAGCGTCACCGCTTCGACCCGCCGTCACCGGGCCCCGCCTCCCCACCGCCGCAGGACTCCCTCGCCGCGCAGGCCATGCGCGCCTCCGCCGCACACCGCGACGCCTCCTCTCTCGCCTCGGCTTACTCCTCCTCGGCCACGGCCGCCGCACGCCGGAGTCACCACGAGCCGTCCGTCTCCGCCCCGTCCCCTGTAAGCCTTCCTTCGCCCTCTTCCGCTTTACTCCCTCTGCCGTTTCGACCCTCCAGATGCGCGGGGGGTTCGTCGGTGGATCTGGGCCATCTGGCCCCCGGTCAGCTGTCACCACGTACCTGGGGATCTCCTGCAATTCTTTGAGATCGATAGCGGATCATTTCGTGCTTCGTTTCAGTAACCAATTCGATTGGACTCGGGTTGACTGATTGGCGATGAACTCTTGACGATCGGCTTCTAGTTCGTCGTCGTATTGCTTTTGTTCCTGCTGCGAGAAACCTGTCTATTCACCGTGCTATTTCTTGATTCACACTGCGTGCAGCACTAGTTCCCAGAACTGACGGTTGCTGGTTTTGGTCTCGGTGTAGGATTCTTCGGGTTATGAGTACACATCAATGAAGAGTTTGAACGAGGCCAAGTACGGATTCTGGGGTGCGCTGGCGCGGAAAGCAAAGTCATTCCTCGACGAGGATGGTTCTGGTTCCCCAGGGCAGCATGAATCGCCAATGAGGCACGACCCATCAAGAGATGGTGCGTCGGTTGGTGTCCAGGTGGGATCTTTCAATCCTCCTGCCATTACCATCTTCCTTAATTGAATGATTCCGTAACTCAATTCACTTTGGTAGTACAAAATTGACGTCATTTAATAGGTGTACTGATGGTTTCTTCTTTCTTGACTCCTTTGCAATACTGTTTCTACAGTCTGAAGTCCAGTTCACGCTGGCAGAATTTGGTATTTGTGTTTATGTTCCATCATTAAGGTTAGGAAATGTTTAGTTGTTGTAGAAAATTATGTGAACATAGTAAATTTTTATTTCCCATTAAATGTTCATGCCACGTGGTGTTCATGTTGTGATATTCATGTGGAACACTGATAGTTTTTATGATGCTGCAGCCACGACGTTCACAACAACCACCTGGAGAGACATGGAAATCTGAGACACCTCCATCTCAAAAGAGATCTGAGGCTATCTCTTCTTCCCTGAACTATATTGGTGGCACAATAAAAAGTGCACTTGAAGTAAGTTCATGCTTCTTTTTATTTAGGGAAAATATAACCTGAAAATTAATTCTTCTTTGTATTTACGATATTGATCTATTTCCTCCAACTGCAAGTGCCATTCAAAGTTGTTTCTCATCATTACATAAAGAGAGGAGATTTGGTGCCTACATAGACGGGCGTGACATATACCACAGCTGTTAGATTGAGATCCTAGGGTCCATAACAACCATGCCACTTAATAGAACTACCTGGTTCGTTAGCGAGCGTGAACTCTGGGAAACAGGGGAAGTCGGCCTCCTGACGATCTCTTCTATGCCAGGATTACTCAATCCAAATCCTCAATCCCAAATCCTTAAATGGAATCGGTCAGCAATTGTGCGAGGTTCTGTAGGCAGGTGAATCCTATGAGGGGTGATGCAGACAGGAGACTCCGACAACCAGCTGAGAAGGAGAAAGAAAGAGGTGGGTCAGGAGGAGCATGTCGGCCTAGACTTTGCCGTGGAAATTCAGTGCGGAGGAGTAGGCTGCAACCTCACCGGCGCTTCGATTTTGCCATGGAGAGCGCTGAGGCTCAACCGAGATGAGAGGATAAGGAGAGAGAGAGAGAGAGAGAGAGAGAGAGAGAGAGAGAGAGAGAGAGAGAGAGAGTTCTGTAGGAGTCGCATGGAAGAGCTGTGGTCTCAGACTTTGTGGGAGAGGATAAGGAGAGAGAGCCCTCAGGTCACTAATGGAAAGCAGATGGGTACACAACGTCATAACCAGGACGCCTGCCCATGTGGGCACCGTTGTATTTCCGTTACATAAATAGGCTTATGGTTGATGCATCCGTTGGTCATGTCAGGCTCATTCTATCTATGATATTCTTTTCAGGAAGGCCGGACCATTGTAGAGACTAAAACCGCTGATATTATTCAGGAGACACGTAAATTGAACATAAGAAGAAAAGGAGCTGGTTCAAATACACAAGGAGATGCTGCTCACAAACCTACACAGAGATATTTTCCTCAGAATCCACTTGACCATGAAACTCAGTTGAAGGCATCTCGCGACGTAAGGTGGCAAATATGTGTTACTAGATATGTTGCTTCCATGCTCCATTTTCATTCTGGAATCTAGCATAAGGAATAATGTCAAATTCATTTTGATTGGTTAGGCAAAATATTATGATTAAATGCGCTAAGGAGTACCTTTTTTATTTGTTGACAACAGTTGCACTTTTTCGGCCTCTATCCACATTTCTAAAGTTATCACTAATTAATGTGTCCGTCCTTCACCCATACAGGTTGCAAATGCGATGGCTGCTAAAGCAAAGCTGCTACTGCGTGAGTTGAAGACTGTGAAGGCAGATTTGGCATTTGCAAAGGAGCGTTGTGCTCAGCTTGAAGAGGAGAATAAAATGTTGCGTGAAAGTTATGACAAGGGTGATAATCCAGAAGATGATGACTTGGTTAGTTATTTTCTTTGAAAAAATAAGCAATGCATCAGCACTGAAGTATTCATTCCTGGCATATGCTTGAATTATGATATTGAGCTTCTTTCCTCATCTATGTTTTACAAGAACACTAGCGCTTATTTATCCATGAACCACTGTCAAAACTAGGTCTACTAAGCTCGTCAACTTGACAGGTTTCTTGCTTGCATCCTTGACAGTTGTTACTCTTTTTAAAAACTATTGTTTTTGACTTTTTGTTAAGGTCTATGTTCTTTTTGTCCACTTGATCTTTTCAACTAACAATTGCTAGCTTTAAAAGTGTGGCACTGAACGTTCTTAGACATGTGCAAACCTAGGATGTTTGTTAAACAAAATCAAGAACCTAGGATTTTACTGCATGCCTATCCAAGTTATGGTTAACAATATTGAGGTTGAGGGATAGTTGTCATTCCCGGTAAGGTCCGTGAAAATGACTTCGTGGGGGGTTGGCCACGAGTGAATGGCTTTGAAATCATTACCTAGAAATATAGTGATACTTCTGTTAAAAGAGTTGTTTTGTGAAGTTTACTGTTACTTATATTGCTGTCTGTAGAGTAGGTGGTGTGCATACAAATTGGATTTGTGAAACATTTTGTAAAATGAAAGTGTGATTGAAACTATTCCCAGGAATATTATTGCATCTTTTGACTGAACCAGTGTTTGGTGAAGTTCTCATAAATTTGTGGACTCATTGCTGTGGTTAACCATATTGTCGATCTTCTCTTTGCAGATCCGCCTTCAGTTAGAAACACTGTTAGCCGAGAAGGCTCGGCTAGCACATGAAAACTCTGTATATGCTCGAGAAAACAGATTCCTGAGAGAAATTGTAGAGTACCACCAACTTACAATGCAGGATGTAATATATGTAGATGAAGGCATTGAAGAGGTCACTGAAGTATACCCTACACAAGTATTACCCCGCACTGGATCCAACCTCGGCTGTACTCCAGCTACACCAAAATCTGCCAGTTCATCTCCAGCCTCAGCATCCATAGTAGTACCTGAAGCTTGCCCAATTGTACCAGCTTCTCCAAAGTCCGTGTCACGGGCTTCGTCTCTGAGCAACAGAGCAAGCCCACCACCACCAACCATTGCAGAAGAGTAATGTTGGTGGTGTGGTACATTTCACAAGCCATTGTTCATGTAACCGAAGTCGCATGGTTGTTATGCCTGTTGTGGTTGCTATTTCAGCTGTGACATGTTTAATGTCAATGGATTGTGTTCATACTTGGATGTTTGTACGATATGTATAACTTATTATATGAGTTATTCTTTTGCACCTTCAGTTTTTTACTAAATATTTGCCCTTTAGTTCTGTTTGTTCCTCGCGTCAGTGTAAAATGGTGGCAATCATACAGGCCTGTGACTCTTCAGATAATTCAGTAAGAGTGAAATCCAGTAGCGGTTCTCAAAGTTGTCCTGCAGTGTCACTTAGGTCCACGAACTTGTGATTTGTAGAAGCGCATTCTTATACTTGCTAAATGGTGTCAATTAGGTCCATATGTCCTCTCAGGCAGAGGATTCTACCTACGTGGCTCCAATGTGGTTTGGTGGGAGTTTTCGTACCATCGTCAAGGTATTCTTTTGCAGTAGGTTCCCTGGAATAAGATACTAGTTGAGATGTGATCTTCTCATCCTCTGAACCGATCTGAATGTGAACAGTAATGCTTTATTTTCACCCGATAATATCTTGTTTGTTGGGTGATGCATCTTATATTCTTATGGCAAAATGCAGGACTGAAAGCATCAATTAACTGTCATTATAGCACACCAAATTGACAGGTTGCTTTAAAGTACTTGACATTAGACATAATATATATCAGAAACTAAGGTTTGGTTAACTGAATTTTTGCGTAACTAAACTTGGTGAGAGCTAAGAATACCTATATATAACCTGAAAAGTACTAGAGTGAAAGCAGTATGTGTTTCCTTTACAAAAGCCAACTATCTGTAACCAAAATAAACCATGCAGATCAAGCATTGTTAGCAGCTGGAGCTAGTGCCTCATTTTTCTTTGCACGAGTACCAGCAGACCTTTTTGACACGGTGGTAGAGGTCTTCTGTGCAGCCTTGCGCTTCTGTGCCTTGGACATCCCGTCCTTTGTTGCTGTCGTAATTGGTTGTGGCCTAGCAGCAGGGCGATTTGAGATAATGAATGCACTTTCCGGCAATGGCTGAGGCTGCGGTAGCTGATTTGTGATGACTGTTACGAAGTAGATGTGCAAAAATATTAGCATTTAAGCATGATGAAGAAAAAAAAGTAAATTCAGTTTTGACCTCTTTCATCATTCGTGATAGCATACTACTACTCTTCTGTGGCAAAAGGTGCTTTCCTCCTTGATCTTGGACATTCCGCAGTTACACAATAGTAAAAAAAAATAAAGAATATTTCACAGACTAATGAAACTGAGCCTAATAATTAGTGAATCGACTGACCTAGGAAATCATAGGCTCTTCAATAACTTCTGATTCCATAGAGATAGACTCATTGTTGTTTATGTCTTCTGGATTGATGCCCAACTTTCTAAATTTACATCCAGTTTTGTTATGGTCTGAACCATGGCAGTAGCTGCAGGTTATTTTCACACCATGCTTGCTCATTTTAGGACCATGTATACCCTGCACTTCATAAGGTTGCTTCCTTCTAGATTTTGGTGGCCTGCCAACCTTCTTTTCATAAACTGGAAGATTTACTTCAGGACCATTGGTCTTTTCCCAAATACTAATATCTGCACATGGCCAAATATTGTAAGCATAAGCATTTTTGCAGGAATTCTTTCATGCCTTAAGCATGAGATATAATGGTTGCATGGGATACTAGTTAGATCCCACCTCCTACAGTTACACTGTTTGGCATTAATATTGACATTGTATTGGAAATCCTTGTCATGGACCTAAAATATCTCTTTTCCAACAGGCAACACATAACATGTATTAGCCATTTCTGTTATCTTCAGCACCTTTTTCCTAATCTTGGGGCAAATTGGACCCATCCAGTTCTCTTTTCAATCTTTTTGCTTTGTGTAGTGCCTGGTCATGAGCTATTCTTTTATTGTCTGTAGCATACTTAGGATTGGTAATTCTTTGGCATCAAGTATATACCTGTTAAACACTTCACAAATATTATTGAGAAGAATATCACACTTAGGAAATTTACTGAAAAATGCTCTAGCCCAAGTGTTAGGTGACACCTTCTGCAACCAGTCATGCATCAGAATTCAAAGCTTTCATCTTGTCCATGTTTGCATTCCACTCTTGTACATAAAAGGATCTAGCACATGCCCAAAGCTGATTCTTGAGATTCTCACCTTTGAAGTGGATCTGAAAGTTGGAGTATAGATGCCTGACACAAAATCTGTGTTCTGCATCTGGAAAGACTTGTTGAACTGCTGGTAGAAGACCCTACAAAAAATCATTGGAATGTCAGATAAACAGAGACTTGAACTAAAACATTGCAAGGTTAGATAAGCATATCACAAAGAACTTCATATGTATATATTTTGTTTGTTCGTCATAATAGTCCATGGACATGTATTATCAATTCCAATGTCATCCTTGAGTGTCTCAAGAAACCATTTCCATGTCACAAGAGACTCCACCTCCACCACTGCAATTGCAATATGATAAAGACAATTGTTTGGATCAATCCAACTGCTGTTAATATTTGGCCACTAAATTTTGTCTTGATGTGATATCCATCTAGGAAAATCAGTGGCCTACATCCATCTAGAAATCCTCTTTTACAAGCATCCAGTGACATGTATAGAGTGGTGAAGCAATTCAAGTTAAGATAGAAACAACTACTAGGGTTACACTTCCTTAACTCATTAGCATAATCCCATAGTTGATTATATTGTCTAACCTCATCACCATAAATATTCTTTAGTGCCAACCTCTTTGCTCTAGCTATAGCTTGCTTCTGGAAGGAGTCAAATTCCATTCTTTTTGGATAGTTTTTGCAAAGTTTGCAAGAGTCAGCTCTGAAACTGTCAACATATTTCTCAGCTAGCCACTTTGAAGTGCACCTGTTCAAAACCCATTCCTTCTTACAATTATGCTTACCAATATATGTCTTCACTAAGAAAGTGTTGGTCCTTTTATCGTTAGAAGCATATAGATTCCATGGACATCCCTCTACACAATGCGCCTTGATTCTTTGTCTATCATTCCTAGGTATCTTGATGTCATCCCTATGCTTAAGACTGTACTCTATGATAGCAGCTCTCAACATCTCATACCTAGCATGAAAATAGGATTATTCAAGTCCTCCAGCATGAAGGTATTAAACTTCAACTTCAGTTCACCACCATCTGAATTTGGTAACTCTAGCCCTTCCTCATCTGTGGACAGTTCCTCCCCATCAGAGTCGTCATTTACCACTTCTTTTCCCTTCAGCTGGCTACCTGATGCCTTCTTGTTTCTATTGCATATACCTTTATCTACCACTTCTTCATCTACATTGTTCATAATAAATTATCATCACCATCCTCTAGTTCATAGTCACTGTCCTCAAAGTCAGGGTCATCCTCACTATCACTATCTTCATTTGTTTTTCCTGCTCCATCTATTTTCTCTACTTGGGTCACTTTTGTCGGACTCAAAACCTTGGGAAGCTGAATAGTAGGATTGACAACTACATCCTCCAACTGCTGGTTGCCGGCAACATGGTTGTGATGGTTGAAATAGAGAACAAAGTTTTTCACTTTATCTATAATTGACCGCATGACATTGGTTTCGGTATTTGACATGATGATTCTCAAACCATCAGACAAGTCCTTCCCAGGAAGCAGCCAGTACACCTTAAGATCTCGCTCCAATAGATATTCAAGCAACAAGATAAACTCCTCTAACAACAGAAAACACCATGAATCTGTTTCAATTCCATTATACCAACTAACCTTCTCATTTAGATATGTACGATTCTTGTCAACATCATAGAAAAAACCTCCATGATGCACCTCAATTATAAACTGATGACAACTAGGCTCTACATTAATGAACACAACTTGAGAACATAACAAAACAATTATTCTTACAAAAATCAATCTCTAAACCCTAAGCGTCTGAAAATTGAAATTTTTAACTAAATCCCATTAGTTATATCAACTAGATATCCTAAAGCTCTTAACACATATTGATACTAGATGATCAAGACTTACTGTACAGGGGCGGCGGTTCGCCCTCCTTCCTCAATCACGACACCATCGTCGATCGTCGCTGGGATCAACCTGCAAAACCAGACTGCGTAGTGGCTCCTTACCGTTTGCGTCGAGACTGGTCCCAAATAGCGAGGAGCGCCGACAAATCGTCGAGGTTATGTCATCTTCCTTGTTGTCCTCGAGAAAAAACGAAGAGGCGATTGAGATTTAAGAAATGAAACAATCTCATGGGGGGTCTTTGTGTTTATGTCTCATTGGCATGCTATTTAGCCACGGTGGAGAGCCACGTAGGCAAAACCCTCTACCTCGGAGGAGATATGGACCTAATTGACACCATTTAGCAAGTTTAAGAGCACATTTTTACAAATCACAAGTTCGTGAACCTAAGTGACACTAGAGGACAACTTCAAGGACCACTAGTGGATTTCACTCATTCAATAACAAGCTGTTAGTGGCTTTCAACCTTTACCTTATCTATCGAGTAGTAGACACTAAACATTACCGAACCGTTTCAATTTCACTTGCTTGTTTACCCTTCCCAAAGTAGTCTGCTCGAGATCTGCTACTACATTAAAATTCGAACAGAGCAGAAGGTAAGAAATGAACATAATTATACTTACAGCAACCAGGAGTGTACACATTGATACTCCTGGTCAAGAACCAAGCAACCAACATATCGGAACCAAAAGCACAGTGACTTTACAAGATATGGTCTAGTATTTACTGCTCTATAAAGAGAGTCTGGATACGGTTTTCAACATCATGTGTCAAAAGCTTTACATGTTACATTTTTACCAATTTTCACTAACATAGTTTCATACTGTCTCTAAGTCAATATTGCAAGCCAAACTTGCAGGCTCTTGTTACACCCAGATGCATTCACCTGTGCAAAAATCACCATCTTTTTACAGAATGAAGCTGGTAGCAAGGACGTAGTCAGTCTCAGTAGGCCTTCACATTCAGATAGTTCGTCCAGCAGAACTAGATTATGAATGCACATTGCTGCAGGCATATGCTGACGTCGCAACTGAATAGCCCTCTAAACTAGCCTGATCATATCGAAAAACAGAACAATTATACTGTCACTGTCAGATAATCTTCTTCAACATTCTCACGTTTGACCTCACAAGAAGATGATTTCACATGGTATAGAAAAAAGATGTGTCCGAATTTTCCATATACGATTGCTTGTCCATTGTTATATGTTAGGAGTTCGACATCTGGGAGTCTTCTAAAACAACTGGAAGAATAGACTTGTCGAACCATCACCAAATGACCGAATATCAGCAGGTTTTACCAATGCTCTACACAAGGGGCAAGTCCTTTCTCGCTCAAACCTAGAAGTAGCATAATAACAAGATGTCACTTCTTGTTTGTTCCCAGATAGGAGAATCACAGATTAAATTAAAGCAAACAAACTAAGAATTGAAAAAAAATCACTAATGGAAACCAAGAAATGTTTAAGGGAATGTGTTGTTCCCTTGGTGACCTTGTCTGTTTGCGCAAGTATGCTAAGCTCCTTTGCACATCTAAATATTTCCCACATCTCGAAACAGTGTCAAACTGCATCTCTTCTAACAGAACGGCCTAACCCAATGGCAAATATAAAACATGAACCATGTGTATATACTAAGAACCAGTTATTCTGCAGCATCACTGTATGTAATTGTCACATCACAATGAACATATCCTTGATTTCAAACTATATTGGGGTAGTCAACAGTCACATTATTTTCTTTTCATGCACTTGCCACAGGGTATAGCCTTAAATGGATTAACCGTTTTGTTTATTGTCTGACTCAAAACATAGACCCAACCAAACAAAATAAATTGCATAAAAACAACGAAAAATGTTACCATTCTGAAACACAGTCTTCACAGAAAATATGTTTACACCTAAGGAGAACAGGAACATGCATCTTCTCCTGGCAGATAGCACACATATCACCAGCAGCAATTACCTGCATTGGAATACATAAATAAATAATTCCATCGGAGGTAAAAGACCCAAACAGGATAATCAACTAGAGTGGTCTAATTAGCATCGCATATTCTCTGGATCAGGATAATTGAGATGTCCAAAAAATAAAACAAAGCCTTTTTTTCAAAATAAATAGCATTAATCTAGAAAACTTCCACAATTTGTATCATTCCATTTGTATCAGTTTGCGAATGCCATGACTCTATTCTGAATATTTGGAGATAACCATCAAAAATTAACCAAAACAGATATTGCTGACTTTCAAAATAATATAAGTATGGTTCAGTCACTAACAACTGCCAGCAACAGAGAAATTAGGAAAGAATCAGCCACTGGCAGAATATTTTGACAATATGCTATACCAGTCAACTAAGGTTTTACTTCAGCTTCAAAAATGACACAGGACATAAAGAAAAAAGAAATATATCTTCTGGAAGGAAACACGTTCTAAGAATTCAGGAGATATGTCTAGCTAATGGTATCCTCCATGGAAAAAAAGTGTAATTAGGTGCTGGCTTCAACGCGCTGTAAGCGCTGAGCGGAAGGGGACCGGTCCGCTTAGGGGCCAAAGCAGTAATTAAGCAGTACAGGCTCATAGGCAGAGGTCAGCCACTGCGGCAGAACAGAAAAAGGCTCGAGCAGAAGCCGCTGACACAATCCATGATCCTGGTGCCGCATCTGACAGGCCGCTGCCCAAAATTGAAGGGTCTCACTGCCGCAACCACGAGGAACACCGCCAGATCGAGCTCCTCCATCCCTTCATCTTGATTCATGGCAGGCAGCAGGCTGCTTCTGGGGAAAGGAGAGGAGGAAAGAGAATGTGCGGCAGCAGGGGCGTGTTTGGTCGTGTTTCTAGAAGGGCTAGGGCAACATGGTGTGAAGTTGGGCTGATTGGGCCAACCAACCTGAGGACAAAACGGGCTGGAAGGGCCACTAAATGGAAGCCCATCTCATGTTTGTTCTTTTTTTTCTTTTCCTTTTTCTATTTTAGTCAATTATTTCCAGGATCCATACAAAACGCCTAGGCACATCTAGCTACGCCTAAGCTCTAGGCGGAGGCATACTTTCACCTAGTGCCTAATTTTTCCTTGAGTATCCTATTACCCAAACAATAATTGGAGATGATAGAATAGCGACATGACACAGTATAGGATATTTTTTACCTGTTCTGCAGTCGCATAAGAGCCATAATGGACATCTTTTCTTGACAATGCTTTCACCGCAGCCAAGAATGACTGAACCTAAGAATCCAAAGATCCACAAAAGGTCATGATCAGAAGTATGATGTCAATCCAGTGAACTATATGCGAGTCCAGCAAATAATTATACAAACCTTCTCAACTACCGAAGTCAACTTGAAAGTCAGGTACAGCCCAGTGGTTAAAGATGAGAAGAGACTTCCGTATTCCTTGTTCAAAAAGAAACGGTACCAAACAGGAGTTGGCAACAAGGCTCGATAAAGAAGCAGCAGGTACTCCACAAGGGTTAGCATTTGGCCCTATAAGAAACATATAAAATTGAAGAACTATAAGAGCCAACTACAAACACCTGTGTTTAACAGCGGTCAATCCAAGTTAATCACCTAACAAAATCAATAAACTGTTCAGAAGATCATAGTTAATTCAATATATGTTGCACAAGTCACAGTGATAACTAAAATTCTGGAAAACCAATCAATTCCTAA
This sequence comes from Eleusine indica, assembly GCA_030378355.1. Lineage (NCBI taxonomy): Eukaryota > Viridiplantae > Streptophyta > Magnoliopsida > Poales > Poaceae > Eleusine > Eleusine indica. The sequence goes on from CM059494.1 coordinate 57,134,464, forward strand.
CAATGGACGGTCCATACAAATTACAGAACAACATCAGATGCAAATCAAGTAGCATAAAATGCAGCTTTTGATGCAACTAAGAAATTTTGGATTTGATATTACATGCAATATCATAGGTGACTACAATTTCAAGCCATAATATTGAACATTGCCTATGATATGGAAAACGATTCTAAGCAAAATGTTTGAGAATGTAGTTAGAATTAGGCTTCTAGTATATTAGCTTATGTGCAATCTAATTCATATCTATGTAGATTATAATGAACATATGACTACTACCATAAATATCATCCAGTGTATAAGCAAAAAACGTTAAGACACTGGTCACGGTGCCAATAACCAATAAAGGTAGCACCAATTCCAGCAGACTTCACTAGCTGACAAAGTCCACACCTTGCCAGGATAACAATGACATAAGCAGGGTCTACAAAATGATTGCCATTATAAGAATAGCTCTGTGCATCTACCATAGATTGTTCACAAAGTTTACCGTTTATCATAGATTATTAATGGAAGGCAGGACTAAGATTATGTGAACCACAACTACACAAGATGCTACAAAACAAGGCATCATACAGATGACCAATGATTTTGTAATAAAGAATAATGATTTGGAAAATATGCTCACCTGCCTACGGTAGTTACGGCCTCTGCAGTTCTTGTAGTACATAAGTAGCATGCATTTGATGGCCATTGCTGCTTGGCGAACCATTGTATCTGGAGGTAACTCGTGGTTAGATATCAATGTAACACATCGCTACATCAATTAAAATGCCTAAAACAGGTCTTTCCCTCTTCTAAACTATTGTACACCTGACAGTCCTCAAACATTGGTCAGGGGTTGTGACCAAGGTCAAACTTTGGTTTATTATTGCCCTTTTTGTCCCCACTTTCCTTTCTTTCCTTCTTCCTTTTTCTTGTTTGTCCTTATCTTTTGGCTCTTGTACGTTTCATCTCTAACCTACCCAACTTGCTCAGGACTAAAAGGTTTTGTTGTTGTTGTGGTCACTAAACTTGTGTGTTCCATAGAGGTGGTAAAAATAGGTGACATGGATGCCCACATAGATACCAGTACGCAAATCAACATTGATTAGAGGCTGGGGACCTGGAGCTATGCAATACCAGAAAAGAAACAGAGAATTGAATTTGTCAGGAGTTCATTGATGACCAGGAGCTGGGGAAAGCTCAAATCCAATGGCACACATGCAAAATTCAAGAATGTGCCATCAAATGAACCAATTAGAAAATTTAAGGGCATGAAACTGCATATCAATAGTCCAGGGACCTAAGTGACACCTCCAAACTAGTTCATGGACTAGTGCATTTTAGTCTCTAGAAACTGTTCTGTAAAAGATAAAAGTATGTGCAGTGAACTAAAACATAAAATGTGAACGAAAAGCAGAAATGTAAACAGGCTGAACCCAGCATAATCAGTGCTATGCCATTCAATTATTCTAGTTCTCTAGTACAGTTGTACTGGGCCATAGCGTATTCTTTATAATTTCTCATTGTATTTTGGCAAAAGCAACTTTATTAATTTGCAAGATATCACACCCATGCAGAAGCTGACAGAAAATAAATGAAGTTGAAGACTTCAATAAAAAGCCTTAAAACGAAATAACAATAGAGTGTTTGGCGTCTTCTCTCAATCTTGCCTAGTCTTGTTACAAGACATGGTTATGCAAGATAAAACTTGCAACTGGAGGAAAGATAATGGCTCTCTTCAAAATTGCAATCTATTGGCTGTGGGAAATAACAATTAGCTGACATACAATTAAAGAACTAATGAGATTCAAGTAAGCAATACCATTAACCATGATGATAAAAATTGCATGCCAGAATGGTGGTATATCTTTTGGAGGAAGCATGAACAGAGGTCTGAGAAGATCATCATTCCTGTACCACCAATAGACGCCAAACACATGGATCATGAAGATTACCGTAATCCCAACAAGTAAAGATATTTTTCTCTCGCCCTGTTAAACCAAAGCACAAGATGGAAGCATCAAGATTTGATAATAACAAGTGCTTTTATGATTTGTAGAACAGGTTCATCTCTCAGAAGTATGCCAGACAAACTGAGCAACATGTTACTAGCTGATGTAGTGATAAAATATAATACCTGATGACATACAAATAACTTATTTGCCATTCTAGTTTTTAATATGCAGTGTCAAAAGCTTTCAGAAGCTCATCAAATTATTTCTTGGAAGACTAATGATTTGATTCCAATCATATTTCAAGTCCCATTATTTCTACAAATTATTGGTGCAATATGTTTGTTGCATATGCCGTGATTCGAACTGAAGAGCTTAGCAGAAAGCAAATGGCTGGCTAAGAAGCTATATATACATTAACAAAGCTAGGAACACAATTTAGATAGTGATATGTCCAAAAGTTCAGCTAGTATTCTTGGCCTTCTGTCCTATCCTGGCCCAACTCCAGGTCGATGACACCAACCTTCAAAGCAGTTTGCTTCCTCAAAATATCATTTGATTTGAACATCACAGCAGCAATCCAAATTGTGACAAAGAAACCTGCACAACAACAAATCATTCAATTAGTGGGCAATTGGACACTTATATAACAACATTTCACAAACAGAACAAAGCATCATTCAAAAGATAAACCTTTGACTACAACTACACATGATCCTTTTAACCTCTTTAAATATAGATATGGTAAAAATAAATATAATGTTAAATGGCCATACATTACAGTGGCATGAAAGTACACAGGGTATATTTTTCAAGTAAGATACTCATCACATGAAGGGACCCTATGCTGACATTACAGTGATGTAAGCATTAGGATTTCCAAAAAAAAAAAGTCCTTGGTGAAAAAGTTGACCCAAAATACATAAGCCACTCAGCACTTTCCCCAGCACCACATTACCTGCCAGGAGAGATGCATACATCTGAATGATATTACAGAGCTACTGCAATACAAGCACGCTTGGGGTAACATGCAGGCGAGTGCTCCAAGCCCTCAATAAGACTAAGAAAATGCTATTATGTGCAAGCATACAGTGACTAGCTGAAAAGAATCAACACTTGAGAACAAGCTCGGCCAGATAGAAACAGAGAATGGATTCTGTACCTACTAACTAATAGAGGAGCCTGATTTCAAAAGTTTAATAAAGCCTCACTAACCCAGCTAATTCTCCGGACAAAGCTACAATGTTTTTCCATATCAGAATCATCATTGAATGAGGTTAAAGACCACACATAGCAAATACTGAACTCAAACTAATAGCAGGTAACAATACAAGCAACCCAACCACAACAATCTAAAACAAACCAAATAGTTCCTTCCTTACAATTAAGGAAAATTGAACAAACATGATACGAAACTGATTCCATCCCTAACACAGTTCAGGAACAGCAGAGCACAGGCTAATTTCAAACATTAACACAGCTGGACAACGTTGTTGCACATCATTTTCAATTTGCTAAGCAAGTTCATAACAAAAGGCATGAAAACCTAATTACAAATTCACATCGAACAGAGGAAGTTCTTTTGGAATCTAAACTCCTCCAACTGTTTAACAATTTTACCAAATAACAAACTAGAATCATCACGCATTTCAGTAGATACAACATATTCCGAAAACAAGAGAAACGTGCAGACCTTGAAGATGTTGCCGTATGAAGACGACGAGGAGAAGCAGCGAGAAGGGCAGTATTTGCTCGATCCACCGCGCGACGTGGTGCACGTCATACCTCTGGTATGCGCGGTCCCCGGCCCCGTTCCCCGCGGCGCCGGCCCCACCCCCAGACCCACCGTTCGCCTCCGTGTCCGCGCCGCTGCCTCCCCTCCCAGCCACGGACGACGCCTGGTCAACCTCCGAGCCGGCAGTCGCCTCAATCGAGTCCTCAGGCAGGGAGCCGGCTCCGCCCGCGACTTCCGGGTCGCCCGGGCCACCCTGAATCCGGATCGAGACCTCCCCGTCCCCGGCTGCCGCGGCGGAGAGGAGGCCGTCGACCTCGGACGAGGAGGAGGACGGCGACGAGGACGCCGCGGATGGGTGCACCGGCTGCGGGGCGGGGCCGGAGGGGACGACGCCGGAGTACTCGAGGAGCGCCGCGAGCGGGGCCTGAAGGAGACTGGAGGCGGAGAAGTTGAGGCCGTAGCGGCGGAGGCCCGAAGGCGCGGCGCCGGCGCCTGGACCAGCACCGCGGCGATCGGCAGAGCCCCCCGCCGGTGGGTCCATGGCCGGCGGCAGCGGCCGCAAGCGAACCCTTGCAGGCCGGCGGCGCAGGGGAACGCGGAGGCGGAGGCGGAGGCGGGCCCTACACGGAGGGAGACCCCTGAAATGGGAGATTCGAGAGATCCCCTTCCTTTGCTTGGGTTGGTCTGCTTTCGCTTGGCTTTCTTTTGGCCGCGACGGTGCAGCTGCAGCCGTCTCGGCTCTTTTTTTTTTTTTTGGTCTTCGTGCTGGGTCTTCTTTTCATTGTTTGACGTTTGATGATAGTTTGCATTAAAAGTGACGGTAAAACTAATAGCAGAGCACAGGCTAATCATAAGCATATAAAAGAAGAAGAAGGAGGGCTAATTAGATTGACATAACAATACTTTGATCTAATTCAAAAAATATACATCTTGCATTAGAAATATATTTTTATATAAAAACTTAGACAATAAAATATTTCTTCTTTGTACAACCCATTTCCATATTAAATCCATCTCTCGCTAGATCTAGCAAAGCAACCAGACATCAAGCAACACAATAAGTATTATATTGTTGACGTGAAAATCTACACGCGCGACCTAGGAGATTTGCTTTACTTCAATGTAGGCTCAATACGGAAATAAGAACGTGCCAGTCGATTTTCTGTGCAAATCGACAAAAAAAAACAAACAGTCAAATTCTCTGGGTCACCGGCTCTAGACAGGCCGATGAGAAAAGCCGATAGTGACTGTTAGTGAAAATCAGCCGATGGCAATAAGAGCAGATAATAATGATAAATAAACTAATTAGCTAATTTGTATCGGCTTATCGATAATCTAATCAATAAATATTAAATAATACAGAGAATAGTACCGACAAGTACTGAGTCGATATAGCAAAGTCGATAGATCTAAAATCAAGCATGCTAAGACTCGCTCAGTCAATAGTGAAAGTCAATAGATCTGATAACTGGTATTGTAAATACACCTTAAAATAACAGATTAATCAAAATAAGGGGAGCGATCGACTTCTAAAAATATGCTTATGATTAAATAAAGTACTAAAAATTGATCGAACCGTGATAACCTATCGGTTAAATGTCCCGATAGAACCCTATCGACTCTACCCATAATCAACTCGGACCTAGTTCTATCGACTCAGCGAGAGGTCAAAGTCGATGCAGCCTCGCTGGCTCGAGCAGATCAAACTTAATCGAGACAGTGCTCAAACAAAACAAATAGAACAAGATGCGCTTCGATTATAGATAAAATCGATAAAGTGACTCGAATAATAGATCTAAATCACAATCGTAACACCAACTAAAAATTACAATAGATCGGACCTAACGAGACAATATTGTAAATTGAAGTCGATAGAACAAATACAATAAAGATCTAATTACCGGATGACTAGTAATTTTTAAGATAACAACTATAATATCAAATCCATGAGAAAGTGCTAGTTGAAGTCAATAAGGGCTGACTAATCCAAGTCTCTCGTCCAGATCGGAGCCGATGCAGCCCGCGCGAGACGAGGAGTTCGTTGAGTAGGAAAAAGGTGGCTATGCGCCGAGTTGTATTGAACGAATGTATTAATGTTTTTCGTACAAACCCTATTACATATTTATAGCACCATGCAAGGGGTTTTGACCCGAGTCGGTCTAGACCCTTCGGTTTCTAAACAAGTATAAACCGACTAGATTTATTTCTAAACAAAATCTAAGTAAAAACAGAAAGATAAAATAAACCCTAGCGGACCCACTTTACTCCCTTCTACCGTTGAACTTCTCTAACTTGGCCGACTCTATCTCCACGCCTCTGACTATTGGGACTGGTTCAAATTTTGGTGCCAACACATGCCCCACGAGTCCGGGCTATGAAATCTTCATGCGTCGGATTTTACCTCCTCGTTTACCACACGTCTTTATCGTAACCTACCGACGTCCCATCCTTATAGATGCATCTTCCTTCTTTCTTCATTTTCACCCGAGCCCAAGCTTTTCACCTCCTCTCTCCTGCTTCACCGGTGTACTCTTCCTCTCGGACGACTCTGCTCCAATCACCGATGACCTCAACTCCTATTTTGGTAATGGCCACTCCGCGGCTTGTTCCCGAGGTAAACTCCTTCCCTACTTACTTCAGTTTCTTTAGGGCTCATCAATCTTCGAATCTGGTTCTTTATCACTGTTCATAGACTCATACTCACTGTAGCAATTTTCTACCCACTTATGAACTGGTAATAACTCTAGTGCTCTTCCTCATCACTGTAATACCATACCGAAGACCAATTAGTTCCCTTTTCTAATGGTAGCTTCTCTTTCTCTTTTTATTTTGATAGGATCTTAAGAATCAAATCTGCATCCCATCTGTCACATGTCCTCATCACTATTACTTAGGGCCCTGTGGCGATTCAGACCCGGTAGAATTTATAAACTCTGAAACCAATAAGATTCCCCTCAAATCCAGAACTGCCTCTCAGGACGAATAGAAGACTGTCTTTTGTTCTTAGCCATCAGAAGTTAAAGGGTGGAAAAATTGGTGTCACCGAGTAACCACCACCCGTGCTTCAACTTTGTTGAGCGCCCAAATTGATCATTCCATCATTTTATCTTTGGCAAACATGGAAAAAAATGAACCCATTCTAGCTCTTGCCTTATATTTCTGATCTGATGCCCTCAACACTTTTCTTTTTAATGATGGTCCCATGGCTCCTTACCTTATGGACGTTTTCATGCTCACTTCCATGAACATCTCCAACAACCATGACCGCTTCTCCTTCCAGACAAACCCCAAACGCCTTCAGCACAAACTTTTTGCAAAAGACCTTGGCAGTTGAGGCAAATACATTCCCGAACACCACCGCAAAGGGTCAGTCAACCACAAAGAGCTTACTGCATTTTTGAATATGTGGTTGGATCACTTCATCTTCTGCGGGTCATCGGTTAATCCCACCGTCAATTTTCAAGGCATAGCCAAAGTTCTCGCTGACGGCATACCCATCCCCCTCGATCGATACTTGCTCAGAGTTGTCTATTAACTTCTTCACTGGGTTGCAGTAAATCTGCAACTCAACCAAACCATCAATGTAGGAGGCCCTTGGTGCTTTATCCAACTCTAGCTAAACATACACTTTGCCAAAGTCATGAAGTTCAAACCCTTTACTGCATATTCCTTCTCTTCTATTGAAACTCTTGAATCCGATGAGGCAACTAAGATTCGGTGCACTTCACTGGGCCAAGCTTTTCTTTAATGGCGTGGTTCAGAAAAATTAGATTTGGTTCCCTTAGGAGGAATTACCTTTCGAGAACCCATCCGCTTTCCGTCCTGACGACCCCACTGCCGATGATGAGTCAAAGGCAATCTTCTTAACCTGCACCTCCCCTAGCATTCTCCCCATCGATTTCTATGGTGGCCATAGGACTCGATCATATGAGTTCTATCATCCTTCAGTGATTGCCCGTCAACTCGGCTTCGGCCAACTACCAATCAACCTCTTCTTCGGCAATCGTCTTCGGGCCAGGCAAGAGCTGAAGACCCCCTTGGAATTAATCAAGATCAAGAGCCTGACCGACACCCTCTCAGTGGGTGAGTTTAGTGAAATTGTCTTGTCGCCTTCCGCATCGGACCTCTTCACCAACTGGTGGAAGGAGTGGAAGCAGCACCTTTTCTGCAACAACCTGACCCACCATCTGATCAACTTTGTGGACAAGGTAAAGATATCTTGTCATAATCGTTATTCTCATGCATTGTTCACCATGCTTCTAACATTTCCCCTGTTCCAGGAACCAGCAATAGCTCCTCCAACCACCAGCTGCAGTGGGAAGCCGATTGCTTACTGTTGGCACTTCCCAAGTGCCCCTTTTATATGTGAATATTACCTCAATTAGAGCATAATTGATACTAATTTAGGTCATTTATCTATGATATTATCTATATATTTGTATATGTGTTGTTTTGGAGCTTTATTGTAGAAACAGGTAAAATTGGTGATTAAAGTGATGCTGGAGAGGACAGGAATCCAGAACCGACGAAAAGCACTGAAGAAGTCCAGTGCGCCGATCGGTGCAGTCCATGAGCCGGTCGGCGCTAGGATGTTTTGGCCCGCAGAAGTGACCGAGGCCCATTCCACATGTTTATGGAAGTTTATCTACATAAGACACTTGAAGATATTTGCCTAGAAGATTTATGGAACTTCAAGATCTCGACGTGCAGTACAAGACTTTATCTCGAAGGAAAAAGCCCATATAGCAGCTGTGGAAGACAGAGGAACCGACTCGAAGAAGAAACCAGAGAAGACACGGCTTGCGCCGATCGGCGCAATCCTGCGCCGATCGGCGCAACCGCCTTATTTGCTAGAAACCGAGTCCTTTACGAGTAGAACCCCTATAAATACTTGTAAACCCTGGCCGCAGAGGAAGGGAGGCGACAGAGGGACAACCGATCTGTGAGTTAGAGCCACCAGGGCTTGTCCCGTTAGAATAGATCTCTAGTTGAGTTTTAAGAACCATTGGTGTTAAGAGTTGATCCATCAAGGTAGGCCATCTCGACGGGGATGAATCTTACTCTATGTATCTCAAGGATGATTGAATATGTTGATGATGGTTTTGGTGATTTGTCTGTCTTGATTCTATAATCATGCATGTGATTATTTCAATTGCTTAGTTCTAGGCTAAGTAAGTTGATATTATCTTGATCGTGGTGATTAGGGTAGTATTCGGACATTGTATTGATTATGGTTGCTTGATGATGCTAGTAGTGTAGTTTAGCGGTGACAGCACTAAGCCTACGCAGCACTATTGGATAGTTGAGTAGGGTAAGATACTCGCACGATTAAGGGTTTCCTCTCGGCAGCAATAAATCGAAAGCCGCTCGGAAAGCAGGATGGTCTTATTCATTATAGGTTTTTCATTGATCTATGTAAAACCCATTATGATGCTATTTAATTAGACTTTCTGGTTACGATCTCACTAGTAGATATTTGGTTACTCACTTAACAGCATAGGTTTATAAGGCATCTGGCGCACTTTGGCTTAGATTCACCAGTGTGTCGATCGGCTCAACTCCTGCGCCGATCGGCGCAATGACAGATTTATTGTCTGACGCACCTTTGCGCTGGCCAGTCTCCCCCTCATGCAACCTAAATTTAATAGTAGCTTTGACTAGATCTTTTACTGTTAACTTTGTTTAATTATCCCTAAGGTCCCAGTGGATTCGATAAACCTTGGAATACTCAATTCAAGGGAAAAACTTCTACAATCGTACATCATCCTCTTGTGGTATATAAGTGGGTGCATAGGTACGACCAACAAGCTTAATTTTTCTGGCGCCGTTGCCGGGGACCATAGCAGGTTTTTAAACATTGTTTGATGTATTAGTGTTTAGTCATTGTGCTTTACTTGTCTCTCTAGTACATATTTTCTGTTAAGTGAAACTAACAGGTATGGACGGTTCTAAGTCAAACAAACCCTCTAATTATACCGATGATCCAGAAAGACTCTTTCACAAGAAGAGAACAACGGAGAAGAGAAGCAAGTCACTTGGAGGTTTAGCTGGAGAAGCAGTCAGTGCAACACCTCGAGTATTATTCACAATAGAAGACCCAGTTCAAGAGCAAGAAGAAGAGAAGATTGCAGAGGTACCTATGGTTAATCGTCTCAAGCCACAATTGACTAGTATTGTCAAGACAGATTTCCAAGAAGCTCAAGATCAACTTCTGTATCAATTAGAGAGATATGTTGGAATAGTGGCGTAACAACCGTTCACAGGTTCGGAAGATCCCAATCATCACTTGCAACACTTCCTTGAGGTTTGCAGTACATTCAAGATAGCGGGATTAACAGGAGACCAAGCATGTGTGCGGCTGTTTCCCTTCTCTCTAGTTGGACGCCCCAAGAAATGGTACAATGGATTGGAAAACCTAGTAAAAATGGTGTGGGACACGTTAACAGCTGAATTCTTGGCCAAATACTTCCCTCCTGGTAAGACTCAAGCTTTGAAAAATAAGATTCTTGGATTTACATAGAATATTGATGAGAGCATTGGAGAAGCATGGGAAAGATATAATGAATATATGGATGCATGCCCTCGTCATGGTCTGATGGTTGGAGAAGTTGTTGAGAAGTTCTACACAGGATTGAATCTTCTATCACGTCAACATTTGGACGCCTCAGCTGCAGGATCATTCATGTCAAAAACCCCCACCGAAACTAAGAATTTGATCAAGTTGCTTGTTGAAAATCAATCATGGGATGATGAGAGAAGCTCAAGGAATTTGCAACCTTCAAAAGGAGTAGCGAAGAATGTGATTGAGAAGACTCAGGAAGACTTGATTATAGATCGCCTCGATGCTATTCAAAGGAGGTTGGACAGTAATCTTCATATCCCTAAGGAAGAGACACTCAAGCTGGTGGAATCACGCTCCACATGTAGTGAGTGTGGAGAACTTGGTCATGTGCAGAAAGATTGCCCTGAAGAGATGAAGATGTTAGAATATATGAAGAATAGTGGATGGAAGCCCCAATATCAGCAACGAAGGAGTTCTTTCTCTCCTAGTTCGTCCATGCAAAATTCTATCCCACTTCGTCTCCAATGTCATGAGTTCTTCCAAGCTCAAGAGAAGATCAACAAGGACAATCAAGCTAAATTCAAGGAGATTGATCGTTTCCTTGAGAGAATTAATGACAAGATGATAGAAATTGGGAGCTCCAATGAGCAAATTTTGAAGCATACCAAGATTATGGAGCAACAGATGGGATAGCTATCGCAAGCCATTCAAGGCAACAAAGGGGCTATTCTTGGCAATACGATGTCTGCAGAGCAGTTGAAGGCAATAGCTACGTGACCAGAAAAGCAAATAGAAGATCCAGAGCACTCTGCGGGAGCAAGGAAGCCTCGCGCCGATCGGCGCACACCCGGCGTCGAACGGCGCGACGATTCTGTCGGCGCCGATCGGCGCGAGGAGGATGTTGACCTCTCTGGTCTGAAAATGGGCATGGAGACAGAAGAGCATGGCCCTGCGATGTTCCTAGATACTCAACTACTGACGAAGACAGAAAGAGCATGGCAACACGACAAGCAATTTGCAAGGTTCGTCGATATTATGAAGAAGCTTTACATCAATGTCCCTTTTGTTGACGCTATCTAAGTTCCCACCTATGCCAAGTACATTAAGGACATGATGCAAAACAAGAAGTCTCTAGTTTCTGAGGAGGTTGTGAGGGTCACTAAGGAGCTAACGGCGACAATCAATGATGTTGCACTGGAGAAGAAACCTGACCCTAGATCACCAAGCATCAAATGCATGATTGGAACAAGGATATTTGATAGGTGCTTGTGCGATCTTAGAGCAAGTGTAAGTGTTATGTCCCGTCATATAATCACAAGTCTCAATTTGCCTGAATTAGAGCCTACGGGTATGTGTTTGGAGTTAGCCGATCAATTGGTACGCTTCCCTGATGGAATTGCTAAGGATGTGCCTGTTCAAATTGGAGATCACATCATCCCTGTTGATTTTATTGTGCTTGATATGGATAAGAGGACGAGGACCCCGTTGATTTTAGGCAGACCCTTCTTGAGGACAGCAAAGGCAAGTATTGATGTTGGGAGTGGTGAGATAAGCTTTATAAGTGGGACTCCCTACTCTTTCAAATTTTGCCCAAAGGAAGAAGAGTGCCGTGCTATTGATGAAGTGAAGAGATACAAGACACCGTGGCAACATGGCGTCGAAAGTAATTGGAGGGGATGTATGGATAGGTCGTTCGAGCTATATGAACCATGGAGATAAGAGAACCTTGTAGTGTCACGGCCTCACATCCCGCACTGCGACACTAAGGACTGATTGTTTGCGGGGAGGTCGAGCTCTTTGACCTCTAAATAACTAGAGCGCTCTTGGGAGGCAACCCAATGATTGGGGGATTTAGAAGTTGTTTAGTGCTTGTGGGAGGGCAACCCATTTCACTTAGTTAATTAGTGCTAACCGGGAGGGCAACCCGATGTTTTTAATTTGCTTGCTTGTGATAAAAATAATCTCCCGAATAAAAGAAATAGAAAAGTATGTGCTTAATTCTTATGTGCTCTTGCATTGTGTATTTATTCGCGCAAAACTATGTATATACATACTGTAGACTAACAATGCAGGAATATAAAAAAAGACCAAAAACAGGAAGGAACAGAGTTTGCGCCGATCGGCGCACTTAGGCGTCGGTCGGTGCATTATTGCCCAAGTCAGGACGGAAGGCTGACGACGCCCAGAATTGAAGGGGTGCTAAAAATCAACCAGCACAATAATTTTCACAGACAGAGCTATTTTTAAGGTAATTAAAAATCTTTTTGAATTAAATTTTATATGCAAAATGGTTGCTAAATGACGCAGGAAAAGATAAAGAGCAACATCTAGCGAAGAAGCGAGGGACCGGGAGCAAAATGGACGTCGCGCCGATCGGCGTGAGTCAGCGCCGATCGGCGCGGTCACCAGATGAGCCCCGCTACGTATGTCAATACTACAGGAACATTGGAAAAAGTGGAGAATTAGGTGAAAGATATTGAAGACGAGGCATCAGGATCAGCGCCGGACCTAAAGACGAGGTGCAAGGGACTTGCACCGTTCGGCGCCCCACTGCGCCGACCGGCACAGGTGCCCGTGTGGTTCCAAAAGGGGCGGCAAATGCGACAGGCATTGATTTTGAGGAACAGGTATGATTATTATGCAAGTGTGCAGTGCAGAGGAGACACGGAATTGACCAAAAGCTGGAAAAGAGACCGCGCGCCGATCGGCGCGGGCCCGCGCCGATTGCCGCAGTCAACAAGACATCGGAATTCCGTGCTATTCCCCTGCCAACCAACATGATGTACCGGGAAGCGACATGAAGGATGGGAATCAAGCGCCAGAGTGGTCAGAGCATTCAAAATTTGAATTGTGCCGATCGGCGCACTGCCGTGCCGATCGGCGCGCCCTCAAATTTTAAAATTTTTTGGCGGTTCCTTCTCCTGGAAGTTTCCCACACTATAAAAGGGAGGTCAGGCACCCCCAGTTCAGCACACCATCTCGGTAATCTCTCCACCTTCCTTACTACGCATGATCTCGCACACGTTCCGCATTCCTCGCAGATGGATCGTCTCCGCTCCTCCGTCGGCAAGTTGGGCAAGAGGCTGCGCCGGGGAAGCAGTTTCGATGGCAGCGGCGAGTCGAGCGGTGACTCCTCGGTGAGGAGGGGGGGGGGGCTCCGACGCTCGCGATGATATGTCAGTAGGTGGTGCATCCACCGGCTCGGAAGCGGTGACATACAAGATCCGCGCCCGCCACTCCGTCTCCGGCGCGTCCCTTCAAACGGGGCGTGCTACGAGGAGCCAAACGGCGGCAAGCCGTGGGGTTCCCACATCACCACCACCGCCGGCATACGTGGCACGCACGGTGGAGAAGGGCTTCACCCTCCAGAGCGCGGAGGAACAACAGCACTACCTCACGGTGAGGGGAAGGTTCGTCCCCAACTTCGACTTGGACGAGACCTTCCTCACCTCGATCGGCCTGTGGGAGGACATAAGGAGGATGCTCAACAATCTCGGTTGGGTGGACTTCGACCTTCTCCCCATGGACTACAACCACGACGTCGTCACCGAGATTGCCTCTACGATGAGGCTTGGCACCGTCGAAGATGGCAACGAGGCCGTCAACTTCCGCGTCCGCGACATCAGCTACACGGTGACCATGAAGGCGGCGGCTCAAGCCTTCTGATGAGGACATCACTCCTATGGATACACACAACACTCCTCCAATTCTGGACGTGCAAGGTCCAATGACTAGAGCTCATGCACAACGACTAAATTTAGAGGTGAGCTCGTTTCTACGTTCTTCGCTATATGTTACTTTTGAGAATGGTTTGCTACCTAATGATTATTTTATGATTAGGAACCACGGAGAGGACCAGGAGATGATGGGAGAAGGATTTGGGAATGTGGAGGACCAGCAAGGTCTTGGAAGCCAAAGTGGAGGCCCAATCAAAACCAACTTCGAGTCTGTTTCGGGGCCCAGGATCAGTCTGCAATAAAACGGTCGCCCAGGACGCATACGGACACGGATTTGGACGTTCTATATATGCACGGAAAGATAAGGAGAAGAACTTTCCAATGCCGCCGGCCTGATGTCTAAATTCATCCAGAGTTATCGGGAATCGTCGAAACAAGAGAGGGTCCAGAATCTGTGTTGGTGCTGTGTCGCCTATTTTTGGTCTTTGGACTTTGTATCTACTTGAGCCGAATTAGGGGCGCGTCCAGAGGGTCTTGCATGACCCTAGCATCTTCATATACAACCACCGCCGCACTATTAGGGTTCAGGTTTTGCTTAGAGCAATTCTGTTTATAAACAGTGTTGCCGTTCATCGGTTTGTGAGACCCCAACTTCGAGAGTATAATCATACATCTACAATTGTGTTGCATTCTTCGTTGTTCTTGCTTGTGTTCTTGATTCGCAGATAGGGATTAGCCTACTCGGTGAGGTCAATCGTCTTTGGACGGTTGATAACCAGAGGAGACGTCGTGCTACGATTGCGGGGTTTAGAACGTGCTGTTCTGAAGCCAGATCGATTTTTGTGTCGCCTCCGACCAAATCAACTTACCAAGAACCTTTTGAAAGATCGGGAACCCTTGTTCACATCACCTTCGGCTTCGATGCCAACGCCGACGTCGCCGGCATCTTGGGACGTGGGGAGTTGGACCCCTTTTGGAGGCGGCTCTTGTTCGTAGAAGAGATGAAGCGCGGCAACATCCGCAACCCGACCATTCCAGTCTTTCATCGGTGGTTGGTGGCGCGCATAGGCGACAAGGTCGACTCCAGCAACGTCACCGATACGGACTTGCGGTGGCTCTACAACGCCATCGTGAGTCCATCTCATTGCAACCCCATGTCGGTGATGGTGCGGGGTTGGCTCGACAAGTGGGGCAAGGCAAGCAAGAAGTTGGCCTTCAGGGCCTATCTTCAATGCCTAGCAGCCCTCGTCTGCGACAGCGACGGACCGGGAGGGCGCGATGACAAGTGGGAGTGCGCGATGGAGATCGGCAAGAATATGACTCGTGGCAATATTGTCACGGGAAGTGTTCGCGCCGGCTTCCATGTCGGTGGCACCAACGTCAAGGTCCCGTGTGCGGAGCTAGGAGTTTTCCTCCCTCGTAAGCTGGAGGGAGGAAATTGGCTTGAGGAAGGTCTCCTGGAGGGGGGCCGAGTTCTCAAAGACCACCGTGGGTGGGTTCGACAGCCGGACACATCTATAGTAGCCAGAGGCGAGTGGGACTGGGGTCACGCCAGGGGCCTCAGCAGTACAAGTCAGGGTGGAGCGACGCAGCGGGCGGTTCATAGCCCTA
Organism: Eleusine indica; assembly: GCA_030378355.1. Taxonomy (NCBI): domain Eukaryota; kingdom Viridiplantae; phylum Streptophyta; class Magnoliopsida; order Poales; family Poaceae; genus Eleusine; species Eleusine indica. The sequence goes on from CM059494.1 coordinate 57,149,986, forward strand.
TGCGCTGATCGGCGCAGGCGACACACCGATCGGCGCTCCCTACTTCAGCACGGGTATCGACTACAGGTACCAATGACGTGTACCTGTGGTGCCTCCTGTGCCCGGTGCAGACTTTTTCGTGCCCATGCAGAGGTACCTCGACAACAACATGCACTACATCGAGCGCATGGAGGACGCCACGTCCCAATGGAGGGACAACCACGATATGATGGTGGAGGAGTTCGAGCGACTTAAGGCGCGGTGCTATGGCTTCGATCAGCCATCGCCTCCACTTTCAGATGACTAGAGTGCCTAGGAGTTGGCACGTGTATCGGTTTCCCAGTTTGCGTTTTCTTTTATCTTTTGTAATCTTTTTTGTTATTTGCTTATATGTGTGTGAGCAGGTTGGGAAACCATGTATCGGGTGTGCTTACTTTCATGCAAATGTGTTACTAGTAGTTAGTAGTAGTTTTATTTTCATGCAAGTGTGTTAGTGGTAGTTTTACTTTCATGCAAGTGTGTTAGTAATAGTTAGTAGTAGTTTTATTTTTATGCAAGTATGTTAGTAGTAGTTTTATTTTCATACAAGTGCAAAAATCATCACCATATATTCGAGTTTTGATCTTAATATAATGGTGGCGGTTATGCTCTTTTAGGAGAATTGAATTATTTATTCTTTCCTGAAAAGTGTTGATGAAGACCAAATAATGTTGAGCATTGAATAAAATTTTGAACTTACACTTAATGATCATTCGGCAAATATGTCTTATGTGGAGCAATTTTGAGTACCCATGTGCTTCATTTGTGTTGTCCAGTTTGTGATGATAACTTAGTACTAATCTTTTCATAAATAAATTTTCATGTTGTGAACTTTGGAATTTATTGTTTTCAAGATCCTTACCTACCAATGTCATATTTTGAGCAATACTCATGAACCTTTGATATGTAGATAAACATTAAATTGATGGTTGAGTTCGGTTAGGATTTAATTCTTTTTCGTATGAACTTTACTAAGATGACAATTCTTTGTGTATCTTTTTCTAGCCTTGAATTACTGATGCGAAAATTCAATTCTGCTGAGTACACTACCATAAACCCAAAACATCTTGTTGAGTATCATTCCTTGACCACATCCTATATTTCTGGCTATATTTAATTCTTGAATAAATGTTAAAGCCAGACGGATCAAATACCAACAAGTGTTGGTGAATTTGGGTTGAGAGCCGATCGGCGCACCCTGAACCGATCGGTGCATCAGAGAGCAAAATAAAAAAAAAAGGAGAAACAAGAAGTGAAAAAAAAGAGAAAAGCTCTGCTGTTTGCTAAGGGACTAGCAAAATTTTAAGTGTGGGGGGATGGTATATGACATGCTTATTCTCGAAATTCAGTCTAATATAGCCATGAATCATTCCAACTATGTGCAATCTTCCAAGATCAAATTTTTGCTATGCACATGTACACATATCCAAAGTGTGAGTCCTTTCTTAAAATTTTCTTTCTTAATGGCCATCTTGATAAGTTTCTATAATTCCAACAAAGAATAATCTCCTAGATTTACAATATATTATTGATTTAGGTTTGCAATCCTTGAATTACCTCACCTAGCTACTCATATAAGCCTTACACTAATATTATTTGATCATTATATTATAGGATATAGGTTGAGTGATTTGAAAGATGAGTTGTTGCCTTGGATTATTTGGAAGATAGATTCTCTATGTTCACAACAATCATTTAAGTAATTTACATGTGTGGAAAAGTTATAATTTGTGAGTTGGACATGATCTGTTGCTTTGAGGAGAAACTTTAAGCTTTATGCCCGTATTTGAACTATTTTGCTGAATACCAATATGAAATACACTATAATAGAACAATGCTCAACATTTGCTGATTTGAGATATCTTTTATGATAGAAAGATTATGTTTTTTGATTTTTTTTCTTTTACTTTACTCGGGACGAGCAAAGGTTTAAGTGTGGGGGAACTGTTGGCACTTCTCAAGTGCCCCTTTTATATGTGAATATTTCCCCAATTAGAACGCAATTGATACTAATTTAGGCCATTTACCTATGATATTGTCTATATATTTGTATATGCGTTGTTTTGGAGCTTTATTGCAGAAACAGGTAAAATTGGTGATTAAAGTGATGCTGGAGAGGACAGGAATCCAGAACCGACAAAAAGCACTGAAGAAGCCCAGTGCACCGATCGGTGCAGTCCTTGAGCCGGTCGGCGCTATGGTGTTTTGGCCCACAGAAGTGACCGAGGCCCATTCCACATGTTTATGGAAGTTTATCTGCGCAAGACACTTGAAGATATTTGCCTAGAAGATTTATGGAATTTCAAGATCTCGACGTGTAGTACAAGACTTTATCTCGAAGGAAAAGGCCCACATAACATCTGTGGAAGACAGAGGAACCGACTCGGAGAAGAAATCAGAGAGGACACGGCTTGCGCCGATTGGCGCAACCGCCTTATTTGCTAGAAACCGAGTCCTTTACGAGTAGAACCCCTATAAATACTTGTAAACCCTGGCCGTAGAGGAAGGGAGACGACAGAGGGACAACAGATCCATGAGTTAGAGCCATCGGGGCTTGTCCTGTTAGAATAGATCTCTAGTTGAGTTTCAAGAACCATTGTTGTTAAGAGTTGATCCGTCATGGTAGGCCATCTCGACGGGGATGAATCTTACTCTATGTATCTCAAGGATGATTGAATATGTTGATGATGGTTTTGGTGAATTGTCTCTCTTGATTCTATAATCATGCATGTGCTTATTTCACTTGCTTAGTTGTAGGCTAAGTAATTTGATATTACCTTGATCATGGTGATTAGGATAGTATTCGGACATTGTATTGATTATGGTTGCTTGATGATGCTAGTAGTGTGATTTAGCGGTGACAGCACTAAGCCTGCGCAGCACTATTGGATAGTTGAGTAGGGTAAGATACTCGCGCGATTAAGGGTTTTCTCTCGGCAGCGATAAATCGGGAGCCGCTCGAAAAGCAGGGTGGTCTTATTCATTATAGGTTTTCATTGATCTGTGTAATTACCTATTATGATGCTATTTAATTAGACTTTCTGGTTACGATCTCATTGGTAGATATCTCGTTACTCACTTAACAGCATAGGCTTACAAGGCATCTGGCGCACTTTGGCTTAGATTCACTAGTGTGCCGATTGGCTCAACTCCTGCGCCGATCGGCGCAATGACAGATTTACTGTCATACGCACCTTTGCGCTGGCCAGTCTTCCCCTCACGCAACCTAAATTCGACATTAGCTTTGACTAGATCTTTCACTGTTAACTTCATTTAATTATCCCTAAGGTCCCAGTGGATTCGATAAACCTTGAAATACTCAATTCAAGGAAAAAAGTGCCACAATCGTACACCGTCCTCTTGCGGTATATAAGTGGGTGCGTAGGTACGACCAACACTTACCTGCGTACGGCAAACAACCCCATCGTTGGCAGTACTGCACCAACCCCTGCTCAACTCCTTAGCGGCCGCAGCCAAAAGAAGCAAACAATTACTCGGCAGGCAGTGAGGAAACAACCATTGAGAAAGAGAGCGAACGAATCGGCCGCCACACTGAGTCAAACTGTCGAACGCCAAAAGTGTGTGCGAATTGAAATGGCCAATTCACCGACTCCCACAGCTCCATCTCCATCTTTTCCATCCCTCATCCCAACTGCGATTGACGATTGGGCCTAAGAAGTAATTACCAGTCTAGCCTAGACTCATCAGGTGATAAGAATTTCTCTGATAAATTATTCTCCGTATGATTTTACCCAACTTATCCCTGACCCTATGCTGATGACACCATCATACCCATCGGACGTCCTTCATGTGATAGAGACAACGAACCCGTAAAGTCCGGCAATGACCAGGTCGGCTTCAGTAGCAACGGTAAGATATAAATCTCATATTTCAAATAATCTATCCTTACTTATTATTTTCTTATTTTAGGAAATCAGAAATAGTCCTGGAAGTCGATGCAGCAGCGCAACCATCTCGGACCACCCTTCTTCACATACTGCCCCCATCGACTCTCCCCAAGTCGATACTGCTAGCTCAGGGGCAGTCAATGACCCAATCCTGCTCCATCTTCACTAATTTTAGCTATTATTCCTTGGGTTGATCCTCAGGTACAATCTCTTATTTCACTGTAACAGAACCGCCTTACCACGGAGATGGCTCCATTCCAGGATCTTTCTCGAGTGACGACACGCGCTGTGACACCCAATAGTATAACACATGATAGAAGAATATAGATGCAACAAGAACATAGATAGAGTACAGAGTTTTACATAAATCCGAATTTATATTACAAACCAGAGTTTTAACAAATTAAAAAATATGGAAGCAAAATTGTTTGACAGTGATTTAAATAGTTCGACGGGATAGATAAGATATAATCGCCCTCTCACGGCGACGTACAGTGAACATTCTAGCCATGATAGGTGTGTTACCCGAACACTGTACCGATAATCAAGAGACTACTCCTCGTCTTCGTTCGTGCATAGCTCCCACTCGATGTTCCAGCAGTCAGGGCGCTGGCCTTCCTAGTGGAACCTCCCACCGCAGTGGCAGTCTCCACCCTGATCATCTGAAAACCACATAGAGCTACGCCCCGAGTAACTATTTTACTCAGCAAGACTGACCCATCAACATGGCCAACTACAGCCGACACCTAGACAATGCAAAGGCTAGGGATAGGGTTTATGTTGCTAGAAAGCCAACCTACGAGTGGATCCTTACTTTCAAGTTTTTAGCAGCAAGTTAAGTTGTCATACGGAATAATAAATTTAGTTTGCACTAAAGCTATAACAATCAAGGTTGCAAAACAATCTTAATAATTTCAAATGGATGCGGCCAATTCGAATTGATTTACATCCTGTAGGAGAAACCTGCTTGCACGACCCATGCACGCTTCCTGGAAGCCGCATGAAGCAACCTTTCGCTTTTGGTACCGCAGGGTCTTCCGGGTCCAGACTCCCTCGAGAAGGGTCCCCCAACGCGATGCGCCCTCTGCCGTCATCCGTGGGTGGATTGCTCCCTCCTATCATCCCCAGTTCCACCAAAGAAGGGAGAACGCTATCTTCTGACCAGGCAGTAGTCGTAGCTACGTCGGTTTGCTAGGCCCATAACTCCAGCATGCAAACAGTGCGTTCAAACTTGATCCCATGGGCTGGACACGAGGCGTAGCCTTAGGTGACTCGGATGGGGCTACCTCCTTGAAGATAAGCTGTCCTTCTCTTTCCTCCTAGTTGCCGCCCAGTCTTCATTGTGATTTCATCCATACTTTCCTTCATCCGACGTCATTCCCCAATGATAATATTCCTGTCTACGAGTGGTCTTCATACCACTCGGTGAATGGTCATCCTAAATTAAGCAGAGTGACTACCGTCCTGAGGCTAAATATTGGGGAAAAGGGACCTACTGCAACGCTAGGGTTTTCATTCAACTCCTATCACTTAATGCACAGTCAAGCCTACATTCCTCACTAGTGATAAAGTAAAAATTAAAACTGGTGGGATACACCGGGGCTTGCCTGGGTTTTGCTCTTGGTCAGCTGAAACACTACCGGTCCCTTCTGGCTCTTGCTCCGGTCCCGTCTCCACATGGTTCACCTCGTGATCTACATGATGCAAACGTGCTACTGTGCATGAGAGAAGATTCATGGCAGTTCATTTAAGTAAGACTGATAGGTATGATCAGCACGAGGTGTGTTGATTAGTTCTGTAAAAATAACATATATAGTAGAGGCATAGGGTGAGTGCGTTTAGTGTGTATTTCCTTCATGGACTCCAGTATCTTATCGCGATGACGTTGTATAAAAGTATGGTGGGGCGCGATAACCGAACAAAGGTGCAACGTGTACATTACTAAGGTGTGCTGGTCATGGCATTACCTACAACTTATATGATGTTTGACATGAAAGACATAATAGTCAACCCAAAATATTGAAATTAATTTATAACGCCAAGTGAGTTAATAGAGCTACAAGACAATTGATCATTTTAGCATTGTTTTAGAAACCAAATACACATGGAGGATTTACTGTAACTAGGTCATGCCAGGGGTGAATTATGACCCAAGTTTCATAGACATGCAATGAGCCAATAATTTTAAATAATTAAAATAGGGAAAAATGTATTAATTTTTATTATGACTAAAATACAGAAACTCACCCTAAGACATTTTCCAGGGAGACTAGAAACTGAACAACATAATTGGTGGCCAAGTTTTAAGATTTTATCAGCTCCCTATAATTAGTTATGAATTTATAAGTGTTTTTCTCATTTATTTTAATACTAAAAATAATATTAACATACAACGTGGTTTAGCATTTTTCTACAATAGTACAAGTCCAGACAAAGCCAACAAAATTTACCTTGCTTCAAAATTCATATTAATTACTTTACTATGCATTTTACTATCTTTAACATTTTCCTAGAAATGAATAAACGGGGGAAAACCATTTTTCGTGCTCGTGGGCCGCATCCCAGCAGCCTAGTGGGCCAAAACCTATGCAGAGGGGCGCTCCTAGGCGAGATCTGGCCTGCGCGTGGCTGAGGCTCATAGGCCTTGCGGCCCAGCGGGGCACTGGCCTACGGCAAGCTCGGCTGAGCCGCGCGCGCGCGGCGGGGCTGTGGCCACGCGGGGTGGCACGGGTGCGACGGCAAGCCGGAGCAGTGGCCGGGCCGGCATTGGCGTGGACATGACTCTACGAGTAGGGACGGGTGCGCGGCGCGTGAGAGCAAGGAGGGCGGCTCACCGGGCTAGCTCGAAGACGGCGCGGCGGAAGGACGACGGTCGGCGGCGGCGTTCCGGCGGTGGACCTACATTTGGGCGAGCCGAGTGAGGCCGGGAAGGGATGTGGAGCCGAAAACGCCCTACATGCGAAAGGAATCGGGTCGAGGCTCACCAGCGAGCTTGGGCGATGCGGTGGAGTGGCGGTCGGAGTCGGAGAAGGACAACAGCTCCACGGGGAGCACCAGGACGTTGGAACGGAGCTCACGGTGTTCACGGCCGGGGCGGGGAGGCGGTACAGCGGTCGGGAGTCGGAGCTCGCACGGGCGGCAATGGCGAGTGACTCGGCGGAAAATAGAGAGCAAAGGGGGAAAACGCGTGAGAGAGAAATGGCAGAGGGGGGGGGGGGGGTGTTCGGACCGCGGGGGCGACAGAAAGGATGTCGGGAGGCCGGTGGGGGCGTTGATCCGCGGCTTCGGCCGTTGGCCGTACGCCGGCGGCCATGCGGCGTCACACGACCGGCGCGAGCGCGCGGCGCCCGGGTGTGTTTTCTCACAGGGGATGACAGGTGGGTCCCGTGGGGTTTTTCTTTTTCCTTTATTTCCAAACTCCTATAAACCACTGATGCTTGTTGTTTTCATGGGGACTAATCCAATGCTGATCAATTACAACTAAAAATATGGGCCAACTCCTCATAATGTGAGTGATTTTACAAAAATGCTAACAGCCATTAGTCCTTAATAAAATTTGAATAGTAATTTTATATAAAAAGGGTGGTTTTTAGGCATTTGACCATTTATTTGGGGTATTAAATGGTGAGATAAAATTATGGTAAATTCACCAAAATTCTATTTCACCCGGACATACCACATATATTTTTGGTGGCACTATGTTATGTTGGGAATATTTGAATTGTAGTTCAATGGTCATTCAAATTAGCTTAAATGGCTTCCAAATTTGATCAAATTTTCAGTTTAAATTTTTGTCCAGGGTTCTTGTTCATGTGACGATGTCACATTCTTGCCCCACTGCTTCATTTTCTTCAATTCCTAATCTTTCGTACTTCCAGGCATTCCGGTCATCAGCCGTTTGTGCAAGTGAATCACACGTCACGGAACCGGCCGATACCCCAATACCCACATCAACTCCAGAAGCAAGGGTATATGCTTACTTATCTTTTCACCGCTATTTTGCCTTTTTCGCAATTCTTCTAACTCTTTTCTTTCTTCTTCAGGTTCAAGCATCTAGGCGCACATTGGCTCTGTATCTCCCTCCGAAAATCCGAGCAACCGTTCAAGACATCCGACAACATCTGGACATGATCCCCATTGAACGCTTAGTTCTGGATGCTAACCCAATCAGAGCGAGATATTTGGAAATCAAGGATCATATTCCTATAGGTCTCGTCTTAGTGTTGCAACCAGTTGCGTACATTGAGTTTCATCAACTTCAAGTACTCGAGGCCCAAGCTCGCATCGAACGCCGACTGGGACAAAAAAACTCAAGTAGAAGCTGCCGACAAAAGAGCAGAAGAAAAAAAAGAACAAGTACACTGCCCTGCTCTCCAAATCAGCTAATCTTGAAGCCAAACTTGAAGTCTTGAGGAAGGAATGGGGCGACATCCAGGCAACCCTTGAGGCAAAAAACAAAGAAATAGCCGATGTGGAAACAACCCTCACTAGAGTTCCAGAAGAGATCATAGCGCAAGAAGGCATCACCACATTGGCTTATGAGCAGGCCAGCAATTTATGGACCATAGCTTCCAACATACCTGGATCTGTTGAAGAAGATGCCTACATAGTTGCCAAAGTTGATGAGCTCCGAACGCAAGCTATCAACATCATCGACTTCTATTGTCCTCAAGAGTAGATGTAGGCTGTTCTTGAACAATATTTTGTATTGTAATATTTTTTGAACTAAAGGCGATATCCCTGATATTAGCCATCTAAAGTCGGTGACTATTCATTGGCTGTGAACCTTTCCTCTATCTTTCCATTTTTTATGCTAAGGATGATAGTTTTCATATCGGTCGTGATCAAGCACTCGAAATCACGAGCCAACCCAAATGCTAGGATGGTATTTTTTCAAATACTTGACGTTGATCGCTCTCCCAAACTCTTCTCCATCTAACTCTTGCAGAAAATATGCATTGCCTGGTGCACATCGGCTCACTTTGAATGGCTCTTCCCAAGTTGGCAACCATTTCCCAAATCTATTATCTTTAGAACCAATGGGCATAATTAATTTTTCCAGACAAGATCTCCCTCTAAAAAGCTTTTGTGTACCACCTTTTTATTGTAAAATCTAGAGACACGAGCTTTATTCTCTTGGATTCTTTCTAAGGCTTTCATCTGATTCTGCATGACATGTTCTAATTTATCAAATATAACTTGTTTGTAATCATCGGCTGATAGTTGATCTTGAACTCTGTTCTCCTAGACCCCAGATTTGTTTCCCAAGGCAACACTGCTTCATGCCCATAAACTAGCTGATAAGGCGGTACCTTTATTGATCTGTGATAAGCCATCCTATAAGTCCACAATGACTCAGCCAATGTCGTATGCCACTTCTTCGGTTGCTCATCTATCTTCCTCTTGATCAACTTGATTAAATTCTTGTTAGATGCTTCTGCTTGACTATTGGCTTGAACATAATAAGGCGATGAATTCAACAGCTTGATACCCATACTATCGGCAAAGTTTTAAAACTCTTCCGAAGTAAAAACAGAACCATGGTTAGTAGTAATAGTCCACGACACACCGAACCTGTAAATAAGATGCTCTTTAACAAAATTAATCACATTGTTGGTTGTCACATTCTTCATCGACACTGCTTCAACCCACTTTGTGATGTAATCAGTAGCCGCGAGAATATATTTATGACCCTTGCTTGATGCTGGATAAATTTGGCCAAGCATATCCGTACCCCAACCTCTAAATGGCCACGACTTAACAATTGGATTCATAGTCGACACCGGTGCTCTCTGAATTGATCTAATCTTTTGGCAATCTTGACACCCTTGTAATACTTGAAACAATCTTCTAACATAGTAGACCAATAATTGTTTTTAACAACCACCTCATTTTACGGGCCGATTGATGTGTACCACAAATGTCTTCATAGACTTCACATATAACGACAGTGGCCTCTTCTTGATTTAAACATATTAATAGTACACCATCAATCGTCCGATAACAAAGCTTCTCTTCTAATAAAACATACCTCAACGCGATGTAACGAATCTTCCAAGGAGTACGTTAAGTTGGGTCCTTAAGATATTGAACAATTTTGGACCTCCAATCTTCGTCATCGACATCGGCTATATCAACAATTATGCCATTGGCATTCAACTGATAGCCTGATGCCTTCTATGCCAAATCATTTGCTTCCATGTTCTGCTCTCTTGGGACTTGCTTGAATTTTACTGCCCTGAAGTGTTGTATCACATCCTGACACTCGACATAGAACATCCTCAATATATCATCTTTGCATTCGAAATCCCCTGCCAACTGCCCGAGTATCATTAATGAATCTCCAATGACTTCAACAAAATTGACTCCAGCTTCTCTCAAAATCTGTAATCCCATAAGAACAGCTCTATATTCAACCTAGTTGTTAGTCGATGTCACTACAGCAAATGCAAACTCAAATCTTGCCCCTCGAGGCGATATAATTATGAGCCCGATGCCACACCCATTCTTGCACACAGAACCATCAAAAATAATAACCATGGCACCGGCTCCACCATCGAGACATCTTAATCGCAATTTTGAATGACTAGATCAACCAGAACTTGACCCTTGACGGCTTTTATAGACCCATAAGTCAAGTCATGTTCAGCCAATGGTAGCATCCATTTTCCAATCCTGCCTTTCAAAATTGGAGCCGATAGCATATACTTGACGACATCAGCTTTGCACACCATCATGCACTCAGTCGATAACAAATAATGCCTCAACTTCACACATGAGAAATATAAACACAAACATAATCTCTCAATCTCGATGTACCTGGTTTCAGCATCAATCAATCATCAACTTAAATAAAATATGACTCTTTCCTTTCCATCCTACTCTTGAATCAAAGTCGATCTGATCAACTTCTTATCAGCTACGAGATACAGCTTAAAGGGCAATCCTTCTCTTGGTGGCACTAATAGAGGAGGTGAGATCAAATAATTCTTTATATCATCTAGGGCCTTCTAATGTTCATGTTCCCATACAAATTTCTGATCAGCCTTCAACTTCAGCAATGGAGTAAACACATCAAGCCTTCTTGACAAGTTTGAGATAAACCTTCTTATGAAATTGACCTTGCTGATCAAAGATTGTAACTCCGTCTTGTTAACAGGAGGCATAATGTCGTTGAGAGCTTTGATACTCTTCGGGCCAATTTCGATTCCCTTTTCATGCACAATAAAGCTTAGAAACTGGCCAGTTGATATACCGAAAGCACATTTCTTAGGATTCATCTTTAAACCATACCTCCTGGTTTTCTCCAGCGCTTCTTGCAAATCGGCTATAAGATCTTCTACTTTTTCGGATTTAACCACCACATCATCAATATAAATTTTTACTAATCTGCCAATTAGATCATAGAAAATATAATTTATAGATCTCTGATATGTGGCTCCAGCATTCTTCAACCCATATGTCATAATGACCCATTCATATAATTTGATAGCCCTAGGACACCTGAAAGCAGTCTCCAGTATGTCTTCTTCTGCCATTAAAATTTGATTGTAACCAACATTGCCATCCATAAAACTAACAATCTTATGCTCAGCTGCTGCATCAACCAGAAGATCTGCTATCAGCATCGGGTAATCATCCTTAAGAGTAGCTTTATTTAATGGCCAAAAGTCGATACACACACTCAGCTGCCCATTATGCTTGAACACAGGCATGATATTTGAAACCCATTCTGGATATCGGCAAGGCTTGATGAATTTAGCATCATATAACCTGGTAATCTCAGCTTTAATCTCATCAACCTCATCATAAATCTTTGGATCGACTCTCCTTGGTGGTTGCTTGTACGGACGTTACCCAAGTTTAGTAGGAAGCCGATGTTCAACAATGGATCAGCTAAGACCGAGCATCTCAGAATAATCCCAAGCAAAACAATCCTGATACTCTTTTAACAACTTTATTAATTCAACTTTAAAATCTTCATCTCATTTTTTACTGATAAATGTCGACCTAGGCTTATCACCATCTCCTATATCGACTTCTTGTAATTCGTCGACTGACATGAATCCTTTCCCTAACTTGCCATCTTCTACAAAATCCATCGGGGCGCCTGTCAGAGAAACAACTTCGAATTTGACTGGTCCACCACCTCAAGACCTTGAGTAGTAATCTTGACATAGTCTCCATCCCAAATCTTGCCGGACAGGAACTCTATGTCATCTGCATGCCATAGTGCTAAATCGGCCGATGTAACATTGACGGTTTCATCGACCGGGACCACCTCGACTTGATCGCCAATCCATCGAACAAGAGACTGGTGCATAGTTGATGGTATGGAACAATTAGCATGTATCCAGTCACGGCCCAACAACAAGTTGTAGGTTCCCTTTCCATCAATGACAAAGAAAGTAACCAGCAAAGTTTTACTGCTGATTGTAATCTCCATATTCAAAACTCGTTTAGCAGCTGCAGTACGACCACCATAATCTTTCAAAATCATGTTGGTATCGATCAAGTCTTCTTTAGTCTTACCCAACTTTCTTACAGTGATGATCGGCATAATGTTAACTGTAGCACCTCCATCGACCATCATCTTTCCCATCGACATCTCGTTAATGAAACCTTTTGGATACAATGCCTTCAAGTGCTAATGTTTAGATTCATCTAGTTTATCAAACACTAGTTGTTGTGTATCAATTACTAACTGAGGCGCATCCTCTTCATAAGCAAACTGCTCTTTCTTTGAGGCCATGAATTCTTGAGGGAACATCACCACCATGCCCACCGTGGCACCAAGTATCTGCACTTGTGGCTTCACCTTCAGCCTCCACACTTTCTTAGGTTGCTGATCATCATCTTCATCATAATAATATCGACCAGTTCTTATCTGCCTGCAACGCATCCACTGAACTCTACGTTTCTGACTCCTGGAGAAAATGCAGATGGACACAACTGATCACTTTGCTCTTGCCCCTCATGCAGTTCTCCATCGACTTCTTTGTCGAACTTGGCTTCCTCTCCTATTTTCTTAGCCCCAAGTTGATCAAACGGCGATACTCTGCCATGTCCATCGGCCGAACCCACCATCGACTCTCCATGGTCGACTTGTCTATGCTGGTGCCAATGATTCTTTGGAGCTTCTCTATACATCTGATCCGCACGTCTACTGCAACTAGGACAACTATCGATTGAAGGAAGCTTCATATTATGGTCCCAGCAGTACTGAAAGAACGGACACTCCCAATGCGGATTAAATTGTGACTCCTTCACTTTCCTATCTCTTTTTTTCTGATATCGGTTGATGAATGCCTCCACGTTGTCGATACTAGCCATGTTAACGTTTGTAGGGAATGAATGCCCATCAATCTTCATGGTACCCTTAGTGAACTTTATCCTCCCCTCCTCAATCACTGACTGAATCTTTCTTCTGAACACCTTGCACTCATTAGTGTGATGAGATGGTGAATTGTGCCACTTGCAATACTTCTTCTTCAACTCTTTAGCAGATGGAATCACATAGTTGGGTGGCAACTGAATATGTTTCTCTTGTATAGCATGTCGAATATCTTATCAGCCTTGGTGATATCAAAATAGTACTTCCCTTTAGGCTTATTTTACTTTACCCAAGGACACGATAAAACATTCTTGTTCCTTGTCCACTCAGCCATATTGGCATCTTCTACCTCTTCATCAGACTCAGGCTCATAATCATTGTAGTTGACTTGAATCAGCCTTGATCGTGCCCCCCCCCCCCGAGTCAGGTTCTCCTGGATCGGCACCTTCAGCACTAACTGGGACAGGCTCTCAAATTTGACCGATGGAAACTTTTCCCTTAGAGGCGCAACTAAGCCATTGAATGCAACCTCCGCCATCTGATTATCTATCAATTGCAGACTAAAATACTTGTTGCGTACTTCTCTGAACCTCTACACATAATCATGCACAGATTCGTTAGCCTTCTGCCTCATAGCAATCAAGTCCGACAACCTCTTCTCTCTTGTTTCGACGAAGAAATATTTATGAAATTTCTGTTCGAGATCGGCCCAAGTGATATTGAATTTGGGGGCACCGATGCGAACCAAGAGAAAGCCAATCCAAATAGAGACAAAGAAAATAATCTGATTCTCAAAGCTTCTGTAGCACCAGCTTTGCCACATTGCACTAAGAATCGGCTGATATATATGCTCGATGGTGGTAGTATTATCTTGTCCAGTAAACTTGGTGAACTCTGGTGGTCTGTATTGGCTTGGCTTGGGAATCAAATCATAGCTGGGTGGATATAGAGGCCGATACATGTATGTGACACCCAGGTGTCTCGTTCTACTTAGCACGTGATGAGCACAGACGCTTTGCTAAAGTGGCACATGAAATAATAGGTTCCCAATCAAAATGCAATAAATAAAACCAAATAAAATCTTGTAAAACCAAGTTGTGAAGCAAATTAAATTTTTATATGCAATATGTGTCAACTAATTACATCAACATTTTAGGGAATACTAAAATAGAATTTTAGACCAAAAATGAGCATTTTATCATATTTGCAAGTATACCAATTAATTAATTAAAGCCTAAATACCTTTTTACTTGATATTTAAATTATAAAATAATTGTACCCATTCTGACCAATTGGACTCCACTATTGAATTCTACATATCGTGAAGGGCCTGTGTGCAAAATTTCATGCCATTTGAAGGCTTGAAGCTATTTAAATCAAATTAAAACAAAACAATGGACCAATTTGCAAACTTTTAAAAAAACCTCAAGGGCCCCATTGCAAAACTCCCTGTCTTCTTCCCCCCGGCGCCAGCGCCCGACGGAACCACGTCTGCTGCCGTCGCGCGATTCTCCCTTCTCGGGACTCGGCACCGGACCAGCACGCCTGCCTGCCATCGTGTCTCGTCATTGACCCCCGCCTTGCTGCTCCCTTCACCGCGGCATGCCACTAAATGCCGCTGCAAGGAGTTGCTTTCACCCTGCCCGACGCCGACGCGACCTCAGATGCACTCGCTCTGCTTCCCGTGCCCTGACAGCTCCCCGTCGTCCAGACCGCACACAAACCCATGCACAAACCCTCTATGCCACCATGACACCCCGTCCTGGCTCGTCGCGGCTGTTTAAATCCAGGCAACCCCTAATTGCTCCCAACTCCTACCATTGCCGCCATTGCCGCTCCGAGCTTGAGCTCTAGAAAAACCATTGCTCCAGAGCTCCTCAACCTAGGCCCAACCCCTCTCACGAGCGCCTTGCTCCCATCTCTTTCCCCGTGAAGACCCCAACCACGACCATGCCTTGAGCCGTGAGAAATTTGAGAAGTTCTTCGACGGCACCGCCAGCGAGCTTCCTTAGCCTCGACGTGAAATTGGCTAACGGTGGTGATCCATTCTCAAATCAGTTTGTGATATGGACAAGGGTTCCCGATCTTTCAAAAGGTTCTTGGTAAGTTTATTTGGTCGGAGGCGACAGACAAATCGATCCGGCTTTAGAACAGCATGTTCTAAACCCCACAATCACAGCACGACGTCTCCTCTGGTTATCAACCGGCGTTGCACGGTTGACCTCGCCGAGAAGGCTAATCCCTGCCTGTGAATCAAGAATATAAGCAAGAATAACAAAGAAAGAAATTAAATTGCAGATGAATAATTAAGCTCACAAAATTGGGGTCTCACAAACCGATGAACGGTGACACTGTATATGAATAGAATTAATCTAAGCAAAACCCGAACCCTAATGGTGTGGAGGCAGCTATATATGAAGACCCAAGGGTCGTGCAAGACCCTCTGGATGCGCTCCTAATTTGTCTCAACTGGATACAAAGCCCAAACTCCAAAAACAAGTGACGCAGCACCAACACAGATTCTAGACCGTCTCTTGCTTTGATGATTCCCGATGACTCCGAATGAATTTTGACATGAGGCTGGTGGCATTGGAAAGGTATTCTCCTTAGCTTTCCGTGCATATGTATAATATGCAAATCCGAGTCCGTATGCATCCTGGGCATGCATTTTAGTGCAGACTGATCCTGAGCCCCAAAACAGACTCGAAGTCGGTTTTGATTGGGCCTCCACCTTGGCTTCCAAGTCCTTGCTGGTCCTCCATATTCCGAAGTCCTTCTCTCATCATCTCCTGGTCTTCTCCATGGTTCCTAATCATAATATAATCATTAGGTAGCAAACCATTCTCAAAAGTAATATATAACAAAGAACGTAGGAACGAGCTCACCTCTAAATTTAGTCATCGGGCACGAGCTCTAGTCATTGGACCTTGCAAGTCCAGAATTGGAGGAGTGTTGTGTGTATCCGTAGGAGTGATGTCCTTATCATCCTCCCCCTCTTGAAGTGGAGTCGTCCTCGACTCAAGCTCATCCTCTTCTCCCAAGTATGGTTTCAAATCTGAAATGTTAAAAGTAGGACTAACCCCGAACTCGGGAGGCAACTCAAGTTTGTATGCATTATCATTAATCTTCTCAATTATTTTGAATGGACCATCAGCTCTAGGCATTAATTTAGACTTTCTCAATTCTAGAAATCTATCCTTCCTCAAGTGTAACCACACTAAATCTCCTACATCAAGCTTTACTTTCTTTCTACCTTTACCACCAGTAATTTTATACTTTTCATTCATCTTTTCAATGCTAAATCTAGTGGTCTCATGCATTTGCAAAATAAATTCAGTACGCTCCTTAGCATCAACATGAACTCTCTCATTAATAGGTAGAGGAAGTATATCAAGTGGAGTACGGGAATCAAAACCATACACTACCTTAAAGGGACTTACCTTGGTAGTAGAATGTTGTTGGTGGTTTCTAGATGCCCATTTTATCTACCAATAAGGGATGTTTTGCGTCTTAATTTGGTGGTTTGGACTAACAATTAAACTCATATTTGCCTATATTGGTAGTTGTTCTGTTTTGGATATAATCGCAGGAAACAGATGTAAAACAGGGCAATTATGGATAAAGAGCTGAAGAGTAACGAAGATGGGCCAGATGCGGAGCCGCGCCGATCGGCGCGACGCTTGCGCCGATCGGCGCAGGAGGAAAAGATGACGGAAACACGATCCGATCCAGGAAAGATGAAGGCCCAGCCTAGTATGAGTTAGAGTTGGTGGAAGTTGACCTAATCCCGTCGAATATAAAAGGAAGATAATTATCAAGAGCCAAGGGACGGAAGGAGAGACGGCAATCGCGAGAATCAGTTATTAGAACTAGGGTTCCAGGATATTGGTGGCGAAGGTCGGTCAACACCGACGAGATCCATCAAAAGGGAGGACGCGCAGATCGGCACGACTCTTGCGCCGATCGGCTCGTGCGCGCTCCAGCGCTATTTCTCACCCCTCTGCTATATCTAGTGGAAGGATGAGTGAGTAGTCTCAAATTCTCTTCTCGGGTACAGGGATCTGGTCATGTAACTCTCATACTTGTTGATACTCTCTCAATGAATTTAATCTATGTGATGAACTTTATTTCATATCTATCTATCTCTTTCATTAGTGTATCGACCAATGCACTTTTGCCCATTACATAGTGCAAGAAACCAGTGGGGAGCTAATAGCCTCTGTAGTGACAACCGGGGTGAACGAAACCACCATGTCTTGTAGAATATTAGAGTCATCACTCGAGTTGATAAGAATAAGGTTGCATGCTAGTGAACCAATCGTAAGGAGAGAATCCTTCATCATCCTGTTACCTCTTTAATAACATTCACCTTCCACTTTCTCACCATCATCATTCACATCAACCAACCCATTGCAATTTGTTAGTAACCCTTTAATAGTATCAGTTCCACTCGTTCCCTGTGGATTCGATAACCTTGGAATACTCTGAGGGAAAAAGAGCTACAACTGTACACCGTCCTCTTGCGGTATATAAGTGGGTGCATAATTACGACCAACAAGCTACTTTTTCTGGCGCCGTTGCCGGGGAGCAAGCCAGTTCTTTTACTATTAATGTTTTACTAACGTCTAATCCTCTCTTTTCTAGTTGTTTTCGTTTTTGTGTTTTATGTGAATTTTCAGGATGAGTACGATAGGACCTTCTCTGACGCTCAGGGAACTTTCTCTACCATCTCCAGACGTGCTGGTGCCTTAATCCTCAGATGAGAAGGTCATGGCCTCCTCGTATGTGTTGAACCCCATTATTATTAGCATGGCTGAAGCAAACAAGTTCTTTGGAGCGAAAGAGGAGAACCCGTATACTCAATTACAAGATTTGGAGGCACTTTGCCAAACATTCCATCATGAAGGAGTGCCTCGGGATCTTTACAGGTGGCTGCTTTTCCCATTCTCTTTGGGAGGAAAAGCCAAAGAGTGGCACAAGACAGCATCTCGGGAAGCAAAAGGTAAGTGGAGTGAGTTAGTTGGAAATTTTTGTCTCCACTAGTTTCCTTTGCCAAAGGTGCAGAAGTTGAGAAGGGAAGTGGTGAACTTCTTACAAGAAGATGAAGAATCTCTCGCGGAAGCCTGGACGCGTTTTCAAACATTGTTGAAACAAGGACCTGACCTCGGCATTGATGAGAATATGTGCGCTCAAACCTTCTACATGGCCATAAACAAGGCATCGAGGATGCATTTGGACGGATCAGCCGGATGAAGTTTTCTGAGATTAACAGCCAAGGCAGGGATCGAATTGTTAGGCGAAATTGCCGAGAATGAAGCTTTGCACAAGCATTGGGAAGAATATCTAGAACCAAATCGGCAATGCCCAGAAGTTATGCAGAAGGAAGAGTCGCCAGATGAACAGATCTTGATGTCTGAGAGTAGATCAATGATTGCTTTGGAGCAATTCGAAGAAATAAAGCCCGTTGGACCCGCCTCTGTGGATCTGACGTGTGCGTCGATCGGCGCAGTCTCTGAGCCGATCGGCGCAGTCGTGACGACAGGAGAACCGATCATCCTGATGACTCCATCAAGTAGCAAGGAATATACCAAGATTGCTAGACAGTTGCTTTGAGCCATCCCCATACGAAGGATTATGTGGTGTGTATGCTGTAGGTCTCACTGAAGAGGAAAAAGAAGAACCGTACATACCATGTGAGATATCGGGAAAGAAATTTCCGAAAGCCTTGTGTGACTTTGGTTCTCGTGTCAGCTTGATGACTTACGATGCGTTCATGAGCATGCCTTATGGAACTCAACAACGGCTGATGGGGACTGAACTTGAGCTGATCATGGCGGATGGTAGGAAGACCAAGCCACTGGGAGTGATCAAGAATGTCGAAATTGAGATCAGCTCAAAAACAATGCCAGTAGATTTCTTTGTTCTAGACATTGAAGAAACTAGGGTTGAAGATATCATTCTGGGAAGGCCATTCTTAAGATTAGTACAAGCTGTTCTGGATGCTGGGAAAGGTCAAATTACGCTACAGCTAGGAGAGGAAGAAGTGCGATTTCAATTTAATGACCCGTCTCATCAGGACTCTTCTTACTATCAGGAATTCTGCCCAGAGGAAGACGAGAGGATAGGGATGGATATGGGAGACCCACTGGACCACATCATGCATGAAACTGACGAGTATACTGCCAGCGCCGATCGGCACGACGCTTGCACCGATCAGCTCAACCAGGAAAATCCTGATTTTGAACCTCTCAGGGAGCTGGATCCAGATGAAGCGCCAGAAGTGGAACAGAAGGAACTTCCAAAGGAGCTACGCTATGAATATCTAGGAAAGAATAGAACGTATCCAGTTATTGTGAACAACGCCCTAACGAAAGAAGAAACAAAGAAGCTTCTTGCTATGCTCAAAAAGTATAAGAAAGCCATTGGTTACACATTGGATGACATCAAGGGAATCAGCCCCGCATTTTGCACCCACAAGATTAACTTGGAAGAGAATACTAAACCAGTGGTTGACAGGATGCGAAGGTTGAAGGAATCAATGAAGCCAGTGGTTAAAAACGAGATTTTGAAGCTGCTTAATGCAGGTATGATCTACCCTGTTGCTGATAGTGAATGGGTTAGTCCAGTGCATTGTGTACCCAAGAAAGGAGGGTTGACAGTGGTGCCTAACGAGAACAACGAGTTGATCCCTCAAAGGACTGTAACTGGATGGAGAATGTGCATATATTATAGAAGTTTGAACAAAGTGACGAAGAAAGATCACTATCCTCTTCCGTTCATTGATGAGATGCTTGAAAGGTTAGCAAAGAATTCATACTTTTGTTATTTGGATGGATATAGTGGTTTCTTTCAAATACCGGTAAGGCCAGAAGATCAGTAGAAAACTACTTTTACTTGCCCTTTTGGGACATATGCATATAGAAGGATGCCATTTGGTCTTTGCAATGCGCGTGTAGCATTTCAAAGATGCATGAATGCAATATTTGCTGAATTCATAGAAGATATTATGGAGGTATTTTTGGATGACTTCTCCGTGCATGGTGCTGATTTTGATAGCTGTTTGGAGAATTTGGAGAAGGTTTTGAAAAGGTGTGTTGAATGCGACTTAATTCTTAATTGGGAGAAGTGTCACTTCATGGTAACAGAAGGGATAGTACTTGGTCATGTCATATCTAAAAGAGGGATAGAGGTTGATAAGGCAAAGGTATCTACAGTTGAGAAATTACCTCCCCCTACTGATCTTACAACTTTGAGGAGTTTTCTTGGACATGCCAACTTCTATCACAGATTTGTTAAGGATTATTCGAAGATTGCTAAACCCCTTACAGAATTGTTAAAGCAAGATACAGAATTTGTCATGGATGAGGAAAGACTCTTGGCCTTCAAAAGATTAAAGGAAGCTCTATGCTCTGCACCCATTATGCAGCCACCTGATTGGAGCTTACCTTTTGAAATTATGTGTGTTGCAAGTGACTATGCAGTTGGAGCTGTTCTTGAACAACAGAAGGAAGGTAAAGTGCATGCTATTTATTATGCTAGCAAAACTTTGAATGAGGCGCAGATCAATTATACAACAACTAATAAAGAGATGTTAACTGTTATATTTTCTTTTAAGAAGTTGAGATCCTACATTCTAAATTCTAAGGTGATTGTATATACTGATCATGCTGCTATAAGATACTTGGTTTCGAAGAAGGAGTCTAAGCCTCGGTTAATGCGAAGGGTATTGATGCTGCAAGAATTTGATTTGGAGATCATTTATCTCGTCTTGAATCATCATCAACTGAGCCAATAAGAGATGAAATACGACAAGAGCAGTTGTTTGCCGTATTTGATCATAGAAAGAACTGGATGATGGATATTATCAAAGGTTTTAAGGAACAAACTGACCTGATGAACAAGAACACAAGGAAAAGAGTTAAGAGTGAAATGAGAAAATTTATGTGGGCCGACCCATACTGGTATAGGTATTGCGAGGATGGAGAAGTACAGAGATCTGTACCCAGAGAAGAACGAGCGAGCATTTTAGCAAAATGTCATTCTTCGGATTATGGGGGACACTATGGCTACTTCAGAACATAGGCAAAGGTATGGGTGAGTGGATTCTATTGGCCTACTATGCATGAAGATGCAAAAAGGTATGTTGCAACATGTGCTCAATGCCAACGAATAGGGAATGTTAACAGTAGGAATGCAATGCCTCTTAAGTACAATCTTCAAGTTGATATCTTTGATGTTTGGGGTATGGATTTTATGGGACCCTTTGTGAATTCTCATGGTTTCGAGTACATATTGGTCGCCGTTGATTATGTCTCCAAGTGGGTCGAAGCAATGGCATGCAAGGCTAATACTATAAGAGAATCAAGGAGTATACTTCAGAAGCAGATATTTCCTATGTACGGAGTACCGGGGATAATAATTACAGATGGAGGATCCCATTTTACAGGAGGAGAATTTACTAGGTTTTTAACCAAATCTGGAGTTGAACATAGAATTGGAACAGCCTACCATCCCTAGACGAATGGACAAGCAAAAACATCAAATAAGCAATTAAAGGGAATTCTACAGAAGATTGTTACAAAGGAAGGAAAAGATTGGGCCACAAAGCTTAATGGAGCGTTATGGGCATATAGGACGGCATTCAAGACACCGATTGGTATGACACCATATCAATTCGTCTATGGGAAATCGTGTCACCTACCGATGGAATTGGAACATAAGGCTTATTGGGCTATAAAGGAAATGAATTTGGATCTTGATGCCGCCGACATGAAAAGAAAGATACAAATAAGTGAATTGGAAGTGATGCGATTGCATGCATATGAAAATGCAGCCATATACAAAGAGAAAACAAAGAAGTGGTACGATAAGAAGCTTTTGAAGAAGGAATTCAAGTCCAAAGAAGTCATAAACTACAAATTTTTTAAAATCAGTTCAGATTGGTTTTAAATCTGAAGTTCTAGTTACTAATACTAGGTTCAAAATTGTACAAGTTAATTAGTTCAAATTTTAAATACACAATTGAGAAGATGAATCATAGGTAAATTTTAGTTCACTTGATTATATGCCATGCCATGAATGCAAGTGAAATTTTTAATCCTAACCATTCCTCACTCAAAAGAAAATATATGTATATATACTGACACATTGCGGTATTCATAACCTTTGGTGACGACCCGTACTCACAAGCAAACATTCTAAGTTTTCGACACACACACTCTAGCATGGTTAGTGTACCTGCAAGAGATCATTTCAGAAATATTACATCAAATTCAAAAGAAACTACAAAAATAAGCAGTTTATATACTACTTGGCAATGGTACATGAAACGAACCGGCTTGCGAAGCCACGGTCCTCGCAAATGGACCCATGCTCATAAATCTACCATGATGAGCATCATCTACAATAAAAGTTGGCTTTATGGAAGAAACCGTCTCACGAAACCATAGCCCTCGTGAGCGAACTCTAGGCTCCATACTTGTTCAATGAGATGAAAATAAAATATGTTGGCAACGATTCATGGAAAAGAATCATCTCACAAAGCCACAGTCCTTACAAGCGGACTATAAATGTCGAATGGAAATCCAAATAGCAAACCAACTCAAACAAAACCTGTTAGCTTGTCACTATTCTAAAATTCCTATATAGTTGGACATATACTAACGTATCCTCACCGTATATGCCGTATTTTTAAAAATATGTCTAAATTGTTGTATTACCCCAGAACATAGCTCTGGTACTAGTTGTCACAACCCCGTTGGACTGAAGTTCCCGAGGTGCTGATTAAGCAGACATAAGATAATACAACAACCGACCAAATTCAAATTACGTAAAAAGTAGTATTTATTTATTTTACATTAGAGTTCAAGTGATAAGTGCAGCGGAAAAATATTACAAGATCAGTTTTGAAAACAGCGGAAGATAGCGTGATCAAGTATCTACAATATACAACTCAATGATAGAAGCAGTTGTGATAAATCCGAGCCCATACGGATTATCACCTAGCATCACACAACAGCAGTGGCTACTCAGTCTCCCAATGGGCTGACCATCCCCCTGGAATAGACATATCCCAGGGAAGTACACCCAAAGGTAACTCATAAGCATCAACATTATTACCTGAAATAAATAAAATAACAACATGGCAAAGCCTGAGCAACTAAGCTCAGCAAGTCTTACCCGACAAGTATTAAATCTAGAAATGAAGACACAGAGATGGATAAAATTAAATTTAATGAACATTCCAGTAATTCTAACAGTGTAAGGTAACTAGCATATAGAGATATAAAGTACAACAAGCAATCTGAAATTTTAATTAAGTATAACATATATCAAGTTCAGATTCACTAAAATACAATATTCTTCATTCAAATATTTCATTCATTAATATTAGTGAGGTTCTTAAACTATGTTGTGACGCAGTGAACAAGCGATACTTATTACTGTGAGGGATAGCGATTGCAATCGTTTTACACCAGCTGGGAAAACCTGAAATACACGACATACACATCATTTAAGAACACGTATGACAACTTTTCGCAAAGACATCATACAAGCCGGTCCGGGTCCAAAGTCCCGAGTGGGCAGCCATTCCACACTACTTCGGAAATCTGTCCACTCCTACTGGATCACATGACCAAGAGTTTCGGTACCGTCCAACATGCAAATGGCAATGCTACATCAGTTTACTAGTCCCATATATAAGCATGTATTCAGTACAGTTCAATACTTGCTCAACAGGGCCGACAACGAACTAGTATTAGGTCGACACAGATAGGGCTATAGCCTTGCAAGACATGTCCTTTGAAGGCATATGATCTTTGCCCTTTCACCTATGGGGCCTGTCCACGTCTCAAATTTCAGTTGTTGACATAAACGGACTGCCACCTCGAGAGACAAAAACTTTAGAAGTCCTTTGCCTTTGCCCTTTCCAAAACAGATCCGTTTAGTCCAAATTTTAACATTCTTACTTAACCATGTGACTATCATCATTTAACTAATGTTCCAAATACCATAACAGTGTAAATCCTACAACTAAGCATAACATTTTCTCTATTAACTACCTGTACCTATATACCATGTCTAAATGAAATAGGACATATCCAAGAAATGCAGGTGGGTTTCATTCAACTCCTAAACTTAATGCACAAATCATCTATGCACATCTAGTAACTTAATTACTAGAAATTAATCAATTTAATACACAAGAATGTTCTGGGGCTTGCCTTGGGCTTCGACTACGGAGTCAGTACTGATGTTAGCTAATTCTTGAGTAGAGACACCCAAAGAATCCTTCTGAAAATCCTCCTAAGAAGAATTAACGTTCCCCACAATAATACCGACATGTCTACATAAAGGAATGCATAGGAAATGCAACAAAATATAATGCACATGATGGATGAGCACATCGATTAAAATTCGTTCCTCAACATTGTTCTCGAAGTCATATGCTTCAGATCATAAAATAAAAGTAATAACATTCATATTAAGTATTGCTTAATACATTAAAACAAAGTTATATTAACATGACAAGCGCTTAACACATTTAGTTTCCCATAATAAAGCTCCTGGACTCAAATGATCTACTGATGATAGGTACATAAATGAACATCAAGTTTACCAAGTTTCATAGTTATATTATGAGCAAATCAATTATAATGCATTTAACAAGATTTCTGACTAAACAATTAATATTAAAATATGTACAAAAGATAAATTCCTACAACAATTCAGAGATATGCACTATGACAAGCATAATTTTTGTGCACAAGATTAACTCCTAAAAGTTTATAGAATTTACTCTAATGCCATTCTATGAATTTTGAAGAGAAATTCATATATAAATTTATATGCCGAAACTAGGGTCATCATTTTAGGTTCTGAAATAAGCATGTCAAGAGGAGTCCAAAACATTTTAATTGGCTACTTTATCAAGTCTACAATTAAAGATATAAATTTATTAATCTTTACACTAAATAAATCATACATCAAAACTTGTCATATAAAACATAGGCACTAATATGCTCAATACATATATCTCACAACAAGGAAACTAACGAAATTTAGTTTGCAATTTTAGGAGCTCTAAAACTTGAGATATGATTTTTACAAGATTAATCAATTTCTTGGATTTTTATTTTGAACTTCAATTTATTTACAGAAATGCCATTGGTTCATTTCAAACTCGCACGCGAGCGCGCGCGGCGGCGCTGTCGCCGGAGCGACTTTGGAGCTCGCTGGCGGGTTCTGTATTCAACGAAGTTGGACTTCGTGTTCACCAAAACGTCGAGCACATTGAGACGAATGCTCTGACGGGGTTCGCGAGGTAAGGTTCTCACCGGAGCTAGGTTGATGGCGGGGGTCAGCGGAAATGAGATGGTTGGCGATGAGGAGAGCTCGCCGCAGAGGTCAAGAAGTTGAGCGCGGCGATTGGGGAGCACCAGAGGGTCAAGGCAGAACTTGGCGTGATCACTGAGGCAATGGAGAAGGGTCGAACAGAGCCGTTACCATGAACCTCCCATGGTGGCCGACGGCAGCGGAAAGGAAAAGCTCGGACGGCGACGATCTCAAGACTAAAACCGTCACCAAAACCTGTCCAGTACATGCGTTAGGAAGTTACGCATCCATGAGAAAATGATTGAATCCACGAAACTCACCAAAGAAGATGAATTTCAAGGAATCATGGTTCGACAACCAAAAATAGGGAGATCGATTCTTGCTTCAAATTCTCACTGTATGGCTGATGATCGAAGGCAAGCTCTCTCCGAAAGGTTTCTGATCTCACGACGTTTTCATCTTGGGTTTGGCCGAGTGGTTCTCGCGATTGGTTTGATTGGAAGAGAAGATTGAGTGGGTGGCGGCAATGGCAGAAGGACAGAGAGGAGAACGAAACTAGGAGGGAGTTGCGAGCGCGAAGGCGCCGAGGAAATCGTCGGAGGAGCCGAGGAAGAGGTCGGGGAGGGATTCGAGGTCCAGTTTTGATCGCTGAGGCCATCGGCGGGGCGGCAACATGCGGCTGCCCTTGTGTCCGCACACATGGCGAGTGAGTGCCAGCGAAAGAGAAAACAGAGAGAGAAAAAAGACTGACGGGTGGGACCCTTTGGCAGGATTTTAATCTTTTTCTAATTTATTTTGGCTACCACTTCAAAATGGAAAATAAAATAGCTGCTGGCTCCCATTTAATTAGAAAAAAATTGTACAAAAACTTTATGTTGTGTAGAACACAACGTGACAGGTGGCAAGGTTCAAAACCAAATAATTTAAGTTTGTCAATTATTTGAAAATGAATAAAGTTTAAATTCTAGGAATTAATTAGGGCATTTCCTCTTTGAAAATTTTTTTGAGAAAATTCCTAAAATTCTTTTATGGCAAATCCTATCACATAAATTTTTATAGCAACTACTTGTATGGAAGAATTTGAAGTTGCTTCTCAATCTAACCATACTTTGGTTTGAATTCAAATTCAAATAAATTTGAAATGCAACCAAAATTGAGTTATGACTTACTAAACCAGAATTAGGTGCAATCATATGATCAAAAGAGTGTAGTGACACTGGAGTGTCACAATCACCTTATATAAGAAAGGCACCTGGGTACATCTGTCAATAAAAATCTATGCAATTTTAATTGATCATTTCCATTCCACAAAGCGGTACACTGATAAAATTATCTGCAGGTAACCATGAACCAAATGAAGGAATGTGACATGCTCAAGGCATCATTTCCAGAGACCCAACAGTGATAGACATCAGGTAATCGTTTGAAGAATTTTGGCAAAATGTCTACTTGGCCATTTCCTAAACTATTTTTGCTCTGTGCTTCAGAAAAATTAATCTGCATCGCTAAAGGGACGTGACATGGAAGACAGAGATCATTGGACTGGTGTTAGTAGGACGAAGAGCACAACTGTTGGTCCAAACAGGTTCAAAACGTGGCAGCACAAAATAACTGGTAGAATCTTCAATTTTGAAAAAAAAATGGATATGTTCAACCTAGATGAAAATTGGCCTCATTTTTTTCGTTGTTGTTGGGGTTCTGGGTTTAAGGACTGCATAGATACAAGTTAAATGAATGCCGTCAAAAGTTTGAACTACTAAATCATGTTGGCCTAAGTTGACAGAAGAAGAATATGCCTTTGTTATCAATCATAAAAAAGTGTTCTGTTAACATTGATTGTTTTTCATGCTTCTAAGAGATTTGGCGAGGTTTATTCCCTTTGGGAGACTGGATTTGGGTTTTGGGGGGGGGGGGGGGGGGGGATTTCTGATCCAATTCGTCCAGTTCGATGGATTGGACATCAGTTGGTGTTCTTCAATTGGTTTGATGCATGTCCTAGTTTGTATTATGAAGAGTTAGATTGTAAAATTTCACCTGAATGTTATGTGGTAGCTTGATTAGTTGAATGTATAGTAGGTACATTACTGCAGCCGTGTATTGTGGTGGTCATCATCTAGATAATTTTATGTTGTTGCAACAGGATAATAAGAAGAGAAGGAGAGAGAGACGTTGTGCAGTTCAATCCAACGGAGCAGGCATCAGAAGGACAACATATCATTTGGCGAAGTTTGTGGTACCACCATTTGACCCACCCCATGGTCATTGATTTATTCATTGAGTTATAGATCTGTAGCTAAGGAATTATTGTTTTGTAATAAAATTGAATTATTGAGGACTAATATCTTGACGTAACATCGATGGTCCTGGAACTTGGAAGAGTGTCACATTCAGTTTTGTAGGAGCTCTCTCGGTATGTATAGGAATTATGCAGTCTACTGCATCTCACTATGCTTTTTATAATGTCATCTTTTTTGTGACCAGAAAAGTCTACACAACTTCTTCAAAATTGTCATATGTGTTACTTATGCAGCACAAACTCAAGGGACATGTTTTTTGTTTATAGATAATTTGGTCTTAAGATTTAGCAGCAGCTATAACATTAGTAACTTGTCATTTAATTTTTTTTTTCATATAACTGAATTTTGGATCAATTAGCATTGCCATGTAGTAAACTTGTCGATGATGTTAACTTTTGTAGAATCGATGTCACTTGCATTGGCAGAAGCTGGAATTCATGAGGTCAGATTGTCACTATTCCCAGTTTACCAATTTCTTAGTTTGTTTGTTCTATGCATTTTAAGATGAATAAATAATAACGTAGAGTTATGGACTAGGAGGTGTGGCTCATTCTTCAGTGAGTGTATGCTCCATGCAAGAAAGAGTTATAAGGTATGGTCCTGTGCAAAATATTTATAACTCTGATTCAGAGTTATAAATCAAGAAAGAGTTATTGACATACTATTTTTTATTTCCTTTTAAACCAAGAAATAATAAGATTTTAAAACAAATACTTTCTGTATGTATTCTGAATTCTAACTTAACCATATGATTTCGTGGATGTCCTGTGTAAAAAAATTATAACTCTGATTCAGAGTTATAAATCAAGAAAGAGTTATTGTCATAGTATTTTAATTTCCTTTTAAACCAAGAAATAATAAGATTTTAAAACAAGTACTTTCTGTATGTACTCAGAATTCTAACTTAGCCATATGATTTCGTGGATGCTGAGAGACTATGTTACAATAGTACAACTGAGTTGGCACTATAAGCATGGACACAGACACACAGTATGTGTACATCTACTCATATGAGCCCACAATAGTTTTTGTAACTAGAAACCCATATCAGATTTTTGTTATAATATAATATGAAGTTTGTACTATTACAATTGATCTTTAACAATATATTATAGCTCACCTGACACCTTTTTGTATACATCATAAGGTGATTTGTTCATGCATGTACGTTGTTTCAAAGCTGAGGTTTTGGATCATTGGGTTGAAAGCTATAGGCTGCAGATTACATCTACAAATAAATTCAGAGTAGTTTCTGTCCTCCAGTCCAAGCCTACATTATAATTTGGTTGCAGATCCATTAGAATATAATGATTTGATTCTATGATTTGGTAGGATAGTTGTTTGACCTTTGTCCATGTCAGCTTAAATTCAGTATGCAGTGCAGACCGAAGTATTTTTAGTTTTAGTTTCTGTGTCACAAAAATTAAAGTGAATCCTCTATGAGCTGCTTGGTTTCTGTTCTTCCACTCCATGCTTCTAAATTGGGGTATGTGTTGCAGATGGATTAGTTGAAAGGGACAGGGCTCTGCACTTCATAAGATTAGAACCACAGCAATGGATGTCATGAGAGTATGTTGGATCCTGAAAATGTTTGTCCTTGTCCTGTTTCTACTTGTCTAGAAGTTCCTGTTCGATGTGGTGTTGTGCAACAAACACTGGTGTTGGCTGAGCTTGCAGCCCGCATTGATGGAATCTCCTTTTCTGTTAATTTGATTTATATGATGGATTCAATTGTCTATGTATTGCACACCTTCTCTCCAATATAATAAGGTCAGTCTTCCTCCTAGAATCCATCTCTGTTGCGTCTGCCCATTTAATGCTCTGGTGAATAATTGTTCGAGTCGAGATTCACCTGTAACTGTGTGTTTTGTATGTTGAGATGACACTAATCTTTTGTATTAGCTTGGATGCTTATTCTTTTGCTTCTGTTATGTTAATTTGCTTTGTTCATAGCATATAGTATCTGGTATTTAATGAATTTTAGTAACTGTAACAAATATTCCTTTTGCCAGGAAGAAGAGGAGCAACATTTCTCTGCTCCAAGGGAAGAGAGTCGATTAATATTTGTCTTTATAGTAACCCATCCATGGGTATTCACATTTGTGTTTGTGATTTACTGGAGAAATGACTATAGGGAAAGTAAACTTTTGTTGAGTGTTAATAGAATATCATTTCTTGATTCCCTTTTTTTTCTGGTTGAATTTAACATACCTCAGTAGTCAGTAATGGTGTTATTTGCTTTTGTTTCATTTGTGTCTGGCCAACCACACCTCTTATAACCATTTTTCTTTTGTATTGAAGCAGGGAATTATGTCAAGATAGAATTATTAGTAGTATTTAGTAGTTGACCAGATTGTTATTGAGAAGCCTATGCATTGAGACCTCACTGCTATGTCCTCAATTTTGTATTGAACTCAGAAATCTTGCCGTGCTCAGTAGCTTTGTATTTAATGCGGGTCTGGAGGTGAGGGTAGCAGTAGGGCCGTACCACTGCCGGTGCCGCCTGAGGTAGGGGGTGAATGCGGTGATCGCATGGACGCGGCGGCGGCAGACCATGAGGAGGCGCAAAGACTTCCTCGAATGCATCGAGGAAACGAGAGAGGAGATCGGTGTCGGTGTCGGTGATGGAGTAGAGGTGGGCCGGTGCAGCGCCAAGCGCACTGAGGCCCTGCCATAGTACATCGGCGCGTTGGGCATCGAAGAAGTGCTCACACCGGTTGAGCCAGCCGAGAGGGTCCTTACGGCCATCATACATAGGGAACGATAGTTTGTGGAAGCGCGGCACCTCGGTGCCGTCATCTGCGGGAGGCGAGGTGTGACGTGACAATGGGACGGCAAAGAACTCTGGGATGGGTGAAGGAGATTGCGGAAACGTGATCTAGGTGATCGGCACTGCGTTGGTGGTGGCGGAGGTGTGGACGATGATGGTGGCGGTCGAAGGCACAGGTGGGATCCTGCCATACCCCGCCAACCCAAAGGGAAGCAGGGTCGGCGAGGTCATTGGCGCAGGCACGGATGTCGCTGGGCGATGGCCCTCGAGCTCCGAGAGGCGCGTGGCGAATTGGCCCATCTGCTGCTGCAGGCCGTAGATGGCAGCGGTGAGGGTGTCAAGGGCACCGACCGGAACCAACGTCGCCGGCGGAACGGAGAGGCTGAGGGCTGTAGTCAAAACTGGCGGCGCAGAAGGTGTGACCTCCGTTGTGGTAGCGACACCAGCCAGGGCAGCAGCAGCAAAGGCGGCGGAGGAGACTGCATCTGAGGAAGACATGGCGCCTGAATATGATATCAGATTGTTAGAGCCCAGGAGACTGCGTAGTGACTTGTCGTTTCTCTTTTGTGGGGTCCAGAATTGGCTTTTTAAAGAAAGATTATATAAGTTTGTTGCTTCTTCTGCCCCTGAATTGCTTGAAAGTGAAGTGAGAACGTATTTTATGGTCAAATGACAGTTGAGCACATGTGAGAATGTTTTCAGTAGCAAAATACAAGGAGAGTAATAGGGTAGATGTGGAAAGGAAAGTCAGTATTAAATCTGTCTAGAACTTATGGTTGACATGTTCCTTTTTTCGCATTCAAGTACATAACCTACACTCATGATTGAGTTACAAGGTTATGTACTGACTAGCTTGTCTTGTAATGCTTGAATGTAACTGCAGGATCAGAAGAAGCTGTGCAAAAGCAATCTATAGACAAAAAGCAAGTCCAATCAAATCTCAAAGTATGAATAAGAAGGCACCTGGAAAGTATGGGTGGTGCAAACCGCAGTTTTTTTTTTCTCTTGGTGGAGGCAGAATGCAACTTCCAAAAATGGACATACCTCATTCCAAGGCTGCTTCTACTGCCTAGAAGACTGAATATTTGAATTTATCTATTTGTAAGCTCAGTTACCATTCAGCTTAGAAATGTAGCATGAGTTCATCACCAGCTTAGGAATTCACCAGAAAGAAAATTTACAATCTTCTATTTTTTCAGTTTGTTTCCTTTCTGTCAGAAAGTAATTCAACAAAAATAAGATATATAAAGGTTGTTTTTTATGAACCTTTTTCCTGCATGTATGATAGTCAAAATAGCTAGACAGATGTAGACATGAAATAGATATCCTGTGCAAACTTAATAATAGATATGTTTTTTCTAAAATCTTAATTTTGTATATAGTTAATCAGTTTTTTCTGGTTGAAATAATTGTGAGCCATGTTGATTTATGAGAGTCTGCTCAGCAATGGTTGTCCTGCTCAATTGTAAATTGTATGTGATTTTTGTTTATTGGGTTCAATGCTAGGTCGGCGCATCAATTGATAGCTAACATATCACTCGCTTTGGTGCAACACGTGATGGATCTGGTAGGATGTATGCATCATTTTCTTTGATGACTTAAAACTAATGGTAGAATTTTGGCGGAAGGGATGTATTTTTTCAGGGGCAAACAATTAATGAAACAAATATTTTTCAAAATATTTTTATACAGCTACAAGTCACATTTTTAGAGAGAGTTCTAATGGCGTGTTACATATTATGTTGTAACAAAGATAAATCATAGTTCTAGACTTTTGAAACAAGTAAAGGTTTTCTTATCTTTTGTTGTTTGCTTATTTTGCCAAAGTAATCTTGCTTTGTCATTGCTTTGGATTTTGTGGAACTAAGGCTTTTAAAATTATAGTTTGTGGAGTCTTCTGTTTCATATATTTTTAAGACTGCAATGAAGTTGTGTTTGATATTGTATAACTGTGTCATTTTTATCATCATTGTCATCACAAAACTATCTTAAAATATGTTGTAAGTTATATTTTTAATAATGCTGATCACCTACTAAAAACGCCACCTCCACCTCATTGATAACTTACAACATATTTATATACAGTAAGGAGGTGTGATGAAGGACCAAATTATGAAAATTTAAAACATTACAATTTGTTTGACCACAACCAATGGTCAAATGAAGGATCATTTGGGCTAAATCTGGCAAGCATGTTAGTAGAATAAAATCTGGTGCACCTGCCATACTTACCTCTGGGACCCATTCCAATGAGGTTGATTTCAATGAAGGATGCTTTGGTTTGCATGATTTAGCTGGTAACTCCTTCCTTTGCACCAGTAATGGGTTTAAGCAGCGATGTTGGATTGGTTTAAGCTTCGATTTGCATGATTGTGACACAGGACATTATGGGAAGATGTACCTATAGAACTTCATTAATTTACAAAGACATGCCCCTCCCATGCTTCTACCCTACGAATTGGGTTGACTTTGATGTCAGGGCAAATATATTTTAGCAAAACTATACGGGTTCGAGCCATCTGGAACCTATCGTACTAAGTAGGACTCCATCACAACAAAATGGGTATTTTTTTATTGCTATATTGTCATGGGGTCTGGATGCGTTCACAAGTGAAAAAGAATCTTCATGGACACATGATTGGGGGTTTGTTGACTGGTTGCATATTGACGGATGCAATTCTACATAACAGTACCATGAAAGTTGTGAGTGAACATGAAGATGTATTTTCATGGGATTTGAAGGGTGATCTTTCATAGCCAACAATATTTCCCAGACCAGTTATTGGTATTCTACACAACATGCGCAACAGGGCTATTTTCTACCTTGCATTATCCTCCAAAGGTCAGATTATGATTGCATGCTTGCACGGACGAGGAGTGAGGAACATATGGTGTATAGAGGTCAATGATCTTAATTACTATATCAACGTAGATTGCATTTGCATCTACGAGCTTGATGTGGTAAACATCACTTGAAGTGATGGCACTGATTTTGGTGATGAAGGTTCCCTCTTTATCAGAGCTGGCCACCACTTTTCTATCGGTGCAGGAGTACATGGGGAAGGACATCTCGATAAGTATTGCGTCTACATGCTGGACATTCCCATTTAGTTTTTTATTAGAATTATGCTTTTGGGACTTGGTTTTATGTTTGCATTTGTGTCAATGGTTCTTGTCAAATGAACTCATGTAACCAGATAATTTTAGTTGGGTTTGGTTTAAATTCTCTTTTGAGAATTCTGACATGTGTGCCGCACGTGCATCACTACTAGTAATCATTAGGTAGCAAATAATTCTCAAAAAGTGACATATAATGAAGAACGTAGGAACGAGCTCACCTCTAAATTTAGTCGTCGTGCACGAGCTCTAGTCATTGGACCTTGCAAGTCCAGAATTGAAATAGTGTTGCGTGTATCCATAGGAGTGATGTCCTCATCAGTCTCCTACACCGTGCTAGTGAAATAAGGACTATCGGTCTTTTTACTAGGGATGGCTTCTGCTAGAAACCATTTAGACAAAGCCTTGCCAATTGCTTATCTTGCAAGTTTACTCTTCGTTGTTCATGACCCAGTGTCAATCCTTGTTTGCACCTTCTCTCCTTTTCCTTTTTGGGAGGTTGACTTCTTCAACGTGTTCAATAATCCACCACCTTAACTGCCCCAAGATTGAGACGATCCACCACCATGCTCGTATTGCCCACCTTGCTCATGTACTCACCTCGCACATGCCTCCTCCTCCTATGATGCATGAAAGGCACGTTGCAACTCCTCATCATCGTCATCATTCACATTCCCTTCGACAGCAATTTCATCTCTTCTCAAGCTCTCTTGTTGCATGTTCCTCCTCCTATTAGCAATTCTATCCAACTCCCGACAGAAATAGTCACGAATCTCCTATGGAACATGAGGACAAGATCAACATTGCTTCCACGTACTGCCAAGTGTTCCTTGAACCGTGTGGCACCACCCCCCTTTCTTCCGTGTCTTGCAACACTTGCATGCAAACATGGGATATATGTTCTCACCATGTTTCCAAACACTGTTGCTTTGATTACGATCTGTCAACATTTTGATTTATCCTCTAATAAAAAAGGCATGTGCATTTTCTAGTTAAAATCATTCAATTACTAGCTCTAATCATATAGTTACCTTGCTACCTACATTGGTTTATAAATTAAATAAAGATCAAAATAGAAAAAAAACCCAAAAAAGTACCTTGCTCCTTTTGCCAAGCAACAATGGCGGTCCGGCTAGTCACGCTTGAGGATCGGCAATCCGCTACACTGGTGACGGCTCCCTCCTCTTCGCCCTTCTGTTCGCGTTGGCTAGCCGCCTAAACCGCTCGACTAGCCGGGGATCTCGATCGTTGCTGGTCATCGACATTTCGGCCTTTGCGCCCTTTTTGCATTTTTTAACCCAATCAAACTTAGTAATTTTTTAACCCAATCAAACTTCTATGATGTCCCTTGCTCTTCAAGCAGATGATGTGTTTTTATCTTTATTCACAAGTGTTGATTACGTCCTTCATCAACACATTGCACACTACTATCCTTGGTCAAGCATGTTTGCCATGTAATCCTCGACTTCAACTT
Organism: Eleusine indica; assembly: GCA_030378355.1. Taxonomy (NCBI): domain Eukaryota; kingdom Viridiplantae; phylum Streptophyta; class Magnoliopsida; order Poales; family Poaceae; genus Eleusine; species Eleusine indica. The sequence goes on from CM059494.1 coordinate 57,185,240, forward strand.
TATCAAGCATTTTCATCAAATAATTATTAAGTCAACCATATTGTCATCAATCTACAAGCTTATCCATATTGACCGTCAACTATGAACTTTCTTGTTCGATGTCATAGTTTGAATTTTTGCTTGATGTCAGAACACAACCTATCATGCAAACTCACAAACTCATATATAAGGTTAGTTCCAACAACCATTGTCATCTATCACCAAAACCCATGATTAATTCAAGCTAGACCTAGATCTTTCACATACCAATAAGTTGTAACTTCTTTTCCAGAAGCTCATCTCTAAAGAACTTTGAAGTTAAGCGTGCTTGGCTTGGAGCGATGGATGACCGACAAGGAAGTTATTCCTAGGTTTGCATGAGTGAGGACAAAGTGCGTAGAAATAACATGTGTTGGTATATGGAAAGTTTTGAGCTCCTATAGATAGAGCTGCCAGGAGTAAGCAGGCTCAGTGAAAGGATCGAGTGACCGAGGGGGGGGGGGGGTGAATCAGAAACTCAAACTATGTACCTATTTTGCCGAATACAAAAACCGATCACTCAATACAACTCCTACACAATTCTAGTGGTGATCACACTAACAAGATAATCCTATGAAAGGAAAGACAACCTAAGCATACTAGTGGATCATACACGAGACACACAACTCCTATGAGAGCTAGTAATCAAAGAACTCGCGGAAGCACACAACAAGCTAGCAAAGGAGCCTACTCATGCAAAGCTACTAGATCATCAAGTACAAGATAAGCACGCAAGCATGAGTGGCACAATACATACAAGGGTGAGTAATCAAGCCAATGGAACTCCTACACATGCTAGTGATCAAGTGAAAGCTAAGCACAACTAGTAAGTCGAGAAGCATATTCATGCAAGTCTACAAGTAATCAACTAGAGCAAGGTAAGCATACAAGTATGAATAGCACAACATGTAACTGCACAAAGTAATGCATCAAAGTAAGAAGTAGAGTAAGAGATGGCGCATGATTTTTTCCTGACGTCTCGGAAGGATGGCACCTTCCCCTACTCCTCGTTGGACCACTTCCGCCAGAGTCCTGGTCCCTACTGCCACCATTATGGAGTTCTCGTCCACGAGCCCGCAATCACTCCCGGAGTGAAGACATGATGCAAGTCACCGCTGCCACCAAGGCACAAGCTCTCCTCCCCTCGAGAACTTGTCGGACTCCCCGAGCCGACACGGGCACTCACTATTGATGCCCCTTTCACCGGTGGGCTCAAACCGTGTACAAACGTGTGACAGTCTTCACAACCGATCACGATAAGCTCGATCACCAACACCTAACTGACCTAGGTCTCACCATAGACCAAGAGTAACAACCTAGATCACACCCTCCAGGACACCCTACATGTGCATCAATGCTCAAGTTACTCTCACTAGCACTCTTAAGATATGCAATATCTCATCCTAGTGCTCTCCTCTTTTCCTCTTGGCTCTCACCAAATGCTCCAAGCAATTCCACTGGCCAAGATTGGTCTCCAAGACCCCATCAACAAAGTTATATAGGCTTCCAATCTCAAACTAGTTGTTGCTCTATGAAATCAACATTCTGGGCATACTGACCGGACAGTCCGGTCTGTGCCTGACCGGACCGTCCGGTCACTACAGTCTTCAGCTCCAATGGCTCTGCCCCTCTGCTGATTCCTACTGACCAGACCATACGGTTTGTTTCTCTCTCCATTACAGAAACATTTCTAGAGCGCTGCTTCCTCTCTGTCCTGTGCAAGTCCCCAGACCGGACCGTCCAGAATCTTCACACTTCAGCACAAACAGATTCCTCGCTGAGACTCTTCTCTGGATCTCCTGTCCTTCTAGTGACCTTACAGTCCGGTCTCCACTGACCCCTCTATCCAGCTTCTCTGAACAGCTCCTTGGCTTCTCCATTGTCACCTAGTGCCTCTGATTTCACTGAGCATCCTCTGCACATCACCGACTAGACATGACCTAAGAGAAATGATCTAGACCCCCTTGATAGTCTGGTTTTTCCTATGGACTCAAAGCCCTAACAACTAGACAAGTGTTCCCAACACTTGCTCCATAGCTTGTCCTTAGCTTTGATCCATCTTCATCAACCCTTGGACTCCATCAAGCTCATCAAGCCTCCATGCTTGTGGTCATTGTCCTCCATCGCCAAGGCAACCGTCAACAATCATCATAGAGTAGAAAAGGCTTCCTACACGAATAACACTCGTGTACACATTAGTCACATTTCATGTTTGTCATTCATCACCAAAACATTCATACCTTGGGGTGACCTCAATGGTCATGATCCTTATAATCTCCCCCTTTTTGATGATGGATGACAACCACTACTTATGATGATCCAAAACAGATGAGCAGTAAGGAACCAAAGGAAAAGAAAGGAATGAAAGGATTACCTGGGTCCTTACCTTGGAAGTAGTCTCCCCCTTGGAATATGCTAGGTGTTGAGGGAGAACTACCCAATCACGTAGCGCACTTGATATCTATTTTGAGTTGAATTTTACGCCCATCTTGGTGTCGTGGTTGATGATCTTGTTGAGGTTGACATGCACCAAGGATGTAGATGTTCATGTCAGTGTAGATGTTCATTGTTGTTGTAGACATGCACCATTGTCTTGATCATCTTCCTTTGATCTTCATGTTCTCCTCTTTGTCACTTCATAGCTTCCTTGTATCTTCTTGTTCTTCTCTCCTTCTTGATGGTTGATCTTCATGTTCTTCTCCATCTTTCCTTCTCCTCTTAATCTTTGACTTGGCTTTTGGATCTTCATGTTTCTTCTCTCCCTTTGTCACCTATCACCAAAAACCAAAAACACAAGAGAACCAAGGAGCAAATAATAACTAGCAAGAGTTTAGGAAACTCCCCCTTTCATGGTGCTCCTCCTTGGTCATGATAGTGTTCCATCATAGCTCCCCCTACACACATGACTCAACAAAATATTTCCTCAAGGATGCAATGGTTAGTCATTAGTTTGTTGGAAATGTATGAGTCACTTGTCTTTGAGCCGTGCGAGTAGAATTAACCTCGAAGTTCGTTTGAACATGACTCAATGGGCATGAAGCATAAAGATCACTATGTGATCATCTAAAGGGTCATATACTTACATTGTAAATAAGAAACTCCTCCTAGAAACATGCTTGGAAGCATGTAAGGTATCAAAATGCGAAAAGCATGACTGCAAAGAGTGCAAATGCAAATGCAACAAGTATATAAATGCATGATGCGATGCTAAAAGAAAGAGAGAGAAAGGCTACAAACCAAAGTGCCAACGACGAGTTGTTCCCTTCTCGAGCTTACTCACAATGGATCATTCTTCAAAGCCTTGGGCACACCATGAACCACCATCCCAAGCTTAACTCATGTCCATTGCTATCTCAAGGAGGTCCGAAGTTGACTTACAAGCAGAGAGAAACAAGCACAAAACAAGGACACAAACAACAAACAAAACAAACAGAGCTATACATATTTACAAGAGACAAGCCTTAGGGTTACTCATGTGAAGTTTGAAAGGTCGAGAACATTGAGTTCTCCCCTTAGCTTGTTGAAGGTCTTCTCGTCGAGTGGCTTGGTGAAGATATCCGCCAATTGTTCATGAGTCCGCACACGCACCAACTCAATATCCTTGTTCTCAACATGGTCTCTTATGAAATGATGCTTGACTTGAATATGCTTTGCATGACCATGATCTCCAGTTTTGAGAGCCATTTTGATTGCCGCTTCACTATCACAATATACTGGCATTTGAGTCAAGTTGAGGCCATAATCTGAGAGTGTTTGCCTCATTTAGAGAAGTTGTGCACAATAAGCTTCCGCTGCCATGTACTCCATTTCGAATGTAGATAGAGCCACCGAGTTTTGCTTCTTTGATCTCTAAGATACAAGAGATTTTTCAAGAAATTGACAACCCCCCGATGTACTCTTTCTATTCACTTTGCATCCTGCGAAGTCTGAATCCTCTTCACGGCCTTCAAGTGAGACTCCTTTGGATTTGCCTGATAGCATGTACACAAGCACACACTAAACATGATGTCCGGTCTTAAGGTAGTGAGATAGAGTAAGGACCCAATCATTGATCTATAGAGCTTGGGGTTCACCGGTTTACCCTTTGCATCATCATCCAAGGATTTGCTTATCGCTAGAGGTGTGTGCAAAGGCTTGCAATTCTCCATGTTGAATCTCTTGAGAAGTTCCTTGGTATACTTCTCTTGATAGATCAAGTTCCCTTCTCTTAATTGTTTGACTTGAAAACCAAGGAACACATGCAACTCTCCAATCATTGACATTTGAAATTCCCTGGCCATCATTTCTTGGAACTCTTCATTGAACTTCTCATTGGTTGACCCATAGATGATATCATGCACATAGATTTGGCACACAAAGAGGTTCTTCCCAACATGCCTTGTGAACAAGGTGTTGTCAATGCTTCTAATGATGAATCCATTCTTGAGAAGGAAGTTTCTCAAATGTTCATACTGATGAGGACATCACTCCTATGGATACACACAACACTCCTCCAAATCTGGACTTGCAAGGTCCAATGACTAGAGCTCGTGCACGACGACTAAATTTAGAGGTGAGCTCGTTCCTACGATCTTCGCTATATGTTACTTTTGAGAATGGTTTGCTACCTAATGATTATTTTATGATTAGAAACCATGGAGAGGACCAGGAGATGATGGGAGAAGGAGTTGGGAACGTGGAGGACCAGGAAGGGCCTGGAAGCCAAAGTGGAGGCCCAATCAAAACCGACTTCGAGTCTGTTTCGGGGCCCAGGACCAGTCTGCACTAAAACAGTCGCTCAGGACGCATACGGACTCGGATTTGGACGTTCTACATATGCACGAAAAGATAAGGAGAAGACCTTTCCAATGCCGCCGGCCTTATGTCAAAATTCATCTGGAGTCATCGGGAATCATCAAAACAAGAGAGAGTCTAGAATCTGTGTCGGTGCTGCGTCGCCTAATTTTGGCCTTTGGGCTTTGTATCTAGTTGAGCCCAATTAGGGGCGCGTCCAGAGGGTCTTGCACGACCCTAGGGTTCGGATTTTGCTTAGATCAATTCTGTTCATAAACAGTTTTGCCGTTTATCGGTTTGTGAGACCCCAACTTCGAGAGTTTAATCATACATCTGCAATTGTGTTGCATTCTTCATTGTTCTTGCTTGTGTTCTTGATTCGCAGGTAGGGATTAGCCTTCTCGGCGAGGTCAATCATCTTTTGGACGGTTGACAACCAGAGGAGACGTCGTGCTGCGATTGCAGGGTTTAGAACGTGCTGTTCTGAAGCCGGATCAATTTGTGTGTCGCCTCCGACCAAATCAACTTACCAAGAACCTTTCGGAAGATCGGGAACCCTTGTTCACATCACATACCATGCCTTTGGTGCTTGCTTGAGGCCATAGAGAGCTTTCTTCAATTTGTACACATGTCTTGGATGTTTAGGGTCCTTAAACCTCGGAGGTAGTTCCACATAGACTTTTTCATTGATCTCTCCATTCAAGAAGGCACTTTTGGCATCCATTTGATAGAACTTGAAGCCACTATGTGATGCATAGGCAAGTAAGATCCGAATAGCTTCAAGATGGGCCACGGGAGCAAAGGTTTCTTCAAAGTCAATGTCCGCCACTAGATGGGCCTTGTTCTTGACAATAGCCCCTTTCTCATCTTGCTTGTTCTTGAAGACCCACTTGGTACCAACCATATTATGGTTCTTGGGCCTCTTAACCAATTTCCATACTTTGCACCTCTTGAAGTTGTTCAACTCCTCTTGCATAGTCATTATCCATTTATGATCATCCATAGCTTCATCAATGGTAGTGGGCTCAATCATAGAGACAAAGGAGAAGTTCTCAATTGCAACATTTGACTCATCATAATTTTCTTCACTCACATAGTTGGGCTAGTATTGATTCCTCCTTATCCTAATTCCTTGAGATGGACTCCCAATGATCAAGTCACGTGAATGACCCTTATTGATAGCTTTGGGTCTGGGAAGAGGTTCTTCTTGAGTGGGAGGAGGTCTAGCTGAAATATCTTGTGTATTATGGATTTCTTCCTCTCTAGAGATATGAGTGTCTTGGATTCTTAGTGAGGTGGGGGAATCACTCATATGCTTTCTCCTTATGGAACTAGAGCTTGGAGTGGATGAGGGGGTGTCGTATGAAGAGCTTGGAGAAGTGGCTTGAGGGGAAGTATGTGAGGAGGCTTGCGGCTTACTTCTTATTTGTGTTTCCTCTTGGGTAGGTGGATGCACTCTCAATGAATCTTGGGAGGAGCTAGTGGGTGTGCCAATGGCATCTTGGGTTGGTTCTTGCACCTCATAGGAAGAGATTGGTTGAGGTGGTAGAGTAGAGGGTTCACCAATATCATCATTATTGGCCTCGTGGGGTAAAACCTCGCCCACGGGCATGTTCCTCAAAGCTTCCCTCATAGGTTTATCTCCAATGTTCACTTCATGGAATTCATCTCCCTTTTGAGAACCATTTGACTCATCAAATTGCACATCATAGGATTCTTCCACACAACCTGTGGCTGAGTTATAGACCCTATATGCATGAGAAGTTCCTGAGTATCCAACAAGAATGTCTTCATCAGTTCTGCTCTCAAACTTCCCGGGCTCCCTCCTCTTCTTGAGAATGTAGCAAGTGCAACCAAAGACCTGAAAATAGGAAACATTCGGTTTTCGTTCAACCAATAGCACATATGGTGTCTTCTTCAACAACCGGTGGAGATAGACACGGTTTGAGGTGTAGCAAGCTATGTTGATTGCTTCAGCCAAAAACCTCTCATGAGTTCCATACTCATCCAACATGCACGAGCAAGAGTGATGAGTGTCTTGTTCTTCCTCTCCACTACTCCATTCTGCTCGGGAGTATATGTAGAGGAGAATTCATGCTTGATCCGCTTCTTGTCACAATATTCCTCCACTATTATGTTCTTGAACTCCGTCCCACTGTCACTCCTTATCTTCACAATATTGGCCTTGAATTCATTCTTTCCTCTCCTTGCAAATTTTGTGAAAATATCACTTGCTTGAGACTTGTCCACAAGAAAGAAGGTCCAAGTGTATCTCGTGAAGTCATCTATAATCACCAAGCAATATAGATTCCCTCCTAGAGTCTTGTAATGTGTTGGTCCAAACAAGTCCATGTGCAAGAGCTCCAGAGGATGAGATGTATACATGAAATACTTGGTGAGATGTGAAGATGCAACTTGCTTTCCAGCCTGACAAGCACTGCATAGTTTATCCTTCTCAAAGGTCACATCCTTGATTCCTTCAAATAGATTCCTTTTGACCACTTTCCTGAGTTGATTCATTCCAACATGCGCCAGTGTTCTGTGCCACAACCATCCTTTAGCTGCCTTGGTGAATAGGCAAGTACTTGGTGGCATGTTGATTGATTTGAAGTCCATGACATATAAGTTCCCATGCCTTACTCCATGAAATACTAGCCCTTTCTTTGCATTTTCTATCATTGCTCCATCCTCATCAAATATGCACTTGAAACCCATGTCACAGAGCTGACCAATAGACAGGAGGTTGAAGTTGAGGGTTTCTATAAGAAAGACCTTGGAGAGATGGAGCTCCTTAGTAATGGCCACCTTGCCTGATCCTCTAACTCTCCCTTTTGAGTTATCCCTAAATGTCACCTTCTCACTATCTTCGTCTTCATCAATGTTGGTGAACATGGTTGGCTTCCGGTCATATGTTGGGTGCACCCACTATCAAGTATCCAGTGGGTACCTCCACTCTTGTAATTGACCCTGGTAGTAGCCATAAGACAAACACTAGAGGAAGAAGGGTTAGTATCCAAAGAATTACTTGATTGACTAGCACTAACCTCATCACGTCGAATGATAAGCCCATCCTCATAGATAGGGATTCTTGCAATCCCTTCCTGAAGTCTCCTCCAGATGGGATAGTGAGGAGCATGATATCTCCAATGTCCATGACCATTCCCCATGTGCACATTATCGAGGTTGATATAATAATAGGGAGGATCATAGAGGCCAGTGACGTGCTCAAGCACATGTCCCACTTGTGAGTGGAGCACAAGTATCATCTCCATTGCCCTCTCAATTGAGAGCTCATGCCTTCTATTGACTACCTCCTCAAGAAAGAAACCCCTCTTAGGAGTTGTGATTTGTTGGAGGAGCTTGTCAATCACTTCATGTGATCCAATCCTTTGAAGACCTCTGAAGGAGTTTATCCTGCACACAAGATCATAGATGCTTAAGAGAGTATCACAAAGCTCATCATTCAGATTTCTCACAAATTTACCAAGTTGAAAGATGATATCCTATTCGTGAGCTCGACGAAGATGCCAAAACCGATCTTGTGGCGGAGGGGGTGGAGGCGCCAGATCCATAGTGGAGAGATTGATCATCTCCAATGATCGTGTGAGCATTGTGGTTGGCGCTCCTCTCACACCAATGCGTGGTCCACCCGAAGTGCTTGGAGTAGAACTTGGAATAGCACTTGGGATAGAACTTGATGATGCGCCTGATGAAGAGCTTGGTGTAGGTCTTGATCCGAAGGGATTGTAGAAGCTGCTGCAAGTCAATCTTGTGGAGGGATCAAAGAAGATTGAGATCGAAGCTACTTCTTTCCCTTTCCTTGAAGATGCTCCATTGTTTGCCTTCGAAGTCTTCTCCCCAGTCCAGCTTGCGATGATTGTTGGTGGTTTCTAGATGCCCATTTTATCTACCAATAAGGGATGTTTTGCATCTTAATTTGATGGTTTGGACTAACAATTATCTCATATTTGCATATATTTGTAGTTGTTCTGTTTTGGATGTAATCGCAGGAAACAAGTGTAAAACAGGGCAATTATGGATAAAGAGCTGAAGAGTAACGAAGATGGGCCAGATGCAGAGCCGCGCCGATCGGTGTGACGCTTGCGCCGATCGGCGCAAGAGGAAAAGATGACGGAAACACGATCCGGTCCAGGAAAGACGAAGGCCAAACCCAGTATGAGTTATAGTCGGTGGAAGTTGACTTAATCCCGTCGAATAAAAGGAAGATAATTATCAAGAGCCAAGAGACAACCAGAGGGACGGCAATCACGAGAATCAGTTATTAGAACTAGGGTTCCAGGATATTGGTGGTGGAGGTTGGTCAACACCGACGAGATCCACCAGAAGGGAGGTCGCGCCGATCGGCGCGATGCTTGCGCCGATCAGCTCGTGCGCGTTCCAGCGCTATTTCTCACCCCTCTGCTACGTCTAGCGGAAGGATGAGTGAGTAGTCTCATATTCTCTTCTCTGGTGCGGGGATCTGGTCATGTAACTCTCATACTTGTAGATATTCTCTCAATGAACTTAATCTATTTGATGAACTTTATTGCGTATCTATCTATCCCTTTCATTAGTGTATTGGCCAATACACTTTTGCCCATTACATAGTGCAAGAAACTAGTGGGGAGCTAATAGCCTCTGTAGTGACAGCCGGGGTGAACGAAACCACCATGTCTTGTAGAATATTAGAGTCATCACTCGAGTTGATAGAATAAGGTTGCATGCTAGTGAACCAATCCTAAGGAGAGAATCCTTCATCATCCTGCTACCTCTTCAATAACATCCACCTGAACAGATCTTGATGTCCGAGAGTAGATCAATGATTACTTCGGAGCAGTTCGAAGAAATAAAGCCCATCGGACCCGCCTCTGTGGATCTGACGTGTGCGCCGATCGGCACAGTCTCTGAGCCGATCGGCGCAGTCACGACGACAGGAGAACCGATCATTTTGATGACTCCATCAAGTAGCAAGGAATATACCAAGATAGAAGCTACGATTCTGGACAACCACCTGAAAGAATTTGAAGGGAACTTTGCTAAACCAAAGGGGGATAGAACATTGGCAAATGCTAAACCACTTGATGAATTTGAGCCGATGGACTGGATACCCATTTATATTTCGCAAGAGTTGGTCAATATAAGAAGATCCTTCTGTCCGCAAGACGCCTCCGAAGCCAGAATTGAGTATAATTTCCCAAGTAATCGCCTCAAATCAGAAGTTTTCGATCAAGAGATTATTGGGAGAGTTTTAGGGAAGCTTTACAAGGATGATATAGAGCTTGATGGAACAGAGGTGAAACAAGTGAAGAGATTGCTAGACAGTTGCTTTGAGCCATCCCCCTACGAAGGATTATGTGGTGTGTATGCTGTAGGTCTCACTGAAGAGGAAAAAGAAGAACCGTACATACCATGTGAAATATCGGGGAAGAAATTTCTGAAAGCCTTGTGTGACTTTGGTTCTCGTGTCAGCTTGATGACTTACGATGCATTCATGAGCATGCCTTATGGAACTCAATAGCGGCTGATGGGGACTGAACTTGAGCTGATCATGGCGGATGGTAGGAAGACCAAGCCACTAGGAGTGATCAAGAATGTCGAAATTGAGATCAGCTCGAAAACAATGCCGGTAGATTTCTTTGTTCTAGACAATAAAGAAACTAGGGTTGAAGATATCATTCTGGGAAGGCCATTCTTAAGATTAGTACAAGCTGTCTGGATGCTGGGAAAGGTCAAATTACGCTACACCTGGGAGAGGAAGAAGTGCGATTTCAATTTAATGATCCGTCTCAACAAGACTCTTCTTACTATCAGGAATTCTACCCAGAGGAAGACGAGAGGTTAGGGATGGATATGGGAACCTCTTTGGACCACATCATGCGTGGAACTGACAAGAATACTGCCAGCAACGATCGGTGCGACTCTTGCGCCGATCGGCTCAAGCATACTACCAGCGCCGATCGGCGCGACCCTCGCGCCGATCGGCTCAACCAGGAAAAACCTGATTTTGAACCTATCGGGGAGCTGGATCCAGATGAAGCGCCAGAAATGGAACAGAAGGAACTCATGAAGGAGCTACGCTATGAATATCTAGGAAAGAATAGAACATATCCAGTTATTGTGAACAACGCCCTAACGAAAGAAGAAACAGAGAGGCTTCTCGCTATGCTCAACAGGTATAAGAAAGCTATTGGTTACACATTGGATGACATCAAGGGAGTCAGCCATGCATTTTGCACCCACAAGATTAACTTGGTGGAGAATACTAAACCAGTGGTTGAAGGGATGCGAAGGTTGAAGGAATCAATGAAGCCAATGGTGAAAAAGGAAATTTTGAAGCTGCTTGTTGGTCGTAATTACGCACCCACTTATATTCCAAGGTTATCGAATCCACAGGGAATGAGCCGAACTAATACTATTAAAAGGTTACTAACAAATTGCAATGGGTTGGTTGGTGTGAATGATAACGGTGAGAAAGTGGAAGGTGAATGTTATTGAAGAGGTAACAGGATGATGAAGGATTGTCTCCTTAGGATTGGTTCACTAGCATGCAACCTTATTCTTATCAACTCGAGTGATGACTCTAATATTCTACAAGACATGGTGGTTTCGTTCACCCCGACTGTCACTACAGAGGCTATTAGCTCCCCACTGGTTTCTTGCACTATGTAATAGGCAAAAGTGTATTGGCTGATACACTAATGAAAGGGATAGATAGATGTGCAATAAAGTTCATCACATAGATTAAATTCATCGAGAGAGTATCAACAAGTATGAGAGTTACATGATCAGATCCCCGCACCAGAGAAGAGAATATGAGACTACTCACTCATTCTTCCGCTAGACATAGCAGAGGGGTGAGAAATAGCACTGGAACGCTCTCCATCATAAGATTAACCATGTCAACAATGTGGTCAATCATGCCTATTAAGAAAAAATTTTCTTGGAAAAGAACTTTTAATGGAGAAGAGGAATGTAGAAGATCTAAAAGAAAATTCAATGAGAACAATTGACAAAGAATGAGAAATAATCAGAAATCTGCTTTTTTTGATGATCTTACTGCCTCTCAGGGAATATATTTTTTTTCTCTTTACCCCTTTTTTTTATAATAACCTCTTTTTTTTTCTTTTTGCAACAGCGACGATCGGCGCCACACTGCGTCGGTCGGCGCGGTCTATTTTTTCTTTTCTTTCACCTCTTTTTTCTATTCCCGATATGATCAGCAATTTCTGTCTTGTATCAGCAACGGAAATTTTCTGAATTCCTTTTTTTTTTTGAGAATATAGGTTGTATCAAGGAGGAGGGAGAAACAAAGATGTATGATTTTCATGATAGCAAGGAATTTAATTGGATAAGAATGGCTAGAAATACAGAGATAAACAAAATAGATCATCCTTTCCTAACTTGGTCGAAATCATGAGCAAAAAGTTGACAAAGTTACTTACAATCCACTTAGTTCAAATGTGTAGCTTGCTCTCATTCACTCAGCTATGTAGGTATATTTTGACCTTGCTTTTGCTTTACCTTACGATGAGTCAAAAGAAATTTTCACAAATATAAAGCTCAAAAGTTAAGTGGTAACCAACAAATTCAAGTAATCAACCAATCGATGATGAGAAAGACAAGATAAATAGCATGGGCCACTTTCAATTTGACTACATAAACTTTATTAAAAGCAATGCAAAAATTCAAACTACATAAAAGACCTAGAAGCAACTCTCAACATGACTCGTGACTCGCTTAAGCACACACACAAACTTAAATAAACACTCATTAAGAAAAACAAATGGGAAACTAGACTCAAAAACACTTAAAAACTATGACTAATGGCAAAGCCCTTTCCCCACACTCAAAATTTACAATGTACTCATTGCAAGAGAAGAAACTCAACACACTAATCATGCAGACCATGCCTGTTCAAGACTCGGAAAATTCGTCTTATATTCCTTATGAGAAAAGTGTAGTCCGATTTGTTCATCTCGATTGTATCCTGGATTCTGTGGACCACATCTCTTTGATGCCTGTAAGCACGATCTCTGTCTAGATACAGGCGCTCAATGTTTCTTCGGCAGACAGGACAGCAAGCAGGCGATTGTAGGTTATGATTTTCAACGCTGTAAGGAGAGGAACTATTCAAATTCCTCTGAGCCGATCGGCGCATAGGCTGAGCCGATCAGCGTAGTGGTGTTCTTCCACCATTGCGACTTCCTCCACTTCCCTCTACATTACCATTAACTCTTGTTGAAGTTCCTGCTGCCCTGTCATTACTGCGTTCTACAAGTGTTTTTGAATTTTTGAACTTAGGACTACCAAAGCTTCTTCGCATATCAAAATCATCACTAAAATCTCCAGGCACACTAGGATCACCGCTTTCCAAAGTTTCCAAATAGTATGACGTATAGTCGCTATCCCATTCGGAATAATTCTGAATTGGCTTACCCGATAGTCTAGCAGATCTGCGGACCTCTGGTGTGGTCTTACACTTCCTTGCAGCAGTTTCTTCGTCTTCACTTGGCAGAGCCGTCAGATCAATAAATTCAACCATCTTCAGATTGTGCCTATCGGCTCCAGTGTCGCGTCGATCGGTGCAGCCAGCAGCTTCCTTCATATACTCATCTAACTGCTCTAGATTTCGCTCACGGATCACCTTATTCTGTTGCCTTCATAAAATCTCATCATTAATCTCCTTAGGTGTCCTTCCTCCAGGAACTGCGCGACAGCCATCATCGTATATTAAATCTCTAGGTATGAAAGCTGGATCTTCTGCCAATTGGAGTTCAACCTTGTGTTGAAGATCTTTAGGACAAAAGAAACACTTGCAACCCTCAATACAAGGTGACTGCCTCTCGTAGCTTAAGTTCATACTTGGCGGCAATGTCATGTTCACAATAAAGTCGGCACCTATGAATTGTGAGGGCGCTCTCTTCATCTAGCTCTTCCTTCTCTTGCTCAGTCAATGATCTTTCGAAAGATAGGAAATCCTCATACGACAATGGCTTAGCAAGATCAAGAAGACTTTCCATGGCATACCTTCGAGAAACTACTTCACTTTCAATAGGTGCTACAAATATTTCTTTGCGCACCAATACTCTTTTCATCATCTGCCGAAGTTCATTGTCCATCTTCACCTTGTCGGTGTTCCACGCGTCAGCTTCGCTTTTCTTCATGAATTTCTTCCGCAGATCTGACCAGACAAGAGGATCATCTCGTGTTGGTGTCAACACTTCGTCGACTTCTTCCCAAGACCAATTTTCTAGAGTCGCGCCGATTGGCGCAGAGGTCACGTCGCGCCGATCGGCGCCGCCTTGGTTTCTGTCTGATGCACCGCCTTCCATCGCTTCTGCTCTTAGGGTTTGTTCTGGTGACGATGTAATACGAGTTGATCCGTGGGTTTGCTGTCCCCTCATATTTATATCCCTTGATTTCCAATTGGACTAGGACTCTTTCTCTTATTCGTGGAATTTAACGAGTCTTAAAAGGGCAAGGTCCGAAACCGACTCAAAAACCAAAAAGGATAGTACTTGATTTCTCAACACGTGGAACTGACAAGTAGACTTAGTTCTTAATTGGGAGAAGTGTCACTTCATGGTAACAGAAGGGATAGTACTTGGTCATGTCATATCTAAAAAAAGGATAGAGGTTGAAAGGCAAAGGTATCTAGAGTTGAGAAATTACCTCCCCCTACTGATCTTACAACTTTGAGGAGTTTTCTTGGACATGCCAACTTCTATCGCAGATTTATTAAGGATTATTCGAAGATTGCTAAACCCGTGATAGAATTGTTAAAGCAAGATACAACATTTGTCATGGACGAGGAAAGACTCTTGGCCTTCAAAAGATTAAAGGAAGCTCTATGCTCTGCACCCAATATGCAGCCACCTAATTGGAGTTTACCTTTTGAAATTATGTGTGATGCGAGTGACTATGCAGTTGGAGCTGTTCTTGGACAACGGAAGGAAGGTAAAGTGCATGCTATTTATTATGCTAGCAAAACTTTGAATGAGGCGCAGATCAATTATTCAACAACTGAGAAAGAGATGTTAGCTGTTATATTTGCTTTTGAGAAGTTTAGATCCTACATTCTAAATTCTAAGGTGATTGTATATACTGATCATGCTGCTATAAGATACTTGGTTTCAAAGAAGGAGTCTAAGCCTCGGTTAATGCAAAGGTTATTGATGCTGCAAGAATTTGATTTGGAGATAAGAGATAAGAAAGGAGTAGAAAATTCTGTAGCAGATCATTTATCTCGTCTTGAATCATCATCAACTGAGCCAATAAGAGATGAAATACGACAAGAGCAGTTGTTTGCCGCATTTGATCATAGAGAGAACTGGATGATGGATATTATCAAAGGTTTCAAGAAACAAACTGACCTGATGAACAAGAACACAAGGAAAAGAGTTAAGAGTGAAATGAGAAAATTTATATGGGCCGACCCATACTTGTATAGGTATTGCGAGGATGGAGCAGTACGGAGATGTGTACCCAGAGAAGAACGAGCGAGCATTTTAGCAAAATGTCATTCTTCAGATTATGGGGGACACTATGGCTACTTCAGAACACAGGCAAAGGTATGGGCGAGTGGATTCTATTGGCCTACTATGCATGAAGATGCAAAAAGGTACGTTGCAACATGTGCTCAATGCCAACAAATAGGGAATGTTAACAGTTGAAATGCAATGCCTCTTAAGTACAATCTTCAAGTCGATATTTTTGATGTTTGGGGTATGGATTTTATGGGACCCTTTGTGAATTCTCATGGTTTCGAGTACATATTGGTCGCTGTTGATTATGTCTCCAAGTGGGTCGAAGCAATGGCATGCAAGGCTAATACTACAAGAGAATCAAGGAGTATACTTCAGGAGCAGATATTCCTAGGTACGGAGTACCAAGGATAATAATTATAGATGGAGGATCCTATTTTACAGGAGGAGAATTTGCTAGGTTTTTAACCAAATCTGGAGTTGAACATAGAATTGGAACAACCTACCATCCCCAGACGAATGGACAAGCAGAAACTTCAAATAAGCAATTAAAGGGAATTCTGCAGAAAATTGTTACAAAGGAAGGAAAAGATTGGGCCACGAAGCTTAATGGAGCATTATGAGCATATAGGACGGCATTCAAGACACCAATTGGTATGACACCATATGAATTTGTCTATGGGAAATCGTGTCACCTACCGGTGGAATTGGAACATAAGGCTTATTGGGCTATAAAGGAAATGAATTTGGATCTTGATGCCGCCGGCATGAAAAGAAAGATATAAATAAGTGAATTGGAAGAGATGCGATTGCGTGCATATGAAAATGCAGCCATATACAAAGAGAAAACAAAGAAGTGGTATGATAAGAAGCTTTTGAAGAAGGAATTCAAGGAAGGAGATCAGGTGCTCCTGTTTAATTTGCGATTCAGATTATTTGATAAAGGCAAACTACGAAGCAAATGGGAGGGATCTTATCTTGTGAATACGGTGTTACCTTCGGGAGCGGTAATCATAATGGATGGCAAGAGAAACAAGTACACGGTGAACGGACAACGTCTAAAGGTATACCTAGAACCCGACGCATTTGAATTAAAATCTTTTGATGTGTATTTTATTGCTTAGTACCCCATGTGGTCGAGCTTAATGGCGTAAAACAAAGGCTTGTATGTATTTTGATTTCTGTAGTTTTTTTTTCTGATTTGGTAATTTAGTGTACCGTGCCGATCAACGCGTTGCTGCACTGATCGGCACAGCCCTGTACCGATCGGCGCGGCAGAGTCCTTTTTGGTTTTTGAGTCGGTTTTGGACCTTGCCTTTTTAAGACTCGTTAAATTCCATGGATAAGAGAAAGAGTCCTAGTCCAATTGGAAATCAGGGGATATAAATATGAGAGGACAGCAACCCACGGATCAACTCGCATTACATCGTTACCAGAACAAACCCTAAGAGCAGAAGAGATGGAAGGCAGCGCATCAGGCAGAAATCAAGGCGGCGCCGATCGGCGCGACACTGGAGCCGATCGGCTCGGCGGCGGATTTCCCCAGCCCTCTGCAAATTGGTCCTGGGAAGAAGTCGACGAAGTGTTGACACCAACACAAGATGATCCTCTCGTCTGGTCAGATCTGCGGAAGCAATTCATGAAGAAAAGCAAAGCTGACGCGTGGAACACCGACAAGGTGAAGATGGACAATGAACTTCAACAGATGATGAAGAGAGTATTGGTGCGCAAAGGAAACTCAGTTGCGCCTATTACAAGTGAAGCAGTTTCTCAAAGGTACACCATGGAAAGTCTTCTGGATCTTGCTAAGCCCTTGTCGTATGAGGATTTCCTATCTTTCGAAAGATCATTGACTGAGCAAGAGAAGGAAGAGCTAGATGAAGAGAGCACCCTCACAATTCATAGGTGCCGACTTTATAGTGAACATGACGTTGCCGCCAAGTATGAACTCAAGCTGCGAGAGGAAGCCGAAGAAGCTTTGTACCAGCGGGATGCGGAAAAGGATCTTCAAGCTAGAAGGGATGAATCCTTTCCCAGGGTTCTTACCGATTGGGAAAGTTTTCAAGAAAATAAGATTCATAGGAACGGTTGTATTGAGGGTTGCAAGTGTTTCTTTTGTGCTAAAGATCTTCAACGCAAGGTTGAACTCCAATTGGCAGAAGATCCAGCTTTCATACCTAGACATTTAATGTATGATGATGGCTATCGAGCAGTCCCTGCAGGGAGGACACCTAAGGAGATTAATGATGAGATTTTACGAAGGCAGCAGATTAAGGTGATCCGTGAGCGTAATCTAGAGCAGTTAGCTGAGTATATGAAGGAGGATGATAGCTACGCCGATCGGCGCGGCACTGGAGCCGATCAGCACGACCTGAAGATGGCTGAATTTATTGATCTGACGACTCTGCCAAGTGAAGACGAAGAACCTGCTGCAAGAAAGTGTGAGACTACACAAGAGGTACGCAGATCTACCAAGTATTTCGAACGGGATAGGGACTTTACGTCATACTATTTGGAAACTTTGGAAAGCGGTGATCCTAGTGTGCCTGGAGATTTTAGTGATGATTTTGATATGCGAAGAAGCTTTGGTAGTCCTAAGTTTGAAAATCGGGAAACACTTGTAGAATGCAGTAATGACAGGGCAGCAAGAATTTCAACAAGAGTTAATGGTAATGCAGAGGGAAGTGGAGGAAGTCGCAATGGTGGAAGAACACCACTGCGCCGATCGGCTCAACCTTTGCGCCGATCGGCTCGGAGGAATTTGAATAGAGCCTCCCCTTACAACGTTGAAAATCATAATCTGCAACCGCCTGCTTGCTGTCCTGTCTACCGAAGAAACATTGAGCGTTTATATCTAGATAGAGATCGTGCTTACAGGCATCAAAGAGATGTGGACCGCAGAATCCAGGATACAATCGAGATGAACGAAGCGGACTACACTTTTCTCATATGGAATATAAGGCGAATTTTCTGAGTCTTGAACAGGCATGGTCTGCATGATTAGTGTGTTGAGTTTCTTCTCTTACAATGAGGACATTGCAAATTTTGAGTGTGGGGGAAGGGCTTTGCATTAGTCATAGTTTTTAAGTGTTTTTGAGTCTAGTTTTGCCATTAGTCATAGTTTTTAAGTGTTTTTGAGTCTAGTTTCTCATTTGTTTTTCTTAATGAGTGTTTATTTAAGTTTGTTATTTTTTCTTAATGAGTGCTTATTTAAGTTTGTGTGTGTGCTTAAGAGAGTCACGAGTCATGTTGAGAGTTGCTTCAAAGTCTTTTATGTAGTTTGAATTATTGCATTGTCTTTAATAAAGTTAGTGTCGATTGTCAAATTGAAAGTGCCCCATGCTATTTATCTTGTCTTTCTCATCATCGATTGGTTGATTACTTGAATTTGTTGGTTACCACTTAACTTTTGAGCTTTGTATTTGTGAAAATTCTTTTGACTCATCATAAGCTAAAGCAAAAGCAAGGTCAAAATATGCCTACATAGCTGAGTGAACGAGAGCAAGCTACACATTTGAACTAAGTGGATTGTAAGTAACTTTGTCAACTTTTTGCTCATGATTTCGACCAAGTTAGAAAAGGATGATCTATTTTGTTTATCTCTGTATTTCTAGCCATTCTTATCCAATTAAATTCCTTGCTATCACGAAAACCATACATCTTTGTTTCTCCCTCCTCCTTGATACAACCTATATTCTCAATAAAAGGGAATTCAGAAAATTTCCGTTGCTGATACAAGATAGAAATTGCTGATCATATCGGGAATAAAAAAAGAAAAAAAAGGGTGAAAGAAAAGAAAAAAATAGACCGCGCCGACCGGCGCAGTGTTGCGCCGATCGGCGCTGTTGCAAAAGAAAGGAAAAAAAAGAAGAAGTTATTATAAAAAAAAGAGGTAAAGAAAAAAAAAATATTCCCTGAGAGGCAGTAAGGTCATCAAAGAAAGCAGATTTCTGATTATTTCTCATTCTTTGCTATTGTTCTCATTGAAATTTTTAGATCTTCTACATTCCTCTTCTCCATTAAAAGTTTTTTTCCAAGAAAATTCTTTCTTAATAGGAATGATTGAGCACATTGTTGACATGGTTAATCTTATGGTTTAATTTAGTTATATAGCCCTCCAAGATCCACATACAATCCTTGATTAGATAGGAGAGGGAAGAAAATACACATGAGAGACCTAGAGAGGACCAAATGCTTGATGTTTGATGCTAAAAGATGAATTGAGGAGAACTAAAATTGTTTTTGAAAAAGTTTTGTGGTAATTTGATTAAGTTCAAGTATGATCTGCCGATTGGTTAAAAGGAGATGAGAGAAAATCTTTGTGGTGGGATAACGAGTAAAAATGATGGTTGAGATTGATTGCGTGAGAGATGGTGTGAAAATTCTTATTACATATTTGATTTTGTATTGCTCGAGGACTAGCAATGATTTGAGTCTGGGGGAACTGTTGGTGGTTTCTAGATGCCCATTTTATCTACCAATAAGGGATGTTTTGCGTCTTAATTTGGTGGTTTTGACTAACAATTAACCCCATATTTGCATATATTTGTAGTTGTTCTGTTTTGGATGTAATCGCAGAAAACAGGTGTAAAACAAGGCAATTATGGATAAAGAGGTGAAGAGTAACGAAGATGGGCCAGATGCAAAGCCGCGCCGATCGGCGCGACCCTTGCGCTGATCGGCGCAGGAGGAAAAGATGACGGAAATACGATCTGGTCCAGGACAGACGAAGACCCAGCCCAGTATGAGTTAGAGTCGGTGGAAGTTGACCTAATCCCGTCGAATATAAAAGGAAGATAATTATCAAGCGCCAAGAGACAACTAGAAGGATGGCAATCGCGAGAATCAGTTATTAGAACTAGGGTTCTAGGATATTAGCGGCGGAGGTTGGTCAACACCGATGAGATCCACCAAAAGGGAGGTCGCGCCGATCGGCGCGACGCTTGCGCCGATCGGCTCGTGCGCGTTCCAGC
Organism: Eleusine indica; assembly: GCA_030378355.1. Classification (NCBI taxonomy): domain Eukaryota; kingdom Viridiplantae; phylum Streptophyta; class Magnoliopsida; order Poales; family Poaceae; genus Eleusine; species Eleusine indica. The sequence continues at coordinate 57,205,488 of CM059494.1, forward strand.
GCTATTTCTCACCCCTCTGCTATGTCTAGCAGAAGGATGAGTGAGTAGTCTCATATTCTCTTCTCTGGTACGGGGATCTGGCCATGTAACTCTCATACTTGTTGATACTCTATCGATGAATTTAATCTATGTGATGAACTTTATTGCATATCTATCTATCCCTTTCATTAGTGTATCGGCCAATACACTTTTGCCCATTACATAGTGCAAGAAACCAGTGGGGAGCTAATAGCCTCTGTAGTGACAGCTGGGGTGAACGAAACCACCATGTCTTGTAGAATATTAGAGTCATCACTCGAGTTGATAAGAATAAGGTTGCATGCTAGTGAACCAATCCTAAGGAGAGAATCTTTCATCATCCTATTACATCTTTAATAACATCCACCTTCCACTTTCTCACCGTCATCATTCACATCAACCAAACCATTGCAATTTGTTAGTAACCCTTTAATAGTATTAGTTATGCTCGTTCCCTATGGATTCGATAACCTTGGAATACTCTGAGGGAAAAAGAGCTATAATTGTACACCGTCCTCTTGCGGTATATAAGTGGGTGCGTAATTACGACCAACAGTGATTACCTCATCCTCAAAGAGCAACCCAATCACATCCTCGACAGAAAGACCCTTCTCCATGATGAGATCAAGGGTGATGTAGAGGAGCTTGCTGCTAGGAGCAAGGTGAGGATCTTCTCCACTATCACAATCGTGGGAAGCTCGAAAGTAGTTGCTCCAATCCTGTCCACAATACCTCGCCAGCGAATAAGAGAGTTATGTAAATCCTCATTTTCATTAGCACGAAAAGCAAAGAACTCCTCAACAAGTGAATCACTAGCTGTTGACACCGAATTTTGACCGGACCAAGTGGTCATCAGTGCGAAGGCAAGAATCGCCTAGAGATTAGCGAAGCTCAGTGGCCGAAGGAAATAAAGTAGGCCTGATAGATTTATTTTATCTTTTTCTATTTTTAGTTTAGAGTTTGTTTAGAAATAGGTTGAATCTAGCTCTATTTACCGTGTTTGAACACTATCTCGATTAAGTTTGATCTATTTGAATCAGCAAGGCTGCATAAGTATTGATCTCTTGCTGGGTTGATAAGGCTAGGTTCAAGTCGTTTATAGGTAGAATCGATAGAGTTCTATCGGGACGTTTAGCCGATAGATTATCACGGTTCGATCGACTTTTGGTTTATGATTGATTTCTTACATATTTTGTTAGTCGATTGCCCCCTTATTGAAATAAGTTATATCTATGATTTAAGGCATGTTTGCAATACCAGCTATCAGATCTATCGACTTAGCACCTATCAATCGGCAGAGTTCTATGCATGATTACTGTACTTCCATCGACTCTGGCCTATCGAATTCACTTCATCAACAGAGCATGTTTTAGCATATCTATCATAGGTCCATCAACTCTGTTCTTTTAGTTCGATTCCTATCGGCACCATTTATGCTTTATTTTATAATAATTTATTTAGTTGCCGATAAGTCGATACGAATCAGCCGATTAGTTTATTCTAATATTATTTGCTGTTTATAGCCATCAGCTGGTTTTCACTAATAGTGATCATCAGCTTTCTTCATCGGCCTGTCCTAGGCCGGTGACTCGTGGAATCTAAACGTTTGTTTTCTTTCTTGATTTATAGGGAAAATCGACTAGCACGCTCTAATTTCCGTATTGAGCCTGCACTGGAGCTAAGCAGATCTCCTAGGTCACGCGTGTAATTTTCGCGTCAACATGCTTTTTAGCACGCCCAGTGGGACCAAAGAACTCTAAGGATCTACAACATGTCTGAACTCGGAATGCCAAAAGACGTCAATCTTTTCCCTAAGCATGATGTCAGTGCTGATCTAAAGACAGAGAATTTGCTGCCGGTCAATAAAGATGATCTGAGTGATGAGGCAAAAGCACAAATTAATCAGAGAATGGCTGAGTATGAAAACCTTCTATTGGAAACATTTAGTAAGACAAGGCATGGCAAGATCATTCAGAAAGGAAAGTTACCAGTTGCCGCCTTGATTGAAGATGAAACAAAAGAATTATTCACTAACAAGCCAATGGAAGTTGTCGATGAGGCAACTCTGAACAATATGATTCATACAACTATACACCATGCATTAATTAATCAGTCACCTATATTGGTTAACACATGAGGACCTTGATCGTCCAGACTGTGGAGGGGTGCTTATATGAAGATTCACCTCGTGGGCCGGTGTATTTCCACGTATCTGGGGATACTCATCGGCCTGCAATAGGAACATCCAGTCCACAGTAGCCAAGTGCGAACATGTCAGATCCTGTTACGGGTTCAAGGACATCTCCTTCTGAGGATACTCCACCTCCGAAGAGCGTTGATGGTGGTACAGTGGAAAAACACCTCGGAGGATAATATTACAAAGGACTACTCCACAAACACAGCCACAACATTACAGACAAGAAGTAAAAGAACCAAATGTCACATATAGCACGGCGCCCAATGTTGAGCCTAGTATGTTTGGGATGCCATAATCATCTTATCTGCTAGGAGAATTAGGAGGCCAGCATACAGTTGTTAATTTTGGCTCACCAACGCCAGCATCTGGTCCCGCATCGACTATCCCACATGTCAACGAGTCGACTGATGATTGGGCTGTGAAGATTGCTGAGGAAATAAGGGAACAGTTTGGACTAAAGCCGAAACAACAAACGTATATGTATTGACCCCCATATCCATCGAGTTATGTTTTGATACCTATGCCGTGTCGATACAGGCCACCACAATTCACCAAGTTTACTGGACAAGATAGTACTATCACTGTTGAGCATATTAGCTGATTTTTAGTACAATGTGGAGAAGCTGGTAATACTGAAGCGTTGAAAATCAGGTTGTTTTCATTATTATTGTCTGGATTGGTGTTTTCTTGGTTCGCATCGTTGCCCCCAAATTCGGTTATTACTTGGGCCGATCTTGAACAAAAATTCCATAAGTACTTCTTTGCTGAGACTAGAGAGTTGAGGTTGTCTGACTTAATTGCTGTGAGGCAGAAGGCTGGGGAGTCTATAAATGATTATGTGCAAAGATTTAGAGATGCGCGCAACAAGTGTTTCATCCTGCAATTGACTGATAATCAAATGGCAGAAATAGCATTCAATGGTCTAGTAGCACCGCTAAGAGAGAAGTTTTCTTCGGCTGAATTTGAGAGCCTTTCCCAGTTAGTGCAGAAGGTGTCGATCCAGGAGAATCTGACTCGGGGGGGGGGGGGGGGGGCACGATCAAAGCCAATTCAAGTCAACTATAATGATTATGAATCTGAGTCCGATGAAGAAGCTGAAGAGGTCGATATGGCTGAATGGACTAGAAACAAGAATGTGTTGTTGTGCCCATGGGTGAAGCAGAACGAGCCAGAAGAAAAATATGATTTTGATATTATCAAGGCTGATAAAATATTTGATATGTTGTTGCAGAAGCAACATATTCAATTGCTACCTAACCATGTGATCCCGTCTGTCGAAGATTTGAAGAAGAAGAGGTATTGCAAGTGGCATAATTCGTCGTCTCATAATACTAATGATTGCAAAGTTTTCAGGAGGCAGATTCAGATAGCAATCGAGCAGGGTAAAATAAAATTTACCAAAGATGCAATGAAGATAGATGGATATCCTTTCCAAGCAAATGTCAGTATGGCTGTTATCAATAATGTTGAAGCCTTTATTAAGCGATATCAGAAAAAGAGGGACAAAGAAGTAAAAGGAATCACAGTTCGATCCACATTGGGAGTGCCCTTTCTTTCAATACTACTGGGATAACAACATGAAACTGCCGTCAATCAACTACTGTTCTGGATGTAATAGACGTGCAGAGCAGATGTATAGAGAAGCTACAGCAAGTCATCGGCACCAATATCGTGCAAATGATTCTAAAGAGTCGATAGTGGGTTTAGCCGAACGACATCATATGGTCTCTGCGTTTGATCGACTTGGAACAAAAAAGGTGGGTGAAGAGGCCAAGTTTGACAAAGAAGTCGATGAAGAGATGTAGGAGCAAGAACAAAATGATCAATGGTGTCCATCTGGCATTTTTTTCTAAAAGCCAGAAAAGCAGGGTACAGAGGATGCGGTGCAGACAAATAAGGGCTGAGAAAAATTATTATGATGAAGAAGATGATCAACCACCAAAGAAAGTCTGAGGCCAAAGGTGAAATCACAAGTACAGGCGTCAAGTGCTGCAGTGAGTATAGTGATGATGTTGCCGCAAGAGTTCATGGCCTTAGAAGAAGAAGAAGTGTTTGCTGATGAAGAGAGTTCAGCACAGCTGATATTTGATGCACAACAAGCAGTGTTTGATAGGCCATATGAGTCTAAGCATCGGCATTTAAAAGCTTTATACCTTAAGGGATTCGTCAATGGGATGCCGATGGGAAATATGATGGTCGATGGAGATGCTGCAGTGAATATCATGCCGATCACCAGTGTTAGAAAGTTGGGAAAAACTGAAGATGACTTGATCGACACGAATATAATTCTGAAGGATTATGGTGGTCGTACTGCAGCAGCCAAGGGAGTCTTAAATGTGGAGCTCACGATCGGCAGTAAAACTTTGCCGGTTACTTTCTTTGTTATTGATGGTAAGGGTACCTATAGCCTTCTGTTGGGTCATGATTGGATATATGCCGATTGTTGTGTTCCATCAACAATGCACTAGTCTTTGGCCTAATGGATCGATGATCAAGTAGAAGTGATCCTGGCTGATGAAATCTTCAATGTCGCATCGGCCGATTTAGTTCCATGGCATGCGGATGATATGGAGTGTTTGTGTGGCTAGATTTGGGATGGAGACTATGTAAAGATTACTACCTAGGGCCTTGAAGTAGTGGATCAGTCAAATTCAAAACTGTTTCTCTGACAGGCACCCCAATGGAATTTGCAGAAGACGGAAAGTTAGGAAAGGGATTCATGTCGGCCGATGAACTACAAGAAGTTGATATAGGAGATTGTGAAAAACCAAGGCCGACATTTATCAGTAAGAGGTTAGATGAAGGTTTTAAAGTTGATTGATAAAATTATTAAAAGAATACCGGGATTGTTTTGCTTGGGATTATTCTGAAATGCCGATCCATCGTTAAGCATCAGCTACCCATCAAACCTGGATATCGACCTTATAAGCAACCATCAAGAAGAATTGATCCAAAGATTTATGATGATGTCAAAGCCAAGATTACCAAATTATATGACGCTAAGTTCATTAGGCCTTGTCGATATCTAGAGTGGGTTTCGAATATCGTGCCTATGTTCAAGAAGTGCGGGAAGTTGAGAGTTTGCATTGACTTTAGACCAGTGAATAGGGCTACACCAAAAGATGATTACCCAATGCCGATAGCAGATCTTTTGGTTGATGCAGCAGCAGGGCATAAGATTGTTAGTTTTATGGATGGTAATGCTGGTTATAATCAGATTTTTATGGCAGAAGAAGATATACCAAAAACTGCTTTTAGGTGTCCTAGAGCTCTTCGATTATATGAATGGGTCGTCATGACGTTTGGATTAAAGAATGCTAGAGCCATGTATCAGAGAGCCATGAATTATATTTTCCATAATCTAATTGGCAGGTTAGTTGAGATTTATAATGATGACGTGGTAGTCAAATCTAAAAGGGTAGAGGATCATATATTCAATTTGCAGAAACTACTTGAGAGGACTAGAAAGTATGGTTTGAAGATGAATCCAAAAAGTGTGTTTTTGGCATATCAGCTGGTCAGTTTTTGGGTTTCATTGTGCATGAGAGAGGGATTGAGATTGGGCCAAAGAGTATGAAGGCTATCAATGACATTGAACCGTCGATTAACATGATAGAGCTTCGGTTGTTAATTGGCAATGTAAATTTCATTAGAACATTTACATCAAACTTATCAGGGAGACTCGATGTGTTTACGCCGTTGTTGAAGCTGAAGACCAATCAGAAGTTTGTTTGGGAACCAGAACACTAGAAAGCCTTGGATGATATCAAGAAGTATTTGGTTTTGCCTCCTGTATTAGTACCACCAAGAAAAGGACGACCCTTCAGGCTTTATCTTGCGGCTGATAAGAAGTCGATTGGGTCAACTTTAATTCAAGAACAAGATGGCAAAGAAAGGGTTATATTCTACTTAAGCCGAAGATTGATTGACGCTGTAACCAGGTACACTAAGATTGAAAGATTATGTTTATGTCTGTATTTCTCATGTGTGAAGTTAAGGCATTATCTGTTATCGACTGAATGTGTGGTGGTTTGTAAAGTCAATGACATCAAATATATGCTATCGGCTCCTATTTTAAAAGGGAGAATTGGTAAGTGGACGCTGGCTCTAGCCAAATATGATCTTACATATGAATCTGCCAAAGCAGTCAAAGGTCAAGTTCTGGCAGATTTAGTTGTTGAGCATTGTGGATCCGAAGTGTTGATGGTAGAGCCGGTGCCATGGTTATTGTTTTTTGATGGTTTTGTTTGTAAGAATGGGTGTGGTATCGGGCTCGTGGTCATATCGCCTCGGGGGGGGGGGGGGGGCGGAGGTTTGAGTTCGCATTTGCTGTCGAGGTATCGACTAATAATCAGGTTGAGTATAGAGCTATGCTTAAGGGATTGCAAATATTCAAGGAAGCTGGAGTCGGTTATGTTGAAGTCATGGGAGATTCATTACTGGTGCTTGGGCAGCTGGCTGGAGAGTTTGAATGCAAAGATGATATTTTGAGAATGTTTATGCCGAGTGTCAGGAGGTGCTGCAACACTTCAAAACAGTAAGATTCAAGCATGTCCCAAGGGAACAAAATATGGAAGCAAATGACCTAGCGCAGAAGGCATCGGGCTATCAATTGAACACTAGTGGAGTTATTGTTGATATAGCTGATGTCGATGAACAAGATTGGAGATCCAAGATTGTCCAATACCTCCAGGATCCAGCTCAACAAACTCCTCGGAAGATTCGATATATGGCGTTGAGGTATGTTTTATTAGAAGGAAAACTTTATTATCGGATAGTTGATGGTGTATTGCTAAGGATTTTAAATCAAGAAGAAGCCAAAGTTGTTATGTGTGAAGTCCACGAAGGCATTTGTGGTACACATCAATCTGCCCCTAAGATGAGATGGTTGCTAAATAGAACTAGATATTATTGTGCTACCATGCTGGAAGATTGTTTCAAGTATTATAAGGGGTGTCACGATTGTCAGAAATTTGGAGCAATACAGAGAGCACCGACATCGGCTATGAATCCAATTATTAAGCCGTGGCCGTTTAGAGGATGGGGTATGGATATGATTGGCCAAATTTATCCAGCGTCTAGCAAGGGTCATAAATATATTTTGGCGGCTATGGATTACTTCACAAAGTTGGTTGAGGCAGTTCCTATGAAGAATGTTACAACTAATGATGTAATCAACTTTGTAAAGGAGCATATTATATATAGGTTTGGTGTGCCGTAGACTATTACGACTGATCAAGGTTCTATCTTTACTTCGGAAGAATTTCAAAACTTTGCCTATGGTATGGGTATCAAGCTGTTGAATTCATCACCTTATTATGCTCAAGCTGATGGACAAGCAGCGGCGTCCAACAAGAGTTTGATTAAGTTGATTAAGAGGAAAATAGATGAACAACCAAAGAAGTGGCATACTACATTGGCAGAATCATTATGGGCTTACAGGATGGCTTGTCATGGATCAATCAAGGTACCACCCTATCAGTGAGTGTATGGGCATGAGGCAGTTTTACCGTGGGAGATGAATCTGGGGTCAAGAAGAGTAGAGTTGCGAGATCAGCTATCAGCCGATGAGTATCGACATACAATGAATGATGAGTTAGAAGATGTCGTGCAACATTGGATGAAGGATCTGGAAAAGATTCAAGAAAATAAAGCTCGTGTGTCCAGGTTTTATAATAAAAAGGTGGTGCCTAAGACATTCTTAGAGGGGGATCTTGTCTGGAAGTTGATCATGCCCATCGGTTCTAGAGATAGTCGATTTAGAAAATGGTCGCCAACATGGGAAGGACCGTTCAAAGTAAGTCGATGCGCGTCGGGCAATGCATATTTTTTGCAAGGAATAGATGGAGAAGAGTTCGGAAGAGCGATTAATGGTAAATACTTGAAGAAATATCATCCGAGCATTTGGGTTGGCACATGAACTCGATTACTGGATCATGGCCAATGTGGGAAATTTTATCCGTGTGGATAGCCGATGGATGCTCATCGACTTGAGATGGCCGATATTGAGAATATCACCCTTAGCAGGAAAAATATTAACGCCATGGTCAAAAATAAGGATAATACATATTATAGAATATTCATCTAGTAACAATATTAAGAGTATTGCTCATAGAAGAAGTTATAGATAGCCATTGTTACAGGATGAAGATGGGTGAATTACTCGCAGGTAATCAGTTTCTGAAAAAACCTATTCTCCTATTACAACTAGAGGATGAAGATGTAATTATTATCCTCCCAAATACAAGAAAGGAGGTACATAGAGAGAGGAAAAATACATTAGCAGCTTCCTCTGCTTCCCTGAAAGAGAGTCATCGTCATCAGACATCACCCGCCGGACAAGGGGAAGAGAGTGCCACCCTGCCGATGCCATTCATGACACCTGTGCCTCCATCTAAAGGGAACTAGTAAGTTGATTTCTGAGCAAGGGTTGCTGTAGATTTTGGATTGAAAGGATCACTCTAGGGGCAGAAGAGGCAAAGAGTATTCGTCACAACACACTTAGCAGATTTGGAGATAGATGGTACTTTTCCATCAAGGCTCTCAAGAGAAGACCCATGGTTGAAAGTGTTAAACTGAGATGAGAAAAAGGAAGCTAGTAGAAGGGCCTATTTATAGGGTTTGAGCTTGGCCTTTGATGAATCTAAACGTTGCTTCATCAAGAGGAAGCGATAAGGTTTGAGAGGGAAGGATAAACAAAAGGATGGTAAAAAATAAAGACAGCAATCGGATCGATGTAGAAAAACAACAGGTTGCAATTAAAGAGCCACGAGTAGTTAGGAAGTATACTAAGAGACAAAGTATGATGAACGGATCGCTTACAGGTGGCTGCATCATGAAGTGGTAGGATGATAAAAGCGCGTGGTAAATAAGGAGATTAAATCCGGCGCACGAAGGATTTCGTACCTCGGACTCGAGGAGCATGTGTTGACACCGAATTTTGACCAGACCCAGTGGTCAGCAGTGCGAAGGCAAGAATCGGCTGGAGATTAGCGAAGCTCAGCGGCCGAAGGAAATAAAGTGGGCCCGATAGATTTATTTTATCTTTTTCTATTTTTAGTTCAAAGTTTGTTAGAAATAGATCGAGTCGATTTTGAGAGTCCTGACCGAATCGGGTTAGAACCCCTTCCATGGGGCTATAAATATGTAATAGGGTCTGTACAAAATAATAACACCTTCGTTCAATACAATTCGGCACATCGCCAACCTTTCCTACTCGACGAAATCCTCGTCTCGCGCGGGCTACATCGGCTCCGATCTCGACGAGAGACTTGGATTAGTCAACCTCGGTAATTCTATCAATCTCAACTAGAACTTTCTCATTTATTTGATATTCTAGTTGTTATCGTTAGGATTGGTAGTTATCCGGTAATTAGATCTTTATTGTGTTTATTCTATCGACTTCCGATTGCAATACTGTCTTGGCTGAGCCCAATCTATTGCAATTTTTAGGAGGTTTTATGAGTATAGTTTAGATCTTTTACTCGAGTCACCCTATTGATTTTATCTATAAATAGCTTGAATCTAGCTCTATTTACCGTGTTTGAACACTGTCTCGATTAGGTTTGATATGTTCGAATCAGCAAGGCTGCATCAATGTTGATCTCTTGTTGGGTTGATAAGGCTAGGTTCGAGTCGTTTATAGGTAGAGTCAATAGAGTTCTATCGGGACGTTTAGCCGATAGATTATCATAGTTTGATCGACTTTCGGTTTATGATTGATTTCTTACATATTTTGTTAGTCGATTGCCCACTTATTAAAATAAGTTAGATCAGTGATTTAAGGCATATTTGCAATACCAGCTATGAGATCTATCCACTTAGCACCTATCAATAGGCAGAGTTCTATACATGATTACTGTACTTCCATCGACTCTGGCCTATCAACTTCACTTCATCAACAGAGCATGTTTTAGCATATCTATCATAAGTCCATCGACTCTGTTCTTTTAGTTCGATTCCTATCGGCACCATTTATGCTTTATTTTATAATAATTTATAGAGTTGCCGATAAGTCGATACGAATCAGCCGATTAGTTTATTTTAATATTATTTGCTGTTTATAGCCATCGGCTGGTTTTCACTAATGGTGATCATCGGCTTTCTTCAACGGCCTGTCCTAGACCGGTGATTCGTGAAATCTGAATGTTTGTTTTCTTTGTCGATTTGTAGGGAAAATCGACTAGCCCCAGTTTCCGTATTGAGCCTGCACTGGAGCTAAGAAGATCTCCCAGGTCACGCGTGTCATTTTTGCGTCAACACTAGCATGACCAATAAAAGATTCATAAGCATCATTAGCACTAGTCACACTAAAAGAGCAAGCAAGATCAAGAGAGCCAACATCATCAATCATCACATTAGGCACACTAGTAGAGCAACCTATCAAATCATCACTAGTAGAATCAAGGCACTCACTAGAATTAGGCACATCCACATAATCATCATCATCATATGCATGATCATCGGTAAAGGTATTGGCCAAGTCCATAAGTGTGTCCATCAACTCATCCGGAATCATGGCATTTAGGTAGCTTCTCAAGCGATCCTTCCATGAGCCATGACCCGGCCCCGAATGGGATGATATCCCAACTTATTACGGTCACTACTCAAGGCGGTTGAGACCAATGATGAGAACTTGGCTCTGATACAACTTGAAAGGATCGAGTGACCAAGAGGGGGGGGTGAATCGGGAACTCAAACTATGTACCTATTTAGCCGAATAGAAAAACCGACCATTCAATACAACTCCTACATAATTCTAGTGGTGATCACACTAACAAGATAATCCTATGAAAGGAAAAAAAACCTAAGCATACTAGTGGATCACACACGAGACACACAACTCCTATGAGAGCTAGTAATCAAAGAACACGCAGAAGCACACAACAAGCTAGCAAAGGAGCCTACTTATGCAAAGCTACTAGTTCATCAAGTACAAGATAAGCATGCAAGCATGAGTCGCACAATACATACAAGGGAGAGTAATCAAGCCAATGCAACTCCTACATATGCTAGTGATCAAGTGAAAGCTAAGCACAACTAGCAAGTAGAGAAGCCTATTCATGCAAATGTACAAGTAATCAACTAGATAAAGGTAAGCATACAAGCATGAATAACATGGTATGTAAATGCAAAAAGTAATGTATAAAAGTAAGGAGTAGAGTAAGAGATGGCTCGTGATTTTTTCCCGTGGTCTCGGAAGGATGGCACCTTCCCCTACTCCTCGTTGGACCACTCCCGCCGGAGTCCCGGTCCCTCCCGCCACCAATGTGGAGTTCTCGCCCACGAGCCCGCCATCACTCCCAAAGTGAAGACACGGTGCACGTCACCGCTGCTACCAAAGCACAAGCTCTCCTCCCTCGAGAACTTGTCGGACTCCCCGAGCCGACACGGGCGCTCACTATTGATGCCCCTTTCACTGGCGGGCTCAAACCGTGTACAAACGTGTGACGGCCTTCACAACCGATCACGATAGGCTCGATCACCGACACCTAACCGATCTAGGTCTCACCATAGACTAAGAGTAACAACCTAGATCACACCCTCCAGGACACCCTAGCCTTAGATGTGCATCAATGCTCAAGTTACTCTCACTAGCACTCTTAAGATATGTAATATCTCCCCCTAGTGCTCTCCTTTTTTCCTCTTGGCTCTCACCAAATGCTCCAAGCAATTCCACTGGCCAAGAGTGGTCTCTAAGACCCCAGCAACAAAGTTATATAGGCTTCTAAACTCAAACTAGCAGTTGCTCCACGAAATCAACATTCTGGGCATACTGACCGGACAGTCGGGTTTCTGCCTGACCGGACCGTCCGGTCACTGCAGTCTTTAGCTCCAATAGCTCTACCCCTCTGCTGACTTCTACTGATCGGACCGTACGGTCAGTTGACTGAACCGTCCGATCCGTTTCTCTCTCCATTACAAAAACATTTCCAGAGCGCTGCTTCCTCTCTATCATGTGCAAGTCCCCAGACTGGACCGTCCGATCTCTTTAGACTTCAGCACAGACAGATTTCCCCCTGAGACTCTTCTCTGGATCTCTTGTCCTTCTAGTGACCATACAGTCCGGTCTCCATTGACCCCTCTGTCCGGTCACTGTGTCCAGAAGCTGAAACTTCTCGTCCTCGCTTGACTTCGTTTCCCGGCATCTCTGTACAGCTCCTTGGCTTCTCTACTGTCACCTAGTGCATGTGATTTCACTGAGCATCCATGCACATCACCGACTAGACATGACCTAAGAGAAATGACCTAGACCCCCTTGATAGTCCTTTTTTTGCCTATGAACTCAAAGCCCTAACAACTAGACAAGTGTTCCCAACACTTGCTCCATAGCTTGTCCTTAGCTTTGATCCATCTTCATCAACTCTTGGACTCCATCAAGCTCATCAAGCCTCCATGCTTATGGTCATTGTCATCCATCGTCAAGGCAACCATCAACAATCATCATAGAGTAGAAAAGGTTTGCTACACGAACAATATTCATGTAGATATTAGTCACATTTCATGTTTGTCATTCATCACCAAAAAATTCATACCTTGGGGTGACCTCAATGGTCATGATCCTTACACTCGGTCTTGGAGGGGCGGGACGTTACACTCAGCACAACCCGTCATGCCGTGTTAGGTCATGCCCAGAGCGGGCCTATGTGGAGGCAGGCCAGGCCTCCCCAAGTATACTGAAAACTCTCTCTCTCTCTCTCTCTCTCTCTCTCTCTCTCTCTCTCTCAGTTGCCGCACAACAACACAGAACAAATTAGTGGAGGTCGTGGGTTAGATGGAAACAAAAGTATAATATGAAGGGAGTAATTTTTTTTTGAAAACATAGGAGAGCTATGCTTCTTTGTATTAGAGTGTTATGGGCCAGGCCGGCCCAGAGGCAGCAGGCCGGCGTGCCCAATCTGTGGCCGGCAGGGCCGGTGCGCCAGAGGGGAGGAGCCCTGCTCCCCTTTCCAAAAGTGGCTAGAGTTAGGGATTGATATAAAAGGAGAGATTAATTAGAATATTTAGGAAGTTTAAATTGTTAGGAAAGAAAAGATTACAATTCGATTAGGATTCCATATTAGGTTTGCTTGAGACTCAAGAAAAGACCCTCATATATATGGGCAATTGTAATTGATCTCTCTAAGAAATTAGAAGGGATTTTCCCATCTACTCTCCTGCCCTGCGCCTCCCCTTCCTCTCATGCCCCCTCCCTGCCCTAGTCGCCGCCACCACCTCCACATGCCGCCGCCGACGACCAGCCGGGTCGCCGGCCTCCTCCCTCACATCACCTTATTCTCATACGGGGGCCAAGTATGACAGGTGTAGACATAGTTCTTTACACTTATGAAAAACACACACAAAGACCTGACCAAACACAAAGCGACCAACTAACCCAAGGTGCCCTCTCCAAGACCCAAAGCCAGCAGCTTCTTTGCGCCGGCCATGAACCAAAGGCTCTATTTGTCTTTGACCTCCCTCATGATAGTATTCACTGAAGAAGCAGCGCCATCAAATACACAAGCATTCAGGGGTTTCCAAATGATCTAGGCTCCTAAAATAATTATAGAATTCACACCTTTCCTGTCTTCCTTCTTGATCTTCATCATTGTCTCACGTCACCATTCTGCAAAGCTAATCTCCCGACACCGAGGAGCCGAAGGGAGTAATAATTCACTACTAGCACACTGGTTGCATGTTTGTCCATGGAGTCTAAGTTAGCAACCTTTAAGTGATTTTTGTTCGGTAATCTATGTATCTGATTCGATTGCAAAGGGCGAACTGGTTGTGGGCAACTAGATTTAGATACCTACGAGCGCAAAGTAGTTAAAAGGGTAAAGGTCTATTCCTTCCACGAACTGATTGTTAGCTCTGTGGTTAAGTAATGATTCACATGACAGTAAAAAAATATTCTTAAATATTTTTTAAGGAGACTATTTTGTTATGCATCAAACTGTGATGGATTTGAATTCATCACCAGATTATCATTGATCCCTGACGGTTCAATATTTAGATTGTGACGGATTTGAGGATTCCGTCATAAAGTATGGGCCGGTTAAGCCTAGTATTATTAATTCTTGATGGAAAATTGATAATCGTCACAGATAGACTATATTCATGACATTTTCTAAATACGTCACCAAAAATCCGTCATGGATCACAGGATTTCTTGTAGTTTCTTAACCGTTTGCATCATTAATCTACTTCTTTGCTTATCTGTCCATATGCATTAGATTAGCAACCGTATCGAGTTACCCTCTATACTTAAGAGTGATATGGTTTTATATAATCCTGAACCTAAAGTTGTTATTTGCTCGATGCATACTGATGAGCAGATTTCTATTCATGTCTTATTTTCATTTTTATACCATATTAATTTACTTTATATCTGACATAAAAAATATTTTGATGCATTGATAGAGTATTCAGGCAGAGGAAGTATACCAGGCCTCATGTTGTTGAGATAACATTATGTCTAGACATACAACTGTCATACCCATTTACATATTCATATAGTTTCTCTATGAAATAACATAAACGGATTATACTAAATTTTTAATTTAGATATCTCTAAAATTTGAATTTAGAGAGCAAAATTTTAATTTATATACATCTAAATTTTGAATTTACAAATAAAGTTGGCATATCCATTTTGTGAGTAAAGTCTGTTTTGTTTATTAGTGGTTATACAATATTGTAACAGAAAAACTAAATGGGTACATCCAACCAAAACAAAGCAAACGAAAGCGCGGTCGCGCGTGTTTTCTAGTGTTACCGAGACCATTGGCTAGGCACGAGATATTTTCTACCCTCCCCTCACATTTAGTGACTATTGTCAGGTCACTGGTATTAGTACTTGAGTTATGTTGGTTTCACTGGCACATGCTAGTTTCCTTACGAAAGATATTCTACCTCCTTCAGAACACTAAGGTAATCTGATTGTTGATTGCTCCGATATCTATTATGTAAATGTGAACAAATTCCTGTTCCAACTGGCCTCTTTGAATAGAATCTTGTGTCTTCATAGTTTGAGAATACTGTTGCTGTGTGTTTCATCTGCTATAATTTTATCTCATTTGATAAAATGCAGTATTGATATCAAATACCTTGCTTTTATGATTTTATTCTATACACTTTTGGGGTGCGTTTATGTCTATTGCCACTATGACCATTAGCAATATTTAGAGCTTATGAGTAATTTTATGGTGTGGTAGAGATATAATTGTGTTCTTTAAGATCTTTTGGTAATTTTTGAAACTGGTTGCTCTGAGCTTGGGTGACAACTCTTATCAGTTGTCGGATTGGTCACCTAAGAGATAACGACTAGTTTATTCATGAACTCTAAGTGTTAAATAATCATTTTAGAGAAAATAAAAAAAATGTATATATTTGTCCAGTGTTGTGCAGCACTCGGCAAAAAGCACTCTTTACCGAGTGCCCTAGTGCATACACTCCGGAAAACATTGTTTGCCGAGTACGTCACGGAGACACTGACACTCCTGGCTGAATGGGGTCAAATTTGAATTGAATTCAAACAATTTGAATCTCATTTGAACTACAAGTCCTACAATTATAATAGAACTTAACCCCACTAAAAATATATGTTGACCACCATGGCTAACTAGAATTTTGTGGATTTTATCAGAATTTTATTCCTTCATTTAATGGTATAAATAAATGCCTAAAATCTCAAAAACAACCCTCATTGCAAAAATTCATATTCAAATTTGAATGGGAACCATTGACCAGTGGTATTTTTATAAAATCAAACACTTCTTGTGGGGCTTGCCCATATTTTTGGTTTACTTTGATCGGTTCCCAATAAAACCCCATGAAAATACTAAGCACTGGGAGGTTATAGGAATTTGAAATAAAGAGAAAACAAATTAGACTCCGTGGGACCCACCTATCGGCGACCTCAAACAAACACATCGGCTGCCACCCGCCTCGCTCGACTGCCCGTACACCGTGTGGGTGCCGGCAACCGGGCGGACGCCGTCCACGTGGATCGACGCCCCCACCTGTGTCCCGACATCCCTCTTGCCTCCCCTCCTAGTCTAAACGCCGCTCTCATTTCTCTCTCTCTACTCTCCTCCAACCGAAGCCGCTGCCATGAACGCATGGAGCTGAGCTCCATCGCTTGGCTGCTGCCTCGCCTTCCCGTCCTAGCCGTTGACCACCGCGGGTCCGCCGAGGTTCCCTGCCACCATCTCCAAGACGGCATTGCTCAAAGCTCCGCCGACCACCACGAAACGCCGACTTCGTCTCCGCCTCCAAGCTCCTCTCCTCTAGCCCGCACTCTCTGCTCAGGTGAGCTCTGCTCAATTCCTCTCCCCTACCAAACCTAGGGCACCCGGCGCCTCCACTCGGCCTCACTCGGCTCGAGTTAGTGCAGGGCTGCCGCCGGAACACCGTCGCCCACCCGCCACCTTCAGCCACAGCCTAAGTGGCCCAAGCCCCGGTGAGCAACTTGCCCATGCCGGCACGCCGCATAACCGCCGCCACCCGCCAGTCACATATACGCTTAATGCGGGCCCCGCCATCGCCCCGGCCACCCGCCCCGCCCCCGCCATCGCGCATGGCCAGAGCTGCCGTGCGCGCGCTCGGCTCGGTCGAGTTGGCCAATAGGCCAAGCAGGCCGCTGGGCCACACATGGCCTTCGGGCCCCGACACCGCTCAGGCCAGATCCGGCCTGGCAAAAACCCTGCCGGCCTCATCTACTGGGCCAAGTGGCCGATCTGGCTCATGAAGCCAAAAAATGAATTTTTTTTATTTAGTTTTATTCTAGAAAATTGATTAAATTTCATAAATAGATAATAAAATATTTATTGCAAATTTAGGGGCAAGATAAATTTTATAGATCTTCTCTGGACATGTACTATTTAATAAAAATACTAAATTCCCTGGCGTGTCAGTATTTTTACCGGCACTAAATGAAATGGCAAAAACACTAATAAATTCATTTATAAATATATGTGTCTGGTAAATTCCTGAGACTTGGTGTAAATTCATGTTTTGACATATTGGATGTCCCTGCAAAGTCACATCTCACCATTCCCTGTATGTTTGTCATAATTAATTAATTAACCTTTTGCCTTGATTAATTTATTCGAAATTTATGGCTCATTGCATGTAAGTACAAATTGGCCAATAATTCACTCCTGGCATGTTTTATTTACTGTAAATTACCCATATGCAAGTGACCTCCAGAACCATGCTAAAATAGTATTTCCTTCTAAAGCTCGATAATTCCGTAAACTCAATAGAGGCTGGTTAGCATTTTAACGAACGACACCCCCGTTCATTTCTGCATGCAATATCGTTATATTAACATATTTATTGAGGAAGTGCCTTGAAATTAAACCTTATCCTCATGCCTCGCATCATCTGCATCATGTAGGTCACAAGGTGAATCACGTGCAAGCGGGACAGGAGCAGGAGGCAGAAGGACCGGGTGGTTCTTCAGCTGACCAGGAGCAGAACCAAGGCAAGCCCCGGTGCATCTCACCAAATTTTCTGCTTTTTATCTTATCACTAGTTAGGGATGTAGACTTGTCTATGCATTAGGTTTACAGGAGTTGTTTGAAAACCTAGAATTGCAGTAGGTTCCCTTTATCCGATGATAGCCTCAGGACGGTAGTCGCTCTGCTTTATTTAGGATGACTATTCGTCGAGTGGTATGGAGACCACTCGTAGACCAGGAAATATTATCACTACGGAATCATGTCGGATAAAGGAAAGTTTGGATGGGATAACAATGAAGATCGAGCGGGCAACTAGGTGGAAAGGGAAGGATAGCTTGTCTTCAAGGAGGTAGCCCCGTCCGAGTCACCTAAGGCTACGCCTCGTATCCGGCCCATGGAATCAAGTTTGAACGTAATGTTTGCATGCTGGAGATATGGGCCTAGTAAACTGATGTAGCTACGACTACTGCTTGGTCGGAAGATATCCTACTCCCTTGTTTGGTGGAACTACGGCTGAGAGGAAGGAGCAATCCACCCACGGATGGCGGTACGGGACGCATCGCGCTAGGGGATCCTTCTCGGGGGAGTCAGGCCTGGAAGACTTTGTGATACCGTAAGCGAAAGGTTGCTCCATGCGGCTTCCATGAAGCACGTATGGATCGTGCAAGTAGGTTTCTCCTGTAGGATGTAAATCGATTCGAGTCGCTGCCCCTTACAGTAATGAGTATCACTTGATCGCTGCTCCGGAACAGTGTCAGAAGCCATTAATATGATGAATGGGTTCAATACTGCTGTATGGAATTGTTCTAATTGTATTGCAACCATGATTGTTGTAGTTTTAGTGCAAAATAAATTTATTATTCTGCTTGATAACTCAATTTGATGCTAAAACTTGAAAAATAAAGATCCACTCTTAGGCTGGCTTTTTGGCAACATAAATCCTACCCTTAGCCTGTGCATGTCTAGGAGTCGGTTGTAGATGGCTATTTTAATAACTTAGTCTTGCTGAGTAAATTAGTTGCTCAGGACGTAGCTCTATGTGGTTTTCAGATGACCAGGGTGGAGTCTGCCACTACGATAGGAGGTTCCACTGGGAAGGCCAGCGCCCTGACTGCTGGAATATCGAATGGGAGCTGTGCACCGACAACAAGGAGGATTAAGATGTTGATTGCCGGTATGATGTTCGGGCAAACACCTACAAGGTCGGATGTTCTATGTAAATCGCCGTGAGAGGGCGACTATACCTTACTTATTCCGTCGGACCATTTTATTCCTATTGAACTATTCGCTTCCGCACTTTTAAAAACTCTGGTTTGTAACTTAAATTCAGATTTATGTAAAACTTTGTACTCTATCTGGTTCTTGTTGCAAGCTATTTAATTATGTCATGTATTGTACTATTGGGCGTCACTGTGCGTGTCGTCACCCGAGAAAGATCCTGGAACGGAGTCATCTCCGTGGTAAGGTAGTTCTGTTACAGACACTTGGCAAAGTTTTAACGGGTGTCACCGATCGTGACAGGGTTGAACTTTGCCGAGAGATGGAGGTGGACACTCGGCAAAATTCTGATGTTTGCCAAGTGCTTTTGAGATCTTTGCCGAGTGTGTCCTTCGCAGCACTAGGCAAAATATCACTTTTCCCTAGTGTTGCTATTTTGCTTAGTGCATCAGCTGTTACAATAGACAAAGAATATGTTTGTCAAGTGTATGAGAAAATGCCCTTGGTAAAGTGTCACACTCGGCAAACCTGCCGTTTTCAGTAGTGCAGGATATGTCTGCTTGAATCTCTACTACTTATTAATTTAGTTAAGGTCGTCATTGGTGTTGCTTTAGTTTAGTGTTGGTTTACGTTTATAGTGTGCATATACGGTGTTACAGGTTGGAGCCACCTAATCATATCACATACCAACTCTTAATCAGAGATAGAAGCGTCTTTATCTGGCCCGTCTAAATGCATGTAGGATTCCGATCAGAACTCTCAGTGTGGTTTCCCTCGCCCCTATAACGTCGAGTCAAGAGGGCAACATCGTCGAGGCTATCCAGTGGCATATATAGAAAGATGTGGATCTTTGTCTCGTGTTGGTTGCAGCCACCTGTGAGAGGGCGACGGGTAAAAGCCATTGTCTCTCACGAACCATACTGTTAGGCTACTTTATTCCCCCGCAAGTTGAAGCTCAGTTTTTTAAGGGCACATGCATACGCCCTAGCTTTGCTCGATCTGCGTCAACAACACCTGTGAGAGGGCGACGGCAAGGCTATCCAGCTTATGTGCAATCAGTTCGCTTTGAAACAAATATGCATTGTTGACTTGACAACCTGTGTGCATGTTCTTGTGAAGCTTATGTCATGTCCACCAAAAAACGATCAATTTATTTTGTGTAATCAATAATAATTGCTCTGATTTGCATCTATAGTTTTATTTCACGCATTATAAAAGTAATAAGAAGCAGGTGCTATATATAATTCCAACTAGCAAAGTGCCGATTTGTTGATGAATCGTTAAAAGGATTTTTATAATTTAGAATTATGTCATCAACAAGAAGGTCAGTTTTCTATTTATAGGAATATAGATATAAAGAACGCAAATGATCTTTATATAAAATAGCTAATTAAATTGGTATGAAATGTATAAGATACTTATGCAATTATAAGAAAATAGAAAACATTCTTTAAAAAATAATTGTAAAACACGTGTAATCTCGTCTTTCACCTTCGCATTGATCTTGCGCACCCGTGTCGTCCCCACCTCTGAGCCACGTCATCGTGTGCATGCCTCGCGTAGCGTCGTCCGAGCCTTGTTGTCCTCGCCAATGTCGATGAAGGAGGCGGAAGAGGAACCGGGCCGGCGAACGTCACGACCGCCTCGATGTCACGGGGAGCCATCGACGCGTCGCGGCAACGGATGCGGTGGCAGTGGGGCCATGCCCGCGCCATCGTCATTCAACCCATCATTCATGATGTGCCACGCGGCACACCCCGACCGCCACGTTGTCTTCTTCTCCGTGGAGTCGCTATCGGGGAGCAGGAAGGACAGAAAGCGGGACATTCTCATTCAACACGAAGCGGCTGGAGTGGACGTGCCATGGCGCTTGGCTGCTGCCGTTTGCGGGTCAGGTGCACTACAACATCGAGCTGGACGCGTGGATGCCACCGGAGAAGAGGTAGGCCCAAGCGCCGGCATGAAAGGCGTGCACCGCGCCTTCCACGCCGGTAGGGGTGGCGTGCGAGGACAGGAGGCGTCGCACGGAGCTCACGTTGGGGACAACAACCGGTTACTCTGACGACGACGCCTCATGCTGGGAGCCATCAGTGGTGGTGGAGCGAAATCACTATGGGAACCAGGTGGTTTTTCGTGTGCCCAGGGCATACGGCAAAACACGAAATACCCACGACAAAGTCTTTGTCGTGGGCTGCACACGACATCTCTCACACGATAAAAAAGGTCATCGACAAAGCCGGCTTTGTCGTGTGCCTTATATCTTTTTTTACAATCTTATAAAAATATAATCTATCACTTTGTTCCATTTTTATAATTATAAATTATTTCTAATTTGAATTTATAGAGTCATGTTACTTTTTACATTTTCTTTATTAATTTTTATTTTAATAGCCTTAATGACTTTTGCGATGCAATTGGTATATATGCAGAAATCATATACACATGTGAGTATAATTTTTTGTTAAAATTTTAAAAAAAAACTTACTTTTGTTTAGGTTCATTACACATAGACTATGACTATATGTTTCCATAATATAGTAGTCATATAGTCTTATTTCAGAACATATTTTTTGTAAAATCATTAAAAAAAAAAGCAAACAAAAATACAAATTGGTTGGAATTGTCATTAAACAGTTACATGACAAGTTTGAGTTCAAAATTTAATATATTTTTTAAATTAAAAATGACCAAAATAATTGAAAAGTGGTCTTTGCCGAGTGTTACCAAAACAACACTCGGCAAAGACATCCATTTGCCGGGTATCATCAAAATACACACGTTAAAGACCTCCCTTTGTCCAGTGCCAGCCAAAATACACTCGGCAAACACTTTGCCGAGTATAATTTTTTTTACACTCAGCAAAGAGCCGGTTTGTTGAGTGCTCGATAGGATGCACTCGGCAAAAGGAGGATTTCCAATAGTGAATCCTTTTTTTTATAGATTGACTTGACTTGTATAAAATTTGGAAAGTGATCAGTTTCTTTTCTTAATTATTTTCTTAATTTACATAGATAACAGACTCGGATGACATTTAATAATTTGAAAACTAACCTGTTCTTTTTTTCTTTTCTTGATTCTTGATTGGCTTACGCAAGGAAAGGCAGCATAACACAGGGGCCGGGCGGACGACACCACCTAAATTAATAAAGGGGTATAGATATGGATCAAAATAATGAAAAAAAATACTAGGCGTGCATGAGCACAAACAATCCATGCCATCTCGACTCCTTAATAAGAAAGCTGGGATGGCGGCATCTCTTTCTAACCTGAATTTTGTGATGTCGCACGAGTTATATTGCTTATGATATTAACTTTTGTTTTCGTACATTGATGTCGTAGGATTCTGTTGTGTTATCTTAGGATTCTGATTCACGATGTATTGTAAGCTTTCAAGACTTCCCGATTGTTGGCATGCATGAAGCTTTTCCATCCAAACAAACATATGAGAGAGAGAGAGAGAGAGAGAGAGAGAGAGAGAGAGAGTTGTTTTCACCATAGTTCAAAGCAACATGCTTTTGCCTATCAACCCAAACTTAGAAGCATCCCGGTCGAGTTCTTCTTGAAGGCTGACGTCTAGGTCTATGAGGTGAAGGTACCCAATTATTATTTTTATCTCTAATGCCACGCTTTGCTCCAAGAATATTGTTCTAATCTTTTTACAATGGCATCGAAGAGATTACGAATTTCATAGTATAAAATGGACTACAAATTCAACCTTCTCAACACCAAGAGTAAAACAGTCTTTTTATGCTTCAATTATGTGAAGACTAACTAAAATAAGTCAACCCTGTCATGAAAGAAAAAAAATTGTATTCGAATATTATACATGCGATAATCATTACAGACACTTTGCTAGATATATATATATATATAATGAATCTTGCTGCTGCAGACGGGCATGGCGACAGCGCTGGACACGCTGTGCGGCCAGGCGTTCGGCGCGGGGCAGCACCACCTGCTGGGCGTCTACACGCAGCGCGCGATGCTGGTGATCGCGGTCGCCTGCGCCCCCATCTCCCTCGTCTGGGCCAACGCCAGCCGCATTCTGGCCTGCCACGGCCAAGACCCAGCCGTGGCCGCGGAGGCCGGCGTCTACGCGCGGTGGCTCGTCCCCTCCGTGTTTCTCAGCGTGCCGCTGCAGTGCCAGGCGTGCGGTTCCTGCACACGCAGGGCCTCGTCCTGCCCGTCGCCGCCAGCTCCGGGCTCGCCGCGCTCTGCCACGTGGCCGCGTGCTGGGCGCTCGTGCACGGCGCCGGCTTGGGGAGCAGGGGCGCCGCGCTCGGGAACGCCGTCTCGTACTCCGTGAACTTGCTGGTGCTGGCCGTGTACGTCAGGGTGTCCGGCGCATGCGACCGCACGTGGAACGGGTTCTCCGCTCCGTCGAGGAGTTCAAGGAGCTGCGGCTGTTCGCCGCTCTAGCTGTGCCGTCGGCCTTGATGATCTTGTAACATCAGTGATCTTCGGCTCTTCTTTATTTAGCTCACACCTGGTGGGTGACAGACAACTACTCAGTTTTCACAGAACAGAAACAACGTGCTTTGCTTCCTTCTTGCAGCTTGGAGTTTTGGGCTTTCGACGAAATCATTGTGCTGGTGTCTGGTCTTCTGCCGAATATAATCCTCAGCTTGGGACCTCAGTGCTGTCAATTTGGTATATATAACCACACGTACGTTAAGCTTGACAGAACAAACTCTTTGGTCTATTTATAGCTAACCCAAGTGTTCAATTATTCTGCAGCGGCCTTAGCCCTTAACACTTCGATTCTCCTCTTCATGATACCATTGGGACTTAGTTATTCTGTTAGGTGACTGTCTGCTTCTCCACAGCAAAATACGATTACGATCACCCTATACAAGCATTATTTCGTCATTTTGATATGATTTTCTTTGTTCCGCTCCTTCTCCAGCACGCGTGTTTCGAATGAACATGGTGCTGGGCAGCATCAGGCAGCGAAGTTGGCTATGAGGGTATAGTCATGTGCATGGCCTTAACTTCAGGATTCGTTCTGACCTTGGCCATGACCCTGCTACGCCATGTTTGGGGACACTTGTACAGCAAACACGACCAGGAGGTTGTGTCATACTATGCTAAAATGCTGCCGGTTCTTGGGATATCTTTCTTCGTAGACGGCCTTCACGCTTCTCTCTCTGGTCAGGTGGTCGGCCAAATCTGATACTAAATAAACCTTCACGGGTAGTTTTCAGGAATCAGACTAATCATCTTGTGTGTTTCAACTTTCCAGGCGTGCTTACAGGCTGCGGCAAGCAAAAGATCGGTGCAGCCATTAATCTTGGCGCGTTCTACTTGGCAGGCATCCCGATGGCTCTGTTGCTTGGGTTTGTCTTCCACATGTTCAATATCTTCAAACTTCGCACACCAACTTCTTTAAACTCAGATAATGACACTACAGCACTGAGGGTCATCTATCACATTTTGGCAGAATGATGTAAGAGAATTTTTGTCTGAGATGAACCCAATTTTTGTGGCACGGTTTCATGGTTCAAAATGGAATAATAGTGAATGCTAAACTTTTTTTTTTCAAACGACAACATCCAAAACTTAGCACCCCCAACCCCCCCCCCCCCCAAAAAAAAAAAAACTTCTAGATCAGGGTCGCCCCATGTGACCCTTACACAGAGTCATGAGTTTATCAAGATTTGAACGCATTTCCTTCCCCACACATGCATAATCCCTAGCTATCATCACACCTATACTTCATTGCAAATAGCAACGTAATAGAGATTTTGTTTACACATGTTGGTCCAAATTTTAGTTGACTGGATTGTTTACTTGAATTTTAAATTCAAATCTTTATATCTCGTAAACAGCTACAATGTTCACATGAAAGTTTCTTCATCCCACTAAATACGAATATTTTATAACAAATTGAATCTTACTGCAAACTCACGGCTTGATGTACTGGGAACCATACAAAATACTATATCTCATAGATTTTATTTCAAACTCTGGAAGTAAATTATCACGAATGCTCCCAAATATTGAGTCATATCTTAGAGAGTTCTTAACATGAACCATTAAAGAAAAAACAGTCTTGTATTGTTCCAAAAAAAAATCCATGATTGATAGATGACACTAAGGGAAATCTGCACTTTGCCGAGTGCCCGAAGCATTCGGCAAAGGCCAGAAAACACTCGGCAAAGGCTTTGCCGAGTACCAACACTTAGCAAAGAGCACTCGGCCAAAAAGGTTCCGGCAAAGTACTCTTTGCCGAGTGCTAGAATGAAGACACTCGGTAAAGTATTTCATCTTTGCTGAGTGCTGGAATAAAGACACTTGGCAAAGATGGAGCACTTTGCCGTGTGCTGGAATCAAGACACTCGGCAAAGATGGAATTCTTTGCCGAGTGTCTTGTTAATTGCACTCGGTAAAGGCTATTTTCATATTTAAAAAAAGAGATAATTAGCTTAACTACTAACGGGAAAACATAAGCATTAGCAAACTCTTGAAACCAAAAATTATTTGATTAACCAGAATGGCATGTACTGGTGGTGTCTCAAATTCAGATGAAAAGTTGGTCTACAAAACATGTGTTACCTAATTTGAGCTACTGTAAGTTAACATAATTTACTACTGAGTACCGTATTATGAACCAAGGCTGACTAAATATAAAATCATATGAAGACTGCTACCTTCCCGAGCTTAGATTCTGCATCTTGCTGCCACCTCCACGTCGCAGTCTTCATATGACAGGCAGCTGCGCAAGTGCGTGATCCGAAGGCGGAGCGGGTCGCAGGCCGCCACCTCCACGCTGGCAGTGCTCGCGTGCCGAGTGGAAGAGGAGGCGCGCCGGGATTGGAGCGTTGGGGGCGGGGGTGGCGCCGGGCGCATCCGGCCCGAGGGTGGAGGCCGGGCAGCGGGGGCTACGAGTCGGGGGTGGCGACAGCGAGGGTGCCGTGGATGAGGGAGGTGGGTGGCGAGAAGGTGGGGAGGTCGGCGGTGGAGGTCGAGGTGCGGTGGGCAGAGGGAGCGGCGAGGAGGTCAGGGCGCGGGCAAGGGCGGCGGTGCAGTGGGCGGCATGCGGGGCGGGCTAGGGCGACAAGCATAGTGGGAGGCGTGCGGGACAGCGGCGCAGGTGGGAGGCGTGCGGGGAAAGTTTTCCTCAGATCTGTTTGAGAGGCTCGCGGTTGAGAGAGTCAACAGCTAAGTCCCGAGAGGCTTCTCAGATCTGTTTGCCGAGTGTCCGGGAATTGGCACTCGGCAAACATAACCTTTGCCGAGTGTCTTAACAAGACACTCGGCAAATACAACCTTTGCCGAGTGTCTTAATAATACACTCGGCAAAGATTGTTTCTATATTTTATAAAAAAAATAGAAATATGAAATACTAGTTTCAAAAAATAACAAAACTTCTATAAAACATGATTTATATTATTCATTGCATATATAAAAAGATTTGAAGTCATATTTAAATTCAATTTTTCAAATATACTTTAAAGTTTGATAACTCATTCTCAATTCTATGTGTATTGTTCTGAGATTCTTCAATTTGTACGCAACGTACTTGACAACTTTTACGAAATCATCTCTACCTTTTGTCACAACCTCTATATATGAAATCATGTTTTCATGACAATTATCGTATTTTTCTAACTTTGTTACCTTTTTATAAAATTAAAATAACATTCGAGCACATGTAAATGGTGATATTTCATGTACAAATTTTGTAAACTTTCCTTTCGTTTCCTCGATACAACTTCACATTAGACTCACTAACATTAATATCAATTTTGTATTCACTTTATTCCACTATTTGAAACACTTCTATTTCAAATTTGATTTTTTATGAGAAAATACAATTAATAAATAAACTAAATAAATATAGCAAAAGGATCAAGAAATATACTAAACTTGGCAATAATGTACCAGTAGTTGTCTATGGGCACTAGAAAAAAATGGTGGTCAAAAACTGAAAAAAAAATATTATTTTACCGAGTGCCAAAAATAACACACTCAGCAAAGAGTTCTTTGCTGAGGGCCATAAATTGGCACTCGGCAAACCCCCATATTTGCCGAGTGTATTTATTTTGCCGAGTGCCCGATTAAAAACACTCGGCAAAGAATGCGACACTCGACAAACGGCGAGTTTCCCGTAGTGTGAAGTCTCTCCAATATATAAGTAGTATAAAATTACTCCTCAAAATTATAAGATGAAATTTGAAAACTTAAAGTTGCATATTTCTTTGTCAACAAATTAGTCAACAGTATAAAACTTTCATGCTAGAAAAGTGGTTAATTGATTTTATATTTCGGAATAGTTTTACTGGTCAAACTTTTATTGCCACGAATATCATACCAGAGAAACTAGTGGTAAAAACTTGTTTTTGAAGAGCTTAATGTGCTTATAACAGGGCCTTTGACTCGGCATGATATGTGTGGCAGCATCACCAAGGTGCTTTTGTTTGCATTTGTTGCGTGGTTCATATACTGGAACTAGGAAGCAAGTAGAGTATACTGATCAAATTATATAATGATGCTGTCTAGACAAACCAGGGCGCCATATTATCAGGCAGTCAATGCAAGGGACAGGGTGTTCGGTTCATCTCTGCCAGTAGCGTGAAATCGGAAGCATCATGGTAAGTTATAGTTAACTAAAAGGCGTAATAGAAATGGTGGCAAAAAGATGTTGCTTTTGTTTTTGTAGCAACAAATGAAACCATACTGACTGCTCTTCAGACTGTACTTTTCCTAGATATCTTTGGAGAACTGTCTACACATTACATTTAACCATAGATCCTTGCACATGTGTATATCTCTCATTTTTCAAGGGGCTCGGTTATTGCAGATCTAATGCTAGGCCACAGCCCAAAAATGTGCAAGGCCTCATGGCGCTGTAGAAAAAAACATCATTTCTAATAAAACCCCAAGCAAATCCTGTTTATAGGTACTTTAGAAGAACTTTACTGATTACGATTCTAGGCACAACTATAGTGCCATGAGGACTGAGGAAGAATAATACAACTTGCATGCTGTCCTTTAGAGATGATGGTCATGCGTTTGCAAACAATGAATGGATATTTATAAGGCTGCGTTTGGACGAAGATATTGAAGCTCAAAATTCGGAATTGGCATTGGGTCCAGTCAATATCAATTGTTTGGATGGTCTAGGAATTGGAATTGAAATCTGACTCTGATACCAAACGATATTCAACACACTAGGATACCTCTTACCACAATGCCGAGCCCTCTCCCCTCCTCATTCAGCTGAATCAGCCTCCCTCGCGTCTCACGCACCGCTCCTCTGTGCTCCCCCTCCGGCATGTCATGCACCGCCACCCCACCACCGCTCGTCGCTCCTCTCCACTCCTCCACTGGCGACTCATGCACCGCTGCTCCTCCCCCCGATGACTCCCATGCTGCTCCCCTACACTCCCCGGCGATGCGAGGGCGCGGGTGTAGCGGATCGGCGGCAGTAGACGACATGGGGCAGTGGCGGGGCCGCGGGGGTGATGCGAGATAGCGGCAGTGGGCGATGCGAGGCGCGGGTGCGGCAGGTCAGCGGCAGTGGGCAACGCGGGGCAGCAGCAGTGGGCAACACGGGGCAGCGACGGGGGTGACGCGCTGCAGCGGTGGTGTGCGACACGGGGCAGCGGCAAGGGTCACGCAAGGTGGCGGCGGTGGGCGACGCGAGGCGCAGGCCGGCAGCGACGGGGGGCGGCGTGGCGGGGTGGAGAGTCAGGGTGGAAGGAGAGGAGAATCTCTGAATTCCAAATTTTAGGTCATGTTCATCCAAACGTGAATTGATATTTTCCCTTTGAGTTCAATTCCATCTTGCAATTTTATCTATGTGCAAACAATGGTTTCTGCATTGAACTCAATTCAATTCCTTGGCTGAATTGATATTCAACTCAATTCAATTTCAAGGCCTTCAATATCTACGTACAAACGTAGCCTAACAGAATTCGTCTTTAATTATGGAGTAAAACAATCTTTCACTTTTGCTAGGTACGCTGCTACACTTATTCCTACAAAGTCGTTGTGACCAGCAACACCTATGTGGAGAACTGGCCAACTGTCGGCATTTGTGCTGTGGTATGACAAGTACCAAAGTCGATAGACATTTTACACCCCCTTGGCCACCCATACAAGATCACATGTTAGGGTCAAGGTTTACCAAACCTTTTAAAACACGAAAACCACTTTCCACCATTTTGACGGTTATCATAAAAACCGGTCAGTAAACTAGTCAAATACCAAAAGACAATTTTTGACAAAATTCAAAAGAAAACAGGTCGGTTTTCCGGTTTACCATTGGCTTTTCTCGGTTTATCATTCGGTTTTGTTGGTTCATCGAGAGAAATTTTCTTTTAAAAGAAAACCATTCAGTTTTTTCATTTTACTGTCAATTTCATCGGTTTACTGGTTGTTTTTCTGGTTTTCAAAATTTTAAATTTTTATTTTCAATTAACCAAAATTTACTGGTCATCCGCTCAAACTGGACCTGACCGGTTTTGTCGAAAAGCATAAAAACTGACCGATTTTCCTTGGTTTTGTGAACCATGGTGATGGTATGTTGCACAATTTTCCAGACACTTGTCATTGATGGGAGTCAAACCCACGATCTTATGCCTCACGTGAACCTTCCTTATCATCCCACCAAACACTAATTGGTGGTGGCAATGCAATATTTTTTTTACTTGTCCCTTGTTGTACAAAACATTGTTTAATTATTTAGTCATTTATAGTAATTTTATTTTTTTCTGATTTTTCTTACAATGATGAGCGAGCATGAATTGATTTTGTAGTAGTGTGCGATGCAATGCAATCATACGTTTTGTTCTTTTGCATTTAAAAAAGTTTTATGTTTGAGTGTGCTATATCATCCGAATAAAAGAAGCGTTGAGTGTCGTCTCTCTGAACTTTCTCATACTAATATATTGTCCGTGCTAACGCTACAGTGATATATATGAATTAAACAGCCAAATGACTACTTATAAACATTGTTCATTTGTAGGGATTTCAAGCAAAGTTGGCTAGCAGAATATACTCTTTCACGATTCCTTGGCCGCACCTTCTGTCACCAATTCAGTGCACCTTCTGAACTTACATAAGTTGCTTGTCTGCTTAGCACTCATGCCATGAGGTTCTAAGGACAGTTATGGTAAAAAAAAAATATGAACATGATGAAAAAACCTCAGGATTATGTGTACCCATGACATGAGGTTCTATAGACAAAAGAGCATATTGGTTCAACTGGTGATTAGATGATTCAGCTGGAGCTCAGGGGCAGGGGGCAATAGTAAAGAGAAAAGAGAAAAAAAATCTCAAGGTCGGATTGCAATTCTGATTTTCAATATTTAGATTGGAGACATAAAAAATGGTAAGATAAAGTTTTCATGGAAAGAACTATCACCTAGGTATATCCCAGTTCTATAAATATATCAACCATAAAAATATGTCTGTACCTTTTCAAATGGATCACTATCCTCCCGGGCATCTGTTCGGCATCACGTTCACATGTTTCAGCACCTTTAGATGCATCAGAATTTTGTCGCATGGTCATCAGACTCCTCACGTTCTAACACCAATTCAGCGGAATAATTGAGCCTTCCAGATCCTTCGTAATCTTCTGTCATCTATTGACCATAATCATCAAGTTGTTTGAATCCTACTGCTGCTGCTCCCATCGCTGCCGGGTAATCTAAGTAAATCATGCCGCACAACGCTAGGATTTTTCCTTACACTAATTCAGAATTATCCTTAATTAACCTACTGAAATTAATTAGCATCTAACCCTGTAGAATCTGGCCCACAAGGTGTATGCCTACCATGCGCAACAGAAGAATTTCAGGTGAGGATGGTACCTTGTTTGGATTAGAGTTCGACTCAACTGCCCAGGGCGTGCGAGCGTGATATACGAATTCAACTCAAATATCAGTGCCAAGAACAACAGGCTAGAGATGTCGCCCTGGGCGATGATGCGAACGCTGCCCTCAGAACCACCGAAGATGTCCTCGACCACCCACGACATCGATAGCCTGCCGGGGCGATTGTGGGTAATCCGGCGCAGATCGCTGGGTAGAGGCAGAAGGGGAGTCAATCAACAAACTGCCCTAGAGGATGAGCGACATGGAGGCGGCTCGTGTAGGTGTGTGCGGTATGGGTTACGCGTTCCGTGGCCTACATACATAGGGGTGGAGGTGGGAGATCCGATTGTTTCTGGCCATCGGATTTGATGTAATCATCTGAGATGAATTATTATCCATTAGATTTGTAAAAAGGGTTCTTTTATGTGCAATTAGTCGTGTGCATTTGGATTAGACCATGACTGTAGAAGTTAATTTGGGGTAATTAGCTGTGTGGACCAAATAAATTTTTGACTCGCTCTTTTAAGGGGTAGAGATAATGTATGCAAAAGAACCAAGGAACGAAAATATGCATGTTGGTGGAGTCCTAGAATTAGGGCTACCTATAATGTTACGTTGATCATGGATTGATGGTGAAAATATAATACCATGAAATTCAAAATGGCAAGGTCGGATCTTCATGTTGGCGTGTGAATAGAGAGAGTGAGACCCTCAGGCGGAGGATGGATGCTGACCCGACAGGTGCATGCACATGCACGTCACCAGGGATGCTATAGTGGGTGGGGTATAATATGCGTTTTGCGGGTCAATCCTTAGTTAATCTGCTCCACAAGCATGAATGGTTTTTAGATTATCACTTGCATCAAACCCAATTTAATTATAATTTGGTACCACATCAAGGGTACCAAAATTTTGTAGCACTCCATGCGATCCTCCTTAAGGAATATGACCTATTCTGAAACCATATAATTTATAGGATATCTGAATGTATATAAATATTTCAATCATATTTCGAATACTAGCATGCATATATTACTCAGAAAAACAGCAAGACAAATGGGTTCATCAGAGAATTCTGACACAAATTACATCATAAAAAGAACTTTGAGATAAACTAAGACAATGGTAATAAATTTATATTGCTGAAATTTCCCATTTTGAATCAGACACCGAACATTGTTCCTGGTTTATTTATTTGAAATCTCTCGTATCATGATATCCAAATGATTAGCGAGTGGCGTCATGCTCATAAGACACGGCGACCATTTTGGAGTAACTTAGTAGGCCCTAGCAGTGACCATGGAAATGGTGGCATGCCTGGCGCCGAACCTCGCAACAGCGCAGTCTGTGGCGAAGATGTCAGAGGTGACGTACTTGGGTGCGCCACCCATGACTGGCATCTTGGAGCTCACACTGAGCTGGTTGACATAGTCGGTGCGGTAGGTCTGGCCAAGGACGCCGTGCACGTCATTGGTGAGGTCATAGAACTTGAAACCGAGGTCAAAGTGCGCGAGGCTGTCGTCCTCAGTGACACCGTAGTTGTGGATGCGGGAGTCCTCCTCGCTGATGGGCACCACGTTGGCCATGATGTCAAAGACGCCCTTGAGCTGCACCCTGACAGCGTTGGTGGCGGCAGTCCTGGTGACAGTCAGCCCTGGCACAGCGGCGGCCTCCCACACCGCACCGGTCTCAGCTCGGATGTCGATGGGCGCGCCGTCGAAGGCCAGCTCGAGGCGGTCGACATCGTTGTTCCACTTGGTTGTCTTCTGGGCGCCCATGTAGAGGCGGTGGTTGGCGAAGCGGATGCCGAGGGCCTGGATCCAGGTGAAATCACGGCTCATAGCTGGGTTGCGCTTACCGATGAAGTGGGCGTTGATGTGGAGGTCGGCGTCAGAGACGATGCAAAAGTCCTGGTCCTTCTTTCCGTGGAAGTAGAAGTTGTTGCCGTCACCACCGGTGAAGCGTGGGTCACCGCAGGAGACGCCGGGGTAGAAGTCGCACACTGCAATATATTGAAAGTGGTGTTTTATATTTATCACGGGAATTATATTAACGACGGGGAAGAGAATAGAATTGTTGTATCAAAACATTCAACACCACTCGGAATATATAGATAAAATACGTACTGCAGAACGTTTTGCAGCCGGGGCAGAGGACGATGCACTGGTTGGGGCAGCGCTTGTCGCACTTGGCGTTGCAGCTGGGCTTGTTGTCCTTGGGATCGTTGCAGGCCAGCTGCTGGTCCCTTTTGTATTTCCCCGGGTTGATCACTTGGTAGTTCGACGGCAGCGGACGCTGGCCCGGTGGCTGGGCCACGGCAGAAGCAGCCGCCGCGCACACTGCGACCAAGGCAGCAACCACGAGCACACAAGCACCAGCCATTGTTACCGTGTCCTCCGAGTAACCAAAATGTAAATATGTTTTGATTCACTGGCTACTCTGAATCAAATTGGTGGTGAGGTGCTGGGCATGGCAAGGCCCCAAATTTATAGGCCTGCCGACCGGGAAGGGAGGGCCTCAGGTAGCGAGAAGTTGAATGAAGGTAAGTCCGGGCCGTGGGGCGGCAGACCGGCTTGCCGGCGAAGCAAACGCCTCGTGCCAGATGCTCAGGAGGCGGTGTGGTGGTGAGGAGAACCACCGCCGGCAGCTGCGGCGCCCGCGCGGTGGGACAAGATGAAGAGAATCTCTCCATGCTTGCTATCACCCTGTTGTGCCTGGCTACGCGCTAATACGACGTAAAGCGGCTAGCATCGCTTCGAGTGAGTGGTGCGTGCATCTGAATCCAGAAAAGGTCCATTGTCTATGGTGCCGTGTCCTGGCATCCAGCGCCACCAGCTAGTGCACCACTTTCTGTGCGTGTCACGCCACAATATTAATTAACATACAGTTAATAGCCACAATTGAACTTATATGGAACAGTTTTGTCGGCAAGATATATAACACTCCCTCCCCAGTCCTTGAATCATAGCTCATCTTTGACCGTGATTTTCCATTAAAATAATTTTATAAATAAAACAAATACATGATATTTGAAATTATTTTGAAGGAACGTTTATGACATTTATGTCATTTACGTATTTCAAAGTGAATATAATTTAAAAGTTGCTGATGATAAGGGAATCAAGAGTTTGACTGTATCTTTGTCCAAAACGATAAGTTTCTAAAGACGGAGGGTTAACTTTGTCCACAACGTTAAAGACTTACCTCTACTTTTACTCGGCGGACAGACTGTTCGTTTGAGAAGAGTGGAGGATCACGCAGCCCTTCTGTCCGTGTCAAGCCACACAATATTAAGTATTAAGCTCCTTCGCAGAAGAAAATTATTTAGTATTAAGCTACGGTAATTAATTGTAACCGAACCGCTCCACAAAGGAGACAGTCCTATTGTCAGGATCCTTCTCGGATGGTGACACGCGTTGTAACGTCCAATAGTACAACATATGACATAAATAATTTAGTTTACAACATGACATGGATAGAGTGCAAGATTTTACATAAATCCAAGTTTAAGTTACAAACAAGAGTTTGGATAAAAGTGTGGAAGCGATAAGTTCAACAACAATTAAGTCGACAGAAACTTAAGATACAATCACGCTCTCACGACGATACACATATGCATCTCGCCGCGCTAGGTGTTTTGTCCACGACACCGTACCGACAAGTAGATGATCACTCCTTATTATTATTGGTGCATAATTTTCACTCGATGTTCTAATAGTCGGGATACTAGCCTTTCCAGTGAAACCTTCCACCACAGTGACATTCCCCGTTCTTGATCATCTAAAAACCACATAGAGCTAGGCCCTGAGCAACTAATACTCAGCAAGACTTACTCGTCAAAAGGGACCAACTACAGCTGATTCCTAGACATATAAGACTAAGAGTAGGGTTTATGTTGCTAAAAAGCCAGTCAATAAGTGGATCCTTACCTTTAAGTTTTAGCATCAATTTAAGTTATAATGCGAAAAAATAAATTTACTTCATACTATAGCTTCAATAAACATGGTTGCAATACAAAAATGATTAAATACAGTACAATTAATTCCCTTCGTTATGTTACTCTTGTTATACGTCCTGGAGCAGTGATCAAGTAGTACTCGTTACTGTGAGAGCCAGCAATTTGAATCGATTTATATTCTGTAGGAGAGACTTGATTGCACGTCGTATATGCGCTTCCCAGAAGCCGCATGAAGCAACCTTTCGCTTCGGCGCCCCAAGGCCGGTCCGGTCCTATCGCCCCCCTCCCTCCCCTCCTCCCCCCCCTCCCTCCCGAGAAGGGTCCCCCAACGTGATGCATCCCAGATATTATATATGAGTGGACTACTCCTTCCTCTCATACCCAAATTCCACCCAATACAAAGAGGATAAGGTACCCTACATCAGTTTACTAGTCCTGTAACACTAGCATGCAAAACAATACGTTCAAACTTGATCCCATAGGACTGGGCATGACGAGGGCCTTACACGACACAGACGGTGTTACCACCTTGAAGACTCCGTCTTCCCATTCCCCTAGTTGCTCGTCCGGTCTCCAATTAAATCCCTTATATGATCCTTCTCATAACCATTCCAAAATGAGATATACGACTCAATTTCCAGATGTCTCCATGCCACTCGATGACTCATTGCCCTAATTAAGCAAACCACTAGCGAGATATGGCTAATATCAGCTAACAGGGTTCCTACTGCATGTTAGGTTTTGAATCAACACCTATGAACCTAATGCACAGATAAACCTATATCCCACTAGCTAGTGATAAAATAAAAAAATATTAACACTTGGTGGGATGCCCCGAAGCTTGCTTTGAGCTAGGTTTTTGACAGCGGGGTTATCACCACCTTCTGGCTCTTGCTCGGTCTGGACCTCCACGTGATTCATCTCGGGGTCTATATGATGTGGATGATATTGTGCATGAGAGATGATTCATGGTAGTTTATTAACAAAATAATTAACGTCATAAATTGCACTTAGAGTTGATGTATTAGGTGAATGTGTAGGTTAGAGGTAGAGGACGGATGTATTTGGTGTATTTCCTTCATGTACTCTAGTAATTTCACATGTTAATGTTGTATAAGAGTATGGTGTGGGTGCGATCCGGTCGTGATCAATATAAGTTTACATGGTGCTTGGACAGCAGCCACGATTAATATTAATTTCAGTGTGTTAAGCATGTTGATTGACATGAAAAGCTTATAGGTAAAATAAACCATATAGTTAGATGACTATATAGTTAAGTAACATCTTAACGCTAAGAGACAAAATAATTAATTTAACATGCATCAGGGAGCGATATTTCTATGAGCAATTTACTATATGTAAGACATATCATGAGCGATTTTCGGGCCAAGTTTTATTGACATGCATGGGGTCAAATAATTTAAATAATTAATTTAGTTCAAAAGCTAAATAATTAATTATGATAAAAATATTGGTATCTACAACGTATAACTTTTCAGGATGGTTAGGAGTGACAAAATAGGAGCATATGCAAAGTGTCACGAATTTACCAATTATCTAGATCCATATATGAATTTATTTGTATGTTTCCTGTTTATTTTAGCTTAGGCAAAAATAAATTCATGAATGAGAATTTAGCATTTTTCTAAATTATTACACATCTAGATAAACTTAGGGAATTTTAGTCTTCTCAAAAACCCTTAATAATGAATTAGTTATGCATTTTACAAATTTCAACCGAATCTAGGCATTTAAAAGTAAAAACAGATATCTAAATGGGCCTGAGCCAACAGAATCGCGGCCACATAGAGGGCCACGGTGCGAGGGGAGCTGGATCCTACGTGGCTATACCAGATCAACACAGTGTGCCCCCACGTGTGGCGCCGCCTGGGGCGCGCCGGATATGGGTGGCGCAGTCACCAGAGTTGGCTGTGTGGCGGCCGAGCTCGACACGGAGCACCTCGACGAGGAGGTCTCAACATGGCGGCAACGGTGGTGGGGTCAGGGAGAGGACAAGCTCACTAAGGAGAGCGACGGCGAGCAATAAAGCTAGGAAGAGTGTCGTCGATTCTCAATTTATTGCGAGGAAATGGCGGGGTCTCACGGGCTGGCAAGGGGTGGAGGTGGTAGAGGGGGAGGCGGCTCATCATTTTAGCGGCCATATCTACACCAAGATGGACCGGAGCGGCGACGTGGCGAGCTCCTGTCAACGGCAATGGAGGTGGCAGCGGGGTTGGTTTTTCTCGAAATCAGGAAGAGACGAAAGTGGGGGGGGGGGGGGGGGGGAGGAGACCTTGGTTTTTCCCCGATCGGGCCGACCGTGTGGTCTACCCGCCGATGTACGAGCGCCATATGGCGCGTCGATGCCGGCAGCCCGGGCCCGCACGAGATTAAGAAGAGAGGGAGGGGGATAATAGGTGGGGCCCGTGAACAATTTTCTTTTTTGTTGGTTTTCGTGTGAGGGAACATTTAACATTTTCTGAATTTTTAAAATATAGATCTGCTGCAAATATGTGCGAGCTCACCATGATATCCTCTTAATTTTAGAAATGATAATTTGCAACAACATGCACTAGAATTTAATTAGGAACTTTATGAATTATGTATGTTTTTGAGCATTTTGGCATTTATCTCGGGCAACTAAACATGGAATAAAAATCTGAGATTTTTTCAAAATTACTTTTCATCAATCCCTACAATGTATATTTTTTATAGCACTAGGTTAAAGATGGCAACGGACACCCGTTACCCATGTGCCCGCGATACCTGAATGTTAGTGACCTTCCACCGTTCGACTTCTACTGCATTAAGATAGAGCATCACTAACAATTACCAAAAATTCTAGCACTTAGACCTACCAAACATAGTGACAAGGATCAGAAATAATGCAAAAGCAAGGAAGGCAATGTAACAAGTAGGATTGGACAGTTTACTTAGTGCCCAACTAATGCAATAGATCAATTGACTCAAGCATATTAATTTAGCCTCATCCAAAATAGTTTCAGATATGCATTGATGATTGCCTTGAGTTGCAGGTTTATCACTCACATTCTCGGTCTCGGCTGCACCCTTAGCACCAACCACATCACACTCCAGTTGCTCTCCTTTTAGAACATAAAAATGATACATCAAATGAATGACATGAGAATGGAATGAAATAAAGTGCAAAAGTAACAAAACTGAGTAAACATGAAGTACAATTAGTTGGAATTGCAATGCAAAAGGAATTATCTCCGTATGATGTGAATTGCTCCATTTACACTTATTTAAGTAAAACATGTCCAAAGATGAACACTGCTAGCAATTAATTAGTTAATTAAATTACAGTAAATAAAATATAATTGGCAATATTTTTCTTGATATTTAACTTACTAATGAATCCAACACATCAAGTCTCACTAAAAACAGAGTTGTGATGATTTTTCTATCAAATTTAGAAGCAAATAGTGATTTTCTAGCCAAACAGATTTAGACCACTCGGAGGCCACTAGGCGAGGTGGCACAGAAGTTCCGGCCACGAGCTGAACCACTTCGACCAGGAGCTTAACCTTGGCTGCCGAACCTCGCCAAGAGGTTGTGGTGCACCGGGGAAAGGGGTCAAACAACCACCAAAAATTCTAAGAAAAATACAATCATGGAGCAGAGCTCGACGCACACGCATAGGAACAAGATCACATAACAAGGCTCACCGTGGAGGGAGTATTTGCACTACAAGAAATCCTGTGATTCATGACGGATTTTCGGTGACGTATTTAGAAATTGTCATGAATATAGTCTATCTATGACGATTACCTATTTTCCATCATGAATCAATAATAGTGACCAATGCAGGTGATGACATGGCCCAGTCCCATGTGCACAACCATGGTTTTTTTTTAGTTTGCATTTGATTATTACTGCATTCTTACTAGCAGTATTTTTTTTTAGATGATGGTTTGGGCCAAAATGATGGTGACATGACGAATGGAGGTGAAGGAGTTATCCAACGTGGTGGAGACATTGAAATGCTTAATGCAGGTGATAGTTTTATTTTTCTTAGGTGCTCACCTCATCTCATATAGATCTCACATGATGTAATTATATGTATACTTGTTTGTTGTGCCTATATAAAGGAGGTGGACCAATATAGTTTTTATGTAGCTTGACCTTAGATTTAAACACATGACCTCTATCCTTTATTATATTAATCATTTATGGGTCATTAGTTGTTTAATAAGACTCTTCAATAAATCTTGGATCCATAGTTGTTTTCACCTCACTAATTGTTGTTCTTATGTTATCTACAACTAGGAGCAAATAAGCGACTAGAGAGAGGGCCTAATATGGGACATGGCCTTCAAAGGATCAAGGCATGTGGTACCTCTTGTTGCTGCAAAGTTTGCAACTGAATGCAACATTATAGTCAGGAATCATCTACCTGTGCTTAAGCACTGGAAGGAATACAGGAACCAACCTGGGTTGTTTCAACTATTTATGGGAATACTGGTTTATTGTTTCTCTATAGGCAAAGTTTGATGTCAACACAAGTGATGAAGCAGTTCAAAAGGCTTGTTTGCAGATGATGAATGTGGCTATTCGCCAACAGCGATATAGGCTCAAGAAAATGTATTTTGATCCTTTTCCACTACATTTGGTGCATAAAACTTCTCCAATTAAATCGATGACTAATGAACAATGGCTTGACCTTGTGCACAGTTGGTCCAGTGCCAAAAAGATAGCATGTTTCTTTCAAAATGTGAGATTGTTAATGTGCATGCTGCTCTAGAACCGCCTTACATGTATTCTATCTTTGATACAGGACACATGTCAAAAGAACAAAGACAACCGAAGCCAAGTTAGGTTCCATCAAACCACTGGCTCTCGAAGCTATGTGGTCCATGTTGAAAATTTGGTAAGTTACATATACCAACGTGCAATATATTCCTTGCCAGAACAAACTACACTTGCTTCATTCACTGCTATTTCTTCCATGTGGTTCATCACAACCATTTCAATTTGCTGGAAATATATGTCAGTGTCTAGTTGCTCACTACATATTGCCTCATGTTTAAGATGTTGTTTGTACCTTTGTGGTGTTTATCTTACCACCAACTTGTTATTTGTTTATTTAGGTTGAACATTACTTTCTAGCTGCACAACTTTAAATGATAATTCTGCTATACAGATTACATATTGTTTCTAAAAATATTTGCTAGTATGAAGTGTTGTCAACAGTTAAGCTTGTTGAATGCTAATGTTGTTTTCAGGAAGACAAGTACAATGATGAAGAACTAGATGCATTAGATTTGTTTAGGGAGTGCCACTACAACAAGAAAAAGAAAGGCTTCACGTCTGCTGTCCAATCAGCTATCGTAAATCATCTTGTAAAAATTACATGTCTAAAATATGCCTATTTTTAACATTGTCTTTTGAACTGAACCCTATGTGTTGTTTGCATGCTAGACTGGAATGGAAAACAAGCTGTCTACACCTACAGAAGGCGAGCAAGCTATTTCAGCAACTCAAGCTGTGGCTGATGTACTTGCCGAGAAGACTAAGAAGAATCAGTTCCTTCGAAATGTGGGGTTTCAGAATCTTCGTCCTAGAACCAATGTTGAGAACATTGAAGCACAACTGAAAGATGCAAAGATGGCCAAGGTTGAGCTATCAAAGCAAGTGGAGGTTTTGTCAAAACAATTAGAGGACATAGAACAAGCAAGGATTCGGGACCAAGGGGAGATGAGAAAGAAGCAAGCTGATTTGGAAGTGAAGCTTCAGCTTGTGCTAAGTCGGATTCAGCCAAGTTAGTGGTGTGCTAAGTCTTATGCTTTGGAACTCCCTTTGTTGTTGTGTCAACTACTATTTTGCTGCTTGGTGACACTCATGAAATGCTGGATAAAAACTTGAGATTTCTATGAGTTGTTGCTATATGAAAAAACAAGAAATTTGAATGTCGTGTTGAATCTGTATGCATGTATGAATTTGTTAATGTGACACTCTTAGTGTCATAAGGGTCCCTAGGATAATACGTAGTCAGCATGAGACCTAACACTAGGAATTTGAATTTAAATTTTTCAATTCAAATCGAATTCAAACCAAATTGAATGAGCCTTGCACTACAAGCCCTAAATTTTCAGTAAAAGTCACCACTGCAAAAATTATATGTTGATGGTCATGGTCAAGTAGAATTTCGGAAATTTTCTCAGATTTTTCTTCCATAAATAAAGACCCCAAATAAATGCTAGAATGGCCAAAAACCAGCTCCATTCACAAAATTCCTAACC
Source organism: Eleusine indica (assembly GCA_030378355.1). NCBI lineage: Eukaryota > Viridiplantae > Streptophyta > Magnoliopsida > Poales > Poaceae > Eleusine > Eleusine indica. The sequence goes on from CM059494.1 coordinate 57,246,410, forward strand.
AAATTTTAATGGGAACTGATGGTAGTTAGTATTTTTATTAAATTCATCACATCGTGGGGAGCCTATCCAATTTTTGGTCTAATTTTAGCAGCTCTAAATTAATTCTAACACAAAATAACAAATACAGTCAGCTGTTAGGATTGGAAAAAGAAAAGAAAAAGAAAACTCCCTGTGGGACCCACCTGTCAGCGACTCAAAAGAAACACACCCGGCTGCCGCTGCCCTGCCCAACTCGGCGCGCGCCGCATGGTCGCCGGCGTATGGCCAACGGCCGTTGCCGCGGATCGAAGGCCCCACGCGCGCGTTCGGACATTCCTTTTGTCGCCTGTCGCCCTGTCCGAACCCCACATTCACCCCCTCGCTCTCTGTCCCTCCCTCTCGCTCGCCGCGTCCCCATTGCCGCTCGGTGCTGCTCCGCGTCACCGCCGCCTCGCCGTCGGCACCAGGTGCTCATCGATGTCCACGGCATCGCCTCGACGTCCTCAAGCTTCGCCTGAAGCCACTTCCCCCCTCCTGCACCGAGCCGCTGTGAATCGGTCTTTCCTTCCCCGCCTCCGACCGCCGCCCCTCCGCGTCGCCCGACCCCACGCCACTCGTCCGGAACATCGCCGCCAGCCGTCGGAGCTCCGCCTCGTCGTCGCCGAGCTAGTCCCGGTGAGCCACCTTGTTCCCTCTCGCGTGCCGCGTGTTTGCCTTTCCCCACCCATCGCTGCCGTGCCAATGCGGGTCCTGCCGTTTCCCCGGCTGGTCGCCGTGCTCGCGCCACCGTCGCGCGCGCGCGCGCTCGGCTCGGCCGCGCTGGCCAGTGGGCCAGATGGCCGCGGGGCCACAACGGCCTTAGGCCTGGCCTCGCTCTCGGGTCGCGCCTGGCCCGAGAACACCCCGCGCGCGCGCTCGACCGCTGGGCCACGCGAGTCCCAGCCCACTAGGCTGGCTGGATGTGGCCCACGTGATAAAAATTGAGTTTCTCATTTAAATCTATTTCCAGAATTGGGATAAACTTGTAAAATGCATAGTAAAATGATTAATAGGAATTTGGAGGCAAGGTAAATTTTGTTAGCCTTGTCTGGACTAGTACTAATAAGGAAAAATGCTAAATTACAGTGCATGTCAGTTTTACTTGTAGGATTTAATTATATGATAAAAACACTCATAAATTCATAATTAATTACAGAGAGCTGATAAAATCTTGAAATTTGGTCACCAGGTAGGATTATCAGTTTTAGTCTCCCTGAAAAAAAATGTCATCGGGTAAATCTCTGTATATTAGCTAAAATTAATTTAATGCCCTTTTTCCTTATAATAATTAATTACAATTATTGGCTTGGTGCATGAAAGTGAAACTTGGCAAATAAATCACTCCTGGTATAATCTAATTATAATAAATCACCCCTGCCCATTTGAAGAACAGAACCATGTCAACTTAACAAATTATGCCCCGATAGCAATTTTACCCGTTAATAAAAATGGTTCCGCTTTAGGGATGTTTCACGAATACTTAGTACCTTGCGAGGGTTTTGCTCGACACACTAAAATACTAATTAATTAGCACCTACTTATCATGGACATCACTTACGTAGCTTCACCCCGGCACAAACAAACACACCGTACTTGGGTGCGACGTTGTCGCGATTAAGTACTGGAGTCCATGAAGGAAATACACGAAATGCCCTCACCTGTGCCTCCGCTAAATACGCTATATTGCTGCACTAATCAACACACCCCGCCCACTTCCGTGAGAAATAGTGTACATTAAGGTATTTATTGAGAAAGTGCCATAAATCTTCTCTCATAAGCATCATCTTTTGCATCATATAGATCATGCAGTGAACCACGTGGAGACGGGACCGAAGCAGGATCCAGAAGGAGCCGGAGGTGTCGTTGCTGAGCAAGAGCAGACCCAAGGCAAGCCCCGGTGCATTATCCCCATTTTAAATTTTTATTCTATCACTAGCTAGGGATGTAAGTTTTCCTGTGCATTAAGTGATAGGAGTTGATTGAAACCCTAGCGTGCAGTAGGTCCCTCTTTCCTGATTATTAGCCTCAGGACGGTAGTCGCGCTGCTTAAATTAGAACGACTACTTATCGAGTGGTATGGAGACCACTCGTAGATAGGAAATATTATCACTAGGGAATGACATCGTATGAAGGAAAGGGTGGATGGAATCGCCATGAAGACCGGACGGGCAACTAGGTGGAAAGGGAAGGACAGTTTGTCTTCAAGGAGGTAGCCCCGTCCGAGTCACCTAAGGCTACGCCTCGTGTCCGGCCCATGGGATCAAGTTTGAACGTACTGTTGGCATGCTGGAGATATGGGCCCAGTAAACCGACATAGCTATGACTACCGCTTGGTCTGAAGATAGCCTTCTCCCTGCTTTGCTGGAACTGGGGCTGAGAGGAGGGAACAATCCACCCACGGATGGCGGCACGGGGCGCATCGCGATGGGGGACCCTTCTCGGGGGAGTCTGGACCCGGAAGACCCTGCGGTACCATGAGCGAAAGGTTGCTCCATGCGACTTCCCGGAAGCGCGTATGGGTCGTGCAAGCAGGTTTCTCCTGCAGGATGTAAATCGATTCAAGTCCTGCCCCTCACAGTAACGAGTACCACTTGATCGCTGCTCCGGAACAGTGTCGAAAGCCATTAAGATGATGAGTGGGTATAATACTGTTGTTTGGAAATTCTTAAGATTGTGTTGCAACCATGATTGTTATAGCTTTAGTGCAAACTAAATTTATTATTCCGCATGACAACTTAACTTGATGCTAAAACTTGAAAAATAAGGATCCACTCTTAGGCGGGCTTTCTGGCAATATAAACCCTATCCCTAGCCTTGCATGTCTAGGTGTCGGCTGTAGTTGGCCATTTTGACGGGTCAGTCTTGCTGAGTAAATTAGTTATTCAGGGCGTAGCTCTATGTGGTTTTCAGATGACCAGGACGGAGACTGCCACTGCGGTGGAAGATTTCATTGGGAGGGCCAACGCCCCGATTGCTGGAACATCGAATGGGAGCTATGCATGAATGAAGACGAGGAATAGTTCCTTGCTTGCCGGTACGGTGCTTGGGCAAAGCACCTATTATGGCCGGGGTGTTTCCTGTGTGTCGCCGTGAGAGGGCGATTGTATCATAGCTATTTCGTCGAACTGGTGAACCAGTGTTGAACAATTCGCTTCCGCAAATTTACTTCTGTCAAAACTCTGGTTTGTAATATAACTTCGGATTTATGTAAAACTCTGCTTCCCACCTATGCTCTTGTTGCAAGTATATTTCTCTATCATGTGTTGTACTATTGGACGCCACAGCGCGTGTCGCCACCCAAGGGAGATCCTGGAACGGAGCCGTCTCCGTGGTAAGGCGGGTCCGTGACAGTTGATTTGAAATATTTGTGAAAATTGAATCTAAATGCAAATAGTTATTTATAATTTCATGTCGTGGGCTAAAATCATCATTGGTAAAAATAATATTGGTGGACAATATTTTAATAGGTCATATAAATGGGTCAGAATGTAATGGGTTAAATGAATGAATGGGCTGAAAATTCGTTGATAATAATAGTGGGCTAAGCAAAATATGGGCCTGTTATCAAATGGGAATCTTCTGGCCCAATTTATGGCTGACGTGGTAACAACTGTGACGATTTAATTTCATTACTATCTCTGGGCTTGGGTTGGGTTATGCGGGCTTTAGACCATTTTGTAACGGTTATGAAACATCATTGATTAAGCTTATCCGTGACAGTTTAACAAAAACATCACGCAAGTTAATCTGTGACGCTCAATATATGATCAGATTATAAACTGTCACGAACATTGCTTTATGACGGTTTTTGCATGATCCATGATAGAATCTGTATGTCATGGATCAAAGGATTTCTTCTAGTGTTGGCATCAACGTCGAGGATGGTCGTCCATGGAATTCACCCGAGTTGAGGAAGAAGGGTGATTCACCCTCCGTCCATCGTCGCTGCAACTTGGGGATGGTGTGGACGAACTCGAGACCGACCTCCTCCTTCAATTCCAGGCAGTAGGAACGATGAGAGGGGGCCCTCCTCGCTTATTTTTGATGAGGAACAGAAATTGAGAGGGGAAGAAAGAGAAAGGAGTGATAATCGATGGATTTTGAAGCTTTAGGCAACGACAAACTCGATGGCATTAATGCTGGGGTCATTGGGCAGGGAGATGAGGGTCTCACAGCATCGCAAGGCGAGAAACAGGGCTGGTGAGGTGTTGCCCGCCAATCCACACGTCAAGAAATTCTACAAGTGGTCTACAGGCGGAAGAAGAGATAAGATAGGCTGACAACAGGCCCTACATCAAGTTTCGGCCCTTCCAGCATCTACGTCAGCCTATGCCGACAGGAAAAAAAAAATCACCATAGCGGCTAAGTCAAAACTTGACACGTTCTCTGTGGGTCGACCACTTAGTCCGATCACCGTCGGTCTAGGCTGACGGATAACAAACACCGCTCAGCGACTAAGTTAAAAACTTTCACTCTCTATAGGTCGACCTGGGAGGTTAGATTACTTTAACACTGAAACCTTCTTTGATAAATTCAAGTTAAACTAGTCCGTTTAATACAGAAGTTTTGTTTGATACCAAGTGGTATTCAAAAAGTTACAGTTTCCTCACATTGCATGAATTTGAATTTAAATGCAATGCTCAAACAATGCATATGCTTATGATGCTCATAGTAATGCTTTATGCTCAAAAACTTGTAACGGAAATTTGGCATGTTACAATAAACACCGCAGGGGATTGGATTGCACACGTACGTAACCGGGCTTTGACGAGCTATTCGAGCTCGACAGGGCTCGCGGGCTTGAGGAGTCTCGAGCCAAGCCCGAATCAAACTTTGAACGAGTCGAATTGGAGTAGCTTGCGAGCTTCATTGACAACCCTACTTCCCCGTTTCCCTCTCTCCTCCTCCAAATCGGTTCTAGAGCTGCGGCGGTGCCCGTATAAGGTTAGGGTGTTGCGATCCCAATCCCAAATCAACAAATCTTGATGGCCGCCGTGTTCTCTCACTTGCCGGAGTTGAAGTGGTCCCCCTACTGGGCGCATCTATTACCACTGGGCCGCACCCGCAGCTACGCCGACGCCGGCGCTGCTGCTCAGGCCGTGAAAGACGACCCCATCACCGTCGAAGTACATACTTGCAACAAAAGGTCCGGCTACTTGTCCTTCTCCCTGAACCCGGTGCCCGAGGTCTCCTACCTCGACCTCCACTGGCCCTACGACCCGGCCAACGCACTAGGCCATCTGTGCGCGTTGTCGTACTTGCTGTCCGTCGACGAGAACCTTCTCCTCATCCGCATCGACCGGTACCCCAGCGACATTGATCTGTTCGTCTACACGGCTGGCATTCTGCCCTCTCTGTAGCGGCTCCCCGCATGCGACAAGGTAATTGATGGTTTGGCCGGCCGGAGCAAGTTCCTGCAGATGGCCACCGACATCGGGATCTTGCACCGCGGGGGCGATGAGAACGGCTACGTCGTGGCGGACCTCGCCGTGTCCTTGAAAGCAAGCGTCCACATGGGCTTCAGGAAGGACTCGTGCTGCTACGACCCGGCACCAATGATGGCTGTGCTCTGCACCTTCGCTCCCAAGACGTGGGAATGGACAGCCAAGGAGATGAGAACTCCGCAGCCGGGGGCCCAGGAGGAATTCCCCATCCTCTGGTCCTGCGACGGTGTTGTCCCTTTTTCCGGCCGTTACCTCTGCTGCGTCGATTACTACAGCGGCATCCTTATCTGTGACTTCTCCGACGAGGACTCACCCTGCCTGAGTTACATGCCGTTTCCTGTTGGTGGCAAGCGGTACTCGGATGCGATGCGAGTTGAGAGGAACTGCCAAGAGTCATTCCGGAGGGTGGCTGTGTGCCAAGACATGTTGCATTTCATTCACATCGATGATGACTACTGTCAGGAGGCGGGAGGTCCTTGCGAAACAAGCGGGCTGACAATCACTGTCTGCAACCTGAAGATGACGGATAATCATAACAACTGGGATGTGCTTCATATCGTCAGACTCGGTGACATCTGGTCGGGATCTCTCTACTGGAGTTCTAAGTTGCCACACCGCCGGCCGGAGTTCCCTCTTATGACCAAGGATGACCCTAATGTCCTGTCCTGGGTGTTGAGGGAAGAGAAATATGATGGGAAGGCATGGTTAATCATGCTTGACATGAAAAGTGTAACGCTTCAGTGTTTTATTCCATACACCACTGAAGAAATCAAATATGGTGGCGTTGCTCGTCGAGATGATGTTGTGTCTGTGCATGTCACTACAGGAAATCAGCACTTTGTCGAGTGTCCCAAACACTCGGCAAACGCTTTACCGAGTGCAAACACTTGACAAAGAGCACTCGGCAAGCCGAGTATTTTTTTTTGAACACTCGACAAAGTCTTTGTTGAGTGCTAGAATCAAAACAATCGGCAAAGTATTCCATCTTTACCGAGTGTTGAATAAAGACACTCGGCAAAGATGCAATACTTTGCTGAGTGCTGGAACCAAGACACTCGGCAAAGATGGAACACTTTGCCGAGTGTCTTGTCAATTACACTCAGCAAAGGCTTTTTTTATATTAAAAAAAGAGATAGTTTTAGCTTAATTTTCAGCATTCAGCTTGAGAAGAGTATGTGCTAAGAGATGATATTTCATCATTTGAATAATTCAATCAATTTCAGTTTAAATACATTTAAAAATACCAAATTTTTCTCAAGAAAATATATTTAATGAAATGAATTGAATAAATATAACAAACTTATCGAAAAAATGTATGTAGAGGAAAACTAACTCAGTGGGAAGAATCAATCTACACGTCTTTTTTTTTTTTGAGGGCATCATTCTGCACGTGCCCGGCAGTTCACTCTTCACAATGATCAGATTTACTTCATTTTTGTGCCCCTCTGTCGTTTAACCATCTCAACAGTCGGTTATGAGACTATCTTATGAATTCATGGCAACAAATGCAATTTACTATTACCTTCACTCATGGAAAATTCATTTGCTTTTCTACTAAGTTTGATATTGAAAGCTTTTGTGAGTTTATAATACAAAAATTTTACAATTTTTCTCTACAACTTCATCTGAAATGTTTCCTAAGAGTAAAGTTTTTCATGAGTGTTATTCACTTCTCCAAAAGCAAAAAAAAAAGAATGAACATGAATGAATAATAACATAAGAGATGGGAGCATGAAGTACCACCTTCTCAGTGCAAGCTGTGACGTTAGAATTGAAGACTTTGCCAAAATTCATATTCAAATAACGCAGCATAGATCTGTTAGTATTATATATGATTATTCAATTATTCATTATTCTTCTATATTTTCAAAATATTAATAAATAAGATATTTAATTTACTCTTATGTCTCACGGCAACGCGCGGGGTGTGCATCTAGTTTTTTATATTCTTATATCACTCACTTATTAATTTTTTTACCAAATTTAAACATATGAGTTGGTGGTGGCTGGTCGTGATCCGTCCACCCCAACTCTCCTCTATCATCTGTGCCGATAGTAGGTGGGTCCATGAAACTGCCACATTCTGACCGGGCTGCGTGTCTCTCCCACCTGGACGAGGATTCAGTGCAGTCGTAGATACGGTTGCATGCAACAAGAGCCGGTCATTATTGCGATGAGCGAAGGAAACCGACTGCTACAGTGATTTGCTGCACAGTGTCCCTATCCAGCGAAGCGCTATAGTATTTTTGATACAGTAGACAGGTGCATCTTGGCCGTTCGTTTGGAAACCAATGAGCGCAGCAGCGACTGCTTAAGTTGCAGTTGTAATTGCAAGTGTACTGGAACCTGGTCCCTCCCACCTGAACCTCCACCAGGGGCGGGCCCACTATAATTCAAGGGTATTCAGTTGAATACCTATTATTTTGAGAAAAAAATTTTATATATATAAAGGATTATATATATATATATCAAAAAAAGAAAAAGAAAATAGGTTAATAGTGATTCTGGGTCCGTTTTGTCTCCTTGCCGAGCCAGCCCAACAGAAATCCTGGGCCCATCCGGATTGAGAACCCCCCACTGAGTTCTAAATCACCAACAGCCCTACCCCACGTCCCGACCCGCGCCCCTGTGACCTGCCTACTCCCCGATCCTGAACCGCCGTCAACCGGCCGCCGCCACAACGGTCCCGCCCCGCGGCGCCGCCGCTACCCCAGGGTCGCACTACCAAGGCGCCGAGCCCAGTCTCCAGCTGCGCCCCCCCTCCTCCTCCCTCCCCCCCCCCCCCTAGCGTGCAGCCGCATGCCCGTTGCACCACCCCACCCGCCCGACAGCCGGTAGCCCAGCCGCGCAATGCGACCGCACCGCCTAGGTCTCCAGCCGCGAGTCATCGAGTCCGCCCCTGTCGACCTGCCGCCCAGCGCCCTGTGGTGCTTAATCAGAGTGAGTTCGTGACACGTGGGTGAAATTGAAACTGGTCAAGGTCTAAATCAAGAGATGGGCTTAGCAAGGCCAGGTGATACATGTTGGGGATCTCACTATAGAACTGTCATGCATGTGATGTCTTTATATCCTTCTATCAGAAAAGTTCTTTTTAGAATTGGCAATGAAAATAAAGGGGCTAGGGCGAATGGAGCTCAAACTATGCTGACAGTATTTAAGTTTTTTGAGTTTGTTTTCTTGCTGCACTTAATGAATGAAATATTTGCATACACAAGTGACTTATGCAACGCTTGCAAAGGAGGGAGCAAGACATTGTAAATGCAATGGATCTTCCTGAATTGACAAAAGTTGAACTAGATGTTTTGAGAGATGATTCTGGATGGCGGAAACTTCTTAATAAGGTGAGAAACTCGTATTATATCGTCATCAGAACAAACCCTAAGAGCAGAAGCGATGGAAGGCGGCGCATCAGGCACAAACCAAGGCGGCGCCGATCGGCGCGACCCATGCGCCGATCGACGCGACCTCTGCGCCGATCGGCGTGACTCTGGAGCCGATCGGCTCGGCGGCGGATTCCCTCAGCCCACTGCAAATTGGCCCTGGGAAGAAGTCGACGAAGTGTTGACACCAACACGAGATGATCCCCTCGTCTGGTCAGATCTGCGGAAGAAATTCATGAAGAAAAGCGAAGCTGACACGTGAAACGCCGACAAGGTGAAGATGGACAATGAACTTCGGCAGATGATGAAAAGAGCATTGGTGCGCAAAGGAAAATCTGTAGCACCTATTGAAAGTGAAGTAGTTTCTCAAAGGTATACCATGCAAAGTATTCTTGATCTTGCTAAGCCCTTGTCGTATGAGGATTTCCTATCTTTCGAAAGATCATTGACTGAGCAAGAGAAGGAAGAGCTAGATGCAGAGAGCGCCCTCACAATTCATAGTTGCCGACTTTATAGTGAACATGACATTGCCGCCAAGTATGAACTCGAGCTGCGAGAGGAAGTCGAAGAAGCTATGTACCAGTAGGATGCGGAGACAGATCTTCAAGCTAGAAGGGATGAATCCTTTCCCAAGGTTCTTACTGATTGGGAAAGTTTTCAAGAAAATAGGATTCATAGGAATAGTTGTATTAAGGGTTGCAAGTGTTTCTTTTGTGCTAAAGATCTTCAACACAAGGTTGAACTCCAATTGGCAGAAGATCCAGCTTTCATACCTAGAGATTTAATATATGATGATGGCTGTCGCGAAGTTCCTGGAGGAAGGACACCTAAGGAGATTAATGATGAGATTTTACGAAGGCAGCAGAATAAGGTGATCCATGAGCATAATCTAGAGCAATTAAAGGAGTCTATGAAGGAAGCTGCTGGCTGCGCCGATCGGCGCGACACTGGAGCCGATCGGCACGATCTGAAGATGGTTGAATTTATTGATCTGACAGTTCTGCCAAGTGAAGACGAAGAAACTGCTGCAAGGAAGTGTAAGACTACACCAGAGGTTCGCAGATCTGCTAGACTATCGGGTAAGCCAATTCAGAATTATTCCGAATGGGACAGCGACTATACGTCATACTATTTGGAAACTTTGGAAAGCGGTGATCCTAGTGTGCCTGGAGATTTTAGTGATGATTTTGATATGCGAAGAAGCTTTGGTAGTCCTAAGTTTAAAAATCAGGAAACACTTACAGAATGTAGTAATGATAGGGCAGCAGGAACTTTAACAAGAGTTAATGGTAATGCAGAGGGAAGTGGAGGAAGTCGCAATGGTGGAAGAACACCACTGCACCGATCGGCTCAGCCTATGCGCCGATCGGCTCGGAGAAATTTGAATAGTGCCTCTCCTTAAAGCGTTGAAAATCATAACCTGCAATCGCCTGCTTGCTGTCCTGTCTGTCGAAGAAACATTGAGCGCCTGTATCTAAACAGAGATCGTGCTTACAGGAATCAAAGAGATGTGGACCGCAGAATCCAGGATACAATCGAGATGAACGAAACGGACTACACTTTTCTCATAAGGAATATAAGACAAATTTTTCGAGTCTTGAACAGGCATGGTCTGCATGATTAGTGTGTTGAGTTTCTTCTCTTGCAATGGGGACATTGCAAATTTTAAGTGTGGGGGAAGGGCTTTGCCATTAGTCATAGTTTTTAAGTGTTTTTGAGCCTTGTTTCATTTGTTTTTCTTAATGAGTGTTTTAAGTTTGTGTGTGTGCTTAAGAGAGTCACGAGTCATGTTGAGAGTTGCTTCTAGGTCTTTTATGTAGTTTGAATTTTTGCATTGTCTTTAATAAAGTTAGTGTCGATTGTCAAATTGAAAGTGCCCCATGCTATTTATCTTGTCTTTCTGATGATCGATTGGTTGATTACTTGAATTTGTTGGTTATCACTTAACTTTTGAGCTTTATATTTGTAAAAGTTTTTTTTGAATCATCGTAAGCTAAAGCAAAAGCAAGGTCTAAATATGCCTACATAGCCGAGTGAATGAGAGCAAGCTACACATTTGAACTAAGTGGATTGTAAGTAACTTTGTCAACTTTTTGCTCATGATTTCGACCAAGTTAGAAAAGGATGATCTATTTTGTTTATCTCTGTATTTGTAGCCATCTTATCCAATTAAATTCCTTGCTATCATGAAAACCATACATCTTTGTTTCTCCCTCCTCCTTGATACAACCTATATTCTCAATAAAAGGAAATTCAGAAAATTTCCGCTGCTGATACAAGATAGAAATTGTTGCTCATATCAGGGAATATAAAAAAAGAGGTGAAAGAAAAGAAAAAAAATTAGACCGCGCCGACCAGCGCAGTGTTGCACCAATCGGCGCTGTTGCAAAAGAAAAAAAAAGAGGTTATAATGGAAAAAAAAAAGTGGTAAAGAGAAAAATATATATATTCCCTGAGAGGCAGTAAGGTCATCAAAGAAGGCAGATTTCTGATTATTTCTCATTCTTTGCCAATTGTTCTCATTGAATTTTCTTTTAGATCTTCTACATTCCTCTTCTCCATTAAAAGTTCTTTTCTAAGAAAATTCTTTCTTAATAGGCATGATTGAGCATATTGTTGACATGGTTAATCTTATGGTTTAATTTAGTTATATAGCCCTCTAAAATCCACATACAATTCTTGATTAGATAGGAGAGGGAAGTAAATACACTTGAGAAACCTAGAGAAGACCAAATGCTTGATGTTTGATGCTAAAAGATGAGTTGAGGAGAACTAAAATTGTTTTTGAAAAAATTTTGTGGTAATTTGATTAAGTTCAAGTAAGATATGCCGATTGGTTAAAAGGAGAGATGAGAAAATCTTTGTGACGGGATAACGAGTAAAAATGATGATTGAGATTGACTGCATGAGAGATGGTGTGAAAATTCTTATTACATATTTGATTCTGTATTGCTCAAGTACTAGCAATGATTTGAGTGTGGGGGAACTATTGGTGGTTTCTAGATGCCCATTTTATCTACCAAAAAGGGATGTTTTGCATCTTAATTTGATGGTTTGGACTAACAATTAACCTCATATTTGCATATATTTGTAGTTATTCTATTTTGGATGTAATCGCAGGAAACAGGTGTAAAATAGGGCAATTATGGATAAAGAGCTAAAGAGTAACGAAGATGGGCTAGATACAGAGCCGCGCCGATCGACGTGACCCATGCGCCGATCAGCACAGGAGGAAAAGATGACTAAAACATGATCCGGTCCAGGAAAGACGAAGGCCCAGCCTAGTATGAGTTAGAGTCGGTGGAAGTTGACCTAATCCCGTCGAGTATAAAAGGAAGATAATTATCAAGAGCCAAGGAAACAAGGAGAGACGGCGATCGCGAGAATCAGTTATTAAAACTAGGGTTTCAGGATATTGGCGGCGGAGGTTTGTCAACACCGACGAGATCCACCAGAAGGGAGGTCGCGCCGATCGGCATGACCCTTGCGTCGATCGGCTCGTGCGTGTTCCAGCGCTATTTCTTACCCCTCTGCAATGTCTAGCGGAAGGAAGAGTGAGTAGTCTCATATTCTCTTCTTTGGTGCGGGGATCTGATCATGTAACTCTCCTGCTTGTTAATACTCTCTCGATGAATTTAATCTATGTGATGAACTTTATTGCACATCTATCTATCCCTTTCATTAGTGTATCGACCAATACACTTTTGCCCATTACATAGTGCAAGAAACTAGTGGGGAGCTAATAGCCTCTGTAGTGACAGCCGGGGTGAACGAAACCACCATGTCTTGTAGAATATTAGAATCATCACTCGAGTTGATAAGAATAAGGTTGCATGCTAGTGAACCAATCTTAAGGAGAGAATCCTTCATCATCCTGTTACCTCTTCAATAACATTCACCTTCCACTTTCTCACCATTATCATTCACACCAATCAACCCATTGCAATTTGTTAGTAACCTTTTAATAGTATTAGTTCTGCTCGTTCCCTATGGATTCGATAACCTTGGAATACTCTGAGGGAAAAAGAGCTACAACTATACATCATCCTCTTGCGGTATATAAGTGGGTGCGTAATTACGACCAACAGGCGCCGAACGGCGCAAGTCCTTGCACCTCGTCTTTTGCTCCGGCGCTGATCCTGGCCACGTGTTCATCTCTTTCACCTAATTTTTCCACTTTTCCCAATGTTCCTGTAGTATTGACATATGTAGCGGAGCTCATCTGGTGACCGCGTCGATCGGCGCTGACTCGCGCCGATCGGCGCGACGTCAATTTTTGCTCCTGGCCCCTCGCTTCTTCGCTAGATGGTGCTCTTCATCCTTTCCTGTGTCACTTAACAACCATTTTGCACACAAAAATTAATTCAAAAAGATTCTTAATTACCTTGAAAATAGCTCCGTCTGTGAAAATTGTTGTGCTGGTTGATTTTTAGCACCCCTTCAATTCTGGGCATCGTCAGCCTTCCGTCCTGACTTGGGCAATAATGCGCCGATCGGCGCAGAAGTGCGCCAATCGGCGCAAGCTCTGTTCCTTCCTGTTTTGGTCTTTTTTTTATATTCCTGCATTGTTAGTCTACAGTATGTACATACATAGTTTTGCACGAATAAACAGACAACGCAAGAGCACACAAGAATTAAGCACACATTTTTCTATTTTTTTTTTATTTGGAAGATTGTTTTTATCACAAGCAAGCAAATTAAAAACACCGGGTTGCCCTCCCGGCCAACACTAATTAACAACTTCTAAATCCCCGATCATTGGGTTGCCTCCCAAGAGCGCTCTAGTTATTTAGAGGTCAAAGAGCTTGACCTTCCCGCAAACAATCAATCCTTAGTGTCGCGGTGTGAGATGTGAGGCCGCGACACTACAAGGTTCTCTTATCTCCATGGTTCATATAGCTTGGACGACCTATCCATACATCCCCTCCAATTACTTTCAACGCCACGTTGTCACGGTGTCTTGTATCTCTTCACTTCATCAATAGCACGGCACTCTTCTCCCTTTGGGCGAAATTTGAAAGAGTAGGGAGTCCCACTTATATCAAAGCTTATCTCACCACTCCCAACATCAATACTTGCCTTTGCTGTCCTCAAGAAGGGTCTGCCTAAGATCAACGGAGCCCTTGTCCTCTTATCCATATCAAGCACAATAAAATCAACAGGGACGATGTGATCTCCAATTTGAACAGGCACATCCTCAGCAATTCTATCAGGGAAGCGTACTGATTGATCGGCTAACTCCAAACACATACCCGTAGGCTCTAATTCAGGCAAATTGAGACTTGTGAATATATGATGGGGCATAACACTTACACTTGCTCCAAGATCGCACAAGCACCTATCAAATATCCTTGTACCAATCATGCATTTGATGCTTGGTGATCCAGGGTCGGGTTTCTTCTCTAGTGCAACATCATTGATTGCCGCCGTTAGCTCCTTAGTGACCTTCACAACCTCCTCAGAAACTAGAGACTTCTTGTTTTGCATCATGTCCTTAATGTACTTGGCATAGGTGGGAACTTGGATAGCGTCAACAAAAGGGACATTGATGTAAAGCTTCTTCATAATATCGACGAACCTTGCAAATTGCTTGCCGTGTTGCCGCGCTCTTTCTGTCTTCGTTAGCAGTTGAGTATCAAGGAACATGGTATGGCCATGCTCTTCTGTCTTCATGCCCATTTTCAGACCAGAGAGGTCAACATCCTCCTCGCGTCGATCGGCACTTTCAGGGAGCCGATCGGCGCCGACAGGACCGTCGTGCCGATCGGCGTGGGGCTTCCTTGCTCCCACAGAGTGCTCTGGATCTTCTGTTTGCTTTCCTGACCGTGTAGCTATTGCCTTCAACTGCTCTGCAGACATCGTATTGCCAGGAATAGCCACCTTTATTGCCTTGAATGGCTTGCGATAGCTGTCCCATCGGTTGCTCCATAATCTTGGTATGCTTCAAAATTTGCTCATTGGAGCTTCCAATTTCTATCACCTTGTCATTAATTCCCTCAAGGACACGATCAATCTCCTTGAATTTAGCTTGATTGTGCTTGTTGATCTTCTCTTGAGCTTGGAAAAACTCATGACATTGGAGACGAAGTGGGATAGAATTTTGCATGGACGAACTAGAAGAGAAAGAACTCCTTTGTTGCTGATATTGGGGCTTCCATCCACTATTCTTCATATATTCTAGCATCTTGATCTCTTCAGGGCAATCTTTCTGCACATGACCAAATTCTCCACACTCACTACATGTGGAGCGTGATTCCGCTAGCTTGAGTGTCTCTTCCTTAGGGATATGAAGATTAGTGTCCAACCTCCTTTAAATAGCATCGAGGCGATCTATAATCAAGTCTTCCTGAGTCTTCTCAATCACACTCTTCGCTACTCCTTTTGAAGGTTGCAAATTCCTTGAGCTTCTCTCACCATCCCACGATTGATTTTCAACTAGCAACTTGATCAAATTCTTAGCTCCGGTGGGGGTTTTTGACATGAATGATCCTACAGCTGAGGCGTCCAAGTGTTGACGTGATAGAAGATTCAATCCTGTGTAGAACTTCTCAACAACTTCTCCAACCGTCAGACCATGATCAGAGCATGCATCCATATATTCATTGTATCTTTCCCATGCTTCTCCAATGCTCTCATCAATATTCTGTGTAAATTCAAGAATCTTATTTTTCAAAGCTTGAGTCTTACCAGGAGGGAAGTATTTGGCCAAAAATTCAGCTGCTAACGTGTCCCACACCGTTTTTAGTGGGTTTTCCAATCCATTGTACCATTGCTTGGGGCGTCCAACTAGAGAGAAGGGGAACAGCCGCACACATGCTTGGTCTCCTGTCAATCCCGCTATCTTGAATGTACTGCAAACCTCAAGGAAGTGTTGCAAGTGATGATTGGGATCTTCCGAACCTGTGAACGGTTGTTGAGCCACTATTTCAACATATCTCTCCAATTGATACGGAAGTTGATCTTGAGCTTCTTGGAAATCAGTCTTGACAATACTAGTCAATTGTGGCTTAAGACGATTAACCATAGGTACCTCTGCCATCTCCTCTTCTTCTTGCTCTTGAACTGGGTCTTCTATTGTGAATAATACTTAAGGTGTTGCGCGGACTGCTTCTCCAGCTAAATCTCCAAGTGACTTGTTTCTCTTCTCCGCTGTTCTCTTCTTGTGAAAGAGTCTTTCTGGATCATCGGTGTAATTAGAGGGTTTGTTTGACTTAGGACCGTTCATACCTGTTAGTTTCACTTAACAGAATATATGTACTAGAGAGACAAGTAAAGCACAATGACTAAACACTAATACATCAACAATATTTAAAAACCTGCTATGGTCCCCAGCAACGGCGCCAGAAAAATCAAGCTTGTTGGTCGTACCTACGCACCCACTTCTATACCGCAAGAGTACGGTGTACGATTGTAGCACTTTTTCCCTTGAATTCAGTATTCCAAGGTTTATCGAATCCACTGGGACCTTAGGGATAATTAAAATAAGTTAATAGTAAAAGATCTAGTCAAAGCTACTATCGAATTTAGGTTGCGTGAGAGGGAGACTGGCCAGCGCAAAGGTGCGCCAGACAGTAAATCTGTCGTTGCACCGATCGGCGCAGGAGTTGAGCCGATCGACACACTAGTGAATCTAAGCCAAAGTGCGCCAGATGCCTTGTAAGCCTATGTTGTTAAGTGAGTAACCAGATATCTACTAGTGAGATCGTAACCAGAAAGTCTAATTAAATAGAATCATAATGGCTAATTACATAGATCAATGAAAACCTATAACGAATAAGACCACCCTACTTTTCGAGCGGCTCCCGATTTATCGCTGCCAAGAGGAAACTCTTAATCACGCGAGTATCTTACCCTACTCAACTATCCAATAGTGTTGTGCAGGCTTAGTGTTGTCACCGCTAAACCACACTACTAGCATCATCAAGCAACAATAATCAATACAATGTCCGAATCCTATCCTAATCACCATGATCAAGATAATATCAACTTACTTAGCCTAGAACTAAGCAATTGGAATAAGCACATGCATGATTATAGAATCAAGACAGACAAATCACCAAAATCATCATAAACATATTCAATCATCCTTGAGATGCATAGAGTAAGATTCATCCCCGTCGAGATGGCCTACCTTGACGGATCAACTCTTAACACCAATGGTTCTTGAAACTCAAATAGAGATCTATTCTAACGGGGCAAGCCTCGGTGGCTCTAACTCACGGATCTGTTGTCCCTCTGTCGCCCCTCTCTCTGCGGCCAGAGTTTACAAGTATTTATAGGGGTTCTACTTGTAAAGAACTCGGTTTCTAGCAAATAAGGCGGTTGCGCTGATCGACGCAAGCCGTGTCTTCTCTGGTTTCTTCTCCGAGTCGGTTCCTCTGTCCTCCACAGCTGCCATGTGGGCCTTTTCCTTTGAGATAAAGTCTTGTACTGCACGTCGAGATCTTGAAGTTCCATAAATCTTCTAGGCAAATATCTTCAAGTGTCTTGCATAGATAAACTTCCATAAACATATGGAATGAGCCTCGGTCACTTCTGTGGGCCAAAACACCCTAGCGCCGACCGGCTCATGGACTGCGTCAATCGGCGCACTGGGCTTCTTCAGTGCTTTTCGTTGGTTCTGGATTCCTGTCCTCTCGAGCATCACTTTAATCACCAATTTTACTTGTTTCTGCGATAAAGCTCCAAAACAACGCATATACAAATATATAGACAATATCATAGGTAAATGGCCTAAATTAGTATCAATTATGCTCTAATTGAGGTAATATTCACATATAAAAGGGACACTTGGGAAGTGCCAACAATATCCCCCTAATCATGTGAACCACTAAGTCATCTACACCATTCACATTGAAGAAAATCCTAGGGCATCTAAGGAATGGAAGAAACAATGGAGGAAACCCTAGATACCTTGAGAGAGAGGAAGAGAGGCTTCAAATCGGTGGGGTCATGGACTAGACCGCGTCCGAAGGAGTCTTTTCCCCCAAAAAACTTGTTCCACTTGATGGAAGGAGGAGAGATCACCGGAGAGAGGCCCCTGGTCGCCGTGGTCGCCTTAGAGGAGAGAGAGGACGAGTGGAGAAGAAAAAGAATGGGTTGATCGAAGGGGTAAGTCTCCAATGGTTATAAGTAAAAACCCGATGCCAGACTAAGACGCTAGGGTTGGCGTTCTAGTCCGGCTTCTGACTGAAGCTCGTAGGAAATAATAGGGTCGGACTAAGATGCCGACAGGGCCATCTAAGTCCGGCATCTGTTGATTCAGAGAGCATATATATATGGACAGAAATTACCTATTAGATTGGGAGACCTTTGTTGATCATATTTGACATAGTTTTTCAAAAATAGTGTTTCATTGAATGAGACCAGCCACACACAATCAATCCAACAATGTCATAACCAAATTAACATGATCCAAAGATCAACTCAAAAAGTTTTTCAAAATAGAGAAATAATCAGTATTTTTCAATCATTTTCTTTTGCAAACATCTATCCTATGTCACAAGAGATGTGCAACCTTTCAAGACACATTCCTAGAATCAATGATATTTAGCTCATTCCTAAGCTCAAAAAATATTTTCTCATCTAGTGGCTTGGTGAATATATCGACCAATTGTCTATCGGTGCGCACATGACTAATCAAGATATCCCCTTTGATAATATGATCTCTCAAGAAATGGTGTCTAATGTCCATGTGCTTTGTGCGGTTGTGATCAATGGGGTTATTGGCTATCTTTATGGCACTTTCATTGTCACATAGGAGAGGAACTTTGTTCATAGTGTAACCAAAGTCCTTTAGAGTTTGTCGCATCCATAGAAGTTGTGCACAATAACTACCGGTTGCAACATACTCCGCTTCCGCTGTGGATAGGGCAACGGAGTTTTTTTTCTTGGATGACCATGATACGAGGGACCTACCCAAGAATTGGCATGTCCCGGATGTGCTTTTCCTATCAACCTTACACCCCGCATAATCGACATCAGAATAACCAATAAGCTTAAATGGTGAGCCCTTTGGATACCAAAGCCCTAGGTTGGGAGTATGAACCAAATACCGCATGATTCTTTTAACGTCCCTTAAATGGCACTCTTTAGGAGCAGCTTGAAACCTTGCACACATACACACACTAAGCATGATATCGGGCCTAGATGCACAAAGGTAAAGCAAAGATCCAATCATGGAGCGATATACCTTTTGGTCCGCCTCTTTGCCACCCATGTCGAGGTCGAGGTGCCCATTTGTGGCCATGGGCGTCTTGATGGGCTTGGCGTTCTTCATGTCAAACTTTTTGAGAATATCTTGAGTGTACTTGGTTTGACTTATGAACGTCCCTTCCTTGAGTTGCTTCACTTGAAAACCTAGGAAGAATGATAATTCACCCATCATAGACATCTCAAACCTCTTGGTCATGATAGAACTAAGCTCATCACAAAAAGCTTTGTTAGTAGAACCAAATATTATATCATCGACATAAATTTGGCACATAAATATGTCATCATCAACTCTTCTTGTAAAGAGTGTGGAGTCGGCTTTGCCAATTTTAAAACCATGATTAATGAGGAAATCTCTAAGGCATTCATACCATGCTCTAGGAGCTTGTTTAAATCCATAGAGCACCTTTTTGAGTTTAAATACATGGTTAAGATATTTTTCATCTTCAAAACCAGGCGGTTGCTCCACATACACTTCCTCCTTAATTGGCCCATTGAGGAATGCACTTTTCACATCCATTTGATATAGCTTGAAATCATGGTGAGTAGCATAGGCAAGTAATATTCGAATTGATTCAAGCCTAGCTACGGGAGCATAAGTTTCATCGAAATCCAAACCTTCAACTTGTGAATAACCTTTTGCCACAAGTCTTGCCTTGTTTCTTGTCACCACACCATGCTCATCTTGTTTGTTGCGAAACACCCACTTGGTGCTCACAATATTTTGCTTTGGTCTTTCCACCAACATCCATACTTCATTTCTTTCGAAGTTGTTCAACTCCTCTTGCATGGCCAATACCCAATCCGGATCACATAGTGCATCTTCTACCTTAAATGGCTCAAAAAAAGACATAAAGGAGTAATGTTCACAAAATGTAGCAATACGTGATCTAGTTGTTACTTCTGTTTCAATGTCACCAAGAATGTTGTCCACGGGGTGATCTCGTTGCACACTTTGATGTACTCTTGGATGTGCAACTTGTGGTCTTGTATCATTTCCATCCTCTTCATCTTCTCCCCCTTGATCATTGCCATCATCTTGATCTTGATCAATATCTAGTGAGGGCGGAGAGGCTTCATTTGAAGATGGATCAACTTGATCATCACTTGGATCACGTGGTCGAACATCACCTATGGCCATTCGTCTCAATGCATCACATGGAGCCTCATCATCATCTTGCACATCAAGATCAACTTGCTCCACTTGAGAGCGATTAGTTTCATCAAATTGCACGTCAATCATGATTTCAACACAACCGAAGTCCTTGTTGAAAACACGATAAGCGCGCGAATTTGTGTCATAGCCAAGAAAGATGCATTCATAAGCTTTAGGGGCAAATTTTGATGACCAAGCTCTTTTGTTAAGTGCAAAACATTTTCTTCCAAAGACATGAAAATAAGAGACATTGGGTTTGTTACCGATGAGGAGCTCATATGATGTTTTCTTGAGGATTCGGTGGAGATAGAGTCGGTTTGTGGCATGAATGGTCGTGTTGATGGCTTCGGCCCAAAAGCGGTCGGAGGTCTTGTATTCATCAAGCATTGTTCTTGCCATCTTAATAAGTGTGCGGTTCTTTCTTTCAGCCACTCCATTTGATTGTGGAGTGTAGGGTGCCGAAAATTCATGCTTTATTCCTTCTTCTTCAAGAAACTCTTGTACTTGAGTGTTCTTGAACTCCGTCCTGTTGTCACTTCTTATCCTCTTAACTTTCAACTCAAATTTATTTTGAGCCCTTCTCAAGAATTTCTTTAGTACTCCTTGTGTTTCACTTTTGTCATGCAAAAAGAATACCCAAGTGAAACAAGTAAAATCATCAACAATTACTAAACCAAATTTGTTACCGCCAATACTTATGTAGGCAATTGGACCAAATAAATCCACGTGAAGTAATTCCAATGGCCTCTTTGTAGTCATCACATTCTTGGCGGGGTGTGGAGCTCCAACCTACTTTTCGGCTTGATATGCTCCACAAGGCCTATCTTTTTCAAATACAACATTGGTTAGTCCTAGGATGTAGCCCCATTTTTGGAGCTTGTGAAGGTTTCTCATACCAACATGGGCAAGCCTTCAGTGCCATAGCCAACCCATGCTAGCTTTCGCTATCAAGCATGTGTCAAGTTCCACTTCATTCGAGGAAAAATCCACAACATAAAGCTTCCCTTTTAACACATCCTTAAAAGTGAGCGAGCCATCACTTCTCTTAGAGACGGTCACACCCTCATCATTGAACAAACAATTGTAACCCATCCCACAAAGTTGTGAGATGGACAACAAATTGAAGTCAACGCTATCAACAAGCAAAACCTTGGAAAGAGAGTGCTCGGGAGAAATAGAAATGTTACCACTTCCCTAGACTTTTCCTTTGCTATTGTCACTGAAGGTGATCCACAAATTTGAGTCACTTTCTTGCAATGTGTTGAACATACTCTTGTCTCCGGCCATATGATTTGTGCATCCACTATCAATCACACAACTTGATCCACCGGAGGAGTGGGCCTACAACACAAATTAAGCCTTGGTTTTAGGTACCCAATTTTTCTTGGGTCCTTTCACATTAGTAACAAGTGCCTTGGGCACCCACACACAAGTCTTAGGATGCTTGCTGCGTGGCCCAACATATTTGGCAAAAACATTTCCATACTTGTTTCTCATTAGCACATAAGCGGCATCAAAATCATGAAAAAGTACAAAATTCACTCTAGAAGCATTAGCATTGTAATCATAAGAGAAATCATTAATGGCTTTGGGCTCTTCTTGCTTCTTTGAATATGTGCCTCCTTTGGTGAACTTTAGGAACTCCTTTCCATTTTTTACCTCTCTAGCATTGTGTTTGGCACCATGCTTAAACCAATTCCATCCATGATGTGAGGACGTCTTGTGTTTGTGTATACACCTCTAGCATACTCAACTTTTTCCTCATCACTTGATTTCTTCTTTGGTTGTGCTTGGCTTGTTAGACCTTCAACCTTCTTTTTCAAATCTTTAACCAATTTGACATTAGTGGCACAAGCATCAACATCAACATTGTAGCACCTAGCACATCCTTGACTTGTGGAGGCATCAAAGGAATGAGGTGCACTTGAGGAAGAAGAGGGTTTAGTAGACCACATAAAATTGCACTTTAAGTTCCTCATGTTCCTTTTTCAAGACAACATGTCGCCTTGAAGAGAAACATTTGAGTCATTGAGACTAGTAATAGTCTCCTTGCTTTTGGCAAGTTCTTGGTCCAACACCTCATTCTTATTTTGCTCAAGTTTTAAGTGATTCTCAAGCTCAAGGTTTCTCTCCTTTTCAAGGATGAGCAAGTCTTCTTGTTTCTCAAGAATCTCATCTCTTTCTTCCAATTCCTCCACTAGCTTTTTAATCTTGTAGAGAGCATTTTTACTTAACCCTTGAAGTAAGGGTTCAAATTCATTGTGGCTATCATCATTACTTTCATCATCACTTGAGGTGTATTTGGGAGAAGGGAAGGGTTGTGAAGATACCTTGTGTTTGCTCTCTTTTGCCATGAAGCATTCGTGGTTGAATTCTTTCTCTTCGTTGAGGTTGGAGAAGAGTGTCTTGCTTGATGAGGTCTTGTGAACGGCCATGGTTGCTACATGACCATTGTCATAATCGGAGTCCTCATCATTGGAGTCCCATGTTTTTCCAATGTGTGCTTCATCGGAATATTTATTTTTGTTGTTTCTTCTTTCTTTGTTGTCATTCGTTTCTCCTTTTTCTCTCATTTGGACAATTCACAATGAAATGTCCGGGCTTGCCATACTTGTGCAATTCCTCTTGGTTCTTGATTTTGACTTTCCCTTCTTATCTCCATGACATTCTTTCCTCATGAACTTCTTGAATCTTTTCATGAAGAGAGCTATGTCTTCATCATCACTTTTGGAACTTGAGCTTTTATTTTCTCTTCACTTGAGCTTTCTTCAAGTTTCTTCTCTTTGCTTGCTTTGAGTGCTATCTCATTGTTTTTCAACAAGGCTGCACTTCTAGCAAGATTCTTCATATATTCGGCTTCTCTCTCCATCATTTCTTGATTGATGAATCTTCCAAGAACTTCATCCGGAGTCATCTTGTCAAACAATGGATGCTCACGTATCAAAGTGCAAATTGTAGGATTCCTCATTGTAAAAGCTCTAAGCATCCTTTTGCACACTTCATGATCGGTCCAAGCTTTGCTTTCATAGGATCTAACTTTGTTCACCATGACCTTGAGGCGGTTGTACATAGCTTGAGGACTTTCATTGTCCTCAATTACAAACCGTCCCAGATCTCCTTCAATCAACTCAATCTTGGCCGCTTTTATGGTCTTGTTACCTTCATGGGCCATCTTGAGTGTATCCTAAATTTCCTTAGCAACCTCTAAATCATCAACCTTCTCAAATTGCTCTTGGTTCAAGGATGAGAGAAAGATGGTGGTTGCTTGAGCATTGCGATGAATGTCATGTTGTTGCTCCGTTGAGAGTTCTTCATCATCATCACTATCTGGTAGCTCAATACCTGTGGTCATAATTTTCCAAAGACTCGGATGCACCGATATTAAATGCAACTTCATGTTTTGCCTCCACTTGGTATAGTGTGTCCCATCGAAATGAGGCGGCTTACCCATGTGGATGGTCATGAAGTTGGAGTTAGGATTTAAACAATTGTAATCAAAGTGAATAGCATGGAATTTCTTATCTTCCTTTTTCTTCTTCTTGGTGTTGGTAGAGGAAGCACATCCATCACTTCAGTCGTCGTTAACATTGGTAGTGCTTTCTCTTGGATTTGAGCTCTTGCCACTCTTGTTGCTCTTGCTTTTGTTGCCGTTCTTGTGAACCTCCAGATTCTTGCCATTCTTGTCATCTTCTGACATTTTCAGAATTGTTTCTGGATTATCCTCCGGATTCATCATCTTTGATCTCCAAGCGGTGAGGCCTTGTAGGAGATACCGGCTCTGATACCAATTGAAAGTTGCCTAGAGGGGGGTGAATAGGCAAATTCTCCTGAAAACCACTAATTAAAACAATTAGTTCCAACAGGGGCCGGACTAAGACGCAAGTGTTGGCGTCTAAGTCCGGGCTGGCGTCTTAGTCCGCTAGGGTTAGCGTTTAAGTCCGGGTCCTGCACACGATAGATTATGGAACAAGCTCTAGATAGATTCCTATGATGAAACAATAATACCAGGGGCTAGAGACAAGTAGTAACAAGTGCTAGGAACCTTAAAACAATACAAGAAAGCTAGAGAACAAGCTTACACAAGTAATATTAGAGAGAGACAATAATATGGCACAAATAGTGAATATGAACAACAAGAACAAAACAAGCACACAAGACACAAGGATTTGTTCACCAAAGTTCAGTCCCACAAAGGAACCTACGTCTCCGTTGAGGAGTCCACAAAGGACCGGGTTGCTCTCAACCCTAAAACCTCTTCCAAGCAACTACCAAGATCAAGCTCGGTTTTCCACTATTAATCCTTTGCAAGGAGGGCAATACAAACTTTCCCGGGTCTAACTATCTAGGGGATGAATCTTCAAGAGTAACAAACACAAGCAATACCAATGGTGAAGACAAACGAAGTGCTTCAATGTAATATGAGGTGGCTCACTCAAATCCTTACAAATCTCCTCTCAATCCCTCAAGAATCGAAGTAGCAAGCTTGGGAGAGATTTGGGGAAGCTAGAGAGTGCTCAGATTTTTTTTTTCAGCTCTATGGAGTGGCCAACTGAAGAATGGGGACGAAGGGGTATATTTATAGTTGGGAGAGGGAAAAGAGTCATTGGGGGTGTCAGGGACCCGGCTTAGTCCGGTATCAGGGTCCAGCCCTGCATTTCAAAATTAACATGGAAGCTCCAACCCATCCCCTAAAATGGCTAAGTGTTAGTGACCCGGACTAGTACGAAAAACTCCGTCCTAGTCCGGAACGAGCAAGTCCACGAAAGAAAACCTCTCTGGAATGGCTCTGATCCGTCTTAGTCCAGCCAAAGCCGACTTAGTCCGGATGGGACGACAAACCGGCCTAGTCCGGAGATTTTCGACCTAGTCCGGGTAGACCCAAAACCCGAACATCACACTCCCGGGAAAACTCTCTGCCGGCTTAGTCCGGCTTAAGCCGTCCTAGTCCGGGTTCACCTGGTTACCGGCTTAGTCCGGAACTTGGCGTCTTAGTCCGGCTAAGTCGACTCTAGATCCAAATTGTTTCTGTTGACTCATGCCGGCCTAGTCCGCCTGTTTCCGGACTAGTCCGGGTCCCAGAGTGGAGAAAGGAAATTTAGGCTATGGGAATGCAAAAATGAAGTTAGAGATTTTAGCACTTGGTCAATTTCACCATTTTATTTATTATGTCCCTCTTGATAGTACGGCACACCTATGACTCAAAGAGGAAGAATTAAAACTAAGAGTCGTTGGTTGCCTTCTTTCTTTTTCCTTTTTTTTGGAGGGGTCATCTTTGATGCATGAAGTATTCGCCCTGCTCATTCACTTAGCAACTATAATTAGTCCTTCAATTGTTCGTCATTAATCAACCAAAACCCATATGGGGGCCTAGATGGATTTTCAGATATAAATAAAAACTATAGTAAGGGCTTATGTCTAACATGGTAATAAAGTATAACTACATTACTAACATGCAAGCATAATAACCATATACATAAATGGATCATATAATGAAACAAGAAACACATGACCCAAGCATAACTATATAGAAAGACTAAATATATCAAATAGAACAAAGTCTTACAAAAGGAGAAAGATACAAGAGTCATACCATAATTTCGAGGAAGACTTGGGAACTGAAGAAGACTCTATCCTAAGCCTAACTCCACTAAAACTAGAGAGAAACTCAAAATGACAAAGAGAGTAATGCTTCTTGGTGTGTATTGAGGAGTGAGCCAAACCCTTCCTTTTATAGATGTTCAAAGGCGGTTCTAAGGTCAGTAACTCCTGTCCTAAGGGGGACAACTGCCTTTGGGGTGTTATTGGGAAACCGCCATAGGAAGTTGGGGCCCACTAAACCTCCTCCCTGTTCGGCCGAACAGTCCAGTGCCTAGAGCCCAGTGCCCCCCCCCCCCCGGCTCTTCTGGCACACTGGTGGGTGGACCCCTTTGACTCCTCCATGAATTCGCCCTTCTGTATGTCGGTTTGGTTCTATTGGTGGGCCATTTGATCCATGGGAATCCCTGTTGGTGAACTCCGATTGGTCGATGTTATATTTCTTCGCCACATAGGTGTGTTTTCTCCTCTCTTTTCATCATTCTCCTCTTATGAGTATTTCTCCAAGCACAAGTAGATATTTATTAATTCTAACTAACATGCATGGTGGGAATGTTAAATCCTCCTTTATTTTGAGTAATATTGATGCTCGGAAATGGTATTTAACAACCGTCAACAGGCGGAACAAGCCTCTGCACTCATAGCCTTTACCAATAAAAGTTCCATATTTTGACAATACAACTTTATTGAACTCAACACCAACTTATAACCATCTCTACATAATAGAGAACCACTCACAAGGTTTTTATTTATTGAGGGAACATGATGCACGGTCTTTCCCGAGGTGAGTTTCAGATTGATCATACCAATACCATGAACAGAAGCATGCGAGTCGTTTCCCATCAACACGGACGAAGTCCTTGTGACCTGATAAGAAGAAAATAAGGAAGCATCAGCACACACATGTATATTGGCTCTAATATCAATCCACCAATCTGGTAAATGACAAACTGAAAGAATAGCTGGATTACCATACCCGGTTGTTCCCATCTCTGTGTCACACATAACCACATTTGCAGGCTTATTCTTCTGCTTGTGTTGTTGCATGTATTTGCAATCCTTGCAGTCACGAGCCCAATGGTCTGTACCTCTGCAGACATAGCAGTTTCCTTTTTCCTTCTTCTTCTTGAAGTTGGTTGTTTGGGCAGTCTTGTTCTTGCCATCAAATTTTCCCTTTTGAAAACTATTTTTCTTGTGGAATTGGAAGTTCTTCTTTTGCACCACATTTGCATTAGAAGTCTTCGCTTCATGGCCTTTTGCACCTTTATCATTAGCTCTTGCCTTCTCCTCCATATCAAGAGTCCCAATCAAATACACCGTTGAGAATTTTTGTTTCTTGTGTTTGTGGATCGTGGCAAAATTTCTCCATGAAGGAGGGAGCTTAGCAATGATACCACCGGCCACGAACTTGTCCGGCAGTACACACATAAAATTCTCGAGCTCTTTTGCAAGAGATAGCATTTCATGAGCTTGCTCCACCACTGAGCGATCATCTACCATCTTGTAGTCATGATATAGCTCCATTATATACAACTCACTTCCCACATCCGAGACTCCATACTTGGGCTCCCACAATTCCTTGGCAGTGAAGTAAAATGCATGTATGCATCCACAAGATTCTCACCAATCACGCTTATCACAACACCTCGGAAGAGATTATCGACAGCCTCAAACGCTTTGTCCTCCTCAGGACTAAGTGTTCCTTCAGGCTTCCCTTGTGCCACATGAATCACGTTCATGGCAGTGAGCCAAAGCATCATCTTTGCTCTCCAACGTTTGTAGTTCGCATCATCAAACACGTTGCCAGCAAAACCACTAGTAGAAAATTGCCTATACATACAAGGTTTTTGGAATGTTGGAATTAGAGGCAAAATTCTACTATATTTAATCCAGAAATTAACAATGTAAAATATAAGCATGACTAGAATTATCTAGCGATCAATTAAAATAAACAAAGATAACACCATGTCTGGTTTATTGATATAAGACAGAATTGTTAGAAGAAATACTACGAGAAGAACGTACTAGGTGGGAACCACGAGAGGAATCACGTTGAGAACACCATCTCTGTTGGGGCTAGACATCATGAAGTAGTGGAAGTAGACGTTCACTTGTCGAAGAGGAAGTAGTCGAACACACCACTATCACCAGTGAGCAATTGCGCCGTGCGCTCCTCAAAAATCTTATCGCCCTCCTATCCCAATACAGAATTGCAAGAGAAATGAAGTTTCGGAGGGCTGCTCTCCCATCATCTGTGCACGCAGATGTCGGGACGAAGATAATCACCTTGCAGCTACTATTGTGGTTGCATAATGAAAGATGAGTTGTATTTTTGTTTCTTCTCAACCGCTTCCTATAGCAAGTATTTATAGGAGTGTGCACGGGAGGAGAAAAGACCAAGAGATTTGCAACATAGCAAATGGCTATTGTTGTAACGTGCATGCAAATAATAGCTAGAAGGTGAAACTCTTAAGAAACGGAAGATAGCATTTAGTTTGCATGGCACTAAACGCCATCACCCATCCGAACGCATGCATGTGTGTATGCAAGTTTTCAACTTCTTGCAACGTATTCCGTTTCTCTCTTTTACTGCCACTATTACAAACTTATGCATGCATGTTAAAGAATAATTCTCTTGGTTTCATAACTCTAATAATCAAATAAGTCTTTTGAAATTTTAGATTTAATGGGACACTACCAGAAAATCTAACAATTGTTGCATTTTAATGGGCAAAGCGGTGTTGTAACTTACTCCATGTGCGTTCAGACGTAGAACAGGAATTTCTCGTGCACTAGCTTTTTTTTTTTTGATAAAACGTACATATATTACTGGATTTTCCTACATAGACACATACTTATACGTATGATAAGGATACATGACCAGCTGGTTTAACCAAACAGCAAAGAAGCACCTTAATAAAAAGAAAATTACAGCAAGGTTCTTATCTCCTCTGCTTGCTATCGTCGTCGGACGGAGCCGTCGACGAAGACCTCCAAGCCATCGTAGATCTGGAGAAACTCCATCACCCCAAGACTTTGAAAGGAGTCGTAATAGAAGTAGCCGTCGGCGGTGTTGGCCGGTGATGGCGAGCGAGGTTCTAGGATCTGGAAAGCCTGGGGTGCGGCCCCGGTCGCGCAACCATAAATTAAGCTAACACCAACGTTGTTCACAACTGTGGTGTTTTCATTTTCACCGGATTTGTGTCAGAACAGTCAAGCCTCAAGGCGCACAACTATAACGGACGTGTGAATATCACTTCAGCCAGATAAGCAGAGTAGCGATGCGCGGACTAGCCGTGGACGTTTGATGTCGCCGTCACGTCGGATAGCGATTCTGATCCGTTGATGGCAGCGCCGCGTCAACCTCGCCTCGCCTGCTTCCTTCGCGGCGAAGGCTTGCCTTGTGCTGCTTGAATTTATGTTCCCGTTCCACACGCTGACGCCCGGTACCCAGCACAGGGTACACTTGCGCAACTGCCAGCTAGGCGCGAGCGAGTTCAACCGCCGTCTCGTCTCCTCCCCCATCCGACCCGATCGATTTCTCCGCCCACGCCTCACGCCTGCGGGGAGCAGCGAGAGCCCAGGTCCCGGCTCCCCGTCCAGCCGACCGGATCGATGGCCATGGAGCCGGAACGCGACAGCGAGGACCAGCGCCGGCCCCTTCTACACGCCCCTGCGGCGGCAGAGCAGCGACACCAGCAGCAGTACCAGTACCTAGGCCGGAGCAGCTCCTCCGTTCTGCGCGGCGCCGGTGCCGGCGGAGGAGGGCCAGAGGTCAGCGCCGACGAGGTCAGGTCCGCCGCATCCTTCTCTTCCTCCGCCGGACACTACCCGCCCCCGGCTCCGGCAACCCTCGGCGACCAACTCTACCCTTTCCCGCCGTCCATCCACAGCGCCGTGCTCTCCCCCTCAACGTCGCCGTCGCCTGCCCCCGCGTCCCCGCATCCGCACGGTATGTCATCCGCGGTGCTCCGTTTCTTCCGATTTTGTATAATTGTCATGTGATTGAACTAGTGGGTGGCAACGGCAGAAGGTTTGGCGATTGTTCCTCAAGAGCCGTACCCGTATGGTGGCAATTACCAGCCCTCTCAGAGCGTCGGGAGGTGAGCACTTCAACTTACAATCGCCTGTTTGGTGCTACATTCTTGTTTAATTTGGGGCTGTAACCAGATCCTAGCTGACTGATTCCCCAGCCATCATTCAGGATGATCCCCTTAAATTTCTCATTTTTACTAGCATATTACTTTTTTATCATGTAAGGTAAGGGAGTTCTCTAAGGTCTAAACGGTTCCAATGTCCTAACCCGAAACGCCAGTGCAAAAAGTATCGATGGCACTGTGATCGTGTTGTCACAAAGAATTTCAGCTTTTGCTCACTAATCATGCTGGTATTCCGGTAGTTGGTAATCATAGCATTCTGGCATTTGTTCTAGAGGGAATATTCATAGTATGGTCAAATATGTTGTTGCGCCGAGCTTTAACTAGATCCATTACTCCCTATCTTTATACAAAGGCAAATAGAACTATACTGTTGCTGCATTTTCTTAGCCCCCTGACCTATCCATATATTGTTTGCCAGGACTTTGTTCCTCAACTTAGTGGAATGGTTTATGCTTGCAACAGGGATACACTGGATGAGGTGGAGATCAGGCAGCTGCTTATTGACCATGTCGGGCATAGATGCTGCTGGGGAGGTCGGCCTGCTCGCACTTGGAAAATTACCTCAATCGAGGACTGCAACGTCTATGTTGGGACACTGGAAACATTCATAGAAGAAAGAGATGTTGTCACAAAAAAGGAACCCTATGAAAGTGGGAAAATAGATGGAAGGGACAAAGGTCCAGTGCCTGGAGTGTGGGAGCTAGATTTAAGATCTGAGTTTCCTCTACTCTTTGTTCCAGAGAAAGAAGTAACACTCAAGATTCCTCATTCAGAAGTTATTGAAAAATGCGTAGGTACGTGTTAATTTTGCTAACACATGTCATTCAACTTTTCATTGATGTTCATGTTGATATTTATACTCATCTATAAGATTTAATACATAATTGGTATAGTTATGTTCACTATGTATGTTACAACCTTAACTACTGTATTATGAACTCTCATATGGTGGAAATGCATTTTCTAAAAAGGGGAATGGTGATGTTAATCTCAACTTTTTTCAATAGTCGACACTATGCTATCTTTTATTATGTCAGAAAGTTAGCAAAATTAATCTTATGTTTCTTCCTCTTTATTGTAAGTCATGACAACTAGAAAGTATGATTGCACCTTTGTTTAGAGTTCACTCTACAAATCATACTTTGCGAATATTTCTCAATGCATCATATGAAATTGAGTTTTTTCCCAGTTTTTTATATGATGTTGTGCTGGTATATTTGAACCATGGTTTCTTCCCTTTTTCTCAATGCATCATGTATATTCACTTCACAAAGATATGCATTTCTATTATTGAGCACCTATGATCTGTCTAAACTTGGATGCAGTAAACAGTCTGCTTTAACTCTAGATAACCTAAGAAAGACTAGGCAATACTCGCTCCAATTGCAATGCAGGTTGTTTTACCTTTCTAAATTTTCTTTGAATATAAGTCATCCTAGTACTTTTATGTACCTTTTCCTCTTTTATCGTTTCCTTGCCCTTGCTTAAGAAATGCTATCACTCACATAGTTGAATGAGTTAATCTTTCCCAGTGCAGTATAAATGAACGGTAACAAGGTCATTCCATCTACTTTCATAACCTTCATGTGGAAGTCTCAAACGACCTATACTTGCAACCATAGAGAGTACATCTAGTTTTGTGTATACATGACCGGATGTAACAACCAACAGTATACATCCTCATGCTAGTTTATGAACCATATGGCTCATGCATTAATATTGTTGAACCATAAGTGAGTTGTTCACCGGTCGGTGCAACTGGTCGGTGCATAGTAACTTAACATGGTATTGAGCCACAGGTCTTGAGTTTAAGTCCTGGTGACCGTATTTTCTGCTGCGTCGCTCCTATTTCCACGTTTGCACCCTAAGAGAGTTGCACATGAGGACCAACCAGTTGAACCCAAAAGCCTAAGCTGATGGGAAAAGGTGGGTAATTCACTTATGGTTCAACACTCCTCACGTGCAGCTCACTCAGGGCGTAAATGTGGAAATAGGAGCGGCGCAGCGGAAAATGCTGTCACCAAGACTTGAACTCAAGACCTTTGGCTCGATACCATGTTAAGCTACTATGCACCAACCAGTTACACCCAAAAGCCTAAGCTGATAAGGAAGGGTGGACAATTCACTTATGGTTTAATAAATACTATCCTTTTTTTCTCGAACATGCAAGAGAGCTGCATATCATTTCATTAATAGGAGAAAAAAAAGAAACAAAAGAACCCATAATTACAACGCACGTCCACAAATACTATCCTTTTTGGTATGTGTTTGCTAACGGCTCTTTTCATTTTGACATAGGATGTTTGATCATTTTGTCGCCCTTTTGAATTGTCCATACTCATGTATTTGTCTCCAAGAATGATGGCAGTATTCTTTTTTCTGGAAAATAAAACATAGTCTTCAAGTGTAAACCAATTTAGATTTATAAGCTTTACCCACATACACAGTTGATTGTAAAATTAATGACTTGACATTTAATCCTCTAACTTATTTTCTTATGAAAAATCATTTTTGTTCTCATTTTAAGGATTAACTACTTGTATTGTTTGTATATCAATTCATATTTGTTCAGTTTTGTTTATTAAAAAAATAATAATAAATTGCTTGAATCTCTTTGCCAACAATAAAATATAGGCATTGATGATCATTATCTGGTCATTTATGCTCTCTTGTTGTTTACTATTCAAATATCATGTGTTGCTAGACTTAACACCTTCACTTGTCTCTTGTCTCCTTACAACAATCCTTAAGTTCGTCTGGTAATACTAGGAAATGGTGAGCAGCTGACTAGCCATCACTTGTGTCACTAACATGTCGCTTTGTGGTTCTAACACTATTTGCTCTTGCTGCTACTATGTCTTATCTTTTCTCAATGAATTAGGACCCTTGTGTTAACTTTTATGAATTAAGATGTCTTTAATAATGTATTTTTCTTGCTGGATCATGGTCTTTCTGTTTACACATATTTTATCTAGGGTAACTATTGTAAGAGTGACGTATAATCATTTTTATCCCTGACAGATTGTGAGGGTCGTGGAGAGACACCATGCCCTGTTTGTAATGCTGGTCAGGAGCATGGGTATTACAAAGCAAATCAGATGACCCGATGCAGTGCATGTCATGGGAGAGGTTTACTGGCTCACCAAGACGGTTCTGATACAATGTTAGTTCTTCTTCTTTTTCTTCATGTTTACAGTTAGCAGTTATTTTCAGTGCTAGAATATATACTCCCTTTATAAATCCCATTTATGTCCACTTCAATTGGTTAGCATGGTCCATTGGTTTTCTGTAAGTGTATTAAACAGTCAATTTATTAATGCAATAGTGTCTCATTTGTGTTTTCGGTCCATGTGAAACTGTGGGTTAAGAGTCTATCTATGTATTATACTTATCAATTATCAACGGTCACGAGTCTATCTTTCTCTAATTTTTTTTTACATACAGAATACCTGAAATTGCAATGAACCATTTATTATTAGTTAAATTTTGTTTTAAAATTAATTTCAGCTCAGCAGAAATGTGTTAACCAGACATCTTCCAATACAGATATTCATTATACTTACATATCCTTGTTTGTCACAGATGTGGAATGTGCAGTGGTAAAGGAATGCTGCCTTGTATAGCATGTTCATCGCGTGGCTTAGTTACATGCAAAACATGTACTGGATATGGTTCCCTGCTGGCACAAAGCATTGCTAATGTCCAATGGTAATTTGAATTCCAGTCCATGAAAGCTTGTTTGTTCAGTTTTTGTATTTTACCATGTCTGAATAACAAGGAAAATAGAACTCACATGTAACTTCATAAATTGAAACAATGACTTGTTTCATAGTTTCTGAAAAGGAAATGGCATTGCTTCTGTAAACTGTGAATCAAAAACCCTTTCATCTCAGGTCCATGATGGGAGGGTGTGATGTAATTTGGACCGTTTCTCTTCTCCTATTAATACAAAGAAGCGCAGCTCTCCAGCGTTTTTGAGAAAAAAAAATTATTCACAATGGAAATTATGCTCATCTCTTCAATAATCCCAAAGCCGCATGGTTAAAACATGTGCTATTGAGCAGTTGATGACTTCTAGTTGCATAACTTGTCTGCTGATGGTTTCTTTGTAAATCCAGCTTAGCATGTCATGTTGCAGCATAGAAAATAACTATTTAACGTTCAGTAATGTTGATGGTCTAATTAACTGTGGAAAAATGTGTTCTGTCTGGGATTAGCTTTTTGTATAAACTTCATTTGTTCTATTAATTTGAAGTCACTACTTCACATAATGGTTTCGGTAATTGACCTGATATATCGATCTCACTCGAAACTCACCTGTTTTCAGGAAGACGCTGTCAGCACGAAAAGTTAGCGCAACTAGAGGGGCTGCTTCAGTTCCTGAAGAAGTTTTTCACAGAGCTAGAGGTGTTCAGCTATGCAATATACAGGCATATCAGTGCACTCCTGCCTTCTTTGCTGATTCATACCCACTTAATCAGTTCTCCTCAGAAATTATCGCTAGCAGGCTGCCAGTTCCTCCGTCAGCAAGGGTTATTTCTGAGAGACACATCATTTCTGTCGTGCCTGTAACCCGTGTTACAATGGCCAATCGCAAGCAGTCTTTTAGTTTCTACGTCATTGGCTATGACAGGGATGTGTTCATCAGGGACTATCCATCCAAGTTCTGCTGGGGCCTCTGCTGTTGCTTCGACTGGCTTGGAAAGTAGTTGTGCTTCCAATCATAAACCATCTGCTGAATGTGCAGTAGCTCACAAGACTGAAGATGGCGTGAAAAAGTGAGAAATTAAAGGTTGTTACTGGTATATTTTCGATTACAGAAGCTGTCTCCGCATATTGGAATTTTTTTTATTTTTGGCATAAAAACATGTCGAGCTCCTATGTTGGGCTCGCATCAAGCTCTGGTTGTTCTTCGTATATATGTACATATTAAAGATTGTTGCCTTACGGATGTGTAGTTTGCTTACTTCAAAACCCGAGGCTCTGGTTCAAATCCCCTCTTCTCTCTATATTTTGAATTGTCAAAAAAAAAAAGGGTGTGTATGATTCATAATGCTGTGATGATAATTGGGGTTTGGCTTAGCTACCACTCAGGTGGAAGCATTATACTGAGATAAACGCATGGTTCAAATAACCGGGGTTAACCGGCCAGTTAACCGGAAAACCGGTCCGGGCTAGTTACACCGGTCGTTCGGTTAACCTCCGGTTATAATTTAATTTTTTTTAAAATTCAAAAAAATTTGAATTGGTCAAAACCAATCTAACTGACCGGTTAACCGAAATAATCGACTGGTCAACCAGTGAAACCGCTTAAAACCAAAATTTTTGAATTTATTCAAAATATATCACTAAAACCGATCTAACCGACCGGTTAACTGGAATAATTGGCCGGTGAACCGGCTGCCGACCATGCGCCAACCAAAATGTCTTTTGTCCGGCTAACTGGCTGGTTATACCGGTTAACCGGTGAACCAGGCTTGGCCGGTTTTCCCGGCCCAGTCGGTTATGTGAACACTGGATAAACGTGTCTAATGCCCAGGCTTGCATGTGACCCACAATTTCGGTGATTGTACAAACATTTTCGATGAGAATTATGCAGCTATGGTACGTACAACTGAAGATAAGTATTTGGCCCACATGTCAGAGGCCAATCTATTGGCTATAAAAATCAATCGTGCGGCACATAGTATAGTAAGCTAAACGCTTCCGCAGGTTACCTCTGGTTAGCCCGGAGATCGATCAATGTGATGATCCGTTACGCGACGGCAGCGGAGGTTGAAGCGGCGCTTGGGCGTGCCATGACGTGCGCGGAGGCCACTTGGTTCCAGTACTCGGCTACGATGCCAGATTACTGGCTGTGGTGGCACACTGCATTCGTCTTCCTCGTCTTTTACACGCTCACTCCGCTGCCCCTCGCGCTGCTCGAGCATCTCGCGCCGGCTGTGGCACTCAAGTACAAGCTGCAACCACGGGTGCGGCTCTCGCCAGCAGCGTTACTCCGCTGCTACAGAGACTCTGCGCGGCTCGTGCTCCTTGTCATGAGTCCTTGCCTGATTGTCTTCTACCCCATCGTTAAGGTCAAAATGAATTTTATGCAAAATTAATTTTATTACGAGGTCATAAACTACTTGTCAAGCCAAGTCAACTTATAACTGATGAAATCTAAATTAGCTCCTTATTATGTCATTTAATAAGTTTTTGAAAAAAAAAACAAGCAGGAGACAACAGAACAGCTCGTTTAATTGGACTTAGCTGCGCAGGTAATGGGAATCATCCGGACCGGGCTACCGTTGCCATCAATCTGGGAGATAGCTCCGCAGCTGGTGGTGTACCATTTCGTGGAGGACTACCTCAGCTACTGGATACACCGTCTGCTGCACACCAAGTGGGCGTACAACAACATCCACCATGTCCACCACGAGTTCAGGGCGCCCGCGGGATTCGCGGCATCACACAGTCACTGGGCCGAGGTACTGATCCTCGCCATACCCACCTTCGTCGGCCCGGCCGTCGTGCCGTGCCATGTAACCACGCATCTGCTCTGGTTCTCTGTCCGCGTAATGGAAGCCGCTGAGACACATTGCGGGTAAAGTTTAATTTGTCGAGACTTCGGTCGTGTGTTTATGGGCTGATGACTGACT
Organism: Eleusine indica; assembly: GCA_030378355.1. Taxonomy (NCBI): domain Eukaryota; kingdom Viridiplantae; phylum Streptophyta; class Magnoliopsida; order Poales; family Poaceae; genus Eleusine; species Eleusine indica. The sequence goes on from CM059494.1 coordinate 57,283,016, forward strand.
GGCTTCTTGCTGAAAACTACAGTTACGACTTCCCGTTCAGCCCTACCAAGTTGATCCCGTTCTATGGAGGTGCCGAATACCACGACTATCATCACTATGTTGGGGGGCATGGACAGAGCAACTTTTCTTCTATCTTCACCTACTGTGATTTTATATATAGGACAAACAAAGTATGAGATTTCTTATATGCTACATGCTGCTTATATAGAAACCTGTATGATATATGATATATATATTTATGTATTTTATTTTTCCTCATCAGTTAGTTTCTTTTCGTGTTTTCTCAGGGTTACAGTCACCACAAAGCTGGCATCACGAAGGTAACTAACTGTATTATGTCAGCTTTCTCACTAGTTCCTTCTATGTTGTATCACTCTCCATCGTATCATAAAAGTTAACTATTGTATCACTCTCACTAGTTGAAAGATCAAGCAGTTTAGTGATTGATGTGACAAATTCGTTTTTTAAAAAAAAAGATTATTGGTGTGACAAACATCTTTCCCATCGTACATCCAAAGAATGCATGCATGTTCGTTTAATTGCATGTCCTATATGTGTACTTTTTTGTTTTTTGGAAGGAACTATGTGTGTACTATGATCTTTTTTTAAACGATGTCAGAGGAACAGGTGAAGAAGCTGGCTGAAAACAATGTGAAAAAAAGAAGGCGGCAATGGATTCGACATCTGGAAACAGTACTGAGATTGGAAGGTTATCCTGTATATATACCTGAACGGCTGAATTTGCAGTGAAAAATGTTACCAGAATAATAAAGTTGGAGGCCCACAAAGAATATATATTCACTTTTCTTCATGTTCTGACAATGGTAGGAGTGGTGGTTGATATCATTAGAATCTATCGCAACAGATGTATTTATAGGAAGAACTAGCCTTGTAAAGAAGAAAATTTGGGAACTATAAGACGCAGTAGAAATAGGGTTGTTACCTGTTTGTTTTATTGTTAGTAGAAAATTTGGGAACTAGTTCAGTATTACAGCATAATGTTTCGTACACGCTTCTGTGTAAATATTTTTTATATATATACATATTTTCCTTCAAATGAAATTTTATAAAATTATGAATATCTCACTACACACGAAAAAAGATAATACTAAATTTGACGCGTACCGTTGCAATTCACAAAAGTCATGTGGATATCCATGTGACAATGCGTGCAGATAACTAAGGCCCGCCGTTTGCCTCCACAAAATGCAGGAACCAAAAAATGAACTCTGACCTCAGGGAAAGCCACGCTCACGAATAGGAAGCGCCTATTCGCGAAGGAGAAACTAGCACTCACATATTAATCGAGCTTTAACCTTACGTTACCTAGTAATATTTCTCTCTTCTTTGTGCTGAAATACAGAATTAATCAAATATTCATCCCAAATTGTACAGGAACATAGAATGAGAAGCATCACATAAGTCCAAATCAACAAGGAGAAATAAGAAAAAGAAAAGAATCAAGAGAAAACATCAGATGAGCATCACACGACATCAGCGCCTGTGGTGACTTCGTGAATCTCAAGATCAAACCGACTCAGTATTTCGAAGGCACTTACGGGGTAGGTGTCTGTGCATGTGTTTATAGGGGTGAGGACTCGTGTGGGTATATGAGGTCTATGTCTGTACTTTACTTTGCAAAAAAAAAACAGAGAGTACGGAGTGCCTAAGTTGAGCGGCATCGCTGCTGAGAAGTTGCACTCACTGAGTTTAATTTAGATTGCAGGAGAGGCAAGAGATTGAAAAAGGGACAAATCGGATGAACAAGAGAATAGAGACATGGCCCTGGGTGGGGGAGAAGATCACTGATTATAAGCATGGTTTCAAAAACTGATGATAACCGGTTGGTTTTTGTAGTTTCTAGTGAAACTGATCCGGTTTCCCTAGACGGCTGGTTTTTGTCCAATCAAAAGTTCAAAATTTGAATTTTAGAAAATAGTTTATAAAAAAATTATGAATTATGGTGAAACAAATTTATGAAAGAAAGCACGTTCCAGTGGGGAAAATAAACAAATATGAAAGAAAAAGATAATTAGAAAATTAGAAAATTGTCCTTGTCCTCTTCTCCACTAGTTGAAAATAATTAAAAATATTATTATGTCTTGTATAATTATTTTTTGAGAAACTATGTTTTCCATAACTTTGTAATGGATATTCAATTATTTCCATGGTAGGTTTGAGTGTGGTGTATCATATATTATGAATGTTTCATAAATTATATATTGTGAATTATACCAATGATTATTACAAATAATTAGCAAAGTTCATGCCAAAATTCCCACCTTTTTTCTCCCCATATTTGTTTCTCTACAACTAATCTCGGTTTTTGCCACACTTGAACTGATAAACCGTGAAAACTTATAGGTTTATCGGCAAAACTACTCAATTTATTGGTAAAACTGCTTGGTTTATCGATTCAAATTTGACAATTTTCATTTTCAAAATTTTAAGCGGTTAGCCAACCAGTTTTTGTTGTTTACTAAACCAGTGGCCTCTGGCTTCCTCGTTGCAATTGCTATTAGCATCACTGACCAGTGGGTCCATGTCTCTTTAGGCCCATCAGCCAGTTAATATCTTTATCTTTACTACTTCAAAAGTCCATAGAGAATTCTTTCTTTCACCTTCGTCTACACTTGCAATGCTCGCCCCCGCACTACGTCTTTCCAGCTCTACGAAACCACCCCCCTCACCTGCGATCCACACGTCTCATCCAGTCTGCTAACCACACCCACGCCTTGTCCCTATTTCTCCGTTCCCCACGTCTTCGCTTCTTTCTCTCGTACCTTGCCATTGCCAAGGATTCTTCGTCTGCCGCCACACATCTTGCTATTGTGTTCTCTTGTGAAACTTCTCCTCACGTGCGGCTCCTTTCGTGCGCAAGCTGAAAATAGAAGCGGTGCAGCGGAGCATACGGTCCAAGACTTAAACTCAAGATCTCTGACTCGATATCATATTAAGATTGACTGTACTCGTGGTCCTCTAAATTCATACTCTAAAACAAATATTCTGTCCTAGTCAGAAGGATTCTCTTCTCTATATCAAGTTTTCCTGCACCCATTCATACTCTAATTTCATCCTCTATATCAACTATCTAATATTTTATTCAACCATCTCCAACTACCATCTTCTTTCATCTCTCCTCCTCTTTTGTTTTTCTTTTCTTTTCTACTCTTTCCCTTTTACAATAGTTTAGCAATCTAATTTTTTAATTAAATAATAAAAGTTTTGCCTCCCTTTCATTTTTTCTTTTCCAAATTTTCTTTTTCTTTTTTTTTCTCTCTCTCCACTCTATCTCTCGGACTTTCCCCCAGTCCCGCCTCTCTCCATTCTCTCTCTCCCCCGAGCCCCTGCTCTCCTCCCCCACACAGGGCCGCTGTCCGCCCGCCTCCCCTGCGCGTCGCCGCCGCCGTCGCCGGAGTCTGCCTCCCTCCCTCGTCCCTCCTCCCTCGTGCCGCGTCGTGCCCTCCTCCCGCACGCCGCCGCCAGGGCCCGCCTTCGATCGGATCCGGCGAGGTCCTCCCTCCTCCGGCCAGATCCGAAGACGGCCTGCCCTCCTCCGGCCGGATCCGGCAACGGCTCCACCCTCCTCGGCCCTCCACCCTCCACCTTCTCCACGCTGCGCTCGATCTCCGGCGGTGCGTGGACCTCGTCCTCCCCCTCCACCCCGACGCCGAGGCCCACCTCGTCCTCCCCGTCCACCCCGACGTCGAGGTCCGCCACCCCCATCGTGTCGTCGACCCTCCGCTGCGGCCCTCCACCCCTGCGCGCCTCCGCATCGGCTCCCGCGTCAGCTCCTCCTCTCGATAGCAGATCTGGCGAAAGGGGCCGACGGAGCACCTCGATGGCGCCGGCGGCAGGCTGGGACGGAGCTCCGGCCGGCCATCCCCTTCTCTCTCCCCTTCCGGCCATCACCTTCTCTCCCCCCTTCCGGCTCACAGCAGATCAATCGTAAGCATGCGGGCCCCACGCCACTCGGACATAGCGAAGGTCCTCTATCCCGCCATATTTGGCGTGCGGCCGGGGTTCCGTTACGCTAGCGTAGCGTTTACCGGACCACAGTGCAGCGCTCCCGTCCGGTAAAGCGGTACTCCAGGGCGTGGTTGCATACCACGGTGCGATCAGTCTAAACTACTACGCACAGACCAGTTGCACCTAAAAGGCTAAACTGCTAAGGAAGGGTGAGCAATTCACTTAAGAATCAATAATAAAGTATGCTTGAACGATTAGTTTATTTCGTTGTATGTATTTTATTGCTAAGCTGGCATTGCAATCTACAACTCTCAGAAACAGATATTATTAAATCTTCTAAGTTATCATTATAAGTACAATTGTTAAACTGTACTTACCAATCAGTGTTTGAGCCATCTGTGGGCTTACAGACGCAAGGTAAGCATTTGCAATATCTCAGTGACATTCGCCACTACATTTCATTGTGTGTTCTCTGAGTTGCTGATCGAGAGGCCTATGGTGCCAGCGGGAACTGGGGTTAGTACTGGCGTGCTTCATTGTTTGACATCAATTTATTTTGTATAGAAGTGTTGTGTTTCTGATTCTGGAACATGAAAAGCACTTCGAGAACCAACCGATTGGGCCTGGGCACCCCGATGAAGCTGAAAGGCAATCCCACTGTCACATGAGAATTCAACTCAAAGTAATCCCGCTGCGACCACACCAAACCACATACAATCTTTTTTTTTCCAACGCTCACTAAGGTACTTCACTGAAAAAGGAACACAAAACATGATGTCTTTACATATTACACGTGGATATGTAAAACAACTTGGAATAATGCCTTTCTCCTAAATGCTATGTTTTCTAGGCATTAGATTTTAAGATTTGGCTACAATAAGGCAATTAGGAATTGTGCGAAATGATAATGGTACAATTTTTTGTGTATAAGGCTGACGAATGGTACAACACTGACATGTAATTTTTGAATGGTGAATTGTACACGCAATTCTGAAGATTAAGAAATCCAGAAATGAAAACGCTGGGCCTCGTGTTCAATCTATGCTCTTTTCTATATTAGCTTTGTGCAATAAACTGGTAAAACCTTTAATTGCCATTCCTTGCAACCACGAAGGCATAATAATCGTACCTTTGTATACGAAAGGTAGAGAGGTTAGCAAAGATACTTTGTTGAAACTGGAATGTAATTTATGTCATAAAACTTACAAAATTCGTGATAATCTTCTATTGTTGCAGCTCGTATTGTGTAACAAGTTTTTTTTTACTCCGTAACGACGCACGGACACTTATCTAGTAGTGATTAAAAAAAAAATCACGGTGAACTTCCTTCAACCCAAACACAGCAAAATTGTTGCATTCTTTTGTTTTGAATTCTTGTAGTTCCTTTTTTCACTCTTGTCGTTCCTGTGTTCTACTCAATTCTTATGGGGTTTTCCTGATCTCTGTTTTCTCATTCCTGCGTTCCAAAGCTGATGTGGTCTCTTTTCTTATTCCTTTGTGCTGGCTATGGACAGTTGGACACCTGATGTGTTCGCGTCAAAGCTGTGCAGTAAAACTAGCATCCATGGAATTTTCTTTTTTCCATGAGACAATGTAACAACAACCGACGCCACATCTAGATACCACAACATGCTTTTGATTATTTCTTAAGAAAAATACAGAGTAGTAGTTTTCTTCACGGTAGTTGCGACGTCACATGGTTTCAACGTCCGTGAACCGTTCTGTCTTGTTGGAACGATCTTTTTATTCTCGAGATTACCCGGGGCACGATCAAGAGAAGGAGAACCCATTGCGTTACTGCACATCATGGAGGGAAGAATGAGCAAGACGGCGAAGAAGAAGACATCGCCCTCCCCCGCATCGGCTTTCACGTCGGTGGCAGCGCAGCTTCTCCTGCGCCGTGGCAGCGGGAGGGAGGCGGGCAATGGCGACAGCCTGGAGTTCTTCTCCGACCTGCGGAAGTGCCAGCCGGAGCGTCGCGTCTCCGGGCAGACCGGTGAGATCATCGATCGCTCATCGCGGCATGATCTGTTGTTAACGTACCGCCATCATATCTTTGTTGGACCTGTCCTGGTGCTGAAAGCAAATGCAAAATTTTATTACAGAGCGAGGAGGACCAGCAGGCCGGACGGAGGATGGCCGGGGAACGGCGAGACGGAGAGGCAGCAGCGACGAGTCGTTGTCGTCGGAGCTCGGGAAGCATGACTACGATTGGTATGGAAGAAACGAAATGTCGGTGCGAATTAAGTTTGGGCATTCTGTTTGAGTTTGACACGTTTCGTTGCGCATTGATACAGGCTCCTGACTCCTCCGGCGTCGCCTCTCCGTTCACCGGGGACGAACTCCTCAGGTCATTCCACCGGGGCGCCGAACCAGCTGGGGAGAGGTGGATCGTCGGCCTCCTATGCGAAGAGTAACTCACGGGTACGTGCATGATGCTCGCCTCCTCTGTTCTTGAAACTTTGAATGATCTATCAACGTCAAACAACGATCAAGTTTTGTTCACGAAATTAAGATGGTGTCCTGCTCGCATTCTAAATTTTTGTGTTTGGTTGGTACACATTGGTCGTTGTCGCAGCTTGGGAGGACGACGGGTCATGAAAAGGAGAAGGAGAAGGAGAAGGCGACGTCGAGGTTGGCGAGGAGCAGCTCCGCCGCGTCGACCCAGTCCTCCTCCTCTGTCAACACGGCGGCGATGGCGTCTCACCTGCCGCGCGTCCGGACGCTGTCGACGGCGTCCATCACCGCCGCAGGAGGAAGCAAGGCCTCCGTCATCAGCTCGGCGACGTCAAGCCCCCGCACGCCCGCCACGGCAAGGAGCACCACGTGTTGCCGCCGGGACAAAGTGGCCACCGCCTCTGCTGTCGTGGCTGTTGCCCGCCAACCCTGGTCGTTGTCAGGGAAGTCCAGCAGAAGCAGGCAACTGACGGCGCAAACGAGCTCCCGGCTGGTCGTCTCGAGCCCGAGGTCAACCACCTCCTCCACGTGTCAGCAGCAGGTGCCGCCGCCGACACCGAGCAAACGTGCCAACGTCGCAGCACGTTCGAGGCTGGCGGGCCAGAGCACCGGCACCGGGTCAACGCCTCAGGCATCATCATCGTCTTATCCCACTCACACAGCGTCGCAGCAGGCTCGTCGCGACGTGCACGTTAGTACGAGGGGCGCACGCGCGCTGACGCAGTCGTCATCTAACGACGGCGTCAATAATAACCGAGCAGTAGTGGTGAAGCAGACCGGCGGCACCACTACTCACCAGAGGTGGCGGCAGTCGCAGGCGCCCGCTCGGAACGAGGCTTCTTCGGTGGACAACGGGTCGCCGAGAAACAGCCTGGGCCGGAAGATCGGCGCCGACAAGGTCGCGGCCCAACGCGCCTCCACCAGGGCCGCCGCCGTAGGCAGTAGTGGGCTCGCGAGGACCGGCTCCCGGCCCAGGTCCGCGAACAGCAACAAGCCAACCACCATGGTGCCGGCCCACAGTCGGAAGCCGGCGGCGTCGCAGCAGTGGAGCAGCCGATCGGTGATGAGCTCCACGAGCCGTCTCGGCCTCCTCACGCGCACGACCTCCGAGGCCTCCTCCGCCGGCTCGACGATTTCCAGCAGGGGCCGCCGTCCCACACTAGGCGCCCGACGTGTTCCTGCTGCTCGCGCGGCGGCTTCTTCTCCAGCTGCGAGGGTCGTCCCCGGGCCCGACGCGTTCCCGAGCACGCGCTACGACGCCATGCTGCTCCGGGAGGACCCCAGCAACCTCACGTGGCTGCGCGGCTGGGACGAAGGCGACCAAGGAGGGTTAGAATTGGTGGACGCGTCGCTCGAGCCTTTTTTTCTACGTGTCGACGGGGCGGTGAACAAGGATTTGAGTTTGGCGCCAATTTGAAACCGTGCGTTTACTTGCCGATCAGCATATATATATATATCGTCCGACCGAACCTGATTTATACGCCAGATTATTTCGACGTGACATTTTTCAGATCTATTTAATTTCATCAATAAATGTTACAGTTTTCTAGCTCGCTCATGTTGTATTTCATTACTACCTATGAAAATGGTTACCTCTACGTATCCATTCCATAAGTATAACGAGGGCTCGTTTGCTTGGTGCGTGGCAAACGCTGCCTCGGTCGGCCTCGGACAACAGCATCGACGACGTTTAGGGCCATTGACTGTCCAAGGCAACCTTAGTAGGGTTGCCTTACATTTTGAGACGGATAGCCTAGTATACCAAGGCTCCATAAACAGACCGTTAAACTGCAATACTTGTCCACCATTATTTTATTGAACTTGTTTAATGTTAATATAATACTCATGTTAAAGAAAAGAGATTAAGTGTTATTTTGCTGTGCTACTTGTGAATAAACGGCGTTATGGTTTAACAACATGCATGTGCCAAACAAAAAGTTAGATTTGGAATGAGATGCATTCAGATTTGATATTCAGACCAAACTCTCTACCAAGGTTTACAAAATCATTGGAGCCACTAAAACCAACCGGGTCCGAAATCACGGCTTTCACGAAAAAACTAAAAAACTGATCGGTTTACCGTTTAAATTTTAAAATATGAATTTGGATAAATTTTACCAAAATCAGAATAGTTAGGTGAGCGATTTGGATGGTAAACCAACTGGTTTCATCGGTAAACCGAAGAAGGTTGGTGAAAAAAACCTGTAGTTTTATTAACAAAGTCAAAAAAAGTTGAATTTAAGGAAATTGGATCTAGTGAAGAAGATTGGTTGAAATTAGGAAGAAAAAAGCAAGCAAACAGAAGGTGACATGTCACCTTCTTGTTGCTCGGAGGACGAAGCTTGTCGTCATCAATTCGCGGCTAGGCGGCCAAGCCGCTCGGCTAGCAGATGAATTGTAACGAGGGCGAGTGATTTTGGGAGCAGATCGAGGGAGGCAACACATGAGATTTGAAGGCGGATGGCCTAAGCGGCATCATGAGGAAGAGGATAGACCCAAGTCATTGACTATGACAAGAGGATAAGGTCTTTATTTTCCTTTTCCTTTTTTTCTTTTTTTTCTTGTTCTTGATTTTTTTGGCCAATCAAATGTAGTATTTTTCACGATTTTTTACCATAATTCTTCATTATATATGTAGTTTTCTTACAAATATTTAGATTAATTTTTTTCAAATTTTGTTTGGCCAAAAACTAGAGATTGGATGAAACCGGACCAGACCGATTTAGTTAAAAACCACAAAAACCAACTGGTTTTCTATGATTTTTTAAACCATGCTCTCTACTACAAGTCCCTAAGGACCTTACTGCTCTAAGAATGCAATGAGGCCGTGCCCGTGCTTAGGGGTCGGTCCATAACACGGCACGGAACTGACTTTGCCATGCCAGGCCGCCCTGAATGACACAAAAGCCCAGCAACCCGGCACATGGTGCCAGAGCCCGGAGCCCGGTGCCAGCAACGGCGAGCCCCCGCAGCGACAAGCGCTAAGATCTAGATCCGAGGAGCGGCGCTGGTCGGGGGAAGAGAGGCGGCGCGCTTGCCGGTCGCAAGAGAGGAGAAAGAGGCGGAGGCGACGCTAAGGTATGGTGTGGACGACGGCATTGGAGCTCGAGGCGGCGGTGTGACGCGCCCGATCGTCGGGAGGAGAAGAGCAGTGGCAGCGCAGGGTTGACTGTGCGCGAGATGCCTGCGTGGTCGCGACTCGCAAGAGAGGAGAAAGAGGGAGGCGGAGGCGGTGTTGGGTTCGGGTTTGGCTCGGGAGCTCGGGAGTTGACCCAAGAGGAGGTGACGCCTGTTGGGTTAGAAGGCTGAAAAGGAGAAATTGGCACTAGGACCAGGAAAAGAATTGGGTTGGGTCGCGAGGGAAGAAAGCTTTAGGGCTGTTATCAGCCCGCTTAACTTTTGAATCGGGCCACATACCGTGCTACGAGCTAGGGGTCAGCCCAAGGCATAGGCCGACTCGAACCCGATTTTTACCGTCCCGTACCGGGTTCATGCTGGGCCATATGCCAGCCCATTTGGCCCCGCCCAAATGGCCAGATATAGCTCGTCTCCAGCAGTCGCGGCTGCAGGTCGGGACCGGAGGCGGTGGTGGTGCACGCTACTCCGTGGTGCCCCCGCATCAGCGGCTACTTTCGGTCAGATGTGTAATTATCGGTCTACCCTGCACAAATAAAAAGAAATGCTACTGAGACGCACGCCGTGCCGGTCAGCGACAATGGGATCTAAGAGCATTCTTAATGGTTGCTTCTAAGCTGTCTCTTAAAATTATTTATTAAAAAAAAAAGAGAAAGAAGACAACTAATTATTTCTTAAGAGACATCCTCTAAGAAAGATGAGAGAATTAAATATGAACCTCACTTCTCTTCAATTCTCTACAAGAGTTAGCCGCTACCTTTTAACTAACTCTATCATTGGAAATGCTCTAACCACACCCGATGACTCAAACACTGCTTAATTGGTCTGCCTTCAGTGTGGGCCCGGTCGGGAAATGCGCTGCCACGGTGTCACGCTTTAGACTCACAGGCTCACAGCCATCGAGGCGACACAAGCAGTTCGTCATGTTGCTGAGATGGTGGAAGAGGTAATGTGCATGGAGCGACCGGCTACAGAGTGAAGGAGGGAGGCACGACCATGCTGGCGAGCGCCGGAGGAAGGTTGGGCTAAAGTGAATACTGATGGGTCCTTTAATGTTCACACGTTCACTGGTAGTGGAGGCGCGGTCTTACGTGACAGTGCTGGATCAATTGTCGCCGCAGAAGCACGGTGGTATGACTCTCTTCCTGATGTGTTGACGGTAGAAGCTTTGGCTTCTAGGGATGACCTTCTGATGGCAGTGGCAAAAGGCATCAGCAAGGTTAGTCTGGAGATGGACAGTCTTACCCTAGTCAATTATCTGAAAGGAAATTCAGGGGGGGAGAGGGGGGGGGGGGGGGAGAGATCACCCATTTCTGGGATTTTTGGCATGAAATCCGAGAGCTTAGTAAGGTTTTTTAAGATTTCCTTTTTTCGTTTGTGAGACGAGAGGCAAACTCGGCAGCCCATTGTTGTGCGAGGATGTGTTCAAGTTCCCACCATATTTGTGGCTGGATGGATGAGACTCCAGACTGGTTAGTGGAGCTTGCCATCAAAAATTGTAATCCTTCCGTTCATGAATAAAGAGCTCTCGTGATTTCCCTCAAAAAAAAAAAAACCCACCGAGGCGCAGCAGTACAGCGTGCTCTCGTCTTTGAACTTATTTTGAACAGAATTAGCTGTAGACATCAAAGAGGAAAGAAGCTTCATAATGTGAGTTCGCACAAGATAACATTGCCTGGCCGTTGGATAAGCCCCTCAAAACGATCGAGAGCCTACAACGTTCGACCATCTAACTACACACACATTTACTATGCCCTTTGCAATAAAGCAAGTAAGAACTTCCATCACCCTATCTTCTCCTGCCCTTTTATGTGGAAAGCCAAATTGCTACTCTGCACGCACCATGCAACGTACAGACGGTAACCACAGCACCTCAGGATCACGCACGGTGCAGATTGGAGCGGATCCGGATCTGGGCGGATACAGATGTGTACGGTGTCATCTTTGATCGATCATGTTTAATGGCCATTAATTTGTACCAAGCGAGTAGTTAAGGAAGAATCTTAATGCCCTGACGAGTCGTCCGTGCATCTCTGTAGTGTACGTGCTGCAGAGTCCGGCCCTCCCACGTTGTATGTGTGAACTGGAATCTGCAACGATCCGTTAGAACAATCTACTTCCTACAATCAGTAGCTCAGTGGTAGAGCGGTCGGCTGTTAACTGACTGGTTGTAGGTTCCAATCTTACTTGGGGAGATCATATTTAAGTAAAATTTGTAGACATGGTGTAATATTTAGGATTTTCTTCAACAATATTGTTAACAGATAAATTGCTACCACTATAAAATTAAGAAAAAATGGATTTAACTTTTTAGCTTAGTTTATTTCACCTTAAATATTTAAGTTTTATTCTCATCATTAATGTACTTTTTGTTCCGTGGGGGCTCCCACACAACAAATTTTGAGTCAAGAGTGTTACGCTTGACATTCTCTGTTCTTCTTTGGACCTACTCTCTCCGTTCTAGTTTATTTGTCATTATAGTTTTTTTTATGTCTAGTTTCATAGCATATATTAAGAATCTAGACACGGTCTTTGTCCAGATTTATATTCTATGAACCTGGTATATAGCTAAAACGTCAATTATTTTGAAAACGCAAGGAATAAAACTCAACAAAACATGTACAACATCAATACATTTGGAACAACAATCGTCCATGAGGCTGGAACACTCCAAATAAGAGCAAGACTAATGACAGCGCCGGCTGCTGGCGAAATGGTAATGCCAGGTCACGCAATATCATCATAAATGAGCAATTTAATCGACCTCGATCCAATTAATTTATATTTAATCTTTGTGTGCATGCAGCAGGCAAGGGCAGCTATTCATTGAGAGTCATGAATTTTCTTGGACGGACCGCTTCAGCCCGCTTGACGCTGGCAATTCACGAAACGCCGGATCAATTCTCTCACTTATTTTCTCTCCTCTCCATGTCAGATTTGTCTTACGTGTCATGTTATTTCGCCTGCTGATGTAGGTTTATAATACTTGCTCTAAGAAAAGAGGTTTATCAAATTAGTCATGCTAATTAGAGTCAGAAGCTTGGTAGTTTCCCCTGCCATTCTTCACGATCGAGAGTGAAAGCTGATGAAAACGGTGGTGATTGATGAGGTTCAATAATTGAGCAGAGCAAACGAAGACGTAAGAAATAGTGGTCAAATTTTAATTTAACTATTTATTTAAATTGTGCAAAGAATTCATTAAAGCAACCATTGGCAAAGAGAACATTTACATAGCTTGAAGTACCTCCAAAGAAAAATAATGAACACATGTGAACATTCAACGTACTGATTTTAGTACAGTTTGATCATGATTTGGGATAGTATGTTCAGATCGAAATGGCAAAAAAAAAAAAGGTACAAATAGTATCTGCAATAACGACATGGTCAACAAACACATCATTCTTTGCATATATATGAAAACATGTGACTTTAGCGAAGAACACTTTGTCTTGAATCGACATCAAAATAGAAACATCCACAAATTAAGTCAAGGAACTACATCAAAACTTGTAGCCTTGTAGGCCAATATACGAACAAACAACTTGATTGATAACTGTAACTCCTCACCACTATAAATGTGCGTTACCACAGCCCTAGCATAATGGCGGCACTTTATCAACATGTGTTGTAAATACGAAGTTTAGTAATGATAATATATTAAAAAAATGACATCTATAGAGATTCATACACTGTATGAACCTGGATCACTTTTATCATGCCAATCTGATCTCTTACCTAACTCGGAGCTCATGCCATATTTTGTAAACAACCCATCTTGAAACTTGTGAAGAATGTGTTTGCTTTGAGCCGACTCCCCACCGATATATGAATTTTAGCCACTAACCCCATATATTTTGGCAACAATAAAAAATGCAACGATTAATGATTTGAAACTGGTGGCACATAGGTATATTTGTAACGTGCCACTCCTCAATTAGCTTTCTATATGAAATTGTAAGACTTACATAGAAAAAATGAAGGGGAAAAAACCTAAATAATAAACGATAGACCAAACTTCTAACTGAAAAATTATCAATTCTATCTTATAAACAATTGTATCACTAAGCTGTTTTTATTTTTTTTGTGACATATTAGTTGATTAAATATTGAACAAAAATGTTTCCATCAATAAGAAAATATTACTGAAAATAGTTGGTGCATTATAACAAGATTGCATATTTCCATTTTGGAGTAGGAAGCACCGAGACCAAACTAATCAAGATTTTATCAAAAAAAAAAACTGAACGGACCACCGGCCGTGCGTGGGCATTAACTCAAATTCACGCCGCTTCAAATTCAAATCACGCCGCACACGTTTTGTCCATGAACGAAGCAAATCCGCAAGAAGGGCAAAGTCGTAAACTCGCGAAAGCAACAAGTATCGAGACCTCGGTCTAGCGCCCCTTCGGTCAGTGTCAGAAAGATCCAGCTGGACCGGGCACAGAGCCAGAGACTCACGCCGTGGGGCAAAACGGTAAACCCGCAAGCAGTGATAAGATCAACCGGAGAAAGGCCGTAGTGGCTTCCACCTGTATTCATAAATATAGACCGGCTATGCTGGCTCCCTCTCTCCTAATGGGCCGCATACCCAAACCCCCTTTCCCGCTCTTAAGCACCCTGAAAACCCTCTTTAAACCCCGCAAATCACCCCGAGGATTGTCGATTTGTTGGGTCCCCGCTCCGATCCGTCCCGGGCAGCGAGACGGGGAGGAGGCGGAATCCTGATTTCGGAAGCTCCCGTCTCTGATTTCAAGGTCTTGGGGGTGGGGATTTCTGGTGCCTTTGCTTGTTTGAGTCGATCTTGGAGTGTGAGCGAGGGAGCTCACTCCGAGCAGCAGATCTGTGGAGATAAACCCCTAGAAAGCCCCACAAAACCCACAGATTTCTTCGTTTTCTTGCCTATTCGGCCGCGGCTCCTGAAAAAGTGTTGGCTTTCATGTGGGGATTTTAGGTCCTGTTTACTCGATTTGAGTGAGCTGTTTGGGGATTTTTTTTGTGGGGGGGTTTACGGTGGATGAGACTTGCGGCGGCGTGGCAGTAGCACTCGCACCGGTGGATCTGCTGCGTCCTCCGGCGATGACTTGCTCCGACTCCCTCGCCGCTGGCCGGAGCCGCCGCGCGGGGCCGCACCCAAAGCGCATCCGCGTCTACTTCATGGACGCCGACGCCACGGACACCGACTCCTCCTGCGACGAGCAGCGCGCCGGGCGGCGCCGCGTGCGGGAGGTCATCGACATCGACGTGCAGGCGGCAGCTTCGCGCCCACAGTCGCCGACCACGAGGCACCGTCCCGTGGTCCTGCCGCCGCACGTCGTGCTCGCGCGTCGCCGCGCGGCGGCGAAGGCGAAGGCCATGGCCGGTGCGGTCCGGCGTCGGTTCCGCGGCGTGCGGCTCCGTCCATGGGGCAAGTACGCGGCGGAGATCCGCGACCCGTGGCAGGGCAAGCGGCTGTGGCTGGGAACCTTCGACACCGCCGAGGAGGCCGCCGCCGTCTACGACAAGGCCGCGCTCCGCCTCAAGGGCTCCAGGGCCGTCACCAACTTCCCCTCCGCCTCGTCGGCGGAGGCCCATCCGGCCCGCTCCTCGCCGCGCAAGAAGATCCGTCCCCGCCGGCCCGGCCCGTCACGGCCCACGGACGCGGCTCAACAGGCCCGTCCCGCTTCCCCAAAGCAGACGGCGCAGCTCGATGACGCCGTCTCGTTCTGCGAGTTCGCGTCCCCGACCTCGGTGCTCCGCCACGCCGACGAGGCGCCGGCGGCCCCGGCCTTCGACTTCCTGTACACCGGGTTCGGGGAGCTGGGCGACCTGGCGGCGCCGTCGAAGGCGGCGGAGTTCGATTGGATGCCGTGGTGGGAGGGCGAGGACTTCGTGACGACGGCCGGCAGCGTCGTCAGCGTGAAATGACGGCCGTGCCCTTGCCTACCGTGGCGCCGTTTCGCGCTCTCTGGGCGGGAAGAAGCGGCGGGAGACGCGTGGGTGCCTGTGCAGCGGTATTCTTATTTTATTATTTTGTTATTAATCTACTGTGGCCAGTGGGAGCAGTGAGCCAGTGAGGGTAAAGGCTGCTGCTGCGTGGTGGGTGGGATCAGTCGGGGCTCTGCTTTGTGCGTGGGCTTGCCTTGAACCGCACGGCGTCCCCGCCCGCGTGGAAATGTTCAGCGCCCGATGTTTTTGGAGTAGAGTAGTAAAACTGTAATTGTCGGATGTAATGTAACGTACGTGGTGGTTAGCTAGTGATTCGTGACTGGTGTTGATGCATGTGCCTAAATTCGCCGTTGCCTTTTAAGTGTTGCTGTGTATGGTCTCTGCTTGCTTTCTCCTTCGAGGAGCAAGGTAGGTAAGCAAACCTTTTGTGGAACTTGATCGTCTGAGATGATGATGATGTGGTCACAAGTGAAACGCATTTTGGCCTACATATTCGTTCGTTTATAGTGCTAGCTTCTATCCGCTCTGTTCTGTTTTGAGTCACAAATTTCTTTCCGTCGGTAGTATAAGATATGCATGATCATGGATTCACAGTAGCTGGACAAAACCAGGGGAGCTCGGTCATGCTATTGTTGACATGACGAGAAATCAGTCTCGATCCGATCCGACAGGTCACGGAGATGAGGTGAACCTGCTCATGTTTCGCGCGCGGCGCATCGCCTTCAGTCGCCTCGAACAGGAAGCAGCATCGCGATGCTCCAAGAACCGGAACTGGTTCTAGTCTTGGCTCCAGGCCACGTAAGCAGTGATCGGTGGCCCTGTTTCTTCTGGCTTCCATAGAACTCTTGGATTTTTCAAACCTTGGATATTTCCTCGTCCAAGTTGGGCTCCCCGCGCCACGTGGCGGGTTGGAGCGTCGGGCAGCGCGGCTGCCGTGGGGACCGCGACGGTGCTGTTGCGCGGGAACTTGCCGCGCGGACAAAGCGAGAGCGACAGCTTTCGCGCCAAATTCCCGCCGACGAGAGGAAATGACGAAATTGTCCTGGGTCGCGGTCAGCTGGTCACCGGATAGAGACAAGAACGTTTGTTTTTTTCCTGCTGCTACGACTGCCTGATTTTCCATGCTAGGTGGGCTCCACTGGCCAGGACTCGTCGGGAAATGCGATGCTCTTTTCTTTTACTTTTTTGATTGCTTTTGTTTTCTCTGCGTAGGTTCTCAAGGCTGCGTGTCTTCTTTCCCCCCAACTATTCCAGCGTGGAAATGTGTGAGTAACGCTTTTGCGTGTTTGTACACACACTCGTCAGTGCAAGAGGTTACAGATCCAGATATGAAACGAGCACTTCATTAGCCTAGCTAATTGCTGTTCAGAAACAATTAATAGCATGTGAAAAGTCACTAAGCTTCTATCACTTCACCAAAATATCCCCTTTGTTCATTAACTATTGAGGTTGAGACATGAAGGATCAGCTTGTTTTTAGTTCTTTCCACGAGTCTGAAAAATAAAATTTCAAAACTGGTGGGAATAGTCATTTTTAGGACCACAATTAGAGCATTAACTTTATACACCTCTGTAGTCAGATAATTTTGTAATATAGTTTTGTTTCATCTACTTATACACATTTCAAGTGGAATAAATTTTTAAATATTTTACTTTCATTTCTACTTCTAGATATAAATACAATGCCATTTCATTTACAAAAAATAGCAAATTGTTTTTCATTAATACTATGAATACCCATTTCATTTTTCCACAAATGTGAAAAATATAGCATTATTAGCACTAAAAGCGGCTTTCTAAAGTAATACGTGGAACTCTATGACAGTGTTTACACTCACAGCTGCTAGTAAAAGTTAGAAAAAATCATAAGTTATCATGGTAAAATAGAAAAAAAAACTCAATGTACTATCAAACAAAGAGAAATCTAGGTTAAAATGAAGTTGAAAAAGGATATAAGAAGACAAGACTGGTCCTTAGATTTTGGAGACCTAGGACGAGTCTAAAAGGCAAGGCCTCAATTATATATATTTTTCTTAGACACATAGAATCTCAATATAAAAAATAAAATATATTAAAAGGAAAATAATGTTGTTACATATTAGAACTATCCAGAGGCTCTGGGCCGCAGCCCTGCCAGCCCACCCCTTAGGGCTGGCTCTGTAAGAAGATTATTAGTGGTTATGCACCTTGCATGTCAAACCTGCTCTTAAAAAACATAAAACCGCCCATAGTAGTTGGTTAATAGAATAACATAAACCTACGTAGACACTATAAAGACAAAATGTTAGTTTCATACAGTATGCCCCACATATCCACTTAACAAAAGTGACATCTTAGCATATTCATGTATCCAAGTCAACATCGATTGGCACATCACCTAGGCCAGCATGTCACAATGGCTCATAGATGGCTAAGGTGCCTCTGTTTCCAAAATAAGCGATGTAATCACTCACCTATGTCATTCAGTTTCACAAATTACCCAGAATGTGTCACCGATACATGGATCAACATGTCAATGAAACTAGGATTCCAAAACTTGTTATATGTTCACTAACGTTTTATCTTAAATGGCTACTAATAACAACTCTTTAAGTTCATCTGCCATAGGAGTATATATTCATCCTACGGAATTATTGGAAGCAACGGTCAAAATCATAAGGGGCTCTGAACTGATCAAGAAGATAGAAACGAGTCCTAGATAACTCAGTGAATTTGTACACCTATATTAGATATTTTGGTTCTGTGGGACAAAAACATAACAAATGAGTGAATACATACACATGCAAGTGCAGCCGATCTTGCCTTTTCATGTGGCTATTATATTATCTCTCAGATAATCACAAACCTTTTGTTTCTGGAGAGAACAACGAAAAAAAGATAAGAGTAGTAAATCAGGTACTGTCACTTTCCCACTGAACTGGACGTCGTTGCGCTGTGGACAACCCCTGGCCCGTGCAGGCCGCTCATCCACCGTCCACCAGCTCGGGTCCAATTTCCAGAACCGGCCGAGGTGGGTCTCCAGGAAAGAGAAACCAAGCTAAAAGCAGCCCATACATGCATCCGATCCGATCGTGCTGAAGGGAAGCATATGATCCCAATGCGACAGCGGCATACGCCACATGCGCACATTGATACCAATACGACGGCGACAGTGAAGGAAAGGTAGAGCTAGCTTGCGCAAGGAGCAAAACCAAAAAAAAGAAAAAAAGAAAAAAAAGGGTCCTGTCACTCATCGAGAAGACACGAGAGTAACGCGTGGCAGGACCAACGTTCGACGCGTTGCAACGTTATCAAGCGCCTGGTGGGCATTGCACTTGTACAGAGAAAAGTTAGTAGGAAACGGGGTCAATGATGAAGCAGCGCAACAAAAGGAATAGGTCAATAAACAAAGCTGGAAACGGAACAAATGTTTACAGATAACTGCGAACCCTGACCTCGAATAGAGAATTCAGCAAAAAGGATGCACAGTCCGGTCCTCTGTCACGTAACATGTCATGATAATATCGTTTGCAAACGAGAAGCTTAAAACCATGGTAGTTGGGAAAACCATCTAACATGGACCTACCTCGAACTTTCTCCAGGCGCTTCTTGTCATAATTTATTTCACAATATAATCTTCGCCGAGTCATGCACGAGGAAAGTCTAGCACTGATTATTGCCCGCCCAAGATAAGGCGGCACGACGTGAGTATACAGAAAGAACAAAAAGTGCGAAACTGTCGTAATCCGGAGATTTTGCCTCACCTAACCTTCAATTACAGTGACATAATCAAATCGCTGCAGTAAAAAAGTATTATGCGGTGGAGCTCATTAGGGCTTCCACAACGGTTGGTGGAGCTAGCTCTAGCAGAGTCCAGATCAACTAGGAAGGCATGCGCGCTTCGCTGCGCTTGTTTTGGTCTTAATATGTCAATTTTTTTGTTTTTGCAAAGGTCTTAATATGTAATATGTGAAATTTTGAAAGTAATTTCAAGATTAATTATCCACCAAATAATTCATAAGGCAGTTAGATAATTTTCTATAATTGGTTGATGCCCGTGAGTAAGGAAATAGAGAGTAAACCTTCACGTTGATTTGTTTTTCTCTTGTTCTTAGTTCTTTCACGGGCATGCACAAAGAAATCATTAATTCATCACTGGCACACAATCGCACAATGTCTTTGTCACGCGGCCAGAGCCTCTCGCCCGATAGCTGTTGTCTGTTGTCGCCTCCAAAAGCGGTCGCCCCTTCTACAGGTTGCTACGCCGCCGCCCCTGCTGCTCTCTCTCGCTCGCTGGCTCGCTCCATTGCTCAGTTACTCCGCGAGGCTGCTCCTCCTCCTGCTGACTGCTGTCTCTCTCTCGCTCCACTACTGTTCTTGTTGTAAAGACAGCCTCAGGAACTGCTGACCATGAGACGTGCAGCGGTGTGTCAGCTCCGAGCGGCACCTCGCCGTGGCCGCGCCCCCACCCCTTGCACCATTGCGCGTCCTCCCTCTCACGCGCCGCCAGGTCGTTGGATGAGCCGCCAGCTCGCCTCCACAAGTCACGCCTCCTCGTCCTTCTCTCCCGCAAGCGACGCCGCCATGCTTCACAAGGTTGTGGTGGCCACGCCGCCGAAGGAGGACGCATTGCCAACGGGGCAGAGGAATCCAATGCAGAAGCGCTACACACTGAAGCCGTCGCGTGGTCCATTTGCATCCTGCGGAGCAACCACGCTGGGCTCAACCAACTGAGACGGACAAACAGGCCCTGAACAAGAGTCCAAACGACAGCCCAAATTGAATAGCACACGCAGGAGGTTCGAAAATGAGGCCCAGACACGACCGAAACTGGCGGAGTGCAGAAATCACAAGGAATGACGCGTTGCGACGGGAAGCAACCACGACAGTAAAAAACGGATGTGGCGGCTGTAAAAACTATTCACGTTAGTGAAATTAAATTGATAAGAGGAGCCGAAATCCTTCTGCTTTCAGCTTATAACTATAAGAAGGGAGAGGGTGTGCTCAGAATGCAGCTACCTCCGCTGCTAGCAACTACCTATAGCTAATCCAACCACTGCTTCACGTCGAGGTCGACGGTACAAGACGTGTTTTGTGGGCCATTAGCGAGCACGGTAGTTGGCGGATGCGGATGAGATGGAAAAAAGAAGCAATATAAAAATATGACACGTGGGATCCACTTTAATTTTGGACAGTGTGTTAAAGCTGGTGTGGTGAAGTGTTGCCTATTGTTTAAATTATAGTCCCAACTGTTATAGATGCCCTTACATGCTCACTAGCTATTCTAATGATGAGTGACAATCATGGCAGTATGTGTAACATGTGAAAGTCTGCAGTTTAAAAGAGGTTCGGTGTGAGGGTACACCGAGACATCTAGTCATGTGGTCGATATATTGGGACCCTCAGTTGATCACGAATAACAAGTGTACTTTACTAATCGCAGTCTCTGTGTTTGCACTGTTGGGTTAGTGTTAGTGATACGTGGATCATTGTTAGGAATAAAATTTAGTGGATTTGCAAATAAATCAGAGAGCAATATTGACTTCACGCAGTTCTAATATAACGATTACAATGTGTGCAGTTTTAAATAACGTATTTCCTCCGCTTCAGTTGCCTAAAACTTGCGCCTGCTTTCAGTCGACGTGGGAGCCGTCGGATCGTGCCAATCTTCGTGCGCTTTGATCGGAACCCGACCCGCCTGCTTTGTGTTGTTTTCGGGCCCGCACAGTGTAACGGGTTGAAACCAAACCCGATTAGAAACCTTATCCTCTTCCCACCACTAACCCCTACGGCTTGAGAGAGGAGTCGGGACCACAGTGCCACTTTAACATTCATGTGTTAATTTTGTCTATTAAGCAATAAAAAATGGTGCACATGCTTGGTCCTGGGTGGTGCACATAGGGTAGAAATTTGACACTAATCACTGAAAATTATTTTGATTGAACTGCTGCTGTAGCTCCCAACTGCAGGCAGGAGCTCCATAGACTAGCTATCGTGTGTGGTGCTGCTGCTGGTTAGATGTAGGAGTTAGAACTGTGCTCGTTGGCTTAGCTGTGCATACAACTACTAAAGCATTATTGATTCATTTTACCAGATCAACCAATCTGTGTTTGGTCCATTAAAACAAACGGTAACTTGCGAGCCCGGGGTTCAGATTTGTTTGTTGCTCCTCACCGGCGCGGTTTGCTCCAGTCTATTTTGTGCTCAACGCCGTCTCTTTTTCCTAGTCCTGGTTTGCTCCAGTCTATCTGTTCTCTCACCCGTTCTCTCTCTTTTGTGCTCTAGCCTTTGTCCTCGCTTGCCGGATTCCAGCCGGCGGTGATCTTCTCCGGCCCCGTGTGCATTGTTTGTAGCAGCTGCTCAGTAAGATCTGTGTTCTTCTCCCCCCTCGCCAAGAGCAGCGGTGGAGGCGCTGCTGCTGTGATATAGTGTATGATTTTTCGCTCAATCGTGATTCTCCCCGCAAGTTATCTCCAGATACGGTGATGATATAGTGTATGATTTTTTGCTTTGTGGTTTGATGGGATGCAATTTTAGTTGCTCCTCTTAGGTCTATAATGCTATGAGGTAAGTTAATCACTAAGTTACCAAGATGCCAATTGAAGGCTCAGAACTGTTGAAGTCTATAATGCTTGCTGATTCCATAAAATCATGTCAATATGTCATTGACTTGTCTAACCAATTTTGAATAGCAAACAACACTTAACTGGCCCTTAGATATATGATGAAGATGCAGTCTAGATTTACATGGTTCCTGTAGTCACCCATTGAACCGTGGGTGCCTGGAGGCACTATTCTGACTTCTATATCCTTTCAGAAAAGTGATACATATTATGTGTGTCATTTACTTGTAATCTGTCTGGCCTTAGAGTTTGTATCTTTCTATTACTGTTGCTATAGTGTATTAGTAATTTTGTAGTTTCCAGTTCCCACACTAGGAAACACAATGCACCCTTTGTATCTATTGGTCTGCATCATTTCAGGAGTTCAAGCTGTTGAAAAAGCACACACAACTAATGAGCTGACCCAATTTGTTGTATCCACAACAATTTCTAATTTCAGTGGTTAAAAAGGCTTGTACCAAATAAAAGTGAACTTAACATTTAGGTTGTCCTCGTGGGTGCAATGGGGGTCAGTGTGTCACCTGCCTCCGAAAAATTCCTTTCACTGTTAATTTTATTTTAAAATTCTTCTTAAAACATATTTCTATGAACTACTGGCATCTATATGTTTCATAATTCTGCTGGTCCTCATTTCACCATGTTCTAGTTGATATTGCAGAAGTCGTATTGTACTGACTTTGCCTACTGTAGTCTGTATGCCTTACCTCTATTTGAATTTCATTGTGGGGACATGTTGTCCATTGTACCAGCTCTCCTCATTTGCTGCCACATATTTTCCCTTCCGTTTTAACTATGATTGAAATATACTATATGATGTACACATGTTAAATTATAGCTTGTTTATGCATATAGAGCTTTTGCTTCATGGGATATGCACAAGAATATAGCTATGTGTGTAGTCTTTTTTTGGTATGGCTTATTTTCCCATTTATTCGGAGCTCCCCCTTATTTACTGAGGTGAATGTTCTTTTTTCAGTTACCATCTCTTTACTGCTCATCATCCATAGAGAATGATTTGTCTGTACTTCTTCCTTCTCTTGGGGCATGCAGCATGCCTTTTGTTTTTGTTTCTTTTTCATTCTCTGTTGGTGAAACTTGAAAACTTTACATAATCAGGCTCAGGCATATATGTGTCCTTTTTCACTTTATTTTAACTGATATAAAGCCTGTTCTGTCCTCTATGAGTAGTGTACTGTTGAAGAAAAGATGAAGTGACTTTATGTTTGATGATTTTCTTTGCTTTCCATTTATAAGTTTGTGCTAAGTGATTTGAGTTTGTGAATGTGGTGGAATGTGCTTGGGTACTTGGTGCTAATAACTTTGCTCATAGTCACTAGACACAGTGCCATTCTGTAATAGGAAAACGAAGGCATAATTTGCCGTCCAATTTAAAGCAAACTTGAATTCTGGGTGTATGAAGCAGTCTTTTACACAATTTCTCAGCTAGAGGCAAATATGTTATAATGTTGGAATTTGTGTAATTTGTCATCTGCTGTTTACAAAATTGGCATATGCTTTTGAAGGGAGTTTAATCTTATAAGTACTCTCATGAAACATAAAACAACTTGCCTTTTCATAAAGCTTGTTGTAATTATCATTTATCAGTTATGACAATACAATGCAATGCAATTTGTGCATATATTGTCATCTGTTAAAAGAATGCAGATGAAATAATAGTGAGGGAGGACAAAGCAGTGATATTCATACTGGTTTTGGATTTCCACCTCTAGAACTAAAAATCCACATCTCCTTTTGAACTAGGATTTTGACTTTTGAGTTGCACTGTCTTTGCTCTATATTGGAAAATTTTGCTGATGATCAGTTCACCTTTTGTACCTAGATTTTCCTATGTACGAGCTTTCATATTTAATACTTTTATTTTGTAATCAGAAGTGAAATGATACACTCAAGATTTCTTGCGCTGTGAAAAAAAATCAGACCTCACTCTTCATTGAACAATAGTTAGGTGACTTTGAACCTGCTGCTCTACTAAACATATTAGTGTCCTTGCACCCTATTATTTTAGCAGATCATAATTTTTGAAATATTTGACATATGACCCATGAGTTGCTTGTCTCTTGTTATGTTTATAATGAGAATACAACAAACCATTATCGTTTATTTGAGATAAGCTACTTTGAGCAATAGTTGGTTGGTTGCTTATATCTTCTGGTGGTACCCCTGCGCAGGGCTGGTCATCTCTCTGTCGCCGGTGGGCGGCCTCGTCGTCTACTTCCTGCAGGACCACAACCAGCAGGTGAGAGCTTAGTACTTTTTTTGTGCTCACTCCCTGATATTTCTTCCATTGTCTACTTATGTATTGTTTATGCAATATATTAGCTGCTTCTGAATTTTCAGGTCTATAACACATTAACTAAATTTTGTAGAAGAAAGAAAGTTCAATGATCTGTGTGATGTAAATGCCTGCAATGCTGCCATTTTTGTTATAATTAGGATAACTTAAAATATTATAACAGCCGCATTTCAGAATAACTTGTTTAAGTCCTGTATGTAGCTTTGTGAAATTTATATGGACCAAGTTATGCAATTTGTCACAGCCATGACTATAGCATCAGCAATACATAAGGCTATTTTTAATTCATTCATTTGCCACCTCATCATGTTTTGGTGTACTAAAAGCTTTAGTGGACTACCTATGTGGCGTACCAAAATCAATCTTCCCATGATTGTTTTTCTATCAAATGTTATAATTAAAATGGTAATTGCATGTACCTTTAATACTAATTGCATCTGAAAATCACTGCAATTTTTCTATATTTTCTTTGCAATTCTCAATCTTACACATATATTTGATTTTGTATTTCTGTACATGGAATTGTGTTATGTAAGATTATATGCCATATCACCAAGTGTATGTGACACAATTATATCACCAATTTTGCTTTCTGAACAAAGCTGTAGTAGTTAATGAAAATTGTTTGTTATCAAGAGTAGTTGTGTGTTCTGATAAGATCAAGTGTACTTATGTCTCTCACTCTATTTGCCTCTTAAATCAAGTTAATGTGTGTTATCTATGTGTCTTTTCAGCGCACTGTACTGATGCAAACCATGTTGTGTTTTTTTACAACCTTCCTATTCGATATGTTATTAATGCATTTGCAGTGGAACCTATTCTATAATCTTATAATTGTGTTATGTCCCGTATTCGCTACTTGTATATGTTGTGAATGTGAAGACACCTAAAATTGTTGTGCTCGTAATAAAAACATGAGCCAGATTATTAACACTATATAATCCGTTCTTGAAAATTTACTTGTCCCCTGCAATCTTGCCATTCCTACTGTAATTAGGATAACTTTAAATATTTTAGCAGCTGCATTTCAGCAAAACTTTTTTCTCTGACCTATTTGTACCTTTCGATAAATATGATAAAAAAATGATACTAGCACTAATAATCTTTATTCTTTGTAGCAATGGCTGAATCCCAAACATCAAATTCAGATGATGACTCTATGTATGAAGAGGAGGGAAGCGATGACAATGTCATTCATCAACGACAACATACCCATGTAAATTATTATTCTACTTGTAATTTTTATTGTATACATCTGGTAACTTATTTGTGCTATTGTTTAACAATTTTCTTTTTTCTTTTTAGCATGCTTCTGCACATGAAGAATACATCGATGATGACACACTTTTCAAGAGTTTCAAAATCATTAGACAAGTATGTTGTTTAATTTAGCATATTATGTGTCATGGTTCTGTTTTCTAGTAAAAGTTAATTTATCTTTTTGTGATTGAATTGTGTATTCTGGTTCTTTGTTGTAGATGGCAGATGTAATTTCTTCAAACAATGGAGATGAAGGTTGTTCCACATGAAACACGAGACGTGGCCACAAAACTGTTGGCAGATCTTCAAACAAGCAAAATGAAGCACCAGCTACCACCAATGCTCTTAGCAGGTGCAATCACTCTTACTTCAAGAATATCATTATTCCCTTGACCAAAGGAGGAAGGATGTTGTGCGCTACTATGGCTTTCCTGTCCTTCTTGAGTTCGATTGCTGTTCCGTACCAAGACATTTTGTTGAGTGGATTGCAGATCATATTGATGAAAATTGTATGGACATTTATGCATCTGGCAAGATAATTCCAATCACACCTTTGTCAATACATAAGGCTTTGGGGGTTCACTTTGGAGGTCCAGATATTGCTGAAACTGGAGTCAGGTAAAGAGGATTTTCTGAAGTTGTTTGAAGTGGATGAGATTCCAAGTATCAAGACATTTGGATCTATGATCACTTCTAACAAGGAAATGTCAGATGAAGTTGCATGCAAGGAGAAGTTTAAAGCATTTCTTCTTCACACCTGTCTCAGTAGGTTTTGTTTTCCTACTACCTTTGTTTCCTTTTAATGTCATTTTGTATCTTATTTATCCTTTTTGTGCTTTAGGATTTTCTGTTGAATAATTATGATTTCAAAAATGAAGAAGAGAGGAATAAGAGATTTGTAAAAGCTCTCAATTCCTTCAAGGGTGCCAATGGTGCTTCTTTACTGTACAATTCGGAGCTGGTATATTGTTCTCTTTCATTTATTTGAGTGAAACATGAATCCTTTCATCTGCCACTGCAGGAGGAAAGGTGGAGACATATGTATTCAATGCACTTTGCAAGAAGATATTTGACAAGTTGCATGCAAGGAGAAGTTTGAAGCATTTCTTCTTCACACCTGTCTCAGTAGGTTTTGTTTTCCTACTACCTTTATTTCCTTTTAATGTCATTTTGTATCTTATTTATCCCTTTTGTGTTTTAGGATTTTCTGTTGAATAATTATGATTTCAAAAATGAAGAAGAGAGGAATAAGAGATTTGTTAAAGCTCTCAATTACTTCAAGGGTGCCAATGGTGCTTCTTTACTGTACAATTCGGAGCTGGTATATTGTTCTCCTTCATTTATTTGAGTGAAACATGAATCCTTTCATCTGCTGCTGGGACAAACATAAGTTCAGGTGCTGCCTTACTATATCCAAATTGTATTCCTGTTTCAACTGAAAATTCCATGTCAATGTTGGATGTGTTGTATTGCATGTTTTCACCAGCATCCAATAATTGCTCATGTGACCTTTCCTCTGACCTACTTGTTGTGATATACATTTTGCCATTCTGAAAATAGATAAGAAACAATATGTTTAGTATGCTAGTGTGTATCTATTTGTATACTTCAAGCAAGTTGACAAAACCTAGTACAGTCATATCTTACATCATAATAATCTGGTCCTTGCAGTAGTTCCATATAGCTTTTCATCATAGGCATATCAATCTGCAGAAGCAACAGTTACTTAGATCATTTCATTCATATATAGTTGATTGAAAAATGCTTAGTGAAAAGGTTTAAGTTGTATCTTACATCAGTGTCATCTTGGTAATTTCCTGTAAAATTATCAACTTCACGTATTAATGCAACATTAGAACTAGTACTCTCCTTAGATACTTTTGCTCCATTGTAACCATCAATGGTTCCCTGAATTATCAAGTAAACTATATTGTTAACTTTACATTCAAATCTATGAGATGGGTAACCTTTCATTTATACAGTTTGAAACATGGACTACTACCTCTCCAAAGATTGGTGAAAATAGCAATGAACTATTATACAGCTGAGAGCTTTGTTTTTCATCCTCCGAATAACTTGTTAGTGTTATCTGAAAATGACAAAACAATATAGTTACAATATCAAACTACAATCATTGTATCTACAAGTTCAACTAATCTAATCATGCACAATTTAATATGCAACAAGCTGCCACATGCTATTTGATATGTCAAGCATAGCTTACCTTTTGTTGTTGCTGTCTGAAGTTTCCTTGGTAAGTGTTTGAGACATATTGTATATGATGATTCTCTGAATTTGTCTGCATTGGTGCACAAATAAGCAATGTCAACATAAATAGAACCAACAAGACATGCAAATTCCACTAATTAGTGACTGCAACTTTACTGAATGAACTATGTAAATTCTAAACTAGAACATGTATGTTTCTAAATTTACCTGCACATTATTTGTTGTAGGTTCAGTGACCACATCTTTGTTGGGAAACTGAATAATACTTCCATTATCTGAATTGAATTTCACCCTTTTGGTTGCAACCTGTGAATCATACATGTGAGTACAAGATAATTTTGTGTGTTGCTAGTTGTGTTTGAATATATACAATCTGATACAATTTTATGAGTACAAGATAGTTGTGTGTGTTACCTTTAGTAGGCTATCTGATTACTCATACATGAAGTTTATCTTGATTCATTTTGATTTTCTGCTCATGAAACAATTATAAGTATACTGAAAGTAGAAAGCATGATCACATAACAAGTATATGGAATTTTGTATTTTTGTACAAATTGTGTATATTATACAAACCTTTGGTGATGTTACAATGTATGTTTTGTATTTGTTGTACTATTGTGTGATTTATCTGGGCAGGAATCAGAACCACTTTATTTATTGACTGACCAAATGAATTTATCTACGTGATATAATCTTTTTCTAATCTAATCTCAAAAAAAAAAATCTCAAGGAGATGCAATACTACAAGCTATTAAGAGGACAAACATCAATTCAGCAGGCAGTAACAAGAGAGAACATGCTCAAGAAAGAATAAGAGGGTCAAGATTTTTCACTGATACATGCATGTACCAGGGATCAAGTGATCAGGGAGCAATCAAGAGAGAAAATACTCAAGAATAAAATTTAGACCCACGAATTAACATATGCAACCACGTGTTAGGATGACCAGGGAGCAACAACCCAAGAAGACAAATGAGGTACGTCATCTTTTTGCTCTTCGATTCATCTTCTTTTCTCCTCTTCATGGTGTGTCTCGTCTCTTTTTCCCCTTCTCTCTTCTTCTTACGTGAGATCCATCTGCTTTGGTTGCTTGGGCACGAGACCTTTCTTGGGGATGGGTTTAAGGGGTATTTTTGGTAAGATTTTGTTAAAGGGGTATTTCTGGAATTTTATTTTGTTATTTTGTATGGCCCGTGAGATGGATCTGCTTTAGTTGCTTGGGGAGGAGTCTTTTCTTGCGGATGGGTTTAAAGAGTATTTTTGGTAAGATTTTGTTGTAGGGATATTTCTGGAATTTCATATGGTTATTTTGTACAGCCCAGAAAAAATGCCCTGGGATTTATTTGGTACGCGTCCATATAGAAAAAAAAAACAAAAGTGGCCTATACACAACCCGGATGAAAAAGAGCCCAAGGAAAAAACCAGACAAAAAAAACTAACAACACAGGCCCACGAAAAATAATTTAGACAAAAAAATTAAAAACATAGGTCCATGGAAACACCTGGACACAAAAGCCCACGAAAATACTTGGACAAAGCCAAGATATTACAACACAAGCTCAAGAAAAAAACCAGAACAAATAAGCCTACTAAATCTAACACAGCCTCACATACACTGGGCCGAAAATTAGGCCTATTTCTGTTATTATTGGGTCTGTTTTCCTTAGTTCGCGCGCCCATTATTATTTGAATCCGCTAACGGGTCTGTTTGGCGGGCCATTAGTGTTTCAATTGCTTATCGGATGTTTTTGGCGGGCCCGATAACACAAAAACATTCAGAAAACAACTACAACTCACAGCAAAGTTCCAAAGAACTTTCAGTCGCCTGAAAATTAGCAACTCCCTCTTTTCTCCTCTTGATGGTGTGTCTCGTCCCTTTTCCTCCTTCTCTCTTCTTCTTACATGAGATCCATCTGCTTTGGTTACTTAGGCACGAGACCTTTCTTGGGATGGGTTTAAGTGGTATTTTTGGTAAGATTTTGTTAAAGGGGTATTTCTGAAATTTTGTTTTCTTATTTTGTATGGCCCGTGAGATGGATCTACTTTGGTTGTTTGGGGAGGAGTCTTTTCTGCGGATGGGTTTAAGCGGTATTTTTGGTAGATTTTGTTGTAGGGATATTTCTGAAATTTCATATGGTTATTTTATACAGCCCAGAAAAAATACCCTGAGATTTATTTGGTACGTGTCAATATAGAAAAAAAAAACAAATGTACAAAAGTGGCCCATACACAACCCAGATGAAAAAAAGCTCAAAGAAAAAAACCAGACAAAAAAACTAACAACACAGTCCACAAAAAATAATTCAGACAAAAAACTAAAAACATAGGCCCATGGAAACACCTGGACACAAAAGCCCGTGAAAATACTTGGACAAAGCCAAGATGTTACAACACAAGTCCAAGAAAAAAACCAGGACAAATAAGCCCACTAAATATAACACAGCCTCACATACACTGGGCCGAAAATTAGGCCTATTTCTGCTATTATTGGGTCTGTTTTCTTTAGTTCACGCGTCCGTTATTATTTGAATCCAGTAACGGGTCTGTTTGACAGACCCGTTAGTGTTTCAATTGCTTATCGGATGTTTTGGGTGGGCCCGATAACACAAAAACGCCCAGAAAACAACTACAACTCACAGCAACCATCGGATGTCCATCCAATTGTCAGGGGCATCGATTGAAAGTTTTCTAGAACTTTCAGTCGCCTGAAAATTAGCAACTTCCTTTAAGTAATAGTACAAGTAATATATGTCCGTGTCAAAAAAAAAAATCCTTGAAAACATACCTTAGTAATAAAAAGAGAAAAGAGAGAAGAATCCAAATAGGCTGGAGTAGTGCAATCGTAATAAAAGAGCCATGCCGTAGTCCAGAGGTGGCGGATCGCCACGCAAAGCAAGCATGACCAGCCTGCGGTCGACTTTGTCGAGCAATGTGCCGGACACATGAAAGATCGAAACACGGCGTGAGGTACGGTTAACCGTGTGCAGGCAGGCTGGCGAGTGGCGGCGATGCCGCATCCAACGTCTTGGCGGACACCAATTGCGTGCGCTGCTGTGCACAGCGGATCGATGCAGGAATTGGGTACGTAACAAGAAGCAGGGCAAAGGCCGAAGCCCAAAGGGCTTCACGCTACCACGAACTTGCCGCGAGAAGCCTACCGGTTGTCGCGTGTGCGGCCGCTCAATTCTCCTCTTGCTGGAAAACGCTTGCGGGTGATATACCATCAGAGAAGGAACTTGGGCTATTTTTATTGGGCTTTGTTGGCCCAAATGAAGACCCACCAGTTTTTGCTCTTCATTTTTGTTCGACTCCAAATTTCGTTATAGAAAGCTCAAAGTGTAGCCTCAAGCCGAAATGCTTCCCACTCGATTGACGTGGTGGAGACTGGAGAATAGTGGAACTTTGACTGATATCTCTGAGCTGGTTACCTGCCCCTGATCAGCGAAAGATGACAGGCGATACATAGCTTAACGTAAGTGGATGGAACTGTTCTTTGACTATCATTCTCACTTCTCTATTTGAGGACAGACATGTTTTGTAATTAGACTAGGATCATGTGGATGGAATTGTCATTCTATGATTCTGTTATTTTACATAGCATTTTTAGACAATCTAGATTCGTAACATCTTTAATAAATCTGAACATAAAACTATCCAAATATATAAAAGGTGTTATAAATCTGGACACTCTCTCATAGTCTGAAATGTTTATATTTTGAGATGAAGAAAATATCATTTTACATGTACCTATCAACAGGGGTGAGTCTAGCTGGGTGACCAGGTGGGCCGTGGCCCACCCCCAATACATGTTTTTAGCATTGTAGCACTTATAAATAGTAATATTTTTCTTTTTTTTTTCTCCTTTCTCGGCCCACCCCCGTGAGCTCAACTAGTGTCCGGCCCACCCTACGGCCCAAGCCTGGGCTCGCCACTGCCCATCAAAAGATACGAGGGAGCACATAACAAGGCTTTATGCGACTTATACAAGATCACAAAACATATATTGCCCGTCCAGATTGACAACCAGGTGACACCTCAGGACCTCAATAGAAGATCACCCCGCAAAGTTTACGATCATCGACCTTCAGTATGTGCGATATCTGAGTAGACGGCTCCTTGTCCTGCCACACTCATGGTTGTGTCCGTTGATGGATTTGCTGGGTACACACAGATCTTCACGAGGGAGGACGCTGCCTCAGCATAGCTTTTATTATCCCCTGTACTCTCCTGCAGCTGTAGTGCGACCTGGAGGTTCTGAAGTACATCACCCATCTGTGGCCTATCCATGGAACGGTCAGCAACACATCGCTCAGCAGTTTCTGCAAAAACTCTGAAGCATTCAGGAATTATTTTCCCCTGGAGATGAGGGTCAATAATCTCGTTGAGCACACCTTTGTTCTGACAAGACAGTGCCCAGTCGCGCAAGCTCACTTGCTCATCTGGAAGCTCAGTGTTTACCACTGGACGCGCACACAGAACCTCAAACAACACCACACCAAAAGAGTATACATCAGATTTCTGGGTGAGTTGCTTTCTTCGAAAGTATTCTGGATCGAGATATCCGAAGGTGCCCTTCACTATGGTGCTCACATGGGTGTCGTTAATGTCTAGGCTGGCTTTTGACAGCCCAAAATCTGAAACCTTTGCAGCCAACTTGTCATCCAATAGAATGTTGGCAGTCTTCACATCACGATGGATGATTGTTTGCTTGGCCCCAGAGTGCAAATAATGTAGCCCTTGAGCTGCACCGATGCAGATCTCAAGGCGTTGCTTCCATGGCAGAGGTGACCTTTTTGTGTTGTACAGGTGCTCCCGAAGGGTACCGCTGGCCATGTAGTCGTCGACTAGGATCATCTCATTGTTTTCTTCGCAATATCCAATCAGTGATACAAGATGGCGGTGGCGGAGCAAGGACAATGTTTCAATTTCAGTTCGAAATTCATGCAGTCCCTGTTGAGATAGTGGATTGCCACGCTTTATAGCCACCTTAATGCCACGATCCATCATTCCGCTGTATACGTTCCCAAATCCACCCTTGCCAAGGAGAAAACTCTCATCAAAGTTACTGGTGGCTGCCTGGATTTCCTTGAAGGTGAAGTGGCAGCAAATATTTGATGGCACCATGTTGCACTTAACTATAGGAGTTATGCTTTGTACGGTCGTTGCATATTCCAATCCTGCTTTCGTTTTTTGTTGGCAGAAGATGCACACACTAATGCAGGCAATGATTACCACAACAGCGCCACCAGCAGCTCCACTGATGGCTGCTCGGGCAGCAGTCTTTGATCTTCTTCCACCAGAAGTTTCACTCTTCGGTACACGAGGAGTGTTAAGCGCGGCAAGACTGTCATCTTCATAGCTCTGTAGTTTGAAGATTTCAAGACCATTCAATATCGCATCATGATACTCTGCTGTTGTCGAAAAACTTGGGTGAAGCTCAACCAACAAATCCACCTGACCAAAACCAGTGATGACTGTAACATAGTCCTTGTAGACTATCCTGCCTATACCTCCACTCGCCACGAGCACATCCATTTCCCTATGTGCTGTCTGGCTGTTTATGTATATGAAGAACGGCCTCGGCTTGAGTTTAGTTATCGCATACTGGATCTCACAGAAATGTAACCTTACGAGGTAATAGAAACCGGCATCTACTGGAAAAATCCATGTGAGGTTGTAATTCAGGTTGATCTGTTCATCTGACCCCATTGACCGCGCTGATGCATAGACATCAACTGGTGCAGTGTAATTTGGTACACCCGGTGTATACGTGATGGTAACATTGCTGTCTTTAACAAAGGTCACCCCACAAGCAGCAGTTGTGTAAGGAGCGTCATTATGCCATGCACGATAAAACTCAACGTCGCCTTGTGGAGAGACGAATTCTCCTCCAACATTAAGACGATACATGGTTTGGAACCCTGTTGCAGGATCGATACGTAATGGAATTGGGTTTAAACCACTAGCTAGTGTCGGCATTATTGGTGTTGTGAAGAGGTCTGGTGTGGGTATGATCTCAATACCATTCACGAATGCATAGGAGCCATTTGGGTATGTAGATGGGGAGAAAGTGAGCTCTAGCCTCCCTGAGGTAACATTTATGGAGTACTCATGAACAAAGGAGCCAACATTTTTTAATGCCAAAGTAATTTGAGAAGCACTGAAATTGTTTAAGAGGACCAGATTGTTGGCCGCGACACCAAAGTAGGCACTTGAAGGAGCATGTATGTCATAGGTGCTCGGATAGATGTACAGGCGCACGAACATGCGACCCGGAGGAACAGCAAATGAATACGTGTAATTTGATGTGAAGATGCGAGTGGTCATGTAAGGAATGTTGGAGGGTGGTGCAGGGTCTTGGTCTGAAGCAGTGGCAGCAAAACCTTTCAGAGATGGTGCAAACCTGGAACCATTATCAGAATTCCATGCTCGATCATCAGAATCAAAGTCCTTCGTGGTGGAAGCTCCACAATCTAAGCGGAACTGGCCAGAGCCGGTAGAGCTGCTGTTTACAGCCATGGCGGCTGACAATGCATAGTAGTAGTGTGAGGTATCTGAGGGTAACAGGGAACGTCTTGCAAGACATTTTAGTCGATAGTGTCTCACAAATAACGAAAATTTGAGGACGTCATGCAAATCATTGTGATGCAAGATAGCTGTAGAAACAACTGTGTCACGTCAAATTTTGGACAAGAAAGAATCAGGGAAAATCACAGTGGGCGGGTGAGATACTTTTCTGGTCTTTGTTCAATCGATAAGTTGGTTCAGATCGATACAGTTTGGACCTGCGTAGAAAATAAAAAAGTATGAATTAAGTTTATTGAACATTTTGTAAAAAAGGGTAAAAAAAAAACTACTTCAGGAATGAGGGAGCACTAGAAATCCGCGCGCCCATGCTGCCTGCACTGTATTAACTGTTAAGCCTCTTTCTAAGTTCATGACTATCACAACACCAAATCAGCACTATAGCGGCGCACCCATTAAAGCCGTAGCGGCGGGTTTAAAATAAACCTGTTGCTACAGTGATAACATGTTTTTTAGCGGCGGACCATAATAAGTTCTGCCCCTAAAAATCAATTCTTAGAGGCGGATCACGTTGTCGTCCACCTATATAAATGACATCGATTTATAGCGGCGGACTACAATGTGATCCATCGCTAATAATTAATTTTTAGAGATGGATCACATTATGGTCCACTGCTAAAAAAACTTAGGCCCATTTTTATGGCCATTTAACCCAACTGATGTAAATAAAAACCAAACATCTCTCTCATCCAAACCCTAGTCTTCCAGTCTCCACCCCGCCGCCTCTTCTCTCCTCTCACTGCCTCCCCTATTTCTCTCTCTCTCTCTCCTCTTCTCTCCTCTCCCGATAGCAGTCCCCTCTGCCCTCCCTCTCCTCTCCTCTACTCTATCGATTGCCGCCACCTCTACCCTCCCTCTCCTCTCCCTGCGGGCAGCGGCCGGGCGCGAGGAGCGTGGGAGCACGAAATGGCCAGAGGCGGCGCGGCTAGGTGCGACAACGCGAGAAGCGCATCTGGATCCGGATAAGGGCGGAGTCGACGTGAGGAGGCTGAACGCGGCCAGGCGCGACGCAAGCAGTGGCTGGAACCGGCTCAGGGTGGCGTCGACGCCGAGCAACGGCCGAATTCGGCCCCACTGTGGCGTCAGCGGCGAGGTGGCGGTCGGATCCGACCCTAAAGTGGCATCGACATTGAGCCGGTGGCCGGATACGGTCCCAAGGTAGCATCGGCAGTCGGATCCAGCCCCAAAGCATTGTTGGCGGCGGTCGGATCTGACCCCAAGACGGCTTCGACTGCCGGATCCGGCCCTAGGGTGACACCGACGAGCTCCTAGGACAACGCATGGTGGACGCCGATGGCAGGGCAAGCTCACATGGGGGCCCAAATATCGGTCTGCCATCTTTTTTTATTTGTTTAATAGGTTAGTAGCGGCGGGTGACTAAGCTGCCCGCCGCTACAATAACAATTTCAGCGGCAGGTCAAGGCGTCCACCGCTGAAAAGCTCTTTTTTTTAGCTACGGAAGCTTAGCGACGGGTGGTGGAACCCGCCGCTATAGTATATTTTTGCCTGACGCTACAGTACATATTTCTTGTAGTGTATTTCTTCCTTACAGGTAGACGATTATGTTTGGATAATTAGATGTGCACTTTCTAAATATTTTGATTATATGTTTTGAAGCCATTTTCAATCCCACGGTTAAAAGGAAAATACTGAAATCAGCCCACATCTAGACAACGTTGAACTAATGAAATGAAAGTTGCAATGAAATAGCACAAAAATATATAAATGTTATCTGCTCAACGATATCCAAGTCCATCATCATATTTCAATCTTTCGCAAGTAGGAAGAGAGACACAAAGGGAATCACACAGGGAGGCATGATGGCTGCCATCCGTAACATTTATAGCCATCAAAATTTGTAACCTTGATTATAGAAGCTGTTCAAATGTTATATATGTACAGGAAGTCTCTAATTAATGCAGGTCCAGTTGATTAAATATATTTGCAGCATATGGAGGGCACATATTACTTTCAGCTTTCAGATCAGTGTTAAAACCAGAGCCAGCATACGGCAATAAGTTTCCAAAAATGAATTGTTATGGCTTTACATTAGGTGAGCAATTGTAATTCATTCAAATTTTATGGATCTATAATCATAATTGCTGATATTGCGACATAAAGATGTTTATGCAAGTAGTAATTATAGAAAGAGTTCTATGTGCGCCAGACGATATGCCTTTTGTTCTGTGAAGGTCCATGAACCTGGCTCATTCGTATTTAAACATTGAGCTTAACAAGACGTATCTAAACCGTGTGAACTGCCGTATCATGCACACGGATGAACCCTCAGATACCACGTAACGGCAGGTCCATGAACCTGTAGAGGAAGGGCAGGTTCCAAACGCTCTGAGAACCAAGTTATTGGTAAGTGTTGGCATCAATCAAAGTGCCAAAGTAATACAAAGCTATAAATAGTTGGTTTCACTCGAGAAAAAACCTTGGGGATAAAAATATGCAATTATATAAAAATATTAACATCTTAAAAAAGAAAAATTAAGGAAACTCAACAAGGCAATAGTTTCAAGAATGTAGCATGAACATTACGAAAAATCATTGAAGGAGGAAGCTATGATATAAATAGGCCAAAAACATATATTTTTTTTCTGAATCCCTAAAGACAAATTAGTTACCTCATAAGGAACCTGAAATTATGTTGTTTCACGGCAAAACCCAGAAGCAGAGGATAGTTGATAGCCCACTCCGCGGGTATGGTCAAATGAGTGATGGTGATGTGTAGCTTGGCAGACGATAGTGGATGCTGAATTTTATGAACAAGCCTCTGATGTCTCAATATATTTGAGCATTGCGCCACGCTGCAATGATTAGACTGTTAGTTAGATCGTCTCAGAGTAGCAATACACAGTATGCAATTTTAAGATAAACTGCAGAAGTGGCTTTGATAAGTTTGCTTTTGAAATACTGAGAAACTAGCTTTTTAGGAAATGAACAGAAATTCAAAAGCTCCTACAGGATCTGCTTTTCTGGGTTTTAGTATGCCGAGAAACTAAATATACGTTCTGAAAGTCAACATGTAAAAATCAACCTCTACAAAAGCTCAAAGGCTATAGCACAAACAAACAGGTTCTAAGTTTTTGGTCGAGAGTGCTGAGCAAGCTTCATTCAACTTTGGATACTTAAAGAATGAATATGTAATCAAGTTCATTCGAGCTACATACAAGCATATAAGTTTATTCTGAGGCGACAGTGACACTCAATCATGGATTCGGCTGAATGCCAGACATACTAGGGAACACTGGGTGGTCCTTTTGGACTCATTCAGAACAAGTGCCTTGGTTTTTCTCAAGTCAAAGTCCACGGTAGTTTAACAAAGTTGGCCACACATACATCTTTCCAGGGTTGTAAAAAAGGCTTCTTGAATAAAACCGTGTAACAGGAGAAATGCCAGTTGATGACGTTTTTGTACAGCATTAAAGGGCGCGTTTGTATCCTGAAGCACCTCTAAAAATAGGGATGTAAGTTGTGCATTTTGTGGGTCGATGAGTTGGTCCAAAACTCTATAAAATGAACTAAAATTTTTTACCATCTTATTAAGCTAGTACAATAAATAAACTAGAGATTTGACCCACAACTATCCAATAGGTACCCACTTGCATCCCTATATGAAAATCTGTGTCTGTCCCCGCAAGGAGAACAACTGGCATTGCTCGGCAGATCAGGAACCACACTGATCAGATATTTCAACGAATATATGAGGAACGCTAGTGCGCCAAAAGACGCTACACGGGGCGCTTGTCGAGCGGCACCTGATGCAGCTCACGTGGACGGCCTCCGTGCGCGCCTGATTGTGCTTTACCAAAACAAACTCCTTGTTTTGCTTCTCCAGGTCCGATTCACTACAAGAAAAGATCTTCTAGACACGATTGTGTAGTTATGTTTTTATAAACATCTTTACATTAAAACTTAAAGATACTTTTTAACATGATTATAAAAACGTGTCAATGTGACATGATATTAGATACACTTTAACATCTGTAATGACATAAACATGCTTTCTATAACACATTATAATGATACGATTTTAGATATACTTTGAACTATCAATAGCCAATTTAAGGACAGTTTTTGACATGATTATAAAAACATCTCAAAATTATATGATATTAGACATCCTTTTGACCATCCGTAGTCTCTTAAATATGATTCTTGACATGCAATTTTGAATGTCTCAAGATGATATGATATTTAGTGACGCTTTAACTGTGTCTAGTATAATCTACAAATGCTTCATAAAATATTATTGAGAACGCAGAAAACTGAGACGATATTAGACACACTTTGATCGTACCTACCCTCCCCTAATGACATTTTTGACACGTAATTGATAATGTTAAAGACATTAAGACACTAAAAAAACAAGGCTATTAAAAGAATATATGTCCCAATCTAATCAAATTAGCTTACAAGATGAGATGGTTGGACGAGTTTGTCAGAAACAAAGAGGTTACAGGTTCAATTCCTAGAGATTTCATGAATAAATCACTCATTTAAGAGAGGTGGTAAAAAATAATATTTTGAAACATTATATACAACGTCTCTATATTTTTAGACACGTAATATAAATGAATCAATAAAATCATGTCTCAACTTACTAACATGTCACAAAACTTGCCTAAAAATAATAGACATGTAATATAAAAACGTATGTAGATATGTAAATGCGTACATATCATCTCTATGAAACATCTTTTATATCTTAGACACGCTTTTAAAATTCATCTCTATAAAGCTTATGAAACGACACGTGCGGAGACGTCTCCAACACGTTTTTAAAAACGTCTCTATATATTACTATAAAGATGAAATAAACGTATCAATCTTGTAAATAAAGTGTATCAATAAGAGTATTTTTCTAGTAGTGATTCCTTGTATATGATTTCTTTTAGAGTTTTTTTACAATACTCCAAATACAGGAGGTACCACATTCTAAGCCGTTCGATCGTGTGCATCTAACGGTGTGAAAATTCCGGTACCAACTGCCGTCCGTGAGGTACCCACACGAATCCTTTCCACAACAAGGCTACCGTGGTAATTTGAGGTTACGAAATTTTCATTGCCCGCCCACCCGACACATCTCCTCTGGCTGCGTCGATCTCTTATCCGGCACAACCGCAGCGGCGTTTGGCTGCCGGTCGCATGGAACAGGAGAGATGCTAGTGCCGTGCTCGACGGTGTCAAGCTGCGGCGCCTGAGCGTACGGGACGGAGGCCGCAGCTCCTGGGCGCCATGAGGAGAAACAAGGACGGCCTCGGGATTTTGCCATGGGTGACAGCTTGGGACGCCTTGAAGAAGCCCGTCTGTGATGGGTTGCTGGGATCTCGATCTCTTCGTCCGGCGAGCCGAGCTCGAGCTCCTCATTCGTCTCTGCAGGTTAGCACCCGAGGCCGGCAAGCCTGATGGTGTGCGCTTGCTTAAACTGTGGTGTTCTTCATCGTCTCTGCAGCCTGCAGGCGACACACAGCTCAATGATTTGTGTCCATTCATTGTTGATTAGTTGCCTCCATTATTTTGATGCACATCCGGTATTCGTGGTATTGTCAGCCTGGTGTGTTTGTACCGAAAATGTAGAGGAAAATGGCAGTCAATTTGAATCAGACAAGCAGCTAGCTGCTTCTTTGTAGAGGCTTGAAGAGGTGCGTCGATGACAGGTTGCTGAGATTCCCGGCCGGCGAGGAAACAGACGGAGGCGACATTTGCTCCCTGGTTCCCTCGTATTGGAGAAACAGACAGAACCGAAGCAGGCGAGGTTCGTGTTTATGTCCGTCAGAATGTCAATCCTACCCTTGTATAAATGGACGGTTAGATATGCTTGGTACCTCTTTGTGATGGTACCTGTTGAAGGACTGTAAAAAGACTCTTTCTTTTACCACATGCGGACTAGCGGAGAAGATATAAGTGACGGCAAATTTATATTATAGGGCGTTTATTAACTGCGCCATTCCTCATCTTCAGCAAGATGCATGGCTTCTTGCATCCTGATCGGGGAACTACCGGAACTTGCCCTCAGTGGTTGACAGTGCCGGGCCGGGATGCGTCCAAATCCTCCGCAGTAATGCTTTTTCACTCGCATGTGAATCCATGTCTATATGTCAGTGATTATTAATGCACCAACAGTTACTGTAGAGGATGCTCATCAGGTTAGGATGGCCTGAGCTCACCATAGATGGCGGACGAAAGGGAGCTAAGGGAGATACGTGGGGATGGATCGAGCTTGCTACCGATGACAGCAGGGATGTTCGAGGGCGGCACATCGCATCCTTTCTCGGCGATGATGGCGCTCCACGAAAGAAAGCCAACAGCCAAGCCGATGCATATGCCTTCGGAGGGCGAGTAAGCTTAATCCTGCTTATCGTCCTCTTAGACCCCAGCCATATAACTTCTGATCTTAGATAGTACACTACTACGGCGGTGAGGAAAAAAGAAACCAAAGATCCCCATGTATACTTCCTGGAACTACAAAAATGAAAGAAAACTTTCCAATTTCAATAAGAAAAAGTACTTGCCGAGGGATGAAAAAGAATCAAGTTAACAAACGATTACTCACTCCGTTCTAAAATTGTTATCACCATTGACTTTTTTTGTTACCTTTGACCATTCATCTTATTTAAAATATTTGTTCAAATATGAAAAGTTATAAGTTATATTTAAAGTTTATCTAGTGATAAAATAAACTATGAGAAAATATATGATATTTTCTAAAATTTTTTGAATAAGACGAACGGTCAAAGATAGTGAAAAAGTTAATAATGACAATAATTTTGAAATGGAGGGAGTATATATAAAACTACTAGTTGAGAAAATAAGGAGCTCCTATGTATCAAAGTGCCAAAATAATACTACAAAGTTATACAGAAGCAGGTTTCACACGAGACCAGTAGCTTGTGACATATAATTCAATGATGATCAAAACATGCATTAAAAAAATATCATAACAATTAAAAGGCAAGGAAAAAACATCAAGAAGATAATACCTTAAACTTTAGAGAATAGCAGGAACATTACAAAAAATTATTGAAGTAGGAAGCCATAGTATGAATATGCTAAAGACATAAAGTTACCTCACAAGGAAGCTTTGAGTTCCTTTTCCTCAAAAAAAAGAAAAAGAAAAAAAGGAAGCTTTGAATTTCTTCACGGCAACACCTAGAAGCACATATAGTGGGTAGATGAGGCCGTGTCTAGCTCGGCAGAAGATAGTGGATGTTGAATTTTATGAACACACTACTGGTGTGTTCAGTATTTTCAAACTTCACGCCACGCTGCAATGATTAGAACTAGATGGTGACCCGCGCAACTTGCGCGGCTAGAGATGATGTAATTTAAGTTTCTAATAAATATAACTTTAATTTTTATAAATATTTAATAAGACTCCCTCTCTATTTCTTGTTTGTTAGCCGTATCCTTATAGAACTATGTTTTAGAATGATCCTCATAATAAGGCTCCTTGTTTGTTAGTTGTTTTCCTTTTTTTTTTTATAAAACTCAAACTGGTGGGCAGAAGGTAGAACTTAATTTGCTACATGTCCTTCACCGTTTATTATTCGTTAGAGTTGTATTTTGAGTCCTCCCAAATCAAAGACTCTCAACTCACTGCTGGTGAGAAATTTAAGGTGAATTATGTCACATGAACTCTTACAATGATCACTGTTGATTAAAAGTCACGGTGCTAAATAAATTCTATCACTGGATGTATAATTAGAG
This sequence comes from Eleusine indica, assembly GCA_030378355.1. Lineage (NCBI taxonomy): Eukaryota > Viridiplantae > Streptophyta > Magnoliopsida > Poales > Poaceae > Eleusine > Eleusine indica. The sequence continues at coordinate 57,325,210 of CM059494.1, forward strand.
ACTCAGGGTCACCAAGATGCATGGGTGTTTTTTTTGGTTTGGGCTTCATCTTCGAGGATAGAAGCATGTAATATCCTCCAATCTTGTGAGTGTGGCGTCTCCTGTGATCATCCATAATGACGGCATCTCATGCATGACAACTTTGCTAACAACTATATTCTAAAAATATCTCAAACTTCAGGTTGGTATTGGTGGTTTATAGGGAGAAAACAAAGGATGATATTGATGGGGGTTTATATGTGCCTGCCAACTTCAGTGGTGGTTGTTCTATGTTTTGCAAAGCCATATGAAAATTTTGGATCAATGATTCTTGACCGTTTGCTGCAGCGAATGATTTTCCGAGAAGCTTGCATGAATAGCTTCGGTAAAATTTTTACCTGTTTGTATTCCTGATCATCAATAACTAATTTTGTGTGTGCACAACATAAGTTTTTTGAGATAGAGCAATTGTTTTGTCTTCTCTTTTCATAAGCTTCTTTTGATAGCGTGTAAGAAATATTAAATATTTTAATATTATTAAGACTCGTGGTGGGTAATAGTGAGAAAATATAAGGGTACTTTGGAATAGTTTTTATGTAATGGTAGTGGTGGATAATTTTAAAAATACATATATAGGTATTTTGGTCTATTTTTTTCGTAATGACAGTGGTGGGTAATTTTTTATTTTTTTTCATGAATTAATGTAGAAATTTCTAGTCCTTGAGAACGAATATGATGACTCCTTTTATTGCTCAAATATATATATATATATATAATAGATGTCAATTAGACCATCAAAGAGTGTCAATACACAGTACAAGATTTTAAGACAAAGCTGCAGAAGTTGCTTTGAAATTCTTTGTGTTCACGTATTGATGTTATTCCCCTATTAAGTAGAAAATTGATTTTTTTTAGAAAAGAGAATATATTTAACTTAGGGCCTTTTTGGATCCACCGTAGTTTCTTAAAAACTGTTTTTTTACTTTTAGTTTCTAGAAACTGGTTCTTAAATAAAAATTGGGTAGGGATGTTTGGATCCTAGTTTTTATAATCTATAATCTAGCTTTTTGGTAGTTAATTGTATTGGGATGAGGCAAAACTGACATTAGTTGGGTTGAGCCAGATTATGGGTTTCTTAAAAACTCAGAATCTATTTTATAGAAACTGACATAAAAACCGACCTGCTTGGAGGCCCTCGAGTTTCTAGAAACCAGTTTCTTAAAAACTAAAGGGATCCAAACAGGACTTTAATATTCTGGCCTCTACATTGACCAATACATGTAACACTTACTTATTTTAAAGAAACAGCACCACAGAATAATAAATACAAAATTTCTAGCTATTGGTTTATAACACTAGAAAATTATTCTATTTAAAAAATGCCATCCATTGTTCATGAATATCTCCATGGCTACAATCTCAAACAATCTATAGGCCATCTTCACCAATGCGTGCTCCTCCTCGTTTAGAAGCAGAGACTAAATTCTCGACCAGTGGGTGTTGACATTTAGAATCACCGGCTAGTAAATTTGTTCACGGGGTTACATGCTTAGACTCGGTGATGGCTTTACAAGAGGTGGGCACAAGGATGTATACTGGTTCGGGGAGGACCCCTACGTCCAGTTCGGGCGGCTGCTCGTGTTACTTGCAGGGGGGAGTATAATGTAGGTGAGAGAGGAGCGAGCTCCAACTAGGTCTCAGTGCGATGGTGTGTGTGTGTTGATGTTGATCTGCCATGTGTTTTTCTCATGCCTTGAGAAAGAAGAAGGCCTACCCCTTTTATAGCCTAAGGGGTTGAGCCTGTATACACGTAGAGAGAGAGAAGAGAGAGAGAGAGAGAGAGAGAGAGAGAGAGAGAGAGGGAGAGAGAGAGAGAGGGGGGGGGGGGGGGGAGAGAGAGAGAGAGAGAGAGACAAGGGTATGGATCCGCTAAGTATATGGTCGGCGTGGCGTGGTCATCGTGGGCCCCTCTGGTCCGACCTTCTTGTTGATGACACGTATCCAATGTACCTCACATAGAAGGAAAGTAAAGATAGACTTCTACTTGAACATGTATAGTAGACCGACTAGGACTCCGCCATGTAACCCTGTCCTCTCGGATATATAAGACGGGGCAGGGACCACCCTCAAGGGGCATCACATAAGATCCCACCACGGGAGCCAGACATAATTATAAAGATGCACCTCAATATCAACAAAGTAAAATCCGCAAACACATAGAAAATACAGTTATAGCATTTCACCAAAGGATTGCTCTAATGGCTTGTCATTTATAGTTCTACCAAAAAAAGACGTAGCATGAATATATGATTGTTAATAGTAACACAAATATAAAGATTAGTATTAGTACTCAGAATTTATACAGGGGTAAGAATAATAAGAATAGGGGTAGTGCAACACACAAAGCATCATTCCTAAATAAAAGGTACTAAGTCTCTAGATAAATAAAGATTAGTATTAGTACTAGTCATAGTCTAATGTACTCAACATTTCATGTACGGATTCATGCCCGACATATACAAGGCAACTCTGTCTTGGACACACGTCGTAACCGAACGTGGAGGAGTATAAAGAAGAGATAGAGTTGTCACCACCTACTACCTACCTCTGCAAACCATGATTTACGACGTGATCGATACTATCTAGCCGTCTACAGCACCGCACTTACACATTTAAGTAGAATTTTAGCATTGATCAAACACTAGAGGTTCTCTAAACCTAATTGGATATCAAACCCATGTTGAGGCATAACAACTAGACTAAAGTATAAACTAGCATTATAATATTTAGACTATAGTCAAGGTATATGTCAATCATGATAACAAGGTAGCAAGTCTATATCGTCATGAAAGCATAAATACCTGTGAGATGAATATGATATATAACCAAACAAGGAACACATATCATAGGCCCAACTATATAGAAGAAACATATATTAATTAAATAGAACAAAGTCATAATACAAGAGAATAAAGAAAAAGATACAAGAGCCATACCAATACTGCTATGACTTCAAGACTTGAGCAAGGATCCACCTAAACTAAACTCCACTAGGACTAGAAAACTACTAAGTGAAAGAGGAAAATAAGTAAATCTTGAGTTTATGTGTTGGAGTGGAGCTCTCCCATTCTTTATATAGGGTCCATAGGTCGGTGCTGGAGAGTAATCGCCATAGAACCTTGGGCCACTAACGTTGCCAAAGAGTTGAGGGAGTGACATGTGGAAGGGGAGGCCGAACCACCTTAGGACCAGGTTGGCCGACCTCCCGCTTGGACGCCCGACTAGGGAGTGGGGCCTCTGGCCCTATGCTTCCTCGGGGTGGTATACAGGTGGATCCTCTTGTGTCTTAAGTCGGTGTTCTCTAGAGGAATCCTGTGCAGCGACGTATGCAATCCGAGAGAAGTCCAATTGACACCATCCCATTGGCTAGAATGGTGTTTCCCGAACTATGCTTCATTTCTTCACTTCTTTTATGTCAACTCCCTACATGCACATAAATCTCCAAGGACATGTGGAATCTTATTATTCCTAACTAACATGTGGGTATGAAATACTAAGTCTTCTAATTTTTATAGGTGTATTGACACTTGAAATTGGTAGTTAATGACTATCAATAGCTAATCACATATGGGATCTTGTTCCCTGACCTGTAGGTGCAAATGTGGTTACAGGGTAGTGGATTTATCGCCACAAGCTGAAGGTTGATGGCACTTTAGATCGATACAAGGCCCGCTGGGTTTTTCGCGGCTTCATCCAGCGTCCCGATGTCGACTTTGGTGAGACATTCAGCCCGGTTGTGAAACCAGCCACCATTCGCATCGTCCTCATGCTTGCCTTGGCCAACAACTGGCCAGTGAATCAAGTCGACGTCAACAATGCCTTCCTCAATGGCGTCTTGGCTGAGACAATGTATTATCAGCAGTCATCCGGCTTCATCGACCCGAAGCATAGCTCGCATGTTTGTCGCCTCAACAAGTCCCTCTACGGCCTCAAGCAAGTGCCCAGGGCATGGTTCCATCGCTTTACAACATACATCCTCTCCCTGGGTTTCGTGGCGTCCCGTGGGGATCCGTCACTGTTCATCTACAACTGTGCAGCGACACCGCCTATCTTCTGGTCTATGTCGATGACATCATACTGACAACTTCATCAACCCGACTGTTGCATCGAGTTGTGGGCTCTCTTAGCGACGAGTTCGAGTTGAGGGATATGGGCGATCTTCATTTTTTCCTCGGCGTCTCAGTTCAGTGCACCAAGGTTGGGTTCTTCTTGTCCCAGCACCAGTACATGAAGGATATCCTGGCGCGTACTGGCATGACCAACTGCAACACTTGCAGCACTCCCATCGACACCTCCGCCAAGTTCGCCTCGGGTGGCAACCCCATCCAGAACGCCACTAACTACCGCAACATCACCGATGCCCTCTAGTACTTGACATTCACAAGACTTGACAATGCGTACGCTGTTCAGCAAGCATGCATTCATATGCATGACCATCGGGAACCTCATGCCAACATGTTGAAGCGCATTCTCCGCTACCTCAAGGGCACCATTGACCATAACCTGCAAGTTCATCGGACTTCACCGACCACTCTCACTACATACACCGATGCTGACTGGGCCGATTGTCCAGACACTCATCGGTCCACTTAAGGCTATGACGTTTTCCTTGGTGACAACCTCATATCGTGGTCTTTCAAGCATCAACAGACGGTATATCGCTCCAGCGCTGAGGCAGAATACCGAGCTGCTGTAAATGATGTTGCTAAGTCGTGTTGGCTTCGACAGTTGCTGACTGAGCTTCATCGCCCGCTCCAGTGTGCCATCGTCGTGTTCTGTGATAAAATAAGTGTTGTGTATCTCTCCTGCAATCTTGTCCAACATCATCGGATGAAGTATATGGACATATCTATACTTTGTTCGTGAACACGTGGCATTCGGCGACGTCCATGTTCTCCATGTCTTGACGGGCTCGTAGTACGCAGACATACTCACTAAGGGCCTTCTGACACCTGTCTCTCGGGAATTTTGCTCGAGTTTGAACATTTGCAGTGCTCCCGCTCGAACTGCGGAGGGTGTTAGCATACAGTATCATGCATGGTACGTGCATGTACCTTGCACTCCAAGGAAAAGATCACAACGACAGATTACATGCTGGCAATAGAGGATAGCCATCGGCAACTAGCGATAGGTTTTTGTTTTGATTTGATGATCGCACTCTTGTACTCTTTATATACCGATGACCCTAATGCAAAGCCTAAGTGCAATTCTCCTGCCTTCACTCCCGTCCTCCTCTATTTACACTACGATGTCACCACGACACCAAGTAGCCTGAAGGCATGTACTAGAGACGCGTCGCAGCCAGCAGAGTGGCGCCGAACAGAGTACATTTCCATTTGTACTTATATTGCAACAAGGGATACATAGTTTGTATTTCTACACTTGCACTTTGTTAGAGTGCAGCCCGACTCGTCTAGCACACGAACCCCCCCTGCCGCTAGCCCAGGTCAGTATGGGCCTGTCAAAGCACAGGCCCAACTGGAACCCCAACCAAGGTTCTGGGACACCTCAACCCAAAAGACTAGCCTGATAAGTGAGGTTCCCTCCACCTTATAAATTGGGCTTTCCCATGATTAATATCCGATGTGGGACTAAATTCAACAATCTCCCCCATCACACATCGGGTGGTCCAATCTCCCCTTCACACCCGGGTGGACACCCCTCTGACAGCCCGATAACCGTGTGATCCGAGAGACCCAATCCTACGGTCCGATATCGTTGTGAGATCCATGAGATGTTCTAGGTTTTCGACCATGGCTCTGATACTACTTGTTAGAGTGCGATCCGGCTCGTCCCGCACACGAGTCTCTATCGCCAGCCCAGGTTGATCCAACTGGAGCCCCAACCAAGGTTCTGAGTCACCTCAACCCAAAAGACTAGCCTGATAGATGAGATTCTCTCTATCTTATTAGTTGGGCTCCCCATCATCAATATACGATGCAAGACTAAATCTAACAAATCTCCTTCATCACACATCGGGTGACCCAATCTTCCCTTCACACCCGGGTGGACACCCCTCCGACGGCCCGACAACTGTGTGGCCCGGGAGGCCCAATCTCCCCTTCACATCCGGGTGGACACCCCTCTGACGGCCCAACAACTGTGTGGCCCAGGAGACCCAATCCGACGGTCCGATAACCTTGTGAGATCCATGAGATGTTTTAGGTTTCCGATCATAGGTCTGATACCACTTGCTAGAGTGCGGCCCGGCTCGTCCAGCGCATGAGCTCCTGCTGCTAGCCTAGGTCATTATGAGTCTGTCGAACCACATGCCTAACTGAAACTCCAACCAAAGTTCTGAAACACCTCAATCTAAAAGACTAACATGATAGGTGAGGTTTCCTTCACCTTATACGTTGGACTCCTTATCATCAATATCCGATATGGGACAAAACTCAACACACTTTATCACGCTTGTCCTTTCTTTCGTGTGTTCTCAACAAGAAGCTCCTTGTTTTTCAAGACATGTCCATATATAATTCAGTGTCGTCTGGTCCTCTGATTTCTTTTTATGTGGACAAGTTAAAGGTGGACAAGTTCCGTACTTCCCTTGAGATAGCGGTAAGTATATACGTCACGGAGGTAACACCAATATTTTTTAAAAAAAAAGGTAAACACCAACAGTTATAGCTGTAGCCTGCACTATAACTATTTTAGGCTGATGCTCATCTACAGTTCTACACTAGTTTAGAAACCCGACAACCGAATTGGTCAGAATCAGAACCAAGAGCAAATGTCCCTCGAGTGCAACAACATTCAAGTTCGGATTTGCTCAGCCAGTCAGTTGGACATTTGCACTTGCACATTCTCTGCCGCCCAAATGGCATGACAGTAAATACATTAGTATGCTTGCAGCTTGCGCATGAGAAACATTACAAACTGATCTGGAACAAAGAGTCATAACTATAGAAGGTTGAATAGCAATAGACATAAATTATTACAGTGATTTATACAAAATACTTGTATCTGGTCAGTGGCCTGAACGACTAGTAACTAGTTCTATTCACCACGGGGCTATACCGAGGGCACATTGCGAATCTGAACAAATCATCCCCAATTCTAGCTTTCATATTGGTTTATCTGCCACCTGGATTCATGAGCTGTGAGAAGACACTGCTCGGAGTCAGACCATCAGAATCCGTGCTTGTGATGCTCCGTCCTGTTAAGCTCATTGTGGTTGATGTTGTAGTGCTCGTGTCTGTCGGAGGTTCGTTTGAATGAATCCTGGGCACAGTTAGTGGTGATGTAGTTGACGATGTCCCTTCAGTGAGGTTGCTACTGTCCTCTGCACTTTCCTGCAGCTGGAGAGCAAATTCCAGATTCCAGACGACATCACCCATAGACGGTCTGTCAATGCTGTGATCAGCCACACATTTCTCTGCAGTCTCAACATATTTCGTGAAGCACTGCGGAGAAATTTTTCCATGGAGAAGTGGGTCAATGATTTGGCCAAGCGAACCTTTCTTCTGGCAATACAACGCCCAATCGGCAAGACTAATTTGCTCCTTCGGAAGTGATGGATTCAGGGCTGGTCGTGCGCAGAGGACCTCAAACAGCACAACTCCAAAAGAGTATACATCAGATTTCTCGGTCAGTTGCTGCCGTCGGAAGTACTCAGGATCGAGGTATCCAAAGCTTCCCTTCACAACCGTGCTCACATGGGTGTTGTCAACATTTGGGCCAGTCTTCGACAGCCCAAAGTCGGAAACTTTAGCTATCCATTTTTCATCCAACAATATGTTGGTGGTTTTCACATCTCGGTGGATGATGGTCTGTTTTGCACCTGTATGCAGGTAATGCAGCCCCTGAGCTGCGCCAATGCAGATCTCAAGCCGCTGCTTCCATGAGAGTGGTGGATTGGTGGTGTTGTACAGGTGCTCCCTCAGAGTTCCATGAGCCATGTAGTCATACACCAGAATCATCTCATTCCTCTCATCACAATACCCAATCAAGGAAACAAGATGCCGGTGACGGAGCTTCGACAACATCTCTATCTCAGTCTGGAACTCATGAACTCCCTGCTCAGACATTGGGTTGCCACGCTTGATTGCCACCTTTGTACCACTATCTATTTCTCCAATGTACACATTCCCAAACCCACCTTTGCCAAGGAGGTAGGCATGATCAAAATTGTTTGTGGCAGCCTGGATTTCATCGAATGAGAAATGACGAGAAAGATTAGATGGCAATGTCGATGTGCGGCTTCCAGTGGTGGTCGTCTTTCCTGAGGTGTTTGATTGTGACTTGCTGTAATCAGTGAGAGGAGTCCAACGACCATCATCAGATTTACCAGAATCCTTCCCTGCCTTCTTTCGTCTGCGTATGATGCACACACCGATACAGACAACTATAACAGAGCCACCAACAGCTCCGCCGATGACCGCAAAAATACTCTTCGATTTCCTTTCAGTAGGGGTCTTATTAGGTCCCACATCAGGCGATGAAACGGGAGGGTTGAGTCCAGCAAGACTGTTAGTTGGAATGTTCTGTATCTTGAAGATTTCGAGACCATTCAGTATTGCATCATAATACTCCGGCTGTGTTGAAAGATCAGGGTGAAGTGCAACCCACAAATCTACCTTACCAGAACCAGTAGTTGGGATAGCATAGTCCTGATACACTGTTCTGCCAATTCCGTTGCTTCTTGCAATGACATCCATTTGCTGCTGGGCTGTCTGGTTGTTGATATAGATGAAGAACATCCTCTGGTTGCTCTTAGTTATCGGATACTGGATCTCACAGAAATGGAATCTCAAAAGGTAGTACACGCCGGCATCGACTGATAAAATCCATGTAAGATTGTGATTCAGGTTGATCTGTGGGTCTGTTCCCATTGACCGTGCTGATGCATAGACATCTACCGGCGCAGTGTAATTTGGCACACTGGATGTATAAGTGATAGTAACATTGTTGTCTTTCCCAAATTTCACCCCCTGTGCAGCAGTATATATATAACGAGTGTCATCCTCCCATGTGCGGAAAAAATCAACATCGCCGTGTGGAGAGATGTGCTGCCCACCAACATTGAGCCGATACATGGTTTGAAAGCCCCATGCAGGATCAATAGGGAACGGATCTGGGTTTCCACCATTTGCTATTGTCGGTGTTGGTGTTGTGAAGAGGTCAGGTGTGGGCACGATCTCAATCCCATTAATGAATGCATAAGAGCCATTCTGATGAGTCGATGGAGTGAAAGTGAGGTGTAGCTTCTCTGAAGTAACATTTAAGGAGTATTCGCGAATAAAGTAGCCAATATTTTCGGCCATAGCATTTTGAGAGGCACTGAAGTTATATAAAAGGGTCAGATTGCCGGCTGTGACGCCAAAGTAGGAATTCTCAGGAGCATAGATGCCATAAGTGCTAGGATAGAAGTAGAGGCGCACAAACAAGCGACCTGGAGTAACAGGGAAGGAATAAGTGTAATTTGAAGTGAAAATGCGAGCAGTCATGTACGGTACAGGGGACGGTAGTGAAGGGTCTTGGGATGAAGCAGTGGTCGCGACGCCTTTCAGTGATGGTGCAAATCTGGAACCATTGTCACTGTACCAAGTCCGATTATCAAAGTCAACATGGCCTGTCGGAGTAGAAGCTCCGCAATCTAGGCGTATCTGGTCAGAGATCGTGGAGTTGATATCAACTGCCACACCTAGTGAAAAGAGGCATAACAGTGTGACGCATCTGAGGATAACTGACAAGGTTTGGCGCACCATTGTTGTGGCTGATGTCTTAACAAGATAAGAAATTTTAGGATCTCTTTACATCAGTTTTGTTCAAAGATGACTATAGGAAAAGTGGCATCACAATAAAAATTAGAACTTTCTCCTTGGGGTTCTGAGCAAGAAAGGATCAGAAAATTGGGGGTTGGTTAGGACAGTACTCTTGGTTGTTATTTAGTGAGAAAGTGAGACTCAGAGAATACAAGTTGGACCTGCAATAAGAACAATAAAGCATGGAACTTTGAGCATATTGAATCATTGAAAGCCGAACAACAATAAACTGATGCTCCAGCTCTGAGCAGAAGGTCTGAATAAAATTGACGATTCTATAAAGCAGCAGTTACAAAACTGCACGAAATTTTTACGAAAGTTACTAGTTCCTCGTACTAGAGAAAACTCCTCAGAAGGCTATCCAACACATCAGTAACGTAGAATAGAAAGATAGTAGAGCACGTTACTAGGCAAACGTTGCCTTCCGCCCACAAAGATGATAAACATTTTCAGGTTGATGTACACATTTGCAGAAGAAACTGAGCACCAAAAAACAATTGCAGAGGAAACAGGACTAAAGCTATAGCAGTGATTGAAAGAACATGAGCTCTAATGCTCTAGAATTACCGTTTCCTCACTTGGAGAGAAACAGCTGCAAAAGTTATCTCACCCGTCAGTTTCCCTAATGGAAGTGTAAAAACCAAGAACCTAAATTCCGAACTAACTAAGCCGTAAATCCCGTAAATCTGCCGCTGGATATCACCCAAGAAGGACCATGCATAATAACAGAAATTTCTGAATTCTCACTACCAAATTAGCCTAAAAAACCAAGCTTCATTAAAGCCAAGAATGGCATCCCTGAGTACAAATCAAAGAATCAAACCGAACGATGGAAATAGCGGGTGGAATTGGTTACCTCAGGAAGATTCAGGAGGGGAAGATTTTCCAGCGATCCTGTGCGGGCAGCTCGGTTGTCGAATCCACGGGGGCGAGGAGAGAGGAGCGGCGACGATTACGCGCGTTTGGTGGGCAAAGGGAGAGAAGGCGAGTGAAAAATGGGTATATGATTAGCGCGCGTTTTGGGGATGTGGGGTTTGGGGGTTTGGCACTTGGGTTGGCCGCGCTTGCTAGGAAATGGGTGGAATCGTTCAGACATGGTGCCGGCAGTGGAGGCTTTCATCCGAGCCCCTGACGTATCCAAAATTGCAGTGATAATGTGTTCTTCCTTTCCCCGTGGCGGTACGAGACGAGAAATAGATAGAGATCAAACTTCCAGCAATGAAGCTGTACAGGCAAAATTCTTGGTAATCAGCTGGTGGCATTTTTACACTTTTAAACCCGCAAAATCATTGAACGGGATAGGCTGAGCTGTACAGGCAAAAGAGTTTTGTATCTTACTTTAAACTTTATCACACTTTTCATGTATTTGTAGAAGCCAAATTAGAATAATGTGAAAGTTCGTTGTGGTGCCAAAAAGCTCAGCTGGACGAGTCTACCAATCAATTGAGGGGATTCATGCAAAAGTCGTCCACACAATGATGCCAACCACCATTGCACCTACTTGCATATGTATGCTCTATGCGCTTTGCAGTGGCTCTACTGTTCCAGTCAAATCACGAGGAAAAAGGCGCCACCATGTATGAGGATATTTTTTTTTTGGCACACCAGCACCATGTATTAGAATTGGGCACGTCGCTTTTCTGCAAACAAAGACAACCACGATGTTTAATTGCAGCTGCAAGCGGGACTCGTGCGCTGATCGCAACTGAATTGCCAAGCAGACACGCTATGAAGGGGAGACTTTGACTAGCTGTTAGACCCGGTCAATAGAGGAACGGAGCCCATGGTGTCTGTAGCTTTCGGCATTGGCGTGTGCTTTGTCCTACAGAACAAATTTCTACTGAATGACAAGCATGCCCTGCAGCTGCAGCCCATGGTGTCTGTTTTTACTGAATGAAAAAATCTCTCGACACTGGCACGGGAGGAGCTTTATATTCAACTTCAACCCAGCCATCTCTTTCATGTTTTGTGGTGAACATTTGGCATGTATTGCCCGGAAGCACGTCTTCCTTGACTTTTCTAAAAAATACAATCATCTCTAACTAACCTGACACCTCTGCTTTGGAATTTAAATAAAGAAAAGTCTCTTTTACTGTCTAAATATTTACTTTTTCCATTTAACCCAAATCTTGGTTCAGTTTACTTCATTAAACAATTCAAGTCAGTGTAATACACCCTCTATTGAATGTTGCCTTTTTCGTTTCCTGGCATACAAGATTAATTTGAAACTCAAATAATGCATGATGATAGTTTATACAACAACCCATGTTACAATAATTACAATGTGCTATTTTAATAGTTCAGTAGAAATTGATCATATATACATTCAAATAACACGAAAATATATATTGACCTATTATCATGAAAAAATATTGAGTTTCATATTCAACTTGTAAGCCAAGAAACAAAAAAATTGCGATTGGAGGTACATGAAACGAATTGTTAGGATAGTAAATCAAGCCAAGATTTTCTTCGGTGATAAAAAGGACTTTTTCCTAAAGACATATGTACGAATAAATTCTAGAGTATTTTGGCATGAAAGGTAATGATGATTATAGATAAACACATCAGTTGCAAGTTCAATGTGCAAATTGAGTCAAGGTCGCATGCAATTACACTTGTCATCATCCATAATTCCATACCACGCAGGCCATCTTATATACTTTAGCAGAAGAACCAAACCGACGAGTTTGATGTTTTTGTTTCCTTGTGCAATGCATAGAATGTTGACCTTTCTGTTTTCGTGGGGCATGCAGGCTAGTGACCTGTTGGATATTTTATTCACTAGTTGGTATCTTGATTAAGCCAGACCTTAATTGTTCCTGTGTTATCGGGGTCCTCTGAATTGAAGATACATTTCTGGGGTGTACACATATGTTATAGAGATACCATATTCATGACCGGCAAGAGGCAAACAGAATATGATTTTGTGCAAGGTTGATTCGGGAAGTCATATATGTGATTGCATTTCTCTCTTGAAGATATAATATTTCCTATTTAATCGGCTTGGCTGAGTACTTGCGTAAAAAGGAAGAAAGGGAAATGATTAGAGGAAATAAGAGTCCGGCTTAAAGAAAGGAGATATTATTTGGACAATCAGGATCCGTAAGGGGTTGAGATGGTTAGTATCGAGGCATGTTTTGGATATACACGTGTAGGATAAAGGAATAGGATATTATATTCGAATTTGTATCACACGTGTGTAGGATTTTTGCCTTGTACGATAAGTCCACACCGCTCTATAAATATAAAGGGTGTACAGAAAATTCAACTTCGGTGCATCGCCATATATTTCGACGAGTTCTTCATCCTGCGCGAGCTGCATCGGCTCCGACATCTGCAAGGGATTAGGATCTCATCACAATTTAGTAATCTTGTCTCTCTAATTATGACTTTCTTAGTTCAGTATGCTATTATAATTAGTTTAATGTTGTGACATCCCAATAATTTCGCAACTTAAAGATCAGGATTAATTAAAAAATTTCCCAATCTTATTTCCTCACAAAGTTTTTCAAAATGGAATACCACTAAATTAGAACTAGAAACAACAAGGAAAATTTTCCAAAATAAAATCTTTGGCCAAGTGCTTGTTATCTTATGTGATTTTCCTTAGTCGAGATTGGTTCTGCCATTTTGAATTTTTATTTGAATTCGGTTTGATTTATATTTCCAAACCAAACATTTGGAAAAGATTAAACTTTTTCCTTCCTCCTGTCCCTCCTTCTCCCTTCCTCGGCCCAGTGAGCCTCGGCCCAGCCGGCATCCGCATTCCGCCTCCCCCTCGTTGGCCCAGCCCACCTCCTTCCCCTTCTCCTCTCCTCTTCCCGCGTGGGCCGTGTCCCTCCTCCCCAGCCCAGCTGGCCTTCGCGCCCCGCTCCCTCTCGGCCAGCCAGCCCGCGCTTATCTTCTTCTTCCTCTCTTCGCTCTCCTCTGCCCAAGCGGCAAACGAGCCAGCGCACGACCACGGCCCCCGTTCCTCTGCCTCGCTAGCTCGCACTCGCATTGACGCCGTTCCCAGCCGCCCCCGCCTGGGCCCGATCAGCCGCTACCCGCCGCTGCTGAGCCATCACTTCACCCCGAAGCCATTCAATCCGAGCGGTCACCTCACTCAGAGACGGGTCACATCGCCATCGCCTAGCGATTCATTCGCGCCCCGACACTTGAGGCCTGGCAGCCGGCATTACACCGTCGCTCATCGGCACGAACTGCCAAAACCGCCGACGCTAACGGCCAAGCCATACCTACCTCGCTCTGCACTGCAGCAATCCTTCACCCGCGTTCGGACAAGACGGCCCCTGGCCCTGTGCCAACCGTCGACGTAATTACGCACGGCTCACTGCTTGGCTCCGCCCGAGCCACGTCTTCGCAACCCTGCGGGAGCACCAGCCCTCCCAGCTCGCCCACGTGCGCCCACCGTCCTGCAGTGCCGCGCCCACCAAGCTCTCTCCCCTTTCCTCGGCCTATATAAAAAAAAAAGAGTGCGCAACCCTCCCCTAGACCACGCCAAGTGTTTCCGCCCTCACCCCCGACCGCCGACGAGACCCTCTGACCGAGTCCTTCCGCCTCCGAACTCGCCTTCGCCCCAACGCCGTGAGCCCGCCCTAGCCACCGTCTCCCCACGAGACCACCCCCGTTGGACGCGGAGCCGATCCCGAAACTCCCAGGCTCCTTTCCCGTCAAGATCCGGCCACCGCGGCGCAGTTCCGAGCTTGCAGGAGAGGCCGGCCATGACGCCACCGTCCTCCCCGCCTCCGGCAGCCGCGCCCTCGCCTCCCGCGTCCCTGACCATCCATCAGTTAGCCGACGCCCGAGATTAGAAGCCTCCATACCCTTTCAGTGTTTTAAATCTGAGCCATCTGTCACGAGATCCACGGCCCAGAGTGAATCGGTCCATCGTGGACTCGTGGACCGAGCCCACTGCCCCGGCCCACCATTTTGTAGACCAGGTCCACCTCTTTTCTAGTGTGAAAATAAATCCCGCAACCCTTTATCGCGTCAGCGTGATGCAATAAACCGTTTCCCATCCGAAATAATTCCAGAAATACCCCAAAATCCCGAGCCCGACCATTTTGCACTTAGCTCCCTGACCTCTGCCTAATTATGTTTTAGGCTAGCAATTTTATGAAAAGACCCTCAACTTTTCTGTAACTGCAAAAAAGGCCCGTAGAACCTTTAAAAAGCCGTAACTTTCAAACCGTAGCTCTGTTTTGAGCGATTCTTGCGCTCACGGGTTCATCTTAGTATGTAGTACCTTGTGGTATTGCTCGTAGCACCTGTTAAAGACCTCTTAAGCTGTCCCTGGCCCAAATACTATGCTATTTTTGCAGTAAGTTTTGTTTGCTCGGTTTATTTGGAGTTATTTGGTTGTTACTTGTTTGTCTCACTTTATTTTCTTTGTGATAGTTTATTTATAAGACATAGTTATATGCGTTAGGCTACACAAAGTCCAAGGAAGCACAAGAGAGGACCTGAAGACCCGGACTCCGCCAAAATGGCATAAGGACCAGAAACGCGAAGACTAGTCAAGACGGATAGCCTTTTAAGGTGAGCTCTATCTATTCATTGATCATGATTGCTCCTATTATTTTGAAAATGCACCTAACTTAGAGCCTACTTCTTATATGCATTATTCCTTGTCACTTTATGATTGCTTGGTTAAAACCCACTTGTATAAAACCTACCTAGGTTACACAGCAAGGAAATATCACTCGACGAAGTAGGAACAAACTCAGAGGTTGGTTGTGATGCAATGGTGATAAGTCCAGTACTTGGCAAGAATATATGACTGTGTGTCATCATTGGTGATATGACTGTGTGTCATAGTTGTGGAGCCCCTGAGATGTATGGTGGACTTGTGGGCGTGCCTGGGTGAGGCGGGAGCGTTATGTGTCTCCGCACGCAAGAGCACATAGCCTGTGGGTACAATGTACTAACCTCTGCGGAGTTATGAATAAATCATTCGAATATCCGTTGTCACTGGTCATTACACACCAAGCTCTATTTTGAGCGATTGATGTGTGAATGGGTGTAGTAGACACCCGTGTTTTGGTGAAAGATGTTGGCAAGGTATGCCAGAGTCATTATGACTGTGTGTCAGAAGACTCAACTAAAATATGAGAATTGTTGGGATCGACTGTAATCTCCCTCAGGTCCAACCAACCAAAAGTTATAAAACTGTTTTCTTCACTCGAGAACCCCTTTGGTTCTATAGTGAGCCCTTGCATCCGCGCTTTTTCGCAAAACTCTGACCCTTACCCTATTCCTTAACCACTCTCCCAAATGCATGAATATACCCCTTACTAGAGGTAGTGCTTGCGGAGTACCTTATGTACTCACCCTTGCCTTATTTCATTTTAACTAGCAGAAGATGGAAAATCCTTTGAGTCGACGAGTAGATCACGCCCTATGCTCGAGTTTGCCTGTGGAGTTATCGAAGCTTTGTTCGTGTTTTGTTTAGTCCGGATTGGCTTGATCAACCCCTTTTGTTTGTAATTTAAAACTTGTATGTATGTATCGTCCCTGCGCGGACTTATTAAAGGTCATAAATCGGCTATATATCATTTGTACGTGTGTACCAACTATTGATCTAGGGATTGGTACGGTAATCACGGGGCACCCCGGGTGGGGTGTCGCAAATGTGATCTCCTAGTTACCCGACGGTTTGATCTACCTCGAGTTTCTATCTGTTCTTGGCTGCATGATGCATTGGTTAGGTCTGATCTATCATAGTTGTGATTAGATGATCAATTAGAG
Organism: Eleusine indica; assembly: GCA_030378355.1. Classification (NCBI taxonomy): domain Eukaryota; kingdom Viridiplantae; phylum Streptophyta; class Magnoliopsida; order Poales; family Poaceae; genus Eleusine; species Eleusine indica. The sequence continues at coordinate 57,341,769 of CM059494.1, forward strand.
CTAGACTAGAGCGTTTAGAGTCACTCATGGGTCTGTCGAATAAGTCAAGGAGGTGCTAGCCGATGTGATCATCATGGCTGCATTGGTTAAGTCCGACCTCATGGTGATCGGCTGGAGAATCCTTTGAGTCGACTAAGTTACTAGTTCCATCATTCCACCTCAAGGTTGTATTGGTTAAGTCCAAACCTCTTGGGATTAGTTAGGGCTGAATCGGTTGAGTCTAAACTTGTGCTGGGTAGAACTAGTAACAGATTTGATCAACGCAATGAGCTGTGTATGAGCCGATTGATGCTAATTTAGAGGCTCTACTTGTTACTGTATTTATTCGACCCATTGCCAGGAGTATAATCATGTCGATGGCTTGTTCCCATGCTAGATACCATCTATCTGCTAGCCGATATGTTATTACTCCTGCTTTCTTGCATATCCATGTTTATTTAATAGATCATTGCTTAATCTCATGCTATCGATGTACTTTTGCTAGATTTATCTACTGAACTATTAAAATGCTCTACTTTAACCTTTCCATGTTGGTGATACATGTTTTTACCTTGTCGCCCTTGTTTAGTACTCTTAGTTCTCTTGCCCGATAGGCTCTGCTTGTGTTGGCATGTTAGCTTGGTGCCTGTTGACCAGATTAGTCGATGGCCGACACGCTCTGCTTTGACTCGCTTGTTGACAAGTCTTTCTTCATTCTACAGTTGTTTATATGGATGTGTTGTATTGTTGCACATCAGCTCTGTGGCCTGCCTCCCGGTTGCTCCTAGTCAGTACGCCGATAGGCCATCCGTGGTCCTACCGATGTGCTGTCCGGGGTTCAGCCAATGGTGTTGTGGCCAAGCTGATGGGCCTGCACTATGTGTTGGTTGTCGGCCTGCTAGCGCGCTTGTACGATTGCCGCCTAGTCTGATGTGGCCTAGCGACCATCCCCTATCACCAACCTTAGCATGACCGATGACATACGGGGCTACAAGAAAAAGAGTCTACAAGAAAAAGACCCCTTAAGGCCAACTCTTACAAACTTTCTCTTACAAAACGAGTGTCCACAACTTGGGGCTACAAGAAAAAGAGAAAAGGAAGATCGACCCAAAGGGTCTACTACAAAAAAAAAAGGTGGTACCCACACCTCGACGGGCATATACGGGGTAAATCACATGTAGTGCTTCGTCGTCAGGGAAAGATGCCCTCATTTGAGGCTACCCTTTTTTCCCAACGAAGAGGGCGAGCAGCTCGGCCACATCGTACAACTATTGCTGGGGCTGCCTCCCAAGACTCGGGACCCCTAGAGAGGCAGGGAACCCGGTTCAGCGCCTCTTCTTGACCCTATTCCTACCGACGCCACCGAGAACGAACTCGAGGGGACCTAACAAACCACGATGGCCTTCCATGCGAGGGCTCCTTTTTCACCATCTCACCCCAACAAAGGGTAGTTGTAAGCTTCTTGATCATTGATGATTGGATCCCCAAGATATGAATGTTTTGGTGATAGATGACAACTATGAACTTGCAGGCTAATATCTACACGAGTGTTATCTATGCAGGAAACATCTCTAATCTCTACTACAAATCATATGGATGATCGTTGCCTTGGCGATTGATGACAATGACCGCAAGCATGGAGGCTTGTGAGCTTCCCAAGGGTTGATGGAGATGGATCAAAGCTAAGGACAAGCTATGGAGCAAGTGTTGGAAACACTTGTCTAGTTGTTAGGGCTTTGAGTCCATAGGAAAAACCGGACTATCAAGGGGGTCTAGGTCATTTCTCTTAGGTCATGTCTAGTCGTTGATGTGCAAGGTTGCTCAGTGAAATCACAGGCACTAGGTGACAGTGGAGAAGCCAAGGAGCTGTTCGGAAAAACCGAAAAATGAAGTCAAGTGAGGACGAGGAGTTTTGGCTTCTAGACGAAGTGACCGGACAGAGGGGTCAGTGGTGACCGGACTGTACGATCACTAAGAGGACTTGTCTGGGACTTATAGCGGGCAGCGAGGAATCTGTCTGTGATGGGAGCTGTACAGACCGGACGGTCCGGTCTGTGTGGCTTCAGACAGGGCAGAGAGGAAGCAGCGTCGCGAAATGTTTCTAAACTAGAGAGAGAAATGGACCGGATGGTCCGGTCAGCTGATCGTATGGTCCGGTCAGTAGGAGTCAGCAGAGGGCAGAGCTGTTGGAGCTGAAGACTGCAGTGACCAGACGGTCCGGTCAGTATGCCTAGGAAGCTGATCTCATGCAGCAATGACTAGTTTGAGGTTGGAAGCCTATATAACTTCGTTGCTGGGGTCTTGGAGACCACTCTTGGCCAGTGGAATTTCTTGGAGCATTTGGTGAGAGCCAAGAGGCAAAGAGGTGAGCACTAGGAGGAGATATTGCATATCTTGAGAGTGCTAGTGAGAGTAACAAGGAGTGATCTTGCACATCTAAGGCTAGGTGTCCTTGAGGGTGTGATCTAGGTTGTTACTCTTGGTATATGGTGAGAGCTAGACTGGTTAGGTATCGTGATCGAGCCTATCATGATCAGTTGTGAAGGCCGTCACACGTTTGTACACGGTTTGAGCCCGCCGGTGAAAGGGGCATCACTAGTGAGCGCCCATGTCGGCTTAGGGAGTCCGGCAAGTTCTCGAGGGAGGCGAGCTTGTGCCTTAGTGGCAGCGGTGACGCACATCGTGTGATCTCTCCGGGAGTGATTGCGGGCTCGTGGGCGAGAACTCCACATTGGTGGCGGGAGGGACCGGGACTCCGGTGAGAGTGGTCCAACGAGGAGTAGGGGAAGGCACCATGCTTCCGAGACTTCGGGAAAAAAATCATGAGCATTTATTGACCCCCTCTTTACTATTCTGCAGTTCTGTACTCTAGTAACTAGGTTGAATTGTGGCTTGCATAGCCTAGTGTGTTTGGCTTCCGTGCTTGCTATCATCATGAACACTAGCATGTGTAGGGTCTTGGCCTACTAGACTTGTTAGGTTGCAATGATTGCTATGCTCTAGTAGTGTAAATTGAAGTTTTTGGATTCGTGAGCGGCTTACCGATTCACCCTCCCTCTCGGTACACCTTCGGTCGTTACAAGTAGTATCAAAACCAAGTGCTTATCTTTGAGGCTTCACCGCCTTGAGTAAGGATGCCGGGACAGGTGGGGAGTGTTCCCATTTTTGATGGGGAGGACTATGGGTATTGGAAGGCTCGCATGCAAGCCTACCTGGAGTCCCTTGATCCAGACATATGGATGGTGACTCACGAGTCTGATGCGGATATGAACCTGCTTGAGCTTGATTTTATTAAGTGTAACACTAAGGTCAAGAATGCTCCATTTGCATGCATATCTAAGGATCTCTTTGCTAGATTGGATGCTAGTTCCACAACACATGGTATCTGGACTGAGATTCAGGGCCTCCATGAGGGTACCAGTGATGTCAAAGAGGAAAGATACTATATGCTGAAGAACAAGTATGATAACTTCACTAGATTGCCACATAAGAGAGTTAACACTGTTTATTCTCTCTTTCATATTCTAGTGGAGGAGATCAATGCTTTTAGGGATGATTTTAAGCTCAAGCCTGTTGAAGTGATAAGAAGATTCTTGAGGCTATTCAAAGATCCCAAGTATGAGTCCATCATCACCTTCACCTTGCAAGGTGACCTCAAGACCAAGACCATGAAGGATGTACTTGGCAAGATCACCGCCTTCGAGAGCTACCAATTGGGTTTGGATGGTCCTCAACTATCCAACCTTGCTCTTCAAGCCAAGAAGCAAGAGCCTATCAAGAGCAAGAAGAGCAAGAAGAAGGCAGTAATTGAAGAACAAGAAGATGATGATGATAAAGATGACTTGAGTGAGGACTTGGCTCTTCTCATGAAGAAGATGAGGACCTTCAAGAACAAGTTTTCTTTCAAGTCCAAGGGCAAGTGCTATAACTGTGGGTCAAAGAACCACTTTTTCGGGGATTGCCCCAAGCCCAAGAAAGAAGCTTTCAAGTCCCAAGAGTCATGTGATGAAGAAGAAGAAGATGAAAACCCCAAAGCCAAGCAAAAGAAGAAGAGGTTCTTCAACAAGGACAAGAGCAAAAGCAAAGGCAAAGCTCAAGACCACAAGAAGAAGTTCTCACGCAAGGCCCTTGTTGGAGAGTGGACAAGTGACACATCCTTTTCCTCAAGCGATGATGAAGAAGTGGCCGGCCTAGCTATGATCAAGACCACACTTCCACGAGCTCTTCCTCCACCTCCGACGCGCCTCATGGACGCGAGCCAACTTGGGGAGAGTGAGGATGAGAGCAGTGATGATAGCGATGATGAGGAGCTCTCCTGCGCCGAGCTTTGGAGTATGCTTGAGAAAGCCCGCGACATCATCGTCAAGAAATCCAAAATGTTGGATATGGTAAGAAAAGAGTGTAAGTTGGCTAAGGACCGTGTTGGCGAGCTTGAGAATGAGCTCAAGGACCTTGTCACATCTCATGAGGCCCTAAACAAGAGTTATGACAAACTCAAGGGTGATCATGTAGAGCTATGTGAGAAGTACGAGGCCATTGAACTTACTTTTGAGGCCATCAATGTTGATACCCTTGCCTCTCCCTCCTCTAGTTCTTCCAAGAGTGATACTTCTACTATGTGTGATGAACTAACCACCTCGGTCGAGGTTTCTTCTCTTGAGCCATTTGTTTTAAAGGAATATCACAATCTCAAGGAAGAGAGGAAGATGGTGATAGATGGATTTGAGAGGCTCACACATTGTAGAGCCATCCATAAGGAGATTCTTGGGAGAAACCTTGTGAACAATGTCTCCCACCGGGGACTTGGCTCATATCCCACCGCCATCGACATCATCGGGATGAGTGACTCCATCCCGCATGGACCAAGCCCCTACTAGCCAATGACTACTACTGTGAGAGGTGTTGCAAAGATGGCCACACCATCAAGGATTGTCCTATAGTAAGAAGTTCCAATGTTTTGCCTAACGTTAACGTGTTCCATGAGAACACACATTTCAAGCTTTTTAAGAACAAGGATGGCAAGGCGAATGCTAAGGCTTTAGGACCACCAAACAAGAAGAGAAAGGTCAAGAGCATATGGGTGCCTAAGTGCATTGTTGATCTTAGGAGGTCAACAAAGTACAAGTGGGTGCCCAAGAACAAAACCTAGAAGATGGTGGTGGTGGTGGATCGGGAGCTTCATGAAGATCATGTGAAGTCCACTACAAGTGACATGGACCTTAACGACCTATCTACTCAAGAGGGAGGTAACCTTGTTAGTTCTTGGTAGTTGTAGTGTGTTTTTCTTTCTCTTGCATTGCATGGTAATTAGGACTCCTTTGTGACTAGTATACTTTGCATCCATGCATGTGTAAATAACTAAAAAAAACACATAAAAATTTGTCAATGTCTAACCCATCCAAGATAGCTATAAGCAAGGGGAGTGCTTGAGATGGTGGTTTGGCTTCTCTCAAGGCAAGGGTATGGTTTATAGTGAGTAAGCTTGAGAGGGGTTCAAACTTGACATTGTTAGGTTTCCTTTGTGTCTTGTTTAATATCGCTTGCATTCACATGGTATGTTTACTTTTATTGCATATGTAAAATGCTTGTTGCATGCATCATATAGGAAACAAAAGGAGGCTTGTCACATTTGGAGATATTTGTGCCTCATGATCTATATGAGATTACATTTGTGCAAGTATGACCAAAAGAAAGGATTGTGTTTCATGCCCATTGAGCAAGCTCTTATGAACTCCGAGGTTAAACCTACTCGCGCGGTTCATGGACTACGGCTCATACATATCCATTTGGTTTTTAATTGCCTTGGTTCTTATTTGCTTGATTTTTCATTTGACATTTGCAAAAAAATATAAGGCCATAAAGAGCCACTAGTTGAAAAGGAGTGTTTGAGAGTTCCTTTCATATTCCAAGTGCAGTGTTTATTTCTGTGTTAAGTGAGGGCACTGGAAAAATGGAGAATTTCCTTATCTCAGCAAATTTTTGGTAGTGACCGTACAGTCCGATCATATGACCGTACAGTCCGGTCTGTGTAGCAATGCATAGTGCTTTGGGAGACTGGAAATGGAGACAGGACGGAACTATCATTAGAGATCGTACAGTCTGGTGTACCTAAGTTCTGTTCACCCAGAATATCGATTTCCAGAAAGTTGAGCCGACCGGACGGTACAGTGACTTGACGGACGGTCCGGTCATTATGCTTGGAACACAAGAACAATTTTCTTCCGTGACCATTGATCTAGCCTTGATGGATCTCGGCAGTCGATGTGTAATTGACTTAGGTCAAATAACTTGTCTCCTTCCTTGTTCCCGTCCCCAAAGCCGAGACCACGCACAGGACGCCGCCTTACTCATCGAAATCACTGCCGCACGCCTCTTCTCCGACCTCGCCGAGCAGTCGTGCCGCCTCGCCCCACGCACGCACTCGTCGCGCACCTGCACCCACCTGCTCCCGCACCCGCGTGCTCGCAAAACCCTAGCGCCGCCGCTTGCACCCGTGCACCGCCGCTGCACTGCTGCCGCCACCATTGCTAGGATCGCTACCGCACGCTTCGCCATCACACCAGCGCCACCTCTGCTCCCTGTGCGCGCGTACAACCTCCACCAAAGCCGAGCTCCACCAGATTAGGGAAAAATCTTGCTCTTTTCTTCCCTCCATTGCCGACAAGCAAAAATCCATCTTTTCGGCAATCCGTTGCGCGTTCCTCGGTGATCACCTGTGAGTTCGTTGCGGTGTTCGACATTAATTCTCCAGGGTATGATGCCATTATCTCTCCATTCATCATTTATGCCCTAATTTAGAGTAGTTGCCTTAATTGATGTAATTGGATTAATTTCCCATGTTTAGTTGCATTAATTAGGTAATTAGCTCAACCTAGATGCAATTAATTCCCAGCATATCTGTTAATTGCAATTCTAGGGTTTGTCTCTCGTTTAGTCTACAGTTAGATTTATTGCATATTATTTGACTACACACTAGATGATCATTGTTGTTACCTTGCATATTTGTTCAGTGATTATGTCCTTCATTCAGTGCTAGGATTTCTATTGCACATTCTTACCTAGTGGTGCTTTGCTGGTAGATTTATATAGGATCTATGCTTATCCTTCCTATACCTACGTGCGTGTAGTGACACTTGTCAGCAGCAGAGATGGCAGGTTCTAGACAGGATAAGGGCAAGGGCAAGATGCCAGAGAAGGCCAGAGGCAAGAAGAGGATTAGGCTGGACCTAGAGTCAGAGACAGCCAGACGGTTAGCACAACAGCTGGATGCCATGGAGGCTTCACGCAGGATACCTGGATCACTGCTGATCACAGGTACTCAGACAGACGACCACAGGGTCAGAGCTATACACAGGGATCAAGTTGCCACCATGGTCACAGGGTACTCTGACTTCTCGTCAGGAGAGGTCGTCGAGACCTGCAGAGCAGGGATCCTCCAGGCAGCAGGAGGAGTCCGAGGAGGAGGAGAGCTCGGACTTAGAGTCTGAGGAGCCAGAGGAGCTTGAGGAGGAAGAGACTAAGCAGACAACACAGACACAACAGTAGAGGACAGCTCACCGGGCTGGAGACCCGAGGTGAACCTGTGCAGTGTGCATGAGGAGGCTACAGAGACTGGTATAGGCAGCTAGAGACACATATATTCTTAAGGTTCCTGCAAAGGACCTTAAGTCGCTACATCTTGTCTCCTTTGAGCTGTGGGTTCCAGTCCCCAGAGACCACGGTATAGGAGAGAGGTACTGGAGAGGCCTCTAGAGGAGGATTAGAGAGGGCCGGAGACGCTACCTCGCCAGAAGGGCAAGGATAAACTATTTGTGCCACAATAGTACACTTTATACCCGACCATGAGGAGGGCCACAAGCACTGATATGGAGTAGTACTTCATGTACTTGCTAGGGCTAGCAGAGCTAGTTACTGCTCCATACAGGTACATGGAGGATATCGTCCTAGAGTTCTATGCTACATTGCGGGTTGCCAGAGACCGCTCAGAGATCTGGTTCTTGTTCAGAGGGCATCCATAGTGTGTGACTAGTGAGATCTTATAGCTAACTTCGGATTCCTGGCTTCAGACTTGCAGTTGTACAGGAGTGCCTACCCGACCCTCGCTCCACCCTATAGACCACAGGGAGGGAAGCTACCTCCAGACGACATGGTGTCGATTGCCTTTCCACCACCGCACACCCTAGGTTTTGAGAGAGGCCCTACGAGACTCACTATAGAGGCTAAGGTGGTCAGAGCGATAGTCACCGGGACTGTCATTCCCAGGTCTGGATATAGAGAGGAGTTCACACTTCTACACCAGTGGGCAGTAGCAGCTATACTAAGGAGATAGCCGTTTGACTTGGCTGATTTGCTGATTGGTGAGATGGATGAGGTTATCTCCGAGAGGGTAGGAGGACGCCACTTAGTCTATGCTCCTTACATCTGCTATCTTTTGAGGAGGATGAGACTAGGGACTGAGGAGGAGTACGCCGCGTTTCCTGAGGTGACCACCGGCTACTCACCTCGAGTCTCCAGGGGATCGCAGTCAGCCTTGAGTCAGCAAACGGGAGAGGAGGAGTAGGAGTTACCGCCAGTCACCCACGAGCAGGCAGCTCATCCAGAGATGGTGTTTCTTGAATCAGCTAGTACAGGAGCACCTCCTCAGCCTACAGGTACACAGACAGAGGACGCTCTCACTGTAGCAGCACTGGCAGGTTGTCTGGGTGACTTCATCCAGAGCGCAGCTGAGAAGAGATGTCAGATCATGGAGGTCATCAGAGGACAAGCAGAGCTTCAGAGACAGCAGGTGGCACTGATGACTACTCTGATGACCCAGATGACTGAGATGACTCAGAGGCAGGCCAGTCAACAGCCAGGCCAGTCAACAGCCAGGACCTTCAACACTTTCACAGTCTCAGCAGTTGCCGACTCAGCCAGGACCCTTAATCGCTATGATGACAGCCTTGTCTTCTGGACTGCCTTCACTCTCAGGGGTCCTTTTGATAGGGGGAGCAGGACAGACTCACTCTCCAGCTCAGTTCTCCCACATGTCCATCTTCTCAGTGTCTGTGTTGTTCACTTCACCGACACACTCTTATACTTCGCAGATGGCAGAACCTTCCACCTCCCAGCAGCTACCAGTCAGGAGTCTGTTCTCAGAGATAGTGCACACCACTCGTGCAGACTCCCAGATAGCCCTAGAGTCAGCTACAACTCTACCCTCTTCTGCTACAGACACCCCTCTAGTCACACCTGAGGTAGCAGAGGATCTGGTCCGCTGAGGTTTCACTCAGGAGGATGTAGATGTCCTTGCTCTTGTTCAGGCGATTGTTGCCAAGGAGACATCCACAGTCCCACCAGCAGGGCAGGACAGAGGATCTGAGTCACCTGTAGACCTTGAGTTCTTTGAGCAGTTGGATGTTCAGGCGGCACAGGCTCAGGGAGCACAACAGGATCTAGCATAGGAGCAGAGCCTTCAGAGGATGTTGCTGCACCACCTCTTTCGACCACAAGCGCTTAGATGTTCACTTTTTCCCCGCTTTTTGGTTCTTTTTGTCAAAGAGGGAGAAGTATTCGTAGGTATAGGGGGAGTGGGAGTGTGATCCTGTGCGATCGAGAGTTAGTAGCATGTATCTAGGGGGAGCTTACGTGTACATTGGTTTTGGAAGTTAGATACATATGGATCTTATTTTGATGGAGTTATTCGATGTTTGAGGATTTTTATAGGTCATGGTTTTTTCATTCGCTTGTGTTTGACTCATCTTGATCTCATTTGGTTTATTTTCATACATAGTGCTTGTTTCTCTTCTTTATCCTGTTTGCCTGTGTATGATGCCATGATGATGAGTGCTTGTTCTTCAATTCCTTGCATGTTCATGCCTATCCTGGTGCATTTCATCATCCATGTTTTGCATTGTATGTCTTTATGCTCTTATTAATATCTTCACATGACATGCATGCATATCATCTAGCTCTTGATGACGCCCGATTGAGTAGGACCTTGTTTATTCATTGCTTATGCTTTTGAGGTTCCTCTCGATCGTTATGTAGCTTTTTAGCCCTGTTGTTTCATGATAAGATTATGATAAGTAGTGGTTGTCATCAATCACCAAAAAGGGGGAGATTGTAAGCTTCATGACCATTGATGATTGGATCCCTAAGGTATGAATGTTTTGGTGATAGATGACAACTATGAAATTGCAAGCTAATATCTACACGAGTGTTGTCTATGCAGAAAACATCTCTAATCTCTACTATAAATCATATGGATGATGGTTGCCTTGGCGATTGATGACAATGACCACAAGCATGGACGCTTGTGATCTTGATGGAGTCCAAGGGTTGATGAAGATGGATCAAAGCGAAGGACAAGCTATGGAGCAAGTGTTGGGAACACTTGTCTAGTTGTTAGGGCTTTGAGTCCATATGAAAAACCAGACTATCAAGGGGGTCTAGGTCATTTCTGTTAGGTCATGTCTAGTCGGTGATGTGCAAGGCTGCTCGGTGAAATGACATGCCCTAGGTGACAGTGGAGAAGCCAAGGAGCTATTCGGAGAAGCCGGGAAACAAAGTCAAGCAAGTACGAGGAGTTTCAGCTTCTGGACAAAATGACCGGATAGAGGGCTCAGTGGTGACCGGACTGTACGGTCACTAAGAAGACTATTCGGGGACTTACAGCCGGCAGTGAGGAATCTATCTTTGATGGGAGCTGTACTGACCGAACGGTCCGGTCTGTAGACCGGACGATCCGGTCTATAGACCGGACGATCCGGTCTATGTGGCTTAACACAGGACAGAGAGGAAGCAGCGCTGTGAAATGTTTCTAGACTGGCGAGAGAAATAGACCGGATAGTCCGGTCAACTGACCGTACGGTCCAGTCAGTAGAAGTCAGCAGAGGGGCAGAGCCGTTGGAGCTAAAGTCTGTAGTGACCGGATGGTCCAGTCAGTATGCCCAGGAAGCTGATCCCGTGGAGCAATGGCTAGTTTGAGGTTGGAAGCCAATATATCTTCATTGCTGGGGTCTTGGAGACCACTCTTGGCCAATGGAATTGCTTGGAGCATTTGGTGTGAGCCAAGAGGCAAAGAGGAGAGCACTAGGAGAAGATATTGCATATCTTGAGAGTGCTAGGGAGAGTAACAAGGAGTGATCTTGCACATCTAAGGCTAGATGTCCTTGAGGATGTGATCTAGGTTGTTACTCTTGGTCTATGGTGAGACCTAGACCGGTTAGATGTCGGTGATCGAGCCTATCATGATCGATTGTGAAGGTCGTCACACGTTTGTACACGGTCTGAGCCTGCCGGTGAAAGGGGCATCGCTAGTGAGCGCTCGTGTCGGCTTGGGGAGTCTGGTAAGTTCTCAAGGGAGGCGAGCTTGCACCATGTCTTCACTCCGGGAGTGATTGCGGTCTCGTGGGCGAGAACTCCACATTGGTGGCGGGAGGGACCGGGACTCTGGCGGGAGTGGTCCAACACGGAGTAGGGGAAGGCGCCATCCTTCGGAGACCTCGGGAAAAAATCATGAGCATTTCTTGACCCCCTTTTTACTATTCCGCATTTGTGTACTCTAGTAACTAGGTTGAATTATGGCTTGCATAGGCAAGTATGTTTGGCTTCCGCACTTGCTATCATCATGAACACTAGGATGTGTAGGGTCTTGGCCTATTAGACTTGTTAGGTTGCAACGATTGCTAGGCTCTAGTAGTGTAAATTGAAGTATTTGGATTCGTGAACGGCTTACCGATTCACCCCCCTCTCGTTACGCCTTCGGTCCTTACAACAGAGATTATAGGGGTTGAACCATGGCCCCCACTACCGTATGCACCCACGCGGGTCCTAACAAAAAGGATCCCGACCACTCCCTCGAGGGGTTCAGATCCGATGTCCGCCTCGCCCGACCCCCGACGGGGGGAGGGAGGTCGCCCCCAACCCCTAGGGGTCGAGGACCCTCACTCGACTCGGCCGACTCGCGCATGACTCAGACGGATTTAGCTCTGCTCGAACCCCCAAGGAATCAAAGCGTCTTTTACTCCTCGCCAACCCTCATGCAGTAGGTCAAGTCTGCCCCACATAGGGTGTCAGCCTCGGTGATAAGGGTGCCAGCCTGGCTCACATGGAAGCCGTACCCGCACCGCTCGGGTACGCGCCGAGGCGTCATTTCCTTTTCCTGCCGTCCACAGTGGGAGGACCCAAGTCCTGAGGCAGGGCCATACCGAGGGCACCGGCCCGGCAGGGATGACTATACGATCCGATCCAGTCCCCCCGCAGGGATAGAACGGGTTCCCGCCCTAAATACGCTTAGAGAAGCACCATGCGACAAGTCTATCCCCACGGAAGGGGTCAAACAAGGCGGGGGTTCAACTACCCCTCCACAAAATTAAATGGCCACGCCCACATCATCATTAGTCCACCCTATGAGTCTGTGCCAACATCAACATTACTCAGCCCGACGGGCGTTGCCTAACGATGTGGGGGCGCACGCGACACATACCCCGACCCGCTCGGAAAAGCACACTGATTATAGTGACTCAAGGATGACTCGATGGATAGGAGTGACGAGGTCGTACCCGGCAACGTCACTCTGGCCGCTATGAGCCGTCCTGTTACCATGAGGCGCGTCACCCACAGGAGCTGGCCTATACCAACGAGGCTGTTCAAGCCGCCACCCACTAATTGTTGGTCGTATCAACGCACCCACTTATATACCGCAAGAGGACGGTGTACGATTGTAGCACTTTTTCCCTTGAATTGAGTATTTCAAGGTTTATCAAATCCACGGGGACCTTAGGGATTTATTAAACAAAGTTAACAGTAAAAGATCTAGTCAAGGCTATTGTCAAGGTCATGTTGCATGAGGGGGAGACTGGCCAGCGCAAAGGTGCGCCAGACAGTAAATCTGTCGTTGCGCCGATCGGCGCGGGGATTGAGCTGATCGGCATGCTGGTGAAACTAAGCCAAGGTTGTTGCGCCGATCGGCGCAGGAGCTAAGCCAATCGGCATGCTGGTTAATCTGTGGTTGCGCTAATCGGCGCAGGAATCGAGCCGATCGACACACTGGTGAATCTAAGCCAAAGTGCACCAGATCTAGTAAACCTATACTGGTTAGTGAGTAGCCAGATATCTACTAGTGAGATCGTAACCAGAAAGTCTAACTGAATAGCATCATAATGGGTAATTACATGGATCAATGAAAACCTATAATGAGTAAGACCACCCTGCTTTCCGAGCGGCTCCCTATTTATCGCAGCGGGGAGGAAACCCTTAATCGCACGAGTATCTTACCCTACTCAACTATCCAATAGTGCTACGCAGGCTTAGTGCTGTCACCGCTAAACCACACTACTAGCATCATCAAGCAACCATAATCAATACAATGTCCGAATACTATCCTAATCACCACGATTAAGATAATATCTACTTACTTAGCCTAGAACTAAGCAATTGGAATAAGCACATGCTTGATTATAGAATCAAGATAGACAAATCACCAAAACCATCATCAATATATTCAATCATCCTTGAGATACATAGAGTAAGATTCATCCCTGTCGAGATGGCCTATCTTGACGGATCAACTCTTGACCCTTATGGTTCTTGAAACTCAACTAGAGATCTATTATAACGGGGCAAGCCCCGGTGGCTCTAACTCACGGATCTAGTGTCCCTCTGTCGCCTCCTCTTCTGCGGCGAGGGTCTACAAGTATTTATAGGGGTTCTACTCGTAAAGGACTCGATTTCTAGCATATAAGGCTTTTTCGTGCCCGACTCGATTTCTAGCATATAAGGCTTTTTCGTGCCCTCTGCGCCGAAGTAAGGACCGAGTCCTTTACGAGTAGAACCCCTATAAATACTTGTAAACCCTCACCGCAGAAGAGGGGGTGACAGAGGGACACCAGATCCATCAGTTAGAGCCACCGAGGCTTGCTCCGTTAGAATAGATTTCTAGTTGAGTTTCAAGAACCATTGGAGTCAAGAGTTGATCCGTCAAGGTAGGCCATCTCGACGGGGATGAATCTTACTCTATGTATCTCAAGGATGATTGAATAAGTTGATGATGGTTTTGATGATTTGTCTATCTTGATTCTATAATCAGGCATGTGCTTACTCCAACTGCTTAGTTCTAGGCTAAGTATGTAGATATTATCGTAATCATGGCGATTAGGATAGTATTCGGACATTGTATTGATTATGGTTGCTTGATGATGCTAGTAGTGTGGTTTAGCGGTGACAACACTAAGCCTGCGCAGCACTTTAGATAGTTGAGTAGGGTAAGATACTCGCGCGATTAAGGGTTTCCTCCCCGCAGCGATGAAATAGGGAGCCACTCGGAAGGCAGGGTGGTCTTACTCATTATAGGTTGTCATTGATCCATGTCATTACCCATTATGATGCTATCCAATTAGAGTTTCTGGTTACGATCTCACTAGTAGATATCTGGCTACTCACTAATCAGCATAGGTTTACTAGATCTGGTGCACTTTGGCTTAGATTCACCAGTGTGTCGATCGGCTCAACCACCGCGCCGATCGGCGCCACCACAGATTCACCAGCGTGCCGACCGGCTCAACCCTTGCGCCGATCGGCGCAACAACCTTGGCTTAGTTTCACCAGCGTGCCGATCGGCTCAATCACCACGCCGATCGGCGCAACGATAGATTTAATGTCTGGCGCACCTTTGCGCTGGCCAGTCTCCCCCTCATGCAACATGACCTTAACATTAGCCTTGACTAGATCTTTTACTGTTAACTTTGTTTAATAAATCTGTAAGGTCCCAGTGGATTCGATAAACTTTGGAATACTCAATTCAAGGGAAAAAGTGCTACAATCATACACCGTCCTCTTGCGGTATATAAGTGGGTGCGTAGATACGACCAACAGGCTCCTCGTAGCACGCCCTATTGGTAGGGACGCGTCGGAGACGGAGTGGCGGGCGCGGACCTCGTATGTCGTCGCCGCCGAGCCGGTGGATGCACCACCCACCAACATGTCATTGCGAGCGTTGGAGCCACCCCTCACCGAGGATTTACCGCTCGACTCGCTGCTGCTACCGGAACTGCTCCCCAGGCGCAGCCTCTTGCCCAACTTACCGACGGAGGAGCGGAGACGATCCATCTGCGAGGAATGCGGAACATGTGCATGATCGTGGGTAGTGGGGAAGGTGGAGAGATTACCGGGATGGTCTGCCGAATGGGGGCGCCTGGCCTCCCTTTTATAGTGTGGGAAACTTCCAGGAGAAGGAACCGCCATAAAATTTCAAAATTTGAGAGTGCGCCGATCGGCACGGATACTGCGCCGATCGGCACGATTAAAATTTTGAATGCTCTGACCACTCTGATGCTTTATTCCCCTCCTTCAAGTCGCTTCCTGGCACATCATGTTGGTTGGCAGGGGAACAGCACGGAATCCTGATGTCTTGTTGGCGGCGCCAATCGGCGCAGGCCCGCGCCGATCGGCGCGCCGTCTCTTTTTCAGCCTTTGGTCAATTCCGTGTCTCCCCTGCACTACACACCTGCATAATAATCATACCTGTTCCTCAAAATCAATGCCTGCCGCTTTTGTCGCCCATTTGGGAACATCATGGGTACCCACGCCAATCGGCGCAGATGTGCGCCGATCGGCACAAGCTCTGTTCCTTCCTGTTTTTAATCTTTTTTTTATTCCTGCATTGTTAGTCTATAATATGTATATACACAGTTTTGCACGAATAAACAGACAACGCAAGAGCACACAAGAATTAAGCACAGACTTTTATAATTTTTTTATTTTATTCGGGAGATTATTTTTATCACAAGCAAGCAAATTTTAAAAACACCGGGTTGCCCTCCCGGCCAGCACTAATTAACTAAATGAAATGGGTTGCCCTCCCATAAGCACTAAATAACTTCTAAACCCCCTGATCATTGGGTTGCCTCCCAAGAGCGCTCTAGTTATTTAAAGGTCAAAGAGCTCGACCTCCCCGCAAACAATCAATCCTTAGTGTCGTGGTGCTGGATGTGAGGCCGCGACACTACAAGGTTATCTTATCTCCATGGTTCATATAGCTTGGATGACCTATCCATAAATCCCCTCCAATTACTTTTGACGCCTCGATGCCATGGTGTCTTGTATCTCTTCACTTCATCAATAGCACGGCACTCTTCTCCCTTTAGGCGAAACTTGAAAGAGTAGGGAGTCCCACTTATATCGAAGCTTATCTTACCACTCCCAACATCAATACTTGCCTTTGCTGTCCTCAAGAAGGGTCTGCCTAAGATCAACGGGGTCCTCTTCCTCCTATCCATATCAAGCACAATAAAATTAACAGGGACGATATGATCTCCAATTTGAACAGGCACATCCTCAGCAATTCCATCAGGGAAGCATACCGATTGATCGGCTAACTCCAAACACATACCCGTAGGCTCTAATTTAGGCAAATTGAGATTTATGAATATATGACGGGGCATAATACTTACGCTTGCTCCAAGATCGCACAAGCACCTATCAAACATCCTTGTTCCAATCATGCATTTGATGCTTGGTGATCCAGGGTCGGGTTTCTTCTCCAGTGCAACATCATTGATTGCCCGCCGTTAGTTCCTTAGTGACCTTCACAACCTCCTCAGAAACTAGAGACTTCTTGTTTTGCATCATGTCCTTAATGTACTTGGCATAGGTGGGAACTTGGATAGCGTCAACAAAAGGGACATTGATGTAAAGCTTCTTCATAATATCGACGAATCTTGCAAACTGCTCGTCGTGTTGTCGCGCTTTTTCTGTCTTCGTCAGTAGTTGAGTATCTAGAAACTTGGCAGAGCCATGCTCTTGTGTCTCCACGCCCATTTTCAGACCAGAGCGGTCATGATCCTCCTTGCGCTGATCGGCGCTTTCAGGGAGCCGATCGGCACCGGGTGTGCGCCGATCGGCGCGGGGCTTCTTTGCTCCCGCAGAGTGTTCTGGATCTTCTGTTTGTTTTCCTGATCACGTAGCTATTGCCTTCAACTATTCTGCAGACATCGTATTGCCAGGAATAGCCCCCTTATTGCCTTGAATAGCTTGCGATAGCTGTCCCATCTGTTGCTCCATAATCTTGTTATGCTTCAAAATCTGCTCGTTGGAGCTCCCAATTTCTATCACCTTGTCATTAACTCTCTTAAGGACATGATCAATCTCCTAGAATCTAGCTTGATTGTCTTTGTTGATCTTCTCTTGAGCTTGGAAGAACTCATGACATTGGAGACGAAGTGGGATAGAGTTTTGCATGGACGAACTAGGAGAGAAAGAACTCCTTTGTTGTTAATATTGGGGCTTCCATCCACTATTCTTCATATATTCTAACATCTTCATCTCTTCAGGGCAATCTTTCTGCATATTACCAAATTTTCCACACTCACTACATGTTGAGCGTGATTCCGCCAGCTTGAGTGTCTCTTCCTTAGGGATATGAAGATTATTGTCCAACCTTCTTTGAATAGCATCGAGGCGATCAATAATCAATTCTTCCTAAGTCTTCTCAATCACACTCTTCGCTACTCCTTTTGAAGGTTGCAAATTCTTTGAGCTTCTCTCATCATTCCACGATTGATTTTTAACTAACAACTTGATCAAATTATTAGCTTGGGTGGGGGTTTTTGACAAGAATGATCCTGCAGCTGAGGCGTCCAAATGTTGACGTGACAAAAGATTCAATCATGTGTAGTACTTCTCAACAACTTGTCCAACCGTCAGACCATGATGAGGGCATGCATCCATATGCTCATTATATCTTTCTCATGCTTCTCCAATGCTCTCATCAATATTCTGCTTAAATCCAAGAATCTTATTTTTCAAAGCTTGAGTCATACCGGGGGGGGGGGCAGTATTTGGCCAAGAATTCTGCTGCTAATGTGTTCCACACTGTTTTCACTGTGTTTTCCAATCCATTGTACCATTGCTGGGGCGTCCAACTAGAGAGAAGGGGAACAGCCGCACACACGCTTGATCTCCTGTCAATCCCGCTATCTTGAATGTACTGCAAACTTCAAGGAAGGGTTGCAAGTGATGATTGGGATCTTCTGAACCTGTGAACAGTTGTTACGCCACTATTCCAACATATCTCTCCAATTGGTACGAAAGTTGATCTTGAGCTTCTTGGAAATCTGTCTTGACAATACTAGTCAATTGTGGCTTGAAACGATTAACCATAGGTACCTCTGCCATCTCCTCTTCTTCTTGCTCTTGAACTGAGTCTTCTATTGTGAATAATACTCGAGGTGTTGCACGGACTGCTAAATCTTCAGGTGACTTGCTTCTCTTCTTAGCTGTTCTCTTCTTGTGAAGGAGTCTTTTTGGATCATCGGCGTAATTAGAGGGTTTGTTTGACTTAGGATCGTCCATACCTGTTAGTTTCACTTAACAGAATATATGTACTAGAGAGACAAGTAAAGCATAATGGCTAAACACTAATACATCAAAAAATGTTTAAAAACCTGCTATGGTCCCCGACAACGGCGCCAGAAAAAGGGTAGCTTCTTGGTCGTATCTACGCACCCACTTATATACCGCAAGAGGACGGTGTACGATTGTAGCACTTTTTCCCTTGAATTGAGTATTCCAAGATTTATCGAATCCACTGGGACCTTAGGGATTTATTAAACAAAGTTAACAGTAAAAGATCTAGTTAAGGCTACTGTCAAGGTCATGTTGCATGAGGGGGAGACTGGCCATCGCAAAAGTGCGCGAGACAGTAAATCTGTCGTTGCGCCGATCGGCGCGGGGTTGAGCTGATCGGCACGCTGGTGAAACTAAGCCAAGATTGTTGCGCCGATAGGCGCAGGAGCTGAGCCGATCGGCACACTGGTGAATCTGTGGTTGCGCCGATCGGCGCAGGAATCGAGCCGATCGGCACACTGGTGAATCTAAGCCAAAGTGCACCAGATCTAGTAAACCTATGCTGGTTAGTGAGTAGCCAGATATCTACTAGTGAGATCGTAACCAGAAAGTCTAACTGAATAGCATCATAATGGGTAATTACATGGATCAATGAAAACCTATAATGAGTAAGACCATCCTGCTTTCCGAGCGTCTCCCTATTTATCGCAGCGGCGAAGAAACCCTTAATCGCGCGAGTATCTTACCCTACTCAACTATCTAATAGTGTTGCGCAGGTTTAGTGATGTCACTGCTAAACCACACTACTGGCATCATCAAGCAACCATAATAAATACAATGTCCGAATACTATCCTAATCACTATGATTAAGATAATATCTACTTACTTAGCCTAGAACTAAGCAATTAGAATAAGCACATGCATAATTATAGAATCAAGATAGACAAATCACCAAAACCATCATCAACATATTCAATCATCCTTAAGATACATAGAGTAAGATTCATCCCTGTCGAGATGGCCTACCTTGACGGATCATCTCTTGACTCCTATGGTTCTTGAAACTCAACTTGAGATCTATTCTAACGAGGCAAGCCCTGGTGGCTCTAACTCATGAATCTGGTGTCCCTCTGTCACCTCCTCTTCTGCGGCGAGGGTCTACAAGTATTTATAGGGGTTTTACTCGTAAAGGACTCAGTTTCTAGGAAATAAGGTGGTTGCGCCGATCGGCGCAAGCCATGTCTTCTCTGATTTCTTCCCCGAGTTGGTTCCTTTGTCTTCCACAGCTGCCATGTGGGCCTTTTCCTTCGAGATAAAGTCTTGTACTGCACGTTAAGATCTTGAAGTTCCATAAATATTCTTAAAGTTCCATAATTCTTCTTAGACAAATATCTTCAAGTGTCTTGCGCAGATAAACTTCCATAAACATGTGGAATGGGCCTCAGTCACTTCTGTGGGTCAAAACACCTTTGCGCCGATCGGCTCATGGACTGTGCCGATCGGCGCACTGGACTTCTTCAGTGCTTTTCATCGGTTCTGGACTCCTGTCCTCTCCATCATTGCATTAATCACCAATTTTACCGGTTTCTGCAATAAAGCTCCAAAACAACGCATATACAAATATATAGGCAATATCACAGGTAAATGGTCTAAATTAGTATCAATTATGCTCTAATTGGGGTAATATTCACATATAAAAGGGACACTTGGGAAGTGCCAACACTAATCGCTCCTGCGATGACGTAACAAACATGGCCGTGGTGACCGAAGCACGACTGCGTGTCCGCCATACCGCCCGACAATTGGGGAACACGACTTCTACAGGGAAAGAAGGACGTGAGTGACGATGGACGAGCACAAACGCGCCCGTACGTGGAAGCCACGTCAATGGACCCCACATGCACTGAAGACCACGTCGGCAACCGAAGTCCATTCCTCCTTCTGCACGCCTCCACCACTCTCCCGCTAGTCTCTTTCTCTCTCGCTCTCTCTGTGATATAGGACCTTCCCCTTGGACTAAAAATAGGAGGCTTTCCACACTCCTAGGACGGACAATAAGAAAAACAACAGGAGCTGAAAAACAACAACAACGAGTAGCGCATACGTAGCTCGCAACTCTAGAACACACCACGCACTGAGACTTGGAGGCACCTCCTCTCTCACAAACTTTGTACACCCCATCCTGGTGCAAGTAACACGAGCAGACTCTCAGACTGCACATAGGAGGCTACCCCGAACCAGTATAATCCCCGTGTCGTCTTGCATTGCTTTAACCGAACTTGAGATGTGCATCCCCTAGAACAAATTCTACTAGCAGGTGACCTAAACACTAACAATTGGCGCGCCAGGAAGGGGGCTTTGCACGTCTCACTTCCTAGCCTTTTCTCCTGTTAGGATGGTGAGTTCCTCCATCTTCTAGGCTCCCGGCTTGAGCGTTTTCTTCAGGAGCCTAGAGTTCATCGCGACAGCGGATCGGAAGAAGTTCTGTGCCAGTAGGCCCATGTCCCTCCCACGTCCATGGTGGTTGGAGGACTTGGGCTACGTGCTGGACTTTGGGGTGCTGGCGCACGGGACTTTGAGGCTCGTCGATGAGTCCCTCCTAGACCCCATTGTCGTAGCCATGGACGCAGCCATCGAGGCGCTACAGGCCATCCGGCTGGAGCCTGTGACTCGGCGGGCCACCCACGATCATCCCCTCGTGGCGAAGTACAGCGACCAGATGTGGTTTCATCTGGAGCGATACCAGGCACCCGTCCCAACACCAGAGGACCTCCGACTCATAGCATTCTCCCTCACAAATGTCCATGGCCAGCTCCTCGGAGGTCAGCCGCTCTCCTCGCAGCTTGTTGGCCAGGCCCCTTGAAGTCCATTCCCCCAAGGCTTACAAGACACCGCCCGGGAGTTCCAGGGCCTAACAGCCCACCCTGACTCTCTGATCCCCATCGAAGGCAACTTTGTGGGCATGATTGAGTGCCCTAATGAGTCCCTCTTTGGCCTTCTCGACGTGGGGCCCCTTGACGACTCCAAGTCTAAAATGGACAACTGCATGGGTTGTCAGGACCCTCCACGTTAATGCCACATGGTGCAACTCGCGCCCGACCGAAACCCCAACGTTGTCGGGACTTCGGCTATCGGGGCAGCCTTGAACCTCAGAGCCCATGCTCTGGCGAACCCACCACTGGGCCTCGAGACAGGAGACGACCTCGTCAACATGCCGATCGCCCCGGCTGCTCAGGGACAAGTCGTGCCTTGACCGGTCAACCTTCAGTAACAGTTGAGAGCCAGGGTCGAGATCCGAGGGGAATCTCAACTCGTGGTCGACCAGATCATGAAAGAGACAAGCTGTCGGAGCGACTCCATGGCGCTTTATTGCCAGGAAGTCCGCAAGGTTGAGGACAAGTTTGATGAGCTCGAGCTCAGCACATCCCGCCCTGCCTCATTGAGGCCGCCGATGCGTTGGCGATGATGGCGTCCAGCCAGGAAACAATACCTCCAGGGGTCTTTGCCAATGACCAGTACCAGCCGTCGGTCCGCCCGAAGGAAACCCCGAGAGTCGCCGAAGGGGCTGCCGACCCCAAGGGGCCCACTCAAGAGCCAGGCGACACGGACTCGGGGGTTGGTGAGCCCACGACTCATGAGGAAGTCGATGTCATGGAAATCGACCTGCCGAACGACTCGCTCGACCCCCACGTCGAGCGGGTCGAGCCACCAAATGGTCAGGTCGAACCCCTGGTTGACGAGAGGATCCCATACATTGATTTCCTCGCCCGAGGCATGCTCCCCATCGATGGGGCGGAGGCCAAGAGGATCTATCAACGTGCTAAATCCTTTGTCCTGATCGACAATAACCTTTACAAGTGCATCATTACTAAGGTAATGTAGGGTTGCATCCCGATTGAAGAGGGCATCAGACTACTGGTTGACATCCAAGGGGGCGGGGGGTCTGCAACAAGGGTTTCTACTAGCCGGCGGCGGTGGCGGATGCCACGCGCATAGTAAAAACCTGCAAAGGCTATCAATACTACGTGCGGCAGACCCACCTACTGGCTCAGGCCCTCCGGACCATCCGGCTCACATGGCCTTTTGCAGTCTAGGGGCTAGACCTGGTTGGACCACTCAAAAAAGCGCCCGGGGGCTACACCCACTTGCTTGTTGCCGTTAACAAGTTCACCAAGTGGATCAAAGCACGCACGCTCACTAAAATCCGCTCTGAAGAAGCGGTCGAATTCTTCCTCGACATTATCCACGGATTTGAAGTCACCAGCTCCATAATCACAGATAATGGGACGCAGTTCACAAGAAAAAAGTTCCTGAAGTTCTGTGACGACTACCACATCCGCGTTGACTGGGCCGCGGTCGCCTATCCCAAGACGAACGGTAAAGTCGAGCGAGCAAACAACATGATACTTCAAGGCTTGAAACCCAGGATCTTTGACCCTACCGTGATTTTCAACCGCCTGAAATAGTTCAGCGGTCGGTGGGCGGTCGAACTCCATGCCGTGCTCTGGAGTCTCTGCATGACTCAGAGCTGGGCGACCGACTTCACGCCTTTCTACATGGTCTATGTGTGTGAGGTGATCCTGCCCACGAATCTCGACTACTACGCGCCACGAGTGCACGCCTATTACGAGTAGGGCAACAAAACCTCACTCGAGGACGCGATGGATCAAATAGACGAGGTGTGAGACATCGCGCTCCTCCATTCGGCCAAGTATCAGCAGGCACTCCGCCGATACCATGACCGGAATGTAAGGGACAGAGGCCTACTCGATGATGACCTCGTTTTATGTAGGGTTCAGAACAACAGGGATCACCACAAGCTCTCCCGAGTCATCTGGCCCGGGACTTACAAGCTCAGGACCACGGAGGGCGAAGAATTCAAGAACGCATGGAACATCTCATAGCTATATAAATTCTACCCCTAGCTCTCTATTTCGCATAATCCTCGCATGCCTCGCTCGCTCCTAATTAAACAAGCACGAGTTCCAGTTTAAACTATTACATGGGCATGAGGACCTACCAAAACAACTAAAATAACTAAAGCAATCACTAACTAATTTCCCTCCTCAGCGTTAGGGAGCGCCTCCTCCTCGTGCGCGCGAGCCAGGACGCTGGCATGAGGGGCGGTGCGGGCACGGATCACCTCCATCTGCTCGGGAGTGTGCCCTTCAACATGGCCCGCACTCAAGGGCTCAAACTCAGCTTCGACCAAGTCCAAGTGAGTGGCGAACACGCTGAAGGCGGTGCGCACACTGAAACGCACACCTCGCCTGATCCAGGCATGCATCGCCTCCACCAGCCTCCCAACTTGCTCAGCGAGAGCAACACCAGAAGGAAGATCCACCGGAATCTCTCGCGTTGCTCAACCCATCACGGTGCAAAGTGTGTCCCTCTCCTCGATCTCTTGGCGAAGGGAGCCCTCGGCCGCCGCCAGCCTCGACCCAAGATCTACATGACACCCAACATAGTCAGCGAAACAAAAGGAACGACGCATAAGGCAAGGAAAGGAAAGCAGGGAAAAAGGTTACCTTACTCCCTCTGGTGGGAGCTCTGCAGTTGCGCTAGGTAGCCACTCGCTGCCTCGGCAGAATAATTGGCCGCTTTGTCCGCCTCCTCGCGATGTAGCTTCTCCTACTGCAACGCGAGGCCAAGCTTGTTGACCTCCATGGCGCTAGACAGAGCCCTCACCATGGCATCATCCCGTTCTTTCTTGGCAGCGGCGAGGTCGTCCTCCATCCGGCTCAGCTGGCGGTCAAC
Source organism: Eleusine indica (assembly GCA_030378355.1). NCBI lineage: Eukaryota > Viridiplantae > Streptophyta > Magnoliopsida > Poales > Poaceae > Eleusine > Eleusine indica. The sequence goes on from CM059494.1 coordinate 57,365,832, forward strand.
CTACTCCATGGAGGCCTCCTGTTCCATCAGCCTCGCACCCAGATCCTCCCCATGCTGGTGCTCCTCCTCTAGCTCCCGATGAGCACCAGCCAAGGCCTAGAGGAATGCCCCGGCCGAGGCCTCACATTCAAGCCTCAGCACCCGACACGTAGCAAGGACCTGAAGCCCGACGGGGTCGCACGAATCCTCCATCGACTTGAGCTCTTCCACCACCAGCGCGCGCTCGGCCGCTGTTCGGGACGGGACTCCACGTCCGCATGAGGCCACAGCGGATCCCACGCCAGTGACAGCGGTGGCCGTAGGCTAAGCGGCCCTAGAGCGGCAGTCCCATCACCACCACCAGTCCCGGTGACTGTCGCCACGGCGCCCTCCCCCCCCCCCCCCCGAAGGCGCCACCACCGGTGCCCTCGATCTTTGTCACGACTGCCCTGGAGGCTGCCTCGGCTGCGGCAGCCACTGCAGCGTCATGTGCCCGCGCTTCCTCCGTGATGCTTACCTTGAGCAACTTCATCATGGTCAGCATGGGCCGGTGAGGATCGAGGCCTAAGCCCGCCGCTTCTCAATCGGCGCGTCACCGCTCGTCGCCTCATCGCGCGGGCGCTTTTCCGCGGTCGCTACTAAAGGCATGACCTCAGCCTCGCTGATGACGGGCAGCACCTCGACTCGTGCCGGCTCGACCTCCTACGTTGGCTCCACCGGCTCAACCACTCCCTCGATAAGGGATCTCGCTGGCAAGGCCCGCTCCCCTACGACGGTCTCGATCGGCATCGGTGAGCGGAGATCCTCCGCCGAGCCCGACCGGCTTAGCGCCACTTCTTTGACCAGGCGAGGGCCCGTAGAGACCTCTGGCCCAGAAGGTGGCGGCAAGATCAGGGATGACCCTATCCCCAGGGTCGGATACGTGAACGGCGCATACCCGAGCTCGGCCGCCAAGCCGAGATCGCCGTCGAGATCACCGTTGTTGCCATCGTCGTCATCGTCCCCGCCATCCTAGAAGTCCCTGAACTTGCTGATGGCCTCCCTGCCGTCGGACACATCATCATTCTCATCTTTATCCTCGTCCTCCGTCGATGCAGTCGACGGGGTGTTTGGGTTCTCCCCCTGCAGCTCCTTCTGCTCCCTCAGCGCCTGTCGACGCCGCGACCTCTCCTTCTTCGTCTGCCTCACTAGGATGTCAACATCCTTCTTCTTTCGTGCCTCCCTCTTAGCGTCTTGCTGCTCCACATTCCTAAAGTGGTTGGCGGTCCGCAGAGGCTGACCCTCCGACAGCAGGAGGCGAGGGGTCTGGATGAGACGCATCCACTCGGACTAAGGGTAGGGGCACGGAGGTGAGACTGGCAGCCGCAATAACTGATAAGCCAAAAATGTGAGAGAAAGAGCAGAGAAGAACAGGGCCTCTTACCACGTCGACCGCCTGAGGGTCCGGACGCATCACCGGTCCATCGGGAATGGGCTAGGGCCAGGCAGAAGGTCCCATCGCCGCCCTCACCCGCTTCGCGACCTCGTCGTCGGGCAGCAGCTCCTCCGCCATCACGTTGTCCAGCACAACACGGTTGCTGCCCTCGACCAGGAACATAGGGAGTCGGTGGGCTGACAGCAGCACGAACCGCCGCTTATGGTACCACCCAACGACCCCGGCGCCGTCAAGGCCGTATAGCTTGAGATGAGCAATTGCGTTGAGGGCGTCCTTGATCCACCGCTTGCCGTGCTTCCCCTTACCCCAGGTCCAGTTGGATCCGGCCAGGGGGATGTCTCAACCGGTGTAGTCGGGAAGGGGATGGAGCTCATCATTGCGCAGGTAGAACCACCTCTTGTGCCACCCCCTGTGATTGGTCAGGGTGGGCATCTGGATGTACTCCCCCGTGCGCTCACCGCGAAGTCGGATGTCAACACACCCAATAGTGCAGGGGAGAGGGTCATCGCCAACCTTGCGCCAAATGCAAGCCGCGAGGAAGAAGTGGCACCACAAATCAAAGTTGGGCGCTATCCCCAGAAACCCCTCACACAAGGCCACCAAGGCCGAGATGTGCAGAATCCCATTAGGGTTCAGATGCTGCAGCTCCGCACGGTAGTGGAATAACAGGGCGCAGAGGAAGTCATGCGTCGGCCGCCCAAGCCCACGCTCATGGAAGGGGACGAACAACACCACATAGCCGTGAGGGTGATTCGGTCGGATCTCATTGCCAGGCACCAACCATTCCTACGTCGCGGTGAGAGGAACCAAGAGCCCAGCGATGACAAGCGTGTCCAGTTCCCTCTACGTCACCGTGGAGCGGGTGAACACCGACATCTCGATAGGGGAGGCGTCCCGAGGCGACAGCGAGAACTTATCGACAAAGAAGAAGAGAAGGCGTGGAGACGAGAAAGGCGAAAGGAAGGTGTGGACTTCGGTGCCTAAAGGTTAAATAGGAGGACTGGCCAGGGGCAGATGACCAGAGCTGACTGCGGAGAATCCACCCACGATCCACCCGGTGACAAGTCTTCTAACCCCCACCCCGCTTAACGCGCGGACATAGGGACCCCACGCTCATCCATAACTCCACTCCTCCCACTATCCCACAAACTCTTCGACTCCCACAAACAGATCCGTGCGCCACGGGCCCGCCTCCACTGCCGCCATGACGAAAAAGCCGCCCCTTCGATCGCCGTGCCGTGGGAGGCGGAGCGACTCCGCGCCCCGTCTAGGACCACCACGACGCTCGAGTGTTAGGTAATCATTCGACCCCTTCTTTCTCGGGGAGTGGGGCTAGCGGCACAGAGCTGATTCAAGCCCCACGCCGCGCCTTGAAATTTGCAGCAAGGGTGGCATAGAGAAGGTCGTTTGGGGCCCTCGCAGTCCCTACTAACTAGACCCTACAGCGAAAATTCGGCTGACCCAAACAGGCTCGACTGACCAGTGGCGACAACGGGACGGGAGCGCAAGGCGAGTCGCTCGACCACACTAGGGATCAAGCAGCGCAGGTAAGATGGGATAAGAGGCTGAAAACTACCTTGACGGCCCGATGGCATCGAGGTTCTAAGGCTGGCCCCTCGGAGAGGTCGACAACCGCCTAGAGCGTAGGACGGAGCAAGGGACACGAGCGATGGGCACACTTAGCGGCCAGTACCCTGACCCCCGAGGGGTCGAGGGTATCACGGAGTAGAGTTTGAGTCCGCTCTGACTCGTCCGTTGGTATCTCTCCGAAGAGAGGCAGCAAGCCATCATGGCTTATCGAATGGTGATGACAACCAGTCGTGTCGGAAAGATGGATTTATGAGGTCAACTACCAGCTGGTTCGCTGGAACCCTGCCGACGGGGAACCGGAGACTTCACTCGAACAGACCCGATAGCAGCTCATCGAGTGCCATGTTTCAGCCACCGAGGCAAAAGCGTGGCCCGACTCTATCCTCTGTCTCACAAATGAGACACGGAAGGAGAAAACGAGAAAGCCGAAATGGTCACTTGACTGGTCCGTCTGCATCGAGCGGAGGCGCGAGAACCAGCATCGCCACTAGAGACCCAACGACGAGGTCGCACTCATATTTCTTTGCTAAAAAGACCCCTTAAGGCCGACTCTTACAAACTTTCTCTTACAAAACGAGTGTCAACAACTCAAGGCTACAAGAAAAAGTGAAAGGGAAGATCAACCCAAAGGGTCTACTACAAAGAAAAAGGCGATACCCGTACCTCGACGGACACATACGGGGTAAAGCACATGTAGTGCTTCGTCGTCAGGGAAAGATGCCCTCATTTGAGGCTACCCTTTCCCCCCAATGAAGAGGGTGAGCAGCTCGGCCACACCATACGATTGTTGTTGGGTCTGCCTTCCGAGACTCGGGACCCCTGCAGAGGCAGGGAGCCCGGTTCGACGCCTCTTCCTGACCATGTTCCTACCGACGCTGCTGAGAATGAACTCGAGGGGACCTAACAAACTACGATGGCCTTCCATGTGAGGGTTCCTTTTTCACCATCTCACCCCAACAAAGGGCAGGGATTATAGGGGTTGAACCGTGCCTCCCGCTACCACAACCAGGACAGCCACTCCTGAGCGTAGGGGGGCACGCCGACAATGAATCTTCTTCGCCCCCATCTTCATCACCGGGAGCATTGTCGCACCCAGCGGCCATGACAATAGCAAGACACCAAGCAAAGGCCAGCCCTGTGCCAAGCGGTTCAGGTATCGATGGTTCAAGCTAGGTTTGGGGGTTAAGCAGAACGCTGTCCGGCTGTGCCTTTAAATAACCAAGCTGGGCTTAGGCCTCGGATACCCTGCACGGGCACTCAGTCCAATGCAAAGACACCAGGACGCCTTACACGCCACAAGGGGATAAGGGCCTGGCACCCTGGTGGTACTTCGCTCCACTCCCCGTGAAAAGAAAGATTTGCCTTGAGGCGGGCGTGCCAATGATGAAAGCCGTACATGATATGTCTCTTCTTAGGGCAGTACGACGTGCAGGCCTCCCTGGCTCGCTCGCGTGCTGAGGCCAGGGAGGATGAAACAGTGACCTTGTGAGGCCGTTGGAACCAATAAAGCCAAAATGCGAGCCCATACAAGACTCACCCTTTGGCTCAGGGGCTACACCCGACGGGAGCGCTCGCGCGCACCCCGCCAAGGACAAGGACCGACTACCGCAATCGAACAAAAGTCGAAGCATGAGTTTTTGTTAAAGCTCGACCTTCGACTCGGGGGCTACGCCCGCCGGGTGCGCTCACGCGCACCTCCTTCGGAAGGCAAGCGGCCGGGAGGCGATCCCTCCAACCAAAGGCACGGACAGCAAAGGCCCTCGAGCGGTTATCCGACCCGCCGAAGGCCCTGTGGGCTACTATCGGGGGAAAGTATCGACGATGCCATGTGGCATCGGTATACCCCCTAAATAGAAAAACCCGAACCCAAGACTTCTGGAGCCCACCGTAGGTCCAGGGTGCTGTGTCCCTCTCAAAGCTTAAGTCATCGTGCGTGCCGCAAAGTTCAGTTCGTACGCACCCATGCAGATCCTGACAAAAAGGATCCTGACCCCTCCCTCGAGGGGGTCGGATCCGACATCCGCCTCGCTTGACCCCCGGGGGGGTGGGGGGTCGCCCCTGACCTCTAGGGGTCGAGGGCCCTCACTCGACTCGGCCGACTCGCGCATGGCTTAGATGGATTCCGCTCCGCTCGACCCCACCCCCAAGGAATCAAAGTGTTTTTTACTCCTCGCCAACTCTCACCCAGTATGTCAAGTCTGCCCCAAGTGGGGTGTCAGCCTCGGTGATAAGGGCGCCAGCCTTGCTCACACGGAAGCCGTACCCACGCCGCTCGGGCACGCGCCAAGGCGTCATTACCTTTTCCTGCCGTCCACTGCTGGAGGACCCAAGTCCTGAGGCAGGGCCATACCGAGGGCACCGGCCCCGCAGGGATGACTGTACGATCCGGTCCGATCACCCCGTAGGGACAGAACAGGGTCCCGCCCGAAATACGCTCAGGCAAGCGCCACGCGACAAGTCGATCCCTGTGAAAGGGGCCGAAAGGAGCGGGGTTCAACCACCCCTCCCCAAAATTAAATGGCCACACCGCGCATGCAGCCATAGTACCAGAGGGTCAAATCCCCCTGTGAGCCTGCGCCCACATCATCATTACTCTGCCCGACGGGACGTAGCCTAACGACGTGGGGGCGCACGCGTCACATACCCCGACCCGCTCGGAAAAGCACGCTGATTATAGTGACTCAAGGACGACTCAATGGACAGGAGTGACGAGGCCATATCTGGCAACATCACTCCGGCAGCTATGAGCCATCCCGTTACCATGAGGCACGTCACCCACTGGAGCTGGCCCATACCAACGAGGCTGTTCAAGCCGCCACCCACTAATCGGTCCCGCGATGACGTAATTGTTGATATGAATTTTGGCACGTTTGAAAATATGAAAAATGATATAAAAATATATATTCCTTTAAAAGAAGTAAATAATATTAATAATGATTTGATTTTTAGTAAAGTCCTCACGTGCCATAAAAAAAAGGATATAAGTGTGAGAAAATAATAAAATGCATGTCTCATTTGTCTGAAATACGTACAATACAAATTCACTTATATAGACACATATGGCGAGCTAATGCATGTACGAGCTAATATGTACGATTGGCCAAAAGAAAAGAGTCCATGCAATAGACTTGTTGCGCGCAGCCAAAATTAATCAGTCAATTATTTCCTTAATGACTATATTGAAAATAAACTAATCACATGGCGTACCGGCTCGTTGACATTTCATACCCACAGATTGCATGGCAGTATACTTGATATGGCCCATAGTCTGAGTCCTAGATTGGATCTAGTCGATCAAGTGACTAACTCTAAACCCTTGGACCCATAGCTCAGACTGAGAGTTTGTAAGTTCCTTGGTGCGAAAGAATAAGCAATGACCAAGTCCAGACGACCGGCGCAAGAATCCCCACGAACTGCTCAGCGCGGGGGATTTGCAAAATTGTTGCCGCCCAAAGTTGTGATTAACAAATAAAGAAATAAATAAAAAGGGTAATTAGAAGGAAAGCTGGCCCATTGGCAGCCAGGGAAATATGCAAACCTCATAACCGGGTCCACAACCAGACTCAAGAGAAGCAAAGCTTCGGAGTCAAGGAAACTGTTGCACACGTTCCTCCACAAGCCGTTCCACGCGCGCACGATGCAGAAAGCATTCTCCAACTCGCTCAGTACGAACCGCTGCTGACCCTGTTATTTATAAGGAAGTGTTTAATTTTCAGTCAATTGAAAATAGGGGTTTCTTTTAATCAATATTTTTAACCCTTAGATCTAGATCTAAAAGATATAAAAAACAAAATTTTTATAGTCTATATATAACACTAATTAATACAAATAATTCTATAAATAAATAAATAACAAAAGAAATAAAAAAATAAAAAAATATACACACAGCAATCGATTGAAATGGATGCTACTTTTCAATCGCATTACCCTATTTATAATACAAGGCAAGGGTCTCGGTGAAACTCCCCCGACTCTCTTCCTCTCGCTCCCCGCTCCCGCTCCTGCGCCCCCCCCCCCCCCCCCCCCCCCCAGTTCCTTGCTCTCACGCACACTCGCCCCTTCGATCCATAACCACACCGAAAGGCTGCCGGCTTCCCACATCGCAGAAGTTAGCAGCGAAAAAGAGAGGAAGCACCGCCAGGCTGCCGGAAGAAACTCCGGTGAGAGAAGCGCTGCCATCGACGCTCCGCAAGGTGAGAAGTTTGCGCGGCACGGTTGCTGGCTCTTTACTTTGGTTGTTCGCCTCTTTCTCCAAATCAGAGAGTGTTTTCTCTCCTCTGTATCTCTGTTGTTTGCCGTTTCTTGGTTTCGCCTGTGTGGAAACCAATCAAAAGAGCAGGCTCTACTGCCTTTCCCTTCGGTTTAGTCCGTTGAATCAAGGGCAGGCATAAGACCTCATCCGTGGATTTGGTCCTCAAATATCACTCGTGGTAAGATGATGAAGGCCCTAATCTTCGATTTGGTCATATGATACAAATCAAGATGGGAAGAGTACTTGTCTCTTCGTTTTGGTCCTTTGACACAAATCAAGAGCAAGCACTGTCCGAAGTCATGGTTAAAATTCCTCTGCACTCCGCGCACGGGTTGTGTGATTATCACCAACACCTGCCATGAGCTGCAGCGGCCAACACCTAGTATCGTGGTTGCCGGCATGCTAAATCTATGTCTGAATGCACCATGTTTGGTTCGCTCCTGGACAGAGTGGTTTCCTTGACCGTCCCTATCATGAGCGTTGTCATATGAATTGATAAGTAAATGTCCTTGCATTATGCGCATAGTCATTTTGCACTAAACACCACTTTGTCCTAACCGCTGAAATCAATTTCGGCAAACAAAGAAGACGTCAGTCTCAGTAGGCTACATCATGCGCATATATACATGGTAGTCAGTTGCTTTGATTCTGATAGTCATCCTAAATACCCATATGCATCGGTTAATCTGAAATTAGGAAGTATTTTCCGGTCAGTTTGCATACATGACATCATTGTTTCATCATGCTTAGCGCACAGGCTAGCTGCTTCAACGATTGTTATGTCAAAACACTGACAGTTGTTAAATAAACAAAGTATAGTCTTTAGAGGCCATATCCCTGCATATTCACTCAAGTGGTTAATGCCATCATAGGTAGAACCGTCGCATATGCCCACCAAGTTAAAATGAAATAATTTCATTATCCATATTCCCGGCCAGTTTGTATTTATGACATCATGCTGTCATCGTGCTTAGCACATACACAGCTTATCCATACTAATCACATAAAAATGTCGGCAATTGGCTAACAAAATCAATTAAGCGACCTACGCATGTCATGTCCTCTGTTGCATGTGCATCAATCAAATCCCGCATAAACAGTGCTAGACTTTTAGCCTAGTCAAACTAAATAAATAAATGTGATCATGATTAATCCAAACACTCAAATTTACTTAAACTAGTCTGGTTTACATATTATAGTTTTAACAATCAAAATTCTGCATGATAGCTAGTTCCCATATAGGAACAACGAACCATCATTGGTTAAATCAAATTAGAAAATAAAGAAAATATAGGCTTGCATTAGCTCATCAGGTGTAGCCATCATTCGCCATTGCAAGGCTTCAAGCCTAGATGCAAATTAAACACACGATCCCCGCATATGCATAAGAAATCCTGCAGTGCAATTTCAATAGAGTTGAAATACTCTTTTCATACAAATGAGCAGTGGTTTCTAAATACTGCCGTGATAAATTGAGGCACTCATATGCCTGAAATAGCCAGGTTCTGCCGCATGCTAGTGATACAGAAACCTTGCATGGGCACTAGTAAAAATGAAATAAATTCCCACTGCACACATATATGAAAACGTGCAGCGTTGTGGTAAAATTATGAAAATATTATGGCCCTGCCTTATATGCAGGGACGCCCTCGATCAACTAAGTGCCATGCCTCCTTCTGCACGCCTCCACCACTCTCCTGCTAGTCTCTTTCTCTCTCGCTCCCTCTGTAATACAGGCCCTTCCCCTTGGACTATAAAAGGGGAGACTTTCCACACTCCTAGGACGGACAACAAGAAAAACAACACAAGCCGCAAAAACAACAACAGCGAGTAGCGCATACGTAGCTCGCAACTCTAGAACACACCGCTCACTGAGACTTGGAGCCACCTCCTCTCTCACCAACTTTGTACACCCCACCCTGGTGCAAGTAACACGAGTAGACTCTCAAACTAGACGTACGGGGCTACCCTGAACCAGTATAATCCACGTGTCCTCTTGCATTGCTATCACCGAACTTGAGACGCGCATCCCCTAGAACAAATTCTACTAGCCGGTGACTTAAACACCGACACTTCTGTTGCTGGAGAGTCTTGGCTACAACAAGAAGTCATACAGTGACAATGTGAGCATTATATATTGGTAAGAAGTTAATTATTGTATGTGTAAATTATTGACGATATTCTCATCTAACGATACGCTTTTCTTGATTGTGCAATGCTTACGAGAAAACACAACTATAGACGGAAAAAGCACATGTACTTCCATCACAGATTTTGGGTAAGATCTTTATGTTGCTTATACATGTTGATATCATACTATGCATATAATTAGCCAAAATATAACTTATGTTCTCTATTTTATAGTGCTATAAACAAATACCATGTAATGGATATTGTGGTTACTACACGTATGTGTTCTCAAGTAGCCTGTTGAGTAGCACTTCGAGGAGTCTAATAAAGAGAAATGTTGATTTTGTTTATATTCAATTTACATTCTTCTTGAGTTTTGTTATGTTCAATTTACATGCTCTATAGTTTTTGACACAAAAAAACTAGAAAACAAACAGAATGGAATGAAAAGAAAAAAGTTTTGATGACATCATAAAGGGTATCATCTGAGAAGGAAGAACCCATTTTCGTACAAATAATATGTATCAAATTGTGGCTCATCTGTGTCATTTCTTATTAAGAGAGGCCCTTAGTCCAATTGGTAAGTGTTTGATTCTGAGGGTGCATTAGCAACCAAACATAAGGGGCTTTGTGAACGGTGGTTCAAAATGACCATACGAGCCCGAGATAGTAGATTATTATATGGATTGGGGTTTGTATGAGACAATTTGCAATTGTGAAGGGTGGTTCAAAATGACCATACGGGCCTGTGATAGCTATGGATTGGGGTTTGTATGAGACAATTTGCAATTGTGCATTTATTTGTGACTATGGAGTGATTATTATATACTTGACACTGTGATCACATATTGGTCTCTGAAATATGCTGAAATACTATATCTGTGAGTATTCTGTGATTTTTATATGCAGGTTTGAATTCTAGAATGACTATCAAAAGTTTTATTTTTTGGGTTAACAAATTAGTAGCAGCAGGGCGGTTGGTAACTTCAGTCACAGCCAATAGTGGCGGTAGGCAAAATCAACTACTGTTTTGTTGTTGTGTTTCCACCCCTTAGAGTGTTGGAGGTGCTACCAGATGAATTTGTGACGCTACAGTGCTTCCAACAACTCTGTAGCACAACAAGATGCACAAAAATTTGTAACAAAATGATGTTTAAATAGTATATCCATCTTCTATCAATATGTAAATAGTGCGTTGCAACACGTTGTGCAAAGAGAACGAAAAAAGAGACATCAGACAATAAATTGCAGCGGGTTGCAAGGAATTATTCATGTTACAGTTAGACAACCCCTAAAAAAGAAACTATATCCAACCCGGTTCGTTCTCGTTTCTCTTCTGGTTGCATAAATTGTTGGCGCAACTCAAATTTTATAAGATAGTAGACCATCATTCGAACTTAAAATCTATTTTTTTCTTACAAATTTTGGGGAATTCTTGGGGTGCTAGAATGTGTTGGGAGATGATAGTACCACAGGGAGTGGGAGCACCTCAGCACCGGATCCTCTCTCAATAGTAGGAACGTCGGCTCGGCAGCGGGAAGATTCAGAAGAAATTCAAAACCTATTATAAAGCTATATCGAAAATGTAATACATTTTTATATTTTTTAGATTTTCCTATTGCTTTTCCATTAAAAAAGTAGAAAATAAGTGTTACTCCCTCTGTCTCAGAATATAGCTAGTTTTGAGTTTGTTCTAAGTCAAACTTTTATAATTTTGATCACACATAATAAAAGATTTATAAATATTGACTATGTAGGTTAAATATTATGATAGTTTGATTCATGTCCAATCTAATAATAATAATCCTTGTGTTGTTAACTATTATAAATTTTTTTATGACTAGTTAAAGTTAAAAAAATTTAACTTAGAATAAATTCAGAAGTAGCTATATTTTGAGACGTAGGTAGTACGACTTAGTCCCTGAAAGTTCCAGATTCAGAATAGCATTATTTGTTGGTTTGAGAAAACAACCAAGTCTGGATTGCCCTTTCATGTACGCTATCTTACAGAGAATTACGCTCCTAACCCTCTATATGCATGTAATGAGCACGCCGGACCTGTGATCACGTAGCCCTCTGTGGTATCAGGGGTTCGGGTAGATTAGGTATTCAATATCAAGGGTCGCTGCAACCAATTCATCAGAACTATATATCTCTACTTCTTACTAGTTTAGGTGAGGTCGTCATTGGTGTTGGTATAATTTGGTGTTGGTTTGATGGATGTTTGTCTTTGATGAAAAAAAAACTGCATAACATAGTCCGACTCTAATTCATGTATACAGGCAAAAGCCAAAAACTTGGAGACAAAACAGTCCGATAGCAGAGAAAAAATATGTAATTCCCTAGACCCAAAGCACTCCGATAGACTTGTCGGTGAGTAAAAAGAAAAGGCAATTCACCTTCTTATTAGATTCGGTTCCAATTGAATAAAGATAAAAGAAATAGAAAACATACATAACTCAATTTCTGACAGATTCAGTTCAATAGAATATAGGCAAAAAAGTTAAAAAAATGTAACTCATTTTCAGACTTATCACAGTTAGACTCTAATTTTCCACGCACATATATCTTCTCAGACAAAAGCATACGCCAGGCAAAACACAGTCGGAGGAACGCGTATGAGGACTAAATGTTGCAAGCATAACACTAAACCGTTCCCATTGTTCACGTTCACAAAAAAAAACACGAGACAAATGCGTTGAATTTGAAATCCCTCTAGCGTATATAGGGACCGCGCTCCTATGACCATTGGTTAGGGTGCTGTGGGGGTGCGAAGCACCGGTGAGTCGTAGTAGTCAACAATTATGCTAAGTGATTCTTCTCTCTATGTGTGTTTGTATAATTATGCTAAGTGATTCTTCTATCTATGTATGTTTGTTTATTCTACATATTGTTATCTTCCCGCATGATTTTATTTCAAGTCAGCAGTCAATATGCATTCTTAATTATGCATCGTCTCATAGTTAGAACAGCTCTTGATTTTCCTTTGAATTTTTGGTAGCCCTGTAGTGCATTCATATTGTAACGCTCCGCGTCCAAAGTTCGCTTACCGCCCTAGCCCATATGTGGGGCAGGCTCAGTCATTTACACGTAGCATCACTCTTACGCTTTCGTCCTCGCTTCGTGTAAAAAAGGATTAACCCGATGGTGCTATGGGAGTGCATATCAGGTGCAAATGCACTAAAAGTTGGAAATCTGAAAATTTTCAATGTGAACCGTTGGATCTTAGATCTACGGTTACAGTGCATCCGAACAATTGCACATGGACTTACAGATGCACATTTACAACCATTGATGCAAGATCTTTGAAAATTTTCAGATTTCTAACATTTGATCCATTTGCACCGGATATGCACTCGTGCTATGGTTGAAACAACGAGGATTAGATGCTGACCCACACCCACATAAACTTCCAATATGGAACTAAACCCACAACTTCACTTCACTTCTAGACCTCTTGGACCAAAACTACTACTACTACAGGCTGCTAATGGGCTGGGGGTGTTACAGATATATTCAAATAAAATAACAAGTTTACATTGCATACTTTGTATCTACATGTACTATGTAATACTGTATCCAATAATTAGAAAGACTATAGATTGACTATTGTTGTGTGATAAAATATTCTATCATACTATATCAATAAAAAATATAATTGTTACCCCGGAGCAACGTACATACATTTTGCTAATATATCTATATGTTTCTTTAATGTCGTCTTTCCGTGACAGCGATAGCTCCGGTCCCAACTAGGGAAGAGGTTGAACAGGCACCGGCGTCTGTCATGGCCAATAACCTTTCAATGTGGGCGTTAGCAATGCCAGCGGGCAGTGCTAATCTGTGCCAATTCTGTCGAGCACGTAGTCATGCTATATAAAGACCAGGCGTGGAACAGATTAACATCACTACAACGCAATGCAAAGAAATTTGCCATGGAAATCTCTAAACATTCTGCGCTCTGCCTTCTTCCCTTCCTTCTTCTCCTTTTAGCAATCTCCCAGGTAGCTGGGGGGGGGGGGGGGGGGGGGGGATGAGCTCACCACCTTCATTGTCCACGTTAAGCCCCACGAAAATAACCTTCACGCTACTGAGGACGAGCGGAAGACATGGTACAAGTCGTTCCTTCCTGAGGACGGCCGGCTCGTCCACGCGTACCACCACGTTGCCAGCGGATTCGCAGCCCGGCTAACACCAGAGGAGCTCGACGAGATGTCGGGGATGCCGGGGTTTGTGAATGCGGTAGCGGACCAGATGTACGAGCCGCAGACAACACACACGCCGGAGTTCCTCGGACTGAACACCTTGCAACAAGGCAATAGCTCCGACGGCTTCGAAGAACGTGGCGCTGGGGTCATCATCGGCGTAATCGACACCGGCATCTCCCCGTTCCATCCTTCCTTCCGTGACGACAGCATGCCACCGCCGCCAGCCAGGTGGAAAGGGCGCTGCGACTTTAACGGCTCAGCGTGCAACAACAAGCTCATCGGCGCCCGCTCCTTCATCTCCAGGCGAAACGCCACGACCAACTCTTCATCCTTGGTCCAGATATTACCGTTCGATGACTCGGGGCATGGCACTCACGCGGCCAGCACGGCTGCGGGAGCAGCTGTCCGAGGCACTAATGCGCTTGGGCAGGGAATGGGTGTTGCCACTGGAATGGCGCCGCTTGCCCACATTGCCATGTACAAGGTTTGCCACGAGATGTTCTGCAAAGGTTCGGACGTACTCGCCGAAATTGACGCTGCGGTCGCCGATGGTTGCGACATAATCTCAGTGTCTCTTGCTGGCCCGCCAAATCCGTTCCACAAGGACCCCGTCGCCATTGGGACATTTGGTGCAGTCCAGAAGGGAATCTTCATCAGCATGGCGGCTGGCAACAACGATCCAGACATGAGCTCTCTGAGAAACGAGGCGCCATGGGTGCTCACTGTCGCCGCAAGCACAATGGACCGCTCGATCCGTTCGATCGTCCGGTTGGGGAACGGAATGTCTTTTGATGGCGAGTCAGCTTACCAGCCAGATGTGTCACTGTCACCCTCCACCTTCTACCCACTCGTCTATGCGGGCACCAGCGGGAAGCCGCTCACCGAGCTCTGCGTCAACGGCTCGCTGGATGGCTTGGACGTCAGTGGCAAAATAGTTCTTTGCGAATACGGACCAGGTCCAGGACGCAACATCTCAAGGATTATGAAAGGTGCCGTTGTTCAAAGTGCAGGAGGAGCCGGCATGATAGTGCTGAACAACATCTCCCAAGGGTACACCACATTCTCCGAAGCGCACGTCCTTCCTGCGTCGCACGTCGACTACGCTGCCAGCTCGGCCATAAGGTCCTACATCAATTCCACGGAGAATCCCGTGGGGCAGATCCTCTTCGGTGGCACTATACTTGGCACATCACCTGCTCCATCTATCGCCTTCACTACCATAAATAGGACCTATAGCAGTGGCAGGTAAACCACCGCAGCGGCACAAGCCAAACTCGGCCGCCGCTACAAAGCCAATGTGCACTGCCCCAGCTAAAACCACCGCTACAAGACACCCAATAGCGGCGGTTGACATTGTCAACCACCGCTATAAATGGCCCATGTTTATAGCGGCAGTTGACAATGACAACCGCCGCTATTTAGGGCATACTAGCGGCGGTTGACAATATCAACCGCCACTATAAAGTGTCCAGGCTATTAAAAGCCGTGTTCAGACAGCTCCGGCCCTCACTCGAACAGTGGCGGCCCGAAAATTTGGGCAAATTACGAAAATCAAGGGGGGAAGGTTTTGAGTTCGTTTCTTTTGCAGAAATTTGCTCTTTGAGATAAGGGGAACTCATCCCATTAGTTTTTTTGTACTCTTATTTTGAAATCAAGTAGAATTTTAGATTTTAAGTTTGTTAGGTTTTCATCAAATTTTAGCTAAATTCGTTTGATTTGGATGGTTCTATTTGGTTATAGTTGAAGTTTATGAAGACATATATCATCTCTTTTCATCACTATATAAAACAATTATTATATTTAGCTTGTTTTATGTCAATGGAAATCTAGATCTAGTTTGGTTTTTAAAAGAGAGAGAAAGTAGTATTAGGGCAAGAGGGATGTTAATTATTTTATTATTTCTTGATAAAAAATAAATAATATATAAAATAATTTGATGTTTGTTTCAATTTACCTTGCATAATATTTCTCACTTTATGTATATTATTTTTCAATATTTATATATTTAGTGAATATTTAAATTTTTTGTTACACATAATTAATTAATTAATTTCTAATATTTTTTGGCTAGATGATGATAAAAGTTAAATAATATATAAAATAATTTGATGTTTGTTTCATTTTATCTTGCATAGTATTTTTCACTTCATGTAATATTCAGTATATATATATATATATATATATATATAATGAATGTTTAAATTTTTTGTCACACATAATTAATTAATGAATTTTAATAATTTTTGGGTTTTCGTTCAAGGCCGTTCGTGATGGATAGATCTTGGATGTACGAGGCACCAAGATCGGGTCCAATATTTTTACGAGAAGTTTCCAAATTCATCAAAGCGACCGCACAACATGCTCGACATGAACGGACGACTGATATATATTGTCCGTGTTTTGATTGCAAGAATCAGAAGCTGTGGAATGATATAGAAGTAATAAAGTCACACTTGGTGCAGAGGAGCTTTGTTGAGGGGTACATGAGATGGACAAAACATGGTGAGAACAGTATGGTCGATATGAAATTTGATGAGCATATTGAAGTTGAAGTCGAGGTTGTCAATTCGCCTGGTGCGGATGCGATGGATTCAACTGGTGAAGCTGATTTTGATATTGAAGAGTTGTTGTGTCACATTGAGCCGCAGGTGTTGATCAATGCCGGTACAACTAAAGGGCCTGATAATTTTTATAGAATAGAGAAAGCATCAAATGATCCATTATATGATGAATCTAAGGGATGTGTTAAAGAGTTCATCGTGTTGCGTACTGTACTTGAGCTGATTAAGCTGAAGGTCATGTATGGCTGGTTGGACGCTAGTTTTACGGATTTGTTGGAACTTATTTCCGATGCGCTGCCGAAGCCCAACTTGTTGCCAAGGACAACGATTGTGACGTCGATGGTTGCGTGAAGAATACAACTAAGGGGAGAAAGAAGAAAAGAAGTTCTATCGTTGATGACAGTGATGACAGTAAGGTTCCTGCCTTAGTCATGTGGTACTTACCCGTGGTCGATCGTATCAGACGCTTGTTTGTCAAGCCTAGGGATGCGGCAATGGTGACATGACATGCACGCAAGGGGGACGGTAAGCTCAAGCATCCCGTAGATGGAACACAGTGGAAAAAGTTTGATGAGGATCATCGAGACTTCTCTAATGAGGAAAGAAACATACGATTTGCATTGAGTACAGACGGGATGAACCCATTCGATCAAATGAGGAATCCGCATAGCACTTAGCCAGTGATACTAGCAATATACAACATTCCACCATGGTTATGCCATAAGCGTAAGTACCTACTGCTGACCACTCTTATATCTGGGTCTAAAGAACCTGGTAACAAGATAGATGTGTTCTTAGTACCATTGTTCAAAGACCTGCAAAAACTATGATTGTCAACCGTCGCTACTAATAGCCAACAGTAGCGGCGGTTGAAGTTGTCAACCGCCGCTACTAATGGCTAACAATAGCGGCGGTTGACATCTTCAACCGCCGCTAATGATGTGTCTGTAGCGACGGTTTATTTAGGCGACAGACCACCCGCCGCTACAAACGGATATTTGTAGCTGTGTTTACGTAGCGGTGGGGTGGCCTGCCCACCGCTACAGTGCATTTCCAACCGCCGCTACAGACCATTTTTGTTGTTGTGCTTCTTCTCCTCGCGTGTGGTCCTAGCGTCCAGAGCCCAAGGATCCTGAAGCCCGACATCACGGGATCCGGAGTGAACGTGCTCGCCGCATGGTCATTTTAGGTCGGCCCTCCATCAGCGTCAGGTCTATCTAGAGGGGCGACCTTCAACTTCTTCTCCGGTGGCACCTCCATGTCGACACCTCATCTCAGTGGCATCGCGGCGCTGATCAAGAACAAGCACCCGGAATGGTCACCGGCAGCAATCAAGTCGGCCATCATGACCACCGCAGACGTGCAAGACCGTTCTGGCAATCCCATCCTCAACGAGCTACATCAGCCGGCTGACTGGTTTGCCACTGGCGCTGGTCATGTCAAACCCAAAGAAAGCCGCAGAGCCAGGCCTGGTCTACGACGTATCCCCCGGGGACTACATCGGCTACCTCTGCGGCCTCTATACGAGTCAGGAGGTCTCCATGATCGCGCGCCAGGTAGTCAACTGCTCAGATGTCACGGTGATCCCAGAGAGCATGTTGAATTACCCGTCGATCTCAGTCGTGTTCCAGCAGACCAGCAACCAAGACGAGCCCGTGGTAGTACAGCGCAAAGTGAAGAATGTTGGTAATAAAGTGCCTTGGGTCTACGTACCGATGGTTGACATGCCTCCTGATGAGGATGTAACGATTGATGTATCTCCAAGGGAATTGGTTTTCACCCAGGTGAACCAGGAACAGAGCTTCAACGTGACTATATGGCCGAGGCAGAATGGCGCGAGGCTGGTGCAAGGTGCGATCCGCTGGGTGTCAGGGACTTCCACAGTCAGGAGCGCCATCACCATTTCCTTCGCTTGATACTATGGCTATGTGTACATGTTGAACGACGTTATTGGTGTTTGTTTCTTTTCACTGTATATATTGGGTCTTTGTGCATGATGAGAGGGTTTTTTTTCGTATTAAAAATGTATCTGTGTATCTCTCCATCCTACAGTTCCAGTTATGCAAAGTATGGTTTTATTCAATATGGAACCTTCCTCCGATACTTACCCTGGGTTGTCAGCGATGAATTAGGATGCAGAAAAATTGCAGAGCACGCACATCAATTGGGATGTCCTAAACCGGGTCGTCCTTGTATTACTGGAGGGAGTACATCATTGCTAAGAATAACACTGTATAGACAATTTGACGTGCTGAATATAGGAGCAATTTCACAAACTTCTATAGCTCACTAAAATTCCTACCTCATGCTGTTGCACCAGTTCTGACTGGTACCATGAGAACTAGTCACTTTCGATGCTGAAACAGCATGGCACAGTCCCAATCTCCTTGTGTAAGTAACTTTTTTTTTAGAACACCTTGTCTAAATAACTGATTTTGTTTCTGAGGACAAACATGTAAAGGTATCATATAGCCTGAATCCCGATATAATGTCATACAGGGTCCTCACACAAAAAAAGAAAAAGATATCATACAAGTCACAAATGATGGACTGTGACCACCCATCCAACGAATTACCCAAAATCTCCCTAGTACGAAATGCCTGTTTGCAATCTAGTAAGAAATATATGCTCTGCCTCAAATAAACGAGGACACACACACGCACCCTAACAATTTTGTTCAGTAAACTATTGTTTCAAGTGCTGGGTTAGCTCCAACCTCCAGCTCAGCCAGCCGAAAGGTGAAAATGCTGAAACGTTACATGGCCCCTGTCCTCTGTCAAGATTGGTATGCATTGATTGATATATATAGAATATATATCTATCGATATTCTGGCTCAGTGTTTAATAGGATTGATAGAATATTCATATCAACAAGTTGTAACTTCTTTTCCGAAAGCTCATCTTCAAAAAACTCCAAAGTTAAGCGTGCTTGGCCTGGAGCAATTTAGGGATGGATGACTGACTGGAAAGTTTGTCCCGGGTGCGTATGAGTGAGGACAAAGTGCGCAGAAAAGATATGTATTGGTCTGTAAGGATAGTTTTGAGGTTTTAAAGAGCTGCCAGGTGTAAGCAGGCCCGGCTTTGGAGGGACAAACAAAGTGCGCAGAAAAGACATGTGTTGGTCTGTGAGGATAGTCTTGAGGTTCTAGAGAGCTGCCAGGTGTAAGCGGGCCCAACCTTAGAGCGACGGAACGTTACAGTTGGTATCAGAGCCGACTTTTCTGGAAGCTCATCCCCAAAGAACTCTAAAGTTAAGCGTGCTTGGCCTAAAGCAATTTAGGGATGGATGATCGACCGGGAAGTTTGTCCCAGGTAGTCTTGAGGTCCTAGAGAGCTGTCCGGTGTAAGCGGATCCGACCTCGGAGGGGCGGGACGTTACAGTAAAAACTAGAACAAAAAAAGAATATTGTATTATGTCATGGGCTTGACTATATTCTGCAAAACAGAAACGTACACCCTATTACACCACTTGACACTTGTCATACACTGTCTACGGTACCATAAAAATAACATTTTTCTAGCTATATGCGCTCATATAGATGACTGATGATTGATCGCTTCATCCCACAGTAAGTTTTGATGAGCAGATCGTCGACCGGCCAGTAGAAACCGCAACACCCTAAACTAGCTTTGTTGGGAACTATATAAAGTTGTGGCGTATGGAAAAAAAACAACATCAGCGTCGCAGCAGAGTTGTCGAGGACGGCCAAAGCGTCAGTGCGGTGAGAGCATCCCCAGAGCCGTAATCCACATCCACCAGCGGCGCCTCACTCATGTTCCGTCTCACGATATCCCCCGGCCTCAGCGGAAACAGCTCCATGCACGCGCCAGCTCTCCGACCCTCCTCCTCCTCCGCGCCTAATTGGCCCTCCACGGGTGGCACAACATACCGAAGCACGGGCCCGTCGTCTCCGCGTCTCATCCGGACGTCCCCGCCGGGCCTCAGCGGGAACAGCTTCAGCGTCCTGCCGTCATCGCCGCCGTGATCTTGTTGCCGCTGGCGCTTGCCGAGGACGGAGTTCCACCTGTTCTTGATGGCGTTGTCGGTGCGGCCGGGGAGGAAGCCCGCGATGGTGGCCCACTTGTTGGGGAAGAGGCGCTGGCAGTGCACGATCCGCGCGTCCTCCTCGGGCGTGAAGGGCTTGCCCGTGTCCAGCCCGGGGAGCAGGTGCTGCATCCACCGGAGCCGGCACGACTTGGCGTTGCGCCCCGGGATCGCCGCGCTGATGGTCAGCCACTTCTCAGCGCCGTGCAGCCGCACCTGCTCGCGCAGGAGCGCGTCCTCGGCCTTGCTCCACGCAGACTTCTTCATCGGCACCCGCGCCCCTCCCTGTGAAGGCTGATGGCCACTGCCGGATGCCGCCATGTTAGTCGTCGGCACCGCCGCAGCAGCAGGCAAAGGCCGCTCGCCGCTGCTGCTGGAGGCCACGTCCGTCGTTGGCGGCGGCGGCAGCTTCGACGTACCTTGCTGATCCATCGCCGCCACTTCCTGCGGTACGGTGGTTTGTGTGCCGCAGCGGCGCGTTGCGGAATATAAGCGCGCGCGGCAGATCGAGTCCGCATCCAGGCCGGTCTCGCTTTCCCGATCGACTCCGACACGGAAAGAGAGTTCGCGGCGGACATTCGATTTATGATCGATCGGTCCCAAAAACGGCATCGGATGCTGACGTCGTCTGCGCTCCACGACCGCTCTAAGAGCATCTCCAGTGGGAGTAGTTAAATTGGACTCTAAAATCTAATTTACAAGTTATAAAATTTGAGAGCTTAATTTTACAAATCAATTTCAGTGGTAGCATGCATCTTAGCTCCTATTCATCATGGGCCCCACGTGTCACAAAAAAACTGCATCTTCTCCACCGAGCCCGACGTCACGCAGTCGCCGCCAGCTACTTTGGCCATCGTCGTCCTCGCCGCGAGTCGCCCCCGGTCGCCACCCTCACCGCGAGCTGCTCTCGATGCACCGCCCTAACTCTGTCTGCGCCAGGCTTCGCCCTGCGTGCAACCCGCATCCGGCGCCGCCGTCCCATACCTGCCGCTGCCCCCTCCCGCCTCCGCCTCGCTCGGAGCTTCACATCCGGCGCCGCCGCCCAACATCCATCGTCGCCCGCTCCCTCTCCCTCTCTAGCTCCCTCCTCTCAAGCAAGAAGGGAGCTCCCTCCTGGCGGCCATGGCCGACGACGAGAGGAGGCGCCAAGGGAGCCAAATATGTCGGTGTCTGGTGAGATCCAGCCGGCGGCGGCCACGGACGTTCGACGACAGGGACCTGGTGGCAGTGAGCGGGAGATGGGCCACGGGGAAGAGGGAACACGGGGAGGAGAAAGAGAATGAAAAAAGAAAAAAAATATAAAAATAAAAGACAAAATGATAAAAAAAGAAGAAGTGGGACCCATGTTTAGAGGGGGATGGGAGGGTTGTAAATATAGCAGTCTGAAGGAGGAATTTGGAAGGACATATAAAATAAGAGCCAATTTAGAATCCCCACTGCAGTCCATATTTTGGGCTGGGCTCCTAAATTTTAGGATAGAAAGGCATTTAGCAACCTCCACTAGAGCTGCTCTAATGATTTGTGTCAGCAGCTGTAGCTGACTATATCTGCCCCCTACTCCCTCCATTTCTATTTATAAGCATTACTATAAGAATGTA
Source organism: Eleusine indica (assembly GCA_030378355.1). NCBI lineage: Eukaryota > Viridiplantae > Streptophyta > Magnoliopsida > Poales > Poaceae > Eleusine > Eleusine indica. The sequence continues at coordinate 57,387,631 of CM059494.1, forward strand.
AGAATGCTTATAAATAGGAATGGAGGGAGTAGTTTGGATATTATTCCTTTCGAGCTTACAATCTTGCACCGCCAGCCGTAAATGGGAGAGCCAATGCCTGCCACCATTTGGATGAATGTTTTCATATAAGATCTTCTTGCCTCGTGTGAAATCAACGTATTGTTTTGTTTCCTTCCCCTATCCCTGTCGCTCATAAATCTGAAATGTATAAACCTTCGCATCAATAAAAATTATTCAAGTCAACCTTTGACCTACCGTTGCTTTTCTAAAAAATAAAAGATAACACTGTGGTTGTTGAAGGGGCAGAGCCAAATGCTACATGGGGGTGCCACTACTGCTTAGCGAATGACTAGGTATAGCAAAGCTGGACATCAAAGTTTAGAGGCAATGCACGAAGAGTTCAGACCCGGGCAGTTGATAAGTGCTTCTTTGTACTCAAATTTGTGCGACCTAATTAGTTTTTTTTAATGAAAAATATGCAAACAAGGTTTCTAATTGAGCATGATTTTTCATAGGATAAATTTTCTTCAATACACCAACAAACTGCGACGTTGTCTTGAACAAACCAACAAAATTGAATTGCAGGAACACACTATGATGTTTAACAACTATTTTCACCTTTTATGTCTCAATATATAAAATATATTGGAATTTAAAATTTTTGGCATAAATATATGTTATACCATTCTCTATCATTAAGAAATGAACTAGATTTTTTTTATCTCCATCCGTTCAAGAATATAACTAGTTTTAGGTCTGTCCTAAGTCAAAATTTTATAACTTCGGCCATTTATAAAAAAATCTATAAAGATTTAGAACATAAGAGTTGTATATTGTAATAGTTTGATTCATGACTAATCTACTAGTAGTGTACTTGTGCTTACAATCTTCATAAAATTTTTATTATGGATGGTTTAAGTTAAAAAAGTTTGACTTAGGACAAATCCAAAACTAGCACGGAGGGAGTATTGTTTACTCATTGTTTTAATATTTAATCTATTGAAGAAACATTGCAAATAATCAAAAAAATGTAGCTCTATTTTTTAATGATAGAGAATGGTATAATGTATATTTGTGTTATGTTTTAAATTGTAACATATTTGATATATTAAGATAAAAAATTTAAAAATAATTGTTAAATGGTCATAGTGTATCACATACTAGTATTCCTATAATCGTAGTGGGTTCCAGCTAAATTTGATTTTTTTGGTGTATTCATGACGAAGCCATGCTTCATCGATGTGTTCCAGACAAATTGGTTTTTTTCATATTACTTCTCCCGTGAAATTGGCATTGCCATCATAATTCATGCTAGTGGATGTTTTTTAAAGAAACTAGAGGACGCTATTTGACTGCATCATAGAGCCGATATAGATGTAAGAGAGAATAGATTGATATAATGTGGTGGATGTATTGCAATAAGTCTCTCGACCGGTATATATGAGAGTACATAACTTAGAGAACAAAACACCTCTGGGAATACATATAGAAGTTCTAGATACATAATCTAAACTACCAAATATACACTAACAATATATAATAGATGCCAAGACATATCCACCTGGAGCCAGTAGAAACATAAACAACATTTTTTGGATTTTTCAGACCTAGAATAACACTTTACCAAATTTTAAAACTCTAGATATTCATTTTGAGAAAATATATCATCAATTAATACCGAATCCAGCAGAGGACAGCCCCATGCGTGATCAACACTGCTTGCTGGTGTCTTCATCACCCACTACGGGAAAATCAATCCTTGTCATGTGTTTTGAAACTTTGCCGTGTGTTTTGTTTTAGTCACATGACAAAGATGGTGTTTGTCGTGTGTTAAATTAAAACATACGGCAAAATCTTTGCCGTGTGTAAAAAAAGATTGGCACACGGCAAAGTTTATGTTTGCCGTGTTTTTTTTTTACACACGGCAAACACCCTCTTTGTTGAGTGTTTTTTTCCCTAACACTCAATAAAATATAAATTCAAATTATATTTAAAACTATAAATTAATTCAAATCAAAAAATTTAAACTACAAAGTAGTATAACTTTTGAAGACTTATAACTTTTATTTTGATCATTTATTCATTACTCAATGTAATCCAAAATATTGTTCACGAAATCTAATAGTCTCATATAGTTTCATGAAACATTCGATCAGACGTATAAGATTCGTGAACAATGTTATTACCATTTTGTCAAATTAAGAAATAACCAAAACAAAAGTTGTAGATTTTAATAAGTTATGTAACTTTCTAGTTTAATATTTTTTTATTTGAAATAATTTAGTCAACAAAAAACACGTTGAAAAATATATAAATAGATATTTGCTATGTGCCCATATAAGCCACACGGCAAACATGGTCTTTACCGTATGCCATATTAAGACGCACGACAAAAATGGTCTTTGCCGTGTGCCCGATATAAAGTACACGGTAAAGAGGTAAAATATAAAAAGAGCGAACATGGGGTGTAGTCATAAATCAATGTGTGGTGCAGTGGTATGGGGCTCTACACGCAAAGGTGATGTCCCGGGTTCGAATCTTGGCGGGCGCACTTTGCCGCGTAGCCGAGACAGGTGCGGTTTTTGGGCGGTCAAAAAAAAATTTTGCTGTTTTTTTAAGGTTTTTTCTAGATTTATATTTTGCCGAGTGTATTTTGACACACGGTAAAGCCTTTTCTTTGTGCTCGATGGAAGTCACACGGTAAAGTCGGCTTTGTCGATGGATATTTTACTGTGCGCGATTTACCGTGTGTAACCCACGGTAAAATCTTTGTCGTGGGTTTTTCGGGATTTGCCGTGTGCATTGCACAGCTTTCCCGTAGTGACCATTTCACAATAGTGTTTCTCTGTCATCGATTTTGCAAAAAAAACATGAGGGCGGCTGAACCAGAAAATAGGCTCTAATAGCTTCGCCACTGCCGCTGGCAGTCATAGTGAAGAAATGGATCTATGCCCATGATTGTGTGCTCGCCATACAATTTGGACATGATTAGTGGTCAGACACAATGGGCATGTGGCCTGGCTGCAACTGCAATATGAAGCTATATCCAAAAACTACTTCCCCGGCCGTACTGTTTGTACGATGTAACTTTGCTTTTGTCGTATGAGCCCACGCCATGTATGCTTTCAAGCCACTTCCACCATGAATTGACCGCTTCCTTTTGCTTAAAACCTTCGCCGAACAAGTGTATGAACATCAGCTATGCCTGTGCTCCTAGAAGCTATATCTTTTCTTGCTTCCAAGCAAATAACAAAGAATCTCACGCTGCAGATATATGCCAACAAGCATAAATCTCATTTCTTCCCATCCCATACGTACGTGGAACATGTATATATACACAAGTAATAACACACTCGTGACAATACTTTAAACTCGTTGTTGTGCCATATGTGCCTGGTTGCAACGAGACATGGAGAGAGTATTCAGAGAGAAAACAAGAGGAAAGGATTACCTTATCCATTTCTTAGTACGTGGTTTTGCCGTGGCAGCGGCCATTTTGCTCCTAACAGATGGCAGACATGCTCACGCTGGTTGTGTAGATATGTTCATCGATGATATTGATTTGTCTTCACAGAGATCAAATGTCGTCAATGGGTAAGAAACTGATCAATCATACTGTCTCTATTACACTATAAACTATTACTCCTAGCAATGCATTGTTCGGTCGATAGATCATTGTGCTCAATAATTTCATCACGTTATAAACAATGTCAGGAAGCAAGTAGTAAACAACGAGGTGGTTGTTGAACAGTGGGGCTTGGTGAAGACGAAGGGCACCCAATTTGTCAATGGCGGCAAGCCATTCTATGTAAACGGCTTCAACGCTTACTGGCTCATGATCCTCGCTGCCGATCAGTCGACTCGGGGGAAGGTGACCGAAGTGTTCAAGCAGGCAGAAGCGATTGGGTTGACGGTGTGCCGGACATGGGGATTTAACGATGGTGGCTGGAGGGCACTCCAAAAGTCGCCCTCTGTCTATGACGAAGATGTCTTCAAGGTGAGCTCGTGATGAAATGGTTGAATGTCGTCTAGGAGTCACACTGAAATTCAATATTAATTAACTATATCCGATATATATGATTAGGCATACATTCTCTGTATATATTTGTAGGACTTGTGTTTAGCTCCAGAAAATATTTTTTTTGCGGTGTATGTAATTTAAATCCGGCTGCATTAATCAAACCTTCCAAGCCAAACTGGAAGTCACAATTTCTGCTCTTCAGCAACTATAGCTTACAGATGTATTCTCAGTCATGTGCCATGCGCATCAAATTTGTCATTCATCATCAAAAAAGGGAGGACAGAATCTCTCCATATTATTTAAAAGAAACTTAATTGGAACTCAAAAACGAACTAATCTGTATCAGATGTTTTTTCTTACGTGATCTCTTATTACGACAATGTCATTGTCGCGGTGACGTGATCTACCTGAGCGGTGGATCACACGTTAACAATTGCTTGATTCTGTACGCATACGCAGGCGTTGGATTACGTGGTGAGCGAGGCAAGGAAGTACAGGATCAGGCTGATACTACCATTGACCAACAACTGGGACGGCTACGGCGGCAAGGCGCGGTACGTAAAATGGGCCAGGGACGCCGGCGTTAACGTCACTTCCGACGACGACTTCTTCTCCGACCAAACCGTGAAGACCTACTTCAAGAACCACGTCAAGGTGTCAATCAAAACATGAGCTACTATTTTTACACATGGGTGATTTTTTTTTTAGTGACACAAGGATATACACTGCAATTGGTAGAACATGCTCACGAGGGTGAACACGTACACGAACGTGACGTACAAGGACGATCCGACCATCTTCGCGTGGGAGCTCATGAATGAACCGGAGTGCCCATCAGATCCAACCGGGAACAAACTGCAGGTGCATAACGAGTCCTGCTCAGGGCATATAATGCTCTGAACCTCTGATATGTCACCGATCTCTGAAATGCTCAGAAGTGCCAAATTATCTTGCGTATGTAGGCGTGGATACAGGAGATGGCGTTCCACGTGAAGTCCATCGACCCGGATCACCTGCTGGAGGTTGGCGCCGAGGGCTTCTACGGTCCCTCCTCGCCGGCCCGTCTTCAGGCAAACCCGAACACATACGCCGGCAAGGTTGGCACCGACTTCATCCGCAACAACCGCGTTCTGGGCATCGACTTCGCCTCCGTCCATATCTACCCGGACACATGGTTCGACCACACGACGTCACCTGCTATCAATGGCATTGATTGATACTTCAATACTCCTCATCCTCTAGTTTATCTGTTTTGTAGGATGTCTGGTGCGACGCGGGAGGCGCAGCTCCAGTTCGTGAGATCGTGGATGCAGGCGCACATCGCCGACGCTGAAAACGTGCTAGACATGCCGGTAGTGTTCACGGAATTTGGGGTGTCGACCAAAGCTCGGAGCACGTTCAACGCGACGTCGAGGGACCAGTTCATCCAGACGGTGTACGGGGAGCTACTGAGCTCGACGCGGCGTGGTGGCGCCGGGGCTGGAGGCCTGCTCTGGCAGGTGTTCCCGGAGGGGACCGACTACATGGATGACGGGTACGGTGTTGTGCTGCCTTGGGAGGCGGTCACCGCGGGCATCATGTCTGCACACTCTCAGAAGCTTCAGATGTTCAATGCCAGGTGCGCCTGGAGCTGCCGTTGGGGGTGCAAGAAAAGGGAGCAGTCGGAGGATTCTGATCTGTTGCTGTTCAGTGATTAGCTACGAATGTAGGAGGCCGACTGTTTAGGATTTCTAGAAACACTGTAGATATGGGAAAAGTTATGATTATCTAAGGACGATGATGGATTGTTTTGAGGTAAAGTATGTTGACGTTATCTAGTTTAATTGGTTTAAGGAGCACCAAATGGTACGTGAAGATACCTGTCACAGAGTGAACCGACGTATATACATGTATGTGCGTACAAATAAAAAAGTTTGAAGCTCGAGTTTTGCTGTTTCCAAACTATTAGTCGCCAATTGTCAGTTTCAGCTCTCTCTCATTATGAGTTTATTTGGATTCAATTCGAAAGTAGCAAATTAATTGGATAACAAGAATGGAACAGGGGATTCCCTGCTCATGGAGTGTTAATAAGCTGAGGAACTTGTCAAAAAAAAAAAAAACCTCGAAGGACCGAGACTGATTTTCTGATGAATTCTTTTCCTGTTTGGTACGTACTATCTACAAATGAAAATATCAGCTACAAAGTCTGTATTGCAGTATCATGTCTAATATATTGATGAGAGCATCTCTAGTAATATAAATTTTTTTTGCGAAATCTCTAATAATATATAACAGGACCAATTACAAGGAGTAGGGATAAACATCTGGAAAAGGAAATTCAGGCGGCTGCTAAGCTTATTCTGAATATTTCAAATTACTCAGTGGTAGCAGGTTCTTGTTTTAATATTCTTAATAGAAATGATAGATTACAAACAGCATATGAGACAGACGATGATTTCTGCCCTCACGAATGCTAACTTCTATTTATTTATAATCTTTTTGGATGGATAGGGGGCATGGACATATCAAAGCTATTCCTATGTATCTATTTAGGTCTTGTTTGATCAATTTTAGTTTCTTAGAAACTAGTTTCTTGATATAGTTTCTTAAAACGGATTTCTAAATAAAAACCATAACATTGGTGTCACTTCAGAACACCAAGAAAAAATTACATTTAAAAAATTTGAAGTTTAAAATTTATTTGAAATTAAGTCAAATATAGCTTGAACTACAAGTTTACATTTCAAAATATAAGTGACCCAAATTTCATATTCATGATCTACATCCAAAGGTAGAATTTTGGAGAAGAGCAATTTATCTCACCGTTAATTAGGCCAAATAACTGCAGCAATGTCCAGAAACAATGTCACTTTCAAAATTCAAATTTTAAATTTTGAAAGCAAACATTGAACAAGATCATGGGCATAAACAAGAGCCATTATTTATGAAAAAACATATATTTTAGGTTGGAATTTATAAGATCAGGAAAACCACCTTTTGAAATTTATATCAAAACCAGTTTAAAATGAAAATTCGAGACTTAATAAATTTCCTGGTTTCTTTATCACTTAACCCTTTTTGAAATTTAATATCTTTCACTCTGGTTCCCCTCTTGGTCGACGTCATCGAGCATTGGATTCTTCATGGCTTGTTTTTACCTCTGTGCAAAGCTGCAAGCATTTTGGAATCCTTTTGACCGCCCAAATTTCAAACTGAAAACGCCAAACCGTTCTGAAACTGAAGATTCCCCTGCCCGTTGGACCCACCTGTCAGCGCCACCTCTCTGTCCTTGCGCCCTGGGCGACCTGCAGCCCTGCCCGCTCGGCCGGCGACCGCGCAGGCGCTGCCGGCTGCGCCGTTGCTGCGCTGCAGCCTTGGGACCCGTCCTTTGGCATCTCCCCTCGGTGCCGCGCGCCCGGGATTCACCTCCCCTCCCCTATTTCTCCCCCCTTCTTTCCATTTTTCGGCCGCCATTGCCACCCCCGCCGAGCTCCGATGCGCGCGAGCTCGCACGCCTCGCCAGACACCCTTACCGGCCATGAACTCCGTCCGTAGTGCTGCCTTCGCCTTATCCCCCACCCTGCGCAGCCCGGGCCCCTGCTTCGCCTTGTGTGGGGAGGATTTTGGCCCTTCTTTCCCGGCGCCGACCGCCACCTCCACGCGTCGCTCTCCTTCTCCGAGAGCTACAGCGCAATTCCACTCACCCAGAGCCGCACTGCCTCGTCCCTCTCATATTCGACCAACACAGCCTCCTTCTTCTGCGTCCTGTCGCCGGGAACGCTACTGTCACCGTCACCGCCATTTGCCGGGTCAGCCGCCGCGAGCAGCCCATCGTCACCCGCGTGGCACGGAGAGCTCTCCTCGACGCCGTCTTGACCGGAGCATGCGCCTTGGACCCGAGAGGCTCCCAGCGGGGGTGGCGACATCGCCGGGCCCTCACGGCCTCGCCACAGCCGCGCCGAGCGCGCGAACGCGCTGCTGGCCATGGTCGGCCTGGCCGAGTCGGGTGGGCCGAGTGGCCTTGGGCCACAGTCCCACCTGAGCCAGATCTTGCCCAGGGAAGCCCACGTCCCTGTGTTGGCCTGCTAGGCCAAGGCAAAAGCCGGCCCAAATGCCTGGAATTTCTCTGCAAATGTAGAATAAGAAAAAATAAATATTTCTAGATTCAAAAATAGACACAAAATAATCTACTTGGAGAAAAAATACGCATAAATACATTTAAATAAAATGGTAGAACACACACCAAAGACACATATTTATTTATGCATGTATTTAATGAGAAAAATGGAAAATAAATCATAACTCGATCAGAACATTATTAAATATTCATCTTTTGCAGGCATGTTTATTTTACTATTTGCATGTATATCATAAAGTGACGTATTTAATTTCCAAGTATTATATATATATATATATATTATTTTTGTCTTTGCACTATTTTAATTGTTAGAAAATAATGATGCATGTTCTTGTCATGAATTTTGTTGCATAAATCTCATATATTGTTCCCTGCAACATATAATTTCTCCATTAACATATGTCTTCTAGAACCATAAAAATTTTTGGTTGCTTTATTTCACCTCTAGTAATGACATATTTGTAAATATTAGTGATTTTAGCTTATGTGTTTGAATCGTAATCACATGTACACTTTACTCTCTATTAGTTTAGGTTTTATTTAAATTATTCTACCTCTGATCATCATGTCCATATCCATTTAGCTAGTTAAACATGTTACATCATTTGCACCGAAACCTGTTTTACATCATATGGGACTAAATGGAGAAAATATAAAAAATCATCTCTGTCATTCCCTACTGAACACAATGTACTTTTAATACATGCATCATGTCATGTAATGTATTTGTTAAAAAAAATATTATGAATCATCTTAGATCCTTATTGCATTGCATCAATACGAAGCAACGACAGAAATGTGGACGGTGGAGATCATTTAGGAGGAATGCCGGTCCTGAGCTTAACCCTCCTGAGGATACTAACAACGATCTAAATCTAGGCAAGTTCCAGTGCACTCCTATATTTTTAAAGTTTTTATTTTGTATCACATATATGCATGTCATGTTTTGTGCATAACGTGTAGTAAATGATTAAAACACTAGTTGCATTTAAGAAAAATAAATTCTATGGGTAAGGATTTACTTATATAGTCACTCGTTAGATTTTGCTATGCTTAATATCGAGTCATCCGTAGTGAAATCGAGCTTCGTACTCGATATATAATGGATTGAGAATTACTACTTGATAAACTCTCATATAAGTGATGGATTAATTGGAGATCAAACAGGGAAGTGCATGTGTAGGTTGAGATGGCAGGATTGACCCTTCTCCGTCATAGCCCCGTTTGTGTCGGTTGATCTAAAAAAAAAACGTTTGTGTCGGTTAAGAACCATTCGAGTGTGACCCCATTAAGCATGTTTGAAACAGTACCAAGTATATGTTAGTGATATGGGCACTAGTAAACTGACGTAGCTTAAATATCGTAATGGTTGGATGTACCTCACCTCTTTGAAAACGAAGACGTGTGCATAGTGGTTGAGGGGTGGATGATTGGTGGTAGGGTACTTGGTCTAACAATGGATACATGATATCGCATAGAGTACATGTACTCGTGAGAGGTGGGCCTTGGACCGCCTCTGTGGTATCTCATGAAATTGTCGTACGTGACTCTTTGGAGTGTGCGTGTGCCGTGTATTTTATATTTTTCGTGCAGGATGTTTTTCGATTCGAGTCACCGTCTCTCGTCGTTATTGAATACCACTTGTGATCGCCATCATATCATAGTAAAAAGTGAAATAATGATGATTATACTTCATGTTTGTTTTGTACTTAGTTAATTTGTATTGTAACCATGCTAATTAACTTTGTTGTACAATATTTATTTTATGCAAATATCCTATTAAATTAGCTAAAATCTAAAAAAGAAGGATCAAGTATTAGTGTTGTTTCTACAATTATTCTAGCACCCTTTGGTCAGCACCCTGCATGCTAGACGTCGACCTTAACGTGTCATTTTGACAGGTAAAACTTACTGAGTATTAGTTATCTAGGGTTTGTTTATTTAAATTTTTTTACAGATATGTCACCTGTTGACTTCACAGGTTGTGAAATCCCGAAAGGGTGGACTTTAGAGTGGGTTCCTGCTTCACCCGCTCATCGTGAAGAATGATTCGTGGTTAAAGGCTGTCATGAATTATTGTAACATATTTATCTTCGCGATTATCGCTTCCGGTATTATTCGTAGTCGGATTTTGATCTTAATTTATGTATTCTAAATTTAAATCTAACTTGTAATGACTAAATTCGATATCATATTCTATGTTTTAAGTTCGTTTGTGTGTGTTAATGGACGCTTGTTTTGTTAAGTTATCACCCGATGAACGGTTCTTGGACTAGTCCCTTATTTTTTATGTCGTTATATTAAAAAAAACTAGGTGAAGGTGTTCAGATCCTAGTAATTTTTTAATCTATAAATTAGTTTTATATAGTTAATATATTAAAATGATATAAAAACTAAGATTAGCTAGATTGGACTAGATTAAAACTCATAATCTAATTTATAGAACTGGCATAAAAACTTACGTGTTTGAAGAAGGGATCTAAACAAGACCTTAATTTTTGTCTAAAATTATCAAAATTCAAAGAAATATTTGAAAACAAGATACAACTTGTGAAATATTTTGAAAAGAAAAAAACAAGACATGCTCACGCGTTTGAATCTTGCTAACCGATCTAATCAGAATGCTACCTGTGCCGCGGGCCTCGCATCTACCCCACCAAATTATTTAGATCCACCGCTGTTTTCGGCTTTCCTATACCCTGAACCATCGTATTCGAAGGCCCAAAGCCCCTGAATCCGCCAGTGGTCAAAAGCGTCCGAAATCTAAGCGAAAGGGCGCCATCAGCTAATCCATTCCGCCGCACCATGGAATGCCACTGATCCCGAAAATGCCACTCGACTTTCTTGCGTGTTGCCCCACGTTCTCCAGGGGCAGAACCGTCTATTCAACACAGCGCTGACAATTACTAGCCGTTACTTTTCTCAGCGACCCTCCGTACTCGGTTCAAATTCGAATCACCGAGGCTCCAGAAATCCCCCACATAAAACTACTAGTCATCGCATCCTTCCTCATAGCCAATCAGCCATGGACACGAAGCGCCGGGGCCTCGCCGTCCGGCGGCCGCTGCAGCTGCGAGACAACAACGTGGCCGTGGCGCCTTCCACGGTGGTTATCGGGAAGACGCCGAAGCAGAAGCCCAAGTCACGAGCCGCCGCGAGGCCATTGCTGCCTCCTCCGCCGCCGGCGCTGGAGAAGCTGCGCGCGAGGGCCGAATGCGCCGAGGCAATGGCGGGCGTCGCGGAGGTGTCGCTGGCTGAGGAGCTCGAGAGGGCGCGGGAGCGGCGGGGACGGCTGCGGGCGGCGCGGGAGGTGACGCAGCGGGATTTGGACGGCCGCGCGGCGGCGCTGGACAGGGAGGCGGAGATGTGGGGGCACCGCACGGAGGAGCAGCGTCGGCTCGTTGCGGAGCTCATGCGGCTCATCGGGATGCCCGAGGTCAGTTAGTCTATTCGTCAGGCACTCTGCTTCATCTTCGGATCGATTCTATTCGATTCCTGTGTAATTTTTGGATGAGGAATATCGATCTGGCAGGTGTACACTCCGGTAGAATCGCTGAGATGCAGGGAGGAGAGGAAGCGGAGAGAGGCTGTTGCGCTTGCACGTTCGGCTTCCAGGGTAAATACTTCCTCTAGTTTTTTCGTGACTTGCCATTTTTGTTGTTCCGGGTACAGTTAGCTACGTAGTACTCCATTAGTTCAGAACAAAAAGAAACATCACATTTTTTTCGACTCGAGGAGTCCAGAAAAGAGAATCCTAGAACCACTTGGTTACAATGAGATGCACTGCTATCTAATTTGCCTTTCACATTGGACACACTTACTGCAGGGTTCTACCTCGGCAGCTTCACCATTGCAGGGGGGCAATACTGGAGCGAATTCTTGTGGCCGGGAATCTAGAGCAAGCGTGTCGACAGCAGATACTACGAAAATAGCGGAACTCAGCTCCTGATTTTGTTGTCCCCACGAGGGTGTTCAACTGAAAACAGAGGTGCTTGTCACTCTGTTTTCTTCTCTAGAATGTTTCATGAGTTGTGGATGAAATCAAATGGCTTATTTGAGATATTTGTGCATAAATGTTACGGAATATCATGAAGTTTTCAATATCAAAAACTAGTATCACATTTAACTCAAATGGTTTCAGTACATATGGTAGTGATACATAATACACGTGGCGTCACAAACAACCGTGTTAGCTTTTAGTACTACACAAGCTCAAACATATTCAATACAAAATGTCTGAACCTGTAAATTAAAAGAATGACAAACACGAATTTGTAATATTCAGAACAAAATTTTGGTTGTAATTCATCAAGCTAACAACAAAGTATTCTAGCTCCCGCTCTGGTTAATTATATTCTCTCTGATGTTGTGTGCGCCGTGGCCTCACAGGATAGAGCAAGCATTGGGGTTCTCGTCACTGAACTGCTCGGGTACTGCTGAGTAGTGGATGTAGTTGTAGTTGTAGGCAGCGGCAACATCAGAATTGCCAGCTGCATTGTGGTGGCACCAGCCCCGAATGCTGTGGCCATGACCATATAGCCAGTAGCCATACCCATATGACAGGCGCTACCAGCTCTGGCATGTCTGGAGCCACCGTATGCAGGGGGACACTACCAATCGCCGCTGTGGCATTTTGGATTGTCGTGGTCTTTTCTCCCTCCTCCCACTCGCTGCTGCCCTTGGACACAGGCTGAGGCATCTTCCTCTTCTCTTCGTCCTTGATAGCGTCCTCCATGGACCATGGTGTCCTTGGCATGGCTGGCGCTTTCATATTTGTTGACACCAGTATCCTTGAAGTGGAAATGGTGGAGGTTGGACTGCTATTGGGCGTGGATGGACTGATGACTTGACAGTTCATAAGGGTATGGCACGAAACCATGCCGCACCAGTGACTGGTAAGTGCCGCTCATCTCGCCGTCGGGCACAAGCATTACCTTGAATGGCAGGTAGATGAATGACTCAGAAGCTTCTAGGTTCGTAGATACCGCCTTTTCCTTGTTTGCCTCAGCGCTGGTAATCTTCCGCTCCTTGTCACTACCGCCCTCCATGGCTGCATTCCTGTGTTTGACTTTCTTATTGTGATCTTTGTGATGTCCTACTTCTGATCATCTCAACGTTGCGGTTGAGCTGCTCCTGAACCTGATCCAGTAACAAAGGGATGTCGATGGTGCGGGATCTGACGGTCACCATAAATATGTCCTTGGTGGAGGTTGCAGCTGACACGCCCGTCACTCCTGCAAAAAAAAAAAAAAAAAACACATTGTGAGTAAACATGTAATCAGCGTGGTTCATCTTATCATATCAATTTCATAAATTTTCGAATAATTGCGTGTCACAACTAACAAACCTTGTATTGTGCGGATGCAGCGCTTGATTTTGTGGGCGTTGTCATCGCATGGCATCCCGATCGTCAGCGTTAGCGTCTCCGTGCTGGTTGCCTCGTTCTGGTGGAGTAGTTGCTTCTCAAGACGAGCAATGAGGATGCGATTGGCGAGGCCGAGTTCGAGGAGGTAACTATCGATCGCGCGGTCCACCTCGTAAAACTGTTCGGCCCTTCGCTCGCCGGCGATGAAGTTGAGCGGGCAGCTGCCGCCCTGCCATGAGCGCACAAGCCGAAGCGAGTCGCTGAGGGTCTCCTGCAGCCTGCCAAGAAGCCTTTGTGTCGCTGCGTCTGTCTTCGTGTCGCCGCCACTTTTTCCAGCTCCCGGAGGAGGCCACCTATGCCCTGGACGCGATCGGCTAGCTTCTTGCACCGGTTATTGTTCTTGCCAACCGTTGCCGCCGCCGCCGCGGTGTCTTGTGTGATCCGAAGGATAGTGTTCATGGTACTCACAGATTCATCCATGGCGAACTCCCTTTTTTTTTTTCTTGAAAATTACAGTATGTTTTGCACTATCGCTTGGTTCTGACCCGAGCTTATGTGATTTGCATGTAACATTGTCCACGATAAATAGCGCACTAGAAAGTCAGGCGGCTTCTGTTCGTTACCTTCCTGGCACGAAACAGTTACCCCTTTCCTCGTGGCTCGAGGACTTCGACTGATCTTTCTTATTTTGGAAAAAAAAAAGAGGTTCGTCAAATTTCCCTGCACCATCCATGTTGGCGCGTCTAAACTTCATAGAAGTAGCTCAAGTCTTTATCGAAAATATGGTAAAATAGACATGTCGCGCAGAAAACACCCGAAATGTCAAATGGTACGAACCTGATGGCCTGTTATCATAGTCATAGTTGTCAGGTCTTTGCATTACATTTTGGTGAAAACCTCCTGTTTGTTTGTTTCGTTTAAGACGAAAAAAAGTTGCAACAAAGGACAAAGATATATAAAGCATTTGTAATCTAGGAAAGAGTAAAAGATGGAAGTTCAGTTCCTGGATAGTTTTTTGGTATAAAAATTGTATATAAGCACTACATTTGTAAGGAAATTACATGTAATTTAGATGCCTAAATAAAAACAAAATATTTCTGTGATGCTGGACAGTCACGTTCACCCGAGCTACCTGAATCACCAGGGCCTCTTGACTGCTGTATGACGGGGCAGCATGGGCTGTGGAAGCAATCGGAGCACGGAAACGAGTAAGGTTTTGTAATATAATCAAGCAAGTTGCAACAAAAGTATGCTTAATGTTCTCTGGATAAGAAAATCCTAAAGCAGTTACATATAATTCCGTGATACTACGGGTTCTGGTCCCACATGCATACACAGCCATCTGGATTTTGCTACCATGATTCCTATAGTAACGAAAACAGCACTATGAACTAGGCGATAATGATCCAGCAGTGGTATCATTTTTTTTTTCTTTTTGATAACAGAAATATATTAAACGAATAAAGCATAATACAAGTGGGACCACAAGCAGGACCCATAGACAGACGCGTGGTACTCAAGCAGCAGACATTGAGGACACGATGATGCACAAGCGTCGGCCTCGGGGGAATGCATCGAAGCCTGTAACGTGGAAGAGCACCTTTGACCAAAGGGCGTCGCCGTCCCCGGAGTTCTCGTCGCCAGCAAATCAGAAGGGCCTCCGTTGCTTCTCTGGGAAGACTTGGATGTTGCGGAGGGAGGAGCCTTCGTTGGATGAAGTCGCCAGCGTGATTGATTTTATAGAAGCAACACCGACGAACAGAAGATTGGTCACTCCAACTCGATGGAGAGGCATGGCGACAAGGCGCGGTGTGGTCGTGTACACCGACGTAGGTGGTGATAAAGAGCTTCATGCGTTGTGGCACCCATGAGGCTATGGTAGCCACCGGTATTACCGAGTCGCGCCGTGATGGCAGCTCGAGTCCAAACCGTCGACAAGGGGGCCTCCCTTGCTCCCACTGGAGCAGAGGTTGAAGTGGAGATGACATGAATCCCAAGGTAAGCTTGTGCTGGCACTACATATGAAGTTGGAGCAATTAGTGCCAATAGGTACAGGATGGACTTCGTCTTCTCTGTAGAGATCGATGGGGGACATGTCGGCAGCCATGTCCGTCAGGGTCGTCGAGGAAGCTGACGGCTGAACACAGCAACAGGGTGGTGGCTTGATGCTCGGTGGAGGGATGCGCGGCTCCTGTGGTGGATGTGGCATATGGCGGATGAAGCCGACCTGATGGAGAAGACAGTGGAAGCTGGCGTGTAGGTTCGAGGCTAGAGGTGGTGGATGTGCCTCCTCCCGATCCAGATCTGGAGACCGGTGCTCTAAGAGAGCTCTCCCGGAAGACCTGCTCGCCGACGTTGAATGCGAGGAAGGCGGGTACAGAAGGTGGGGGCGGAGAAAGGGGACCTATGACTACCTTATTGGAGGGGCACTGCTTGTTGCTGGCCACTTCGAAGAGCATGAGGACGACGTCGAGTAGAGCCTGAGAGAATAAAGAAAAAAAGCGGGACATAGCGCTGCTACTGAGAAACACTTAAAAAGCTACAATGTAAGACTCTAAGCTACGAGCGGGGTGGCTCCTCTCCGCTCACCGACCGCCAGCGATGTTGTCGGAGGCAGGGAGGGAGGGCCAGCAAGGATCTGGTGTGGGGTGTTGTTGGGTGAGAGCTCTAGCAATGGTTTCTGTTAAAGTATATTTGGTAGGCTAGATATTATATATTGTAGACTGCTATATTATTCCGGAGGTATCTTGTCCTTCAAGTCTTGTACTCTCATATATAACAGTTGAGAGGCTCATTACAATACATTCTATCACATTATTCTCCATCTATTCTCTTACATGGTATAGAGCCGATTTTTTTCCTCCGCTGCTCACTCCCAAACACTAGCTGTTGCTCGCTTCCGCACAGCGCGCTTCCGGGGAGATCGATCTCCATGATCTCCACCGGGGGCAGCACACTTGTTTTGTGTCTGGATCCTACTCATCCGGCACCATCGTCGTTCTAGCGTCATCACGCAGCAGATTGACGGCTCTTCGTCAACAGCACCTTCGTGCGTGACGATGCATGTGGACGAGGCCCTCGTCTCGCCGTTAGGTCGATCTTCAGCCTGCTCCACGCAGCACCGCAGGGCCAGCGCCCGTGCGATCCGATCAGATTGGTTGGTCTACATCGTCGGGAGCCACGGATCGGGCGTTCAGCTTTAGTCTCCAGCCACCGCATGTGCACAGGGGCTACGTGCACGTTGCTAGCACACGTGGTGCTTGCGCATGCCTCTCCTCTCTGTGGCAAAGGTGTGATAAGGGAGGTAAGGCTACACGTACATGGCTGTTATACACGATGAAGCTTCAACTGTTGCTGCTATTTGTTTTTTTTATCCGATCACTGATTCGGGATTGAGTCGCCCACCGCCATCGACATGGCGAGCCTCTTCTCTGACATTGGCATCGACTACTTCGGCTTTTGCTTCATCATCGACACGTGCGGCGTAGCCGGGCATCAAGCGCATAAGGGGACGCCTTAAAACGTTGCTGCTCGGCCGCCTCGACCGCACGTCCTCGAGCCGGCTTCGTCGTCGCCACCGTTCGAGACGTCCTCGACATCGCCGCCGCCACCTCCAACTTGTACAACATTGTCGCGCTTCTGCACACGCCACCGGCCTGATCAGCCGACTGTGCATGCAACAACATTGAGGTCGCGTACCTCACCTTCAAGCTTTGGGCTGCCGCTCTGTCGACTCCTCGGGCTGCAGCGCCGCAACCCGTGGTCATCACACACTCGAGAAGTGACTTTTGAGACACGACTCCGTCTATTGTGGTGTTCGCTGCTACATCATCATCGCCGTCTTCACGCACGGATGACTCGATCGTCCGCGCACATGGTCTTCGTCAAGCTTATGGCTCTTCTTCGCCTACTTCGAGCACAGTCGTCGCGCTTCTTCAGGCTACCCGTGTTGCCAATCTTGGTCACCGGTATTGCCCCGTCAATGACTTCGTCTTCGTCCACCACGACCACGCCGCCAGAGTTGCAGTCTCAACCTCGACTCTCCTTCCTCGCCGCTCTACGCCGCGACCGTCATGAAGGCCTTCTCTGCTGATCTCCTCCAACACTGGCGCATATTTGTGATGGTTTCTACCTACATACGCTTGGTATTGGCAACATCGATGCGTGCCTTCATCCACAACGTGTTCTTGGGCCTGGCAAACTTGAGTAACGCCTCGTCCAGGCGGCCGGACTACATCGACATCGACATCGGCATCGACCTTCTACCTCATGGTGCCTTGACTATGTCGCCATCTTCGTCCAAGGCGCATCCTCGCGCACCCACTCTACTTGGCGCCTTCTTGCGCCCGCGGTTTCATGTGCGGCTTCCTCGATATCGGCAACCTCAGCTACATCGACCACGGCTACCTCAAGCACAACTTCTTCGACCACGGCTACTCACCCTTGCTCTCGGCTTCCTCAACATCGGCATAAAGGGCTATCATCCGCATGTGCTACTCGTCGGTTTTCTCTCCAGTCACAGCATCTGCACCTCGACGCTTCAACTATGGGGGATGTTAGTCCGTCGGCTTGTACCTTCGGCTTCTTCTCCAGTCTCACCGTCTTCGGTGCTCCCGCTGTGACTATGGGGGGATGTTAGAGTATATTTGGTAGGCTAGATATTATGTATCGTGGACTGCTATATGTATTTCAGAGGTGCCTTGCTCTCCAAGTCTTATACTCTCATATATACCGGCCGAGAGGTTCATTGTAATACATCCCATCATATTATTCCTCATCTATTCTCTTACAGTATCATTGACTTCTGTACCAGGCAAACTAGAAACAAGTGTACTACATTCTTTGCATATCCTACAAGTTCCCATGGTACGAGGGAACTTGAATCTGAAGAAACAGAGTGTAAGTTGCTTAGGATTGCCATTAAATATCCCAACAGTTCCCATCGTATGAGGGAAGTAATGCAAACCAGAAACTAGATTCTTTGTATATTTGAACACTCCCAGGAAATTTGAATCTGAAGCAAATAGAGTGTAAAGTTGCTTAGAATTCATGAGATATGTTCCAGTGAGCGAGTTGGAACAAAAAACAGAGGTGCTTGTGGCTCTGGTTCTATCTTATATATATATATAACGAGGCTCTGGTTCTGTTATCTTCTGTCTAGTATGGTTCATGAGTTGGGGATGAAATTAAATGGCTTGTTTGAGATCATGCGCATAAATGTTATGTGAGGTCTAGAATTTTTCGATGAAAAAAATTTGATCACATTATCTATATGCCAATGACTGTTGAACTCAAGTGGCTTTCACTCGTACGTAAAGTAGAGAGAGAGAGAGAGCACGCCAATACACCTTATCATCACAAATGCTTTATGTTTCACATTCTCCACTATATGTAGCCAATCAAAAGGACCCGCGCGATAGGTCGCAAGTTAGGAGATCGTGTCACCCTCCGCTGCACGTCACATTGTCCGTTTCGACTGCCGTGCACCCTGCTCGTCACGTCGTCTTCCAGCTCATGCCGCACTCCCCTACCGCAAGCCTGCCCACTGTCGCCGCCACCCACCGTCTCAACCCCTCCCCCCCCCCCTCCCCCCCCCCAGAACCTTCTATGTTCGTTGGAACGCTATGCCCCCGGCAAACCAAACCCCTTACCCCGCCGGTGATAGTCGCCACCGATGACATGGCGGTGCAGTTGCCCTACCAGCGAACCGCCATGCTTCGCCAACAAGCTCGCTGGGCGCCGCCTCCACCAACGATGATAACCACCATTGGCATCACGACGGCATTCTCGCCACCATGATCCACCGCTCGCCCCGCTGTCGCGCTCCACCACTGCTCTGCCTCTCGTGCACGCTGAACGTCAGCGATAACAACCGGCCGACATCATGGCGGCACACTCACTGCCTGCCCTGCCAGCACACGCTCCATCATTGTGGTCCACTGTAGTCATAGCTCCTTCTTCAAGGGCTAGGCCTCGCACAAGGGGTTAGGCCTTCTTCAAAGATAGACGAGCGCATATCAGGTGAAAATGGTGTAAAAGTTGAAAATGTGAAAATTTCAATTTCAGCCGTTGGATCGTGCATCTGTGGACAAGATTGTGCATCTTATAAGGGTATAAGTCCAGGATTCTGGAAAAGTGAAGGGGGCAGCTGCAAAATTATCAAATGCATGTGCAACTTTAGAACACAATCTCGTCAACAGATGCACGATCCAACGGCTGAAATTTAAAATTTTCACATTTCCAACGTCTACACCATTTTCACCTGATATGCACTCAAGATATACCTACCATACCAGAAAGTCAATTCTACTTTCATAGGCTTCCTTCCCATGAAATAGTTCCTTAGGCCCAATTCATAGTTTGGGTTAGGCCTATTTAATGGTGTGGATCAAGCCCGCTTCCATAATGTAGATGAAGCCGATATTAT
This sequence comes from Eleusine indica, assembly GCA_030378355.1. NCBI lineage: Eukaryota > Viridiplantae > Streptophyta > Magnoliopsida > Poales > Poaceae > Eleusine > Eleusine indica. The sequence goes on from CM059494.1 coordinate 57,407,561, forward strand.
GTCATCGGTTGAGCCCATTTCATATTGTACCTTAAACTTATCTCATGATGCCACTGAGCTAATTTCATGTAATGTTTGTAAGTAAAAAATATTATTTTCTAAGCCTACAATAAAATCCATTTAATGCCGATTAGCTTAATTCTGTACTGGTCCTAAACTGTTCGTAGGCCAAACAAGAAATAACCAACATCAACATGTAATTTAGAGTCTCTAAACACAATCAGCCCAAAAACAATAATAAAACACTAGCCATACGTAAATTAACAGGAAATACAACATCAAATCAATCAGGTTAACATATAGAACACTAGGTTTCTTAACCAAACTGCATACTCCCTTCTAAAATTGCAGCAACCTTCACTACTACCATATAGCTCTATAGTAGCGGACATCATTTTTATCTCAGTAGCAGAATTTTTAAAAGTCTGTAACTAAGTGTAGAATAGTAGCTCAACCGCAACTACGGTTATAAAAATAGTTGCGGGCACAACAGACCCGCTACTACCATCGACACCGATCATAACTGCGATTTTTAGACAATAGCGGACACGTTTGGTCCGCAATTACGTTTGGCCCGTATATAAAAGAAAGACTCACCCTAACCCTAAACACACTCCTTCTCTTTTTCTCTCTCTCCACACCAGCCGTCATGACCTCCTCTCTCTCTCTCTCTGTCTCTCTCTCTACGGTGCCCTCCCCGTTGGCGCTGGCCACCTCCTCGTCGGCCCCCTCCCTCCCCCGCGTGCTGGTGTGGCCCGCTCCCTCCCCCCCCCCCCCCCCGGAGGGGCGGCGTGGGGCGGTGCTCCCTCCTCCCCGAAGCGGCGGCGCGGGGCGGTGCTCCCTCCTCCCCGACACGGCGGCGCGGGGCAGCGCCTCCTCCCTCCCCACCACCGGATCCGGCAGCCCCACCTCCTTCCTCCAGATCCGATGGCGCGCATGCCTCGAGCACGTACGGCGATGCGCAGGCCTCCAGTGCTGCGGTGCGGTGCCCACTCCTCCGGCGCGCGGGACGTCTCCGTCGGTTGGATCCACCTCCACCAGCGGCCCCTCCAACCGGATCCGGCGCCCCCTCCGGCGCCTTCGGCCGGATCCGCCTCCACCGGTGCCCCCTTCGGTCGGATCTGCATCCACCGGCACCCCCTCCTCCGGCGCGGCCCGACCGCCTCCTCCCTCCTCCGTGCCCCCTCACTTCCCGGCTGAGGTCGGATCCGGCGCCGCCTCTCTCCCCAGCCCCAGCCGGCGGCACATAGGGTGGATCTTTTTTTTTATTTTTTCTGTTCGAATGTAGTAGCGGGCTAATACTTTATTTAGCAATGATTTTATTTTCGCCATTAAGATTTTTCACTCGTAGTGACAATGACGTAGTGGCTGAAATTGATTCCGCCACTATGTCCACTTTTAGCCTGTCACTACTGGACATCATTGTAGTAGTGCTTCTTTTCCTAACCCAGTTGCATACTCCCATGTTCAATAGTGGCTTTTTTCTTTCTAATTTTTACATCAACGTAGAAGAAAAATAAAACATTTTAAATTTTATTTGTTACACTAAAGCATCTTATAATTATTAATTTTTTTAAAAAACATTAGTGACAAAATCCATAATTATGATGATTTACTAGTTTATGACGTTTCTAATTTGCCTTTGCGACAGACAAGAGTTCGTCATAATATAACAACGGTTTAGTTTGTGATGATTTTGGTTTTTTTTATGCATGTTATGAAATAGTTGTTACTAAATGGAATAAAACATGTAATAAAATGGATTGCTCTTCGATGTTTTTACTAAAATTCGCTTTATATTCATCGCATAAGTTCATATTTCTTGTAGTGATTGTACTAGTGCTGACCTCACAACAAGGAACCATCCGGACTATTAACTTTCTGTACACAAACTCAAACAGAAACTATACCCAATCACTGAACTTGTGCAGAAATCAGGATCACAAAGATTTTATTTTCGGGCGCAATGCAGTAAGCCAATAACCGAATATGGTAGTTTCCGAATTTCTCTCTCTGAATCCGGGATGCCCCATGAACTCACATTATAGAGCAGTAGCCGTTGGGGTTGTCGTTACTGAACATGTTCGGGTGCTGCGAGTAGTGATTGTAGTTGTAGGGAGCGGCAAGATGGGATGAGCCAGCTGCGTCGTGGTGACAGCAGCCCCCGGAGCTGCGGCCATGAGCATACGGCCAGTAGCCATACCCATATGACGGCGGCGGTACGGGGTCCGGCACGCCGGCAGTCACCGTGTGCAGGGGAACACCGATCGCCGTGAAATTTCCGGCGGCACGCCGGCAGTCACCGTGTGCAGGGGGGAACGGTGGGTGGCACATGCTGCTCGGGTCGCCGGCAGGCACCAGCGCCAGCTTGAATGGCATGTAGACGTACGGGTCAGGCGTTGCTTGGTTCACGCCCACCATGGTCGTTGGTGCCGCCTTTTCCTTCTTCAGCTCGACGCTGCTGCTGTGCCTCTGCTTGGCACTGCGACACTCAACGGCTGCGCTCTTGCTGTTGGCCTTCTTGTCCTGATCTTTCACGTCGTACTTCTCCAACCCGGCGTCTGCGGCAGCAGGCGTGACGGCCTCCAAGTTGCAGTTGAGCTGCTTCTGAAGCTGATCCAGCAACGAAGGGATGTCGACGGCGCCAGACCTGTCGGTCACCTTGAACTTGTCCTTGGTGGAGGCTCCTGCAAAAATTTTTTTGCATGACGAATGCATATATGCCAAGCATAGGGTTGTCCAAATTATTGCAGTTTAATTATCAAATGAGTTTAAAACTTTTTTTGAAAAACTCGGTACCATTACCTCTAATTCTGCGGATGGAGCGCTTGACGTTGTCGTCGTGTGGCACCCCGATCCTTAGCGTCTCCGTCTCTGTGTTGGCATCCTCGTTCTGGTGGTGCAGCTTCTTCTCGAGACGGGCAACGAGGATGCGATTGGAAACGCCGAGGTCAAGCAGGCAACCATCGATCTCGCGGTCCACCTGGGCAAACTCGTCAGACACACGCCCGCCGGCGATGTGGTATACGCCCGCCGGTGATGAGTCCTGGCAAGAGCGCACCAGACGAAGGGCGTGCCTGAGCGTCTCCTGCAGCCGGTCAAGAAGCCTCTGCGTCAACGTCGCTCCCGCGGCCGCTGGCTCCAGCTCCCGGAGGAGGTCGCCGATGCCCTGCACGCGCTTCGCGAGCTTCTGACACCGCTGCTTGTTCCGGCTGACCGTTGTCACGGCTGCCGCCATGTCCTGCGCGATCCGCACGATTGTGCTCACGCTGCTAAGAGGTTCCATATTACAACTTCGTGTTGCTTCTCCCCTCGAAGCTTTATGTTTCACACTCTTCGCCACTATAAATAGCCTACCACAAAGTCAGGTCTTCTTCCATAAGCTTCCCTCGCACGAAATAATTGCCCAGTGGCTAGATCTCGAAAACTGTTCTCAGATAAAAGAAAAGAAGGAACATGGTCATCAAATTTCCCTGCATCATCCGTTGTGGGGCCTCCAAGCTTCTTCATAGAAGTTGCTCAGTCGCGATCTATGTGGGAAATATGTTAAACTAGCTAGGCTTGTTCAACAAAACACGGCAACTGTCTTAGTCAAATGTTACGAGCCTGGTGCCGTGTTATAATTTAGTTACAGAATGCTGAACGTTCTCTGAATGAATAATCAAGCAAGTTGCAACAATGTATGCTTAATGTTCTCTGATTCAAGAAAATACCCAAATGCACTTGCAGAGTTTCGTGGTACTGCAGTTTCAGGTCCCACACGCATATGCTACCGTGTGGTACATTTCCACTATAGTCATCACGTAATTTCTCTGTATAATAAATACAGGATTTATTATTGAGACACCCCAATCCCCATGGTTTGTGGGAAGTACACATCGTCTGTACTTCATCAGCTATACGACTTCGTTTCAAGATATACTAAGATTATTTAATATGAAGGACCGCGTGAAATATGCTATGATCTTATCAGATAAGGCAACTTGGTGGTTAATTTACATGCTCCATATACTGCCGTCTGGAGATTGACATGCACCACACGCATTACAAATCAAAGGGGCATCACAAAATAGGAGTTTTACCATACATATTATCACTAGTAAACTGTCATATCTATTTATTACTCGTAATTATATGTTATACCATTAGGAAATACTGATTGTATAACTAATAACTACTGCTTATACAATTAGTAATTATTGATGTCTCGTCGCAAAATTGCTAACCATTGTACTAGGCCAACCAAGAAACTACAAGATATTCATAATAGATCCGGATACTTGTGGCATATTTTTAAGTGGACGACAACTTGAATGAAACTATTCTACTTCTGCTTGAATATGGAGAAACCGATTAAATTGCCAAGGTTGCAATTAGACAATCCCCATGGTAAGAGGGAAGTATCCCACGTGTACTCCACCGACTCCAACCCTTAGTGCGAAGGTATAAAAATCAAGGGGCACATGTATAAGAATGCAGTAATGTATGTTTGTGTCAAATTTTATGTTATAATATATTTTGTATATTGAGATAAGCAATTATTAATAGTCATGCTTTTAGCTATAGTGTTACATGGACAAAAGTCATTATTTCTCAGTGTTTGAGAGACAAAATAGACTGTTATGATGTCTTCAAGACAAAACCATGTTTTCTGAGGACAGTATCGACAAAAAAATTGTTCTCTCGTAATAAGCAAGTTGCAACAAAGTAGTATGCTTAATGTTCTCTGAATAAACGAGATCCTTTTTCAATTGCAGAGTTTCGTGCCACTACAGTTTTAGGTCCCACACGCATTTGATGTTATGTCGGACAGTTGCAACTACCGTCATCTCGTAATTTCAGTGTAATAAAGGATATATTATAAACATTCCCCAATCCCGGTGGTTTGTGGGAAGTATAACCCGTCTGTACTTCGTCAACTCCATATACGACTTTATTGCGAGATATTAAGACAAACGAATGTACTACAGGTATTAAGAACCGCGTGGAGTATGCTATCATCTTATCAGGTAAGGCAAATTGCTGGCTAAGTTACATGCTCCATATACTGCCATATGGGCATTGACATACGCCACACACATTATGAATCAAGGGGTATCACAAAATTGTTGACAATTATGCCAGGCAAATAAAAAAGTTGCAAGGCATTCTTTATAGATCCGACACTCATTGGCGATTTTTAAGCAGGTGGTAGTTTCAATGAAACTGTATCACCTTGAGTCTGAAGCAACCAATTAAATTGTCTACGGTTGCAATTAAAGATTCCCCAGGGTTGGAGGAAAGCATCCCGCATGTATACACCTTCGACAAAGGCCGGTCAATTATAGTTGTGCAGGAGTGCAAAAACCATGTGATAACCCATGCGTCGCAGGAAGGTTTTAAGGATAAATTGAGTTAATGCTTTCTATCCATGGACAAAGGCCGGTCAATTAGTTGTGCAGGAGACAAAATAGAGAGTTACAGTGTCTCATAAAGAAAACCATGTTTTTTTAATGTTGCATGGACATGTATAAAAAAAACATGTCTTGCCCGCCCGGGTTCGACCCGTGAGCGCGCACCTTCGGGAGCAGGCCAGGCCTGAGACTTTATGGCTCCTCGCGTATGCTCCCAGCACATGGTGCTGATGGGTCCTTTGGATGGCCACCTCGTGAAAAAAACAACTACTATGGCTGAAGTAATATATTGTGAAAAAAATAGTATAAAGATTACATTCAGTTGGACCCTCTGCATATTAACTGAAGAATAAAAATACAGTGATCAGGCAAGTATATATAAGCTTTCAATCTTTTGTTGGACCTTCGTTATTGCGCTGAAGTGTCTTTCTTGAATTACTTCAAGAATTGGAAAAAATTGATAGAACTCAATCAGTGGACACATGTAGCAGCAGTGGCATAGTAAATGGTAAAAAAAAATTACATGCAAAAATTGTAAGGTAGTTACAGAGTTTCTTGGTACTGCAGTTTCAGGTCCCACACGTAACTGCTGCCATGTGGGACATAGTGCCACTATAGTCATCACGTAATTTTGATATAACAGGATTCATTATAACCACTCCACAATCCCCGTGGTTTCTGGGAGGTATACCATATCTCTACTTCATCGGCTCCATATATGACTTTATTTCGAGACGTTAAGATTAATTAGTCTGAAGGTATCAAGAAACGCGTGGAGTATGCTATCATCTTATCAGGCAACTTGCTGGCTAAATTACATGCTCCATATACTCTGCCATCTGGACATTGACATGCACCACGCGCATTATGAGTCGAGGTATCACAAAATTGCTGACTGTTGTGCCAGGCGAAACAAACAAATAACAAGATATTCTTCAGGGATTAAAGCGGATCCCATAATGTCTTTATCAAATCCTAATCTTTAATTATTTGTTGGATTCGGGACGGAGCGGATAATACACGGATGCGGATACGAATACAGATTTTTTCGGTTGTCGGAGATGGTACGGATTCGGACCGGAGGCGGATCAGAAGTGGAATTTTGTCGGATAATGCGTCTTATGTATCTAACCATAGAAAAATACATGTTGATTGATAATTTATGTAATAAATTTATAAACATATGCAACTATAATATAACATAGTATAAAAAGTTGATTGAAGCAACTAAACAAATAGCAAAGCATATTATACAACTCAATTATTTTTAGTCGGTATCATAAATATTACGTGTTTTTAATTATTAGCGGATAATCCTATTATAAGCTTCAAATAATCCACTTGTACTTATCGGATAATCTGTATCCATCGAATTTTGTCAATACCGTAACCTATATATCCTACATCCGCATGTCATCGGATTCGGATTATTCATATCCGCTAAAAAATCTCAAATGCTTCCCCACATCCTCTAAAACTCGGATTCGAATCGGATCGGAGTCGGAAATTATCCACACCGCTTTCACCCCTAATATTCTTAATATATCCACTTGTGGTGTTTTTTTAAGCGGGCGGCAACCTAATGAAACTATAGCACCTTGAAGTCTTGAACCTGAAGCAATAATTTAAATTTCCTCGGGTTGCAATTAAATATTTCCAAAATGCATTTCTTAAGGCATTTGATTACTTTGGTGTTCAGGATCACATCTATGAGAAAATTGGGAAGATGAAGAACGTGGCCAAGTGAGGTTTATCTGCAATAACAGGCTTAGAAAAGAGTTGAATGTTTTGTTTCACCCGTTTGAGTAAACTCTTGAAACTGTTAACAAGCTCCATGACTGTTATGATCCTAGCTCAATTGATATATTTTGCTATTTTTCAATGCCCGTGGCTTTAAGTCTTTTATGATTCATTATGGTTGTCTGCAATGATACATCAAAGAATAAACATCTTTGTACTACATGACACTCATAAAGAGAAGACCAAGAAATACAAGAGAGCTTCACAGTCTATACATTTTGAATTTAATACCAACCTAATTAATTGACATATTTTAACTTCTTATTTGTCTTGTTTTATATATTTTTGTCTACAAAAGTTTTTGAAACTATAATGCATGATTAGATTCCCCGATTTGCTTTGTATACAAAAGTCTTCTATATATCTTAGTTAAAATGATATGTCCTGCTATCTGATTTGCTTTGCGTACTGCAGGATTTTCCATCGGCAGCCTCACCACTGCAGGGCGTTGCAGAAGCGAATTCTTGTTGCCAGGAATCTAAAACAAGCTCCTTTCAAAAAAAAAAAAAGGAATCTAAAACAAGCGCCTCGACAGAGATACTACCAAACTAGTGGAGATTAGCTCCTGATTTTGTCCGATGAGGGAGTACAACCGAAAACAGAGAACTGAAAACAGAGGTGGCTGTTGCTCTGTTTTCTTATCTACTAGTAAGATTCATGAGTTGCGAGTTGTGGCTGTGGATGAAATCGAACGTCTTGTTTGATATATTTGTGCATAGTGTTATAGGATGCCCAGAAGTCTTCAATACCAAGAACTGGTATCACATTGAACTCAAATGACTTTCAGTCGGTACAGAAGGTAGAGAGATACCTGATACAACTGGCATCACAAACAACTCTTAACTTTTACTTCAAAAGGCCAAACATATACAATACAAAATCTCAGAACCAATAAAAAAAAAAGACCAAGACGAATTTATAAATTTTCAGATCGAAATTTTTCTTGTAACTCATGAAGCTAACAACAGAGTATGCTAGTTCCTGCTCTGTTCTGTATTGTGATGCTATGTACGCCGTGGCCTCACAAGATAGAGCAAGCATTGGGGTTCTCATCACTGAACATGTACTGGTACGACGAGTCGTGGTTGTTGTTGTAGGCAGCAGCAGGATCAGATGGGCCAGCTGCGTTGTGGTGGCAACAGCACCCGGTGCTGTGGCCATGAGCATTTGGCCAGTACCCATAAGTCGGCGGTGGCACCAGTTCCGGTACGTTGGCAGTGACCGTGTGCAGGGGAACACCATACGCCGCTGTGGCATTTGGGAAGGCCGTGGCCTTTTCTCCCTCGTCCCACACGCCGCCGCCCTTGGACACGTGCTCAGGCATCTTTGCCGTCTTTTTATCCTTGTCACCGTCCTTGATAGTGTTCTTGGCGTAGTAGGCACTTTCGTATTGGTTGGCGCTTGTATCCTTGAAATGGACATGGTGAGGGTTGAACTGCCGCTGGTCGTGGACAGGATAGCTGCCTGGCGGCGGGCCGTTGGGGTACGGCATAAAATCATGCGGTGCCGGCGCTTGGTAAGTGCTGCTGGTGTAGCCGGCCGGCACAAGCTCCACCTTGAACGGCAGGTAGATGTACTGGTCAGAAGCTTTTAGGTTCACGCCCGCCATGGTCATCGGTGGCCGCCATGGTAAGTGCTGCTCGACGCTGGTAACGTGATTATGCTTGTCACTGCGCCCCTCAACAGCACGCTTATGTTTGGCCTTCTTTTTGTGATATTTCATGTCGTACTTTTTCACGACCTCCACGTTGCGGTTGAGCTGCTCCTGAACCTCGTCCAGCAACGAAGAGATGTCGATGGCGCCGGACCTGATGGTTACCATGAACTTGTCCTTGGTGGAGGCAACAGCAGACACCCCCGTGACTCCTGCATTTTTTATTTTCACATCATGAGTAAAACTCGTATTGAATGGTTGGGTCAATAAATCACCGAAGTCGATCTTATCTTATCAATTTAATGAAATTTCGAATAATTGGGTGTCACAAACCTTGAATTGTGCGGATGGAGCGCTCGATTTGGTCGGCGTTGTCATCGCATTGCATCCCGATCCTCAGTGTCAGCGTCTCCGTGCTGGCTGCCTCATTCTGCTGGTGTAGTTGCTTCTCAAGGCTGGCAAATAGGATGAGGTTTGAGACGCTGAGGTCGAGGAGGCAACGATCGATGTCACGATCCACCTCGTCCAACTGTTCAGCCATACGCCCGCCAATGAAGAAGTTACACGGGCAGCTGCTGCTCTGCCATGAGCGCACAAGCCGAAGCGACTCGCTGAGCGTCTTTTGCAGCCTGCCAAGAAGCCTCTGTGTAGGTGCGTCCATCTTCTTGCCCGTGGCAACATTGTCCAGCTCCCGGAGTTGGTCACCAATGCCCTTGACGCGCTCGGCGAGCTTCTTGCACCGGCTGTTGTTCTTGCCAACAACTGCAAAAGCCGCCGCCAAGTCTTGTGTGATCCGCACGATGGTGTTCACGGTGCTCAGAGAATCCATTGCCAACTACTTTTTGCTTTTTTCTCAAAAGTGTATGTTTGGGATTATATAGCCATTAGAAAGTCAAGGCTTCTTCTGGTACCTTCCCTCGTACGAAATAGTTGCCCCCTTACCCTGTGGTCCGAGGGCCACGAAAGCCAGCTTCCTTTCCATGAAACAAAAAGAGAGAAGGATGTCTTCCGTCAAATTTCCCTGCATCATCCGTTGTGACGCGTCCAAGCTTCATAGAAGTTGCTCAGTGGCATGTCGCACAAAAGACGGGAAATGTTCAAATGGTACGAGCCTGATATGCCGTGTTATACTACTTTATAGTCATTATTAGGTCTATCTTTGCATGCCATTTTAATACAACACATCATTTGTTTGTTTTGTTTCAAAGAAAAAAGATTGTAACCATGGATAAAGATAGAACATTGTAATTTATCAAGGAGTAAAAACCGAAAGTTCAATTTATATTGTATATTCGAACTAAATTTGTAAGGCAGCCACGCGTAAACAAAATTTGTAAGGCAACCACACGTCTACGCGTAATTTAGATGACTCAATGTTGTGGCAGATCAAAAGGCTGCTCCAGCGATCCAACCACTGAAACGAGTAGAGTTAGCTAAAGATAATCAAGCAAGTTGCAATAAAGTAAGCTATGTTCTCTGGATAAGATATTCCTAATACGGTTACATAGTTTCGTGGTACTGCAGTTCAGGCCCCACACGCACATACTTCCATCAGGATATTTGCAACTATGATCGGTATAATAATGTAAACAGCGTTATGAATTAAGGCATAATCATCCAGTGATATCATTGACTTTTGTGTAAGCAAACCAGAAACTAGGAGATTGCTTGCATATCTGAACGCTACCCACGGTGTGAGGGAACTTGATTTTGAAGCAACCGAGCAAGCAAGCTGCTTCGGATTGCAACTAAAGGTTTCCCCATGGTAAGGGAGTACCGCGCTGGTACTCCAACTCTATGTCCACAAGTAATTTCAGGAAGTGACGACTTCCTTTCAAGATATTGAATATGTTAATGTGAAGGTACCTAGAACAGTGTAAATTACACCTATCATCTTATGTATAAGGACTTTATGAAACATATATGGGTACAAATATGGATAAATGAAATCAAATGCAGCAAATTTGAGAAGTGGCTACGAGGACTACTTTGGCATCCTCAAAGTATCAAGGGCACAATTCGCACTGTTACATGCTGCAATGAAGAAAACAAGGAGCAAAAACAAGTTTCTATGCACAAGTTTGGAATTCAAACATTGATTTGAAATTTGTTCAAACTTAGTTTGAATAGGAAGGGCAAAACTTTGCATGTACACCTGCACTAATAAAAATTCATGTTCTTAATCTTTACACACAAATAGAATTTTAGAGAACAGTTTAAGAATGTATAAAACAGCTAACTATTTTAAATGAATCACTAAATGTTCAGATACTAGCTGAATTTAAAAATTAATTATTCCAAATCATTGGAGAAAAGTGGACTTTGGGCTCATAAAAAATAATTTTCAGTCATTCTTGAAGACCCCAATGTTTGGTTTGATTAAAAATGCACATTTTGGATTTTGCAAGAGAAGGCAGTTTAAATTTGGAATTTTGGAGACTCAGAATTCAAAATTTCCATAGTCTTCATATAGATTAGCCCTTTTCCGAATTCAGTAACATGCAAGTCTTATGGTCTCTCTCTCTCTCTTAAGTCCAGAAGGAGCAACCAGCCCATCAACAAGAATCGCTTCGTCACTGGGCCTGTCGTGTATGAGATTGCGAGTCGGGCGGATATATACGGAGAGAGAGAGAGAGAGAGAGAGAGAGAGAGAGAGAGAGGCTATAGATGGCCAAATGGGCCGTGCCTACTGGGCTGGCCCGAAGCACGATATTTTTGGCCCGGTCCAGGCATGGCACGGCCCGAGATGCCGGGTTGTGCTTGGGCCGGAGATCCGGCCCGGTGGGTGGCACGGGCACGGCCCGAAATGTTTTTTAAATACATTTTGTATTTTATACCTTCTCAATAAGGATTGAGTTGTCTAGTGGTAGAGTTGTAACTTTGATTTCAAAAGATCTTAGGTTCAAACCCCCACCTTGTCTTTCTTTTTTCCTTATTTTTCACCATTTACATATTTAATGGGCTGAAAAATCACTAATAGGCTATATGTTAATGGGTTTAACGGGTCAGCCCCGCATGAAATTGACTACATGTGCCGGGCCATGAGCTGACGGCTTGGCACGTGGGACAGCAAGGCACGGCCCGAAAAGACCCACGTGCCATGCCGACTCGAAAATAATCGTGCCAGGCCAGGCCGCCCGTTTGACCATCTATAAGAGAGGCTAAGAATTATTGTAACAAACAAATACTCGTTCTACTCTTCCTCCTGCAAGCAATACTATCGAGCTACTTTTTCCCCAATTCCGATCATGTCTCTTCCTGATCTCCTCAGTTGCTAACAATTATGTGTGCGGTGAGTGACTGACAGGTGGGGTTGGCTGAGTTGGAAATCCAGAAAACATCATTTCAGAACTTTATAAATATGGTTTTTGGGTATTATATTTTCTCAGAAAAGATCGGGATGGGGCCCACTTGAAGATCAATGGGCGAACAAACATTGAAGGAGAGATGCAGAGATAGACGCCAGCAGTTTGGAAGTAATTAAGTTCGGAAAGGGGTGGCTAGTTGTTAAGGAAACATAGGAAAAATCTATGTGACACCTCTGATGTCCACATTGCTGGAACAACACCTTAGGCACAACCCTAGCACAATTATGAACCTTCATTGCAAAGTTGAACTCAGTTTAAAATTATTCGAAATTAGGTCCAAAACAAATTGATGGTGATTTGAACTACAAGTCAAAATGTTGCAACACAACATGGGTCCAACAAAAATATATGTTGTATGGTGCATTAAAATAAAAACCTAGCCAAAATCCCAAAATTTTACTCAAACTGGAAACACCTCAAATAAATGCTTGAAATCACAAACACAAGCCTAATTTTAGGATTTTTAATTCGTATCTGATTCCATGACTTGAGTCAAACTTCATTTCTAAATAAAGTAGAAACCATGCTGAACACAATCATATTTTGTTTTTCTTTATTTCAGCCATAGAATATATTCTATTGAAAATGACAAAAGAGGCAATTTTGAAAACCAGCCAAAATTCAAAAAAAAGGGGCCCACCCATCAGCCCTGCTCCCTCTCCGCTTCATGCGCGAGCCACGCTCGCCAGGTATTGGAGAGCTGGCATTTGCCGCCGCGTGGCGCCCATACGCCGGCTCTCCAATACCTAATTCCACTTGTTAGAACTTGGTCAGTTATGTCCACCGTGCCAGACTGCTGCCAGAGCCAAGGTCGAACACAACGCTAGAAAAGAGATGGCAGAAAACAAGTAATTTTTGCGTAGCCGATTGAACCGCTTTTCCATACTCTATTTTGGTGCTTAAAATAAAAGGAAAATTTGTGTGAGAGACACTGAGAAATGATGGTTTTGTCCATAACACACTTATAATTGTATTTTTGTCTGAGACAAACTACGATTTTGGATACTCTCGTCTGTGGCACACTATTACTATTTAATAATTGTTTTTAACTTCTTTTTTATCTCAAATAAATATACATTGTTGCATTCTCTATTATTAAAAAAATATAGAGCTAATTTTTTTAATTGTTCACATGATTTGCTTATTATTTTAATATTTAATTTATCGAGCAAGCTATGCCAATAATAACAAAAAATATATCTATATTTTTTTATGATAGAAAATATAACAATGTATGTTTGTACAAAAATTGAAATATCAATGTATTTTATATATTAAGATAAAAAAGTTAAAAATAATTGTTAAACGGTAATAATGTGTCATAAACGAGAGCATCCAAAATCATAGTGTGTCTGAGATAAAAATACGATTGTGAGTGTGTTGTGGATAAAACCACTGTTTTTCAGTGTCTCTCCGAAAAAATTTCTTTAAAATAAAGGATACAAAGTTCACCATGATCCACTACAAAAGTTCATACCGCACTACTCGGACTCCACTATTATACGTCCCGCGTGAACAAGCACATGTCAAACTGTTACAACTTATTTGATGCTGTCCAACTCGTAGGGCAGAGCTCAACTGAAACCAAACACGAATCTTCATCCCTTAAAAGAGCGAGTTAAAACTTTATTTGGTTCACATAGCTAATTATCCCAAATTAACTTCTACAGTCATGGTCTAATCTAAGTGCACACCACTAATTATACATAAAAGAACCTTTTTTATAAATTTAATGAATAATAATTTATCTCAGATGACTACATCAAATCCGATGGACAGAAACAATCGGATCTCCCACCTCCACCCGCACGTATGTAGGCCCACGGAACGCGTAACCCCTACCGCACACACCTACGCGAGCCGCCTCCACGTCGCTCATCCTCTAGGGCAGTTTGTTGATGGACTCCCCTTCTGCCTCTACCCAGCGATGTGCGCCAGATCAACCACAATCGCCCCGGCAGGCTATCGATGTCGTGGGTGGTCGAGGACATCTTCGGTCTGGTTCTGAGGGCAGCGTTCGCATCGTTGCCCAGGGTGACATCTCAGGCCTGTTGTTCTTGGCGCTGCTATTTGGGTTGAATTCGTATATCACGCTCGCACAGCCTGGGCAGTTGAGCCGAACTCTAATCCAAACAAGGTACCATCCTGATCTGAAATTCTTCTGTTGCGCATGGTAGGAATTGAGGCATACACCTTGTGGGCCAGATTCTACAGGGTTAGATGCTAATTAATTTCAATATGTTAATCAAGGACAAATCTGAATTAGTGTAAGGAAAAATCCTAGCGTTGTGCGGCATGATTTACTTAGATTACCTGACAGCGATGGAAGCAGCAGCAGCAGTAGGATTCGAACAACTTGATGATTATGGTCAATTGATGACAGAAGATTATGACGGATCTGGAAGGCTCAATTATTCCGCTGAATTGGTGTCAGAACGTGAGGAGTCTGCTGACCATGCGACAAAATTCTGATGCATCTAAAGATTCTAAAACATGTGAACGTGATGCCGAACAGATATCCGGGAGGATAGTGATCCATTTGAAAAGGTACAAACATATTTTTATGGTTGATATATTTATAGAACTGGGATATACCTAGGTGATAGTTATTTCCATGAAAACTTTATCTTACCATTTTTCATGTCTCCAATCTAAATATTGAAAACCAGAATTGCAATCCGACCTTGGGATTTTTTTCTCTATTCTCTTTACTATTGCCCCCTGCCCCTGAGCTCCAGCTGAATCATCTAATCATCAGTTAAACTAATATGCTCTTCTGTCTATAGAACCTCACACCATGGGTACACATAATCCTGAGATTTTTTTATCATGTTCCTATATTGTTTTTACCAGAACTGTTCTTAGAACCTCATGGCGTGAGTGCTAAGCAGACAAGTAACTTATGTAAGTTCAGAAGGTGCCCTGAATTGGTGACAGAAGGTGCGGCCGAGGAATCGTGAAAGAGTATATCCTGCTAGCCAACTTTGCTTGAAATCTCTACAAATAAACAATATTTATAGATGATCATTTAACTGTTTAATTTATATATATAATCATAATGTTAGCACGGACAATATACTAATTTAAATAAAGAATTTGAGAAGAACAGAGCAAATCATTACTCAACACTCTCCCTCAATGTGGCTCGAGTGTCAGGTCCACCCCTGTGCGTCGTGGCCTCACATGATAGAGCAAGCATTGAGGTTCTCGTCACTGAACACGTCCAGGTACGGCGAGTAGTCATTTAAGTGAACACGGTATTGAATTGCCGCTGGGCGTGGATGGGGTGGCTGCCTGTCCTAGGCACTGCCTCGGGGTTCTCGCCGCTGAACATGTACGAGTGCTGCGAGTAGTGATTGTAGCTGTAGGCAGGGACAGTATGAGATTGTCCAGCTGCGTTGTTTTTTTTTTTTTTTTTTTTTGATAATGAGAGACTTTATTAAACTCAGCGACAAGTTACAGTCTTCAGGGTAAAGATACCTCAGGATACAGAGTTTAATGCCTCAAGAATCGGGCATTGGTGAAGATGAGAAATATGGCTACAAGTAAAGTGGAAGCCAGAAAGATTTGCTCTAATAGCTTTCTGTGCCAAACCATGAGCAGCAGTGTTGCAACATCTGCTGATCTTATTGACTTCGTAGTCAATCTGTTGATTATTATTTTGGAACTCATACAACAATGGACGGAGTGTCCATTCTCCAGGGTCATGAGTGAAATCGTTCTTTCGTAGGATGGAGACCATTGTCTGGTTGTCTGTTAGGTAGTTGACATGTGCATTGGCAAGAGCTCTGTTGATTTTGGACGCCAGGAGGAGAGCCATGGCTTCGGCTTGAAGAGGGTTGTGAGCTTGCACCGTTGTCGCTTGGACTTCAATGGCCGGCACCATTGTCCAGCTGCGTTGTGCCCCTAGTAAGCGGTTGCGTTGAGGCGGTCGGCGTCGGGGTTGCGATCTTGACTCGGGCGGGAACTGGCGCTCTTGGACACCGATCTGGACGGCGTGATTTTGTAACATCTCTAAATTTTAATGCTAAATTAATTAAAGAAAATCTCTGCGAATTTTAATTTTTTTTGAATTTGTAATACGCTTTCATGATTTTAAAATTTTTCTTTTAAACAAATCATCACTAAATAATTAAACAAGAGAAATAGGATAAAAGAAATTTTTGAGTAATTTAAAAATAATCTTGTCAATATGGTTGTTTGTTTTGTTTATGTATTTATTTATTTTGTGTGCTACTCTTTTTAAAACTCCAAAGCCATTTAAAATCCTTCGAAATTCGTACCCAAAATCCTAGAGAAAAAAATTAAATCTTCCCATCTCCTTTCCTTGGGCCGAAACCACCTTTTCCCCCTCCCTCAGCCCAGTCCGTCCAGCCTCCTCCTCCCTCAAACAGCCCGGGCCGCTCCGCTTCCCCCTTCCCTCCTCTCTCCCTCCCTTCTTTCGCGCAGGCCGCCCCTCCTTTCGGCCCAAGTTCCGCACTTGGCCCCGCCGGCTGGCCTTCCCCCTCCTCTCCCCTTCTGGGCCGTGCGCCCATCCCCGGCCCAGTGCGCCCCTCCTCTCTCTCCTGGGCTGCACGCCACGCCAGCCCACCGAGACGTTGCCGTCTCTCCCATCGTTGTCTTCCTACAGAACAAGAGAAACGGACGACGCCGACGCGCCGTCTCCCAGCCTCACACCACCGCACACCTCGCCCCGGCCCCGCCTGGCCCCGCGCGCTCGTCCCAGCATCGTCGTCGGCACCTCCATCACCCGCGTCGCGCCGTCTCCCTGCCCCCCGACATGACCACACACTGTCCTGGCACCACACTGGCGCCATTGATGGCAGCCAAGCCCAACCGCCCTCTGGACGCCGCGTCACGTCGCCGAGCCACTGTCTGCGCCTCCGTCAAGAACTACCTGACGCCGTCACGACGGGACCTGTCGGCAGATGTCGCATAGCCATTAACGCCGCCGCATCGACCCTCCGCGCAGCGAGCCGTCGCCTCCGCCCACAGCGCAACCGTCGTCGCTTCGTCCCTGCACGGCGCCTCCACCTTCCCGCTTTAACGCGCGACGCCCCGCCCTCGCTACCCGACGCGCGCACGCGTTCCACGCGCGTGTACAGTGCCGCCATTGATGGCACCCAGAACTCAGCTCACCGACGCCTATAAAAACGGTCGCGCAGCGCTCTCCTCTTCGCACCGGCACCTTCCCCACGTCCTCATCTTCCCCGAGCTTCCCCAATTCCGAGCTTTCCCCTTCCACCAAGCTCCCGGCCATGGCTGCCTCCTCCCCAAAATCCAGCAGCTTTCCGTGGCCTCTCCCCAAGCTAACGCCTCAGACGGACGCGCGAGAAACCCACCACCCTTTCTCCCAACTCGTCGAGCCTCCTTCCCCTCTCCTGCCCTGAGACCGAGCTCCCCAGGCCCAGCTATGGCGCCTGGACAGAGAAAGAAAGAAAACATCCACTTGAGGAAGAAAAGAGATTTTGCATAAGAGCGGGTTCTTTTCCCAATTAAACTCACCTCTTCATATTAGTTATAGAATCTTGCACTTTAGCCCTCCCCCCTCCTATTTATTTCCACTCACCCCCTCTGGTGCACCACTGTTCATGGACCGAGTCCACCAACCCCAGTCCACCGAGCCATACACCCAGTCCACGAAATTCCCATACAAAAATAATTTCAGAAAATCCCAGAGATATGCCCTTTTACACATAAGTCCCTGACCTTCACTATAACTCTGTTTCAACCCAGATCTTTTACAGAAAGACCCCTAGAACTTTCTGTAATTATATTTTAGCCCCTCCACCTTTTACAATCAGACCCTAGACTTCTCTGTAATTACAGAAAGGTTCCTAGAACTTGAAAATCCCCTAGAACTTCCAGAACCCGTAACTTCTAAACCGTAATCCCGATTTGAGCGATTCTTACGTCCGCGGGTTCGTCTTAGTGAGTAGTACCCAGTGGTACTACCCGCAACATTACCCCAGACCACACAAAGCCATCACTAGCCCATAACTTTTCGACCGTAGCTCCGTTTCCGATGATTCTCGCGCCCACGTGATCGTCCCGACGTAAGGAACCTTTTGCCACCCACCATATTTCCATTTCCGCCACGATATCCCCCTTGCCTCCCTAATGCCATATCTTCACCGCCCGAACTCCGTTTCAACCGATTCTTCCACCGTCAGCCTTCTAAAGACCCGACCTACCTATAATCCCACTGGTGTACACCGAACCACCTCAAATAACCTATCTGGAGTTTTAATTAGAGTAATAATTGTTTCTTATTTATCATATTTTCTTCGCGGTAGCGTCACGTATCGTAGCACGCGGAGAACCTGAGGAGCCCGCTGCTGGAGATGAAGCCCAAAGGCCCAAGTCTCGAGACGGACTCCGAACCATTACGTGAAGCGACGTAAATCATGACGATTTAAGAATAGCATTACCAGACAAGCTCTAACATCCCCTAATCATATTGATCCTATCACAGTAATTTAGAAACTTACTTAGAGCCTATTCTATATTGCATGCTCTCTTGAGTGCTATTATTATGACTTGCTTACATGATTGTTACCTACTTGAGTATTGGTAACTCCGTTGTTGTTACCACAACACCTTCTTGTATGCCATACCCTACCACTCCGTAAGCTCCACAGACCCTGACATTAGATGCCTAATGTTCGGAGTGCTACTATGCTTAGAAGCGCTTAGGAACCCCGCGATGAGGTTCATCGCAACACCATACTACGTATTTTGAAAATGGGTGAAAACGTGTGTGGTGGTGTGCATATAAGTACGATGTGGATGGGTGATAAATCAACTGAGTGAAGGTGAAGTTGGGTGGGAGTGACTTGGTCGAGGGCGAGACTTCTTAGTACTGGTGCAGAGTACTTGGTGATGGTGTCTTCAGTGTAGATCCACCTGTCGTGGATGAGTGCTTGCCCGGCCGCTCAGCAACGATAGCGAGACCTCATCTTGGTGGTATTTCAGTACGACCATAGAACCTATATGGGCAGGACTAACGCAGATCCTGGGTAACGCAGCAAGGAAGTATCACCCGACGAAGTAGAAATGGACTCAGGGATTGGAGCGGTGATGTGATGATAAGTCCAGTACTTGGCAAAATTATTGGTCGTGTGCCTTTAATGTGATATGACTAAGTGTCATGGTGGTGGAATCCTTGAGCTTCGTGGTGGACTTGTGGGCGTGCCTGGGTAAAGTGGAAGTGTTATGGTTTTCCGAGGCTAAGAAGCACATAGCCTGTGGGTACAACGTATTAAGCTCTGCAGAGTTAACCCTAAATCATTCGGATGTCTGTTATCACTGGTCATGGCACACCAATCATTGGGCCCTCATTGATTAGCCACAAACCAATCTCCTTGATGTGTGAGTGGGTGATGTGATACCCGTGTTTTGGAAGTGCAAGGTTTGGATATGGAGATCCATTCCTTTTAAAACTATGGGAACTGGTGGGAATGGTTTATACCTCCTCCAGGGCCAACCTACTATAATATTGACAGGTCCCCTGTCTCCTTGATACCTACTCTTAGCAATCCCCGCGTGCTTAGTTGCTAGTGCAAATATTGAACCCCTGGCCTACATCATTGCTATAACCTCAATGTATGACTTTACCCTTGAGTAGTGTTAGTGCTTGCTGAGTACCTTATGTACTCACGGTTTGCTATTTGTAGTTTTTAGTGAATGAACTCCAAAGGAGTAATAGCGGTAGGGTTTCGTCGTGTGCTCAAGTTTGCCTGTGGATAGAAGTGATGTGATGAATTGAAGTGAACTAGTCTTCCGTGCCCAATTTCCGCTGCTTCGTCTGGA
Source organism: Eleusine indica (assembly GCA_030378355.1). Classification (NCBI taxonomy): domain Eukaryota; kingdom Viridiplantae; phylum Streptophyta; class Magnoliopsida; order Poales; family Poaceae; genus Eleusine; species Eleusine indica. The sequence goes on from CM059494.1 coordinate 57,427,588, forward strand.
TTGTAACTTAGCCATGTTTGGTAAGTTATCCATATTTTCTCATATTTTAGTATTGTATGAATTTGAGATAATCTGATTGTGCGTACCAACTACTGATCCAGGGATTGGTACAGGATGCATAGGATGCCCCGGAGAGTGGGGTGTCACAGATTTGTGCAGTTCGTTGTTTGAGAACTGCCGCCCCATGAGGTGCGCCTTGAGTTTCTTGACCTGTGGAGTTGCTATGGGATTGGCGTCTAGTGTCGGGCCGAGTGCATCCAGAAGGGTCGAGGCGGCCATGATGTTCTGTAGCGGGGTTCTATATACTTGCTCACCATCCATCTGTAAGGTGAGGTCCCCCATGTACAGACGTTATATAACCCTGGAACCACTCAGTCGCGTGGTTGAAGCAGAGGAGCAGTGGCCTCCGGGTCCTCGAAGGCCTCAGTCTCATTTCCGTCTCGTGGGTCGGTAGCTGTCGCTTCTCCTTTCGCTGTGGCGGCTCCCACAACCGTTGTTACTGTTGAGGCTGCTGCATGCTCGACCATGAGAACTTCACAATACTAATCCGAGCAAAAACTCTCAGAATCGCTCGACTCATCGATCATATCCAAGATTGAGTCATAATCGATGTTGACCGTGGCCACCAGCCGCGACACCAGAAATAGGTCAAGATCATCATCTGACTCTTGAATGTAAAGAGTCGGTAGATTGTGGGAAGTCACGATCGGTTCATCCGAGTTTGTCGACCGATCATTTGTGGGCAATGTTGAGGTGTTGTTCTGGAGAGTCGAGTAAACCCCGATCTGAAGGGCTAGAAACTCCGCCGCCGAGTTGCAGAGTATGAGTGGGTTTCGAGACGAAGATTCCATCTCTCGTCCAATTGGAAAAACCCCAACCGCGCCTAGATCGATTAGGGCTCTGGCGAGTGCCGGAGAGGTCATGGGGTCTTGCTTGATGAGGTTTCCATGGATCGGCGACGAAGCTGAAGGCGCTGAATCGGATCTGATCGCCGGGCTGAAACTTGACGTCGGAGAAAGTCATCGATTTCGATGAAGTGGAACTCAACGCGCCCCCTTCCTGGCGCACCAGCTATCGAGCTATATTCTCGATAGTAGTTCTCGGTATGCGTATACTCTAGAAGTCGATGGGCACAGTACCTAAGGATTATACTGGTTCGGGCTTTCATGAGGATAACAACTCTATGTCCTGTTTGGTGTTTGTATTGATGATGTCTCGCGTTAGGGTTGGTTTCACAAGGCGAGTTCTGATGATCAATCGAAGGACCCCTGCCCTCCTTATATATCCGAAGGGCAGGGTTGACATGATAAGTCTCCTAGTGGGTTACAACAAATTATATCTACTCCCTCCGGATTTTAATTGTTGATGCAGTTGATCTTTTTAACTACGTTTTACCATTCGTCTGATTCAAAATATTTGTTTGTAGGTTTTAATTAGTGATAAAATAAATTATAATGAAATATCTAATAATTTTTTAAATTTTTAAAATAAGATGAATGGTCAAATATAACTAAAAATATCAACTGTATCAATAATTTAAATCTGAAGGGAATATAATCTATATCTCTAATGTTAACTTGTCGCCTACTCAAAGCTATGATCCGAGTTGTAGTCTTCATGGGTTTTTATCTCTATAGCTTCTTTAATGGTCCCTGACTCACTCGGCAATATATCGAAGTGATGAGATATCCACAGTACAAATGTCCCACAGCTAAACATGTCTCCCTAGTTCTCATTGTTTGATCTGTTTCTCAAAAAAAAAAAAAAAAGTTCTCATTGTTTGATCTTAGTTGTTTATACAAATAATGCTCTAAGTTTCCAAGTACCTTACAACAGATTAGCCTCAACAAATTGAAATGTTTTTTTTGGGTGAATCGAAAAATTAAAAGGTTTTAAAATACACATTGCTGGAGTACAAAGTTACATCGGATAGCATACAAGAAGAATCATAAAAAAGGAGAACAATTTCATTAACACGTAACGGAAAGGGGAATGACAACTTTGTTCAGTGTCTGAAAGGATTTTTATGCACTGTCTGAGCCGTGAGCTCTCATGATAGAGCCATAAGCGTTGGGGTTCTCATCGCTGAAGATGCTGGTGGCATCTGCATCCCATGGGCTACTTGCGTTGCGGTGGTGTAGTTGTAGGCAGGGGCAGGGGCAGGGGCAGTATGAGATGGGCCAGCTGTGTTGTGCGCGTAGGAGCCCCCAGCGCTGTGGCGTAGTTGCATCTTAAGGCGAGCAATGCCGAGCTCGATGTTGTCGTTGCGGTGGTGTAGTTATTACTTCTCAAGGCAGGCAATGCGGCGCTCGTAGTGGTGGTGCAGTTGCTTCTTAAGGTGGACAATGCGCTCGATGTTGTCGTTGTGGCGGTGTAGTTGCTTCTCAAGGCGGGCAATGCGGCGCTCGACGAACTGTTCGGCCATACGCCCGGCGGTGAAGAAGTTGCACGGGCAGCTGCTGCACTGCCATGAGCGCACGAACCCAAGCGACTCGCTGAGCGTCTTCTGCAGCCTGCCAACAAGAAGACTCTGTGTAGGTGCGTCAATCTTCATGCCCGCGGTTACTGCGTCCAGCTCCCGGAGGTGGTCATCTATGCGCTCCACGCGCTCGGCGAGTCTTGTGCGGTTCTTGCCCACAACTGCAAGAGCCGCCGCCAAGTCTTGTGCGATCCGCACGATGGTGTTCGCGCTGCTCAGAGATTCCACTGCGAACTTCTTTTGGCTTCTATCAAAAGTAGATGTTTGGCACTATCTGCATGTCCAGAACGCTCTTATATATTTACCGCAGTTTGCTGCGTAAGGAAGTCAACTGTAGATGTTTGCCGCGCCTGTGAAGACCGAGCCGCGCTTTGCAAGTTTTCGTTTTTTTGGGGGATAATTCTTCGCAGCCGCGGCAGAGAATCACGTTGCAAGAAGAAGGCTCATCATTAGCGTGTACTCATGATGCGACTTTTTCCAGTTGGGCGCAGCGACGCCGCTGGAGACGGATACAAGGCCTGACTAATTCTGAACGACAACGAAATTCGTTTTCAACTCCAGAACGAGTGGACACCAGCCTTGTACAGAAACATTTAAATTTCCATCCTACAACAAATACAGAAAAAGGATTTTACTGTTTCCTTACTTAGTTGGACTTCCTCTCACGGTCTTCGTTGCGCAACTAAAACGAGCCGTTGTTGACACTTTCTTTGCAATAGCCAATGCAATTGTTCGATTTGGCAGAAATTGTAATTCAAACAAACCAAAAAATGGCTTTGATTAATAAATGCGAAGCTACTAATGACAGCTGTAGAATTTTTATTGATGTCAGGAAAAATTTAAATTGAAAGTGAAAACGATTTGAAATGTATACCCGGACATTTTCAAATAATGAACGGAATAAATTAAAATGGTTGCTGGAACAATACCACGCAACTGCCTAACAATTTCAAATATGTACCCTTTCTATTGGAATTTGCAGCATAAAATTTGACTAAACAAATAAAAACTAAACTTGGAAAAGTAAAATTTATAATTTAAAAGTCTGCACCCAAGTGCATACTCCCTTCGTTCCAAAATTATTGTTGTCATTGACTTTTTTCGTTAACTTTGACCATTCGTCTTATTAAAAATATTTATTCATATAGAAAAAGTTATAAGTTATATTTAAATTTTATCTAATAATAAAACAAATCATGAGAAAATACATGATATTTTTTGAATAAAACGAATATTCAAAGATAGTAAAAAAAGTTAATGACAACAACAATTTTGTAACGGAGGGAGTATTTCTTGTCTTTAATGCATTTATTTTGAAACTTTCAAACCTATTCAAATTTGATAGGTACTTCTCAATCCCTCTACTCGTACTGTCGCTAACCATACTACAATAGTATCTACGACCCGGCTAAGTGTCTTACGTCTACTTGTACGAATGATCAAGTGAGACTAATCACCACGATAACATCAAGCTCCACAGCCACAGACACTTAACAGTATCCCTATTGGTAAACATGTGTAGTATTATAAGCACACATGCAATTAGAAGCAACCACCATAGTGAAAGACACAATCATCATCAAATTCGTAACTTATAACCACAAGCTTAGTATCTCTATCTCTACAATCTAATAATTTAGATACGGTCGTCCACTTCATGTCCACAAAAGTTAGAGGTTGAATCCAAGTTGGTTTCACAACTTCCATATTGACCACCAACTTTAAAAACTCATAACTCCCACGTCCGAAGTTCAAATGAGACAAACTCGCACTATATCTCGTATCTCTAGAAACATTCTACAACTTTGGTATTCAATGTATCGACAGATTCGGTCGTATTAGTGTCCAAATGTTCGATACAAAAAATATATATTTTGATTTGGACTGCTCTGCGCAGGTCTCCTTACGAGGCTCATATTTTATAGTTCCGGAGTCCAAATAATATGATGCATATATGTTTCAGAAAGCTATCAACAAGATCTACAACTTTCTTAGTCAAACTTTTTCCATTAGAGCAAGACTTGAAGTTCAAAACCGTATCATAATGCAGTGTTGTTTCTTATCTGTGTAAATTGATCTTCCCTTCAGGATTAACCTTCTAGAAATCCTTAGCCATTGGACTACAATCTTGGGCTTGCATATTGGGGTTCATGGATATCAGTGATGTCTTTTAAGTGTTGTGGCCTTGTGGGTTGCCCTCTTTTCATGGGAACTCAGGCTTCATATCCCTAGTTCTCATCTTTGAGCCTTTTAGTGTCATTTCACCTAATTCTACAACATAACACTCAAACAACATTACATGTGTAAATCGTTAATATTAGAGGTAAAAAACATATTTATAATAAGAATATGGTGGAAAATAGTTACTTTTGACATATAAAATGATACGCTAAGAAGCACCGACAGTAATACAAATATGATTCTTCATATAAAAAATATCAATAGTACTATTTATGTCTAACAATTATATTATATAAATAATTTTTTATTTAAATCATACATAGTGTTTTATTTTTCTTAAGTCCGTAACAACGCACGAGCACTTTGCTAGTAGGATATAAGTTAGATCAGTACCTCATCGACCATCCTTAACAATGATAATTTGTCCCAATAATTCAGACCAAAACTACTAGAGAGTTCTGGAACAGGGAAAAACTTCGATGGCTCTAAAATTGCCTAAAACTCCATGTCTGGCGGTTCCCTTTATCCATTCAGGAGGCTGTCAATTCTTTATATGGGTATAGGGTGGTCCCAAGTCAGTTCCGCGCCGATCGGTGGTGTCCCAGTGCATGTCGACACTAACTTTCCTTTTCGTGCACCAATTCCAAATGTCGTAACTCCTTTGTCTGATGTCCAAGTGTTGACACCAGAAATTTATCAATACATTCATGAAATCTATGATGGTGGGTGCATGCACACAGAGATGTTTAAGTCTTGAAACATTGATATTTTCGTAGGATATCAAGTCTATTTTCCTACTAATCAAACGGCACATTATTTGGATAGTTTAACAAAGAGTTATGGCAGTTTCAGTACGAGTTGCACAGGCTGTTATGGTGATATGCGAGTTTGGTTGAAGAATGGAAATACCACACTTACCCAACATTGATAAGGCATATCCATGGGTTTCCAAAGCACCAACTAGGTGGCTTCCTTTTCATGCTCTTCATTGGTTCAAGGCATTTAGGACACGGAGTTTGAATACAAGGAAACTTAAGATCAGATTCAGACTGATTTGGTGACAGCTTGACAGACCGGCAGTAAAAAGTCTATATCTCCCACATTTAGAATCCGTTTTGGACTTATGCATTGCAGGATTTTGTTTTTTGGGGAACGATTCTTTGCAGCCGCGGGAGAGAATCGTGTTGCAAGAAGAAGGCTCATGACTAGCGTGTACTCATGATGCGACTTTTTCCAGTTGGGCGTAGTGACGCCGTTGGAGACGGAGACAAGGCCTGACTAATTTTGTGAAAATTGTTTTCAACTCTAGAATGAGTGGACACGAGCCTTGTACAGCAACATTTAAATTTGCATCCTACAACAAATACAGAAAAAGGATTTTACTGTTTTCTTAGTTAGTTGGACTTCCTCTCACTGTCTTCGTTGTGCAACTAAAACGAGCCTCTACCACTCATTGCTCATGCTTGATGTTAACTCCTTCACCGTCTCTTGGAGCAAAGACTCCTTAAGAGGATTGGGAGAGGATACAGGAGTTGGTGATTTTTTTTTGATAGCGACAACTCAAGGATTTCCCATGATCTTATACAAGATTTTCCTCAAATTGGAAAGGGAGCTTTGATGGTTTAATTTCTTCTTCCTCCATTGCTCATGGTTGGGTTGAGGTCTCTCTAGATGAATCAATGGATAAGCAAGGATTTGACTTAGGTTTAACTAGTGGGGTGGTCTCAATGCTCGACAAAGCTTCCTCCTAAGGAGGCTATCTAGAGTCTGCTAAAAAAGAAGAGTTTTCTTGAATAAGGTCTAGGATAGCTCTTCCTACTACTGGCGTCTTCCGAACGAACAAACCTACGATGGTGACGTCGAGATATAGGGCAAACTCCTTGCTTAAACCTAGACAAAAGTGTTGCAACAACACGTAGTCGGGCAAAGACAAGTCAGAGCCGGAAGTGGTTAATAAGGAAAACCTGTCCCAAGTTGCACCTATGGATTCCTTCTCGCTTTCACAAAAGTCGAGAATCTCCATTCGTAGAGAGATGATACGTGATGTAGGATAGAACATGAGACAAAATTTATCTCAAAGTACTTTCCAATCACCATTCGTACTCCCAATGAAATGAGTGTACCATTGTTTCGCATTCTCCATGAGGGAAAAGGGAAACAATTTCCACTTGAGAGTGTCTTGAGTCATGCCTTTGATCGATAGGCATGAAAACAAATGCTCAAACTCTCACAAATGATAGATCGGGTTTTCGCTACTTAAACCCGAGAAGGATTGTTCCTAAACCATAGCTATAAAGCCAAGGAGGAGTTCAAAGCCATATGAATGAATTGGGTCCGCTGAAAGCGGTGGCTCAAAGAACTCGCCCTTTGGAGTAGAATGTTTTGAATTGTTGGTTGCTCCATTAGAGAAAAGAGATGAGAAATAAATAAAGTGAAAAAGAAAATATGAGGGCGAACTAGGTTTGAAGATCAAACAACAACCGTTCCCCGGCAACGACAAAAGAAAGCTTGTTGGGTATTTTAAAGACAACAGAATAAATCCGCAATCATACGGATAACAAAGTAGCTTTCACCGAGGAGTATTCCAAGGTATCGAATCTACAGGGAACGTGTGTGTCTAATCTTCTGTTCTAGTTCGACAAAGGACACCAAGATAGATGTGGCGAGAGGATTCCTAGCAAGTATCAGGTGCTAATCAAGGTAAGAGTACTACTAGGTTGCTTGCATTAGGCATCCGGTTTTCCCCTACATCCACACTACGATTGTTGGCATTTTATATGAGTGCAGATAAATCCGCAAGCGCATGGATACCATTGTAGCACTTCATCTCTGGAGTATTCCAAGGGTATCAAATTCACAGGGAACGTGTGTGTTAATCTTCTGTTCTAGTCGTCCAAGGACACCAAGATAATAATGGCTTTGGGTAGAGAGGATTCTAACTGGTAAAAGAGTCCTATTTAAAGTAAGTTTGACACTAAGTTGCTTGCATTGGGCATCTGGTTTTCCCCAACATCCATAGTGTGATTCCGGCCAAGAGCCTACTATGTAGCCAAACATGGCAGATTTCAAAGGTCAGATAGGGTTGTCACCACCTATTGCCTGCCTCGAGCAATCCATTGACAACGTGATAAACAAATGCAACATATGGCCTAGACACCACGTCTATGCTTTCTATTACTCCCTTAATCTCTACGTACAATGGGCCAAGACTAAGGTCTCTAACTAAATAGAGTGCTGAGCGAGCAAAGCAACTAAGTACTAAAACTTACTTAAAAAGGAAATTAATAACTAGAGAAAAATCACAAAGACTTACTTAATAAGGCAAGTATCCGTCGAGGTACAAGTGCGGAGAAGGGGTTGGACAGGCCCGAACCTCCTCTCCTGGACTCCTCACTCTCTCCCTATTTTCTAAATGCTTTGGCAGCGTTGAGCCTTTTGGAAATGAAGTACTAGACTATCTTGAAGTGTGCAGAGAGTGAGGCCATTCCCTTCCTTTTATAGCACCCAAAGGCGGTTCCTGAAGTCGGTAACTTCCACCTAACATGCACAACCGACCTTAGGGAGCCACCAGAAGATGATATGTGGAGGCCATGCACCAGGGGGGACCCACCTGTTCGGCCGAACAAGGGTGTTTGGCCGAACAGGGGTTGTGGGCCTAGGTACCCCCCTTGCTCTGAATCCCTGTTAGGTGGCCTCTTGTCCCTCCTGACACCGTAAGGTGTTGGGTTACGTCAGTTTTCTTCTGAAAGTGGGCCAGTGAATCCTTGTGCTTGGCTATGATTGGTCGAAAGTGTGTTTTCTCTCTTGATGATGTGGATTTTTCACTAATTTCATGAAATAATCACCTGCAGCAAATATTTACCAACACTTGTGCAATTTGTTAGTAATATACTCCTGCCACTATGTTGGTTGTTCATTTTATTGCTCTGATGCAGATAATTGGCGGTCTTATTTAGGTATTTAGTGACCGTCAACAACGATTCTGGCCAAGAGCCTATTGCGTAGCCAAACATGAAGGATTTCAAAGGACAGATAGGGTTATCACCACCTACTGCCTACCTCAAGCAATCCATAGACTACGCGATAAACAAAGGTAACCTACAGCCTAGACACCACGTCTATGCTTTCGATTACTCCCTTAATCTCTAACTATGTTGATATAAGACTAAGGTCTCTAATTAAATAGAGCGGTGAGCAAGGATAGCAACTAAGTATAAAACTTCTTAAAAGTAAACTTAAATACAAAGAAAGAAATCATGAAGACTTACTAAATATGGCAAGCATCCATTGAGGTATAGACATGGAGAAAAGGTGAATAGGCCCAGTCCTCCTCCAGACTTCCCCTCACTCTCTCACTATTTTCTAAATGCTTTGGCAGCATTGAGCCTTAAGGAAATGAAGCACTAAACTCTAATCTTGAAGTGTGTGGAGAGTGGAGGCAATCCCCTCCTTACATAGGGGCCCAAAGTCAGTAACTCCCACCCTAAGCACGAGAACCGACCTTGGAAAGGCAGTGGGAGCTTCCCGAGCAGGCCTGGGTCAAGTGGGCCCCAAAGATGTCCGGCCGAATATGGGTGTTCGGCCGAATATCAACCGGCCCCTTTCGGTCACAACTTTCCCTGGGACACGTAATTACTACTCCCATGTGCACCTCCATGTGTTAGGCCTTCTGGTATGTTGGTTTGCTCTGTTTACGGGCCCGTGGATCCTTGTGTTGTGTTCTAATTGGCCGGAAGTGTCCTTTCTCCTATGATGACATGGATTTTACCTCAATTATGTGGGTAAATCACCTGCAAGCAAATATTCACCAACCCTTATGGAATTCATTAGTAATAAACTCCTACCACTTTGTCGGTTGTTTACTTTTATAGTTTTATGCAGGTATTCAACGGTCAAATTTGGTACTTAGTGTCCGTCAACAATGAAATACTTACTTCATAGCTCTCAAATGGAGCTCTCTCTGGTTGTGTCCCCGTGTGAGTCATCTTGTTGTAGTCATTAACAATCTCTTCATCCCTCCCGGAGTCTGATTGCTCAGCAAGGTACATCGGGTTTAGAGCTGGCCTCAGCTTCAAACTGTTGCTCTGGTGAAGCCAGTGTAGGTAATCCTTGTAAGGGTCAGCACGATGGTGTGGTCTGCTCCATGGAAAGGCGTTCCTCTGCTGTCGATCCTCCCAGATAATCAGGCATGGAGCATGCTTTGTTGCCCAGTCAACCGCTCCCTTGTCTGATCATCTATCCACCCTACAAGAAAGTCAACATTGTATGAAATTCAGATGACACTTGTGCAAATTCACATGACACTTACTTGTGAACATTCACATGACACTTACTTGTGCAAATTTTGGTTGGTGTTGGTATGTGCAACGTCAACCGGTTGTAAATGCCCAAACTGGCACATCACTCATTGAGGCACGTGCCACTCCATAGCGCAGAAGAAAATCAGAGGCAACTCAGCCCTCTAAAGGTTCATGTCATGAAAGCACATCGGACTACGCCTCAAGTTTGTCACCTCCATTCGCTCATACGGTGTCCATGTGACATGAAACATGGATGGAAATAGTTTATTAACTGCAATATCATTGAAAGAAATAACAACACTACAAACATATGGTTATCTGGCTTGTTGTGATGACATTAAGAGTATTTGTGTACTCATGGTACCTTCGGTCAACATTCCCCACAACGTTGACACAGTTGTGGTAGAGGTACGCAACTGTGGGTCAAGAGCCTTCATTCTCATGTGGCCAAGGCTACAACAATATATATAAGCACAACATATACATCGACAAACATTGCAAACGACACTCCGGTCTAGCAGGAAGAAACCTTTCCCACATCCACACCTGAAGCAGGTAAGCGCATCCACCAAGGTTGGCATGGCTATCGTCTTCCGGGAGGCGTGACACAGCTATCGATGCAAGTAGGCAAGGACAGCAGAGCCCTAGCTGTACAAGCCTATCTCGTTCTAGGGCTTCATAATATATGGCAACATGATCCACGAGATGGTGTTTCCACTAGAATCCATGAACAGGCATCCGCTAACCAAGTGCTACAACCATGCCCTGCATGCTACCGCCACAATCTCCTTGGGTAATCAGTATCATTATCAATAGTGAAGTTCTCCGTCAACCAGGCTGAGCTGACTCCAGTAGGCTTTGTGTCACGGTGATCTGCCTCTTGCTTCAGTGGTCTCAGGCCTAGCCAGTCCTCCACAATGTCACGCCATCCCTTAGGCTAAGTCCAGTCACACAAAGCAGGTCCATCTATGGGCAGGGCCAGAATCACGGCCACATCCTGCAAAGTTAGTGTCACCTTACCACATGGTAGGAGAAAAGTGGGTGTCTCTAGCCTCCACCGATCCATGAGTACTGCTAGAGCGGGACTGTTGAAGAAGGGTTAGTTGAAGCTGACCAAGCATGCGAAAGGCAATAAACCGGCACGACTGAGGTAAGGCACGAAGCGATCATCCACACCATAGGAGAGTGCATGCGAATCTTCAGTAGCGTAAGGACCTGAAAAACACGTCAGCATCAATTATACTACATAAACATCCTCCATCATGTAGTTACAAAGAAAGCAAAAAATGTGGAATTATCACTCACCCTATCGTCATCGACCATGAAGTGTGCCCGATGCTTGTTGTCGTAGTTTGTGTCAAGGAGTGGGAAGTGTGGGTGGGAGGCCATCTCCCTTCAACAAGATAAATAAAGATAAGAACAAATGATATCAATATGTAAGTACATAAAAAATGTTATAAAGAAACTATAAAAATAAACATAAAAACAAATGAAATAATTACCTCACGACTAGAACTAGAAACGTACCCCCGTCTAACCTTATGTTTCGGTTTCGGTTTTGGTTTGTTCTATGGACCCAAAACGTGTTGACCAACTTTGTGTCCTTCTTGGTTGCATATGGAACAACAATGTTTGATAGAGTTCTCATTAAAGTCACCCGCTCCATACATATCAGTGCCATATCCCTTGCTCATGTCATCAAGCTCGTTTCTCAAATGTTATGTCGTCCTTCTCCTTTGTTGGTCCTTCAAAAGTTTTACATCGAGAATATAATCCTCTCTGGTATATTCTGGCCATTGTGTCGAGTCCAAACAAGGTTCAAATGTGGGCTTCCAACATCTTAAAGCCGATTGTTTTGTGTAGAACGGGCTCAAGTAACCTGGAGTCTCGTAACTCAAAGCTCGAATGTGACATGTTGTCATTACATGTGAGCATGGAACATGAGGCAGTTGAGGGGTCATGCACATGCACGATACATTGTTTCCTACCTCCACCCTATACACCCTTCCACTGGACCTCTCACCCCTAATGCCAGTACGACTAACTGATCTAACATCATACACCAACTCTCGTGGGTTGAAAAGACGTGCATCTTGATTCTTCGAAATATTTCCTTGCTCAGTTAATTGCTTACTCACAGCAGCTCCCCAACGGTCACCCTTGTCTAAACTTGCTTTTGCCTTTAACCACTGATTTACAAAGTAGTAATTGCACTTGTGAAATGTGAACTGAACGATGGCTGATACAGGCATCCCTCAAATTCCCTTTAAGACGTAATTGAACACCTTTGTAATGTTGGTAGTCCTTGTACCATATCCAAAGCCTCCCTCATCAAAAGCCAATTCCCACTTACTCTTCTCCTCCATGTGCTCTTCCAACCACTCCTTAGTCCACCATTCATAATCTTCTTCAATTCCTCTATTCTAGAGTTGAATTTGCTCTCCTCCATAGTTTTGCACGCAAGTTTAAGACCATTTACAATCTCTTTGTTTTTTTGTCTCCTCCAAACATTTGCAGCGAAGTGGCGCATGCACCACCTATGCACAAGAGGAGGATAACCTTCTAAGTCCTCTCTACTATTATTTATTAGCCCTTGATGTCGATCCGAGATCATGCAAATCTGCCTCCTTGCACCAAACACATGTCGCTGAACATGGGTGATAAACCATGACCAACTCGAGTTGTTCTCACCTTAAGTGATTGCAAATGTAATAGGAATTAGCTGATCCTCCGTGTCAATGCTGACAACAACCATTAAAGTGCCCTTGTGAAAGTTGCCTAGAGGGCGGGGGGGGGGGGGGGGGGGGGGGGTGAATAGGCAAATACTCATGGGAATCACTAATTAAAATAATTAGTTCAGACAGAGGCCGGACTAAGACGTAAGTGTTGGGGTCCTAGTCCGGGCTGGCGTCTTAGTCTGCTAGGGTTAGCGTCTAAGTCCGGGTCCTGCACATGACAGAATGTAGAACAAGCTCTAGATCGAAATCTATGGAACAACAAATATACCAGAAGCTAGAGACAAGTAATGACAAGTACTAGGAAGCTTAAAACGGTACAGGAAAGCTAGTGAACAAGCTACACAAGTAATTTAAGTGAGACACAATAACATGGCAAAGATAGTGAATATGAACAACAAGAACAAGAACAAGCACACAAGACACAAGGATTTGTTCACCGAAGTTCAGTCCCACAAAGGAACCTACGTCTCCGTTGAGGAGTCCATAAAGGACCGGGTTGCTCTCGACCCTAGAACCTCTTCCAAGCAACCACAAAAAGTCAAGCTCGGTTTTCCACTATTAATCCATTGTAAGGAGGGAAATACAAACTTCACGGGTCTTCAACCACAAGCTTGGGAGCCCTGGGCGACGCCTAACCGTCTAGGAGATGAATCCCCAAGAGTAACAAACACAAGCAATACCAATGGTGAAGAGAAACTGAAGTGTTCCAATGCAATATGAGGTGGCTCACTCAAATCCTCACTAATCTCCTTTCAATCCCTCAAGAATCGAAGTAGCAATCTTGGGGGAGAGTTGGAGAAGCTCAAGAGTGCTCATATGTGTTTTTCAGCTTTTGGAGTCGCCAACCGAGCAATGGGGACGAAAGGGTGTATTTATAGGAGGGGAGAAGAAAAGAGCCGTTCAGGGGTGTCAGACCCGGCCTAGTCCGGTATCGGGGCCCGGACTAGTTCGGCCCTGCAGTTCAAAAATAACACAGACACACAACCCATCCCCAAAAATGGCTAAGTGTTAGTGACCCGGACTAGTCTGGAAATACCCGACCTAGTCCGGATTAACCAGCTCCCCGAAGAAAACACTTTCTGGAATGACCCTGACTCATCCTAGTCCGGCCAAAACCGGCTTAGTCCAGATGGGTCATCAACCCGGCTTAGTCCAGGACTAGCCGGCCTAGTCCGGATCAACCCAAGTCCAGACCAAAACATTCCCGGGTTAGCTCTGAGCCCGCTTAGTCCGGCTGAAGCCGTTCTAGTCCGGACTCCTCTGGTTCCCTGCCTAGTCCGAACTTGGCGTCTTAGTCTGGCTAAGTCGACTCCAGAACCAAATTGGTTCTGTTTTGACTCATGTTGGCCTAGTTCGCCCATTTCCGGACTAGTTCGGTCCCAGAGTGGAGATAGGAAATTTAGGCTTTGAGAATGCAATATGATGTTAGAAATTTGAGCACTTGGTCAATTTCACCACTTTCTTTGTTGTGTCCCGCTTGATAGTACGGTATACCTATGACTCAAAAAGTAAGGATAAAAACTAGGAGTCATCGGTTTAGTACGGTATACCTTATGTCTGATGCTCGTCTTCACCATCCAAATCGGATGACGAGAGAACATCATGTTCAATATTCCTTTCCTCCTCCAACTCACATTTCTCTTCTTCGAACGTGTCATTAGGAAAATCATTCCTAACCAAAGCTAACTCCAACATGTTTGTACCTTCAACTCGCGTGTTCTCCAAAACCTCTGGCACATTCAAGGTTGCTTCTTGAGTCAATATCTCAATAGCCTCATCTACGTGTGAAAAAATGTTTGGTTCCATGGGAAGGTTACCACCTATCATTTACATCCACACTATCTAGGACGTCCACTATCACCTCAGCACATTTTACCTGAGCATCCTTCAAACTATCCTTGTACAGATTCCAATCCGTCTCACCACCCAATTTCATAACCTCATAATATGCTCGACCACCATCACCGGCATCGAAACTACCATGTAATCTGACTGACACACACCTATCCTTGATTGAACGAGCACGATCCAATACCTCACTAAAAGTAGGTGGTTTTCTCAAATGTGCACACTTCTTCAGATATATTGACAATCTCCCCATTTTTGCAAATTCTACCTCCGTGAAACAAACGAACTATTGTATTCATCTACAACAAACAAAGCAAATCCATCGTGTTATATACATAATACTAACAAAAAACCTTATCCATGTCTACACTAATACAACTAAATCAACCAACACATGCAACCCAGCCTACACGTTAATAAAACATTACATCCAATCTATCTAGCGATTCCGAACATCCGATTAATCCTCACTCGACTAAAAACTCAAGCCACACTATAGCAAAAGCATTATATACCCTAACTACCTCCAACACTACAACGACCATGAAAATCAAATCCACATGGAGGGAATGGTGGAGTTATCTTGAAGGAGGGTCCCCCCATGAAATCCAAGAATATGGGCGGTGGGGGAGGCCGTATGCGACGGTGCACCGAAGAGGTGGCGACGTCCACGGTGTTGAAGGGAAAAGAAAGGAGGAGGGAGAAGAAAGAAGGGTTGGGCGCCCGATTTACATCCGACAATTTACGCCAATCTATTTGGCGTGATTGAGGGAAATAGATGGGCATGATTGGGTCAGCCCCCGGTCGTCGCCGGGTCCAACGTGGCAAGCGAGGATGATGTGGCACCCAGTCACGCCATATCACCTGGCGTGATTTAAAGACGTTTCGCGCCAATTAGGATAACATGAATTAAACGTCTAGATTCTGAAATAATATTTTTTGACAGTTTTTTATTATATATTTAGATTTAAAATGATTTTTATTATTAAAAAAACCTCTCGCATGTGGGCGGCTGAAATGCGCCACACCGGTCTTTTTTTCACTCCATACTGAGCTAACCTACCACGCATCCAGCAGAATATAAAAAAATGATTGTGCACCTATTTATCAGCGATAAAAAAAGTTACATGAAAAGAAATTAACCGCTGCATTCCTTTTTCCGTCACTCCTAATCCTCACCTGCTAAAAGAACACCTAACAACTCAACTTCGGCTAAGAACATATAAGAGCCATGGTCTTGAGCCAGATGTTGTTATACACTAACAACGCGCGCTGAGTAAAGATGTCTACTACCAGCAGCAGGAGCTGTGGAGAGGCATTTTCCATGAAGGTTATTGTCATCTGTATCCTTCTGCTAACCCTGCTGGGGCTTGTTTCGCTTGCACCACCTTCATCACTTGCAAGCTCAAAGAGCGGTCGAAAAACTCGGTACATTCTTATATGCGGTAACATGCTACTGAAACTATGAAGCACTGCAATTAATTTCTCTCTCCTTCAAGCTTCTAAGATGCCTTCTGCTACTATTAAAGTTTGATTCTTCCTGAAACATTTTTTTTCACCTTCCAATGTTCCTTTTTTTAATAAGTCTATGAAAATGCATCCTCTATTAAACCACATGTTAGAACTATTACAAGATGAGACAAAATTGACAGGTTGCTGCAGTGTGGCCTGCTGCCACTGCAACATTCACAAGTTCCCACCGGTTTGTGAGAAATGCTGCAAATGATATGAAGGCCGGCAACGAACGTGGCAAGGAAAATAATTTTTCAAAAATATACTTGCTGGAAAGCAGGGGCATGTATCCTCAGCGTTTTCTGATTTTGTTATTAAGTGTCTTGTATAAAGATGAGACCCAAATGAAATTATTTTATTCTCCAGTTATTTCTGTTTGTCATCTTGAACCAACAACTCTGAATTTTGACAATAGTAGAGCCACCCATAGTCGCCCCTGATCAGTAACCCTGTTAAGTAAATATTACTTTCAAGCTCAATACAAGTTATGCTGATTTAACTTCAATTTTCTTTGGAAAATAGTCAATTTCAACTTGATTGGTTGAACAGTCGTAAAGAAAACAAGAAGTTGAAAAACGATGTTATCCCCTGCATTTGTTTTTGTTTGAGACCAATTCATTGAGCATATAGGAATGAAGCAGCACTATATTACTTAAACAAGCAGATTATCAAGAATAAAAAAAGTCTACACTAGTACAAGACAAACATCACATCTTGCAACAATGGATATTAGGGGTATTATCTATATATCTTTCTGAGAATTGTTGGTGGTAGAACGCCAAAGTAAACCTCCAATAATATTGTTTAAGGAGTGAGCAGCCATTGGAACGATGACACTTGAAGAAGCTATGGTTCCAATACCATAGGCAAATCCAACAAATGTTGCCCTGGATATACGAAAATACATGTAAGCAAATTATAGGAAACTAATAAATAATGTTAATCCCGGTTCATTGAAAACCACAAAATAATTGCGTTGAAGAAAATTATGAAATATAATGAATTATTTTCCTATTCCATAGATTAAAAAAATATTGCAGTAAAATTACCAGATTGCAAATGAATATCTCCTGCCATTGCCCAAATGAAGGACACCAAAAACAGCACCAATTATAAGGGAACTTATCCAATTCAATCCAAAAATAGGCATCAGTGCCCCTCGAAACAGCAACTCCTGGCATATGTTTACTCTACATAAATATTTGCATTTAAGAAAAAACTGATATTCTTAACATTTCAACTGATGTGCTTACCTCGCTTATCCCAGGAAGACAAGCAACCACAATATAATCCAGAGGTTCTAGAGAAGTAAGGATCTATTGAACAAGAATAAAATGATTAAGCTCAATTTACGTAATTTGGACTTGTGGTCTTTCTAAAAATGTTCAGAAAAGATGTAGAGTTGAAGCTCCAAATTGCATCAAGAGAAGAAATAGGACTATTTAGTTGTGTACCATAGAACAAAAATAATTCTAATCATGCAAATCTGAATTATTTGATCCAAATATGTTGTTGGAAGAGCACATGTGTGTTCTTTTGTCAGACAAATCATCACTATGAGTTATGCAGGTGCAAGGCACTTTAAAATTTCTGCTTTCATTCACATAACAGAACAGAACATACAACTTGAATTTCGATGTTTTGCTAGTCATTGAATGTTAAATCAAGTATCAGATAACTTTTAACATAAGAAACAATCCAAAAGACAATTCCGCAAAGGATGTACACAGTTACATACTTGACTATTTGCAGCTTCACTGGAATCTCTGAACTCTGACCACGTTTTTAGAAGAATATATCGGCTAGAGGATATTAATATTACAAGTCCTGCTACCCACTCGAGATGCCATGTTTCAAAGTTAACTGCAGAAAACCAAGACAGAATATGGAGGAGTCAACAAACAATACAGTAATTCCTCTGAAAAAGAAAAAAAAAACACTTTACTAAAACCCTTTTCTGTAAAAACAAATGCTTACATGACACATCTGAAGGGTCAGCAATAGGCCATCCATTTAAAGATCCAAAATGTGAAGCCTGCAGCAGAAAATCGTGCATTTTCTTACACAGTCCAGGATCTTGAATGATAGACAGAATAAACAGTTAACAACGTGTGATTTCTATTACTTGCAACAAGGTACACTAAAGAGATCTCAAGGGCTTAAATTTATTAATCAAGATAATAGATCCTGCTAACAGGGCACCACAGTGTTTACCTGGCGAAGCACAAGACCTCCTACAAGCAACAAGCCAGACGTGAGAGTGCAGGCCTGAAGAACAGCACTCCTTGGGGCACCTTGGTTATTGCTGGTATCAACATCCTTGCTATTTACCTGGAGGATTGTGCCAGCACTTCCTTCACTAACTGAGGAAGCTTCTTCACTTATGAAGGTTGGACCTTTTGACTTGTTTTGAAAGTTTCCTCCTTTCCTTTGAGTTTTCTTTGATGCAAATGTTCTGATTGCCTTTAATATCAAATAATGTCCGGTTATCAAATACATTGAGAACTAAATAAAATTCCCATTGGTTTTGAATGATGCTTACATTATGTCGGCCAGTACATAGATACTTCCATGTAGCAACCGAGCTTTGGTGTTCCCGACCTGGTCAAGTATTATCTGTCAATGTAGCGGCATCAGAATTATATGAACAACTTTGTCCATAATAAAAGTATATAGCGAAACACAATAAATACATGTCATGGATATAAACTAACAGGTAGTAGGCATGTTTTTAGTGAATGACAGCTGCCATAGTTTCCCTCTGCATTTTTTTTTTTCAAAAGATCCGGCGAATCTCCGGCATTTAAATAAGGAGAAGAAGCAATTACATGTGCAAGTAGCACACAAAGTCCGGTGCCAAACAGAGTGTTAGCCCAGTGGAGTATGAATAATCCTAACATATAACTCAAATTTTAGCTTAGGTGACTGAAGAAGCCACATGAAGAACTTGCACTGCGCTGGCACCCAAACACACCGCAGTGTTCTTGGTAGGTTGGACATCGTGCTTCTTTCGAAGTGCATTTGATATGCTGATTGGCAGAATATTCTCCATTCCCCCCTGAATTATTGCTACCAAATACGAATTGGATGGGAACAATTTATAGTATCAATGTCAATTTTTGTATAACAGTCAATCAGTCCCTTGGCATTTATTTGTGAACTTTGTGACATTCAGAAGGTAGCCAGCAAGAAAGAAGTAGCATCAATAGAATCGAATTTCGTGGAATCCAATACGGCACTCCTGTAGTGAATCTGCGTTAGGATTGGGATTCTGGCCCCGGAATTAGTGTTTTTCACCTCGCAGTTGCAGGTGGGTTCAGAGGAGATTTATCTAGTCGATTCCCCAAGAAAAGGGAGGATTGAACCAATTGCTGACATCCCACTAACCAACGGCAAAAGGGAAAGAAAATCATAGTGGCATAACTTGAGAAGCCTCTCTAGAATCGGTAAAAGAAAACGCAAGGTTGCTAGCGTGTACCTCTGAAGAAGGATGGGCGACCACAGGCGAGCGCGGTCGCCTCGAGCATCGTCCACGACGGATGGTTGTGAGACCGCGGTTAAGCTGCCGGAAGGCGAGACCGCTAGCGCTAGCACCAAGGAGATTTCAGTTTTGTCCCAGATTTTTCAGCGACGAGACATGTTTTTTTTTTAGCTTTCTTGTGATAAACTAAAATCCTTCCGTTTTTGTGTGGTGGACTGGGAGTTGTAGCGAGTGTTTCAGAACTTCAGATCAGAAGACGCGAGTGACTCAAGGGGTGTGCTGACCCTTGTGCGCGGCCCGGCCTGCCCTGGCTATGGGCCGGCCCAGGAAGAAGAGGCGAGGCGCGGCGCGGCGCAGCGGAGCGTGGGGCGGGGCGGGTCGCCGTCGTGACGCCGGTCAGCGGATTAATACAGGGGTTACGCCAGAGCAGAGCAAGACGGCGACTAGTCGTGAGACAATGGCAGATTGCGGGACGACGGCGGAGCGCGCAGCTGTGCGGGCGCCGCCGTGACGCGGGTCGGCGGTTATCGCCGGCGGCTTAAGGGGGTTGGGTTGCCGGGGGTCTAAGCAAGCTGGCGAACTTAGAAGGTTTTATGGGGAGGCAGCAGACATGACAGTGGGTGGCAGCGCGGCAGTGCGGCACCCGGTGCCGCCGAAGCCGCAGGCGACGGGCGGTGAGCAGGGCCGACGGCGGGGGAGCGCGCGACGCAGAACAACGAAGACAGGGTGTGAGGCGGAAGTGACGGCAGGACGGACGCGGTGGAGACGACGCTGAACAGTCGGACCCGTGGCAGGCGACGGCGGGTCGCGTGTTCTGATATGTGATGTCCTCAATGCTCATCCAACCCTGCGCATCTCCCTAACATGTAGTATCCGACCAAGGAATATGCCCTGTACTCTTCAGCTACGACCATGGTACAGCAAATTCAATGGCTTCAGTTGAGGTACTTTCAACCTTTTCTTTTTACTGTGAGACCTTTAGTGGCTTCGCACCTTTTTGTTTTTTATGTGATCTTTTTCCTTTTGAAATAATAAAATACTTAGCATTTTGTTCAGAATATTCTTATATTCTCTTGTAGAACTTCTCAGTCGCAATGCTGACAAGAATATCATATACAAAGGTATAACAAAGACATGATATTAGAGCATCTTCTGTGAGTCATATAAAATTGGGTTTTTAAATCCTATTTTGTAAGCTCACTTGTAAAATTTAGGAGACTAATTTTGCATCTAACTTCAGTGAAATCTATATGGGATCCTACTCTCTGTAGGCCCTGCTTGTCACACAAAAATCACCAAATCCTTTGATCCAATCGAGCATCTCCCCGTTGCCGCCTGCTCACTGCCGCCGCATTGCTACTCGTCGTTGTCTTGCTCCCAGTCAGAGCCTCCATCCCCTCAGTCGTCGTCGCCCTCCTTTGCGCTGCGCTTCAAGTGTCGCCGCATCGGCTCGCCTCGTCATCGCACCCGGCCTGTCGTCGCCCCTGGCCCGTCGTCGCCCTCGGCGCCACTGCTCCGTCGTGGCGCGCCTTGGGCTCGTCCACCACGGAGCTGGTCCTCCATACTGCCTCTTCGCCCCCTGCACCACTGGTCGCCTACTGCCTCGTCGCTCCTTGTGTCGCCTTGCTGCTTCGAGCTGCTTCTTAACCGACCTTTCTCGTCACCCCCGACGCCGACCCCACCGAGGATCCTGACGCCGCAGAGTGCCCCTGCGCCTCAAGGAGTGACTTCAAGTCTGTTACTTTTTCATGTTTTGTAAAACCAATGCCAATCATTTTCATGTTCCGTGAAACCTAAATAACTTCTAGATAACAAGTAATTGTAGAAAACCAATGTCAATCATTTTTCATGTTTGGTTTACATGAGTGGGCTCAAATTCTTATTGTCGAAGCTTGGCAAATGAACTTGCTTATTGGCTTATTATTGCCATTGTGTTCTGCAGCCTTGGGTTCGGCGCTCCCCTTATGTACTATTGTTCAGATAATGTAGTAGATAGTGTTGAACCCTGCGTAGTGACCTTTGATTGTAGATGTCACTTTCTTAGCATTATAGTGTGAGTTTGCATTCTGCTTAGCATTCTAGTAATTGTACATAACTTTGTTAACTAAAATTGTTGTATTCTTTTTCTATGGCAGATGTCTTCAAGGTTTGGAAGTAGCTTTCATCGATGGTGGTAGGATGAAGATGATGAATCAGATATTGATGATCCTTTGATCATTGCTGGTCTACTTGAGGGTTTGAGGAGAAACAAGTGCAAGAAGAAGTTATGTGGTTCCTTGTCGGGACAACACAATGTGTCACGGGATTTGCGAGAGGACATGAGCGGATTTACTTGGACTACTTCGCGGACCAGCCTGTGTACAACGGGAAGCATTTTAGGAGGCGGTATCGGATGTCGAAGAACCTCGTCTTGTGCATTATGGCTGCAGTTGAGGCTCATAACGACTTCTTCCAATAGAAGCACAATGAACTTGGCATTCTCAACGCATCTCCCATTCAGAAGGTTGATGGTGCTTTCCATATGCTTGCATATGGTCAGTCGGCTAACTCTGGATGACAATGTGAAGATGGGAGAGAGAAAGATCCTCAAGTGCCTAAAGCATTTCATTAAAAATATTGTCGAGATATTTGGTGAAGAGTACCCGAGAGCTCCCAACACTCATGGCACTGTAATATTGATGACAATCAACAATGCAAGTGGGTTCTTTAGTATGTTGGGTTCTATGGATTGCATGCACTAGAAATGGGAAAATTGTCCGACTGCTTGGAGAGGGGCATACACGAGGCATAAGGATGGACCAACCATGATCCTTGAAGTTGTTGCCTCTCAAGACCTTTGGATCTAACATGCTTTCTTCGGTCTTCCTGGTTCTCTCAACGATCTAACATCCTGCGTCGCTCTCTACTTTTACAAAGGCTTATGTCAGGGATAACACCTAAACGGGAGTACATGGTCAACAAGAACAAGTACAATATGGGGGTACTATCTTGCCAACGGGATATACGCCAACTGGGCAACATTTGTGAAAGGTTTCCAGCATCCACAGGGGAACAAGAAAATGAACTTTATAGCAGCACAAGAATCGACAAGGAAAAATATTAACAGAGCCTTTGGGGTACTCCAGAAACATGCTGCAATAGTACATAATGCAAACATGTATTCTCTTACACAATATGATAATTGAGGATGGGCAAGAGGAGGAAGAAGATTTGAGCAATTATCAAGATTAGTGTGGTCCCCATGTGTTGATGCCTAACGATTATGAAAGACGAGATCCACTTGTACTTGAGGAGTTTCTCAAGATACATGAAGAGATTGAGGACAAGTCATCACATGAGCGACTCCGTAATGACCTTGTAGAGCATTTGTGGGCAATTCAAGATAGTTGCTCAAATTGGTGTATTGTAACATTTTTTATGTAGCCCTAATTATGTGTCATTTCTTTGTAATGACCTGAATTATGTGTCATTTGATTGTCATGTCATTCATTCGTTTATCCAAGATTTAAATATTTAATCATTTAACAACTTCACAAATTATTTGAATCAAAGAAATATTTATTCATAAATGTGCAATCCTCCCAAAATAGAAGAATGCAATAATCCTGACATACAGGAATCCAATCATTCCAACATACAAGAATAATCACACAGAGCTAAAGTCTACGGCATTGCCAGTCTCGCCTACGCTACCACCTCCATTTGAAATTAGTGATGTCATCTTTGCAAACTGTGTGTAAGCTTCATGACCATTGATGATTGGATCCCCAAGTTATGAAAGTTTTGGTGATTAATGACAACTATGAAATTGTGGGCTCATATCTACACGAGTGTTGTCTATGCAGATATCATCTCTAAACTCTACTACAAATTTTATTGATGATGATGGTTGTCTTGGTGTTGGATGATAATAACCATAAGCATGGAGGCTTGATGAGCTTGATGGAGTCCAAGGGTTGATGGAGATGGATCAAGGCTAAGGACAAGCTTTGGAGCAAGTGTTTGGAACACTTGTCTAGTTGTTAGGGCTTTGAGTTCATAAAAAAAACCAGACTATTAAGGGGGTCTAGGTCATGACTATTCGGTGATGTGCATGAATGCTTAGTGAAATCACAGCTGCTAGCTGACAGTGGAGAAGCCAAGAAGATGTTCGGAAAAGCCGGAAAACGAAGTCAAGCGAGGACGAGGAGTTTTATCTTCTGGACATAGTGACCGGAAAGAATGGTCAGTGGAGACCAGATTGTACGGTTGTTGGCACTTCCCAAGTGCCAATTTTATATGTGAATATTACCTCAATTAGAGCATAATTGATACTAATTTAGGCCATTTACCTGTGATATTGTCTATATATTTGTATATGCGTTGTTTTGGAGCTTTATTGCAGAAACAGGTAAAATTGATGATTAATGCAATGATGGAGAGGACAGGAGTCTAGAACCGACTCTGAAAAAACCCAGTGCGCCGATCGGCGCAGCCTATGAGCCGATCGGCGCAAGGGTGTTTTGGCCCACAGAAGTGATCGAGGCCCATTCTACATGTTTATGGAAGTTTATCTATGCAAGACACTTGAAGATATTTGTCTAGAAGATTTATAGAACTTCAAGAAGATTTATGGAACTTTAAGATCTCAACGTGCAGTACAAGACTTTATCTCGAAGGAAAAGGCCCACATGGCAGCTGTGGAAGACAGAGCAACCGACTCGGGGAAGAAATCAGAGAAGACACGGATTGCGCCGATCAGCGCAATCCTGCGTCGATCGGCGCAACCGCGTTATTTGCTAGAAACCGAGTCCTTTATGAGTAGAACCCCTATAAATACTTGTAAACCCTCGCCGCAGAGAAGAGAGGCAACAGAGGGATACCAGATCCGTGAGTTAGAGCCACCGGGGCTTGCCCCGTTAGAATAGATCTCTAGTTGAGTTTCAAGAACCATTGGAGTTAAGAGTTGATCCGTCAAGGTAGGCCATCTCGACGGGGATGAATCTTACTCTATGTATCTCAAGGATGATTGAATATGTTGATGATGGTTTTAGTGATTTGTCTATCTTGATTCTATAATCATGCATGTGCTTATTCCAATTGCTTAGTTCTAGGCTAAGTAAGCAGATATTATCTTAATCATGGTGATTAGGATAGTATTTGGATATTGTATTGATTATGTTTGCTTGATGATGCTAGTAGTGTGATTTAGTGGTGACAGCACTAAGCCTGTGCAACACTATTGGATAGTTGAGTAGGATAAGATACTCACGCGATTAAGGGTTTCCTCTCGGCAGCGATAAATCGGGAGCCGCTCGGAAAGCAGGGTGGTCCTACTCATTATAGGTTTTCATTGATCTATGTAATTACCCATTATGATGCTATTCAATTAGACTTTCTGGTTACGATCTCACTAGTAGATATCTGGCTACTCACTTAACAGCATAGGTTTACAAGATCTGGCACACTTTGGCTCAGATTCACTGGTGTGCCGATCGGCTCAACTCCTGCGCCGATTGGCGCAACAACTTTGGCTTGGATTCACCAGTGTGCCGATCGGCTTAATTCCTGCGCCGATCGGCACAACCACAGATTTACTAGATCTGGCGCACTTTGGCTCAGTTTCACCAGTGTGTCAATCGGCTCGACTCCTCGCCGATCGGCGCAACGACAGATTTACTGTCTGGCGCACCTTTGCGCTGTCCAGTCTCCCCCTCATGCAACCTGACTTTGACAAAAGCCTTGACTAGATCTTTTACTGTTAACTTTGCTTAATAAATACCTAAGGTCCCAGTGGATTCGATAAACCTTAGAATACTCAATTCAAGGGAAAAAGTGCTACAATCATACACCATCCTCTTGCGGTATATAAGTGGGTGCGTAGATACGATCAACAAGCATACCTTTTTCTGGCGCCGTTGCCGGGGACCATAGCAGGTTTTAAACATTGTTTGATGTATTAGTGTTTAGTCATTATGCTTTACTTGTCTCTCTAGTACATATATTCTGTTAAGTGAAACTAACAGGTATGGACGGTCCTAAGTCAAACAAACCCTCTAATTACACCGATGATCCAGAAAGACTCTTTCACAAGAAGAGAACAGCGGAGAAGAGAAGCAAGTCACTTGGAGATTTAGAAGCAGTCCGCGCAACACCTCGAGTATTATTCACAGTAGAAGACTCAGTTCAAGAGCAAGAAGAAGAGGAGATGACAGAGGTACCTATGGATAATCGTCTCAAGCCACAATTGACTAGTATTGTCAAAATAGATTTCCAAGAAGCTCAAGATCAACTTCCGTATCAATTGGAGAGATATGTTGGAATAGTGGCGCAACAACCGTTCACAGGTTCAGAAGATCCCAATCATCACTTGCAACACTTCCTTGAGGTTTGTAGTACATTCAAGATAGCGGGATTGATAGGAGATCAAGCACGTGTGCGGCTGTTCCCCTTCTCTCTAGTTGGACGCCCCAAGCAATGGTACAATGGATTGGAAAACACAGTAAAAACGGTGTGAAACACGTTAGCAGCTGAATTCTTGGCCAAATACTTCCCCCCTGGTAAGACTCAAGCTTTGAAAAATAAGCTTCTTGGATTTACACAGAATATTGATGAGAGCATTGGAGAAGCATGGGAAAGATACAATGAATATATGGATGCATGCCCTCATCATGGTCTGACGGAGAAGTTGTTGACAAGTTCTACACAGGATTGAATCTTTTATCACGTCAACATTTGGACGTCTCAGCTGTAGGATCATTCATGTCAAAAACCCCCACCGAAGCTAAGAATTTGATCAAGTTGCAAGTTGAAAATCAATAGTGGGATGGTGAGAGAAACTCAAGGAATTTGCAACCTTCAAAAGGAGTAGCGAAGAGTGTGATTGAGAAGAATCACGAAGACTTGATTATAGATCGCCTCGATGCTATTCAAAGAAGGTTAGACAATAATCTTCATATCCCTAAGGGAGAGACACTCAAGCTGACGGAATCACGCTCCACATGTAGTGAGTGTGGAGAATTTGGTCATGTGCAGAAAGATTGTCCTGAAAAGATGAAGATGCTAGAATATATGAAGAATAGTGGATGGAAGCCCCAATATCAGCAACAAAGGAGTTCTTTCTCTCCTAGTTCGTCCATGCAAAATTCTATCCCACTTCGTCTCCAATGTCACGAGTTCTTCCAAGCTCAAGAGAAGATCAACAAGGAAAATCAAGCTAAATTCAAGGAGATTGATCGTGTCCTTGAGAGAATTAATGACAAGGTGATAAAAATTGGAAGCTCCAACGAGCAGATTTTGAAGCATACCAAGATTATGGAGCAACAGATGGGACAGCTATCGCAAGCCATTCAAGGCAACAAGGGGGCTATTCCTGGCAATACGATGTCCGCAGAGCAGTTGAAGGCAATAGCTACACGATCATGAAAACAGACAAAAGATCCAGAGCACTCTGCAGGAGAAAAGAAGCCCCGCACCGATCGGCACACACCAAGCGCCTATCTACGCGACAATCCTGTCAGCGCCGATCGGCTCCTTGAAAGTGCTGATCGGCGTAAGGAGGAGGATGACCTCTCTGGTCTGAAAATGGGCGTGGAGACAGAAGAGCATGGCCCTGCCACATTTCTGGATACTCAACTACTGACGAAGACAGAAAGAGCGCGACAACACGATGAGCAATTTGCAAGATTCGTCGATATTATGAAGAAGCTTTACATCAATATCCCTTTTGTTGACGCTATCCAAGTTCCCACCTATGCCAAGTACATTAAGGACATGATGCAAAATAAGAAGTCTCTAGTTTCTCTGTTTGCATGCATATCTAAGGATGTTTTTGCTAGGTTGAATGCTAGTTTGTCAGCACATGATATCTGGACTAAGGTTCAACGTATTCATGAGGTATCAGTGATATCAAAGAGGAAAGATATTATGTGCTGAAGAACAAGTATGATAACTTTACTAGATTGCCATATCAGAGAGCTAACAGTGTCTATTCTCGCTTTCATATACTAGTGGAGGAGATAAATGCTCTTAGAGATGACTTCAAGCTCAAGCCTGTTGAAATGATAAGAAGATTCTTGAGGCTATTCAAAGATCTCAAGTATGAGTCCATCATCACCTACACCTTGCAAGGTGACCTTCAGACCAAGACCATCAAAGACGTACTTGACAAGATCACTGCTTTCGAGAGCTACCGGTTGGGCATGGATGATCCACAATCATGCAACCTAACTCTTCAAGCCGAGAAGCAAGAGCGTGCCAATACCTAGAAGAGCAAGAAGAAGGTGATCGAGGATGATGATGATGATGATGAAAATGACTTGAGTGAGGACTTGGCTCTTCTCATAAAGAAGATGAGGATCTTCAAGAACAAGTTTGCCTCCAAGTCTGTAACACCCTATTTTTCATATTTTGCAAATTATGAATTTAGTCTTATTTTAATTAGGGTTGTTAATATTTTTATTTAGCTACAAAGATTATTTTCTTGATTTACTAAATTAAGTAATTAAATTATTATTTTATGTATTGTTGTATTTTATGCTGGATTATAATTGCAGTAGATGTTTTTTTATGTGGGTGTAAAATAATTTTAAAAGTCGAGTAGAAATCGGTTTAGATTTAAATTAGAAGTTAAAAACAATTTTGAAAAGGATTTAGAAAAGAAAAGAAAAGAAGGAGTTTTCCTGGTCTCTGGGCCAATTACTCCCTTCTCGGCCCATCTCCTCTTTCCTCTCTCTCTCTGTTTTCGGCCTTGGGCCAAACCCCCCTCCCCCAACCGCGGCCCGCTTCTTCTCCCCCCTCTCTTCCTTTTGGCCAGCCCAGCAGCACCCCGTGGCCCACTAGCATACATGCGGCCCATCCAGACCCGGCCCAGCTCATCCCCGCAGCCCGCAGCCTGCCCCGCCCCGCTGAGGCTGACAGCCCGGTCCCAAACCGTCGTCTCCTTCCTCCAGCCCCTCTGTTTTCCCCGCCGCCAGGAGCCGAAACCGACGCCGCTGCCGCTCCGTCTACCGCCTCCCTGGCTCCCCAAACTGCCGCACCGAGCCCTAAACCGACGCGCCGCTTTCCCCTCCCCAATTCCTAGCCCATAATTGCGCACCCACGCGCGTTACAGCACGCCAATGGCCGCCGCCAGCCATTAAAGGCCGACGAGCTCGCTTGCTCGATTCCCCTCTCCCCTGCGCTTATAAATCTGCCTAAGACGTCGCCCATTTCCGCCGCGTCCTCCCCTCATTTTCTCCACCATCCCCGACCCCCAGAGCCTGCCCCGACGTCTCCGCCGAGTCTTTCTTCCCTGACTCCGGTGTGCAGCGCCGTCGCACGTCAATCCCCTCTTCTGAGCAACCCCAAGCCGCCCTAACCTCTTTGACCTGTGCGGAGGAGCGCAGGGAGTGAGCCCCGGCTCTTGGCATCGACCCGCAACCCCCACGGTGAGGATCCCCTCCCTCCTCTCTTTCTCCCCACCCCCTCGCCGCGAGAAATCGCCCACCGAAGCGCCGTCCACGGCAAACTCCGGCGAAGTCTCACCCAGCGCCGCCGCCTAGCTCATCGCCGGCAGCCACCAGCCCTGTCGTACCCTCCGTGGCCGTTGGATCCCAATCCAAAGGTCTAAATTAGATCCCCCGAAGGTGTATGCTCCTGGATCATGGTGGACCCGTGGACCCTTCGGTCAACGTCGGTTCACCAATTTTATGAATTAATTTAATTCTATAAATTTCAGAAAAATGTTGATTTTGCATCTAACCCTTTGGAACTTTGTCTTAATTAGTTTTTGAACCCAATTTTCTATAGAACCTTTAGTTTAATTATGTTTTAGTCCCTGGACTTTTTATAAATATTATTTTTTGCTTGGAATTTTATGGAAACACCCCTGAGCATATATTGAATTATATTGTAGCCATGCCTTTTTACATTTAGGCCCCTATACTTAATTAAAAATATGTTTAGGCCCTAAAGTTTTGCAGAAATAGCCCTAGACTTTTTAGTCCTAATATTTTACACTTCAGTCCCTATAATTTTATAAAATTACAAATAGGTCCCTAGAAATTCCTCCTTTTACTTTTTAGCCCTCACAACTTCAAACTAGCATAACTTTTCAACCGTAACTCCGATTTAGAAGATTTTTTCGCTCACGGAATCGTAGGAACGCGTACTATCTTTTAGTACTATGTTTATAGTCATTAGAAAATTTTGGTATACTGTTCCTTATTTGTTTGTGTTTTACTTTTTTGATATTTATCGATATTAGACGAGGACAGCTCCAGAATTTTCAAGATCTGGATTTTGAGCAGCAGCCAGCGGGAGAACAAGGCAAGTGTCCTTGACCATATTGCACCTATTAAGAATTTTAAATTATTTTTTATGCATACTTGTCTAAATTTGAATCTTATGTTAGGCTTGATTAGACGTGTTGCTTGGTTTGGGACTTGGTGGTTGAGTATAGATACGTCATGCTAGTGTAGTACTTTGGGGAATTAAAATTACATAATGATAAACTTGACTAATATTCAGTTAAACTTAATCATCACTCGGGATGGTAATCTTTTTAGAAACAAGGATTATAGGTGACCCAAGCAGGAGGATGTTGATGATGGTGCGGGTATGCACAGGTATGAGTAATATACTATTTGGTTTGTGGTAGTACTTGCTTGTGGTCATAAGACCAATTCGTGGAGCGGCCACCCAGAAAAACATCGCAAAGCACAGGGCTGATATGAGTAGGCGTGGTCCGGTAGTAGATGTCTTCCCAGTTTTGTGGGCATTGAAGGAAGGAGAACGAGAGGGTTACTTTCGACCTCAGGTGATAAGGGTATGCTTCTAGCCATAGCGCTAGATGGGGCTTCTGTAGGGATGGTTAATCCCGGAGTGGTGAAACCTTAGCGGAAACGTTTTGCAAGCTAGGGAGCTCTTTCAAAGATCATGTGGTGATATCTTGACCTCACACCTACGGTAGTGTGTTAACAGGGAGACTTTAGTCACTGACGGGTGATGGAATCACCAATCTATGAATAAAGTTATGTAACCTCTGCAGAGTGTAAAACTATTATAACAGTTGTGCTTATGGTCAAGAGCGATCTGGATCCTCACATGATTAGATGTATGGTTGGGTAAATCTGGTGGGTAACCAGATTTGGGTGGATCTGGTGGGTAACCAGATTTGGGTGGATCTGCTATCGGTGGACAACAGATAGTGTTGGACAGGTGGTTAACCTGTTGGGCTATAATTGAGTAATAGGATGCATAGTGCAGTAAACCTATGTCAAGCCTATTCTTATTATAGCCTGCATGTCATTACTTTCCCCCACTTGCTGAGTACTTTATGTACTCACGCATTTTAGTTTTCCTTGTGTTGTTGTTACTATATTACTGCTGCTCAGACGACGCTGGCGAGAGGGACTACGTGGATGAGGACTACTACGACTAGGAGTGCGACCCCTGTTGGACTGCCTGTGGCGTTATGGAGTCTTTCACTGTTTCTTTTATTTTCTTGATGTAATTCATACTATGTAATAATGATTCGAGGTAATAATAATGATATTGATTTTACTGTTTACTTCACTTGATCGTAGGCACGTATACGGATGCATTCGGTTTTGACCTTAAAACTGGGTGTGACAAAGTCAAGGGCAAGTGCTTCAACTATGAGTCCAAGAACCACTTTGTTCGAGATTGCCCCAAGCCAAAGAAATGTCACGGACCTTCCTTACCACGGAGACGGCTCCGTTTCAGGATCTCCCTCGGGTGGCGACACACGCTGTGGCACCCAATAGTACAATACATGACAGAGAAAATAATTGCAACCGGAACATAGGTGGGAAAGCAGAGTTTACATAAATCCGAAGTTACATTACAAACCGGAGTTTGACAGAAATAAATTACGGAAGCGAAAAGTTCAACACTGGTTCACCAGTTCGACAATATAGCTAAGATACAATCGCCCTCTCACGGCGACACACAGGGAACATCCTGGCCATAATAGGTGCCTTGCCGAAGCACCGTACCGGCAAGCAAGGACCTAATCCTCCTCTTCATTCGTGCACAGCTCCCATTCGATGTTCCAGCAATCGGGACGCTGGCCCTCCCAATGAAACCTTCCTCCACAGTGGCACTCTCCGACCTGGCCATCTGAAAACCACATAGAGCTACGCCCTGAGTAACTAATTTACTCAGCAAGACTGACCCGTCAAAATGGCCAACTACAGCCGACACCTAGACATGCAAGGCTAGGGCTAGGGTTTTAAATTGCTAGAAAACCCGCCTACGAGTGGATCCCTATTTTTCAAGTTTTAGCATCAAGTTGAGTTGTCATGCAGAGGAATAAATTTAGTTTGCACTAGAGCTATAACAATCATAGTTGCAATACAAGCTTAATAATTTCAAACAGCAGTATTAAACCCACACAGCATCTTAATGGCTTCCGGCACTGTTCCGTAGCAGCGATCAAGTGGTACTCGTTACTGTGAGAGGCAGCGACTCGAATCGATTTACATCCTGCAGGAGAAACCTGCTTGCACAACCCATACGCGCTTCCGGGAAGCCGCATGGAGCAACCTTTCGCTCACGGTACCGCAGGGTCTTCCGGGTCCAGACTCCCCCGAGAAGGGTCCCCCATCGCGATGCGCCTCATGCCGCCATCCGTGGGTGGATTGTTCCCTCCTCTCAGCCCCAGTTCCACCAAAGAAGAGAGAAGGCTATCTTCAGACCAAGCGGTAGTTGTAGCTACGTCGGTTTACTGGGCCCATATCTCCAGCATGCAAACAGTACGTTCAAACTTGATCCCATGGGCCGGACACGAGGCGTAGCCTTAGGGGGGACTCGGACGGGGCTACCTCCTTGAAGACAAGCTGTCCTTCCCTTTCCACCTAGTTGCCCGTCCGGTCTTCATTGTGATTCCATCCACCCTTTTCTTCATCCAATCCCGTTCCCCAGTGATAATAATAATTCCTATCTACGAGTGGTCTCCATACCACTCGATAAACAGTCGTCTTACTTTAAGCAGAGCGACTATCGTCCTGAAGCTAATAATCGGGAAGAGAGACCTACTTTATGCTAGGGTTTCAATCAACTCCTATCACTTAATGCACAGACAAGCTTATATTCCTAGCTAGTGATAGAATAAAAATTCAAACTGGGTTATGCACCGGGGCTTGCCTTGGTTCTGCTCTTGGTCAGCTACGGCACCTCCGGCTCCTTCTGGGTCCTGCTTCGGTCCCGTCTCCTCGTGGTTCACGGCGTGATCTATATGATGCAAAAGGGAATGCTATGAGAGAAGATTCATAGCACTTCCTCAATAAATACGTTAATGCACACTGTTATCAGTGGAATTAAACGGTGTGCGGCAAGACGTTCGAAAGCATCACTCAAGGAGTGGGGCACAGGACGAGGGTACTTCGTGTATTTCCTTCATGGACTCCAGTACTTGACCACGACGACGTCACATCCAAGTACGGTGTGTCGGTGGGTGCCGGGCAAAGCTGTGCAAGTACCGCTCAGGGTTTGCAGGGGCTAACTAAATAGCACTAGTGTGAGCAAAACCTGCGCAAAGTGCAAGTGCCCGTGAACAGCCTTAACGCGGAACCATTTATCAACGGTTAAAATTGCACTCGGGGCATAATTTATTTAGTCGACAAGGTTCTGCTCCTAAAAAGGGGCAGGGGTGAGTACTTAAAATTAGGTTACACCAGGAGTGATTTAATTGCTAAGTTTCACTACCAAGCTCTAAGCCAAAGATTAATTATTAATTAATATAAGAAAAAGGCATTAAATTAATTTCACCTAATAAACAGAGAATTTCTATATGAAAATTTTCCAGGAAGACTAAAACTGAAAATCCTACCTGGAGGCCAATTTTTAATATTTTATCAGCTCTCTATAATTAATTAAAATTCTATTAGTGTTTTTCCTATTTATTTTAACCCTGGTATAAAAATTACTATGCATGTGGCATTAGTATTTTTCTACAACAGCACAAGTTCACACAAGTTTAACAAAATTTATTTTGCCCCAAAATTCCTATTATTCCATTTACTATGCAATTTACCAGCTTAACCTATTTCTAGAAATGATTTAAATAAGAAAATTCAATTTTTACTCCGCGGGCCGCAAACAGGCAGCCCACTGGCCTTCGCGGCCCAGTGGCCAGCAGGGCCGAGTGCGCGCGCGCGCGCTCTCGCCGGAGCACGGCGGCGCCGGCAGGGGGGGCTCGCCGCAGCTCGCTGCGGTCCCTGGCTCGGGCTGGTCCAGAAAGGAGAAATGACCTACTCAACACCGCGCACTCATCTAGGCTATCGAAAACCACCGGCGATGGTCGGACGTAGCCCAGCGACGGCGGCGGAAACAGGGCAGGGGTCGTCGTCGGCTAGCACGGCAAGGGAAGGGCGGTAGGGTTCGGGATCTAGACGGAAAGCTTCACTGAAGCACGGAGAGGGAGGTCATCGAGCTTCTCCTGCAAGAGGGAGGCCGGGGGTGCGGTCTCACCGGCGAGGCAGGGGTTGCGGTGGTCGGCGGCGGCCTCGAGCGAAGAACTAGGGGAAAACATGGTCGGATTTGCCCATCCCGAGCTCAAATGCGTGCGTGAACAAGATGGGAAGCTCCTCGAGCAAGGAATCGGTCAGGGGCTCACCGTGGGTGCCGGGCGACACGGTGGGGCAGCGGTCGGAGATGGGGGGGGGGGGGGGGGGGGGAGCAGAGGTCGATTCGCGGCGGCTCGATGCGGAAAGGGGAAGGTGGCTTTGCGTGGAGCTTGAAGACGCCGAGGCGAGGCCGTGGACGTCGACGAGCTCCTGGAAGCGACGGCGAGGCAGCGGTGGCGCGGAGCAGCACCGGGCGTCAATGGGCGCGGCGCACGGGCGGGAGAGAGAGAGGGAACGCGGAGTGAATGCGGGGTTCGGACAGCGCGTCGGTCGGCAAAAGGGATGTCCGAACGCGCGCGTGGGGCCGTCGATCCGCGGCAACGGCCTTTGGCCGTACGCCGGCGACCACGCGGCGCGCGACGGGCAGGGCGCGGTCGGTGTGTTTTCTCTGAGTCGCTGACAGGCGGGTCCCACGGGCAGTTTTTCTTTTTCCTTTCTTTTTCAAATCCTTTCAGCCGACTGCCTTTGCAAATTTTGTTAGAATTAATCCAGATCTGCTAAAATCCGACCAAAATTATGGTAGGCTCCCCATAATGTGCTGGTTTTTACAAAAATACTAACTACCAACAGTCCCCACTACAAAAAGCTCAGGAATTTTAGGGACAGAGCTGGTTTTTAACCATTCTAACATTTATTTGAGGCCTTTATTGATGGCTTAAAATTCTAAGAAAATTCCCAAAATTCTAATTGACCAAGACCATATACATATAATTTTTGCAAAGGTGAGTCTTATTGAAAATTTGGGACTTGCAGTTCAAAGGTCATTCAATTGGGTTTTGAATTCAATTGAATTGCAATTTGAATTTAAATTCCAATGCTTGGTGTCATGGTTTTATACTGCCTAGGTGATACCCTTGGGACCCTAATGACACTAGGAGTGTCACAAGAAAGAAGCTTTCAAGTCCTAAGACTCAAGTGATGATGAAGAAGAAGACCTCAAAGCCAAGCAAAAGAAGAAGAGGTACTTCAACGAGGACAAGAGCAAAGGCAAAGGCAAAGCTCAAGACTACAAGAAGAAGTTCTCACGCAAGGACCTTGTTGGAGAATGAACAAGTGACAACTCAAGTGATACATCCTCTTCCTTAAGCGATGATGAAGAAGTGGTCGGCCTAGCCTTGATCAAGACCACACTTCCTTGAGTTCTTCCTCCACCTTCCATGTGCCTCATGACCACGAGCCAACTTGGGGAGAGTGAGGATGAGAGCAGCGATGACAGCGATAATGAGGAGCCTCCTGTGCCGAGCTTTGGAGTATGCTTGAGCAAGCCCACGACATCGCCGTCAAGGACTGTGTTGGTGAGCTCGAGAGTGAGCTCAAGGACCTTGTCACATCTCATAAGACCGTAAACAAGAGTTATGACAAACTCAAGGGTGATCATGTAGAGCTATGTGAGAAGTACGAGACCCTTGAACTTATTTTTGAGGCCATCAATATGGATGATCTTGCCTCTCCCTCCTTTAGTTCATCTAAGAGTGATGCTTCTACTATGTGTGATGAACTAACCACCTCGGTCGAGGTTTCTTCTCTTGAGCCATTTGTTTTGGAGAAATATCACAAGCTTAAGGAAGAGAGGAAGATGGTGATGGACGACTACGAAAGGCTCACACGTGATAGAGCCATCCATAAGGAGATCCTTGGGAGAAACCTTGTGAACAATGTCTCCCACAGGGGACTTGGCACATATCCCGCCGCCATCGACATCACCGAGATGAGTGACTCCATCCGCAATGGATCAAACCTGTACTCGCCGACGACTACTATTGCGGGAGGTGTTGCAAGGATGATCACACCATCAAGGATTATACTATGGTGAGAAGTTTCATTGTTTTACCTAATGCTAACTTGTTTCATGAGAACACTCATTTAAAGCTTTTTAGGGACAAGGGTGGCAAGGTGAAAGCAAAGGCTTTGGGACCACCAAAAAAGAAGAGAAAGGTCAAGAGCATATGGGTGCCTAAGTGTATTGTTGATCTTGAGAGGTTAAAAAGTACAAGTGGGTGCTCAAGAACAAGACCTAGATGAAGATGGCGGTGGTGGACCGGGAGCTTTCTTGAAGATCAAGTGAAGTCCACCACAAGTGACATGGACCTCAACGATATATCTACTCATGAGGAAGGTATCTGTGTTTGTTTTTGTTAGTTGTAGTGTGTTCTTTCTTTTCTTGCATTGCATGGTAATTAGTACTCCTTTGGGACTAGTATATTTTGCATCCATATATGTGTAAATAACTAAAAAAACACATAAAAATTAGTCAATGTCTAACCCACTCAAGATAGCTATAAGCGAGGGGGGGTGTTTGAGATAGTGGTTTGGCTTCTCTCAAGGCAAGAGTATGGCTCATAGTGAGTAAAAACTTATGTTTAACATGGTAACATAGTACAACTACATTACTAACATGCAAGCATAATAACCATATACATGAATGGATCATATAATCAGACAAGAAACACATGACCCAAGCATAACTATATAGAAAGTAAATATATTAAATAGAATAAAGTATTACAAAAGGAGAAAGATACAAGAGTCATACCATAACTCCATGAAAGATTTGGGAACTGAAGAAGACTCTATTCTAAGACTGACTCCACTAAAACTAGAGAGAAACTCAAAATGACAAAGAGAGTAATGTTTCTTGATGTGTGTGTTGGAGTGAGGCCTCTCCCTTCTATTTATAGGGTCCAAAGGCGGTTCCTGGAGTCGGTAACTGCCGCCTAACCTACACAACCGTCATTGGGGAGCCACCAGGAGCCAGCACGTGGCAGCCATGCACTAGGGGGACACTCCATGTTCGGCTAAAAGGGGGGGGGGGGAGGCTCCCCTCGGGTGCCACCGCCTTTGGTGCCTTGCCAGGTGAGTCTTATTGCCTAATGACACTGTAAGGTCGGTTGTTGAGGCAGTTTGCTTCTGTAAGTGGGCCATTCAATCCGTGGGAGTCCCTGTTGGCGCTCTCTGATTGATGAAAGTTGTGTTTCTTCGCCACATGGGTGTGTTTCCTCCTCCACTTCGTTATTTCTCTTGCATGTGAATATTTTCTCCAAGCACTAGTGGATATTTATTATTTCTAACTAACATGCATGGTGGGAATGTTGAATCCTCCTTTATTTTGAGTAATATTGATGGTCAAAAATGGTATTTAATGACCGTCAACACCGTTCTTGGCTAAACCAAAGATAAGAAGCATCACGTCATAGCCTATGCTAGCAAGACCTTGACAGGAGCACAACTTAATTATGCCACTACAGAAAAAAAAAATCTCCTTGCCATTGTTTTTGCTATCGATAAGTTTAGGTCTTACTTAGTAGGAGCAAAGGTTATCATTCACACTGATCATGTTGCTTTAAAATACCTGCTCACTAAGAAAGATGCTAAACCTAGACTAATTAGATGGATTCTTCTACTCCAAGAATTTGACCTTGAAATTAGGGATAAGAAAGGCTAGAGAATTCTATTGCTGATCATTTGTCGCGTATGCAAGTGACTAACATGTAGAAAATTCCGATAAATGACTTCCTCCATGACAACATGCTACTGCAAGTTACAGACTCCAACCCCTGGTATGCAGACATTGTGAATTTCATTGTTACAGGTTATGTTCCACCAGGGGAGAACAAGAAGAAGCTCATCTATGAGAGTCGACGTCACATGTGGAACGACCCGTACCTCTACAGAGTATGTGCTGACGGGTTGCTAAGAAGATGTGTCCCAAGAATCGAAGGCACTAAGATAATTGAGAAATGCCATGCATCTCCATATGGAGGTCACTAAGGTGTATTACGCACCCAAGCAAAAATCTGGCAGAGTGGATTCTTCTTGCCAACAATGCATGAAGACACAAAAGAATTCATTCGAAGATGTCGGAATTGTCAGAAGCATGGAGGGATTACTGCTCGTAACGTAATGCCCCTAACATATAACCTTTAAGTGGAATTATTTGATGTATGGGGCATTGACTTCATGGTACCATTTACAAAGTCCTACGATTGCGAGTACTTCTTGGTAATAGTTGATTATGTATCCAAGTGGGTAGAAGCAATGCCATGCAGAGCTATCAACTCCAAGCACGCTCGTAGAATGTTCCATGAGATCATCTTTCCTCGTTTTGGAACACCACGTATGGTGATAAGTGACGGAGGGTGTCATTTCATTGATAAGACCCTACGGAAATTCTTAAGAGAGCTTGGAGTAAAGCATAACATTGCAACTCCATACCACCCTAGACAAGTGGGTAGGTAGGAACTTCAAATAAACAAATCAAGAACATCCTGCAGAAGACCGTGAATGAGATAGGGAGTGGATGGAAGATGAAGCTACCAGATGCACTATGGGCATACAGGACAGCGCACGAAACACTGATTGATATGTCTCCCTTTCAGCTCGTATATGGAAAAACATGTCATCTACTAAGCAATGAATAGTAAAGCATAGCAAGAAGTAAATACAGTATAAGAGCAACATAAAATAATAATCAACAATGACATGTTTTAACAATCTCATAACAATGAACAAGCGGTACTCATTACTGTGAGTGACAAAAAGTACAATTGATTTACACCAGCTGGGAAAACCTGAAATACACCACACATACGTGCTCCAAGAGCCGCATATAGAAACCTTTAGCAATGAAAACTTACACCTCAGACCGGGTCCAGTGACATCGAATGGGCATGCCGTTCGTGGCAAGAACCGCCCACTCCAGAACCAGAAGGGTCAGTGACCAATACATCTTAACCGTTCTTATTGCAAGTAATTTGATGCTATATCGGTTCACTCGTGCCCATAAACTAGTATGCATTTGGTACTGTTCAAAACTGGATCAAAGGGCCAA
Source organism: Eleusine indica (assembly GCA_030378355.1). Taxonomy (NCBI): domain Eukaryota; kingdom Viridiplantae; phylum Streptophyta; class Magnoliopsida; order Poales; family Poaceae; genus Eleusine; species Eleusine indica. Next base: position 57,466,564 of record CM059494.1, read on the forward strand.
CAACGAGATGGTCCTTAACTGACAAGGTAGAGCTACCGAAGTCAATACCCATGTGGGGCTACAAACCTATACATGTATCATCCTTGCCCGGTCACAACATCATAAGTAAACTTATTTTCATTAAGTTCAAAATTAGTGATCAAGTTCATTCTCTTAGTACAAATAATAACTACCAATATTATTCAATTGATAAGCATAGCAACACAGTACCAAATCCTACCAAGACTCATATAATACTATCATAGGTAATTTGGATAGCAAGCAAAGTGGATTTCCAACCAACTCCTATTAACCTAATGCAACAATCCAAAAATAGACACACTAGCAGTGATATATAAAAACTAGCAAAACCTTATAAAAAAGCGTATGCAAACCGGAGCTGGCCTTGATCAACACAAGTGTTACCAACTACAGTCTCTTGCTCCTAAAATTCAGTATCAATCTAAAAATCTTGCTCTTGCTCCTGGTTATCGTTTTCTATATGTGACAAATGCGTCAACAGTATTGAAATAACACCGTAACATGCAACGATATGGTATATGCAAAAATGCAGTGATGTTAATGTGACAATAATATTTTTAATATGTTCTTGAAGCCATGTGCTTTAGAGAAGTTTATTTGTTAAAATTTTATGGGTAGATGTTCTTAAGACATTTAAATAGGGTAAATATAGTCATAAGAGCAATTAATTTATTTAGTATAGTAAACATGTCACTACTAGAAAAATACCCTTGTAGATGCGTTTTATTTAAGCATTAGATACAATTTTTTCATCTCTACGCAAAACTAGAGATGTTTTTGTAAAACATGTTGAAGGCGTCTCCGCACGGACCGTGTCATGTGCTTGTAGATATGAATTTCAAAAATGTATTTAGAACATATAAGATGTTTTTTTGAGATGATATAAACGTGTTTACACAACTACGTATGCTTTCATAGCTACATTTACATGACATGTCAGCTATACTAGACACATTTTTGTGACGTGTTAATAAAGTTAAACACGATTTTGGTTGATCCACTTTTATTAAGTATCTACTAACATATACACGGTTTATATAATATTCTAAAAAATAGCACCTATAGTGATTTACTCATGCAAGTAGCAGGAGTTGAGCCCATGACCTCATTGTTTCTTGCAAACACACTTAACCATCTCATCTAAGTAAGTAATTTTAATTATAATTCAGACTTTTATTACGTATCCACTTTTCTACTTATGTTTTCTAGGTGTTTTGATGTCTCAAGGATTCTTAACAACGTGTTAAAAATATCTTTAGATGAGAGCATATACGACCAAAGCGTATCTAATATCGTTTCATTTTTATATGTTCTGAATAACATATCAACAAGCGTCTTTAGCTGAGACTAGATATGGTCAAAACGTGTCTAAATATGATACCACATTGAGATATTCTCAAACCATATTAATATTCGGTTTTGAGGGGACTAGTGATGGTCCAAAGCGTGTTTAATATCGTATCATTTTGAGACATTTTAAAAAACATATCAAAAAAGCATTCCTATAATGGCTATTGACAGTTGAAAACATGTCTACTATCGTGTCAATTTGAGGCGTGCCAAAAACCATGACAAAAGCATATTTATATTTTTAGCAACGTTCAAATGTATCTAATATCATGTCTCGCTAACATGTTCTTAAAAACATGTCAAAAAGCATATTTAGGTCTTGATGTAGTAACACTTATAAAAAATGTAACAACACAATCATGTCTAGAACGCCTTTTTCTTGTAGTGTGTGGTTGATAGACATGAGTGATTTATTATGGACAGAGACATTCATAGACAGTATTTTCACCAAGTTTTAGATCTTGGACATTATAAATTTATTTACAAGCATTTTTATAAGCAAAAGTGCTAAATAAATCTTAGAGCATAAAATAATTCATATTTTACCTAACCAAAAATCAGGGTGTTAGTTGAGCATGTTTTAACAATTCATCCCAAAAATCAGATTTAATTTATGAGTCTAGATTTTATGGTGATTTATTTAGTGTTTCAACAAGATAAATCATCATTAAATATACATGCACAGGAAGATCTAAATTTCATTTTTCTTTAATATATCAGCTCAAGATGAATCTAAAAAACTTTATTTGGGCTCTATTGAATTTGTATTTTAATTACTATGATTTTTAGAGTGTTTCAGCATTTTCTGCAATTTCCTGGTATTTATCTAATAACAGATCAGCGCCTCGTCATCGACACGTGGGCGCCACGTAAGCAGCCAGTCGGTGTGCCAGTCAGCATCACCGGAGAAGGGGGAGGACTCGACGCTACGGGTTGTGCGCGGTGAAGCTTCGCCGCGCGCGTGCGGGAATGATGCGCTCGTTGAGGCGCGTCGGCTGGAGGGGTTCGTGAGGTTGGGGGCTCACCGGAAGGCGGTCAGTGGCGAGAGGCAGCGGAAGTCGAAGTTTGGCGACGTCGCGAAAATGAGGGTGCATCCAAATGCTCGCGGTTTGCTCCTACAGCTTCACAGCATCTTGGAGAAGACCAGCATCGGGTTCGTTAGCATCGAGGAGGATCGGATCCTAGAGCTCGTCGGCGAGGCGGCGAGGTTGGACGAAACAGAAAGGCGGCGACCGGGAGAACTCCGATTACGATCACCACAGGACACGAAACAATGGAAGCTTTGGTCAGAATGGTCGTCGGAAAATTGCGGACGCGTGAGAACAGAATTGAGAGGTCTAGAGTCACCGCAGGCCGAGAATTTTGGCCGGCGGCAATGATGGTCGACGTTGAGCTTCGAGGGAGGTTTGGTCGTGGCATTAATTGGTCAAGGCAGGTTTAATCGATTCCTCGTAATGGAAGGTGGAGAGTGGTGTTGGTTTCGACCTGGAAGCACTAGGGAAGCAGGGCGACAAACTCGAGCTCAGGGCGTCAATGGCGAAAAGTAGAGGAGAAAGAGAGAAGGAATTTGCCCGGATTTTAAGGCCCAGAGAAGCCGGGGGTGGGGTGGTCACAGCCCGTGGGCGATCATGCATGCGCTTTTGAGGTTTTTCGGGCAACTGGGAGCAGTCGGGCGCGAGGAAACAGAGCGAGCTCCTGCTGCGCCATGGCATGTGCGTCGGGCCGAGGGAAAAGTGCCTTTGGTGTGGCATCTAGCGGCGTGCGACGGCCATGGTAGCGGCAGGGGAGGGGACGACGATGGGACGCTACGGCGGGCGGGCGCGGAGTGCGGCGTCGAGTCCTGAGATCGGCAGAAAGGTGAGCGTGGGCGGGCGCGGGTTCGTTCGGGCGCTGGCGCCAGGAGGAAGACGTTGGAAAGTTTCTCGGACACCCCCCTCAATCCTTTTGAAATTATGACTAGGTTCTTGGTTTGATGAATATCAAATTTAAAATAGTTCCTGGGGTCCAAATGAACTGGGAATTTACACATAGGTCCTTTTGAGATATTTCTGGTGCTCTGCTGGGGTTCATTTGATCAGAAATGTTATAAACATTTTAGAATTAAAATTCAAATTTGAAAGGTTTCTAGGCTTAAATTAATTATTTGGGGTACTTTCAAATAAGATAAAATGCTCATTTTCCTCTAAAATTCTATTTTACCATTCATGTGATAATTATGTTATTACTTGGCACATGTTGTATAGAAAAATATGAAATTTCTTCACAACCTTGTTTGCAGGGCTTTTAATTGACTGCAATTATTTAAATTAGGTTGAAACTTTAACATTTTATGTTTTACTTAGCTACATTTTGATGAGCATTATGCTTGATCAGTAGGAACGAGACACCTGGGTGTCACAAAATTAGATATCACAATGTTTTCACTGGTTAGTAAATCAATTTTTAGAAGTTATGTTCTGTTGTAACATTTCTTAACAGGTGAAAAAAGCTGCTTTGTAGGCGCAATTTTTCAATGTGCATATACTCTAGAATGACCCAGTAAGTAATTTCTCTCAAATCTATGTAATCATAATGAGATGATGGTCCAAAATGGTTCTAATTAACAATATTAGTAGATTATGTATATCCTCTCTGCATGACATCTTTCCGGGGAACTTTGGGGTCACCATGCTTTTATGTTAACAATACTGCTTACCCTGGGCTGCTAATGCTTACCCTGAGATGTTGACATTTGTTGTCTTGCTTGATCATGTGCACAGAAGACTCAAGCAAATGGTTATGATTCATATGTTTCAGTATGCTAAGTTTTGTTTTATCTGTTATAGTTTATTGTTGGTTTGGAATGTCACTGGCTTGCTCAATGGGTGAAAAACTACCTCCTACTTAGATCCTTTTGTCTTTCTGTGACTGTGACATGTACTTGAATAAATTTGTTCTCAATTAAATGTATTCTCTCCCAGTTTAAAATGCATAAATAATTTGATTCTTCTGTGCTTATAAATGATCATTGTTTACTTTAGGTCTGCTTATAAGCGTTTTCGTGGTTATAAATTATATTTTTTTAGGTCTGATGTCAAAGAAGATTTGACAGCAAAGAGTTCCATGTCTGAAGAATGATTATTGTATGTTATACTATCTAAAGGATGGGCAGATGGATTACAGCAAGACTTGTAGCCACATTTACAGGGATATTCTATCACACTGGTATGGTCTCATTTTTCCCTATTGTTACTTCAAATTAAGAACAAGTGTTTAACTATCTCAAAGATTTTTTTTCTTGTATCTGTATCCATGGCATGTGTAGATTGGAGTTTGCTTGATTTTTTCAGAGATATGTAACCTCTAGTTATAAAGAAAGAAGGATAAGTTATGTCAGTGCATAAAAGCATTATATTTTTTATGCCTTGTCAATTTGTCAAATAATTGATCCATACACTGATTTAGGTAGGACTCATCCACGGAGCTAGGTAGTGGCTTTCCTTTGTCAAATTGAAGAGAGTTCAACTGGCTATGGTTGTTGCAATTTCTCATGTCACAGGTCCTCTTAATTTGATTGTGGTCACTATTGTAGTTGTAAACTTGTAAACTATATATGCATGATATTTGAATTCATGTTTTTTATTGATAATCATTTAACATGGATCATCATAGTACTATGCAAATTATGTCGTCTCATGAAAAAAAAACAGCAGTTTTGGGAGACGATGCCTACTTCCAAATACTCTAAATTGGTGCAGATGTGAATCTATTTGATTTGTAATTTTCTATTTGTCTTAAGCTTTACTATTAAAATGCCTTTGAAATCTATTGAAATGTGAGGGATAGAATCAGGAGAATGTAATAGGTAGGGGAAGATTTGTAAATGATTGTTACAACTCAACTGACGCTGTGAAATGTTAATGAAAAAACATGTTAAATTGGAAAGTACCAGTATGAACTTATTGTATCAAATTCTTTCTCAATTTGGTGTTTACAAGTCTTTATTAAATCTCCAAGAGATTCTCATAAAACTGCCCCCAAAAACTTGTTTTTGGGAGTAATCAAACAACTTTGAGGGGGAAATTTTCTTCCCTCCTCCACCAATCACCCCTAAAAATGGATCAAAACCAGTTTTAATTGGGCCACGTCGGTATTTGGGGTCATAAGTGCATTAATTCCATTAAAAAGAGTAGAATTGTGGTCCCCAATTATTTTTCCTATTTGTAGCTGCAAATGAGGGGAATTTAGAGGAAACCAAAAGATTGGGAGAGGTTTTGGGGTCGTATTGGAGACATGTTTTTGTTCTAAACCCTAATATATTGGTTTAGGGGAAGATTTGATGTGTCTTTTGGAGATGCTCTAAGCAAGGTGAAAAGATTAAAAACAAACTCTATTTGGGTACAGAATATGGGAGTTTTTTATTGTTAGAGATTTGCATTATCAAAGTTTACCGTAATGTTAGCACGGGTAGTATACTAGTCCTATCTAGTAGGACACAAATTTTGGTACATGAGAATAATTGCTTTAGGTAATTAAACCTCCACGGACATCCAGTGAATCCCTTCTTCTCACTTGCTCCCTGCCTGCGTTGGTACATGTACAGGAAAATAACTAGAGGACTTTGCAAACAGGGTCGTCTTGGAAATACCGCATGGAGGATGGTACCATGCGTGTGTACATAAAAGTGAACGCAAGGAAGAAGGGCTATTGGCGCAGTGAAAAAAATTAAAGAAATCCTTGAGGTAGGGTAGATCATTCCCGGAAGAAATCTCGATGCAGCTTGAATACCCACCACGATCTCAGCCACAAGCATGGCACATGGTGAGATCCTTCAATTTGTCCTCTCAGTGCACGCTTAGTCCTGTGGACTTCACTGGTACTGGTACAAGCCAAACGTCGGCTTCCTAACGTCACCGGGTCATTGTCCACCACGCGGCCGATGGCAACCAGATCCACAAGACACCGTCGCTTTCTTTCAACAACCATGCACTGAAGATGCAACCGGATCCCAGGCTCTGAGAATAGTGGAGGCCAACTTATACAAATATAGTACGGGTTCCTTCTGATTCGTGTCCGTTTTCTTTCGATTTCACCTGTCTGGAGCAGATAATTTATATTTGGCGCAGGAGCAGAGTGACTCTGCTCTCAAGAGGGAGGAAGCGCGCTGGTGCTGCTCACTAGTAGTCAGTAGCCATGGCTACCAATACCAACGACGAGCAGCAGCCGCTACACATCCTCTTCTTCCCCTACATCGCGCCAGGGCACCTCATCCCTATAGCCGACATGGCCGCCCTGTTCGCCTCGCGTGGCGTCAAGTGCACAATTCTCACCACTCCGGTGAACGCCGCTGTCATCCGCTCCACCGTTGACCAAGCCAATGACGCCCTCGACAGCAGCACCGACGACACCCCGGCAATCGTCATCACCACCGTCCCCTTCCCCGACGTGGGCCTACCTCCGGGCATGGAGAGTGTCGTCGGCGTGTCCTCCGAGGCCGACCTCTATAAGCTGCTCGAAGCAACGAATCAGCTCCGTGAGCCCTTGGACCGGTTCCTCGCCGAGCACCGGCCCGACGCCGTGGTGGCCGACAGCTTCTTCCCGTGGGCCGTCGACGCCGCGGCCCGTCACGGCGTCCCGCGCCTCTCCTTCCTCGGCGCCAGCATGCTCGCGCGGGCCTGCACCGACGCGATGGTCCGCAACAACCCGGTCCAGGACGCCGCCGACGGGCCCGACGCCGTGGTCGCCCTGCCGGGTCTGCCGCACCGCGTCGCGCTGCGGCGGAGCCAGCTCATGGACCCGAGGAAGAACAAGCTGGAGTGGGACTACTACGACCTCGCCAACGACGCGGATCAGAGGAGCTTCGGCGAGGTGTTCAACAGCTTCGCGGAGCTGGAGCCGGGCTACGTCGACCACTACCGGACCGTGCTCGGCCGCCGCGTCTGGCTCGTGGGCCCGCTCGCGCACGCCGTCAGCAACGGCCTCTCGCCCGACGGGGAGAGGTGCCTGCGGTGGCTGGACGGGAAGCCGGCCGGCTCGGTCGTGTACGCCTGCTTCGGCACGCTCACGCATTTCACTGCAGCCGAGCGAGGTGAACTCGCGCGCGGCCTGCAGATCTCCGGCAAGAATTTCATATGGGTCCTGAGCAGTGGAGCAGACGACGACACGGAGTGGATGCCCGAAGGCTTCGCCGAGCTGATTGCTGACGGTGGTGACCGCGGCCTGGTCTTCCGTGGGTGGGCCCCGCAGATGCTCATCCTGAACCACTCCGCCGTCGGCTGCTTCGTCACGCACTGCGGATGGAACTCGGTGCTGGAGGCCGTCAGCGCCGGCGTGCCGATGGTGACGTGGCCTCGGTATGCCGACCAGTTCTACAACGAGAAGCTCATAGTGGAGCTGCTCAAGGTTGGGGTCAGTCTCGGTGCCGCGGACTACGCGTCCAAGCTGGAGGTCCGGAACCGCGTGATCAGCGGTGAAAACATTGCTGAAGCCATTGGAGCAGTTCTGAGTGAGGATGAAGAGTCCGAGGCGATACGGAGCAAGGTTAAGGAGCTCGGTGCGAAGGCGAAGCAGGCAACGGAGAAAGGCGGCTCTTCGTATGAGGATGTCCAACAACTGATCCATAAGTTGATTTCTCGCCGAAGATCTGTTCGTGTATGACACAAGTATCCTAACTTCTATGGTGATGCGGTCGTTTCGCGCTACAGTGGCTTCGAACTAGTGAGAGTTTCGCTTTAAAACTATTTGCTTCTGTTGTCAACTGTATTCCTTCCCCAATGGGCAGACACCTTTCAGAGATTCATCGAATCACAATTATGTATTTCTCTCTTCGGTTCAAACAAGGAAACGAGACGCAAAAATAGGACGACCATGGAACCTTTTTCCTGTACCCCCATTTGTTTGTTTAGAGTGAATTGCACCAGCAGTCCTCGAATTTGTCCTGAGTTCTCGTCTAGATGCTGATATTTTTTAATCTTGATTTTTGGATTTTAAACTTGCTAAATAGTTTTATCTAGGTCTCAATACTTCTTAATCTTGATTTTTACATCTAAAAACCTCCTAAGTTGTCTTATCCAAGTTCAAATCACCATCCAGATGTTCAGAACATGTATATGCAGTCATGATATCATGGGATCCACAGATCTTCTTTCTATTCTGGTCTCTTCTGCTGATATAGGGAAGCCCCACCGTTATGCAACATCATAGAGGTGCACTATAAGAAATAGGCTTTCGATGGCATGTGGAACATGTCACAATAACAAAAAGTATATCATAGAAACGAATATGTGACAGAGCCTCAACGAAGAAGGTAATGTCACTGAAGGTGCTAAAATGCAATACAACCCATGGGTTTCATGCCTACACACCACGTTAGCATTGTTAGACATTTCAAAGTTAACAAGTTTTGAAAACGAAAAAATCAGGATTAGGGAGTACTGTGACCTAAATGAGACTACTTAAAAAATTATGATACCCAAAAATCAAGATTAAAAAATATCAGGATTTGGATGAGATCGCTTAGCAAGTTCTAGGACCTAAATATTAAGATTTTAAAGTACTGGAACCTAGACGAGAACTCGAGACAAGTTCGAGGACTGCCGGTGCAATTCACTCATTTGTTTACCTTTTCCTATCACTAATTCAGAAAAGTCCCTCCATCATCTGGCCGATGTTCTACGGATTAACACATTACGACTTAAAAGTTCTACATTTTCATGTCCAAAATAGAATGTAAATTTTATTCACTAAAAATAAAGAACATTAATTATACTGAAGTACTACATCCGTTCCAATATATAAAGTATTTCTTGACTATTAGATAACACATTGACCATTCGTCTTAGATAAAAAAGTATTATAAAATTAATATATTTTTATGGCATGTTTTATCGGTAGATAGACTTTAAACATGATTTATTTATTTGTATATAAAATGAACAGTCAAACATGAAGTCTAAAGTCAATAAAAATTGATATATTGGAATGGAGGTAATAATAGATATAACGTTAGAATAATTTTGCCGCTCCATATAGTGTCAGCAGTCCTTCTTATGATCATATAATCATCAATTTTGTTTGTGCCTAACCGCGGTAGTCCTTCTCATATCGATATAATACAAACAGGTTGCTTGCGGAACAGGCAAGAGTACGTAAATGATCTGGATAAACCTCACGGGGCACATCAGAGATACTCTCATCTGAATCTCTGCACTTACTTTATTTGTGCTGGACAGCTACCTTTTTCTAAATTCAGGCAATAATGCATTCCTTCACTCTTCATTGTTTTTATACTTCAAGTACAAGCAAAATTATTTTATCTACAGTAGTTAAATTAAAAGTAGTTTCTGTGGAAATTATATATATGATGTAACCTTCAAGTAGCTTTGGTGCGTCTAAAAAGATCGACCTGAATTTCACTTGGATTTTTATTACCACCATCATATATTCAATGAAGTCATTGATATTATATACCGCGTTACAAGTCCGTGTGATATAGAGAGATTTCTCTTTCTTTTTTTCTTTTAGGTGATATATTTAGGGATTTACATTAGAAGAAGACTAGTAAGCATTCAGATCAACGAATCTATATCTCCAATAGCTATATTATTCAATATCCACAATAAAATAAATCTACAACTTTATAGTCCAGATATGCCATCATTTAACAAGTCACACCTATCTAAGGAAAGTTTTATGTTTTGGCCCATGTGAATTAATTTAGTGCCTTTTTTTTGTGTGGCAAGAATTAATTTACTGGCTAGTCAGCGAGAACGTTACTGCTAGTCATGATGAAGGACTTGTGGATGTCTCATAAATCATGTTTTACTCGTACTGCAACAAGGTCATAGACAAAATTGAGTTTTATACATATCCATTACAACCCTATAAGATGGATAGCCCGCCAATGGCCAAATCCATTGTAGGCAACCAAGAAGAGGAAACGAAAATGGCAAAGGCTTTGTCGACTACAGCTACCGGCAGCCTCTTCTGGCCTCTTGTCTTCCTATTGATCATTTTTATGCCGGACACTAGTGATACAACTCAATGCACGCCGCCTCCATGCCATGGAAGTAAGTATTACTTGTGCTTCAGAGCTTGGTTTTATATCTGCCGCTAATTGTTTCATCTGTTTCATGTATATGTTTTTTTTTCAAAATACATCGTTTGATTCCGCGAACATTATTTGATTTGATTATACCGGATCTTGAATTTGCTGCTGATATGAATGGATCTCCTGACGGTAACCTCTTATTGCAGAACAAAGCTGGCCGGAACTCGTTGGCAAAGACGAGAACACTGCATACAACAATATACGGCGTGAGAACCCACAGGTGACTGATGTCGTGTGGTCGATTTCAGATGTACTTGGGAACATTTATAAGAAAAATGGTGTGCTTGGGGCAGCGGGTGGTGGTGACTTCTGTTGCAACCGCGTGGTCGTGGTGCTTGGCACTCTCCCCTCGGGCGTGGACGTTGTCACCAAGGTGCCACAAGTTGGATAGAGAACTTAGATTGTGCCGTAGAAATGTAATGGGAAATATCAGTGGACATGTGAAGGAAAAATAACAATTTTTTATCAACTCTTGCTGGCTTGCGAAATACTTTTTAATTCTTAATTTTACTTTGTTTGCTATGTTTTCTTGTGAGACTGATATTTATGTTATACTAAGGGAAAATGTGTAACCTCAAGATCATAATTTAGTCCAGTTGAAGTATAATCTATATGTTCGTCTTTCTCTATTACCTTTGGCTTTTCAATGAGTTGCTCAGCTTTTTTTTTCAAAAAAAAGTTTGTCCTGTGCTTTATTCAAAGAACTTGGTGTACAACGTTCACATCTTTTTCACATCAAGGACTCATGCCTATTGGTACAATGTTCGCCCTCTCAGGAGGTACCCACACCACACCACATAATTGTGGTGTTTACCAAAGAGAAAGTGTCCTCATGTAGTTTCAAAAAAAAAAAAAGTGTCCTCGTGTTGGTAAAAAGCTCAGCGGAATAAAAGGACTGTTCATTCATTTATAAAGGAGGTTGTTGCGATCAGACATCTATGATGAGAGACAGATTTTTGGTAGCCCTGTTTCCTTTGGAGTTAAGGTCTGTTTGTTTCCTGAGCAGATTAATTAATTTGGATTATAGTACTAGATTATTTAATTTAAATTATTTAAGTTAGATTAATTAATCTGAAAGAGGTGTTTATTTCCTTAGATTATTTAAGCTAGATCAAGTTGTTTTTGATGTAAGAAGACCAACTTAGTATGATAGTGAGTCTTTGTCCAAAATAAGCACATCTATAGCAGATTATTAGATTATAATAATCTACCCTCTAGATTAATTAATCTGGTCTAATAATCTATCTTGTTTGTTTATCTACTAGATTAATTAAGCTAGATTAATTAATCTGAATGGATTATAAGCTGAAACAAACAGGACCTTAGATAACAACAGTTGTCATGGTGGTAGTAGTACCAATGCTGATGAAGCAAATATTGATGATGTCGAACTTGATTATCATCGTGATGACACTGCTAAATCAAGGTTGGAGACAATGAGCAACATTTAGACTCAAGGTTAAATGGTTAATTATCAGTAACTTGTTTTGGCACCATGTCTGATGCAGCCATACAGGAGGTTCACATTCTTTTTTTGATGTTTGTGTGACATTGGTTCACCAACTGATGGTTGTATGAATGTTGAGAGAGATTAGAGCCGGGGCATGTACTGATGTTATTGCTTGTTTGTTCTGTACTGTTATGTGTATTGCACGGTAGTTTGGAAATACGTAGATGCTTCTCTAGCTGCTTTGGGTTAAAGGTACACTAGTAATATGATCTTGCAGGTTCAGTTACCTGAGTATGTAACTTTATAGGTGTCTGACGATTTGCGTGGAGCATGTGTGTCATACTATCGCATTGTGATGTGCAGGAGTTGATCACTACTCACTATCAGTACCTTACAGGTTTCATTGTAACTTGTTTCGATTCAGAATGATTCATTGTTATTGGTGTTCTTCCTCAAAATTACGTGGCCAGTTATGCTCGAAAAATTGGTCAGCAATCTCGGTTCAAGGCAGCCTCTTATAACCGAGGGAAATCTAAGAAACCCGATCCTAGTTTATTTTTTATATATAAAAACTTGTTATGTGGTGCCTTCAAGTACATCTTAGAAGCCCGAGACAAACTATCTCAACAACATATGACAATAGTGCGAAGTGTGTAAATGAAATGTTACAATGCTATAAATTATTGATAAGTTTGCAATAACATAACCAAGAAGATCTACAGCACCGAGAACCTCAGCCACCCACATATACCTCAACCACTCAACACCAAAAGAAAAAAGAAAACTGTTATCTTAGAACAAAAACACAAAAAGGTTGATACATAGCACATAATCGGTGACATCCGGCGCGTGCATTGCCGAACCAGCCCTACGCCTCGAGCGGCTTGCAGACGATGGTGGCGTGCTTGGCGATCTGGTTGCTGAACTGTCCGGGCTTCTCGGTAGTGTCGACCTTGTCCAGCCCGGGCGGCGGTAGCAGCTGGAAGTTCTGCACCAGCCTACCCAGCGTGATGCTAATGATGGGCAGCGCCAGGATGATTCCGGGGCAGCTCCGGCGGCCGACGCCGAAGGGCACGAACCTGAAGTCATTGCCATGAGCCTCCACTGCCTTCTCCTCCTCAAGGAACCGCTCCGGTCTGTACTCCTCGGGCCGCACCCACTTCTTGGGGTCATTGGCCAGGAACCAGGCGTTGACAAGGATCTTCGACTCGGCCGGGATGTCGTAGCCGTTGAGCTTGCCATCGTTGAGGTTCATGTGTGGTACCAGCAGTGGGATGGCCATGCGGAGACGGAGGGTCTCCTTCACCACGGCCTGCAGGTAGGGGAGGCGCTCAATGTCCGGCTCCGTCACTGGCACGCCGGGGCCGAGCACGGTGGTGAGCTCTTCGCGGAGCTTGGCCTGGATCTTCGGGTGGTTCACCAGCTCAGCGATGCCCCACTCGATCGACCACAGCGTCGTCTCGATAGCTGCAGATTCAGTAACACAATATTATTGGTTTTTGCACCGACTGTTGGTTGTAGTTTTGACTTTGTAAGCTAGAGCTACAAAACAAAATTTGAGGCCTGGTCACGTGGAGATGGCTTCATCAACCATTTCATAATCCTAGCACGTTGAAGGAATATTATTGGATGGCAGAAATGAAGTTGGGTTTAGTTAATAATACAAAGCTATAGCTGGCCCATGGAAACTTTGATTAAGACGTGCCTTATTGTGCATATCATTATATTCTTAAATAAAACAATGGACCACATCATGGCAGAGGATACTCTGTTCCTCAACCCGTCTACCGTGGATATACTTTTGGTTTTGATACCTTAAATTACTGAACCAAAGGCACTTTACGAATCGAAGATAAAAGAACTGATGTACCTGCAACGTTGATGTTCTCGACGATGTACAGCACGTTGTCGTGGTTGATTTCACCCTTCCTCTCGGCCTCCAGGATGTGGTCCATGGCGCACCTGATTTCACCGGTCTGAGCCATCACCTTCCTGGTCACCACACAGTACAAGTTGATATTAGTTTCTAATTATTTTCAAAAGCCATATTAGTTTCTACATCTATTGAACAAGTCATGAGAAGCTTTCTATGGATGCAATTAACAGGTCAACAAGTTTTCCTACCCCGAAGTACATGCTGCATGTTTGTGGATGGCATGATCGATAGATCCAAGTAAGGGGATTATTTAACTAAATCATTATTGGGTCATAAGGTTTGAGGCCCTACCAACTTGAAGCAATGTGCAGACGAATGGAATGATTCAATTAGACTTTTGTTTAAGCTATTAAGCATGTTAGTTGTACCAGTATTGCTTTTAATATGAAACGTCAATTTGCTCTGTCAGAGCCACATCTCTTGTAAATGCAGATCAGACTGAACAGGGCGAAACCTTTCTTTTTCCCTGCTCGGACAAAGTCTCACATGCTACAACTTGATATTTCTGTCTCCGTCAGTTCACTCGTGGTTAACTAGGACGTTACTTAAATCCCAAGCTTTGGACCTACTGTATGAGGAAAGCAGGAGCTAAGCTTAGCTTTATCTAGATCTGGCAGCCGCAATGATGTAGTGCGGTTCACCTACTCTCTTGCACGGCCCAGAATCAAAAGCGTAAACGGACCGGAATGCCGCACAGGACTTATTCAGCAACATTTTGACAAATCCCGAGTTCCTTTCCACTGTCTCCTACTACTAGAAAATACTAGAGACTTTATTTTCTGTTTGACAGCGACTGTTATCATCCCTTGCACTTTTGCACGCCAAATGACATGCACCCACACACCTTATGGAGTTGGGATTTAGAAAAAGTCTAAGCAACCGTTGGACGACGGATATATGTTGGTGAGTGGTTTGGCAGGTTCAATTGGAAGCCACGCAAAAGTCCAATTTTGCTGTGCAAGTTGGGCCTAGAAAAACTGACCCGGCGCCGGGCAATTCGTCCCTGTCGGTAGATAGCACCGATTTCTGAGAGGAGAAAAAAAAAAGAAAAAGAAAAAGTCCCTGAACCGCATCCGTCACTTTGCTAAAGACATACAGGTACGGTGTACTATACGTGCCTAACATGCATCATGTGCACGTCCCCACCAAACTGTCTTCCATTCCATCGGTCCAGCTCACCCATGGAGCACGCACGGCAATTCGTCAACCACCACCACCCAATTGCAACTAACATGCATCGATCGAATAGACCGATAAACTATTCTACTGGAACCACTACTAATCAGCAATTACTACTAATGGCGGATGATTAGTGTAGAGAAGAGATTGCTTACTTGCGCTCCTGCACGAAGTTGTCCTCGAAGACCTTCATCCTGCGGGTCTTGAGGTCGTGGCATCGCTTGAGGTACCCGCGGAGGAAGGGGCGGAGCACGGGGATGAAATCACCGTAGTTGTACTCGAAGCTCTGCGACAGTCTGCTGCGCTCGGCGTTGAGCGCCTTGAGCTTGTTGAAGAGCGGGTCGTCCTCTGACTCGAACCTGCGGTCGAACATGATGCGGAACATGTCGTTGTACATCATGAGCTGCAGGCGGCGGCGGATCACGACTCCCTCGGTGGCGGCGGCCGGGTTGCGCTTGATGTCCTCGACCACGAGGCGGGCCTCCTCCTCCCATCCCACGCGGTTCTGGGCCACGACCTTGTTGGTGAAGAAGGGGACGGTCATGATGCGCCGCATCTTGCGCCAGTGGTCGCCGTACACGGTGAAGACCATGTCCTGGCCTTTCCCCGTGAAGATGTCGAAGACGACGTTGCGGGTGCGGGACCCGAACTCGACGCCCTGCGTGTGGAGCACCTCCTTGGCCAGCTCCGGGGTGGAGACCACCACAAGGTTGCGGACGCCCATGCGGAGGAGGAAGATGTCGCCGAAACGCTTCGCCATGCCCATCAGGTTGCGGTGGTTCAGGTCGTCGCCGACCTGGAGCCAGTTGCCCACGATGGGGGCGCCGGGCGGGCCGGGGGGCAGGCGGAGCCGCTTGCCGGTCAGCTTCGCCACGGCGATGGCCAGCACCGCAGCGGCGAAGAGGCCCAGGAGGGCCTTCTCCAGGAGGAGGAGGTCCATGGCGAGCTCTCTCTGCTCGATTCGGTTCCCCTTTTGGGGGTAGGTGGACTGTGTGGCTCTCCGCTCTGTTTTGGTTGCCTTCCTTGACAAGAGGCGATGGGAATGGGAGCACGAATGCTGGGGATTTTATAGCGCTCGATCCATCATCGATCGATCGATAGAGCGAAGACGAGTCCGGTTTGAGTACACAGGATTGGGGGTTGGTACGGTATTGGTGTTCTGGGCCCACAAAGTTATGAAAAAGCTGTCACTATATTGTGAAAAAAAAATCAAGATATAGTTGGTTGGAGCACAGGTCACGGCCCACGTATACTTAGAAATATGTGACACAGGGCACGTATATGAGATCACTGGACACAATACATGTATAGTACTCTCTCCATAATTCAAAAAAAAGTTGTTTAGGACATGGTTCAGCATATCAATGACTCATTAATTAGAAGATATTTCTTTTCTTTATCCTTATTAAAGACGTCTTAAAACTATCCAATCAATAATGTATGTTCACCCTAATGATTGCTGCTGTGAAGTAAAAGTTCTCAACCTATGAGATTGCTGAAATTCTTTTTAAGAAAATGATTTACTTTTATAAAATCAGGTATAGACCCAGAACGACTTCTTTTTAAAATATGGAGAAAATATATAACATATGGACACAAGACACTTGTATCAAAACTATCCAAAGGCGTGAATAATACTAATGTCCAAAACCACATATAAACACAAGACATCATGATACATGACACACCTTGTGTTGATAATTCATAACAGAGAATAAAAGACAACTTTGATTAAAATATACTACGCAGACAAACGAATAGGTCGTGCCAGCAAGTAGCAGAGCTTCAGTCAAGTAGAGGGAGGGTGAAAAGGATCTTAGTTATTTCGTACTAGAATGTTGGTCATTTCATTTTGGAACGTCTTGTATGAAATAAGGGGATGAGAAAGCAATGAGAAGTCATTCATGATGAAAATCTCAAACAATTTGAAAATATTAGCATTGTAGACACAAATCAAACAAAATGCTAAGCTTGAACATATGCAATAGTTGGTATTGTTGTTGAAGTATGTCATAGAGAGATCAATTTGTACAAATTTCATATGTGTTCTCTTAGTTTATTTATTGGTGAATACAAAAGTATGTGAGTCTTTTTTCTTTAATACGCTTCCTTTAATACAAAAGTATGTGAGTCTTCTTTCTTTAATACAAAAGTATGCTAAAGCTTTTTGTACAACTTTACAAAAATAAAAATACATAGATAGAAAACGTTTCCTTAAAAGCTAATATGGGGATATTAATGCATGTGAGTCTTCTTTCTTTAATACGCTTCCGAATTAGCAATATCTTATATAACCTTTACAATTTCAACCACAATAGGAAATAACCAAATTGTACATACCTTGCAGTAAATACAACCATTCATGATGAAAATCTCAAACAATGTGAAAGTACTCGCGTGGTAGACATAGATTAAAGAAAATGTTATGCTTCAATATATGCAATAGATGGCAGTGTTTTTTAAGTATGTTAGAGGAGGTCAATTCATACAAATGTCCTATGTGTTTTTTTGGTTTATTTATTGGCGAATACAAAAGTTTTTTTTCTAAACTTTCTGCACAATTTTAGGTATTGTTCCTTTCATTTTGGTGAAGCCTAATTTACTAGAGAGAATGGTATATTGGTAACTTTATTTGTAAAGATAGCGACCCGTACAATTAAATTTTATACCATAAATCAGAAGAATTAATGAAACTAAAATAAAATATAAACTCATATTTCCTTTTTCACATGAAAGCTCTTGCTAGAGATGTCACGGTCTTGTATCTGAACTACACTAGTATTTTTTTTCATGTATTTGATGTTTTAAACGTTATTCAAGATGAGACTATGATCATTACATTTTATATAGCAAAAATATTGAAAAGTATAATGCAACGGATGCATTTCTAAATATATAAACCAAATGATATTTAGCGAACGTATAGTTGATCAATTTGGAATGGTTAAATAGCAACGCATCTGGTGGGTAGTTATTGCACCATAACTAGATGAGAGGATCATCCCAAAATTAGTATTGTGGAGGTGGAAGTGTGAAATAAATGGTGTAGGGAACTAGGTGGCCTGTTATTACTTGCGAAGATGACGACTACAAAGTTAAAATGGAATGGAAAATTAAGTGTACCTGTTAGAAAGGGATGGAACACATGACATTTCCGCATGGGTTAATTTCTCATATATTCGAAATGAACTTTTTGAGTTCTCACTCGAAGGTTTGAAATCACTTGACATAGTAGTTTGAATGGATATCAAAGTTGAGATGCCAAAAGAAGCTGCTCGCGTTCGTTGCTCTCTTTTAGGTGCCCAAAGAAGTTTCCACGTTCTCACCCATGGTTACGGTTGAGTTCCACTAGATACGCGCCCTGTTGTATGCTAGTCCAAAGTGGATTAAGTAGGTGAAAAAGCATATCATTCACATTTTTCATTCGGCGAGGCATAGCTTGGCGGTCAAAGTGGCGGTGGTTGAAGCATATGGACAAATATGTGCAAGGTCGTTGGGTTTTGTTTAGAAGACGTACATGGATCTCCTGATGGGTTTGACAAAAACAAAAAGGTTGCGTTGTTAATTCCCCTTTCTCCACATGCTCAACTAACATGAGGCCACCTACCACCGCGCCCACCTTCCCGGGCCTTGCGACCACCGGTGCGAGGAGCCGGTGAGAGAGCGGCCGCTGCCACCAGCCCACCAGGGCGTGCGTGCTCTCAAACCTCCGCAGCTTTTTGGCTCGGTCAAACCGTCAAACCTTATCTTTCGAGTTGGCACCTTTTACCTTCGGCCAGAATCTGGGTGCAATCCATCGTGTTTACTCACAACTGTTACTGCCGATTAACAAACAAAAGGTAATCATGCAGGTGTTAAGGTTAAGTTTAGCCAGTGTATGTATCCAGGAGGAAGACCCGAAGGCCCGGGTTCACTGAATTGAATTGAAGGCAGCCAGCCGCCCTATCATCTGCGGCAGCGAACGGCGCAGTCTTCCTGGCCTGCAATGACACCGGCAACCTACACCCGTCGCCGTCTCCTGGGCTGGCCCGGGGGCACGCCGCACCGGTGCTTCGGGCGATTCTATTTTCCCTTTTGCCTTTTAATTAATTTCGTCCCATTGTATTGAGCGTCCCTCCTCCCGTTCCACCACCGGTCTCGTCTCTGACTCGCTGAGCCTCCACGTCGCCACACCGTGCCCGAATGTGGCCTACGGGCTTTGCTCCGTCGGCTGTCCCAACCAACCGGGTAGGTGGTCCCTTTCTTTTCCCCTCGCTGTGCTGGTAGATGGAGAGAGCTCTTGGTGTCTTCTCCGCCACGAAGCCAGCCAGCCAACCATCCTAGTTTCGCAGCAACGAAACTCTTGGCCCCTGCGGCTGCGCGCACGCAGCAGCACACGAACCCATCCCGAAACAATTCACAGCCGGTTGACACTCTTCAGGATGTGCAAACCTCTCGGATTCACGGCAGCCCAGTGTATTATTTTTTTTTACATATTTTCTTATTTTTAATAGATTTAAAGTTTTCAGTTAACGATTTATTTTTTTTATTTTTTTTATAATTATCTATATAATAATTATAAACCATTTGATTTAGATTCAATACCTTCAAATGGTAATTGAACAAATTTCATTCAGCTAAAAATTAACAAGTATTTAGAGCGACGTTTATTTCCATGCAACATGCGCGACGGAAGGAAGACTTTTTCCTCCAATAAATCAGAGAAGAAAAAATTCAGCCACCTACCGGCGAGCGGGGATCCAGTACGGACGACCCATTGACTTGCCGGCACGCAGCTTTAGGTACTGCAAGAGACGGCCGCCTCCCGATCCTTTTTCGTTTACCGCTCTCTGCAGAGATCTGAGGACCCAGGCATAGCGACAGATCACAATTTTATGCCCGCCCCGGCCATTGCCCATTGGTAGTACAATACAACAGAGTCGTATTGCCAGATGCCATCGACTCGATCTTCCGTGCAGACATTAATTAGACAGCATAACGGATCATCCGGAAGTCAGCTCCTTGATCCAGCTTGTACTGCACTTTTGACTAAGCAACAACAACTCGTCACTATCGACAGGCTACTAAGCCAGCGAGCAATTGGGGTGTATCTTATGGTTTCAGTCTTATTATAAAAGTGAAAAATAGCTGGATCTTCAGTGCCAAAACACATTCAGGCACACTCCTCCGATCCCTCCAATCACAAGATCCAGGTCGATGGATTCACACCTCTATGCACTAGCTATTATTCAGGTTTCATAAAATTCTTAGCGCTATTTAACCAACGATAAAAATATTCGCTGCCAAAAACTTCAGGCACCTTCTGATGTTCTCTCTCTTTTTTTAGTTAAATAATGTTAAGATTCAAGGTATTTCTGATGAACAAGATACATAGTGCCGGTAGGTATACTATACATATTTGCATATAGTATGGTTTCGCTCGGACATGCATGATGCATTATTCAAACGACCAAGCGGACACCGAGAATGCCAGCTTAATAATTTGGTATTTTTGTGGCACATGATTGGCAAAATGGCTGCTTTGTATAGTGTCCAACAAAGCATATCAGCAAGAACGCATGCCTAGTGTGGTGTGGTTGGTAATATTTTAAGCAGCACCACTGCTGGTTCATCACCCCAGTAAGCAAAAGGAGGGAAACATCACACGTTGCCCAAACCGGGGCGGCCACAACGTGCTTGGCCGCCATATAATACTGATCCACTAGAATTACAAATGGTTGGTATATGAAACTAGGAAACACTAGAATAGGCTGCCTCCTTTTAAAACAGAAGATCAAGGTTGTTGAGCACCCCCCATCCCAGCAAAGTCAAAAGACAAGCACCGAGTAGAGTAAACAGAAATGAGAGAAAAAAAAATCTATCAAATATTGACAGCATATTTGGTGGAACCTTTTGTGAAAGAGAGGGCAGTGCAGCGTGGTCCGTGTCCGTGGACTGAACCCACACGGAATAACCATTCTTCCACAAGTTATTGGGTGACATCCATTTCTTTTGGAATCCAAAGAATTTTTTGCTCATTTGGAAAAATAAATCTAAGTTGTGTGCCGAACCCTCCGAAAATTTTCGCCAGGAATGCTTTGCTCTTACACGTTCGCAAATGAGGTGGAAAATCAAACCAAAAATGAGATATGCAGACCGTTCACAATTGTTGCTCTTACACGTAGAGATCAAAGACGGCAAGGAATGCTTTGCTCCAGGCGGATGGCATCGGCTCAGGTCAGCTCCGTAGCTTCAGCCTAATCTCATCGTCCAAATCAAGATGCGGCCACCGTCGTCCACTTGAATTGATACAATGTGTTGCATTGGGTTTGGTTTCAACAAGGAATCATCACGGCAGATTTTATTCGTTTCAGATTACACACGGTATTTAGAATCTCGAGTTGCCTTCTTGATCACTGAATTGGCAAAGATAATTTTTCAGCATGTGTAGTTCTTGATCACTGAACTGAAAAATATACGCTTATCAAGTTGCATATTGTCGTCGAATGCATTGATGACGCCAGCTCCCCGGCACGCGAGGATGCAAAAGAGAGGGGCTGCATGAAGAAGTCGTTGTTGTTCTTTACGCTGCCACCGACGGTGATGATAGATGATGGAGGTGGAGGCAGACCTGAATAGTGGCGGGAGCGGTAGATGGCTGAGTCATGCAGAGGATGGGTCCCTGGGATGCGGCTTCCCTGTTTCCCTTGCCGTGTGGTGGAGGGAGTCGTATCTCCGTCTGAAACGCAATGTCGGCCCTTCCCTCTAGGAAATGGGCCCAGTAACTGAGGACCAAACGTCCCAAACGAAGCTGGGCCCGTGGATTCCTTCGTGCTCACAGCAGCCAACGCCGACAAAATCTACTCCCTACAGCCAGCTCTCCCTACACCAACAAGGTAGAGAAGAGACCCTCGCTCTGGTGCTCGCATAACCGACATCACCAACTAGAAGCCGGTGATCCCAAATTTGTTGCTGTTCGAGATGCTCGATCGACGCCTCTAATCTCAATGATCCCCCACACGAACCTTGGATTTGATATGGCATCAAAATCAAAATACTTGCTACCCAAATTCCATCCAAATCGATCTCCCTGCCACTGGAATTGATCTCCCGCTGCCAAGATCCAAGGTATATCTCGTTTCTGCCCAAATCAAAATTCTGGCGGCCGAGCTCCCCACAACCTGAAGTTGCGCATCAAGAGCAAGCCTCTACGACGCCCATGATGGCCTCTCAGCCAAATCAATGGGTACTTGGATAGCTGCAGCGTCCAAAGAGCGGAGTAGTTTTTTTTTTTCCCCTGTGAAATAATAAGCAATGCACACGAGAAGACAAAGCTAAAGGGATGACGGCACTGTTTCGACCAGCGTTAGCGTTAGCGTTAGAGGGCCCATCTCATACACGGGAGGGCCGAGATTTCGTGCCAGATGATGGAGACACGGATGGAGACACAACAAGGAAACAGGGAAACCGCAGCCGGGTCCCTGAGGGAGGGAGGCGAGCTAGGACAGAAGAGGAAAACGTCCACCGTCCTTGCCCATGACCGGGAAGACGAGGGTCCGCCATTTTCTCCGGCATAAGGAAAGGTCATCGTGGCTGCATGTGTGACAGCGCAAGGAAGTGATCTAGATTGTGGGTTGTGTTTATCTTTTCCTTTTTCTCTAGCTAACTCGGCAACTCGGACTAGTTTGGTTCTTGCAGCTTCATCAGGCGTCCGATTTCAGACGCCTACGTCTGGCGTTGCTGCCTGATGAGCGACCTGTCTGGGAGGGCAAGAACCAAACTAGCCTCTCGTCCGTGAGGACAGAGCCTGAGCTGATTGGAACAGAGGGAGCCAAGCCAATGCTGCACGGAGCTGATTGATGCCATCTGCCTGGAGCAAGCATTTCTTGGCCCCGTTTGATCTTCACGTGTCATGAATCTAGTGTTCGATGAGTCAAGTGTGATTGAGTGATTAATGGTTCAAATTTGTTTCCTTTCAATCAGTTCAACGTAATTCATTATTTAAACTTCAATTTAGTCTAATGTTTTAGTCTTCAATAAGCGAACGAGGACCTGAGCAAGTGACAGCGCATATTGTTAACTCGTTTTACTGTACAAAGAAACATCTCATCTTAAGGTTCTGAAGCATTCATTGGAGAGGGCTAATTCTCACTTGAGCTTCATCTCACATATAAAGTATTGATAATGATAAAAAATTATTGTTTTGGTGTGAGAATTTGCATTGCTATAGCACTAGGTACTATTTGCAGACTGCAACACAATTCTGTAGAAAAGATTGACTGAAATTAAGCAAAATAGCAGTCAGTTCTTTGCTTATTGTCTGATATGAAAAATTGACTGAATTGCATGGAGAAAACACTCATTTTTTCTTTTCGGCCATAAATTACATGTCACTACGTGATTGGTTTTAAAATTTGACTGAAAATAAAATGAAAAACAGCTGATTATCATATAGTCATTCGAAGGAGCCTCCATGGATTGAAGAAAAATAACGGAAAATACAACACACTCCCGAGTTCATATTTTGAGTGCGTACTCGTCTCGTTACATCATCTTTGGCTGGGCAGCATACACTGGATCAATTCAAGCCCACCCGATTATGGATCTAGACATTGCAAGCGCCGTCGAGGTGAGAAATTGTTCCAGGAAAAACAAAATTGTTCCAACAAAAAAATATTCAATCTGTTGAAACAAATTGTTCTGGGCATGCAAAACAATTGTTCAAACAAATTTAGGATCTAGATCACGTTGGTGGACTAGGGAAGCAGCAGAGCTGAACTGAGGAAAGGTAAGTGCGTTTTTACTGCTGGAGATGAGCATGCAGAGGGAGGAGATCGAGCAGCCTGACGAGGTCGTGCTGCAGCTCTCACGCCCTGGCCACCACCTCTCCTGACTGCAACAGGCCAACAGTTGCATGCCGCTATGCAGTGCGCCATTGGCCATGACCGCCTAGGACGATCGGCAGCTAGCTTCTCCGCAGGAGCAACGACGCCGTTCGCGTCAATGCCACCACGACACCATCTTGCACTGCATCATGTCATCGAATACGGCCGCTGGACACGATGCGACAGGTCCCAAGCCTGTTCGAGATGTTGGTTGTGAAAGTTTTTCAAACAAATGACAAAACCTTCATAGCTTTGCAGTGCCATGGTGCGAGGGTAACGCACTAACACCGGTACCCAGGAAGCCGGAGGGCTCCTAGCTGTGTATGCGCATGTAGCCCAACAATAAAATCAGCCCAATTATGGAAGAAATCAGAAGACTAAGTCCTTTGATAGGGCCTCCAAATAAACTTTCGCCCTAGGGCGCATAATTCTGTGGGCCGGCCCTATGGGTTTGTGAGATGAAGCAAATTCGTGCTAGTTTTTCTTATTTTAAATAATGGATCGCAAAACTTGTCCGGCCTTGGCCTCAATGAGGCTATGGCTATGAAGGGGTTTGCTCCTTAATTTTGGCAATCCTATAGATTGAGTTGAGTTTAACTCAACTAGTTAGATTTCTTTTGGCAGAATCTTGGAGGTGGATTATAAAAGGATCATCATTATGGATGTTGCAGCATTGCTTTGGACCATTTGATTTAGTCACAATGATATTGTCTTTAATAAAAAGTCAATTATTTAATTGTATGCGAGTTTTCGGAGTCACCTATTAGCTATAGCTTTAAACGCTTATGCAAAAGGAATTCAACAGGGAGATGCTACTAAAAACATGCTAGCAGGTGGAGATGGTGGCAATGCACATTTTTACAAAGAATAGATGATCATCTCATCATAGAATTTGTTCCTAGATATTCTTGATCTTTATGATGTGAATAAGGGTTCTCGATCTTCCGAAAAGTTTTGATAATCTTGATTTGGGCGAAGGCAAACACAAACCGATTCGGCTTCTAAACAACACGTTCAGAACCCCGTAATCGCAACACAACATCTCCTTTGGTTATCAACCATCCAGGAACGATTGACCTCGCCGAGAAGGCTAATCCCTGTCTGCGAACCAAGAACACAAGCAAGAATAAAGAAGAATATAATATAATTGCAGATGTATGATTAAACTCATAAAGTTGGGGTCTCACAAACCGATGAACGGTGATACTGTTTATGAACAGAATTAATCTAAGCAAAACTCGAACCCTAATAAAACAATGACGGCTGTTTATAAAGACCCTAGGATCGTATAGGTGCGCCCCTAATTGGGCTCAACTGGATAAAGTTCAAAGGCCAAAAACAAGCGACACAATACTGGGACAGATTCTAGACTCTTTCTTGTTTCGATGCTTCCTGATGAATTCGGATGAATTTTGACATTAAACCAATGGCATTGGAAATGCCTTCTCCTTAGCTTTCCGTGCATATGTAGAACGTCCAAATCCGAGTCCGTATGCATCCTTGACGTCAATTTTAATGCGGACTGGTCCTGGACCCCGAAACAGACACGAAGTGGGTTTTGAATGGGCCTCCACCTTTGGCTTCCACGGCCTTGCTGGTCCTCCATGTCCCCAAGTACTTCTTCCATCATCTCCTGGTCCTCTTTATGGTTTCTAATCATAATATAATTATTATATAGCAAATCATTCTCAAAAGTGACATATAATAAAGAACGTAGAAACGAGCACCTCTAAATTTAGTCATCATGCACGAACTCTAGTCATTGGACCTTGCAAGTCTAGAATTAGAAGAGTGTTGCGTGTTTCCATAGGAGTGATGTCCTCATCATCCTCCTCCTCTTGAAGTAGAGTCGTTCTCGACTCATGCTCATCCTCTTCTTCTAAGTATGGTTTCAAATCTGAAATATTAAAAGTAGAACTAACCTCGAAGTCGGGAGGCAACTCAACTTTGTATGTATTATCATTAATTTTCTCAATTATTTTGAATGGACCATCAGCTCTAGGCATCAATTTAGACTTTCTTAATTCTGGAAATCTATTCTTTCTCATGTATAACCACACTAAATTTCCTACATCAAGCTTTACTTCTTTTCTACCTTTACTACCAATAATTTTATACTTTTTATTCATCTTCTCAATGCTAAGTCTAGTGGTCTCATGCATTTATAAAATAAACTCAGTATGCTCCTTAGCATCAACATGAACTCTCTTATTAATAGGTAGAGAAAGTATATCAAGTGGAGTACGGGGATCAAAACCATACACTACCTTAAAGGGACTTACCTTGGTAGTAAAATATGTTGTCCGATTATAAGCAAAATCAACATGAGGCAAAAATTCTTTCCATTGCTTCAAATTTTTCTTCAAAGTAGCTCTCAACATAGTGCCTAAAGTGCGGTTCACCACCTTAGTTTGTCCAACAGTTTGTGGATGACAAGTTGTAGAAAACAATAACTTTATACCCAATTTATTCCAAAGTGTGCGTCAAAAGTGAATCAAGAATTTTGCATCACGATTTGAAACAATAGTAGAAGACATACCATGTAAACGTATAATTTTTTTTGAAAAAAAGATCAGCAATATGACTAGCATTATCGGTTTTATAACATCGTATAAAGTGTGTCATCTTAGAAAAATGATCCATAACAATAAAAATACTATTACTTCCCCTCTTAGTCCGAGATAGTTCTAAAACAAAGTCCATAGAAATATCCGCTCAAGGAATAGAAGGAACAGGAAGTAGCGCCATGTATAAACCAAATGGATTTAAATGAAACTTAGCCTTTTGATATGTAGTGCAGCGAGTAACAAAACGCTCAACATCTTTCCTCATCCTTGACAATAAAAAGTGTGTGACCAAAATATCTCTGTCTTCTTAGCACTAAAATGACCCATCAATCCATCTTCATGCGCCTGCTGCAACAACAAAAGACGAACGGAACCAACTAAAATGCATAGACGGTTAGTTATAAACAAGAATCCATCATTCAACATAAATTTGTTCCAAACACGTCCTTCTTTACAGTGCAGCAATACATTCTTGAAATCAACATCATTAGCATATTGTTCTTTAATTGTCTCAAGTCTAAAAATTTTACAATCAAGTTGAGACAACAAAGCATAACGCCTAAATAAAGCATCAACAATCATATTATCCTTCTCTTTCTTATGCTTGATAATATAAGGAAAAGGTTCAATAAACTTAACCCATTTAACATGTTTACAGTTTAAATTACATTGTGAGCGAATATACTTAAGTGATTCATGATCAGAATGAATAACAAATTCTTTAGGCAACAAATAATAACGCTACGCCTCTAAGGAACGTACAGGTGCATATAATTTCTTATCATAAATGGAGTAATTCAAAATAGATCCAATAATTTTCTCGCTAAAATATGCAATAGGTATACCATCTTACATTAAAACACCACCAATGCCTATACCACTAGCATCACATTCAAGCTCAAAAGTCTTATCAAAATTGGGTAGTTGCAGCAATGGTGCATGTGTAAGTTTGTCCTCAGGGTTGGCCCTATAAGCAGCACGGTTTGGCAAAGTAGCACCCGGAATCAAATCAATTTGATATTCAATCCCTCTCAAAGGTGACAATCCCAAGGGTATCTCAGCTGGGAAAATATCCTTATACTCCTATAAAATGTTAGTGACAGCAGGAGGCAAAGCACTAGGAGCAATATGATCAAGCAAAAACAATGTTTTTTTTTATATATCAAAGCATAGCAAATATCATCAGCAAGTTCAATTTTTGTTGCAAGACATGAATGACTTGTAATTTAAATCCAACACCCTTAGAACTTGAAGAATCATTAGCATTACTATATGTACAATCAGAATTAACAGGTTGCTGAATTTCAATACCTTTATTTTTCAAACTAGCAACTTTTTCTAAATCAGTTTATACAATTTCAGTAGGGGTCATTGGTAATAAAGTAATTACCACTTGATATGAACAAGGTTTCCCGCTCTTCCTAAAGGTTCTGATAATCTTGATTTGGGCGGATGCGAAACATAAATCGATCCGGCTTCTAAACAACACGTTCAGAACCCCACAATCACAGCACAACATCACCTCTGGTTATCAATCATCCAAGAATGATTGACCTCATCAAGAAGACTAATCTCTACTTGCGAATCAAGAACACAAGCAAGAATAAAGAAGAATGCAACACAATTGCAGACATATGATTAAACTCACGAAGTTAGGATCTCATAAACCGATAAATGACGATATTGTTTATGAATAGAATTAATCAAAGAAAAACCCGTACCTTAATGAAACGGCAGCGGCTGTATTAAAGACCCTAGGGTTGTGCAAGACCCTCTGAACGCGTTTCTAATTGGTCTCAACTGGATACAAGCCCGAAGGCCAAAAACAGGTGACGCAGCATCGGGATAGATTCTGGACTCTCTCTTATTTCGATGATTCACAATGCCCCCAGACTAATTTTGATATGAAACCGGTGGCATTGAAAAGGTCTTCTCCTTAGCTTTCCGTCCATATATAGAACGTCCGAATCTGAGTCCGTATGCGTCCTGTATGTATTTTTTAGTGCAGACTGGTCCTGGACCCCGAAACAGACTCGAAATCGGTTTTGAATGGGCCTCCACCTTGGCTTCACGGTCTTGCTGGTCCTCCATATCTCCAAGTCCTTCTTTCATCATCTCCTGGTCCTCTCCATGGTTCCTATTCATAATATAATCATTAGGTAGCAAACCATTCTCAAAACTGGAATATAATGAAGAACGTAGGAACGAGCTTACCACTAAATTTAGTCGTCATGCATAAGCTTTAGTCATTAGACCTTGCAAGTCTAGAATTGGAGAAGTGTTGCGTGTATCCATAGGAGTGATTGTCATTATCACTTTGGGGTTTAGTTATTCTCTAAACCATGTTCTCCCTGCATTCTAGAATATAGCTAGTTATAGATTTGTTCTATAAGTTAAACTTTTATAACTTTGATCATCCATACCAAAAGGTTTATAAATATTTACTATGTAAGAGTTATAGATTATGATAGTTTGATTCATCAGCAATCTAATAGTAGTATCCTTGTGTTGTCAATCATTATAAAGTCTTTTTTTGTTATGACTAGTCAAAGTTAAAAAAGTTTGACTAAGGACAAACCCAAAACTACCTGTATTCTGAGATGGAGGGAGTAATAATTTGTGGAACCCGGATATATGCATCAAGCGTGAAAAAGCCGGAAATTCCTTTTTCCATTGTTGGGGATCCCTCGAGCAACCACCTCGAGCCCCTTTTTATTTGGGCCATGTTGTGGGCCGAAAGTCACATCTAATGTATTTCCAATGGTTTGTTTTCAATTTGTAGGAAAACAATAGGAAATTTGAAGACCTTCGAAGGGTCTGGAGACCTTTGAAGGGTCCGGAAGCCCACACCCACAAGGGGTCGAGATCTAGTCAAAGAGCTCCCTAAAGACCGAAGCCACGAAGGGCGCAAACTCACCTTTGGAGGGTAATACGATTCAAGCAAAGATAGGTGATACCCTTGACTGGGTTTGGTAATCCAAGTAGGAGGGGCAAGAGTTTTGTAAAAGTGACCAATTTATCCCTCATGAGTATTTTCTATGGAATATTCATAGGATGCAGTAGGTAATTAGGTGTAAATTGGTTCTCGTAAAAGTGTTTAACCTTAGGCCTATAAATACGGCATCCCAGTGAACTTGTAGGAGCAGATGTTCATAGG
This sequence comes from Eleusine indica, assembly GCA_030378355.1. NCBI lineage: Eukaryota > Viridiplantae > Streptophyta > Magnoliopsida > Poales > Poaceae > Eleusine > Eleusine indica. The sequence continues at coordinate 57,496,176 of CM059494.1, forward strand.
ATATGTAAAGTAGATTCATCGTTTGTCTTGTACTTTTTGTGAATCGTTAGCTTTTCATCACTTTCCTTTTAGCATCATCGAGGCATATGTCTTCGTGACTGACAACAATCACTACTACACTAACCCTCTGCAGCAGCGGGTCAAAAGGGCCCTAGTGGTGGGCGATCTTTCACCACTAGACCTCTGTCACTACTTAATTACATACTTAGTAGCGGGCTAATACCTGCTATAGTGCTAAGTGATATGAAACTAAAAAAAAGGCGTCAATGGCGGTCCATACACTGCCGCTGACGCCCTAGAACCCTAACCCAAAATTAGGCCTTCTTCTTGTTCTTCTTTCCCTTCTTCTTCTTCCTCTTCGTCTTCTTCTTGATTTTGCCCCCATTGGCGCCGCCATCTTCTTCTTCTTCTTTCCGGTTCCCTTCTCAAGCGAGGGTCGTCACCACCGGAGGCGGCGGGGCCCTCGCCACTGCCATGCCCCATGCGGGGACGGTGACCGCCTCCCACGCCACCGCCCAACAAGCCATCGTCATCTCTGCCTGACTGGATCTGGCGGCACGTCAATCCAGATCCGGCCAGCGTGGCAGTGGCGCGAGGCGGTGGAGGTGCCACGTGACAGAGCCCGGCGGAGGGGTGAGGTGACCCCCGCCTCGCCATAGCGCGCCGGCACACGACCGACGCCAGAACCGGCACCACGACTGGCGATGGAGGAGGCGCGGCTTGGCCGTCGTCTTGGTCCCAATTGGCGGAGAGGAGGTGGAGGCGGCCGGAAACGAGGCAGATCCGGCGGAGGAGGAAGCGGCAGAGGAGAGGAGGTGGTGGCGGAGGCGGACGCGAACGCGGAGAGGAGGCCGGAGGTGGAGGCTGTGGCGGCAACGGGGGGGGGGGGGGGGAGGGGGGTGGTGCGGTGCGACGTGCGAGCGGAGGTGGTGTGGCTAGGGTTGCGAGATAAGGTTTACGGTGCGGTGGCCTATATATAACAGAGCAGAGGCGGCTGTGACGGGCCTGCTTGTCAGGCCCGTAGCTAAATTGGCCCACAGGCCGTAGCTGCGGGCCTGACCATGCCCGTCATTGTTTTACGCGAGGTAGTGGTGGGCTACACAGTAAGGTCATGCGTAGTTACGGTGCTTTCTAATGCTCGCTGCTGAGAAATTTTATGCGTCCGTCACTACAGAGCTTTTTTGTAGTAGTGAATATCCATTATCTAAGAAAAAGCACAAGTCCTCAAATTTTTTATGAGGTAATATACTTTATCTATCTAACTAAGATGGACGGTCCATAATTATTGTAAGGTTTGGTAAAACTGGTCTTCTTCTAAAGGTACGGTTGCATATTCATTGAGGTGAGTGTGCATAATATAGTTCAAGCCAACGCTTAGCCAGCGTGAGCTTTTTTCCGCATTTTTTTGAGATTGTAATTCTTACTCGAGCGTGGATGAAGCAGAAAAGGAATTATCAAAAAAAAAAGCAGAAAAGGAAAGTCGTGTGGTCAGTGAGGACTTCACACCGTTCCGTTTCGAGGAACCTCCCTGATGCGCGAATTCGTAATAACGAGGTTTAATCTTGATTAGCACGCGTCTGGTTTCTGTTGCTTCCCGAGAATCGTCGTCCGTGGTATAGCTGCTTGGAGAATCGTCCGAGGACCACAAAATTGTAATCCACTGAAAGGTCTGTCATGCAGGAGTCAGTCAACGAAGCCATCTGGTCGCTCAGATCCAACGACGAGGGCCTACGTACACGCGCGCCGTATAGGTGGGTTCAGGGGCATTCGTTCGTATCCACCACCGCCGCACACCACATATGCATCTTCCCAGTCGCCGGCAGGCAAGTTCAAACGATCAGTTGCGGCCGGGCACAGGAAGTGCAATGTATACATGAAGGGCTTCTTCTTCTTCTTCTTCCTGATCGACGTCGACGGCTACGACCGCGACGTGCTGCCGGTGCCAGTGGCAGTGCCATTGACCTTGCCCGCCTGAGGCCTGAAAGGCCTACAGCACTGGTACAATGCAGAGAGCGGTCGTGTGCGCGAATGGAAGTCGCCTTTGAAGCGGTCGGTCCTTTTGGATTATTATTATTGTTATTGATTGCTCTTGGCCGCCAGACAGGCCCGATCGACGCCCCCTGGTGGCCGGCAACTCCAGGAAGGCAGCACGCACATCAGCCTCATTTAACTTTCTTGCGTTCGCGCGGTGTGAGTGGGACGAGTCATGTTTTAATCCGTGATCTTCCCCGGGTTCTCAGAAGATCATGTTTTCAAACTGCAGGTCTCCGTACCAGTCATGTTTTCAGTAGTGAAGTCACAACTCAAAATTTAAAGAATTCACCGACGGTCATGACACTGCAGCGCCGTTGTATTATTGTTCTGCCTTATAATTTGTTGCTCCGTTTGATTGTGTGGCTGAGGGTACCTTTTTCAGTGGTCAAAAACAAGTTACGATAACCGAGACACATCAGCAAATTTTACCATTTTGACATCACAACTCAAAACCTTCTCACCGTGAGAGGCATCCACAATAATTTTGGCTTTTATTAATTCTTTTTTTTTCAAATGAACAGTAACACACATGCCGGTGTCAAATCTTGGATTTGAATAGTGGTGGGTTGGGTCCACCTCCACCACAAAGAATCTAACTACGTGAGCTGCGCTCTGTTTTTATTGGCTTTGTTAGTTTCTGTGACCTATCTTGGTGTGATTCTGACATTCTTTTGTGGTGAAAAACAAGTTAAGAAAAAAAATAACAAAATTAATTCCCGACAAGGCTATACTAGCATATAACACGTTGTACAGCAAAATGTATAACACTTCCGAGCTTGATAAAATAAACATATATAGAAATATTGAATGCCTTCTATGAATTAGTATAATAATACTTACATTCTTCAATTATTTTATCTGTAAAGACTAACCACCACTAATTTTATCTAAAAAAACCAGCCATCACTAATTTTATTAAAAATTTCTTTTTATCACTTAACCTTAAGCAACAAGTTAATAAATAAAACATTGTGACAAGGCTATAGAATATGATAAATTTTGTAGCATATGTATAATGACATCCAACATACCCAATAAAAGATGCTTCGAGAATTATATATGAACCTAAATCCCACAAACCTAAAAAGATAATCAGCCAATGAACTCTGGATAAATTAGTTCTAGAAGTACTAGTATGAAATAAGAAATGGTCACGGAAAACTACTGCTTATTTGATTTGTATGTTTAATGGTGAATTCAAGTGTTGGAGGAAAAGAGGTGTCAAGATTTGTAGTTAAGCTCCAGAAAGAGAACAAGAGAAATACCAACCTACTCGTATATGTTATTTCAGAAGTGTAATCTGCTCTTAAGTGAAGTATGTGCGTTCGTCACTAATCTTGAACAAGTCAGAACTGAGGTGATGATACATTTTTGTGCTCACCACTACTCACCGGATATATTGCCTTGCCCGAACCCGAATATCGGAGTATGTTGTCACAAAAAGGAACTGAGTCTAAGAACAATAATGCCTTGCATCCACAAGTCCAAACACCATGCATATGACTTTTTTTTTTAATTGTGCGGGGGGGGGGGGGGGGGGGGGTTACTATGGACATCTTTTTTGGCCTAATTATGTGGGGTTGTTTGTCATAATTATGAGCATGGGTGGCATGAAAAGGTTATATATTACCACTATTTTATAGAATCAGTCAGTTTTACACAGCGCAAGATACAAATCAATGTCTACACATCACTCCCGCCGGTTCCAATCGACAGTGACCGGATGACATCCAGGACCAAGAACAGCCCTCAATATAGGAAAAGTTCAACTTGCTTAGACGTCCAAAATTCTAAGAAAAAGATGGTAGCTCGATCTGGTCATTAATCGGGAAAGACATTGCTTTTATTTTGGCGGTACACGCTCTTTACGGTATACTTCTAATGTCATTTGTCTCAGACTTTCATGCTATATCATTACATATAAAGTATTTTTTATCTGTAAATTTACATAACATAACTATATAACAAAATAAACATTATCTGTATATACCTACTTGTTTTGGAGAACATGAGTACAAAATTGTCAAAAAGGGATACCAATTCTGGAACATATACCAGTCTGTTAGATCCATGAATTTCAAACCGTAAAGCTAATAATGATGGTAGTGATGTTGTTGTTGTTAGTCTTTGTGGACTAGCTATGTCATGATGCAATGAACCAGTTTTCGAGCTCACTTTTTCACAGAAAAAAAAAAGTTTTCGAGCTCGCTGAACTGCTACCTTCCAGGAGACAGCCACGATGCTTCCTTAGAATGTATCGTCGCCGGTCTTTTAGATATTCCCCGTCTTTACGGCAGAACAAAATCACTATGGCCAGTCAATAGCCACCACCATGTACTGCCAAAGTTCGCAGTGTGTAGACCGGCCAGGTTAAACAAGAAAAGGTCGCACAGTTTACATAACAAGCTTTTCCATAGTCACGCCCATGCAGAGTGTACAGTTAACCAGCCTGAAATAGTATTATACTGTTTTCAGAAACGTCACTTATGAATTACGATAGTCTATGCTGATAGTATAGTGCGTTTGGAGGATCTCCTCAATTCCTAGAACACCTTCTGCAGAAGCTTCGCCAATGCAAACATGTAAAATCAAAGAAGGTTTTGAATTTGAAGTCATGCCCTGTCGAAACGAATATACAAGCATACCGGAATCCAAACCTTCGCCAAGTGTCAGGGACACACGGCAAAGAACTAAATACACTCGGCAAAGTGTTTGCCGAGTGTAATACTCGATAAAGAGCACACGGTAAAAATTTAGTCGTCAAAGAGCTCTTTGCCGAGTGTTTTTCGTCGGACACTTAACAAAGACTTTGCCGAGTGTTAAAATACACTCGACGAAGCCTTACACTCGGTAAAATATTAATCACAAAAAAAATAAAAAAAATAATGTTTGACCTTCGTGCATAAGCCCCTCTACCACTGCACCACAGTCTTAGTTGTGGCTATACTCCATTTTAATTCCTCACATATTATACTGATTTGGGTGTAAATTGCATGTTTGAGATACTAAACAAATTCAAATTAAAAAGTTATCAACTATAAAGTTTCATACTTTTTGAGATCTACAACTTTCATTTTAGGAGTTTCTCCATCCGAGGTCATTTATACAATTTGAATTTTAAATTTGAGAAATTCAAACTTACTATTTCATTGACAATATTATTTCAAATGAAAAAGTTGTCAGCTCCAAAGTTTCATATATATTTGAAATCTATAACTTTTATTTTTATTGTTTCTTCATCCGAGGTCATTGGAAAAATTCAAACATATTTTTTATTGATAAGGTTAATTCAAATTAAAACATTTTCAACTACAAAGTTGTATAACTTCTAAAGATCTATAATTTTTATTTTGGTTATTTGTTCATATGATATAGCTGTAGTAAACATTGTTAAAAAATCTTATATATGTCACTTATAGTTTCATGAAACTATATGAGATATATAAATTTTGTAAATAATATTATAGATCAATTTAAGTAATGAACTAATGATCAAAATAAAAGTTGTATATCTTCAGAAGTTATACAACTTTATAATTGAAACTTTTTTAATTTGAATTAATTTACGGTTTTAAAATATAATTTGAATTTGTCTTTGTCGAGTGCCAGAAGAAAAACACTCGGCAACACAAAGTCTTTGCCGAGTGTTAGGGGAAAAATACTCATCGAAGATCTTGTTTGTCGAGTGCTAGAAAAAAACACTCGACGTTTTCTATGTTGCACTCGGCAAACACAATTTTTGTCGAGTGTTTTTATTTTTGGCACTCGACAAAGAGATCTTTACCAAGTATCCGACAAATTACACTCGGTAAACATCGAGACACTCGACAAACGGTCGATTTCTGGTTGTTTTATTGGTTCAGGAATTCCCGATATATGTGTCTCCTTGCCAAGGAAACCGACATGCTTTTCGTGATCATGAAAGAGCCCATTTATGTTTCTATTTTAGCAGCTTTGGAAATCAGAAATAACACCTGCATGAGCTAGTTTATGTCTACAACGTTGCTATGATTTTTTAAAGGAAGCTATATTGGTAGAAACTACAATATGGTGTTAATTAATATCAAGAAATTGGTAATTTAACTAAATGTCAAATAAGTGGGGATGAGCAACAACATTTAGAACTATATTGAAAATAAATAATTAACTGACATTACATCACAGCTTTGAAAATTATCAACCCATGTTACTTACAGATCATCGGTCACTTAAATTGGATGGCACACCATTTGGTCGCTAAACTTTACCGACGCCACTTACACAGCCTGTACTCAGTTTCTAAAGGTGAACCGTGATGTGCTGTGATTTTCAAATAATAATATAAATATACTCCCTTCGTCTAAGAATATAAGCATTTCTAGAATCTCAATGTAAAATAAGGATATGATAAAAAGACTATCATAGCCCTACTTTTATCATATAAAAAGTTTCTCTCTCATCTAACCACACCTTATTTATTGCGTTCATACAACTCATTTATTGTGTTCACACTCTACAAATGTTTATATTGTTGGATAAATCAAAATGTTCAGAAATGCTTATATTATTGGACGGAGGGAGTACGTGTTTTGTGATATGGCTCAATATCAAGTACACATCTTTTGACTCCTACATCTTTTATGCAACTGATAGTAAAACATACAAAGGTATAATTATAACTATAATCTTTTTCTAGGATATTTAGTTTTCTGGCGAAGAGACATATCATGCACACTTCTGCGCTCGACAAAAGGAGCAGTTTTCCAAGTGCCCGTAACGGACACTCAGCAAAGAGCTAACGGCCGACACTCCGTTGCTCTTTGCCGGGTGTGTTTATTTTGCCGAGTATCGTCTGGTATTTTGCTGAGTGTGCTGGCAGCAGCACTCGGCAAGAACATTGTTTGTCAAGTGCCTTTGTTTGGCGAGTGTCAGGTTTTGGACACTCTGCTGACACTCGACAAAGCCAATTGTTGTCGAGTGCCCAATATTAAGCGCTCAGCAAACAAGCCACTCGGCAACTAGCCGGTTTCCGGTAGTGTGCATTAGAAAATTAAGCTTTCTGCCTACTACAGATGTTTGTCAGTACTACTTCCCCAAGTGGTGGTCATGCTCATGCCTTTGCACATTAGCATCTATTTATTCTTCATTGACATTTTTTCCTTTTGAATATAGCTACCTCTGTTATCTTAGAACATTATATTGCCTAGTGCGTATGAACCGAAATGTTCAATTATTGCCACTAAAATAATACTGACAGTTACTTGAATTAGCATATCCTTTTGAATGGATAATTTACATGGCGAGATGGGTTCATTTTTCATTGTTGTTTTCTGTTGATTTTCACATAATTAATTGAATTTGTAAGGGAATAATCATTATTTGATGGATAGAAACGAATGTTTTCACTGACGGTAGCACTAAGCTGAGTGACATAGCACTAATTAGCATATATCCCTGCGATGCCATGAGCCGATGACTGGAATCAGCTGGAACTCTGAGGCTAAGGGCCGAATTTAAATGGTATCAGTGCAACGTGTGGTTCTCGCATCTTTGGTTCTTTTGGCCGTAGACTGGGCTCGTCAAAGGAAAAGTTCCACGAAGTCGTCGGCTAAAGAAGGGAAGACGATGTGGTCCGGAATTAAGATCCTTCCATGTTGAACGACGAATGCCCTTTTCAGCTTCCGTGGTCTTCCCCATGACCCAGCCGATAGCAGGCTAGCAGCGAGAAAAAGACTAGATCAGCAGCAAGAAGCAAACAAAGATTAATTAAATTAATTTACTATGTATTCACCATGACCAATGACCCATTCTTTCTTTCTTACCGCATAAAAGGAGTCTCCCTCCGTGTTCGTACCACGTTGTTTCCTTTTCCTCTATATACTACTGCTATGACATCTTTTCATGGCGTGTAACACGTCATACCCTTTAGCTACTACTTATTAAACCTCGGACACACAGATCACCAATTAAGCCTTCTATACCTCACCTTTCATCAGAAGCTGCGTCGTCCTTGTTCATTGTTCATGCACGTCCTGGCACGGCACCCATCAGCTCCTTATCCTTTCAAGCTGGATCTTCGGGACATGGCAAACATAAAACCGAAGATCGTCGGCGAGGGACCCGGAGTAATGGATGACGTGTTGTCACAGATCCACGAAGCGTTCCGGCTTGCCTCTGAGCTCATGAACGAGCTCCCGGCGAGCCAGAACGACCCGGCGTACCTTACTGACCGCTGCCACAGCATTGTCCGCGCTTACGTCGCGGCCATCCGCATGTTGCAACCGCACGGCGGCGACGTGGTGGCCGCGCCGCCACTTCCCCTCGCCGGCGATCTCCTCCACCTGTTGCGCCCGGACCAGGAGACCGGTGGCACGGCGGGCAACCACCCATTCCTCGGTTCACCGTCGTCGCAGATGGGACGCCTGCTGGAGCAGTCCTTCCATACGCCGTCGGAGGCCTTCGGCGTGCGGGCATCGGAGATGTTGCGCACCGGAGCAGCAGACGTTGCGGGAAGCTCCGGCGGGCCGGTCAGGCGAGTGGCGCCATCGTCCCGGGGATCGCCGCCAATAATCCAGCAGCGGCAGGGCAGGAGGAGGTACGTTACCATACTATTGGCGTATGTTAGGGTTCTGGCCTGTTCGTTAATTCTGGCGGTCAAGTGTTCAAACCTCCTGGGCGTAGACCCTTTACCACGTCATGGCGTGGAAAGGCCAACGAATTTTCCACGCACGCATCTGGTACTTGTTCACGGATTGCGACGCTGACGGTGCCCAAAGAATTGCTTGCCGAGTCATGATGCGTCCCGGACAAGTTACACGAGGGTTCACATATATGCTGCTTGCTATTTTAGCTAGCTAGCTACTCCCCCCTACCCGAAACGTCTTATTTGTCGAGCGCCCAAGCACTTGACAGCTTAAGAAACACTCGGTAAAAGCTTTATCAAGTGTGGTGCACTTGACAAATAATACTCGAAAGAAATTTACTCCGCAACGAGCTCTTTGCCGATTGTTTTTCTACGAGCTTTGCCGAGTGTCACGTAGGCTCTCAACAAAATTCCTGTGACCTGAGGGCAGTTGATACTCGGCAAATTCACTCCTTTTTGCCGAGTGTCGAGCATGGGGCACTCGGCAAACTTACTATGCTTTGCCGAGTGTTTTCTTGGGGACACTCGAGAAACCTTGTGTTTGCCGAGTGCCTGATAGAAAGCACACGACAAAACATGTGGCACTCGGCAACTACCAGGTCTCCGGTAGCGCCCTCGTACTACTTTAATTTGTTTTGAGTAAATTATTTTCAACCAGAGCCGTATTGACAACACATAAGGTTGATGTTAGTAGATTCATCAAAAAATAATAATATATGGGTCCTTTTATTTAAAATAATATAATATACTACCAACATACCTCTACGTTTGCTACGGTCATTAGAGAAAATGTAACAAATTATAGGCTCCAATATATGTAGATGAAATAGCTAGTTTAGTTAATTTATTTGATCTTTAACAGTTGTAGTTGTGGTTTATTTTTTTCATATTTTCTAGCTTTCAATCGAGTAAAGCTTTCAGTCGATGATTTGTTACTTTGTGTTTTAATTTTTCTTTTATAGAATTATCTATATAATAATTATAAATTGTTAGATTCAGATCCGATAATTTAAAGCGGTGATTGAAAGTTACTCAACCTTTCAGTCAGCTGAAAATTAGCAAAATACTTATTTTTTTTCCCATTCTTCCCATCTAAACTGAGCTCAAGTAGTATCACTGAAGTTTATTTATACTTATTAGTCAAATCAAATGTCATATTAAAGACCATGTTGGTGTTCTGGACTTATAATAAATTATCTTGCATCCGAGACGGAGTATATATATTATATGAGTTGTTGATGATGCAAGTTTAATTAAACTTAGAAAGCGAAAGTCTAACAGAGAAGATCGGGTAGCTAAGCTGTGAAATAGATACAACCTAATGATGTTTGTTCGTTTTGTTTTCGTGATTAAAATTCAGGCGGGAGAGCGGGGACAGGATGACGGTGATGGTCCCAGCGCAGCCAGCCGGCACCACGGATCAGCCACCGGATGACGGGTACACATGGCGCAAGTATGGACAAAAGGATATCCTCGGTTCCCGGTACCCCAGGTAATCAAAGAAAGCCTCAAATTTATATCGTTTAAAAACGCGGAGGCTTACTGTTACTTAGTCTCTGTTCGTCGGTCTTTGGGTTACGAAGAAGAAAAATAAAAGACGAACAAATATTATTCCATGTATGCATGCGCTTGAACAGCCAGACGGTCTTTGATATATGCGGAAATTCAAGTCACTATGTTTGCTTTCACACACGTTATATTATATCTTCTATATATTTCTCGTGCATGGTCCTAATTCCCATTTTTGACTTAGTTCGCGCTGCTTCACTTTTTCCGCTTTCCCCACTGCGAAGCCAAATAAAGTAAACTTGAGTGGGCACAAGCTAGTACTATAGTGGTAGGCTCCTAAGTCCTAAGGTTCATTTCACCCGGATCCAATTAGCTAGCAGGCCCTCGTGCTTGCATATCTCCTGGTCGTTGAATATTCCTATTTCTTTTTCTTGAAGTTCAGTTGGCTATCGTGCGTATATCCTGTCGATGCGCGCGCGAATTAAAACTTGGCTGGACAACATCATGTCAAGTCTACTTCGCTTGTGCCATTAATCGTACGTAACATATCTCCTCCACATGCACGGAGATCATATATGAGAACAGTAAGAAAGGCAGACGTAGAATTTTCGGTCTGATGACATCAACCGGTAGACACAGTGGCGAAGCTAGGTTGTAGCTGCTGGATCAAATGCACCCACGAATTTCAAAAAACTGCTTGCAATTGGCTTGTGTTTACCATATAAGCACCCCCTATTTTTAACATTATGCACCCAAAGACAGCTAAATCATATGGTTTGCACCCCTTCCGTATTTCCTCTAGCTTCGCCACTGGGTAGACAATCGGGTGTAGAATTACATGATCCCTAACTAGTTACTACAATCGAAATTGTTTCATGCGTAGTAATCAAATCAAGTACACGACTAATTTATTGTACTATACTATATATGCTCCAGCAAAATGTTTGCAGTACCAACAAATCGATTACCTGCATGTATATATAGGCATGCACTGATAACACATGAGTGCAAAACGAATAGGTTGGAATCGAGCGTCATGCCATGCCATACATTCTATCTATACTGTTGGGATGATCAAACGGATAATGATATTAATACTCTTAATATATATGTTGCAATCCGCAGAAGCTACTACAGGTGCACGCACAAGAACTACTACGGGTGCGAGGCAAAGAAGAAGGTGCAGCGCCTGGACGATGACCCTTACATGTACGAGGTCACCTACTGCGGCAACCACACCTGCCTCACCTCCACAACGCCCCTGCTCACCCTCCCCGCCACCACCACCACCACCAATACCGTGTCAACTAACTCCACAACTAGCTCGGCAGCGATGCTGGCCCAGGATTTCGCCATGGTGGCAGCCGAGCATTCTGCGCCGGCGCTGTCCACGGCCATCCAGCTCGGCATGAGCTGGATGCCGACAAGTCTCGTCGGAGCTAGCAGCAGCGCTGGTGCCGGCGAAGGAAGCGGCACGCAGGTAAACGTGTCTGCCTCAGGGACAGGGAGGGAGATGGAGTACCCGGTGATGGACCTCGCCGACGCCATGTTCAACTCCGGCGGCAGCAGCGGAGGAAGCAGCATGGACGCCATATTTTCTTCTCATGATCCACGTCATAGGTAGATCAACATATTGCCGTACATGAATCCCAGATCAACTTCCTCTGAATTGTTGATTGGAATTTTGAAATTGTTTTCAGATCATGATCACCGTTTAACCCCTGTTGGCACGTATACTCACGATACATCTTGTTCTATAGTTTATCTCTCTACTTTAACCACTTTAAGTTATTAGCGCTAGGCCAGTCTTTAGCTTGGGATAATAAAGCTCTCACACATGTATAGAAAGGGGGTGAGACAATGGACATAATTTGATCTCATGTAAACTTTGTATCATGTAATTTTAAATTTCAAGATTAATTACTAGGCTAAGAATTACAAAATAGGTCGGTGGTTCTTCAATCATCTCAAGACGGCTATACATTTCTTATTTTGTATATGCACCTAAATAGGTTGGGGCAACTGATAAATATATAGTAGCTCCATAATTGCGTTCTAGTCCAACTACGGGGAATTTGCAACTTTATTTAGCTGAATCTAGGTATTCTTCAGTAGCTTTTGTTATATACATTTTAGGGACAATAATGCCAGTAACCCTAGTTTCAAACGCAATTGTACTACAATTTGACCTCGTTTTTCATTTTGCATGGTTAACTTTAGTTTTTCGAAATGAATTGTCCGTCTGATCCCGTTTTACACTTCTGTTACCAGAAGATAAATTCAGACCCTAAAAGAAAATAGAAAAGAAATAAAAATAGAAGAAGATCAAAATGCCTTTCCTCCCCACGACCCAATCCCTTCCCGTTCCCGTGACAGAGCCCATCCTATTTCCCTTCCCCCAAACCATATCTATCCTTTCAAAACAAATGACAAACCCTAGCTATGGAGGCCGCGGCGGCGACAGGTGCCTGAGGTGCGGCAGCGGCTAGTAGCGGCGCGCGGGTTCGTGTCTGGCAGGCGGGCGCGCGGCTCTCTTCCGATGCGCACGTCGGGCAGACGCATCGGGCTCTCTTCCGATGCACATGTCGGGCGCAGCTCGTGACAGCAACTCTCTTCCGGCGCCCGCGTCGCGCAGGCGTAGCTCGTGTAGGAAAACCAACTTCAGTCTGAAAGTTGTTTGAGTTGGGTCAAAGTGACGGTCATCACATTTCGTTGTTAGATTTGGTTAATCACACCAGCTGAACAATCATTTGGGGTTCAAATCAGTACACAACACACTTCCAAAACAAGAGGGCAGCAGCAACTAATCCAAATGATGTAGGCAAATTAGACTTTATAAAATATTGTTAAATTGTTGCTGAAGTTTTGCAAAAGTGATGCTGAAAGTTTAGTTCAAAAAATACTGAAATTTTGGTGTTTAAAATTGGGCCATTCAAGCAGCTTGGATAGAAAATAGGGTCAACTATGCAACATCGAAGCAAGGGTAACACGGTATTTTATCATGGGTTGAACACTGTCAAATGCTCCAAACAGAATGAGATCAATCAGCTTTTTTAATTTGAAAAAACAAGGTCAACCATGCAAATTGAAAAAAATGAGATCAATCATACAATTGGAAACGAAAACAGGATGAATGACGCAATTGTCCTAGATTTTAATAGTTGTCTTCTCCTGAACTTATTCGCATATATTCAATTGTGCTCATATGAAAGCTGGACAAGGTTAAATTTATGTACATTTGCCATTCTAACAATAGCCCTTAGGCAACATGACATTTCAGTTAGGAAGAGAAGTCAACATTTGTCTCTCGACCATCAAAGAAATGTGATCTTTTTAAATGGGTGAATCTTGTTAGTCAATCTAATATAAGAATACTAATAAACCATGCACGTGACATTATTCATGTGACTATACAAAAAAAATGATAATCTGCGTGTACATGATTACATGAGCATGCACTTGAAATCTATGCAGCAGGAGCGCAAATCTCTCAATATTAATGCTTTAACTTCGATCCACTATTAACTTCGTTTTGATGACAACAAATCTTGAGCATACCACCATATTGTATTCTTATCCTAGGATCGTCGCCTTCTTATTTGCATCAAAATACGTATACATGTCCTCACGTTCTGCTGTTTAAAGGTTTGTATCCCACGCGTAACCTTCAAGGAGCAGACATATGGTGAAGCAAGCAGTCTACCAGCCCAGGGGATCCGTGTTCTGCAGTACTGCAGACTGATGAAAACTGCAGTAGTGAGCAAGGAGCACCTTAATGATTTCAGTAATGTTAACATCCAACAGAATCAAGGTCACCTGCTCTAAGCCGTCTGAATTCTCTCATCTCCATACAAGTGCACTGTTAATTGACAGTGTGCAATCGGATCAGGTTTCCTTTATATGATACATCTACTGAGATACGTTGCTAATGACCTCTCTTAACTCAAAGGCAGACTCAAACGTGCTAATGACCTCTCTTAACTTACATCTACCATTTTCCTTAAAAAGTATGTTGCTAATGATGGATGTAACCATTTCTTTCTTTCCAAAACGTCAAGAGACTCAAACGGGGTCCTGCTTTTATTTTGTACGCTTATGGCTGACACCACATCCTTCACTCTGCCCACAAAGCCACAACTCAGTTGAAGCATTCTCGACCCAGGGAGCACCTGCTTCCTACCAAGCCCAGCCCTACCTAATGAGCTGAAAAGAATCTCACAGAGATACTTGTAATGGCCTCATCCGCACTACTGGACCACTGCTTGTGATCAAGAATCAAATTCCGCCGCATGTCGGCACATGGTTTCAGGAGGTGCTGGCCTTTGATCTAAAAAAAAGAGGCGTTGGCCACTTATTCTTTATAAGGCTAGTTGAAAGGATTGAGTGACCGAGAAAGGGATTAAATCAGGAACTGTCAGGATAAACTTTACTCACTAACTCCTTCACCTAACACTTAAGCACTTCTTATGTAGTTTTGGTAGACACTCTAGCATGGTGTGAGATCCTAGGAGAGGTAAGTATAGCCTATGCATGCTAGTGATTCACACATCAACCAACTTCTATGCAATCTAGTAGTTAAGTCAGCACGCTAACATTCTCTAAAACCTTTACTAGACCAGAGATGAAGGGATGCTCTTATTACTCTCCTACCCACTCAAAGATAGCTCTCTTATATTTACACAAGTGTCTTTTCTTCTCCTCTTGACCCTCTACAGGTTTCCTCAATAATCCAAATGGCCAAGAGAGCTCTCCACGAGCTGGGCAATAGCTATTTATAGGCTACAAACACTACACTAGTTATTGCCAAAAAAGTTATGACCTATAGAAATGTCAACGGCTCCTATTTAACGTCAACGGCTCCTTTTGTGTTGTATCTTCACCAGAGACGTCCAATTTCTAGTCTTCTTTGCTCCTTGACTCACTGTATCCTACAACAACCACGCCATGCCCATACCTTACAATGACCTCTTAAGCGCCAGTCTAGAGACTTCTAGTCTCTCTATACAACTTCTTGGCACTCACCATGCTTACGGTGACTTAACTTCTACAGCCTACGGTGACACCCACATACCTACGTGTATAGAGAGTCCATCTCCATAGACCTTACGATGACCCCACCGTAACTTACGGTGACATGTCCTGAAGATGAAACTCATCGTCCTCTTTGACTTCATTTTCTTGCTTTCAAACCTTGGTCAATCCTTCTCTATTGCAACTCCTAGTGTCCAAGAGTCTCACTTGAGCATCCCAATACTCCTAACACTAGAGACATCTAAGAGAATGACTCGTGCCCTCTTGATGATCTGGTATTTCTTATGGACTCAAGCCTAAAACCAAGCCAAATGATCACACACACTTGGACCTAGCTGCCCTTAGCCTTTATCTATCTCCATCTCGCGACTCTCTATCAAAATATTAATGGCAATCCACCGAGTCCACATCTATCATCAAGATGACCAATCACTGTGTTCATATGTTGAGTTGATAAATAATTTCTGCACGCACAACACTCATGTATATATTAAATGCATTTCATGTTTACAATCTAATCACCAAAACATTCATACATTTTGGGGTGCAGCACTCCAATGGGCATGAAGCTTACACTAGTCCTAATGGAGGATTTCATTTTTGTTGTTTTCAAGAGTTGTATGTAATAAAAAATGATTTGAAATTATAAATGAAACAATCTTCATGGTTGCATTTGGGTGTTTCACTGTACTTAATTCAATGTTCTTTTATTGATTGTTTATATAATGAAATCAAACTCCTCTCATCCAATGTAAATATCATAATGTTTCAATTTAGAAAGCTGTGTATAACCAATTTTATCTAAATGAAATATCTTCTTTCTCTCCTTATAACATATTTGTTATGTCACCAAAATTACTTATGTTTTTTAGATAATAGTTTTGTTCCAGCCTTTGCTCAAATGAGATGCGGCCATTATTACAAATCAGGCAGAAACTCCGTCTGCCACCATGGATAAAACATGAAAAACGACCAAATCGGTTTGGATGATAAGATATTAAACGCAAATCCTATTACTAAATCTCCATCCATGATCGATGAAAATCTGCATGGCCACCATCTCAAGCTTCTGACAAGCGGCCTTTATTCTCTCCTTGTCTTCTTCATGTCTCTACAACTGAACCCAGAAGTGGATCCAATGAGTGCCCCTGTAGAGTACCTACATATAAGATTTTATTTGAGTTCTATCAAAAACAACATCATTTCTACTAAGCCATATAGCCCAACACATAGTCGAAGCTCCTACAAGTAGTAGTTGTTTTAATTTACTCTCTATTCCATTGAGCCAGTCATCGAACATGTGATCCTTGTTTTGTGGTGGTTGTAACCCAAAACAAATTTGCACTAAACCCCAAAGAAATCTAGCATGTTTGCAATCAAAGAAAAGATGATGGATAGTCTCGTCCTTTGAACAGAAACTGTAATTTGTACTACCATTCCAATTTCTCTTTGCTAGATTATCTTTTGTTAGTACAACCCCTTTATATAAGTACCACATAAATATCTTTATTTTAAGCGGCATTTTTAATTTCCAAAGCCTTGTATTCCTCTCAACAAACCCATTATTTATGACCGCTAAATACATAGATTGTACCGAAAACTATCCATGTTGGTGTAGGTTCCAACAAAACATGTCGGTGTCATTATTTAGGTGGATATGCACTATATTTCATACTAGTTTGTTCCATAATATGAGGTTATTCTCATCTAATGATCTACGGAAAGACACATTTAGTGGAACTGTACTAAAGACATAAGCAACTGTGTCACTCTTTTTCCTTACAATATTATATAATGACGGGTATTGTTGTTTAAAAGAGAAGTTACCAATCCATTTGTCCTCCCACAATCTTATCTGTTGTCCATCATTTAACTGGAAGGAGACATATCGAAAGAATAACTCCTTTACTTTCATAAGCCCAGACCAGAAATGAGAATCTCCTGGCTTCTTTACCGCTTTAGCTATTGTTTGGTTTTTAAGATATTTATTACGTAATAGTCTTTGTCACAAGCTATCCTCATTTACTAACTTGAACAATCATTTACTTAACAAACATTGGTTCTGGATCTCTATGTTCTTAATTCCCAAACCCCCCTGTTCTTTAGGTTGACAAATGATACTCCATTTTGTCAGCCTATACTTTTTCTTTTGGCTGTCACTCTGCTATAAGAATCGGGATCTGAAATACTCTATTTTTTTTAGAACCCCTTTAGGAACTTCGAAAAAAGAAATCATAAACATAGTTAAGCTTGTCAACACTGAGTTGATAAATACTAACCGTCCTCCCACCGATAAATGCTTCCTTTTCCAGCTATTTAGTTTCTTTTCAATTCGCTCCTCAATGATTTTCCAATCTGAATTACCTAATTTTCTTGTATGCATAGGTATCTGAAGGACCGAGCAAGACGACTAGAGGGGGGTGAATAGGCGCCTCAACAAATTTCTTACAAAACAAATAGATTTTCCTATTTTTCACCCGACGCACCTCTCTTCCAACCTACTACGATCTCGTAGTCACAATAGACATACAGACCGTAGGAATAGCCTAGGAAAAATCCTCAACGCAAAGGGGAAGCAAACCTAGATACTAAGAAAATAATTAAACCACTAATAAACAATTGTTCTAGCACTGATGCTTTAAAAGAGATAAACCAGATAACAAAAGCTAGTTTAACAATTGGTATGCACAATGGTTAAACATTGATGTGCATGTGAGATGCTACATGTAGCCGTGAGTAGTACAAAGGCTAATTAACATGTAAAGCAGGGCACACAAGCAAGCAGCTGGATTAAACTAGCAGAGCTTAATAGCAAGCAGGCAACTATGAGTTACTCAAAAACACAAATTCTAGCTCAGCAGGGAAGATCGGTTAGCAATCAATTGGTCACTGTAGCATGCGAATAAACAGACAAAGGAGCTGCTGAAATATGAGCTTCAGTCATCAAAAAGCAAGGATTAATTTAACTAGCAATCAATACATGTAGGACTCTACTAGCTCTACTGTAGCAATGAATTAAATATAGCATTAAGGATTTCCAATTGCTGCTAAGCACGACACTAACAAGCCTATCACCACAGCATGCAGAGGACAAAACAAACAGCTACAAAAAGCAGAGCTTGCCGTAGCAAGCACAAGCCGAGCGCTGCTTCAGTTGTGCATTTCCTCACAATGCGAGAACAAACCTGAATGCATGCCTGTTGGAGCTGCAGTATGTCGGATTTGAGATGAAAGCGCCGAGCTGCTGCTGTACTGGAGTAGAGAGCTGCTGCTGTACTGGGATGGCCGCTCCACGCTCTTCTGGACAGATAGGTGGGTGCAGGGTCAATCCATTGCCGACCTAGCCCTCTCCTTGATGCCATTTGTTAGAAAGCGGGGTTAGCGCACACGTTCGGTGTGCGACGCACTGCATCAGGGCGCTTGGCTACGGGACATCGTTGACGGCCTCCCTGTTCTGGCAGCCTGGCAAATGCTACATCTCTACGACATCATCGGGGAGACGGAGCTCGATCTAAACCAGTCGGACAAACACTTCTGGTCGGCGTCTACCTCTGGGACCTTCTCCTCCAAATCGGCTTAGGACAGATTTTTCGTTGGCGGTGTCTCATACGAGCCCTACAAAAGGTTGTGGCGCTCATGGGCGCCACTCAATGCGAAACTCTTCCTCTGGCTAGTGAGCTGGAACAGGTGCTGGATGGCAGACCGTCTACGATGGCACGGCTTGCAGCATCCGGAAGCTTGCCCACTGTGCGATTAAGATGACGAGACCATCAACCATCTACTTCTCGACTGCGTCTTCAGCAGAGAGCTATGGTTCAACGTTTTGTCTTGGATCGGGCTTCAAGCAGTCTCGCCGTAAGGAGATGAAGGCTCCTTCATGCGCTGGTGGAGGCGTGCCAGCAGGGGGGCTGGACCTGAGAAACGGAGGGGATTAAACTCGCTAATCATCCTTACGGCATGGCATCTTTGGAAGCAATGTAACCAAGTCGTGTTCGATGGGGATGCTTCACGGGTATGCCTTCTCACGCAGGAGATTAAGGAGGAGGCGCACCGTTGGGCGATGGCGGGGACACGCCACCTACGGCAACTCATCCCGTAGGGAATAGGAGAGTGCTTTTGGTTGGTTGTTACATAAGAACGGACGTGTATATAAATATTCCCTGAGCCAACGATAGCATTGTATGGACTGATTTCTTCTTTTTAATAAAAAAACGCGCAGCTCTGCTGTGTGTTCGATTAAAAAAAAAAGGCTCTAGAGACAAACACAGAGAGGCAGGCAGAGTCCAGGCGAGCAGGATCAATCAAAGGCACTTGCTCCGCCTCAGACTTGCAGGTTGCTGAAGCGAAGAAGGCAAGTCCGAGCTGATGCCGTCGACCTGCGTCACTCCAGCCTGCACTCCTCCACCGCGTGCTCGTTGTCGCCGTCTGTGGGTGTGCTGAAATTGTCAAGCACAGCTCTTTGCAACATGAAAGAGCTACACTGCTGTTGCTGAGAGACAACCCAATCAACACCCGTCGGCTGCTTGCTCTGTCAAGAACAGGAACTACGAAACAGCTCTCTGCTTGACAAGAAAAAATACCGAACCCTAATCAAATGAATCCATAAATCACGAAACTTTAATCACAGCCTCACCAGATCATGCGTGATCTATTCCAACCAAAAGCCCCATCAAAAGATCAAGATTCCGGGCTCAATTTCAGGATTTCGTGGAACCCTAACAAATGGAGATGAACTCGGGAAAACTGAAATTAAAAGCTGCTCGAGAGCGGAATCAATCAGTCTATCACCAAGGTATCATCTCACATGTCACAGCAACAAAATCCCAAAAAAAAATCTGACCCAAAACGCAGCCAAATCGACGAATCGAAAATCCACCAAAAATAGCTCTGAAAATGAGAAAAATGAGAAATTCGAGATTTAGGGAGAAAGGAGGAACTTGACCATGAATTTAAATCTTATATCATTGATTCATCAATTCAAGATATATGGATACATGACTAGAAAGTTATCCTCTTCCTCTCACTATTTGGAAGAGAAAGAGATGTCTCTCCTAACATTTTTAAATAAACACCTAACAAGACTGATGGCAAGAGAGGCACAACGGACACCCAAAAAGTCTACCTCTTTCACCAGCCCTATCTCTCCTTATATAGGCCTAATGGTTGTTCATATGACCACTCTACTCTTGATCTACATAACACTGCAATCTATCATCAGGGACAAATTTGTAAATCTCTCTCCACATCGCCCGAACGCCCTCGGACCCTTCATGACTTTGTTTCGCCTTGAAGCAAGCTCCGTGATGGTGCCACGTGCACCACCAACCACCGCCACCGATTTTGAGGCTCAAACCAAGAAACCGTCTTGCACGCTTCTTAAAGTGCGACTTTATGCTCATTTCCACCGAAGCAAGACTTCACGATCTTGACGCGTGTCACCTCGTTCCATGATCCTCCTTGCCGGCAAGTCTCTCCCGCATCCGATCCATTGGAAGCCTCTACTTGCACCGACACCCGATCACCTTTGACTTGGTTAACCTTACCGTCTTGATCATCACCCATGGTTTTGAGGCTCAACCGTGAAACCGTTCGTGCTTCTTGCCTCTCCACGTGTACGGTATGTACCACTCTTGACTCCATACGGCCTCCTGATCGTCTGGCTCCAAGTCTCCTACTTGTGCCCGATCCTCTCGCCGTTGACCGTCAAGTCCACTCCAGTGACCTACACATCATGAGACAAGCAAACATACTTCCAATCTCCTGCAACTTCTCTAATACCTCTATCAACTCCGGGTAGTAAAAGCATAATCATGCACACTCATGTAATCCTCAAATCTCCGTATTTCAACTCAAACACCAAAACAGCTCAAGTCAATTACTCATCACATATTGCAAACCATGGCATATATCCACATGGTTTCTCAATATCCCCAAATACCTAAATGGAAATGACCCCTATTGACACCCAAATAAATGTGCATATTGTAGTTGAAAGTCTCTTGCTTGACCAAAACAAAAGATCTCACTTTTATAGAAATTAATCTTAAGACCAGACAATTGCTCAAAAGCACATAGCAGTAGCTTCATGTTTTTAGCCTCCTCTAAGTTATGATCCATAAAAATGATTGTGTCATCCGCATATTGGAGAATCGACAAACCATCATCCACAAGGTGCGGAATGACACCTGTGATTTGATCATTTGTTTTTGCTCGCTTAATCAAAATAGCTGACATATCCACTATAATATTAAACAAAATAGGTGACAATGGATCTCCCATTAAACAAAATAGGTGACAATGGGTCTCCCTGCCTTACTCCCTTCTTTGTTTGAAAGTTGGGACCAATTTGATCATTAATTTGGATCCAAACATGTCCCCCTTACAAGAAAGATGCTACCCATTGGCACCACATAGGTGAAAATCCTTTCATTCTAAGGGTTTGTTGTACAAAGGACCAATTTATTTTGTCATATGCTTTTTCAAAATCAATTTTCAGAATTATCCCATCTTGTTTTCTCCTATGCATTTCATGAATTGTCTCATGTAGAATTACTACTCCTTCCATAATATTCCATCCTGGTAGGAAAGCAGTTTGTGTTGGGCTTATCACTTATTGGGCTACCCCAGATATTCTTATTGTAGCAACTTTGGTAAATATCTTAAAACTTACATTTAGTAAGTAAATTGGACGATATTGTTGAATTTTACATGCTTCCCTACATTTTGGAAGTAGGATGATGGTACCGAAATTTAGACTATATAAAGGTAAGGAACCTTTATGGAAATCATGAAACAAGGTAATTAGGTCTCCCTTTATGACATCCCAGAATGTTTCATAAAACTCTATGGGGAATCCATCGGGTCCAGGTGCTTTGTTATGTTCCATTTGAAAGATAGCTTCCTTAACCTCATTTTCTGTAAATGATTGTGTTAGGAACTCATTTTCCATATCTGTGACTTGAGGTATATCTTCTATTCATTTTTCATCCATTGACATAGAATTTGCTGTAGGTGGACCGAATAGGCCTTTATAATAGGAAGTGATATGTTGCTTCAAAGCGTCATCACCCTCTATTGTTTGTCCCTCATGTTTGAGTTGAAAAATACGAGTTTTTTATGTTTACCATTTGCTACTAATTGAAAGTATTGAGTGTTGGAGTCCCCTTCCAGCAACTCTTTTACTTTCGCTCTCTGGTACCATTTCATTTCCTCCTCTCTAAGCATTTGGGCAAGTCTATTATTTAGACATTGTTTAAGATTCAACTCATCTTTTGATAGATATAAACATTCTGCCTTCTTGTCGAGCATATCTAGTTTGTCCAAAAAAGTTTTCTTTTTCTTCTTGTAATGCCCACTCACATTCTTTGCCCATCCTCTAAGGTGTTGTCTTATCCTACATATTTTTGTTTGCCACCTTTCCATAGGTGTACCGTTACTATTGTTTCATGCCATATATCCTTTACCATGTCTATGAAGCCATCTCGTAGTAACCATCCCAATTCAAACTTGAATGATGATTGGTTACCCGATAATGAAGCCTCCCCCGTATTTAGGAGTAAAGGTGTATGGTCTGAAATCTCTCTAGTTAACGCTTGCATCGTGGACAGCGGAAATTTTTCTCACCAATTCGTAGACATTAAAATCCTATCAAGTTTTTCATATGTTGGATTTTGCAAATTATTTGCCCATGTGTACTTTCTCCCTCACATTTCGAGTTCCCTTAAGTTTAAGCCTTCTATTACTGCATTGAATAAAAAAGGCCACCTACCCTCATAGTTAATATTATTTTTCTCTAACTGACTTCTTAATATATTAAAATCATCATCTATTAATAGTGGAAGATTCTCATGGCTACACATGTGCACTAGTTCAGTGAGGAATTGTTCTTTTAAATGTGGTTGAGCAGGACCGTAAACTGTCATTAATGTTCATTTGAAGTTATCTTTCTTATTACACAAATGAAACTTTACATAGAACTCTCCCTCATCAATAACACCTTACTTATGTGACATCTTATTTATTAAAAATGAAACTTCCATTGCAAGTAGGCTAACTAGTTGGACTTCTCAAAGATAAATAAAGAACCGCGGCTCAACCCATGTTTTACATGTACGATGTCTAGGATATAAAACAATATTTGAAATTTGTGACAAACGAATGAACGACTGAGATTTGTGCAGGTGGAGACACAAAAGGAGACGTTGCCACTGTCGTATAATTTGATTGGGGTCAGTTGTTAGATTGGAGGGAAAAAATAGTAGTTTCAAAATTTAAACGCATTTTTCTTCCAAAACATAAGTTTGTTTTTGGATCTATTCAACATGTTATAATATGAAATTTAATATGGATATTTAAAAAAAAGATTTTTTTAATATTGTAAATGTAGTAATTCAACATTTCATTTGTATTCAAAATTCCGCCGCATGTCGGCACATGGTTTCAGGAGGTGCTCCAAAATGCAGTAATTATATTATATCATCAAATATTAAAAAGATTCAACATGTGTTTAACCATGCCGAGAATCGAGACTCATAAAAAGTAAGAATAATTACATCTTTCAACGAGAGGCCTTCTACAATAATTACTAGCCATGGACTTACCCTCACGAACCACACTCGCACGGCCCTCCAGCACTCCATGGTTGCTGCACCATCTACATGAATGGCAGGCCCATTTGGACAGCACGGCTCAGCTCCAAAAGGCCCAATCCCGATCAGCCACGTGCGAACGTACTTATATCTTCTTCCTCTGCGAACTTGCGGAAGAAGAGAGCCAAAAAACAATCTACGAGTCCGATTCAGTTAGGAATTTCGACAGAACAACCACGAATACATGTAAACAAGTATATGAGCAATACCAAAATAGTACAGGACAGACAGACTCATCTAAATTATTATAAAGAAAAAAAAATAGAAAAGATTATATCAGTACTCTGTGTCTAGTAAGCTAAAGGAAGCGTGTAGTAATAAATCACGGGTTGTTCGTCTTCATGAGGTGCTAAAGTTTAGTATTTAAAGTTTGGATTAAACTTTAACACCTCTTAGAGGGTTAAAGTTTAGCTCTCATTTAACTTTTTTTTTCTCTTATGCTAAATTTTAGGGGTTATTGTGTTTCTACCCCTACCTCTGACTCTAATTGTGATTTTACCCTTTATTTTTCAACTTTATGATTTTATCCCTATGATTTGAAAACGAAGAAGCTTTTTATCCCTATTCCGTTATGACCTCTTAACTGTGTTAAATATAGTATGAAAATATAAAATACTCTTATGATTCAACAACATCTTTAAGCCCCTGAAATTGTTTTTCTCATCAGAACGCCCGCTCGCGCCACCCCTGCTCATGCGTTGAGGCTGAGCATGGCGCGCACGCCCGCTCGTGTAGCTGCCTCGTCATCGCCGCAGAAAGTTGTAGGTTTAGGGTGTCGGACTCGGTGGGAAGAGGGAGAAGGGGAGAAGACAGAGAAAGGACAGTGTAGTCTTTTCTCACAGGCTTATCTTTTTTTATTTATTTTTAATCCAAAATTCGGATCAGACTAACGGTGTTGAAGAGCAGGGGTAAAAGGCTCTTTTATTTTCAAATCGTATGGATAAAATTGTAAAGTTGAGAAATGGAGGGTAAAAACGTAATTGAAGTCCGCCGCAGGGATAGAAACGCAATAGCCCCTAAATTTTAATACAAACTTAGCATAACTATTTATTTTTCTTGTACTAAACTTAATCGCTTTAATTAGTCCACTTTAGCACTTTAGACCCAAAAAGAAAACGATCACCCCCATGTCTAAAGGGGATTAAGCTAAAGGAAACGACAACGCCAAATGATTCAGGCGCACATAAATCGCTGTCATCGGGTGATTAGTTGTGGCTTCATCCTTGGTTTGTTGGCGTTGTCGTTTCCTTCACCGCAGCACCATACTTTCCTGCTGCAGAGGTGCACTTTGTCCCAAGAAAGCAGCAGATTCCTGACCTTCCGGAATCATCACTAGTATAATTAAGCTTACGTCCATAATTGTGGCTATCACGCCGAACCACATCGGCGATTCTATACACATATTCCAAAATCAATATTGCATCGATTAAGTTCTCAACTCACTAGGCCATTCTTGAATGTATTGAGGTTTATCAAATATGGTTATCTCCTGTAGTCGAGCTCATGAAAAAAAAGACCCAGGAAACTCGGTCGTTGTGCATCTGTTTATCTCCATGTCTTTTCTGAACCAGTCAGTTTCAGATTGTGCATAGCTCAGTCCCTACCTTTCACTGTTCATAGTGCACGCTCAGGAGAAGGCAAGCCCTACGACGGATGGAACCCAATACTCAACTATTCGACCATGATCTTCTGGTGATGGACAATTATGAAGCCCAACTACTCCCATCACACCACAATCACTAGTGTGGCGTCACCAGTGTGATATCAGCAGTTAAATTGGTCAGGTCGGTTCCCATAGAATAGAAGGTGCGTCATAATTGGTTGTGCATTGGGTTCTCATGTAAATGATGTATTTTTATGTCGATACTAACCAAAAGAGCGCAACTCTTTTCCATGTTTTTTACATCTAAGACTAGCAATGTGTCTGTGCGTTGTCATAGGTTTAAAAACTCAAATAACCGATGTATAAACATTTTTTGTTACAGTTGATTGGACAGTTTTATTTGAACTACTTCGATGCAATACTATGTTTTGAGAGATTAATTCAATTATTAGTTTACATGTATTAAAGTATCAATTTTATTGGATATAAGTTTGACAGTTTGAACAAGCAATTTTTTTATATGAATTTGACATGTTATTTTTTAATATCAATTTTAACTGCAAGATATTTAAAATCATAATATTTGAATATCAATTTAAACTGTCAGATACTTGAAAGCTCACGATGTTCGATTAGATAATATTCATGAGGTCACCTTTGAAAAAAATAAAAAATACGGTGCCATAAGCATATGGTTTAGGTCTATAGTTTTTTTTATTGGGCTAGCAACATTCACGGCATAGGCCCAGTGATGGACTTGACCAGATACATTCAACCGCATACCCCTTGATTAGATGTTGGATGTCTTCTTCAACCTTCCACTCAGGCACATGAACATCCGCCATGCACAAGTGCCAGGAGCTCGGGCCAACACTAAGAGAAGGGAAGAGGGCAGCCAAAAACTGAGAAAATCAGGTCTTTGGGCTACTGCACATCCGTTTGAGCTATTAATTTTGAGCAGGTCATCGAGGTCATCATTGACAATGGCGGAGGCGGCAACAACGCGGGTGACAGTAGATGATTTTTTTTTTTTGTCCATGACCTCAAGATCCAGTTCTAGCCAGGTATAGGGGAAAGAAGAGATGGTCATAATTTTAGTTTACGCCAAGAGGTCTCATTTCGCGCTAGTCTGATTCAAATAAAACTTGAACTATCTGGAAGTAAGAAGTGTGGGCGTGCGGTAGACAATTTCATGACATGGACATTCTCACCAAATTTATTAGGAGTAGAAGAATATAAATTCTATTAATTAGCATATAATATTTATGTTTCATTTTATTGTCTTTCTTATTTCATTTAAAAGCATGTCGTTTGTTTTCAGAGGAAACTATAGTGTGAATCTTAATTAATGCCAAATCATGATAAAGTACAGAAATTTAGTTTGCAATTTACCAGAAATATGTTTTATGATGTATAAAAAATAGTAAAAGATTAGAACCATGGCAGTACGAGGTAAAGGATTAGAACCATGAAAACACGAGATGCTGATTTCTTGTTATCGATGATTAGATTACCGACCAGTAGAATTTGTTCACAGGGATGCGCATTTCGGGTTCGACGATGGTTAAGCAAGAGGACACGGGAGATTATACTGGTTCGGTGAAGCCCCCTACGTCCAGTTCTCGGGCCTGCTCGTGTTACTTGCTCCGGTGAGAGAGTACAACGGTGATGAGAGAGGAGGGTGCTCCAAGTCTCGGATATGGGCGGTATGCGTGTGTGTGATTGTTGTCATTGTGGCTATGTCGTGGTTCTTCTTCGTCCCCTAGAGAAGAGAGTGGATATCCCCTTTTATACTATAAGGGGATGGGCCCATTTACAGAGAGAGAAAGAGAGAGAGAGAGAGAGATTCTACACGTGTGGAGTTGGTGAAGGCGTGCCGAAGAAGGCGAGGCCCTTAGTCGGCGGCGTGGTCTTCGGTCCTTACGGGCCCCATCGTCCTGTCCTCGCGTCAGAGGGGCGGTACTGCGTCCGAGCGTGCCCCCGTTCTTCGTCGTCGGGTCGAGTCCCCCCTTTATTCCTGTAGTTGGTGTGTTCCGCCGTGCGCGGGGAGGCGCCGTACGGGCATTGTCATGTCATTCAAACATGGTTCAATCTAGTTTTTCCTCAAGCCGTCCTGCACCATCAGCATTAGGTGTGTCATCGCACGGTGGCAGCGCAACGGGCCTTGCCACGCCTGCCACCGTCAGCGGGTGTTGATGCTGATGAGGGGGACAGGTATCTGGAGAGATTTGACTCCTTAATACTGTGTACGCGTAGTGGGCATGGCATTTAAGGTCGAGTGGTTGGCAGTTGTTAACCATTGGCTCGCTCGACCCCTCCGTCGGGGGTCGTTGTGTCGGGTTGCGTCTGTCCGGACCTGCTTGGAGTTAGAATCCGTCCCGTTTGGACGAGGCAATCGAGCTTCTTCACTCCGCCACTTCTGGCTTGGTCAAGGTTTCATCACCTCGTCCTGTCCGGGCTCGGGTCCCATCGACGGGAGTTTACGGAGGTGTAGTTTGTCTAGCGATTACGGGGGGACCCATACTGTCATCGTGACAGTAGTGACAGCGAAGCATCCGTCCTTGCCCCGGAGTGGATAGGCTCGGGCGAGCGGCTGAGTCATCTGCTTGGAAGGGCGAGCCGCGCTCGGGTTCTGTTAGACGGGACAACTCGTCCTCGACCCCCATCGAGGGGTCGACCGGGGCGTAGCGGATCCTCGACCCCCAATGAGGGGTCGAGCGGGACGCGACCGGCCTTCGACCACTCGAGGGTCGAGCGAGTCGGGATGGTGGCGCGACTCTTACAGCTAAGGTCTGACTGCTGCGGGGACGCTCCCCGTGGGGGCCCACGCTGGTGGTGCCTTGGTGGCGATCCTACGGGCCCTTTTAAGTCTGACGTGTGTGAGTCCTTAGAAGGTGCCACATGGCACCCCGATCTTACCCTCGACACATGTCACCGTTGATGAAACTTAAATATATAAAAATAAAATATCTGTCGACTTTATTCTTTTGGGCCGGCCCAAACGACATTGATTTGGGAGGACATTTCAGGTCGTCTTGTGCCTTTTCTCTTTTATCTCATCGTGAAGATCCTACAGGAAGACAAATCCTCCGCGACAGCCCTTCATGGCGATGTCCTCACCGGAGCTCCTCCCAGCTTCGGCCCTCTTTGTGCTCACTCCGCGGCGGAATAATTGGTTGTGCATTGGGTTCTCATGTAAATGATGTATTTTTGTGTCAATACTAACCAAAAGAGCGCAACTCTTTTTCATGTTTCTTAATTCTAAGATTTAATTTGAATTTTGTGTATAGGCACTGCAGGCATGGCTTGGACCTCTTTTCTCTGCATCCATAAATGTCAATTCCGTATGCAAACATCGTGAGGTTGTTTGCTTCAGATTTTAAGAAAACATGCTACTTGGATCAGGTAGCCCACACCAAGGCTCCATTCAAACAGCCCTTGCATGCCCACGAAGATCCAGTTTGGCAGTGCTTTTGCTTATGTAAAGAACAGTTTTTGTTTTTAAAGTATCTACTTATCTAGTCAAGTTGTTTGACAATATAATTTATCTGAAGGGTGAGCTGTATTATTAGCTTGAACAAAATAACTTGTCTGAAGTAGTTTAGTTTTCAATATTAAAATGCTTTTTTTTTTTCTCAGTTTTACCAATTATGTTGTTCAGAATTAAGGTAACAAGATAAGTTTAATATGGGTACCTTTCTTATAGTTAACTTAATAAAACTACATCTAGTTCAACATTGTATGAGCAAGCTACAATTTTTTATGTCAATATCAAAAAATTATAACAACATTCACCCTCTATTTCAAAAAATAGTACAACCTTTTTGTCCGATCCCACCAGGGATCACTTCTCTCATACTGCCAAGCCATTAAAGTTATATTTATTTGAATAATGTATCAAACTTGCTGTCATTCTCTGTGTTATTAAAAAATTGCAGTTTGCCGATACATATACATTGACACAAATAGTTATGGTTTATAAAATTACTTATTTATGACATTTTTTTACTTCATGGTTTCATCTTTTTAATATAATTTTTTGAAATAATTTAATATTGAAATTGATTATTAAGACATTGACAAATGAAGAAACCGACCATGTCAGGTATAACAAGCGAAGGAATTGAACGTGTAGATCATCTTTTGCGTATGAAATGTTGAATTATATTTTTTTAAAAAAAAGTTAGAGAACTACCTTTATAAAATGCTTAATCAAGGCTTTTGAGATTGAAACAGGTGTGTATTTTATTGGGCTTTCGGGGTTACAAGTAGAGTTCTTCTAAAAATACTAAGTGTGGGCCACCCAGCAAATTGTGCTACTCAGCCGAACTGTACGGTCCCCATGTTTCCAAGATGTGTCCTTGTCATCAGAGGATTCGTGGTAGCTTCCTCCTTTGCCTCTTGGTATGCTTGGTTTGTCGTTTCCTTCACGGGAGCAGCAAACTTTCCTGTTGGAGAGAGGCAGGGGTTTGCGCACGTTGCCCCGAGAAAATAACTGTTTCCTTACCTTCTCGAATCATTGCAATTACCTGCATAATTGAGTTCATCACACCGACCACATCGGCCATTTCGTTTCAAAAGCAAATTCTCAGCTCGCTAAACCGTTCGAGTACAACTTTTTTTTTATGAAAATTTGTCTAATCATGATCTAATTAAATTTAATAGATTCATCTCGTCATTTAGTGAGTGGGTTATATACTAGATTTTATCATTAATTTATATTAGTACTTCTAATTAGTATCACAATATTCGATAGAATATTAATGTGTAGAAAACAAACACATCTTAGTGTGTGTTTGGTAGAGCTTTTGTTTATGCGAAAAATTGCTTATGCTGCTAGCTTATTTATCAAAAGTACTTATACAACTTATCTGACTTATTGTAACATAAACAATCAAGTTATTTAATAAAATAGCTTATCATATAGCTTATCTTGAAAGATGTGACCTATAAGCTAAAAAAGCAAGATTTTTGTTTGCTTATGGCTTATATTACAAAAGAGGTTTTGGCTTATGAGTATTTATTACAATAAGTCTTTATGCCTTTAAAGTGTTTGATAGAGCTTATGACTTATGATAGCATAAGCTACTCAATAAACTGGTGCATAAACTCTATCAAACACACCCTTAAGACATGTTGAATACATTTGAGAATTTACCAATTATAATTCTGACTGGAACAAACTCCACAAGGAAAAAAACCGTGCCATATGTTGCTTATATTGGTAGTGCATTACCTATGTGTGCTTGACAATAAACTAAATTTTAATGTATTAAATTTTTAGTTACCTTAAAAGTTTTGCCACTAATTTTTTGCCCACTTACACGGAATGAACACCCTTACGACACTTAGCTATAAGTAATAATGTATATTAACCTTGAAGCAAACACGAGTCCACATGGTTTATTTACTCTGGTCTTACCTAATCTCGGCAAGTTTATCTTCACCACTTATTTTCTTGTCAAATGTCAACACGTAGTGAAGAATTTTCTGCAAAGATGGAAATATCAAAGTTGTGCCTCTTTTCTCCTCTCCATTGCTCAAAAGATATTAGACCAGCTGAGTTATATGAAACAACTTTGTGGTCAGATACAGTCCAAGTGACCCTTTTTTTTAAGAACATAATCTTGTAATAACAATAAGCGTTTTGGTGCACAGATGATGTTGTGCGACATCGTAGATCAGAATCCCACAATATATTTAAGAAAACACATGCTATAATCTCCGATGGGAATTTCGCAGCTCAATCACTACATCTCACTGTTCACAATTGCACGCGGAAGATAAGCTTCTGGCCGGGCAACAACCACCCCAGCAACGTCTCCAACCCATTATTCAAATGATTGGGCCATGACCGTCAATCTTAATCGAGGATTACGGAGCTGCTAATATTATTCTTTTGCAGCGACGACGTGGACGCGCGCCCACTCGTCCCGCGCGCATCACCCGGGTGACGTCAGCTAGCCGACGTCACATCGCTGCCGTCTCGTCTCCTTCCGCGGTGCTTCCCCCCTCGCCAAGGCACAAGAGGAAAGAGACCACATGCCCACCCACCCGACGAAGCAAAGCTTATGAATTCACCAGGCCCACCACGAAGACAAATCGTGACACCCCGTTTCGCTCGTGAGCGCGGTCTACTGGAATCATCTACAAGGACCAGTCAGAAAGCCCACATGCAGGCTGGTGACAGAGGCGCGTCTAGTAAGCCGGCGCCCACGCGAATGCTAGCGACAGGACCCCCGCGCTCGTGCCGCCTTCGCTCTGTTCACACCGCTCCCGGCTCGTACGCGCGCGGTCCACCAAGTTCTCGTACGCCACGGAGCGAGGCATCCCGCGTAGACCCCACATGACAGACTCACGTGCGCCGCAGCAACGTGATGCACCGCTTCTAGCAGCGCACCGCGCGGGCGGGGCGGGCGCTGATTGGCTGGACACGCTGGCCGCCAATCCCATCAACCAGGCTCCGCGATCTAAGCAGCCCGGCCCGTCGTGGACGCGCTCCACTGTGGACCTCTCCGCGCGGGACCCACCGTTCAGTTTCATTAGCTGTGGTGGGGACCCGGTGGGCCGCGCGCACGGTCGTAGGCGGGCCGCGGGTACAAGTAAACGCCAAAGGCGTCCTCCCTCCCACGCGCTACAAAAGGCGACCAATCCACTCCAGGTGCCGCAACCTTGCGACGGCCATCTCACTTCAGTTCCTCGCAAGCTTGGCTTTGCTTTTTTCCTTTTCCGTATTCCAAAAACCTCACTTGCTCACTGCCCGCGGGAGCTGAAGAAGGAAGAGTGTGATCGAGCTTGTTGCTTCCGGCCATGGCGGCTACGCCGTACGAGCAGGTGATGGAGGACATGCTCCGGGGGCAGGACTTTGCAGCTCAGCTGCAGGGACTACTCCGGGACTCGCCCAAGGCCGGCCACATCGTCGATCAAATCCTCCAGGCCTTCTCGCGCGCCATCGAGGCCGCCAAGGTCATGGCCGCCGAGGAGGGCTCCGAGGTGCAGAGCGAGGTTACCTGCGCCGGCGTGGGCGGCGGCGGCGGCAAGAGGAAGGCGGCCGCCGGTGGAGGAGGGGAGCGGAGGGGTGCCTCCCGGAGGAGGTGAGGATATTTTCTGTCTTTTTTTTTTATTGATGATATATTTTCTCGAACAATGAATGGTTGGTCTAGTTACTCCTTATATTAAATTAGTTGATATTTAAATAAATCGGATATGCTTTAATTATGTGTGTTAATTTTTTTGTTCGCTGTCTAACGCAGAACCCAGAACTCGTCGGTGAAGACGTTGACGACGGCGGAACTGGAGGACGGCCATTCCTGGCGCAAGTACGGCCAGAAGGAAATCCAGAACTCCAAGCACCCAAAGTACGTTCGGTTCTCTACCCTTGGATGATTGCTCATCACCCATCATAGTAAATCATAACCTGCTTTCCAGGTGAGGGGAAAAATTACTAATGGCGAAATCCTTAATTTGTGCAGGGCCTATTTCCGGTGCACGCACAAGTACGACCAGCAGTGCGCGGCGCAGCGGCAGGTGCAGCGCCGCGACGACGCGCCGGACACCTACACGGTCACCTACATCGGCGTGCACACCTGCCGGGACCCGGCCACCGTCGCGCCGCTCGTCGTGCGCCACGACGCCGCCCTCCCCGCGGGTTCACGCATCATCACCTTCGCGCCCAACGCCATCAGCACCCCGACGACCAGCACCAACAACAACAACACAGCCAACGCCAACCACCAGTATCAGGCTGCTGCTGATCCTCAGGAGGGCACACTGCCGCCTCTCAAGCTGGAGCTGGAGCTGGAGCTGGAGGCCGACCAGGAGGAGGTGCTGAGCAGCCTGACGCCCGCCGGGAGCGGGCGGAACCCCATGGCGACGCCGGGGCCGGACCAGGGGGACGTCACGTCCGACCTAAACTTCTTCAACGACATGTGCTTCCCGATGGATGATGACACTTTCGATCTCGAGGACATCCTCCGTTTCTGATCACTACTGATCGATGGAGTTTGCGAATGGGAATGATGGTGGACGATTCGGTGGGCGCGCGTGTAGTATATTACGGGAAGAATAATGGTTGCGCGGATCACACTGATCCTCCTTGTTAGATGCAAATGTCCAGTTTAGCTGCCTGTACATTCCTGATGTCCCCTGCAAGAAGCTGCAGTTTTTTGCGCTGCACATCCTTGTAGGCTTGTACACTGTGTTCTAGAACTAATTAGCTATATGAGCAGAGAGGTTTGGCCTCGCCTGAGAACAGGATATTTTGTTACGTACAATTGAGCATCTGTGCTTAAGCTCGCAACCATTGAACATTTGTTTGTCCCAACAGTTATCATCATGCCGTACCCATCCGCGCTTGGTACTACCACTTTATACATACTCTCTTCTTTCAGTAGTATCAGGTGCTCTTGATGAACACATTGTCTGTCTCTTGAGAGCGCTCATGATCCAAACGAAGGTTATGAATAATTGTGGGCTTTCCATTATATCTTCAAAACTTAGAGCCACGTTAGTAACAAAGAACACAGTACATGTTTGAGGGGGGAAAAAAGAGAATGATTTAGGCTATCACCAGATCAGATGCAACCACATTAGTGACTTGCAATGTTTGTTTGTCCCAACGCTTAAGCTCACAACACCTCTCTTAGTCTCTTGCAGTGTTTGTTTGTCCCGAGTCCCAACGCTTCTCTAAGATCACGTCGGACTCTGCCTAAAAATAAGATCACCTCGTACTCATCATGGATCATAGGAAAAAGGCATTGGTTCCTACTATTACCACTTCACACGTGCTCTGTTTTTTCAGTACTATCTGGTGCTCTTGAAGAACACACTAGGAGTATCTCTTATCTGTCTGTATACGCCTGACAATGGATCAAACTCTTGATAAACACATCATGTGTCCGTGTAATCCTAGTAATGGATTAGCATAATTACATTGAGAAGAAGTATGCTTAGTTAGCTGAGAGGGCTGATGATCCAAAGATTGTGAATCATTGTGGGTTTCCCGTACTATATTTGCTCGAGACAGTAACAAGAACAGAGTACATGCTAGAGGGAGAGAAAAAAGGACCTAGTACATGAAATTTTTATTTCTCATCTCGAAAATTCAATTTCAGTACCTAAAGCTTACAGTACTCTGTTGGGACTTACTCCAATCCATTCCTGCCATGAAATTGGATCTTAGTTTATTTTTTAATTTTTAATGCCAACCTCTTTAAATTTACATAACTTAAATTTCTGTTTGAGTGCTTACAGAAATAGGACCTGAGATATCATCGACAGGTCTCTCTCTCTCTCTCTCTCTCTCATCTCATCAGCAAACAAAATGGACACAACAAGTAGTTCGCACTTAGGGCTCATCTCAATTGTAGTCCTGTTTGAAACTCTGTAGAAGCTCGTCAGTAAATAAAATGCGCACAACATGTAATACACACTTAGGCCTCATGTGAATTGTAAGCCCTTTTTATACTCTGAAGAAGTACTGTCCATAGCCATTAAAAAATCCTTAGCTTTTGTTTTATAGGAATCATGCTTAGCTTAGCATTTTTCTTAGGCAATTGATCATTTGTGATTCTGATTCCATAGACCATAGGAACTCTAGTACTCTAGTGTCCACTGAAACCCCTTGATACGAACCCTATGCACAAAGAATGAGGAACTCGATCACCTGCTGCCGTGTTATGATAATCTTTGCTTGGTATCCATCAGGCCTCCTTGTTGGCAAGTAATGAAACAAATGCTAACCAAATGAGCCATTTAAATAAAATAAGACAACTTATTATGGCTAATATTCCAGTATACTAAACTCCAATCCAGCCGATCAGTATCTAATATTTTTATTTCTAATTTTTCATCCATGGGCACCATCATTATCCCTACCACTTTCCCTATTTGGTGATCGTTCAAATAGTATTTGAGAATTTTGGAGGCCGTAAAATTTTGGGCAATTCGCCTTTTTTAGTCGTTCTTTTTTTATTTTTTGAAGGTCAAGATGCCCAAAAGGATTTAGATTTTCATTCATATGCATGAAATGTAACACAAATTGGCCTATGAAGGAAAATTACACAATAAATCTTTGATAGGCTGACCTTCAATTTGCCTATAGTTTGAACTATTAAAAGAAGGAAAAATTATGTGTGGGACACTAGAAAGACATGGATTTGGACGTAGCAAACCGCACAATCAGTATTTAGCTCAAACACATACAAAATCATGGTATTTAGCTATGGCATGTTGCCTCGATTATAATATTATTTTTTACTGTATGTGAGAGGGGGTGTGTGAAAAGACCCTTCTGTCCTTGGTTGGTTTAATTTTTTTTTATTTTCCATTTTTTCGTTTCTAGTCCCCGTGCTTCTCTCCCACCACCTTCGCCTAGTCCTCGCCGTCGGTCGCCCCGTGGCCACCGCCCCGCCACATCCCCATCATCGACGCCAGATCTACAACAAGGCCGCCACATCTCCGGTCGGATTTTGTCTCGATCTAGGAGCACCCGAATCCATGGAGATGGAGAGCTCCGCGGGGTGCAACCACGACCTCCCCGACCCACTCCACCGCGTCGCTTGCACCCTGTCTCCCTACCAGCGAGCCCACTCCTCCGCGCTCGAAGCATGGCCCTCAGATTTGGACCTTTCTTCCTCAATGCCGACCTCCACTTTTCCTCCGATTCACGCTGCCACGGTGAGCTCCCATCCAATTCCTCTCGCCGGAGACGTCCCCTCCCTCCTACGCTTCGTATTGACCTTCTTTAGCCTCAGCTCCAGGTCTGGTAGCCGTTCGACCGAAGCACGACCCTTCATCATTGCTTGCTGCCTCGGTCCGTCGCCGTCGTCTTTTTCTAGTTGTGTTGCGCGTCTGGTCACCTTCCCCGCTTTCATCCACACGCCACTACTCCGCTCTAGCCCTGCGAAACACTTGGTGGAAGTTGATCCTTTGCCGGAGCCCCGTTGCGGCGTCGTGCAACCCCGACCTCCCTGACCACCCACTGCATCGTCACGCGATGACAACCTCCCAGACGAGCCCTCGACGACTGCGGACGGAGCCACCATGACCGGGGCACTGATGTCATTTTGAAAATTTTCTCTCCCCTCTCACATCTAAAAATAATATTCTAATGGATACGATGTGCTGCAGCTAAATTTCACGTTTTTATAGTGTGTCTGAGCTAAATACGATTTTTACAGTGTGCTACGTCCGAATCCACGTCTTTCTAGTGTCCCTCAGATAATTTTCCCTTAAAAGAAATTCATGTACCAACTAAATTCAAAGCATTCCTTGCTAGGACATCGAGCTTCACTTATATAAACTTAAGTGCAATCTATTTTTCATTGAAAACATAGTTGTTATTTGAGCTATCTTTGAATGTTTTATTTATGCGATCATATCTTTGTGTTTGTTTTTCATTAGTGTAACATTTATGTACGGTCGATGTCTATAAATATTTTGGAAGTAAAAACACGTACGACCATAGCTTTTCTAAAAGCTACAGTTCAGATCAATACAGTCTTCCTATTATCCAAAATAACCTTCCATATGAATTTACAAACTATAGTGTTTTATGAAAAAAGCCCAGCCCAGTAGGCTAAAAACTATGGGCCAATATTAAGCCCAGCAGGTCAGATAAACAGCGCAAGCGCATCATCCATCAGGTTAATCCTCCACTCTATACTTAGGATCCCATCCCACCCGAACCCTAATGCTTCCCCCCTCCCCACCTCTCGCTGCCCTCTCCAAAACCGCGGCCGCCGCCACCCGCCGCGCCGCCACGGCAGCCGCGAGTGGCGCGGCTCGCCGGCTGCTCCAGCCGGTCCGCTCTCCACCTCCCATCCCCGCCGTCACTAGCTGTCCCATCCCGCGCCGCCGCTTGCACCACATGCCGCAGGAGGAGAATCGGGCCCCGCCCGTCTCCCTGCCGCTGCAGAGCAGGAGCTTCGCGGTGGCGGTGGGGGCTGGAGACGTGGATGGAGAGGCTCCTGCACTGGCCGTTGTTTCGTTCTACAGGTTCGCCGACCTCCCCGACCACGCTGATTTCCGACAGCCGCTCAAGGAGCTCTGCCAGGAGCTGGTGAGTGCTCAAAGATCTCACTTGCGTCGTGATTTTATCAGCTTTGATATATTGAGTCCTGAAATTGAGGCGTTGGGCAGTGTTCTGTAGTTTCCCGAATTGTGAGAGATCACTGCCAATTAAGTGTTTTGTCAAAAGGATGGGACACGGGCCACTGGATCACAACTTCATTTTTTTATTTGTTTGGTTTAATAAATGGTTTGAATTTGTTGGTTCATGATAGACAAGCTCTAGTGCATACGGTTCTTTTACCAAATCATAAATAAATTATTTGACAACTGCAATATTTCAGAATATAAGCTGCAGTCATGATCCAAAAGAAACGGAATGGAAGCGTGGAGAAGTGGGTGGGTGGAAACGAAGTAGGGAAGACTAAGCTTTTCAGATTGCAAAACATTAAGTAACCAATTCAAATCTTGGTAAATTGTGATTTAGTGTAGCTTGGATGAAAAAGCTTTTTAGTATATAAAACCAAAAACACCATACTTGTTTATTTGTTCAAACATGTCATAGATAAAAAGCATGGCAACACAAAATTAGTTTAAGGTTCATTCCTAATATTATACTGAACTTCACTACTAGTTCTTTCTACTGTATACTATCACGTAATGCCGAAGAAAGCTATATCCCATTTTATTTGGACCACGTCTTGGCATGTTCTTTGGCTGAACAGGACTGCTGTAACGTGGTTAGCACAAGCCTTATCTTCTATCTTTTTGCCAAATAAGCAACTAACTGCAAGTTTGTATATTTGGATGTTCACATGTGTTAATTTTAATATTTAGTTGAAACTTTGAATGAACTTTTCTTGGCAAAAAAAATAAAATGCTCCATGTTTAATTCAAAATTTTGACAGTTTGAAGAGGTCATGGACCAAACAATCTACATGCACAACATGTAGATGAGAAATGTAAAATAGATTAAATCATCATGCTTGATTTAGAGATTTGGTAAAGTTATGCTTGTGAACTGCAATATATGTTTGGTAAAATATGATTTTCTATTTTAGTAAGTTGAATGATTCACTTGCAACTACATCTAGGATTTCAGTTTTGTGTTTTACAAAGAGATGTAGTCTGCTCTAGAAGCGCATCCAACTTTATTTGCCATCATGTCAACAATTGCATCTAGTCACAAAGAATCCAATTCATTTGAAAAAACTTAAACACTCCTTTGGGAGTATTAAGATTGCATAATGTGTGTCACTGTGATATTTTTTTGTCAAATGTAGAACGGTATTAAAATCAAATGAGATATGAATTTTAAGGGCGTATCTAGCATATACAAATAATAGTTTGAGACTGAACAATCAATGTAAAACTGAGATTTGAGCGGGAACATACTTTTCAATGTAATAGGTATCTTAATCCTTGTAAGGCTCATGTCTTATCTGTCCTTTTTTTCCCAGTTAAATATTACAATTTCAGTTCTGACTAACTTTTAGATAGGGTAGCTTGATACTGGATGCTAAGATAGATTACTTTGTTTTTTTAGAAAAGGCCAATAAGTAATACTCCCTCCGGATTTCTTTTGTTGACGTTGGATAGTGCAAATGTGCACTAGCCAACGTCAACAAATAAAGTTTGGATGGAGTAGATACTATGAGTCTTTACCTCAACTCAATTAAAGACGTCAAAAAGATGTTTGATGCTATATTTTTAGTCTTACAACTATAGCAACTTATGTTACTGTTGAAGATTCTTTAGGAGGTGTTGGAGATCCTCTTACGATTCATATATGATTTGGTTTTGTGTTTAAGCTGCAATTGATCGAAATTGTTGTGATGATCACTCTTGTGTCGTCTCAAATACTCCAATATGAGAAGTTTGTGCTTACTATAAATGCATTGGATTGTATCAAACATGAAGGACTTACCTCCTTCATTGTGTTACAAAGTTTCCAATTCACTAAAAACAACAAAAACATTCCCTTTTGGAGTATTTGAGATTACACAACGAGGGTCATCGTAATTTTTTTCGTCAATTGTAGAATGATCCTAAAATCCAATCAAATAAGAATTTTAAGGGCGTCTCTAGCATCTTACAAAGAATAGATGAAACTCAATGATTATTTGCTATCTCCTGTAAGACTTAAACTGTAGTGGATACATCTTTTAGAATGTAGTACTAGGAGTCTTCACCTCAAGTCAATTAAAGACGTCAAAAAGATGTTTGACGCTATATTTTTAGTCTTACAACTATAGCATTACTGTTGAAAAAACTTTAGGAGGTGTTGGAGATCCTCTTACGATTCATATATGATTTGGTTTTGTGTTTAAGCTGCAATTGATCGAAATTGTTGTGATGATCACTCTTGTGTCGTCTCAAATACTCCAATATGAGAAGTTTGTGCTTACTATAAATGCATTGGATTGTATCAAACATGAAGGACTTACCTCCTTCATTGTGTTACAAAGTTTCCAATTCACTAAAAACACCAAAGACATTCCCTTTTGGAGTATTTGAGATTACACAACGAGGATCATCAAAATTTTTTCGTCAATTGTAGAATGATCCTAAAATCAAATCAAATAAGAATTTTAAGGGCGTCTCTAGCATCTTACAAAGAATAGTTGAAACTCAATGATTATTTGCTATTGCTATCGCATGTAAGACTAAACTGTAGTGGATACATCTTTTATAATCTAGTACTAAGAGTCTTCACCTCAAGTCAATTAAAGACGTCAAAAAGATGTTTGACGCTATATTTTTAGTCTTACAACTATAGCATTACTGTTGAAGATTCTTTAGGAGGTGTTGGAGATCCTCTTACGATTCATATATGATTTGTTTTGTGTTTAAGCTGCAATTGATCGAAATTGTTGTGATGATAACTCTTGTGTCGTCTCAAATACTCCAATATGAGAAGTTTGTGCTTACTATACATTCATTGGATTGTATCAAACATGAAGGACTTACCTCCTTCATTGTGTTACAAAGTTTCCAATTCACTTAAAACAGCAAAAACATTCCCTTTTGGAGTATTTGAGATTACACAACGAGAATCATCATAATTTCTTTTGTCAATTGTAGAATGATCCTAAAATCAAATCAAATAAGAATTTTAAGGGCGTCTCTAGCATTTCACAAAGAATTGTCGAGACAGAATGATCGCTTGTTGTACTATCTTTTCAAGAGTATGCCTTTCTTCCTGTTGAAATCTACCATGTTTCATTTGTTATTAAGCTTTTCAACAAGAGCTCGATGTCGGATGACCGGGGATAGCTTGTCTGTTTCGAAAGGCCAATAAGTACTAGGAGGATTACTTTAGTCCTCACCTCAAGCCAATTGTGAAGGCTTGTAAAGTCATTTGATGCTACTATTTTAGTCTTACAAATATGCTATAGTAAACTATTTGTTTAGGCTCGAAGATCCATGAGGAGATGTTGGAGACCCCTTATGATTCTTGTATCATTTGATTTAAGTGTGTTACTTGATCTCGTCATGTGCTAGCCCACTTGCCAGCTGCTTTGTTTGATCTTATTTGCATGCTGTGTTTGGTCATTTCTGGACCTATATCATCATTTAGGGTTTGCTAGTCCTTTTATTCCTCTCAAGAGCAAGATGAGCCTTCAGACAGCAGCCTAGGGTGACTTAACCCAGCAAATGGGATATGTTTTCTTAGTTCATGTTGGAGATTTGGTTGCTGCCTTTAGCTTCATCAGGTTCACGAATTCCATTTCTTCTGTTTATTTCTTAGTGTTTGGTGCATCTAATTGACTTCCTTTGATGTGCCTCTATCACACTGCTCCTTGGTCTTATCTTGATTGTTGACCAAACTGTATCATGTTTTTGGGGATGTTTGAGTATGGATGTTTGGCGTGCCTTCATTCTTAGGATGGTCAGCCCACTTCTCAAAGCTCATGGGGCTAGCTGCTGTGACTAGGGCACACAGATAAGATTGTTGCATGGATAGACCCAGCTGCTAAGCATTCAAAGATTCAGTAGGTCTTAGTCTTTTTAGTTAGCTACATGATTTATATATCTTCAGTCCTTTTAGATATTCTTGTTTTACTCCCTCGTCCTCACTGCTTCCTCCATGTAGCCCATCCTTCTTGGTCACTCATGGCCTGACCTTTTATCACTCCCATTCTCTTGTTTCCCAAAGGCAATATCACAGTTCTCATTTCCCAAAACTTAGACCATAAGCAACTGAAATATTCTGTGCTTGAGTAATTTATTGTGGTGTTCTGATATTATGATGAAACTATCCACCAGGCCAACGCTGCATCTTATGCATTTTAGTTTATGCAAAATTGAGCGCTCACATGGTTGTTGGCTGATTCTTCTCAGCGTGTTTCAGGTGGCATTATCCTTGCACCAGAGGGGATCAATGGCAGCATATGTGGAGCCCCAGATTCTGTGGAGAGGGTGTTAAACTTTATCCAGGAAGATAATCGCTTAAAGGGTTTGAGAATGATTCAGTCGCCTGTTACTCCAGAGGATGAGGCCATACATCATGGGCATAGCAGTCACTCTCCTGTTGGTGCTGGGGATGATGCACCATTCCGATGGGATCATGTCCGTGTCAAATTGAAAAAGGAGGTTAGTTTGCCGTACATAATTTTTATTGGCTAGCTTGTAAACTGATCCAATATTTTTGATGATGCACTAGTCCAGCTTAATCTGCTTTCTTGGCCATTTGATAGATAGTGACTTTTGGAGACCCAGATGTGAGGCCAACTAAAATGGTTGGAGAATATGTGAAGCCGAAAGACTGGAATGCATTGATAAGTGATCCGGACACTGTTAAGTGTTTCATTCATCACAGTTATTCCATTGTCCCATCAGCTATATATTTATTGTGCATCTATGTTTGCATTGTGCAACTTCTCTTGCATTGTTTGAATTGTTTGCACAATGCATGTTGCAGGTTGTCATTGATGTGCGTAACATGTATGAGATACGGATTGGTAAATTTAAGGGAGCTGTTGATCCATATACAAACTCATTCAGGGAGTTTACAACTTGGGTTGATGATCAATTCCAATTGGCTGAATCTGAAAACAAGAAGTCAGGGGTCCATAATGATAATGGAGCTGACAGATCAGCAGAAAACCTCAACGCCAGCAATTCCAAACAGCTACCACGAGTTGCCATGTACTGCACTGGTGGTGTCAGGTGTGAGAAGGCATCAAGCTTTCTCCTAAGCAAGGGCTTTAAAGAGGTAAACTTAATATCTTTCACTTTCTACTGTTATGCCAAATTCTGTTATCATGAGGCTACTATTTGTTATTTTTTCGCAACTCAGTATTTACTATTGAAGTTTTCATTATGGATTGCTATACACTGAATAATTAATGGCATTGGCAGATCAAATTCTTGCACTTTTATGTATATTTATTTACTGTGATCTATGGTCTCCTCAAATATTTATAGTGTTTGATCTTTCCTTAAAGCATACATTTTGAAAGATCTAATTGTCAGTTTAATAGTCACTCCTGAATGCATGATAAATAGGATTTTTTTTTTCATTTTGCTGAGGTTTTGTATGTGTGGAGGGGATGATATTAACCATTATATTCTGAAAATAAACTAAGACCATTGAAGGCTCAATTAATTATTGCTGGGTAATTGATATTCCTGGGTAATCCACAATTTTTACTCTCTTCACTGGAAGGATTTTCTGTGATTCCAATTGGTCCCACATTTTCAATTCCAATTGATCCCACATTTCTTTAATTTCTCGAGTTGTCCTTGCCATTCCAGCATACTTTCTGGTTCGTTATTCTATTTGTAGGTTTTATAATCTCAACCTTTGCATGCTAGGTTTATCATTTGGAGGGTGGCATATTAAAGTACCTGGAGGAAATCCCAAAGGCAGAAAGTTTGTGGGAGGGTGAATGCTTTGTGTTTGACAAGCGTGTGTCAGTGGACCATGGATTGGCCCAAGGCACCCACAAACTTTGTTACGGATGCAAGCAGCCAATTAGTGACGAAGACATGAAATCTCCTGAATGGGAGTATGGTGTATCGTGTCCATATTGCTTTGCAACAAAATCTGAGGTGGAGAAGGAAAGGGCTAGGGCTCGGCAACGGCAGTTCGAGACATGGGGAGTCATCGGTGGTCCTGACAAGGGAAGGAGTCCAAAACGGCTTGATGCTAATCATGCAGTGGACTCACAACAGTCGCCCAACTCAATCTAACATAAGTTAGCAGCTGAAATTTCCGTAATACTTCCTGATGGCTACTAAAGGGATAATGTACTGATCTTTCTAGTTCTTTTTGGTTCTAATCTCATTGAGCCGCAGCACCGTACTATGATCAGTTTATTTTGGA
The DNA here is from genome assembly GCA_030378355.1 of Eleusine indica. NCBI lineage: Eukaryota > Viridiplantae > Streptophyta > Magnoliopsida > Poales > Poaceae > Eleusine > Eleusine indica. The sequence continues at coordinate 57,539,963 of CM059494.1, forward strand.
GTGTGGTGTTTGTACGATGTAGTTGTAACTTGTTGACTGCAGTGACTTGTTTATAAGCTGCATAATTGTGTTGAAGACTGTACGGGGTCGAAAGTTCACTGAAACATGTCATTGGGGAAGGCTTAAAGGGCTGATACTGCATTCTGCTTCGACGTTGTCTTTGTCAAGTTATCGACGATCGTAGCCACGTAGATCGAAGTAGAAAATGAGAACTAAAAGTAACAAGAATAGAGGAGATAAAATTCTTTATTAAATAATTCTGATAAAATTATAAAAGGATATCTTCTGAACTATTTATAAGGGGGAAACCTTATTTTGTGTTGGTCACGATTAGATAAGGAGCTCATATGGATCAGGAGTCCTTTTTCTAGAAGGTGCGTCTGGCACATAAGCGTTTTACAACTCTTTTTCTTGGGCTCTTTATCATGATAAATATGTCTTATAAAAACTCTTTAAAAATCCAGTAGAAAAAATGAAGAAAAGAGCACATATTACCGTCACTTGTATTGTACGTATTGCCTCATCAAAAACCTTAATGAGAAAACTTCATATAAAAAACTCATAAGAGAAAAAGAGTACAATGCTTTAATCTTCATGATTAATGTTTATCGATCTTCATGAACGACATGAATTATCTTCGAGATAATTCTTTAATTCGAGAACGTGATGTACTTAGGGAAGTTCTTTCCCTGTTTCAAGCACTTCTCTAAGTCTTCTCATGCCAATACCATGCCGACACTTTTCAAGAGTGCAAGCTGTTAGTGTCTTTGTGAACATATCTGCAAGATTATCACAAAATCGGACATGAGTTACTAAAATCTCTCCCTTCTCTTGCAATTCATGCGTATGGAAGAATTTGGGTAACATATGCTTTGTCCTATTCGACTTTATGTATCTCGATTGTATTTGTGTAATATAAGCGTTATTATCTTCATAGATAACTGTAGTGGATGGAGTATACGATACTCCATAACTATCCATTATATGTCTTGACATCCTTCTAAGCCAAGTGCATTCCTTTGCGGCTTCAAATAATGCGATGATCTTTAAGTAATTTGTTGATGTAGCAACAATCGTCTATTTCGTTGACTTTCATGAAATTGCCGTTCCACCAAATAAGAACACATATCCAGTCTGCGAGATTGACTTGTGTGGATTGTGTGGATCGGATAAGTAGCCAGCATCAGTATACCCAACCAAGGTTACTTCTGCATTTTTCTTGAAAAATAATCCGAAATCTTCAGTTCCTCTCAGATATCTTAGTACTTGTTTAATGTCTTTCTAATGTCGCATAGTTGGTGCCGAGCTGTATCTAGCAAGTAGATTAACAGCAAAGACTATATCGGGCCTCATACCATTTACAAGGTATATCAATGCTCCAATAGCACTGAGATAGGGGTATTGATGTCCTAATAATTCCTCACCTTCCTCCCTTGGTCTAAATAGGTCGTCCTCTGCATTGAGTGATCTCACAACCATAGGGGATCTAAGTGGGTATGCATCTTTCGTATTAAATCTCTCTAATATTTTTTTGGTATAGTTTGATTGATGCAATAATATCTCTTCGTGGGTATGCTCAAGCTGCAAGCCTAAACAATATACAGTCTTACCTAAATCTTTCATTTCAAATTCAGACTTTAAGTAAGAACATGCATCTTCGACGTCCTCTGTAGTGCTAATGATATTCAAATCATCAACATAAATAGAGATTATGCAATAACCTTTCTCTGATTTCTTAATAAATACACAAGGACAATCATCATTCTTTAAGAATCCTTTCTCTAGTAAAAAGTTACTGAGTTTGCTATATCGTATTCTTCCAGATTGCTTTAAACCATATAGTGACTTCTGAAGTTTGACACTATACAATTTACGTTCTTCTTTATTCGGGACTTTGATTCCTTCTTGAAATTTCATATAAATTTCTGTATCTAATGTTCCATATAAATATGCAGTGACGATATCCATAAGTCGCATTTGCAAATTCATATTCACTACCAATGATATTAAATACCGAAAAGTAATTCCATCCATTATGGGAAAGTAGGTTTCTTCATAGTCAATTTCTGGTCTCTGCGTGAAACCTTGAGCTACGAGTCTCGCCTTGTATCTAGTCACTTTATTTTGAGGATTTCTCTTTCTGACAAACACTCATTTATGACCTACTGGGAAGATATCTTTCGGTGTAAGGCTTACATTACCGAACACTTCTCTTTTCTTTAGCGAGTTCAACTCTGCACAGATTGCTTCTTTCCACTTTGGCCAGTCAGGACGCTTCTTGCATTCCTTTATTGACTTTGGTTCAGATTCCAAGTCAATCTGTGTTGTAATTATGTCAGCAAAATATGAGTCGACTTTTATTATCTTTCTATTGTATACTACTCCCGTCTCAACATAATTCGTTGAAACTTCTTCTAATTATTTTATTTTCTTAATCCACATCACTCAGAGGTGTGTTTAGATCAGGAACTTCCGATAACCCGTCATGAGTTTTAAGTGTGCGCACATTCTCACTTGAGATTTCTTCTTCAAGGCTCACCACTTCGTGTGGTTTGCTTTCACCTTCTATATTCTTGTTTTGAATAGTTTGCTTAGGCTTCTTCTACACAGGACGTCTCCTAGGAGCTTTAGCTTGAGCTTGTACTCTAGCCTTCTTTGGTGCCCGTGTAACCGAATCACTCCCCTCTTCCTAGCATTCGTTGCTTTTGAGAAAGGAGGCTGAAATTCCATATAGTCATCCTCTTCAAATGGGATGTCTATTCTTTCAGGTGCATTTACAGCCGGTATATGAGACTTCACAATGTCTCTTGTATTGGTGAAAGCTTCTGGCAGTTTATTAGCAACCCTCTGTAGATGGAGGATATTTTGAACTTCGAGCTCAGTTTCTTTAGTGCGAGGATCCATTCCTTGAATTCCTTTAGTTTTCCATTCTATTTCACGACATTCGTCCCGAGAGAGATACTTTCCTCCTTCTAATGCCGAGAAATGATCTTCATTAAAGATACAATCAGCGAAGTGAGCCGTGTGTAGATCTCCAGTAGATGACTCTAAATACTTGATTATGGATGTACTTTCATATCCAACGTAAACTCCGAGTTTCTGTTGTGCACCCATTGCAGTTCGCTGAGGCGGAGGGATAGGGACATACACAGCACATCCAAATCTCCGTAAGTGAGAAACATTTGATATTGTACCACGCACCATTGCTAATTGTGATTCTTCATGTGTAGCAGATGGCCTTAATTAAATTAATGCTGATACGTGCAACACTGCATGCCCCAACAAGAGGTAGGCAATAAGCAATTCTGTAATAATGGTCGTGCTATCAACTTGATTCTCTTAAGTAATGATTCTACAAGGCCATTTTGTGTATGCACGTGTGGTACAGAGTGTTCTACTTTGATGCCCAGGCTCATATAATAGTCATTAAAAACCTTCGAGTTAATTCTCCGGTATTACCCATCCTGATGGATTGAATTCTATGATCCGGAAAATTGGTTTTCAATTGTATGATCTGAGTTGTCAATCGTGCAAACCCATGGTTTCTAGTAGACAATAAACATACATGACTCCACTTTGAGGAAGCATCAATCAATACCATGAAGTACCGAAAAGGTCCTGATATAGAGTTAATTAGACCACATATGTCTTCTTGAATTCGTTCAAGGAATGCCATTGATTCTGCTTGAATCTTAAGCTTTAAGGGTCGAATGACGAGCTTCCCTTTTACACATGCAACACACAAAAAATCTTCTTGATTTAGGAAATCTTTTATCTTGAAGTTGTGATCATTCGAATTCTTCGTGATTCTTTGCATCATGTTGAGATCTGGATGACCAAGTCTATCGTGCCATGTTCGATAGGCTTCTTGGTTGCTAAATACGGTCTTGAACGCAGCAAACTCTTTGTGTGGTTTAACATAAGTGTAGTACATGCTTTCTTTAATGGTTGGAAAACTTTCGACAATAGTCTTTTGATCTCTATCTTCCTTGGTCATAATGAGACATTCTTCGCCTTTATCATCATTGGTTTCTACGTGAAATCCATTTGCACGGATGTCCTTGAAGCTTAACAATGTCCGAGTAGACTCGAGATAAAGCAATGCTTCATGGATTACTAGCCACGAACCATTTGGTAGGACGATTGTGGCCCTACTTGTGCTAACAATCCTAGTGTCATTACCAATGATAGTAGTTATATCTCCATGATACTTTCGAAGTGTTTGGAAATAACTAGTGTCCCTTAGAACGATAGCGGTAGTGCCACTGTCTACGAGACAGAGCTCCTCTTGAATACCCATGTTCTCCACGATTCTGTAATTAATATAATAATGTATAATCAACAGAAATAATAATGCAAACAATTTCCACACCAATATAATATATTAATGAGAAATGTCTTCTCTTCATAAGATTACATAAATAAACCATCACTAAAAACTTAATGCACCCCTATTACTAATGCTTAATTTTTATGGAGAACTTTTGATTCTAAATAGTCTGCGAGAGTAGTGGGAATCTTCATGCGGGTCCTCCTCATCCTCTGCCATGAGGTCTTCATCAAATTCAATATCAGAGGCCTTGCTTGGTTCTCCGTGAGCCTTGTCTAGTGTACTAGAATTCATCTTCGTGATGTCTTCTTTGGCTCGTGGAGCTTCAACATAGTTGGTTTCATGCTCCGCAAGCTTCTTCCTAAGTTCTTGGTACATGTCGACAACGTGCTTAGGCGTGCGACAAATTTTGGACCAATGTCCATTCATGCCACATTTGTAACATTTCTAGTCCTGTTTCCCATATTCTCCCCCTGAAGGCGTCTTCTTTGACTTCCCTTTATAGTTCTCCTTGAACTTGTTAGGGTTATTTTGCGCCTTCGGTGGTGCCTTCTGTAGCGCCTTTGGAGCGTCTTTACCCTTGTTGTTATTTTTCTTGAATGACGTGGCATTTGCTTTTTGTGGTGCCATGGAGTCAGTAGGATGAGATATATGATTCTGCTTGATTAATTCGTCCTCCCCTTGATCATGCTGCAATGCATTGCTCAGGGCGATATAAGAGTCATATTTGTCCTTCTTATACTGGCGGCTCACATGGGTGAGCTTAGGGTGAAAAGTGGAGAGAGTCTTGTGGATGAGGTCGGGATCTTTAAGATCTTTGCCATATAGTTTCATGCGTGATATAATACCATAAAGCTTGATATTATATTTCTCAACAGTCTTATAGTCTTGGAAGCGTAAGTTTTGTCATTCACGCTCCACTTTAGGAAGTAAGACTGCTTCAATTTGCTCAAAGCGATTACACAGTGAGTCCCACAAGACCTTCGGATTCCTTTCGGTCATGTACTTATTTTTCTATGTAGTATATAAATGATGTCTTAGGAAATGCGGGGACTGAGTTTGCTCCACTTCTGTTGCAGCAGGTTCCCTATTTTTGGGCAAAATTGTCTTCAAGAGATTTTTGCCACTAAGTAGGATTTCAGTATCAAAAGCCCAAGACAAGTAGTTACTTCCATCGGGGGTAAGTACATCGAATTCTCTCTTCACAAGGTCAGACATCTGCATAATATCATAGTGCAAAAATTACTTCATGTATATGCAAATAATATATCCAAGTAATTGGGGGCATAAGTAAAATGGTATAACAAAAACTGCATGTTTAAGTTATTTTTATTGGTATTTCTGCATAAAAATAACCAATAAACCGTGAAAACGGAATAATATAAGAACTAAAGTCCATCTTGATATAAATCTGAAAAAATCTAGGGTGTTATCTGCAAAATAACACACTCCCATGAAATCTCTATTTATTCTGGTAATTTTCATAATTTCCAGCGGTCTTCGTGCAAAAATTAGGTATGTTTTTGTGAGAAATAGAAAATCCCAAACTTTTAAGGACTTCATTGCAAAATTTTCCAGATATTTTTGGAGCTGGGCTGTGAGTAGGCCAAAAGCCGGCCCAAAATCTACAATCCGTCGGGCTACTGTGTGCAAAGTATTTAAAGGTGGAAGGGATAGGGTTGAAACCCTAATCTCTACACCCTCCCTCACTTTCTTCTCTCCTATTTTCTTTCTTCTCTTTCTTTCTCCACTGAAAGATCCAAGGGCGCGCGTGGGCTGGGGTCGAGCGCTGCCTCCATGGTGGCAGGCGGGCGACGCCGAGTGCGGCTAGGCGCGCGCTGGAGCCGGTTGCGGGCGCCGAGCGATTCGAGCGCGAGGGCCATGTGTACGGCCGACGCTGGGGTCGGGGCCGGCTAGGCGCCTTCATGGCGCGCGAGCGGGCAGCTCTGCTGGGCTGGTGGCGAGGGCGGTCTAGGCGGGTCCAGGACGGCGGCAGCACGCGGGATCCAGCCTCTGCGGTGGGTTCGTGCCGCCTGTCGGCCAGGGCATGCGGGGATGGCCTTCGTGGCCGGGGCTGGAGCGGGCCAGTAGGGTGCTGGCCTTTGTGGTGAGCCGCGCGCTCGGGCCTTCGAGGCCGGAGGCAAGCGAGCGGTGGCCGTGGCCGGGTCTCGGCCAGATCTGGGCCAGCATGGGCTTGTGACACCGAGGCCGAGGCGGCGGCAGGCCTAGAGCCAGGCGGGGCAAGCCGTCGGCAGCTGGCAGGAGGGGCAGGTGGCCCAAGCGCTGCCTTCGTGGCGGGCTCTAACCTAGGCCACGCTTCATGCGAGCCAAGTCTAGTGGGACCGGATCGAGGCTGTCAAGGCCCGGATTTGAGCCGTCACAGAGTGGACTGCCCGGATCTGGTGAGTGCCTGACCGGATCTCGCCGGATCCGAAGCGGCTATTTTTTTTTCTTCTTTTTCTGTGATGTAATCTTGAATGTGCTTCGATGGATCCGGTCACCTTCACCCTTAGGGTTAGGGTAGATCTGGTGACCGCACCGCTAATCTTTTCTTCTTGCCATCTTCATGGCTCGCTTCGACGGAGGGCTCCCACGCAGCCTTTTTTTTTTGAACAAGTTGCGTGTATTACTCCCCTCGCCGGATTGGATGCGGTAGGGTTGGGAGATCCTGGCACATAAGTGTCCGCAGATCTGATTTTTGTTCTTTCAAACTTCTGGACGTACCCTGTTTTGGATCTGGATATCCTAGATCCTCCCCTTGCCGGTTCCAGATCCGGGCTCGGGTTGGTAGATCGCGGGCGCATAAGTGCCTTTAATCTGATTTCGTTATTTCATAGTGTCGCTTCCTATGGCGGGCTTTTATTGTTGTAGATCTTGACTGTAACGAGTGAAGATTTTTGTGACAATTTACTGGATAAATCTTGGCTGCAACGAGTCAAGATACAAATTCAATCGAAAATCATACCTTTAATTGCCGAGTAGATGGCCGGCTCTGTAGAGCATGCTGATAACATGTCAAGTTATCGACGATCGTAGGCACGTAGATCGAAGTAGAAAACAAGAACTAAAAGTAACAAGAATAGAGGAGACGAAATTCTTTATTGAATAATTCTGACGAAATTACAAAAGGTGTCTTCTTAACTATTTATAAGGGGAAAATCCTAGTTTGTGTTAGGTTAGGATTAGATAAGGAGCTCACATAGGGATGGGCCTGACCTATAAACATTTTACAACAGTCTTTTGGTTGCATACCCTCTAGCCTCTTGATCCGGTGTCCCTCTACCCAGTATCTGCACTTTTTTTTTTCGAGGGCACCCACCCAGTATCTGCACTTGCGAAGCTAGAGTTACCGTTGCTCGTATGACGATGAGGGCTTTGACACCGGCCGGTTAACCTGAATAACGCGTCCGGAGTGGTTGCATCGATTGACCGGTTAGTTTGAAAAACCGAAACTACTATAGTAAAACGGTTAGTCGGCGGTTATCACGAAAACGGACGGTCTCGCGTTCATTGGTTACTATTACGCACGCGCTCTCTGTCGATTTGGCTATGCAACTTTTCATCCTGACGTGTTTCCCCGGAGATGCCGAGCTTATTCTAGAGAGATTCGAACATGCGCCTGGAAGGGCAAAGGAGAGAACAGGTGTAAACACCTTAGCATCTTCTTGCTTGCCGAGACGACTCCAGAAGCACAAGTATCACAGAAACCAAGGCTTATAAGTCATTGACTCAGAACGTAGCTCCAGTGTTGTAGGAATTAACATCTCTTGGAGTAGTCCTGAACCTCGCTGACCCGGCAACCTGCCCGGATAGCTTCGTCTTGGCAGTCCAGAGATGCCGGTTGCCGGCTCCACGGGCCGTCTGTTTAGGTCCCTGCCGCCGCACCGCCGGCTGCAGGGCCCCGACATCGCCGCCGTCGCCGGTTGGAGCGTCGCTGGCCTCTCAACAGCCATCTGGCTTGTCCAGGTGAGAGTTCCTTTTCTGTTCCCGTGTTTCGTATGACTCGTGTACTAGGTACTTCGTATGAAAAATGCAAAGCCAACAAACTGAGGCTATGGTACCATTTGGAGTTGCTAATACATCGTTGTTCTTTTTGTCGCCATCGTTATGTTGATGATCTTTTCGCTCGATCATTCGGGACAAAAAAAGTGACCTTTGTGTTCTATCTTTTGTTGTGCGCAGCCATTCGACTGGATCAAGAAGACCTTCTTCGACAAGCAAGAACCTGAGGAGCAAAAATAGGATATTGCTCGCGAGATGAACTGCAACTTCTTGCAGTACAGTTAATCATCTGTGCGCAGCGATGTAGCCATGTATAGAGTACGCAATACAGTGTAACACAGCTGATGGGACGCTCCAGACCTCCCAGTGGCCAAGACTGTATGATGTATGTACACGAGCAAAATATTAATAGTACTCAGAATGCACCACCTTGGAAAGTTGTTATCTGTGATAGGAGTAGGACCAAGAAAAAATAATAAATAAAAGAATGCACCACCGTTCCGTTTCTTCTTCCTGTAATGTGTCATCCTCCTCTGGCTAATTTCTGTTGTGACTTACCTCATAGAGGCACAGCGTTTGAAAATGGCAGCCGTAATTTATGTTATATTATCCTATAAAAAAATAGGCACATGAGCAGACTATTGGTGCTCCTCAAGTTTTCCAATGAGCATTGTATATTTGTTTTCTGGGAGGCTGCCATGAGCCCATGACAGTTGACCAACCAGCCACCAACACCCATTGCAATTTGTATTGGGACTTTTCGTGTTGTAACGTGATACGTATCAAACAGAGCATATTCTGCAACGTTGCGATCTTTCCCTCTTTTGTGGGTCTAAGTACTAATAAATACTTCATAGCAAGGAACAAATGGGACAAATAATAGTAATATGAACCGTTCGCAAGTATCCAAAATGCACATAACCATGAATGCACACATCAACCTACACATGAGGTAAATGCCTTACAGCGTGTGGGTTTCTTAGCTAAATTTGAAAGAAATATTTCTGTCTTTCTCTTGTGAGAGAACATGCGTTTCAACATGCCAATTTATTTCTACCACCTGAAGACTTTGCAGATTGAGATGGACGGCACTCATTTTCCATTCCCTTGCTAATGGGCATGTCCCTATTGTCATCATCTTCTATGAGTTCATCAAGATTCTCCTAATGTTATTAGGATTTGATGATGGATTTCTGGTTCATGTGTTAAATCAAAATAATGATCCATCCTACCCCCCCCCCCCCCCCCCAAAAAAAAGGAGTACATATTCATGTCTCCTGTTGCGTGACGGCCTCACCCTGTTTAATAACAATGACGATGAAATAGCCCACTGAACAAGACCCTTTTTAATAACAATGATGAAATAGCCCACTAAACAAGACCCTATTTAATAACTAGTCCTGTTGTTTGCAAATTAACGGTTTGATTGGCTAGATGCAGATTTCTCAAGTGCATATAATCTAGGTTCCTATGCAAATTGATCAAGCGAGCCAGAGGGGAAGTTGCAAAAAGTAACTAGAAATAAAGGGAGCAAAAGGGGCACCAAAAACTTAGAAGGGGCGGAATCAGTTCATGTCAGAGCTACATTAGAGAACAATGAGAAAGCACTGGCATCAAGTACTTCATGAGTTGCTTGCAAGAGACTAATAGCTCTTTAGCACGCTGATTTCTTGACCATTAGTTACTCTTTGAACGACATCATACTGGTGTAATGCCTCCAAGTCTTTCTTCTGTACTGAAAAACTACCGAAGAAAGCTGTAAAATACCGTGAAATTGTATATGATATGAACAATTCTGCTTGAGTCAGGCATAGGGCTGCTTACTTAGTTACTAAACTCCACTTGGGGAGAAACTGTAGAATGAAGCAAGAGGAAGGAACCAATGATTCGGAAGATGTGCGCCATGGATGCACCTATGTATCATCTGAAGTGGTTGAGGCGGGTGTTGTGGTGGTGCCTGCACTCATCAAGGCCACAACATCGTATCACGGGGTAGCAGGCCACAAAGAGGCACCTTCCAATGCCTCTGAAGACAGAGCCCAACACATAGCACGGACAGCAAGAGCGAGCTGAGAACGAGTCCTCCTCACGAGCTTCCTCACTCCTTCCTTTGCGGTGACTGTTCTTCCTGTGGAACATTTCAGCTCTGTTCTCTGTTGCTATAATATCCCCGAAACCTAAAAGAAGAGGAAGAACCAAAAACATCTCTTGGATTAGAAGACACTTCAGATATGGGTATAAACAGATATGAATTCCAAATTGCATATGAACTAGGGACAAGCACAATAAGGATAAGCAGAACCTTTCACGCATACCTTTAGCGGAATGAAACACCTCTTGATGCCTTCAAATTGCCAGGACGCCTGACAAAGAAGATGCCTCCTTTTCCAGAAGCTGCACAAGAGGGGTTGTATATATGTTGGAATCGATCGATAGAGCACTAGATGTGCGGGAAGAAGCTTTTCCGAAGCTCCAACCAAGAGATACAGAGATGCCTTAATAAAAAGATGCTTGTACTCCTGATTCTCTTTAATGGTTCCTTCATACCCTGTTGCTTCTTCTCGCACTACATTTTTTAATGTATATGCCGGGAGTTTCTTTCTTTCTTCAAAGCGTCACCTAAATGTTTCTGTTAGAGGGCGTAACGCGTCATCTGGTGAAACACTTACATTGGGTCGCATTCTCCGCAGATGTGGTTTGGGCGAAGTCTAAGAAAATTAGGAGTGGTAGGTACCACCTGCCGGAGCAGAGCAAACTTGCAAAGGATGATCTGGCACTGGAATTCAACTTCGTCTCGTCTGAGGATGTGAGTGTCCAATCTTGATTAGTGTAGCTCAGTTTGCAAGAAAACTCTTAATAAATGAGTATGCCAACACAGTACAGTTAGAGGATTTGCGAACAAACAAACCATGGTACTGTTTGAATAATTCAAAGCGCCACATACTAGGAATATAATGGTTTTCTGGGGAAAGTGAGAACGAACCTTAATTACATAAGAACCACGAAGAAATTGTTACTACATTGTTTTGATCCCACAACCAGATGTTTGCATTGCAATCATCCGACACTGAGATTTTTGACCAGGTTGTGGCCTAAAGAAAGAAATAAAAAAAAACTAGGCATGCCGGGGTAAGACCGTTCTAATGGTATTGTTTTAAAAAAAAAGTACCTTCTTATACAGGTCTAGAAAATTTTCAATCCCCCCTTCCCCTCCCCTGACATGGTGATCTTTTTTTTAGCATGTGTAAAAACGTTATAGTGCACCGGCCTTTACATTATAAGCAACTCTAAAAAAAAAATCCATTAACATATATTTCATTGAACGAGTAACTTCTCTCAGAGGGAATCGTCATCACTTATAAAGGCTACGACCATCATTGCGATCTGATGTTATGGGAGGACGAATTAGCGATTTTACGAACCATGCTCATGATAGGGCTAGAAGCTTTTCCATGTCAAAAACCTTATACTATAGTCATGAAAGATCCGAAAAACTTTGAGGATGAACAGAATACTACCATAAACCATCTCATAGGATTTATATTATAGTCGTTTATAAAAGTAATTTCTTACTAGGAATTCATATTGGTGTGATAAATTGTGTTTGTTTCATATCGGAAGCATCATATCTCGGGAACTCGGGAGCATAGATGCCTTCTCAACTCTCTAGTTACTACTAGTGAGTATTGTCAAGCTGCTCGAGGTGGAAAGAAACTTGGGCAGCCATAATTTTCTCCCGCGAATTTGTCCCTATACAGAACTAGTAGTCCGCTTCGTAGTTAGCCGAAGTGGTGTTCTTCCTGTGCCGTTGCCGTGGACGCTGCCGCTGCCTCGAGCTGTCTGTGGCGTACATCAAATCCCACAGAAAATCAACCAGCTAACCACCAAAATGTAACCACGCCCGGCGCTGTCGCCCTCCTCGAGTCTCCCGAGCTCTTCGCCCGCTTCCACCACACCCCTCTTCCCCCCCACTTACCCCGCCGGCCATGGCGGCCACCACCTCCTCGGCGGCGGCGGCCGCCGTCTCGTGCATCTCACGGCCCTCGCCCCCGGGCCGCATGCCTCGCCGCCGCTCCCTACTCCGCGCCGCCTCCACCTCCGCGCCCCCCTCCCCCGACCTCTCTATCCAGCTCTCCCCCCGCGCCTCCCCTCCCGCCTCCTCTTCCAACGGCGCCGCGACGGCGGCCCCCGTGGCCGCCGCCTTCGCCCGCGACCGCGCCCAGGACCTGCAGGCCGAGGCCCGTGCCATGGCCCGCGCCGCGAACGCCACCGTCTACAGCCCCGAGCTTCTCGCCGCGCGCTACGGCTCCCGCCCCTTCAAGGCACGCGTCCTGCCCGTACTCGGAATTCTGAATCCCTCTCTCACTTCTGGTTGGGCGTTCGAATTTTGACTAGGCGTGTTGTTCCTGCCGTGTGATTAACCAGGTGGCGCTGAGGGCCGCGGAGGTGCTGTCCAAGCTGGGGTCGTTCGCGGTCAAGGTGCTGCTGGACGAGCGGAACGGGGATACGTCCTCCGCGAGGAGGCGCGCCAGGGCGGTGGAGCTGCGGACCATCCTCACCAGGCTCGGCCCGACCTTCGTCAAGATTGGGCAGGGGCTGTCCACGCGCCCCGACCTCTGCCCGCCCGAGTACCTCGAGGAGCTCTCCGAGCTGCAGGTGCCTTGCACATTCTCAAGCTTGCCTGTGCGATCAACAATTAAAGCTAATTTTGACCGTAGTGCTATCTTTGCTTCAACATATGGGAATTGTGTCAGTAGAGCATTTTGCCATTTTTAGTGAAAATATTTGGAGCTATGGTTCATTCCACTTCCATTGGCTAGAAAGACGGATGGTTAGTCACTTGCAAAGTAACTGCTTTGGAGACTCAATTTGATCAGCTAGAGTTCACCGATTGGGACATGATATTCTATTCTGGGAAGTTGCTTCTCTTTGCAAAATTTGGGTCTTCTTGCAATTGCTGAAACATCGCTTTCTTGTAGGATTCGCTTCCCACGTTTCCAGACGAGGAGGCATTTGCGTGTATCGAGAGAGAGCTCGGCTTTCCACTCGATTCAGTCTACTCAGCAATATCACCTTCTCCGATTGCTGCTGCTAGTTTAGGTCAAGTTTATAAGGCACGGTTGAAATATTCAGGGAAGTTGGTAGCCGTGAAGGTGCAAAGGCCCGGTATTGAGGATGCCATAGGGCAGGATTTTTATCTACTCAGGGGACTTGGCTATCTAATAAATAAGTATGTCGACATTGTAACTAGTGATGTCGTTGCCCTCATGGATGAATTTGCACGAAGAGTGTTCCAAGAGCTTAATTATGTCCAGGTACATTTTTCTTGTCCTTATGTGAACTTCCTTGCATACATTTTGTTATTTGTGTCTTCAGGCTGCAAGACATGGATAATGCCTTGTCTGTACAGATTAGTTTATAATGAAGCAAATTGAAGAAGCTGAAATTGTCTGTTGTATAACCACAAGTTTAGAGAATTATTTTTCCTGAGTAGGACCAATAGTTCTTCTAGGTTACTGAATATTAATGACAATGTGAAATGCAGGAAGGCCAAAATGCAAGAAGATTTAAAAAGTTATACGCTGATAAGCAAGATGTACTGGTGCCTGATATATTTTGGGATTACACAAGTGCAAAAGTTCTGACAATGGAATGGATAGAGGGTGTAAAACTCAATCAGCAAGCTGCTATTGAAAGTCAAGGATTGAAGGTTCTAGATTTAGTCAACATTGGCATCCAGTGTAGCTTGAGGCAGCTTCTGGAGTATGGTTACTTTCACGCTGACCCCCATCCTGGTAATATATTGGCAACACCTGAGGGGAAGCTTGCTTTTCTTGATTTTGGCATGATGAGTGAAACACCAGAGGATGCAAGGGTGGCCATTATAGGACATGTGGTCCACTTGGTCAATAGGGACTACGAAGCGATGGCTCGTGATTATTATGCGCTAGATTTTTTGGAACCAGATGTTGATGTTGCCCCAATTGTGCCTGCTCTCAAGAATTTCTTTGATGATGCACTGAACGCAACAGTTAGTGAGCTAAATTTCAAGACAATAGTTGATGGCTTGGGTGCTGTTCTTTATCAGTACCCATTCAATGGTAAGTTTTGCATTATTCAGATATTAATTTTGTGTCTTCACCATAGTTTTGCTTATAGAGTCATATATGAATTGTCTGTTTACTTCTTGTGATCCAGTACCCGCTTACTACGCGTTGATACTTCGATCACTAACTGTACTGGAAGGTTTAGCACTCTATGCTGACCCTAATTTTAAGGTGCTTGCTGCCTCGTACCCTTACTTTGCTAAAAGGCTCCTGACTGATCCGAATCCATATCTCAGAGATGCTTTAATCGAGCTTCTATTCAAGGATGGCAAATTCAGGCAAGAACGTGCCCTCCTAAATATACATTGCAAAATCCTTTTATGTTAACAGGGGCCGCATCCTGTAAGAATATTAATGTTTGACTTTTGCGTCCCTGCAGGTGGAATAGGCTTGAAAATCTTCTTGTTCAGGGGCGTCAAGATAGAGAATTTGCAGCCAAAGATGCTCTACAACCCGTTCTAAAGCTATTGCTAGGTCCTGATGGGGAGGAATTGCGTGTGCTAGTTGTGAAAGAAGCAGTTCGTGTGACAGAAGCCATCACCATTGGAGCAATGATTGATTCATACAACACAGCTCCAGAATTTGTGAAGACATTAGTATCGAATGGCAATCCAGGTGGACCCTTTAAGCTAAGTGACGTGGAGCGGGAACAAATGATTGAGCTCCGAGACAGGGTTTTCAGAATATGGGGTCTTTTGAGATCCTCAGATAACTTTGATCCAAGCATTTTGCAGCCAATCGTACAGGTAGTGTAGTTTAATTTTCTTATTGTGCACTTCAGCTGCTACTGAGAACATTGTGACTAAAGAATAATTTTGACACTTAGGTGCTACAAGAACCAGAGGCCCGTGTTCTGGGTTCTCGTGTTGCCGGAGGTGTCACACAGCGTCTTGCAGCCCGTCTATTGCAACAACTTCTCAGAACTCCTACTGTTCCTGGATCTTCCCAGTAGATAGGCTCCAACTAAGTCATGTAAAATCACACAAAACTTTTCATAGGAAATGAAAAGGAAATATAACTCACAAATGAAGTATATAGCTTATTTCTTCACTCCTTGTGGATACCATAAATTCCCATTATTCTTTTCACAGGAAAGGAATTAGAGGTATAACCAATGAAGCAATTGTATGGTTAGTTTGTTCATTCATGGAACATGAAGAACCAAAAGATGGCCGTACAGGCATATTCCTGGCCTAATTTTTGCTACTTGAGTTGCTGCATCAGTTGCTGTGCGTACAAGGCCAGTCAGTAGTTGCTTACATGTTTCTGCCATAGATAACTATAGTTTGCCTATTCTGTACGAATGTGTGGTGACCAGGTGCACTAGCAGAAGTTGTTCAATTAGCAACATAATCCACAGGATTGCTTTTCGTAGCATTACGCTTATGTGTGATAACTATGTAAATAAGTATTTGCTCTAATCGAGCAAGCGTTTGGCAAAGATTTGGTCACGAATACCCATCCTGGTCCAACTAGTAAGTACATGCTCAAAAAACCAATGTCATAGCAAAGATTTGAAGAACCAATGTCGTATCCTTGTTCAAAGAACCAATGTCGTAGCAAAGATTTAAAGCTTGTATTTATTGAGTAACTAACAGAAGGCTGGTTGGCAAACGTCTGCAGATAACAGGCAGACGGAGTAATTCTGAGTCCCGTGTTGAATTATAGTGGAAAATTGATAGTGATCACTCCATGTGCCAAGGTTTAACGAAATGGTTGCAAACCACCTGCTCCTGTTGAAGTTGGTTGCGCACATCGTTTCAGGCAACAATTCACCTGTGGCTAATTTGGATGCTTCAGATGCATGCCGCCGCGGTTTTGCTAATTTGGATAAGATCAGTGACCATGGAGAGATGTTTTGGAGCTTTTTGGAAAAGGACGCACCAGGTTACCACGGCCCAAGAACACAACGGCAAGGCTTGGAATGTAGCAGTAGTCAGCATGATCAAAGCATATGAATGACATCGTGGAAACTTGGCTGAGTTCAGGAGTGACAAACAACGTGGACTTGGAGTGACACATGTACAACGATGGACTTATTTGTCCAGAAAATATATAATTGTGTATAGTGATATATACTCCTCTGTTTTTATAATATCGTTAAGATAAACAATACTAGTTCATTTCTAGTTCTTTCTCCATGTCTGAAACAACAATATTTTTAGACCGGAGGGAATATGCACTTGTCTTCAAAGAAATTTTACGGACAACAAGTGATTCGTTGGAGAAGTATCCACACAGATGAGGGTAAACAATTTCCTAATCAAGTGTCTGTCAGTGTTCTCTCGCGAAATCAACCAAATCAGCGTGCCACGCACGTCCGCTTGCACGAATCTCGACGCACATCTCACCAACCGAAAAGTTCCAGAACCCTTCCAAAGGGCAGATAGCCGCCACCGCCAGCCCAGCTGCCGCTCGTCATCTACGCATCCCACCACTGCGCCATCACACAACACACGCGCCCGAACGAGAGAGAGAGAGAGAGAGAGAGAGAGAGAGGACGCCATGGCGCTCCGCACTCTGGCGTCGAAGAAGACACTATCCCTGGCGCTCGGCGGCGGCGCCCGACCGCTGGCCGCGGCCGCAGCGGCGAGGGGGGTGGCGACGACGGTCTCGCTTCCCGACCTCCCTTACGACTTCGGCGCGCTGGAGCCGGCCATCTCCGGCGAGATCATGCGCCTGCACCACCAGAAGCACCACGCCACCTACGTCGCCAACTACAACAAGGCGCTGGAGCAGCTCGACGCCGCCGTCTCCAAGGGCGACGCCTCCGCCGTCGTCCAGCTCCAGGGCGCCATCAAGTTCAACGGCGGCGGTGAGCGCTCCCTCCTCCGCAATCTGGGCCCCAAGCTTCTCTAGGGTACTACTGGGTTTTGTTTTCTGGGCTGGCCGTGATGCGGGCGGGGCGAATTTTTAGGGGTTTGGATCGGATTAGGGGTTTTGTGCTGGACTGCTGGCATAGTTGTTGCCGATCTGATGTGATCTGTGTGCGGACCTATCAAATGGGGTTTCTGATAGGATTGGGGATCTTATACATTTCCAAGGTTTTTGTATACTGGGGTTCCCTCATGGACAGCGGATGTGGATTTAGAGCTCCTCGAGTGGTCATGACTCGTGAGCACTGATTTGGGCCATTCCAATTTCTGTGTATGTGGTGCTAGTACTAGTAATCTGAGTGGAGTCTATATGAGATTTATGTGGTGTGTTAGACTGCCCAAACTAAAACAGTCCAGAATGTGCGATATCTGTAGGTTTTTGCCTGGATCGTGAATTGGCTAATTTGGTTATTATCCTTTGTGGAATTGAAACGTATGAAGGCATTTGTGGATGTTCAGATATAGTTACGGGTTTGGTGGGTGTTCGTAGCATTTTAAGTAATCGTGATCTGATTTAGGGATTTGCTTTGGTTTAATGGGTTTTGATGTAAGGAACAGTTTTTTGGGTTTAGTAAACTGCATCTTGTTCATCCTTCATATCTGGAGGCAATATGCATGCCACGTGGAATATTATTTCATCCACAATATCCAAATCTTTCTTTCTTGCATGCGAAATTGCATTTCAGAATTATCAGATATTCTAATTTTTATGATAGAATGTTTTGACCCGTGAAATAATCCATGTCATAAGCATGTTGTGACCTGACATTTGAAGTAATTTAGCTAAGAGAGTGTCCTAATGGGGCATATGCAATATACTGTATTAAGTTATGCTCTGAATTAAGGTCTGCTTGATTTTCTTTTTATTTGGTACTGTAATTGATTTTTGAGCTCGATAACCGGTCCTTCCTAGTATATTTGACAAGGAAATCCATATTAATCTTGGGGCATTTTAGGTTACTGTTTTCTTGATTGAGTGATAAACTAATAATGAGCCTCAATAATCTTTTAGCCTCACCATTGAATTCATGTGAAAAATAGTTGTTTGTGAGTTCAAACTTTGCTCCAACTGTTATGTTTAACCAACTAAAACAATATGATGGGCTGTGATATTGGACAATTTATAACATTGAAGTTATACATGGTCATTGAATTTGAGTTCAGTTTTACTTTTCTGCTGGTGATATAATATTGATATGTGGTGATTATTACATTGATCGTACCTTCAGTATTATTAAACTCTGCTGTGATTATGTGGAACTTGTGTTTTGGATTAATATATTTGGTTCACAGCTCAAATTTTATATTTTTCTTTTCCTTGTCTTTTTTTTTTTTTAAAAAGGAGGGGTTTTCTGGTCCTAATGGGGCATAGATATGAGCAGCATCTGCAGTATTGTTGATGGTTTGATCGAGTAATTCTTGCAATGCTGTTTTATCATGTTTGAATCTTGATCGTCTTTTGGTTTACTAAGTACTAGGACTAGCAAAGAGAGGTGAATTTTATGAGAAATGGCTTATGTGAACTCTTGACATCGTTCATAAATGACCTAGGATAAATTTTTCAATTTCAGAGTGCTATTACATATTTTTGCTTTGGACTTGCACTTTCAGTAAAATCATTGTCATGTTGCAGGCCATGTCAACCATTCAATATTCTGGAAAAACCTGAAGCCAATCAGTGTAAGTATATGATTAATAGCACAATCTTTTGCTGCAGTGAAAAAGTTTTGTGTCTCTTTCCTTTAGGTTTTTGTATCTTTTCTCTTGTCACTGCAAACTGTGACGGAATTGGGTATTTTCCAGGAAGGTGGTGGGGAGCCACCACATGGGAAACTTGGTTGGGCTATTGATGAGCACTTTGGTTCATTTGAGGCCCTTGTAAAGAAGATGAATGCCGAAGGTGCTGCTTTACAAGGATCTGGATGGGTGGTATGCACATATTTTTTGGCTTTGTTTTACTGAAAAGGACTGATATCCTGATAGTATGTGAAGATGTGTTTGGTTGGTGATGTCTCATTTATTTTGCAGTGGCTAGCTTTGGATAAAGAGGCTAAAAAGCTTTCAGTTGAAACCACTCCCAATCAGGTGAAAGGCATTCCATATTGTTTTTTTTTTTTTTTTGCATGTATGATGCAGCACACCTACTTCAGGTTCTCAGTTTTAAATGGTTTATTGTTTCCACCAGTGTTCTAAAAATTGCTAGGCCTCTGATGGGGATGCCTCTAAAATAGTGGTTGAACCTATCATGCATTTCCTTATTTTGTCTACGTTGGTAGACGATTAAGCTGTGAATATGAATACATAGCCAATGTAGTACTTCTGCTCTTGTGCCTTATTGTCATCTAGAACTCAACCATTTCTTTAAGGCACCTGTACCTTAAGATGTACTGAAAACAAACAGTATCTAGGATGATTAACTAAGTGTTTACAATGTCTTATATTTGTTTGCCCTTACCTTCTGGAGCCTGGTTTGTGTGGTGGCGCTAGGATCCTGGAGAGTGGTGGGTTGCCAGCCATGGGGTTTTAGTTATACCACAACACATAGGTGTCAACTAGGCACTGTGAGAAAGAGCGGGGGGGGGGGGGGGGGGGGGGGGGTGGTTCGCAACATAAACACTATGTCCTCTGTTGTCAGTTGTCACGAAGAGACCCCATCCTCATATGGCGCTCTTGTGTTAGCATATTTCTCCTCTCTCTTTTTTGTCCTTGGCCATCTGGACATTTTGCTTGACATCAACTTTGCCTCCACAAACTCATGCAAACATGGAATCCCCATATGTTAGCATGCTCTTTCATAACTAGTGGTTCTATTAGTGAACTGAGGAAAAAACAACTGACATATGGATTGTACAGTAAAATGTCAAACTTGATGTCAAAAGAAAGATGCATGCTAATGAAAGAATTTGCAAAAAGGAGCGGTATCATACTATGTCAGAAAAGATGGGATTGCAATAAGTATTTTAGGATGTGCCAAAAGTTATTCCTGATTATTTTTTCTCCACTTTTGGCTTGACTGAACTTAAACTAATTGAAAATTGTCAATTCCGATGAACATTTTTCCATCACCCCATATTTCTCTATGCATGCATTCTCTCATGAATGGGTTTCTAACCTTTTTTTTTCATGTGCATAATTGACTTGTATTACATCTTACAGGACCCACTGGTGACTAAAGGGGCAAGCTTGGTTCCTTTATTGGGTATTGATGTCTGGGAGCATGCATATTACCTGCAGGTAATCTCATTTTGCTGGAACTGATGGCTGCTTAGTTTCTTGTTCAGTAGTTCCTTTTTTGATGTTGCCATCTTCGTTGTTTTATGATTTAATATGCTTCATACGCCTGTTATGTGAGCACGAATTAATACTGCATTGAGCTATATGAATATCACACATGGATTACTCAATGCCTTATTATACTTATCAGCATTTCTACTGTTTAATTATAATGGAAGTGCTTGCATCTATCCATCCTATTGGTTCCATGACCCAATAATCTAACAACATATGAAATGTACTAATATGCTCCATGATTTACATGTTAAAAGTATCTGCGAAAGATCAGTAGAGCTCTAGAATACAGTGCTTCACATCATGCCTGAAAGGATAATAGGGCAATCTTTAGTTCAACATTTGTAAATTGTTGAAATGCAATGGGATCTCCCTTTGACATTCAAAAGTATTTGGGAAAGCTCAGTCGAGCTCTAGAATACAGTGTTTTACATCACAAATGAAAGGATTATACGCCCCCAGTTCAACATTTGTAGTTATTGAAAGTAAGAAGTTTGTTTTACTCGTCCGCAACCGCAACAATCCATTTTATCCATTTGACCCCTTAAACAAAATCACTCCCTCAAACTTTTCAAGTTGGTGCAATCTACCCCCTTATGCAGTTTGCTTTTTTTTTTTTGTTTCTCCCCGTATAATTGGAGTTTGAGGCTCAAATTTTGTGTAGTGGTAGCTACGTAATAATAATCTATGTTTAAAATAGTTTTCCATGATTAGTTTCATAGTTTAATAGTATCTAATGTTGTCTTAACAATATGAATATAAAAATATATGCAAAAGTTTTTCAAAACAATTATCAATTATTTTCTATAATGGGAAAGAGAATGTTGCTATCAATCGTCCGCAAAATTTGGAAGTAAAACTTTGCTTTTACATTGAGAAACAAAAAAGACAAATTTTAGTTTTTTTGTGGGTGAGGGGAGGGCGCACATTACACCGATTTGATTAGTTATAGGGCTTAAATTGAACCAAGATTTTGTTTAGGGGTCAAGTGGACAAAATGAATTGTTTGTAGGGAGTAAAATGGACTTCCTTTTTGAAATAACATGAGCTTTCCCTTAGACATTCAAGTGAAACCCACTGTTCTTTTAGATTCGTGTCTGTCATATCATCCACTCGTTTGTTTTTTATCCTCCTGAAAGTGAATCCTCAAGAGACCTTTCTGTCATGCTAAGCGATCACCATTGCTTTCTTTGTTACAGTACAAGAACGTCAAGCCGGATTACCTGAACAACATCTGGAAGGTGATGAACTGGAAATATGCTGGAGAGGTGTACGAAAATGTTCATGCATGAGTTTCCTAGCTGGGCAGCGGTGATTTTGAGCTCTTCGGACCTTGGGCAATAAAGTGGATCTATGTTGCTGTTGGACCTTTTGTACATTACTGCGTTGAAGTGAACTGATAGCCGTCGTTTTTATTTGTCCTAGCGTGCTCTATTCTCTGCTCTAGGCGGCGTACAATCACTCTTTCTTGATCCTGCTCTGTGCATGTTCATTCACACCTTTGTCAGACATGTGCCTGTAATAAAGAAGGGGAATGGTTCTATCCTTAGCTTACCTTATAACCAAGAATGAAATGGACGCATCCTGCAGGAAGAAATCTTGCCTGGGCTTTACGTCCAGTTTGGGCTTCTTATGCTTTCAGAAACAAGAGCTCTGGTTGACCCAATAGATGCCGACCGCGCAGAAGAATTGACGTTGTTGTCCTGTAGAAATTCTCAGGAAGTAACTGGGTAAGCGTTCTTGTTCTCCTGTGAAGTAGGAATCCTCGTGAAGTAAACTGTTTGGATGATGCACATGTCGCATCGGGGCCTGGGGCAACGTCGTCCTTCGTCTACGAAGCAAAATATCTTCTGGATGGAGCAGATTTTTTTTCAATTTTCAGCACATAGACATGCCACATTGAATGTTAGACGTGCTAGATAAAGATTTTCTAGCCAAAGTTACTTCCTCCATTCAACATTATATGACATTTTAGTCTTTTCAAGTTTTCTCAATTATATAACACTCTCGTATCTCAATGCACTTTTTTTTTTCTTTTTAATACATCTCTATCTCTCTCCTCCTTGTTTTTTGTATAACATACTTTTTTATCTCTCCTTAATTTTTATGTCAAAAGTCAAAACGTCATATATTATTAAACGGAGAGAGTATTACCAAGGCTGTGGTGAGCAAATCATCCATTGTGCTTCTGACGAGACACCGTGCATGTGCATAAACATTGCAATCCTATCATTTCCTGAGAAAAAAAAGATAGGGCGATGGAAAAGGATACTGCAAAATGAACCACTCGATATTCCGGTGCTGGAAACCACCATCTTGGAGCCTACTCAATTAATTAATCACGAACTGCCATTGTCTCATCCGGAAGCTAGCAGCTCACATTTGATCCCATCGCCAATGTGAAACATTGGTGAAAGTGTCGGGCTGGAGACGATGAAAAGTTGATACAACAGTTTCGGTCCGACATAATTCACAAAGATACCGAGACAATTCTACGGGATCATTTGCAGAATTTGAAGCTTAGACCAGTTTCATTGTGGGTTTGATCAATATTCAATAAAGTGCCAAGTCAGCAAAAATGATGATATTAGAAATTAAGAGGAGAGAGAGTAGATGGTTTCATCCCATTGACAATGTTTCCAACAGATGAAACTTCATGGAAACATTCAATCTCAATATATAAATTTAATGGTTTACCTCACATATGAAAATGTGAGATAAAATTGAGTACATTGAGAAGTTATTTCATCCTCTAAATCATGACCATAAATCTAATGTGGCAAGGGCTGTGAGTGGTAAGGTAGAGGTGGAAAGACGCTTTCATTTTAGAAATAGAAAAAAAAAATCTAATATGGTACACTTGTCAATTGTGAGATGAAATTATCATTGAAACTGGCCTTAGAGTTTGATCTAAAGCCAACCAACATCATTCATAAAATCAGGACAAGGACCCTTGATGTTTTGGACTTCTCCAATTGTCTAGATTAGGTTCAATATTTTTGGTTTCAAATCATATATCCAAGTCTAGATAGTTATCATGGTACGACATATGAAGCGCAAGACCACCCACTCAGACCAAACACCATGGGCTCATCTTTTTCATTCTTAGAAAAAGTCCTACTTCCTTAACAATATTGATAGTCTCACTCTCTTATCTTTTTAGAGAGATATTATGGTGCTTGGAGTTAATAATAACCGTTTGTTTTCGAGATCTAACGGTTGTAAATAAAGAGGTACCTAGTCAAAGTTATTTTAAGGTGTGGGTCGGTACATAAAAATAGTAGGCACAGTATCAATTAAATCTTTTTTTTTTCCTATTTACACAAAGGCTACTCAACGACGAAAATGACAACCAATGCTCTCGAGAACATCCCCCGCTGTCGCTGCCGTTGTTGCAGTCCACCACCACCGCTATCACGGGCCGCCTCCTCCCTCATGCGTGATTGCACCGCCGCCTACTGCCTCGTGCGCCGTATCCATTGCCTTTCAATTCTCGCGTGACAACGGCGGCATGCAGCCTCCAGTCCAAACACGACGCCGACAAGCAGACTCCAACCTCGACGCGGCGGCAACCCTCCGTCCTCCATGCTGTGATGGCCTAAGGCCGCGAGTAAATCGTGCATGGCGGCCATTGCGAAGTCAAATCAGGGCATGGTGTTTGTACAGGGCTCACGCCATAAGCAGCGGTGCGCGCGTCCCATGGGGCGTGCTGGAAAGACGACGGCAGCAGCGATTGCCGCCTTGCCGGTGCTAACACGGAGCGGATCCGGCGAACTGTGGGAGCAAAGCATCGTCAAACTCATCGGGGCTACTGAATTAATGAGGATCTAGTTACTAAAGTATCCTTGATTATAATTAATGAGGTTTATAATCATTTTTTACTACGAACGGTCAGGATTAATTCAGGAGAAGGAACCTCTAGTTCCCCTCAAACACCATAACACATCTCATCTTTTTAACTCGCCTCTTTTAGATGGTTATGTTATGTGGGCAGTTTTGTTCTACATGGGATTATGGCACATGCTTGATATGATGTTGTCGAAGGAGAAAAAACAAGTGAGTTGATGAATAGTTAAAGAAGCAAGGCTACCTGGTTTTGTTATCAAACGACCCAAAGTGCAACTCATGTGACACAAATAGGATTTCTTTCTTATTTCTTCCTGTCACCAGCACTGATCTATTGCTCCTCTACTTTCCATTTGTTTCCCTGCTCAATTGATCGTGGTCGTCCCTTTCTGTCACGTGTGAATGATCTGCCTCACGGCCTCTCCCTCAGTTGTAGAATAAATAAGAGAAAACTAAATGATTTGTTCTCTCACGCAGCGCATCTTTTGGAGTTCATTAGATGGCCCGGCGCTCGACCACGCTTCCTCCCATGCATACCATGCATACTATTTCGATCTTGTGTCGAGGAATGTTTTAATGGGCAGTTCTAGTTTGACAGACTGTTTGGACCTAGAATTCCGATGCATAGCAGATTATTTGTTTTGATGGAAATGGAAAATGAAGGAGAACCACTTTTCTGTTGTCAACGCATTGCTTTAAAACTGGCAATAGAGAAGAATAGACGAGCAATACCAAATAGAATAATAGAACAATGATATTGCTCATAAAACAATGTCTGTAAACAGTCCAAAAAATATTTCCAAACAACTAGAAAGAATATTGATCCTCCCTAAATAGTACTGGCACTAAAATTTTTTGTTACTTCCAATATGTACAACAAATCTTTATGAGCACCCGATATAAACAACAAAATATGGAGGAAAAGAGTTTAGAGCATCTCTCCAGCATCCTTCTTAAATACACCCTCTATTCAATTTTTTAAGACTTTGATCCAAAAACTCAACTCCAGCAAGCCTCCTACTCAGTCCCTCATTAAATCTCCCTTCTAACCCCTCATGTTTGGGAGCCCTCCTTTCTTCCTCTCAAATTCCAGTTGGCAATAGAACCCACCTCCTTTCATTCTCCTGCCTCATCCTTTTCTCCACCATGAAAACCAACCACTAAGGGCGTGTTTGGTAGTCCTGCTCAACCCCCCGCCAGGCCCGTTGAGTGTAGGCTCGCAACGTTTGGTTGCTTGCACATGCCCTGGAGCCAGGACGAGCGCGTGCAGGAAGGCCCGCGGAGCCAGGCCAGCGGGGAACATGGGATTTGGGCTTCGCTCCGCGGCCTGGCTCCGTTGATGTAGGTAACACGAGCTCTGACGCGGGGTTAGCTGCAGTCAACACCCACCCGCCCGCACCCGAGCCCCAATCATTCTCCACCCTTGTAGCTAGGGTTACCGCTCCCCCAATCATTCTCACCTCTCGCTCTCGCTGTCGCGCCACCTCCTCTCGCTCTCA
Source organism: Eleusine indica (assembly GCA_030378355.1). Taxonomy (NCBI): domain Eukaryota; kingdom Viridiplantae; phylum Streptophyta; class Magnoliopsida; order Poales; family Poaceae; genus Eleusine; species Eleusine indica. The sequence goes on from CM059494.1 coordinate 57,565,911, forward strand.
CGCTCGTGCCTCCCTCTCGTCTCCATCTCATGCGACCTTCCTTCTACACACGTCAGACCTTGACTATTGTACATCGGCATCGCCGGCATCCGTGGTCATCAGCTTGAAGAATCCACCTTGGCGTCATCACCCTCCGTGCTCGTCGGACATCGGCTTCGACTGCTTGTACACTGGTAGATCTGTGCATACCCATCTCTTTTCCCCTCTCAATCCACGTCTCCGGCCTTTCAGATCTCGTTCTTTGGTTGGATGTGACATATCATGTGCTTTCCCTTATCTTTATCAGTGATTCTTGTATGCATCGACCTATTTGTGTATGTTGTGACTTAGATCTGAACAACTGCTTGTGATGTTGCCATGCTTGAACGTGATTGCAGTAGCCACTCTTTATGATGTTGCCATGTGTAGCTGAGTTGAGTACCGCATGTCTATGATGTTGTCATGTTAGCTGAGTTGAGTACCACATGTCTGTGATGTTGGCTTTTTAACCTAGGTAGTGTACCACATTGTCTGTGATGTTGTTGCTTTGTTTAGCACCACATGTCTATGATTTTTTCTTTGTGAAGATGGTGGAGGAACATCTTTGATGTGGCAGCCTTGTCTTCTATACACTCAGTGCTATAAAAATGATCATATTTGCAGTACAACCACATCATATTAATTTGTTCTATTTCTTGTGTGCTCTTTAGACATGGCTGGTCCAAACCAACAACTGTTGAAGAGGAGGGCCGCAACACTAGTTGTTGCCATTGCTACTTGGTTGTTTAGTTTCATTAGGCATAGATAGCTCACCCCTTCTATCACCTATGGTACAATGTTGCAAAGAGATATTGAGAGGCAGGCAAATCTCAGATTCATATACGAGTCAGATGATACCAATTGCATTGAGCAGCTTAGGATGCATAGGACACCTTTCTTTCAGCTGTGTGACCTGTTTCGTTCTAGACAACTGCTAAGGGATAGCATTCACAGCTCAATTGAAGAGCAAGTTGCAATGTTTCTGCACATTGTTGGTCACAACCAAAGGTTTAGGGTGGTCAAACTTACCTTCAGAAGGTCCATTGAGACTATAAGTAGGTATTTTCAAGAAGTTTTGTATGTTGTTGGGGAGCTGCGCGATGAAATGATTCTTCCTCCTTCCACCTCTGTCCATCCTAAAATCTTGGGTAGTAGAAGATGGTATCCATATTTCAAGGTCAGAATTGTTCCATTTAGTTCACTTACTATTGATAGAATTGGTGAATAAGTCTATTGCTTTGACTTAGGATGGTATTTGTGCTATTGATGGCACTCATGTTTTGGCTAGAGTACCAAGTAGGATGAAAGCTGCATTCATGGGAAGGAAGCACACTACCACACAAAATGTTTTGGCTACTGTTGACTTTAATTTAAGATTTACATATGTCCTTGCTGGTTGGGAGGGTTCAGCTCATGATGCACAAATCCTAGCAGATGCCCTTGAAGGAACTGATGGCCTAAGGGTGCCACCAGGTAGTTGCACTAACACATCATGTGCTTCCATTTTGTGTTTCTTCCATGCACTAACTGTAGTGTTCATGAACATAGGAAAATTTTATCTTGTGGATGCTGGTTATGCTATTAGGCATGGTTTCCTCCTTCCATATCGTGCCACAAGATATCATCTAAGGGAATTTGGTGGAGGGAACAATCCAAACAACCAAAGAGAGCTATTCAACCTTAGGCATTCATCTCTTAGGGTTACAGTTGAGAGAGCTTTTGCAGCTTTGAAGAATAGGTTCAAAATCTTGTATAACAAGCCTTTTCCACCCTTACAAGACACAAGTGAAGCTTGTCCTTGCTTGCTGCATCCTGCACAATTAGATACTTAGGCATGGACAAGATGTCCACTTCCCTGCAGAAGATGACTGGCCCCTAAATAACCCTACAGTAGGTGGTCCCAATGATCTAGCTAATGATAACAACACATGGGCACAACAAAGGGATGCAATGGTAGCATAGATGTGGCAGAATAGAGGGAATAACCGTGTGTAATGTTACAGTTTCTAATGTTGTAGCATTCATTTCTGTATGTGACTAAACTTGATGCGGTTGTACTGCTAAGTCTGCACTGTGATGAATTTTATCTGGATGCATGAGACATTGTGGTGCTATTCAATGATGTTATTCTGAATTTTATCTAGACTGAGACAAGTGGTACTCAACTATGATGTTGTTTTCTTATTCTGATGCTTTTCTGAGACAAGTGTTACTCAACTATGATGTTGTTTTCTTATTCTGATGCTATATTAAGACAATTGGTATTCTGCAATGATGTTGTTTTCTTATTCTGATGCTATACTGAGACAATTGTTACTCTGCAATGATGTTGTTTTCTTATTCTTTTGTTGCTGCTGCCTTGATCTTGTGTCCTTGCTTACTATCTTATGTTGCTGCTGCCTTGATCTTCTGTCCTTGCTTACTATCTTCTTATTCTGTCTTTATTTGGCTTTGCCTTTTTGTATCATGATTTGCATTTAGGCCATGAGTGAATGGAGTGCTGATATGGGTCAAGGGGGCAATGCTATTGGGAGTCAAGGGGTCAATGTTGATGGGGTCAAGGGGGCAATGCTGCTAGTAGGGATGCTATGCGCTGGACTTCAGTGATGTCAGGATTTGTACTGCGCCGGTTTGTGGATCTGGTTGGACAAGGAGTGAAGACTGACAAAGGGTTCAAAGAAGTCCATGTGAACCAAGTAGTAAGAAACTTGTCTGAATTTACTGGCCAGGATGTCACTGGGACTCAGGTCTACAACCATTTGAGGAAGTAGCGCCAGAGATGGGTCAAGGTCTACAGGCTAAAGGACCTCAGTGGTGCTCTTTGGGATGAGGATACCTACACTATTGTGTTGGATGATGAGCATCTAAGGGGACACATCAAGGTAAGATGGGTTCATAGTTCAATATTTGACCATAGTGCATGATTTATCCTTCTCTAATTTGAGAAACTAACATGATTCTTATTTGATATTCTCCAGGACCATCCTAAAGATGTAGAATTTCTAAATGTCCCCATTGAGAATTATACTCCAATGCAAGTAATCTTTGGGGCTGGACAAACAACTGGCAGATATGCAATGGGTTCAAATGAGCCTTTGGGTACCCCATCCAACATCATAGACACACACATGACTGAAGGTGTAACCCAAGATGATGATGCTGGTTCAGGTGGTACTGGTGGTTCAGGTGGTGCTGGTACTTATGCAGCTACCACTTCAGCTTCTGTCAATGGTAATGGCACTACTACTGGAACAACATCTGAGTGCGCCAAGGGAAGTGGTTTTGACGAGACTGTGAATCCAGGGAAGAGGAGGAGGTCACTCAGTGATGAAGAAGTGAGCATCATGACTCGGCTAACTAGTTCACAGGATTGTCGATACTTTTGAGGCTCCTGTTGTTGTGCAGACAAGTGAAGTCTATCCTCAGTTGTATGATGCTTGCATGGGTACCACCGGATTCACTGAAGAAGACTTGTATGACTGCACTTACCTATCTGTTGGACAAGCAGCAGCAACGAGATGGCTTCGTGACCATGAACGAGAACCATCGTGTGCTTGGAAGGAACCTTTCCTTGCCAAGATCGCCGCTCAAGCTAATTCTCCCATTGAGTAGGGGAAACACTGATGAATTGTAGTTCCAAACTAGCATGTTGATGCATTGCCTCTTTGTATTTTTTTGGTAGCTTACACATGCATAATTCACTTGCATTTCTAAACTACAATATGCTAATCTTACTGCTGTGCACATCTTTTTTTTGTATAGTGTAGGGCTGGTAAGTGAACCCTATTTGGTAAAGATTTTCAGTTGTGTGTCTATTTTGTGATCATGGGGACAACCACTTTTTTTGTATAGTCTAGGGATTTGACCCTGCTTCTACTGGTTTGGAAAGTTGAATGAAATTTGCTGACTTTGAACAATTTGTTTCTTCCTTCTGTTTTGCTGTTACCTAAGCCGAGTACCAATTGTCAATGATGTTTACCATTTTATACCAACAATGAGTTGGACATGACAGATATGGTAAGTTTTATTTCCACATTCTTGTTTCTTTCTCCACTACTTATGTTATCTTTTGTCAATTTAAAGGGACAAGAATGCGTTGGTATGTCATGTTTCAGGGTCGGAAGCCAGGTGTGTACAACTCATGGCCTTTGTGCAGTGACCAAGTCATTGGGTTTGCTAAAGCGTGCTACAACATCTACGCATCTAAAAAGGAGGCTGAAGCTGCTTATGAACATCCTTCTTTTTCTAATATGAGGTATGTTGCGATTAAGTCCAAAAGGAGTGAAAGTTCTAGTAGCCATCATGTAAATAAAGTTGTGAAGCCTGTGAAACCGAACATGATGAGGTACTGGAGAGATGTGGTTATTGTTGTTCAGCTCTTCATGATCATTTACTTATGTTACAAGCTCATGTAATTAGGATAGATGATTCAATGGTACACCCAGAGTTGTTACTTTGAAATATGCGAACATTGAAATTATTGTTGACATAAAAAATGTTCTATATCTAATGTTGTTTACTCGGTTTATTAATTTTTAAAATTGGCACCAAAACTTGTTAGAAAACCTGCATTTGCGCCAAAACACCCTCAGCGTCAAAGGCTTGGCGCCAAAACGACATCATTGGCGCCAAAACTGGGTGGTAACCTCACCCCAGTTGGACTGCTGCATCCACTCATGCAACAAAGGCCCAAATACAGAAAAACAAACACAGACTCCACCGGACCAGGCCCAAGCTACCACAGGCAACCAAACTTAGGGGCTGCACCTACGGGTGCAGGCTCTGCTGGGCCTGCATCCACACCTCAGCCTGGCCCAAGCGCACCTAGGCTACCAAACACGCCCTAAGCCGCCGCCGGCCACCCATCCGTCCTCCAGCTACCGAACCCCCTAGCCACCCATCGTCACCCACCGCCGCCCTCCCCGATCGGATCTACACCCGCCAGGGTCAGAGGGCCCATCCCCGTATGCACGAAGGCGGGGGCGAGCTCATCGCCGTCATTCGATGCGGCACCTCCCTGATCTATCGGCCTCTTCCAATCCTTGGCCGCCCTCTGGCTTCACCTGTGATTGCCGACATCGCATCGAGCCAAGACAACATCGGTGGGCGCGTGCACAGGGCACAGGTGTCAACGGCCGCGAGTGGGGTGTACTTGGGAACGACGGCGCCGTGAGCAGGCCAAGCAAGCAAGATTTAGGTTGCTCTGCTCCTCTTCCCCAATGCTCTGCTCCTCACCAGATCTTGTCGGGCACGGTAACGCGGGCAGGCCCAGTAGCGGTGGCGGCATGTCGGCCTAACTAAGCACAGGCCCAGCAGCGCGCGTTGCTCGACTGCTCTGTTCTATTTCTTACTTCGGCCCCATATGTCAGAATAAAAATGAAAGCCACATTTTAGGTTGTTCTGCTATAGTTAGATGTAAAAAATGAAAGGCAATATTGGAGACTAGGCTCTCAAAAGGGTAGAAAACTTTATTTGATAGCCCCCACTTATCAGATAGAAATAAAATGCAAGAAAAAACATAACATTACTACAGTAACGGTAGATCAATCAATTTTCCTAAACCATTTCGAACACGTGGTGTCACCACCAAGTGATAAATGACCTTCATAGTGGCGGGGATAGAAGAACAGAAAAGGGCTTTCATGGTACAGCACCTATTGACTAACCGTTACGCGAGGCGAAGGCGACCCACTGGCAACCATCTCGCCGCCGGGCTTCCCCGGCGGAGGCGACCATTCCGGCCGATTCAACCACCCAAACCCAAGATCCAAAGCCCTCCCTGCCCCCTCCATCCTCTCCTGCAAGTGGCTTTCCCTCATCTCCCTCCCTTGTGCAGATTGGAAGACTTCACCCAACCGGTTCTGCCCATGGCCATGGCGATGACTGGTGTTGCGGCCCCTCTGTGCAAGCGCGCGTCAGGCGGGTTGGACCTCGTCGTCTTCGCTGCCGCCCCCGCGCTGCGCCCAATGCCATGCACCGCCGGCACCGGCACTGCTACAAAGGCCATGGCGCCTCCCTGCCTGCTCGTGTCCGGCGGCCGACTCGTGGAGTTGTACCCGCTGAAGGTGGCCACTGCCCGGGCCCCTCTCGCGGTGATATAGGAAGGAGAAGACCTTTGCTCTAGTCATCGTCGTCCCTTCCTCCTGCCACGGGCATCACGACTACTGGTGGCTGGTCCGCCTACGTTGTTGGGGTTGCCCGAGGTTGTGCGGGCGCCAGTGAAGCTTCTCGTCGTGGTGCTGCCGGTACCACCACGAGCGCGCGACTATCGGGTGTGCTGCCTAATCCATAGCAATGCGGAGCCAAAGGCTCCAAGTCTCCGCCGGAGTTGATTTATACAGCTGCTCCAGGCAAGCCGTCATACAAAGGCGTCCTGCTCCGTCAGAGCTGTCCTGGCACCCATTCATGGCACCGATCGTTGGCCAGAGAAGTCAATGCTTCTTCTAGAGCCAAGAGGTTGCATCCGGCCACAACATCTTAGTCGGACAAAGGGAACCAGCAGCAGGAGTTGTGGCGTTCACGCTACTTGAGGAGGATGAAGGGACTTTGCTTCAATTGCCTCGCTCAAGATCACAAGGTTGTGTCTTGCCGCAACCCAAAGAGATGTTGGCAGTGTCGCTGCTATGGCCACCTCTCCACGGTTTGTCCGTCTCGGCCTATGAATCGAAGCCTGGAGGGCGCTTCGACACCGATATGTAGTTCCATAGGTGCAATCCTTGATGTCGACGATTGCCTCCTGTAGTTCAAGCAAACTTCACAATCGGTTGCTCGTGAGAAGTTGTTTGACCCGATGGTATTGGAGGCTGACCTCATGTTGCGGATGTCTGACATCGACAGTGGCTTCTACAGAGCGCACATTGCTATGTGCTCATCGACTGCTACCCATCTTCCCGCTGAAGAACAGATGAGGCACAACCATCTCAATGTCGATGATGTCCACACTCCATTGATAGTTAGATATGAAGAGGAGCAATCGATTTGACATGAGTTGATCAAAGCGTTGAGCAGCCTTAAGCACAAAGTGGTAACTCCTTTGACTTTCTCTATTCGGCAATACTCATCACACAAGAAGAAATCAAATGTGGCGCATGAGGAGGACAATATGCATTGCAATCGACATTGGAAGCTCAAATTCAAAGCTCCGAAACTTCATCTCAAGTTGGTTCGTAATATGTTGATAAAAAAATAGATTGTTGTAAGAAATGACAACTAGTTGATTGTCTTGGCTAGGCTCATAGAGGCATTGAGACGACCTCCTTAGGTGTGGTCTTTTTCCTACAGATCTTCAGTTAGTCTCATCATGAGTTATTGTTTGTAGGTGTTGTTTGGTTAGTGTTTCTCGAGCTTGGTGATGATCATTGCTCGGACCTGGTGCTCATGCTAGGTTAGATTATATAATTCTAAGTTGTAACCTTCTGTTTTAATGACTGCCTACCTTATTTTCAAAGAAAGAAAAAGAAAAAGAAAAGAAGACAAAAAATGGACCGAAACACTATATAAGTAAAACAACAAGGGCCAACATAAAAATGGAGAGGAAAGCTAGTGAGGGCGGGCGGCGGCGGCGGCGGTCGAGCCCGGGGTGTCCTCTGAACACAGGTGGAGATAAAATATCCACGCAGCCAGCGCCACCCCACCATCCCCATCCCCAATTTCTCATCGCACTCGCCGCTCTGCTTCAGCTCCGCTCAGCCGCCCGCCTGCTGGCCATCTCGCGCCGTTCCCCCACGGCGGTGGCATCCTCCGTCAATTTGCCGCATACGCAGCACCTCGCGGTTGTCGCAGCCGCCGGTGCGGATCAGAAGCCGTCTTGTCCGGGGCCCCTCCCGGTTGCCGCAGCTGCCGGTGTGGATGAGAAGCACGCTCGGGACGAAGAGGAAACGCAGGTCCCGTAGCTGTTCCGCCTGCTTCCTCTGCACCGCTGCGTCCTTGCCCTAGCGTGTCGCTGGCTCTTGACTCCAGTGCACGTTGCTCGAACCACCGCTGCTGCTGCTTTCACCATCAAATCTCGTTACTGCTGCTTTCACCATTGTAAGGGACCAGAACAAGGTTCAGCGGTAAAAATAATTTATTTGTTGCTTCTTTGATTCAGGCTAATTTTAAGTTTTCTTTCAGCTTTTGATTTCTCACCTCCCTGGCAAGGAAGAGGAAGGAGGACGCCTGGCAGCTAGATCTGGGTAGGAGTTCATAGCCTCATCATCTCCAGGATACTTTAACTCTTGCGTTTTTTTCTTCCTTTTCATCACTTTGAGCATTTTTTTTTACCCGGGTGTGTTTTTTGTGGCTGCAGATCTGACGGGGCGGCTGAGGAGGCTAGGGTTAGGGTTCCGGCGCTATGCAGCGACCGGGGCGGGGCCTGCAGCGGTCAGCCTCGAAGCGCGGGCTTGACCCCACTACGGGCGACGATGACGACCATGCCGCTAAGCGGCCGCGCGTCCCAGCCCTTGCCAGGTGCGTGCCTGTAAACGTTTTCCTCTGTAATATATGTTGGTATTGCCATATAGGCATCAAAATTAGCAGGGTTTGGCATTAGTTAGGGTCTCGGTTTGGTGGGCTAGTTTGTTTGCTGCTTTGATTAGGAGAAACTGGATGTTTCTTTTCATCTTGATTGGGTCAAAATGACCCAAGGAAGTGGTAATCATAATTTTGGATGGGAACTGGAACAGAAGAATGGTCCGGTTTTGAAGTGGCTTGAAAGGATAATTATATATGTGAAGCTAGAATGTGCTGTGGTCCATACAAAAGTAATGGCTATGGTTGGGAGCTCCGACCGTATGCCCCTTTAACTGCTGGGGAGCAGTCCCGCTCAGTCAGAGCCGCTAGCAGAGTTTGTGCTCCCTGTTTGCTTGTCAATGGTACTTTCCTGATGCTCTAAAAAGTGAATGAATGCTCTAAAAAGTGAATGACCCTGTGCTCATAGAAACAAAGTTCTGCAGTAATCAAAATGCTCTTTGGGCTATGTTATAAAGGTCATTTCTCCTGATTTGCTGATCATTAGTTCATTCTGCAAATTCAAGCATTATTTTGTTGATGTTGGTCACAATTGGGTATACAGTTAGGGAATGCTGCATATCAAATGAGGTGCTTATAGTTGATAAATCTAACTTCTAACATTTTAGTACATAAGTTACTCAGTTGCTTCCAAGTTCTGTTCTACCTTCGGCGTACAAAAATGTTTGTCACTTAACAAATGGCACATGTTTCAGTGTCATTGTGGAAGCTCTCAAGATGGACAGTTTACAGAAGCTTTGCTCATCACTCGAGCCCATTCTTCGAAGAGTTGTGAGTCAAATCAGTAGTGGACCTTTTGTATTGGTTTTATGTTGAGCATGTATAGGTCATGTTATATATGGATATATCTGATCCATTATATTTTGGTAATAGGTAAGCGAAGAGGTAGAGCGTGCTTTAGCCAAGTTGGGTCCTGCCAGAATTCAGGGAAGGTAAAAAAAAAAAAAAAGAACATGTCATCAACTTATTCTTCACGGTGACGTGGTCTATCTTGGAATTTGAGATTTATCATTGCGTATGTGATTTGGTCACATAAATATTTGAGATGTGATATGCATATATTAATAATTCCAATCACAAACAGGTCCTCTCCCAAAAGAATCGAAGGTCCTGATGGGAGAAATCTTCAGCTTCAGTTTAGAAGTCGGTTGGCTCTTCCAATTTTTACTGGTGGAAAAGTAGAAGGTGAGCAAGGAGCAGCAATACATGTTGTGTTGTTGGATGCAAACACTGGATGTGTTGTTACTTCAGGACCCGAATCATTTGCAAAACTGGATGTTCTTGTGCTTGAGGGTGATTTTAATAAAGAGGAAGATGAGGATTGGACAGATGAAGAGTTTGAAAATAATATTGTTAAGGAACGTGAAGGCAAGAGACCTCTTTTGACTGGTGACCTTCAGGTGACTCTTAAAGAAGGTGTTGGGACTATAGGGGAGCTTACCTTCACTGACAACTCAAGCTGGATAAGAAGCAGAAAATTCAGACTTGGGCTAAGGGTAGCCCCTGGCTTTTGTGAAGGTATTCGTGTTAGAGAAGCCAAGACAGAAGCTTTCCCGGTTAAAGATCATAGAGGAGAATGTATGTTTGCTGCACATTGTTGATTTACTTGTATCACTAGTAATTTTCCATAATAATCATCAGTTATCAAAAATGCTCTTTTTGTTTTTACTAGTGTACAAAAAGCACTACCCACCTGCTTTAAAGGATGATGTTTGGAGGTTAGAGAAGATTGGCAAGGATGGTGCATTCCACAAGAAATTAAATGCAAGTGGGATCCATACGGTTGAAGATTTCCTCCAGCTTCTTGTTAGGGATCAGCAGAGGTTGCGGAGTGTAAGTTCTATGATGTCTTTTACTAGTTGCTAGATTGTATTTTTGTGGCATTTATATGATCTGACATCTTCGTGTTCTGGGCAGATATTAGGCAGCGGCATGTCAAATAAGATGTGGGAGAGCCTTGTTGAGCATGCAAAGACTTGTGTCTTAAGTGGAAAACATTATGTATATTATGCTAGTGATACAAGAAATGTGGGTGCAATATTTAACAACATCTATGAATTTACTGGTTTGATTGCTGATGATCAGTTCATTTCAGCTGAAAATCTCACAGACAACCAGAAGGTTAAGTTCTTTTCTTTATCTAGACTCCTTGAATGCGATTCTTTTCCTTGCAAAAAAAAGCAATTCCTTCAGTTGACACCATTATAATCTTTTATAGTTTTTTCAGTTTGACCCTGTGCTCACTTGAATACTTGATCATCATAAAATGTCTGTGCACATATTATTCATATTCTTGTTTGAAATAAAAATTCTGAAGTTGTCATATTTACAATAACTATTACTTTTAACTCAATATATCTGGCGTCATCAGTGCAAGCACTGCTCGAAGAAATTACCAATGAAGTTTGCTATCTTTATTCTACTCCCTCCGTCCCAAAATATTTGACACTCTAGCCAACTTCAAATGTCCCAAAATAATTCTCATTCTCAATTCCCAATGCAACTTTCTCTGTTTTTAATACATCCCTATCTCTATCTCTCTCCTCCTCGTTTTCTGCGTACCTACCTTTTCCACTTCTCCTTAATTCCTGTGCCCAAACCCAAAATGTCAATTATTTTGGGACAGAGGGAGTATATGTGTTAGCTAATGAGCTTGCTAGCCCTGACACTGTTATTAGCTGATTCATCGCAAAGTTGTGGCCTTGGAACCATATATACTGAGTATTTGTGGCTGAGGATCTTTAATACAAATGCTTTCAACTCAAATGCTCTTTATCCAAGATGGATGTGGTGGTCTAGTGTAAGTTATATGACCTTGTTGAACATAAACTGCAGGTCTATGCTGATGCATTGGTAAAGAAAGCATATGAGGATTGGATGCATGTTTTAGAATATGATGGCAAGGCACTCTTGAGCTTTAAGCAGAAAAAGAAATCTGTCACAACCAGAAGCGACACTGCAGCAGCTTCAACAAGTGATCCTACTTCATATGGCTCAGCCAATTCACAGAAACAGTTGTCACCGCCAGCCAAAGCTGGACAACCTTCTACAGCGAGTACTACGAATGAAGGTAACTAGATTTGGATTTTCTCACTACCCTTATTTATTCTGTAAAGCATTCGTGTTAAGTACTACTCCCTCTGTCCCAAAATAATTGAAGTTTTAGCTTCGGACATGGTAATTAAGGAGAAGTGTAAAAGGTAGGTGCACAGAAAACGAGTAAGAGAGAGATAGAGATAAGGATGTATTGGAAAGAGAGAAAGTTGCATCGGGAAGTGAGAATGACAAATATTTTGGGACAAATGGAGTTGGCTAAAGTGTCAAATATTTTGGGACGGAGGGAGTATTGTTTTATTATGCTTTAGCAGCCTTGATTTAGTTTACGAGAAAATCAGCTCAGTACAGCCACAAAAGAAGCATAAAGTGAAATACTTAGTAACATTTAGTGGAGGATTACATCTCTTGCTAGTGGCCACATGTTGACACATTATTGAAGTGGTACAGTATTTATTAACTGTCTTTCTGATGGCAGCATGCAATATTGCCCAATTTTTTAAATATGTTAATTCATTTTCATTTATCATGTCATATGCATTGTAATTTTTCAATTTTAAATGATGTAGTATTCTGGTAGTTTGTTTTCAGTGCATTACTCATCCTTATTAATTTTATTTGTCTTTCAATTTTTTTTGTCATCAATCTGCCTTGACAGTATAACAATAATATGCCAAAGCATATGCCAAATTGTAACAAGCACAAATCAAGTAGGGCTAATCTGAGCGCTAGAATTGGGATGCTAGTAACTGGCTGGATTGGCACCAATCATGTACTGTATTTTGCTAACTGCTGTATAACTACATTTTCATTACCAAGTCAACCTTTGCTGGTTATATCTACAGGATTGCTCAATAAAACATGATATTGCTTATTATTATGGATTTGCCGCTGTCGATTTAATCCATTAGGTACGGTAACACTGAAACCCTTTTTTTTTCTGTTTATCAGACAGAACTAGAAATGCATACAATGGAAACCAGGCAGCAAGATATACACCAAACTCTCAGAGCATTCCAGCAAACATCACCATGCAATATGACAGCCAGTTTAGTGGTCCATCCCTCGAAGCATCAAAAGCCTCCAATATGCTAGCATTGGGACCTCCACAGCAACAGCATCAAAGTTTTGAATTCCCAGCACTCGGCCAGTCAATGCAGCCGACAGGCATGAACCCTTTTGATGAATGGTCGCAGCCACAGGAGAACCGTGGTGGGGTTGATGACTACTTGATGGAGGAGATCAGGATGAGAAGCCATGAGATTCTAGAGAATGAAGAAATGCAGCAGATGTTACGGATCTTGAGCATGGGTGGCGCATCCACCAACCTAACGGAAGACGGTTTCACTTTTCCTTCATACATGCCATCACCAGCCCCAAACATGCCCTTTGAAGATGACCGTAGCCGCGCACCTGGAAAAGCTGTTGTTGGGTGGCTCAAGATAAAGGCTGCTATGCGTTGGGGCATCTTTGTGAGGAAGAAAGCAGCTGAGAGAAGAGCTCAGCTTGTTGAGCTGGATGACTAGCTTGCTTTACACCCAGCTTTTCGCTGAGTCTTGTAAGAAGGCTTCATTGATGTTTATGGATCTGGACATGATCAGCTGTCCCTTGGGACGACAGTTTAGGCCTGAGCCTAGTTATGAATGAACTGTTCTTTTTTCATTTTCTGTATAGCACTTTCAACATTGCCATGCTTTGTTTGTTTAGTGTGATGCGTAGGTACTGTGGAGTGGACCTTAGCCTGAACTGTGTACATTTATTTGTTACAGAACTCAGACGTGCATTAAACGTAGCGTCTGGCCATCTTTGTTCTGAGGTTAGAGTGATGCTCGCTACCTCTCACCAAAGCTATGCAATGCGCTGAACTGAGAATTGATTTGCACTGCTGCTGATGTGGATGCATTTTTATTCATTTGTTGTCTATTTGGAAAGCGATTTACAATTTCAGAAGAGCATATAGCGCAGAGGGGCTGTTTGCCGTGTAAAATCTGCCTGGCTCAGTCAGCTCGCTGCGGCTGGCGTTGCTGCCTGGCGAAGGAGCTGACTGCCAGGGCAGCAAGCAAACAAGCCCTATATAGCGGGTACGTCTGGCCACGCAAGGGTTCCCAATGCCAGGTTAGGAAAGGAGTAGAAGAGCAGCAAGCGGGTTGGGCTTTTAGTGAAGCTGGAAAGCGTAGGAGACCCAACACGTGGACAAGCATCTGTGGGTTCGATGGCAATTTACTGGCATCCAATGGCAACGCGTTCGATGTTGATTTGCCGCCGGAGTGCTCTGGGTTGAGGAAAGGGTCGGTAAACTGATAAAATAAAAAAAAACCAATTTTGCTAGTTCTGTGTTAAATAAAAACCGCTTGGGTGTTTTTCTAACCAAGCATGACCGCTTTCTCGGTTTTTATGAAAACCGACCAGTTTATTCAGTTTTGTGAAGCACGGTTGAGGATTGTCTTGATCTATTAGACCATAGAATATATTAGGCGAGCCAAAATAACATGCCATCGACACAGACTACATCATCGTCTGGCAAATTTTCCTCGCCAGCTCTTTTTTTTTTATCAAAATATTGAAAATTACCACTCTACAATTGGCAGCAGTTAATGTCATTCCAACAAGGTGAAAATCTTCTCAAAGAAAAAAAAAGAAAAGAAAAGGTGCAACTGTTGCGACCTTAATGAAGGTGTTGGTTGCATAGAGAGTGGGCTCAACAAAGCAAATGACTCGCAATTGTTAGCAGCTAAGGAGATACCCAGATGCCACACTGAAAACTCTACTCTGATTGTGGAAATCTAAAGTTAATTGGAACCTTGAAAAGGCTCGTCTCACAGCTTCTTGTGTGCAATCAAATAGCACAAAAACTTTCTACTTCGGGGACACATGGGGTGTAGACATGTAGTTGGCATTCATCGCACGTTTCGGATCTCCCTTGCGACATCAATGCAAGAGATAATTGGACTATTGGTCTTGATTGCATTCATACCAATATGAGATCTACAAGCTGCGAAACCTTCCTGCTCACAGATATTGAAATACCATAAGATTTTAAAACCATACACATTTCAAAATATAAAAATGACAAGAATTGAAATGTAATCTTTTTCATGTTATAGAATACACCGAGAACTTAATGTCTCCAGTTTTTAATTTTCATATTAGGATATATAAGTTCCCTTTGAGATCAGAAAGTCATTCTAATATCATCCAATAAAAAACCTGAGGGATTAACTGATATAACATTGGCATAAGGAAAACAAAAGGTGCTCCTGGTTATGCATTTGTGCTTTCAGCTTAGTTATCATACTTGTTCCTTAACTTTCAAAGATTAATACCTAAGCAATCAAAAGTGATGTACCTTTCGCAGTGAATTGATGAGAGTACCAAGTGGTGGAGAGTTAACTTTTGCTCGATGGGATATCTGAATTGACAAGAAGCATTAGCCTTTCTGGACGACTTCTTCTGGGATGTCAATAGTGGCACTTATAGAATACTGAATAAATGAATATGGAGCTGTAAGGCGTACCTCATCAAGTCTTATATATCCAGGAGGCAACCTTGGGTCACTCTCCTCAATCATCGTGCTTAGAAGTTTTTCCAAAGTGACACCATTCTCACTTGTGTATGCCCATCCCCATTCATTCGCTAAGCATAGCATTTCAGAAAGAAATGAGGCATCATGGAGAGGACCTATCCAAAGTGGGCCGACAACAGTGATCGAGTCGGCATCCTATAACAAAAGTGAAGGGATGGTCATATGGACATATACTAGGATAATTACATAGCCAAGACGCAGTACAGAACTCAGTTCAATTATCTTTCCTGCAAGGCATAGGCATACCAAATATGAACTTAGGTTGAATGCAGATGTGGTCATTCATAAAATAATAGAAGCATTAACTGCAATGATCCTAAACAGTGATGATTGCATAAGGAAGTGATCCTACACAGTGGTGATTGCAATTGCCGAACATAGACTTCAGTTGCTATGGGAACAAAGAAGAATATTGTTATATGCAGATTTGCAATTTAAACAGAAAACCTAGAACAAGAGAGCTGCAGAGATGATGAAAAATCACTTTTAATTTACTCCATGCTTTAACCTGTAATGTTAAATTATTGCTGTTCAGTAGTTGGTGCTCATTTTCAGTTTTTTTTTCTAAGTCTGTAGCCCACCTAGGTTGACTGGGTTTGAATCTAAAAAGTTTAGTTTATACCTTAAGAACTGAATTTGAGGTACAGATGGTATAACTTTTTAGGTCAAAATTCATTAATAAATTAACTAATCTTGAAAAAGCAAAGAAGAAAAATAAATTCTGACCCACAAGTTATAATACAGTTATAGCAATAAAGTAGGTATGCCACTAGATTATGATAATTTTAGCATGGTGTAGTACTGCCGCAATGATCCATTGTACCTACTGTTCTGTCTGTACACCCACAGGTGATCTGCCCTAGCTCATCAAACCCAAAAGTCTGCGATTGGCCACAACTCTTGCAATAGGAAATGAAACCATAATTGCTGCATAAAAGGAAAGGACACAAGAACGTAACATTCCAAAACAGGTAAAACAACTCAGTGAAATATTGCAAGAAAATAAAAGCACAATGAATTACCTGATGCCATCTTGTTTTCCATTGCATAACTGTACCATCACTCGATATATAGGCCCATGGTATGCAAAATATGAGAATAATGGTGTTATGTGAAATCCCAACATAGCTGCTTCCCGTGCAGCACCACCTATTACCATTCGCAAACCGACCTCATTCGGATATGGCATTGGACGAATATATGCTCCATATGAAGACAACGAGCTAAAAAGAAACAAATAGTTACTTAACAAAGAAGTCATGAATGTTTATGAAGAGAAAGCGGACATTAAAGTACATAACGGAATGTAAACGCATCGTTCTTGATCATGACATCTAACTATAATGATAATGAACATGCCCAAGTAAACTCTATATATTATCTGTCCCCTCCATCCCTCACGTGAGCTGAGAAAAGCAAAAACTAACAGAGATCAAATCCGTGCTCCACATATGGGAACCTTAAGCAAGGATTTGTAATACTGTTTCAGAACAAATGCTCGCATTAGCTCATAGCTCGTGCTTACAAAAATTACAACCGTATTAATTGAGCTCTAATAAGCATTTGAACCCAAATATCACCCAGTCATTGATTGTGCATACATCGACGAGCCTAACATGACAATGATAAGCATACGAAACTGATCCAACCAAAGTACCAGTTATCCCCAGCGGTTCGAGATAAAATTGAAACTTTGTAAGAGATAAAACTGAGAACTCACCTTCTGGAACCATACCCCCTGGCTGACCGCCAATCCGTGGACGTGAGGTAGAACAATCCCCCAATCTTGAGCGCCAAGAGCGCCGCCCGAACGTACGCGGAGTCGCCGCCGAACGAGTCGACGTCGATGACGTCGAAGTACTCGCGCCGGAGGTACCGCTCCGCGAGCAGCCGGGTGGCGTCGTTGTGCGACACCACCCACCTCCTGCGCCCCGGCTCCGCCGCCGCGCGCTCCTCGAAGCGCGAGAGGTTGGCGAGGATGACGGGGCGGAGCGCCTCGGAGGCGTCGTTGGCCCAGACGAAGTCGGCGCCGGCCTGCGCCAGGTAGCGGAGAGCGCGGACGCCGCAGCCGCACATCGCGTCGAGGCAGAGGAACGGGGCGGCAGGGTCCGCGCGGCCGCGGCGGTTGAGGGTAGCCGCGAGGACGGCGAGGTCGCGGCCCGCGGCGCTGTCGCTGCGGTAGAAGGCGGACCCGGGGTCGAAGGAGACGCCGCGCTCCGAGTGCGTGCAGGACGGAGGAAGCGCGCGGCGTTGGCGTGTGGGTTGGAGGGGAGGGGAGAGAGAAATGGGGAAGGAGACGGCGGCGGCGGCGGCCATGGTGGCGGGAAGAGTGAGGCAGTGTTTAGGATTGGGTTCACTGTTCTCGCTACTGGGCGGAAATTTTTACCGAGTTCCGCTGGTCCAGTTTATGTTTGTTTGAGCACGTTTAAAGCCACTAGAAAATTTGGAAGAATTTGAGCATGATCGGTATATTTTCCCCAAAAGTTATAGCCGTAGCTTGCAGTTGCCTACACAGCTTCCACAATTTAAGGATTTACAGGCAATGTGAGGTGTCACACAATACTCCTACAAGATTTTTACTGACAAATTCATCTTCATTCTCTGTAAGCTGGCCGTTGCACTTTGCAGCTGATTAGCTGAAAGGTGACGCACATCACCTTTAGAGCTAGCAGACACAGATGGTGGAAAACCGGATGCAATATCAACGCCTTCACCGAATTCCAGTTTTACCATGCAGTTTTGTAGAGATTACTAGTATGTCATAATCATACAGACAGTCACACAAGACATCTCTTTACAATTTCACTGGAACATACAGCTCATAGGCGTTCAATTTACAGCTTGGTCTCCAACACTCTGTTGATCCTCACATAACCTCAGTCCTCAACGATGTCATCAGGCAATCTCAAGCCAAATTGCCCTGAACACCTCCATGATAACTCCATGGTACTCCCTTGAATTCAGTGACAAGTAGCATTGCAGGAGTTCTTGGAAATCCTCTGGCGCGTGCACTTTGTTCTCGGTGATCATCTCCACCATGCTCTCTCTGAAATCTCTGCGTGGATCCATCGAAGCCTTTACGATGGCAAAGCTCTTCCTCGCGACGCTTCTCCTGCCACTAGCATTACTAGTGCTGACCCTACCACCACTGGTAACATGTAACCTTCTGCTCCTAAGTTTCGGTGAGCTCGGGCACGTACCGCTTGAGGTCGCGCTGTTTACCGTTGTTGATCCACTTGGCTCTGGCCTGGTGCGAATCGGACGCAACTGCAAGTCTTGAAACTCGGAGTTACCTTCCGTGATGGCGCTTCCTCTGGAAATTGGTGATCGATGGTGGTCATGGAGGTGCTGATTATGGTTCTGGGGAAACTGAATATCTGTTGCCTTTGGGTTCAGATGGAGAAGTGAGGGCCGCAGCTTGGACGATGGCATTTCCTTGGCTTTGGAGTAGTGGTAGAATTGGTGTGGTGATAATGGAAGCGGTTTGGGTGTAATGGTTCCATGGGAGTAGTGGTTTGATCTCTTGGAGCTTCTAGTCATTTCAGAGCTTCTTTGGTTTGGTGGCCTCGGTCTCTTCATATCCTTCAGCTTGTAGAACCAGGAATTCGGCATCAGATGGGACAGCTTGAACCTACGATGGTTGCTCATCTCTCTTTCTCTCTCTCTCTCTCTCTCTCTCTGAGAGATACTGTGTGCAGGATGCAGCATTACAGCCTCGAAGAAGAGGGCTATCTATCTTGTAAGGGTGGCAGCAACAAGTGGGTGTGAGCAAATGATCTCATATGATGAAATTCGTTACACATATGGCTCACACGCTGCAATTTGGCAGAATAAGAAATGAGCCAAGAGTTTAACATGTGTACCATGGTACCAATCGAGTGGGAAGTCTCAACAAAATTAATGCAAAGCTATTAGCAGCTTTAGAAGCGTTATCAGCGTCGTACAGCTTCTGTAATTATGACTGGTTGTTGCAATGATGGGCCAATTTCTTCAGCGCTTATGGAACAGAAGAGTACACTGCGACAATCAGCGGAAAGTTTGTAGAAGCTTGAAAGTGATGAGAGATATAAGGGTGGTCCAGATGGTACGAGTTGATTGTTATGTAAGAAAGGAAACAAATATGCTTGTTTATGAGAGTATGTAGTGCTATATAAATTGTTGAGTTTGCACTTTGTGTTGTTAAATCCAGCATTGCTCATTACCTTGCCTTTTCATAGCCCTGTCATGAGGCTTTTGCTTTAGCAATGACTTTACAGCAAAGGCAAGGAATATTCCTCACTTTTCTAAATGCAGTTACTATCGCATTGTGAAAACTTTAGTTAGCTGATACAGGACATATTATTGGTTGTCTTTACAAGTAAAACAAATGTAAAACTCATTTTTTTTCTATCGCCGAGATTAATTACCTTAGTACTTCCTAGTTTTCTTGGCGTGTGGTGGAACTAGTTCAAAAAAATTGCTCTCCACGAATTTCGTCGGTTTATCTTCCACAATTTCTTCTGAAAACAAGGTGCACAAATCTTGATGTAGAATTGTTAATCGAATGCAGTAAACTAACCTCGACAATGTGCTTTGAAAGACCCCTATATTACTGTATCTTCAACTTCAACCCCGAAAGAGTTGGAGTACAAATTACATCGGGTATTGCTCTATCGATTTGTTTCTTCTTTTTTCAAGAATACGCATGAAAACTGTGCATTTTTGTATTAGGAGAGAAAGCGTGCCGGTGAAGCCAGCCGCTGGCAGCCCGAATTCAGAATTACAATCAGTGCCTGGGAACTGCCAATTACAAGCCCAAACGAGCAGGAATACAATAATTCTACTCTCGCGACATCATACTTTCTAATAAATTCCTCGCCCCGGCAGCTACCCATGTCGGTGCTTCTTCCATTATGCGATCGCTGATCTCAACTACAGAAGCTACTGTGCCTTGGAATGTTCTGGTATTTCTTTCCTTCCAGAGCTGCCAAAAAACTAACATGAATAGGCTGTCCAGTCCCTTCTTCGGTTGTTTTTTGGACGACTTTGCAGAGTATACCTGCGATGTTGTCCATCGTCAATAAATCTGATCTGCCACTCCCTGCAGGATGTTGATGCCTTGCAGACACACCCATAGGTGAATGTATTGGACGATCGCCAGTACCGATAGATGGCCAATTATTTCCCTGATCCATTCCTCGTTGGACAGTGACTGATGGACCGTCCGATGCCGCAGTCAGGCGTAATTGATTGAATGGAATGCCCATCAAGCCAGCTGTCGGTCCAGAACCGGCAGGTCTCCCCGTCCCCCAATTTGATCTCAATGGAAGCCTGGAACATTTGTTGCAATCTCCCATCCTTTAGATATAAGTCTAAAAGAATAATAGTTGCAATATCTTTCGCCCATAGCCTTTGTCTTTGTGTTGCAGTTCCTAATACTTCTCTGCTGATATGAAATATACATTGATTTAATATGATTATGGTTTTCTTCAGTATTAGTCCTAGTTTGTATGACTCTGTCAACTCATCTAGTCGTCTCATGTTCTCTGTGAATTTTCAGCATGTTCTCATCTGGTTATATGCGACATGAAAACATAAAAACAACATAGTAATGGTTGTTTTACTATATCTAGTGTATGCACCCCATAAGAGTACAGTACAAAGTCTAGCAATCTAGTGTATTATGTACATGAAAGCCATGGAACTATCGATAACAGCCCATCAATTATATGTCAATTAATGAATCTAGCCTACTGGAAAATCGTACGGCGCTCCGTGTCCCCGGGCGTCCTCTCACTCTGCTAGTTCCCTGGGGCATCATTGGTGCCGCCGCTCGGGCCGGACGGCGGCATGGTGCCCCTTGGCAGCATGGCGAGAAGGAACGGCGCGACGGACTCCTTCACCTGCGTAGCCACATCAACGGAGCCCCCTCTGCTTGTGAAATCGTTGTTGCTCCCCATCGACCGCAGCAGCCGCGCGCTGGACGGTTGTAGACTGAGGAAGAGAACCAGAGCGAGGCTTATGGCCGTCAGGTGGGTCCTGTTGCTCTGGATGCTGCGAGAAGCCATTGTGTCGTTGCTGGTGATCTCTGGGAAGTGGAGGCGCAGTGGAGTATCTTGATGGCGAGGAGCTCAAGGAATGCTCTGTTTTTTGTGTTGGTGATTGAGTGGGTTGCTAAGACCGTGCAATATATACGCAAATGGTGAAATGTTTGGTTGAAGAGGTCAAGGGGGGAAGCGGGAAGGCGGCTGAGGTGGAAGGGCCTGGGAATGTTCACTTCTTTGACTTCCTAGAAATTAAGAGACCTAAAGCAGGTGATCGGATATGGTCTCCGCCTAGTCTCAGGAGACTGCAGTCCATACCAACGTGCTTGCCAGCTTCAGCGGCCAATTCATTTCTCTTTGAACGAACTAGCCGAAGCTTGTAATCAGTCTGTTTCAATCAGAATCATCGATAGGGGAGACACCACGCGGAAGCCATCCTCAGAACAGCACGTCCCAAGTTTATTAACATCACTAAGCAAGGTTATCTCTATAACCATACTATTATCCCTTTCTAATCTGTTTTTATTTTTCTTTAATAAAAAAACTGTCCTGTGGAATATACTCTATGCTGGAACCATCTCCATACCCAATGGTCATATCAAAATATTTAATTTTGGCTGTATATTTTTCAGAATTTATTTGACAAACCGTGCTAATCGTGTATCCTGGGTTCGATAGGCAATGAACCTGAAAAAACAAAAACGATTTGAGTTTTTTGTTAAAGAAACCGTGCTAATTGTGTTTCGTGGGTTCCACAGTGGCGGATGCGTCATTCCACAGACCAGTTTTTTTGTTAAAGAAAAATAAAAACAGATTAAAAAGGAATAATGGTATGGTTACATAGATAACTTTGTTTAGTAATGTTAAACTCCGGACGTCGCTTTTTATCAGTGCTGTTTTGAGGATGGCTTCCTTCTTTATGGGTTATATCCCCAATTCTCCCGTCGATAATCATGGGTAAATTAAATTGCAGGTTAATCTGCCAAGACTTTGTTGTCTCTCACGTCCATGATACGCCGCGACGAGCGCGAGTACTGTACAGTTTGTTCCAGTTCCTATCCTGGACCTAACACAAAAATTTGGTGGCCTAAACGCGTCACGTCATCAGTCTCTCACAGATGTCGTGCAAGAGTTTGGCCGTAGGCTCCCACCGAAGCACTAACGGAGTCGGTGGCCGCTGAAATGGGCGAGGCGCATTCGAGCACGCGGTATGTGCGCCGTGTCCCGTCCTGCGGCCGCCCGGCGATTCTCCCACGTTTTCAAGGGCGGCGCGGCGCGATAGGTGTTTCGGCCAAGTAAGAAGTGATCCTAGAGCTGAGTGAGGTCTTGCGCTGTTGTTGTTGCCACGTCGCGGTCAAGCAACTACCGAGTTTGACTTTGTTTACGTGGTGACACCGCTCCGCGGCGGCGGAGAAACGCGTGTCCCAGAAATTCGACTTGCTTCCAAGAAAAAACTAGCCTGGCCGGTGTCGTCGTGTGGGCCTGTTGGGCGGCCAAGCCGCTGCATACGGACTGTAACCGGTCACTAGTTGGTGCGTTGTGTTCAGTTCGATGGACGTGGACCTATACAGTATGAAGAGGACTACTGTACCTGGATTCAGTTAGAATGTTCAGAGCAGCTCAGATTGCCAAGGTTAGGCTGGTTTAGACAAGTTCGGTTTAGTTGGCATGGCGCTTTTTTTTTTCTTTCAAATTGAATACAGTGCATTTTCACATACACACATGAGAACTCACCTCTATAAACACAAGCATGCATATTCTGCTCCAATGAACACCTATAAAAGACTAGGTTAGTTTGATTTTAAGATTCAGAAAGTCACCACACGTGGCTCGCTGTTACACTAGTACATAATAGCTCTTTAGTGACAGTGGAAATCAGCCTACGGTGGCGGTTTTTTCTATCGCCACTATATCGACGCCACTGGAAAATTAAAAAAAAAAGCCAATGACGGTGCCACAACACCACCACTGAGGAGCAATTAAAATAATAAAAAAAGCCTATAGGCCCATTGGGCCCATAGCACCAGGTCGTGGCCCAAATCCCACCACTCCTGCTGACTGGATCCGCTGCCTGCCGCCCTGAATCTGTCGCCCACTCGCCGCCCGCCGCGCCCCGTGTGGAGAAGAGGCGGTGGCGCCTGGATCTGGCCGCCCGCCCGCCGCCTCGCACATGGAGAAGAGGCCGCGGTGCCAGGATCCGCTAGCCCACCGTGCCCTACGTGGAGGAGGGGCGGTGACGCTTGGATCCGTGCTCCCGTCGTATCGTGCGTCGAGGAGACCGAGCCGCGCTGACGGATCCAGCCACCGTGCCCTTGTCTCGACCTCTGCCCTAACGGATCTGGCTGTCGTGTTATAAGGTTCATGACCATTGAGGTCACCCCAAAGGTATGAATGTTTTGGTGATGAATGACAAACATGAAATATAACTAATGTCTACACGAGTGTTGTACGTGTAGGAAACCTTATCTACCTCATGATGATCATTGATGGTTGCTTTGACGGTTGATGATAATGACCACAAGCATGGAGCTTGATGGAGTCCAAGGGTTGATGGAGATGGATCAAGGCTAAGGACAAGCTATGAAACAAGTGTTTGAAACACTTGTCTACTTGTTAGGATTTTGAGTCCATAGGAAAAACCGGACTATCAAGGAGTTCTAGGTCATGTCTCTTAGTTCATGCTAGTCAGTGATGTGTGTGGATGCTTAGTAAAATCATAAGCACTAGGTGACAGTGGGCAAGCCAAGGAGCTATTGGAAGAAGCCGGAAAACGAAGTCAAGCGAGGACAACCAGTTTGATCTTCTGGACAGAAGGTCTAAGAGACCGGACTGTACGATCATCAGAGGATTAGAGAGTGGATTGCGAGGAAACTGTCTGCCCAAAGACCAACAGAGATCGGACAGTCTGATCTGTATGGATGGAGCGCAGGACAGAGAGGAAGCATTCTGGTCACTCTCTGGAATAGACGGACATGAAGAGTCTACTGATCGGATGGTCCGGTCAGTACGAGATCAGCAGGCCAATAGCTCGGGTGGAGACGTTCAGATGGAGACCGGTCGGTCCGGTCTAGCAATGACCAGACTATACGGTCATTAGGCCCAGAAAGCTGATTTCATGGAGCAACGACTAATTTAGGGTTGGAAGCCTATATAAAATCGTTGCTAGGGTCTTGGAGACCACTTTGGCCAGTGGAATTGCTACGAGCATTTATAGAGAGCCAAGAGGAAAAGAGAGAAGCACTAGAAGGAGATATTGGATATCTTGAGAGTGCTAGTGAGAGTAACTTGAGCATCTATCCACATCTAAGGCTAGGGTGTCCTTGAGGGTGTGATCTAGGTTGTTACTCTTGGTCTATGGTGAGATCTAGACCAGTTAGGTGTCGGTGATCGAGCCTATCGTGATTGGGATTAAAGACCGTCACACATTTATACACAATTTGTGTCCGCCATTGAAAGAGGCATCGGTAGTGAGCGCCTGTGTCGGCTCGGAGAGTTTAGCAAGTTCTTGAGGGAGGCAAGCTTGTGTCTTTGTGGCAGCGGTGACGCAACCGTGTCTTCACTCTGGGAGTGATTGCGGGCTCGTGTGCGAGAACTCTACTTGGTGGCAGGAGGGACCGACACTCCGGTGGGAGTGGTCCAACGAGCAGTAGGGGAAGGCGTCATCCTTTTGAGACCTCGAGAAAAAATATCATGAGCCATCTCTTACTCTACTCCTTGCTATGATATTTTACTTTTCGCATTTATATACCATGCTATTCATGCTTGTGTGTTTTTCTTGCTCAAGTTGATTACCTTGTAGACTTGCATGAATAGGTTTCTTTACTTGCTAGTAGTGCTTAGCCTTCACATTTGATCACTAGCATGTATAGGAGTTGTTTTGGCTTGATTGATCAATCTAGTATATGTTGTGCTACTTATGCTTGTATGCTTATCTTTTACTTGATGATCTAGTAGCTTTGCATGAGTAGGTTTCTTTATTAGCTTGTTGTGTGCTTCCGCGTGTCTTTGGTTACTAGCTTGCATAGGTGTTGCTTGGCCTTGTGTGTGATCCACTAGTATGCATAGGTTGCTCTTCTTTTCATAGGGTTATCCTGTTAGTGTGATCACCACTAGAATTATGTAGGAGTTGTTTGAGTGATCGGTTTTAGAAATTGGCAAATTAGATACATATTATGAGTTCCTGATTCATCCCCCTCTCTCGATCACTTAATTCTTTCAAATGTTATCAGAGCCAAGTGCTCATTATAGGGCTTAACCGTCTTGAGAAGTGACCGTATTGGGTTGGGATATCAACGACATTGAGAAAGAAGACAACTCACACACCAATCGATAATATAGCACCACATCACACCATTTTATACATTGCATCGTTTAGTAAATTCTTAAATGTCATTAACAAATATGGGCTATGTTGAAACTTATGGCACAATAGACTCGGAATTGCTGAAATGAAACTAGATTAATGAATATCGGCATCTAAAGTACATTGGGCTGAATACTTTCTTTGGGCACAACTAGCATACTGTTGTTGAACTGCAAATCACAATAGTCCAGTGATAGCAGATAGAGGACAAGATGCCTCAATATGAAGGGTTTACCTGTTGCGTTGTCGGACTGATCGGGCTGGCGCCGCCTAGCTAGGTCGTGTTGGCCTTCCACCGGTGGCCACTCCTGTAATATCCCAATATCGAACACAAAATAAATAGTTAATCAAAAGACTCTTAGAGTTGACCAAAATTTGACTTTTTGATTCATCGCTCGGATGAACAATCAGAGACCGTGGATGCGTAGAGCTCGTCGAAACGATTCTGTTTGACTACTCATATGCTGGTTTTAGACTTCGAATGAATTTGTGTTGGTTAAATCAATCTGGACCTTTGGATGTGGTGCTAGGTTTCTTTTAGGATACGAAGTCCTCTGTTCGTTCCTTCCTTTTCCAATCGCTGCCTCCTCCTGACTCCAGCACCACGTCACCTCCTCCTCCCGACTCCAGCACCACGCCGCCGCCTCCTGCCTTTCTTCCTTCCCTACCTCAACACCGTGTCACCCTCTCCTTTGCACGTCGGCCTGCTGGCAGTGCTGTGCTGGTGTCGTGCTTGCTGCTGCCTACCTGGCTGCTAGTGCGGCTTGCTACTGTTAGGAGCTGGTAAGTGCCACCCTGCGCCATCTTGGCTGCTGTTAGTTTGGAGCCTATGTGCATGTGCTACCGGAGATTTAATCCTTGCTGATTGCATTAGGCCTATTGATCTGGAATTGTTGTGCTACTGCAAGGAAAGAGAACCAAAGAGGAAGAAGGAAGGAGAAAAAGGGGGAAAAGGAGGAATTCGTGGATTCAATCAATTTCCTCTCAAATTCTTTATTCTACACAGCAGTGGTAAACCTTAATTAGTCCCTAGAATTCTGTATATCAGTTTTGAAGGTTGGATGCAACGTTGGAAATCGTGATTAGTGAACCAATTTCTGTCCAGTGAGACTATTTTGAAATCTGGTACCAATTGGTTAGGATTTTGATCTTTAGCCAATAACAAAAGTTGTAGGACATATTTTTATCTTTCCAACGGCGCTGGTCTCATGTGATCCTGATAAACAGTTAGGGAGAAATCATAATTTCAATACTGATGTGTTATGGACAACGTTGGCAAGAAATTCCAGCGTAGGCAACAGAAGGCCACACCTAATGTGGCTCAAGGTTAGTTTCTATTTTTGGATTCAGTTTCCTTTAGAGATAACATTAGAGTTTGAGTTGGAGTCTGTTAAGGTTTGGAGTATGTTAGACCGGTTGTTATATAAAGCACGAAGAGTCTTTGTAAAAGGAGAGAGAGACAGAGAGAAGTAGATTGGAATTCTCAGAGCCTCCAGCATGAGGGCGAGATTCATCTACCTCAAACTATATTATTATCAATAAGCCAGCAATTTATCCATAACATCTCTGGTATCAGACGGAACGGTCTTGCACCTCGCTGGAACAAAACCAATCTGCACCTAGATTTCCTACCGCACACCACCCAACCTTCCCCTGCGCGCTGCCAAACCCACCGCTTTCCACTGCAATGGGCGACGACAACACCAAGTACATCACCAAGGATGACCTCCAGGAAGTCCTCGACAATGTTGTCGCGAAGATGATCTCCAAGATGGGTGAAATCGGCAACAAGGTCGAAAATGAGGTCACCGCCCTCAAGCTGGAACAGGGGCGTTTCTCTAGCTCTCTGAACAACATCCAGATGTAAATTCTGGACAAACATGGCCATTTATCCTCGGATACTTCCAATTCCAGTGGCGATCGCACAACACATAAATTTTGTTTTCCCAAGTATGATGGATCAGAGGACCCGCTCGGCTGGCTGCACAAGGCAGAGCAGTTCTTTCTCACCCAGGGAACTCCCGACGATCAGAGGGTCTGGACGGCATCGTTCTACATGACCGGCAATGCAAAACAGTGGTACTATCGCTTCCAGAAGAACCTTGGCGCTACACCAACCTAGGATCAATTCATGGAAAGAGTCAGTATGCGGTTTGGTCCTCTGATGCGAAGCAATCCACCTGGAGAACTAACGCATCTACGCCGCACCTGCACAGTGGAAGAATATCAACACCAATTCCTGAAGCTGCTCGCTCGCTGCGATAATATGACGGAGCCACAGCAGATTGAAATCTTCACCGCCGTCCTCGGCAATCCGATGAAGACAGATGTGGAGCTGCAGAAACCAGCAAACTTTGAGGAAGCCATGGCCCTAGCGTGGGCATACAAACAGTGGCTTTGGCTTCAGATGGATGATGACTCTAGCCGTGCAATTGCACCACTGTGCGCGGTATCGCGCACCATGGGGCATCCCCTGTTTTCCGCATCAGCACAGAAGACACCGGCGCCAACTGTGGGGACGACCTCAACCCCGGCCATGTCGGGTGCACTAGTCAAGAACCTCCCCAAAGGCGCACGCTTCACCAGGCTCTCCCCAGAAGAGATGGCTCAACAGCGCATTGAAGGGAAGTGTTTCAACTGCCCGGAGAAATTCACTCCAGGACATCATAAGGAGTGTTCCTTCCACAGTATTTATTTCATGGAGATCGACGACGAAGAGGACGAGGAGGACCCACAGATTTCCCTCCTCGCCATGACTAGCAGTAAGTCTGGCGGCACCATTCAGTAGGCTACCTCCATCGCCAACACCACCCTCATGGCGCTGGTCAACTCGGGATCAACCCACTATTTCATATCGACCGCGACAACAGCTCGCGTTGGGATGACTCCATCACCACGCCCAGGCATGACGGTCGGTCTAGCGAACGGCGACCGCATTTGCACCTCCGGGGTATGCACAGTAACACCTATCAGGATTGGGAACGAGCTCTTCTCAGTGGATATCTATGTCATTCCATTGGAGGGGTATGAACTCGTTCTTGGCTGCCAGTGGCTGCGCACGCTGGGGCCAATTGTTTGGAATTTTGAGCTCAAGACCATGTCTTTCTGGCGTACTGATCATCGTGTGAAGTGGTTCTGCGTGGGCACCAATCCTACACATCGCCTGTCCCTGATTACTACCTAAAACCTCCTGCAACTACTGCTCAAAGAATTCAATGATGTCTTTGCTGAACCAGTCAGTCTTCCACCACCACGACATCTCGACCATCGCATTCATCTTCTATCGACAACAGAACCAGTGGTGGTTCGCCCCTATAGATACCCACAACTTCTCAAGGATGAATTTGAGAGGGAATGTGTGGACATGCTCAAAGCTGGCGTC
Organism: Eleusine indica; assembly: GCA_030378355.1. Classification (NCBI taxonomy): domain Eukaryota; kingdom Viridiplantae; phylum Streptophyta; class Magnoliopsida; order Poales; family Poaceae; genus Eleusine; species Eleusine indica. The sequence continues at coordinate 57,594,842 of CM059494.1, forward strand.
ATCCGGACCAGCACTTCGGCCTTCTCATCTCTGGTCCTCCTGGTACGCAAGAAGGATGGCACATGGCGTTTTTGTGTTGACTATCGGGCACTGAATGCTAAGACAGTGCGTGACGTTTTCCCCACACCCGTCGTCGATGAACTTCTAGACGAACTCCAAGGCGTCAGATTCTTCATAAAAAGTCTAGGTCTATAGCCTTCACTTAATGATGAGTTTTGGTGATAGATGACAATGATTATTGGAACTAACCTTTTCTATGAGTTTGTGAGCTTTCATGTATATCATTAGGTTCCAACATCAAGCTAAAAGGTGAAGCTATGAAATCGAGCTAAAACATTGATATCAAGTGTTGAAAGGTCACATATTGAGAATCAACACATTATAATTGATGAAGATGCTTGACAAGAGATTATGATATGAATTAATGAAGATAATGGTGAAATGATTATTACTCTTGCTTGAAGCACTCAAGACACATCATGGTAGGTGACTGAATATTAAGAGTTGAAGGTGCCAATGTGGTGATGTGAAAATAATTAAAGTTAAGATTATTCATTGATAATTTGAAGATGAGTGACCATTAACACAAGAAAAGAATCAAGACTTAAGAAAGTAAAAATATCAATTTGGTCATTAAAATGATAGTGAGCATATTGATGGTGATGAATATAAAATATCATTACATGGAAAGGTGGTGAAGGTTACTGAATATTAAGAGTTGAAGGTCCCAATGTGGTGATGTGAAAATAATTGAAGTCGAGATTATTCATTGATAATTTGAAGATGAGTGACCATTAACACAAGAAAAGAATCAAGACTGGAGAAAGTGAAAATATCAATTTGGTCATCGAAATGATAGTGAGCATATTGATGGTGATGAATATAAAATATCATTACATGGAAAGGTGGTGAAGGTTGAGCAAGACTTGGCTGCGAGGGACCATGCAAGGGTGAAGGGCAAGCAGGAGGCTTGGCGCCGAAGGACCATAGGCAATGGTGAAGAGCTAGTGAAGGCTTGACGCGATGAACCATGAAAGCCTATGTGAAGTTATGTATTATCCGCATCACCCATTTGACGGAAAATAAAATCATGAACACTTCATATCTTGATGGACATCAGGCTGGACCCGAAGTGGATATTCACGCAAGGCAAAGGTATAAACGATAGGAATTTTCTTTTTCCGGTCTTGGTGATTAGTGGAGAAAGACCGGGTTGCTAGAATAATTTGCCGTACTATTAAGAGGGGTCTAGATGATCACTTGATTTCTACCATGTGTTGAGAAGCTCAATCTTGCATATGCATAATCTCCTTGACATGGTGCTAATATTTGCAAATGTGTTTTGCAAATGATTGAGGCTCATGTGTATTCCTTGAAGGTTGATCTTTGGACAATATTTTGTCTTTGCTTCATTATATTTGGGGTCAAGCAATCAGTAGGGATGTGTAGACCTCTGAATTATCTTTCCGGAATATCCAAGATCATGAAAATCGGATTTAAGAGTCAAAAGTTACGGCCGTTTCTGTGAAGGTTGGTCGTGCTGAAAAGGGGTGGCGGTCCGACTGCCCGGACAACGCGGTCTGATCGCCCACGTCCAGAGAGTTTGGTCCCGAGAGTGCTTGTGGCAGTCTGACCGCCAGGAGCTCGCGGTCTGACTGCCAGAGGTCAAAAAATTGTTGTAACGGCTAGTTTTCTAGCCGTTGGTTTAAATGGCGGTCTGATCATGGTTTGACGGCGGTCTGACCACGAAAACAGAGCTTCTCGGGCTGTCCGAAGGTAACGGCTAGTTTTGTTGGTGTAGCCTATATATACCCCATTTCCTGCGGCTTGGGATAGAGCTAGACACCCCATTGAACATCCTTGAGCTAGAGAAGAGTCCTCCCACATATTTATGCATGTGTTGCATTGAATAGAGGGTAAGACGAAAGATTCAAGTGCATTTGCATTGTTGATTAAGCTTTGAGCAAATTGGTGGGAGTTAAGTGTGTCTTGGCTTGTTACTCTTAGAGGTTGCCGCCTCCTAGACTGCTTGGTGGTGTGAAAACCATGAGCCCTTCAAGAAGATTGTGAAGGTGGCCCGATGTTCTTGTGAGAGGTCTTGTGCTCACCTCGCCGGAGTGGTGAAGGGAAACTCTAGTGGAATCGAGGTTTGGAGAGGTTCAAGAGATTGGTTTGGCTTAAGATCAAGTTGCTCTTGTGTGAGCCCTTCTTGTTGGAGAAGTACATACTTGATAGAGAAGCAAATCAAAGACTTGAATCCACCTAAGTCACCGAGACCATGGTAAAAATTTTGGTGTCCCCCTTGTTGTTTGTCTATTTGTTATCATTTATTTTATGCTCTATCCATTCTTGCAACCTCATATACATAGAGCTCAAATTACTTGCTTAGTTGTGATATCTATTTAATATTTTACTCGTGCTTCTCTTATTCATGTAATTCACCTTACTAGAATTATTTTGCTCTCATCTCACCCCAGCATTGCAAAACTTGACTTAGGTATTAGAGTGATGTGCTTCTCTTATATCAATAAAAATAATAGCTCTATTTATATTGCTTATGATCAATTGTTTTAAATTCCGTAATTATTTTTGATCAGGTAGCAATTAGAATTGAAACCGTCTATTCACCCTCCTCTAGTCGGTATCCTAGATCCTACACTTCACCAAGTTGGATTTGCGGAGTGGTTATGACCAGGTGCGCATGCACTCGGATGACATCGCCAAGACCGCTTTTCGTACTCATCACGGGCACTTTGAGTTCCTTGTCATGCCTTTTGGCTTGACAAATGCGCCATCGACCTTCCAAGCATTGATGAACAAGGTTCTTCGCTCCTTCCTCCGTCATTCTGTTCTTGTTTTCTTTGATGACATATTAATATACAACAAGACTTGGTCGGAGCATGTTCAACACGTCCGTGCAGTACTGCAAGTTCTTCGGGACAATAGCCTGTTCTTGAAGAAATCTAAGTGTGTGTTTGCTGAGGAGTCTGTAAATTACTTGGGGCATGTTATCTCTGCAGACGGGGTTGCCATGGATCAATCCAAAGTGGATGCAGTGCAGGCATATCCAGTTCCCAAGATGTTGCAAGTCCTGCGTGGATTCTTGGGGTTAACGGGGTATTATCGCAAGTTTATTGCTATTTATGGAGTTATTGCAGCTCCCCTTACGACCCTCTTGAAAAAGGAGGCTTTTTCCTAGTCATCTGATGCAACTGATGCTTTCAATGCCCTCAAGACAACCCTTACTATAGCACCTGTCCTTCATTTATCGGATTTTGCCAAGGAATTTCTAGTGGATCGTGATGCTTCCGGTTCTGGTTTTGGTGCTGTTCTTCATCAGAATCAGGGCCCCATTGCCTTCTTTAGTCGTACTGTTGCCCCATAGCATAGGAAGCTTGCAGCTTATGAAAGGGAACTTATTGGTCTGGTTCAAGCTGTTCGATATTGGCATCCATATCTCTGGACTCGGGAGTTTACTATCCGGACAGACCATTGTAGTCTCAAGTATCTGTTAGATCAGCAACTTTCAATTATACCCCAGAATACTTGGGTAAGCAAAATTTTTGGGTATGTGTTCAAAGTGGAGTATCAGCCGGGCAAACAAAATCATGCTACTGATGTCTTTCACAGCGTGATGAGGACAACATTGTCCATGCAATGTCCATCTCTAGGCCGGAATTTCAACTTTTTGAGGAATTTAAAGCAGAAGCAGCCACTTTGCCGGAGATTATTGCTAAACGCTGTGAAATTGAGGATGGCACAGCCGGCGCTGCATGGACTATGGTTGATGATTTTGTCTTGTATTGAGGGAGGATTTATGTGCCCTCCTCTTCTAGTCTTTGGCCTCAGCTCTTGGAAACAACACATGGTGTTGGTCATGAGGGTGTTCAGAAAACATTGAATCATCTCCGTGCGTCCTTCTATAATCCTAGTGCTGCAAAATTGGTGTGGGAATATGTTCAGAGTTGTCTGGTTTGTCAACGAAGTAAGACAGAGCATTTGCATCCAGCTGGTTTGTTGCATCCTCTTGATGTCCCTTCTACTATATGGAGTGACATTGCCATGGATTTTGTGGAGGGTTTTTCTCGTGTGGGTGGCAAATCTGTGGTGAGATGGTTGATCGTTTCTCCAAGATGGCGCATTTCATTCCATTAGGCCATCCCTATACGACCCTCTCTATTGCACAAGCCTTCTTTGACAATGTGGTGAAACTGCACGGTTTGCCTTGTTCCATTGTCAGTGATCGTGACCCGGTGTTCACTAGCACACTTTGGACGGAATTGTTTCAGTTAGCAGGAGTTAAGCTTCGTCTGAGTGCAGCTTTCCGTCCTTAAACAGATGGACAGTCTGAAGTTACCAATAGAATTTTGAGTGTCTATCTTCGCTGTTTGGCTGGTGATCGACCAAGGAGCTGGTTGCGGTGGTTACAATGGACAAAGTACTGCTACAATACTTCATACCAATCAGCTCTACAGACTACGCCATTCAAAGTTGTGTTTGGCCGAGACCCTCCAACCCTGCTATCCTATGAACCGGGTTTGTCTCATATCATTGCACTAGATAAACAATTGCAGCAACGCGATGAATTTTTGGCAGAAATTCGGGAGCGTCTTCTCCAAGTTCAAGACTATATGAAAGCTTCTTACGATAAGAAACATCGGCAGGTTGACTTCGAGGTTGGTGAATGGGCCTGGTTGCGCTTACACCACCGTCAGGCCGTTGGAATTACTTCTGGTGGCAATCAAAAATTGGCACCCAGGTACTATGGGCCATATAAAGTTCTGGAGAAGGTTGGAAAATTGGCTTATTGTTTACTTTTGCCACCAAAAGCCAGAATTCATGATGTTTTCCATCTTGTTTTCCTCAAGGAATTTCAAGGCGACCCTCCCACAGACATTGTTCCTCTTCCTGTCATTGCTCATGGCAGAGCTTTACCTGATCCTGCTACTATCTCTCGTGCAAAGCCAACTCAAGATTCTTGGGACATTCTTGTTCAATGGGTTGGTCAGGGTCCTGCAAAAGCTACGTGGGAACCATTGGACTTCTTCAAGGAATGCTATCCAGATTTTCAGCTTGAGGACAAGCTGTTTTTCCAGGAGGGCGGAAGTGTTATGGACAACTTCTTTGGCAAGAAATTCCAGCGTAGGTAACAGAAGGCCACACCTAATGTGGCTCAGGGTTAGTTTCTATTTTTGGAGTCAGTTTCCTTTAGAGATAAGATTAGAGTTTGAGTTGGAGTCTGTTAGGGTTTGGAGTATGTCAGGCCGGCTATTATATAAAGCACTGAGAGTCTTTGTAAAAGGAGAGAGAGAGAGAGAGAAGTAGATTGAAATTCTCAGAGCCTCCAGCATGAGGGCGAGATTCATCTACCTTAATCTATATTATTCTCAATAAGCCAGCAATTTAGCCATAACATGATGATTCAGGAAATCCTAGTCTGCATAGTTTTCTAATTATTTATTTTCGGCCTAGTTAGCTAATTTTTTAGTAGAACTCGCCATTATGAAAGTTGTATGAAATTCTCTGTAGATATCCAGAATGCATTCATTTGCAGCATTTGGTTTGGAAAATTAAAAGTTATGGGCAGAACAGTGAGCATATCGGAACTTCGGGTGACTTTCAGTTAATCGGCGATTTAGCTTATTTTTGCTTGGACAAGGGAATCATTTTGATATTTAGAGAAATAGGTTCTAAGTGCGGTGAAGTAGCTTCTAAGTGTAGTTTTTACTCTACAAGTTTTGAGGCCTCCGGTGTTAAGGATGTACTGTCAACATCTCGCCGAGGTTAAGGCAAGTGCATGATGGGCTTGTGTGATGATATATGTCTGCTGGATGTGTTCCCCATTCTTCTTGTATTATTCATTCCATTTGAGTTGCCTTTTCATTCGGAAGTTTCACTATTATGTTGTTTCAAGTTTTAAGTTTCTATTTACATATCATTCCTGCTCCGGTCGATCTGGATGTCCAAGTTGGTTTTATGTTCATGTTCCTATGAGTTAGTGTTGGCCCCACTTGCTCGGCTTTACTGGTAAATGCAACGGATGTCTTCAAGTGTTGTCCGTTTTAGACGGAAACTACTATTTCATTGGATATTCAGAGATGGTGTTCACTATTCCTTGCTTTTTACCTTTCATCATATTATATTCGTTCTTCTAGCTCTTATTGTACTTGCCAAGTGTTTTTACTCACTCTTGTGCTTTATTTGGTTTTTAGGTACCGGATGATTGATGCAAGCATGGGATGAGAGTAGCCACATTATTTGATCATTCACACACTCTTTTGCTAGTCATTAATCTAGATCCTCAGAGTTGAATACTTGTTATGTTGTTGAACACTATCTTGTGACCTCTTTGATGTTACTTAGAGTTTATCTGGGTTATTGAGGTTGATGAGAAAGGCTATTTATGCATTATATTATTTGTGTTGCTATTTTTGACTTGTGTGCCTGTGGATGATAGGAATTACAGGAAAAACTCTGCCGAAATTTTCTATAATTTGTTTACTTAGTTTGATTTTAATTGTTTAGTAGTAACCTCTAGGTAGAGTGATGCTTGGGGTGTTACAACTCCGGCCCCAGCGTTCACCTCCCTCCTGCCCCGGCCCCTTCCCTCCTCCCCTACCTGTTTTCATGGCTCCACTCGATCTATCAGATCTGAACTTTGCTCCAGGCCTGATCTTTCAGGACCTGGTTCATGATCGTTTTGGCTCCACGATCTCGACGATCTCCGCCGCCTTCTTTTTTATCGACTCCTTCAGCCACTCTGCGCTAAGGATTAATGAGGACTCTGTGAGTCTCATTCTTCAGTCCTGCTTGGGTGGCTCAGCCCAGGATTTTAATGTCAAGTTGCAGAAGGATTGGTGCTTCAGATTCTCGGTCTCTTAAAAAAGTAGGCCTGATGATCTACCACCTGCAATGTGTGAAATGTGCGCACTTTGATCTACACTTCACTCTTTGGCGCAATGGTGGCCCGGATATTGTCAAGGAGAAATTTGTTGGGATCAGCTTCAAGATGTTGAATGGCACACGATTTCAAGATAAAAAAAGTGCTATGCGGCTATGGCCGCAGCACAACCAACCAAAGACAATTCGGTGTTCAAGCGGCCAAGGTATCCTCTAAATTATTTTGCCAAGAATTATGCTCCTGATCAACGACTGGCTTCCGGCGCGGTTGAACCTCGTCGGTGATCTCCGCATTCAAGTTGTCCTTCGGCGGCTCCTGGTTTTTCACGCGCCCCCTATCAAAGGGCGTGGGAATCTCAGCCTTTCTCGGGGAATTCAAATTTTGCACAGGGATTTTCACGATAACTCCCTGATCAGGTCAGATGTTTTTGCAGCCTAGTATGAAATTAAAAGTTAAATAATAAATTTGTGGTGTATGGGGGATCGTGGCTTCTATTGGCCAAACAAGTAAGCCTTGCAAACAAAACAAGGCGGAAGCAGAACAGGGAACAACATACGATGTCGACTGAAAAAGAGAAACAGAAAAGTTAGGTTCGACATATTGTTATTACATCAGTGAATTATGTTATTTGGGCTAAGTTTCTTGGGTCACGATGTTTCAGTTGAATAGACTAAATGTTTTAGTGGGTCCATTCCATCAGGCCAGTTTAAATGAAACCTTTTGTAAGCATTAAATATTATATCAAATATGTATTTTTTGCTGACATAGCAAGTTAGTTATGAAGAGAGAGAAAATAGACTTTCATCATACATTTCATCCTGATAAAAGGATGTTGACTTACTTATGTAAAACTCTATTTTGAAAAGAATGCAACGAAAGAGTGCATGATGACTGGAGCCTATAGTTGCATGAAAATTCTTGGGGCCCCTTCCTCGGCTGGGCCCTAGGCCGTTGCCCTTATCACCCCGTTCCAAAGCCGGCCCTTGATAGGCAGTGGATGGAGGAAGCTAGGTTGCATACCTATTGACTACAGAGAAGATCCATTGGAGTAGACACACCATATGCTGGACGATGAAAAATGGTTTCATGGCCGTATGAGCATGGGGAGGGCGGCTAGCTGACAATTAGTACAGGGTAGTTTGGTCAACCCATATAACTAAACTATGAAAAACCCATATAACTAAACTATGAAAATGGTTCATTATGATGTAACTTGATTTGGATGGTTCATTTTGAAAGGCATGCGATTTTGATGGCATTTGTGGAGAAATGCTTGAAATAATATTGAAAAATCTATTGACCAGGGGCGGACCCAGGCCTAGGGCCACATGGGCCATGGCCCTAGTCTTAGAGCGAGCACAAAGCGGTGCCCTCGAAGTGCCCCTGAGGCCCTACTACTTCGAGGACCCAAATCACTAGTACATATTTTGCCCTCACCATTTAACTTATCCTTTTCGACCAACACCTTGTTCTACTGCTGTATGACCTCAAAATTTATTTTATTGCCTTTTTAATAAGATGATTTTAAGATGCATACACCATCTAGTAATGATAATAATTTATAGTGCCACCATGTATTGAGTATTGGAGTTCATGAACTATGAAATGTCATTTATACTCTTGCTATTTTTTAATGTGTGATTAGTTCTCTTTGTGCACTTATATATTATTTTGACCCTAGAATCTTAGCCAAATTCTAGGTCCGCCATGTATTGAATTTTTTTTTTGAGATCAAGGTCCGCCATGTATTGAAGCATGCTCTTTGGGCCAATTCTATCTCTACAATATTTTCTATTCATGGGCTTGAGCTTACTTTGAGCCCAGGTCATAAATGCATAGTGGCCGAAGCAACTTTGCTTTACTGCAGCAATCATGTAGAGAACGGGATTTATAAAAGCTTCAATTAGAAAAAAAAATATGAACTGCAATTCAACAAATTATCAAAGCAATTTTGTAGAGATCATTTTTGTTGTTATCATGATTCTATTTTGTATATTATCAGGTGGAGTTAATTTGTAAAAGCTCTCCCAGGGAGGAACCATATCCGTTCGCTAATAATAGTGTTTTCCTGCTTGGTACAATGAGACAAGATAGGATAGCTTTATGATGTTCTGTTTTTGCATCATTACTCCAATCATTTGTGTTTTTTCGTGTTCACATTTTAAGCATTCCCCTTTGTTTATTTTACGGTCAGTAGCACGTGAATTTGTCCAACACCAAAAATTATGACAACTCAACGTTGTATAGGAAAGTTATATACCAGGAAAGGCAATTGTAGCAATTATACCGAAAATGAGGTTCTTTTTTACGTCTGAGAAAAACATGAGGATTTTGACTCGTCCTGCATTTCTTAGTTCGTAGAGTGTGTCCACAATAACAAGAGGATGTCCATTCCTACAGTGTGTATGGGCTCCACTAAATTCATGGGTTCTACCAAACTTGTTTCTTATTGCCGCAATATATGCGTGTATACTGAGATATATTGAACCCAACATTGTACGTGTTGGATGTGTGCAGCAGTTAACCCGGGCTTAGCTTTCCTTCTCCACGGCCTCCTCCATGGTTCTCACTTTGTTGCGCGCCTCCTCGTTCCTACGGGCCATCTCCGCGACCTCTTCGTGGGTGAAAGGCGGCGGCAGCGTGCAGGGCTCGTAGTCGGCCACATACCTTTCCATTGACTCCATCAAAAACTCTCTAGCACGGCCGCCCGCCGGGCAGGCCATGGATTCGAGGCAGAGCTCGACGGCCTTCTCCGGGACGGTAGGCTTGTACCGGAGCAGCTTGGCATAGCTGGTGAGCAGGTGCAGCATGTAGTCATAGACGTAGTCCATGGCCAGGTCCTCCTGGGCAAAGGCGCTGCCCTCCTGGCCCATCCGCAGCGCCTGCGCCGGGTGCGCGTTGCCCCAGTCGACGGCGAACTTGATGGACGGGCACTTGCTCGTGGCGTTGATGGGCCAGTAGTGCTTTCCGGCGAGGAGCCCCCGGGAGAAGAAGTCCTGGAACGGCGTGTCGATGGAAAGCATGGGCGAGTCGCAGGCCATGATGTACTTCTTGCTCACGGACCAGCCCCTCCCCTGCACGTAAATCTTGTACCTGTAGAGGCACTGTTTCGCCATGTTGGAGTCTTTGTACCCGGTTCGGCTGGCCACACCCCAGTCCTGCCTGAACAGCCGCGCGTTCCAGTCCTCGCCGGAGGTGGCGTTAAAGTTGCATCGCATGAGGTCGCGACGCGCACCCCCGACGCTCGGGTTGCCCTTCCAGAACGCGTAGGGCTGCCTGTCTTTCCACGCCACGCGCCGGTTCTCGCGTGCGATCTCCTCCAGGAATGGTGCCCAGGGATGGACGTTCACCTCGGGCCATCCCCAGAACGTCCAGTCCGGGAACACGATGTCCAGCGCCCCGTCGTCCTTGCAGTACATGAAGAGCGGCGGGGCCGCCGCCGGGTCCGGGAACGCGCGGCGGCGGACGACGGCGATGTCGCCGCAGAAGAACATGAGGTCCAGGTCCGGGACGCGGCCCGGGTACCGGGCCAGCAGCTGCAGGACGCCCCACAGCGTGAACACGTCCCGGGTCTGGAACGCCGGCCGGATCTTCTCCACGTAGGCGCGCCCGCCCACGATCACCAGCCGGAACGTGGCCTTGTCCCGCGCGAGCTCCACTGCCTCGCGCGTGATGCCCTTCTCGCGCCACGGGGAGAGGTCGGAGTGGATGAACCGGAAGTAGTCCGGGCACGAAGGCGTTGCTGCGGGTGATGGCGACGGGGAGGTTGCTGCTCGCGGGCACGCGCGGGGGTACGGGAAGGACGTCTCGTTGCCGCAGTTGAAGGGGATCGGTACGCGAGGTGATGGCGGGCTGTGGTGAGGTGCCCGATCACCGTGTCGTCCATGTCCGGCTGCGCCGCTCCCTAGAAGAAACGACTGCACGAGTGCAACAGAACATTTCAGTTTGGCATCATACAATTCGAGGACCAAAAAAAAAAAAAAAACGAATTTTGCTTGACATTTCAGTTGAGCTGGATTATGCTCTTTCACAATTTCTCTGTCCGGTAACGAGTAGGAAGAAGGATCATCAATGGCTGCATGAGTTGGAATCGATGAATTTAAGCTTCTATTTGCGTATATGACGATTTTCTATGAAATAAAATGCAGTGAAAATGGTGCCATTTTTAAAATTTTCCACAAATTTGGCTGATTTATCGTCGATATTTTTTCCATTTGCATCTTCATTCCAAATATCATGATTAAAACTGCAGGGCTGCAGCCAATGTTAATTTAGACAAAATCACAAAAAGTATTACTTTCTGTCAAACATAATATAAATGGCGCAGACTCATTCTATTTAAAAAATATTAAACTAAATATTTAAGAAGTTGCAACTCAACTGAACCCTAATTGTCCTGCCTTGGATCACCGTTCTGGCAATCATAATTACCTATGGAGTTTGTGTTCTACTAGATTTGTTCTTATCAGATGCGGTCGACTATCTACTTGCAGGCTTGCAGCAGCTTCCAATTTTTAGTAATTGAGGTGCTTCGCTTATAAAACCGGTTATGCAAATTCTAACATACCCTACCAACTCTAGTGTCATGTCAATGTCATGCGTATAGATTCGTCAAGTCCTATCATAATTTAGACTAACACATTATCTAAAAATAATTTAGTCTAACAGATAAGTTGGCAGTTGACTTGAATGACTGAAGAACTGGCTGCTGCACGTGCCTCAGGAAGCAAAGCCAAAGGCTGCAAGAAGGGCATGCGTTGGAATCAAGAAAAGAGAACATGGGACCGCGGTTCAGAGCCCAATACTAACTGATGAATATTTGCATCGAGTAATTAACGGATACGCATCGAAGGGACCATAGTAAAATATAGCAATCGTCCAAACAAATTAAGGCACGACGGATGGGGGAAACTAATTCAGCTGAGATGAACCTCCATCTTATGCGGTACATCCTCACAGTGCACACGCAAATTCAAGTCAACGAAATTGAGTTTATTTGCAAAGGACGTTTCCATGCAAGAGCTGGAATTTTAGATGGGGATTTTGTGTACAAATGAAGGTATGGAGGCACATACTTGACCAAGATGTGCCGCGAACCAATTCCATGGAAGGTTTTCCCCGTGAATAGTGAGCACTTATCCGGGAAGAGTACGTGCAGCTAATATATATTTTTTATCAAAGTAGTTAGTGCGCGCATAAATGAAAGGATTAGTAAAAATTCCTAATTTGAAACCCCTCACGGAAATATGTAAGTAGATTTACTAATCCTTTCATTTATGCGCGCATAAATCTGAAATTCCTAATTGAAAACCCCTCACCGGACCAGTTTCATCGACTAGCTAGTTCCTTCAGAAATGAACTCATCTTATTCGATCGGATCAAAACCCTATCGACAGTAAATAGCTAGCCAATGTTGATTGCACGGTTAGCACACAGCATGTTCCTACTGACAAGACTACTCCCAGGAAGTAAGGTCACCATCCTAAAACTTTTTCTGAGCAAAGTTAATGTATACCAGGACATATGAGTTGTTAAAATTCCAGCTTTAATGTATTTTCCAAATTAATATGTGCATGGCTTGCAATATTTCTGTGCCGCCGAGTAACAAAAAATTAAGAAACTTTTAATTTTCAGTTGACTGAAAGTTTGAGTAATTTTCAGTCACCTCCTTGAGCCATTAGATCTAAATACAATGGTTTACAATTATTATATAAATAATCTTACAAAAGAAAAATTAAACACAAAGTAGCAAACCATTGACTAAAACCTTTCAACTGATTGAAAGCTAGGAAATATGAAAAATTAAAGATAAAATTGCGATAGTAAAACTTACATAAGAGCCTAGGGGGATCGTCCAGCCACTGGTGGTGGTGCCGACGAGCAAGGCAAGGACGACAAGGCTGCCCATTACTAGCCCAATGCCCTTCGTCGGAAGTACCCTCATCCAACTCGGCTTTTCGGTTGACTGCTGGACCTGTGCAGCCTGATCGACGGCCATCGAACTAGTATTGTTGCTGTCGCATGGTTGTGCTCCATCATCAGTCGACTGATTCTGCGTTGGTGGTGGCACCAACGCCGACGTCTCCTCATCGTCGCGCTTGGGCATTGCAGCTAGCGCCTTCATCTATCGATCACGTACTCGTGCGAGAGCTAGCGAGCCCATCGGGATGGAATATATATAGTCAGTTTAAGGTACACGTAGTTATTACTGGGACCACTCCACTTTCCTTGTGCGCAATGGTGTATCAAGACAAGACAAAAGATTCAGTTTCGACAATGTGGACAATGGGGTCCAAGAGTGTGCTATAGCGTGTACGATTTACTAGGTCAGATAGTGCACTGACTAGTTGCATCCAAAAGATTAACCTGATGAGAAAGAATGAACAATTTATTTATGGTTCAACATTTCTCTTATGTGCAACTTTGTGAAAATATAAGCGGCGCAGCAAAAAATATGGTCACTAGAACTTCAACTCAGAACGTCTGACTCCACCATATTAAGCTACTATATAAGTAATATTTGATTTTGTTCAATAAAATATCATTATAACATATTTAAATAGGTCTACATAAAGTAGCCACCCCCACAAAAATAATATGATTCTCATTATCATCTAATTGAGACAACCATGCCCCTAGCATGTGGAACACTAATCTTGGCGGATTAAGACCTGTAGCTAAGTAGACTATTCTCCATCTCTCTCTCTCTCATGATGACAGTAAAAAAAGAAGATGCTTAATTGTTTTATTAGAATTACCATTTAAGCAGTTTTACAATACATATTGTCACCAATCATTACTAGTGGTAATAAGATAGTAATTAAAATCTAACAGTCCAGATTAGTTATCTATCTCTTACTAGTACTACCAGTAATTTGAAGTAGTATTGGAAAAAATCATAATGGTCGGGTTGTAATTTGTTTCAACTAATTAGGGTGAAGTGTCTTAATATTAACAATGCTACTTAAAATTAAGTTTATTTTGTTTCAACTAATTTTCTCTTGTTGTGTTCTTGCCGCCGCCGCCACGCCTGCCACGTCTACGTCGGGAGTGTGCGAGGTTGCGAGCACGATGTCGCAGCGGTCTATGCCATGGGGGGTTCCAGATGTGTAGGCGGCGAGGAGGGACGCGAGGCCGACATGCGTCGCCTGCTCGCCGCGGCTGCGGATGCGTCTCGGGAGGAGAGCGACACATGTGTGCTCGCGCGCGGCATCGGAATTCGACGACAAATGGGGTTGCTGCCCGCCGCCGTCCATTGTTGTCTCCGTCATCCAGCGTCGGATTCTAGTAATTGGTGGACGAACACGGTAAGAGCAAGTATTATAAGGCCTAGTCAGCAGGCTAGATCTTGTTCCATATCAGCAAAATCCTAGCTGGAGGAGTGAGAAAACATGAGAGAGAAAAGAACGAGCGACTCGTGAATCGCCGGACCGAAGCCGGCTCAAGCAGCCTCCCCGAGGAAGTGCCTGCCTTCGAGCCAATACCGTGCTAGGCATGCAACCATCGAAGATTTAAATAATCAAAAGAACCGTCGGCTGAATAGTTAGCCTATTATATAACTATTTATTACTGCTAACGATAGATGACATGTACATGCGAGCGACTCTATTAGCCCTGCTCTAATGGGTTGCCGGATGTCACTACTAGAAAATTGGCCTACTGTCACGAGAAACATTGTAGCAAAAAAATTTTCTGTAGCAATAAGTAGATGTTATTGTCACGGATTTTATAAATGGTTATGATATTTGAATAATATTGTCATAAAATAACTTCTGCTGTAATGTTCATAATTTTTATTGCAAGGGATGAGCGTATTGCCACGATCTACAAATTGGTTGCGACTGTTTGCTGTTACTGTCACGTATTGCTAGTCGTTGCAATAGTATTTTTTTTTTGTTGCAAGTTATCAGGCTTATTGCCACGATTGACTATATGGTTGCGAACTAGATAACTATATTGCCACAAAGTATCTCTTGTTGTCAAAATCTTGCTCTTCGTTGCAGAGAACAAAAGTTATAATGCAACATAATTATATTGTTGCAATTAATCATTGTATTGCAACAAAATATTTTTCGTTGCTCTCAGCTTGTCACAGGGTGGGCCTTCACAAGTCTTGATTTACCGAGCCCTGGCGTAATGTGGCCCATATAATGAACTCAATTAGTATATTGATATTCTTTTACTAGTCTTTATTTATGTAGCCCAAAAAACATTGTACGTAAGAAGTCAACCACAAGAGGCTAGCAGGCTGGTCTGGTTGATCGTGAGTCAAACTGAATCAGGTGTGCGTAAGTAAGGATGTAGAAAAAATCAGCCCACGTTGGAGTTCAGTTGCTAAGGCTAAGGTGAGATTTTCTGATCTGTTAATTTTCTGATCCTGTTTTTCCAAGTGACTATGTTTTCCTCCGTGCTGTAGTTCAGTTGCTAAGGCTAAGGTGAGATTTTCTGATCTGTTAATTTTTGATAAAGTTCAATTTCTCACTTCTGACCGAAGATGTTGGAATCTTTTTACAATAGAGATCGTGGCTCTGATGAACCAAAACAAAATGTTATCTATTGTGATGTTCGCTCAGGCTCTACAAAATTTCTAGATTTACCACTGATTCTTGCTATTTTCATTTTTTTATATCTATCAATGAGTTGCCATGTTTCTAGCTCATCCATCTTTCAGGTTACCCTAAAAAAAAACTGATATGCATTCACATCAATTATAGGTAGAAAAAAAGAAATATAGGTGATCGAACTTCATATAAGAAAATGGCATAAATCTTTTTCGTCAATCTTTTCGTGTTTGATGTTGTCAGTACACAAAAGACACTTCAACATTTTTGCCGGAGTTGTGTTTGGTAGAGAGTAACCAGTGCTTAATTGCATGAACTTTATGTTGACACTCGTACAATTTTTAGTTTCAGATAGAAATTCTGAACTCGTACAATATTTTAGTTTCAGATAGAACACTGAGAATGCAAAAGGAAAGATACTGGATATTGCCTCAGAGCGATATAGAGGATGGCGATCAACGTTCAGTTCCACTTACAAGGCATACAGTACTTATGATGAGAGAATGAAAAAGAAACCTGCCGATTTAGACATTGTTGAGTGGCATTATTTGGTATTGTATTTTGGAACAGAAAAATTTCAGGTTGGATAGCATTTACTTTATTTGCTGTGGTACTATTTGGTGTTTTCTCATTTAGACCTGTAATACATTTTCTATTGACACATTTTTTAGAGGGCAAGCCAAAAAAATGCTGGAAATCGAAAGGAACATAAGACCAAGCACCTGATGGGCTCCAAACCGTATTCTCAATACAGCTATGAGCAGGTATTCATGATGAACCATCTAATTCTTTATTATTTGAATTAATAATGTCTCATACTTTATATTCTGCCCATCTTAGAGGGACCCAGAAACTGGTGAAGAGCCTAGCGATTTGAGACTATTCCAGATGACCCACATGAAGAATGGGGAATGGTCAAACATTGCATCTAAAAGTGTCCATGTGGGTGCAACTCTACTCAGCAATTAATTCTATATACTTTGAATTACATTGAGATCTAAGCAATAAATAACTTTAATTATGTTCTATCATTTAGGACAATGCAAGAATGAAAATTTGTGAGAGGGAGTTACACGATGATATATACCTGACAACAGAACAGGAAAACTCTATTTTCCAATCAACATACAAGGAAAGTATTGGGTGCAAGACATCAAAAGATTATGTTCATGGATATCTGGCCAAGTATCCAACTCAAAGGCAGATGCTGAGTGCTCAATATGAAGAACAAGCCCGTGTTTCAGGTGCAGCTGAGCAGAAAAATATTCAACTTGAAAGCAAGGTTGACAAGTTACAAGAACAACTTGCGAATGAAGTTGCTGACAGGGAGAGAATCCTTGAAGAACATAGACGCCAGATTCAAGAGGACGATCAGAAAAAAGTCGAAACCTTGAAAGAACAACTTAGAGAAGAACTCAGGCAAGAGATGATTTCCATAATGAAATCACAGAGTGAAGAAACGCCACAACAGGTGAAAAATTAGGATAATGAGTATAGCCATGATGATGATTTTGTAGACTGTATAGGAGTTAATATGTTTCCTATTTGACTTTTGGTCTGCAGGTTATATCAGATGGCAACATCCCAAAAGGACTTGCAGAAATTCGCAAGACTCGACATTCTACTGTAAGGAAAACAACAATGCTCAAGTGTATATGTCACCACAACAACTAAGGGCTGCTGTTAAAAGTTGTGTACGGACAAGAAGTGAACTGGTATTAAAATCCTACCTTTTTTTACACGTTGACTACTATCTACACATGAAGATCTAATATTCAAAACCTTTCACTTGAACAATTGATTTGCTCGTGAGGTTGCCCTTCCAACTTAGACTTGTATTTTGTATCTCTTGGCTATAGACATATAGCATGCTCTTGTGTTTATACTTGTGCCTCACTTTATGTCTTCATACTTTCAGTTCTAGCTGCCTGAGATGATGCTCAGATTAATTATATTATAATAATCATTATTTTGATTGATCTGACTAGAGAGATCACTTCCATGTGGCATCTGTATTCACATTGAGTTTCTATTTCAATAAAAATTCGAAGATTTATGAGCATGGTCCTTTGCAGTTATGCTTTGCATTTCATTTATTTCTTTTGCTATTCAGTTCTCTTTGCTCCCCTGTTCTCTTTGCTATTCACACACATATACACATCTGAATGCCCTTTACAATTCAATCTTTGTACTCTGAACAGTACTAAAAGTTGTTTATTTTATCAGCAATTTAGCCATAGTTAGTTGTTCACTTTGATAATTGAGACTGACACTCATATGTCAATTAGTGATATTTGATTACACCTTAATGTCTTCTAGTCCAAATCTGGGAATATATTCTGCTCCTCTATGATGTTGCTGGGCTATTCAACAATGATCATCAATGTCTTGTTTTAATATCAAAGCCAAGAAAAGCGAGAATAGCAGCCTAACGTGCATCCTCATAATGTGATCATCTTTTTGACCTAATTATTTTCAAATTTTTGTAACAATCATTGATCTGTTACTGAATTCCTAAAATATAATATTGATAAAAATTTGATTATATTGCACTTGAATCCTTGATCTATTACTAAATTAGTCATTGAAAATTAAACTTGGATTTTTAACTCTCGGATATACAAATATAGCATGTTGGATATGAATAATGTCAAATCTTAACTTCTAGTACATGGAAATATTTTTTATAGGATGTAACTGCTTTTATTTTGTAGGATGATACAATATGAGTGGAGCACTATTATACACGACAATGGTGAAATGAAGAAAATCTTCAATCTTGAAGAAGCTATGACTTTTATTTGTTATAAGACATTGTTTAGTTTAGATTTCACATTATCAGTGTTACCTTTTTTTAATTAAATAGTGATGCTGTGTACTATACTGCAAACAATTGTGACACTCAACGACCATGTCTTTATTCAATGTATTGATTGAAAGACTTATTCTTATTTATGCACTTTGTTTTTTATATTATTCATTTTTATTCACGGATTAAACCAAATATTAAATTTGTTACCACACCATTGCTTGCCATGATTTTTATTTTGTTGCAATCAAATTTATTGCAACAAATCTTTTACGTATGACAATACACCCCTTGCCACGAAAGGATATGTGTGGCAATTAGACCTACTATAACAAAAAATTATCCGTAGCAATAGGGATTTGTTGTCACAAATGACTATGCGTTGCAATAGAGCTTAGTGCCACGAAATTGTTTATGTCGCAATTGAGCTTACTGCCACATAATAGTTTGTGTGGCAATTAAGCCTATCGCCACATAATAGTCCCTGTGGCAATAGAGTGTATTGCCACACAATAGTTTGCGTGGCTATTGAGACTACTACAATGAAATAATTTGTGTGGCAATAGGGCTTCTTGCCATGAAGGACTTTGTGTGGCAATTAGATTAATTACCAGACAACTTATTTTGTGGCAGTAAGACCCTAATGCTACAATATCTGTTTGTTGCAACTATATTCTAATGCAAGACCTTACGACGTGGCAATACAAACTATTGCAACCATATAGGTTGTTGCAAATACTATTGGTCACAACAATCTATTTTGTTGCGATTGACCATATGTATTGCAACCAAACAATCATTCATTGCCTAAGCCTATTGCCACGCTACATATTGCAACGACTGCCAACGAAAGTCAAGTTGTTGCATTTGAAAGGTGTTACCACCAATATTACCCTATAGCAACAAAATATCATTGTTGCAATAGACCAAATTTCTAGTAGTCCATGGTCCTGTGATGGTGGCCTGGCTGGCTTCCAGCAGGAATACGTCAAGGGAAGCAGCACAACAGCTCTGTTCTCTATCTCCCCAATTGGCTACTGCATCTCGTGAAGATGTACACGTGTTCGGGACGGCTGATGGAAGTTACGGCCATAGCCAATGGAAATGTAATTATTTTAATAATTAAGCCAATTACATTACTACCCAAACAATTACTACCAGTAAATTACTGGTTGTAATATGTATCGTAAATCTGCTCTTACATTTCTGGTTTTGCTTTTAATTCTTATTTGCTAGATTGTCCAGTGTAATAATGACCTCTCTTTTAAGGTATCAAAAGAAAATCTTAATGTTGAGAAGAGTTTTAGGCATCCAAATCAAATTTTGCCAAGACTGTTGATTGAAGAGATACATGGAGTGAACTAAATAAATTCCTTTTTATGTACATTTTAATGTTTATGTTCCCCTTCTTGAATTGACATCAGTTATCTTAGCTAGAAGATTTTGCCATTCTTGAAGTTTTTCTAAACGAAATGTTTAAAGGTTCAGAAATCATCACACTTTTCTACTGTGATATGTAGTTGGTGAGCTATATTGTAGATGGATGAATATTTACCTTTGAATGACCTTTGTCCCAGTCATATGTATTCCCAAAATCTCAACTGAGTCCTGTCTTTTATAAAAAGAACCCATAGTTCAGTAACTCATCTTTTATTCTCAACAAACCCCTCTAAAAATGTGAGTCTATGGGTTTAGCCTAAACTTGTGTGAGAGATTTATAGCCTAGCTATCTGTTCCTAAGTAGTGTCTGCCATGTCTCATTGAAGGATCAGGCACCCTGGTCCTCATTAAGAGTAGATAACTTCGAGTTAGACTGGAGAGACATTCATGCCCCGATTACAACCTTTTGAGGATGTTGTGCCTTAGCGATCGATACACCAACTCCAGCGTTTGTTGACGATCTTGTGGAACACGTTCAACCAAACCACTAAGATAATTCTTGCAAGCAATTGAAGAACTAGCAAGAATAAAATATACAAGCAACTCAATTGCGAATGTGGGGTTGTGTATCAAGTAGAACGAATGGTCTGATCGACAGACATGTCTACAAAGAAGTAGTAATGACTAAACTTATAACAAAACAAAACCCAAATGTTCTTTGTGGCATATAGAGGGTATAAGGACATGGTTGGCGGACCAGAGGGGTGCCGGAGTCATGCTCCAAACCTAGTACACGTCCCTATTGGGCTCAACTTGATATATGGCCCATTAGACCAACACTAGACAAATATAGGTATCTGGATTGAATCTATGATTGCGGGTGACTCTGAACAGATATGTACTAGAGGCAGGATCCATTGGAAAGTAAAATTGATAAGATTTCCATGAAGTATTTGCATGCCCAATACTGAGTCCGTATAAAATCGTGGTGGCTGTTGCAAGTTGTTCTTGTCCTGTAGCCCGAATCCAACATGGAAACATATTGGATTTAGACTCTTTGTTTCCTTGTGCCAAAAGTGACGTGGTGGCCTGTGGTGGACTGGTGGGGGACGTTGGCAATACTTGGACTTGGTCCCAATCAATTTGTTTGGTCCTCCAAGCCTTCCAAGTTTGTTGAATACTGATCCATGCAAGCACTTCTGAAAATGAAATTAAACACACATCACGATGCGGCATCAATTCATGAAATATATTAAATATAAAAAAACTCGACCGGTGGGGGTAAGACCGCCCCCACAACTTTCTTTGATAAAGAAGATCAACCTTCCCCTGGTCGAGAAAATTCACGAACCATGGTTCCACCCTCAAGGAGCCGCCCCCTATGGTTCGGGCCTTAACCCATGCTTTGAGCCCATCCCATACATGAGGGCCCGCCCACCATAGGTCGGTTTCAACCGAGTAAATGGGATGCAGAGAGTGAATTTTTTTTAATTTTCCACAAATTATACAGCACCCAGGGATTGAACCCTGAGTGGGAGCTCCCCAGCCAACGGTATTTACCACTGCACCGTGAACCCCTTTGTGAAATATATTAAATATAATTATAATATAGGTGAAACACTCCAATATCATAAATATATTAAATATAATTATGATATTGGAGTGTTTCACCTCTTAATCAAATCTAGCTAATATGGTTGTATCCAAGCTGGTGATGTCCTCATCATTCTCTCGTTCTTGGCTACAAACCGTCCTTGGTTTTGGATTATGATTGATGTTTGATACTAATGGTTTCTTATGTTCATTCAAATATAATTTCAGAACTATCAATAATGAACATGGCAGAAAGCATGGCTCTCCTTCTAGACATTTGATCTGTAACTTATAATCAATAGCAAAGCAACTAGATATGGTGTTGTTAGCATGCCCGAAAGTCATTATTGTATCACATTGGAACAATATTGAAGAAGTTTTCAAATATGAATAGTTATACACTCTACACACCATGTATTTGCTACAATTATCATTTTGGCCAATTGCATAAAAAGAACAATAATCAAAACATAGCAAACAATACTTTTGAAATAATTCATTCTCAAAACTATTCGGGTCACAAAGAAAATCAAATTCAATATAACCTAAGCAATTTAAATAAGATATGATTTTTAGCTCTTCTTCCTCGGTATTAATGCAATGAAAGTGCCTGCAGCATGTGTATCCTTAAGAACATATTATCATAGTCAGACGATAGTTGTGTTGTTGATATAAGTGAAACATGATCACACAATTCTTCCCTGTTACAAGCTAAAGTTCAATCTTATAGTCATCTGGTAACAAAGGAAATTCAGCAGCAGATTCCACAAATAATTGCTCCAAACTAGCAAGAGTAATGGATAAATTCAGCGCCAAAGCACTAGGTCCACAAGGAGCTATAACTAGAGAATGTGTCTTTTCATTCGCATGGCTAATATCAACACAAATAGATTTACCATTTTCGCACCCTTCCTTTGTTGAGTATTTAGCCAAATTATTTTCATTCTGCCTAAAATTAGTCATAGGCAACACATCTATAGAATTTCTCTTTTTACTTAAATCATTAGCAAGCTGAATCTCATTTTTTGAAGCAAGCTTGATCAAGCAAAGGAGAGAATTATATGTTTCATGCATAAGTCTATCCTAAATTTCAGTATTAAGCCCTCTCAAAAAACTATTTTTAGTAGCTTTCTCACATTCTTCTATACCACAATGCAACATACAAAGTTTTAGATCTTCGTAGTATACATCAACAGACTTTTTACATTGTTTAAAGCTATGTAATTTAGCAAGCATACCTTCAACATAATTTTCAGGAACAAAATCTTCTCTCAATTATTTTTGTCATATTCATCCATGTTTAGGAACTTTATCATGTCGTAGCAAGTATTTTCATGAAGTCAAACCATAATCAGTAAAACCAGCTATTACTTCTTGCTCTTGAGTTTATCATTCTTTCTAAACTCTTTATCTAATACTGGCTCCCAATCAATATATGCTTTAGGATCAAACTCTCTAGAATAGGAAGGCAAGCGGTAAATGATGTCCAGAATATGACGGTGTAGTTTGGCTGACTCAAATATATCTATATCACCTGCCATGATCTGTAGAAAGCAAGAAACATGCAACATAATATATATATGCTCCTATCAACTACTAGGACAAATCTAAAATTCTCTCAAACTCTACATGTTTGATGCAAGCTCTTACAAGTTCTTACCAAGCCAAACAGGATATGATGGCAACCAACAAATTAGCAACCTGTAACAAAGTGTATCGATGCTGCAGCAACAACCCTTGTCAAGTTGTAGTCGAACATGTGGAGCTGTAGGTGGGCTGAAATAATGCACAAGGAAATACTAGCACCACATTAGTTACAAAAGCTTGCTAAATAATCAATCAACGGTGGTACCGTGCTAGTCTTAGGCTAGACTATATTAGAGATGCAAGCCTAAACACAAAGGAAGTCACACGTATCACTGAAACAAAAGGAAGAGACACAACAAACCCCCTTCTTCTCTGTTTTTTTCACAGTTTTTTTCTTTTTTCTTTTACTTCTATCTCTCTATTTTTATTTTGAAAGGCCTAAAAAATCCTAGACAGCAGATGTCAAAATTCTCACGTGCTCAGAAGGAATTTTAGGGAAAAGATGGATCCATTGGAAAGATAACAACATAAGCTTTTTAGATTGTGCTTAAACATTCCAAACAGATTTTGAATGAAGAAATTATGTCCCTTTTGTTCATGAGCAGAACTAGACTCCGAATCAACTTTAGACCTAAGCTGATTTCTTACTTTTCTTGGATTTGGATTTAAGAAAGGACGTGTGGCTGCACAAAATAGTAGATATGATGATGGTGGTAAAGAATCTGGTGGTTCTTATGGTAAAAGAAAATTGGTGGAAGCGACATTGATGGCAACGGTGGACAAAAAGGTGAACAGAACTCGAAACTCCGACTTAACACTAAGACCAGTGTAAGGATCATGACCATTGAGGTCACCCTAAGGTATGATGTTTTGGTGATGAATGACAAACATGAAATGTGACTAATGTCTACACGAGTATTGTCTATGTAGGAATCATCTCTAAACTCTACTACAAATCATATGGATGATGGTTGCCTTGGCGACTGATGACAATGACCACAAGCATGGAGGCTTGTGAGCTTGATGGAGTCCAAGGGGTGATGGAGATGGATCAAAGCTGATGACAAGTTATGAAGCAAGTGTTGGGAACACTTGTCTAGTTGTTAGGGCTTTGAGTCCATAGGAAAAACCGGACTATCAAGGGGGTCTAGGTCATTCCTCTTAGGTCATGTCTAGTCCGTGATGTGCAAGGTTGCTCGGTAAAATCACATGCACTAGATGACAGTGGAGAAGCCAAGGAGCTGTTCGGAGAAGCCGGGAAACGAAGTCAAGCAAAGACGACAAGTTTCAGCTTCTGGACATAGTGACCGGATAGAGGGGTCAATGGTGACCGGACTATACGGTCACTAGGTGAAGATGTCTGGAACTTACAGTGAGCAGCGAGGAGTCTATCTGTGCCAGGATTCATAGTGACCGGACGGTCTGGTCAGTATGAGTTCCACAGGGCAGAGAGGAAGCCGAGTCTGAAATGTTTCTAGACTAGAGAGAGAAATGGACCGGACGGTCCGGTCAGCTGATCGTATGGTCCGGTCAACAGGAGATCAGCAGTGAGCAGAGCCGTTGGAGTCAGAGTCTGCAGTGACCGGACGGTCTGGTCAGGCAGAGAGCGGACAATCCAGTCAGTAGGCCCAGAAAGCTGATTTCATGGAGCAACGGCTAGTTTGAGGTTGGAAGTCTATATAACTTCATTGCTGGGGTCTTGGAGACCCCTCTTGGCCAGTGAAATACCTGAGAGCATTTGGTAAGGTCCAAGAGGAAAAGAGGAGACCACTAGAAGAGGATATTGGATATCTTGAGAGTGCTTATGAGAGTAACAAGGTGTGATCTTGCACATCTAAGGCTAGTGTGTTCTTGAGGGTGTGATCTAGGTTGTTACTCTTGGTCTATGGTGAGACCTAGACCGGTTAGGTGTCGATGATCGAGCCTATCATGATCGGTTGTGAAGGCTGTTACATGTTTGTACACGGTTTGAGCCCGTCGGTGAAAGGGGCATCACTAGTGAGCGCCCGTGCCGGCTCTGGGAGTCTGGCAAGTTCTCGAGGGAGGCGAGCTTGTGCCTTGGTATCAGCAGTGATGCACGCCGTGTCTTCACTCTGGGAGTGATTGCGGGCTTGTGTGCGAGAACTCCACTTGGTGGCGGGAGGGATCGGGACTCCGGTGGGAGTGGTCCAACGAGGAGTAGGGGAAGGCGCCATCCTTCCGAGACCTCGGGAAAAAAATATCATGAGCCATCTCTTACTCCACTCTTTACTTTGATGCCTTTCCTTTCAGTCTTTTCATACCGTGCTATTCATGCTTGTAGGCTTGGCATGTTCTAGTTGATTATCGTG
This sequence comes from Eleusine indica, assembly GCA_030378355.1. Classification (NCBI taxonomy): domain Eukaryota; kingdom Viridiplantae; phylum Streptophyta; class Magnoliopsida; order Poales; family Poaceae; genus Eleusine; species Eleusine indica. The sequence continues at coordinate 57,620,003 of CM059494.1, forward strand.
TAGACTTGCATGTTTAGGTTCCTTGCTTGCTAGTAGTGTTTAAGCTTCCGCATTTTATCACTAGCATGTGTAGGAGTTGCATTGACGTGCTTGATCACTAGAAGTGCATAGGAGTTGTATTGACTTGTGTGATCCACTAGTATGCATAGGTTGTATTTTCTTTCATAGGATTATCTTGTTAGTGTGATCACCACTGGAATTGTATAGGAGTTGTATTGACTTGTGTGATCCACTAGTATGCATAGGTTGTCTTTCCATTCATAGGATTATCTTGTTAGTGTGATCTCCACTAGAATTGTGTAGGAATTGTTTTGAGTGTATTGGCAGTGAGAATTGGTAAAATTGGTACATAGGGATAGTTCCCGAGTCACCCCCCCCCTCTCGGTCACTATGATCCTTTCAAGTGGTATCAGAGCCAAGTGCTCATTATAGGGCTTAATCGCCTTGAGTAGTGACCAAATTGAGTTGGGATGTCATCCCATTCAGGGCCGGGTCATGTCTCATGGAAGGATCGCTTGAAAAGCTACCTAAATGCCATGATTCTGAATGAGTTGATGGATACTCTTGTGGACTTTGCCAATACCTTTACTGATGATCATGTGTATGATGATTGTGTGGTAGTGCCTAGTTCTAGTGAGTGCCTAGATTCTTCTAATGATAACTTGATAGGTTGCTCTACTAGTGTGTCTAATGTGATGATTGATGATGTTGGTTCTCTTGATCTTGCTTGCTCCACTAGCATGACTAGGATTGATGATAGTGTGCCTCTTAATCCTGCTAGTGATGCACTTGTTGAGGAGTTCTTTACTTTTCATGCTAATGATAATGAGGACTTATTTGACTCTCCAATTTGCTTACAAGGTATTGTGGACAAGATTGAATCAAATGAAGAATCCTTCAAGCTTCCCAAGATTGTGATAGTCGAGAAGACCCTCACCTTGCTCCCTAGTAGCAAGCTCCTCTACACCGCCCTCAGTCTTCTCTTGAAGAAGGGTCTCTCCGTCGAGGAAGTGATTGAGTTGCTCTTTGAATATGAGGAGATCACCGCAAGCTGGACCGGGGAGAAGACTTCCAAGGCAAACATTGGAGCATCTTCAAGAAAAGAGAAAGAAGTAGCTTCACAGCTCAAACTTCTTTGATCCCTCTACAAGATTGCCTTGCAACAGCTTCTACAACCCCTTCGGATCAAAACCTTCACCAAGCTCATCGAGCGCTCCGTCAAGCTCTACCACAAGTGCCATTCCAAGTTCTACTCCAAGCACTTCGAGTGGACCACGCATTGGTGTAGGGGGAGCGCCAACAACAATGCTCACTCGATCATTTGAGATGATCTATCTCACCACTACGGCTCTGGCGCCCCCACCTATTCCACCTCTTCCTCCGCAAGATCACCTTTGGCATCTTCGTTGAGCTTACCAACAGGATCTCATCTTTCAACTTGGTGAATTTGTGAGAAATCCGAATAATGACCTTTGTGATACTCTCTTAAGCATTTATGATCTTGTGTGTAGGATAAATTCCTTCAGAGGCCTTTGGAGGATTGCACCACATGAAGTGATAGATAAACTCCTCCAACAAATCACAGCTCCTGAGAGGAGTTTCTTATTTGATGAGGTAGTCAACCGGAGACATGAGCTCTCAATTGAGAGAGCAATGGAGATGATACTTGTGCTCTACTCACAAGTGGGACACGTGCTCAAGCATGTCACTGGACTCTATGATCCCCCCACTACTACATCGACCTCGACAATGTGCATATGAGGGATGGTCATGGACATTGGAGGTATCGTGCTCCTCACTATCCCATTAGGAGGAAACTTCAGGAAGGGATTGTAAGAATCCCTATCTATGAGGATGGCCTTATCATTCGACGTGATGAGGTTAGTACAAGTCAATTGAGCAATGCTTTGGATATTAACCCTTCTTCCTCTAGTGCTTGTCTTATGGCTACCACCAGGGTCAACTACAAGAGGGGAGGTACCCATTGGATTCTTGACAGTGGGTGCACCCAACACATGACCGGTAAGCCAACCATGTTCACCAACATTGATGAAGGCGAAGATAGTGAGAAGGTGACTTTTGGGGATAACTCAAAGGGGAGAGTCAGAGGCATAGGCAAGGTGGCCATTACAGAGGATCTCTATCTCTCTAAGGTTTTTCTTGTGAAAACCCTCAACTTTAACCTTCTATCCATTGGTCAGTTGTATGACATAGGATTCATGTGCACATTTGATGAGGACGGAGCAACTATTGAGAATGCCAAGAAAGAGCTAGTGTTTCATGGAGTGAGGCATGGGAACTTGTATGTCACGGACTTCAAATCTAGCAACATGCCTCCAAGTACTTGTCTCTTCACAAAATCAACCAAGGGATGGCTGTGGCATAGAAGACTAGCACATGTTGGGATGAGTCAGCTCAGGAAAGTGGTCAAGAGGAATCTAGTTGAAGGAATCAAGGATGTGACCTTTGAGAAGGACAAACTATGTAGTGCTTGTCAAGTAGGGAGGCAAGTTGCCTCTTCTCACCCCACCAAGTCTTTCATGTCAATATCGCGTCCTCTGAATCTCTTGCACATGGATTTGTTTGGGCCAACACATTACAAGAGTCTGGGAGGCAATCTATATTGCTTGCTGATTGTGGATGACTTCACGAGATACACTTGGACCTTCTTTCTTGTGGACAAGTCTCAAGCAAGTGATGTCTTTAGAAAATTTGCAAGGAGAGCAAAGAATGAATTCAAGGCCAACATTGTGAAGATAAGGAGTGACAATGGGACAAAATTCAAGAACACAACAGTGGAGGAATATTGTGACAAGAAAGGAATCAAACATGAATTCTCCGCTACATATACTCCCGAGCAAAATGGAGTAGTGGAGAGAAAGAACAAGATGCTCATCACTCTTGCTCGTGCTATGCTAGATGAGTATGGGACTCATGAGAGGTTTTGGGCTGAAGCAATCAACACGGCTTGCTACACTTCCAACTGTGTGTACCTTCACCGGTTGTTGAAGAAGACTCCATATGAGCTATTGGTTGGACGGAAACTGAATGTTTCCTATTTTCGGGTCTTTGGCTGCACTGCTACATTCTCAAGAAGAGGAGGAAGCCCGGAAAGTTTGAGAGAAGAACGGATGAAGGTATACTTGTTGGGTACTCTAGAACTTCTAAAACATATCGGGTCTACAACTCAGCTACAGGTTGTGTGGAGGAAACCTATGATGTGGAATTTGATGAGTCAAATGGTTCTCAAAAGGGAGATGAATTTCTTGAAGTGAACATTGGTGATGAACCCATGAGGGAGGCTATGAGAAAAATGCCCGTGGGCGAGGTTTTACCCCACGAGGTTATTGATGATGATATTTGTGAGCCCTCCACTCCACCACCTCAAGCAACTTCATCGTCTGAGGTGCAAGAACCAAACCAAGATGCCACCAACACACCTTCTAGCTCCCTCCAAAATTCATTGAGAGTGCATCCACCTACCCAAGAGAACACTCAAGAGACAAGTGAGTCACAAGCTCCCCTATCTACTCCATCTCGAGCCACTTCTCCAAGCTCCTCAAATGATGCATCCCTATCCAATCCAAGCTCAAAGTCCAAAGCTAGAAAGCCTATGAGTGATTCTCCCACCTCTCTAAGAATCCAATACACTCATATCTCAAGAGAGCAAGCTATCCATGATGCCCAAGATACTTCACCTAGAGCACCTCCCACTCAAAAAGAACGTCATTCTAGACCCAAAGCTATCAACAAGGACCATACTCAGGATTTGATCATTGGGAGTCCATCTCAAGGAGTAAGGACAAGGACAAATCAATACAAGCCCAACTATGTGAACAATGAGGAAAATCATGATGAGGCCATTATTGCTATTGAGAACTTCTCTTTCATATCCATGATTGAGCCCACAACAATTGAAGAGGCAATGGATGATCACAAGTGGGTAATTGCCATGCAAGAAGAATTGAATAACTTCATGAGGTGCAAGGTATGGAAACTTGTTGAGAGACCCAAGAATCACAGCGTTGTTGGCTCCAAGTGGGTTTTCAAGAACAAACAAGATGAGAAAGGTGCAATTGTAAAAAACAAGGCTCGTCTAGTGGCTAACGGGTACTCTCAAGTGGCGGGAATTGACTTTGAGGAAACATTTGCTCCTGTTGCTCGACTTGAAGCTATTTGGATCATGCTTGCCTATGCTTTGCACAATGGCTTGAAGCTCTATCAAATGGATCTGAAGAGTGCATTCTTGAATGGAGAGATAAATAAGAAAGTCTATGTGGAACAACCACCGGGATTTAAGGATCCCAAACATCCTAGACATGTGTATAAACTGAAGAAGGCTCTTTATGGACTAAAGCAAGCACCGAGGACATGGTATAAACACTTGAGGAACTTTCTTCTCAAGAATGCATTCAAGATTGGAAGCATTGATAGCACCTTGTTCACAAGGCATGTTGGGAAGGATCTCTTTGTGTGCCAAATCTATGTGGATGATATCATATATGGGTCAACAAATGAGAAGTACAATGAGGAGTTCCGGGAAATGATGGCAAGGAAATTTCAAATGTTTATGATTGGAGAGCTCCATGTGTTCTTTGGTTTTCAAGTGAAGCAATTGAGAGAAGACCACTTCATCTATCAAGAAAAGTACACCAAGGATCTTCTCAAGATGTTCAACATGGAAAATAGCAAACCCTTGCGAACTCCTATGGCAACAAGCAAACCCTTGGACATGGATGAAATGGGAAAACCAGTGAACCCCAAGCTCTATAGATCAATGATTGGGTCCTTGCTCTATCTCACCGCCTCAAGACCGGACATCATGTTTAGTGTGTGCTTGTGCGCATGCTATCAAGCAAATCCAAAAGAGTCACACTTGAAGGCCGTGAAGAGGATACTAAGATACCTCAAGTACACACCTACCATGGGGTTATGGTATCCTAGAGGAACAAGCTTTGGGTTACTTGGGTATTTGGATTCGAACTTCGCAGGATGCAAAGTGAATAGGAAGAGTACATCAGGAGGTTACCAATTCTTTGGAAGATCTCTTGTATCTTGGAGCTCAAAGAAGTAAAACTCGGTGGCTCTATCTATAGCCGAAGCGGAGTATATGGCAGCAAGAGCATGTTGCGCTCAACTTCTCTATATGAAGCGAACACTCTCGGACTATGGTCTCAACTTCACTCAAATGTCACTCTATTGTGATAGTGAAGCGGCGATCAAGATGGCTCTCAAAACTGGAGATCATGGTCATGCAAAGCACATATAGATCAAACATCATTTTATTCGAGATCATGTTGAGAAGAAGGATATTGACTTGGTGCATGTGCGAACTCATTAATAATTGGCGGATATCTTCACCAAGCCTCTTGACGAGAAGACCTTCAACAAGCTAAGGGGAGAGCTCAATGTTCTCGGCCTCTCCAAGTTCACTTGAGTAACCCTAAAGCTTGTCTCTTGTAAATTTGTATAGCTTTGCTTGTGTGCTTTGTTGTTTGTCTTTTGCTTGTTTCTGTTCTCTTGTAGGTTGACTACGGACCTCTTTGAGATAGCAATGGACATGGGTTAAGCTTAGGAAGGTGGTTCATGGTGTACCCAAGGCTTTGAAGAATGGTCCATTGTGAGTAAGCTCAAGAAGGGAACAACTCGTTGTTGACGCTTTGGTTTGTAGTTTTTCTCTCTCTTTTCTTTAGCATCGCATCATGCATTTGTAAACTTGTTGCATTTGCATTCTTTGCATTCATGCATTCTTGTATTGTGATATCTTACATGCTTCCAAGCATGTTTCTAGGTGGAGTTGCTTATTTACAATGTAAGTATATGACCCTCTAGATGATCACATAGTGATCTTTGTGCTTCATGCCCATTGAGTCATGTTCAACCGAGCTGCGAGGTTAAATCTACTCGCGCGGCTCAAATACAAGTGACTCATACATTCCCAACACACTAATGACTAACCATCGCATACTTGAGAAATTTTTTGTTGAGTCATGTGTGTAGGGGGAGCTATGGTGGAAGACCATTGTGACCAAGGAGGAGCACTATGAAAGGGGGAGTCTTTCTACCTCGTGTCTCTTATTATTTGCTCCTTGGTTCTCTTGTGTTTTGTCTTTGGTTTGTGGTTTTTTGGTGATAGGTGACAAAGTGGGAGAAGAACATGAAGATCCAAAAGCCAACACCAGTCAGAAAGGGGGAGAAGAAGTCAAAGGGGGAGAGGTTCATGAAGATCCAACACAAAAGATTGAAAGAAGAAAATTAAAGATAGAGAGAAGAACATGAAGGAACATGAAGAAACATGAAGATGATCAAGACAATGGTGCATGTTCACTTGGAGTACATATGAAGATCATGACAAGATGAACATCGACACCAACATGGAGAAGAACAACAATGAACATCTACACCGACATGAACATCTACGTCTATGGTGTATGTCTACATCAACAAGAACACCTACCACGACACCATGACGGGCGCAACGATTCAACTCAAGCTCAACTTCTAGTGTGCTACATGTTTGGGTAGTTCTTCCTCAACACCTAGCACATTCCGAGGGGGAGACTACTTCAAAGGTTAGAACCAAGATAATCTTTCACTCCTTTCTTTTCTCTTGGTTCCTTATTGCTCGTTCGTTTTGGATCATCATAAGTAGTGGTTATCATCCATCACCAAAAATGGGGAGATTGTAAGGATCATGACCATTGAGGTCACCCCAAGGTATGATGTTTTGGTGATGAATGACAAACATGAAATATGACTAATATCTACATGAGTGTTATCTATGTAGGAATCATCTCTAAACTCTACTACAAATCATATGGATGATGGTTGCCTTAGCGATTGATGACAATGACCATAAGCATGGAGGCTTGTGAGCTTGATGGAGTCCAAGGGTTGATGGAGATGGATCAAAGCTAAGGACAAGCTATGGAGCAAGTGTTGGGAACACTTGTCTAGTTGTTAGGGCTTTGAGTCTATAGGAAAAACAGGACTATCATGGGGGTCTAGGTCATTTCTCTTAGGTCATGTCTAGTCGGTGATGTGCAAGATTACTCGGTAAAATCACAGACACTAGATGATAGTGGAGAAGCTAAGGAGCAGTTCGGAGAAGCCGAGAAATGAAGTCAAGTGAAGACGACAAGTTTCAGCTTCTGGACATAGTGATCGGATAGAGGAGGTCAATGGTGACCGAACTATACGGTCACTAGGTGAAGATGTCTGGAACTTATAGCGAGTAGCGAGGAGTCTGTCTATGCCAGGATTCATAGTGACCGGATGGTCCGGTCTACTGACTGGTCGGTCCGGTCAGTATGAGTTGCGCAGGGCAGAGAGGAAGCTGAGTCTGAAATGTTTCTGGACTGGAGAGAAAAACGGACCGGACGGTCCGGTCAGTTGACCGTATGGTCCGGTCAGCAGGAGATCAGCAGTGGGCAGAGCCGTTGGAGCCAGAGTCTGCAGTGACCGGACAGTTCGGTCAGGCAGTGACAGCACAGTCCGGTCAGTAGGCCTAGAAAGCTGATTTCGTGGAGCAACTGCTAGTTTGATGTTGGAAGCCTATATAACTTCGTTGCTAGGGTCTTGGAGACCCCTCTTGGCCAGTGGAATACCTGATAACATTTGGTAAGGTCCAAGAGGAAAAGAGGAGAGCACTAGGAGAGGATATTGGATATCTTGAGAGTGCTTGTGAGAGTAACAAGGAGCGATCTTGCACATCTAGTGTTAGGGTGTCCTTGAGAGTGTGATCTAGATTGTTACTCTTGGTCTATAGTGAGACCTAGACGGGTTAGGTGTTGATGATCGAGCCTATCATGATCGGTTGTGAAGGCCGTCACACGTTTGTATACAGTTTGAGCCCACAGGTGAAAGGGGCATCACTAGTGAGCGCCCGTGCTCGCTCCGGGAGTCCGGCAAGTTCTCGAGGGAGGCGAGCTTGTGCCTTGATGGCAGCGGTGACGCACACCGTGTCTTCACTCTTGGAGTGATTGCGGGCCCATGTGCGAGAACTCCACTTGGTGGCGGGAGGGACGGAGACTCCGGCGGGAGTGGTCCAACGAGGAGTAGGGGAAGACGTCATTCTTCTGAGACCTCAGGGAAAAAATATCATGAGCCATCTCTTACTCCGCTCTTTACTTTAATGTCTTTCCTTTCAGTCTTTTCATATCGTGCTATTCATGCTTGTATGCTTGCCATGTTCTAGTTAATTATCGTGTAGACTTGCATGTTTAGGTTCCTTGCTTGCTAGTAGTGTTTAAGCTTCCGCATTTGATCACTAGCATATGTAGGAGTTGCATTGGCGTGCTTGATCACTAGAAGTGTATAGGAGTTGTATTGACTTGTGTGATCCACTAGTATGCATAGGTTGTCTTTCCTTTTATAGGATTATCTTGTTAGTGTGATCACCACTATAATTGCATAGGAGTTGTATTGACTTGTGTGATTCACTAGTATGCATAGGTTGTTTTTCCTTTCATAGGATTATCCTATTAGTGTGATCACCACTAGAATTATGTAGGAGTTGTTTTGAGTGTATTGGCAGTGGGATTTGGTAAAATTGGTACATAGGGATAGTTCCTGATTCACCCCCCCTCTTGGTCACTATGATCCTTTCAACCAGCAACTCAATGACGATGCATTGGAAAACTCAGTAAGGCCTAACAAAGCAGTACTAGTAAAAGGCTCAAAGAGTATACGAGACAAAGGAAAAACTGATCTACTGATTTTTTGTTGGCTTTTCTGGACTATGCAAAATCAAAATAGTGAAGACAAGGAAGTCTCTAACCGATAAATTTTGCTCTGATTACCACATAATGAGGACTGGAGTGTGTGATGATCGAGTGGATAACTTTGATTTGGATTGGAGAGATGTTCGCGAGCTCACTATAACCTTCAAAGAATATTGCACCTTAGCGACCGGTACATGAACTCTAATGTCTCCCAGACAGCAATGACGGAGGCCCCTAGGCCGGCAAGGGGCAGCGGAGGCAGCGCCCCCTTGGCCCGCGGCGGCTGCAGCCTCAGCCTGGGCGGGCCGGCGGCATGGCAGGGCGTATCAGGTGCGACGACCAGCAAGGTGGTGGCTGGCGGCGCTCTCTCGATAGGCGTCTCCGGTGCAGCGGCCCGAACTGGGCAGCGTGGTGGTGGCAGCGGACGGCGATGACGTGGTGGTGGCCATGGTGCCAGGAGTATTTTTTTAATTATTTTCAAAAATATTTGCTGAGTGCTGGTTTTGAGACTCGACAAAGTGTTTGCCTGAGTGTCCGACAGATAACGCTCTTTGTCGACTCCTTTTTTGTGGAGTGACATTGCCGAGTGTATTTGGGCCTTGGTTGAGTGATACTTGCACTGAATCCTGCAGTTGGATTGCGGTGGTGAAAAACACTTGACAAAGAGCACTTGGCACAAATTTACTCGGCAAAGCGCTCTTTGCTGAGTGTTTTTCATCACGCACTTGGAAAGGCTTTGTTGAGTGTTAAAATAAATCATGAAAAAACAAAAAAAAGAACAATTTTTTTTCATGTCGAGGAACCCCACTCGTTTATTACAAGTCACGGTATTTTTTTGCGCGCTACGCGGCAAAGTGCACCCACCAAGATTCGAACCCGGGACCTCCCCTTCACATGTAGAGTCCCATACCACTACACCTCATATTCATTCATGACTATGCTCCGTGTTCACTATTTTTATAATTTACCTCTTGTCGAGTGTTTTTTATCGGACACTTAACAAAGAGCATATTTACCGAGTGTAAAAAATAATACACACGGCAAATACCTTGTTTGTCGAGTGCCAGAAAAGAGACACTCGGTAAAGACATTGTCTGAAAATTCAAACTTATTTTTGGTTGACAAGATTGATTCAAATTGAAAAATATTGAACTATAAAGTTGTGTAACTTTGTATGATCTACAACTTTTATTTTGGTTATTTATTCATCCGACAAAGATATAGTAATATTGTTCACAAATCGTATACGTGTCACTTATAGTTCATGAAACTATATGAAATATATGGATTTGTTAACAAATCATAATGCACTAATGATCAAAATAAAAGTTATAGATATTTAGAAGTTCAACAACTTTGTAGTTGAAATTTTTTTTGATTTAAATTAATTTACTATTTTAAAATATAATTTAAATTTATCTTTGCCTAGTGGTAAAAGAAAAAACACTCATTAAACAAAGTCTTTGCCGAGTGTCATGAGAAAATACACTCAGCAAATACCCACACACTCGGCAAAGACCCACACACTCGGCAAATAGCCGATTTCTGATAGTGTCTGGACACCATCGTGTCGAGCTCCCGGAGATGGTCACCGGCCGTCAGTTGTTCCTGTCCGACCTGACCGGCCGGACGCCGAGCATGCAGTCGCTGCGAGCCGCCTCTTTGTTGTTCTGGACACCGCGGTCGCTGCCGTGCGATTGACCAAGGCATGGGGGTTCGCAGCGTCGGGCCGGCTACAACCTTCTTTCCTCGTGTTGCGCTCAAACCTGGCGCTCCTTTCCCTCGCCGCTGCTGTCAATGAGGGCTAAATGCCCGAAAATATGTTTCTAACACAGGTGGGAACTATCCTTCCTTATCTGATAGCCGTTGGCTCGATGGCAGCGCGACCACCCGGGTTCGATCCCTGGGATCGAACTCTGGTGTCGCACCGTGGTAAAAAAATCTCCTCACTCTTCCTAGGCCAAAGCATGAGGTAAAGACTCGTGCCGTAGCTCACAGCGGCCAGCTGAGTCCCTATATATGATTGGGGAGCGAGTTCGGGGATTTTCTCGGCCTGCGTGAGGGACTCTTCTCCTTAATGCAAAGCCATCGAGGGGGCTTCTTCCCCCGTCAGGTCGAGTTTTTTTTTTAAATTTGTGCTAACCAAGCCTACGTAGACATCATTATCCTAGTCAGCTTGTAATTATTGTATATAAACACCCTTGCTTGACAGCATACTAGGAGCTGTCACCCTTTGCTCTGCTTAAGTTCTGACAAAGGAAGTTGGTAGTTGGTTGGTAGAATGTTTCTATCTATTTCTTTAAGAACGTAGTCTGGAGGCATTACGCTGACCTACTCCAGCGTCGTTGGTCATTTATCAAACAAGATATCACTGACTATTTCAAATATACAAGGTGCAATTTGATCTGTTATGCAACCTCATAATTTTTTTTAAGATAATAGAAAGATTATATTAATTCCAGCTTTGGCTCTCAAAAAGAGTTACAGCCAATTACAGTCATCAAATAACTCGGCCATCATCAGACGTTTACAATTGTCTAAATGATAAAAGAAAAGTATATCACCACTACATTTTATTTTTTCAATGCAGACCGGCTCAATAATGATTAAAGCATCATCGAGGCGACTCCAGAGATAGATCCAGAATGGTTGACCCTGATTTCAGCATTACTCCACTATGGCAACGACAAAATTCACATGAGGGACTATATAAAATCGGTGATGAGAATTTTACCGACAAGTACATGCTCCATAATCATGTATCGGAAACCATGGATCAGATCACACATGACGGCGAGGAGAAATCACCCATGAGTGAATCAAGCTGTTGTCAGCTAGTATGGAGAACGCCAGTAGCCATTGTCGTACACATAGTAGGGAATAATGTCATCGTTGTCGAACACTTATTGCTATATTCTAATCACCGCTTCTGCAATAAAAAAGAGGTGAAGAAGAATGAACCGAGGAAGGCTCATCTTGCTGCCCCTGCTGGAGTAGTGATGGAAGGAACGACGACGATGCTAGAGTAGTGCCACCATCTCCACATGTAGGCCGGGGACGCCCCTTGATCTGCAGGAGATGGCCAGGGCATGACGATCCCCTGCAGTTACTTTGTTTTATGTTATTTTTTTTAGCAATACATCCCTTCCTTGTTGAAGTCTATTGCCTCCTCTTTTGAGTTGAACGTTGTTTCAACACGGGGATAAAAGATGGGCTGCCTCTTCCTTTTCTCAGATTCTCTAATTGCCTTTGATATTGCGCTCTCATTACCAGGTGCCATCCTTGCATCAGGGCCTTTTTTCCTCTCTTATCCTGCAAAGTTTAGTTGAAAAACTAAGCTACTCGTCTAATTTGTTTAATTATTAACTCAATATGGCATGAAAGCTTCTTCATGTTATCAGTGAAAATAACTCAATCAGAATGCAGGCTTATTTATTACTAGTCAAACAGTGGACCTTATCAATCTACTTCAAAAAAAAAAAAAAAGAACTGATGTACTAGTAACTGAAGAAACTACCTAAAAACAGAATGAGCAGCACCTTCTTATTTGAACTGTTCCACTACTCAGATAATGTACCTTATCAATTTTATTCATCAAAGAACTGATGTACTAGAAACTGAAGAAACGACCTAGGAACATAATGAGCAGCACCTTCTTCTCCGACGTGACATGGTGAGTATGACCTACCTTGTTTTATAAGTGGCAGAGCCGATGACCAGATTATTGTTCAGTGTTCACCATGTCCTGATGGAACTGCTCGTCCGGATGCCGCTTTATCACAGCAGTTGTTGATTTGTTCAGATGCAAGACATTGCTTAAGGATTCACAAACAGTCCCAACGGAGAACATACCTTGGATCTATGGCTGCTAGAGCTTGCATCGCCTGCTTCAGCATGCAATAGAACACAACGCCTGCCGCCCTGAAGCATCGTGCTCTCAACCATCTCCCGTTCCTCACTTCTCTCTGTTGCCTCACAAGCTTCGAGCAAAGCAACCATGGCTGCACCGCCGGCCATGGGTGCTGCTCCGAAGGATGGCCTCCTTCCCGTAGAGAGCAGAAGTGTTATTTCTCCCCTCAATTAAATGTGTCTGACAACCCACTTGAAGATGGCAGACCAAAACCACTACCAGAAAACATGCTTTCCACAGCGGATCATCTGCAGCGGTTGTGTTAGAACCGGTGTAGAAAGAATATCTGTAGCGGTTCAGACGGAAATCAGAGAAATATTTTCGCATCCTAGTGTTACGAACCGCTGCAAATACTATATACAGCGGTTAACGTTACGAACCGGTGCTGATGGCGCGAGCTCGGACCCGAAATTTTTCTTCGCTTCGACTTGCTCTATCTCACGTCCGCCGCACTCACACCGCACCCGACCCTATCTGCATCCCTCTGTCCTCTCCGCTACCGGCTCCTGCCGGCCACTGCGTGCCTCCTCCTCCTCACCGGCAGCAGAGTGCCTGCTCCCTCCCTCTCTCTCCGCTGCACTTCGTCAACTCCATTCAGATCCAGAGGTTCGCTCGGCGGCCCTCCTCTCCGGCATCTCCACAATGAGCGTCGCTGGCTCTCCCCATCGATTCTTCCCACTCGCCCAAATCGCCGTGCAGCCGCCGCCGCCTGCCGCACTGCGAGGTCCGCCCCCACTCTGGATTGGTTGGTCCGCTGCAGCAGTTCTTCGCAGAACCAGCCAAGGTCGACGTCGAGGAGTTCTCTGGTAAGGTTTTGATCGTGCATAATTGTATTTGCAGGTTAGCCTTGAACGATTGTCTCACTGCTAGGTGTTCTCGGCCATTCTACATAGCATCTTTTGTTGATTACCTCCTCCGTTTCAAATTATAAGTCGTTTTTGACTTTTAAAAACTGATGTTTGACCGTTCGTTCTATTTAAAATTTTTATGCAAATATAAAAATATATGTGATATACTTCAAGTGTATCTAATGATAAAACAAACTATAACAAAATAAATAATATTTGAATAAATTTTGTTGAATAAGACGGACGATCGAATATAACATCTTAAAATCCAGAATGACTTATAATTTGAAACAGAGGAAGTACCATTTAGTGATTGACAATAATAAGAGTCTACGACCAATTATCTCTGTATCAGAATAGTGTAGTACTTGTTTAAGTTTGTGATTCTAACATCTTCAGTTTGCTCCATTGTGTCTGAGTTAACTGTGATGGATCAATTAGCTATCTGTTGTAAGCAGTAATATTTATATTCCCTTATATTCTAGTACATGCTAGAGGAAGATTTCTTTTCTAAGCCTAACCTGCTGATTATTATTGTTTTGCTTTGATGGAAACTGTCTGCCTATCTGGCATAATATTAGATAGCCCAGTAGAACTCAATTATTTACCTGTAAACAAGATGAGACCAGAAATTCAGCTAGGCTTCAGATTAGCATTAGTTTTATATGATTGTTGTTGTTATTAGATTTATACCTGGCAATATGAATAGCTCAAGAAAATAGATTGTTCTTAGTTTTATTGTTGTTGTTCTTAGTATGACTGCACTAGTAGATTTGTCTAAAATCATTAATTTGAATTGTTGGTGTCAAACAAACTTTAAAAAAAATATCTTGTCTAAACATACTTCTAGTTGTATTGCTCTTTGTCTTAGTTTTGCAACACAACAATACATAAGGTGTGAGAAGAGCAAACTAAAGGTATAAGGATCTTTTTTTTTTAAAAACTATTATCAGCAGCGGTTCACAACTAGAACCGCTGCTGATACTCCCAATATCAGCAGCGGTTCTAGTGCTGAACTGCTGCTGATGCTCATGCATTTGCAGCGGTTCTAGAACCACTGCTGATAACCATGACTATCAGCAACGGGTAATCAGCAGCGGTTTTAAAACCGCTACTGATGACCCGTTTTGAACTGCTATTGATGAGCTATTTTCATTAATGAAAATTAGTTTGAACTATTCGTTTCCCGCGGGTGCCAAAACAATCCACGCTGGCATGTTTAACACCCTGACCAACCTCCCTTCCCATCCACGCTGGACTCCCGTTCATAATCTCCATGTACCCCAACGTGCTGACATCCGTCCCATAAGGGGCGGTAGCTCGCCTCCGCGCGAGAAATCCGGGCTGCTAAATGCCGGAGAAGCCTCGACACCGGCCGCTGTGCCTGGTGTCAAGCATGGGGCACTGAGGGTGTTCGACGAAATGCATGCATGGCAAAAGGTGATGATCAAGTACCTTGTAAAATGGTGTCCACAAAAGGGCATTAAGCAGTGTGTTGACGTTTATATTGTTTTATGCTTGACTACTTGGGCACTACAATGTACTGACTTCTGCAAGTCAGATCCTCCATGGTGTGTTTTATTACCACAGGCTGTGGCCGCTACCCCACCCTCAAACTCTGCTTTGAACCCTATTTCATCCTCCCAATAAGGGCAGTTACAATGCTACACGTAGGCAGTCTCATAGATCGTTTCATGCATTGGCATAAAGGATTTTTTATGATGTGGAAGAGAGAGAGAGGGTGGTGAGAGAAAGAGGTTGTTGTTTCGCATAGCAACTACCTCATGCGCTTAAATTTAGGAGTATGAGATGACTCTCACACCATTATACGGGTTCTAGTAGTCTTTTAATCTATAAATATTTTTTTATATCCATAAATTAAGGAGTCATATAATTAATAAAAGACAACTAATAAGATCATCCATTGTATAAGTCGTCTCATAACCCGTCTTAAGATTACGTGGCATGCATGAGACGACCTATGAGACAACACCATTGTACTTGCCCTAATCAGTCTAATAGGAATACCGACTTGAAAAATTTGTGTCTGATTGTACTATCGAGTTTGTCAACTATTGTTTGTACTCTGCTTTGAACTCCTGTTTTTTTTTTCACTACTATGCACAGACTTTATTTGTACATGACCTCCTACTGTACTATCGAGTTTGTCAACTATTGTAGCAAGGCGAACCAAAAAGAGTATGAGATTGATTTTGAAGGACGAAACACAGTTAAGCAGAAGATTTCTAATGCTTCCTTGGAAGAAAACTTGATGATCCTTACTACTGCTCAGATTTGATTCTTATGCTGATGGCCTCAAGCAGGACGTGCACTGCCCTAATATATAAAACCGTTGAAATGTCAGTTTCACGATCAGCTGTCAAGACACGAGACCGTTGAATGCTGATCAAGATGCTTGGTGTTAAGCTCCATGTGGTCCAGGCCATGTAATCTCCTATGGTAGGACTTGCTTGATCCGATTTACAGTTCAGAAACTTTTCTAGCGCTCAGTCTCCTTTATGGTAGTGCAGATAGAGGCCCTATATAATTGCTTTACTTCTACTTAATTGATTACTTAATGCATTAGTTGGAAGCATGTGTAGAGCAATGGTTTAAAGACTCACAAGTCATACAAATACGGCCCCAAAATCCCAGAAGCGGTCATGTGAATGACACTACCTGTTTCTCGGACAGCAAGCTTGTGTAACCGTTGCCCAGCTATATACCAAAATTGTCTAGGAAGAATTTGTAAGTTTAGCAGTGGCAAAAATAGTCTAATTGGACGGTAAGACTATTTGCAAGGAATATATATATTCTTATATAACCTGATGCTATTCTATACATATATATCAGTATGAAGATTGAACAATAGACTATAGTAAAATCTGACAGCCACGTATGAGCGTTCAGTTAATTATTGGCTAGTAATGAAAGTGTTCATGGTATACTAGAAGATCTCACCTCAGGCTGAACTTTGTTTCCGCCTATTATGCTCTGGTTTTCTGCCACATCAAATACGTTTTCTAATCGTTCCTTGCCTCTTTTGTCAGCCTCTTCAGATTGAAGTTCTTTTTCAGCGAGCGTCTGATATTTACCTTTTGCATCATTCAAACACAGGTCGTACGGAAAATCTTGTGGAGGGTTTAAGGAAGAATAAAAGATGGCAACGGGCTCGCTATCGGGCGGGCGCCCGTGGGCAATAACCCATTGGGCGCGGGTTCCGGCATCAAATCTCGCCAGTGGGTGTGGACACGGGCAGCACTTTGAACCCACGGGCATTTGCTTAACGGGCAGAGAAAAGGGTCGCCCAAATCTAATTGCTCGTTTGCCCGTTACTATATATTTCCAGATTAGGTTTTCACCTCAGTTCCTCCGAGCCTTAATCTCCCACCCTCCCACATACAGCCGCCGCCACTCTAGCACACCAGGACCAGGCGATCGTGGCAGGGTTGCCCGTCACTGGCTCTCCTCGGTCGGAGCCCCCATCCCTCGTCAACGTGGCCCGCAGCTCGAGCACCGACAGGAGCAGGGAGGCCACCCGCCGCCACCGCTCCCATCTTCGCATCGTTGCGCGTGGCAGGGAGTCCACCCGCCACTGCTGCCATCTTTGCGTCGGAGCGACATTTCAGGGAGGGCAGTCGCCACCGCCGTCGGCCACCCCCATCTTTGTGCCGTCACGCGTGGCAGGGAGGCGAAGGATAGGCGTGCGTTGGCGCCGGTGCGCCCGTTACGGTCTTAGATCTTGACTGCCGACGAGGCTACCACTGCCACTCAATCGTTCTCCCTTGCTGCTGCTGGGTTAAATGCCTCCCTCGTTGTGACTCCCCTCACCGCCGGACATCCTCGTCCTAGCCGCCGGACTTCTCGGCTCTGCGCACCGATGGCGACTGTCGCCCGCTTCAGCGCTCCCTGCCGCTGACGGGCAAACGGGCACGCCCGTGGGCATCTACGTGCCCGCGGGCACGGGTATGAGTAGTGTTTTGTACCCGTTGCGGGTGATGGGCGCGGGCACGAGCATGGGATTCTGGCTGCGGGCACTGGCGTGCGTGGTTAGTATCCGCGGGTGGCAGTAGTGACGTCGATGTACTCAGCTACACAGCTTGATGAGGGCACCACACGCTGCTTGAGATACTGCCAGCTCACCAAGCTGTCGCCAAGGAAGAACAACACATCGCTCATGATCTTGCTCATGTCGATGTCGGAGTCGCAATAGCCGATGAGGTGCATCAGGTATTGGAGGCTGACAACATGTGCTGATACTAGGTTGAATCCACTTCCTCCATCGTGCTATAGCGGCTCAGATTCTGCTGATCTTCCATGGGGGTGTGCACTGAATTATACCTCTCTAGCTTGGTGAGCTCCAAAATGTGCTTGGCGTAGTAAGCTTGGTGCAGGGTGATGCCGTCGTAGCCTGGTGCAGCTCAATGCCCAAGTAGAGGGACAAGAGGCCAAGATCACTCATCTGCAATATGGCCTTCAATTGCTCCTTGAATGCCTCCATGCCATGCTTCAAAGTACTGGTGATGATCAGGTCGTCAACATTTACACCTACCAGTCGCCTCATACCTGCTCTGCTGGATTCCCATCTTCGTGAATGTTTGGTCCATCTTGGCGTTCCAACCTCGTGGTGCTTGACGAGGCCATCCAGTGCCATGTGCAGCCTGAACACCTTCCCTTCTTGCAGTGACGAACGCAGCTTGTAAAACTTGGGTATTCCCAAGCTGGTCAACCTAGAAAAAAGCACAAACTCATATGTCCATAATATTGAATTAAAGCTTAAGTTATGACCACAGTATCTTTATAACATTGAATAACTGAATTAAAGGAGAAAAATTTCATAATACAAACTAATAAAGTATAATATTAAGTAAAATACAATTCTACTTTGCGCTTCTTCTTTATTGAAAGTGTTTGATAATATCGTTGTCTTTTAGTTGAAAAAAAAATCAAAGTCAATAAATGTAACAAGGCAATCATCCAAATATTGGTCTATCATTCTACTCGGGACGTTGACAACGTCGGAGCTCACGAAGGCCTTGGTGAGTCACTCACTGGCCACCGGCGCGCAATGCGCCTAGGGTTCGAGCGTTCAGTGTCGTCTCGAAGATTTTGAGGCTTCGGTGCGAAATATAAAACGGGGTCTTAAAATTTGACATTTCATATAACAAAAAAAAAATTATGTTGTCTCCAAACATTTATAGGGCTTCATTTTCTAAACTTTGAGATTATTTCACAACAAATATGTCAAGAACACCCTTAAGAAATATGTCAAACAAATTGGGATTGAGGACTGTTGGTTAAACAAAAGTCTTGGCCTTAGGGCTTAGTTTCTTAGCACAACAAAATATATATGAAAAAAAAGGAACGAAAGATGGATCGTATGCGTGCTTCTTGTGGAAAGGAAAGAAGATGGAACTTATGCCTGCTTGCGGGCTTCATTGCCCCAGCGACGAATGAAAGCTCTTAAAGTCATTGTGGCGTTGATCCAGTGGTCGATCTCAATTGGAAATTCGTTCCGCGCTGGTGATGCTGCAATATGTTGGCGATTCAGAAGAAGAGGAGGATGGAGGTCTAGATTTGCAGGCTCTTTATCTACTAGTCTTTGCTTCGTAGGCCTTGCTTGTTAGGCAGATTTGCTAATATATTTCTCATTTTCTCAAATGACACAAATACTCAACTATACCAAATAAATTTTCTTGCAAAGTTGTTGGGTATTCCCAGGAATACCCAAGCAACCAGCTGTGTCCGTCCATGCCTTCTTGCCTCACAACGATGAAACAGGGGTTGTTGCATGTATACTTCCTCCTTCAAGTCGTCATTTAGAAACATGAAACTGTACGTCCATATGACGATGCAGATGGACTTGATGCAAGCCACTTGCGCAAATGCATCATCGTAGTGGAACCCTTCCTGCTCGGCAAAGACACATATGACAAGTCGTGCCTTGTACTAGACTAGTTCCCCCGCTTTGTTCTTCTTCCAACTTAAACACCCTTTTGAGGGTGACTGGACAGTCTCCCATGTTTTGTCGTGTTCGATGGCGTCGATCTCCTATGGCATCGCTGTGCTCCACGCAACATCCCACTCTCCTTATGCAAAAGTGCATGGCTCTCTGATGTGCATTAGGTGCAGCTTGATGTCGATGTTCTGCTGCACGAAGCCTGGTATAGCTTAGTCCCCAAGCACATTGTCGGTATCGCATTGACGTGTCGTGATGCACAACATCTACCTGATTATCGCCGTTCTTTTGTGGCAACATGAACTCCGGTGTACGTGCGCTAGCCACTAAGAGCAAGTGAGGCAGGAAGTGGAGTATCTAGTGACGGTGCCCTTGGGGGGTGGAGAGGCAGGCAGTGGCATATGATCACCATCTCCCTCCACCTGCTGCAATTGGAATGCACTCGATGCTGAACTTGCTCGATGCTGATTGCTCGGCATCGTCAAGTGCCTTGCTCCAATTCCAACCGCACCCTTCATCGAACATGAAATCACATGTTGTGCGCACACATCGTGTTCCGGGATCAAGGATTCTGTATGCCTTGACACATTGCAGATAGCCAATGAAGACCTCCAGAGTGCTCTTGTCCTCGAGCTTGCCGACATGTTTCAGCTCCTTCACGAAAGCCAAGCAGCCGAATGTGCGCTTGCGCCCATGCCACGCCTCGTACGGTATCTTGCCAGAGAGCCTCTTGGT
Source organism: Eleusine indica (assembly GCA_030378355.1). Taxonomy (NCBI): domain Eukaryota; kingdom Viridiplantae; phylum Streptophyta; class Magnoliopsida; order Poales; family Poaceae; genus Eleusine; species Eleusine indica. The sequence continues at coordinate 57,640,178 of CM059494.1, forward strand.
TGGCAAGTGGTTGAGGATGTGCACTGTCGTCATGACTGCTACCACTATTTTGTTCCGACACTCAACAATGACACCCTAGAAAGCAGCAGATATACCTCTATGTTTCAAAAGCGCACTCGTGATTGCCACCACTATTTTGTTCTGGCACTCAACAACGTCGTTCAGTTGTGGTATCTATGACATGGAGAAGTGTCGCTGGATCTCCTCGTTGGCACAACGCATCGCTAACTTGGATGCCGTGAACTCACCCTCGTTGTGAGTGTGCACCACTAGCAGCTTCCGCCCACACTCATTCTCCATCGTGGCCGAGCACCACCCACATGAATCGAGTGGCATCGTCTACAAGAAGTAGGAAGTAGTGTCGGCTGGTGGTGGTTGCAAATTGATAACTTTGATGACCTTGAGATCGAGTGAATAGGACTTGAAGACTAGTGCTACTTAGTTATCTAATTAAGTTTTTGAATATATAGCTCTGGTCTCATATAAGTATCTTAGAGCTAGATATGAATATAACATAAAACCTTAATTATTATAGACATTTAACCTATTTTTGCTTGCCTCTGCGTTTCATTACATGCTGAGATTACCAACTAAATGAGTTCGCTCGAGCTCATATCAAGCCAAGCCGATCTAGCGTTATAGCTCATTTGAATTACAAGCTGAGTCGAGCTAGCTCAGTTCACTTCCAAGCTGGCTCGGCGTCCAGGCCTATAGGTCTTCGTGTGGACGAGCTCGAGCTGCTCCAGGGGCAGTACTCGGCTTGCTGAGGAAACAGATGGTAGTGTCGCTTGGTGAGGACATAGGTGTCACACAACTCGGGATGTAGGTGGGTACCCTAGTGGGTATTTGTGGGTCAAGCCTCTAATTTATTTGTTCTACTAGCTTGGTAAGCTTGACAAAAATTTTAGTTGACTTTAGGTAGTTTTGGGCTCACCCACAATTTTTGAAACGTGCATCCCTACCCACAACTGGTCGAGGTGGTCGAATCAGGGTAGATGGCGCACCATCTCTAGCGCTTCAAGATGAAGGTGCCTGAACCTCTTGTGCCGGTGTCAATGTAAGGATCAAAGGCATACCGAGGGGGGGGGGGGTGATCCATCTTCATCAACCCTTCAACTCCATCAAGCTCACCAAGCCTCCATGCTTGTGGTTATTGTCATCAATTACCAAAGCAACCATCATCAATCGGATTTGTAGTAGAGTATATGATGATTCCTGCATAAATAACACTTGTGTAGATATTAACCATATTTTCATAGTTGTGATTAATCATCAAAACATTCATACCTTGGGGATCCAACATCAATGGTCATGAAGCTTACAATGAAGCCATGTCATCGTGATGAGTGGCGAGGCATATGGGCCGAGAAATCTCCATCTTTAGCATGTACAACTGGTTTGGGGTGCAGACCAACTTTGCGATATCGTGCCACTACCAGTCCCAGATCCAGAAGACCCCGTGGTCTATCTCCATGTGCACCGCCCTCGTTGAGTTGCCCGTGTCTGACGATGGAGTTGTGGAGCATTGAGATGTAGTAGAAGCCATGAAGCACTTTGTGCTTGCCGATCTTTGCAGAGAAGACCGTGGTTCCTTGGAGATTTATGCGCATGCAGAGAATATATATAAATGGAGTGGAGAAATAGAGCAAGATCTGTAAAATAACATTCTGACCAATGGGAGAGCACCAAACGGACTCCCCTCAGATCAATGACATGGTTGCACAGGATTCCTTCGGAGAACGCCGACCTAAATCAGAAGAGGACCCACCTGTCAGACACCTCAAGAAAGCACAGGACCAACAGGCCCAACTCTTGGTCGGGCGACCGGGCCCTCTGGTCGGCTGACCGGGTCTTGAGGCCTTTTTGGCTGGGCTTCCATGTGTCGCTCCCTCAGCCCTCTGCCAACGTTGGTGCCCGAAGGTTTCATGGCGGTTACTCCTGGAAATCGACCTTTGTACACTATAAAAGGAGAGGAGGACCTCCCACTTCAACACACACCAAGAAGAATCCATTCTCTAGCATGACACTTAGTCTTCAAGTCCTAGTGGAGTTTAGGATAGAGGAAAGCTGACTAGAGGTCCTTGATCTAGTCTTGGAGTCTTAGGTATAGTTCCACACTATCCCTCTCTAGTAAGACTTATTCCTTTTATTAATATATTTATCTTCTTTACTCTTATGCTTTGTCTTTATACTAGTGTGATAATCATATGCCTTTTATATGGTTGTTGCCTAGTCATGTTTGGTTGCTTTATGCTTCACATACTCATACTAGTTAGTCTATCTTTTTGCACTCGTTCAATGGATATTGTGGTTAGACATGCTTTAGTCCGTAACTTGTTAATCCGTAGGGTTAATGTTATGTGTGCTATAGTCTTTAGCTTGATGATCCGTAGGGTCGAAGTTATGCTTGTCTTAGCCCTTGACTTGTTGATCCGTAGGGTCGAAGTTATGCATTCTCAAGTACTTGACTCGTTGATCCGTCGGGTTAGAGTTAAGTATATTCTTGCTCTCGACTTGTTGGTCCGAAGGGCCAAAGTCCCATGGGAATCGAGAGTATTATTTAGCTATGTAAGCATGGTGCTTAGGTTGGTAAATATCTTTGAGTGCTTGGTTGCCCCACGAACATGAATAGGTGTGGCAGTAAGGACTTAATTTCCTTTTGTCATGTGTCCTGGTATAGGATTGCCAGTAGGTGGTGTTAGCCCTGCTATGCTTATTAGTCCTCCTTGTCTCAGCTTGGCATAGGACTTTGGCTTGTATGTGTTGCATGTATCTAACCTATAGACAGGAGTATAGAAGTACATAGGGACCCAACTTAACTCTTCCTGACCCACTTAACCTAGACTTTATACTAATGTTAGATAGGATTGTTTTGTGTGTCACTAACCCTCTATATATTATTATTCTTATCCCTATCTATGAATTTGGTATATTATTAGTTATATGGTTATGAACATGCTATCTCTTGACCGCCGCCTTCCCTTGGGAGAACTATAAATGACAGCCATTGGAGTAATCTAGTGGTGAAATGCTACAATAGGATGTCCGTGCGCTTGCGGATACAACTTGCCCATACTTACCATCTGTTGAGTTCTACCAACAAGTAGTTCTGGCGCCTTGCCCAAGTCTATTTATTTGGTGTGACTTAGCAGATGTCAACAAGCATTTCTGGCGCCGTTGCTAGGGATAGTAATATTTCTGGTGCAACATAAGAAATGTCAACAGCCGACCTCCTTGATCAGGCGCTGGATGGCTAGCAAATACCCGTGACGACGTCTCCGCTTAGGTGACCGGGACACACGGTGATGGGGGCTCCTCGAGCCTCAAACGACATTGAAGATATCCTGATCCCTAGAGTCTCCACTGCCAACGATGTTGTGGTTCATGTGGGCGTGCGGCATGCCTCCTCTACCGCTGCTAGTGAGCTCATCGTAAGCCATTTTTGGTGTACACTTGGTACTATGGAGCGAATATAAAATATTGAAGCAACTCTTGATCAATAATGTAAAGTTTTATCTTTGCATCGGGATGAGCAAAGGTTCAGCTTGGGGGAGTTAGTTGATGGTTGTTAACTACCATTTCTGACCATCAATATTACTCAAAATAAAGTTAGATTCAACATTCTCACCATGCATGTTAGTTAGAATCAATAAAGTTCCATTTGTACTTGGAGAAATGCTCACATGCTGGAGATACAACGAAAGAAAGGAGGAAACACACCTATGTGGCAAAGAAACACAACTTCCACCAATCAGAGTTCGCCAACAAGGATTCCTATGGATCAAATGGCCTACCTGTGGCACCTAACCGACATACAGAAGGACTAAGTCGTGGAGGAGTCAATGGGTTCCACCTACTAGTGTGCCCGAAGATCCGCGGAGCCACTGGGCCCCACCCCTATTCGGTCAAACAGGCCCGTTCGGCCGAACATAGAGTAGGGCCTAGTGGGGCCTAGCTTACTTTAGTGGTTTCCCACCAAGTCTCCAAAGGCGGTTATCCCCCTTAGGGTGGGAGTTACCGACCTCAGAATCGCCTTTGGACCCCTATAAATAGAAGGATGTGGCTTCACTCCTCAACACACACTTAGAAGCATCACTCTCTTTGTATTTCGAGTTTCTCTCTAATTTTAGTGGAGTTAGTCTTAGAATACAGTCTTCTTCAATTCCCAAGTCATCCTTGAAGTTGTGGTATGACTCTTGTATCTTTCTCCTTTTATAAGACTTTGTTCTATCTAATATATTTAGTCATTCTATATAGTTATGCTTGGGTGATGTATTTCTTATTTGATTATATGATCCATTCATGTATGTGGTTATGCTTGTATGCTAGTAGTATAGTTATATTATACTACCATGTTAGACATAGGCCCTTATTATAGTCTTTATTTATATTGTTATAACGATGCATGACTAATGTTTGACTTAGATCATTTCCACGTGTTTAGTGTTCATTTCAATGTGTTTACTCCTTTTCTGATCCATCGCTAGGGGATTATGAGTATTGCTCTAGAGTAGATCAATAGAATGCATTATTTGTCGTGTACCCCACGGATTGCTTCGGGGTAGGCAGTAGGTGGTGACAGTCTTATTTGTCCTTTGAAATCCCTCACGTTCGGCTATGCAATAGGCTCTTGGACGGAATCATACTGTGGATGTAGGGCAAAAAGGCGAGAATCGGCTGGAGATTAGCGAAGCTCAACGGCCAAAGGAAATAAAATGGCCCCGATAGATTTTTTTTATTTTTTCTATTTTCAGTTCAGAATTTGTTTAGAAATAGATCGAGTCGGTTTTGAGAGTCCTGACCGAATCGGGTCAGAACCCCTTGCATGGGGTTATAAATATGTAATAGGGTCTGTATAAAAAAAAGAAACAACTTTGTTCAATACAATTTGGCGCATCGCCAACCTTTCCTACTCGACGAAATCCTCGTCTCGCATGGGCTGTATCGACTCCGATCTCGGCGAGAGACTTGGATTAGTCAACCTCGGTAATTTTATCAATCTCAACTAGAACTTTCTCATTTGTTTGATATTCTAGTTGTTATTGTTAGGATTGCTAGTTATCCGGTAATTAGATTTTTATTATGCTTATTCTATCGACTTTCAATTGCAATACTGTTTTGGCTGAGCCCAATCTATTGCAATTTTTAGGAGGTTTTATGAGTGTAGTTTAGATCTTTTACTCGAGTCACTCTATTGATTTTATCTATAAATAGCTTGAATCTAGCTCTATTAACCGTGTTTGAATACTATCTCGATTAGGTTTTATCTGTCGGCAAGGTTGTATCAGTGTTGATCTCTTGCTGGGTTGATAAGGCTAGATTCGAGTCGTTTATAGGTAGAGTCTATAGAGTTCTATCGAGACGTTTAGCCGATAGATTATCACGGTTCGATCGACTTTTGGTTTATGATTGATTTCTTACATATTTTATTAGTCGATTGCCCCCTTATTGAAATAAGTTAGATCTGTGATTGAAGGCATCTTTACAATACCAGCTATCAGATCTATCGACTTAGCACCTATCAACAGGCAGAGTTCTATGCATGATTATTGTACTTCCATCGACTCTTGCCTATCGACTTCACTTCAACAACAGAGCATGTTTTAGCATATCTATCATAAGTCCATCGACTCTGTTCTTTTAGTTCGATTCCTATCGGCATCATTTATACTTTATTTTATAATAATTTATTGAGTTGCCGATAAGTCAATATCAGCCGATTAGTTTATTTTAATATTATTTGCTGTTTATAGCCATCGGCTGGTTTTCACTAATAGTGATCATCGGCTTTCTTTATTGACCTGTCCTGCACCGGTGACTCGTGGAATCTGAACGTTTGTTTTCTTTGTTGATTTGTAGGAAAAATCGACTGGCACGCCCTGGTTTCCGTATTGAGCCTGCACTGGAGCTAAGCAGATCTCCCAGGTCACACGTGTGATTTTCGCGTCAACAATTTCTTATGTATCTATATAGTAGTATATAATGTAAAGTATGTAACTATATAAAAGCAACATAGTAACTTAGCTCTTTCTTTGTCCTTCTTTACTAGACTAGTCTTTAATTATCTAGAGTATGCTATCTGTGTTTCCACTACCCATGATTATCTTTATCCTTACCTCTGTGAGTATTGTCTTATAATCTATTTTGCAACACTAGAACATGGTAATTGTCTTGATCCTCCCATCTTTTTTGGGATAAAATAAATACGACACGCTGAATATTTTTGGGTGAAATGCTACAATGTTAAAAATACCAACAATACATAGATGCATTCATTTTTTCTCTAGATCGTTCGTATAGGGCTTGTTTATGTAAATTTCGCAAATTGCTGGCTGTGTCCGATAGTTGCGAATAACAACGTCTCTCATTAGCTGCCCTCACCCTTTTCCTGCTGGAGGAGGGATCCGTAGTATAGGCGTCATCCAGTTTCAGGTCAGCACCATGAACCGAATTTTCGCCTGTTGTCATAGTCTGTTTAAAAGTACACGACATGTCGCTCCTATGAATCAACTTTCTCCCTCGCTATTACTATTGTCTTTGTCAATTATGACCTGGGAAAGGGGGCTGCACAACGTGAACCTTCCTGCGCAATTAACAGTTACTGCAGTAGCATAACCTAGTCATAAACAAACATGAGATTAAAAACGAAATTTAAGACAAGGGTGTTACCTTGCTGCTGTGGAATCTGAGGAGTTGTATTCTCTTTATCAGCATTCTTATTCTGAATTTTTCTTCATTGTCTGTAGTTGTGCTGGTAATCTCTCGCTTTCTTTCGTTTTGTGGATTCTTCTGCGAGGTGAATAACAAATGGTGTCATTAGGTCCTCATTTGAATTTTACCGCAAACAAAATAACAGATCTTACCATCTGCGGGGAGTGTGATTTGTGAAAGGATGTTGCACAACGTGGTCCTATCTGTGGAATTAACTGGCACACCTAAAGGATACCATGTCCATAAAAAAGTGAGGAAAGATCGAGATTATTAGCTTCAGATTACTAATGCAGGCTCAATCATACATTGTTTCAATGGCTGTTGTGGAGTTCCATTCTCTTTACCAACGCTCGTGGCCTGGATATTTTTGTGTTGTCTATAGCCACGCACATAATCTCGAGCAATGACTGTGGATGCTGTCAGAATAAAGAGTTCATCGTCAACAACAACAGCACCATAGAGTTATGTGTGTCAGCAACTCAAAAATATTGAACGATCAAAGAAAGTATATAAAACCTGGGGTTTCTGTCATGAAAACTGTTCCATTCTTCTTGCGTTGTCTGTAAATACTCATACACTCTCGCGCTTTTTTGCTCATTGCTTCCTCTGCGTGATCTACATCTGGAGCCAGTTTCTTGTTAACAGAAGCATAACACCGATCATCGTTGCCTGCCCACAATTGAGAATCATTGCAGTCTTAGTTCTAGTTTTGATGATGCACATGACAGGTTAAAAGAAATATGAGAGCGGAAAGTTCAGAACCAGAACCTGAATAGATCAATCCACCTCCAGCATTTGTGATCTGCACGTTTCTTCTGATCCCTTTACTCTCACCATCTGACACACCTTGGGATCAAAACATATAAAAGATTAATTAGGTTGATGAAACAACCGGGGATCAATAGAGACGCACCTTAACAAAATCACACCTCTTCCTCGAGAAGGTTCTAAATTTGTTATATCAGTAAAAGGACTGCGCTGTGGATCAGACGGTTGCTCCTTGGAATCACGAGGGAGTTACATTGTCAGATCACCTAGGAAAGGACCACTGTCTATACCCTCTAACATTGAAGTAATCAGTCAAAGTATAGCTTAGCGTGTCTAACGACTCAAGCATATGGGAGATGGTGGCATAATGTGAAAGCGAGGGAGAGGGCGATGAGGAGATTGGCGCCGGCATCCTCGACGGCGTCTGTACGCTTCCATTGGACGGAAGTGATTCATGCTGTCAGGCGTCGTCAGGAACTCATCCGCAAGGATGAAGAGTTCAAAAAGAAAGAGGATCTTAGGATCCAAGAAGCGAGAGAAGTGTCGGCCATCTTCGGTCCGGCGTGGCGAAGCAAGATTGTCGAGGATGATACTCTATGCGGAAGCACTAGAGGCCGGCTACACGAGGGAGGAACTTCAGGGCATCCTACAGCCATCCTCTGGCACCTTGGAAGCCAATGTTTCACCCCCTCAGCAGCCGTCGAAATGGAAGCAGACACCATGGGCGGGGCCACGGCCAAAGCCTTGCGTGTCTCCTGCGCGGACATTTGGTGACTTCCTGCCCGAGAATCTTCATGCCACCGCCAGAGACGATGAGGCAGCGTGTCCGACGGCGCAACCACGATCATCGCGCCCAGATCCAGATTCTTCGCTCCATTCGAATTCGAATCCATCTGGGCCGCGTCCACGACCCAGAAGGCCCAGACCAGGTAAACGAGTCCATGCTATGTCTCCCCAACCTCTTTCGCGTTCCATTCTACGCAGCCGCCGCTTCCCCCACAACTCGCGACCCCCTCGGCGATCTTACGCCCAGGTGGTAATGGCTGGCGGTGGATCGGGATCCGGCAAGGATGAAAGGGGCAGGGAACGTGAAGATCAATATTACAACCGCGGCAGATCCAACCTCCGGACTTTCTACCGCCCTGGACGCGATCGCGGTCGCGGTCGCGGTGATGGGCGAGGTTTCTCGGGTGCCGGGGGACGTGGTGAGGCAGGCAATGGTGCGCGCCGTGGACAGGGAGGAGGCACCTCAGGGGGTGGCCAAGGTTCTGGCCATGGCCAGAATGGTGGTCGCGGCGATGATGGTCGCCGTGGCCGGGGCGGCCGCAGTCGAGGAGATGATGGTGGCCATGGTCTTGCTGGACGGCAGGGTCGAGGAGGCCGCGGTGGTTTTGATCGGCGAGAGGATGCTGATGTTCAAGCTGACGAACTCAAGAAGAAGGGGCCAGCTGATAATTCCAGTGATCAATCCAATGCTGATAAGGGGAAGAAACAAAAGGAAGACCTGCGTTGCGAGGTGTGCGAGGCGGAACACCTTACCACCGAGTGCCCTATCTACCTTGGGCCAAAGCCGTCTGCCATTTTCTGTGGTTTCGCCAGGGATTTTCCCATGGAAGGTCCTGCAGGCAAGGCGCCAAAGAAAGAGAGTGCCACGACACACATTACTGTTAAGCAAGGTGACATTACGACAGATGTGATCAAGGCTGAGCTAGAGCGACTTATTCCAATTAAATGGTCTTGGGTGGTACAGCAGCATTGCGACGGCTTCCTAGTTCCTTTCCCAAGCAAGGTAGAATTGCAAAGGATGGTGGCTATGAAGTTTGTGCACACTGCCGATAGAGATGCAATTATGATTTTCTAGGAGTGGAACAACAATATTGAGCCACGTCACTTCCTAGAAAAGGTGTGGATCAATGTCTATGGTGTTCCGTATGAAATCAGATCCTACCTTCCGGCTATTGGAACTATCTTGGGAGCCACTCTCAAAGTGGATATGAAGTACATGAGAAAGATGGGAGTGGTCAGAATTCTTGTAGGAGTCATGAATGTTGGCAACATTCCGGATACTACGGATATTGTTGTTGGTGAAGGTATCTACGACATCTTCTTCAAAGTGGATAAAATTTGCAAGGATGGTGTCTGGACTGATTTCAAGAACGAGGGAAACAACAAGGAGGATGACGACCTCTTTGATGACCTAGGCCCAGATCAGGAGACGAATAAGCGTGCTTTGTAAGATACTGAGATGGCAGAAGAAGCCAACAAAAATCAAGAAGATGCTCAATGCGATGCTAGCAATGAGCATAAGAACAAGGCAATGGAAGAGCAACTTAGACAGATGGTCCAAGAGACCATTGATAAGGCCGCTTTCTCCATCATTGATGAGATCACCGCCAAGTTCGCAGTAGAGGACGATGCGTTGCTTGATGGCAGCCTTTCTGATGTCTCTGGAGATTCGTCCTTTCTTTTGCAGGGGCCTGAGAACATAGACCCGAAGGTAGTGACCCAGCACTTGGCATCAGGGGCTCACATGACAAGCCTAACCGTTGAGGGAGATATGCATACTGTATGACGGCCTTCGTCTTCGCCTACAGCTGAGGTCATGTTGGGCGGAGACACTGTGGTCTCGCCAACTCCGAAGGCTGCTGCCCTAGTAGCTTCCATGGTTGGGGATACCGTGGCCACACCGACGGGGTCCACATAGGTCGACTTCAACTCGGCCATGCTGGAGGATGCTACGGTCGAGGAAGTCATGGCCTTTTCCGGATGTAACCCCTCTGGAGACCGTGATAGCTTCGTAGGAGGATGCTCAATCCGAGCGACCATCTGACTCTGCCCATGAGGGAGTGTGGACTAACGAGGCACCTCCACATGCTTCACTGGAAGTTTCGACGACGGAGGAGCCGTCTGAGTCGGCTACGGCTATGCGCCAATTAATGGAGGAAGTCGTGGTGACTGGATTTTCCGCCCGCCACGGTGGGTGATACTATTGCCACGCTGCACGTTGTGGTCGACACCACAGGCACAATTGTTCCGCAGCCAATGCTGGCACCTATGGATCTTGGCACGCTGCTGACTGATCTTCTTCAGAAGGCGGCTATCAATGATGCTTCCCACCGTGCACCTCTCCACTTCCGCACATGTCTTCCGCACCGGGGAAGATTCTTAGGATGACGATCCTCGAGTCCCAGGAGGAGGACACTACCACTCATCTGAATAGTGGTGAGCCTGTTAATTTTGATTTCCATTCATTTCCACGACGTGTGCTGTAGGAGGTATGCAATAAAGTGGGTGTTCGAGCAAACACCACTAACAAGATCATGGCGACTTCCCTCCATGGTCTTGCTACCACCAATGGAGGAGTTCTCTCTCAAGTTATGGATGCAATGGACAAAAAGGATACTTTGTTTACTGTTCCAGGGCCAGCAGGAGATTGACACCACGACCTAAGGGAAAAGGGTGATGAGGATATGATGCTGAAAGCTCAAAAATTGACTGCCAGGGGCAACATGGAAGAAGGTACCTCCTTTACTTCCCTACCTTCCAAGCAACTTAGAGCCGAGATTAAAAATATGGGGGTTTCCCTTGGTAGAAATGAGAGCGAGATTTCTCATTTTGTTGTCTCTCTTAAGAATATCGAGGTAGATAGATTATTCCTTTCCGCGTCTAAATATTCTAAAATTTCTTCACCGGTCGCTTTAGATAATACTACTGATTTAGAGGGGGGTGAAGAAGATCTAGACCTATGTCTTAGTCATGTTTGCTGTGAGCTAAATAAGGATTTTGATTATGAGCCAGCTGATCACATACTCTACAATCTAACGGCTGTCAGAAGGTCCAAGAAGGCAAAAAGTTGCCTGATAAAAGAAAAGATTTCTCATCTTCTTAAAAAGCCCAAAACTCCTTCTAAAATAGTTTTTAATGAAAGGCGTTTTCTGCAATACCAGAGGTCTCAGTGACTTGGGTAAACATAACATAATTAATGCTTTAGTCAAAGAACAACGTTTGGACTTTCTTGCTCTAATTGAGTTTGGTGGTAACCACTTCTCTAATTCTTTTCTTAAACACCTAGCTGCAGGGCAAGAATTCCTCTGGCACACTATGCCCCCCATAGGGCGATCTGGAGGTATGATCCTCGGGGTAAACTTGTCTACCTTTGATGTGGGGGCCATAGATGAAGGGGATTTTTACTCTAAATTCCTCCTTCGAAACACGGAAGATGGCTTCACATGGGCTCTATATGTTGTTTACGGACCTGCCCTGGACAAATATAAGACTTAGTTTCTGACTGAGCTAGCTCATATTTGTAGTAAGGAAACCCATCCAATGCTCATAGGAGGGGATTTCAACATCATGAGATATCCTGAGGATAAAAATCAAGGAAACTTCACCACCAAATGGCCACGTTTCTTTAATTCCGTCCTAGATACTCTAGAGCTCCGAGAGATTGAGATGACTAGCCGTTAGTTCACATGGTGCAATGATTTAGACCCACCAACATTTGAAAAACTTGATCGAGTGTTCTCAAACATAGATTGGGAAAACAAGTATCCTAAAGTCGCAGTAAATGCCCTAGATCGTGGCAAGTCCAATCACACCCCACTGTTACTCAACACAGGAACGGGAGATACATGGGGTCAGCATCAATTCAAATTTGAATTGGGATGGCTGATACGGGCTGGATTCTTTGACATGGTAGCACGCTTTTGGGGAGAAAATCATGGCGGTAATACTGCAATAGAAATCCGGCCAAACAAAATTAGGGCCCTACGCCAATATTTACGCGGGTGGGCAAAAAACACTGCCGGATCCCTTAAGAAAGAAAAAAGCAGCTATCCATACTGATTGCTGAGCTTAACAAAAAGGCATAAAGCAATTCTTTAATGCCTAATGAGATAGCTCTCAAACACTATCTTAATGATAGACTTTCTCACATGCTACGTGAGGAAGAAATTAAATTGTATCAAAGGGCGAAGGTGGGAGACCTCCTAGATAGAGACAATAAGACTCAATATTTTCACCATGTTGCCAATGGAAGACACAGAAAAACAAGAATCTATTATTTAGAAACCGAGAATGGGACCATAGTAGGGGATGCCAACCTTAAGCGGTATATCACGAGTTACTATAAAGATTTATTTGGAAAACCAGAGAGTAATACTATAACTCTAGACGAGACCTTGACCTCAGACATACCGCAGGTCCAACCCAAGGAGAATCAACTCCTAACTGCTCGCTTTGATATTGAGGAGGTTAAAAAGGCCATTTTCCAAATAGAGCATAATAAATCTCCAGGCCCTGATGGATTCCCTACTAAATTCTATCAGGTTTTCTGGGAAGTCATCAAGCAGGACTTGATGGCACTATTTCATGACTTTCATGATTCAAAGCTATCAGTTTATAGTATAAATTTCGGTATTATCACTCTGCTACCAAAAAAGGGGGATGCAACAAGAATTCAAGAGTACCACCATATATGCCTATTAAATGTCATCTTTAAAATTCTAACCAAGGTGCCTACGAATAGAATAGGGAGGGTAACAGACAATATAGTCCAGCAGTCCCAAACTGCTTTTATGACTAGCTGACATATTATGGAGGGTGTAGTGATACTGTTGATGCGAAAAATAGCAGTCGATCCTGCACGTGCAAGTACGAGGCCTGGAAGATCTGCTTAGCTCCAGTGCAGGTCCGATGGCGCGCTATAGACGGTGCGCGGCGTGCCAGTCAGTTTGACCATTCAACTGACAAGGTGCGTGCCTGCAAGTCGATCAATGATAGCTTCCGGGCACAGAGTCGATGCATACACAGAGTCGATGAAAGCACAAAGTCCATGCAGACTAAGTACATTATTAAGCATCGGCTTTATCTTAATAATACAAAGCATTGATCTAGAGCCGATGGACCAATAGTTGATGAACCAGAGCCGATAAAAGAATAAAACATGTGAATATCTATCGGCTGCTGCTAGTAACCAGATAATTCATTGGCTAAACACTCCGACGATACCCTAAACAGACCCTCGTGATAGGATCATTCTTGCTTGGTTGTCCAACTAGAAGATCGGACTTAACCGAGACAATTCTAGATATTCCAGAAGATCAGTCTGAACCGAGACAGTTCTTGAAATGAACGAATGCCCACACAATACTAGATCTAATCACTAAGATCTATTCAGAGGTGACTCGAATAAACAGATCTCACTAGAATTGCATCAATAGAGTTAACTACGATAGATCGGTTTTCCCGAGACAGTATGCAGCTAATCCTAGTAAGACAACCTAGAAAGATCTAGTATACCGGATAACTAGCAACCACGATGAACTAGCCAGAATATCGGTCTGCGCCGAGGAAACCCTGGGCAAGTCGCCGCGATCATCGGGGTGGCGAGTCCTCCGCCATGTCACCGAGGTCGAACTAGTCGATACAGCCTGCTTCATGACGACGAACCCACCGGGATGACGAGTTCTGCATCTATTACGTAGAGCCCGCTCTAGATGAAGAACCTGTCGGGGTATACCTGTTTCCAGGGTTGGCGATACGCCGAAGTTGTATATTGATTGATTGATTATTTTACAATATGCTGCAACCCCTTTATATTTATAGGGCGTCGATGTTTCGTACAGAGATAATTGTAAACCAACATATGACCCTAATTACATAATATTTTATTCAGCCCAGCGCACTTCCCATGGACGTACACGCATGAAGTCTTCAATTGCACCAGCTATAGAAGTGTTGGTCTATGCATGGCAAGATATCCTCTTGTACCTGTGTACGCACAAGTAGCTTTATCTCTTAGCATCCTTCGGTAGCACGCACACATCAAAATGATGCTTCCTAAAAACCATGTATGGCAAGTCCGTGTTTCACTTTCCTTAAAATAATTAGCAAACCATCACTATAGAAAAATTAATCTTTGCCGTGTGCCTGAAATTTTGCCGTGTGTTTTGTTTCGGATACACGGCAAAGATAGTATTTGCCGTGTGCTAAATTAAAACACACGGTAAAATCTTTGTCATATGTAAAAAAAGATTGGCACACGAGTTCATGTTTGCTGTGTGTTTTTTTTTATGCACGGCAAACACCCTCTTTACCGAGTGTTTTTTCCCTACACTCGGCAAAGTACAAATTCAAATTATATTTAAAACTATAAATTAAGTCAAATCAAAAAATTTTGAACTACAAAGTTGTATAACTTTTGAAGATTTATAACTTTTATTTTGATCATTTATTCATTACTCAATGCAATCCAAAACATTATTCACAAAATCTAATAGTCTTATATAGTTTTATGAAACATTCGATGAGACATATAAGATTCATGAACAATGTTATTACCACTTTGTCAAATGAACAAATAACCAAAACAAAAGTTGTAGATCTTAATAAGTTATATAACTTTCTAGTTTAATACTTTTTTGTTTGAAATAATTTAGTCAATAAAAAATATGTTAGAAAATATATAAATAGGTCTTTGCCGTGAGCCCCATATAAGGTAGACGGCAAACATGGTCTTTGCTGTGTGCCATATATAAGGCACACGACAAAGATGGTCTTTACTGTGTGCCCGATATAAAGCACACGGCAAAGAGGTAAAATATAAAAAGAGCGAACACGGAGTGTAGTCACAAATCAATATGTGGTGCAGTGGTAGGGGGCTCTACGTGCGAAGGTGAGGTCCCGGATTCGAATCTTGGCGGGCACACTTTGCCGCGTAGCGCGTGAAAAAATGCCGCAACTTACGGCAGGACGGGCGGGTGGGGTTCTTGAGCGCCCAAAAATTTTTTTTGTTTTTTTTTTAAGATTGTTTTTCTAGATTTATATTTTACCGAGTGCCGTCTTTGCCGAGCGTATTTTGACACACGGCAAAGGCTTTGCCGTGTGCCCGATGGAAGACACACGGCAAAGTCAGCTTTGCCGACAGATATTTTGTTGTGCGCGCTTTGTCGTGTGCAACCCATGGCAAAATCTTTGCCGTGGATTTTTCGGAATTTGCTGTGTACATTGGACACACGGCGAACCACAACTTTCCCGTAGTGCATCCTCTGAACTCACGTATGTGGCTTTCCTTTCAAAGACATGCATATCTTCATCTCATATGTGTGCAACCCGATGCAAGAATCCAGGTAAACCGTCTCCATCTTTCCTTGACCACACATTTGCACGTAACATACCAATAGCCAAAGTCAACAGACGTGTCAAAACCTTAATCACAGACAATTTCCTTTGGCAATACAAAGCATGTCTTCCCTTGTTCTTGCTGAACCTTCCTTTATACTCAACGTGCAATGATATAATATAATAATCTGGCCACTTGATCAGAATTAAGGACCTCATGTAGCCATTTCTTTCTTTAATCTTCTAGGCCAAGCTTCTTCATGCCAATCATTCCAAACAAATGACCAACTCGGCTTAATCAATTATTTAACCATCAGATCAAGCTAGAATTAGCCATCATTATCCAATTTGGCAATCAACACGTGCTCCATTTTTTATAGGCAGTAAACAATGACGGTCATGCCAAATTTCGGTGTCAACAGATACTACACAAGACAATTCATGATTGACATAGGAAGTGGAAAAATGGAGTGATTCTAAAACTCGATTTTGAAAAGGCCTACAATAAGGTCAAATGGTCTTTCCTCCAACAAACCTTGAGAATGAAAGGCTTTTCTAAAAAATGGTGTGATTGGATACACAGTTTTGTATCCGGTGGCCATGTGGGTATAAAAATTAACGACGTGATCAAACCTTTCTTTCAGACCCATAAAGGGCTCAGACAGGGAGATTCCCTATCACCAATGTTGTTTAACCAGGTGGCAGATATGCTTGCAATTCTCATAGCGCGAGCAAAAGTGGATGGCTAGATAACAGGGGTCCTCCCAGACCTAGTAGAAGATGGGTTGTCTATTCTCCAATATGCCGATGACACCATCATCTTCATGAACCATGATATACGCAAAGCAAATAATATGAAGCTTTTATTAAGCGTCTTTGAACAACTATCAGGCCTTAAAATTAACTTTGAAAAATGTGAACTCTTTTGCTTTGGAGAAGCAAAGAGTCATGAGGAACAATACATGAATACTTTTGGTTGTAAATTGGGCAAACTACCATTCAAGTACTTGGGTATTCCTATGATCCACAGGAGACTCAGGAACAGTGAATGGAATCATGTCATCAAGAGGTTTCAGAGAAAACTTAATAAGTGGAAAGGTAAACTAATGTCGGCTGGCGGTCAGCTTATTCTAGTAAATGCCATGCTTAGCAACCTTCTAGTTTTTATGATGTCCTTCTTTGAGATTCCGGAAGGAGTTCTTAAGAAATTAAACACCATCCGCTCCAAGGAAGGACATAAAAAGAAGTACCACCTTACAAAAGCGGAAATCCTATGCCAGCCCAAAGATCAAGGGGGACTTGGAATAATCAATCTTCGAACAAAGAACATATGCCTACTTAGTAAATGGCTTTTTAGGCTACTTAATGAGGATGGAATATGGCAAAGATTGCTCAGGAACAAATACTTCTCTCATAAGCCTCTCAGTGAAATTCAAAGAAAACCTAGTGACTCTCACTTTTGGGCTGGATTACTAAATCTTAGACATGCCTTCTTCAAGTGGGGATAATTTGAAGTAGGGGATGAAAGCCAGGCTAGCTTCTAGAAAGACACTTGGATGGATAATACGCCTCTAAGTGAACAATTTCGTAACTTATATAATATAGCTAGATGGAAGAATATTAATGTTCAAGATGTCTTCCAATCCACTCCTCTAAACCTCACTTTTAGGAGAACCATAACTGATATCAAGAGACTTGAGTGGAACAACATGACTTCCAAACTTTGTAATTTTCAACTTAGTGAGGAGTCCGATACATTCAAATGGAAACTACATGAAAATGGCATATTCTCGGTCCATTCTATGTACAACGTGATGTTGCTCCAAAATAAGTCTAGATTAAGACATCTTTGGAAAATCAAGCTCCCCCTAAAGGTCAAAATCTTTTTGTGGAACCTTTCGAAAGAAGTTACACTTACCAAAAATATTTTGGCTAAAAAAACTAGAAAGGTCCTCAAAAGTGTTGTTTTTGTAATGCTAATGAATCAATCCAACACATGTTTTTTGAGTGCCATGTACCCCAGAATGTGTGGCGGATTTTTACCATTACTACTGGTATTTCAAAACCGCTTCATACTAAGCACATTGCAGGGAATTGGCTCAGCAACATGGGAGTTAAACAAAAAAGATTGATTATGGTCGCTGTAGCCGCCATGCTTTGAGCGATATGGCTATGTAGAAATGATATAGTGTTTAACAAAAAACCAATGATCTCTTTTATGCAAGTTATCTTCAGAGCAACGTATTGGTTCCGGTTCTGGAGAATTTTACAAAAAGAAATACACATGGACTCCATTGTGCAAGCTTGCCACTTGTTGGAGGTTGTCGCCATGAGTGTCTTCTCAAGGAACGGATGACCACTGCGGCATAGACTGTGCTTATAGTTTTTATTTCTTTTACAGCGCCTGCGTGCGCGTTATACTGTAATAAGATGAGTGGGTTGGCCATATGCAAGTTTTTGCAAATGGCCAGATTTTTTCCGTTATCTAGAAAAAGCATAAGGGAGATGACCAACAACCTCGTAGACAAAACAATTCATGGTACCTTAGAAGTAGTATAGCCTTGGATCACCATCTCATGGCCAATGTTGATGCGCAGAGAACACGATATGCCAGAGGCCCCATGCATCATCGCTAACCAATCAGATTCACTGCTGAGAACATTCAGATTTACCGTTGAGAACAATTGGATTCACTGAACATGATATGCGGAGAGAACACAATTACGATGAAACTATCAGATTCACTTTTTCATGGGGCCTGTGATCATGTACGTAGCAACTGATACAATGAACAAAGAAATCGAAGAAAAAATTGGACCAATAAGAAAACGCAAGGTCGTGAGGCAATATGTAACCATGCCTCTACAACAGACAGAGTAACCGTATGCACTGGGATCACCGTATCATCAGCTCCAAAAACCTCTACGTGCACCCGGAGAAACCAGCTATATGGGAAGTGCATGAACCGTATAGTGTTGCCGATGAAACCACAGCCTCCAGCGGCAACGACCCAACGATCTCAGGTGGCGAACGCGCTGGCGAAGTTGCGAACTGCCGGAGGAGGTTAGGGTAGGGACGCTAAGCAAGGAAAGCGACGCAAAGAAAGGAAAGCGACGGCCCAACAATCTCGAGGACCCAAAGAAAGGTGCTGCGTTTGCGTGCGATGCATGAGATTCCGCAGCAGGACACGTGCGCATACGTGATTTGCGGCTGCGAGAGCAGGCGGGCGGGTACGCAACGCCGGGTGAGATATTTTTTGCCGAAGCGGCCAGACGAACATGTTAGAGGGTTTTCAATATGTAATTGTCATATGTAATATTTGGGTCCGTAGGATGGTGTAGTATAAACGTTGACATAAACAAAGAGTCTAGATTGAGTGGGTAGATTGATGGCATGATGGCTAGAAGGTCATATGGAGTTTAATCTTTATAGTATAGATTTTAATTTTTATTTGTATCGAATACTATGACTTTAATACGGATCGAGATCGGTCTATGTAACAATTAAGACGGTGCATGGCTGCCTCATGTAACCTATTACTACTTATTAAACACGGTGCGGTCGTCTCTTCACCCAATAATTTCTGCCCCATGCTCCGTGAAACCGAATGTAAGAGTCCAGGACCCGTATGATAACCTATAGCATGTCCCTCCCCCCTCCACAACAACGAGATCAATATAATGGAGCCCAAGAACGTCGTCGTTGCCTCCTCGAAACGCTCTAGATCCACCACAGACATCTCTGCCCTCGGCAACGTCATCCTCGACGACGTCTTCCTCCATGTCCCGTCCCTCCCCTCCATCATCCGTGCGGCATGCGCCTGCCAAAACTGGTACACCGTGACCTCGTCCCTCAATTTTATCGACCGCATCGGCCGCCATGCTCTCATCAGCTTTGTTTCGCCCGACTTCAGTTTCCACCCCGTGGGCGCAGAGGAGGCCCAGGACGGGGATCTCATCGCCTTCCTCCACCGCTCCTACATCAGCTACTGGCGTCTTTGGGATTGCCACCACGGCCTTCTCATCATCTCCCAGAGTAGCCAATGTCCCGTGGACAGGATGGTGTACAACCCCTTGTCCGACCACTTTTCCACCGTCCGCTGCCCATCATCGGACTCTCACCCAACAAACAGCTACTTCACGAACTGCCTCCTGCCGGCGGCGGCCGTAGCAACAGACGATGGCAAGAAGGCTTTGTTCCGCTTCTGTATCGTCTCCATCCAATACAACGAGCAGCAGCAGATGCGCGCCACCGTGTACGACAAGGACACCGAGCAGTGGACGTCCCACCCATGGGTGATGGGTGTCAGGCATCGTGGCGACGACGACGGGTCGCCGGTACAGCATCTACGCCTCGCCGATGCGCATCGCGAGGTGCGTCTACTGGAGGTATCCAAAGCAGGAGAGGTTGCTCTCACTTGACACCATGACCATGGGGATCTCCACCGTTCCTCTCCCATCTGGCGTCTCGGCTACCACGCCCTATGCGGTCGGGGAGACCAAGGACGCAGAGTGCTGCCTTGTTTCTTTCGTGCCTGATACACTCATCACCAAGGGGCAGATAATGCAAGTGTGGCTTCGTCGCGAGGAGGGCAATAACAACGACGAGACATGGTGTTGAAAGATTTAACGCAAAGTGTCAGTGATGGAGCTTGAACGTGCACTACTGCGTCCAGTGCCCCATGTCCGAGCAGTGGCCGCCGGCGTCGTTCTGGTGTGCTTGCAACTGTGACACTCCTTGTGTCATTAGGGTCCCAAGGGTATCACTTAGACAGCATAAGATCATAACACCAAGAATTTGAATTTAAATTTTGCATTTTAAATTAAATTCAAACCCAATTGAATGACCTTTGCACTACAAGTCCCAAATTTTCAGTAAAAGTCACCACTGCAAAACTTATATGTTGATGTTCAAGATCAATTAGAGTTTTGAGAATTTTCTCAGATTTTTAGTCCATCAATAAAGGCCTCAAATAAATGCTAGACTGGTTAAAAACCAGCTCTGTTCATAAAATTCCTAATAAAATTGTAGTGGGAACTGTTGGTAGTTAGTATTTTTATTAAATTCAGCATTTCATGGGGACCCTACCCTATTTTTGGTCTGATTTTAGCAGCCCTGGATTAATTCTAACAAAAATGACAAATGTAGTCGGCTGATAGGATTAGAAAAAGAAATAAAAAAGAAAAACTCCCCGTGGGACCCGCCTGTCAGCGACTCAAAAGAAACACACTCGGCCGCTGCCCGCTCCGCCCGACTTAGTGTGCGCCGCGTGGTCGCCGGCGTGCGGCCAACAACCAAAGCCACGGATCGACGCCCCCACCGTTCCGACATCCCTCCTGTTCCCCCCTGCGGTCCGAACACCTCCCTGCCATTCTCTCTCTCACACTCGCGACTCCTTTTCTCTGCTCTCTCTTCCGCCAAGGTGCTCGCCAGCACTGCCGCGTGAACTCCTAGTGCCCGGCCGCTGCACCGCCTCCCCGCCCCTGCCGTGAGCACCACCAGCCTCGTGCCAACACTCTGGTGCTCCCCGCGGAGCTGACGTCTTCGTTCTCCTCCGAGCCGCCGCGAATCGACCATTTCCTCCCCGCCTCTGACTGCCGCCCCTCCGCGTCGCCCGACCCCCACGGTGAGCCCCTGGCCGATTCCTTGCACGGGCACGAGTGAAAGCCCTTCGTTCTCCTTCCCGACCTCACTCGGCTCTCCCCCGTGCAGCCATTCGTCCGGAACACCGCCGCCGACCGCCGGAGCTCCGCCTCGTCGTCGCCGAGCTAGTTCCGGTGAGCCATCCTCCCTCTTTTTGCGCGCCACGTGTTCTTCGGTGCTCGCTGGTCGTTAACCTGGCAATGCTCCTGCTGCCGCCTCCCCTGCTGGCCGCCGTGCTCGCGCCACCACGCACGGCCGAGCGCCGCCGTCGCGCGCGCGCTCGGCTCCGCCGTGCTGGCCACTGGGCCGCGAAGGCCAGTGGGCCTGGCCTCGCTCTCGGGCCACGCCTGGCCCGAAGCACCCCCGCGCTCGCGCTCAACGCTGGGCCGGGCGAGTCCCAGCCGTGGGCTGCCGGGATTGCGGCCCGCGAAGTAAAAATCGGATTTTTTTGATTTAATCATTTCCGGAGCAGCGATCAAGTTTGACCGTACTGTTTGCATGCTGGAGATATGGGCCCAGTAAACCGACGTAGCTACGACTACCACTTGGTCTGAAGATAGCCTTCTCCCTTCTTTGGTGGAACTAGGGCTGAGAGGAGAGAGCAATCCACCCACGGATGGTGGCACGGGGCGCATCACGATGGGGGACCCTTCTCGGGGGAGTCTGGACCCGGAAGACGCTACGGTACCGTGAGCGAAAGGTTGCTCCATGCGGCTTCCCGGAAGCGCGTATGGGTTGTGCAAGCAGGTTTCTCCTGTAGGATGTAAATCGATTCGAGTCGCTGCCCCTCACAGTAACGAGTACCACTTGATCGCTGCTCCGAAACAGTGCCGGAAGCCATTAAGATGATGTGTGGGTTTAATACTGCTGTTTGGAATTCTTAAGATTGTGTCGCAACCATGATTGTTATAGCTTACTGCAAACTAAATTTACTATTCCGCATGACAACTTAATTTGAGGCTAAAACTTGAAAAACAAGGATCCACTCCTAGGCGGGTTTTCTGGCAATATCAACCCTATCCTTTGCATGTCTAGGTGTCGGCTGTAGTTGGCCACTTTGACGGGTCAGTCTTGCTGAGTAAATTAGTTACTCAGGGCGTAGCTCTATGTGGTTTTCAGATGACCAAGACGGAGAATGCCACTGTGGTGGGAGGTTCCATTGGGAGGGCCAGCGTCCCGACTGTTGGAACATCGAGTGGGAGCTGTGCACAAATGAAGAGGAGGATTAGGTCTTTGCTTGTCGGTACGGTGCTTGGGGCAAGGCACCTATTATGGCCGGATGATCCCTGTGTGTCGCCGTGAGAGGGCGATTGTATCGTAGTTATTCCATCGAATGGGTGAACCATTGTTGAACATTTCGCTTCTGCATTTTATTTCTGTCAAAACTCCGGTTTGTAATATAACTTCGGATTTATGTAAACTTTGTTTCCCCACCTATGTTCTTGTTACAATTATTTTTCGCTGTCCTATATTATACTATTGGGCGCCACAGCGCGTGTCGCCACCCGAGGGAGATCCTGGAACGGAACCGTCTCCGTGGTAAGGCGGGTCCGTGACAGCGTGGTATCAGAGCTATCTCGGGAATAGTGCAATATTCAAAGACATATTTCCAAAAACTCCGTAACGAACGTGTGAGGACGTGCCCAATAGGTTATTAATAGTTATGATCCAGGTGGCAAAGCTAACTGTAGGAGGTTGTTTGTTTAAATACAGCATCTACGGCTTCATCAACGCAGGTATGTGTCCCGCCCAGTGGACTGTAACATGGGAAGCTAGCACAATGGTGTGAACGCGGGCTGATTGCGTAAAACATCAGTGTCCTGCCCTAGGACAATAATAAGGGATTATTTTCGGCTCGTTTCTTTTGATTTGATGTAATGTTTCTGGAATGAATCTTCTGCAGGTACGCTAACCACGATTCTCGTAAGAAGCGCATAGTATACGACTGACTTGAGAGATCGATTGCCACCGACTATACGTATGGTCCTATTCGTGGCCGAATTTTTTTTTATTTGGTGAGGACGGATAGGCCGAAATTATATGCATAAATGAAAACTATTAAAGAGCATCAAGACATCAACAAGAAACTGAAATTTTAGCAGAAATGTCTTCCACATAAAAAAAAATCGATACCTTCTCACTCATGAGTCAAAAGCATGCACATAAACACTATTGAAATCATGAACGAACTCTCTGAACAACCAGCAAGAAAATTCGGTTTAAGAATTACCGGACAATACCATTTTTAGCCGTCCGAGTCAGCACGTTGAAATCGGGTTAATATAAATTTCAGATTTTAGCCTATTGTGTAAAATCCGTAATTTCTTGCTTGGATCACCCCTAGGGCTGTAGTTGCACTTTCAGGAAAGTGGTGAAGGATTCTACCACTTTAACACTCAGGCTAGGCTCTGTATATCACTCATTGCGACAAATTGTTTTATTTTGGCCTGTACTCTCTGCGTTACGAACGAGTACTCACTATTTGGGGTTTGTGTTCCAGATGGACGAGCACGGGTTTGAGCTGTTCCAGCATGACGGGTGGCGTTATACCACCGGTCTACACCACCGTGGCTTTCCCACCCTCCTGTGGGAAATGCTACGCGCCTTGGGCTACGAGGAGCAGCCGTCGTACCGTGGGCGGGAGACCCGCCGCCACGGTGTGCCTTTTGCAGAGGTGCATCTCAGTGTCTCCCCACACCCGCGCCACCCCGACTTGGCAGGTATGGAGAGCACTGTCACGGCTGGGAGCCTCAGAGAGAGCCTAGAGAGAGTCGCCCACCGGGCTCTCACTCACTTCTGTGGGCGCAACATAGCAGCGCTCTCGGGGACTCCATTCGAGATGATCCCTATTTTGCACCAGGCCGACCCGGTGTGACAGAGGCGCGTGAGACGTGTCTCTCGTGACGACTACCCGGAGTACCACGCGGGATACCACCGCGTATCTCACTACTCCGAGTACCTCCTCAACTTGGATGAGGAGTCTAGCAGCCGCAGCAAAGTCTTGCTGGCGGATGCTGAGCAGGTGTGGCTGCAGAGGAACGACCTGCAGACACAGGTCGATGCAGAGCAGAGAGAGATTCAGCGGTTGACTGCTGCTCTTGAGGCGAGTGCGACTCGCGTGTTGGAGATCATTGAGTAGCGGGACACTCTCGCGCAGGAGGTGGACAGACGAGGTATAATTATGCAGCAGCGGGCAAACCACAACGAGCACCTGCAATAGCAGCTGGCAAGTGCCCAGCAGGAGATGGACCTTATGGCGGAGGACCTGGAGACACTGGCTCATGAGAACCAGGACCTCCAGGCTCAGTTGGACGCGGTTGCTGCACCGCCCGCAGCACCCGTGGAGGAGGAGCCCGAGGAGGACGTGGGCGAGGAGTCCGACGTGGACTACGAGCCACCCGCTCCGACCGACGCGGACCGACCAGGGCCCTCTGGCACCGCTGGTGTCAGGGCATGGCACTAGTAGTAGACGCGACTAGGTCATGCTTGTAGGGCGTGATAGATGGATAGCTTTTGGGACGCTCCACGTGTGGTTGTTGTATTTTGGGGATCACCCGCGTGATTAGCTTTTGCAAACTCGATGGCCACACATTCCGAGTTTATGTAGAGTGGAACGGTTGACTTGTTCTAGAACTATGTTAACTTGGAAAAATTTCAGCTTCATCGAAATATTGTTTACCGAATTGCTGTTCCGTGTGCTGTGTTATTTGCTTTGGTAACCTATAATGCTCCTGTTGGATAAGAGACTAATTGGACCCTTATTCTTGCATTTCAGAATGGTGCGCACCCGTAACACCAATGAGCTGCATGGCGAGCAGCCCGAAGGTTCCAGGGCTAGGGGGACTGACTCTTCGCAAGGGACTCCACCACCGCCGCTGCCATCCAACCCCATGTAGATGATGGCGCAGTTTTTCGCTATGATGATGGAGAGCCAGCAACAACAGGCGGAGTTCATGCGGGAGCTGGCACAACAGAACCTAGCAGCTCGTAATGCTAGGGCCACCACGACGGAGCGCCACAGAACAGCTCCTACTCTGATTTCCTCGCCACCAGGCCGCCCACGTTCAGCTCAACTACCGAGCCCATGGAGGTAGAGAACTTCCTTCGCATGCTCGAGTCTAAGTTTGGACTCCTTAACTGCACGCGTGTGCAGAAGACATTGTTTGCCACGCAGCAACTGCATGGTGCGGCTGGGGCAAGGTGGGCCAACCATGTCGCCTCTGTGGGAACCGACCGACAGATTACGTGGGACGAGTTCAAGGATGCGTTCCGCGCTCACTACATCCCTGCAGCGCTCGTCCGCAGGAAGGCGCATAAATTCGCCGCTCTAAAGCAGGGCAACCGCAGTGTCGAGGAATACTGCGAAGAGTTCAACCGAATGGCGCTGTACGCCCCGGAACAAGTGGACACCCCCGCCAAGCGCAAGGACCGTTTCTTGGAGGGACTAAGTGCTGAGCTACAGGACCGCCTCAACCTTAACATGGGAGGCTCATTCGCTGAATTTGTCAACAACGCGATCGTCGCGGAAGACGGATATCGCAGAGTGATGGCAGAACGGAAGCGCTCCGCAAGTGCTATGGGGCCATCCAGTGGACCCCCACAAAAGTTCAGCATGGTGTACACCACCCCGTCGGGACAGAGGTACCGTTCCGCCCCCGTATCGGCACCTGTTGTGCGCCCGCCTCAGCCAGCACAGCCGCGACCCCCGGCACTGCGCCAGCAGCAGAGTCAAGGTGGATTTCACCCACCCCAGCAGCCGAACGCCCAGACCGGATCGTTCCCCTGTTACAACTGCGGCCGTCTTGGGCATTTCTCAAGGGAGTGCCCACACCCTAAGAAGAGCACTGGCCAGAACCTGCCGAGGAATAACAACACCAACAACAACCGCAACAACCGAGGACCAGTACGTGCTGGGCGAGTGAACAACACCACCCTGGAAGAGATTCTGGAGAACAGCCCCATCCTTGCTGGTATGTTCTCTGTTCGAGACCACCCCGCACTAGTTCTGTTTGACTCAGGAGCATCACATAGCTTTGTTAGTGGGTTCTTTGTTAATAAGTACCGACTGCCCCGCACTCTTATGAGAACACGATACACCATTAGATCAGCCGGTGGACAAACCCCTGCTCTATATGAAATAGACAAACTCCCAATAACCCTAGGATCAAAAGTTTACCCTACTAAGTGCATGGTCCTTGATGGGTGCAACATTGACATTATTCTGGGCATGCCTTGGATGAGGCAACATAAAGCTATACTGGACATAGACGCCTACACTGTGCACCTAAACTCTCCCACCCATGGTAGAGTAAGCTTCCGAGTACGACCACCCCAACTGGCCGCACCAAGCGTTCACCACACCACCGCCGGACCAATAAAGGATATTCCAGTGGTTAGGGAATTTCCGGACGTATTCCCTGACGATCTCCTAGGACTTCCACCGGATCGGGTTGTTGAGTTCAAGATTGAGCTTCAGCCAGGAACGGCACCTATATCCAAAAGGCCGTATAAAATGGCGCCTAAGGAACTAGCCTAGTTGAAGGAGCAACTTAAGGAGCTGCTGGATAAGGGGTTCATTCGACCAAGCTCCTCGCCTTGGGGTTGTCCGACACTATTCGTTAAGAAGAAAGATGAGACCTTGAGGCTGTGTGTAGACTACCGACCCCTCAATGCGGTGATGGTCAAGAACAAATACCCACTGCCCCGTATTGACATCCTCTTCGACCAATTGATAGGAGCCAAGGTGTTCTCCAAGATTGATCTCCGGTCGGGTTATCATCAAATTAAAATCCGTGCCGAAGACGTTCCCAAAACAGTCTTTTCTACCCGGTACGGTCTATATGAGTATTTAGTGATGTCGTTCGGATTGATAAATGCACCAGCACACTTCATGTATCTCATGAACTCAGTGTTCGTGCCCGAGTTGGACAAGTTTGTGGTGGTATTCATTGACGACAATCTAGTCTACTCAAAGTCGGAGGAAGAACATGTAGAGCATCTCCGTGTTGTCTTACAGAGGTTAAGGGAGCACCGGTTATATGCTAAGTTTAGCAAGTGCGAGTTTTGGTTGAAGCAAGTACCATTTTTGGGCCATATTATCTCGGAGGAAGGCATCGCTGTAGATCCCAGCAAGGTAAGAGATGTGCTGAACTGGAAGACACCGAAGACCGTATTCCATATACGAAGTTTTCTGGGATTAGCTGGCTATTACCGCCGTTTTATTCCCAATTTCTCCAAAATAGCAAAGCCCATGACAGAGTTGCTTAAGAAGGATAAGAAATTCATATGGGATGAAAGCTGCGAAGGTGCTTTTCAAACCTTGAAGAAGCACCTGACCACGGCCTCAGTATTAGCTCAACCAGACCTGGGGAAGCCGTTCGATGTCTATTGTGACGCTTTGGGTATTGGATTGGGAGGTGTGCTTATGCAAGACGGAAGAGTTATTGCTTATGGATCAAGGCAATTGAAGAAGCACGAGCAGAATTACCCCGTGCATGACCTGGAATTAGCAGCAGTGGTATTGGCCTTAAAGATGTGGAGACATTACCTCCTTGGGAATTTGGTTCGCATATACACCGACCACAAAAGCTTGAAGTATATTTTCACTCAAGACCACCTCAACATGAGACAGCGCCGTTGGTTGGAATTGATTAAGGATTACGAGTTGGAAGTCCATTACCACCCGAGAAAAGCGAATGTCGTGGCTGACGCCCTGAGCCGCAAGGCTCACTGCCACCACATCCTAGTCGGCCCACAAGTCCAAGATGGTCATTATGTCCAAGTAACACCCCATGGAGCCCTCTCCAATTAGCGTTCATTCCTACCTTACAAGAAGAAATAGCGGCAGCCCAGAAAAAGGACAGGGGTATAGCCCATCTCAAAAGGAGACTAAAAGAGGGTGATGCTAAGGTACAATGCTTTTGAGAAGACGCAGAAGGTGTTTTATGGTTCAAGGATCGACTGGTGGTCCCAAAGGATCTGGAACTCCGCAAGAAAATTTTGGACGAGGCTCACATGGCAAAGTACTCCATGCATCCGGGCAGCAACAAAATGTACCATGATTTGAGATCCAAATATTGGTGGACTCGTATGAAAAGGGAAATAGCACGTTATGTTACAGAGTGCGATACCTGCCGCCGAGTCAAGGCCGATCATCTGAAGAAGGTAGACCTACTACAATCCTTGAGTGTTCCAGCTTGGAAATGGGAAGATATCAGCATGGATTTCATTGTTGGTCTACCGTCGACGGCATATAAATTCGACTCCATATGGGTCATTGTGGACCGGTTAACAAAAGTCGCCCACTTTATCTCTGTGTCGACGTGGTTCAAGATGCAAAAGTATGCGCAACTCTACATTGAGCGAATCCTGTGTTTGCACGGAGTGCCCAAGACTATCGTATCCGATTGAGGCTCCTAATTTGTGGGACGCTTTTGGGAGAAGCTGCACGAGACACTAGGCACCCGGCTGATTAGAGGTTCCGCATACCACCCCCAAACAGACGGTCAAACGGAAAGAGTTAACCAAATATTGGAAGACATGTTAAGGGCATATGTGCTGAATCACAACAAGAAGTGGGACGAGTCCCTACCCTTGGCAGAATTCGCTTACAACAATAGTTACGAGGAAAGCATCAAGATGGCACCATTCGAGGCTCTCTATGGGCGCCGCTGTTACACACCATTGAATTGATCGGAATCAAGGGAGAGGATAATCTTTGGTCCGGAGCTAGTGCAGCAAGCTGAGCAGAAGGTGCGCGAAATCCAGTCCAACTTACGTGCGGCAAAGTCCAGGCAGAAAAGTTATGCAAATAAAAGGCGCCGCCCATTGGAATTCAGGGTCGGCGATATGGTCTACCTCCGAGTGTCACCCACCAAGGGTGTACAACGGTTTGGAATTCGCGGGAAGTTAGCACCCCGTTATATTGGTCCCTACACTATCATCGCGAGATGCGGACCCGTGGCCTACCGACTCCAACTGCCAGTGAAACTCGCCGAAGTGCATGACACGTTTCACGTGTCCCAACTCAAGAGGTGTTTGAAAACACCGGTGGACATACCACTGGAGAGCACCCAACAACTACAACCTGACCTGACTTATGTCGAGCATCCGGTGAAAGTGCTAGACGAGAAGGAGCGAGTGACACGTAAGAAGACATGGAAGTTCTATAAAGTCCAATGGAGAAACCATACCGCTAGAGAAGCTACTTGGAAAACTGAGGATTTCCTGCAAAGCCATTACCCCGAGTTCCTACGCCACCACTTAGGTAAACCGTCAACACCTCCCTTAATCTCGGGACGAGATTTCCTTAAGGGGGGAGGGCTGTGACACTCCTTGTGTCATTAGGGTCCCAAGGGTATCACTTAGACAGCATAAGATCGTAACACCAAGAATTTGAATTTAAATTTTGCATTTCAAATTGAATTCAAACCCAATTGAATGACCTTTGCACTGCAAGTCCCAAATTTTCAGTAAAAGTCATCACTGCAAAAATTATATGTTGATGGTCAAGGTCAATTAGAATTTTGGGAATTTTCTCAGATTTTTAATCCATTAATAAAGGCCTCAAATAAATGCTAGACTGATTAAAAACCAGCTCTGTTCATAAAATTCCTAATCAAATTGTTTTGGGAACTGTTGGTAGTTAGTATTTTTATTAAATTCACAATTTCATGGGGAGCCTACCCTATTTTTGGTCCGATTTTAGCAGCCCTGGATTAATTCTAACAAAAATGACAAAGGTAGTCGGCTGATAGGATTGGAAAAAGAAATAAAAAAGAAAAACTCCCCGTGGGACCCGCCTGTCAGCGACTCAAAAGAAACACACTCGGCCGCTGCCCGCTCCGCCCGACTCAGTGCGCGCTGCGTGGTCGCCGGCGTACGGCCAACGACCGAAGCCGCGGATCGACGCCCCCACCGTTCTGACATCCCTCATGTTCCCCCCCTGCGGTCCGAACACCTCCCTGCCATTCTCTCTCTCTCGCACTCGCGACTCCTTTTCTCTGCTCTTTCTTCCGCTGAGGTGCTCGCCAGCACCGCCGCGCGAACTTCCGGTGCCAGGCCGCTGCACCGCCTCCCCGCCCCTGCCGTGAGCACCACCAGCCTCGTGCCAACACTCTGGTGCTCCCCGCGGAGCTGACGTCTTCGTTCTCCTCCGAGCCTCCACGAATCGACCATTTCCTCCCCGCCATGAATCTTCTCTCATAGCATTCTCTTTTGCATCATATAGATCACGCCGTGAACCACGTGGAGACGGGACCGGAGCAGGACCCAGAAGGAGCCAGAGGTGCCGTTCCTGAGCAAGAGCAGACCCAAGGCAAGCCCCGATGCATTATCCCCGTTTTAAATTTTTATTTCTATCACTAGCTAGGGATGCAAGTTTGCCTGTGCATTAAGTGATAGGAGTTGATTGGAACCCTAGCGTGCAGTAGGTCCCTCTTTCCCGATTATTAGCCTCAGGACGGTAGTCGCCCTGCTTAAATTAGGACGGTCACTCATCGAGTGGTATGGAGACCACTCGTAGATAGAGCATACTATCACAAGGGATTGATGTTGAAGGAAGGAAAGTGTGGATGGGATCATAATAAAGACCGGGCGCGCAACTAGGTGGAAAGGGAAGGACAGCTTGTCTTCAAGGAGGTAGCCCCGTCCGAGTCCCCCTAAGGCTACGCCTCGTGTCTGGCCCATGGGATCAAGTTTGAAGGTACTGTTTGCATGCTGGAGATATGGGCCCAGTAAACCGACGTAGCTACGACTACCGCTTGGTCTGAAGATAGCCTTCTCCCTTCTTTGGTGGAACTGGGGCTGAGAGGAGGGAGCAATCCACCCACGGATGGCGGCACGGGGCGCATCGCGATGGAGGACCCTTCTCGGGGGAGTCTGGACCCGGAAGACCCTGCGGTACCGTGAACGAAAGGTTGCTCCATGTGGCTTCCTGGAAGCGCGTATGGATCGTGCAAGCAGGTTTCTCCTGTAGGATGTAAATCGATTCGAGTCGTTGCCCCTCACAGTAACGAGTACCACTTGATCGCTGCTCCGGAACAGTGCCGGAAGCCATTAAGATGATGTGTGGGTTTAATACTGCTGTTTGGAATTCTTAAGATTGTGTCGCAACCATGATTATTATAGCTTAGTGCAAACTAAATTTACTATTCCACATGACAACTTAACTTGAGGCTAAAACTTAAAAAACAAGGATCCACTCCTAGGCGGGTTTTCTGGCAATATCAAACCTATCCCTAGCCTTTGCATGTCTAGGTGTCGGCTGTAGTTGGCCACTTTGACGGGTTAGTCTTGCTGAGTAAATTAGTTACTCAGGGCGTAGCTCTATGTGGTTTTCAGATGACCATGACGGAGAATGCCACTGTGGTGGGAGGATCCATTGGGAGGGCCAGCGTCCCGACTGTTGGAACATCGAGTGGGAGCTGTGCACAAATGAAGAGGAGGATTAGGTCTTTGCTTGCCGGTACGGTGCTTGGGGCAAGGCACCTATTATGGCCGGATGATCCCTGTGTGTCGCCGTGAGAGGGCGATTGTATCTTAGTTATTCCGTCGAATGGGTGAACCATTGTTGAACATTTCGCTTCCGCATTTTATTTCTGTCAAAACTCCGGTTTGTAATATAACTTCGGATTTATGTAAACTCTGTTTTCCCACCTATGTTCTTGTTACAATTATTTTTCGCTGTCCTGTATTATACTATTGGACGCCACAGCGCATGTCGCCACCCGAGGGAGATCCTGGAACGGAACCGTCTCCGTGATAAGGCGGGTCTGTGACAGCAACGTCCAGGTGGGCGGACTGCAAGTACTACATCTAGGGATCATGTCGCATTTTCTTTAGAAAGCTTCCAAGTGGAGGCGCAGTTCATGTCCGCCCAGTCAATTTTGCAACCTTACCAAATGCCATGGCCCTCTATGTTCGGTAAGATGTAAATTCCCTTCTTTCTTGATCACCTCAATAATGTTTGTTCAGATAATAAGAGCAAATGCATTCAATTAATTCTGTATCGTTATACTATTTAGCCAGAATTACTTTATGTACATCATAGGCTTGGGATGTGCATATCATGATTTGGACTATCTCTACAATCTATTCATTTAGGTACGGTAGTACACTTCGTGTCCACGGTCCTACACATCAAATTTTTTTGTGTCCACAGTCGTATGCAACGTGGAGTCCTTTCTGTATCCATGTCATATCCGTGGAGCCCTCATGGACGCCCAAAGCCTTCTCAGGCTCGTGGAAAGCCTTCCCTAACATCTGCTTAGGCTAACGCAAACCCCGGGCAACTGCAAGGTTTACTGTCGTGAAGCGGGTTCCGCCATGGTGATGGTTCTACGCTGTACACACCAACAAGCGCTCTCCTCTGCCTCCGACACCTCAAATGGGTTCCTCTCGATAAGTTGATCAGTTTCCGTATCACATAGTCTTAGAATTGTCTCATTAGCACCCTCGGCAAGCCCTCTTTCTTTCTCTTCCCTTCTCTCTCTTGTACTTGTACGTACTGGTGTCGAGAGGAAGAAGATGAACACAGCGGTCTTGGTGAGTTGGGCCTTGTGGGCTCAAAAATTATAAGCCCATACGTATATGCTTTTTTTTATTAATTATTACGGAAATGATATATCTTGGTATATTATTGAGTTATTGATTGCTAGACCAGAGATGATTCGGTATTGTTTGACGTGATTATTTATGCACGCAGACTCACCAGTTGATGCAGGCAGGTTCTATTTCAGTGCATTTTTTGTGGCTTGCCACACCCTAAATAAATAAAGGTCGAACGAATTTATCTTTTCAAATACATTTATTTTTATTGACTTTAGAAACTGTGATAATGGTTTATTCGTTTCACTGAAATGCTTATGAGATGTGCGTTTTTATTAATTTACATGGTTTTGTTTTTTCACAAAAACATAACACTATAAGGCCAATACTAACACTCCAGTCAAACAGCAAAATTGACTGCTACTATTGATGAAATAACATGTTTGCTAAGCATTTCTACCACTAAAAGATATAACTTGATGCATTCATAACTTGTAGCTAAATTGTTCTGATTTTTGTTAATTGTACTTTGAGTTCATTAAGTTTACGAGCACAATCTCTCACATATATTAAAAAAGGTTATACAAATACAGTATATAGTGCTATGTACAACACTAGCAATTTTCATGTGACACAAAACAACATTATCATATATCCTAGCTACTTTGTATTAAGTAAAATGCAAGAGTATAAATCATTTAGAACTGAGTTGCTGCCTTTACCACCGAAAGTGATGGACATTTCAAAAATTGGTAAGTATGTTGAAGAGAACATTGATAAGTTATTGCATGAAATTCTTGGATGATCGATCAAAAGTGTAAAAATATTGGAGACCTTTTACGGGAGAATTTAGTTGTGTAATAAAATTGTGTTTCGTATCGTATCTATTATGAGTGTACAATTTGTTCTATTTTTTAAAGTCTGTAGCAAAGCACGAACACTTTTCTAGTAATAAAATATAAGCGGTGTGGACCAGGACGAGTCGGATCTTGTATATAGCTCGGTTTCTATCGTCGGTCTGTCTTCCAAATACGACGACGACACGAGCAAGATTGAATTTAGGACAATTTGTGGCGGAGCTATGGGACGCAACGACTCGCCGAGTGCTTTGCCGACGACTACCCTGGGAACAGAGGATTATTTGTCACCAAATCCACCCGTCGATGCAGCAGCCCAGCGGTATGTATTGTTCTTGCCGCCTCTAGGTCTTTATTATCGTAGTTTGTTTTACAACAATGGTTTGTCTCTCACGTAAAACAGTGGCGGAGCCAAAGATTGAATTTGGTCTTTTTTCCTATGTATATAGTTCTCTGGTCCTGCAAGTTACTAGTAGTTATATATAACTGAAAATGAGGGCTAGGAGCCTAGGACAACGAATAAACATCATCAGAATCATCTTTTAGGTCAGTCTTAATGGGTCTTTTATCAGCATTAAATAATATGTCATATCAACAAAATAAATTACATGTCAAATCATTTAAATTGAAAGAGATGAAATATCTTTTATTAGGATGAAAGTCATTTGGCACGGTTTCATAGATATGAAAGGTCATTGAAAAGATCGGTCTATGTAACAATTAAGACGATGCATGGCTGCCTCATGTACTAATAAAATATAAGCGGTGTGGACCAGGACGAGTCGGATCTTGTATATAGCTCGGTGTACGTCGTCGGTCTGTCTTCCAAATACGACGACGACATGAGCAAGATCGAATTTAGGACAATTTGCGGCGGAGCTATGGGACGCAACGACTCGCCGAGTGCTTTGCCGATGACTACCCTGGGATCAGAGGATTATTTGTCACCAAATCACCCGTCGACGCAGCAGCCCAGCGGTATGTATTGTTCTTGCCGCCTCTAAGTCTTTATTATGGTAGTTTGTTTTACAACAATGGTTTGTCTCTCACGTAGCTAGCGTAGACACATAAAACAGTGGCGGAGCCAAAGATTGAATTTGGTCTTTTTTCCTATGTATATAGCTCTCTGGTCCTGCAAGTTACTAGTAGTTATATATAACTGAAAATGAGGGCCAGGAGCCTAGGACAACGAATAAACATCATCAGAATTATCTTTTAGGCCAGTCTTAATGGGTCTTTTATCAGCATTAAATAATATGTCATATCAACAAAATAAATTACATGTTAAATCATTTAAACTGAAAGAGATGAAATGTCTTTTATTAGGATGAAAGTCATTTGGCACGGTTGCATGGCTGCCTCATGTAATAATAAAATATAAGTGGTGTGGACCAGGACGAGTCGGATCTTGTATATAGCTCGGTGTACGTCGTCGGTCTGTCTTCCAAATACGATGACGACACGAGCAAGATCGAATTTAGGACAATTTGCGGTGGAGCTATGGGACGCAACGACTCACCGAGTGCTTTGCCGACGACTACCCTGGGATCAGAGGATTATTTGTCACCAAATCCACCCGTCGACGCAGCAGCCCAGCGGTATGTATTGTTCTTGCCGCCTCTAGGTCTTTATTATCGTAGTTTGTTTTACAACAATGGTTTGTCTCTCATGTAGCTAGCGTAGATAAAACAGTGGCGGAGCCAAAGATTGAATTTGGTCTTTTTTCCTATGTATATAGCTCTCTGGTCCTGCAAGTTACTAGTAGTTATATATAACTGAAAATGAGGGCTAGGAGCCTAGGACAACAAATAAACATCATCAGAATCATCTTTTAGGCCAGTCTTAATGGGTCTTTTATCAGCATTAAATAATGTGTCATATCAACAAAATAAATTACATGTCAAATCATTTAAATTGAAAGAGATGAAATGTATTTTATTAGAATGAAAGGTTTCATAGATATGAAAGATCATTGAAACTCTCATTAAGAGCAAAAACTTTCATCCCAACATATATTGAGTAGTCTCAATATAACAAATTAATGCTTTGAGTTGTCTATGAAATCATAAGATGAAATCATGTATTGAGTGAGTAATTTTATTTATCAAATCCATACTCTAAATTTGAAATGACACTTTTGGAAAATGTGAAATGAAAGAATACATTGAGACTGGTCTTATAGTGGAGATATCAAGATTTTAGAGGGTCCTACATAAAAAACAAAGATTATAGTGGGTCAAAGCCAGTAAAACTATTAGGGCATATCCGATTTAATTTTAGGGTAAAGAAACTATATAACTCATAAAATCAAGGAACTTATACCTTCCGTTTGTCCCCGAACGAATGCCATAGCTGGTCATCTTCATCCAGTCTCAACCCATTTAGGTTTCCTCCGTGAGATTTCGGCTTTGCATTGCATTTGGAGAACAACTATAGAAGGGTTGATCACGTGAACAAGAACAATGGCGATTAGGCGGCAAAGCCGCTGCTCACCACATTAGCCAAGAACTATCGATGGAAGCATATATATTGGGGACAAAAGGATCCATGTTAGCAAAACAGGGGTGGAACCAGCCCTTGCCCCCTAAATCATCGGCTAAGATCAATAGGAAATGAAAAAAATAGCATGTAAACAATCAAACAAAAAGTCAAAAATTGCCTAACATGGAACTAGCACCCCCTCGAATTTGGTGCTGGCTCAGCTGACGGCAAAGAGAGCACCAATTGGAGTGGCAGCATGTTAGAGACACGACAACGATTGTTGTCACTTGGGACACTCTCACTACCAGAAAACATTACTATAGCGGCGGAACAAAATTTTAATCAGCGGCGTAAAAATCTTCACCTACCGCTATAGTGTGTTACGGTACAAAAAAACATGATTTTAAGACCCCCGCCACTAAGTATAAATTAGTAGTGGCGGTTCACTAAATGGGCCACCGCTATAAAAGAATAGCGACGACCCATATTTTCACCCGCCACTACTTATTGGTCTATAAATTTACTACAGCCCATCAGCCTACGAATAATATAAAAGAAAATACAAACCCTAACTCCCTCCCAACTCATAGACTACTCCTCCTCCCTTCTCCTCTCTCTCGGCCGCCGCCGCCTCCTCTACCCCTCCTCCCTTTTC
Source organism: Eleusine indica (assembly GCA_030378355.1). Taxonomy (NCBI): domain Eukaryota; kingdom Viridiplantae; phylum Streptophyta; class Magnoliopsida; order Poales; family Poaceae; genus Eleusine; species Eleusine indica. Next base: position 57,676,961 of record CM059494.1, read on the forward strand.
TCTCTCAACCGCTGCTGCCTCCCTGCCCCACCCCTTCTCTTTCCCTGCCGCCACCTCCCCCCCCCCCCTTTACTTCTCTCTCTCCACCACCTCTGCGCATGGAGCCGGGAGGAGGGTCGACCGCCGGATCCACGACGCACACGGCCAGAAGAGGGGCGGCGACCTCCTCCTCCATCTCCAGCGGGCGGCATGGCGAGAGGCGGAGCATGGCGGCATGGGGCCAGGAGGAGGGGTGGCCTCCAGTAGCAGGCCTCCTCCGGTCGAATCCACGGCGTGCTGGGCCGGGAGGAGGGGCGGCGACCTTCTCTATGACTGGATCCATGGAAGCGTCGCCGCCTCCCCTCCCATCCTCCGCTCCTGGCCCATGGGCGCACGACGACAACGAGCACGAGCACTTGCGGCGGATCTGGTTATCCTCTTCGCTGGGCGGGCTCGAGATGACGGATCGGGTGTGGGCTCCTACGGCAGGCAGGGCCCTTTTTTTTGTTTTTCGGATTTGTGGATAGCGGCTGGTGAAGTGGTCACCCGCCGCTACTAATCTTTCTGTACTAGCGGATTATTTCATGTTTTGAAGATCCGCCGCTACTAGCTTTTATTTTTAGCTGCGTTAGTGTAGCGGCGGGCTGGCCCACCCACCACTATAGTGGGTTTTAACACGCCGCTAGTCTGTTTTTGTGGTAGTGTCTTGTTTTGATCAACAAGTACCGGCAGATTTGGACGTTGCATTAAGACCCAAAGGTAAAAAGAAAACTGAGCTGCATGCACATGTTGCTTTCTCTAGTTTAATATGTACATTATTTTTCAAACTGGCTGACGAGGCCAATTAGCTTGAGCTGCTCGCGCGCACGCGTGATGGCTCTCGCGGCTGTCGCTGTGGAGAAATAGATATGCCTAGTTGACTAGCTACTTGCCGTTGTGCTGTTTATATTTCTCACAAGTCAACAGGGCCTGGTTCAGCTAGTTCACCAATCACCAGTGAGGTTGTGAAGCATACGTGGTAAATTTTTTGCATATAATTAAAAGGAGACCCGATATAAAGGCTCTATCACAGTTTTAAAAAAAAGATGATGTCTAGCACTGGATAATATCCAGTGCCAATACTATTACCATCTGAATTGTTTGGATTTATTTTCTAGTTTTAGCACTGGTTGTAGAACTCATATATAGAACTTAAATACCAACTCAAGCTACTTTATGACAGCAGTTTATATATGAATGAAAAGGAAAGTTCAAAGCATCTTGCTGTAGGAAAACTATTCAATAAAAAATAAAAATAGTCTCTTTGTTTTTAAATTGTTGTCTCAGATGATTTTCTAAGTTATATATATTTGACTTTCTTCTATTTGAAATATTAGTTTAAATATGCAAAATTATAACTTATATTTTAATTTCTTTTAGTGATAAAATCATAATAAAATATTTGATTTTTTAGAAAAACAAACGGTCAACCTAACTTAAGTCAACGGTGACAACAATTTTATTTTGATTAATTGAGAACTAACAAATCTCATTTTGGTGAGATTCATGGAAAAGGACTTAGAAAAAAGATGATGTCTAGCACTGGATATTTACTTCCTTATATTAACACAATTAATGATATCTAGCCGCTTATAGATATATTGACTTTTAATTTATTTTAGCAGAAGTCACAAAGTCAGAACATATCCTCGCTAGAGAACTGTTAGCCCCACCAATTTTGATTATTATTTTTTGATTATGATGAGTTGGTTTGTCCTTTATCAAATATTGGGAGCCTTTAATTCGACGCTCTGGCGACGATTAAATGTATTTGAAACTATATGTTAAAGTGGTGATGTGATGACTAAAAGTATTCCAATTGTCTAGACGACGCCTACTAGACGTGTATAAGCTTTTTCTTTTCGAAAGCCACATAGTGGACGATTATATTAGAAGAAAAGCATGACACTAAAAAGTTGTAAGTACAAGCCGAAGCCAAAGAAAAAAAAAAGAGAGTAAAACCTAACTAAAAGTTTTCACAAAGTCTGGTAAAAAAAAAGAGACACAGACCATTTGAAAACCCAACAACTCACTCTCCGTAGATGGAGTCTGTCACAAGACATCAAAGGTAGCTCCGACATCAAGCAACAGACAACCAATGCCTCAAAGTCATTACACCACGCCTAAGAGCTTGAATCGGCCCATTGTGTGTCATCGTCACTAAGCATAGTCGCACACCCACGACTCACAGCTCCGACTTCACAGCAACAACACCGTAGAGAGTACCAAGAGCAACAACAAAGAGACAAGGCCTCACCGATGCTCCGACAACAAGGAGACCAGCAAACCAACAAAGCTGATCCAAGGCAACTGCAAGTCCAAGATGACAAGTATTCATTGAAGGGCAGCATGAGGAAGCTCCAAGACAATGCCTCCAACGAGGTCACGACGTTAAAGACGTCGTCGTTGTCCAATCCGGTAAACCGAATTAAGATTTTCATCCGAAGAACTCTCAAGTAATGATGTAGGGGCATCATGGCAACACCTCCAAGAAGAAAAACGACACCCGCAGGCTAAGGCGAGGCATGGTGATGCCATGCCAATAAGCTAAGTAACAAGGACACATGCATCCTATAGAGAAAGAAAAGGGGAAAATAAAGAAAAAAGAAAAAAAGAGAGAAAGCTAGAAAGAGAGCGAAGCCCGGCTCATGAGTAGCCTTTCATCCACTATCTATCATGTACATGTAGGGTCTCGATGCAAGGATGCCTATCCAGCAAGCGTCGCGGTCTCTGTCTATCTCTCTCTCTTTAGCTGCTTTTCTCGCGGGCGTGCGACGCTGCCTTGTTACAAGGCCATGCCTCCTCTATGTTGGTCCCTGCTCCTCACTGCTCTCCCAAATAGGCTGTTCCAACCGTTTCGTCCTAGATATACCGTAACCAAGTTTATTACAGGGAGATGTGAGCCGGCTAGAGGCGCCAGAGACAGCAAAATGAGCAGCAGTGATGGCTACTTGGCCGTACTAGCCTATTCCCATCACAATATAAATCTCTCTTCGCCCTCTGTCTCTTGCCTTTGTAGCTTTTCTAGTAAGGCTACGGGGACACCCATAAGCTTTGAGCGTCTAGATGAATAGGCAACGTCTAATGATCTCCTATACGACGTCTTAAAAAGATAAGTAAGAAAACCTCAAAAAAGAATAACAAACAGATACGTATATTGTACAAAAATGTTTACGGCACAAACAAGTACTAATTTGAACTCTTTATTTTAGACGGATAATTCCTTCTTATCATACTCTAAGTTCTTTTTTTAAATTAGATTTACATATATCTGAAAATTTATACTCATCTGTTTCAAACTAAATGTCACTTTAACTATCTATCAAGTTCGTCTTGTCCATCTTTATATAAGATTGTATAAATCCGGACATCTAAAAGTATAGCTAGAATGGTATTTAATTTGGAAGGGAGGAACTAAAATGATAGTCAATATAACTTTTTATTAACGTTTTTTACATTATTTTTAGTGTATACAGGAGCGAGCGTGATATCTATCCATCTCTTTTCTATTTTCTACTCTTATAAACTGGTTTAATAACAAATTCCAAAACAAAAGTGACCTTCTTGCAAGACTCAAATTTCTGGAATACCAACTTCAAATCAGCATCTGTAACGACCTGCTGCAAGCCCTTATCCTCAATGTCCCAGTACCAAAATGCGGGTTCTTGACATGCCCCCCATTTAGTTTTAGTTGCTAAGCCAGTTATAAGGTTTGACATTGTATAGCAACTGACATCTTTTACTTGGAAAATATGATCTTTGGCTTCCAATTCAGATCTAGTATCATCATTGAGATAAAATGTATAACTAGGAACTCTAAGACTGATATCAATCTGTGACTCTAAAGCACTCCTAAAATAACATTATGAATCAATGAGCAAACTAGCCAATCTGTACACAACACAAGAAATGCATTATGAATCAATTAGCAACATAGCCAATCTGTACACAACACAAGAATTCGAAGACCCAAATAAACTCACTCTCCAGTGCAGCTGTCATTTGAACCGACTTCAGCAGTGGCAGAGGCAGGCGCATCCATGCTGCCGTCCGAGGACGCCACTGACAGGGAAGACCCTCGGCGTCAGAGCCAGCCACCTGACGCAAAGATGCAGGTGGGGAAGGCCCACCGCCTTCCATGTCGCGCGCCCGCCTTCGGCTCGTGCTGCTCGGCCCGCCGCCGCTCGCACTGCTCGCCCACCTCTGCTCGCGTGCATGATGGGTTCCTCCGCTCGCCCGCCGCACTGCTTGCCCGCCTCTGCTCGCATGCCTGATGGGTTCGCCTACCGCCACCGCGCGGCCGCCCGCCCGCCCGCCAGCTAGGGTTAGGATTCGCCATCCGCTCGCCCGCCGCTTTCTGTTCTTCAAAAAATCCTTTTCATTCCCACTTAGTTCAGCGCAAGCAACCAAGGGTATTTTGGTTCAGTCAGGTGCGTTTCCAGGTGAAAAAAAAAATCCGGCCAAAAGGCTGGTAACACTGGCAATGGTGTACTTGGTCCAACAATTATAGCAACATTAGCTTTTGAGGAAGCTCCGTCACCGAGGTATACTCGAACTCCTCTTTCATACACTGTGTGTGATCATACCTATTATGTTGAATTAAGTTTATGTTGATCAGTTGATGAAAGCATGGGTTGATTGGTGTGAACAATTGTTGTGGTTTCTTCCGCCATTGTGGGCAGTTGTGAGCCATGAAGCCATCAATACATGAGAAAGCTTTTTGCTGGTGCTCGGAGCACCTCTCATGTGATATATGCGGACATGGTCATCTTTGATTTGCTGGTTTTCTTTTACACTTCATTGCTTGCAATTCTATTACTCCGTTATATAGGCTAAGCTTTTCTGGAGCTGTGAGCACTCTTATGTGATATAAGCGGTCATTATCATCTTTGATTTGTTGGTTTTTTTTTTACACTTCACTGCTCACAATTCTATTATTCTATCATATTAATGGGCACATTAAAACTGAAAGGTGAATTCTTATGGCTGCATATTGTTTCTATCCTGGGTCATGCATTATTTATTGGGAGCGTCTAGTTTTCGGTCGGTTGAAAATTGGGGTTGCTTTGAACCACCGCTTTTGGCCCTTAGATCTAGATCCAGTGGATACAAAAGAATAATTTTTCCGTAGTCTATACATAACACTAGTTAATACATATAATCCTACAAATAGATAAATAACAAAAGAAACAAAGGGAATAAATAACAAAAGGAACAACATTTTTGGCCGTCGACTGAAAGTTGTGCTCTTTTCAGTTGTCTGAAAAGAAGCGTTTCCGTTATTTATTTGCATTCAAGACGCACAAGCATGCTGCTTCTACAGCTCATTACGTAGTTTATCTTTTAAGTGGCACAAGCATAATCAAGCTACATCCAAGGGTAAACATATGGGAAATTAGTCCATCCCTCTAAAGCCATCATAAGAATTCGATTTTATAAAGTGTACCACTTGTTATATGATACACTTGACATATTGCATGGTATGGTTTTTCTCCCCCATGCTTGCTGCATACTTAAGATAAAATTAAATCTCGTTTACTGGTCTTGATTTATTTAGGTCAGAGGAGCAACTGGAGCCTGAAGATGAAAGTGAGCCTGAGTTTGATAGTATAGAGGATACCTTTGAATATTTTTGTAATATTGATAGACAAGATCAGCAAAAGGCTCAAGCAATGTCTCAGCAACATTCACTAGACAAATTTGAATATCAACCTGTGCTGGAACCAGATCAAGCACGGTCTCTTCTACCACCTGAAGAAGCTCGATCTGTTGCAGCACAAAAGGAAAAATGTTCCAGAGAAGAAATTGCCCAGAATGCTAAGAAATGGATGATTGAGGAGGTGATGTTGGCATTTCAAAAATATTGCGAAAGGGAAGATGATCTCAAGGTTAATCCATATTCTTATGTTTCAATGAAGTGTACAAAGTTTCTTTCATAATTGCAGTAGTAGAATTTTTTCCTAACTGTTGCTGTTATAGGACCTTGACTATGAATTTGATGAACTTCACCATCAGTGTTTTAGTGTTGAGAATTATCACAAGATCTTCCACTACTTCAATTTCACTATTAAGATGAAGAAACCCAGATCCAATGATTGGACCTTAGCCCTCTACTTTGCAGAAGTGAAGGAAATATTCAGCCATAAGATCTATTTCTGCTCTGCTCTAGAGCCATATGAAAACGGTATGAAAATATGTTCTCTAACTGGGTTGAATATTTATTGGTGAGACAAACTTCTTTAGGATTGAATATTGATTATTGTAGAAAAATTGTTTTGTGATCATGCTTCTATCTTTGTTTTTCTGTAGGACATTGCTATGCATGCAAGAACCAAGGGATCGATGATTTGAAGCATCCTATAATAGGTGCATTTGAAAGAGGAAGCCCAGATTCTGTATCCTCCTTCATGTATGGCAGTGACTCTGATGATGGAAACTACGATTTTATATGATTTGGGCATAGGAGCTTGAGGATGACAGACGCTGTGACTATTATTGGATTATGAGCGCTGCTGAAAATTGAGTTCCTAGCAAAGAATCTAGAAGTAGAAGTTGAATTAATTATTTGTTTGAGAACTTAAGTTTAGGGGTTTTGCAACACTATTATGTTGTATAGCACTTTGTTCTAGACTAGCATAAATCTGCACCGTGTGTTAGGGCACCCACAACACCAACAATGTGCCGTCTGTAAAGAGTCATCTCAGCAACCGCATCCGACGTATCAAGTGTTTAATGAAGAAAGAGAACAACCCCGTCACCTCACGAAGGGATGGCATGAGCTTGTGCTCTGAGAGCAAGACGCCAGCCCGAAGCGCGTTGTAGCCTTCGTCGCTGGTGGGCGACGGCTCTGCAGGATCTGCTGCAAATCTCCTTTTGCACGCTTCGCTTTGGCAAGGAAAATATATGAGGAAGAGCGCAGTTGCAACACGCAAGGAAGCAGCGGGGAAAGGAAGAGGGCGCAAGAAGTGCCGTGTCATTGTCTACAGCTGTGTTGCGCCGCCATCAGAGTCAGGGGTGGCCGAGGGTGTCATGGCTGCTGGCGTCGGGCCGGGGAGGAGGCGGAGAATGAGTCTCTCTGCAAGAGATTGTGCCTCGGGACCTTTCTTGTCCATGGATTCGATGGGATGAAGTTGTTTGAGCAGGGTAATATTAGCCGCATGCTATGGATGGCAACATCCATGCCTGTGATTTATCTGGTAGCAATAATGGAGCGCAACAATTCAAGTGAATGGCCTCGTGATACACGCTTAGGTAGTGCCACTACCCGAATCAGCGTAGTTGCCGAGTGCCCCAAGCACTCGACAAAGCCCTCACGGCAAAAATTTACTCGGCAAAGAGAACTTTGTCAAGTGTTTTCTATCTTTGACGAGTGGCCCGAGCACCTCTTGGTAAAAAAAAAAGTAATAGAAAAGTAAACTGACGTTGATTTGACGGCAACAGCTGCTTTGCCGAGTGCGTTCCAGGAACACTTAGCAAAGTTTAAAGCGTTTGCCGAGTGTCTCAGTTATGAAGCTCGTCTAATCTCCAACTCTTTGCCGAGTGTCGCTCCAACTCTTTACCGAGTGTCTTGGTTAGTGCACTCGGCAAAGCTCCAACTCTTTGCTGAGTGTCTTGGTAAAGGCACTCGGCAAAGTGCCCATTCGGAAACAGAATTTATTTTATTTTATTCTTACACCGATAGAAATCATAATTATCATCCCAGACAATTTATATACATCACAATAAGCATCACAGACATTTTATATAGATGATCACAACTGAAAATCCATAAATAAACATACTAGGTAGTATGACAACACATAATCCACAATCTCAGAAGTTTGTTCACAAATAGAAAGTCACTTCAAATACACAAATCAAAACCACAAGTACTACGTAAATCACTCTGGGGGTGGGAACAGAGCACGACGGCTCGACAAGTCTTGGTCCTAAGGGTCATTTGACACCACCGACGGAGGAAGATTCTGCACAAGATTAGAATCAGATACAAGTTTCACAAGTAACAAACTAAAATTATTGTCTAAGTTGTCTAAGGTGGTCTAAGTTTTTGAAATAACAAAAACTCTAAATAACAATCTAATATTGTATGTAAGCTAACCAAGTAAAGAATGAAGTTACAAGTTTTTCAAGGGACTTACATGAGAAATGGTAGGAGGTGGTGGAGCAAATGTCGACATTGGTGGTAGAGTATGACCCATCTGTGCAGTAAAACTTTGCATGTAGCTATAGAACTATGTCATTTGCTACTGACTCTACCGCTGGGCCTCCTAAATTTGCTCCTCCATCCACATCTCCAGATCCTGCCGTTTCTTTCTCTCTTCTTCAAGCTGGGCTTACAATATTCCACACAATGTTAACATAGAGTGTGTGCATGACAATGTGAAGAATGAACAAATCACGAATAAAACAAGAATAACATGGAGGGCCTACGTCTTCAACTGTGACACGGTCGGTCTTGGGCGTATGGTTGGGCTAGCGCTCATGCTCCGGGCTCAAATCTGGGGGAGCATAGGAGTACTTGCCGTGTCGAGTGTGTTGTCACCAAGATAGTACCATCCATGCTTCTTGCCTCCTCCTGCCCTTATGACGACTTCTCCATCATGATCGTGTGCCCTCGAATCGAAGTCTAACCCATGGACCTCCTTTGCCACCTCTAACTATGAAACGAGGCGGCTGTGGAAAAAGGCAATTGGCAAACAGTCCAGTATTTGCCGAGTGCGCTGGGCCAGCACTTGGAAAAGCATTTTTCTTGTTGACAAAAAAAAAATAGAAATTTCAAATAATTTTGAAAAATAATAAAACTTCAATACGACATAACTGATATAATTTGTTGCACATATAAAATATTTGAAGCCATATTCCAATTTGATTTCCAAATTTATTCTAAACCTTAATGACTCAATCTCAATTATATGTTTCTTATTTGGAGATTCTCTGATTTGTATGCAAGCTATGTGACAATTTTTCTGAAACATTTTTTTTACTTTTTACCACAGCTTCTATATATGATGTAATGATTTCATGACAATTCTCATAATTTTATGACTTTGTTTGATTTTTATAAAATTTAAATAAAATTTGATCACACGTAAATGGTGATATTTCATGGACAAAATTTTAAAATTTCCGGGATACATCTTCACATTGAACTAACTAGCATGAATATCAATTTTCAATTCACTTTATTCCAATATTCGAAACACTTCTAGTTCAAATTGGTAGAAAATACAATTAATGAAAAAAACTTAGGTAAGCATACCTAATGGATATTTAAATATATCAAATTTCCAATGAATTGTCTATAGGCTCTAAAAGAGAAATGGTTGTCAGAATGTGAAAAATAATAATTTTTTACCGAGTGTGATGTTATAGCACTCGGCAAAAGGACAGTATTGCCGAATGCTGGTTAAAACACTCGGCAAACAGTGAGCTTGACAAAATGGTGAGCTTTGCCGAGTGTACCTAACGGACGTTGCATGAGTGTGTCACGTGAGCAATCTTTGCCGAGTGTTCCGAATATACCGAGTGCGTTTTGGTCGTTTGCCTAGTGTCTCTAGGTAAACACTCGGCAAAGTTAACTCTTTGCCGTGTGTGGTCTCTTTACTGAGTGCTCTATATTAAGCACTCGGCAACTGTGTATTTTCCGGTAGTGTGCGATATTTCCAGTAGTACTAATGTGTGCTGCCATAGTTTGCCACCGTCTGTTTGTTCACACCGTGTTCCTTCTGTCCTTCCATGCGTGGCTTCTGTGACACGGCCAATGGAGTGGGCAACAAGCAAACTAATTAAGGTGCGATTTTCCATTTACACATGCGCACGTTCTAAACGTACAGCCCAGCAAGGACTGTTAGAAATAACCTTGACATGGTCTTTCATTTAAGAGAACGAATACAGTTCTGACTCCAACCTCTTTGTAGAAAAGGTACAAGTACACGCCCTCAAAAAAAAAAAGGTACAAGTACACAATTATTACAAATCGTAGCCAAAGTTATAAAAACTGTAATGAGTAAATGAGAATGACAATGAACAGTCATGAACAGTTATCTTCATTCATCCCCTTAGTGCTGTTTATATAGGAGTTACAAGTAGCGGTTCCATGAACCGCTGCCCCTTTGACATGAGCACATTCTCTGCCCGTTGGGCATGGCTGCCATCGGCTGGCAACTACCGGTGTGCAGTTGCCTATCGGCATGAGCACAGTGTAACACTCCCCCTTGATCAATCGATTGTTGGTGTGCACCATGAGGATGTACTCCTCCACAGACTCTGTGGGAAAAATATGAGGAGATAGAATCCGATATGCTATAAAAACTCCATAAATCCAGTGGGTAAGTCAGAGAAATGAATACAACATATATCATGTCTTGGTTATCTCCCTGTACAAACCCTTATGAGAAAAATCAAGAGATAGACATGGGTTGTGTTGTATTGCCTTGTTAAAAATCTATTATGAGAAAACTTTTAAAAGCAAAACTCATAATAGGAAAAGAGTGCAATAGGTGTTTGTGACAGGTCAGTGTTCAGGGAGATACCCCCCCTAAACCTTGCAGATCCTTAAGTCGTTGCATACCTATCTCATCAACACATTTGCGGAAAGAGGAATATGGTAGAGACTTTGTGAATAAATTAGTGAGGTTGTCACATGATTTGGTCTGCAAGACGGTTATCTCACCACTCTGCTGGAGTTTATGAGGGTAGAACAACTTAGGATTAATGTGTTTAATCCGGTCCGTCTTTATATAATCTGTCTGCATCTGAGCAACACAAGCAGCATTATCTTCATAGATAACAGTCGATGATCCTATGGGACCAATACCACATGACTGTTGTATGTGGTTTATCATTATGCAAAGCTAGACACATTCGCAAGAGGCTTCATACAATGCTATGATTTTAGAATGGTTTGTGGACATAGCAATCAGAGTCTTCTGCTTAGAAGACTTCCATGATATGGTTGTTCCACCGTGTAAGAACACAAATCATGTCTACGATCTGGCATTATGAGGATTAGAAAGATAGCCAGCATCAGTGAATCCAACCAAAGCAGGATCCCGGTTTCTTCTGAAGAAGAGACCTAGATCTGGTGTGCCCTTGAGATATCGTAAGATATCTTGTACTCCTTTCCAATGGCGTTTGGTAGGAGCAGCGCTATATCTAGCTAGTAGATTCACTGCAAATGCGATATCAGGCCTGATGCCATTTGCAAGATACATAAGTGTGCCAATGGCACTAAGGTATGGAACCTCTGTGCTCAGTACCTCTTCTCCGCCCTCCCTGAGTCTTGGACGGATATGCTTTGTCCATATTGAATTTCTCCAATGTTTTCTAGATGTAAGCAGACTGGTGAATAAGAATTCCAGTGAGAAGGTGTTTGAATTGTAAACCCAAACAAAATTTGGTTTGACCCAAATCCTTCATCTCAAACTCCGTCTTTAGATGTTTGCACGCTTCCTCTATATCATCTCAAACTCCAATAATAGTGTTGCCAATGATATTTAAATCATCTACATACACTGAGATAATGCAAAATCCTGTAGAGGACTCCTTAATGAAAACGCATGGGGAACCATCATTATTGGAGTAACCCTTTTTGACAAGGAATTCCCTTAGTCGATTGTACCACATTCGTCCCGACTGCTTCAAGCCATAGAGTGACTTGGACAGTTTTACACAATACATGTTGCGGTTTTCTTGAGGATTCGGTATAGAGATTCCATCTGGAACCTCCATGTATATGTCAGAATCCAGTGACCCATAGAGATATGCGGTCACTATGTCCAGCAGCTGCAAGGATAGACGATTTTGTACTACCAGTGATATCAGGTATCGGAAAGTGATTCCACTCATTACTGGTGAGTATGTCTCATTGAAATCAACGCCGGGTCTCGCATAAACCCCTGTGCTACTAGCCTTGCTTTGTATCTCACCATCTCATTATTTTCATTTTGTTTCTGGACGAAAACCCATTTGAATCCCACAGGGAAGACTCTTGGAGGTGTAGGTATTACTGATCAGAATACCTCTCGTTTCTTTAGCAACGCTAGCTCTGCCTGGATTGCTTCCTTCCATTGATTCCAGTCCGAGCGCTTATGACACTCTGCCATGGACTTTGGTTCTAGATCATTGAGAAGGTTGTCCGCAACCGTAGCTGAGAATTGATTGTCGACAATCGTAGTTTTACGATTATGAGACTCTCCAGAACTTGCATAGTGGATGGAAATTTCCTCTATGGAATTTTCTCGTTCCCCTTGTGACTCCTCATGATTTCCCAATACGAGTGTGTCAGGGTTTTCTGATGTTCCAGCCTCTAATAGTGTGTGTGCTTGAGAGCTGGGTTGTGGATTTGTATTATCCATAGGGTGTATACCACCCTTCGGGTGTCAGTCAACCTCGGGTTGACCTGCATTTACTGGTTCAGAAGTTTTCTTCTTCCTTTGACCCTTGGTGCTAGATGGTTTATCCTGCTTGGTGGGTGTTTTCCTTTGACGCTTGTTAGGCATTGATTCCAGCTGAGCAGCCATACTTGTCCCCCTCTTTTTCTGAGTTGGGAGTTGAATGGTTTTATTTGGTATCTCCACTCTTTCAGGTGCCTTCCTAGCTAGAATCAAGGATTTTGTGACACCTTTATAGTCAGTAAATGCATCTCGCAGATTGTTTGCAATGTCTTGCAAATCAATGATTTTCTGAACTTGGAGTTCAGATTCTCGAGTACATGGATCCGAGGATAGGATGGATTTGTCATCCCAATTGATTTCCTAGCTTTTAGAATGGTACTTAAACTCTCTCCCTAAAGCTAGGAAAGGATCCTCATTGAATATGCAGTCAGCATACCGGGTTGTAAATAGATCCACTATGAGAGGTTCTAAATACCTTATGATCGACGGAGATTGATATCCCACATAGATCCCCATTTTCCTGTGAGGGCCCATAGCTGTACGCTATGGTGGTGAGATCGGTGCATATACAGCGCTTCCAAACTTACGCATATGGGAAATGCTTGGTGGATTTCCATGTACAAGTTGCAGCGGGGAGTTGCTGTGATAAGCAGTTGGACACAATTGTATCAAGTCAGCAGCGTGTAAGACCATCTGACCCCAACACGAAGTTGGTAGGTTGCAATTGTGAAGCATTGGTCTTGCTATTAGTTTTATTCTCTTTATTAGAGATTTTGTCAAGCTATTTTGAGTATGGACATACGAGACAGAGTGCTGAACTTGAATTCCTTGTGCCTTGCAATAATCATTGAAAGCTCGAGAGGAAAATTCAGCTGCAGTGTCCATTCGGATTGATTGAATCCGATGTTCAGGGAAGCTTGCCTTCAATTTAATGATTTGAGCAATGAGCTTTGCAAATGCATGGTTATGTGTGGACAGGAGGCACACGTGAGACCACCATGTAGATGCGTTTATGAGAAACATGAAATACCTGAACGGTCTAGATAATTGTTGTATGGGGCCACAAATGTCTCCTTGAATGTGTTCAAGAAACTTTAGTGGATCCGCTTTAATCTTAAGATATGATGGTCTTATGATCAATTTTCCCCTTGGATATGCGGTGCATAAAAAATCTGAGGATTGCGGGAACTTGGCGTCACTTAAATTATGACAAATGCAATTGCTGATAATTTTCCACATCATCCCGATACCGGGATGGCCAAGGCGATCATGCCATGTTTGGAATGCGTTAACATTCTAAAAAATTACTTTGTATGCAATATGTGGTGCGGGTTTGATGTATGTGTAGTACAATCCAGACGGTAGAGAGGGAATTCTTTCCAGAATTTCCATGCCATATCCCTTGTCTTTAGTAATGAGAAGAAACTCCTCATTATTCTCCTCATATGTTTTCACATGAAGAGCATTTATGCAGATATCTCTATAACTTAACAGGTTACGAGTTGAATCGGGATACAATAATGCATTCTCGATCGTTACTTGTGTACCCATGGGAAGCGTGATAGTATCTCTACCAGAGCCTACTATCGTCGTATCGCGTCTAGCGATTGTCAAAACATTTCCTGGCCTCTTAGTAAGAGTTTGGATATATTTAGTTTCCCAAAGTATAGAGTTTATGGTACAGCTTTCCACAAGGCATAACTCTTCCTCCATCAGATTGACTCCCGTGAGATCTATATGAGCAAGAATTTAAAGAAACTCTCAGCATGGATACAGAAATACATACTTTATTAAGTATCAAAGTGCTGATACAATATTGCATCATCTTACAATACATAGAGTACAAGTACTAATTTTATTGTTACAACACACTTAAGCTACTAGGACATAGACTAATGATTGTCTTTTGTGGAGCTATGGAGCCTAGATGAGGTCTCCAAACAAGTCATCAGAAGCGAATTCGACGATGGTGTTCTCTGTGTCCTCGTAGTCATCGACCGTCAATAGAGGCTTGTCCCTGCTTGGTTCTTTGGGAACTTGGCGCGAACAACCGGTTTCCTCTTGCACATTGGGTTGGAGGTTGAAGTGTGCTTCAAATCCAGATACAACATTCTTGCCTTTGCCTAGGGATTTTAGGTAGATCTCAACCAAGTGGCAAGGAGTACGACATTTCCTGGTAGAATGCTTAATGCATCCACACTTGCGGCATTTGTTGTCACCTTGTGCCTTGGAATTGCCTTTCTCCATAACATGTACCTTCTTCTTGCCCTTCCAGTTATTGTGCTTTTGCTTAGATCTACCATCTAATGAGTTCTTGTTGTGGTCTTTTGGACCACCGAACTTCTTCCCTTGCGTATTGTGATAACTTCTAGGAGAGGAGCAGAGCCAACTAGATGCTGGTGATGAATCTTCATAGTGAGTTCATCATGCTTCTCCGCTTGAAGTAAATCATGGATAAGCGTAGAGTAGGCGGTATATTCATTTTTATGGTATTGCTGTTGCAAGATCTTGTCTGACGGCAGCATAGAATTGATAGTTTTAGCTATCTTGGCTGCATCATTAGGCTCTTCATCGCAAAACCGAAGCTTAACACAAATCTTATGAACAACATGGTTATATTCACCTATGGATTTAAAATCATGGAGGCGAATATTATTCCACTCATGAAGAGCTTCAAGCAATATAGTTGCCTTTTTCTGTTCATACCTGGATTTGAGGGCTGTGTAAAGAACACTAGGTTCTTCCTCCAATGCATACTCAGATTTGAGGTCAGCATGGATGTGATGCCTTATAATATATAAGGCTTGATACTTGTGTTGGTCCATGAAGTCCTTCTTCCTTTTTTCAGGAGAAGTTAGAGCTTCCACAATCCCTTTTGAGGCCAAGCAAATCTTGACATCCACGGCCCACGTAGGCTAGTTGTAGCCATCTAGAGCGAGTTCCTCGAACTCATAGGCCATTGAGCCTACATAGGAATAACCAGAGATTAGTTAAAATCATCCTGGTAGTGTTGTAGCAATGGAGAAAAAATTCAATAGAAATTTTCTCATGGTTCAATTTTTCTTGGATTAAGTACTAGGTACTTAATAAGGTGAACGAACCTCGTATTGCAAGGAATTTGTCTCTGTAAAGAGAGACAAGGTTCAATTCTGCTTGGATTAAGTACTAGGTACTTAATAAGGTGAATTGAACATGAGGAATTACAAATTAATGCAATTCGGTAGTGTTGTATACAACATAGCGTGTATCATTTAATTCTTCTTGGATTAAGCACTAGGTGCTTAATAAGGTGAATTAAATGTATTTTGCAAGAAAAATTGAATGTTCGATTGCAAAAATTAAATATTGAGTGTTGCTGTGTTTACAATTCAAATCTGCTTGGATCAAGTACTATGTACTTCATAAGGTGACTCGAACTTTAGGTCATACAAGAAATAATAAATATCTCAATTGTAAACAATGGTAAACACTTTATTATGTCATAGGAAAATGTACATAGGACATACCATGGGACATGATAATTTTCAAGCCTAATACATGAGCTAGAAATTTAAATTGTAACACTTGACAATACTACACATAATTATAGTAAAGTGCAGGGACTAAACTGACTATTTACAACACTAGAATTAAGACTAAACACTAAAGAGCTGGAATTTACTCAAAAGCTAGGGTTTTTAATGAAAAAAACAGCTAGATACATGACTCAGCCGCGTGGGCTGAGTAAACCTGGGTTTCAGCGAAGGAGGCCTTTCGGCCTGAGAGGGAGGGGGGGGGGGGGGAGCGGGCATTGTGGGGCTAGCGGCCTGGCCCAACTAGCGCTAAGGCCCAGCAGGCCCAACCGGGGGATGGGGTTATAAAAACCCCTTATTTCGGTGGTTAGGGGTTTGAAACCCTAACACTAACTACTTCGCCCAGCCACTTGCACCGCCAGCTGCGTCGTCGCGAGCGCTGCTAGCCGCCTGGCGTTACCGTGCGCCGCATGCACGAGGCCTTGCCGCAATGCGCCGGCACGCGCAAGACCATGCACCGACGGGCCAGGCGCCACCACGGGGTGTGCACGCGTGCGACTAGGGCCGGGCGCCGCCGACTGTGTGCGCCGTCTCGCCGCCGTGGCTGCCGCGCCGTTGGGTGTGCACGCGCCTTGTGTGCCGCCACGCTGCTACGCGCGTGCGCGCGCCTAGCGCCGCCTCGCCTTGCTGCCCACCTCGCCCTCCCCCTCCCGGCCCTTCCCTATTCAGTGGTGTTTCGGTCAGTGGCGGCGCCGCTCCTCCGCAGTGGGGGAGCAAACGTCGTCGCTGGCGATAGATCCACCATGGTTGAATGCCAACCTTGTCGTTGATGACCACGTGCTAGGCTTGCGGCCCGGCCGCCATGGGGGTGTGTCGGCAAGACAGGCATGACGCCGGAGGAGGGGGCCCTTGTTAGGGGTGTGTGGCAATGGTGCAGGTGGAGCCAAAGATGGGCCGGCCGTGGATCCGGCCGGCTCTTCCCTGGTGAGGATGACGAAGCTTGGCGAAGAAGATGACAATGCAGGCTCCTCTTCAGATCCAGATATCTCAATGTTGCTGAAGTGAAGACGCTCGTCTGAGGACGATGATGGTGGAGGAGGCGGCATCGAGTGGACGGCAAAGCACCGGCTCTGTTCCCCTCCTCAGCCTCTCATGCGGATGCGTGCATCATGCCATGGCGGTTGAGAACGAGGGAGGGAGGGTGGGGCTGCTGCATCAACAACTGGATCGGTTGCTGCCACTGTTGACGTCCAGGCGGCGGCCGCCGGCATGCCTATGTCCATGACCGGTGGTCCGAGGTGGGGCACGAACTCGGTCGGCGGCGTCGGAGTCGGGAGGCACGCCGGTGGTGAAGGCGAAGGTGGTGCCTCCGTGGTGGTCCTCGGCACTGACGTGCTGGGGCCTGCCCCCTGGTCACCGTGAGGCCCTCGGAAGGAGCCAACATCCAGGTGGCGGCACTGGCCGCGCTGGCGTCGGCCACCATGACGGCGGTGGTGACGGTTGTGGAACCGCCACCCTCGTCGAGTCATGGGAGGTTGCCGTCCGCGGTGGCCTCCTGGACCACGGCATGGGCGGCCAAGAAGGCTGAAGATGCGGAGGAACTCGCCGTCGGTGAGGGTTGCCTGAAGGTGGCGAACCACTCGGCGGGCATGGTCGCAGTGTGGATCATGCAGGAGTTGGTGGAGAAGGGCGATGAGGAAGGACACGGTAAGTGCCAAAATCGGCATGACTTACCCTCTGATCTCCGGCGAGGTCGCCGGCAGTTGCTTGCTTTTTTTTCCCGTCGAGTTCTTCCCTTCTCTCAGTTTCTCTGTTTGTGGAGAGCAAGTACATGATAACGTGTAATGAGTAAATGACAATGACAATGAACAGTTATGAACATTTATCTTCATTCATCCCCTTAGTGCTGTTTATATAGGAGTTACAAGTAGCGGTTCCATGAACCGCTGCCCCTTTGACATGGGTACGTTCTCTGCCCGTTGGACATGGCCGCCATCGGCTGGCAACTGCCGGTGTGCAGTTGCCTATCGGCATGAGCACATTGTAACAAAAACAACCCCTCACATGCATAACATATCGCACACAAAGAACTAGTTCCAACTTATTAACCAATCCCAAAAATAAGAAACCATTCTTGGGACAGGAAAGCAAGCATAGCCATCGCTTCTGTAGTGCGACAAGAATTATTCAACTCATCACTCCGTTGTAAAAGCGTCCATTCTTCGAGCCTGTAGATGCTACGGAATAAGACCTGCAAAAAAGTTTTAGGAGGGCAATTATCAAACACAACGTCATCATTCCCTGTGATCAATATTACCCAACAAAGCACTGAAGCCCCAGATAACAAATTTAAAAACACAGCATCATCATTCCTTGTGATCGATATTACCCAACAAAGCACTGAAGCCCCAGATAACAAATTTAAAGATGAATATAGACTTACTCACCTACTGAAAACGATCCAGGGGACACCACTTGATCTGTTACCCCGTCAACGGCCCTGCCACAACGGATCTGTTACCCCGTCAAGGGCCCAGCTGCATCAGATCTACTACCCCATCGACGACCCTGCCACAACGGATCTGTTACCCCGTCAACGGCCCCGCTGCATCAGATCTACTACCCCATCGACGGCCCTGCCGCATCGGATCTGCTCCCCAGTCCACTATCCGTAATGATCTTTTGAGGAATTCTAAACCCGGTCACAATTTCTGTGATGAACTCTATAGCCTTCTTAGAAGTTATCTTTCCTGCTGGCTTCGCCTCAATCCATTTGGAGAACTTGTCTACTGCCACGAATAAATGAGTAAAACCTCCCCGTGCCATGCGAGAAGGACCAACGATATCCAAACCCCATACCGAAAAAGGCCAATGCATCAGTATGTTCTGCAACTCCATTGCAAGAATGTGGCTCTGTCGCGCAAAAGATTAACATCCTCATAAGTGTGTACTATCTCATGAGCGTCCAAGCCTGCTACTGGCCAAAATAAACCTCGACAAAGTGCTTTCCCTACAATGGTTAGGGGAGCTGCGTGATTACCACATATGCGAGCATGAATCAATTGAAACAAGCTATGGCCTTTAGCTTTAGATATGCACTTCGTCATTACAGCATGTGGGCTGCACTGGTATAACATGTTATCGATCACTGTGCAATGTCGGGCCTTTTGAGTGATTCTCATGGAGGCGGTTGCACATGGGTATGTTGAAAATGTGTATTTATGATGCTTTGCACAGAGATTAAGGGCTCCTGATGTGAATTCCGATGATCCTCTAAGGGACCCCTGCTTTTCTTATATATTCGAGGGGCAGGAATACATAAATCAATGTCCTAGTCAGTTAGAACAAGATCTATTCAAATGTCTATGGAAACTATCTCTAACTGTGTATTGCTGTGTACTCAAAGTAATATCCGAGTAGTAATCTTCAAGATATGCTATCTTTATGATAATCTTGTTAGATCCTGACTCAGATGTAGGTAAATCGAGTCAACGTTGGTCTTCTCTGAGTGATATGGCATCAAGGGTTTACATATGCTCCACATCCGGGGTTTACATGCTCCTCGGTAAGTTTGCTCCAATCATCCTTTTATACTTATTAATTAACATGTATTTTCTATAGTTTAGATGTATAACGCATATTATCCACTAAAAGTCCGCTTCTGATCCATTTCTGGTCCAAATTTGTATCGTCTTCGACATCTGAAAAAGTCCATATTTGTATCAACATCAGCATATTATCCACTCTATCCTGAATTCGAAAAATAATTGAGGATTAGAATTTGAATAAGGCATTGTCCAACCCGATCCGACCCGCTTTCATCCCTACTTGTAGGTGCAATGGTTGATTTGACTGAGTGAGTAGATTTATATGTATCAAAAATTTAGAAGCCTAATTCCCCCCTTACCCCCACCCCCCGAACATCCTAATCCTTCCATGTGTGACCACATGGTACTACAAGAAAAAAGAGTACTAGTCGCCAAGGTAATTGTCACTATATGTGTTATATTGGCCAACATAGGTATTTTGTCACCAGTAAGCTTGGTCACACTTTGGTGAATATAGCCTTGTTACTATATGTATTTAGTGACAAAAAATTCGATATGTGAGTCACTAGATTCAAATTATTTAAATGATGTAAAAATAACAAATCATGAGAAAGATGACAAAAAATAAATGGCATGAACTATTTTGTCTTTTTCTCCCTCTTTATTCATGATTTGTTATAATTATATCTTTTTAGTGAACTTGAATTCGGACTTGAAATTTTTTGTGTGTATATTTCTAAACATGTCATCAACATGTATATATGCCGCATTTCAGATCTTTTGAAAACTTCTAGATATGGTTTTTAAAAGGGTTTTCACGATTCCACAGAATAGGTGGTTTTCACTGAATGTTTTCTTCGGAAATGATCCTTTAAAGGACCTTTATTTAATAACGGATACACTACTGACTCCAACCTCTTCGTAGAAGAGAGATCGGTCCATAGTCATTACAAGACGTGGCCAAAGCTATAAAAACAACGCATTATTACATACATAATATAGGACACGAGAACTAGTTCCAACTTATTAACCAATCCCAAAAATAAGAGACCATTCTTGGGACAGGAAAACAAGCATAGCCATCGTCTCTATAGTGCGACAAGCATTATTCAACTAATCACTCCGTTGTAAAAGCATCCATTGTCGGAGCCTGTAGATGCTCCGGAATAAGACCTGCAAAAAAGTTTTAGGTGGGCAATTATCAAACGCAACATCATCATTCCTTGTGATCGGTATTAGCCAACAAAGCGCTGAAGCCCCGGATAACAAATTTAAAGATGAATTTAGACTTACCCACCTAGTGCCGAAAAGGATCCGTGACAGGCCACTCGATCGTCAAGATTTTATCATTTGTCACACCATGGTCAGTAAGGTATCCGGTGACTCTCTGTAGAGCAAAGGGCACGTCATCAGTATCATTATTGCATTGATTTTTCTCGAAGATCATCCAGATTTTTCATAGGTTCAATGCGCGCGCATAATGCATGGTAAGGTTATGCAAAAGGATCCCAAAACAAGAAATATGCGGGCACCTGTTTCAGTGAATCCGGTCCAACAATGACGGCTCCCGTGGAATGTGGATTTGTTATATCCACGTTTTCTTCCAAGAAAGCTTCCTGCAAAATTAGTGTCATCAGAAGGATAATATGTACCAGCGAATCTGTAACAAGACAAGACAAAAACAATAATCGTGGATCATTACATCGATGGGCTGTGTGAGTGGTTCTACTTTAACACCAGTGCTCTCCCACTTCTTGAATCTATCCTGTGAGAGAGAAACATATATATGTTTTGTTATGAGCTGAAGGTTTGTCAGGTGAATACGTACATATGCATGTTTATGGGAAAATTGTCCAACCTGGTATGGCATAGATCGCAGACTTTTGTCAGCGAAAAAGAGCTTGACATCAGTTCTTTCATGGGCTCCAAAACCATACTCGATAAGTGAACGAACCGGACTGCATTAAAAATGTAGTCTGGTGAGACAAACAACTTACGTATATGCATGCACGTAAATATGAGGAGGCAGAATGAATTATTGGCACTAGCTCGGACCTGATCCCCTCCGTGTAGGCGAACAGGAACACGGTCTCCGCTACCGGTGGCGGATTGATGTTCTGGATGGCGAAGCCATTGCCTCTGATGGGCCCGAGCTCAACTAGATCCCCGACGTTGAGGTTGCACAGCAGCTCGGACATGGTCCCTGGCACGGACCTGACGAGCAAATCGAAATGGAGCCCCGAGCGAGGCGCCGAGGAGATGCACATGTACGCCGGGAAGGGCAGCCTCTTCTCCGGTGATTCTGAGGGGAGTACGCTGGTCAGGAGGTACTGCCCCGGGGTCGTGTACGAGTCTACCATCTCCTTGGCATCGGAGAGATCGAGTGTGATAAGGAAGATGGTTTTGTCCTCGTTGGCCGGACGGATGGAGATGACGGGCGCAAGGGTCCAGAGCTGGATGCCGCCTCTTGCCCTTCTTTTGACGCCGCCCTTCCCCGGCGCCGTTTGGACGGCGGCGCAGGTCGTCGTCGCGGAGGAGCGGGGGCGGTGACGGACCATCATCGGAGGAGTGGCCAATTCAATTGCGGGGCGGACGAGGGGAGGCCTCTTCATCTTCAGGAGGAGCGTGTTGGAGGAGATGGCCGCCGCGGAGGCCATTGCCATTGCTGCCACTGACAAAAAAGGTCAAGCAAGGATTACCAACTCAAAGCAGGGATCGGATGGAGGAGTGTGTGGTGAGTGACTTGCTGCCCGGGCTGCACGCCGCTTTATAGGGGCATTTGCGCAGGAAAGCCACAATGGACACATGCATCACGCGCGCCAGGCGGCGTGCATTATTGGTGCATTGATCGTACGTACATACGTGGCCCTGCGGGCCTAGTCCTAGATTCCACATATGACGACATACAGACTGTGTCTTGTCATGCGTGTGACCAAAGAAGCCAAAAAGATTTAAATTTTATTAATTTAGAGCCATTTTTATAATGATTTTTATTATAAAAAACTAGTAGCTTGTCTAGTCTTGTATCTTGGGACATGCGTCAGAGATCTCTTAGGCTCGACCACCTTCCGTACGTCGCGTTCGCTCAAGTGATTACAAAATTTTTTGCATCAATATTTCATCATCTCTTACATGATTACATTCATACATTGTGATTGCACATAGAAAAATTAAATTTATTAAGAGGTTCAATCAAGATGATTTTTGTACAATTTTTTTTTCCTGAAATTATATATCTAGGACACAAGAACGCACAAAAGCTTTTATTTGCACAATAAAAATCACAAACCAACCAAAATAAGTTCTCCAATACAATAGAGCATAACATCCGCATCAGCTCATCCCCATCTCCTCAATATCAAAAATACATCTCTATACATGAGCTGGCATGGATATGGATACTTTCTTAGTGGCAATAACTAAGTGCACCATACCACCACATGGTACAAATCACAATAATTGAAGCGGAAACACAGGTAGCAAGCCGCCCGGTCGGAGTAATGTTTGTTCACTTGCGCTCAGAGCAATATTAAAATATCAGCTCGTCCTATATAATAATTGACTTTTAGCTAGCTGTTCAACTAATCTCTGAGCTCACTCACATCTTTCACTCGTGCATGATGAAACACCAACGTGGAAGCACAGAATACGTGTAGAAGGCTAGAAAAAAAAATTTGGTACAAAAACATATCACAGGTCACCGATAAACATGAAATTTTGGAAATATCGGTAATTTCAGTAAATAAAATACATTATTTGAAAATATTTTCATGTAGTAGTTACATATAGTAGTTTTTGTTAAATAAATATAGTTAATGATAAAATTTTGTTGATAAAAAGCATGTTGGACCTCACTGATAAATGCGATATTTCGATGAAATTTCACAAAAAATTTTTTCCTAGGTTGCAGGGGCTCATCCACCTTGGTTTTGGGGATTAGCTGGGCAACTGCTGAAGAACACATGATCAAGCAATTTTTTCATCTCTCTCCTCCATCTCAGCTCCTCGGATGATGAGGCGGGCGTTTCACGCTTCCTAATACTTGCTATTACACTTATAGTAAAAAATGAAGCAAGTCCATCCATCAGGTATCTCTCAAAGTAATTTAAGTCCACCACTTTTTTCCTCTGATTTCCTATTTTTTATGTGCATAAATAAACCAAATAGTGAAGTGTATAGCCCACCTTTTATGCCAATCAGTGATGGGAAGCCCACCACTCTGCGCCACCACAAGGACAACCACGAAGCCATCCTCATCGCCACCTCGACGCCAGCACCATGTCCTGCATGGGCAACAACAACAAGGTTGAAGAAATGGTAGAACATACAGTGACCCTCCCACTCGATCTACACCAAGATATCCTAGAGAATCTATTAATGGTACCAAAGCCGATCTATGAAGTAGATCGAGATTAGGAAAGGAAAGAGCAAACAGAAAGTATTTGATTTCGATCGAAAAGGAAAGGAAAGCACACCCTAACCCTTGCAAAGAAATAATAGCGAAGCAGCGGGGCTGGTCTTACCTTGAGCCCATGCCGGTGTCACCACCGCTATTGACGCCCTTGTCGCCGGGCGGGATGAAAGATCAAGCCAGACCGCGGAGTGCTCAATCACGCCGGACGCACGGGCTAGTGTGCACCTTCGCAGGTCCACTCGATGACAACACGGTCACTATCAGGAGAGCGCACGCACCCGCAAGGAGACCGGCGGCGCCGCCATCACTCCCCTCTTGCGGCCACTAGCCACCGCCGCTTGTCTCGCACGTCTTGGGCTTGATTTAGGGTGGCAATGGAGGAAAGATGATGAGAGGGGGAGACGGCCGCGACAACCTTGCGCTGGCTGAGCCCATTGCCGCAGGAGAGCCACTCCAGCAGCGCCGACATGACACGAGAGCTGCTAGGGTTCCAAGGGCCGGCCGACGGGTTTTGTTCAGCCGAAAGAATTGGCCAGCCATCGGTTCGAAATCCGTGGCAATGGACGGCCAAGAGCGGCCTAGGCTTCACTAGGCCACATTAGTCCCAGGCCGGATGAGTCGTCGGGCCAGTTTTGTGGCCCGCTGGTTGGCTCCTGGGCCGCAGGCCCATGCACAGTGCGACCGCGTGGGAACGGGCCAAAGAGTCGTGTTTTGTGGTTGTTCTTGGACAAATGAACAGTGACATTTTGCAATTTTTTGTTTTCTATTTTTAGGAGCATCTTTTGATGAATTTTTCATTATTTGATCCATGTTCAAATTTAAACCAACGCGACGACTTGTTTAGAGATTAATAAATATTACTACGGTGATGTTGCTTCCGAAAATAGAATTATCTTAAAGTGCCTTGAGCTAAATTAAACACTAGGCAAAGAAATTTTCCTATGGGCTTAAAAAAATATCAAACAAATTTACAAAATTAATAAAATTTTGAAAAGATACAATTTATGTAATCTATGACTTATACATAATGATTTGAAGTCAAATTCAAATTCGACTATCAATTTGAGTCTATTCTCCGTTTTGTAAACAACGTACGTGACAACTTGTGCGAAACCTTCTCTACTGTTGATCATAGCTTCCACTTGTAACACCAACACATCATGACAAATCTCATTATTTTTAAACTTTATTTGATACTTTTAATATTTATAAATCATTCGCACACACGTCACTTTGGTCATATTTCTTAAACAAAATGTCACATTTCCTTTTATTTTATGGGTAAGATTTCAAATTGGGTTAATTAACATGAATATAATTTCAATATTATTTATTTTTTAATTTAAGTCACTTGTAGTTCAAATTTAACTTTATTAAAAAAAATTTCTTGAAATGTAATTAATTAACTAAATATAGTAAACAGTTACAAAAAAAATGCCAGATTTTAACATGGAGTAACACATGTTGTATGTGGAGAGTACAAAAATGGCAAAGACGTTCTTTGTTGAGTGTCCGAAAAAAAACATTCGGCAAAGAAGAGGACACTCGGCAAACATTAATTTCCTGTAGTGATTTTTAATGCGAAAACCACCCTAGTTTGTTTTGAAGTAATTAGCAGGGACGCTGCAATTTTAGGTGTAATATGTATATGGTTGAACGCCACAGGCCCAATGAAGACCCAACTACAGAAAATTATACAAAGTTACTCAACCAATTTCTTAATGTTTTGCATTACGAAAGATTAAAACAAACCCTTCTTTAAAGATTTTCTAGTGACTAAGTGATACTGCAGCACCATCAAAAATGAGAAAAATTCTATGACACCAGATGGACCAACAACTAATCATTAATTGGTTCCATATTTTTTTCTACCTGCATAAATTCAGAAAAAACTAAGTTAAATAAGTTTAACATTTGTTAACTATTTTAAATAAGTCTAATTCATCTTATTGTATCCAAATCTAAAACTTTATGGGACACTATTTAAGCTCTAAGTATTTTTTTTTCAGCATGTTCTCTAATAACATGAAAATTATAGCTCTAAAATTTTATATGATTGACAAGAGGAGAAAGTCCACTTTACTCCCGTGTGTTATCACCTAAGTCCACATAACCCATTAAATAATGAAACCATTTGTTTTACTTCCTTTAAGTTTGTAACATGGTTCATTTTACTCTCTAGAGCAGTTCTGAGGATGATTGATGCCTGGGCCCCGTTGCCAAGGCTGAATCGCATTTCACTGTACAAACGCCGCTGCCCTGGCACCACCACCTAGCTGTCGTTGGCCGTCCTGAAGTCCTCCCAGCGCCAACGGTTGGCCCACAGCACTCGCCGCACCACCACAAGTTTGCATGAATCCACCAGCTACTCAAGCACGCTGTCTCGCAATCGACCATTCCCATGGAGCTTGGCCCCAACATGCATGCCTGCGTCTGGTAGCAATAATTGATGGCAACAATTGAATGAAGCCACACCTTGTGATACACGCTTTGGTAGTGCAATATTTGGAGTACTACTAATGTGTCAGTTAGCCACCGTCTGTTTGCTCACGCTGCGTTCCCTCTCTCCGTCCTTTCACGCGTGGTCTCTACGACACGGCCAAATCCCAAAGGATAGGACAGCAAGCATGCTAAGGTGCGGTTTTACTTTTACACAAACGCACACGTTCTAAACTTGCAGCCCCGCGTGTGGGAATGATCGTCCGCGGCGCGCGCGGCATGGAACGCGCGCTGCCGTCTGGGCCGCGTTTTTGATCGTAGGAGAGTTTCTGGACCCTGTTGAGTCTTCTAGTGTTTTTTTATTGGTATTCATTCAAACTAGTGTGGTCCAATCGACGGCACGGCGTGGCACTGCCCCGGCACGGCACATGCCATGCCAGCCCATGTATTGAGCCATCGGCCCATGGCACTATACGCAATATAATAGCCATGCTGGGTCACTCCGTTAAGCCTGTTAACACAACCGGCTCGTTGAGTCCCACGAGCATGACCGGCCCGACATCAGGAGCCCTCGTTGGCTCGTTAGCACACCTGCAAACACGGCGGCCACAGGGCTTGGACGCGCGGGGGAGAAGGCAGCAACCTCAAGGCTTTGGTGCTTGGGGAAAAAGGCAGCGGCCTTGCAGCTCGGGCATGCGGGGGGAGGGGGGGGGGGGGCGAGAGAAGAAGGCAGAAGGCCGCGACAGCAGCACCGTAGCAGGGTGGGGGATGAAGGAGTTGGCGGCGGCAGTATTGGGGAGGCGCACGATGAGGCGAGCTGCGGCCTCGAGCTCTTAGGGTCATGGACCGCATGGTTATAGGGTTAGGATCAACGAGGGAGCTCTGGGTGAGGCCGGCTACTGGCTACTCGCTTCGGCCTGCTGGAATTTCAGCTCTTGCAGGCCGGGATTTTGTGCCGGGCTATGTATTGGGCCATGTCGTTGCGATCCAAATTCGTGCTTTGTTGGGCCAAGGATTAAACCGGTCGTGCCCATGTCGTCCATCGAGCTGCCTCCTCAGCCCAAGCACGGCTCGTAGGCTCGAGCCGTGCCATGCCTGGGCCGGGCCAAAAATTATGTGCTTCAGGCCGGCCCGGTTGACACCGTCCATTTGGACAACACTAATTCTAACAAGAGCATTTTTTCGGTCCATATATAGTTTGACTGTATCAAATTTGATCCAACATTATTATTTCATATTATTTTTATCTCATAATTTTTAGTTATTGTGCTATTTGTTCTTATTACATGAATTTATTTATTAGTTTCAGCCGACATGTGTCCTATGTTTCTATTTATTTTTTTACTTTTTCAATAAGAAATGCTAATGGTGTTGAAATGTATTATGACTTACAAAACCGAGTGGAACTTATGCAACATCATTGAAACTTTGTTTTTAACATATGACCGCAACTAAGAGAAGAACAGTACACAGACCGCAACTATGGTTACCAACATAGTAGCGGGCACGTCAAAACCGCAACTACGGAATGATGCGCCCGCTACTAAACCCGATACCGCAGTTGCGGTTTCTATCAGGCCGACAACTATGGCCTAAGGCCCATTTAGTTGCGGACCTCACAACTCGGCCCGCTCCTACAAACTGCATCCTTATATAAAATGGGGGCGGTGCCGCGCGGCAGTATCACTTCCACACGCGCCGCACCACCCTCTTTTAGGGTTAGGGTTCTTCCTCTGCCACCGGCCATCCACCGCCTCCGGCCGCCTCCTTGATCTCCTCCACCTCCTCCTCTCCTCCACCTATGTGGCGAAGACGACAAAGAGACGATGCCGTTGGGGCCGCAGGCGGTGCGTCTAGTGCACCTGGTGCTGATTCGCCATCGTCATCGCCAACACGGCGCCGAGTCGCCCCCTCCTCCTCCTCCTCTTCCTCCTCCATCTCTCAACCGTTGTCTTGCACCGCCGCGTCGCCCCACAGGTGGATCTGGTGATGCTTGCTGCTAGATCGACCTCCAAGGGGGCGACGACGGTGCCTCGAGCAAGGGCGGGTCTCCGAGAGCGCACTCCCCCTCCTCCTCCGGCAGCTCCGGTGGTGGCCGTGGCGTGATACGGCGCGGTGGGAGGCGGGTGGCGGGAAGACAGGCAGAAGACGGACGCGTCTAGCTAGGACACTGACGCGTCTTAAGGACGGATCCCAGCACTAGCCGGGACCCGCCCTCTTATTTTGTAGTATATTTGGGCGTCAGTAGTGGTCCTTACTGAAATATGTAGGCCCTAGTTTAAGGGTTTTGGTAATTAATGAAGAATTATGGCTTATTATATTTCAAGGATGATCAATTTATATTTATATATTACAAGGAAGATGAAAAAGGTGGCATGAGGTAAAGGTATAAAAATAGATTTTCTATTTTACCGTCATAAGATGATTAGAGGAGAAAATGACCGGGTTGCTAGTATAGTTGCCGAACTATTAAGAGGGGTTGATGCTCTAGTAACTTGATGAAAATTTTGTTACCACTTTGTGAGAAATCATTCATCCAAACTTCTTGTCAAAGTACACCTCCAAATATTCTTTGAAAATCCTATGTAGATTACACCAAATATTCCCTGCTTATCATATGGTGTTTACCCCCAACATATTCCTTCAAAAATACTTGTTGGAACCCCCCAAAAATATTCCTTGAAAATTCCTGTCGAAGATGGCTCTAGCAGTTTGACCGGGGTTCAGTG
This sequence comes from Eleusine indica, assembly GCA_030378355.1. Lineage (NCBI taxonomy): Eukaryota > Viridiplantae > Streptophyta > Magnoliopsida > Poales > Poaceae > Eleusine > Eleusine indica. The sequence continues at coordinate 57,706,016 of CM059494.1, forward strand.
GCGGTCTGACCGGGGACGTCTAGCGGTCTGACCGTCCGGGTCCAGGAGGGGTGTATTTTTGTGCTTGTGACGTTCTGACCGCCAGGCGTGGTCGGTCTGACCGCCAGCTGCTCCTGGTCTGACCGTGAGCTGGTCTCAGGTTTGAATCTTGGGTCAACCTAGCCATTGGGTTGCTCGCGATCCGACCGTCAGTGAGCCGCGGTCTGACCGCCAGCTGCGCAAGCTTTTGCAACGGCTAGTTTCAGCTGCCTCCTCTATAAATACTCCTCCCACTCGGGAAAGCTCTCTCTCTCTCTTGGCCCTTGGCATTGCATGCATGAGATATTTGAGCTCTCTCCTCACTCACACAAGCTTCCATTGATCCATTGCAAGTGTGTGAGAATCTAGTGCGTGTTGTTGAGTGATTCAAGCTTTGTGGCACTAGTTGTTCATCAAGCGAGCGACGTCAGCTTGTTACTCTTATAGGATGATGCCTCCTAGTCGGCTTGGTGGCGTGGAAACCGTGAGCCCTTCAAGAAGATTGTGAAGGAGGCCCGGTGTTCGTGTAAGAGGTCTTGTACTCCTCTCGCCGGAGCGGCAAAGGGTAACTCTAGTGGGACCGAGGATAGGAGAGGTTCAAGGGATTGATTTGCCTTAAGATCAAGTTTTTCTTGTGTGAGCCTTTCTTGTTGGAGAAGTGTACACTTGATAGAGAAGCAAATCAAAGGCTTGAATCCACCTCAACATGGATTAGGGGTGATCGGCAAGTCACCGATACCACTAGATAAAAGTGTGTCTCTCTCCCTTGTTTATTTACTTGTTTTTACATTCCTAGAGATCACAATGATGCTTATCACCTAGGCTTTCAAACCTTTAGCTCTCAACATAGGTGTTATTTTTATTTGTGCAGGTTATAAATTGTCAAAAACTGCCTATTCACTCCCGTCTGGTCGGTATCCTAGATCCTACAAGTGGTATCAGAGCTGGTACTCCCATTTTAGCAAGGATTTAACCATTCGGGAGTAGGATAATGGCTAGCAACAATGTCAATGTCGTTCACGCTCCATACATTGATGGGTTAGACTTTGATTATTGGAAAACATGCATGAAAATTCATCTTCAAGCTATGGGTGACTCTGTGTGGAATGTTGTGGATGTTGGTTGTGTCGTGCTTAATCCACAAGAGCTCACAACTGCAGATCGAGAACAAATAAAAGCCCATATTCAAGCGATGAATGTGCTCATTCGAGCATTGTGCAAAGAAGAATACCATAGGGTGTGCAAACTTACCACAACTTATGAGGTTTGGCAAGCTCTCATTAAGGCTCATGAAGGCACAAGTGTGGTCAAGAGTGCCATGTTATTCATTTGCAAAGGAAAATTTGAGAAATTCAGTTTGCTACCAAATGGAGACTTGAAAACAAGTTTCTCTCGATTGACACATATTGTGAATGAACTCATTGACCTTGAATTCAAGGTTGAAGATGTGGACATTTCTCACAAATTTCTTAGAGCCTTGCCACCAAAGTATGAAACAATTGTCACCATGCTAGTGAGGTTGGATTTGACAAAGATCACTCCCTCACAAGTATTGGGGGAAATTCTTACTCATGACACTTTCAAGCAATCACAGCAAGAGCTTCATGGTGATCAATGTGAAAATAGCAAGAAGAATATTGTATTCAAGGCCAAAGCATCAAAAGTGTATAGTGATGATGAGGGTGAGAGTACCGATGAGGAAGTTGCCTTGGTGGTAAGAAGGTTCAAGAAATTCATGAAGAAGAAAGGAAACCGAAGATCATCAAGCAAAAATCCTTTTGCAAACAAGAAATGCTTTGAATGTCGAGACATGGGACATATATCTAGAAATTGCAAGAAAAAGAAAGATGATGAAACGTATAGCTAGGGGAAGAAAAATAACTACAAGAAAGTGTTCAACAAGAAAGATGGCAAAGCCTATTTAGTTGCATGGGATTCGGATGCAAGTTCGGATTCAGAAAACGAGGATAGTGATAATGAGAATAAGTCCTCTAAAGTAGGACTTGCAAGCATTGCTATCAAGGAAGCTCCTTCTCTATTTGACTCACATATGTGCTTCATGGCAAGAGGAGAACCCAAGGTATGTGATGATGATGACACATTCTCTTATGATGATATTGTTGATATGGTGAGTGTGCTTGATGAATCTCTAGACAAGACTAAGAAATTGTATAAAGAATTGAAAAAGAAATATGCTTCACTACATGAGTCTTATGAGGAGCTAATTACCTCTCATGAAAATCTAAAGGAGGCTCCTGAAAAGGTTAAGGAAGCTCAAGATACTCATGTTGAAAAACAAGATGCTGGAATTACTTGTGATATGCTTGATTGCGTGTCTAGTACGAATAAAGTTAGTACTTCTAGCATATCAACCTCATGCGATGATTTATTGGCTATACCATTCTCTTCTAAAACTTATTCATATGAAAATATATCAAGTTTATTTGATCCTTTGCTTATTGTTGAAAATGATGAATTGCGTGAAACCATAGACTCTCTTGTTAAAGCTCTTGCGAATTGTTACAAGAGTGAAAATGTTTTAAATAAAATATGGGAGTGTCAAAGATTCACTCTCAAGCATGAGGGGCTTGGTTTTATCCCCAAGAAAAATAAAAGTGCTTTTGTTGAGAAGAAAACTGCTTTCATTAATGAAATTGGTTTGTATTGCTTTAAATGCAAAAATATCGAGCATCTTGAAAAGGATTGTACCGGAAGTAAAAATATGATGTTTAGAGATATGGATGTTTCTTACGTTCTTACTAAATCTTCTAATGGTGCTGTTTATGCCAAGTTTGTTGGTAAAAATAAGATGCATGCTCAAAACTCAAAAACTGCCCTGCCAAAAGTTGGTGCAAAGAAGAGAAGTATTGGGGTGCCAAAAGCCTTGGTCACTAACCTCCAAGGACCCAAGCAAGGTTGGGTACCTAAAAGAAACTAATTTTGTTTTATACATGAACTATAAATCCGGAGGACATCATTGGGTGCTTGATAGCGGTTGTTCACAACATATGACCAGAAATGGAAATATGTTCACCTCAATGAATCATGAAGGTTCAGAATTTGACAAAATTACTTTTGGATATAATAGCAAAGGAGAAGTGAAAGGATTGGGAAAAATTGCTATCTCAAATGATTTATCTATCTCAAATGTCTTGCTAGTTGAATCATTAAGTTTCAATTTGTTATCGGTGGCTCAATTGTGTGACTTTGGACTCACTTGTGTTTTCTCCCCTAAAGATGTCACCATTACTAGCATTAAGAACAATGAATTGATTTTCAAAGGATTTCGCTATGGAAATCTCTATCTTGTGGATTTCTCTTCTAAAGATGCAAACTTGAGCACTTGCTTATTTACCAAAGCCTCAAAAGGATGGTTGTGGCATCGAAGGCTTGGTCATGTTGGAATGAAGCAATTGAACCATCTTATGAAGCATGATCTAGTGATTGGATTGCAAGATGTGGTATTTGAAAAAGATAAATTATGTAGTGCTTGTCAATCCGGAAAACAAGGTGGAAGCTCTCATCCATCAAAAAGTGTTATGTCCACTACAAGACCATTGGAATTACTACATATGGATTTATTCGGACCAACCACATATATAAGCAATGGTGGAAATAGCTATTGTCTTGTTATTGTAGATGATTTCTCAAGATATACATGGGTATTCTTTCTACATGACAAATGAAATGTATTCAACATATTCAAGAACTTTGCAAAAAGGGCTGAAAATGAATTTGAGTTCAACATCAAGAAAATTAGAAGTGACAATGGCACCGAGTTCAAGAATTACAAAGTTGATGAATATTGTGAAGAAAAGGGAATTAAATATGAATTTTCAGCAAGTACACTCCAGAACAAAATGGTGTTGTTGAAAGGAAAAGTAGAACCTTGATTGATATGCAAGATCAATGCTTTCGGAATATAATGTTTTGGATAGTTTTTGGCCTGAAGCTATTAACACCGCTTGTCATGCCACAAATAGACTTTATTGCCATCGGTTGTTGAAAAAGACTCCTTATGAGCTGCTAGTGGGAAGAAAGCCAAATATATCATATTTTCGTATATTTGACTGCAAATGCTATATATTGAGAAAAGGCTCAAGATTGTCAAAATTCCAAGGAAAATGCGATGAAGGATTCATACTTGGATATTCTTATTCTTCAAATAGCAAAGCTTATCGAGTATTCAATAAAAATTCGGGAATTATGAAAGAATCAAGTGATGTTGAGCTTGATGAGACAAATCGATCTCAAGAAGAGGAAGAAAATTTAGATGATGTGGGAGATGAAGGATTGAGAACAGCTATGAAAAATATGACCATTCGTGATACTAAACCCAAGGATGAAGAAGATGATGATATAAATACATCAATATTTCAAGTACCATCCTCCACAACTATTCCAAATGATCATGATCAATCAAGCAATAAAGATGGAGATGAAAATGTCACTACTTCATTGGAAGACGAACCATCATCAAGTAATTCTGAAGACATGGCTTCTCAACTTAAGATTAATAATTCTATTGTAAAAGACCATCCAATTGATCAAATTGTTGGTGGCATAAACAAAGGTGTTTAAACAAGATCAAGACTTGCCTCATTTTGTGAACACTATTCTTTTGTCTCAAATGGAGAACCAACCAAAATAGATGAAGCTCTAAAAGATCCTGATTGGGTAAATGCTATGCATGAAGAGCTAAATAATTTTGCCCGTAATGATGTATGGGAATTAGTAAAGAGACCAAATGATCATAATGTCATTGGAACAAAATGGGTGTTTCGGAACAAGCAAGATGAAAATGGTGTTGTTGTGGAAACAAGGCAAGACTTGTGGCACAAGGCTACACTCAAGTTGAAGGCTAGGATTTTGATGAAACTTTTGCTCCCGTTGCAAGACTTGAAGCCATAAGAATCTTACTTGCATATGTCACTTCTCACAATATCAAATTATATCAAATGGATGTGAAAAGTGCCTTCTTAAATGGAAAAATAAATGAGTTAGTGTTTCTGGAACAACCACCCGTCTTTGAAGACGCAAAGAGGCTAAATCATGTTTCCAAGCTTTCAAAAGCACTATATGGCCTTAAACAAGCACCACGTGCTTGGTATGAAAGATTGAGGGATTTTCTTGTTTCTAAAGGATTCAAAATTGGAAAGGTGGACACCACCTTATTTACCAAGAAAATCAGAGATGATCTATTCATTTGTCAAATATATGTTGATGACATTATCTTTGGATCAACAAATCAAGATTTTTGTGAGGAATTTTGAAATATGATGTCCAAAGGATTTGAAATGTCCGTGATTGGTGAATTGAGTTTATTTCTTGGTCTTCAAGCGAAACAAATAAAAGATGGGTCTTTCATTTGCCAAAGCAAGTATGTAAATGACCTTCTCAAATGATTTGGAATGGAAAATTCTAAACCAATCAAAACACCTATGGCAACAAATGCACATCTTGATCTTGATGAAGAAGAAAAATGGGTTGATCTAAAGTTATTTCGGTTTATGATTGGAAGTCTTCTCTATCTCACCGCATCTAGGCCCAATGTAATGTTTAGTGTTTGTATGTGTGCAAGATATCAAGCATCACCAAAAGAATGTCATATGATGGCTGTCAAAAGAATATTGAGATACTTGAAGCAAACAGCAAATTTAGGGCCATGGTATCCAAAAGATGCTCAATTTGTTCTTATTGGATTTTCTAATTCAGATTATGCCGGATGCAAAATTGATTAAAAAAAGTACCTCGGGCACGTGTCAATTACTTGGAAGATCATTAGTTTCATGGTCATCAAAGAAGCAGAATTCAGTTGCTCTCTCTAGTGTAGAAGCCGAATACGTTTCAACTAGTAGTTGTTGTGCACAATTATTGTTGAGTAAGCAAACATTATTGGATTATGGAGTAAAATTTGATTTGCATCCCTGTCTTATGTGACAACAAAAGTGCTGTGAAGATTGCTACTAATCCTGTCCAACACAAGAGGACCAAGCATATTGATATTCACCATCATTTTATATGGGATCATGTGAGCAAACGAGACATTGTGATCGAAAGTGTGAAGACGGAAGATCAATTGGCTGATATCTTCACTAAACCTCTTGATGAGACTCGGTTTTGCAAGTTGAGAAGCGAACTCAATGTTATTGATATCTACAATATTGCTTGATGGATTCTTTCTTCGCTTTTCATTTGCTCGTGATTTAACTTGATTTGCTTTTTCTCTTGGATATCACATTTAGGGGGAGCTCTATATCACTTCATATATATTGACTCACTTCTTAAGTGAATAAATAAACTTGAATGCCATAAGAGTTTTAAAAGTGGTTTTGGTTTTATAAAAGGTCTTACTCTCTCACAAAACAAATTTTTTATCTAAATTCAAAAAACAAAAATTTCTGACTCCCTCATACTCCACTTATGGCATCTAGTGAGCTAAGCACATAGAATCATGCATTTTCATATGCAACGATCCACAATGTGTATTTCTGCTCATGCATTTCCATGTTGAACAAAATTCCCATTTTTCTCTTCTTATTGACTCTTAGTTGAAATTTTAGTGTTGCTCTTTGATTTTCATGAAGAAAGAGATCAAGGGATCAAACATATGAAATTTAAATGCTTAAAGGGGTTCACCGTATTGGATGATCAAAGATCAAGATAAAAGAATCAAGAGGCAAAGATTTTGGGATGTTCAAGGTGATTCGATCGAAAATTGGAAGTTTCCTGCATAAGTTCAGAAAATTAAGAGCTGAAAACTGATAGAGTGCAGCTCACGGTCAGACCGTAGGGGACGCACAGTGAGACCGCCAGTCAATGCCCGATCGCCAGGAAGGCTCGGTCAGACCACCAGGGGTGGTTCAAAATCATACCCCCCTGGACTCACACGATCCAACCGCTAGAGGGGCGCGGTCCAACTGGCACCATGCCGCGGTTCGACCGGGACCATGCCACGATCCGACTGCGAGGGTCGACCGAGCAGATCGGTTTCCTTCTCTTTATTGTCTCCATTGCCTTATCTTTTCCTTCTCCATACCCTTTCAGCCACAACACACCAAACTCACAAAACACATCTCCTATCCTCTCTATCCCCTTGAAGGTGACCTCCATAGAAGGGAGGCTGCCCCCATGCTCCCGGTCCGACCGAAGGCCACTCCCGGTCTCACCGAAGGCTCCTCCACCATGTCCTCTCGGTATTGCGTCAATTCCTTCCATTTTCTCCATGGATGTCTTGGTTCCTCTCCTAGGGTTTGAAGTTGAGATGAGTATGTTTAATGATGATGCTTGATGTTGGATTTCCTAGGCTTCTTGGGTGATCTTCATGCCTCCATTACCATGCATTCCTAGAAATCTCATATGTGGCTATTGGATATTAAGTTTTCATCTAGGCTTCGTGTGTGGCTAAATTTTTTTGATGGATTGTTGGACATGCCCTTGCTCTCATGCAGTCAATTATCACTTTTTATCTACAATTATTACATGGCACTATGGATTGGTCCAGAATTTATGGGATGAAAGTGCACCTAATTTGTTTGAGACATCTGGGGCCTAGCGGTCTGACCGCCTATAGCCCGCGGTCTGACCGCCAGGGTCGACTAGGCTTGCTGGCTTGCTTTACTGCACATTGCTTTATACAAGGACTTACTATTATGTGGCATGTGTTCTCATGTTTGTTATACATTGCACAGCTTCCCTCGTGCCGCTAAGGAGGCTGCCAAGAAGTTGATTGGCAAGAAAATGAAGAAAAAGCTCATGTTGATGACTCCGAATCTGATGATGATGGACATGACTCCGATTATGATCAGTCGGAAGACACTGAGGTTGCATCATCTACTGCCGGTGGTTTTCTCTCTCAGTCCGTTGACATGGAGGATGCCAGTGACATTGATGAGGATTTTGATCCTATCCCATGTAACCATGCCAAGAAGAAGTGAAAAAGCGATGAGTATATGAGGGCTCGAAATACAAGTGTGTATAATCGGGATGCTGATTCTCCTATTCCTTAGTTCCATGCTAAGGTACAGCTTGATGCTTATCTTGGACATCTTGTGGACAATGCTATCTTTGCTCACAAATGGATTGATTGGAACTATATTGCTCAATTTGACTCCATCCGTCCATTGATTCCTCTTTTTCAATCAATTGGTCTTCATGATTTTATGGAGCATAAGTGTGCTTGGAATGACAACATCATTAGGCAATTCTATACCACTATGGAGTTTTACTAGGACCGAACTACGCTTACATGGATGACTGGCACCCGGCAATACACAACAAGGTTCTATGAATTTGTCGATCAAACAAAATTGATCGCTCCCATCTGCATATGGCTCATAACATATGGGATGAAGATAACCTCCACCACCTCCTCTAGCGGACGAGTGATCTTTTTGGCAATATGATGCCGAAGGGGGAGTAAAGTTGAAGTGAAGAGAAATGGTGATGATGATGAGAAGATGATTTTGAGCAAGATGGATGGATGGATTGAACCTTGATCTCAAATTCATTGCTATCTCATTCTTTGTTCTTCTCATATGTATCATTTATGGATTTGTTAAAACTATGTCGCTTGTCGTTCGCGTTTTGTTTGAACTTAAGTTTGGATTGTGGTTTGCACTTGAATATTTGGTTTGATATTTGGATTGCTCTCTTCATTGAATTTATAGGGCTCGTATTTCATTCTTGTTTTATCATATTTATGCTAACATTTAGGGGTATCCTACACTTGTCGATCATTCATGCTTCACTTTATTGATTTGGCTTAAGATCAAGTTGCTCTTGTGTGAGCCTTTCTTCTTGGAGAAGTGTACACTTGATAGATAAGCAAGTAAAAGGATTGAATCTACCTCAACGTGGATTAGGGGTGATCGGCAAGTCACTGAGACCACGGGATAAAATTGTGTCTCTCTCTCTTGTTTATTTACTTGTTTTTACATTCCTAGAGATCACAATGATGCTTATCACCTAGGCTTGCAAACCTTTAGCTCTCAACATAGGTGTTGTTTTTATTTTCTGCTAGTATTATTATTGTATTATTTTCACATTTATTTGTGCAGGTTATAAATTGTCAAAAACCACCTATTCACCCCATCTAGTCGGTATCCTAGATCCTACAGGTACTGACGCCTTTTCTTTACTTATGTGTAACCTATGGCAGTAGCGGCCAGTGGACAACTACTAAATTTATGAATAAGTAGTGACAAAGGCTCAGTGGCGATTTGATTGTCCGCCACTGAGTCTCCTTTTAGTCCGCTACTACAAAGCTTAATCGTAGTAGTGTAGGTACAGGGTTCGATTTAGCCAAGTGAGTAGATTTATTTGTATGAAAAATTTAGAAGCCATTCAAGTGTCACCACATGGTTAATTCTTAATAATAGTTTCACGTGAGTTTTATAGTTTCAAGGTGAACAGGTACGCTGTGGAAGCAGGAATAACATGTACGGTGTCGCGGTTGTTTCAGGATCGAGAAGTATCTAACAGGCTACACAACAGTTGATTGGGAAGGCCTAGCCAGGATTCGATTGCCAACTAGATGGGCTAAGCAAGCTAAACTAGCCTCTGATTCGATTGTTTTCAAAATGAAAATCATGAAGTTTGCAACGCCCATAGAGTAGACCTGCTATGTGCAAGGAAACAAATGTCAAAATAGTGGGAACAAATAAGGTTGCCCTAAATGATCCTTGTTCAAGTTCAGTAGTTGATTCATATATCAACCGAGCATGACAACTAGACAGGAAATGATCCTTTAAAGGACCTTTATTTAATAACAGATACACTTCTGACTCCAACCTCTTCGTAGAAGAGGGATCGGTCCATAGTTATTACAAGACGTGGCCAAAGCTATAAAAACAACCCATTATTACATACATAATATAGGACACGAGAACTAGTTCCAACTTATTAACCAATCCCAAAAATAAGAGACCATTCTTGGGACAGGAAAACAAGAATAGCCATCGTCTCTATAGTGCGACAAGCATTATTCAACTAATCACTCCGTTGTAAAAGCATCCATTGTCGGAGCCTGTAGATGCTCCGGAATAAGACCTGCAAAAAAGTTTTAGGTGGGCAATTATCAAACGCAACATCATCATTCCTTGTGATCGGTATTAGCCAACAAAGCGCTGAAGGCCCGGATAACAAATTTAAAGATGAATTTAGACTTACCCACCTAGTGCCAAAAAGGATCCGTGACAGGCCACTCGATCGTCAAGATTTTATCATTTGTCACACCATGGTCAGTAAGGTATCCGGTGACTCTCTGTAGAGCAAAGGGCACGTCATCAGTATCATTATTGCATTGATTTTTCTCGAAGATCATCCAGATTTTTCATAGGTTCAATGCGCGCGCATAATGCATGGTAAGGTTATGCAAAAGGATCCCAAAACAAGAAATATGCGGGCACCTGTTTTAGTGAATCCGGTCCAACAATGACGGCTCCCGTGGAATGTGGATTTGTTATATCCACGTTTTCTTCCAAGAAAGCTTCCTGCAAAATTAGTGTCATCAGAAGGATAATATGTACCAGCGAATCTGTAACAAGACAAGACAAAAACAATAATCGTGGATCATTACATCGATGGGCTGTGTGAATGGTTCTACTTTAACACCAGTGCTCTCCCACTTCTTGAATCTATCCTGTGAGAGAGAAACATATATATGTTTTGTTATAAGCTGAAGGTTTGTCAGGTGAATACGTACATATGCATGTTTATGGGAAAATTGTCCAACCTGGTATGGCATAGATCGCAGACTTTTGTCAGCGAAAAAGAGCTTGACATCAGTTCTTTCATGGGCTCCAAAACCATACTCGATAAGTGAACGAACCGGACTGCATTAAAAATGTAGTCTGGTGAGACAAACAACTTACGTATATGCATGCACGTAAATATGAGGAGGCAGAATGAATTATTGGCACTAGCTCGGACCTGATCCCCTCCGTGTAGGCGAACAGGAACACGGTCTCCAATACAATAGAGCATAACATCCGCATCAGCTCATCCCCATCTCCTCAATATCAAAAATACATCTCTATACATGAGCTGGCATGGATATGGATACTATCTTAGTGGCAATAACTAAGTGCACCATACCACCACATGGTACAAATCACAATAATTGAAGCGGAAACACAGGTAGCAAGCCGCCCGCTCGGAGTAATGTTTGTTCACTTGCGCTCAGAGCAATATTAAAATATCAGCTCGTCCTATATAATAATTGACTTTTAGCTAGCTGTTCAACTAATCTCTGAGCTCACTCACATCTTTCACTCGTGCATGATGAAACACCAACGTGGAAGCACAGAATACGTGTAGAAGGCTAGAAAAAAAAATTTGGTGCAAAAACATATCGCAGGTCACCGATAAACATGAAATTTTGGAAATATCGGTAATTTCAGTAAATAAAATACATTATTTGAAAATATTTTCATGTAGTAGTTACATATAGTAGTTTTTGTTAAATAAATATAGTTAATGATAAAATTTTGTTGATAAAAAGCATGTTGGACCTCACTGATAAATGCGATATTTCGATGAAATTTCATAAATTTTTTTTTCCTAGGTTGCAGGGGCTCATCCACCTTGGTTTTGGGGATTAGCTGGGCAACTGCTGAAGAACACATGATCAAGCAATTTTTTCATCTCTCTCCTCCATCTCAGCTCCTCGGATGATGAGGCGGGCGTTTCACGCTTCCTAATACTTGCTATTACACTTATAGTAAAAAATGAAGCAAGTCCATCCATCAGGTATCTCTCAAAGTAATTTAAGTCCACCACTTTTTTCCTCTGATTTCCTATTTTTTATGTGCATAAATAAACCAAATAGTGAAGTGTATAGCCCACCTTTTATGCCCATCAGTGGTGGGAAGCCCACCACTCTGCGCCACCACAAGGACAACCACGAAGCCATCCTCATCGCCACCTTGACGCCGGCACCATGTCCTGCATGGGCAACAACAACAAGGTTGAAGAAATGGTAGAACATACAGTGACCCTCCCACTCCATCTACACCTAGATATCCTAGAGAATCTATTAATGGTACCAAAGCCGATCTATGAAGAAGATCGAGATTAGGAAAGGAAAGAGCAAACAGAAAGTATTTGATTTCGATCAAAAAGGAAAGGAAAGCACACCCTAACCCTTGCAAAGAAATAATAGGGCAGCAGCGGGGCTGGTCTTACCTTGAGCCCATGCTGGTGTCACCACCGCTATTGACGCCCTTGTCGCCGGGCGGGATGAAAGATCAAGCCAGACCGCGGAGCGCTCAATCACGCCGGACGCACGGGCTAGTGTGCACCTTCGCAGGTCCACTCGATGGCAACATGGTCACTATCAGGAGAGCGCGCGCACCCGCAAGGAGACCGGCGGCGGCGCCATCACTCCCCTCTTGCAGCCACTAGCCACCGCCGCTTGTCTCGCACGTCTTGGGCTTGATTTAGGGTGGCAATGGAGGAAAGACGATGAGAGGGGGAGACGGCCGCGACAACCTTGCGCTGGCTGAGCCCATTGCCGCAGGAGAGCCACTCCAGCAGCGCCGACATGACACGAGAGCTGCTAGGGTACCAAGGGCCGGCCGACAGGTTTTGTTCAGCCGAAAGAATTGGCCAGCCATCGGTTCGATATCTGTGGCAATGGACGGCCAAGAGCGGCCTAGGCTTCACTAGGCCACATTAGTCCCAGGACGGATGAGTCGTCGGGCCAATTTTGTGGCCTGCTGGTTGGCTCCTGGGCCGCAGGCCCATGCACAGTGCGACCGCGTGGGAACGGGCCAAAGAGTCGTGTTTTGTGGTTGTTCTTGGACAAATGAACAGTGACATTTTGCAATTTTTTGTTTTCTATTTTTAGGAGCACCTTTTGATGAATTTTTCATTGTTTGATCTATGTTCAAATTTAAACCAACGGGACGACTTGTTTAGAGATTAATAAATATTACTACGGTGATGTTGCTTCCGAAAATAGAATTATCTTAAAGTGCCTTGAGCTAAATTAAACACTAGGCAAAGAAATTTTCCTGTGGGCTTAAAAAAGTATCAAACAAATTTAAAAAATTAATAAAATTTTGAAAAGATACAATTTATGTAATCTATGACTTATACATAATGATTTGAAGTCAAATTCAAATTCGACTATCAATTTGAGTCTATTCTCCGTTTTGTAAACAACGTACGTGATAACTTGTGCGAAATTTTCTCTACTGTTGATCATAGCTTCCACTTGTAACACCAACACATCATGACAAATCTCATTATTTTTAAACTTTATTTGATATTTTTAATATTTATAAATCATTCGCACACACGTCACTTTGGTCATATTTCTTAAACAAAATGTCACATTTCTTTTTATTTTATGGGTAAGATTTCAAATTGGGTTAAATAACATGAATATAATTTTAATACTATTGATTTTTTTTAATTTAAGTCACTTGTAGTTCAAATTTAACTTTACTAAAAAAATTTGCTTAAAATGTAATTAATTAACTAAATATAGTAAACAGTTACAAAAAAAATGCCAGATTTTAACATGGAGTAACACATGTTGTATGTGGAGAGTATAAAAATGGCAAAGACGTTCTTTGCCGAGTGTCCGAAAAAAAACATTCGGCAAAGAAGGACACTCGGCAAACATTAATTTCCCGTAGTGATTTTTAATGCGAAAACCACCCTAGTTTGTTTTGAAGTAATTAGCAGGGACGCTGCAATTTTAAGTGTAATATGTATATGGTTGAACGCCACAGGCCCAATGAAGACCCAACTACACAGAATTATACAAAGTTACTCAACCAATCTCTTAATGTTTTGCATTACGAAAGATTAAAACAAACCTTTCTTTAAAGATTTTCTAGTGACTAAGTGATACTGCAGCACCATCAAAAATGAGAAAAATTCTATGACACCAGTAGTGCAATATTTGGAGTACTACTAATGTGTCAGTTAGCCACCGTCTGTTTGCTCACGCTGCGTTCCCTCTCTCCGTCCTTTCACGCGTGGTCTCTACGACACGGCCAAATCCCAAAGGATAGGACAGCAAGCATGCTAAGGTGCGGTTTTACTTTTACACAAACGCACACGTTCTAAACTTGCAGCCCCACGTGTGGGAATGATCGTCCGCGGCGCACGCGGCATGGAACGCGCGCTGCCGCCTGGGCCGCGTTTTTTATCCTAGGAGAGTTTCTGGACCCTGTTGAGTCTTCCAGTGTTTTTTTATTGGTATTCATTCAAACTAGTGCTGTCCAATCGACGGCACGGCGTGGCACTGCCAGCCCATGTATTGAGCCATCGGCCCATGGCAGCCCATGTATTGAGCCATCGGCCCATGGCACTGTACGCAATATAATAGCCATGCTGGGCCAGTCCGTTAAGCCTGTTAACACAACCGGCTCGTTGAGTCCCATGAGCATGACCGGCCCGACACCAGGAGCCCTCGTTGGCTCGTTAGCACACCTGCAAACACGGCGGCCACAGGGCTTGGACGCGCGGGGGAGAAGGCAGCAACCACAGGGCTTTGGTGCTTGGGGAAAAAGGCAGCGGCCTTGCAGCTCGGGCATGCGGGGGGGAGGGGGGGGGAGAGAGAAGAAGGCAGAAGGCCGCAACAGCAGCACCGTAGCAGGGTGGCGGATGAAGGAGTTGGCGGCGGCAGTATTGGGGAGCCACACGATGAGGTGAGCTGCGGCCTCGAGCTCTTAGGGTCATGGACGGCATGGTTATAGGGTTAGGATCAACGAGGGAGCTCTGGGTGAGGCCGGCTACTGGCTGCTCGCTTCGGCCTGCTGGAATTTCAGCTCTTGCAGGCCGGGATTTTGTGCCGGGCTATGTATTGGGCCATGTCATTGCGATCCAAATTCGTGCTTTGTTGGGCCAAGGATTAAACCGGTCATGCCCATGTCGTCCATCGAGCTGCCTCCTCAGCCCAAGCACGACTCGTAGACTCGAGCCGTGCCATGCCTGGGCCGGGCCAAAAATTATATGCTTCAGGCCGGCCCGGTTGACACCGTCCGTTTGGACAACACTAATTCTAACAAGAGCATTTTTTCGGTCCATATATAGTTTGACTGTATCAAATTTGATCCAATATTATTATTTCATATTATTTTTATCTCAAAATTTTTAGTTATTGTGCTATTTGTTCTTATTACATGAATTTATTTATTATTTTCAGCCAACATGTGTCCTATGTTTCTATTTATTTTTTTACTTTTTCAATAAGAAATGCTAATGGTGTTGAAATGTATTATGACTTACAAAACCGAGTGGAACTTATGCAACATCATTGAAACTTTGTTTTTAACGTATGAAAGTTTCTTTATTGTGCTTGGCACATTTTATGATTTAATTTGAAACTTGTACACTTATGTGATGGAACTTGTTTTTGTAATAGATGAAACTTTATTTACAAAAACATTATATTTTTCATTATTGAACTAATACTTCTCTGGACAGTTACACACATCAACCATGTATCACTACTACAGTTAAGCTCTGTTGTAGCAGAATAATGTTTCCCCTCGGTAACGCGACTTCGAAGAGACCCCAACTAAGAGGAGAACAGTACACAGACCACAACTATGATTACCAACATAGTAGCGGGCACGTCAAAACCGCAACTACGGAATGGCGGCGGCAGTGGTGGAGTCCCTTGCGGAGAGTCAGTCCCCCTAGCCCTGGAACCTTCGGGCTGCTCGCCATGCAGCTCATTGGTGTTACGGGTGCACACCATTCTGAAATGCAAGAATAAGGGTCCAATTAGTCTCTTATCCAATAGGAGCATTATAGGTTACCAAAGCAAATAACACAGCACACGGAACAGCAATTCGGTAAACAATATTTCAATGAAGCTGAAACTTTTCCAAGTTAACATAGTTCTAGTACAAGTCAACCGTTCCACTCTACATAAACTCGGAATGTGTGGCCATCGAGTTTGCAAAAGCTAATCACGCGGGTGATCCCCAAAATACAACAACTAGGCGTGAAGCGTCCCAAAAGCTATCCATCTATCATGCCCTACAAGCACGACCTAGTCGCGTCTACTACTAGTGCCATGCCCTAACACCGGCGGTGCCAGAGGGCCCTGGTCGGTCGGAGCGGGTGGCTCGTAGTCCACGTCGGACTCCTCGCCCACGTCCTCCTCGGGCTCCTCCTCCACGGGTGCTGCGGGCGGTGCAGCAACCGCGTCCAACTGAGCCTAGAGGTCCTGGTTCTCATGAGCCAGTGTCTCCAGGTCCTCCGCCATAAGGTCCATCTCCTGTTGGGCACTTGCCAGCTGCTGTTGCAGGTGCTCGTTGTGGTTTGCCCGCTGCTGCATAATTATACCCCGTTTGTCCACCTCCTGCGCGAGAGTGTCCCGCTGCTCAGTGATCTCCAACACGCGAGTCGCACTCGCCTCAAGAGCAGCAGTCAACCGCTGAATCTCTCTCTGCTGTGCATCGACCTGTGTCTGCAGGTCGTTCCTCTGCAGCCACACCTGCTCAGCATCCGCCAGCAAGACTCTACTGCGGCTGCTAGACTCCTCATCCAAGTTGAGGAGGTACTCGGAGTAGTGAGATACGCGGTGGTATCCCGCGTGGTACTCCGGGTAGTCGTCATGAGAGACACGTCTCACGCGCCTCTGCCACACCGGGTCAGCCTGGTGCCAAATAGGGATCATCTCGAACGGAGTCCCCGAGAGCGCTGCTACGTTGCGCCCACAGAAGTAAGTGAGAGCCCGGTGGGCGACTCTCTCCAGGCCCTCTCTGAGGCTCCCAGCCGTGACAGTGCTCTCCATACCCGCCAAGTCGGGGTGGCGCGGGTGTGGGGAGACACTGCGATGCACCTCTGCAAAAGGCACACCGTGGCGGCAGGTCTCCCGCCCACGGTACGACGGCTGCTCCTCGTAGCCCAAGGCGCGTAGCTTTCCCACAGGAGGGTGGGAAAGCCACGGTGGTGTAGACCGATGGTATAACGCCACCCGTCGTGCTGGAACAGCTCAAACCCGTGCTCGTCCATCTGGAACACAAACCCCAAATAGTGAGTACTCGTTTGCAACGCAGAGGGTGCAGGCCAAAATAAAACAATTTGTTGCAATGAGTGATATACAGAGCCTAGCCTGAGTGTTAAAGTGGTAGAATCCTTCACCACTTTCCTGAAAGTGCAACTACAGCCCTAGGGTGATCCAAGCAAGGAATTACGGATTTTACACAATAGGCTAAAATCTGAAATTTATATTGACCCGATTTCGACGTGCTGACTCGGACGGCCAAAAATGGTATTGTCCGGTAATTCTTAAACCAAATTTTCTTGCTGGTTGTTCAGAGAGTTCGTTCATGATTTCAATAGTGTTTATGTGCATGCTTTTGACTCACGAGTGAGAAGGTATCGATTTTTTTTTATGTGGACGACATTTCTGCTAAAATTTCAGTTTCTTGTTGATGTCTTGATGCTTTTTAATAGTTTTGATTTATGCATATGATTTCGGCCTACCCGTCCTCACCAAATAAAAAAAAATTCGGCCACAAATAGGACCATACGTATAGTCGGTGGCAATCGATCTCTCAAGTCAGTCGTATACTACGCGCTTCTTACGAGAATCATGGTTAGCGTACCTGCAGAAGATTCATTCCAGAAACATTACATCAAATCAAAAGAAACGAGCCGAAAATAATCCCTTATTATTGTCCTAGGGCAGGACACTGATGTTTTACGCAATCAGCCCGCGTTCACACCTTTGTGCTAGCTTTCCATGTTACAGTCCACTGGGCGGGACACATACCTGCGTTGACGATGCCGTAGATGCTGTATTTAAACAAACAACCTCCTATAGTTAGCTGTGCCACCTAGATTATAACTATTAATAACCTATTGGGCACGTCCTCACACGTTCGTTACGGAGTTTTTGGAAATATATCTTTGAATATTGCACTATTCCCGAGATAGCTCTGATACCACGCTGTCACGGACCCGCCTTACCACGGAGACGGCTCCGTTCCAGGATCTCCCTCGGGTGGCGACTCGCGCTGTGGCGCCCAATAGTATAATACATGACAGAGAAAATAATTGCAACAGGAACATAGGTGGGGAAGCAGAGTTTACATAAATTTGAAGTTATATTACAAACCGGAGTTTTGACAGAAATAACTTGCGGAAGCGAAAAGTTCGACAATTGGTTCACCAATTCAACGGAATAGCTAAGATATAATCGCCCTCTCACGACGACACACAAGGATTATCCGGCCATAGTAGGTGCCTTGCCCAAGCACCGTACCGGCAAGCAAAGACCTAATCCTCCTCTTCATTTGTGCACAGCTCCCACTCGATGTTCCAACAGTCGGGACGCTGGCCCTTCCAATGGAACCTCCCACCACAGTGGCATTCTCCGTCCTGGTCATCTGAAAACCACATAGAGCTACGCCCTGAGTAACTAATTTACTCAGCAAGACTGACCCGTCAAAGTGGCCAACTACAGCCGACACCTAGACATGCAAAGGCTAGGGATAGGGTTGATATTGCCAGAAAACCCGCCTGGGAATGGATCCTTGTTTTTCAAGTTTTAGCCTCAAGTTAAGTTGTCATACGGAATAGTAAATTTAGTTTGCACTAAGCTATAACAATCATGGTTGCAACACAATCTTAAGAATTCCAAACAGCAGTATTAAACCCACACATCATCTTAATGGCTTCCGGCACTGTTCCGGAGCAGCGATCAAGTGGTACTCGTTACTGTGAGGGGAAGCGACTCGAATCGATTTACATCCTACAGAAGAAACCTGCTTGCACGACCCATACGCGCTTCCGGGAAGCCGCATGGAGCAACCTTTCGCTCACGGTACAGCAGGGTCTTCCGGGTCCAGACTTCCCCGAGAAGGGTCCCCCATCGCGATGCGCCCTTTGCCGCCATCCGTGGGTGGATTGCTCCCTCCTCTTAGCCCCAGTTCCACCAAAGAAGAGAGAAGGCTATCTTCAGACCAAGCGGTAGTCGTAGCTATGTCGGTTCACTGGGCCCATATCTCCAGCATGCAAACAGTACGTTCAAACTTGATCCCATGGGCCGGACACGAG
The DNA here is from genome assembly GCA_030378355.1 of Eleusine indica. NCBI lineage: Eukaryota > Viridiplantae > Streptophyta > Magnoliopsida > Poales > Poaceae > Eleusine > Eleusine indica. The sequence goes on from CM059494.1 coordinate 57,725,069, forward strand.
GCGTAGCCTTAGGAGGACTCGGACGGGGCTACCTCCTTGAAGACAAGCTGTCCTTCCCTTTCCACCTAGTTGCCCGCCCGGTCTTTATTATGATCCCATCCACACTTTCCTTCCTTCAACATCAATCCCTTGTGATAGTATGCTCTATCTACGAGTGGTCTCCATACCACTCGATGAGTGACCGTCCTAATTTAAGCAAGGCGACTACCGTCCGGAGGCTAATAATCGGGAAAGAGGGACCTACTGCACGCTAGGGTTCCAATCAACTCCTATCACTTAATGCACAAGCAAACTTGCATCCCTAGCTAGTGATAGAAATAAAAATTTAAAACAGGGATAATGCACCGGGGCTTGCCTTGGGTCTGCTCTTGCTCAGCAACGGCACCTCCGGCTCCTTCTGGGTCCTGCTCCGGTCCCGTCTCCACGTGGTTCACGGCGTGATCTATATGATGCAAAAGGGAATGCTATGAGAGAAGATTCATGGCACTTCCTCAATAAATACGTTAATGTACACTGTTATAGGTGGAATTAAACGGGGTGCGATGAGGCGTTCAATAGTATATCTTATTGAGTGGGGCACAAGGTGAGGGCGTTTAGTGTATTTCCTTCATGGACTCCAGTACTTACTTGCGACAACGTCGCACCCAAGTACGGTGTGTTTGTGTGTGCCGGGTCAAGTTACCTAAGCGATGTCCAAGACCAGTAGGTGCTAATTAATTAGTATTTTTGTGTGTTGAGCAAAACCATCGCAAGGTACTAAGTACCCGTGAAACAGCCCTAAAGCGGAACCATTTTTATCAACGGGTAAAATTGCACTCGGGGCATAATTTATTAAGTCGACATGATTCTGATCTTCAAATGGGCATGGGTGATTTATTATAATTAGGTTACACCAGGAGTGATTTAATTGTTAAGTTTCACAATCATGCACCAAGCCAATAATTTCTATTAATTATTATAAGAAAAAAGGCATTAAATTAATTTCAGCTAATATACAGAGAATTTCTTTATGAAACTTTTCCAGGGAGACTAAAACTGAAAATCCTACTTGGTGGCCAATTTTTAATATTTTACCAGCTCTCTGTAATTAATTATAATTAATTATAATTTTCTTAGCCTTTCTATTTTACCAGCCTATCTATTTTAACCCTGGTATAAATATTACCATGCATGCGGCATTAGCATTTTCTATAACAGTACATGACTAGGGGAACTCAGAGAATTTTAGTTTGCTCAAAAATACCTAATAATGAATTAGTTATAATTTATAAGTGTTTTCCTCATTTAATTAAATCCTAACAGTACAATTAACAAGCACTACGATTTAGTATTTTTCCTTATTAGTACAAGTCCAGACAAGGCTATCAAAATTTATTTTGCTACAAAATTCCTATTATTTAATTTACTATGCATTTTACCAGTTTAACCTATTTCTAGAAATGATTAAATCGAAAAAATCCAATTTTTACTTCGCGGGCCGCAATCCCGGCAGCCCACGGCTGGGACTCGCACGGCCCAGCGGGCGAGCACGAGCGCGGGGGTGCTTCGGGCCAGGCGCGGCCCGAGAGCAAGGCCAGGCCCACTGGCCTTCGCAGCCCAGTGGCCAGCGCGGCCGAGCCGAGCGTGCGCGCGCGCGCGACGGCGGTGCTCGGCCGTGCGCGGTGGCGCGAGCACGGCGGCCAGTAGGGGAGGTGGCAGCGGGAGCATTGCCAGGTTAACCTCCAGCGAGCTCCGAAGAACACGCGGCGTGCAAAAAGAGGGAGGATGGCTCACCGGAACTAGCTCGGCGACGACGAGGCGGAGCTCCGGCGGTCGGCGGCGGTGTTCCAGACGAATGGCTGCACGGGGGAGAGCCGACTGAGGTCGGGAAGGAGAAGGAAGGGCTTTCACTCGTGCCCGTGCAAGGAATCGGCCAGGGGCTCACCGTGGGGGTCGGGCGACGCGGAGGGGCGGCGGTCGGAGGCGGGGAGGAAATGGTCGATTCGCGGCGGCTCGGAGGAGAACGAAGACGTCAGCTCCGCGAGGAGCACCAGAGTGTTGGCACGAGGCTAGTGGTGCTCACGGCAGGGGCGGGGAGGTGGTGCAGCGGCCGGGCACTGGGAGTTCGTGCGGCGGTGCTGGCGAGCACCTTGGCGGAAGAGAGAGCAGAGAAAAGGAGTCGCGAGTGCGAGAGAGAGAATGGCAGGGAGGTGTTCGGACCGCAGGGGGGGAACAGGAGGGATGTCGGAATGGTGGGGGCGTCGATCCGCGGCTTCGGCCGTTGGCCGTACGCCGGCGATCACTGAGTCGGGCGGAGCGGGCAGCGGCCGAGTGTGTTTCTTTTGAGTCGCTGACAGGCGGGTCCCACGGGGAGTTTTTCTTTTTTATTTCTTTTTCCAATCCTATCAGCCGACTACCTTTGTCATTTTTGTTAGAATTAATCCAGAGCTGCTAAAATCAGACCAAAAATAGGGTAGGCTCCCCATGAAATGCTGAATTTAATCAAAATACTAACAACCAACAGTTCCCACTACATTTTGATTAGGAATTTTATGAACAGAGCTTGTTTTTAACCAGTCTAGCATTTATTTGAGGCCATTATTGATGGATTAAAAATCTGACAAAATTCCCAAAATTCTAATTCACCATGAACATCAACATATAAGTTTTGCAGTGGTGACGTTTACTGAAAATTTGGGACTTGCAGTGCAAAGGTCATTCAATTGGGTTTGAATTCAATTTGAAATGCAAAATTTAAATTCAAAATCTTGGTGTTCTGATCTTATGCTGTCTAAGTGATACCCTTGGGACCCTAATGACACAAGGAGTGTCACAGCCCTCCCCCCTTAAGCAAATCTCGTCCCGAGATTAAGGGAGGTGTTGACGGTTTACCTAAGTGGTGGCGTAGGAACTCGGGGTAGTGGCTTTGCAGGAAATCCTCAGTTTCCCAAGTAGTTTCTCTGGCGGTATGGTTGCTCCATTGGACTTTATAGAACTTCAATGTCTTCTTACGTGTCACTCGCTCCTTCTCGTCTAGCACTTTCACTGGAGCTCGACATAAGTCAGGTCAGGTTGTAGTTGTTGGGTGCTCTCCAGTGGTATGTCCACCGGTGTTTCCAAACACCTCTTGAGTTGGGACACGTGAAACGTGTCATGCACTCCCGCGAGTTCTACTGGCAGTTGGAGTCGGTAGGCCACGGGTCCGCATCTCGCGATGATAGTGTAGGGACCAATATAACAGGGTGCTAACTTCCCACGAATTCCAATCCATTGTACACCCTTGGTGGGTGACACTCGGAGATAGACCATATCGCCGACCCTGAATTCCAACGGGCGGCGTCTTTTATCTGCATAACTTTTCTGCCTGGACTTTGCCGCACGTAAGTTGGACTGAATTTCACGCACCTTCTGCTCAGCTTGCTGCACTAGCTCCGGACCAAAGATTATCCTCTCCCCTGATTCCGACCAATTCAATGGTGTGCGACAGCGGCGCCCATAGAGAGCCTCGAATGGTGCCATCTTGATGCTTTCCTGGTAACTATTGTTGTAAGCGAATTCTGCCAAGGGTAGGGACTCGTCCCACTTCTTGTTGTGATTCAGCACATATGCCCTCAACATGTCTTCCAATATTTGGTTAACTCTTTCCGTTTGACCGTCTGTTTGGGGGTGGTATGCGGAACCTCTAATCAGCCGGGTGCCCAGTGTCTCGTGCAGCTTCTCCCAAAAGCGTCCCACAAACTGGGAGCCTCGATCGGATACAATAGTCTTGGGCTCTCCGTGCAAACACAGGATTCGCTCAATGTAGAGTTGCGCATACTTTTGCATCTTGAACCGCGTCGACACAGGGATAAAGTGGGCGACTTTTGTTAACCGGTCCACAATGACCCATATGGAGTCAAATTTATGTGCCGTCGACGGTAGACCAACAATGAAATCCATGCTGATATCTTCCCATTTCCAAGCTGGAACACTCAAGGGTTGTAGTAGGCCTGCCTTCTTCAGATGATCGGCCTTGACTCGGCGGCAGGTATCGCACTCTGCAACATAACGTGCTATTTCCCTTTTTATACGAGTCCACCAACATTTGGATCTCAAATCATGGTACATTTTGTTGCTGCCCGGATGCATGGAGTACTTTGCCATGTGAGCCTCGTCCAAATTTTTCTTGCGGAGTTCTAGATCCTTTGGGACCACCAGTCGATCCTTGAACCATAAAACACCTTCTGCGTCTTCTCGAAAGCATTGTACCTTAGCATCACCCTCTTTTAGTCTCCTTTTGAGATGGGCTGTACCCCTGTCCTTTTTCTGGGCTGCCGCTATTTTTTCCCGTAAGGTAGGAATCAACGCTAAGTTGAAGAGGGCTCCGTGGGGTGTTACTTGGACATAATAACCATCTTGGACTTGTGGGCTGACTAGGATGTGGTGGCAGTGAGCCTTGCAGCTCAGGGCGTCAGCCACGACATTCGCTTTTCCCGGGTGGTAATGGACTTCCAACTCGTAATCCTTAATCAATTCCAACCAATGGCGCTGTCTCATGTTGAGGTGGTCTTGAGTGAAAATATACTTCAAGCTTTTGTGGTCGGTGTATATGCGAACCAAATTCCCAAGGAGGTAATGTCTCCACATCTTTAAGGCCAATACCACTGCTACTAATTCCAGGTCATGCACGGGGTAATTCTGCTCGTGCTTCTTCAATTGCCTTGATCCATAAGAAATAACTCTTCCGTCTTGCATAAGCACACCTCCCAATCCAATACCCGAAGCGTCACAATAGACATCGAACGGCTTCCCCAGGTCCGGTTGAGGTAATACTGGGGCTGTGGTCAGGTGCTTCTTCAAGGTTTGAAAAGCACCTTCGTGGCTTTCATCCCATATGAATTTCTTATCCTTCTTAAGCAACTCTGTCATGGGCTTTGTGATTTTGGAGAAATTGGGAATAAAACGGCGGTAATAGCCAGCTAATCCCAGAAAACTTAGTATATGGAATACGGTCTTCGGTGTCTTCCAGTTCAGCACATCTCTTACCTTGCTGGGATCTACCGCGATGCCTTCCTCCGAGATAATATGGCCCAAAAATGGTACTTGCTTCAACCAAAACTCGCACTTGCTAAACTTAGCATATAACTGGTGCTCCCTTAACCTTTGTAAGACAACACGGAGATGCTCTGCATGTTCTTCCTCCGACTTCGAGTAGACTAGAATGTCATCAATGAATACCACCACAAACTTGTCCAACTCGGGCATGAACACTGAGTTCATGAGATACATAAAGTGTGCTGGTGCATTTGTCAATCCGAACGACATCACTAAATACTCATATAGACCGTACCGGGTAGAAAAGGCTGTTTTGGGAACGTCTTCGGCACGGATTTTAATTTGATGGTAACCCGACCGAAGATCAATCTTGGAGAACACCTTGGCTCCTATCAATTGGTCGAAGAGGATGTCAATACGGGGCAGTGGGTATTTGTTCTTGACCGTCACCGCATTGGGGGGTCGGTAGTCTACAAACAGCCTCAGGGTCTCATCTTTCTTCTTTACAAATAGTGCCGGACAACCCCAAGGCGAGGAGCTTGGTTGAATGAACCCCTTATCCAGCAGCTCCTTAAGTTGCTCCTTCAACTCGGCTAGTTCCTTAGGCGCTATTTTATACGGCCTTTTGGATATAGGTGCCGTTCCAGGCTGAAGCTCAATCTTGAACTCAATATCCCGATCCGGTGGAAGTCCTGGGAGATCGTTAGGGAATACATCCGAAAATTCCCTAACCACTGGAAAATCCTTTATTGGTCCGGCAGTGGTGTGGTGAACGCTTGGTGCGACCAGTTGGGGTGGTCGTACTCGGAAGCTTACGCTACCATGGGTGGGAGAGTTTAGGTGCACAGTGTAGGCGTCTATGTCCAGTATAGCTTTATGTTGCCTCATCCAAGGCATGCCCAGAATAATGTCAATGTTGCACCCATCTAGGACCATGCACTTAGTAGGGTAAACTTTTGATCCTAGGGTTATTGGGAGTTTGTCTATTTCATATAGAGCAGGGGTTTGTCCACCGGCTGATCTAATGGTGTATCGTGTTCTCATAAGAGTGCGGGGCAGCCGGTACTTATTAACAAAGAACCCACTAACAAAGCTATGTGATGCTCCTGAGTCAAACAGAACTAGTGCGGGGTGGTCTCAAACAGAGAACATACCAACAAGGATGGGGCTGTTCTCCGGAATCTCTTCCAGGGTGGTGTTGTTCACTCACCCAGCACGTACTGGTCCTCGGTTGTTGTTGGTGTTGTTATTCCTCGGCAGGTTCTGGCCAATGCTCTTCTTAGGGTGCGGGCACTCCCTTGAGAAATGCCCAAGACGGCCGTAGTTGTAACAGGGGAACGATCCGGTCTGGGCGTTCGGCTGCTGGGGTGGGCGAAATCCACCTTGACTCTGCTGCTGGCGCAGTGCCGGGAGTCACGGCTGTGCTGGCTGAGGCGGGCGCACAACAGGTGCCGGTACGGGGGCGGAACGGTACCTCTGTCCCGACGGGGTGGTGTACACCATGCGGAATGTTTGTGGGGGTCCACTGGATGGCCCCATAGCACTTGCGGAGCGCTTCCGTTCTGCCATCACTCTGCGATATCCGTCTTCCGCGATGATCGCGTTGTTGACAAATTCAGCGAATGAGCCTCCCATGTTAAGGTTGAGGCGGTCCTGTAGCTCAGCACTTAGTCCCTCCAAGAAACGGTCCTTGCGCTTGGCGGGGGTGTCCACTTGTTCCGGGGCGTACAGCGCCAACCGGTTGAACTCTTCGCAGTATTCTTCGACACTGCGATTGCCCTGCTTTAGAGCGGCGAATTCACGCGCCTTCCTGCGGACGAGCCCCGCAGGGATGTAGTGAGCGCGGAACGCATCCTTGAACTCGTCCCACGTAATCTGTCGGTCGGTTCCCACAGAGGCGACATGGTTGGCCCACCATGCCCCAGCCGCACCATGCAGTTGCTGCGCAGCGAACAATGTCTTCTGCACACGCGTGCAGTTAAGGAGTCCAAACTTGGACTCGAGGATGCGAAGGAAGTTCTCCGCTTCCATGGGCTCTGTAGTTGAGATGAACGTGGGCGGCCTGGTGGCGAGGAAATCGGAGTAGGAGCTGTTCTGCGGTGCTCCATCGTGGTGGCCCCTAGCATTACGGGCTGCTATGTTTTGTTGTGCCAGCTCCCGCATGAACTCCACCTGCTGTTGCTGGCTCTCCATCATAGTAGCATGGGGTTGGATGGCGGTGGCGGTGGTGGAGTCCCTTGCGGAGAGTCAGTCCCCATAGCCCTAGAACCTTCGGGCTGCTCGCCACGCAGCTCATTGGTGTTACGGGTGCGCACCATTCTGAAATGCAAGAATAAGGGTCCAATTAGTCTCTTATCCAACAGGAGCATTATAGGTTACCAAAGCAAATAACACAGCACACGGAACAGCAATTCGGTAAACAATATTTCGATGAAGCTGAAACTTTTCCAAGTTAACATAGTTCTAGTACAAGTCAACCGTTCCACTCTACATAAACTCGGAATGTGTGGCCATCGAGTTTGCAAAAGCTAATCATGCGGGTGATCCCCAAAATACAACAACCAGGCGTGGAGCGTCCCAAAAGCTATCCATCTATCACGCCCTACAAGCACGACCTAGTCGCGTCTACTACTAGTGCCATGCCCTAACACCGGCGCTGCCAGAGGGCCCTGGTCGGTCCGCGTCGGTTGGAGCGGGTGGCTCGTAGTCCACGTCGGACTCCTCGCCCACGTCCTCCTCAGGCTCCTCCTCCACGGGTGCCGCGGGCGGTGCAGCAACCGCGTCCAACTGAGCCTGGAGGTCCTGGTTCTCATGAGCCAGTGTCTCCAGGTCCTCCGCCATAAGGTCCATCTCCTGCTGGGCACTTGCCAGCTGCTGTTGCAGGTGCTCGTTGTGGTTTGCCCGCTGCTGCATAATTATACCTCGTTTGTCCACCTCCTGCGCGAGAGTGTCTCGCTGCTCAGTGATCTCCAACACGTGAGTCGCACTTGCCTCAAGAGCAGCAGTCAACCGCTGAATCTCTCTCTGCTGTGCATCGACCTGTGTCTGCAGGTCGTTCCTCTGCAGCGATACCTGCTCAGCATCCGCCAGCACGACTCTGCTACGGCTGCTAGACTCCTCATCCAAGTTGAGGAGGTACTCGGAGTAGTGAGATACGCGGTGGTATCCCGCGTGGTACTCCGGGTAGTCGTCATGAGAGACACGTCTCACGCGCCTCTGCCACACCGGGTCAGCCTAGTGCCAAATAGGGATCATCTCGAACGAAGTCCCCGAGAGCGCTGCTACGTTGCGCCCACAGAAGTGAGTGAGAGCCCGGTGGGCGACTCTCTCCAGGCCCTCTCTGAGGCTCCCAGCCGTGACAGTGCTCTCCATACCCGCCAAGTCGGGGTGGCGCGGGTGTGGGGAGACACTCAGATGCACCTCTGCAAAAGGCACACCGTGGCGGCGGGTCTCCCGCCCACGGTACGACGGCTGCTCCTCGTAGCCCAAGGCGCATAGCATTTCCCACAGGAGGGTGGGAAAGCCACGGTGGTGTAGACCGGTGGTATAATGCCACCCGTCATGCTGGAACAGCTCAAACCCTTGCTCGTCCATCTGGAACGCAAACCCCAAATAGTGAGTACTCGTTTGCAACGCAGAGGGTGCAGGCCAAACTAAAACAATTTGTTGCAATGAGTGATATACAGAGCCTAGCCTGAGTGTTAAAGTGGTAGAATCCTTCACCACTTTGCTGAAAGTGCAACTACAGCCCTAGGGGTGATCCAAGCAAGGAATTACAGATTTTACACAATAGGCTAAAATCTGAAATTTATATTGACCCGATTTCGACGTGCTGACTCGGACGGCCAAAAATGGTATTGTCCGGTAATTCTTAAACCAATTTTTTTTGTTGGTTGTTCAGAGAGTTCGTTCATGATTTCAATAGTGTTTATGTGCATGCTTTTGACTCACGAGTGAGAAGGTACCGATTTTTTTTTATGTGGACGACATTTCTGCTAAAATTTCAGTTTCTTGTTGATGTCTTGATGCTCCTTAATAGTTTTCATTTATGCATATGATTTCGGCCTACCCGTCCTCACCAAATAAAAAAAAATTCGGCCACGAATAGGACCATACATATAGTCGGTGGCAATCGATCTCTCAAGTCAGTCGTACACTACGTGCTTCTTACGAGAATCGTGGTTAGCATACCTGCAGAAGATTCATTCCAGAAACATTACATCAAATCAAAAGAAACGAGCCGAAAATAATCCCTTATTATTATCCTAAGGCAGGGCACTGATGTTTTACGCAATCAGCCCGTGTTCACACCATTGTGCTAGCTTCCCATGTTACAGTCCACTGGGCGGGATACATACCTGCGTTGACGATGCCGTAGATGCTGTATTTAAACAAACAACCTCCTACAGCTAGCTTTGCCACCTGGATTATAACTATTAATAACCTATTGGGCACGTCCTCACACGTTCGTTACGGAGTTTTCGGAAACATATTGCACTATTCCCGAGATAGCTCTGATACCACACTGTCACGGACCCGCCTTACCATGGAGACGGCTCCGTTCCAGGATCACCCTCGGGTGGCGACACGCGCTGTGGCGCCCAATAGTACAATACATGACAGAGAAAATAATTGCAACAGGAACATAGGTGGGGAAGCAGAGTTTACATAAATCCGAAGTTATATTACAAACCGGAGTTTTGACAGAAATAACTTGCGGAAGCGAAAAGTTTGACAATTGGTTCACCAATTCGATGGAATAGCTAAGATACAATCGCCCTCTCACGGCGACACACAGGGATTATCCGGCCATAGTAGGTGCCTTGCCCAAGCACCGTACCGGCAAGCAAAGACCTAATCCTCCTCTTCATTTGTGCACAGCTCCCACTCGATGTTCCAACAGTCGGGACGCTGGCCCTCCCAATGGAACCTCCCACCACAGTGGCATTCTTCATCCTTGTCATCTGAAAACCACATAGAGCTACACCCTGAGTAACTAATTTACTCAGCAAGACTGACCCGTCAAAGTGGCCAACTACAGCCGACACCTAGACATGGAAAGGCTAGGGATAGGGTTGATATTGCCAGAAAACCCGCCTAGGAGTGGATCCTTGTTTTTCAAGTTTTAGCCTCAAGTTAAGTTGTCATGCGGAATAGTAAATTTAGTTTGCACTAAGCTATAACAATCATGGTTGCGACACAATCTTAAGAATTCCAAATAGCAGTATTAAACCCACACATCATCTTAATGGCTTCCGGCACTGTTCCGGAGTAGCGATCAAGTGGTACTCGTTACTGTGAGGGACAGCGACTCGAATCAATTTACATCCTGCAGGAGAAACCTGCTTGCACGACCCATACGTGCTTCCGGGAAGCCGCATGGAGCAACCTTTCGCTCACGGTACCGCAGGGTCTTCCAGGTCCAGACTCCCCCGAGAAGGGTCCCCCATCGCGATGCGCCCCGTGCCGCCATCCGTGGGTGGATTGCTCCCTCCTCTTAGCCCCAGTTCCACCAAAGAAGGGAGAAGGCTATCTTCAGACCAAGCGGTAGTCGTAGCTACGTCGGTTTACTGGGCCCATATCTCCAGCATGCAAACAGTACGTTCAAACTTGATCCTATAGGCCGGACACGAGGCGTAGCCTTAGGGGGACTCGGACGGGGCTACCTCCTTGAAGACAAGCTGTCCTTCCCTTTCCACCTAGTTGCGCGCCCGGTCTTTATTATGATCCCATCCACACTTTCCTTCCTTCAACATCAATCCCTTGTGATAGTATGCTCTATCTACGAGTGGTCTCCATACCATTCGATGAGTGACCGTCCTAATTTAAGCAGGGCGACTACCGTCCTGAGGCTAATAATCAGGAAAGAGGGACCTACTGCACGCTAGGGTTCCAATCAACTCCTATCACTTAATGCACAGGCAAACTTGCATCCCTAGCTAGTGATAGAAATAAAAATTTAAAATGGGGATAATGCACCGGGGCTTGCCTTGGGTCTGCTCTTGCTCAGCAACGGCACCTCCGGCTCCTTCTGGGTCCTGCTCCGGTCCCGTCTCCACGTGGTTCACGGCGTGATCTATATGATGCAAAAGGGAATGCTATGAGAGAAGATTCATGGCACTTCCTCAATAAATACGTTAATGTACACTGTTATCGGTGGAATTAAACGGGGTGCGATGAGGCGTTCAATAATATATCTTATTGAGTGGGGCACAGGGTGAGGGCGTTTAATGTATTTCCTTCATGGACTCCAGTACTTACTCGCGACAACGTCGCACCCAAATACGGTGTGTTTGTGTGTGCCGGGTCAAGTTACGTAAGCGATGTCCAAGACCAGTAGGTGCTAATTAATTAGTATTTTTGTGTCTTGAGCAAAACCATCGCAAGGTACTAAGTACCCGTGAAACAGCCCTAAAGCGGAACCATTTTTATCAACGGGTAAAATTGCACTCGGGGCATAATTTATTAAGTCGACATGATTCTGATCTTCAAATGGGCAGGGGTGATTTATTACAATTAGGTTACACCAAGAGTGATTTAATTGTTAAGTTTCACAATCATGCACCAAGCCAATAATTTCTATTAATTATTATAAGGAAAAAGACATTTAATTAATTTCAGCTAATCTACAGAGAATTTCTTTATGAAACTTTTCCAGGGAGACTAAAACTGAAAATTCTACTTGGTGGCCAATTTTTAATATTTCACCAGCTCTCTGTAATTAATTATAGTTTTCTTAGTGTTTTTCCTATTTATTTTAACCCTGGTATAAATATTACCATGCATGCGGCATTAGCATTTTTCTATAACAGTACATAACTAGGGGAACTCAGAGAATTTTAGTTTGCTCAAAAATACCTAATAATGAATTAGTTATAGATTTATAAGTGTTTTCCTTATTTAATTAAATCTTAACAGTACAATTAACAAGCACTGTGCTTTAGCATTTTTTCTTATTAGTACAAGTCCAGACAAGGCTATCAACATTTATTTTGCTACAAAATTCCTATTATTCAATTTACTATGCATTTTACCAGTTTAATCTATTTCTAGAAATGATTAAATCGAAAAAATCCGATTTTTACTTCGCGGGCCGCAATCCCGGCAGCCCACGGCTGGGACTCGCACCGACTACCTTTGTCATTTTTGTTAGAAATAATCCAGAGCTGCTAAAATCAGACCAAAAATAAGGTAGGCTCCCCATGAAATGCTGAATTTAATAAAAATACTAACTACCAATAGTTCCCACTACAATTTGATTAGGAATTTTATGAACAGAGCTGGTTTTTAACCAGTCTAGCATTTATTTGAGGACTTCATTGATGGATTAAAAATCTGAGAAAATTCCCAAAATTCTAATTGACAATGACTATCAACATATAAATTTTGCAGTGGTGACTTTTACTGACAATTTAGGACTTGCAGTGCAAAGGTCATTCAATTGGGTTTCAATTCAATTTGAAATGCAAAATTTAAATTCAAAATGTTGGTGTGATGATCTTATGCTGTCTAAGTGATACCCTTGGGACCCTAATGACACAAGGAGTGTCACATATTCCTTGAAAAATACTTGTTGGAAGCCCCCCAAAAATATTCCTTGAAAATTCCTGTCGAAGATGGCTCTAGCAGTTTGGCCGGGGTCCAGTGGCGTTCTGACCGGGGACGTCTAGCGGTCTGACCGTCCGGGTCCAGGAGGGGTGTATTTTTGTACTTGTGATGTTCTGACCGCCAGGCGTGGTCGGTCTGACCGCCAGCTGCTGCTGGTCTGACCGTGAGCTGTTCTCAGGTTGGAATCTTGGGTCAACCTAGCCATTGGGTTGCTCTCGATCTGACCGCCAGTGAGCTGCGGTCTGACCGCCAGCTGCGCAGGCTTTTGCAACGGCTAGTTTCAGCTGCCTCCTCTATAAATTCTCCTCCCACTCGTGCAAGCTCTCTCTCTCTCTTGGCCCTTGGCATTGCATACATGAGATATTTGAGCTCTCTCCTCACTCACACAAGCTTCCATTGATCCATTGCAAGTGTGTGAGAATCTAGTGCGTGTTGTTGAGTGATTCAAGCTTTGTGGCACTAGTTGTTCATCAAGCGAGCGACGTCAGCTTGTTACTCTTATAGGATGATGCCTCCTAGTCGGCTTGGTGGCGTGGAAACCGTGAGCCCTTCAAGAAGATTGTGAAGGAGGCCCGGTGTTCATGTAAGAGGTCTTGTACTCGTCTCGCCGGAGCGGCAAAGGGTAACTCTAGTGGGACCGAGGATAGGAGAGGTTCAAGGGATTGATTTGCCTTAAGATCAAGTTTTTCTTGTGTGAGCCTTTCTTGTTGGAGAAGTGTACACTTGATAGAGAAGCAAATCAAAGGCTTGAATCCACCTCAACATGGATTAGGGGTGATCGGCAAGTCACCGATACCACTAGATAAAAGTGTGTCTCTCTCCCTTGTTTATTTACTTGTTTTTACATTCCTAGAGATCACAATGATGCATATCACCTAGGCTTTCAAACCTTTAGCTCTCAATATAGGTGTTATTTTTATTTGTGCAGGTTATAAATTGTCAAAAACTGCCTATTCACTCCCGTCTGGTCGGTATCCTAGATCCTACAAGTGGTATCAGAGCTGGTACTCCCATTTTAGCAAGGATTTAACCATCCGGGAGTAGGATAATGGCTAGCAACAATGTCAATGTCGTTCACGCTCCATACATTGATGGGTTAGACTTTGATTATTGGAAAACATGCATGAAAATTCATCTTCAAGCTATGGGTGACTTTGTGTGGAATGTTGTGGATGTTGGTTGTGTCGTGCTTAATCCACAAGAGCTCACAACTACAGATCGAGAACAAATAAAAGCCCATATTCAAGCGATGAATGTGCTCATTCGAGCATTGTGCAAAGAAGAATATCATAGGGTGTCCAAACTTACCACAACTTATGAGGTTTGGCAAGCTCTCATTAAGGCTCATGAAGGCACAAGTGTGGTCAAGAGTGCCATGTTATTCATTTGCAAAGGAAAATTTGAGAAATTCAGTTTCCTACCAAATGGAGACTTGAAAACAAGTTTCTCTCGATTGACACATATTGTGAATGAACTCATTGACCTTGAATTCAAGGTTGAAGATGTGGATATTTCTCACAAATTTCTTAGAGCCTTGCCACCAAAGTATGAAACAATTGTCACCATGCTAGTGAGGTTGGATTTGACAAAGATCACTCCCTCACAAGTATTGGGGAAATTCTTACTCATGACATTTTCAAGCAATCACAGCAAGAGCTTCATGGTGATCAATGTGAAAATAGCAAGAAGAATATTGTATTCAAGGCCAAAGCATCAAAAGTGTAAAGTGATGATGAGGGTGAGAGTACCGATGAGGAAGTTGCCTTGGTGGTAAGAAGGTTCAAGAAATTCATGAAGAAGAAAGGAAACCGAAGATCATCAAGCAAAAATCCATTTGCAAACAAGAAATGCATTGAATGTCGAGACATGGGACATATATCTACAAATTGCCAGAAAAAGAAAGATGATGAAACGTATAGCTAGGGGAAGAAAAAGAACTACAAGAAAGTGTTCAACAAGAAAGATGGCAAAGCCTATTTAGTTGCATGGGATTTGGATGCAAGTTCGGATTCAGAAAACGAGGATAGTGATAATGAGAATAAGTCCTCTAAAGTAGGACTTGCAAGCATTGCTATCAAGGAAGCTCCTTCTCTATTTGACTCACATATGTGCTTCATGGCAAGAGGAGAACCCAAGGTATGTGATGATGATGACACAGTCTCTTGTGATGATATTATTGATATGGTGAGTGTGCTTGATGAATCTCTAGACAAGACTAATAAATTGTGATGTCTTATGAAATATGCTTCACTACATGAGTCTTATGAGGAGCTAACTACCTCTCATGAAAATCTAAAGGAGGCTCATGAGAAGCTTAAGGAAGCTCAAGATACTCATGTTGAAAAACAAGATGCTAGAATTACTTATGATATGCTTGATTGCGTGTCTAGTACGAATAAAGTTAGTACTTCTAGCATATCAACCTCATGTGATGTTTTATTGTCTATACCATTCTCTTCTAAAACTTATTCATATGAAAATATATCAAGTTTATGTGATCCTTTGCTTATTGTTGAAAATGATGAATTGCGTGAAACCATAGACTCTCTTGTTAAAGCTCTTGCGAATTGTTACAAGAGTGAAAATGTTTTAAACAAAAAGTGGGAGTGTCAAAGATTCACTCTCAAGCATGAGGGACTTGGTTTTATCCCCAAGAAAAATAAAAGTGCTTTTGTTGAGAAGAAAACTGCTTTCATTAATGAAATTGGTTTGTATTGCTTTAAATGCAAAAATATCGAGCATCTTGAAAAGGATTGTACCAGAAGTAAAAATATGATGTTTAGAGATATGGATGCTTCTTATGTTCTTACTAAATCTTCTAATGGTGCTGTTTATGCCAAGTTTGTTGGTAAAAATAAGATGCATGCTCAAAACTCAAAAACTGCCCTGCCAAAAGTTGGTGCAAAGAAGAGAAGTATTGGGGTGCCAAAAGCCTTGGTCACTAACCTCCAAGGACCCAAGCAAGGTTGGGTACCTAAAAGAAACTAATTTTGTTTTATACATGAACTATAAATCCGGAGGACATCATTGGGTGCTTGATAGCGGTTGTTCACAACATATGACCAGAAATGGAAATATGTTCACCTCAATGAATCATGAAGGTTCAGAATTTGACAAAATTACTTTTGGATATAATAGCAAAGGAAAAGTGAAAGGATTGGGAAAAATTGCTATCTCAAATGATTTATCTATCTCAAATGTCTTGCTAGTTGAATCATTAAGTTTCAATTTGTTATCGGTGGCTCAATTGTGTGACTTTGGACTCACTTGTGTTTTCTCCCCTAAAGATGTCACCATTACTAGCATCAAGAACAATGAATTGATTTTCAAAGGATTTCGCTATGGAAATCTCTATCTTGTGGATTTCTCTTCTAAAGATGCAAACTTGAGCACTTGCTTATTTACCAAAGCCTCAAAAGGATGGTTGTGGCATCGAAGGCTTGGTCATGTTGGAATGAAGCAATTGAACCATCTTATGAAGCATGATCTAGTGATTGGATTGCAAGATGTGGTATTTGAAAAAGATAAATTATGTAGTGCTTGTCAATCCGAAAAACAAGTTGGAAGCTCTCATCCATCAAAAAGTGTTATGTCCACTACAAGACCATTGGAATTACTACATATGGATTTATTCGGACCAACCACATATATAAGCAATGGTGGAAATAGCTATTGTCTTGTTATTGTAGATGATTTCTCAAGATATACATGGGTATTCTTTCTACATGACAAATCAAATGTATTCAACATATTCAAGAACTTTGCAAAAAGGGCTGAAAATGAATTTGAGTTCAACATCAAGAAAATTAGAAGTGACAATGGCACCGAGTTCAAGAATTACAAAGTTGATGAATATTGTGAAGAAAAGGGAATTAAATATGAATTTTCAGCAAGTACACTCCAGAACAAAATGGTGTTGTTGAAAGGAAAAGTAGAACCTTGATTGATATGCAAGATCAATGCTTTCGGAATATAATGTTTTGGATAGTTTTTGGCCTGAAGCTATTAACACCGCTTGTCATGCCACAAATAGACTTTATTGCCATCGGTTGTTGAAAAAGACTCCTTATGAGCTGCTAGTGGGAAGAAAGCCAAATATATCATATTTTCGTATATTTGACTGCAAATGCTATATATTGAGAAAAGGCTCAAGATTGTCAAAATTCCAAGGAAAATGTGATGAAGGATTCATACTTGGATATTCTTATTCTTCAAATAGCAAAGCTTATCGAGTATTCAATAAAAATTCGGGAATTATGAAAGAATCAAGTGATGTTGAGCTTGATGAGACAAATCGATCTCAAGAAGAGGAAGAAAATTTAGATGATGTGGGAGATGAAGGATTGAGAACAGCTATGAAAAATATGACCATTCGTGATACTAAACCCAAGGATGAAGAAGATGATGATATAAATACATCAATATTTCAAGTACCATCCTCCACAACTATTCCAAATGATCATGATCAATCAAGCAATAAAGATGGAGATGAAAATGTCACTACTTCATTGGAAGACGAACCATCATCAAGTAATTCTGAAGACATGGCTTCTCAACTTAAGATTAATAATTCTATTGTAAAAGACCATCCAATTGATCAAATTGTTGGTGGCATAAACAAAGGTGTTTAAACAAGATCAAGACTTGCCTCATTTTGTGAACACTATTCTTTTGTCTCAAATGGAGAACCAACCAAAATAGATGAAGCTCTAAAAGATCCTGATTGGGTAAATGCTATGCATGAAGAGCTAAATAATTTTGCCCGTAATGATGTATGGGAATTAGTAAAGAGACCAAATGATCATAATGTCATTGGAACAAAATGGGTGTTTCGGAACAAGCAAGATGAAAACGGTGTTGTGGAAACAAGGCAAGACTTGTGGCACAAGGCTACACTCAAGTTGAAGGCTAGGATTTTGATGAAACTTTTGCTGCCGTTGCAAGACTTGAAGCCATAAGAATCTTACTTGCATATGTCACTTCTCACAATACCAAATTATATCAAATGGATGTGAAAAGTGCCTTCTTAAATGGAAAAATAAATGAGCTAGTGTTTCTGGAACAACCACCCGTCTTTGAAGACGCAAAGAGGCCAAATCATGTTTCCAAGCTTTCAAAAGCACTATATGGCCTTAAACAAGCACCACGTGCTTGGTATGAAAGATTGAGGGATTTTCTTGTTTCTAAAGGATTCAAAATTGGAAAGGTGGACACCACCTTATTTACCAAGAAAATCGGAGATGATCTATTCATTTGTCAAATATATGTTGATGACATTATCTTTGGATCAACAAATCAAGATTTTTGTGAGGAATTTTTAAATATGATGTCCAAAGGATTTGAAATGTCCATGATTGGTGAATTGAGTTTCTTTCTTGGTCTTCAAGTGAAACAAATAAAAGATGGGTCTTTCATTTGCCAAAGCAAGTATGTAAATGACCTTCTCAAATGATTTGGAATGGAAAATTCTAAACCAATCAAAACACCTATGGCAACAAATGCACATCTTGATCTTGATGAAGAAGAAAAATGGGTTGATCTAAAGTTATTTCGGTTTATGATTGGAAGTCTTCTCTATCTCACCGCATCTAGGCCCGATGTAATGTTTAGTGTTTGTATGTGTGCAAGATATCAAGCATCACCAAAAGAATATCATATGATGGCTGTCAAAAGAATATTGAGATACTTGAAGAAAACAGCAAATTTAGGGCCATGGTATCCAAAAGATGCTCAATTTGTTCTTATTGGATTTTCTGATTCAGATTATGCCGGATGCAAAATTGATAAAATAAAGTACCTCGGGCACGTGTCAATTACTTGGAAGATCATTAGTTTCATGGTCATCAAAGAAGCAAAATTCAGTTGCTCTCTCTAGTGTAGAAGCCGAATACGTTTCAACTAGTAGGTGTTGTGCACAATTATTTTTGAGTAAGCAAACATTATTGGATTATGGAGTAAAATTTGATTTGCATCCCTGTCTTATGTGACAACAAAAGTGCTGTGAAGATTGCTACTAATCCTGTCCAACACAAGAGGACCAAGCATATTGATATTCACCATCATTTTATATGGGATCATGTGAGCAAACGAGACATTGTGATCGAAAGTGTGAAGACGGAAGATCAATTGGCTGATATCTTCACTAAACCTCTTGATGAGACTCGGTTTTGCAAGTTGAGAAGCGAACTCAATGTTATTGATATCTACAATATTGCTTGATGGATTCTTTCTTCGCTTTTCATTTGCTCGTGATTTAACTTGATTTGCTTTTTCTCTTGGATATCACATTTAGGGGGAGCTCTATATCACTTCATATATATTGACTCACTTCTTAAGTGAATAAATAAACTTGAATGCCATAAGAGTTTTAAAAGTGGTTTTGGTTTTATAAAAGGTCTTACTCTCTCACAAAACAAATTTTTTATCTAAATTCAAAAAACAAAAATTTCTGACTCCCTCATACTCCACTTATGGCATCTAGTGAGCTAAGCACATAGAATCATGCATTTTCATATGCAACGATCCACAATGTGTATTTCTGCTCATACATTTCCATGTTGAACAAAATTCCCATTTTTCTCTTCTTATCCAACCGGCACCATGCCGCGGTTCGACCGGGACCATGCCACGGTCCGACCACCAGGGTCGACCGAGCAGATCGGTTTCCTTCTCTTTGTTGTCTCCATTGCCTTATCTTTTCTTTCTCCATACCCTTTCAGCCACAACACACCAAACTCACAAAACACATCTCCTATCCCCTCTATCCCCTTGAAGGTGACCTCCATAGAAGGGAGGCTGCCCCCATGCTCCCAGTCCGACCGAAGGCCACTCCCGGTCTCACCGAAGGCTCCTCCACCATGTCCTCTCGGTATTGCGTCAATTCCTCCATTTTCTCCATGGATGTCTTAGTTCCTCTCCTAGGGTTTGAAGTTGAGATGAGTATGTTTAATGATGATGCTTGATGTTGGATTTCCTAGGCTTCTTGGGTGATCTTCACGCCTCCATTACCATGCATTCTTAGAAATCTCATATGTGGCTATGGGATATTAAGTTTTCATCTAGGCTTCGTGTGTGGCTAAATTTTTTTGATGGATTGTTGGACATGTCCTTGCTCTCACGCAGTCAATTATCACTTTTTAACTACAATTATCACATGGCATTATGGATCGGTCCAGAATTTATGGGATGAAAGTGCACCTAATTTGTTTGAGACATCTGGGGCCTAGCGGTCTTACCGCCTATAGCCCGCGGTCTGACCGCCAGGGTCGACCAGGCTTGGCTGGCTTGCTTTACTGCACATTGCTTTATACAAGGACTTACTATTATGTGGCATGTGTTCTCATGTTTGTTATACATTGCACAGCTTCCCTCGTGCCGCTAAGGAGGCTGCCAAGAAGTTGATTGGCAAGAAAATGAAGAAAAAGCATCATGTTGATGACTCCGAATCTGATGATGATGGACATGACTCCGATTATGATCAGTCGGAAGACACTGAGGTTGCATCATCTACTGCCGGTGGTTTTCTCTCTCAGTCCGTTGACATGGAGGATGCCAGTGACATTGATGAGGATTTTGATCCTATCCCATGTAACCATGCCAAGAAGAAGTGAAAAAGCGATGAGTATATGAGGGCTCGAAATACAAGTGTGTATAATCGGGATGCTGATTCTCCTATTCCTTAGTTCCATGCTAAGGTACAGCTTGATGCTTATCTTGGACATCTTGTGGACAATGCTATCTTTGCTCACAAATGGATTGATTGGAACTATATTGCTCAATTTGACTCCATCCGTCCATTGATTCCTCTTTTTCAATCAATTGGTCTTCATGATTTTATGGAGCATAAGTGTGCTTGGAATGACAACATCATTAGGCAATTCTATACCACTATGGAGTTTTACTAGGACCGAACTACGCTTACATGGATGACTGGCACCCGGCAATACACAACAAGGTTCTATGAATTTGTCGATGCAAACAAAATTGATCACTCCCATCTGCATATGGCTCATAACATATGGGATGAAGATAACCTCCACCACCTCCTCTAGCGGACGAGTGATCTTTTTGGCAATATGATGCCGAAGGGGGAGTAAAGTTGAAGTGAAGAGAAATGGTGATAATGATAAGATGATTTTGAGCAAGATGGATGGATGGATTGAACCTTGATCTCAAATTCATTGCTATCTCATTCTTTGTTCTTCTCATATGTATCATTTATGGATTTGTTAAAACTATGTCGCTTATCGTTCGCGTTTTGTTTGAACTTAAGTTTGGATTGTGGTTTGCACTTGAATATTTGGTTTGATATTTGGATTGCTCTCTTCATTGAATTTATGGGGCTCGTATTTTATTCTTGTTTTATCATATTTATGCTAACATTTAGGGGTATCCTACACTTGTCGATCATTCATGCTTCACTTCATTGTGTTGTCTTCAATTACCAAAAAGGGAGAGATTGAAGTATCTAGGCCCTAGTTTAAGGGTTTTGGTATTATATTTCAAGGATGATCAATTCATATTTATATATTACAATGAAGATAAAAAAGGCGGCACAAGGCAAAGGTATAAAAATAGGTTTTCTATTTTACCGGTCATAAGGTGATTAGAAGAGAAAATGACCGGGTTGCTAGTATAGTTGTCTAACTATAAAGAGGGGTTGATGCTCTAGTAACTCGATGAATATTTAGTTGCCACTTTGTGAGAAATCATTCATCCAAACTCCTTGTCAAAGTACACCTCGAAATATTCTTTGAAATTCCTATGCAGATTACACCAAATATTCTCTGCATATCATATGGTGTTTACCCCCAACATATTCCTTGAAAAACACTTGTTGGAACACCCCAAAAATATTTCTTGAAAATTCCTGTCGAAGATGGCTCTGGCGGTCTAACCGGGGTCCAATGGCGGTCTGACCGTAGCCTGCTGGCGGTCTGACCGGGGATGTCTGGCGGTCTGACCGTCCAGATCCAGGAGGGGTGTATTTTCGTGCTTGTGAGGTCTGACCGCCAGGCGTGGTCAGTCTGACCGCCTGCCACTCGCGGTCTAACCGCCAGCTGCTCCTGGATTGACCACGAGCTGGTGTGTGGTTTGAATCTTTAGTCAACCTAGCCGTTGGGCTACTGGCAGTCTGACCGCCAGCTGCACAGTCTTTTGCAACGGCTAGTTTTAGCTACGTCCTCTATAAATACTCCCACTCGTGCAAGCTCTCTCTCTTGGCCCTTGGCATTGCATACCTGAGATATTTGAGCTCTCTCCTCACTCATACAAGCTTCCATTGATCCATTGAAAGTGTGTGAGACTAGTGCGTGTTCTTGAGTGATTCAAGCTTTGTGGCACTAGTTGTTCATCAAGCGAGCGATGTCGGCTTGTTACTCTTGTAGGTTGCTGCCTCCTAGTCAGCTTGGTGGCGTGGAAACCGTGAGCCCTTTAAGAAGATTGTGAAGGAGGCCCGGTGTTCGTGTAAGAGGTCTTGTACTCGCCTCACCGGAGCGGCAAAGGGTAACTCTAGTGAAACCGAGGTTTGTAGAGGTTTAAGGGATTGATTTGGCTTAAGATCAAGTTGCTCTTGTGTGAGCCTTTCTTCTTGGAGAAGTGTACACTTGATAGATAAGCAAGTAAAAGGATTGAATCCACCTCAACGTCGATTAGGGGTGATCGGCAAGTCACTGAGGCCATGGGATAAAATTATGTCTCTCTCTCTTGTTTATTTACTTGTTTTTACATTCCTAGAGATCACAATGATGCTTATCACCTAGGCTTGCAAACCTTTAGCTCTCAACATAGGTGTTGTTTTTATTTTCTGGAAGTATTATTATTGTATTATTTCCGCATTTATTTGTGCAGGTTATAAATTGTCAAAAACCACCTATTCACCCCATCTAGTTGGTATCCTAGATCCTACAGGTACTGACGCCTTTTCTTTACTTATGTGTAACCTATGGCAATAGCGGCCAGTGGACAGCTACTAAATTTATGAATAAGTAGTGACAAAGGCTCAGTGGCGATTTGATTGTCCGCCACTGAGTCTCCTTTTAGCCCGCTACTACAAAGCTTAATCGTAGTAGTGTAGGTACAGGGTTCGATTTAGCCAAGTGAGTAGATTTATTTGTATGAAAAATTTAGAAGCCATTCAAGTGTCACCACATGGTTAATTCTTAAAAATAGTTTCACGTGAGTTTCATAGTTTCAAGGTGAACAGGTACGCTGTGGAAGCAGGAATAACATGTACGGTGTCGCGGTTGTTTCAGGATCGAGAAGTATCTAACAGGCTACACAACAGTTGATTGGGAAGGCCTAGCCAGGATTCGATTGCCAACTAGATGGGCTAAGCAAGCTAAACTAGCCTCTGATTCGATTGTTTTCAAAATGAAAATCATGAAGTTTGCAACGCCCATAGTGTAGACCTGCTATGTGCAAGGAAACAAATGTCAAAATAGTGGGAACAAATAAGGTTGCCCTAAATGATCCTTGTTCAAGTTCAGTAGTTGATTCATATATCAACCGAGCATGACAACTAGACAGGAAATGATCCTTTAAAGGACCTTTATTTAATAACAGATACACTTCTGACTCCAACCTCTTCGTAGAAGAGGGATCGGTCCATAGTTATTACAAGACGTGGCCAAAGCTATAAAAACAACCCATTATTACATACATAATATAGGACACGAGAACTAGTTCCAACTTATTAACCAATCCCAAAAATAAGAGACCATTCTTGGGACAGGAAAACAAGCATAGCCATCGTCTCTATAGTGCGACAAGCATTATTCAACTAATCACTCCGTTGTAAAAGCATCCATTGTCGGAGCCTGTAGATGCTCCGGAATAAGACCTGCAAAAAAGTTTTAGATGGGCAATTATCAAACGCAACATCATCATTCCTTGTGATCGGTATTAGCCAACAAAGCGCTGAAGCCCCGGATAACAAATTTAAAGATGAATTTAGACTTACCCACCTAGTGCCGAAAAGGATCCGTGACAGACCACTCGATCGTCAAGATTTTATCATTTGTCACACCATGGTCAGTAAGGTATCCAGTGACTCTCTGTAGAGCAAAGGGCACGTCATCAGTATCATTATTGCATTGATTTTTCTCGAAGATCATCCAGATTTTTCATAGGTTCAATGCGCGCGCATAATGCATGGTAAGGTTATGCAAAAGGATCCCAAAACAAGAAATATGCGGGCACCTGTTTCAGTGAATCCGGTCCAACAATGACGGCTCCCGTGGAATGTGGATTTGTTATATCCACGTTTTCTTCCAAGAAAGCTTCCTGCAAAATTAGTGTCATCAGAAGGATAATATGTACCAGCGAATCTGTAACAAGACAAGACAAAAACAATAATCGTGGATCATTACATCGATGGGCTGTGTGAGTGGTTCTACTTTAACACCAGTGCTCTCCCACTTCTTGAATCTATCCTGTGAGAGAGAAACATATATATGTTTTGTTATGAGCTGAAGGTTTGTCAGGTGAATACGTACATATGCATGTTTATGGGAAAATTGTCCAACCTGGTATGGCATAGATCGCAGACTTTTGTCAGCGAAAAAGAGCTTGACATCAGTTCTTTCATGGGCTCCAAAACCATACTCGATAAGCGAACGAACCGGACTGCATTAAAAATGTAGTCTGGTGAGACAAACAACTTACGTATATGCATGCACGTAAATATGAGGAGGCAGAATGAATTATTGGCACTAGCTCGGACCTGATCCCCTCCGTGTAGGCGAACAGGAACACGGTCTCCGCTACCGGTGGCGGATTGATGTTCTGGATGGCGAAGCCATTGCCTCTGATGGGCCCGAGCTCAACTAGATCCCCGACGTTGAGGTTGCACAGCAGCTCGGACATGGTCCCTGGCACGGACCTGACGAGCAAATCGAAATGGAGCCCCGAGCGAGGCGCCGAGGAGATGCACATGTACGCCGGGAAGGGCAGCCTCTTCTCCGGTGATTCTGAGGGGAGTACGCTGGTCAGGAGGTACTGCCCCGGGGTCGTGTACGAGTCTACCATCTCCTTGGCATCGGAGAGATCGAGTGTGATAAGGAAGATGGTTTTGTCCTCGTTGGCCGGACGGATGGAGATGACGGGCGCAAGGGTCCAGAGCTGGATGCCGCCTCTTGCCCTTCTTTTGACGCCGCCCTTCCCCGGCGCCGTTTGGACGGCGGCGCAGGTCGTCGTCGCGGAGGAGCGGGGGCGGTGACGGACCATCATCGGAGGAGTGGCCAATTCAATTGCGGGGCGGACGAGGGGAGGCCTCTTCATCTTCAGGAGGAGCGTGTTGGAGGAGATGGCCGCCGCGGAGGCCATTGCCATTGCTGCCACTGACAAAAAAGGTCAAGCAAGGATTACCAACTCAAAGCAGGGATCGGATGGAGGAGTGTGTGGTGAGTGACTTGCTGCCCGGGCTGCACGCCGCTTTATAGGGGCATTTGCGCAGGAAAGCCACAATGGACACATGCATCACGCGCGCCAGGCGGCGTGCATTATTGGTGCATTGATCGTACGTACATACGTGGCCCTGCGGGCCTAGTCCTAGATTCCACATATGACGACATACAGACTGTGTCTTGTCATGCGTGTGATCAAAGAAGCCAAAAAGATTTAAATTTTATTAATTTAGAGCCATTTTTATAATGATTTTTATTATAAAAAACTAGTAGCTTGTCTAGTCTTGTATCTTGGGACATGCGTCAGAGATCTCTTAGGCTCGACCACCTTCCGTACGTCGCGTTCGCTCAAGTGATTACAAAATTTTTTGCATCAATATTTCATCATCTCTTACATGATTACATTCATACATTGTGATTGCACATAGAAAAATTAAATTTATTAAGAGGTTCAATCAAGATGATTTTTGTACAATTTTTTTTTCCTGAAATTATATATCTAGGACACAAGAACGCACAAAAGCTTTTATTTGCACAATAAAAATCACAAACCAACCAAAATAAGTTCTCCAATACAATAGAGCATAACATCCGCATCAGCTCATCCCCATCTCCTCAATATCAAAAATACATCTCTATACATGAGCTGGCATGGATATGGATACTTTCTTAGTGGCAATAACTAAGTGCACCATGCCACCACATGGTACAAATCACAATAATTGAAGCGGAAACACAGGTAGCAAGCCGCCCGGTCGGAGTAATGTTTGTTCACTTGCGCTCAGAGCAATATTAAAATATCAGCTCGTCCTATATAATAATTGACTTTTAGCTAGCTGTTCAACTAATCTCTGAGCTCACTCACATCTTTCACTCGTGCATGATGAAACACCAACGTGGAAGCACAGAATACGTGTAGAAGGCTAGAAAAAAAAATTTGGTACAAAAACATATCGCAGGTCACCGATAAACATGAAATTTTGGAAATATCGGTAATTTCAGTAAATAAAATACATTATTTGAAAA
This sequence comes from Eleusine indica, assembly GCA_030378355.1. Lineage (NCBI taxonomy): Eukaryota > Viridiplantae > Streptophyta > Magnoliopsida > Poales > Poaceae > Eleusine > Eleusine indica. The sequence goes on from CM059494.1 coordinate 57,751,120, forward strand.
TATTTTCATGTAGTAGTTACATATAGTAGTTTTTGTTAAATAAATATAGTTAATGATAAAATTTTGTTGATAAAAAGCATGTTGGACCTCACTGATAAATGCGATATTTCGATGAAATTTCACAAAAAAAATTTTCCTAGGTTGCAGGGGCTCATCCACCTTGGTTTTGGGGATTAGCTGGGCAACTGCTGAAGAACACATGATCAAGCAATTTTTTCATCTCTCTCCTCCATCTCAGCTCCTCGGATGATGAGGCGGGCGTTTCACGCTTCCTAATACTTGCTATTACACTTATAGTAAAAAATGAAGCAAGTCCATCCATCAGGTATCTCTCAAAGTAATTTAAGTCCACCACTTTTTTCCTCTGATTTCCTATTTTTTATGTGCATAAATAAACCAAATAGTGAAGTGTATAGCCCACCTTTTATGCCAATCAGTGATGGGAAGCCCACCACTCTGCGCCACCACAAGGACAACCACGAAGCCATCCTCATCGCCACCTCGACGCCAGCACCATGTCCTGCATGGGCAACAACAACAAGGTTGAAGAAATGGTAGAACATACAGTGACCCTCCCACTCGATCTACACCAAGATATCCTAGAGAATCTATTAATGGTACCAAAGCCGATCTATGAAGTAGATCGAGATTAGGAAAGGAAAGAGCAAACAGAAAGTATTTGATTTCGATCGAAAAGGAAAGGAAAGCACACCCTAACCCTTGCAAAGAAATAATAGCGAAGCAGCGGGGCTGGTCTTACCTTGAGCCCATGCCGGTGTCACCACCGCTATTGACGCCCTTGTCGCCGGGCGGGATGAAAGATCAAGCCAGACCGCGGAGTGCTCAATCACGCCGGACGCACGGGCTAGTGTGCACCTTCGCAGGTCCACTCGATGACAACACGGTCACTATCAGGAGAGCGCACGCACCCGCAAGGAGACCGGCGGCGCCGCCATCACTCCCCTCTTGCGGCCACTAGCCACCGCCGCTTGTCTCGCACGTCTTGGGCTTGATTTAGGGTGGCAATGGAGGAAAGATGATGAGAGGGGGAGACGGCCGCGACAACCTTGCGCTGGCTGAGCCCATTGCCGCAGGAGAGCCACTCCAGCAGCGCCGACATGACACGAGAGCTGCTAGGGTTCCAAGGGCCGGCCGACGGGTTTTGTTCAGCCGAAAGAATTGGCCAGCCATCGGTTCGATATCCGTGGCAATGGACGGCCAAGAGCGGCCTAGGCTTCACTAGGCCACATTAGTCCCAGGCCGGATGAGTCGTCGGGCCAGTTTTGTGGCCCGCTGGTTGGCTCCTGGGCCGCAGGCCCATGCACAGTGCGACCGCGTGGGAACGGGCCAAAGAGTCGTGTTTTGTGGTTGTTCTTGGACAAATGAACAGTGACATTTTGCAATTTTTTGTTTTCTATTTTTAGGAGCATCTTTTGATGAATTTTTCATTATTTGATCCATGTTCAAATTTAAACCAACGCGACGACTTGTTTAGAGATTAATAAATATTACTACGGTGATGTTGCTTCCGAAAATAGAATTATCTTAAAGTGCCTTGAGCTAAATTAAACACTAGGCAAAGAAATTTTCCTATGGGCTTAAAAAAATATCAAACAAATTTACAAAATTAATAAAATTTTGAAAAGATACAATTTATGTAATCTATGACTTATACATAATGATTTGAAGTCAAATTCAAATTCGACTATCAATTTGAGTCTATTCTCCGTTTTGTAAACAACGTACGTGACAACTTGTGCGAAACCTTCTCTACTGTTGATCATAGCTTCCACTTGTAACACCAACACATCATGACAAATCTCATTATTTTTAAACTTTATTTGATATTTTTAATATTTATAAATCATTCGCACACACGTCACTTTGGTCATATTTCTTAAACAAAATGTCACATTTCCTTTTATTTTATGGGTAAGATTTCAAATTGGGTTAATTAACATGAATATAATTTCAATATTATTTATTTTTTAATTTAAGTCACTTGTAGTTCAAATTTAACTTTATTAAAAAAAATTTCTTGAAATGTAATTAATTAACTAAATATAGTAAACAGTTACAAAAAAAATGCCAGATTTTAACATGGAGTAACACATGTTGTATGTGGAGAGTACAAAAATGGCAAAGACATTCTTTGTTGAGTGTCCGAAAAAAAACATTCGGCAAAGAAGAGGACACTCGGCAAACATTAATTTCCTGTAGTGATTTTTAATGCGAAAACCACCCTAGTTTGTTTTGAAGTAATTAGCAGGGACGCTGCAATTTTAGGTGTAATATGTATATGGTTGAACGCCACAGGCCCAATGAAGACCCAACTACAGAAAATTATACAAAGTTACTCAACCAATTTCTTAATGTTTTGCATTACGAAAGATTAAAACAAACCCTTCTTTAAAGATTTTCTAGTGACTAAGTGATACTGCAGCACCATCAAAAATGAGAAAAATTCTATGACACCAGATGGACCAACAACTAATCATTAATTGGTTCCATATTTTTTTCTACCTGCATAAATTCAGAAAAAACTAAGTTAAATAAGTTTAACATTTGTTAACTATTTTAAATAAGTCTAATTCATCTTATTGTATCCAAATCTAAAACTTTATGGGACACTATTTAAGCTCTAAGTATTTTTTTTTCAGCATGTTCTCTAAGAACATGAAAATTATAGCTCTAAAATTTTATATGATTGACAAGAGGAGAAAGTCCACTTTACTCCCGTGTGTTATCACCTAAGTCCACATAACCCATTAAATAATGAAACCATTTGTTTTACTTCCTTTAAGTTTGTAACATGGTTCATTTTACTCTCTAGAGCAGTTTTGAGGATGATTGATGCCTGGGCCCCGTTGCCAAGGCTGAATCGCATTTCACTGTACAAACGCCGCTGCCCTGGCACCACCACCTAGCTGTCGTTGGCCGTCCTGAAGTCCTCCCAGCGCCAACGGTTGGCCCACAGCACTCGCCGCACCACCACAAGTTTGCATGAATCCACCAGCTACTCAAGCACGCTGTCTCGCAATCGACCATTCCCATGGAGCTTGGCCCCAACATGCATGCCTGCGTCTGGTAGCAATAATTGATGGCAACAATTGAATGAAGCCACACCTTGTGATACACGCTTTGGTAGTGCAATATTTGGAGTACTACTAATGTGTCAGTTAGCCACCGTCTGTTTGCTCACGCTGCGTTCCCTCTCTCCGTCCTTTCACGCGTGGTCTCTACGACACGGCCAAATCCCAAAGGATAGGACAGCAAGCATGCTAAGGTGCGGTTTTACTTTTACACAAACGCACACGTTCTAAACTTGCAGCCCCGCGTGTGGGAATGATCGTCCGCGGCGCGCGCGGCATGGAACGCGCGCTGCCGTCTGGGCCGCGTTTTTGATCGTAGGAGAGTTTCTGGACCCTGTTGAGTCTTCTAGTGTTTTTTTATTGGTATTCATTCAAACTAGTGTGGTCCAATCGACGGCACGGCGTGGCACTGCCCCGGCACGGCACATGCCATGCCAGCCCATGTATTGAGCCATCGGCCCATGGCACTATACGCAATATAATAGCCATGCTGGGTCACTCCGTTAAGCCTGTTAACACAACCGGCTCGTTGAGTCCCACGAGCATGACCGGCCCGACATCAGGAGCCCTCGTTGGCTCGTTAGCACACCTGCAAACACGGCGGCCACAGGGCTTGGACGCGCGGGGGAGAAGGCAGCAACCTCAAGGCTTTGGTGCTTGGGGAAAAAGGCAGCGGCCTTGCAGCTCGGGCATGCGGGGGGAGGGGGGGGGGGCGAGAGAAGAAGGCAGAAGGCCGCGACAGCAGCACCGTAGCAGGGTGGGGGATGAAGGAGTTGGCGGCGGCAGTATTGGGGAGGCGCACGATGAGGCGAGCTGCGGCCTCGAGCTCTTAGGGTCATGGACCGCATGGTTATAGGGTTAGGATCAACGAGGGAGCTCTGGGTGAGGCCGGCTACTGGCTACTCGCTTCGGCCTGCTGGAATTTCAGCTCTTGCAGGCCGGGATTTTGTGCCGGGCTATGTATTGGGCCATGTCGTTGCGATCCAAATTCGTGCTTTGTTGGGCCAAGGATTAAACCGGTCGTGCCCATGTCGTCCATCGAGCTGCCTCCTCAGCCCAAGCACGGCTCGTAGGCTCGAGCCGTGCCATGCCTGGGCCGGGCCAAAAATTATGTGCTTCAGGCCGGCCCGGTTGACACCGCCCATTTGGACAACACTAATTCTAACAAGAGCATTTTTTCGGTCCATATATAGTTTGACTGTATCAAATTTGATCCAACATTATTATTTCATATTATTTTTATCTCATAATTTTTAGTTATTGTGCTATTTGTTCTTATTACATGAATTTATTTATTAGTTTCAGCCGACATGTGTCCTATGTTTCTATTTATTTTTTTACTTTTTCAATAAGAAATGCTAATGGTGTTGAAATGTATTATGACTTACAAAACCGAGTGGAACTTATGCAACATCATTGAAACTTTGTTTTTAACATATGACCGCAACTAAGAGAAGAACAGTACACAGACCGCAACTATGGTTACCAACATAGTAGCGGGCACGTCAAAACCGCAACTACGGAATGATGCGCCCGCTACTAAACCCGATACCGCAGTTGCGGTTTCTATCAGGCCGACAACTATGGCCTAAGGCCCATTTAGTTGCGGACCTCACAACTCGGCCCGCTCCTACAAACTGCATCCTTATATAAAATGGGGGCGGTGCCGCGCGGCAGTATCACTTCCACACGCGCCGCACCACCCTCTTTTAGGGTTAGGGTTCTTCCTCTGCCACCGGCCATCCACCGCCTCCGGCCGCCTCCTTGATCTCCTCCACCTCCTCCTCTCCTCCACCTATGTGGCGAAGACGACAAAGAGACGATGCCGTTGGGGCCGCAGGCGGTGCGTCTAGTGCACCTGGTGCTGATTCGCCATCGTCATCGCCAACACGGCGCCGAGTCGCCCCCTCCTCCTCCTCCTCTTCCTCCTCCATCTCTCAACCGTTGTCTTGCACCGCCGCGTCGCCCCACAGGTGGATCTGGTGATGCTTGCTGCTAGATCGACCTCCAAGGGGGCGACGACGGTGCCTCGAGCAAGGGCGGGTCTCCGAGAGCGCACTCCCCCTCCTCCTCCGGCAGCTCCGGTGGTGGCCGTGGCGTGATACGGCGCGGTGGGAGGCGGGTGGCGGGAAGACAGGCAGAAGACGGACGCGTCTAGCTAGGACACTGACGCGTCTTAAGGACGGATCCCAGCACTAGCCGGGACCCGCCCTCTTATTTTGTAGTATATTTGGGCGTCAGTAGTGGTCCTTACTGAAATATGTAGGCCCTAGTTTAAGGGTTTTGGTAATTAATGAAGAATTATGGCTTATTATATTTCAAGGATGATCAATTTATATTTATATATTACAAGGAAGATGAAAAAGGTGGCATGAGGTAAAGGTATAAAAATAGATTTTCTATTTTACCGTCATAAGATGATTAGAGGAGAAAATGACCGGGTTGCTAGTATAGTTGCCGAACTATTAAGAGGGGTTGATGCTCTAGTAACTTGATGAAAATTTTGTTACCACTTTGTGAGAAATCATTCATCCAAACTTCTTGTCAAAGTACACCTCCAAATATTCTTTGAAAATCCTATGTAGATTACACCAAATATTCCCTGCTTATCATATGGTGTTTACCCCCAACATATTCCTTCAAAAATACTTGTTGGAACCCCCCAAAAATATTCCTTGAAAATTCCTGTCGAAGATGGCTCTAGCAGTTTGACCGGGGTTCAGTGGCGGTCTGACCGGGGACGTCTAGCGGTCTGACCGTCCGGGTCCAGGAGGGGTGTATTTTTGTGCTTGTGACGTTCTGACCGCCAGGCGTGGTCGGTCTGACCGCCAGCTGCTCCTGGTCTGACCGTGAGCTGGTCTCAGGTTTGAATCTTGGGTCAACCTAGCCATTGGGTTGCTCGCGATCCGACCGTCAGTGAGCCGCGGTCTGACCGCCAGCTGCGCAAGCTTTTGCAACGGCTAGTTTCAGCTGCCTCCTCTATAAATACTCCTCCCACTCGGGAAAGCTCTCTCTCTCTCTTGGCCCTTGGCATTGCATGCATGAGATATTTGAGCTCTCTCCTCACTCACACAAGCTTCCATTGATCCATTGCAAGTGTGTGAGAATCTAGTGCGTGTTGTTGAGTGATTCAAGCTTTGTGGCACTAGTTGTTCATCAAGCGAGCGACGTCAGCTTGTTACTCTTATAGGATGATGCCTCCTAGTCGGCTTGGTGGCGTGGAAACCGTGAGCCCTTCAAGAAGATTGTGAAGGAGGCCCGGTGTTCGTGTAAGAGGTCTTGTACTCCTCTCGCCGGAGCGGCAAAGGGTAACTCTAGTGGGACCGAGGATAGGAGAGGTTCAAGGGATTGATTTGCCTTAAGATCAAGTTTTTCTTGTGTGAGCCTTTCTTGTTGGAGAAGTGTACACTTGATAGAGAAGCAAATCAAAGGCTTGAATCCACCTCAACATGGATTAGGGGTGATCGGCAAGTCACCGATACCACTAGATAAAAGTGTGTCTCTCTCCCTTGTTTATTTACTTGTTTTTACATTCCTAGAGATCACAATGATGCTTATCACCTAGGCTTTCAAACCTTTAGCTCTCAACATAGGTGTTATTTTTATTTGTGCAGGTTATAAATTGTCAAAAACTGCCTATTCACTCCCGTCTGGTCGGTATCCTAGATCCTACAAGTGGTATCAGAGCTGGTACTCCCATTTTAGCAAGGATTTAACCATTCGGGAGTAGGATAATGGCTAGCAACAATGTCAATGTCGTTCACGCTCCATACATTGATGGGTTAGACTTTGATTATTGGAAAACATGCATGAAAATTCATCTTCAAGCTATGGGTGACTCTGTGTGGAATGTTGTGGATGTTGGTTGTGTCGTGCTTAATCCACAAGAGCTCACAACTGCAGATCGAGAACAAATAAAAGCCCATATTCAAGCGATGAATGTGCTCATTCGAGCATTGTGCAAAGAAGAATACCATAGGGTGTGCAAACTTACCACAACTTATGAGGTTTGGCAAGCTCTCATTAAGGCTCATGAAGGCACAAGTGTGGTCAAGAGTGCCATGTTATTCATTTGCAAAGGAAAATTTGAGAAATTCAGTTTGCTACCAAATGGAGACTTGAAAACAAGTTTCTCTCGATTGACACATATTGTGAATGAACTCATTGACCTTGAATTCAAGGTTGAAGATGTGGACATTTCTCACAAATTTCTTAGAGCCTTGCCACCAAAGTATGAAACAATTGTCACCATGCTAGTGAGGTTGGATTTGACAAAGATCACTCCCTCACAAGTATTGGGGGAAATTCTTACTCATGACACTTTCAAGCAATCACAGCAAGAGCTTCATGGTGATCAATGTGAAAATAGCAAGAAGAATATTGTATTCAAGGCCAAAGCATCAAAAGTGTATAGTGATGATGAGGGTGAGAGTACCGATGAGGAAGTTGCCTTGGTGGTAAGAAGGTTCAAGAAATTCATGAAGAAGAAAGGAAACCGAAGATCATCAAGCAAAAATCCTTTTGCAAACAAGAAATGCTTTGAATGTCGAGACATGGGACATATATCTAGAAATTGCAAGAAAAAGAAAGATGATGAAACGTATAGCTAGGGGAAGAAAAATAACTACAAGAAAGTGTTCAACAAGAAAGATGGCAAAGCCTATTTAGTTGCATGGGATTCGGATGCAAGTTCGGATTCAGAAAACGAGGATAGTGATAATGAGAATAAGTCCTCTAAAGTAGGACTTGCAAGCATTGCTATCAAGGAAGCTCCTTCTCTATTTGACTCACATATGTGCTTCATGGCAAGAGGAGAACCCAAGGTATGTGATGATGATGACACAGTCTCTTATGATGATATTGTTGATATGGTGAGTGTGCTTGATGAATCTCTAGACAAGACTAAGAAATTGTATAAAGAATTGAAAAAGAAATATGCTTCACTACATGAGTCTTATGAGGAGCTAATTACCTCTCATGAAAATCTAAAGGAGGCTCATGAAAAGGTTAAGGAAGCTCAAGATACTCATGTTGAAAAACAAGATGCTGGAATTACTTGTGATATGCTTGATTGCGTGTCTAGTACGAATAAAGTTAGTACTTCTAGCATATCAACCTCATGCGATGATTTATTGGCTATACCATTCTCTTCTAAAACTTATTCATATGAAAATATATCAAGTTTATTTGATCCTTTGCTTATTGTTGAAAATGATGAATTGCGTGAAACCATAGACTCTCTTGTTAAAGCTCTTGCGAATTGTTACAAGAGTGAAAATGTTTTAAATAAAATATGGGAGTGTCAAAGATTCACTCTCAAGCATGAGGGGCTTGGTTTTATCCCCAAGAAAAATAAAAGTGCTTTTGTTGAGAAGAAAACTGCTTTCATTAATGAAATTGGTTTGTATTGCTTTAAATGCAAAAATATCGAGCATCTTGAAAAGGATTGTACCAGAAGTAAAAATATGATGTTTAGAGATATGGATGTTTCTTACGTTCTTACTAAATCTTCTAATGGTGCTGTTTATGCCAAGTTTGTTGGTAAAAATAAGATGCATGCTCAAAACTCAAAAACTGCCCTGCCAAAAGTTGGTGCAAAGAAGAGAAGTATTGGGGTGCCAAAAGCCTTGGTCACTAACCTCCAAGGACCCAAGCAAGGTTGGGTACCTAAAAGAAACTAATTTTGTTTTATACATGAACTATAAATCCGGAGGACATCATTGGGTGCTTGATAGCGGTTGTTCACAACATATGACCAGAAATGGAAATATGTTCACCTCAATGAATCATGAAGGTTCAGAATTTGACAAAATTACTTTTGGATATAATAGCAAAGGAGAAGTGAAAGGATTGGGAAAAATTGCTATCTCAAATGATTTATCTATCTCAAATGTCTTGCTAGTTGAATCATTAAGTTTCAATTTGTTATCGGTGGCTCAATTGTGTGACTTTGGACTCACTTGTGTTTTCTCCCCTAAAGATGTCACCATTACTAGCATTAAGAACAATGAATTGATTTTCAAAGGATTTCGCTATGGAAATCTCTATCTTGTGGATTTCTCTTCTAAAGATGCAAACTTCAGCACTTGCTTATTTACCAAAGCCTCAAAAGGATGGTTGTGGCATCGAAGGCTTGGTCATGTTGGAATGAAGCAATTGAACCATCTTATGAAGCATGATCTAGTGATTGGATTGCAAGATGTGGTATTTGAAAAAGATAAATTATGTAGTGCTTGTCAATCCGGAAAACAAGGTGGAAGCTCTCATCCATCAAAAAGTGTTATGTCCACTACAAGACCATTGGAATTACTACATATGGATTTATTCGGACCAACCACATATATAAGCAATGGTGGAAATAGCTATTGTCTTGTTATTGTAGATGATTTCTCAAGATATACATGGGTATTCTTTCTACATGACAAATCAAATGTATTCAACATATTCAAGAACTTTGCAAAAAGGGCTGAAAATGAATTTGAGTTCAACATCAAGAAAATTAGAAGTGACAATGGCACCGAGTTCAAGAATTACAAAGTTGATGAATATTGTGAAGAAAAGGGAATTAAATATGAATTTTCAGCAAGTACACTCCAGAACAAAATGGTGTTGTTGAAAGGAAAAGTAGAACCTTGATTGATATGCAAGATCAATGCTTTCGGAATATAATGTTTTGGATAGTTTTTGGCCTGAAGCTATTAACACCGCTTGTCATGCCACAAATAGACTTTATTGCCATCGGTTGTTGAAAAAGACTCCTTATGAGCTGCTAGTGGGAAGAAAGCCAAATATATCATATTTTCGTATATTTGACTGCAAATGCTATATATTGAGAAAAGGCTCAAGATTGTCAAAATTCCAAGGAAAATGTGATGAAGGATTCATACTTGGATATTCTTATTCTTCAAATAGCAAAGCTTATCGAGTATTCAATAAAAATTCGGGAATTATGAAAGAATCAAGTGATGTTGAGCTTGATGAGACAAATCGATCTCAAGAAGAGGAAGAAAATTTAGATGATGTGGGAGATGAAGGATTGAGAACAGCTATGAAAAATATGACCATTCGTGATACTAAACCCAAGGATGAAGAAGATGATGATATAAATACATCAATATTTCAAGTACCATCCTCCACAACTATTCCAAATGATCATGATCAATCAAGCAATAAAGATGGAGATGAAAATGTCACTACTTCATTGGAAGACGAACCATCATCAAGTAATTCTGAAGACATGGCTTCTCAACTTAAGATTAATAATTCTATTGTAAAAGACCATCCAATTGATCAAATTGTTGGTGGCATAAACAAAGGTGTTTAAACAAGATCAAGACTTGCCTCATTTTGTGAACACTATTCTTTTGTCTCAAATGGAGAACCAACCAAAATAGATGAAGCTCTAAAAGATCCTGATTGGGTAAATGCTATGCATGAAGAGCTAAATAATTTTGCCCGTAATGATGTATGGGAATTAGTAAAGAGACCAAATGATCATAATGTCATTGGAACAAAATGGGTGTTTTGGAACAAGCAAGATGAAAATGGTGTTGTTGTGGAAACAAGGCAAGACTTGTGGCACAAGGCTACACTCAAGTTGAAGGCTAGGATTTTGATGAAACTTTTGCTCCCGTTGCAAGACTTGAAGCCATAAGAATCTTACTTGCATATGTCACTTCTCACAATATCAAATTATATCAAATGGATGTGAAAAGTGCCTTCTTAAATGGAAAAATAAATGAGTTAGTGTTTCTGGAACAACCACCCATCTTTGAAGACGCAAAGAGGCTAAATCATGTTTCCAAGCTTTCAAAAGCACTATATGGCCTTAAACAAGCACCACGTGCTTGGTATGAAAGATTGAGGGATTTTCTTGTTTCTAAAGGATTCAAAATTGGAAAGGTGGACACCACCTTATTTACCAAGAAAATCAGAGATGATCTATTCATTTGTCAAATATATGTTGATGACATTATCTTTGGATCAACAAATCAAGATTTTTGTGAGGAATTTTGAAATATGATGTCCAAAGGATTTGAAATGTCCGTGATTGGTGAATTGAGTTTATTTCTTGGTCTTCAAGCGAAACAAATAAAAGATGGGTCTTTCATTTGCCAAAGCAAGTATGTAAATGACCTTCTCAAATGATTTGGAATGGAAAATTCTAAACCAATCAAAACACCTATGGCAACAAATGCACATCTTGATCTTGATGAAGAAGAAAAATGGGTTGATCTAAAGTTATTTCGGTTTATGATTGGAAGTCTTCTCTATCTCACCGCATCTAGGCCCAATGTAATGTTTAGTGTTTGTATGTGTGCAAGATATCAAGCATCACCAAAAGAATGTCATATGATGGCTGTCAAAAGAATATTGAGATACTTGAAGCAAACAGCAAATTTAGGGCCATGGTATCCAAAAGATGCTCAATTTGTTCTTATTGGATTTTCTGATTCAGATTATGCCGGATGCAAAATTGATAAAAAAAAGTACCTCGGGCACGTGTCAATTACTTGGAAGATCATTAGTTTCATGGTCATCAAAGAAGCAGAATTCAGTTGCTCTCTCTAGTGTAGAAGCCGAATACGTTTCAACTAGTAGTTGTTGTGCACAATTATTGTTGAGTAAGCAAACATTATTGGATTATGGAGTAAAATTTGATTTGCATCCCTGTCTTATGTGACAACAAAAGTGCTGTGAAGATTGCTACTAATCCTGTCCAACACAAGAGGACCAAGCATATTGATATTCACCATCATTTTATATGGGATCATGTGAGCAAACGAGACATTGTGATCGAAAGTGTGAAGACGGAAGATCAATTGGCTGATATCTTCACTAAACCTCTTGATGAGACTCGGTTTTGCAAGTTGAGAAGCGAACTCAATGTTATTGATATCTACAATATTGCTTGATGGATTCTTTCTTCGCTTTTCATTTGCTCGTGATTTAACTTGATTTGCTTTTTCTCTTGGATATCACATTTAGGGGGAGCTCTATATCACTTCATATATATTGACTCACTTCTTAAGTGAATAAATAAACTTGAATGCCATAAGAGTTTTAAAAGTGGTTTTGGTTTTATAAAAGGTCTTACTCTCTCACAAAACAAATTTTTTATCTAAATTCAAAAAACAAAAATTTCTGACTCCCTCATACTCCACTTATGGCATCTAGTGAGCTAAGCACATAGAATCATGCATTTTCATATGCAACGATCCACAATGTGTATTTCTGCTCATACATTTCCATGTTGAACAAAATTCCCATTTTTCTCTTCTTATTGACTCTTAGTTGAAATTTTAGTGTTGCTCTTTGATTTTCATGAAGAAAGAGATCAAGGGATCAAACATATGAAATTTAAATGCTTAAAGGGGTTCACCGTATTGGATGATCAAAGATCAAGATAAAAGAATCAAGAGGCAAAGATTTTGGGATGTTCAAGGTGATTCGATCGAAAATTGGAAGTTTCCTGCATAAGTTCAGAAAATTAAGAGCTGAAAACTGATAGAGTGCAGCTCACGGTCAGACCGTAGGGGACGCACAGTGAGACCGCCAGTCAATGCCCGATCGCCAGGAAGGCTCGGTCGGACCACCAGGGGTGGTTCAAAATCATACCCCCCTGGACTCACACGATCCAACCGCTAGAGGGGCGCGGTCCAACTGGCACCATGCCGCGGTTCGACCGGGACCATGCCACGATCCGACTGCGAGGGTCGACCGAGCAGATCGGTTTCCTTCTCTTTATTGTCTCCATTGCCTTATCTTTTCCTTCTCCATACCCTTTCAGCCACAACACACCAAACTCACAAAACACATCTCCTATCCTCTCTATCCCCTTGAAGGTGACCTCCATAGAAGGGAGGCTGCCCCCATGCTCCCGGTCCGACCGAAGGCCACTCCCGGTCTCACCGAAGGCTCCTCCACCATGTCCTCTCGGTATTGCGTCAATTCCTTCCATTTTCTCCATGGATGTCTTGGTTCCTCTCCTAGGGTTTGAAGTTGAGATGAGTATGTTTAATGATGATGCTTGATGTAGGATTTCCTAGGCTTCTTGGGTGATCTTCATGCCTCCATTACCATGCATTCCTAGAAATCTCATATGTGGCTATTGGATATTAAGTTTTCATCTAGGCTTCGTGTGTGGCTAAATTTTTTTGATGGATTGTTGGACATGCCCTTGCTCTCATGCAGTCAATTATCACTTTTTATCTACAATTATTACATGGCACTATGGATTGGTCCAGAATTTATGGGATGAAAGTGCACCTAATTTGTTTGAGACATCTGGGGCCTAGCGGTCTGACCGCCTATAGCCCGCGGTCTGACCGCCAGGGTCGACTAGGCTTGCTGGCTTGCTTTACTGCACATTGCTTTATACAAGGACTTACTATTATGTGGCATGTGTTCTCATGTTTGTTATACATTGCACAGCTTCCCTCGTGCCGCTAAGGAGGCTGCCAAGAAGTTGATTGGCAAGAAAATGAAGAAAAAGCTCATGTTGATGACTCCGAATCTGATGATGATGGACATGACTCCGATTATGATCAGTCGGAAGACACTGAGGTTGCATCATCTACTGCCGGTGGTTTTCTCTCTCAGTCCGTTGACATGGAGGATGCCAGTGACATTGATGAGGATTTTGATCCTATCCCATGTAACCATGCCAAGAAGAAGTGAAAAAGCGATGAGTATATGAGGGCTCGAAATACAAGTGTGTATAATCGGGATGCTGATTCTCCTATTCCTTAGTTCCATGCTAAGGTACAGCTTGATGCTTATCTTGGACATCTTGTGGACAATGCTATCTTTGCTCACAAATGGATTGATTGGAACTATATTGCTCAATTTGACTCCATCCGTCCATTGATTCCTCTTTTTCAATCAATTGGTCTTCATGATTTTATGGAGCATAAGTGTGCTTGGAATGACAACATCATTAGGCAATTCTATACCACTATGGAGTTTTACTAGGACCGAACTACGCTTACATGGATGACTGGCACCCGGCAATACACAACAAGGTTCTATGAATTTGTCGATCAAACAAAATTGATCGCTCCCATCTGCATATGGCTCATAACATATGGGATGAAGATAACCTCCACCACCTCCTCTAGCGGACGAGTGATCTTTTTGGCAATATGATGCCGAAGGGGGAGTAAAGTTGAAGTGAAGAGAAATGGTGATGATGATGAGAAGATGATTTTGAGCAAGATGGATGGATGGATTGAACCTTGATCTCAAATTCATTGCTATCTCATTCTTTGTTCTTCTCATATGTATCATTTATGGATTTGTTAAAACTATGTCGCTTGTCGTTCGCGTTTTGTTTGAACTTAAGTTTGGATTGTGGTTTGCACTTGAATATTTGGTTTGATATTTGGATTGCTCTCTTCATTGAATTTATAGGGCTCGTATTTCATTCTTGTTTTATCATATTTATGCTAACATTTAGGGGTATCCTACACTTGTCGATCATTCATGCTTCACTTTATTGATTTGGCTTAAGATCAAGTTGCTCTTGTGTGAGCCTTTCTTCTTGGAGAAGTGTACACTTGATAGATAAGCAAGTAAAAGGATTGAATCTACCTCAACGTGGATTAGGGGTGATCGGCAAGTCACTGAGACCACGGGATAAAATTGTGTCTCTCTCTCTTGTTTATTTACTTGTTTTTACATTCCTAGAGATCACAATGATGCTTATCACCTAGGCTTGCAAACCTTTAGCTCTCAACATAGGTGTTGTTTTTATTTTCTGCTAGTATTATTATTGTATTATTTTCGCATTTATTTGTGCAGGTTATAAATTGTCAAAAACCACCTATTCACCCCATCTAGTCGGTATCCTAGATCCTACAGGTACTGACGCCTTTTCTTTACTTATGTGTAACCTATGGCAGTAGCGGCCAGTGGACAACTACTAAATTTATGAATAAGTAGTGACAAAGGCTCAGTGGCGATTTGATTGTCCGCCACTGAGTCTCCTTTTAGTCCGCTACTACAAAGCTTAATCGTAGTAGTGTAGGTACAGGGTTCGATTTAGCCAAGTGAGTAGATTTATTTGTATGAAAAATTTAGAAGCCATTCAAGTGTCACCACATGGTTAATTCTTAATAATAGTTTCACGTGAGTTTTATAGTTTCAAGGTGAACAGGTACGCTGTGGAAGCAGGAATAACATGTACGGTGTCGCGGTTGTTTCAGGATCGAGAAGTATCTAACAGGCTACACAACAGTTGATTGGGAAGGCCTAGCCAGGATTCGATTGCCAACTAGATGGGCTAAGCAAGCTAAACTAGCCTCTGATTCGATTGTTTTCAAAATGAAAATCATGAAGTTTGCAACGCCCATAGAGTAGACCTGCTATGTGCAAGGAAACAAATGTCAAAATAGTGGGAACAAATAAGGTTGCCCTAAATGATCCTTGTTCAAGTTCAGTAGTTGATTCATATATCAACCGAGCATGACAACTAGACAGGAAATGATCCTTTAAAGGACCTTTATTTAATAACAGATACACTTCTGACTCCAACCTCTTCGTAGAAGAGGGATCGGTCCATAGTTATTACAAGACGTGGCCAAAGCTATAAAAACAACCCATTATTACATACATAATATAGGACACGAGAACTAGTTCCAACTTATTAACCAATCCCAAAAATAAGAGACCATTCTTGGGACAGGAAAACAAGAATAGCCATCGTCTCTATAGTGCGACAAGCATTATTCAACTAATCACTCCGTTGTAAAAGCATCCATTGTCGGAGCCTGTAGATGCTCCGGAATAAGACCTGCAAAAAAGTTTTAGGTGGGCAATTATCAAACGCAACATCATCATTCCTTGTGATCGGTATTAGCCAACAAAGCGCTGAAGGCCCGGATAACAAATTTAAAGATGAATTTAGACTTACCCACCTAGTGCCAAAAAGGATCCGTGACAGGCCACTCGATCGTCAAGATTTTATCATTTGTCACACCATGGTCAGTAAGGTATCCGGTGACTCTCTGTAGAGCAAAGGGCACGTCATCAGTATCATTATTGCATTGATTTTTCTCGAAGATCATCCAGATTTTTCATAGGTTCAATGCGCGCGCATAATGCATGGTAAGGTTATGCAAAAGGATCCCAAAACAAGAAATATGCGGGCACCTGTTTTAGTGAATCCGGTCCAACAATGACGGCTCCCGTGGAATGTGGATTTGTTATATCCACGTTTTCTTCCAAGAAAGCTTCCTGCAAAATTAGTGTCATCAGAAGGATAATATGTACCAGCGAATCTGTAACAAGACAAGACAAAAACAATAATCGTGGATCATTACATCGATGGGCTGTGTGAATGGTTCTACTTTAACACCAGTGCTCTCCCACTTCTTGAATCTATCCTGTGAGAGAGAAACATATATATGTTTTGTTATAAGCTGAAGGTTTGTCAGGTGAATACGTACATATGCATGTTTATGGGAAAATTGTCCAACCTGGTATGGCATAGATCGCAGACTTTTGTCAGCGAAAAAGAGCTTGACATCAGTTCTTTCATGGGCTCCAAAACCATACTCGATAAGTGAACGAACCGGACTGCATTAAAAATGTAGTCTGGTGAGACAAACAACTTACGTATATGCATGCACGTAAATATGAGGAGGCAGAATGAATTATTGGCACTAGCTCGGACCTGATCCCCTCCGTGTAGGCGAACAGGAACACGGTCTCCAATACAATAGAGCATAACATCCGCATCAGCTCATCCCCATCTCCTCAATATCAAAAATACATCTCTATACATGAGCTGGCATGGATATGGATACTATCTTAGTGGCAATAACTAAGTGCACCATACCACCACATGGTACAAATCACAATAATTGAAGCGGAAACACAGGTAGCAAGCCGCCCGCTCGGAGTAATGTTTGTTCACTTGCGCTCAGAGCAATATTAAAATATCAGCTCGTCCTATATAATAATTGACTTTTAGCTAGCTGTTCAACTAATCTCTGAGCTCACTCACATCTTTCACTCGTGCATGATGAAACACCAACGTGGAAGCACAGAATACGTGTAGAAGGCTAGAAAAAAAAATTTGGTGCAAAAACATATCGCAGGTCACCGATAAACATGAAATTTTGGAAATATCGGTAATTTCAGTAAATAAAATACATTATTTGAAAATATTTTCATGTAGTAGTTACATATAGTAGTTTTTGTTAAATAAATATAGTTAATGATAAAATTTTGTTGATAAAAAGCATGTTGGGCCTCACTGATAAATGCGATATTTCGATGAAATTTCATAAATTTTTTTTTCCTAGGTTGCAGGGGCTCATCCACCTTGGTTTTGGGGATTAGCTGGGCAACTGCTGAAGAACACATGATCAAGCAATTTTTTCATCTCTCTCCTCCATCTCAGCTCCTCGGATGATGAGGCGGGCGTTTCACGCTTCCTAATACTTGCTATTACACTTATAGTAAAAAATGAAGCAAGTCCATCCATCAGGTATCTCTCAAAGTAATTTAAGTCCACCACTTTTTTCCTCTGATTTCCTATTTTTTATGTGCATAAATAAACCAAATAGTGAAGTGTATAGCCCACCTTTTATGCCCATCAGTGGTGGGAAGCCCACCACTCTGCGCCACCACAAGGACAACCACGAAGCCATCCTCATCGCCACCTTGACGCCGGCACCATGTCCTGCATGGGCAACAACAACAAGGTTGAAGAAATGGTAGAACATACAGTGACCCTCCCACTCCATCTACACCTAGATATCCTAGAGAATCTATTAATGGTACCAAAGCCGATCTATGAAGAAGATCGAGATTAGGAAAGGAAAGAGCAAACAGAAAGTATTTGATTTCGATCAAAAAGGAAAGGAAAGCACACCCTAACCCTTGCAAAGAAATAATAGGGCAGCAGCGGGGCTGGTCTTACCTTGAGCCCATGCTGGTGTCACCACCGCTATTGACGCCCTTGTCGCCGGGCGGGATGAAAGATCAAGCCAGACCGCGGAGCGCTCAATCACGCCGGACGCACGGGCTAGTGTGCACCTTCGCAGGTCCACTCGATGGCAACATGGTCACTATCAGGAGAGCGCGCGCACCCGCAAGGAGACCGGCGGCGGCGCCATCACTCCCCTCTTGCAGCCACTAGCCACCGCCGCTTGTCTCGCACGTCTTGGGCTTGATTTAGGGTGGCAATGGAGGAAAGACGATGAGAGGGGGAGACGGCCGCGACAACCTTGCGCTGGCTGAGCCCATTGCCGCAGGAGAGCCACTCCAGCAGCGCCGACATGACACGAGAGCTGCTAGGGTACCAAGGGCCGGCCGACAGGTTTTGTTCAGCCGAAAGAATTGGCCAGCCATCGGTTCGATATCTGTGGCAATGGACGGCCAAGAGCGGCCTAGGCTTCACTAGGCCACATTAGTCCCAGGACGGATGAGTCGTCGGGCCAATTTTGTGGCCTGCTGGTTGGCTCCTGGGCCGCAGGCCCATGCACAGTGCGACCGCGTGGGAACGGGCCAAAGAGTCGTGTTTTGTGGTTGTTCTTGGACAAATGAACAGTGACATTTTGCAATTTTTTGTTTTCTATTTTTAGGAGCACCTTTTGATGAATTTTTCATTGTTTGATCTATGTTCAAATTTAAACCAACGGGACGACTTGTTTAGAGATTAATAAATATTACTACGGTGATGTTGCTTCCGAAAATAGAATTATCTTAAAGTGCCTTGAGCTAAATTAAACACTAGGCAAAGAAATTTTCCTGTGGGCTTAAAAAAGTATCAAACAAATTTAAAAAATTAATAAAATTTTGAAAAGATACAATTTATGTAATCTATGACTTATACATAATGATTTGAAGTCAAATTCAAATTCGACTATCAATTTGAGTCTATTCTCCGTTTTGTAAACAACGTACGTGATAACTTGTGCGAAATTTTCTCTACTGTTGATCATAGCTTCCACTTGTAACACCAACACATCATGACAAATCTCATTATTTTTAAACTTTATTTGATATTTTTAATATTTATAAATCATTCGCACACACGTCACTTTGGTCATATTTCTTAAACAAAATGTCACATTTCTTTTTATTTTATGGGTAAGATTTCAAATTGGGTTAAATAACATGAATATAATTTTAATACTATTGATTTTTTTTAATTTAAGTCACTTGTAGTTCAAATTTAACTTTACTAAAAAAATTTGCTTAAAATGTAATTAATTAACTAAATATAGTAAACAGTTACAAAAAAAATGCCAGATTTTAACATGGAGTAACACATGTTGTATGTGGAGAGTATAAAAATGGCAAAGACGTTCTTTGCCGAGTGTCCGAAAAAAAACATTCGGCAAAGAAGGACACTCGGCAAACATTAATTTCCCGTAGTGATTTTTAATGCGAAAACCACCCTAGTTTGTTTTGAAGTAATTAGCAGGGACGCTGCAATTTTAAGTGTAATATGTATATGGTTGAACGCCACAGGCCCAATGAAGACCCAACTACACAGAATTATACAAAGTTACTCAACCAATCTCTTAATGTTTTGCATTACGAAAGATTAAAACAAACCTTTCTTTAAAGATTTTCTAGTGACTAAGTGATACTGCAGCACCATCAAAAATGAGAAAAATTCTATGACACCAGTAGTGCAATATTTGGAGTACTACTAATGTGTCAGTTAGCCACCGTCTGTTTGCTCACGCTGCGTTCCCTCTCTCCGTCCTTTCACGCGTGGTCTCTACGACACGGCCAAATCCCAAAGGATAGGACAGCAAGCATGCTAAGGTGCGGTTTTACTTTTACACAAACGCACACGTTCTAAACTTGCAGCCCCACGTGTGGGAATGATCGTCCGCGGCGCACGCGGCATGGAACGCGCGCTGCCGCCTGGGCCGCGTTTTTTATCCTAGGAGAGTTTCTGGACCCTGTTGAGTCTTCCAGTGTTTTTTTATTGGTATTCATTCAAACTAGTGTGTCCAATCGACGGCACGGCGTGGCACTGCCAGCCCATGTATTGAGCCATCGGCCCATGGCAGCCCATGTATTGAGCCATCGGCCCATGGCACTGTACGCAATATAATAGCCATGCTGGGCCAGTCCGTTAAGCCTGTTAACACAACCGGCTCGTTGAGTCCCATGAGCATGACCGGCCCGACACCAGGAGCCCTCGTTGGCTCGTTAGCACACCTGCAAACACGGCGGCCACAGGGCTTGGACGCGCGGGGGAGAAGGCAGCAACCACAGGGCTTTGGTGCTTGGGGAAAAAGGCAGCGGCCTTGCAGCTCGGGCATGCGGGGGGGAGGGGGGGGGGGAGAGAGAAGAAGGCAGAAGGCCGCAACAGCAGCACCGTAGCAGGGTGGCGGATGAAGGAGTTGGCGGCGGCAGTATTGGGGAGCCACACGATGAGGTGAGCTGCGGCCTCGAGCTCTTAGGGTCATGGACGGCATGGTTATAGGGTTAGGATCAACGAGGGAGCTCTGGGTGAGGCCGGCTACTGGCTGCTCGCTTCGGCCTGCTGGAATTTCAGCTCTTGCAGGCCGGGATTTTGTGCCGGGCTATGTATTGGGCCATGTCATTGCGATCCAAATTCGTGCTTTGTTGGGCCAAGGATTAAACCGGTCATGCCCATGTCGTCCATCGAGCTGCCTCCTCAGCCCAAGCACGACTCGTAGACTCGAGCCGTGCCATGCCTGGGCCGGGCCAAAAATTATATGCTTCAGGCCGGCCCGGTTGACACCGTCCGTTTGGACAACACTAATTCTAACAAGAGCATTTTTTCGGTCCATATATAGTTTGACTGTATCAAATTTGATCCAATATTATTATTTCATATTATTTTTATCTCAAAATTTTTAGTTATTGTGCTATTTGTTCTTATTACATGAATTTATTTATTATTTTCAGCCAACATGTGTCCTATGTTTCTATTTATTTTTTTACTTTTTCAATAAGAAATGCTAATGGTGTTGAAATGTATTATGACTTACAAAACCGAGTGGAACTTATGCAACATCATTGAAACTTTGTTTTTAACGTATGAAAGTTTCTTTATTGTGCTTGGCACATTTTATGATTTAATTTGAAACTTGTACACTTATGTGATGGAACTTGTTTTTGTAATAGATGAAACTTTATTTACAAAAACATTATATTTTTCATTATTGAACTAATACTTCTCTGGACAGTTACACACATCAACCATGTATCACTACTACAGTTAAGCTCTGTTGTAGCAGAATAATGTTTCCCCTCGGTAACGCGACTTCGAAGAGACCCCAACTAAGAGGAGAACAGTACACAGACCACAACTATGATTACCAACATAGTAGCGGGCACGTCAAAACCGCAACTACGGAATGGCGGCGGCAGTGGTGGAGTCCCTTGCGGAGAGTCAGTCCCCCTAGCCCTGGAACCTTCGGGCTGCTCGCCATGCAGCTCATTGGTGTTACGGGTGCACACCATTCTGAAATGCAAGAATAAGGGTCCAATTAGTCTCTTATCCAATAGGAGCATTATAGGTTACCAAAGCAAATAACACAGCACACGGAACAGCAATTCGGTAAACAATATTTCAATGAAGCTGAAACTTTTCCAAGTTAACATAGTTCTAGTACAAGTCAACCGTTCCACTCTACATAAACTCGGAATGTGTGGCCATCGAGTTTGCAAAAGCTAATCACGCGGGTGATCCCCAAAATACAACAACTAGGCGTGAAGCGTCCCAAAAGCTATCCATCTATCATGCCCTACAAGCACGACCTAGTCGCGTCTACTACTAGTGCCATGCCCTAACACCGGCGGTGCCAGAGGGCCCTGGTCGGTCGGAGCGGGTGGCTCGTAGTCCACGTCGGACTCCTCGCCCACGTCCTCCTCGGGCTCCTCCTCCACGGGTGCTGCGGGCGGTGCAGCAACCGCGTCCAACTGAGCCTAGAGGTCCTGGTTCTCATGAGCCAGTGTCTCCAGGTCCTCCGCCATAAGGTCCATCTCCTGTTGGGCACTTGCCAGCTGCTGTTGCAGGTGCTCGTTGTGGTTTGCCCGCTGCTGCATAATTATACCCCGTTTGTCCACCTCCTGCGCGAGAGTGTCCCGCTGCTCAGTGATCTCCAACACGCGAGTCGCACTCGCCTCAAGAGCAGCAGTCAACCGCTGAATCTCTCTCTGCTGTGCATCGACCTGTGTCTGCAGGTCGTTCCTCTGCAGCCACACCTGCTCAGCATCCGCCAGCAAGACTCTACTGCGGCTGCTAGACTCCTCATCCAAGTTGAGGAGGTACTCGGAGTAGTGAGATACGCGGTGGTATCCCGCGTGGTACTCCGGGTAGTCGTCATGAGAGACACGTCTCACGCGCCTCTGCCACACCGGGTCAGCCTGGTGCCAAATAGGGATCATCTCGAACGGAGTCCCCGAGAGCGCTGCTACGTTGCGCCCACAGAAGTAAGTGAGAGCCCGGTGGGCGACTCTCTCCAGGCCCTCTCTGAGGCTCCCAGCCGTGACAGTGCTCTCCATACCCGCCAAGTCGGGGTGGCGCGGGTGTGGGGAGACACTGCGATGCACCTCTGCAAAAGGCACACCGTGGCGGTAGGTCTCCCGCCCACGGTACGACGGCTGCTCCTCGTAGCCCAAGGCGCGTAGCTTTCCCACAGGAGGGTGGGAAAGCCACGGTGGTGTAGACCGATGGTATAACGCCACCCGTCGTGCTGGAACAGCTCAAACCCGTGCTCGTCCATCTGGAACACAAACCCCAAATAGTGAGTACTCGTTTGCAACGCAGAGGGTGCAGGCCAAAATAAAACAATTTGTTGCAATGAGTGATATACAGAGCCTAGCCTGAGTGTTAAAGTGGTAGAATCCTTCACCACTTTCCTGAAAGTGCAACTACAGCCCTAGGGTGATCCAAGCAAGGAATTACGGATTTTACACAATAGGCTAAAATCTGAAATTTATATTGACCCGATTTCGACGTGCTGACTCGGACGGCCAAAAATGGTATTGTCCGGTAATTCTTAAACCAAATTTTCTGGCTGGTTGTTCAGAGAGTTCGTTCATGATTTCAATAGTGTTTATGTGCATGCTTTTGACTCACGAGTGAGAAGGTATCGATTTTTTTTTATGTGGACGACATTTCTGCTAAAATTTCAGTTTCTTGTTGATGTCTTGATGCTCTTTAATAGTTTTCATTTATGCATATGATTTCGGCCTACCCGTCCTCACCAAATAAAAAAAAATTCGGCCACAAATAGGACCATACGTATAGTCGGTGGCAATCGATCTCTCAAGTCAGTCGTATACTACGCGCTTCTTACGAGAATCATGGTTAGCGTACCTGCAGAAGATTCATTCCAGAAACATTACATCAAATCAAAAGAAACGAGCCGAAAATAATCCCTTATTATTGTCCTAGGGCAGGACACTGATGTTTTACGCAATCAGCCCGCGTTCACACCTTTGTGCTAGCTTTCCATGTTACAGTCCACTGGGCGGGACACATACCTGCGTTGACGATGCCGTAGATGCTGTATTTAAACAAACAACCTCCTATAGTTAGCTTTGCCACCTAGATTATAACTATTAATAACCTATTGGGCACGTCCTCACACGTTCGTTACGGAGTTTTTGGAAATATATCTTTGAATATTGCACTATTCCCGAGATAGCTCTGATACCACGCTGTCACGGACCCGCCTTACCACGGAGACGGCTCCGTTCCAGGATCTCCCTCGGGTGGCGACTCGCGCTGTGGCGCCCAATAGTATAATACATGACAGAGAAAATAATTGCAACAGGAACATAGGTGGGGAAGCAGAATTTACATAAATTTGAAGTTATATTACAAACCGGAGTTTTGACAGAAATAACTTGCGGAAGCGAAAAGTTCGACAATTGGTTCACCAATTCAACGGAATAGCTAAGATATAATCGCCCTCTCACGACGACACACAAGGATTATCCGGCCATAGTAGGTGCCTTGCCCAAGCACCGTACCGGCAAGCAAAGACCTAATCCTCCTCTTCATTTGTGCACAGCTCCCACTCGATGTTCCAACAGTCGGGACGCTGGCCCTTCCAATGGAACCTCCCACCACAGTGGCATTCTCCGTCCTGGTCATCTGAAAACCACATAGAGCTACGCCCTGAGTAACTAATTTACTCAGCAAGACTGACCCGTCAAAGTGGCCAACTACAGCCGACACCTAGACATGCAAAGGCTAGGGATAGGGTTGATATTGCCAGAAAACCCGCCTAGGAATGGATCCTTGTTTTTCAAGTTTTAGCCTCAAGTTAAGTTGTCATACGGAATAGTAAATTTAGTTTGCACTAAGCTATAACAATCATGGTTGCAACACAATCTTAAGAATTCCAAACAGCAGTATTAAACCCACACATCATCTTAATGGCTTCCGGCACTGTTCCGGAGCAGCGATCAAGTGGTACTCGTTACTGTGAGGGGAAGCGACTCGAATCGATTTACATCCTACAGAAGAAACCTGCTTGCACGACCCATACGCGCTTCCGGGAAGCCGCATGGAGCAACCTTTCGCTCACGGTACAGCAGGGTCTTCCGGGTCCAGACTCCCCCGAGAAGAGTCCCCCATCGCGATGCGCCCTTTGCCGCCATCCGTGGGTGGATTGCTCCCTCCTCTTAGCCCCAGTTCCACCAAAGAAGAGAGAAGGCTATCTTCAGACCAAGCGGTAGTCGTAGCTATGTCGGTTCACTGGGCCCATATCTCCAGCATGCAAACAGTACGTTCAAACTTGATCCCATGGGCCGGACACGAGGCGTAGCCTTAGGAGGACTCGGACGGGGCTACCTCCTTGAAGACAAGCTGTCCTTCCCTTTCCACCTAGTTGCCCGCCCGGTCTTTATTATGATCCCATCCACACTTTCCTTCCTTCAACATCAATCCCTTGTGATAGTATGCTCTATCTACGAGTGGTCTCCATACCACTCGATGAGTGACCGTCCTAATTTAAGCAAGGCGACTACCGTCCGGAGGCTAATAATCGGGAAAGAGGGACCTACTGCACGCTAGGGTTCCAATCAACTCCTATCACTTAATGCACAAGCAAACTTGCATCCCTAGCTAGTGATAGAAATAAAAATTTAAAACAGGGATAATGCACCGGGGCTTGCCTTGGGTCTGCTCTTGCTCAGCAACGGCACTTCCGGCTCCTTCTGGGTCCTGCTCCGGTCCCGTCTCCACGTGGTTCACGGCGTGATCTATATGATGCAAAAGGGAATGCTATGAGAGAAGATTCATGGCACTTCCTCAATAAATACGTTAATGTACACTGTTATAGGTGGAATTAAACGGGGTGCGATGAGGCGTTCAATAGTATATCTTATTGAGTGGGGCACAAGGTGAGGGCGTTTAGTGTATTTCCTTCATGGACTCCAGTACTTACTTGCGACAACGTCGCACCCAAGTACGGTGTGTTTGTGTGTGCCGGGTCAAGTTACCTAAGCGATGTCCAAGACCAGTAGGTGCTAATTAATTAGTATTTTTGTGTGTTGAGCAAAACCATCGCAAGGTACTAAGTACCCGTGAAACAGCCCTAAAGCGGAACCATTTTTATCAACGGGTAAAATTGCACTCGGGGCATAATTTATTAAGTCGACATGATTCTGATCTTCAAATGGGCATGGGTGATTTATTATAATTAGGTTACACCAGGAGTGATTTAATTGTTAAGTTTCACAATCATGCACCAAGCCAATAATTTCTATTAATTATTATAAGAAAAAAGGCATTAAATTAATTTCAGCTAATATACAGAGAATTTCTTTATGAAACTTTTCCAGGGAGACTAAAACTGAAAATCCTACTTGGTGGCCAATTTTTAATATTTTACCAGCTCTCTGTAATTAATTATAATTAATTATAATTTTCTTAGCCTTTCTATTTTACCAGCCTATCTATTTTAACCCTGGTATAAATATTACCATGCATGCGGCATTAGCATTTTCTATAACAGTACATGACTAGGGGAACTCAGAGAATTTTAGTTTGCTCAAAAATACCTAATAATGAATTAGTTATAATTTATAAGTGTTTTCCTCATTTAATTAAATCCTAACAGTACAATTAACAAGCACTATGATTTAGTATTTTTCCTTATTAGTACAAGTCCAGACAAGGCTATCAAAATTTATTTTGCTACAAAATTCCTATTATTTAATTTACTATGCATTTTACCAGTTTAACCTATTTCTAGAAATGATTAAATCGAAAAAATCCAATTTTTACTTCGCGGGCCGCAATCCCGGCAGCCCACGGCTGGGACTCGCACGGCCCAGCGGGCGAGCACGAGCGCGGGGGTGCTTCGGGCCAGGCGCGGCCCGAGAGCGAGGCCAGGCCCACTGGCCTTCGCAGCCCAGTGGCCAGCGCGGCCGAGCCGAGCGTGCGCGCGCGCGCGACGGCGGTGCTCGGCCGTGCGCGGTGGCGCGAGCACGGCGGCCAGTAGGGGAGGTGGCAGCGGGAGCATTGCCAGGTTAACCTCCAGCGAGCTCCGAAGAACACGCGGCGTGCAAAAAGAGGGAGGATGGCTCACCGGAACTAGCTCGGCGACGACGAGGCGGAGCTCCGGCGGTCGGCGGCGGTGTTCCAGACGAATGGCTGCACGGGGGAGAGCCGACTGAGGTCGGGAAGGAGAAGGAAGGGCTTTCACTCGTGCCCGTGCAAGGAATCGGCCAGGGGCTCACCGTGGGGGTCGGGCGACGCGGAGGGGCGGCGGTCGGAGGCGGGGAGGAAATGGTCGATTCGCGGCGGCTCGGAGGAGAACGAAGACGTCAGCTCCGCGGGGAGCACCAGAGTGTTGGCACGAGGCTAGTGGTGCTCACGGCAGGGGCGGGGAGGTGGTGCAGCGGCCGGGCACTGGGAGTTCGCGCGGCGGTGCTGGCGAGCACCTTGGCGGAAGAGAGAGCAGAGAAAAGGAGTCGCGAGTGCGAGAGAGAGAATGGCAGGGAGGTGTTCGGACCGCAGGGGGGGAACAGGAGGGATGTCGGAATGGTGGGGGCGTCGATCCGCGGCTTCGGCCGTTGGCCGTACGCCGGCGATCACTGAGTCGGGCGGAGCGGGCAGCGGCCGAGTGTGTTTCTTTTGAGTCGCTGACAGGCGGGTCCCACGGGGAGTTTTTCTTTTTTGTTTCTTTTTCCAATCCTATCAGCCGACTACCTTTGTCATTTTTGTTAGAATTAATCCAGGGCTGCTAAAATCAGACCAAAAATAGGGTAGGCTCCCCATGAAATGCTGAATTTAATCAAAATACTAACAACCAACAGTTCCCACTACATTTTGATTAGGAATTTTATGAACAGAGCTTGTTTTTAACCAGTCTAGCATTTATTTGAGGCCATTATTGATGGATTAAAAATCTGACAAAATTCCCAAAATTCTAATTCACCATGAACATCAACATATAAGTTTTGCAGTGGTGACGTTTACTGAAAATTTGGGACTTGCAGTGCAAAGGTCATTCAATTGGGTTTGAATTCAATTTGAAATGCAAAATTTAAATTCAAAATCTTGGTGTTCTGATCTTATGCTGTCTAAGTGATACCCTTGGGACCCTAATGACACAAGGAGTGTCACAGCCCTCCCCCCTTAAGCAAATCTCGTCCCGAGATTAAGGGAGGTGTTGACGGTTTACCTAAGTGGTGGCGTAGGAACTCGGGGTAGTGGCTTTGCAGGAAATCCTCAGTTTCCCAAGTAGTTTCTCTGGCGGTATGGTTGCTCCATTGGACTTTATAGAACTTCAATGTCTTCTTACGTGTCACTCGCTCCTTCTCGTCTAGCACTTTCACTGGAGCTCGACATAAGTCAGGTCAGGTTGTAGTTGTTGGGTGCTCTCCAGTGGTATGTCCACCGGTGTTTCCAAACACCTCTTGAGTTGGGACACGTGAAACGTGTCATGCACTCCCGCGAGTTCTACTGGCAGTTGGAGTCGGTAGGCCACGGGTCCGCATCTCGCGATGATAGTGTAGAGACCAATATAACAGGGTGCTAACTTCCCACGAATTCCAATCCATTGTACACCCTTGGTGGGTGACACTCGGAGATAGACCATATCGCCGACCCTGAATTCCAACGGGCGGCGTCTTTTATCTGCATAACTTTTCTGCCTGGACTTTGCCGCACGTAAGTTGGACTGAATTTCACGCACCTTCTGCTCAGCTTGCTGCACTAGCTCCGGACCAAAGATTATCCTCTCCCCTGATTCCGAGCAATTCAATGGTGTGCGACAGCGGCGCCCATAGAGAGCCTCGAATGGTGCCATCTTGATGCTTTCCTGGTAACTATTGTTGTAAGCGAATTCTGCCAAGGGTAGGGACTCGTCCCACTTCTTGTTGTGATTCAGCACATATGCCCTCAACATGTCTTCCAATATTTGGTTAACTCTTTCCGTTTGACCGTCTGTTTGGGGGTGGTATGCGGAACCTCTAATCAGCCGGGTGCCCAGTGTCTCGTGCAGCTTCTCCCAAAAGCGTCCCACAAACTGGGAGCCTCGATCGGATACAATAGTCTTGGGCTCTCCGTGCAAACACAGGATTCGCTCAATGTAGAGTTGCGCATACTTTTGCATCTTGAACCGCGTCGACACAGGGATAAAGTGGGCGACTTTTGTTAACCGGTCCACAATGACCCATATGGAGTCAAATTTATGTGCCGTCGACGGTAGACCAACAATGAAATCCATGCTGATATCTTCCCATTTCCAAGCTGGAACACTCAAGGGTTGTAGTAGGCCTGCCTTCTTCAGATGATCGGCCTTGACTCGGCGGCAGGTATCGCACTCTGCAACATAACGTGCTATTTCCCTTTTTATACGAGTCCACCAACATTTGGATCTCAAATCATGGTACATTTTGTTGCTGCCCGGATGCATGGAGTACTTTGCCATGTGAGCCTCGTCCAAAATTTTCTTGCGGAGTTCTAGATCCTTTGGGACCACCAGTCGATCCTTGAACCATAAAACACCTTCTGCGTCTTCTCGAAAGCATTGTACCTTAGCATCACCCTCTTTTAGTCTCCTTTTGAGATGGGCTGTACCCCTGTCCTTTTTCTGGGCTGCCGCTATTTTTTCCCGTAAGGTAGGAATCAACGCTAAGTTGAAGAGGGCTCCGTGGGGTGTTACTTGGACATAATAACCATCTTGGACTTGTGGGCTGACTAGGATGTGGTGGCAGTGAGCCTTGCAGCTCAGGGCGTCAGCCACGACATTCGCTTTTCCCGGGTGGTAATGGACTTCCAACTCGTAATCCTTAATCAATTCCAACCAATGGCGCTGTCTCATGTTGAGGTGGTCTTGAGTGAAAATATACTTCAAGCTTTTGTGGTCGGTGTATATGCGAACCAAATTCCCAAGGAGGTAATGTCTCCACATCTTTAAGGCCAATACCACTGCTACTAATTCCAGGTCATGCACGGGGTAATTCTGCTCGTGCTTCTTCAATTGCCTTGATCCATAAGAAATAACTCTTCCGTCTTGCATAAGCACACCTCCCAATCCAATACCGAAGCGTCACAATAGACATCGAACGGCTTCCCCAGGTCCGGTTGAGGTAATACTGGGGCTGTGGTCAGGTGCTTCTTCAAGGTTTGAAAAGCACCTTCGTGGCTTTCATCCCATATGAATTTCTTATCCTTCTTAAGCAACTCTGTCATGGGCTTTGTGATTTTGGAGAAATTGAGAATAAAACGGCGGTAATAGCCAGCTAATCCCAGAAAACTTAGTATATGGAATACGGTCTTCGGTGTCTTCCAGTTCAGCACATCTCTTACCTTGCTGGGATCTACCGCGATGCCTTCCTCCGAGATAATATGGCCCAAAAATGGTACTTGCTTCAACCAAAACTCGCACTTGCTAAACTTAGCATATAACTGGTGCTCCCTTAACCTTTGTAAGACAACACGGAGATGCTCTGCATGTTCTTCCTCCGACTTCGAGTAGACTAGAATGTCATCAATGAATACCACCACAAACTTGTCCAACTCGGGCATGAACACTGAGTTCATGAGATACATAAAGTGTGCTGGTGCATTTGTCAATCCGAACGACATCACTAAATACTCATATAGACCGTACCGGGTAGAAAAGGCTGTTTTGGGAACGTCTTCGGCACGGATTTTAATTTGATGGTAACCCGACCGAAGATCAATCTTGGAGAACACCTTGGCTCCTATCAATTGGTCGAAGAGGATGTCAATACGGGGCAGTGGGTATTTGTTCTTGACCGTCACCGCATTGGGGGGTCGGTAGTCTACAAACAGCCTCAGGGTC
This sequence comes from Eleusine indica, assembly GCA_030378355.1. Classification (NCBI taxonomy): domain Eukaryota; kingdom Viridiplantae; phylum Streptophyta; class Magnoliopsida; order Poales; family Poaceae; genus Eleusine; species Eleusine indica. The sequence goes on from CM059494.1 coordinate 57,781,493, forward strand.
TCATCTTTCTTCTTTACAAATAGTGCCGGACAACCCCAAGGCGAGGAGCTTGGTTGAATGAACCCCTTATCCAGCAGCTCCTTAAGTTGCTCCTTCAACTCGGCTAGTTCCTTAGGCGCTATTTTATACGGCCTTTTGGATATAGGTGCCGTTCCAGGCTGAAGCTCAATCTTGAACTCAATATCCCGATCCGGTGGAAGTCCTGGGAGATCGTTAGGGAATACGTCCGAAAATTCCCTAACCACTGGAAAATCCTTTATTGGTCCGGCGGTGGTGTGGTGAACGCTTGGTGCGACCAGTTGGGGTGGTCGTACTCGGAAGCTTACGCTACCATGGGTGGGAGAGTTTAGGTGCACAGTGTAGGCGTCTATGTCCAGTATAGCTTTATGTTGCCTCATCCAAGGCATGCCCAGAATAATGTCAATGTTGCACCCATCTAGGACCATGCACTTAGTAGGGTAAACTTTTGATCCTAGGGTTATTGGGAGTTTGTCTATTTCATATAGAGCAGGGGTTTGTCCACCGGCTGATCTAATGGTGTATCGTGTTCTCATAAGAGTGCGGGGCAGCCGGTACTTATTAACAAAGAACCCACTAACAAAGCTATGTGATGCTCCTGAGTCAAACAGAACTAGTGCGGGGTGGTCTCAAACAGAGAACATACCAACAAGGATGGGGCTGTTCTCCGGAATCTCTTCCAGGGTGGTGTTGTTCACTCACCCAGCACGTACTGGTCCTCGGTTGTTGTTGGTGTTGTTATTCCTCGGCAGGTTCTGGCCAATGCTCTTCTTAGGGTGCGGGCACTCCCTTGAGAAATGCCCAAGACGGCCGTAGTTGTAACAGGGGAACGATCCGGTCTGGGCGTTCGGCTGCTGGGGTGGGCGAAATCCACCTTGACTCTGCTGCTGGCGCAGTGCCGGGAGTCACGGCTGTGCTGGCTGAGGCGGGCGCACAACAGGTGCCGGTACGGGGGCGGAACGGTACCTCTGTCCCGACGGGGTGGTGTACACCATGCGGAATGTTTGTGGGGGTCCACTGGATGGCCCCATAGCACTTGCGGAGCGCTTCCGTTCTGCCATCACTCTGCGATATCCGTCTTCCGCGATGATCGCGTTGTTGACAAATTCAGCGAATGAGCCTCCCATGTTAAGGTTGAGGCGGTCCTGTAGCTCAGCACTTAGTCCCTCCAAGAAACGGTCCTTGCGCTTGGCGGGGGTGTCCACTTGTTCCGGGGCGTACAGCGCCAACCGGTTGAACTCTTCGCAGTATTCTTCGACACTGCGATTGCCCTGCTTTAGAGCGGCGAATTCACGCGCCTTCCTGCGGACGAGCCCCGCAGGGATGTAGTGAGCGCGGAACGCATCCTTGAACTCGTCCCACGTAATCTGTCGGTCGGTTCCCACAGAGGCGACATGGTTGGCCCACCATGCCCCAGCCGCACCATGCAGTTGCTGCGCGGCGAACAATGTCTTCTGCACACGCGTGCAGTTAAGGAGTCCAAACTTGGACTCGAGGATGCGAAGGAAGTTCTCCGCTTCCATGGGCTCTGTAGTTGAGATGAACGTGGGCGGCCTGGTGGCGAGGAAATCGGAGTAGGAGCTGTTCTGCGGTGCTCCATCGTGGTGGCCCCTAGCATTACGGGCTGCTATGTTTTGTTGTGCCAGCTCCCGCATGAACTCCACCTGCTGTTGCTGGCTCTCCATCATAGTAGCATGGGGTTGGATGGCGGTGGCGGTGGTGGAGTCCCTTGCGGAGAGTCAGTCCCCATAGCCCTAGAACCTTCGGGCTGCTCGCCACGCAGCTCATTGGTGTTACGGGTGCGCACCATTCTGAAATGCAAGAATAAGGGTCCAATTAGTCTCTTATCCAACAGGAGCATTATAGGTTACCAAAGCAAATAACACAGCACACGGAACAGCAATTCGGTAAACAATATTTCGATGAAGCTGAAACTTTTCCAAGTTAACATAGTTCTAGTACAAGTCAACCGTTCCACTCTACATAAACTCGGAATGTGTGGCCATCGAGTTTGCAAAAGCTAATCATGCGGGTGATCCCCAAAATACAACAACCAGGCGTGGAGCGTCCCAAAAGCTATCCATCTATCACGCCCTACAAGCACGACCTAGTCGCGTCTACTACTAGTGCCATGCCCTAACACCGGCGCTGCCAGAGGGCCCTGGTCGGTCCGCGTCGGTTGGAGCGGGTGGCTCGTAGTCCACGTCGGACTCCTCGCCCACGTCCTCCTCAGGCTCCTCCTCCACGGGTGCCGCGGGCGGTGCAGCAACCGCGTCCAACTGAGCCTGGAGGTCCTGGTTCTCATGAGCCAGTGTCTCCAGGTCCTCCGCCATAAGGTCCATCTCCTGCTGGGCACTTGCCAGCTGCTGTTGCAGGTGCTCGTTGTGGTTTGCCCGCTGCTGCATAATTATACCTCGTTTGTCCACCTCCTGCGCGAGAGTGTCTCGCTGCTCAGTGATCTCCAACACGCGAGTCGCACTTGCCTCAAGAGCAGCAGTCAACCGCTGAATCTCTCTCTGCTGTGCATCGACCTGTGTCTGCAGGTCGTTCCTCTGCAGCGATACCTGCTCAGCATCCGCCAGCACGACTCTGCTACGGCTGCTAGACTCCTCATCCAAGTTGAGGAGGTACTCGGAGTAGTGAGATACGCGGTGGTATCCCGCGTGGTACTCCGGGTAGTCGTCACGAGAGACACGTCTCACGCGCCTCTGCCACACCGGGTCAGCCTAGTGCCAAATAGGGATCATCTCGAACAAAGTCCCCGAGAGCGCTGCTACGTTGCGCCCACAGAAGTGAGTGAGAGCCCGGTGGGCGACTCTCTCCAGGCCCTCTCTGAGGCTCCCAGCCGTGACAGTGCTCTCCATACCCGCCAAGTCGGGGTGGCGCGGGTGTGGGGAGACACTCAGATGCACCTCTGCAAAAGGCACACCGTGGCGGCGGGTCTCCCGCCCACGGTACGACGGCTGCTCCTCGTAGCCCAAGGCGCATAGCATTTCCCACAGGAGGGTGGGAAAGCCACGGTGGTGTAGACCGGTGGTATAATGCCACCCGTCATGCTGGAACAGCTCAAACCCTTGCTCGTCCATCTGGAACGCAAACCCCAAATAGTGAGTACTCGTTCGCAACGCAGAGGGTGCAGGCCAAAATAAAACAATTTGTTGCAATGAGTGATATACAGAGCCTAGCCTGAGTGTTAAAGTGGTAGAATCCTTCACCACTTTGCTGAAAGTGCAACTACAGCCCTAGGGGTGATCCAAGCAAGGAATTACAGATTTTACACAATAGGCTAAAATCTGAAATTTATATTGACCCGATTTCGACGTGCTGACTCGGACGGCCAAAAATGGTATTGTCCGGTAATTCTTAAACCAATTTTTTTTGTTGGTTGTTCAGAGAGTTCGTTCATGATTTCAATAGTGTTTATGTGCATGCTTTTGACTCACGAGTGAGAAGGTACCGATTTTTTTTTATGTGGACGACATTTCTGCTAAAATTTCAGTTTCTTGTTGATGTCTTGATGCTCCTTAATAGTTTTCATTTATGCATATGATTTCGGCCTACCCGTCCTCACCAAATAAAAAAAAATTCGGCCACGAATAGGACCATACATATAGTCGGTGGCAATCGATCTCTCAAGTCAGTCGTACACTACGTGCTTCTTACGAGAATCGTGGTTAGCATACCTGCAGAAGATTCATTCCAGAAACATTACATCAAATCAAAAGAAACGAGCCGAAAATAATCCCTTATTATTATCCTAAGGCAGGGCACTGATGTTTTACGCAATCAGCCCGTGTTCACACCATTGTGCTAGCTTCCCATGTTACAGTCCACTGGGCGGGATACATACCTGCGTTGACGATGCCGTAGATGCTGTATTTAAACAAACAACCTCCTACAGCTAGCTTTGCCACCTGGATTATAACTATTAATAACCTATTGGGCACGTCCTCACACGTTCGTTACGGAGTTTTCGGAAACATATCTTTGAATATTGCACTATTCCCGAGATAGCTCTGATACCACACTGTCACGGACCCGCCTTACCATGGAGACGGCTCCGTTCCAGGATCACCCTCGGGTGGCGACACGCGCTGTGGCGCCCAATAGTACAATACATGACAGAGAAAATAATTGCAACAGGAACATAGGTGGGGAAGCAGAGTTTACATAAATCCGAAGTTATATTACAAACCGGAGTTTTGACAGAAATAACTTGCGGAAGCGAAAAGTTTGACAATTGGTTCACCAATTCGATGGAATAGCTAAGATACAATCGCCCTCTCACGGCGACACACAGGGATTATCCGGCCATAGTAGGTGCCTTGCCCAAGCACCGTACCGGCAAGCAAAGACCTAATCCTCCTCTTCATTTGTGCACAGCTCCCACTCGATGTTCCAACAGTCGGGACGCTGGCCCTCCCAATGGAACCTCCCACCACAGTGGCATTCTTCATCCTTGTCATCTGAAAACCACATAGAGCTACACCCTGAGTAACTAATTTACTCAGCAAGACTGACCCGTCAAAGTGGCCAACTACAGCCGACACCTAGACATGGAAAGGCTAGGGATAGGGTTGATATTGCCAGAAAACCCGCCTAGGAGTGGATCCTTGTTTTTCAAGTTTTAGCCTCAAGTTAAGTTGTCATGCGGAATAGTAAATTTAGTTTGCACTAAGCTATAACAATCATGGTTGCGACACAATCTTAAGAATTCCAAATAGCAGTATTAAACCCACACATCATCTTAATGGCTTCCGGCACTGTTCCGGAGTAGCGATCAAGTGGTACTCGTTACTGTGAGGGATAGCGACTCGAATCAATTTACATCCTGCAGGAGAAACCTGCTTGCACGACCCATACGTGCTTCCGGGAAGCCGCATGGAGCAACCTTTCGCTCACGGTACCGCAGGGTCTTCCAGGTCCAGACTCCCCCGAGAAGGGTCCCCCATCGCGATGCGCCCCGTGCCGCCATCCGTGGGTGGATTGCTCCCTCCTCTTAGCCCCAGTTCCACCAAAGAAGGGAGAAGGCTATCTTCAGACCAAGCGGTAGTCGTAGCTACGTCGGTTTACTGGGCCCATATCTCCAGCATGCAAACAGTACGTTCAAACTTGATCCTATAGGCCGGACACGAGGCGTAGCCTTAGGGGGACTCGGACGGGGCTACCTCCTTGAAGACAAGCTGTCCTTCCCTTTCCACCTAGTTGCGCGCCCGGTCTTTATTATGATCCCATCCACACTTTCCTTCCTTCAACATCAATCCCTTGTGATAGTATGCTCTATCTACGAGTGGTCTCCATACCATTCGATGAGTGACCGTCCTAATTTAAGCAGGGCGACTACCGTCCTAAGGCTAATAATCAGGAAAGAGGGACCTACTGCACGCTAGGGTTCCAATCAACTCCTATCACTTAATGCACAGGCAAACTTGCATCCCTAGCTAGTGATAGAAATAAAAATTTAAAATGGGGATAATGCACCGGGGCTTGCCTTGGGTCTGCTCTTGCTCAGCAACGGCACCTCCGGCTCCTTCTGGGTCCTGCTCCGGTCCCGTCTCCACGTGGTTCACGGCGTGATCTATATGATGCAAAAGGGAATGCTATGAGAGAAGATTCATGGCACTTCCTCAATAAATACGTTAATGTACACTGTTATCGGTGGAATTAAACGGGGTGCGATGAGGCGTTCAATAATATATCTTATTGAGTGAGGCACAGGGTGAGGGCGTTTAATGTATTTCCTTCATGGACTCCAGTACTTACTCGCGACAACGTCGCACCCAAATACGGTGTGTTTGTGTGTGCCGGGTCAAGTTACGTAAGCGATGTCCAAGACCAGTAGGTGCTAATTAATTAGTATTTTTGTGTCTTGAGCAAAACCATCGCAAGGTACTAAGTACCCGTGAAACAGCCCTAAAGCGGAACCATTTTTATCAACGGGTAAAATTGCACTCGGGGCATAATTTATTAAGTCGACATGATTCTGATCTTCAAATGGGCAGGGGTGATTTATTACAATTAGGTTACACCAAGAGTGATTTAATTGTTAAGTTTCACAATCATGCACCAAGCCAATAATTTCTATTAATTATTATAAGGAAAAAGACATTTAATTAATTTCAGCTAATCTACAGAGAATTTCTTTATGAAACTTTTCCAGGGAGACTAAAACTGAAAATTCTACTTGGTGGCCAATTTTTAATATTTCACCAGCTCTCTGTAATTAATTATAGTTTTCTTAGTGTTTTTCCTATTTATTTTAACCCTGGTATAAATATTACCATGCATGCGGCATTAGCATTTTTCTATAACAGTACATAACTAGGGGAACTCAGAGAATTTTAGTTTGCTCAAAAATACCTAATAATGAATTAGTTATAGATTTATAAGTGTTTTCCTTATTTAATTAAATCTTAACAGTACAATTAACAAGCACTGTGCTTTAGCATTTTTTCTTATTAGTACAAGTCCAGACAAGGCTATCAACATTTATTTTGCTACAAAATTCCTATTATTCAATTTACTATGCATTTTACCAGTTTAACCTATTTCTAGAAATGATTCAATCGAAAAAATCCGATTTTTACTTCGCGGGCCGCAATCCCGGCAGCCCACGGCTGGGACTCGCACCGACTACCTTTGTCATTTTTGTTAGAAATAATCCAGAGCTGCTAAAATCAGACCAAAAATAAGGTAGGCTCCCCATGAAATGCTGAATTTAATAAAAATACTAACTACCAATAGTTCCCACTACAATTTGATTAGGAATTTTATGAACAGAGCTGGTTTTTAACCAGTCTAGCATTTATTTGAGGACTTCATTGATGGATTAAAAATCTGAGAAAATTCCCAAAATTCTAATTGACAATGACTATCAACATATAAATTTTGCAGTGGTGACTTTTACTGACAATTTAGGACTTGCAGTGCAAAGGTCATTCAATTGGGTTTCAATTCAATTTGAAATGCAAAATTTAAATTCAAATTCTTGGTGTGATGATCTTATGCTGTCTAAGTGATACCCTTGGGACCCTAATGACACAAGGAGTGTCACATATTCCTTGAAAAATACTTGTTGGAAGCCCCCCAAAAATATTCCTTGAAAATTCCTGTCGAAGATGGCTCTAGCAGTTTGGCCGGGGTCCAGTGGCGTTCTGACCGGGGACGTCTAGCGGTCTGACCGTCCGGGTCCAGGAGGGGTGTATTTTTGTACTTGTGACGTTCTGACCGCCAGGCGTGGTCGGTCTGACCGCCAGCTGCTGCTGGTCTGACCGTGAGCTGTTCTCAGGTTGGAATCTTGGGTCAACCTAGCCATTGGGTTGCTCTCGATCTGACCGCCAGTGAGCTGCGGTCTGACCGCCAGCTGCGCAGGCTTTTGCAACGGCTAGTTTCAGCTGCCTCCTCTATAAATTCTCCTCCCACTCGTGCAAGCTCTCTCTCTCTCTTGGCCCTTGGCATTGCATACATGAGATATTTGAGCTCTCTCCTCACTCACACAAGCTTCCATTGATCCATTGCAAGTGTGTGAGAATCTAGTGCGTGTTGTTGAGTGATTCAAGCTTTGTGGCACTAGTTGTTCATCAAGCGAGCGACGTCAGCTTGTTACTCTTATAGGATGATGCCTCCTAGTCGGCTTGGTGGCGTGGAAACCGTGAGCCCTTCAAGAAGATTGTGAAGGAGGCCCGGTGTTCATGTAAGAGGTCTTGTACTCGTCTCGCCGGAGCGGCAAAGGGTAACTCTAGTGGGACCGAGGATAGGAGAGGTTCAAGGGATTGATTTGCCTTAAGATCAAGTTTTTCTTGTGTGAGCCTTTCTTGTTGGAGAAGTGTACACTTGATAGAGAAGCAAATCAAAGGCTTGAATCCACCTCAACATGGATTAGGGGTGATCGGCAAGTCACCGATACCACTAGATAAAAGTGTGTCTCTCTCCCTTGTTTATTTACTTGTTTTTACATTCCTAGAGATCACAATGATGCATATCACCTAGGCTTTCAAACCTTTAGCTCTCAATATAGGTGTTATTTTTATTTGTGCAGGTTATAAATTGTCAAAAACTGCCTATTCACTCCCGTCTGGTCGGTATCCTAGATCCTACAAGTGGTATCAGAGCTGGTACTCCCATTTTAGCAAGGATTTAACCATCCGGGAGTAGGATAATGGCTAGCAACAATGTCAATGTCGTTCACGCTCCATACATTGATGGGTTAGACTTTGATTATTGGAAAACATGCATGAAAATTCATCTTCAAGCTATGGGTGACTTTGTGTGGAATGTTGTGGATGTTGGTTGTGTCGTGCTTAATCCACAAGAGCTCACAACTACAGATCGAGAACAAATAAAAGCCCATATTCAAGCGATGAATGTGCTCATTCGAGCATTGTGCAAAGAAGAATATCATAGGGTGTCCAAACTTACCACAACTTATGAGGTTTGGCAAGCTCTCATTAAGGCTCATGAAGGCACAAGTGTGGTCAAGAGTGCCATGTTATTCATTTGCAAAGGAAAATTTGAGAAATTCAGTTTCCTACCAAATGGAGACTTGAAAACAAGTTTCTCTCGATTGACACATATTGTGAATGAACTCATTGACCTTGAATTCAAGGTTGAAGATGTGGATATTTCTCACAAATTTCTTAGAGCCTTGCCACCAAAGTATGAAACAATTGTCACCATGCTAGTGAGGTTGGATTTGACAAAGATCACTCCCTCACAAGTATTGGGGAAATTCTTACTCATGACATTTTCAAGCAATCACAGCAAGAGCTTCATGGTGATCAATGTGAAAATAGCAAGAAGAATATTGTATTCAAGGCCAAAGCATCAAAAGTGTAAAGTGATGATGAGGGTGAGAGTACCGATGAGGAAGTTGCCTTGGTGGTAAGAAGGTTCAAGAAATTCATGAAGAAGAAAGGAAACCAAAGATCATCAAGCAAAAATCCATTTGCAAACAAGAAATGCATTGAATGTCGAGACATGGGACATATATCTACAAATTGCAAGAAAAAGAAAGATGATGAAACGTATAGCTAGGGGAAGAAAAAGAACTACAAGAAAGTGTTCAACAAGAAAGATGGCAAAGCCTATTTAGTTGCATGGGATTTGGATGCAAGTTCGGATTCAGAAAACGAGGATAGTGATAATGAGAATAAGTCCTCTAAAGTAGGACTTGCAAGCATTGCTATCAAGGAAGCTCCTTCTCTATTTGACTCACATATGTGCTTCATGGCAAGAGGAGAACCCAAGGTATGTGATGATGATGACACAGTCTCTTGTGATGATATTATTGATATGGTGAGTGTGCTTGATGAATCTCTAGACAAGACTAATAAATTGTGATGTCTTATGAAATATGCTTCACTACATGAGTCTTATGAGGAGCTAACTACCTCTCATGAAAATCTAAAGGAGGCTCATGAGAAGCTTAAGGAAGCTCAAGATACTCATGTTGAAAAACAAGATGCTAGAATTACTTATGATATGCTTGATTGCGTGTCTAGTACGAATAAAGTTAGTACTTCTAGCATATCAACCTCATGTGATGTTTTATTGTCTATACCATTCTCTTCTAAAACTTATTCATATGAAAATATATCAAGTTTATGTGATCCTTTGCTTATTGTTGAAAATGATGAATTGCGTGAAACCATAGACTCTCTTGTTAAAGCTCTTGCGAATTGTTACAAGAGTGAAAATGTTTTAAACAAAAAGTGGGAGTGTCAAAGATTCACTCTCAAGCATGAGGGACTTGGTTTTATCCCCAAGAAAAATAAAAGTGCTTTTGTTGAGAAGAAAACTGCTTTCATTAATGAAATTGGTTTGTATTGCTTTAAATGCAAAAATATCGAGCATCTTGAAAAGGATTGTACCAGAAGTAAAAATATGATGTTTAGAGATATGGATGCTTCTTATGTTCTTACTAAATCTTCTAATGGTGCTGTTTATGCCAAGTTTGTTGGTAAAAATAAGATGCATGCTCAAAACTCAAAAACTGCCCTGCCAAAAGTTGGTGCAAAGAAGAGAAGTATTGGGGTGCCAAAAGCCTTGGTCACTAACCTCCAAGGACCCAAGCAAGGTTGGGTACCTAAAAGAAACTAATTTTGTTTTATACATGAACTATAAATCCGGAGGACATCATTGGGTGCTTGATAGCGGTTGTTCACAACATATGACCAGAAATGGAAATATGTTCACCTCAATGAATCATGAAGGTTCAGAATTTGACAAAATTACTTTTGGATATAATAGCAAAGGAAAAGTGAAAGGATTGGGAAAAATTGCTATCTCAAATGATTTATCTATCTCAAATGTCTTGCTAGTTGAATCATTAAGTTTCAATTTGTTATCGGTGGCTCAATTGTGTGACTTTGGACTCACTTGTGTTTTCTCCCCTAAAGATGTCACCATTACTAGCATCAAGAACAATGAATTGATTTTCAAAGGATTTCGCTATGGAAATCTCTATCTTGTGGATTTCTCTTCTAAAGATGCAAACTTGAGCACTTGCTTATTTACCAAAGCCTCAAAAGGATGGTTGTGGCATCGAAGGCTTGGTCATGTTGGAATGAAGCAATTGAACCATCTTATGAAGCATGATCTAGTGATTGGATTGCAAGATGTGGTATTTGAAAAAGATAAATTATGTAGTGCTTGTCAATCCGAAAAACAAGTTGGAAGCTCTCATCCATCAAAAAGTGTTATGTCCACTACAAGACCATTGGAATTACTACATATGGATTTATTCGGACCAACCACATATATAAGCAATGGTGGAAATAGCTATTGTCTTGTTATTGTAGATGATTTCTCAAGATATACATGGGTATTCTTTCTACATGACAAATCAAATGTATTCAACATATTCAAGAACTTTGCAAAAAGGGCTGAAAATGAATTTGAGTTCAACATCAAGAAAATTAGAAGTGACAATGGCACCGAGTTCAAGAATTACAAAGTTGATGAATATTGTGAAGAAAAGGGAATTAAATATGAATTTTCAGCAAGTACACTCCAGAACAAAATGGTGTTGTTGAAAGGAAAAGTAGAACCTTGATTGATATGCAAGATCAATGCTTTCGGAATATAATGTTTTGGATAGTTTTTGGCCTGAAGCTATTAACACCGCTTGTCATGCCACAAATAGACTTTATTGCCATCGGTTGTTGAAAAAGACTCCTTATGAGCTGCTAGTGGGAAGAAAGCCAAATATATCATATTTTCGTATATTTGACTGCAAATGCTATATATTGAGAAAAGGCTCAAGATTGTCAAAATTCCAAGGAAAATGTGATGAAGGATTCATACTTGGATATTCTTATTCTTCAAATAGCAAAGCTTATCGAGTATTCAATAAAAATTCGGGAATTATGAAAGAATCAAGTGATGTTGAGCTTGATGAGACAAATCGATCTCAAGAAGAGGAAGAAAATTTAGATGATGTGGGAGATGAAGGATTGAGAACAGCTATGAAAAATATGACCATTCGTGATACTAAACCCAAGGATGAAGAAGATGATGATATAAATACATCAATATTTCAAGTACCATCCTCCACAACTATTCGAAATGATCATGATCAATCAAGCAATAAAGATGGAGATGAAAATGTCACTACTTCATTGGAAGACGAACCATCATCAAGTAATTCTCAAGACATGGCTTCTCAACTTAAGATTAATAATTCTATTGTAAAAGACCATCCAATTGATCAAATTGTTGGTGGCATAAACAAAGGTGTTTAAACAAGATCAAGACTTGCCTCATTTTGTGAACACTATTCTTTTGTCTCAAATGGAGAACCAACCAAAATAGATGAAGCTCTAAAAGATCCTGATTGGGTAAATGCTATGCATGAAGAGCTAAATAATTTTGCCCGTAATGATGTATGGGAATTAGTAAAGAGACCAAATGATCATAATGTCATTGGAACAAAATGGGTGTTTCGGAACAAGCAAGATGAAAACGGTGTTGTGGAAACAAGGCAAGACTTGTGGCACAAGGCTACACTCAAGTTGAAGGCTAGGATTTTGATGAAACTTTTGCTGCCGTTGCAAGACTTGAAGCCATAAGAATCTTACTTGCATATGTCACTTCTCACAATACCAAATTATATCAAATGGATGTGAAAAGTGCCTTCTTAAATGGAAAAATAAATGAGCTAGTGTTTCTGGAACAACCACCCGTCTTTGAAGACGCAAAGAGGCCAAATCATGTTTCCAAGCTTTCAAAAGCACTATATGGCCTTAAACAAGCACCACGTGCTTGGTATGAAAGATTGAGGGATTTTCTTGTTTCTAAAGGATTCAAAATTGGAAAGGTGGACACCACCTTATTTACCAAGAAAATCGGAGATGATCTATTCATTTGTCAAATATATGTTGATGACATTATCTTTGGATCAACAAATCAAGATTTTTGTGAGGAATTTTTAAATATGATGTCCAAAGGATTTGAAATGTCCATGATTGGTGAATTGAGTTTCTTTCTTGGTCTTCAAGTGAAACAAATAAAAGATGGGTCTTTCATTTGCCAAAGCAAGTATGTAAATGACCTTCTCAAATGATTTGGAATGGAAAATTCTAAACCAATCAAAACACCTATGGCAACAAATGCACATCTTGATCTTGATGAAGAAGAAAAATGGGTTGATCTAAAGTTATTTCGGTTTATGATTGGAAGTCTTCTCTATCTCACCGCATCTAGGCCCGATGTAATGTTTAGTGTTTGTATGTGTGCAAGATATCAAGCATCACCAAAAGAATATCATATGATGGCTGTCAAAAGAATATTGAGATACTTGAAGCAAACAGCAAATTTAGGGCCATGGTATCCAAAAGATGCTCAATTTGTTCTTATTGGATTTTCTGATTCAGATTATGCCGGATGCAAAATTGATAAAATAAAGTACCTCGGGCACGTGTCAATTACTTGGAAGATCATTAGTTTCATGGTCATCAAAGAAGCAAAATTCAGTTGCTCTCTCTAGTGTAGAAGCCGAATACGTTTCAACTAGTAGGTGTTGTGCACAATTATTTTTGAGTAAGCAAACATTATTGGATTATGGAGTAAAATTTGATTTGCATCCCTGTCTTATGTGACAACAAAAGTGCTGTGAAGATTGCTACTAATCCTGTCCAACACAAGAGGACCAAGCATATTGATATTCACCATCATTTTATATGGGATCATGTGAGCAAACGAGACATTGTGATCGAAAGTGTGAAGACGGAAGATCAATTGGCTGATATCTTCACTAAACCTCTTGATGAGACTCGGTTTTGCAAGTTGAGAAGCGAACTCAATGTTATTGATATCTACAATATTGCTTGATGGATTCTTTCTTCGCTTTTCATTTGCTCGTGATTTAACTTGATTTGCTTTTTCTCTTGGATATCACATTTAGGGGGAGCTCTATATCACTTCATATATATTGACTCACTTCTTAAGTGAATAAATAAACTTGAATGCCATAAGAGTTTTAAAAGTGGTTTTGGTTTTATAAAAGGTCTTACTCTCTCACAAAACAAATTTTTTATCTAAATTCAAAAAACAAAAATTTCTGACTCCCTCATACTCCACTTATGGCATCTAGTGAGCTAAGCACATAGAATCATGCATTTTCATATGCAACGATCCACAATGTGTATTTCTGCTCATACATTTCCATGTTGAACAAAATTCCCATTTTTCTCTTCTTATCCAACCGGCACCATGCCGCGGTTCGACCGGGACCATGCCACGGTCCGACCACCAGGGTCGACCGAGCAGATCGGTTTCCTTCTCTTTGTTGTCTCCATTGCCTTATCTTTTCTTTCTCCATACCCTTTCAGCCACAACACACCAAACTCACAAAACACATCTCCTATCCCCTCTATCCCCTTGAAGGTGACCTCCATAGAAGGGAGGCTGCCCCCATGCTCCCAGTCCGACCGAAGGCCACTCCCGGTCTCACCGAAGGCTCCTCCACCATGTCCTCTCGGTATTGCGTCAATTCCTCCATTTTCTCCATGGATGTCTTAGTTCCTCTCCTAGGGTTTGAAGTTGAGATGAGTATGTTTAATGATGATGCTTGATGTTGGATTTCCTAGGCTTCTTGGGTGATCTTCACGCCTCCATTACCATGCATTCTTAGAAATCTCATATGTGGCTATGGGATATTAAGTTTTCATCTAGGCTTCGTGTGTGGCTAAATTTTTTTGATGGATTGTTGGACATGTCCTTGCTCTCACGCAGTCAATTATCACTTTTTAACTACAATTATCACATGGCATTATGGATCGGTCCAGAATTTATGGGATGAAAGTGCACCTAATTTGTTTGAGACATCTGGGGCCTAGCGGTCTTACCGCCTATAGCCCGCGGTCTGACCGCCAGGGTCGACCAGGCTTGGCTGGCTTGCTTTACTGCACATTGCTTTATACAAGGACTTACTATTATGTGGCATGTGTTCTCATGTTTGTTATACATTGCACAGCTTCCCTCGTGCCGCTAAGGAGGCTGCCAAGAAGTTGATTGGCAAGAAAATGAAGAAAAAGCATCATGTTGATGACTCCGAATCTGATGATGATGGACATGACTCCGATTATGATCAGTCGGAAGACACTGAGGTTGCATCATCTACTGCCGGTGGTTTTCTCTCTCAGTCCGTTGACATGGAGGATGCCAGTGACATTGATGAGGATTTTGATCCTATCCCATGTAACCATGCCAAGAAGAAGTGAAAAAGCGATGAGTATATGAGGGCTCGAAATACAAGTGTGTATAATCGGGATGCTGATTCTCCTATTCCTTAGTTCCATGCTAAGGTACAGCTTGATGCTTATCTTGGACATCTTGTGGACAATGCTATCTTTGCTCACAAATGGATTGATTGGAACTATATTGCTCAATTTGACTCCATCCGTCCATTGATTCCTCTTTTTCAATCAATTGGTCTTCATGATTTTATGGAGCATAAGTGTGCTTGGAATGACAACATCATTAGGCAATTCTATACCACTATGGAGTTTTACTAGGACCGAACTACGCTTACATGGATGACTGGCACCCGGCAATACACAACAAGGTTCTATGAATTTGTCGATGCAAACAAAATTGATCACTCCCATCTGCATATGGCTCATAACATATGGGATGAAGATAACCTCCACCACCTCCTCTAGCGGACGAGTGATCTTTTTGGCAATATGATGCCGAAGGGGGAGTAAAGTTGAAGTGAAGAGAAATGGTGATAATGATAAGATGATTTTGAGCAAGATGGATGGATGGATTGAACCTTGATCTCAAATTCATTGCTATCTCATTCTTTGTTCTTCTCATATGTATCATTTATGGATTTGTTAAAACTATGTCGCTTATCGTTCGCGTTTTGTTTGAACTTAAGTTTGGATTGTGGTTTGCACTTGAATATTTGGTTTGATATTTGGATTGCTCTCTTCATTGAATTTATGGGGCTCGTATTTTATTCTTGTTTTATCATATTTATGCTAACACTTAGGGGTATCCTACACTTGTCGATCATTCATGCTTCACTTCATTGTGTTGTCTTCAATTACCAAAAAGGGAGAGATTGAAGTATCTAGGCCCTAGTTTAAGGGTTTTGGTATTATATTTCAAGGATGATCAATTCATATTTATATATTACAATGAAGATAAAAAAGGCGGCACAAGGCAAAGGTATAAAAATAGGTTTTCTATTTTACCGGTCATAAGGTGATTAGAAGAGAAAATGACCGGGTTGCTAGTATAGTTGTCTAACTATAAAGAGGGGTTGATGCTCTAGTAACTCGATGAATATTTAGTTGCCACTTTGTGAGAAATCATTCATCCAAACTCCTTGTCAAAGTACACCTCGAAATATTCTTTGAAATTCCTATGCAGATTACACCAAATATTCTCTGCATATCATATGGTGTTTACCCCCAACATATTCCTTGAAAAACACTTGTTGGAACACCCCAAAAATATTTCTTGAAAATTCCTGTCGAAGATGGCTCTGGCGGTCTAACCGGGGTCCAATGGCGGTCTGACCGTAGCCTGCTGGCGGTCTGACCGGGGATGTCTGGCGGTCTGACCGTCCAGATCCAGGAGGGGTGTATTTTTGTGCTTGTGAGGTCTGACCGCCAGGCGTGGTCAGTCTGACCGCCTGCCACTCGCGGTCTAACCGCCAGCTGCTCCTGGATTGACCACGAGCTGGTGTGTGGTTTGAATCTTTAGTCAACCTAGCCGTTGGGCTACTGGCAGTCTGACCGCCAGCTGCACAGTCTTTTGCAACGGCTAGTTTTAGCTACGTCCTCTATAAATACTCGAACTCGTGCAAGCTCTCTCTCTTGGCCCTTGGCATTGCATACCTGAGATATTTGAGCTCTCTCCTCACTCATACAAGCTTCCATTGATCCATTGAAAGTGTGTGAGACTAGTGCGTGTTCTTGAGTGATTCAAGCTTTGTGGCACTAGTTGTTCATCAAGCGAGCGATGTCGGCTTGTTACTCTTGTAGGTTGCTGCCTCCTAGTCAGCTTGGTGGCGTGGAAACCGTGAGCCCTTTAAGAAGATTGTGAAGGAGGCCCGGTGTTCATGTAAGAGGTCTTGTACTCGCCTCACCGGAGCGGCAAAGGGTAACTCTAGTGAAACCGAGGTTTGTAGAGGTTTAAGGGATTGATTTGGCTTAAGATCAAGTTGCTCTTGTGTGAGCCTTTCTTCTTGGAGAAGTGTACACTTGATAGATAAGCAAGTAAAAGGATTGAATCCACCTCAACGTCGATTAGGGGTGATCGGCAAGTCACTGAGGCCATGGGATAAAATTATGTCTCTCTCTCTTGTTTATTTACTTGTTTTTACATTCCTAGAGATCACAATGATGCTTATCACCTAGGCTTGCAAACCTTTAGCTCTCAACATAGGTGTTGTTTTTATTTTCTGGAAGTATTATTATTGTATTATTTCCGCATTTATTTGTGCAGGTTATAAATTGTCAAAAACCACCTATTCACCCCATCTAGTTGGTATCCTAGATCCTACAGGTACTGACGCCTTTTCTTTACTTATGTGTAACCTATGGCAATAGCGGCCAGTGGACAGCTACTAAATTTATGAATAAGTAGTGACAAAGGCTCAGTGGCGATTTGATTGTCCGCCACTGAGTCTCCTTTTAGCCCGCTACTACAAAGCTTAATCGTAGTAGTGTAGGTACAGGGTTCGATTTAGCCAAGTGAGTAGATTTATTTGTATGAAAAATTTAGAAGCCATTCAAGTGTCACCACATGGTTAATTCTTAAAAATAGTTTCACGTGAGTTTCATAGTTTCAAGGTGAACAGGTACGCTGTGGAAGCAGGAATAACATGTACGGTGTCGCGGTTGTTTCAGGATCGAGAAGTATCTAACAGGCTACACAACAGTTGATTGGGAAGGCCTAGCCAGGATTCGATTGCCAACTAGATGGGCTAAGCAAGCTAAACTAGCCTCTGATTCGATTGTTTTCAAAATGAAAATCATGAAGTTTGCAACGCCCATAGTGTAGACCTGCTATGTGCAAGGAAACAAATGTCAAAATAGTGGGAACAAATAAGGTTGCCCTAAATGATCCTTGTTCAAGTTCAGTAGTTGATTCATATATCAACCGAGCATGACAACTAGACAGGAAATGATTCTTTAAAGGACCTTTATTTAATAACAGATACACTTCTGACTCCAACCTCTTCGTAGAAGAGGGATCGGTCCATAGTTATTACAAGACGTGGCCAAAGCTATAAAAACAACCCATTATTACATACATAATATAGGACACGAGAACTAGTTCCAACTTATTAACCAATCCCAAAAATAAGAGACCATTCTTGGGACAGGAAAACAAGCATAGCCATCGTCTCTATAGTGCGACAAGCATTATTCAACTAATCACTCCGTTGTAAAAGCATCCATTGTCGGAGCCTGTAGATGCTCCGGAATAAGACCTGCAAAAAAGTTTTAGATGGGCAATTATCAAACGCAACATCATCATTCCTTGTGATCGGTATTAGCCAACAAAGCGCTGAAGCCCCGGATAACAAATTTAAAGATGAATTTAGACTTACCCACCTAGTGCCGAAAAGGATCCGTGACAGACCACTCGATCGTCAAGATTTTATCATTTGTCACACCATGGTCAGTAAGGTATCCGGTGACTCTCTGTAGAGCAAAGGGCACGTCATCAGTATCATTATTGCATTGATTTTTCTCGAAGATCATCCAGATTTTTCATAGGTTCAATGCGCGCGCATAATGCATGGTAAGGTTATGCAAAAGGATCCCAAAACAAGAAATATGCGGGCACCTGTTTCAGTGAATCCGGTCCAACAATGACGGCTCCCGTGGAATGTGGATTTGTTATATCCACGTTTTCTTCCAAGAAAGCTTCCTGCAAAATTAGTGTCATCAGAAGGATAATATGTACCAGCGAATCTGTAACAAGACAAGACAAAAACAATAATCGTGGATCATTACATCGATGGGCTGTGTGAGTGGTTCTACTTTAACACCAGTGCTCTCCCACTTCTTGAATCTATCCTGTGAGAGAGAAACATATATATGTTTTGTTATGAGCTGAAGGTTTGTCAGGTGAATACGTACATATGCATGTTTATGGGAAAATTGTCCAACCTGGTATGGCATAGATCGCAGACTTTTGTCAGCGAAAAAGAGCTTGACATCAGTTCTTTCATGGGCTCCAAAACCATACTCGATAAGTGAACGAACCGGACTGCATTAAAAATGTAGTCTGGTGAGACAAACAACTTACGTATATGCATGCACGTAAATATGAGGAGGCAGAATGAATTATTGGCACTAGCTCGGACCTGATCCCCTCCGTGTAGGCGAACAGGAACACGGTCTCCGCTACCGGTGGCGGATTGATGTTCTGGATGGCGAAGCCATTGCCTCTGATGGGCCCGAGCTCAACTAGATCCCCGACGTTGAGGTTGCACAGCAGCTCGGACATGGTCCCTGGCACGGACCTGACGAGCAAATCGAAATGGAGCCCCGAGCGAGGCGCCGAGGAGATGCACATGTACGCCGGGAAGGGCAGCCTCTTCTCCGGTGATTCTGAGGGGAGTACGCTGGTCAGGAGGTACTGCCCCGGGGTCGTGTACGAGTCTACCATCTCCTTGGCATCGGAGAGATCGAGTGTGATAAGGAAGATGGTTTTGTCCTCGTTGGCCGGACGGATGGAGATGACGGGCGCAAGGGTCCAGAGCTGGATGCCGCCTCTTGCCCTTCTTTTGACGCCGCCCTTCCCCGGCGCCGTTTGGACGGCGGCGCAGGTCGTCGTCGCGGAGGAGCGGGGGCGGTGACGGACCATCATCGGAGGAGTGGCCAATTCAATTGCGGGGCGGACGAGGGGAGGCCTCTTCATCTTCAGGAGGAGCGTGTTGGAGGAGATGGCCGCCGCGGAGGCCATTGCCATTGCTGCCACTGACAAAAAAGGTCAAGCAAGGATTACCAACTCAAAGCAGGGATCGGATGGAGGAGTGTGTGGTGAGTGACTTGCTGCCCGGGCTGCACGCCGCTTTATAGGGGCATTTGCGCAGGAAAGCCACAATGGACACATGCATCACGCGCGCCAGGCGGCGTGCATTATTGGTGCATTGATCGTACGTACATACGTGGCCCTGCGGGCCTAGTCCTAGATTCCACATATGACGACATACAGACTGTGTCTTGTCATGCGTGTGACCAAAGAAGCCAAAAAGATTTAAATTTTATTAATTTAGAGCCATTTTTATAATGATTTTTATTATAAAAAACTAGTAGCTTGTCTAGTCTTGTATCTTGGGACATGCGTCAGAGATCTCTTAGGCTCGACCACCTTCCGTACGTCGCGTTCGCTCAAGTGATTACAAAATTTTTTGCATCAATATTTCATCATCTCTTACATGATTACATTCATACATTGTGATTGCACATAGAAAAATTAAATTTATTAAGAGGTTCAATCAAGATGATTTTTGTACAATTTTTTTTTCCTGAAATTATATATCTAGGACACAAGAACGCACAAAAGCTTTTATTTGCACAATAAAAATCACAAACCAGCCAAAATAAGTTCTCCAATACAATAGAGCATAACATCCGCATCAGCTCATCCCCATCTCCTCAATATCAAAAATACATCTCTATACATGAGCTGGCATGGATATGGATACTTTCTTAGTGGCAATAACTAAGTGCACCATACCACCACATGGTACAAATCACAATAATTGAAGCGGAAACACAGGTAGCAAGCCGCCCGGTCGGAGTAATGTTTGTTCACTTGCGCTCAGAGCAATATTAAAATATCAGCTCGTCCTATATAATAATTGACTTTTAGCTAGCTGTTCAACTAATCTCTGAGCTCACTCACATCTTTCACTCGTGCATGATGAAACACCAACGTGGAAGCACAGAATACGTGTAGAAGGCTAGAAAAAAAAATTTGGTACAAAAACATATCGCAGGTCACCGATAAACATGAAATTTTGGAAATATCGGTAATTTCAGTAAATAAAATACATTATTTGAAAATATTTTCATGTAGTAGTTACATATAGTAGTTTTTGTTAAATAAATATAGTTAATGATAAAATTTTGTTGATAAAAAGCATGTTGGACCTCACTGATAAATGCGATATTTCGATGAAATTTCACAAAAAAAATTTTCCTAGGTTGCAGGGGCTCATCCACCTTGGTTTTGGGGATTAGCTGGGCAACTGCTGAAGAACACATGATCAAGCAATTTTTTCATCTCTCTCCTCCATCTCAGCTCCTCGGATGATGAGGCGGGCGTTTCACGCTTCCTAATACTTGCTATTACACTTATAGTAAAAAATGAAGCAAGTCCATCCATCAGGTATCTCTCAAAGTAATTTAAGTCCACCACTTTTTTCCTCTGATTTCCTATTTTTTATGTGCATAAATAAACCAAATAGTGAAGTGTATAGCCCACCTTTTATGCCAATCAGTGATGGGAAGCCCACCACTCTGCGCCACCACAAGGACAACCACGAAGCCATCCTCATCGCCACCTCGACGCCAGCACCATGTCCTGCATGGGCAACAACAACAAGGTTGAAGAAATGGTAGAACATACAGTGACCCTCCCACTCGATCTACACCAAGATATCCTAGAGAATCTATTAATGGTACCAAAGCCGATCTATGAAGTAGATCGAGATTAGGAAAGGAAAGAGCAAACAGAAAGTATTTGATTTCGATCGAAAAGGAAAGGAAAGCACACCCTAACCCTTGCAAAGAAATAATAGCGAAGCAGCGGGGCTGGTCTTACCTTGAGCCCATGCCGGTGTCACCACCGCTATTGACGCCCTTGTCGCCGGGCGGAATGAAAGATCAAGCCAGACCGCGGAGTGCTCAATCACGCCGGACGCACGGGCTAGTGTGCACCTTCGCGGGTCCACTCGATGGCAACACGGTCACTATCAGGAGAGCGCACGCACCCGCAAGGAGACCGGCGGCGCCGCCATCACTCCCCTTTTGCGGCCACTAGCCACCGCCGCTTGTCTCGCACGTCTTGGGCTTGATTTAGGGTGGCAATGGAGGAAACACGATGAGAGGGGGAGACGGCCGCGACAACCTTGCGCTGGCTGAGCCCATTGCCGCAGGAGAGCCACTCCAGCAGCGCCGACATGACACGAGAGCTGCTAGGGTTCCAAGGGCCGCCCGACGGGTTTTGTTCAGCCGAATGAATTGGCCAGCCATCGGTTCAATATCCGTGGCAATGGACGGCCAAGAGCGGCCTACGCTTCACTAGGCCACATTAGTCCCAGGCCGGATGAGTCGTCGGGCCAGTTTTGTGGCCCGCTGGATGGCTCCTGGGCCGCAGGCCCATGCACAGTGCGACCGCGTGGGAACGGGCCAAAGAGTCATGTTTTGTGGTTGTTCTTGGACAAATGAACAGTGACATTTTGCAATTTTTTGTTTTCTATTTTTAGGAGCATCTTTTGATGAATTTTTCATTATTTGATCCATGTTCAAATTTAAACCAACGCGACGACTTGTTTAGAGATTAATAAATATTACTACGGTGATGTTGCTTCCGAAAATAGAATTATCTTAAAGTGCCTTGAGCTAAATTAAACACTAGGCAAAGAAATTTTCCTATGGGCTTAAAAAAATATCAAACAAATTTACAAAATTAATAAAATTTTGAAAAGATACAATTTATGTAATCTACGACTTATACATAATGATTTGAAGTCAAATTCAAATTCGACTATCAATTTGAGTCTATTCTCCGTTTTGTAAACAACGTACGTGACAACTTGTGCGAAACCTTCTCTACTGTTGATCATAGCTTCCACTTGTAACACCAACACATCATGACAAATCTCATTATTTTTAAACTTTATTTGATATTTTTAATATTTATAAATCATTCGCACACACGTCACTTTGGTCATATTTCTTAAACAAAATGTCACATTTCCTTTTATTTTATGGGTAAGATTTCAAATTGGGTTAATTAACATGAATATAATTTCAATATTATTTATTTTTTTAATTTAAGTCACTTGTAGTTCAAATTTAACTTTATTAAAAAAATTTGCTTGAAATGTAATTAATTAACTAAATATAGTAAACAGTTACAAAAAAAATGCCAGATTTTAACATGGAGTAACACATGTTGTATGTGGAGAGTACAAAAATGGCAAAGACGTTCTTTGTTGAGTGTCCGAAAAAAAAACATTCGGCAAAGAAGAGGACACTCGGCAAACATTAATTTCCTGTAGTGATTTTTAATGCGAAAACCACCCTAGTTTGTTTTGAAGTAATTAGCAGGGACGCTGCAATTTTAGGTGTAATATGTATATGGTTGAACGCCACAGGCCCAATGAAGACCCAACTACAGAAAATTATACAAAGTTACTCAACCAATTTCTTAATGTTTTGCATTACGAAAGATTAAAACAAACCCTTCTTTAAAGATTTTCTAGTGACTAAGTGATACTGCAGCACCATCAAAAATGAGCAAAATTCTATGACACCAGATGGACCAACAACTAATCATTAATTGGTTCCATATTTTTTTCTACCTGCATAAATTCAGAAAAAACTAAGTTAAATAAGTTTAACATTTGTTAACTATTTTAAATAAGTCTAATTCATCTTATTGTATCCAAATCTAAAACTTTATGGGACACTATTCAAGCACGCTGTCTCGCAATCGACCATTCCCATGGAGCTTGGCCCCAACATGCATGCCTGCGTCTGGTAGCAATAATTGATGGCAACAATTGAATGAAGCCACACCTTGTGATACACGCTTTGGTAGTGCAATATTTGGAGTACTACTAATGTGTCAGTTAGCCACCGTCTGTTTGCTCACGCTGCGTTCCCTCTCTCCGTCCTTTCACGCGTGGTCTCTACGACACGGCCAAATCCCAAAGGATAGGACAGCAAGCATGCTAAGGTGCGGTTTTACTTTTACACAAACGCACACGTTCTAAACTTGCAGCCCCGCGTGTGGGAATGATCGTCCGCGGCGCGCGCGGCATGGAACGCGCGCTGCCGCCTGGGCCGCGTTTTTGATCCTAGGAGAGTTTCTGGACCCTGTTGAGTCTTCTAGTGTTTTTTTATTGGTATTCATTCAAACTAGTGTGGTCCAATCGACGGCACGGCGTGGCACTGCCCCGGCACGGCACATGCCATGCCAGGCCATGTATTGAGCCATCGGCCCATGGCACTATACGCAATATAATAGCCATGCTGGGCCAGTCCGTTAAGCCTGTTAACACAACCGGCTCGTTGAGTCCCACGAGCATGACCGGCCCGACATCAGGAGCCCTCGTTGGCTCGTTAGCACACCTGCAAACACGGCGGCCACAGGGCTTGGACGCGCGGGGGAGAAGGCAGCAACCTCAAGGCTTTGGTGCTTGGGGAAAAAGGCAGCGGCCTTGCAGCTCGGGCATGCGGGGGGAGGGGGGGGCGAGAGAAGAAGGCAGAAGGCCGCGACAGCAGCACTGTAGCAGGGTGGGGGATGAAGGAGTTGGCGGCGGCAGTATTGGGGAGGCGCACGATGAGGCGAGCTGCGGCCTCGAGCTCTTAGGGTCATGGACCGCATGGTTATAGGGTTAGGATCAACGAGGGAGCTCTGGGTGAGGCCGGCTACTGGCTACTCGCTTCGGCCTGCTGGAATTTCAGCTCTTGCAGGCCGGGATTTTGTGTCGGGCTATGTATTGGGCCATGTCGTTGCGATCCAAATTCGTGCTTTGTTGGGCCAAGGATTAAACCGGTCGTGCCCATGTCGTCCATCGAGCTGCCTCCTCAGCCCAAGCACGGCTCGTAGGCTCGAGCCGTGCCATGCCTGGGCCGGGCCAAAAATTATGTGCTTCCGGCCGGCCCGGTTGACACCGCCCATTTGGACAACACTAATTCAAACAAGAGCATTTTTTCGGTCCATATATAGTTTGACTGTATCAAATTTGATCCAACATTATTATTTCATATTATTTTTATCTCATAATTTTTAGTTATTGTGCTATTTGTTCTTATTACATGAATTTATTTATTAGTTTCAGCCGACATGTGTCCTATGTTTCTATTTATTTTTTTACTTTTTCAATAAGAAATGCTAATGGTGTTGAAATGTATTATGACTTACAAAACCGAGTGGAACTTATGCAACATCATTGAAACTTTGTTTTTAACATATGACCGCAACTAAGAGAAGAACAGTACACAGACCGCAACTATGGTTACCAACATAGTAGCGGGCACGTCAAAACCGCAACTACGGAATGATGCGCCCGCTACTAAACCCGATACCGCAGTTGCGGTTTCTATCAGGCCGACAACTATGGCCTAAGGCCCATTTAGTTGCGGACCTCACAACTCGGCCCGCTCCTACAAACCGCATCCTTATATAAAATGGGGGCGGTGCCGCGCGGCAGTATCACTTCCACACACGCCGCACCACCCTCTTTTAGGGTTAGGGTTCTTCCTCTGCCACCGGCCATCCACCGCCTCTGGCCGCCTCCTTGATCTCCTCCCCCTCCTCCTCTCCTCCACCTATGTGGCGAAGACGACAAAGAGACGATGCCGTTGGGGCCGCAGGCGGTGCGTCTAGTGCACCTGGTGCTGATTCGCCATCGTCATCGCCAACACGGCGCCGAGTCGCCCCCTCCTCCTCCTCCTCTTCCTCCTCCATCTCTCAACCGTTGTCTTGCACCGCCGCGTCGCCCCACGGGTGGATCTGGTGATGCTTGCTGCTAGATCGACCTCCAAGGGGGCGACGACGGTGCCTCGAGCAAGGGCGGGTCTCCGAGAGCGCACTCCCCCTCCTCCTCCGGCAGCTCCGGTGGTGGCCATGGCGTGATACGGCGCGGTGGGAGGTGGGTGGCGGGAAGACAGGCAGAAGACGGACGCGTCTAGCTAGGACACTGACGCGTCTTAAGGACGGATCCCAGCACTAGCCGGGACCCGCCCTCTTATTTTGTAGTATATTTGGGCGTCAGTAGTGGTCCTTACTGAAATATGTAGGCCCTAGTTTAAGGGTTTTGGTAATTAATGAAGAATTATGGCTTATTATATTTCAAGGATGATCAATTTATATTTATATATTACAAGGAAGATGAAAAAGGTGGCATGAGGTAAAGGTATAAAAATAGATTTTCTATTTTACCGTCATAAGATGATTAGAGGAGAAAATGACCGGGTTGCTAGTATAGTTGCCGAACTATTAAGAGGGGTTGATGCTCTAGTAACTTGATGAAAATTTTGTTACCACTTTGTGAGAAATCATTCATCCAAACTTCTTGTCAAAGTACACCTCCAAATATTCTTTGAAAATCCTATGTAGATTACACCAAATATTCCCTGCTTATCATATGGTGTTTACCCCCAACATATTCCTTCAAAAATACTTGTTGGAACCCCCCAAAAGTATTCCTTGAAAATTCCTGTCGAAGATGGCTCTAGCAGTTTCACCGGGGTCCAGTGGCGGTCTGACCGGGGACGTCTAGCGGTCTGACCGTCCGGGTCCAGGAGGGGTGTATTTTTGTGCTTGTGACGTTCTGACCGCCAGGCGTGGTCGGTCTGACCGCCAGCTGCCCCTGGTCTGACCGTGAGCTGGTCTCAGGTTTGAATCTTGGGTCAACCTAGCCATTGGGTTGCTCGCGATCCGACCGTCAGTGAGCCGCGGTCTGACCGCCAGCTGCGCAGGCTTTTGCAACGGCTAGTTTCAGCTGCCTCCTCTATAAATACTCCTCCCACTCGGGCAAGCTCTCTCTCTCTCTTGGCCCTTGGCATTGCATACATGAGATATTTGAGCTCTCTCCTCACTCACACAAGCTTCCATTGATCCATTGCAAGTGTGTGAGAATCTAGTGCGTGTTGTTGAGTGATTCAAGCTTTGTGGCACTAGTTGTTCATCAAGCGAGCGACGTCAGCTTGTTACTCTTATAGGATGATGCCTCCTAGTCGGCTTGGTGGCGTGGAAACCGTGAGCCCTTCAAGAAGATTGTGAAGGAGGCCCGGTGTTCGTGTAAGAGGTCTTGTACTCGTCTCGCCGGAGCGGCAAAGGGTAACTCTAGTGGGACCGAGGATAGGAGAGGTTCAAGGGATTGATTTGCCTTAAGATCAAGTTTTTCTTGTGTGAGCCTTTCTTGTTGGAGAAGTGTACACTTGATAGAGAAGCAAATCAAAGGCTTGAATCCACCTCAACATGGATTAAGGGTGATCGGCAAGTCACCGATACCACTAGATAAAAGTGTGTCTCTCTCCCTTGTTTATTTACTTGTTTTTACATTCCTAGAGATCACAATGATGCTTATCACCTAGGCTTTCAAACCTTTAGCTCTCAACATAGGTGTTATTTTTATTTGTGCAGGTTATAAATTGTCAAAAACTGCCTATTCACTCCCTTCTGGTCGGTATCCTAGATCCTACAAGTGGTATCAGAGCTGGTACTCCCATTTTAGCAAGGATTTAACCATTCGGGAGTAGGATAATGGCTAGCAACAATGTCAATGTCGTTCACGCTCCATACATTGATGGGTTAGACTTTGATTATTGGAAAACATGCATGAAAATTCATCTTCAAGCTATGGGTGACTCTGTGTGGAATGTTGTGGATGTTGGTTGTGTCGTGCTTAATCCACAAGAGCTCACAACTGCAGATCGAGAACAAATAAAAGCCCATATTCAAGCGATGAATGTGCTCATTCGAGCATTGTGCAAAGAAGAATATCATAGGGTGTGCAAACTTACCACAACTTATGAGGTTTGGCAAGCTCTCATTAAGGCTCATGAAGGCACAAGTGTGGTCAAGAGTGCCATGTTATTCATTTGCAAAGGAAAATTTGAGAAATTCAGTTTGCTACCAAATGGAGACTTGAAAACAAGTTTCTCTCGATTGACACATATTGTGAATGAACTCATTGACCTTGAATTCAAGGTTGAAGATGTGGACATTTCTCACAAATTTCTTAGAGCCTTGCCACCAAAGTATGAAACAATTGTCACCATGCTAGTGAGGTTGGATTTGACAAAGATCACTCCCTCACAAGTATTGGGGGAAATTCTTACTCATGACACTTTCAAGCAATCACAGCAAGAGCTTCATGGTGATCAATGTGAAAATAGCAAGAAGAATATTGTATTCAAGGCCAAAGCATCAAAAGTGTATAGTGATGATGAGGGTGAGAGTACCGATGAGGAAGTTGCCTTGGTGGTAAGAAGGTTCAAGAAATTCATGAAGAAGAAAGGAAACCGAAGATCATCAAGCAAAAATCCATTTGCAAACAAGAAATGCTTTGAATGTCGAGACATGGGACATATATCTAGAAATTGCAAGAAAAAGAAAGACGATGAAACGTATAGCTAGGGGAAGAAAAATAACTACAAGAAAGTGTTCAACAAGAAAGATGGCAAAGCCTATTTAGTTGCATGGGATTTGGATGCAAGTTCGGATTCAGAAAACGAGGATAGTGATAATGAGAATAAGTCCTCTAAAGTAGGACTTGCAAGCATTGCTATCAAGGAAGCTCCTTCTCTATTTGACTCACATATGTGCTTCATGGCAAGAGGAGAACCCAAGGTATGTGATGATGATGACACATTCTCTTATGATGATATTGTTGATATGGTGAGTGTGCTTGATGAATCTCTAGACAAGACTAAGAAATTGTATAAAGAATTGAAAAAGAAATATGCTTCACTACATGAGTCTTATGAGGAGCTAATTACCTCTCATGAAAATCTAAAGGAGGCTCATGAAAAGGTTAAGGAAGCTCAAGATACTCATGTTGAAAAACAAGATGCTGGAATTACTTGTGATATGCTTGATTGCGTGTCTAGTACGAATAAAGTTAGTACTTCTAGCATATCAACCTCATGCGATGATTTATTGGCTATACCATTCTCTTCTAAAACTTATTCATATGAAAATATATCAAGTTTATTTGATCCTTTGCTTATTGTTGAAAATGATGAATTGCGTGAAACCATAGACTCTCTTGTTAAAGCTCTTGCGAATTGTTACAAGAGTGAAAATGTTTTAAATAAAATATGGGAGTGTCAAAGATTCACTCTCAAGCATGAGGGACTTGGTTTTATCCCCAAGAAAAATAAAAGTGCTTTTGTTGAGAAGAAAACTGCTTTCATTAATGAAATTGGTTTGTATTGCTTTAAATGCAAAAATATCGAGCATCTTGAAAAGGATTGTACCAGAAGTAAAAATATGATGTTTAGAGATATGGATGTTTCTTATGTTCTTACTAAATCTTCTAATGGTGCTGTTTATGCCAAGTTTGTTGGTAAAAATAAGATGCATGCTCAAAACTCAAAAACTGCCCTGCCAAAAGTTGGTGCAAAGAAGAGAAGTATTGGGGTGCCAAAAGCCTTGGTCACTAACCTCCAAGGACCCAAGCAAGGTTGGGTACCTAAAAGAAACTAATTTTGTTTTATACATGAACTATAAATCCGGAGGACATCATTGGGTGCTTGATAGCGGTTGTTCACAACATATGACCAGAAATGGAAATATGTTCACCTCAATGAATCATGAAGGTTCAGAATTTGACAAAATTACTTTTGGATATAATAGCAAAGGAAAAGTGAAAGGATTGGGAAAAATTGCTATCTCAAATGATTTATCTATCTCAAATGTCTTGCTAGTTGAATCATTAAGTTTCAATTTGTTATCGGTGGCTCAATTGTGTGACTTTGGACTCACTTGTGTTTTCTCCCCTAAAGATGTCACCATTACTAGCATCAAGAACAATGAATTGATTTTCAAAGGATTTCGCTATGGAAATCTCTATCTTGTGGATTTCTCTTCTAAAGATGCAAACTTGAGCACTTGCTTATTTACCAAAGCCTCAAAAGGATGGTTGTGGCATCGAAGGCTTGGTCATGTTGGAATGAAGCAACTGAACCATCTTATGAAGCATGATCTAGTGATTGGATTGCAAGATGTGGTATTTGAAAAAGATAAATTATGTAGTGCTTGTCAATCCGGAAAACAAGGTGGAAGCTCTCATCCATCAAAAAGTGTTATGTCCACTACAAGACCATTGGAATTACTACATATGGATTTATTCGGACCAACAACATATATAAGCAATGGTGGAAATAGCTATTGTCTTGTTATTGTAGATGATTTCTCAAGATATACATGGGTATTCTTTCTACATGACAAATGAAATGTATTCAACATATTCAAGAACTTTGCAAAAAGGGCTGAAAATGAATTTGAGTTCAACATCAAGAAAATTAGAAGTGACAATGGCACCGAGTTCAAGAATTACAAAGTTGATGAATATTGTGAAGAAAAGGGAATTAAATATGAATTTTCAGCAAGTACACTCCAGAACAAAATGGTGTTGTTGAAAGGAAAAGTAGAACCTTGATTGATATGCAAGATCAATTCTTTCGGAATATAATGTTTTGGATAGTTTTTGGCCTGAAGCTATTAACACCGCTTGTCATGCCACAAATAGACTTTATTGCCATCGGTTGTTGAAAAAGACTCCTTATGAGCTGCTAGTGGGAAGAAAGCCAAATATATCATATTTTCGTATATTTGACTGCAAATGCTATATATTGAGAAAAGGCTCAAGATTGTCAAAATTCCAAGGAAAATGTGATGAAGGATTCATACTTGGACATTCTTATTCTTCAAATAGCAAAGCTTATCGAGTATTCAATAAAAATTCTGGAATTATGAAAGAATCAAGTGATGTTGAGCTTGATGAGACAAATCGATCTCAAGAAGAGCAAGAAAATTTAGATGATGTGGGAGATGAAGGATTGAGAACAGCTATGAAAAATATGACCATTCGTGATACTAAACCCAAGGATGAAGAAGATGATGATATAAATACATCAATATTTCAAGTACCATCCTCCACAACTATTCCAAATGATCATGATCAATCAAGCAATAAAGATGGAGATGAAAATGTCACTACTTCATTGGAAGACGAACCATCATCAAGTAATTCTCAAGACATGGCTTCTCAACTTAAGATTAATAATTCTATTGTAAAAGACCATCCAATTGATCAAATTGTTGGTGGCATAAACACAGGTGTTTAAACAAGATCAAGACTTGCCTCATGTTGTGAACACTATTCTTTTGTCTCAAATGGAGAACCAACCAAAATAGATGAAGCTCTAAAAGATCCTGATTGGGTAAATGCTATGCATGAAGAGCTAAATAATTTTGCCCGTAATGATGTATGGGAATTAGTAAAGAGACCAAATGATCATAATGTCATTGGAACAAAATGGGTGTTTCGGAACAAGCAAGATGAAAATGGTGTTGTTGTGGAAACAAGGCAAGACTTGTGGCACAAGGCTACACTCAAGTTGAAGGCTAGGATTTTGATGAAACTTTTGCTCCCGTTGCAAGACTTGAAGCCATAAGAATCTTACTTGCATATGTCACTTCTCACAATATCAAATTATATCAAATGGATGTGAAAAGTGCCTTCTTAAATGGAAAAATAAATGAGTTAGTGTTTCTGGAACAACCACCCGTCTTTGAAGACGCAAAGAGGCTAAATCATGTTTCCAAGCTTTCAAAAGCACTATATGGCCTTAAACAAGCACCACGTGCTTGGTATGAAAGATTGAGGGATTTTCTTGTTTCTAAAGGATTCAAAATTGGAAAGGTGGACACCACCTTATTTACCAAGAAAATCGGAGATGATCTATTCATTTGTCAAATATATGTTGATGACATTATCTTTGGATCAACAAATCAAGATTTTTGTGAGGAATTTTGAAATATGATGTCCAAAGGATTTGAAATGTCCGTGATTGGTGAATTGAGTTTATTTCTTGGTCTTCAAGCGAAACAAATAAAAGATGGGTCTTTCATTTGCCAAAGCAAGTATGTAAATGACCTTCTCAAATGATTTGGAATGGAAAATTCTAAACCAATCAAAACACCTATGGCAACAAATGCACATCTTGATCTTGATGAAGAAGAAAAATGGGTTGATCTAAAGTTATTTCGGTTTATGATTGGAAGTCTTCTCTATCTCACCGCATCTAGGCCCGATGTAATGTTTAGTGTTTGTATGTGTGCAAGATATCAAGCATCACCAAAAGAATATCATATGATGGCTGTCAAAAGAATATTGAGATACTTGAAGCAAACAGCAAATTTAGGGCCATGGTATCCAAAAGATGCTCAATTTGTTCTTATTGGATTTTCTGATTCAGATTATGCCGGATGCAAAATTGATAAAATAAAGTACCTCGGGCACGTGTCAATTACTTGGAAGATCATTAGTTTCATGGTCATCAAAGAAGCAAAATTCAGTTGCTCTCTCTAGTGTAGAAGCCGAATACGTTTCAACTAGTAGGTGTTGTGCACAATTATTTTTGAGTAAGCAAACATTATTGGATTATGGAGTAAAATTTGATTTGCATCCCTGTCTTATGTGACAACAAAAGTGCTGTGAAGATTGCTACTAATCCTGTCCAACACAAGAGGACCAAGCATATTGATATTCACCATCATTTTATATGGGATCATGTGAGCAAACGAGACATTGTGATCGAAAGTGTGAAGACGGAAGATCAATTGGCTGATATCTTCACTAAACCTCTTGATGAGACTCGGTTTTGCAAGTTGAGAAGCGAACTCAATGTTATTGATATCTACAATATTGCTTGATGGATTCTTTCTTCGCTTTTCATTTGCTCGTGATTTAACTTGATTTGCTTTTTCTCTTGGATATCACATTTAGGGGGAGCTCTATATCACTTCATATATATTGACTCACTTCTTAAGTGAATAAATAAACTTGAATGCCATAAGAGTTTTAAAAGTGGTTTTGGTTTTATAAAAGGTCTTACTCTCTCACAAAACAAATTTTTTATCTAAATTCAAAAAACAAAAATTTCTGACTCCCTCATACTCCACTTATGGCATCTAGTGAGCTAAGCACATAGAATCATGCATTTTCATATGCAACGATCCACAATGTGTATTTCTGCTCATACATTTCCATGTTGAACAAAATTCCTATTTTTCTCTTCTTATTGACTCTTAGTTGAAATTTTAGTGTTGCTCTTTGATTTTCATGAAGAAAGAGATCAAGGGATCAAACATATGAAATTTAAATGCTTAAAGGGGTTCACCGTATTGGATGATCAAAGATCAAGATAAAAGAATCAAGAGGCAAAGATTTTGGGATGTTCAAGGTGATTCGATCGACAATTGGAAGTTTCCTGCATAAGTTCAGAAAATTAAGAGCTGAAAACTGATAGAGTGCAGCTCACGGTCAGACCGTAGGGGACGCACAGTGAGACCGCCAGTCAATGCCCGATCGCCAGGAAGGCTCGGTCAGACCACCAGGGGTGGTTCAAAATCATACCCCCCTGGACTCACACGATCCAACCGCTAGAGGGGCGCGGTCCAACCGGCACCATGCCGCGGTTCGACCGGGACCATGCCACGGTCCGACCGCGAGGGTCGACCGGGCAGATCGGTTTCCTTCTCTTTATTGTCTCCATTGCCTTATCTTTTCCTTCTCCATACCCTTTCAGTCACAACACACCAAACTCACAAAACACATCTCCTATCCTCTCTATCCCCTTGAAGGTGACCTCCATAGAAGGGAGGCTGCCCCCATGCTCCCGGTCCGACCGAAGGCCACTCCCGGTCTCACCGAAGGCTCCTCCACCATGTCCTCTCGGTATTGCGTCAATTCCTTCCATTTTCTCCATGGATGTCTTCGTTCCTCTCCTAGGGTTTGAAGTTGAGATGAGTATGTTTAATGATGATGCTTGATGTTGGATTTCCTAGGCTTCTTGGGTGATCTTCATGCCTCCATTACCATGCATTCCTAGAAATCTCATATGTGGCTATTGGATATTAAGTTTTCATCTAGGCTTCGTGTGTGGCTAAATTTTTTTGATGGATTGTTGGACATGCCCTTGCTCTCACGCAGTCAATTATCACTTTTTATCTACAATTATTACATGGCACTATGGATTGGTCCAGAATTTATGGGATGAAAGTGCACCTAATTTGTTTGAGACATCTAGGGCCTAGCGGTCTGACCGCCTATAGCCCGCGGTCTGACTGCCAGGGTCGACTAGGCTTGCTGGCTTGCTTTACTGCACATTGCTTTATACAAGGACTTACTATTATGTGGCATGTGTTCTCATGTTTGTTATACATTGCACAGCTTCCCTCGTGCCGCTAAGGAGGCTGCCAAGAAGTTGATTGGCAAGAAAATGAAGAAAAAGCATCATGTTGATGACTCCGAATCTGATGATGATGGACATGACTCCGATTATGATCAGTCGGAAGACACTGAGGTTGCATCATCTACTGCCGGTGGTTTTCTCTCTCAGTCCGTTGACATGGAGGATGCCAGTGACATTGATGAGGATTTTGATCCTATCCCATGTAACCATGCCAAGAAGAAGTGAAAAAGCGATGAGTATATGAGGGCTCGAAATACAAGTGTGTATAATCGGGATGCTGATTCTCCTATTCCTTAGTTCCATGCTAAGGTACAACTTGATGCTTATCTTGGACATCTTGTGGACAATGCTATCTTTGCTCACAAATGGATTGATTGGAACTATATTGCTCAATTTGACTCCATCCGTCCATTGATTCCTCTTTTTCAATCAATTGGTCTTCATGATTTTATGGAGCATAAGTGTGCTTGGAATGACAACATCATTAGGCAATTCTATACCACTATGGAGTTTTACTAGGACCGAACTACGCTTACATGGATGTCTGGCACCCGGCAATACACAACAAGGTTCTATGAATTTGTCGATGCAAACAAAATTGATCGCTCCCATCTGCATATGGCTCATAACATATGGGATGAAGATAACCTCCACCACCTCCTCTAGCGGACGAGTGATCTTTTTGGCAATATGATGCCGAAGGGGGAGTAAAGTTGAAGTGAAGAGAAATGGTGATGATGATGAGAAGATGATTTTGAGCAAGATGGATGGATGGATTGAACCTTGATCTCAAATTCATTGCTATCTCATTCTTTGTTCTTCTCATATGTATCATTTATGGATTTGTTAAAACTATGTCGCTTGTCGTTCGCGTTTTGTTTGAACTTAAGTTTGGATTGTGGTTTGCACTTGAATATTTGGTTTGATATTTGGATTGCTCTCTTCATTGAATTTATAGGGCTCGTATTTCATTCTTGTTTTATCATATTTATGCTAACATTTAGGGGTATCCTACACTTGTCGATCATTCATGCTTCACTTCATTGTGTTGTCTTCAATTACCAAAAAGGGAGAGATTGAAGTATCTAGGCCCTAGTTTAAGGGTTTTGGTATTATATTTCAAGGGTGATCAATTCATATTTATATATTACAATGAAGATGAAAAAGGCGGCACAAGGCAAAGGTATAAAAATAGGTTTTCTATTTTACCGGTCATAAGGTGATTAGAAGAGAAAATGACCGGGTTGCTAGTATAGTTGTCGAACTATAAAGAGGGGTTGATGCTCTAGTAACTCGATGAATATTTAGTTGCCACTTTGTGAGAAATCATTCATCCAAACTCCTTGTCAAAGTACACCTCGAAATATTCTTTGAAATTCCTATGCAGATTACACCAAATATTCTC
Source organism: Eleusine indica (assembly GCA_030378355.1). Classification (NCBI taxonomy): domain Eukaryota; kingdom Viridiplantae; phylum Streptophyta; class Magnoliopsida; order Poales; family Poaceae; genus Eleusine; species Eleusine indica. Next base: position 57,816,617 of record CM059494.1, read on the forward strand.
TGCATATCATATGGTGTTTACCCCCAACATATTCCTTGAAAAACACTTGTTGGAACACCCCAAAAATATTTCTTGAAAATACCTGTCGAAGATGGCTCTGGCGGTCTAGCCGGGGTCCAGTGGTGGTCTGACCGTAGCCTGCTGGCGGTCTGACCGGGGATGTCTGGCGGTCTGACCGTCCAGATCCAGGAGGGGTGTATTTTCGTGCTTGTGAGGTCTGACCGCCAGGCGTGGTCAATCTGACCGCTTGCCACTCGCGGTCTAACCGCCAGCTGCTCCCGGATTGACCACGAGCTGGTCTGTGGTTTGAATCTTTGGTCAACCTAGCCGTTGGGCTACCGGCTGGCTAACCGCCAGGGAGCCGCAGTCTGACCGCCAGCTGCACAGTCTTTTGCAACGGCTAGTTTTAGCTACGTCCTCTATAAATACTCCCACTCGTGCAAGCTCTCTCTCTTGGCCCTTGGCATTGCATACCTGAGATATTTGAGCTGTCTCCTCACTCATACAAGCTTCCATTGATCCATTGAAAGTGTGTAAGACTAGTGCGTGTTCTTGAGTGATTCAAGCTTTATGGCACTAGTTGTTCATCAAGCGAGCGATGTCGGCTTGTTACTCGTGTAGTTTGCTGCCCTCTAGTCAGCTTGGTGGCGTAGAAACGGTGAGCCCTTTAAGAAGATTGTGAAGGAGGCCCGGTGTTCGTGTAAGAGGTCTTGTACTCGCCTCATCGGAGCGGCAAAGGGTAACTCTAGTGAAACCGAGGTTTGTAGAGGTTTAAGGGATTGATTTGGCTTAAGATCAAGTTGCTCTTGTGTGAGCCTTTCTTCTTGGAGAAGTGTATACTTGATAGATAAGCAAGTAAAAGGATTGAATCCACCTCAACGTGGATTAGGGGTGATCGGCAAGTCATTGAGACCACGGGATAAAATTGTGTCTCTCTCTCTTGTTTATTTACTTGTTTTTACATTCCTAGAGATCACAATGATGCTTATCACCTAGGCTTGCAAACCTTTAGCTCTCAACATAGGTGTTGTTTTTATTTTCTGCTAGTATTATTATTGTATTATTTTCGCATTTATTTGTGCAGGTTATAAATTGTCAAAAACCACCTATTCACCCCATCTAGTCGGTATCCTAGATCCTACAGGTACTGACGCCTTTTCTTTACTTATGTGTAACCTATGGCAGTAGCGGCCAGTGGACAACTACTAAATTTATGAATAAGTAGTGACAAAGGCTCAGTGGCGATTTGATTGTCCGCCACTGAGTCTCCTTTTAGTCCGCTACTACAAAGCTTAATCGTAGTAGTGTAGGTACAGGGTTCGATTTAGCCAAGTGAGTAGATTTATTTGTATGAAAAATTTAGAAGCCATTCAAGTGTCACCACATGGTTAATTCTTAATAATAGTTTCACGTGAGTTTTATAGTTTCAAGGTGAACAGGTACGCTGTGGAAGCAGGAATAACATGTACGGTGTCGCGGTTGTTTCAGGATCGAGAAGTATCTAACAGGCTACACAACAGTTGATTGGGAAGGCCTAGCCAGGATTCGATTGCCAACTAGATGGGCTAAGCAAGCTAAACTAGCCTCTGATTCGATTGTTTTCAAAATGAAAATCATGAAGTTTGCAACGCCCATAGAGTAGACCTGCTATGTGCAAGGAAACAAATGTCAAAATAGTGGGAACAAATAAGGTTGCCCTAAATGATCCTTGTTCAAGTTCAGTAGTTGATTCATATATCAACCGAGCATGACAACTAGACAGGAAATGATCCTTTAAAGGACCTTTATTTAATAACAGATACACTTCTGACTCCAACCTCTTCGTAGAAGAGGGATCGGTCCATAGTTATTACAAGACGTGGCCAAAGCTATAAAAACAACCCATTATTACATACATAATATAGGACACGAGAACTAGTTCCAACTTATTAACCAATCCCAAAAATAAGAGACCATTCTTGGGACAGGAAAACAAGAATAGCCATCGTCTCTATAGTGCGACAAGCATTATTCAACTAATCACTCCGTTGTAAAAGCATCCATTGTCGGAGCCTGTAGATGCTCCGGAATAAGACCTGCAAAAAAGTTTTAGGTGGGCAATTATCAAACGCAACATCATCATTCCTTGTGATCGGTATTAGCCAACAAAGCGCTGAAGGCCCGGATAACAAATTTAAAGATGAATTTAGACTTACCCACCTAGTGCCGAAAAGGATCCGTGACAGGCCACTCGATCGTCAAGATTTTATCATTTGTCACACCATGGTCAGTAAGGTATCCGGTGACTCTCTGTAGAGCAAAGGGCACGTCATCAGTATCATTATTGCATTGATTTTTCTCGAAGATCATCCAGATTTTTCATAGGTTCAATGCGCGCGCATAATGCATGGTAAGGTTATGCAAAAGGATCCCAAAACAAGAAATATGCGGGCACCTGTTTCAGTGAATCCGGTCCAACAATGACGGCTCCCGTGGAATGTGGATTTGTTATATCCACGTTTTCTTCCAAGAAAGCTTCCTGCAAAATTAGTGTCATCAGAAGGATAATATGTACCAGCGAATCTGTAACAAGACAAGACAAAAACAATAATCGTGGATCATTACATCGATGGGCTGTGTGAATGGTTCTACTTTAACACCAGTGCTCTCCCACTTCTTGAATCTATCCTGTGAGAGAGAAACATATATATGTTTTGTTATAAGCTGAAGGTTTGTCAGGTGAATACGTACATATGCATGTTTATGGGAAAATTGTCCAACCTGGTATGGCATAGATCGCAGACTTTTGTCAGCGAAAAAGAGCTTGACATCAGTTCTTTCATGGGCTCCAAAACCATACTCGATAAGTGAACGAACCGGACTGCATTAAAAATGTAGTCTGGTGAGACAAACAACTTACGTATATGCATGCACGTAAATATGAGGAGGCAGAATGAATTATTGGCACTAGCTCGGACCTGATCCCCTCCGTGTAGGCGAACAGGAACACGGTCTCCAATACAATAGAGCATAACATCCGCATCAGCTCATCCCCATCTCCTCAATATCAAAAATACATCTCTATACATGAGCTGGCATGGATATGGATACTATCTTAGTGGCAATAACTAAGTGCACCATACCATCACATGGTACAAATCACAATAATTGAAGCGGAAACACAGGTAGCAAGCCGCCCGGTCGGAGTAATGTTTGTTCACTTGCGCTCAGAGCAATATTAAAATATCAGCTCGTCCTATATAATAATTGACTTTTAGCTAGCTGTTCAACTAATCTCTGAGCTCACTCACATCTTTCACTCGTGCATGATGAAACACCAACGTGGAAGCACAGAATACGTGTAGAAGGCTAGAAAAAAAAATTTGGTACAAAAACATATCGCAGGTCACCGATAAACATGAAATTTTGGAAATATCGGTAATTTCAGTAAATAAAATACATTATTTGAAAATATTTTCATGTAGTAGTTACATATAGTAGTTTTTGTTAAATAAATATAGTTAATGATAAAATTTTGTTGATAAAAAGCATGTTGGACCTCACTGATAAATGCGATATTTCGATGAAATTTCACAAAAAAATTTTTCCTAGGTTGCAGGGGCTCATCCACCTTGGTTTTGGGGATTAGCTGGGCAACTGCTGAAGAACACATGATCAAGCAATTTTTTCATCTCTCTCCTCCATCTCAGCTCCTCGGATGATGAGGCGGGCGTTTCACGCTTCCTAATACTTGCTATTACACTTATAGTAAAAAATGAAGCAAGTCCATCCATCAGGTATCTCTCAAAGTAATTTAAGTCCACCACTTTTTTCCTCTGATTTCCTATTTTTTATGTGCATAAATAAACCAAATAGTGAAGTGTATAGCCCACCTTTTATGCCAATCAGTGATGGGAAGCCCACCACTCTGCGCCACCACAAGGACAACCATGAAGCCATCCTCATCGCCACCTCGACGCCGGCACCATGTCCTGCATGGGCAACAACAACAAGGTTGAAGAAATGGTAGAACATACAGTGACCCTCCCACTCCATCTACACCTAGATATCCTAGAGAATCTATTAATGGTACCAAAGCCGATCTATGAAGTAGATCGAGATTAGGAAAGGAAAGAGCAAACAGAAAGTATTTGATTTCGATCAAAAAGGAAAGGAAAGCACACCCTAACCCTTGCAAAGAAATAATAGGGCAGCAGCCAGGCTGGTCTTACCTTGAGCCAATGCCGGTGTCACCACCGCTATTGACGCCCTTGTTGCCGGGCGGGATGAAAGATCAAGCCAGACCGCGGAGCGCTCAATCACGCCGGACGCACGGGCTAGTGTGCACCTTCGCAGGTCCACTCGATGGCAACATGGTCACTATCAGGAGAGCGCGCGCACCCGCAAGGAGACCGGCGGCGGCGCCATCACTCCCCTCTTGCAGCCACTAGCCACCGCCGCTTGTCTCGCACGTCTTGGGCTTGATTTAGGGTGGCAATGGAGGAAAGACGATGAGAGGGGGAGACGGCCGCGACAACCTTGCGCTGGCTGAGCCCATTGCCGCAGGAGAGCCACTCCAGCAGCGCCGACATGACACGAGAGCTGCTAGGGTACCAAGGGCCGGCCGACAGGTTTTGTTCAGCCGAAAGAATTGGCCAGCCATCGGTTCGATATCTGTGGCAATGGACGGCCAAGAGCGGCCTAGGCTTCACTAGGCCACATTAGTCCCAGGACGGATGAGTCGTCGGGCCAGTTTTGTGGCCTGCTGGTTGGCTCCTGGGCCGCAGGCCCATGCACAGTGCGACCCCGTGGGAACGGGCCAAAGAGTCGTGTTTTGTGGTTGTTCTTGGACAAATGAACAGTGACATTTTGCAATTTTTTGTTTTCTATTTTTAGGAGCACCTTTTGATGAATTTTTCATTGTTTGATCTATGTTCAAATTTAAACCAACGGGACGACTTGTTTAGAGATTAATAAATATTACTACGGTGATGTTGCTTCCGAAAATAGAATTATCTTAAAGTGCCTTGAGCTAAATTAAACACTAGGCAAAGAAATTTTCCTGTGGGCTTAAAAAAGTATCAAACAAATTTAAAAAATTAATAAAATTTTGAAAAGATACAATTTATGTAATCTATGACTTATACATAATGATTTGAAGTCAAATTCAAATTCGACTATCAATTTGAGTCTATTCTCCGTTTTGTAAACAACGTACGTGATAACTTGTGCGAAACCTTCTCTACTGTTGATCATAGCTTCCACTTGTAACACCAACACATCATGACAAATCTCATTATTTTTAAACTTTATTTGATATTTTTAATATTTATAAATCATTCGCACACACGTCACTTTGGTCATATTTCTTAAACAAAATGTCACATTTCTTTTTATTTTATGGGTAAGATTTCAAATTGGGTTAAATAACATGAATATAATTTTAATACTATTGATTTTTTTAATTTAAGTCACTTGTAGTTCAAATTTAACTTTACTAAAAAAATTTGCTTGAAATGTAATTAATTAACTAAATATAGTAAACAGTTACAAAAAAAATGCCAGATTTTAACATGGAGTAACACATGTTGTATGTGGAGAGTATAAAAATGGCAAAGACGTTCTTTGCCGAGTGTCCGAAAAAAAACATTCGGCAAAGAAGGACACTCGGCAAACATTAATTTCCCGTAGTGATTTTTAATGCGAAAATCACCCTAGTTTGTTTTGAAGTAATTAGCAGGGACGCTGCAATTTTAAGTGAAATATGTATATGGTTGAACGCCACAGGCCCAATGAAGACCCAACTACACAGAATTATACAAAGTTACTCAACCAATCTCTTAATGTTTTGCATTACGAAAGATTAAAACAAACCCTTCTTTAAAGATTTTCTAGTGACTAAGTGATACTGCAGCACCATCAAAAATGAGAAAAATTCTATGACACCAGATGGACCAACAACTAATCATTAATTGATTCCATATGTTTTTCTACCTGCATAAATTCAGAAAAAAACTAAGTTAAATAAGTTTAACATTTGTTAACTATTTTAAATAAGTCTAATTCATCTTATTGTATCCAAATCTAAAACTTTATGGGACACTATTTAAGCTCTAAGTATTTTTTTTTCAGCATGTTCTCTAAGAACATGAAAATTATAGCTCTAAAATTTTATATGATTGACAAGAGGAGAAAGTCCACTTTACTCCCGTGTGTTATCACCTAAGTCCACATAACCCATTAAATAATGAAACCATTTGTTTTACTTCCTTTAAGTTTGTAACATGGTTCATTTTACTCTCTAGAGCAGTTTTGAGGATGATTGATGCCTGGGCCCCGTTGCCAAGGCTGAATCGCATTTCACTGTACAAACGCCGCTGCCCTGGCACCACCACCTAGCTGTCGTTGGCCGTCCTGAAGTCCTCCCAGCGCCAACGGTTGGCCCACAGCACTCGCCGCACCACCACAAGTTTGCATGAATCCACCAGCTACTCAAGCACGCTGTCTCGCAATCGACCATTCCCATGGAGCTTGGCCCCAACATGCATGCCTGCGTCTGGTAGCAATAATTGATGGCAACAATTGAATGAAACCACACCTTGTGATACACGCTTTGGTAGTGCAATATTTGGAGTACTACTAATGTGTCAGTTAGCCACCGTCTGTTTGCTCACGCTGCGTTCCCTCTCTCCGTCCTTTCACGCGTGGTCTCTACGACACGGCCAAATCCCAAAGGATAGGACAGCAAGCATGCTAAGGTGCGGTTTTACTTTTACACAAACGCACACGTTCTAAACTTGCAGCCCCACGTGTGGGAATGATCGTCCGCGGCGCACGCGGCATGGAACGCGCGCTGCCGCCTGGGCCGCGTTTTTGATCCTAGGAGAGTTTCTGGACCCTGTTGAGTCTTCCAGTGTTTTTTTATTGGTATTCATTCAAACTAGTGCTGTCCAATCGACGGCACGGCGTGGCACTGCCAGCCCATGTATTGAGCCATCGGCCCATGGCAGCCCATGTATTGAGCCATCGGCCCATGGCACTATACGCAATATAATAGCCATGCTGGGCCAGTCCGTTAAGCCTGTTAACACAACCGGCTCGTTGAGTCCCATGAGCATGACCGGCCCGACACCAGGAGCCCTCGTTGGCTCGTTAGCACACCTGCAAACACGGCGGCCACAGGGCTTGGACGCGCGGGGGAGAAGGCAGCAACCACAGGGCTTTGGTGCTTGGGGAAAAAGGCAGCGGCCTTGCAGCTCGGGCATGCGGGGGGGAGGGGGGGGCGAGAGAAGAAGGCAGAAGGCCGCAACAACAGCACCGTAGCAGGGTGGCGGATGAAGGAGTTGGCGGCGGCAGTATTGGGGAGGCGCACGATGAGGCGAGCTGCGGCCTCGAGCTCTTAGGGTCATGGACCGCATGGTTATAGGGTTAGGATCAACGAGGGAGCTCTGGGTGAGGCCGGCTACTGGCTGCTCGCTTCGGCCTGCTGGAATTTCAGCTCTTGCAGGCCGGGATTTTGTGTCGGGCTATGTATTGGGCCATGTCGTTGCGATCCAAATTCGTGCTTTGTTGGGCCAAGGATTAAACCGGTCATGCCCATGTCGTCCATCGAGCTGCCTCCTCAGCCCAAGGACGACTCGTAGACTCGAGCCGTGCCATGCCTGGGCCGGGCCAAAAATTATATGCTTCAGGCCGGCCCGGTTGACACCGTCCATTTGGACAACACTAATTCTAACAAGAGCATTTTTTCGGTCCATATATAGTTTGACTGTATCAAATTTGATCCAATATTATTATTTCATATTATTTTTATCTCAAAATTTTTAGTTATTGTGCTATTTGTTCTTATTACATGAATTTATTTATTATTTTCAGCCAACATGTGTCCTATGTTTCTATTTATTTTTTTACTTTTTCAATAAGAAATGCTAATGGTGTTGAAATGTATTATGACTTACAAAACCGAGTGGAACTTATGCAACATCATTGAAACTTTGTTTTTAACATATGAAAGTTTCTTTATTGTGCTTGGCACATTTTATGATTTAATTTGAAACTTGTACACTTATGTGATGGAACTTGTTTTTGTAATAGATGAAACTTTATTTACAAAAACATTATATTTTTCATTATTGAACTAATACTTCTCTGGACAGTTACACACATCAACCATGTATCACTACTACAATTAAGCTCTATTGTAGCAGAATAATGTTTCCCCTCGGTAACGCGACTTCGAAGAGACCCCAACTAAGAGGAGAACAGTACACAGACCGCAACTATGATTACCAACATAGTAGCGGGCACGTCAAAACCGCAACTACGGAATGGCGGCGGCGGTGGTGGAGTCCCTTGCGGAGAGTCAGTCCCCGTAGCCCTGGAACCTTCGGGCTGCTCGCCATGCAGCTCATTGGTGTTACGGGTGCACACCATTCTGAAATGCAAGAATAAGGGTCCAATTAGTCTCTTATCCAACAGGAGCATTATAGGTTACCAAAGCAAATAACATAGCACACGGAACAGCAATTCGGTAAACAATATTTCGATGAAGCTGAAACTTTTCCAAGTTAACATAGTTCTAGTACAAGTCAACCGTTCCACTCTACATAAACTCGGAATGTGTGGCCATCGAGTTTGCAAAAGCTAATCATGCGGGTGATCCCCAAAATACAACAACCAGGCGTGGAGCGTCCCAAAAGCTATCCATCTATCACGCCCTACAAGCACGACCTAGTCGCGTCTACTACTAGTGCCATGCCCTAATACCGGCGCTGCCAGAGGGCCCTGGTCGGTCCGTGTCGGTCGGAGCGGGTGGCTCGTAGTCCACGTCGGACTCCTCGCCCACGTCCTCCTCGGGCTCCTCCTCCACGGGTGCCGCGGGCGGTGCAGCAACCGCGTCCAACTGAGCCTGGAGGTCCTAGTTCTCAAGAGCCAGTGTCTCCAGGTCCTCCGCCATAAGGTCCATCTCCTGCTGGGCACTTGCCAGCTGCTGTTGCAGGTGCTCGTTGTGGTTTGCCCGCTGCTACATAATTATACCTCGTTTGTCCACCTCCTGCGCGAGAGTGTCTCGCTGCTCAGTGATCTCCAACACGCGAGTCGCACTTGCCTCAAGAGCAGCAGTCAACCGCTGAATCTCTCTCTGCTGTGCATCGACCTGTGTCTGCAGGTCGTTCCTCTGCAGCGATACCTGCTCAGCATCCGCCAGCAAGACTCTGCTACGGCTGCTAGACTCCTCATCCAAGTTGAGGAGGTACTCGGAGTAGTGAGATACGCGGTGGTATCCCGCGTGGTACTCCGGGTAGTCGTCACGAGAGACACGTCTCACGCGCCTCTGCCACACCGGATCAGCCTAGTGCCAAATAGGGATCATCTCGAACGAAGTCCCCGAGAGCGCTGCTACGTTGCGCCCACAGAAGTGAGTGAGAGCCCGGTGGGCGACTCTCTTCAGGCCCTCTCTGAGGCTCCCAGCCGTGACAGTGCTCTCCATACCCGCCAAGTCGGGGTGGCGCGGGTGTGGGGAGACACTAAGATGCACCTCTGCAAAAGGCACACCGTGGCGGCGGGTCTCCCGCCCACGGTACGACGGCTGCTCCTCGTAGCCCAAGGCGCGTAGCATTTCCCACAGGAGGGTGGGAAAGCCACGGTGGTGTAGACCGGTGGTATAACGCCACCCGTCATGCTGGAACAGCTCAAACCCTTGCTCGTCCATCTGGAACACAAACCCCAAATAGTGAGTACTCGTTCGCAACGCAGAGGATGCAGGCCAAAATAAAACAATTTGTTGCAATGAGTGATATACAGAGCCTAGCCTGAGTGTTAAAGTGGTAGAATCCTTCACCACTTTGCTGAAAGTGCAACTACAGCCCTAGGGGTGATCCAAGCAAGGAATTACGGATTTTACACAATAAGCTAAAATCTGAAATTTATATTGACCCGATTTCGACGTGCTGACTCGGACGGCCAAAAATGGTATTGTCCGGTAATTCTTAAACCAATTTTTTTTGTTGGTTGTTCAGAGAGTTCGTTCATGATTTCAATAGTGTTTATGTGCATGCTTTTGACTCACGAGTGAGAAGGTACCGATTTTTTTTTATGTGGACGACATTTCTGCTAAAATTTCAGTTTCTTGTTGATGTCTTGATGCTCCTTAATAGTTTTCATTTATGCATATGATTTCGGCCTACCCGTCCTCACCAAATAAAAAAAAAATTCGGCCACAAATAGGACCATACATATAGTCGGTGGCAATCGATCTCTCAAGTCAGTCGTATACTACGTGCTTCTTACGAGAATCGTGGTTAGCGTACCTGCAGAAGATTCATTCCAGAAATATTACATCAAATCAAAAGAAACGAGCCGAAAATAATCCCTTATTATTGTCCTAGGGCAGGACACTGATGTTTTACGCAATCAGCCCGTGTTCACACCATGTTACAGTCCACTGGGCGGGATACATACCTGCGTTGACGATGTCGTAGATGCTGTATTTAAACAAACAACCTCCTACAGCTAGCTTTGCCACCTGGATTATAACTATTAATAACCTATTGGGCACGTCCTCACACGTTCGTTACAGAGTTTTCGGAAACATATCTTTGAATATTGCACTATTCCCGAGATAGCTCTGATACCACGCTGTCACGGACCCGCCTTACCATGGAGACGGCTCCGTTCCAGGATCACCCTCGGGTGGCGACACGCGCTGTGGCGCCCAATAGTACAATACATGACAGAGAAAATAATTGCAACAGGAACATAGGTGGGGAAGCAGAGTTTACATAAATCCGAAGTTATATTACAAACCGGAGTTTTGACAGAAATAACTTGCGGAAGCGAAAAGTTTGACAATTGGTTCACCAATTCGATGGAATAGCTAAGATACAATCGCCCTCTCACGGCGACACACAGGGATTATCCGGCCATAGTAGGTGCCTTGCCCAAGCACCGTACCGGCAAGCAAAGACCTAATCCTCCTCTTCATTTGTGCACAGCTCCCACTCGATGTTCCAACAGTCGGGACGCTGGCCCTCCCAATGGAACCTCCCACCACAGTGGCATTCTTCATCCTGGTCATCTGAAAACCACATAGAGCTACACCCTGAGTAACTAATTTACTCAGCAAGACTGACCCGTCAAAATGGCCAACTACAGCCGACACCTAGACATGCAAAGGCTAGGGATAGGGTTGATATTGCCAGAAAACCCGCCTAGGAGTGGATCCTTGTTTTTCAAGTTTTAGCCTCAAGTTAAGTTGTCATGCGGAATAGTAAATTTAGTTTGCACTAAGCTATAACAATCATGGTTGCGACACAATCTTAAGAATTCCAAATAGCAGTATTAAACCCACACATCATCTTAATGGCTTCCGACACTGTTCCGGAGCAGCGATCAAGTGGTACTCGTTACTGTGAGGGACAGCGACTCGAATCAATTTACATCCTGCAGGAGAAACCTGCTTGCACGACCCATACGCGCTTCCGGGAAGCCGCATGGAGCAACCTTTCGCTCACGGTACCGCAGGGTCTTCCAGGTCCAGACTCCCCCGAGAAGGGTCCCCCATCGCGATGCGCCCCGTGCCGCCATCCGTGGGTGGATTGCTCCCTCCTCTTAGCCCCAGTTCCACCAAAGAAGGGAGAAGGCTATCTTCAGACCAAGCGGTAGTCGTAGCTACGTCGGTTTACTGGGCCCATATCTCCAGCATGCAAACAGTACGTTCAAACTTGATCCCATGGGCCGGACACGAGGCGTAGCCTTAGGGGGACTCGGACGGGGCTACCTCCTTGAAGACAAGCTGTCCTTCCCTTTCCACCTAGTTGCCCGCCCGGTCTTTATTATGATCCCATCCACACTTTCCTTCCTTCAACATCAATCCCTTGTGATAGTATGCTCTATCTACGAGTGGTCTCCATACCACTCGATGAGTGACCGTCCTAATTTAAGCAGGGCGACTACCGTCCTGAGGCTAATAATCAGGAAAGAGGGACCTACTGCACGCTAGGGTTCCAATCAACTCCTATCACTTAATGCACAGACAAACTTGCATCCCTAGCTAGTGATAGAAATAAAAATTTAAAATGGGGATAATGCACCGGGGCTTGCCTTGGGTCTGCTCTTGCTCAGCAACGGCACCTCCGGCTCCTTCTGGGTCCTGCTCCGGTCCCGTCTCCACGTGGTTCACGGCGTGATCTATATGATGCAAAAGGGAATGCTATGAGAGAAGATTCATGGCACTTCCTCAATAAATACGTTAATGTACACTGTTATCGGTGGAATTAAACGGGGTGCGATGAGGCGTTCAATAATATATCTTATTGAGTGGGGCACAGGGTGAGGGCGTTTAGTGTATTTCCTTCATGGACTCCAGTACTTACTCGCGACAACGTCGCACCCAAATACGGTGTGTTTGTGTGTGCCGGGTCAAGTTACGTAAGCGATGTCCAAGACCAGTAGGTGCTAATTAATTAGTATTTTTGTGTGTTGAGCAAAACCATCGCAAGGTACTAAGTACCCGTGAAACAGCCCTAAAGCGGAACCATTTTTATCAACGGGTAAAATTGCACTCGGGGCATAATTTATTAAGTCGACATGATTCTGATCTTCAAATGGGCAGGGGTGATTTATTACAATTAGGTTACACCAAGAGTGATTTAATTGTTAAGTTTCACAATCATGCACCAAGCCAATAATTTCTATTAATTATTATAAGAAAAAAGACATTAAATTAATTTCAGCTAATCTACAGAGAATTTCTTTATGAAACTTTTCCAGGGAGACTAAAACTGAAAATTCTACTTGGTGGCCAATTTTTAATATTTCACCAGCTCTCTGTAATTAATTATAATTTTCTTAGTGTTTTTCCTATTTATTTTAACCCTGGTATAAATATTACCATGCATGCGGCATTAGCATTTTTCTATAACAGTACATAACTAGGGGAACTCAGAGAATTTTAGTTTGCTCAAAAATACCTAATAATGAATTAGTTATAGATTTATAAGTGTTTTCCTTATTTAATTAAATCTTAACAGTACAATTAACAAGCACTGTGCTTTAGCATTTTTTCTTATTAGTACAAGTCCAGACAAGGCTATCAACATTTATTTTGCTACAAAATTCCTATTATTCAATTTACTATGCATTTTACCAGTTTAACCTATTTCTAGAAATGATTCAATCGAAAAAATCCGATTTTTACTTCGTGGGCCGCAATCCCGGCAGCCCACGGCTGGGACTCGCGTCGACTACCTTTGTCATTTTTGTTAGAAATAATCCAGAGCTGCTAAAATCAAACCAAAAATAAGGTAGGCTCCCCATGAAATGCTGAATTTAATAAAAATACTAACTACCAATAGTTCCCACTACAATTTGATTAGGAATTTTATGAACAGAGCTGGTTTTTAACCAGTCTAGCATTTATTTGAGGACTTCATTGATGGATTAAAAATCTGAGAAAATTCCCAAAATTCTAATTGACAATGACTATCAACATATAAATTTTGCAGTGGTGACTTTTACTGACAATTTAGGACTTGCAGTGCAAAGGTCATTCAATTGGGTTTCAATTCAATTTGAAATGCAAAATTTAAATTCAAATTCTTGGTGTGATGATCTTATGCTGTCTAAGTGATACCCTTGGGACCCTAATGACACAAGGAGTGTCACATATTCCTTGAAAAATACTTGTTGGAAGCCCCCCAAAAATATTCCTTGAAAATTCCTGTCGAAGATGGCTCTAGCAGTTTGGCCGGGGTCCAGTGACGGTCTGACCGGGGACGTCTAGCGGTCTGACCGTCCGGGTCCAGGAGGGGTGTATTTTTGTACTTGTGACGTTCTGACCGCCAGGCGTGGTCGGTCTGACCGCCAGCTGCTCCTGGTCTGACCGTGAGCTGTTCTCAGGTTGGAATCTTGGGTCAACCTAGCCATTGGGTTGCTCTCGATCTGACCGCCAGTGAGCTGCGGTCTGACCGCCAGCTGCGCAGGCTTTTGCAACGGCTAGTTTCAGCTGCCTCCTCTATAAATTCTCCTCCCACTCGTGCAAGCTCTCTCTCTCTCTTGGCCCTTGGCATTGCATACATGAGATATTTGAGCTCTCTCCTCACTCACACAAGCTTCCATTGATCCATTGCAAGTGTGTGAGAATCTAGTGCGTGTTGTTGAGTGATTCAAGCTTTGTGGCACTAGTTGTTCATCAAGCGAGCGACGTCAGCTTGTTACTCTTATAGGATGATGCCTCCTAGTCGGCTTGGTGGCGTGGAAACCGTGAGCCCTTCAAGAAGATTGTGAAGGAGGCCCGGTGTTCATGTAAGAGGTCTTGTACTCGTCTCGCCGGAGCGGCAAAGGGTAACTCTAGTGGGACCGAGGATAGGAGAGGTTCAAGGGATTGATTTGCCTTAAGATCAAGTTTTTCTTGTGTGAGCCTTTCTTGTTGGAGAAGTGTACACTTGATAGAGAAGCAAATCAAAGGCTTGAATCCACCTCAACATGGATTAGGGGTGATCGGCAAGTCACCGATACCACTAGATAAAAGTGTGTCTCTCTCCCTTGTTTATTTACTTGTTTTTACATTCCTAGAGATCACAATGATGCATATCACCTAGGCTTTCAAACCTTTAGCTCTCAATATAGGTGTTATTTTTATTTGTGTAGGTTATAAATTGTCAAAAACTGCCTATTCACTCCCGTCTGGTCGGTATCCTAGATCCTACAAGTGGTATCACAGCTGGTACTCCCATTTTAGCAAGGATTTAACCATCCGGGAGTAGAATAATGGCTAGCAACAATGTCAATGTCGTTCACGCTCCATACATTGATGGGTTAGACTTTGATTATTGGAAAACATGCATGAAAATTCATCTTCAAGCTATGGGTGACTCTGTGTGGAATGTTGTGGATGTTGGTTGTGTCGTGCTTAATCCACAAGAGCTCACAACTACAGATCGAGAACAAATAAAAGCCCATATTCAAGCGATGAATGTGCTCATTCGAGCATTGTGCAAAGAAGAATATCATAGGGTGTGCAAACTTACCACAACTTATGAGGTTTGGCAAGCTCTCATTAAGGCTCATGAAGGCACAAGTGTGGTCAAGAGTGCCATGTTATTCATTTGCAAAGGAAAATTTGAGAAATTCAGTTTGCTACCAAATGGAGACTTGAAAACAAGTTTCTCTCGATTGACACATATTGTGAATGAACTCATTGACCTTGAATTCAAGGTTGAAGATGTGGACATTTCTCACAAATTTCTTAGAGCCTTGCCACCAAAGTATGAAACAATTGTCACCATGCTAGTGAGGTTGGATTTGACAAAGATCACTCCCTCACAAGTATTGGGGGAAATTCTTACTCATGACACTTTCAAGCAATCACAGCAAGAGCTTCATGGTGATCAATGTGAAAATAGCAAGAAGAATATTGTATTCAAGGCCAAAGCATCAAAAGTGTATAGTGATGATGAGGGTGAGAGTACCGATGAGGAAGTTGCCTTGGTGGTAAGAAGGTTCAAGAAATTCATGAAGAAGAAAGGAAACCGAAGATCATCAAGCAAAAATCCATTTGCAAACAAGAAATGCTTTGAATGTCGAGACATGGGACATATATCTAGAAATTGCAAGAAAAAGAAAGACGATGAAACGTATAGCTAGGGGAAGAAAAATAACTACAAGAAAGTGTTCAACAAGAAAGATGGCAAAGCCTATTTAGTTGCATGGGATTTGGATGCAAGTTCGGATTCAGAAAACGAGGATAGTGATAATGAGAATAAGTCCTCTAAAGTAGGACTTGCAAGCATTGCTATCAAGGAAGCTCCTTCTCTATTTGACTCACATATGTGCTTCATGGCAAGAGGAGAACCCAAGGTATGTGATGATGATGACACATTCTCTTATGATGATATTGTTGATATGGTGAGTGTGCTTGATGAATCTCTAGACAAGACTAAGAAATTGTATAAAGAATTGAAAAAGAAATATGCTTCACTACATGAGTCTTATGAGGAGCTAATTACCTCTCATGAAAATCTAAAGGAGGCTCATGAAAAGGTTAAGGAAGCTCAAGATACTCATGTTGAAAAACAAGATGCTGGAATTACTTGTGATATGCTTGATTGCGTGTCTAGTACGAATAAAGTTAGTACTTCTAGCATATCAACCTCATGCGATGATTTATTGGCTATACCATTCTCTTCTAAAACTTATTCATATGAAAATATATCAAGTTTATTTGATCCTTTGCTTATTGTTGAAAATGATGAATTGCGTGAAACCATAGACTCTCTTGTTAAAGCTCTTGCGAATTGTTACAAGAGTGAAAATGTTTTAAATAAAATATGGGAGTGTCAAAGATTCACTCTCAAGCATGAGGGACTTGGTTTTATCCCCAAGAAAAATAAAAGTGCTTTTGTTGAGAAGAAAACTGCTTTCATTAATGAAATTGGTTTGTATTGCTTTAAATGCAAAAATATCGAGCATCTTGAAAAGGATTGTACCAGAAGTAAAAATATGATGTTTAGAGATATGGATGTTTCTTATGTTCTTACTAAATCTTCTAATGGTGCTGTTTATGCCAAGTTTGTTGGTAAAAATAAGATGCATGCTCAAAACTCAAAAACTGCCCTGCCAAAAGTTGGTGCAAAGAAGAGAAGTATTGGGGTGCCAAAAGCCTTGGTCACTAACCTCCAAGGACCCAAGCAAGGTTGGGTACCTAAAAGAAACTAATTTTGTTTTATACATGAACTATAAATCCGGAGGACATCATTGGGTGCTTGATAGCGGTTGTTCACAACATATGACCAGAAATGGAAATATGTTCACCTCAATGAATCATGAAGGTTCAGAATTTGACAAAATTACTTTTGGATATAATAGCAAAGGAGAAGTGAAAGGATTGGGAAAAATTGCTATCTCAAATGATTTATCTATCTCAAATGTCTTGCTAGTTGAATCATTAAGTTTCAATTTGTTATCGGTGGCTCAATTGTGTGACTTTGGACTCACTTGTGTTTTCTCCCCTAAAGATGTCACCATTACTAGCATCAAGAACAATGAATTGATTTTCAAAGGATTTCGCTATGGAAATCTCTATCTTGTGGATTTCTCTTCTAAAGATGCAAACTTGAGCACTTGCTTATTTACCAAAGCCTCAAAAGTCATGTTGGAATGAAGCAATTGAACCATCTTATGAAGCATGATCTAGTGATTGGATTGCAAGATGTGGTATTTGAAAAAGATAAATTATGTAGTGCTTGTCAATCCGAAAAACAAGTTGGAAGCTCTCATCTATCAAAAAGTGTTATGTCCACTACAAGACCATTGGAATTACTACATATGGATTTATTCGGACCAACCACATATATAAGCAATGGTGGAAATAGCTATTGTCTTGTTATTGTAGATGATTTCACAAGATATACATGGGTATTCTTTCTACATGACAAATCAAATGTATTCAACATATTCAAGAACTTTGCAAAAAGGGCTGAAAATGAATTTGAGTTCAACATCAAGAAAATTAGAAGTGACAATGGCACCGAGTTCAAGAATTACAAAGTTGATGAATATTGTGAAGAAAAGGGAATTAAATATGAATTTTCAGCAAGTACACTCCAGAACAAAATGGTGTTGTTGAAAGGAAAAGTAGAACCTTGATTGATATGCAAGATCAATGCTTTTGGAATATAATGTTTTGGATAGTTTTTGGCCTGAAGCTATTAATACCGCTTGTCATGCCACAAATAGACTTTATTGCCATCGGTTGTTGAAAAAGACTCCTTATGAGCTGCTAGTGGGAAGAAAGCCAAATATATCATATTTTCGTATATTTGACTGCAAATGCTATATATTGAGAAATGGCTCAAGATTGTCAAAATTCCAAGGAAAATGTGATGAAGGATTCATACTTGGATATTCTTATTCTTCAAATAGCAAAGCTTATCGAGAATTCAATAAAAATTCTGGAATGATGAAAGAATCAAGTGATGTTGAGCTTGATGAGACAAATCGATCTCAAGAAGAGCAAGAAAATTTAGATGATGTGGGAGATGAAGGATTGAGAAGAGCTATGAAAAATATGACCATTCGTGATACTAAACCCAAGGATGAAGAAGATGATGATATAAATACATCAATATTTCAAGTACCATCCTCCATAACTATTCCAAATGATCATGATCAATCAAGCAATAAAGATGGAGATGAAAATGTCACTACTTCATTAGAAGATGAACCATCATCAAGTAATTCTCAAGACATGGCTTCTCAACTTAAGATTAATAATTCTATTGTAAAAGACCATCCAGTTGATCAAATTGTTGGTGGCATAAACAAAGGTGTTTAAACAAGATCAAGACTTGCCTCATTTTGTGAACACTATTCTTTTGTCTCAAATGGAGAACCAACCAAAATAGATGAAGCTCTAAAAGATCCTGATTGGGTAAATGCTATGCATGAAGAGCTAAATAATTTTGCCCGTAATGATGTATGGGAATTAGTAAAGAGACCAAATGATCATAATGTCATTGGAACAAAATGGGTGTTTTGGAACAAGCAAGATGAAAACGGTGTTGTGGAAACAAGGCAAGACTTGTGGCACAAGGCTACACTCAAGTTGAAGGCTAGGATTTTGATGAAACTTTTGCTCCCGTTGCAAGACTTGAAGCCATCAGAATCTTACTTGCATATGTCACTTCTCACAATATCAAATTATATCAAATGGATGTGAAAAGTGCCTTCTTAAATGGAAAAATAAATGAGCTAGTGTTTCTGGAACAACCACCCGTCTTTGAAGACGCAAAGAGGCCAAATCATGTTTCCAAGCTTTCAAAAGCACTATGTGGCCTTAAACAAGCACCACGTGCTTGGTATGAAAGATTGAGGGATTTTCTTGTTTCTAAAGGATTCAAAATTGGAAAGGTGGACACCACCTTATTTACCAAGAAAATCGGAGATGATCTATTCATTTGTCAAATATATGTTGATGACATTATCTTTGGATCAACAAATCAAGATTTTTGTGAGGAATTTTTAAATATGATGTCCAAAGGATTTGAAATGTCCATGATTGGTGAATTGAGTTTCTTTCTTGGTCTTCAAGTGAAACAAATAAAAGATGGGTCTTTCATTTGCCAAACCAAGTATGTAAATGACCTTCTCAAATGATTTGGAATGGAAAATTCTAAACCAATCAAAACACCTATGGCAACAAATGCACATCTTGATCTTGATGAAGAAGAAAAATGGGTTGATCTAAAGTTATTTCGGTTTATGATTGGAAGTCTTCTCTATCTCACCGCATCTAGGCCCGATGTAATGTTTAGTGTTTGTATGTGTGCAAGATATCAAGCATCACCAAAAGAATATCATATGATGGCTGTCAAAAGAATATTGAGATACTTGAAGCAAACAGCAAATTTAGGGCCATGGTATCCAAAAGATGCTCAATTTGTTCTTATTGGATTTTCTGATTCAGATTATGCCGGATGCAAAATTGATAAAATAAAGTACCTCGGGCACGTGTCAATTACTTGGAAGATCATTAGTTTCATGGTCATCAAAGAAGCAAAATTCAGTTGCTCTCTCTAGTGTAGAAGCCGAATACGTTTCAACTAGTAGGTGTTGTGCACAATTATTTTTGAGTAAGCAAACATTATTGGATTATGGAGTAAAATTTGATTTGCATCCCTGTCTTATGTGACAACAAAAGTGGTGTGAAGATTGCTACTAATCCTGTCCAACACAAGAGGACCAAGCATATTGATATTCACCATCATTTTATATGGGATCATGTGAGCAAACGAGACATTGTGATCGAAAGTGTGAAGACGGAAGATCAATTGGCTGATATCTTCACTAAACCTCTTGATGAGACTCGGTTTTGCAAGTTGAGAAGCGAACTCAATGTTATTGATATCTACAATATTGCTTGATGGATTCTTTCTTCGCTTTTCATTTGCTCGTGATTTAACTTGATTTGCTTTTTCTCTTGGATATCACATTTAGGGGGAGCTCTATATCACTTCATATATATTGACTCACTTCTTAAGTGAATAAATAAACTTGAATGCCATAAGAGTTTTAAAAGTGGTTTTGGTTTTATAAAAGGTCTTACTCTCTCACAAAACAAATTTTTTATCTAAATTCAAAAAACAAAAATTTCTGACTCCCTCATACTCCACTTATGGCATCTAGTGAGCTAAGCACATAGAATCATGCATTTTCATATGCAACGATCCACAATGTGTATTTCTGCTCATACATTTCCATGTTGAACAAAATTCCCATTTTTCTCTTCTTATCCAACCGGCACCATGCCGCGGTTCGACCGGGGCCATGCCACGGTCCGACCACCAGGGTCGACCGAGCAGATCGGTTTCCTTCTCTTTGTTGTCTCCATTGCCTTATCTTTTCTTTCTCCATACCCTTTCAGCCACAACACACCAAACTCACAAAACACATCTCCTATCCCCTCTATCCCCTTGAAGGTGACCTCCATAGAAGGGAGGCTGCCCCCATGCTCCCAGTCCGACCGAAGGCCACTCCCGGTCTCACCGAAGGCTCCTCCACCATGTCCTCTCGGTATTGCGTCAATTCCTCCATTTTCTCCATGGATGTCTTAGTTCCTCTCCTAGGGTTTGAAGTTGAGATGAGTATGTTTAATGATGATGCTTGATGTTGGATTTCCTAGGCTTCTTGGGTGATCTTCACGCCTCCATTACCATGCATTCTTAGAAATCTCATATGTGGCTATGGGATATTAAGTTTTCATCTAGGCTTCGTGTGTGGCTAAATTTTTTTGATGGATTGTTGGACATGTCCTTGCTCTCACGCAGTCAATTATCACTTTTTAACTACAATTATCACATGGCATTATGGATCGGTCCAGAATTTATGGGATGAAAGTGCACTTAATTTGTTTGAGACATCTGGGGCCTAGCGGTCTGACCGCCTATAGCCCGCAGTCTGACCGCCAGGGTCGACCAGGCTTGGCTGGCTTGCTTTACTGCACATTGCTTTATACAAGGACTTACTATTATGTGGCATGTGTTCTCATGTTTGTTATACATTGCACAGCTTCCCTCGTGCCGCTAAGGAGGCTGCCAAGAAGTTGATTGGCAAGAAAATGAAGAAAAAGCATCATGTTGATGACTCCGAATCTGATGATGATGGACATGACTCCGATTATGATCAGTCGGAAGACACTGAGGTTGCATCATCTACTGCCGGTGGTTTTCACTCTCAGTCCGTTGACATGGAGGATGCCAGTGACATTGATGAGGATTTTGATCCTATCCCATGTAACCATGCCAAGAAGAAGTGAAAAAGCGATGAGTATATGAGGGCTCGAAATACAAGTGTGTATAATCGGGATGCTGATTCTCCTATTCCTTAGTTCCATGCTAAGGTACAACTTGATGCTTATCTTGGACATCTTGTGGACAATGCTGTCTTTGCTCACAAATGGATTGATTGGAACTATATTGCTCAATTTGACTCCATCCGTCCATTGATTCCTCTTTTTCAATCAATTGGTCTTCATGATTTTATGGAGCATAAGTGTGCTTGGAATGACAACATCATTAGGCAATTCTATACCACTATGGAGTTTTACTAGGACCGAACTACGCTTACATGGATGACTGGCACCCAGCAATACACAACAAGGTTCTATGAATTTGTCGATGCAAACAAAATTGATCCCTCCCATCTGCATATGGCTCATAACATATGGGATGAAGATAACCTCCACCACCTCCTCTAGCGGACGAGTGATCTTTTTGGCAATATGATGCCGAAGGGGGAGTAAAGTTGAAGTGAAGAGAAATGGTGATAATGATAAGATGATTTTGAGCAAGATGGATGGATGGATTGAACCTTGATCTCAAATTCATTGCTATCTCATTCTTTGTTCTTCTCATATGTATCATTTATGGATTTGTTAAAACTATGTCGCTTATCGTTCGCGTTTTGTTTGAACTTAAGTTTGGATTGTGGTTTGCACTTGAATATTTGGTTTGATATTTGGATTGCTCTCTTCATTGAATTTATGGGGCTCGTACTTTATTCTTGTTTTATCATATTTATGCTAACATTTAGGGGTATCCTACACTTGTCGATCATTCATGCTTCACTTCATTGTGTTGTCTTCAATTACCAAAAAGGGAGAGATTGAAGTATCTAGGCCCTAGTTTAAGGGTTTTGGTATTATATTTCAAGGATGATCAATTCATATTTATATATTACAATGAAGATAAAAAAGGCGGCACAAGGCAAAGGTATAAAAATAGGTTTTCTATTTTACCGGTCATAAGGTGATTAGAAGAGAAAATGACCGGGTTGCTAGTATAGTTGTCTAACTATAAAGAGGGGTTGATGCTCTAGTAACTCGATGAATATTTAGTTGCCACTTTGTGAGAAATCATTCATCCAAACTCCTTGTCAAAGTACACCTCGAAATATTCTTTGAAATTCCTATGCAGATTACACCAAATATTCTCTGCATATCATATGGTGTTTACCCCCAACATATTCCTTGAAAAACACTTGTTGGAACACCCCAAAAATATTTCTTGAAAATTCCTATCGAAGATGGCTCTGGCGGTCTAACCGGGGTCCAATGGCGGTCTGACCGTAGCCTGCTGGCGGTCTGACCGGGGATGTCTGGCGGTCTGACCGTCCAGATCCAGGAGGGGTGTATTTTCGTGCTTGTGAGGTCTGACCGCCAGGCGTGGTCAGTCTGACCGCCTGCCACTCGCGGTCTAACCGCCAGCTGCTCCCGGATTGACCACGAGCTGGTCTGTGGTTTGAATCTTTAGTCAACCTAGCCGTTGGGCTACTGGCAGTCTGACCGCCAGCTGCACAATCTTTTGCAACGGCTAGTTTTAGCTACGTCCTCTATAAATACTCCCACTCGTGCAAGCTCTCTCTCTTGGCCCTTGGCATTGCATACCTGAGATATTTGAGCTCTCTCCTCACTCATACAAGCTTCCATTGATCCATTGAAAGTGTGTGAGACTAGTGCGTGTTCTTGAGTGATTCAAGCTTTGTGGCACTAGTTGTTCATCAAGCGAGCGATGTCGGCTTGTTACTCTTGTAGGTTGCTGCCGCCTAGTCAGCTTGGTGGCGTGGAAACCGTGAGCCCTTTAAGAAGATTGTGAAGGAGGCCTGGTGTTCGTGTAAGAGGTCTTGTACTCGCCTCACCGGAGCGGCAAAGGGTAACTCTAGTGAAACCGAGGCTTGTAGAGGTTTAAGGGATTGATTTGGCTTAAGATCAAGTTGCTCTTGTGTGAGCCTTTCTTCTTGGAGAAGTGTACACTTGATAGATAAGCAAGTAAAAGGATTGAATCCACCTCAACGTGGATTAGGGGTGATCGGCAAGTCACTAAGGCCCCGGGATAAAATTGTGTCTCTCTCTCTTGTTTATTTACTTGTTTTTACATTCCTAGAGATGACAATGATGCTTATCACCTAGGCTTGCAAACCTTTAGCTCTCAACATAGGTGTTGTTTTTATTTTCTGGTAGTATTATTATTGTATTATTTCCGCATTTATTTGTGCAGGTTATAAATTGTCAAAAACCACCTATTCACCCCATCTAGTCGGTATCCTAGATCCTACAGGTACTGACGCCTTTTCTTTACTTATGTGTAACCTATGGCAGTAGCGGCCAGTGGACAACTACTAAATTTATGAATAAGTAGTGACAAAGGCTCAGTGGCGATTTGATTGTCCGCCACTGAGTCTCCTTTTAGTCCGCTACTACAAAGCTTAATCGTAGTAGTGTAGGTACAGGGTTCGATTTAGCCAAGTGAGTAGATTTATTTGTATGAAAAATTTAGAAGCCATTCAAGTGTCACCACATGGTTAATTCTTAATAATAGTTTCACGTGAGTTTCATAGTTTCAAGGTGAACAGGTACGCTGTGGAAGCAGGAATAACATGTACGGTGTCGCGGTTGTTTCAGGATCGAGAAGTATCTAACAGGCTACACAACAGTTGATTGGGAAGGCCTAGCCAGGATTCGATTGCCAACTAGATGGGCTAAGCAAGCTAAACTAGCCTCTGATTCGATTGTTTTCAAAATGAAAATCATGAAGTTTGCAACGCCCATAGAGTAGACCTGCTATGTGCAAGGAAACAAATGTCAAAATAGTGGGAACAAATAAGGTTGCCCTAAATGATCCTTGTTCAAGTTCAGTAGTTGATTCATATATCAACCGAGCATGACAACTAGACAGGAAATGATCCTTTAAAGGACCTTTATTTAATAACAGATACACTTCTGACTCCAACCTCTTCGTAGAAGAGGGATCGGTCCATAGTTATTACAAGACGTGGCCAAAGCTATAAAAACAACCCATTATTACATACATAATATAGGACACGAGAACTAGTTCCAACTTATTAACCAATCCCAAAAATAAGAGACCATTCTTGGGACAGGAAAACAAGAATAGCCATCGTCTCTATAGTGCGACAAGCATTATTCAACTAATCACTCCGTTGTAAAAGCATCCATTGTCGGAGCCTGTAGATGCTCCGGAATAAGACCTGCAAAAAAGTTTTAGGTGGGCAATTATCAAACGCAACATCATCATTCCTTGTGATCGGTATTAGCCAACAAAGCGCTGAAGGCCCGGATAACAAATTTAAAGATGAATTTAGACTTACCCACCTAGTGCCGAAAAGGATCCGTGACAGGCCACTCGATCGTCAAGATTTTATCATTTGTCACACCATGGTCAGTAAGGTATCCGGTGACTCTCTGTAGAGCAAAGGGCACGTCATCAGTATCATTATTGCATTGATTTTTCTCGAAGATCATCCAGATTTTTCATAGGTTCAATGCGCGCGCATAATGCATGGTAAGGTTATGCAAAAGGATCCCAAAACAAGAAATATGCGGGCACCTGTTTCAGTGAATCCGGTCCAACAATGACGGCTCCCGTGGAATGTGGATTTGTTATATCCACGTTTTCTTCCAAGAAAGCTTCCTGCAAAATTAGTGTCATCAGAAGGATAATATGTACCAGCGAATCTGTAACAAGACAAGACAAAAACAATAATCGTGGATCATTACATCGATGGGCTGTGTGAATGGTTCTACTTTAACACCAGTGCTCTCCCACTTCTTGAATCTATCCTGTGAGAGAGAAACATATATATGTTTTGTTATAAGCTGAAGGTTTGTCAGGTGAATACGTACATATGCATGTTTATGGGAAAATTGTCCAACCTGGTATGGCATAGATCGCAGACTTTTGTCAGCGAAAAAGAGCTTGACATCAGTTCTTTCATGGGCTCCAAAACCATACTCGATAAGTGAACGAACCGGACTGCATTAAAAATGTAGTCTGGTGAGACAAACAACTTACGTATATGCATGCACGTAAATATGAGGAGGCAGAATGAATTATTGGCACTAGCTCGGACCTGATCCCCTCCGTGTAGGCGAACAGGAACACGGTCTCCAATACAATAGAGCATAACATCCGCATCAGCTCATCCCCATCTCCTCAATATCAAAAATACATCTCTATACATGAGCTGGCATGGATATGGATACTATCTTAGTGGCAATAACTAAGTGCACCATACCATCACATGGTACAAATCACAATAATTGAAGCGGAAACACAGGTAGCAAGCCGCCCGGTCGGAGTAATGTTTGTTCACTTGCGCTCAGAGCAATATTAAAATATCAGCTCGTCCTATATAATAATTGACTTTTAGCTAGCTGTTCAACTAATCTCTGAGCTCACTCACATCTTTCACTCGTGCATGATGAAACACCAACGTGGAAGCACAGAATACGTGTAGAAGGCTAGAAAAAAAAATTTGGTACAAAAACATATCGCAGGTCACCGATAAACATGAAATTTTGGAAATATCGGTAATTTCAGTAAATAAAATACATTATTTGAAAATATTTTCATGTAGTAGTTACATATAGTAGTTTTTGTTAAATAAATATAGTTAATGATAAAATTTTGTTGATAAAAAGCATGTTGGACCTCACTGATAAATGCGATATTTCGATGAAATTTCACAAAAAATTTTTTCCTAGGTTGCAGGGGCTCATCCACCTTGGTTTTGGGGATTAGCTGGGCAACTGCTGAAGAACACATGATCAAGCAATTTTTTCATCTCTCTCCTCCATCTCAGCTCCTCGGATGATGAGGCGGGCGTTTCACGCTTCCTAATACTTGCTATTACACTTATAGTAAAAAATGAAGCAAGTCCATCCATCAGGTATCTCTCAAAGTAATTTAAGTCCACCACTTTTTTCCTCTGATTTCCTATTTTTTATGTGCATAAATAAACCAAATAGTGAAGTGTATAGCCCACCTTTTATGCCAATCAGTGATGGGAAGCCCACCACTCTGTGCCACCGACGTCCTCGCCATCGCAAGGACATCCATGAAGCCACCGTCCCGGACGCCGTCATTGTTGCCACCTCGATGCCGGCGCCATGTCCCGCATAGGCAATCCACTCGACCTACACCTAGAGATTCTAGAGAATCTATCAATGGTAACCAGAGCCGGTCTATGGAGTAGATCGAGATTAGGAAAGGAAACAGAAAACAGAAAGCATTCGATTTCGGTCGAAAAAGAATGGAAAGCACACCCTAACCCTAGCAAAGAAATAATAGGGCTGCAGTGGAGCTGGTCTCACCTTGAGCCCATGTCGGCGTCACCACTGCTGCCGGCACCCTTGTCGCCATGCAGGATGAAAGATCGAGCCAGGCCACGGCAGTGCTCTATCATGGCGGACCCATGGGCTAGTGCACACCATCGCAGGTCCACTCGATGGCGGCACGCTTACTCTCGGGCGAGCGCGCACTCCGGTGAGGAGACCGGTGGCAGCGCCATCGCTCCCCTCTGGCGGCCCCTGGCCACCGCCACTCGTCTCGCACGTTTTGGGAACGGTTCAGGGTGGCGATGGAGGAAAGAAGAGGAGAGGGGGAGACGAAAGCGGCGACCTTGCGCTGGCGGAGCCCGTTGCCGTGGGAGAGCCACTCCACCAGCACCGACGCGGTGCAAGAGCAGTTGGGGAGGGCGAGAGTATCTTGGGTTCCAAGGGCCGGCCAGGCCGGCCAATGGGTTTTGTTCAGCCAAAAGAATCGGCCAGTCATCGGATCGAGATCCGTGGCAATGAACGGCCGAGAGTGGCCTAGGCTTCGCTAGGCCACTTTGGTCCAAGAACGGATGAGGCGTCGGGCAAGTTTTTTGGCCCGGTGGTTGACTGCTAGGCCGCAGGCCCATGCATAGTGTGGCCCTGAGGGAGCAGGGCAAAGGGTCGTGTTTTGGGACTGTTCCAGGACAAATGACAGTGACATTTTGCAAAAAAAAAATTCTATTTTTAGGAGCACCTTTTGATGAATTTTGCATTGTTTGATCTCTATTCAAATTTGAGCCAACGAGATGATTTGTCTAGAGATTAATAAAGATTACTATAGTGATGTTGCTTCCGAAAATAGAATTATCTTAAAGTTTCAGATGTGAAAGTTTAATTGTCGCTCTTTAATTTAATTGGAAGCAATGGAAAATTAAAATTTAAGAGCATGCTAAAAAGATTACTTTGAATAGAAAAAGTACAAAGTGATGCCTCTGAAAATGATTTTCAGAATACATAAAGTTTCCACTATAAAGTAAAAGTTTTACTCTCCAATTTAATTAGAGGAGTAGAAAGACATTTGTTTAAAGTTCATTATGGTATTGTTATTCTCTGACCAACGTTGTGCAATACCATAATTTTATGAGTTTTAGTTTAAAATTTGAAAGCTCTGATAAATTTTGTATCAAGCTGACCAATTTTCAATAAAGATTAAGAAATGCTTTTTCTTGTTCCTGCTCCTATAATGATGTTTATCATTTAATTAAATTGGAACCAATGGGAAGATTTAATTCAAATCATTTTGAGAAAGTTTCCCTTGTGGGTTACGCCCCCGTTAAAGTAGCAATCAGTTTCGGCTATGACAAGTCTATGATAAAGTTATATCTCAATTTGAACCTGTGGGAAAATTTGTTCAGAGAATAGAGAATAATTTAGAAATACTTTTGGAAAGTATTGATTCTAAGTAAAGAGTTTATGATGTTGTTATTTTCTGACCAACGTTGACGATGACAACATTATAAGATGATGCATTGATTCTGTTTCTGCCCAACGTTGATTTAGAATTGTTGTACAAGGATGATGTTTTTATCTAACCAATGGTAATTTATAATATAAAAGAAAGATTTAAAAGTTCAATGTGCATACCTTTAATAAGCAGACCAATGTAGGGTTATTTTTATGCTCATTATTGTTGATTATTGTCTATTTTTTCTCAGACTAAAGGTTTTGCATGTGTTCATTCGTGAAGGCAAAAGACTGGGTATTTGCAACCCGAAAGAATCAATGAGAAATGTCTTGAGAGTCTTGAGAAAGGGATATATCATTGAGAGTCTTGAGAAATATCTTTCATGTACTCTCTATGAAGAAGGTTTATTTTCATTTTCAATCATCATGATTAGAGATATAACAAGCAACATGCACATTTATTTTGACCAATGTCAGCTTAAGCATCTGTTGGAAAGAATAATTAGATTTATTTCTGAATTTGATGATTGAATTTGCAATCAAAAGAGCCAGTTCTAGCATTCATATCCCTTCCAGGGAATTACCTGCATGGCAGAATTATGATAATACCAACATGACGGGAAAAGTCTGAGAACATACCTGCATGGCGGGGGTAAAGGTTGCATAATATTTATGTGAGAGTTATCATGTATGAGGAGAAAGATTTGATGACTCATGTGCTTTTAATGATGTCCCACTGTGGGAGAAAAGTATGCAATAGCTCTTATGCTATCGTAGTATCGGCCGTGCACTTTTGTGTGTCATAATAATTAAGCACTCAATGAGTCTAAAAAGAATTAAAGGTTACAGACAAACCAAATGATATGCAAGTGTCATTTGCAAAAGTACTATTCACAAATAACTCTGTTGAATTTTTGAAATGAAAAGAGGAAAAAGTACTGCCATATGAGTTAATAGATAACTTCATTTCACATGTAGTAATCAAGTGAACGAAGTACATAATCCAAGTTTCCCCAATTCTTCATAAGAGTTTTGAATAGTTTTTGAAATTGTGCTAGAGAAGTTCTTGGTACATTTCGAGGGGGAGAAAAAACTGTCGGATAAATTTGAGACAAATTGATGAAACTCTCCCACACTTCAGATAATGTGATGCATGTTATGCATCTAAAGTGATCTATAAATGTGATCATCGGGGGAGTATGACGGTCATGATAATGATATCCCTAAAGTAAAGAAATAGCTACATTCCTGGATCTTTTACAGTTCTGATTGGAAGATAGCAATGAGACCACTATGTTGGTCACCGAGATAAAGCATACATTACCTTTAAAGAAGATTAGATGATCTGGGGGAATTATTTTATTGGCTATCCAGATAAAGCAAAAGATTTTACAAGAGAAATAAGGGGGGGCATGGTGAACCTTGAGGAGAATCAGGTGTATGTGCTTGCTTCAATGATTCAAGGAGCCATTTTTCTCACTACCTGTTCTTGCTGCACTGGCAATTCTTGAAGTTGCAGTGCTAACACCTGTTGTGATTCTATCTATGACAACAAATGATTGAAGATATAGAATCCATCCTTCAGAAGCCGATAGAACCCATTGTCGTACATGAGAAGGATTTGCAACAGCCCCATATAAAAGATGTGCTAGAGGATAAGGCCCCTATAAGGTCTCAAAGAATCAAAAGATCAGTCTTCCCCATGATTATAAAGTTTATATGGCTGGAGGCCATGAAAGATGAAATGAATTTGATGAATCCCGATGATGTTTGGGACTCATAATTAATTTCCAATGGGGCCAAAATAATATGTTGTAAAGGGTATACAAGGCCAATGTGACTCCATGGAAATATGTAAAGGTTTAAAGCGCGACTTAAATCGAAAGCCACAAGGAACACATGCAATACGCGTGCCGTGTAGCAGGCCTAGTTCTAGAATGCATTAAATAAATGGCATGGGCCACGACATTGGTCGCTCGGTCGTACGCGGCATGTGACTACTAGGTAGCTTTTGTCCGTCAACCATATTTCACTTAAATAAAGGTAATTTTTAGTGTTGGATGCACATAATCTTATATACAGGAAAAAAAAATCCTGAACCGTTATTTTGAGCATGAAAAAACATACTTACGTTATTACGCACTATGATTGTGGATAGAAACTTTTGACCAAGTGGTTCAATACAAGATATATAGAAGTGCGCGGGGGCGGCAATGTCCGGTGACCCATGTCCACCCACATGGAGGCGAGTGATCAAGTAAAAGACGGGTAGCATTGGGCACGAGCATACACTGCCACAGATTTGGATTTTAATGAAGCGAGTTTAGTGACAGCTAAAAAGACCATGTCACTAGATCATTTATAGTGACGGGTGTTTAAAACTGCGTCTCTGCTATTTGTCTCAAGAGCACTAATAGCGATGGTTGTATAGAGCAAAAGATTTAGTGACTGGTAGCAAAAAGCCATGCGTATAGCTTTACGTTTTAGTGATGGATTTTAGTACTAGTGACAACTTTTGAAAATCCATCCCTAAAACCTAAATATTTAGTAAAACCTAAATGTTCCTTTGGTAATATTGATTGTTCTTTTTCTTACTTAATTACTTAAACAAGTTAAAAAAACTCGATTGAGTACTCATTAGAGCGATCTCCTATTACTTATAGCAATTCAGGTAGTACTTAGTTGCGTTAGTCGCGCTTTGGTACTGAAACCCTTTCACCATAAGATCTTGAAGATAAAATAGAAGACGCATTGATCTGCCTTAGCATATTTAGCCGTAATTTGTAACCACATAACAATCATAATCGACCAATCGATACATGACCTCTCGTGCTTTGGTTCTGGGTTTAGTGTAGTGACAGTCTATTATGTAGTACGAATTGTATGGCTGTCATGCTGCAGCGTTAGACCAAAAAACATATTACCGTGTCAAAATATGAGGAATCGATCTGTAAAAATCCAAAACCAGCGTTTATCAAGGTTAAGGAGAAGTGGGACATTATTATTAGCCCCCTGTCCCGATTGTTTAATGTGTAAATTAAGGAATTGAGACAAATAAGAATAAAAAACATCAAAAACCTTTCATCAAAAAGATTAAAGTTTCATTCAATAATAGTGTATAGGAATACAAAAATAAACTAAGTATAAAAGTGATGTAGCTGATTTATGTTCCATGAATTTAGTACGTCATCGCTGTCTTTATACATTAGTCGATAAGCCTCTGGCCGAGTGACTGCTTGGACCACAAATGGTCCTTTCTATTTAGGGGATAACTTGTGCTGATTCTTTTCTTATTGCACTCGGCGTAGTACTCAGTCTCCAACATGGAACTGACGACTTCGAACGTTCTTGTCGTAATAATGTCGTAAGCCCTGCTAGTATATTGCCGACCAAAACAAAGCGATATCACGCATCTCTTCTGCCGCAATCAACTCGATTTCTCGGTTATCTTCAGAAAGCTTCTCGTCATACCCCTTGACTAGTGTTGAAATGAGGTTTACCTCGGTCAGCAGCATAGCCTCAGAGCCATAAACCAACGAGAAAGGAGACTGGCCAGTAGCTCGACTGACATTAGTGCGCAAACCCCAGAGGACCGAAGGAAGCTCTCGAACCCACCGACCGGCATAAGGCTTGAGTCTGTCAAAAATCCGGGGCTTCAACCCCTGAAGAATCATACCGTTGGCCCGTTCGACCTGCCCGTTGCTTCGAGGATGGGCCTCCGAAGCAAAGTGGATTTTTATTCCCATCTCATTGGCATAGTCACAGAATTCCTCAGATATATTGAGTACCATTGTCAGTGATGATATCGTGAGGAACTCCAAACCGACTGAAGACCTCTCTGACAAACTCAATTGCTTTCATCGAAGTTATCTTTCTGATCGGCTTTGGTTCAATCCACTTGGTGAACTTGTCAATGGCAACAAACAAATGAGTAAACCCGTCTAGCACTTCGATGATATCCAGCCCCCAAATTGCAAAGGGCTAAGTCATAGGTATCATCTAAAGTTGTTGCAAAGGCACGTGTGTCTACTGGGTGAAAAATTAACAACATTCACGCTTCCGAACGACCTGGTGTGCATCTTCGACCGCCGTGGGCCAATAGAACCCTTGCTGGAAAGCCTTGCCGACCAAAGTCTTGGAAGCTGCATGGTTACCGCATGCTCTTGCATGGATTTCGTCCATCAACTCTTTGCCTTCTGGAATTGAGATGCATCGCATCAAGATATTCGATCCTCCTCTTGATAGAGCAGGTAATCCACCATTAAATATCCCCGAGATCGAGCCTTTAGCCTCTGTTGCTCATTAGAATCCGCAAGCAGCGTACCCTTAACCAAGAATTGAATAATCGGGTCATGCCAGTCGGTCTCCATGTCGACCGAGGAGAAATAGTGGGAGAATCCAAGGTGTGTAAGAAAACACCGGGTGGGACTTCATACTCCGTAGCATTATTAGATGCGTGAAACTTCATCTGGAGGGCATATCAAAGTTTCTCTCCGGTTAGAGAAATAAGTACGATTCCTGCCTCTGCACCCGGCAATTGGAGTGAGCCATCAAAGTATATTTTCTAGTATTCAATATTTTGTGGTG
The DNA here is from genome assembly GCA_030378355.1 of Eleusine indica. Lineage (NCBI taxonomy): Eukaryota > Viridiplantae > Streptophyta > Magnoliopsida > Poales > Poaceae > Eleusine > Eleusine indica. Next base: position 57,849,255 of record CM059494.1, read on the forward strand.
CCGGTGGCATTTAAATCTCTGTCCACTCGGAAACAAAGTCAGCCAGTGCCTATCCTTTAATCGCCGAGCGAGGTACGAATGTGATGGTGTATTGACCGAGTTTGACCGTCCACTTGGCAATCTTGCCAACCGCCTCGCGGTTATGAAGAACCTCTCCGAGCGCAAAAGTGGTATGAACTTTGATCGGATAAGCTTGGAAATAGCAGCTTTAAGATCTAGTGATATCGGGTCTTTGAGGTGTTAAGAATCTCACTCACGAAATACACCGGGTGTCGTACTTTTTGTACATGTCCCTCTTCTTCTCGGTCGACTGTTAAAACGGCACTCACAACTTGGGTTGTGGCCGAAACATAAAGCTGAAGCTTCTCTTGTGGCTCCGGAGGCACTAAGACTAGAATGTTGTCGAGGTAGACTTTCAACTCATCCAAAGCCAACTACGCCTCTTCTGTCCAGACAAAATTGTCGTGCTTTTTGAGTAACTTGAAGAACGGCAGACCCCTGACCCCCAGTCGGAAGATAAAGCAACTCAAAGGTGCCATGCACCCGGTCAGCTTCTGAACATCTCTTTGGGAATTAGGAGGTCCCATATCAAGGATTGCCTTGATTTTTTTCGGGTTAGCCTCTATACCTTGTTTTGAAATGATGTAACTGAGTAGCTTTCTCGAAGGAACCCCGAAGACACACTTCTTTGGGTTCAACTTCATCGAGTATCGCCTCAAGTTGTTAAACATCTCTGCCAGGTCAGAGAGAAGTTCTCCAACATTCTGAGTCTTTACTATGATATCATCAACATATGCTTCTGTATTCCGACCGATCTGATTTTTGAGGCAGCGTTGAATGCCACGTTGGTAAATCGCACCAGCATTCTCCAGACCGAACAACATGATTATATAGCAGTAGGCGCCAAAGGGAGTTATAAAGGAAGTCTTGATTTGATCCTTGACCTTTAGTGGGATCTGGTGATAGCCTGAATAGGCATCCAGAAAGCTCAAGAGCTCACACCCGGCTGTTGAGTCTACAATCTGATCAATGCGCGGTGGAGCGAAAGGGTCCTTAGGGCAGACCTTGTTCATCGGTATAATCAACGCAGATACGCCACTCTTTATTCTTCTTTGGTACAAGGACTGGATTAGCCAGCCAATCTGGATGATACACTTCCTTTATAAAGTTAGCATCTAAAAGCCTAACTATCTCCTTCTTCATGGCGTCCTTGTGATCTTGAGCAAATCTTCATAGTCGTTGCTTGACGGGTGTAGCCCCAGGAGGCAACCTTAATGCGTGCTCAATCTTCTCCCTAGGAACTCCTGGCATGTCAGAAGTTTTTCATGCAAAGATGTCCCTATTTTCTTGGAGGAAAAGAGTGAGCACGAGTTCCTATTTCTCTTCTAGATTGGCCCCCGCATAAGTAACCTTAGCAGGGTCTTCAGGATCAAGCGGAATTTCCCTGGTCGGCACGTCATCCATTTGGATCTTCTCCTTACTTGGCTTCTTTGCGAGGATCTCCACGTCAGTCTTCACCTCTTTACTGACTGCCTTCTGGATCTCCAGCCGGTCGGACAACATCAACTGTCGGTCGGCCAACTCACAACTCTGTACATTGCAATCAAAAGAATTCTGAAGATCAGAGTGGAGGGAGATGATTCCTTTGGTGCCTGGAATCTTCAAGGTAAGGTAAGGATAGTGCGGGACTGCCATGAATTTCACCATTGCTGGTCTGCCAATGATAGCATGGTAGGCAGACTCGAAGTTGGCTACTTGGAAGATAATATGCTCGGTCCTGAAGTTCTCTCGGGTACCGAATATGACAGGCAGAGTGATCTGCCCTATTGGCACCGAGGTCTTGCCTGGCATAATCTCGTGAAAGGGAGAGGTGCTCGGTTTGAGGTCATCGTTTGTCAGGCCTAACTCTTTGAGGGTCTTGGTGAAGATCAGGTCAAGGCTGCTTCCTCTGTCAATGAGTACTTTGTTCAACTTGACCTCCTTCATGGTTGCCGCGAGTACAAGTGGGTAACGGCTCGGCTTCGGCAGGTGCTTGGGGTGATCCGAGATCAAAAGTGACCAGAACTCATACCACTTCATGTACTCGGGTGCGGCTGGTTCCACGGAAGTGATCTCTCATAGTTCTAGCTTGTGTCTGCGTTTGGACGTGTAGGCGTTGAGCCCTTCGAAGATGAAGTTGACTTCCTTCCGGGGCTCCTGAAACTCTCCTTCCTCGTCCTTATCGCCATCATCACTGGCTTTGTCCTTGCCATTTCGCCTTGGTGGATCTTTGGCCACTTTCAGCGCGGCAGTCGCGAAGCCCTTCCGACGGTAACAATCCTTTGCTTTGTGGTTTCCCTTTGGGTGCCATAGGCATGGGCCACTCAGCAGGTCATTCATGGTCTGCTGGTTCATTCGAGGATTATTCTTGAATCGGTCTATTGTAGCGACCATGTTGTCATTCTTCCTTTTCTTGTCCTTCTTGGAGGACTCTTGCTTGTCCGAGCGCTTCTCCTTGCCTTTGCTACGGACGTCGTATAAAGCCGACTCACTCGATACGAACTTGTCAGTGATCTCGAAGCACTCCCTAGCACTCAACTTGAGGTCATAATTCCTCCGACCGATCTCCCAAACCATTTCATCACTCTACATGCCTCCTTGGAAGGCCGAAATGATCTGCTGATCTAGAACATTGGGGATCTCAGTCTTCTTGGCGTAGAATTACTTGATGTAATCGCGGAGTGATTCGTCAGACTTCTGCTTGATCCGGATGAGGTCGAAGTGGTTGCCCGGCCGGTTACAAGTAGCTTGAAAACTCTTGATGAGCTTTCTATTGAGATTCCCCCAAGAGATGAACGACTTTTCTAGGAAAGATGTGCGCCAAATCCAGACGGCCGACTCAAGGCAGACCGGCAGATAATTAGCCATTACAAAGGTATCTCCCCCAGCCGACCGAATAGCCGTGCTATATAGCTGAAGCCACTCTCGGGGGTTGGTCTGACCATCATATTATTCAATGGGAATCGGCTTAAATCCTTTCGGCCACCGAACTATGCGAAGTTCAGGTACGTAAGCCTTAATCCCATCAAATTCTTCATCACTTGGTGTGGTTGACCTTCTACGTCGGTCAGGAGATAGAGATGAGCGGCGATTATGGTGAGGGCTAGCATCATCATCATGACGACGACATCGATTGTATTCATCATGATTAGCGCGCCGGTCTCGATTGTCACGTCGACGTCAGTCATCGTGGTTATTTCTTGGAGGGGGATCACGTTGGTCTTCCCATCGGTCATCCCGCCGGTTATCTCTTGGAGACGGGTCGTGTTGGTCTTCCTGTCGGTCATCCCGCAGGTTGTCTGTCCTCTGATCGCGGTACTCTTCCTTGTGGCGTCGGTCGTCCTGAATCCGCTCTTCAAAATGTGAGTTGATAGTATCCTGACCGTCAAAGATGCTGAGGGAGTTCCTCCAATTGCCACGCCTTTGCTGACCGCCTGATGTTGCGTGACTAGAACTTGCCACTGACTGTGGCTCGTCCCTGACTGCCTCTTGGACAGCGGCGGCTTTGAGCATGGCCACCGCCTTATGCATCGTAGGGGTCTGATATGCCATGTCAGTCAGCAAGCTGTCAGGCAATGTCTTTGCCCTAGTGATGTTATTCTGCGGGGTGTCGTAGACCTTGATGCCATCTACCTCGATCGCTACTTGCCTGAGATCTAGCCTTCGTGCGAGGCGAGATCCACACGATCCTCTCGCTCGGCGACAATGTCCCGCTGATAAGTTGTTGTCTTGGGGGTTTTCTTCCCTGTGGCCGTCTTCAGCGCGGCCATCTTCTTCGTGACCATCTCTGCCATGGTCACCTTCCTCATCATTGTTACCGGACAGATTCTCATCTATCTTGACCATGTTTATGGTCAAAGGATATAAGCAAGCAGATCCATCTAAGTCCTCATCAAAGGAACGGACCAACTTTGAGTCATACCCTATGGGTAGGTCTGTGTCACCGAATCCGAGTGGAAACAATGCTGGAGTCAGATCTGTCGAACTCGGTGATCACGCCATAGAACCGGCTGCGGCCGAGTCGGATCAGTAATCTTCTAGACCTAGCTCTCTGTTGGTGTCGACGGCGAAGTCGAGCGATCCAAAGGAGATCTTGAAGTCCGTCAAGTACTAGATGTTGGGAATTTCGGCAATCGTAGTCGACGGAGAATCCCGGCGAGCCTTGTCCCCTACCTGGCGTGCCAACTGTTGAGACTTAATCTCGGCAATATACTTATAGGCCTATGTCAGGACTAAAAACTATGATGATAACACAAGACGTCGAATTAGACAGGTTCAGGCCTTCTGGACGAGAGTAAGAACCCTACGTCCTGTATTCTGTGGTTTGTATTACGATGTGAATTAGTGCCCCCGATGGGGAGGTCCCTGCCGTCTTACAAATCCGGTCGGCAGGAGGATACATGAAGAGTCCTACTCATAGTCTACAAGGATTTACTAGAAACTCTATCTCTAAATTGCCTTGTGCTCCAAGCCGACCCGGTCGGTTTTATTATGGTGGGCCGCCCGATTGTCTATCGACTTTAGCCTAGCTATGAATACCCGAAAGGTATATATTCCACACAAGTGGGCCTTAGTGCCAAAACCACCGTCAAAACCGTCCTAGAGGGTAAAATAAACCATATTACAAACTTGGAGGGAGAATAAACGGTTCATAGTTTAGGAGGTTACATGGACCTAGAGGATAGTATATGAGAATAAAGTAGACTTTTTCCATAATAAGAACACAATTGATTGCTCTAAATAAACAAAAATAGGCTGAATCAGTTCAAAATCTGCTACTTAGGGTGGTTTTTGCTATAAACCTCAGTAGATGTGTAGTTATTTGCTACAAAATGATTTATGAAAAACAATTTTGAACTCCAACTGACATGAGTGGTTTACATGCTCTAAATAGTTGCATTAATGCGTACGGTGTCACATGCATGCGTACTAATCAAGATCGAGGATTTGAGGTAGTAAACCGAATTCAAAGTGTTATATTAATGACCGGAAATCTACTGCTCATTGCTGCCATGGATGAGGTAGATTGCGGGTGTTGCGTGGTCGCTGACTGCCGGTCGTAGCTTGCGTGGTCACCTACACTACCGGAATCCATGAGTTTGTCGTGTGCGGCACACGACAAAGACCCGATTACACACGGCAAACGTTTTTACCGTGCGCAGCCCACAGCAAAGGCCTGACGGCGACAGGGCCCGACGGCAAAGCCGTCTTTGCCGTGTGCCCCTTGTCGGGCACACGGCAAAGCACTTTGCCGTGTGTCACCGCTAGCACATGGCAATGATTGTCGCTTTGCTGTGTGTCTTCCCTGGAACACACGGCAAATACTTATACTTTGTGGTGTGCCTTCCTCAAGACACATGGCAAACATGAGTTTACAAAAAAAAAATAATTAGCTCTATTTGATTATTTCTTGTTCCATCATTTTGTAAATACAAAAATGTTCCACTATTAACATCTATATATAATGTGAAACTTATTTGACATCCTACATAAAAGATTACAAAAGCTTTGAAGCTTAAGATGAACACAGCGGTAGACTGGTTGGTACTGCTTCAGACTTGAGCAATGATGGTGAAAATTGAGTGCAATACTAGTAGCAAAGAAGATATAGTTCGGTGAGAAGAGGACTTTCTGTGAGAGACTAGAGTGTGTAGATACCATATGAATACAATAGAATCATAAAATAAATTATGCTCCACTAGAATGCCAACCAAGACAGAACCACTCACAAGATTGTGAAGCAAATCCGGTTGCTACTCAAATAAAATCACCACTGGACGATCACCAAAAACATAGTATTCTAACATCTACATTCGCAGCAAATCAAGGGAAAATGAAGTACCTTGATCTGCTTCCCGGTGGGCTTGGCCACCTGTGACGCGAAGCCCCTGGAGCCCTGCATCAGAACGAACATGTCAGTACCTCACCAGGCAATAAAATCACAAAAAGCAATTCAGACGAAATCCACACATGACATGCATCACCAACGCAGAGTAAGCCTAAGATTCGAACGCAAGCCTCGCAAGGCGAATCGAAATCGATAGAAATGGGCGTGGAAGGGGAGTGGGGAGAGAATAAGAGGAGACCTGTGCGGCAGCCACAGGCTCAGAAGCTGCAAGGCTAGTGCGGAGGAGGGAGAGGCCGGATCTGAGCTGTCGCACCGCTGCCATCCCGGTTCGTTTGGCTCGTTGTTCCGTGGCGGAGCAGACCATGCGGTAGGCGGAGGACGAGCAGAGCAAGCACGCGGTGGTCATGGCCCTCGCCACCGCGGCGGCGGTCGAGGCCGTGGTCGCCGCCGCGCACGCTGTCGTCGAGGTGGTCCGTCTCACCGGTAGCCAGAGCTAGCCGCCGCCGCCGTCCGTGCACGAGCGGGCCACCGTCATGATCCAGTCGATGTACCACGGCCTCCTCCTCCTCCTTCAGCCGGGGGCGTGGGGAGCGTGGGGCGCAGGCATCGGCGGCAGAGCGTAGGGGAGCTGAGCTAGGGTGGGGCGTGGGTGGTGGGTGATTTGGGGGTGAGAGCAGCGAGAGAGAGAGAGAGTTTGAGTGAATGAGAGGGGCGGAAACGGTTAAGTCTAAATGTGCTCAGATACAGGACACACGGCAAAGAGGTCTTTTCACCGTGAGCCACGCTGACACACGGTAAATATAATTTAAATGTTTTATTTTTATGAACTTAACACCTTCTATTTGATCAACATAGTGTTCGAATTTTTTTTACACCAAGAGAGGGTCTCAATCACATGGATATAAAATTGGTAAACACAATTTTTTATTATTTCATATACATATAGGTGATATTCAATTGAAATTCAATTCATAAACATTAAAATGATATATATACTTGCAGTTAATAGATTAAAAATATGAAACTAAACCAAAAAAAAGAAACCTTAAGATGAAGCATAATGTGTTGTCTATTGCTTTATGGAGAAAGAGTTATAATGAAATTCTAATTCGAATGTGATTGCATCTCGAATCTAACCACATCTCTCTCTTTTCCCTATTGATCTTCTTCCAGATACTTTCAAGTTATAAGCACTATACGTGAGAAAATATGCAAAACCATCTCAACTATTTACCGTAGACTCCGTGTAGGTTAAAATGATATACCGACCAATCTCAATAATTTTATACTTTATTTGAATTTAATAAAATTTAAATAATATTTGACCTGATGTTCATGGCAAATGTTTCATGAATACGACTTTTCAAATTGCATCTCAACTAATGGATAGGCCTTAAAGTAGCCTCAATAACATGAATATTATTTTTCGACTCACTTTGTTCTTTTGTTTCATGCGCTTCCAGTTCAAATTTTAATTATTATAAAAAATTGTTTGAATGAAATTAATTGGTTAAATATAGTATACAAATAGAAAAATGCCCAAAATTAAAACATAGAGTACCAAATAATATATGTAGAGTGAAGAAAAAGTTTGGCATATGTTAGATAATTTATTTTTATTTGTTTGTCGTGTGTCTTATCATGACACACGACGAAGAGGTCTCACCATGCGCCAGAATTAGGCTCGCCGTGTGCCGTGATAAAGCACACGGTAAAAAGGGGTTTTGCCGTGTGGCATAAACACGGCACACGGCAAAATAGATCTTCACCGTGTGTCCGAAGAGAAGCACATGGCGAAGTTTTTGACACACGGCGATTTTCTGTTTTCCGGGAGTGGTAGCCGCGCATGCTATGAATGGCAGCATCCATGCCTGCGTCTGGTAGCAATAATTGAGTGCAACAATTGAAGAGAACCACACCATGTGATACACGCTTTAGGTATGTGTGCTGGCATAGGTAGCCACCATCTGTTTGCTCACGTTGCGTTGGCCTCTACGACACGGCCAAAAGAAAGGACAGCAAGCATCACTATGGGAAACGGCACGTTCTAAACTTGCAGCCCCACGTGCGGTTTTCCTTTTACAAACGCGCAAGTTACTATGTTACCACGTAGGCCACGGTGGGCTCTTTCGCCCACTGGACAGGCAACAGGAATAAATCGCCAGTAGGTTGGGCGATAGGTACCGTAGCATTTTCTTTTTTTAGGGATTTTTACACCTTAACACTTATACCTTCCTAAATCTTAATTAAAAATATTTTTAAACCTCCAATTTTTTTTGTAGATTTTTATATTATAGGATAAATATTATAGCACCCATTTTCACCTCAATTACACCAAAATATTTTAGTAATTTCAAAATACAAATCCAAATATTAGACTAACTGTTAAGCAATAATTGAATTTCTAAGAGCTGATATTTTCTCCAAAAATTCTGAAAAAATACCTAAATTCATTTCATACCGAGAACTATCATTTCAAGTTTTCGTTAGGGTTATATACTAGTCAAATTTTTTGAGATGTTTAAAGGCCTACGTGGCACCTTTGACGTCCCATGGTTAGGCGACAAGTGTGTTAGTTTTGCAAATTTTTATTTTCACCAGTTATTTTCATTAATTAAATAAAAAATTATGCTATTAATAAAAATAAATTCGTTAGCAGCTCGGGGACTGATCGCTGCCACAACAGAACCCCACGTGGGTTGTAATTCCTAATTCAATAATGTCCACTCTGCGGACGTATTGCAAATTTCATGGACCAAATTTCATCCTTTTGGACGTATTGCAAATTTTGAGGATGAAATTTCATGGATTTTTAAGAGTGGAAAAGACATAAATTGCTGAACGTGCATCAATAATGTCCACTCTGCGGACGGAGATTGCAACAATGAAGACCTTGCAGCAAGCAGCGACAACGACCTATCATCGGCGATGGAGGAGAAAAGGCGTTCGTAACGGTGGTCGGCGAGGGCGCTCGAGGCTGTGGCAGCGTTCAGCAAGAGCAGTCATTATTCTTTTCGGCGTCATGCGAGATGGGCACAGGCACAATGGCAATCCTGCCCTGCGTACACGGACGGTCGGATGAGCGCGGTACCGGCCGGATGAAGAACTGGAAAACGCCTCTACAATATATATTGCGAAAGACAAATAATACATGTAACAATGACATAATAGCTGTCCAATGTGCGGATGTTTACCCTTAACTAAGATAGGTTATCAAAAGTTGGTGCTATTAAAGTATACATGCCCATGTCACTCAACCAGTACTTAGAATATGATGGTGCGCGGAGTGAGCTCCTTGATTTCCTTGCGTATACCTTGGGCGACTACCTTGGGGGTTGGCAACGACATGTAGTAGTTGCGCCTCGTGACTACGAGAGCCCCACAAACGTCCTCTCGTTGTGGTGGAATGTGGACCACTACCATGTCCGGGTAAAAGGGGAAGCACCTCGGTGCATCAGCGCCCGTCCTAATCGTGCTTCCCAAGCATCCTATGATCGTCAAGGTTAACTTGAATTTACTCCACGAGGTGAAGCGCCGAGGATGCGAACATACGATGCCATGCTTATTCTCTCCAGCCTTTACCCAGAACAGGACCTGAGCGTGAAGGACCTTATTGTTGAAGCTGCGGCAATCCATGCGGAACGGAAACGCGTCCTGCGACGATGGTGGTTGACTGTCTCCGGCAGCGATGGCCTGCTGCTCGGCGGAGTGAGGCCGGATGTGCAGCGTCGGGGTGCCGCAGAAGTAGTCGAACACAAGCTCATGCTTGTCCGGCATCAAGAATATTCTTAGCGAAGGGCAGGATGGTGGTGTCTTCTGCACGTGTGGAGCAGTGTCGGGCGCTTCGTCCTCCTGTAACTAGGGTTACGAGATTGTTGTTGTCAGAAATTGATCATGGAATAAGATACAGAATACTGAAAATCGAATAGGGGAGATTGACCAGACAGACATATACTCCTACCTTGGTACACTTCATGTCCCCAAAAGAATCGTCCTTATTATCCGCCGCCGCTGCGTAAAAGACGACGAAGAGACAATTAATATACAGCATGTATGATACGCTTGACACATAATCGTGACTGAAACTAAAACTCGCGGAACCTGAAATTATGGCAAATAACCACTTACACATGATCAACTTGTAGCTAGGTCTCCGGCGACCGGTGGCGGCGAGACCGGCAGAGGTAGCTTGCCGGACAAGATCCCGGCGAGCAAGGCGCGCGTACAAGATCGGGATGAATTGAATCAGCGAAGACACCGAAGTACTTGACGTCGGATAAGATCTGTATTATTCCGTATTGCCGTGTGTCAATGTGTAATCTTCCACGCCGCCTTTTATGGAGAGCAATCAATTACCGTATTCGGATGGGGATACCTCTGTTACCGTGCTACAGCCCGAGATGCACATGTGTCGTATTTGATCCAACCACATACAAACTTACAATGGTACACTAGGCTGGTAAGTTGCTTGCGCGTTGTGGGCTTCTGTCGCTGCGGGACCGGGGTTAACACCTGGAACATGATATTTGGGGGCTGCTTGGATGGGTTTCTCTTATATGAAGAGTGGTTTATAGATGACTTCAGATAGATCGCTTTAAGATTCGTGTAAAGCAGTAATTCAATGGCTGATGCATGCTGCGGGCTGACAGAGAGATAAATAGGTGTCGTGATTCTATTAGCGTGGGATGGGTGAGTGTGATTTAAATGAAAATTTAAAACTTAAAACGTATTTTTCTCTCCAACCATAACTCCATTTTTCAATCTGGACAAGCGTGTTCTTTATAATTAACTCTACAAAATGAGATCCATTATGAATATTTTTGAATTTTTAAGTTTTATATTTTTTATCAATATTTTGACCACACGCTATCAATATTTTATTGTATTGTGTCAATATTTTCTATATTCTATATCAACATTATCATAAGAATAGTTACTTCTTTTTTTTAAATGTGAATATGAATTTACAAAAATGTTGAAACATATAGTTTAAAAAAATAAAAATTAGATAATTCAAATTATTAAAGTTAATTTGGTGATTAAAATTCAGAAAAAAATTAAAAAGCATAAGTGCAGTGATGGGTTGTTCTGTAAGTGTTGTTGGGCTGCGGTTGGACCGTGATGCAGGACGCCAATGGGCTGTTGGCTGATCTATATGGTGCCTTCTGAAGATCAATCTATATATAGGTCTCAGATGCTATCCAACTGTAACCTTACCAAATGCAAGTGCTATGTCATAGAGTCAATAAAATAGCTAGCTCATATAATAGATTGACTATTAGATTGGCTAAAAAGAAGATTGCAATAATGATTCAAGTTTTAAATGTTTGTACGCGCATTCCATCAGTTGTGATCTGTATCTTTGTGGCCCTTTATCAAATACTCCAACCTTCAAACATACCAGAACTATTTTGCTCTGGTTCATGAACCAAACAATGCTTAGTTCATTGCAGGAAGAGGGATTTGTCTCTCTAGCATACAGGACATGCTGTTCATTCATGATGCCTCCATTTGGAAGTACACGAATAAAAAAGGAAGAAAAAGCGAGAGGAACATTCATGCGAGTATAGAGGAAGCAGCAACGAGTTTTAGGACAAGTACAATGCTACACGTAGGTAGTCTTATAGGCAGTCTTGAGACTCGAGCCATGTCGAGCTGGCATGGCGCGGGCCCATCGTGTTTTGGGCTGCTTTGTGCTGTGCCTCGACGGTACGTCGGGCCGTGCCGGTCGGACCGACCTAACAACAATACGGCCCAGGCATGGCATGATGCCCGATAGGCTGCTGTCGGGCCATGCCAAGGCCAAGCACAACCTAGTTTCAATGAAGGCGCCCCTCGTGAATATGTTTTCAACATAGAGAAGATGTACTCCAAATGTTTCAATTGATTGTTTTTATAATATTATATAAATCAAAATATTTATAAATTTCATCAAAAATATATTAATTTGTTAAGTCTATGTTACATGTGACCACCAAATTTAAATTCCAAAATCATCATTTAAGTGTAATAAAAAAAAGCAAATAAAAAATATTTTTTTATATTTTTTTTATGTTCAAAAATATATTGAAATTTGAACTCAATTTTGGTGTGGGGATTTTCTAAGGCAACACCAATCTCCACAATTTATGGATATTTTTTTTGATTTTTTTTGCTTTAAAGTGTGTTCAAATTCTACTCAACAATATAGAAGGTATGAAGTTTTGAGATAAATGAAGAGTATTTTGAACTTAAACAAGTCTACGAGTTTCAAAACAAATTATACAAAATTCTATAAGGGGTTATATAGAAGTTGTACATATACACAAAGTTTCCTTTAAAATTTCAATTTCTTTGAAGATTTACAAAAAGAATAAAGAGAGTGTTGAATAGTGACTATTAATGAGTTGATGAGTCATTGCATAATTTAAGTAAACCAACAAGATGAAAAAGATTTCTAGTATGAGAGCATATTTTTCTGAGATTATAGAAAAAGGAGTTATTGCATTTGGATTACAAACACAAAATATATACAAGTTTAAAATTTTAAATAAGAATCAAAATAAAAAACAAACTTTGATGCTAGAACTGGACCATTATTGTACTGTCGAGCCACATTCGTGTCGTGCCAGCCTGAGCACGGCCCAAAACTTTTTTCCGTGTTGTGCCGCCCGTCGGCCTAAAATTTAGACATGACATGGCCCGATGTCTCGTGCCTGGCCGGCACGGCCCGAAACTCCTCTATGTCGTGCCACGGCTTGGGCCGTGCTAAACAGCCATGTCGTGGGCCGCCTGAATTTGGCCTGGTTTAATTAGAGGATGAAACTTTTACTTTACAGCAGAAACTGTAAAACATTGCACTGTTCTCATCTATTCTCCAATCCAATTTACTGAATTTGAATAGAGATCAACCTTTGACAAAATTCATTGTCACAAACTACTTTTCTAATTAAATTCTCTCATTGGTTCGAATTTAATCAAAGTTTAAACAAATTCACAGCAGAAAAAACTTTAAATAATTTAGTTTTCTACTCTGTGTAAATTATCTTGTTTGTGGTAAATAAAAGAACGCATTCTACTCAATTCTCATTCAAAACAGCATCTGAACTGAATAAAACTATAAGAAAACGAGCCATTGTTCAATCTTTAATTTCCAGCCCAAAAAGAAAAACAAATTGGCCTATCATCCCGCCCAGCGTGACCTCGCGCGCCTGGTCTTTCATGGCCATCCATCTCAATAGGACGGTTCTCGGTTGATCTCACGCAAACAAAACCTGGAGGCACGCCGACTCCTAAAACCCTAGTGTCATTTGCTCTTTATCCACCGGCTCTGCCAGCCACGCGATAGCAACCTATGAATCGGTGGCGATGGTTGCCCGCCATGGCTAGGGAAGATGGCAGTGCCGTCGCAAGTCCTCGTCTATGCCCCTTTCTTTCTTTTTCTCCTCCCTTCTTCTTTCCTCTCCCGTAGTTGCAACGAATGAACAAGGAGAGAGAGAGAGAGACAGAGAGACCCGTAACAGCCATAGAGGGTGGCGGTGCCGCCGTGGAGCCCTTTGCCGGTGCGCGTGCTCCCCAAAGGGTGAGCGCGCCACCGTCAAGAGGCCTTGCGGCGAGGCCCTTTACTACTTTGACCCCAAGGTGGAGACCACGTGTCGACACGACCTCCCCACCCGACGGCTCTGGTTCCTCCTGTAGTGCCATCCAAGTGACGTCTCCGGCAGCGGTGGCGACGCCGGCACGGGATCAAGGTGAGTCTAGTCACGCCGCTGCCCTTTCTTTTCTTTGCTAGGGTTAAGGTTTCAAATTTCTTCTTTCTTTAACTTTCTTTCCCCAAACCGATCTACACACTAGCATAGGCTTTAATACCATTGTTGAGGTCTATGGGTCGGCTAGGAGTAGATCGAGTGGGGAAAAAACTGTAAATGGTGTACCTTTTCTCTTTGGTCCGTTGGTGTTGCTGTTGCCGATCCTGGCAGCCGTTCACTCTGAACAACAACGGCGATGGTGGCCGTGGATGAGCGTGAGTGTCGACACTCCGGTGACGGCAGCTAGTGGAGTAGAGCTCGTGGCAGCGGGCTTCCCATCGCTTCTGCACTCCAAGATCGGGCCGACATCTCCGGGAAAGGGACTCGTGGGGCACACCGACTCTCTTGGTGTGCGTACCCCCGTGGCCCCCACCTCCTATGTATATAGTCCAGTGCAACAGGGGCCCACTGCCATGGATGGCTGGCATGCCCCCAATCAGGGCATGTGAGTTAGGCCGGGAGTCTCGGTCCTTGATCGAGTAGGAGATCAATCCTAACAATGTGGAGACTCATTTCGCCGGCTGATTAGACTCTATAATACTTGGTCTCAGGCTGCCTGCTTGTCGAACTTCCAGGCAGGGAAATCAAAAGCAAGAGCTGCGTGGACGGATAGTGTTTTGCGCATAGAGGTGGCCTCTTGCCGTAGTCCCCTATGTAGCCTTTAAATAGGATCCACCGAAATAGAAAAGAGTCGGATGGTTCTGTTTTTCTATTATTACAATTTGGAAGCCATGCATTCAAGTTTTTTTAAAAACTGAATATATAATGACTCACTACGGGAAACAGGGAGTTTGTCGTGTGCCCGGGGCACAAGTCAAAGCCGGAAATACCAACGGCAAAATCTTTACCGTGGGTTGCATACAACATAGCCTGCACGGCAAAAAACATGTCGGCAAAGATGACTTTACCGTGTGCTTTCTATCGGGTACACGGCAAAGGCGTTGCCATGTGCCCCACTTGACGCATGGCAAAAAAAGGCGTCAGAATGGCGACGGCGCGCTTTGCCGTGTGCCCAACCCTGTCACACGGCAAAGTGTTCCTATTTTATTGTGTGCCTTGGTCATGGCACATGGCAAAACCTCTAACTTTGCCGTGTGTCAGTTCTTTGCCGTGGATTTTCTTGTTGGCACATGGCATAGAGTAGGTTTGTCGTGTGTCCGACGAAATGCTCACAGCAAACCCTGTGGCGCACATCAAACTTGGCCTTTTCCGTAGTGGCTGATTTGAAAAGTTTATCCTCGTCGGAGCATTGTATGCAAGATGCACTTTTTATGATGCCCACGGCACCCAAAATATTTTTGAACTGAACCTTGGAATTCCAATTATACTCTCAAAATAGGTGTAGTGCTGAAGTGCACGCACGCTCAATGCTAAATAATTACTTTAGAAAAAAAATTAAGAAGGTTGGATGGTGAGTGGCAGCCCACTCCAGCAACGCGCAGCTGAAACGTGCGTAGCACACCCGTACGTGCCGCGAGAACACAATGCCCGCACGTAGTCATACTCCCAGCAGGCAGAGGCAAGCAAGCATATATATACCTCCCTTCGTCTCATGGAGCTTGGGGTCAACAGAAGCGAACGCGCGATGCCAGTTTCCTCGTCGTCGCAGCATCGCCCTCCGTCGTGCGTGACGTGCAGCCTGCTCGCGCCATGGAGCCGGGCACTCACGCGGCTCCTCCGCGTGCCGCTCTCCATCAGGGCGTTCCGATTCCGCAGCCTACGGAAGGCTGCACCCACGATGAGCCCGCAGCGCCGCCGCAACCGGCGCCGGAAGTTCCGGTCGGTGCGCACAGTCTTCTGGCCGCTGGTCCCGCCATCATCGTCCACGCCAGCGGCGTCAGCTGCTGATCAGGACGACGCCGCTCGTGGGTCAGCAGCAGTAACGACGGAGCTGCTGGCGGCGCCGGTGCCGTCACCGGAGACGCCGGCGTACGTGAAGGTGGTGGCGCGACTGCGGTCCGGACGGAGCGTCGACGATGACGACGAGGACGAAGAGGAGCGGGAGAAGAAGGAGGAGGCGTGTCGGAGCTTCGAGAGCTGCCTGATGGAGATGCTGGTGGAGGAGGGGAAGGCCAGGGATCTTCAAGACGTGGAGGAGCTGCTGCGGTGCTGGGAGCGGCTCAAGTCGCCGGTGTTCATCGACCTGGTGTGCAGGTTCTACGGTGAGCTCTGCAATGACATGTTTCCGGCGACTGGGGACGACGACGACGACACGGCCGGATAGGGGCGGCGGCGATCCCTCGAGGCTGATGAATTTTGCAGCTTGTTATTACCAGACACCAGTCTGTTGTGTACTTGAAGCCATAACGTAACGTAAATAAAGTTCTCTGTACGATCTTCTGCAACATCCCGTGTCCACGTATGCTGTGTCGCTGTCTCGCCATCTGCGCCCAATTTTGGACTCGTGCGCAAACAGTTGTCACCGAGGGCGTGATCAAGTAAAATCAACGCGCTGCAGTGTTCCATTGGGTTCAAAATTGCTTCACAATGTTACGGTGTGACATTCCTCCGCTCCAGCCACTCATCTCCAAATTTATGGTTGCCTATAGGCTAGTAATTTAGCAATTAATAGACCTCTGTTATTTTATTTTGCAAGATTTCTTGGCGACAACATATTTTCTTGCTGGCGCTAACATGTTCTAGGGCACTGCTCTTTCCATAGTTCAAGATGAGCAAAACATGTATACGATCGACTGCAACGTTATGTCGACGATGCCCAAGACTATACGGCTCTTCAGGTTGACTAGATGATCAAGACTGATTGCGGCGACCTGAAGCGGTGATACCAACGCATGCACGAGCAGCTTTTGTTCTGCTATGGTATCAAAAAGCACTGATAAAAAATTTCTCTGCCCGTTACTACTAGGAACTTTTATAAGAAATACAGACATATTAATTAAGGCCCTGTTTGGATACCTCCAGTTTTTAAGAAACCAGTTTTTAGAAATTGGAAGGCCTCCAAACAGACTATTTTTTTATCAATTTCTAAAAACTGGTTTATGAGTTTTTAAGAAACCCATAATCTGGGTTATACCATCTAATGGCAGTTTTTAAGAAACCATTTTTTAGAAACTGGAATCCAAACACCCCATGCAGTTTTTCTTATAAACCAATTTTTAAGAAACTGGTTTATAAATCAGTTTCTTAAAAACTAGGAGGGATCCAAACAGAGCCTAAATTGCTCAGTTATTAAGCAATATACTAATTAGGAGCCATAGATTTGAAGATGGATGTCCTCAAATATAGAAATGTCACATGGTGACATTGCTTCATAATGTTAGACGATCGATCTGAGTCCGTGTTCCATTCTAGGTTTTGGCGATATGCCGTTTTGATTCCTCTTCCATACAACGCTCTCACAACAACCACACTCTCTCTCCCTCAAATCCAAACACACGCTATTCGTTTCATTTTGTCACAGTTCAACATCCCCCTGACCTGTCTTCCTCCCCTCCCAGCAACAACTCTGATGCTCTAAAGTTCAAAACCAGAATCTGAATATCTCCCAAAAAATGATTTAATGCAATTAGTGACGGGAATTAGCCCCATCACCTGTAACGCGTCATTAATAGTCGATCTTTAGTGATGGATTTTCTCCCGTCATGAATATTCGAAGTAACGGTTAACCAATACCCATCTTTAGTGTTCTTACTGACGTGTGTCCCATACCGTCAGATAATGGCATGTAAGCCGTTGCTGTTGATATTTATCAGAGAGTCACTTTGTAAAAATCCGTCACTAAATGAGCATCATTAGTGACGAGAAATTCCATAACCGTCTCATAGAGGACCAACATAAGTGACGCATATTCCAAAAACCCGTCTCTCGTGATATACATTGAAAACAAAAAAAAATTGCTAAAGAACAGCTATCTCATTATTTCTTTTGAAACTATTACATTAATTTATTCTCACATACCATCCACTTGTAGGAAGTTTATACAAAATCAAAAACATAGATCTACTAAGCTATACAAATTATTTAGATTACAATATGGCATCCATCCAGAGAGAGAAAAAAACTCACAATGTCGTTAAGAGACCACACAACACAAAATGCAACACAAGTCGTTCAAAAGCCCACACATTCTTGTCCTGCAGCTAAAGCACCAACAGACCTACAAACGAACATGAATGCCAATAAAGTGTGAATGGATCAGAATGTTATGAATGCCCATATCAGTGTCCAAGCTGCAGCTGACCAGTCATGCCATTGTTGTAATCCAGACACACTATAAATGGTACTGCGATTGGCACTCATTTACACTATATTGAGCACTATTCCTCCTAATTTATCTATTAATAGACCTCTGTGTTTTCTTTTTTTGGCAAGAGTTCTTGGCGACAACATATTTTCTTGCTGGCGCTACGTTCTAGGGCACTGCTCTTTCCATAGCTCAAGATGAGCAAAACAGGTATACGATCGTTGTGTCGACGATGCCCAAGACCATATGGCTCTTCAGGATGACTAGATGATCAAAACTGAGTGCGGCGGCTTGAAGCGGTCATACCAACAAATGCCGAGCAGCTTTTGTTCTGCTGTGGTATCAAAATGCACTGATAAAAAATTTCTATGCTCGTTACTACTAGGAACTTTTATAAGAAATGCAGACACATAAATTAAATTGCTCAGTTATTAAGCAATATACTAATTAGGAGCCATATATTTGAAGATGGATGACCTCAAATATAGAAATGTCACATATGGTGACATTGCTTCATAATGTTAGACGATCTGAGTCCTTGTTCCATTCTAGGTTTTGGCGATATGCCATTTTGATTCCTCTTCCGTACACCCCTCTCACAGCAACCACACTCTCTCCCTTAAATCCAAACACACGCTATTCGTTTCATTCTGTCACACTTCCAGATCCTCCTGACCTGTCTTCCTCCCCTCCAAAAGCAACAACTCTGATGCTCTAAAGTTCAATTTCAAGAATCTGAATATCTCCCAAAAAAATGAGGTGATTCAAATAAACTAGGAAGAGCAATCTGAAGAACCCATCTCTATACCCTTGAACCTCCTCTTCGTACTAGGATGTCCAGAAGATAAATCCCCGATTGAAAACATTTCTTGTCTTATGTTTGATCTCCAAGGATTGTGGAAAGATGGACAATGTTTGTTGAATGGACTTTTCATCTCTCAGTGTCTCCGATGGAATCCTTCACTTTCCGATATCTCCTTGTGATTGTTCATCTCTAAGTATCCTATTAGCAACCTCCATGGATCGGTCTAATTAACAATAGTATTGGGTACAAATAGGAGAGGGATTAGAGCAGGGATAAAGGAAGCACAGAGTACGCGAGGGAAGTAGCAAGAGTACAGGCAGCTAGGGTGGTTCTAGAAGGTTATAGAGGAGAGGTTTAGGGATACAAAAAAGGGGAATTCCCAGAGAAGTAGAAGAAGAACAGTGATAAGGTCATGACAACGTGTGTCCGAAATTATGTCCCAATCTTTCATGGTACAGTAAGTACTAGTAAGTATATATAGGTATTAAAACTTGTTATCTCAGCTATGAATAGATAGAACAACAATATCAAGCTCAATGATCCAGCAATCACAATAAAATAGACACCACAGATTTGTTGTCCAATAGCAATCATAAACCAACTAGAATACGATAGGAAAATACCGGCTTACAAAAACTTGATGTAGATGCAAATCAGCAGTAGATAAAAGTCTCTAACCCGTAACATAGACAAGCACGATCATAAGTTCCAGCATGCACACAAGGGAAGAATCACTTGATCACGCACTTCAGCAACCGGCAGAGATCAGCGGCAGCAACCGGTAGAGGAGGGCAACACCTCTAGGGTTCCAAGGAGGACACCAAGACCAAATACACAATACAATGACGTCCTACCTTCACAGGGGCATCGGCCCAAGGCTATAAGGCACGCAGGCCAGCCAAACACCCAGTTCGACTCGAACACAAGTTAAAACTGACTCAGACTCAACACAATCTGACACTGTTTTGACGACTACGACCTCTAGTCACCTAACATGACTATGGGGTCAGATCCATTGGAAAGGTTATCAAATTATCTTTCCAACAATTATTTATTCGGCCCAATCTGACTCTGTATGGCCCAGTTATGGTACTTTTACTCAGCACATGTCTGGCTGATCCTGAACCGAGTCTAAACTAATTTGGAATATTCATATCTTCTGATTTTGTGACTGGGTGGACTTGAGGCTGTATAGACTTCGAAAGGAAAGTATTACATACCTTTAGGAATGCCTGTAACACCCGGATATGTTCCTTACTTTTCACAAGTGGCACAACCATTATTCCAATCCGAACACTTCGTTCCTCTTTTGTATTCTTTTCATTCTTGTATAATTTAGCCCCCATAAACATCTTACCTCGAATAGAATCACTAGCTGATAGAATCTTATAGTTTTTGTCATAATTTGAAGTACTAGAGAATGAGCCAAACTGAATAGTTGACATTTATAATGCACAACATTCGTGTTTCCACATTTGTTTGCAACATTACTTATTTCCCCATCATGTAATTTATCTTTGACCAAATCAGAATTAATGGCATAATGTAATGGAGCAACAACAGAAAGAATTTCAGAAATACTAGGTGCGCTTGTTATAGCAGGAAATACGACATCATTCTCTCCCCCTTAAAGCAAAGCCGTCCTCGGCTTTGAGGTAATATTTGCACCATGTTTCTTGTTTTTTGCAGCGACAAAAACCTCAGCTTTAATATCACTTTCATTCATTAGCTTTAGAACATGATGAACAGCTTTATGCATGAAAGTATAAGTGTTGAAACGACCTCCATGTGTTGCATCAAGATCAAACTGTCATGGTCTTCCCAACAACAAATGGCAGGCAGTCATCGGTGCCACATCACAGTCCATAGAATCAACATAATCTCCCATAGAAAATTTTACTCTCGCCCTATGAGTAATTTTCAGCGTGCCACATTTATTCATCTATTGCATGTAACGAGGTGTAGGAAGCCTTCATGTAGATAAAGATAATACATGTACCAAATCTGAACTAATAGCATTATTGAAACTTCCACCATCAATAATTAATTTGCATACCTTGCCTTTTACTTTGCACTCTGACTGAAAAATATTGGAACACTGCCCATTCATATTAGCAGAATTTTCATTACGTTGGACTTCATGAGACATCAGAGATAAACCCACAACATCACCTCCATTGTCAACCAATGATTCCACATCAGCATCACAAGAAGGCACACGAAGTTGCTGCTCTACTTTTGAATTTGGCACATTCAAACAACTCTCAGCTTGGTTATGTTCAGAGAAAACAGCATTAACAACCTCTTTCACACAATCATAAATTATAGCATATTCTAAAGGAACTTTCAAGCACTCATTTTCAGAAATCTTCTTCATCGACTCAAAATGGATCAAAACGGTGTCGTAATTCTGACTTCAATGCTGCCCAAGACATGCAATAATCATCACCTTGGCAACCAAGATCATGCTGCAATTTCTTTCACCACAGCGAAACAGCAAAGGAGAATGTTTGTTTTACCAAATTTACCAACTAGTTTAATGGCAATGCACCAATCCTATAGAAGGCCTCAATAGCATCCTCCCACTCATAATACTCAGATCGAGAACTTGTTGTATATAGTGTCGGCATAAACTTCAAGTATAGGTCAAAATCATAGGAATCCATCAAAAAATTTAGTAGAGTACCGTGAGCAACCCGGCTAAACTGATACCAAAGGATAAGGACACGACGACGTGTGTCCAAAGTTATACTAATCTTTCACGGTACAACAAGTATTAGCAAGTATATATAGGTATTGAAACTTGTTATCTCAGATATAAAAAGATAGAACAACAATCTCAAGCTCAATGATCTAGCAATCACAATAAAATAGACACCACAAATTTGTTGTCCAATAGCAATCATAAACCAGTTAGAACACGATAGAAAAATACCGGCTTACAAGAACTTGATGTAGATGCAAACTAGCAGTGGATAAAAGTCTCCAATCCGTAACTTAGACAAGCACAATCTAGAAATGGGGAACCACAAGTTCAAGCACGCACCCAAGGAAAGAATCACTTGATCACGCACTTTAGCAACTGGCAAAGATTGGTGGCTGTGACACCCCTAGGTCAGGGAGTCCCAAGAACTAGCAGCTTATAGGAATTTGAAATAAAGGAAAAAAGAAAAATTCCCCGTGGGACCCACCTGTCGATGACCTCAAAGAAACACATCGGCTGCCGCCCGCCTCGCTCGACTGCCCGTACGCCGAGTGGGTGCCGACAACCGGGCGGACACCATCTGCGCGGATCGATGCCCCCACCTGCGTCCCGACATCCCTCTTGCCTCCCCTCCTGGTCTAAGCGCCGCTCTCATTTCTCTCTCTTTCTCTGCTCTCCTCCAACCAAAGTCGCCTCCATGAACGCATGGAGCTAAGCTCCATCGCCTGGCTGCTGCCCCGCCTTCCCATCCCAGCCGTCGACCATCGCGGGTCTGTCGAGGTTCCCTGCCACCCTCTCCAAGCCGGCATTGCTCAAATCTCCGTTGACCACCACGAATCACCGACTTCGTCTCCGCCTCTGAGCTCCTCTCCTCCGACCCGCACTCTCTGCTCAGGTGAGCTCTGCTCAATTCCTCTCTCCTAACAAACCAAGGGCACCCAGCGCCTCCACTCGGCCTCACTCGGCTCGAGTTAGTGCAGGGCTGCCAACGAAACGCTATGGCCCACCCGCCACCGCCGACGTGGCCCAAGCCCCGGTGAGCAACTTGCCCTTGCCGGCACGCTGCATAACCGCCGCCAACCCCCCCCCCCCCACCTCACATACGCGTTTAATGCGGGCCCCGCCATCGCCCCGGCCACCCGCCTCGCCCCCGCCACCATGCATGGCCAGAGCCGTCATGCGCGCGCTTGGCTCGGCCGAGCTGGCCGATAGGTCAAGCAGGCCGCTGGGCCACGCATGTCCTTTAGGCCCAACCCCACTCTTGGGCCAGATCTGGCCTGAGGACCCAGCCCTTGTGCGCGTTCGGCTGTGGGCCGCTGGAGTTTCGGCCCACGAGCGGTTAAATGGATTTTCTCGGTTTATGAAATTCTAGGAAATTGCTAGAAATTTGTAAAATATACAATAAAATATTTACTCCAAATTTAGGGACAAGACCAATTTTAGTAGGCTCCTCTGGACATGCACTATTAAAGAAAAATACTAAACCCCCATGCATGTTAGTACTTTTATCTAAACTAAATTGAATAGATAAAAAAACTAATAAAATCATAAAGAATTCTGGAAGGCCAGTAAATTAATGACATTGGGCGAATAATCATGTTTTGACATATTGAACCTCCCTATAAAAGCACAAATCCTAGCTCCCTGTATTTTAGCCATCATTAATTATTTACCCTTTCACCTAGTGTTAATTATTTAAAATTATTGGCTCAGTGAATGTCCCTAAAACTTGGTTCCAAAATCACCCTTGGCATGTTCTACTTGCAGTAAATCACCCATTTTAGTTGGACTTCCAAGACCATGCTAAAATAATTAATTTCCTTATAGCTTTAGATTTTCACTTAGCACTATAGTATTAATTCAATATTTCTGCATTATGATTTACATAGTCCATATCAAGCCTCACTTAGTGCGGAAAATAATGTCTTGATCAGTACACTTTGGTGATCCACACTTCACAACTTATTCACGTATCGCAATTCACCCCTCCCTGTTCATTTATACTATAAATTAATGAATTAAAGTATTTGTTGAGGAAGTACCATGAATAGAATATTGATCTCGTACATATCGCATCACTGCATTATATAGATCATGAGGTGAACCACGTGGAGGCAGGACAGGAGCAGGAGCCAGAAGGACCGAGTGGTGCTTCGACTAACTAGGAACAAGACCAAGGCAAGCCCCGGTGCATCCCACCAAATTTTAACCTTTTTATTTTATCACTAGTTAGGGATGTAGGCTTGTCTGTGCATTAAGTTATAAGGAGTTGTTTGAAAACCTAGTATTGTAGTAGGTTCTCTGTACCCGATGATAGCCTCAGAACGGTAGGCGCTCTCCTTAATCTAGGACGATTATTCATCGAGTGATATGGAGACCACTCGTAGACTAGGAAATATTAGCACTAGGGAATGATTTTGGCCGAGGGAAAGTTTGGAGGGGATAACGATGAAGATCGGACGGGCAACTAGGTGGAAAGAGAAAGACAGCTTGTCTTCAAGGAGGTAGCCCCGTCCGAGTCATCTAAGGCTACACGTCGTGTCCGGTCCTATGAGGTCAAGTTTGAACGTACGGTTTGCATGCTAGAGTTATGGGCCCAGTAAACTGATGTAGCTACGACTACTGCTTGGTCGGAAGGTACCCTGATCCTTAAGATGGAACTGGGGCTGAGAGAAGGGAGTAATCCACCCACGGATGGTGGCACGGGGCGCATCGCGTTGGGGGACCATTCTCGAGGGAGCCAGCCGCGGAAGACCTTGTGGTACCGTATGCGAAAGGTTGCTCTATGCGGCTTCCATGAAGCGTGTATGGATTGTGCAAGTAGGTTTCTCCTACAGGATGTAAATCGATTCGAGTTGCTGCCACCTCACAGTAACGAGTACCACTTGATCGCTGCTCCGGAACGTTGATGGGAGCCATTAATATGATGAATGGGTTCAATACTGCTATATGGAATTACTACTAAATTGTATTGCAACTATGATTGTTGTAGTTTTTGTACAAACTAAATTTATTATTCTGCATGACAACTCAACTTGATGCTAAAACTTGAAAAATAAGGATCCACTGTTAGGCTGGCTTTTTGGCAACATAAACCCTACTCTTAGCCTGTGCATGTCTAGGAGTCGGCTGTAGATGGCCATTTTGATAGGTCAGTCTTGCTCAGTAAATTAGTTGCTCAGAGCATAGCTCTATGTGGTTTTCATATGACCGGGGTGGAGTCTGCCACTGCGGTGGGAGGTTCCACTAGGAAGGCCAGCGCCCTGACTGCTGGAATATCGAATGGGAGCTATGCACCGACAACGAGGAGGATTAAGATGTTGATTGCCGATACGGTATTCGGGCAAACACCTACAAGGCCAGATGTTCTATGTGAATTGCCGTGAGAGGGCGACTATACCTTACTTATTCCGTCGGACCATTTTATTCCTGTTGAACTATTCGCTTTTGCATTTTTAAAAACTCTGGTTTATAACTTAAATTCGGATTTATGTAAAACTCTGTACTCTATCGAGTTCTTGTTGCAAGCTATGTTATTCTATCATGTGTTGTACTATTGGACGTCACAGCACGTGTCATCACCCGAGAAAGATCCTGGAACGAAATCGTCTCCGTGGTAAGGCGGTTCTGTTATAGCGGCGGCAACTAGTAGAGGAGGGCAACACCTCTAGGGTTCCAACAAGGACACCATGACCAAAAACACAATACAATGACACCATGCCTTAACAGGGGCACCGGCCCTAGGCTATAAGGCATGCAAGCCAGCCAAACACCATGTCTGACTCGAACACAACTTAAAACTGACTCAGACTCAACACAATTAGACACTATTTTTACGACTACAACCTCTAGGAAACTAATCTGACTATGGGGCCAGATCCGTTGGAAATGTTATCAAATTATCTTTCCAACATTTACTCAGCCCAATCCGACTCCGTATGGCCCTGTTATGGTACATTTACTCAGCACCTGTCTGGCTAATCCTGAACCGAATCCGGACTGATTTGAAATTTCCATATCTTCTGATTTCATTACTGGGTGGACTTGAAGCTGTATAGACTTTGAAAGGAAAGTATTACATATCTTTGGGAATCCCTGTAATACCCGGATATGTTTCCTACTTTTCACAAGTGGCACAACCATTGTTCCAATCCGAATACTTGGCTCCTCTTTTTTATTCTTTTCATTCTTGTATAATTTAGCCCCAATAAACATCTTACCTTCAATAGAATCACTAGCTGATAGAATCTTGTAGTTTTTATCATGATTCGAAGTACTAGAGAATCACTAGCTGATAGAATCTTGTAGTTTTTGTCATGATTCGAAGTACTAGAGAACGAGCCAAACTGAATGGTTGACAATTGTAATGCACTACCTTCTGGAAAACATGAAGAATGACTTTTGTTTTCAGAATAGCAGTTGTAATAATTCGATGAGCTATGGGCTCATCAAACAGTGTCGTATAGCTTCTGAATAATCATCAATGTCCTCCTCTCTGCAGCCACCTATGCCTTTGTATTGGCAGTTAGTTCTATTGAGCCTCCGACTTGGCCTCTCAGCCCCGTGGGCCAAGATATGGTCCTGACATTCCTCCCTTCTTAACCTCCAGCTTGCCCTCAAGCGAACGTAACAGAAGCTTCTCCAGTAGACTTTCTCCTAGATAGAGAATTTGTTGATCCTTGTTGCATAGCATAAATTTGCCCTCACTCAGATATACAATTATTCTTTCACTGTCCAAGCCTTCAAATAATGCAATCATGTAATACCTATCTAGGAGTTCCAGCCAAAATCACCTGTACCCAAAGGATTCATTTCTCACTGTCACCAGGGCACTATTGTTATTTTGGAGACAATATATTGTTGAAAATATGTCCTAGATGCCAGAAATGGGATTTATTTTGCAACCCAATAACACTTACTAGATGAGTCATTTTATCATGGCGGATCCTGGTCTGATGAAATTTGCAATAATGATATATAAAGAATTACCTTAAAGATGTCTCTGCTGCTTTTCTCGGAGGATGCTATATATTCAAATCTCAAGACTTCGATCTGGCTAGAGTAATTTTATATGTGAACAAGCCTTTTTTGAATTCAATTACATTAGGATTTCTTATGTGAAGAAAGTCAAGATATACATTTTCTACAAAAAGCGTGCAGTATTTGTGGTTGCCTCTCTTCCATCGGTATTTGCAACCAAATATAGCCACTACCACAATCCCCTAATTTGCCGAGTGTCCAAAGCACTCGACAAATAGTTTGCCGAGTGCTGTACTTGGTAAAGTACACACGGCACAAATTTACTCGGCAAAGGGAACTTTGCGGAGTGTTTTCTACCTTTGCCGAGTGTCGCGTTGGTTCTCGGCAAAAAAAAAGAAACTCAAACTGCAACTTGACGGTGATGAGAGATTTGTCGAGTGTTTTTGCTAGCCCTCGGCAAAGCCTCACGTGTTTGCCGGGTGTCTGAAGCCGACAATTGGAAAACCTCCAACCGGTTGTCGAGTGTCTTGGTCAAGACACTCAGCAAACCTTTAGCCTTTTGCCGAGTATCATGGTCAAAACACTCGGCAAACCTCCAACCTTTTGTCAAGCATCTTGGTCCATACACTCAGCAAACTGGCCATCCAGATTCCTAATTTATTTGGCTATGGCTTTAACCCACAAAAATTACAATAAACATCACAAGTAGTTCTTATACATTTCAATAAGCATCAGAGACAGAGATCACAACCGGAAATCTATAAAACATCACAGGTAGTTCGACAACACATACATCCACAATCTCAGAAGTTTATTCACAAACTGAAAGTCAATTACAATCCATAAATCAAAACCACAAGTAATATAGAAATCACTCAGGAGGTGTGAACAGATTACTTCGACTCGACAAGTCTTGGTCCTAAGGATCATGTGACACCACCGAAAGAGGAAGATTCTGCATAAGATTAGAAACATATACAAGTTCTATAAGTAACAAAATAAAATTGTCTAAGTTCTCTAAGACTCTCTAAGTTGTCTAAGGTGGTCTAAGTTTTTTAAATAACAAAAACTCTCAGTAACAATCTAATGTTGTATCTAAACTAACCAACTAAATGAAATAAAATTACAAGTTTGTCAAGGGACTTACAGGAGAAATAGGAGGTGGTTGTGGAACAAAGGATGACATCGGTGGCAGAGTATGACCCATCTGCACAGTAAAACCTTGCATGTAGCTGTAGAACTATGCCATTTGCTGCTGACTCTGTCGTTGGGCCTCCTGAATCCACTCTTCCATCCGCCTCTCTAGATCCTCCCGTTTCTTTATCTCTTCTTCAAGCTGGGCCTACAATATTCCATCCAATATTAACATGGAGTGTGTGCATCACAATGTTAAGAATGAACAAATCATGAATAAAATAAGAATAATTTGGAGGGTCTGCGTCTCCAACTGTGCCATGGTCGGTCTTGGGTGTATGGTTGTGCCAGCGCTCATGCTCCATGCTCGAATCTAGGAGAGCATGGGAGTACTCGTTGTGTCGAGTGTGTTATCACCAAGATAGTACCGCCAATGCTTGCCTCCTCCCGCCCTCATGATGACTTCTCTATCAAGGTTGTGTGCCCTCGGATCAAAATCTAGCCCATGGACCTCCTTTGCCACCTCTGAGTATAAAATGAGGTGACTATGGACGGTCGGATTATTGTAGGCCTCACGCGTGTCCTCTGGTTTGTACTAGATGTCCGACGTTGCCTTGCCCTTGTAGGACAAAGCAAATGCTTCAAATGTGGTGATAGGCTCGCCATCATGAGACACCAACTGAGAAAGAAAATTAATATGATTAGAATTTATGCATAGTTGAACGTTACAATAAAAAAATGATTTGTCATACATCTCTATCCCTATATTCGTCGAGGCTTAGATTGCCCTAAGGGTGTGCTATTGGTTCTTTTTAGATGCACATTATTAGACCATAATTCGGGTGTTTTGTATAATATTTTATTGGTCTACTAACAATTAACCCCCAAATATTGCACATATTTGTAGTTTTTCTAGCTTTATGTGATTTATGAAGGAAATAGGTGAAAACAGAAGATTATGGACTAGGAGCCAGGGGATTGGGCCGAGTCATTGAAGAAGGAAGGTTGTGCCGATCAGCACGGCCCATGTGCCGATCGGCACATGTTGAGCAGGCCCGAATTAGAGAAGAATTCTACAAAATTAAAGCCCAGTATGGAATTGGAGTCGGTATTGGCGCAACTAGATCCAGAACATGACTATATAAAGAGAAGGGAACATCTCCCATAGGGACCAATCACGAAAACTCTCAACCTAGGGGTTTGAGGAGTTGCGGCGGTGACAGAGGCCATCACCAACCATCACCACCGGGAAGGAAGAGCGTGCCGACTGGCACCCTGTCGTGTCGATCGGCACTTGTGAATCCCATGTTTTATTCTCTCTTCTACCAAACCATGTCAATGGATCTCGGTAGAATGAGTGAGTAGTCTTCATATTCTCTCCCGTGGGGAAGGAATCCTAGTCATGTAAACTCTTAACTCTTATGAATCTGTTTGGTGTGTTTAGTCTATGTGTGATGAGCTTATCTCTGATGAGATGTGCACAATCTCATTTATGAATCCTTTAGCAATTGCAAGGCGTCTAGCTTTACTGTGATGATCACATAGTGCAAGAAACCACTAGGGAATGATTAGCTTCGGTCGTGACAGGGCCAGAGTGAGCAGAACCACCATGTCTTGTAGAATACTAAATTTACCTAAAGAACCTATAGGAGCGAGTTCCATGCTAGTTACCTGAACCATAGGAGGGAATACTTCCAAACCCTGATCAAACCTTCAAGTTTTTTGTGTTCATTAGTTCCCATTGTTTCATACATTTAGTCTCATAATACATTTTAGTTAATAAATTAGATAATAGTGAAAGTCCTGCCTGCTCTCTGTGGATTCCATAAAACCTTGGAATACTCTGAGGAAAAATAAGCAACAACTATACACCGTCCTCTTGTGGTATATAAGTGAGGGCGTAACTACGACCAACAAGCCTATTTTCTGACGCCGTTGCCGGGGAGCAAGCCAGTTCTTTCACTATCTGTTTGATTTGCTAACCTCTAATCCTCTCTTTTCTAGTTTGTGTTCTTTGTGTTTTCCTTTTTGTTTTTCAGTATGGGAATGCTAGGATCATCTCGGATGGTCAGAGATCACTCAATGTTGTCTCCGAGATTGTTGATCCCACAAGTCTCAGATGAAAAGGTCACTGCTTCGTCTTATGTGCTCAATCCAATCATCATCGGAATGGCCGAAGAAAAAAAATTCTGGAACAAAGGAGGAGAATCCTTACACACATCTTCAAGATCTTGAGGTTCTCTGTCAAACGTTCAAGCACGAACGAGTGCCCCAAAATTGATATAGATAGCTGCTATTCCCGTTCTCTATAGGCGGAAAGGCGAAAGAGTGGCATAAGCCAGCAGCCAAAGAAGCGAAAGGAAGTTGGGAGAAACTGATAGGAGCTTTCTGCCTACATTTGTTTCCATTACCAAAGGCGCAAAGGCTGAGACGAGAGGTAGTTAACTTTGAGCAAAGGATAGAAGAAAGCATCGCCCAAGCCTGGTTGCATTTTCAATCTTTATTGAAGGAAGGACCTGACTTGGGAATGGATGATAATCTTATAGTGCAAACATTTTATATTTCTCTCAAAGGCTCATCAATAATGCACTTGGATAGCTCAGCTGGAGGAAGTTTCTTGGACCAGACTGCTAAGGAAGGGATGGATCTTCTAACCAAAATAGCTGACATAGAAGAACCACACAGACACTGAGATGAGTTTGAAGGCTCAGGTTCTTCACTGGAACAACTTCCAGTTAATGTAACCGTGTTGAAAGAAATATCAGTGCTGCAAGTCACCAAGGAGAATGGCTCAGAGAGGAACATCCATAAAACAAAGTTGGAGCTAAAACTCACTGAACAGTGAAGACTCTAGAACTGAAGCCTCCCTCTGAGATGGCCATTATAAGAGATTTTTGGAGAGTTTCACTAAGCCTACAGGGGACAAGTTCAGATCCCTCGAAAATGTAAAACCTTTGAGTGTTTGAGCCATTGGATTAGATCCCCATTGATTTCACTGAAAATCTGCTAAGTATGAGGAGAACGTTCGATCCAAAGTATGCTTCTTTGTTAGGAATTAAATATAATTTTCCCAGTAATGCAAAAACGTCTGAGATATTGGACGAAGTATTGATTGGAGAGGTATTAGGAAAACTATACAAGGAGGATTCAGTAATAGAAGATTCAAAAATGAAGCAAGCAAAGAGACTGCTAGATGGTTGTTTTGTCCCCTCACCTTATGAAGGACTTTGCGGGGTAT
The DNA here is from genome assembly GCA_030378355.1 of Eleusine indica. Lineage (NCBI taxonomy): Eukaryota > Viridiplantae > Streptophyta > Magnoliopsida > Poales > Poaceae > Eleusine > Eleusine indica. Next base: position 57,879,994 of record CM059494.1, read on the forward strand.
ATGCAATCGGTCTCACTCAAGAAATAGAAGAGGATCCCCATATACAATGCGAAGTAGAAGGCATTCAGTTTCCTAGAGCTTTATGTGATTTCGGTTCTCGTGTTAGTCTTATGACCTATGAAGCATTCACAAAATTGCCAGCCGAAATTAAAGGATGTCTGGTTGGCACTGAATTGGAATTGATGGCCGATGGGAGACGTACCAAACCACTAGGAGTCATCAGAAATATGATGATTGTGATCAAAAGAGATATTGTCCTAGTTGACATATTCATTCTTGACAAAGGAGAGGTAGGAGGAGAAGACGTCATTTTGGGAAGACCCTTCTTAAGAGTACAAGCGGTATTGGTCGTAGGACAAGGACGCCTCAAATTTACATTGGGAGGAGAGGAAATCCTTTTTTATTTTCAAACTAACCATCTCACCCTAAGGGAATTTCTCCTAGAATAGGGCGAGGAAATTAATATCGAGTATGCAGACCCTCTGAACAAATTATTAGAAGACAAAGATCGTCAGGATGGAGAAGATGCCGATCGGCACCAGAAGCGTGTCGGTCGGCACGGGAGGCATGCCGATCGGCACAAAAGTAAACCTGAGGCATTTAAACCTCTTGGCGCACTTGATCCAACAGAGGCACCTGATGTCGAGCAAAAGCCACTTCCTGAGGGTCTACAATACGAGTATCTAGGAAAGAACAAACCTATCCGGTTACTGTTAATAGTACCCTAAACGAAGACGAGACAACACGACTTCTTGTAGTTTTGAAAAAGTATAAGAAGGCTATTGGATATTGTTTGGATGACATAAAAGGGATAAACCCAACCTTTTATACCCATAAGATAAATCTCGAAGACTATGCTAAACTAGTGGTTGAAGGGATGAGAAGATTAAAGGAAGGTATGAAGGATGTGGTAAAGAAAAAAGTTCTATGACTGCTTAATGCCAGAATGATATATCTAGTACCTGACAGTGAATGGGTTAGCCTAGTGCATTGTGTACCTAAAAAGGGAGGGCTGACAATAGTGCCTAATGAAAACAATGAATTGATCCCACAAAGAACGGTAACGGGATGAAGGATGTGCATTGATTACAGGAAGCTCAACAAAACCACAAAGAAAGATCACTATCCATCACCCTTTATCGACGAGATGCTTGAAAGGTTAGCTAAAAATTCTTACTTTTGCTATCTAGATGGATGTAGTGGTTTGTTTCAAATACCTGTTTGACCAGAGGATCAGGACAAGACAACATTTACATATCCATATGGAACTTATGCCTATCCACGTATGCCATTTGGGCTTTGCAACGCACCGGCTACTTTCTAGAGATGTATGAAAGCAATCTTCGCAGAGTTTATTGAAGACATCATGGAGGTATTTATGAATGATTTCTCTGTTCATGGAACCGATTTTGATAGTTGTTTGGCAAACTTAGAGAAGGTTCTGAAGAGGTGTGTTGAAGTGCATCTGGTTCTTAGTTGGGAGAAGTGTCACTTTATGGTCACAAAAGGAATTGTTTTGGGACACGTTATCTCCAAGCAAGGAATTGAAGTTGATAAGGCAAAGATATCAATAGTAGAAAGGTTGGTTGCCTCCACCAACAGATCTCAAAACTTTACGGAGTTTTCTTGAACATGCAAATTTCTACTGACGATTTGTTAAAGATTACTCAAAGATTGCTAAACCGTTGACCGAACTGTTATAAAAAGATGTACCTTTTAAGATGGATGATGAAAGACTATGTGCATTCATGAAATTAAAACAAGCTTTATATTCTGCTCCTATTATGCAACCACCTGATTGGAATCTGTCCTTTGAAATTATGTGCGATACAAGTGATTATACAGTGGGTGCAGTTCTTGGACAGCGCAAGAAAGATAAAGTTTATTCCATCTACTATGCTAGTAAGACTCTTAATGAAGCCGACTACTTACATGGAGCCGGCGTGGACCATGGGGCCCATCTAGTTGGTCCCAGCAAGACCGATAAGATCCCATTGGTCAGTGCACAAGCAATTTGTTCCTAGTCGATCACTGCACAACCGATTTGTTCCTAGTCGGTTAGTGCAGAACCAACTCCAACCTGTTTCTGTAATTTTTGGAGCTCTTACCCAGATCTGCAATTTCCTTTCAAATTAATATTAATTAAAAAAAATCGGGTTTCCTACCACCAGATACCTTATGCGCATTGGGTTTTTCTCCGAAGTCAGTGTGCCTCAAGAGAGTTGACGCCTTCCCTAGACAAGAACGTGGAATCTCATCATGCATACCGATTTAAAATGGCCAATGATGCAGAAATATACTACTCCTATTGTTGCCCAATAATACGTGGTGCCTTCCAGTTGTTTAATTTCATCAAACAAGAAGGTGAATGCTTGCACTTGCGCCGATTGGCATGCTTATTGGCACCCGTGAGATGTTTGCCACTCTACTTTTGTTCCCTAACTAACCAGAAGTGGGTCCCAGTTCTTGTGTGGCCGAATATTGTAACTGAATGAAAATAGAAAGCATATATAGGTAATCAAATAACTCTTCTCAACGCATTGTGCATAGTAGGGTGGCAAATCTTATTCTACTGTGTTTCCAACTCGAAACTTCATTTTCTCTGAATTCTATCTACTCAAAGCATATTGCACAAAAGAACCATTGTTGCTGGCCATTATTTGTACTCCACACCACACAAAACAAAACAAAACAAAACAAATTAAATCGTGGAGCCCCCACACCACACGTCGGCATCGCTCCCAACGAGTGCCTACTGCCAAGTCCCAGATCCAGATTCGAGCCGGTGATCCGTCGAAAGCAAGCAATGCGGTACACAGGAACAGGAGCATCATGGTCCAGCAGTGGTGGAACGTGGCGCCGCGGGTCACCCACCACTCCGCTTACGTTACGTCGCTCTTCCCGGAAAAGAGCCCGACGTGTTTCGTCGTTCTGACGTTATTACTGACGAAGCTGGAGAAGAGCGCAGCGATCGATCGCGTGGCCCAGGGCCCTCGGCTCGCGGAACCAATCGGGCACAGGCAGCTCACGGCCTGGACTAGCTAGTCATGACAAGTCGCCGTCGCGCGCGCCGTGCGGCTGCCGCCTGCCGATTTGTCGCAGCGCTGGCCGCGCCATGTGAACGTCTTGGCGCTTATGAGACGCGTCGCTGGCGAGCATGGGTTTGGCCCGAGGACTTGCGGCACCACTCGTGATGATGCCTGGTGGCTGGTGGCTCTGGCTATCTCTCTCTCTCTCTCACTCGTCCAGAATCTGTGAACACCGATGGTGCTGGTCTGGTCGTGCCTGGGGGTGGATGGTTTCTGGATTACATTTCTTTGAGTGGCCAGCAAGAGTTCCACAGTGCTAGCTGCATTGTGACGCAGGGCTACTACGACGTTCCACCTTTTAGATTTGTGGTCTGCAATAAATATAACACCATTTTACCAAAGCAATAGACACAAACTGAAAGCTTTAGTCTTATTCTAAATCTGATTGTTTATGAACTGCTAGCAAAAAAAGTCAAAGAAAATTGTACAGCTGTACCAACCTGAAACTGTTGTGTATATATATATATATATATATATATATATATATATATATATATATATATATATATATATATATAGTACGGTTGCATTTGAGGAACGGTAGGTAAATGACATATGCACTGACAGTCAAATAATAGCACAAATAATGCACCATAGAAAACTCGACTAATAAACTCAGGCTCCACTAATATGCTGGATCCTGTTTAAGATAGGAAGAAATTAATCATTGCCAAGATTCTTCCTGTCTGTTGAATGAACCTCACTGAAGAAAACGTACAATCAGTTTCGGAGTTCATGTGCCTTTGTCCGCATTTCAGTTTAGGAATAGTAGTACATGTGTTTGTTGAATGTAAATTATACCGGTATAAGGTGCAGTACACAGGCAAACCATTTTCAAGGATGCTCTTCCTTCTTGCTCCCGGAAGTACCAGCGAAATGATATTGCAATGACTTTATAATAAGTATACTACTTTAGTTACGTAGAGTATATAAATGGGACTTTAGGGCTGCTTACAAAGCTACACAACAAAACAACGAACTTGCGAGTTTCCTGGAAAAGAAAAAGACAAACTAGCTTTTGGCAAGATCCTCGCTACACTGTGTCCCAAAAAAAAAAAGGCCTCACGTAACAAAAGATGATATATATAGCTTTTTTTGTAACACCTAGTTAGATTGCTTGTGATAGACTATTTATTCGAATAAGTCTTTACCGTAACGTAGATGTTATATTTATGACTTATTAGACTTCCATTCAATGATATGTTACATTGTTTATCAATGTCTACCAATTAATCTACGTGTGAGAACAAGTGTTCGAACATGTCTGTAAACGTTAATGTTGTAAATTTTTTTCTTTAATACACTGAAGAGTTGAGCATCATTGATGGATAAAAGAAAGCAGTTTTACACAAAACGAAGGCTTCTAAGAGCACCAGCAATGGTGCGTCGAACCAAAGCACAATGGCCCGGTTCAATTTTTTATGGTTCGGTTCCTCTAATGTATGTGGGTCTCAAAAACAATTAGAAAATATTTTTGCCGCTGTGTACAGAAGTATCAAAGTAGAAGCCCATCCGGTAAAAAAATGCATGATCTTGTGTTAGAAATAGTATTTTATTTCTATGATTCGGTTTGAGGCGAATCTACTTTAAACGTCGCTTTTGAGTTCTGACACCAACGGTTCAGCTTCTCTGATATGCTCGGTTCGACTTTTCTCTTCTATAGTTTGATTTTCACTAATGTTGTGGCTACTCTAACTATCACAACTTAAGATGGCAATGACTACCCATTATCCGCATATCCGCGGATATCCGATTCATTGGACATGGATTTGGACATGTATTCATATCCACGGACATAGATAAGGGTAGTTCATCACATCCACGGATAAAAATAAAGAGGATAAATAAAAATACTATCCATATCCGATATCTATAGTATTCGTTAAAAAATCTGACATGGGTTTAGAATAAGATATGTGTTTAGAATTAGACCTAGGTTCTTCTCATCCTTTCCTCTCACCATCCCACGCTTCCAAATCAGCCACCGTCTCATGATTAGGCCTAAGTTCTCATGCTATTTGACATGCAAACAATGTCCTTTGTGATGTAAATTGTTCTATATATTTGAATATTAACAGATAATTGATATATCCGTGAATATCCATTATCCGCGGATAGCGAACACAGATAAGAATCCTTACCCATCATGGCTAACGAACATGGATATGAATATTATATTTAACTTATGGATAAGAACGAGAGAGAGCACTATCCGCGGATAATTTATCTGTGCCATTTATACTCACAACCCAGTAGGAACCGTTAATCCATAGCTCTGTTTCTTTCCGAACCATCTGTAGCCGAATTGGGACCGTTGATGGCTCTCGCTCAAATACTCTGACATTACGTTCTTTCCAAAGATGCTATACGGTGACCATAAACAAAATGTTGAATCCTTTCTTCTTCGCGCCTGGTACCAACGACCGTAGGTGAACCCACAAGTCGGCCAACGACATGGGATGTCGTGGGGCGTTAATGTTGTGTGTTAAAAAAAATTATCTAAGTGTTTCTTCTTCCTAGGTTCGTAGTAATTGTTTTTCGAACAAATGGGTTCTTAACCGAATTTGTGAAATGCATCAAAAAGAATCAAACTGAAGATCCGATCCGATGATACCTTTGCCCCACACATAATTGAGGTCAGCCGTGCAGCTTTGGCCAGCGAAGGCTCACCGGACCTCCATAAAGCTGAGGCCTCGTCCACCTGTTCCAAGTTTAGACCGCCCCTCTCCTGTTCCTCCGCCAACTCCAACAGCAAAAAAACCGGAAATTTGTCGCGGCCAATTCCACTCCGCAATCCGAAGAACCCTGCCACCGCATTGCTGTTCTTGCAGGATTTCGAAGACCCAGATCCAGATCCAGACATCCTCCCATTGGAACTGCGCTGCCCGCGTCCTCCGTCCATAGGCGAGCGTCCTCGTTTGCCGTGGAGGCCATCAGCGTGGAGCGGAGATTCCCCAGAATTGTGTTGCTTTCTCTTGGTAAGGAATTCCGATCCTCCTCCTTTTTGAGCGGATATGAAATCCCATTCGTGCTATGCTATTTCATTTTACGATGGAGGTCATACTGTTGTTGCTTTGTACTAATACCTGTTTATAGTTTGTTAAATTTAAGCTGCCTCCTCCATTTTTGTTATCGTTGTGGATATCTGCATATGATTCTTATGTCGCATGTTATATTTTCTAAAATGTAACAATTGTCTCCCACTGAAAACAATTGAAACACATATATAATGGTCGACAATTATCTTCGAAGGTTTGTTTCTTGTTATTCAGGAGAAGGGGTACAATTAATCTTCTTCTGAATGTATCTTAGACCAGGATGAGAATTATCTGTCCCTGGTGGCGTGGTAGCGTCCAAATGAAAAAGGGCAATTGTGACGATGACAAAAATTATCATGTATATAACAGAGCGATTATCCTTGACAGATGTTTTAGATTGTTCTAACTTTAAAAGAGACTGAGCAGAGCTGCTGGAAAACTTATGATATCCGTTAGTCACCTGAAATGTTTGCCATATCATTTTCATAGTTGGTGGTTCTTCCGCAAGTTCTTCCCTTCTGTTTCAACGTTAAGGATTGGCCAGTGTATCTGAGGCTTAGACAAAAAAATGATGCATGATGTGCCAATGCTGAATCTGGTGGTTGGAGGAGATGACAATGAGAAGCTATCAGCCTGTCACAGATAGGGCTGGATATTATTGGGGGATGAGGTAGAATGTTTGTTTAGTTTTGGATCGGAGGGCTGAGATAGTGGCCTGAACATCTGGGAATTATCCGGTGCTTAGCCTTGAGTGATAAATGGATCATCTTGGATGGTCTGCTTTCTCAAACTCATTGATTAATAGAAATTTAACGGTTCTCTTTGCTTCCGTAGATACATGTCATAACTACTGTGTACAGTTTGCTTTACCGTCATACTTTAGTATATCTTATTTGTGTTTTTGCCATTTATACATTTGCTTTTTTTTCTTATATATTAGTACAAATTGTCGAGCTCGAAAAGAGGTCGGCAAGATATTTTAGATCGGATCGAGGGGAAACAACTTCGGCGAGATCAATCTCAAAGGGGACACACGACTTACACTGGTTTGGGCCTCCCAATGGATAACAACCCTACGTCCAGTTCTTCTTGTATTGATTATGTGGATGTAGTATGTAGTGTGTGATGTGCAAGTTCTAGGGTTAACTCGTGATCACCTGATGCCCTCCTCATCGAGGGACTTACATATTTATAGTCTAGGAACAGCCATAGAGATTAGGCCAGATTCCGACTCTATCTCTAACTTACTTAGCTATCTTCTACCGTGTAGTCCAAGTAACATCCGAATCGAACCCTAATGGGCCTACTTCTACATATAGGTTGGATCATCGGCATGCCCTTATACATCGGCAAAAATTTGGGGGGGGGGGGGGGGGGTCGATACAAATATCAATATAGGGCTCTCCCCTACACATTCCATTAAAAATAAAGAAGAGAAAAGGTAGATCCTTCTAAATAATTTAGTATGCATTACCTATTAGTTCTTTCATCAACAAAACAGAATAATCTTCCATTATCTCAAATATAGTAGGCAATGTTGCAATTCAGAGGCTCAGAGCTAGATTTGCTTAGTCTCTAATGCATAATTCAAGGTCATTGATATCTGAAACTGGGCTATTTTCAATTTGGAATGTGCAATCTAGTACCCGGATCACCTGGAGTTTACAATAGGTAATTGTCCACAGCCATTTTTGTGCATCCATGGGTGGGAGTCATTTACAACGTGACTTGGGTCACGCCTTAGCCCAATCCAATATTTTTGTTTGCTAGGATCAGCTTGCTCCGTACCAGTCAACCCAGTGTCCAATGAGACAAGTTTTGTCGGCTTCATAGCTGGCTGCGGTGTGGCTAGGCTCAAACTTTTCCCATATCTGCCAAACAAACATGTGGCCAAAAAATTAGAACCTGACGCCATGAAACATACACATTAATTATTGCATATCTAACCATAAGACAACGAGGTAGACGAGCACATGTCCCTGCTTTTATATGCATGCACACTTCATTTTCCTTTTAGTTTTAGGTGTTCTAATTTTTTTCTGGAATGTAGTTCTGTTTGTTTTCATTTTTTGTTGCATTACTTATATTCTGTTACTTTTTTTCTGTTGCATAACTTTGTATCTAACTCATGTTTTGTGTGACCAGGTTTGCATATTGCAGTGACAGGCCATTTTAGGGAATGCAGAAAAATGTGCTTGCATGCCAAGGATTTCTCTTGTGAAGAGGTGGGCATTTCTCCAATCAGCTCAAAATCACCGATTCTTGATGGGCGAGGACTTCACGTGCACATTTGGTGCCTATCAGAAAGTAATTATGATGCCACCAATGTCCAAAGTGTTGCTATGCTAGATCGTGTAATTTCTGACGACGGTTGAAGTTTTTTACCTTACGGATTCCTGTGGCTAGAATTCCAATAAGAATCATTTTCAAGGATCTGTGGAACATGGAAACAGAGAAGAATGGTAACATTCTGCTGCAAAGGTATGAGGTTGGTAGATTACTTGGGCAGGGCACTTTTGCTAAGGTTTACCATGCTAGGAACATAGTGACATCACAGAGTGTTGCTATCAAGGTGATTGATAAAGACAAAATTTTCAAGGTTGGTCTAATGGAGCAGATCAAACGGGAGATATCTGTGATGAAATTAGTGAGGCACCCCAACATTGTACAGCTTTATGAGGTCATGGCTACCAAATCAAAGATATATTTTGTTCTTGAATATGTCAAGGGTGGTGAATTGTTTAACAAAATAGCTAAAGGTAAGTTAAGAGAAGATGCGGCTAGGAAGTACTTCCAGCAGTTGATAAGTGCTGTTGATTTCTGCCATAGTAGAGGTGTATACCATCGTGATCTGAAGCCAGAAAACCTACTTGTTGATGAGAATGGGAATCTGAAAATTTCAGATTTTGGATTGAGTGCTCTTGCTGAGTCAAGACGCCAAGATGGCCTTCTACACACAACTTGTGGTACTCCAGCATATGTGGCGCCTGAGGTTATCAGCCGAAAAGGGTATGATGGTGCCAAGGTTGACACATGGTCTTGTGGGGTGATCCTGTTCGTTCTCATAGCTGGGTATCTGCCTTTTCAAGATTCCAATTTGGTGGAGATGTATAGAAAAATTGGGAAAGCGGAGTTCAAGTGCCCGCCTTGGTTTCCATCTGATGTACGAAAGCTAGTGTTGAGAATTCTTGATCCAAATCCTAGGACTAGAATGCCAATTACAAAAATAGTGGAGTGCTTTTGGTTCAAAAAAGGTCTTGACAGCAAGCTACTACGGAAGAATATGGAGATGAAGGGGAAAGTAACAGCCCTCGTAGATGTTAATGCAGCTTTCTCATCAACAGGTAGTAGCAACAGCAAATTAGTTGATCAGAAGCAGGATGAAGCAAAAGTCACCAACCTTAATGCTTTTGATATTATTTCCCTTTCAGAAGGCTTTGATCTTTCAGGCTTGTTTGAGGAAACTGAAAAAAGAAAAGAGGCAAGATTCACATCTAGTAAATCAGCTTCAGATATTATCTCAAAGCTAGAGGATGTTGCCACATGTTCTAAGCTAACTGTAAAGAAGAAAGAAGGTGGTGTGTTGAAATTGGAAGGTGCAAGTGAAGGAAGGAAAGGTGTCCTGGCTATTGATGCAGAGATTTTTGAAGTTACTCCTTCCTTTCATTTGGTAGAGATCAAGAAGAACAATGGGGACACACTTGAATACGAAAACTTGTGGAAGCAGGACATGAAACCTGCTCTCAAGGACATTGTTTGGGCATGGCAAGGTGAACGCCAGGATCAGCAAGTTGATGGTCATAAGCAGCCAGAGTTACCTCTGCATTGAACTCATTGATCTTCAGAGTTATGCACATCACTGGTTAGCATTCCAGAGTTGCTTGTATTTTGTTTTTGGCACTTGTGTTTATGTTCTAGCTTCCTTGGGCATGAAACTGTGGTTGGTTTCTGAATTTATTGTGCAGCATCATGTTCTTAAGTTGCACCTGCCATCAATTGTAGTTGATTAATGGTGTTGGATCCACTGCTGCATTGGTGAATGTAGAATTATTCAATCGAATGGAGTTCAACAGTATATGTGTTGCAGTGTTTTTCATTGTAATGCGTCATGTCTAGAGAATTGTTTTAAAAACAAATCACCGCTTGTACCTACGATCTTGGACTTTCGAGATATGTGCTGTCACTAATAGTAGTTCTCTAGGGAACTTTACTGTCTGGAAAAGGAAAACAAAGCAAGGTAGAATGTTGGATCTCGACACTAGATGATGTTTATGGAAATAAATGAGTGATAATATGTTAGACACAGAGGAGTATGTGCTGCCAATTAATACTAGTTGACTACTTTATTGCTCACTCACAGCTCGGTCTGCAGTCAGGTGGTGTTGATTGTATGGACCAGTTTCTTCTCTTCTTTAATACAAAGATACACAGCTTTTTTCTGTATTCAAGAAAAACTTTATTGCTCACTGTTAATTATTCTGAAAAATATCTTGGTTCACTACTGTAGGTATTTTAGTACCAAATTTACTGTTTGTTCATCAGTTAACATGATCACGAGAATGCTGTTGGTTTGAATTGTAGTATGATACGACGCGAGATATTTTCTATTTTTATTTCCGTCTTTGTCACGAAACTGATAAGCCAATAGTCGACTAAAGCTGTTTTATCTTAATGATAAGTTTCAGCACTGACATAAAAAGGTTATTATGAACACCTTTATTATGTTTGACAAAACATTGTCACTGCTAGAGTCAATAGAGTTGCTTAGCCAGGCCCAGGAATCTTGGTTTGCTAGGTTTATCAGCTGGTGGGTGCAACAGCTGGTCAGAAACATTGCACAGTGATTAACCTGTATGGTAAGACGATCTTGTAGAGAGTGAACAAAGTTCTATTTGCTCATGCAGTAAGTAATATGTTCGACTATATGCTGCAGTAATTATATTTTTTTTCTGGAATAGCAAAAGTGTTGTGTATCATTGTATTAAGAGAGAAAAATTTTAGTCACACAATTACACCACCGCCTCACTACAGACCAGTATAACGAAAGGAGGTATCAGTTACATGTAAACGATCACCTGAAAAGAAACACTAGACCCGGTATATTAGCCGATAGGTTGTATGAGTTGCATGTAAACGATCACCATATATTGCATTACTTGGCTATACCTATAGATAATCTCTCTGTTTGTTGTCGTCAAACTCTTATTGCTCTGAAAATAACCAGAGGTCAGGAGTGGGAGTCAGCTTTCTCATGTGATCATGTGTCTACGTACTAAAGCAACTGTGATTTATATGCATTGTCGACGAGCCTAACCTGGCTACGAAAGAGACTAGTTGCACTACCGTCGCCATCATCTCAACCAAGCAAACCAGGACTGTACAAAAGGATATAGATGTAGTCATCTTCTAACGGATGGCTTGTCCAGTCATGTCCTGGTGAGCCGCCAAGGCGCCAAGTCACTCACAAGTGAGACGAAACATCGGAAAGGCGTGCAATAAGTGTGTCACATCAACTCAGCTAATAAGATGCCCTGAGCTTGCTGCTTGCAGCTGTGCATCATTGCGCGTCTCTCGCATTCAAAGGTGACAAATCTGTTTTACGGAGTTTAGGAGGGGACCCTGTTTCTTTCACAAGTCGAGTCACCTGTTACTCTATTCATAGCAAGGATGTCCTCTTCAAAAACAAAAAGAAATAGCGAAGGATGTCCAGTACCTTCCGCGGACTTGGAAGCCTGAACTTTTTCACCATCGAAGATGGAGGCGTAACAGCGTGGCTCTTGCTTGAGCTTGATGCAGAAACGCTGTGTTTCATTCGAGTTTGTATTAGAAATTCCTCTTCCACGAAAAATAATTTTCCAGCTTATCAGGTCAATCTTTTTCCTTATGCAGTCATGCAGATACCATTAGATAAGCATTATTCAACATTTTAACAATACAGCAATTAATGGTATCCTCTACTTACCATTTCTGGGCATGAAGGGTGCCCTATATGAAAATAACATATCAAGGTTGAAAGAACCGTTATAGCCGGCTGGCTCGGTTCAGCAAAAAACCGGATGGTTAACCAGAGAAACCGACTGGTTAACCAAATTGCTATAGTACTAGTTCTGTTTTTTCACAATTAACCGGTCAGTTAGGGCGACCAGTCAGGACCGATTTTCCGATTAACTGAGATAACCGGCTGGTTTTTACCGATTATTCAAACCCTGTAACATATGTTATCTGCTTTCATCACCTCGAAAAGGTAAAACACGAGTATCCTCTACTTATCATTTCTTCTCTTACTTATATCCTTAAAATGTAAAAATGTATTCCTGATTTAGATCAACAGTCAAAGGACAAATCTTTATACTTATCCGGTGCATTTGGTGAAAGTTGAACTAAGAGGATTGTAATAGGGTTCCTACAAAAAATTGCCTAAATCTTTTGAGGGATCTCTGGCCCACGAATATCAAATCTTTAGAACATGGCAAATACAAACAGCAGTTTTGAACGGAATAAATACAGACAGCATTCACCATGTTTTCCCTGATGTTGACCATCTTACTAAGATCCATCACCACACAAAGGTGCACTGGGAAAGACAAACAAAATGAATCCTCTTTCTCATCCTTCGGCAAGGAAGAATATCCTCCAACTTAAGATCTATGGGCAAAAGCAAGATTTGTCGGCACGGTTAAATTTAGAATCTCGGTGCAACAATGTACTGGATCCTAGTGATGATCTTCTTACTCCCATCCCATGAGCAGAAACACTATACAACTGTTAATTTTGACTTTGAGATAGCACTGAAACTGAGCAGTCGACAGGTTGTGTTGCTGGTGCCACACACTACCGTGTGAGTGGAGTTGCCACTATAGAATAGTTAAATCAGAAGCCAACAAGTTCAAAGATACAGGAAGGGAAAGAAAAGAATGATCTTGAAAGATACAAATCTTGCGTACCCTTTTAAGGAGCCCGAGATCACTCCTTTCCTTGACTACAGCTTCTGAGATTCGTAGGATCCATAGTTCCATTGTTGCTTGCTTCTCATTTTTCGGCCATTTAGTCCGATGGAATATATCATTTATGTTTCAACAGAGTACACAGCAAATCTCTAAAGGTTAGTCGTTCCCTGACATATGTGAAAATCACGACCAGATCTTAAGACATTTCATACTGTAAATGCAAAGTAGCTTCAGTTTAGGAGGATATATCAACTGGAGAGTGGTGAGAGCGTCGGGTTGGCAGCCCACCGGCGGGGGTTCGACCCCTGTTCCCGCACTTGCACTGTAACAAAATAATAGTAGCTACAGTGTAGCGAAAAAAATCCCCTCGCCCCTCCTTATTCTAAAGCATACGTAAACACTCGTGTCATTACTCATAAAGCCAGCTGAGTCCCTATATATAAAAAATGAGGGGGTTCGGGGGTTTTTTCGACATGCGTGAGATGATCTTCTCCTTAGAAAAATGCCCGGGGGCTGTCATACCCCCGCAGGTCGAGTTTTTTGAAGCCCATTGTTCCTTCATAGCTGTGCAAAATTTGAATGAAGTTATGTGAAGACAGAATCAGAAGGGTAACTCTTCGTAGCTTCAGCATATGATACATCTTCACTATTACCACTCTGCCCAGTTAAAGAAGAATGTAAGCTCAGAAGCTGCAGATCTTTTGGAGAACAGTTATGGAACGGATTGTTACGAGTCAGCAGTTCCTATCTGAGCTGTGCCCTGGAAGATACCAGATAAAATTACCAATGTATACGTTCTAGTACAAAACAAAATTGTAATCCATTTGATAATATCTATGATGATGTTGCCTCACATTATCACGTATATGAGCATATACTTGTGTTATGGCTCTGCTTTGAACAGGCAACAGAATGAACCTGATACTGATTTCAAACGCACTAGATGTGCATGCATCTCATTATCTCTTAGTCCTGGATACGCTTGGCATAAAAGTTAAGATCGTGACAACAGGAATTCCTTTGATGGAGCCTACCTGACCACGGGAAATGGGACACTACACTTGCTCAATAATGCGACAGTAACATCGACGAAGAATCAAATGGCACTGTTGACCAAAAATCAAACAGAATATAATTCCAAAATGCTATGGCAATAAGAGTGAGAATGACTTCCAGTGAAGCACAGATTATGTGAACAAACTTCTGTGGAGGATCCAAACCCTAAAGAAACATTTCAAACTACAAAATCCTTTGAAATTCCTACAAAATGTTTCGTGCATAGGCATGTGTAGGATCCAAACCCTACAGAATAAGAATGAGACCCTCAGTTTTCAGAATGTCTCGCTATAAGGTTCCTAGCCTACTCATGAACCATTTTCCGAATAGTTCCAACTGAACAAGGTCAGTCGGTTTTCAGAAAGTACTGAACCTTTGACTCATGCTCTTCTGGGAGTTTGAATTTGACCATCTTGTTTCATCTGCATTTGAGAACAAGCAGTGGCAGTCAGTGGCTGGCTGTAGACAATCATTTCGCAATCGACTTTGATTCATGTGTAGTACCTAGCACAGTTAATTCTGAGCACCTACTACAAATCCTATACTAGTAGTACTAGAAGAAGAGAAAGAAACATACTAGTAGAAGAAAAAAAAAAGAAATATATACTAGTAAGTACTCAGAAAAGAGGAGAAAAGGACAAAAACGGGACGCTATGCCGATTCCATCTCCTTCCCCTGCTCTGGTGCCTCGCCGCCGTTGCTCCTGTCGGCGCGCGTGGGCTTGCCGCGGCAGCAGAGCGTGGCGCCGGCGTCCCAGGAGTGGAGCAGCACGTATGAGGCGATGCCGCCGATGAGGCCGTAGGCGATGGAGTATGTGAGCGGCATGAGCGCGAGCGTGAGGAACGCCGGCACGGCCTGTCGCATGTCGGCCCAGTCCACCTCGGCCACGGCCCGCATCATCATGACTCCGACGAGCACCAGCGGCGGGCCCACGGCCCACGACGGGATGGAGGCCAGCAGCGGCGTGACGAAGAGCGCCGCCAGGAAGTAGGCCGCCGCCGTGAGCGCCGTGACCCCCGTCCTCCCGCCCTCCCTGATCCCCGTGGACGACTCGATGAACGCCGTGACGGGGGACGTTCCGAGGAGGGAGCCGAACACGATGGCCGAGGCGTCGGACATGAAGGCGAAGTACTGGCCCTCGAACTCCCCCGTGGCGTCGTCGACGAAGCCCGCGAACCGGGCCATGGAGTAGAGCCCGCCGGTGGTGTCGAGGATATCCACGTACAGGAACGTGAAGAGCGCCTCCCAGAACCGGCCCTGCCCGGCGCCTCGGAAGTCGAGCGCCCCCGCCGTGGACTCGATGCGGTGCACGTCCACCACTTTCTTGAAGTAGGCGAAGGCGTCGTCGCCGGCGGCCGTGTTCGGGAACGCGGTGACCGCCGTGCCCCGCGGCCAGGACACGAACGTGACGAACAGGATGCCGTAGATCATGGCGCCCTTGACGTTTTTGATTAGACAGAAGGCGATGATGAGGAAGCCGACGACGGCGAGCCAGAAGGTGGGTGACGTCATCCGGCCGGAGAGGCAGAGCACGCCCGCGGAGACGGTCCCACCTGGCATGAGCGTCACGGTGCCGTTGGGGAACGTGAGCACGGGGGCCACGGACGCGCGCTGCGAGGCCGGGCACGCGGCCAGCGTGACGAGCGTGGACGGGCTGAAGCCCACGAGGCCCACGCCCTGGCCGCCCTGAAGCCCGATGAAGGCCAGGAAGAGCCCGATCCCCGCCGAGGTGGACACCCGCACGGGCTTCGGGATCAGACGGGCCAGCCGGGACCGGAGGCCCACCACGGAGAGGGCGAGGAAGAGCAGGCCCTCCAGGAACACCGCGGCCAGGGCCGTGCGGTAGGGGAGCTGGCCGGAGCCGTGGAAGCCCACCACGGTGTAGGCGAAGTAGGCGTTGGTGCCCATCCCGGGTGCCAGCGCGATGGGGAGGTTGGCGAAGGCGCCCATGACGAAGGACCCGATCACGGAGGACGCCGCCGTCGCCACGATCAGGTCGCGACGGGCGCGGGACACGCAGGCCGCGTACCCGGGGTCCACGGGGGGGAACTTGCAGGTGGCCGAAGGGGACGCGCAGTCGTCGACGGTGCAGGTGGCGCCGGAGTCGGAGAGGATGGACGCGTTCACGGCCAGGATGTAGGCCATCGTCAGGAACGTGGTGGTCCCGGCGCGGAGCTCGGTCGTGAACGTGGTCCCGCGGGCCGCCAGCCGGAACCGGCGGCCCACCCAGGACCGCTCCACCGCGGCGTTGAGGCGGCCCAGCTTCGTTGTCGCAGCACGCTCACCTTCGCCCCCGGTGCTGGTCGTGCTGCTTGTCGGGATGATGGAGCCGGCCATGGCGGCGGCGCGTGGTGTGGGTGTGTGGCGTCCGGAGCTGCGTGGGAGTGCGCGTGTTTTAATGCGGCGCGGAGGCACTCACTACTGCAGAGTCAAAGGCTCTGTCTCTACTCTCTAGTAGTATGCTGTGGGCTGCTGGCGACACAAAAGATCACGAATTTCCAATAAAAAAATATATATTATACTAGTAGTACACATCTACAGTATCCTTTTTCTTTAGCAACTTGTTTCCTTGTTTTGGTGTTTGTTGAATGAGATACATGTGGGTGTTCCAAAGTCCAAAACATCGTGCTAAGGTTATCTTTCCCATGATTTGGGTAATGCTTTCCATTGGATTAAGACACGCGGGGCCTTTTGGCCTTTTGGGGTTTGTTCAGGGAATTTGTGGGGATCTTTTCGGTGGTTTGGTGAAGTGATTGATTGCTTTGTTCGTACCAACAATTTGCTTGTAATTATTGTCGGTCCTAGGTTTTGGTGGAGGCATTCCATGAGGGCCGGCAAATTTGGAAAAGGGGTGCAGATTCATTATAAATATTTAAATTTGTAGTATGGGATTTGCAAAAAATAATAAATCCTGAAATTTCTCGGGTCCATGTACTTATGCTTTGTTCTGCCGCAATAAGATAACAAATACTCATAAGATATTCTTTAAGCCCTAATTACCTCTAAGCCCTCTAGTTTCAAACAAAAGCCAACTAATGGTCCAACTAATAGTTAGCTGCCCAGCTAACCATATTTCATTAGCTTCAGGTAATGAAATTGTTGCCTATTATTATATTACACCCTCCTTCACCCGCACAACCCAGCTAATAGTTTTTTGTTTTCAACTGAACCAATCTACCCCTTCTAGATTTTTTTTATGTTGACGTTCGGATAAGATCATTAATTCAAATTTGAACTAACAACCTTGTCCTAACGTCAACATATTTCAACAAAATCGTCACTTTCAGACATGGCCCAAAATTTTGTTTCACAGTGAAGCTGTCTTGCTGCTGAGAGGTCATTCTGTTTTGGTACTTTCAACTGAGATCCAAATCAAGGTGACGAGATGAAACGTAGCATTATCGTCACAGGTTCAGATGCTTTTAGAAAGCATCACATCATGTTTGTTTCCTTGTTATAAAATATTTTTGATCCAATGATGATGATGTTGAGCTTCAAGCGCGGATTGCGGCAGAAATACTGAAGTAGAACAGTAAAAGAAAAGAAACGGAAGTCATGCAATGAAGCATGCTGTGCTACAGACGTCATTAGTGATTTGTGCAGTGCAGAGAGAGCACGGTTTATTAGTCTATTAGAACAAATGTGTTTCTTGCTTCGCATCAGCTTAAGAAATTAGTTCATTTTACAACGGAACAAAACTCAGGGAACAGAGCATATGAACACATGGTATGTCTTGATGCTCGCGGAACCAGTGTGGATAATTCATATGAATGGATTTCGTTTTTTTCCATTTCAGTTCCTTTTGCTAAACTCACGAAATTATCAAATGGTTTCTCTTTCGTTAGCAAGCATCAGGAATAAGCACTAGGGTTTGTTAGGTGAATACCACTAAAAGATCAAGTTGCAAAATATCATCCTATATGAGAATGACATGTGGGACCTGGGTCCACATGTCTATGATATATACAACCGTATTTTACAATTCCATGATCTTTACGACGGTACTGAGCAAATTAGCCCCAAACACTATGAGTATTGAGGACAATATTATTGTGTTGCTAATATTTGGAAGCCAAACGCCGTTATTTGGGTGACGAAGTTGGAAGAGTTGCTACGAAATGCACGCTAGGTTTCGGAAACGGTTGTTGACCACCGAAGTGTTTGACAGCAAGATATTACAAAAGTTTAGTATTAAATTAAATTTCATGAACTGGCGTTGCTTTATAAAATCATCAATAACATTTATACCCGCGTAGTGTTGTCTGCAGTAGTCTCTCCTTTCACAGGAGCTAGTACATACTTTTATGCACTTGTTTTCAGACGTCATTATTTAAACATTTACATGCATTTTCTTAAACATTTTAATTTGAGATTTCCTTTTGCTTTATAAAACTGTCAAGTTACGTACGTTATGTACATTATGAAACTAGGGACTTAATATTTGTAAATAAAATAAATATGTGTTATGGATAAACTCTGATGACATGTTCAACTGTTTCATATAAAATTTGAATATCTATATTTCGGATCATGAATCATGTAAAATGGATCCTTCCATGCATTTGAATATACTATTCATCACTTTCAATTTAAAATCTATGTTGAAGAAGAACCTATACGGTGTTCAAATTTTTATTTTAAATGTTATAGAAACCTATATATATTTCTCTAGGATGGCAGTGATATGTGTGCACAGTACGAGCACATTTCTCAGTGTACTTACTTAGCTTTATGGATAGCTCCTTCTAAGAAAAAGGGGGGCATCCTATCAATTTACAACGTGATGCAACAATCATTCAGTCCGGACCTCTCTTGTTGCCCTACACAGAGCCGACACCAACCTGTAAATGGCTGAGAAGTCGTTGCCGTGAGATGCAATCTGGTCGGGTCAATTCTTTTAACGCCCTTGATAGCAAATATATTTCTTGATCCACTATAAGCACGTAATAGAAAGGCATTACAACTGTGTAAGGGTGAAACAATTGTGGTGACATTGAAATCAAGGGTGGCGCAACAGAAAATAATACAGGAATGATGAATCGGGTCTGTAGCTCTAAAATTTGCTTGCCGCCTAGTGTTAATGTGAGACAGAAACATGCATTCATTTACAACTCTCTTACCTCTTTTGTTTTTGTTTCACTAAGAAGGTTAACTTTAGAGGTACTATGCTTGAAATAACAATTTCAGTTTTTTTTTTTGAGCCTCATGCCAACCCCGCACCCCCCCCCCCCCACACACACACAGAGAGACACGCAACCTTCTTTAAGCAGTTCAATCCTAGCAAAGCAGATAAACATAAGCCCTGTCAATGCTTAAAAAAATAAGCTCTGTCAAACACATTTTTAATATATGTGAAAATGATAATGTAATAGAAATTTGTGGGCAATCCTGGAGAGGAGGGTAGTGACTTGGAGAAGAGGTACTAAAGAGGTTCTGGACATCTTAAAAAGTGTTATTACGAGGATAACATGTTTTTTCAATGCAGAATAATGTGAAAACTGTAAGATACTGGTCTGGCATCAAATGAATCAAGTTTACAAAACAACTATATATTGGGATCCGAGCTTATTTATATCAGTGACCATACTCTTCAAATAACAACACCTAGCTTATCATGTTATATCTCTATTCTCTGATTCTCGCAACAATCCAAGATGATCGATACTCTCCTTTCGAATCACAGTATAACACCACATATAAATAGATATACCGATCACCTGATGCCTTGTCTCCTACATTATTGAATTGTACTGCTCCTGAAGTCCTGATGACACAACCACGCATCCTTCTTCTAGAATGCAACTTTGTTTTGTACGTTTTCAAGCTCCGTCATTGTTGCCTCTCTGAAAACTGAAAGCTACCGCGTGCTAAAGGACGGCACGGTGCCAATCCATCGGTTTCTCTTCTCCCTGGTCGTTTTCGGCCGCGTGGGGCTCAAGGAACAGGTTCCCACAATATGATAAGCAGACAGGGTCGCTGTCTCTGTTTCGTGCTTCTTGCCTCTTGTGTTCTGTTGCGTACAGTTTGTTAGCTCAGAGCTGTCAATCCACGGTGTATGTGCGGTGGCCTGTGGGGATACATAGTGATAGCGTGTATCTGTACTACTGAGGAATTTTGACCGGGATACATATAGTGATGTAGAGCAAAACCTTGAATTTGAATCACGAGTATTATAACTACAAATCAGGTGATATCTCTTTCGTTGCACTTGATCTGCATGTAGCACTTCGATCTGTGTAGTTTCAGACTTTCAGGCATTTGGACTTGAGTCAACACACTGTGGCATGGCGCAAGTCTATGCTCAATTGGAATTTAGAGCCGAGGCACAGGAACGCAGCTGTCCCAGCACCCACTGCTGCTCTTGAGCTGTGACAACAGGTAGGTAAATACTGCAGGGTATGCGTCCCACGCCACGCACACATAGGAATATAGGAAACACTGGTCCTGTTTGGATCTATGGGTTAGAGTTAGTTTGGGTTAGTTTGAACACAACTAACTCTAAATTCTCTAAACAGGTGAGTTTAGTTTGGGTTAGTTGTATCTAACCCATCCAAGAGATGCTAATTGGAGCTATTTTTAGTAGGATCCACCGAAAATGGTTACTTTGGGCTAGTCAAATGATTACAAAAGTACTTCTATTATCAATTTAACCCTTACATTCAAACACCTCAAGGGTTAGAGTTAGTTCAAGGTTAGTCATGAGCTAGAAACTAACTCTAACCTCTACATTGTTAGAGGATCCAAATAGTGCCACTGTTAAAAGGCGAACCCTTTTGGCGCTAGTTTGTGTGATCGTAGTGTCTTCTGCGATCCCGTCTGCTGGTAATCAGTGGTCATAGGAAAAACTGTTAAAAAGAAAATTCTGTGTGTATGTGTTTGTTTTCTTTTTGTTATTGGGCTGACTTCAAATCAATCCCAATCCTTGATTGTTAGATAAAATAAAATAAAAAAAACTACTAATAAGACCTTTGACATTCTCTTCAATTCTTCCGTGAGCTTTCTTGATATGTTGTTACTGGATTGTTTACATTATTAATTTTTTAGTATTTTCTCTAATTCGTTTAATAAAGATACCTGATTATCCTACAAAGATGATGCCTTTTATTACCAAGAACTATTTTCCATGTATAAATTTCAACTTTTCATTTGTCACGCTAGCCGAAAATATTGTTCAGGGTCCGCACTGTAATATTGAAACTATTGCCTGCAGGAAGAAGAAAGTCTGAAAATGAACAGTAATATATATATCGTAGTTAAATAATGATTATGTAAGGGTTCAAAGGGCTTGTCCGCTCGGGGAGCTGTTCCTTCCCAACATACGCCTCCAAAGGTTAAGACTGCACAACATTGATCCTTTGTAATAGAGCAGTAAACAAATTTGTTTTTTGAGCAGCCTGTCATTTGCGTCCGATGGCAGCGTAAGAAAGTAACTAATCCTGTTTCTGGACACCGCAACAAGAAAAGAACATGTTGATCAGTACAAATTAAGGGCTCCTTTGGAACATAGGATTGAAAAAATATAGGCATAGAAAAAACATAGGAATAGGATAGGAATGCATATGCAAAATAGAGGATTAAAAAATATAGGAATTTTGTAGGCATATGTGTTTGGCTAAGTCATAGGAAAAGTTTACCCAATTGTTAGGTTAATCAGATATATTTTTTTTTCTAATCAATGAGAGATGCAACCATTGCTGTTTTGCGTCATTTGTTACTGACCTGCTGCAGCATAGCACTGATTTGCCTCGTTCCTATGCGAAGGAAAGAAAAAAAGAGATTTGAGTGCATTGTTCAGACTCTGTGTTTTTCCTTCAAAACGAGCACCGAAGGAAGTTTTCCTCCGTTTTTCCTATGCTTCTTTCCTGCGTTCTAAAGACAGCTACAGTACCAATTCCTATGAAAACTAGAATCCTATATTTTTGCTATGAAAATCCTTTGATCCAAAGGAGGCCTAAAAGTTTATAAAAATAGACTTTTTTTTTTGTCAAACTGGCCAGCAAACAATTCATCCCACTATATTTGTACGTAATCATCAGGATAATTGGGAGTAAGCACAGCAGTACAATAGACTAAGAAGGTTGTACTACATCATCTTTGCCAGGAGTTTGGATGCAGGACGCCGTCATTTGGGAATAAGGTGGCAGGTGAGGGCGACATGGCGACGAGTTAGGAATCTACGAAGCGTGCACGTCTGGCTTCCACAATGAGCAAAAGCAACTGTTGACTATTTGACCATATAGCATGATGCAAGCATGCTGCTGATGGGATTTAAAAACGAAAGGGTTGTGTCAGCAGCAGTCTCTCCTTTCACACGGTTTTCGTAATGAAGCTCAGAGCGGCGTCCGACCAAGCGCCGTGCACGCATGGTACTGTTAAAGTGTTAAATGTTTTGAGATAGATGGAATATCTACATTCGATAACTCAAAGTAGTAATTGAAAATTAGTTAATTTTTCTATCATTTAAAAATTAACAATTAATTAGTTTATTTGTTTTATTGCAACGCAGGACGCGTGCTGCGAAGCCGCCACGGCGCACGCATCGTGACAACGAACGTATGCGGTGCATCTGTGGTTGGGGCGCGTGCAGACGCGGATGACACTTCGTCTAAGGCTGTCCGCACTGCTATACGGTAAAGATCCTGTAGGACTGCTTTAAAGCGCTGCACCGCTGTGCGGTAAACACTAAGCAAGCTAAGTGGACGAGCGCTCATCCACCAAATCAAGAGGAGATAGGGGAGGAATGGTAAGATATGAGGTTCAGAGAATAGAAAAAAGAATAGTGAAAAAATAGAGAAAAAATAAAAAAAATTGATATAAGAAAAAATTTATTATATAATATATAATAGTTAAGATAGAGGATGAATATAAAATATAAATAGATGCGAAAAAATTAAGTATAAAAAAGAGAGTCTTACTAATCAGGATAGAATATTTCTTTTTATAAAGAATAAATTTAAAGAACCATAACTGCGAACAGTCTAACCCTAAGCGTCGTGACTCGTGACGCACGCGTGCGGGCGGGGCGGTTGACTTGTCGTGACGCACGTGCGGGCAGGGCGGTTGACTTGTCGCACTCTCTTGCCTCGTCGTATACGTCCTGACAAACTCTCTATCAGCCTGTGTGGGCTGGCATGATGAAAGCCATGGAGAGACCGGCGGATACGGTGGCCGTTGACCACAGAAAAGCTAGTACACGGCAGCGTCAGGCTGATGGTGATGATGACGCACAACCGCTGGGGAGCACTGTTCCACGTTACTGTAATGACCTGACCGCCCGACGCCCAGCTCCCTTTTTTCCTGGGTGATGCTACTCAACGGTGGGCCAACGATTTTTTCTTTTAGATAAAAGGGTCGCCCTTTAGTTTCATTGCTTAAATGAAATGACACCCAAGTTCACTTTGAAGTACATTACATTCTCTCTGTGCACTCACGGGAAAACAACTGATTTGCTGCCCCCAGTTACACGTGTTATTTCTCTCCCTCATGATGTGTAGCTCCGGGCTCTTATACTGCAACTTTATCTTCAGAACACACGGCTGCTTCATTTTTTTTTGGGAGAATTCACGGCTGCTTCAGTTTCGACCACCTGCAACACTGTAATCTTGGTGTTGTTTCCTCCGACTTCGCCCAGGCCTTGTCCATAGCCTTCCTCATAGTCTTCCTTTTTGCGATCCCTCTGCAATTCCTGGGCCAACAATTTAGACGGAGCCTATTCTCAATTCAATAACGCGGGGCCACAAACACTTAACTGTATCATTTTTTTTAATTATCTTTTGTCTATTTTGTTCATTTACTGGACTTCGTTCTTCCGCTTTTACATGCACCATGTATGCTATACCTTCTGAGCCTTGATCAGAGATTTCAAATTGTACGCAAGTGCATTTAGCCTCAGTATTAATTAACTCGACGTTATAGGCTACAGCCCGACATATATGTTTTTTAATTAATAATGTTATTAGGATACATATACTTAGTTCATTTTAGACCTTGTAAAGTGTGTCGTTTGGTTCGTTTGAGCTTATTACCTTGCCGTGTAAGTCCAGACAAGCACATCCATGCTGTAGGAGGAGAGCCACATTTGCTCTCCGTAAGAAGCAAGGCAAAAGCTTGCCAGGTGAGACACAAAGGCAAGTTTAGCCAGTTAGCCTCCAGCGCCTATCCTTGCTCAGCAAGACAAAGCAAACATTCCATACGCGCTTTAGCTTGGTTAAGAGCTACTTTCCCTTGCACCATCAAAGATAAATTAGTGCCTCGCAAAAAAAGAAGATAACTTAATGATACCCTTCCCATGAATCAATATATCAGCAACCTTAGCATTATAGCACTGTATGCCTGTGAATGTCGCGTGACTCGTGACCTTCAACAGGTGCTTGGGCCAAATTCTAGCAGGGCAAACAAACAAAAGCGCTCTCATGCTGTTGTCACAATCACAAATGCCTGAGGAGGTTCAGATTGCAGAAATTGTCATGCATTGGGCCAAAATTCTGTTGTCCTAGCTGCATTTTTGTTGGGCTCAACATAGAAACGTCTCTGCACATGAATCCAGTTGAAAGATTTCTTGATTTCCAGAAAAAAAAAGTTGAAAGATTTCTACCTAATTTATCTTTTATATGTTTCTTCAAGTACCTGAAAATATTCATTTTCCGTTCGAACAAAACAACGAAAATATTGGAACTTAAGAGAAACCACGTTGATCTTGTAAAACAAAATTAGATAAAGGATAGGTAGTTTCCATTATACTGTAAAAGAACAGGAAAAGTCAATGATGAGAAAACCATCTCCATGGATACACACAACATTTCTCTATTGAAGATAAAAGTTCATGTGCATCACATGAATTTACGGGTGAGTTCGTTTCTAATATTTTGTTTATGTGGTTTTGAGAATATATTGCTATCTAATGAATTAATTATTATTAGAAACCATGGAGATGATGATGAGATAGTTGTGGAGTTGATTGGAGGCGTGATGGGCCAGCAAGGACGTCCAAGCCAAGGTGGAGGCACAATCAAAACTGACTTCGAGTCTGTTTCAGGACCCAGGATTAGTTTGTACTAAAACAGACGCCCAGGACACATACGGACTCGGATTTGGATGTTCTATATATTTCTGGAAAGATAACGAAAAGACATTTCCAACTCAATCGGTCTCATGTCAAAATTCATCCCGAGCCGTCCGCAATCACCGAAACAAGTCGATATCCAGAATCTGTCCTGGTGCTGCGACACCATAATCAGTCTTTAGGCCATGTATCGAGTTGAGCCCACTTAGGGCTGCGTCCAGGGGGTGGTGTATGACCCTAGAGTCTATATATACAGCCGCCGCCTCTTCATTAGGGTTCGGATTTTGTTTAGATTATTCTGTTAAGAACAGTTTTACCGTTTGATCGGTTTGTGAGACTCCAACTTATGAGATTCATCATATATTTGCAAATTTGGTTGCATTCTTCTTTGTTCTTATTTGTGTTTTTGATTTGTAGGCAAGGATAAGACTTCTCGGTGAGGTCAATCGTTCTTGAACAATTGATAACCATAAGAGACGTTGTGCTGTGATTGCGGGGTTCAGAACGTGTCGTTCAGAAGCCGGATCGATTTATGTATCGCCTCCGTCTTAATCAAGATTACCAGAACCTATCGGAAGATCGGGAACCCTTGCTCAAATCAATCTTCTCCTACTATTGTCGTTAAATGGTCGCTGAAATCGTTAGGCTAGAGACAGTAGACACGGACCTTCGATGAGTGAGCGCCGCCCCGGCACCCGCCGGCTAACGCTGGCCCCAGCACCGACGCCACAACCAACGTCGGCGATGCCCACTGCATCGGCCAACATCCAAGGTGAGTTTCGAGAGGAAACCTTGCTAAGCCGGCGGCTCCCGTGCCTTGGCTCTCGCTTTTGGCCTCTAGCGGACGAGCTAAGCTCGGATGATGAGGACGGGGCGGAGCTAGAGGTTGGGCAAAAGGAGCCGTACGGCAAGGATCAAAGAACGGCAGAGTCGAAAGGCAAAATACAAGGTGCACGGCGGAATAAGTCCGGCTGCGGTTGACACCAGCTGCAGTATTACAGAGGTAAGAACCAAGGTAGGTCCCGTGGTGGTTGCTGCAGGTTTGAACAAGTCGCAGGCACGATTCTGCAGCGGCGCTAAGCCGCGGATGAACAGACCGACGGCAAAACCATGGCGGGGGCCTCTTCTAGTGAGGCGGATGTCATCGAGTGTCATGCTGGGGGATTGCCTGTCCAAAGCTTGGTGAAGAAAGGGAGCGGTGGATGCGACGGTGGCCGGGAACCAATCTTCCTCACCACCACCAACGCAACCACCGGTGGCACCGCAGGTGTCAAGTTTGAATTCAACACAGAACCTGCAGGATCTCGGACGAGACGGTCGGTTTGCCAGGCTTGAAACTGGGCTGCGTTCTACTGGGCCGGGCCACTCGCCAGTTTTCAGCAACGGAAGGGAAACGACCAGCTTTACTTTCTCCTCAGCGCTAGGTAAACTATTCGCCCGAGCAGAGAAACTGCGCACTAGGGTTTTCGGTTCATATTGTCCAAACACTCCCGCTATCGCTTTGAGTTCACAGATCACTCCAATGGATCTGCTGCCGAGTTCGGAGATGCAGGGCCATGGAGGTGCTGTGGGCGGCGGACATGCTCCTCACCGTCGCGAGGCCCCGGGGACCAGCGGCTTTGGCAGTCGCCAAGTTCCAGAGGCTGGCGGCTACTGAGGAGGGAGAGGTCGAGGACATGACCTGAGAAATGAAGGTTTCTTTGATGATGAAGAGCACGACGCCGGTGAAGCCTTCCTGGGTGAGGGCTTCGAATTTGACCCTGGCTATGGCGGCGAGCACTTTGGCGACCGGGAAAGAAATCGCCCTCGCCGTGGCTTCCGGCCGCGCGGATCTCGTGGTTTTGGAACGCGCCGAGGCGGCCTAGCCGGCAGAGTTGGCAGGTCTGTTAATGTCCCCCCCCCCCGGGGGGCGGCTCCTTTCCGCCGCCATCCAGGGGCTGCGTCGATGCCCTCACAGAACGGCCGGGCTGCTAGTCAGCCACACCAGCCTGCACAGGGGGCGGGCTAGCAGGGAGCGGGGACAGGCGCTGGCCAGAGGGGACTTGATGCGACTGAGTTTCAGTCAGCTGAGTTTCAGTCAGCCAAAATTGTGGACAACGAGACAGATGCTAGCCGGCTTAATGCCAAGCAAAAGCAATGATCCTGTTGTTCCGGCAAAGGCCACCTGACGGCTGACTGTAAAGTTGAAATTTACTGTGATATTTGTGATTGCCACAATGAGCACATCAACCACCGGTGCCCCATTCTGAAGTTGCCGAAGCCGGTGGCACATGCGGTGGGGTATGCGGTAGAGGGTCTCGGGTTCTATCATATCCCGCACCTCCCTCTATCCAAAAAGAAGGACACCAAGACGTCTTTGGTCAGGGTAGTCGGTGGCAGTTTAACTGCAGAACAAGTGATTGTGCAGCTTCAGAAAATTGTCCTTGGTAAGTGGAAATGGGATCCTGAATTACAAGATGACGGTACCTTTGTTGTACTATTTCCATCTAAGGCGGAATAGCAGCGATCCATTAATTATGGGAGCATGAATGTTCGGGAGAATGGGATCGCTACTGGCATACAATTGGAGTTTGAGGAATGGCATGATAGTGATGGGGGCTTCTTGATGCCAAAGATTTGGGTTCGCGTCAGAGGCATACGGAAGAAGCTTAGAGAATATTTGAACCTATGGGCTATAGGTTCTATTCTCGGGTCCACACAGATGGTGGATATGAAGATGACCCGAAAAAACAAGTTTGGGAGAGTCTTAGTGGCAGTGCATGACCCTCAATTCGTGCCATCCGAACTAGATGTTGTGATTGGTGACCACTATTTCGAAATGAAATTTGAAATAGAGAAGATGGGGTTTGATCAAAATGGAGACGAAGTGGCATGGAACTTCCTTGACAAGGAGGATAAAGGAGCCGATGACAAGGAAAAAAAGGCACCCTCGAATGAACAAGGGCAAGCTAGAGATCACAAACATTCCAAAAATAACGATGATCCCATGGTTAGTGACATGGATACATCGGAAGATGGAGTTGGAGGGCAATCCAGAGCTAAACAAGTCTCAAATGCAGCCCTAGAGGCAAAGCTCAAAGACATGGCAACCGAAGTTTTAGACAGGGCCTTTAACTCTCTTCTCGATGAATGCTGTGACCGAATTCTTGTTGAAGGGGAGGAGAAAGGGGGTGAGGAAGTTGTGGTGGAAAACACTTCGGATGACATGGAGTGTGAGGCTTATGGCTTCGATTCTAACCCTCTCTCGTAGGTTTTTTCTGGTGGTGTAGTTGGGTCTGTGACCAAACTTGGCTCGGTCCAGGCGCGTATGGGGGCTTGTCCCCTGGACGTGCCTGATGAGCCATTGGTTTTAGAAGAAGGCTTGCCGGGGGCGCAGCGCCCTGGCCCTAGCAAGCCCCTAGCCGGAGACTCGGCTCTGGGCGCACAGGTCGCGTGTGTGCTGAGCAGGCAGGCGCTTGCTGGCATGCATGGGCCCCTAGAAGAAGGCGCAAAACTGAGTACGCTGATCGCGCCGAATGTGCGCGCGCTGGACGGGCAAGCGCTGGATGGCGCCACCTCGGGTGAGCAATGCAGCGAGCCGGGCTGCGACCCTGGCGCTCGACTAGGGGAGCCTGACCTGGCTCCTCTCGTCCACAAACTGGGGGATGTTTCATCTCCCGTTCAAGTGGAGACGACCTTGACATACTTGGCGACGGCGGCGGCTCGCTGCCGTGAGCTGCCGTTTCAGTCTAGCGCCTGGGCACAATAGGAGGTACATGAGCCGATTGGGGAGCGCCCTTCGATGGCGTCCCTATCGGCCACCAAGCTCAAGGCGGCAAACAAGATGGACCGGGAAGCAGCAATCAAGACAGCGGCAGGGATCAAGGAGGTCAAGTCGGTGACTCCAAGATCTAGTCCCCAGTTTATGGGAGTGGCGGATACACCGGTGCTTGAAAAGGCGAAAAAGAGAGCGGCATGGAGAAACCTCAACGGGGAAGGTAACCCTCCCTTGATCCTCTTTCTGTCTGATTCTGTAGTGGAGTCTAAGGTCTCTCAATTAGGAATTATGCTAGGTAACAGTAAGGTTTCTCCTCGTCCTTTGAAGATGTTTTAAGGGCTGCTGATTTGGTTAGTCTCTCTTCTTTACCCGAGGCTGTTTTGAGTAGAGAGGAGGTCTCCCCTTTTGTAGAAGATAGCGATGATGACAATGACCTCGATCTTGAGAACCTTACTCTAGGACATTTATGTGGTGACTTAATGGAGGAGGTTATGGACGATGACAGCGACCACCTAAGTTGTGAGTTCCAATCTGTCTTTAAGAAAAACAAAGGGGCAAAGAATAGGGGAAAGGCTAAGATTAAAGTAGTCAAAAAGCAAAATAATAGTCGGAGATGAAAGGAATTTTCTAGAATAACAGAGGTCTTAGTGACTTGGCTAAACATAGGTTCCTTTCAGATACAAGTAGAGAACAGAAGCTAGACTTCATTGGCCTACTTGAGACCGGAAAAAAAGACTATTCCAAAGCTACTCTTAATAAACTTAGTGCTCGTCAGGAGTTCTTTTGGCATTGGTCTCAACCCCATGGTAGATCAGGTGGCATTTTGCTAGGGATTAATTTAGAAACCTTTGACATTGGTGGTGTCGATGAAGGTGACTTTTATCTAAAGTTTCACTTACGAAACATCAAAGATGGTTTCCGGTGGATCTTAGCGGCAGTTTATGGAGCTGCCCAACCGGAATTCAAAGAAGCGTTCCTAACCGAGTTAGTGCAAACCTGCGCCAAAGAAACCTACCTTTACTTGTGGGTGGTGATTTTAACATCATCAGAAATCCGCAAGAAAAGAATAATAATAACTACAATAATAGATGACCTTTTTTGTTTAATGCGGTAATCGATAGTCTAGACTTAAGAGAACTAGAGTTATCCAACAGGAAATTCACCTGGGCAAGTACGATGGCTAAGCCCAAGTATGAAACACTTGACAAGATCTTAGTAAGCACCGAATGGGAGGCTAAGTTCCCTCTATCAACAGTGCGAGCTCTGAACAGGGACATCTTAGACCATACTCCGCTTCTTCTCGATACCAGTAATGGAACAAAAACTAATAAGCAACCCTTATTTCGTTTTGAACTGGGGTGGCTTCTTAGGGACGGGTTTCATGAAATGGTAGAGGATGTTTGGAGGAAAGAGAAGAGAGGGGGAACTCCGTTACAAAGATGGCAATTTAAGATCCAGAGGATTTGCCAATTTCTTAGGGGCTAGGCGAAGAACACTAGTGGTTCTTATAAAAAAGAGAAGGCCAACATATTAAAGAAAACTGAAGAATTGGATAAAAAGGTTGAAAACCAAAATCTCACGGCAGTAGAACTAGACTTAAAAAATTGCTTAAAGCAACGTCTAGTTCAAATGCTACGAGAAGAGGAAGTTAAATGGTATCAAAGAGCCAAAACAACTAAGTTGTTATACGACGATAGCAATACCAAATACTTCCACCTTGTGGCCAACGGGAAACACTGAAAGACTAGGATCTTTCGTCTTGACCAAGAGGAAGGGACTATAGAAGGTGACGAGAATCTAAAGAAGCACATCACCAACTATTATAAAAAACTATTTGGCCCTTCCGAGGTTGAAGGTTTCTCTATGATCGAATCAGTGAGAGAGGATATTCCTCAGGTATCTCTGGAGGAGAATGATATCCTCACTGGTTCCTTTTTGGAGGAGGAGGTTAAAGGTGCCATCTTTTAAATGGAACATAACAAGGCGCCGGGGCCGGATAGATTCCCGGCAGAGTTCTACCAAACCTTTTGGGAACTAATTAAAGGAGACCTAATGACCCTCTTTAATGAATTCCACAAGGGCAATCTCCCTCTTTTTAGCTTGAACTTTGGAATAATTACCTTATAACCAAAGCAAAAGGAGGCAAAACAAATACAACAATACCGTCCATTTGTTTACTTAACGTAAGTTTCAAAATTTTCACAAAGGTGATGACCAATAGAATGGCCCTAGTGGCACAAAAGGTTATAAGACCCTCTCAAACAGCCTTCATGACTGGTAGAAACATCATGGAGGGTGTGGTCATCTTACATGAAACGATCCACGAAATGCATAGGAAAAAGTTAGATGGGGTGGTCATCAAACTCGATTTTGAGAAAGCCTATGATAAAGTCAATTGATCCTTTCTTCAACAAACGCTGAGAATGAAAGGATTTGCCCCTATATGGTGCAAATGGATTGACCAAATTGTGAGAGGAGGTAGTGTGGGTATTAAAGTAAATGATGACTTAGGTCATTATTTCCAAACAAAAAAAGGCCTTAGACAAGGAGACCCTCTATCCCCGCTGCTATTCAACTTGGTGGCGGATATGCTAGCCATACTCATTGATAGAGCCAAGGCAAATGGCGAGTTTAATGGAGTGATCCCCCACCTTATAGATGATGGGCTCTCCATTTTTCAATATGCGGATGACACGATACTATTCTTAGATCATAATCTCAACAAGGCAAGAAATCTTAAGCTAGTCTTAAGTACTTTTGAAAATTTGTCTGGATTAAAAATCAATTATCATAAGAGCGAGCTCTATTGCTATGGCAAGTTCAAAGAATATGAAGAGGAGTATACCCTACTCTTTGGTTGTAACAAGGGCTCCACACCCTTCAAATATCTCGGCATCCCTATGCACCACCGGAAACTCTCCAATAGTGATTGGAACATTATTGAGGAAAAATTTCAGAAAAAACTAGCTAGTTGGAAAGGTAAACTCCTATCCGTAGGCGGGAGACTAGTTCTCATTAACTCCGTCTTGTCTACTCTAGCGATGTACATGCTTTCCTTTTTTGAGGTCCCTAAAGGAGTGTTAAAGAAACTTGATTATTATAGATCAAGATTCTTTTGGCAATGTGATGAGCATAAAAAGAAATATCGCCTTACTAAGTGGAGCATAGTGTGTAGACCTAAGGATTTTGGGGGACTGGGCGTTCAAAATCTTGAAGTACAAAACACTTGCCTCCTAAGCAAGTGGCTATTCAAATTGATTAATGAAGAGGGGACTTGGCAAGACCTCCTAAGGAGGAAATACTTGTCCAATAAATCACTCACTCAAGTTAAGAAAAAGCCCGGTGATTCACATTTTTGGTCCAGGCTGATGCATGTTAAAGATCAATTTCTCGATTGCGGGCACTTGAAAATCCAAAGTGGCAGGGAAATTAGATTTTGGGAAGATACTTGGATAGATGGTACACCATTGGGTATTACATACCTCAATCTTTATAACATTGTTAGAAAGAAAGATGCAACAATGGCACAAGTTTTATCAACAAGTCCGCTCAATGTGTCTTTCCGAAGGGCACTAATTGGAGAGAACTTAAAAACTTGGTTTGAACTTGTTTCCAAAATCATGGATATCACACTTGCCAATGCCAAAGATGTCTTTTGTTAGGACTTGAATAGTAATGGAATATTTTCAGTGAAATCTATGTATAAGAACATCATCCAAAGTGGGATTATACCACTTAAATGCCCAATTTGGAACATCAAGGTACCGCTGAAAATTAAGATTTTCTTATGGTACCTCATAAGAGGTGTTACACTCACTAAGGATAATTTGGCTAAAAGAAATTGGTAGGGCTCACATATTTGTTGCTTCTGTAGTTCTTTAGAGACTATACACCATCTCTTTTTCGATTGTCATTTTGCCCGTTTTATTTGGAATACTAGGTATCTTGCTTTTGATATCCAACCACCATCTTCCATTTCAAACTTGTTTGATAATTGGATTTTGGGCTTCGACACCAAGATCAAACATCAAGTTCTAGTGGGTGTTTCGGCTTTACTTTGGACCTTGTGGTTAACAAGGAATGATATGGTTTTTAATAAGACCAAGCCAAACACTTTTCTGCAGGCAATTTTCAGGTTGACGTATTGGAACCGCCCGTGGTCGTTGTTGCATAAAGAAGAGGAAGTCCAAGCCAATCTCAGAAATGGTTGCAGGAAGCTGGAGACGCTGGTCATGGAGATCTTAGTGCGGTTCGGGTGGAGATTCTCCAATAGGATCAAAGCTTAGTCTTGGCTCTTTTGGATTGATGTTCTCTACCTCTAAGTCTGGTCTTTGGTTTGTTACCTCTCTCATGGGAGTAAACCTTAGTTGCTGTTTGCTCTGATTAAGCTCCTCTCCTGCGTGAGATGGTGCTTTTTTCCTTTTGCGAGCTTATCCTTGTGGGTCTAAGAACCTTGGATTGTTGTAACCTGCTGGTTGTGTACACCCAAAAGGTGTAGAGGCAGGAACTTTGTTCTGTTAGCTAAAAAATTAAAGCATAATATATTAGTGTTCACTCTGATTTTAACATATAATAGTATTTGTTAATTCTAAATATATTAAAAAACAAAAACCAATACAAGATATATTCGAGAATGGCGTTTGAAGAAGAAAATATATATTTTTAAAATACTTTGAGGATTCGCAAATCAGAAGGGCTCCCGGCAGCGATTCACTTTTGATAATAGAACTTAAAAACAAGATAAGTGATTTGCCGTATTGATCATGTCTTCTGTTGGGAGGTGTTAGTCATGTATTTGTTCACCAAAAGGTATACATATGTCCAGGTTCAATGAATCTAGCTAGTTTAATATACGCTGCTTACAGCTAGAATATTCCTGGGTCCAAGAAGCAAGTGTGTGTATTCAGCTCACTGAGAACTTTAGACTTGATTGAAAGTTCCTTCCCAAATTTGGTACATCATCAACACTAGCCCTTTTTGCCTCGACCCATCATAATTTGCTCATGTAGCCCATGAACTCTAAGCTGTGCAGCAAATGTGCCATCTATGTGTTCAGTTGGCTGAGAACTTTAGACTTGATTGAAGTCCTTCCCAAAAACCAGATGCTTCATCAACACTAGCTCTTTCTGCCTCAACCATTAACATTTGTTCATGCAGTCGATGAACTCTAACCTGTGCAACAAATTTGCCATCCATGGTCTCCAGCAGAGCGCCTCCATATTCTGCTTCACCCTTTCTCCTCACCATGAAACCATCTTCTCTCCCTAGCTCTGCAATCTTGTCCAACACTGATCTTACACCCACACCATGTATCGCAAATAGAATCCGGTCCGGTAAAGGCCCAATCAATCCGGTAAGATCGCATCCCGATGCGAATGTGAGGATGTCAAATGCATTGAGCTCTCTTGTTTGCTCCAGTTCGGCCTCCCATTTCACCACTTTCGGAGTAGGTTGAGAAGCACGGACTGGAATAATCTTACCAAATGACACTCCATCGTGTTGTAGCCAAGGGTGTTCCAAGACTTCACCGATCCCGATGCGCGTACCGGGTACCGGATCCAGCATCCTTCCGAGAAGGCACCGGAGCTCCGGCGAGAACCACTTGGGGCAGCGGAACCTCCCGGCGCAGATCTTCCGGTACATGCCCATGAGGTTGCCGTCGTTGAAGGGCAGGTAACCCGCCGCGATGACGAACAGCACGACGCCGCACGACCACACGTCAGCCTTGCGCGGGTCGTAACGCTTCTTGAGCAGGATCTCCGGCGCCACGTAGGCCGGGGTTCCACACGCCGTCGCCGTGAGGGTGATGCCGTCGAGCTCGCCCGCGTTGCCGCCGGCGAAGGCGCAGAGCCCGAAGTCGGCGAGCCTGAGGTCCCCGTGCTCGTCGAGGAGGAGGTTGTCCGGCTTCACGTCGCGGTGGAACACGCCGCGATCGTGCGCGTGGGCGACCGCGGCGGCGAGCTGGCCGAAGAGGCGCCGCGCCCCGGGATCGTCGGCGGCGCCGCCGCGCTCGACGGCTGAGGCGACGGTGCCGCCGCGGGCGAGGTCGAGGACGAGGTAGACGGCGGAGCGGGAGGCGAGGACGTCGAGGAGTCGGACGACGTGCGGGTGGCCGCGCACGCGGCGGAGCGCGAGGAGCTCACGCTCCACGGATCGGCGCGCCGCCGTCGCGTCCTCCGGCGAGCTCGACGACGGGAAGCGCGGCGGCGGTGGCTTCCGCACGGCCTTGACGGCGACGAGGGCGCCTGTGCGGAGGTCGCGCGCGCGGTAGACCTTGGAGGAGCCGCCGCGCCCGAGGACGCGGCCCAGCTCGTAGCGGCCCTGCAGGACCTTCGCGTAGCTGGATTGGGTGGCGGCCGCCAGAGAATCGTCGGACGACGGCATCTCCGGCGAGGAGGTCGGCGGCGCACGCGTGCGCTTAGCCGACTTATTAGGCACGATTGGAGATGAGTTGGTTGGAACTTCCGTCCGGACTTCCGAGGCAGGTGGTATATCTTGTTTAGTTGGTTTGATAAGTAATAATCGTGTCCATAGAGGAGACTCGTGCTTTATATATTGCTACAACTGATTGGGTAGTGTTTAAGTGTCACTTTTGTTCTTCGATGGTGATGATGACATGGATGCGACCGGCCTTATTGGCACGACACGTAGGTTTGTGTTGTGAACTTAGGATGCCATTGCTTTTTCGGTACAACTTTTTACAGGCCTTACGAATATTGTTGCATCCCAAAAAGAGTAATATTCTATTTGTTTCCTCAAATTATGATCTATATTTCCACCCCACGCATATTTGGTCACATAAATGTTTATACAATTTTCTATTAATTTTGTAAAATATGGCTAACTAAATTAAGGGGGTTGTAGCGTTCAAATTTCAGGCCATATTACACTATCAATTTTAATAAATAGCAGAATAAAGATACAAAGTTCAGAGTATTTCGGACCAAGGTATGAACTAAATATTTTTATTGCATTTAAAAACCTTCTACTTCAGAGTCGTGCACTTCGATGTGGCACAACAATGAAATCTAAGAAAACAAAATTTAATCAGGGATGTAAAATATATTTTCTCTAAAATTCAAAGATGCCATGTTTCTACTATAATTTGTCAAGATTATCGCGCATGAGCATGCAAAGGTGGAACCAGACTGATTAATTTCAGCGCAATGAATTGAATGGTATTTAGTGGTGATGGTGGTGCCGTGAGGTGATGGGCACTCAGTATTGTGATAAAAAGCTTCCTTTCCTCATATAGAGACATACCCCGGTAATAATTAGAAATGAGTATTTTCTTCAGTATTCTACTATTCAAATAGATTGAGATGATAAGATGTCATAACTTGATATCAATGATTCATTAATAGACAACAAAAAGAGAGTACACCTTCACTTGTCAATCAAACTATATAGGAAATACGTGTGCGCCAGTAATGAAGAAGAACAAATAGTTAAACTGCACAAAGTTTCGTTTAGGGTACCATATATGGATCTACCATATCCTTGAGGCAGTGAAAACATCATAACTCCACTCACCATAATGTGGAGTTTACACATCGTGCAAATGATTGAATGTAGAGCGCGTGCATCATACTTATGTGATTATAAAAAACAAATAAAGGAGAAG
Organism: Eleusine indica; assembly: GCA_030378355.1. NCBI lineage: Eukaryota > Viridiplantae > Streptophyta > Magnoliopsida > Poales > Poaceae > Eleusine > Eleusine indica. The sequence continues at coordinate 57,916,567 of CM059494.1, forward strand.
GGTAGTACCATCCAACTGCCTATATCAATATTTAAATTCAGAAACAGAATAATTTGGCTTGAAATATAATTTGTGTCATCTACCTTCAAACAATATCTTATCTATATGCAACAGCAGTCTACTACATTCACACATAGTTTATCTATATATAACCATCTTTCTACAAAAAATATAAACAAACAATCCTATATATGTTTTCTTAAGTAACTTGCTAATTTCAGTTGATTGAAAGTTCTAGCAACTTTTAATCACTCCTTTGAGTCATTGACTGAAAATAATTTGCTACTTTGTGTTTTGTTCTTTCTTTCGTAAGATTATCTGTCAATAATTATAAACCTTGAGATCTAAATCCGATGGCTCAAAGAGGTGATTGAAAATAGTTCAAATTTTCAGTCAGCTGAAAATTAACAAGTTTCTTTGTTAATAGTTTACGCAAATGATTCATGTAGTTCTTCGCATCCATGTCAGCCGCTGCACGTCTCTCCAGTTCATCGCCGTGTATGGTGCGTTAGGTCTGATGGGGACGCAATGCATAGGAAAAGAGCATTATTGGTGTTAGGTCCATCGGAGATTCGGTCACAGATTCACGTCGTGACGCAATGCCGGCCATCTTGAAGTTCTGATGACGAATCTTGTGCCTAAACACGTCGCTAATAAGTCCAAGTCAGCTCACCGAGATAAAATAGCATTCGCGCTTTCAATTTGCTGGCGTGGATTACCGATGCTTTCGCCGTTGGCTGTTGTTTTCGGAAGGAAAAGCGCACATTTCCTTTGGTGAATCAATGTGCGCAGTTGCAATCCTTGGTCCAGTTGAAGAAAAAATGAACCAAAGAGGTTTTTTGTTTCAGGCAAAATGTATCACTTAGAGGAGATACACCGGTGCCCGCAAATGGCTCCATGCTACCTTAATTAACTTTTAACGATTGAAAATTTTAATTATATTCCTAAAGAAGATGACGAGACAAAGAAATCCTGGATGGCGATCAAAAAATTAGAGACCATGGCATTGGAGTTGTTTATTTTTTATGGTTGAAAACATAATAATAGATTTTATCAGACATAATATTATTAAACATTTTTCCCTTGAGTCACTAGCCATGCAGAGGCAGGAAATTTCTTCATTAAAAAATAAATCCAAACGATTATATATATTTTGAAGGCATTTTTACTTCCCCAGCAACGTAATAATTAAATTAAATGGATTATATAACTTCTCCTTCTCTAACTTTTCCAGCCACATACATATACGGTGTGCCGTTCTGATAGCACGAAGAGGTGATATACGAATCGTGAAGCATCCAATTGAATAACTCGTCGTTCTTATCGCCACGGCGCATAGTTGGAGCGTCGCTGCCTATCACATGAAAACCTCTAGCTATCAGACTGCGTGGCCGAGAGGATGAGAGCCGCAAGAAAAACAAATCGCGTGAAAGGCAAGCAGCACCAATAATGAAGCAACATTATTGGTGGTGGCCCGAAAACGACTGCTGTTCGCAACCGTAGCACCATCGTCTCTAACAATGTAAATGTTATTTTATTTGTGCCCCTGTTCAGCAATACAATAGAAACAATTATTGATAGGCTCGTGTTCATTGGATACACATGTTTGAATGATCATGCCAATTAGGAATCTCTGGAAAGAGGAAGAGGGGTAGGATTTAGGAGTCAAAATGGTCGTTGTAGAAAAGGAAAATCCAAATCATTTCTAATATCTGAACTGAGACATGAAAGTCGTTTACTTCAAACTGGAAGAATTAAGGGAAATGATATGGAGTCCAGTTCAAAGGAACTGAAACAGTTGGGCGGCGCTCAAATTCAGGAACAATTCACACAAGAAAAATCATGCAGATCGCAAGGTACAAGAAAGTAAGGCTCTATTTGGATCCCTATAAGTTTTTAAGAATCTGGTTTATAAGAAAAACTGCATTGGGGTGTTTGGATCTCAGTTTTTAAGAAACTAGAAACCAGCTTTTTTGTTGATTAATGACTACAAAATTGTGCTCCCGCCATCTATTTTAGGCGCCAAGTCTTCTTCTTATTCTTGCTCAAGTGCTAACATGCAATGTAATTGTTTAAAAAAAACAAAAGTACAACATACATGTAATCATCATATATGCTTGTAATCATGTAACAATTTTATTGCTAAATGCAAAAAACCAACGTACATAGTTCTTCACCCATCAAACCTTTACAAATAATGTCACGGGAAGCATTCATGTCGCCATCTTGAGCAGCATTGTTGTTACCACTTACCACAGGTTGGTTCAAACAAATTTTCGCAAGGTATCTTCATCACATCTGGTAAAGTCTTTATCACACACTGCACTCTCTCTAATGAAATTATGTAAGACCATGCATGCAAGAATTATTTTACTTTGCTTGTCTAATGGATAAGTAGGTATGCCTAACAAGATCCTCTATTTCATCTTCAAAACACCAAACGTCCTCTCAATGACATTACGAAGCGATGAGTGATAGTAATTAAATAGTTTCTTACTACATTTCGGTCTAAGACCTTGATGAAATTCTGGCAAGTAATACTTTGTTCCTTTGTAAGGTGCAAGATAACCTTCTCAATTTGGGTATCTCAAGTCAACAAGGTAATATTTACTTGCAACATAATTATAAGTAATGAGCTTGTATGCATAATCATTTAGAATACTATAAGAGTTATTTTGTAGCATGTTACTTCACCTGGTGGCGGACTAGGAAACTTATTATCATATTTGTTTAAAGCATCATTGAAGACCCTCATGTCATGTACCGAATCTGGCCAATCGGCAATCACAAATATAAACCTCATATCAAAATCACATATAGCCAACACATTTTGAGTTGTTTTACCACTGCGATCAACATACTGAAGCACCTTTTTTGCTGGCACTTTAACGGGTATATGTGTTCCATCTATTGTTCCAATGCAATTGTTAAAGTGTGGCGAGAAATATGATTCCTGCACTCTAGGATGCATTGTCCTGAATTCTGGATATTTAACCTTTGACAATACAATAGATAGCCTATATACACTATCCAAAATGTTAGAATAGGATACGAATTTGAGTCCTCGTTAGAGACGTCTAGGAGGTGTGTGAGAGGTGAAGTCCTCTCATGTTATGAGTCATATTGTTTAGTGAGTTTATCTCTAGTTGCTATTCTTATATATACATCTTGTATGAAAAGAGTTGAGAGAGAGAGATTATTGTATTCTTTATATTGTAACTCTCCTTCAATAGTGAAGATTGCTGATTAGCGTCTGTAATTTTTTTTCCATAAAGTTTTTCCACGGGTTAATCTTTTACAAGAGGCAGATTACAGATTATCAAGCGACCTGGACCGTTGTTTCCCCTGGAGTACCAGGTTCTGGATCCACCACGATTTCCCCTCGAGTATCACGTTCTTTGATACCCGTGCGTGTCAAGGTTAGACGGAATTTTGTTTCTGCGTTGTTCAGGTGCCGAGGCAATTCACTCCTGTTCTGTATCTTTGTTTACTTGATGTGCAAGAGAAAGGTTTCTCGATTTACGAGATCGTTGTTTATTCAGCCTGCGTCAAGTTCCGAGGCAAGTTGCCTGTCCTGCCGTGGAGGAAATTGGTATCTTTTGCCACGCACACAGGCTCTCTTCTACCAGCAAGTTCTTTTCTGGAGTTTCTTGATGCCTTTTTAACGGAGATGCACCGCTGTTAGGATTGGTGCTTCAGGTTATCACCATGTGACTGGCTGTGTGCGTGCGTGCCAAGCAGGATTCAAATAACCAGTAGAAACCGGCCGTTATTTCGGTTAACCAGATAACCGGTCCCGGCCGGTCATGCTAACCGATCGGTTAGCCGGAGAAAAGCGAACCTGGTACTGTAGCAATATGGTTAATCGGTCGGTTATCCTGGTTAACCGGTCGATTTTTTACCGAACCGAGCCGGTCGGTTAAGTCGGTTTTTTGAAACTTGGTGCCAAGTTGGTGCTTCTATCCAGAATTGCTATGCACACACAGAAATTTCTCAAGAGAATTGTTTTGCTCTGTTCTTTGCCATGAATGTTTTTGGTTTTGGCCAGTTTGCTAAGCGCAGAGCATGATATTTTACCAGATTATTGTTTACTGGTTTTCTGCCTGATGGTACACAAAAGTGTATAGGAAGTCTGCAAATTTTGCTTCGTGCATTTGAAGCGTTCGACATGGTTTCTACCAAGTCCTATATTCCGCTGTAAGACCGTAATAATGGTTCGTTATTTAGACCAATGATGGTTATGGTTCTGTTGCTTTTGCTCGAAGCAGTAGTTCTGATGTACTCTTCATCCAGAGTATTAAGCACTCTGTTCGAAGTGGAGTTATGAAGTTTGAGCAATTGCTCAAGCTTGATTGGTGCTACCGTTTGAGTCTTAGTGACTTGTTTACGTCTGGTGTTATTGCTATTGAAGGGAGTTCATGATGATTGCTCATTTGCTATAAGATGGAATTCGTCTCAAGGTAGAGTTTGTTGGAATATGATCCGAATTTGAGTCCTCGCTAGAGACGTCTAGGAGGTGTGTGAGAGGTGGAGTCCTCTCTTGTTACGAGTCATATTGTTTAGGGAATTTATCTCTAGTTGTCACCCTTATATATACATCTTGTATGAGAAGAGTTGGGAGAGAGAGAGAGAGAGAAAGAGAGAGAGAGAGAGAGAGAGAGAGAGATCATTGTATTCCCTAACTTCTCCAATAGTGATCATTGTCGGTCGGCGCCCGTGGTTTTTTTTGGGTAAGGGTTTTTCACGTTAAATCTGTGTCATGTTTCGATCTTGTTTATGCATTATTTGCTAACACAAAAAATCCTCAAACCTCCTACTTACTGTCTTAAGGGACCGCAGAAACCTATTCTTAGCATGTCTAATAGACTGTGGGGCACCAACCATCCATAAGAACATTGCCAAAGATTCTATGGAGCATATTTTTTTTATGACTTCAGTCCATAAGAAGACACTAGCAAATCATGAAGCTCATAGAAAAGTTCTCTATTCATCCTAAACATGTCGTAGCGTTCTGTTGGGTCATTGAGAGTTCTAATAGTCCAATCATAACCACACTCAGCACCTTTCTTAAGTTTTGTCCCTTTTTTTGTGCATGAAAGTAGCTTCATAGTACATACCTAGTTGGCAAGCTATGGCTCTATTGCGCTTCAAGGTTTTCTTGGCAAGCTGAATAGTTGCATCTTCCACATCACCATCACTTGCAGATGAGTTGTCAACTGAATCATCACTCCAATAATTCATCTACATGCCATTGAACTGGGGTCAAAAGATGGTAACAATGCATAAAAATTATCAATAACTTGGTGAAACAGGATACATATTATCAATAACTTATTCAACCTGACTAGACATATAAGGTTCTTGGCATACATGACACATATTATCAATAACAACGTGTCCAAAAGCAATGAAAAAATGCCACGTTGACACTACATTATAGAAGTGAAATAATAAACTAGTGAATATTCTTGGCCTAACACCATCTCCGCAACCAAGCTTGCCTCCACTACGTCAGATCAACTTTCTGACAACACTTTTATGTGTTACTAGAAGTAGAAAAAAATGTTACTCAGACATATAGTAATACATTTAATAAATGATCTAGGTTGTGCTGTTATTAGAACATGTTTTATAGTAACACATTTAGATGTTACTGATTGTAAGTAAATTCCATTGTAATACATATATGTGTTACTATTTCTAAGAAAAAATAATACAAATAAAACCTATTATAACACATATATGTGTTACTACTCTAAGAAAGTATTACACTCATAGTACCAAAAAATAGCGTTAAAATGTTAAAAAATGTATTGCACTAGGAATCGAACTCTAGTGGCATACTTCAAGAATGATGGCAACACCAGCCTGGCTAAAACATAGTTGTGATTATGACTTCTAAACGTAGAATTTATAATATAAGAAAGGACAACTAATGTCTATTGTAACACATATGTATGTTACTACTAGAGAGAGTGTGTTACAATATCTTCGTTTGGTTGTAGTGAATGTTGAATCATATTACTATTGTTAAAAGAAGTCCAATAACGTTGCTTGACATGTGGATATATAAGTGAGTTTTGATGTTTAGCTGCTTGTCATCGAAGCGTATGTTGCTTCTTATGTACTAAACAAAAATAACTTATAATGCAAAAACTAAATGATACATTATTCATAAAAAATTGAACTCAAATGTTTAGTTTTCAAACTTGTGACATTTTCACCTAGGCTAAGGTAGAATTTTATATAACATAAGTATATAGTCATTTTATAATCATTAGAGCGGATGAAGTTTTATCCTAACATGAAATAACTACCACATGATGTGAAAAATATTTCGCATCCATAGGAAAAGTTATAAGAAGATAAAAAATTAAATTCATTATTAAAGTAGCAAGCAAGAGATTGTATGGCTCTAACCCTGTAATATTTTTGTTGCAACACTATTTTATGTTACAACAAGATTTTTCTTGTAACACTTGTACTAGATATGTTACAATAAGTAATAATGTTTGTAAACTTTTAATGTAACACTAGTATTTTGTTACTAAAACTGTTTCTTGCAACACTCTTTTTGAAAATAAAACTTTTGTGTTACAAATTTATTTGTAATTTTGTGTTCCTAGAAAATCTATTGTAACACCAATGCCAAAGTGTTACAAACATGTGTTACTACATGTATATTCTGTAGTAGTGCTCCCTTCGTTGTCTTCTATGGATAGAAACACTCCCCGATATCCAGGCTTCACAAACAACTGGCCAGCAACAAAATGAGCTGCACTTTCTGCCGGTGACCCACTAGCCACCACCAACCGCGTACATTCTTTCACTTGATCCACCACATAATCCCCCTGCATTGTCCATTGTGCTACAACATTTCACTACCACAAAAGTGGTCTTTAGCGGTGCTTAAAAAATGAGTCTAGCGGCGGTAATATTATCCCCCGCCGCTATAGTGGCCGCTATAGTGCTATGAACAATTTAACGGCAGTTCAGGAGCTAAACCGTAGCTAAAAAATAATTTAGCGGTGGTTGATAACATGGGCCACCGCTATAATCATTTATATCGGCGGCTCACAAAGCAGCCCGTCGCTACAGATGCTCCGGCCCAACCCATGAAACGATTTTCTATAAATAGAGAGCAAACCTAGTCCACCAGCCGCACTCCCCACCCCGCCGCACCCCAACCACACTTTCCACCCTAACCCTCCTCTCTCTCTCTCTCTCTCTCTCCCTCTCTTTCTCTCTCTCATAGCTTCTCCTCTCCCTCTCTTCTCTCTCTCTCGTTACTGCCGGTGGTCGAGGCGATGAGAGGAGGAGGCGAGCAAGGCCTGCCGACGCGCGGCCTCCTCGAGCTGGTGGCACGCGGTCGCGGCGAGGAGAGGAGGAGAGCATGGCCCGGCGGCGCGCGACCTCCTTCACCTGGTGGCACGCCGTCACGACGAGGAGAGGAGGAGGCGAGCACGGCCCGGCGATGCGTGGCTTTGGCGGGCATGGCCCGACGGTGCGCGGCTTCGGTGAGCATGGCCCAACGCGTGTCAGATTTGTCCACCTCCCCCTTTCCAGGTGGCGGCGCGCGGCGGCCTCGCGGGCGAGAGGCCGTTGCTTTGGCTTGGGGTGGTGGGCGACTTCGGCTTTGGTGGATCCGGCCTCCCCCTCTCTCCCCCTCCAGCGCGTCGGCGGCTTTGACGATGACGGGACACGACCAGATCTGAGGCAGAGTCGGCAGATCTGGCCTCCCCCTCTCTCCCCATCAGCGGATCCGGCCTCCTCCTCCACGCAGCGGGCGATGACGAGCGGATTGTGTGCGGATATGGCCGGCCTCTTCACCGGGCGAGCTCAAGACGACGGATTGTGTGCGGGCCCTTGTGGCCTGGTGGGCCTTTTTTTTTGTTTTTTGGATTTATGGGTAGCGGGGGGTGAAGTTGTCACCCGCCACTACTAATTTCGTACTAGCGGCGGTTGATTCCATCTTCAGGTGAACCGCCGCTGGAGCTCCTGTTTTTAGCGGCATTTGCGTAGTGGCGGGGCGGCCCACCCACCGCTACAGTGGGTTTTGCCCCGCCACTACAGGTCACTTTTGTTTTAGTGTTTGTCTCCTTCATGTCCTCCCATATACCCTTCATTATTCTCACCATAGGACTCTTGATTCTTTTCCTAGGACTAGTAACAATTGCAGTGTTGCTGGTACCCCTTATCATGGTACTAGTACTCATGGGACTGACATCATCATCGCCTAGTTGGCCATCATCTACTGCATCATCTTCTTCCTCCAAGTTATCTCCTGGCGTACAAGTTGTTGATCCATCTACAGTTGTGTGTTGAAACATGATGGCAAGCTCCTCAAGGTTTTCAGGAGGACCTTTCTTGAGCTTCCTCCACTCAGCCTTCCCCTAAAACATATGAAAGAATTTGATCAATATTTCCTCTACAAGTAATATGAGTAATCAACACCTAAAAAGGCATTAGATTATACCTTTGTGTGCTTTTTCTAGAAATCTACATCTGTCAGGATGCCCCCATTTAGAGTACAGCCTAATCCGATGTGTTTGTTGGACCGCAACCAAAATGAGTAATAGCGTTTCAAAGCTTCCCATCTGTTCTTTAGCTGCGTTTTAGAGTGACGAAGCCCTCTCATCTGTTGAAACGTAGCAGCTATGTTCTTGTACGCCCTACCAGTCATAAATCCATTGCTTCTGTTTCCGGCATGGATCTCATCAACACAAATTGTACAAAATGCAGCATTGTTCTCACTATTGATCCATTCAGCTTTGTCGAAATTATCGTCATTCTAATGAAAATATGATAACACTAGTACTTAGCAGCTAGAGTAGCAGGCTCAGTATTATAGATGGTGCTAACAAAGATATGTGCATGAGAATAGCTAGTGTCACAACACAAGACTCATACATGATACACCCTATATCACCTATTGTTCATGGCATCAATAATTTGTGCAAGTAGATGTGATATAAAGAATAAATATTTACTGATGCATCGTGCCCATTGAAATCATCCTCTTCATGCTGCTGCTCACTCCAAGTTGAGTAGTCTACCTCTTCATCAAAATCATTCATAGCATCGCTTGAGATTCCCAAAGTAGCAACAACACGGGACACACGGTATAGTATTGAAGAAGTGGGGACCGGAGGACGACCACCCACTTCACCGTCGCCAATGGCACGACCACGCCCACTGCCGGCACCACGCCTAGCACCATCGTCATCTGTACCACCTACAGGCCCATGCCCGGGGCATCACCCAGCGCCGCGACCATTACCGTCACCTCCGCCAACACCATAGCCACAACCACACGCACCAGAAGTGGCAGGGTCCGCATCACGGCCAAGGGCAGCAGAAGAGGTGGCGGCCACATCACGGCCACACCCTCCTCCGTGGCCATTGTTGACGGTCCTTAAGTACCATATTTGACCGTCAATTACCTACATAAGAAGGGCTTAAATTGATAACCAACATAGTGGTAGAAGTTTATTACTAACGATTTCCATAAGTGTTAGTAATTATTTGAGTGCAAGTCAATTTATCATAAATTAAGGAGTTCCCAAGTCATTTATCCAAGAATTTACCAAATCAATCAATCACAAGCAAGCACAAGGATAGATGACATGGATTCACGGGATTCCTCCATGTAACTCAGCCAAACTACCGACCTAAAATGATCAGGACCCACCTATCGGCCACCCTGAGAAAGCACAGGCCGGTTGGCCCCAACTCTAGGTTGACTGACCTGTGGGCCTCTGGTCGACTGACCTGGGGGAAGGTGGTTCGGCCACCGCCTCCACGTGTCAACTCCTGGTGCTCTCCTAAAGGTGGTTGTATGGCGGTTCCATGGCGGTTACTCCTCTAAACCAACCTTCCAAGGCTATAAATAGATGGCTTCATTCCACTTCACACACACACACACACACATTATTACAGAGTGATTCCATATAGCAAGAAGGTGTAGTGCTGCTCCTATGTAGTACTAGAATAGGAAGAGAGTGAGGAAGGAGCTTTGGAGTGGAGCCTTGTCTATGGGCCTTCTTCTCCACCCTTCTACCTCGTCGAAACCTTGCCCTTTTCAAGTATCGAGTAAGTCTTCTGAGTTTATTTATGTTCTTAAGCTTTCCTTATTAGGCAGGTTGTGTGCTTAGTTATTGTGGGTTCAAAGTCTCACAGATCGTTAATAGATAATATATATCTATTATAAATATATCTAGGATACTTAGTTTAAGCAACGTGACTTAGCTAAGTAGTGACGTATAACATAAGTGAGGTGCTTAGGTTAGAAGTCATCTTTGATCGTTGCCTTGCCCACGGAAGAGAGGTATATTCTAGGAAGTGACAGCCCTAGGATCCCATGTAATCCTCCATGTTCGGTTGGGAGATAAGCGTTTAAGGCGGAGTTGTCCTGAAGAATGTGTTCAGTACATGAATCCGTGCGCGAAGCAATAACCCAAGCCTCAGCCTGATCTTAATCAGGATCTTACCCATAAATAAACCTCTCTATTCTCCACCACATTTATCCTCTCGTGTCCTTGGACCTGACTAGACTTAGGATAAACACAGACCGTTCTTTGGATTTGATAACTCTTGAATACTCTCTTGGGGAACAGCTACTGCGGTATTATCCGTCCGCTTGCGGATTCTTCTGTGATCGATAGATATTACCATCAGAATGCTCCTTGCGTTGCCATCAATTTCGATGTGATGTTAAGGAGTGTCAACAAGCATTTCTAACACCATTGCCGAGAACGGTTGTCGCTTTATCCTAGGACCCTAGTTGTCCTCGTATCTTGTTTTTCTTTTTTCTTATTTCTCATCTACCTTGGACAGACCTTCTATCTCCAGTCTATCCACCCCAAAGGGCGAGTTCTATGAGCCACCTTTGTCCAGACAGCCAATCTACGAGAATTATTATGAAACCTGTCCTGGCTCTTTAGCCTTGGTTCGAGAGCAATCCTTCTCTGGGCTGAAATATGAAAGCCCATATGAGCACCTTCGTGAATTCGAGTTACTGTGTGCAACCCTGAAACCAGGGGTATGTCGTAGGCAACTCTGAAGTGGAAAGCATTTCCCTTTTCCCTCAAGGATCGGGCGAAACAATGGTACACTCATTCTGTAGGAAAAGTGAATGGTGACTAGGAGAAGTTGCAAGACAAATTTTCTCACGTGTTCTTCCCGTTATTGTGAATCACTACTTTGCGTACGGAGGTTATTGCCTTCTAGCAAAAAGAGAAGGAGTCGCTAGGTGCAGCCTGGGCCAGAATCTCATCGTTAATATGAACTGGCCCAGACTTGGTTATTCCCGAGCACGTTGTCCTTGAACATTTTTATACGGTATTAGCCAAGGATTCTGCCCTGCTCCTTGACATAACTGCTGATGGGTTGTTCACCCTCAAAACGCCAGTCGAAGGGAAGGAAATTCTCGAGAATTCATCTTTCCTGGCTGAAAACGACGAACCGACAGATGAAGTCAAGGCAAGCAACAAGGTCCCAAATTTTTACAAGCCTGAGCATGTAACCTCTACATCCATAGACTCCACCTTTGAAACCTCGTTCGAACCACCAAACCCAGAGGATGAAGAACCTTCTACCTCTGGACTGCCCTTCATATTTGAGGATAATCTCTTTGAAGATGACTACGGGAACACCTCAAGATATGAAGTTCAGGTCAGACCATATGTTCCAGGCATTCCGTCATGTCCTCATGACAAGGAGTTTCTTTTAGAAACTGTCAGAGAACTTACCTCTATCTTGAGCTACGATTGGACAAGGGAGATTGAGCTTTCACCTGATATTCTTAAAATAATCTCTCCTTCGTCCTACGTTCAACTCAACATAAGAGGGACATCGGTTAAAGCCTGTAATAATCCCATAGTGGGCGCCAACATCATGTCAGCCACGTTCGCACTAGCTTATGTGAATGATGTACCATTGGTGCCTATGTTAAAAGCCTTTAAGACTTCCTTGGGACTTTTGTCTGAAAGCATGGGGATTTTGCACGGAGTGTTATAGACAGGAATCCATCAAGGCAATCCTGGACTTCAATATTTTTGAGGTCCAGGAGTTTGACATCCTAATTGGGGTTCCCATTGAAAAACTTTTGATGGAACTCCCTACTTTTGGACGCCTTGATGTGAAACTGGGGGGCAGGAATATTTCCGTGCCAATTTTACAATCGAGAAACAACATTGCTGAGCCTCCCCCTGATAAAGAGCCAGTGGAAGAAGTGATGGCCATTCTTCCTTTCGAATCACCTGACTCCCTTCTTGAACAAGAGGCGGAGAGTTTTATCCAAGAGAAAGATGAGTTGCAGCAAACCATAGAGTTACCTAAATAAGAGCCAGAACCTCGGCCACAAGTAGAGCTCAAAACCTTGCCTCCAGGACTACGCTATACCTTTCTTGACGGTGACCTTGTAGATCCCGTCATTACCAGTGACAAGCTTTCAGAAGACAAAACCCGTAGGCTGATAGCAGTCTTAGTAAAGCATAGGTCAGCACTAGGCTACTCGCTCCAGAACCTTAAAGGAATAAGCCCTACTCTTTGCACTCACCGCATTCCCATTGACCCAGATAGTACGCCATCTAGGGAACCTCAGCGTAGGCTAAACAATGCAATGCGAGAAGCAGTAAAGAAGGAGGTGCTTAAGTTATTGCACGCCGGCATTATTTATCCCATCCCGCACAACGAATGGGTGAGTCCAGTCCAAGTAGTCCCTAAAAAAGGAGGAATGACGATCGTTACCAATCAGAAGAATGAGCTAATCCCTCAACGAACCGTCACGAGATGGAGAATGTGTATCGACTATAGAAAACTCAACAAGGCCACAAAGAAAGACCATTTTCCATTGCCTTTCATCGATGAAATGTTAGAGAAGTTGGCGAAACATTCCTACTTTTGTTTCCTTGATGGGTATTCTGGTTATCACCAAATTCCCATCCATCTCGACGATCAAAGCAAGACTACATTCACATGTATGTATGGCACTTACATCTATCATAGGATGTCATTCAGATTATGTAACACACCCGCTTCTTTTCAGCGGTGCATGATGTCCATTTTCTCAGACACTTACACCTTCATGGATGACTTCTCAGTTTATGTAAAAATCTTTGATCAATGTCTTGAGAATTTAGACAGAGTCTTGCAACGATGTTGTGAGAAGGACCTAGTACTAAATTGCGAAAAGTGCCATTTTTATGGTCCGAGAAGGCATTGTGCTCGGACAATTAGTGTCTAAGCAGGGGATGAGGTGGACAGAGCCAAAATTGAAGTCATAGAAAGGCTACCACCTCCCATAAACATTAAAGCCGTCCGAAGCTTCTTGGGTCATGCGGGGTTCTACCGGCAATTTATTAAGGACTTTTCCAAAATCGCTAGACCCCTCACGGACCTCTTAGCTAAGGAGGCTATGTTTGATTTCGATGAAGGGTGTCAAAAAGCTTTTGACATTTTAGAAGGCACTCATTTCAGCACCAATCATTCAACCCCCCGATTGGACGCTGCCTTTCGAAATCATGTGTGATGCCAGTGACTATGCTGTTGGGGGCGGTCATAGGCCAAACTAAGGATAAAAAGCATCATGCAATAGCCTAAGCTAGCAAGACCATGACAGGAGCATAACTTAATTGTGCTACCACGAAAAAAGTGCTCCTAGCATTGGTCTTTGCTATCGATAAGTTTCGGTCCTACTTAGTTGGAGCAAAGGTCATTGTTTACACTGACCATGCTTGTTGACGGTCATTATACATCAATTTCAACTGTCATTATGATCCATAAAGTGGGAAGATATTGCATTTCATACACGCATGATGGTCAATAATAATAAGAATCCACATATCCTTTGTAGAATAAGTGTATGCAGGAATTCTATATAAAAGGAGTGAAGAATGGAGCAAAGATCCCCGAAATACCCATTTCGGCCAATGAGGTGATGACACATAAGCATCACACGGATCATTGACGTGGCTTCACAGGAGTTCTTTGTGAAATCACCGACCTATGGAGAGAAGACCCAGCTATCAGGGACTAGGAGAAAGCAGTGGCCAAATAGCCCCACCTCCAGGTCGGTCAACCGGGTCCCCTCTGGTCGATCGACCTAGAGTTGAGGCGGTTTGGCCACCGCCACAACGTGGCAGCTCCTGGTGGCTTCCTCATGGTGATTGCATGATGGTTCCTTCATGACCAATATAAATAGATGGGTCACTCTCCACTCCAAACACACACTCACATTTGTATTCATTCTCTCCCTCACTTAGTCTCTCAAGTCCTAGTGGTGTTTAGTTAGTGTGAGCCCTGCTCAAGTCTCCAAAGTCATTTGGAATATTAGTATGGGTCTAGTACTATTTCCTTTATTCATATTTATGACTTTATTCTATTCAAGTTATATTGTTCTTCCATATAGTTGTGCTTATGATATGTTTGCCTTGTTTGGTTATATATCATATTCATGTCATAGGACCTTAGTATGCCTTTATAATAGTATAGACTTGCTACCTTATTATTATGATTGGCATATACCTAGACTATAGTCTTGTCTTTATTTGTTAGTAAATACATAGTATAGTTATAATACTCTAGAATGGGTTCAAAGTCTCAAAGATCGTTAATAGATAGTTATATCTATTATACACATATCTAGGATATTTAGTTTAAGTGACAACTTAAGCTAAGTAGTAACGTAATAACTTAAGCATGGTGCTTGGGTTAGAAGTTACCTTTAATCATCTCCTTGCCCATGGAAGAGAGGTAGGTTCTAGGAAGTGACAGCCCTAGAATCCCATGTAATCCTCCACATCCGGCCGAGAGATATGCGCTTCAGGCGGGGTTGTCCTAAAGAATGCGTTCAGTACATGAATCCGTGCACGAAGCAATAACCCAAGCCTCAGCCTGATCTTAATTAGGATCTTACCCATAGATAAACCTCTCTATCCTACACCACATTTATCCTCTCGTGTCCTTGGACCTGACAAGACTTAGGATAAACACATACCGTTCTTTGGATTCGATAACCCTTGAATACTCTCTTGGGGAAGTGCTACTGCGGTATTATCCATCCGCTTGCGGATTCTTCTGTGATCGATAGATATTACCATCAGGACGCTGCTTGCATTGTCATCAATCTCGGTGTGACGTTAAGGAGTGTCAACAGCCACGACCCCGGGCGACATGGCCACGGCCAAGGCCACGCCCTGTGCCATCGCTGCGCCCTGTTCTCCCGTTGCCGCTGCCACGAGCAGGAGGAATGGCATGGCGAAACCTAGTGTTGACACTTACTAACGTTTACTAATTTACATCGATCTAATCATCCCCGGCCAAGCGCCACAAATTCTTGTGGTACTTCGTAACGTCATACCAGACATATTTATAAAGATGCACTTAAGTGTCAATATAGTAAGATCCGCAAGCGCACGGATAATACCGTTGTAGCATTTCACTATTAGATTGCTCCAATAGCTAGTCATTTATAGTTCTACCAAAGAAAGGCTATAGCATAAATATAAAATTGTTAATATTAATGTAGTTATAAAGATTGGTATGAGTATTCAGAGTTCATTCAGGGGTAAGTATATAATAAGGATAGGGATAGTGTGACACATAGAATAATCATTCCTAAAGATAAATAAAGATCCTAAGGCACTAGGGAGTTTTAGTTAGGCAAGCAAATCTATATCTCTAATGTTAGTCAACCTATATAGTTACTTAGTCAAATAATTATAAGCAACGTTATACTAGTCATAATCTAATGCATTCAACACTTCGTATACGGATTCATGCCCGGCATACACAAGGCAACTCCGTCTTGGACCCACGTCGTAATCGAACATGGAGGAGTACAAAGGACAGATAGGGCTGTCACCACCTACTGCCTATCTCTACAAACCATGGATTACAAGGTGATTAATACGACCTAGCCGTCTAAGCACCGTGCTTACACATTTACGTAGAATTCTAGCATCGATCAAACACTAGAATCACTGTTTGGATTAACAAGTACTAAAGCATATATAACTCTAACCCTATAGATTAACAAGTCATGAGCTAAGCAATTGCAATCCTAATAGGATATCAAACCCATGTGGAATCATCACAACTAGACTAAAGTACAACTAGCATTATAACATTTAGACTGTAGTTAAGGTATATGCCAAGCATGACAACAAGGTAGAAAGTCTATATCATCATGAAAGCATAAAGTCCTATAACATGAATATGATATATAACCAAACAAGGAACACATATCATAAGCATAACTATAAGGAAGAACTATATTAATGAAATAGAACAAAGTCATAATAATAATATAGAAGAATCAAGGTAAAGATACAAGAGCCATACCAATACTCTTATGACTTGGAGACTTGAGCAAGGCTCCCCCAACACTAAACTCCACCAGGACTAGGAAACTATGAAGTGAAAGAGGGAAATGACTAGCTCTTGAGTGTGTGTGTTGAAGTGAAGCTCCCCTTCTATTTATTGTGTTCAAAGGTCGGTTCTAGAGAGTAACCGTCATGGAACTTCGGGCCATCGACGTTACCAAAGGGCTGAGGAGGCGACACATGGAAGGGGAGGCCGAACCGCCTCAGGACCAGGTCGGCTGACCTCCCCTTTGGTCGGCCGACCAGGGAGTGGGGCCTCCTACCCTATCCTTTCTCGGGGTGACTGACAGGTAGGTCCTCTTCTGTTTAAGGTGGTGTTCTCCGGAGGAATCCTGTGCAGCCATGTATGCAATCCGAGGAAAGTCCAGTTGGCACCATCTCATTGGCTGGAACGGTGTTTCCCTCGATTATGCTCTATTTCTCCACATATATTGTATCAAATCCCTACATGCACATAGTTCTCTAAGGACAAGTGGAATCTTATTATCCCTAACTAACATGCAAGTATGAAATGCTATGTCTTCCTGCTTTTATAGGTATATGGACGATCGAAATTGGTACTTAACGACCGTCAACACCCGGCTGCACCCGCGACCAGGTCTTCATCCTGCACCTCGTCTACGAAGCCACCACCAACCGGGCCGTCTGCAGCCATCGGGATCGACAAAGACTTAAGAAGGTCCATGTAAGACCTGAAACCTTCGTTTGGATCAACGGTCTCAGAATTGAGGTCCAATCCATGTCCAACACCAGATTCGTGACCAAGAAGACCACCATTACTGCGGACAGAGGAGGTAGGGTCAAAATTTGAGGATTGGCTGAAGAACTCTTGGTTCAAATTGCACCTGGGACAGGGGGAATCCTAGGAGTACAGATCCTCTAGGTCATCACCATCTCCTTGGGACTCCATCGCCGGCACCTAGCTGCTAGGGAAGAGGTCGAGAGGGTTCAGTGGGGAGTGGCACATATCGAGGAAGAAGGGAGGAGGCACACGGTTGGGGAAGAAAGACTGAGCATTCAGTCATTTCGTGCGTTGGAGGCGGTGGCATATGCCGTAAATTTCGAAAAAGGTCATTAGCTAAATAAAAACTGGTATTAGCTGCTCTAACCCAGATTATGGGTTTCTTAAAAACCCATAAACTAGTTTTTAGAGGGTGGAGAAAAAACTGCCCTGTTCGAAGGCCCTCTAGTTTGTAAAAGCTGGTTTCTTAAAAACTGGAGGGATCGCCTAAAGCGGCATTTGCATTCTCCATCGTACCAAATTTCAATTTTGCTATTGCTCATACCTCAAACAATATAATCACATATACAAGTTGTATATGCTCGTAACTGGTAAACAATTGGATCATAACTTCACATCGAGGTATTTTTATCTTTACACTCGATTTGTTTTCTACACATGTACATAACCAATTTTTCAGTATCTATGTTGCCTAGGTATATTCATGACCTAGAGAACTTGTTTTCCCTGTTAGAAATAATATGAATTGTATTGATAATGATAATAGACCCAATAGGTTATATATATAAGGGAGATGACTCAAATCTAGACTAGGACAAGAACTCTACAATTAGAGTCCTAATCTACTACTGTATCCTTAATACCCCCTCAAATGCAAGACATATGCCATAGCGTTGTATTTGAAAGAGATGAACACTAAGGTAGTGTTTGGAAGTAGATATTGAGGGCCGGAATCTAGAATTGGAATTGGGCTCAGCCAATTTTAGTGTCTGGATGCCACTGTAATTCGAAATTGGACTCGAATCCCAATTCCTAACCGGTATTCATCCATTTTCCTTCTCTCAATCTTAATACGAAGTTCTCCCCCTCTGAATTGTCTAGAATTCTCGTCTCTCTCTCTCACCCTTTGTCTTCAGTTTGAGCCGGCGCTCCTCCTCCCGCCACCACCGACACTCCTCCTCCTGCCACTGTAGGTGCTCCCCCTCCTCCCATCATCGCCCGTGCTCCTCACCTTCCTTCCCCCCCCCCCTCCTTCGTCCTCCTATCCGGCGGTGGCCCATCGTCCTCCCGTCCGGAGGTGACCCTTCGTCCTCCCTTCCGGTGGCTTCGGTCCTAGGCTAGCCGAGACCTGGGCCCCTTCTTCATCAAGTCCGGCGCCACTGAGGCCCCTTCGTCGGCGTGACCTGCACTGCCATCTTCGAGACCTCCCTCTGGTGCCAACGAGCCATCGAGCTCCTTCCTCCCTCCCTAGGCGAGGTCAACGGAGGCCTTCCTCCAGTCCTTTATCGGGTGGGCGAGGTCAATGGATGCGGCGGTCATGGTGGCCATGGAGGAATTCCAATTCGACGTCATGTCCACCCAAACTTGAATTAGTTTTTTGCCCCTAATTTGAATTCCACTTTTCAATTCTTTCTACATCCAAACAATAGCATTGGCATTGGACTCAATCAATGCCTAGGCTGAATTGCAATTGAGCTCAATTCAATTCCAAGGCCTCTAATATCTACATCTATACGGAGCCTAATACCAATTACATAAAAGAAAAACATCCAAAATCTAACTCTTGATGTCGTCAAACAGTGAAGTCTTGGTCATCGAGTCAAGCCGAATAATATGTCAATATAGCAAATGACATGTAGTGAAAAGATATGATATCGGACACTATTGCAAATGACAAGTAGTGGAAATATAATGATATGATGCACTACCACAAATGGCAAGTAATGTAATATGATGATATGATGTGCATTACCGCAATGACAAGTAGTGTAATATATGATATGATATTGGCTAAATCGATGTGACTCGGTTTGACCGACAAAGAGGACTCTCGCAGATAACAAAAAGAGATAGATTATGAATGTGAACACATGAAAGTAAATAGTGTAATATAAAATTGAGTGTAGCAAAAAGATATATTATAATGCCGAAGGCCAAAACCATGGATATGAGAATGAAGTGTCATCAATAACTGCAGATGAGGCAACAGCAATAGACACAATGCGTCTTGAAGTGTAAGGTCAACCACGCTCACCAGCAATGCGACGAGGACGAAATGCAGCAAGTTTCTCTCGGTGATTAGTCTTCCCACAATGCACACAAGGTTTTGAAGAAATACCGTTGAGTGAACTAGCCCTATGATAAGCTGTCAACATACTATGTGGTACTGACAAATGAGAGAATGACATAGACCGAAGCCGAGTTTCTTCAGTAATCAAATGAGACAAAGCCTGTGGCATGGTTGGAGTATAGCCATGAAGCAATCTTTAATGGATGGACTCAAATTCTGGTCATACTCCCATGACAAATCTATAAGTAAAGAACTTCTCAATGAATGTTTATGTCGTACATTTAGCAGTTGTGCATTGAGGCACCATAAACATCAACGGACCCATCAGACGATCAAAAGTTGAATAGTAATCATCAATGGACACATTTCCTTGTTCTAGTATATAAATTTGTTGCATGAGTATATGGAGAAGGGCACCACTGTCCTGAATATATCACTTCTGCAAATAAGACCACATAGCCCTGGCTGTCTTGAAGGAAGAAAGACTCATGATGAGAGACTGATTCATACTAGTGACAATTGCACCCATCACCCTCCCATCATCTGCGCATCATGCTTTGACTGCTTTAGCATCAGAGTCATCCTTTGATTCATCAACGGGTGAGTCATCAGTCAAGTGATCAACGAGACAATAGCCTCTTAGAACAGTTTGAACAGAAAAAGCCCACTCACGATAATTGGTCTAACCTCAGAGGAATAGCAACAACGGAAGGTTGTGACATGATGAAATCTGGACTGAAACAAAAATAGCAGACTAGAGGAAAGCAAGTAGCAAGGAGCAGTTGCCATAGTGATAACGAAGAGTAACAGCAGCAGCAGAATCCAACAAAATCCCTTACGTCTGTGTAGATGGCCACTAGAGCAGAACAATCCAATCTGAGATGATTCCAATCACAGCAGTAGATGGAGTCCGAAGGTTTGAAATTGAACCGCTAGCTTCAATGCAGACTAACGGGAAGAGGAGCCACAAACAAGGCGGCCATAAATCAAAGAGGACAACAGTGAATCACAGGCGGCCTGCCGCGAATCGAAGACTAGCAGACACCTGACAAAAACGTGACAATCCTGATGGCGCTAGTGTACAGATCCACAAATTGTAGATGAAGATAATGATGGCAACTCGACAAAAGCTCGCGGCTGACAAAAAAAAAGGGTCACGATGGTGACCGACGAGATGGAATCATGGGTAAACTAACCTTACTCTAATACCATGTTAGGAATAATATGGATTGTATTGATAATGATAATAGACCTGATGAGTTACATATATAGAGGGGGAGGGGGATGATTCAAATCTAGACGAGGATAAGGACTCTAAGGAGTCCTAGTCTACTACTATATCCTTAACATTCCCATGTACAAGACCATCATAAAAAAATATACACCATCAATCTTTTCACATGTAGAGCAGTTCTTGAATTTAGGCGGTGGAGAGGCTCCTAACGACCTGTGATCCAGCATGACGAGTTTTACCCCGACAAACATGGATAGAGTTGCAGAAATCCCTCTTCTTGAGGAACTTCTTGATGTGCTCTAATATGACTGGTGCGTTTTGAATTATCATCCTCTTGCACTGAATGTAAGAAGTGCCACAATTAAGAAACAATCATGTCGAGTTGACCAACGTGACTTTTGCTCAATACTGTGAGTTTAATTTCTTACCTTTTGTACAAAATTCTCTGTATTGTTGCATCCTTTCAGAAGTACCTCGATTATCTTTAGCTGTAAATAGTAAACAGATATGACATAAGGTTTGTTCCTTTCTTTAGGATAAAATATTTTTCAGTAAAAAAAAGAGAAATACTGCTATGAAGCTAGCAGCCAAAAATGAAGAAACAAATATGAAACAGTCATAGTATCAATCAGAATCTAGAGTGCAGCTGTAAGAAGAAACCCAAGTGTCATTTGGCAAAAAAACTTTAGTGCATAAATAGAGAGAGAAAAAGATCGGGTATGCCATATATATAACATCTTCAGTTCTTCACCATTTTATCAATGAGCAAATTACTCATGCAAGGAACAAAACAATTCTGCTGCTGCAAAACACCATAACTTGTCCATGATGCAGACTTAATCTTTTAATCAAGGTAAAATCATATGGAAAGAGATAGTGTGTATGATTTGTCAAACAAATCCCATATGATTATCTGAATTTCCTACACAGGGACCTTCTACGCCAGAAATAATTAGTCTATTGGCCTCCACTATGTCATTTATGTCGACAAAATGGAAGAGAATCAGGAATTAGGGTTTAGCTAGCTAGCAGCTAATTTCTTTATGGAATTCAAATTAGCTCGGTACAATTGCAAAGCTATATTTCCACCTGAAAGTACCACAAAATGTGAAACTGACATTTTCTATAATATTCAGGACAACTTGATCTATGATTAAAGCCCTTTATGCATATTTCTACTTGTAATGAATATGCATCCCCTACAACAATCTTGTAACATTTCACAGAACATTGTTCTAGCTACTACAATCATAACTCATGAGTAAGGTTCACCCCCTAATGTTTGCATGCCAAGATCTTGGATCGGTCTGCCAACACATGATACCACAGCGTATTGCTTTTACTTTAGTTTGGATATAGAAAACACACTTCCAGGAAGGGTTGGATAAACCATTTTTGGGCTCTTGATTAAGTGGAGATGAGATACATTTTAGTAACAGATGAAAATGAAGGCAGGATACTTGTAGCCAGTTTTAATATACAGTGTAAGTTTCACAGAATTACGTACAGTTTGCCAAAACTATCACAAAATATTACAGATTTAAGAAGTCGTGCCACTAAGTGAAAGACTTAGTGTATCATTGTATTACAATGCTACAGATTTATTGAATTGAACCGCAAAGTTACCAGTATAATGAGTCAACTGAATAATTTATCACATCTAGAGATCTAAGCTGTCTAAAATCACTTGTATATCGCTCACCGAATCTGTTTAAGGTTAAATTTCTCAAACATATAGTTTTGCAATACAATTATACATGAAACATGTAGTTTTGTGATGTACCTCCTCTATAGTCTGCGAAATTTAAACAACATATGGACAACAGCAGGCAAAACCTCACATACGTACAGTTGATGAAATATCTCAAAAACATCTTGCTGAACATAACAAAGAAGTTTTATGCAACTTCGACATCAAGCATAAGGTCTTGAACTTGACGCATAACTAGCTGGGTCACTAGACAAAAATGTCAATGAAAGGTAGGCATGCGAATGCTCCCTAATATCTACGCTCCATTAGATCTACTATGTGGACTAAGTTCTTGAGGATTTTTTGGCCTCACAACAAAATGAGCTAATGTTGCATGAAAACATTAGTTGAGACAAGCCACCAAGCAAATGTCAACAACCCAATCACAATAGACTAGATGAGTAGCTGGCAAAGTAGTTCTAGTGATTAGTGAGGGAAGATCCATAGCACCAACATGATAACCAATCAGATGGTCCAGAGCAAAATGATATTCGTAAGCCCAAGCAATCTTTAACTGCAATTAGCCAATTATAGCACGGCTGTAAACTACTGACCAAGATTCAAATATACAACTGCATTCAGCTGCTTAGGCATAACTAGCAGTGGGGATGGCTAATGAGTTACACGGTCATAGGAGTGCATCATAGCAAGCTTGTATGAGCTAATCCCAAGGGACTGCAGGAGATTCAATAGGAAACTAACAGACTGTTCTTCATACACAGAAAGAAAAAATAGGACCTGAATAACGAGCAGTCACATACTGTAGTTATAGTCTTTCCACGAATCAGGCCATGGAAATATGGGCACAGGCTCTATCCATGATGATATGATGATCCAACTGGTATATCCCCCTAAGTGAGGTATTTTAGGAATTTGGAGGATGCATACATGTACAAATTAACGACTTCCTATAGCAGGTACCTTTTGTTTCTATCACTTTTGTGATATTTACGCATGGCTTTTTGTTTGATCCATTTCAAGCTTTGCCATATGAAAACAGAGTAGTCGGTGAACATATTTATGTGTCACACAACATTTTTAACGTTAATTTCATTTCCAGAAGACTCAAGCAAAAGAAAAAACTAGGTTATCATGATGCATAATGTATGGGAGCTTTCAGCTCTGGGTACACATTTTATTATCATAATGCAGACTCACAAGTTAGAGCTGCAAATTATTATACAGGACTGAGAATTAAAAAGGTACTGCAAAACTGTCTGAGTCTCTCAGTAAGCCAAACATGGTAACTTAATTGCAATAGTGTTGCAAGTGTCCAAGCCCTTCAGTGAATTTCTGCGTAACCTGACCATGACATCTAACGTTCAACTTTCTATTACCAGACATCTTCCCACGTGTTCTGAGAAGCGATTTACATGATAAGAAAATATACAAAAGGCAATGACTGGCAATCTTGAATCCTTGAATGGCTCGATAACATGAACACTGTTATGTGACAATATTAATTGGCTTACTAGTGCATCTAGTCCAACATAAATCAGACATGCTGTTCTGAAACTGAAACTGCAGTAAGAAGCTTCTAATTGCTTGAATTCGTGCATACAGGCCAGCACCTGCATGATTACATCTGTATATACTTACATAGAAAAGCTCTAATCCTAAAGAATATAGCATCTTTTAACATGATTGGTTGTTGTAAAGGACGTCACTATCTTATCACCTAGAAGAAGTCTTATTTAAGATATTGAGACCACACTAACATCTTTGTGCTACTGCAGTGTGTCTCAGACTTATACATACACCTAAGTAAAGAAGCTCTTCATAACTTCCAGTGAGTCTCTAGTATATTAGATCAGAGGAAAGGTAACCTAAGCTAAACGATTCAAGAATGCAACAAACAACCACAAACGATACAAACAAAGTAAAGGATGACCTGAAGCTAAGTAATTATAAGAAATAAATACCTCCATGTCTGGATCTTCAAGATTGGTGACGATCTCATCGACAACCTCATGGCAAAGGGTGCAAGTATCTTCATGTCTTGGGAGACGAATAAATTTCACTTCCCCGCAAAAACTAACTGATACACAAAACTCTTCGGGGCTTAAAGAAGAAATTTTTGTGAAGAAAAGAGGCGCATAATAATCAACCAATCTTGCACACTGCCAGAAGAGAATGCACATAGAAAGATGTTGTAATGTAGGAGTAATGTGAGCTTCTACCATAGGTACGTACATGGAAGTATAAGAAACATTTCAGGTAAAAACAACAATACCTCCAGCTTAAAAGAAGGAAACTTTGAACAAGCTTGGTGCAGTGTATAATGATTTCGGTCTGTGTCTCATTTTCCTTAAGATAGAAGAGCGCTTCCATGGCAAACTCCTCACAAAGTTGACATAATTGTGGATTTCCCATCATTGTCAGAGACGTTGTTCTTATATCAGCTAGAATAGAAAAACAAAATCAGAAATTCCCACTTAATTTAAAACAAGGACGAATATCAGAGATATTGCATCCACGCCATAAATCCACAACACCAAGAAATCGCGAGAGTGTGCACACATATACACACACAACAAAAATAATTGCATGAATCTTTGGTGATTAACTTTTAAGCTTTTAAAACAAATATGCATATTCCTAACTGCCTTCTTATATCAGATGGAAATAGTCATATTCTGATTCCCTTCTAATTTGAATAAAACGTTTCCAACAGAGAATTCTTTTCAGTGACAGGAGACAATACCCAAGTGAGCATTCCATTAGAGAATTCTGTGGCTTCAGAGGACAGAGAGGAACAAAGAACAATGACAAGAGAGACAGTTCACTCCAAAAAAAAATGACAGGAGAGACAAAATGCAAATCAGCCAAAACGAAATACTTTTTTCTTATCTATTTTCGTCTCAAATAGGATCCTAAATTAATCTTGGTAACAGTACTACATTACTATTTTTTTATTGAATCAAAACTTTACACTATTCAGCACCCAACCACGATTCTATTCCAAGCAAATGGATGTAAAGATAAATATCAGATATATACTGCTTGTATGAGATACATTATTGCATATAAAAACAAATCACGCACCATCATCATCCAAGGCCAAGATTGTAGTCATACTGAGCAAAATGCTCATGATGAACATAACTCCAACACGTGAACCCATTTAGCCTGTAACATCCATGAGTTATGAATAGCAGTTCAACACCAGAATACATATCCATCATTCAATTCCTTGATTACTAAATTAGAAGTGAATGCACATAAGAAATGATAGCCAGCTATACTCTGTTTTTCAAAATACTTGTTTCAGTTTTATCCTGAGTCAAGCTTTCCTAACTTTTACCATTACTTTCTAAAAGTTCATGTATATTAAAAGCATAAGACTTGTGTTTCAAATTCTTCACAAGAAACACTTCCATAGTACATAATTAACATGTTATACGAGTTTATATAAATTGGTGCAGATAGAAAGTTTGACTTAGGACAAAAAAAACAAGTAATTAGAAACTAAGGTATTAAATAATTCCCTTCAGACAAAATCCCCAGGAAACTGTTTAATTACCCCTCACTTTCATTTTAGCAAATTTTCAGCTCAAACAAAACAATGATTTCACATCAACAGGTAAATACAGTGCATATTGGTTAAATGTTCAAAATTTCAGATAAGATTTATCTTGTCAGTGATAAGCATAGTCGAGTCCCTTGCAAAAAAAAAAAAAAAAAAAAAGCATAGTCGAGTAGTCGACAGTGTCATGCTTCACTGCTTCAGTGAAGTGATTTATAATCCATTCATTAGATGAAAAATTTGCACATATATCGAATCCCTAATGATGGATATTGGTGCTTAGCTCCCGAAATCCTGATTTGCTCGATACCAATGTTTTCTTTTTCTTTCTATAGCAGTAGAGGCAGCTCCCAAATTATTTATCTGTGACACCACAGGATTGACCATTCAACTTACTGTGTTATTCCTCAAAACTTGTCAGCAGAAAGTTTCGAGAGAAAAAAAACAAAGTCGTGAGTAGGGTGTCGCTAATTAAAGGGAAGGATTTAGAATAGTGCCGGGGAGTGCCTTCATGAAGCGATTCCATGTATAATTACAGAAGAAAAATAGAACACAATATTGAAAACAAGCTTCTGGCGATCACCTCGTGAGTTTAGATAGGATTTCCGGGCGCCTGGAAAGCAGCAGCGGAGGGCGGCGAGGGGCGTCAGATGCCTAACGCCGAGCGCCAGCTGAAGCCTGAAGCGTAGACCGTACTTTTGGGAATGGGGGTAGCAGCAAGAAGAGCAGATGAGAGATGTCCATTTGATGAGACAGCGTCGTCGTTGACTCGCTTGATGTGTCCTTCAGCTTCCCTCAGGACTGGGTCTGGTGGGCCGTAGACGTGTTAGATGGCAGATGGGCATGGAAACTACATGCTGGGCCCTTGATTCTGCTGTTGGCTCGTTCGTTCTTGCTACTACTTTGTTAGCAATAGCAAGTGCGATTTCTTTTGCACTCGTGCCTGCGCGGCGTGGAATTTCAATGACAAAAACTGCACAGAAACAGTTCAATCGTATAGGAAAGAAAAATATAGTATTCGGGGAATTTCTGCAATAAAAATTGGAGTACCTTTCACGCTCAAATTTACGGCCCATACAATGCTCGTTGCCCGCTTTTGTATCTATGCATTGTATTGTTTGATAGGGCATTAAAATATTTTTAATAAACTACAAGTTACTTGAAAAGTTTTTTTAATTGTTTAATAGATATTTGCAATAGATGTGGCTTCTAACATTATTGAGCCAACCATTCACAATGCGATTCGTTATGTTGTACTATGTTCATATCACAACGGTACTTTCGCTCGTGCCCAAAACAATGATAATTATTTCTGTACGGCGGTTGAGAGGGGTTGAGGGGGATGCGAGTGCGACCTCGCCGGCCCTCCTTTGCGCCAGTGAGGGGGATCAAGCTGAGAGCGGAAGAGATGCTCGTTCCAGATGGCGGAGGTGAGGGAAGCAGTTGCCCAAGAATTTGCCGGCTCCGCATCAGAGGTAAGCAAGGCGAGTTTTCTCTCGGGAGAGACGGCTTTGCCGTCGGCGGATCCACTCTTTGGATCTCACCCGGCCGGTTCGGTTTCAAAGTTTTGGGCTCAGGATGACGACTTGGTGTCGGCTTCTTCGGATTCCTTGCTTCCAACCTTGATCTCGTAAGAACAGCTGCGGTCCATGGCATCTCTGTGAATGACATGATACTCACTGAGAAAAGGTTGCATAGTCCATCGTTCACAGCTGGCGTTCATGCTCAAGCGACGCCCGTTTCGTCGGACGCGTCTACAAGTAAGGCGAGGTCTCTGATCGACGCGTTGCTAGGAGGATGCAACCCTTCTGTACAGTCATGGTCGAGGCCCTGCCGCCACGGCGTATGTCGCCGGCGTTGTCTCTAGGGGACTGTAAGGTAAAGGACTTGAGAGCTACGGCTTCGGACACCGCTACGTGCCTAAGTGACATAGTTGGGCGATCGCCGAAGACAGGGGTGGGCAGGTCGATGTTTTTGGGTGCTTCGGATGTGTCCTCGGCCTCTCATCTAGTGACAGAGTCGAGCAATCGCCGGAGCCAGAGAAGAACGACTTTGCACGCCGACGATTTAGTAGTGTCGGTTTCGAACTTTCAAATCCCGAATTGTCCGTGGGTGGCGATTTTCACGGATCATAAATTTCCTGTTTCAACTCCCCTGGAGTGTGGACCCAGTGAGGCATTGTGTTTACGGCTACATCGTTCGGACTCTGGTCCGGGCCGTATTCTTTCATGTCGTGGTTCCTCCCCTCCCGATTCTGTCTAAACGAATCTGCGGCTAGAGTGGCGGCGGCGATCCCTGGGCACTCCTACGTCGACGTTCTCTGTCAAGGCATGGAGTCTGGTGGCAACGTGGGTGCAAGGGGTCAGGCCAATGGAACCGCGGGGAAAGTTGGTGCTGCCCGCAGGTGGTGGAGGCGGTGCTGCGCGCGTCGATCATGGAGAACGAGGTGCTGGCCGTCATGGTGGGCGTGGTGCCGAAGGTCGTGGTCCGCACCACCTAGATCACCATGGTGGCTTCGGGGATGGGGCTTTATGGGGGCCGGTGCTATAAGGAGGAGGTTATGGACGATGACAGCGACCACCTAAGTTGTGAGTTCCAATCTGTCTTTAAGAAAAACAAAGGGGCAAAGAATAGGGGAAAGGCTAAGATTAAGTAGTCAAAAAGCAAAATAATAGTCGGTGATGAAAGGAATTTTCTAGAATAACAGAGTCTTAGTGACTTGGCTAAACATAGGTTCCTTTCAGATACAAGTAGAGAACAGAAGCTAGACTTCATTGGCCTACTTGGAGCCGGAAAAAAAAGACTATTCCAAAGCTACTCTATAAAACTTAGTGCTCGTCAGGAGTTCTTTTGGCATTGGTCTCAACCCCATGGTAGATCAGGTGGCATTTTGCTAGGGATTAATTTAGAAACCTTTGACATTGGTGGTGTCGATGAAGGTGACTTTTATCTAAAGTTTCACTTACGAAACATCAGAAATGGTTTCCGTGGATCTTAGCGGCAGTTTATGGAGCTGCCCAACCGGAATTCAAAGAAGCGTTCCTAACCGAGTTAGTGCAAAACCTGCGCCAAAGAAACCTACCTTTACTTGTGGGTGGTGATTTTAACATCATCAGAAATCCGCAAGAAAAGAATAATAATAACTACAATAATAGATGACCTTTTTTTGTTAATCGGTAATCGATAGTCTAGACTTAAGAGAACTAAGTTATCCAACAGGAAATTCACCTGGGCAAGTACGATGGCTAAGCCCAAGTATGAAACACTTGACAGATTCTAGTAAGCACCGAATGGGAGGCTAAGTTCCCTCTATCAACAGTGCGAGCTCTGAACAGGGACATCTTAGACCATACTCCGCTTCTTCTCGACTACCAGTAATGGAACAAAAACTATAAGCAACCCTTATTTCGTTTTGAACTGGGGTGGCTTCTTAGGGCGGGTTTCATGAAATGGTAGAGGATGTTTGAGGAAAGAAAGAGAGGGGGAACTCGTTACAAAGATGGCAATTTAAGATCCAGAGGATTGCCAATTTCTTAGGGGCTAGGCGAAGAACACTAGTGGTTCTTATAAAAAAGAGAAGGCCAACATATTAAAGAAAACTGAAGATTGGATAAAAAGGTTGAAAACCAAAATCTCACGGCAGTAACAGACTTAAAAAAATTGCTTAAGCAACGTCTAGTTCAAATGCTACGAGAAGAGGAAGTTAAATGGTATCAAAGAGCCAAAACAACTAAGTTGTTATACGACGATAGCAATACCAAATACTTCCACCTTGTGGCCAACGGGAAACACTGAAGACAAGGATCTTTCGTCTTGACCAAGAGGAAGGGACTATAGAAGGTGACGAGAATCTAAAGAAGCACATCAACCAACTTTATAAAAAAACTATTTGGCCCTTCCGAGGTTGAAGGTTCTCTATGATCGAATCAGTGAGAGAGGATATTCCTCAGGTATCTCTGGAGGAGAATGATATCCTCACTGGTTCCTTTTTGGAGGAGGAGGTTAAAGGTGCCATCTTTTAAATGGAACATAACAAGGCGCCGGGGCCGGATAGATTCCCGCAGAGTTCACCAAACCTTTTGGAACTAATTAAAGGAGACCTAATGACCCTCTTAATGAATTCCACAAGGGCAATCTCCCTCTTTAGCTTGAACTTTGGAATAATTACCTTATAACCAAAGCAAAAGGAGGCAAAACAAATACAACAATACGTCCATTTGTTTACTTAACGTAAGTTTCAAAATTTTCACAAAGGTGATGACCAATAGAATGGCCCTAGTGGCACAAAAGGTTATAAGACCCTCTCAAACAGCCTTCATGACTGGTAAAAACATCATGGAGGGTGTGGTATCTTACATGAAACGATCCACGAAATGCATAGGAAAGTAGATGGGGTGGTCATCAAACCGATTTTGAGAAAGCTATGATAAAGTCAATTGACCTTCTTCAACAAACGCTGAGAATGAAAGGATTTGCCCCTATATGGTGCAAATGGATTGACAAATTGTGAGAGGAGGTAGTGTGGGATTAAAGTAAATGATGACATGGTCATTATTTCCAAACAAAAAAGGCCTTAGACAAGGAGACCCTCTATCCCCGCTGCTATTCAACTTGGTGGCGGATATGCTAGCCATACTCATTGATAGAGCCAAGGCAAATGGCGAGTTTAATGAGTGATCCCCCACCTATAGATGATGGGCTCTCCATTTTTCAATATGCGGATGACACGATACTATTCTTAGATCATAATCTCAACAAGGCAAGAAATCTTAAGCTAGTCTTAAGTACTTTTGAAAATTTGTCTGGATTAAAAATCAATTATCATAAGAGCGAGCTCTATTGCATGGCAAGTTCAAAGAATATGAGAGGAGTATACCCTACCTTTGGTTGTAACAAGGGCTCCACACCCTTCAAATATCTCGGCATCCCTATGCACCACCGGAAACCCCAATAGTGATTGGAACATTATTGAGGAAAAATTTCAGAAAAAACTAGCAGTTGGAAGGTAAACTCCTATCCGTAGGCGGGAGACTAGTTCCATTAACTCCGTCTTGTCTACTCTAGCGATGTACATGCTTTCCTTTTTTGAGGTGTCCCTAAAGGAGTGTTAAAGAAACTTGATTATTATAGATCAAGATTCTTTTGGCAATGTTGATGAGCATAAAAAGAAATATCGCTACTAAGTGGAGCATAGTGTGTAGACCTAAGGATTTTGGGGGACTGGGCGTTCAAAATCTTGAAGTACAAAACACTTGCCTCCTAAGCAGTGGCTATTCAAATGATTAATGAAGAGGGGACTTGGCAAGACCTCCTAAGGAGGAAATACTTGTCAATAAATCACTCACTCAAGTTAAGAAAAGCCCGGTGATTCACATTTTTGGTCCAGGCTGATGCATGTTAAAGATCAATTTCTCGATTGCGGGCACTTGAAAATCCAAAGTGGCAGGGAAATTAGATTTTGGGAAGATACTGGATAGATGGTACACCATTGGGTATTACATACCTCAACTTTATAACATTGTTAGAAAGAAAGATGCAACAATGGCACAAGTTTTATCACAAAGTCCGCTCAATGTGTCTTTCCGAAGGCACTAATTGGAGAGAACTTAAAAACTTGGTTTGAACTTGTTTCCAAAATCATGGATATCACACTTGCCAATGCCAAGATGTCTTTTGTTAGGACTTGAATAGTAATGGAAATTTTCAGTGAAATCTATGTATAAGAACATCATCCAAAGTGGGATTATACCACTTAATGCCCAATTTGGAACTTCAAGGTACCGCTGAAAATTAAGATTTTCTTATGGTACCTCATAAGAGGTGTTACACTCACTAAGGATAATTTGGCTAAAAGAAATTGGTAGGGCTCACATATTTGTTGCTTCTGTAGTTCTTTAGAGACTATACACCATCTCTTTTTCGATTGTCATTTTGCCCGTTTTATTTGGAATACTAGGTATCTTGTCTTTGATATCCAACCACCATCTTCCATTTCAAACTTGTTTGATAATTGGATTTTGGGCTTCGACACCAAATCAACATCAAGTAGGGGTGTTTCGGCTTCTTTGACTTGTGGATGGGTAACAAGGAATGAATGGTTTTTAATAATGAACCAGCCAAACACTTTTCTGCAGGCAATTTTCAGGTTGACGTATTGGAACCGCCCGTGGTCGTTGTTGCATAAGAAGAGGAAGTCCAAGCCAATCTCAGAAATGGTTGCAGGAAGCTGGAGACGCTGGTCATGGAGATCTTAGTGCGGTTCGGGTGGAGATTCTCCAAATGATCAAAGCTTAGTCTTGCTCTTTTGGATTGAGTTCTCTACCTCTAAGTCTGGTCTTTGGTTGTTACCTCTCTCATGGGAGTAACCTTAGTTGCTGTTTGCTCTGATTAAGCTCCTCTCCTGCGTGAGATGGTGCTTTTTTCCTTTGCGAGCTTATCCTTGTGGTCTAAGAACCTTGGATTGTTGTAACCTGCTGGTTGTGTACACCCAAAAGGTTAGAGGCAGGAACTTTGTTCTGTTAGCTAAAAATTAAAGCATAATATATTAGTGTTCACTCTGATTTAACAATAATAGATTTGTTAATTCTAAATTAATTAAAAAACAAAAACCAATACAAGATATATTCGAGAATGGCGTTTGAAGAAGAAAATATATATTTTTAAATACTTTGAGGATTCGCAAATCAGAAGGGCTCCCGGCAGCGATTCACTTTGATAATAAACTTAAAAACAAGATAAGTGATTTGCCGTATGATCATGTCTTCTGTTGGGAGGTGTTAGTCATGTATTTGTTCACCAAAAGGTATACATATGTCCAGGTTCAATGAATCTAGCTAGTTTAATATACGCTGCTTACAGCTAGAATATCCTGGTCCAAGAAGCAGTGTGTGTATTCAGCTCACTGAGAACTTTGACTTGATTGAAAGTTCCTTCCCAAATTTGGTACATCATCAACACTAGCCCTTTTTGCCTCGACCATCATATTTGCATGTAGCCCAGAACTCTAAGCTGTGCAGCAAATGTGCCATCTATGTGTTCAGTTGGCGTGAACTTTAGACTTGATTGAAGTCCTTCCCAAAAACCAGATGCTTCATCAACATAGCTCTTTCTGCCTCAACCATTAACATTTGTTCAGCAGTCGATGAACTCTAACCTGTGCAACAATTTGCCATCCATCGGTCTCCAGCAGAGCGCCTCCATATTCTGCTTCACCCTTTCTCCTCACCATGAAACCATCTTCTCTCCCTAGCTCTGCAATCTTGTCCAACACTGACTTACACCCACACCATGTATCGCAAATAGAATCCGGTCCGGTAAAGGCCCAATCAATCCGGTAAGATACGCATCCCGATGCGAATGTGAGGATGTCAAATGCATTGAGCTCTCTTGTTTGCTCCAGTTCGGCTCCATTTCACCACTTTCGGAGTAGGTTGAGAAGCACGGACTGGAATAATCTTACCAAATGACACTCCATCGTGTTGTAGCCAAGGGTGTTCCAAGACTTCACCGATCCCGATGCGCGTACCGGGTACCGGATCCAGCATCCTTCCGAGAAGGCACCGGAGCTCCGGCGAGAACCACTTGGGGCAGCGGAACCTCCGGCGCAGACTTCCGGTACATGCCCATGAGGTTGCCGTCGTTGAAGGGCAGGTAACCCGCCGCGATGACGAAAGCACGACGCCGCACGACCACACGTCAGCCTTGCGCGGGTCGTAACGCTTCTTGACAGGATCTCCGGCGCCACGTAGGCCGGGGTCCACACGCCGTCGCCGTGAGGGTGATGCCGTCGAGCTCGCCCGCGTTGCCGCCGGCGAAGGCGCAGAGCCCGAAGTCGGCGAGCCTGAGGTCCCCGTGCTCGTCGAGGAGGAGGTTGTCCGGCTTCACGTCGCGGTGGAACACGCCGCGATCGTGCGCGTGGGCGACCGCGGCGGCGAGCTGGCCGAAGAGGCGCCGCGCCCCGGGATCGTCGGCGGCGCCGCCGCGCTCGACGGCTGAGGCGACGGTGCCGCCGCGGGCGAGGTCGAGGACGAGGTAACGGCGGAGCGGGAGGCGAGGACGTCGAGGAGTCGGACGACGTGCGGGTGGCCGCGCACGCGGCGGAGCGCGAGGAGCTCACGCTCCACGGATCGGCGCGCCGCCGTCGCGTCCTCCGGCGAGCTCGACGACGGGAAGCGCGGCGGCGGTGGCTTCCGCACGGCCTTGACGGCGACGGCGCCTGTGCGGAGGTCGCGCGCGCGGTAGACCTTGGAGGAGCCGCCGCGCCCGAGGACGCGGCCCAGCTCGTAGCGGCCTGCAGGACTTCGCGTACTGGATTGGGTGGCGGCCGCCAGAGAATCGTCGGACGACGGCATCTCCGGCGAGGAGGTCGGCGGGCCACGCGTGCGCTTAGCCGACTTATTAGGCACGATTGGAGATGAGTTGGTTGGAACTTCCGTCCGGACTTCCGAGGCAGGTGGTATATCTTGTTTAGTTGGTTTGATAAGTAATAATCGTGTCCATAGAGGAGACTCGTGCTTTATATATTGCTACAACTGATTGGGTGTGTTTAGTGTCACTTTTGTTCTTCGATGGTGATGATGACATGGATGCGACCGGCCTTATTGGCACGACACGTAGGTTTGTGTTGTGAACTTAGGATGCCATTGCTTTTTCGGTACAACTTTTTACAGGCCTTACGAATATTGTTGCATCCCAAAAAGAGTAATATTCTATTTGTTTCCTCAAATTATGATCTATATTTCCACCCCACGCATATTTGGTCACATAAATGTTTATACAATTTTCTATTAATTTTGTAAAATATGGCTAACTAAATTAAGGGGGTTGTAGCGTTCAATTTCAGGCCATATTACACTATCAATTTTAATAAATAGCAGAATAAAGATACAAAGTTCAGAGTATTTCGGACCAAGGTATGAACTAAATATTTTTATTGCATTTAAAAACCTTCTACTTCAGAGTCGTGCACTTCGATGTGGCACAACAATGAAATCTAAGAAAACAAAATTTAATCAGGGATGTAAAATATATTTTCTCTAAAATTCAAAGATGCCATGTTTTCAACTAAATTGTCAGATTATCGCGCATGAGCATGCAAAGGTGGAACCAGACTGATTAATTTCAGCGCAAGAATTGAATGGTATTTAGTGGTGATGGTGGTGCCGTGAGGTGATGGGCACTCAGTATTGTGATAAAAAGCTTCCTTTCCTCATATAGAGACATACCCCGGTAATAATTAGAAATGAGTATTTTTCAGTATTCTACTATTCAAATAGATTGAGATGATAAGATGTCATAACTTGATATCAATGATTCATTAATAGACAACAAAAAGAGAGTACACCTTCACTTGTCAATCAAACTATATAGGAAATACGTGTGCGCCAGTAATGAAGAAGAACAAATAGTTAAACTGCACAAAGTTTCGTTTAGGGTACCATATATGGAGATCTACCATACTTGAGGCAGTGAAAACATCATAACTCACTCACCATAATGTGGAGTTTACACATCGTGCAAATGATTGAATGTAGAGCGCGTGCATCATACTTATGTGATTATAAAAAACAAATAAAGGAGAAGGGTATACCACCAACTGCCTATATCAATATTTAAATTCAGAAACAGAATAATTTGGCTTGAAATATAATTTGTGTCATCTACCTTCAAAAATTCTTATCTATATGCAACAGCAGTCTACTACATTCACACATAGTTTATCTATATATAACCATCTTTCTACAAAAAATATAAACAAACAATCCTATATATGTTTTTCTTAAGTAACTTGCTAATTCAGTTGATTGAAAGTTCTAGCAACTTTTAATCACTCCTTTGAGTCATTGACTAGAAATAATTTGCTACTTTGTGTTTTGTTCTTTCTTTCGTAAGATCTGTCAATAATTATAAACCTTGAGATCTAAATCCGATGGCTCAAAGAGGTGATTGAAAATAGTTCAAATTTCAGTCAGCAGAAATAACAAGTTTCTTTTAATAGTTTACGCAAATGATTCATGTAGTTCTTCGCATCCATGTCAGCCGCTGCACCGTCTCTCCAGTTCATCGCCGTGTATGGTGCGTTAGGTCGATGGGGACGCAATCATAGGAAAAGAGCATTATTGGTGTTAGGTCCATCGGAGATTCGGTCACAGATTCACGTCGTGACGCAATGCGGCCATCTTGAAGTTCTGATGACGATCTTGTGCCTAAACACGTCGCTATTAAGTCCAAGTCAGCTCACCGAGATAAAATAGCATCTCGCTTTCAATTTGCTGGCGTGGATTACCGATGCTTTCGCCGTTGGCTGTGTTTTCGGAAGGAAAAGCGCACATTTCCTTTGGTGAATCAATGTGCGCAGTTGCAATCCTTGGTCCAGTTGAGAAAAATGAACCAAGAGGTTTTTTGTTTCAGGCAAATGTATCACTTAGAGGAGATACACCGGGTGCCCGCAAATGGCTCCATGCTACCTTAATTAACTTTTAACGATTGAAAATTTAATTATTCCTAAAGAAGATGACGAGACAAAGAAATCCTGGATGGCGATCAAAAAATTAGAGACCATGGCATTGGAGTTGTTTATTTTTTATGGTTGAAAACATAATATAGATTTTATCAGACATATATATTAAACATTTTTCCCTTGAGTCACTAGCCATGCAGAGGCAGGAAATTTCTTCATTAAAAAATAAATCCAAACGATTATATATATTTTGAAGGCATTTTACTTCCCCAGCAACGTAATAATTAAATTAATGGATTATATAACTTCTCCTTCTCTAACTTTTCCAGCCACAATACATATACGGTGGCCGTTCTGATAGCACGAAGAGGTGATACGAATCGTGAAGCATCCAATTGAATAACTCGTCGTCTATCGCCACGGCGCATAGTTGGAGCGTCGCTGCCTACACATGAAAACCTCTAGCTATCAGACTGCGTGGCCGAGAGGATGAGAGCCGCAAGAAAAACAAATCGCGTGAAAGGCAACGCACCAATAATGAAGCAACATTATTGGTGGTGGCCCGAAACGACTGCTGTTCGCAACCGTACACCATCGTCTCTAACAATGTAAATGTTATTTTTATTTGTGCCCTGTTCAGCAATACAATAGAAACAATTATTGATAGGCTCGTGTTCATTGGATACACATGTTTGAATGATCATGCCAATTAGGAATCTCTGGAAAGAGGAAGAGGGTAGGATTTAGGAGTCAAAATGGTCGTTGTAGAAAAGGAAAATCCAAATCATTTCAATATCTGAACTGAGACATGGAAAGTCGTTTACTTCAAACTGGAAGAATTAAGGGAAATGATATGGAGTCCAGTTCAAAGGAACTGAAACAGTTGGGCGGCGCTCACAATTCAGGAACAATTCACACAAGAAAAATCATGCAGACGCAAGGTACAAGAAAGTAAGGCTCTATTTGGACCCTATAAGTTTTTAAGAATCTGGTTTATAAGAAAACTGCATTGGGGTGTTTGGATCTCAGTTTTTAAGAAACTAGAAACCCAGCTTTTTTGTTGATTAATGACTACAAAATTGTGCTCCCGCCATCTATTTTAGGCGCCAAGTCTTCTTCTTATTCTTGCTCAAGTGCTAACATGCAATGTAATTGTTTAAAAAAACAAAGTACAACATACATGTAATCATCATATATGCTTGTAATCATGTAACATTTTATTGCTAAATGCAAAAACCACGTACATAGTTCTTCCCCCATCAAACCTTTACAAATAATGTCACGGAAGCATTCATGTCGCCATCTTGAGCAGCATTGTTGTTACCACTTACCACAGGTTGGTTCAACAAATTTTCGCAGGTATCTTCATCACATCTGGTAAAGTCTTTATCACACCACTGCACTCTCTCATGAAATTATGTAAGACCATGCATGCAAGAATTATTTTACTTTGCTTGTCTAATGGATAAGTAGGTATGCCTAACAAGATCCTCTATTTCATCTTCAAACACCAAACGTCCTCTCAATGACATTACGAAGCGATGAGTGATAGTAATTAAATAGTTTCTTACTACATTTCGGTCTAAGACCTTGATGAAATTCTGGCAAGTAATACTTTGTTCCTTTGTAAGGTGCAAGATAACCTTCTCAATTTGGGTATCTCAAGTCAACAAGGTATATTTACTTGCAACATAATTTAAAAGTGCTTGTATGCATAATCATTTAGAATACTATAAGAGTTATTTTGTAGCATGTTACTTCACCTGGTGGCGGACTAGGAAACTTTTTATCATATTTGTTTAAAGCATCATGAAGACCCTCATGTCATGTACCGAATCTGGCCAATCGGCAATCACAAATATAACCTCATATCAAAATCACATATAGCCAACACATTTGAGTTGTTTTACCACTGCGATCAACATACTGAAGATGCATCCATTTTTGCTGGCACTTTAACGGGTATTGTGTTCCATCTATTGTCCAATGCAATTGTTAAAGTGTGGGCGAAATTGATTCCTGCACTCTAGGATGCATTGTCCTGAATTCTGGATATTTAACCTTTGACAATACATAGATAGCCTATTACACTATCCAAAATGTTAGAATAGGATACGAATTTGAGTCCTCGTTAGAGACGTCTAGGAGGTGTGTGAGAGGTGAAGTCCTCAGTTATGAGTCATATGTTTAGTGAGTTTATCTCTAGTTGCTATCTAATATACATCTTGTATGAAAGAGTTGAGAGAGAGAGATTATTGTATTCTTTATATTTAACTCCCTTCAATAGTGAAGATTGCTGATTAGCGTCTGTAATTTTTTTTCCATAAAGTTTTTCCACGGGTTAATCTTTTACAAGAGGCAATTACAGATTATCAAGCGACTGGACCGTTGTTTCCCCTGGAGTACCAGGTTCTGGATCCACCACGATTTTCCCCTCGAGTATCACGTTCTTTGATACCCGTGCGTGTCAAGGTTAGACGGAATTTTGTTTAGCGTTGTTCAGGTGCCGAGGCAATTCACTCCTGTTCTGTATCTTTGTTTACTTGATGTGCAAGAGAAAGGTTTCTCGATTTACGAGATCGTTGTTTATTCAGCCTGCGTCAGTTCCGAGGCAAGTTGCCTGTCCTGCCGTGGAGGAAATTGGTATCTTTTGCCACGCACACAGGCTCTCTTCTACCAGCAAGTTCTTTTCTGGAGTTTCTTGATGCCTTTTTAACGGAGATGCACCGCTGTTAGGATTGGTGCTTCAGGTTATCACCATGTGACTGGCTGTGTGCGTGCGTGCCAAGCAGGATTCAAATAACCAGTAGAAACCGGCCGTTATTTCGGTTAACCAGATAACCGGTCCCGGCCGTCATGCTAACCATGGTTGAGCCGGAGAAAAGCGAACCTGGTACTGATCAATATGGTTAATCGGTCGTTATCCTGGTTAACCGGTCGATTTTTTACCGAACCGAGCCGGTCGGTTAAGTCGGTTTTTTGAAACTTGTGCCAAGTTGGTGCTTCTATCCAGAATTGCTATGCACACACAGAAATTTCTCAAGAGAATTTTTGCTCTGTTCTTTGCCATGAATGTTTTTTGTTTGGCCAGTTTGCTAAGCGCAGACATGATATTTTACCAGATTATTGTTTACTGGTTTTCTGCCTGATGGTACACAAAAGTGTATAGGAAGTCTGCAAATTTGCTTCGTGCATTTGAAGCGTTCGACATGGTTTCTACCAAGTCCTATATTCCGCTGTAAGACCGTAATAATGGTTCGTTTTTTAGACCAATGATGGTTATGGTTCTGTTGCTTTTGCTCGAAGCAGTAGTTCTGATGTACTCTTCATCCGAGTATTAAGCACTCTGTTCGAAGTGGAGTTATGAAGTTTGAGCAATTGCTCAAGCTTGATTGGTGCTACCGTTTGAGTCTTAGTGACTTGTTTACGTCTGGTGTTATTGCTATTGAAGGAGTTCATGATGATTGCTCATTTGCTATAAGATGGAATTCGTCTCAGGTAGAGTTTGTTGGAATATGATCCGA
Organism: Eleusine indica; assembly: GCA_030378355.1. NCBI lineage: Eukaryota > Viridiplantae > Streptophyta > Magnoliopsida > Poales > Poaceae > Eleusine > Eleusine indica. Next base: position 57,956,477 of record CM059494.1, read on the forward strand.
ATTTGAGTCCTCGCTAGAGACGTCTAGGAGGTGTGTGAGAGGTGGAGTCCTCTCTTGTTACGAGTCATATTGTTTAGGGAATTTATCTCTAGTTGTCACCCTTATATATACATCTTGTATGAGAAGAGTTGGGAGAGAGAGAGAGAGAGAAAGAGAGAGAGAGAGAGAGAGAGAGAGAGATCATTGTATTCCCTAACTTCTCCAATAGTGATCATTGTCGGTCGGCGCCCGTGGTTTTTTTTGGGTAAGGGTTTTTCACGTTAAATCTGTGTCATGTTTCGATCTTGTTTATGCATTATTTGCTAACACAAAAATCCTCAAACCTCCTACTTACTGTCTTAAGGGACCGCAGAAACCTATTTTAGCATGTCTAATAGACTGTGGGGCACCAACCATCCATAGAACATTGCCAAAGATTCTATGGAGCATATTTTTTTTATGACTTCATCCATAAGAAGACACTAGCAAATCATGAGCTCATAGAAAAGTTCTCTATTCATCCTAAACATGTCGTAGCGTTCTGTGGGTCATTGAGAGTTCTAATAGTCCAATCATAACCACACTCAGCACCTTTCTTAATTTTGTCCCTTTTTTGTGCATGAAAGTAGCTTCATATACATACCTAGTTGGCAAGCTATGGCTCTATTGCGCTTCAAGGTTTTCTTGGCAAGCTGAATAGTTGCATCTTCCACATCACCATCACTTGCAGATGAGTTGTCAACTGAATCATCACCTCCAATAATTCATCTACATGCCATTGAACAGGGTCAAAGATGGAACAAGCATAAAAATTATCAATAACTTGGTGAAACAGGATACATATTATCAATAACTTATTCAACCTGACTAGACATATAAGGTCTTGGCATACATGACACATATTATCAATAACAACGTGTCCAAAAGCAATGAAAAATGCCACGTTGACACTACATTATAGAAGTGAAAATAATAAACTAGTGAATATTCTTGGCCTAACACCATCTCCGCAACCAGCTGCCTCCACTACGTCAGATCAACTTTCTGACAACACTTTTATGTGTTACTAGAAGTAGAAAAAAATGTTACTCAGACATATAGTAATACATTTAATAAATGATCTAGTTGTGCTGTTATGAACAGTTTATAGTAACACATTTAGATGTTACTGATTGTAAGTAATATTCCATTGTAATACATATATGTGTTACTATTTCTAAGAAAAAATAATACAAATAAAACCTATTATAACACATTATGTGTTACTACTCTAAAGAAAGTATTACACTCATTAGTAACCAAAAAATAGCGTTAAAATGTTAAAAAATGTATTGCACTAGGAATCGAACTCTAGTGGCATACTTCAAGAATGATGGCAACACCAGCCTGGCTAAAACATAGTTGTGATTATGACTTCTAAACGTAAGAATTTATAATATAAGAAAGGACAACTAATGTCTATTGTAACACATATGTATGTTACTACTAGAGAGAGTGGTTACAATATCTTCGTTTGGTTGTAGTGAATGTTGAATCTATTACTATTGTTAAAAGAAGTCAATACCGTTGCTTGACATGTGGATATATAAGTGAGTTTTGTTTTAGCTGCTTGTCATCGAAGCGTAGTTGCTTCTTTATGTACACAAAAATAACTTTAATGCAAAAACTAAATGATACATTATTCATAAAAAATTGAACTCAAATGTTTAGTTTTCAAACTTGTGACATTTTCACCTAGGCTAAGGTAGAATTTTATATAACATAAGTATATAGTCATTTATATAATCATTAGAGCGGATGAAGTTTTATCCTAACATGAAATAACTACCACTGATGTGAAAAATATTTCGCATCCATAGGAAAAGTTATAAGAAGATAAAAAATTAAATTCATTATTAAAGTAGCAAGCAGAGATTGTATGGCTCTAACCCTGTAATATTTTTGTTGCAACACTATTTTATGTTACAACAAGATTTTTCTTGTAACACTTGTACTAGATAGTTACAATAAGTAATAATGTTTGTAAACTTTTAATGTAACCTAGTATTTTGTTACTAAAAACTGTTCTTGCAACACTCTTTTTGAAAATAAAACTTTTGTGTTACAAATTTATTTGTAATTTGTGTTCCTAGAAAATCTATTGTAACACCAATGCCAAGTGTTACAAAACATGTGTTACTACATGTATATTTCTGTAGTAGTGCTCCCTTCGTTGTCTTCTATGGATAGAAACACCCCGATATCCAGGCTTCAACAACAACTGGCCAGCAACAAAATGAGCTGCACTTTTCTGCCGGTGACCCACTAGCCCCACCAACCGCGTACATTCTTTCACTTGATCACACATAATCCCCTGCATTGTCCATTGTGCTACACATTTCACTACCACAAAAGTGGTCTTTAGCGGTGCTTAAAAAATGAGTCTAGCGGCGGTAATATTATCCCCGCCGCTATAGTGGCCGCTAATAGTGCTATGAACAATTTAACGGCAGTTCAGGAGCTAAACCGTAGCTAAAAAATAATTTAGCGGTGGTTGATAAATGGGCCACCGCTATAATCATTTATCGGCGGCTCACAAAGCAGCCCGTCGCTACAGATGCTCCGGCCCAACCCATGAAACGATTTTCTATAAATAGAGACAAACCTAGTCCACCAGCCGCACTCCCCACCCGCCGCACCCAACCACACTTTCCACCCTAACCCTCCCTCTCTCTCCTCTCTCTCTCTCCCTCTCTTTCTCTCTCTCATAGCTTCTCCTCTCCCTCTCTCCTCTCTCTCGTTACTGCCGGTGGTCGAGGCGATGAGAGGAGGAGGCGAGCAAGGCCTGCCGACGCGCGGCCTCCTCGAGCTGGTGGCACGCGGTCGCGGCGAGGAGAGGAGAGAGCAGGCCCGGCGGCGCGCGACCTCCTTCACCTGGTGGCACGCCTGCACGACGAGGAGAGGAGGAGGCGAGCACGGCCCGGCGATGCGTGGCTTTGGCGGGCATGGCCCGACGGTGCGCGGCTTCCGGTGAGCATGGCCCAACGCGTGTCAGATTTGTCCACCTCCCCCTTTCCAGGTGGCGGCCGCGGCGGCCTCGCGGGCGAGAGGCCGTTGCTTTGGCTTGGGGTGGTGGGCGACTTCGGCTTTGGGTGGATCCGGCCTCCCCCTTCTCCCCCTCCAGCGCGTCGGCGGCTTTGACGATGACGGGACACGACCAGATCTGAGGCAGGTCGCAGATCTGGCCTCCCCCTCTCTCCCATCAGCGGATCCGGCCTCCTCCTCCACGCAGCGGGCGATGACGAGCGGATTGTGTGCGGATTGGCCGGCCTCTTCACCGGGCGAGCTCAAGACGACGGATTGTGTGCGGGCCCTTGTGGCCTGGTGGGCCTTTTTTTTTGTTTTTTGGATTATGGGTAGGCGGGGGTGAAGTTGTCACCCGCACTACTAATTTCGTACTAGCGGCGGTTGATTCCATCTTCAGGTGAACCGCCGCTGGAGCTCCTGTTTTTAGCGGCATTTGCGTAGTGGCGCGGGCGGCCCACCCACCGCTACAGTGGGTTTTGCCCCGCACTACAGGTCACTTTGTTTTAGTGTTTGTCTCCTTCATGTCCTCCCATAACCCTTCATTATTCTCACCATAGGACTCTGATTCTTTTCCTAGGACTAGTAACAATTGCAGTGTTGCGGTACCCCTTATCATGGTACTAGTACTCATGGGACTGACATCATCATCGCCTAGTTGGCCATCATCTACTGCATCATCTTCTTCCTCCAATGTTATCTCCTGGCGTACAAGTTGTTGATCCATCTACAGTTGTGTGTTGAAACATGATGGCAAGCTCCTCAAGGTTTTCAGGAGGACCTTTCTTGAGCTTCCTCCACTCAGCTTCCCCTAAAACATATGAAAGAATTGATCAATATTTCCTCTACAAGTAATTGAGTAATCAACACCTAAAAGGCATTAGATTATACCTTTGTGTGCTTTTTCTAGAAATCTACATCTGTCAGGATGCCCCCATTTAGAGTACAGCCTAATCCGATGTGTTTGTTGGACCGCAACCAAAATGAGTAATAGCGTTTCAAAGCTTCCCATCTGTTCTTTAGCTGCGTTTTAGAGTGACGAAGCCCTCTCATCTGTTGAAACGTAGCAGCTATGTTCTTGTACGCCCTCCATCAAAATCCATTGCTTCTTTTCCGGCATGGATCTCATCAACACAAATTGTACAAAATGCAGCATTGTTCTCACTATTGATCCATTAGCTTTGTCGAAATTATCGTCATCTAATGAAAATATGATAACACTAGTACTTAGCAGCTAGAGTAGCAGGCTCAGTATTATAGATGGTGCTAACAAGATATGTGCATGAGAATAGCTAGTGTCACAACACAAGACTCATACATGATACACCCATATCACCTATTGTTCATGGCATCAATAATTTGTGCAAGTAGATGTGATATAAGAATAAATATTTACTGATGCATCGTGCCCATTGAAATCATCCTCTTCATGCTGCTGCACACTCCAAGTTGAGTAGTCTACCCTCATCAAAATCATTCATAGCATCGCTTGAGATTCCCAAAGTAGACAACAACACGGGACACACGGTATAGTATTGAAGAAGTGGGGACCGGAGGACGACCACCCACTTCACCGTCGCCAATGGCACGACCACGCCCACTGCCGGCACCACGCCTAGCACCATCGTCATCTGTACCACCTACAGGCCCATGCCCGGGGCATCACCCAGCGCCGCGACCATTACCGTCACCTCCGCCAACACCATAGCCACAACCACACGCACCAGAAGTGGCAGGGTCCGCATCACGGCCAAGGGCAGCAGAAGAGGTGGCGGCCACATCACGGCCACACCCTCCCCGTGGCCATTGTTGACGGTCCTTAAGTACCATATTTGACCGTCAATTACCTACATAAGAAGGGCTTAAATTGATAACCAACATAGTGGTAGAAGTTTATTACTAACGATTTCCATAAGTGTTAGTAATTATTTGAGTGCAAGTCAATTTATCATAAATTAAGGAGTTCCCAAGTCATTTATCCAAGAATTTACCAAATCAATCAATCACAAGCAAGCACAAGGATAGATGACATGGATTCACGGGATTCCTCCATGTAACTCAGCCAAACTACCGACCTAAAATGATCAGGACCCACCTATCGGCCACCCTGAGAAAGCACAGGCCGGTTGCCCCAACTCTAGGTTGACTGACCTGTGGGCCTCTGGTCGACTGACCTGGGGGAAGGTGGTTCGGCCACCGCCTCCACGTGTCAACCCTGGTGCTCTCCTAAAGGTGGTTGTATGGCGGTTCCATGGCGGTTACTCCCTAAACCAACCTTCCAAGGCTATAAATAGATGGCTTCATTCCACTTCACACCCACACACACACACACATTATTACAGAGTGATTCCATATAGCAAGAAGGTGTAGTGCTGCTCCTATGTAGTACTAGAATAGGAAGAGAGTGAGGAAGGAGCTTTGGAGTGGAGCCTTGTCTATGGGCCTTCTTCTCCACCCTTCTACCTCGTCGAAACACTTGCCCTTTTCAAGTATCGAGTAAGTCTTCTGAGTTTATTATGTTCTTAAGCTTTCCTTATTAGGCAGGTTGTGTGCTTAGTTATTGTGGGTTCAAAGTCTCACAGATCGTTAATAGATAATATATATCTATTATAAATATATCTAGGATACTTAGTTTAAGCAACGTGACTTAGCTAAGTAGTGACGTATAACATAAGTGAGGTGCTTAGGTTAGAAGTCATCTTTGATCGTTGCCTTGCCCACGGAAGAGAGGTATATTCTAGGAAGTGACAGCCCTAGGATCCATGTAATCCTCCATGTTCGGTTGGGAGATAGCGTTTTAAGGCGGAGTTGTCCTGAAGAATGTGTTCATACATGAATCCGTGCGCGAAGCAATAACCCAAGCCTCAGCCTGATCTTAACAGGATCTTACCCTAAATAAACCTCCTATTCTCCACCCAATTTATCCTCTCGTGTCCTTGGACCTGACTAGACTTAGGATAAACACAGACCGTTCTTTGGATTTGATAACTCTTGAATACTCTCTTGGGGAACAGCTACTGCGGTATTATCCGTCCGCTTGCGGATTCTTCTGTGATCGATAGATATTACCATCAGAATGCTCCTTGCGTTGCCATCAATTTCGATGTGATGTTAAGGAGTGTCAACAGCATTTCTAACACCATTGCCGAGAACGGTTGTCGCTTTATCCTAGGACCCAGTTGTCCTCGTATCTTGTTTTTTCTTTTTTCTTATTTCTCATCTACCTTGGACAGACCTTCTATCTCCAGTCTATCCACCCCAAAGGGCGAGTTCTATGAGCCACCTTGTCAGACAGCCAATCTACGAGAATTATTATGAAACCTGTCCTGGCTCTTTAGCCTTGGTTCGAGAGCAATCCTTCTGCTGGCTGAAAATGAAAGCCCATATGAGCACCTTCGTGAATTCGAGTTACTGTGTGCAACCCTGAAACCAGGGGTATGTCGTAGGCAACTCGAAGTGGAAAGCATTTCCCTTTTCCCTCAAGGATCGGGCGAAACAATGGTACACTCATTCTGTAGGAAAAGTGAATGGTGACTAGGAGAAGTTGCAAGACAAATTTTCTCACGTGTTCTTCCCGTTTGTGAATCACTACTTTGCGTACGGAGGTTATTGCCTCTAGCAAAAAGAGAAGAGTCCGCTAGGTGCAGCCTGGGCCAGAATCTCATCGTTATAATTGAACTGGCCCAGACTTGGTTATTCCCGAGCACGTTGTCCTTGAACATTTTTATACGGTATTAGCCAAGGATTCTGCCCTGCTCCTTGACATAATGCTGATGGGTGTTTCCACCTACAAACGCCAGTCGAAGGGAAGGAAATTCTCGAGAATTCATCTTTCCTGGCTGAAAACGACGAACCGACAGATGAAGTCAAGGCAAGCAACAGGTCCCAAATTTTTACAGCCTGAGCATGTAACCTACACCTCCATAGACCCACCTTGAACCTCGTTCGAACCACCAAACCCAGAGGATGAAGAACCTTCTACCTCTGGACTGCCCTTCATATTTGAGGATAATCTCTTTGAAGATGACTACGGAACACCTCAAGATATGAAGTTCAGGTCAGACCATATGTTCCAGGCATTCCGTCATGTCCTCATGACAAGGAGTTTCTTTTAGAAACTGTCAGAGAACTTACCTCTATCTTGAGCTACGATTGGACAAGGGAGATTGAGCTTTCACCTGAATTCTTAAAATAATCTCTCTTCGTCCTACGTTCAACTCAACATAAGAGGACATCGGTTAAAGCCTGTAATAATCCCATAGTGGGCGCCACATCATTCAGCACGTTCGCACTAGCTTATGTGAATGATGTACCATTGGTGCTATGTTAAAAGCCTTTAAGACTTCCTTGGGCTTTTGTCTGAAAGCATGGGGATTTTGCACGGAGTGTTATAGACAGGAATCCATCAAGGCAATCCTGGACTTCATATTTTTGAGGTCCAGGAGTTTGACATCCTAATTGGGTTCCCATTGAAAAACTTTTGATGGAACCCTACTTTGGACGCCTTGAGTGAAACTGGGGGCAGGAATATTTCCGTGCCAATTTTACAATCGAGAAACAACATTGCTGAGCCTCCCCTGATAAAGAGCCAGTGGAAGAAGTGATGGCCATTCTTCCTTTCGAATCACCTGACTCCCTTCTTGAACAAGAGGCGGAGAGTTTTATCCAAGAGAAAGATGAGTTGCAGCAAACCAAGAGTTACCTAATAAGAGCCAGAACCTCGGCCACAAGTAGAGCTCAAAACCTTGCCTCCAGGACTACGCTATACCTTTCTGACGGTGACCTTGTAGATCCCGTCATTACCAGTGACAAGCTTTCAGAAGACAAAACCCGTAGGCTGATAGCAGTCTAGTAAAGCATAGGTCGCACTAGGCTACTCGCTCCAGAACCTTAAAGGAATAAGCCCTACCTTTTGCACTCACCGCATTCCCATTGACCCAGATAGTACGCCATCTAGGGAACCTCAGCGTAGGCTAAACAATGCAATGCGAGAAGCAGTAAAGAAGGAGGTGCTTAAGTTATTGCACGCCGGCATTATTTATCCCATCCCGCACACGAATGGGTGAGTCCAGTCCAAGTAGTCCCTAAAAAAGAGGAATGACGATCGTTACCAATCAGAAGAATGAGCTAATCCCTCAACGAACCGTCACGAGATGGAGAATGTGTATCGACTATAGAAAACTCAACAAGGCCACAAAGAAAGACCATTTTCCATTGCCTTTCATCGATGAAATGTTAGAGAAGTTGGCGAAACATTCCTACTGTTTCCTTGATAGGTATTCTGGTTATCACCAAATTCCCATCCATCTCGACGATCAAAGCAAGACTACATTCACATGTATGTATGGCACTTACATCTATCTATAGGATGTCATCAGATTATGTAACACACCCGCTTCTCAGCGGTGCATGATGTCCATTTTCTCAGACACTTACACCTTCATGGATGACTTCTCAGTTTATGTAAAAACTTTGATCAATGTCTTGAGAATTTAGACAGAGTCTTGCAACGATGTTGTGAGAAGGACCTAGTACTAAATTGCGAAAAGTGCCATTTTTATGGTCCGAGAAGGCATTGTGCTCGGACAATTAGTGTCTAAGCAGGGGATGAGGTGGACAGAGCCAAAATTGAAGTCATAGAAAGGCTACCACCTCCCATAAACATTAAAGCCGTCCGAAGCTTCTTGGGTCATGCGGGGTTCTACGCAATTTATTAGGACTTTTCCAAAATCGCTAGACCCCTCACGGACCTTCTTAGCTAAGGAGGCATGTTTGATTTCGATGAAGGGTGTCAAAAAGCTTTGACATTTTAGAAGGCACTCATTTCAGCACCAATCATTCAACCCCCCGATTGGACGCTGCCTTTCGAAATCATGTGTGATGCCAGGGACTATGCTGTTGGGGGGGTCATAGGCAAACTAAGGATAAAAAGCATCATGCAATAGCCTAAGCTAAGCAAGACATGACAAGAGCATAACTTAATTGTGCTACCACGAAAAAAGTCCTAGCATTGGTTCTTTGCTATCGATAAGTTTCGTCCTACTTAGTTGGAGCAAAGGTCATTGTTTACACTGACCATGCTGTTGACGGTCATTATACATCAATTTCAACTGTCATTATGATCCATAAAGTGGGAAGATATTGCATTTCATACACGCATGATGGTCAATAATATAAGAATCCACATATCCTTTGTAGAATAAGTGAATGCAGGAATTCTATTAAAGGAGTGAAGAATGGAGCAAAGATCCCGAAATACCCATTTCGGCCAATGAGGTGATGACACATAAGCATCACACGGATCATTGACGTGGCTTCACAGGAGTTCTTTGTGAAATCACCGACCTATGGAGAGAAGACCCAGCTATCAGGGACTAGGAGAAAGCAGTGGCCAAATAGCCCCACCTCCAGGTCGGTCAACCGGGTCCCCTCTGGTCGATCGACCTAGAGTTGAGGCGGTTTGGCCACCGCCACAACGTGGCATGCCCTGGTGGCTTCCTCATGGTGATTGCATGATGGTTCCTTCATGACCAATATAAATAGATGGGTCACTCTCCACCCAAACACCACTCACATTGTATTCATTCTCTCCCTCACTTAGTCTCTCAAGTCTAGTGGTGTTTAGTTAGTGTGAGCCCTGCTCAAGTCTCCAAAGTCATTTGGAATATTAGTATGGGTCTAGTACTATTCCTTTATTCATATTTATGACTTTATTCTATTCAAGTTTAAATTGTTCTTCCATATAGTTGTGCTTATGATATGTTTGCCTTGTTTGGTTATATATCAATTCATGTCATAGGACCTTAGTATGCCTTATAATAGTATAGACTTGCTACCTTATTATTATGATTGGCATATACCTAGACTATAGTCTTGTCTTTATTTGTTAGTAAATACATAGTATAGTTATAATACTCTAGAATGGGTTCAAAGTCTCAAAGATCGTTAATAGATAGTTATATCTATTATACACATATTCTAGGATATTTAGTTTAAGTGACAACTTAAAGCTAAGTAGTACCGTAATAACTTAAGCATGGTGCTTGGGTTTAGAAGTTACCTTTATCATCTCCTTGCCCATGGAAGAAGAGGTAGGTTCTAGGAAGTGACAGCCCTAGAATCCCATGTAATCCTCCACTCCGGCCGAGAGATATGCGCTTCAGGCGGGGTGGTCCTAAAGAATGCGTTCAGTACATGAATCCGTGCACGAAGCAATAACCCAAGCCTCAGCCTGATCTTAATTAGGATCTTACCCATAGATAAACCTCTCTATCCTACACCACATTTATCCTCTCGTGTCCTTGGCCTGACAAGACTTAGGATAAACACATACCGTTCTTTGGATTCGATAACCCTTGAATACTCTCTTGGGGAAGTGCTACTGCGGTATTATCCATCCGCTTGCGGATTCTTCTGTGATCGATAGATATACCATCAGGACGCGTGCTTGCATTGTCATCAATCTCGGTGTGACGTTAAGAGTGTCAACAGCCACGACCCCGGGCGACATGGCCACGGCCAAGGCCACGCCCTGTGCCACGCTGCGCCCTGTTCTCCCGTTGCCGCTGCCACGAGCAGGAGGAATGGCATGGCGAAACCTAGTGTTGACACTTACTAACGTTTACTAATTTTACATCGATCTAATCATCCCCGGCCAAGCGCCACAAATTCTTGTGGTATTCGTAACGTCATACCAGACTATTTATAAAGATGCACTTAAGTGTCAATATAAGTAAGATCCGCAAGCGCACGGATAATACCGTTTGTAGCATTTCACTATTAGATTGCTCCAATAGCTAGTCATTATAGTTCTACCAAAGAAAGGCTATAGCATAAATATAAAATTGTTAATATTAATGTAGTTATAAAGATTGGTATGAGTATTCAGAGTTCATTCAGGGGTAAGTATATAATAAGGATAGGGATAGTGTGACACATAGAATAATCATTCCTAAAGATAATAAAGATCCTAAGGCACTAGGGAGTTTTAGTTAGGCAAGCAAATCTATATCTCTAATGTTAGTCAACATATAGTTACTTAGTCAAATAATTATAAGCAACGTTATACTAGTCATAATCTAAGCATTCAACACTTCGTATACGGATTCATGCCCGGCATACACAAGGCAACTCCGTCTTGGACCCACGTCGTATCGAACATGGAGGAGTACAAAGGACAATAGGGCTGTCACCACCTACTCCTATCTCTACAAACCATGGATTACAAGGTGATATATACGACCTAGCCGTCTAAGCACCGTGCTTACACATTTACGTAGAATTCTAGCATCGATCAACACTAGAATCACGTTTGGATTAACAAGTACTAAAGCATATATAACTCTAACCCTAAAGATTAACAAGTCATGAGCTAAGCAATTGCAATCCTAATAGGATATCAAACCCATGTGGAATCATCACAACTAGACTAAAGTACAACTAGCATTATAACATTTAGACTGTAGTTAAGGTATATGCCAAGCATGACAACAAGGTAAAAGTCTATATCATCATGAAAGCATAAAGTCCATAACATGAATATGATTATAACCAAACAAGGAACACATATCATAAGCATAAACAATAAGGAAGAACTATATTAATGAAATAGAACAAAGTCATAATAATAATATAAGAATCAAGGTAAAGATACAAGAGCCATACCAATACTCTTATGACTGGAGACTTGAGCAAGGCTCCCCAACACTAAACTCCACAGGACAGGAAACTATGAAGTGAAAGAGGGAAATGACTAGCTCTTGAGTGTGTGTGTTGAAGTGAAGCTCCCCTTCTATTTATTGTGTCAAAGGTCGGTTCTAGAGAGTAACCGTCATGGAACTTCGGGCCATCGACGTTACCAAAGGGCTGAGGAGGCGACACATGGAAGGGGAGGCCGAACCGCCTCAGGACCGGTCGGCTGACCTCCCCTTTGGTCGGCCGACCAGGGAGTGGGGCCTCCTACCCTATCCTCTCGGGGTGACTGACAGGTAGGTCCTCTTCGTTTAAGGTGGTGTTCTCCGGAGGAATCCTGTGCAGCCATGTATGCAATCCGAGGAAAGTCCAGTTGGCACCATCTCATTGGCTGGAACGGTGTTTCCCTCGATTATGCTCTATTTCTCCACATATATTGTATCAAATCCCTACATGCACATAGTCTCTAAGACAAGTGGAATCTTATTATCCCTAACTAACATGCAAGTATGAAATGCTATGTCTCCTGCTTTATAGGTATATGGACGATCGAAATTGGTACTTACGACCGTCAACACCCGCTGCACCCCGACCAGGTCTTCATCGCACCTCGTTCTACGAAGCCACCACCAACCGGGCCGTCTGCAGCCATCGGGATCGACAAAGACTTAAGAAGGTCCATGTAAGACCTGAAACCTTCGTTTGGATCAACGGTCTCAGAATTGAGGTCCAATCCATGTCCAACACCAGATTCGTGACCAAGAAGACCACCATTACTGCGGACAGAGGAGGTAGGGTCAAAATTTGAGGATTGGCTGAAGAACTCTTGGTTCAAATTGCACCTGGGACAGGGGGAATCCTAGGAGTACAGATCCTCTAGGTCATCACCATCTCCTTGGGACTCCATCGCCGGCACCTAGCTGCTAGGGAAGAGGTCGAGAGGGTTCAGTGGGAGTGGCACATATCGAGGAAGAAGGGAGGAGGCACACGGTTGGGAAAAAGACTGAGCATTCAGTCATTTCGTGCGTTGGAGGCGGTGGCTATGCCGTAAATTCGAAAAAGGTCATTAGCTAAAATAAAACTGGTATTAGCTGCTCTAACCCAGATTATGGTTTCTTAAAAACCCATAAACTAGTTTTTTAGAGGGTGGAGAAAAACTGCCCTGTTCGAAGGCCCTCTAGTTTGTAAAAGCTGGTTTCTTAAAAATGGAGGGATCGCCTAAAGCGGCATTTGCTTCTCCATCGTACCAAATTTCAATTTGCTATTGCTCATACCTCAAACAATATATCACATATACAAGTTGTATATGCTCGTAACTGGTAAACAATTGGATCATAACTTCACATCGAGGTATTTTATCTTTACACTCGATTTGTTTTCTACACATTACATAACCAATTTTTCAGTACTATGTTGCCTAGGTATATTCATGACCTAGAGAACTTGTTTTCCCTGTTAGAAATAATAATGAATTGTATTGATAATATAATAGACCCAATAGGTTATATAATAAGGGAGATGACTCAAATCTAGACTAGGACAAGAACTCTACAATTAGAGTCCTAATCTACTACTGTATCCTTAATACCCCCTCAAATGCAAGACATATGCCATAGCGTGTATTTGAAAGAGATAACACTAAGGTAGTGTTTGGAAGTAGATATGAGGGCCGGAATCTAGAATTGGAATTGGGTCAGCCAATTTTAGTGTCTGGATGCCACTGAATTCGAAATTGGACTCGAATCCCAATCCTAACCGGTATTCATCCATTTTCCTTCTCTCAATCTTAATACGAAGTTCTCCCCTCTGAATTGTCTAGAATTCTCGTCTCTCTCTCTCACCCTTTGTCTTCAGTTTGAGCCGGCGCTCCTCCTCCCGCCACCACCGACACTCCTCCTCCTGCCACTGTAGGTGCCCCCTCCTCCCATCATCGCCCGTGCTCCTCACCTTCCTTCCCCCCCCCCTCCTTCGTCCTCCTATCCGGCGGTGGCCCATCGTCCTCCCGTCCGGAGGTGACCCTTCGTCCTCCCTTCCGGTGGCTCGGTCCTAGGCTAGCCGAGCCTGGGCCCCTTCTATCAAGTCCGGCGCCACTGAGGCCCCCTTCGTCGGCGTGACCTGCACTGCCATCTTCGAGACCTCCCTCTGGTGCCAACGAGCCATCGAGCTCCTTCCTCCCTCCCTAGGCAGGTCAACGGAGGCCTTCCTCCAGTCCTTTATCGGGTGGGCGAGGTCAATGGATGCGGCGGTCATGGGGCCATGGAGAATTCCAATTCGACGTCATGTCCCACCAAACTTGAATTAGTTTTTTGCCCCAATTTGAATTCCACTTTCAATTCTTTCTACATCCAAACAATAGCATTGGCATTGGACTCAATTCAATGCCTAGGCTGATTGCAATTGAGCTCAATTCAATTCCAAGGCCTCTAATATCTACATCTAACGGAGCCTAATACCAATTACATAAAAAAAACTCCAAAATCTAACTCTTGATGTCGTCAAACAGTGAAGTCTTGGTCATCGAGTCAAGCCGAATAATATGTCAATATAGCAAATGACATGTAGTGAAAAGATATGATATCGGACACTATTGCAAATGACAAGTAGTGGAAATATAATGATATGATGCACTACCACAAATGGCAAGTAATGTAATATGATGATATGATGTGCATTACCGCAATGACAAGTAGTGTAATAATGATATGATATTGGCTAAATCGATGTGACTCGGTTGACCGACAAAGAGGACTCTCGCAGATAACAAAAAGAGATAGATTATGAATGTGAACACATGAAAGTAAATAGTGTAATATAAAATGAGTGTAGCAAAAAGATATATTATAATGCCGAAGGCCAAAACCATGGATAGTGAATGAAGTGTCATCAATAACTGCAGATGAGCAACAGCAATAGACACAATGCGTCTGAAGTGTAAGGTCAACCACGCTCACCAGCAATGCGACGAGGACGAAATGCAGCAAGTTTCTCTCGGTGATTAGTCTTCCCACAATGCACACAAGGTTTTGAAGAAAATACGTTGAGTGAACTAGCCCTATGATAAGCTGTCAACATACTATGTGGTACTGACAAATGAGAGAATGACATAGACCGAAGCCGAGTTTCTTCGTAATCAAATGAGACAAAGCCTGTGGCATGGTTGGAGTATAGCCATGAAGCAATCTTTAATGGATGGACTCAAATTCTGGTCATACTCCCATGACAAATCTATAAGTAAAGAACTTCTCAATGAATGTTTATGTCGTACATTTAGCAGTTGTGCATTGAGGCACCATAAACATCAACGGACCCATCAGACGATCAAAGTTGAATAGTAATCATCAATGGAACACTTTCCTTGTTCTAGTATATAAATTTGTTGCATGAGTATATGGAGAAGGGCACCACTGTCCTGAATATATCACTTCTGCAAATAAGACCACTAGCCCTGGCTGCTTGAAGGAAGAAAGACTCATGATGAGAGACTGATTCATACTAGTGACAATTGCACCCATCACCCTCCATCATCTGCGCATCATGCTTTGACTGCTTTAGCATCAGAGTCATCCTTTGATTCATCAACGGGTGAGTCATCAGTCAAGTGATCAACGAGACAATAGCCTCTTAGAACAGTTTGAACAGAAAAAGCCCACTCACGATAATTGGTCTAACCTCAGAGGAATAGCAACAACGGAAGGTTGTGACATGATGAAATCTGGACTGAAACAAAAATAGCAGACTAGAGGAAAAGCAAGTAGCAAGGAGCAGTTGCCATAGTGATAACGAAAGTAACAGCAGCAGCAGAATCCAACAAAATCCCTTACGTCTGTGTAGATGGCCACTAGAGCAGAACAATCCAATCTGAGATGATTCCAATCACAGCAGTAGATGGAGTCCGAAGGTTTGAAATTGAACCGCTAGCTCAATGCAGACTAACGGGAAGAGGAGCCACAAACAAGGCGGCCATAAATCAAGAGGACAACAGTGAATCACAGGCGGCGCCGCGAATCGAAGACTAGCAGACACCTGACAAAAACGTGACAATCCTGATGGCGCTAGTGTACAGATCCACAAATTGTAGATGAAATAATGATGGCAACCTCGACAAAAGCTCGCGGCTGACAAAAAAAAAGGGTCACGATGGTGACCGACGAGATGATCATGGGTAAACTAACCTTACTCTAATACCATGTAGGAATAATATGGATTGTATTGATAATGATAATAGACCTGATGAGTAACATATATAGAGGGGGAGGGGGATGATTCAAATCTAGACGAGGATAAGACTCTAAGGAGTCCAAGTCTACTACTATATCCTTAACATTCCCATGTACAAGACCATCATAAAAAAATATACACCATCAATCTTTTCACATGTAGAGCGTTCTTGAATTTAGGCGGTGGAGAGCTCCTAACGACCTGTGATCCAGCATGACGAGTTTTCCCCACAAACATGGATAGAGTTGCAGAAATCCCTCTTCTTGAGGAACTTCTTGATGTGCTTCTAATATGACTGGTGCGTTTTGAATTATCATCCTCTTGCACTGAATGTAAGAATGCCACAATTAAGAAACAATCATGTCGAGTTGACCAACGTGACTTTTCAATACTGTGAGTTTAATTTCTTACCTTTGTACAAAATTCTCTGTATTGTTGCATCCTTTCAGAAGTACCTCGATTATCTTTAGCTGTAAATAGTAACAGATATGACATAGTTTGTTCCTTTCTTTAGGATAAAATATTTTCAGTAAAAAAAAGAGAAATACTGCTATGAAGCTAGCAGCCAAAAATGAAGAAACAAATATAGAACCAGTCATAGTATCAATCAGAATCTAGAGTGCAGCTGTAAGAAGAAACCCAAGTGTCATTTGGCAAAAAAACTTAGTGCTAATAGAGAGAGAAAAAGATCGGGTATGCCATATAACATCTTCAGTTCTTCACCATTTTATCAATGAGCAATTTACTCATGCAAGAACAAAACAATTCTGCTGCTGGCAAAACACCATAACTTTGTCATGATGCAGACTTAATCTTTTAATCAAGGTAAAAATCATATGGAAAGAGATAGTGTGTATGATTTGTCAAACAAATCCCATATGATTATCTGATTTCCTACACAGGGACCTTCTACGCCAGAAATAATTAGTTCTATTGGCCTCCACTATGTCATTTATGTCGACAAAATGGAAGAGAATCAGGAATAGGGTTTAGCTAGCTAGCAGCTAATTTTTTATGGAATTCAAATTAGCTCGGTACAATTGCAAAGCTATATTTCCACCTGAAAGTACCACAAAATGTGAAACTGACATTTTCTATAATATTCAGGACAACTTGATCTATGATTAAAGCCTTTATGCATATTTCTACTTGTAATGAATATGCATCCCCTACAACAATCTTGTAACATTTCACAGAACATTGTTCTAGCTACTACAATCATAACTCATGAGTAAGGTTCACCCCCTAATGTTTGCATGCCAAGATCTTGGATCGGTCTGCCAACACATGATACCACAGCGTATTGCTTTTACTTTAGTTTGGATATAGAAAACACACTTCCAGGAAGGGTTGGATAAACCATTTTTGGGCTCTTGATTAAGTGGAGATGAGATACATTTTAGTAACAGATGAAAATGAAGGCAGGATACTTGTAGCCAGTTTTAATATACAGTGTAAGTTTCACAGAATTACGTACAGTTTGCCAAAACTATCACAAAATATTACGATTTAAGAAGTCGTGCCACTAAGTGAAAGACTTAGTGTATCATTGTATTACAATGCTACAGATTTATTGAATTGAACCGCAAACGTTACCAGTATAATGAGTCAACTGAATAATTTATCACATCTAGAGATCTAAGCTGTCTAAAAACACTTGTATATCGCTCACCGAATCTGTTAAGGTAAATTTCTCAAAATATAGTTTTGCAATACAATTATACATGAACATGTAGTTTTGTGATGTACCTCCTCATAGTCTGCGAAATTTAAACAACATATGGACAACAGCAGGCAAAACCTCACATACGTACAGTTGATGAAAATCTAAAAACATCTTGCTGAACATAACAAAGAAGTTTTATGCAACTTCGACATCAAGCATAAGGTCTTGAACTGACGCAAACTAGCTGGGTCACTAGACAAAAATGGTCAATGAAAGGTAGGCTGCGAATGCTCCCTAATATCTACGCTCCATTAGATCTACTATGTGGACTAAGTTCTTGAGGATTTTTGGCCTCACAACAAAATGAGCTAATGTTGCATGAAAACTTAGTTGAGACAAGCCACAGCAAATGTCAACACCCAATCACAATAGACTAGATGAGTAGCTGGCAAAGTAGTTCTAGTGATTAGTGAGGGAAGATCCATAGCACCAACTGATAACCATCAGATGGTCCAGAGCAAAATGATATCGTAAGCCCAAGCAATCTTTAACTGCAATTAGCCAATTATAGCACGGCTGTAAACTACTACCAAGATTCAAAATACAACTGCATTCAGCTGCTTAGGCATAACAGCAGTGGGGATGGCTAATGAGTTACACGGTCATAAGAGTGCATCAAGCAAGCTTGTATGAGCTAATCCCAAGGGACTGCAGGAGATTCAATAGGAAACTAACAGACTGTTCTTCATACACAGAAAGAAAAAATAGGACCTGAATAACGAGCAGTCACATACTGTAGTTATAGTCTTTCCACGAATCAGGCCATGGAAAATATGGGCACAGGCTCTATCCATGATGATATGAGATCCAACTGGTTATATCCCCTAAGTGAGGTATTTTAGGAATTTGGAGGATGCATACATGTACAAATTAACGACTTCCTATAGCAGGTACCTTTTGTTTCTATCACTTTTGTGATATTTACGCATGGCTTTTTGTTTGATCCATTTCAAGCTTTGCCAATGAAAACAGAGTAGTCGGTGAACATATTTATGTGCACACAACATTTTTAACGTTAATTTCATTTCCAGAAGACTCAGCAAAAAAAAAAACTAGGTTATCTGATGCATAATGTATGGGAGCTTTCAGCTCTGGTACACATTTTATTATCATAATGCAGACTCACAAGTTAGAGCTGCAAATTATTATACAGGACTGAGAATAAAAAGGTACTGCAAAACTGTCTGAGTCTCTCAGTAAGCCAAACATGGTAACTTAATTGCAATAGTGTTGCAAGTGTCCAAGCCCTTCAGTGAATTTCTGCGTAAACCTGACCATGACATCTAACGTTCAACTTTCTTACCAGACTCTTCCCACGTGTTCTGAGAAGCGTATTACATGATAAGAAAATATACAAAAGGCAATGACTGGCAATCTTGAATCCTTGAATGGCTCGATAACATGAACACTGTTAGTGACAATTTAATTGGCTACTAGTGCATCTAGTCCAACATAAATCAGACATGCTGTTTCTGAAACTGAAACTGCAGTAAGAAGCTTCTAATGCTTGAATTCGTGCATACAGGCCAGCACCTGCATGATTACATCTGTATATACTTACATAGAAAAGCTCTAATCCTAAAGAATATAGCATCTTTTAACATGATTGGTTGTTGTAAAGGACGTCCAATCTTATCACCTAGAAGAAGTCTTATTTAAGATATTGAGACCACACTAAAACTCTTTGTGCTACTGCAGTGTGTCTCAGACTTATACATACACCTAAGTAAAGAAGCTCTTCATAACTTCCAGTGAGTCTCTAGTATATTAGATCAGAGGAAAGTAACTAAGCTAAACGATTCAAGAATGCAACAAACAACCACAAACGATACAAACAAAGTAAAGGATGACCTGAAGCTAAGTAATTATAAGAAATAAATACCTCCATGTCTGGATCTTCAAGATTGGTGACGATCTCATCGACAACCTCATGGC
Source organism: Eleusine indica (assembly GCA_030378355.1). Classification (NCBI taxonomy): domain Eukaryota; kingdom Viridiplantae; phylum Streptophyta; class Magnoliopsida; order Poales; family Poaceae; genus Eleusine; species Eleusine indica. The sequence goes on from CM059494.1 coordinate 57,976,089, forward strand.
AAAGGGTGAAGTATCTCATGTCTTGGGAGACGAATAAATTTCACTTCCCCAAAAACTAACTGATACCAAAACTCTTCGGGGCTTAAAGAAGAAATTTTGTGAAGAAAAGAGGCGCATAATAATCAACCAATCTTGCACACTGCCAGAAGAGAATGCACATAGAAAGATGTTTGTAATGTAGGAGTAATGTGAGCTTCTACCATAGGTACGTACATGGAAGTATAAGAAACATTCAGGTAAAAACAACAATACCTCCAGCTTAAAAGAAGGAAACTTTGAACAAGCTTGGTGCAGTGTAAATGATTTCGGTCTGTGTCTCATTTTTCCTTAAGATAGAAGAGCGCTTCCATGGCCAAACTCCTCACAAAGTTGACATAATTGTGGATTTCCCATCATTGTCAGAGACGTTTGTTCTTATAAGCTAGAATAGAAAAACAAAATCAGAAATTCCACTTAATTTAAAACAAGGAGAATATCAGGATATGCATCCACGCCATAATCCACAACACCAAGAAATCGCGAGAGTGTGCACACATATAACACACACAACAAAAATAATTCAGAATCTTTGGTGATTAACTTTTAAGCTTTTAAAACAAATATGCATATTCCTAAACGCCTTCTTATATCAGATGGAAATAGTCATATTCTGATTCCCTTCTAATTTGAATAAACGTTTCCAACAGAGAATTCTTTTCAGTGACAGGAGACATACCCAAGTGAGCATTCCATTAGAGAATTCTGTGGTTCAGAGGACAGAGAGGAACAAAGAACAATGACAAGAGAGACAGTTCACTCAAAAAAAAAATGACAGGAGAGACAAAATGCAAATCAGCCAAAACGAAATACTTTTTTCTTATCTATTTTCGTCTCAAATAGGATCCTAAATTAATCTTGGTAACAGTACTACATTACTATTTTTTTTATTGAATCAAAACTTTACACTATTCAGCACCCAACCACGATTCTATTCCAAGCAAATGGATGTAAAGATAAATATCAGATATATACTGCTTGTATGAGATACATTATTGCATATAAAAACAAATCACGCACCATCATCATCCAGGCCAAGATTGTAGCATACTGAGCAAAATGCTCATGATGAACATAACTCCAACACGTGAACCCATTTAGCCTGTAACATCCATGAGTTATGAATAGCAGTTCAACACAGAATACATATCCATCATTCAATTCCTTGATTACTAAATTAGAAGTGAATGCACATAAGAAATGATAGCCAGCTATACTCTGTTTTTCAAAATACTTGTTTCAGTTTTATCCTGAGTCAAGCTTTCCTAACTTTTACCATACTTTCTAAAAGTTCATGTATAATTAAAGCATAAGACTTGTGTTTCAAATTCTTCACAAGAAACACTTCCATAGTACATAATTAACATGTTATACGAGTTTATATAAATTGTGTGCAGATAGAAAGTTTACTTAGGACAAAAAAAAACAAGTAATTAGAAACTAAGGTATTAAATATTCCCTTCAGACAAAAATCCCAGGAAACTGTTTAATACCCCTCACATACTTTCATTTAGCAAATTTTCAGCTCAAACAAAACAATGATTTCAAATCAAAGGTAAATACAGTGCATTTTGGTTAAATGTTCAAAATTTCAGATAGATTTATCTTGTCAGTGATAAGCTAGTCGAAGTGCCTTCCTGGGTGAGGGCTTCAATTGACCCGGCTTACGGCGGCGAGCACTTTGGCGCCGGGGAAGAAATCGCCCTCGCCATGGCTTTTCGTCCGCGCGGGTTCTCGGTTTTGGAACGCGCCGAGGCGGCCTAGCCAGCAGAGTTGGCAGTTCTGTTAATGTCCCCCCCCCCGGGGGGCGGCTCCTTTCCACCGCCATCCAGGGGCTGCGTCGATGCCCTCACAGAACGGCCGGGCTGCTAGTCAGCCACACCAGCTGCACAGGGGGGAGCTAGCAGGGAGCGGGGACAGGCGCTGGCCAGAGGGGACTTGATGCGACTGAGTTTCAGTCGCTGAGTTTCAGTCAGCCAAAATTGTGGACAACGAGACAGATGCTAGCCGGCTTAATGCCAAGCAAAAGCAATGTCCTGTTGTTCCGGCAAAGGCCACCTGCGGCCGACTGTAAAGTTGAAATTTACTGTGATATTTGTGATTGCCACAATGAGCACATCAACCACCGGTGCCCCATTCTGAAGTTGCCGAAGCGGTGGCACATGTGGGGTATGCGGTAGAGGGTCTCGGGTTTATCATATCCCGCACCTCCCTCTATCAAAAAGAAGGACACCAAGACGCTTTGGTCAGGGTAGTCGGGGGCAGTTTAACTGCAGAACAAGTGATTGTGCAGCTTCAGAAAATTGTCCTTGGTAAGTGGAAATGGGATCCTGAATTACAAGATGACGGTACCTTTGTTGTACTATTTCCATCTATGGCGGAATAGCAGCGACCATTAATTATGGAGCATGAATGTTCGGGAGAATGGGATCGCTACTGGCATTACAATTGAGTTTGAGGATTGCATGATAGTGATGGGGGCTTCTTGATGCCAAAGATTTGGGTTCGCGTCAAGGCATACGGAAGAAGCTTAGAGAATATTTGAACCTATGGGCTATAGTTCTATTCTCGGTCCTCACAGATGGTGGATATGAAGATGACCCGAAAAAACAAGTTTGGGAGAGTCTTAGTGGCAGTGCATGACCCTCAATTCGTGCCATCCGAACTAGATGTTGTGATTGGTGACCACTATTTCGAAATGAAATTTGAAATAGAGAAGATGGGGTTTGATCAAAATGGAGACGAAGTGGCATGGAACTTCCTTGACAAGGAGGATAAAGGAGCCGATGACAAGAAAAAAAGGCACCCTCGAATGAACAAGGGCAAGCTAGAGATCACAAACATTCCAAAAATAACGATGATCCCATGGTTAGTGACATGGATACATCGGAAGATGGAGTTGGAGGGCAATCCAGAGCTAAACAAGTCTCAAATGCAGCCCTAGAGGCAAAGCTCAAAGACATGGCAACCGAAGTTTTAGACAGGGCCTTTAACTCTCTTCTCGATGAATGCTGTGACCGAATTCTTGTTGAAGGGGAGGAGAAAGGGGGTGAGGAAGTTTGTGGTGGAAAACACTTCGGATGACATGGAGTGTGAGGCTTATGGCTTCGATTCTAACCCTCTCTCGTAGGTTTTTTCTGGTGGTGTAGTTGGGTCTGTGACCAAACTTGGCTCGGTCCAGGCGCGTATGGGGGGCTTGTCCCCTGGACGTGCCTGATGAGCCATTGTTTTAGAAGAAGGCTTGCCGGGGCGCAGCGCCCTGGCCCTAGCAAGCCCCTAGCCGGAGACTCGGCTCTGGGCGCACAGGGTCGCGTGTGTGCTGAGCAGGCAGGCGCTTGCTGGCATGCATGGGCCCCTAGAAGAAGGGCCAAAACTGAGTACGCTGATCGCGCCGAATGTGCGCAGCGCTGGACGGGCAAGCGCTGGATGGCGCCACCTCGGGTGAGCAATGCAGCGAGCCGGGCTGCGACCCTGGCGCTCGACTAGGGAGCCTGAACCTGGCTCCTCTCGTCCACAAACTGGGGGATGTTTCATCTCCCGTTCAAGTGGAGACGACCTTGACATACTTGGCGACGGGCGGCGGCTCGCTGCCGTGAGCTGCCGTTTCAGTCTAGCGCCTGGGCACAATAGGAGGTACATGAGCCGATTGGGGAGCGCCCTTCGATGGCGTCCCTATCGGCCACCAAGCTCAAGGCGGCAAACAAGATGACCGGGAAGCAGCAATCAAGACAGCGGCAGGGATCAAGGAGGTCAAGTCGGTGACTCCAAGATCTAGTCCCCAGTTTATGGGAGTGGCGGATACACCGTGCTTGAAAAGGCGAAAAAGAGAGCGGCATGGAGAAACCTCAACGGGGAAGGTAACCCTCCCTTGATCCTCTTTCTGTCTGATTCTGTAGTGGAGTCTAAGGTCTCTCAATTAGGAATTATGCTAGGTAACAGTAAGGTTTCTCCTCGTCCTTTGAAGATGTTTTAAGGGCTGCTGATTTGGTTAGTCTCTCTTCTTTACCCGAGGCTGTTTTGAGTAGAGAGGAGGTCTCCCCCTTTTGTAGAAGATAGCGATGATGACAATGACCTCGATCTTGAGAACCTACTCTAGGACATTTATGTGGTGACTTAATGGAGGAGGTTATGGACGATGACAGCGACCACCTAAGTTGTGAGTTCCAATCTGTCTTTAAGAAAAACAAAGGGGCAAAGAATAGGGGAAAGGCTAAGATTAAAGTAGTCAAAAAGCAAAATAATAGTCGGAGATGAAAGGAATTTTCTAGAATAACAGAGGTCTTAGTGACTTGGCTAAACATAGGTTCCTTTCAGATACAAGTAGAGAACAGAAGCTAGACTTCATTGGCCTACTTGAGACCGGAAAAAAAAGACTATTCCAAAGCTACTCTTAATAAACTTAGTGCTCGTCAGGAGTTCTTTTGGCATTGGTCTCAACCCATGGTAGATCAGGTGCATTTTGCTAGGGATTAATTTAGAAACCTTTGACATTGGTGGTGTCGATGAAGGTGACTTTTATCTAAAGTTTCACTTACGAAACATCAAAGATGGTTTCCGGTGGATCTTAGCGGCAGTTTATGGAGCTGCCCAACCGGAATTCAAAGAAGCGTTCCTAACCGAGTTAGTGCAAACCTGCGCCAAAGAAACCTACCTTTACTTGTGGGTGGTGATTTTAACATCATCAGAAATCCGCAAGAAAAGAATAATAATAACTACAATAATAGATGACCTTTTTTGTTTAATGCGGTAATCGATAGTCTAGACTTAAGAGAACTAGAGTTATCCAACAGGAAATTCACCTGGGCAAGTACGATGGCTAAGCCCAAGTATGAAACACTTGACAAGATCTTAGTAAGCACCGAATGGGAGGCTAAGTTCCCTCTATCAACAGTGCGAGCTCTGAACAGGGACATCTTAGACCATACTCCGCTTCTTCTCGATACCAGTAATGGAACAAAAACTAATAAGCAACCCTTATTTCGTTTTGAACTGGGGTGGCTTCTTAGGGACGGGTTTCATGAAATGGTAGAGGATGTTTGGAGGAAAGAGAAGAGAGGGGGAACTCCGTTACAAAGATGGCAATTTAAGATCCAGAGGATTTGCCAATTTCTTAGGGGCTAGGCGAAGAACACTAGTGGTTCTTATAAAAAAGAGAAGGCCAACATATTAAAGAAAACTGAAGAATTGGATAAAAAGGTTGAAAACCAAAATCTCACGGCAGTAGAACTAGACTTAAAAAATTGCTTAAAGCAACGTCTAGTTCAAATGCTACGAGAAGAGGAAGTTAAATGGTATCAAAGAGCCAAAACAACTAAGTTGTTATACGACGATAGCAATACCAAATACTTCCACCTTGTGGCCAACGGGAAACACTGAAAGACTAGGATCTTTCGTCTTGACCAAGAGGAAGGGACTATAGAAGGTGACGAGAATCTAAAGAAGCACATCACCAACTATTATAAAAAACTATTTGGCCCTTCCGAGGTTGAAGGTTTCTCTATGATCGAATCAGTGAGAGAGGATATTCCTCAGGTATCTCTGGAGGAGAATGATATCCTCACTGGTTCCTTTTTGGAGGAGGAGGTTAAAGGTGCCATCTTTTAAATGGAACATAACAAGGCGCCGGGGCCGGATAGATTCCCGGCAGAGTTCTACCAAACCTTTTGGGAACTAATTAAAGGAGACCTAATGACCCTCTTTAATGAATTCCACAAGGGCAATCTCCCTCTTTTTAGCTTGAACTTTGGAATAATTACCTTATAACCAAAGCAAAAGGAGGCAAAACAAATACAACAATACCGTCCATTTGTTTACTTAACGTAAGTTTCAAAATTTTCACAAAGGTGATGACCAATAGAATGGCCCTAGTGGCACAAAAAGGTTATAAGACCCTCTCAAACAGCCTTCATGACTGGTAGAAACATCATGGAGGGTGTGGTCATCTTACATGAAACGATCCACGAAATGCATAGGAAAAAGTTAGATGGGGTGGTCATCAAACTCGATTTGAGAAAGCCTATGATAAAGTCAATTGATCCTTTCTTCAACAAACGCTGAGAATGAAGGATTTGCCCCTATATGGTGCAAATGGATTGACCAAATTGTGAGAGGAGGTAGTGTGGGTATTAAAGTAAATGATGACTTAGGTCATTATTTCCAAACAAAAAAAGGCCTTAGACAAGGAGACCCTCTATCCCCGCTGCTATTCAACTTGGTGGCGGATATGCTAGCCATACTCATTGATAGAGCCAAGGCAAATGGCGAGTTTAATGGAGTGATCCCCCCACCTTATAGATGATGGGCTCTCCATTTTTCAATATGCGGATGACACGATACTATTCTTAGATCATAATCTCAACAAGGCAAGAAATCTTAAGCTAGTCTTAAGTACTTTTGAAAATTTGTCTGGATTAAAAATCAATTATCATAAGAGCGAGCTCTATTGCTATGGCAAGTTCAAAGAATATGAAGAGGAGTATACCCTACTCTTTGGTTGTAACAAGGGCTCCACACCCTTCAAATATCTCGGCATCCCTATGCACCACCGGAAACTCTCCAATAGTGATTGGAACATTATTGAGGAAAAATTTCAGAAAAACTAGCTAGTTGGAAAGGTAAACTCCTATCCGTAGGCGGGAGGACTAGTTCTCATTAACTCCGTCTTGTCTACTCTAGCGATGTACATGCTTTCCTTTTTTGAGGTCCCTAAAGGAGTGTTAAAGAAACTTGATTATTATAGATCAAGATTCTTTTGGCAATGTGATGAGCATAAAAAGAAATATCGCCTTACTAAGTGGAGCATAGTGTGTAGACCTAAGGATTTTGGGGGACTGGGCGTTCAAAATCTTGAAGTACAAAACACTTGCCTCCTAAGCAAGTGGCTATTCAAATTGATTAATGAAGAGGGGACTTGGCAAGACCTCCTAAGGAGGAAATACTTGTCCAATAAATCACTCACTCAAGTTAAGAAAAAGCCCGGTGATTCACATTTTTGGTCCAGGCTGATGCATGTTAAAGATCAATTTCTCGATTGCGGGCACTTGAAAATCCAAAGTGGCAGGGAAATTAGATTTTGGGAAGATACTTGGATAGATGGTACACCATTGGGTATTACATACCTCAATCTTTATAACATTGTTAGAAAGAAAGATGCAACAATGGCACAAGTTTTATCAACAAGTCCGCTCAATGTGTCTTTCCGAAGGGCACTAATTGGAGAGAACTTAAAAACTTGGTTTGAACTTGTTTCCAAAATCATGGATATCACACTTGCCAATGCCAAAGATGTCTTTTGTTAGGACTTGAATAGTAATGGAATATTTTCAGTGAAATCTATGTATAAGAACATCATCCAAAGTGGGATTATACCACTTAAATGCCCAATTTGGAACATCAAGGTACCGCTGAAAATTAAGATTTTCTTATGGTACCTCATAAGAGGTGTTACACTCACTAAGGATAATTTGGCTAAAAGAAATTGGTAGGGCTCACATATTTGTTGCTTCTGTAGTTCTTTAGAGACTATACACCATCTCTTTTTCGATTGTCATTTTGCCCGTTTTATTTGGAATACTAGGTATCTTGCTTTTGATATCCAACCACCATCTTCCATTTCAAACTTGTTTGATAATTGGATTTTGGGCTTCGACACCAAGATCAAACATCAAGTTCTAGTGGGTGTTTCGGCTTTACTTTGGACCTTGTGGTTAACAAGGAATGATATGGTTTTTAATAAGACCAAGCCAAACACTTTTCTGCAGGCAATTTTCAGGTTGACGTATTGGAACCGCCCGTGGTCGTTGTTGCATAAAGAAGAGGAAGTCCAAGCCAATCTCAGAAATGGTTGCAGGAAGCTGGAGACGCTGGTCATGGAGATCTTAGTGCGGTTCGGGTGGAGATTCTCCAATAGGATCAAAGCTTAGTCTTGGCTCTTTTGGATTGATGTTCTCTACCTCTAAGTCTGGTCTTTGGTTTGTTACCTCTCTCATGGGAGTAAACCTTAGTTGCTGTTTGCTCTGATTAAGCTCCTCTCCTGCGTGAGATGGTGCTTTTTTCCTTTTGCGAGCTTATCCTTGTGGGTCTAAGAACCTTGGATTGTTGTAACCTGCTGGTTGTGTACACCCAAAAGGTGTAGAGGCAGGAACTTTGTTCTGTTAGCTAAAAAATTAAAGCATAATATATTAGTGTTCACTCTGATTTTAACATATAATAGTATTTGTTAATTCTAAATATATTAAAAAACAAAAACCAATACAAGATATATTCGAGAATGGCGTTTGAAGAAGAAAATATATATTTTTAAAATACTTGAGGATTCGCAAATCAGAAGGGCTCCCGGCAGCGATTCACTTTTGATAATAGAACTTAAAAACAAGATAAGTGATTTGCCGTATTGATCATGTCTTCTGTTGGGAGGTGTTAGTCATGTATTTGTTCACCAAAAGGTATACATATGTCCAGGTTCAATGAATCTAGCTAGTTTAATATACGCTGCTTACAGCTAGAATATTCCTGGGTCCAAGAAGCAAGTGTGTGTATTCAGCTCACTGAGAACTTTAGACTTGATTGAAAGTTCCTTCCCAAATTTGGTACATCATCAACACTAGCCCTTTTTGCCTCGACCCATCATAATTTGCTCATGTAGCCCATGAACTCTAAGCTGTGCAGCAAATGTGCCATCTATGTGTTCAGTTGGCTGAGAACTTTAGACTTGATTGAAGTCCTTCCCAAAAACCAGATGCTTCATCAACACTAGCTCTTTCTGCCTCAACCATTAACATTTGTTCATGCAGTCGATGAACTCTAACCTGTGCAACAAATTTGCCATCCATGGTCTCCAGCAGAGCGCCTCCATATTCTGCTTCACCCTTTCTCCTCACCATGAAACCATCTTCTCTCCCTAGCTCTGCAATCTTGTCCAACACTGATCTTACACCCACACCATGTATCGCAAATAGAATCCGGTCCGGTAAAGGCCCAATCAATCCGGTAAGATCGCATCCCGATGCGAATGTGAGGATGTCAAATGCATTGAGCTCTCTTGTTTGCTCCAGTTCGGCCTCCCATTTCACCACTTTCGGAGTAGGTTGAGAAGCACGGACTGGAATAATCTTACCAAATGACACTCCATCGTGTTGTAGCCAAGGGTGTTCCAAGACTTCACCGATCCCGATGCGCGTACCGGGTACCGGATCCAGCATCCTTCCGAGAAGGCACCGGAGCTCCGGCGAGAACCACTTGGGGCAGCGGAACCTCCCGGCGCAGATCTTCCGGTACATGCCCATGAGGTTGCCGTCGTTGAAGGGCAGGTAACCCGCCGCGATGACGAACAGCACGACGCCGCACGACCACACGTCAGCCTTGCGCGGGTCGTAACGCTTCTTGAGCAGGATCTCCGGCGCCACGTAGGCCGGGGTTCCACACGCCGTCGCCGTGAGGGTGATGCCGTCGAGCTCGCCCGCGTTGCCGCCGGCGAAGGCGCAGAGCCCGAAGTCGGCGAGCCTGAGGTCCCCGTGCTCGTCGAGGAGGAGGTTGTCCGGCTTCACGTCGCGGTGGAACACGCCGCGATCGTGCGCGTGGGCGACCGCGGCGGCGAGCTGGCCGAAGAGGCGCCGCGCCCCGGGATCGTCGGCGGCGCCGCCGCGCTCGACGGCTGAGGCGACGGTGCCGCCGCGGGCGAGGTCGAGGACGAGGTAGACGGCGGAGCGGGAGGCGAGGACGTCGAGGAGTCGGACGACGTGCGGGTGGCCGCGCACGCGGCGGAGCGCGAGGAGCTCACGCTCCACGGATCGGCGCGCCGCCGTCGCGTCCTCCGGCGAGCTCGACGACGGGAAGCGCGGCGGCGGTGGCTTCCGCACGGCCTTGACGGCGACGAGGGCGCCTGTGCGGAGGTCGCGCGCGCGGTAGACCTTGGAGGAGCCGCCGCGCCCGAGGACGCGGCCCAGCTCGTAGCGGCCCTGCAGGACCTTCGCGTAGCTGGATTGGGTGGCGGCCGCCAGAGAATCGTCGGACGACGGCATCTCCGGCGAGGAGGTCGGCGGCGCACGCGTGCGCTTAGCCGACTTATTAGGCACGATTGGAGATGAGTTGGTTGGAACTTCCGTCCGGACTTCCGAGGCAGGTGGTATATCTTGTTTAGTTGGTTTGATAAGTAATAATCGTGTCCATAGAGGAGACTCGTGCTTTATATATTGCTACAACTGATTGGGTAGTGTTTAAGTGTCACTTTTGTTCTTCGATGGTGATGATGACATGGATGCGACCGGCCTTATTGGCACGACACGTAGGTTTGTGTTGTGAACTTAGGATGCCATTGCTTTTTCGGTACAACTTTTTACAGGCCTTACGAATATTGTTGCATCCCAAAAAGAGTAATATTCTATTTGTTTCCTCAAATTATGATCTATATTTCCACCCCACGCATATTTGGTCACATAAATGTTTATACAATTTTCTATTAATTTTGTAAAATATGGCTAACTAAATTAAGGGGGTTGTAGCGTTCAAATTTCAGGCCATATTACACTATCAATTTTAATAAATAGCAGAATAAAGATACAAAGTTCAGAGTATTTCGGACCAAGGTATGAACTAAATATTTTTATTGCATTTAAAAACCTTCTACTTCAGAGTCGTGCACTTCGATGTGGCACAACAATGAAATCTAAGAAAACAAAATTTAATCAGGGATGTAAAATATATTTTCTCTAAAATTCAAAGATGCCATGTTTCTACTATAATTTGTCAAGATTATCGCGCATGAGCATGCAAAGGTGGAACCAGACTGATTAATTTCAGCGCAATGAATTGAATGGTATTTAGTGGTGATGGTGGTGCCGTGAGGTGATGGGCACTCAGTATTGTGATAAAAAGCTTCCTTTCCTCATATAGAGACATACCCCGGTAATAATTAGAAATGAGTATTTTCTTCAGTATTCTACTATTCAAATAGATTGAGATGATAAGATGTCATAACTTGATATCAATGATTCATTAATAGACAACAAAAAGAGAGTACACCTTCACTTGTCAATCAAACTATATAGGAAATACGTGTGCGCCAGTAATGAAGAAGAACAAATAGTTAAACTGCACAAAGTTTCGTTTAGGGTACCATATATGGATCTACCATATCCTTGAGGCAGTGAAAACATCATAACTCCACTCACCATAATGTGGAGTTTACACATCGTGCAAATGATTGAATGTAGAGCGCGTGCATCATACTTATGTGATTATAAAAAACAAATAAAGGAGAAGGGTAGTACCATCCAACTGCCTATATCAATATTTAAATTCAGAAACAGAATAATTTGGCTTGAAATATAATTTGTGTCATCTACCTTCAAACAATATCTTATCTATATGCAACAGCAGTCTACTACATTCACACATAGTTTATCTATATATAACCATCTTTCTACAAAAAATATAAACAAACAATCCTATATATGTTTTCTTAAGTAACTTGCTAATTTCAGTTGATTGAAAGTTCTAGCAACTTTTAATCACTCCTTTGAGTCATTGACTGAAAATAATTTGCTACTTTGTGTTTTGTTCTTTCTTTCGTAAGATTATCTGTCAATAATTATAAACCTTGAGATCTAAATCCGATGGCTCAAAGAGGTGATTGAAAATAGTTCAAATTTTCAGTCAGCTGAAAATTAACAAGTTTCTTTGTTAATAGTTTACGCAAATGATTCATGTAGTTCTTCGCATCCATGTCAGCCGCTGCACGTCTCTCCAGTTCATCGCCGTGTATGGTGCGTTAGGTCTGATGGGGACGCAATGCATAGGAAAAGAGCATTATTGGTGTTAGGTCCATCGGAGATTCGGTCACAGATTCACGTCGTGACGCAATGCCGGCCATCTTGAAGTTCTGATGACGAATCTTGTGCCTAAACACGTCGCTAATAAGTCCAAGTCAGCTCACCGAGATAAAATAGCATTCGCGCTTTCAATTTGCTGGCGTGGATTACCGATGCTTTCGCCGTTGGCTGTTGTTTTCGGAAGGAAAAGCGCACATTTCCTTTGGTGAATCAATGTGCGCAGTTGCAATCCTTGGTCCAGTTGAAGAAAAAATGAACCAAAGAGGTTTTTTGTTTCAGGCAAAATGTATCACTTAGAGGAGATACACCGGTGCCCGCAAATGGCTCCATGCTACCTTAATTAACTTTTAACGATTGAAAATTTTAATTATATTCCTAAAGAAGATGACGAGACAAAGAAATCCTGGATGGCGATCAAAAAATTAGAGACCATGGCATTGGAGTTGTTTATTTTTTATGGTTGAAAACATAATAATAGATTTTATCAGACATAATATTATTAAACATTTTTCCCTTGAGTCACTAGCCATGCAGAGGCAGGAAATTTCTTCATTAAAAAATAAATCCAAACGATTATATATATTTTGAAGGCATTTTTACTTCCCCAGCAACGTAATAATTAAATTAAATGGATTATATAACTTCTCCTTCTCTAACTTTTCCAGCCACATACATATACGGTGTGCCGTTCTGATAGCACGAAGAGGTGATATACGAATCGTGAAGCATCCAATTGAATAACTCGTCGTTCTTATCGCCACGGCGCATAGTTGGAGCGTCGCTGCCTATCACATGAAAACCTCTAGCTATCAGGACTGCGTGGCCGAGAGGATGAGAGCCGCAAGAAAAACAAATCGCGTGAAAGGCAAGCAGCACCAATAATGAAGCAACATTATTGGTGGTGGCCCGAAAACGACTGCTGTTCGCAACCGTAGCACCATCGTCTCTAACAATGTAAATGTTATTTTATTTGTGCCCCTGTTCAGCAATACAATAGAAACAATTATTGATAGGCTCGTGTTCATTGGATACACATGTTTGAATGATCATGCCAATTAGGAATCTCTGGAAAGAGGAAGAGGGGTAGGATTTAGGAGTCAAAATGGTCGTTGTAGAAAAGGAAAATCCAAATCATTTCTAATATCTGAACTGAGACATGAAAGTCGTTTACTTCAAACTGGAAGAATTAAGGGAAATGATATGGAGTCCAGTTCAAAGGAACTGAAACAGTTGGGCGGCGCTCAAATTCAGGAACAATTCACACAAGAAAAATCATGCAGATCGCAAGGTACAAGAAAGTAAGGCTCTATTTGGATCCCTATAAGTTTTTAAGAATCTGGTTTATAAGAAAAACTGCATTGGGGTGTTTGGATCTCAGTTTTTAAGAAACTAGAAACCAGCTTTTTTGTTGATTAATGACTACAAAATTGTGCTCCCGCCATCTATTTTAGGCGCCAAGTCTTCTTCTTATTCTTGCTCAAGTGCTAACATGCAATGTAATTGTTTAAAAAAAACAAAAGTACAACATACATGTAATCATCATATATGCTTGTAATCATGTAACAATTTTATTGCTAAATGCAAAAAACCAACGTACATAGTTCTTCACCCATCAAACCTTTACAAATAATGTCACGGGAAGCATTCATGTCGCCATCTTGAGCAGCATTGTTGTTACCACTTACCACAGGTTGGTTCAAACAAATTTTCGCAAGGTATCTTCATCACATCTGGTAAAGTCTTTATCACACACTGCACTCTCTCTAATGAAATTATGTAAGACCATGCATGCAAGAATTATTTTACTTTGCTTGTCTAATGGATAAGTAGGTATGCCTAACAAGATCCTCTATTTCATCTTCAAAACACCAAACGTCCTCTCAATGACATTACGAAGCGATGAGTGATAGTAATTAAATAGTTTCTTACTACATTTCGGTCTAAGACCTTGATGAAATTCTGGCAAGTAATACTTTGTTCCTTTGTAAGGTGCAAGATAACCTTCTCAATTTGGGTATCTCAAGTCAACAAGGTAATATTTACTTGCAACATAATTATAAGTAATGAGCTTGTATGCATAATCATTTAGAATACTATAAGAGTTATTTTGTAGCATGTTACTTCACCTGGTGGCGGACTAGGAAACTTATTATCATATTTGTTTAAAGCATCATTGAAGACCCTCATGTCATGTACCGAATCTGGCCAATCGGCAATCACAAATATAAACCTCATATCAAAATCACATATAGCCAACACATTTTGAGTTGTTTTACCACTGCGATCAACATACTGAAGCACCTTTTTTGCTGGCACTTTAACGGGTATATGTGTTCCATCTATTGTTCCAATGCAATTGTTAAAGTGTGGCGAGAAATATGATTCCTGCACTCTAGGATGCATTGTCCTGAATTCTGGATATTTAACCTTTGACAATACAATAGATAGCCTATATACACTATCCAAAATGTTAGAATAGGATACGAATTTGAGTCCTCGTTAGAGACGTCTAGGAGGTGTGTGAGAGGTGAAGTCCTCTCATGTTATGAGTCATATTGTTTAGTGAGTTTATCTCTAGTTGCTATTCTTATATATACATCTTGTATGAAAAGAGTTGAGAGAGAGAGATTATTGTATTCTTTATATTGTAACTCTCCTTCAATAGTGAAGATTGCTGATTAGCGTCTGTAATTTTTTTTCCATAAAGTTTTTCCACGGGTTAATCTTTTACAAGAGGCAGATTACAGATTATCAAGCGACCTGGACCGTTGTTTCCCCTGGAGTACCAGGTTCTGGATCCACCACGATTTCCCCTCGAGTATCACGTTCTTTGATACCCGTGCGTGTCAAGGTTAGACGGAATTTTGTTTCTGCGTTGTTCAGGTGCCGAGGCAATTCACTCCTGTTCTGTATCTTTGTTTACTTGATGTGCAAGAGAAAGGTTTCTCGATTTACGAGATCGTTGTTTATTCAGCCTGCGTCAAGTTCCGAGGCAAGTTGCCTGTCCTGCCGTGGAGGAAATTGGTATCTTTTGCCACGCACACAGGCTCTCTTCTACCAGCAAGTTCTTTTCTGGAGTTTCTTGATGCCTTTTTAACGGAGATGCACCGCTGTTAGGATTGGTGCTTCAGGTTATCACCATGTGACTGGCTGTGTGCGTGCGTGCCAAGCAGGATTCAAATAACCAGTAGAAACCGGCCGTTATTTCGGTTAACCAGATAACCGGTCCCGGCCGGTCATGCTAACCGATCGGTTAGCCGGAGAAAAGCGAACCTGGTACTGTAGCAATATGGTTAATCGGTCGGTTATCCTGGTTAACCGGTCGATTTTTTACCGAACCGAGCCGGTCGGTTAAGTCGGTTTTTTGAAACTTGGTGCCAAGTTGGTGCTTCTATCCAGAATTGCTATGCACACACAGAAATTTCTCAAGAGAATTGTTTTGCTCTGTTCTTTGCCATGAATGTTTTTGGTTTTGGCCAGTTTGCTAAGCGCAGAGCATGATATTTTACCAGATTATTGTTTACTGGTTTTCTGCCTGATGGTACACAAAAGTGTATAGGAAGTCTGCAAATTTTGCTTCGTGCATTTGAAGCGTTCGACATGGTTTCTACCAAGTCCTATATTCCGCTGTAAGACCGTAATAATGGTTCGTTATTTAGACCAATGATGGTTATGGTTCTGTTGCTTTTGCTCGAAGCAGTAGTTCTGATGTACTCTTCATCCAGAGTATTAAGCACTCTGTTCGAAGTGGAGTTATGAAGTTTGAGCAATTGCTCAAGCTTGATTGGTGCTACCGTTTGAGTCTTAGTGACTTGTTTACGTCTGGTGTTATTGCTATTGAAGGGAGTTCATGATGATTGCTCATTTGCTATAAGATGGAATTCGTCTCAAGGTAGAGTTTGTTGGAATATGATCCGAATTTGAGTCCTCGCTAGAGACGTCTAGGAGGTGTGTGAGAGGTGGAGTCCTCTCTTGTTACGAGTCATATTGTTTAGGGAATTTATCTCTAGTTGTCACCCTTATATATACATCTTGTATGAGAAGAGTTGGGAGAGAGAGAGAGAGAGAAAGAGAGAGAGAGAGAGAGAGAGAGAGAGATCATTGTATTCCCTAACTTCTCCAATAGTGATCATTGTCGGTCGGCGCCCGTGGTTTTTTTTGGGTAAGGGTTTTTCACGTTAAATCTGTGTCATGTTTCGATCTTGTTTATGCATTATTTGCTAACACAAAAAATCCTCAAACCTCCTACTTACTGTCTTAAGGGACCGCAGAAACCTATTCTTAGCATGTCTAATAGACTGTGGGGCACCAACCATCCATAAGAACATTGCCAAAGATTCTATGGAGCATATTTTTTTTATGACTTCAGTCCATAAGAAGACACTAGCAAATCATGAAGCTCATAGAAAAGTTCTCTATTCATCCTAAACATGTCGTAGCGTTCTGTTGGGTCATTGAGAGTTCTAATAGTCCAATCATAACCACACTCAGCACCTTTCTTAAGTTTTGTCCCTTTTTTTGTGCATGAAAGTAGCTTCATAGTACATACCTAGTTGGCAAGCTATGGCTCTATTGCGCTTCAAGGTTTTCTTGGCAAGCTGAATAGTTGCATCTTCCACATCACCATCACTTGCAGATGAGTTGTCAACTGAATCATCACTCCAATAATTCATCTACATGCCATTGAACTGGGGTCAAAAGATGGTAACAATGCATAAAAATTATCAATAACTTGGTGAAACAGGATACATATTATCAATAACTTATTCAACCTGACTAGACATATAAGGTTCTTGGCATACATGACACATATTATCAATAACAACGTGTCCAAAAGCAATGAAAAAATGCCACGTTGACACTACATTATAGAAGTGAAATAATAAACTAGTGAATATTCTTGGCCTAACACCATCTCCGCAACCAAGCTTGCCTCCACTACGTCAGATCAACTTTCTGACAACACTTTTATGTGTTACTAGAAGTAGAAAAAAATGTTACTCAGACATATAGTAATACATTTAATAAATGATCTAGGTTGTGCTGTTATTAGAACATGTTTTATAGTAACACATTTAGATGTTACTGATTGTAAGTAAATTCCATTGTAATACATATATGTGTTACTATTTCTAAGAAAAAATAATACAAATAAAACCTATTATAACACATATATGTGTTACTACTCTAAGAAAGTATTACACTCATAGTACCAAAAAATAGCGTTAAAATGTTAAAAAATGTATTGCACTAGGAATCGAACTCTAGTGGCATACTTCAAGAATGATGGCAACACCAGCCTGGCTAAAACATAGTTGTGATTATGACTTCTAAACGTAGAATTTATAATATAAGAAAGGACAACTAATGTCTATTGTAACACATATGTATGTTACTACTAGAGAGAGTGTGTTACAATATCTTCGTTTGGTTGTAGTGAATGTTGAATCATATTACTATTGTTAAAAGAAGTCCAATAACGTTGCTTGACATGTGGATATATAAGTGAGTTTTGATGTTTAGCTGCTTGTCATCGAAGCGTATGTTGCTTCTTATGTACTAAACAAAAATAACTTATAATGCAAAAACTAAATGATACATTATTCATAAAAAATTGAACTCAAATGTTTAGTTTTCAAACTTGTGACATTTTCACCTAGGCTAAGGTAGAATTTTATATAACATAAGTATATAGTCATTTTATAATCATTAGAGCGGATGAAGTTTTATCCTAACATGAAATAACTACCACATGATGTGAAAAATATTTCGCATCCATAGGAAAAGTTATAAGAAGATAAAAAATTAAATTCATTATTAAAGTAGCAAGCAAGAGATTGTATGGCTCTAACCCTGTAATATTTTTGTTGCAACACTATTTTATGTTACAACAAGATTTTTCTTGTAACACTTGTACTAGATATGTTACAATAAGTAATAATGTTTGTAAACTTTTAATGTAACACTAGTATTTTGTTACTAAAACTGTTTCTTGCAACACTCTTTTTGAAAATAAAACTTTTGTGTTACAAATTTATTTGTAATTTTGTGTTCCTAGAAAATCTATTGTAACACCAATGCCAAAGTGTTACAAACATGTGTTACTACATGTATATTCTGTAGTAGTGCTCCCTTCGTTGTCTTCTATGGATAGAAACACTCCCCGATATCCAGGCTTCACAAACAACTGGCCAGCAACAAAATGAGCTGCACTTTCTGCCGGTGACCCACTAGCCACCACCAACCGCGTACATTCTTTCACTTGATCCACCACATAATCCCCCTGCATTGTCCATTGTGCTACAACATTTCACTACCACAAAAGTGGTCTTTAGCGGTGCTTAAAAAATGAGTCTAGCGGCGGTAATATTATCCCCCGCCGCTATAGTGGCCGCTATAGTGCTATGAACAATTTAACGGCAGTTCAGGAGCTAAACCGTAGCTAAAAAATAATTTAGCGGTGGTTGATAACATGGGCCACCGCTATAATCATTTATATCGGCGGCTCACAAAGCAGCCCGTCGCTACAGATGCTCCGGCCCAACCCATGAAACGATTTTCTATAAATAGAGAGCAAACCTAGTCCACCAGCCGCACTCCCCACCCCGCCGCACCCCAACCACACTTTCCACCCTAACCCTCCTCTCTCTCTCTCTCTCTCTCTCCCTCTCTTTCTCTCTCTCATAGCTTCTCCTCTCCCTCTCTTCTCTCTCTCTCGTTACTGCCGGTGGTCGAGGCGATGAGAGGAGGAGGCGAGCAAGGCCTGCCGACGCGCGGCCTCCTCGAGCTGGTGGCACGCGGTCGCGGCGAGGAGAGGAGGAGAGCATGGCCCGGCGGCGCGCGACCTCCTTCACCTGGTGGCACGCCGTCACGACGAGGAGAGGAGGAGGCGAGCACGGCCCGGCGATGCGTGGCTTTGGCGGGCATGGCCCGACGGTGCGCGGCTTCGGTGAGCATGGCCCAACGCGTGTCAGATTTGTCCACCTCCCCCTTTCCAGGTGGCGGCGCGCGGCGGCCTCGCGGGCGAGAGGCCGTTGCTTTGGCTTGGGGTGGTGGGCGACTTCGGCTTTGGTGGATCCGGCCTCCCCCTCTCTCCCCCTCCAGCGCGTCGGCGGCTTTGACGATGACGGGACACGACCAGATCTGAGGCAGAGTCGGCAGATCTGGCCTCCCCCTCTCTCCCCATCAGCGGATCCGGCCTCCTCCTCCACGCAGCGGGCGATGACGAGCGGATTGTGTGCGGATATGGCCGGCCTCTTCACCGGGCGAGCTCAAGACGACGGATTGTGTGCGGGCCCTTGTGGCCTGGTGGGCCTTTTTTTTTGTTTTTTGGATTTATGGGTAGCGGGGGGTGAAGTTGTCACCCGCCACTACTAATTTCGTACTAGCGGCGGTTGATTCCATCTTCAGGTGAACCGCCGCTGGAGCTCCTGTTTTTAGCGGCATTTGCGTAGTGGCGGGGCGGCCCACCCACCGCTACAGTGGGTTTTGCCCCGCCACTACAGGTCACTTTTGTTTTAGTGTTTGTCTCCTTCATGTCCTCCCATATACCCTTCATTATTCTCACCATAGGACTCTTGATTCTTTTCCTAGGACTAGTAACAATTGCAGTGTTGCTGGTACCCCTTATCATGGTACTAGTACTCATGGGACTGACATCATCATCGCCTAGTTGGCCATCATCTACTGCATCATCTTCTTCCTCCAAGTTATCTCCTGGCGTACAAGTTGTTGATCCATCTACAGTTGTGTGTTGAAACATGATGGCAAGCTCCTCAAGGTTTTCAGGAGGACCTTTCTTGAGCTTCCTCCACTCAGCCTTCCCCTAAAACATATGAAAGAATTTGATCAATATTTCCTCTACAAGTAATATGAGTAATCAACACCTAAAAAGGCATTAGATTATACCTTTGTGTGCTTTTTCTAGAAATCTACATCTGTCAGGATGCCCCCATTTAGAGTACAGCCTAATCCGATGTGTTTGTTGGACCGCAACCAAAATGAGTAATAGCGTTTCAAAGCTTCCCATCTGTTCTTTAGCTGCGTTTTAGAGTGACGAAGCCCTCTCATCTGTTGAAACGTAGCAGCTATGTTCTTGTACGCCCTACCAGTCATAAATCCATTGCTTCTGTTTCCGGCATGGATCTCATCAACACAAATTGTACAAAATGCAGCATTGTTCTCACTATTGATCCATTCAGCTTTGTCGAAATTATCGTCATTCTAATGAAAATATGATAACACTAGTACTTAGCAGCTAGAGTAGCAGGCTCAGTATTATAGATGGTGCTAACAAAGATATGTGCATGAGAATAGCTAGTGTCACAACACAAGACTCATACATGATACACCCTATATCACCTATTGTTCATGGCATCAATAATTTGTGCAAGTAGATGTGATATAAAGAATAAATATTTACTGATGCATCGTGCCCATTGAAATCATCCTCTTCATGCTGCTGCTCACTCCAAGTTGAGTAGTCTACCTCTTCATCAAAATCATTCATAGCATCGCTTGAGATTCCCAAAGTAGCAACAACACGGGACACACGGTATAGTATTGAAGAAGTGGGGACCGGAGGACGACCACCCACTTCACCGTCGCCAATGGCACGACCACGCCCACTGCCGGCACCACGCCTAGCACCATCGTCATCTGTACCACCTACAGGCCCATGCCCGGGGCATCACCCAGCGCCGCGACCATTACCGTCACCTCCGCCAACACCATAGCCACAACCACACGCACCAGAAGTGGCAGGGTCCGCATCACGGCCAAGGGCAGCAGAAGAGGTGGCGGCCACATCACGGCCACACCCTCCTCCGTGGCCATTGTTGACGGTCCTTAAGTACCATATTTGACCGTCAATTACCTACATAAGAAGGGCTTAAATTGATAACCAACATAGTGGTAGAAGTTTATTACTAACGATTTCCATAAGTGTTAGTAATTATTTGAGTGCAAGTCAATTTATCATAAATTAAGGAGTTCCCAAGTCATTTATCCAAGAATTTACCAAATCAATCAATCACAAGCAAGCACAAGGATAGATGACATGGATTCACGGGATTCCTCCATGTAACTCAGCCAAACTACCGACCTAAAATGATCAGGACCCACCTATCGGCCACCCTGAGAAAGCACAGGCCGGTTGGCCCCAACTCTAGGTTGACTGACCTGTGGGCCTCTGGTCGACTGACCTGGGGGAAGGTGGTTCGGCCACCGCCTCCACGTGTCAACTCCTGGTGCTCTCCTAAAGGTGGTTGTATGGCGGTTCCATGGCGGTTACTCCTCTAAACCAACCTTCCAAGGCTATAAATAGATGGCTTCATTCCACTTCACACACACACACACACACATTATTACAGAGTGATTCCATATAGCAAGAAGGTGTAGTGCTGCTCCTATGTAGTACTAGAATAGGAAGAGAGTGAGGAAGGAGCTTTGGAGTGGAGCCTTGTCTATGGGCCTTCTTCTCCACCCTTCTACCTCGTCGAAACCTTGCCCTTTTCAAGTATCGAGTAAGTCTTCTGAGTTTATTTATGTTCTTAAGCTTTCCTTATTAGGCAGGTTGTGTGCTTAGTTATTGTGGGTTCAAAGTCTCACAGATCGTTAATAGATAATATATATCTATTATAAATATATCTAGGATACTTAGTTTAAGCAACGTGACTTAGCTAAGTAGTGACGTATAACATAAGTGAGGTGCTTAGGTTAGAAGTCATCTTTGATCGTTGCCTTGCCCACGGAAGAGAGGTATATTCTAGGAAGTGACAGCCCTAGGATCCCATGTAATCCTCCATGTTCGGTTGGGAGATAAGCGTTTAAGGCGGAGTTGTCCTGAAGAATGTGTTCAGTACATGAATCCGTGCGCGAAGCAATAACCCAAGCCTCAGCCTGATCTTAATCAGGATCTTACCCATAAATAAACCTCTCTATTCTCCACCACATTTATCCTCTCGTGTCCTTGGACCTGACTAGACTTAGGATAAACACAGACCGTTCTTTGGATTTGATAACTCTTGAATACTCTCTTGGGGAACAGCTACTGCGGTATTATCCGTCCGCTTGCGGATTCTTCTGTGATCGATAGATATTACCATCAGAATGCTCCTTGCGTTGCCATCAATTTCGATGTGATGTTAAGGAGTGTCAACAAGCATTTCTAACACCATTGCCGAGAACGGTTGTCGCTTTATCCTAGGACCCTAGTTGTCCTCGTATCTTGTTTTTCTTTTTTCTTATTTCTCATCTACCTTGGACAGACCTTCTATCTCCAGTCTATCCACCCCAAAGGGCGAGTTCTATGAGCCACCTTTGTCCAGACAGCCAATCTACGAGAATTATTATGAAACCTGTCCTGGCTCTTTAGCCTTGGTTCGAGAGCAATCCTTCTCTGGGCTGAAATATGAAAGCCCATATGAGCACCTTCGTGAATTCGAGTTACTGTGTGCAACCCTGAAACCAGGGGTATGTCGTAGGCAACTCTGAAGTGGAAAGCATTTCCCTTTTCCCTCAAGGATCGGGCGAAACAATGGTACACTCATTCTGTAGGAAAAGTGAATGGTGACTAGGAGAAGTTGCAAGACAAATTTTCTCACGTGTTCTTCCCGTTATTGTGAATCACTACTTTGCGTACGGAGGTTATTGCCTTCTAGCAAAAAGAGAAGGAGTCGCTAGGTGCAGCCTGGGCCAGAATCTCATCGTTAATATGAACTGGCCCAGACTTGGTTATTCCCGAGCACGTTGTCCTTGAACATTTTTATACGGTATTAGCCAAGGATTCTGCCCTGCTCCTTGACATAACTGCTGATGGGTTGTTCACCCTCAAAACGCCAGTCGAAGGGAAGGAAATTCTCGAGAATTCATCTTTCCTGGCTGAAAACGACGAACCGACAGATGAAGTCAAGGCAAGCAACAAGGTCCCAAATTTTTACAAGCCTGAGCATGTAACCTCTACATCCATAGACTCCACCTTTGAAACCTCGTTCGAACCACCAAACCCAGAGGATGAAGAACCTTCTACCTCTGGACTGCCCTTCATATTTGAGGATAATCTCTTTGAAGATGACTACGGGAACACCTCAAGATATGAAGTTCAGGTCAGACCATATGTTCCAGGCATTCCGTCATGTCCTCATGACAAGGAGTTTCTTTTAGAAACTGTCAGAGAACTTACCTCTATCTTGAGCTACGATTGGACAAGGGAGATTGAGCTTTCACCTGATATTCTTAAAATAATCTCTCCTTCGTCCTACGTTCAACTCAACATAAGAGGGACATCGGTTAAAGCCTGTAATAATCCCATAGTGGGCGCCAACATCATGTCAGCCACGTTCGCACTAGCTTATGTGAATGATGTACCATTGGTGCCTATGTTAAAAGCCTTTAAGACTTCCTTGGGACTTTTGTCTGAAAGCATGGGGATTTTGCACGGAGTGTTATAGACAGGAATCCATCAAGGCAATCCTGGACTTCAATATTTTTGAGGTCCAGGAGTTTGACATCCTAATTGGGGTTCCCATTGAAAAACTTTTGATGGAACTCCCTACTTTTGGACGCCTTGATGTGAAACTGGGGGGCAGGAATATTTCCGTGCCAATTTTACAATCGAGAAACAACATTGCTGAGCCTCCCCCTGATAAAGAGCCAGTGGAAGAAGTGATGGCCATTCTTCCTTTCGAATCACCTGACTCCCTTCTTGAACAAGAGGCGGAGAGTTTTATCCAAGAGAAAGATGAGTTGCAGCAAACCATAGAGTTACCTAAATAAGAGCCAGAACCTCGGCCACAAGTAGAGCTCAAAACCTTGCCTCCAGGACTACGCTATACCTTTCTTGACGGTGACCTTGTAGATCCCGTCATTACCAGTGACAAGCTTTCAGAAGACAAAACCCGTAGGCTGATAGCAGTCTTAGTAAAGCATAGGTCAGCACTAGGCTACTCGCTCCAGAACCTTAAAGGAATAAGCCCTACTCTTTGCACTCACCGCATTCCCATTGACCCAGATAGTACGCCATCTAGGGAACCTCAGCGTAGGCTAAACAATGCAATGCGAGAAGCAGTAAAGAAGGAGGTGCTTAAGTTATTGCACGCCGGCATTATTTATCCCATCCCGCACAACGAATGGGTGAGTCCAGTCCAAGTAGTCCCTAAAAAAGGAGGAATGACGATCGTTACCAATCAGAAGAATGAGCTAATCCCTCAACGAACCGTCACGAGATGGAGAATGTGTATCGACTATAGAAAACTCAACAAGGCCACAAAGAAAGACCATTTTCCATTGCCTTTCATCGATGAAATGTTAGAGAAGTTGGCGAAACATTCCTACTTTTGTTTCCTTGATGGGTATTCTGGTTATCACCAAATTCCCATCCATCTCGACGATCAAAGCAAGACTACATTCACATGTATGTATGGCACTTACATCTATCATAGGATGTCATTCAGATTATGTAACACACCCGCTTCTTTTCAGCGGTGCATGATGTCCATTTTCTCAGACACTTACACCTTCATGGATGACTTCTCAGTTTATGTAAAAATCTTTGATCAATGTCTTGAGAATTTAGACAGAGTCTTGCAACGATGTTGTGAGAAGGACCTAGTACTAAATTGCGAAAAGTGCCATTTTTATGGTCCGAGAAGGCATTGTGCTCGGACAATTAGTGTCTAAGCAGGGGATGAGGTGGACAGAGCCAAAATTGAAGTCATAGAAAGGCTACCACCTCCCATAAACATTAAAGCCGTCCGAAGCTTCTTGGGTCATGCGGGGTTCTACCGGCAATTTATTAAGGACTTTTCCAAAATCGCTAGACCCCTCACGGACCTCTTAGCTAAGGAGGCTATGTTTGATTTCGATGAAGGGTGTCAAAAAGCTTTTGACATTTTAGAAGGCACTCATTTCAGCACCAATCATTCAACCCCCCGATTGGACGCTGCCTTTCGAAATCATGTGTGATGCCAGTGACTATGCTGTTGGGGGCGGTCATAGGCCAAACTAAGGATAAAAAGCATCATGCAATAGCCTAAGCTAGCAAGACCATGACAGGAGCATAACTTAATTGTGCTACCACGAAAAAAGTGCTCCTAGCATTGGTCTTTGCTATCGATAAGTTTCGGTCCTACTTAGTTGGAGCAAAGGTCATTGTTTACACTGACCATGCTTGTTGACGGTCATTATACATCAATTTCAACTGTCATTATGATCCATAAAGTGGGAAGATATTGCATTTCATACACGCATGATGGTCAATAATAATAAGAATCCACATATCCTTTGTAGAATAAGTGTATGCAGGAATTCTATATAAAAGGAGTGAAGAATGGAGCAAAGATCCCCGAAATACCCATTTCGGCCAATGAGGTGATGACACATAAGCATCACACGGATCATTGACGTGGCTTCACAGGAGTTCTTTGTGAAATCACCGACCTATGGAGAGAAGACCCAGCTATCAGGGACTAGGAGAAAGCAGTGGCCAAATAGCCCCACCTCCAGGTCGGTCAACCGGGTCCCCTCTGGTCGATCGACCTAGAGTTGAGGCGGTTTGGCCACCGCCACAACGTGGCAGCTCCTGGTGGCTTCCTCATGGTGATTGCATGATGGTTCCTTCATGACCAATATAAATAGATGGGTCACTCTCCACTCCAAACACACACTCACATTTGTATTCATTCTCTCCCTCACTTAGTCTCTCAAGTCCTAGTGGTGTTTAGTTAGTGTGAGCCCTGCTCAAGTCTCCAAAGTCATTTGGAATATTAGTATGGGTCTAGTACTATTTCCTTTATTCATATTTATGACTTTATTCTATTCAAGTTATATTGTTCTTCCATATAGTTGTGCTTATGATATGTTTGCCTTGTTTGGTTATATATCATATTCATGTCATAGGACCTTAGTATGCCTTTATAATAGTATAGACTTGCTACCTTATTATTATGATTGGCATATACCTAGACTATAGTCTTGTCTTTATTTGTTAGTAAATACATAGTATAGTTATAATACTCTAGAATGGGTTCAAAGTCTCAAAGATCGTTAATAGATAGTTATATCTATTATACACATATCTAGGATATTTAGTTTAAGTGACAACTTAAGCTAAGTAGTAACGTAATAACTTAAGCATGGTGCTTGGGTTAGAAGTTACCTTTAATCATCTCCTTGCCCATGGAAGAGAGGTAGGTTCTAGGAAGTGACAGCCCTAGAATCCCATGTAATCCTCCACATCCGGCCGAGAGATATGCGCTTCAGGCGGGGTTGTCCTAAAGAATGCGTTCAGTACATGAATCCGTGCACGAAGCAATAACCCAAGCCTCAGCCTGATCTTAATTAGGATCTTACCCATAGATAAACCTCTCTATCCTACACCACATTTATCCTCTCGTGTCCTTGGACCTGACAAGACTTAGGATAAACACATACCGTTCTTTGGATTCGATAACCCTTGAATACTCTCTTGGGGAAGTGCTACTGCGGTATTATCCATCCGCTTGCGGATTCTTCTGTGATCGATAGATATTACCATCAGGACGCTGCTTGCATTGTCATCAATCTCGGTGTGACGTTAAGGAGTGTCAACAGCCACGACCCCGGGCGACATGGCCACGGCCAAGGCCACGCCCTGTGCCATCGCTGCGCCCTGTTCTCCCGTTGCCGCTGCCACGAGCAGGAGGAATGGCATGGCGAAACCTAGTGTTGACACTTACTAACGTTTACTAATTTACATCGATCTAATCATCCCCGGCCAAGCGCCACAAATTCTTGTGGTACTTCGTAACGTCATACCAGACATATTTATAAAGATGCACTTAAGTGTCAATATAGTAAGATCCGCAAGCGCACGGATAATACCGTTGTAGCATTTCACTATTAGATTGCTCCAATAGCTAGTCATTTATAGTTCTACCAAAGAAAGGCTATAGCATAAATATAAAATTGTTAATATTAATGTAGTTATAAAGATTGGTATGAGTATTCAGAGTTCATTCAGGGGTAAGTATATAATAAGGATAGGGATAGTGTGACACATAGAATAATCATTCCTAAAGATAAATAAAGATCCTAAGGCACTAGGGAGTTTTAGTTAGGCAAGCAAATCTATATCTCTAATGTTAGTCAACCTATATAGTTACTTAGTCAAATAATTATAAGCAACGTTATACTAGTCATAATCTAATGCATTCAACACTTCGTATACGGATTCATGCCCGGCATACACAAGGCAACTCCGTCTTGGACCCACGTCGTAATCGAACATGGAGGAGTACAAAGGACAGATAGGGCTGTCACCACCTACTGCCTATCTCTACAAACCATGGATTACAAGGTGATTAATACGACCTAGCCGTCTAAGCACCGTGCTTACACATTTACGTAGAATTCTAGCATCGATCAAACACTAGAATCACTGTTTGGATTAACAAGTACTAAAGCATATATAACTCTAACCCTATAGATTAACAAGTCATGAGCTAAGCAATTGCAATCCTAATAGGATATCAAACCCATGTGGAATCATCACAACTAGACTAAAGTACAACTAGCATTATAACATTTAGACTGTAGTTAAGGTATATGCCAAGCATGACAACAAGGTAGAAAGTCTATATCATCATGAAAGCATAAAGTCCTATAACATGAATATGATATATAACCAAACAAGGAACACATATCATAAGCATAACTATAAGGAAGAACTATATTAATGAAATAGAACAAAGTCATAATAATAATATAGAAGAATCAAGGTAAAGATACAAGAGCCATACCAATACTCTTATGACTTGGAGACTTGAGCAAGGCTCCCCCAACACTAAACTCCACCAGGACTAGGAAACTATGAAGTGAAAGAGGGAAATGACTAGCTCTTGAGTGTGTGTGTTGAAGTGAAGCTCCCCTTCTATTTATTGTGTTCAAAGGTCGGTTCTAGAGAGTAACCGTCATGGAACTTCGGGCCATCGACGTTACCAAAGGGCTGAGGAGGCGACACATGGAAGGGGAGGCCGAACCGCCTCAGGACCAGGTCGGCTGACCTCCCCTTTGGTCGGCCGACCAGGGAGTGGGGCCTCCTACCCTATCCTTTCTCGGGGTGACTGACAGGTAGGTCCTCTTCTGTTTAAGGTGGTGTTCTCCGGAGGAATCCTGTGCAGCCATGTATGCAATCCGAGGAAAGTCCAGTTGGCACCATCTCATTGGCTGGAACGGTGTTTCCCTCGATTATGCTCTATTTCTCCACATATATTGTATCAAATCCCTACATGCACATAGTTCTCTAAGGACAAGTGGAATCTTATTATCCCTAACTAACATGCAAGTATGAAATGCTATGTCTTCCTGCTTTTATAGGTATATGGACGATCGAAATTGGTACTTAACGACCGTCAACACCCGGCTGCACCCGCGACCAGGTCTTCATCCTGCACCTCGTCTACGAAGCCACCACCAACCGGGCCGTCTGCAGCCATCGGGATCGACAAAGACTTAAGAAGGTCCATGTAAGACCTGAAACCTTCGTTTGGATCAACGGTCTCAGAATTGAGGTCCAATCCATGTCCAACACCAGATTCGTGACCAAGAAGACCACCATTACTGCGGACAGAGGAGGTAGGGTCAAAATTTGAGGATTGGCTGAAGAACTCTTGGTTCAAATTGCACCTGGGACAGGGGGAATCCTAGGAGTACAGATCCTCTAGGTCATCACCATCTCCTTGGGACTCCATCGCCGGCACCTAGCTGCTAGGGAAGAGGTCGAGAGGGTTCAGTGGGGAGTGGCACATATCGAGGAAGAAGGGAGGAGGCACACGGTTGGGGAAGAAAGACTGAGCATTCAGTCATTTCGTGCGTTGGAGGCGGTGGCATATGCCGTAAATTTCGAAAAAGGTCATTAGCTAAATAAAAACTGGTATTAGCTGCTCTAACCCAGATTATGGGTTTCTTAAAAACCCATAAACTAGTTTTTAGAGGGTGGAGAAAAAACTGCCCTGTTCGAAGGCCCTCTAGTTTGTAAAAGCTGGTTTCTTAAAAACTGGAGGGATCGCCTAAAGCGGCATTTGCATTCTCCATCGTACCAAATTTCAATTTTGCTATTGCTCATACCTCAAACAATATAATCACATATACAAGTTGTATATGCTCGTAACTGGTAAACAATTGGATCATAACTTCACATCGAGGTATTTTTATCTTTACACTCGATTTGTTTTCTACACATGTACATAACCAATTTTTCAGTATCTATGTTGCCTAGGTATATTCATGACCTAGAGAACTTGTTTTCCCTGTTAGAAATAATATGAATTGTATTGATAATGATAATAGACCCAATAGGTTATATATATAAGGGAGATGACTCAAATCTAGACTAGGACAAGAACTCTACAATTAGAGTCCTAATCTACTACTGTATCCTTAATACCCCCTCAAATGCAAGACATATGCCATAGCGTTGTATTTGAAAGAGATGAACACTAAGGTAGTGTTTGGAAGTAGATATTGAGGGCCGGAATCTAGAATTGGAATTGGGCTCAGCCAATTTTAGTGTCTGGATGCCACTGTAATTCGAAATTGGACTCGAATCCCAATTCCTAACCGGTATTCATCCATTTTCCTTCTCTCAATCTTAATACGAAGTTCTCCCCCTCTGAATTGTCTAGAATTCTCGTCTCTCTCTCTCACCCTTTGTCTTCAGTTTGAGCCGGCGCTCCTCCTCCCGCCACCACCGACACTCCTCCTCCTGCCACTGTAGGTGCTCCCCCTCCTCCCATCATCGCCCGTGCTCCTCACCTTCCTTCCCCCCCCCCTCCTTCGTCCTCCTATCCGGCGGTGGCCCATCGTCCTCCCGTCCGGAGGTGACCCTTCGTCCTCCCTTCCGGTGGCTTCGGTCCTAGGCTAGCCGAGACCTGGGCCCCTTCTTCATCAAGTCCGGCGCCACTGAGGCCCCTTCGTCGGCGTGACCTGCACTGCCATCTTCGAGACCTCCCTCTGGTGCCAACGAGCCATCGAGCTCCTTCCTCCCTCCCTAGGCGAGGTCAACGGAGGCCTTCCTCCAGTCCTTTATCGGGTGGGCGAGGTCAATGGATGCGGCGGTCATGGTGGCCATGGAGGAATTCCAATTCGACGTCATGTCCACCCAAACTTGAATTAGTTTTTTGCCCCTAATTTGAATTCCACTTTTCAATTCTTTCTACATCCAAACAATAGCATTGGCATTGGACTCAATTCAATGCCTAGGCTGAATTGCAATTGAGCTCAATTCAATTCCAAGGCCTCTAATATCTACATCTATACGGAGCCTAATACCAATTACATAAAAGAAAAACATCCAAAATCTAACTCTTGATGTCGTCAAACAGTGAAGTCTTGGTCATCGAGTCAAGCCGAATAATATGTCAATATAGCAAATGACATGTAGTGAAAAGATATGATATCGGACACTATTGCAAATGACAAGTAGTGGAAATATAATGATATGATGCACTACCACAAATGGCAAGTAATGTAATATGATGATATGATGTGCATTACCGCAATGACAAGTAGTGTAATATATGATATGATATTGGCTAAATCGATGTGACTCGGTTGACCGACAAAGAGGACTCTCGCAGATAACAAAAAGAGATAGATTATGAATGTGAACACATGAAAGTAAATAGTGTAATATAAAATTGAGTGTAGCAAAAAGATATATTATAATGCCGAAGGCCAAAACCATGGATATGAGAATGAAGTGTCATCAATAACTGCAGATGAGGCAACAGCAATAGACACAATGCGTCTTGAAGTGTAAGGTCAACCACGCTCACCAGCAATGCGACGAGGACGAAATGCAGCAAGTTTCTCTCGGTGATTAGTCTTCCCACAATGCACACAAGGTTTTGAAGAAATACCGTTGAGTGAACTAGCCCTATGATAAGCTGTCAACATACTATGTGGTACTGACAAATGAGAGAATGACATAGACCGAAGCCGAGTTTCTTCAGTAATCAAATGAGACAAAGCCTGTGGCATGGTTGGAGTATAGCCATGAAGCAATCTTTAATGGATGGACTCAAATTCTGGTCATACTCCCATGACAAATCTATAAGTAAAGAACTTCTCAATGAATGTTTATGTCGTACATTTAGCAGTTGTGCATTGAGGCACCATAAACATCAACGGACCCATCAGACGATCAAAAGTTGAATAGTAATCATCAATGGACACATTTCCTTGTTCTAGTATATAAATTTGTTGCATGAGTATATGGAGAAGGGCACCACTGTCCTGAATATATCACTTCTGCAAATAAGACCACATAGCCCTGGCTGTCTTGAAGGAAGAAAGACTCATGATGAGAGACTGATTCATACTAGTGACAATTGCACCCATCACCCTCCCATCATCTGCGCATCATGCTTTGACTGCTTTAGCATCAGAGTCATCCTTTGATTCATCAACGGGTGAGTCATCAGTCAAGTGATCAACGAGACAATAGCCTCTTAGAACAGTTTGAACAGAAAAAGCCCACTCACGATAATTGGTCTAACCTCAGAGGAATAGCAACAACGGAAGGTTGTGACATGATGAAATCTGGACTGAAACAAAAATAGCAGACTAGAGGAAAGCAAGTAGCAAGGAGCAGTTGCCATAGTGATAACGAAGAGTAACAGCAGCAGCAGAATCCAACAAAATCCCTTACGTCTGTGTAGATGGCCACTAGAGCAGAACAATCCAATCTGAGATGATTCCAATCACAGCAGTAGATGGAGTCCGAAGGTTTGAAATTGAACCGCTAGCTTCAATGCAGACTAACGGGAAGAGGAGCCACAAACAAGGCGGCCATAAATCAAAGAGGACAACAGTGAATCACAGGCGGCCTGCCGCGAATCGAAGACTAGCAGACACCTGACAAAAACGTGACAATCCTGATGGCGCTAGTGTACAGATCCACAAATTGTAGATGAAGATAATGATGGCAACTCGACAAAAGCTCGCGGCTGACAAAAAAAAAGGGTCACGATGGTGACCGACGAGATGGAATCATGGGTAAACTAACCTTACTCTAATACCATGTTAGGAATAATATGGATTGTATTGATAATGATAATAGACCTGATGAGTTACATATATAGAGGGGGAGGGGGATGATTCAAATCTAGACGAGGATAAGGACTCTAAGGAGTCCTAGTCTACTACTATATCCTTAACATTCCCATGTACAAGACCATCATAAAAAAATATACACCATCAATCTTTTCACATGTAGAGCAGTTCTTGAATTTAGGCGGTGGAGAGGCTCCTAACGACCTGTGATCCAGCATGACGAGTTTTACCCCGACAAACATGGATAGAGTTGCAGAAATCCCTCTTCTTGAGGAACTTCTTGATGTGCTCTAATATGACTGGTGCGTTTTGAATTATCATCCTCTTGCACTGAATGTAAGAAGTGCCACAATTAAGAAACAATCATGTCGAGTTGACCAACGTGACTTTTGCTCAATACTGTGAGTTTAATTTCTTACCTTTTGTACAAAATTCTCTGTATTGTTGCATCCTTTCAGAAGTACCTCGATTATCTTTAGCTGTAAATAGTAAACAGATATGACATAAGGTTTGTTCCTTTCTTTAGGATAAAATATTTTTCAGTAAAAAAAAAGAGAAATACTGCTATGAAGCTAGCAGCCAAAAATGAAGAAACAAATATGAAACAGTCATAGTATCAATCAGAATCTAGAGTGCAGCTGTAAGAAGAAACCCAAGTGTCATTTGGCAAAAAAACTTTAGTGCATAAATAGAGAGAGAAAAAGATCGGGTATGCCATATATATAACATCTTCAGTTCTTCACCATTTTATCAATGAGCAAATTACTCATGCAAGGAACAAAACAATTCTGCTGCTGCAAAACACCATAACTTGTCCATGATGCAGACTTAATCTTTTAATCAAGGTAAAAATCATATGGAAAGAGATAGTGTGTATGATTTGTCAAACAAATCCCATATGATTATCTGAATTTCCTACACAGGGACCTTCTACGCCAGAAATAATTAGTCTATTGGCCTCCACTATGTCATTTATGTCGACAAAATGGAAGAGAATCAGGAATTAGGGTTTAGCTAGCTAGCAGCTAATTTCTTTATGGAATTCAAATTAGCTCGGTACAATTGCAAAGCTATATTTCCACCTGAAAGTACCACAAAATGTGAAACTGACATTTTCTATAATATTCAGGACAACTTGATCTATGATTAAAGCCCTTTATGCATATTTCTACTTGTAATGAATATGCATCCCCTACAACAATCTTGTAACATTTCACAGAACATTGTTCTAGCTACTACAATCATAACTCATGAGTAAGGTTCACCCCCTAATGTTTGCATGCCAAGATCTTGGATCGGTCTGCCAACACATGATACCACAGCGTATTGCTTTTACTTTAGTTTGGATATAGAAAACACACTTCCAGGAAGGGTTGGATAAACCATTTTTGGGCTCTTGATTAAGTGGAGATGAGATACATTTTAGTAACAGATGAAAATGAAGGCAGGATACTTGTAGCCAGTTTTAATATACAGTGTAAGTTTCACAGAATTACGTACAGTTTGCCAAAACTATCACAAAATATTACAGATTTAAGAAGTCGTGCCACTAAGTGAAAGACTTAGTGTATCATTGTATTACAATGCTACAGATTTATTGAATTGAACCGCAAAGTTACCAGTATAATGAGTCAACTGAATAATTTATCACATCTAGAGATCTAAGCTGTCTAAAATCACTTGTATATCGCTCACCGAATCTGTTTAAGGTTAAATTTCTCAAACATATAGTTTTGCAATACAATTATACATGAAACATGTAGTTTTGTGATGTACCTCCTCTATAGTCTGCGAAATTTAAACAACATATGGACAACAGCAGGCAAAACCTCACATACGTACAGTTGATGAAATATCTCAAAAACATCTTGCTGAACATAACAAAGAAGTTTTATGCAACTTCGACATCAAGCATAAGGTCTTGAACTTGACGCATAACTAGCTGGGTCACTAGACAAAAATGTCAATGAAAGGTAGGCATGCGAATGCTCCCTAATATCTACGCTCCATTAGATCTACTATGTGGACTAAGTTCTTGAGGATTTTTGGCCTCACAACAAAATGAGCTAATGTTGCATGAAAACATTAGTTGAGACAAGCCACCAAGCAAATGTCAACAACCCAATCACAATAGACTAGATGAGTAGCTGGCAAAGTAGTTCTAGTGATTAGTGAGGGAAGATCCATAGCACCAACATGATAACCAATCAGATGGTCCAGAGCAAAATGATATTCGTAAGCCCAAGCAATCTTTAACTGCAATTAGCCAATTATAGCACGGCTGTAAACTACTGACCAAGATTCAAATATACAACTGCATTCAGCTGCTTAGGCATAACTAGCAGTGGGGATGGCTAATGAGTTACACGGTCATAGGAGTGCATCATAGCAAGCTTGTATGAGCTAATCCCAAGGGACTGCAGGAGATTCAATAGGAAACTAACAGACTGTTCTTCATACACAGAAAGAAAAAATAGGACCTGAATAACGAGCAGTCACATACTGTAGTTATAGTCTTTCCACGAATCAGGCCATGGAAATATGGGCACAGGCTCTATCCATGATGATATGATGATCCAACTGGTTATATCCCCCTAAGTGAGGTATTTTAGGAATTTGGAGGATGCATACATGTACAAATTAACGACTTCCTATAGCAGGTACCTTTTGTTTCTATCACTTTTGTGATATTTACGCATGGCTTTTTGTTTGATCCATTTCAAGCTTTGCCATATGAAAACAGAGTAGTCGGTGAACATATTTATGTGTCACACAACATTTTTAACGTTAATTTCATTTCCAGAAGACTCAAGCAAAAGAAAAAACTAGGTTATCATGATGCATAATGTATGGGAGCTTTCAGCTCTGGGTACACATTTTATTATCATAATGCAGACTCACAAGTTAGAGCTGCAAATTATTATACAGGACTGAGAATTAAAAAGGTACTGCAAAACTGTCTGAGTCTCTCAGTAAGCCAAACATGGTAACTTAATTGCAATAGTGTTGCAAGTGTCCAAGCCCTTCAGTGAAATTTCTGCGTAACCTGACCATGACATCTAACGTTCAACTTTCTATTACCAGACATCTTCCCACGTGTTCTGAGAAGCGATTTACATGATAAGAAAATATACAAAAGGCAATGACTGGCAATCTTGAATCCTTGAATGGCTCGATAACATGAACACTGTTATGTGACAATATTAATTGGCTTACTAGTGCATCTAGTCCAACAATAAATCAGACATGCTGTTCTGAAACTGAAACTGCAGTAAGAAGCTTCTAATTGCTTGAATTCGTGCATACAGGCCAGCACCTGCATGATTACATCTGTATATACTTACATAGAAAAGCTCTAATCCTAAAGAATATAGCATCTTTTAACATGATTGGTTGTTGTAAAGGACGTCACTATCTTATCACCTAGAAGAAGTCTTATTTAAGACTATTGAGACCACACTAAACATCTTTGTGCTACTGCAGTGTGTCTCAGACTTATACATACACCTAAGTAAAGAAGCTCTTCATAACTTCCAGTGAGTCTCTAGTATATTAGATCAGAGGAAAGGTAACCTAAGCTAAACGATTCAAGAATGCAACAAACAACCACAAACGATACAAACAAAGTAAAGGATGACCTGAAGCTAAGTAATTATAAGAAATAAATACCTCCATGTCTGGATCTTCAAGATTGGTGACGATCTCATCGACAACCTCATGGCAAAGGGTGCAAGTATCTTCATGTCTTGGGAGACGAATAAATTTCACTTCCCCGCAAAAACTAACTGATACACAAAACTCTTCGGGGCTTAAAGAAGAAATTTTTGTGAAGAAAAGAGGCGCATAATAATCAACCAATCTTGCACACTGCCAGAAGAGAATGCACATAGAAAGATGTTGTAATGTAGGAGTAATGTGAGCTTCTACCATAGGTACGTACATGGAAGTATAAGAAACATTTCAGGTAAAAACAACAATACCTCCAGCTTAAAAGAAGGAAACTTTGAACAAGCTTGGTGCAGTGTATTAATGATTTCGGTCTGTGTCTCATTTTCCTTAAGATAGAAGAGCGCTTCCATGGCAAACTCCTCACAAAGTTGACATAATTGTGGATTTCCCATCATTGTCAGAGACGTTGTTCTTATATCAGCTAGAATAGAAAAACAAAATCAGAAATTCCCACTTAATTTAAAACAAGGACGAATATCAGAGATATTGCATCCACGCCATAAATCCACAACACCAAGAAATCGCGAGAGTGTGCACACATATACACACACAACAAAAATAATTGCATGAATCTTTGGTGATTAACTTTTAAGCTTTTAAAACAAATATGCATATTCCTAACTGCCTTCTTATATCAGATGGAAATAGTCATATTCTGATTCCCTTCTAATTTGAATAAAACGTTTCCAACAGAGAATTCTTTTCAGTGACAGGAGACAATACCCAAGTGAGCATTCCATTAGAGAATTCTGTGGCTTCAGAGGACAGAGAGGAACAAAGAACAATGACAAGAGAGACAGTTCACTCAAAAAAAAATGACAGGAGAGACAAAATGCAAATCAGCCAAAACGAAATACTTTTTTCTTATCTATTTTCGTCTCAAATAGGATCCTAAATTAATCTTGGTAACAGTACTACATTACTATTTTTTTATTGAATCAAAACTTTACACTATTCAGCACCCAACCACGATTCTATTCCAAGCAAATGGATGTAAAGATAAATATCAGATATATACTGCTTGTATGAGATACATTATTGCATATAAAAACAAATCACGCACCATCATCATCCAAGGCCAAGATTGTAGTCATACTGAGCAAAATGCTCATGATGAACATAACTCCAACACGTGAACCCATTTAGCCTGTAACATCCATGAGTTATGAATAGCAGTTCAACACAGAATACATATCCATCATTCAATTCCTTGATTACTAAATTAGAAGTGAATGCACATAAGAAATGATAGCCAGCTATACTCTGTTTTTCAAAATACTTGTTTCAGTTTTATCCTGAGTCAAGCTTTCCTAACTTTTACCATTACTTTCTAAAAGTTCATGTATATTAAAAGCATAAGACTTGTGTTTCAAATTCTTCACAAGAAACACTTCCATAGTACATAATTAACATGTTATACGAGTTTATATAAATTGGTGCAGATAGAAAGTTTGACTTAGGACAAAAAAAAACAAGTAATTAGAAACTAAGGTATTAAATAATTCCCTTCAGACACAAATCCCCAGGAAACTGTTTAATTACCCCTCACTTTCATTTTAGCAAATTTTCAGCTCAAACAAAACAATGATTTCACATCAACAGGTAAATACAGTGCCATATTGGTTAAATGTTCAAAATTTCAGATAAGATTTATCTTGTCAGTGATAAGCATAGTCGAGTCCCTTGCAAAAAAAAAAAAAAAAAAAAAAGCATAGTCGAGTAGTCGACAGTGTCATGCTTCACTGCTTCAGTGAAGTGATTTATAATCCATTCATTAGATGAAAAATTTGCACATATATCGAATCCCTAATGATGGATATTGGTGCTTAGCTCCCGAAATCCTGATTTGCTCGATACCAATGTTTTCTTTTTTCTTTCTATAGCAGTAGAGGCAGCTCCCAAATTATTTATCTGTGACACCACAGGATTGACCATTCAACTTACTGTGTTATTCCTCAAAACTTGTCAGCAGAAAGTTTCGAGAGAAAAAAAACAAAGTCGTGAGTAGGGTGTCGCTAATTAAAGGGAAGGATTTAGAATAGTGCCGGGGAGTGCCTTCATGAAGCGATTCCATGTATAATTACAGAAGAAAAATAGAACACAATATTGAAAACAAGCTTCTGGCGATCACCTCGTGAGTTTAGATAGGATTTCCGGGCGCCTGGAAAGCAGCAGCGGAGGGCGGCGAGGGGCGTCAGATGCCTAACGCCGAGCGCCAGCTGAAGCCTGAAGCGTAGACCGTACTTTTGGGAATGGGGGTAGCAGCAAGAAGAGCAGATGAGAGATGTCCATTTGATGAGACAGCGTCGTCGTTGACTCGCTTGATGTGTTCCTTCAGCTTCCCTCAGGACTGGGTCTGGTGGGCCGTAGACGTGTTAGATGGCAGATGGGCATGGAAACTACATGCTGGGCCCTTGATTCTGCTGTTGGCTCGTTCGTTCTTGCTACTACTTTGTTAGCAATAGCAAGTGCGATTTCTTTTGCACTCGTGCCTGCGCGGCGTGGGAATTTCAATGACAAAAACTGCACAGAAACAGTTCAATCGTATAGGAAAGAAAAATATAGTATTCGGGGAATTTCTGCAATAAAAATTGGAGTACCTTTCACGCTCAAATTTACGGCCATACAATGCTCGTTGCCCGCTTTTGTATCTATGCATTGTATTGTTTGATAGGGCATTAAAATATTTTTAATAAACTACAAGTTACTTGAAAAGTTTTTTTAATTGTTTAATAGATATTTGCAATAGATGTGGCTTCTAACATTATTGAGCCAACCATTCACAATGCGATTCGTTATGTTGTACTATGTTCATATCACAACGGTACTTTCGCTCGTGCCCAAAACAATGATAATTATTTCTGTACGGCGGTTGAGAGGGGTTGAGGGGGATGCGAGTGCGACCTCGCCGGCCCTCCTTTGCGCCAGTGAGGGGGATCAAGCTGAGAGCGGAAAGAGATGCTCGTCTCCAGATGGCGGAGGTGAGGGAAGCAGTTGCCCAAGAATTTGCCGGCTCCGCATCAGAGGTAAGCAAGGCGAGTTTTCTCTCGGGAGAGACGGCTTTGCCGTCGGCGGATCCACTCTTTGGATCTCACCCGGCCGGTTCGGTTTCAAAGTTTTGGGCTCAGGATGACGACTTGGTGTCGGCTTCTTCGGATTCCTTGCCTTCCAACCTTGATCTCGTAAGAACAGCTGCGGTCCATGGCTTCTCTGTGAATGACATGATACTCACTGAGAAAAGGTTGCATAGTCCATCGTTCACAGCTGGCGTTCATGCTCAAGCGACGCCCGTTTCGTCGGACGCGTCTACAAGTAAGGCGAGGTCTCTGATCGACGCGTTGCTAGGAGGATGCAACCCTTCTGTACAGTCATGGTCGAGGCCCTGCCGCCACGGCGTATGTCGCCGGCGTTGTCTCTAGGGGACTGTAAGGTAAAGGACTTGAGAGCTACGGCTTCGGACACCGCTACGTGCCTAAGTGACATAGTTGGGCGATCGCCGAAGACAGGGGTGGGCAGGTCGATGTTTTTGGGTGCTTCGGATGTGTCCTCGGCCTCTCATCTTAGTGACAGAGTCGAGCAATCGCCGGAGCCAGAGAAGAACGACTTGCACGCCGACGATTTAGTAGTGTCGGTTTCGAACTTTCAAATCCCGAATTGTCCGTGGGTGGCGATTTTCACGGATCATAAATTTCCTGTTTCAACTCCCCTGGAGTGTGGACCCAGTGAGGCATTGTGTTTACGGCTACATCGTTCGGACTCTGGTCCGGGCCGTATTCTTTCATGTCGTGGTTCCTCCCCTCCCGATTCTGTCTAAACGAATCTGCGGCTAGAGTGGCGGCGGCGATCCCTGGGCACTCCTACGTCGACGTTCTCTGTCAAGGCATGGAGT
This sequence comes from Eleusine indica, assembly GCA_030378355.1. Classification (NCBI taxonomy): domain Eukaryota; kingdom Viridiplantae; phylum Streptophyta; class Magnoliopsida; order Poales; family Poaceae; genus Eleusine; species Eleusine indica. Next base: position 58,015,662 of record CM059494.1, read on the forward strand.
CTGGTGGCAACGTGGGTGCAAGGGGTCAGGCCAATGGAACCGCGGGGAAAGTTGGTGCTGCCGCAGGTGGTGGAGGCGGTGCTGCGCGCGTCGATCATGGAGAACGAGGTGCTGGCCGTCATGGTGGGCGTGGTGCCGAAGGTCGTGGTCCGCACCACCTAGATCACCATGGTGGCTTCGGGGATGGGGCTTTATGGGGGCCGGGGTTTAACCCTAACTTCGGCCCCTTCCCGCCGCACTTCATGCCGGGGTGGGGTTGGCCCAATGTCGGCTTCGGCGGCCGTGGGCGGGGACGTGGCCCCCCAAGATCTGATTCTGTAGGCCGTCCTCACGCCCGGTCTTTTGGTGGTGGCCGCGGGCAGCACGGCGCCTCCGGGCTCTGGAGGTGGCGCCATTGCTGCTGGCGACGCACGCGCTCCCCACGTGACGGGAGGTGCTGTTGCTGGGAGGATGCCGCCCCAGGAGCCTAAAGCTTCGCTGCATGGGGGTCCTAAGGTGATGCCTATGCCGGTCACTTCATCGGCTGTTGAGCTAGGTGCCTCTTCTTCAGCCACACCTACAAATGTGCAAACCTCTGTTGAATTAGGGGGAAAGGTGGTCAAGAATTTATCTGATGCCGTTAATTCTTTCATAGCAAAAAAGGATGGGGGAGACAAGGTAGAAGGAGCAAATAAAAATCGAACCTGTTACAGGTGTGGGTGTAAAGGACATTTCATCCGTGAGTGCATTGCATTCTCTGTGAATTATGCAATAGTACGAAGCACGTGACTCATAGGTGTCCTTACAAAGATGAAGTGAAACCTATTGCAATGTCAGAAGGATACGCAATAGATGGGCTTGGTGCGTACTTTATTGACCATCCTCCGATACAACCCACCACCACTTGTTCACGGACCGCTCTTGTCTCTGTGAAAGACGGATCACTAACTGAGGTTGAACTAGTAGAGCACCTCAAATTTTTAGTACGTGATAACTATGAGTGGGAGGTGACTCTCTTCAAAGAGAATGTTTTTAAGGTAGTCTTCCCTAGTAGGACTGAGATGCTACGTTCCACATACTGGGTAGGCACAAAAATACCACAAGGACCTTCACTCAATTTTGAGGAGTATATTGAGGAGGAAGAATATTTTGGGCATTTGTTGCCCACAGTTTGGATGAAAGTTCTAAATCTTCCTACAGTTCTAAGGCAATTTAAAATTATTTGGGCGATAGGGTCTATGTTTGGTGTAACCCAGAGAGTAGATATGCCTGCAACGGAGGCCAATACGTTTGGCTATTTTTGTGTTGCGGCACTGGAACCGGAGTTAATTCCAACTACCATGGAAGTCATCATTGGTAACAGATTCTTCCAGCTAAAATTTGAGATAGAACCTTTTTTGCCAAACGCCAACATATCAAGGCTAAATCCTGATGGTTTTGGGGATAACGCGAATAATGAGAAGGATCAGCACAGGGATGAAAATATGCACGATGCTGCTGATCGGCATATTGACAAGTTGGGGGGTGGTTCAGCAGGGAATTCTTCAGCGGGACAAGGCAATGAAAAATCGGTTGGAATGGGAGATTAGCTGATGGATTACGATTGGGAGAATGATGATCTTCTAGGTGAAGATCAAGAGATGGATAAGCTGCAGGTCCAACAGACAAAGAGCTCCGGTTAGTGGGCCAATAACTCTATCGATTTGGTGAGCGAGTTGGAGACACACACGCAGAAAATTAAACCCAAAGTGTGGACGCCAGCCCTGCAGGGTCACCTGTTGTGGTTCCGGGATCACGCGCGCAGGTGGATGCAATGCATCCATCGGGGCGCCCCGCCGAGATCGAACCATGACATCGGCGCAGGGTGACCCACCCACCAAAGGCGGGTGTGTCGTGGCTTCCATGCCGCGAACTCCATTGGCGACACTCAAGATTTCGGAGTCAAACCAAACAGCGAGCAGGGTGATGCTCGCTGGAGACTCTAGAAGCGGGTCTCTGGCCGGGATGCTAGACACCATGGTCGCGGCGGGTATCTCGGCCTCAGGCCTTGCTGGAGCGCAGCAGGGATTTATTTTGGAGCTAGCGCAGGTGGCTGCTGGACAATCCATAGACTATGTGCTGCGTCGGAGCAAGCGTAGTGCAGCTGTTGCTGATGAGGACTCCCTCCAAAAGGCTTCGAGGGCTGCTGCAAAAAGGAATCTCGAGGGAAGCGGTATGTCCCCTACTTCCCTCCCTTCCTCCGTTTCTGTTATCAAGTGTAATTTGGCTTCGATTGGTTTTTCGTTGGGTGCCTCTTCGGGCTCGATTGATGCTGCAGTTGCCAGTATTAGAGGGATAGAAAAAACTAGAGCTAAACCGGTTCCCTAGTGCGACAATCCAGAAGGATCTGCTGGTCGCCTATGTGCCGAGCTAACTGAGGAACTGCTTGATGATTCAGATTCCCTTGGTGGAGAGCAGGTTGACGTACCCATTAGACTTGCTAAAGTGCATAAGAAAAGGGATACGTCCAATAGGAGCATAAAGGCCAAGAAGAAAATTAATTTTAAATGAAAGGAATTTTTTGGAACAACCATGGTCTGCGGGACCTGGCTAAACATATATTTCTTTTTTATGCTTCCTTAGAGCATAAGTTAGATTTTATTGCTTTCCAGGAGACAGGTAGACATAGCTTTTCGACTGAGTGTCTGGCTAATTTTTGTGCGGGTGCAGATTTTTCCTGGCACTAGAATCCACCTAGGGGTATGTCCGGTGGTATCTTACTAGGGGTAAATCTATAAACTATGTGGTTGATAGTTTTGAATTAGGAGATTTCTACATTAAGTTTAGAATTACAAATAGAAGTGATGGGTTCAAGTGGGCGCTTATGACTGTTTACGGGGCAGCTCAGGATGAATTCAAGGATGAGTTCCTTTCCGAATTGGTCCGGGCTTGTGGAGATAAAAGACTTCCTCTATTGGTTGGAGGGGACTTTAACATTATTCACAATGCATCAGAAAAAAATAATAACCAATTTCAGAGTCATTGGCCCAACCTCTTTAATGCAATAATAGATTCACTGAACTTAAGAGAGCTGGAGATGTCAGGTAGACAATTTACTTGGACTAACTACGCAGAGATTCCAACCTATGAGAAACTAGACCGGATCTTAGTGAGTACGGAATGGGAGTTCAAGTTTCCTTTAGCTTCCGTGCAAGCTCTTTCCAGGGAAATTTCTGACCACACGCCATTGTTATTTTCATTGGGTCTTCAAAATCATAGAGGAAATACTAGACTTTTTAGGTTCGAGTTGTCTTGGCTTTTAAAAACAGACTTCTATGAGCGGGTTGCAACTATGTGGCAATCAGAGAATAGAGGTAACACTCCTTTACAGCGGTGGCAGAATAAAATTCAAAGAGTTAGGAGCTATCTCAAAGGGTGGGCTAAGAATATTGCCTCCCAGTCTAAAGCAAGAAAGGTTAAGGTTTTTTCAGATTAGATGCGTTAGATAGAAGGGCTGAAAGCTCAGTGCTCTCACCCGGGGAACAAGAAACTAGGTTAGCTTTAAAACAAGAGCTAAATAAGATCCTAAGCGAGGAAGAATTGTATTGGCTACAACGCTCTAAAGCAACTAAGTTGTTGCAAGGAGACGATAACACCAAGTTTTTCCAACTGCTAGCAAATGGTAGACATAGGAAAATGCAGATTTTTCAACTTGAACAAGAAGAAGGTTTGATTGTAGGTCATGATAACCTTAAGCAATATATAACACGCTATTATAAGAACCTTTTCGGTCCCCATGAAGATAATGAGATTTTCTTTAACGAGGACCAACATGAAGACATCTCTCAAGTGTCCGTGCAAGAGAATGAGTTTCTTATTGCACCGCTCACAGAGAAAGAAATTAAAGAAGATGTGTTTCAGATGGAACATAATAAGGCCCCGGGCCCGGATGGGTTCCCGGCTGAGTTCTATCAACTTTTTTGGGAGTTAATCAAAGAAGATCTAATCAGCTTATTTAATGCGTTTCATGACGGCAATTTGGACCTTCATTCCCTAAATTTTGGGTTGATCACTATTTTGCCCAAAAAAGCGGATGCTACATGCATTCAGCAGTACCGCCCTATTTGCTTGTTAAATGTGAATTTCAAAATCTTCACGAAGGTTCTGAATAACAGGCTTACTTTAGTAGTAAATAATTACCTATGCCAATCTCAATCCGCCTTTCTGCCAGGGCGTTTCATCCTAGATGGAGTGGTAACGTTACATGAGACCTTACACAAGATTCATAGGAGAAAAAGTAATGCAGTCATTCTTAAGCTAGATTTTGAAAAAGTATATGACAAGATCAAATGGCCTTTTCTCCAACAAGCCCTAAGATTCAAGGGATTCTCACCTAAGTGGTGTCATTGGATTTAACATGTGGTAGAAAAGGGGAGCATTGCAGTGAAATTCAATGTTGACATAGGTCATTATTTTCAAACCAAAAAGGGAGTTAGGCAGGGAGATCCTATATCCCCACTTCTTTTTAATTTGGCAATAGACCTCCTACCTATATTAATTCAAAGGGCTAAATCAGATAATCAATGTCGTGGAGTGGTCCCGCATCTAATAGAGGATGGTTTGTCTATCCTTCAGTATGCGAATGATACAATTCTCTTGTTAGATCATAACTTAGATGAGGCTAGAAATATTAAACTCTTGTTGTGTGATTTTGAGCAACTTTCCGGTCTAAAAATTAACTTCCACAAGAGTGATGTTTTCTGCTATGGGACTGCTTCAAATTTCCACCGAGAATATTCACAAATTTTTGGATGTGAGTTGGGTGACCTTCCATTCAAATATTTAGGCATTCCTATGCATCATAAACGACTTAGTAATGCAGATTGGAACCACATAGAGCAGCGGTTCCAAAAAAAAACTTAGTTGCTGGAAAAGTAAAATGTTATCTATAGGTGGGCGGCTTGTTTTAATCAACTCGGTCTTAAGTAGTCTTCCAATGTTTATGTTTTCCTTTTTGGAAGTCCCTAAGGGAGTTCTTGAGAGGTTAGATTATTATAGGTCCAGATTCTACTGGCAAAATGAGGGTCATAAGAAAAAGTACCAATTAACTAAATGGAGTATTTTGTGTACACCAAAAAACCAGGGAGGCATGGGAAATTTAAACCTGGACACTCAAAATAAATGTCTACTAAGCAAGTGGCTTTTCAGAATTTCTAATAGCGATGGTATTTGGCAAAATATTCTGAGAAGAAAATACTTACAGACCAAAACCCTTTCCCAGGTAGAAAGAAAGTCGGGCGACTCTCATTTTTGGTCCTGCATTCTAGGCGTCAAAAGGGAGTTTTTTCGCCTTGGAAAATTCCATCTCGGTGATGGCTCTACCATTAGGTTCTGGGAGGACCACTGGTTTGGAAATTATCCCCTCATGGATAAATTCCCTAATCTTTACAACTTGGTTAGAAGGAAGAATAGTACTGTAGCTTTTTTTTTTGGATCTAATCCTTTAAATGTCTCCTTCAGAAGAGCCTTAGTTGGCCAAAACTTAGTGTCTTGGTACCGGCTGTTAATAATACTCTCTAATGTGCATTTGTCAGACAATAACGATACATTCTCATGGGGGCTTCACCAAAGTGGGTTATTCTTTGTGAAATCCATGTATATAGCTCTCTCAACAGCCCAAGCTCTTCCCATCAACGTGAACATGTGGAAGATTAAAGTTCCACTTAAAATCAAAATTTTTATGTGGTATCTCTTTAAAGGTGTCACACTAACAAAGGATAACTTAGCCAGAAAAAATAGGAACGGGAGTACCAACTGTTCTTTCTGTGGTCTTAATGAGAGCATTCGTCATCTGTTTTTTTGAATGCAATATGGCTAAGTTCGTTTGGAGAATTTTGCACGCCACCTTTAACATTCATCCACCTGCTAACTTTCAACATTTGTTGTTTGACTGGTTAGGGGATACGGAGTCAAAACTTAAGAAACTAATTTGGTGTGGTGTGTCGGGCTTATGCTGGGCATTATGGCTTTGTCGCAATGATGTGGTGTTTGATAAGACACCAATCCCTTCTCCATTGCAGGTGATCTTCAGGGAACCCATTGGGTGAGATGGTGGTCCCTTCTGCACAACGAGGAGGATCGCCAGGTGTTGAAGATGGCATGTCGCTGGATTGAGTCTGTGGCCATGGAGGTGTTCGCCATCAATGGATGGCGCTTCTCGAATCGTCTTACCCTTTAGTTCAATTATAATGGTTAGCAACTTTGTATTTATCATACCTTGGCGTATGATCCAGACTTGTCATTTGTTACGCTTGTTGAACTTTTGCTACATGTATCCGTCGATGCAGAGGCTGGAACAATTTTAATATATTCCCTTTTCTAAAAAATGTTCATATCACAACCTTAGGTTCTAGAGACTTGTTACGGTGCTTGGGCGGTACCTGAGATACCTCCTCCTCAATTAATCTCAGCCATTGATACTTAATTTATTTATTATGATTTTAATTAATTACAGCCAGAGGTATATGGGTAATTGTACTTCTTCAATCTCCATAGACTCCTTCGACTCAATTTCTCCCTATTCGTCGTCCCCCCCCCCCCCCCCCGCCCCAACCATTCTCGCCCGCCCCTGCCTATCCATCCTCGCCCGCCCCCCGCCTATCCATCCTCACCGCTCCCGCCCAACCTCGCCGCCCTCCACCCGACCAGGCCACCGTCCTCCCATCCTCAGGTGATCCCCTGTTTGCGGTCCTATTGTCTTGCCTCTGCAACAGAAATATGGAGGAAGGAGGGCGAAGAGAGGAGTGCAGGCACGGTTTGGTGAGGTGGTGGTGTTGCCGATCGCTCTTCCTCCCACGAGCCATCGTGATGCTGCCGATTCTATGGTGTTCGTGAGGGGTGTTCAACTCGATCTGATCCGGACGATGGTTGCAGCATCGTTCCTCGTGGTCATGTGGAGGTGTGATGGACGCGGGGAGGGGGGGGGGGGGAGTCGGAGGACGTCGCCAGCGGGAGGGAAAGTCGGGCGGTCCTCGCCGGCACGTGTCGAGGTAGAGGAGGTCTGAAGTCACCGGGCGTGTCAAGGAAGGGGAGGTGTTCAGTAATGTGAAGTTACCAAATTGCCCTTTGTGTAATTAAAAAAATAAAATAATTTTTAGTACCGGTCCACTATTTTTTGTATTAGTCCATAACTTAAAGTACCTCTCAGCAGGTACCTCCTTATTATCTACCCTTAGATCTAACTCAATGAACGGTTAATATTAATTCCAAACACCATAATAAATCTCTAGGTTATATTTTACATTTGTTTCATTACTGTCATTTGATATTGTATGTTCGTATGACAAACAAAGTAACCATACTATAAGCTTCATGATCAATATTGATGATTGGATCCCTGAGGTATGGATGTTTTAGTGATTAATGATAACTATGAAATTGTGGACTAATATCTACATGAGTGTTGTCTATATAGGTATCATCTTTAATCTCTACTATAAATATTATTGATGATGGTTGCTTTGGCGATTGATTACGATGACCACAACCATAGAGCTTGATGAGCTTGATGGAGTCCAAGGGTTGATGGAGATGGATTAAAGCTAAGGACAAACTATGGAGCAAGTGTTTGGAACACTTGTCTAGTTGTTAGGGCTTTGAGAACATAAGAAAAACTGGATTATCAAGGAGGTCTAGGTCATATCTCTTAGGTCATGCTAGTCGCTGATGTGTGTGGATGCTCAGTGAAATCACAGGCACTAGGTGACAGTGAAGAAGACAAGGAGCTGCTGAAAGAAGCCGGAAAACAAAGTCAAGCGAGGACAATGAGTTTCAGCTTCTGGACAGAGGGGTCTAGAGAGACCAGACTGTACAGTCATCAGAGGAGAAGACTCATCAGAGAAGACTTGTTGCGAGGAATCTGTCAGCACTGAAGTCCATAGAGATCGGACGGTCCGGTCTATAGACCAGACAGTCCGGTCTGTATGGAGATAAGCGGGACAGAGAGGAAGTAGAAATGTCACTCTCTGGAACCAGTAAAAGAAGAAGAGACCAGACGGTCCGGTCAATATGAAGTCAGTTGCGGACAGAGGAGACAACGGTTCTGGGAGCCGTTCCAGAAGTGACTGGACGGTCCGGTCAGGCAGTGACCGGACTGTCCGGTTAGCACGTCTAGGAAGCTGATTTCGTGGAGTAATAACTAGTTTGTGGTTAGAAGCCTATATAACTTCGTTACTAGGGTCTTGAAGACCTCTCTTAACGAGTGGAATTGCTGGAGCATTTGTAGGGAGGCAAGAGGAAAAGAGAGGAGCACTAGGAGGAGATATCTGATATCTTAAGAGTGCTAGTGAGAGTAACTTGAGCATATATCCACATCTAAGACTAGGGTGTCCTTGAGGGTGTGATCTAGGATATTACTCTTGGTCTATAGTGAGACCTAAACTGGTTAGGTGTCGGTGATCGAGCATATCATAATTGGTTACGAAAGTTGTCACATGTTTGTACATGGTTTGAGCCCGCCGTTGAAAGGGGCATCGCTAGTGAGCGTTCATGTCGGCTCACAGAGTCCGGCAAGTTCTCGAGGGATGGGAGCTTGTGCCTTGGTGGCAGCGGTGATGCAACCGTGCCTTCACTTCGGGAGTGATTGCGGGCTCGTGTGCGAGAATTCCACTTCGTGGTGGGAGGGACCGGCACTCCGGCGGGAGTGGCCTAATAAGGATTATGGGAAGGCGCCATCCTTTCGAAACCTCAGAAAAAAAAAATCATGATCATTCCTTGACCTCCTCTTTACTATTTCGTAATTATGTGCTCTAGTGAATAGGTTGAATTGTGACTTGCATAGGCTAGTGTGGTTACCTTCCGTATTTGCACTCATCATAAACACTAGCATGTGTAGGGTCTTGGCCCACTAGAATTGTTAGGTTGCAATGATTCCTAAAATTTTGTAGAGTAAATTGAAGTATTCGATTATCGTGGTTGGCTTATCGATTCACCCCCCCCCCTCTCTCGGTACGCCTTCGATCTTTATCCATATCATGACCGAGCTCATCTACAAGCTGCAAGGAGTTGCTACCATCGCAGTACCCACCCACAAGAAGTAGTGGCAATTCTCTTCCCTTTGTTGACTACCTCCACCTTAGTGCTATATCTCGAGTGGACACTCACTAATTGCTTACTTAACAGCGAATTTAACATGATACGTCCAATTGGTAAGTGGACGAACACTCAATACCTTCACCTTGTGCTATATCTCTGACCCAGCATAATTTTTTTTGAGTGATTATCTCGTGCAGTTCATAAGGGCAAGTTTGGTTGGTGCCCTCGCTGAGCGCTGCCCCTCAGGCACACGGATCGTAGCATCAGGTAGGGTTGAAAGCGGTGACAGAAATTTCTGATATATTGACAATCGTTTTGAAAAAACAAGAAATAGGAAAATGATTATGGGAAATATGAAAATAATAACAGAAATAGGAAAACCTTGGCAGAAATGAAAATGAAAACGATAGAGCCAATTTTCGATCGAATGGATGGTATACCGTATTCGTTCAAAAACTTTTGTGGAAAATATCGAATTTCCTATGGACTAACTTTTTGTTACCCAACCAACCATCACAACCGTAACAGGTATAGTGCTAAACTCCCTCTTGGAATTTTGGTTATTGTTGCATGTACCCTACACCACCTCTTTAAACATAAATTTTTCATATGTCATTTCACTCTAATTTATAGTGTCCACTATGTGGATATTTGATTTTTTTATTATGTTAGTTTTATGATAATAATTATTTTAATCATGTGAGATGAATGGTATGATTGTGTGATTATGTTGACGTGAGTACCTAGCATAATGTTATAGTCCGCAGTATTGATCATGATTATCGATTTTCGATCGATATCGACATATTTTTGTATCGATAATTTTATTTTTGATTTTCGACAACATCGTTATTGGTTTTAATTTTTATTTTTGACTAAAAAATATAGTTGAGAAATGGTAATGCTAATTTTAATCATTTTCGATCGTTTTCATCCCTAGTCTCAGGCATCCAAAATTAGAGGCCCTGAGCTCAATGCCTGACTCAGCCAGGTTTTTTAAGGAACCAACCAAACTAGCTTTAAGTGCCCGTTACACACGAAATTTTATTTGATGTTACAGATACTCCGCAAGAGAAGCCACAAACTCTCAAAGATATTCTACCTATGAAAATTCTATCCACAAATTTAAAAGATATTTATTTTTAATAAAATCAACATTCCAACACACCAAAAAAATCATAATAAAAAATCCTTTGAAATGAAAAATGTTATCAACTAGAAGGAGGTAGACATTCACTCAGAACTACAATTAAATATACAAAGTTTATCTTTATCCAACTCTGTATGAAATAATTATGATTCCTGAAACACTTACATGCAAACTTAGAGTTCTTAATACATATACTCATCGCGAAAATACACTAATTTGTTATTTCCCAAAAAGAAACACTCAGGCAAAGTATTTGCCGAGTATAACACTCGGCAAAGAACACTCTGTAAAATAAAAACTATTCGGCAAATAGCATTTTGTCGGATGTTTTTTGTCAGACACTCAGCAAACAGTTTTGTCGTATGTCAAAAAATACTCGGTAAAGTTTGGCACTCGATCAAATATAAATCAAAATAAATATTTATAAAATAGTAAAAAAAATGATGCAGGGAGGGCTTCATGCTGGCCACACCCGACCATCCCCGTCTCAAGTCGCAAGTTGTGTTATTATTCGCGCACTACGTGTTTGGTGAGAATCAAACCCACGACCTCTTCTTTTCAGGTAACCACCCTCCCACTATACCACACTCTCACTTGAGTCTATACTTCACTATCATTTCTTACATATTATACTGAACCGAGTGTAAATTACATGTTTGAAATCCTAAATGATTTCAAATTATAAAGTTGTCAACTACAAAGTTTTGACAACTTTTCAAGATCTATAACTTTTATCTTAGGTGTTTCATCATGAGACGTCATTTACTAAATTTGAATTTCAAATTTAAGAAATTCAAACTGAGTTTTTCGTTGATAATATGATTTCAATAAAATAGTTGTCAACTACAAAATTTCATAACTTTTCGAGATCTGCAACTTTTATTTTTACTGTTTTTCTTATCCAAGGTCATTTGAAAAATTCAAATATTCAAATTTGAAAATTTTCAATATATTTTTTGTTGACAAAATTAGATCAAATTTAAAAGTGTTCAACTAAAAAGTTGTATAACTTCTGAAGATCTACAACTTTATTTTGGTCATTTGTTCATTCGACATAGTGGTAGTAATATTGTTTATAAATCTTATATATCTCACTTATAGTTTAATGAAACTATGCGAGAGATATAGATTTTGTGAGCAATGTTACTGTTAATATGAATAAAGAAATGACCAAAATGAAAATTGTAGATTTTCAGAAGTTATATAACTTTGTAGTTGAAATTTGAATTAATTTATTGCTTTACAATATAATTTGAATTTTTCTTTTGCCGAGTGTTTTTTTTTTCATAACACTCGGCCAAGAGCTTGTATTTGTCGAGCGCAAAAGAAAAAAAACACTTGACAAATAAGCAAGTTTGTCGAGTGTTTTATGTGTAGCACTTGACAAACACTATTTTTGTCGAGTGTTCGGAAAAAAACTCGATAAAGAGCTTTTTGCCGATTACCCGACAAAATACACTGGGCAAACAACTACACACTCGTCAAACAACCAATTTCCAGTAATGATAATATCTCTTAGTTCTAGCCGCAAACCGAGATAACTAGAGAAGTGTCTCTTACAATTTATTGAATCATGAGAAATATTAGCTACTCACTTCGTTCTGAAATTGTTGTCATTAGGACAACTCTAGTGTCAAGCAATATATCTCATAGATGTTAATCATTTGTGTTTGTCTTTCATGGTGACAAAATTTAAGTTGGTGGAGACAATATATCTCACTGAAATTTGAAGAATCTATGTAAGCTACGGTTTACAAAGAAGCTATTATCTTGTGGTGTAATGACCAAAACAGCATATAATCTTTTTGCTGATGATCATAGGATCTTGAGGTTTGACAAAATGCATCATATCTATCGTTGACAAACATGTCCCTATTCTCCTTGCATGCTCCCTCGATCACATATACAAAACATAACCCAATGCATAGACCACACACACATAGGCTCGAGTCATTGCAGTGAATAACCTACATTCTTTCAGACTACCATCCACCCATGTTCCTCCACAAATGATGCATGGATGAGCCTTAATGATTGTCACATTATTAGATTTTTCAATCTGAAGAATAACACTAAAACTATGTATAAAATAGTTGTCTTGATTGTCTAGATTATATTTAAGTGTGAAAATAATCGTCTTTGTATACAAACAATCTATTCTCACACCACAGATATTACCAAGACATTGACTAGTAGATATATATGGAGAACCCCTTTCAATGTAATTTCAAAGGCGTCACATAAATTCAATATATCTTTAATTAACTTTTTTTACTCATAACTATTTGAAATTTCTGCTATGCTGATATATACCTGACTAGTAGTTTACAAAAAAGAAAAATCAAATTTAGGATAATGTAATTGTATAAGAAATTATGTACCATGCCAACAGATACAAAAGAAAAAAGAATGTGGATCAATACCAACATTTTTACAATTAAAAGGATACAAAATAAAAAATATTTTGGTGATCCAGAATGTCCACAAATTTATTTCTAATAAGATTAATAACTTGTATCCTACAAGCATATATACATAGGAGTTGCCATTGACGTAAATTTTGGACTAATGTCAATGGGTTCACCTTGAAAAATATAGTACTATTTTATTACATTCTTCTGAAATGTAGGAGTAACTAGTTCTTTTGAAAAACAAAAAAAAAAGATTGGGCATCTACGGTTATGTGGGTGTTTTATACGAGATTAGGGTTGGACCGGGAGCTCAAAATGGGTCATGTAGTTAGATAGCATCAAGCTCTTGGGTTGGACCATCACTAGAATTGGTGGCATTTTCAGTGGTGAATGGTCATGTGACACTACTACAATCGAGGCCTTTAATAACAGACAAAAAGACTCTGCAATATCTGATAAACAGTACGCTATTACTCTAAAGATATTGCTGGCTTCACTCAGCAATATCAACGCCAGCAATATTGATCATTGGTGTCTGATATTGTAGTTGAAACGGCAATATTGGACATGTTGACGTCATCATGTCGGGTATTGCTGCAAACCACAACAATATCGGCAACATGACGTCATCGCGATTTTAAAAAAATAAAATAAAAAATGCCATGTTCCCTCTAATCTGCTCCGGTGTCATATTAGAGACAATAGAAGCTTTGCAGCAAAAGAGAGAGAGAGAGAGAGATTAATCTTCATTATATCCCATGGTCAATGTGTAGTCATATAAAAATATCTATTTTGATCAATCAGGAAAATCAAAACAAAAAAATAGCATAAATCCATTCATATCAGGAAACAGTTTCCATGATTCAAAATTTACTAAATCAATGGTTTCCTAATGTCCTTCTTAACATTGATTTCTTCAACATCATCGAGGACCAAGTCCAGATACTGATCAAAGCCCTGCACATGTAGAAAATCAGTATAAGAAGACCACACTCTAGAAATACACAAATTGTAGTAAGTCGTAGTTGAGACTTTCAGTGAGCAAAAGTTACATGGCCATTATAAATCAACAACTCTCCGAAAAAAAAGAATAAACATGTGGTCAGAGCCTATCGGCCTAAGCATTAGGTAGCAACCTGCCTTATGCTTGAAACGAATTAAATGTTCTAATATTACTAACACAGAAAATGCAATCACAATGTGCCACACTCAGACATCAAAGATCCCTAACACAAGGTCCTTAATCCCCAATATAGGATCCAGTTTTAACATTTCTGATTGGCAGAAAGACTACTAATAAATTGGCAGCTAGATTTCATTGAAAATTAACATCAAAACTAACAAATCTGCAACACAATTTTCCACCTAAATATGTAGCAGTACTCCTTAATCCCCAATTTTCATCCAGAGCAGTAATCAGCATAGAGCAAAAACTGATAGACACAGATAGGGAGGGGGAGAGGGTACGAACACAATTGGGGGACAAGGAGAGAGACTGGCCCCGAGGAATAGGAGGGGCGCCGCCGGTGCCGGCCACTCGCCGCTGCCGTCGGATGGAAAGGAGGACATGCACCACTCGCTGCCACTGCCATCGGAAGGAGGACGAGCCAACCACCGCCGCTGCTCTAGCCCCTCCGCGCACAGGGTGACAATGCCACGCGCTACCATCAAGGGGCGTCGCCACCCTAGCCCAAGGCCCTCCCCACATGGGAGCTCAGGGCTGCCACCCTATCCTGAACCCCTCCCCGCATGGGAGCTTGGGGCTATCTCGCTATCGCGAACCCCTCCTCACATGGGAGTTTGACTCTGCCGCCTCGGCCGAGACCTGGCATGGGGCACCGATCGTCGCCACACGACCTCGTACAAGTCATCGGCCACAGCCATTGCACAACCACATGGGGCTACAAAGTCATGCGCCACCATGGGAGCTCGGGGCCGTCGATGTAGCCATTCGCCCGCATTGGACCTCCATGGCGCTCGGTCCTTGGGACCGAGCATCCACTGCCGACAGAAGAGGAAAGGAGGGAGGGAATGAAGTTTGGTTTCCCCAAATCCTAGTTAACTATCCAGTTTTACATGGCTAGGAGACCGGTGGGGTTGAGTGGGCCTGGGCCAGGTGGGCCATGTTGGCCGACATTCGGCCCACCAACAAGGCTAGTGGAATTTTTCATGGCACAAAAATTTAAAAGAAAAAAATGGCATATTTGCATGGAACCCTCAATAGAATTATATCAGCTGTTTATAATCGGAATCATCAATATCAGACGTGTTGACACCAGCCAATGAAATAATATTATATGGGACATTTGAATACATCAGCACCTGACAATATTGGTGTATAGCCTAAGCAGCAATATCAATGCCTTCCCTAATGTCATTGGTGCCCGATATTGATAGTTGCACTATAATAGCGATCTTAGCTGCTGACATCGGCGTCTGTGAACTGCAATAGTGTCTCTCATATTTTCCGCTATTGTAGTTAAAAACCGAAGTGATACTAAAGGCTTCTATTGTAGTAGTGTGACTTGAAGGGGGAGACGTGGGAGGCATTTGTAGTGCCATGTTGTTGTGAAACATCAAATGCTCACCACTGTAGTGGTTGTGACAAGTGTGATGACCAACTCCTTTTTTGTACTAGTGATAGTGCCTTGTCTTGAACTAATACGAAAACATATTTCTTTCGTATAATAGATACTAATATTATTTTTACTATTTTTTTCACTTCCTTTTTCTTTTTACTTGAATCTCCCTCTGTCTCAGCTTTCTTGTCACTGCCATAATATTTGTCGACCCCCAATTTTTTCTGATGTATAGAGGCTCGCTGAAGATGTAAAAGTAGGTCAATTAGGGTTTGATTCGGATGAAACTTGGAGTACACGATAGAATATAACTAAATTATAGATAGAGTTAGAACCGTGCCCAATCTCAAGGGCAGTTCCCGAACTATAAATATGTAAGCCTCCCCCACTCAGGAGGGCATTAGCTGATCACGAGTTAAACCCAAGAACTCGGAGAATCAGAGATCATCCACCATAATACAAGAAGAACTGAACATAGGGTTGTTATCCTTAAGGAGTCCCAAACCAGTATAAATCGTGCATCTTGTGAAATTGGTCTCACCGAAGATGTTCCCCCTTGATCTGATCTCAAATATCTACCGACCTCTTTTCGAGCATCAAAAGAGGCGCACGAGGAGGGGGTGGGGAGCACTGAGATCCGTATCATTTCCTTCAATGGCGTATGATCCCGACATGAAGTGCGCAGTGGGGTCCAGTTCCTGTTTGGCTCCTTGGTGTTCATCGCTGATGAAGAGGGTGATATCCAACGATAGAAGACAAAAGAAACGACAATCACCTTTGAGTTTTGGTTCGGGCTGTGAGGCGCCGCCAATGAGATCCAAGAGGCCACATGGTCCGTTATCAGATTAGCTGAAGTTCCAGCCAATCTGGAAGCTACCTCTATGTTGATGGCGTAGATCATCCACGACATCACCTCCAAAAAGAAGTTCCCTGGCCTCT
This sequence comes from Eleusine indica, assembly GCA_030378355.1. NCBI lineage: Eukaryota > Viridiplantae > Streptophyta > Magnoliopsida > Poales > Poaceae > Eleusine > Eleusine indica. Next base: position 58,031,792 of record CM059494.1, read on the forward strand.
GCCTCAGTCACTTAGAAGACGAGCATGATTACAGCTCTGTTGACGGTCACTAAGCTAAGTACCAAATCTGACAGTCAGATACCTACATAAAACTATAAAAGTAAACAACTAACATAGTGGTATGAGTTTATTAATAAGGAATTTCACAAGTGTTGGTGAATATTTGCTTGCAGGTGATTTACCCATATAAATTGAGGCAACATCCATGTCATCAAATGAGAAAGCATACTTTCGGCCAATCAGAGCGCAAGACAAGGATCCACGGACCCATAAATAGAGCAAACCAACATTCCACAGAGCCTCACGGGCATAACCAACAAAGGGACCCACCTATTTAGTGATCTAGAGAAAGTGGGCCCTCTTGTCCCCCCTGCTTCCACATGTCACTTGTTACCGCCTTTCTAAGGTCGGTTGGCCCGGTTAGGGTGGCAGTTACCGCCTCAAGAACCGTCTTTGGGCCCTATAAATGAAGGAGAGATGCTCCAATCTAACACACCTCAAGATTAGTCATAGAGCTTTATTTTCTTCAGGCGTGGCACTGCCTAAGTGCTTAAAAATAGGGAGAGAGTGAGGGGAAGTTCCGGAGGAGGACTGGGCTTGTCCACCTCTTCTCCATGCTTGTACCTGAATGGATACTTGTCATATTTAGTAAGTCTTCATGATTTATTTATTGGTGTTTATAATTCCTTTTTAAGTAAGTTGTATACTAGTTATTTTGCTCGCTCAACGCTCTATTTAGTTAGAGACCTTAGTCTTATATCATCGCACATGGAGATTAATGGAATGGTCGAAAGCATAGACGTGGTGTCTAGGCTATAGGTTATCTTTGTTTATTGAGATAATTCCTTTTGTGCCACTGAATGTTAGGAAAATCCATGATCTGTCCCTAAAAAACTTACGATCCCTTGCGTGCCACTGCTTCAATTTTCACACCCGTACATTCCACTGCCGTATCATCAGACTCCCGTTACAAAGGCAAGAGTTGTCAGTTTTTTAGGGATATGACTGTCTTGCCCCTGGTCAAGGTAAAGAAAACAGACGAGGGGTCACATCCCATTCAACACTTGCCTGCACCGCCGGCTCCAGGCCACCGAAACCCTAGCCCCCAAATTGCCACCACCAGACCCATGAGCCCAAGCCCCAAATCGCCACCACTGTACCCACAAATCCATCCCTAAATCGAGCCCTGCGCGACGAGGAATGGGGTAGGGAGGAAGTTGCACGACGAGGAAGGGGGTAGCGAGGAAGCTGCGCCCATGGAGCTCCGTCATTGGATCGTGCTTGTGGTGTTGCTGATCTGCATTCAAAGCAAAGAGAAGAAATGGGGACGCGGGGCAGTACGACCGGTCTGGCTAGAAGATGGGTGAGTCAATCTTCTCAATCTTCTCTTGCGTGTGTTTGGTAGGCATGGTCTGTTGTGCGTTTGAATCACACCCCTCGTGTATTGCTGAATTAATCTGTAGGATGGCCCCAGAAACAAGCTTCTTGTTGAAAATCAGACTGTTTGGTAACATTTTTAGTCCTAAATTCCAGGCCTATAGTTTCACAAAAGTAGTAGATTCAGACATCACAAAGTTCAAATATTTTCTTGATGATGTGCTAACGTCTCATCCATGTGGTCAGAATGAGGTAGTCCAACTTTATTACTACTGTGCACAGTCCAAGGCACATTTCTAAATCAAAATCGATCAAAATAAGCTATAAATGTTTAGAAAACATGCTGACAACAAAGTAATTCCCATGTCCATCGCACATAATGCTCCCACTCGTGATCCTGCGCCCATACCTGAGTGGAGTTCACCACAGAAGGAGAATTCACCATCCAGTGTGGGAGAGGATAATGCAGTGGTTGTATGAGAAGCTAGTCAACCAAGTGATGTAACTCAATTAACGGAGTGTGCTATGAAAAGAACAAAACCTTCCAGCAACTCTGTGCTTCTTGAAGACACATACTCAATCCTCACCCTAAAAATGAGCATGTTGGTGTTGATGAGGAGGGTATGTACAGTGAATCTGAAGCAATATCTGAATCTGAATCTGAATCTGATGACTCTAAATCTGAATCCAAATCTGAGGGCTCTGAATCTGAATTTGAATATGCATATGATGACTGCTCATCTGATGAGGAGGACAGGAGGTAAAGGACCTTGTGCCTCCTAACATGCCTGAATTTGTGTATGACAAAGATGATCCACCAATGGAAGTAGGAACAATTTATCCAAACATTAATGCTCTTAGGTTGGTTGTAACTCAACATGCAATCAAACATGAGTTTGAGTATAACATTGAGAAGAGTGAACTAGGGAGGTTTAGGGTGCATTGCACTGCCAAAAAGGATGGGTCTAGCTGAAGGATACATGCTTCCAAAATGGGCGACAATGTTTCTTTTGGTGTCATGGATTCAGAAACAAATGACAATTGGGCCTGGTTCATACAAAGGCTGAGAGATGCAATAGGTTGTCTAGAAGGTTTAGCTATTTGCACAGATGCAATGCAGGTCAACCAATCATGTCTGGAGTGAAGGAAGCATTTCCGATAGTTGAGCATAGAGAATGCATGTTTCACTTGGTAAATAACTTCAAAAAAGGGTATCTTGGTAAAGTTTTTGATGACAATCTGTGGCATGCTGCCTATGCATGGCAACCACATTTTTTTTATAAGATGCAATGCAATGGCTGAAGAAGAATCACAACAAGCTTTGGTCCAGAAGTCAGTTATCTACTCTAACAAAGGTCAACTATGTCACCAATAATCTGGCTAAAAGCTTTAATAATTGGATCAAGGGTCATAAGGGGTCAAATTTGGATGACTTACTGGATATAATATAGAGGAAGTTGATGGTCAAGTGGGAAAATAGAAGGGGAATAACAAACAAACTCCAGTGAAAGATTTTGCCACATATTGTGAAGAAATTGAAGTAGCAGAGTAGGAACTTGGACATCGAGGTTACAAAAAGTTCAGATGATATATCAGAAGTGGTGGCAAAGGGTGGAACTGGTTACAGGTTCTCTATGAACTTAGCTGCAAGAACATATTCTTGCATGGAGTGGCAGGTTTCTGGTAAACCTTGTACCCATGCTATAGCCACCATCACTTCATTCAGGAATGAGAAGATTGAGGACTATGTAGATATGTACTACTCCATTGAGAAGTTCAGAGCTTCTTATGAAGGAGTCATTCCTGCCATCCCAGACAAGTCTCAGTGGCCAAAGTCAACTCATGGCTTCTTCCTGTATCCCCCTCTATTAAGTCTACAACTGGTAGGAGGAAGACACAGAGATACAAGTCTTGCACTGAGGGTGGAAACACTTCTGGTAGAAAAGGGAAGCACCAGTGTCCTATCTATAAGAATTATGGTCATCACTGGCATAATTGCAAAGATGGTGATCCTGCAGACATTGCAGCTATGCTTGCAGAGAGGTACAGATTTTCATACTAATCTAACTTTCTACGCACAAGCTTCTTGTTCTGCTATTCAAGTAAACTAATCTTTCATTTTATGCAAGGGTCCACCTAAGAAGAGAAAGAAAAAGGAAATTGAAGCTGCAAGTGAGACAAGCATTGTACCTGCAGTTCTCACAACAATGGTATTCCCATCACCACCAACTTCTCCAGTCAAGAAAAGAAGAACTGCATCTGTGAGGTAAACATAAATATTGTTGCTACATCAATGCCACCTTTCTTCAGTTTTATGATGCCAATGTTTTTGCAGGCCCAAAGGTTCAGCCACAGGATCTAACCAGCTAGAGCTTCTTCTACTTAATGCACCGGATGTAGTTCAAACACCAATAAAGAAGAGAGTTGTGTGAAAGAAGGCGTACAAGGAGAAGGTTGGCAAGGAGAAGGCAAGCAAGGAGAAGAAGGCGGGCAAGAAGAGCAAGAACAAGTCAGTGGGAAAGAAGCAAGCAACTGCACCCGGCAGTCCTGCCGTCGGTACTAGAAGCAAAGTTAAGCTGTGATGTGGCGATGAAAATGGATGTCTATATTTTGTATATGACCGGTAGTACTGAAACATGGTCATGTATTTTGGATTGTAATAGCAGTACTTGATGTGCGTGGTGTATGACCAAAACTCTATATTAAGGTCATTTCTTTAGGATCCTACTAATGGTACTCTCTAAATATTGCTCTGTTGCTAGATATCTGAACCAGTTCATGAATCGATGCTATATTGCTATGTTGAAACTGAATATTGATTGTTCCCTTATATTCAGTGATTATCTACTTCATTATTATGGCATACATACATTGATGGCATGTGGCAGGTTAACTAGAGAGAGAGACGACCAGAGAGAAAGAGAGACATAATTCGATCCAAAACAGTCTCCATGAGTGGCACGTGAGGGAAATGAAATATTCAGCTATTGCTTTGAACCCATGCGCAATATGGTCTTTTCCACCTCCCCATAACAGACATTACATGGCACAGTGACGGAAGTGGCACGTGCGGGTGTGAAATTGAAGCAGTGCCACACAAGGGATCGTAAGTTTTTCAGGGACAGATCGAGGATTTTCCTAACATTCAATGGCACAGAAGGAATTATCTCTTGTTTATTGTGTAGTCCATAGATTGCAAGAAGTAGACAGTAGGTGGTGACAACCCTATCTGTCCTTTGAAATTCTCCATATTCGGCTACGCAGTAGGCTCTTGGCGGGAATCGCCTGTGGATGCAGGAGCAATTCGATGCCTAATGCAAGCAACCTAGTAGTACTCTTATCTTATTAGGGCCAAATACCTGTTAGGGATCCTCTCTACCCAAAGCCATATTTATCTTGGTGCCATTGGAGGAGCAAGAATAGATGATTAGGCACACATGTTCCCTATGGATTCGATACATTGGAATACAAGTGGATGAAAGCTACTTTGATATCCATACGCTTGTGGATTTATTCTATTATCATTAAAATACCCAACATGCTCTAATGAGGAATTTGGCTCAAGCTACTTCGGCTCTAGCGTCTTCGGATCCGAAGATGATGATCGAGACTCTACCGATAAATTTCCTGAGATACCATGGGTAGGAAGGTGGGAAGACATCCCCAAAGAACGGCAGGTAAAAATGGCAGGGAGGTCTTGACATTCATCTATGCACCACGTTTGGCAGCGCGTGGATAGTTGACTCAGAAGCTTATGATGCATAGGCTGATTATGAGTTAAACCCAAAAAATCGGCGAATCCGGGATCATCCACCATAATACAAGAAGAATTGGACATAGATTGTTATCCTTCGGGAGGCCCAAACCAGTATAAATCATGCGTTTTGGGAGCTGGTCTCGCTGAAGTTGTTCCCCCTTGATCCGATCTCAAATATCTGCCTATCTCTTTTCTAGCGTTTACAGTATTAACTGAAAAATCACGTGTCTTTATATTTAAAAGCATTTCATATCTCTCCCTTTATTACCAACCTTTGTACAAAAAGGAGTGTCCTTCGCTTTGAACTCTAATGAACTGCTATACCTGGATATTACTAGGGTTTCAAAACTTTCAAGCCATGCCTCATCAGAGTTTTGAGTGTGAAATAAGGAAGAGAAAGAGAAAAGATTATGCACGTACCTACCAGGCCACCTCTCCCCCAAATGTTCTCCTCTGCTTCAAGTTTCATCTAGGTGTACGCGTTCAAAGGTTTTGGCACCAACATTAGCATAAAGTACTATTAACTAATAAAGATCGACACGGTCAGGCTCAAGCCTTAAGAACACAAAGAATATGACTGATCTTAATGCTGCTTTCATGGCCTACGTGCCACCCACACACTACTATTCTTGATGCTGTATTTCGCTGTCAGCGTGCTGTTTCATCTCCAGTCGTTCGTTCACATTAGTGATTCGTAAGCAATGAGTTACCGACATCTCTACTCTTATTTTGTATACAGCCTGTAATTCCAGGGTTCCAAATTTTTATAAGCTGATGACAACAAAATCATTAATCATGATCATACAACACAGAAAAATATATTAAACTATTCTCAGATCAACACCAAATATAAGTAAAGTGCACACATCTGTGTTGAGCTCGAATGCATTTATTGAAACGGCCCAGACGAACACACCAGGTGCCCTCGTAACAAGTACTTCCTCCATCTCAAAATAATTGATACTTTAGATATCTCCATTTTTCATAACAGAATTGTAATTTTCACTTCTCGATGCAACTTTCTGTATTCTCAATACATCTCTATCTCTATCTCTCTCGTTCTCGTTTTCTGTGCACCTAATTTTTTTCTCTCTTCTTAATTCCCGTGCCCACACCTAAAACGTTAATTAAAATGGGACGGAGAGACTAGTAGCTATAGCAGTTTGGTTTCTTTTGTTAAGAAAAGGGGAATTTTATTCTGACCTTAGTAACATGAGTTACATATAGTCATTACAAATTAACCGGACCCAAAAACCAAAAATTGGGCAAGAAAATCCAAAGAAAACAGAAAAGGAACAACCGCTCCCCTGTTAATGAATGCAAAAAAAAAAAAACACTCCATCACCGTTGGCCACCAAAATCCTCAATTTTCAAAAAAGTATTGTACACAACGATGGCTCCAATGAGAAAGCGGCACTACCATGACACCTCCATGGCTTGATCAAAAGACCAAAGGTTCGCACCCTGTAGTATGATCTATATAAACATTACACCAACAATAACCATGCCTCTAAGGAGGAGTTGACTCCAACATTGTTCGATCAATTTTGATAGACCTAAATTTTAACCAACGATGATATCATTTACATCTCCACCACAAAGTGTAGCACCAACCATCTTTTCATAGACCATGTATATGGCATAACTCGGATTTTGAGATCCATGTTAGAGTTAAAATTTATAAGATAAAAATTACATGTCTTAAATTTTTACCTTTAGCAAATAAAAAGAAAATGGCTCTTAAACAATTTATAGCTTTAACTCCATAGATTTCTAGAGCTACATATGAGCTGCTCCAAGAACTCCATGTATTTTCTAGAGCTGGTGTTGTGACAAACAATGATTTAGATTACGTATTGATCAACTCCACACAACTAAAGGCCAATTTTGTTTCCAAACTCTGACTTACCATCTTATGCGCAAGGAAAGCATATATTTATACAGATGAGGCAAGTAAACCTCTTACCCAGGCCGGGACTTTTAGCAACGAAAAAGCAGACCAAATGGTCTGATGAATAATACACCACCTAATCATGAAATGATTAGCTATCATAGTTTGCTAGTTAAACTGAGTTAGGGGTCTAAGAGCATCTCCAAAAGCTCCTAAAAAATAAACCCCAAAAAAGTGTTTTAAGTAGCAGCTCAAAAATTATTGGGGATAAATTTTCTTGTCTTCTCCAATAATTCTTCCTAAAAATGGATCAAGAAAATTTTTTATTGAGACACGTCAGCATCTGGGCCACAATGACATTAATTATCTTGGAAATACAAGAATTAGGCCTCAACTTTTTTCTTGTTTCTAGCTACAAATAAGATAAATTTTTGGAGAATAAATCTGTGAGTTGTTTTAGAGAGGTGTTGGAGATCATTTTTTAGATTAAATTCTATTAATTTGATTTAAGGGAAGTTTATGGGGCTCTTTTGGAGATGCTCTTGACCACATCTTCTAGCAATCTCTAGTTCAATTTCTCTTTTTTATTTTTTACTTTCTTGGTGTTTCCATCCATTCTATAACTATTAACCTATCTGTCTTTTTTTTATCACCTATCAACCTATCTGTCAATGTAATGCAAACAAGTGCATCTGGTGAATCATTCCAAAATTTGGGCAATGTTGCTATCCGTTCAATAGATGGAAGGTAGGTACATATACGTACCATCTATATATATACTCCTCTATATTGGTATCATGAAAATGAAATAAACTATCAACTATTTCTAGCTACATTTTTTTTCGACCTAGGAACATTCCCAACCCCACCTGGCTGGCGGGGGTCACAATACAGCAATACAGATAACATCCAAGTTTCAGGTTCAACACCCCTATCCTTTCATCTGAACTCAGAATGAAAGGATAGGGGTCAAAAAAAAAGAGAGAAATCTACCCTATTACAAGGTCACAACGATCTGACAACACAACTGTTCAAAAGGACTTTCCCAAAATCTCGGCGACTAAGCCTATCCATTCAATCTCTCGCTTCTTGATTGTCATGAGGCACCTCCTCCTCAACCGTTGCTTGTTCTATATTGTTTGGCTCAGTGATCATCAGTCTCGTCGCAACTCTTCGTTGTCTTCCATTACCTGAAGAGCGGCTTTGAGCATTGGTTCTGCCCCTGCGACAATCACCTCTTGCATTTCACCTGGATAAAGACCTGCCCAATACTTCATAAATGAGCATGCGGAAAACATAATCTCACATGAGTGCTTGATAAGTTTCTTATCAAAGCAAACTTTGTTCCTAGCTTTCCAAGTTGCCTAGCACACAACAGCTAAACCGAACATATGACATTCTCCTCCACCAGGTAGAGCTTATTTCTAGCTACAGTTGTCTGTGCAACTAATATTAAATGGTTATCTAGATAAAGGCATGCTTACATCACTGCAAGGGTAGAATCATTGTAAATGTATGTTAATATGGAAATGTATAATTACAAACCTTAGTTTCAATAACACATCACTACAAAATGTATAATTACAACATTAATTTCAATTAGATCCTTGTTCCAGATGTGGCCATTTGATAGTTGTTGGACTTGGATTTCACTCTTAGTAATGCTTAATCCATCTCTACTTAAATGCCGCAAAAGCACACTAGTTTTGCATTTAAATTTGATCAACATATGTAAAATTTGATACAACTTGATTCTATTTTTAATTTAACTGTTATGAGTGAAGTACAAAAGATAATTAAAGGAAAATTTGTCTTTTGAGGGACCACACAAACAATCAAGTAGTATTTGTATTCCAGTTTGGGATGCAGGGAGTACTGTCCGTCTAGAAAACTAACTGAAATTGAAAATGACACATGTAGCTTAGGACCTAATTGGATCTGTTTTAGTTTTTTAAGAAACCAGTACCTTGATATGGTTTCTAGAAACTGGTTGCTAAATAAAAATTAGATGGGTGTTTGGATCCTTGTTTTTATAATCTATAAACCAACTTTTGGATAGTTAATGAATTTGAATGGACAAAAACTAGGATTAGCTTGGTTAGACCAGATTATCAGTTTGTTTAAAAAAAATGATCTGGTTTATACAAACTAACATAAAACCTGACATGTTTGGAGTTCATGCATTTTCTAAAAACCAGTTTCTTAAAATTTTGTGGCCCAGCTAGCCATTAAGTTGCCACCATCTCAGAAATTCTCTGCGATGTATAATCGAATTTTTGTAATTATATTTCAAAACCCACCAGCTTAAACACTAATATACATTTCATTGCAACTAATTGCATTATCTACGTAGCGCACTCTAGTTAAACAAAATCACTAATCCACAATTGCCAGCTCCAAACAAAAAACTGTATTGGTGTGCTTTTTGGGGCACCCAGTTCATGATTAGGTTTTCTTCCCAAACTACTAGTTGTAGTTGGTTATACATGTATTTCATCAAAAGCTAACTAGGAAACACATAAACATGGCCAGGTTTGATTTTAAGGGCTTATTGCATTGGCAATGCAGAGCATAACTGTTATCTTATTTTAGTCTTGGCCTCTTTGTTGGATGGCCAACTTTTATTAAATTAAAAGATGAAAGAACGTATATATATGTTTCATTAAATTCGGTGGCTTCTGGTCAAGAATTTATCTGCAAGTGCATAGTGCATTACGATCCTTGTTATGCATATTATTATTATTAAATCCCAAGGTCAGAGACAAGCCTGATGGCTTCATGTGCTCTCTGCTTGGGTGGGTGGGGGGCTGGGGGGGGGGGGGGGGGGGGGGGGGTTGCTCAGGACCACATTGCCTGCCTACCACACCAGGCTTCTCTTTCAATAAAATATAAATCCAAAATCCCACTGAATTAGATGTCACAATCCATAGCCCACCCATGTCTCTGGTACATCTCTTCTAGCTTAGCCCGTACCAAGCAATTGTACATTCGTTCTAGCTAGAAAAGCATACTCTGCCTCCCTCCCTCTTCAAACTCCAATCTCCCTTTCGTCGCATTAGATCTCACAAGAGCCAAAAGACAATGCTGGACAAGGAAGACAGGACGAGGATGCTTCCCAAGAGCTCAGGCCAGAAGACGCTACGGGCCGCCATGCAGGAGGAGAGGGCGACCTTGGCCAGTCGCCTGCTCTACTCCCCGGATGCCTCCGTCTCCAATCCCTCCTTCCGCGTCTACTACGGTGTAGCCTCCGCCGGCTCCGTGCCTTTCTTGTGGGAATCGGCGCCGGGCACGCCCAAGAACACCATCTCCGACACCAAACTCCCGCCGCTCACGCCGCCGCCATCCTTCTACAACAACAACAAGGCCACCAAGACAAAGTTCGTCAAGTCCCAGTCTTCAAAGAAGCTGCTGTCCTCTTCCAAGCCGGCCAGCTTCGTGCAAAGCATCATCCCCAAGCAGCTTCGTAGGAGTCACACAATGCCCGCCAGGTCAGCGTCATCATCGGTGCCGCCACCGTCAAAGGACAGGGTACAGTGCAACCGGAGGAACAGGTTGCTGGCGAGCCCACGGTCATCGTTCTCATCAACATCAAGGGGCGACGACGAGGAAGAAGGCGGCGGGGAGTCATCGCCGACGTCGACGCTGTGCTTCCGGGCCCGGCACTCTAGCAGTGGCGCAGGGAGGATGCACGGGCTGCTCGCATCCGTCATGAGAGGGTAAGGTACTGCTGCATGCTAAGCTGGGTTTGCATTTTGTCCTTGGGTATTGTACTACAGTGTCATCGTCTAAACTTATTACCGTGAGGACAGTGGAAGAGAGGGGTGAGGTCTGTAACGATCGATATGGATACAAACAATATAGTGGTGTTTGTAGTAGGATTTACTCAAAACAGGTGGTGATTATTTGTTCATGGTGAAGCAAAATAACGTGTATGATAATGATTCGTTGGTGTTGTAGTATGAGCATGAGCTAGTTTGTCCACGGTTTCGCTATCGCCTTTAAGAAGTATTCTTTGTCGTCAAGATTGCAACACCACGTCTATTTTCCACCCTTAATTCTTGCTTTATACGATAAATTTATATTGTCACTCAATTGTAAAGCTGTTCACACCTGTCTGTTTCAAACTAATCAAAATTTTAGATTCATATTTCCGAAGAATCTAAAATTGACCTGAAGTTTATTTTTCGTTCCTCCAATATAAACTCCATTTTGTTTCAGTTTCTGTTCACATTGTTGGTTGTAAAAAGTTTGTTAAAAGTAGTGTCATCGGGAGATGTTTCTTAGACATTACTTAGGGGGGATTTCACCACTGTACTCAGTGTACTGTACTCCGATAAATTATCACTTTAGGACGCCGTACATCATCTAAGTTTGACAAATGTGCCTAAGGTGCTCACAGCTAAGTGAGCTGTGCCAAAACATACATCAAATTGTAGAGCATAATAATGTACTATTAGTATGTGATTACTATAGTACACCGTACATCATCTCTGATCGCTATATTTATTTCACATGGAGATGCTACTGCTAAATCTGGCTTTCTGCGCATGTTCTTTAAGTTAGCTGCAACCTGCAGCAACTTCGAATTGAAGCACTTCAGCTTTCTGGTATGGATTTTATTAGCTCCTAGACTGGTGTGGGAAACAAATCTCTTCAAGAGGAAAACAAAAGGTTACATGGAATAGAAAATAAGTCCGGGACAGCCAAACACAATGGAGATGCAGGAGTACATTTTAGACCACAGTAATAAAGTTCTTTGTTTCCTATTAAACGCTGCATTATATATAAATATCCCCATATGTTCAAGAGAATCGTTGCCAGGACTTTCCTAATGCGTTGTGACATTAAGCACAGTATTTGTCTATGTTTCGTGTGGTGCCTCAACCACGACCACTTGCACGCGGAGAGCTTCTAGGATCTGCTTGTAAAGTAAGAAAACAAAAGGAAATTATAAAGAAAGAAGAATTGTTCAATTCTTGGGAACATTATTAAAACTGCAGTTTCATTCCGAGCGGCTCCTAGTTTATTTGGTGGAATCTCACTCTTCATGTGCCCTCAACATCAAGGTTACCACATGGCACATGTGGGCTGTAATGATATGTGAGAGAGAAAGGAGATCGAGGATGATCGGCACTGCTACAATTTCATGTTTTCGACTGAATGATATGGATCAAGATTCAAGAGTCAGGGCTCAGACGCGGCTCAATTTAATAGCAGTGGCCACCACCTCTGCTCGCTCGCTGCTGTGCTCCTGATTGAGAGGGTGGCCTTGTCTGATCGGTAGCTGAAAACTTGTCCCCCGTTGACTCCACTGGGAACACTGATTATCATCACCTAGATGTCCTAACATTAGTAGTATCTCTATATAGAGAACCGTTCTGTTCTCTAACTTTTATGTTAATGTATCCGTGGTCCTGACTAATTTTGCAGAATATTGGTACAGTTTACCATCTGTTTGATTTTAACCTGTTTCGGGGACACTGAAGATTAGAACCTCAATGCATCCAGTAAACGTGCTCAGTGGTCATTCAAACCTGTCACCACCACCAGTATTTCCTCATTGGGATCCTTCGGTGACAAGTGAAAGGATTAGTTTGGCCTAAGCTCGGTTGCATCTCTTTTCTAAATCTATCTTAACACAAGCACGATCTTGAAAAAAGAAAACGTTTGGCAGCAGCATGCTGCAGTGCTGCTGTCTGAGCACACCGCGGTTGAAAGATAACGCAACAATCGAATGCAGCTACATGAGTAGGGTTCTCATTTCACCTTAGCTAGGGAACGATGAGATTGTAAAGCAAGCAACAAACATACTTTTTTCCTTGGCTATCTACATAGTCCACTATTCCTTTAAGGCTAGTCCTAATGGAGTTTTATTTTGTTATTTTCAAGAGTGTCATGTCATCAAAATTATTTTAAAATCATAAATAATAAAATCATCTCTACAATGCATAGTTTTCTTTTGATGTTTCTTTACATGTAATTCTATATTATATTATTGGTTGTGTCTATAATGAAATGAAACTCCTCTCCTTCAATGCTAGTTTCATTGTGTTCCATAGCTAGGAAATCATGTATATCCAGTTTTTTCCTCTCTCTTCATAACTCTATTGTCGTTTCATCCAATTTGCTGATGTGATATACTATTTAATGAAAATAAAACCCCCATTAGGAGTAGCCTAAGATGATGTTCTTGCTAGGACATGGATCAAATACGCTGACAATCTCTACACATAGCATTGATGGCTGCACTTTGGTGCGCTCATAGGCGTCGCAAAACAGCTCTGTTGTGCGTGGATGCTTTTTTCTAATTATAACTTATGAATAGAGTGAAATGCGACGCAGGTCCCTAAACTATTTAGTAACGGTCATATAGGTCCATAAACTCTCAAAGTGATCATCTAGGTCCCTAAACTATTCTCGAATGTTCATCTAGGTCCACAAACTTTTTAATGACTCTCTAGATCCATGATCTATTTATATTATGTCGATTAGATCCACAATATCCAACCGTACTCCATTCGCCACGCCGCCGCACAACCACTCTCCACGCGCGCCACCACCACCGCATAACCACTCTCCATGCGGGCACAGTTGAGTCTACACGATGATATCAGATAGCAGCAGGTGCGCTATGCTTGTCGTGGCCTCGCCTTCACATTCGACCTCGCTCTCCTTGTCATAGCCTCGTCTTTCCGTGACCGTTACTTATTACCCACGACGATGACCTGCCCTTTATCCGTGACGACAATCTTTCTTTCGTGCGTGATACCCTTCGCATGTGACACGCTGCTGTCGTCACCGCCTGATGGGCAGACAGGCATGCCCGTGATCGAGGGGCACGGGCTACGATACGGATAGTGAGGCTGCCGTGAATAGAGTGCTTCGGCTGCTAGCTGGCGTTGTCGTGTAGGCTGGATAGCGCACGAATAGAGCGACTTTGCAGCAGTTGGGATACACGTGAAGAGCGGCTGGACAGCAGTAGTGTGGACCTGATTGACATAAAATAAATAGATGATGGAGCTATGGGGTCATTATAAAGTTCGTGGACTTAGATGACCATCCAGAAATAGTTTAGGAATTTAGATAGTCAGTTTAAAAGTTTATGAATCTAAATGAGTATTCCTAAATAGTTTAGGTACCCACGGTGCACTTTACTCTTATGAATATTATCCTTGGCATGAAGGCTTTTTAATGGTTCCATCTAGCGGTGAGATTCTGGAGCTGACCAAGCTCTGGCAAATCATGTGCTATGATTATGAAATTATGTCGTCGATACTTCTACTGATTATATCCTATGTCCTGTACGAAATATCCCTGTTGTTATACGGAGAGGTCAAGTTGACCGGGAGTTTTAATTGCCACCGCTTAGTAGACTCCATTCCCGCGCATGTGGCCTTCAAATTGTTAAATCAGTTTTTTTAATATAATGATACATAGTTTTTCTACAAGAAAAAATTATTAAATCAGAATAACAGGTCTTCTCTTTGAAATAGGCACTTTCAGCATGCTCAAGCACTTTGCCTTCTTCATATTACATTGCATATCGTTAGCAAGTTTTTTGTGATAATGGTAACAAAGTTTCGGGCCTCTGCCTAGCGAGGCAATGACCTACCACTGGTTCTTCATCATTGCCAACTATTGTGGTCGTTGTCCCATCAACACAACTGGATCACATCTTTGCACCCTGTAATTCCTCATTTTCATTGATCTATATAACATCTATGTTGAAGTCTTCCTCTATTATTTCTATTGAAAATGCTCTCAGATACGCCCGCAAGTGGTAATTGGTGACACGGAATGCCACATATGTAGATTACGTTTGTAAATGAAGATTTAGACCTAGATTACACCAGAAGACAAGTTTAATAACGTGTTTCTGCAATCTACATGTTAATGAAAATTAATGAGACTGTGAGACAAGTTAATGGATGTGTATGTATTTGTGCAATTTGCAAGTTCATGAACCTGGGTAACATCATAAAACAAGTTTAAGGACTATTGGTATATTTACTATAAAAATAAATTATTTGAAATAGAACAAGTTGTGTAATGTGATGGTCAGCTTCATGATGAATCAAGTAGCATGATTATAATATTGTTAATTTAAAGAAATGGTTGCTATTGGATGTCAAAAACTGAACATATTTAACTTCAACCTAACAGGAAAGGTCAGTTGTAAGTAGTACTACTTACTATTCGGACGATAACCTTGTTGTCTGATACGGTGAAACGGCCTACATTTGCCATATAATTGAGTTTGACTTATGTTTCTGTAAGAAAACACTAGGCCAACTGCATACATTTTCAGAGTAAGAGAGCAATTCACGGTGCAGCAGTTTGGGCGCCCTTAGCAGTCGATGACCTTCCCCTTGGCGCCATCAGCCACCTCCATCTCCGACGTCCCTGGTTCCAGCTCGAGGAACTCCCTCTTGTACCTGTACCTCCTCGCCACCCACACGAAGATGGCCATGTTGAGCACCGAGAGCAGCAGCAGGAAGACGTAGTAGTAGTCGAGGTGCGAGTCGTTGAGGTTATCCCCGATCCAGCTCTTCTTCCTGGTGACCCGGTCGACGAGCGTGACGAGCAGGCTGTTGAGGAAGTTCCCCGCGCCGAGCCCGCTGGTGAAGAAGGTGGTGCCCATGCTCCGCATCCCGTCGGGCGACTGGTCGTAGAAGAACTCGAGGATGCCCACGGAGTTGAACACGTCCCCGACGCCCAGCAGCACGTACTGCGGCAGCATCCAGAACACGCTCATCGGGACCGTCTCGCCCTTTCCGTGGACCGAGCGCTCCTGGACCACGCGCATCCTCCTGACCTCCACGAGGTAGGCGCACGCCACGGCGGCCACCTGGAGCGCGCACCCGATGCCCAGGCGCTGGAGGAGCGTGATCCCCCGGGGGTTCTGGTTCCCCGCGCGCCGCCGCCGCATTAGCGGCACGAACACGCGGTCGTACACCGGGATCGAGAGGAGCATGGAGATGGTGATAGTGCTGCCCAGGGAGGCCGCCGGGATGTTGAGAGAACCGACGGACCGGTCCAGCGTGGTTCCCTGCTTCACGAACAGCGTGTTCACCTGCGCCCAGATGGTGCACGGCACCAGCGTGGTCAGCCACACCACGATCATACCAGCGATCAGCTTCACCTCCTCCACCTCCGTCACCGTGCACGCCTCGTCCTCCTCCGATGACGACTTTTTGAGCGCCGCCTTGTCCAGGAACCGGTAGTACGCCGGCGTGTGGTGCAGCCGCCGCTTCCCGGCCGCCTTGTACCACGACGCGTCGCGCTCGTGCAGCAGCGACAGCACCTCGTCGCCGACGGGCCGCAACGAGCGCCTCCGTTTCGCCAACGCGGCTCGGACCACCCGGCCCACGAGCCTCACCGGGCCGACGGCGGCTTCGACGCCCCGGCCCACGGGCTTGTGCCGGTACAGCGGCGTCCCGGCGTAGAAGAGGAGGAGCGAGAGCGCGAGGCCCGCGGTGGGGACGGCGTAGCCGACGCCCCAGCCCACGTTCTCCTGCACGTACACCAGCACCAGCACGGCCACGAGCCCGCCCGCGAAGGAGCTGAACATCCACCAGTTGAAGAAGGGCGCCTTGGCCTCGCGCTCCCGCGGCTCCAGGTCGTCGAACTGGTCCGCGCCGAACGTCGAGATGTTGGGCTTGGTGCCGCCCGCGCCGATCGCCATCGTGTACAGCGCCGCGTAGAAGAAGGCCACCTGGTGACGCGTCGCCGGGGAGCAGACGCCGGCTGAGGTGCACTGAGGGTGCAGGGGCTTCAAGGAGACGGCCAGCGTGATCAGGACCATACCCTGTTCATAACCACTTCCTCAGTACAGTTGTTGTCTCAGAAAATTTAAAATAAACTCCGACAAAAATTAGGAAAAAAAAATCACATGATTACAAAATATAACAATGTATCTTTCTGCCAAATTTCAAATTATTGCAAACTCTTCTGTACTTTGAGATAAAAATATTCAAAATATTCACTTTTTTTACTAAAGTGTAGTACAGACAAAAGCTGCAATTCCTTAGTCCAGAAGGCAAAATATAGAGTTATAGTGTCTCACATATAAAATTTTGTTTATTCAGTGTACCATAGACAAAAAGATCTATTTTCTAAGTATTCAAGGATTCATATACTACATATATATTTTTGTTTCAAAAGTTTTATTTATGCATATTTCATACATGTCTCTTACTTTCACTTCACAAATAAGGATTAATATTTTCCCTCAAAAAAAATAAGGTTTAATATTTCATTAACTGACTCCCGTTTTCTCTTCCATTCATCAGCACATTTCCGCAGCCGGTAAGAGGACTCGAGCCCCCTCCCCCCACGTATTACTTAGAAATCTTGGTAGGATGATAGGATTTTTATTGTTTAAACATCTTTTATATAAAAAAAAAGCAAAAACAAACAATAATGAATAAAACCTCCTATGGATTGACGATTATTGTGTTGTGGAACATCGTAAGCTTCAGAGGTTAAAGACCTGGGCTATACCAGGTACAATAGCTTAATTTGGCCCAACTCTCATAACTAATACTCCCTCTGTTTTTAAATTATTATCGCCATTAACCTTTTTATTTAATTTGACCTTTCATTTTATTTAAATAAATTTTAAAAAAATATCATATGTATTATCATAGGTTGTTTTATCATCAAAGAAAATTATAGTATAACATAAATTTTTTATATATTTAAAATGATATTTTAAATAAATTAAATGGTCAAAATTGACTAAAAAATCAATGACAACAACAATTTAAGAACGACGAAAATATTCAGTTAAAAGGAGTATTTTCTATAGGAACAGCCCCCTATATTTACCCAGCTATAGATAGCTTTAAGATTGTTGCAAGTCAGGAACAGGGTGAAACAGGCTACCACGTGTCGCTATATCATTGGTGCAGATGTGAGGTAGGAGAAAAAAAGTTGGGTTTCTAATCTTTCAACCCATTTTTCATTGTAACCATAACTCGTTTTTTTTAATCCGTTTGAACCATCGTATTGTTTAGATTTATGCTACAATATGAGATCCATTATGAATATTTAGTTAGAAAAATTATATTATATATATATTTTTTTTCTATCAACATTTCAAATATTCTGGTTCAACGTTTCATATGTACTTCATCAACATTTAAATGTGCTATGCCAATATTTTTTTACAAAATGTTGAAGCATGTTTAATGAAATGTTGAATGTCCTTTGCTGTGCTAGTTGAGTCGGGTTGGTTAGATTCAGTGGGTTGTTGGCCTGGTCTTATATGACGCCATGTATACGAGGTCCCGTTCAGAGAACACACGTAGTGCTAAAGAAAAAAAATGAAAGGGCGCAAATGTTCATCTGCCAAATGATCACGGTTTTTCGGACCATGAGTTCCTGCAATTCTCAAACCTCAACTAGTGGCAATCAATTAGGAAGTGCATGCTTATATATACATGCTCATATAAAGTTCAAATTTACTTTTGCAACTTCTGCGTTATCTATTTTCTTTCTATTATTGTGGGCCTCTGCACGTGTTCCTTGCCGATATGTTATGTACATATGGTGTGAACTGTGAACCCTTGATTGTGGATCGATCCTGACATCTGCGCAATTGGGGGGCGGTGGGACCGGCCATACGTGGCATCGGAACAGAATAACAGAACCAACAGTTCACTACATGACACCAACCTTGTCTGCACTATCGGAAGAGAGAAGGAGCGTGACATCGCCACTGCTCGGGCCGGGCCTCCCTGCTGAAAATCGGCTTGTTGCTTGCTGAAACTGAAAGCCTGGGCGTGCGTTCCTTCTCCTTTCCTCGTCACATCACGGTCTAAACGTGACGAACGGCTATCGCGGCCGAAACACTGGTTTCGCACGTCACGCTCGCGATATGTACGTACGGTTTTGGCTCAACGCTTCGGGCAGTCCACAGGTAGAGTGCCGAATGCGCCGGCTCGATCGGCACCTTTTTTTTTTTTTCTGTTCTGGTGGCTTCTACTTATCTACATCTGATATACGTGACAACGATGCCTAAAATGGGAAAGGACGATTTTTATTTCTCCTACTTGGTGTCTTGTATGGATCGTCATGCATGGTGCTCCTCATAAACATGCAGTTTCTCTGAACTGAAAACGGAGGATAAATTGCTTGCTTATTAGGATATTCTTATGTCCTAATTTGGATATATACTTACTCCCTCCGTTCTAAAATTGTTGTTGTCATTGACTTTTTTCGTTATCTTTGATCATTCGTTTTATTTAAAAAATTATAAAAATTATCATATATCTTTTTATGATTAATTCTATTACTAGAAAAAACTTAAAATATAATTAATAGTTTTATATATTTGAGATAATTTTTTGAATAAGACGAATGATCAAAGTTCACGAAAAAAATTAATGACGATAACAATTTTAGAACAGAGGGAGTATGTCATTTCGGTACCGGTAGGGAACTAACAATTCCAACTAGTAAACGCTTAACTAAGCACTTTGCGTTATGCATCGTGGTATCTTCTTCTATGTGCCGAATGCATGAGGAAGAAGCTAGAGCAGGGGATGCAGGGAAAGAAACGAAGGAAGGGGGACGGCTGCATGCTGACCGTGAGGTAGATGAGAGAGGAGATGGTGAATGTCCAGAATCGGCCTAGGTAGGCGTCGGCGATGTATGCACCGGCGATGGGCGTCATCCAGACGGCGCCCGTCCAGTTGTTCACGTTGCGCACCGAGGCCACCGTCTCCTCCCGGAGCTGCGTCGTCAGGTACACTACCAGGTTCGACGCCACGCCGTAGAACGCCATACGCTCGAACGCCTCGTACCCTGCACACATCACAGGTTCTATTTGCATTTCAACAAATTTAAGCTCACTCATCGGCTAGCTCAGCCATGGCACGAGCCCGTGACGCGAATGGAGACGACGCTGAACCGAGAGAAGAGGAAGAGTTCCAAAGTCCAAACCTACTAGGAAGGCGCAGGCCTTCCACCGTCCGGTGCGGGAGGCAACCGCCGGCCGGCCCCGGAGGTCGACGGAGCCGTCCTTGGTGAACACTTCTTGCTCCATGGGAGTCATCGGCGTCTCTGCTTAACGATGATTGATGATGATGAGCAAGTGCAAGTTGGCTGTCAATCTTGTGGTGTCGAGAGGGACTTGGCCCGCCGGATCAATGGAAAGAAGATGCAGACATATATATATATATATATATATATGAGTGCCAGTCGTGTGAACCAGCTGGGGTATGAGTGCCAGGACGAACTTGCAGATGGTTAATTCCGAATGTTCAGACTCTAGCATACCAGTGCAGCAATGCTGTATTATTGCCAAATCTGACCAGAACACTGGAGCAGATACATGAATGGATGAACAGTGCTCCTACCTTCTGCTGCTACCTTTGTAAGGCAGAGTACATACTCTGTTTCAGTTCCGCTCGTTACTTCACCCATTATACGTGCACCTGACTTCTCTCCAATTTCATAGTAACTAATGCTACAAAATGGTATAGGTTCCTGTCCCGTTCTACATGGGAGCGATATAAGACTAAACACTTTCAAAGCTCTCCTACTTATGCCTTTTGGTTTGGCTGGATCTTTTGGCTTTAGCTAAAAAACGTTCTTCGTATGGCTTTTGGTTTCTATCTGTTAAGTTTTTGCTATTAATTTTTTTTTCAAATAAATATCAATTTCTCAACACATCAAATCTAAAAAAAAAAGCACTGAGCGAACAACTGGGTTAGATGTTTTAGTTTATAGTTTCTGACCTGTCACCAAACTGACAGAAATTGCACATGTAAATACAATAACCATAATAGATCAAAGAAATATATTTTTCCTCTAAAGATCAATCCATGGAAATATATAAGCATTCGAATAAACGGTAATACCATTACCAACTGAGCATGTCATTTGAGGAAGCACTCAAAAAATGTAAACCTTCCTATATGTATGTAGATTATCATTATCTACATGTACCGGCAAAAAAAAAGAGGCAAGGCTTATGAACAAGCATAAGCATGTAGATGCACTTTTGGAAGTTGACTTCTGAGCTAGGCTTACTTGTAGTGGGCATGAACATGCGCATTATCTTTTGGCTGCCAATGGCCTAAGACTCTATTGTCCCCCATAATGTATCTTTTATTTGGTTCTAAATAAAACAACCCTATTTATTTTTTGCTGCAGTTTCCATACTCACTTCTATTTTAGATTTAATAAACACTCGTCGTTGTTCAAGTGTTCTTTTGTTATTTTTATGTGAAGTCTTTTTAAATACATCCCAAAGTGTGTAAAACAGCGTGAAAGAAGGATTAGTTTCTGTAGGGTTTTATTACTGGTTAGATAAGAGGCAAATCTATGTACCTTGAATTGCAAAAACATGATTTTTATGATTTGATAATTCTTAAAAAGAACATTCTTTCTTTGAATGTTCTTCTTAAGACAAATATTTGACTATTTGGCAGTGCACGGTACAGTATGGAGCAAAAGCATTCAATAAGTAGACCAAATCCATTGGAAGGGTTTGTCTTTCTAGACTCTAGAGAGACCATTAATTTCGAAAAATGGTAAAATGTATGATGAGTAGACTAATTTTTATTCTAAAATGGTTAGTTTATAAATGTACTATGATATAGGATTAGAGGAGGTTCATATAAGCACACTCACCCAGTATGATATATAGTATGATATACTAACTCTGTTTATCCGTTAGTAATCTGTGTTTCCAACCTTATTTTGAACTGGATTTATCTTCTTCACAAAATGCGTGCAAACACTCTAAATGATTTGAGTGTTAACGATCCTGAGAGTTCAATCTACTCCAGTATGTCTATAAAATTATTAGTCAAGTGGACCGTGCACGGGAGAGAGATCATTTACATAACAGTAACACAGTTATTTCCTTTTTGCATCATGCAACACATATAACCAAAATATATCTGTTATAAAAAACCCAAAAAATATATCGTTATTTGATAAATTTTATGCGAAAGAGATTGTTCATTCCATTAGAGCATCTTCAAAAGCTCCCCCAAAAATTGATTTTAAAAGAATATTTTTAGTAGCAGCCTAAAAATTATTAGAGAGAAGTTTTCTTGTTTCTTTCAAAAGTTCTTCTTAAAAATAGATCACGAAATTTTTTGACTGGGTCATGTCAGTATCTGGGACCACGACAACATTAATTCCCTTATAAATACAAGGATTAGAACCCCTAATTTTTCTCTCGTTTCTAACTATAAATGAGAAAAATTTAGGAAGAGAATAAATCTGTGAGTTATTTAGAGGAGCTGTTAAAAATAATTTTTTAGATTAAACCTTATTATTTGATTTAGGGAGAGTTTATAAGACTCTCTTGGAGATGTTCTTACTCCCAAAAACCAACAAATACCGCATCCCTTTGTCAAATATTGAACAACATTTGGCAAATGGAGTGAGTATATACCAAGATCATATATGTAATAAAAATGTGCATAAATACAAATACTATAAATAATTAATTGAGATGCCTATTATATTATGGATTTTTTGTGTCTAAGATAGCATGCTGGCTGACTTTGTCTCTTGGACACTATGAAAAACTGCTTTTGTCTCTAGGACATCACGTCAAAAAAAGAAATCATTTTAATGATAAAAGACCGAATTGGCCTTGTCTTATCTTCTTCATCCTCGCTAACAAACACCCAATGTGTCATGCTGCCGCCAGAAGCTCCTCAGACCTCGCGCCACTCCATGTAGCGCTGATGGAGACGGTTGCCTTCGTCATCGTGTTCGCGCTGGGGTTCGTGATGAGCTTGACGTCGACACAGGGGCACCCGATGGTGGTGTCCGAGTCGCGAAACGCGTCGAGCACGGAGGTGACTACGATGGGGTCATGGGAGCCGACAGAGTCGAGCATGGGGAAGTGGGAGCTGGGGCCATCGGAGAGATTGGGAAGGGCGATTTTGAGACTGTTGACTTCAAAGAAAATAAGCTAGGAGCATTTATGTCAGTGGCGGACCCAGAGTTTGTGAGATGGGCATTCAACAAGAAAGTAGCAAAAAAATTTCATTGACAAATTCCATAGTTGAGATTTTTTTTTCAAAAATTAAGATGAATTATGCATTTCAAACTTCATTTTCTTGTTTTTTGTACACAAAGTGGCTAGATTTTCATCTCAACCCAACTACACATGTATATACTTCATAGTTTTGATAAAATTTTGGACATTCAACTAAATGCCTTTGAATAACATGAGGTCCGCTCCTGATTTATGTCATTTAAAATATATTCTCTCTTCAAAGAAAATGATTAAACTAATGAAAGCAATGTCCTCCAGATAAAATTCCATTTTTCGTAATATCTAGAAGACAAAGTAAACCGGTGTGGTGTCAAATACATGTTTTTTAGGTGTACTGTAGATAAAAATCCCTTAAATTATTATTGGCTGGGAGAGAAATAGCCCTGCAGCTTTCTTTTGCCAATACCGTTTGGACGCATCAAGCAGCTAATAGCTATTGCAATCCACAATACTTCTTCGGGCGGCAGCCATCCTATGCTTCTTGTCGCCAATATAATTTGTGACAGTCTTGAGCAGTTGCTTCCACGGGGAGATGCCACGTCATCTTTTGTTCCAATAATTTATGCATAGTCATCACCGAGCCGGCGGCTGTTGCGCAAAAGGCCGAGACCAAAAAAAAAAAAATCAAATCAGAGACCTAATTATCTAATTATTTAAAGGACACTGAGAATGAGATTATACTAATCTCAGTCACATTTTTCAGTCATTGAATATGGATCCAACTGTCTAGATTTTCATTCTCTCTTTATCCAGAAAATATTCTGTTAAATAGCACAAAAAATTAATAAATATTATTATAGCTAGAAAAGAACAATATTCCAGATATCCATAGGATGTGAGGAACACTATGTAAGATTTTAATCACCTAAGAACCAGCTATAGTTACAAATTGTTATAGCTTCACAAAAAATATATTCCGTAATGTTTATTCATTTGTTTGTTTTGAAAATATGATTGAGAGATATACAAAATCTTACTCACGTGAGAACTACCAAATTTCTTACTGTAATGATTTTTTTTATTTGTTTGTGATGAAATAGATTTCCATTCCATTAAACCATAGGTGTTGCCGACTCACGGACCATCATTCCTTGACTGGTAAGTCCATTCTACAGCCCCTGACATTGATCACATATATGCAACTTGGTAGACTGCCGAGAACACTGAAGTTTATTTACAATAGGATTGACTTTTAGAACACTGAAGTTTGTTACAATTGTTTTATGTGATATATATAAATGAAACAACTATACATATTTATCAATGTAGCAGCTGGAATATTAAAATATATTGTATTTCAGTTTTTTTTAAAAAAAATAGGGAACGTGTTGATTTATTTATTTCTTTCTCGGTTGGGATGACTCGTTGCTGGACGCCTTTGGTCGGATGAAGTAATAGACTGCAATGATTGGAAGGCCGGTTGTTGGTGTTTCATGGGCCATACTGGACTATAGTCAGCTGCCAATCCACATCATGGCTTAATGCCAAGCTGGCCCGTCAAGCCACACTCACAGGCCGTGGCATGTTGTCCAAATGGAGGGACGCATCGGCAATTCTTCTCAAAAGACGAAAAATAGTCTAACCTCATATGACATCCATCTTAGAGGGACACATGGTATTAGCAGACGATGCAGGGGCATCGCAGGCGAAGCTGTGGCGATGAGTCCCACTTGCTGCAGCGCAATGCTGGCTGTGCCCCCCTGCTGCTGATGCTTGGAAAACAGTGAAAGAAGACTGCCAACAAAAGGGTCAGACTCGAAGGATTGAAGTTGGCTGGCTCGATCCCTCTTTCTCTTCGTGTCTCTTATTCTTTGTTCGTTTTGCTTGTATGAAATAGCCGGTTTCCTCTCGCCTGGTCAAGTTTCTGCAGTGGCAGCAACCCAACTGCAAAAAGTCGTTCTGTTTCAAAATAATTTTTTTGTCCAGTTTATGGTTTATGCAGCTTTATTTCTTTTTTTTGACAAAATTTAACTTGTCAAAATGAGAAAAACTTATAGGCATATTTGACATGGATTGCTGAAAACTAAACTCCTTAATGGAAATTGGATACAACGGCTATAGTACATGGCGATCAACATGTGAGAGAAGTTGTAGTTTTAGTTTCAATCAAAGCTAAGTACACATATTCTTTCCCATCTAATGAACATATGTTCTGAAAGAAAACACACTCAAGAAAAATCATATAACGATGACCCTTCAAGGGGGACATAAAAAGTAATGGAAACTACGATATACATTCCTGACAAGAAAATTCCAAATAATAGACAGAATCATTGGTCTTAATACTGTTATGTTTCAACATATGTTATTTAGCAGGACAGTTGTCCCCACTTATGCGATTTTATGTTTTTAGTGTTTTGTATTCCACCACCAATGTGTGAATCAGAGAAGGACATGTAGGTCACGCCATGTCAATTCACGGATTTCGAAACAAATAGCTATGCAGATAATTGAATTTGAAATAGCATTATATATATTGACATCACCACAAGATGTACTCCCTAACTAGCATGACATACAGGACACGAGAGTTCTTGCTTGAAGAGATAACAGAGCTTTCTCTCTTCATAAAAGATAAGGCAAATAGATAGCTTAAGCTTAGACTTTAGATGGAAACATTTGTGCTTCAAACACTATCTCCTCATCGGCACAAAAGTCGATCAAATGGCTGCTCTATATCTTGATTAGTTTCAAGGACAGTTCCTGATTGCTTGCACGACTGCTTGCTCCACTGCATATGCGTTGATTAGACCCTCATCGTCGGCCTGCAGTATTATAAACACAAAGATTGAATTAGTCCTAAACGTACATTGAAGCGTGTGCCTGTATATTCGTACGTTACCCAGATAGATTTTTCAGCGATAGGTATATAGAAAAGGTAAATCATTATACATGTAGTTTGGAAATAATTCTCACCTCTCCTCCTACGGCTTCAAGGCGAAATGAACCGGAGCAGGAAGCCCGAGCCTCAAGCACCGTCAGGCCTAGGTGATCAAATGCTTCAAGAATTGAAGCAAGTAGCCCTGGACTGCTGTTGTCCACAAACACATTGATGAGGAAGCCCGTCTCTAAGGCTTCAACACTCACCAGTGGAGAGTTATCGGCGTCTTCTGCAGATGCTATCTCTTGGTTCAGCCTGGCAATCTTCTGCCTCAGATCTTTGATGTATGTGGACGCGTCAGCAATTATCGACATGTTATTTCCCTGCTCGACACGTGTTATTGTATAAGTAAGTTTACAGTAAAATATGAAGCGTGCGTGAAAGATGATTGCAGGTTTCATCAAAACGTCACGAAGGAACTACAGACGGGGGCATATATATCGTTGATTGTTGGCCTTTGTATTGATCGATAGAGATTTTCATGATGTTTTCACCAATCAGTTTCCTTTATATTTAACTAATTTTAAGAACAACATGTACAGCAATTTAGAAACTAGGAAAAAACAGCTATGTTATCAGAAAATAACTAAAACTGTTGTAGCTACCAGATTAATAACGTTTCATTTAAGAAGAGGATGCATGCTTTTTACGCAAAAGGACTTTGCAAGTCTAGACGCGGAACAATCTTGATCAGACAAGAGGATGAAAATTATACCGCACGAGAATGAGTAACGCTGCGGAGAACCTGCAGCTTCTCATGGAGAATCGCTCTCTTCTGCTCCCTAGACACCATCGCCTTATCCCTGCTCATTCCCTCTCTCGCTGGCTCGCTATCCCCTTCAGCTCTCTGGTATTCTTTCTTTCTAACCCACACTTGTACTCCGGGTTGAATGAATCTCCTATGGCGGGGAGGGCTATTTAAAGGCGTTGCTCAACGCATGACCACCAAGACACACACATGGAAGACTGGAAGTGTCTGATAATCTGCCAAAGGGTATTGAATGACTACAATAAAAGTAGTATATGCTCTGTAAGATACAGCACTAAGAATAAATGTGGCCACATAATATTTTTTTGTTGCCATGAGCGAATCGATCCAGACATTTAGCACGAACATTAATTATCGTCAGGTAATGAAAACGACTACTAACTTTAATCTACAGTCCGGTCGTTCTCTCTCCATAACGCGGTTTGATTGTTAATCGCTCGTAACGGTTTAGCGTATGCAACGCATTATCCTTCATTTGTTAATAATAACTGATCATAGTTATTAAGTAGCACTTGCATAGAGAAGACTAGAACGGATTGATATGAGAAGAGAGAAGCGCCATTGTTGCACATCCATATCAGGCCAACTCGGAGAAATCGATCATGAGCAAGCAGAGGTCTGATGCTACAACCATATGGGTGTTCACGTCGAGTCGTGCTGGGAAAAGTACAAAGGAATGTACTTTTTCATCACATGACCCCTGACCGATTCGGGGGTCGTTACAAAGCACCAAATTCCATCCTTATTCTTTCCCCATAAACAAGAGGCTCTAACATTCTCCCTACCCGTTACACGACAACACGCCCGGGCGCATCGACACGCCAAGGACAGTGCGTAGGACAAGAGGGGGTGGGCGCCACCACACATCACCTGCTGCATTCAACCAGCTCCAACTTTCCAGCTCTTTGCATGCTGATGCTGATGCTGATTAACTTCCTTAATAGGAACACATAGTACGTTCTTACTGGTCATGAGTTTAAAGAGAGATAACTAGTGTTGGTTGGACTAGTCTGTACTGATCATGGGGACCTAGCTAGCTAGTATGCGGAAACTAACAACTAGCAGCTTAGGAAACGGCAGAGGTTATTATCGATCGGCTGGTTAGTTGTTTGTGTCTTAATTACTCAGTACTATTGTTATTCAGCTGTGGGCATCTGATGATGCATGACAGGTAGCTGCTGCAGAACAACACAGGCTCTCTGCTCTGGATACTACCAACAATGCGAGCTCTGCCACGAACAGATACAAAACAAGATACATACGTTGTCCAGCTGGTCACAGAGCCTGTTGCCACGCATGCGTACATCGGAGAGAGCATATATCTCATGCGGCCGGGCACATATATACAAGCCCGGGTTCACAAGCTCTCGCGTCTCGTGAGCCCTTGGCTTTGGCGCCTTCTTCCCACCCCTGCCGCTTGCTACAGGGCTCTCGTGATCATCCACCCCCAGCTCCGCTACGGCCGCAGCCACCTCCTCCTCCCAGCTCGTTGCTTTGCTGCTACCTCAACATCAACTCGCATCTGCCTCGATCGACTCCAATGGCGACCCGGCACGTCGAGCCATGCCCATGCACGAGAGACCTACACTACTATAGCTACCACTACCAGCCTCTGCCTCTGGCACGCTCGCTCGCCTGGGTTCACGTGCGTGTATGTATATGTTCACGACCGCGCGTGACGCTGCTTAATTGGTCCAGAGCTGCTCACGCGCGAACGTAAACTAACACTGCGCGCGTGACATGGCTGCTGCTGCTGCGTGCTGCGGCAGCGTCTTCCATCGCTGCCCGTGCCCGGCCTCGCGCGCGCGTCGCTGATCGGGTCAGCCATTCAGGGCACTGGTCCATTGTCGTTTGCACGAGATCACTGCAGCATGCATGCTATGGTCGTACGATCAGTTTAAGGATAATGTTTGTTCCGCACTGTTCTAAGGACTAATCGTATTCATCAATGAGCTTACTCGAATAAGACATTATATGTTATATCCATTTGCTTTATCAACTTTGGAGCTTGTGTTAATATCTCTTGTCGCCACTGCAACGGTCGTTGAGAGCTGCTTCGTTCAGACCGTGAAAACCAAATTTGCCACTGCAACCGTGTTGCAGTTGTAGCCACATTTCACTACGGGAAAATTAATCTTTGTCGTGTGCCTGAAACTTTACCGTGTGTTTTGTTTTGGACACACGGCAAAGATGTTATTTGTCATGTGCTAAATTAAAACACATGATAAAATCTTTGTCGTGTGTAAAAAAAGATTGGCACACGGCGCATACGACAAAGTTCATGTTTGCCGTGTGGTTTTTTTTTTATACACGGCAAACATTCTCTTTGTCGAGTGTTTTTTCCCTAACAATTTAAAACCGTAAATGAATTCAAATCAAAAAATTTTGAACTACAAAGTTATATAACTTTTGAAGACTTACAACTTTTATTTTGATCATTTATTAATTACTCAATGCAATCTAAAATATTATTCACAAAATCTAATAGTCTCATATAGTTTCATGAAATATTCGATAAGACATATAAGATTCGTGAACAATGTTATTACCACTTTATGAAATGAACAAATAACCAAAACAAAAATTATAGATCTTAATAAGTTATACAACTTTCTAGTTCAACACTTTTTTATTTGAAATAATTTAGTTAACAAAAAACATGTTAAAAAAATATATAAATAGGTATTTGCCGTGTGCCCCATATAAGACACACGACAAACATGGTGTTTGCCGTGTGCCATATATAAGGCACACGGCAAAGATGGTCAACAGGGACTAAGCTATCAACAGTGTTATCTCCATAACATGCATGGTCGGCGTGAATAATACAAATACTTGAAACGCAGTATGTCTATCGATCATTCCATAATATTTTGCATGTACTAACTCCATATTTCTCCTCTCTCTTTATTGGACCCCCAAGGACCCTAAGAAAGCTCCACAAAAAATTGATGCTAAAAAACTGTTTTTAGAAGTAGCCTAAAAATCATTAGGGATTTGTCTCAAAAAAAATTATTAGGGATATGTTTTTTTTTTGTCTCTTCTAATAGTTCTCTTTAAAAATAAATTAAGAAAGCTTTTGATTGAGCCACATCAGCATCTAGGGATCACAACAACATTAATTCTCTTGGAAATAACAAGAATTAGGACATCCAATATTATCTTTATTTCTAGCTACAAATGAGGTGAATTTAGGTGGAGAATAAATCTGTCAGTTATTTTGAGGAGCTCATGGAGCGTTTTCTGGATTGAAACCATACTAATTTAATTTAGCGAGAGTTTATAGCGCTCTCTTAGAGATTCTCTAAAAGCTCCGATATATGCATTGCCTATCCCAATTATCTTTTGGTTCATGATTCTTTCTCTCTCTCATAGTAGTGCAGTATATACACCACACCAATGATCCATCAATATTATTGGTGTTTTTCTTCAGTTTGAGAAAAAAGGTTTCCTACTTCTTGTATAGCCTATCACTTTTTCGCTTATAACGTCAGACTTTTCTTTTTTGTCAAAGTAAGTGACAACGTTATCATTTTCAATGTTCTTTCAGAATTTTCAATGTTCTCTGTCTGTAAATCCCGGGAGTCGACATGTATACTGTGAAAAGAAGGTGGTTATCAAAGCTAACAAATAAATTAATAATGGCGTATAGATATGCCACTTTCTTTCATTTTCATGTTGTTTTGTTCTATAAAGTCTTATCGTAAGACTTCAATTTGAGTGCAAGCAACAAGTTGCTCTCTTGTAATGTTTTAGGCTACGCATACTTTCCGCACTGATAATTGTTTAGCATGCAGCTGGGACTCCGAGAAGGAGACGAAATTGATGGATCATAGCATCGGCAGAACACATACCTAAAAGGTCACGACCAAGGAATTATATTGTGACTGATTAGTGATCGATCGTCGTGTTCTTACGAGAACGTCGTGAGCATGGAATTGTTTTACTGTTGCTCCAATTAAATAGGAGATCGCTCTCCACTCGCAAGGATTCTTTCAGGTGCATCCAAGCCATAAAGGCCGAAGGGAGGTGCGGAAACGGGGAAAAGAAAGGAGGACAGGCCAAAAGATGGCTCACGAGGAGAACACAACTAGCGAATACGAGGCCGGTCGCCTTCCAAAAATTCCCTCACGTGCTGACATGCTGACACAATGCCACTTGGTCAAGTACTAGAACCACACAAAATATATTACATGCTTTTAAAAATCAAGAAAAAAATCTGAACATATATGAGAATCCAGCTGTTCAAACAATATATCTCTGGTTTCGAATTGTTGATGATTGTGTAACATGTTGTAGTGAGAGATTGGATGACTTGACTCTATTAACAGAAAAATTCTGATAGAAACTAGCCAAGCTCAATGGACTGGGTGCACCACACTACATGGTTTACAACTATTGCTGAGAGTTCCTTTTTTTTCTTGCAACAAATTTTTTTTTAGAAAAAGAAATATATTCCTGCCTCAACCGATACATGTAACAAAAGAATCTTATACACAAACAACCATAAGCATCATTACACCAAGGTATCTTAAACACAGTTTCTATGTATAGTATGTAAAATTAGAATATTATTCTATTTGAGAAATGCCACTCATTATTGACGAAGATCTCCATGACTATAATTTCAAGCGTTGTGCAAGCCATCTTCATCCATTGACATTCTTCCTCCTTGAAGAGCATGGACCAAAATCGAATCCAGTAGATCCCTCTAAAGATAATCTATAAATAAGAAGATATCGTTGTCTTGTTAAAAACAACATCATTCTGACTCAACCAAAGAGCCAGCATGTGGAGAACCGTCCAAGTTAAATCCAAATTAGTTGAATTAGTTCGCTATTTATAAAGGACACGCGAGCCAAGAACTCAACAAATAAAAATTTAACCCCGGTAGTTCTCGATATGTTTCCCAAATGACGTCCAATAACATAACACATAGGTAAACAACATTGCGTACATCATATGGGAGTCACACATACCATATTACATAAATTTTGTAAGTCATAACATCATATTACAAGTGATAAATCAAAGTGGACAGATTCTCAAATTTTACAAGAATGAAACCATTAGATCTAAATCCAACTATCAAAAGGTAAGCCACATGATAGTGCTCAGCCCACGAACACCACCAACTCGCACCAAAACAGAACAGCAAGAACATCACATCTGCAAAAACTTAAACAAAGCAAACGTGAGTACAAAGGTACTCTGCAAGACATACTTGTGGGCTAGTCCCGACTCCAATGATATTGCATTTGGTTAGGTAGCAAGAATAAAGTCATATGATGACATTTTTGCATAAAATGATAATAAGTATAAAGTTACATGTGAGCATAAACATAAATGAAAAACCAACTAATGGGCACAAGAATCTAAAACAGTCCCATGACATTTAGTATAATAAAGTTCAGTGTCGCCATATATCATCTTTCATATTATCAATTTTTATCATTTAATAAAAGTTCAATTACTACCATGAAGCTCAATGAAACACTAAGCATGATCATGAGTGAGATCACAATAATTCGAATTGATTATACGCCCTGTAGGGGAGCCCAATTGTACCCACACAACTAGAGGACCATACGGCTCATGCAATTCATGACGTCACATACGGTTGGAAAATTCTCATTACAGGGAGTACTATGGACCTGTTTCGGAGGTACCTAGCATAGATACTCGCGTGTCAATCAAGTAATGAAGTCATCGCCTAATCCGCACAGAATGTAATGAGGTATTGAGCTTGTCTTACTATTATATTCCACATGTGGTTAGGACGAAAAGTGCTTAGGTCAACGAGAACAACGTATGGTCCTTAACCGACCAAGAGAGGCTACCACCCTATCCCGCTTCTACTCATCAAATTAATCATTATCTTAATTTTACCAAATCTGAATCAATCATCAAATGTATACAAGTTTCTATACCCGATCTAAACATGGCTAAGCATTTGACACGAAGACACAAATAAACCAGCCCACTGTAGACCAACAACATACAAGGACAAGGATATAACAAATAGCAAGAAGTGGTTAATGCAGCAAACAGGATTCAACTCACAGTTACCACTAGTGCCTGACTTAATAATGCAAACATAAACACATACTCAATATTAGACTTATCCAAATAAGGGTAGAAATATGCATGATGCTTGCTTGAAATTTGCAGCTGTTTCACAACAATCAATCATAGGAGCTTCAAACAACAATCAATCACAACAACTTCATTCCTTCATTGCACCCACGTTGCTCTCCGATATATCGATCACTAGATATATAAAATATGTTGGTATGAAAATACATATCATGATGTGATGTATTATGCAAATCATATGAAACTTGGCAGAGAAATAGGTAATGAATTTATGAACATAATGTAACTAGAATTACTCAATACAAAGTTGTTGAGTTATTAATAAAATACTAAGAGTCTGTCCTTAGGTTGATCGAGTGAAGGTTCATTAAAGGATGACTTTTACAACTTGATTCATCTCAAAATTATTAATAATTTTTTAGTTATGTTTTTTACAAGTTGTTTAAACATAAATGCAATTAACACGAAACATGCACTTATGTGTATGATAAAATCTTGAAACTTTATACATGGTTAAAATCAGCATGAAACTTGAGGCCTAGTATAGGTTCCATTACTCAAGCATGCACACAAGGTAGATTACGAATTTAACAATATATGTATGATTGACATGTATATGGTCATTTTATTAAACAGTGAGCATGCTAGAACATTTATAACGGAGTTGCATGCATAGCGAAGACATCATAAACAAACATGCATCATTTTAAACAAGTAAATCATAAATGTAAAGAATAGACATGATGTTCGCAAAGTGAAGCATGACATAATCTTGATTAAAGCCTAGGATATTATATAGTTCAATTAATATGGAATTTGGTTAACCTCGGCGGCGTTAACCAACCCCCCCCCCCCCCCACCACCAGCGGCACGGGGGCACCATCGCCACCACGTCGGACCACCCGTCGACCACTAGCCATCTCTCTTTCTCATGAACCCAGGTCTCCATCACCGATGTTAACTCGCCATTGACGGTATTCGGTGCTGCCCGAACCGCCTGTCCATCCCCGCACTCCTGTCCATCCCCGCACTCCGCCACTAGCCATCTCTCTCTCTCTCTCTCTCTCTCTCTCTCTCTCAGGCTTCCATTGTTGGCATTAACCTCCTACCGGCGACGCCCTCACCGTTACGCCACAACGCCCACCCGACCCCATGCTGTACCACCGGCAGTCGAGCTCCATCAGACCATCACTGACAGTCCCTATCTGTCCACCAGCAGATGGGCCGGGCCGCTTTCTCAGGCCGAGCCACGTGGGCGCGGCCTGTAGTGCGTTAGAGTTTCCTTATTTTAGTCACTGACTCGCGGGCTATGTACATGTCAAGGCCATCTAAACTGATCACTGGTGCATCCACATACAGGTTCTTAACACACTAAACCAAATGTGAAAACATTCCATTCCAGTCCTGTTGGGGAAATCAATGGCCCATTAACGTGAGTGGGCTGAGGACTTGAACTCGTTGAGTGGGCTGAGACTGTCCTTTTCAATAGAAGGCCTCGCTGTTTTTTTTTCTATAAAGAAAGTATAAAAAACTTATTTCTTTCTTGCTAGAAATTAACAAGTCCTCAAAAAAATACAAGAGATGGGGGTAGAATAACTAAACAAAATGGCAAAAAAGAAGGAACCAGAAACACGTGAGCAAACTATATGCATTTGGCAGATGCAGCAGTGGTCAGCAGAAGCTAGCTCACTCGCTGGTCTGGTCATCACCACCTGCTCCAGCTGCTGCGGTACCAGCTAAAGTCTCATCAAAATCGTCGAAGCTGAGGCTCAGTGTTTGCAGCTTGAACCCAGCTCCCTGGATGGCTTCCACTAGGTTAGAGGCTACTCCAGTAGCTTGCACCGTCGTCTCCTTTGTTAACTGAAGACACAAAACGAAGGGCATGAATGAATAACATGTGTATATGAAATAATGTGAAGGAACAGAAGGATGGAAATAAAAAACATGAACTGAACCACTCGACAATCATATCATGACATCGAGCCAAAATTCACAGTATAGAGTGTATAAGAGGGAATTTGCACTGTTTTGAATCAGTGTAGTGACGAATGGAGGGGAATTCATACAGTTTCGAAGCATTCATTCAACTGTACATGGAGCAAATAATATTGAATCATTTTTTAGCAGACATCATACTGGCTAGAAACTCAGTTTCAGAACATTTTCCATGGAGAACATATATGAAGGCTAAGAATATGTTGAAAGAAACACGACAATCACGGAACTGATTACACAGGAGAAATCAGTTATGAACACGAAAATGGATGGCTTTTAGCTATCTGCTCGTGTCTTGTAACTCCGACACTACTGTTTTCTATAATTGTAATGGCAATCAGGTCACTTGTAAATTCTCTTGAAACTTTTATGTGGCGATTTCTACCTCTTCATCTATAACAGATTCAGTGGGCAGCAATTTGTAGTAGGAAAAGTCTTGTCTGATGAATCAAGGAATTTTCTTACCTTTCTGAGAATGAGCTCAATCAAAGGTTAGATGTTTTACATGGCCTATAAAATGTTTAGTCTTGTTTAGTAACTAGTGTCTCGCTCGAACACTAGCATACTTTGTCAGGTTCTCTGAATCGATAAAGATATACAGTTCATAGTACGTTCATGACGATTCAGCTAAGGCTAAAAAACATATTGATGGACATAAAACAGAAGTTTTGAAAATCTCGGAATACATGCAGATATCTTCCTCTTGTGTAGTACCTATGTTTAACAGACAATAAACAATGTTGGTAAAAAAGTTCTTCTTCAGTCACATTATTTGCAACTTGAACAAAATTCGAGAAATCTTTGTTGTAAAAGAAGAAAAAACAAGTAAGAAATTTAATCTAGGGGAAAGTGAAAAAGATTCATAACGGGCACATCTTTTGGACTTTGAAATATGGATCAGAGATCTTGCTTGGAATGGTCGAACCTAAAATAGCTTCTGATTTACTTGAAACATTCCATTTCACTGTACATGTAGCACTTAATGATGAATCAATATCTAGGAATTACATTTATCTTAGTGCTGGCTGCTCCGTACTGGCTAGAAACTAAGGGTTTCAGGGCATTTCTAATGGGGAATAGGTATCAAGGCTAAAAATACATTGAAAGACACACGGTAGTCACAGAATTGATTACACAGAAGAAACAACTTACGAACACCAATGTTAGGTGTTTAGATTTCTTCCTGATTTTTGTTCCAAATGCTGTAGTAAAAGTTTCCAAATAATGTGTTCCATTTCTAACTTTTGATTTAACCTATACCATTTTCTATTTTGACGATAAAGCATTAAAGATAACTGCAATGCCAGATGAATGCTTTAATCATTTGATTTTGAGCTTGTAGCTACATACATTGTACAACACAAATCCCTGCACACATTATGTAGGTTTTTTTCCTATAGAGTCAAAGTGACATACCACAACACTGGCAACGCCTTCTTCAATGAGCACCTCCAGGTCCTTGACTCCCTCCATACTCTGTGATACAAAAAGAGAAAAAAAAAATGCTTACAGCATCAATTGACGATTTAGAGTTACTTTGGTTGATAATTATAGTATGCAATGCAAGAAGCTAGTAGTTCGCAACAAAATATGAAGAAAAGAAATCAAAGTTGTAGCGGACCTCGAGAGACTCGGTGATTTTGGGAATGGCCCTCTCCTCCATGGTGCCCTCCGCCTTGAAGTAGAGGATGAGCGAGTCGGAGGTATAGGCGGGCGCCGCTGCCTCCGCGCTGGCCGCGCGCACCACCGCGAGGCGGCTGCCTCCTCTGATGCGAGTGACTGCTCCGGTGCCAGCGAAGCAGAGCCGCGGGGAGACATGGTGAGGGAGGAGGGATGCCGCAGTGGCCGAGGGGAGCAGGTGGATGCAGGCCGGCGACGACATCATCGTCTTCTCGCTCTTCTGTTGCGGCTCGCTCCGCCACCTGCCCTTATCCTGATTTGGCTGCTTCACTCTGTTCGCTCGGTGAACTCTGTGTTTGTGGGAGACGAGTC
Organism: Eleusine indica; assembly: GCA_030378355.1. Lineage (NCBI taxonomy): Eukaryota > Viridiplantae > Streptophyta > Magnoliopsida > Poales > Poaceae > Eleusine > Eleusine indica. The sequence goes on from CM059494.1 coordinate 58,068,583, forward strand.
GTGTTAGCCGTTTCGTTTTGGATAGGGTGGGAAAGTTTTTTTCGACATTCCCTCGCACTAAAACACATTTTATGGCTATATAAACAAATAAACAACGGAGAGTTTTCAAGAAACTGTGCCGGAAGAAAACGATTATTCCAACATCTAAAGTTCTACACGGGAATAAAACTCATTTTATGTCTCTATAATAAAGGGCAGAATTGTCAATAAATTGTGCAAAACTATGATGATTATTCCACCCAACTTCTAAAGTTCTAGAAGGAAATAAGATAATTACTTTAATGGAAAATAAAATTAAAATGTAAAAGTTTCAGCATCAAGATTTGAAATTCTAAAGACGGTCTAAAAAACTCGTTCTGCCCAATCAACTAAACTCAAATCCTGATTTCCTCCGATCAATGCATATTACCAAATGTATATGAATTTTGTCTACTAGGCTAATTCGAATGGAGATTTTTATTTTTTACTTTTAACACTGCTACATAGCAACAAGGTCATAATGCATGGTTTTATTTTTGTTGTTTTATAGAAGTACATATAATGTTGGATTGAACAGAGTTTATCCCTTTAACATATTCCATTAAATCAAAAAAATCTCAAAGCCTATTTGATGAGTGTGCATGTAACGGAAGCACAAAGTCTATAATACACCCATACATTTGAGGTTGTGGCATTTCTCATTTCTAGCTATATGCAAAGTTACTACAATTGAATGGTATTTTGCTATTGTTACTTGTCTCTTGATTTTTCACCTCCTACACCATTAGTTCCTGCATGGTTAAAGCAATTAAATAGTTAATTGTTGTGTTGTAACTCTTTTGATTTTGTCCTCGACGTATGGTTTTACGGAGTATAAATTCCTATGTGGAAGTGAGAGATAGGTGGTAGAGACACAGACCACTATCAGGCGGGCCATCAGGTTTTTTGGAAGTGCAAGGCATGACTGTTCACTGATCGACTCACACAAAAGCAGACTTAGGACTAAATCTGATGATATATAAATCATTTGTAGTGTATAATTTAACAAGACCTACCCTAGAAGAAAAGCAATCGTATGGAGCAAAATTAAAAGAGAATATTATTAGAGAGGCTGGAGCAATTTCTTACTTCACCAGCATGAGTTACTAATTACGTAAAAATAGTGGTTTCTACCTGTATACATACATTTATCAAATACCCGGACTAATTTCCAAATCCATGAAAGTGTCCAAGAGATGAAATCTTGGTTTGAAATTCCAAGAGGCAAAATGCAACCAATCATGAACAAGTAAAATAAATTGTCGTTTGAACATGCCAACCAGGGCAAGATGGCAATATGCAAATCATATTTGGTTCTTGTAATGCATGGAAAGATGTCCAAAAAAGTTATATGCTCTAAAGGCAATCCTAAATACTTTTGTAGATTATACTTGTGGTGGTTTGAATGTAAACTACAACAAATCCATGTTGGTGTACAATCAGCTTGTATGAAGAGTGTATATAGCTTTAGCTGATGCTTTCAATCACCATACAGGAACATGTTCTTTCACTTATTATTTAGCCCTACTACTCTCGTCTTAGTAAAATTAAGAATACAAGAGTCATGACCATTAATACAATGAACTAAAAGAATGTTTATTATTTCAGCATCTATCTTCCTATTTTATAGATGACAAATTAATTTTCAAAATGTTGAATAGTATTCTTTCCTTGCTATAAACATTCTTTATATAACTAGGTGAATGTCCGTGCATTGCAATGGATGACAAAAATAAAAATAACAAGCCAAACAACTTACAACTTTCATACTATGGCTTTGATACAATATCATAATTTTATTTGTACAATTGCTTTGTAAAAATGACTAAATAAGAGGAATATTTGGGTATTATTACATTATAAGTATTATGCTAAATTTGAATGCGTCTGAAAAGAAAGAAATATGCTTGAATAGAAAATCTGAGAATAATAAAAAAGCATTGAATGGTTTATCTCAAGTGATCATCTCCTCTGCATCCACGTCAGTGACAATCTACTCTGCATCCTCGTCTTCCACCTAGCCTCAATCCTTCCCAATGCCTCATTCTCTGCATCATGTGCTCTAGATCTCATTGATTTGATCATACTGTAGACCACTTATGCACCCATTTCTATCTTGTACATCTGCATCTTACACATGTCTGAACCCACTGAAAGACCTGAAGACTTCATATGATGTGACAAAAACATGGAAATAGATAAGAAATATGTTTTTGTTTCAGTTATTTACATATAGCAGCATGCAAACCATAATCATTCACATCAAATCATATATAAATATGTGCCACAGATATTTCCTTCTAATAGTTTTTTAGTTCAAAAAATGACATAAATAAAGTTTCAAGAACAAAGTCACATTTGTCATCACATTCTTATGTAACAAGCTAATTGGAGCTATGTCAGTGTCGGTGTTTCGATCATCCGCTAGTAGAATTTGTTCAGGGGATGCGCGCTTAAGTTCGGTGATGGCTGTTGACGATCGTTAAATACCAATTTCGATCATCAATATACCTATAAAAGTGGGAAGACTTAGCATTTCATACTTGCATGTTAGTTAGGAATAATAAGATTCCACTTGTGCTGAGAGATTCATATGCATGCAGAGATTTGATACAATATAAGTGGAGAAATGAAGCATAATCTAGAGAAACACCGTTCCAGCCAATGAGATGGTGCCAACTGGACTTTCCTCGGATTGCATACGTGGCTGCACAGGATTCCTTCGGAGAACACCGACTTAATTCTAAAGAGGACCCACCTACCAGTCACCCTGAGGAAGCACACCCTGAGGGGGGCATCTGCAGGTCAGCCGACCTAGGGGCTTTGGACGGCCGACCAAGTCTTGATCCGATTTCGGGCGGGCTTCCACATGTCGACTCCTTAGCCCTTTGGCAACGTTGGTGCATGGCGGTTCCGTGGCGGTTACTCCTTAGTACCGATCTTTGGCCCCGATAAATAAAAGGGGAGAGCTCCACTCCAACACACACACACACACTCAAGAGTTATTCATTTCCCTCTTTCATTTAGTAGTTTCCTAGTGCTAGTGTAGTTTAGTGTAGGAGGAGCCTTGCTCAAGTCTTCAAGTCATAGAAGTATTGATAATGGCTCTTGTATCTTTACTTTTATTCTATTTTATTATGACTTAGTTCTATTCAATTAATATAGTTCTTCCATATAGTTGTGCTTATGATATGTGTTCCTTGTTTGGTTGTATATCATATTCATGTCATAGGACTTTATTCTTTCATGATGATATAGACTTGCTATCTTATTGTCATGATTGGCATATACCTTGACTATAGTCTAAATATTATAATGCTAGTTGTAATTTAGTCTAGTTGTTATGCTTTAACATGGGTTTGATATCCAATTAGGATTGTAATTACTTAGCTCATGACTTGTTAAGCCGTAGAGTTAGAGTTATGTATGCTTTAGTATTTGTCAATCCAATCAGTGATTCTAGTGTTTGATCAATGCTAGAATTCTACTTAAATGTGTAAGCACAGTGCTTAGACGGCTAGGTAGTATCGATCACCTCATAATCCATAGTTTGTAGAGGTAGGCAGTAGGTGGTAACAGTTCTATCTATCCATTATACTACTCCACATTCGGTTATGATATGTGTCTAAGGAGGAGTTGCCTTGTGTGTGTCGCACATGAATCCGTACAAAAAATGTTGATTGTATTAGACTATGACTAGTATAACCTTGTTTGCATTGTTTGACTATGTGACTATATAGGTAGACTAACATTAGAGATATAAATTTGCTTTTCTAACTAAAGCTATCTAGTAACTTAGTACATTTATTTATATATTTTAGGAATGAAGCTCTATGTGTCACACTACCCCTATCCATTATTATACTTGCTTCTGTGTAAACTCTGAATACTCATACCAACCTTTATGTCTATGTCACTATTAACAATCATATATTTATGCTATAGCCTTTGTTTGCTAGAACTATAAATGACAAGCTATTGGAGCAATCTAATAGTAAAATGCTACAACGGTATTATCTGTGCGCTTGCGGATTTTACTACAATGACACTAAAGCTTATTTTTTAATTATGTCTGGCACTATTGCCAGAGATGGTCATATTGATGTAACTTAGCAATTATTAGCAAGTGCCAATAAACATTTATGGCACCATGTTGAGGATAGTAATATTTCTGGTGCGACGTTAAGAAATGTCAACAATGGCTATGCAAGAGGATACGAAGGATTATACTGGTTTGGGGTATCTCCCTACGTCCAGTTCGAGTAGTCAATTGCGTTACTTGCACTAGGATGTAAAAAGGTTGTGAGAGAGGAGAGTTCTCCAAGTCTTAATGAAAATATGAGTGCGTGTGTGTCCCTGTGTTTTTTCAATGCCTTAAGGAAGAAGAAGGGCCTCCTCTTTTTATACTCCAAGGGGTGGGCTCGCTTTATAGACATACACACACACACACAGAGAGAGAGAGTTGTTAAAATAGTGTACGGAAAACATGGTGTTCAAGTTGACGCCAAGTCCTTGTTCTTCATGGGGCCCGCCATCCTGGTCCTGATGTCACTGCGCACTGTGTCAAGGCGTGTCGGGCTATTTGTCGATGGGTCGATCTCCTGCGCTCCTGTAGCTAGCGTGTTCCGCGTAACCCGGATGGCGCAGCATGGCGCCATGCGTCGCCCCGTCACACCCTCTCATCAAGATGTCCTCGATTACCACTGTAAGACTTGTCACCATGACGAGTTGTGTCATATCATAATGCCCCTTCCCATCGGTCAGGGAGGAGATGACAATAGGGATAGGTATGAGGGAAATTTGACCCCCTGATACTATAGCCGCATGCTTGGTACAACACTCAAGATGGTGCAGAGAGTGGTTGTTGACCTCCGTCTCGTTCGACCCCTTTGCTGGTGGTCGATCCGTCATGTAGCACTTGGAGTGGGGCGTTCGGACAGCATCCTATCCCGTCTCACCTATTATAATCGAGTTTCTCCACTCTGTTACTCCTGCGAGGTTAGTGATGCAGCGCCTTGTCTTGTCGACAGTGTAGTGGACCACTGTCAGGGGTTGATGGAGGTGGCAGACACGCCAACGTTACTGTACTCGCACGGACGGGTATCAACAGTGTAGAGGCTGAGCTGACGATCTTATCCGCGGTTCGCTCGACCCTAGTCATGGGGCTCAAGCGAGGTGAAGTGGGGCCGGCTTCTCTGAGGGGTCGAGCGAGGCGAAGTGGGGCGGGACTCTCCAAGTGGTCGAGCGAGGCGTGGCACGGTCGACCCTATCGGTGGGGGTCGAGCGAGGCGTGTCGTGGTCGATCCCCTTGATAGGGGTTGAGCGAGGCGAGGACCACTAAACCCTGCCTCTAACGGTCGGGCGGGGCGCAAGCCCGTTTGACCGTGCAAACTTCGATTTGCTTGAGCCATGATTCTCGGGCCCACTACGGAATCTGGATATGGTTATCATTATTGATGTGGGGATAATCATTACCACATGGCATCATTAGTATGTATCCCCAACAGTTAGAATCATTAGTATGTATCCCCAACAGTTAGAGGTCCCAAAGTATTCTTGGGACAACTAAAGTTCTGTTTAGATGACAACTTTGGTTTTTAAAAACTAAAAAATAAAAACTCAACCCACATGGGTAAGACAGTCCCTGAAGCATTATGCTAAGAAGAAGACTTTCTATGTAGGTCAAAAAAGCTCCAAACCCTACCCCTTACATTGGGGCTGCAACCTTGTGAGAAACTGGACCAAAACCACCATGAGTTACTGTAGCTTCCAAGTGGCTAGGCGAGAGTGCAAGACCTTGAGCCCTTGACCACATGTTTTGGTGTCGGGAGAGACAAGAGAATTTTTTTTATCCCAGCTCAAAAATTCGCTCCTAACAAGAGTTGAACTCGAGACCTTAAAAGTGCTACTAGGCTATCGTAATCACTAGGTTTTTAAAAACTACATAATCAAGAACATGTAAAGTTTTTAAAACTCCAAACGACTGCACTTTTAGCAATACTAAAGTTTCAAAAATTACTTTATTACATTAGCATTTCAGAGTTCTACACCTACTCTATTATTCAGAGATACGTGGAAAAATTGCATTAACATTTAAGTGTACTATATAGCGTTACGAAGAATAGCCGGCGGAAAGGTGAAATGCTGCTAAAAAACCACGTGTTTAACAGATTGACTATTCAGAAGGATGTTACAAATGCTGCTCAATAATTTTGCAAATTGTGGGCTTCTATGGAGTGAGTAAAGGGGATCTCCTTCTATTGGAGAGATAGCTTAAAGTCATTGGATAACTAATAAAAGCATGACAGCGTCCCAAGATGGAGATGGATTAACGGTTCTCAGGTGGCATGACAATTGGACACATTCGATTTCTGCTCAACAAAAGAACATGCTAATTAACTTTCAAGGAAGCACAAACTATAGAAAATCCTAATAGGAATCTCATCAATATCAGCGATTTAAAAGCTGCATCAACAGCGTCCGTTCAGTGACAGAATAAACATACCCACTAACTATGGGGTCTATATTTGGGGCAATTATTTTCTCCCACCATCAAAAGCATATCATAGTGTGGTTAGACACATCAACATACTGAAGTAAATCAGTTCGGCATTGAACACAATGTCGTAGAAAAGACGACTACCTAAATGGATATGTTAAGTACAAGAGGACCATTTAAAGGAGAAAACATGCACCTAGAATATTATACCTGTGACACATGCATTACACAGCAGGAAGAAGCGAATATTTTTTTAAGAAAAGGGAATATATTAACTTAATATTTTGATCTCTGAATCGACCGATACATATAACCCACACTTATTACAAAGTAAGAACACGAGAGAGTAATAAACACAAAGTTTGAATCCATTGGTTTATAACACTAGAATGTTTTCTATTTGAGAAGCGCCAAACATTGTTCGCGAAAATCTCTATGGCCAGTCTCAATCAATCCGTAGGTCGTCTTCATCAAAGGGCGCTCCTCCTCCTTGAGAAGTAGGGACCACAATCTGGACCGGTGGGTCCCTCTAAATATCACCGGAAGATAAGAAGGTACTAATGATTTATCAAAACCACATCATTACAACACTACCACAATGCCCAACAAAGGCTAGATATGTCACACCAAATTAATTTATTTGTTTTAAACTCCGTATCACCCAACTAATCTGAAAACATATGCTGAAAGTTATCAGGCGGGAGAGATTAAAAGTTAAATAGACAATACGCCAAAGAAACTGAGCAATAGAATAAGAAAGAATAAATGTTGAATACTCTCACTCAGGTTGTAAAAACAACATTTAGTGTTCCCATTTCAGTTCCTTCTAGCCAGGTTGTCTTTGCTTAATGTGACTCCTTTATATAAATATCATAAAAAGATCTTAATCTTAAGTGGTAATTTAATCTTCTAGAGATGCAAGGTAAAGGGCAAAGCATGGGTTGTTGACAGGGCTAGATACATAGATTTCACAGAGAAATTGTCATGTTGATGTAATGTCCAAATGAATTTATCTTGGTGGTTTGATAACTGAACATTAAGCAGTGCAACCACTAATTGATGCCAATAAACAAGATTCTGACCAATAGACAAGGTTGTCACCACTGCATTCTCACTTATAGCTAAGTTGTAAAGATTTGGATACTTATCCATTAGGCTCTCATTACCAAGCCATATATCTTCCTAAAATTTGACCTGGGTTCCATCACCCGGATGGATGATCCCTAAACGGAAAAAATCTCTCTTTACTCCTAAGATACTAACCTAGAAATGAGAGTCGCCCAACCTATGTTTAACCTGAGTTAAGGTTTTGAAATTTAAATATTTACGCCTTAGTATGGTTTTCCAAATACCGTTACTATTATAAAGCCTAAATAACCATATTCTTTGTGTTTTGAAGAGCTATCTGGTCTCAAGGTTAAGAGCTCACTTTTATGGAAATTAATTTTGAGACCAGATAGCTCCTCAAAAGCACAAAGAGACAGTTTAAGATTTCTGTCCTCACTTAAGTTGTGATCTAAAAGTAGGATCGTATCATCCGCATATTGTAGGATAGACAAACCATCGTCAACCAAATGCGGAACGACACCCCGAAACGGCCCATCATCCTTTGCCCTTTCAATTAAGATTGAAGGGATGTCAACCGCTAGGTTGAACAAATTAGGGGATGAGGGGTTGCCTTGTCTGATTCATTTTCTAGTTTGGAAGAAATGACCTATGTCATCATTAAACTTAATAGCTACACTATCTTTTTCCATGACCTGATGGATCTGGACACACCACTTAGATGAGAAACCTTTGATTCTTAGGACTTGCTGAAGGAATGACAATTTTACTTTGTCGTATGCCTTCTCAAAATCTAATTTTAGGACTACAACATCACTCTTCTTCCTATGAAGTTCATGCAAGGTTTTGTGAAGGGTAACTACTCCATCTAAAATAAAACACCCTGGCATGAAGGCGGCCTGAGATTCGGAAATGAGTTCGTTTGTAATCTTAATGATCCTATTATTTAAGATTTTAGTGAAAATTTTAAAACTAATGTTCAATAAACAGACTGAATGATATTGTTGGATGCACGTAGCATCTGATTTTTTAGGAAGAAGCGTAATCAAGCCAAAGTTCAGCCTATGAATGGGAAGGTTACCACTGTGGAACTCATGGAACCATATCCATTAGATCATTCTTTATAACCTCTTACAAGAATTGGTAAAATTTGGCTGCAAAATCAGCCGGATCCAGAGCCTTATTATGTTCCATTTGAAAAATAACTTCTTTAACTTCCTTTTTAGAGAAAGTTTCCGTGAGAAACTCATTCTCCGAGACCTGAGGAATATCCATCCTCAAAATACGTAATATGGTAGGAAAGATGAATGCGAGTAGACAACATATAGTAGTGTCTATTATGCATTGATCGGTGTACATTCTTTTGTAATTAGATGTGAAAAATATCATGGATAATTCAATCAATTAATTTTGACTCTTCAGTAAGCGTGTTTATCATCTCTAAGCACATGTGAAAGATACTGAACAAAAAATGAAACTGGTGTGCTTCCCTGCTAAACACATGTGGAAAATTCAAATCCAGATGGAATCAAACATTTATCATATGGACGAAACAAAAAACATATCTACAAAGCAGAAAGTCGTTGATTCTAAATGTGTTTTTGAAATGACCCTGTCTTGGAGCAAAATCTGAGTTCAGCCACTTCCTATGTAATTAATATACCTTCTCAACCACGTCCATTTACTAAATAAATTAATCCATCTGTTCTTCAATTACTGTCACTAGGGAGACATTTTAATTCATTTCTGAACTAGAATTCTTGTCCTGATAACAACAATTTGAAATTACAGAGAGTATATTCCTGGAGCATGTGTACTGCCTGTGCTATATGCATCGTAATTTGATTTCCACATGTCTATATATGTACAAGTATGCCGCTGCCAATGGTTCATGCCAGCCAACTGAACAATTGAATCCTGAGCGGAACGAGGAGCTTCATGGAGACGAAGAGCTCGCCAGGTTCTCAGCTGAAGCCGGTTGATCAGGAAGCCCAGGAGAAGGCAGGAAGAAAGAGAGGAGGATGGATCACGCTCCCCTTCATTGCAGGTGCACATAATAACTCTCTCTCTCTCTCTCTCTGATCAGGAACATATATAAACATGTGTGCACAAATTGGCAAATACGTGTGGCAGGGAGCATGATAGGGCTAGGGCTGGGCGTCCACGGGACTTCGTGCAACCTGTTGGTGTACCTGCTCAAGGAGTACAACGTCGATAGTATTGAGGCGGTGAAGATTAGCAGCAACGTGTTTGCTTCTCTCTACCTCGTGCCAGTCGCTGGGGCCATCGCCTCCGATTCTTACTTCGGCTGCTTCCCGGTCATGGTTGTCGGCACCGCCATCAACATCCTTGTCGGTGGCAGCATATATATATAATTCCTCTGATTCTTCGATGCTGTATCAGTAATTTCCATCATCCGATTCATGGCTACTGTCAATTAATCACGTCGACACCCAATGCATAATTAACAGGCCTTCATCCTGTTCATCCTCTCCGCGGCGCTGCCATCCCTTCGTCCACCACGCTGCGCCGTGCCCTCTGCCGCGTGCCAGCACGCGACATCGGGGCAGCTCGCCGTGCTCTACTCCGCCGTGAGCCTGCTGGCCATCGGCACGGGCGGGACACGGTTCAACATCGCGACGATGGGCGCGGACCAGTTCAGCAGCGTGCAGGAGCAGGACTCCTTCTTCAACTGGTACTTCGTCTTCCTCTGCTCGTCCTTCCTTATCGGCAACACGGCCATCGTGTACCTCGAGGACAGCGTCTCCTGGGCCGTGGGCTTCAGCGTGTGCCTTGCAGCGACCGTGGTGAGCCTGGTGATTCTTTTGCTTGGTGCTCGATACTTCCATATGCCCGTGCCCAAGGGCAGCCCTTACACAGAGCTCGCGCGCGTCTTTGTTGCCGCCGTGCGCAAGGCTCGTGTCAACATTAGTGGGCTTGAAAGAGTGCAGTATTATGTTGGAGATGGAACCGTCATCGCCGACGCAGACAGCGACGGTGCTCCAAGCAAACGGCTAAGGCAAGTGATATATATATATATATATCTACACATACGGTTTCACAATTAATGTTTAGTTGAGCGGAGCCATAATTTGAGAGAGGCGCCCGGAAATAATGTATTGCAGATTTCTGAACCGTGCTGCCATGATCACGTCAACCGATAGCTCCAAAGATGTATCAGGTGGTCATCATACAACCGGATGGCGGTTGTGCACGGTGCAGCAAGTGGAGGACCTCAAGTCCCTGCTGGGCACCCTGCCGATATGGTCGGCCGGCATACTCCTCAGCTTGACGGTCGGCGTATTGCTCTTCATGGCCGTGCTGCAAGCCCTGGCCATGGACCGGTCGCTCGGCCCACGGTTCAAGGTCCCTGCCGGATCCATCAGCGTTGCCAGTCTTGCCGCGTTCGCCGTCGTCACCCTCGTCGTCGACCGGACCGTGTTCCCGCTCTGGCGTCGGGTCACGGGCGCGCTTCCAACGCCGTTGCAGCGCGTCGGGCTCGGGCACGTCTTGAACGTGGCAGCCATGGTGAGCGCGGCGCTCGTCGAGCGCCGGAGGCTGCGCATCGTGCGTGAGCACCACGGTGGTGGCAGCGAGGCGCTCGGGTGGGTGGCTCCGATGTCTGTGATGTGGCTGGTCTTCCCCCTCGGGCTTGCCGGTGCCGGGGAAGCCGTGCACTTCCCGGGTAACATGGCGTTCTACTACCAGGAGTTCCCCGCGACGCTGCGGACCCTGGCGACCGCCATGGCGCCGCTGCTATCGGCGCTGGGCTTCTTCCTTACCACGCCGTTCGTGGACATGGTAAAGCGGGAGACCTCGTGGCTGCCGCTCAACATAAACGAGGGCAGGCTGGACAACGTGTTCTGGATTCTGGCGGCGGTGGCCGCAGCTAATTTTGGTTATTTACTTGTTTGTGTCAGCCTCTACAAAGGTACGAAGCCCGACGAGGGAAAAAATGCCCATGGAGTTGAGGCAGAAGGCACACTGTAGTTTGCTCATCTACTAGATATTACAGGAGAAACAAATTGTGTTTAACTAGTGTGACATTCTGCTATTATACAGCGAACAAAATCGGAATAAATTTATGAGTTGTTATAACCTTTCTGAATATTAGCCTTCTAATCCTTCTGTACCCACGCGCACATTTCATCGATTTCACAAACAGAATAGGGTGTTCCTATGCACACGTGTTGCTTGTGTATCTTGTCTCACGTATGTATGTCATGCTTACTTACGTATAGACAGTTCAGAATCTAAAGGAAAAAAAAATACAGATTTGCTCCATCCGTCTAGAGAGGGGTAAAATAATGTTTTCAGCTACCGCGTTGACATCAAAGCAACACCCTACACAACGGCGCAATGACAGACAAAGGATGAAAAGTCTAGCTGATGATGGCACAGAAGAGACAAGTATATATTTGATACCCGTCTGATGCATCTTTTAATGACCATTCGTCTATGTCGAGCTTTCGTCTCAAGAAAAATAATCATGCACTTTCTTTGGATCAAAACCCACTTGTACTACGCTTCCTCCTGGATCCCTGGATGTGGTGTTGTTAATGAACATGATAGGACACTTGCATGGATTTGTTAGCTGGCCTCTAGCTTGAAATACAGCCCCAACACCTCCATCAGATTAGCTTGCTCCACATTAGCCTTGAAAATTAACAGAGCAGTAGATGGCAGATGGACTGTCCCGCGTTGGCCTGCCGGCAAAGTTCCGAGCAGAGTTCCCAACGAAATGCACTTTCATATTTGAGACATTTTATTTACGGTAGTCCTCAATAAATTGTTAAGCCATCCATTTTCTCAGATCTGGATTGCCAAAACTGGTGTATTACCTCGTATGAGATAATAGTACGTCCATAATTGTTACTAGATGATACCCGTGCGTTGCAGCTGATCTTATAAAACGCCCTTTTAATTAGCTTTGTTGAAAGGTGTAAAGACAAAAATATTATGCAGCACGTTGACAATATTGTTTTTGTGACTTTTAGAGAAATAATTTGATTAACCGAACAATCGTTAACCAAACCACAAAGGTAAATTCTTTGGCCTTAATGCTCAATGCTACCAATCATTGCAACCTAACAATTCTCGGAGCCTGAGAGCCTACACATACTAGTGTTGATGTCAAGATGCAATACGGAACCTAAGTCACACTAGGCTATATGCAAGCAACAATTAACCCTATCAAGTATAGCACACAATCACATAATAGCAAAGGAAAGGGTCAATGAATACTCATAATTTTTTTCAAGGACTAAAAAAAATGGTTCCTTCCCCTACTCCTTGTTGGATTATTCCTATCGGAGTCCGAATCCCTCCCATCGTGTGATGACGATGTCCAAGTTCCCAAGCACCACTTGCTCCTCTTGAGCAATGTCACAGACCGTCTCCGCCGGCAAGTGCTCTCTCCTAAGGACACACCACTGCATGAGTGAAGGCACACGAGCACAAATTGTGTAAAAACTATGTGATGGCCTTCACAACTAACATGATAGGCTAAATCACCGATGTCTAACTAGTCTAGGTCTCATCATATATCAAGATTAACAGACCAAGACACACTCCGAAAGACACCCTAGCCTTATATGTCTATGAGTGCTCAAGTTACTCTTCTCTCTAGCACTCAAGATCTTTAATCTCTTTTAAGTGCTCTCTTCGTTTCCCATTGACACTCCCTTATTTTCTTCAACTCTAAAAATGGTCAAGAGAGGTCTTCAAGACCCTATCAACGACTTTTATTAGCCTTCCAACCACCAACTAGCTAGGTGTTGCTATAGGAAATAGATTTCTCAACTAGGTGATCATACAATCCGGTATCTTACAGACCGGACAGTCTTGTCTGCACCAAAGCCCAACACCAGAAGCCTCTACCTCTGTTCTAGTGCTTCCCCACTGATGACCGTACAATCCGATCTGTATACCCTGACTGTGTAGTCTCTACAATCATGTCCAATATAAAGAGCTGCTCTATCTCTCTTCTCTCTAGATCCTCCAAAGAGAACGTGCTATCTGGTCTACACAACGGATAGTCCGATCTGTCTCAATGATCCTTACAGAAAACATCCTTTTGTGTCACTGATCACTTAGACAACTTCCAAACAAATCGTATAGCCCGACCTCTACCACCTGACTATCTAGTCTCTTTCTCAAAACTAAAAACTTCTCGTTGTCTTCTTGACTTTATTTTACTAGCTTCCTCTAACGAGTCCTTGGCCTCTCTATTGTGACCTAGTGCCATGTGATTTAACAGAGCATTCACACACGTCACCGACTAGCACGACCTAAGAGATATGACCTAGATCTTATGGATAGTCCAGTTTTTTTTTATAGACTTGAGGTCTAACAATTAGCCAAGTGATAAAACACACTTGAGCATAGTTTGTCCTTAGCCTTGATCCATCTCCAATAAATCATAGACTTCATCAAACTCTCCAAGCCTCTATGCCTGTAGCCATTGTCAATCACCTAGACAACCAACGACGGAGGCGCGGGTCATGCCCCCCTCCCCAAAGGTAATTATGGACCATATGGTTTTAATCTTAGGTTTACCAACAAATTCATTCTCTTATGGCCTTCTACAATTGAGCCCATGGCCCATATTCTTCCCTTGTTGCTTTCACTTCTGGGCCTCAATCGACTATTTCAAGCCCTACAATCGAGGTCTCAATCAACTGTTTCAAGCCCTACAATCGATCGACACCCATATGCTTTGTTCAGAACTCTTCAGTTCACCTGAACCTAATGCACCATAATGGCCGCACACAAGTGCACCACATGCTGTCCTAGCGACGGCCAACAACTTTTCATCCCTCTTGCCCTTCTTTAAGTGCTAGAACAAGGTGATAACTTTTAACTATTTTGTTTCTCAATTTAATTCTATTTTGATACTTGTATAGCTTTTTTAAATGTGAATTCCAAAATTGATCTATCAAGGACGATTACCATGAATAAACACAAACTAAACCTAATGGAACCTTTATACAAAAAGACTATATGCCTAATCCACTAGAAGATGCTAAGGTACATAATCAAACATACTTGTTCACTCTTGCTACACAATGCAAGAAGAAGAGGAGCAGAGGAACAAACCATGTTGGTATAAATAAGGTTAGTTCTCTCAAAATATTTTTTGGACAATCCTTTTATATAACAGGCTCATAAAATTTTATGGTAGAAATATTTGGTGTTTATATAAGTAGTGAAATTTTGATCATCCTCTCTATGTAAAATTCCTGGCCCTGCTTCTAAAGATAACCGTAATCAATAAGATTATAAAATAGAGATAGATGATTCTTGCATGTACAATACTCATATATATATATATATATATATATATATATATATATATATATATATATATATATATATATTAGTCATATTTTATAATTATAATTAATCACTAAAACATGAAGCTTGGAGATCCAATTATCATGAAGCTTACAAAGCACCATCTTGAGATCTGACCTGAGAGAGGCCTGAGCTCATGTGAGGCAACTCCGAGCTTCTATGGGGTCACTGTATCGTATCTCTCGAAGATTAAGTATAATACTATTATTTAAAACTATAATAAGTCATACACTGATAGGCGCAAAGCAACTGAAAATCATCAAAAGACGATGAAATCCACCCCCACACACAAGAATCATCACACAAGAATCATCTATGGTTAGACCCATTAGGTATGAAGCCTACATGCAGCCTAGTCCATGGTCCAGGTGTCAACTAGGAAGCTGAAGCCCGAGCTGAAACACTACAAGAGTGGAGGACCAATCGATGAAAAAGACATCAATCAACAATTATCAGAACACAGACTACGGCTGTTCTTTAATCTCCGGTTCCACATCTCCTCTAGCCTCCTCTAGATCTAGGGGTCTATCTCCTCAACTCCACTATTGTGCTTTAGGTCTCCCTCCTCTCTTAGATTGTGTATTTTCATTTGTACCCGAAATACTAATTATCTGTTGCTAATGTGCCTCTCATTAGATCCTTGAAACGGGGTTCCTAATATTTTGTATCAGAGCAATTCGAATGCTGGATTTTTTTTTTCTTGTCAGGAGATGATGTTGAAGGATGACTTCGACATCACCAATCCCACCACCGCCACCATTGACGCCGGCATCAAGCGCATGCTGATTCAGATGCGCCGCCTCAGTGACCGGATCGAGGATCGATGCGGTGTGTTCGAGCACGCATACGCGTCTGCGGCCAGCTACGACAAGCCGGTCTTCGACCAGGAGCCCCTGTTCGACGACGAGTCGCTCTTCAATGTCGGGCCCGAGCTGGTCTTCGACGTTGACCCGCTCTTCGATGAGGAGCACTTCATCTTCGACGAGGAGCCAGTCTTTGAGGCGGCGCATCTCGATCAGCATGCGCTTGATGCCGGCTTCGACGGTGGCGGTGGTGGGGTTGGTGATGGCAAAATCATCCTTTAACATCATCTCTAGACAAGAAAAAAAATCCAAGGATTCGAACTGCTCTGAATACCAAATGTTAGCATCCCCCTTCCAAGCGGTCTTCGACGCTGAGACCATCTTCGACGACGAGCCCATCACCGACGAGGGGCTAGTCTTTGACGCTGCCCCCATCTACAATGTGGAGCCTGACAACTTACAGTACCGTGGGCTGCGACGTCACCCTCTTCGACGATCTTGCCGTCGGCACCGTCATGGTTGACCACAACACTACCGCGAGCCCGCGCCAAGCCTCGACGACGTCCAGCATCGACAAGGAATTCGTCCCCGACTCCTTCTGTGCTGCTGAGGCGCTCACGGCCATGGTTGTTGTGCCCAGCAACGTCAACGCCGACGCGCCCACCACCTGCTCGACGAAATGCCAGAGCGTCATCATCGACATCACGGCATCCACTGAAGTGTGCGCCGTCGTCAAGGAGCTCGCCACCATTCCCCCTCGTGCTGCTGCTATGCCTGCAGATGTCACAGCCATTCCCAGTAACATCAATACTAACACGACTGCCATCTGTTCGATGAAATGTCCGAGCCTCGGCATTGACATCTTGCATCTATGGTGCTCTACACCATCCCTGAGGAGGTCGCTGTGGTATCATTCTACGCTCCTTCTGCTCCAACAGCGAGTGACACCTCCACTTGCATTGATGCCATGGCCTTCAGCGAGCTCACCACCAAGGACGTTCCAGCACCAAGAGAAGACTTGCTGGCCTCACAGCTGAAGCTATTTATCAATTGTGTTGATTGGCAACCGTGGCCACCACCGCCACCGTTGGAGATATTTCATTACTCTGGTATGACTCGTCCAATACCGTGGCCATCTTTCACCTTGAGCTATGAATGTTCTCAGAGTTGGGATGAAAGTTTTGTGTGGAAACCACCATGGCAAAATCGTCCTCAAAACATGTTTGTGATATCAATGAGCAGTGTTGGTCGTGCTAGCAATCCTCCTATGCTGTTGGAGATTAGGTATGATAGTGTGGAAATCCGTCCAGAGCCATGGCCTTCTTTCATTATGGGTGATATGGGTTCTGCAACTTGGTGTTTGAGTTGGTCAGTGAAAACTCCATGGCCACCTCCCGGTCATAAAACTTTCAGTTATGGGTTTGATTGTGCTACAGCTTTTGTGCTTGCTGATATATGTTCTAGAACACCTATTATTGTGCCTGAGTTGCTTCCATGGCTAGCATGTGAGCTTATTGGACAGCTAGTACAGCAGAAGTATGGTGGTAGCTTGATGATAGACTTCAACGTTGGCATCCAAAATCCTATGGCTGTCCAACCCACCTATGCTGCTATGTCCATAACCATTACTGCCATTCCCAGGTTCAACATGACATATGCGGTCCATGCTTCACTGATTGAGGTAATGCCTAGGAGTCTTCCTGCGATCTTGGTAGATGGTTTCTGCAATCTGCTCTGTTTTGATGATGGGAGGTATGGACGAATTTGCAAATTGCCTAAGCTTCCATGGCTGTCATGCGTTGAAATGGTTGGATCATGGTTTGAGCAAAAACAATTGACTGCTAGAAAGTGTGGGCAGTCTACACAGCTTATTGCTGGCACAGATCCTATGATTGCAGGTGGAAGTACTATTCAAACTTCAGTTGAACCTGAGCATACAGAAAATGCAGTTGTGCTCTCAATGTCTACTGCACTAGCACCACCAGCAATACAATCAATTGTTGGACCTGCACTAAAGGTTTTACACTTGATCCATGAGGTTTCAAAAACTTGTCCAGGTTACTCCCTCACTGATATGTTGTGTATTGTGAGCCACACTGAGCAATTGTTGCAACCTGTTGTGGTGATCTGGTTCCATTCTTATGTGCTACATTCTACTCATGGCGAGGTAATAATTCTTTATCAAAAGCAGCAGAAGTGTGGTGGTGTTGGTGATCTTGCTTGGCTTAGATGGCACCCTATGGAAATTGAGTATGCCACGTGCATGTCAAGGGTGGAAATTTATGGTGACAAATGTGAAAGAAATATCCTCAGTTCTCGTGCTTATGCAAAGGAAGCAACGAATTATCAGGTTGACATGCTGCTGAAACAACCTTATCCGCCACATGAGGTTCAAATGAGGAATAGATGGGGTACAATATGGGAGACGATGAGATTTCTCTTGGTTCAGATAGAGCTTGTCAGTGAAGTGGACACAAGAGCTCATGCTAATCAGATGTTATATCAGTGGTCAGGTCATGTGGAGCTGTTATACATCCGCTTGAGGGCAAACTGGATGTTAAGGAGGAGGGAATGTTAGGTCCATTAGGTACGAAGGCTACATGCAGCCCAGTCCATGGTCCAGGTGTCAACTAGGAAGCTAAAGGCCAAGCTGAAACACTACAAGAGTGGAGGACCAATCGATGGGGAAGACATCAATCAACAATTATCAGAACACAAGCTACGGCTGTTCTTCAATCTCCGGTTCCACTTCTCCTCTGGCCTCCTCTAGATCTAGGGTTCTATCTCCTCATCTCCACTGCTGTTCTTTAGGTCTCCCTACTCTCTGAGATTGCGTATCCTCATTTGTACCCGAAATACTAGTTATCTGTTGCTAATGTGGCTCTGATAAGATCCTTGGAAGGGGGTTACTTACATCTATCTTGCGCTCGCTCGTGTAGTCATTCTCGGTACTGCATGGAAAGTTGTCGGTGCGTGTTGCGGGCCTTTAGTTTTCTCGCCATCTTACGATGGCTCCGTTCGAAAGCGAAGGAAGCGCAGAAAAGGATACCCGGCATTACCACACAATGGCTGAAACGAACGGTTTATATAGCATGCCATGCCAATGCCATTACTTTTATTTTAAAAGGTCTTGTCACGTTTTCTTGCCCCGTTACGTGATTCTGCTGTTACCTTTTCTGGCAAAATTTCATGTAGTCCAATTTCAAGGAACCACGCTACATGCCAGCCTACCTTTTTTCTTGGTCACAGCGTCAATTATTTCAGTTGTACCTCCACTCTTCCTGCTTACCACATACAGGGTCGGCAGTAATAGAATTTTTACAGAGGCCCTCTGGGATCTCTAGGAATTCGTATATGACAGGATATGTAACGACCTTTTAGACTTATAATTTTGGAAAAGAAATGTTATTTGAGGCAACTGTGGTTTGCAAAATTTTTATGTCAGGTGGAGAATAGACTCTACTTCCATGTCTAGACATATAAATTCTAGCGCATGAGCTGGTTGTTACGTGCAATAATCACATCTTTCTCTTTTTTATATCATCAAAAATTCTACGGGACACTCACTACCATAAAAGACTACTATAGCGGCGGAGGCAATTTTTGATTAGCGGCGAATAAATCTTCCCCCGCTGCTACAGTGCGCTACAGTACCAAAAACCCCGATTTTAAGATGAACCATTGCTAATATAAATTAATAGCAGCGGTTCAATAAGTGGGCTGCCATTAATTATTTGTAGCAGCGGCCCATGTTATCATCCGCCTCTACTTGAGACCCATCAAACAGATAAGCCCACTAGCCCAACAAAAGTATAAAAGCAAACTAACCCTAAACTGCCCCCTCTCCCTCCCAGCCGCATCCTCTTCTCCTCTCCCAGCCGCCATCCTCTCCCTTCTCTCCTCTCTTCCCTTCCCTCCTCTCCCTTGACTGCCCCGTCATCCCTCCCTCTCCCGTCGAGCACCACCCCCTCCCTCTCCCGTCGAGCGCCGCCGTCCCTCCCACTCCCGTCGAGCGCCTACCCTCCCTCTCCCGTCGAGTGTCGCCCCTCCCTCTCTTGTCGAGCGCGCGGGGAAGGGGTCATGGCGCTGGATCCGGTGGCAGCGCGCGACGAAGGGGCCGCAGCGGCCCCGGGATGGCGGCTTCACGGGCAACGGCCGGCGGCCCCAGATCTAGCCCTGAGGCGGTCGGATCTGGCGCGGGCGACGGCCGGCGACCGGATCTCTAGGCTGGTGGGCCCCGTTGACGGGCGGCGATCGGATCTCCAGGCTGGTGGGCCCCGATGAGGGGCGGCGGCCAGATCTCCAGGCTAGTGGGCCCCAACGATAGGCGGCGGCCAGATCTCCAGGCTGGTGGGCCCCGACGATGGGCAGCGACGCGTGAGGCCGAGGAGGCGGCCCTTCTCCGCGTGTGGTGGCGCAGCGGTGACCCTTCTCCACGCTCCGCGGCACCTCTCCCTGGTCGGCGGAGGTAGCCGGCCTCTTCGCCGAGCGGGCTTGAGACGACGGATTATGGGCTGGCGGGCCCTTTTTTTTTGTTTTTCGGATTTATGGGTAATGACGGGTGAAGTTGTCACCCGCCGCTACTAATTCCTTACTATCGATGGTGGATTTTATTTTCAGTTCATCCGCCGCTAGAGCTCCTTTTTCGTTAGTGGCGTTAGCGTAGCAGCGAGACGGCCCACTCACCGTTATAGTGGGTTTTGCCCCACTGCTACAGTACATTTTTGTTATAGTGACTATATGAGATGGGCTATGAGACTGGCTACGTGTAGCATTGTACCTGTACTAAGAGTTTTTTTTGGAATAACCATAACCCTACCATACATCAGGCCTAAATTCTAAGGCTAAACGGACAGTGCCATACTAATATAGAAAATACCCAACCAATCAGATCTTGCTGATGCATCTACTCTGCAACATGATGCTATATGGTCCAAGATATAGAACTTAATTCCTCTACATGATTGGGTTGTCTAATGAGCCACTAGGATGGCTAATCATTGTGTATGGTTTGTAAAGCAAATTCCTTTATGTGTGATCTAAACTTATTTGTTTGCATTGCTTTACAAGCCATAAGAATTATATATTCCAATAATGGTATTAATTAGTTAGCTGTTAGTTGGCTATTAAGTGGTGCTGGAAAAGAACAATGTGACCTCAAGATGGAATGGAGTAATTTTTCTATAGTTCCCTTTTATGCCATTGCACTCAAAGTTCCCTCTGTCATTGTGGTAAGATACTAAGATTAAGGTAACAAACACTACCAAGGTACCCTTTTAGTCAGGAATTACAAGATTTGGTTAAGTGCAAAAATCATCCCTATGATTCATCATTTACTTATGAAAAGGCCGTGGTAGTTCTGTCATGATATTCATTATGACTGCAGGCGAAATAACTTTTATAATCATAAAAGAGAATAGTATACCTTGCTTCCTTTGACACCGGAAGAAGTTGTGATGGTTCAGTAAAAATAGCAAGAGCAAAACCATCAGTAAATAGACGACTAGTGTTCATTTGACAAACACTGCCGAGAGTGTGATTTGACATACTGACGCACGTGGATAGGTTAGCAGCACCGTCCAGCTCACCTGCCCGAGCTGTAGGCAGCCACCGGGCTGGGAATGCGATGCCGTGTGGGCTAGGGCGCCAAGTCATTTATGGTATTATTAGGCACAGCAGATATCGTGTATGCCCATGGTCCTATATATGCAATTTAGTTGATCTGGAGTGGCAAGAAACGCGATGGAGATGGAGAGCTCCCCACCAGGATCTCAGCTGAAGCCTGTTGATGAAGAAGCACAGAGAAGGGCAGGAACAAATAAAGGGGGATGGATTACTCTACCTTTCATTGCAGGTGCACGAATATCTCTCTCTCTGTCTGTCTCTCTCTCACACACACACACATGAACATGTGAGCACTAATGACAAATACGAATGGAAGGGAACATGCTGTTTCTGGGTTTGGCCATCAACGGGACGACGAGCAACTTGCTGGTGTACCTGCTCAAGCAATACAACGTGGAGAGCATCGACGCGGCTCAGATCGCCAACATCGTCCGCGGCTCACTCAACCTTGTGCCCGTCGCTGGCGCAGTCGTCTCGGACTCCTACTTCGGCTGCTGCCCCGTCGTTCTAGCCGGCACGGCCGTCACCGTCCTGGTGGGTGCATTATCTGTCCTGCATTCTGGCAGATTCCCTTCAGTACATTTCGGTCTAAATTTCCAATCGAGCCACTGTACTGCCCACCTTGATTGGCTGGAAAGGCTGCTTTTCGCATGTAGATGTGACTTGTGGCTCCCTTCCTGATTGCAGTGCCCTTTGGTTTTGACGCAGATGCTCGGAAAATGAGGAAACAGTGGATACGCATATGATTAGTATTGATAGTTTTTTTTTTTTGGACACTGCGGTATCATTGGTGATTAGTGTTGATAGTTTTTCGTATTACATCTTTTACGCGCAGGTTGCAGTTTTCTACGCAACAACAGCGTTTCCATTGAACACGCTTCTTTGACACGACGAATTATATATCCAACCATTGTCGCGTCGCACTCTATCCATAACTGATGAGTTACATATATTATGCATTCGCGATGCTGCTGCATTGAAGCTGTGATGCTATCTGACGAGTAGCAACTAGTATACTCCAACGCATTATTACTCGTTCTAGAAATGAATTTGAAAATAATAATTGCATTTTAGAATGATGTGTGCAGTAACTCAATTACTACTTCTGAATCGAAATCTTATCTTTGAACTGTGTAAACTAAACAATTTCACACTGAATATGCTCAGTCGTTCGTGCTCTTCACGCTCTCTGCGGCGCTGCCATCCCTCCGGCCGCCGCCCTGCACCTCTCCGGCGACCGGCACGTGCGAGCGTGCGACACCCGGGCAGTTCGCCGTGCTCTACGCCGCCGTATGCCTCCTCGCAATCGGCACCGGCGGGACGCGGTTCAACGTGGCGACCATGGGCGCAGACCAGTTCGGCAGAGCCCGCGAGCAGGACACCTTCTTCAACTGGTACTTCGTGTTCCTCTACGCCTCGTTCATGATCGGCGACACCGCCGTCGTCTACCTCCAGGACGGCGTCTCCTGGTCCATCGGCTTCGGCGTCTGCCTGGCCACCGCTGCGGCGAGCTTGGCCCTGCTGCTTCTCGGTGCGCGTTACTACAAGATGCCGGCACCCAAGGGCAGCCCATACACCGAGCTCGCGCGTGTCGTAGTAGCCGCCGTGCGCAAGGCTCGTGTCAACATTGGTGGGCTTGGACCAGTGCAGTATTATGTTGGAGATGGCGCGGTCACTGACTCAAATAGCGATGAGTCTCCAAGTAAACGACTCAGGCAGGTGATATAAACATATTTGTTTCAACTTGCAAATTGTGAAATTATCTGAATAGTTTAACATTACAGAAGACTAGCTAAGTAGTTTGATTTGACCCGCCTGGAGTGTTCATCAGTTGTTGACATTATTGCAGATTTCTGAACCGCGCCGCCATGATAACGACAAGCGACGACATGCCAACGGATACATCATCAGGTGGCCATCGTGCTAGTAGATGGCGGCTATGCACGGTGCAGCAAGTGGAGGACCTCAAGTCCCTGCTGGGCGTCCTGCCGCTCTGGTCGTCCGGCATACTCGTCAGCGTATCCATCGGCGTTATGATCGGCATGGTCATCCTGGAAGCCCTCGCCATGGACCGATCCCTCGGCCCGCATTTCAACATCCCCGCGGGTTCCATCACCATCTCCTCGACGGTTACCTTCATCGCCGCCACCCCGGTCTTGGAGCGCGCCGTGTTCCCGCTGTGGCGCCGGGTCACGGGCTCCCTCCCCACCCCGTTGCAGCGGGTCGGGCTGGGCCACGTCGTTAACATCGCGGGGATCGTGGCCGCGGCGCTGGTGGAGCGTCAGCGTCTGGGCCTCGTGCGCGCGCACCACGGGGCCGACCAGGGGCCCGGGTGGGTGACGCCCATGTCAGTGCTGTGGCTGCTCATCCCACTGGGGATCGTGGGCGTCGGAGAGGCCCTGCATTTTCCGGGTAACATGGCGTTCTACTACCAGGAGTTCCCCAAGACGCTGCGGAGCACGGCCACGGCCATGGCGCCGCTGCTCATCGCGATGGGCTTCTACCTCAGCACGGTGTTTGTGGACGTGGTGAGGCGGGTCACCGCGTGGCTCCCGGGCAACATAAACCAGGGGAGGCTGGACAGTGTGTACTGGGCCGTGGCAGCGGTGGCCACGGCCAATTTCGGGTATTTCCTCGTCTGCGTCAGCCTGTACAAGTCTCGGAAGTGATTGGGGAATGGACAACGTACGGAGACGGAGGGAGTGAGAGATTACTATATATATATATATGTATTGTACAATGTAGATTGAAGAATATATTGTGTGCCACAAGTTTGCAAATTTAGGCATGAAAAATGAATTAGAGGAACCATGACACGTCAGAAATTCAAGAAGAGTTTTACTGTCCAAAATACTTGCTACTAGTTTAGCAAAAGTACCGATCTATAATTTGAGGGTTATATCATAATTCCATAATCAATTATTCAAGTTATATTTATTCTCACAATAGGACATTAACCTATCAAATCATTAAAACACTAGATATCTTAAACAATATAAAACATCAGTTATTAATCAGATTATTAATTTAAATGTATTTATAACAATATAAAAAATTATTATAAATATGTCATTCTTTATTTATGATATTACCCTCAAACTAGTAAAATACTTGTTTAGAGTGAAAATGGAAAATGTAAATGAGACAATGAACAGTGTCTTCTTATATAGGGGGTACAAGCATCGGTTCTAGGAAACGACGTGCCCGTTCATGGGCACGTTCTGTTCGTCAGCAGAGTCATGGAGTGGAGGCGGGCCACTGCATTTCATAACACTCCCCCATGATCAGTTGATTATCGATTAACACCATGAGGATGTACTTCCCTTAAAACCGAGAAAAATATGAGGAGATATATATTGATATATTATGAAAAACTTCTGAAAACCCGCTGGGAAAAAGAAGAAATTGACACAACATATTTTATGTCTTTTATATCCCTTGTAAAATCCCTTATGGGGAAAATCATGAGATAGACATAGGTCTTGTGAAATTATTGCCTCATTAAAAACCTAAAATAAGAAATCTGGTAAAGTAAAACTCATATAGGAAAAAAGTGCAATAGATGTTAGTAACAGGTTAAATGTTCAAGGAGAGACTCTCCTTGAACCTTGTAAATATTTAAGCCTTCTCGTACCAATTTCATGAACAAATTTGTGAAAAATTGGATATGGTAGGGATTTTGTAAATAAATCTATGAGATTATCGTAAGATTTGGTTTGCATGATATTTATCTCTCTACTTTGTTGAAGCTTATGAGGATAAAATAGTTTTGGAGCAATATGCTAAGTACGATTATTCTTTGTATAACCTGTTTGCATCTAGAAAACAGAAGCAATTATCTTCATAGAAAATGGTCAGTGATCCAATGGGACCAATACCACATGATTGTTGTATGTGGTTTATTATTCTGCAAAGCCAAGCACATTCACGCGATGCTTCATATAATTTTGTGATTTCAGAATAATTTGTGGACGTAGCTGCTAGAGTCCATTTTGAAGACTTCACTGAGATAGTTGTGCCATCATGTAAGAACACAAATCCTGTCTACAATCTGGCATTATGGGGATCGGAATGACAGCCAGCATCAGTGTTTTCAATCAAAGTAAGATCTTTCTATAGAAAAGTCCAAGATCTTTAGTGCCTTGGACATATTGAAAGATATTCTTAACTCTACTCCAATAACGTTTGGTATGCCACAATTATCCTTACCCTAAGCTCCATATATCAGCCTTTACAGGTAGGATTTTTGAAGCATCAAAAAGCCTTAGTGAGGATTACATACACATTGAGCGATCTGAGTGTATCATTTGAAGAACTTAGATTTGTTACTAAAATTAATAGCCTTCAGGCTAGAGTCAATAAAAAAAGAGTAGGTGAAATAGGACTCCTACAAACTATTATGTTTTCCAACAGCTTAAGATTTGAAGAAACTACAATGCCCCATAGGTAAATAAAAAGGTGATTTACTCGTGCCAACTTATTCAATTCTACATAGAATGTCTTAGTTGTGCATTTAGGTATATGTTAAGAATAGGACATTGCAGCAGCTCCTAATCAACAACAAAACCTAAGTTTTTCAACTTTGGGGGTTTGTTGACGGTCGTTAAATACCAATTTCAACAGTCTATATAACTACAAAATAGAAAGACTTTGCGTTTCATACTTGCAAGTTAGTTACAAATAATGGAATTCCACTTATCCTTGGAGATTCATGTGCATGCAAGGATTATATACGAAAGGAGTGGGAAATGCCCCATGATCCGTGACAATACCATTCCAGCCAATGGGAGACTGACAATTGGACATCAAACGGATCCATGATGTGGCACAGCAGGATTCCCCGGAATGACACCGACTTAATACCAACTAGGACCCACTTGGAGCTGACCCTGAGGAAGCACAATGCAATAGAACCCACCTCCAGGTCGACCGACCTAGTCCAGAGGCCATTTCACGCATGCTTCCACGTGTAGGCAGATGCAACCTTGCTAAGGTCGGTGGTGGCCATGAGCCCAAGGATGGCGGCGGCGTATTGGAGAGGTCTGCATGGTAGCAAAGGAGAGGGCCCCCATTACGGGTGTGAGGCGATGGCGTGGCAGGCGACGAGAATGGTCCCACTATCGATCTGGTTGGATCTGTGCCGGTGAGGACAATGAAGTCCGATGACGAGGAGGACAAGAGGGGAGGGGGCATCATTGACTCCTCTTCCTCAGATCCACAGGCCTCAATGTCATTAAATATGTCAAGCACCTTGTTAGGTGGCAGTGATGGAGGAGGCGATGGCGATGGTTTTGCCCCATGGCGCAGAGCCAAGTGGGTTCCTGGTCTCCCTCCTCAGTCACTCGTGTGCATGTGTGTGACACAACATACGGGCTTAGTGGGGGGAGGCGGAGAGGCTAAGGGCATGCCTAGGACCTCCTCTGGTTCTTCTTGTCGACCTCTGCCTCTGGATCTACGCCCATTCGTGCTTCACCGGCCGATGCGGCGTAGATCTTGAAGGTGTAGATGAAGACAATGGGCCAAAGTGCAGGTGTTGGCAGCCATGGTGAAAGAGTAGAAGGGCACCCCTCCGAGATCCGTGACCGGGTGCTCAAAGCGACGGATGGGCTCCAGCGGTGGCATGATTGTCTAGGGGCATGGAGGCACGGATGGGTAGGGGGCAAACCTATGGATGGCGCACCGTCTCCGGGGCGGCGCCGGTGATCAAGTCACCATCAGTTCGGCAATCGTCATGGTTGCCACCACACTAGGCCCTGCCCTGGGTTCACCGCGAGGATGACAGGGAAGGCCACGGTCCCCCTGGTGGGAAGGTCCACGTTGGTGGCAGTTGCTATGGCAACTACCAAAGGGGCGACGTCCGAGACGACCTGTGAAGTCGTTGTGTGGATGTCGACCATGGCGGCGTGGGTGAAAGAAGGGCGACGGAAAGCACCGCAGAAGAAGTGGCCGCGTCGGTAGAGTGGCGAGGAGGTCTACAATAAGAGACCAGATTGACATTTTCTTACCCTTCTAGCTATCCGGCGAGATCTCCATCGAGGTCACATGCGAGATGTCTTCTCTTCGCTGTGTCTTTTTTGCTCAGTGATGTTAGCGTGTGTGATTGATAACGTGTTTGGAGTGAAATTTCAGAATGTAAATGAGACAATGAACAATGCTTTTCAATTCCTCTACTGTGTCTTTTTATATAGGGGTACAAGCATCGGTTCTACGAACCAACGCGCTCATTCATGGGCACGTTCTGCCCGTCAGCAGAGTCATAGAGGTGGACAACTGCACCGGAAGTTGCTCAACCGAGCATTTCGTAAAAATACTAGCAAGTAGTTATGATTTGAGATTATGAAATCTATATCAATTGATGAAACACTAAAACTCCTCAAATTTAGTAACAAGGCAAACAATGGCCAGAACAATTACAGCGTGTAAAACTATTGGCGTGACAAAGCGTGGACCTCAACCAAACTCGCTCAAGACTGTATTTTCATGAGTACCAAAAATATATACCACGTAGTGTGTGTAACGTTTGACATCAACACTGTCTATTTTATTAGAAAATATATAAAAATAAGAAACTGTTTATGATTCCAAAATAACTAAAGCATTATGGCTGACATCCTCCAAAACTAAAGAAATCAATACACCCCCTCCCCCTGTTGAATATTAATAACCATGTAGTGAGGATGATGCCCTTGCAAATGGCCTATAGTGGCATAACAAAAATCCATGTAGCGGCGAGATCAAAGAAACCCACTGCTACAGTGATGTAATGATTTTTAGTGGTGGTTCGCATCTATAAATCGAATTTTTAAGGTGGGTGATCTTATGGGCTGCCATTACAAATAAATAAGCATTTATAATTACCCTAAAAAAGCATTTGTAACAGCGGCTCATGTTTTTACGTGCCGCTATGCGTTCTCCACCAGCCCACCAGCCCACTAACTTATCAACAACTATAAAAAATAAAAAAGCATAACCATAACTATCAGCCTGCTCCTACCTTCTCTTCCTCCCTCAGCCGCCACCTACTCCTTCCCCTCCACTACCTCTCCCACCCCTGACCGCTGCCTCCTCTCCCCCACTCTTCCGACAGGCTCCTCCTCCCTCCCCCTCCTCTTTCTGTTCTTGCTGCCGCACGAGGACGAGGCCCTGACAGTGGCGCTCTGCCCATTCTCCCCCTGCTATTGCTGCTACGCGAGGATGGGGCCATAGCAGTGGCATTCTCCCCCCCCCCCTTGCCGCCCCTGCCACACAAGGACGGGGCCACGACTACGATAGATCTACCAAGGCAGCGCACCCTCCCCTCCTCCTCCCTCTTCCACGGCATCTAGCTAGGCTACATCCATGACCCACGACACGCATCGACAAACAGGTGTTGGTATTTCTTATGATCATAGATAAATTCAAAAGCGGACAGATACTGATGTAGCACTTCACCTAGGAGTATTCTAGGTTATCGAATCACATAGAATGTGTGTGTACTAATCTTCTAAACTAATCTGTCCAAGGACAACAAGAATATGATAGGCAAAGTGTAAAGAGGATCCTAATGGTTAAGGATCCTATATTAAGATAGGTTCAGTCTCTACTGCATACTTCGGGCACCAGCTTACCCCTCCATCCACAGGTGGCTCCAGCCAATAGCTCTACGACATACCCAAACATGGAGGATTACTAAGGCCGGATAGGGCTATCACCACCTACCGACTACCTCTACAAACCATGGGGCACGCGGTAAAAAAAAAGGTAACCTCTAGCCTAGACACCACGTCTACGCTATCAATTACTATCTAAGTCTCAAATCCACATTTATAGAAGACTAAGATAGTCTAACTAAAGAGAGCGATGATCCCGTAAGCAATAAAGGAAAGAACTTTACTTAAATAGGAAACTTAAATACCAAAAAGGAAGCATGAATACTTACTTGAAAAGGAAAACATCCGTCGAGGTACAAGCTTGGGGAAGATCACCGACAAGTCCGGTGCTTCCGTGAACTCCCCCTCACTCTCTCCCTATTTTCTAAGCACTTTGGCTATGATAAGCCTAAAGGAAATGAAGCTCTAAGGTCTTGTCTTGTATGTGTTGGAGAGGAGGCACTCTCCTCGTTATATAGGGCACAAAGGTGGTTCGTGGAGGTGGTAACTCCTGCCCTAAGGGGGATAACCAACATAGGAAAGGCGATAGGGAACCACCACAAGAAGATGGGCCTCATTGGGCCCACTCCACCTTCGGTCGAACAAGCCTGTTTGGCCGAACATGGGTGGGGCCCAATGGCCCCAGTCTTCTTTGGCACACTGATAGGTGGGGCCTCTTGTCCCTTGACACCCTTCGGTCGGTTGTTGAGGCAGTATCCTTTGGTAGGTGGGCCATTCAATCCGTGTGGTGACCTCAGATTGGCCAGGAGTGTGTTTCCTCCTCTAATTACTTGTGCTTTCCATCTAATACTTGGATAAATCATTTGCATATAAATATTCACCATCACTTGTGGAAATTGTTAGTAATAAACTCCTACCACTATGTTGGTTATTTATTTTTATATGTTTTATGCAAGTAATTGATGGTCGGATTTAGCATTTATGGACCATCAATAAACACCCCAATACTTAGTCTTTGCTCGTCATCGAGTAAAGGAATAGAGTCTAAGGTGGATCATAACTTGTTTCGATACAAGACTAGCATGCAAATTGTTCCAAATCATACATGCACGCATGACCTTTGAAGTGTCTATTACATCTCCTTGGTTGGTTGAAGAATTGAACGGTGTTGTCTCTAGTCATCTTCACTGCTTCAACTGAGTAACTTGGGCTTTTGCAAGATTTTCAAAAAAAAAAAATCATGGCCATTCTCCTCAAATGATTCTCTCAAATCACTCAATATGTGTGTGGTTCTACACCAAGGCATTTGACTTTCCCCATTTCATCTACCTCTAAATATGGCTTATGTGGAGCTCAGGTTAGGGGGATAAGGAGGGCATACTTGTGTCTCATTTATCACTAAGTAAAAAATCAGATCCATGGAGAAAACAAGTCATCATGAATTGTGATCAAACATGTGCACATGAATGGATGGGATGTAAAGGCGAATGATGGGTGCTCCTTTTGAAATCCTCCTCTCTTGTATTTGAGAACATGGGCTCTTTTTTTTAATACTTGACAGCCCATGTCTCTTTCTGCAATCATAATTGGAGAGGAAGATTCTCAAAGCATGGTGGAGCACTTTATTTTGTGGATGGATGATGCTATCTTCTGCTGTAGAAGAATTTGCTTCTGGATGATGGTAGAAGAAGGTGGTGAATGAATATTCCTTTATGTGTAGACTCTCTCTCTTTCTTTAAAATGATATTGGGCATGGCTATTTCTTTTTTTTTTCATTTTTCTCAAAGATTAGAGCAAGTTTTTTTTTAATAGTCATGCCTTCTATGGAAACAATCGAGAGAATCATGACAAGATAATCATGGAGTATTTATTTTGATGGGTGGATTGGATGATGGAAATGAAAATGCTACCTTCCAATGTAGAAGATTAGCATATGAGGGAAATGTGCACATGATCTTGATCAACAATTCATAACAAGACTCTCGCTAGGGTCACAACAATTTGACGAAGTTCAATGAAACAACAAGAAACATATGCATAAGGTTTTTAATAAATCTATCATATGGATTTGGTAGGAAATTCACATCATTGAGGAGAGGCCATTCATTTTAATTTTTAAAGGAAAATTCCTAAGCACTACAAGCATAAGAGCAAGATTTATTTCATCACACCATATCTCATAAGTCAACTACTTAGGTGACATGCTTTCCTAAAGATATAGTTCATAGGTAGCAAGTAATGAAATTGGAGTAAGGAGCATGCCAGTCAATCAAAGAGAAGTATGACGATCAGTGTTCACAAGGTTTTATTTTAGTTTTCAAGTTAAATTTATTGATTGATTCATGATAAGTTTGATTTAACTTGGAAACTAGAGAGGATAGGGATAGAGTGTGCAAACCATCGCTATTGAAGAATGGAGGTCGAGAGGCACCATGGCTGGGTCAACTACCCTTGTATGGTTGTTGACCTTGCTTGGAACCCGAACGCCTCACCTTTCTCTTGATGGGTTAGGCGATGGTATGCAATGTGTTGGTGAGAGGCCTAGAACTATTGGTGCATTGAAAATTTTGAAGGCCTCCCCCACACTTGCTCCTTTACCTAGCTGCTTTATTTCCAACAAAAACAAAAAACAAAAATGGGTGAGAAGCAAAAGCGACTCTACCGGCTTTATGGGCGCGATAGAGTCAAAACTTTCTTATTAGTTTTCTATTTTGTTTAATTTTATTAGCAAGGCATAATTACAAGAACTAGAAATACCTCTAAACCAAGATAAAATTGGTAAGAATGGAACTTGCTATGAGATACTTACAGAACTTTCCCACACTCGAATTTTTATATCGCGAGATGCTGAAAATCCTGTGTGCAGCGCTGCAGCCTTCTTGTAGTGGGTTCTGTCACCAAAGGTACCATGGTGTTTAAAGTTGATGCTGCTCCCATGTTCTTAGGTACAGAATGACCATCGCTCTTTTTAATCTCAGCCTGAAATAGTTAGCGACCAAAAATACCCGAAGGTAAACATAACCTAAAAACATATTGTTGCTTTTATTAAAGAAAAAGAGACATGATAATCCGGGCCATCTCCCGGCAGTGCTTTGTTTATGGTCAAAATCTCTACCATAGGGACTTCAAGTTACAACTATCATTGGCTGTGTAGTTCCCAGTCAACCGCTAATTCTTGATGTGTCATTTATGCTCTAGCTGCAAGGTTAGTGCCAAAGTACAACTATGATATTTGCAATATTTATGGTAAACAAAAGCATCTATAACCATCCTAATAAATATTTTGCTGATGAGGCTCAAAAGTTGGTACAAAAGTTGATTGACTCTAAAGATTCATTACGTGAGCACGTATCGTGTAGGCTTCAAAAATGAAACTCTCATGCTCATCGATTGAATCTTCTCCTCCTGTTTCTAGAGTCAATGGCTCAACTGATCCAATGGCCCAAAGTTTCTCCTTCTCAAGAAATTCATCAATAGAGGTCACGATTGATTCTTGATCACCATCAATAACGGAGTAGTGAGGGCTAGAGGATAAAGGCTTAGGCAAGGAAGGTGACGGTTTGGTTTCAAAAGGTTTAAGAGTTTCTCCCAAATCGTCATCTTCTTGGGTGAAAAGCGTAGCATCCTCACAAAGAACTGGCTTCAGCGATGCAAGTTGAGAAACAAACATCACTTTCTCGAGCTGGGAATACTCCAGGTGAGGCCTCACCAAAGGATTTTCTGAGAAATAGGTCTTGGTGGTGAAAACATTTTCCTAAGCTTTTTAGTAAGGCTCGCTTGAGATGCACCTAGTTGGTGGAGCTTTTCTAGTGGGTAGCCTAGGAGGAGTACAAAATCGATGATAGGAAAGACGTGAAAGTCAAGGTGAAACTCAACTTTGCCTATCTCAATTTATATAGCCCTTGCAATCCTCTGATAAGAAAAAGCTACTCCCAAAGCGTTCTTGTAGAATATCTCACTCGGCTCTAGGGGTATATCATCCACAAGTTGTAAAGCTATGTATTCAGGAATGATATTAGCTCCTACAGTGGGATCGTGAAGGGTCTCTATGGCATTTCCCCATACAAAACAAGGAATGGTTGTGGAAGGTGAAAAGATTTGGATTTCTTTGAAATAGCACTTTTCTTCCATCAACCTCCGCTTCTTCATGGCCTTCCTTGGAATTGCTTCTTGGAAAGGACTATGAGGCAAAGCAAATACCGTAGGCTTGTTTTGGCAGATGTAATTCAAGGTTTTCCCATGATCATCAAATAAGCCTTCCTCGAATTCAACTGGCAACACTCAGGATATAATTTATTCTTCCTTCTGAGAGGTATCAACACCAAAATCTAGAAATGATAGAGCTATGGGTTTGAATTTAGCTGTTGAGGGACCCTCGTAGGTTGGTTTGCCCTCCTCTAGAGGATTGAGAGGATAGATGGGAACTGGTGGGTTTATTTCAAAAAAAATAATCCGAGGTGTTCCCAAAATATTAAAAAAAAACTTCCTCGAATTCAGAAGAGAACTTTGGAGGTTGAATTTCTTCTTCCTCCAATGTTCGAGGTTCAGGAGACAACTCAAAAGTCAAATAAGGGGATATGCAAGGTATGGGCTCAGATTTGGCTATTGCGGGGTCCTCATGGCTCGACGTAGTTTCCTCCTACAGGGGCTCACTAAAGTCGATTAAGAAGGAAGTGTTTTCTAGGATACAATCTAGGATTTCCCTTTCTTCCAATGTTGTCTTGTGTACGAATGATTCTCCAGTAGCGATGTCGAGGTATTGGGCAGATTCCTTGTTTAAACCTGAATAAAAGTGTTGACACAACATTTCATCGGGTATAGACAAGTCTAGGCCATATTGCAATAGCAAAGAAATCCTGGCCCAAGCTGCTCCAATAGATTCCTTCTCATTCTGGCAAAAGCAGAGAATTTCCATACAAAGGGAGACAATACGGGATTATGGGAAGAACGCAAGACAAAATTTTCCTGCAGTGTACCATTGTTTTGCCCTCTCCATGAGGGAGAAGGGAAATAATTTCCACTTAAGAGTTTCATGTGTTATGCCATAAATGAACAGACATGAACACAAATACCCAAATTCTCGAAAATGATAGTAAGGATTTTCAAAATCAAGACAAGAGAAGGATTGCTTCCGAACCATGGCTATAAAGGAAGGATAGAGTTCATAGCCAGATGTGTGAATTGGGTCCACAGATGGCGGTGGCTCAAAGAACTCGCCCTTTGAAGCAGAAAAGATTTAGATAGTTGGTTGCTCCATGGCAGAAAAAGGAAAGAATTAAAAAGAAAGAAAAAAAAGGAAAATATACAAGGACAAATAAGATTCAAAGATGATAAAACAACCGTTCCTTGGAAATAGCACCAGAAATGCTTGTTGGTAGTTCTTATGATCACAGATAACTCCGCAAGTGCATAGATATCAATGTAGCACTTCACCTAGGAGTATTCCAGGTTATCGAATCATAGGGAACATGTGTGTACTAATATTCTAAACTAATTCATCCAAGGACAACAAGAATATGGCAGGCAAGTGATAGAGAGGATTTCTATTGGTTAAAGATGCTATATTAAGATAGGTTCAGTCTCTAGTGCTTAGTTCGGACACCGGCTTACCCCTGCATCCACAGGTGACTCCGACCAATAGCTCTACGACGTATCCGAACATGGAGGGTTACTAAGACAGGATAGGGTTGTCACCACCTATCGACTACCTCTACAAACCGGGGCACGCGACAAACATAGTTAACCTCTGGCCTAGACACCATGTCTACGCTATCAATTACTATCTAAGTCTTGGATCCACACATCTAGAAGACTGAGATACTCTAACTTAATAGAGTGATGATCCCATAAGCAATAAAGAAAAGAACAAACTTAAATAGGAAACTTAAATGCCAAAGAGGAAACACGAATACTTACTTGAAAAGGAAAGCATCCGTAGAGGTACAAGTGTGAGGAAGATCGCCAACAAGCCCGACACTTCCATGAACTCCCCCTTACTCTCTCCCTATTTTCTAAGCACTTTGGCAGCGCTAAGCCTAAAGGAAATAAAGCTCTAAACTTTCTCCTTGTCTATGTTGGAGTGAAGGCACTCCCCTTCTTATATAGGGCCCAAAAGCGATTTCTAGAGGCGGTAACTGCCGCCCTAAGGGGGATAACCGACGTAGGAAAGGCGGTGAGGAACTGCCACAAGAAGATGGGCCTCATTGGGCCCACTCCACCTTCAGCCAAATAGACATGTTCGACCGAACATGGGTGTGCCCCAATGGCCCCTAGTCTTGTCTGGCACATTGATAGATGGGCCCTCTTGTCCCCTTACATGTCAGTTGTTGAGGTGGTATCCTTCTATGGGCGAGTCATTCAATCCGTGTGCTGACCTGTGATTAGCCGGGCATATGTATCCTCCTTTAATTACTTGTGTTTTCCCTCTAATACATGGATAAATCACCCGCATACAAATATTTATCAACACTTGTAGAAATTATTAGTAATAAACTCCTACTACTATGTTGATTATTTCTTTTATATGTTTTATGCATGCAATGGATGGTCATAATTAGCATTTAAGGACCATCAACATCAGGGCTGTGCGACTGGATCCGAGGCCATATTTGGTGGAGCGATGGTGGACGGGGATGCGCAGTGGCGTGACAGAGGAATTGAGGTGGTATAGCGCTCCTCTGCCTCCTCGCCGAGGCGATGGCAGCGGTGCGGGGCACAAGTAGTGGTGGATTTAGTGGTTGCGGTAGAGGAGCACCTCCCATGTCGCCCATGGGTTGTGGGCGATGCATGGTGAGGAAACTTATCGCACTAGTCTTCCACCTTGGCACAGTGTTCATGGACATCGTGAGGCAGGCCACCGCATGGCTCCCGAGGAACATAAACTAGGGAAGATTGGGCAACATTTGATGGGCCTAGGCAGCGGTAGCGAGTAGCAACGGTGAATTTCGAGTATTTTCTCGTCTGCATGAGCCCGTACAAACTCAGAAATCTCTACTACTTCAAAATTAAAAAGTGAATTTTATCTTTCACCTTCATTGGACTTTTGATCTAAGTTCCTAGCTTGTGATCCCTATTTGCACCTGTGACCCGTGATCGATGCATCTCCGAGGTTCATGGTTAGCTAAACCAACCCGTCAGTTGCCTCCCCCTCCCACATCACCAGGCCCCGTGTTGACTATCGCTAAGTACCAAATCTGACCGTCAAATATTTGTACAAAACAATAAAAGTAAACAACCGACATTGTGGTAGGAGTTTGATACTAATCAATTTGATAAGTGTTGGTAAATATTTGCTTGCAGGTGGTTTACCCATGTAATTAAGGAAAAATCCATGTTATAAAGGGAGAAAGTAAGTTCTAGGCAATCAAAGTACAACATAAGCATCCACCGGCCCGTAAACAGAGTACCAACATTCCACGAGACCTAACACACATAACAGATGAAGGGACCCACCTATCAGTCTCCATGAGAAAACTGGGTATGAAAGGTGCGCACTTATGTTCGGCTAAACAATCCTTTTCGCCCGAACATGAAGTGGGCCCTCTCATCCTAGGCTTCGACGTGGCACTCATTATCACCTTTTTAAGGTCGATTGGCCTAGTTAGGGTGGTAGTTACCACTTTTAGAACCGCTTTTGGGCCCTATAAATGAAAAGGAGAGGCTCCACTCTCCAGACATCTCAAGATACACTTCAAGAGTAGAGTTTAGAGCTACATTTGTTTTAGGCATAACGCTGCCCAAGTGCTTAGAAAATAGGGAGAGAGTGAGGGGAAGTTCTAGAGGAGGAGTGGGGCTGTCCACCTCTTCTCCATGCTTGTACCTCGACGAATGCGACGAATGCTTGCCATATTTAGTAAGTCTTTGTGATTCCTTTTATGGTCATTAAGTTTCCTTTTTAAGTAAGTTTTATACATAGTTTCTTTGCTCGCTTAATGCTCTATTTAGTTAAAGATCTTAGTCTTGTATCATTGCAATTGGAGATTAAGGGAATAGTTAAAAGTGTTGACGGGTGTCTAGGCCATAGGTTGTCTTTGTTTGTTGCGCAGTCAATGGAATGCAAAGGTAGGCAGTAGGTGGCCCTATCTATCTGTCTTTTGAAATCCTAAACGTTTGACTACACAGTAGGCTCTTGGCGGAGGTCATCTATGGTTGTAGGGGTAAACACCTGCCCAATATAAGCACCCTAGTAGTATTCTTATCCTGATTAAGATCTTATACCTACTAGGAATCCTCTCTATCCAATGCCACTTTTATCTCGGTGTTTTTGGACGAACTAGAACTGAAGATTAGACACACATGTTCCCTATGAATTCGATACCTTGGAATACACATGGGTGAAAGCTACTTTGGTATCCGTACGCTTGCACATTTATATTGTTGTCGTTAACATACCCAATACCTACTTGCTGCCAATTCGACGCTACCCCTTCACATGTGCGCTCGCTAGTTCCTTGTTGGCTTTGTTGCCCTAGCAAGTCTCCTACCCTGACGATGGAAACAGTGACTCCCCCCAGAAGAAGAACCACTAGCTAATCTGCTACCACCATGCATGTGGTCCCCCCACTCCCCCCTTCCTCATGTTGAGTCACTTCCTCCTACCTTGTCGTCGTTTCGTTTGTCGCCCATGCTACCCCATATCTGGTAGCTGGAACAAAATAAAATTTAGCTGGAACACATTATGATTCTAAAAAATTCATGTGTGAGACATTATAACCATTAGCAATATATAGTATTTCATTATCTGTTTTTAAGAAATAGATCTATAATTCTTTTGACTATTTCTTTTCTATGCTCATTGTTCTAGTATTTAATTTGACGACAAAGCCATGGAATCAATCGAAAAAATTTTAGATCTATTTCTTAATGATAGAGAATGCAACAACGTATATCTGTGCTAAGTTTCAAATTCCAATATATTTTATATATTAAGATATAGAAGTTAAAAATAATAGTTAAATGGTCATAGTGTGTCACATACTAATTTTTCTATAATCGTAGCGTGTTCTATCTAAATTTGATTTTGTTAGTGTGTAGATAAAACGATATTTTATTGGTGTGTTCTAGATAATTTAGTCTTTTTGAAATTTATAAACCAACTTTTTGGTAACTAATGAATTTGGAATGAAGAAAAAAATTAACATTAGGTGTTTGAAGGCCCTCTAGCTTCTAAAAGTTGGTTTCTTAGAAACTGAAAGGATCCAAACAACACCTTGGCGATGTTAGTTCTTAGAAGCTATGTGATATATATGGTCGCAGTAAGGTCATTTTAATTTCAAGATTTGAAAACTATTAAGTATTAACGTGGTGCATATATATCAAGAAGAGAAATTATTTTTTCGTCTGTAATGAAATGCGCCCTATATAGTCCTGTATAATCGTGATTTTTTTTTAGAATCTATAATCGTGCGCACAACGACAATAATCTTGGAAGTATAACTTCAACTCTTATTTCCTTTTATGATTTTGAAATAATGAAAAGTAATATTTTCTGTGCCGAACGTGCGAAGGTTCCTCTAAAGTTTTTTAAGCAATATGGCTGTTTTTCCAATGCAAGTATTGCATGTCGCGTTTTGTTGGGCATTCCTGTAACTGTTGCATAAGTAGATGTAGCTTTTTTCTAAATTGAAGCTATTAAAGTCATATTTGTATTTTACAATGACACAAGACTTAATGATTTGGCTACAATAGCACTTGAGAGTGAATAGCTGGAGAAGATCGCTTATGAAAACATTACTGAAGATTTAATTTCAAGAAGCAACACAAGAATGATATTGTTCAACTAAAGATATGAAATGGTACCTATCTGTATTTAGGCTAGTGCTTTAACTTCATTATGACCAATATCACTACTACAAAAACGACCTTTAGAGGCGGGTCAAAATCTACTGTAGTGGCAGGTCGGGCGAACCGTCGTTACACAAACGCAGCTAAAAATCATGAGCTTCACCGGCGGACAATCTACGGTCTATGCCAACCACAACTAAAAATACATTAATAGCAGCGGGTGACATCTTTACCCGCCGCTTTCACCCACCGCTACCCCTCAACCTGAAAACAAAAAAAAATGAGCCCGTCGGCCCGCAAGAGCCCATAGGCCTGCAAGAGCCCTCGAGGCCGGATCCAAAGGGGAGGAGAGGAGCTGATGCCAGATTCGACCTCTTCTTGGCCGTTCGCTACCGTTCAAGGAGGGGGTAGGGGGGTGCCGGATCCGGCCTCCCCTTCACCGTTCGAGGTGGGGCGGGGGGGGAGGGCGGATCCGGCCTCCCCTTTGTCGCGCGCTATTGTCCGAGGTGGGGGAGGCGCCGGATCCGGCCTCTCCTTCACCGCGCGCCACCGTCCAAGGTGGGGGAGGCCAGATCCGGCCTCGCCTTCGCCGTGCGTCACTGTCCGAGGTGGCGGAGGCAAGATCCGGCCTTCCCTTCGCCGCACGCCACCGTACGAGGTGAGGGAGGCACCAGATCCGACCTCCCCTTCGCTGGCGCCTCCATCGGAGGAGGAGGAGGAGGAGGAGGCGTCTAGCCTCCCCTTGCCACTTGTCGCTGTTGGAGGAGGGGGAGGCTTCGCTCGGCCTCCCCCAGCGGCACGCCAACATTGGATCTGGATGGAGGAGGGCGGCTTGGGTGGTGGTGGAGGGTGCCGCCACCTATGGAGGGGCCATAGTAGCGCTGCCCACTGCTGCACGCCGCTGCCTCTGCATGTCGGAGCCCGGTCGTTGATGCCCACCGCGGAGAGAGAGGAGAGGAGGGGTGCCACTGCCTCTAGAGGGTGACATAGAGAGAGAAGGATGGGGCGCAAAGAGAGAAAGGAGGAAGAAGGCGAGGGGAGAGGTGGAGGGCGGCGACTGAGAGAGGAGGGAGAGAACGACTCACCTAGGTTTTCTTTATATAAGGCCAGCTACTGATAATGGGCTGCATGGGCTGCGGATGAAGAAGTGGGCCGTGGCTATAAAAAACAGTAATAGCGGGTGAAGAAGTGGGCCACCACTAAAAAATATACTGGCGGCGGGTAGCTTAATGGGCCGCCGCTAAAAATGGTACCGATTCGTAGCTACGGTCTATTTTAGAATGTGCCACTGAGGCTTTTTGTCTAGTACCGCTATAGGCTCTTTTTCTGGTAGTGTATCTTACCATTCTTGTATCTACTGCCGAGCGTCATTTTAGATTTTTATACTAGGCAATGGGCATAGATGTTGCTCATTTTAGATTTTCTTACTGGGCAATGGGCACAGATGTTGCTAGGACGGCCCTGACCATATATCCTGAAGAAGATCAAGTCCCCGCACACTAGAACCAGCCAATGAGGTAAGCACGCACGTCCATTATAGAAGTAAGCATATTTTTTTAGAAACGGGAATATATTTTTAATATTTCAGCCTTTGCATCGATAAATATATATAGTTGTTACTTATTATAAACACACCAGAAAAAACAAACTACCACACCTCACAACTAAAAGGAAAGTCTATTATTTAAACCAGCCATGTCTAGCAAAGACTTCCATTACTGTGGTCTCAAGCACACGGCAACCCACATAAAGTGTGGCTTGTCCTCCTCCTTTTGCAACAGTGTAAATACCCGGATCTAGTGAGTTCCTCTATAGATCACCTGCATAGAAGAAAGTACTCGTATGTTGTTAAAGACCAGATCATTCCTACATAACCAAATTCTCCAACATATAGTAGTTGTCCCAACCAAAATTTTGTTTCTAAGTTTTGCATCCACGCCATCTAGCCAATTACCATATAGATGGTCCACATTCAAAGGTGGCGTAATATTAAACGAAACTTGGATAATTCTCCAAATAAACCTAGCAAGATGGCAATCAAAAAATAAGTGTTGTATGTCCTCATTTAGATTACAAAAACAGCACTTTATGCTTCCTTTCCATTGTCTTCTTGCCAGATTATCCTTGGTTAGGACAATACCTTTAATTAAATACCAAGCAAAAATTTTGATTCTTAAGGGCAATTTGAGTTTCCAAATGACATGATTATGCGGTACCACATTAGGAGCAATCAACGATCTATACATCGATTGAACTGTAAATCTCCCATGCCGTTGAAGACCCCAAGAGAATGAGTCTCTCTGATCGGTTAGGTGAGTGTTCATTACTGTGGCAACTAATTGATGCCAAGGTAGTGAATTATTACCCACCAATGATTGTCTAAAAGAAATATTTAAGAGGACCGAAGATAAAACCGCATTAATCATAATATTTTTCCTTCTAACAATATTGAAAAGGTTTGGAAATCTGTCCACAAGTGTAAAATTTCCTACCCACTTATCTTCCGAGAATCTCATTTGAGTACCATCATCTAAGTTAAACTTGCCCATCCTCATGAAATCATTTTTGGTCTTCATAAGAATTGACCAAAAATGTAAATCACCAGGGACATGTTGTACTTGAGTAATCGTTTTATTTCTCAAATATTTATTTCTGAGAATTTGTTGCCATATTCTGTCCTTGTTAATTAACTTAAAAAACCATTTACTAAATAAGCATATTAGATAACCAATAAATCAATGAGGGACACGAGCAACCAAGAGACCATAATAGTAACTACCAATTTGGGTAAGCAAAAGATATGTTCATTTTGGGAGCCATGCACAGAAACCAGCCAAGATCAGCAGTTGATCCGACAGCAACCTCCAGTGGAGACCAGGCAAGGATTATTAGGTTATCTGCCGCTATCTCGCGCGGCACGTGCATCTGATAAACTCAAGCAATATTTGGACACTGCTAGTGGGAAGAGAGTATATCGTTCATTACTTCAATCAGAGTTAACTTTGGTGCGTGCAGTGCATTGCTGGGATCGCACTCGTAACGGATCAACGAAGCACCACCAGCAGCACAAAACAAAATTGCTTGCAAGAACAATCATTGAGTCACTGATGTTAACGCATGAGAAAAGCCAACCAACGACAAAAGCTGCATCCTGCTTTTCTTCGTGCCAGTCAATCAGATATAAGGATGTTCAATCATTAAATCAACATTGACCAATGTTAACGGATGAGATAGAAAATTAATGATGGAGGAAAGTGAGACTTTTCACCCAAAAGCAACCACAGCCGAGTGCTTCACGATTGAGTGTCTTTATCGTTGGGCAGAGGCTTTTAGATAATTGAGTAAATTTACCCTCTCCCTGCTGTTCGTTTTTTCTGTGATAAACTCTAGCTCTGTCAAATATTCGGATGCTAATTAGAAGGATCAAATATGAGCTAATTAGAAAACTAATTATAGAAGCCTAGTCTAATTTGCAAGACAAATTTATTAAACTTAATTAATTCATCATTAGCAAATGTTGACTATAACACCATTTTTTCAAATCATGGATTAATTAGACTTAATAGATTTCTCTCATAAATTAGTCTCCATCTATATAATTGATTTTGTACTTAGTCTATGTTTAATACTCCTAATTTATAATCAAACATTTAGGTCCTGTTTCGTAGGGCTCCGGCTGTGTCGGTTTTAGCTGTTGTTATGGCTTCTCTGAAAACCCAGCTGTGCTGGCTGTGGCTGTGGCTGTGTCTGAAATCATTTGGCAAAATAGCTTTTTTTGTAGCTTCTCAAATAGCTTCTCTTATAGTTTCACGGAAGAAAGAGGTAAATATCCATATTTCTCATAGACATATAGATGCATTGTATACATACATTTTTTGTTTTGATAATAGAAAATAAACTTTGACCATTAATTAATAGAATATAAATTATTAATTACAAAATAATTTGGATTATGAGATAATATTGTACTATAAATGATCATGAGGACCTAGAAAAATATATTGTCACGGTAAGATGGAGGGAGAGTAGAACAAATAAAGGTAGACTGCTTTATTTTTAAAAATGACAATGATTTTTGCGTGGGCCCAAAGGACAAGAAGCAGCCAAGCTACCATTCAGCAGCTCCGGCTTTGCTGCCTTTTCTGGCAGGGCTTCGCCCGGGATTTACAGGGAGCCGTGTGCAGAAGCGCTGCTTTGGCGAATATTTTGAAGAAGCGGCCGGTGGAGCCGAAGCCGGAGTGTGGCCAAACGGAGCCTTAATGTGACAAGACTAAAGTTTAGTGGGCAAGAAAACATCAGTGTCAATTATTCCAAATTACCAACACAAAAACATTTGCACCCTTAAAACCTACTTTACAAGTTTAGATTCCACACATCTAGCCAACAGCATCGCAAGCATATTAGAGTTATCAATAATGTTCCCATACAGTTGTTCAGAGAGACAATGGTGCAGGCACCATAGTATATTTTTCGTTCATTTAGATAGTTCCATTGTTTTCGGTTGCAACATTGACAAATCAGTAACACGTTCGATAGCTCACATGTGTCATTGGGAAAAATTACAGAAGAAGCTGGATAAAACGCGTGTGGTTTATATATGCCGCTCGATCTCAGCGGCCTGCTACACAATACAAAAATATCCTAATAAGAATTAAGTCTTTGAACAAAATAAATGAGATGTATACTTCGAGTAAGCATCGTGCATTGAGATTTTTTTTTTGAAAGAATCGTGCATTGAGATTTACTTCCCACCACAAATGGTAGAGAAAACATATGAATAAATAACGACGGCAAAGTTCATCAAATGGATGGGTGCCCCAGTCTATAGCTCCAACGCCCTGTCCATCGTTCTCAAATTTATAGTGT
Source organism: Eleusine indica (assembly GCA_030378355.1). Classification (NCBI taxonomy): domain Eukaryota; kingdom Viridiplantae; phylum Streptophyta; class Magnoliopsida; order Poales; family Poaceae; genus Eleusine; species Eleusine indica. Next base: position 58,112,187 of record CM059494.1, read on the forward strand.
ACCATCATATGACAACAAAGCCAATAGGTATGCGAGAGGTCAGTGGTGATCTTTAACTGCTCCACTAGCAGAAGATTAGGAGTAATGCAAAGTACAAAATAAATATTCTGCAGAACTTCCATTCGATCGATATCATATCTTTTATGATGAAATAAAGCCTCTTTGATCTAAAAAGGTATCAATAAAACTTCCATCCACACACATGAGATTTGGGACACTGATTAATCTATCTATCTATAGAGAGAGAGCTACTCCCACGTGTATATCCCACAACGTATAGAGTATTATTATATACTTGAAGTTTGTAAATTAAGTATGTAGTCATACTAGAGGGTATGTGGACATATTAACTTTTTTGTTGGGATATATGAAGTTTAGGGACATATTCACTTTTATATAGCACTAAATTCGATTCGATACATGTTCATATGCTTATAACAAGAAGATCATTCAAAAAAAATTATGGTTATCAGTTTTAAAAATCTTGTTTTAAGTATGTTCGATTCATAACCATAAAACTATGCCTTGTGATCATAAAAGTATGAAAGATCACACCCGCAACCGTAAAATCTTTTACACCGTGACCATAATTTTTTTTGAGGTTGCTCCCATGATATTTCAACCGTAATCATAAAACTTTTTGAGGGGCTAAATAACACATTTTATCCGTTGTGCCAAACTCCCACTGGGGCTGTTGGCCATCGCGGCTGGGCCACGGCTTGTCAAGTGCCACCCTCAAGTGCGAGTGTGCTAGCTTTGGGCGATGCGGCGTAGAGTGCTGGTGGTCTCGGCCTGTCGCTGGCGATGTACTTCGAGGCGCGGATGCTTTGCTCTTTGATCCGATGGTAGCACCTTTGGATGCCTCTAGGGGGTAAAGCGCTGGTGCCTGTTTTTGAGAAGGGATCGTCATCTTCGACAACTCCTTCTTTGGAGAAGTCAGTTGCAGAGGCGATTGTGGGTAAGCTTGTAAAGGACCTTTCGGATGCAGTTAATTCCACTGTAGAGGTAGAAGCACCTGTAGAAAAAGTTTGACCCTGTCAATAAAAACCGTATTTGTTATAGGTGTTGGGGGGAGGGAGGGTCATGTACGACTCAGCTTCTTTGTGAGGTGTGCTGTTGTACAGACCATAGCTCTACTAGATGTCCTTATAAATATGAGGCTAGGACAGTTGCCTCTTCAGTTGGTTATGCTGTCGATGCACTAGGTGCATATTTTATTGATCATGCCCCCATTCAGCCAACTGTGAAAAACTCTCGAACTGCAATCATCTTTGTTGTGGGTGGTTCTATGACTAATGCAGATCTTGTAGCTCATCTCAACCTTTTCGTTAGAGACAATTTTGATTGGGAAGTGCAACGTCTAAGTGACAATACTTTTAAGGTTGATTTTCCAACAAGAACTGAGATGCTTAGATCATGCTATTCGGTGAGTGCTAATCTGAAAAATGGACTGACCCTTAAATTTGAGGAACTTGTTGAGGAAGAAGAATACTTTGGGCATTTGTTGCCCACAGTCTGGATGAGGGTTCTTCACCTCTCTCCATATTGAGAACTTTTTAAATTCATTGGGCAGTGGATTCCATGTTTGGGGTTACTCAAAGGGTTGACATGGCAACTACTTCGACTAATAGGTTTGGTCGTTTTTGTGTTGCTGTCTTGGAACCTGAGTTGATCCCTAACTCTATGGACGTCATTATTTGAAACAGATTTTTCCAACTAAAGTTTGAGGTAGAACCTTTCATTCCAAACTGTGGCATCTCAAGTCTTGGAAATATTGATGCGGGTGGAAACAATAATGATCTAGAGGACCAAAAAGATGAAGATATGTATGATGCCACTAATAACCAGGCAAAACTTAATGTGGGAGGTCCATCGTCTAGAATTTTACCTCAGGATAATAGAGGTAAGTCAAACGGCTTTGTCGGAGACGGAGATATCTTGATAGAGCATGATTGGGAGAACGATGATTTGTTGGGTGAAGAAAATGCTGAAGCGGAGCTAAAAAATCTATAAATGCTAAGTCGGTTGAACCCATAAGGTTATCAAAGGTTCAGCCAATGATAGGAGAGGTCTCAACTCTTCCTAACATAAGCACCTATGTGGTACCTGTTTCTGCCATTTCCTCTGTAGCTTCAGCTCTCTCCGGTGCAGTCCCTGGAGGTGAGCAGACTGGGTCGCTGCTGGGTGCTACGCGACCGGCTCTTACTGCTACGGTGTCTATGAAGTCTGCTTCGGCAGGTGGGGAACCTTGGGAGGTAACCAAGGGAGCGCGGACAGGGGCATCGCCCTCTGTTGCTGCTCCTCCTTCTTCAGTCGCTGCTTTGGGGGTTGCTTCGGTCGAAGCAACACCGTCCTCTACACTGCTACTACTTCATCCTCAGGATCCCATTCTTGCTGTGACAACCCTGGTGTCACGAAATTCCAAGAGCAACACTTTAGAAATCAAAGGAGCTTAAAATAAAAATTTAATCTTACTTTGAATTCAAGTCAAATGAAATTTGAATGGCCATTGAACTACAAGTTCATTATTTTCAACATAACTCATACCCACAAAAAAATATATGTTGTATACCAAGGTGGAAGATAAGTTATAGGAATTTTTCGAATTTTTATCCCTTCATTTACTTGGCCTAAATTATTGCCCAAGGGGCTAAAAACAGCCACACTTTGAAAATTTTCCTTTTAAATTTCGACAGGATTCAAAGTTCAAACTTATTTTCTTAATTTTTTACACATCATAATGAACACTCACATATTTTTATATTTTTCATGTGATCTATATTTTTAAATATATAAAATTATTAAGCCAGTGCTGTTTCGAAAACCAACAAAAAAGAAAAATTTCATGAGACTCGCCTGTCAACCTCGCTGAGTCTTCTTCCTCCGACGCGGGCCCGGGCTGCCGGCGCCGACGCGCCGCGTGGCCGCCGTACATCAGCGGACGGCCTCCCCGGTCGCCCTGACCGCATCCGATGTATCGGCTCCCGGTTTCGGCATTTTCCTCATTTTCGTTTTCAGCTCCCCGTTCTTCTCCTCTCTTTTCTCCCACCACCGGCACCATTGGTGAGCTCGGTCGAGCTCACCGCGCCGCCACCTCGCGCCTTCCCGGCGCGGATCCGCCGGCTAATCGGCTTCCCCTCGCCCTCCTCTACCACCTCCACCCCTTTTCGTTCCTCGAGACCCCGCTGTTTGGCCGCATTAATTCGAAAGCTGCAGCTCTTCCTCGAGCTTCGTCGAGCTCGTGCCGGCAAGATTCCGGCCACCTCCGCATGCTGGGAACTCCTCACCTGGATTCGCGTTGAGCTACTCATCGCATAGGTATTTTAATTAGTAATTTTCGTGGCCATTTGACCAGGTCCCGGCAAGCCGCAACGCCTGCGGTGAGCCTCCGTCCGCCATGGCCGAGTTGCAGCTCGGCCTGATGTTTCCAGGCCCGGATCTGCTGCGTACTGGAGTCTATGGCCCTCGGTGCAACTGATTTTGATTGGCCGAGCCCCCTTTAATTATTTCTTCTGCATTTCAAATATTGCACAAAAACTAGTCCTGCTAGAAAAATGCGTAGGGAGCATTATACTTAGGAGAAAATTGCAAACCGAAAATTGTTAGGCTCCTCTGATCATCTACTATTTTGGTAAAGTGCTAATTTCCGATGCATGTGACTTTAGTGGTCAGATCTCAATTAATTTTGAGAAATACAAATAAATTCATAAGTAGGTCTCTGTAGTTGCTAAATTCACGAAACTTGGCATGCATATCTCTTTTGCCATTACTAATTAAACTGCAAAGCCACATATTTAAATTCCTAGTATATTTATCATAACTAATTATTTAGCATTTCTACTAGATTAATTATTTAAAATTATTGGCTTAGTGCATGTCACTGAAACTTGGTCCAAAATGCATCCTTAACATACTATATTAGCAATAAATCGCCCTTATTCATTTGACTTGCAGAACAATGCTAAAATAATTAATTGCCTTGTAGCTCTATTATTTCACCTAGCACGATAGTTTAATTCCAACATTTTGTTTGGCTGATATTTCTTCCATATCAAATATCACGTAAGCTGAACGTAATGTTATGATCAGTAAACCTTAGTGATTTATACTTCGTACCTTAATTTTGTTCACTTGTCGCAACCACACACCTCATTCTTTTATATAGTAAGTCGTTGAGTTAGCGTGTTATTAAAAAAAGGCCTTGAATCAAAATACTCTCTCATGCATTACATCACTTGCATCATATAGATAATGAGATGAACCACGTGGAGGGCGCACAGATGCCAGAAGGAGGTGCCAACCCCACTAACCAGGAACAGACCCAAGACAAGCCCCGGTGCATCCCACCAAGTTTTAACCTTTTTATTTTATGACTAGTTAGGAATGTAGGTTTGTCTGTGCATTAAGTTTATAGGAGTTGTTTGAAAACCTAGTATTGCAGTTGATTCTCTTTACTCGATGATAGCATCAGAGCGGTAGACGCTCTGCTTAATCTAGGACGATTATTTAACGAGTGATATGGAGACCACTCGTATACTAGAAAATATTATCACTAGGGAACGATATCGTCTGAAGAAAAGTTTGGATGTGATAACAATAAAGACCAGACGGGCAACTAGGTGAAAAGGAAAGGACAGCTTGTCTTCAAGGAGGTAGCCCCGTCCGAGTCACCTAAGACTATACGTCGTGTCTGGTCCTATGAGGTTAAGTTTGAACGTATTGTTTGCATGCTGGAGATATGGGCCAGTAAACCGACATAGCTATGACTACTGCCTGGTCGGAAAATAGCCTTCTCCCTTCTTTAATGGAACTGAGGCTGAGGGGAGAGAGCAATCCACCCACGGATGGCGGCACGGGTCGCCTCTCGCTCGGAGACCCTTCTCGGGGGAGTCTGAACCCGGAAGACCTTGTGGTACTGCAGCGAAAGGTTGCTCCATGCGGCTTTTATGAAGCACGTGTGGATCATGCAAGCAGGTTTCTCCTGCAGGATATAAATCGATTCGAGTCGCTGCTCCTCACAGTAACGAGCACCACTTGATCGCTGCTCCAAAACGTTGATGAAAGCCATTAATATGATGGATGGATTCAATACTGCTGTATGGAATTGTTCTAATTGTATTGCAACCATGATTATAGTAGTTTTAGTACAAACTAAATTTTTTATTCTGCATGTCAACTTAACTTGATGCTAAAACTTGAAAAATAAGGATCCACTCTTAGGCTGGCTTTTTGGCAACATAAACCCTACCTATGGCCTGTGCATGTCTAGGAGTCGGTTGTAGTTGGCCATTTTGACAGGTCCGTCTTGCTGAGTATTAGTTTCTCAGGACCGAGCTCTATGTGGTTTTCAGATGATGTGGGTGGAGCCTGTCACTGCGGTGGAAGGTTCCACTAAGAAAGCCAACGTCCTGACTGCTGGAACATTGAGTGGGAGCTTTGCACCAATGATGATGAGGAGTAGGCTTGTGTGCGCTGGTACGGTGTCAAGGGCATGACACCGATCAAGGCCAGCTTCTACTACTGTTATCATCATGAGAGGGCGTTGTATCTTACTTTTCGTCGAAACTCTTTAGTACTGTTGAACTATTTTGCTTCCGCACTTTTAAAACTCTGGTTTGTAATTTAAATTTGGATTTATGTAAAACTCTATACTCTATCTATATTTTTTTGTAACTATATTATTTTGTCATGTGTTATACTATTAGGCATCACAACGCGTGTCGTCACTCGAGAAAGATCCTAGAACGGAATCGTCTCCGTGGTAAAGCGGCTCTGTTACAGCGTGGTATCAGAGATATCTCGAGAATAGTGCAACATTAAAAGACATATTTTTGAAAACCTTGCTATGAACGTGTGAGGACATGCCTATAGTGATATTATTACTTATGATTCAGGTGGCAAAGCTAACTGTAGTAGGTTGTTTGTTGAAATACTTGCATCTACTATATCGTCAACGAAGGTATGCGTCCCGCCATATGGACTGTAACATGGAAAGCTAGCACAATGGTGTGAACGCGGGCTGATTGCAGAAAACATCAGTGCCCTGCCCTAGGGCAATAATAAGGGATTATTTTCGGCTCGTTACTTTTCTATTTGATTTATTATTTCTGAAATAATTCTTTTGCAGGTACGCTAACCATGAATCGAGCAAGAAACGTATAGCATACGACTAACTTGAGAGATCGTCTGTCACCGATTATACGTATGGTCCTATTCATGGTCAAATTTTATTTTATGAGGACATGGAGGCCGGAAAGCATATGCATTTATGTAAATGTTGAAGCAAATCTGAAATTTTAGCAAACATGTCACCCGCATAAAAACCTATTTCTCCTCACTCGAAAGTCGAAATCATGCAAATAAATACTTATTGAAATCATGAATAAACCCTCGATATGTGCAGCAAGATGTTTTTCTTTGAAATTATCCGGATAATGCCGTTTTTGGCCGGTCCGAGTCAGCTTATTGAAGTGCCGCCAATCTGAAATTCAGATTCATGATCTATCTTGTAAAATTTATAACTTTTTACTCAGACCACCTATAGGGCTATATGACTACTTTATGGAAAGGTTGTGAAACATTCTATAACTTTAATATTCTGACCATTCTTTTTGAAAGCTTTTAAGACATGTTTATGATCTCATTTTTAGAGCAACATTATTCTGTCCCCATAAACAGTTCAGCAGACAAGTAACAACTTGCAAATTCTATATCTTGAGTTCTAAAAATTTGTTGGAAGTGTGCTAGTATGCATTAGAAAGGTGCTAAACTTATCCATAATTCTTATACTTTACTTCTAGAGATAGATGAAACGAAATCTGGCTTTTGGACCCTTTTTCAGACAAAACTTAGTGCGGTTCAGAGCAGATTTTCAGATATCATCAGTCCACTTGAAAAATTCATAGCTCCTGAACCTTATATCATATTGAAGTGTATAAATACTCGTTGGAAAGCCAGGGAAACCCTCTATAACTTTGGTATGAACCCAAAAGACTATTTTTGCACTCATAAGGAACAGTTTACATTTTTGTGTTACCTATCGGTGAAGATAGATTCTGCTGGGAGCAGAATTTCAGAAACTAATTGTCAACTTAGAAAATTCATATCTGCTGAACTTTTTATCGGATGAGGGTGTATAAATACTTGTTAGAAAGATATTAAAATTGTCTACAAGATTGGTACTCATTGAGTTCACTTATTCTGCACTTAAGACTGTCGGTTTTAAGTTTTAGTAGATATTGTACATAGAGAGCAGAACTAAACGCGTTGAGAAATTTTGGACAAGTATGCTTTTTGATATTGAAACCACTTGGATAATTAATCATCATTATTATTATTTGTTATCCTTGCTGAACTATACTTCTCTATTGCACATTGAACCTCTTTGCAACTTTCTTGTTTTTGTTGTGTGTTCTCTTCAATATCACTATAACTTCTTTTGCCATCAAAACTTGATGATCCTCCACTTTAAACAAAGTTTTACCTATAATGTCTCCCTCATGCACTGCTATATTCTTGCTCAACCAAATAAAAATTTAAAAGTATCATCCTATCCATTAATATAGCTCTAAAATATGCATAAGCATAATTGTGTGCATTGCAATATTACAAACTTGCATTGCACCATTTCCAAGTGCATCATGAATATGCATGAAGCATCATCCATGCACCATATCATGTGCACCATGAACATGAGCATTTTGTATGTGCACCATGAATAACTCATCATGTATGCATCAAGACATATGCACCAACACCCATCATCCATATTCAACATGTCATTATGCAAGTGCATCATTGCATATGCACTATCATCCATGTGCATCGTATCATCCAAGCATGTCATGCATGAGAATTGCATTGTGACATCCGGAAGTTCATTGGGGTGCATTAGAATATTCATTAACGGTCAAAAGGCATGAATAACTAATAATATTGAGCAAGATGTGATGTTCGATTAACCCTGTTGCCAATCCAAAACTTTTGTTGGCTGCTCCACAACCACCGTTGCCATTGAGGAGCAACCAAGTGACCCAATACCTTGATGACATATTTTATTTGAGTGCCCATTTGATTTGAACCTTCTTGAACTATTGATCTCATGCCATACTACAACAGATTGTCTAGAAGGTTGATTTCCTTGTTTCTTTGGCTTTGTAGAGAACCAAGTCATGGTTCCCTTTTGAAAAATTATTGGCTACAAGTAATTTTAAAATTTTTCCACCTCTATCATTGTCGTCTAAGTCATCGATTTGGGTTGTCCAGATTTTAGCCCTTCATCACAGAGTTTGATCTCGGTCCAAAGCTACTGCTTGTATCATATGTTATCTTATACTTGTCCATCATGTCAAAATCCATTTCGTCCACTACATTCCAATTAGTACATTTCAGGCAGCAGAGTCGAGACAAAAGTGTTGTGCGGACAAAAAAAAGTCGGGGAGTTGGCTGTAGTTGGCCATTTTGACGGGTCAGTCTTGCTGAGTATTAGTTGCTCAGGTCGTAGCTCTATGTGGTTTTCAGATGATCTGGGTGGAGCCTGTCACTGCGGTGGAAAGTTCCACTAGGAAGGCCAGCGTCCTGACTGCTGGAACATTGGGTGTGAGCCTTGCACCAATAATGATGAGGAGTAGGCTTGTGTGTGCTGGTACGGTGTCAAGGGCATGACACCGATCAAGACCGGCTTCTACTATTGTGTATCGTCGTGAGAGGACGTTGTGTCTTACTTTCCATCAAAACTTTTTAGTATTGTTGAACTATTTTACTTCCGCACTTTTAAAACTCTGGTTTATAATTTAAATTCGGATTTATGTAAAACTCTGTACTCTATCTATGTTCTTGTTACGACTATATTATTTTGTCATGTGTTGTACTATTGGGCGTCACAGCGCGTGTCATCACCCGAGAAAGATCCTGGAACGGAATTGTCTCCGTGGTAAGGCAGTTCTGTTACACTTGCTGCCGGGGTGTCGGCCAGCGGCCCTGCACCTGCACCTGCACCAATGGGGTCCACTATCGTCATCGCATTGCTGGACATGGAAGCACCGAATGGATTTTTGCTCTGTTGCAGCAAGCGTACTGCAGCAGTGGCGGAAAATGGACTCTCTTGAAAAGGCCTCAAAGGCGACTGTGATCAGATCCCTCGAAGGCCCTGGTATGTCTATTTCCACTCTTTCAGTCAAGTCTATTGATCGTAAATTGCGGGTTCTAGGCATTTCGTGGGGGTCCTCCTCTGGTTCGGCTGTTGCTGCGGTGTCTCGCATTTAGTCGCTAGAATCTGCTAGGGTGAAAATGTCTCGACACAAACCTAACGATGGAGTTTGTAGTCTGACGGGGAATACGATAGTGATTTCTCATCTCCTCTAGGTCGCCTTTATGGTGATCTTACCGCGGGGGTTTTAGATGAAAAAGCAAACAACCAACATAGTGGTAGGAGTTTATTACTAATGAACTCCACAAGTGTTAGTGAATATTTGTTGTAGGTGATTATTCCATAAAATTAAGAAAAAATCCATGTTATCAAGGGAGAAAGCACACTTCCAGCCAATCAGAACACATCACAAGGATCCACGGGCCCATAAATAGAGCAAACCGATGTTCCACAGGGCCTAACGAGGTTGACCAACCTAGGGGCCCACTAATTAGTGTATGGGGGAAAGGGCGGCATCAGAGGTCACCATAGTTGTTCGGTCGAAAAGACGGTGGGTCCTCTCGTCCGACGTGTCCATGTGTCACCCGTTATCGCCTTTCTAAGGACGGTTGGCCTAGTTAGGGCAGCACTTACCGCCTCAGAAACCGCCTTTGGCCCCTATATAAGGAGGGGACTACCCGCACTCTCCACACACTTCAAGATTAGTTTTGTACTCCATTTCTCAAAGGCTTTAGCACTGTCAAAGTGCTTAGAATATAGGCGGAGAGTGAGGGGAAGTCAGGAGGAGGAGTGGGCTTGTCCACCTCTTCTCCACGCTTGTACCTTGACAGATGCTTGCCATATTTAGTAAGTCTTCGTGATTCCTCTTTTGGTATTTATGTTTCCTTTTTAAGTAAGTTTAATACTTAGTTGCTTTACTCGCTTAGCACTCTATTTAGTTAGAGACTTTAGTCTTATATCATCGTACCTTTACAATAAGAGAGTAATTGAAAGCATAGACATGGTGTCTAGGCCATAGGTTACCTTCGTTTATCGCGTAGTCCACGGATTGCTTGAGGTAGACAGTAGGTGGTGACAGTCCTATCTGTCCTTTAAAATCCTCCACGTTCGGCTACGCAGTAGGCTCTTGGTCAGAATCACACTGTAGATGCAGGGGAAAACAAGATGCTCAATGCAAGAAACCTAGTAGTACTCTTACCTTGATTAGGACCTTATAACGATTAGTAATCCTCTCTACCCAAAGCCAAAATTATCTTGGTGTCCATGGTCGAACTAGAATAGAAGACTAGGCACACACGTTCCTTGTGGATTCGATACCTTGTAATACTCCTGGGTGAAAGCTACTTCGGTATCCGTACGCTTGCGGATGTATTCTGTTGTCGTTAAAGTACCCAACAATTATCTTAGTGATAACTTAATAGATGTCCCGATAAAAGTAGCTAAATTAAGTAGGAGAAAAGGGACATCCAATAAGAAGATCGCTGCTAAGAAAAGGATTATTTTCTAATCAAAGGCATATTCCAGAATAGTCTTGGTCTGTGTGACCTCATGAAACATAGGTTCCTTTTCGATATAGCAAGGGAGCATAACCTCGATTTCATCTGTAATGTCCCGTCCCTCCGAGACCGGATCCGCTTACACTTAGCAGCTCTCTAGGACCTCAAGACTGCCCTCACAGACCAACACATAACTTTTCTACGCACTTTGTCCTCACTCGTGCGCAACCGGGAAGAACTTCCCGGTCGGTCACCAATCCCTAAATTACTCCAGGCCAAGCACGCTTAACCTCAGAGTTCTTTAGAGATGAGCTTCCAGAAAAGAAGTTGCGAGCTTAATAGGATTGATAGAATACTCATACCAACAAGTTGCAACTTCTTTTCCGGAAGCTCATCTCTAAAGAACTCTGAGGTTAAGCGTGCTTGGCCTAGAGCAATTTAGGGATAGGTGACCGACCGGGAAATTCTTCTCGGTTGCGCAAGAGTGAGGATAAAATGCGTAGAAAAGATATGTGTTGGTCTACGAGGGCAGTCTTGAGGTCCTAGAGAGGTGCCAGGTGTAAGCGGGTCCAGTCTCGAAGGGACGAGATGTTACATCATTGCCATTTTGGAATCCGGCAAGAGTTTCTTCATGATTGAGTGTCTTGAAAACTTTTGCATAGGTGCTGATTTTTTCTCGCATTGGTCACCACCTAGGGGGTTGTCTGGTGGCATCTTATTAGGTGTCAACATTGCAACCTTTGTAGTTGATAATGTTGATTTAGGAGATTATTTTATCAAATTCAAACTATTGAATAAGATAGAAAGTTTTAAATGGGCTCTCATGGCAGTTTATGGGGCGGCTCAAAATGACTTTTGATGCATCCAGCCTAGGTGGGGTTGGAAAAGCACGACACACCGACCCAATTCTGGATCCGCGATCCGAATCCGCAGTCTTAGCATCACAACTCTGGCAGCTCGACACACCGATCCGGTTTCAGATACGCATGATCTGCCCCCTATAATCTTAGCACCGCAACTCCGGCACACCCAGTCGGGGAAAGGCCCAATCGCCCTAAAAGACTAGTCCAATAGGGGAAGGGTGGCTCTCCCTTTTAAGGTGGATTCCTCTTCCCAAGCTAAGCAAGGTGGGATTATTCAGAGGCTCACACGGTTGCCGTCTTGTCACGGGTAATAGTGGAGAATGTCCTCATCATTCTCCCCCCCTTAAATAAGGGCCCAGCTCTGATACCAAATGATGCATCCAGTCTAGGTGGGGTTGGAAAAGCATGACACACCGACTCGATTCTAGATCCGCGATCCGAATCCGCAGTCTTAGCACCACAACTCCGACAGCTCGACACACCGATCCGGTTTCAGATACGCACGATCTGCCCCCTGCAATCTTAGCACCGCAACTCCGACACACCCACTCGGGGAAAGGCCCAATCGCCCTAAAAGACTAGTCCAATAGGGGAAGGGTGGCTCTCCCTTTTAAGGTGGATTCCTCTTTCCAAGCTAAGCAAGGTGGGATTATTCAGAGGCTCACACGGTCGCCGCCTTGTCATGGGTAATAGTGGAGGATGTCCTCATCAACTTTAAGGATGAATTTATCACTAAACTAGTTCGAACGTGTGGAGATGAAAATTTACCTCTGTTTGTGGGAGGGGATCTCAACATCATCGAGAATGCCACCAAAAAAATAATAATAGGTTCCAAAGTCATTGGCCTAACCATTTTAAATTTTTAATGCTATCATAGACTTACTAAATTTGATAGAATTAAAACTCCTAGGTAGAAAATTTATTTGGGTCAACTATGCTGAGGTTCCAACTTATGAAAAATTAGACCGTATCTTAGTGAGTATGGAGTGGGAAATGAAATTTCTTCTTGTTACTATGCAAGCCCTTTTCAGAGAAATTTCAGATCATACACCGTTGCTACTCTCCTGTGGAATGCATAACCATAGAGGAAATACCAGACTGTTTAGATTTTAGTGAAGTTGTTTTTTAAAGGAAGGGTTTTATGAGCGAGTGGCTAATGTCTGGCAGTCAGAACATAGAGGCGATACTTCTCTATCTAAGTGGCATAATAAAATTAGGAGGATTAGGCATTATCTTAGAGGCTGGGCGCACAACTTGGTGTCGCAAAATAGAAATAAGAAACTCAAATTGTCAGCAAATTTAGATGTCTTGGATAAAAAGGTAGAAGGCTCTATCCTTTTGCCTTACGAATATGAGCTTAGATTTTCTTTAAAAAATGAGCTAGCTAAACTCCTTAGGAAAGAGGAGTTACATTAGCTTCAACGATCCAAAGCAACTAAGTTGTTGCAAAGAGATGATAACACAAGATACTTTCAACTCTTGGCTAATGGGAGACATAGGAAAACCCAAAATTTTCAGCTAGAGCAGGAGGAAGGGGTCATTGTGGGTCATGATAATATTAAAAATTATATAACCAACTTTTATAAGAAATTGTTTGGTCCTCATAAGATCAATGAGGACCAACGAGATGATATATCGCAGGTCTCTAGGCAAGAGAATGAGTTTCTCACTGGTCCCTTTACAGAGAAAGAGATCAAAGAAGCGGTTTTCCAAATGAAACACAACAAGGCGCCTGGCCCAGACGGATTCCCAATGGAATTTTACCAGTATGTCTGGGATGTGATTAAGGATGATCTAGTCAATATGTTTAATGAATTCCATAGAGGATAGCTACCTATCCATAGCCTCAATTTTGGCCTTGTCACTCTAGTGCCCAAAAAATTGGATGCTACGTGTATCCAACAATATCGACCCATTTGTCTCCTAAATGTTAGCTTCAAAATTTTTACAAAAGTTTTGAACAATAGGTTGGCTCTCGTAGTAGATAAAGTAATTTCTCCATCTCAATCTGCTTTTATTCCGGGCCGCCACATTTTGGATAGAGTGGTAACCTTACATGAGGCTTTGCATGAAATCCATAAAAAAAAAGAGTAGCGCAGTCATCCTTAAACTAGACTTTGACAAAGCCTACGATATGATTAAATGGTCATTTCTTCAGCAAGCTCTTAGGTTAAAAGGGTTCTCACCTTAGTGGTGTGGTTGGATTAGATGTATGATGAAGAAAGGGAGTAGCTGTAAATTTTAATGATGATGTAGGCCATTTTTTTCAATAAAAAAAGGGGGTGCGACAAGGGGACCCCCTCTCCCTGGCACTGTTTAATTTAGCAGTTGATTTTCTCCCAATTTTAGTTGATCGAGCCAAATCAGAAGGCCAATTTAGTGGGGTTATACCTCACCTCATTGAAGGTGGTTTGTCTATTCTGCAATATGCAGATGATACGATTATCCTTTTGGAACATGGCTTCGAGGAAGCTAGAAATGTCAAACTTTTGATATATGCATTTGAGCAGCTCTCAGGACTCAAGATAAACTTCCACAAGAACGAGCTCTTTTGTTATGGTTAAGCTGCGGAGTTTAATGAGGAATATATCCAACTATTTGGGTGTGAGCTAGGTGCTCTACCATTCAGATACTTGGGGATAAAAATGCACCATATAAGATTAGCAAATGCGGATTGGAATCATATTGAGGATAGATTCTAAAAGAGACTAAGCTGTTGGAAAGCAAGATTCTCTCAGTAGGGGGCGGCTCACTCTAATCAATTTTGTCCTTACTAGCTTACCAATGTTTATGTTTTCCTTTTTTTAGGTTCCAAAAGGAGTTCTACAAAAATTGGATTATTATAGGTCTCGATTTTTCTGACAAAATGAAGGTCATAAGAAGAAATATCGTCTAACAAAATAGGGTATTCTGTGTACTCCTAGAGACCAAGGGGGTATGGGGATCCTTAAACTGGAAACTCAAAATACATGTTTACTTAGTAAATGGTTGTTCAGGTTGTTTAATAGTGAGGGGATTCGGAAAACAATCTTGAGACATAAATATCTTTCATCAAAGACTTTGTCTGAGGTTGAGCATGCCCCGAGTGATTCACACTTTTGGACTAGCATATTAGGAGCCAAAAGAGACTTTCTTAGGTTCGGGAGTTTCCATCTAGGTGATGGATTGCAATTTAGATTTTGGGAAGATGTTTGGACTGGGAATCACAAACTAATGGACCGATTTCCCAATCTTTATAATATAGCTAGAAGAAAGCATGTCATAGTGCAAACTATTTTTTCATCAGTTCCACTGAACATTTCGTTTAGAAGAGCTCTAGTAGGTCCAAACTTAGTGTCTTCGCATCACTTAGTGCTTTCATTGCTGATGTAAACATGTCAAACCACAAAGATTGTTTTACGTGGGCCTTACATCAAATTGGTTGTTTCTCTATGAAATCTATGTACTTAGCTTTAACCACGACCCATCTGTTGGCACTTCCCAAGTGCCCCTTTTATATGTGAATATTACCCCAATTAGAGCATAATTGATACTAATTTAGGCCATTTACCTATGATATTGTCTATATATTTGTATATGCGTTGTTTTGGAGCTTTATTACAGAAACAGGTAAAATTGGTGATTAAAGTGATGCTGGAGAGGACAGGAGTCCAGAAACCGACGAAAAGCACTGAAGAAGCCCAGTGCGCCGATCGGCGCAGTCCATGAGCCAATCAGCGCAAGGGTGTTTTGGCCCACAGAAGTGACCGAGGCCCATTCCACATGTTTATGGAAGTTTATCTGTGCAATACACTTGAAGATATTTACCTAGAAGATTTATGGAACTTCATGATCTCAACGCGCAGTACAAGACTTTATTTTGAAGGAAAAGGCCCACATGACAGCTGTGGAAGACAGAGGAACCGACTCGGAGAAGAAACCAGAGAAGACACGGCTTTCGCTGATCGGCGCAATCCTACACTGATCGGCGCAACCGCCTTATTTGCTAGAAACCGAGTCCTTTACGAGTAGAACCCCTATAAATACTAGTAAACCCTGGCCGCAGAGAAAGGAGGCGACAGAGAGACAATAGATCCGTGAGTTAGAGCCATCGGGGCTTGCCCCATTAGAATAGATCTCTAGTTGAGTTTCAAGAACCATTTGTGTTAAGAGTTGATCTGTCAAGGTAGGCCATCTCGACTTTGTATCTCAAGGATGATTGAATATGTTGATGATGATTTTGGTGATTTGTCTGTCTTGATTCTATAATCATGCATGTGCTTATTCCAATTGCTTAGTTCTAGGCTAAGTAAGTTGATATTATCTTGATCATGGTGATTAGGATAGTATTCGGACATTGTATTGATTATGGTTGCTTGATGATGCTAGTAGTGTGGTTTAGCGGTGACAGCACTAAGCCTGCGTAACACTATTAGATAGTTGAGTAGGGTAAGATACTCGCGCGATTAAGAGTTTCCTCTCGACAGCGATAAATCGGGAGCCGCTCGGAAAGTAGGGTAGTCTTATTCATTATAGGTTTTCATTGATTTATGTAATTACCCATTATGATGCTATTTAATTAGACTTTCTGGTTACGATCTCACTATTAGATATCTGGTTACTCACTTAACAGCATAGGCTTACAAGGCATCTGGCGCACTTTGGCTTAGATTCACTAGTGTGCCGATCGGCTCAACTCCTGCGCCGATCGGCGCAACGATAGATTTACTGTCTGGCGCACCTTTGCGCTGGCCAGTCTCCCCCTCACGCAACCTAATTTCGACAGTAGCTTTGACTAGATCTTTTACTATTAACTTTATTTAATTATCCCTAAGGTCCTAGTGGATTCGATAAACCTTGGAATACTCAATTCAAGGGAAAAAGTGCTACAATTGTACACTGTCCTCTTGCAGTATATAAGTGGATGCGTAGGTACGATCAACACCATATTTTGCCAATAATTATGAATTTATGGAAGATCAATGTTCCACTTAAGATTAAAATCTTCATGTGGTACCTGTTTAAAGGTGTTACCCTCACTAAGGACAATTAAGCTAGAAGAAATTGGAATGGGAGTACAAAATGTTGTTTTTGCGATCTTAGTGAGACCATTCATCACCTTTTTTTCGATTGTGCCATAGCCCGATTTATGTGGCAAGTTATTTTTTGTACCTCAGGATTGTCACCCCCAAATAGCTTTCAACATATGTTTTCTGATTGGTTGGGGGGATGAAACTTAAAGTGAAAAAACTAATCTGGTGTGTTGTAGCTGGCATATGCTGGGCTCTTTGGTTGAGTCGTAATGATGTGGTTTTTAACAAGACATCGATACCTTCTTTCCTACAGATGATCTTTAGAGGGACTTACTGGATTCGGTGTTGGTCCCTGCTTTTAAAGGAGGAGGAACGCCCATGGATGATGGCGGCTTGCAGGTTGCTTGAAACTGGGGCCATGGAGATATTTGGCAATAATGGGTGGTGTTTCTCAAATAGAATAATGTTTTAGTTTCTTTCAATGGAAAAACCATTATTGCGTGGTGTATGGTTGATCCTTTGCTTGTAAGACCTCTTTGTCACATGTATCGGTTGATACAGAGACAGAAATAAATGCATTCCCTTTTCTAAAAAAACTGTCATTATAAAAAATTTAGACCAAAATACTCTAAAGAGATTATTAAATTACCCACCACTGTCATTATTAATAAAAAGAGTAAAATACCCCTCTTTATATTTTTAAACTACCCACACTGTCATTATGAAAAATAGATTGAAATACCTCTCTCTTCTTAAAGTACTCACCATTGACATAAGTAATAATAAGCCAAAATAATCAGAAATATGAAAAACATCACCACGCCATTTTCAAATGTTAGTCTATTTATATGCTTGCTTGCATATTACTTTAACAGAAATAACAGATTTTGTTTGCACAAGGATTCAAGAAAAAAAAATTATCGACCAATGTCATTATTAAAAAAATAAACCTAAAATATCCCTTGTCGGAAGAAATACTAACCCAATGTACCCAAATATATGAAAGACATCATCACGCCACTGCAAAATTTAGTCTATGGGTATGCTTGCTTGATGTTTTTTCTACTAATATAGAATTTTAATTGAAGGAATGAATTCAAATGACAAGAGGAGTGATCTCATCGAGTGCTTTCTAAGTTATGTCTTCAAGGAATAAATGCAACATATTAATTAAAATTGAGTGTTAAGGCTTTATTAGGTGAAGCATAAGTTAATGCATTGTCTCTTATAATAAATTTTTTATTTGTACATTAATTTTGATAGGTATAATTTATTTAGCCCTACAAATGCATGGGTCACCATACTAGTTAATTAGAGGATCAGATCAGAAGCAGAAATTCACTTTTTAGGCTACTTCCAATAGATATTTTTTTGTATTACGTGAGGTGCCACATAAGCAAATCTGATGGTATTAAAGAAATTTATGAAGAAAAAGAGGGGAGGAGTTTCATCTAGATGAAACTGAGTATACATGATCAGCTAGAATCACTACGTCAGGTCAGCCTTCTGGCAACACTTTTATGTGTTACTAGTGGTAGAAAAAAATATTATTGAGACCTATAGTAACATATTTAATAAGTAATCTAGGTTGTGTTGTTATTAGAGCATATTTTATAGTAACATATTTATATATTATTGATTGTGAGAAAATGTGAAACAAGTAAATTCTATTGTAACACGGTATATGTGTTACTATTTATAAGAAAAAATAATATAAGTAAAGCCTATTGTAACACATATATATGTTACAACTCAACAAAAGTGTTAAAATTGTGGTAACAAAAAAATAGCGTTAAATATAAAATAATGTCTTGCACTAGAAATCGAACTCTAGTTGCATTATTTCAGAGATGACAACACCAGCCAGGCTAGGACACAATTATGATTGTAAATTCTAAATATAGAATTTATAATATAAGGAAGGACAATCAATATCTATTGTAACACATATATGTGTTACTACTTGAGAGAGCGTGTTATAATATTTTTGTTTGGTCGTAATAAATATTGAATCATATTACTATGTTAAAAAAAAGTCCAATAGAGTTGCTTGACATGTGAATATATAAGTAAGTTTTGATGATCCACTGTGTGCCATCGAAGCATATGCTGCTTCAGTAATACAAAACAAAAATAACTTGTAATGTAAAAACTAATTAATGCATTATTCATAAAAAATTGAACTCGGGTGTTTACTTTTTAAACTTGTGATATTTTCATCTAGGCTAAGGTAGAATTTTGATTAAGATAAGAATATAGTCATTTTATAATCATTGGAGAGGATAAAGTTTTATCTTAACATGAAGTCACTACCACATGATTTGGAAAATAATTCACATCCGGAGCTAAAGTTTTTAAAAGACAAAAAATAAATCCATTATTGAAATAGCAGGCAAGACATTATGAGGCTCTAACCCTGTAACATTTTTGCTGGAACACTATTTTGTGTTATAACAATATTTTATTATAACACTTGTACTAGATATGTTATAATAAGTAATATTGTTTGTAACATTTTTAATATAACACTAGTTTCTTGTTACTAAAACTGTTTCTTACAACACATTTTTTGAAAATGAAAATTATGTGTTATAGAGTTATTTGTAACACATAATTTTATGTTCCTATAAAAAATCTGTTGTAACACTAATGTCCAAGTGTTACAAGCATGTGTTATTATATGTATGTTCTATAGTAGTGAATTGAAACACTATGAAACCAAATAAAAGTAAGTTTGCATCATGCATAGGAGTAATTTCATTTCATTCTTTAGGCGACCAGTGAAACAAAAAAGAAGTAAGTTCTATAAAACACACAAATAAAACTATGCAATGGAGCAGTTGTTTCATTCATGGTTTCAAAGCACTAAAGATAATATGACTCTCTTAAAAACATCAAAATGAAACTATCCATTGGTATTATTCTTATACAAATTTTTTATCTTTTATTCTTCTAGAAACAAAATACAGAAGTGCTGAAACAAAGTACAGAAGTACATATATGTTAACGGAGATTACTAAATGCCCACATGGGTCAAAGCCCACCCACCATTTTCCAAACCAGCGTGGCTTCAGCAGGCAATCAAATTTCACGGCTTCCTTCCAGGAAACTTCTCCTCTGGAACCTGATTTCCATTGCTCCTACCGCCAATCAAATTTCACGGCTTCCTCCCCAGGAAACTTCTCCTCTGGAGCTCTATGACCTGATTCACGCCACCGTACTCTGGATGTGAAGCTTCTCCAACCGATTGACGGTGTCTTATTCACGGTCTGATGAAGTGAGGATCCAGGAACGCGCTGACCTGCATTCCGGACCCTGCCGCTTCTGAGTCTCCGGGTTGGCTACCGGTCAAACTAAGAGCATCTCGAACAGTCTCTCAATACTACTCTCACTCTCCAAAAAACAGTTATATTAGGAGTCAAAACTACTTCAACAATCTCTCAATATGGCTCCCAATTGTTAGGAGGCTCCAAAAAACATCCTCTACTTCCCAATAGAATGGGAGTCTCTCTCCTCCTCCCAATAACTGAGAAAGGTGTATGACAGGTGGGTTGCCTGATAGGGAGAAGAGATAAATGTGCATGACAGGTAAGTCCTGTAATTTATTCGGAGTTGCTTTTTGGGAGACTATTAGAGCAAGCCTCCTAGTAATATGAAAAATGCTATTGGGAGGCTCCCAACACCACTATATTGGAAGACATTTTATGGGGGACTGTTGGAGATGCTCTAACGGTGCTAGTGCTATATGCGTGAATGTTAGTGCATGAGAACGCATGGACCGTTGGATGGAGGATGGGCACTTGTCCACGTGGGCACAAAATCCGCTCCCGTATGTTAATGCTCTTGTTCACATGGGCACAAAATCCTATGTGGATGGTAGGGCTTTTGCTTATGTTAAAAACTACTTATACCTTAACTTATTTGTCAAAAATGCTTATTAAGTTTATCTAGCTTATTATAGTATAAGCACTCAACCCGTTTGACAAAATAGCTTATCTAATATCTTATTTTGGGAGAGTTGATCTATAAGTGGAAAAGTAAGATTTTTCTTGCTTATGGCTTATAGTATAAAAGAGGTTTTAACTTATGAGTGCTTATTCCTTCAACCTGTTTGGTCGAGCTTCTAACTTATGATAATATAAGCTACTCAATAAGCTGATGCATAAGCTCTACCAAACGCACCCTAAGAACCCTTGATTTCAGAACAATTATCATTTGAAACTCATGTTAAGATCCAATTCCTAACTCTTTTAGCAATAGAACACTATATACGAGCGTGACTCCCTGCTGGTTATTGTATTAAACAGTACTCTATAATTAAATGAAAACGAATAAGAAACAATATTGATCAATATATTCTTTTTCTAAAAAAAAGTATAATAAAGAAAAAATAAGAATAGGAAACAATAAATTATAAACTTACATCTGAGCATTTTAACTATTCGTTTGTAATGATAATGGTGGGTACTTCTGAAAACATGTGTAATAATGGTACTTTATTCTATTTTTTGTAATGGCAGTGATGGGTGGCTTTTGAAACTTGTTTAGAGGTATTTATCTTATATTTTCATAATAAGAGTGGAGCATAATTTTTTCCTAAATAACATGGTAATTTCTAACCGTTTGAAGCAAAAGTGGTGGCTCATTTTGTTAGCCAAACACATATTCAGTATATATAACATACCTTTTTAAGATTTACTATGATTTTATTAATATGTATATTTATCATTTCCAATCTAGGTTGTTAATTAAGTATGTAAATCAATTGTCAGATGCTACTTTCATAAATGACAGATGTGCGTTATCTGGAGTGCTATGAGAGAATTATATTATGTGCTTAATACTGCTGCAACAACTCTACTAATTAACTAACGGACTTCTGTGTTCTCCATTTGCTGGCATGCCCATCGCCTTTGTTATAGCGAGTGTACCTTGTCTTGTACGTATGATGGTAGACTTCAGTGTAGCTTACCTTCTACCTTGTATTTTGAATGTATGTGGTTTCCAATAATGGCACATCAATTAAGTCACTTCCTAATTTAACCGTTGGACTTCGCTTATGGGGCTGGGTATAGTAGTTTATAGATATTATTTTCATATATGCTCAAACAAGGGCCACAACAATTATCCTAAAGAGCTAGAAACTATCACAAAATTTACCACCATCTGCCTTACGAGCACAAAATATCCCTATCCATTTTCAAATTATCACTATCTGCCTATATGAACTTTGTGATAAATTATAGACATGGAAAAAAAGATTTTCTAAGATCATCAATCAGGCTAGTGATAAAATGGACACTCGGAACTGTTGGAAATACGCGTGTTATTCTAATTCCAGATTTTAGTTTTAGGCAAATTTCATAACATTTAAAATGCGAGATGCTAACCGACACATGCAGCAGACAGAGCAACGCAATAATAATCAGGGGAGCCATTAGAACTCACGTTGGGTTTGTTGGCGCTTAAAACGGCACAAATTATAGACGAAGCAGACCGTCGATGTAGACGTGGTAGCTCGTCGATGAGGCAGTGCAGATCGTCGTGGATCAGTCTCGAGCGGTCGCGCAGATGCGCTGCCTAGAAACCTTATTGCCGCCCCTCGTGCGGGCTTCACGCGGGACAACAAGCGAAAAGGCGCGTATAGGCGCACGTGCGTGCGTGTGTACTTATAGCAATGCTCTTTTTCTCATTCAATACTTTCTTTATTCAGCAATGTATAAGAGTGCTACTATTTCAGTTGGTGTGAACCATCGTAGACTAGCAAAGTGGTACTAAAACCAACTGTCACTTATTGCTTTAGAATTTATCCTATATGGGCCATTTAAAAATAGGCCAAATTCCAATAATCCCCCACCAATTCCAAAGCAAGGAATACAGGTCAAAAGGATCACTGTGCTGTAGTGTTATTTAATATATCAGTCTTTCAGTAAAAGTCCCGTACGGATTGAACTTAAACCTAGAATATTAATATTCATCTTTGTACAGCTGAAGAATGGATTAGGCCTTGAATTCTCAGCCTTGTGTGGGTAGATTTCAATTGAAATCAAACTGATACTTGGCTGCCAAAACAACCTCGCCTAACCGAAGCGTTAATGGTCTGCTCCCTTATCATCTCATGAGCCTTTATGAGGACGTCTAATTCTCATGAACTGCGACCTACAGTTGAGCTCAAATAGGTGTTTCTCTTCAAGATATCCTGTATACTAATATCTTTTACAACGGAAAATATTAAGGCTTAATGCCAACCTGCCATACAGTCAAGAGTACTACAGTAATATGTTTGTCATTTGAACATGGGTATGTTTTATTTATTTATAATGTACTCTTTGGTTACACCAATCAACTTATTCTTCCTATTACCTAAGTCACGGGATCTCCGATAAAAAAGGACAGGTTACCATTGTTGTGTAACTTGTAGGTGAGCCTCATACCCATGTTCTTAGATATCATGGTAATCATATTCTGTGATAATCCTTTTGTAAAAGAATCTGCCAGATTATTTTTGCTTTTCACATAGCTCACAACTATAACTCCAGAGTGTCTTATTTTTTTGATAGTTTTTAGTCTACGCTTGATATGTTTATTGGACTTTGAGTTATCCTTTGTATTTATAACTTGAGCTAGCATTGATTTGTTATCGCAATACATTAGGATAGGCTGTACTGGCTTTTCCATGAAAAGCAAGTCCATCAATAGCTCTCTTAGCCATTCAGCCTCATTAGTAGTTGTTTCTAGTGCTACAAGTTTTGCTTCACACGTGGATTTCGTTAACATGGTTTATTTACAAAACCTCCATGAAACTACAACACCAGCAAGCGTAAACACATAGCCACTCGTGGCTTTGGTCTCACCCGCATCTAAGATCCAATTGGAATCACTATATCCTTCCAACGTTGTTGGATATCCCGAATAGTGAATTTTGAGTGAGGTTGTGCCTCTCAAATAGCGCAACACTCGCTCAAGTGCCTTCCAATGATCATATCCAGGGTTGTAAACCGGCTCAGTTTGCTCATAGCATAGGAGATGTCAGGTCTCGTGGCACCCGCTAGATACATAAGGGACCCAATTATTTGTGAATATCTCAGTTGATCTTTTTCCTCTCCTTCAAATTTTTGAAGTTTGATGCTCGTATCATAGGGAGTTGGAGAGATTTTACAATCCTCAAAGCCAAAACGGCTAAGTATATTCTCCGCATAGTGGGATTGATTCAAAGTAATCCCATCTTTGCTTTTGATCAACTTCACATTTAGGATCACATCCACTGGTCCCAAGTATTTCATGTCAAAACACCTTGACAAGAAACTTTTGATCTCATCAATTACTCTTGTGCTTGTTCCAAAAATTAATATGTCATTGACATACAAGCATAATATTACTCCCTCACCCGCATCATAACGATAGTACACACACTTATCTGCCTCGTTATGCTAAATCCAGCAGATGTCAAAGTGGTGTCAAATTTCTCATGCCATTGTTTGGGTGCTTGTTTAAGTCCATATAGGGATTTTATCAATTTGCACACTTTGTTCTCTTGCCAAGGAATTTTATAACCATCCGGCTGCTCCATATATATCTCTTCCTCTAACTCTCCATAAAGGAAAGCGGTCTTTACATCCATTTGATAAATATGTAGACTATAGGAAGCTGCAAGCGCAAAGAGCACTCTAATTGTGGAAATTTGGGCAACGGGAGAGTATGTATCAAAGAAATCCTCTCCTTCTCTTTGCGTGAATCCCTTTGCCACAAGCCTAGTCTTGTACTTTTTAATAGTACCATCAGGCCTTAATTCCTTTTTAAAGATCCACTTACATCCAATTGGTTTGCTCGCACTTGGACACTTAGTGATCTCCCAAGTCCTATTTGACATGATAGAGTCCATCTCATTACAGACTGCCTCTTTTCAATATTCTGTATCTAAAGATGCATATGCCTCTAAAAGAGTGTTGGACACATCATCCGCAATATAAACAATATAGTCATCACCAAAAGATTACGCAATCTTTTGTCTCTTACTCCTACGAGGAGCTTCATTGGTGATATTGTCATCTTCTTCAGATGGTGTGTATAATTCATCATTTATCTCACATGGTGATGTGTTATCCTTAGGAGCATTCACATAATTGTGATAATTCTCACTCTGAGAAGTGCTACCTGCTGCTCTGATAGGAAATATATCCTCAAAGAATGAAGCATCTCTCGACTTCATGATAGTATTCATATTTTGTTTTGGAGTACCAGATTTAACTACTAGAAATCTATAGGCCATACTGTTATGTGCATATCCCAAAAATACACAATCTACTGTTTTTAGGTCCAAGCTTTCTCTTCTTCAGCTTAGGTAAATTAAACTTCGCCAGACAGCCCCAAGTCCTCAAGAAATTGACGCTGGGTTTTCTCTCATTCTATCCTTCATAGGGAGTGACTTCTCCCTTTTTAGTCACTACCCCGTTTAGAACAAAATTAGCTGTCAAGATAGCTTCCCCCCACCATTCATAGGGCATACCGATGCTTTCTAACATTTCCCTTTATAGTACATATTATCAGCAGTAAATTACTGATCATAATTAGTAGTGCTACTTTTCAGTGAAAACCTTTAAAGTACATAAATTGGTGTGATATGAATCAAATGAAAACAAAGGGTACAAAATATGGATCATATCTTTTGAATTACTAGCAATTGGCCCGTGTGTTGCGACGGATGCTAGAACTAATGTCATCAGATCACCTTTGTTAATTCATGAACCAAAACAATGATTTACATGTTGTAGTTGTCGAGTTGAGAAACATATTTGTTAAACTTTCTTTCAATGTATTAGTAATTTTTTAATAAAAATAAGAATTGTCCGGCTCAAAATAAAAAAGACATGACCTGCTCAAAGTAAAAGCACTGCAAATCAGATTCAGTGTCCGTAGCACACTCCACAAGCGAACCTCACGGAGTTTGATATAGCTGATGGTGCTAGAATTGGATTTGTTTTTTAGGTGGATAAATTATCTTCCCATATATATGCATCAACTTGTTTTTAAATGTAAACGATTCCAATTCTGTTTGCTTCAAACAAAAAGCAAGTCCGACTCTAATCAAAATTATTTGGCAGAACCACATTATTGCCGGCAGACATCACAGTCATTAGAAATTTAATAGGTAGTAGAGAAAAAAAAAAAGGATAGGTCTGGCCAACTCCACGGTTGAGTACATGTTATTTGCTCGTCAATAACCACACTGTACATTTTTGAGTTTGTGAGGTCATATTCATCACCAAGATTCCGACAAGGGTGCTTACATATATACGGCCCCTCGTGCAGCCATGTTCTATGTTCCTGCTTCTAGCAAAGCTTAATTTTGTCACAACAGTGAGCAGCAAGAAGAACAGCATGGAAGGGAACGTGACGCAAGAACAGGAATCACTGTCTCCCTCCCACCTCGGCGTCGATCATGAGTCTCTGCAGCAGCCGAGTGATTCCGGCAAGAAGGGTGGATGGGTCACCTTCCCTTTCCTCGCAGGTCTCTCTCTCTCTCCCACACACACATACACTCGCCCTCTCTCCTTTTCTTGTCGATCGGAATAAAGGTGAGTCATGTTACATGTCTGTGTGCTGCAGTGGCGATGATGGGTCTGGGTGTGGCTACTAGCGGCGCTCTTAGCAACCTTGTGGTGTACCTGATACAGGAGTACAACGTGCCGAGCGTCGACGCGGCTCAGATCGCCAACATAGTCAACGGCTGCCTCAGCATAGCCCCAGTGGCCGGCGCCATCGTCGCTGATGCCTTCTTTGGCTGCTACCCAGTGGTCGCGGTCTCCATGGCCTTCTCCCTCCTGGTCAGTACACACGCCCAAACTAGTATCCATCGTGTCGATCGGGTCATCTTGCTCATCAACTCAACTCAGTATCCTTGTGGACAGTCCCTGGTCGTGTTCACTCTTACTGCCAGCGTCCAAAGCCTCCGGCCATCTCCGTGCAAGCAGCCGGGCTTCGGCACGGCGTGCTCGCCAGCCACCTCCGGTCAGATGGCAGCGCTGTACGCCGGCGTGTTCCTGATATGCGTGAGCGCGGCCGGGTCACGGTTCAACCAGGCGACCATGGGCGCGGACCAGTTCGATTCTCCGGCGGACCGCGACGTGCTCTTCAACTGGTTCTTCATCTTCTTCTACGCCTCCGCCGTGCTCGGCTCCACGGTCATCGTGTACGTGCAGGACACGGTGTCGTGGACGCTGGGGTTCGGCATCGCTGGCGCCGCATCCGTGGTCGGGCTCGTCGGCCTCCTCCTCGGCTCGCGGTACTACCGCCGGCCAGCCGTGAAGGGCAGCCCGTTCACGGGGCTCGCCAGAGTCGTCGTGGCCGCCGCTGCAAGGAAGAGAACGAAGGTCAAAGTGGCGACGTCAGGGGAGTCCAAGTTTTACCATGGAGGACGTAGCGGTGATGGCGACGGCAAGACTAGTATTGCTCCGACAGATAGCTTTAGGTAAGAAAGATCTTCTTAATTAATTGAATTGATGTTACACATGGTGGTTAAATAATTGCATAGTTTTGACACCATTCCGAAAACAATATTCGTCTTGTTTTTCAGACCACACTAGAGTCATTAGGTGTCTTATTCATTAGTCAACACACTAAATACTAGTATCCAATCTTCTGAAACTAATCTCTCTAGAACACGTTATTGTGACCCGTGCACTCTGCTTAATTCGCGATATACTGCGAGAATTTAGTCTTCTTGCCAGTTATATTCCTATTTGGGGATTCGCAAAAAAAAAAATCCTATTTGGGGGGACAATATTTGACTACATACGCGGATAAATCATAGGCACGCAACATGTCCATGGAACAAATATCAGGAAGAACAATATCAACACAGAAGTCGAACGTTTCAAGCCTTATACACATTATTATTACTTTTAAAGGAGCAGCAAAGCATATATTCTTGCAATTTAAGCTTTTTTTAAGTCCAATGAACTTAATCGACTGTGCACAATTATGCGATTCACCATTCGAAAGTGCCAGAATCTTTCCTGCATTATTAAATTTTTTTTTTAGTCCAATGAACTTAATCTACTGTTTGATGTTACTAAAAATGGGCACTCTCCATCAGCGAATTGACAAGTTGATACATCATAATCAACTAGACATAAACAAAAATAAGTCGTATACTTTAGTTAATTGCATCTATTAGTTTTGGTCCTAAAATTCATATACGGTATATTCAGGAGTTCCATTTCACAGCTGGAGATAGTGAGTAAGAATATCAAAGGGTCTATATATGTTCCAACTACTGACTGCAACGTGGAAAGAAAAGGCACAGCATGATTGAAATGCCCCCTCCCTCACTAGTCCCTGTGACCAATAAACATTACGAAAATTGACTTGCAGTTCTCAAATTAATACATTTGGAAATACAAAGCAAATACCATCTGATCCAGTGGGAAAATATGTGAAAAGTTTTTGAAAACGTTAACTGAAAAAGTGTAAGACAGACATACAGGGGAGTGAGCAGGAGTAGATTGGATTTTAAGGGCTGCTCCACAACAGAGCAGCTCTACTCCAAACACGCCCTATTAGTTTTCTCTAAAAAAAACATGTCCTATTAATTCTATTGTGATTTTGGAGGAGAAAGTCCGGCTTCTTAAGTAGCGTTTTCTTTGTATGAGAGGACAGAATAAGGTCATGCATGCTTATAGTTGTCGCTTAAGGTCAGTACCGCAAAAGGCTTGACCCATTCACAAAAGTATATCTGCCGCCATCCTGAACGAGGAAAGGGTTCGTGTGGGAGGAAATGGAAATAAACTGTTCCTCTATTCAACTGCGTTGGTACAATAAAAAGTTTATCCTCGACTGAGGTCCACCAACAATAGATACTCCAGCTTTCTATTGGACTGGAATCAAGACTTAACCATGTATTCAGGTAGACGCAACAATGACTTCTCTGTCATTTTATTTATTGTTTTAGCAAAAGATGATAGCACGTGGCAACTTAAGTATGTTTACTGCACAAAAGATAGGTGTGCTTCCTGACTTCCTCTGCGTTCAGTCAATCAGAGATTTAAGCACACGAAACCAGCGCAAGATTTTAAAAAAACTGGAAGCCAGCACAAAGAAAATATCGATGGACGTCCTACATTTACACTAGGGAGATCATGCAAGGTGATTTCTTAACTGAAACATTAGCATATCATGGAATTGTGAGCTGAAGTAGCCAGATAAATACTTTTTTGGCTTTTGCTTAAAATATAGTACCGTACCTTTCAATCATACACACGTCTGTGAGCACATTTTAAAACACGTCGCTTTGTTCCGAACACACGTTATGCTACACACGCCTGGTCGCTTTCTTCCCAGCCGGAGTAAGTCGTAATGTGTGCAGATAGCATAACGTGCACACGCCTGGGGATTTGCGATACGACCAGGTCTGTGTGCGTCCGGGGTGTACTCTGCTTGAAGCACTCTGACTTGTAATTTGTAACCAAAAAGATTTCAAAGGAAAACAATTTATTCCTGAGTGATCCATGACAAAAAAAAAATGCAGAATAGTCAACAAAACAAAATGTTTGACTTTTTCAAGTTACTAATCTTGTTAAGGTTCCTTTTATAGACTCAACGTTAATAATCTAGCAAGAATCCTAAAAACTAGTCAACCTATCCGCGCATTTGCGTTTTTAGTGTTGATTTATTTTTATTATAGAAATCAACAATAGTAAGGTTTTTTAAATTTTATATTATATATTTGATTAGTAAAACTCATATATACTTTGAACCTCTGTGGGGGACAAAATTTTTTATATTTATGTTCAATGATATATATATATATATATATATATATATATATATACTTCTAAAAGCAAAACATAGTTTGTTGTTGTTTCTCAAGCACTTGTTATATTATTGCTTCATAGAAATTCTAAGATTAATTTTCATCTATCTTTTCCACTTCAACTAATATGTATGTAAAAATAGTTAAAAATAATTTGGAGTAGAAGATTAATTGACCAAGAACTTGCTTCTTCATATATATAGCACGACGTAGATGCATATGTGATTTTGTTTTCATACTAATAGCTCATTATATCCATCAATGAAAGCTACTTGATTTTATTGTCATATGTTTGCTCTTTTCTGTCGTATCAAAATTTAGAGTTGCACCCAACGCATATATAAAAGAACCTATATGAAATTATTAACTCTGAAAAGCCTTACATGAAATTCAATCATTATATAGCAACTTTTCAAACTTGGAGCTAACGCTAGTGTTTGTTTGAGTGATTGATGTTTGTGTGTTCCACTATTGTCTGTCGATAGAGTATTTTGATGCCGCTAGTCTGTCCAGACTCAAGCAGTGATGGAAGATGGATACAAATCAATTTATGTTTTCTGTTAAGCAAGAAAGGTGAGCAAATTAGAATCAGTGTGCCTATAATAATAATAGTAGTAGTAATAATAATAATAATAATACTAAGTTTTCCTATATAGCAATAATAATTAAAAGACAGAAAGACTACACATGAGAGCTCATGGATGGAGGCAAGTGTAGTTATTTTTAATAAAGGTATTTTTAGTCAATTATTTTAATGTTAGTAGTGGGTAATTTTAAAACATGTAAGAGGGTATTTTGGTCTAATTGTTTTGTAATGGTAGTGGTGGGTAATTTTGGTTTCTTTTTTTCTCTGATTAGCATGGAAATTTCTAGACTTTAAGTGGGAACGTGAAGGCTTCTTTTCTTGATCAAATATATATAATAGATGTCCAAAATGGTAAAATGCACAACTGTTAAATTTGACCAACTGTAACCATGTAAGTATGTAACCTAACATGATGTAATAGAGAATATTTCCATAAACAATTAGGAAGTATAAAATCTAGGAGATAACTTACTAAAATTATGAAATTCTAAACGAATAAGTGGCGGTGAAAGTTCAAATTTTAAATCATGAGTAAAACTAAAGTAACTAATTGCAAACGAAACCCAGGGAATATATTCGACCATAAATAAGAATACTACAAATTATTGTCTCAGCAATTACTAACTATGGTCTCTGCAAAGTATTGCATATGTTGATATATTTTTTGAAGGAAACATCTGTTGATGTATTGAAAACTTTTGCTAAGAGCTCTCCAACCATTATCTAAATGAGGTTGCTAAACTAAAATTTAGAAAGTAATTAAAAAACAAACCTCCAACCGTTCTCTAAATGAGGTCCCTATGATTAGGAATTCCTAAAATAAGGTCTATGACTCTTCATATTTAGCAACTCAATTGGAACTATATAAAGACAGATTCTTATGGTTTTTTTACTTCCAACAGATTATTACGTCACATGTGATATGATTTTCATTTTTAGGAAATAAATTATTTGGAGTTGTTAACAATGGGGGAAATTTTGGGGACTTAGGCGCGAGAAAACTGAGTGGAAGAAAGAGGAGAGCACGCGACTGGTCCAGCAAAATATTTGTGTTAGCCCCGCGCTAAAATCAGTCGGGACACTTCAAATGTCGATGAACAACTTGTCCTGACACATTATCAGTCATAGACCCTACGCCGATAGTTATCAGTTGGCTGGAGCAATAACGAACTATAATCAATAGCCCTTGTGCATCAACGCCGACACTCTATGTGAACGCGAAATTCTATGGTTTTGCCGACAGCTAATGAGACAGCGATAATCGCTCTTTCCCAACAGTTTGGGGTCGGGAAAGGGTGAACATGGTGTAGTGGTTGGAGGACAGTAAATTTTTTTTACTCCTAATAAATTTAAAAATCTCCTAAATCTTATCTCTAGAGAGTAATTTTTTATATAATGAATGAAGATGCTGTAATCTCTGTTTATGCGTACCAAGTTCACTGGCTTGCATCTTGAACTATAGCTTCCTGAACTGCGCTGCACTTGTCACTGATGACGACATCATCTCCGCGGACGGGTCGGTGGTCCGGCCGTGGCGCATATGCACGGTCCAGCAACTGGAAGATTTCAAAGCGGTGCTCCGTATCCTGCCACTCTGGAGCGCGGCCATTTTCCTCAGCGTCGCCATCGGCGTGCAGATCAACTTCACCATCCTACAAGCCCTGGCTATGGACCGCGCGATCGGCCACTTCAAAGTGCCAGCAGGCTCCATGTTCGTCTCCTGCCTCCTATCCGTCGTGATCTTCCTCGGCCTCCTCGACCGCGTACTCCTCCCACTATGGCGGTGCCTCACCGGGCACACCCCAACGCCGCTGCAGCGCATCGGTGCAGGCCACGTGATCACAGTCATCAGCATGGTAGCCTCTGCCGTCATCGAGCGCCGGCGCCTCGCCACCGTGCACGCGGCCGAGCAGGAGGGCAACCCGGGGTGGGTGTCCCCCATGTCGGCCATGTGGTTGGTCCTGCCGTTTGCGCTGTCCGGCGCAGGTGAGGCGCTGCACTTCCCCGGGCAGGTAACCCTGTACTACCAAGAGTTTCCACCGGCGCTCAAGAACACTGCCACGGGCATGGTGGCCATGATCATCGCGCTCGGGTTTTACCTGAGCACGGCCCTCATCGGCATTGTGCGACGCACCACGTCGTGGCTGCCGGACAACATGAACGCCTCCAGACTGGAGAACCTCTACTGGCTGCTCGCCGTGCTGGTGGCCATGAATTTCGGGTATTACTTGACATGTGCCAGATTATACAAGTACCAGAACGTCGCCAAGTAGTTTACTTGGTTGCTGTATTGTGTGATTAAATGAATATACATTTAGTTTCTTCTGTCAGGAAGATGAGTTGTACAATAAGACATTGTGAGAGGAACATGAAACATCATGCTCTGTTCTTTGCCCTTGACGATGTCTCGGGCGCACAACTGAATGTGGCATGTCTTTGTGAATGAGGAATAAACTCACAAAATGATTTATCTATGAACATGGGTTGCGTATGTATAGACTCTGCTCATCCTAATCTCAATAACCAGTTTATAGAAATAAAGCGCAGTATTGCGCAGATAGAGGAGCCCAACTAAACCGCTGCATGCGAGCCAGATGCGCGCATGGCATGCAATACAAACCTAGCACTTCGATTAACTTCACATTTGTTAGGAAATCATGATTTGAAATATCTTTTGACGCTTTGCATGGCAGTGTATGTATGTCACTCACTAGGATATTTGTTAAATGGTTAGTTATATTTGGCCGTGTAGTTCCATAGGTTAGTGGTGCGCGTGGCTGCCCGTCTCTGTCGAGGACCGCGGCATCTTGGGCATCAACAGTCCAGCAAGTAGCTTGCATACAAGGAGAGATCGGTTCGTCTCGATCATGCGTGTGTTGGTGTTAGACTAGATGTACTTTGTAGCTCGGTTGTGCATCACCTTCGCTATTATAAGTTTCCATGGACATATTCAATTTTTTATGACAATGATTCAGGACGAGAATGCAAAAACTTGTTAACACCTCCATCGGGAGAGACATTGTGAAGAAACCTTAATAAGGCGTTGCGGCAAAGATATCCATGAAAACTCTGTTGATGTTGCTTATGAGTGCATGATGTCTGCAAAAATGACTTCATATTGTTTAGGAAAAAATACACCAATGTCATATATCGTCTTGTCTAGTGTGTAACTCAGGGAAAAGAAAGTATGTAAATTGAGGATTTGATGGATAATGTGTCCAAATATTGTCTTGAAGGTATTTCAATACTTTCCAATTAAGAAGAGGTTCCAAATGTAGTTCAAGTCTTCTAAAACATGTATGAAATTTACATAACACACTGAAAGTTACACTATATAAAACTGGTTTACTAAGATATCGGGCTGTTATCTTACATAAAATTGATCTGATATCAAAAGGCACTACAATAGAAGCTTTTAATATAAAAGGAAATTCAGATTTATATCATAACAACATATTTGTATAGCAACCTAACAAAAATCATATAAACCAATATTCAATATATTTTCTAATCAAAGATAGCTAGTCATTACTCATTAGTTTTCTTAGCTAGGAATCCATATGGATCAAGGAGTACTATAAGACGTTATAGCAGCAAAAAACAAAACAAAGGACAAAGACTCACCATGGCCCCTATAAGATAAATCATACTACAACAGTATGCTCATATGGTACCCCGTTGCACTATAAGGTACAAATGTTGCCACTACAGGTGACTAGCACCATTAGCCATGTCTCAATAAAAGCAACAGTCGTGGACCAAAAACATTGAATCAAACCCATAAGAGATGACCAAGTGTCATGACACTAGTGGTACATAGGAGAAAAACACCTCTTGTTGTCACGAAGTCTACATGAAGGATGGTAATAAAATTTTTAGTAAGGCAACATCATGACCACTTCAATGCTGGTCAGATGTCGTCGCCATGGTCAACACACTACAATAGATTGATTAGGTAGCAGGTCTTTATTAGCATTTTGGATTTCTTGCAGCAGGTTAATTAGGAAAAGGTTTTATCCTACTTCTTTTTGTTTTTATATTTCCTATTTTCGATACTATTCTAAACATATTTTACTCAAATTTACAATTTTCTTTTGAAAGACAAACTATAAACATGTATTGCATCATTATTTTTTCACATTCAAAGTTTGAAATTCTAGATTTGACATGACAAGCCATTTATTCAAATTATTCTCTTTACATAGTTTTTTGAATGATTTGTTAGTTATCTTCTATTTTGGAAGACTTTATTTGAGAGGGGGGGGGGGGTCATTTAGGTCTTGTTTGGATTATGTCCTGCCAAGCAGCTCACTGGTCACACAACTCTGTCAACGTTCGAACCAAACTAAATCATCGTGCTTGTCGAAATAACATATGGTAATTGATTGTGTCAAACCTATCATTTGGCAGTGGTATTAAAAAATCATGGTATAAGTAGTTTTTTTCTTGAAGGTGGAATAATCTTTCATTGAAACTAGAACATTTTAGGAATTGAACAGAATATGTTTTTGTGAAGAGGTTAGAGAAAATGAGAAGATCTATATCTTTGGATTCAGATCCAATTGTTAGAAAAAAGTGACTGACATTAGCAAAATCTTGCCTTGCTATTTTGCTTGCAGCTGATTGTTATGACTTGTTTAATTATTTTGTAACTTTGGCCGGTGGACTTTACTTTGGCTGGTGAAATTGACATATAACTTGTCCAATTATTTTGTGTCTGGATGGTGCACATGAATGTAATTGTCGTATATGAGTGCCCGACCAAAAAAAACACTCGATAAAGAGCACTTTGCCAACACTTTGGTCGTCCTGTCCTCTTTGCCGAGTGTTGTACTCAGCAAAGTCTTTGCCGATTGTTTTATGGCCTTTGTCGAGTGCTCAAGCACTCAACAAATCATGGATTTCCCGTAGTGTTGTATGGGTCAAAACACTTGTTGCATCATTGATATTTTTTGGCTGTATTTCTGAGATGGGTGGATTGTGAAATATTTGGGCTGTTTTCTAGATGTGCAGATTTCTTGTTGGACTAAAATCTTAACAGAATTGGGTTAGGTCCAATAAAGATTTATTTTATTTTTGTATTTAGTGCACATAGATTTTAACCCAACATAACTGAAACTTTTTGTCCTAAAATAACTAAAAGTTTTTGGTCCAAAATAAGTAGGCCAAATTATTTAAGGCCTTTGAATGAATTAGGCTCAGTCTAGATGAATAGGTGGGCTCATTCTTTAGAAGAAAGTGGCAGGAAAATATTGTGCTTAGCCACTAATTCGAAATGGGCCTAATCCACAAAGAGCCTTGTACCGAGTGCCTGACAAAAGTCAAATCTCTAGGCACTCGACAAATAGACGATTTCCGATAGTGAATGATGAACAATTAATGTCCCAAAATCATGACCAAGTACAGAATGTCAAGAAAATAATTCTGACAAATTTACCGACTTTCGTCATAAAACATATATTATTATGCATGATAGGTGATGGTTTGATTTTCATCGTCCTGACGTTACAAATCCTACAGTGTGACATAATTTTGAATTTCTATGCCAAAAAATGAATCGTCAGGTATCGTAGGAATAATTCTTGTAGTGTCTAAAAGTCATCTTAGACGGAGACAAACCACAAAAGAATCGTCAAACATGACCCCTTTTTCAATGAATGGAGGTAGCAGGTGACAATTTCCATTAATGTCCCAAAATCATGACCAAGTAAGAATGTCATGAAAATAATTCTAATAAATTTACTGACGTTCGTCATAAAACATATATTATTATGCATGATAAGTGACAGTTTCATTTTCATCATCCTGACGTCACAAAATCCTACAGTATGACACAATTTTGAATTTCTATGACCAAAAAATGAATCGTCAGCTATGATAGGAATTCTTGTAGTGCCTAAAAGTCATCTTAGAAGGAGACAAACCACAAAAGAACCGTCAACTATGACCCCCTTTTTCAATGAACGGAGGTAGCAGGTGAACATTTATATTAATTACAGGCGTCTTCAGTAGCGCCAAACTGATCATTATCTGTGACACTGTACTCCCTAGTTTGACTTCTGCTCCGTGCTGGTATATAGTTACAATTGGGCCGTTTGTGCTCCTAAGCATCGATCGAGCAAATGGAGACGTCGTCCCAAGAACCTGGAGTTAGCCATAAGAACCTTAACGTCGTGGATCAAGAGTCCCAGCAGCAGTCGAGTGATGCCAAGAAGAAAGGGGGATGGAGCACCTTCCCCTTCCTCGCTGGTCTCCCCTTTTCCTTTCTCGTTTTTTTTTGTGGGGACGAAACATGCTAATACGAGTGTGTACAACATGCTGCAGTGGCGATGTTCGGGCTGGGGATAGCTCGGGGCGGCGCCACGAGCAACCTGGTCGTTTACCTCGTGGAGAAGTACAACGTGCCGCGCGTGGACGCCGCACAGATCTCCAGCATCGCCCTCGGATGCCTCAGCTTGGCCCCGGTCGGCGGTGCCGTCGTCGCCGACGCCTTCTTCGGCTGCTACCCTGTCGTCGCTGTCTCCATGGTCTTCTCCGTCCTGGTATATATCATCGCTACACTCTTTCTTTCTCCTCTCCCAGTGGAGACACATCAACACCTGCTACCGCACATGCAGTCCTTGGTCGTGTTCACTCTGACGGCAAGCTTCCACGGCCTCCGTCCAACGCCATGCGAGCTGAACACCGGCCCGTGCGACCCCGCCTCGACGGGGCAGATGGCGGTGCTGTACATAGGCATCTTCCTCCTCTGCGTGAGCGCGGGCGGCGCGCGGTTCAACCAGGCCACGCTGGGCGCGAGCCAGTTTGACACGCAGGCCGACCGCGACGTGCTCTTTAACTGGTACTTCGTCTTCTTCAACGCCTCCTCTGTGGTGGGCTACACAGCTATCGTCTACGTGCAGGACACCGTGTCCTGGGCGCTCGGGTACGGCGTCTCCGGCGCGGCGAGCCTCGTGGGCCTCATGGCGCTGCTCCTTGGCACGCGGTATTACCGCCGGCCACCGCCACAGGGCAGCCCGTTCACGGCGCTCGCGAGGGTGGCTGTTGCCGCGGCCAGAAAATGGAAAGTCAACATGGGGACGTTAGAGGGGTCGGCGTCGTTTTACCATGGACGACCACGCGACAGTGACATGGATGATGATGCCAGCGACGACACCAAGCGCGGTCCAAGCAACAGTTTTAGGTAAGAGAACAGTGCCCTTGCATATTCGATAGATATTTTGGTGTATATTATAGTGTCTTACTCGCTCCGTCCTAGAATATAGCTAGTTCTGGGTTTGTTTTTAAGTCAAACTTTTTTTTAACTTTAACCATTCATAGTAAAAAATCTATAAACATTGACAATGTAAGAGTTATATATTATGATAGTTTGATTTATGACCAATATAATAGTAGTATTCTCGCTTTTCTCAAGTTTTTGGGTTCCCTGGGACGGAATACTTTGAAATACCTTAAATCTTTGTTTTGTATGTTGCATTAACTAAGTTGGAGAAACATTTTAAAATTATGAATAATAAATTTTATAGATCACAGGCATGAGTCTAATAAAAATTATTAGTTTGCTTTCGCTCTTTAGATAATTGAGACAAATTCGTAATTGAGCTTATTGGTCCAAGAATCAAGATACAAAGCCCAAATGAACCATTAGATTGAACTTGTATGAACTATCTGGATTCATCATTACAAAGAGAACGGGATCGATGTTTTAGGTGATTAGAGTGCCGAAAATCCATAACACTAGAGTAGCATGAGAGTAATTCATCTTATTACATATTGTGTTTATTTTTCGTCAACAATTGTTTGAATCAACATGTTGTATTGGGCTTATCAGGTGAGTTGTCCATTAGCATGCATAATTGTCATGTAACAAATATGCAAAAGCCTAAAAAAGACTCTTGAATGGACGCCTGATGTCAAATGGTGTTAGCAAAAGCTACTAGTTTCATATATAACTTATTCACAGGAGCGCCACTCTTCCGGCCTTCCACTTTCTTTAATCTGGTCACTCAAGCAACCATATAGCTGACGTGATCCAACTAAAAGCGGCTAATAGATGGCTAAAATTATGTTTACACTTGCCAGTCACAGTTTATTTTCACACCAACACATGCAAATGTCTCCTACTCTATCTAGATCGAAAAATATCTTGTGGCCAAAAAATATTTTATCGGTTTAATCCGATAGCGTCGTAGTCACTTTGAACAAACTTACTCCAAGATCGATCATGTATTTTTTTATAACCGAAAGCCTGTTCGTGAAAATGAAAGCGGAGCTAAAGTCCTCTTGACATATCTAAAGCAGAAACATGTGTTTTGAAAAATATCAGTCTGAACCAAGAATCGAAACGACAAGCTATACGCCGCGACTCAATGGTGTAAAAGCTATTTTAAGAAGATACAGTAACGACGACTCGGTATATTACACGACAAAATGCTATTGATAATGGCTTGATCCTGATCGTAGCTCACTGAACCGCGCGGCACTGATCACCGACGGCGACGTCACCGCATCGGACGGGTCAGTAGTCCGGCCATGGCGGATCTGCACGGTTCAGCAGGTGGAGGACTTCAAGACGCTCCTTCGCGTCATGCCGCTGTGGAGCACGTCCATAGTCCTCAGCGTCGCGTTCGGCACGCAGATCAACTTCACGGTGCTGCAGGCCCTCGCCATGAACCGCGCCCTCGGCCGCTTCACCGTGCCAGCGAGCTCCATGATCGTCATCATCCTCGTCTCTATCGTCATCTCCATCGGCCTCTTCGACCGCGTTGTACAACCTCTCACGAGGCGCCTAACCTCCGGGCGCTCCCCGACGCCGCTGCAGCGCATCGGAGCAGGCCATGTACTTGCCATCGTCAGCGTGGCCATGTCCGCCATCGTCGAGCGCCAGCGAATGGATACCGTGCACGCGCACGGTGAGGAAGGGAACGCCAGGTGGGTGTCGCCGCTGTCAGCGATGTGGCTGGTCCTGCCGCTAGTACTCGCCGGCGCCGGCGAGGCGCTCTACTTCCCCGGCGGCGTGATGCTGTACTACGAGGAGTTCCCGGCGGCGCTGAAGAACACCTCCACGGGCATGGTCGCGGTGATCATCGCGCTCGGGTTCTACCTGAGCACCGCACTCGTCGACGTCGTGCGGCGAACCACGGCGTGGCTTCCCAACAACATGAACGCCTCCAGGCTGGATAACCTCTACTGGCTGCTCGCTGTGCTCCTGGCCGTCAACTTCGTGTACTACCTGGTATGTGCCAGATTGTACCGGTACCAGAACGTTGGAAAGTAAATCAAGTGTGCATGCTCATCAAGCAGCGAATGGTGTGATATTGGGTTGTGCGAATGTGGTGCAGATGTGTAGTTTTTGCCTCCTTGATGGGGACTTTCTTGATCGAGTGATGAGATGTGTATCTACCGTGTCATTTTCTGTTAAGGTGAATAGATCATTTTCAGAATGTTTCCGACCAACAAGGAGGATTCGGCAGGGCCGGGGCCCAATTTCCCCGTTCTTTTCTTGTTATGGGCGAAAGAGTTTTCTTCGCTTCTGAAATCCAA
Source organism: Eleusine indica (assembly GCA_030378355.1). Taxonomy (NCBI): domain Eukaryota; kingdom Viridiplantae; phylum Streptophyta; class Magnoliopsida; order Poales; family Poaceae; genus Eleusine; species Eleusine indica. The sequence goes on from CM059494.1 coordinate 58,151,646, forward strand.
AGCCCTCCTGGGAGTGCGTGTAAGCGTGCACTCACCGTGGGTCTCGCATATACTCTTTGCGGATGATAGCATTGTTTTTCCTGAAGCGTGGAGAGGTGTTACAAACCTGGAGATTGAGAATGAGGCACTAGCATAAATGTATCTAGGACTCTCAATAGCATTGGATCGATCCAGGAAAGAAGCCTTCGAATACATGCCAAGAAGGATCAAAGGTCTCGTAGGTAGCAGGTCGGGCCGTGCAGAAAGCTGTGTGGGTAGAGAGGTATTGCTGAAAGATGGAGACTTTCTATCAGTAGCAGACTTTCTATCCAAACCTGGAGGGCTATATCCTATCAAGGCATGAAGTACCTCAAGAGGGGTTGTTAAAAATGATTGGAGATTGGTAGGGCACTATGACCTGGCAGGATATAGGTGGCTGGATAACCACCCGACTCGAAGACCCTTTACACCTCCAGATGCGAGGGTCTCCCTTGTCTTGGACTTGATTACGACAAATCAAGGATGGAATGAACACTCATCCGGGAAGAATTCAGTGACTTTGATGCAGAAGCAATTCTCTCTACCCATATTCATGGCCATGGAGATGATTTATGAGCATGTTCACGAGAGAAACATGGATCATACTTGGTGAGATCAACGAACCGGCTTCTTGAGGCGCGCTGCCCGCAGAAACAGGATGTGGTTGGTCAATCGGATGAACGAGATTGGAAAAAAAATATGGAGCCTTAGATTGAGGAACTACCAAAAGTGAGAGTTTTTACAACAAGGTTTCAGGGCTAATGCTACAACATTAATCGTAACAATGTGAGTTTTGTTGCAATAGATATGAGTAATTGCAATGAAAGATGATTTTGGTTGCGATAGATTGGATATATCGCGACGCTTGCTTGTGCGTTTTAATTAGGGCGACATTTTTGCAATGCTTCCTGTAATTGTTGCAATAAGGTCATATCATAACAGAAAAACGAGGTGTTGCAATGAGAGCCATAGGTATAGCAACGAAAATCTATGTGCTTGCGACTGCGTCTTACATATTGTAATAAAATTTTTTGTCGTTGCAACAATACGTAGATATAGTAACAAAAACCGGTGTGGTTGCGACTGCGTCTTACATATTGTAACGTAAATATTTGTCATTGCAACTATGCATAGATATAGCAACAAAGGTGGAGGCAGTTACAACTGCATCTTACATATTGCAACAAAAATATCTGTTGTTGCAATAATGCATAGACATAGCAACAAAAGTTAATACGGTTGCAACGAAAGTGTCTTTTATTGCATTATCATGGTATTGCAATGAAAATTAATCTAGAGTCGCTGAACGGGGTATTCTTTCTGAACGTATTAAGCTAAAGTCAAAGGGATAGTGATCACTCATCCTACGTTCCTTATAATAATTGAGAACATCATTAAAATAACAGAAAACATGAAGCATTCATAAGTTAAAATACAATCTGAGTGCATACATCATTACAAGTTACAGTGAGCCAACAAACTTAAACTAAACATCAAAGACTAACAATAAAAGGTGTGTGGGTGGGGGGTGGCTACTTAAAAGATGCGTTTACGGAGACTAAGGAGCGCAAACATGATGATGATGAAGAGCTGCAGAGACTGCAGAGAGCATGATGCTGATGAAAAGCTAGCATACCTGAGAGTGGCGAGCTAGGGCGACTGGGCAAGATTTTGAAGTTGACGCGCATCTGGGATGGCCTGGCGGCGCCTTGTGAGGTTTCAATTGGAAGGAATAAATGGGAAAAATACCCATGTATCAGGTGATTTAGTGGGCATGCGGACACATACAGTGCTTTTGTTTGTCTGTTATGATTTACTCGTTGAGTCTCATGTCATGCTCGTGCCCACGGAACACAAACTATTGTCCAAATCCGCACCCATCAGGTCCTTCGTCCGTGGAAATGCAGATAATGGATGCTCGTTGCCACCTTTAGTTACGGTCCATTACATATGCTAGTAAACAAAAAAACTTTGGTTGCAACACAATTATTAATTGCAACAAAATATACTTTGTGAAATTATGACATTTGTTCCATGGCAATAGAACCTTTCATATTGCAACGAGTTTTTTTTTGTTGTAATATGGACTGACATTTCGTAATAAAGAATAAGATTATTACAACGACATATATTTGTGCCAATAAAGTAACCTAATTTGTTACCATTTACATATTCGTGACAATAAGACACACATCTTGCAACCAAAAATATTACTATTGCGACAACAAAGAAAATTGTGGCAATACTAGCAAACTATTGCAACCATTTTGTAAATGGTGTGGCAATATCCATCTACCTCTTGCAACCATTTTTTCACTATCGCAATAGCAATATCTCCTATCTATCGGAACCATCTATGAAAAAGATGACAATAACAACTACTTAATGCAACAAAAAAATTGTAGTTGCTAAGTGTTATTATCATTGGCCATAAAAAACGATGAATTCATCTTGTTTCCTAGCACGAGTGTAACACCCCAATTTTTTAGAATATAAACTTATCACAATATGAATATATTTACAGTTTTCTTTAATTAAACTTTGTCTAAGGCTAACTTGCATCTTGATTGTCTGTTGCATTTGTATATGAAAAATAAATTTAAAATTCGTTAGCAGCTCGTATCTCTACAATCTATTAATTTAGGTGAACACGTTCAAATCTACCGTACGCCCACAAAGTTAGAGATTGAATCCAAATCGATTTCGTACCTTTCATCAAACATCGAATTTAAAAAATCATAAATCCCTCGTCCGGAGTTCAAATGAGACAAACTCAGACTCTATCTCATAGCCCTCGAAAAGTTCTACAACTTTGATATTCAATGGAAGTCAATATTCCGCCGTTTTGGTTTCCAAATTTACGATGCAAAAATATTTGTTTAGATTCGGACTCATCTGCGCAGATCTTTGTGCAGGGCCCATATCTCCTATCTTCGAATTCCAAATAATATGATCCATATATGTTCCGAAAAGGTATCGACGAGATCTACAACTTTTATGTTTTAACTTTTCTCATTAGAGCATGTTTTCAAGTCAAAAGTCGTGTCGCAATGCAGTGTTATTTCTATTCTACGTGAATTGATTTTTCCTATCGGATAAAGTTTCTAGAAATTTTTAGACATTAGGTCAGGACCTTTGTCTTGCATGTTAGGCTTCATAGAGAACCAGTGATGTCTTATAGACATCATGAGCTTGTGAGAATTCCTCTTTGCATGACGAATTGGGCTTTATATCGATACTTCTCATACTTGAGTATTTTTTTAATACTATTTCACTTAATTTTGCAACATAGTACTCAAACGACACTATATGTGAAAATCGATAAAATTAGAGGTAAAATAAATATTTATGATAACATTACGATAAAAAATAGTAGAAAAACTGTTACTTATGACATATAAAATGGTACACTAAGAAGCACCAATAATAATATAAATATGATCTTTTATATAAAACATGTCAATAATTATATTGTGTAAATAATTTACGTTTATAAATCATAAAGAGTGTTTTGTTTTTTTAAACCCGTAGCAACGCACGGGCACTTTGCTAGCATAGAATATAGAATAATGTAGAGTTTGACCTTCCACGTCCAGCCATATACGGAAACCACCACATCGCTCTGATGCTAACTCTCGGATGAGATCGAACGTGAGTCCTCTGTATGCCAAAACTACTCCCTCCTATTCCTATATAAACCAACGATTAACCCTAACCTGTCTACTATTCCTTGCCCAGCAAACCTCACGCCGCCGCCATCCCTTGGGCAACCAGGAGCTCGCGCAGTTCATCATTGTTGTCTTGCCGACAGGGAAAACCCACCCCCAATGATTTCTGCAAGATCGCTAAAGGACGCTGTCGACCATCATCCACCATGGCCACTGGAAGCCATCGCCAAGCAGTCATTCACTATCGTGAAGCCTCACGGTGAGAAACCCAGAACCAATTAATTTGTTTGCATAGTTTTCTCATCGAGTTATGTAGAGCGTAGCCCAGGTTCATGCGTTCCCAGCAAGCTTGCTGCCGTAGTTATGGCATCGCCGCAGCCATACGTAGTTGCTGCTAGCACTTGCTAGTTAGCTCTTGCGATCTGATCAGGCATGTAGATTAGTCAGTAGTTTACATCTTCTTTAATCTAATAGGATCGCATGCATGCAGCAGTTGTATATACGTAACCTTGTGTTATTTTAATGCTTTGCATCAGCGTAACCTTGTGTTATTTTAATGCTTTGCATCAGCATGACGTTAAGCTGGCGTAGTAGATGTATATCCATATAAACAGTCTCGTATAGGATTTATATTTCTCAGGAAAACCCTCATAGCTTATAAGTCTTATTACTTTTTCATACGAACTCGGATCTAAATGATTTTTGTCCTCACGTGATCAAGACGACGTAGGCTTATTCATGATGTATTTTATACTGTGATGCTATGATTTGTAGTGTTTCTTAGTGTGTTTCTTGATTTCTTATCGGTACGATAACACGAAATATACCCAGATTAAGAAGTTGCGTACAATCTTCAAGATCAAGTGTTTCAGCAGCAACCAGAAGAAGGCAAGTGTCCTTGATCATATTAATCCTATTTTAAAATATGTTATTTTACAAATTGTATGCATGTATCTTAATTTGAAACCCATGTTATTGGTTTACTAGTTTTCCATATTATTCCTTGAAGCCTTTTAATGGGTAGCGTGTTTATGATTTTGAGTACGTTAATGCTTAGCTTGCGTCATGTGGATAGGGCTAAGTTAAATAACTTGACTAATGCTCTACTTAATTATGTGGGGTTGGATCTTTTTAGCAACATGAAGCTTAGGGAACCTGGATTGGCGGGATGGTTTGGTATGGTGCCGAGTGCATGAGATTTTGGTACGTGCAAGTTACCAGTCTAGATTCTAAGGACCAGTTCGTGGACATATAACCCGGCTGAATAGCGTAACCACGGGGCTTAAATGGGTGTGGCTTAGATCATTAAATAGTTGTCCTCTTATTTACTGTATCACCATCTGGCTGTTATGTGGCGCAAGAAGGGGCTATGTAGTAGAGGGAAAATAGACTCTCCTGTTTTAGCGAATCCTTGGTGAGTGTTGACAGGGTAGGAGGCGCTATTGAAAGGCTATTCAATGTGAACCTGGCTACACACCACGAAAGTGTCAAGCATAATACAGATCATTGACTCGTGGGTAATGTGTGCAAACCTTGCAAGGATAAAATTGTCATGACAGTCGTGCTCACGGTCAAGAGCGAGCTTGGACTTCTTTGTGATTAGAGGGATTGTTTTGGTAGCCAAGTGGCGGGCACTTAGTGAGTTAGCAATCGGATTTGGGAAATTCGATGACCTTGTGTCATCCTTGTTGGTTCTGTTTGGAGCTTGGAGATTACACTTAGTAAACTAGTTGCTTTTATAAATATGTACTACATAGTGCATTAAATATGAGTCAGGCCTTTCTTGATATTAGCTTGCATGTCATTATTTTTTCCCACTTGCTAAGTAAGACAAATACTCACCATTGCTATATTATGTTGTTGTTCGATATACTCGCTGCTCAGATCTTGGAGGACAAGAGGACTTCAATGATGATGATGATGACTTTGATTCGGATGCACTGTACTAGGCTTGTGTTCCGCCGGACAACTCCTGTGGTGAATGGAAGCCCCACTCCGCTAGTTAATCATTCGCTACTGTTATGTTATTTAATTTAGATTAATGAGTCTTTAATGTAATATAATGATATAATATTTATTTGGCTTTTATTAATAATGATACATTATTTTGTCGCTACATCTATGATTTTGATCCTAGCATACAAGTGGAGTGCATCTGATTTGTCCTTAATAAAACCGGGTGTGACAACGAGCATGTCTAGCTACAGATAAAAAACATACATCACATTCTACACTATGTGAAAAAAGTTTAGGACAGTTTTTGAAGGTTTTCAGAAGCTCGCCAATAAAATAACCATGAATGTCCTCCTGAGGGGAGGGGCACCTTAGGTCGTTCTAATATCAGTAGGCCAGATCAAATGCCTTCCAATTAAAGATAAGAACACAAAGACAAACAAAACAGAAAATATATTTCGATCAATTAGTATGCCCACAATCAGTTATGACCCTTTATAATTTACGGTGGCATGTCAAACCTATTCGGAATCGAGGCCTTTAAAATTTATTTGTCAAAATCTAACTCTAACTAAATCTAGACTATCAAAGCTGGTTTTAGAAATCAGCCTCATTGATTTCTAGATTTCAAGAATCTTACAAAAATCATAAATTTTGTATTGTTAATTAGATGGTCCAGATATCTATTTTGATCATATTGATGAGATAAATGCATTGATGGTGTTAAATTTTTCCATTTGATCACACTAGCAAAATTGTTGATCGATTCAATAAACCAGCCTAACAGCGTCACAAGGATGTTTTGTCAATTTTGATAGTGAACACTATGATCCTTTTGTTAACTTGCTTCTTATTGATATAAACTGCTATTGGTATATATATATATATATATATATATATATATATATATATATATATATATAAACTGCTATTGGTATATATATAAACAAAAGGATCATAGTGTTCACTATCAAAATTGACAAAACATCCTTGTGACGCTGTTAGGCTGGATTATATAATGAACTTTCTTGTACATTACCTAATTTACACTTTTTTGCGCGCCTTTTATTGTAGGAATGTTGTATTAATGTCACTGCCATATATAGGTTCTGGAATGGTTGCTGGTCAACCTTGAAGCTCATTTTTAGGAGATTAGAATTCGCATAAAACATATCACCATCATGTGTTGGATGTTAGTATACAAATCTTAATCATGCATTTAGCCTAGCTAAAAACAATTATATATAGCATTATGGATCCCACACACATAAATTTCTAGAGGCACAAGATAACATTATATATTACATGGTTCCAACAGAAATGTTCAACAAGAATACCATATATTGTCATATTTAAAGGAGGATTATGAATAAACTTGACTAGTAATATATTAATTGCATGTGGGTGCCACCATGCTTATTTTTTGCCCTCCATCTTATCCTCACATGTAGCTCATGATGAGCGGAACATCAGAAACCTGGATAGGTTTAAATACATACCCTTCCGCACCTGCATCCAAACACCTGCACCCAAAAACATATAAAATCAAATTTATGCAACCTATATGCCACTACGTCAAGGATCGATATTCATCCCTTTACTCACATTTCGATCTCTTCCCCTGTTTCATCAAGAATAAACATCACCATAGGAATATGGTTTATCTCAGGTGAGGCCTGAAGAAAAAGAGTCATTACTTGATATATCTACGAGCACTTAATAATGACATGAACAAATGGGATGATAATGCATGTCAAAAAATTCTCTTTTCCATAGAAACGTTACCTTCACTTCCCTGACAAGGTCAAACCCAGACATACCACCAACCATATGGTAATCAGTTAAAATTATATCCACGTCATTTTCCTATATTAAGAGTTTATGAAATTAACATATATAAAATACTTCAAATACATAACTATGGTAACAAATAATAAATTATTTAAAATAATATTTGCATAAATGAGAGAAAAATAGTGGTATACCTCAGCCAAGAAATATAACGCCTCTTCAGCACTACCCACAGGAGTCACTGCAAAAGGAAAGACGATATTAACCATTGAACACAATGAAGGAGTACTTACGGGAATCTAACATAGCAACCACTATACCTCGAATGTTACAATACATTAGGACTCCAGATGCACAAAGACAGTCGACACGAGCATCATCAACTACGAGTACATGAGGAGGAGCCATGATAACTACTCAATCACGTGAAACTTTGAAATAAAATTCTTTGTATTGCAATGTTTGTGAGTGAGGGTGTGTCGAGACTTGATCTCGGCAATAAATTTATAAGATTACGTCGAGATTAACAACTATGATGGTTATAAAAGACGTCGAGTTATACAAGTTCGGACCCTCTCGATAAGAGTAAAACCCTACGTCCTCTGTTCTGTGGATTGTATTACTTGTAATGTTTCGTGTCCCTTGATGGGGTTCCTGCCGCCTTATATATCCGGTCGGCAAGAGGTATATAAAGAGTCCTACTCGTAGTCTACAAGGATTCACATAGAAAGTCTATCTCTAAGTGCCTTGTGCTCCAAACCGACTCGGTCGGTTCCCTTATAGATGAGGTACCCGGTCGTCTACCTTCTTAGACATAACTATGGATACCTGTAAGGTAAGTATTTCACAGCAGCCCCCGAGTGCTTCCTGATTTTGAGCTTTGACCTGCTGAGTGATCTTCAAGATTATGTGTCTAGATCACAAATTAGGAAGACCTCTTGATTGAAGTTCCTAATGAATCTGGTGTGCTGACTAGGTGCACTTTGATCAGGTGTAATCCCCAATTTCCGTACAACTTGGAGACTAACAAATAATATAAGAATCTAAATATTAGCTCTTAACATTTTGTTATATAACTTTACTCAAATCATCAAATTTGAGCAACTAAACCCCTGGTCATCAAACCAGGTACTTGGTCTACCCTATATCAATTGTGCCGACCGATTATATCAAAGATAGAGTGGTATTTACCCTTAGCCAAATGACCTTTTGATTCTCATGATATCTACCATATATGAAATCAAAAAATAGCTATGACATCAATCATAACCAAGTACTAAACTATAATGACATTAATCATAATATAGTTTTTTCTTAATGAACCGCCACTCGACTCAATACAAGTCCAATTTTGAGAACTATTTACTGACATCAATCAGAAACCTATCCTTAGAACTTGCTCCCGTACGATCTTATAGTCCTCTGCTATATGATCATCAAATCATATAGATACGGAAAATATTTTTAAGTGATCTTGCCACTGCTTCTCATCAAAGAAGTCCCCGAGATTATTCCTCAAGGCTGATAGCTCTAGTTCTTTTTAAAGAATAAGGCTTTTTACTTATTATTTTTATTAAGCGGAGAAGCCCGTCACTGTGCGGCCCATACCAGCCCATAGGACCTAGAGACTAGGTCAAAAAGGCGAAGGTATAAAAAGGGTAGCGGATTGTTGACCCTAGGTCCACGCCGCCATTGACTCATAACGCTTCGTCTTCTTCGCGCCTCCCCTATTCCTGCGACCCCTCTGCTTCCAGAGCTAGGGTTAGCACTTTCTTCCAACGCCACCGCAGATCTTCATCGCCATTAAGCCCTCGAGCATTAGCTAGGGTTTAGATCCACTGTGTTGCTATATCCCTCAAAAATGCCTCGCAAATCATCCAAGAAGGCCACCGCCGCTGAGTCCTCCTCCTCCGAGCTGGAGATCCCGAAGCAGCTTCAGGAGTTCTCGAAGAGCAATATCTCCACCGCTGATCTGAACAAGATGGTGTAGGACGGCCTCCTTCCGGAACAAGCTCGCATCGATTGGAAGGTATCGAAAGAGACTCGCCCTCTTCCAATCCATAACCAAATCGTAGTTTTTCGCTCGTTCTTTGAGCATGGCTTCGGAGTTCCCTGCTGCAGTTTTCTACACGGGCTCCTTTTCTTTTATGGGATTGAGCTCGTCAACCTCAATCCCAACTATATCCGGCACATTGCTATCTTTGTGCATATCTACGAAGCTTTCCTGGGCATCCTACCCCATTTTACCTTGTTCCATCATTTGTTCGTCCTTCGACCGCTGCCAACCAAGGAAAACCAAGTCGCCATAAGTAGAGTTGGTTTCCAGTTGCGCAAGAAGGAGGCCTACATCAACGTCCCATTGAAGACCGGGAACAAGAACTAGAAGGATGAGTGGTTCTACTGTGACAATCATCCTCCTGTTCTTGCCGACTTCTCTGGTGCCAAGGCCATTCACCAGGCGCGATGGTCAGAAAAACCTGACCCGACCGACCCCCAAGTGGTCGCTCTGCTAGACAAAATCGCAGAGCTAAAGAATGAAGGGGTTGACGGCATTACTATAGCAAAAAGTTTTATAGTGCGTCGAGTGCAGCCGTTGAAGAAACAGAGCCACCCTGCCTGGGATTATGCCACCGACGATTAGACGAGGGAGGTGCCTGATCCGCCAAACTCCACTCTGTGTCGCTCGCGGTTATTGAAGATGTTTGAAGCAGACATCATTTAGGACCACCTCTTAATCGCAAAGGCATACAACGTGGGCACTCTACGGGCCCGAGTAAGCCTCGGTCGTCTTGAATAATTCTGATGTCTCTTTGAATAATCACAATGTGTAATGTCTTGATGTTTTTATAGGTTCTGGACACTTATGTGTCACACCCTCCGCTCCCTCCGACCGATTCTGAGGGACCGGATTATGTCAAAAAACCATCGCAGACTGGCACCAGTGACGCCAGTTCTTCCGCGGTTGCCCAACCGATCGGAGAGGTCATCACCAGCATCTCCACAGCACCTCCTCGCTCCGACTTGCCCTCTCCCAGCCGTTGAGTAAAACAAGCCACTCACCGTCGTCGGCAATATGTGGGGGATGACAATGAGGACGAGTGGGAGTGCCGCCACGATGCCAGCCTGCCAACCCCTACACACTCCGATCGACCATCTAGCCAGTCGGAGCCCCCGAGCAAATCGGATAGTGGTGCAAGGGTGGCAAAGAAGACCGATGAAGCCGCCAAGACTTCCCTGAAGAGGAAGGACTCTGATCTGCAGACCACTTCTCTAAAGAAGAAAGTCTGTCAGATCAAAATTAAACAAGCCTCCGGGTATGATTCTTCATGTTTTCAATTCTTCTTCATCTCTATTTCCAACTATTGTCAGATTTTCACGCTATGCTCTGTGGTACTCATAGTGGTCGATCAGGTGATAATCAGAGCGCCCAAGGGTCTCAAGACACTCGGTCGACTCCTGTTCCTCGACCGACCAACCAGCCTCAGTTGGTCCGCACACCATCAAGTGCGTAGATCGAGTCGAGGAAGTCGCCTAATGCTCTAGTGCCCATGCTTCTGCTGACGCCTACTCCTCAGACCGTCAATCCTTCCCCGACCGTCATGTCTTCTCCCCGTTATAAGGATAAGACTGTGTTGGTGGAGGACTCACTGAGTCAACCGGAAGCTGAGGACATGGACATCATGCATCAGCATAGAGAGGCCAACAAGGTACATCGATACCAAGTCTTTTCTTTCTTGAATCATTATCCCAGCTAACCAAACCCTTCTTCATGTTCAGAGAATATATTCTCTTGTGGAGAAGAACCAGATCAGGATTGAATACCTCAAGGCCGAAACTTTTGGTAAGTCCCTAACATCTTGTGCATTGAAACTTCTCCTTTTAAAAGTATTGACTTGTTGTCATCAGTTACCGGCGAGCAGCTTTTCCAAGCCAGAAGGCAAATTGAGAAGCTGCAGACCAACCACAAGGAGGTGACCCAGGCTTTGGAGCAGAATCGTGCTGATGTCATTGGTAAGATTGCAGACCAACTTATATTGACTTCTTTCTCACTCTATTGCTAAAGCTTTTATCTGTACTTTTAGCTCGTGATCATAAAGTCACTGGCTTGGAGAAATTAACTTCAAACCAGCAGAGATTCTTAGATGCTCTGACTGCATAGAAGAATGACTTCTCCAAGTTGGTCGAAGAACAGAGTGCTGAGATCACTCGACTAAAAAAGGAATTGGAGGAAACTAAAGGAAAGGTTGAGGAGGCTAAGAGCATCTCCAAATCCTTCAAATGCAATCTTGCCAATAAGCTATCTTTTTAAGTCTTTTATCATCGCTCTTGGACTTCATCATCTAACACCCTTCATGACTTTTACAGCCATATCTTATAGTGCTCGGAAAGCCTTGGATTATATCCATGCTAACCAAGTGGAGGAGACCGGGCACTCCTTGGAGTACTTGCTGGAGCACGCGCAGGAGGTAATTGCCAACAACACCAGAAGAGTGGCGACCGAGGCCGGGAGTCAAGTACTGGCTATTTGCCAATCTTGGTCTCCTGCTCTGCTATTGGACAAGGTCAAGGAGGGCTTCAACCCTGACTTGACGATCGACCAATGTCAGTTGCTTATGGATTCCATGCTGGAAACCTCCCGTGCCTTTGTCGATAATGTAAAGGTCAACCCCATCGTGACGTCTCCTCCAGCAACTCCAGAGGTAGAATTACAAGATGACGTCTCTTCTCCTTCACAGGAGCTGTAATATCTGCAATGTGAACAAATATTAGTAGTATTTGAATTAGGAAAATAATATTGTCTCCATGTAAATATAAATATTAATCCTTGTGCTTGCTTAGTTACTAAACAAGTTTGGAAAAAGTAACTAAATAGTTATAAAGGCAATATTCTGTTACTTAGAGCAAATCAGTCGGTGCCAAGCTACGTTTGTCGCGCTATAGCACTTAGACCTTTTTATCTTAAGTCTTTTAGACATAAAAACATAATCTGCACCGGTTTGCCTTAGCATATTAGGTTGTAATTTATAACTGCGTAACAAGCAGAATCGACCAATCGACACATGACCTCTCGCACTTTGGCTCTGGGTTTAGTGTAGTGGTAGTCTGTTGTGCAGCTTAAATTGTATAACCATAATATTCTAGCGTAAGACCAAAAAACTTTAGACCGTGTCAAACGATAAGAAATCGGTCGAAAAAATCCAAAATTAGAATCTGTCAGGGTTAAGGAGTATTGGGACATTAACTAGCCCCCTGGCTCGATTGTTTAATGTTATAAATTAACAAAAATCGAGACATATAAGAATGAAATCAAAAACATCTTACATCAAAAAGACTTGGAATTTTATTCAATAATAATATATAAAAATACAATTAGAAGACTAAGTATAGAAACGACGTAGCTGATTGATGTTCCATGAATTCGGTACATCGTTGCCATCTTCATACATCAGTCGATAAGCCCCTGGCCGTGTAACCTCTTTGACCACATAAGGTCCTTCCCATTTAGGGGATTGCTTGTGCTGATTCTTGGTTGATTGCACTCGTTGCAGCATTAAATCTCCTACATGAAACTGGCGACTGCGAACATTTTTGTCATAATAACATCGCAAGCCTTGCTGGTATACTGCCGACCAAAATAGAGCGTGATCACGCAACTCCTCTGCTGCAATTAACTCAATCACTCGATTGTCTTCAGAAAGCTTCTCGTCATATCTCTTGACTCACGCTGATACGAGGCTTACCTCGGTCGGCAGCATAGCCTCGGAACCATAGACCAACAAGAAAGGTGTCTGGCCACTGCCATTAGTGCGCAACCCTCAGAGAACCGAAGGCAGCTCTTGAACCCACCGACCGGCATATGGTTTAACCCTATCAAATATTCGAGGCTTCAGCCCCTGAAGAATCATACCGTTGGCCCATTCGACCTGCCCATTGCTTTGAGGATAAGCCACTGATGCAAAGTGGATTTTTATTCCCGTCTCATCGGCAATGTCACGGAACTCCTTAGATGTAAACTGAGTACCATTATCGGTGATGGTATCATGAGGAACCCCGAACCGAGTGAAGATGTCTCTGACAAACTCAACCGCCTTCTTTGAAGTTATCTTGTCGACCGGCTTCGCTTTAATCCACTTGGTAAATTTGTCAATAGTAACAAACAAATGAGTAAACCCACTTGGCGCTTTCTTGAAAGGACCGACAATATCAAGCCCCCAGATTGCAAAAGGCCAAGTCATAGGTATCATCTGAAGTTGCTGCGAAGGCACGTGAGTCTGTTGAGCAAAGAATTAACAGCCTTCACATTTCCGAAGAACCTGGTGTGCATTTTCGACCGCCGTGGGCCAATAAAACCCTTGCCGGAAGGCTTTGCCAACCAGAGTCTTGGAAGCCGCATGGTTGTCACATACGCCTGAATGGATTTCTTCCATCAATGCTTTGCCTTCTAAAATCGAGATGCATCGCATCAAGATATTTGAACCCCCTTGCCGATAGAGTAGGTCATCCACCATCAAATATCCTTGACACTTTGCCTGCAATCTTTGTTGCTCATTATGATCCGGAGGCCCCCTTAGTAAAAAAATTGGACAATCGGGTCACGCCAGTCGGTCTGTTTGTTAGTATAATATACCATCTCAACAATATCGGTCGTTAAAACGTCAGACCAAGGAGAAATAGTGGGAGAATCAAGGGTGTGTAAGAAAACACCGGGTGGGACAATCGCTCGAGACGATCCCATCTTGGCTAGTTCATCAGACGCTTGATTGTTATCCCGACGAATATGCGTGAACTTCAGTCCATCAAATTTATCTTCGAGCTTCCTTACTTCTTGGCAATAGGTAGCCATATTGCTATCCACACAGTTCCAATCCTTAGTGACTTGGTTGATGAGCAGAGCCGAATCACCAAAGATGTCGAGACGCTGAACACCGAGTGACACGGCAATGCGTAGACCGTGTAGAAGAGCCTCATATTCCGCAGCATTGTTAGACGCGCGAAACATGATCTGGAGGACATACCGGAGCTTTTCTCCTTGTCGTGAGATGAGCACAATTCCTGCACCCGCTCTAGGTAACTGGAGGAATCCGTCAAAGTACATTTTCTAGTACTCAATATCTTGTGGTGCAGACGACATCTAAATCTCTGTCCACTCGAAAACGGAGTCAGCTAACACTTGTCCTTTGATCGCCGAGCGGGGTACAAACGTAATGGTGAATTGACCGAGCTCGACTGCCCATTTGGCAATCTTTCCTTCTGCTTTTCGGTTGTGGAGGACTTCTCCGAGTGCAAAAGTTGTTGGAACTTCAATGGGATGAGCCTGAAAATAGTGCTTCAACTTCCTCGTAGTGATCAAGAGCGCATATAGCAGCTTTAAGATCTGGTGGTATCGTGTTTTAGAGGCACTAAGGACCCCACTAACAAAATACACTGCGTGTTGTACTTTTTGTACATGACCCTCTTCTTCTCGGTCGACCGCTAAAACGGTACTCACAACTTGAGTTGTAGCCGATATGTAGAGCTGAATCTTTTCTTGTGGCTCGCGAGGCACTAGCACTGGGACATTGCTGAGGTGAACCTTCAACTCATCCAATGCCGACTGCGCCTCTGTTGTCTAAATAAAGTCATCCTGCTTTTTGAGCAACTTAAAGAACGGCAGACCCCTGACTCCCAGTCGAGAGATAAAGCGATTTAGAGATGCCATGCATCCGGTCAACTTCTGAACATCCCTTTGGGAATTAGGTGGCCCCATATCAAGGATCGCCTTGATTTTGTCCGGGTTAGCCTCTATACCTCGTTTCGAAACGATGTAACCGAGTAGCTTTCCCGAAGGAACCCCAAAAACACATTTTTTAGGGTTCAACTTCATTGAGTATCGTCTCAAGTTGTCAAACGTCTCTGCCAGCTCAAAAAGAAGTTCTTCAACATTCCGAGTCTTTACCATGATGTCATCAACATACGCTTCTGCGTTCCGACCGATCTGAGTTTCGAGGCAGCGTTGAATACCACGTTGGTAAGTCGTGCCGGCATTTTTCAGATCGAATGGCATAGCAGTATAGCAGTAGGTGCTGAAAGGAGTTATAAAGGAAGTCTTGATCTAATCTTTGACTTTTAGTGGGATTTGGTGATAGCCTGAATAGGCATCCAGAAAGCTTAAAAGCTCACACCCAGTTGTTGATTCTACGATCTGATCAATACGTGGCAGAGCAAAAGGGTCTTTAGGACAAACCTTGTTCAAATCGGTATAATCGACACACATCCGCCACTCTTTATTCTTCTTAGGTACAAGGACTGGATTTGCCAGCCAATCAGGATGGTACACTTCCCTTATAAACTTAGCATCTAATAATCTAGCTATCTCCTTATTCATGGTGTCCTTGCGGTCTTGTGCAAACCTTCTAAGTCTTTGCTTGACGGGGGTGGCCCCAGGAGGCACCCTTAGCTCGTGCTCAATATTTTCCCGAGGAACTCCTGGCATGTCGGAGAGCTTCCATGCAAAGATGTCCCTATTTTCCTGGAGGAAAAGAGTGAGCACGAGTTCCTATTTCTCGTCGAGGTCGACACCTACATAAGTGACCTTAGCAGGGTCCTCTAGGTCGAGTGACACTTCTTTGGTGGGTACTTCGTCAGTCTGGATCTTGTCCTTGGTGGGCTTCTTCATGGAGACCTCCGCATCGGTCTGCTCCCGACTGCCAACTGCCTTCTGGATCTTGAGCCGATCGGACAGCATCAACTGTCAGTCGGCCATCTCGTAACTCTGCACATCGTAATTGAAAGAATTCCGAAGCTCAGAGTGGAGGGAGATGATTCCTTTAGGTCCTGACATCTTTAGAGTGAGATACGGGTAGTGTGGAACCACCATGAATTTCGCCATTGCCGGTCTGCCTAGGATAGCGTGGTAAGCAGACTCGAAGTCGGCTGCCTAGAAGATAACGTGCTCGGTCCTGAAGTTCTCACGGGTTCCAAAGGTGACAGGCAGAGTGATCTGCCCAATAGGAACAGAAGTCTTGCCTGACACAATCCCATGGAAGGGAGAGGAACTCGGTTGCAAGTCGCTGACCGACAAGCCTAACTCCGTGAGGGTCTTAGTGAAGATCAAATCCAGACTACTTCCTCCATCAATGAGTACTTTATTGAACTTGACCCCCTTCATCGTCGCCGCGAGTACTAACGGGTAGCGACCTGGCTTGGGCATGTGCCTCGGGTGATCCGACCGATCGAAAGTAATCGGTACTTCTGACCACCTCATGTACTCGGGCGTAGCAGGCTCTACGGAATTGATCTCACGTAGTTCCAGTTTTTGTTTGCGCTTGGACGTGTAGGCGTCCGGGCCTTCGAAGACGAAGTTGACTTCCTTCTAGGGTTCCTGGAACTCTCCATCCTCGTACTTGTCATCACCATCATTGGCTTTGTCTTTGTCGTTGCGTCTTTGCGGATCTTTGGCCACCTTCAGCGCGGCAGTTGCAAATCCCTTCAAGCGGTAACAGTCCTTTGCTTTGTGGTTTCCCTTTGGATGCCATAGGCATCGGCCACTCAGCAAGTCGTCCATGGTCTGTTGGTTTGTCCGAGGATTTTTCCTCGTTCGGTCTACTGCTGGGACCATGTTCTCAGTCTTTTGCTTCTTGTCCTTCTTGGAGGACTCTGGTTTGTCCGAGCGATTCTCCTTGCCATTGCCTCGGATGTCATACAAAGCCGATTCTCCATATGCGAACTTATCAGCGATCTCAAAGCACTCCTGAGCAGTCAGCATTAGATCATGATTCCTTCGACTGATCTCTCGAACTAGCTCATCGCTCTGAACACCTCCTTGGAAGGCTGCAATGATCTGTTGATCTGGGATATTAGGGATCTCGGTCTTCTTGGCATAGAACCACTTGATGTAGTCGCGCAGGGATTCATCAGCCTTCTGCTTGATCCGAGTGAGGTCGAAGTGATTACCCGGCTGGTTGTAGGTAGCTTGGAAGCTTTCAATGAACTTCTTGTTGAGATCGCCCCATGAAGTGATCGACCTCTCCGGGAGCGATGTGAGCCAAACCCGAACGGCTGGCTCGAGACAGACCGGCAAATAGTTATCCATCACATAGGTGTCTCCTCCTGCCGCTCGGATCGCCATGCTGTATAGCTGAAGCGACTCCCGAGGATTGGTCTAACCATCATACTTTTCGATGGGGACCGGCTTGAATCCTTTAGGCCACCGAGCAATTCGGAGTTCAGGTATGTAAGCCTTGATCCCATCGAACTCATCCTCGTTAGGGGTGACCGACCTCCGCCACCGATCGGAAGATCGGGCAGGTGAAGACGCGTGGCGATTATGGCGAGGGCCAATGTCGTCACTGTGACGACGACGCCGGTCATCTTCATCATGGTTTTCACGCCGGTCCCGATCGTCTCGTCGGCGTCGGTCGCCGCGGTTCTCTCTTGGAGGTGAATGACCTCGTCGGTCGTCCCGTCGGTCGTTTGTCCTCCTGTTATGGCGCTCCTCCTCATGGCGCTGGTCATCCCGGACCCACTCTTCAATACGAGAGTTGATGGTGTCTCTTCCGTCACGGGGTCTCATGGAATTCCTCAGATCACTACGTTGTCGTCCACGGGAGGTTGCGTAGCTACAACTCGCCATTGACTGTGGTTCGTCCCGGTCCTTATCTTGAACAGCTGCTGCTTTGAGCATGGCTACCACCTTATGCATTGTGGGGGTCTGATATGTTGCGTCTGCCATCAAGTTGTCAAGCAGTGTTTTAGCCCCAGTGATGTTGAACTGGGGGGGTGTCATATACTTTGACGCCATCCACTTCAATTTCCAAATCTTCGAGGTCTAGCCGTTGTGCCAATCGGGATCCACGAGATCCTCTCAGTCGGCGGTGATGACCGTTCGAAGGTGGTATCCCTTCGGGGTCATTGTCCTTTTGGCCTTCCTCGCCATGTCCATCGTTGTTGTTGGCTAAACCATCATCAGTGTGATCTTCGTCCCCATCATCGGTCGGGTCCTCATGAACCTCGACCATGTTAACGGCCAAAGGATAAGGGCATGTAGATCCATCTGAGTCCTTATCAAAGGAACAGACCGACTTAGAGTCATACCCATTGGGTAGATCTGTGTCGCCGAATTCGAGTAGAACTAATGCAGGGATCACATCTGACGGGCTCGGTGACGCGCCATAAGATCGGTTGCGGCCAAGTCGGATCGATGGTCGTCGAGGCCTAGCGCTCCGTTGGAGTCGGCGGTGAAGTCGAGCGACCCGAAGGAAATCTTGAAATCTGGTGAGTACTGAATGGTGGAAATCTCAGCCATCGAAGTCGGCGGTGAATCCCGACGAGCCTTGTCCCCTTTCTGGCGCGACAACTGTCGAGACTTGATCTCGACAATAAATTTATAGGGCTACGTCGAGATTAAGAACTATGATGGTTATAAAAGACGCCGAATTATACAGGTTCGGGCCCTCTCGATGAGAGTAAAAATCCTACGTCCTGTGTTCTGTGGATTGTATTGCTTGTAATGTTTCGTGTCTTTCGTGTCCCTTGATGGGGGTTCCCTACCGCCTTATATATCCGATCGGAAAGGGGTACATGAAGAGTCCTACTTATAGTCTATAAGGATTCACATAGAAAGTCTATCTCTAATTGCCTTGTGCTCCAAGCCGACTCGGTCGGTTCCCTTATGAATGAGGTACCCGGTCGTCTACCGACTTAGGCATAACTATGGATACCGGTAAGGTAAGTATTCCACAGGGTGAATGGAAGCGAGGGCCTATTTATAGAGTAACATAGTCCATATCTTTAAGATACAGATACCAATGGATAAAAGCTAGAGAAAATTGTTTTATACTTGTATATCACAGAAAGTATATCATATCTTTACAACTTCACAAGTGTATAGTAGTTTATTATATTGTTACAACACGACACAAGAGCTCTAGCCACAACCGCCTTTCAACAATACTACAAGAGAGCAATAGCCATAGTAGATTGTCAGACTATCGCAACATGACACATAAACAGTAGCACTATGCCATATCTTTACCCAATATGATAAGTGACTAGTATCCAGAGTTGGTTCTGCCATATTATTGCCCACGTGAACAGTATCAAGAGCAGTCGGCTATATCTTTATAACAGGACAAATGGGCAATATCCATTGTAGCTTGTAATATGATTCAATAAAATAAGTTTGGAACATAAGTGACAATATCATGAATACATTGAGCATATAAAATTAGAATGTATTATAGTTTTTAAATATATATTATATTTTATTGCTGTTGTGTCCGCAACGAACTTAATTTATAAGAACATTTTATTTTGCATGGTGAATGCAAAAGGAGGTCAAGCAAAATTCACTCCAGTAAAAGTGGTCCTCATGGTTGCCATCTTAGATAGGCGAGCTAGTGATGGAAGTGAAGGTCCATATTCTTACAATTGAAAGTATTTTAGCCAGATAGCCACTACCCTTAAATTGAGGCCTATATGATTTGGGTTGAGCTCAAATTTTGTGAACTAACATAAGAAACATATTAGAATTGACATAAATTTAATAATGTTTGCTCGGCCAAGTTTATTCATACGTATCAAATTTTTTTGCGATTCATATATAAGGGAAATTCTACATAAGGCCCACTTTATTAATATGAGCTACAATATAAACAAACTATATACCTAACATTGACCTCATATTTAGCAATACATACAATTATGCCTAGTAATAGATTGTGTCCCATGGGCCTTTTAAAGACCTTAACCAGCCCTTAATCATTTGCAGGTCAAACCGAATAAGATTTCAGCCCGGTCCTTTTTGACCCAGCCCTCAACAAATCTAATTCAAGCTTTCGACCCTTTTACCGCACCTATGTACAGTATGGGATGCAGGAGAGAAGGTGACGGGTGATTTTGATGATAAATCAAGCTTTGTTTTGCTACCTAGGGTATATTAACACTTCGTAGCTACTATTGGCTAATATGTCCAATTTCTTGTGTTAGGTGGCATTTTTTACAAGCAGGAATGGAATTGGAGTTCAGAGCAAGAAGTTATGACCAAATAAAGAAGCGGCAGAATTTGGAATAAGCATATGGTACGATGTTGTCACCATATAGTACGGTGACTATAATGCTTGGATAAAGTACGAATAAGATCAGACACACAACAAGAAAGTTTTAGAGAATTGCATAAGATTTCCATCCATAGGTCATACCCCCAATCGGAGTTCGGAGCTAGGAGTTGTGGGCAAACAAAGAAGCAGCAAAATCTGAAACCACTGTATGGTACAGTGAGGGCATCATATAATACGGTGACTATAATGAGATGATAAAATCCGAATCTGACCAAAACCCCAATAGCGAAGTTGTGGAGAATTCTATAATGCGCTGGGAGTCATGGCAAAAATAGTAAAGGCCGCCAGGAGGTCACCGTTTATTATGGTGACCAATCTGTATATTACGATGATGTGTCATCGCAAATTACGGTGGATGCACAGAAAGTTATAACGGCTAGATTCTTTGGTCCAATGGCTATGTCTCGGGGTTCAGCTTTTGAGGTTGCTGGAGCTCAAAGAAAGTGTCATACATATATTTGGAGTTCCAAGCCACACAAGTTCATCATATTGAGATCAAGTCAATTAGAGCAAGATCAAGAAGAGGATTATTACTAGTTTGGGCCAAGTGTGCATCTAGCTAAGTGATTAGCCTAGGGGTGGATCAAGTAAGGATCTCAAGCTTATTACTCTTGGCATATGGTGGTGCCTAGATGGCTAGGCGTCGGTGTTGAACTTCCAGTGGAGATTGTGAAAATCTTTGCCAAGTTTGTACATAATTTGAGCCCTCCGTAAAAGGAGCATCACTAGTGAGTATCCGTGTTTGCACTCAAAGAGTGGCGAGTGTCCCGAGAAAGAGCATTGTGTGAGCGCAGAGGGAGGAGCTCGTGAGTCCACTTGAAGGGTGGATAGTGCTCTAGGTAGACATCACTGACTTGAGGAGTGAAGCAAGTCCTTGTGCGAGGTGAGTTTGTGCCTTGATGGCAGTGGTGACGCGACCATGTCTTCACTTAGAGTGATGCAAGCTCGTTGTCAAGGATTCCACCTTTGAGTGACGGGAGTGATCGATATTCCGACAGGAGTTGGAGAAGGTGTCACCCTTCCGAGACCCTGGACTAAAAATCATGAGCATTTCTTGACTCTAGATATATTGGTCACGTCACTCTCTCTCTCTCTCTCTCTCTCTCTCTCTCTTCTTTACTACTTGTGCTTACATTTTTACATTTAACTTGCTAGAAGTAATCATACTTGCTAGTTGATCAAGTGCTTGCTTGTTGTGCATTGTCCTTATTCGTGTGAGTTGCCGATTCAACCTCCCTTTCTTGGTCACACTATAAGGATCAATCTACCATGGAATCGTAGAGGATTCATAGGTTGGTGGTTTTGAGGAATAGTAAGATGGGACAGCAATGCATGCTTTAGAAGTGTCTAATCAACGTGTTTGACCACTTCAGCAAAACATTTGGTGTGGTTGTTAGTTTAGATCCTCATCCATTTCATCGTGTATGGAAACTCCTCTTACACTTCTTTTTTCGGCAAGACGTGGGCCAAATAAGACAACCATCTGCATAATCTTTTATCCCGAGGTGATGTTTAAGAAGACACAACATAATACAACATACATCTCAATATATTTTATATAAAACAAATCTTTTATTATATCAGTGTGTAGTGAAATATAAACAAGGTTTAAAACAAAATTTTAAAGTGTGAAAGTGATAACAAGTGGAAGCGAACATCTAAAATATACAACTCGACGATACATATAGTTATAAATCATTCGAGCCCGTACGGATGATCACGTAGCCAAACACAGTCATGACGGCGAGCTAGACTCCGACTGAGATATCAACCTCACAGTCATTACTAGCATTACATGTAATAAAACATCATAAGCAAAAGCCATGAACAACTAATACTCAGCAAGTCTTACCCATCAAGTTTGAAATAAAGAATTGACTCCTAGACATACAAATCTAAAAATGATGACTTATTTTATTTGCTAAAAATACAACTAATAGTTCATCCTTACTTTCAATATTTTAGATAAATTATAATAGACATATAATAAGTGTAACAATATAACTATAGCAATAACAATAATACAATCACCAATACAGCAATATTATTATCATTAGTTCCTCTCCTTACTATGAGTTGGCTTCATAATTAGGTTTTCCAACAATGCAATTTAATTCAAATTAAATTTTTGCACCTTGGGTCACATTTGGGATTTGAACTAACTTAGCTATACTTTCATGCAAGAAAATACAGCTAGGCAAAATTTGACACTGGGTGTCACACAACTTCTTTCATCGTTTGTACGTTCACTTTTTCTACTTATTTGCATGCTATTTTGACAAATAATCCTTAGTCCCATGCTTAATACTCCCTAAGTTTCGAAGGATGGCGTTTAGGGTAGCCAAATTGCACTCATGCAGTCCAATTAGGCAGTACAAATATCACTCAATGTATGACTCTGATGGCTTCCACACGCAACTTTGATCACTACTAGGTAAAACAGAATTATAATATAAAAAGGAGATACTATGAACGTATATATCAAGACAAATGTACTATACGATTATCTTTCAAGACTAAATTTATTTCAAAGGCCAATGAGCTAAAATCTCAAAAGTTTGAGTGAATAAAACTTTTTTTATACTGAAAAACTTTTTAGATACACCATATGTCAAAACAAAATATGGTGTGCTGCTGCTACATGCTAGCTTGTTCAAGTATAAATTATTCATGAACAGGTCAGCATTTTCTACAGAAACATTAACCGGATTGTTTCTAATCTGACAAGAGGAACTTCACAAATATCCTAGTTGGCAGACAACAGGATATGCAAGGCAAGTGGGCAATGGCATGAAAACATTATTCACATTTTATTGTTGCCCGTTGTTCTATACTCATAACTATACCTTGTACGAACTGGAACTGCCATTGCCAACTGCACCGCCTACTTTCAGGCTACCATCAGAGTTCCTCTCGAACAAATTATCGAAGAACTTGTTGGAAGAAACATAGGATGGTCTGTGAGCCCCAGCAGATATTGGCTCCTTCAGGTTCCGATTTATTGGTGACTCTGAACTGGCACTTCCTGCTGATAATGGTTGCTTCAGGTTCCGATTATTTGGTGACTCCAAACTAGCAGTCCAAAGTGGCACCCCAATGGAACGTGGTTGTTGTAGAGACCTCAAATTGGATGGCACGTTAATAGGCGAGTTGGAAGTGGATTGATGCTGATATGATGCTTGTACAAAAGGATTTGACTCAGCTTTGTCCTGCGAGGCCCATGGCGGTGGTGGATAAGCAAACGAGTTGTTGGGCTGTTGTGACTGGGATGGTATCTGTTGCTGAATTCCTGCAGTTTGAGATGGAGATTGAGCCCAGGGAGCGACATAATGTGCAATACCATGCCCTTCATTTACATGATAAGGCTGCAGATGATCGCTGGTTGGTAAGCCACCACTATTAAAGGCTTGTTCATGTGTTACTGGAGTATTGGGTGTCGATAGGTTTGATGATATGGTGAGTGCAAGAAGGTCATTCATGACCTGCTCTTCTGGAGAAGTCCTCACAGGGGCTGGAGGATCAGGCAGAGACAGTGCGTTGCTTGGAAAGGATGATGCAGTTTTCAAGGCAACAGAATCTCCTGAACTTGCTATTCCCTCATGGATGGTTGATGAAGATGTGCCTAAATCAAAAGAAGTGCTTTCTGCGTTTGTAGACCTGAACTTTGACTTCCTGATGATATGTAACAGTCAGCTCTTAATGATGCATGAGGAAAAAATTCATATAAATTAGACGATTGGCATCATAACAGTATGACCTGCGAGCTAACAAAGAGAACTCGTCGTCTTCGTCTTCGTCTTCATCTTCGTCCTCTTCAACACTCAAAACATTGGTTTGTATTATCGTTGGAGCAACTGCAGCTCTAGGAGCAACATTGGTGCCTATGCCTGGGGCAGTTCCTGCAGGCAGATTGCTCCCGACATCTGTTACATCACATGATAGAGGAGAACCTGATATGATCGCATCATGTTTCTCAAGAAGAATTTGTAATTTATCATTCATGTCAAGAGCTTGGCCCAATAATTCCTCGTCCCTGTAATGCAGAAGAGAACTTCAGATGCAAATTGTTTGTCATTGTAGACTATTGGTACAATTACCAACAGTTTTATACTGCCATCCTATAAAATCATCCCTTTGAGAGATGATTTGCTATAAGTGCGTATTACTTTCCAATGGGATGATTTTATAGGATCACAGGTAAAGAACAAAATATTTGTCCTTTAACTATCAGATCACAGGTAAAGAACAAAATATTCAGACACATACCTCACTGAACTTACTGAACGCATGATCCTTTTCTGGTCTGACCTACATTGGTCAGCAAGTTCTGTGATAACTTCGTCACTGACAGCCTAAGCATTAAGAAAATGTCAGAAATCTTGCTTCCTAAATGAACATTTAAGATCCACTAATCATGAGCGAATTTGTCAACATTTAATTCATATTGGCGCTACATATATACTATCTGAACCCTAGATATATACTTAACAAGCAACATATAGCAGGTAATGTTTCCTAAAAAATAATATAACAGGTAATAAATAAATCAAGCTTTGCTTCAAACCCCAACATTAACTCAAATGCTGGTCATTGCTTGCGAAATTTAAACAAATACAATCAAGAATGTAGCAGTAACGAAGCAAACAACCAACTTAGATTCAAATAAACTAATATAAATTAAAAAAATTATGTTAATATGCAACAAAACAGTATATATGCTTACCTCATAATCATTTGGATTCACAGCTCTCAGCATCTCACTTAACAGTTCCGCAGCCCCAAGTATCCGTTCCATGTCTGACATGCTATACAGATAAGAAATAACATCATGTCATGTATCACAGAACACACAGAGACAAAAAAAAAAAAAACAAAGCATACTGCCCCCCTACTTTTTAAGAAAGGTCACCTCAGAGAAGAAACGTTAGATGACATAGCCTCATCAAGCCTCGAGGGAGAATCCACTGGCATTCCATAACCTGCTTGAAATGGCAACAATGCTGGGGCAGCGATCGGAGGGGTAAATATTGGTGCAGCATCAAGTGAACGCTTAGGAAATTCTACACCAGAACGCTGCAAGTAGAAGTATCAATTGCATCTTGATGAATAATTCCTTGATCACAAAGTTTGTAAAAAGCAAAATTTAGAGATGAGTGGGAATGTGCATGGAGAGATGTGCTTCGAATCTTTTCTCATGAGGAACATAATGTGGTCAGTCGTAATTTCTCACTTAAATATTACACAACTGGTTTTAAGAATGGTTCTTAAGAGAAAATTCATAAATCATGTTTTTTGGAAATATTTTACTAGAGTGAAAAAAGAAAACATATAGAAATAGATTTATTTTTTCTTAAACCTTTTAGTAATGGTGTCAATAGTACTTGCTGAGCTTTTAGTGCACTTAACATTATGGTTGACATAGAACAGGATAGGAAATGATAGTACCACCTTGTCCCACATGGAACTGACTCTAAAAAGGCTAAAAGTCTATGTTTTTCCTTTGTAATTTTGTGAATTTTGATAGATCGCATACCTTCAATTCAGCATATGCCCAGTAATAATGGGGGTGTTTTCCACCAGGCCCACCAAAAGCTTCTTGCCAAGAATCGAGGAGTGTCAGAATTTTTTCCCTCACTTGCATATCCGCCTTTGATACAATCAACAAACTCAATTAAATTCCACAAGAAATAAAACAGAGCTCCATGATACTTAAGCCACGTGTCAATTCAAATGCAAAATCACATACTCATTACAAAGTTATTGTTTCATCAAATATTGAAAAAAAAGTAATATCCAGAAAAAGGAGAAAAAAAACTTGAATCTAATTATGTAGACCCATGTACTATATTCTAATTAAAAATTGACTATTTCTGATAATAGTATTTTGAAAAAAAAAATATTTATTTTAGTGATTCAAATGGCAAGTATTGACTCATTTTACTTTACCCTTCCACATGTATATTGATTGTAATTGTCACAGCAACATTGAAAAATTAATAGAAGATGCACCCTATGAAATACCAAATTGCAGATACATTTTTAAGATAATGGAAACAAATCCCGCCATTTGAAATCACAGTTGCATGGATAAACTATGCCATTCTTAGAATGAAACATTATCATATATGGCATGCAGTCTCATGTTTACCAAAATAAAATGATGTTTTCAAGGAAGTCCAACTACATTCATTTTTTCAGTGTTCGGTCATTTATTGACAATAATGCTGCAAGAGGGACACATGGGAAAACAAAAACTGACCTTTTTCTTGACAATTTTCACCATGTCATCCAGAATATGGCGTTCAATTACTTGAAAATGCACATAATCTCCACAATTCTTTATTAGAGTCTCTAATAGCTGTAAAGCAATTTCAAAGCATTTTCTTACATATAAACAACATGGAAAAGACTGAGGAACCCTTTAAGAGGAATACTTACTGTCAAAGCAAGAAATTGGACCTTTGAATTCTTGTGCTGAATACGCTTCTTAAGAGTTTTAATAACCTCTTTTGCTTGCCTAGACCAACATAACTTTTTAACTTAGTCATACACCACTGATGAAAAACATATGGCAACAAAATAATATATATATGCTGTCATGATCTTGACCTTTAACGATCATAAATTCAAACAGGAATATCTCTTATTAAGAAAGGTTAAGGAACCCATGTTCGATTGGTGGGAAGTTTGGGTGCAACTGCCACAAGCCAGGCTTGAGTTTCCATCGTGTCGAATATGGGTACCAATTTGTTTCTATGTAGACAGGTATTTTATTATAGTTGGCACAATTTTGTGACGCAGTACCATTCCATGTTCAATGCTAAAGGTACACCAGTGGATTTCATCAATTGATTAGACAACTTCACCTGAGATCATGGACTCGGTTTCAGGCTTTCATTTAGGCTAAATTTCAATACGACTTTACGGCTTGTCCTTCAAAACATGGTCCCAAACATCAATTTGTGTATATCTTCATCTGTACCGCTATTAACAAAGATGAAGACATTGCCACTCAAAACTTATAATGAGAACTGTCAGTAAGAGACATTTTGCAGTGCTTCAAAGCATTGTGCATGACTCTACAACCTAACGAGGCAAATTTCTCTGAAAAGATTTTTTTTTTTTTTAAGGATGTATCTGATGATAGTAAGGAGATACTCCAGATGTTGCAGAGTACCGATAGAATGAACAAGTCATACGAGTAAACCCCTAGATTTAGTACTTTTTTAAAATGAAAAATGGCTGCCCTGCTGATTTCGCAGAAAATTACCGGTTCTGCTGCCGTCACATACTAGTACTACGGTGTTTTGTTATTGAGGAACAGAGACAGGGTTTGAGAACTACAAAAGAGACAAAATTATTGAAAAGAATTCATCATTGTTCGCATAATCGAGTAGTGATAGGTGAAGGTGGACGACAGAACAGAGCCAAGCTAAAAGAAACAGAAATAATAAAATCCTCCTATTATGTTACTAATCCAAGGCAGTCATTTTTCCTTCCGATTCGTTGCGGTACCAAGAACACCACCGTCTTTTCGCTATTATTGCCGTGGCGCAGGAACCGAGAATTGAAAACAGAAAAGAAAAACAGGAATACACTACGGTGAGAGAAACCGGAAAGAGACACAGACCCGTGATCGGAGTTGACTGCGTCGCAGATGGCGATGTTGAGGGTCCAGTCGGGGCCCAGCAGCAGCTCGTTGGTGGCCTTGTCCACGCTCACCGCCGGCGAGGCCGCCATCTTTTTTTTTTTTTTTTTTGCTCTCACGCCCGGCGGTGAAGAGAACAGGGAAACCTCGACGGGGGATGGGAATGGTGGGAGCGGCGCGGAGGAGACGAGGAAAAGGGAGCCGGATCACTCTGGCGGGCGGCGCGCGGTAAGCAACAGAAAGAAACGGGCGGCCATTATTAGAGGGACGGCTGGCTGCGCATATATGCCCTTTCGGTCCACGCGTTGCCTCTTGGGCCTCTGGCTGCAAGAGAAAAGGCACAACACAAGTTACACAACGGCGAGCATCTTTGTTTGTTATATAAATGTGTTTCGATTATTGATTCTTGGAAACAACGTAATGCTTGGATTTCTATACAGTAATTTTATGAAAAAGCATGACTACTTGATCAATAGCTGAACGAAAGACATAGATTGATATGGTTGAGTACAATGTTTGGCTATCATGCAATGTGTGATTGATGCATATAATAGTTTTAGGTTACCTTTCTCATGGCTTGCTCTATCTATTCATGTCTCATAATGTTTTCAATGTATTCCCTTTCGTCTCTAATTGATGCGATTAGGATGATTGGTGTTACATCAAACCGAAATCAAATTGGTATAGAAACTGCTAGTCATGTATTTTTTTTTTTTTTGTGTGTGTGTGTGTGTGTGTTGCAGTTGACAATCAGCGATTACAAGTGCAAATGATTGGTAGCTACAACAATATAGCAGCAAGTGGCATGAAAGTGGTAAGAGAGATATAATCACCCAGAAAGCGCGAAGAACTGTGTCAGCTTAGCACTAGTGAGCAGAATGGTGGGATCCATCTACTCCTCTGGATAGCAAATCGGTTTCTCCTCCAAAGGGATAATGATGTCAATGGTTTTTGCTTAGATTTCCACCCAGCGTTGTTGCGTCGCTTGCCAAATCGCTATTGTCTATTTCAAGACGTAAGCAAAAAGGTGCTACGGTGACTGGAAGGCTTTCCTGATTCCACTATGTTTGACATGCTTTGTTTATTCTGAGGTCATCAAGATCAATAATTCGCAATCCTTTTGATCTTAGTGATAGCGATGGCATGACGTGGCCGATATGGTTTGTGAATTGCCTGTGATAGGGAAATGGGCGGCCTTTCCGAATGGAACGAGTGCCGGTGCAAGGTGCACCTTTGCTAGAGAGCAGAGCAGAGGAAATGAAGTGATAAATCCAAGGGAGTTGGATGTCCCCCATAGGGTACTGCACTCCTTCGATCGTTTGCCTTCTCTTTGTTTATTCAAATGACGCTTCTTTCCTGCTACACTCGTGTCGTTCATAGTTCAGTCGTTCGATTGAATCTAGGCCATCACCAAGATTAGACAAGAGGCAGCCCACGGCAGATGGGCGTGGAGTGCGTGGAGTTGTGGGCTGATAATCCGCACGGCTCAAATTAGCCCAACAAAATGAATTTGGCCCATAGGAAATAAAGTTTAGTATCTAAATTACAATACGAATGAAACAAAATAGATCAAATGATATAGTACATGCATACACATAAAAGAAAATACCGTTTATTTCTCAATCTATTGCCGTAGCCATCCCTATATGTCAAAACTGTATTTCCTTTGTCTCAAAAAAAAAAAAACTGTATTTCCTTGGCTACTCATTTTTAATTACTCCAATTGTTATTTGTTGTTGTTTCGAAAAATATATCCCGAACGAGTAGAGCATCTCCAGTGGAGCATGAAAAATAAAACCCTTATTTTTTTTTTAAGAGTCCACATGTAAATCTAGATATGCATATGTTGCAACCAACTTCATCGCATCACCAAAACGAAGGTCCATATTTTCACTCTGACAAACAGGATACATGTGTCAATGACACGAAATAACTCCCGTCATGGGACCCATATGTCAATGAGACATTCGACCGCTCTTGGTGATTTAGGCGTAGCGGCGTGTGGAGGGACTGGCGGCGGTGGCTTGGCGCAGAGAGCCAGGCGACAGCAGTGACGAGGTGGCATGAAGATTCTAGTGGCGACGACGGGCTCAGCTCCTAGCTTAGGCAGGTGGTGCGCATATGGGAAGATGGGATACGCGAGTGACGACATCTGGATCCCGGGTGGAGGAGGCAGCACATGGCTGCCCATGAGCTCGAGCATGAGAGGGTGGGACCAGGTCCATGTTGTTGAAGGCTAGACGCACTAGGACGCGCGAGGTCATCGGAGGTTTAGAGGCAGATGACGGTGTGGCCGGACAGGAAAGAGGCGACCATGTGGCAGCACGCGTGAGAGAAAGGAGACGGAGCGACAACCGTGAAGGAGGTCGGGGAGTGGTGACGTGCCCGGCTGGCCGTGGGAGGAGGGAGACGGAGCAACACCTGTAAAGAAGGAGGCGACTTAAAGGATGACTTTTGGTGCCCGTGTAAAATGAAAATTTAACTAGTGGCTTTATTGAAGTTGATTTTTTATATAGACATGCAAAAAATACATTTAAGACTCAAATAGAGATGTACATTGAAGATGCTCTTACAATGCTTTGGTAAATACCAGAAATTGATCTCATACTACCACGGAGATAGTCGTAGAAGAAAATGCTTTTCTCAACGGTCCAGGAAAGGTGACGGTGAAACCGTACGCATCCTGGTCCGGTCGCTGTCACTTGGTCGACTCCGCCAAGAAAGAAGCCCCAAACGCAATCGCCGGCCGCCGTCGCACGCGGTGCCAAATCAACAAACTCTTCTGGGTTCGCTTCTTGGTTTCTTCCCCTTCCTACCTCCACGACTAGTACCGCCTGGCACCTTTCCCCAAGAAACGCCTACCTTTCTCCCTCATCCCCTGATTCTAGCTTCTTCTCATGGAGCAGACCGGCGCGGTGCCTTCGCCGCAGCCGCCGGTGGCCTGGGCCGTCGTCCCCGTGGACTTCACGGTGGTCAAAAAGGGCCCGGAGATGGCGCTGCACGACGCGACCGGGCGCCCCGCGTTCCGCTTCGTTGTGGCGCCCGGAGGCGGGAGGACGCTCCTCGACGCCGCCGGAGGCGTCCTGGTCACCGTCCGAAGCAGCGGCGAGGTGATTAGTTCTTGGCTACTAATAGAGTTTCTTATTTGCGAGTTTGCGCCATGGTCGAATAGGGGTAGCTGATTCGGCTAATCGGACCAGATTATGATGATCTTAAATCTAGATTGAAGGAATTCAAGGACGCGCGAGATGCGACAAAATCGTGGGACCAGTAGTCAGTACTGAAATGTTAGTGCGATAATCTGCAATTTGCTTGTCCCTGCTTGACCCCCCTCAGTGGGATTACTACAAAATGTCACACTTGGTTGAGATCAACAGACTGCTGCAGAGGGGTGTGATATATGTTTTTTTTTCTTTGGAATGCGGGATTTTCAAAACATAGGATTGGAGTGTCCTTGCATCTCGAATCCTACGGAATGAAAAACACATGAACAATGTTGGAATGTCTGTTTGGATGGTACATAGGAAAACACACGGATTAGATGAGACAGATAGACACAAAGGAAATTTTCCATGAGGTTACCTCATGTTAGAAATCCCCAAAATTCCCATTAAACAAGCCATTCCATAGGAATTTGAGATGCACAATTCCTTTTTTCCGAAGGACACTTGTAGGAAAACTTCCTAAGGATTGAAATACTTCAAAATTCTTATGAAAATCCTACAATCCAAAGAAGCCCTACATGTATTAATGGGCCATGCATGCCATAATTCTAAAAATTCTCTCTGACCATCCATAGTACAGATCTCAAAGTACGTTACGTATTGGATCACTTAATATAGATCAATCTTTACTTTTTACAGTAAATGGTGCACTGTTTCAACGTTGGCTCTTCATAAAATAGTCATAGTGAAAAATATAATGATATACAGTTCATTACTGTTTCATATGAATGAATCCAATATCAAAAGGATTTGACTCCTTGGATCTGTGACCTCCAAATTCAGCATTTGTGGGAGTACTAAGTAAAATTTCTGTTCTTTAGGGTGAGCGGCAAGCATTCAGTGGGAGTAGTTTGGAACAGAGAGACATCATTTTCACTGCAAAAGAAATATCTGCTTCTTCAAGTCGGAAGGAGGTACATGTATTCATCTCACCGTTGAGCACTTTTGAAGATCAAAAACCATGCTACAGGCTCCTAGGAAGTACATTCCGAAGAGCATGCACAATAATAAAGGGGAACTCCATTGTTGCTCAGGTAACTGGATTAGAAAAATTCAAGAATGACATATTTTGGTTTCTATGCAGTGAATTACAATGCTTTATGTAAAATTATTACTTGATTTATTTTTTAAAAAATTTCGTCCTAACAGGGTATCACTACAATTGTGAGTTATTTCTTTGTGCAGACAAATCTCTTGTATAAACTCAAGAAGGTTTTCTATTCACGGCGTAAGTTTAGGGTGACCATTTACCCAGGAAATGATCACATCATTGTCATGGCAATGGTTATGACCTTCTTTGTAGAAAAATGACAGGACAGATGGGTGCTATTTTTTGTTTCAGAAAATTGATGACTAACTCTGCAACCCCTAATCATGATATTTTTCTGATTCATGATGATATCTTTCATTTTTCTGTGACTCACCAGTAGTTCTACATGAACCAACTACTTCTGTAAATATTCGATATGCTTGCTAGTTGTCATCAAAGTGTTTTTGTCCAGACAAGTACATATTTCCAATTCATAACGCTGCAGTACTTTCACCATTCAGCGCAAATAACTAGGATACGTATTCTCTGAAACCCAAGCCTTGCTTCTGACTAGATATAATAGTCTGTCATACAATAGCCCTTCCATCGTCCATTGCTGATAACTATAATATATAACCATTTTTAAAGCTTTATGATGAGAACATTTGAAGAAGTTAAGGGAATTTCCCAGAATCTTCTGAAAAATATTCTTTGACAAACAATAAAATTCCATAACATCATAAAAATGGTTAAATATATGCATCCCATAATTATCCCAAATTCGATTGTATCCACTTACCTACTAGTCTATCATTGTCTCTATGGTCAAAATGCATAATGTTGAACAGAAATGTGATTGTCTCTTGTTGCCTGCCACTTTTGATTTTGTATATTTTATTATTTTCATGTGATTGTTTAAGGGACAAGTGTTCTTCTTATTTTTCCTATCAGAAATAGGGAATTCGTTTTGAACAAAATTATTGTTTAGTGGATGTAATCAGATAGTAGTGAGTGCTTTGTTTCTCTTTTCTCGCTTGGTGCTGCGCATGGCAAATTGTAAAACTGTTTTGCAATTGAGTTAATTCAGGTGGGAAGCTCCCCCACCGTAGTTTCCTAAAAAAAAAGACTTTATACCAAAACGAAGAAATGTCCATAGCCAACAAGTGGCGTGAAATGAGCATACCAGTATATTCAGTTACGTGCTATACTTGTAATGTCTCACCATACTTGCCTCGACAGTGATATAAATTGTCAATATGTGCAACAGTTTGAAAGCACAAAATACAGGAACTTTGATTATTTAGCATTGTCACTATATATGATCTCTCTCAGATCTTTTTACTGAAGATTTGTTAAGTAATAATGGAATATTCGTTATTCACAATCAGGGGTGTTTGCAATGGCATGTGGAAAAGTATGTCTAACAATAATGGGATGCATCGTTTTATTGGTTTAACTAAACTAAACTGCTCTGTAGCTACCACCTAATTTAATACAGACAGTATTGCTGAATTTTCTTGTAAGTTTTTTCTTTGGTTTACAAGAACTATGGAACTACTACTGTACGGTACTAATTACACCGTTCAAGCTTACTATGCATCTTAAAAAGCTGAAGTGGTGGCCTACTTCGAATTTGGTTAAATGATGAGGGGTCGACAAGAGACAATGCACCTCTAGGAAATAGACACCAACTATGTGTATTCAAATTATACAATCAGAGGAAACTATTGAAAATAGTATTCTTTCTTTCATGATTTGCAAAATATAAGATTTTTTTATTTGGAAATTTTACATTTGTTGTTTTATACTTTTCTTGTCCAAAATATCAATGGGTATTTTTGAGAAAATACTGGCTAGTACTTTGAGGGTAATTTCCTATTTCTATTATTAATTAATGAATTTATCTTTTTTCCACGATAGAATCATAAACCTACCAAATTATTTAAATGTCAGCTCATCTTAAAAAATATGAAACATAAGTTATAAATTAGATTATTAATTTAATTTCATTTATGATAATAAAAATTAATAATTATAAATTAATAATCTACAAGGTTGAATCAAAGTGTAAGTAGTTTGAAAAAGGCAAAATTGTCTGTGTCATATTAACAAAGGATGGCTTCATCACCAACACACTCAAAATTTCAAGTTCGCCTATAACTCGGCCTGGCAACGGGGCGGGGCAGGGTCGGGGAGCGAGAACCATCCCCGCCCATTCTTCAGTCCTCGCCCCAGCTCCGATTGGGTTAATGGGGCAAATTGTTGCCCCGTCCCCGTCCCTGACGAATCCCTGAGATCCATTGGGGCCCCACGGAGGGTGGCGGTCAAGGCTCGACGGAGGGCAATGAGCGGGCAAGCGGTGGTGAGCACGACACAGGGTGGAGGACGTAGCAGCAGACGGCGGTATGGCTTTGAGCATGGCTCCTCAGGGCGGCGAGTGTCGAGGCTTGGGCGTGGCTTGGTAGTGGGCTACAGCCGGACAACGCTCGAGTGTGGTGCGGTGCGGGATGACACCAGTAGAGGTGCGGCATGGAGGTACTCCCGCGAGGCCACGAGGACAAGGACGGCGGCAGAACAGATGAGGATGGCGGTGGTTGGATGGATGGAGCAATACTAGGGTTTGAAGAGTTGTAATTTATATGTTCTAGCAAACAAACGGGCGGTTGAATATCTGCAATGGGCCTTGTTCTCTTCTTATGAGTCCCCGTGGACCTCAGTGAGGCGAATTCCACCCCGCCCCCCCTTCATTTCAGGGCTCCGCCCCGCTAGCCCCGTAGGACAAAACTAGCCCCATCCCCGCCCCGATTAGGTCGAGGCCCCGTGGAACTCTGTCCCCAACGGAGAAATATTATTTCTAGCTTCTTGAGGTAAGAGAATATTTGTTAAATTACCTCGGGTGCCCTGTTCAATGTTCGAGCAGGAACCAGTGTCGTCGCTTGCCTCCCTCCGCCACTCCACTCGCCGCCTCTTTCCCAGCCGGCTGGCGCTGCCGCCTGTCCCCTTCCGTCCAAGCGGTGTTATCATCTTCCCTCTGGTCACTCGTGTTGCTGCCTCTCTCCCTCAGCCGGCCACGTTATCACCTGGTCGTGGCCCTCCCTTCCAACCTCCGAGGTCAAGGGCCTATTTGGTCACCGGATGACGATGGGCGGAGCTCGCCATCATCGGCCATGGCTCCTCGGCGCCCTCCACTACCCTGCTCCGAGCCATGAGCTCCTCCCCCACTCCGCCCTAGCTTGTTGTCCCCACGCCTCTATGCGAAGCTCGCCCTATCTTGCACCATGCTTTGCTCATCATCGAGGAGTGAGAAAGAGATCGACTAGAGAGGAAGAAGGGCGGACAAGTGCACATAGGTCATTTGCAATATCTTCCATTGAAAAGTTATATTTTGTTCGTTGCGGTGTGTTACAGACAATTGACACAAAATCGTAGTATGTTGTAGGCGAAGTCGAAATTGTGAGTGTGCCGGTGACAAAATCATTATTATTTGTTAGTGTGCCATAGATAATTTTACCATCCTTATTATTGGTCTGTCCACTTTTGGACAGTAAAACGTTGTCTTGACTGTTGGCGATGTGGGAGCAGAAGGCAAAACAAGCCAGGGAACTTGGATAAGGATTGCGGACGTACGCGTACAAGTGTACCCCAGAGGTTGGCAAGTGAATGTATGCATGTACTACAAGTTACAGTACGACAGAGATGGTGCAGAAATAGCACCAAGAAATTTGAACTTCCAAAGATATAATCTCTCTGTAGCTTTCATGACAACCGTGCCCGAAGAATGACAAGTAAATCAGCAATGCACAATGATTGAGCGTGCTCATAACGCGTAATTCTCACCGCCAAACTTTGACAGTTGCCATTGGCAGCTATCCTGATTGGAACTGGACTGAACCAAGATATCGGCGCAGGATTTGTGTCCAGGAAACCACGGACCTGATCCCCAAAATCCTGGCAAAATTTTACTCCTAAGTTTTAGCCACATTGAGGCGACCACCTGTTCTTTTTGCGCTGCGCACGCGGATCACATTCGGATGCCCCAGAATCTGAAATTTTCGGTGGATGATTTTGTCATCCACCAGATACTGAAAGTCAGATTCGGCTCGTACCTCCATGTGGACTTCCACAACACCAAAGAATCTTTGAGCGATGCAGCAGTCAAGCAGGTGTGCTGAGCTATACTCCACACAACAGAAAGAAAATCTCCAAAGCAGCTGCTGTCCCCATTCATTCACTCACCAACTGGAATTAACCTATTAAAGAAACAGAGGATGCAGATCTTACTGTCCCTAAAGGGAGATCACCAAAAGATATGGTGAAGTTTTCATGGCCACTCCCGAACAAGCACCATCTCCTGTTTCCCAGATCTGGAAGCAAACCCGTCTCGCTGGAAATGAGCTCCCGCATGGCATCCTCAGCTACGTACTGCTGTCGCCTGTCGTGCATACATGCTCCACCACTATGAAAGGGTGCACAAGGATTAGGGCCTCACAATCCGTGAACAGAACAGACATGCAGGAGGACCACGATGTCTGAAGACGATAGGTAGCAATGCCATTTCTCATATGGATTATATATCACAGGGACCACTGGGGTATTAGGTATGAGGTCCAGAGAAATTATTCCCTAGTAGCCTACCGTTTTGGCAAGGTCATCAACAATGGGAATTCAAAAGGCATGGCAAGGTCTCATCAGGATTAACTCAAAAATAGGTAATATGCACTGTAAAGTCCTCCAAAAATAATGTAAAGTCCTCCAAAAATAAATGTTGAAGTTGATTCGGTGTAGGATCTACAGGGAAGCGAACTTTACACCAAAATAAAGGACTAAAGAAAGTGTATATACATATATATGAATCCTGAACAAAACTAAAAATAAGGTATATGTACGATTGCGATCGCTGAAAGTTGATTGTACATTGAGAGTTCTCTTTCCAGTGAGCCCAAAAATGCTTCCACAAGTATAGCATCGCCTCTCTGACCCGAGTCCGCTTTCACCCTGGCACCTCATCTTGTACAGTTCAAATGCAGATCGGCATTTTGAATTGCCTGCAATTTTGCATCGTCTGAGCTAGGCCTTGCGCCTTGCACTGAAGATTGATGAAGACTCTAGCAAATCAATGTATGCCATCACTTATTTCAGGCAAGATTTCATTAGCAATGTATGTAGAGGCATCTCAAGGTCAGAAATACTTTCTCCAATGTTATCTTCAGGAAGGATAGCAATGCAACCATGGTTGGGTTCCTTTCATAGCTACTGTTGTTTGTACGGCAGGAACACCTAGTGTATATGGTGTGTGTGCATTTCTGTCAGCTGGTTGATGCTGACATCCACGAGATGGGATACTCGAAGAGAAGAACAGCATGCCAATCAAGCTCTGGAGGATAACTTCTTCTGCTTCAGTTAAAAACTATCATGCAGTCGTATAGTGTGCTTACCCGTACATTCCGGCAATCGTGTGCATTTCTGCTCTGCGAAAATTAAGGATGTCGCCTCAGTTAGATTAAACACATATGTTGGTATTGGGAACAATTGAATGAATAAAAAGAATGGGAAAAGAATAGCCAAAGAGATGTCTGAATAGAGTTCTACGGCCTGAAAGAATAAAACTCATGATCTAAAGCCTTGCTGAACAAATTATATAGTAATAGGAATCAAATAAAGAGGAGAGATACAGAAGACGCAGGACAGGAGCATAGCCACTAGCACAGATATAATTAGACCCCGAAGTAAGAACTGCGCTGACCGGCGATGAGACGCCGGCGAGGTCACCGGCTGGTGATGAGATGAGGTATGTTGAGACAGTTTGTGCTCGGTGGAGAAGACGGGCACATGAAGAACCATCCGTCCATCCGGATCAGCTCAGAACTCAGAGGGAGGAGGTAGCAGGGAGCATGGCCGCTGGCGGCATTGGATGGTAATGCACGTGCCCTGCTTCTCCACCATGCACAGCCACCATCTATATCTCTTATCTAATCTCCATTGCTATGAGGTAACCCAGAGATTCCACACCCACCCGTCGCTTGTATTTATAGAGAAGGATTTACTCCCCGTAGGTGCTACTAAAGGGAGTAGGGATATTCTCTCTCTCTCTCTCTCTCTCTCTCTACACACACACACACTCACACATGCCAGTATGCAAGTGTGCTGTGGCGTGTTACATGTCAGACCAGGCTATAGCTTGCATCTGCTTTCTTCAGGCTAGCTACTTACCGTCATGGTAATAAGGGAATTACCATGTTTTTTTTTTCTTTTGCGGGGCGTACGTCTTTGTACCGTGACTGGACATGGAGATCCATCTGACCCTGAATGTGTGTACCAACAAATGAACAGTTTTTTTGTCCCTGCCTTCGCCAGTCACTGTCGTCCTTGCGCCTCAGGCGCTGCGAGTCTCGTCTTAATTCTCTCCGCCCCTGCCGTGCGTGATGGAGAGAGGTGGGAAGACACGAGCCATAGTATGCCATCATTCTACGGCCCTGGCGTGGCGCGGCGAGGTCTGATGAGAGGTGCCACCGGGTCGGGGGACACTATCAGCAGTTAGTCGATCGACGACCCCGGCTGGTTTGGATCCGAGACAGCAAACGAATCCAACCGTTTCTCCCCGATCAGCGCCTCTACTTTAGCATCATCAAGACTGCCCAAAAAGTAAGCCTCAATAATCTCATTTTTGGGCTTAGCTTCCCTACAAATATGTTGAACAAAAACACTCTACCAATAACATCTGATATATATTTGTGACTATAGTATGAAAATATATATGAAGTGATGAGATATTAGTCTCTAAGATGACAAAATAGTATTACTATGAATATTCTGTGTTTTTATATGTAGGATTGAATTCTAGAACTAATAACATAATTTTTATATTTTTACTAACATATAAGTAATGACGGTCGCTGTTAACGGATGAAGTAGTGGCAGCTGGTAACTTAAACAGCATCTATAAAACTATTTAAAGTGACGGTTTGTTTAGTCCGCCGCTATAAAATCATATTTGTAACTATAAAGTCAGCGACGAATCGGCCTGTCTGTCGCTAGAATATTATTTGAACTGCCTGTATAGTATTGTTTTTTTGTTGTGTGAAATTGGTTCCTAATGTCACGAAAGGTGGATCTAGATCGCCCCACCATGCAGTCATACGAAGACCTTTTTTGGGGTGTACAGGGTGTTTTTCATGCTAGATAAATTTCAGGCTGCTTGTTTTTAGGACTTGTTAGCAACATATTTTACTATTTTGATGTTAAATTTTATTTTTATTAGAGAAAATGTTCTTGGGGGGCTTTTAGAGATTCTTGTAGTTCCTGGCGTGACAAGGTCAGCATGAGAGTTGATTTGCCTTCTAAAAAGATGAGATTTTGTATGTTACAAAACAGACAAAACACGTGATCTTTAAACGATTTTGAAAATATAATCAAGCCAGTTGCCTTTGAAACAATTTGTATAATCCTCAACTCTTTTGTCAATTTTAACCAAATCCGAAAATTTCTTGTACAAAAATTACCACAAGCGAACACCACATTACTTATCTTGGCAATCTCATCAGACACACTAAACAGGCACATGCGGTAGTGTGAAACATCGAACTGGCTGCCTTGGCATTTCCGGCGATTAAAAGCGGCTTTCGGCAAATGCAATTTGGCCCATACGCTTGACCGACAAAATTCAGTATGATCAGTGATATCATCCATTTTCCCTATATCTGCACGTGAACAATATAAAACCATATCTACCATGGGCTTTGGTTGATTGATCTCTGCCTGCACATGCCCCTCATCGATGGTCTTCATCCTTCCTGCATGGGTTCCTCCACAAATAGCTATGACTCCGTGATGGGCCTAACGTAATAAAAAAACTACCACATGACATCAACTAAAATACAATAATATTTTTAGCTTGACCACTCTTGTTAAAAGTATGCAATTTTTTTGGTAGAATGGCTGCCTGAGATCATTGACTAATAATGCATTTATGGATGTCTTGTCTGGCTATGCTAAGATGGCATGAATCAGTTTCCTGTGATACTAAAAAGTTTACTGTCATGCATGGTGCATTTAAGTAGAGTTCAACTTTGAATTGGTTTTTACCGTACAAGGTTTTTCCATTCAAAATATTTGCATCATATATCACAATTGCAATTGGTCTTGGCACAACTTCGTGTGAATTAATGTTTAAGACTAACTCTTTTCTTGTCATGGTTTGACAGGGAATATAACAGTTTGATGACAAAAGAATGATTTTATGACAAGTGTGGTTAAAAGACGAAAAATTGGTCATAAAACTAAGTGCAATGAATCATATATATCTGCTCTGAAAAGTCTAGCAAAGTATGTCAAAGTAATAAAGTATGACAGTGAACAAAAACACACTCTATGTGCCAATGACCAAAATAGCACATCTGCGGGCTGATGTACTTAATCATGATGAAAGCTTTTGAAACTCAAGTGGGGAGAGAAAGAGTAAATAAGAGGAGAAAAAGGAGAGAGACTGCACCTAACAGAAGGTCCATACGGCAGGACCGCCTGGTCTGACCCGCCCACTCCTGTATGCTGCCCGGATTGCCAGGACCGGAGGAGGCCAATCATCAGATGCCATCTACACCTGGACCTGGCCATCAAATCCAGTCCCTATTCATGTCGTTTAACAGATTGATACTATAGCAAACAACGCAAACCACACCAATTTTTATAACTACTGTAATTTTTGTTGGCCTAGCCTTCGCTCCATGTGTGTTCCAAGTTCCAAGCGGCTTACTTTTGCAGCTGCCCTTTGCATCACACAGCAGATTGAAAAGTGTTGCTGCCAGCAGGAGACATGGGTTGGTGGATACTGGATGTGATATATTAATATTGCCCTGTCGCTTCGAATTAGATCTTCATCATTACATGCGATCCGGGGATTAGGGAGGCTTTTCGGGTTGTTAAACAAGGGCGTTATAGTCGTCAATGTTAGGGAAAAAGGAATCCCCCATAGGAGGCAGGGTTGAGGAAAGGAACCCCTCCAACCAAGACGACTAAGCGTGCCAAAAGCATGCCTTTCCGCATGACGGAGCATGATGCGAACAGGTGGGACATCCGATTATTCATGATTGTCGACAGTTTGATGCTAAACATAAATATTAGACTTTACGGAAAGTATGTACTATAGTGAGCAGGGGCCTCAAGATCATTAGCTTCCACTGCGAATGGTCGCCATATAGACAAACGCACTGCCCTGCATTGTGTCTATGCCATTGAGGAATGTATAATATGAGCAATGTATGCCATAAACTTTATTTTCCATATTTTCTTACCATCATACATTAGATTAAAATGTGCTTTTACCTGCCTCTACGTGTTAGTTTTCCTCCAAAAAGAACAAAATAATTATAGTCAGTGTTTTAAAAAGCGTCCACCGCTTAAGGGGTAGAGCTCCACCACTTCCCTTTCAACTAATCTATTAAAAAGTTTGCTCCTATTTTCTCAATAATTATGTAGTCTTATATGTAACCTTTTTTTATTATTTTGATATCTTTTTATATTTATTTGCTGAAAGTGCAAACGCCTAGTACAGCTTAAGCGCCGTTTAAGCACTAGGCGCTACCTACCGCTCGTTTAGTTCCTCGGCTTTCTTGAACATTGATTATAGATCCCTCCCCCTCAACTCACTAGCTACCATTGCTCACCACTCCATGCTAAGGGGTCAAGCTTTAAGAGCATCATGTTGGATGCAAAGTTCTCTGTGATTATGGTTACCGTACACAAATGTTTTCAGTGTCAGGATGATGGTCGTGCTTCACTTGCTCAAGACTAAAATCGTTATGTCTTTGTGCTCGTAAGGACTATGATGAATTTGAGACATGTAATGATTCTTACTGTCATTATTATATGTCTGTTATCCAACAAAAGCCACAAGTTCCTTTTCCATGTGTGGATCCTTCCGATAATACCACTTTCAAGTCACAAAGGTATATATAACTCATGTCAAAGGTTATATTTACAGCAAAGTTGGCATGAGTTTAATTAAAAGGGTCATGAGGACATGATGCTTAGTGCAAATTTTTTTCGAAAGACCGCTAAGTGATAATTTGTACTATACATCCTGTCTCTGTGATGATATAGTGGTCACAAGTACGTGTGATGATCCCTACTACCACGAATGTTATAAATTATAAAATAAGTTGTAGGAATTTAGTTAACATGTCGTGGACCAATGATGGTCACAGGAATCGTGTTCATTGTCAGCAGATGCTGGAAACCTAGAATTGAGCTTGGTGGTGACAAACTCAAGTGGTAAGCCAGCCATGAGACGCACATCGACTAAAATGATAAGATGACATGGAAAAGAAAGATGCGTTCGCATCAATGGCTTCTTTCGTTAGGACAAAAAGGGAGAGGGCAATCCAACAAATCCCCAGGATCAAGGAGGGTCCTCTAAGAGCATCACGTCTGTGCAAGAGACAAAACCTACGGCATGCACGTAATCTCGTAGCACCAACATTGTCCAAAAATAAAATCACATCTATAAATGTGGCTTGCATGATCTTTCAATTTGTTAGCAATTCCTTACTTCTGTATGTTTGTAGTAAAGATTTAAAAATGAATATTTGTTTGACCGCAATGCATAGTGCAGAACTTGTCATAACTGCATTAAGTGTTACCTCGTATGTGCTTGCTGCATTGTCTAAAATAAAATGTTGTAATTCCAAGGACAAGCTCACGCTCGGGCTGTGAGCGCGACCACAATGGGTTTGATCTTATCGGACTCGGACCTCACTGGGATTGTATCTTCACAATTAGAGGACGACGTTCCTATCAGACATAGAGTCCTATGAACTTTGATGATCTCTCGAAGACCATTCTAGATATAGTTGTAGGGTTGCTCGTATACGCATGTGTGTAGGTGTGCGTTATGGTGGTGTGCGAGGGTGTGTGCATATATGAACACATATTATAGTTGTAATTAGTATGAGATGCTAAAAAAATATTATAATTTCAATGAAAAAAAGTAAGATTTTGTAGGTGCGACTCTATTGTGGGACTACGTTCCAACTCTCTGCTGTATATGCCTAAAAAACACTCTCTGCTGTAGCTGGCTGCTTAAACTTCCAAGTGATTAGCTAAGGTTCTTAGGATGGTTGGAGTCGTGCCTGATTGGGGCGTATCGGTCGGACGTAAGCAGAGTTCTTGTCCAAAACAGAGTCACCGGAACAGAGTCATGTCAGCTGACAATCTGGCCACCAAAACTACCTGTTCTCGTCATGTGTTTCGGCTTTTTAAACTTCAAGAAGCAGTTTATTCTTAAAGACAATATGCATAGCACGTGAAGTTATGACAGTGACTAGAACAAAGAAAATGATAAGGCAGGCAAGAGCGGGAAGATAAAAGACACAAAAATGGAGGGCGAATGTTTATAAATGGGTTTTTTTGGGGGAGGCTGTTCGCCAAGACAAATGTTATGCTAGAGATTGGTCGGTGAATTATAGCGGCAGGTGAGATGCATCGGTGAGAATCACATCCCTGCAGCTCTAGTTGGGGAACATGCGCGTCTTTCAACGTTAAACTCAACACTTACGTGTTCAACATGAGAAACAGTAGTCTTAGATGGTTTCTTCTTCCAATGTTTTTCAATCATATCATTAATGTTCAAACTGATATTAATTCCATTTTTTTTTGACAGATGTTAGTTCTTGAAATGTCTCCTTAAAGGAATGAAAGATGAGTGAAACTGATAAAGTCGATTGGCATGCTGTACTATTTCCATTATTTATTCATACTTTTTTTAGGGCTTATTTATTCATACTATGCAGCGGACAGCAACACAATTAAACATCGAGAGCATTAGATTTCTAAATTCGTATCAAGATATACCGCAACATGTTAACATAGAGTAGCTTAGATATCTCCTGCCAAAGGCCCGTGAGGATCAATGTAGCGTTGGTTGGCTCGAAAAAAGTATTGATTGCTTCAACCCGATAAAAACTCGGACAATTCTCGATGAAAATATACATGTTCCCCAAAGCAACAAGACTAAAACGGCATTGTTCCGACCTTTAAGCATTTCATAAGTAGTTAGCAGACATGCTCCAATTTTTAGTTGATGCCGTTAGGACAACTTTTTTTTTTATTTTTTTTCAAATTTAGTATAAAAAAGTAGTAGACACCACATCAAGTGATATGGCTTCCAACTCAATATGCACCAAAGTACACCAAAGTGCAAATACCATGAAAGAAATATGAAAAAGAGATCAAAGACTCCTAGCAAAAGTATGCATGCACAAAAATCGTCAGTTGAGCTAGAAGTGGAACTCTCAGCTGATTATTAATAGTGACTGAACTGTTACATTGACAATAATTGTTATGAATGATGGAATGGATATTTGAGAAGTTTATGTCAGTGCATCACTTAACTGTTGCATCTTTGCCCCAGTCTTATCTATATTCACTCGATGCCATGTTTGCAACCTCACATTACAACGCAAAGACATGGTGCTGAAACCCAAAAGTGCAATAGAAGCATGGCATGAACCTAAACTTTTCCTTAATATTTACAGGACTCAGAAAGCACAGCCCAACACCCTT
The DNA here is from genome assembly GCA_030378355.1 of Eleusine indica. NCBI lineage: Eukaryota > Viridiplantae > Streptophyta > Magnoliopsida > Poales > Poaceae > Eleusine > Eleusine indica. Next base: position 58,196,630 of record CM059494.1, read on the forward strand.
CTGCAGCATGGAGTGTGCTGTCCCGAAAGCTCAAATGGTCCAGCACTGGTATGATTTTTGCGGCTTTACAGATAGCATGAAGGTTTTCATAACCTCCACATTTGTTCGGAATTTCACCATGGGACTTTCGAAATTCTGTTACGAGCAACACTTTGGTGGAGGTTCCTTCTCAGGCTCGTCATCAACAATCAAAACTCCATTCTTTGGATGCGATGGCAACAAGCCACCAGCACTGTTTTTTCTCTTCTCCAATAGTCCTGCACAAATATCAATGGTAGTTAAGTACATAGCAATTTCCCAGAAATAACTTAAGCAGTTGAAACCAAACCACTAAGCATACACGTAATATAATTTGTTTCAAAAGAAAAATAATATAGCATCTGATAAAACAAACTAAAAGTTTTAACTTTTAAGTGGAACCTGTTTAATTCCCTAATACTAGTAAAAATATTGACTGGCAGGACAAAACAAGACAAATTCACACATACTCTGTCACTCTGATAAGCATTAAAAAAAGGATATTCCATGGTTGTAATAAACTACTGCAAAATATACAGCTATCCACTTCTCACCAGTAGAAATAAAGAAACAGAAGGATTGATACTACACACATACGTTTTGATATATCATTGAAGACACCATCAATTCCAGTTCCTGCTTTGGCAGATGTTACAAAGTAATTTGCCCCAATCCTTTCTGCATAGCTGCAGATGCACACATTATAAGCTTAGATGTAACAATCCAAAGCAAAAAAGAATTATTAGGACTAACAAAGGTAAAAATAAATCCTAGAATAGTGGTTATACTTTTGTTAATCATTAAAAGTAGCAACTAGGCTGATGTATCAGATCTCGTAAACCAAGGTGTCAAGTAAATGACACTGTTGTTTTCTTTCTAATCAACAACCGATGTTTCGTATCTCAGGCTCCTCTAACTTCCTTTTTTGACTTATACAAATACAAGTTAAAAAGCTCTAACTGGCCTTGGAACCTAAAAATAAAATTTCAATAGAAGGGAAAATAGCTCTCTAGAGCATTATATTTCTTCTTGTTTAGTTAGTGCACAGGGAAATTGAAGTGGTGACCATCTAAAAAATGGTTCCCAATACCTAAAGAGTACTAGGGTACCTTATTGCGCAATTCTTTAGACAAGAAACAAACCCTGGTATAGATGTACATGGCTTCGTAGAAGAGTTATTACAAAGATAAATACCTTATTGCATCTTGAGTATCTATACTCCTCAACCTAACCAAATCACTTTTATTTGCTGCAATAGCTATTACAATATCTTTACTTGCCATCTGCTGAAGTTCTTTGATCCATTTTGTTACACGATTAAAGGTATCACTATCTGTGATGTCATACACTAATAGAGCAGCTGCGAATATAGAACAGAAATGTGAGAAGAAGGTTAATAGAGATCATGTGGGTCAATCTAGTGACAAAAAGTGTAAAGAACAGGTTGTACCATCAGCATCACGATAGTATATAGGACCCAACGCGTGAAATTTCTCTTGCCCAGCAGTGTCCTGAAACCAAAGAAGTAAATTTACTACAAAAACCTTGAGGATGAGCCATAAAAGTAACTAGTAAAACATAATTTACAATGCAAGACATAAATGGAGGGAGTAACTTGTAGCCACGCAAACTTCTATAGATGGTATGATAAAACCTTATAAGCCAGACAAACTGATGAGTGACCAAGGTTACTTACTTAAGTATTCTCGTAACAAAAAAGTTCAGATATCTACACAGAATAATCTGTGGTTTATCAAAAACTTAACCACTAAAAGTTCTAACAAAAACAAAACATAAAAATGATCATGAAGGTAATTAAACATCAGCATACCAAAATAGAGTAAGAGAATTCAGCGTATAACAGACAAAACTAACAGTTCAGTAGTCAACGGACAAATATAGAACTTCTACAGAATATTAATCAGGGTATAATTGATACAAATTATCTAACATAACAGACAAAATTCTTCAGTCGAAATTAATGCTATCAAAGAGATGACAACGCACCCATATAGAGAGTGTAATAGGCACACCTTCAACAACAAGGCGTTTTGTCAGATAAGAGGCTTGAACGGTTGCTTCCTGTTTGTCTGAGAAAACATTATTCACATATCGCAGCACAAGAGATGTTTTCCCAACCCGCCCTAGAACAGGGAAAATGTGATATCAAAACAACAGTAAAGGTCACGGATGTGTTACAGAAGAGGATAGCATATTCAGCCATTTATAAAACTCCTCTGTTTTCATTTGTGTATGCAGGTTCAATTAATTGCGAATAACCGATGTCAACAATACAAATATTGAGTTTAAATGAAATTACATACAGTCAAGGACCTGACCTCATGCCATTTTGTTCTAATATAAGTTATACTTAAAAAGAAAAAGACAAGCTTTAAGGGTATACACAGCTTGCCCTCAAAGTCTCAAACAGCTTAAACACCTGTTGCATTGGACAAAATGAAAGTAATACGAGATCTTTGAAGGTTGCAGGGTTTGTAGGCTTACAAACTAAGCCTCACAATTACCCTACATAAAAAATCCTATTACGGCCAGAATAATGTCAACCTCTGCCATGATATATTGATCAAGTAGACTAATCAAAGGGACCTTGTGCATATCTTAACTTGAGTGTCCCTTTAGAGCAAATAGCTTTTCCAGGACACACTTCGATGTTTTTATCCTTTAACTGAAACAATATACTATCATATACAGAAAGTCTATTTGCTAGCCGCATCATTATCATGATTCAGAATAATTCTAATGTCATGTCCTATATCTATAAGCACATGAAGTATACTGAAAATGGTTAAACAAAAAATATTCAGGTGCCATCTGCCGTTGTTTTTCTAGACGAAGTCAAGTTCTACTTCATCACACAAATAAAAGTATCCCTCCCTTATGTCTTGTGATAACCAACAGCCAATGTTTGGAAAACAGCTGTGGTAACTAATCTCGTGTCTCAGATAAATTAATTAGCAAAATTTCTACCACAGAAACTAATGCTGCTTGCCCTACTACTCTTTAAGTTGAATAAGAATAACATGCCTTCCCCTCTTTGAGCCTGACATCCCCTGAAGGCCTGAACTGTGCTCAACCTTCACCCAATTGATCTACTACTGGAACCTAGCAACATATATACCAATCAATACAAATCAACAAGCCTAAGACAAAGCAAAAAGTCATTTCCTACAAGCCTATAGCCAGCGTGCGCGAGGTAGGACCTAAACCTAGCAAGACTCAGTATGCACAAACAGCACGAGCGCGATTCGGACCGACTCCGCGGCGATCCCCAGTTATGCACTGCTCCTACACCGTAAGACCACGGATTTCGGCGCAAATGCTCGCGATCCCGGCGAAGCTGAAGGACGCGGCGTTGGGGATAGGAAGAGAGCCGTACCGTCGCCGAGGAGGACGAGCTTGAAGGAGACGCTGGGCGGCCTCGAACCCATCGAGTGGGCGTGGAGGAAAATACCAGGAACTTCGAGGAGCTCCTGGAACCTTCCAGATCGACGCCCTCTGGAGTGTAGACTCGCCGGTGCTGCCGCCGTGCCGCTGCTGTTTGTTGAAGAAGAAAAGTGGGAAACTGGATGGAATAGTGAAGTTTTTTTTTTTTTTTTTTTTTTGTCCTGGGATGAGATGAAGGAATAGTGGACTTGCCGTCACGTTATTTCGCTTCCTGCTTGTTAGTACGGACCGTGGGCCGAACTGCTTGTGTATAGAGAGCATAACTAGAAATAGCGCGCGACATTGCCGCGCTGCTGCTTCTTATTAGACGTTGAATGACCCTGTTCGGTAGTATTACCCTCTTCCTCCCCTTTGGCCAATTACATTATTTCAAGTCTATAAATATTTTGGTAAAACAAAATATCTTGGATAGTCACTTTGCACAATACTTCTAAATGCAAATCATGGAATTCTTAAGTAAATAATGAGAGGACAATAAGTTGTTAGCCTATATTACTATTGCTATATTGTATAAGTATATATTAAAAATTTGAAATTTGTTGATAAACATCTTTCATGAATCTTCAGAGTAAGAGTTTTCATAAAGCTTTATATTATCCTGTATCAATACCTTCCGTAATAATCCATTGTTCTGTCAGTAGGCAAACTATCTTTTTAGCATCAACAATCTTAAGTGAATGAATAGTTATAAATAGTTCAAATCTCACAATATACAACTTTTTTTTAGTCTTGCCCATTTTTTACTCCACCAGTATCATGAGCAACATTTTCCCTGATGTCTCGATGACGATATGTTCAACATTTCAATTTTGGTTTCCTATCCTAACTCTGATTATTGCTTGGTGGCCTTATTGTATTGCTTGAAAGGTGTCCAACATCTGAGCTAATGATAAATTTACGAAATTGTTGTAGAGCGACACTTGATTATACCAAAAGAATTTTATAAAAAGTATTTCAGCAAGCACTTCTTAGGCATTGCATCAAGTATCTATCAAGCAGGAATGCAGAAATTTTTCTGAAGGTGAGTAGAGCAAGAGAAAGAGCTGAAACCGCAGAAATCAATTGCTTGCTGCAATAATTGTTTGTTAGCCTGGTGATAGGACACAAGTGTGCTGTTTTTTAAACACAAGTGTGCTGCTGTTCCCGAGCTCTGGGCCAAATATCTCCATCGCTATTTTTTAAACAGCGGAGGACTGGGAGTTGGCTGCAGACCGGGTGGTGAAGCCGGTGTTTCTTCGTCTTCGAGCACTCCGTACCACTTCGTTCCGTCGAGTGGTGCACTATGTGAGGATATGGAGGCAGTCGCAGCCAGGCATCACGGTTCGTTGTCGGCCTCCAGAGCCTTCTCCAGTTCTCCTCCTTGCGTGCAGAAGCGGAGGCGGCGGATAGCTAACCAGCAAGCAGGAGTGCGCCAGTGAGGGGATCATGCGAGCGCGGGAGCCGGAAGAACAACAGCAGGAGGTGGGGACGCTGTGGCGGGCTGCAGACTGGCGACTGCAAGACCCAACGACATTGATGTTGCCTGTCCGCCGTCGCTCTGATGCATACTGGACGGGCAAACGGTTGACGAAGGGTGGCAGCCGAGTATGGCGGCGGACGGGAGGTAGAAGAAGGGGCTGGGAGTGGGGCTGGCCGTAGCCGTCTGGGATCCAAGCGTCGATCTGTCGACCATGGTGGTCTGGAGAGTACGGCGAGGCGAACACAAAAGGCTGTGGAGCTGCGCGAGCCTAGATAATCCGCGAAGCTTCGGGTTCACAGGAAACTGGGTGATGAACCGATCCAATCCCTCATCGCACGGTCTCTATCACGAGTTTGACCGATCGGATGGTGAAAACGCTAACAGATTACGTTGCCTAACGGTTTTTGAGAGAACGCACGCGTTTTAATAGATAATATAGATAAGCCTAATAAATCACGCCTCCGCCGCAAACAAATTTATCTACCTTTCTAAATTTTACGGATTCTCTTCTAGTTATAAAATTGTGTAACCGGACTTTTTTATATTGTAAACTGTTTATTTATCTTTTTAGATAATTTTTTTAAAAATTTTGTTCAACATGTTGCTCGATCCACGTATTTGACATCATCGTCAATGCCGAGTCGATAAGAAAGGTGCTTGAATAAAAATATAAATATTGGAGATCAGAGATGATCATTGCCACTCCCTTTCGTCAAATTTACGAGTTTTCATTCGTCCTCCTCTGAGTAGATATGGCTGAAACCTTAAACCGGGCCTAACATTTTCTCCACTAGCCTGCCACAATTGCCACTCCTAGTTCTCTCTCGACCTAAGCTCATAGATCGGTGTTGTCTTCTCCTGTACGATGAACTCGACCATCACTATGTCATCGTCGAATAATCGCTCTAGCGAACTCGCATCCATGTCCTCTCTGCCACAACTCCCTCACTTGTTCCCCTCTTAGATCTATCATATTTTTTTTTATTCTTCGTCATTTTCTGCAATCATCAACCTTATCTTCAAACTCTCTTTTTCACTCTCCATCCACTATTTCTACCATGTGTCATTTGTAGCATCCCTCTCAGTTGAGATTATGCTCATAATGGTCCATGAGCACTTGTATGCATGAGTGAAGGCGGAAGATTCAGTACCACCTTGTTATGAGAGGAAGCCTAACATATCAGTGTAGTCTATCCACCACTATTAACGTTGAGTTATCCCTTTTACGCAAAGTAAAGATAAAAGTATAAACAGATTTGTTGGTGTGTAGGATCTACTTAAAATACGAGTAAGGAGGATCAGGCTATCGTTGACATCCACACAGTCGGATCCGCCCGCCGCCAACCAGAGGGAGAGGCCGCCAACCGGATCCCGCCACCGTCGACGTCAAGGGAGAGTCAACCCCCATGCGCCTTGGTGAGAGGGTCAACCAGCATCGCACGCCTCCTGGAGAGGGGCCCCATGCCGCTGCCACGCGCCTCCTGGAGAGGGGCCCCATGCCGCCGCTGCGCACCTCCCAGAGAGGGCCCCCATGCCGTCGTCGTGCGCTTGAGGTCAAAGGAGCCCCATCATAGCTTAAGGTCGAAGGAGAAGGAGCACTGTACGACGAGAACTACTTCATGTGTTAAGTTCTGACGCCCACACATGAGTCAAAAGTATGTATTCGCCCATGAGTCCAATGACTAATGAGAGTGTTCAAATGAGGAGGTGCGGATCGCTGACATGGCGGCATCGAAAGGACATGTGCTTCTTCTAAGTGTATGACATGGTGGACCCTATACTTCTTATGCATGAGGTAGTGTCGGAGGTGGGTGGAAATTGGTGTCTCAACATGCAGGTTTAGCAGCAGCACATGGGCGCAGTGTCCAAGGTACACACTAGTTGGTATACTTTTCACATGGGCGCAGGTGTGAAAACAGTGTCCAAAGTAAAATGCTATAATATATTTTACACTATAGCGGCAATGAAGCTCTAGCACTATGGCACCCATGGAAACAAAAGTCAGCTAGTTCCAGTGTCCCAGAAGGTATTTATGGGTTCCAAGAAATTGCAACTCTTCATGCTGTAAACTAATGCAGAGCAATGCATCATCCAATCTCAAAATAAAATCTTGGGTTCGAGTATGTATCTTATAGACACTCTAAACTATTTTTCATTCAGAAACTGAAATGTGATTTCATTTTAATTAGGATGATTCGGAAATTTATATTATGAGGGCTCGACTTAATTTGGGAAAAGCACGACAACACATAAAAAGACCATACTCATATCACAACAAAAAGAAATACTAGTGTATATGCAAAACTAGCAGTGAAATTCAATATCTGATATGAAATCTATACTTAAGCTATCTATTGATCCTGTTATGAAGTCACAATCAGAAAAAAGTTATGAAGTCTGTTATTAATCACCTCTATTGTGAACTGTTTTCAGTCTTCAGATGGCTTTTTACAGTTACATACAACACTTGTGGTTCAATATCATGGAGAAAAAATTATAGTTGGTCACATAAGACAAAATCACTATCATAGAATCTACCACACCAAGTTTACCCCACACTGAATTTAGCACAAATATCTGAATGACTAGATTAGCGCAAATACCTTTTACAATAACTCAACAGTATTGGATCTTAGATGTGTATCTGTCAGTGTGGCAGTAGCGGAAGTTGTCAGTGTTGACCAAATTTGCACCATGGGAGATGAAAGATTCGACACAAAGTAGAGGAGAAGGCCAACAGGGTAGAGGTGTCGAACCTTCATCTTCTGCTTAAGGAGAAGACCTTGACGTGGGCCTCACCACCGTTCCACGTGGGCATGTGGGGGGTCTGAAGCCAGCACCCACATGCCCACATGAGCTCGACCGACACCCTCCACTCTACATCTGATGTGGCGGTGTGATGTACGGACGTTCACGAGCTCCTCCTTGTGATCGGACTTGGTGACACAGAAGGCCTCACCGTTGTCGGTTTCATGCTCTATGGTGGCTAAGTGGTTAGGGTTAGGGTTGCAGTTGCGGCTAGGGATTGGAAGAGAAGAGATGCCAGGAGGCGCACTCGGTAAGGCCTGCCAGAGTGGCAAGGCGGGTATAGGAAGTCGGCCACCGGGGAGCTAGGAGGTGTAGCCACTACGGTCGGCAGGGGAGGCGAGGTGCACGGGAGTTGGGAGGGGAGGAGCAAGGTCAAAGAGATTGAGGTCAGGAGTCGGACGCTGGGGCGTGTTGACATTTCTTAACATCGCACCAGAAATATTACTATCCCCGACAACGGCGCCAGAAATGCTTGTTGATAATTGCTAAGTCACACTAAATAAATCACCTCTGACAGTGATGTCAGAAATAATCTATTTAGGTATCTTAGTGTTAATTAGGTAACATCCGCAAGCGCACGGATAATACTATTGTAGCATTTCATCATTAGAGTAATCTAATAGTTGTCATTTATAGTTCTCTCAAGGGAAGATGGTGATATAAGAGAATTACTATATCGATAATCATATCGTAAAGATAGACCAATGTCCTAACATGGTTAAGGATAATATGTAGGGGTAGTGTGACACATAGAAGATTCCACTCTACTGTACATCCTAAGCCAAGTGGAGAAAGAATAAAGAAAAGAGCTAAGTTCCTATTGTGCTTCTATACAGTTGCATAGCATTCATCTACACATACACATATATGACTAAGGTCAACACTTATGTACTAAAGCAATTCGGGTATGGGCTTACCCCTGGTATGTCAGACGACTCCCGCTTATAACTCTACTACGTATCCGAACAAGGAGGATTACTAAGGGCGGATAGGACTGTCACTACCTACCATCTACCTCTACGACTGTAGAATACGCAGCAATCAAAGGTAACCTCTAGCCTAGACACCATGTCTACACTATCAATTACTATTTTAGCCTCGCGGAAGAACATCCTTCTTTATCTAGAGTCTTATAGCTAAAACATTCACTAATATAGCAAACGATTATCTATACTTGGACATAAAGCAATCAACCTAAGTATGTACATAGATATTATATAAGTGTGCTATTGTGTAGGTATATGGCGATCATAATAGTATAGTAAAAATACATCACCATCACGAGGTCATAATAACAACCATGCATATGAATAAGACATGCAACCAAACAAGGAATGCCTATCCCAATCATAACTATATAGCAAGGCTATAATTACTCTATCACATAAGCATGCTAAGGATCCACAACCAAACAAGAAATGCTTAACCAAAGCAAGACTATATGGAAAGAGTAATATCACTAAATAGAATAAAGTCTAACAAAGAGAATAAGATACAAGAGCCATACCGAATTCTTCGAAGACCGGGAAACTAGAGAGTGGCTCTATTCTAAGCCTAACTCCACTAGAGCCTTGGAACTACAACTAAATGCAAGAGAAGAAAATACTTCTTGGTGTGTGTGTGTTGGAGTGGAGCTCTCCCCTTCTCTTTATAGGGCCCATAGGTCAGTTTTCAGGAGTAACTGCTATGGAACCGCCATGCACCAACGTTGCCAAAGGGATGAGGGAGCGGCACGTGGAAGGGGGAGGAGAACCGCCTCAAGACCCGGTCGGCCGACCTGAAGGTGGGCCCCCTCAGGGTGTGCTTTCTTGAGGTGGCTGACAGGTGGGTCCTCTTCTGATTTAAGTCGGTGTTCTCCGGAGGAATCCTGTGCAGCCACATCATTGATCCGTGGGGAGTCCGGTTAGCACTCTCCAATTGGTCGGAATGTTATTTCATGAATCTTGCTCTATTTCTTCACTCCTTTTATATATATTCTTTGCATGCACATAAATCTCCAAGGACAAGTGGAATCTTATTATTCCTAGCTAACATGCGTGCATGAAATGCTAAGTCTTCTCTTATTTGTGACTATATTGATGATCGGAATTGGTATTTAATGACCGTCAACAGGGCGGGGTCGAACAGACATTGACTGAGTAACAACCCGACTTCATAAAAATCTCGGGTCTGAGCCAAAGACAGAGTTGACGCTTTTTCTACAGTCGTGTCGCCTATGGACCGATCAGGTTATCAGTCACATGTTTCGTGTAGAAGCATCACCAATGTGTCGATATAAGTGACGCATCTAGTTGGGCCAAACCTATTTACGACGTGCGTTCTAAAAAAGTGGCCTCAATAAGTCATTACAAACGTGTTTTAATGATGTGTCGTTTATGAGGGTATCTTCTTTGACAGGTTCTAACATAGTGTTCACTTCATTTTCCTGTCTTCCTCCAACAATGTCTCATGGCCTCTCCACTGTGATCTAGTGTCTTGTGACTTCACCAAGCATCCATGCATATCACCGACTAGCATGACCTAAGATATATGGCCTAGACCCTCTTGATAGTCCAATTTTTCCTATAGACTCAAGCCCTAAGAGCTAGCCAAGTGGTCCAAACACTTGAGCCTAGCTTGTCCTTAGCCTTGATCCATCTTTATAAACCCTTAGACTCAATTCAGCTCACCAAGCCTCCATGCTTGTGGTCGTTGTCATCAACTGCCAAGGCAACCATCATCAATAGGATTTGTAGTAAAGTTAATGATGATTCTTGCACGCACAACACTCATGTCAATATGAGCCACATTTCATAGTTGTCATTAATCACCAAAACATTTGTACCCTAGGGATGCAATGGTCATGAAGCTTACACTACTCGTTCACATCACATTGTCGCCATCACGTTCTGCATTGTCGATCCAAGCAATGGAGCTACATGACCAAGAGTACGTAGCCGAGGTGGTTGATTCCGAAGAACAAGATGAAGCGGGTGCTGAAGATTTCTTTGCCATTGTCCCTGGTTCTAAAGAACAAGGTGAAGTGGTTCAAGACATGGTGGAGATGTGGCCTTCTAACGATCAGCTTCAAGAGGTCGTTGTTGAAGACTATGTTGTGGTCGTGGCACCAGAACAAGAGATGAGTGAGGATGACAATGGTATGGCCAAGGAATTAGAAGAAGACATGGAATTATCCAGCTTGATGAAGCTTGCTGCAACCGAGGATTGGAAATTTCCAAATCACAAAGCACGGTAGGAGATGGTGGATTTGATGTTGCATATCATGCACCCAATCGTCTATGGAGATAATACCACCGATGTGAATGATGCCTGGTTACGATTTTCCGAATTGGACACGGATTTGTGCGTCGCTAAGAATATGTTGAAGATCAAGGTCATGTTGTAGAACTTGCCACATTCTTAGTTGTTTAAGATATTGTTGTCATTGAGCTAATGGTTGAAAATTTGTTTCTGCTACAATGATGAAGAACTTGTACAAGTATAAATGTTTTTATATTCATATTCTTCAAGATCATGTATTCCAAATCAACAAGTTCATTGTCAATGCAACAATGAAGCATACAGACAAGAATAGATTAAGATACAAAAGGTATTTGCTTGATTGTAAACATCCAGATCACATTCTAATGTTGTTTTTCTCGACTACATAGGAGAGTTGCGTATCTTTGTATTAAGAGAGGAAATTGCGGTCCACGTTACATCTACACCACTTCATATAGGGACCGAGTATGAGGGACTAAGAGAATTACATGAAGAGAGAAACTAAGAAACCAAATAAGAAAATGACCCAGTCTATAAGAACTAGCTAAGAGCTAAACCAACACTTGCTGGAGGTTTAAAGCTTGAAGCTTTTTTGCCCCAGCAAGACACCACAACTTGTATTCGTCTTTGAAGGCTCTCATGACCTCACTGATGGAGGGAGAAGCTCCTTCAAAGACACAAGCATTCCGTTGCTTTCAGATCAGCATGGCATCAATGATGATTACGGAATTGAGGCCCTTTCTTTGTTCCTTTCTCACTTTTCTAGTAGTACGATCCCACCAATTACCAAAGGAACGTTCATTGCATTTGGGTACCATTCTAGATCAAGTGGTAATAACAGATTGAACCTCATGGGGGTATCAATTGAATAATCTAAATATGCATCTTCCACTTTGCTCACTATTTGCTCGACATTGTGGGGTGTTCCTCTATGAAAAAAAATACCTAAATTGCAGAGGAGAAACCTAGGTCCAACACATTCAAATTTGGACTGTTTGGTGGCTAATATGTCAACCGAATGTCCCAACCATCAGATTGTGCAGCCTCAACAAATGCAGCATCATTGACATCGATATGGGTCTTTGCATTGTCGTGTTGGATAAAGACGGGCATCCCTTTCTCTTCAGCAGACCATTTAGCTTTGATTGCAGGAATGACTTTGTTTATATAAACCTCTCAACAAAGCTCCTTTATCACAGACGTCATTACCTTTGTGACCATTGTACCTACAAACAAAATTATCTCTTTATCAAAACTTGCCAAATTGAAGTGACTAAATAGTCTACTCTGTGGACAAGTCATACCTCTTGGTCTGTTCCTACGCTTTCGCTTAGCAAGTTCTACAAAGGTGAATGGGAAAATACCAAGCTTCCATAAAAAATGCAATTACCCTCATATCTAGGTCTAGTGATAACAGCCAAGAACATTACCTTTTCTACAATTTTTTTTGCTTTTCACAGATCTTCTTGGCCTTTGCTCATCGTTCGCCAAGTTGTACGTCTAGTTTCACCTAGTCCTGTAAAACCATTTCTCATCTGTGAACACGATGTCGTACATTCGATCAAAAAAATTTGCACCATCATTGGTTTCCCGTAGCATTGATAAACAATATTGTACTATAGCCTTCATATTGTTATCAGTTAATATAAACTTGATGTCATTGGTATGTCTTCAAAAACAACCTTCCTTGAAACGCTTATGCAGTGAGCTTTTCTTCACTCCAAGAGCCTTTGCTAGATCCTTCAAAGTTGTTCGCTCTCACAATTCATTTTTTATGGCTTTGAGGAAATCTCAATATTTTTTTCGCCCACTTTTCTTTTTTTCCTTTTGTCCTTCAATGCATCAAATCCACCAGCCTGGTCTTTATGTCAAATTTTTTGGACAATTCTGAGAGGCATTCCAAACTTCTCTGCAACTTGTTTTGCCACTCCATGACACAACTTTGGAGGGTCTGCTCGTGCCAATAACTCACCATATATGGTGAACTTTTCATCATTAGGGTAAGTCCTTCGCTTCTTCCCACTTGAACCTATACAAAAAATAAGGTCATATCCACTGCATGTATGTCCAATTCTCTGATTTACCAATCTGATAGGTAGCCATAAAAAAAAAATCCATGCACTAACCATAGGTGCAAGTTGCAGCTACTCCAGTAGAATGTTTTTCTCCTCCATCACTGACATCCTCTACTTGTTCATCTGCAATGGGAGTACATTCAACAGAGTAGGTAGTTAAAACATTTTGAATCGGGTAGGAACTGTTCATGGTCATGCAGTTGTGATGTTTTTCAGAACATGATCATAACAGAGGAAGAAGAAATAACTTCTAAAAACAGGAGTAAGGTACCTTCATATCCCCAATGCCAAAAAGTGTTGTTGTCATTTTCTTGTGCAGAGTCATTATCGTCTCTAGTAGCATCAGATTCTAAGAAATGATCATGAATAAACATTTGTTCTTAACATTTATTAAAAAAGGAAGCAAAGTATAGGATTACCTTCATTAGAAGGCACAGAACCTTCGTCATCGACAACATGTCCCGGAATTGTGTTAAGATCAAATTCCAATCTTGCGTCAAGGTCATCTTCAACTGGGACATTGTTCAGATCGAAACCTACTTCACCATGTGCTTGTTCTTCTCCAAAAGGCAGCCATACATATTGTGTGAAATTGCATAGAAAAGAGGAAGAATAGGAATTTTAGGAGCGAAACTTCATGTCTATCGAGATAACTACCCTCATCAGCAAGTGGGTCAGAGTTGAGGTCTATGCCCACCATTGATCTCAGGGAGATGAGTAGAGAGGTATGACGAACACGGAATGAAGCCGCAGCTTTTATAGAGATGTCTAAGGTGAAATTTCGATCAATGAAGCGGCGATGAAATTTTGATCGAGGGCGCGGCAATGAATTTTTTATCGAGGGTGTGGCATCGATTTTTTTGTTCAAGGGCGCGGCGTCAAATTTCTGTTCATGGGTGGGACTGCAAAAACTAATTTTTTGGCCGCTATTAGCACGCGCAAAAAGGAATGAAACTGCTGACGATGATTTGATTCTGATCAGGCGGAGTTTGAAAACATAAATTTATGTATGACATGCAGGTTCAAGACGGATCTTTTCAATGCATGCCGAGAAGTCGGATCATAATTGCCGGACAAAATGAAACGTTTCTGGTGCTTGCCATTGGGAAAACATTGATTAAAACTCAGTAGTTACATCCTTTATCTGTGTACCAAAGAAGGCAGAGGGAGTATAAGCATAGACTGTCACGTTGGATAAGTGGGCCAAGGGCCATGCAGGCAAAATAGCCTTTAAAAACCATGTCCGGTTACCTGATTTTGAAATTAAAATATCTATAGTGCAACATCTCTAATAGTTCAGAGAAATAAATATGTCTTCTCCCTTATGTAAGGGATACCTTTATTTCCTTTGCAGGCTTTTCCAACTAAAAATGAAACCTCAAATAAATAAGATAAAAAATGTTTTTGAAAACCTGATAACTTCTAAGAATTAAATTAAAAGCTGAAAAACTTTATATGTTGAGCAGCTGAAATTTTATTTTAGAAAGACAACTATCAAAAAACAAAAACCAGAAAAGGAGCTTATTATTAGGAAAAAAGTTCCAGCCTAAACAAACTAAAACATTTAAGTACGATTACCTTATCATATTTAACAAAAATATGAAACAAACGAAAAGTCCTCCAACGGTATTGCCATTCTATTTTGAGGGCTTTGGCATTTCCCCTTCTCTCTTATAGCATCTTCAGTAGTTTACCTAAAATTGGATACTAAAAGTTGTTTTAGATACAATATAGGTACAAGAGGAGAAAATAAAAGTATTTATTTTGTCTTCCTCTTTAGCTGATTACCTAAAACCTGAATACCTATAAAGCTTTCTAAAAACACTCTTAAACTTAGGTCAGGATCTAAAAAAGGAAGTGGTTTATGTAAGCTATTGAAGCGATTTTTTTAGATGTTTGGATAGTTTTATAGGTACTCAGTTTAGGTAAATTATTAGATATGCTCTTATATAAAGAGGTGGACCTTTCAATATGGCATGGTATGGCGGCGGTCATACCTAATCCTAGCACCGAGTACTCTCTACTCATCCTCCTCTCGGTCTCCTTTTCCCAGAAATCGCATGAATTTTTAGGTTTTTTTTTCACGTCATGGTTGTAGACTGCTCTATTCATCTTGTACTAGAGGACAAGAAAGACTGGAGGGATATGGGCTGAGGTGAGCTTTATGTTTTGTTGCTGGCTTATGTTAGTTTTAGGCCACAGGCCACATCCAATAGCCCATCAATCCTTGATTCCAGAATCACGCTATTGTTTACTCTATGAAAGTTGAAAGCGGTATGTCTATACTTGTTTTTTTAGTATTCGTATCATACACCTTTTTTAATTAAATTTGTATTGTGGCTTCATCATACCAAGAATTTGGTGCTAGTACCATTACTGCTTATATATATAGTAAAAGTTTTTCATTTGATACCGCTACCAGTTGTTCTTCTTTCTACCACAACGTGCCTGCTAGTGTGCTTTGTCTTGCCCCCTCCCCCCCCCCCCCCCTCCCCACACCTTACATCTCAGCTCACACCACCCTTAGGGCCACGCTTAACTCTTCCACATCGCGTCTCTATGTGTGCTCGTGAGGTCGCATCGCATGGCTTATATATACCGGGCTTTATTGTTGTATCACTATATGTTTTTTATAGTTGGAGATAGAGATGTATGTATGATCAACTTGATCTTCAAGGTATAGTCTTATTGCTGAATGACAATTCTTTTATGCAATTTTTCTGTCAGAACAAACCTTGTCAAATCATGTTATGGGAGGTATGGTTACTTGTTCACTTGGACAAAAGAAGTGTTAGAAAAAAAAAAGTTTATTAATGTTGTCCTGGTGTGCACTTTATGATGGAGGTACCTCGGAGTGTCAGATTTTCCCGCAGTCGTCTCGATGAATCGATTGATCGATGCATTTGGTTTCTTCGCTCTCTAGTTGTTACAAATTTTTCAGCTGCTGCAAAAGTACCACAAGTCGGCAACGGATGTGACGCGGGGCACGGAGGTGGATGGCCGATTCACGCGACGATCAAGATCGACACACGCTGCAGGCAACAAGGGTCCGCCGATCAGTCAAAGAGCAGGCGTTCTCCGTGTTCGGGTGGAACATGCAGCGCCTGGGCCTCGGGAACGCGCGGTCATATTGGCGTCATGCTCTGGCCCCCGTGCACGGACTGCAGCAGCTAGCGGGAACCTTCTCTCGACGTCGACGCCGGCGGCATCCACACGAGAGAATCTGGCGTTGGGCAAGTTGACACTGATGATGATGGCAGCCTTCGCCGAGGGAGAATAGAACCAGGACTGTAACGACAGTGACCACTGGCACGCACTCTGTTCGGCGGCGGAACAATTCAACATGTCGTGGTCGTGGTGACGGGTCGCCGTTGCTGCGGCAGGATGGAATCAGGGCTGCGGCTTCCTTGCGATGTTTGTAAAATCATTGGAGCCGAGGGTACCGGAGTTAACCTCTCAAAATTCAAAAATAAGAACTGTCAAAATCGAAACCGATAAACCAGTTGGTTTTACCAGTTTATCAGTTCAAGTGTGGCAAAAATCAAGATTAATTCTAGCAAAAGCAAAATGGGGAGAAAAAAGAGATGAAAATTTAGTCATGAGCTTTGCTAATTATTTACAATAATATTAGAAATAGATTCACAATATACAATTCACAAAACATTCACAATACATCATAGACTACGAAAATCCGGCCTATCATAGAAATATACTCCCCCGTCCCATAATATTTGACATTCTAGCCTCATCTAATTTTTTCAAAATATTTGGCATTCTCACTTCTCGAGACATATTTATCTCTTTCCAATACACCTATATCTCTATCTCTCTCCTTCTCGTTTTCTGCGCACCTACTTTATTCTTTCTCTTCTTAATCTCCGTGTCCAACACTACAATGCCAAAAATTATGGGACGGAGGGAGTATAAAACTAGCAAAGTGTCCGTGCATTGCGACGGGGTTAAGAAAAAAATAAAACACTCTATATGGTTTAAATAAAAAAATCATTTACACAATATATTTCTTAAGGGGCAATAGTGTTTCAACCATCGGTTTATAGTCCAATTGCGTTTTAACAATCCGTTTTCAGATTTTACAGATTTACCATCCTGTTTTAAATCTAAAACTCAATTTTACCATTGAGGAGTTATCACAGGCTAACAGTGTTAAATTGCGTGGAAAAAAAACCAAATTGCCCCTTTGGAGAAAGACCAAATTCTGATTTTGATTAAAAAAAAGTAGAAGTTTTTGATAGAAATTTAATTATGGACAGATTTTAGAAGTTTTTGAATCTGTTTTTTTTTCAGATTCAAATTTTTTGATAGAAATTTTGGCAGTATTTCTATAGTTTTTGTACCATCAGCATTTGTACCTCCCCTGCCTTCCCAGTCTCCCCAGACGAGACGCGATGCTGCGAGCTCGCCCGAGGAGCTCCTGCTCGCCGTGCGCTCGCCTGCCCGAGGAGCTCCTGCTCGCCGTGCGCTCGCCTGCCCGAGGAGCTCCTGCCCGCCGCGTTGAAAGGACCTTAATGTCGCCTAGAGGGGGGGGTGAATAGGCGATTAAAACAAATTTGCAGCGGATAAACCCGGACAGGGACGGACTAGTCCTAGAGCTGAATTAGTAATTAAGATTTCTGGACAAATTCAGAACCCGGACTAGTCCTTAGGATTCCTGGACTAGTCCGGACTGCGTGGCGGAAAGATGAGCAAAAACACGTTTTTAACAATCTAGATACAAATCGACTTCTATCAAGTTGTTCTAGACATATATATGAGCTAATACACCGAATGAATTGAACCCACAACAAGTATAATGATAGAATAATTCAGTGTAAGCAAATCAAGCACAAATATGAAGAACAAGGGAAAGAACTTGCAAACTAAATATGAGACGCAATGATTTGTTTCCTGAAGTTCAGATTCTTCAAGAATCCTACGGATCTGTTGAGGAGCTCCAAAAAGACGGGTCTCTTTCAACCCTAAATCCTCACCGAGCAATCACAAAGTTCGAGCTCGAGTTTTCTTACTTCCTTTGATTCCTTCCCTTGCGAAGGTGAATCGAAACCTTCACAAACTTCCCGAGGCTCACCACAAAGCTTGGGAGCTCACCGGGTGACGCCTTGCCGTCTAGGGGATGAATCCCAAGAGAAACAAATGACACAAAGATTGCTTGCTATGAATTCAAGTGCTCAACAGTGGAATTAGCTCTCTTTCACTCCATCTCTCACCCAATCTCACCCACAAGGTCAAGCACTAAGCAATAGGGAGTGGAGAGGTTGTTTCTTGGCCTAAATGTGTGTTTCTTTGCTATGGAACCGATAGCCAACCATTGGAGGCGAAGAGGGGTATATATAGGAAGTTTTCAAAAACTAGCCATTATGTTCTGTCAGTGACCGTCTTAGTCCGGCCACGGGGGCCGTCCTAGTCCGTACCAACTCAGAACAGAACAAATATTACCGTTGTTAGTCCCTCAACCGTCTTAGTCCAGGTAATCCCGTCTTAGTCCGGCTGACCCCAGAACCCGTCCTAGTCCGGGTTTGGCCATCCTAGTCCGGGTCAGGTGAAAACAGAACCAAAATGGTTCTAGACCAGGCCGAGCCATTCTAGTCCGGCTAGACCCGTCCTAGTCCGTGAGTACCCAGAAAAAATGGCATAACTTTTGCTTCCAAAGTCCAATTTAAGTGATGTTGGACTCTATGGAAAGGTAATTTAGAGGGCTATCCATCCTCACTAAGAACAAGCCCCAATTTCACCCAAAGGAATATTAAACTCTCGCAAAAGTTTGTTAGATTATTTTAAGTACCGAGACATAAGAAAAGCTATCAACGTTGCATCCCTCTTGATAGTATGGCATTCCTATACTCAAAAGTAAATAGAAAACTATGCCAATTGGAACACCTTTATGTCATAATCTTTCCATATCTTGAGGGTTGCCAATGCATGAGTATTTTACCATTTGAACATTTAGTTGTTGATCAATTATCGATAAGCATATATGTCTAATATTATTATACCTTTGTTTTGAGCCTGTCCACTTGACATTTTAGATTTGATGTTCATCAACTCATAAAGTGCAACCACAATCTTTTCATTTTCTTCAGCATGTCCGTATGATATTTTGAGATTGATGTTCATCAACTCATGAAGTGTATGTGACCACTTTCATATGTTCAACCCATTTAAAGTTCTTCAACATGTGAAATTCAATCATTGCTCTTAATTTCCATTTCACTTGATGTGGATAAACCCATGAGTACCATGCTCTTCCATTTTACATTTCAACCGTTTTTCAAATAAGTGATGTAGATAATCCATAGCTTCATATAGTCTTGCACGGTTCATCGCGCTAAGCCTACACTTGCTCTTCACCATTGCCTTTGGTTCTTCGGTGCCAAGCCTCTTTCTTGCCCTTCACACTTGCACATGGTCCGTCGCAGCCAAGTCTTGCTCAACCTTCACCGCCTTTTCATGTAATGTTACTTTGTATCCGTTATCATCAATATGCTTATTATTATTTTAATAACCAAGTTGATATATTCCTTTTCTTAAGTGTATTAATTTTCTTCTTGTCTTAATGGTCACTTAGCTTCAAGTTATTGGCCAATAATCTCTACTTCAATTATTGATACATCACCATGTTGACACCATCAACTATTGATATTCAATCATCTTCTATGATGTGTTTCTAGCTTCAACCATAAGTGTTGATTATGTCTACTGACACCTTCATCAATACATTGATCACTATTATCCTTTATCAAGCATCTTCATCAAATAACTTATTGAGTCAACCATATTTTCATCAATCTACAAGCTTATCCATGTTGATTCTCAACACTTGTTATAAACATTCTTGTTCGATGTCATAGCTTGACCTTTTGCTTGATGCCGGAACACAACCTATCATACAAACTCACAAACTCATATAAAAGGTTAGTTCCAACAACCATTGTCATCTATCATCAAAACCCATCATTAATCCAAGGCTAGAGTCCTAGACCTTTCATGCGTGCTCAGCCGCTGCGTGCTCGCATGCCCGACGCGCGTCCACCTCGCCCGTCATCGCGCGCTTGGCTGCCGTGCGCCCGCCTCGCCCGTCGTGCGCTTGCCTCGCCCGCCGCGCGCTTGGCCACCGCCGCCGTCGTCCGGGTAGGGTTAGGGTAAGGAATCGGCTGAAGAAGTGGAATCGGGTGGGGGCAAGGTAGAATAATCCGCGGTGTGTTTTTCTTTTTTTAGATTTGTTTTATTATGTTTATTCGGTGTCCACTTACGCCGATGACTAACGTCTGGTTCGTTTTTCTCCCGCGATGGTAAAATCACAAAATTTTAAAAGTGATGATGAAATCGCAATTGGGCTTTAAAATCATGGCCAGAACGCTATTGTCCCATTTCTTAAACATATATAGTATTACGACTATTTTTACATGAAAGAGCATATTTATATTACTATTGATGCTTCTTACTATACCATTTTATATGCAGAAGCAATCATTTTCTCACTATTTTTACCATATTCTCATCATAAATATGTTTTTTTATCTCTAATATTGATGATTTTGATATATAGTGTTATTTGAGATGTTGCAGAATTAGGTGAAATAACACTAAAAAGGTTCAAAGATGAGAAGTAGCGATATGAAGCCCGATCCGGGTTTCCCACAAACCCATGGCATCTACAAGATATCTCTGTACGTACATAAAACCCAACATGCAAGCCCAAAGTCGTGACCCAATGACTAAGAATTTATAAAAGGTTTAACCGAAATAAAAAAACAATTTACGCAGTCTAGAAACAGCACTGTATTGTGTTGCGGTTTTAGACTTCAAGACGTGCTTCAATGGAAAATATGTGACTACGATCATTGTAGATCTCGTCGAAATCTTTCCGGAACATATATGCATCATATTATTTGTACTCCGTAGTTATGAGATATAGATCCTGCAAGGAGACGTGCATAGAGCAGTCTGAATCGGAACAAATATTATTGCATCGTATATTTAGATACAAAAACTTCTGAATCTGTGTATCCATTAAATACCAAAGTTGTAGAACATTTTGAGAGCTACGAGAGAGAGTCCGAATTTGTTTTATTTGGACTCCGGAAGCGGGAGTTATGATTTTTAAAAGTCGGTGCTTAATATGAAAGGTATAAAACCGACTTGGATTCAATATCTAACTTTATGGACACGAAGTGAACAACCGCACTTTAATTAATAAGTTGTAGAGATGTACATTACATAGCTATGGGATTTTTAGTTTTTCAGCATATAATAATATAAGACACAATATGTTACAAACATGATGCATAAATAAGCATGACCTATACTCAAACATGGCTGTTTTCTACTATTTATTATTTTTCTTAATTTCATCTTCCTTCTTTTTTCCACCCAGACGCGCTTGTTTTGGTAAACTTTCTTGAGCATAATGCATTATTATTCATCTAGTCTTATATTTTTAAAGAAAATTTTTAAAAATATATTTAAAATTTTTTATTTGGATGAAAACAGACTGTCTATTGGAACTGGTTTTATAAAAAAAATATGAAAATCAGCTGATTTGTCGGATTTTTAAACCATGCTTCTATAGTTTTCATATGGCCGTGTGCTGTAGCCCATTGAAGGAGGGCCGCCGTCAATGGCAGAAAAGACCAGAGAGTAGCCTGAACGTTATGCAGCATCCAGCTGGAGCAACAGCAAATACAGAGTTCTTAAACTAATCCTAGTTGATACAAAATAAATAGATTATAGATCTAATAATATAAAACATGCGTTAATTTTTTAATTTTGAATTTACGAATAAAGTGGCATACTAAAAGCCGATCTAAAGAAATGAGCCATACTAAAAGGTTCTTTTTCACTCAAACTCAATGTTGAAAGACGCAAAAGACTCTGTCGATTCATTTCCACCAAGATTTATCTCACACACGCCATCCACCAATTGATCATTACAAGTTTATAATTCGACTCTTTTTCTTTTTTTCGATTTTTATGACCCATTTGATTCACGTCAGAATCAATCACGCAGGACATTGCCAGTCTCTCCCTATACTACTATAAGGCACATCAAGGCAATCAATTAATCAGATGGCCAGCACGAGGCCAGGAAGGTTGTTGTGTGCCCCGTCCGGCAGCCGGCTCTGCCACACCTGCTGCTGCGACTGGGAACACACCGCCTTCGTCGCCGACGCCGCCGCCGCATCCTCACCGCCGCCGAGCTTGGTGACGACGAGCGCGGTGTTGCAGTACTCGCGCACCTCCGTGACGCGTCCGCCGGGGCCCACGGTCCAGGCGTGGACCCAGTAGAGCGCGCCCGTGGCGGCGTCGGTGCCCTCGGCCAGCACGGTGGGCCCGAAGGCCTCCACGGAGCGGACCTTGAACGGCAATGCGCCGCCGGCCGTGCCATTGCCGGTGAGGAGGCGCATGAGGACGAGGTGCTGGTGCGCGCGCGGGCCGTGGAACCACCAGTCCACGTCCGGGTTCAGCAGCCGCCGCACGGCCTCCGCGTCGCCGCGCTCCAGCGCAAGGTACAGCTCCTCCACCACCGCCTTGCTGCTGATCGCCTCCTCGCCGCCGTTGCGGTCGATGACGACAACCTCGGGCTTGCCGGTGATAGCCAGCTCGGTCGGCGGAGGAAGACAAGAGCCAAGGCTCGGGAGAGGAGAGTGAGAGGGAATTAAGCTCTTAGGCGGTGGAGTAGTGCGATGGAGCTTGGAGGGACAAGAGGCTGGCACAGCTGCTTATATAGAACTACTAGGGGCTTGGGCAGGGTTTGAAGAACCGGCTGGAACCGACCGGTTATCCGGTTAACCGAGGAACCGGTTCCGGCCGGTTGCTCTAACTGGTCGGTTCCACCCAGCTAACCGTAACTAGTTACTGTAACTAAACGGTTAGCCGTCGGTTCCCCGGTTAATCGGCTGGTTTTCGGTCAAACCGAGCCGGCCGGTTTCAGCGACTTTTTCAACCTTGGGCTTGGGTAAACGCTAGTAGTACCTTGTCAATGTCAAGTGAGTAGGACCGCAAAACACATTGACCGTTTTTGTGGCATAAGCAAGTGGTAATGCGGTTCAGTTGCACGTACATATCGTGTTTGGGCAAGTGAAGTATCCGGACCATGCATTCCACTTTTTTTGACAATTGGCGCCAACAAGTTACCTAGTATGTTACTCTGAGTCTCTGACGTGGAATGTGAACATTTTGATATGCTTGCTACTACTGGAAATAATTTTTTTCTACTTTCAATTGCAATTCAACGTTTCGATTCATATGGTAAGTAGTAGTGGAAATAATTTTGCTACTATCGATAACCCAAAATTCCCTACCTCTAGCCTACATTTCTATGCTGGGCTAAGTTCAAGACTTCAAGAGATTGTATTTCACAAAAACAAAATGCTCAAGATATTGTAACGTTTCCCAATATTAATAAAGTCCAGTGCTGCTGTCACTTGCTTTAGAAAACAAGATTGATAAACATTAATTCTGAAATGTCAGGCTTTTATCTAAATCGACAAAAGTGACTAAACATAGGAAAGTTTCAACAGTTGATTAACCATACTCACAATATACCAATTAATTAGGTCACCAAATATACCCGCCAGAATGGATGCAGGTATATATAGTCACCAAATAACTATTTCAGCCAAAATTATGGTCCACCCGCATGTCTACAACACATTAGCGGAGTCTATATCTTTCACGATAACCTGTAACAAATCTCTGATTTCCTCAATTAACATGACTATGTGCAACCATGTAGACCCCATAGATGCAAATCTACCTCTGCCGGACAGGACAAATCACAAAGTTCCACTGCCAATACAATTGGAGACCGTATGTCAAATCACATTGCACGATGCATTTCTTATTGATTCACGGCATTGCCAAAGTTATTTGGACCCAGGCCAAAATTTCAGCTGAAACGGATCCCACTATGCATCACGTGAATCAGCAGCCCGAATAAGAAACCTGTCCAGAAGTAAATGCTGTTTTGTTACAGCTATCCTGTCTTTTCGCAATATATAGCAGAAGCAATTTGCCAAAGAATGTGACATTGCAATCCAAGGCACCAAATAAGATTATCCAACCATGTTGCTTTAGAAAAAAGCTAACGGGTGAACATATCACCCGGGGCTGGATCAATTGGTGAAGGCTCTGTTTGGTGACAAAGAACTGATACGCAAAATTAAAGGTGGCTAACATTTTGAGTGTCAATTAACCTGTAGCGCACTACTTTTTCCCTACTCACTCGGATCATTGGTCAGTTTCTGCCGCTGTACATCGTGGCTTAGTGCGTTTCAGGGGCTGCGGCAACTAGGGGATGAAAGGTGCAGAAAGAAGAATTAGTCATCAGGATTTGTGTTTGGTTTATTGACTTGCATGGGACTGAATAATTGAAGGGCTAGCGTGCCGTCTCCATGCATGAATTCACACAAAAAGAGTGAAGAGATATGTCTGTTATTGTATTGTTTGGAAGCAAGTTGCGTTGTGGATCAAAAGGGCCTTTTTAATGATTTTTCGAAACGTAAGCTCGTCATGAGTTCAAGTTTCTGTCTGAAAATATATGAGGTTCGGCCAGGTCTGAAGAAGATTGATCGGGCATTGTCCTTAAGATTTCTTCCTAAATCCTAATTAACAACAACTGCTTAATCATCGACGGAATACAGATTTGGAATGATTCTGATCGTGCGTGGTATATATAATTTGGTTGTAAATGAGATTGCTTTGACTCGTAGCCTTGGTTACAGAACTTCATGCACCAAAAAGTTCGCCCAGAAAGTTAAGCTGGTGTAGAGACGTGCCAATATATGAGCTATCATTGCTTTAATCATGGGTAAGAAGTAGAATTCAACTAAGTGTGTATCTTAATTCAGGTATCGTTTGAATCAAGTACACAGTTTGACCCCTTGCACTAAAAGAAGAACTGAGGCCAAATCTGCTCTACAGGGTATTAGTACACTAGGCATCCATATATAGGCCGTATTAGTACACCAGGCAGCCAACAGGTAAGTTGATCTCGTGGGTGATGATATGTCAACACTGAACCAAGCAACTTGATGACTTATTCTTGTCTTCACTTATTCATATCATTGAATTATATAAGTACCCTGCACCCAATACTTATTCCATAAAAGAAGAAGGAAGGAATGTTGATAAAGAACTTCACAGAATCATATTTGGATGCAAGCATGTATTCTCCCATGAAGGCCGGGCTCGGTATCAACGCAGTTGCCCATAGGACAAAAAAGGCTCTTAAAACTAATATTCTGTATCCTCTCTACAGAATGTTGGACATAGTGAAATGGACAACCGGTTGTGAAGTATATAAAAGCTTGCACGTGATGCCAGTATCATGCATAGATAGGACAATACTTCATGTGCACCTTGAAGATACCAACCACTGTGATCAAGCATATTGACCATTATAGAAAACATTGTTTGTGGAGAGGAGCTGATCTTAACAATAAAAAGCCACCTCTTGCAGCCTGGGACATGGTGACTCGACCAAAAAGTGAAGGTGGACTGGGAGTCAAAAAGTTATCTATTCAAAATAATGCTCTACTGTTAAAGAACCTACAAAAGTTTTATAATCATACAGATGTTCCTTGGGTCAGACTAATTTGGGATAATTACTACAATGGGAGCATTCTACCAAGATAGAGAAAAAGAGACTCCTTTTGATAGAGAAGCCTTATAAAACTCCTAGATACCTATAAAGGCTTAAGTGTTGTAATTGTTGGGGATGGTCATTCAGTGGCATTCTGGGATGATATGTGGGAAGGTCAAGTCCCCAAAATGACCTACCGTGAACTTTACTCTTTCTCCACAAATCCTATGCTTAGACTCAGTATTGCAATTAACACCCAAAACCTCTCAAGTTTCTTCCAACTGCCTTTATCAATGGAGGCACACCAGCAGTTCC
This sequence comes from Eleusine indica, assembly GCA_030378355.1. Lineage (NCBI taxonomy): Eukaryota > Viridiplantae > Streptophyta > Magnoliopsida > Poales > Poaceae > Eleusine > Eleusine indica. The sequence continues at coordinate 58,222,632 of CM059494.1, forward strand.
AACTACTTCAACTGCAGATTCAGTCAATAGACCAACAAGTTGATCAAGATCAATGATCTTATATTGGGGGAAATGTGCAGTTCAGTATAAACAGAGGCGAAGCCACCAGTTTGGCAAGCCACGGCGCCAGCCATACCTCACGCCGGTGAAGCTCCCCCACCCTACGCGCTCAAAATTATTTTTCTGGCAGCTATGCAACAATGCAAAGTTTAAACACAATTTTGATGATTGATGAAACATTATGGGCCTATTATTAATTGGGCTTTTTTTGGTTAATACTTAACAATTGTTATTAGTCATTACGATTCTTGCTGCCGCTCCTAGTAAATACGATCGGATTTACCGATCTTTCCTGTTTCCTCCGTTCGTCCCGTTCACCTCCTCGCCTCCCTCATCTCCTGCCCAGTTTCCTTAATTCTCAACATCGACGCCACGAAGGCGTGCTGCCATACTGCAACTTCGAATGGCGATAGATGGCCGGAACAGGAACCGGGAGCAGTCTCAGGCCTCTCCGCTATGAAAATTATTAAGACCGCTATACGCAACAAGATGGATGATGAATGACTCAATGATTTAATGATATGCTACACCGAGAAGGAGATATTTAAAAGACTTGATACTGATACAATCATGAAGCGCTTTCAAGCCATGAAACATCGGAGGATCAATCTTCCCCAACCACTGCGCCACATTACTTATCATATAATTATACAGTACATTCAACCAATCATTACTTATCAAGATTTTATATTAGCATATAATTATAAGGTTTTATTGAATATTAAATAAATTAGTAGTAGTATGTTCGCCATAGGTAGATTTTGATCTTGGCTTCGCCACTGCTTATAAATGGTTACTGGACCATATACAGGTACACCCTGCATTTCAATGGACCTGGGCATCATGCTGCCAAATGAAGCATAAAGTGTTCTTTTGGCTGATCCTAAATGACAAACTTAATACCAGAGGCTTACTTAGAAGAAGAGAGATGTACCTAGATGACTACAATTGTGAAATGTGCATAATTCAGCAAGAAGAATCAATTTATCACCTATTTTTTTGATGTAATTTTGCTAGAGCATGTTGGGAATCTGTTAGGTTTTATGCTCCAATCACTACAAATCCAGGGGTGGTAGTACAACGGCTGAAGAGGCAATTGCAAGTTCCTTTCTTTATGGAGATCATAATTCTTGTGACATGGAGCATCTGGTTGACAAGTAATGCATGTATTTTCAATGCCATAGATCCAATAGTGGAGAATTGCAAAGAAAGATTCAAAAAAAGAATTCACCTTAGTTATACTAAGAACAAAACATAGACATGTTACAAGCATGGAAGAATGACTAGCTGCTTTGTAATTTCTTTTTTCCTTTCTTATTGGTTTTTGTTTGTTTTTTCTTGAATTCATGTACATTTTGGTCATTGATGGCCATTTTATTTAAATATACTCAGTAGGGGGGCTCCCCCTCCTATTCTAGTCAAAAAAATTGGTTCATGTCATAAAGTTCAAATATATGTTGACTAACAGTTTGCCCGTGCATTGCTACGGGCCAGATGTAAAATATTTTTATAAGATAAAAAATTAACATAATGAGTAATGATTCTGGTAATGCATAACCCACGAGTAATGGTGTTGTATTATGAAATTGTGCAGTAAAATTGCATGGGGACCAGGACTTGGTACTCGGGCTAATTGGTGCACTGAATCGACTTTAGGTATGGCAGTGTGTAGAGTCAAGACCTTGCCAATAAAGTAAAATCAGCTATGGTCTGTTGAGTCCAGACCAGGGTTCACATAACCGTTATAACTGGTCGGTTCGAGTCGGCAAAAAAATGATTGGTTAACTGGGAAAATCAACCGGTTAACATTCTAGGTTTGGTTTTCTCTGGCTGACCGATCGGTTTCACTAACCGGTCGGGATCGGTTTTCCGGGTAAACCGGCCGGTTATTTCCGGTTATGTAAACCCTAGTCCAGACCTTGACAAAGAATTGAAATTGGCTACGTCTAAGAATTGGACTCGACAGCTCATTATATCCTGTGTTAAATATTTTGCACTATTATTTTTTTATTTATAAATTTATGCTAAATAAAAAAGGATTAGGTGTTGTTAAACACGAGAATTAGCTACAGTCATCAGGATTTCACCATTGGCTCATTATATCCTGAGTCATTGTCGGATTCTCCATGCGCTGCCCTCATGGCATCATGAATCAGATATACGTTTTCATTGATCGAGAGCTATCAGACATAGACACATACAACAGGAAAACAAAATATTTTATACTCGTAATCAGTCACGATTTCTAAACTCCTGAGCACCTTCGGTGGAGTGCAAGATACAATATTTATATATGAATCAAACTCATATATATAAATTGGACTCACGTGAACTCGCAGCAAACTAATCCAATACCAACACGTAAAAACAACACCAAAGCCAACACCAAACTAAAGCAACACTAATGACGACCTCACCTAAATTAATAAGTAGTAGAGATAACCATAAAAGGAAAATGTGAAGAAATCAAGAACAACAAAATCAATGACCCTAGAAATCTAGGGCATGTTTGGTAGGCTGGATAGCCTACCAGACATCACCTGCAGATGCAACTCGTCATGTTTGTTAGTCTTGAGAGGGCCCTGGGCCAAACCGCGCTGGTGCAGACAAATCACATTTTAGGACGTGTTTGGTAGGCCGGATTGCCTCCCAACCAACACCCGTATATGCAACTCACCATGGCTAGCTCCGCCAGTGCCAGCAGGTCGGCACACTAAAATGCAGCCTACCAAACAAATCGGCATTGCACTAGCTGATGTTGGCCCAAGTAAACCAGGCTCTAATGGTCCATATAGGTCAAAGGACTCCATACTACCAAACATGCCCCTGGTGCCTACGAAAACTTGTAGATTCCCAGAGCGATGGGCATAGGCACTTCCTCCATTTTATTAAATGGAGTTCCAGGAAAGGTGTTTCATTGTATAAGGGGGGTCAGACAGGGTGACCCACTTTCTCCTCTCTTATTTGTTTTGGTAACAGATCTACTACAATCAATCCTGAACACGGCAAAGGATAAAGGCATTTTCACACTGCCCATCCTATTAGGAGCAGGAACAGACTTCCTGATAGTTGAATATGCTGATGACACCTTGGTAATCCTAGAAGCATATCAAAGACAGCTAATAGCTTTGAAGGCCATCCTACATACTTTTGCAGAATCCACGGGGCTCAAGGTTAATTATGAAAAATCTATTATAATTTCCGTAAATGTCGTAGATGAAAAGATGGACATCCTGGCAGGCACTTTTCAATGTTAGATTGGAACTATGGCATTCACATATCTAGGTTTACCCCTGGGACTACAAAAACCTACTGTCCTTGAATGTATGCCCATTGCAACAAAAGTGGAGAAAAATTATTATGCTACTCTCAGTTCTTAACCCAAGCTGGGAAAACAGAAATGGTTAACTCAGTCTTTACCTCCTTACCCACTTTTTACATGTGTACAATCAAAATCCCAATAATTATACTGGAACAAATAGACAAATACATGCAACATTGCTTGTGGCGTGGATCTGATATAAATGGTAAGAAGCCTCCTTTAGCACCTTGGAGCACGGTCCCTAGACCTAAATCAGAAAGAGGTCTGGGTGTCCTCAAACTCAGAGTGCAAAATAAGGCATTACTGATGAAGAATTTGCATAAGTTTTTCAACCAGGAAGATCTACCTTGGGTTTTTTTAGCTACGGGACAACTACTACGGTAATGGAAAACTGCCAAGAAAGCAAAAAAGAGGACCTTTCTGGTGGAGAGATGTAGTTAAACTAATTGACAAATTTAAAGGAATTGAAAGAGTGCAGGTAGGAAATGGAGGAATTGTATCTCTTTGGCATGACCTTTGGATAATGGTGTTCCAAATCAAGAATTTCTACAATTATATTCCTTTGTAACAAAAATACCACACTACAGTAAGCATTTCAGTGACAAGACCAATACAATTTGTTTCACCTGCCACTCTTGGAGCAAGCAAATGAACAACTTGAGCAGCTTATGATGAGGATGCAGAATAGCATAATCTTGCCACAAGGGGATGTCTGGGTTTAGCATGGTAGTAGTGGCAGATGCTCTTCTTCAAAGGCTTATAAACTGCATATTGGTCATGTGCCTCTACACCCCATTTACAGATGGTTGTGGGCAAGCAAATGTCAACCAAAACATCAAGTATTCTTTTGGCTACTGATCAAGGAAAGAGTCAATACCGGAGGAACATTAAGAAAGAGGATTATGGATATTGATTCTTACACCTGTGAACTATGTTTTTTACAAAGGGAGGAAACAGTGAAACACCTTTTCCTAAGCTGTAATTTTGCAAAGGCATGGTGGAATTTAATTGGAGTCAGCTTTCTGCTCACAAGGCACCCTGTACAGCTATCATCAAAAGGAAACTTGTAGTTTCATTCTTCATGGAAATCATCATTTTGATGTGCTGGAGCATTTGGAAAACTAGGAATGAGTGGATCTTTGATCAAATTCATCCCACAATGGAGATTAAGAAAAGTTTTTTAGAGAACTCAACCTAGTAACCCTTTGCTGCAGACAAGATCGAGCTACAAGTATTAAATCATGGATTGCAGAAAGAATCTAGTGTCTGGCCCTTTATTTGTTCTTTATTTTTTTCCTTTCTTTTCCCTTTTCATTTCCTTTTATTGCAAGACTTACTATTTATTTGTTTTTAATATATAATCTGTAGGGGGTGACCCCTCCAGTTCAATTCAAAAAAAACCATCACTACTTTATTTATAAAAAAAACTTGACCTGGGGGAGGGGGGGGGGAGACAGCCGCCGGAGCATTTTGCTAAGAAGAAGACTTTCTCACGCAGGTCGAGAAAATCCACGAACCCTCCCCCCCCCCCCCTCACCCTTTACATTAGGGTTTGCAATCTTGAGAGAACCTGAGCCGGGACCACCATGGGTTACTGTAGCTTCCAGGTGCCTAGACGTGGTCTTGACCAATGCGGGAAGAGGCAAGGAGATCTTTTTACCCTAGCTCAAAAATTCGCTCCCGCTGGGAGTCAAACTCGGAACCTTGGAGGTGCTACTAGACCATCTTAACCAGTAGGCTAAGGGACCGTTCGCATAACTACTTTATTTAGAAACCACAAGCCCTACCAAACGAGACCTAATATAAATAGCTCCATGCACCCAACATCAAAAACATTCTATGCAATTTGATATATTTTAGAAAACAAGATACTCAAATATTTCAAGAAAAAGTTATTAAGATTTTTTTAGAATTATGTGAACATTATTAAGTATTTAATATCATACATCTATGTAAACATGACCATGAGTTTTGTTGGGGGAGTCCACCTCGTGGTCCCCGCTGGACCTAATGGGAGCTCATCAGCGGATAGCAAGAAGTAGGATAGACCCTTCTGCAATGAAACACCTTTCCCAATGCTACCAAACCCGCTAGGGAGAGCGAGCGAGACAGAGCGGACGACAGCATTGTGGCAGAGGCCACGAGCGATGGCAACGTCATGGGGCAAGCTACGACCGAGAGCGGAGCCAGGGACCGAGGGGAAGGGTGCCGCCGACCGGGGAGGTTGCCCACCGCCGTGCGACGCCAAGAATGGGTGCAGGTCTTCCTGCGGGGTGGATCCGACAATGGGGAGGCGATGTTGGAGCTCCGGCGAGGGAGGGGGGAGGGGAGGTGGTGATGGTGGCGGTGGAACATTGGGAACGGGCAGGTGCGTCCGCTCAGGAGAGAAGAGGGGGAAAGAGAAAATATATAAGAAACAGAAGAAACAAATGATGGGGGTCACCGTTGAGAGTTAGAGGGGAGTAGAGGGCATGCTGGACTTCGATTTAGGATCAGGTTCTTAAAATATTGAGTAGCGGATCTGTTTGAGAAGCCACTGGAGTTGCTCATAGACCTGCGGTAGATTGCAACACGCACGCATGGCGTCTGAGCTCTAGTGGAAACTGGAAAGGGTCGAGCAGGGGGCAATCCAGCTTTCCTTTATGATAGTTTCTCTATAGCCGCCCTTGAATATTCCAAGTGCGATTACACTGATACCACATTCCGCCAAATTCTAATTTAAATGGAGAGGAACGGGCTGGGCCATTATATTGATGCACGCATACGACCCGGCTCGTTTCCATGCTCAAATAATGGTCACCGGTCGGAGCATGCACTGCACAACCAACTTGAGTCAGCACTCAGCAGTCGATGGGAAGCACCGCTACGATCATACGACCCAGACGTATGACTAGTGTTCATAAATAATCAGCACCAACAGTTAGGATCGGATTTGCACTAGTCGCACTACAACAACAGAGCACAGTAGTGGCGGTTAAAAAATATTGTAGCGGCGGGTATGCCCCCACGCCGCTATCAATACGCAGCTAAAAATCAGGATTTATAATGGTGGATTTTTTACTCGTCGAACAAACTGTCGCTGAAATGACTACAGTAGCAACGGATAACAATGTCACCCGCCGCTACGAATTAATACAAAAAAAATTTTAAAAAATCCTGGAACCCTAGCCACAAGCCCACAAACCACCGCACGCGAGCCCGCGCTAGATTCGTTGCCGCCCGTGCCGGATCCGCCGCCGCCCGCGCTGGATCCATCGTCTCCACGTCGGAGGAAGGGCGACGCGGGGCCGACCGGCGAGGGACCGCGCAAGCCCGCCTGGGGAGGGGCGGCGTGGGCCTGCCAGAGGAGGAGCCACGCGAAGGGGAGGCGGCACGGGGCCGACTGGCGGAGGGGCGGCGTGGCGCTCGAGGGGGGGGGGGAGGGAGGAGCGACACGGAGGCGCAGTGCGGGTCCGCCAGGGGAGGAGCGACGCAAAGGAGCGGTGCAGGCCCAACAAGGGAGTAGTGACGTGGAGGAGCGGTGCGGGCCCGCTGGGGGAGGAGCAACACGGTGGAACGGTGCAGGCCCGCCGAGGGAGGAGTGACGTGGTGTGGGCCCGCCGGGGGGAGGAACGACGTGGCGCAAGCCCGCCGGGGGAGGAGCGGCAGAGAGGAGGTCAGGCGCAGGCTCGACGGGGGAGGGCTGGTGCGGGCTTGTCGGGGGAGGAGCGACGCGAAGGAGGGCCAATGCGGGCTCGCCGGACGCACGACTGAGAGAGGAGCGGCGGTGACGGCTGAGTGGGGAGAGAAGAGAGGAGGAGTGGAGAATGAGGTGGGGAGAGAATGAGCTTGCGCCACCGCACACGAGCCCACGCTAGATCCGCCGCCGCCCACGCCGGATTCGCCGCCGCCCGCGCCGGATCCATCGTCTCTAGCGTCAGATCCGTCGTCTCCAACATCGGAGGAGGGGCGGCGTAGGGCCGACCGGTGAGGGACCGCGCAGCCCGCCTGGGGAGGGGCGGCGTGGGCCCGCCAGAGGAGGAGCCACGTGGAGGGGAGGCGGCGCGGGGCCGACTGGCGGAGGGGCGACGCGGCGCTCGCCAGGGGAGGAGTGACGCAGAGGCGCGGTGCGGGTCCGCCGGGGGAGGAGCGACGCAAAGGAGCGGTGCGGGCCCGCCGAGGGAGGAGCGACGCGGAGGAGCGGTGCGGGCCCGCCGGGGGATGAGCGACGCGGTGGAGCGGTGCGGGCCTGCCGGGGGAGGAGCGACACGGTATGGGCCCGCGGGGGGAGGAACGGCGCGGCGCAGGCCCGCCAGGGGAGGGCCGGTGCGGGCTCGCCGGGGGAGGAGTGACGCGAAGGAGGGCTGATGCGGGCTCGCTGGGGAAGGTGCAACGTGGAGGAGGGGAGGCTCGCGAACTCGCCGGCCGCACGAGTGAGAGAGGAGCGGCGGCTGCGGTTGAGTGGGGAGAGAAGAGAGGAGGAGTGGAGAATGAGGTTGGGTAGGGTTTGACATGTCTGATTTTATAGAATTTTAGTTGGGCCGAATTGAAACTAGGTCTTATATTTTTATAGCGGCGGCCCATGTTATCAATAATTTTAGCGGCGGTTGATAATATGGGCTGCCGCTAAAAATAGGACTGATATTTAGCGGCGATTTATAATATGACCCACCGCTAAAAATTAATTTTTAGAGACGGTTGACAATATGAACCGTCACTAAAAATCATTTTACCACTATAGTGACAGATTTCTTTATACCCGCTGCTACGGTATTTTTAGTGCCGCCATTAAAAAGCCTTTTTGTGATAGTGTCGTAACATTGGGTTGGACAACTCAGACGTACGCACAGCATTTCCTATAAATCATAGTCGTTATTCGTGTCAGTTGTGATGACTCGCCTGCCGACTTGCACATAAAAACGCATGCCGCCGCCGGTTTCGCTTTCAGGTCAGCTCCACATCAACCGGGAAGAAGCGAAGAAGCGACCCTCGACGACCGGTCAGATCATCTGATCATGCATTATCCAGCAGCACCCCCTGATCGATGGATCTTGTCAGCCAGTGCGTGCCAGATGCCTGCGTGCGTGGGGTGCGAAGCGATCCACGTCGACAGAGCTGTAGCGTCGACTTCATCAGGTTGGTGGTTGTGGTCTTTCACCCTGACCATGCTCAATCATCTCCGGTGTCATGTACTCAACTAGTCAACTTGAGTACGTTTCTCTGTCACGTCACTTCACTTGACTCGCTCGTAACGTTCCTGCCGCTGATGACCGCGCCAACCTCTACCCAACATGCCAAATTGCCAAAAACCGAAAGTGACGACGGCTGTTAAACATGCATGGACATAAAAAAGCACACATGCTACGTGTTTCACCTTCCTTTCCTTTTCCTTTTTCTCAGTCTCGTAGACTTTTGTTGACTGATGAATAGTAGGACTTCTATTATTGGGACTGAACAATACCAGCCACATACATGCGTTGGAACTGAACAATCAAAGAAAATGAAACCTTGCCATTATTGGGCTGTGCAGGATGGAGCCTGCAAGAACACATCAGGCCTCTGCTAAGTGCTAACGAGTAACGACACAGTGTGATCCTCTAACTGGGCCATACAAAAGGAAATACTCAGTCCGGGCTGATGACTTCAGCCCCCTGGGCTGTGGTGGCAACCTTTGGTCGAAATCTATACACCGCACTAAAGCTGTCCAAATAGGCCATGCTTCATGGGCCGGCTCAAAGCACGAAACAAAAGCTCGACATGAGTCCAGCACGGTCCGAAAATATTTCGTGCCGGGTCATGCCGTGTTTGGGCCGAGACTGAGGCCCGATGGACGGTACAACACGATCACTTAGAACATGAGGTCAAAGGTTCTAACCCCCCAACTCATATCATTTATATTCCATTTTCTACTATTATTGTAGTTAAATGGGTTAGATTTCAGTTTTGGATTATTTTTTTAACAGGCCTAACAGGCCGGTCCGACATGTCTGGTCTATTTCGTGTCGTGTTGTAGGCCGACGACCAGCCACGTAGGCTGGCATGGCACCGTGTCATTCCGGCCCAAAATTAAATGGGACAGGCCTTTTTGTTCCCGGGTCGTGGCATGTCGGGCGGTCCGTTTGACCACCTTTGCACCGCACATGCGATTTTAGTTTTGGTCAAAATATTTACTCAAAATTGTTGAACTACAATTTTAAATGTTGAAATAGTTTGTTAAAATGTTGAATGCATTCATGAAATCTGAATACAATCAATTAATAAATGACTAATACATATTAAAAAAAGTGATTATTTGATATTCATCTAATTCCTCATTTCAGTTCCGTCAAAAAAATTAGCCAATTGGGGGGAGGTGGGGGGCACTTGATCCAGAATTGACTGTTTCAATGTAACAATTCAATCAGATTTCTTAATCACGACATGCGAATAAAATTGACTGAAACTAAGTTCTTTTTCAACTTGTACTGAACCGCAAGAAAAACAAGACTATAGTAGCTAAATCACATCAATAAACCACCATATGATGGAATCAGTTGCGCGAATTCAATCAATTGGAGGAGAGTACAAGAACTTGTGGATGATTAAATGAGGGGAATAAAACACAAGAGAGTTCAAAGCACTAGAGATGCCGAGATTGCAATTTTCGAGGAGGTCACCTTTTCGACGGAGTCGTCACCGCAACTGAGAGCAAGTATAATAGTGGGTTAGAAGCCGGTGAAGTCCGACGTGGGGGAGAGAGAAATGAAGAGAGGCGGATGGGCTTGTAGCCTAGTGACAAAGATACATGGGTGCGTATGTGCTGGCGGGGGTTTGAATCCCCGTCCGACACTTTGGCTCCTGAAGCAGCGTAGGGTGCGCCTTTCAAAAAAAAAAAAGAAATGAAGAGAGAGAAGGAGATGGGCGTCTCATGACGCGCCCGCCTGAAGCCGTCGAAAACGGATTACAACGCTACGGTAGGTTGAGCTCGCTCCGGTATCAGCGGGGTCCGCCACCATCATGCGCCAGGTCACCGCGTGAGACGCCGGCAAGCGGGCGTGCTTATTAGCCCTGCTCTGACAAAACTCAAATGTCAAACGAATGAGAAAAATGGAGAAGAGATAAAATCAACTTTGCTTACAAAAACCGAAAGCCAAAAAAAAGTACCACTCAATTAAAATAAGAGAATGCTTAATAAATATGACATAAAAGCAGGATCAAAGTAAGAGAGAGTATATTAAAATCATGAAAACTATTTTTAATGTATTTGTTCGATTCATGCTCTATCTTCCTTCAGACTTGTAAACTTTGTTTATTTTAGTGCCTTTTGCTCTCGTGTCTAATTTATCAGGCTACTAATAAATCTTCTTCTATATGTATTGCGATTCAATATTCTTTTTTTTTCTAAAAAGATATTGAGGTAGTATGATAGTCCCATTTTTGTTGTGGTTACATTTGAGATTGAGACTTGAGAGAGAGAGGGAGGGAGGGAGAGAAAACTTTGCTTCCCGTCAAAATTAAGGGAAAAAAAAACTAAAAAGACCTGAGCTCTCACACCGTTCACTTTTTGACAGATCGCACAATTCGGCTCTAGATTTCCTCTTGCAGGGAAAGGACGCAGATCAGTGTTAGGCTGACCCATTATGCACGCCACTTCCAAATTCTAACCTTTTATTATCTACTCGTGCAGATCTTTCTTTCCAATGTGGCCGCCACCCTTTTCAGGATCGACCGAGAGCATCGTGGAGCCCCAAAGACACAGGCTGACATGCGGTTCCCGTATGTGGAGGTTCCCCTGTCATTGGTGTTGTAACGGGTGAATGACGACCCTGGACAACAGTTGTCTCCAGTACTAAGATAACTGGACAATTTTCTTGTGTCTTTTTTTTTTTTTTTTTGAGATCGACAATTTTCTTGTGTCTTTGAAGTGGCTTATGTGTCATTGAAATTGCTTGGCTTGACCGCTGCTCCTCTACATTGTCCTCCGAAATCAAAGTCAAGTGCCAAGCAAAGTCCCCATTTGCATTCGCATTTGAATCTGTGTAGATGAATGTTAGATGTCCAATTTTGTTTTTCTAGTTGGTGCCCAAACTCCATTCATCTGGTCCAATGACGGAGCATAGCTGGCCCAAAGTGTGGGGCGGTGGCTCTCCTGCATTTAATTATGTTTTCGGAATTCATTGTATCTTACATCTCTACAGGGATTTGTTTCTCTAATAATGGTCTAGCATGAGTGACAACAGCTTAATTATTAGTTACCCATGTGATGAGCTTTAAGATAGAGATCTATGTCAGCGTAATAAAAATAAGAGCTAACCAAAATCAACCTATCGTGTAGGTTGACATGAGAAAACAAGACATACAAAAGTACTACGTGTGTTTTTTTAAGCAAAAGTAACTTATAGGTGTAGAAAGCCAAAGTCCAAGTGACTTGATCTGCTTTATCAATTTTTCCATAATAAAAACATAATTTTCACCATATTATACATTTTAGAAGCTAATAAAGGCCTCAATTTAAAAAAAACATTTGGTTCATATTTGTATTTATATTTATATTTATAATTATATGATATTGTCTTTAGATTAATTATAAAACATAAACAACAAAGGCTAAAACATATTGCTTGCATCTATTACCTACTTTACTCCGGGCGGCTTGCATCAGTAGAGTTCTGAGCAGCACACACAAACTCGATTTCTATAGAGGAGGGAGTGTTTACTCGATTTGTATAGGGGACCAATGAGCCGCTCTCTTATCCGAACGTTGAAGCTATGATGTATATCTTCATTATCTTACTAAATATATGGATAGTCGACAATATGTACTATCTTTGTTAAATAATAATAATCGTTTTAGCTACACGTATAGGAATAAGGTTTCTTTTCTGACGTGGGATTCTTTAAACACGGAGATAAAAATATAGAATTGAAGTGACCATGCATCTCAAATCCTAGGAATGAGAAACATAAAAAAACTATAGGAACAATCGTTTAGACGGCACATAAAAAAACCATAGGAACTGAATGAGAGAGATCAACACGAAGGATTTTTTTTTTCAACATTAGGTCTCATGTTAGAAATCCTTCAAAATCCCTATAAAAAAGTCATTTCACACACTACCATAAAAAGGCTCTTTAGCGGCGGTAACAAAAATGCTGTAGCGGCGGGTGCAAAGAAATCCGCCGCTACAATTATGAAATGATTTTTAGCGACGGTTTACAACAACAACCGTTGCTAAAAATTAATTTTTAACGGCGGTTGATAATTTGAGCCGCCGTTAAAAATTAATATTATTTTTAACGGCGGTTTACAATATCAACCGCCGCTAAAAATCAATTTTTAGCGGCGGTTGACAAAGTGGACCGCTGCTATTAAGATATAAGGCCTAGTTTTATTTTTCTGCTCATTTGACCCAACAGATTGCTATAAAAACACAACAAACCCTAAACTCTTCCTCCACCTCTCTCTTTCCTCCCTCCCTCTCTCTTTCCTCCTAACGGCCTTCCCCGGCGCCCCGACGCGGCCTCCCCGATGGCCTCCCCTGGCGCCCTGACGGCCTCCCCCGGCATCCCGACGTGCCCTCCCGGACGGCCTCTTCGATGGCCTCCCCCGGCGGCGCGACGCAGCCTCCCCGACGGCCTCCCCCCGGCGCCCCGACGCGCCCTCCCGGATGGCCTCCCACACGACCTCCCCCGGCGCCCCGACGCGCCCTCCACGACGGCCTTCCCCAGCGCCTTGACGCGCCCTCCTCGATGGCCTCGAGGCGCGGATCTAGGCGACGGCGACGGATCTGGGAGGCGGTGACGACCACGAGGTGCAGATCTAGGCGACGGCGGCGACCACACGTGTGCGGGCAAGGGCGGCGGCCACGCGTGCGCGGGCAATGGCGGCGCGAATTTGGATCTGGCGGCCCCCTAGCATGGATTTGGTCGTGGGCTTTTGCGGGCCATGGGCTCTTTTTATTGTTTTTAGGTTTTTAGAGTAGCGGCGGGTGAAGTTGTCATCCATCGCTACTAATATCTTTATGGTTGTGGGTTGTTTCCTCTTCAGGATGTCCGCCGCTATAGTGTAGCGGCGGGATGGTCAACCCGTCGCTACAGTGCTTTTTAGACCGCCGCTAGAAGCTGTTTTTGTGGTAGTGAGAGGAATTTGAAATATGGACTCTTGTATATTTTTTTATGGTTTACAATCATTCAAAATTCGTATAAAAATCATTTTATAATATCAAATTTTAGAAAAAAAATTAGATAATGGATACAATTCCGACCTTGATCAATAGGCTACAACCATCTCTTATTACATCACAGTTGCGCCTCCATATACCAAGTCACAGGACTAAAGTAAAGAAAACACAAGCAGCTATGAGGGAATATAATTGTGTAACATACAACTCACACAACTGATCAAACCTACTACACGTTATTATGTGGAGGAAGATTTTGAAAGAAAAATCTTTGTCTAACAGTTGATTGATAGTTAGTCTGATCGATCAATAAAGTTCCCTTTAACAGGGAAAATAATTATTTCATAATAATTCATTTTTTGTTTTTATAAAAGAGGTGTCCGATTCCTATTGTATGAGCGCTTCGTGGTAGTAGGTGAAGGACCAGAGTACCGGGACGGTGTTCGGTTCGGCGGTTCCGTGCACACCACAGAGCAACTCATCTTCTTTACAAAGCCGCGTGCTCCGGCTGAGTCTGCCACCGCAGCATCCCATCCAGTCAAGGCGACAACTTGCAGAAAAGTGCAAAACCCAGAGCCTGCTGCAATTTACACAAACATCCCTCGCCCGTCGACTATTTGTATTTTTCTTTCTCCCCGCGCCTATCCTTTCCTTTTTCTTCTCCCCAACGGCGGCGGCTGTGGCTCTCCCGAAGACACCCGAAACCCTCGCCGCCGCCGCCGCCGCCGCCGAGGAGGAATCGTGGTGCCACATGGAGGACCCCAACGGAAGCCTGACGGATAGCGAGCGGAAGCCGCTGTCCTATGTGATTAGCGACTGCGTTCAGCGCTGGTTCCAGGACACGTACAAGCAGGCGCGCGCCGGCGACCCCGCCATGATGGTGCTCCTCGCGCAGATGTTCCACTCCGGGTACGGGGTCCCCAAGAACGAGCAAAAGGTATGTCCTGTGGGTGGCTCAACAAGTGATTTATTCGCGTTCCTTCCTTTTTTCTTTAGTGAGATTGGAGATTTGATTGCGATGATTTGCTTCTTGGTTGATGTACAGAGGATACCTGTGAATTTTCTCGTTTGAACTATAGAGACTAACTCTTGTGTTGTAGTGGGTTTAGTGCGTTAAAAGCTAAATCAAGATGTGAGATCTTGCCGAGAACCTATTGAATTAGCTAGCATATGGTTGCGGAATTACTTAGATCTGTAGAGAGATGTTTTGTTAAGTTATAGGTTTCGGGCGTGTTTAGTTGATGCCCAAATATGTCCACACTTTGCCACACCTAAGGTTATTCAAGTATGACTGAGTTAGGCTTGGTTTGCAACCAAGATTAGCAAAATCCCTTTCCTGCTCCTACATTTTAGTGACTTAAAAGAAGTGTGGTAAGTTCTCATAAGTTATCCATATGTGTGGCGAAGATATTGATGAACTAACCATATTAAAGTTTGGTTTGAATGTATGGCATATGCTGGCATTGTATGGTCATGAAACCAAACATAACCGGTTTTATTTTTGGAGAAAAGATCATGAGTGCCCTTGTTTCCTCATGTTCTTATTCGTTTACTGAATCTAGTATTCTAGTGTTAGGGTATGTTTGCCACCCCATCGGTGTGCTGGCCTCACCGCTATGGGGTCACTAGGCCAACCGAGCCAACACATCGCCATCACCACTGGCAGACAGGCTATGCTGCCACTTGAGCCCTCAATTGTGCCTTTAGGTCTATCACTTATTCGATGCTAGGCAGGTGTGCCATGCAAGCGGGCTGCCTCCATGGGCAAACTGCCTGGCCAGGGTGTGCTGCACCACTAGGCGGCCACACCACAGACATGACCCCAAGTTGCTAACGATGACGCTGGGGGGGGGGGGGGCGCTTTCTTCGATTATTTTTGTCTTGCCTCAGTCACTGTGGTAGATGTTGGCATTGCAAGGGTGAAAGAGAAGGCTGCGGGTACATGGTTGTTGCTGCCTTTCTTTCTTCAACCCTCCCAATGATGATATTGTCGTTGTGTGTCCTCTGGGCTGCAACACCATGCTTGTGATCAACCTGTCATTGCCAGTGTGTCACTGCCTATCTAGACACTGGTGCCACTCGTGCCTGCTCCCTTTGCCACTCGTGCCTGCTTGTGATCATCATGATTTTGGCTAATGCTCCAAGTCCGTGTTTTCTCACCTCCTAGACACCTCCACCAGATGTTGCATATGGACTGAAGCGTCCTAGTGTTCTGCCTTTGCTATTGCACATTGCCAACAGGTTCATCAGCTGAACTGGTTGATTTGTGCATCCTTACTGTTTGGGCATCTTTGGAATTATGCTCTCCATTGTTACAACCATGCCTCAACCTATTCTCCCTACATTTAGGAGCATAGTTGTTTGTTTTGTGTTAGATGCAGTGGTGTTTTCTATTCATAGTGCTGTCATATTCAGTCCTTGTGCTTCTGTATGATCAAGTAGTATGATGTTCCTTTCTGTCTCAGATGGTCTCTTGGGGATCAACAAGCTTTTTTTTTTTCTATTTCAATTTGATTGTTTATTTCTTTTCTAGGCTTCTTAATAGTTAGTTACGGCTCACTTTGCTTGAAACTTGAAAGAGCAGATTTTGGGGGTGGGGTGATGGGAGATAAATGTTGATTTGAAGGGATTACTATGACATAGGCTTCGCTGGCAACTAGTGTGGGTGGTAGGGATAGTGTGGGATAGTTTGGGAGATAAATGTTGATTTTGTTTGCCTGATATTGACTGTTCCATCTGTGAACTTCCAAGCAACCTAACATGTTGGATTTGATCAGTATAATGCATCTTTCCTAACCATTATATTAGGAAGGATGCATTCATTTCAAACCTGTAATAAGATTATGATTAGTTGACTTTGCTTGGAAATCAACTGATATAACTGGACGGATAAAATCAATGAAACTAAACTCCCATACTGGTTCAGAGGTGGTAACTTGTACCAAAAAGGTTAGAAATAAGCAAACTGATGCACAAGTATTCACTTTAACCTGAAACAGCAGCTATACCAGATTATTAAAAGTGACAAAGGAAACTACATCATCAAATAAATCTGATCTTTGAAGTCTTCATTACATCTCC
Organism: Eleusine indica; assembly: GCA_030378355.1. NCBI lineage: Eukaryota > Viridiplantae > Streptophyta > Magnoliopsida > Poales > Poaceae > Eleusine > Eleusine indica. The sequence goes on from CM059494.1 coordinate 58,239,234, forward strand.
TAGCCATGTGTTCTCTTTTGCCTTGCTGCCAGCTAAAAGATGTTCTTGCTTTAAGTTTGGTCTTGTCCATGATTGAAGCATATATCATACAAACGTCATCTTTCCCAACAAAATGCTGCTAACTTGATCCCAATCCAACTTGAGTCCTGAATCTGGTGAGGATTAAATATCCATATTTTAAGTTGAATTCGTAGTATGGGCTTTTGGTCTAGCCATTTGATTTCATGCAGCTCTTATGTTGTTTCTCCTGGTTGCTTGTCTAGTATGGAGTGTCCATAAAATTTTGTTGTTAACTGTACTTTGAGCTATCTGAATCTACATTCTGATTATTCTATTTATTTGTTTCTTTTTCGCTTTTTAAGGGAAGAGCATGGTTGGAAAAGGCATCAAAATACAGATCTTCAGCCTGGAGGGTTGGCACAAAACGTCCAGGTATTCTTCAGTAAAGCTTTTTTTCCTTAAATCTCATTTAGAAGATGACTCGTGCTCTGTATGTGTTGTTAATCACTTTTCCCTGCGTCTTGAATTTCAGGATATAATGCTAGTGATTCTGATTCTGATGAGGAAGATGCCAACCAATAACACTCAGTTCTGAATTGAGTTACTTAGGAGAATTACAGGGTAAGATAGTTTTATTTGTGCTCATGCTTGGTTTAGAAGATAGATGATGTCTCCCTAGAATGTCTTGAGAATCAGGACATTGAGTTTCATTGTGGTGCTATGTGCATATCTTCATATAACTGAATTGCTACTGTGCTTGCAGTTGTTATACTTTACCTTTGTCTTTCTTACAGAATGAGATTCATGTGTTTAACCACTGATTCTGTTTCAGGTGATTGTAATGGTGGTGGTTTAACTGTTGTGTGTCCTGGCAGTGAGCGATAAGTAATTTTTTGTAAAACTCTTTGGATAATTCAAACATACAGTGTAATTGGTATCTGCTTGAAAAGAATGAACTATTCAGCTCAGCAAAGTTCCAGCACTTCTTGACTATTGTTTCTGTTGTCTCCTTGTCAAGCAACTTGCTTTTGGTTGTTTGGAACTAAAATGCTTCTTTGTTTTCGTTCCTCATCACAAAACTGGACTGGGCCGCTTGCCATCTGTTGCGGATCAGCTGAGGAAGTTTTGAAGTAATTTGTGTATACCCTTGGGGTAACCTAGTATCTTTGTGAAATATTTATTCGATATCAGAACAAGCTTCATTAGTAAAAGGCAATCTTGAAACCTTGACTTTAAATTGTAATCTTTCTTAACCCAACGTATTAGAGGTCTCCTCTCTCCATCTCCTATTTTCATGATTAACACAGTCGGGTCCTCAAGATACAAGGTTGGCCTCTTTTCTATACGATGCCTGTGTGGTGTGGGCAGAACTGAATTCTCATAAACGTCATCCGACATGTTTTGAATTTGACCGAAGAAAGGGGCCAAGAATGTGCCTGTTAATCTTAACTGAAGAGATCTGCTTACTGGGCTCCTGTTCTTCAGCACATGGCATGCTCCGTGCCTCCGGTTAACTGGACAACTGGTCCTGGCTGGTTGCGTTAACCGATCGGTTAGCTGGAGAAAACCGGACTTGATACTGTAGCAATACGGTTAACTGGCTGGTTATTTTGGTTAACCGGTCGGTTTTTTACTGAAACTGAGCCGGTCGGTTAAATCGGTTATTTGAATCCTGGTGTCGATAACACAATTAGCAAACTACTAGTTATATGCATTGCTGGTATAGAAAGATACAAGCAGAAGCAGAGTCGTAGGTGCAGGGAGTGGAAGGGAACGATGGCCAGCGCTGGTCTTCGCGCGTACCGTGAGGTGCTGCGCCTGGTGCGGCGGCTGCCGGCGGACGCGCGGCCCTACTACGCCAAGTACGCCCGCGAGAACTTCGTCACCTACCGCGACCTCTGCGCCGACGACGACCTCGCCGCGCTCCTTCGCCGCGCGCACGCCCACTCCGCCTGGGTCCTCTCCAAGGTTGGTATATATATGGGTCTATTGTATACACGACCTCCTGCTCCGTTCCAAGTAGATCTCAGGCTCTGTGCGCAATGGCTTTGCAGTACTCGATCGACGAGGGGGAAGCGGCCCGGCTCAAGGAGCTCTACGTCAGTTATGGCCGGCAGTGACCGTCACCGGTCTACGGGCGCACGCACACCAGGTGTTCGACGATATGCGCCTGACGTGACATAACGCATCAGTTTTATTGTTTGTTTCAGAGGATGCCCCGCGTGTTCTCTTTTGTATGGAATTGATGTGATCATCGCGTCAAATTGTTGCGGTACTGATTTTTGTACAAATAAGCCGAGCAAATGCACTGTCTGTGCTAGGCTAGTTTGCTTGCATTGTCTCTCGTCATCTGTCTCCCTGCCCACCCGACCATCCTCAATTCAATACACTTCATCGTAACTTTCCCAGCTTCAAAGCTTGGAAGGTTGGCTCAAAACGTCCAGTTATTGTTTAACTTAATGGTAAAGTGCCTTATTAGCACCTTTTAGGTCTCGGGTTTTTTTTTCGGACTAGATTAAAAAAATACTCTCGCCTCTTCCCTAACCCAAAGCATGTGTAAAATCATGCCTGGAACTCATTGGTGCGAGCATTGCTTCTGATTTAAGTCTGCGTGAAATATCATTGGAACGGTCTTACCCTGACAGGTTAGTTTTTACATTTGTAAGGTGATTATGCCTAGGCTATTAACATCTTAGGCCTTCTTAATCTTTTTTTTGTTCCTAGCGACTCTGATTTTTTTATAATATCAGTGCTACATTCCGGATGATGATGACAACCATTAACACTCAATTATGAATTAAATGAGGAGAATTGCAGAGTATGAAAGTTTGATTTGTACTGTTACTCAGATTGGTACACTAACACTGATGCCCCCTCGAATATTAATCTTGGAGAGTTTCATTATGGTGATACATGCATTATCCATGTTGTATTGCCACAGATGTTGCAGTGACTCGACTATATACGATGATATTCAGTATATGTTGCATGTTCTTTGGGCTTAAAGGACACCAGTTTAGTTTTCTGACTTCGTTCGCACGTTCAATTTGTCTCTTGTCTTTATTGTCCGATCCTTTTATTCTTTACAGCCAAATAATAAAGTGTCTTCTCTTTGGCTTAAATCATACTAGTTCGAAGATATCCAATAAGCGGAGCATGCTTTAGTGGTTGGTATACATGGCAAACTACAAGTCTGTCAAACTCATTCAGTGAGAGCATGAATTATAACAAATTACAAACCTTGAAACAACAAAGATATTATGGTGCAATATAAAATGTGTTCAATGCTATGGTTCGTTTTTTAACTGTCCACTGATTGGTTCCGCTTGACTGCAGAATATTGCAATAGAAATGCAGAGGGTAGGACGTCCGCGGTTATGGGAGCGATCCATGTAGCGTGGCGTGCAACCATGTATCTGTAGTATGTTGTAGCTGCAAAGCTGCTTCAGGTGAACACCAAACTCAATAGAGTTCTTAGAAAAAAAAAATGGTACCAACTACTCCTAGTGAACCATTATTCAAACCACCATGTGTCCTCTGGGTGGCTGGTGGAACCACATCTTATGAATTCAGTCAAGTGGCTATTTAATTCACTAGTTTAAGTCTTGCATATTTATACTTCACAAGAAGCAACTTGATGAGGAGATATTTCTGCTCAATTATGTGTTGACTATGTTGCATTGACTGATTGCCAACAATTTAAAGAATAAGTATAATCACTTTCACACTTGTCTATATCATGATGGTAATTTTTTCTCTCCAGCACTTGAAAATTATAAACCACTAATAATGCCTAATTTATTCAACAGATAATCTCTGCTGTAGTTGCTAAGTTTTTTATGCTCCCTCCAATCCATGGTTACTTTTTTGAAGGATTTGTGCTTTGTCAAATATTCTTAGATTCGAATGTCAAAGAATTTGACACTCCTGACAATTTTCTCGACCAACAACATAAGATTTTCATAAGTAGATTTGTTACGAAATACTTTCACCCATAGAATAGATTTGATTCCAAAATTTCTCAAGCACTTATTTACTTTCCAACAAGTCACTTAGTTCACAATCAAAAGTTCTCTCTTAACTTGTTCATTTGATTGTCTTTTAATTAGTTTTCCTTCTGTGTGAACTCCAGCAGAACTGTCGTTAGACTCCCAGACATGCTCGGTACGGTGACTAAACAGTGTTCTTATGTATGCGTTTGAGCAGGGGCGAAGCTACGGGGTCAGCTAACCTCGATAAACTTCAGCAAAATAAGAATGAATCAGTGCTAGAAGCACTGAATGGCCCCCGTCATCTAAAAAGCCTGACCTCTGGCTTTACCCCAGCGTTTCAGTTTGATTTGATCTTGTGGACGTCAATTGTATTTGGAGGTTCTGAATCCCGCAACCCACCAACCCACACGCCTATAAAGGGGACTTCACCGTCAATTCTCAAAAACATGGATTTTATAAACTGACGACATTAACATAGGTTGAATCCTATATATGGGGAATTGGTTAGGTCGATCTGTCTCATGCAAGGATAGGCTTGGTCTGTTGAACCAAAGTAATCATGCATTTCTTAAGTCTAAAATTGCAAATAGGATTGAATGTTGTGTCTTGTCACAGCAAGAATGTCCCATTTCTTATTATCCAACACCATCGATTTTGGGGCTTTTCAATTAAAAATTTAACATCATATCATATTGAACATATGTGTATATAGTAGGAGATCAGTGCTCAAGCACCGGCACGGTCCTGCAATGCATACTGGGGCACAGCACCTCATACGAGCGTGCATGGTTCAGTTGCCATGGATTAATCTTCAATAAAGATGAAAATGAATCAGAAAGATAAACCGATACATCGAGTATGTTTCTTAATCTGAAACCAGCTCATAGCAATAGCCACTTGTTTGGAAATAATATATAGTTCAACATGTATTAATTATGTCTGTTAATCAAGAGTCTAGCTATAGTTCTGTGTGATGATTGTACTCCATCCTACCAGGCTGTTTTTTTTTTTTTTTTGATAAGAATCCTACCAGGTTGTTGGTAGGTCAATAATCAATAACGATTATTATTGTTTCAGAAAAGAAATAAGGTGGATAGCAAAGCCTTCTCATTTGTGAATATTGAGCGATTTGTCACATGTACTGATCAAACTTTAGACATTAGTCTCTTTCCTGAATAATTGTCACGGGCAATTCACATATTTGTGAATACTGCACCTATTTATGACTATGACAAATGGGACCATCCCAGCTTATGTAGAGGTAAGTTTTTTTCTTGAGGTGTAGCGCTAAACAATAAGCAAGATGTAATAAAATAAAAGCAGCTGGTTTTAAGACGTTCTATTGAGGTGGGCAGGCTATTACTTACTAGAACACCACACCTTCAAAAACAATACGTTTTGACACGGCTGACAATGATATTCTCCGAGGTTGAGTATCGAACTGAATTTAAGCATTGAGGTAAACGGACGAGGATGACAAAAAAAGTCAGTATGTCGTGGTCACCACAATACAAATGCCGAAGACTACCTAATACTACTTAAAAAACAGTCAAGTGAGCTGATATTACATTGTATCTCGGCTGAATGTTTTGAGAACTGAATTGGTGTGTTTATCTGAACAGAACGTAGTTTATGGATTGATTCTGCTGAGTGCGTAGTTTCTGCACGTGGAGCATCGAACATCAAATTTGTATTTTTGAAATGAAACTCTTCAACAATCGATTTTGCATTCATTTATAGTTCATTAAATTTAGGTGGCACGTCGGAGGTCGTGCAGCATTCAAGGAGATAATGATCCATGACTTCGGAAGTTCGGATATCGTATAACCTTGTCGAATCCAATTGCTTCGTCGTGTCCGCATCTGATCCATTAGCATATTTTGAACAGTTCAAAGATCAGCTGATGACATAATACATTGTTTTCTGGATCTTCTTCATGTGAGGTCATGGAATTACTTGTTGCCAAGGGTAGACGGATGTAGCCTGTTAATACATAGATTAAACAATTGGTAGACTAATAATGGTTTCAAGCAATCACTATCACATTCATGAGTTCACTTGTTTGATTGACCAACTGCGTAGACTTAAAGCTGCACTTTTTTAGAGGGTACAAGATAACATTTTAAATTCCTGATTGGTGACATTCAGGATTCCTGATTGTACACGCTCAGCAACGGCACAGGTCTACCAACTGATGTATGCTAGACTATGTGAAGTGTGATCTAGAGGAGAAGAAATCTGGATACATGGGCAAGGACTGATCTTCAGTTAGACTTCTGGAACTATAACAAAAATTATTAAGAGAAAGCACGGAACACGTACGGTGGTCGATCATTTCCATTACTGTGTGTATCCCTATCAAATATATACCTCTACGACAAGCAACTCAATTACCATTAGGACTCGCGATCTTTGATTCCATATGCGTAAAGAGCAAGTTCAGAAGTTCAAATTAGATTAGTTCAGAAATCAGAAGTACCAATTAGCTTCTCGCAAGTATTGAAAAATACTGAATTATTGATGTCATCTTGCTCATTCTACAAAATCATCGGCTCTGCTGACGAACTGTGAGCTACCCCAAGAAATAAGCGCCATCAGTCACGACATGCCAATCATGCTTAGTTATTTGAATGCTTTGTTCATATTTGGCTATCATGCTGATTGCACTGCCGTTTGCTAACTAGATGCAACAAAATAATATACTGTGGAGCTTTGAATTCAAACATCCGAACAAACAGTCTCTCATAAACAATCGTTCGATCGTCCAATATATTTTCACTTTCATGTTGACTCTAGACTGTCGTTAGCTACTGCCCTTGAACATTTGCCGATTTAAGAACTGTAGTCTTGAATCTTGATGTGCTCATGCATGAACGTGAGCTCTGTTTGGTCTGGTTTACTTCAAGTACGTTTCAAACGTCCAGTGGGTTCAACAGAAACATCAATAGAAAAAGACCTTCAGTCTTCTGTTGTCAACAACATGGGATTTTACAGAGTGCATGAGTTGAATTCTATTTTCTGTGAGTTGAATATGTTAAACTGTTGAAGTAGAAAGGTCTGATGTGCTATTTGAAGTGAGCAGACATTCCTTTATTTTATTTTATTTTATTTTTGAAGCAAATTGGCGGCGTGCTTTGCCTTTTTTCATTACAAAGCAAAACAGAGTAGAAAACATATGGAAGGAAAACAAGTCCCTAAAAACACAAGAGCAACAGCTTCTGCTGCCTAAGGCTACAGGAAAACAAGTCCCTAATAGAAGCAGAAAAGGAAACCAAAAGGAACAAAAAAAACTACAAGACTGCTAAGAAGAAAAAAGAGAAAGAAAAACTGGAGAGCAGCGCCTTGCGAATTCTGATTCTGCACAAAGATGGTGGCTCTCGGTATCGCCAGTAGACATTTTATTTTAAAAATCTTGTTTGTACAATCTCCTTATGTTCTTTCTGATTTTTAGTATCTCATGGTTAGTCGTCCAATCGATTGTTGGATTTTCTTTTACTTTGAATTGACAAATTGGCATCTTGTGTCATTAGTTATTTATCAAAAGGAACACCTTATGTTGTAAGATCAGCCCCCTCACAGTCGGTCTGGAGTGAGGCGGCGTAGTTTTATAAGGGACCGACTCTTTCTCTCCATTAATACAAACATACGTAGCTTTGCAGCAAAAAAAAATAAGTTGGCATCTTGTCATCAAATTATCATCATATACCAATGAAATTAAAGATATGTATGTATCAAAAAGATGAATGTGTACTCAAGGAAGCTGCACGAACATGGTTTTGCAGAAACGCTGTTGTATTTTTCTTTAGTGAATGGAAGGGATGTGGATGGCTCAATCTTCAATCAATAAATATGAAAAGGAACCCAAAAACGCCAGCTGAGAAAGCCAGAAAGGTAACCCCATGTATGATGTATCTGTCTAAATCTGAAATAATGAATATAAAAAGGACCTATCTTTATCCCTGTTTCCATTAAGCTAATGGCAGTGGCCACTTGTTTGAAAATAATGGGGCTTGAAATATCAATCTCTCTCTTGAATCAAAAATCGAGAAGCTATTCTTGGATCCGAGATGGTCATTTTTTCTCCTCCCCAAACAGATCAAGACGATGTTATTGTCATGTCTAAAGATGGCAACGGATATCCATTATCCACATGCCCGCGGATACCCGACCCGATGGATGTGGATTTGGGCAGGAGTTTATGCCCGCGGGCACGAGCACGGGCATGACATGAGACCTAGCGGGCAAATCTAACGGGCAAAAAAAAGCATTGCCCGTGTCCGCATGCCCGCTTGTCCGCTCAAGCTCCTGACATATGGGCCTTTCTATTTATTCCTTCCCTCCCAGTTCATAAGATCACCGGAGCACATAATTAAAAAAATCCAAGACCACCACCCCCAATCAATCCAGCAGGCGTTGAGCCGGTGAGACTAGCACCTTGCCGCTTCCTCTTCTGCCCCTGTGCGACGAATGTCTTGCTGGGCAGTTTTATAGTCCGTCTTATATATTGCCACGTAGAATTTTTGATGATGTGGAAGAAAGAGGGTGGTAAGAGAAAAAAATGATTGTTTCACATAGCAATCACCTCATGCGCTAAATTTAAGAGTATGAGACGATTCTTATATTATTGTATAAGTTTTAATAGTCTTTTAACTTATAAATATTCTTTTTTATATCTATAAATTAAAGGGACATATAATTAATAGGAGACAACTGAAGAGACCACCTATTGTATAAGTCGTCTTATGACCTGTATCAAGATTACGTGTCATGCATAAGACGACCTATAAGACCACACTATTGTACTTGCCCTTAAGCTATCAAGAGTGTTAAGCCATGGGTCCCGTAATTCCCACCGAGACATCTTCGATTTTTTAAGTGCTTCGGTGACTGAATTTGCTCAACCTGAGAATATTGCATTACAATTTACAAAAAAGGATGAAAATGAGCCAGACGAGTGCAGTGACGTTTACCTTACGGTGCAACATGACAATGTAGCTGTAGGTGTAGAAACGGTTGTTCAGGTTATTAATACGTTAAAGAGTTATTGAAGAAATTACTCTTAGTAGTAGACATCCTGAATTTCATCTAGTGGCTACTTTGAAAGAAGAAGACACTACCAGAAAATAGGCCTTTAGCGGCGGTTCTACAAATACTGTAGCGGCAGGCATGCACAGCCGCCGCTACGGTTCTACAGCTAAAAATGAAGCATCTGTGGTGACGGTTGGCGGCGGATCCAAACAGTTCGCCGCAACAAAAATATCAGTAGCGGCGAGTGACATATTCACCCGTCGCTACCGTTGAATCCAAAAAACAAAAAAAAAAGCCCACTGGCCCTGTCGCAGCCCGCGCCAGACCCGCCGCCCATCGTGGAGGTCCAGCGCCGCCGTAGGTGCTCGAGGCCGCCGCCCTCCCGCCGGATCTGCGACCTCCTCACGTGCTGGGCCACCCCACACCGCTCGACCCCACCGGATCTGTCGGCGGGCGGGAGAGGAAGGGAGGAGCATGCCGCCGCCAGAGTTCGCGCGCTGGGCTGCCCCGATGCCAGATCTGAAGTTGTCGCCGTCATTGCTCACCCTGGTGCCAGATCCGCTGCCGCCCTTGGCCGCCCGCCGCTCGTGCGCAATCGCCGTTGCATGGGTGCCGCCGCCTGAGCCCGCGCGCCGCCTTCCGAGCTCGCCGCTGTCGAGCTCGCGCGTAGTCGTCCGAGCTCGCGCGCTGCCGCCCCGAGAGAGAGAGATAGAGAGAGAGAGAGGGGGGGGGGGCGAGAGAGAGAGAGGGATGCGGGTAGGTGGTCGGATGAGGAGTATAAGAGAGAGAGAGGGGTGAGAGTTAGGGTTCAGATAGATATTTATTGGAGAGAGGCAGAGAGGATTTCGGATAAACGGGCCAAAAAAATGAAATGGGCTTCTATCTTTAACGGTGGGACAAGATGTAAACCGCCCTTAAAATCAATTTTTAGTTGCGGCTCATATTGTGGGCTGTTGCTAAAAATATAGCCCATTTGTAACAGCGGCCCATATTATAACTTGCCGTTAAAAATTAATTTTTAGTAGCGGTTTATATTGTGAGCCGGTACTATAAATTGGAGGGCCATTGTAGCAGCGGATCTATTCAAAATCGTCGCTATAATCTTTTTTACAACATCGCTATAAACTTTTTTGTTGTAGTGAGAAAAATAAAGAGTGAAGTGGCGCACCTTCGTTCGTTTGTAGGAAGTCTTGCAAGTTTACGTCATGGAAAACAATGGGCGACTTTGAGAAGATATTTATACCGTGGAGTAGAGACGTACATTAGCTTTATTTATCTACATTTATTTATGCCGTACTGTTCAATATAAGAGATAAAAAAGCAAGAAATGAGCTTTGGAGAGGTCCGACAGTGTTCCGATAACGAGAGAGTCCAACCATTCGGCATGAGTCGTGTGAATAAGGGCAGCGTCCAGTCACCACGCAGAACTCCAGGAGCCGTGTGCAAATCACTCGTGTCGAAGTCCGTAGGTGGTGCCGATGAAGATGAAGATCTCCGGTGCACGGCATAAGGGAAAACATCTATTAGTACCTTGGGAGATATTGACGGTGATGCTCGTACTAATATGCATTTGGATCCTAACTTTAGTCAAGTGGCTACGTTGAAAAGAAAGGTCAACTGACTCACCTTAGTTTATACAGTATGTAGTCAAGTCTTGCATGCTTCCATCATGTGTAAAAGGGTGACTTTGAGAAGATATTTCTGCTGAATTTATTATCTAAAAGCATTCAATTTCCGTGGGGTGGAGAAGCACATTGGTTGCATTTATCTATATTATCGTCATCAACTTGGCTCAATTTTCCATTTCTTTTTTCTTGATTTGTGACTTGAGTAGTCATAATTTTAAGTGATAGTGCATCTTGATTTTTCTTATTGAGCATTATGTGGTTTACTCCTTTCATTGCGCTAATGGGAAACCTGGTCCAGAATCCTCCACTGTATCTATCCACATTTCCCTAACTTTCCAGTAGTTCTAGTTGTATCACCACAGCTTCATCTTTCTAGGAGAAGCAAACTCCTTATTCGCCATAAAAAAATATACTTTTTCCTTATTCGCTATCCAAAATATGCCTTATTTGTTCTTAGTTCTAAATTTTCATCCTTTCTATGTCATTTATGTTACTTGCATAAGAAAGTATTATGATTATAGACCCTTTAAACCTCTCTTTTTCATATTTACTTCTCTCATATCCTTCTACTAACTACTGTTATGACCTTATTTCTTGATCTGATTGCACACAGTCAATCCAGTTTAATTTGAGGATTTCAGATCATATTGAGGTATGTGGGTATAGATAATTACGTCACATGTGCTCGTTGGATTCAGTAATTATCTCCAAACAAATTTGAAGTCCATGGGACCAAATCAATCTCATGCCTGATGAGCACATCAGGACTTCTGTACTTTACTTATCATAACAATTTTGCTCACCATTTGTCATCTAAAAGTATGATTACATGACAATCAGTTTTTTTTTTATTCTCTTCTTTCGTCCTCTTTTACTTTGTAAACCACTTGGCAGTGTTTGATTCATTTTGTTATCCAAAACCAGCCGAAAACACTATATATGGCACAAATAAATCAAACAAGCTTGTAATTGAACAGGAACGGCTCAAATCTCGTATATGAAATGAATGAACAGGAGGTAAAAGGACCACCTGAAAAGGCAATTCGATACATTATGTATCTGTCTCGATCAGAAAAAGGCTCATTCATGCTTCTCGCTCTTGCCAACCAGGTCATTGCGCAGGCCGCCACCTGTTTGACAAAAACGCCGTGCGCCTTTGAAATATCTTGTTTCCCTTTTCTTTTTCTTAAAAAAATGTTTTCCCTAAGTCGATCGAGTGTACACAAGTTCTTCATTATGGTGGCCGAGGTCTAGAACCTGTGCTCCAGTGTAGAGGTTCCCAGATTGCAAAGACTGAGGTAGAGAGAGGATTTTGGTGGTCATACAGATTACCAGCGTGTGTAGTTCGAAATACAGAAGTAAATTTTCGTGGTTGGGCGCTGGGATTCCACCGTGTCCCGCGTGGGCGTGGCTCGCCCGTATATAATCGGCAAAGAGTGTTATGTTCATTCCGGCATCAGCGTGCCTTCGCGTTTTATGTCCGTTTCTCATCAGCGTGCTTGCCCAACGCCCACTTGCTACAGCGACATTAACTCCGGTCGATCTTGACCAATCGGGAGAGGAGGAGAGGGTAGCTAGACCTAGATAGCTAGCGACGGGACCAGAGTAGACCCGAGGCGAGCGAGCGATCGAGCTTGACGTCTTCGGCGGCGCGCGCGTGAGTCGTGCCAACTGCTGGAACAGAACAATTGTCAAAAAAAAAAAAAACTGCTGGAACAGGACTCAATTGGGACAAGACTACAGGAGGGAGGGAGGCAGGCGTTGCGTGCCGCGCACTGTCTCCTCTGCTCGTCCTAGTCCAGTGCGAGCCGTCGCACCGTGAATGACCGAAATGCCCTCGGTATCTTTCGAGGGACCCACTGTGTGGGACCTCAGTGTGCGATGCCGTGTCGCCTGGGATTAATGGGTTGGATCGCGGCTGCGCCTTGCCGTGGGGGCGAAGGCGCACGTCGGCGTCACCGCTGACGCCACACGCTGCTCCCTTTTAACAAGAACAAAAGAGCTGATGATGCTGTACGGATAACTAACTCTGGACTGCACGCAGTGTGTACACATCTTTTTTAGCAGAAGCGCGCTGGCCAAGCTCCATCGGCTGCTTTGCCCGGAAGGGAGGGTGATGCGCTACCCTCGAGGCTGTCAAAAAGGGTGCAGGTCATTACTTTTTGCAATTAATTAAATCGTATCCTCATGTGTAGTTGTCACACACTGTACATTACAGAGCCGGAAGAAAAAAACATGATATATTATCTCTCCATCGATAGAGAAATATACATGTGCTGAGATGTTATTATAACGGTGCCTATACATACATCAGCTTCTCCTTTTAGCTTTTTTTTTTTTTTCTAAATGAAAACAGTGTTTGAATTCCATACCACGACTAGCTAGCCTCTAAATAAAGAAGTGAGACATACAAAATTAAGTCCTCCAATTTTATTTTACATGCCAGCATGCAAAATTTAGAAGGTTTAAAATGCCTCTCAACTCCAATGGGAAAAATAGTCCAAGGCACTACTTTTTTTTCTCTCCAAACTAGTGGAACCCAATTGTCAGTGACTAAACCATTCTCTTCTCCAATGATGCCTTCCTTCTTTACCCGATCTCCCGCCGCCACCATGTCGCCCCACCCCCAACTTCAACACCGCCCGGTCCCGCCATCCCCGCTTGAGCCGACGCCGTTGTGCCCTCGCCCTCGTCCGCTCCCGGAGCTGCCACGGCCGCCCTAGGCGCGCCCTCCCCTGGAGCCGGCGACCGAGCTCTTCTCATAATGGTGAGACCCGATGACTGAGGCACGACAACGCACGGGACCGAGGTCGGAGTCGGGCAGTGCAAGCCGGCGAGGCGGGGAGGGACACCATCGATGGGCACGCATCGGAGAAGAAAGAAGAAAGAAAAAACTCAGCACGGGGAGGAGCTAGCCGAAGGTTGTCGGCCATAGAGGTGCGACCTGGCCTCCTTCGTGCCCGCGTCCGTCGTTCCTGCCTATGCCCGAGCCCGCCGCCCGGCCCGACGCCACTCTCCGTCGTGCCATCCCACCGCGCATGCGCCTGCCCCGCCGCCCCGCCCTCACATCTGCACCTCGCGTTTGCTCGAGTGGAGAGAAGAGGGAGAGGAGAAAGAACAAAAAATAAGAAAAAATGAAAAATGAAAAAAAAAGTGAGATCCACGTTTGGGTGGGTGGATGGAAGACTCTTAAACCTGAAATGTTTAAGAGGAGATTTTGAAAAGCATGTAAAATAGATGTATTGATGGTAACCATATTAAAGTTGTGTTTTTTGTCTAACTCCTAAAATTTAGAATATGGCCTCTACCTAGGATCCTACTGAAGATGTTCTAATAAAGCTATCTCCAACAGTGAAGACCCAAATGCATGAATGAGTGGTTAGAGTATCGAAGGGGCAGGATCCAAAAACTGCGATCTCTAACGGGAGATCAAAAATTGAGTCATCGCCCCTTGTCAAGAGCCAAATACGGTTGGCTGGTCGGCCGGAGCTGCAACGCCTACGGAGGAGGGGGGCGGGGGGAGGGAGGGCAGCAGTGGCGGCCGGAGTGGAGCTCGGGCGGAAGGCGTGCTCGGGCCGGTGGGCGGATGCGGCGGCGACCAGTTTGGAGCTCGGATGGACGAAGCGGAGCTCCACCCGGCGGGCGGATGTGGCGGCGAGCGGAGTGGAGCTCGGACGGGCGCGGACGCGGTGGCCGGCGCAAACGGAGTGGAGTTCGGGTGGACGACGCGCTCGAGCGCGCTCGGGTAGGCGGGTGGATGCAGCGGGGGAGGGGGGAGGGAGTGAGTGCGCACATGCGATGGACGGCGCAGGCAGAGGAGCTCCGAGCGCTCGGTGTGCTCGAGCACGGGGGAGACAAAGACGATGCGACAGAGACGCAATGGATCACGAGAGGAATGGATGCATTTGTGGGTCACGGACGAGAGGTCGCCCAAAATTGATCTCCTATTTGGGTCATCCGTTGAAGGACTATTTTTCATGTTTTGCAACCTAAAATGAATATGAGTCATCATATGGATGACCCATTGGAGATAGGCTAAGAAACTAGAATTATACTATTGTTTTTTCTTTCTAACTTCAGGCATAGTATCGTAGTTTTTATCAGAAGAAACTGATTTTGGTTCTGCTAAAAAAACTGAAACTGAAATCATCAGTCGCAAGAAAAAAACTTATGTTATTGTGTAAAATGGCTTGCACCCATGTAATACCACGAATTAACAGGCAATTACTGAGACCCTTCAATGTTCTTCCGACACTAACAGAAGTTGGAGTACCTACTAGTGATACAAAAAAAAAATTGCTAAATAGAAGAGAGAGAACTACTTTATCAGGCTTTCATTGGATCCCAAACTTCCTAACAAATAACTACTTTTCTCTAATCAGACCAATATTAAAATTGACGTCCTTTCCAATCACAAACAGACAGATACAGAAAACGTTTTTTTTTCTCTACTACAGTATAGTCCAAATCGCCACATTCACGCACGCACATCTGTCCCTTAGCTTTTTATGCTTATTATGTTCCGATCGATTATCCTGTCCAGATGCATGGTGGCACCAGACAAAAGCGCATTGCAATGTTCCCATAGCCGCCTATTAGCTCCTCTGTCCAAAGCTTGATTCGTAGTACTAGAACAATCGTTGTTAGTTGTAAATTATAACTATATCGCAATCAAATTTTAATCGAGGATATATAGCGTGACATGCCACATGCATCTGTAGTACTGCTAGGGAGACTCGCCAAGACGACAAAACCACATGGGCGGCGATGCATTCTGGATGAAAAACACATTTATGTTATTGGGATAGAAGACAAGTATAAATCTTTTATTTTTTTTGAGATGAAGACAAGTATAAATCTTTTAACTCTCACGTGTTCGTACCGTGATAGGAGAAAACTGTTATGGTGGTTATGAAGAGAGAAATTCAATGATTACTTGAGCAGCTCAATCAGTGCCTACTGATGATAGAGAATCTTCTAATTAATTAGGATGAATAATGCGGACATCTAACCTTTAATATTTCCTGCTCATTTTTTTTCTGCATTCAGCCCTACGTGCATTGTTTACAACTTTCTAGATGCCTCCCATTGATCGGGACACAAGAGGACAAGTAATGCTGTTGGACATAGAACTACTGATACTAGTTTGATTGTGGAACACTTACATAAACCACAGTAAAATTCATCAGAAAAGAAAAAATATATAAAAAGATATTTTCGATTCACAATCATAAAAAACGCACTATAGCGGCGGTTGAAACTCTACTGTAGCGGCAGCCATACCAGTCCGCCACTACGCCACCGCAGCTAACCAAAACGTGTTTATAGCGGCAGACTTCCATGAAAGAAAACAAATTGTCGCTAACTAACAAATAGTAGCGACGGGTAACATCTTTACCCGTCGCTATCTTTAAAGCTAAAAAAAATAGAAAAAAACACTCCGACCCCATCGGAGCCACCATCATCGCCGCATTGCTATGGAGGAGGGAGGAGGGGACAGGAGACACCGGATCTGTCATGGAGGAGGATGGAAGAGAGGTGGCACTGGATCTGCCGTCGCTAGGCTGCCATAGGAGGGGGCAGCGCACCAGATCCGCCCCGCGCATGCCCACCGGAGAAGGAGGGGCACACCAGATCCGCCTAGCGCGCGACCGTCAGAGGAGGAGGGGCGTCGGTCGTGGGCCGCCGAAGGAGGAGGGGCATTGGGCACGGGCTGCCAAAGGCAGAGGGGCGTCGGGCGCACGCCGACCTGAGAGAGGTAGAGGCGGGGGGGGGGGGGGGGGATGAGGAAGGGAGGGAGATGGAGGAGAGGAAGCAGGAGCGACGGGGAAGGGAGGGAGGCAATGGCGGGCGGCGCGCGGGGTAGAGAGATGGGGGCGTGCTGGAGGGAAGGGTTAGGGTTCTATTTATAGGAAAGGGTATAACTGGGTTTTGGGCTGTCTTTGTAGCAGCTGATTGATGTGGACCGCTACTAATTGAAAAGTAGCGGCGGACGGTTAATTGGGCCGTTGCTAAGATGGAGAATAGCGGCGAACGGTTAAGTGGACCGCCGCTAAAATTCATTTGTTGATTGTAACGGTGGTTTTTCGTTGGGTCGCCGCTACGATGATTTAGATTACGTCATTATTAAGCCTTTTTGTGATAGTGATTACGCTACGGTGATGAACTGATCACACGCGACTACAGATTAATCCACTGAGGCGTCACGTGTGACAAAAATATGCGACAAAACGAGCCGCAGTTAGGCCAGTTAGTGGCCGATCCACCAAAGACCAGAGAATGAAAAAAGAACTAAACGATACCTAATTCAAGTGAAAAGAAAAATTGACTAGTTGACTCTGCTCATTAGTGACGACAGACTCAATGCATGCTGGCTGTTTGCATGTGTATAATCCCAATATTTATTCGGTCCATATATACCAAAGAGGCCTGAAAGCAAAGAAATATTTTTTTTACAGTAGAATGTGCTTGACCTTCTCAGATAGATGTACTTTTTATCATTCCAATAAGCAGACTATGTCAAGTGACCCGAAAGAATAAAGTATTGAAAGCTAAAAGATATAGCCCATATTCAAAATTAAACATGGGCTATATTTAGTTAAAAATTGAACATGTATCATCAGCATACTCGTCATTCTTAAATTGATGTCATCAGGACAACAAATTCAGTTCAAACTTCAATTACAATTATAGACCTAACAACAAGAATTTAAGAATGAAGAGAGTGGACAACTGATTTTATTGAGCATATGACAGTCTAATTTCCAATGGCATACTTGAAATTTATTGAACCTTATAGTCGGCCCAACAAGCTATCATATTATTACAGTGACAAAGAGTTGGGCATGATGACATCATCGAGCTGTGTGGCTCGGTTATATTGCTCCTACTTTGAAACACTTGGAATGAAGTGAAGTAACCAATTGTCAGTGAAAAAGTTTTTGAAAGCTGCTTCTAGTAAAACAAAACCATCTGCAAGTCAATAAAATGAAGAATAAACATATTAAAGTGAGACACAAGTCATTAATACGAGACACTCCAAACTTCTCCTAACTACAGTAGTAGTAGTTGATCCGATACTACAGCAGTAGTATCTGGACATGCCAAAACCAGAAAATGCGAATGGAAAAGAAAAGCCCAGTTTTGTCCACACCCCCTACGCGCTGGGACCCCATCCGTTTAATCTTCTATCGATCCATTGGAGTTTCTAGTAGGACGACCACCCTAGCCGTGGCGACACGCCACGCGACTCTCTCACCTCCCGCTCCGGCCCCACACGGCGTCTCCTTCCCGGAAAGCCCCCTCCTCCCTCGTCGCCCCGGGACTCGCCGCCTTCGCTGACGGGTCAAACCGCACGAGCTTTGACCCACACCCCATGCGTCAAGGGCCTCCGCTTCGTCGAAGCACCCCCAGTTCCACCACGTTCACATTGAGCCTCCACACCGACTGACGTATGGGCCTGAACGCTTGCGACCCCACACGACAGCGACCCGACAATTTAATATTCAGCCCCGGCCGCAGGGATGCCGGCGCTTTACCCCGCCACTACCTGCCGCTACTTAAGCGGCGCCGAGCCACCGAGCAACCACTCCCGTCCGCCTCCCCTCTCTTTTCTCCTAGCAGCGCAGCGCACCTCTACTAACTCTCCTTTCCTCAAATCCTCATCAGCTCGCCTCCTGTGTGCTCAGCTTTCAGCTATGGCGTCGACGACCGGGAGCCTGGAACACGGCGGCGGGTTCACGTTCACGCCGCCGCCCTTCATCACGTCCTTCACGGACCTGCTCTCCGGCGCGGGGGACATGCTCGCCGGCGAGTCGCCGCGAGGCCTGTTCCCGCGCGCGGGGGGCAACGGCGGCGTGCCCAAGTTCAAGTCGGCGCAGCCGCCTAGCCTGCCCATCTCGCCGGCCTGGTCGCCGTCGTCCTACTTCGCGATCCCCGCCGGGCTCAGCCCCGCCGAGCTGCTGGACTCGCCCGTGCTCCTCACCTCGGCGTCCAACATCCTCGCGTCGCCCACCACCGGCGCCATCCCCGCGCAGAGGTTCGACTGGAAGCAGGCCGCCGACATGATCGCCGCTTCCAACTCCAACCAGCAGCAGCGGGAGAGCAACCAGGCGGCGGGGTTCTCGTCGGACTTCTCCTTCCACTCTGACGCCGTGCCCGCGCAGCAGACCACTTCCTTCCCTTCCTTCACCAAGGTACTAATACTTACTAATTCTTCTCAAGAAATTAATTACAAATTAAATCAATTGTTCATATATGATTAGTAAGCAGTAGCTCAAGAATGAAGCTAAAGAAATCGAGAAGTAGTAGCTGACGGTGAGATATCCGCGTTTGATTATGCAGGAGGAGCCAGAGCAGCAAGTGGAAGCCACCAAGAGCAACAACATGGCGGCCTCGAGCAACAAGAGCAACGGTGCTCTAAACAACAGCAGCAGCAACAACAACAAGCTTGAGGACGGGTACAACTGGCGCAAGTACGGGCAGAAGCAGGTGAAGGGCAGCGAGAACCCGCGCAGCTACTACAAGTGCACCTACCACAGCTGCTCCATGAAGAAGAAGGTGGAGCGGTCCCTGGCGGACGGCCGCGTCACGCAGATCGTGTACAAGGGCGCGCACAACCACCCCAAGCCGCTCTCCACGCGCCGCAACTCCTCCTCCTCCAACGCCGCGACCGAGGACCACCAGCAGCAGCAGCAGCAGCAGATGAGTGAGCACTCCGCCGGCGCCACGCCCGAGAACTCCTCCGTCACGTTCGGCGACGACGACGGCGCGTCGCAGCGGAGCGACGGCGACGAGCCTGACGCCAAGCGCTGGTAAGCAAGCACTATATAGTACTCTCAATCATAGATATATACATACATACATATATATAATTCTCGTGCGTGGTAATTGGAATTTGGACTGAGTTGATGATTGATTTTCAGGAAGGAGGAGAACGGTGACAACGAAGGCAGCAGCTCTGCCGGCGCCGGCAACAAGCCGGTGCGGGAGCCGAGGCTCGTGGTGCAGACGCTGAGCGACATCGACATCCTGGACGACGGGTTCCGGTGGAGGAAGTACGGGCAGAAGGTGGTGAAGGGCAACCCAAACCCGCGGAGCTACTACAAGTGCACAACGCCGGGATGCCCCGTCCGCAAGCACGTCGAGCGCGCCTCCCACGACAACCGCGCCGTCATCACCACGTACGAGGGAAAGCACAACCACGACGTCCCCGTCGGCCGCGGCGCCGCCGCACGCGCGCCCGCCGCTCCTAATATGGCGGCACCCGCGCCGGCGACGGGAGGCCACCACCAGCCATACACCCTCCAGATGCTCAATTCCAACAGCTATAATGGCGGATACGGCGGCGGCGCGTTCCAGCACCAGCAGCAGCGGGTGGTCACCAAGGACGAGCCGCGGGACGACCTGTTCGTCGACTCGCTCCTCTGCTAGTGCTAAGGCACCACCCCACGCGAATTCAGCGATTCGTGTTCATCCACCCCTGATCTCGATCTGCAAGCTAGGCGGCCTTGTACGTACGTACTATACGGTCTGTCTTCTTGTTGCATACACACGCATATACATACGCACGCAGTAGGTGTTTATTAATTACTAGCTTCTTGTTCATTAGTAATAGGAAGGAGATTATTTGTTGATTCGTTGCGCCGACAGGGAGACAACGCACAGGGCCAATGGTGCAGCTTCGTTTGCGCATACGGTCCTGTGTACAGTACTACTTTTGTAGCTAACAGAAAGCTGAGTCCATGTATAATGAGACTGCAAAGTCAATAAGACTACTGGAAGTTATTACATTTTGCATTACATCCCTCGTGCCCTGGAAATGTGAATTGCTCCGCAGGAGCGCACACCGGTAGTATGTTGTTACATGTAGTACATGAACAGCAACTTTGCGCTGTTCTTTCGCATTTCCTGCTTATAATTTAATCAGTTTTTAGAAACTCATGTTGGTGTTTCTCGGTGACATGTGTCGCAATCGCATTTACTCCACGCGTGGGGTCCGACGAGCTAGCTGTGCTCGTTTTCCGGGCAGCTGCTGCTTATCCTTATCGCATTGCACATTCGTTGCACTTGGTCGCACGTGCCTCAAACTGCCACATCGAGGCGACGTGCACAGCGCGCCTTCGCTCGTTTGCACAATATAATGCGTCGTCCAGACGCCGACGGAATGGAAACGATGGTGTGAGCACGTTTTATTCCGCCAACTAATTTGCTCCCCTACCTCCAATCCACTAATCTGTTGTCTTATCACCACTTGGTAGAATAAAGCTAAGCGGGGCACTGTAGGCACAACAAGGGTTGTTAATGTTAAGTACAAATCAATTTACATGTGGACGCTTGTGGGGTGGGGGTAGCTTCAAGTGGGAACACGTGAGGATTAGTTTACACACGCTTGCTGGACCATGGATTTGGAATAAAAGATACTCTAGCTACACGATCGTTGGAGGTTTTAGCCGGTGCTGGGCCAGAGCTAACTTGCCGACCTAGCGCGCTTCTTAGCTGGCCACCGTACAAAAAGACAAGCACATCGCATTACAATCGGCATCCTCGAGTTCCCACTTGTTCCAAGGTAAATATCTCACCGGAAAATGAAGCAAGAAACCGCGGCGATGATGTTACAGCTACTCCTATATAATATAAGCAGCCTAACTGCTCTAATAATTACTTATCATTATGTTCTAATAATTTATCAATTGGTCGTTCATGTTCGCCCATCGATCATCGAGAATAAACTCCTGACGTCACGGATGAACAACGACAAGCTGACCAGCTGCTCACCGGCTGAATACGTTATCTTGCCGCCAGCATAAAAAAAACTGGTACGATAGTTGGGGTCAGTGAGATCCTCCATCACCAAGATCTGCCCGTTGCTTCGGCTTCAAGCTAGACTCGCGGCCGGTCAATGCGTCGTTCTTTATTCCTTCTTCGCTAATTTCGTTTTCCTTTCTCTAATAACCCTGTAAGCGTATCAGAAGCTTCTAATTTTCCTAGCGGTCAAAAAGACATGATATTTATAGTAACAGTGTGGCAGTTCGTTAGTAAGCCAGCCTTTCTAGAAGATGGGACCGGCCGAAGAGCGAGTCAATGTTCCCCGCGAAACGTGACAAAGCCTATCCAGGCACGGCGTTGCGATTTGCCCGTTTCCATGGCAAGAAAACGTGCCTCAGGGGGGCACCGTGCACGCACACGTTCCATGGCAAGATATGCGTTACTGCGCATGCACCCGTCATTTTGCTGCAATATAATAACTTTTCTGGCGCTTCATTATGTGGTTCTGGAATCGTACCAGAAAAGTTTTTGGATGCAAATGTTCCTCCTCGAGGAGCGCGCGGCCCATGGATCGAATGCATGCATGGCCCACATCAATTTAACGATAACAGCTACAGTATATGCCTGGTATAAGGACCAAGTGAGATATATATATATATATATATATATATATATATATATATATAAATCTCTAATCACACGGTATATTCTTTTATAAAAAAACATCAGAACACACTTTTTGTTTTATATACTTATTACACTAGACATTTGACCGTGCATTGCTACAGAAACTAATACAATTGTTGATAGGAGATACGAATCAAATGAAATGGTATATGATAGCACCATATGAATACTTTCTACGTCACAGAGAGGGTTAATGTCTATCTTTGTTTTAGGAGAAATCATGAAAAACTATACTTCATGTAAATAACATCGGGAATTTGGTAATTCATTTTCCGAAACATATACGAGCATACAGTTACCTCATTCAGCAAAGCACACACAAATCGACCCTTTACCGTGTTTGCTAAACCAGCCACTATTTGACTAATTCCATGTTGGACTATTATTTTGGATTATTTGCTAAATCAGCAAAGCACACACACATACTCGGATATCCGACCCCGACTCGGACACGCTCCTCTCGTCCCCTGACCATATAAATAAAAGCACCCCGCCCATGCCTCGCATGCGCCTGCAAAAACGAAAACGTGAGAGTCTACCAAACCCGGCTTCCCGCACGAACCTCAATCGATGGAGACGTCGACGACCAGCCACGGAAGAAACACCTTCATGGCCTGCCTCGTTCGAGACATCGTCAGCCACTACGCTTCCATAGATTCCGACGACGGCGATCACCACGGCGACGTGGGCTCGGCCGGCACGGCTGCGGACAATGACTACGCCGCCGACGGAGCGGACGAGGACGACCCCACTGTGGCGGCGGCGCTGCAAATGGCCGAGCCGCCGTCCTCCAGCGACGACGACTGCTGCGCGATCTGCCTCCACCATCACGACAGTGAGGAGGAGGAGGAGGAGGAGGAGGAGGAGGAGGAGATGGCCGCGTGGAAGGCCATCGCGGCGTGCGGGCACCGGTTCCACGGCGCGTGCGTGGAGAGGTGGCTCAGGGTGAAGCTGACCTGCCCCGTGTGCCGGCGTCCTGCCGCGGTCGCCACGGTCGAGGAGATTCTGGAGATCTACGGCGATTATTCTGACAGCTTCGAGACCACTCTGCGTCATGTTATGGCTGGGAATTCGGGGACGCCGGTTGCTACATGATGAAGAAAACGAGCCCCCGACCACCCTCGCCGCCAATCGTATCTCATGTTCGCCGCGTTCTTCCACAACTGCGTGCTACGAGCGGGCCACGAGGGGTGAGCTCCAATTCGACGGTGGCGCGGGAGGCGGACCACGTCGGGTGACCTCTGAGGCAACTGCGCCTCACTTTGGGTGGCATGTTCAGGTGCACTTGCACCACTGCCGATATGCATCTTCATCGTTGAACTTGTAGAGCAGTGCTATACAACGGAACAAAACAACGCAATCAATCTAAAAACAACCTAATCATTTACATAAAAAAAAATTGAACGAACAGAGTGGGAAAATTAATAATACGTTCTACTCATTTTGAGATTAAAAAAAATAAGTGGAAAAACAACGTTTTCATCCGCTACAGTGTGTTACAGGAAGAGCAAAAAAAAAAAAAAAGGTTACTGTTTCACCAATAAATTTACCTTGAGTCAACTCCGGAGTTCATTTGCGCCATACGGATCCACGCGGACTGGGCCATTTCGTAGAAAACGAACGAGGCCTAACGGTAGAGTTTCACAAAATTTTCAACTTGTGTCAATATGTAGGTATAGAAATATCATGAGCATGTGCATGACTGAAGATATGTAAAGCTAAATTTTAAGGTACAAATATTGAAGAAACATGTTTTACAAAGTAAATAAACAAGCCAAGTAAATATTGTAAGGTATAAATATCCTTACAAAAGAATATGATTGTATGGACCCACTTGGTGAAATACCAAGCATAAATAAGGTGTGACTACTATCATGTTGTATCAGATATATTATATTAATACATAAAGTGGTGAATTCCTTTTTTTTTTGTCATCCAATGTTCCTCATATTTCTTAGTAGCTTGGATTGTTTGCCCTCAATGCTCTAGCTTAGTGATCCAAATGCTTGAATGCTCAATCCTCATCATTGTTCGATATTGAACACTGTGTACATGAGCTCCATGGTCTACATGGTGGCCTGCATAACGAAATGCATGTAAAATTAATATCAAACATATGTTACTTGGTGTTGTACTAGAAACTGTAGCTAGGTATTCTTGGCGTATCAATCATCATAGAAATCATATCACACGACTTTATAGTCATTTATATATTTTTATTGTAAGGCACAAGTTATTGATAAATATTAAGTACTGTTTCGTTTCCTGAATCGGGTTGAATTGAGACCAGTTACAAAGGCGGACCTGTTTGGCATCCCACCAAATTGAATAATACATTTAGACCCCTTTCTAGCCCAAGCCTTTACCCTTTCCGAACCTGAAGCCCTGAAATTCTTGGAATCTTTCCTCTGTCTTGCCAACCCATTTGTCCCTCACTCCATGACTCCATCATGCTGCTGCCATTTTAGCAGGTCCTGAGTCATTGCCTTCGTAGGAGGGGAGCTTCGCGAGGCCGTGCTACAACCTCAGCTCCATCGATCGCGTCGCTGACACACAGGAGGAAGCCTCGCGTTGCCATCATCCTTGACCTGCATCGCGGGCTTCCTGCATCGCCTTCGCAAGCTAGACTGTCCCACCACTCTCACCCCATCTTCCTTGAGCCTGCAGCGTCCTCACTCTTCCCCCACCGTCCTCAATGAGGGGTTTGGTGAAGAATGACGTCTTAGGTATCTTCGCCTCCCTACTCTCTTCACCCTTTCAATTCTTGGTATGTTTGCCCATGTGTTCTGCTTGGTTCATGTTGTGCTCATTTTATTACATGGAACAACCTAGTAGCATCCAAACCAGTTGAGTTTACATAAGCCTACAACTCCTTAAACAATAGGAAACCTAATCCAATTTTGTCATTTATGCCATGTGAAAATATATTATTCTCTACACCTATGAAAATATGAAGTATATGTTTAAGTTTTCAGTCTCGATCCTTGCTCTAATTTTTCTTGAAAAAGTACATAAAGTTATCCAACTTTGTGATCTATAAAATTCAATAGGTTATCCAAACAAAATCATATAATTCTTGGAAGTTGTGTGATACCTCTGTCATTTTAGTCTAAAAGAGAAGATAGATAATGGTTCAAATTTTAGTTTGAACTGAAATCATGACCTCTCTATATCATTCATTCCTAGATCAAGAGAAGGAGGTCAATCGATATGCTTGCTTCGAAGCATGCAGAACATAATTGGAGCATCTTCATTTTTTAATAATTGTCATTCTCATTGCGAATGGTTATTCAACTTAGTAGTTGAGGTGGATTAGTAGCAACTCCAAGGTCCCAGGTTTGACTCTTAGTGGGAGTTTTCTCTATCTACATGAGAAGATCTCCTTCTTAGTAAAATATGCCCGTGAGAGTAGATAGAGTAAAAATACATGAATAGTTATCGTACTTGTTCATTTGTTTCAATATGATGACCAAATTGAAACAGTTAGACAAGTACTTGTGAAATACTAGAACTAGTAGTGAGTTGAGATTGCATTCATTTCACTTCGTTTCCAATCTTACAACAAGAGTCCAGTAACAAAATATTGATCTTCTCTAGTCATTACAAATCTGAGGGACATAAAAGGGCATCAGTTTACCAGGGTGAAACGAAAAGCAAATGTCACACTGCATGTTATCGCATCATTTTTTACAGGAACGTATAACGCAGTGGATCAACCATGGATCCTTGAGCTGAACTGAAATGATGTAAGATTGAGGAATGATAGGAAAATAGGAGACTTATTTTGGGTCATTTTTTCAACTTCCGCCAAGATGGCAGTTGCGTCAGTGCCAGCCCTTCAGCGTATGTAAGGTTCATGACCATTGTGGATCCCCAAAGGTGTCAATGTTTTGGTGACGAATGACAAGCATGAAATATGACTAATGTCTACATAAGTGTTATAACATATAGGAGCTCTTATCTACTATATGATGATTGCTGATGATTTCCTTAACTGTTTATGACAATGACCACAAACATGGAGGCTTGATGATCTTCATGGAGTCCAAGGGTTGATGGAGATGGATCAAGGATAAGGACAAGTTAGGCTCAAGTGTTTGGAACACTTTGCTAGTTGTTAGGGCTTAAGTCCGTCGGTAAAACCGGACTATCAAGGGGGTCTAGGTCATATCTCTTGAGACACGCTAGTCTGTGATGTGCATGTGTGCTTAGTGAAATCACAAGGTACTAGGTGACAGTGGAGAAGCCAAGGGACTGTTGGATGAAACCAAGAAATGAAGTCAAGAGGAGACGTGGAGTTTTAACTTCTGGAGATGGAGACTAGACAGTACGGTCTACATGAAGAGGATTTCTAGAAATGGTTCAAGTCTACGAGGAATCTGTTTGGCAGAGGAATCATAGAGATCGGACAATCCTATGTGTAGACCGAATAGTCTGGTCTACATGAGATGATTCAGAACACAGAGGAAGCAAGTTTGCAATGACTCTGTTTGGAGAAGGAGCAGAAGAGACTGGACAGTACAGTCCGTGCAGGAAACAGCCAGAGGCAAGGAGCAAAGATGAAGACCGGACATTATGGTCTGGAGAGAGACCAAACTGTATGGTCTGTACGTCCAGAGATCGGTTTCGTGGAGCAACGACTAGTAGGTGGTTGAAAGCCTATATAAATTCATTGACGGGGTCTTGGAGACCTCTCTTGGCCATTTGGATTGCTGGATGCATCAGTAGAGAGCCAAGAGGAGATGAAGAGAGCACTAAGAGGAGATTTGCATGTCATGAGAGTCCTAAAGAGAGTAACTTGAGCATCCATACATACCTAAGGCTAGGATGTTCTTAAGAGTGTGTCCTAGGCTGTTACTCTTGGTCTATGATGGGACCTGGACTGGTTAGGCTTTGGTGATGAGCCTATCGTGATCAGTTGTGAAGGCTCGGTTGCCCATGTCATCGGCCTGAGGTACGGTTCCTCTCTTGCGGTTGGTGTGATGATGGGCTCTGGGCTAACGCCTCATCCAGCAATATGTCGGTGTCGATGATGGTGACACCTTATGTGTTGTTCTCTCCTTGGAGATGTCATCATGGATCTCCTAACACCAATGACTTCAGCTGAAAACATATGCAACAATGATGACCCATCGTCTTTTCACAGATGTACAATATAGTGACCTTTGTCTTGACCTTACAATTGGTTTCGGTTGTGTTCTGATTTGTGTTGTTATTGGTACCCCTGCTTCGTCATCGCTCTTCTTGTTGGTGTTTTCATCTAATCTTATGCCATGTGGTGAAGTTCACAAATGCCAACCCTCCATCCTAATAGGATTCCTCCCTCTAAGGGCATCAGAGGGTGGTAGGTGGCGCCTGGATGGTGTAAAAAGTGGCATCATTAGCTTTAAGGGAGGTCACTTGCACATTCCCTATCCACTCCTAGTCACTGTGTTGTTGGACGACCCTCCAACATGGGAGGGTGAAAGCGGGACGACATAGTTACAAAAGATGGTGGATAACGTTAAAGGTTTAGGTGAAGCTGGCAAGCATGTTCTTGGTGATAGTGCATTTCAGTGATTGGCCGACTCTTTCAGCATGTGTTGAGTCTCCCTTCACTAGAAGCTAACCATTTGGACTTGTGCGGTGAATATCTCCTACGTACATCGGCAGTCAGAATCTCTAGGTCTTCTTGTTTTTATCTTGATTGGAGGTATATACTATGCGACACATGTACCCTTGATATCTCATCACTCGAATAAATTGTCGAGTGGGCCAGGGTCCATTAACGAAGCTATAGAGGTAAAAGCCCATGAAGATTACTACTCGGATCATAGCTTGGAGTAGACGGTAAGATAGTATTAGTGATATAAGCTATAGATAGAAAGTATTGTAACCGACTAGGAGATTTACAATGTAAACCCTACCCTTCGGATGTATAAGGAGGGAAGGGGTCTTCCGAAGGATCATCAGAACTTGCCTCGGGAAACCCTAATCCTAGTGCGAGACATCATCAATACAATACACCGAACCCGACATAGGGTTGTTATCCTCACGGCGGCCCAAACCTGTATAAACCTTGTGTCATGTGTCCATTGACTTCTAGAGCTCATACGCATACTAGAATTACTTTCGAGAATATAGCTCGACATATACTGTAACGTCCTATGGTCCACACCCGGTTAGACCCGACTCGCATTTTAAGTAGACCTTACACACCCACCAACCTATTTACGCTTTTGGTCTCCCTTCACATAAAATAGCTAACCTAAGGTTGTTGGTGGTGGATAATCTAGACTTTTATGTTGGTCCTTCACCCACTAGACTAGCAAGGTTGTACTAAATTCTTATCCTCCTTACGCACACAAGTGCTTGTGGGCTACTATGGGGCTAATCTCAATGGGTTGGGATGTGGTAGACCTCTCAACGGACCGACGTCCTTATCAAAACATAGACATAACATACTCATACTGGACAAGCTATCAAGAATGTTCCCCTCTTGGACATGTTCGTGTCCAGTGCCGGCTCATATGTTATGTCGTGTTCCACGCATGGGTCTACTGTAACAGAACTGCCTTACCATAAAGACGATTCTATTCCAGGATCTTTCTCGGATGGCGACACGCGTTATGACGCCCAATAGTATAACACATGCTAGAATAATATAGTTGTAAAAAGAACATAGATAGAGTATGCAGTTTTACATAAATATGAATTTAATTTACAAATCAGAATTTAAAAGTGTGGAAGCGGAATAGTTCAACAATAGAGGAAGTAGTTCAACGAACAACCTTAACATACAATCGCCCTCTCATGACGATACAAGAAGCAAACCCGGTCTTGATAAATATCAAGCCCACGACACTGTACTGGCAAGCAACAAGGTACACCTTCTACGGACTGTAAGGTTCCCACTTGACGTTCTAGAAGTCAGGAAAATGTTCACCCTGATTATCTGAAAAATCACAAAGAGCTACGCCCTGAGCAACTAATACTCAGCAAGACTGACTAGTCAAAATGGCCAACTACAGCTGACTCCGAGACATGCACAAGCCAAGGGTAGGATTTATGTTGCCAAAAAGCGAGCCTAAAAGTAAATTGTTATTTTTTCAAGTTTTAGCATCAAGTTAAGTTGTTATGTGAAATAATAAATTTAATTTGCACTATAACTATAACAATCATGGTTGCAATATAAACATTAATAATTCCAAATAGCAGTATTGAATCCATTCATCATATTAATAGCTTCACGTTCCGGAGCAGTGATCAAGTGATACTCGTTACTGTGAGGGGCAGCGACTCGAATCGATTTACATCCTGTAGGAGAAACCTGTTTGTACGATCCATCCGCGTTTCATGGAAGCCGCATGGAGTAACTTTTTGCTTACGGTACAACAAGATCTTCCGGGCCTGGCTTCCTCGAGAAGGGTCCCCCAATACAATGCGTCCTGTACCGCCATCCGTGGGTGGATTGCTCCCTCCCCTCAATCCTAGTTCCACCAAACAAGGGAGTAGGGTATCTTCCGACCAAGTAGTAGTCATAGCTACGTCAGTTTACTGGTCCCATAACTCCAGCATGCAAACAGTACGTTCAAACTTGATCCCATAGAACCGGACACGTGGCAGAGCCTTAAGTGACTCGGGCATGGCTACCTCATTGAATACAAACTGTCATTCTTTTTCCACCTAGTTGCCTATCCGGTCTTTATTTGTTATCCCCTTCCAACTTTTCTTCATCTCACATCATTCCCAAGTGATAATATTTCCTGATCTACGAGCGGTCTCCATATCACTCGACAAATTTTCGTCCTAAGTTAAGCAGAGCTACTACCACCCTGAGGCTATCATCGGATAAAAGGGACCTATTATAATACTAGGTTTTTAAACAACTCCTATAAATTTAATGCACAAACAAGCCTACATCACACTAACTAGTGATAAAATAAAAAGGTTAAAACTTAGTGGAATCTACCAGGACTTGCCTTGAGCCTGCTCCTGGTTAGCGGGATCACCTCCTTGCCCTTCTAGCTCCTGCTCCGTTCCCACCTCCACATGGTTCACCTCGGTATCTATGATACAAATGATGATGACGTGCATCAAAGATGATTCATGAAACTTTTCTAACAAAAAATTAGTGTGCTATTATGATGTACAAAATAGAAGGTTTAGTTTGTATATTAGTTATTGCTTATTTGCGTATTTGCTTTATTAACTTTATTTTATTAACTGTTATGTATTCACTAAAGTACACATGTGTTGATTCGAATAATGCAAGTATATATAAAACATGGTCAACGGATAAGTGTAGCTAACTAATACTCCATTGCGTAGGGACGTTGCTAAAAATGAAATTCATGCATGTGAAAATATGGCTAAATGAATGACTATATAGTTAAGTGTAATATTAAATATAAAAGATATGAATAATTCATTTATCATGGTTTGGAAGAAATATGCCTATGAACAATTTACAATAGATAGCGCACATCAGGGATGATGTTTGAGCCAAGTGGCATTGACATGCAATGAGCCATTTATTTTTAATATTTAATTTAGTTTCAAAGATAAATAATTAATACTGGTCAAAATATACATAATTGACTCATGAGATTATACAGGGTGGTCAGTGGTGGTGAAAGTGACCTACACCTCAATTTTTATGGATTTATCAATTACACATACCAAGATATGAATTCATTTGCATTTCATCTAAATATTTTAAATCTGGTAAACATATTACCATGCATGAGTATTCGGCATTTTTACAAAATATTACAATTTCAGGAAAGCCTAAGAAAATTTAGTTTGCAATTTTCCCCCATTTATTCTACTTCCTATGCATTTTTCTAGCAAAACAGATATTCTAGTAATTAACTAATCGCAACAAAGGGGGTCTTTGGGCCTAACCAATCGGATCCAGGCCACAGAGCTGACTACAGTGCCCAGGACACAGCAGATCTAGGCAATGAAAAACACCAGGTCGGACCAGGTCATGGCCATGGCGGCCAGGACGCCCGTCCAACGGGAACGCACGCGGGGGTGCACCTCCGTCGGATTCCTTTGCCCGAGAAAGGCATGCACAGGCTCACCGAGAGAAGCCGCGCTCGGCAGGGAGTGCTGCAGTGGCTCGGCAGCGAGAGGGAACCGGGGTGAGGGTGGAGGAGCGGTTGTGGTCTGAAACCGGGGGCGCTGCGTCGGTTTTGGAGTACGGTTTCGGAACAGGTGGGCGAGCGGCGACCCGGCGGCATCCACGCGGCGAGATGCCGCCCATGGCAGCTAATCGAGGAAGATGGAGACCAGGATGCGTGGCTGATGGGTGGGACTCACGACCATTTTCTTTTTCTTAAATTTTTCAGAAATGAGGTCTCTGTTTATTATCATATGTATTAACCCAGAGTTGAGATTGCAAAAAAAAAATATGAGTGTGTTTATCATGAGGTGCTCGTAATTTATAAAATGGATATGTTCAACAAGTTGCGTTTGAATTTAAATGAGAATTTTTCAAACATGCTATGGTTTTAAATCTTTAGATATTTATTTAGGGCTCTTAAACTTAGAAGAAAAATCTGCGATTTTTTTTAAAATTACGATTTATCACTCCCTCCAACATATATTTTTCGTGACACAAGGTTATGTTGCAAATTGTTGACTTTTAATTCAAATGATGCTCCAATTTGATTAAATTTCATTCAAAATTGGTTCAAATGAGTTCAAACTTTATGAATGGGTTCATAGTTGGTTCTAAAATAACTCCTATAATCTTCAAGCTCTGTTTGACACCCTGGGTGTCACATCTATATGCATCATGCATTATATGTCCGGACCTTCTGGCACTCACTCGCGTTGTGTTCGTGAGGTTTGG
The DNA here is from genome assembly GCA_030378355.1 of Eleusine indica. Lineage (NCBI taxonomy): Eukaryota > Viridiplantae > Streptophyta > Magnoliopsida > Poales > Poaceae > Eleusine > Eleusine indica. The sequence continues at coordinate 58,271,177 of CM059494.1, forward strand.
CTCTAATACCACTTATAACATCCTAGGGTCCACACTCGGCTAGGCCCGACTTTCATTTTGAGTGGACCTCATACACCCACCAACCTATTTACGTTTTCGTCCTCGCTTCGTGTAAAAGGGCTAATACAAGATTGGTGATGGTGGACAATCTAAGTTTATATGTTGGTCCTCCTCACACTAGACTAGTAATGTTGTACTAAATTCTCACCCCCTCATGCACATAAGTGCTTATGGAGCACTATAGGCCTAATCTCAATGGACTGTAATGTTACATATATCTTTTGTTTTCTTGATTTTATTGCCACACGATGATGCCAATTGTAAAGTTACTTCATTTAATTGAAATGAGTAAATTTAGGTGGGCAACTTCTACCGTAGTTTTCCTAAAAAAAATGCTTACAAAAGAATATGGTTAGATGCTTTCCACTTGGCGGAACACCTAAATCTTTAATAAAGTGTGGTTATTACCATATTGTATCAATTGTATGAATAAATAAAATGGTGAACTCTTTTTTTTTTGTCATCCAAGGTGTCTCATGTTTCTTAGTAGCTTGGATCGTATGCCCACAATGCTAGTGATTCAATTGCAAGAAAGATCAATGTTAATGCTCAGCATTGTTTGATGCTCAACACTGACCATGAGATCCATGGTCTACACAGTGACCTAAATCATGAAATGTTAATAAAAAATATAAAAAATTGGTTGCTTCGTGGTGTATAAAAAATGTAGGTGTCCTTGATGTTGTCAATCATGATAGAAGTCATATCACTACTTTTATAAACATTTATTTATTATAAGCTATGAGTTATTGATAAATATTGTAGAAATTTAATATTTCACACACACACACACTTAAGTGCACAAGAGAACCATATATTTGATTAATTCATTTTATTCTAGAATAAATAGATTACAAAGATTTATCTAGCTTTGTGAGCACTATTAATTACATATATAATGTATAACAACTCCAACTCAGTCGTGCGTAGTGGTACTGCCTTCTTATAAATTGTTGTTATGCAATATGTAGTGCGGGTGAAATGTGTATGATTAAGGTGGATTTTCTATTACCAAAACTAAATTATTAACAGCGTCATTTGAGATCAATGGAATACAAGCTCTTATCAACAATTGTCAGAAATCACTACACTCACTTAAACTCTTGAGAACACAAGACCGGAGTGTTTGGTGCTTCAATGAACTCACGATATTTCTGGTGTTTTTCCTTTGTTTATACCCGATATTACATGACTTTTTTTATGGCAATTGAGGCATACAATCAGTCCATGACTCCATGCTCTAAGATCTTAAAGACTTAACAACTGATTAGAAAATCTTCTATGGGTGTATATGTTCAGAATATTCTATGTATCTTTTTTTAAAAAAATGAATTTAATGCATCCGATATAACAAGAACGACATTAGGTACCAGCAAAAAATTTTGAACCCAAACACACTTTGGGTAGGCTACATACTTTTTGTCATTATTTTACACAACCCAACATTGGAAGCGGAACATTGTAGTAAAATCTGACCCAGCCCAATGGGCTTCCCTATAAAACAAGTCTTAGGTTCATTTACGTCGATGGTCGATTCGTCCATTCAGCCGTCTAATTGTTCCGTTAGATTTTTATCACGTGCAACAAAACAAACAGTCTGGAGAAAACATAAACCCTTCTTATCAAACATTTATCTCTATTTCTTGGTTACGTAATGAATTTTATTTCTACACTTCAATCCAGACTCGGGAACCTCAACATCCAAAGTCCACCGATGAAAGTTTAGAGTGATGATGACCTATGTGCATCCAGCACAATTGGGACCAATGTATCCTAGCATCAAACACCACAGCTACAAGCAAGTTCAGATCCGATACACCAATGTAGCTTCGCCCATGTTCTGGATCCACCAGGGAGAAAACGAAAGTGGTTAGTAACCCATATTCACCTCTTAGTCACCACCAAAACCAAGTCCATGTCCCGTTTTCTGTCTTACGAGGCGAACCCGGCAACAAATTTGGACCTCCTTTTCGTTCTGCTGCTCGCCATTAGGAAATCACAAATGTAAGGAACAGTACACGTTAATGGCTGAAACTGAAAGCAAACGCCACACTGCTCGTTATTATTACATCGTTTTTTTACAGGAATGTACAGCGCAGTGGATCGAACAAAGCAACCTCGAGCGGAACAGAAACGACGCAAGATAAAAAGAGAGAAGGGAAATAAAACAAGTCTTTTTTTGGTCATTTTTCTGCTGCTGCTGCCAAGATCCGGCAGTGTCGGACTACTGATGCGTCAGTACGGGATGGATCGGTCGGTGGATGTGGGTACCGGCCGTTCACCGGGGCTGCTGGATGGGCCGGGGGCTCACCCTGGCGCCGCCGGCGACCTTCCTCGGCGCCTTCTCCGCGTACCGCGGGACCTCCGGCGGCGCGCCGTGCGTGCGCCACCACTTGTCGATGCCCCACGCCGCCACCTCGAGGCCGCTGCCGCCGGCAAGTCTGGTCTTATCTCCCGCGCCTTCATCCCGGCCGCTCTCTGCTCCTCGCAAACAGAGATCAGGTAAGAGACGCCTCGCGACTCGCGAACAGTGAAGACGGAACCAAGCAAGATGAGCTGTACAGTAAAAAAAATGACTTAATACCTTGGCGCGTCGGCGGTGGAGGGGAGACGAGGTCGTCGGGTAGGAAGCTGTCGACTTCGGCGTCGGCGTACAGGCCGTGCTCGTCGGCGCCGTCGAGGAGGCCGAGGGCGCCGTAGTCGCGGAGCCAGCGGTCGCGGAAGGCCGGGGAGGAGGCGACGAGGCGCCACCACTCGGGGGAGAAGTCCTCCACCTCCTCCTGCTCCGCCGCCGGAGCTGGCGTCTGCAGGCCGCGGTACCGGACGCCTGACGGCACGAACGGCTGCGCCCACGGGTTCAGCCGCCCACCACCGTTACCGCCGCTCACAATCGCCATGGTTCTTCTTCTTCGTCTTCCTTGACAGGGCAGTGCAGAGGGAGGAGTGCAGGTGTGATGATGGGATCGGAGTAGATAGGGACGCTACGGTCCTCGGAACGGATGATGGCGGGTCCATTTAATAATAGTGGCGCACCGGGTGGGATCTTTCTGGCCGACCGCTGGTCGGTCTTATCCGTTCCGAGTGACAGGTCCACAGTAAAGTGGTCATTCTCGTTAAGTGATTTTATTTCGTTGTTTTTAAAAATATCATGTTATTATGTAATTTTTAAATTGATAAATAAAATTAGATTTTCACGGTTTCATATATTAGTATATCATTTAATGTTTCATCTAAATAATCAATAAAAGTTGATAAATATATAGAGATGAAACTCAAACACTCTTAATAGAGTTACTTATTTTTCTTTCTTCTCATAAAACTCATATCATATTATTAGTTTTATCTATATGGCATATCATTTAATAAAAATAAAACTACTGAGATTCGCCTAATCGCGGTATTGTTTGCTTGTTTTCCTTCCGTTGTCTGTTTTGCGACAAGTGCCCACTCACCGTCCAGCCGTTGCTATCGTCACGTGAGCTCGTTGGATTTTTTATTTTTCTTTTGAAAATCTTTCTCTTCAGTCACCGTTCAACTTCTCTCGTTTTTAGGACCGGAATTTCTCCAGCGAGCTCCATCCACTTCTGATCTTCGAAGAAGGCTTTACGAGAGATTTTGACTATTTTAACATTCAGTAGAAATGGCTTCTCCCAAATAATATTTGTATTGTGCGCTTCTTTCAAATAGCATTAATAAGATTGTCTAACCACTATAATAACATTGTCTTATTATTTAATTTTTTTTTTATTTTCTGACATGCGAAATGTTCGTAGTACCCCTCTCTATTCTAAAAACACTCACGATGATTTTTCTTCGCATCTCGATCCCACAGAGAAAGAACAGAACGGAGGCCAGGCGGCGGACGATCACGTAGGTCGCCAGCGTCAGGGGCGCCGCCTGCCGCTCCTCTGCTCCCGGGTGGATCCGGCCCGCCCGCCCGCGAGTCCGCCCAACACCACCCGTGCATGAGAGGAGACGCCACAGGCTCTGACTGAGGATTCAAGATGCGTCGGTTTTGACTGAATTCTAGAGGTAGATCTGTTTAAGAAGCATATTGTTGAAATTTTGAATTTAGGTGAAACCCAAGATAAGATAGTTCAGGCGATCTTTATCCGCTGCGTCTGCCTCTGCACCAGGCCCTATCGACGTCTTCACCGGCGACGGTCGAGCTCTGGCCCAACCGCCTGGGGCACCCTGAATCTCACACCCTGCATCAGGTCCTTCGTAGCTTTGATTTTCAGTGTAATATATCGGCAGCTTATTTTTGTCACCACTGCAGTTTGGGCAAACGTGTTAGGCTCCCATTTCATTCTTCAGACACCGCTGCATATTTCCCTTTTCAAATTGTTCATTCAGACTTCTGGACGTCTTCTGTTTATAGTCATTCAGCTTCAAATATTATGTTGTGTTCATTGATGCTCACCCATTATATTTGGACCAATCCGATTCGAAACAAGTCTGATGTTCGTACTGTCATACGTACCTTCTGCTCTTAGACTGGATAGCGTAAATCTTGGTGCACCGGGAACGGTAAAGCGTCCGGTACGTCATGTGCATCTGAGTTCCGGCAACGCTACCCACTATTCCGTGCACTAGCGTACTATTTCTATACTGTGCCCCTATTAAATAAAAGATGCTAGTTATTTTAGTAGGAAAAAATTAGTATTAGGAAAAATTTATTATAATAATATATGGTGGTTGGGATAGAGGATGAGTTATAAAGTATGAAGGGTGCGAAAAAATTAGTATAGAGGAAAGAATTTCACTGACTAAGACAAAATATTATTTTTAAAGTATAAATTTAGACGACCATAAATGCGGATAACCTGATAACGTTGTGATGCGCTCTTTCTTCTCAGCTCAGGGGATAGCATTTCGCCTATCATGCCTCTACTCAACAGAACGGCAAGGCTGAGAGAATCTTGAGAACAATTAACAACTGCATTAGAACTTTGTTACTTCACAGTGCAGCTCCGGTCTCGTTTTAGGCTGAGGCCTTGAACACGGGTACATGACCCCCTTTGGTCTCTATGAAGCTTAGCCACTGCCTCCTCGATACGACGACTTGCGCGTCTTCGACTGCCTCTCCTACCCCAACACGGCGGCCACCACCGCGCACAAGCTTAGTCCCCGGTCTGTGGCGTGCACCTTCCTCGGCTAACCCAGTGATCATCGAGGGTACCGCTGCTACGACATCTCCATCGGCCGTGTCTACACGTCCAGGCACGTCACATTCGTGGAACACGCGTTCTCGTCCCGTGACACAGCCGCCAGGACGCCTTCATCGCCGGCCTCCCCTCCACGCGTCGACGACGACACCCGGCCATCGTCACCTTCCACTCCTCTCCGAGCGCGACGTTCACGATGCATCAGGTGCCATATCGGCACCCCGGCTTGCCGCGCCGCCGCCGACGTCCCCCTCACCATCGACGACACCTGTCGCGGCCGCGCCCACGCCACAGTCCTCGCCGGCGCCGCAGTCTCGCTAGCATCCGCGATACGGTCACCACAACCAGCAACGCATCACTGCTCGCCCAGCTGCTCCACCGCAACGCGCACGCCACCAGCCGCAACGGCACCACCAGCTGCCCCCACACACGCTCCTGCCGCTACACGCCAACACCACATGGTGACCCACGCGCACGCCGGCATGTGTAAACCCGTTGCCACCCCAGCCGAGACCAAGTCCAACACCTCCAGCGCTGACGGTGAGCTCCTCACGGCGCGTCTTGGTACCGCAGCATGGCCGGGGCCCTACAGTACCTAACGCTGACGGCCCGGACATAGCCTATGCCGTTTAACAAGCGTGCTTACACATGCACGCTCCCACGGTATGTCACAGCACGCTGCTGAAACGGATTCTCCGGTACCTCAAGGCCACAGCTACACTTGGTCTCCACCTCCACGGCTCGGCCTCTCCAACAATCACCGCCTACACTGACGCTGATTGGGTTGGATGCCCAAACACTCGTCGCTCGACGTCCGGCTTCGCCATCTTCCTCAGCGACTCTCTCGTCTCCTGGTCCTCCAAGAGACAGACGGCAGTGTCTTGTTCTAGCGTGGAGGTGAAGTACCGTGGCATGGCGGACGCTGTGTCTGAGTGCACCTGGCTTCAGCAACTGCTTTGTGAACTACAATGCGATCCGTCCAAGGCGACGGTGGCCTACTACGACAACATCTCCGGCTTAACTACTCCAGCGCCTCTGCGTTGACAAAGGTTTGCCAACGGCGCAATTCGAAGACTTCCATTTTAGTCTCTGCGTCGGGATGACAAGCTGAGACTAGGGTGGGGGGGGGGGGTGGTGGATAACTACTCCAGCGTCTTACACGCGCACGATGTGGTCACCACGGCTCGCCCAAGACTCGCTCCACCGCGCCCACGTCTCCGCTTCTCCTGGAACGCCTCTGTGTCCTGTAATCTAGGACAGTTTTGATCTCCTCGCTGAGTGTTGTACTTGTATATAAGGCATTGCCTATGATCAATACAAATCACGGTTGATCCAATCCTTCTCTACAGTTTCCTGCCCTGTAATTTTGAGATCCGTCCTATCAAATATTAGGATATTAATTAGAAGTACTAAATATAGATTGATAATAAAACTCAGTCCACTACTTACCCACTAAATGACGAGATAAATCTATTAAACCTAATTAGACCATGATTAGATAATATGATTGTATAGTACACATCTCTTAATAATAACTTAATTATGTTTAATAAATTTCTCTCACAAATTAGCATCAACTATATAATTAATTTTATATTTAATCACCATTGACAAAGACCATTGGCTAGGGAGCTCCCACCCAGGGTTCAATCCCTGGGTGCTGCATAATTTATAGAAAATAAAAAAATTCACTCGCTTTGTCCCATTTACTCGGTTGAAACCGACCTATAGTGGACGGGCCCTCATGTATGGGGTGGGCTCAAAGCATGGGTTAAGACCCGAACCATAGTGGGCGGCTCCTTGAGGGTGAGACTAGGGTTCGTGGATTTTATCGACCAGAAAAGGTTGAGTTTCTCTTTTAAAGAAAGCCGTGGGGGCAGTGTTACCCCCATCGATCGAGTTTTTTTTTATTTAATCATCATACTTAACGTTTAAAGGATTGATATAACAACACTAAAATTTAGACCTCAGAATATAAACTTGTTTTCAACCATTTCTGGTGCTTTTGTCATAGGCGACATCCGTGGTTAAATTTCCACGTCCACACCAAATCACAGAGGAGATCGTATTGAATCTGTTCCTCCAGGCAGAGGCACTATATCCATCCCACTCGGGAACTAGGAGCTATCATTATCGAACCAAATCTATGTACCACCACACCATGAGGCAGAAATAATGGGCAATACAACCAAAGGTAATTGACGCAGCTCAGACTGTACACACGTCGGAATTAGGCAAAGCAATGTACTAGTAGGTCTTCTTCCCCCGCAGGCCCGCACTGATCCTCAGATGTACATCTGCTTGGCCAGCTTGAAGCCGGAGATGAGAGCGGAGAGCGCGAGGCAAACGAAGGCAAGGAAAGCCATGCTGATGGACGCCGCCGACGAGTCGGTGAACACGTTGTCCGCGCCTTGGCGCATGCGGTTGGTGATCGGGATCGCGGCGGACAACGCCGACATGAGGAGGTAGGCGGTCACCTGGACAAAGCAGCGCAGCGATCGAGTTGGATTTGTCAGTCAGATATAATGCATGTAAAATATTGACTGACAAATTGCAGGCAAGAACTGAGGATAACAGCTCAATCCATGTCCTAAGAAAGGCTTTTTGGGACTAAGTAGCAGTTGGTCAACACGATCTGTGACTATTGTTTCCCCGAGTAAATAAGAGCGGTGAACACTCCATGTTAGATGGTGTGTATGTGCTTTACGTTTTTAGTTGTCGAAAAGGCAAATCAAAACAGACAAAAAGATGTGTCATAGCATGGAAGTTTTGCACGTTTGTACTGTGATCAATTAATTCCCCGGCTCATAAGGTAGCTTTCAGGATAAGCTGTACGCAAATCACTGTCCCTCCTTATTCGAAGTCTTTTTCCCAGGCAAATGGTCTCTTTCATGTTCAGATTATAAAAGGCCCATTGCGTCTGGCGTCTAAAAAATACTTGCGTGTAAAGTTCATGTTCCCTGACATCTAACGTCGCTGTCATTCAAATAATCTAGCATGATCCCATGACGATGGAACAAATAACATACTGTATGAATGTTCACGCATGGGTTGAACAACAACAGTAGTAAAGCAGCAGTTCGCGAACACACGAAAACTTGTAAGACTTGCAGACTTCACCACGTCCCAGGTTCAACAGAACGCGGTGAAAGCTTCCTCTGTTCCAGAGGTCGTATGATAAGGTGACGTTGTACAACGAATTAAGCACCGAAAGTGCCAGTTGAACTTGTAAAATGCATCATCCTATTAGCTTGCGCAATAATTAAGCACTCGGAACTGCTAGAGGCCAAAAAACATTAAAAATCCAGCACACAACACCCTGTGCAATCACTATCCCCTCAATATGAAGCTACACGGTTGTCCTAACTCCTGACAACGTGCGTCACAATAGAATAACTGACTATAGTAGTATATCGATGATCAAGAATTCCATCCTACCGAAATTTCACCACCGGGTGCAAGTATCTTTCACATTTCCGTATCGTGCAAGCAAATTCGATTCTGAGTGAGCACTCCCATTGTTGGACGCAAATCACGAAACCCCGAGTGCAATCCAGAATCAGAAACTCCAGTCCGACGACATGATCGTACGGGGAGGAAAAAAAATTGTGGCGCGAGCCAAAACAGAGGAAAACAGAACGCTAAAACGGAGCAGAGATATGATGAATGTGCCGAGCAGAGGGGCCGCAACAAGAAGGAATCGGCGCGCTGACCGACTGACCTGGTCCCCAGCGAAGTCGAAGAGGAGGCCGGTCTTGAGCTCGAGGTCCTGGCCGCCGGTGAGCCGTACAGCCAGGCGGACCAGCTGCAGCGTGGTGTAGACGAATGCCAGCAGCCCGATCGCGACGATGTACCTAATTACTCGAAACAAAACAATTAGTTCCTCGTCAGAAGCCACGGAATCGGGGGAGATAAGAAACCCGCAAGGAAAGAGGAGAGGAGAGGACCCGACCTGTACTCCTCGTAGCGGTCGAACTGCATCCAGTCGCCGTGCTCGTTGCAGGCCATGAGGAGGAACGACAGCAGCGCGAGCGCCCACCCGCCGCCGCGCAGCGCGGACCCCGATCGGTCGAGGAAGTCCAGCGATCGCCAGCGCCGCACCGCGGAGGCCACCACGCCGCCACTCGTGCCGCCGGCCGCCGCGTCCCCGTTGCCGCCCTGGGACGGGGTGGCGGCCTTCTCGAGGTCGGCCATGGCGGCTGCTGGGAAGTGCTCTCGCTTCGCTCGCGGGGATTTGGAAACGGAATTTCGGTGCGGCGGGTCGGGTGCTCGGTTGGATCGGTTTGGTGATTGGTCCTCTTGGGCCGCGGCCAGGTCACGAGATTATGTACAACGAAGCGAGCAAGTGCGCGCGGTTCACGGCCGGCAAAGGATCTTCTGCGCCGGCGTGCGGCTGGCGCGTCTGCAACTGCCAGGTCACACTTGGAAGAATGAGGCTGTGGAAGCTTCCACAGGAGTCAGGACGTGACGGGAGGCGCGCGCCATACAAAATGCCCCCGTGATTCACGAACTCTTATCTACGGTAGTTTCTCAACAGCTGCTCTGCCAAAAATTCTTCGATGCATTTCTGGTTTGTGAAAGTATAGGTTTTCCAGCTATTATAGAAAGGAACATAACTGTTTGGTACATTTTTTTTTATTTGCTACGTATAATAAATGATCAGTCAATCCCCGGGTGTGTCTGGTTCACAATGAAGTAGTACTCGTCTCATCGCCTTTGCCAAGAGAGGAAAACAGTCACACTCTCATCTCACCCAACGTGGTTTCCCTAAGTAGCTAGATTACGGAAGCAAAAGCGTGTGTAGTGCGTGACACATGTTAAATTCCTTAACCAAAACCAGACAAACATTTGCATGTTGGTAACGGTGAGTGAGATTTCACATCATGCAAATTTGCCACTGACTTAAGTATTAAAGGGCTGGTACCGGGAACAAAGACGTCTTCAAAAGCAAAATGTTAAGCTCCTTGGATATCTATATGTGCTGGTGTCGGTAATTGGCACTCAGGCTCAGCTGCAGAAATTAAAGGACACACAAATTCAGAAAAGCTAACACAGCGAGGGCTACAAGTTCAGAACCTTGGACTGAGTAACTCGACACATTGCATCCTGTATCTTTTGTGTTAGCAGGGAAAGAATCACTCTCACATCCCTAAGTAGCTTACGCAAAAGCTTGTGCAGTGCGTTACACATGTTCATGAACCGATCTAGACAAACATTTGCATGTTGGTCACGGTGAGTGAGACGTCGCATCATGCACATTTGCCAACCCGACTCAGATATAACCAAGGGTAGTGGGAACAAAGGATACGAGATCTCTTCAAGTACAAAATGTGAGAGCTCCTTGCTACGGTGCCGGTGATGTTCATGAACATTTGCATAGTGTTCACGGGGAGTCAGTGCGTGCACCCAAACATTTGCATGTCCATCACGATATTCTAGGCTCAAGTTTAAAGGAGAATAAAATCAGAAGCTTGCACTGAATAAATCGACATGTTGCATTTCATTTTCTTTGTGAAAAAAAAAGGAAAACAGAACTGAAAACTGAAGTCCAGACGACATTACCACGCAGAAGATCCTTGCCCACCGCCCGGCCAGAGCGCGTTTGCGTGCACCCAAACGAACAGCACATTGGACAGTTCATCCTGTTAACCTTCTTCCCGCAACGAACCCGCCATCCAATCCGCGCCCAGCATTAATTCCGTTGATATCGTGATGGACATCGGCTGTCATTTTTGTTTAAGCAAGCGCATGATGAGAAGCCAAGCGATAGTTGGCTGGCTTTATTCGGGTTCAAAGCCGACCGCGCAATGGACAACTCTCCTTGTACTTTTTCCAATCCAGGAAACCAGTAATGAACACGGCCCTCCACCACGCTCAAAGCTTCATCAGCTGAGGTCAAGCTGCACCAGATTGATCTCTCCCAAAACTGAATGAATGGCGATGGTTCAGTCTCATATATCGGTGCGTCAATGCTGCCATTTTGAGGTCTGACTCTGCGTGACACGTCTTAAAGTAAGTTTGTCCTCAAGAACAGATCTAGCGTGCCTGCCAAAACAGGGGATGGGCATCGCGTGTAGTATAGCCAAACACCTAACCTGTATGTTGATACATACACGTAGAATTGTTTAGCATAGTTTTGAATGTGGTCAGCATGTTCAGTTAATATGCGGCACAGACCTCCATTCATCTTTGAATTTGGCTATATTTTCTTAAAGATATACTCTCTCCGTTTTAAAAATATTTTTCATAATTGATTTTTACCCCTTGACCATTTGTCTGATCAAAAAAAAATTATCACATGTCTTTATATAATTTATTTCATCATTAAATAAAAATTAAAATATTACTTCTAATTTATATATTTAAACTAATATTTTGAATAAGACGAATGGTCAAATATAACTTAAAAAAATCAATGATAATAATAATTTTAAAATAGAGTAATAAGTTTAAATAAACCAATAGAAAAAAAAGTATGAAAAGAAACTACAATGTTTCCATTTTCCACCTAAAAAGTAAGAAAAAAATGAAGAACTATCAGAGCGATCAAAGTTTGATGTCTTATTTTCTCAAGCTTTTGATGTATTTGAAAAGCAATGGTTATAGCTTGTGTCCCGAGTCTGCATGCATGTGCTTTGTTGCGAAAACCTTATGCAATGACCATCAATTCAATTTGTTAAACGACAAGTGGGCAAGTGAACGGTGGGCTTCCTTTTTTTGTATACTTTCCCTGGCTTAATCATACACTATTTTCTCCCAAAAAGATAGAGAGTACAAAGTATATAATAATTTTGGTCTTAACATTTTCGGGATGATGTCCTTTTACGTAGAACAGTTGAAGAGAATGTGAAAAAGACGAAGATAGTTTTTTTTAGATCAAGTTTCAAGAGGGAGATATATGGTTGTAAACTGAAATGAAGCAGCCCATTTCAACCCACAGGCCTCGGCCCGGCTCATTAAATGGCTACTTTGGCGACTAAGAGAAGGAGCAGGCTAACAGTCACGAGCCCAGCTAATATCAATTGTATATGTTAGCCTGCTTATGCAATTTGTGTCCGTCGCAGTCCACCAGGATATTGGCATGGCATGGTCTGCCATGTAAAACTCCAAATAGTATTATTCCTCAAATATATTCCTTTGTCTAAAAAAAATCAAATATATTCCTGTTAATAAAGAAGTCACATATTATACAATTAGTAATTTTGTCCTTATGATGTACATTTATATTAATATGTCTAACTGATAAGTTATTGCGAATCATGTCGATCGGCCATAACTTTTATTTTCTATGTGTTCAACGGGGCCATTATTTATCTTAGTGAGATTAGAAGCATTCTCATTCAAAAAAAAAATTCTCTCCATATATCCAAGGGATTTCATTCGGTTTTTATTTTCTTTTTGTCATTTTTGTAGTTGCTCATTTGGTAATCCTTGGTATGCATCTTTCTCTTTTTCCAATACACTTTTATTTCTATCTCTTTTCTTCTCGTTTTCAGTACAGCTAATTTTTATATTTCTTCTTAATTTTCATATCGAACTCTAAAGTGACAATTAAAATAGGACAGAGAGAGTATCTATTTATTATTATAGATAATTTGTCATGTATATATTTATTCATTGTTTATATCTATTTATATCATGTTCGAAGAGTAACATATCTCAATGTCGTGAAAGGGGAAGAGGGCATGTGTCCCACTCAACTTAAACAAGTGCATGTCCTTCCCACAGTCAGATGCGGACTGTGCCAAACCTTGAGACTCGTACAAAAAAGATGGATAATTTTATTCACTATACAACAATCCTTCTACATCGTAGGACAATCTAATGATGAGTAGAACAATATTGACAATTCTGCACTACTCACCCTACCTCTTTTGTTGATGGCTTGTGTTAGGCCCTTTGTACCAAAGTTGAAAGATCAAACAATCATGGCATCGTTTTAGAATCTGTAGCTAGGCTCACATACGGGTAACTGGACACAAATCGACTCGCATAGAGGGTTAGTGCTGCAATTATGCCTTCAAACTCTATCCAACAGTGCCTTTGCACCAGCTCATCCACATTTCTAGAAGGGATGTGGATACCTTCAATGTTGCAAGGTGTAATGGTTTGTCAAATCATACTGACCTGACTAAACGCGTGCCAAAGCCAAATCTTGCGCTCTAAGTGTTGGAACAGTACACGAAAGCATCCTCCCAGTGGTGTGTCCCTCAACTACGCTAGTAGCAATTAGCAAATGTACTTTTCCTACCATGGAGATTGATGAAAGATCAAATAAGAATGTGGGACAATCACAACCAAGCTCTCCTAACCTAGCACGCCATTATGTGTTGTTTTGAGTCAGCAAGAAAGATCAAGGATGTCTAGAATTCCATAAGAGAAGAAATTCTTGTAACTTCCAAATAAAAAATACGACAAACTCAATATGTTGAGGTTTGAAACCCCCCTAGAAGAGACATAACCCCTTCAACCTGCTTTTGCTCTTTGTTGATTAAATGGAAGTTCGTTGTGGAATAGGTTGTTGCTCTCTAGAATGCTCTTTGCATTTGTGTGTTCCAGTTTTGCCGTCTCTTTCTCCGCTGAGGTTAACGATACATAATATTCTCCCGCCTAACAAAATCTAGCTAAAAACTATTGTGATGGTTTAGGGCTTACTTTCAACGATCCATTTTGTAGTTATGCAATATATATTCTTCTAAAAGTTGCACGAAGAAGACATTTAAATGTTCTCCCATACATCAATGTAGCTAAGGAATTTGTGTGAGGGCTTAGATCTTTCTTTAATAGGCTTTTTTGTAGCATTTGAAAATAGATCGCATTTTTGGCAAACCTTATTTCTCTACCCCTCCACAAAAACAAATAGAAGCTAAGCCAAACACCAAAATAAAAATCCGATTTTAAAAGATTCTTAAAATGAACTAAAAAGAATCGACAAGTAAAGACTGCTTCTTACCAGGATTTTAGATAATAATATGTTTATGTTACAAGGAGAAGCTGTGGGGGCCATATTCTTTAGAACGTGGTATGAAGAAGACATTTTTCTTTCTGTTGGAATTCAAATTGTTAAGCTAGTCATTTTGTCTGTTCTACCTCGTTTTAGGAGTATTTTCTGGAAACCAACTGAGGACATTTCTCGTATGATTTGCTAACGTTAAATCACTATTTTCCTTGTTGTTTCTTTGAAACGGATTTACTAGGTGTTTAGTGAAAGAGAAAGGCCCCTGAAAACTGGAGCTAGCAATAATAAGCCACATTGTTCGGGAAAATAATAATGGCATCAGCTCATCGTGGTCGTCACACTCTTCCTCGGCTTGTCTTAAAACTGCCGGCGCGGGAGAGAGCGCCGCCCCCACCCCACGCGAAGCGCGACCATCATAACGGCAGACTCACGCTCTCCTCTCCACTCCATTTCAAAACGCCTCCTCCCTTCTCCCCCCCTCGCCGCACCAAGCACCATTGCTTGTCGCCTTCCCCTCGAATCCCCCAATCCCCACCTCAATCCGCCAAGGAGCAAGGCCATGTCTCCGACCTCCACCCCGTCCCCCGCTCCCGCTCCCGCAGCGACCCCGGCGTCCAAGCAGGGCGCCAAGCGCGGGCTCATGTCATCCCTCATGGACGCCACCGCGCTGCTCCGCTCCGCCTCCTTCAAGGAGGACACCTACGTCGCCGCCGCGCTTCCCCCCTCGGAGCTCCGCGCCCTCGCCGACCTCAAGGCCCTGCTCACCACCCACCCGGACCCCATCTCCATCTGGGGCGTCCCGCTCAACTCCTCCTCCTCCGCCGAATCCCCCACCCCCGACGAGCGCGCGGACGTGGTGCTCCTCAAGTTCCTCCGCGCGCGCGACTTCCGCGTGCGGGACGCGCACGCCATGCTGCTCCGGTGCGCGGCGTGGCGGGCCGAGTTCGGCGCCGACGCCGTCGCCGACGAGGACCTCGGGTTCAAGGACCTGGAGGGGGTGGTGGCCTACATGCACGGGTGGGACCGGGAGGGCCACCCGGTCTGCTACAACGCCTACGCCGTCTTCCGCGACAGGGACATGTACGACCGGGCCTTCGGCGACGGCGACCGCCTCGCGCGCTTCCTCCGGTGGCGGGTGCAGGTCATGGAGCGCGGCGTGCGGGCGCTCAGCCTCAGGCCGGGGGGAGTAAACGCCATCATACAGGTGACCGACCTTAAGGACATGCCCAAGCGGGAGCTACGGGCCGCGTCCAACCAGATCCTCTCCCTATTCCAGGACAACTACCCGGAGATGGTCGCCCGCAAGGTGATTTGTTGGTCCTTTTTTTTTTTTCCTTCTCTTTCTCCCTCTTTTCTCCCTCTTTTCTCCTTGCAAGATGATTTCGTCTCGGAGGTGGTCGCCGCCCGGGCTAATAATGTCCAGGCTCCTCCCCTATATTCATTCAGGTGTTCATCAACGTGCCGTGGTACTTCTCGGTGCTCTTCTCCATGATCTCGCCCTTCCTCACGGAGCGCACCAAGAGCAAGTTCGTCATCGCCAGGGAGGGAAACGTCGCAGAGACGCTCTACAAGTGATGAGCTTTTCTTGTTTTCTTTCTTCGCATTGGTTCAAACTTGTGTATGCTTAATTCGCCGTGATTCATCCCCTCCTTGTTGTTGTTGCAGGTTCATCCGGCCGGAGCTGGTGCCGGTGCAGTACGGCGGCCTGAGCCGCGCCGCCGACCTGGAAAACGGCCCGCCCAAGCCGGCGTCCGAGTTCACCATCAAGGGCGGCGAGAAGGTCTTCCTGGAGATCGACGGCATCGAGGTATATCCCAATCTTCTTGTCACCGCAATTATTTGTGCATTGGGAACTCAAACTCGCATTGTCCCAAGCAAGCCGTTTATTAGTATAATATTAAGCAGCATTGCATTGTACTAATACTGTTAGAGTGAGTACAAATCTGCATGCTAAGCTGCGAATCAATCGGCGCAAAAGCAACACGTTTAAACAATTAGGAAGGGAAGCGTTCTCGGACAACTTCTAATTTGGCCTATCCGTCACTTTCATCTGCATGTCCACTGTTTGGCAATTCCGGGGCTAAACAATTGCATCACCTCCTACTTGGGTCTTGACTGAGTGCTGACTGATTTCCCTCCAGCTCTGCGCTCGAGATGAGATGAGACAACCGCATCAGCACAAAACACGCGTTGAGCTCCTCATTTCCTTGCTTTCGCCGTATCCTACGTTGTTCGGTAGTACCAGCTCTTTCTGCTGACCAAATTTCAGTTAAAAAAAAAAAGAAAAACTCAAATCTTTTTACCCTCGATTTGATAAAGATTTAAAAGATGTACGGTATAGTACATGACACAAGGTAGTACGTGTACTATGAGTAGTTTTCTTTGGATGAGATGCCATTGGCAGTGTCATGTGAGGTGGCGTCCCTTTTCGATTTTTGAAATTTGTGGTGGTGGGACTAGA
The DNA here is from genome assembly GCA_030378355.1 of Eleusine indica. Taxonomy (NCBI): domain Eukaryota; kingdom Viridiplantae; phylum Streptophyta; class Magnoliopsida; order Poales; family Poaceae; genus Eleusine; species Eleusine indica. The sequence continues at coordinate 58,287,825 of CM059494.1, forward strand.
CTGTCGTCCATCAGCGAGCTCGTCGCTGGGCACGCTGCAAAAGCAGGGAGAGAGCTTTCAGCTCAGTGTGTGCTCTTGCGCTTGCAATGGCTTTTCACCAGTAAACACTGCTCTGCGTCAACCAGGCTGCCGCTGCGCTGCAACCGCTGTACTCCCTGGCACGGGTCATGGGACGATGCCCCGTTTTCTGGTCTTCTTCGTCTTGTTCACATCTGTACCCAGAGAGAGAAGAGGAGGTTTTTTTGGGTTCACATGACATGACACGGCTGCAGAGTTATGAAATGGTGTACTGTAGCCTGTAGGAGTAGGTTCCCATTAGCCGTTTGATTCCACGGTGCCCACGCCTCGCGTGCCATAGCTAAACGCATCCTGCCGTGACCAGCAGAGGCGAGCTACATGTGAATTTCTTCAACGTCTCGACTTGATATTTGAATTGAACGAATTCTTGCACCGCACCGCTTGCGTCCTGTCCTGACCTCGTATGCCGAAGTGAGAATTTCGTGAGGGTAAGGCGGGTTGTCACAAACCACACACAGTGTTCAGGCACAGTACACACGCGGCAGTGCGCCTTTTTGTAGCTTTACTTTAGTTTACAGTTCATGCCACGGGCGCGAGTCTCCACGCACTGTCGCCTCCTCTGTCCTTTGGCTCATCCGGCCGGGATGCATGCGCCGGGTGAAAGTTGAAAAAGGGCCACCTCTCGCTGGATTTTACTTACCGTCTACTGTTACCAAGCATGGTAATAAACAAAGGTCTGGAAGCTTTTGTTTTGCCTAATTGAGATGTAAAATGGCCGCTGGAAAGGGTGACGCATTTGATCTTTGCTAGTGCTATCTGACAATCCACCTTAACTGCTGTAAAAATAAAATGTGTATTGGATTCTCAATTCCGGTAGTCCACTCCGGGCCAAATGTTCATGTGAGTCTTGCACATGGATGGGCCCCTTGGTAAGAAACTAGCTGCTTCATGCCAAGATCAACTCGATCTCCAAGTCTATGCAGACAAATACGCCCTCCAAAAAGGATGTGCGTGGACAAAAGGGATAATCCACTGTATTTTTCTGATTTTGGTTGATTACCCGTGAATGTTACTACTTGTAAAAAAGAACAACGTGATGAAGCTTCCTTTGCTACGATTTTCAGGCTGGTGCAATGATAACATGGGACCTGGTCGTCGGCGGCTGGGACCTCGAGTACGGCGCGGAGTACGTGCCGTCGGCGGAGGACAGCTACACGCTGTGCGTGGAGAAGACGCGGATGATCCCGGCCACCGCCGACGAGCCGGTGCACAACTCCTTCACGGCGAGAGAAGCCGGCAAGATGGTGCTGTCCATCGACAACTCGGGCTCCAGGAAGCGGAAGGTAGCCGCGTACCGGTACTTCGTGCGCAAGCCATCCGTGTAATGTCTGGAGCTTTCCTATGGGAGAATGGGATGGCGAGCTGCTTGCTTGCTTAGCTTTGCTGCTGGTCTTGAGAGCGGAGAGGCTAATTTAGATCTGTTTTACTTTCTTATTATTAGTGCTACAATGACGTGCATGTATTATGCCATGTGTAGTATAATGTAAGAGCCTGCCGGAATGTTTTTCGTCACTGTTATAAAGCTAATGAGTTCGGTTTTTTGGGATAACGGTAAAGTCTTTGTTCACAATCGCCGAATGCTTTGGATTCCTGTGTTTGAAGTGTACTATAATTGTCCAGAGGATCATTTCGTTGCAAAGCAAGCTCGCTACGGTGGAAGTGGGAAATGTTTCGCTACATCCAACCATCCATCGATAAAAGAATGTGTGACGGTCTGCTACAAAATAGAATGAGTAAAGTACATGGTCGATTCTTAAACTTGTTCGGTTGTATCATTTAGGTCCTTATACTCTCAAATTATATTTCTAACCACCTAAATTTAGTCTTTGATGTCATTTAGGTCTCTATACTCTTAAAATGCAAATTTAATTTTCTAAACTTAACTTTGAGTGTCATCTAGGTCCTATACTCTTAAAATACAATATATCCCAATCAAATTGATTACATTCAAATAATAAATGTAAAGCTGATCACACAAATGCACACTATATATCATTGATCAATAAAAACAAATATTATTATAAAATAAAAGGTAATAAAGAGCATAAAAAATTCAAGCAATATCTAGCTATTAGGAAATAAACAAAATATAATTTTTTGATTTAGCATCATGGTGTGATCTAAATGACCACCACTTTATTTAGTATCTAGCTCTACCATTGATAAAGCATAACTTTCATCCACACCTATCAATATTTTAAATAGACATTTTGAGCTAATTCATGTTTATTTTCCTACTTCCTAGTTCAATTTGTATAGTATGTATTTATCAAAATATGTTTTCCACAAATATGGTGTATTTTTCTGTTGAATCCTCGTTCTATATGCATAATGATTAGTTTACTCATAGATTATTGGTGCATCTTCCTGTTGTCTCTATAATTAATATAAATGCTAGCCAGTGGATATTTTTATGTCCCATTTATTGTGGTTCCATAAATTATTGAAATTATTGACTATGATTTGATCTTTGTCACTTCTAAATATACTTTATATGAATGAACAGAGGGAGTATAATTAAGTTATATCTATAAAAAATAAGTTTTAATCAATTCAATTAAGATGACATTATATTTTTAGAGTATGAGACCTATATGACGCCCAAAGTCAAGTTTAAAGACTTAGATGACACTCAAAGTGAAGTTTAGAGAGTTAAATTTGCATTTTGAGAATATAGATACCTAAATAACACCCGAGCCTAAGTTTAGGTATTTAGAAATACAATTTAAGAGTATAGGGACCTAAGTGACACAACCAAACAAGTTAAGGATCGATCATGTATTTTACTCAAATAGAATTTTATGAAACGCGTTTTTATAGCAAGTGGATTTCAATAAAAACGCCATGTTTGATATACATCTGAACTAAAGAAGTTTACAGGAGACCAAAGCAGGGCCTATATGCTACGACCTTGGCTTGGCCGAACCAGGAACAAGTTGAAAGCTTAAGAGCTGAGTTTTTTTGTCAGGACCTAAGTAGCAGTAACTTCTTTGTTACTCAGCTCTGTTCTTACTGATAAATCTAAGACAAAATAACAACAATGACCGTACGGGGTCTAACACGTACCAGTGCAACGCGGCAAGCTTGGTCACTTTCTGCCGCGAAGGTATTATGGTTTCGATTACCATATAGATTGTTCTAAGCCGCGAGAGACGAGCTACTAGTAATGAAGAACTATTGTTTACAGCCCCCAAAGTACCTGTTTAAGGTAGTGTGGTCCTAAACTACTGGCTGGTCCTACAATGAACAAAACTGGCGATCGCAGGGCAGGCAGATGTGCATCTTTGTCGCCGGTCAGGATGGTCAAGCCTTCACACCTTTTCTCTTTTCTTTTTTTTCTTTTTTTTTCGGGAACACTGCCGATACCACAAATAAAGCTGCCCCCTGGCCCTCTTGTTCTTGGGTCCGGGAGACATGATGTTTATTTAAACCATGGTTCTAGAGGTCCCGTGTTCGGTTTTAGTTACCATGAAGACGTGCCACAGTTTCACAATGGTTACAATCTTCTCAATCACAGTTGATCAACCCAGATCAAATTTCAAAGAAAAAAGATGTTCACACACGTGAGTATTGTTTTTGATTAATCACATGTTCTCAGAAAGTAACCAAAAGGATTAGCAGCACGGCAGTTCATCGCAGGCATGCGAGCATGCACATGGGATCAAATGATGCCACCAGCTAATTAAAGTAGAATGATGCTACTCATTTGCATCATTACAGGTGCAAGGCCCTATGGGTGATTGGCTACATCAAAGTTGGGGAACACAGCACAATCAGCCTTCTTGATCGACTCGGATGGGAGGGAGTTCAAGCTGCAGTTAGCTGCAGGTTGTACGTAGTGTCCGTGGGCCATTGACAGCCCGAAATCTTGCTACATTTTCCGTGCAAAATCACAAAGCATTTTGATGCTGCCATCCTTTTTTGCGCCAAAAGATGTGTCCATTCGGACACAACGTGCTTACTAAAATCCAGACATAATGTACTTTATATAAGCAATAAAAAAGAATCATTTGAGCATAGGTGTGTCCGGTATTATATTGTGCTTGGTTTAGATAAATACTACTAGTACATGATAATTAATCAACGTTAAACATTAAAAATCGAAGGGAAACTATTTTTTACCCACGTCCAATTCAACATTTAGTTACAAGCAATTTTAAAGCCACAATAGTAAAGGAAAGATCTATTTGATCGAGCATCGCTGTCGTAATATCTGAGAAAATGAGTGTTGTTGTTATCATAAAAGATTGGACTATGCTAGATGTAAACTACATGTACATTATATCTCGTAGCTACAACAGATAAAAACTCTTTGATAATTTAACTTTTTCTAAAAAATGAGAATATATTTTAATATTCCAACTGCTGTATTAATAAATGCATATATTGTTCATTATTTAACCTAACCATGTCCATTGTTTCCGGGGAGTGGTTTGCAATGGGGTTGAGATCCTCTGAATCGGTGAAGAAAATTCAGAGGATCTGTAGTACTCTGCATTAGAAGGTGTTCTAGCTGTTAGATCTATATTCTTTGGCTGAGATTGCTTGCTACAGTAAGCAGGCTACAGTAACAATTTCGCTCTACAGTACCACGGATCACAGTTGCTTTGGTGTTTCATGACCTTGTTCACCATCTCACAAAACACTATGCTATGAGCCCTTTGCAATGTGTGCATCATACCCTGCTATTCCTCCTATGAAGCAATGGCAATAGGCTTATCCGATTACTTAGCTACTAGCGCCTAAATACTCTTCCTCGGTCTCTCAGAAACCATGCTTCACATAACAAATGCACACATGTCAACACTAGCTCCCATTCTGGTATACAAGTAGACTTGGAGAATAATGCATATCGAGTGTCCGATTCCCGATGGCACATTAATCACCATAGTGGATTACGACTGGAGACGTTATGAGTTTTAGGCTGGTTTGAAACGCAGGAGTTTCATATGAACAAAGTGCAGATCGTCTCAGCACGAATTTCAGACGATGCCCACATGCTGTCAACTGGCATGGGATCAAAAAGAGAGAAACGGTGGCCATCTATGCCACACCCGTGAAAGTGAAGGGTGGCGAGGTATGTGCGGTGTGTCACGGGGGGTGTCGTTTGCCACTGTTACTGACGGCTGGCTGCTAGATTGCGCTTGCAGCGGCGGCAGCATTATTAGCCAGCGGCAAAGGCGGAATCGCGAGTCGCTTCGGCGTGCAGGGCCTGATAGAATTGAATTGATGGCGCCCTCTCCTTTTCCTTTTGATTTTCCCTCTTGGCCCCTTTTTCTTCTTATAAAAGCCACGTAGTACAAAAATGTTGCATGTTTTCATGAGGCGTGCGTGAGGGACCCTGCTGTCTGCTCCGTAAAACACAAATACTATACTACTCTTTTATGAAGAAAAAAAAAGCAGTTAAAAAATGTCACTATCCGGCTCCTCATTCCACCATCCCTCATATTTGGGGACCCCTCCTCTGTTTTCTCCTCGCAAGTAGGGAGCTCTCGCTCTTATCACCGTCTACTCCTTTTCCTCTGTTTGGAGGATAATAATCACCCATTGGACAACCTCAGCGACGTGTAAATAAGAGCCTCCTCACTAGATCGAGTGGCGTGCGTAAGCTCTACTCGTGAATGGCAACTACTGAATGCCCAGTCTCGCGAAGAGGCAGCATTGGACAACACAAAGAGGAAGATAGCAAGAGGAAACAAACGGATTTTGTTAATTTAATATTCTCGTAGCCTCCTAGACACTATGTAGAGAAGTATAGCTTGTGTGCAGAAGCAGCGGCAGAGAAGCGTTGCACAGAGTGAGTCCACAGTAAACAATGGCAGGGAGGAGGGTCAAGGGGAGGGCAGCCTCGGCCTGACGCTGACACCCGACGGCTGCTTTCGCCCCTACCTGCTGGCCTGCTGCTTCGCAACCTGACACGGAAAACGACCACCTACGCCCTCCGCCCGAAAATATAAAAATTTATTGATTTTTAAATAACACGTTTAACCTCTCGTCTTATTCAAATTATTTATAAAAATAATATTTATTTTGTTATAACTTGTTTTATTATTAGAAATATTTTAAATAAAATTTATTTATTTCTATATTTATATAAATATTTTGAATAAGATAAATAGACAAACACGCTCTCTAACAGTTAACAAATTCTTATATTTCTGAACGAAGGTAGCAGAGGCTTTCACTAGTCACGTCTACCTCATCTCTTTTCCCTTTCGGCCATCGATCGGCTTGTAACTTTCTGCTCGTCTTTAGTTCCTTCCAGGCCGACCCAGATGCGCTCAGGAATATGTCTCTCTGCGGCTCTGCCCAGAAACGCAAGACACCGTGACCATTCAAGCATCCAATTAGAAACAGCTGCACCGAACCCTAAATATTGTACAGCTGCAACACCAAACGTGAAGCATATCGCAACAGAGACACATTGAGGCTGACGCACCACATTAGAGTAACATCACCATCAGCCCACGCGCACACATGCAAATACAATTAGAAACAGCTTCACGGAAGAGGGGTCGTCACTCAAATCAAAATTGCTTAGAAAACACCCACAGGGTTATAATGTTACAACATCAACGGGGAGCCACAACAACAATCTCGGCGTAAAAAATTGCGAGCAAAAATTTCATGTTTAGTGCAACATGGACGAAAGAGAAGCCGATACAGACATGAGCAGCTTCAGTTTGGAGTCGCAGATTTTCTTGAACTCAGCTATCGTCTCCTTCTCAGCTCCAACAATTCTTCTTATCACAGCAGCTGAACTCCACGATTCTAACGACTGGGCAATTCTACCACCAATTTCAGAACCAACTGTTGCTGCACTCTCATCCAAAGTCTGGGAAATCAGTCCTGGGCCTTCTGTGCTAGTTCCTTGCAAACACAACAGCAGCATATCCAAAGCTTGCTCCTCTGGCTTCATCTGATCAGATAGCCAAGTTTGGACACTTCGGAGCGTGTCCACCATCCGGTTAACAGAACTTTGAATTGCCTGTAGCTGTGGAGTGTTAGGTCGCTCTGATGGACCACCTTTCTTTTTCTTCTTTCCTTGTGGAGCCATGCCTCTCATACAAGATTGAATTACAAGAAGATGCCAGGAAATAGGTCCTGTAACCATCTGAACCAAAAGAGGAATATTATTTCCTGGCGAAGTTAGCATTCGATTGCCATCAGTCAGCTGTCCCTCTATGCAAATTTTGACCAACTCATCCACAATGTCCCAAGAACCTGGGCTGCTACAGTCAGTTCCAGATATCACAGGTTCGCTAGAACACAAGTTCCAAGCATTGATAAACACAGCAAAGCTCATCCAGCTGACAATATCAGGAGCGTAATCCTGCAAATAAACAGTTAGTATCAGAAAGGAAAAGCTAAAATAATCATTGTGTATACACTATACAGCAATGCAAATAACTTCTCACTACGAACAATAATAAGACAATACTTGCAATATCAAAGAGAGAAAGGGAGCACACAGTCAGAAGCTGAATGCAAAAATGATATATCTAAGCTGAGTTGTACCTTGACAGCCTTCTTGCCTGATGACATACCCAGGACTATGCTTAAAGCATCGTCAATAGAGTAACCAATACTCCTGGCATATTTCTGGAGCAAAGTTTTCATTTCCCCAGCAGCAGTTACATTGCAAGATCCGTTGTTCTGTTCACCTTCCCTGAGAAAGTATGCACAACCATGCGTGGAAAGATAGACGAGCCGAGGAACAAGGGATTTTTGCTCTGCAGCTTTCAGCTTAGGACCATCGTTCTCTTTGGATTTGTGCTTGCACTGCAGACAAAAAATTCCCTTCAGGACATGAAAGTTGACATGATGGTAAAAAAGTATGTGACATGTTCCTCAAGAATGATATGACAGGCTATTAAGCACTAAAAAGTGAAATTGACAACATATCAATAAAATCTCTCGATACAAAAGGTCAATTTTGCCATGAACAAGGATAAAACCCAGTCTTTTAGCTACACAAGCCTACTAAAATTAAATAATGCTTGGTTCTGCTTCTATATTGTATGAAGAAATGGCATACCATTTTGTTCCTATAGATTGAGGGTGTTGAACCTTCATCAAATGGTTCTGTAGAATCAGAAAGACAACAGTAAGAATTTTGTACCATTAAAAATGGACTCCGGGAAAGAAAAAAAAGGAGCAAAGAAATGAGCAAAAATATGCATCATAGTGCATTTCAAAACGGATGCATTACACGAAAATACCTGAAAGAAAATTAACAGTGCTTGTCGGAGTCCACCAAGGTCTTGTCTCAAGATCTTCATTAGAAGTTACATGTTTCATGCTGTCCTCATTTGAGAGCTCAACTAACCTTGTTCCATGGCTCGCATTTTCAAGAATAGACTGTAGTCAGGGAACAGATAAATTCAGTGTTTAGAGCTAACATTGATTATAAAAACTGACAGGCACAAAACTAGTTAGCAACTGACAGCATAACCATGAGCCTCAGTTATAACAAAGGAGAAAGTTTTAGAAACAAAAAAAATTGTGACGACTACAAGTATAATACAAGATATATTATTCATCAACACATGCATCAGTACTTCTAACACAATAATCAATATGTTCCTGAAATACAAATCAGAACTGGCAAGGGAGAACTCACTTCAACTTCTTCAAGAGACTCAGCCTTCTGCTTTAGATGTAGAATCACAGAATCTGATTTTGCAGTAAGATATTGCATAGATCGTTGCAAGCGATCTTTAAATTGTACAAACTCAATTACCTGAACAAAAGAGTCAAATGTATTGAATAAGATTTCCCACAGTTTACATGACTATCTTTGGACACAGTTCAGTATTTCTTTTTATATCAATATATCAATCATGAAGTAATCTGATCTTGCACTTGATTCATTGGTATATGTATATCTTATCTTGTAATGAGGTATCAAGCCTACTGGTGAGAAATAGAAGTGCTCCTGCTTACCTTTGAGTAAGTACGGTGTCTATATGCAAGACAGGTGAGGTCCGCAGATTCTTTCAAATGATCATCCATGAATTTCAGATAATCCTTCACAAGATCAGCAGTATGTTGCAAGAAGGGAGAATTTAACAGTTGTGGCAAGATGTGGTGTGAGACAGATTCTAGGAGAATGTTTTTCACATCCAAGGTTAGATACCTGTACAGAAGAAAATCATGTAGCCATAAGGAGAAAAATGGTATCATAACCTAAAGATGAAAATAGAAACAGAAGTCCAAAAAAAATTAAGAGGACAAACATGAAACAGCGAAACAACGATAACAGGAACACATAGTATGTAAGCCAAGATAGAGGATCTTCAAGAGAGAAATCCAACATGGAACACCTTATGATACATATATGAAAGCATCCAAATGCAGGAGCATAAAACAAATAAGCATATAGATCTGGAAGTTACCATTTGTGTGCTAATGGAAGAGCCCCTAGGTAAGAGAAGAGATGCACCAGATTAATCTTGTACTGCCAGACATACCTGAGCACAAAACAAAATTAGAGATTTTCGTTCAACATACCGTCAGAGAAATACAGATAATTAGATTGCCATGTGCATGGTACTCCCTCTGTTCCAAAATTGTTGTCACCATTGAAGGTTACCTTTGACCATTCGTCTTATTTAAAAGATTTTGAAAATTATCATATATCTTCTTATGATTTGTTTTATTACTAGAGAAACTTGAAACATAACCAGTAATTTTGTATATTGAGCTAATCTTTTGAATAAGACGAATGGTCGAAGGTAACGAAAAAAGTCAACGTAAACAACAATTTTGGAATAGAGGGAGTACTGCATAATGGGTTGTCACCAAAAGCAAGGATTCCTATACATCCAAGAGTGTCAGTTGCTGGATACATTTATAGCATGATTTATAAGGCTCTACAACATGGTTTATCGCTAAGGATGTTAGCAGTAATTCTTGTGTTTCTGGAATATAGCAGAGACTAGTAGAGTGAACTAGTTGAGTGTTCTAGAAATCAGCAGCAGCACTGTAGCCAGCCGTCTTACTGTAGCATCTGTAGTTTCTGGTGCCTAGGAGTAGCAGCCAGCCCCCCAGATGTACTATAAATAGCACCTAGTGTGCAATGTAATGGAGTGCCTCAGCCTGCCCAAGAGTCCTAAGCATAAGCCTTCCCTCTTGCAGCTCTCCTCTAGTTGCTAGCTGCTGTCCACCGTCCCCAATTAGAACTAACAAAAGATTTATGGCTAGCTAAAAATGTAGAAGGGTTCACTTCATACTGGTACAGGTTACAACAGTGGGTATGCCATGAACAGGTAGGAGGATACAATACACCAGGAATAATGGCTACTCTCATGGAGCAACAGGCTCTAAAAGAATTTTTCCAGCACTTCTCCAACAGAATATGCCAGACACTTTGTAACATCCCAAACAAACAAATGCTAAATTAGTTTCTATTTATAATTAGTAATATATGTGTATCACTGTCAGCAACCACAGTGCTGTTGTCAGACCATTGAGGAACTCAGTAAAAAGGAAAATATACTTAAAGCCAGCAGCAACCTTATCCTTATGACCTGGGCATGGGTTTATTTTATTCTGTGGTGGGCCTCCATGGTAGGCAGTATACATTGTAATTGTGCAAATCCTAACAACTAGTGCCAGCTGGCACAAGGGCCTACCTTATTATCAGCAGTAATAAGCATTGTTTTTGCCCTCGGTACTTTGATGCATTAAAAAAAGGAAAAGAAAAAACAATGCTTAGCAGCATGATTTCATACCACTTCAAGCTTCCTAGATATTGGACTGATACTTGATTAATTGCAAATACAGAATTCAAGGATTAAAAGTAGTAATTATAAAAAATAAATCCTGTGAGAAACTGAGAGTAGAAGTATATATCATGATAAACTTACTTGCGAATCGCCAATCCATACTCCAGTACCAAAATTGCTTCAAGCAGGTATCCCAAGTTCCTTGTGCGCCAGTAGAGCTGTTTCAGGATATTAAAATTGCAATGGAGCGTAAGCATTGGATAGAGGACTGGCTAATATAAGTTATGGTTATATTTTCTAGCAGTTTCATGGCAACAAAACAAGACATACAGTATATTGACAAGGAGGGCATGCACCCTGAAGGCAAGAATATGAATCATGTGTACAGGTATTGCCTGAATCTCTGAAATAAATAACTTCAAATTGTCTTTGCAAAAAAATATTAGAAATTAATAGTGGGAGTTGGAGACGAAATTATTAAACCATGTCTTCAGTGGTTTTTTTTCAAAAGAAAAGGCATTGCAGGTACCATCTTCATACACTCGAGTTCCATCAACTCAGTGGATGACAAATGGCCACATAATAATGCAATTTTGAGATGTGGGAATAACCATAACTTCCTTCAAAGAAGCATAAAATTATATCAAAAGCTAAATTTACATTTTTTTGGAGACTTCACAAAAGCCTAACAGTTCCATCATTGAAATCATATAAATCTATAAATCTACAAACCTGCACAAGAATATTGCTGGCCATAGATAGCAGTTCCTCGCCAAACATGTTTTCCTGAGGATCCAAGTCATTCGAGAGAGGCAAGTTTCTATAAAATGTATCAACCAATCTTTTTGCGATGCCCTGGAGTTCTGGATTTGAACATAAAATTTCAGGAAAACAAATAAATGAAATAAATTGCGCAGCGGAGATAAAATTAAAAAACATAAACAGATTTCAGGTGAACTCGTGACAAAGGTAGACCTGCAGTTGATTTTGTGAATAACATTCCCAAAAGTTCTTGAACCTTAAAGAGGGTAATAGTCAAGCCCAGCGTATTTACTGAAACTGATGATGCATCAAAGGATCCAGAAATTTCAGCTAGCAATTCGTTTATCTCATCGCCAGATAGCATGTGAAGGTATGTTTCAACATCAGATGCTGAGCAAGACAAGTGACCAAATCTGCAAGTATGAAGAAAAGTAAAACATGACAGTTATTTGTACATGGGTGTAGTGAAAGAATAGTGGCACTAATTGTGCTTACAATTTTTTTAACAGAAACAGGACGGATAGCCCATACCCTAATTGTCATTGATAAAAACAACTAACATACAAGCAAAAAGAAAAGAAAATATAAATTGATAAAGATACTTGTTCCAACTAGTCAGACAAACACCTACTCCGTTCTAAAATTGTCGTCGTTAAGACAACAAATCTAGTTCATTCTTGAACTAAAATTCTTGTCCTAACAACTACTTGTATTTCTTCATGTTTTAGTATGCTAAGCTACCACTCCAAGTAGGGAAAGAGGTGGTGAATCCCAATACATATACACCAAATGGAAGGTTGAAGGTGGAAAACTACCGTTTTATTCAAAATATAGGTGGCATTATTATACATGTGCGGCTGTCATTTCATAAGATTCAAAGTCTATAAATATTTCTCTCAAACTAGTTTGTGTGTCACATAACATGATAACAACATCACAAGCAGCACGAGACAATTGGTAAGTAATACCATTTTTTGGGGGGTGTTTGTATGTGTCCAAATTGTTTTGAATTAAACTGTACCCTAACCGAAGTTCAGAGAAAATTGGAACAGAATTCAGTTTATCACAAATTTTAGTGCTAGGCAAAGTCAGATATCATGTTGTGATGTGCTGCTCCTGGAGACAACACTGGACTGTAACAAAATGCATTTTTTGAAAAGATTCAAAACAGATAGCAGCACAAAAAGTTAGTAGAGAGAGAAGCACCAAGACAAACCTGCGGAAATACTTCAGCAAAGCTTCAGTTAACTTTCTATCATTTGAGATTCCATTGAGGCAGCGTTGTTTTTCTATTTCAATATTAGCTATATGAGGTCCTCGAACACAGTCACTGGAGTTACTTTCTTGTAAACTTAGCACAAATGACAATGCACTTGTAAGGCGAGATTCAACCTGAAAAAAACGTACTTCTGGTAAATGATATTGTATCATACCAAAAAAAAAATCATAATGCTCTAGGTGGACGAAGTACCAGCTCCTCGCTAAGACTACTCTTCTTGGACATTCCCGAATCAACAGAGTTAGAAGGACAAGCATGTTCACCAGTGCATGGTTTAGGCAAAATCACATCATGCTCCAGCAAACAGCCTATATAATGGAGAAAGGACTCCCAGTCATCAGGACTGCCCAGTCAAAAAAAGGAGATGACAATCATCAAACGCTAAACAAAGGTCAAATTTACGCAATTAATAAAGGTCAATACAAAGATAAATTGTGACAGCACATCAAAGGGATTACATAAAAACAATACAAAGTATTGCAGTTGAGACGGTACGGCCGTGGGCCTACGCCCACGGCACAAGAAGAGGACCTACTTTTCTTCTTTCTCCCCTATCTCTAAAGGAGGTGGCATGCCCCATTAAATGGGCCAGCACCTCATCCATGCTAACAAAGCAACAGCTAATCCTGCGCCCAAACCAACCAACACATCGACCGTGTTTAACAAACAAACTAATCATGTATGCTGATGCCTTGCCACGCGCCCTGCTGCTGCTATGATCATGGGCCCAAGGCCAATAACAGCATCATCCACCAGATAAGCAAGAGTAAATGTTTGACATGCAATTTAAATATATCATGAAATTCAAAAATTATTGGAAACAGATCAAAGAAACAAATGACTATGAAACAGGGCCAGCTAATAAACAACTCTGCAGAATAACTGAATTTTTTTATAATACTAATTACAGGAGGCATTACCAAGACTCGAGGATTTTCTGATATATCTCCGAAGCAGCAACATAACTACTTGCTTGAGCAAGAAGTCGCCCCTGTCAACTTGGAGTCAAGACAACAAAGTTAGAGACCGAAGATTAAAAGGCAAGCGTAACCACTAGAGACGATAAAACGGAGCCTTTGAGGCACAAGGGGCCTTTCTGTAAGCATATGAAGAATACATGCACTGGAAGTGAAATATGTGCTGCCAAAAACTCCCTCCGTTTCTTTTTAGTTGTCGTCCTAGCCTTTACAAGTTTTACCGAATTAGTTGTCATTCTTGGGTTACGAGGTCATTTCTCTGCTAGAGCACATGGTAAAAGCAGCAGAGGCATCTTTAATTCTTGCCCGCCCACTCCTTTTCTACGGTCCCCACTCAACCTTTTCCTCTGAAATGCTGCCACGTTGTTGCCACTGAATAGAACTTCATTTCTTCCTATGAGCTGTTACGTTGTATCAGTCTTACACCTGCTACTGCCTCTCACGATCATTTCTTTACCTTACTTTCTTGGTTTCTGTGTTTTGCTCTGGAACAACAACTAAAATGACACGGAGGGAGTAGTATTCTTTTACATATAAATGACAGTCGTATTGGGTATGGCACAGTCCATAATAGGTAAACTTACCCAATATTACATCCATACTTAAATATCCCACAGCTATTCGAACTCAAATGGAAGGACAGCTAATGTCTGAACCAGATCAAGTATGGAGAGAATAATATTTATCATAATACTTCCTTGTTTTTTATATCCGATGTGGTTGGTTCAAAATACTAGCATGTCATATTAAAAACGGAGAAAGTATATATTATGGTATAAACTAAATTTTATACTATAATAATGGAAAGTTCTTTAGTATCATGAAGTATTGCATTCACTAGCCGCTATATTAACAATTTTGAACGGAGATAGTACTTATTCAAGCTAATGATTTGCATTAAATCCACAATTTCATTTAGCTTCTTTAAATTTTGTTACAGTATATAAAGTTTTTTGAAACCCTTAATTTATTAGAGCATTTGATAGAAACTAATCGTAGTGTACAGTGAGGACATTGAGTTATCAATTTGAATGTAACAAACTACTGTAATACACATCCAAAAACAAATGTATGTCACCAGATCCTATTTGTTATGATGTATTTAGAAGATTGGAACGTGGCTAAACATTGTCAAAGCATAGTGAAATCTAAATTACCTGTAAACGAAGCTTGTCCTCTTCCCTTCCCAGAAGAGACCCCATGTCTCCGGAAAGAACTTCCAAAGCAGCATCATATTTTGACTGTTGTTCCAGAATTGAAATATAGAGAGCAAGTGCTGCAACATAGGTCGAATATGTCAGAAGACAGAATCTGGGCAAGGAAGAGAGAAGCTAACATGGCAAAGGGGCCCAGAAATACCTTCTGGCTCATGTAAACTATGAGAACTTATGTGCTTCTTGAGCAGCGCTTCAGCTAGTGGTAATAATTTCTTACCTCCACTGCTAAAATGTACCTGTCATGGGCAAAAAATATCATGTCTTTTGCAATATAGACTAAATAATACAGCACTAAGCAAAAAGAATGAAAAACATTTCCATACTGTCATTGATAAAATATTGCATCACATCAGATAGAATCATACTTACCCACATTATGACATACAGTACATATTCAGCTAGAAACCTACTAGGATGGTTAGTGTTGGGGTTGGTAATTTTCAGAAAGTGAATCAAAGTGATAGAGATTTCCAAGAGTCAAAAATGAGTGTGTATTCCAGTCTCTCTATTCTCTGTCCATCATGATGCTCCAAGTCCCTCTAACTACCTTTATCCCCTTCCATGCTCACACACTCAAGCAATTCTCTTATCTCCTGCAGCATCTTCTAGTTATTTCTAAGCTTAGGATGGTACAACTATTATTGTAAACTCACCCACAGCACGACATTATTAATCATACCTAACATCATTAGTCCATAACCATATTTGCACCCATCTGTCCCAGCAAAAGCATTGCTGAACACTATTGACCATAATTACACTGAGCAATACATGAATGGACTGATCTACCTAGAACTCTTTATCTTTCAATCACCGAACATCATTCCTCCAATAAGTAATAACGAATGTAAAATAGGAAATGCAAAATAAGTAAGATTCATTGAAACATGAAATGGTACCTGCAGCTGAATACTGCAAATAGCCCAAAGCAAAAACCTTTCTTCTCCTACAGTTTTGTACATTTTGATAGCCGTCTGCACCATACAAAGCAGAAATGGCAAGAATTGAAAATAAGATACCACAAAAATGTGAATCGAATAACAATAAAAAATTACCATCATACCTGTTGTTGCTTCACATATGAGTACTCTCTGACATAGCAATTAAAAAGGCCCATCATCAGCTCCAAGTTATTAGGGTACTTTGTACAGGCATACTCATAACATGAAGTAGCTAGATCCACTGCATTAGTATGGTCAAGGATCAATTCGGAGGAAAACTTAAAATAACGATGTTCAGGAGTAATAAATGAAATGTTCCAAACATACATCGTTCAAGCCTTTGAAATACAATCTGTAGAGTGCTAAGTGTGAGATCATCAAAATGAAAAATGTTGTCAGAATACAACCGCTCCTTCGCATCGAGGGACACACCTAATGCTTCATCAGGTTTTCCCATCCTTTCCAAAATAAGTGCCTTCAGGGCCTGAAATAGGCAACAGCAAGGCTTGATTGCATTAGGGGAAAAAAAGCTCCATTTGATAGAATCAAGAGGGGTTCAATCACCAGTAATTAGCATTTATGGAAGGAAAGAACGGATATTAATGTCAAGAGTTCTGTAAATTGATGTGAGAACAGGTCCATTATTTCTGTGCCGGAACAAACTGTAAACTGAGTTAGAAATTGTCCATAAGCATATGTTCCTAGATGGTGGGCAACCAGCTCAAAGTGATTGAAAAGATCTTGAAAACATGGAGCAAAAAAGGGCAAAGAACTATCGAAAAAAGAACAGAGGTATAAAACTCTAAAGAGCACAAATAGAGACCATATCATCCACAAGAGTAATGAGCTACAGAGAAGAAAAGGACTATATTATGTGTGGCTAAATATTAAATCTAATGCAGTAAATCAGTGTCTCAACTCAGGGACTAGCAAGCACTCCCTCCGTCCCTTTATCTGCAACATATTTGATCTGTGCGCTGTGACCAGGGAAGCAACGATAAGTCATTTATTACGCATGGTTGCAAGCAAAGAGCCACAGTAGCAGGGGGCAGCTACCGGTTACCGCCCCCACCTGCATACATCCACTCGCGCTCGCAGGTGCGCCCTCCTGCATGCCAACTGAATTTGATTGGCCCACTGCATGCGCCCATTCAATTTCCCATTGGGAATAAGAGATTCCACGCAGGACAAAACGGCTCCCACCATAATACGATAAAGAAAATCTGAAAACATGATTTCTGCTAGGCGATGGAGATAAACGGATGGCGGAAGTATATGCCAGCTTCTCTGCCTTTGCACTAAGGAGGCTAAGGAAGGAGACTGGTAAGGAACCTTGACCATCCCCACTGTCTTCAAATGACTTTGCCACCTAAGCTCCAGGCATCCCCAAAATAGGAAGCGACCTCACAATTCAAATGTAGATTCTTTTCACGGCATTCAATCAACCCTTCCACAGAAGGTGTCCTAGAGTTTTTCCATTTCTACAAACATGCAGTTGCATCTACTCCTCTAGTCCTATAAGACGATTACAAACATTGCATCAATCTGCATAGCTCAAAGCACGATGGTAAAAGGTCTAGTAAGCCAAAGACTATCTACAGTTCAGCACTAATCTGTCTAGGTTTCTATCACTGCACTAGTAAAGCCATCCATTTGATTCAACACCTCCAAGGAGAACTGCTTCGGAAAAGAAAAAAAGAAAACAACAACAAAATCACACGGCACGTGACTGCTGAATTGCTGCTTGCACAACCATCCCATTCCCGCGCCGGATTCGTCCAACCATCGTCGAACAAGGTAGGAATGAATAGAAAACTCCAACCGAGACAGAGGC
Source organism: Eleusine indica (assembly GCA_030378355.1). Taxonomy (NCBI): domain Eukaryota; kingdom Viridiplantae; phylum Streptophyta; class Magnoliopsida; order Poales; family Poaceae; genus Eleusine; species Eleusine indica. The sequence continues at coordinate 58,305,643 of CM059494.1, forward strand.
GAGCGCTCACGAGTGCGTAGGGGGACGTGGGGTGCTTGGCGAGGAGCGCGGTGCAGAGCTTGAGGGCGGTCTTGTACTGTCGCGAGTCGACGGCATCCCAGATCGGCCGCACCCGCCGTTCCGGTATGCCACCGGCGAGGCCGAACTTGCTGGCCATCCTCGCCGCGATCTAGGGTTAGGGTTTTGGGGTGGGAGGCACGCGCCGCGGCTGGGGGAGAGGAGGGGAGGAGGAAGAAGGGAAGCGCGGAGAAGAACGAGAGAAGGGTTTATCGAGTCGGAGATGCGATGTGACGGCGCGCATGGGCCCACCTACACCCTCCAGGTTGGCACGGTCCGAGGAAACCACGCGCTTGCGTTATGGCCGTTGAATATACGATGGACAGTGCCGATGGTGACCGGGCGGGAATGGGAGGTGGGCTGCTGCCGTAACCCTATCGTTGCGGGAGGAAGAAATCTTGGCCGTCGGCATGTCGGGTGACCGGTTTGATTGAACGACGTGTGGAAACGGAACGTCTGAACCGAATGAGGTGCTGGAATTTATTGGCGCGGCCCCACTTGACAGCGAGTCTAAAATTACACTAACGCCTACTATAGTGTCGTATAGATAAAAAAATGCCTTTTGTTTATAAAAATATTGACGGTGCAATAAAATTACATATTTTCTAACTTCCAATCGATTGAAAGCTTCCACGCAATAAAATTAATAAGTCTTATAAGATTAAGTAAAAGTTGAATGATCACCTTTTATAACGTTATTATTTCTCAAACGAAAGAAGAACTATAAAATAGTGATAGGAATCTATCAAATTTAAGATGTTGACAAAATAATTATAAAGGACGCATAGAACCGGAAGCGCCCCTTGTTTCAAAAAAGAAAAGGAGGACGGGTTATTCACATTTAATTTGATGGTCAGAAAGAAACTGTTGTCAACACTTTGGTTGCTTGAAGTCTTTATCACGAAGAGTAAATGGAGCTGCTAACAATTAGACTCTATTAAATCATATGCGACAAAGTTTTTATCAAAGCAATAAATATCATTATTCTTTTCTAGAAGAATAATGTCCTCGCAAAAAATCCATTATTATAAAATCTTGAGCTACGAGTGTTACCTATATGTACCATTATTCTTTTATAAATATATATTACACGGCATTTGGATTTCATTATTTTGCTTCTTTTCTCCATATATGCTGACCTTGGAACAGTACACATGTCATTTTGAGAAGAAAAAAAATGTAGAAACACGCAGTTCTCTTTGTTTCTACTTTCCCCTGCAATGGGCATAGTAATCGGAAACCAACAAACAAGTCTTCTAGATTTTTCAACAGTGACATTGGGTACGTTGTACACCGTGAAAAATGCTAGCGTAGTGAGGTGGCAAAAAGAGTTCTCATGTCTTGTATTCAATGTGTGGGTTTTAGTGGTTCTAATTATCCATTAGGCCTCATTTGATTCGGTCTCTTTGGACTTGCCACGTAATGGTTCTTCGTGAAAAGAACCTTGTGTATTACCCTTCGATCAGATCCAACCCAAGTTTTAGTGAGCCACCATGATCACTCAATCTTTTTTTTAGATGATGGAAAAAAATCCGACTTTGACCCAAACGCTACGGCCACAGTTTACAAGATTGCTGCTTAATTTTCAGCAGCTCACATTGACACACCATATTCAAATAAAAGGAAAAACACCAACATGATTTGGATGAATATTATTAGACAGCAATTCTATTGCTAAATCTTCATCCGTGGTTGACGAACACTTACATGACCATCATCTCGAGGGACCAACATGCTCCCTTTATTATGATAGTGTCTTCTTCACATCTTTGTACCTGCGCCTAGTCTCACTGCCAGTATGTTTCTTTGAAGAGTATCTGCATTTAACTAATGGAGAGAAACATATTCGTCTTGAGAGCTGCCACGATGATGTGGAACCTACCATCTATCCTAAAGAGATGGAAGCAAAAAAAAATCCGTTTATTTTTATGAAAAAAATTATTTTAGTGGCATGTGTAGTTGAAACATTAGGTGTTTGCTTCGAATCGCCAAAATTTTCACTTTCCTCTGAACCGTGCATCAAAATTCTTCAATATAATCCTTCTATCTGATCTCTGTACCCGTAGTGGGTGCTTTGCTAGTTTCATATGATAACAAAGATGAGATGGCAAGATTGAAATTAACTCTAATATTTGCTTGTTGATCTTGGTAGCATGTCAATACGAATTGCTTGATCCTTCATTCTCGACCACAACCACTACTTAGGGTAATTACAACGGTATAGTTTTATAGATCGTCTCAATGCATGATACGTTATCTTAAGATTTTTTTTAAATCATCTATTAGACTACATGTACAACGGGTTGTTGTTTTAATTGTTTTATAGTAATTTCATCATCTCTTAATTTATGGATGTGAACGGTCTTTCAGCCTAGTGGTTGAGGTGCCTTAGTAGCATTCTCAAGATTTCGGGTTTGACTCTCAGTGGGAGCAAATTTATGGGTTGGGATAAAAAAATCCTCTTGCTTGTCACCATGTCAAATCACAGATCTAAGGCCCGACCCAGGTCGTGATCGTCTCACATATGTCATGATGCTATTATGTAAGGGTGGGACAAGGGTTTGGGAGTTTTTTTTTTGAACTGGAAACATTTTCCATTAACCAGAAGCTTGCTGGTAATCAGCAACTACAAAAGAGTTTACAGAATTAGGGCAGGAATTTGCCCACAGCATAACCTCACTTGGACATAGCCTTGAACCCAAGTGAGCCAAATGATATAGCTACCCTATTACAACAGCATGGAGTGTGCAAAACTCTAACACTATGAAAACCCGACACCATTAGGGTCTTTACATCTTGAGCTATCATTCCGAATGGAGCCAGATCATATTTCACAGAGGTAAGTGCCACACACAAGTTGACAGCATCCACTTCGAGTTCCACTTTGGCAAACCCAATAGACATCGCATATTGCAGAGCTTCTAATGCACCTCGTGCTTCGACCTGCAGAGCGTCATGACAGTGATCCATTCTTCCAGCTCCCGAGCCTAGCACCTCTCCTGCTTGGTCTCTGATGATGAAACCCCAACCACCATTTTTTGTGCTCTAAATTGAAAGACCCATCTACATTAATCTTCACCCATTCAGCATTTGGTTTTCTCCACTTGGGCGCTACTACAATCGGTGTGGTCTCCCTGTTGTAGAATTCTTTATACTCCACAAAAGTCCTTTGAATCAAGTTTGCTATGCTTGCTGGTGGCATCCTATCATCACCAGCATTGGTGTCATTCCGTTTAGACCACATGGTCCATAGTGTTACAAATACCAACAGCCGAGTTTCCTCTTCCCACTACCATATCAGTCTAAATAATTTTGTACTCGAATTTGCAGCCTTCATATGTCCACGTTTCTCCTCCAGCAAAAGACATCGCCATACTGCTTTTGCGTGCTTACATTTAAAGAATAGGTGACCTGCGTCTTCGTCTAATTGAGCACACATGGGATAGAGTGTATCCACATCCAAACCCCTGCTATCGATCTTTCTTCGGAGAGGCAATAAGTTGTGAGCAAGCCTCCAGGCGAAGTGTTTCACCTTGTTTGGAGCTTTGATGTTCCATATTTTTTTCCAAGGGAAAGTCGTTCCCATTGTCGGACAATGAACAATGTTGCCTGAACTAGGGCCATGGCCTATTGCTGCATCATCCACACTCATTTTATATGCCGATTTCACACTAAAGATTCCTTTCGGATTAAAATGCCAAGCAATGTAGTCCGGTCTATTTGCGCCCAAGGGAATGGCTAGTACCACATCATCATCCTCTCATGGCATGGCAAATCGGACAAGCTCCTCATTCCACATATGTGTGACCGGATCAATCAATTCACTAACCCGCTGGAGAAGAACTGACCCTTGAAATGATGTGGTTTTCCTGGTCAGACCCCTCGGAATCCAAGGATCATCTCAAATGTCAATACCGGTACCATCCCCTACCCTCCATATCATGCCTTTCTTAATCAGCTCAATCCCCCCATGTAATACTTCGCTATGTATATGATGCCCCTTCTCCTGCTGTGGCATTTAGAACATGATCATTAGGATAATATTTGGCTTTCAATATTCTCGCACACAAATACTCTGGATTATGAATCAGCCTCCAGACTTGTTTCGCTAACATGGCCATATTAAAATGATAGAGGTCACAAAAGCCTAAACCTCCATCTTTCTTTGGCTGCAACATCTTCTCTCATGCCACCCAATGCATTTTATCTTTGCCCTGCTGACTCCACCAATACCAACAAATCATCGTACTAATGTCATCACATATAGCTTTGGTTAAGTCAAAACAGAACATAGCATAGGTAGGAATTGCTTGAGCCACATCTTTGATAAGAATTTCCTCCCCAGCTTTTGATAGGAGCTTCTCCTACCATCCTTGGATGCGTTGTCATATCTTGTCTTTAATATATTGGAACGCCTCCTTCTTTGAACGACCAATGTGCACGGGTAAGCCCAAATACCTATCATTTGTAGCCTCACATTGAATTTCCAGGATTTGCTTCACCTCCTCTCTTTTATTTTCCCTGGTGTTTTTGCTAAAAGCTAAAGATGACTTGTCTTTGTTAATTTTTTTTGCCCTGAACACTCTTCATACAGTGCAAGTATATTCTTTAAATAGTTAGCATTTTCAGCATTGGCCTTCATTAAGATGAGGGAATCATCCGCAAACAACAAATGGGAAACACTAGGCGCTCCTCTACAAATTTTGATACCTTGGATAAGGTTGTTTGCTTCAGCTTGGTGTAAGAGCGATGAAAACCCCTCAACACAAATTAATAATAAATTAGGGGATAACGGATCCCCTTGACGAAGACCTCGCTGTGGTGTGATCACATCTGTCAATTCTCCATTCACTTTAACCTGATACCGTACTGATCTAACACACTTCATTAGTAATTGTACTAGATTATTATGAAAACCCAACTTCACCAGCATGGCCTCTAAGAAATCTCACTCAACTCGGTCGTAGGCCTTACTCATATCAAGTTTAAGTGCAAGGTACCCTTCTTCTCCTCTCCTCCGATTCTGCAAATAATGCGTCATCTCATACGCCACCAGCACATTATCATTAATTAGACGACCCGGGACAAAGGCACTCTGATTGGAAGAGATAATATCATTAACAAAGACCTTCAGTCTATTTGTCAGCACTTTAGAGATAATTTTGAATATCGCATAGATTGATCGGCCTAAGCTTCTTTAAATTTTCTGGATTCTTCACCTTCGGAATAAGGACCACAGTATTATCATTCCAACCCTCCGGGATTTCACCACCATTTAGGATAGCTAAGACTTCAACCTTCACTCTCACCCCAACAACTTCCCAAAATTTCTTGAAAAAGATAGCAGGCATACCATCCGGACCCGGAGCTTTCAGATCACCTATTCCATCAAGAGCTTGCTTAACCTCTTCTTCTGTGAGTTACGAAATTAGCGCATCATTCATAGCCTCTGTCACTCTTGGCGCCACTGCATCAATCGCATCATATAACTAGTTCACACCCTGTGTTGCAAGCAAGTATGTATATTGGCTTGCTATGAAATCTCGCAGGCTGCCTTCTTCCACCCAGCTACCATCCTCCACCTTTAATTGACAAATACAATTTACTTTACCACATTGCGAGGCGTGTGCGTGATAGAACTTTGTATTACGGTCTCCACTCTACAGCTAATTAACATGTGCTATCTGCTTTCAGTATAAATCTCTTTGTTCTTCTAACTTCTCAAATCTATACCGCAATACTTGTTCTTGATGTACTGAATTGTTAGTCAGAGGCGCACGCCTACATACAGCTAGATCCTTCTTGACTCTATTTATTCTTTTCTCCAAATCTCCCAATACATTCCGACTCCAGTCTTGCAGCACTCCCGCTACACCTTTCAATCCTCCCTTCACTCCCTCAACACCCATAATGAAAGTCTCATCCCACGCCTGCCTGACCAGTTCATCACACCCCTCCTCTTGTAACCACCTTGCCTTGAACTTGAAACAATCATCATGCACGTTCTTCATAGCCCCCTGCTGCCCTCCCTCTAGTAGAATTATAACCGGGCGGTGATCCGAATGCCTCAGTTCTCCATTAATCACCTCTACCAATGGGAACCGAGTGCGCCATTCTGTGTTTGCCACATCCCGATCAAGTCGCTCCCGGAGGTATCTTTCCTTCTTGTGATTGTGATTACGCCACGTAAATATGTCACCCTTATGACCCAAATCCACCAAGCCACAATCATCCAAGGCCCTTCTGAACTTCTCCATACATATACGGGGCCGAGCCGCCCCACCCTGCTTCTCATGGGAGAACAGAATCTGATTAAAGTCACCTGAGCATAACCAAGGACTCGTTCCCCTACTAGCCAAACTCCGTAAAGCAGTCCATGTATTATCTCTCAACTCAGCACTAGGCTCCCCATAAATCCCAGTAAACCGCCACGAACCACCCAGATCATCCTCAATATCCACATCAATAAAATATTTAGAAATTTCCTTAAGATTAACTTTCACACCATTGCGCCAAAACAACGCCAAACCCCCACTCTTCTTGACACACTCCTTGAACACCATGTTCGTAAGTCCCAACATCCACCGAAACTTTTCAATTCTTTGCTTGTCCATTTTTGTCTCGGACAAGAAAAGAATATCTGCATCCTCACGCTTCTGGAGATCCAGAAGCCCCCGAACTGCCGGGCGATTGCCCAACCCCCGGCAGTTCCAAGTTATTAGCTTCATTTCCACATGCGGAGCTGACCCGGCAACCCGCTTCATCAAGATTGTTGTTCTTCGCCGCCAACTGAGCTTCCTCCATATTCACTTTCAAACTACCCATGCTTCCTCCATTCTCATCCTCCTCTACTGCCATCTTTGACCTCTTGTTACCTTCATCTACATTCTCACCCGACAGTGTGTCCCTAGTACTTCTCTTCTTCCCCACATTACTTTCATGCGGCTTGCTGCTGCTGTCACCAATTCTCGGCTTCCGTTTGTATGTTCCTTGGTGTCGCTTCTTCTCCACTTCCTGTCGCCCTACCTCCTTGCTACCTCCCTGCCCCATCGAAGGTACAGTTCCTTGAGTTGGGACAGGAACAGTACCATGCACGGTAGGAGTTACGTGATTGCATGAATCCTTCTTGGCCGCTATTAACTCTTTGGCAGGCATAGAGTCTTTCTTCTTATCATCTTTGCGCCCTTCCTCACCTCGAGCCAACTGACACACCTCCTTTTCTCTCCTCCAATCACCGCTGCTCTTGGATGGGTTCAAAGCCGGTTGATGAAATCCGCAGTTGTCTCCTAATCTCTTCCGAGAAACGGCGTTTAGATGGTATAACCCGTAACCATTTCCCATATTGCTTCGCTTCACCAGACTCCCCTCTTCTTCCACAGTTCTTGTCAAGATGACCAATGATGCCACAATTGTAGCAGAATTCCGGGAGGAATTCGTACTCCACCGGGCACCAGCGTTGCTCCTCCTCTTCTCCCTCAATCTCCAGCAATATTCCTCACCGCAGCGGAAGCCGGATATCAATACGCACCTTAACACGCAGATACCTTCCCGTCGCCGTGTCGTTTTCCTCCGCGTCCACGTCGAGGAAACCTCCAAACTCTTCTCCTATAATCTCAGCAACCTCCTTATTCATCATGCCCATCGGAAGCCGCGAGATCCTGATGCAGATTGGAATATGGTTGAACTCCAAAGCCTCAAGCGCCCGCCTCCCATCATACGCCACCACCACCATAAGACTATGCCCCGCCATCCAAGGACCGTCTTCCATTGCTCTCCTCATGCTGGTAGGATGATTAAAGTGGAAGAGAAACAAGTTGTCTCCCATCTCTTCGCAGATCATGCCCCGGTCTTGACACCAAATCCTGCCAAGCGTTTGATGAATTCCCTCGGCAGAAACTAGTTTGTCAGACAAGACTTTCGCCATGGCATGCCACTCCTCCTCTGCTGCACCTTCAACGATCTTCTTCCCCAACTTGATCCCCCACCTTTCCGCCAACGAGAGGTTGAGATTCCTCATTGCTTCCTCCAAAACCCCCTTCTCTGCCACCACCGACGAGCCAGATGCCTTGTTCGCCGCCATCTCCTCAACCGCCCTCGAACCCGCTGAAGTTGAACGAGGACGCGTGAGAAACTACAGAGAAACCGAGAGAAGAGACCCTCCAGAAGGGTCTCCGATTGTTGTGGAAAGAAATTGGATTCGAGATCTGAGGGAATAAGGGACCAAATCGGATCTGATCAGGGGGATCAGACCGTAACCGACTCGAGTCACTAGAGAAACCCTAGCGGGCCTCTCTAGACGCCGAGACTTTTGCTTTTAATACGTGTCCTAGTAGTGGTTTGGGGGCTTTCTCGATCTACGTAAAAAAGTCTTCTTCTTAGTAAAAATGCCGAAAGGGGCGGGGGGGGGGAGGGGGGGGCTATTTTACCCCTCTATAAGCCGTAGACTGTCTAGGTGTAGCATTGTAGACGACCCAACCATTGAACTATGCTCCTCTTTGTACACATTTGAAGGGGTCATCCGTTTAGAGATTTAAGAAGACTTATATTTAAAAACATCTTTATGCGTTGCTTCACAAAAAGAAGTATGCTGACCAACTTCTGAAAAAAAAAATGGGCATGCAGTGGAGATTATGCAAGATCTGAAAAGAAGTGGAAATAATGCAAGATCTGAAAAGAAGTGGAAAATGCAAAACACATGATGTTTAAAATCGTCCGTCCGTCCAGCTAGATTTATGTGGTGCCTCTCTTCGGTGGTAACAAACAAATTAACAATGACTTGTTTTTTTTTTTGGAGCCACTGTCTTTGTGGTTAATCTCAAATGACTTGGTGTTTGAAAACCAGATTGTTTCATCTCTGAATGTTGTCGCTTACGCAACATTGTCCATGATGCAACAATGGAGATCCTTAGTAGCAAGAGACAAGGAGTTCGGGTAGATGGTCGAGAACGTCAAACAAAAGCTGGTGATACAATCTTCATCGATAAGATAAAAAAGCTTTGGCCTTTTCTGGCATGTTATCGTGTAAACATGCTACACAAAATTCCCTTTTGGTGAATTCAATTAAGCATTCATCTTAAGAAAACAACTTGACTTTATATCTTTTCCCAATAAGTTAGAATCTTTTCCCAACAAGTTAGAATAAACCCACAGTAACATTTTCAGTTAGGGATAATGGCGATTCAGCCACAAATCTGAGGTCCAATTGCAGAATCACCATTGATTTTGAGATTTTGCAAAATTACCATCACTTTTTGAATCGGAACGTGCCGTTTACCATGAATTTGTGCCGGCGTTACCTTGAGCCAGAGAAACGAATTAAAAAAAACAAATGGAGAGGCAAATAGACATCCCTACCCCTCCTCTCTGTAACTCTCATTCCCGTCTCCCCCATCCGGATCCTCTCCCGTCTCCCCCACCTGATTCCTCTCTATCTCTAGAACCCTAACCCTAGGCGGGCTCGAGCAGGGGCCGGCGCGAGCAGGAGCGCAGCGCATGTGAGCAGGCAGACGCGAGCAGGGGCCAGCGCCCAGCGCGAGCAGCTGGCGGGAGCAGCGAGCGGGAGCAGCAGGAGCGCGGCGCGTGCAGCGGGCGGGCGCAGCAGGAGCCGACGCGAGCAGCGGGTGGGCGTAGCAGGAGCCGACGCGTGCGGCAGGCGGAAGCAGCAGGAGCCAGTGCGTGCGGCGGCCGGGAGCAGCAGGAGCGCGACGCATGCGGCGCGACCAGGAGCAGAGCGTGCAGGGGCCAAGCGCAGCAAGCATGGAGGTGCCAACAGTTGCTTCTGAACCAAGGTATTGCAATTAGATTTGGTTGATCTCATGTGATTGATTGATGATTCAATGTCGGGTAGGCAACCACTATAGTGATAGGTTAATTTAGCTGTGCATATGTAGGTTTAAACTTGTCACACCCACAAATGAGAGAGATAAAATACCAACAAATGGGAGTGAGACATCCAAAGCACCCACACCCACAAATAAGACAGACATATCCAAAGCCGCCACAACCCAAAAAAAGAGAGGCAAAACGTCAAAAAACAATAATGATGATGATGAGTCAGTGGGAGTTAATGAGGAGGGCATGTATTGTGAAACTGAAGTGTTAAGTGACAGCAGTTGGGATTCAGATTTGGCTGCTTCTTCTGAATCTGATGATGATGATGATGAGTATGAACCTGATGATGAAATTGTTGGGGATGGTGATGAAGACGATGTTCCTGCCTTTTCATATGATGTAGATAATCCTTGCATTGATGTGGGAGTGGTTTTTACGGACACGGATGAGTGCCAATCTGCACTTACCCAATGGTGTATCTTGTATGATCATGCATTCGAGAGGTTTAGAAAGGCCTATGCGGGTACTTTCAAACCTATGACTTCAAAACATCAGTGGCAACGTATCAGTTTGGGCTATAAAATCAAGAAGCCAAAATTGAGACGGAAACCCGGAAGGCCTACAGTAGCAGAGCATTTGATGAGGGCACCATTAGTAACAAGAGAATGAAATGTACTGAATGTAATGAAGCAGGTCATATAGCCAAGTATTGTCAAGGTGGCCTCACAGCTAGTCAAAAAAGGAGGCTCTCACAAGATGTAGAGGGTACCACATAGTAAGTCATTGCTGATTTCAGTCGACTAGTAACTACATTTTTTCCATTTTGCTTGCTTACTAACATATTTTTTCTCCTATAAGTGCTAGTGCTAGTATGAATGACATTGACATGGGTGGAGGAAGACCACCAATAGGATGAGGAAGGGGAGGAGGGCAGCAAGGAAGAGGTCGACAAGGAAGAGGACAAAGTAGAGGGAGGCTTGCTCATTTGCTTGGGATTGATAGTTGAATGTGCTGATGTGATTGCATATGTAATGGATTTTTTGTTGGACATGTAATGTAATGGCTTATTTTGTTGGACATGAATTGCTTATTTTTTTGGGCGTGAATTGCTTATGAAAATGACTTATTTTGTTGCACATGTATTGCTTATTTTGTGGGCTTTGTTGGATATGATATATGTTGTTTGAAAATATGTGAAAAAAGAACAAAAATGCTACCAAAATTATGTCCAAATTTTTCTAATTTAAAAAATGAATTTCTGACCAGAATTTTATTTTTTACAAAATTTGATCATAATTATTATCTGTCCAGATTTCAAAATTTGATACAATTGTGGTGAAATCACATCAAAACAATGGTAAAATCACAAAGGGGTATTTTCGTCTTTGTACTAGCAACTTAACACCGTTACAGCACTTGTGGTACATAAGTTGTTCAGATTTAAAAACTGATGGTAAACTTGCAAAATTTGAAAAATGATGGTCAAAATGCAATTGGAGTGCGAAATGATGGTTGATATGCAATTGGCCCTTTCAATTATGTGGTGTTTAACTCTGAAAAAGGTCGTAACACAATTTGTGCTCAGTTAAATATAATCTACAAGAACTCTTTTATGAGGCGTGGAATCTGATTGTTATCACACAAAATATGGTCTGCATTGCATTTATTGGATGGTGAAAACTATTATAACAGTTAAAAAGAAATAGCAACCCAACCAAATATCTACAAATTGATTTTATTAGTGGAAAAGGTACATTTTTTTTTCTCATTTCAGCTTCAACCATCACCAAGATCACCGCACAAATTCATAGTCATTTAATTGAAAAACAGAGCTGCAACTGAAGGTCCAAGGTCCTTCCATGGTACACAATCACGTTTGCCACTCATGCTGGTGTACGGTAAGGAAATTCAAAGGACTGATCCACCATTATCTAAGCAAGCTAAGATTTGTTGCGGCTGGACTTTTCTTCAATACCAGACTGTGAAAACCTCTTCCTCAGCTTCTCAAAGACTTCTTCCATCTTCACACCCTTGACTCTTAGCAGCACCATTGCATGGTACAACAAATCAGCCATCTCTGAAGCTGTCCGCGATTTGTCCTCATTCTCAAGCAGCGTTTGAATCAGTTCACCAGCTTCTTCACTGTAATACATGCAATAATCAGGAATATCATTAATAGGATTATAAATGACACTTGCATTAAGAACAAAACAAAACAAAGCACCACAAGAAGAAAAGTAAAATATCATATTATGCGAGAACTGGGACAGGATCGAATCATCCTCATAAACTCGCTGCCACAAGTCACTAGCCGATAGATGCATTAATAACCCCTGTAATTGTGTTATGAGTTAATGCAGACATTGTGGATTCAGTTAAATACTATGTTTGTCATATCTTGTATACCACCTATCACCGTTGATTCCTGATGCAAACTTTGAAATTATAAGAAATAATTATAATGGCGAACAAGGCTGTGGCATAGTGGCTGGCTCTTGCCCAGGTTCGATCCTTGGGATTGAACTGTGGTGTCTGGTGTCGCATGGGGACTTAAGTCCCAAACAAATTTCAGGTACATCTGCTCATCGCGTGTAGCCAGAATGGGAGGGTGATGTCCCAGGTGCGCATCGGGTTTGATGGATTCTGGCGATCTGTTTAAAGGTCTTGGATGCTGTGTATAGCTGTTTGTGTGTGAGAGTCTGCGTGGGTGTGCGTTGGTGGAGTGTGTATGAACAGATGCTACAAATGTACCTAGTATGAGAGGCTTAAAAGAAAGAAAGAATTTTAATGATCATATCCAATGTTATGACAGAAGGACGGAGAGCAGAAATTGGACTGTTTAATAGATGGAGCGTCTAATTTGGAAATTTCATGCCGACTCTGAGTACCTCTACCAAGGTAACTTTACTCTATATGTGCATCTATGCGTATGTATGAAGCTAAAAGGTCAGTAAAGGTTGTAAGATATACGTACAATGAATCTTAAAATCATGTTGTCAGACGTCTAAGAATATAATAGACTAGATAATAACGAATAAACACAACACTTTATCCTTTATTACAAGCCATTACCGAAAAACCATGCAAAAATCATGACTGCGTCCAGTAAAGACTTGTTGTTTGGGGACACCATTCTTCAGTCAAAATAGCAATCATACACTACCCTTACCAGTAACTTCAGTTCCCAATAAAAAAAAAACAGTAATTTCATCAATCACCTGGCCTACTATAATGAGTAACTTTATCTGTTCAGGGCTCCTGCTTACTAAATCTTACTAAATCATGTCATCAGTCGGTCACTGAACTGAATGCAGTAACATGAAAGCATAAATGAAAAATCTGAAAATATCAAATTAAATCAATTTGTTTGGCGAGGGATTATACAGTAGAGGCCCCTACAGAGCTATATTGTTTATAATAAATATAAATTAAAGATGTAACACATACATATACTAAATCCAGCCAAACAAAAGGAGATGACACTCTATTTGTCATTTGACGACTGCTATAAATCAATAGTTTTATAGTGTCATATAAAAAAAATCAGGATATTACATACCGTATTTTCGAGCAAAGCAGCTGGCTATCAAGCAGTAGTTTTTTCGTCCATGATGGCTTACCACTCCCTTCAGTAACTATCTCCTCCTGCCGCCTACTAATGGTATCTTCAAGCGAGTATAGAGTTGTCGTGACCAGCCTTTCTTGAGTAGTGGCCTGCAAAGCAAAATCATACTTAATTACAAGTAGAAGTCTAATTACAGCAAAGGGTCACTGGAGAATGGGTACCTCAGAACCTTGCAGAGCATCATAAACTGAAGTATAATAACATGTTTCAGCTCCTGTATGGCAGGTAGGTCCATCTGGCTTTCCAAGGTATATTATCTGGTTGTGTGAAACACACCACATCCAATGAGTTAGTATCCACTGAAGCTGAACTGAAAGTTTTTATACAGCAGAATGCTTACAGAATCACGGTCACAGTCTAGGAAAATGTCATGCACATTGATGAAGTTCATGGACGTCTCCCCTTTTGTCCACAAGGAAGATCGTGAGCGACTAAAGAATGTAGCTTTTCTGGTTGAAATAGTTTTTCCAAGAGCTTCTTTGTTAGCAAAACCCTGCATGAGAATGGCTCCAGTATCCACGTTTTGTGCAATAGCAACAGCCAATCCTTTGTCGTCCCACTTCACACTATCCAGCAATGTGTCAACCTATTTTTTCGAGGACAATAATTTCGTTAGATGGTAATGAAAGTTTCAACTCTAAGAAAGAACAATGTCAAAGGCCGACATTCTTCTTCTGTATTACAGCAAGAATGTGAACTGGCATTGTTCGTACATATCAGAGTCAGCATAGAAGATACTCGTAATCATATTTCAAATATCTGCATGTACAAATAAAACATAAATGAACCCCAATCCAATCAAAGAAATACAAGATATACTACCCACACTAGTTGCACACACTTCGTTGGTATTCATATGTTTTAGAAAATGCATCCTACACAAATATATGTTCTACAAAAGTGAAAAGTGTATCTTCATTTAGATAAGCACAAAGTGGCAAGTCTGATTTTTCTTAGGATTGGGTTGTGGACTTTGTGGTTACAATGATTATGAAATTTTCTCTCTTATGGGACACTAACAAGTTTATGAATCCTAAAGAAAATCTTCTAACAAACAGATCCAGCAAAAAAAGTGCAAGAAAGGGCACTGCAGTTTCAAATGGAGCTTAGTCCCTCTAAAGCTAATGGAACAGTGGCTCCATAGCACATACATCTAAACACCATCAGCTATGGCAACAAATCTCCCAAGGGGAAAAAATACCGTTTTACTACTGAAGATGCAATGACAATTGCATCATAATGGACACATTATGACACCATGCACACCAAGACTCCCACAGTATCAATTTTAGGGTAAAGTATATCCTAATGGCTGCAAATGATGAGACCATGCATAATGTAGGATAAGTAAGTACTAGAATGCACTTCTAATTTTAATAAACATCTATGATCAATGCAGATCAACATAAAGGGAAAAGAGTTGGGCAATTGCCACTCTGTTGTCTCACTAACATGCATCGTTATAATCTATATCAGTGAGGATATGAGATATCGACTAACAAATCTTAGTGACAAATAATGAGAGGCAAATCCTCAAACTTCCTAACAAAATATGCTGCTCCAAAATTTTGAGTCATGTATAAGTTTTAGGTTGATGTACTTAGAAGCAAAAAAAAATCCTGAAGACCATGACAAGAAATGTGTTATTTTATTGCCTCATCCAAGAGCAATCTGATAACATATAAGTATATAATAAACAGATGTACTTAAATAATGAGAGGCAAATCACAGGGGTATATTTGTCCTATTTAGCTCAACTTAACATCATCCAAGACTTAAGTTCATGGTAGCAGCATGTAAGATGAAATTTGGATCCGATGCAGATAAGGAAACTTAAAATTTCCAATGGCTTGTAAGGCATCACTCTCTATTCTGATGGTAACAAAAGCATGGATTCAACAACAGAATGGTCATTTCAATTTTGAAGATATCTGATAGGATGAAGAAATGTGTGGACCATTAGTATTAACTTTTAACATGATACCATACAGGGAAATACAATCTGAGAAATACTGCCAACTGGTATTAATTTTTCCGACAAGGCACTATTTGTATTTGATACAGAAAATGGAAAATAAACAATCAATCACTCAATACAAAAATTCAGCTTCTGGAATGACAAGTGAAAGATCCATGCAACTAAATCCATCACCTCCAATTATATCGTTAGCGTGTTGTAGAGTATAGCCACTAACCGAGAGGCTAGGGGCCACACAACATGACAGCATGACGTTTCAACTATGATTTGCATTGTTTCCTTCATGCCATCAAATTATTCCCAGTGATCATGCTTGTATCAATATGAATGTGCATCTAATTGCATATAGGACCCGTCATGCAGCTAAAAATTTGGCTGCAACCACCATACTAGCAACATTATCTCTTGAAAGAAAGCAGTAAAATGACGAGGTACAACCGAAGAGCTAGCCATAAACATCGGCTTATAAATGTTCCATGGATCATACATTTCCGTGAAAAAGAGGGAGCAGTTCTGTTGCAGTAGCTCTCCTTGCATGGGTGCTACGTTTCTTGGGTGGCGCCAATGCCATATAACTTTTTTTTTCCCCATGGAACAAGAAGCAATTTCGAACAAAACTTACTGTGAAGCCCCAATATTTAGTTGGGGGTTACCGTGCTCATGGAGCACCAAAACGTGTAGGGATAGGTGGCAAGCTCACATTCCTCTCCGCTCTCCCAGCTTATTTCGCAGTAAGAGAAAAGTCTATTCAGCGCAAAAACCAAACCTTGAGGCTGTCGACGGCGAGCGCTCTGGGAGCTAACCGGGCGGAGCTCGTCGTCAGGGAGACCGCCGGGTTCCGCTCCCAGCGCCGCCGCCACCCTGGGGACGCTGCGGCGGCAGTGAGAAGGCTGGGAGGTGCTGCCCCCCTGCATCTCGCTCGGGAGGAGGCGGGGACGCTAGGAGGTGCGGCCGCCGCCATCGGAGCCCGTGCGACTGTCGGAGCGATCAGCTGTGACTAGTGCTTCCGCTCGTGGGTGACCTGAATGGAGGCGGCTCTTCACTTCGCTCGTGCAGTTACCTTGGGTTTGGGCTGTTTTGGGCCGGCACGGCACACACAGTGGCGGACCCAGCAATTGGGTATTCCCGTCTTTCTGATCATCCAAGGAAAAAAATTATGTAACAAAAAAAAAAGAGAAATTACTTAAGAGAAAAAATTTCTCCAGTATCACAATTTAAAACATTAAGTATTGGTCTCCCATCCTGCCTCACATAATTCATTGAGGAGAATACCCTCTCTACATTACAAAGCATTGGCTTCAAAACTAGAAAGAGGTAGAATCGATTTGTTCAAAGAAACAAGAAAATAGATGCGGATTTCCACTCACCAGACCGGAGAGCAAGTGCTGGACGGAGGACGGTGGAGCTCTAGATCGGGCTCGGCAGGTCACGCCACTGCAGCCTGGTCACTGGTGCTTGCCGCTTGCCGCTTGCCGACGTCCGGCACTCCGCGACTGACCGCAGCGCACCTAGTAGGATTCGTGATTTGGATGAGCCTTTCGTTAGTCTTTTTTTTTTTTTTTTTTTTTTTGAGACAAGCCTTTCGTTAGTTTGAGACAAAAGAGAGAGGCAGAGAGCAATGCTTGCGTTGGCTTCAGCCTTCCAGCCACGTATGCCCATATGGGCCTCAACAAATGAGTGGGCTGATGCATGAGAGCAGTCTGGTATGATGGAAGGTCACGATGGAGACAAATTTGGCCCAAGTTCAAGAGAAATCAGCCCAATGCGAAATATAAGTCTATATACATTATATATACTCAGATTTTTAATAAAATAGTTGAGTATTTCTGAGAATACCCAGCCATCATGCTGGGTCCGCCGCACAGCCCATTTGAGCTTCAGGCCTTAGGTCCTGCCTCCGATGGTCCGAAACAAGATCGTCTGACTTCACAAGTCTCTCGACGTCATATCGACATCATCTGTAAGAATCGACCGTCCATGTGAATTGGACGACAGTGGCCGTGGTACGCTCAAATTGGATTGTGGCTCTTGACGGCGGTTGGGACAACGTCTTCAGCTGGGACCACATGCAGAGAGCGAGACCACACAAAAGCAGTCAAAGCAGCTTACGGCAAACCGGCGGGAGTTTGGACAAGCAAAACAGCTTCGAAAACTGATTTTCTTTCCCTTCTTCAAAAATCCAAATGTGACCTTGACAAGCTCTAAAAATAAAGCCAATTTGAGGGATGACAAAAGAGATATCAAGGTATCCATTTTGACTGAAAACATCCAAATAATTGATACACATATTTTTTGATCGAACACGTAGAAAAAATGTGTTTCATTGTATTAAGAAGAGAATTTTGTTACTCCCTCTGTCCAGCTATATAGGACGTATTTCTCTGAGGCACCGAGACCAAGGAAATCAACTACCGATAATAACTCTTTTCTATGAATGCTTTGATTTCTACAGCTTTTAAACTCTGTATGGGAACTTCGCGTGAAGGGCCTGGCACCAGCCAACAGCAGCTAGCCAGGTGAACATGTAGAGGTAGCAACAGAACCGAAGCAACATGTAAATTAATGATGTAATTAAGGTTTTCCAAGACCCAACAACCACGCACATAACACGAAACCTTCAACTGAAATGCGCCCTATATACCTGGAATTTTTTTTTCTTCTAATACGCCCTATATAGCTGGAAGGAGGGAGTATAAAGCCAAGCTCTGGCTGAGGTTGGTTCCTAGATTACATTCGCGCCGGTGAGCACATCCCAAGTAAAACCAGAAGACTACAACAGTTGCGCAAGCTTTTTGGCTCCTGTCATCTGATACACATATTCAATTAAAAATTTTCAAAGTTGGCTAATGGGTCCCTTTAAATTTCTAGGAATGTTTCACGTTGGTCCTCACGCATGGACACAAGACAGCTTTAAAGAATTTTATTTCAATATCTGCAGCAGTTCTTTGAGTGTTTTCGATCAAAATAGATTCCTTAATATCTCTTCTTTCATACCTCAAATTGGCTTCATTATTAAAACTTCTCAAGATCACATTTGGATTTCAGAAGAGAAAGGAAAGAAAATGACTTTTCAAAGTTGTTGCTTGTCCAAACTCCGTTCGGTTTGCCATGAGTGCTTGTGGTCCCAGGTGAAAACATGGTCCCAACCACCATCGGGAGCCGCGGTTCAATTTGAGCGAAAGAGCAACTCCACTGTCACTGTCGTTCCATTTGTATGGACGGTCGATTCTTGCCGATGTCGATCTGGCATCGAAACATCTGAAGTCAAACAATCTCGTTCCCCGAGATCCATTGTGGCACTTCAGCGAGGGCGAAAGGCACGATGGTATGGCACGGCCAGTCATGTTAGGATCGTCTATCCTACGGTCGACTACGGTTGACTTTGTCCCTATAACACACACACAAAAAAAGTTGAATCTCCTCCTCTCCTCCTCCCCCATCTTCTCGCCCCCGATCCCCACCGCCGCATCTCCGCCTCTGGTGCCGGCGAGGCCCACCCCCGCCTCCCACCGTTTCCTCTCTTCATCCTCCCTCATTTTCTCCGTTGCGTTTGCCCCCGTCCTGACGGCTCTCGCCGCTGGATCCACCGTCCACCTCCGCCCTCATCTCCGACGGCTCCCGTCGCCGGATCCACCGTCCACCACCGCCTCCACGCTAACCCGTCCAAGCTTGTCGCCCCTGCCGCCGACCTCCGCTCCGTCTCTGACAGCTCTCGCCGTAGGATCCATCACCCACCTCCACCTCCACGCTAACTGGTCCATCTCATGCCCTCGCCGCCATTGCCACCGCTGCCGGCGGTGAGCCGCCATCGTCGCCGCGCCGTCATGCTACCTGTTTTCTCGCGTACTTGCCGTCAACGGTCGACATGACAATGCCATCCATTCGCTGACAACAAAGCCGTAACGAGCTCTTTCTGGCTTTGTGGCAGGAGCCTCATTTTTCCTATTTGATACTACGGCATCACAAACGAACGGTTACATCGCCCATCAACACGTTCATCCTGTTTCAAGTCCTCTCTCAAATAGTGGCAAGTGAAACCGTCATGCAAAAGGTTTTTAAACTACAGTTGTCTTTTAATTATTGAAATTGGTATTGTTTTGGGCTAGTTCCTTTTCAGAGAAAAAATACAATTGAGATCAAATTAAGTTATAAATTAGAGATGGAGCCGATAATGAAAAATTACAGTTTAAACTATGTAATGGTCTGCCTTTTGAAGCAACTATGTATACAAGTTTAGGGGCGTTCACGTCCTCATGTGTTTGGCAAAGGTGATGTAATTTTCATTATTTGCATATGTAACTACTAGTATTCATTACAGTGAGAAATGTTTGAAAACATAAGGTTATATTTCTCCATATCATAGATAAATTAGCTTTTTATACTAAATAATTATGTTTAGAGTTGTACACTAAACGTTTTTAGTGAAAAAAATACTACCACCTTATAATTTATATCGTTGACACACTAGAACACATGTCCTAACATCAATATTTTAAGTATACCGAGAGTGTCTTTTAGGTTTTAGTATAACTTATTTTCTTCTTGCAAGTATACCAGTGATGACAAGAATCGAGCTTCCACGGTTCTGAACATTGTTGTATGGAACATTGTTATATGGCGAAGTTCGAGTCTCAAGGTAGGTCTCCTCAAACCCCTCATAGTTAAAGTGTTTCTCCTTGGCTATTTTTCCTCATTGTCATGCTCGAAATTTGTACCAATATCTATCTCTAATTAATAACATAAGGGAAGCAGCCTCATAATTAAAGTGTTTCTCCTTGGCTATTTTTCCTCATTGCCATCCTCGAAATTTGTACCAATATCTATCGCTAATTAATAACATAAGGGCAGCAGCAATGCTTGCTACCGAATTGGGCAGTAACAGTGGGCCTATGTGTCAGCCGGCACTAGCTAATTTCACTCTCACAATACGGAGGTACTAAGCTGAGGCCCATGGTAAAAAATTTGCCCAACCAATGCATCCATCTCACGTTTCTTCTCCACAGCAAAAGAATATAAAACAGAGGGGGAGAGAGAATTAACCTTCTTTTACTCGTTAGTACCGGCAGTAGGCGTATTGTCCACTTTAACTACTACCGATCTTATTACCTACCTCCACAATGCAAAATCGGTAGTAGTGTTTCTTACTACCGGTCTTATTCTTCCATTATGAATGCCCTAATAGCATCTAGATCAATATAATACTAATACTCATGCTATCTATCTTAACTACCTCAATAATAACTTATGTGTAATATAGTTTTTTTTTCTTAATTTTTTAATCATATTTTTTCTTAATTCTTATACATAAGTGTGATGGTGTAAATGGACTTATATTCAAGATTAGAAGAAACAATTACTCCCTCCGTTCTTAAAGTATTGTCACCATTAACTTTTTTATTTAACTTTAAACATTTGTTTTATTTAAAATATTATTTTAAATATGAAAATTTAAGTTATATTTCAAATTCTTTTAACGATAAAACAAACTATGATAATATATATGATATTTTTAAGAAAAAAATTAAATAAGACGAATGATCAAAGTTTATTAAAAAAAGTCAACAATGACAACAATTTAAGAACAGAGGAAGTAATAGACTTGATTGCTATGCTTAAAACGCATCTACTAGGCCAGCCTCAGTGCTGCCTTTCATTTCACATTTATCAAGACTGTCACATCAAATCTTTGCTCTTTGAAAAAAGAATAAAATTGCCTCTCTTAATATCTACTTTCATTTCACAGTTTCATGTTTGATAGAACATTAATTGTTGCATGATTTGATGACCAAATGTGATATACCTCCTTCGTTCATATTTAGGTGTCGTTTTGGAGTTGGGCACGAGAAATAAGGAGAAGTAAAAAGATAGGTATACTGAAAATGAGAAGAAGAGAGATAGAGATAGAGATGTAGTGGGAAAAGAGAATATTGTATTGAGAAGAGAGAAAGATGCATTAAGAAACGAGAATAACATGTAATTAAAGAAAAGTTGAAAAACTTATAATGATATGTAAATATAAACGGATGGAATATAAATTATGAGAGATAAAAGAAAAGAGTCTTAATCTATGTCTTTCATCCTCTAAAAAAAATGTAAATAAGTTTTCATCTAGATGAAAGGTAATTGTTCTCACTCTTTTTAGATTTCATGTCAGATCTTAACAAGAGAGAGTATTGGACGCTAGATCGGCATTGATTTTATTGCAGGAGCAAAAAGGTCTCGTTGTGTTGCTTGCACGCACGGCATCCATCCATCAGAGTCCTGCGGCGAAGTGAACGGGCCAACGAGCTTATCCCAACCGCGCGGTGACCGCACCGCAACAAACCGCCGGCGCCGTCCTTCCTTCCTCTTCGCGCATCCACCGCGACCGACCTCGCTCCCCACGCCCCCGCCTCGCCATGATGTCCTCGACGCCGGCCGCCGGCGACGGCGTCGGAGATGGCGACATGGAGAGCCTCCCCCTCGTCTCCGAGTACGCCTCCGTCGCCTCCACCTTCGACCCGCTCCTCTCCGCCTCCGCGGCCGCCGCCTCGCCCCCCTCCTCTCCTCCCGGGCGCGGCTTCACGCCCTCCAACACCATGTCCTCCTCCTCCTTCGTCGACCCGCCCTCCTACGCCGACGTCGCCGGCGCCGGCGCCGACGCCTTCTCCCCGCGCTCCGCCTCCGCGTCCCCCCACTCCTCCTTCGCCTCCCCGAAGAGATCCGCGCGCGCCGCGTCCTCCGAGTACGAGCACATCACTGTCTCCGACCCGGAGACCGAGGCCGAGCCGGCCGCCACGTCTCTGGTCCCCGGATCCGCGCCCACCTACATCTCCTACCTCGTCACCAGCCTCCGCCGCGGCGACGGCCAGCCCACCCAGGTGCGCCGCCGCTTCCGCGACTTCGTCACCCTGGCCGACCGCCTCGCCGAGGCCTTCCGCGGCCACTTCGTGCCGCCGCGCCCCGACAAGAACACCGTCGAGAGCCAGGTCATGCAGCGGGACGAATTCGTCGCGCAGCGCCGCGCCGCGCTCCAGCGGTACCTCTGGCGGCTCGCCGAGCACCCCTCCATCGGGCCCAGCGACGAGCTGCGCGTCTTCCTGCAGGCCGAGGGCAAGATGCCGCTGCCCGGCAGCACCGATGTGGCCTCGCGGATGCTCGACGGCGCCGCCCGCCTGCCGCGCCAGCTCCTCGGGGAGGAGACTGTGGCCGCGCCGCAGGACGTGGTGCAGCCGGCCAAGGGAGGGAGGGACCTGCTAAGGATATTCAAGGAGCTCAAGCAGTCCATGGTCACTGACTGGGCTGGTGTCAAGCCGCCGCTAGTTGAGGAGGATAGGGAGTTCCTGGAGAAGAAGCAAAAGCTGCAGGAGTGGGAACAGCAGCTCACCAGTGCGTCACAACAGGTGATTTCTTAGGTGCCAACATGCATCATATGTGTTTTGGCCAGTGTGACAACGGATTTGTTTGCTCCTAATAACGTTAATAGTAATAGTAAAGTTGTGATCCATTGATTCAGTTGACGATTGTATCTATGTACTTCCTGGCTTCCACGTTGGTAGAAAAGAGTAGGAAAAAGAACACTGCTATACATACTACCGGATCTTCTGACCCAGCCGTACAAC
The DNA here is from genome assembly GCA_030378355.1 of Eleusine indica. Taxonomy (NCBI): domain Eukaryota; kingdom Viridiplantae; phylum Streptophyta; class Magnoliopsida; order Poales; family Poaceae; genus Eleusine; species Eleusine indica. The sequence continues at coordinate 58,328,735 of CM059494.1, forward strand.
CAGTGATAATCAGTTTGCGAAACACTGTCGTACGCACCAATCGGAAGACCCAGTCACATGCAAAGCATTGCCCAAAGAAAAACTAATTTCATAAGCAATGTTATTTCCTTTTTGAGGACCAATTTTAGTTTCTTTCAAGCAATATTCGCAGTAAACCTTGATTACTCACGACAACAATATTTGGTTGTTTTACTGTTCACCTTATTTCTCCTTTTCAGAATTAGAGTAGCTTGTAGTTTAGCCATTTGCATTACATGAGCCATGAGATCCAGTAGTAGCATTACAGGAGTAGATGTTTATCTTGTGTAGATTGAAATTTAGTTACTGGAGCTTTAAGGTAAAGAAGGCCTGACAATGGAAGAACAGTTTCAGCTTGCAGAGTTATTGATTGGTCAAGCTGCTAGGCGAAACATCTGCATTATAAAACCAGTTTTGGAAACAAGTTCAATAACTCTTTTTTCTGGGACAAAGGGTGATATAAGGAATGTTTTTGGAGTGAGAGTTAGATGTTAGCAGCAGAATATAAGTACATCAAGAAAAATATTTATTATAGTTAGCTGCCATTGCTTCCAGCTTCAGTGTCAGGGTTGACCACAGTTAGCTGCAATGGCAGTCGATCTGGAAGGTGCTGAAAAGACTGCAATAGAGATGAGAAGGAGAGCGGCCATGAGGATAAGGGAGGATGAGAGATCTCTGGCTGCCTGGGTGGACCTATTGAGTAAAACCCTACTCCTGAGATGAAAGGTCTCATGGGCTGGGCCTCACCCTTCCTTCCAATTTCCTTCCTTTTTCTTCTTTTTTTTTCTTTTCGTTTTCTTTCCTCTTCCATGCTATCGGACTGTTGTTTCTTAGATTGGTATGCTGTTGGTTTGCCTCCCTTATACACCTAGTGGTTTGGAAGGGCGAGTCACCATGCCTTGCTTTACTGCCCTAAAAACTATGCACAATATATTGAATTTGATTTGGGGGGAAACATGTTTGTGAAAGAAAGAATTGTTCAAAGATTAGTTAGGCAACACACTAATACTATTTTGTACAAAGGCCACATTAATCAATAGGTCTCGTTTTAACCAGGTACAGAATCACTATATGATGAGGTTTATATTGTTGTGTCGCATGTCTAATAACATGAACCAAGTTCAGTTGATGAAAGATTTTGTATACACAACTTGATTTGTGCTGAAAATTATTATTTTCTATCTTGTGCTGAATTACTAAAGCTATCTTGGTGGAAATTATTGCTTAAGCTTACTGGTTGCATGTGAAGACTATTTAATGTTGGTGACTTTCTACCTTATCCACAGGCAGAAGCACTTGTCAAAGCTCAGCAAGATATGGGTGATACAATGGGTGCTCTGGGATTGGCATTCATCAAACTAACAAAGTTTGAGACAGAGGAGGCAATGTATGACTCGCAGAGGATCAGAGCAGCTGACAGCAAATGCATAGCCACTGCAGCTGTTAAAGCTAGTAGGGCATGTCGTGATTTGAATGCTCAGACTGTTAATTATCTGGTAGAATCTCTGACCTGTGAACTACATTCGTGATAAAGTCTAGTGCTTATGAAGCCAACATATCCATGGATCATACTTCATTTTCTTTTTTTCTTCTCATGGGCAGGATACATTGCATGACCACTTAAGCATAATGTTGTCTGTCCATACTGCATTTGCTGATCGCGCAAGTGCATTATTGACTGTACAAACGCTCATGTCAGATCTGGCATCACTACAGTCAAGGATTGAGAAACTTGAAGCTGCAGCGTCGAAGATATTTGGTGGTGATAGAGCTAGGCTTCGTAAGGTTGAAGAACTAAAGGAAACAATTAGGGCTACTGAAGATGCTAAGTTCTGTGCATTAAGAGAGTACGAGAGGATTAAGGTAATGATTGATTAATGTTCATTTTGACCAAAATAATTACTGATTAAAAATGGCGAGTGATAACTAGGGAAGTATTGCTGCTGTTATTTGTTCCATTCTTTCACCATGCTCATTTGTTCTTGTATAAATTTGACCATGATCATGTTCTCTTGTGCAAAAATTAATTTACATTGTGGTTCTGTCAGCCTTTTTTTTTGACATGAAGGTTCTGTCAGCCTTGAAATGCAATTTGGTTTTCCAATTTTTTTATTCTCTCTTTGTGAACTGTTTTAAACTTTCACTTCACCATATCTAGTGTGGTATATTTGTTTCTGGCATGGTACTGTGGTATAGTAAGAAACTATTTTTCCATTGGTTTTACTGTCTTACTTAAAATTGTTCCTACATTTCATCTGTTCCTTTATTTTTAATTGGAATTTACACATGTAACAGTGACCCGGTCACCTTCATGTCATGATAAAATTGAATGGATTTCAAGCAAATTGCTTCCATTTTTGTTGCTTTTGTGAAAAATAAAAGAGAACCAGAACAAGAACTGATGTTTTTCATATCAATATGTAAGTGCAAAAGAGCTAGTTGTCTAAATGGTGCTGGAGATTTAAGAGTTGGCTTCAGCATACATTTTGTGATATTCTTTTTATCATGTTCTGTTCCCTTATTATTTCTGATTGAAATATAAGTTCAGTTTTTCTATTGAATTGCTTGCATGCCCCATGTGGCCATATGTGCTCGATCGAGGGCACCTGACCGAGAAATAGTAGTTAGTAGCAGCAATAACAAATGCTGTCTTCTGGTTGTCTTGTTGTATTTTATATGAACTTTAGTGGTGTAACTGAGATCTGATACAAAATATTACGCAGGAAAATAACAGGAGCGAACTCCATAGATTAGACAGAGAAAGGAAGGAAGATTTCCTGGAGATGCTAAAAGGGTTCGTTACAAGCCAGGTATTGGCTTCAACTTTGCATTGTTCAATTGCATTTTTCTGGGATGGTTTTAGAAATCTCTGTTGCAATTAACCTTGCAAGTACTTCTGCTATAGTGCTATGTACCTGTTATGCTCGACTCTACTGATCTTGCTATGTAGAAAAACATGTTTTCTTCCCATGCATTCTACAACTATGCTTTTCTTTGTATGTACACAGGCAGCGTACGCTGAGAAAATCGTAGAGGGTTGGGAGACTGTGACAGAGGAAACAAGCAGATACGCAAGGAAATTGGATTCCACGGCATCTTAGCTATGTCACACTCACGTTTGGACTTGTGTTTGTACAATGTAATGTAGGATGAAATCAGGAATAGCACGCAGCAAATTCATTTGTTCTTGCCTATTTAAAGAGCAATTTCGATTGCCCCTGCTGTGGGTGTCTTGTATTATTGTTGCTGTTAGTTTGTATATGCGATCATGTAATTAGGCGCATTACTGACCCGCAATTACAAAATAAGTGGGGTGCTTAATGATTTTGTTTTGTTAAGTTAGGATTGCTTTCACCGGAGGGTTCCTGAAGATTATGGTCATAATTCTCGAATTTTAACGGGAATCTTAACTCGAATGAAACATCGTTTACTTACAACTGGTTGCGTACGGTCGTTTACTTGTTTTATAGCTGCTCTCGAGCTTACAGCTGGTTGCGTACGACCCTAGAACGGACGATCTTAAATTGAGAAGATAATCAGTGCAAAAGAAACCTACAGGCTGCTCTCGAGCTTACAGCTGGTTGCGTACGGCCCTAGAACGATCTTAAATTATTGAGAAGATAGTCAGTGCAAAAGAAACCTACAGAAGATGAGAAAATTGTTCCAAACAAAGCTGATCATTTTTTTCCTTCTTCAAACGAGATGGGGAATATATTTACATCATTTTTGGTCCCATACTCATTACAAAACAAAGGGTCCTCGAATATAAGATCGAAACAGTCACAAGAGTTCCCATGCCTACAGAACAAAAACAGAGGAAACAAAACCTAGTTTGAACTATAGGCTTAAAAGTTCTGCTGCCAAAGGAACCCGACCCTATTCACCATTTGGATCTTGACCCCACTGGGACGAGTCTAAGCTCTCGCCAACCAATTCTCATCAGGTAAAGATTTAAGTTGGGCAGGTCAATAGAGCCCCTTGAAGAACTCAGAAAACTCCAAATCAGAGTTTTGGAAGCCTGGGACAAGCATGTTTGAATCCTCTGACATCGACCATGGTTCTGGCTCTGACTGGAGCATGCTCTCCAGCACACTTGAATCCAACCCGTCAATGAAGAAGGGTTGCTCCAGGCCAGCTTCTGCATCACCTTCGTTTGCTTCAGCATCCTGGATCTTGTGCCATGAGCCCTCATTCTGTGGATCCGCTTCCATCATTCTCAACATTTCGTCAATATCAAACACATCATCGCCCGATGGTAGATTGGCAATAGGTTCCAGCGGTTCAAAGACTTCATTGTCAGCTACACTGTTTGTCACAGCTTCAGGACACACATAGCCATTATCGCTATGGTCCAGTGCGGCTGATTCCGTCTTGGGCTCGCAGGGCACAGTTTCCTCTGCTCGGGTAGTCAATTGACTCGAAATATCAGAAACTTCAGCCTTGTGTGAGGACACAATGTCAGAGTGAATAGATGTTGTTGTGGACTCGCACGACACACTGGCTGGCTGGACAACTTCAACATCTGCTGAAGCAACCTGAGTAGAAGAGGGCACATGCTCACTGGGAAAGTTAGTACGGGCCACTGCTCCATACATTGCTCTGGCTGCCTCATCATAAGCCCTGGCTGCATCCTCGGCTGTTGGGAAGGTACCCAGCCAGAGTCTGTTTACCCGATTTGGCTCACGAATTTCAGCAACCCATTTTCCCCAAGTACGCTGCCTCACACCACGGAATCCACAAACAGTATTCTCCGGTCCGCCTTTACCCTTCATACAGCCCTTCTTTGAGCCCTTCGCAGGTGCTTTTCTTGGTCGCTTCACAGCCTCAGGATCATGCTCCAGCTCCTGGTTGATCTGAGCATACCGCTGGATGACAGCTGTTACGGAGTTGGGCCCATCTCTTGATCTACGAGGTCGCTTCTTCCTGCTGAATCAGAAAGGTAAGCTTTAGTAATTCATTCATTGAAGTAAGGACTCCAAATAACAACCAGATAAACAAACAGTACAAAATGGAAGGTATATCTCCACACAAACATACACTATTCCACTCATTAAAAAAGAAACACAATCCATATTAGAACACTCCTACAGGTCGATCATCTCCACAGAAACAGATACTCAGGTATTATATGCCTTTAGACTCGTTAACCTAACTCAAGGTCAATTGCTTACTGCATTAAGATAGGACCGATCTCACTCCTTAACCCAACATAATTGCAGTGTTTTGGCTACTGTGACACTACAATCTACTTGGAACAGGCCATCTGAACAAGAAGTCATTACAACAACATAACCACCTGCAACGGTCAGAAACTAAGAACAGTACAAGACCCAAGGCAAAACCAGTTGAATGCCCTCCAAGCACACAACATGAGTCAGATTCTACAACACAGAGCACACCCTACATAGTTAGCTCAAATGCTCCAACACAGAGCACATCCAAATATTTAGAACTGTTATTAAACACACCACAGATTAGAGGCCACTTGTGGCGCATCTTCCTGGTGTCTCTGCTGGACCAAGAGCGCGTACTCATTAGAGGGAAGAGCACGGCCTCCTGCTGAAACACAAACCGTCATTTTTGTGCTGGGTTTTACAGGCCGGAACATTACAGGACTCATCTCAGTTGGCATTTTCTGTTTACAAGAGGTGTTCAAAGCAGCCATACCTATTTTTCTGACGGATTCACGCACCATAGTATCCTCTGCTCCATATGTTCTAGATTACCGGAAGACAAGACAAAATAGACATAACACGTATCAGACACTGGTTAAACAAACTGACAACAATACAAGAAATAAGACACAAAGATAATACAGCAACACAGTCAGAAACACCGCAAGTCAGCTTCTATAAGCACAATAGTATACACGTTTCTGTGGAGATGACGAACTAGAGCACAAGTAACTGTCTCACTATTTCTACAACATCCCAAGAAGGCAAGAATTAACACTAACATTACCCAATGGAACCGATTTAGTTTACAAACACCAGCCAAAAGCATTAATTTTCCCTTACTTCCAAGCTAGATGCTACTCATACCACTCAAATCACAGGCACTACCACACGGACCAAATCACAGAGATCAAAGATCCGTAGTTACCTGATTTCCCCCAATTCCACACCAAAAACAATTTCGAACCCGAACCCTAATCCCCAAATTCCTAAGGCGCAATCACCCAATCTGACCAATGAACCAACCACCTTTATCCCTAAAAAATCGAATAATGCGAAGCCTAATCCCCACCCGATCCAAAGGACCGGTCAATTCCCCACCAGTTTTAAACGTCCATACCCTAACCCTAGGTACTGGTCAATTCTCCACCATATTCTCGCAAAAATATATAATTCCCTACCAAATTGACCGCTCCAAACCCTAATCCCTAAACTCTCAAAGGATTTACCATCCCCAAAGCCCTAATCCCCAATCCCCGCGAGCAACCAACATGAGATCGCCGAAAAGAAACCTGGTGTCGGAACAATGATCTCACCTTCCGGGCTGCAGCGGCTGGACCTGCTGCATCTGCGAGGGCATCGCCAACTTCTGATCCACCGTCATGGCAGCGCCAAAGATGGCGGCTGGATTCCTAGAGTTCGCTATCGCGTCGGACTGTGAGGTCCCTTCTCGTCGTCGAGTTCGCGGAGAGGGAGAGAGGAGAAGAAAAGTCGTGGGAGAAAAGAAATTGAGAAACCAGAGGAAACCCGTAGGGAGGAGGTGCGGGCGCTATTTATAGCTGGATTCTATCCGCGAAAATATCTCGGTTTCTAGGGCGCTCGCGGCCGGTCCACATGTTTCTACCGTGTGGGGCCCATAAGTCAGTGAATATGGTCTACGTAGACGTGGTGCTGGGAGGTGAACAGAAAGAGGGGCACGTGACGTAAGCCGTGCGGTGGTGGTGTGCGCCTTTGCGGCGAAGCATCGAGAAAAACTTGGCGCCGAAGCAAACTCGGCTCGGTCACTCGTCTTTCCTTGGATGCTTGACTTCTTCCTTTTATTTTGCTTAATTTAATTAAAAATTCAGGACTGTCTTTCTAGACGGGCTGCGGAACAGGAAAGGAAAATTTTGAGCCGCTGAGTGCTGGCCACGCGAGTGCTGATGCGTGGCTGAGAGCTGAGTGGGTGTAGAGGACACGTGGAGCGTCAGGATAACACTGGATCACGGGAGGGTCTGGACGTCTGGTAGCGCGCGGCGGGCCGGCAGTTGGGATTGGAGTGTGTGCCGCAGTGGTCAAGAGAATCTACTACTAGTAGAATCTCTCTCTCTTTTTCTGCATATTGCGAACAGCTTGAATCTTTTTCTCGGTTAGAAAGATACAAATGGAGAATTATGCAAGTGAAAGGCCCAATTGTTTATTCTTTTTTTTTGTGTATCTCATTTAAAAGTCACTATACGATTTTATTGTGATTCCAAATCAATAACCAGTTTTGTATTTCGGCATCTCAATAAATATTAGTCTATCACTCTGTATTTAGTTTCTCCTCTTCTTCTCTCCTCGTGGAATCTGTTAGCCAAAAATGTTAAGACAACACGAGATGGCCAAAAATGACATCGCAAGTGCACTTTCCGAAAGGGAAAAAGGAAAAGAAAGATGAGACAAGGCCAATGTACTACTAGTAAAAATTACTACTTTGTTTTAAATTATTATCGCTATTGATTTTTCTAGTTATATATGACCATTCATCTTATTTAATATATATTAGTTTAAATATACAAAATTATAAGTTATATTTTATTTTTCTTTAATAATAAAATAAATTATAAAAAAATTGATAATTTTAAAATTTATAAATAAGACAAATAATCAAAGATAACTAAAAAATCACTGACAAAAATAGTTTTAGAACAAAGAGAGAGAGAGAGAGAGAGTAATGGTTATGACATCCAAGACCCAACTAGGAATTACTTCTAAATCCAAACCATTTTGACCGATAAACAAGATCTTTGCCTCTTTTTGTTCTGGATTTTTTTTTTAAAAAAATGCAATGGCAAAAATTTTGAGTTGTTGACTACTACTGCAGTGCTCACTTTGTTGGAAACTTTGATCTTATATTGTCCGTCAATGACACTTGGATGCTTATATTTGGGCACAATTTCTGTAATCCTAATCTAAAAAGGTATTAATTGTATGTTAGTCTCTAAATTTAACCTCTTATCTTATACAAATTTATAAAATTGGCATCATGAACTTGTCCTTGCGTAATGTGAAATTTGTTAACATAGCATGGAAACTGAGATCCGACATAGTACAGCCAGACAAGTTTAATGAGTTGAATGTTGCGAAATTTCAAAAGCATTGGAAATAAAAAGAGACAATTCCTTCCTTGGCACTAAAACAAATGAGGCTTCCTTCTTTGGCCTTTTTTCATTTGAACTTACTTATTTGACTTGAATTTAATTTCTATTTCCTTCTATGACCTTTTATTAGTTTTTGTGACTCACGGTGTCTAAATGGAAAGCAAAAGGACCATTTTACCATTATTAACTCGGCATCTTCACCAGAGTTTGCCAGCGCTGCCGGGGGGGGGGGGGGGGGGGGGGAAGTCGAGGACGAGCAGGTCGCCAGAGCATGCCTGACGTCATGGACACGCACGTGCGCACTGCGACCCCCTGCCTCCGCGCGCGTCGTCCGAGCCACCGAGCAAGCGCCCCGCTTGTGCGCGCTCTGGCCCGGATGCCTCGATTAGCCACGCACGTGCGCACCACGGACGACGGCGACCCCATGCCCACCAACGCCTTGAGGTGTCGAACTCTCTCGCAACAGCTACAGTAGAGAGGCGAAATCGAGGGCGATTTCTTTCCGTCGGCGAGTCCGATGGCTCCTTCTCGTCTCCGGTGGCCAGTCCGGCGCTGGAGGTAGGCGAGGTCATGGACTCGTCGTCCGAATGTACATATCCCTCCCTCATTCCAGTCTCTTTAGGTCTAGATAGTAGGATTAGGGTTAGTTTTCTCGTTTCAACGTCAACGGCGATGGCGAGAGCTTTTGAAACAGATATTGTCTGGCTTCGGTCACCATGGGTGGGAAGAGCAAGGGCGGTGTCTCCAGCGCGGGGATGCGTGCGGGGCGCCGGAGCCATGTTGTTCTTCGTCTCCTCCGGTTGGGCGTCGTGGTGGTGTTCCGCGTCTCTGAGTCCGGGACCGTCACGAGTGTGTGGGCTTTCGCGGTGTGGTGGGCCAGGCTGGCCCTGGCCATCTCGGTGAGGGCCCGCTATCTGTTCGATGTTATCTCGCTCCTGTTCTTCGCCGTGGGCATGTGTCCTGGGCGCAATGCTGAAGCGGCGGGGGCGTGACCATAGGAGTAAATCTCCTAGCTCCCTCTGTATCGGCGATGCTTCTTCTCCGGTGACGACGATGAGCTCGTGGAGCTGAGGTCTCTCTGGGGCCTTAATCAGGAGAAGTTGATCCAAGTAGGCAGTGGTGAGGATTCATCTCTGTTCTTTTTAGACCTTTTTTTCGTTGGTACCTCTCAATGCGTGGAGACACAAAGAGATTACGATGCTCCTCGTCGTGCTTCGGATTCAGTTTGAATCTGAGAATCTCTTGATGGACGCGGTTCTTTTAGCTGCGTATAGGTGTAGATGTGGTCGTGTGTCATGTGCGGTGTGTGTTTGATCTTTTTACATGAACAAATACTACATTTATACTCAGTTTTGAGAGGTTAAAAAAAACGGCTTGAGGTGTCCTGTGTGGGTGTTCTCCTCTCTAAAGAGTGTTCTCCTCAGAGTTCCACCAGTGAAGCCAACAAGCCAGGCAGCAAAATTCATGTCGAGTGACAATGTCGTGACAGATTTCAGTTGCCTGAAAACAGAGATGCCAATTATGTTGTTCGTTCATGTGCATCCATCTTAAAGGTAAATTTGATTTGTATTGATTATTTTGAGACTACTGACATTCTTCAGTTAAAATGCCGTGGTGGTGTTGCTGCACAGGTTGTTCCATTCCAACAAAATTAATTAACAATATTTTTACATGGGAAAATCGAACAGAAGGAAAAGTGATGCTGACAGATATTCAGACACAGAAGCGATAGAGAAACAACATACAGTACATCCTTACTAATCAGGGAGAACATTCCCTTTCCGTTACATGCAACTGTTTGACAAAGATGATATTCTATCTAGTAATAAAGACGAACGAATAAGATTACAATCGTCGAACTCTGCTGTCAATCACAGTGACACCACGGACATCCTTGGACTGAAGAATGCAAGATATGTCTTTGTAGGCAAGCACCGCCGGCTGACCCTGGTCCTGCTCGCGCGCGACGAATAGCTGCTGCTTCGGGACTCTGCATCGGAGATCATCGGCGACGGCGGCGGCGTGCTGGGAGTGTAGGCCGGCGAGTAGGGAGGAGTCTCCGGGGTGTAGTCGTCCGACGAAGCGGTGTGTCTCGGCGGGGTCGCCGGCGTGTAGTACGGCGACGAGGATCCGTTCCATGATGGTGTGGACGGCGTGTACTCCAAGGGCGTCGACGGCGTGTAGTCCGGTGAGTCGGGGCGGCTGAACGGCGTCGACGGGGTGTACTCCGGTGGGGAAGATGGCGTGTATCCGGGCGAGGCGGCTCCGTTCCAAGACGTGGACGGTGATGCGGCGCGGCTCCATGGCGTCGATGGTGCGTCCTCCGCCGGGGAAGACGGTGTGTAGCCTGGCGACGCGGCGCGGCTGGACGGCGTCAACGGCGCGTGCTCCGTCGGCGTCGAAGGCGTGTAGTCCGGCGAGGTGGGGCTGTTCCACGGCGTCTTCGGCGTCGGATCCGGCGAGGCGCGGCCGCACTGCGGCGATGGCGGCGCGGTGGGGCTTGCTGGCGTCGAGGGCGTGTGTTCTGGCGACGCCATGGGGACGCCGTGGCCCCGGCGGGACGGCGTCGTGACGCACCACCAGCAGCTGCAGGGCGCGTGGCTGCCGCTCGTCGGAGGCACCTCGATCCACTCGATCGAGGCCGACGTGCGCTTCTTCTTGGTCGCCGCCGTGGAGCGGCCGCCGCTGGTTGCAGCCGTGCGGCGCTTCTTCGTCCTGCCCGCGGCCGTGGAGCAGCTTGCCGCCGCCATGAGCAGAGCGCTGGCACGAGAGGGCGGCACGGAGAGGAGTCGAGGGAGCGACGCCGAGGAGGCGAGAGGCGCTGCAGGAAAGGGGGATCTGATGAGGTTGGTTTGATCGGGCGGAGGGGGATGGGCGCCAACTATATACTGCTCGGGGCCGTCGAGTCCGAGTCGGCCCGGTGACGGGGCTCCCGATCCGAGTGACCTGGCATCTGCGCTCCCAGAGGCGGTGGGGCGTCGATTTCGTTCCAAGCAAGTAAGCAACCACACCGACCGAGGCAGTGGGCTCGGACAATTTTTTTTTTAAAAAAACTTTTTCCTAATTTTTGCATTTGTTTTTAGCTTCACAAAAAACAGATGGTCAATGGCCCACGGAGGCCCGGACATGTTTTTCCCCCTCTATTTCACAAAAAACACTTTACTTGCAAAACAACGGGATGGTCAAGCTAACACTACCGGCTGAAATTGTCAAGATTTCATTATAAATTTACATTTGTTTCTATTGGATCTAGATTTCATTATAAAAGTCAATACTTTATTACTTTATATTTTGATTTTTAATAGAATTATCTATATAATAATTATAAACCGTTAGATCTAGATCCAATGATTCAAACCAATTGAATTAAAAATTAGCAAGTCTTATAAATTTAAGGCAAAACGATAAACACGCTGCTTCGACTTCTGAAAATTAGGATTGGCCTGTTTCGAACAAGATATTCAATATGACAAGGGCCTCAAAATAAGCCTCATCGTTGCATGTTCACTTCACATTACTTCTTGGATCACTATAAAACAAACTGGACGAAGTTCTATGGAAATAGAATTCTAGATATGTGCAAATTGCTTTCGTAAAAAAGAGTCTTTGCAAATCAAAATTCCTACAATGGATCGCATCATAAATTTCAGGCCATCCGTCCAGTTCTGAAAACCAGGATTGGCTGAACCAATACGTTCAATGTGGCAAGGACCTTGCATGTTCACTTCGTATCACTTCTTGCGCCAACATAAATAAAAGGAACTGAAAAGAACATTAAACGGACACGATTCTGTGGAAATAGAATTCAATAGATGTGTTCAAATAAAGAACACAGCAAATAGATGGCAACTCTGAATAGCACTCATAATAATTTAGCTGCAAACAAAGCATCTCAACCATCCACCTTGGTGGACCTCAGGGTTGCCAACAATATAATTGTCACACCATGTCATCTCTACTACAGATAATCGAAACCGGGTCATTGGACAACAATCTGTTGTCAACAGGACAAGGTGCCTCACACACTCTCTGCCACAGGGTAGTCGAACACAACATCCTTCCCACAAAGCCTTCGGTAGACAGAACTGTAAGTGTCAAGCTTGGATTCAGTGCTGGTGCGCTCCTTTGGGTCCAGGAGGATCTGCGGCACAAGTATGTATATCATCAGCATTGCCGGATTTAGTAAGAAAGCATATGAGAGCAATCACCACTTGGTACAAACAATAGGTATTGTGGATGCAGGTGCACAGATCCAGTAGAAAGTATCACAACAAACAACATGAAAAAGATTATATTAGGCAAAGCAGTGAAATCTTAGTTTCAGAGGAGCTTTTAAATAAATCTCTAGACTTATTTTGAAACATTTCTTACATGGCCAACTATACAACAGAGGTACAGAGATATGACCAATCAAATATAAAAACACTGCTCTGACAATAAAACAATTTGAGGACAAGAGATTGTTATATATCATATATGAGTAGCAATAAAATGGCAAAGCACAAACCTTCATGACCTTTGCACCATCTGAGTGGTACCTAACACGCTTCCCAACAATCTCAGCTGGATACACAATATCTTCCAAAATAGCATCATGGACAGCAGATAGAGTGCGGTTACGAGGGCGAACAATAGCTGAACCTTTCTTTGGGGGCCTCACAATTCTTCTAGTTGCAACCAAAATAACATCCTATAATAAAGTAACACAAGGGGGGAAAATGAGGTCATGAGATCTGATGGAGAGTTACCAGCAAATAAAGTAGTATAAGATCAATTCTATTGTAATTCCTGAAGAAAGACCGCAGAAGCCCTATATGATTCGAGAAAGAAAATTTCACTAAACACAGTTACCATTCTCAAATCCCAATGTCTATGATCATGGGAATCCTGTACATACTGAGTATTAAATATTAAAACTTTGCTTCAATAGTCACAATCCCAAATATCCACTTAGGCCCTCCACAATGGAGAGCAATCTGGTGAAAAAATTGGACCCCACAAAAGATAAAATGGGAACCGAGAGCAACATACACAACAATAGCATCGATGCTTCTCTGCAAATAGGGGCCCTACATGGCAGGTATATCCTCGGTGACCGGTTGCGTTCGCGCGAAAAAATCCCCATCGGCTCTCTTGTTCCTCCAGCCACCTCCAACAAACAGAGAGATCCCCAAATTGATTCCTCCATTAGTGCTACAGTAAAATATTGTATTTTAGGCATCGGAGCAGCTAGTTGCGCCGCTCTCGATTTTTGGACACCACTTGCATTCAGGAACTGCCCTACACAGTGGTGGGAGCGGTTCCCATGACCCTTTGGGAATCGACAAACACCACCATTGTGGAGGGCCTTAGCTGCATAAGAATCTAAAAAAATAAACACATGCCCTAGGTTTGAGCTAATTTTCCTTCATCCACATTTTTAGAACATCAAATTGATTTTGTACTAAGAGCTTCTATTCACATACTACACTCCTTTTCTCTTGCCAGTTAAATAAAAAAACCGTCAATTCCTACATGGGGATAATTGAAGTTGAAGGACAACCAGGTCACTCAATTTAATTCTATTCATGTGAAAATTTCAACTGACTTGTACAGTTGTGAGAGTAAACATTTGTTGGAGAAATGCTCACAAAAGTGGCCCCGGTTAATAATTTTTTTTCAAAAAGCTGCATCTAACAACAATCAATATAAGGTAACTTCTGATTTGTTTCGAATATATCACTAGATCAGCAAGAAGCATCTTCTGATTTGTTTTAAATAGCTTGGATTGGAGCCATTCAAATCTGATAAAGGAAGGTAAAAAAATAATGCATCTGTTGGGCATAGCAGATCATAACTTCTCAGGTGAAAAAGAAAATACAAATTATGAATCATATAATCATTTTCACACCTTTCCACTGAATTTCTTCTCAAGCTCACAAACAAGCCTCACATGGACCTTCTTGTAAGCCTTTTGTAGCCTGTATGGAACATGGATAACAACGGCCTTTCTGTTGCCAGCAACATCCACCTGACTGCAAAAGTCAAGAAAGTACTTATAGTTAACTTAGATTACACCAAACATAACCAAACTTCACAAATAAAACAATAGTAAGCTACGCACACAGCTCCATTGATGTAAAGGTCGTGAATTTAGATTACACCAAACATAATCAAACTTCACAAATAAAACAATAGTAAGCTACGCACACAGCTCCATTGACATAAAGGTCCTTCAAGTCACTTTTTAGCTCCTGATTCCCATTCTCCAGGTCAAAGAAAGCCTGTCCACAAAAAGAAAAAAGAGATTGCAGTTAGACTCCAGAATTGAGTAAACAAACAAAATAAACAATTCAACGAATCCAACCTGGGCAACTGAGTCCTCAAATTCAGATGGCTCCACACCCTTGTCCTTCTGGATCTTCCTCCTTGATGTAAACATTTTCTCTACCTTTAGCTGGACCCAAATATAACCCAAAGTTCACCTCTGAAGTTCAAACCAAACAGCGTGTCAAATACATTAGGCCAACAATTCAGACCAAGACATCTCATCATCTTATCAATGATTAAAATGCCTTCTTGGCAACATATACATAATGAATTGCTATGATATTACAAAGTTATCATGCAAAATGCCAAAAACTACAGGAACATGAGCTAAAACGGGAGGGAAAATAACGTTAGTGTTATCGATATAAAATCAAATAACACACAAAAAGTATAAAGCAAAGGATTGCAATTGCAAGGTACATCACATGTGTAACGACATTGCAAAACTTCATTCTGGTTAATGTAACATGCAGAAGCTAAGATCAAAATGTCAAAATTTCTTGTCACGTCCTCTCATCGGCAAATACAAGCATCTATAGTTCAATCAGTGTTATCGAAACTGACGTGACCATGCATCCCGTTCCCGTCAAAACCCAAATTTAAGGAAAGAGCTTAAGAACCCTTGACGCAGTGAGGTTCAATGAGTTCTTGTTCCAAAACTAATCGGGCATCCAATGTAGTACACGCTGGAAACCATCCACTACTACACTCAAATAGACCCTGACAAGGCACAGCTGCAGCTACCACAAGCTACCAAAGAAATGAGGCAAAATGCGCAAGCTACTCGATACGGTAACTTTCGGGAGTTTAAGAGAGAGGGATCTGGATTAGTACCTCGCGGATTCTAGCAGGTCGACGGCAATGGAAGGGGTAGAGCGGGCAGGCGTAGCGAAGAATGGCGGCGGCAAAGCGGCGAAGAAGAGGACGAGAGGACAGGTAGGGTTCGGTACTGTTTGTCATGGGCCCACGGTGAGCAGTGGGTGCGTTGGGCTTGGGTTATCTGAAAATGCAAGATCAGCCCATTAAATTCAGCCCGGTCCGTGTAACCTATTTTGTTCTTATTTCACGCCAAACCCTGTTCTATCTTGTGTTTCTGTTAATTATTTCCAAGGTCGTATAAATAACAATCTAACAAGCTTGTTAATCAATCTGTTATCCATCCATATATACGTAAAAAGTATCTAAAAATATATCTATCTATTGATTTATAAAGCTATCCTGTGTGGTAAAGCTAGTTGGAAAGTTGACTTCCCACCGCGCCTTTATTGATTAAAATCGTTTTCTTCGCAGTAATTTGTGCTCACTTTTGTATGGTGAGTATCTCTACCGTGTTTGAAAATAAAGCTCACCTTTAGTTTTTCAAACTGATTCTCTTGGTATTGTCACTGGAATGAACATTTTTAAGGTCCACTGGTTAATAAATTAAACTGTACAACATGCCTCGCACAGACAAAGAGACCATCCTGAGCCTTCTGTTGCCTTTGTTTTGGATGTAGACGTGCCTCACACAAAAGCTTGAGCATCTCTAGGTCTAGCAAATGCGACGTCACTTTCGCGTAGGCTGGCCGATGGATATCATGGCTGCATAGTCATGATTTTTATTCATTTTGTTTTTTTAGAACTATTCATTGTTTTTCTTTTTTTGTTAACGACGCGAGAATCATTATCTGTTGGCGTCAACTTCTCGAGGAACGGAGATAAAAAAGACAATGAAAAATACATCGTCAGCTGCAGCCCAACCTCGCAGTAAGCTGAATCCGGTCCACGGAACAAACCGTAAGTTTTGCGGATCCCGGAGCGCCGCCCAAGGCTCTCGACCCGTTCCCGGTCCATGCACCGGGTGCACGCAGAAAGCGTGCGTGACCCGACCGCAAAGGTTTGGAGTCCACTCCACCCGACGCCGACGAGGCGATGATTGCTGAGCGCCGCGGCATTCCGCATTCCGCAGTTCCTCCATCTCGCTCTCGCCCCGTCCCCAATCCGATTCCGTCTCCGCGAATCCAGGCGAGGGTTCCGGGTTCGGGGGCGAGGAGATGGATCAAGTGCTGAACAAGGTGGGGAGCTACTGGTTCAGCAAGCGGGCCAACAAGGAGATCGACTCCATCGGCGATGATATCAGCGTGAGTCGCCCGCCGGCCTCCGGTTTCTCGGACCCTTCGTGCTTCTTCCCACCTCTATTCTTGGCCTGCATTGCTTCGTGTTTAAGGAAGAGAGGTTTTGGATCTGAGCTGTGGGCGATGGTTAAGATTTTTCAGTCTTCGGTTAGCTAGCTGAGGGGAGGAATTTCATGGTTGTAGTTGTAGATTTTAGTTTCGGTTTTGAGTGGAACTAGAGTTGCTTTGATAGATTGTTTCGATTTTGCAATATTTTGGTTAACCCGAGTGGATGTGTTAGGCACGCTGGTGAGGTCAAAGATGAATATGGACTAGACTTCCTGTTTAGTTCTAGTATCGACCTTTCTTCTGGAGTTCTATTACCTTGGTCTGACACTACGTGTTTTTGTTTGATCCCAGTCGATCTCAACCAGCATCGGAGAGAGTGCCAAATGGATGGTGAACAAACTCAAAGGTATCCCCCTGTCGATTTGTATAGGAGTAGTAAATAGCTGCATTGTGCTGTATGTTCCACAGTGTGAAGTGTGAAGTGTGAACTGTGAAGCGGTGCAGCTGTTACATCTCAACGTAATTTCGTAGTTCCTTACCAGCATTGGCAGCATAAAATCTGATGATTTATACACATCAAATGATGGAAATCGATACATTATAGATTATCTATCTAACAAGATATCGCCTTACTCACCCACAAAAAGGAAAAGGATTATCACCTTACATTTTCTTTCTCCATTGCCAAGTGTGGCTTTATAAATCTATGTTTTGATACGACAGAACTAGAAAATACAAATCTGCAGTCTAGTTTCAGGCTTTGAGGTGTTATTTATTTCTTCTGAAATGCACAAAGTAGCAAGCTGATCTTTGGGTATCTGTTCAGGAAGCCATCCTTCATTAATAATGACGAGTAATGTTACTATTAAGGAACCAAGTGACAAATTCTGAGTCTTGAAAAAATAGACGGTGATCATTTAGCCCTAATTCATCACTTTTAAAACGAAAAGATAACAGCAGTGTGCTGTATGTATGTTTGATCTAGAAGAGGCAAGATTTGTTAGTCTTGGATCTGTACAGTGTACATGGGTTTCATGTGGTACCCTATGGGAGAATCTCTATACTACATATTAATTACAGTGCAGTCGTCTCTTCCAAATTTTTTTTGCCCCCTGCCCCATGCCGTGAATTTGGTGGAGTCCTCTTTAGTTTTTGTCCGTCCGGCGTCTCCTGGTCACATATAATTTTCCTTTCTTCTTTGTCTGTCTACTCTCGTGTCCCGCCTGATCACGCGAGGGTTTCATCATTCCTGGCTCCCCGCGACGGCCGCGTCATAAAAACGAAGCGCCATGACGCATGCCACCCGCATCCTCTCCTTGCCTCCAGAGATCGATCAAAACCTCCGCCTCCCATTGAGCCCGGTGATCACCGGAGAAGCAAAGGGGTATCCGGCGACCGCGAAGATGGAAGACGTGGACGTGTCACAAGTGGGCCTGTGTCCCGTCTAGGAGGCCACCACCCGCGCCTTACTCTACTTTGTCTTCATCTCTTCTCTCCCTCCATGGCCACCACCGGAAGCGTCGTATCGGCGCCTGCTATCTATTTCTGCTCTTAGCCATCTCTACCCACTTCGCCGTTGAGGTTCATACAACCATGCTGCCGCCTCCCCCCCCCCCCCCCCCCCCCCCCCCTTCAATGGTGGATGGGGACAATAATGCTCAGGTAGAAGATGGACCCGCTCTCATCTCCACGCGATGTCGATCCTCCTCCACCCTGCTCCCACTCTCCTAGGACTTGGACTGCCTGTGAGGTAGCCAGACGAGGGACTGCTGTTGCTGCTGCGTTGCCGGCATGCCCCATCCCCGCTGTGTCACAAGTGAGAATCCAAATCTTAATTGCTGTGTCCAGATCTTGCTTGAAACAGTCACAAAATGATTGACGGAGGTCTCCATTCTGCAGTCAGCATCTCGGCCCAGCTCATCCAAAATGACGGCGAGACCGTGAGAACCACGCCATTCAAAACGAGAGCACACTGTAATGGAAGGGGAAAATGGTACCCATTACAGTGAAATAACAGTGAGATAAAAAATTTAGTGACTGTTGTCTTTACTCGAGACGGATCGAGAAGCAATGCTGTTGAGGAGAGAACAGGAAGAGCAGACGGGATGGAGAAGACGAGTGGGCTCTGTACTTCTGTTGTCTGTCGAACAAGACAGAGCTACAACAGTCTCTTTAGACTGTAGACCTTTTTTTTTTTAAATTTCTGGTGAGAATATTTTGTTTTTTGGCATACACGGTGTTAACCAACTATTCAGTTGCAAATAAATGAGGGCAAAGCTAATCCTAATCAAAAATAAAATAAAAATAAAAGCCAAGGCATGATGAGTTTAAACTTCATGTATAGAGCTGGATATAGCTAGATAAAGATTGTTAGAGTTGCTACATGGTAGTACATGCAAATATTCTGCATTTCATCTTTCACAAAAAAGATTATGGTAAATGAGTATGTTTTCTTATCCCGGAGGCTTTCATTGCAACATACTGCTACGAAACATACTTTGCTTTTTAAATAGTACTAATTGGGTTAAATATTCATCCTACATCCGTCGAGCCTTGCAAAATGGTCTGAAGAATATGACATACATAAATCTTTGATATCCTGTTTTCTGGCCTGTTGCTGCATATTCCACTGACGTTTTTCTTCATCGCTGTTTCAGTGTCTAGGGTAATTTATTTATCAGGTCAGCAATAGTCTGTTATTGCATATCCATTGATCGGATTGCATGGCCGTCCGAGCTTAGTTTTGTTGTGGTTACCAACATCAAAATTCTAGAATGAGCTTGCATGTCCATGCTTTCTGATTTGTACATGATGAGCGGTAAAACTGATTCCTGGTATGGAATTCTGAGAATTCTGATCACATCTACGCTTTAGTTTGTCGCTGCGTTGCTACTGATCGGATTAATCTAATGCTTGACCGTCCCTTTTGTTGTGAGTTTTGAGTCCTTGTTTAGTGAAAGATTGAGCCTTTTGAGTTGCTTCATGCTGTTACGTTGTACAAAAGCATATCTATGTTTTGAAATTTAACTTCATAAACCAAATGTGCTAATAAATGCTCAATTAAGCTTTACCATTAATTTCGGATTACGTTCTTTTCTTGTTGTGTATCCTTGAATGCATTATATTGCATTTTAATACTAGTAGAATGTCGCGTATTGCACAGTAATAGAATGTTGACCAAAGAGAAGCAGATTCAGGTTGTATTACGTTGTTCTATTTGAATTGAGATAGTAATCTGATGTGAAACTACCTTTTTTTTTAGAATTGACTACTCTCAACGTCCTTGGCTGATGCCAAAATATTCTAATAATTATACTTATCTCAATTTACTCAGCGTATGTTTAAATAAGTTTTACTCAACGGATGCTAAAAAACTTTAGTGAAAGAACATGTCTAATTCAAGGTGCTGCAACCTGATAGTACCATATCTATCTGAACTGAACAATAAATCATTTATGATGGTCGTAAAAAACTTAACATTTGCAAAAATAAAACAAATAATATTGAATAGAAAGCTAAAAAAAACTATAGGTATCCACATGTTAGAACCAGTGCTTTAGGTATCTGTAATTTTTTTATATTGTTTAAAGCCCGTAGCAACGCATAGGCACTTTGCTAGTGAGTGTATATATTTAATGCATGTATGCCTTGCATGTAGTTCGTGCATGTTCTCTTTTGTTATATCCTTAAATGTTCAAATCCTTTAGTTTGATGGAATATCTATTTGAGTTGACTAATAATCAAAGAAACAAAATCATAAATTGATGATTTTTTTTTTTGGTTGAGCTGCATGGTGAACATCTGTACATGTGCTCTTCATTGCTGACCATTGTTTGTCTGAATTATTTATATTTGCTCAAATGGCCACTGTTTTGGACTGCAGGTTCATCTTGTGGTTATATAGCTCTAGTGTTGTTTTTAAACAATGTTAAGTGTAATCTATTGATTGGGAGCCTTGGAGAAAAATTATATATTTATTGATCTTATCGAAACATGTCCTGATCTCAGGGAAGATGCAGAAGGCGCTGCCAGAACTACTCAAGGAGTATGACATGCCAGCAGGCCTCTTCCCACGGGATGCAACTAACTACGAGTTCAACGAAGAGACAAAAAAGCTGACAGTATACATCCCATCTGCTTGTGATGTGGGGTATAAAGACTCATCAGTTCTTCGGTTTTTCACCTGTGTAACTGGCTACCTTGAGAAGGGAAAGTTTTCTGATATTGAGGGCTTGAAGACCAAAGTACTGGTTTGGACCAAAGTGACTGCCATCAAGACTGAGGGTTCGAAGGTCCATTTCACCGCAGGCATGAAGAAGACCAGGAGCCGGGATGCCTATGAAGTTGTCAGAGATGGTATCACCATAGATAAGTTCTAGAGTATGCAAGGCATGAGAGACGCAATGTAATTATTGAGATGATGCTTTGTCACCTCCGTCAGTACACCAAAAATCTAAATTGTAGTGGTACATCTGCTGATTATCAATGTAGTTGCCTATGAGTTGGATGTTACTATATGTTATCAAAATATGACTATAGCTTGACATCGTAAAATCACATTGTGCTGCAGTCATGTACCGTCAGTGCTCCAATTTTGTTGAAGTTATGGCCTCTGTAGTAAGTGGTTGCCTACTTTTTCCATCTCAAGGGTCTGGATTTGGGCTAATTTGTTGGCCACTTGTATTTTGCTCAGTTCGATCATGATAGCATGATAAAGAAGGATTCAACAAGAGGAATCACATTGTTCATAGACACTTTTGCTACTGGGGTTACCTTGTTTGATGTTTCCATCGGACACATGGAACTGCAAGAAACGGGACTGATATTCAGTTCTAACTTCTAAGGGATAAAAAAAAAAGCTTCACTGGCAGTGTATAACGGGATAACAGCTTCTGATTCGTGGTCACCATTCGTCCGCCATAATTGTTGCAGTCAAGTGCTGCGGTTCTTAATTAAACAGTGCAACATCTTCCAGCTTTCTATCTTCTCACGAATTTATGTAATGTACAGTAGCCTTAGGTGCAAACCATAGTCTAGGCGTAACCTGATATTTTCTTCAGAACACATCTCTGAATTCTTAGGTTCTGACTGCTGATATATTCGAACTGAAGATGAAGTCCAATAGGGCGCTGACATTGTTTCAAATCTGATGTGCTACTGTGTTATTCTGCAGCAGACAAGGCCTTATGCTCAATGGTGCTCAGTGAGTCAGTGGCTTGGTTCGCAAAGATTTGCTATCTCTACTCCTTAAATTTAGGTGAGGTAGTCATTAGTATTGCTTTAGTTTGGTGTTGGCTTTGGTGTTAATGTTACATATTAGATTAGTTTTGTGCGATATCATACATATTCAATTTGTATACGTACGTTATGTTGTGACTAACCTGCACGCATGTCACGCAAGTTCAATTCATATACATATGTTGTGTCTATGTAAAAATAAGATGTCGTATCTATGTCAGAAACGTTGAGAGATACAGATACAATATAGATACAACACAAAGGCATATATGTCAAGTATCTAAAAAAAAGAAAAAAAATAGAAAATCAGGTATTTCTTTAAGACGTCCTAGCCCAAGATTGAATATGGCCAAAAAACAATACAAATAGCACATGACCCAGCTATGTACTTTGTTGCATGTGACCTAACAATACTTATACGATTCAACTCCACTCTCGGTAGTCTACCATTCATTGTCTCCACCATCAGCTGCACATAGAAATGAATATGTCAATGGCTGCTCGTTGTCCACGACCACTTGCAGCAAGCGGCAATGTCACATAGCCTACTGATGGCAACCACCTTCGACGTTGTCATGACTGTAGGATGCTCTCGCTTGACACTACATAACTGGAAGACGTTGTTTCCCTGACTCCGATCATCTCGTCGATAGTCGCAAAAAAATCCTTGAATTAACACCTCAATATTTTAGGAATAGCCCGTAGCAACGCACAGACACTTTGCTAGTTTTCAAGTATATTTAAGGTGGCCGATTTTGGAAGTTTGCCAGGCTAACCACAAGGTTGCAGATATTGTAACAATAAATTAAAATGTCTCTGATTATCCAACTAGTTTCATTTAAGATGCTGAAACGAACACCTAGTAACATGTTCCATATGAATCTACGATCTTTTGAATCTGCTCTTGAGCATAGATATTCTTGGATGAAAAGAGCCTCCAGACTTCCAATTCAAGCTAAAGTCTCGAGTGCTAGCGCGGAGGATTTACAACCTTTAACGCAGGCCCAGATGAATACGGCATCAATAGCCAAATTTAGATATTTAGAAAAAAAAAATCCATCACAGAAAATAGAAATCTAGAACTCCAGCAGACTGATAAAGAGTTAAGTCATCACAAACAGTGATAGAGCTTGGCCCACATTTAAGGGGGGGGGGGGGCATGGGCCTTAGGCAAGGAAATTAGTGGTCTTGAGGGGGGCTAGTGAAAAATTTTCTAGGCTGCAATCATTTACATGGTGAATTTTTGTTTTTTTGCTGGGCCAGGGGGGCCATGGCCCACGTTGGCCATGCCTAACCTCCGTCCCTGATCACAAAGTTTATACTATTTCTATTTAGTATTGTCCACATTAGAGATTGCTCTAAATTCCTCTTAGTTGTAGCTATAAAAAGAGAAAAAGTTGGAGACCCAAAACTACTTAAGCAATTATGATTCTAGGAAATAACCTCAATAAGATAGTTGAAATATAAAAAGAATATAAAGTGGAACGTGAAAAGATGTCACAAACCTAGTTTAAAATCTTAAAGACAAACATGAAAGTTATAAAGGAACAAAATGAGGTGCAAACACACACGGGGTGTGGTGGTAAGGCACCGGGGTGGTGCCGAGCCGACAGGGATTTGATCCCCCGTCTCGCATTCCCCTGTAAAAGCCTCCTGAAGGCTGGGTAAGACGGGGCCTTGTATAAAAAAAAAGGAACAAAAGAAGGTAAGGCTGCTTAAAGTTTATTATTCAATACTCGAACAAGATACAACTGAGATGACTAAAGCATAAAAGGCTAGGCGAGAGATGACAATGGAGAAGATGGAAGCAAAGTTGTTTGCTGCTGATGACATTGGAGAAGATGTGGAAGATGGAACAAATATGTAGTGAGAGAGAGAGAGAGAGAGAGAGAGAGGAGGCACGATGGGCATGCTGCGTGTGGGAGATGCCGGAGCGACACCCAATGCTCAGGAGGCAGGAGAGAGGCGGGAGTGGCGCAGCATACATGATCAGGATTTGGTTGGAGATGAAACCAAAGTCGGTCAATCTAGTTTCCTTTGCGTTTCATTGTTTTGGAAATGGTGCGAAGATCGTTTCACTAGGATGAACACTCTCTCTCCAATGAAATTTTATATCACATCATAAAAAATGCTGACATGACATCTAATTAATTGCCAATGAAACTTTTATTGAAACTTGCCTAAGCTTGTTCACGGGATCATAACACTTAGTATAGTCAATGGTGATCAGTTTTTTTCTATTTAATTTGCAAAAGTTATTGGTGTCAGCTGACACTAATGGCTCCATGTAGCTCCACCCTGCTTTGGACGTCCAGTAGGTGGCTAGGTGCCACATGTAGGCCTTGATTACCGTGAACCTGTTAGCAGCAGAAGGGAATTGCAAGAGAAAGAGAGTAGAAAGGAGTCGAAGATATGGAGGAAGAACAAAGAGGAATTGGATTGAGTTTAGAAGCTATTGTTTTGCTTACAACTTATTGCCCAATTCTCCCCTTCTCTCCTCTATTTGTAGCGCTGGCTAATATAGTTCACACGCAACGCCCACACCTTACATGGGCCGAACCCACTCTGGTCCGGACACTAACACACTCCACTTCCTGGGCCTGGCACTACGCGGGAGATCAGATTGCTTGCTTGGCGCCGACTTCTGAGTTCCCGCCACTACCTCAGTTGTCGGCCGAGACACAATACTAACACTCCCTCCCCAAAAAGAACCTGCATGTCCCCAGGCAGGTACCCGAGGAAACTGCTGCCACATTGCATCTTCATCTTCCCATGTTGCCAGTCTGCTCGAGATCCCAGACCACTTAACCAGCACCTGTGGCACCAGCTTAGAGCCTCGTTAAACAGTACGCCGATCGATCACCTGTTCAGGAAACTACAAAGGAACAGAAATATCAGGAACTTCAGCTGAAACCTGAGTATTGGTAGGAGGAACCTGCTTCAGTTGCAACACATGGATCACAAGATGTAAACTAGAAGACTCAGGTAACTGCAACTTATATGCGACTTCACCAATCTTGTCGATTATACCAAAAGGACCAAAGAACTTGAAGGCCAACTTCTGATTAGAATGTGGAGCCAATGAAGACTGGACATACGGTGCAACTTGAGAAAAACAGAATCCCCAATTGTGAACTTCCGCTCAGAACGGCCCTTGTCAGCTTGATTATTCATCCTCTTTTGCGCGCGTAACAAGTGTTGCTGAATCAACTGACCCATTGTTTCTCTTTCTTTCAACCAAGAGTCTGAAAGTGCGTCTATGCCCCTAGTAGATTTTGATGTATTGCATGACAACATGATTAAAGAACTAACCTTATTTAAAAGTATATGAGCAGGTTGTATATGAAGAATATATATGGCATAAATACAAATGATCATATTCGGTAATATAAAATTGCATAAGGAAAATAGGTCTATATGATAAAAAGAAAATATGATAAAATAAATAGGTCCATATAAGCAATACTATCACAAGCCAAGGTTGAATTGAACATCGCGTACATGCATATATATAATAAAATAAATTTGTGCCACAATGGATTCTACTCTGTCAACTAATAAACCTATGAAATACTATATCATCTATGTAAAGTTGATGAGGCCGACCCTCAAACTAGAGCAAATACTTTTTTTCCCCCTGTTTTAGAACACTATCCCTTATTTGCCCTTGTTCAATCCCAATTCCATGTAGTAGCCAACTTAAAACTTGATCCCTTTTGTGTCCTTTTTTTTTTCCAATTATTACTGTTAGTTTTTGCATTGTGGACAAATTTACCCTTCTTAAAGCTATCCCTTATTTGTCCCTAACTCAACAAACCGACAAAGACTACTGATATATGTTTTTCTCGGTCTGAATTTACATATTGAATTTTGCAAGAATATGTAAATTTAGACCGAGAAAAACATATATCAATAGTCTTTGTCGGTTTTTTAAGTTTTATAAGGGATAGCTTTAAGAAGGGTAAATTTATCCACAATGTAAAAACTAACAGCAGGAATCGGAAAAAAGGACACAAAAGGGATCAAGTTTTAAGTTTTGGGTACTACATAGAATTGGGATCGAACGAGGACAAATAAGGGATAGCGTTCTAAAACAGAGGGAAATAAAGTATTTGCTTTAGTTTGAGGGCCGGCCTCATCAACTTTACACAGATGATATAGTATTTCATAGGTTTATTAGTTGACAGAGCGGAATCCATTGTGGCACAAATTTATTTTATTATATATATGCATGTACCTACGGGACCCAGGTCCCCGACGATTTCTGGCCATCGGAGAGCTACAACGATCAGCTGTGGTACTACTTGGATCATTTCTTGGGCTCCACGCCCGCCCAAGACGATCTTCGGTGTGTTGTGTTCACCCTTGTGAACGTTCATGGCCAGCTCCTCGGGGGCGAGCCATTTCTCACGGGCCTCCTCGCCAAAAACCTCCGGAAGAGTTTCCTACATGGCCTGCAAAACGCCGTGTGGGTACTCTAGGGCCACTCGGCTCACTATGGGGCACCGATCGCTACCAACGACGAGTTCATTGGCGTGATCGAACGCCCCTCCGAGTCCTACTTCGACCTTCTTGATTAGGGGTTAGAGGTGGATTCCGACTCCGAAAGCAGCGTAGGGAGCCATGACCCCTTTGGCGAATGCCACGTGGTGCAAATCGCACCAATACTCAATGTGGGAGCCATGGGGGATGCAGTGATCGGTGACGCTGCGAACCCCACGGCTAACACGCCAGTGAACCCGACAATAGGAGGTGCCGGGGAGCCATTTGTAATTGTGCCTGTGAACCCGGCGAGCAGAGCTCAGCCTAAACCCCAGTCGGATGATGCCCGATAGCTGCTGAGGGCGCGACGGCTGGAACTCGAAGAAGCCAAGTGGCAACTGATGAATGAGGAGGCCGCGATTAACCACGAGCTGGCACGACGAGGCGCTGGCGGGCGCGCTCGAGCCGCAGCATGCGATGTCTATCAACACATCGCCAACAATGACCAGGGACCACTGCAATTTGCTCGAGCGGGGTAGAATATCGCCATAGCCACAGCGCTACTCCAAACACTTCCAGAACCTGATGCCCGAGGCTCAACAGGCTCAACGAGAGGTCACGGTTCTGCTGGCTAAGGTCGCCAAGCTGTAGGCCAAGAGCTCTCTACGGCGCGCGGCTCAATCAAGTCAACAAATCACTACCTCTCGACCAGGCGGGGGGGGGGGGGGGGGGGACACCGTGGGCTCACATCTGAACTCAGCTCAACATATCTCTCCCATTGGAGGCAGGATCCAAAAACCCCCGGCCCATGCACGGATCGTGGCTACACGCGATGCGTGCTCGACCCTCCACGCGTGTCGTTTCTAGGAAGATCAAACGAAGAAGGACCAAGCCCGTAAACCGAGCTGCGGAAGGTGGAACGATGACACCGACAAGGATAGGAGCCGAAGCCCCAGCCCCCCCCCCCCCGGTGTCATGAGTTTTCATCTCACGCATCCACAACACTATCCTCCCTTATCTCTTTCGACCTCCCATGACAATCGTGAAGGACGCCGGGGCACGGACCCTGGCCTCTGGCTTGAGGACTACTGCCTCGCCTATCAGGTGGGCGGTGTGACAGACGACAACGTCATCATCCACAACTTGCCGCTATACCTTGCCGACTCGGCGTGTGCATGGCTCGAGCACTTGCCCGAGGGCCTGATCTATAACTGGTCCGATTTAAGGGATGTGTTTGTTGGCAACTTCCAGGGGACCTATGTCTGATCGGGTAACCCCTATGCTAGCGAAACCCTCCGCGACTACATCCAGCGCTTCTCCAAGAAGTGCAACAAGCTGCCCAACATCGGTGACACAGACTTTGTCAGTGCCTTCCTCTCCAGCATGACGTCCGAGCAGCTCATCCATGAGCTGGGGTGCAAGGGCCCTCAAACGACTCGAGAGCACCTGGACATTGCCATGAGCTTTGCTTCCAGCAAGGAGTGCGTAGTAGCCATCCTAAATCGCACCTCAGAGGGCAAGGGCAAGGGCAAGCTGAATGAGGGCACCGGTGAAGGCACCTCTAACCATCCAAAGAAAAAGAAGAACAAGTTGCGACAGGGCCACGAACAGACTGTGGCCGCTGTCGACTGCAAGGACGCCAAGCCACCGAGTAGCAAGGCGCAAAACCACTTTGAGAAGAAGTGGAATGGCATGTGTCCCAACCATGAGTTCCCCGTGAAGCACCTACTCAAGGACTGCTCCCTGATGAAGAAATTCCTCAGAGAGGAGGGCAAGAAGAAAGACCTGGGGAAGGTGGCATACCCAGCGGAGAAAGATGTCGAGAACGACGACGATGGTGGCAGGGAAGCATTCCCCAATACCAAGGGTTGCTTCATGATTTTCATGGGCCCTGAGGCCTATGGAGTCGACGCACGACCAAGGTCGAACGCCACAAGGTCTTCACGGTCAAGTCGACCATGTCGATGTTCCTCAGGTGATCGAAGCTGTCGATCACCTTCGATCGCGCCGACCACCCGAGTCATGTGCCGCAACCGGGTCAATATCCTCTCATGGTCGAACCCATCATCGTCGAGACACGCCTCACCAAGGTACTGATGGATGGAGGCAACAACCTCAACATCCTCTACATTGAGGCCCTCAACGCCATGGGAATCAACCCGTCACATCTCGAGCCGGTCAGCGCTCCATTCCACGGAGTCGTGCTGGGGTAACAAGCCATTCCCCTCGGGCACATCAACTTACCCGTCACGTTCGGGACTCCTTCCAACCGTGTTACGCCAAGTTCATGGCCATCCCTAACTATACCTACCTGAAGCTCAAGATGCCTGGGCCAAATGGAGTCATCACTGTCAGCGCATTGTTCCAACGCGCGCCTATCAGTGCGAGACGGAGAGCTGCAACCTCACCTCGGCCACAGTAGCATCGACCGAGGAGCTCACAGTCATCCATGAGCAAGTTGTCGAGCATGTGCCATTGACCAACCGCAAGGCCACCTTGTTCGAGCTGACAAAGGGTATGAAGAAGGCGCAGATCGATCCTGAGGGCGACAAGGAGAAGACCGTGAGGATTGGCACATCGATCATATTCAAATAGAATGGTGAGCTCGTCGACTTTCTCTACACGAATGCCGACGTGTTCGCGTGGAAACCCTCGGATATGCCAGGTATCCCGAGGAAAGTCGCGGAGCGCTCCTTGAACATTAGTCTAGGTTCCAAGCCGTTGAAGCAACACCTGTGCCGCTTCGACGAGGAGAAGCGCAGGGCAATCGGGGAGGAGATCACAAAGCTTTTGGCGGTCGGGTTCATCAAGGAGGTGTACCATCCTGAGTGGTTAGCTAATCCTGTTCTTGTACGTAAAAAGAATGAAAAATAAAGAATGTGTGTTGATTATACTAGCATAAATAAGGCCTGTCCAAAGGATCCTTTTCCTTTAGGGATTTTTGTCTATAGAACACCAAAAAAATATGTATTTGTCTCTAGGACACCGTAGTGGCTCACTTTGTCTTCTAGACACTACGAAAAATGGGATTTTGTGTAGAGGACATGAAAGTGCATCTAGACCTCTAATTTTGTTTTGGTGATTGACGTTAATACACTTAAGAATGGACTAATATTTTTATTTAGCATGTGTGTAAATGACTATCTCAAATTGATGAATGAAAGGTATTGAAACAAAAAGGAAAAAAGAGATGGTCATTTGTCTCTAATTGAAAATCCAAAATCTACCAAGAATGAAGATCATGGAGTTTTTATTTTTATTTCTTGAGTATAGTTCAACCGTACTATCAAGAGAGGTATAATTCACAAATGTAGTAAAGTCAAATGCTCAAACTTCCCATAAAAACCACCTCTGTCACCCTCTATTTTTGCCTTCATCGGCAATGCCGGTGGCCTCCACTGGCAGTGCCAATCTCCCTTTCCAGAGGCGCTGTGATGTCCAGTTACTTCTCTGGCCTCTGTCTTGCCAGCATCGGCAGTGCCGATGGCTCCATCGGCAATGCCGGTCTCTCCTTCCAGAGAAGGCTGTTCTCTCTGGCTTTCTGGCGGTTGCTCATCGGCAGTGCCAATCACCCTGATCGGCAGTGCCGGTCGGTCCTCCCAGAAAGTCACTCTCTGTCTGGCTCTGGCTATAGCTCATTGGAAGTGCCGGTCCTCTGATCGGCAGTGCCGGTCCCCTTCCACAGAGACTGTTTTTCCTCGGGCTCTCTAGCTGACTGCGATCGGTAGTGCCGGTCAAGGTCTCCAGAGACCACTTGTCTTCTCTGTGGCTGCCCCACTGGCAGTGCCGATGTCTTGATCGGCAGTGCCGGTGCGGGCCGAATCCTTGTCTGTAGATCTATGACAGTGTGTCAGAAACTGTAACACCCTGATTTTTCAATTCGGGTATTTTAAAATTTTCTTTGAATTAAATTAAGTTGTAGTATATTATTACAAAAAAGAATTATTTTCTAAAAAAAATAATCAAATTTATGTTATTTTAAAATTTGGAATGTTGCATTCATGTTGGTTAGTTGAATTAGGGTTTTATTGTTTGGAAAATATTTTTCAAAGTGCGATTAGAAATCGTTTTCGCTTCCGCCTTTGCCGTTTTGCTTCCGCTAGATGTCATGTTCATCTTCCTTAGCCTGCGTGTCATGATCTTGTATTCAGATGTTGATAATTATGTTATAAAGATGTTATCATTTGGATCTATCTTATCTTTCTATCTTGATCTTTTATGGTTTTATGATATTTACTTGTGAATGGTTGTACAAGCTACCCTCCTGGGAGTGGCTATGAGGTACAAAGAGTTCGATTTTGCCTTCGGGTAAAATCAGGTCGTCACAGTAAGCATCTTCCACTGTATTATTGTTAAATCTTTTATAGTTTATCACCATTCGTGATTTCCCTCTAGCTATTTCACTATGGTTTCTTACTATAAAGGCAGTAGATCTGTGAGGGCTTCTACTTTCCCTAATTGCTTTTAGGTTTAAGATTTCTTCTATGTGCATTTTAAATTCTTCTATATCCTTTGGGGTTTCTTCTATGGGGCATGTTTTTATTATATAGTCTAGATTTATAATGTTTATTTTATGGACTATGATATTCTTATCCCAATGCTTTATTGGTATTTCTCCAATTATTTGGATATCTTCTAATCTTTGAACGATCCTTTCTTTATCCTTTTTGGATTTTATATCTCTATACCAATTAGGAGCGAATGGCTGTAATTCAATGCATTTGGTACTTGTATTATGAATATTGAATTCTTCTATCTCTTGACTAAGGTCTTGTTCTCATGGAGCTGGTGCTGTGTTCAGGATCGTGATTAGTGATTTGTAGGCATTGTTGAGGTTTCTTAAGTTTATGCACCTCTGAAATGTATGGGACATTATCATGATTAGGAATGAATGTAACTCCTTATTTAGTGATTATTAATACACTTATAGATTTTTGTAAAAATCTTAATCCTATTATCATTTTATCATTTATCAATGACAAGTATCTTATAGTTATTTCATCTATTATATATATTGTATTATTAATATGGATCTCTTTTTTGTATGCTAATTGATTATGTATTTTGTTTATTTGTCGACAGACATGTCTGTCGACACTTCGGCTTTATTGTTGTCTATAGTATGTACTAAATCAGAACATCTTATAAAGTATTTATCATGAATTATATTTTTTGTGCACCCGGATATCTAGTAGTGCTAAGATTTTATATGAAACATTTTGTTTTAGAGTTATTTTGACAGGGATTCTTATACCTAAGATTTCTTTGAACGGTAGCTTTATTATATATTTATTGCCAAAACTAGATATTACATTGTTTAACTGTATTAGTTTTTCTCCATTCGGGTCTCGTATTGTTATCATTTGATCCTTGCATTCAGTAATCCCAAATTCCTTTTTATCCTTCCTTTCATTAGGGTCTAATTTATTTTTAAGTATTTCTAATTCTTCTTCAAGTTTATTAATCCTATTTTCTAAATTCCTTTATGCCTTTCATTGTTAATGTTAGTTTCTCGATTTCTCTTAGCCTTTCATTTTATATAATATAGTATACCCTAGCTCTGGGTCTTCAGCTATGATGATATTGGATACTACATTAGCAAAATTATGTGGGTTACTTCCAGCCTTTTTTAATTCTTCATATCGATTTGGGTTATTTTCTACCCATTGTTTCCATAATAGCTTTGCGGATTCACCTAGAAAAGTTTCTAGGTAGGTTATCATGTCTTTTACCTTGTTGCCTATGTTGAATTGGTTCTGAATATATTTTTGCACTATCAGTCCTTTCCATATGCTTAGCACATTTGGCCAAACTATAGGATCATGTGCTGAAAGGTTCAGCACTGCACCGTCACTTTTCTGATTTAGAAATTTTATTGATCTCTCAAATTCTCTTCTTTTAGAGCCCATGAATTTATATTGTCCTGGTATATAGCTATAGGGATTTTCATCTCTTTCTGTAGGCCATTTTCCAGATGCTCTAGAGGGTCTTTCCATATCTCCTTCGTGTTTTACGGAAGTCTCACCGTAACCTCTCCTTCTTTTGGAACTTCGAGCTTCTACTTCCATTGCTTTCGTAGCATTATCTAGGTTATGTAGGCTTTCTTCATCCAGAGAATTTATAAAATCAGCATTTTGTTCAGAGTCAGGGTAATTTTTATTTTCATTATATAAATCTCTTAAAATTTTCTCCTCCTCCTCGTAGCTTTCTAATAATAACTTCCTATTTATATCCCATTGTTCCTCTTCGCTAGTTGGATTGTCACCTATCTTTATCTGTTCTGTTTTATTATTGTTCTCTTTGATCAGTAATATTGTGTTTATATTATTTTTCTTTTCTTCCCTTAATTTTTTCAGCCTAGATAACTCTCGGATAAAAAATATTTTTCTTTCTCTAATCTTAGGCTAGTCTTGTGTCATAGTATTATTGTATTTTAAGTCTATTTTTAATAGTTTGTCTTCATAGTAAGCTATTTCTTCGTTGATATCATTTCTTTCCATAAGCTCAGATTGGTTTGGTTTTTTCTTGTCTTTAATTCTTTATTCCATCTAAATTTTGGTACATGATTTTGCTCGCTGGTTTTGTATTAATATATTTGTAGCTGTCACTACCGGAAACTGCTTATTTGTTGTGTGTCAAATATTTCGTCGTGTGTTCTTCTTCATACACACGAGCGAAAAGGACATTTGCAGTGTGTATTTCTCGAGACACACGGCCAATAAACAGCACACGACAAAGACACTCTTTATCGTGTGTCATGATGCTCACACACGGCAAAATACGTAAGTTTGCCATGTGCCCTCCAAAAGGCACATGACAAAAATTAACATAACTCCTTGCCGTGAGCCCCTGACGAGGCACATGGCAAAAACCAATCTTTGCTGTGTGCCACAACCTTGGCACACGGCAAACATCATTGTTTGTCGTGTGCCCCTCCCACGGCACACGGCGAACATTAGAAAAAAAATCCCATTTCCCTCTTGAACTTTTCTTCCACTTCTCCCATATTTCTTTGTTGCCTCTGAAACAATTTGAGACATTTCTCGCTATGTTTGGTATATTTAACTAATTTATTTCATTCAAAAGTTTTTTCTATATAATTGAAATTTGAACTGCAGGTGCAAGAAATAATAGAATAAAATGAGTCAAAAATAATTTTTATCATATTGAGGCTAGTATAAGACCTTAACCATATAGTTTATACACGAAACATTACCACGAACGTGATGTCAAATAGTATTTAAATTATATAAAATTAAAATGAAGTCTGAAATTAACGAGAATTGTCTGTAGATCTTTTTACCATAAACGAAGCCTCTGATAAATATTTGAGGTTGTTTTGCATAATTTGTCATGTATGATACTTATAAACTCAAGGTTTCCTGAAAAAGATTCTATAAAGAATATAGAAGATGAGGTTAGGTTCGTAGATACAATAACGTTCAAATTAGAATTTAATTTAATTTTTTTTTCTTTACATAGTATATAACATAGAATGCTTCAACTTAATTTTTTATGGTTTTTCGGATTCATTGATAATTTTGATGTAATTAGTGAAATTCTATCATTATAATATTTATAAATTGATTTGTCACCTATTAGTATATAAAATAATATAATTTTATAACTGCCAAATTTATATTCACTTGATTTTTTTTGTAGGTATTATATTCACTTGATTGAGATACTATATTAGTAAAAACCTATAAATATATAAAATAATAGAAATTTTTTAAAATCTTATTTACCGTGTATCTAGAAGATGACACACGGCAAGCGCGGGTTTGCCGTGTGCCCAAGAGCTGGAGACACGGCGACTATCCTATTTGCCGTGTGCTCTAGATCTAGATCTGTACTCACGGCGAATAGCATAGTTTTGACTTAGATTTCGCAATCCACTCGCCAGCTCTCTCTCTCTCTCTCTCTCTCTCTCTCTCGGTATCTTCCTCTCGCGCTCCCGGCCGTCAGCCCTCAGCTCCCGCCCCGCCGGCGCCGCCCCGGCCCCCGCACCACCCCTGCTGCCCGCGCCCCGCCCCGCCCCCTGCATTGCCCCGGCCCCCGCGCCGCCCCGCCCTGCCCCGCTGAAACGGGAAGTTTCTCCCCGTTCCGTCACGATCGATCTGCTCCCGAATCTAGCGGATGGAAGGGGTGCTTCTCCCAGCGGCTGCGGCGACAATGGGGGGTGGAGGAGGAGGAGGAGGAGGAGGGATGGAGGTGGAGCTGTCACGGGAGCGGTGGCTGCGATGTCGCAGATGGCAGAGGGGCTGTTCCCGGTTCTGCAGGTGGCGGACTCCCCGCAGCTAGCGGCCGGGCCGGCGTCGCAGCGGTGCCTCCTCCTGCTCTCTGACGGCATGCACTCGCAGCGGGGCGCTCTCGCCACGTCCCTGACCCACCTCGTCAGGGACGGCCACCTCCGCCGCGGCACCGTGGTCCGCGTCCTCGACTACGTCTGCACCGTCGTCCAGAGCCGGAGGTGACGACTCGTTTCCCCTATTATCCGGTCTATTTCATTGGCGGTTGGATCCGGAAGCAAAGATCGGATTTCTCACTACCGTGCGCTTGATTACTTTATTGAGGAAATGTTTGGGGTTTAGGGAGGCTTATTTTGTGACGAGCGGTCGCACATTTAGGCTTCTTCAGAAAAAAAGAAGAAAAAGAAACTGCATCCCCTGGTGATTCCCTGTTGCTGAATTACCTGTAACTATATCAATCGTAGTTGCTTGGTTTTTGTTGTTAGCTCCTTTCATGCAGGAGTTAGGAGTAATATTCTTTTCACACTGATACACAATGATCTCATACCTTTTGACCCTGAACTACCTGATACCTGTTTATTTTACATCTCAACTTCGAATTAATATTTATTTCTGTGATACATATACAGATGGGGCGCATTTGCCCATGTATCTTGCTAGGACTATGATACAAGGATATAGAATTCGTAACATTTCAACTTGGTTCCTTAAATTCATAATCAATTTCTTCTCTTGTTTTTACGCTTGTGTATCCTAAACAGTGAAGCGCTTAGCTTTGGGTGAAAGTTTTGCTATGGGGCTTAACGATTCCATTTTTTTTCTTTCTTTTCTTACTTGAGTTTGTCTGAGACATTAAGTTAACTAAACTTGTTGCGCTGCATGGTGAATATAGAGCCTACTGAGTACTTGATCTGAGTTGAGCAACAACTAAGTAGGAGTTGGCAAAATAATTGCAATCTAGCTTTGTGCATTCAGAAATTTCTGCCCAGCATATATAACTCTGTCAAATAATTGTCACTTGCAAAAATAAAGGTCTGAGTTAAACACTTTGGAGAATAAATTAGAATACTCATTACCATTTTGATTTGTTTCTTATTTGTTCTTTTGTGCTGCAGGCGTTGTTAGCTACTATCTCATGGCATTGATGGCAAGCTCGAGAAGAAATGGTGGGCTATCAACTATAGTTTACTGATCCAAGTCAGTTCAAGAAACGTATGGCAAGCTAATACAGAGAATGTGGGAAAAGGTCATCTTACACAACTCATTTCTTAGTTTTCTGTCATGTCTGCAGTTGTTGCATTGTTTGTAAAATGCTGAAATGGTTAGAAATTCTTTTTCTTCTTACTTCAGAGCATTTGGTTACAACTTTCTATAACCCAAAATGCTTAGCAGCCTGCTTGATGTTTTGTAAAATCAGTACTACTTCTGTGTATTTACTTAAATTCTAGTATATGAATAATCCTTCACCAGAGATTAAATCACTTTCCCATTTGAATACACCTTCCTTTGTTTACTGTTTCCTGCTATCCTTTGTTTACTTTTCAATTCTAATGGTCAATTTAGAAAGAGACATATCATGTTAGCTTATATCTAGACAAAGTATTGTACTTCTCAATTCTAATTATTTTAGTTTGGTGAGAAAAACCATTGATTTAGTAAATGTGGAACCTCTTGATAACTGTTTTTTTATTATTTTTTCATATATGCTTTGCCGTGTGTTAAAGGTATGGCACACGGCGAAGTCAATACCTTTGCGGTGTGCTTGGGGTGTGGCACACGACAAAGTCGCAAAAAAAGCACACGGCGAATATCTTTGCCATGTGCGTGATAAAAAGCACACGGCGAAGCGGCGTTCGCCATCTAACCTAGTCGCCGTCGGGGTTTCGCCGTGGGCCGTGCACAACGAACCTCTTCGCCGTGCATTTAGCGGCCTTCACCGTGTGCCGCAGGCACACGACGAACTTTGGAATTCCGGTAGTGTGTACCTTCTAGACGGCGAAGGGAATGACACGTGATTCGATGAAAGGTGAATGAATAATTGAGCCTTCGATTTGATCATTCT
This sequence comes from Eleusine indica, assembly GCA_030378355.1. Classification (NCBI taxonomy): domain Eukaryota; kingdom Viridiplantae; phylum Streptophyta; class Magnoliopsida; order Poales; family Poaceae; genus Eleusine; species Eleusine indica. The sequence goes on from CM059494.1 coordinate 58,365,554, forward strand.
CATTCATAATAGGCAAATGAATCATGCATGCAGTTGCACGATTTTTTGTTACCTCCGCTAGTGTCGTAGTGTTGTGGTGATACGACTTAAGATGCGAGGGCAAAATTGGGTCTGTTTCTCACGCAATACGATGGATTGAGCTATTGACCATGCAAAATCAGAGCACAGGATGGAATTGCCACTGTGGCATGTTTGATCAGAATAAACTTTGTCCGATCGCGGCCACAGGTGCAGGCCCAGACGCAGGAAAACGCTGGTCCGGCCGCGAACAAAATGTCCTGTGGTTCGTGGGCATATCGCCCCTCCCCGTGCTGTTCGATCAGGCCCGACTTGCGAGAAGACTGGAGAGGTAGCGGGAGCATACCCACTTGCTGCTTGCTGCTTCAAGTCTTTGATCGTGGATCCATTGAATGGTTCGCTCAGATTTATCCCGTTCAGCAGCATGCGTAGACCGCTCCTCCCAGCCACCTCGTGCGGATTTTAGACGCCACCGAGCGCCGCCTCTCCTCACAAGATATTGGTCTTCTAATTCTGTTGTTTGCTCTACTGAATAAAGCCAATGATCTTTGGCTTACGTTCCCCGTGCATCCCATTCCTAGCTCAAAACAGAAACGTTGCCCACCAATGCCATTTACACTTATTCATTAGTTCCTGTGCATAATGCAATGCGTCGGCCAATATATAGACAAAAACAGAAACAGAAACCTATGACAACCTATGCCTTACCTTCACAACTACCACATCATTTCTCGCGATATTTGTGGGAGAACTTTATGGGGGTACGCACACAGCGTCTCTGGTAACTGGTCTAAAAGCTCTAATCAGTGCTTCACCAATCGGCGAGATTGCCTCATCATAACACATTAGATAATGAGATCGTTCTCAGTGAGCTACTTGTACTACTCCATATAATGGTTGTTTAGATGATGAAGATGACACATGGTTCAAAATTAAGAAACCACCAACCATGCAAAAGAGTTACAGGAAGATTATAAAGGACACTTTACACTCTGCAATCATCGTGTTTTCAGAAGTCAGTCTTTCACACAGCGTCTTTCTAGCTAGGTATCAGTACAGGTGAAACCGTTTATCTCAAAGCAAATTCAAAGTGAATCAAAATCTTATGGGTTAAAGATGTCTAGTAGGGGTAATACACGGTGGAGCTGTATTTTGTGGTTTGATATCTCTACAGGATCTGTATTCTAGAGTTGCGCTTTGGCCTTCATGCTTTCTGGAGAAGTTAAAGTATTAATATTCAGGACACTTATTCAAATTCTGGTTACTATTCAAATTTGAAACACTATTCAAATTACTCTGTTATTATTCAAATTCTGAATTTCTACAGTGTTATTCCACTATCCAAGTGGAGTGTGCACTTACTTAGTGCTTTGAAACTATTCTGAGCACTTCAAATATATTAATTAACTTCGAGTATTAATTATGGTTGGTCTTAATCTTCTTCTTTTAGGATCGTTCTTTCGGCTGGCGAGGCCAAACAGACTGCCAGGCGGTATAAGTTCTCAGTTGTAAAAATCCTACTCGGTACTCACCATACTTATCGCTAATTTATTTCAGAAGTAACGAAGTCTTTCCCTATATAAACCAGTCACAAACATATGCAAGAAGTTTTTATCGTCTCCCCAGGCAGTTTCACCCGAAGGGAACACTTCTCTACAACAACACAGGGTCCTCTCTAACGCCTTAACTAGGCTAAACCGAGGACTACGCCGTAGAGGTTTCTCCTATAGGGTCCCTAGCATAAAAACTTAATTCGTATGCAAGAACTGGATCATATCAAGGGATTTTCAAAAACGACATTACTTTATTTCCACAAATATAGCTTATATATATATATATATATATATATATATATATATATGCTAGTTTTCTCTTATAGTTCTTAAGTTGTGCATAGCTCACTTCTTATATTATGTAACTAAAATTAGTTAGGTACCATTTCTGTTGATGGGGAGCCTATGACCTATATGATGTGGTTCCAAAATTACTACTCCCTCCATCCTAAAATAATTGACGTTTTGGCTCCGGGCACGGAAATTAAGGAGAAGTGTATAAGGTAGGTGCACAAGAAACGAGGATAAGAGAGATAGAGATATATTAGAAAGAGAGAAAGTTGCATCGGTAAATAAGAATGATAATTATTTTAAAACAAATGGAGTTGTCTAAAATGTCAAATATTTTAGGACGGAGGGAGTATTTCTTTGTCTATCGTACAGAAACTTTCAAATAAACCAGCTGGTTGATTGGTCTAGTGAGATTGTCAGCACTTCTATTCTTTAAAGGTACAGTACGCTCGAGTGTTTCATCCGCCTTCCACACTCAATTTTTGTGTTGCGCGTATATAACTATATATGGACTATCGGTCTGAGGGGTTTTGCTCTGATCGAGCTCAAAAAAAGAAGAGCACACATTATCGGCAGGATAGTAAGTTCCTGGAGGAAATGACAGAACAAAGGAACATATAAATCTTTGCCGATTAGAGGCAAGTTAACTCCTATCTCTGTGTGAACAGGGACCACCGGGCTTTTCACCCAGTAAGCTCCAATTTGAAGGGAAAATAGGGAGATAATGCTTCCCCATGGTGGACCAGGTGACCTTCACATCGACCGTGAACATTTTACCCAGAATAATAGATCCCTTGCTACTGTGGTGCTTCTGAGAGCGGAAGAGCAGTTCGTGGGAGTCCTTCCTGACGTGCCCACCCAACGCGCGCTCATCTTCGCTGGTGGCAATTTCAATTCTCAGCTTCAGCTCACATCCCAATTCCACGGCCACCACCGCGGATGCCACAGCTACCATCGATGATGAAGACCCGCCCTCTTCCATCTCCGCCACAGGAGAAGCTGTCAAACTGTCATACAATTTGATCTGGTCCGAGTATCCACAAGTGGATGCCGTGACCGTGCTTAGCTTGTACCCTGTTGTGGCCCTCTTGACTGTGACGTCTATGGTCGCCTCCACTGCACATTTTAGGAGGGCGAAGCGTACATCGATAGGACCTTGCGGGCCGAACAACCGCACATTTTGCAGCTGCATGTCTCCGCACAATGGAGATTGCTGAAACTCAAAGCACCCATCGATGAGCTCTTCATCTTCTTCGGAAGTATTGCCATCACTGCGTTTAACTTTGAGACTATATTCAACCATCACATTGTAAGGAGCAGATATCCCTCGCGTCGGGGGAATCAACAAGAGGTCAGGTGAATCCTATTTCATCATAAAAAAGACAGAATTAAACCGGGTAGTTTTGGTGCAAGAGTATTTTTTAAAAATTATTCCGCCCGCAGCGACGTGACGACTCAGACGTTATGAAATCGCTTTTAGGATAATTAACTGATAGTCCCCAAGTAGCTATGCAACGATGTTCATTGAATACTATACAGTAGAAAATTTCAGCTCAGCATTCCCCACCATGCACACAAATATGATATCACTTCAAAAAGAATCCCTATTATCACCAGAACTAATAGTGTGTTGGAATTATGAATAAATATTTACTATCTATTGTTCTCAATTATTAATATAACATCACATTACAATGAACATTGTACATTTTATCCAAAATTATAACCAAATATGTAAAAATACAGCCTTAAAGCTTGTGGACGACAACTCAAGAAATAAATGAACAAAATATTGAAAATCTTCCAAACAAGAACGAACCAACTGACCGGAGTGATCTCCAGTGGAAGATCCCGAGATCGATTGAAGACATAATTTCGTAGTTGGTCAATGTCATCCCGCACTGCCATGAAACCATAAACACTCATTGTTTGACGAGAAGAGAAATCACCAGCGAACCTCAGTGAGAAGAACTGAAGAAGCTCCGATGATACATACTCACGAGCACCGGGATCTGTAAAGCGCTTGCTTGTGATAGAAGCTGAGATAGTACCAGGAGATAAATGAATATGGGTATTGAAATTGCAAGTTCAGAGATTTCAATAGAGAGATAGCGAAAATGATAGAGATATGAGGCATTACTAGGGTTCGTGTTTGTCATCCGAAACTTCTGGTGCCACCAATATAAGCACCTAGGGTAAGGAGAACGGGGGTGAATTGTGATGTTGATGTCAAATTCCTCCTCCATGTCTTCGAGTGTATCGTTCAATTTTTCGATTTTTGTACAATAATCGATAGTTTCCTTTTCATATTTGACGTGATCCTTCCATGCATTCTCTGGGAAAAGGGAATACCCAAATCAGAGCTTAATGATATAAAATACCTCAAAACAGAAAAAAAAAAACCAATATTGGTAATAATGCTAGTAAACTTTTGTTGCTTATTCACGGAGGCTGAACAACAAGTCTCTGTTGGATTCCGACACCTTAGCTCTGTTCCCATCCCAATAGATCGGGTTTACCCCAAGTATGTTCTTCCAGACCGCTTCTTCTGCAATGTACTCTTCTTCGTCTAATGATCACAGGCCGATGAAATAAACTGTGAGATAATCGCAATATGCATCGATGCATGCACATTCATTTACTAGCCAGGCAAACTATCTGTATTCTTGCCCGCATCAATCAGTCCCTATTTGTATTTCTTATTATTTGAAAAGAAGAAAAAGGTAGCTAGACATGAATTTCTCGAATTGACTGCAGAAATTGCAACGATGATTGAAATCGAAACCTTGTGGCAATATAAAAGATTAAATTTTCGCATGGTTGGTTGTAGAGTTTTCCTTCGATGCAGCATGTAACCAGGCGGAAGCGGAACCAAACAAAAGTAGTGACTGATGAGTGATGACGTAGAGACGATGGTACACTCTACTTACAGGGATCCTTAGGCGGCGGAACCACCGGCAGCCGCTTGAACGCCATCGACCGAGAGATTTGGAATAACTTGGTACCGATGCGCATCCTCCAAACGCCGGCTTCCTACGAATGAATGTGGTTCGTACCAACGCACGCCCGCGAGAATCTTCTTGCCCCCGCGCGCCGACGACGCCGCCGCGGCCGAGCAACTGCGCCAAGGAGCCCCCGCGTCCAAGTGTCTATTTGTTGCGACCTAGTACTATTTGGAGAGTCTGTGCGCGCTCAAGACGAAATCGGAGCCTTTTAAAAAAAAGACGAATTCGGAGTTCAAAAAGGGAAAATTGGATTCTCAACATTAAAAATTCCCTGTTTTAGAAATTCACCATCGAACTTTTAAAGTTCACTTTAATACCAGTAAAAAATTCGCCGTTTAGAAATTCACCACTCTCTCATGATTTCCATCCACCGGTCATCTTCTCCGTTGCAATGTTTGTTCATCTTCTTTTCTAGACCCTGTTCACCGGTTCACCAAATCAAAGCACGCATCCAGCAGCACAGCTCGACGGCCAGCCGCACGTCACCTCGCGCTCGCGCGCGCCGGCGCGCTGCCGTGCGAGCTGCCGCAGCTTCACGCTCGCACGCCCCTGCACGCTGCCGCAGCTCCGCACACCCGAGCGAGCTGCCGCAGCTCCGCGCACCCGAGCAAGTGGGATTTGGTGGAGATGTGGCATGCTCGACCCAATCTGTAGTGCTCCTGAGTTGTGTCAATTCTGCATTCGATTTGCCATGCGCTTACACGGACGGATGCGACGACTGCCTCAAGTCAACAATGGAGCAGCAACATTGAGTGATGTGCCAGAGTGTGCTACCATGGCTAGAGGCCAGCTAAACAGAGGTTTGGAAGAGGAAGGACGGACATTGCAACGGAGAAGATGACCGATGGATGAGAATCATGACGGAGTGGTGAATTTCTAAACGGCGAATCTTTCACTGTTATTAAAGTGAATTTGAAAGGTTCGATGGTGAATTTTTAAAACGGAAATTTTTTGATATCGAGAATCCAAATTTCCCTTTTAAAAACAAAAAAACAAAAGATGAAATCGGAGCCCACCTCATCCGAATCCTCTTCCTCCAGAGACTATTTGCTCTGTTTTATCACCACCGACGGACGACTAGCCAATGAAAGCGAAAAAAACCACTACCAAAAAATACAAGCACACGGTAAACGACAAAGGGTTAAAGGCACATGATAAAGGCTTTATCGTATACTGCACACGGCAAAAACATGACAAAAAAGTCATCGGCAAAGAGAGCTTTGCACGATAAACTCTTTGCCATATACTGCAGCTAACCTACAATAAAAAAGGGTGACTGTTACCTGTATCATGGTAACAATAAGGTTTGTCGTGTGTCCAACATTGAGCACATGGTAAAGCATAATTATTATATCGTATGCCCGTTAGTCACGATTGAACCATTGCGCATGCACGATACATGGGACTGTTTGCCGTACGTTAGGTTACAAGAGACACGACAAAGATATGGTTTACCGTGTGTCTGCTTTGATAACACACGGTAAAGGGTTCTACATACGGTAAACATGCAGTTTCCCATAGTGGACGGAGTTAGGCGGCGGCGGCGTGGCCGCGTGGGAGCACGAGCTTTGCTTGATGGGCGGCGCGTCGTTACCGGGAGGAGGCGCGCGGCGAGGAGGGTGACCCCCGTAGGGAAAATGGTGGCACCCTGCAGCATGGATAAGGCTGTCGATCTTGCACATCTCATACTGTGCGGACGAGATCCGACCTGCCGCTGGCGAGGATGACGAGCACCGCTCGCTGATTCGCATTACGGGGGAAGAGAGCCAAACGAAATCAGTATTCCTATGAAACTATTTCCTTTGATTACGATTGCAAGGTATTTTGTTACAGATTGCGATTGCGTTATCAGTCAAGAACCAAACACCACCTTCAGAGTCTAGAGACAACCATGCATTTGAATAGTGATGCTGGAGTATCTTCCTGAGCTCGGATTCCTCTTTTCATGCATTGTTAAGGCGAAACATTTCCTTCAAAGCATCTCTCTTGATGCAACACCAAATCATAGTATGTTAACTACATATCGCAATGAATTTTTGTCAGCACTTAAGAGTGTGAAATGTGATAGTCAATCTTAATCAAAGTCCATACTTAATTAGAGTGTCAAATGAGAGAAGCTACTCATGTGAAAATAAGAAGGCTAAGTAGTAACGGAATTGTTTCAAATGTGGCGAGAAGCAGTATGAAAAATTGTCACTCAAGCGTGTAACATGCAAGTTCCAAGTAACATGAAACACATTTTGTGCTTATCTATTGCTAAGTGCCGATACGTGAAGGGGGCATGGCTTTATCTGTATATAGAGCAGCTGCGTAGAACATCTGACGGAATTGGAAGCACAGGCAGTTCTGTAAATAGTTCTTGATATCAAAGATGAAATCCAGACTAAAGATATGATAATTGATAATACAGCAGATGTGGTGGGATGAAAGAAGCAAAAGGGACGGTGATAACACAAGACAATCTGCTAACATGGGACATGGATTTCACAGTTATACACTGCAGCAATCCTTTAGATGTACAGTAAAAGACTTAATGGCCCTCAGTTTGGTCATCACCATCTGATTTTCTGTCTTCCTGTAACAATTTATATCTCGTTTCTGCAATCAGGAAGTAAAGGAGATATACAAGTGGGAACAGCAAAATGGCAGAGAAATGCTAACAAAGAACGAACTCAGTGTGCTGAGGAGTTAGAACCATGGCAGTTCTTCATTAAAACACTTTATTTATTTGTTTGTTTATTTCTCTTCTGACTAAATACATTTAACAGGAATTATTCTGTTTCTATGGCAGCTGTAACATTTATATGAAAGGTAAAAACGGCGCATGAGAATTGATAAATGAATGTTACACCTCAGAATGAACTGGAACTAAAAAGAGCCTCGGACAATCCTCAAGTTCTTGGCACCTTCCATCAGGTCCAGATGCTTGAATGATAAATTTCAGACCAGTGACTTCACTGGGGACTTCTAGGTTTGAAACATAGAATGCCTCAACATTGGCAACCCCAAGATAACTTCTGGAAGGCTTAGCGCTTAAATCTGCCCTTAACATCTCAACGTAGATGTTGTACTTCTTGAACAATGTTTGACCAGGAGTATTCAACTTCCAGCTGATTTTTAAGCTCATATGTTTAGATGCATTGGGACTCTTTGACCAAGAGACGTACTCTCCTTCAGTTACCCACAATTCTGCCGGAGGGAACTGAGTGTCCTCACCTGTCTTCTGAATCCTTATACTGCCTAGTGATGCGTGATAAGGTGATGATCTATCTACATTTGCTTCTCGGATCCCATCCTCTGATTCTGGACCAATCTCGCCAGTAATTTTCAATGTACAAACAATGTTAATCCCAGTTAAAATGTACTCATGACTAGACTGAATAGTTGCTCTGTGAAGGACCCAATCTTGATTATCAGAGGCATGCAGCTCCACCTTATCAGCTTTAACGTACGAGCCATACTTGTGGTTTAGCTTCTTTCTGGTGAATGTTGCTATGTCCTCTGCAATAAGAATTGAAGTACTCTCCTTGTTTCTAGATGATAAGTCCAGGGACACCCCAACAGCAGAGTTTCCATCGACTCTTACCTGAATCATGCACAAGAAAGGAATGCAGCATCACGAGGTTGTTTCTAGATGACAAGTCAATGTAGCACCATTGTAAACACATCTTTCTGTAAGCATTCGGAGGGTTATGCCCATGCTAGTAACAAGCAGTCATATAGTTATTCATGTGACTCAGAAAAGATGCGAACATTTCATAAAACTATATGCTATTTAATCATTTTTTATATTTCCAAGACATTAGACAATTGGTTGGAAGACAGTTAAGAAAACACAATAAACACGGTTTTCTCACCGAAAAGAAAATATCAATAGTTCCAACTTCCATGGAAAGTGCCCCATCAAAAAGCTGTTGTGAGAAAATAATGTTCTGCTGGAGACTTCCTTTGATAGTTAAACAGTTTCCTCCACTGTACGGTCCACTTTTGAAACTATGAATCAACCAGTAAAACATGTTGTAAATTAGAAAAGTAATGTCAAAACATTTTAAATGTACATGAAAAACCGTGCATGCTTCCATGAAATAAATGGAGACTAAAAATGAGGTTACTGAACTGTAGTGTAATTCTTCTTATAGTATGAAATACTTATCATGTTTAAAAAGAAAATAATATACAGCCTTTTCAAAGCTGCTGCAGCTTATTCAAGACATGACCCAGGAAAGCTTGAATTGCTTAAAATAGTAACCAAGTAACTATGTGGGACGAAATCCCCCAATCAGACCGGGACCAGTGGTAGTGCACAGTTTAAATAATACTTTTCAGTAGAGCAATGCATACCACCACTTCCTAGGCTCATATGCCCATGTTTTTCACTAAGCTATTTTACTAATTTCTGTTATTTTAAATGTGACATGGTGTTTTATTTATACAATGAAATGTAAGAGGTTAACTCATGCAAGTGCAAGTGGATCGACATTGTAGTAGAAGTATCGATATATATAAGAGAACTGATTAAACACATAATTAAAAAACAAATCAAGCTTACTCCGTAAAGGCTTGCAGTTGAGCTTTATCTCCAACGTATTTAAGCATAGGCTGAAAAAAATCAGTTGAGGAAGATAATCACGTGAAAATCAGGATAGCTTGATAAATGTCAGTTTTCAAGAATAAGAAGAAACTCTAGAAATAGAACAAAATATAAAGATACTACCCAGAGACATATTTATCATTACAGTAGGAAACATATCAATAAATCATAATACCTAAGTGGCTAAATCACAGAAGTTTAGATAGCCATTAAAAGATAAATAAAAAATACTGTTGCTTGTTTGTTACACAATACATGCAAAAGGATTTTTAGATGTATATAATAAGTGGAAAGCATGGATCAGCAAAACACATTGACAGCATACCTGAAAACTTTGGCACGAAATATTGTTCCATGAATCATTGGAGACTTGCAGCCCTTCAATAGATACCTGATAACCATGACCCTAGAGAAAATCAAAAGTTTAGAGGGCAATAAATAGACAACAAGGAAAAAAGGATCAAATTTTGGCATTTAGCAGGGAAACTGATAGGATGATGTGCAGAACAAAGATAGAACAACCAACTTGGACTATTCTGACTAGCTGTAATCACTGTCAAGCATCAAACAAGACATGCAAAGGTTCCCCCAAAAAATCATTGCATGTTGTGAGCATAGTATGAATAGGCATCTGTTAACAAAATTTGCAGAACACCGTGCTTTAAAAAGTAGGAACCTTAAACAAATGTCAGATACATGTTTCTGAATATGGTTACTAAGTATGAGCACGTGAGCACTACCAGAATACAGAAAGTCCTAAAATAGCTATACATTTATAATAATTAGCATTGAGCACACTTCATGAGTTTGGAAGTTCTAGTTGTTGTAACATGTCAAGCTAAATATGCAGCAAGCACATTATCATTCTCACACACAAATGTATCGATTGACTCGCAGACCTGATATGACACTGAATAATTCAGATAATTAGCTCCACCACCTGATTAAAGTCTGAGTAGAAAGGTAGATTTTTTGGATAGCTTCTAAGAACGCCCCAAGAGTTTTCAACAAGGCCCCACCAACTGCACCATTTCCAGGTCAATACTGTGCAGAAAAAGCATACAAGTAATGCAGAAGGAATCCAATAGTACATTACCGATTTTGTGCATTCTCAAAGTCAGGTGGTTGCTTCGTTTCATATAGCCATCCAGGAGCAAATATGGCAGTCGAGATATCAACTTTCTTAATTAGATCAAGGGCAACATTTGTCTAACCAAAAAAAGAAGAACAGAGAAAAAGAAAGGAAATACGTGAGAAAGTTGTACACGGCGCATTTACATAAAGAAAATCAGTAAACCTCACAATACAATGTTTAACACTTTAGATGTACTCAACTGCAGATAAGGAATTCTGCCAAAAAAAAAAAAGAATGTATATGCAACACTATAGCAGTCATCTGACTGATGTACAGAAGTTTTCCAATAAGCCTGACAAAATAGTGATCGAGTAAAATATCCAAGCATTCATGCACATACCTACTTAACACAGTTTCTGCCATAAAAATTGTAGAACGATATAGTAACACTCCAATTGGTAATGATGGACCTTCTAAGCTGAATAAAGAGCAAAGCATTAGACTTACATTCCATTGACCACCACCGAATGTATTTCGTCCAAAAACATCAATACCCATATATACATCATATTTCCTATTTCCAGCAACTTGAGCGGAATCTTGTGGATCATTTTTCTGCAAATGTCATATGAATTTCACCAGGCAATCATCAAGACTTTCAGTGAGCTTGTAGGGGTCAAAATACCAAGAAGGTTACCTTCCATGTATAATTGGCAAATAATCCATCACATAAATCAAAGAATGGCTTATTATACTTGTTGAGCTTATTCTGCCAGTCGAGCTCACCATTTACAGTGATTGCATCATACCTGCAGAGCCAAGAAAATGCTTAGCACTCACTAAACAAGCTATATACTACAGCTGAGCTGACCATGTTCGTGTTTACAAGACGGTAGGAAATGTAAACTTCACCATATGACTAAAGATCCAGGAACGTCGGCATGTATTTTCTTGGTTAGATGATTGACAAACTCTTTCAGGTTCTCAATGTACTGAACGTCAAGCTTAACCTCAATATTGATCTGAAAGATGATTATTTATCAGCACAAGGCATATATCCGAAAACAATAACATGGCTCAAGAATGGCAGCCATGGATTTAGCGAAGGACAACATCAAGAATGCACTGAAGGACAAACCAGCACTAATGAAAACTGTTTGAGGCTGCTTTGAAAAAAGATGGGACAGGCAAATGGAGCGAAAGTTGTATGGGACTGCACTGTTCTTGAATCCAGCCAAGTTCATTTCTATAAGGGATGAAAATAAAAGGCAAGCTTCAAGGCTACGTTTCATGTTCAATGACGTGTTATGGAAAATGATACCTGATGATGAAGACCAAAACAAGATAAGTGCACAAGCAGATGACTATGAGAGAGCTGAAGGTGAGGTCTTCTCAAAGCCACTTGCAATAAAAGACAGAACGAGAAAGAATCCTAGTAAGTAAATCAATGTTTTATCTTTAAAAGTATTAATGTATGGTTTAATACCAATCTAAATATCTGATGATCATTATCTGTTTTTAGTTCTTTGGTGGGGAGCTTATGGTGGTCTTGCTTATGAGCTTCAATGTTTAGCAAAAAGGATTGTGAGTCTGTGTTGCTCAGCATCAGGATGCGAGCGTAATTGGTCAACGTTTTCTGATGTAAGTAATTTATAACGACATTAATATCCTGCATGCAGCCTTATATCACCTGTGATGCTTTGATACATGTTCTTGATTTTTCTTTGTAGATCCATACCAAAAGAAGAAACCGGTTGGAGCATCAAAGATTGAACAAGCTAGTATTTGTTAGCTACAACCGAAAGAAGATGGGTCTGATCAGCTGGACGAAGACGAAGTTCGTGATGTTCAAAGAAATGCTCAATCACAACCTGAAGATGGAGGGGAGACAGGAGGCTTTCATTTGGATGATGCCTTAGATGGCTAATATGCTGGCTTAATTATTTGTCATGTTCTAAATTTCAGTTTGTGACAACTGACAAGTGAGAACTGAGAGTGGAGTGCTAATATGATTGCTTGCTCTGGTTGTCATACAATTATTGAAGAGATTTTGTTTAGTTCTTGATAAATAAGAAGTGATTCTAATTTCTAACTAAGGATTTTGGTTGCAGGTGGTGCAGCTGCCAGCTGGTCAACCAAGAGAGATCAGCCAGCACTTCAAACAGGTAAGTAAACTGCACTTCTATGTGTTTTTTCAACTGAAATTTACTTAAGAAATACTATATATATATATATACATATTGATACATATACATATATATACATATACATATAGATAGATATACATATATATACATATACATATACATACATATACATATATATAGATAGATATATACATACATATACATATATATAGATAGATATATACATACATATATATACACACACTACCTCCGTTCCAAAATGTAAGCATTTGTTGACTCTGAAATACTATGTTTGACCATTCGTCTTATTTAAAAAATTTACAAAAAATATTATTTATTTTGTGATAACATGTTTTATCATTAGATATATCTTAACTATGACTTATTTGTTTTTATATTTTTATAAAAAGAATTGAATAAGGCAAATAGTCAAACGTGAGTCTCATAGTCAACAAATGCGTATATATATATATAGTATTTCTTAAGTAAATTTCCTAGGGGCTGGGAGGTCTGGACGACTAGGACGCCTAGAGTCCACCGTTTAGCCGCCTAATCACCCCTAGTCGTCCGCTCATCTCGACTAGGCGGCTGGACGGTGGACCGGCAATCGTTCAACGCTTAGCGCTTTAAAAACATTGCTCAAAATGACAACATTTCACTCTAGTTTGGCCACAAAATGGCAACATTCCACTCCCATTTCATATAGGAATCCCATCAAAACTAATTTTGACTAAAATTATTAAGGTAACATTTGAGAGATTACCAGCCAACCATCAAAGCCCAATTCAGCAGCAAGCTCCGACAGCCTCTCCGCATACATCTGTGCAGTAGTCTTCGTCGCAAGCATCTCCTTGCAAATCTCCGCACCTTGGTCCCACTCCATGATAAACGTTCCCAAAACCTTACCACCCAAGCACCAATACAAAATTCGCAAATCTCAGCCGTACGAATCCAACAATTGAAGCAACCAGAGTATAGAGGAGGCATGAAGTGACCTTGGTACCATGGAGGTGAGCAGCGTTGATCCAGCACGGCGGTGGGAGGGTCACGAGGTAGTGGGAGAAGTAGACGAAGACGTCGATGAGGTGCCAATGCCAGAGCGCGTAGGCGTCAGGGTTGTCTCCGCCCTGCGGCCTGGCGTCGTCGCGGTACCCGCCCTGCATGTCGTGGCACACCAGCACGCGCCGGCGCGGCGGGAGCGGCTCCCCGGTCCCGGGTACGGACGCGCGGTTGAAGGGGAGGTGGAAGTTGGCGGCGGTGGAGAGGTAGGAGCGCGAGGCGAGCGCGGCGAGGTCCGTGATGGGGTAGGAGATGGGCGGAGCCGGCGCGGAGGCGTCGAAGGGCGGCTCCCACGGCCGGCGGTCTTCGGCGGCCGCCGCCTCGGCCTCCGGGGCCGCGGTGGAGGGAAGCATGGCGCGGAGGAGGCGAAGGAGGCGGCGGAGACGGCGGCGGGGGGAGAAAGGCATCCGCCGGCGTTGACCGGCCGTTGATCAGGGGGGGGCTTCAGAGCTTGCAAAATGGGCTTGACTTTTGTTGACTGCTGGGCCGTGATTTGGGCCTTTTTTCTTCCTCTGCTACCTCGCCGTGCTTATTGGTTGGTTTAGCGCTTGTAGCGCTCTTGTTCTTCTAACTCCGCTACCTCAGAGCAACTGCAACCCACTAATAAAATTTAGGCCTCTATTCTCTATTTTAAAGGCCAACTTCCAATTTTTAGAGGCCCAACATAATTTTACACTCCAACCCAATGAGTAAAATTGTCTCTTTCTTCCTCCCTCGTCGCACGGCACCGCTAGTGCCGCCTTCTCCCATCATCGAGTCCGCATCGCCGCCGCCGCACCGCTTCCCCCGTTGCGTCGCTCCCCGGCTCACGCCGTCGTCGCGTCGCTCCGCAGCCGCCTCTCCCTCTCCTCCCCATCCTCGCCTCTTCCGTGCCGCGCCGGCCGCCGCGCGCAACCATCCACGTCTTCCTCTCCCCTGCCGCGCGCGACCTCTGCGCTGGGACCGCCACCGCCGGCCGCACCGCTTGCTTCTTCCTCCCGTCATACGGCGCATAACAGCTCCCATCGATTGGCGCCGGCGGCTCTCTCGGCAGCTCGCGTCGGCGGCTCCGTCCCTGCGCTCCCCTGCGCCGCCACTCGCTCCCCAACTCCGGTGCTCGCGCCGCCGCCTCGCTCCCCAACGCCGGTGCTCGCGATGGCGACGTTGAACGGCTCGGCGCGCCGCCGTGGCTCACCAATCCCGCCCAAGGATCCAGCTCCCGAGTAGATCTGAGCACGACGGTTCTTTTTCCAGCGGCAGGAGGAGCAGGCCGGACGCCGGCGGGAGGCGCTGGCCAGGTGGCTGGCGGCGGCGGCCACCCCGGTTCCATTCGCATCGAAGGAGAAGAGAGGAGAGAAACGAATAAAAAATGGGTAGGACGCACGTTTTGGGAGAGATAGTGGGGCACTATTTTCGGGAAGTTTGGGGGAAAATTTGATGAACTGATCAAAATAGTCAGCTAACATAAATATAGGATGGGGTATGAGATTAAGAAATAATTATTTGACACTATTTGTTCTGACTCTAGATCTCATAAAAAAAATACGGGCTAGGATATGGGATAAGCTATATCCGTCCCTATTCGATCTGATTTTATCACTATAAATAAAGAAGGGTTAAAGTTTATTTTTTATGTTTAAATGACTAAAAATAAATTTAGAGACTCATATAATCAGTCCACTAGAGTTGCTCTAATGAGAACAGCGAAGTCTTCCCTCTCATCAGAACAGCGAAGCCTTCCCGTGTTGGTTAGTTTTGAAGTATCCAAGTGTACAGAAATTCGCGTTATGTCCGGAACATAACCTGGGGCGGTTGAGCTTTCTGTGTGTTTTTTGCAAGAGCCAATAGGGATGGAGACATGGAGTGATCAAAGACGTATATATGGTGAGAGCTACCTGTGTTATAGCATCAGCTATATAGAACGAAGAGGATGCGATATTCACCATTAATACGCGAGGCACCAACCTATCTGATGCGAGATGGAAAAGGAGCCTTGCAAGGTAGAAAATGGAATGGATTGATAGAAGCCGGATAGCAAAATGGGAAATTTTTAAGCAGTGCGACTTTTCAATTGCATTAAAGTGTATACTATAATGGTTTGAATCTATATTTTAAAATCGTGATATTTGAATGTCACAAAATTATTTTCCTCTTAAATTACTAATATAACTGCATAAGTGCACGGAGCGACCTACTAGTTACACATTAGTTAAACAGTATGTCCAGCCCATTTGACTGTCTAGTAGCCTTGTAGCCTTAGCAGCTGTTTGTTTTTATGGGCTAAAGGGTTAAAACTAAAATTTAGTCTAAATTTTAGCTCTAGTAAAATGAAGGGGAGGACTAAAAGTACAGTTTGTAAAGTAGTTCAGAGATGTGGAAGGTGTTGCCTCTCTATAAAGGTCGCCGAATGTTATATAGTCACATTAGCTTGAGGTATAAGTTACAATACGAGATAAGCTCGTATGTGATTACATAATTGTAACTAATACAGATTAACTATAAGTTCTATCTATACATAATATCTATATCTTAACACTCTCCCTCAATCACAACTTTACCAAGTTGAGATTGAATCGAAAAGACTCAAGTTTCTTCAACGGCAATGCTTTGGTAAAACCATCAGCCACCTGATCAGCTGAGGAAATAAACCAAACCTCAAGCTGTTTTGATGCAACACGTTCACGAACAAAGTAAAAATCCACCTCAATAAATATATTTCGTGCGATCATGGGAACGTGGATTAGACGTCATATAAGTAGCCCCAAGTTATCACACTATAAGCAAGGAGTGCAAGGAAGAGAAACACTAAGCTCGTGAAGAACACTTTGTATCCAAATGACTTCAGCAGTAGCATTAGCAACAGCCTTTACTCAGCTTCGGTACTAGAGCGAGAAATAGTAGCCGTTTACGCGCACTCCATGTGATAAGATTAGGTCCAAGAAAAACATCAAAACCCCCACTGGAGCGACGATCATCATCGGCATTCCAAGCCCAATCAACATCTGAGAACGCACTAAGAAGCAGAGAAGAGCTACGATGGAACTTGACGCCCAAATCAATAGTACCACTGAGATACCGCAAAATCCTCTTAACAACAAACCAGTGAAGAGTAGTCGGAGCATGGAGAAACTGACAGACTTTGTTAACAGCAAAGGAAATGTCAGGCCTTATCAAGGTAACATATTAAAGCGCACCAACTATACTACAAAAAAAAGTAGCATCATCACTAGCCAAGGGCTCACCACCAACTGCCGAGAGCTTCTCATCAGAAGGAAGTGGAGTATTCATAGGCTTGCACTCTATCATCCCAGCACAACTCAAGATGTCTTTGGTATACTTTTCCTGAGAGAGTACCAGACCATCATCATAATGCTTAACTTCAATACCAAGAAAATAACCGAGGGTCCCAAAATCCTTCAGCGCAAAGTCATCCCGTAAATCAACAAGGAGAGCATCAATAGTCTTATCTGAACAACTAG
The DNA here is from genome assembly GCA_030378355.1 of Eleusine indica. Taxonomy (NCBI): domain Eukaryota; kingdom Viridiplantae; phylum Streptophyta; class Magnoliopsida; order Poales; family Poaceae; genus Eleusine; species Eleusine indica. The sequence continues at coordinate 58,382,751 of CM059494.1, forward strand.
CCACAATAATATCATCAACATACACCAAATTTTAGATGACCATTTTGCCTTTGTTATAAATGAAAAGAGAGGAGTTCGACTTTGAGGACAAGAAACCAAGGTGAACCAGCTTTGAACTAAGACGGGAGTACCAAGCGCGGAGCTTGTTTAAGACCATACAAGGCTTTGTCAAGCTTGCAAACATGAGTCAGCTTAGACGAATTTGCATACCCAGGCGGTTGACGCATGAAAACCTCCTCTTCCAGAACACCATGAAGAAACACGTTCTACACATCTAGTTGTTGAAGGCACCAACCCCGAGACACGACAAGAGACAACACTAACCGAATGGTAGCCGTCTTAACAACAGGACTGAAGGTGTCCTCATAATCAATACCATAATGCTGCTTAAAACCCTTAGCAACCAGACGAGCTTTATATCGATCAACAGACCCATCCGCCTTGCGCTTGATTTTATAAACCCCACGACAATCAATCAGGTTAGACGCTTGGGATGTCGGAACCAAATGTTAGGTGGCATTGCGTTGCAAAGTAGCAAATTCATCATCCATATCCTGTTTTCACCGAGGATCGCCAAGAGCCTCTTGCTTAGAATTAGGATCCCTAGTAGCACAGAAGATACCATAACGAATCATGCCAGGAAACAATTTTCTAGGAAGAACAATATTGTTCTAAAGACGAGTGTGCCCCGCTCGCGGAAGCACTAGCGAAGGTGCAGAGACAGGTGACAAAGTCCCGGAGCGACCATTGGAGGACACCTGAACCTGATCCAGACCAGCAAAGGAAAGCACAGGAGACCCATCTGACATCGCCACAGAATTGAGCATAGGAAATATAGCAGGTGAAGATGGCACAAAAGATCCATCAGACAAGGCCAGACCAAGATCCGCCACAACCCAACACTCAAGGCAGATGCTGCAGCAGAAGCAGGCGGCTGATCTGTGAATGATTCAGGTGCCAGGTTGTTGGGCGAATCAGCTCCGGGAGATGTGTCCTGATTTGTTGTGTCACTCGGATCCGAAGGACCGGTTGTAGCATCCTACGATAAAAAATATGAATCTCCAGAGGATAAAACCATATGATCATGAGCATCAACAATCACCGTACACTACCACAAAATGGCTTTTTACGGGCGGTATAAAAAATGTCGTTGCGGCGGCTACAAAGAAATCCGCTGCTACAGTTGCTACATGATTTTAACGGCGGTTTATAACATCAACCATCTCTAAAAATCAATTTTTAGCGACAATTCACACTGTGGTCCGCCGCTAAAAATAGCAGTTATTTTTAGCGGCAGACCACAATGTGACCCGCCTCTAAAAATCGATTTTTAGGGGCGGTTCAGTTCGTTGTCCGCTGCTAATGGCCCATAGGCCCACGGAGCCCATCAACGAATTGGCAGTATAAAAGTGGAGGTGGGGGGCCTCAAGTAATAATCCCTCACTCCCTCCGCTCAATCTTTCTCTCTCGACAGCACTCTCTCCCTCCCTCCCCTTTTCCCACGTCACCTCCCCATGACCACCCAGCACTGCCACCTCCCCATGACCACCCAGTGCCGCCGCCTCCCCCCTCCAGGCGTAGGGGCTAGCCAGATCCGAGCGTTGTGGCCCCACGCATCGTGGTGGCAGACGGAGTGGCGGTAGGATCCTGGCGCAACGGCGGGTGCTGCGGCGGGTGTGGCGGGTGCGGTGGGACCTTCGGATCCGTGTGGTGGGGCCTTCGGATCCACGCAGCGGCGGGTGCAGCGGGGCCACCAGGCGCGACGGGTCTGTTCGCCTCGAGCGTGAGCAGCGGCGGCACCAAGTCGGTGGCGCAACAACCAGCCATGCAAGGACGTCAGTCGCCTCTAGATCTGCTAGCTCTAACAGCCAGCCGCCTCACCGCGCGCGAGGACGTCGAACCACCCTCCCTCCTCCACAGGCGCACAGCGAAGGCCGTCGTCGCCGGCGTCCTCCCTCCAAATCTAGCAGCATGGGCCTCGAGCCAAGGTGGATGGGTCTGGATCTGGCGGGCTCGAATGCGGGCTTTTTTTTTGTTTTTTAGGGTTTGTGGTTGCGGCGGGTGACATCTTCATCCACCGCTACAAATCCTATTCTAGCAGCGGTTTATGCCGTCGATTGGTGAACCACCGCTACAATGCATGATTTTTAGATGCGGCGGTGTGGTGGCGGTTCGACAAACCTGCCGCTACAGTGCCTTTTAGCCCGCCGTAATAGGCCTTTTATGTGGTAGTGGTAGCATCCTCCAAGGACCTCGATGGAGACAATGATGCAGGAGTCATCGACACATTATCATGTACCAAGGTATCACTCCCGAACGAAGTGGATGCAAGCAAAGTAGGATGAAGGAGCGAGATTTCAGAACGAAGACGTGCACCAGCATTAGCATGCAACTCAGAGAAAGGAAACACTGCCTCATCAAAGACAATGTCTCGAGAGATGTATACACGCCCAGTGGAGATATCAAGGCATTTGTAGCTTTTATGATGTGTACTATAGCCAAGGAAAGCAGATCGCTTGGACCGAAATGACAATTTATGTGTGTTATAGGGACGCAGGTTGGGCCAGCAGGCACAATCGAACGTGCGTAGAAAAGTATAGGCTAGTTTGGTGACAAAGAGTTTCTCAATAGGCGAAACATGCAGAATGACAGGAGACGACAAACGGTTGATGACAAAGGCAACATTAAGAAAGGACTCATCGCAAAATTTCAAGGGCATGGAAGCATGTGCTAGCAAGGCAAGACCCATCTCAACAATGTGGCGGTGTTTTCGTTCAGCAACCCGTTCTGTTGATGAGTGTGAGGACAAGAGATTAAATGGGTGATGCCACCCCACTCAAAAAACGAACTCAGTTTATGATACCCCCCCAGTCAGTTTGCATGGACAAGATTTTGCGATCAAAGAGACGCTCTACATGAGCCTGGAAATCACTAACTTTTGAAACACTTCAGACTTATGTTTAAGAAGAAAAAATCTAGGTAAATTTGCTAAAATCATCAATGAAGCTAACAAAATAACTTTTATTGCCAACTGAACTTGGAGCAGGACCCCACACATCGGAGAAAATTAATTCTAATGGCCCCTTGGAGACGCTTACAGATTTAGGATGAGAAACCATGTGGATATGTGCCATGGTTTGCAATATGTGATGAGTAATTGACATTGGTTGAGTTTGGTGTTTGATTTGAAATACGGGAATCTAGGGATCACATGAGTTTGTGTATATCATGGTTTTGACTAACCGGAGTTGGTGAGGATGTTGGAGAGTTTGCAGGAGTTGGAAAATGTGTTTGCTTGTCTCATGATGTGTAGGTCACTGGAGTCAACTTGGCGGTCAACGACGAGAGGATCGGGCACAAGTAGGAGACTTGGGGCCGGACGATCAGGGCGCCGGGTGAAGTCAAGGGTGATCTACACCATACATATGGAGAGGCAAGAAGCACGGACCGCGGTTGAGCCTCAAAACCGTGGGTGGTGATTAGGACGACGGGGTTGTCCAAGTCAAAGGTGATCGGGCGTCGGTACAAGTAGAGGCTTCCAATAGACCGGAGGCGGGAGAGACTTGACAACGAGGAAGATCACAGGACGAGGTGACACACGTCAAGATCAAGAAGTCGCATTTTAAGAAGCGTGCAAGGCGGTTTCCCGGTTTGAGCCTCAAAACCGGTGGCGGTGATTGATGATGCACGTGGCACCATCGTGGAGCTTGCGTTGAGGCGAAGAAAAGTTATGAAGGGCTCAATGGCGTTCGGGCGAAGGAAAAAGAGTTGGACAGTTTTACCCCTGGTGGTAGGTGATAATGAGTTATAGGTTAAGGATAGAGTTGTCTTGGACCCTAGGCCTATTATGGGGACACCCTGTATATCCCCTATTATGTGACCTCCCAGGAAATCAGTCACATATAGAATAGTATAAAACTAGCTTTATTACACACCATACAAAATACTTACATAAGTTATGATCTAACAATTGGATTCCACAACCACACCCTAAATAAACCACAGGACTAGCTCTAGCGTAGACGAGACCTAAAACCCAAAATCATCTCCATCAAAGTAGTTATTGTCTCCCATGTCATTCTCCTCAAGCTGCTCATTCTCTGATAATATTTAAGCAAGGGTGAGTACTTTCGTACTCAGCAAGCCACACAGAACAGGTAATAAAGTGCAAGATAATTCATAAAGTACTGGGCTATGCAAGCATCATAATTAGTATCATTCTTCTCTTAAATATGATTAAGCATGAACTTCATAGGTAACAATAAGATATAAGTGTCCACCATAATCATATCCATCTCAGCCACGAGGAATAAGTATGATCTTGCCATGAAAGTAAACATAGCTCCATTTGCCGGAAGCACGATACATTCGAATGATTTAAATTAAACTCTGCAGAGCCTGCCCAACTTTACCCACATGATATCCACGGTTTGTACGGAACCGGGATAACAGGATTAAGCTATCCTTCCATTTTGGAAACGTGCCTAGTACAGCTAAGGACCATCTTAACATTCGATGCTGTTTATATGGTTCGTACCGTGGTAGGCTGGTCCAGCTCCAGTGGCTCTACCCATGGAATAGGTTGGTCAATATCCGAGGACCTACCTAGGCATGCTCACGAAATGAAAGCATCAACTGAATCAAGTCTGAATAATCGATCCCATGGATGGACGATAACTATGTTCTATTCATGGCTCAGTTGATTATCCTCAAATGCCTCAGACATAGCCGTGTGATCCGCCACATAACCACAAAGGTACATGTGCACGCAATCACCACCGGACTCATGCCCTTAGCCCAATCCATTCTTCCATCATAACCATAACATTGTTATCCTCCCATAAATCCTTCAATTTAACCTTACCTTATAGTTATGATCATCTAACTAGATGAAGGCTTCGCTAAGGTTACATTCATATAAATATGGTCATTGTGTAAAGGATGGCTATTTGACATGAAACTGGTTTGGTACTTCTACCCATTCCCAACAAAACTATATTGACTGAATAATGCATAAGAATTTAGAAGGAAGTAGGTGCTACATGATCAATGGATGTGTGACTTGCCTTCTTGCTCGTCGTTGATCCACTCCACAGCTTGAGAAGCCTGCCCCCCTTCTATACTAGTTCCTAATCCGAGCTCGTACGTGTCGTGATCTAGCATCGAGTAAGATTATGCTATAATAAATAACTATTCTAAAAAGAACCAAGTAGAACTCCAAAAGAAATCAGAAACATTCAAATATGGATCGAAATCAGTTTTGTGGGGTATGAAACAGTCAATAGAATTAAATATAATCTGATGTAGTGTACTACAGAATGTCTGAGAATGCCTATGCTCTCTGATGCTAAAACATGAAGAAACTAAATGGCATGACAGGATCAATCCGGCAATAGGGTCCTTATAGCTAAGAGTACTATGTATTTATATAAAAGTTATGATTATCTTGTAAATTACTAAGCACATATGCAGACTCAATTGTTTGGAAGTATGCTCTGTTTGTACTGCTAGCATGACTGAAAGCAGATGTGGTCCTGCCAATAAACTTACTCTGTACCATGGCTTAATCAAGACCAAAACAATAATTAAGGAAGTTACTGATAGTAACCATATACACTAGTAGGACACACTATGAATTTTATGCATATATGTACACACGTCATCTGAGTACTAGATAGAGGCATATGCCTCATGCTCAAAACTGAAGATATATCTTGTTACCTAAGGCCAGAAATACCCCTGGCTCAAGTACTCATGCAGCTCTAGGTGTAACCAGTATTAATAGTCTTGTTCTATTTTCTTAAAACTATAAAGGTTCTATACTTTCATCTGAACCCATGCGTGACTAACTAGCTAACTGACTATTGCCTCAAATGGAAACCTGCACATATTCCGTCTACGATCTCTCACATACAGCCATGCAACTAATCAAGAAATTATTCCTTAGCATGGAGGCAACATCTCTAGTGTTCCCGCCGCCATGTACAGATGATGATAAAGTCACTGTCAACCTTCTATTTCTTATGTCATGCTAACCCATAAGAGATGCTCATAGAACCTATGCTCTGCTGCTGGTAGCTGGCCATGGATTGCTCCACGAGCTGCTGCTCTGATCCAAACCTAGCTATAGATACCCAAGCACTAAAAGAAATAAGCAAGGATCTGGATTGCTCACCGTTTTCTTGACTCAAGGTTTGATGCAACAGGAACTAAAACTTGATGTGTCCTAGCTCACGCTAGCTGCAGGGGATGCGATGAACTCTTGTGTGTGTGTTTTTTTTTTCGCAAGGGATAAGAACGAGTGAGAGATGGACTCAGGAAGAGGAAAATCTCTCCTTCTCTACTCAACCAGGTTAACATACGATTTTATATGCTAGTGTAGTGTAGAAGGAAAATGGATAGACTTGGAGAAGTAAAAGGTCACACGCCTACAAGAGCAACTGAACATTTAATAGGGTTCTGGTGTCTTCCTCTAAAACATCTCCTAAATCTGTTCTCTAATTTCTATAATTGAAAGAGAATTTATCCTATGGCTGAATGTAGGACATGTGTACCCTAGAGAAAGTTGTGAGTTGCAGAATTAAATGATGCATGCACACAACTATTAGATATGTATGAAAATTATAAATTCATAGAAATTCTATTACTCTTTAAGAAAAAGAATTTATCAACTATAAGGCAAGCATGTATGATAAAAATATAAAAGCACAGAACTGAGATCAAATATGCGAAGCACATTGAGGAACTTAGAAAAATGCAAGGAATGTATCGGCATGATGGTAAAAAAAAATATTTCACAGATAGTTTCTAAAAAAACAAAATTGAGATCGTTACAGACCTATCCTCCTTAAAAGAATCTCATCCCTGAGATTCCACTCGGTTGGAAAATAGTTGTGGAAACTTTGACTGCAGTTCAGATTCTCTTTCCCATGTCGATTCCTCTTCTGTATGGTTTTTCCACTGAACTCTACAATACTTGATATTTCGATTTCTTAAACACTTCTCTGAAACTTCTAATATGCGTTGAGGTTCTTCCTTATATGTCAGATCAGGTTGTAGCACAACTTTAACCAATGGTACCTCGTCTGTTGGCTTTCTAAGACAACAAGTTGTGATACATGGAACACAGGATGCACTCCATATAACTCCTCTGGTAGCTCAAGTCGATAGGCTACCTCTCCTCTTCTACTTCCAATTCTGTATGGACCAATATACCTTGGTGCCAATTTCTCTCTCATTCCAAATCTTTGCACTCCCTTGAGTGGTGTGACTTTCAAGTAGACAAAATTCCCAACTTCAAAGCTTAAGTCACTTCGTTGTTTGTTGGCATAATTCTCTTGACGACCCTGAGCTGTTTTTAACTTCTCTTTTATGATTCTAACATGAGCTTCTGCATCATGTACAACTTGTGGCCCAATCAATTGACATTCTCCTATTTTAGTCCAATTCAAAGGTGTTCTACATTTTCTTCCGTATAACATCTCGAATGGTGCCATTTCTAAACTTGCTTGGTAACTGTTATTGTAAGTGAATTCAGCAAATGGCAACTAGATTTCCCAAGCTGGTCCATACACCAACACACAAGCTCTAAGCATGTCTTCAAGTACTTGATTAACTCTTTCGGGTTGTCCTCTAGTTTGTGGGTGATATGCTGAGCTAAATGCTAAATCAGTTCCCATTGCTTCATGTAAGCTCTCCCAAAATCTTGAAACAAATTGGCTCCCACGATCAGACACAATTTTCTTTGGTACACCATGTAGAACTACAATTCTTGTCAAGTATAATTCTGCTAGTTGAGCGCCACCATATGTTTTCTTGATCGGTATAAAATGTGCAACCTTAGTCAATCTATCAACAATTACCCATATAGCATCATAACCGGATTTCAATTTTGGCAAACCTGTGATAAAATCCATTCCAATTTCATCCCACTTCCATTCTGGTGCAGGCAGTGGTTGTAACAATCCTGCTGGTCTTCTATGATCTAATTTTACTCTTTGACACACATCACACAAGTTGACATACTCAGCTATATCCCTCTTCATACTCTTCCACCAGAATGTATCCTTCAAGTCTTTGTACATTTTTGTACTACCAGGATGGATAGAAAAGAGTGACTTATGTGCTTCCCGTAATATTAAGCCTTTGATCTCCTTCCTATTTGGCACACAGAGGCGACCCCAAAATCTAGTGAGTCCTCGCTCATCTTTAGTAAAATCAAGTGTTCTGTCCTTTAGTAGTTTCTGGATTTCCTCATCCTCATTTTGAGCTATTTTGACTTGTTCAATCAGAGTAGGTTGAACCTCTAATGTTGCTAACATACCTTGATCAACAAACTCAAGCTTAAGCTCATAGATCTCCTTTCTTAATTCTGCTAGACATTCTTGAACCATAGCATTATTGCAATATGTTTATGACTCAGCGCATCAGCAACCACATTAGCTTTTCCTGGATGGTACTGTATACGCAATTCAAAGTCCTTGAGCAACTCTAACCATCTTCTTTGTCTTAGGTTTAAATCTGGTTGTGTAAAAATATACTTCAAGCTCTTATGATCTGTAAAAACTTCACATCTATTGCCAAGCAAATAATGTCTCCACATCTTCAAAGCATGCACAACTGCCGCTAACTCCAAATCATGTGTAGGGTAGTGCTCTTCGTGCTCTCGAAGCTTCCTAGATGCGTAAGCTACTACTCTACCATCTTGCACTAGGACACATCCAAGACCATATTGAGATGCATCACAGTAAATTTGAAATTCCTTGCAACTATCAGGTAAGACAAGCACTGGAGCCGTGATTAATCTCATCTTTAACTCTTTCAAGCTATCCTCACATTCTTGAGACCACTCAAATTCTACATCATCCTTCAATAAGTTAGTAAGTGGGATAGCGATCCTGGAGAAACCTTCAATGAAACGTCTGTAATAACCTGCTAGTCCAAGAAAACTTCTAATATCTTTCACTGTTTCTGGCCGTCTCCATTCTGATACAGTTCTAACCTTTTCAAGATCAACCTTTACTTCTTCGGCTGAAATAATATGCCCCAAGAATGCTACTTCTTTCATCCAAAACTCGCATTTCAAAAATTTAGCATAAAGTCTCTTCTCTCTAAGTCTTTCTAAAACCAACATCAAATGCTCTGCATGTTCTTCTTCACTTTGAGAATAAATAAGTATATCATCCACAAAGACAACAACAAACTTCCATCTTTCTTAAACTTCCATCTATTCTAGGTAATGGGTACTTGTTCTTAATGGTTACCTCATTCAGTGCTCTATAATCAACACACATTCTTAAACTTCCATCTTTCTTCTTCGCGAATAACACCGGAAAAGACCATTCAGAAATACTAGGCTCTATAAAACTCCTTAGCTTCTAGCTCCTTCATTTGTCTTTTCAGTTCATCATGTTCACTTACAGACATCCTATATGGTCCTTTAGAAATAGGCTCAGTTCCGGGTTTTAACTCAATGGTAAACTCAATTTCTCTATCTGGCGGCATTCCTGGCAAATCCTCTGGAAATACATCTTGATACTCACATACCACTGGAATTGATTCTACACTAGTAGGACACACTATGAATTTTATGCATATATGTACACGTCATCTGAGTACTAGATAGAGGCATATGCCTCATGCTCAAAACTGAAGATATATCTTGTTACCTAAGGCCAGAAATACCCCTGGCTCAAGTACTCATGTAGCTCTAGGTGTAACCAGTATTAATAGTCTTGTTCTGTTTTCTTAAAACTGTAAAGGTTCTATACTTTCATCTGAACCCATGCGTGACTAACTAGCTAACTGACTATTGCCTCAAATGGAAACCTACACATATTCCCTCTACGATCTCTCACATACAGCCATGCAACTAATCAAGAAATTATTCCTTAGCATGGAGCCAACATCTCTAGTGTTCCCGCCACCATGTACAGATGATGATAAAGTCACTGTCAACCTTCTATTTCTTATGTCATGCTAACCCATAAGAGATGCTCATAGAACCTATGCTCTGCTGCTGGTAGCTGGCCATGGATTGCTCCACGAGCTGCTGCTCTAATCCAAACCTAGCTATAGATACCCAAGCACTAAAAGAAATAAGCAAGGATCTGGATTGCTCACCGTTTTCTTGACTCAAGGTTTGATGCAACAGGAACTAGAACTTGATGTGTCCTAGCTCACGCTAGCTGCAGGGGATGCGATGAACTCTTGTGTGTGTGTGTGTGTGTGTGTGTGTGTTTTTGCAAGGGATAAGAACGAGTGAGAGATGGACTCAGGAAGAGGAAAATCTCTCCTTCTCTACTCAACCAGGCTAACATACAATTTTATATGCTAGTGTATTGTAGAAGGAAAATGGATAGACTTGGAGAAGTAAAAGGTCACATGCCTACAAGAGCAACTGAACATTTAATAGGGTTCTGGTGTCTTCCTCTAAAACATCTCTCCTAAATTATTTCTCTAATTTCTATAATTGAAAGAGAATTTATCCTATGGCTGGATGTAGGACGTGTGTACCCTAGAGAAAGGTGTGAGTTGCAGAATTAAATGATGCATGCACACAACTATTAGATATGTATGAAAATTATAAATTCATAGAAATTCTATTACTCTTTAAGAAAAAGAATTTATCAACTATAAGGCAAGCATGTATGATAAAAATATAAAAGCACAGAACTGAGATCAAATATGCGAAGCACATCGAGGAACTTAGAAAAATGCAAGGAATGTATCGGCATGGTGGTAAAAAAAATATTTCGTAGATAGTTTCTAAAAAAACAAAATTGAGATCGTTACACCTATATAAGGAGAGGTGTGGCTGGTGGTAGAGGTGCCTCTTCCCATTAGCCTTGTGTTAGGTGTTCATTCAAAGTGCTAGGAGAGGTCTTTATGTAATAGAGGAGAGGAGAGGGTGTGTGAGAGACATCTCTTTCTCTTCGAAATAGTGGGAGGAAGAGGGTGACTTCCTAGCCTTGTATCCATTGATCTTGTAAGCATGTTTCTATGATATGAGAAGTATTTTCGTGCTCAAGATCTTCCTCTCTCCCTAAATCCTGAATTTCTCTTTTTCTCTATTTTCGGAGCTATTTTCGTGGGAATTTTTTATCTCCATTTTGGGCAAGTTTTTGGGACAGATTTCGTGGGAAACTTGGTGCTATGATGAGCTAGAACAAATCTCCATAGGTCCTTGACCGAATCTATAGCTCTAGCATCTTCGATTTGAAGGATTTCTCAAGTTTTCCCTTTTTGGTGTTCTTGGCCCAAGATCTGAAATTCGTGATAATTCCTTAAGCCAATTGACTGGATCTTTTAGGAATAGGGTCGTGATGTGTTGAGGATTCATTGGTCCAAAAATCACGTCATTTGGAGTTGTTTGATTAGGTTTTGGTCAAGTTTTTGCCTAATCTCGAAACCTTTTTCTGTTCTGTCGGGGTCGACCGGCACTGCCGACGACCAGAATCGGCACTGCCGGTGGGTCAGAATTCGGATCGGCACTGCCGATGCCATGATCGGCGCTGCCGGTGGCTTGAGTCCGAACCCCGCACCAGCACTACCAATGGCCAGACCGGCACTGCCGATGTGCTCTATTAGCTGCTTCTGAGAACCCCGCACCGGCACTGCCGATGGGTGTGACCGGCACTGTCAATGGTGCCAACCGGCACCGCCGATGGCTCTGATCGGCACTGCCGATGGTTGTCCAGACCTGATCTGTTTTGGTGCATTTCTTTGACAGTTTCGAGTCTTTGCAGTTCTCTTTTGTTTCCGCTGTATTCTACTGCTGTTGTTGATCACTACTAGGGTTAGCACATCACAAGTTGGTGTGTGTGACCTTGGTGATCGGTTTAGAGGTTGGCTTGGATTGTAATTAGGACATAGACCAAGTTCTTGTGAAGAATTTCTATTGGCGCCCATCCACCCCCCTCCCTCTGGTCGCCTTCTCGGTCCTTCATAGGAAAAGGAAGTTGTCTACTTTTAGCTAGCTGGCATGCATCACAAACATTGCCAGATTGTTTATTAGACATAAAGGGCAACTTATGACTATGAAGAACACGAAGAACAGTAGCAAGGGCACGCCCATGCCATCTCTCTGTGGTAGGTTTTGTGGCACTAAGAACCACCTTGCTAGACGCCGACTCTACGGATGGAATGGGATAGAGCCTATTTCTACACTTGCCGTGGAGTAGTGTGTGCTTCGTGTGTTAATCCTTGATAAGAAAAAAAAAAGTTGGATGAAGTTCAATGAAGACATTATTATCAGAGGTGAGACGATGAACGAAAACTAGATTGCGCTTAGCTTGAGGAACATGCATGACATTTTTCAGGTGAATATCTCAAGAGGGGCTAAAAACTATGGAATGACCAATGTGCTCAATAACCATACCTACACCATTAGCCACCCACACTTGATCGTGCCCACCATAGTTCTCCTTCATCGTCAGATTATGAAGATCACCAGTGATATGATCCGTGGCAGCACTGTCCACATACCAGGTGGGATCAAGATTGTAGGAGGTGGTCGCCACATCAGTCGTCTTCTCCGGTCCGGTGAAGTTCTTGTCGAATCTCTTCCAACATTGCAGTGTTGTATGACCGTATTGTCCATAGACTTGGCATTGATGGTCTTTGTAGGAATTGTTAGGGTTCCCACCTCGACCATCGCCGCCATGGCCAGTTCCGCCACCGTGATTGTTTTGATTTCCGTGACCACCACCGTCACCATGATTACCACTACGACCAGTGCCACCTCCTCAGCCGCACGCAACTACATGTGCAACCATCTCATACTTCTCCTTCTGAGACTTCTGGAGAGCAGTACACGCCTCGGTATCCAGGAGATGTGAATAGAGTTCGTCAAGGCTGATTGGATCTATCATGCCATTGATGTTCTCAATGAACGGATTATACTCCGCATCAAGCCCATTCAAAATATGGGACACAACCTCCTCATCATCAAGAGGTTTACCAGCAGCTGCCATCTCATCAGCATACCCGTGCAGTATAGACATATGAGGAGATCGACATCTCCCCCTTGCGAATCGCTACTAGCTTGTTCTGTAGATGGAGGATTCGCGAGCGTGACTAGGAGGCGAATGACTTGGTGATCGCCACCCACATGGTCGCTGCCGTCGTGTTGCTCGCCACCGCAGCAAGCACTTCTCGTGATATGGAAGTGACTAGATACGTGAGTACGTGCTGATCTTGCATGCACCACGCCACACACTTTGGGTTTGGAACCATCGTCTTGGAGTGTTTCACCACCACCTCCATGCTTTTGTCAAGCGCCTCCTCGGAGTCGTCAATAAACCCTTCGAGCTGCACAACACGAATAGCTGGCAGGACTTGGGCACACCATAGGCGGAAATTGTCCCTCGCAAGCTTCTCAGCAACGGGGATGGAGAGGGAGGTGGGAATCGTGGGAGTTGAAGAGCTCGGCATGAACTAGATGTGTTTTGAAAGAGGTGCTCTGATTACCATGTAAAGTATTTCAGAGATGCGGAAGGCGTTGCCTCTCTATGAAGGTCACTGAATGTTATATAGTCATGTTAGCTTGAGGTACAAGTTACAACACAAGATAAGCTGGTATATGGTTACACAATTGTAACCAATACAGATTGAGTACAAGTTCTATCTACACATAATATCTACATCTTAACAGAGCTAAACTTTAGCTCTAGAGAAGAAAAAAAGACTAAAAGGAGGGCAAAAGTTTAGCCCTCAAAAGATGTTAAAGTTTACCTCAAATTTTAGAAGCTAAACTTTTGCTCTTTATGAAAACGAACATCCCCTTAGTACAACATGGGTAGGTATTATTGCGCGTTCAACTGTCTATTGAGCTTAACATTTTGGACGGTAGCATGGGCACGTATCATTGCGCGTTCAACTGTCTAGTGAGCTTAACATTTTGGACGGCATTTGGCTTCGTTGGGTATGTTGCGTAGCTCATACAATGATTGCGCAGGGAGCACCGGCTCTGCCACCCAAGGGCCGAAGGACCGTTGGGTGTTTGCTTCAAATTATAGGAGAGTCTCGGTCGGTCTCACTACACACATAATTAAAATGAATGAAATTTTATTTTTTTGAGAGGAATAAACGGGACTAGCTCATTCGATTAGGATGTTGAGCATATAAGACGAATCTCTAATTGTCTCTCCTACACATATAGTCCCAATAATTTAGCTCATGTAGGAAGTCGGCCGGTGGTGGCTAGCTCCCACATGATCGGCATGTGTTTGTTCTTATCCTGTCGAAACCGCGGTTGGTTTGATTTCATCCATAAATTAAATGGCGATATGGTCGTTGCACATGTGCATTCATCATCTAGTGCTTGAATTATTTGTGCGATCACTTCACAGAAAAAATGTTTGATTTGTGTTTGTGGAATGGAAACGCTTTGCACACGGCTGCATTGTCTGGACCACAGCCGTCGGACCAGTATATACCAAAGCCATGCTTCTACTAATCTTTGAAGGTTTGTAATGGTGGTACGTTGCGGTAGGACCATCGAGACGTCCATGTATGTATAGCAGTTCTCTTTCTGGAATATAATATAATGTATGTCTAAACCCTCTTGTATATTTGCTCCATTTGGCAATACAGGGCTTGTCAAAAGTGCTATATTAGTTTTTATTTTTGGGTGCTATAATTATTGAAAGCAACATCTATCTAGAATCTTTAACAATATAAAATTTATACTTGTTGTGAATGTTACTCATTTGTTTTAACTTACTAGCAACCGCATGTTTGGGCCGGGGTTAATGTGTATATATATGTTTACGGTACGGTTAACATTACAACAACAACATACTATAGAGACGGGTCAAACACTATTATAGTGGGGGTTTGACCGTCCGCTGCTATGCCCCGTAGCTAAAAATCAGGGGCTGTAGCGGCGGATGACTAGCGGACAGCATAAACCGCCGCTACAGAGGAATTAGTAGCGGTGGCTGACATCTTCACCCGCCACTATCTATCAATCCAAAAAATAAAAAAATAAAAAGAGCTGATATAGGCTGCCGCCCCTCCTCCTCGCTGGATCTAGCCGTAGCGTGGAGAGGGAAGAAGAAGTCGCACCGCCTAGATCCACCTCGTGTCATCAGAGAGGAGGTCCGCGCCTTGCTAGTGAGGAAGAAGGGAGTGGGGGGCACCGCCTGAATCTCACCGGAGAGGAGTGGAGGAGCCGCCTGGATCCGCTTGCCGCCACTCACGAGGGCCATGCCTCGCCGGAGAGGAAGGAGGGAGTGGGGCGCCAGCCTGGATCTCACCGCTAAGGAAGGAGGGACTGGAGCGTCGGCCAGAATCTCGCCAGAGAGGAAGGAGGGAGTAGGGCGCCGACCTGGATCATATCGTCGGGGAAGGAGGGAGTGGGGCGCCGGCCTGGATCTCATCAGAGAGGAAGGAGGGAGGCACCCCCTAGATCCACGTGTGGCCACTCACAGGGGCCACACCTCACCATAGAGGAAGGAGGGAGTGGGGGCACCGCCTAGATCTCATTGGGGGTCGTGCCTCGCCACCTTTGATGCGTGCTCACGAGGTCCGCTCCTCGCCGCCATGGATGCACCCTCGCCGGGGCCACGCCTCACCAGAGAGGAGGTTCGGCCGCGCGCTCACGAGGGCTGCGCCGACCGTCGGCGCCATGGCCAAGTGGAGAGGAGAAAGAGTGGCAGCGAATACTACGGTTGTGTGTGTGTGTGAGAGAGAGAGAGAGAGAAAGAGAGAGAGAGAGAGAGAGAGAGGGAGGGAGAGAGAGAGAGAGGTGGTGGCGGCTGTTTAGGTTAGGAGTGAGGGAGGGAGTGTGGGGGCCGGTTAGGGTTGGTTTTTTATATGGGGCACGGATGGTGGGTTGTTGTTGGGCTTTTAGCAATGGGTGGTATTTTGGTCTGCCGCTAATATTAATTTGTAGGAACGGGTTGTATTGTGGTTCGCTGCTATAAATGTCTGTTTAATTATAGCGCCAGGGTTTTATTGGACCACCTCTATTAGAAACTTGGTTGCCCTGCTATAGTGTCTGTTTGTTGTAGTGTAATGTGTACATGTTTATAATTTGTATTTTACTCAAACGAGTAAAGCGCACCAACGGTTCTTAAATTTGTCTTAAGGTGTTATGCGTCTAGGTCCTCATACTCTCGAAATGCATATTTGGTTACCAGAACTTGCTTAAGTGTGTTAATTAGGTCTAAAGTACTAAAAATACCCATGTGGTTGATGACATGGGTGATAAAACTAGCATGATTTTTCATAAACTCTCTTCCTAAATTAACTCTCTGATACCACAGTTCATTCTAAAAGACTTTTGTTTCTATACGGCAACATATAAACATAGAAAATAATATGAGAAATCATAAATATAAAAGAAGACATATTAACATATAAGGGGTATTTTCTGTACTTTAGACTTAGATGATATATTTTAGCAAGTTTAAGTACCTGAATATGTATATTAAGAGTTTAGAGACCTAGATGACATTTCGAAACAAGTATAGAGACCGCACGCGTATTTTACTCAAACAAATCATGCTCAACTTGTTGCTCTGCACGAGTGGAGAAATTAGTTTATACTGCATTAAGCAGATGAGCGTACAAAAGCTAATCATGCACCATTGTGTTAATTAGTGGATCGCACGAGTAACACCGTCCCATTTGGACTTCATTTGTAGGCGACAGTTGTTTATCTGAGAAGGAAGCTGGACTTGGTCTCCCACTGTGTTTTGAGTAATTTATAATCACTCCATTCATGGAGGCATGTGGTCACTTGGTCGCATGCACATGCATCTTGATCGTCATTTGATTATCATTATTGCAAATTTAGAATGTGTACAAATATAGATTAGTCTACGATTTGGCCTCACATGGATTATCGAACTTATCTCTCTCCATTTCAAAAAATTAAGTTCTCGAGCTTGGCGATAATAATTTTAGTTGAGAAAGCAAAAGGGAATTAAACCTTCCTACTACTTCCATTTCAACATGTAAGACAAATGTTTCCAATGTTGAGAGGCGTTCATGCATATGTAGTGATTCAAATTTTCAAATGTTTGACAAACAAGCATTTGTAAGCTATGGGATCCTATTTAGCTTCACAGGACCTCCCGTACGTTTTTCTGATTTCCTCCCTCTAATAAACGTCATACAATATATAGAATAGTGTTACATTGTTTGGTGAAAAACACCAAATGCACACTCATTATATTGGCCACAAGGATGACGTGCTAATTCTCCATGGATCCACCACCACAAGTAAAACACAGGAAGAGCAAGAAACAAATTGGAAACACATCATCATGAGGAGCAAAGTCATCAGAAACTAACAACTAATCTCTAGAACTAGCCCTAACACTAGAAGTAATAACAAGCTAGCTGGCTAGCAAGTTACTCATCATCACCCGGACACTGTTCCTACACGTGTACACATGCCAAGTTGACTTGGGCGTGGCTACGTCCACAGCGACTCCCTCTTGAGTGCCTCGCCGGCGCCGTAGCCGGCCATGAGCTGCGGCGGAACGACGCCGCCGCCGTTGTGCATGAGGAACGCGTCGACGTCCTCGGGCGCCATCATCGTCTGGTGCTGCGACGCCGCCATCACGTGATGGTGGTGGTGGTCTCCGAGCGCCGGCGGAATGGCGGCGTCGCCGTCGTGGTGGTGGCCGTCCACGTCGCCGTCGCGTCGCTGCATCTGGAAGCAGAGGATCTCTGCCTGCGCGACGGCGAGCTGCATCTGCAGCTGCGACACCTGGTTCTGCAGAAAGGAGATGGCCCCAACGCAGCCGTACACGGGGTCCCGCACCCGCGCGTTCGCCTCGTACACAAGGCTGCTCACAGCGTCGCCGCGCTGCTGCACGGGAAGCTCCTGCAAATAATAACACTGCCATTGTCAGACCAGACGACGCCTTCTTCTTATTCAAGAAAAAGAAAAGAAACGGACTGAGTAGCTTGCCTGGAGCATCTTGGAGACGTTGCTGGCGCCGAATACCTTGTGGACGATGGCGAACTTGTGCGGGTCGTCGGCGGGGAAGAAGGGCGCGAAGATGCAGTCCTTGGTGCACCGCCGCCGGAGCAGCTTGCACGACGCGCACGGCGACCCGCTGCCCATACAGACAATAATATCCCTAGCTACTAGTAGCTATATATATTACTGATCGATCTTCTCCACCGCCGGCAGCCACGCCGGAGAGAGATCTCTCGCACAGTATATATCCCTATCTATATATAGCTTGAGCAAGCAAAGTGCACTTGATGAGCACGCTATTGTATTAGCAGTGAGGAAAGAGAGACTGAGCTGAGAGAGAGCAAAACAAAGTGGCAATGGCGACCGGGGGAGTGTGAACCGAGCGGTATTTATAAGCAACGACCACGACACGGACACGCTCCACGCTGTTGTTTTTAGTACTAAAAAAAATCGGAATATATAGTAGGTAGTCGACGACGACGAAGACGACGCATGTGTTGTAGTGTACTACTGCAACTACTGTTCAGTGTTCACACAGACAAGGGTAATTACTCGCGGTGTGTTGGCTAGCATCTCAAGAGATGCCCTCCTGCGCTGCCCCTGCTGGCCAGGCCTAGAGGTTAATTAAGAAAATTAATCCGAAAGGGTAAACAAAAACTTATTAACACAGATGTGATGGATCGGATGATTTTTGTCATTCACTAACCACTGACCGCTGCTGAATGCGAGACAAGGAAGTAATTAACGCGGCGACGACACAGGTGACGCTTCCATTGGACAGAGACGCATGAAAAAGTCACCGTTAACCAGACACGGAGGAATCTTATTAGTCTGGACACGGACTAATTAATTCGTGTCAGGTTTGTGTTGGCCGCGGTTGCGTGCGTACGTGGGCGCACGTGATGCGTGGCTGCATCGATTGATCGACTCATGTGCCGCGCGCGGCACACGACCGAATGAAGACGTGCACGAAACACACTATATGTGTGCAAGGTCGAAATGAGATGCATAAGTACACACGGGTTAATTAGATTATTATAGATTAAGAATTATTGATGATGCGTGCGACGTGCATGAGATGCGATCGTGGACTTGAAGCAAAGAATCAATCGAGCTGTGTGGAGTTTACTCCTCCCCTCGCGTAAACCAAGCTGAAGGAGTTGGACACAGAGAAATACAGTATTACTGCTAGGTATATAGGCCGTCATTGCCCGGCCAGTTGCTGTCATGGCAAGAATCCTCCGCGTAATATTCAAATTCATCCCTCAACTATCATCGTAAGCTCAATTTTATCTTTCAACTTTTAAAAGGTTCAATTTAGTCCTTGAACTTTAGTTGGTAGGTTCAGTATCATCCCTGGTCCAACGTGGATGTCCACATGGCATGCCACATCAGCTCTCAGTTTTTACACTATCAAATTTTGAATTGATTTTTCTCTCAAACTGTAACTTTGTTTTTACACCCGTTTCAACAATTGTATTATAATTAATTTAACAACAAGATCCGATATGGATATACAACTTGTACTTTTGGGTTTTTAAATTCAATAATTTTAAAAGACAGGGCTCCCCACATTTCATTAAAAATGTTGAAGTGATATATAAAATATTAAATAACAAATAGATCCAAGAACTATGTTGAACTGATATGTCCAAAATGTTAAAATTTTAAAAGAGCCTCTATGGGTTAAAAAAATATATATCCTTGTTGTATCTTATTTTCTTATAAGAAACACAATGGTTCAAACCGATTTAAAAATAATTACAATTTGAAAGAAAAATCAAATGGAATTTGGAATTCAACTCAGAGCTGACGCGGCATACCACATCGTGCCACGTGGACATCCACATTAGACTAAGGATTATACTGAACTTACTAACCAAAGTTCAAGGACTAAATTGGACCTTTTGCTAGTTGAAGGATGAAATTGAGATTCGGACGATAGTTGAGGGATGAATTTGAGCATTGGCGCTCCCGAACCAGACAACCGAGCCCCCCCCCCCCCCCCCCCACCCCAAAAGACCTACTACTATCTACCAGTGATAAAGTGAACCGATGGACATCTAGATTTCCGAGTGGTTGAAAAACAAATCGAATCTTCTGTCTTTGACATAGTAGCTGGCGGTAATTCTTCGTTTTTCCTGCCTGTTTCCTCATCTCATAATTAGCTCCGACAAAAGTACACTAGTTCAGTTTGCAAGAGCATCAGCCCGTACAAGTGATCCCAGGAACGCATTGATGAGCAAGTAATCTGCAGAGATTGCAAGTTGAAGCAAAGCCTGCAACTAGATTCTTCTGCTCAATTTGTTTACAGAGCCCGTCATGTGCACTGCACGAGATGAAGCATCGATGCATAGAAAATCAGATCGATTTGGGACCAAAAATGATGTCTGTCGACTACACATTACCATGTACCACTAGCTTTGTCCCTAGTGCAGTTAATTACAATTTGGAAGGGTCTAACACACCGAGGTCAATTTGTTGGATTCAGTTAATTAAGACTAACCATATGTTGTGCCAATGTAGTAAATCATTTATTTCTTGTCTTCGATCGTGAACCAAAAAAGTTTGTTACCTAATATAGTTGTTCATGTTTTCTAGCTTTCAATCGACTAGAAGATTTTAGTTGATGGTTTTTTACTTTGTGTTTTGATTTTTCTTCTGAAAACTAGCAAGTCTCATAATTGTTTATTACTCTTTACTGGCTTTCAAAAGCAAGATCTCAAGAACAAACATCCATCACAAATCCTAACATATACTACAAGAAATATACACACGGACATGTTTGATTTTTACACGCTGTCAAAAATATATTTGGTTTCAATATAAATACATATAATGGCATGCATGCGGTTGAAAACTTTTAAACCCTTGCATGGGAGTTGTACTAATAAATAACATAAACTTTCTTGTCACGTCGCCGTGCATGCAATTTGACCAAGGCCTGACACGATTCCTTCCGCCATTTGTTTACGCGCGTCTCGAGCAGATAGTGAGTGGAAGAGTCCAAACACAATAATTACGGAGCATGAGAGGATCGAAGTGTGTCGTCGTTGGAAATCAACGGTGGTGCCCATGCATCTTTAACAGTAGCGAAGCTACGCACTAACCCTAGAACAGGGCGATCGAGATTTATATAGTTCGAGGAAGGCTCGACGTGAATGTTTGTTTGGGAGACATTCACGTGGGCACTACGTCTCCTTCATCTCTACTCCCAATCACTATATATATTTAAAATTTCTTCTGGTGGTTTATTAAGTTCCACTACAGCTATAGCCTTATAGGGCACGTATATCCTTCATGGGTGGACTATACATATATACATGCAAACGCATGAAATTTTGCTTCCTATGCATTAGCCTTTGTAAAAGGAGTGTCAATGTTTCTTAGAAAGATTGGTTTTATTTACACTATCTTAGGAACACTTGTTAAGTTTTATGTGGCTTCCCTCTATTTCCTCTTTGCCTTCCAGATCTTCTTGAAGAATTCAACCCTTTATCTTTTCTTTTGTGCAATAGTGTACACTAAAGTTGACTAAACTGGAATTATTAAATGTAACACGACACCTTCATTGACAAATAGAAATAAGTAGAACAGCAAAACTGTACATATACTATACATTTCTATATCATATAAGTGGCTTGAAAATTAGTGGTGCTATTCCTACAGCAAAACTGTGTAAATTCCTTTCTCACCCTATATCCAATTTTAGGTATATATTTTAATTACTTGCATCTGTTCGAATATATTCACTGTAGGATTGATGGGCAAGGACCTGTATTGATTAATATGAACAGTTCTTAACTTTAAATATTAGCAACATATGTAGGATTAAACTATAGTTTGGACAGAATGCAAGCTAGCGAAGCTGTTGCGCCTCGGGTTCGATGAACAACGACTCATCCAACGAAGAAGAACAGACATAATCAAATGGTCGGAGCCTCTTAATTGCACTCTGACACCGCCCCCCAAACACTGTCATGGATTCCGTAGACTTCAAAACATGTTTTAATATAGAGTGAAATATGCCGAGGTAATTAAACTATTTAGGAGTGATCATCTAAGTCTATGAACTCTCAAAGTGATCATCTGAGTCTTTCAACTATTTAGGAATAATCATCCAGATTCATGAACTTTATAGTGACCCCATAAATCCGTGATCCGTTTATTTTATGTCAACTAGGTCCTCTAGTTTGTCGCCTATCCACTCATCAAGCGCAACGCCACCACGGAATCGCTCTACGCGCGATGTAACCACTGTACAACCGCCCTACAGGCGAGAATGTCAAGCATGTGACGATGCCAACTAACAGAAGGTGTGTTTTGTCCGTCGCGGCCTCGCTCCCCCCATCGAGGCCTATGCCTGCTGGCCATGGGAATTCCTGTCCACCCGCTAGGCGGTGACGACGGCGATGTGTCACGTGTGAAGGACACCATGCATGAAAGGCAGGTCGTCATCACGGGTATCACGCAAGCCATCTTCATGGTTAACGAGTAACGAGCGCGGGAAAACAAGATCACAATGGGAAGAACGAGACCAGATGGATGGGCAAGGTGGCAATTGGCAAAGCGCAGCAGCTGCTAGCTGGTGTCATCGTGGAGGTTCGATGATGCTCGCATGGATAGCGGTTGTGCGACGGCGGTGGCATGCATGTAGAGTTGATGGGTGGCGACGTTGTGAACCTAGTTGATATAATATAAATAGATTATAGACTTTGGGGGTCACTATAAAGTTTGTGGACTTAGATGATCATTTAGAAATAGTTTAGGAGCTAAATGATCAGTTTAAAAGTTTATGGACTTATATGAATATTCCTAAATAGTTTAAAGACCTATGATGCATTTCACTCTTTAATATACTTCTATATGTTGTACTAAGTCGCAAGACAGTACTGTATTCTAGATGTATAGATCCCACCACATACAGCATTGCTGCACATAATTGCAAGCTCCCTTCAGAAGATCCCAGCACAAATTTGGTTCTTTGCTAGGAATAATAATAATATAGGAAGTTACGAATATATGAGACTATTCTGGGATACCGATCCCACCCTCGGTCACTTAGGTGATCGTTCTTTTAGAGAGAGAACGATCTCAGAAACCAAAGTACACTCTTTATGCTGTATCGTTTGTAAGGCCATACAATAGGTCAATTTGTATTTATTTGGAGTTATAAATTGTTTTTGCTATGTGGCAACACATAGGACTGACCAACCAGAATGTTTAATTAACTTGCTTATATTTTGTAACTTCCACCGTAATCCGTAGTAGTAGCTTCTAATACGGTTTATAAAAGTTGATATTTGTAGTTTTTGTCCAACATCACCTGCATTATGAGCCAATCGAGGAGGACAGACATCTTTCCCTCGTTGACTGCATTCTCCAGTACTGCCTTTAATGAGATGCCGAGAGCTTGAGATTCCCTCTAGGAGAAGCTATAAAAGTACAAAATAAAGTCATGTATGGACAAGGGTTTTAATAACCGCTGATAACTGAACGGTTAATCGGAAGACTGGTCCAGACCCGATCGATTGGTTAGTCGTGAAAAATCGGAACTACCTACTATAGCAAAATGGCTAACCGACCAGTTTTTCAGTAGTTCGTAACTAGTCGGTTCGTTAGTAACGTGAACCTTGGTATGGACGCGAATTTCCTGCTACCCGTAGCTTGGTAACCATAAAAACAACTTCCATAACTGTAACAGAAAATCCCACAGCAGTAACAAAATATCCCACAAGCATAGCAACAAGTCCAGGAACTGTTACAATGACTATCACAACCGTAACAATAGATCTTGTAATGATAACAACAAACTCCGTAATTGTAAAAATTTTAGAATAGCTATCTCCCGAATAACGAGTTGGAGAGGAAAAAAAGACATAATGTTTAGCATGCACGGATAGGATTTAGACATACAAAGCATAGTCTAAAGCTCTTAGTTATATCAAAAGGCACATAAATATATCACAAAAATTATACCAATCCAACAAAAACTCAATAAGAAACTAAGAGTCTGTTTAGATCGGTGTTAGTTTCTTAAAAACTAATTTATGGGAATGATTTCAAGAAACTAGTTTGTAAGAAAAATATTAGGTGGGATCGTTTGGAGTTTGGACCCTGATGCTTTAAAAGTCTAATCCATCTTTTGAGTTAATGGCCAAAAACTTGTTTTTTTAGGATAAAAAAACTTGTTTTAGTTGGGGTCAATCGGTGTCTTGGTTTCGGTTGCTTGGTTTCTTAAACAAAAACTGACTTTTTTTTTAACCACTTCAGTTTTTTACAACCTGATTTTTGAGAAATTTAGGGGATTCAAACATGAGCTAAACTATGTCTGGATCGTCTCCAGTATCAATGAGCGACACTGATAACAACAATTGACTTATGTTTGGTCTGTAATATAATGTGAGATTGTGTGTTGTTCTTGATATACCATGAGATACCTGATCAGACCAGATTTTTATTTTAGTTGCACAAGTTTTTCAGAATCATAATTGGTGTAACAAATTTAGAATGATTAATATACGAGATAATTCCCTATTTATCCTAAAAAAAAGATAATGCTTCCTTTCTTGGCCCTTTTTAAATCGAAGTTCCCTATTAGGACCAAAACCATTTTTTCTTTCCCTTCATGGCCCTTCCGTCAATTTTGACACATAATAGTGTTAAGTGCAGAGTAAAAAGACCATTTTAACCTTGATATTAAATGAACTTGTATTTTTTTACTTCTTTGAAAAATAAATAGTTCACATGAAATTTATAATACACCAGATATGAAATGTGTTTATTTTAAAACTATTTATCTTAGTTTATTTAAATTTAAATTAAAAATATAAATTATATATTTCATGTGAAGTATATATATTTTAAAACAATTTAAATAAAAAATAAAGTTCATTTCTTATCAGGGGTAAAAAGGTCTTTTTATCCTCCACTTAACACTTAATAGTATCGAAATTGACGGAAAGGCAATGAAGGGAAACGAAAAATTATTTTGGTTCTAACACGGAAGTTAGATTTAAAAAGTGCCAAGAAGGAAAACATCATCTTTTTTTTAGGCCAAACAAGGAATTATCTCTTAATGATATTCTCACAAACCAAACTTATTGTTATGAATCATGTGTGAATGATTAATTAACTAAATAAACATGTAAGTAGTGAAATGCCAAAACGACATTGTTGGGAGAACAGTCACCCCAGGGGTGGTTATTCAGGTACTGACTTTGCCAAAAATGGATGCTTGTGCTGACTATAGGTTGAGTATAAATATTACATGATCCCATCAATGAAAATGCACTTGTTAATCTTCATATTACATTCTGTAATATGGTATTGTTCTAATGCCTAATGCTAATTGGCCAAGAACGAACAAGAAACTAGAGGCACAAAGGCCTATGAACACAGAGAATAGCTAGAATGAGAATATGGAATCATTTGTTCAATCTCCAGCCTACACTCTGAAATACTTATATATGAAGGCATAATTGGATGAACTTGTGTGTGACTCGTAGACACTGGCGGAACAATCTTTAGAGGCAAGGAGGGGCCACATTGAGAAGACTGAAGTTGTTTACATGATGATTAGTCCTAATTTTTATCCCAACATCATTGCCATGGCTGAAATCCGCAAAGAAATTTTCCAAGCAAAGGCACTGGGAGGGGGGGGGGGGGTGGCATAGCCCTAGTTGTCTTGAGCATGGCTCCGTCCCTGCTCGTACATGTCATAAGCTGCTAAAATCAAACAGCAAGAAAAATTAATATTAGCGGACAACAGAGTATAGAGAAGCACAATCGATTATATGGAAAAACATGCACAAAAATAAATGAGCTTTCTTTTTTTTTAGCGAACATTAAAATGAACGAACTAAATATATCCTTTCTGGTAGAAACTGGACCAGAAAAGAAAGGGAAGGATATTGGTTTTACTTACTTGTGGATTACTGTTGGAGCACACTTGTTGCATTGTGCTGGCTTTAATTTGTTCCAACTATATATGTATAAAGATGCAGTTATTGATATACAGTTATCACTTTTACCACCAAAATTTAGCAAATAAAAAAACTTACACGATGGCAGCTATTTTTCCCTTTTTTTAGAAACAACAAACTACAAAGGATCCCACACTTGAGCATTTGGGCATTGCACTGCTAACTCGTGAAGCATTTGTTACTTTTGTAAGTGAAACCTTCTAGACGGCTAGAAGTCGTCATAGAGCTCTCAAGCTTGTGGTGACCCTTGAGAAAGTTTGTGAAGGTCCGCTTCACCTCTGCAAGGAAAGAAGCAAAGCTAGTGGATTGGAAAAAGTGGTAGAAAAAAACCTGGCTTGGAGCGTGTTGTTGGACAGCTCAAGCTTCCTCAGTGGAGACGTAGATAATTTGAGAGCAAGTTGTTGAACTTCGGCAAACAAATTCCCGTGTGCTTCATTTGATTTGTCTTCTTGAGTTCTTGTTTTATTCTTATGTTTTGTGATTCTCTAGGTTGCATGAATAGTTGTGATTGTTGTCTCTGTGGCTATATGTGCTAGAGCTTGTGTGCAATCCCTAGTAACTAAAACTTGATAGAACTCTATGGGCGCAACTGTTCCTGTTTTATATTTTCTGTCCCGTGAAAATAGGAGGTTCTGATTTTCCAAACAGGAAGGTCCATCTTTTATAGTTGGTGAATTTTGTAGATTCTTTGTGGATGTACTTTGTATGTCCTTGTTACCTCTCTGGTAAAGTGTTTACTTGGTTAGGTTGCTTAGTTTGTTAGTAGCTTGCTTATTGCTTTTTGTGTCAGGGAAATCGGAAGTTCTGGTTTTCCAAACTGGAAGATCCGGTTTAGTGTTTTGCTTCTTGAGGTAGTTTCTTTGTGAATCTATTTCGGGTGGTACCCGTGTTAGTTGTTTTATTCCAAGTTCTATGACAAATTTAGATCGCGCTTTGCTAAACCGGATGTTTCAGTTTTGGCAGTTTTAATTCCGCTATCAATTCTGTTAATTTTTCAGCAATGACTATTCACCTGCCTCCCCCTGGCGACATCTAGGGACTTTTAGAGTGCTCGTGAGAGAATGATCAGACTGGTTTTGAGATTCATGAAGTCACTAAAAGAAACCTTGATG
This sequence comes from Eleusine indica, assembly GCA_030378355.1. Lineage (NCBI taxonomy): Eukaryota > Viridiplantae > Streptophyta > Magnoliopsida > Poales > Poaceae > Eleusine > Eleusine indica. The sequence goes on from CM059494.1 coordinate 58,409,789, forward strand.
GTGATAGATATGCCATCTATCATTGAAGAAAGTTTTTTCATAAATGCAACACCCGGGTGGGCAATTAAGTTCCACTACAAGAAATCTAGTTAGTGGATCAATTGATCTTACAGCTCAATATTGTCTGCTAATTTGTAGTTATTAGTTGAGAAATAATCAGTTATAGTCTAAGAAAATGATGAGAAATGATGCATATTTTTTATACATCAAAAGTATGAGAAAAAACATGAATACTATCAAGGGAACAATCAAAACAACGACAATATACAATATGAAAATTTTAGTTGAAAATATTGAAGCATTTAATAGTTGTATCTGTGAAAGATATTAGATTAAGGGGAGTGAAACGAGCAATGGTTCATCGAAGGTGCAGAAGAGCCTCATAGCTAACCAACCTGTTGGGATGTTTAGTGGTTCTTTTAACATGAAAGCTTCAATCTTATTTTGTAGAGTGAGGAAGATATTAGAGCATGGACATTCAGGGCGCAGATCGAAACAGTGGATTTGTAGCTATGATCAAGAAAGCGCTTGATTGCAAAACTATATTCAGAATCGTTTTGGTACAAGCAACTCTTTATTGACTTGTTTAATTTAGAGATGGTGATTTTCAAGTCACTAATAATAAATTAATATTAGTGACATAGTTTAGAGATAGATATCAATACCATCTCTAATAAGGGTAAAAAACCGTCATCTAATGTAGAGTTCTGTGGTAGTGTGCTAGAGCAACAAAATAGTACCACTGGAATAATTCAAAGCATACTATGAACATATAATGAATATGTTAGTCATTTATAAAGAACCATAATTTCACAAGTATTCATTTAGACAAAGAAGCAATAAAGTTTCACAAGTATAGAGGCCAGAGGTTGGATATCATGGTGTCAAAAAACTACAATATCAAGAAACTATGGTTTTGAAAACTACAACAATGCAAAAAACAGGAGTGAGCGTTTTAAAACTTCATAATAGTTGCAGTTTTATCAATATTATGGTTTCAAAGCTTTAAGATATTTTATTTTCCAAAAGAATAATTTGTTAAACCATAATATTGTTCTAAACCTCCTAAAAAAACTTTATATCCAAACAAGCTCTGATGAAAATGTATAAAATGTTCAAAGACACTAAACCCTATCTGGTAAAAATCAACTCCGAGGTTCAAGATGATTAGGGTTTACATGTAATGTATTCCTACAGTTAATTAGCCCATGTTCCATAACGATAACAAAAAAAAAAAACTAATTTTCCGAGCTAGATGGCCAAATCAGCGCAAGGCAAACAACCTCTGAAATAAATATGTAAGACAGAGAAAATAAATCACGGAGGAAATCAAGAAGTCCCTGCAAAAGAAATATGAAGATAAAATATACAAAGGAATAAATCTAGTCGATTATAGAAAAGAAAAAGGATTTCAAAAAATCAAGAATCCGACTTGGGACCACGAAGAAGCAGGAACAGCCTGGCTGATCCAGCTGGCCCATCCGGCCCGCGGACACACAACGCTCCTCTCTACGGCGTTCTGTTATTTATACGGACGGAAGTAGCCGTACACAAATCCCCCGCGAAATCCTCTCGCAATTTCCAAATCGCTCGGTTCTTGGTGAATCGCTTTCGGTATTCGGCGAGATCTGCTCGTGCGCTTTGTCGAGCTTCAAGTCCGCCGCCCCTGCTTCTCCATGGCGGCCACGGCCGCTGCCACCACCGCGGCGCTGCCGCAGATGCGGTCCCCGCCGATGAGTTGCCGCCCCCTCTGCCTTCCCGCCTCGCCCGCCGATCTCGACGGGGCCTCCGCCGCCGTCTCTGCTCCGATGCGCGCCAAGATCCCGTCGGTGAGTTCTCCCCTCCTCCACGCTCCTCCTCCTGCAGGTCTGAGCATGGTCAGGACCGCGGCCGCGCCTCTGCAGATCGGGTCCCCGACGATGAGTTGCCGCCCCTTCCGCCATCCCACGTCGCCCGCCGATCTCGAGGGGGCCTGCGCCGCCACGGTTTCTTCGCCGCGCATCAAGATCCCCCCGGTGAGTATTCCCCTCCTCCCAACTCCTCCTCCTCCCGCATATCCCAACACGGTTAGAACCGCCGCAGCCTCTTCTTCCGTGCCCCGTGTCCCCATCCCGCCGGCGAGCAGCCGCTACCTCCACCCACATTCTTCCTCCAGGCCAAAGAACACAGGTTCCACCTCTGCAAGCGAGTCCAGGGTCAAGGATAAGGTGGCACGCGGTGTGCTGCCGAGGTCTTGTGGTAGTGGCACTGTTGCGAGGGTACCTGGCCGCGCGTCTCGCAGTTTGAGTTGGATCACGGACAAGCTTGTAGCCAGTTCTGGAAAGCAAAGCGACACGCAGTTTTATGCCGGCCCAGCGTATGCCATTGCTGCACCGCACCCTAGCGAATTACCTATCCCATATTTTGTTTGGGCGCCATCTGATCCTTTTCTTTTCCTCAGCTAGTTTATGTTTATATAGTTGTCAAATTTACATTATAATCTTATGCAAAGTAGTATGTAGTAACATAGGTAGCAACTTATAGTCTCCTTGTTGGTTATTACTAACACTAACCTCCTAATGCTTTAGATTTAATCTCCAGTTATTATGAATTAAGATTGAATAATGTTTTATAATAAGGATATTCAGTTATGAAGTACTTATGCAAAGTAGTTTATAGTAACAATTCTGAGTTTTACTGTGTAGTACTTTAAATATTCTAAATATGTACTAAGATACGCCCTCTTTATCTTATTGATCTTGTTGAAATGGTTGTAGAGTAGAATTTTATATTACAGTTTAGCTACTTTGGATCTCTTCACTCTTATCAGGATTGCTTAAGTTCAGTAAATTTTATCTTATTAAATGCTGAAAATTCAACCGTGTGGCAAACACGGTTAGCAATTTCTAATATGGTAGAAACTATCCAGGTACATAATGCCGCCCATATGACAGTTTCAAACCCTGCTGCAACTGCACCTGCTGATTCTGTGAAAGTTGAGGAAATGCTAACTCAAGGAGCTGATGATTGAACATGGATGAAGTTTTGCTGTCATAGTGCATCATATGGTCTATCTGGCAACACGGGCAGTGCTCAGTCAAGTGTTTGATCCATAGAATTGTCGCCACCTACAAGACATGAAATTGTCATCGAGAGCTTATCCAGTACCATCCACATCAGCAGACCACACATGCCTTGGTTTCTTGAGGAGCTGCTGGGGATGCCTTTCGTCAGCCTATTAAAGGCATGCAAATTAGTTAAGGAAGTCTTGAAGTTCAATGCTGCTGAGTCCTTGAGGATGCCCATAAAGTTCAATGCTGCTGAGTCCTTAAGATGAGGATGCCCATAAAGAAGTTCATGATGCTGGAATGTTCCTGCTCCTCCACCTTAAAGACATGCAAATTAGTTAAGGAGGTCTTGAAGTTCAATGCTGCCGAGTCCTTAAGATGAGGATGCCCATAAAGAAGTTCATGATGCTGGAATGATCCTGCTCCTCCACCTTACGATTATTCACATGAAGATCAAGATGATGGTGAACCAAGTGCAGTGTTTGGAGGGTATGAGTTCAAGCTCGATGATGCATTGGATGCCTGATGAAACCTGGATGGAGCTTTTGCTGTTGTTGTGCATCATATGGTCTATCTTGCAACAGGGTAGTGCTCAGTCAAGCGTTTGATTCATATGGTGTGTTTGAGAGAATTGTCCCCACCTACAAGACAACAGATTGTCATCAAGCGCTTATGCAGTACGAAACACACCAACAGGCTACCATACCTTGGCGTCTTCAGGAGCTTGGTGGGGATGCCTTTCAGTCAGTCTAAAGGCATGCAAATTGGTTATGGTCAGGAAGTATTCAAGATCAAAAGGCTATTGAATCTTGAAGATGAAGATGCCTGCCAAGAAGTTTCTGACAATGGAATGAAGATCAAGATGCTGGTGAAGGAAGTGCAGTGCTTCAAGAGTGTGAGTTCAAGCGATGATTTATTGGATGCCTCATTGGATTTAGCTGAATGATGATTACATGCTTAAGGATGATTGGTTTTTTGGACAATAGTCACAATGCCACTGCAATATGGTTGGCTTGGACTGCATAACCTTGAAGTATTAGGATGGGCTATGCAAATTAGATGGCTATGGCTTGAGAAAATGGCTACCCCTCATGTGCAGGACTATATTTTTGCTTGAGCTATGTTTTTAGTTGTCGTACAATCAGTTGTGGGGAACAGGGAATCCATCAAGTTCTGGTCTGATGGATGCTGCACGGAAAACCATCTCCAAACTGGCTCCCAATCTATTCAGCTTGATTTCTAAGAGAGCTGTTAGGGAACACAGTCGGTCAATGGATGAAAATGGGTAGCTGACATGAAGGGCACTCTTACAATTCAGGTTATAAGTGAATGTTTCCATATCTGAGACATTGTGGACAGCCTAGAGTTGCAACATGGACTTGAGGATCAACACAGATGGAGATTTACTCAATCTGGGGCCTATTCTAGCAAGCCAGATTATAATGCATTCTCAATGCAACTATCAGTTTGCACCTCGAAAATGTATTTGGAAAACATGGGTGCCACTTAACTGCAATTTTTTTTTTCCTTTGGCTAGTAGTGCAGAATCAGTGTTGGACTGCAGATCGCCTTTGCCAAGAGAGTACTGGACCATCCACCAGTATGCCCAGTTTGTGATCTGGCTGATGAAACCATCCAACATATACTTATCTCCTGTGTTTTCTCAAGACAAGTATAAGCAATGATCCTGATTTCCCTCGCTCCACAACCTTCTGCAGTTTGTTTTTCTAGTTAGTGGTACTCTTCAACACAACGTGCCAACAAAGAATTCCGTAAAGGACTTAACTCCATAATCTCATTGGTCGGCTGGAAGCTCTAGAATTATTGCGATGACCGTGTTCTCAATGGAGCAACTTCAAGTGCAAGAATTCTACAAATAGTTGGGGACGAGTGTGCCCTCTGGTGTATGGCTGGAACAACGTCACTCCATGAGCTGCTCCTTGGACTGCTAGTGGTCTGGTGCTAGACAGGTTAGTATAGAGCTAGGTTGCTCATCCATAATGTGTGGAGCACATACAATGTTGTGTCTAAAGTATGGGGTGTGAGGGGAGGCATTCGATGTACCCTCTTGTACTATGTTATTGCTTCTTAATGAAATGAAACACAACTCTCCTGCATGTTCGGGAAAGAAAATTAATTATCACATCATGCCATTGTGGCCTTTCAGATTTGGAAGCTTGTTCAGTTAAATATGTGCTTCTTGATTAAGGCTTGCTTGTCTCCAACTTCTGCATCTATGTTGTATTGTGTGTATTTACATTGCTCTTTACCATTTTCTTGCTGTCCAACATATGTCAGATGGAAAATCTGAGACCTTTTGAGGTAAGACAAGTATAGCCTTGGGATGTTTGTGTTAAGGAATTTGTCTCAGCGTTATGTGGTCTTTAATTTTTGCTTGTCAAATGGAGCATATTTGCACAAGATCAATAGAACGTGCATGTTGCACTGAAAGATCAAATGGAGCATAATTTCTAACTTCTAAGCATTTCATTTCAAACAAATATATTATGTGGTTCTTACAGCTGACAAAAATAAAAGTTCAAGCATGGAAGAGATAACTGTGGTAGTCATGGATTCAATAGTTCTTAAGGGATGTAAGCAGCTCTCAGGTAAAGATCTGCAGTCACAGCTCAAGGAACCTGCAATCAATGGAGATGATGCAGTCTAAAAGAAGTTCCGAGGAAGAAGTGACAATGATCAGGGGCTCATGAAGAACAACAGAGCAATGCGAGTGGTATCTCTTGAGAAGATGCTACCTGTTGTTGTTAGTCTGGTTTTATACCATTTTATTTTGGCTTTAAGCTAGAAGCCAGACAAATATTTTTACTGCTAACTCTTGATCTTCCATTTTTATAAGATGATGAGAACGTGAGTTGATAAAATTGTTAGTCTCTTACTTTCTATGTTCGTTTTTGACTATGGCTATAAAAAATACAGTGGGATTTTGCTCTTTGCCATTGTCACCTGTCCAGAATCTGTGTTTAGTTATTTCAATGACTTAGAATATAAATTAGATATAGAAGTCAACTGGATTAACACAAACCACAGGAGAGAAACAGAATGGCTTATTTCATGATATCTTGATCTCCAGTAGCAGTGAGCGACATTAACGACCGAAACCAATTTCTGCTGGTCTGAGGTGAGATCGTCTGTCGTTGGTATAAAGTATTCTGAGATACCTGGCCAAATCTGTTTTTTCTGTGCAGAGCCTTTTCAAAATCATGATGAGTGCACCAAATTTGGAATAACAACCAATCAGGTATGTTCATATTAGCATTAATTTTTTGCTGCATTAGTAGTAGTGTCCGTTCCCCTACTGTGGAGAAGATGAGAGCAGTTATTCATATTGTGCAGTTTATCTGAAAATGAAAAGGATAAACTGATCTGGTTGCCTGGTTCATCTCTTACTGCATAGTCAACAAAATTAAATGAAGGCAGTCAATGTTGAACCTGAGTATTTCTTTTGAAGCTAGAGATAGTGGCAGAAAGAATATCTGGTAGTTAAATGCAGTGCTATCAGTACGTGCCCAGAGATAAACTGTCGAAGCAATGAGTAAATAAGATTGTTTGATGACATATGGCTCTTGCAATGTGGAAACATATAACAAATGGATTGACCGATAAGGTGTCACTGGAACGTTGAACCCTTAAAGTTTATCCCATTTCTGCATCACAAGATTTGTACAATATTGAGCTCTTTTGTGAGATTTTGGCGAAGGGCATAGAAAAATTTGGGTGACCGTGTGTTAACTAGGAGATGTAAAAATCGTCGAGTACAAAACAATGGAGGGACTCACCAAAACAATGGAAGGAATATTGATATCGTCGACCGACATCCCTCCAGTGGAGCCCGAGGCCAATCTGTAGAACAAAGGAAAAAATTACATAGCATGAAAAATAAATTCGCCCACCGTGGGGCTCGAACCCACGACCACAAGGTTAAGAGCCTTGCGCTCTACCGACTGAGCTAGACGGGCTGGTTGTATTTTTTGTGTTCTTATAGAATTTAAAAACCTGCAGACCCCTGTTTGTTAGCCACCGTCATCCCCTATTTGAGATAATATAGATTTCACTCTGGATTTTAAACAAAAAATGTGACATTCAATGGCTTTCCAAAATTCCCAGGTTTGACAGGGTAGTTTGCTGCAACAATATATTGTAGTGGCCCTACATCTGTCTAAAAGAGTGGACAAGAGATATGACACATTTCGTTTGCACCACCCAAAAGAGAAGCATGCGTGGCATCTCTAAGTTATTTCATCATCTTTGTCTTGTGTTTAATTCGTAGACGCATATGAAACCAACACCAACAATGTGACATAAACTATGATCTCGTATAAAATATGGTTGCACCGTGATACGTCTGTGTCCCAAAAGTACATTGAGAATAGTGCTCGATACTAGAAACTGGGTGTCACTCGGCAAAGAATTTGCTGAGTATAGCCGATGACAAACATCACTTGATAAAAAATACGTTGACAAAGAGTCTTTGTCAAGTGTTTTTTTATCGTACACTCAATAAACATTTTGCCGAGTGCGAAAACAAACACTAGGCAAATGATTTTTAGAATTAAAAAATATCAAAATGAACAAACAAAAAATTAATAAGGCGAGGCCAAACCAGCCAGACCCGCCTGCCCTCTATCATCAAGTCCCAAGTTGGGGCATTTTCTACGCGCTGTGCGTCCGGTGGTACTCAAACCCACGACCTCCACCATGTGCGTAACCTGCTCTACCACTGCACTGCACACTCAACTAAGTCTGTATATTGTTTTTATTCTACAATATTATACTTGTTTGTTGAGTGTTTTTTTTTACACTCGACAAAGATTATTTTTTTCGAGTGCCAAAAGAAAACACTCAACAAACATGTTTACCAAGTGCTAAAAAATAACAGACAAACAAGTTTGCCAAGTGTAAAAAAAAATACACTCAATAAACAAGCAAGTTTATCAAATGCAAAAAAAAAAAAATACTCGACAAAGTGTTTGCCGAGTGTTTTCTTTGTGGCACTCCACAAAGCGTTATTTACCGAGTACGTGATAGAATACACGCGGTAAACCACCGAATATTCGGCAAACAGCCGGTTTCTGGTAATGCTACACAGAGATGTCCAGACGCAAGATGGATATTCCAGTAAAAGAAAAAAGTCAAAGGAGGAGTTAACCCCGTCAGACATCAGTTGATGGACTGAAATTTTCCCTGGTTCTCTTTTGAGAATCAGAGTTAGGGGATGTATATGATACGCTAAGATGGTGAATGATTATTCTAGTTGGGTTAGATCGTGCGTGGCAACAGAAACTGGGCTTTCATTTGCACCAGAGAGAGGTCATCGTACAATTACGTTGACCTATAGTATACTCCTACGTACAGAAAAAGAAGCTTTGTGCTGAAGCCGTGCGCAAATGTTCAGTTGGGTTCAGACTGGACAGAAGCATGAAGCAAGAATCTGGACATTAGCATGGGAATGATATAGATGTGCCCGTCGTTTTCATCATCCGGAAGAGTGCTGGTTCTTCCGTTGGATTGGTGTATAACCCTAAATGAAGGCACAATGCAAGCATAAAGGAAGTCGTGAACACATTTAGCAGCTGGCAATGGGTTTTGATTTGTTGTGACGCGGTGCGTGTTCGTTTTGGGTTGGTAAGTACAAGAGTACGTCCAAGGGAAGTAGGAAGAGCCTGACAGGTGGGCACGGCTGTGAAATGGGCCTCTAACTTTTGGGCCGAGCCCATCGGTAGCACACCGGTTTGTTTGCAAATCAGCCTTTCCTCGGAGCTGGCCACCTTCATTAGGGATGAAAACGAACCGGAACGGACGGAAAAACACCCCAACCATTCCTGTTTTTGTATTTCTTCACCGGATGGAAACGGAAACGGGACAGACGGGAACGAAAATGATAACAGGAATGCTAGTAAAACAAAAACAGATAAAACCGGACGAGAACATGCCAGTAACTGACGGAAATCTGGAGTTTACACCGGGAATACCGACACAGCGACATATTTACATAAACACAAAACACAAAGTATTTGATAACAACATACCAACAGGTTTCAGATTCTTAGTTCAAGTTACATAACAAATCAACATCTTTTTGAAGCAGTTCTACAACTCTCTAGTCATCCATTTGATCAAGATCACTTTCCCCTTCTTCCGCTTCTTTTGTTCCTGATAAAAGACCATCCTCTTCCTCCTCTTGATGCTTGAGTACAGCAGCACAAACGGCCTTCCATAAATTTCAGGTCCGTGACAATAGAATGTACATTCTTAGAGTCTTGAAAAAAGAAAAACATACAGTCTGAAGGCTTCTTGGGCCCAACGAAATCGCCGCGTCACTCGGGACAGCTGGCATGGTCCGAGTCCGACTAGACTCGGAGTCTCGGAGCTAAGACTGGGGGGAGCCCCCGCGCGCGCGTTGGCGTCCCGCTCGACTCGGACTCGGCGACGCGCTCGCCGCCATTCCGCGCACTCTATACTCTCGACTCCATCCCTCCATCCCGCAGCGCAACCGAGATCAGAAATCAGATCCCCCTTCTCTCCCTTTTCGCTTGCGCCCTCGACTCCCCAGCCCTGTTCATGGCGTCACGGGCAGGAACCCGCAACCGCAAGCGAAAGCGCGCGGCGACCAAGAAGAAGAAGCACGCGGCGGCCATGATAGAGTGGATCGAGGTGCCCTCGGCGGCCGGCAGCCACCGTTGCTGGTGGTGCGTCACGACGCCGTCTCGCCGGGGCTGCGGCCCCATGGCGGCTGATCCTCCTCCGATCAGCCGCGTCGCGAAGCCGTCGATCACGGTGGGGTACGCGCCATCGATCCACGCCGCCTCTCCGGATCCCACGCCGCCGACACCGTGGAACAGCCCCGCCTCGCCGGAGCCGGACTACACCCCGTCCGAGTACTACGCACCGTCGAGCGGCGCCGCGTCCCCAGCTGGCTACACTCCGGCTTCCCCGCAGCAATACTACACGCCGTCGAGCCGTGGCGGCGCATCATCATCGACGTCTTGGAACGGAGACGCGTCGCCGACCTACACCCCGTCTTCGCCACTGGAGTACACACCGTCGACGCCATCGTGGAGCAGAGCAGCGTCGCCGTACTACACGCCGGCGACCCCGCCGAGACACACAGCTTCGTCGGACGACTTCTCCCTACTCGCCGGCCTACACTCCCAGCACGCCGCCGCCGTCGCCGATGATCTCTGATGCAGAGTCGTCCACCAGTTCCAGCAGCAGGAGGTGTTCTTCGCCCGCGACCAGGGTCAGCCGCCGCCGCTGCTTGCATACCAAGGCATACCTTGCATTCTTCAGTCCAACGACGCCCGTGGTGTAATCGACACAGCTGAATCCGACCATTGTAATCTTGTTCATTCATTATTAGTACAACGCAATGCCTGTCATGTCTGTCAAACAATTCTACAATACAAGGGAACAGTATGCCTCATGTTGCTGTAATATATGTTGTTGTTTTCTGATCCCTTCTGAATATCTCTGCCTCTGTTTCTTCTAACGTACTATCATTTTTCAGCCTTTTTTTTCCTTAAGGATATTGTTAACTCTAATAACGTGTGTAATAAGACCACTACAAGGAAAGTTTCAGTACATGTCAGGCTACTGAAATCTTTCATGCCGTGTCGTACAGATACGAAGCGCTGCCGGGCTTTACCTGATCTTTTGCCACGTTTGTTGGCTTCACGGGAATCTGACGCGACCCAGCTCGCAAGACAGGTTCTGAACTGGAGTATCTTACAAATGAATTCTCCGCAAAAATGAAAACACAAAAACATCTGAACCAATCACAAGATTAACTTCATTCACCGGATCGTTTTAATGCATCACCTTAATTATTCCTATCGTTTTCATCAAACTACGGTAGAATATACTAGTAAAATCTTATTATTTACGTTAGTATATGAGCATAAGCAATACATCAGAAACAGCGATAGGTGCCCTTGCTAGTGCTTCCTAGAGATAGGTGTAGTTCTAACAACATCTTCGCAGATCGATTCATATAAAATTCACTGTTTTTCTTCTTCTGAAGCAATATATATTAATTGAGCATCAGTTTTATGAGTATGGACACTATTTTTTTTTAATGAAAATGACACTAAAAACCCACTGAAGAGGTCAACAGCATCCAAGCACTCATTATTGATAGAGAGGTGTATCGACGCATTGTAGGCCTTTGTTGCACTCTGATCCTTTTCCGTTCATTGGATCTGGATTTGGTGTTTTGTTCAAGATCCTCGCTCGCCAGGTCGATTGCGGAACAAAGTCAGACTCCCATATGCAAATTCCTTGTTCTTGCTTATCCCTTCGTTGCGATTGATCCATCACGGCTACTGTATAGACATGTATACATATTACTGTATACAACTTCTCTAGAGCCTAGAAAAGCCAAAAGAAAAGGTGCACGGTAGTAGCAACCTACACTTTTCCTTTCTTTAAGCTTTAACTGAAAATCTTCCGTAGCACGACATGAAGTCTCGGTAGCAGATAAATGATGTCTTATTTTGTCCCCCATTTAATCAGTCATGTAACTTTAGCTTAGCTTGCTAAGCCCGCCATTATTATTAATGGAATTGAGGTGGAGATATGCTCCCTCCCCGTTGACAAGTAAATAAAAGGAAATTGCTAATTTTCAGCTAACTAAAAGTTTGGATAACTTTCAATCACCTCTTTGAATCATTGAATCTAGATCCAATAGTTTAGAATTATTATACAAATAATTCTATAAAAAAAATTAAAACACAAAGTAACAAATCTGGGATCCGCTTTCACTACGCTGGGTATGGTCCATCCCACAACCAAGTATCATAGCATCCTGGTCCGGATCGATGCCGTGAAACATCTTATTCCTGTGGTTCTACAGCCCCATTGACTGAAAGTTTTTAATCGACTAAAAGATAGGAAATATATATAAAAAAAAATCTTCCCTAACCGAACAACTACTATATGTTCTTAGCTAAGTGCTCTACCCTTTAGACTTTGTTTGATTCTAGCTCTTGTCATCACTTGATCAATTAATCTCACACTCGGCATTGTTTTAATCTTTTCCTATGTAGCCATTCCTAATTTTTTTTACTAGTAATTAGTTTCATGCTTTGCATTTCACTTAAACTATCCACAAATAAGATACAACTTGCTTTGTGCCATTGCAGCTGGGGAACAAAATGGCCTATTTAGTACAATTCTTCTTGCACCTGAGCAAACACCTATTTAGTACTGTTGGATGGTGAATAAGGAAAAAAATATAACTTTCAGTGGCAAATAAAGAATTTGCTCAACGAAGAGCAAAACGTATGTGAATAGAACAAATAGCTTGAGGACTGCATGCTTGTCTTCCTTTTTTTTTATCTTGACTTCATGCTTGCCTTCAAAAACTGAGTAGCAGGGTGAAAGCATTCCTTGCCATTAGAGCATCTCCAGTGGGAGTAGTTAAATTGGGCTCACAAATTTCATTTTACAAGCTCATTTGTAAAATTTGGAAGCCTAATTTTGCTCTCAACTCCAGTGGAGACTTGCAAATGGGCTCCTAAATAATATGGGGCCAGCTTGTCAGAAAAAAAAAACCAAATCCTTCGACTCCCTCCCTATCGGTGCCTTTGCCTTCCTCCCCGACAGTGCCATCGGCCTCCTCCCCACCGGCGCCCGCCCTGCCCGCACCGCCCGCCTGCCCACCGCTACGTTGCTCCGAGACCCCCGCCCGCGGCCTCTACTCAGTGCTCCGCCCGATTCTCCACCCACCGTGCCACCTCTCATGAATCCACGTGCGTCGATGGAGACGGAGACGGCTCGGGGCCGCACCGACGAGGCGCCTCGGCCCAAAGACATGGACACCAATCCGTCAGCGAAGAAGCGGCTAGCCGAGCCCCACCGTGACCACTTTGCGCCTCGCCGGCCTCATTCCGCCACCGGGCGTGCGAAAGAACCGGCACCCACACGTCTCCCGGCCCTACGCCCACGCCCTCCTCATCCTCATCAGCCACGTTCCCGACGTCGTAGCCTTTGCTCCGGCCCGCCGCTACCGCACCGCATGCCGCTAGATCTTGCCGCAGGAGAGGAAGAACTAGCTCGATCTAGGCGAGGGCAAGGGCCAAGAACGGGGTGGAGGACCAGGGCGGCGAGGGAGTGGCGGGGCGCCGGACCGGCGGAGTGCGACAGTGGCGGGGGAAGTGGCGGCGCACAAGGCTGGTGGCAGAGGAAGGGAGGCGTGCGGCGGAGAGAGGGAGGCGACCGCGCGAGAGAGGAAGAAGAGAGAGAAAAGGAGAAAAGAGAAAAAAAAAGAAAAAAAATAAGGAAAAAAGGTGAGACCCATGTTTGGAAGGGGCATAGGAGGGTTGCAAATATAGAAGGCTGGAGGGGAGATTTGAGAGGGCATGTAAAATAGGAGTGAATTTAAGAGTCCCACTGAAGTTGCTGTTTTAAACTAGGCTCCTAAATTATAGTATAGGAGCCTATTTTGCTACTCCCACTAGAGATGCTCTTACTCGTCTCTGAATCATGGTCCGCATACCTATAGGACGGGAGTCTTTCAAAGAGGCATCACATAGTGCATTACAGACCATCCAACCTAATCATGGTTTAATCTAATAACTTAAGTACCCATGGGTTTAGTAAGGCTAATCATAGAAGTTTAAAACAACAAAGAACGGAATGACATGCACTAGTATCATGGAGGTTCTTGCTTCCCTATTATTCCATCTAAAGGTGTTAGATTACAGAACTTAGACTACAACATATGCTCCTAGAATTAGGATATCAGAGAAAGCTTTGGCTAGGAATAAGCTAGATACAATATAATGATAGATTGAAGAAATCTACAAAATAAACATAAAAGATAAGCTATATTTCGTTATCTAAAAAAAAGATAAGCTATATTTACATATCATATCAAGCAAAATAAGAAACCGTTAGTTTCAGTAAATTACCACTGACCGAAGTTATAGAACAGAGGGGGGGGGGGTGCGGTGACGGTGATGTCAGACAGTGCGGCAGGATTTCTAAACAGGAGGTTCATCGTAAGATTTGCTTGACAAAAGAAGGCCGGGCCAGAAGCACTCGCGTAGCCGCGTCTCGAGCACGTTTGCAGCTTCGCCATGTGTGCGCGGATGACGGCACACACGTGTCAGCAGGAGGGTGATGTTACTGTTTTTATTACCAACTACAGTACTTTGCACACTGTACTAGTAGAAAGGAAAAGTAGGTATGGTTCTGTAGCTTTGAAGAGAGAGACAACGGTGCTGGGGCTACGCAGACTGATGTTGTTGACTGCGCATACTGCGTAGTGCGTACACGTAAAAAGACTCAGAAGATACACGGAAGCAAACGTTGATACGGTACAAAAGGATTTGGACGAGGACGACAACATAAACCACATGATTCGACACATAGGAAGCGGCACGGCCGGCCGGAGCATAGGATCCTCCAGAGCTTCCCCTGATGGCGTGGGGCCCTGGTTGCTACGGTGTGACGTCAGTTCAAAAAGCAAGGGAGGAGCGGAGGGATGGGTAGTGGAATAAACCGAGGAGCGGGTCCGACCGACAAAGCACAAAGAACCGTAGATGTACTATACCACACAATTGGAAGGCACAAGGTTTTCAGGTTTCAGCTGTTGTACTCTCTCTCTCTCTCTCTCTCTCTCTCTCTCTATTATATATCAGACACAATGAATCAGAACAGTACGGATTACTATTTCATCGAAAGAGATGGAGCACTGGCTACCAGCAACTGTGATTCTCTGGGTGTCTTTTGAGAGATGGAGAGAGAAACAGAGAGATCCACCACCAGCACATTGTTCATCGTCTGGCTCCGCAGCTAGTACATGCATGGAGAATTTTTTCTTTCAAATTTTCAAACTGCTCGTTACTCGAGGATCGGGTTCGTACGGTACTAGATATCGTTCTGACTGACTGTCGGCAAAAATCTTTGCGCCTCTCTGGCTACCCACCTCCTCCCACAAGTGTTTGAATTATATTAGTCCTGATAATTTCCAGTGCTTTCAACGTATTGTATATATAATGTGATGTACCCCCTCTTCCGGTCCCATACATCTAAATTGATTGCAGTACATCCAATGCTTGAATTATATATGGTTTTGTTTGGCAGAGGTCATCTTTTGTTGAGTCTAACCGATTTAACTTCATTGGATTATTATTAGTGACTCTAAATGTACGTATCCAACAATGAGGTGCGGTACATATGAAACCACACATCTCTGAGTATTGTTGCATATTTGTATATCGATGAATTTTCATGCATAAGAGAATTAATAGTGTAACAAAAAAATGATAACTACAAAAGCAACTTCAATAAATCAAGTAGATAAAGTATATAGGAAGAGGTCCAATAACAAGTTGCTCCCTTCAAAACCCCTACATCAGTTTTTTCGACATTTGATGAGCAAAATACCATAATTTAAAAGCTGCCTTTCATTTTGAAGCCACTTTTTGTGAATTGTTATGATCGATATATTTAAAAAAAACATTTCTCACAAAAAAGAAAGATATAATTAAAAAAGAACATGCTTTGTTCTTGATCAAGAAATCAGAGATATCTAATAGAAACTCCTAAATACAATTCGAAAATAAGTCACATCCCAAGTGATAAAGTCGTGTGGATCATATTAAACATTCATACGATGTCCCAAAGATATGATCAGTTACAATCTTTTATTTGAATTATTTATGGATACATTATTTTAAATATTTATGGATACATTATTTTAAATCAAAGTTGGTACAGTCATTTATATGTAGATATATATCATAAAACAAGGAGTGTATCTTATGTAAAATATCACCTAATTTAAGTAACTGCCATAAATTCCATAAAACACTTCTTTTTCGTGTTGAAGGAAAAGAATTCGACCAGAGACAGTTCAGCCTACATATATACCTAGAAATAAAATATGCAAACAAAACAACTTCACCTATATATGTAAAAGCCTGAATAATGTGCCAACAGAGAGTGATTATATGATACGGATACTCCAAATGCAGGTAGGAAAATGACCAAGACAACATGACATATCCTATCATCATACTGCCAGCCATAATCGAAAAGATGACGCTGAGGCCAAGAGAGAACAAAAATGGAAGGAAAAGAAAAGGACAACAGGGACGGCGTTGCACTTGGAAAATAGTCAGATGACAAGCGAAGCAATTATATATACGGATTTGAGAAGATTATGTTATGCACAATTAATTGATCAGATATATCGTACCGATGCCGACATGTGATGTGCAACTTTTGGTGTACGCTTACATCTTTTTCTGCTCACAAATACACACGGCAACAGAAGGAATTGTTATCAAGTCATTAAAGTATGCGTACTTGTTTGGGCACTGATCATTCTCTGTGAAGTCAAAACAAAAACTCTTAATTTTTCCATTGTGCAAGGACATCACAACTAATGTTTGTTTAAAACTCAACAATACTGAAAGTTCAACAACCACTGTTCAAATATTATGTGTGTGTGTGTGTGGACGCTTTTTTTTTCTCCCCTCCAAAGATAGTGCCATCCGAGACTGAATTGCGACTATATTTGTTATGAATGGCCGGGATCAAGGACGAAATGGAGGCGAGACTAATAAGGGAATATAATAATGGAGGCAGGAGTCACTAGAGGCTGCACTAAGGCACAATCATGATTAATTGTTAAGCAAGAATCCATAAAACTATAATTTCATATCAATGTGACCCTATGGCACTCAAATCAGCAAACAGTGAAAGCTATTAGCTAGGTAGAGCATGCGTCCAGAACACAAACAAACGGAGAAAGATAATCATCATATCGATCGCCGGGTTGGAAAAGAAAGTTGATCTCTTTGTCTCTTATTCCTGCAAATTAAATTTCCTTGATTGAAGTTAACTGACATGTTTCTCAATTATGTACTCCTGCTAACATGATCGCCTACAAAGCCCCTTAGACCTCTCTCGATCTTAATTATACCGACAAACAATAACAAAAATATTAATAAGCAACTAGTAGGAGTAAAAATTGAGGTGGAGGGATTAGAAATGGGGGTGGTGGTGATAGAATCAAATCAAAGGAGTAATAGATAGATGGATGATCTATCACGAACTCGGGGTGGATCCTTCTGGCTGATCTTGAGTTGCCTTGGTCGTCATCGTCGCCGCGGCGGCAGTGGCAGCACTTGTGGGAGTGGTAGGAGCGGAAGACGCTGGCTGCGCGGACGGGGACGGCTCATCTTCCTCCTCCTCCTCCTCCTCGCCGCCTCCCGACGTCCCTGCACCCGCCTCCGCCGTGACGACAGGCGGCGGCGCCACCACGGGCGGAGGAGCTGCAGCGGCGGCGCCGCGCTTGCGCTTCTTCTTCTCGTAGGGGATCCCGCGCGCCTTGGCCTGCGCCTCGCGCACCTCGCGGAGGTAGATGCGCACGGCGCGGGCCGCGAACGGGTTGGCCTCGGGCCTCCCGCCGGACTCCTCGTAGGCGGCGCGGAGCCTGCCGATGAGCGCGTCGAGGCTGCCCCATGCCTGGCGGAGCGGGCAGGCGCAGGGGGCCGGCGGGTTGGGCTGCCCGAAGTAGGCGCAGCCCTCGGCGTGGACCTTGGTCTTGCCGAACTGGTCCAGGTAGCGCAGGAACTCGATCACGTGCGCGCCGCTGCACCGAGCCAGCGTCAGCGGCGGCTTGTGGTTGCGCAGGTACTGCAGGAACGTGTTCCAGTCGCGCCGCTTCTGGGACTCGTAACGGCTCAGCCCAGCCGGCGGCGGCTGCTGCGCCAGCGGCTGAGGCTGATGAGCCGGGTGCGCTTCCTCCTTGCCGGCTCCGGCTCCGGCTCCCGCTGCTGGCTGTTGTTGCCTCTGTGTTCCTTCTTTCCGTGGCGACGATTCCTCCTCCCTAACGGCGGCCGGCGGGGACGAAGACGGCCCGGCCTCGGCTGGCGCGCTCGTTCCGCCGCCGCCACCTGGCGCGTCGGGCCCAGGCTCCATGGTCGGCGGCTGTCTTCGCCTTCTCTCTCTTTCTAGCTGTGGACTGTGGTTCTTTTCTTCTCGCTGGCGTAGGCTAGGTAGAGAGAGAGAGAGAGAGAGAATCACGAGGGGAGGTAGAAGAAGAAAAGGAATGAAGAAGCGGCTGGTTGGGAGTGTGGCATCCGTTGCGGCTTTTTGTCAGCTGGTTGCGGTAATAGCGTCTCCACTACACGCTGTCGAATGCTCTCTGCTGCGGCTTAATCATCACCGTCTCTTTAATTTACGGCTGCGATCACCTCATGTACCTAATACTACTATTTATTCCAGCGCTGATTAATAGTATTGTACTTATTATATGCCTGAAAATAAATTGTTTCTCTGCTACATAAACACCCGCGCTTTAGTCAGGTTTCCCTTTTTCCTTTTCTTTCCGCCTTCAGTTTTGAACCGGATTTTGGACGCATCGATCCGGCTGTCCATGAGTGATGTGGGGTGCTGGGTCAGTAGGGACGTCCTGAAGTGTAATATCAGCTTTTATATTTATTTCGTGGATGGTTTTGATTTTATTTTGAATTATTTTATTTATGACATCATAGAAATGTTTTATACTCATGTGATATTTTTATTGTGATATTAGAAATCAAATTTCTATTTTTAGTTTTTTATATGCTCCAGGGGAGAGAAGAACTCCACACCTGATTTTCATTGTATTAATGGTGATGACATCAACTAGGAAAAAGAAAATTTTACAACAGTCCTTTGTTATGGAAATGTGAGAGGAGAAAGAAGATTATATAGAGAAAAACAATAGTGCTAGTTGCCACATCATCAACGAGAGGTGGGATTGTCACAACTTGGCTTCTTTCTTACAAACGGACAACAGACACACGAGCGACGATGTCTTAGGTCGGAATACCATCTCGTTACGATGCTTCTAGAGCTGTCAAAAGCATAGTAGGGTGAGACAGTCTCGTGGTGGGTTGGTGTTCCAGGTCAATGATCGTGTGTACATCAGCACGGGAGGTGGCACTGCGATAGCTTGGATTCTTACTTACAAGCGGACAACAGAAAGACGAGTGACGGTGTCTCAGGTTGGAATACCGCCTCGTTACGGTGCTTCTTGAGCTATCAAAAGCATAGTAGGGTGAGACAGTCTCGTGGTGGGTTGGCGTTGTAGGTCAATGCTCATGTATAGCAAGATCTTGACATCATCATGCTGGAGGTGGCATTGCCGCAGCTTGGTTTCTTCCTTACAAGCGGACAACAGAAAGGCAAGTGACGGTGTCTCAGGTCAGAATACCGCCTCGTTACGGTGCTTCTAGAGCTGCCAAAAAGCATATTAGGGCGAGATAGTCTCATGATGGGTTGGCATTCTAGGTCAATGCTCGTGTGCAGCAGGATCTTGTGTGTACATGATATGTATGACATTCCACTTTCCTGTGTGCGCGAGCATGGCATGCATCAATAGCAGTAGGTATAGGAACTTGCGTTTGAGCATTCTGTCTAATTCTAAAAAAAATTGAGCACAAAATATATAGATAGGTACCTAGCTAATTTGCTATATCTTTTTTTTTACACAATAAAATCATTTTTGAACAATTTTATAAAGACAACCCCATGTGAATTGAAACCAGTCCCTAGTACTTGTAACATTAGAACCACTCTCATGCTACTTACGCCATTTTGGAGCCATATTTATAAGGTAGCTTTTAACCGTTAGTTTCCCACAGCTAATTTTAAATGATTAGAATAAAGTAATTTGGAAGGCAACAATTAATTCAACATCTTCATTATCCAAAAGAGTTATTTACATATGAAAAAATGTATAATTCATCTAGTGTTACCATATTAGATTGAAATAAGTTGTAAATTGAGCATAGCCCATGGGCCATCTGGAAATTAAGAAATAGAAAATGCTTTGAACACAAACTGATTCGATCTCCTACGGAGATTGTTTGTTATGCTTCGGTTTTTCTAAACTATTGGGCATGGCTTCAGAAGGGTGAAGACAAGGAGGCGCTGGAAGAAGGAGCAGTGAAGCTACGAAACAATGTCGTGGCAGTTCATCCAAGACATGAAACCGAAGACCAAACCAATGGGAGGGAGTTGATGCTGATCTAAGGAGAAAAGCCAACAAGAAGGAGTTCTGAGAACTATGGAGTGTCCTAGGAAACACTCTTCAAGGGTTGGCTGGCCACTAGGTGGTTGCAGTTGTAACAGATGTTTTTCTTTCTTGACAACTCTGGTTCTCGTTTTTGTTTTTTGCTTTTTTGTTTAGCAAACTTTGGCAAACAACTCGATGTGGTTTTGTTACTTGAGTAATGAAATTACAGGGCTTTGCCCTGCTTTGGGAAAAAATTGAGCATAGCCCAGCTGGTTAATTAGACTCCTTATGGTGAAACCAACTCACCTAGGTTTGAATCCGAAACTCAATTCTTTCAGTTGTAGGCGACGTCATTATCGATACCAAAATTCTTGTAAACCTTAAGAACCTACGTTGTGTGTGCATGCATGTGTTTGAAAGAAAATCAATATTATAGTATTATTTCCACAAGTACAATCTATCAATATAAAACTAAATTATATAGAAAAAGTGAGGACAAAATATTCTAAGTTCTCCCAAAAAAATATAGCTGCATACCACAAATTAATGTGGCTAAAACAGTGTTCTTTTTGTGAGGTGTTGCGCCTGGGTTAATTTTTCTTATTTTCTTATTATCTAGTCGACAAAGCATGATCGCCCACGTACGTGCCTGTGAGGTTTTATTTTTGTGAGGTGTTGCGCCTGGGTTAATTTTGTTTCCTGGAAAAGCACCTGGTGAATTGAGAAGTCCAGAACACATTACTTTCTCCCCAAATACAAAAGGGAGGAAACGATTCGTGTGAGAACTTCCGATCGAACGTTTTTTAATTGGATGACAACATGTATAAGAATAAACCTCATTATCCAAAAAAAAAGTATTAAGAATAGACCTGTCTGTCTGACATTACTTCTCGCTCCCAGCTGGTCTTTGACGATGTAGCTAGCACCCCGTATTTGTCGAAAGCAGTATATATGAGCCTACTTTTCATACGAGCCTAATAAAACATAGTAACTCTACCAAAACTATCCTCTTAAAATAAAGGCTTAATTGAAAAAACCACCCATAAGCTACATAGAGTTTGAGATTCCTAGCGATAAGTCATTTAGTTGCAAATCCCCACCCACCCAATAAGTTTTGTTGCAAAAATCACTCTAATGTGCACATGCTTAATTAATTTAACATGTTTTTGTTTATTTATAATAGCTAATAATGTTTTATGAAACATATAAAATTATAAAAATGTAATCTTCATATTTTTCCTATAGAGAATATGCAACAAAAATGTCAATTAAAGTTCAAACGGTGTTCTATAAAATTTAAAATTTGGATACATTTTTACGAAAATAAGAGAAATTAAACTCACAAAAAATCTTTAACAATGTTAAACTTATTTACTTTAATTATTTTTAAATTTATGTCAATAAATATATATATATAATTAATTAAACATGTGTCAACTGGGCTGGTTTTTGCAACAAAACTCATTAGGTGGGTGGGGATGTGCAATAAAAAGGTTTATGGGTGGGAATCTCAAACTCTAAGTAGCTTATGGGATGGTTTATGCAATTAAGCCTAAAATAAATGACCACGTCATATAGTTCCTTCTTTTCATTAAAATAGGTATAGAAGAGAGAGTAATAAAAGATGTCACAATATGTTTCTTTTAAATGTTGTGAACCAAACGACAAGATAAGTACTTTCGTGCGGTTCAAGTGCACAAATTACAAGTTTGAAAGTTGATTATATATGCCCCTATGTTTCTTTAATTTAAAAATTTCAGTGCAATTGATATAATGTAATATATATCATGATTATTAAATGAATGATTATATACACTTATTCCTTATTATATACTCTCTAATCATGATTCTACTATACATCCTTCTTTACATTAACTATGAATAACTCATTTCAGAACTAATACGAGAATAGTCTAATTATAGCTATTCATTTTTTTTTCTTCTCTCGTGTTTCTTTTTTATTTTCAGTGACGAGCTCTTGTCTTCAATATATATAGCTTCCATTATTGGTCATATATGGACAGCAGGAAAATTAAACCCAACTTTGATTAACCCCACACTACATGCATGTATTAAATTATGTTGTTGCTTAGCTACTGTACTCTACTTGTATAGCTTTCCCCACACGAAACAGACTCATATAAAAAAATTAGAAATGGTTGAGGGCCAATGCATAAAAAACAAAGTCAGTTATAGTTGGTGCATGTACTGTGCTCACACTGATGGAACCGCAGATGGTACAAACCCTAATCATGATCATCACACACACTAAGCCCAAATTTGAATTATTAAGATATGGTTACTTTAGATTGTAGTGCTTGATAATAAGGCAACTCATATTCTCTTTCAATATCTTTTCTTTTTGCAATTAGGCACTATGCTCTGACAGGGCATCGTCTTATGATCTATTAGCATGACGAGCCGCAACGCAGTAAGTATACGTTCAAAAAGATAATGTACGTTTTTTGTTTACTCTTTAGAGGGACCATAGTGAATGATTGATCCACCACTAATAAAGATTTGCTTGCTTAAACGTAGCCTAACGACTGCAACGTCGTACGGATCCATGCATCACCTGGTTTATTTATTTTGGAGCGTAAGCAGGGCTTTGAGAAACCGACATGTAGGGCCATGCTGACAGTTTTTTTCTCCTTCGGCAGTTAAACTTCCATTCAAAATGATGCGATTGCCCTGTTTTAGATGAGTTAGTACTCTCTCTCTCTCTCTCTCTCTCACACACACACACACACACAAATGACACACATGAAACTAGACTGAAAGAATCCAAGGCTATTTACTCATCATTAGACCTTACTCGGAACCAGTAGAGGCCTTAATCTTTCTCCTCATTGCCTTCTAGCTGAAATCAAATCAAGTAGAGAAAACTTTTCTATATATATGCTCATTGCTCAATTTTGAGCGACGTGCAGTAGGGGGCTTACGTATACATCAGCAATCTTTGTTCACAAATGTTATATTTGGTGCATATATATTCCTTGTGTTTTTATGGCTATAGAAACGATATAGCTAGCCAGGTTATTAAGGTGCACAGATCTTAGAGCATCTTCAAAAGCTCCTCCAAAAATTTATCCCAAAAGAGTGTTTTTGGGAGTAGCCCAAAAATTATTAGAGAGAAGTTTTCTTGTCTCCTCTAACAGTTCTCCCTAAAAATAGATCAGTGAAACTTTTGATTGGGCCATGTCAGCATCTGGGACCACAACAATATTAATTTTCTTTTAAATACAAGTATTAGGGTCCCTAATTTTCCTCTCATTTCTAGCTACAAATGAGGAGAATTTAGGGAGAGAATAAATCTGTGACTTGTTTAGTAGAGTTGTTGGAGATGGTTTTTTAGACTAAACCCCATTAATTTGATTTAGAGAGAGTTTTTAGGGATCTTTTGAAGATGCTCTGAAGTTATATTTATTAAATACATATAAAAGAGCTACAGATTGCAGTATATTTCAGACATATAGCTCTCCCGAAAGCTTTTGTTTCTGATAAAGATCTGATAAGTTGTATTTGATCTTTTAGTGCAGTAATTTATTTTCCTGCATTATAATGTTTATACCTAATATAGAAAGAAGTCAACACCGGGGAATCCTACCTCCCGTGGAGTACAGAAATATATTGATTACAAAACAACTTTTGTTGCTCCTATTGAAATAGGGCACATCTTGATACTAAACAATAGGCATGTTCGGTAAGGTATAAAAAGTTTTTAACTGCTGCCTACGAATCTCCATATTCCGAGTACAGAAATATATTGATTACAGAACAATTTTTGTTGCTCCTTGGAATAGGGCACATCTTGATATTAAACAATAGGCATGTTCGGTAAGGTATAAAAAGTTTTTAACTGTTGCCTACGAATCTCCATATTCCGTTGTTTACAACTTTCATTGACATAGCTGGGCTCTATATATGAGTATTACGGGGATCAGTTTGGCAAGCAAACATTTTTTTGAAATGAAACTTTTGTACGGTCTTAATCCATCACAAAAATCTGTAAGGTTCACCACACCATGATAGGTTGCAGATGACAAAAGTGTTTTGTTATTATTTTAGTCAAGGGTTTAATTTTCTCTCTTCCTGTGCTACCTGCCTTGAGTCTCTATACTTCTACAGTGCAAATGTATAAGCTTACCGGGAAAAAAGCTTAGCAGTTGTGTATTTTTCAAAAAAAACTTAGCAGTTGTATATTTTCTCAAAATATGCTCATTATTATATAAGTATAAAAATGGGTAACAGATAGTTATTAATTTGATAGGTGATGAAACATGAAACTTCACTTGTGATCAGAGGTTAAAAAATCGTTGAAAATCGGTCAGTTTTCATAGTTTTCGGTGAAACCGGTCTGGTTCATTTCACCAGAGATGACCGGTTTATTGCAAAAACCGAGCTTGGGTACTGCAGCAAAAATGGTTTTAAATCGGTTTTTCTGGTTTATCGACCATTTTTTGTGACAGAAAAAACCGGCACTGTAGTGATTTTTCAATCCCTGCTTGCAATGCATATTTTTATGTAACAAAATTTCATACAATTATTAGTACAAATAGAAACAAAGAAAGAATATATATGAAATTATACCTTGTTTCTACATTTTTCCAAATACAAAATGCAACATAAGTAGACTAAACTAGTTCAGATTCCACCATTTTTAGTAAGCTTTATCCCTTTATGTGGTCATGTTTTTGCTAATGATAATTCTCCAAACAATAACCCAATAAAAGAGGTCTTTCCAGGCTGAGTATATAGAATCGTTACTGAAATGAATGTATGTGTGTTTTCCTCGAATTGGCATACTAGCTTCGCTTTATGGTTTCCCTCTGTTTTCCAATAAAAATAAAGATATTGACACAGCTGTAGATCTTGCCTTGGAGATATCATAAAAATTCATAGTGACTGCAACCACCTTTACAGAATATATTGATCATCTTTTTTTATGACATAACTAGCTATACTATATATCCTCTGAATTTTCAAAGTTGTCAACATGACCTGTTACAATTCAAAAATTATTCCAACCAAGGCATATTTACAAGACAAAGGGGCTTACACCAGAAAAGGGTCTGATTAAAAATGCATGAATACACGGATTCTTCTTGCATTTTAAACACATCAATTTCGCTCAAGATATATTCACAATTTTATTTCTGAGATAAAACTTTTGGAGATATAGTTAGTAATTCACTGTCCACATTTTCTTTTTCATCTTCACTAGAAAAAGGAGCATTTCAAAATTGAATGAAATCAGTATATATAAAAAGTGAACTTACATATGCCAATTCAATTTTAGCAGTTTGAATCCTCCCCCAACGGACCCACATTTCTTTCACGTCATAATCAGATCTTCTGACCCATTCCAGTAAAGTGTAAAAGATTTTCACATTGGTTTTAGATCCCATGAACATATCGAATAATGTTCACACAAGATCTGAACTATCTTTCTAAAACAACGTAGTTTGATACTTCTTTTTTCCCTGAGATGACATGATTAGTTGTTCCCTTCTTTGAATTCCAGAGTTGTTAATCTGAACTATCTGTACCATTCAATTGTTAATTTTTTTTTATGGGGTTCGCATATTTCACAGGGTGGTGTGAATGCAATGAGCCCCAAAAAAGGCGATATCAAAAGTGTAATGACTCACGACTCTAGTTTGCTAAATGAATATATCACACATCATTTTTTGCCCTAGATATATTTCAAGAATAAAGTTTTAGAGATTTGGTTAGTGGTACATCACAATCCACCCCCTAGCTTATTGATCTACTAGACTACTACACCGGTATATATAGAAGCCTCTAAAGGATAACAGTGACATACTGCCACTCCCAGAAAACATTTTTGACTCCTTTTTACCAACACTTTTGAATTTCTTTCTGGCTTGATCGTTCAAGTGTGACTGCCCTACCATGCACCAACGGATCGATTCCTTTCAATCATTATTCAGGGACAGGCAAAGGTAGCGATGCAGGTGGAGAAAAAAGAAAAGCAATTCCCCCATTGAGTTAGGTCATTCTAGGGTGCACCCTCCCCAAGTTTTATATTGCCAACTTGGTACTATTTAAAGTGGCAACATGTCCAACTCTAAAGAAAAAACTAAAAAGATTTTCAATTGTTTACTCACAGTTGCGGATAACGACGTGGTGGCTATTTTTCCATAAAATACTACATAATCGCCCCGTTAGATGGTGTGGCGAATCTAGTTCAGTGATTTATTAGTATAATTAACTTGCCGTGAGTTTGTGATCTACCTTCCAATTCCAACTGGAATAATTTGTTGGCTCTGTCCTGCACTTTCTTTGTTCTATACTTTGTAGCTAAATTAGTGTTTTGGTATAAGTTAACGATGCCACGCCATGTGTATCGTCTCACAGCCTGTTTAAGATGTTTCTAAATGAGTTGTGGGTACAGTTATAATATAAATGAAAAGACAATTAATTTCGTACTCCCTCCCTCCAATAATAATATAAACATGTTTGAGTTTAGTCAAAACCCAATCTTTTAAACCTCGATTGATAATATCTCCGATAGTTCATTATTTCAATTATAAATATATATTTATTATGGTAACTGCTTTTATTATGAATATGATAATATCATTTACACTTGATCAAACATCATAATTTTTTTGGCTGTTGCGGTCAAAGTGGAAATTGTTTCACTTTGACTTACCTAGAAATATTTATATTGTTGGACAGAGAGTAAGTTGATTCTAGAAGAATAGTGTAGTTATTAACTCTAGGACAATAGCGTGGTAAATAGAAGAGAAAAAAAAGAACAATTCATTAAATCAATACATTGACGCAATTTGTCCACAAGCAATTGACGAAATCCCAGACTTGTGAGGTGTAGTGCTCAAATTAAGTAGCAAAATTGACCTGAGACAAATGAATCGTTCCTTTTTCTGTTTGCTAATCCATGGAGCCCATTTGGTAGTGTACTAAATATATTTATTATTTCTCCTATGATTAGTCATTTTTAAACCACGCAAATATATTTTGTTTCCTCCAGGATATATACGAAACAGCAAGAGAATCTCTCTAGGGGTCAAAACATGACTTATTGAGTTCCATGCAACTGTCATGAATATTTACAGTCTAATCAGATAATACTTCGCTTTCAACACCATTATCAAATCATATAAATGTATGAGATTGGATCAAGTTTAATCTATTATATACGTAGTGGTTGGAACTACATTCTGGTGATGTCCAGCTACATAGCTTCATAAGTAGAACCCTAATGCAACAACCTATTGAGAGTAATTAAGCCCTAAAACAGTACCCAAATAATAGTATGTTGGTCTGCTACTGAAAACATAATTTCATCATATAAAATGAGAAATTCTTTCACACATGAGTGGTTGCATGATAGATCATATATCACAATGCAAGTATACTTTCGTAAGTTTCTGCACTTAAGATATGCCTGCATCCTAATAAAAAAATTCCACTTCAATTAGAGTGCAGAAAAGCAGCGAGAAGATTAACTTGATAGCAAGCTAGCAAGCCTAATTAAGAAATAGTTCTCCAGTTTCTCAAACCATATGTTGCATTTTTTTGTCGTTCTTTAAGGCTAATATTCCTGAGCGATCGACACCTAATAATCTTTACGTGTGTGTTTCCAGTTCGACGAGTTCGTTATGATGCATTGACGCATATTGGTCAAATATATGCAGACACAGTAGCTTGTCACGCAGCTAATAATAAGAGATCGCCATCGTCTGAACAACATATAATCAGTGGCGGATCATTCCAATAAGTAAAACTATTATATCTAAGTAGAACAACACCAAGTACTTTTCAGCAAAGAGATAACTAATGTCAAAAAAACATACTGTATACACAGTTGATTGTACCTGGCCGTTTTGCTACGCTGTCTAATGTAGGTCCAATATGCACAGTAGGCAGCCATCACCTCATGGAGAGATAGCCCTGAACCAGACGCAATGCAAACCTGAATGCTGCTACCGATTAGGCCTAAAACAATAGTGCACTCACGTACAATCTTGACGTTACAACGCCGATGTAACGCCTGCTAATCATTTATTCTCCAATGGTGACACCAAGCTGACGCAAAAGGAGGCCTTCATCTGCCCCGTGGGAACTAGAGAAATTACAAAACTAAACCTCATTTCACTATTAGGATATGCCGGCTGAAACCCTAAGCTACTAGTTCACCCAAAAGATATCATTATTCTTACAAAAAAAGCTAAAAGAAAATGACAGATACTACTATTGGCGCGTCCATAGTAATGGGTTAATTAGAAGAGTTAAATTTTTTTTCCTCCAGAAGAATATTAAACTCGCTTTTGCAAAAAAAAAAAAAAAAACTAACGGATGTACTCGCGGTTGACTACCTCGATCCATCTCGCAGGAGTTCATCCATATATGTTCATACAACAATATATCTCTCTCAGAAATGGGTTGCAAGTGCGACAAGATTGCGATTTCGCTTCGCTTTTTTTCTTTTTGTTTGGTTTCCTTTTTGTTCTCTTGTTCATACGGCAGCGCCATAGGGCAGACGAGCTATTGAGAGGAAGAGCAGGAGGATGCTTGCACGCAACAGCGCTAAGAGATTACGTTCTGATCCTGGCGCCGTGATTGGCCGCGCGATCTCTTAATCGAATCGGTGGCGCACCGTGATTGGAAACCCCACCACTAATTAAAGGTGCTTAATCAGCTACCGGCCACTACTGCTAGGCCGTCATGACGCGACCGGCCGGAGAGATGCTTTTCTGCCCCGGCACGGGCATCGTGCTGATCGTCATCATGTCTGGTATTAGTAGCTAGAGCCTCCCTGATTATTCCCTCCTTCACTCACACTAATACATTCCTGCTTAGAGACGAAAAGGCTGTTGTGTTCTTCCGCTTTCGTGCCGCGCAAAAGGTCTTTCCATGTGTCGGGAAACTGCTTAATTTGCTTGGTGTGAAATGGCACGTGAGGTGATGACTGTCGAGTGAGGTTCCTTTTGAAAAAAAGAATGGGTCCTATCCCTCACACGAGAGAAATGAAACATCCTATTTAGTACTATTACCCTTTTTTGAACAGTTTCCTATAGAACTCATGCTGTTCTGACTTGGTGACGATGGTATGCATTGTTTTGGAGTTCTAAATAATGGCACATTATTCCACCAGCAGCAGCACCTGACAGGGGTTTCCATGATCCATGGCAATCGATGGAAGAGCCACGATATATTCTCATCACTTGATATATAACCTTGCAAGCTACGCACGCAGCCGCACTTGCACTGCGCACTTGATTCCCTTTGCCGCAGCACAGAACTCGATCTGCCCCGTGACCGGGAGCAGTTCAGCTTCTGACGACGCATTCTTTAACTCACGAGGGTTTGATCTCCTTTGACTCCTGGCTCTATGGCTATTCTCGTCAGTCACCAGTCAACGTCTATGTCTGCTTTTCTGGTCGTGTTCTAGGAGCGAGTGCAAATGGGATCGTTACGATTCATGGTCCTAACTGTATATTATTAGGATCCAAATCATGTCCCTGTGCAAGTGCAATACACAATAGCGCAATTCACATGATTGCCACGGTGCAGAGCCTGTGTCTTTCCACGCGATTGCGAAGTGACTGCGCGTGTTCTGAATTCCGTGGACCGTCAAATGGAAAAATGATCCTGACCATGACCTCAAAAGTGGCTAGTGCTAGTTGCCCATCTTAATGTGCGTCTAATTTTAAAGTGTTGAAGAAATAACGTGAAACATAGTCATCAAGAAAATTCTTCAAGGACACTTTGAAAAAGGGATATAATAGATGGTCAGAAGTCTTGTCCACTTTACTGTTTTTTTTTTTTTTGAACCAGTCCGCTTTACTGGTTACTCAACTTTCAGATGTTTTTATTCCGCAATTGAATTTCCCAGAGTGTAGAGCGATGGTTCACGGGTCTCAAACTGTTTGTGCAAGTTGACAGAATAAAATGAAAATGAAGCCCCAGAGAGAGACAGAGAGAGAGACTGATGCTTGACAAGTTGGCAGTTGTCGTCACACCCTTCGACCACGTCTAACGCCACACCTTTTTTTTTAGGGAACTAGCGCCACACTTATTAGTTCGTTCAAACCCAAATCTATTGAGGATATAGCAGATACACGCAGCGTATATGGACTATGGAAACAAATTATATTGCACATGACATTGCACGGTGGTTATCAGTTTATCACAAACTGATTAATCTTTTTTTTTTTGAGAAAGAAACTGACCTTTAATCTGAGATTTGGACAGCCAGCAAATCGAGTCACATGAGCAATCAAAATTTAGTCATTCGAATAACTAGCACTTTTCTTTTCAGAACACTGGCCCTTTCGTAAAGTAGGCCCATGTATAGGAATGTCCAGTAGGCAGGTACCA
Organism: Eleusine indica; assembly: GCA_030378355.1. NCBI lineage: Eukaryota > Viridiplantae > Streptophyta > Magnoliopsida > Poales > Poaceae > Eleusine > Eleusine indica. Next base: position 58,440,242 of record CM059494.1, read on the forward strand.
TCTTAGAAGGGCCTGCTTTCGTTTCTTCGCACTGACAGAATGCTTAGACCACTTTTCGGCTCGGCCCAGCTGTATTGCTTCGGTTTCCATGTCCATTTCACATCTTTACTTTTTGGGTAAATTCCTTCAGTACCATTAAAAACTTCTCTTATTTCTTAAACACTATCGTAAAATTTTTAATCATGTCAATATCAGTATTATTAAACTTTTTTCTTGTCAATGTTATTACCATTTATTTTACAACAATAAAAGCTTAACAGAGTAACAAAAAGACTTTTTTGCCCCTCATCTTTAACCTTGAGCTACGGACTTCTCAGCTCGCCTCCAACGCTCTGCTCGTCGTCTGCCCCCTCTCCTTCCACTGGTTCATGTCCTTGCCCCGCCTCACACCGGATCTGCCTCGCCCGGGCTCTTGCACCGTTGGATCTAGCTCTCTCGAACATCATCTTGCTCGGGTGGTGGCGGAGGAGAGGTGTCATGGGAAGGCGGCACCGCCGTGCGCTAGGGGATGAAGAGGCACTGTGGGAGAGGATACATGCCGTCTTGCTCAGGTGGTGATGGAGGAGAGGCGCTGGAGGAGGGCAGCGCCACCGTGCACCATGGGAGGGAGAGGCATCGGAGGAGGGTGGCACCACCGTGTGTCAGGGGAGGAAGAGGTGCCAGGGGGACACGAGACGCGCCGTCTTGTTCTGATGGTGGCAGGGGAGAGGCATTGGGTCAGTGAGAGAAGAGGCTGAGAGAGAGAGAGAGAGAGAGAGAGAGAGAGAGAGAGATTTCTTGCGGCAAAATGAGCATGTCGGGCATCGGAGACGGGAGAGGTTTCATGCCATGCGCGATATGCGGCGGCTCAAGGTTGAAGGCGAGGGGCAAAAGGATCTTTTTGTTGCTCTGTTAAGTTTTTTGTTGTTGTAAAATAATCGGTAATGGCATTGCCGGAAAAAAAAGTTTAAGAAGATAGGCATTGACAGGATTGAAGTTTTTACGGTGGCGTTGAAGAGATCGGAGAAACTTTCAATGATACTGAAGTAATTATCCCTTATTTTTTCATCTTTCATAAAACGACAAACAACCGTCTGATTCCTCGTTAATCACTGCGGAGCAAGAAGCGGTACCAGTTGCAGAGTCGATATTTGATAAAACAGTAATGTCATATGTAAATTATAAGGTCTATATGCACTGCAATATGCATATAGCACTCATGGTTTTTAATTTTGACAGCTATGACATATGCATACGTGGAATTTGATGATAACATAATTCAATTACTATGGACATAAAATTACTCATAAAAAAATAAGACTCACCCAATTTACTAATGGTTGAACTATACAAACAAGACTTTCATTAATACCCAGACGCTCGAGATCTTGCACCATCCAACATCAGCGTGTGTCTTCCTTTTAAACAACCCAATTAATTGTCTTTACTTATCATCTCATCCTTCTCTCGCTCACTATATATATTCAACTATAATTTGTGAATGCCAGTGGCCGGGTGTTGAAGCGCTGTAGTGGCAACCCACCCATCTAGAGATGGCAACGGGTGAAAACCCGTCGGATTTTGCCTCCTCAGACCCGCACCCACGACAAAGAAATTTCCCCGTTTCAAAACCCAGACCCACTCACGGATACAGTTTCTCCTCCATACACGGACCCGCATGGGTAATATATACCCGACGGGTGCCTAGACCCGGCAAGGCGCAGCAGTCGATTTGGCTAGCGGCAGATGCTAGTTGGGCTACCGGGTAGGGGATGCGGCTTCTCTCCTCCCACCGTGTACTCCCATGCGTACTCCCGAATACGTAGCATGTTTTGATTGGACTCTGTTTTCTGTTGGGCCCAATACAAAGGCAGCGTCGTCTCCACCTAACGTCCGTTTATGACGTTTCCTCTGTCTTCTTCCTCTAGTAAAAGAAACGGGCTGTGCTTTAATCTCTCTCACCGAAACAAGAGCAAACAAAACGAAAAAAAGTCAAAACTCACAAACTCGTGAGGCTCCTCTCCATCGAACCAAGGTTAACAAAACCACGGTTAACCGGCTGATAACCCGGTTAACCGAAAAACCGGTCCGGACCGGTTATCCCGATCGGCCGGTTAACCGCCGATTTTGATTTAAATATTTTTAAAATTTTAAAAAATTTATATATATTGAAACCGGGGAAACCGAGCGGTTAACCGGAAAAACCGATCGGTTAACTGGTGTAACCGGTCGGTTAACCACCAAATATGAATTTAAAAATTTATTTTTGAAATTCTATGATAAAAACCGATGTAACCGATCGGTAAAACCGCCAAAACCGATCGGTTAACCGGTAAAACCGGCCGGTTAACTGGACAATAACCGCGTGAGTCAAAAAACAAATTTTGTCCGGCTAACCAGCCGGTTTTACCGATTAACCGTTGAACCAACCCCGACCGGTCATACCGGTTCGGTCAGTTATGTTAACCATGATCTGAACTACAAAGTTCAGAGCCTCAAATCTGTGAGCAATTTTACCAATTGGGAACTTCGATCCAACAGCCAGAACTGTAATTTGGGTGGGAATATGCTTCATTTGAGGGTCAGGGCCGGCCTGGAGGGGGGCAAGGGGGCGGTCGCCCTGGGCCTCCAAAATCTTGAGACCCCGACCAATAGCATATGTATATACATGTACAAACAAATTTGACCCATATGTTAAGTTCAAGCAGAGCAGCCATTAGGACTAGGTTTGAGTTTGATTGATTTCTTGCATAATTGATTTAAAATTTATGATCAAACAAGAAGGTTAGTTGACTAATTGTTTTTATAATTTTTTATTCAGGTCATGTCAACTAGAAAATATCCATCTAGACATGAGAAAAGGAGAAAGAAGAAAAAAGAAGAAGAGTTTTTAAAATCTCAGAAAGGAGCCATGGACAAATAATGTCAACTAGAAAATATCTCAATATTTCTATTGCATATCGAATCTTATTTACTGTGTTCGTGACTGTGGCATAGCTGAAAGAAACTTTTCAAAGTTGAAATAAAGAACTATTAAAGATCTATAATGTCTCAAGAAAGATTGAATGATTTGATCATTTTATACATGAAAAAGAAATTGTTGGACGAGGTTGATAGTGACACTATCATTAGTGACTTTGCCGCTAAAAATATTCGTAGAAACACTACAGATAATATACAACAATTTCTATATACATTTGACTTTGTTTGATTAGTAATAATACTTTTATTACATTGACAAAATTTAAATGTATATATAAAGGACCTCGGCTTTTAGCTTCGCCCCGGACCCCAAAATACACAGGATCGGCCCTGTTGATGGTGCTGCCAACATTTGGCGGTGACATGCCAGAAATTTCAATCGATAAAATTTTACAGGTTAGATGTAGCCGCATCTTATCGGTGTCGTCAAGAGGCCAACATGGGCAGCACCCATCATCGAGCTGAGACGTGGCGTTCTTACGTCTCTATGCGGATGCACGAGGAGCCGGTGGTGGTGGATTAGCGGTCAGCGCTAATTGGTTCTGTATTTGTATCAAGAGTTAACGACGTTAGGATGCTCCATCGTGCTGGCCCATCGTAGCAACGAGACCAATCATAAAATGCCACATATTCAGGAGTATGCATGGGAGTACACAGTAGGAGGAGAGAAGCCATATCCCCGGGTAGGCATCATAGCATGTAGCAAATCGTTGACTAGAACCTACGATGCACTACGGTACAGCTCAAATGACTACAGTGGGCTAGGCTAAATAATCGCTATTGGGCTAAGCTGAATTGTATTGGACCAGATCAAATACATACCGTGGGCCAATTTATTTGGGTTTTCAATATCCATGGGTTAACAGGGATGGGTCAAATAATAATTTACCCGCATCCGCTTCATTCGATGGGTGATGTTTTTTCCGTTAACAGACTTATGGGTAGAAAAAATTATCCAAACCCACTCTCTAATGGAGTAATTACCTGTCGGGTATCGGGTTTTGAGGCCCCATTGCCATCTCTACACCCATCCGTGTTCGAGCGCTAGTGCGGGCGCGGTTGTCTCGTGGAGGGGATTTAGACCGCTGTTGTTGCCTCTAGGCTATGTGCGGTGTGTGTGTGTGTCTGTGATTTTTCTTCTACGTAGTTAGGTCAATCTCAGTGGTAGTTTCATTTGGGTTTCATTCTCATTAAATGATATGCCACATAGGCAAAGCTGATGACGTGGCATGAGTTTTATGAGGAGAGAGGAGAAATGAGTTTTATAGGGATGAAACTGCATGTACACGGTTACCAAAATCTTGAAACTGAAATGAAACTCCATTGAGAGTGTTTGAGTTTCATCTCTACATATTTATCAACTTTTATTGGTTATTTGGATAAAACATTTAAATGATACACTAACATATAAAACCGTGAAATAAAACTTTACATTGAGAGATCTAATTTTATTTGTTATTTTAAAAATTACACAATAATATGGTACTTTTGAAAACAACAAAATGAAATCATGGACTGAGAATGGTCTTAGTATTCTGAGGTAGCTGTCCCGTGTAGTTCAAAAAAGAGACATGTCCTAATATCCTAATAGCCAAACCTTTTTGAATAGCCAAACATATTTAGCAATAAACGAGAAACCATCTAGAGAATCAAGACAGGACGACCTCCATCCACTCATGTAAGTTGTAGTTTTTCTTTTAAACGGTCTTCCACGGTGGGGCAGTGAAGCTTCAAAATTTCTAGACCCTACACAAGTAAAATTGGAATAATATAAGGTCCAAATCGTACAACGTTGAACACGGAAGCCTATGTCCAAACATTGGCCCACCTAAAAAATATTCTTTCTTTCCTTAGCAATCGGTTAGCTCTCATGAGTCTCAGCTAGTGTTGCCACAGTGATAAAATTGTCTTTCATTTAGTGCGAATCAGAGCAAGTTGTTGATCCGCTCCTCCCTTTTTGGGCTTCGCATGTGTTTGAAAACCTGAGCACACACGGGTAGGAGGTAGGAGCGGTGCTCCAAACTTTAAAATGGCTTTGAGGCATCAGATCTATGGTACCATTGTGACTTTGTTCAATGGGCCGACTTAACAATATTGTTTCCTAGGCATTGCCTTTGGTAAATATAAGTTTATGAGAAAATCAAGAATTCGGATTTGAAATTTGTCAGATTAGAAGGCTAGTATACTTTAGATTTGGAGATAATATATGTCTGATATCTTTTTTTTTCTCAAGGAAGATCATGTTGTTTTTCATATTTTTCTGATGAGTTTATTATTATTTAATGATAATCTTTAATGATCATGTTAATGATAATATTTATTTGCTAATGCTTGTTTAGGCAGAGTTTTAGTATTCATGTGCAAATGTCTTCTTTTGTAGAGATTTTTTTGGTAAACTGCTCTTGTAATATTTAGGTCCTGTTTGGATCCCTCCAGTTTTTAAGAAACTAGTTTTTAGAAACTGGAGAGTCTCAAAACAGGCTAGTTTTTATGTCAGATTCTATAAACTAGATTATGAGTTTCTAATAAATCAATAATCTAACTCAACCCAGCTAATGTTAGTTTTTGCCTTATTTCAATATATTAACTACTCAAAAGCTAGTTTATAGATTATAAAAACTAGGATACAAACATCCTCACCCAATTTTTATTTAGATATCAGTTTTTAGAAACTAGAGATAAAAATCAACTTTTAAAAAAAATATTGTGAATCCAAACAAAGCCTTAGTTAAATATGGTGGTGCTGTATTTTAAGTGCGTAACTTATTATTAATTAAGCTTCATACTTTCGATATAGGTTCATAATACCGTGAATATTGTTGCGACGCTTGAGCAATTGTTGATGCGTAGTCTTCCTCCAAATGAGGACTTGAGGAGGGAAGGGATCGAAGAAAAAGAGCGAGAAACGGATCAAAGGAACTGTTAACACGCATTGCCATGACACCACAAGATTTAGCGACGGTTAACGCATGGCTAAAATTAGCAAGCCGGTGTCGCGGGCCGCCAGCTAACAAGCTCCCAAAGCCACCGCGCGCGCGCGCACCGCACGACGGGCTCACGACGCCCCATCGATCTCCCAGACCAATTAATCCAATCCAATCCGATTCGCCGGCGATGTGGTCCCCGTGGGTCCGCCGGAGCAAGGGCTCCGCCCGGCTAACGCAGTCGCCGTCCTTCTCCCTGTCCGCCCCGTCGTCGACCAACGGTGGCAAGGACCACCCCGGCATCGGCGCGGTCCTCGAGGACGACGCCGCACCTGGCGCCGCCGCCGCCGCCGCCCCGAGCGTCCTCCACCGCACGCGGTCGGCGTCGAAGCTCCGGTCGTGCAAGTCCTTCGCCGTCGCGGAGGCGGCCGCGGCGGCGTCGGTGGCCGGCGACCGGCGCGTGGTGCTCTACTTCACCTCCCTCCGCGCGGTGCGTGCCACCTTCGAGGGCTGCCGCGCCGTGCGCACCATCCTGCGCGGGCTGCGCGTCGCCGTCGACGAGCGCGACGTGTCCATGGACGCCGCGTACCTCGCCGAGCTGCGCGCGCTGACGCGGCTGGACCGCCCGCCGCTGCCGCTGCTGTTCGTGGGCGGCAGGCTCGTGGGCGACGCCGACGAGGTGCGGCTCCTCCACGAGAGCGGCGAGCTGCACAGGCGCGTGCTCGCGGGCGCCGCGCCGGCGCCGCCCGCGGCGTGCGCGTCGTGCGGCGGGTCCAGGTTCGCGCCCTGCGGCGAGTGCGGGGGTAGCCACCGGAGGTTCAGCGACAAGACCGGCGGGTTCCGCGTCTGCGCCGCATGCAACGAGAACGGGCTCGTGCGATGCGCCGCGTGCAGCGGCGGCTGACCGACCGACGGGGCTCTATCCGAGGCGGTCCAACGAGAGAGATGATGATGATGGAAGAGAGAAGAATGCTCAACGACTGCTGTATTGGGTTATACTATTCAAATCTGAAGATTGGTTCAGTTCAGCAAACCGAAGAGAGAAAACTCAAAATTGAGTATTTGTTCCGTTTCGATTCCATAAACTGTGTGTATTCCAGATTTCCAGCTTAGCCAATGTTCATGAATAGAAATGTCGTTAAAAGAGGGATGATTGAGGAATATTTTCTCTGCAACCGAAACGAACAACGGGATGATATTTATACCCACACAGCTCTTGTAACAAGCATCGATGCAAAGTCTGTTTAAGGTTATGTATCTGCTGCGATGTCTCTGTTTAATTGGAATTCGGAAGTTTCTATTTCAAATGGAAAATTATGAGTCACCTTTTTAATTGACCGTCGGTGTCATGCATAAAATTGGATCAAGTTGTTGATGAGCATTAAACTTCTCGTGCCTGAATTACTTCCATGGGTTCCAAATATAACTGTTTAATTTCCTCACATGTGTGCATCAAACTTATAACATCATCAGTATTCGCAAAAGAGAAACTTATAGTATCAGAGTTTATATTAATATAGGAGTGCAAATGAGGAAGGGAAACCAATAATTAGTAAAGTGATGTGTTTGTTTAGTGTAAACACAAATGGTTTTGAGAATATTGGTTTTGTAGCAATTAGCAATATATCGTGAGGAATTCAAGTATTCATACCATATATTTGAAAAACTTTTCCAAATCCTAATATACCATCTGAAAATAAACGAAAGGAGTGACAGAGTGCCTACGGGCTACGGCCTTGTTTGGATTTATAGGATTATATATTGTTACTAGCTGACTAAAAGGGAGACAAAATATTAAAGGGAATACTAATTCTAATCATGTTAGCCACAAGAACCCTGCTAATGCGGACTAGAAAGACCACCATAACCCTAATCCTCTTTCTTCCATTCTATTAGCTAATATTAGTATGAGATTCAAATGTATACGAACTAACAATTAGTTACAGGTAAAACATGTTTTTTATGGATATCTTGATGACTAACAATTAATCCAGACTCCAAACAGATATAGTACTAGTTGTTAATCATCTAATTATTAATCTTGAACTAACAATTAGCTCTAGTGGATCCAAATGTTACCAGAAAATTTTCAAAAGAATTCCATGCGGCATGGCAAGAAGGCCGTTGAATAGCCAGAGGGCCGTTTGGCTCCCTGAGGAACAACTGGACCAAAGTGCATAAATAGCCAGAATTGTGCCTTGAAAGGAAAGAAGGCCGTTGAAATAACGGAAGTACGGGATTGCTGGCCCAGCAAGCCCAGGAACAGTCCTATTTTTCATCATCTGGGCAGTGTACTAACATATCGTATCATACGGTTGGCCCAAACAACCATCGCCATAACCACCACCATGAGTGACTGGCCGTACTAACATGCTAACCATATGCCTCCAAATGAGCACGATCGAACTCTAATACGCTTCCGACTGGTTGTCATGCCGTTGCCGTGGCTTGTACGTTTAGGAGCGGCGTAATGGTGAAGTGCAATGATTCACTTCAATGCTATTGAAACACAATGACGCCACTCGTCTTAAATCCGAGCTAGGCCCGTTTTTCTTGGACAACGAACAGTCCAGTTGGTAACAAACTAATAGTACTTCTAAAAGTTGTAGTGTTTGTAAACCATATACGCCCATTTTTAGTATCAAGGCAGATAGGTGATTACGCAGATAATATCGTACGGTACTTTTGTGTACATGCAGGTATTCTCACAACACTATCGGCTTCTCATGGAATGGTTTGGGGCACCCAACCATACGTAAAGCAGACAGAGACAGCAGCTTTAAGAGCTGGCGAAAATTGACTACTGCATGATCAGCTTTGACTACTAAACAGGCTCTGACGGATGAGTAGCTCCAAACAAGTTAATTGTGCTGAAACCTCAATGGCTCAATCAGAGATGCCGCAGGTTTAATTTTCCTTGTAAGTTACACAACCAAATGGAAACAAGCGACTAGTTCTGGTGAAAACAGAGCAACAAAGCAGCATGCGGATCTGCTAAACAGATGTTCTTGTTTTTACACAACGATTTTCCATCCATCTATATATTTATTTTTTGTTGGCATTCCCTTTACAAAACACTCTACATAAATGCGCTAATCATATGATATTAATCTATTTCATTGATTGATCGCGAGAAGAATACAGTGATGATTGTCATGGAAAATCCCTTGAGGTGTGGTAGCAGATATTGTAGTTTTTATTATGTCCTTTGAAATTAATGTCTACCGCCTCTACAAATGGTTAGGCTTTCTGGAGGTACATTGTTCTATCATGCGCTTGGCTTGGCTCTCTCATTTCAGTCCATTTATGCCCGTATAATTCACAAGTGAAGCTGCAGCTTACCAAGCATGGGTTCTTTCAGAATGAAAAACATGCATGGGTCCTGATACTTAAGTTTGATAGATATAGGTTGGTTGCAGATTAATGGCCTTCATTAGCATGCCTCCACTAATTTTATTTTATGATGAGTTTCCAATGCGTTATATTATGATTGGAGATATACGGCATCTCTAATGGTTCATTCAGTTAAGTTGTTTAGTCTCTTCAGTTGTGCAACATAAGTAGGGCATAGAATAGAATCTATGGTCAGCTAGACCTCGAAGCCGGATTATTGATCCTTGAACTTCCACTCCAAACATACATGTTTTTGTTAAGATCAATGTCCTTAAGCCTCCACCGTGTGATTGTACCTCCAATCCGAACATGACAAAGATGAGAAGTTGAGATTTGAGAACAGAACAGAACAGAACATTATCTGGTAAAATGGCCCCATCCTCCGTCCAACCATCCATATCAATGTAGTGTCCGTGCACGGTGCACTGAAGAATCAGTTAGACTCACGGATCGATTGGTGGCGTCACCGTCAAGGATGAATGTTTGAGAACACAGTTGCTACGTCAAGGTGCATTTAGAGTTTCACACAATAGACAGACGAGACGAGTGAGGCCGTCTTCCATCCTCGCCTCAGAAACAGAAGGATGCTTTTCCCCCAAATAAAAAAAAAACAATTACGGTTAATATTTTAGTTTTTATCTCCAAATAACACTGTCACAAAAAGGGTCTATAGCGGCGTTATAAAAAAGCTCGTTGCGGTGATTTTGAAGAGATCCGCCGCTATAGTGGTACTCCAACTATTAGCGGCAGCTCACAATATAAACCGCCCCTAAAAATCATTTTTTAGCGACGGTTCATATTTTGGGCTACCGCAATAAATGAGCTCTATTTTTAGTGGCAACCTACAATATGAACCGCCGCTAAAAATAGATTTTTAGCGGCGATTCATAACTTGGTCCGCCGTTAAACATTGAGGTCCGTTTCATTTTCTGGCCCATTTATCTAAGTCCTAACTCTCTCCAATAAATTATCTCTCTCCCTAACTCCTCACACCACCTCTCTCTCATACTCAAACGCCGCCGCCGGCCACTCGCCTCCCCTCTTTGGCTCTCTCTCTCTCTCTCTCTCTCTCTCTCTCTCTCTCTCTCTCTCTCTCTCGTGCCTCCCCCTATCTCTCTCGCCTCTTCCTCTCTCTCTCTCTCTCTCTCTCTCTCTCTCTCTCTCTCTCTCCGGCGGGGCACGCGAGCTCCGGCCGCGCGCGAGCTCGTGCGGCGGCAGAGCACGAGCAGGGCAGGGCACGCTAGTTCCGGCCATGCGCGAGCTTGGGCGACGGCGCCCGCGCACGAGCTCAGGCGGTGGCGCGCCGGCGGAGACACCTCCCTCCCTCTCCTCTCCTCGCCAGCGTTAGGGCGGAGGCTCCTCTCCCGTCGTGGATCTGGCCAGCTCATCGGCGGCGCGCCCTCCCCATCCTCGAGCGGGCTCCCAGACGGCGGTGACGCTTCCCTGAGCTGCGGCGGCGACGGGGGCGACTGGATCTGACCGTCCCCCTCTCCCGCATGGTGCAACGGCGGTTGGGGCGGCCAGATCTGGCCGTACCCCTCTCCCTTGCGGTGCGGCAGCGATCGGGGCGGCCGGATCTGGCCGTGCCCCTCTCCCGACGGGCCAAGCATGGGCGGCATCTCTAGATCCGGTGCAGGCTCGAGTGGGCCGGCGGTTCTTTTTTTCGGATTTATGGATAGTGGCGGATGAAGTTGTAACCCGTCGCTACTAATATCTTACAAACGACAGTTGATTCTATTTTCAAATGATCTGCCGCTAAAGCTGTCTTTTTTTAGTTACGGTAACGTATTGGCGGGACGGACCACCCGCCGTTATAGTGGGTTTTGCCCTGCCGCTACAAGCGATCTTTGTTGTATTATAAAATACAAGTATTACGTCAATCAGTCGCGGGTGCCAGGCATAAAAGTCCCGATGATGTGTATTTTGCTCATAAAACATGCTGACAAGATGGCAATCAGTTCTTCTTTAATTTTTTTCCCCGTTAGGTGAGGAAGAAATTCCAACAAAGTCAATCATGGATCACGCTGCCCCATATGACCACCACTGCAGAGATCATAAAACTACACTCTTTTGTGACTGAATAGAGTAGTCATAACCACGGTATCCAATTCCTCGAAACCAGTCTCAAGGAACAGTATTGGGCAATTGAGAGGGAAGCAAGTATGATTAGCTTACCCATTCTCCATGCAATTAGGATGTGTTTGGTTTGAAGTTAAAGTAGGATGGGACAGGATCAACCCTGTTTTTTGGGACGGGGCAGCCCCTGCTGCTGTTTGATTGGAGGGAGGGAGTGAGCCACTTTTTTTATTTGGTAGGGTGTATGAGCGGTGAATGGGGCGGTTTCGATTTTTGTTTGGATGGATGGATATGGATAGCAAAATTGAATACGGATACTTTATTCTAACCAGATGATCTTATTCTTTTCCAAACATAATTATAGCGTAACATATATTAATTGAGTTATAAAAAATTATAAAATGATAATATAGGATAATATAGAAAAATAAAAAAGAATGAAACAACAAACGTCGAAGTGGATTTCTATTTACCCATCGAGTGGCATCGCTGCTCACATATACGCATTACGCCTAGCTCCAGCTACAGTGCCATCGCTGCTCACATATACGCATTGCCAACATACGAATAGCTCCAGCTCAAGTGACATCGCTGCTCGTGCAAGGCGCGTGAGCCACGGAGGTGAGGGTGGATGGCTCCGTCCGCTCGATTCGGAGGACTAGACTGTCCAGCATATAAGTGAATATTCTCAACGGTGGTCACCTCGTCTCTAGCTTGACACCATATCAAACACTTCAAATAGAGGGGGTGTCCCGTTCCATGCCTCATGCTATGAACCAAACACATCCTTACTGGGTCAGTGCGGTCCTTGTCTAGATGCATATACATGTGAAAAAACTATACCGTGAATCCATAATACTTATTTCATCCCAAAATATTTATAGATATTTAAAGCTTTAGTCCAGATTTATAATATTTTTAATATATCTAGATAACTATGTATCTAGATTCATTAAAAATACTATGAATCTAGATATTTTCTCTCATAACCTATAACAAGAACGCTAATATTTTAAGACAGAAGGAGTATTAAGTATTCAAGTGCCCACGCAAACTATTGGAGTGGCGACTGGTGCCTCCCGTTGTTGGTTCGTGGTTGCTTGTAATCCAAATAAAAGTTGCTTAACCCGTCGGCTCGCTCGCTACGCATCAATGCAAGGAGACGGCGACGAGGCATGTCGCGGCAGCGGCAGCCGGGCAGGGGAGCGGTGCCCATCTACCCTTGACACTTGAGATGGAGGAGGGTCCATTGAATTAGCAACGTGCCACCCTACATCACCGTCCCTTCCATCGCCCATCAGTCGATCGATGGAGATCTCCGCTCTGCCACGAGGGCGACCAATGACCACACCACGTCGGCCTTATCTCTCTACTACGAGTAGTCAAGAACGATCCATCCGTTGGCGAGGGAGACATAGAGACAGTAACGCGTATGTCACCTTGTGCATGCAGCCTCTCCGGCCGTCTCCGTGTGTGTGTGTTTTGAAAGACTTTGTGCAGTTTCTCGTTGTAGAAATACCGGTCTTTTATTTTCAAGCAATGAAAAAAACGGCCTTACAAAATTGCCACCTCTAATCTAAGACATTACATTTAAGGTCGAGAAAAGGTTCCAAAAGCTGATTCGTCCAGGCTACCTATCGCGCCTTGAAAATTCGTCCATGAAATCATGAGGCTAAATCTGAAGTGAGGAGATCCACATGTCTTGCAAATCAGGAAGTGCGATGTTGAAGAGTCTATGGCTCAGCGATTATCATAAAAAAGGAAGATTTTACACAAAGATTCCTATAACAGTAGCTAAGTCTTCATTTAGTCAACATTCTCTCATAAAGCACACATGGACAATTTCAAAGCCCACTTTAAGTTAACACTTTCAAAGCAACGATTTTCTAAGCGTAGTTCAATAGTATTCTGTCAACAATTTAAAACTGTAATAGTTTTGCCAAACGAAAACGGTTAGTTAAGCTTGGCCCAAGAAAAAATTGTTCACTAGAGCATGATCTAATTTGGTCTGAGTTCAGGATTCAGACCAAATTTACTACACCAAATATTGGCTCGTCCGCACGTGCCGGCGCATTAAACTCGTTTTTCTCACCCATGTCTCCCCCGCATAGTAGCATAAAAATGAACTGTGTTGTAGCAATATAACATGATATTAAGCTATTATGCATCAATCAGTTACCTCGGAAAGCAAATATGAAAATAAGAGTGACGTAGCAGAAAATATAGTCATCAGGATTTGAACTCAAAACCCTTTCACTCAATATCATGTTAATTTATTATACATCGATCACTTGCATTCAAAAGCCTAAGCTGATAAAAAAAAGATAAAAAATTCACTTATAATTTAATATAAATTTTGAAAGAATGTTGGCGTTGATCCAAACATACGCCAAATCACCGTGGTGACAAGCCAAACTTTGGGAGGCGAGCGTCGGCATGCATCTAAACGCACCTTAAAGCTGAACCCGATTTGGAGGAGGACCATTTACTATGCTCTCTCCTCTGACCTCCCAACTCCCGACGAAACCTTGCTTTGGGAGTGTCATACATAAATCAAAATCGGAGGTCGAGCCAAGCGGAATTGATTGCGGTACCGTGGGCGGTGTGGCACTGTGCAGGAACGGTGGTCACGCCCAACCCAAATCATCTTCCTTCCCTGCCCCCCTCCGCGTGGCCGTCTCTCCTCTTCTCCCTCCCCTGCCCTGTCCTGCTTCCCCGGTCTCCACTCTCCACTGCAAACCAGAGTCCCCTCGGGCGAAGACCCAGGTCTTTCCCCTGCCATTTCTGCCACCACGACCCTGAGTCCTCTCACACTCAAGTCTCCTCTTCTTGGCTTCTCGCTAGGGTCATGTGGTCGTCGTAGGAAGTTCCTCACTCCATGCTTCGCCCAATTTCATCCGTGTCCATGGAGAAGATAAGAAGCGCGGTGGTGGTTGTGCTGCTGGTGCTACTTTCCTTGCTCGCTGATCTTGCCAGCTGCTACGATGATGAGCAAGGTATGTGTGCAATTGTCCCTGTATTCTTTCCTCTCTGCATATGAGTGTGTAATGTGAGTAGGATGGGTGGACAAGCATCTTGATACTCTCTTATTTTTTTTATGAGAATGATTTGTCACTCGATTTACATCCTCGGAAACTGATACATGCTCGCTGCAGGAACATCGACCAGAGACGAAGATCTGCGTTCCAGCTCCGTCGACTGGTGAGATGTCTGAACTGGTCTTGAACATTTATTACCTGATAATGAGTAGTGTTTTCTTGGGCGTTTGCATGTTCTGGACTGTTTTTCCCTCATTAAACTGTTCGGGATTGTCGTGAGCATTACCTGATAATGAGTAGCGTTGTTGCATGAATAGTCAGTCACTTGGCATGTTTCCATCAGCCTGGTGATTTTCTGTCAACGTAATTTGGAAAGGCGATACGGTTAGCTTAACTTCTTCATGGACATGGCCATAACTTCAGTAACAAGTCTCTACTTTTCACTCGAAAATAGCAATCAAATTCCATGCAGATCACCTAAAAGTTGACAAAATCTTGAAAGGTTAGCCACAAATATTTGGCACCCTTATCTGCCTTTGCATTGCACAAGTTGTAGATAGAAAACAAGCCGAGCTTGGAATAATGCACTTGGCTGTCAGAAATAGACAGCTGAACCACCACGCGGCAGCAGCAGCCCCAGATGATGGTACATCACTCGTCCAATATATCTTCTGCACCTCTTCTGCTGACACTTTTTTACCTCCAACCCAATCATTGTCAGGGTAATTCAAGGTGACGGTACCAGAAGATTTCTACAGGGGCAGAACAAATACTGGTCCGGGTATTTCGGCAATAAGGAATTCACCAACAACGCTCCACCGGCATACATCGGAGGCAATCTTCAGGTGACCTCCATCCCGGCGCCGGCGACATCGACGCAGAAGCAGCAGCAACCTTTTATACAGTGGCCACCAGCATGGGGAAGCTCATCGGCCAAGGCTCCTTCGCCGATGAGCTTCCCACCGTCGCTTGCGCCGGCACCTGCACCTTCACCTGTGGCACCAAAGCCTATGATGCAGCCCCGGCATCATAGAACTCCTGCACACAGCATCGCATTGCCGCCACGGCCCGCGACGGTGCCGTCCGATTCCGATCCGGCGGTGGCCGGTGCTGCCGCTGGAGCCAGGCACTCTGGTTTTACCAGGCCTGTCTATGTCATCGCTGCGGCAGGAGGCTCCCTTCTTGCGGCTTTGTCGGTGGCGCTGTTCGTCTTGTGCTACCGGTCCAGCAAGGTGGTCACCGTCCGGCCGTGGGCGACCGGCCTGAGCGGCCAGCTGCAGAAAGCATTTGTAACAGGTGTGCCATTCAGTTCAGTTCAGCTCATGCCTTTTCGGTGCACTGCTTCATGGCAATGCTTGACAGATGTGTGTGCTCTTGCAGGTGTGCCTTCACTGAAGAGATCGGAGCTGGAGCTCGCCTGCGAGGATTTCAGCAACGTCATCGGCTCCTTGTCCGATTACATGGTGTACAAGGGGACGCTGTCGAGTGGGGTCGAGATTGCAGTGGTGTCGACAACCAAGAGCTCTGCGAAAGATTGGTCTAAGCACTGCGAGGCACAGTTCAGGAAGAAGGTCGTTCACTGACAAATTTATTTTTTCAGCATAGAATGGCGAGTAAAATCTTTCCTGGTAATGGCATTGGCCACTGTGTTGTTTCAGATAACAAGCTTGTCCCGAGTAAACCACAAGAATTTCGTGAACCTGCTGGGCTATTGCCAGGAAGAGCAGCCGTTCGCAAGGATGATGGTGTTCGAGTACGCCCCAAACGGCACACTCTGTGAGCATCTCCACGGTAATGGAGTAACATTTCAAAATCATACATGTGCATGAAAATAACTAAATTCAGAATGACAAGAAATAGTACTAGCTTCCATTCCTAGTAGTAAGATTATTAACAGAAATGGTCTAAAACTCTGCAGTCAGAGAAGATGGTCACCTGGACTGGCAGACGCGCCTCCGTGTGGCGGTCGGCGTGGCCTACTGCCTGGAGCACATGCACCAGCTGAGCCCGCCGGAGATCATCCGGACGCTGGACACCTCGACGATCTGCCTGACCGACGACTTCGCGGCGAAGATCTCCGACGTGTTCTTCTGCGATGAGCCCCGGGACGAGCTGGCCACGATGGCGAGCCTGTCCCCAGCGCTGTCTGACAGGGAGAGCGTCGTGTACAGCTACGGCATGGTGCTGCTGGAGACCATGACCGGCCGGTTCACGATGTCGCAGGGTGGGCTGTTGGAGGCCTGGGCGGCGAGCTACCTCAGAGGGGAGCGGCAGCTCAGGGACCTGATGGACCCCAGCCTCAGGAGGTCCTTTCATGCGGCGACCGTGGACAAGCTCGACGGCGTCATCAGGGGCTGCACCGACCGGGAGCCCAGGCGGCGGCTGACCATGCCGGAGGTGGCGAGGCGGCTGAGGGAGATCACCGCCATGCCGCCAGACGCGGCCACTCCTAAGGTGTCGCCGCTCTGGTGGGCGGAGCTGGAGATCATCTCCACAGAAGTCAACTGAGGGAACGTTGAATCCTTTCAATCAATCAATGTTCTATTAAATTCCTACAACAATCTTCTCCCTCAGTAGCTGTTTAATAGATATATTACAGGAAATATTTTCGTGTGCAGTGAGATTTGTAACCTTCTACTGTATATATAAACGAAGAGTGAACTTCAGAATGTGCCCAAAGCGCCTGCACTGCTAGGATGCTTGTGAGGTGCTGATGGAGGTGAAATAAAAGTTTTTTTTTTTCATGGACAATAGGGTTGATAACCATAAGTCCAGATTTTTCCATATATGGCCAATTTAAAACAATTCAGAACATTTTCAAGAAATAAAACTTGGATGTAGCTACATGCAGTTTAAATTGACCACACAGCAACCAAATATTGCCACACAGCATTTGAGCTAGCCTGAACCTATCGGACAAGATTAATTTATGCAACAACCTAATACCTGGTCACAAAATTTGATATGCTCGACATGCAAAACAATGCAGAATATCAGCAGCACTTGAAAATACCAACAATAACATAAATGGACAAGTTCTGTTCAAGACGTTCACAGCCAGAATCCACCAGGTTTAAATATGATGCACAGCGGCTTGACAGACAACAAAACACAAATGCCTACGACAAGGTTCCTAAGACTGACGCTACATATATATTGGTATCCTTTCGTCACCTGTGGCAAATGGACTTGGCACAGCCACAAAAGAAACCTCCCGCAACAGACAAAATAAAATCATCTCACGATTCCATTGCTTGGTTTATCATTCCCTGAGCCCATGCCGCAGTCTCCCCAACTTCATCATCCGAGTCAAGGCACTCCCTCAAGAACTCAATGTGGAAGAGGTTGCTCCCAAACAGATCCTTTGAGCTTGGGCCGAGCGTATCCGCAAGATCACCCAGGACAGCAACTGCAGCCTTTGTCACAATCTCATCCCTGATACATAAGCAAATAACTGTAAGAAAGTGTTGATAGTCAACAATAGAACCAAAATTGCAATATAAAAAAAGGGCACCTGCTCCTATCCCTGAAGACAGCCTCAGTGAACTGCAGTAGATGTGTTCCATAAGGAATCATCAGCTGAGCTTTTGGTCCCTTAATACCCTGTAGGATACCAGAATAGGCCTCAAAAATGCCCCGTCTGAGCTGATTACCATAATCAACCATATCATCATCACTCTGATCAAGAGTGCCAAGGAGTCCTGCAGCTCCTTGAAGCATTGGCATGGCATATGGCAGATATTTCTCAAAATTCTCACCAATTGCTAGAGCAATATCTCCAAAGCACGAGAAAATTGGAGGCTTCACAGAACGATTGAGCATAGAATTTGAGAGGTCTTTGAGAAGAACGGTCATTATTCGATCACAGTAGGGCAAAACTTTATCTTCCAAGGCACGGCAGATATCACCCACTACCCCTACAGAGATGGAACATACTTGATACTCTTCATAATTCTGAAGGCCAGCTTCCAGGTATGTGAAGAAGTTAGGCATGTATTTCACAAAATCTGGACCAGTAGCATATGCAAGAGCACCAATTGCAAGCATTGCTTCTTCATGTACAGTAGAACTGTGGCAAGCAAAGACACGCAGAAACAGATGCATCAACTGGTCAGCAGCCTGTGCAATTATTAACTTTGCATCTGAGCTGCTCAGCTTCTGAATGATGACCTGCAGAACACCACACAGCAAGGCCTGCAGGTCGCTTTGCTTCTCTTTGTCACCTGAAGAAAGTATTTGGATGTCAAAGGTAAGGTTCAATCTTCGCATGATCTCTTGCAGCAGCTGACTTATAATGCCTGCAGTTTCAGGAATGTTGCTAACTCTCACGATCTCATTCAGAGCTTCATAAGCAGAGGCACGAAGCCTGAAATGGGTGGTATCAGCTCGATCCGCAGCAGAAAGAAGAGAGGCTATGGCATTAGGAAGAAAAGGTGTGAGCACACAAGACATGGACTCTGCATCTTCATAACCTTGGGCAAGAAAATAAATGGCTCCACATACTTTCTCAGCAACATTTGGAACATCTTTACTGCTCTCAAGCAACACACCCATGATACGAGGAAGGTTTGCATTATTTATAATAGGATTTGCACTGACTGGAGAATGCAAGAGCTCAAATACTCTCCCAAGAGTCCATGCAGTAGTGTCTTTCACCTGGCTGTTTGGATCACTCATCGTGTTGAGTAAGAAATCAAGACCAGATTGGACCAGTGGATTAAGCTTTTCAACAGAAGGGCCTTCAAGGATAGAACCAAATGCAAAGGTAGCTGCTTCGCGACAGTGCCAATCAGGCTTTGTGATGTTGGCCTCAACAAATGGCATCACAAGATGGACAATCGCATCACCAACAGTTCTAGCAACAAGTCCCAGGCATGTTCCACCACTCATGGAAATGTTCCAGACATTATCATCTTGGTCTTGATCTTCCTCTTGCTTCAACAGAGTTTCTAGCAGCATCGGAACAAGTGAAGGGAGGGCCTTCTCAATGAAACGAAAATGTACGGAAGAGTTAGCATCATCAGCTCCATCATATTCATCTTGGAGCCCAATCTCTTCATCACAAATAGTGCTCCAGAACTCAACAGCTTGAAGTGCAACTGGTTCCTCATCTCCTTTCACAGCATTAGCAGTCAGGTTGAATATGGTCTGCATATAAGGTTCTAAATGCACATAATATGTGGATGCAATTGCAACAAGGCATTCGAAGGCAGCCTGTCTGATGTCCACCTCTTTAGATGTAGCAGTCTCACACACCACCTTCATTATGTAATTCCTCTCCATTTCATTTGCAAAATTACTCTCAGCGAAATCAAGAGCATTATACAGGGCCTTAACTGCTGCAAGGCGGACCTCAGGGCTCAGCTCTGTCTGGCTCATTCCCTGGACCACAGCAGTCAGAACAGCATTCACTTGATCCTGCTCCAAGTGCTGAGGCGATACCTCCTCACAGACATAACCCAATGCCTCTAATGTTGCTTGCTTCAAAGGAGCAGATGCACCTGGTGTTGTCATGTTCCCCAGTAATTTGGCAATAAGGTCTTGCCATTCTCGGCGTGGTATCTCAATGGATGCAACCTTGGCAATGACTTGAGATGAGGTATGCCTCGCATCATGTACTGAAGATCCTAGTGTTAACAGCAATGACTCCTTGATCTTCGATTTGATAGATGGGTCCACAGTGACCCATTGTTGAAGCAGCAGTTCCTTTTTTGCACTATCCTTTGCATCCAATGAATTCTTAAGGATAATACCAGCAAGCCTTCTTGATTCAGGAGGTTTTTCATCATTTGAAAGCTCTACTGACAAGGAGAGGAGAAAGTTAGGAAGATTCTGCTCCTGGAACTGTGTGAGGTTGCCTTCTGCTACTGTGCGATGGTTAGCATCTGGAGATTGAGCAGCTAGCAGAATCTGAGTGATATCCATTGCTGTATCAAATTTCCTATCCTGTATCAAACAACAGATTTTGGCAGTCAGCAAGCAGTTACAAAATTAACAAAAATCAGAATCCACCAACAATCAAGGAACCATAGTCACTGACCAGTTCAACCTAGCTTAAAGCTTTTGCAATTAAAACAACATTGTTGGTATCCTTGATATTAACCAAACAAAATCATGTAGCTCTGTGCTGCATAAGCATGAATATGAAATTTTAAACGAGTAGTCCATCAAAACAAGGTCAACATTTCTGTACGTTGAGACTGTTTAGCCAACACAGCAATACAAGCTTCATAATTAAGTGATTAAAATAAGCTGTCAGATCAACGATGTTTTAATCTATTATTGAGGAAGTCAAGCTAATGTAGTGCAAACATATGATGAATTTTACATATTCATATATGGCAGATTAGATAAACATGATGAAAGCTGCCAGACTATCAATAATTTGAATCTATTGAGTCAAAGCAAATGTAGTGCAAACATGATGAAAACTACATATTCATATTTGGCACATTAGACAAATAGAAATTACAGAGACACCCTAACACGAATAGCCAAATTACAGAACAAGAACAATATGGGAGAGTGCTACCAACGGATGAAAAACTACAGAGGAATAATTTGCAAGGTCAACAGGTCATTATGCTACCAGTTCAAGAATCTGCAGCAAATACATGGACCCAGCTAACTTGTACAAGAAACAACAGGGACGGATTTGGACATCAGAACACCACATATCTGGATGTATTAAGCAGGGAGGCAACAAGAGTTTAAGCTACGATTGACACAGTAACTCTTTTTTTTTGGTGGGGGTGGGGGACAAAATGGTGCTACGACTCCCACATCTAAATGACACTAAGTTACAACCGATTAAATATCAGATCGACCTGGTACATGGAAGTGGCTAAGACTGACGCACACATAAGATTAAAAAAACAGATTGACAGACGGATTAAAGGATTATATTACATTACAATAGCAAATTAGCAACGGCAAACGGTTGCAAGGACTACCGTATGCATAGTTAGAACATCAGTTACTCGCTGCGAAACACTCAATCGCAGCGGACAAAGAGAACACAAGCCCTCATCTAATACCAGTTTAGCTCTAGAGGCGCTTGTCTATCAATCGAATCCAAACAAAAATATCACGCTAAGCCTAGGACTCAAAACATACCAGTCAGACAAGCACGGAGTGTCCGTGCGCACTCGGCATGGAGGGTCTGATTAAACCCCAAAAAATAATAGGTGGAAAATACAGAACCACTACCAGCGCTCCACGAAGCACGCGGCAAGCCAGCAAATCCGCGGCGAACAGGACCGATTGACGAAACGTGATATCCGGATTCAATAGATCCAGCGGAACGAAACAAGAAGAATCATCCAACCAGAGAGGAAAGGCTAGGGTTCCTTACCGCGTCGAGGAGAAATCAATCCAGGCCCGGGCGGATCCCCGCTCCGCGCGAGCCTGGGAGATCCGGGCCGCGGCGCAGAGGAGAACGGGCGGTTACTCGGCGGCGGCGGCGGAGCGGGAGGGTGGCTAGGGTTGGGGACGGGTTGGACAAGGGGCAGGAGAGGGTTAGAAGATGCTTCCCCGCTCGCTCATTCAAATGAAACGCAGTTGCGGTTGCGGCGGGCGAAGCAGAAAAAGACGGGCGTAGAGACTAGAGAGGAGGGGAGCGGGGGCTGGCGGCTAGGGTTTAGGAGGCGGGGCTGCGGCTTTGCGCCGGGGTTCTCGGAAAGCGCACGGTGCCGTGCCTACCAACGGTTAACATAACCGGCTGGCCGGTATAACCGGTCGAGCCCTGGTATACCGGTTAACTAGTATAACCGGCCGGTAAACCATCAAAACTCGTTTTGATCGACGTAGGATCGGCGGCTAGTTAACCGATCGGTTATATCAGTTAATCGGATGGTTATTCTGATTAACTGGTCAGTTTGATCAGTTTTAGTGATATATTTTGAATATATATTTTTAAATTTAAAAATATCAGTTTTTAAACGGTTTCACTGGTTAACCAGTCGATTATTCCGGTTAATCGGCTGGTTACATCGGTTTTGACTAATTCGAATTTTTTTAGATTTTGAAAATTTTTGAACTATAACCAGGGGTTAACCGGCCGACCGAGGTAACCGGCCCGGACCGGTTTTCCGATTAACCCCGGTTATTTCAACCCTGCCTACCAGTCGACTCATCGAGTGAACCTGGACCCCCACCAAAAAAAAACGATGGTGTGAAATTCTTAATTAGGTCCCTTGGAAACAAAACAAGAACTTTCGTGCCCTTTGTAACCCTGTATAACGGGGAATTGTGTAAATACGCCATAAGTTGCTCTTTATCTTGATTATATCAATTATTTTTAAGGAAAAGTACACTTGATATTTGGTATTTTTATTTTGCCGAGTCGATCCATACAAACAAATTGCTTTTTGACTAGTGTTGTCGTAGGCAGTTCAGATGTAAGATCTAACCTCAAACAATCAGCCTTCGTTAAACCATGCCATCTCATCTATATCTAACCAATTATGTGGGGCATGTAGCTAAAGATGAAATATTAAATACATCAAATATTTTTTTTGGCTAAACAAATTACTTATAAAAGGTCAGACCAGATGTGACTTTTACAGGGTTTGTGTAATGTTTTTTTCAGAAATAATGTAATTGAATGTTTTTAGAGGAAATGTAAGGAGTAGTTTAAGTTGAAGTGTGAATGCCCTTTGAGCTCCATTTGTCCATATATTTGAAATTATGTAAAACGAGGATGGCACATGCCACTTTTTCCATAAAAGTTATTTCAAATATAAATATTTATTAACTAATTTCAATAAGTGGATTCCACTAAAAATTTACATCACTGCAAATCATTTCTCTAATAGAGCATCTATGCCTGATCCTTTATTAGTGAGTGTATAAAAAGACATCATCTACTGGCGAGGACAGAACAGCATGGCTAATTGCATTCTAAAGTTTCCTTGCTTGTGGGAGTCATTTTTATGAGATATAGGGGAACAGCTACCAGAGGCAACCAAGGTGTTCAGCGGAAGGCGCAAGTTGGCTGCATTTGATAGCGCAGCTTCTTTCTTGAGAAGTTCTTCAAGTTGTCTTGCTGGTGATGCAAAATCAGGTTTTAAAAATGTCCTCATTTGCATGTGGTGTTTTTGTTATAACCAATTCATTAGTAATAGAAAAGATGTTTTGAATACTCACAAAGTCACACGTATCTTTTAATGAAAAGGTGGCGTACAACCTAGCATCAATCACAGGACCTGGGATTGTCCCAATTGGCTCTGGGGGGGGGGGGGGGGGGGGTTGAAATGCACCCCTAGCCACCTGGTTTTGAGCCTCCACAACCTCAAATTTGGGTGCTTATTTTCTAATCGTTTTCTTCTCCTTAATAAAAAACCACCTGATCCTTCTAAGCTGGGTCTCCTTTTTTAACCTAGCATGAATCACCGTGCTTTCATTTCATAGCATCAACGGAGAAGCTATGTCCGACGTGTAGGTCGCGGGGAATTCTTTATGACCAATAAGGAGACCTTTTCTCCTCTGGCACGGTCTGGATCGCCTTCGATGGGAATTTGATAGTAAACTGATACTTCCAGTCTCGCTACAATGCTCTTGCAAAGAGACAAGGAGACATCTCTCTGTAAACATGCTAAACTGATCGGTATCAATGACAATAATAGAGATTAGTTTTTTCAGATGACGAATAAACAAATTTAGGTAAGTAATTGACCAAAGTTGGCACTTAGTGCATAATATGTTCCTTCTATTAACCGATGCATGACTACGTCATTCATATGTGACCGAAATTCATAACCTGTTTAAGTGTCAGAATTTTCCCAGCATGAAGAAGGATGTTTTCGCGTGGAACTGGCATAAAAATGTTGTCTAAAATAAATCTTGCAGTATCAGTTATGTTTAGTTTTCCATTTTTTCTATAATATAAATCCCCTGTTAAGATTAACTCCATGTTACAAGCTAATTAAGTAAGACAAATTCAACACTAACCATGCGCGGAATCACAACAGGAATTTCATCTTCAACTTTCACGCAATCATGCGCAAAAAAATGTCATGCTCAATCATACATCAGGTCATCAAGGACATAATATGTTTGCTGATCTTTGTTGGCAGTTTGGAAGAAACATCATAGGAGATCCCCTTTCTGCTATATCTGCACCGTATTTGAAACTATAAAATGTATAATTTTCCTCGAACTCGAACATGTATGAGAGCTGCTTATCTTTGTATTATAAAGAAAAAAGTAAAGTGCCTCCATCCAACAGCTACCCCCTTACTCAGAAGTTTTGTCGGAGATTGTTGTGCTTTTACTAAGGGATTAATCACCAGTTTACAGAAAGATGGCCCAACCTGGACTAACTTAACCTAGTCGGACGACCTCACCCCTAGACCTAGCTCCAGAAGCTTTCGTGCTCCAGCCAAGTAGCAGAGTTTCTTTCCCTCGTTGAAAGGAGAATCCTCAATCGAAGGAGAGACTGACTAAACACACCTGTTTCTGTGATTCCACAAAGTACATGCGCCCAAAATCACTAAGCTATTATTTCCCATCCGTCGAGCCTTGTGTGCTCTTCGGGGTAGCTTTACGCCATCCAATCGGCAAAGGTTGCCTCACACTGTCGTGGCACAGCACCCTCCAAACCAATTGACGCTACAGACTGTGCCAAAACTGCAATGCAAACACAGGTATAGTGAGAATCTGTTTCCTCTTCCTGGTCAAAACACACATTGGTCAGGTCAGGATGAGTAAGTTTTTCTAGTTCCAAAGGAAGTTGCAGCACAAGAAACCGAAAGGTAAAAGGATCAAAGATATATACCAGTATACAACTTTACAAGTAGAAGACCCAAAAGGAAATTGTGTTTATCAACAAATTTTTACATCTTGCATATACACTGCAGTAGATAGGCAACAAGTGCGCACTCTGCTTTCATCTCCGACCGCATATGGTAACAGTAACACAGAAAATTTACAGGTACCATATGTACTCTGTTCAGCAGTAGGCCAAGTTTGGATAAGTGGCTCAAGAAGAGCTCCTATACGGTAAAATATGTACAAGGAACCATAACTATGTACCAACTGGTTCATCACCACTGGAGCTTGTCTTGTAGTAAGTCAGAGCCATTAAAGCATTTGGAGCAGAGACATATACAAGCTAGGCTAGGGTCGAGGACTTTAGAGCATGTGCATCATCCACAATTTGAATTTGCGTACATACAGATACACGATACAAGGTCCAATCAGATCTGTCTCTGACAGTCGCTTGCAGAGCTTCATGTACGATTCAAGGCTGCCAGACTCCTGTATGTTTCTTCGCAAGGAGGTTAGTACAGCAGCTCTATCCAGGTAATCTGGAAATATGCCCATGTCAAGCATCTGCATGAGTGTTTCCGAGGCATCTAGATAGAAGCCACCTTTGACATAGCCTCGCAGGAGCCATGACATGGTTGTCTTCCTCCTTCGGGCACTAGTTGACTCGACTCCTGCAAGCAATCGGCGGACAGCAGCAGCTTCCCCTTGAGATGCGCAAATGGCCAAGACAACATCATAGAGCTGTGTATCAGGTTCTCTACCAAGAAGTTTCATTTCCCAGAGTTGATGCTCAGCTTCCAGGCCACAACCAGCACAAGTATACAATGAGAGGAGCCTCTCATGAACAAGTCCTAAAACATCACTGCTGCCTTCTTGTACTGCCCAGTTTGATAAAAGAACTCCGTCACTTAACAATTCTGATTGATACTTCTCAATACTGTGCATGCTCTCAGCATCCAGTTTAGAAATTGATCCATCCTTCACTGATGAATTCAATTTACGCAGAGCTTTTGAGAATTCCTTTTGCTCTTTAACCAAAGCAGTCAACCCAATCAGATAACTATACACCTCCGGTTTCAGCCCATTCTCTTTAAATTCAATTACCAATTTAACAGCACCCCGATAGTCCCCATCCATCTGTCAAAAGAAAAGTAACACAAAATTAGGACTGAAATTAAACAATGACACTGATATGATATAGCATAGGACAGTTCAAGCAACAGCTAGAATTTGATGACTACTTGATTTGGCAGGTGTCTAGGTAGAACAAATGGACGCCCACAAGTTTTTGCAAATCAAAATTGAACATAGAGTGGACCAGTGGTCTAAAGCTTGACTTGTATACTATGAATGTTATTAGACCACATTGTCTGACTTTTAGCATCATCATTCACCTTAGATTTGCATGTCATATATATCTAATGCCACCAGTTTGGCTTATTCGAGTTCCAAGAGAAGAGGAACTTGTAATTACTGAAATATAAGCAAAACGTGACTAAATATACTCTAAGCTAGTACTCCCTTCATTTTGAAACTGGTGTCCTTAGGATAACAACTTTAGTTCATTTTTGAACTAGAATTGTTGTCTAATGACAACAATTTAAAAACAGATGGAGTAAGTGTCTAATACTCTAATATCAAAATACTTCTGTCATTGTAATTCATGTCATCTTCATGCTGTAAGTTCAGAAAAACAAGGACCAAAAAGAAAATTCTATTGGCAAGTGCAGAACGACATATACGACTTCCCTTTAAGGAACCTCGGGAACAAAGCTAGTGCTGGGTTTCTCTGTATATTTAGCTATAATTGCTTCTGTTTCTAAAAGATTTGGTGCCTATGTCCACACAAGAAGAAAGTGACTACATGCTGAAGCTACAAAACAGAGGATTCGAGTTTGTTATTTCTTACCTAGGTATAGACTAGCATGTAACTATAGGAACAATACAACAGCAACTAACAGCATGAATATAAAGTAAGGAACATTAATATTCCTATTCCAAAATAGTTCTAATGGAACAATTTTCATTTCTCAAAAGAAAATGAGGCCCCAATGATTTGAATTCCTAATATGGGGTTTAGTCACACCTAACTTGCATAGACAAAATCTTAATCATGCCCCAAGTATTTGGCATTTTGGTTATAACTTGGCCTGGTTCGTATACAATTGGTTCACGACAAGGGAGTTTTTAGTTGGAGCCACTACCCAACTGAAATCCAGCAAAGTTTAACCAGATAACTACATTAGTGCTGGGTAGGCTAAATGTGACTACCAATGTGCCGTGAATCCCAAAGAGAAACAAGGAGAAGGATTCGGCAACTAAAAACTGATTGAGTATTTAGAAGCCAAATTCCACGGGCAAGGCAAATAATTGCCAAGTGATTGTGCTATGCGCACATAACTAATCCTGGGGCCACAAATCAAACTAAACCCAGTTTATATAAGGCTTAAACCTAAAACATGCTCCATATAATTGATTATTAGTTCAAGTGACGACTAAATTAGATTCTAAACAATACCAACGTGATACATGATGGACTAAATTATAGCAACAGCCATGTGCATAAACTACAATGATACGGAATCTTCACAAGATTTCATAAGATCAGGATAATTTGTTTGATTACTGCAAACAAAGATAACTTTAGACAAAAAAGTACCACTGAAATGCGATTTGATTTGCAAAGAGTCATAGACAAAGAACCTCCATACCAACAACCCTATACTACAGCTGTCATTTGGACAACTTATCCAAAGCTACTCATATACAGAATCTCGCAACAGTTTGAAAATCAAAATTGAAGGTAATCAAGTTCAAATTGAGATCAGAAAATGTTTGTTGGTTTCAGCACAAAATTTAGGAGGAAAAATGATAACGATTCAATCCAAGAGTTTATCATCTTGTCCTAATAAGCAGTGTGACCCAGGACAAACGATTGCACAATACTCTCTTTTTTTTTTCTTTTTTTTTTTTTTTGACAAGACGATTGCACAATAGTTGGATGGCCGAAACAAAACAAGAACAAATTAGTTGCTAGTTACCATCATCTTCCAGGCGAGGTAGCCGACAGGCCCGCCTCGCTCACCATCGCTGGCGAACTCCCCTCCTGCACCGACACCAAGCCCCCCTCTCCTGAGCACGTCCCTGACGAACTCGACGGCCTGGTCCCTCTCCCCGCGGTCCCAGTAGAGCGCGACGGCCTTCTCGACGAGGCTGAACCCGGGTCGGAGCCCGACGCAGTCCATCTCCCCGAGCAAGGCGGCGACGTCGGCCACGTCCCCGCCAGCCCCGACGAGCCGCTCGATCCAGCCGCAGGCGATGGCGGCCATGAGCTCCATGGTCTCGCCATCGACGCGGTTGGCGCGGCGGAGCCAGTCGAAGACCTCGAGCGCGCAGTAGGCGTCGCGGCCTTCCTGCGCGAAGTAGACTAACACGAGTTGCAGCTCCCGCGGGGACAGCGCGGCCAGCGGCGCCGCGCCGTCGGCGGCGGATGCCGGCTCGCGCTCGAGGTGCTCGATGGCGGCGGCGAGGAGCCCCTCGGGGGCCGGGGAGAGGGGCGCGAGCGGGGCCGCGGAGCGGTGGTCGAGGCGAAGGGAGCGCGGGGGGCGTGGGGAGGCGGAGGAGGAGGAGACGCGGCGGGATGAAGAGGAGGAGCAGGTACGGGTGGCCTGCGGGAAGGCAACGGCTGCCACGGCGGCCGCGGTCGCGGCGGCGTGGGAGGAGAGCGCCATGGACGGGGTGGATGTGGGTGGGGCTAGGGTTGGGAGGAGGAGGAGGAGGGCATGGCAGCGAGGTGGGGAGGATTTGGAGGTCTGGGTGGTGATGTGTGCGGAGGAGAAGGGGAGACGTGGGCGAAGCCGGGGAAGGGATGGAGAATCGGCGATGGCGACCGGGCGTGGGGAGCAATGCTTCGATTGGATAGCGCGCGGCGGCAGCGACGGCGGACAAACGGTCGTCGCTTTGTTTGCAGTGGAGCGCGGGTGTGCCGGACGGTTTGTGTTTGGTTTCTTCTCCGTCCGCCCTATTTTCAGTTGAACAATTTTGTTAGAGTAGCAAACACGAGAAAAACATTTCGAAGAAAAAGAACTCTTTTTGAACGGCCGAATGGATGGATTCTTCCATAACCATCCGAAGTAAGATTGCGGGCTTTCTTGGCACAAAATTTAAACATTATTGTAATTATTGTGATCTCGAAAATATGACAAGATCAAGTATAACAACTTATACAGTGACAACACCATCTATGAAGTGTGCCTAGAACGATGTACGGTTTGAAAAAGACAAGCTAAAATATGAGAGTAGTATAATATATAGCTGTGCAGTTAATTTAAATATTATTTATATGATAAAATTTATTGTGTTAGTGTTGAAGATAAAAAATTTAGAGATAGTCTGTCAACAAATATAGCTTTTATTTTTTTATTATTTTAACAAAACTCATAAAGAGTTATTAATTATTAAAACGAAGCAAAAAAAATCTCTCTAGCTTTTTTTGTCACCAAATCAGGGTGTCATCAGATCAGCCACATGGTCGACATATAGTCGTTCCCCTCTCTACTCTGCCTCCTTCCGCCTCCACCTACCGTATTGAGGTAGCGCATTTTCTCATGATCTCTGTTGTAAAACGCTTGTTGGGCCAGGTCCACCTTCTAGAAGAAGGTTTCTTGGCCCATGTGCGCTCGTTATCGAATTAGAACCCAACACGAAGTAGGGTTTTCCCCTTATAAATAGTTGAGGAGACACCCCTTTGTAAATTCGCCAGAATTATTCAATAAAGAATTTCGTCTCCTCTATTCTTGTTGCTTTTAGTTTTTATTCTCTACATCGATCTACGTGTCTTCGATCGTCGATAACTCAACACGTTATCAGCACGCTCTAATCGAGCCGACGCATTTAATCGGTGATTTAAGATGTCTGATCTTGTGAAGAGAGAATTTGATGTGCTTACCCCCCATGGAAGTAACTACCTGTCATGGGCTCTTGATGCTGAAATTCTTCTTAGTGGCAAAAAATCTCTTAAAGACAATTATACCTAAAACTGGGGAACCTGCTACAACAACAGTGGAGCAAGCTCAAGCCCTGTATTTCCTGAGTCATCATTTATGTACTATATTGAAAAATGAGTACATGACCGAAAGAAACCCAAAGGTCTTATGGGACTCAGTGCGTAATTGCTTTGAGCAAATTAAAGCAGTCTTACTTTCTAAAGTGGAGGACGAATGACAAAACCTACGCTTCCAAGATTATAAGACTGTTGAGGAATATAATACCAAGCTTTACGGTATTGTGTCACGCATGAAGCTATATGGCAAAGATCTTAAAGATCCCGACCTCATCCACAAGACTCTCTCCACCTTTCACCCTAAGCTCATCCATGTGAGCCGCCAGTACAAGAAGGACAAATATGACTCTTATGTCGCCCTGAGCAATGCATTGCAGCAAGATCAGGGAGAGGACGAATTGATCAAGCAGAATCATTTGTCTCGTCCTACTGGCTCCACGGCACCGCAAGAAGCAAATGCCACGTCATTCAAGAAAAATAACAACAAGGGTAAAGTAGCACCGAATGCACCACCGAAGACGCAAAACAATCCTAATAAGTTCAACAAAAACTATAAAGGGAAGTCAAAGAAGACGCCTTTAGGGAGAGAATATGGGAAGCAGGACCAGAAATGTTACAGATGTGGCATGAATGGACATTGGTCCAAAATTTGTCGCACGCCTAAGCACGTCGTTGACATGTAACAAGAACTCAGGAAGAAGTTTACGGAGCATGAAGCTAACTATGTTGAAGCTCCACAAACCAAAGAAGACATCACGAAGATGGATTCTGGTATATTAGACAAAACTCAAGGTCATGGAGAACCAAGCAAGGCCTCTGAAATTGAATTTGATGACGACCTCAGGGCAGAGGATGAGGAGGACCTGCATGGAGATTCCCACTAGTCTCATAGACTATTTAGAATCGAAAGTTCTCCATTAGAATTAAGCAATAGTAATAAGGGTGCATTAAGTTTTAGCAAGTGGTTTATTTATTTAATCTCATAAAAAGAAGACATTTGTTTAATAATATATCATATTGGTGTGAAAATTGTTTATATTATTATTTCTGTTGATTATACATGATTACAGAATCGTGAAGTACATGGCTATTCAAGAGGAGCTCTGTCTCGTAGACAGTGGCACTACCGCTACCGTTCTAAGGGACACTAGTTATTTCAAAATACTTCAAAAGTATGACGGAGATATAACTACTGTTATTGGCAATGACACTAGGATTGTTGGCACAGGCAGGACCATAATCGTCCTACCGAATGGTACGCGGCTAGTAATCCATGAAACATTGCTTTATCCCGAGTCTACTCGGACATTGTTAAGCTTTAAGGATATCCGTGCAAATGGATTTCACGTAGAAACCAATAATGATAAAGGCGAAGAATGTCTCATTATGACCAAGAAAGATGGAGAACACAAGATTATCATCGAAAGTTTTCCAACTATTAAAGAAAGCATGTACTACACTTATGTTAAACCACACAAGGAGTTTGCTGCGTTCAAGACCGTATTTAGCAACCAAGAAGCCTATCGAACATGGCACGATAGACTTGGTCATCCAGGCCTCAATATGATGCAAAGAATCACGAATAATTCAAATGGTCATAACTTGAAGATAAAAGATTTCCCAAATCACGAAGATTTTTTGTGCGTTGCATGTGCAAAAGGGAAGCTCATCACTCGACCCTCAAAGCTGAAGATTCAAGCAGAATCGATGGCATTCCTTGAACGAATTCAAGGAGACATATGTGGACCAATTAATCCCATGTTAGGACCTTTTCGATACTTTATGGTATTGATTGATGCTTCCTCGAAGTGGAGTCATGTATGTTTATTGTCTACTAGAAACCATGCGTTTTCACGATTGACAACTCAGATCATACAATTGAAAACCAATTTTTCGAATCACAGAATCCAATCCATCAGGATGGATAATGCCGGAGAATTTACCTCGAAGGTGTTTAATGACTATTGTATGAGTGTGGGTATCAAAGTGGAATATTCTGTACCACACGTGCATACATAAAATAGACTTGCAGAATCATTAATTAAGAGGATCAAGTTGATAGCACGACCATTATTGTATAATTGCTTATTGCCTACCTCTTGTTGGGGCATGCAGTGTTGCACGCAGCAGCATTAATTCAATTGAGGCCATCTGCTACACAGAAGAATCACCATTAGCAATGGTGCGTGGTATAATACCAAATGTTTCTCACTTGCGGAGATTTGGATGTGCTGTGTATGTCCCTATCCCTCCGCCTTAGCGAACTGCAATGGGTGCATAACGAAAACTCGGAGTTTACGTTGGATATGAAAGTGCATCTATAATCAAGTATTTAGAGCCATCCACTGGGGATCTACACACGGCTCGCTTCGCTGATTTTATCTTTAATGAAGATCATTTCACGGCATTAGGGGGAGGAAAGTATCTCTCTCGGGACGAATGCCGTGAAATAGAATGGAAAACTAAAGGAATTCAAGGAATGGATCCTCGCACTACGGAAACTAAGCTTGAAGTTCAGAACATCCTCCATCTACAGAGGGTTGCTAATGAACTGCCAGAAGCTTTCACCAATACAAGAGACATTGTAAAATCTCATATACCGGCTGCAAATGCACCTGAAAGAATAGACATCTCATTTGAAGAAGATGACTATATGGAATTCCAGCCTCCTTCCTCAAAAGCAACGAATGCTAGGAAAAGGGGGAGTGATCCGGTTACAGGGCACCAAAGAAGCCTAGAGTACAAGCTCAAGCTAAAGCTCCTAGGAGACCTCCTGCGGAGAATAAGCCGAAGCAAACTATTCAAAAGAAGAATATAAAAGGTGAAAGCAAACCACACAAAGTGGTGAGCATTGAAGAAGAAATCCCAAGTGAGAATGTGCGCACACTTAAAACTCACGGGTTACGGGAAATTTCTGATCTAAACACACCTCTGAGTGATGTAGATCAAGAAATTGAAATAATAGAAGAAGTTTCAACGAATTATGTTGAGACGGGAGTAGTATACAATAAAAAGACAATAAAAGTCAACTCATATTTTGCTGACATAATTGCAACACAAATTGACTTGGAATCGGAACCAAAGTCAATGAAGCAATGCAAGAAGCGTCCTGACTGGCCAAAGTGGAAAGAAGCAATTTATGCAGAGTTGAACTCGTTAAAGAAAAGAGAAGTGTTCGGCAATGTAAGCATTACACCAAAAGGTATCTTTCCAGTGAGTCACAAATGAGTGTTTGTCAGGAAGAGAAATGCTAAAAATGAAGTGACTAGATACAAGGCGAGGCTCGTAGCTCAAGGTTTCACGGAGAGACCAGGAATTGACTACGAAGAAACCTACTCTCCCGTAATAGATGGAATTACTTTCCGGTATTTAATATCATTGGAAGTGAATATGAATTTGCAAATGCGACTTATGAATATCGTCACTGCATATTTGTATGGAACATTAGATACAGAAATCTATATGAAAGTTCTAGAAGGAATCAAAGTCCCGAATGAAGAAGAACGCAAATTGTATAGTGTCAAACTTCAGAAGTCACTATATGGTTTAAAGCAATCTGGAAGAATGTGGTATAACAAACTCAGTAACTTTTTACTGGAGAAAGGATTGTTGAAGAATGATGATTGTCTTGTGTATTCATTAAGAAATCAGAGAAAGGTTATTGCATAATCTCTGTTTATGTTGATGATTTGAATATCATTAGTACTACACAGGACATCGAAGATGCATGTTCTTACTTAAAGTCTGAATTTGAAATGAAAGATTTAGGTAAGACTACATATTGTTTAGGCTTGCAGCTTGAGCATACCCACGAAAGGATATTATTGCATCAATTAAACTATACCAAGAAGGTATTAGAAAGATTTAATATAAAAGATGCATACCCACTTAGATCCCTCATGATTGTGAGATCACTCAATGCAGAGGAAGATCCATTTAAACCAAAGGAGGAAGGTGAGGAATTATTGAGACCTCAATATCCCTATCTCAGTGCTATTGGAGCATTAATGTACCTTACAAATGGTACGAGGCCCGATATAGCTTTTGCTATTAATCTACTTGCTAGATACAACTCGGCACCAACTATGCGACATTGGAAAGACATTAAACAAGTATTAAGATATCTGAGAGGAACTGAAGATTTCGGATTATTTTTCAAGAAGAATACAGAAGTAACCTTGGTTGGGTATACTGATGTTGGCTACTTATTCGATCCACACAAGTCAATCTCGCAGACTGGATATGTGTTCTTATTTGGTGGAACGGCAATTTCATGTAAGTCAAAGAAGCAGACGATTGTTGCTATATCAACAAATTACTCAGAGATCATTGCATTATTTGAAGCCGTAAAGGAATACACTTGGCTTAGAAGGATGTCAAAGCATATAATGGAGAGTTGTGAAGTGTCGTATTCTCTATTCCCTACAGTTATCTATGAAGATAATAACGCTTGTATTGCACATATACAATCAGGATATATAAAGTCAAACAGGACAAAGCATATGTTATCTAAATTCTTCCATACGCATGAATTATAAGAGAAGGGAGAAATTTTGGTAACTCATGTCCGATCTTGTGATAATCTTACAAATATGTTCACAAATGCACTACCAGCTTGTACTCTTGAAAAGAGTCGGGATGATATTGGCATGAGAAGACTTAGAGAAGTGCTTGGAACAGGGGGAGAACTTCTCTAAGTACATCACGTCCCGAATTAAAGAACTATCTCGAAGATAATTCGTATCATTTATAAAGATCGATAAGCATTAATCATGAAGATTAAAGCATTGTACTCTTTTTCCCTTATGCGTTTTTCATATGAAGTTTTCTCATTAAGGTTTTTAATGAGACAATGCGTACAATACAAGTAACGGTAATATGTGCTCTTTTCTTTATTTTTCCCACTGGGTTTTTAAGGAGTTTTTATGAGGCATATTTATCGTGATAAAGAGCCCAAGGAGGAGTGTTGTAAAATGCTTGTTGGGCTAGGCCCACCTTCTAGAAGAAGGGTTGCCCATGTGGACTCATTATCGAATTAGGACCCAACACAAAGTAGGTTTTCTCCCTTATAAATAGTTGAGGAGACATCCCTTTGTAAATTCGCCAGAATTATTTAATAAAGAATTTCGTCTCCTCTATTTTTGTTGCTTTTAATTTTCGTTCTCTACATCGATCTATATGACTTCGATTGTCGATAACTCAACAATCTCATCCTTTCTCTCAGAGACGCCTCCGTCAGCCTCTCGTCGCCCCCCCCCCCCCCCCCCACACCTTTCCAAACTTCCTGAGCAAGCGTGCTCTACTCTCTACTCCCGATCCAATTTCCTTCGGCAATTGAAAGACCCCACTCGTCAGAACGTTTCCTGCATGAAAATCCATCCGGGGCTATATAAACCCTACCCTAGCTATGATTGAATCTATTTGTTTGTTTTCTTCTGCATATTTTTTTACTCGCTGCGAACCCTCAAATCTAAATCACGGTTCCTGTTCAGCGCATCCCATGCTAATATCAGTCCGTCGATTTCCTTAGAATTCAGCTCAATCTTCATGCCCCCTTAACGCCGATCTTGCTAATCTGCTTCCCTTCTCCTCTTAATAACGAGATTTTGGCTATTTTGGCATTTAATAGAGCTGACTTCTTCCACACAGTATTAATATTGTGGGCTTCTCCTAAATAACACTAACAAAATTGTCATACCTCTGTAATAGCATTATCTCATTATTTAAATTATTTTTTTTCTTTTCTATTTTCTGACATGCAAAATGACTATATTGCCCCTCTCTTTTCTAAAGAACCTTACTTCCTTTTTTTTTTTCTCTCTCGTATCTCTCCCGTCTCTCTTCTCTCTTTATCTCTCCCGTCTCGAGTTCAAAAAAAAAAAAAAAAATCTCTCCCGTCTCTTTTCTCTCTCTCGTTCAGGCGGAGGACCAAGCAGGTCAGGCGAAGGACCAAGCAGGTCGGCGGCGTCAGGGGTGCCGCCTGCCGCTCCTCTCGACCGGGGGCTCCCGTAGTCCCGCACGGATCTGGCCATCCTCTGGTCCCGCACGGACCCGGCCCGACTCTGCTCCCGCACGGATCCGCCCCAATCTGCTTCGCGCGCCCGCCTCAATCTGCTCCAACCGGCCGTGCACGACCAGGTAAATATGGCTTGACGATTCAAGGTGCGTCGGTGTTGATGAGAGAAGGCATATTACAACGGTCACTGGGGTAGTGTTGTTTTTTATGTGGCTGTCTGTCTAAAAAAGAAAAAAAATGACGAAAACAGTGCATAGTGTTATTTTGGAGGTGTGACAATCTTGTTAGTGCTATTTTAGAGAAGCCTACGATGTCAAAGCTATTTGGGAGAAGCCAGCTCTTATGAGTGCTAAAATAGTCAATCTCTCCTTAATAACAGGGTGTAAAAAGATCGAGAATGGCTGCGCGGGGCACTTCTGTGGTATCTGAGGATGATTATGAAGTAAGAAAACAAATCAACTCAGCTTCCTGCTCTCTTTTTATTGCTGTATTTCCTCATGTTGAACAGAAACCAAGTTGAGCACAGACTCAGTCATGACAACAATACAAATCAGCATACGCAACTAGTACTATAATATCAGTGGGTAGATTAAGTATGAGAGTTAGTTATCTACTGATTATTGGGTGGATTTGTACCTCCATCAGTGTAGATTTGTTGGTTGGTAATGACATCTTTTATGACTGCATATACATATTCAAAGGGTATTTTTGTTTTGACAAAATTTGAGCAGCTTCTAATCACCTTTAACTTAACATTTTTGGCCTAGGTTAAATTGATTGAATGCTATTGTCAATTGTTTTTGGGCTACTATGAGACTTCATATTGGGTGTAGATGTGATCTCATGGAGCCATGGATAGTTCAAGTTGTAGAATAGATACATTTTTTGTGACAATAATAAGCATTAAGATAAATGAAGAAAAGTATAGCTGCTGTAGAAAAAAAATGTTGTAGAACGATGGGTATGAGTAGGGTGATGTAACCCCATCCACATGGAAACATAGTGCTTCTATTTGCTATTACATTTAGAATACTTGTATGCATATCTAAAGTCGCTTGAAATTGTGCTGATATATGCTCTTTTGGTGAGCTATGTGCTACAGACTCAGCAAAGGAAGCAAGCTGCTGCAGATGTTCTTTTCAACTATTCACAGTTTGTTATGGTGTGCATTGGTGAGGATGTTCGCCCAACTGATCTCAGGCTGCACCTTATGAAGGTATATTGTCTTGCTTTTTAATTTGTGGATCCTCCATTTTCATAACAGACTGTATTTAATTCAAATAAACTCCTGGACCTTGGTGATTAGTGTTACTTGCCTTTAATCAATGGCAGTTATTCCTTAAAATGGTTACTTATTAAATGGATCTATTCTGAAACTCTATAAGAAAAAGAGTTTGGACAAACAACTGGATATAGCTCTTAATCATCATTTTAAATGGGTTGGCAGTGGGGTTTTGGCACTGTAGCCAAGCAAGGCACTCAGTCACGTGCACTGTGTGGAACTGCTACCAATCCCTGCGATGACTCTTGCACTGTGGTCAATTGATTATATTGCATCTTGCTTCTTGCTTTTGGATCTGAGATGCAATTAACTGAGTTGCTTGTTGATCTAACTTTTTTATGCTTAAATTAAGATTTACACTTGGGGTTAGATATTGTCCAGTGGATACCTCAAGACTGTTCAGGTTTCAATTTGTATGTGTTCTGTCCTGTTTGGCTAGGAAAACAATCTGCATTTTGTTGTGAGGTGATTTAGCTCCAAAGGTACTGAAGCGATGACATTGAGCATGCTATACAGTGCAAAAGGGGCTTATCATTCCTTGAGAACACAATGGCGACATCCTTTTTAGAACTTCTAGTGTATTAAGTGGGAGGAATAAGATAAAGTAATGTGATATGTTTGTCCAATTTGTGTTGCTTGATGTTCAGGATAAGCGACACAGAAGTTCCTCAAACCTTGTATGCATCAGAGGTGGATGGAATTATGAGTCAGCATTTCAATAATCAGTTTGTGAACTATACAAATTGTTTTGGTGTTCCTAATTGCACATCACTAAATTGGTGCAATGGCTGTATATACTACAGATAGTTTGTTCTTAGAATGCGCGTTTTCCTTTGTAAAGATGAAAAGGCTGGATATGATTCCCAACCATTGTTCCTTCTCCTTTAACTACTGCTATCTTTTTGTTGATGCGTGCTGTGATCGATCAGACTCATATGATACTAACGTAGATCATTTGTACTCTCTTTGTTCAGGAAGTTTCAGGAATGCCCACTTCTCTAAAGAAGGAGTCACAACAGGCAGCTGCCTCACCAGATTCTAGTGCTGAACCATCATCCTCTGGAACAATGAAAGGGGAGAAGAATGAAAGCGTGTAAGCATCGATCATCTAGCTTCAGTCTCCTGGGTTCCTGGCTCTATGCTTGGAGTAGGGAACATCGTTCAAGTTATAATATCTTGCTGCTAATGCTTTCGACAAGCATCGTAGGAATGTAAATATCTTTGATGATTATCTAACATAAAAGTCATGATCCAACATCAATGGCGTGTTCTATAGCTGATATCATGCTCCATCCAGACCCATGGCTCATGATTTTGTAATGGACACCATGCTATTGCTGGCTCTTGTAGACATGCATTCCGGGTTTTAACTGATGTGTTTGTGCTCTGGTTAAGATCAGTTCTGCAATTGCTACATTTTCGTAGTTTTGCATTTGTATATCCCTTTTCTGGCTTGTGTTGTAATTCTGATAATCAATTCTTGCTTTTTTTTTTCCCTTTCATATTCTGTCTTGAGATGTTCTGACTCGTTACCAACGACCTCCATTACGGGCATCCTCCCCTGAGAGCCTGCTATCTGCCTTTGCCCTTTGCTTTCTAGGCGAGGCTTATGCTGAACATGCCGGACATATAAAAGGCTATCATGTTCCGTCTTTTTTATTGAAAGGAAACTTCTGTCTGTGGTGGTCGATGTAGTAGAATACATGTCGTAGCGCGTGCATATTGCATAGTAGTGCCAGCGCTACAGGCACCGTGAAATTACACTGCAGGGAGGTGTAACGTCCAGATGACGGCATGAGGCTTGGTGGCTCAAGCACGCCAGGTGAGAGAGTCAGGCCTTGTGCCGTAGCTGAAGGAAGCGTTGGTGCCACGGCCGTTGCCCATGGTGGTCGGCTTCGGATTATTCTTGCCAAGGAAAACATCAGTGAGCACGGTCTTGGACTGCAGCGAAGCCCTGAGAATCTCCAAGCCCTGCAGATGCATAAATGAGTGAGTTTATATGCATTCATGGACCAAGCAAGTGCGCAACACGACTGATGGTGTAGCAGAGCAGAGAGAGAGACACCTCCTTGTAGCCGATGTGCACGGTCCTCTCCTGCAGCGAGCCGAAGTCTCTGACGGCGCAGGCGTTGAGCAGCGCGATGGTGGAGACGTTGGACATGGGCGAGATCACGAGGTCGTCCGTCACCGTGTACGTCGCCATGCCGCCCTGCACGAACCCTGCAGCTCCCTCGCCGGCGGCCACCGGCTGCGGCGACCCGACGACCTTGGCCTCCGTCACCATCTGATTGTTGCAGTTCGGGCACCGACTGCCCCTCACCTCCGTCACGTAGCCCCGGCAGCTGCCCCAGCTGTTGCTGCAGTTGAAGAACTTCTTTGGGGGAGCTCGAACCGGCGGCTGAGGCTCCGGCGAGCGGAGGAGCCAGCTGTTGGGCCCTGCCGCCATCGCCGCCGGGGACGGCATGGCGGCGCAGAGGACCGCGTCCCTGGCCGCGCCGGGATGGGCGTAGGGCCCGTCGGCGAGCTTCTCGGCGCTGCTGTAGAGGTTGCCCATGGAGCCCATAGGCGTGGACTGTCCGTCCTTCCCCAGCAGCCTCACGGCCGTGCCGGCCGGCACGGCGAGCAAGGAGAAGAGGAAGTCCACAGTGTCCTTGCCGGCCTCCGCGAACACCACGCGCCGCCGCAGAGGTCTGGAGTCCACCAGCAGCTTCATCGTCAGCTGCGCGGGGCTCGGCGGCGTCGTCGGCGTGGTGGCACTGGCGGCTGCCATCTGCTATTGAGCTTACTTATTAACGGCTACTGATAGATAGATTTGCGGCTGCTTCGTCGTGCTACCTATGCAGATATATATATATATATATATGGCGCGGTGAGCTATAGCATCTCTGAATGTGGTGTGTGGGCGCCACTAGGCCTTCTCGTTCAATATCCATCAGTCTTTCCAAAGTCAGAGTTCTACAGACAGCATATATGCCAACTTCACGTGCAGAAAACAATAGGCGAATTCGCAAAAACGATACTATCCTGCAACGTCGCGTCACGATCTGGTCTAATGTTAGTACGAGGGCGTTTCAAATAGTTTGCTAACCCTGATGGCTTGGCATGGCGGGCGCCGCAGACATCCAAACTTCGGCTGACCCAAACAGTTTCAAACTTTGAGCAAAATTCTCACATGCGCCGAGAAAACTGATAGCGGAGAAATTGCTTTACCAATTGAACGAGCCGGCGTTTGGTGTGGGTGAGCTGGACAGGTTACAGCCTCCCATAATCTACTCGGCATGAGGTGACTGCATTTCTCTTATGCCTGAAGCTGACTTTTTCTTCAACAGAAATGCTCCAGGGAAGCTCTTTTTAAGTTTGTACCAATCTTAAAGCAATACATTAATTAATTTTCAATTTTTAATCCTGTACATCAAGGGGCCGACCTGCCCATCCAACTCAGGCCTGAAGCCTAGTTGAGCCTTTTTTAAAAAAAGGGAGATATTACTCGGCTTATATTGAAAAGCCTAATAAGAGTGGCTGGGTTACCAGTTTATAAGCATTTGTCAATTCAGAACAGGTAAAAAGGAAAAAACAACAACCCACGATACAACAACAGGTTAGAGTTCTACGATATCAGAGTAGAAGCTTAGACTAGACGGTTCCTTGAGTGTCTCCAGCATCTTCTTTATCACTCTCGTGGCTGTCGCTGTCTCCTTCTCCTTCAACATCACCCTCCACTTCTGCAAGAAAGATAACCCATTGAACAGGGGATCAGACGGGTGAGATAAGGTTCTTTCCATCGCCATCTTATTACGAGTTTTCTACATCGACCAAGCAAAACCTGCAAAAGGATAGATCCTCATACTATGTGACAGATTGGACCTCCTTGGTGGCCAATCTTCCCAGAAATCAGCTACTGAAATCAGACCCCGGTCCAAACCGAAGGAGTCTCTAATTTTGCACCATGCAAACTGAGAGAGCACACACCCCCAAAAAATATGATCAGTAGTTTCCCTCCTCCCACATAGGCAGCAAGATTCACTACCTTTCCACCCTCTATCCTTGAGACAGTGACCTGATTGCAGTCTATCTAACCATATTTGCCATAGGAAAATCTTAACTTTGAGAGGAATTTTGTCCTGCCAGATCCTATTAAAGGCAGGTACAATGCTACACATAGACGATCTCATAGGTGGTCTTATGCATTAATACATAGGATTTTTGATGATGTAGAAGAGAGAAAAGGTGGTAAAAGAAAGAGGTGGTTGTTTCGCGAAGCAACCACCTCATGCACTAAAATTTAGGAGTATGAGACGGCTCTCATGTCATTATACCAGTTTTAGTGATCTTTTAACATATAAATATTTCTTTTTACATCCATAAATTAAAGAGTCATATAATTAATAGAAGACGACCAAACAGTCCACCTATTGTATAAGTTGCCTCATAAGTCGTCTTAAGACTACGTGTCATGCATGAGACGAGCTACGAGACCGCACCATTGTACTTGCCCTAATTGTCTTATTGATAGAACCACCAAAGGTAAGGAAGTTATAAAGCGATTTAGTAGAGAAGGACTTGGATTTGTCTAAGGACCAAGTCAGTTTGTCTTCCCCCTCGTCAAAAGCCACCTGTTGCGCTTTTTCAAGAAATTGGTTCCACTCTGGACCAAAATTTCTTCTCCAAGCAATTCTCCATTCTTCATCTAGGTAGCACTCTCGGACTATGATATCTTTGTCTCTGTAGATACTGAAGAGCTTGGGAAAAGCTATCTTAAGAGGCGTAGCATCAAGCCATACGTCATTCCAAAATTTTATGTTTCGGCCACTATGCACCTCATACTCAACACCCCAATGGAAAAGATGTTTAACCTTGTGTAGACCTTTCCAAAATTAGGAGGACTTCCTTGTCCTTGCATCAAAAAAATTGTTGGTTGGCATGTATTTAGCCCTCAGTAATCTACACCATGTATCATTATTGTTAGCGGTGCAGATCCTCCAAATCCATTTGGTGAGAAGACAGTCATTCATGATCTTGGTATTCATGATCCCCAAACCCCCAAATTCCATTGGTCTAGTTACAGCTTTCCATTTAACCATGTGATATTTAAACTTCTTTTCAGCTCCTTGCCAAAAGAAATTGGATCTGATCGCGTCCATTTTCTTATGCATAGTTTTGTGAAGGTTGTAAAAGCCCATCAAATATATAGGCAAACTGCTAAGGCAAGTATTTGTAAGGATGAGTTTCCCCCTAGATAAATTATATTTGCCCATCCATGGGTCTAAGTGAGCTCTCATCTTCCCAACCATGGGTTCAAAGGAAGCTGATCCTAAGCTATGATCTGAAATAGGTATGCCAAGGTATTTCATAGGTAAGGAGCCTAATTTGCAATTGAGCATATTAGCCCATCTCTCCTGTTCTGTCCTGGACCCACCATAGATGTAAACTTCACTCTTGTGGAAGTTAATTTTGAGCCCAGACATATATTCAAAACAGTAAAGAATTAATTTGAGGTTTCTGATGTTAGTTTCATTTGGGTCCATCATGACCACGGTATCATCTGCATACTGAATGTGGGTGATTCCTTCTGGGATTAGGTGAGTCATAAATCCTTTGATGAGACCTTTGCCTTTTGCTTTATCCATAAGCGAACCAAGTACATCTGCTACCAGGTTAAATAGAACAGGTGAGAGGGGATCACCCTACCTTAGCCTCTGGTATGTTCGAAAGAACTCTCCTCGATGACCGTTTACATTTACGCAAACTCGTCCTCCTTGGACAGATTGCATAACCCACTCTATCCATTTCTGTGGGAAGCCTTTTCTAACCATTACTTCATGTAAGAAACCCCACTTCACCTTGTCATAGGGCTTCTCGAAGTCTATTTTCAGTAGTAATCCATTCATGTTTTTCACTTTCAATCGTCCCTTAGTAAAGGCCATTTGTTCTTTGTTAATCACCTCCTTGGCATAGGG
The DNA here is from genome assembly GCA_030378355.1 of Eleusine indica. Lineage (NCBI taxonomy): Eukaryota > Viridiplantae > Streptophyta > Magnoliopsida > Poales > Poaceae > Eleusine > Eleusine indica. The sequence goes on from CM059494.1 coordinate 58,483,721, forward strand.
GGCAATCCTGGAATTAAGGGTCTTTGTGAAAATTTTATAATCCACATTAACCAGACATATCGGACGATATTGTTTTATGTTGTTGGCATCCTTGACCTTAGGAACTAGAGTTATCACACCGTAATTCAGGCGTTTTAAGTCCAACCTGTTCTGGAACTAATCTTCGAACATCTCCATGATCTGAGGGTTAATTAGAGGCCAGAAGCTCTTATAAAAAGTTACACCGAATCCATTGGGATCAGGAGATGAAATCGGATTGCGTCCATGCTTCATCCTTAATGTCGAAAATTTGGGCATTAAGTGAATGCCCATGATTTATGGGAGGTTCTCCCCTAGTTCCAGTTGTTCAGTAGGGTCATGATACTGTCATTTAGTCTTTGCATAAACATTGTTATATTTTGGCTCGATGGCTCAACTTTGGTAATATATATATGTTATAGCCCCACCTGTATTGATGCACTGGATGTTTAGTCGACTAGGGATAAAATGTGCAGTAGAAAATGATACTAGATCATTATAGAAAAGAATGGGACATTACATGATGCATATGTTTACTGAAGGAGTTGATTTATCATGTATATCTCTGCAGGAGCACGGGAATGGAGATTGTAAGAATGAAATGTTCAGAAAATTTGGAAATTCTTGGTCTAATAAAAAAGCAGTGGATGAGTATTAGGATATTGTGAATAAGACCTCTGCAAGTAAAAATGGGGCCTTTTCGTTCTACAATAAGCATGTGCATGACAAGGGATTTAGCGTTGGAATGAGAAGAGCTTAGAAGATGAGGTGATAAGTATTTAGATGATCAAGTCTTGTTCTTTTATTTGGAGGGTTGAATAATGTTTGTTTTCGGCCTCAGATTACTTAAGAGTGAACTACAAGGCCTTTCTTTCATTATTCATCATCTGGGAGGAACGATGAATAGCACCTCATTTTTGTAATATTTCTTAAGAATCCTCATTTTTGTAATGATGATTAGTATTAGGTTTCAACTTTGTCTTCAGTTTATATGGGACTATAAGCTTTGACATGAAAGCCTTTCTTTCATTATTCATCATCTGGGAGGAACAGTGAACAGCACATCATTTTTGTAACATTTCTTAAGAATCTAGATTTATTGATCATCTGGACGACAGACAATGAATGTCTCCTTGTAACATTTCGTAAGAGTCCAGTCACAGGCAAAGTTTCATTTGGGTTCAGGGTTCAGACCTGAACCTGAAATTCAGAATGTGCTGTGTATGGCCTGTTTGTTGGGGTTGGGTCTCGCAGTCAGGGTTCAGTCTAACCTGAAATTCTGAATGTGGTGTGTGTGGACTGGTGTTGGGGTTGGGTCGAGTTCAGACCTAAAATTCTAAATGTGATGTGTGGACTGGTGTTGGGGTTGGGTCGAGTTCAGACCTAAAATTCTAAATGTGATGTGTGGACTGTGTAGGCAAAGTTTCTTTTGGGTTCAAGGGTTCAGACCTGAACCTTTTTCTCGAATACAGACCTGAACCTGAAATTCTGAAAGTGATGTGATGTGGACAATGAGTAGTCTACATGCTGGAGTATATAGATAAGATGAAGAAACAAATAGACACCAAAATTTACTGACCCTCTATCAACTGAATTTGGTTATGACTGTTTAGCAGTGACTCAATCAGCACGCAAATGAGGCTGCAACCATTATTTCGTTTGCATAATGCAGGTCTCTGGATGTAGCCAGAAGCAGTTACAGCTCGGACAAGTAGCAGAATTGTGGGGCAATTGGATTTTAGCCACCCCTAAACGATGGCATCCTAAAAACACTACACATGCATCCCAAAAACGCAACCCGTGAGCTGATGTTCTCAGTATCCACACCACCATTCTCATTTGATCACTTTTCTCCTCTTTTTTAATTGAAAAATACTTGTGAATGGACGATTCTACCGTTCCTCTCTACAAGCAGTAGTGTCACTCTGGACAGCCCGAAATGAACAAAGAAAAATAGACAAGAAGAACATAGGCCAGTCGACCTCTTCTCAAACTGAGGCCATGCCCAGCTCTCCTTTTCACAAACACGAAGGAACAAACAACATTGCAGCCAACGCTTCAGCAAAAAAGGATCGAGACCATTGTCCCCCTTGATCTGGAGTTGGAGTCTCTCTCTGGCCCCTTGTTGCCTGCATCATTCATGACAACATGCCGCGCCGCGAGTTCGCAGAGCACGGCGAGGGCGCGCGTATCGCCGCCAGTTCGCAGAGCACGGCTAGGGCGCGCATGCCTCGTACTCCATCTAGACTCATATCTAGATTTAAACCAGAACCCTAACTAGGAATCTTATCTGTAAATCAAGAGATACAACGACGCAACACAAAGAGTCGCCGATCGACGACGCATTCCTGCTTTGCGTCTGCCACTGCCGCCTATGCGCCGTTGAGAACGAGAGTGGAGAAGAAAGGAAATGCGCGACTCCGGGAGAAGCAGCGGGGTTGAGTTCGATCGATCTGTTTCCCTCGCATTGGCCGAGCTCATCTGGGATTCAGGTCTGGGTATCTATTGGTTAGTTATGAGTCAAACCTTTAGTTCATTTGTTGTACTAGCTTAAGAAAGTGGAAAAAAATTCTAGTTTATTTTAAAGAATTTTGGACCGACCCACAAAATGTAAAACTTGCATCCCTAATTGAATGGGTAGAGCCGGTCCCTGTGATTAAAGGAATTACTAATTCAAAATTAATTAATGTGTTGTTTTAAGATTCGTGAAAAATTAAAAAGAGCTCCTTCGAAGTATTTCTCTTCTTCAATTGATGTTTAGGATTTTGATATCTTAATCCTTTTTGTTAGATGTTTTGAGTCATTTGTGTTTTGGCCGAACTGGTGCAACTTGGTGTCCAATCTGCTAGCATCCTCTTCAACACGCATCTATTTATTATATATATATTTGATCAATAAAAGCAGTCATCATGTTGGCTCTTAAGGGTTAGAAATTCCCACGTTAATCAAAGAAAAAAAATAAAAAATAAAAAATTATCCACCATTGCCATTTATAAAAAGGTTTACCAAAAATACATAATTTTAAAGTTATCCACCATTGCCATTTTAATAAATACCTGAAAAAAATTAAGGGAAAAATATATGAAAGATGAGTCACGTGGGAAAAAAAGAAGTGCAAAAATATATGAGTCACCAGGGGCTAGGTACATAGACAATGTTTCATGAATGAATAGAAAACAACGAGCGTTGTGATGAAAAAAGTATGCAATTTCTTTTCAGTAAGATGAGTCCCATGAAAAAAAAGAAGTAAAAAAAAAAGATGAGTCACAAGGGGCTGTTTCTCTATATTAGAGTTTGCAATTTCTTCTCGGTGATGGATAGAAATAAAATAAACAAATCAGGTGACGACTTATAACCATCAAGATTAGAGAGATCGTGTGATGTCATAATTTCTTCTCGGTGAGAACATAATCACGGGCGTCCAAGCTAACTGCCAGTAGCACACTCCGTTAGTTTGCCAATGAATCTAATGACGACATTCATAGCAAGAATCAGCAATGGAGCAATGTGTGTACATGAAGCTCTCCCACAGAACTCTGGACCAAGTCTCCTAGGTGAGATAAATCACAAGAAAGTTTCAAAAGAAAAAGTGATAAATCACAAGAATAAAAAAACATGAGCATTGGACACCATGATGCGATCCATAGCCTGCCATAGTGAGAAGCTTGGTGTTCGTCTTATTGGTGAACCATATTATGACGAAAAATCATACCGCGAGTAGTTCGAGCAAGGACAAGGACATGCCGGCTCCATAGCCAGGCTGGCCGTCATGTGTTGCTAGCATAGTAGCATAACAATACATGAACGATAGTCGATAGGTATGATTTGATAGATGCATGTCTAAATCAGTGTGGTAAAAAGATAGTCTATTTATGTGCCTGACACATCACAGGCTTGAGGTGACAGAGCGAGCGACATTGCTTAAGAAGAAGTAGAAAACATAATATGGAACATCCTTACCATATTATAGCGACTTAGAGACTGGTAGAAGTTTCTACAGGCTTGCACATTAAAGGTTATGTGCGCTTGCACATTAAAGGTTATGTGCTTGGCTGTCAGAGTCCAGATTTCAACCATAAACACGATATCCATCGTGAGCGAGAGGGCAATGTGAAGCTACGATGGGTCATTAATGGTCATTTTTCTCAATGTTATGTGGGAGATATCACCCCTTATTTCATAGGTGTACCTATGTAAGTGATTGAAGTCTCCATTATCAGCAACTTAGAGAATGGTAGAAGTTTGTATAGGCTTGCACATTAAAAGTTGTGTGCTTGGCTGTCAAAATCCAGATTTCAACATTGAACACGTTATCCATGGTGAGCGAGAGGGCAGTGTGAAGCCGCAATGGGTCATTAATGGTTATTCTCAATGTTATGTGGGAGATATCACCCCTTATTTCAAAGGCGTACCTAAGTAAGTGATTGAAGTCGGTGTGAAGGTTTGAATGTCACATAGATGAGTGCCATAGTTATTAGATGGTTATAATCCACATAGTATGGAAACCTTTTGGCATAACAGACCAATAGACATTCAAATTATTACTTTTTATCATCTCTTAAATTAACAGTATGATTTATGGATGTGTGGTCGATCCTCCATAACCGACAGCAGGGAACGGATGCCCAGAAATCTTTATGGTTTCCTTTGTAAACTTGATCTTTCCCTGCTCAATCACCGACTGAATCTATCTTCTGAATACCTTGCATTCATTGGTATAATGAGACGGCGAGTTGTGCCACTTGCAGTACTTTCTTTTCTTCAATTCTTCAGCAGATAGAATCACGTGGTTAGGCGGCAACTGGATGTGCTTCTCCTGCAACAGTATATCAAATATCTTATCGGCCTTGGTGATATCGAAGTCATATTTTTCTTCTGGCTTATTCTGTTTCACCCAAGGACACGACAAAATATTCTTATTCCTCGTCCACTCAGCCATATTGACATCTCCGGCATCTTTATCGGACTCAGACTCATAATCATTATAGTTGATTTGAATCGGCCTTGACCATGCCCCTCGAGTCAGGTTCTCTTGAATAAACACCTTCTGCACCAGCCGAGACAAGCTTTCGAACTCGACCGAGAGAAATTTTTCTCTTAGAGGTGTAACCAAACCATTAAATGCTATTTCTGTCATCTGAGTATCAGTCAATTCCAAGCTAAAACATTTACTGCGCACATCTCTGAACCTCTGCACATAATCATGCATAGACTCCCCAGCTCTCTGCCTCACAGAAATAAGATCAGACAACCTCATTTCTCTTATTTCAGCAAAGAAGTATTTATGAAATTTCTGTTCGAAATCGGCCCAAGTAATAATGAAATTAGGGGGCAATGATGCGAACCACGAAAAAGCCAAATCGGACAATGATAACGGAAACAACCTGTTCTTTAATGCTTCGGTAGCTCTTGTCTCTCCATATTGCACCGAAAACTGGCTAATATGCTCAATAGTGGTAGTATTGTCTTATCCAGTGAACTTAGTAAATTCTGGTGGCCTGTATCGACTTGACATAGGAATTAAGTCATAGCTAGGAGGACAAGGGGGTTGATACATATAAGTCTGCTGTTTTGGCTTTAACCCAAATTGTTCCCTCATTACCTCAGAAATCTTCATTGCTTAGTCATCGGTCAAAACATTGGTATTTGGAGTAGCCAATGCAGGACCAGACGCTAGCACTTGCGGGGCTGTTTGTGAACCAAAATTGACAACACTGTGTTGGCCTCCCAACTCCCCATGCGATGCAGATGATGACGGCAGGCCAAACAGGCTTGGCTCTATATTTGTTGTTGTCCCATAAGTCACATTTGGTTCTGAAATATCTTACCTGTAATACTGTAGCTGCGTCTGCGGTGATGTCTTCTATAGAATAATCCTGGGACCGGATTCAAGTGTCCTCCTTGTAGCACCACCACCGTTATTCCTTAGGGGTGGAGTGACACTCTCTAATGCTGGCCCTGAGCTTGCCGAAGGCATTACAACGTTAGTACTGGGTGGTTGCTGCTTAAGCCCTTCAATTGTAGTTCGAGGAATATTTCTCTACATACAAAAATACATCAGCACACGTGTTGGATCATCATATAAGCATCCCTCCACTGTCTGAATGATCAAAGCCCTCAAAGTATTTACCAACACAGGTGATCAATGCATGATGTATAGCCGCATGTATCATGTCGTTCAATGTAGCCTCATCTACCACCTCCATCGGCTTATCAGCATGTGACTTCTCAGTTTCATCTTCATCAATCAAAGCAGCCATGGGTAATTTTCCCTTCTGTATGATCTTGCCATGCTTGATTTTGCTATATGTGCTCAACAAAAGGCTTTCATACTCTGTAATCTTCTAATCAATTTGTGCCCTTGTTTCATCGCTCGGATCATCCTTGTTAATAGGCATTATGTTCTCTATCTTCAGATCCACGCCAACATCATGTTTTGGTGGAGGATTATCAGCGAGCTTAGGATCCTTTGGCATTCCAAGTTCAGACATGTTGTGAAGCTTAAAGTTCTTTGTCCCACTGGGCATGCCAAAAAGCGTGTTGACGTGAAAATCACACGTGTGATCTGAGATATCTGCTTAGCTCCAGTGCAGGCTCAATACGGAAACCGAGGCGTGCCAGTCGATTTTCCCTGCAAATCGACAAAGAGACAAACAGTCAAATTCTACGGGTTACCGGCCCAAGACAGGCCGATGAAGAAAGCCGATAGTTACTGTTCGTGAAACCAGCCGATGCTATTATAAGAATAAAACATAGGAGAATATAAACTGATCGGCTGATTATATCGGCTTATCGACAAATTTAATTAAGTAAGCAATTATAAATCATTAATGCCGATAAAAAATTAGAACAACATGCCAAGTTCGATAAATCCACGGTATTCGTACAATAACTGGCCAAGTCGATGCAATAGACTAAAGTCGATAGAGCTGAGTCGATAAATCTACAGTAGAGGTGCGTAAACTCGCTTTGTCGATGGTGCTAAAGTTGATAGGCTAGAGTCGATAGAAGTACCGTAATCACGCACGGAACTCTGCCCATCGATAGATACTAAGTCGATAGATCTGATAGCTGGTATTGCAAAGATGTCTCAAATTCACATATCTAATCCTATTAAACAAAAGGGGGCAATCGACTACTAATATACAATAATAAAATAGGCAAAATACCAAGAAGTCGATCGCACCATGATAACCTGTCAGCTAAACGTCCCGATAGAACTCTATCAACTCTGCCTATAAAGAGATTGAATCTAACCCTATCAGCCCAGCAAGAGATCAAAGTCGATGCAGCCTTGCTGATTCGAACAGATCGAACTTAATTAAGACAATGTTCAAACACAACAAATAAAGCTAGATTTAATCTAATTATAGATAGGATTGATCGAATAACTCGAATAATAGATCTAGAACCTAGCTTATAAAAATCCACAGAAATGGTGGTGTTTTGATGCAAGATGTTAAACCTGTTGCATACTTTAGTGAGAAAATTACTGGGCCTGTTTTGAATTACTCCACGTATGATAAGGAATTATTTGCACTTGTACGTTCTTTAGAGACGTGGCATCATTATTTTTTGCCCAAATAATTTGTTATTCATTCTAGTCATGAATCACTTAAGTATATTTGTTCTCAATGCAATTTGAACCGTAGACATGCTAAAAGGGTTGAGTTTATTGAGTTTTTTTCTTATATTATTAAACATAAGAAATGGAAGAATAATATGATTGCTGATGCTTTATTTAGGCGCTATACTTTATTGTCTCAACTTGATTGTAGAATTTTTGAATTTGAGGCAATTAAAGAATAATATGTTGCTGATGTTGATTTTGAAGATGTATTGCTGCACTGTAAAGAAGGTCGTGCTTAGAACAAATTTGTGTTGAATGATGGATTCTTGCTTAGAGCTAACCGCCTATGCATTCCAGTTGGTTCCGTTCGTCTTTTGTTGTTACAGGAGACGCATGGAGGTGGATTGATGGGTCATTTTGATGCTAAGAAGACGGAGGATATTTTGGCCACACATTTCTTTTGGCCAAGGATGAGGAAAGATGTTGAACGTTTTGTTGCTCGCTGCACTACATGTTAAAAAGCTAAGTCTCGCTGGAATCCACATGGTTTATACATACCACTTCCTGTTCCTTCTATTCCTTGGGCGGATATTTCTATGGACTTTGTTTTAGAACTGCCTAGGATTAAGATGGGGAGTGATAGCATTTTTGTTGTTATGGATAGATTTTCCAAGATGGCACACTTTATACCATGTCATAAGACTGATGATGCTAGTCATATTGCTGACCTTTTTTTCAAAGAAATTGTACGTTTACATGGTATGCCTTCTACTATTGTTTCAGATTGTGATGCAAAATTTTTGAGTCACTTTTGGTGCACGCTTTGAAATAAGTTGGGTACAAAGTTGCTGTTTTCTACAACTCGTCACCCACAAACCGATGGACAAACTGAGGTGGTGAACCGTACTTTGGGCATTATGTTGAGAGCTATTTTGAAGAAAAATTTGAAGCAATGGAAAGAATGTTTGCCTCATGTTGAGTTTGCTTATAATCGGGTAAGACATTCTACTACTAAGGTAAGTCCCTTCAAGGTAGTATATGGTTTTGATCCCCGTACTCCACTTGATATACTTCCTCTACCTATTAATGAGAGAGAGTTCATGTTGATGCTAAGGAGCGTGTTGAATTTATTTTGCGAATACATAAGACCACTAGACTTAGCATTTAAAAGATGAATGAAAAGTATAAAATTTCTGGTAGTAAAGGTAGAAAGAAGTAAAACTTGATGTAGAAGATTTAGTGTGGTTACACTTGAGGAAGGATAGATTTCCAGAATTGAGAAAGTCTAAATTAATGCCTAGAGCTAATGGTCCTTTCAAAATAATTGAGAAGATTAATGATAATGCATACAAACTTGAGTTGCCTCTCGAGTTCGGGGTTAGTCCTACTTTTAACATTTCAGATTTGAAACCATACTTGGGAGAAGATGATGAGCTTCAGTCGAGGACGACTCCACTTCAAGAGGGGGAGGATGATGAGGACATCACTCCTACGGATACATGCAACACTCCTCCAATTCTGGACTTGCAAGGTCCTATGACTAGAGCTCGTGCACGACGACTAAATTTAGAGGTGAGCTCGTTCCTACGTTCTTCATCATATGTCACTTTTGAGAATGGTTTGCTACCTAATGATTATATTGTAATTAGGAAACATGGAGAGGACCAGGAGATGATGGGAGAAGGACTTGAAGACGTGGAGGACCAGCAAGGATGTGGAAGCCAAGGTGGAGGCCCAACCAAAACCGACTTCGAGTCTGTTTCGGGGCCCAGAACCAGTATGCACTAAAACGGAGGCCCAGAATGGACGTTCTACATATGCATGGAAAGATAAGAAGAAGACCTTTCCAATGCCACCAATCGCATGTCAAAATTCTTCCGGAGTCATCGGGAATCGTCGAAACAAGAGAGGGTCCAGAATCTGTTTTGGTGCTACGTCGCCTGCTTTTGGCCTTTGGGCTTTGTATCCAGTTGAGCCCAATTAGGGGCACGTCCAGAGGGTCTTGCATGACCCTAGGGTCTTCATATACAGCCGCCGTCGCACCATTAGGGTGTGGGTTTTGCTTAGATTATTCTGTTAAGAACAGTTTTGCCGTTTGAACGGTTTATGAGACTCCAACTTGTGAGATTCATCATATACTTGCAAATTTGGTTGCATTCTTCTTTGCTCTTGCTTGTATTCTTGATTTACAGGCAAGGATAAGCCTTCTCGGAGAGGTCAACCATGCAACACCGGTTGATAACCATATGAGACGTTGTGCTGTGATTGCGGGGTTCAGAACGTGTCATTCGGAAGCCGGATCGATTTGTGTATCGCCTCCGTCTTAATCAAGATTTTTAGAACCCATCGAAAGATCGAGAATCCTTGTCCACATCAGAAAGGTTCTGTCCGGTCTCCATTTTCATTCTCCCGGAAGCACTGTGCACTGATGCACAGACCGGACTGTACGGTCACTACCAGGAATTTGCTGAATCAAGGAATTTCTTCATTTTTCCAAGTGCCATCACTTAACACCCAAATAAACACGACACTTGGAGTATGAAGGGAACTCTCAAACACTCCTTTTTAAATAGTGACTCTTTATAGCCCTGTAATTTTAGCAAATGCCAAATGAAGAATTGAGCAAATAAGAATCAAGGCGAATAAGAGCACAAAAGGTATGTATGAGCATTAGTCCATGAACCGCACGAGTGGATTTAACCTTGGAGTTCATAAGAGCTTGCTCAATGGGCATGAAGCACAATGCTTTCTTTTGGTCACACTGATGGAGATGTAACCTCATATAGAGCATGAGGCACAAATATCTCCAAATATGACAAGCCTTCTTTGTGTTTCCTATATGATGCATGCAACAAGCATTTTACATATGCAATGAAAGTAAACATGTCATGTTAATGCAAGCAATATTAAACAAGACACAAAGGAAACCTAACAATGTCAAGTTTGAACCCCTTTCAAGCTTACTCACTATAAGCCATACTCTTGCCTTGAGAGAAGCCAAATCACCATCTCAAGCACTCCCCCTTGCTTATAGCTATCTTGAGTGGGTTAGACATTGACTAATTTTTATGTGTTTTTCTTTTAGTTATTTACACATGCATGGATGCAAAGCATACTAGCCACAAAGGAGTCATAATTACCATGTAATGCAAGAAAAGAAAGAACACACTACAACTACCACGAACTAACATGGATTCCTCCCTCATGAGTAGATATGACGTTGACGTCCATGTCACTTCTGGTGGACTTCACGTGATCTTTAAGAAAGCGCTTGGTCCACCACCACCACCATGTAGGTCCTATTCTTGGGCACCCACTTGTACGTAGCTGACCTTTCAAGATCAATAATGCACTTAGGCACCCATATGCTCTTGAGATTTCTCTTCTTGTTTGGTGGTCCCAAAGCCTTTGCTTTCACCTTCCCATCCATGTTCCTAAAAGCTTGAAATGAGTGTTCTCATGGAACATGTTAGCATTAGGTAAAACAATGGAACTTCCCACCATAGGACAATCCTTGATGGCGTGACCATCTTTGCAACACCTCTTGCAATAGTAGTCATCGGTGAGTAGGGGCTTGATCCATACGGGGATGGAATCACTCGTCCCGATGATGTCGATGGCGGCAGGATATGAGCCAAGTTCCCGGTGGGAGATGTTGTTCACAAGGTTTCTCCCAAGAATCTCCTTGTGAATGGCTCTATCAAGTGTAAGCCTCTCGAAGCCGTCCATTACCATCTTCCTCTCTTCCTTGAGCTGAAGATATTTCTTTAAAACAAATGGCTCAACAGAAGAAACCTCAACAAAGGTGGTTAGTTCATCACACATAGTAGAAGCATCGCTCTTTGATGAACTAGATGAGGGAGAGGCAAGGTTATCAACATTGATAGCCTCAAAAGTGAGTTCAATGGCCTCGTACTTCTCACTTAGCTCTACATGATCACCCTTGAGTTTGTCATAACTCTTGTTTAGGGCTGCATGAGATGTTACAAGGTTCTTAAGCTCACTCTCAAGGTCACCAACATGGTCCTTAGCCAATTGACACTCTTTTCTTACCACTTCTAGCATTTTGGATTTGTTGACGGCGATGTCACGAGCTTGTTCAAGCATGCTCCAAAACTCAGTGCAGGAAAGCTCCTCATCATCGCTGCTCTCATCCTCACTCTCCCCAAGGTGGCTCGCGGCCATGAGGCACGTGAGAGGTGGAGGAAGAGCTTGTGCAAGTGTGGTCCTTATCATGGCTAGGCTGGCCACTTCTTCATCATCACTTGAGGAAGAGGATGTGTCACTGGAATTGTCACTTGTCCACTCTCCAACAAGGGCCTTGCGTGAGAACTTCATCTTGATCTCCTTGCCTTTGATCTTCTTGTGCTTGGCTTTGGGATCTTCTTCTTCATCATCACTTGAGTCCTGAGACTTGAATGCTTCTTTCTTGGGCTTGGGGCATTCCCAAACAAAGTGGTTTTTGGAAGCACGGTTGAAGCACTTGCCCTTGGACTTGGAGTCAAACTTGTTCTTGAAGGTCCTCATCTTCTTTATGAGAAGAGTCAATTCCTCACTCAAGTCATCTTGATCATCATCCTCATCTTCTTCAGCCAAAGCCTTCTTCTTGCTTGATTCTTGCTTCTTAGCTTGAAGAGCAAGGTTGGATGGTTGAGGATCATCCAAACCCAACTGGTAGCTCTTGAAGGCTGTGATCTTGCCAAGCACATCCTTGATGGACTTGTTCTTGAGATCTCCTTGCAAGGTGTAGGTGATGATGGACTCATACTTGGGGTGCTTGAATAGCCTCACAAATCTTCTGATGACCTCCACAGGCTTGAGGTTGAAATCATCCCCAAGTGCATTGATCTCCTCCACTGGCACATGAAAACAAGAATAAACAGTGTTAACTCTCTCATGTGGCAATCTAGTGAAATTGTCATACTTGTTCTTCAGCACATAGTATCTTTCCTCTCTCACATCACTGGTTCCCTCATGGATGTTTTGAATCTCAGTCTAGATACCATGTGCTGTCGAACTCACATCCAATCTAGCAAACACATCCTTAGTAATGCATGCAAAGAGGGCATTCTTGGCCTTTGCTTTGTGCTTAATGAATTCAGGATCAAGTGGGTTCACATTCGCATCCAAATCATGGGTCACCTTCCATATCCCTGGATCAAGGGACTCCAGGTAGGCTTGCATATGTGCCTTCCAATACCCGTAGTCCTTCCCATTGAATATGGGAACACTCCCCACCTGTCCCGACATCCTTACTCAAGGTGGTGAAGCCTCAAATTGAGCACGTGGCTCTGATACCAATTGTAAGGATCGAAGGCGTACCGAGAGGGGGGGGGGCGGTGAATCGGTAAGCCGACCACGAATCCAAATACTTCAATTTCATACCACTAAATCCCGACAATCGTTGCAACCTAACAAGTCTAGTAGGCCAAGACCCTACACATGCTAGTGTTCATGATAAGTACAAAATGCGGAAGCTAAACACACTAGCCTATGCAAGCCACAAGACACCCTATCAACTGGAGCACACAAATGCAGAATAGTAAAGAGGGGTCAAGGAATGCTCATGATTTTTTTCCAAGGTCTCGGAAGGATAGTGCCTTTCCCTAATCCTCGTTGGACCACTCTCGCCGGAGTCCTGGTCCCTCCTGCCACCAAGTGGAGTTCTCGCACATGAGCCTGCAATCACTGTCGGAGTGAAGACATGGTTGCGTCACCGCTGACACCAAGGCACAAGCTCACCTTCCTCTAGAACTTGTCGGACTCCTCGAGCCGACACGGGTGCTCACTAGCGATGCCCCTTTCACCGGCGTGGTCAAGCCATGTACAAACGTGTGACGGCCCAAGTGGAGTTCTCGCACATGAGCCTGCAATCACTGTCGGAGTGAAGACATGGTTGCGTCATCGCTGACACCAAGGCACAAGCTCACCTTCCTCTAGAACTTGTCGGACTCCTCGAGCCGACACGGGTGCTCACTAGCGATGCCCCTTTCACCGGCGTGGTCAAGCCATGTACAAACGTGTGACGACCTTCACAACCAGTCACGATAGGCTCGATCACCGACACCTAACTGGTGTAGGTCTCACCATAGACCAAGATTAATAGCCTAGATCACATCCTCAAGGACACCCTAGCCTTAGATGTACAAGATGCTCTTGTTACTCTCAATAGCACTCTCAAGATATGCAATATCTCCTCCTAGTGCTCTCCTCTTTTCCTCTTGGACCTTACCAAATGTTCTCAGGTATTCCACTGGCCAAGAGTGGTCTCCAAGACCCCAACAACGAAGTTATAACTTCCAACCTCAAACTATCCATTGCTCCATGAAATCTCCTTAATGGGCTTACTGACCGGACTATCCGGTCACTGCCTGACCGGACTGTCCGGTCATTCCAGGAACGGCTCCCAGAGCCGTTGGCTTCACTATGTGTGGAAGATCCGTACTAACCGGACCGTCCTGTCAGCTGACCGGACCGTCCGGTCAGACTTTCTCTCTCCACTACTTAAACATTCTAGAGCCCGCTTCCTCTCTGCCCTGCGCTGCCCTGTATAGACCGGACCGTCCGGTCTCTACAGTTTTCAACACAGGCAGATTCCTCGCTGAGTCTTCTCTTTGAATGTCTTGTTCTCCTAGTGATCGTACAGTCCGGTCTCCACTGATCCCTTGTTGATGGTCCTTAAATGCTAAATCCGACCGTCAAATTCCTGCATAATACATATAAAATAAATCACCAACATTTTGGTGAGGTATGTGTTTGCAGGTATCAAAGAGCCAAAATATGCAAAAACATGAAGAAACACCCCATCGGCCGATCACCACTATGAAAAAGCCATTTTCACCGATCGACAGGGTCGTTTACGGCTAAAATCAGCACCCGGCCAACATGGTCATTTACAACCATTTTCACCAGCCGACAGGGTCGTTTACGGCTGAAATCCGGACCCGGCCGACAGAGTTGTTTAAGGCTGAAATCAGCCACCTGGCTGATCATCCGACATGGCCGATTCTGCAAAAGTTATGAAATATAGCTAAGGAAAGAAGGTTGACAAGTGGCCTAACCGGGGGAAGTCAAGGGGCGACCCGGAGGGGGTTGGCACACGGCCAAGGCCGCTGCCTGGCCAACCTTGCCGCCCGGCCTAGGCCGCCGCCAGGCCTACCTTGCCGCCCGGCCTCGGGTTACCACCCGGGGTTGCCTGCCCATAAGGCCCAAGAAGCCTACCAAAAGAGGGAGTCAGTGGAAATCGACCCAACAACCGCCTTTGGGACAAGATCCGAGCCATTGGAGGAGAGTTGGTCGGGAACCAACCCAATCTAATGGTCGCTCGGCCTACCCCGCCGCCCGGCGGTGCATGCCACGCGGCATGCCCGGCCGCCCGGCACACGTGGCCGCCCGACATGGCCCACCGCCCGGCGGACCGACTTTGGCCAACCGACTCCACTTCACCTACAAATACCCCCCGGCCCATCGCCACCTATAAATAGTGGAAAATTCGGCATGAATAAACACAACACAAGAAGAATATTTAGAGCTCCAATCCAAAGGGTTTTAGCACTGCCAAAGTGCTTAGAAAATAGGGAGAGAGTGAGGGAGAGATAGGAGGAGGTCCGGGCTTGTCGGCGCCTTCTCCACACTTGTACCTCGGCAGATGCTTTTCTTTCTTAGTAAGTGTTCATGATCTTCCATTGGTATTTAAGTTTCCTTTTTAAGTAAGTTCTTTCTTTAGTTGCTTATGGGTTCATTGCTCTATTTAGTTAGAGTATCATAGTGTTTTATAAGTGTGACGCCGAGACTTTGATAGTAACTAATAGCGTAGACGTGGTATCTAGGCTAGAGGTTACCTTTGTTTGCCGCGTGTCCCATGGTTTGTAGAGGTAGTCGGTAGGTGGTGACAGCCCTATCCGGCCTTAGGAATCCTCCATGTTCGGGTACGTCATAGAGCTGTTGGCCTGAGTCGCCTGTGGATGCAGGGGTAAGCATTTATAGACTGAACCTATCTTATTTTAGGATCCTTGACCATAGGAATCCTCTCTACCCTTTGTCTACGATATTCTTGTTGTCCTTGGACAAACTAGCTTAGAAGATTAGTACACACACGTTCCCTGTGATTCGATAACCTTGAATACTCCTAGGTGAAGTGCTACATTGGTATCCATGCGCTTGCGGATTTATCTGTGATCGTAAGAAATACCAACAAGCATTTCTGGCGCCGTTGCCGGGGAACGGTTGTTATTTTATCTTCGAACCTTTTTCGTCCTTGTATCATTTTTGCCTTTCTTTATTTCTTTCCCCATTTCTACAATGGAGCAACCTACTATCCAATCCTTTTCTGCTCCAAAGGAAGTCCTTTGAGCCACCGCCGTCCGCGGACCCAATTCGTACATCTGGCTACGAACTTCGCCCTGGCTTTATAGCTACGGTTTGGGAGCAATACTTTTCTGGCTTAGATAGTGAAAACCCATACCATCACCAATGAAAATTCAAGCAACTGTGTTCATGCCTTTCTATAAAGGGCATGACACAGGAAACTCTAAAGTGGAAATTGTTTCCCTTTTCCCTCAAGGAGAGGGCGAAACAATGGTACACTCGTACTGTCGGGAGTGTAAACGGTGATTGGGAAGAACTTCGAGACAAATTTTGTCTCGCTTTCTTCCCTATGTCCCGTATTGTCTCCCTTCGTATGGAAATTCTTGGTTTTCGCTAGAATGAGAAGGAGTCTTTAGGTGCAGCCTGGGCTAGGCTTAATTTGCTATCCAAATCCGGACCCAACCTTGCCATTCCCGATGCAATACTGTTTTCATAGTCATTAGGAAATGTTTGGTGTACTGTTCCTTATTTGTTTTTGTTTTACTTTTCCGGTATTTATCGATATTAGACGAGGAGCAGCTCCAGAATTTCCAAGATCTTGATTTTGAGCAGCGTGCAATACTTTGGGGTATAAAAATGAATAATAATAAACTTGACTAATATTCACTTGAACCTAATTATCATTTGGGTAATTTAGATGACCCAAGCAGGAGGATGTTGATGATGGTGCGGGTATGCACAGGTATGGGTAATGTACTGTTTGGTTTGTGGTAGTGCCTGCTTGTGGTCATAAAAACCAATTCGTGGAGCGGCCACCCAGGAAAACAGCGCAAAGCACAAGGCTGATATGGGTAGGCGTGGTTCAGTATTAGATGTCTTCCCAGTTTTGCAGGCATTCGAGGAAGGAGGACGAGAGGGTTACTTTCGGCATCAAGTGATGAAGGGTTACTTCTAGCCACGGCGCCATATGAGGCTTCTGTAGGGATGGTTAATCCCACGGTGGTGAAACCTTAGCATGGATGTTTTGCAAGCTGGGGAGCGCTTTTAAAGACCATGTGGTGATCTCTTGGCCTCACACCTACGGTAGTGTGTTGGCAACAGGGAGACTTTAGTCACTGAATAGTGATGGAATCACCAACTAGTGGGTAAAGTTGTGCAACCTCTACAGAGTGTAAAACTATTATAACAGCCATGCTCACGGTCAAGAGCAGCTTGGATCCTCACACGATTAGATGGATATTTGGGTGGATCTGGTGGGTAACCAGATTTGGGTGGTAGCTGCAGGTGGGTAACCTGTAGTGTTCTGGTATGGGTGGGTAACTCATAGTTTTGCTATCGATGGGCAACCGACAGTGTTGGACAGGTGGTTAACCTGTTGGGCTACTTTCACCTAGTAAATAGGATGCTTGTATAATTGAGTCATAGGATGCGTAGCGCAGTAAACCTGTGTCAAGCCTATTTCTTGTTTTAGCCTGCATGTCATTACTTTCCCCCACCTGCTGAGTACTTTATGTACTCACGCGTTTTAGTTTTCCCTGTGTTGTTGCTATATTACTGCTGCTCAGATGACACTGGCGAGATGAACTACATGGATGAGGACTACTACGACTAGGCGTGCGACCTCCGATGGACTGCCTGTGGCGTTATGGAGTCTTCTGTTGTTTCTTTTATTTTCTTGATGTAATCCATACTATGTAATAATGATTCGAGATATTAATAATAATGACATTGGTTATTTACTGTTACTTCACTTATGTCCTGTATGCGTGAGAACTTGATCCTGGGCACGTATATAGCTGCATTCGGTTTTGGCTTAAAACCGGGTGTGACATTGGTCGTGAGTGGTATATCGATCCTCACGGACTTGTCGCCATTGGGGTCGATCTGCACCTCCTTCGTGCCCTCCGTTGGCTCGAACGAGGCGGCCTTACTGCTGGTCGACGGCACGTCCTCGACCACTTGCTCGTGGATGACCGCGAGCTCCTGGGTCGATGCCACTCTAGCCGAGGCGAGGTTGCAGTTCTCCGTCTCGCACTGATAGGCAGGTTGGAGCAATGCATTGATAGTGATGACTCCCTTTGGCCTAGGCATTTTGAGCTTCAGGTAGGTGTAGTTGGAGACGGCCATGAACTTGGCATAACATGGCCGCCCAAGAATGGCGTGACAGGCCCCGTGGAAGCCAACCACCTCGAATGTAAGGGTTTCTGTCCTGAAATTGGATGGAATTCCGAAGGTGACGGGCAAGTCGATCTGTCCGAGCGGTATAGCTTGGGTCCCTAGCATGACTCCAAGGAACAGAGCGCCTGCCAAATGGAGTTGTGTCTAGTCGAACCCCATGGCGCCGAGGGCCTCGGCATAGAGGATGTTGAGGCCGCTGGCTCTATCCATCATCACCTTGGTGAGGCATGTCTTGGAAATGATCGGGTCGACCATGAGCGGATATCGACTCGGTCGTGGCACGTGCTTCGGGTGGTCCGTGCGGTCGAAGGTGATCGGGAGTTCCGACCACCTGAGGAATGAGGGGGTCGCGGGTTCGATCGCAAAGACCTCGCATCGCTCGATCTTAGCCGTCCACCAGCTCCCCCATGCCTCGGTGCCTGCGAAGATCATGAGGCAAGCCTTAGTGCTTGGGAATCCTTCCCCGTCGGCATCGGCATCATCTGCTTTTGCCTTTGGGTCCGTGCTCTTGCCTTCGTCCCTAAGGAACTTTTTCATTAGGGAACAGTCTTTGAGAAAATGCTTCATGGGGAACTCGTGATAGGGGCATGGGCCATTCCACTTCTTCTCGAAGAAGTTTGGCACCTCGTCGGCTGGCAGCTTGGCAGCCTTATGGTCAACGGCGGCCACGGTCCGCTCGTGGTCCTACCGTGACTTGTTCTTCTTTCTCTTCAAGCGGTCGGAGGTTCCCTCATCTCTCTTGCCCTTCCCCTTGCCCTCCGGAGCGCGGTTCAGGATGGCTCCTACACACTCCTCACCGGAGGCAAAGCTCATGGCGATGTCCAAGAGCTACCGAGTTGTTCGAGGGCCCTCATGCCCCAAATTATGGATGAGTTGCTCTGACATCATGCCGGAGAGGAAGACGATGTCGGCGTCACCGATGTTGGGCAACTCGTTAAACTTCTTATAGAAGCACCTGATGTAGTCGCGGAGGGTCTCGCTAGTCTTCTATCAGCAATTTTTCAAGTCCTAGGGGTTGCCTGGTTAGAGGTAAGCCCCCTGGAAGTTGCCAATGAACACATCTGTTAAATCGGCCTAGTTGTAGATCAGGCCTTCGTGGAGGTGCTCCAGCCACGCCCGCGCTGAGTTGGCTAGGTATAATGGCAAGTTGCGGATGATGGTGAGATTGTCCGCCGCCCTACCTTCCAGGTTGGGAAGGCGACAGTCTTTGAGCCAGAGGCCTGGGTCAGTCTCCCCTATGTACTTGGAGACCATCGTGGGGGGTCGGAAACACTGGGGGAAGACCGCGCTGCAAATGCACGAGCTGAATACCCACGGCTCATGTCCTTGTCGAAATCGTTGTATCGCCTGTCGCGGCACGGTTGATGGACTCGTTCCTTCTTGCCCTGGTCTTCGTGGAAGCGGCGCGCGTGAAGGGTCGAGTGCGTGTCGCGTGCAGCCCCAATCCGCGCATTGACCGAGGGTTTCTTGGCTTTGCCCTCAGCGGGAGGGTTTTGCTTAGCCATTGTGAGGTGCGAGCCCCTGGAATGGCTTCCCTCCTCCCCCCCCCCCCCCCCCCCCCCCCCCCGCCAAGAGGTCGTGATTTGTTGGTTCGACTTGTAGCTCAGCGGCCTTGGCTAACAGAGTTGCGACTTCCCGCTTGGCTCATTGGGCCTTGGGCTTTGTGGGATCTAGAAGCATCTAAAGTAGTGTCGCAGCTACGGCAATGTTTTTCCCAGCTTAGGCGAACTGCGATGGCCCTGGTCACTGTTGACGATGCGCTGGTAGACCTCGCGAGCAGTGGCTCGGGCATGCCCTCCGATGCCTCGTCGCGCTAGCTCACGATCGATCACAACCTGCTCATTCGCCAGCTGGCGCTTGGCCTCCTCGAGCTCCTATCGTCGTGGCCTTAATCGCTCTTGGGCGTCATCTGGCTCGGGCCTAGGTTGGGCCCCGTCCGTCGGGGTCACGGGCATGCTCACGATCGGTTCTCCAGCGGCGCTCACGTTCAGGTTCACTGGCGCGCCTGGGACACGTGCCCTAGCGGTCCCCATCGCTAGGCTTGCCGACACGCTGGTTGTGGGGTTTGCGGCATTGCCGGCCGCTGCACCCATTGTGGCGCCCGCGTTGGGCATGGGTGCGAGTTGCACCATATGGCATACGCGCAAGGGATCATGGATCCCTGTGCTGCTTTCAGACTCGGAGTCCTCCTCGGACCGGTGATCAAGGAGGTCAAAGAAGGACTTAGACAGATGCTTGATTACGCCCACGAACTCGTCGTTTGTGGCGATTGGAACACCATGTTGGGTTACGTGGTCTCGGGCACCCACGCAGCATTTTGTAAGTTGTGCAGGAAACTCTCCTAGGAGTTTTCTCCAAGAAGGCATGGGAGTAGCGGCTCGCCCCCGAGGAGTTGGCCATGAATGTTCGTAAGAGCGAACGCGGTGCACCGGAGGTCGTCCTGGGCCGGTGTAGAGCCCAAAGAGCGGTCCAGATAGTACCATAGTCGATCACTGTAGTTCTTTGGTGCGCTAAGGTTGTCGGAGACCCTGGGACTCGTCGGTTCCAGCCACGTGTCCCACGGCACCTCGAAGGTGGCGATGGCAGCGACCGAAGTGGGTTCCAGAGCTGCCTCGTTGACGAGTTCTAACACTCTGTCCACCGCAGCGGTGAATTCCAGCGTGCCACCCATGTTTTCCAACCACCATTCCGATTGTGCCTCTGTGGCGGTCTGGGTGACTGGTCGGGGGAGTGACGCCGGTGCGCCAACACGCACCAACGTCTGGTTGGCGGTGGCGATGAACTCTAGGCTCCCTAAGAACACAGAGGTATCGGGAGCCCAGAATTCGGTGAAGCTTGCCATCCAAACTTGTGGAATAAAGGTGATCAAACCGCGTAAAGGCCCCTACCTGCGGTGTTTCGGTCACCAGCTAGTAGTATTTGTTCAGGAGATGCGCGCTTAAGCATGGTGATGGCAATGCAAGCGGACACAAAGAATTATACTGGTTTAGGGTATCCCCCTACGTCTAGTTCGAGTCGCTACTTCGTGTTACTTGCACCGAGGTGTACAAAAGTCGTGAGAGAGGAGAGTTCTCCCAGTGTCAGTGAAGTGAGTGAGTGTGTGTGTGTGTGTGTGTGTGTGTGTGTGTGTGTGTGTGTGTGTGTGTGTGTGTGTGTGTGTGTTGTAAGCGCGTGATTAGCGTGTAGGTGTATCAAAGAAGGATGAGGGCCACCCCTTTTATACTACAAGGGATGGGCCTATATACAAGGGGGGAGGGAGAGAGAGAGAGAGAGAGAGAGATTTGGTACAGAGGAATGTGTGGTCTTCAAGTCAAAGGCGCAGTCATCAGTCTTCATGGGTCCCGCGGGTCCGATTCTTACATTGCTGGGCACTCTGTCAAGGTGTGCCCCCAATATCCTGTCGATGGGTCGAGCCCCATCGTCACTGTATTGAGCGTGGTCCGAGCGATGCGGAGGGGTGCAGCATGGGGGGTTGTCACGATGTCGCATGCCGTCTTGTCGTCCCTGTCCGTCAGGCCGTCCTTCATTACCACTTTTTGAGGTGTCATCATGGTGATGATTCATCTACGTCTGTTGACACTTGCTACCGTTTACTAAGTTACATTGATATAATCATCCCCGGCTAAGCTCTAGAAATGCTTGTGGCACTTCAGTGTCAATATAATAAGATCCGCAAGTGCACGGATAATACCGTTGTAGCATTTCACTATTAGATTGCTCCAATAGCTTGTCATTTATAGTTCTACCAAAGGAAGACTATAGCATAAATATATGATTGTTAATGATAATGTAGTCATAAAGATTGGTATGAGTATTCAGAATTCATACAGGGGTAATTATATAATAAGGATAGGGGTAGTGTGACACACAGAGCACTCATTCCTAAAGATAAATAAAGATACTAAGTCACTAGGGGGATTTAGTTAGGCAAGCAAAGTTGTATCTCTAATATTAGTCTACCTATATAGTTACATAGTCAAACAATTATATGCAAGGTTATACTAGTCATAGTCTAATGCATTCAACACTTCGTGTATGGATTCATGCCCGACATACATAAGGCAACTCCGTTTTGGACGCACGTTCGTAACCAAACGTGGAGGAGTACAATGGACAGATAGAACTGTCACCACCTACTGTGTACCTCTACAAACCGTGGATTACGAGGTGATCAATACTACCTAGCTGTCTAAGCATCGCGCTTACACATTTAAGTAGAATCCTAGCATTGATCAAACACTAGAATCACTGTTTGAATTAACAAGTATTAAAGCATACATAACTCTAACTCTACGGATTAAAGCATACATAACTCTAGCATTGATCAATTGCAATCCTAATTGGATATCAAACCCTTGTTGAATCATCACAACTAGACTAAAGTACAACTAGCATTATAACATTTAGACTATAGTCAAGGTATATGACAATCATGATAATAAGGTAGCAAGTCTATATCATCATAAAAGCATAAAGTCCTATAACATGAATATGATATATAACTAAACAAGGAACATATATCATAAGTATAACTATAAGGAATAACTATATTAATGGAATAGAACAAAGTCATAATAATAATATAAAAGAATAAAGGTAAAGATACAAGAGCCATACTAATACTCCTATGACTTAGAGATTTCAGCAAGGCACTAAATTCCACTAGGACTAGGAAACTACTAGATGAAAGAGGGAAATGAATAACTCTTGAGTATGTGTGTTGAAGTGGAGCTCTCCCCTTCTATTTATAGGGGGGATAAGTCGGTACTGAAAAGTAACCGCCACGGAACTGCCATGCATTGACCTTCCAAAAGAGCTCAGGAGTCGACACGTGGAGGCCGCCCGAATTGGGCTCAAGACTTGGTCGGCCGACCAAGCCCCTAGGTCGGCCGACCTGGGAGTGGCCCCCCTCGGGGTGTGCTTCCTCGGGGTGACTGGTAGGTGGGTCCTCTTCTGAATTAAGTCGGTGTTCTCCGGAGGAATCTTGTGCAGCCACGTATGCAATCCGAGGGAAGTCCAGTTGGCACCGTCTCATTGGCCGAAATGATGTTTCCTCGGATTATGCTCCATTTCTCCATATATATTATATCAAATCCCTGCATGCACAAAATTCTCCAAGGACAAGTGGAATCTTCTTATTCCTAACTAACATGCAAGTATGAAATGCCAAGTCTTCCTACTTTTATAGGTATATTGATGGTCGGAATTGGTATTTAACAACCATCAATAGCGTCGTGTGCGCCATGTCACGACGTTAGGCTCCGTCCCATTGGCTGGGAGATGATGTCGCTCAGGGTAGGTTTGTAGATAGATTTGACCCCCTGATGCTGTAGCCGCATGCTCGGTACGACATTTAAGGTAGAGTGGTTATTGACTTCCACCCCGATCATCCTCCTCTGGCGGGGCCGATTTGTCGTGTAGGGGGGTGTCCGGATGGGATCCCATCTCATTATTACTATTTAATCAAGTTTCTCCACCCATCACTCCCATTGTCTCATCCAGCGGTGGGGACCACCGCCAGGAGCTGTCAGGGTCATTAAATGATGTCAGCGTCGCTGTATTCGTATGGGCAGGCATCATTACTGTTGAGGTAGAGCTGGCAATATTATCCGTGACATTCTCGACCCCAACTAAATGGTTGAACCGACCGGAGTGGGCCCATCCTCGCCCGCAAGGGTCGATCAAGGTGTGATGCGCTCGACCCTCTAAGCAAGGTGGGAAGGGATCGACCCCTACAATAAAGTTTGAGTGAAGTGCGGGCAACCCTCTTAATGGGGAGGGGGGGGGGTCTTACGGCCGACCTCCTCGGTGGAGGTCGAGCGAGTTGGGGCGTGTTGAGCTCTTTCTTCGGCAGTCAAGTGTGGCTTGAGCCTTTTGAATGTATCGATTCAGGATCGCTCGGGCTACGGTTCTCTGGACCCATCGCAGGGCCTGAGCGTGATCACTATTACTCTTGTTACGGGGCTAATTGCTGCCACGTGGCACCGCTGATATTTATTCCCATCAACCTCTTTACTTATCGTCTTTGATTCCGCACTTGTGTGTAAGTGGATATAGGGCTGCAATGGTCTTGCTTGCTTATTGATTTGCTTGGCACCGCATGCATTGCATCATTTCACTAGAATTGCTATCTCGGTAAAACTGCATAAGACTTGTCGTTAGAAAGATGGAAGATTTGGTAGAATTAGGTTGAGCCGACAATCCACATTACTGGTCCAATTCAACCCCCCCCCCCCTCCTCCCTCCCTCCTAAGGTCCTTTCAACCATGAAAAGGCCCACCATCATCCATCAAGTGGATAGCAGACGACGGCGTTGAAGGCGGTAGGTGGTCGAGAGAAGAACGATGGTTGTGGGTGACTTCTTTTTTTGTTCTTTCTTTTGATCTGGTGGCGTGAACACCCTTTACTGGGGAAGGATGTGCCTTATTCACGCTACAAAGGGAAGGAGCATGGGCCTTTTCAAGTGAGAAGGAAATACTGGCCATTTTGGGGTTTTTAAGAACAACGTGAATGGGTGGAATTTGGGCTGGAAGTTAGAAATAATGAAGTGGGCTGCTGCTAATCAGGCCATTCGGGCTGTTCGGGTGCTGGGAGTCAAAAGCCGAAATTCTCCCAACAAATTTCAGGTTTTCAATGAAACACCTGATATAAGACCCGGATTTTTAGGTTTCGGATTTATCGGGTTCGGGATTGGGGTTTTTCAGGTTCAGGGTTCGGGCTTGCATCTTTGCGTCTAGTGTAACACTCAATACCTTCCATGTTCCGACTAGGTTGCCCTTAGGGTCCCTTTGGTAGGGATTATATACCAGCTTCATGAGCTGTTTTCATCTAAAGTTGTACCAAAGATCAGAGTTGAAAAACAGCTTACTCGAAGAAGCGGCTGTGAGCATGTTTCCATTTTGCACTGGGCGGGCGAAGCGGCGAAAACCTGCTTCTCCCTGCTTATGTTGCCGCTTCCCTTCGATACCCCTCCAAAAAAAAAAGGAAAAACGATTCGTTCTCCCCCCGCACCGTCTCTCTCTCTCTCTCGTTCTCTCTCCCGTAACCGAGCGCCTTCTCTATTTCTCTCCTTGTCTCTCGTTCTCCTCCTCCACCGAATATCCCCAAATCTTCATGAATTTGTAGCCATCATCATGGGATGGAGGGGCGAATGGAGGGCAAGAAGGGAGATTCGGCAATGGAAGAGCTCAGCCAAGCGCCGCGGCGGCTGGGGCAGGCGCGGGTAGGACCGCGCATCTGGGTGCCGCCGCGCATGGTGGATTAGGTGAGGGGACAGCGGCGGCCGGCCTAGGCGCCGGCGCGAGCATGGCGGCGGAGCCGTGCTATCAAACATTTTAAAGACAGGACGGGGTTGTTGTACACCCGATTGCAATTCAAGAATAAATAGGATAGGTTGAAAAAGGACTATGGTATTTGAAAGAAATTAACAAAGCAAACCGGTCTAGGATGGGGTGAGTCAGGCAACAATATTAGTATGACAAAAGATTGGTGGAAGAAAACAGTGAAAGTAAGTGTCATTTACCTCTAGTATTTGCCATATATGGTTGATGACTACTATTTTCTTTGTCATGAAAAATGTTTTGGTTTCTATTTCAGGATATAAAGGGATCTAACAGGTGTAGCGAGAAAGGGCTGCAGTACGAGAATAAATTGGCAATTATGTTTGAAGACCTTTGTAACACCGGAGTATGCACAAGATAAGAATTTTTGGAAATGTGATAGGAATCCGGAGTATGTTCCAACTATACCTTTAAGGTATAGGAAGTATCTTCCATCCCAAAATGCATCAGACACATCAACAACTCAAGCTAATGAACGCTCCATGGATAGGATACGTGATGACATTGCTAAGGCAATTCATCTTTCTCGATCAAGATGAACATGTATATTTTGATGATTGTGTTTATTAGATCATGGAGAACTTGATATATGTATCTCTATAACACTAATGTCTTCTTCTTTCATCTAATTATTTTTCTTATTTAATTTTTTTCAATACTACATTGAAAATCACCTAAAACATATGACTATACTTGTCTTTAATCCTAGGCAGTTTTCCAATACTGCATTAAAAATCACCTAAAACATATGACCAGAAAATCACCTAAAACGGTTGGATAAGCTGCATAAACCAGAACAAGTTAAAAAAATGCTTTTGACTAATAATCCAAAGCTAGCTGAAGCCCTACCAAACAGACCCTTAGGGCATGATTGCTATGAAAGAAAAATCAAAACAATTTTTTAATAGAAATCAAAACAATTTGACATGACCTTATACTAATGAAATGATGATTTGTTAAATTTATTGTAGATGTCATTTTTATTTATATTTTAATTTATAATGTTACTTAAATATTGTATGACATTTTAAAAATTGACCAATGTTGCTTTTACAAAGTTGCTGTAACACAAAAACAAGGGCTGGAAGGTAAATGGAAATGGCCATTCAGAACTAAAAAGAAAAGAGAAAAAGATGTCAAAAATAAGGAGGTGTTTTGGATGCACACGGTGGCCACGATGGGCGTTTGTAGAGGTCGTACTAGTGGAGGACATTTTTTGGATGGACACGCTTGAGTCCTAGAAAATGGCCATGTGTCGATGTACTGCAACTGACTAGGATGGAGCTCCTACAAGGTGGTTTTCAGTGTTCATGGACTTTTTTTAGACAAATTTGTGTGCTTTATTGT
Source organism: Eleusine indica (assembly GCA_030378355.1). Lineage (NCBI taxonomy): Eukaryota > Viridiplantae > Streptophyta > Magnoliopsida > Poales > Poaceae > Eleusine > Eleusine indica. The sequence goes on from CM059494.1 coordinate 58,510,481, forward strand.
AAACAAACTTCCGGTTCTACAAATCTTATTTTGGCTTACAGTTAGTGTTGTCCAATTGGGCCATCCGGTACGGCACGACCCAAGCACGAAATGGCTCGGTTCAGTTAATTTCATATCGGCACGACATGTAACCCGTGTCATGCCAGCCCACGTGTCTGACCGGCGATCCAAGGCACGACACGAATTGAAGTAATCGTGCCGGGTTGGCCCATTAGACCCGCTAGAATGACAGTCCATTAACTTTTTAGCAGCTCATTTACAACTGAAGTGGTGAAAATGAGCAAAACTTAGATGGAAGTGAGGTTTGAACTTAAGACCTTCACTATACAAGGTAGTTTACTTACACTAGACCACCATGTTGCTTCAGTTTAGTAATGAAGTATTGGTCTATTTTTAATAATACTAAACCGGTCGTGTCGTGCTAACCCGTGGGCTCCAGTGACGGCCCAAGCACGGTGCGCGGCCTCGTGCTGGGCTGGCCCGACACGAAAATATTCCGGGCCGTGCTGGACTCGTGTCGGTTTTTTTTGCCGAACCTTTTCTGCATGCTTTGGGCCGGCCCACAGGCGACGGGCTTTTTGGACAGCACTACTTACAGTAAAAGTCATTAATCTCCTTTCTAAAAAGGAAGAAGTCCGATTTTGGTCTCTTAACTATTGCGGTTGTGTGGTTATGGTCCCTTATTTATAAAACCGGCCACTCAAAGACCCTGAACTCGTAAATCCGTTCGGCTTTCGTCCCTCGACGGTTTTGTTGGCGGTTTCGGCTGACGTCGTATGTAGGGACCCATATGTCTGGGTGACACATTACCCTTTTTAATTTTTTTTTCTTTTTCTTTCATCGCGCCGCACGACGTCCCCTTTCTTCTCCGCGCGTCGCGCCTCCGCTGGACTCCTCTGCCTGCGCCGGACTCGCTCGACGTGTCACCTAACAGGTGCCCCCCACCCTCCCCCCCCCCCCATGCCACGTCAGCCGAAACCACCTTCCAAACCGTCGAGGGATAAAAACTGAACGGATTTACGAGTTCAGTGACTCTAAATAATCGGTTTTATAAATAAAGGACCAAAACCGCACAACCACAATAGTTGAGCCAAAATCGAACTTCTTCCTTCTGAAAAACATATTGTTCAGATTCGGCCCACAAGACTCGTAGCCCATTTTATATCTCAGCTGTGTGCTTCTTCAATACTATTGGGCTGAAAGTTTGTGTCACCACAAGACACTCAAGACTAGACATAAAAAAAAAAGACTAGTGGAAACCCAATCCATCGCCTCAACACCGCAGCGAAAGAAAAACAAAAACAAAAACAAAAACACCGGCCGCGGCGGAGGCGGCGCCGGAAACGGCGGTGGCGGAGTTGTCTAGGGCAAAATGATACGGCGCGGGAATCATCTCCTTCACCGAATCTGCGGCTTCCTTCGCCCCTCGTGTCTCTGCACTCCACATGCCGCCTCGGAGGGAGTCGTTCGACAGCCGCATCGTTGGTTTGCTTCTTGGTTGGGGAATGGTGCGTGCCCGTGCTGCGGCGCCTCCGCCAAGAAGATCAACGCCGACCATCACCCGTCCTGCGGCCAGAGGCTACTGTACGGCATGCCTTCACCGTCTTCGGCTTTCATACCTGGGACTGGGGGGGGGGGGGGGGGGGGGGGGATTTCCTTCGGTTCTTGTGCCCCCAGAGCAGAAAGTCATCCTGCCTTCACCAAACGGGTGAGTATCCTTGCATAACATTTCATTTCGCTGGATGTTCATAGCGCGACTGTGCCCTGCAGCGACGGAACGGTGGAGGGTGCTGGGTAGCAGCTAGTGCCGTGTTTTAATTGGCAGGTTGCTAAGTTGGCACTTCGGCAGGGGTTTGGGTAGGTTAATATCAATTTGTTTCATTTCTCGTTTTTATGCCAAAATAAGCATTTTCTTAAGCAATATTTGGGGCACGACAACCCTTAGAGTGAGATTCTTCCCTTATGTGGTAGCATGCTAGCAGATGTTGTGGAGGTCTCTAGTAGTGCTATTGGGCAGCGAAGGCCAGCCCGAGGGCGGATGATGGCAATGTTGAGGTCAGCATTGCAATGGTCCTCTGTGACTGTTGCAGAGGCCGGCAATGGTATGAACGGTGGTGATGTGGGCAGCTGCTTTGTATTGAGCGACTCACATGTTATTGGTTGTTCAACCAGCTGCATTAGTTAGTAAGGTTGTTCTTAAGGTAGTAGTAATTTGTTGTTCTAATAATGATTCTCTTACATGGAGGTGCTATAGTAATTTGTTGTTCTAATAATGATTCTCTTACATGGAGGTGCTATTGTAAATATTTCCACTTGCACTGTTGAATGCTTTTTGTTCAACTGATCATAGCTTAAATTGCAATTATGGTTCGCCTGTTAGTGGTTAATTGTTAGTAACGCATAGCCTGAATTGTGATGGGCATTCATCCGTCGCAGGTTGATTGGTGTTGCACACGATGTGGACCTTTTTCATTTGACTTGTGAGACTCCACTGGATTATTTTAAGAGAGTCCACCTGCTGGTTAGGGTACCTGATGCACATGAGAAGCTGCACATCTTACTTCCCAAGAATCCTCCAAAGCCATGGATGGTAGCTGAACCTGGGAAGTTCTCCATAAATTCTCTGAAGGATATTGTTATCAATAGTCATAAAGAGGGTTACTGTCTTGGGCCTTCTTTATGACTGGATTACCTCAGCATCTCTTCCATCGGAACCTTCAAGTTAGATCATGTCACTAAGTTGGAGCTCACAGAGGATGGGCAGAAGGATGATTTTGCTGCGCTAAAAGAGATCACAAGAACTTTGATTCAAAAACTGTACGGTCCTCCTGTGCTTTCCAATTTACCTGAAGACATGGATGATTATCTGGCCTCCCTCACTAGCGTGAAAGATCTGGTGTGTGACTCTTTTATTATTGATAAGCACCCTGCTTTGCTTCCTCTCAGTTCATATGGTCTGGCATTCCTGAAGATGTACTGGTTTTACATGGAGGAGGGTTGCGGTTTGTTGCACACCAATAATCCAGACGCAATGAATATACTAAGCAACCAGCCATACTCAAATTCTAAAGATCCGCTAAATGACTGGACTCAGATAGCGTAGAACACATCATGGCTTGCGTATTGGTTCCATCATATCCCTGGAAGATATACTATCTTAAATGAGGCACCTCTTGCTGTTCGTTAGCACATTATATCACATGTTCTTGGTTACAGGCACCTTGATGGGCTGCCCCTCGCTGCTCCTGCACAAGGTCCAACACCGAAAACAAAAAACGTTATTGGACCTGTGACCCCATATCAAGCTGAGGCGGTGTACCTCCTGCTGCAGCACAAGTATTCTATGCTGCTGCCTTACCTTCTGAAGGAAGCTGTCTATTACTCTGTGAAAATGAAGAACTTCTCTGCCATCGAGGAAATGTTCCTAGACCACCTCTTCCTTGGGCCTAACCCTTGCTATGTGAAGTAGAGTATGATACAAAGGCCCTTATGCTGAAACAATTTTACAACTAACCTCTTGATAGCAGAAGTACTAGGAAAAATTGGTCTGTTTATGTGACCTAGACCATGAGTCCTTGTTATGTGCTTTATTTGAAGTCGAGTGGAGAAGCTACGGCCACCCACCATATTTGGATTGTAGGAAACATTGAACTATGTAGGCATGATTGTGACATACTATTTGCTTTGTTTTCCGTTCCTTTGTTCTATGATTTGTTCTGTTTTGGTATTATTTTATTTCATGCTGGTTCTACTCTCTATAGACAGGAAACCAATTGAATTGAACATTTACAACACTATTGTTGCACATCTCGTTTACATCAACAAGCTATTACATCCAGAACACACGTACAGAGTAATATGTTTTTATCACAGTAAAAGTAAAACCAATGCATTTTGAAAACCATCAGTTCATCATCCACATTCCATATAGCCTAGAGTGCACAAAATGGCAAACTTTCTCTTGGATTGAGCATCCTAAGAATTGCAGGTAACCTCAACACTTTCATTTTCAGTACTGTCATGCAAACAACTTCACTTGGATTGAAGCATAACCAGCGACAACCGATGATTTGAAACAAAACCGAACAAAACTTTACAGAAACCAACTGGCTCGTATCAGTATCTCCAATGCAAAATATTTACGCTTATTCTAAGATGTTTTCTATCTTGTATGCACATTCTATCTTTGGTCATTAGCCTGCAAAGAAAAAAAATGAAATTATGATCAAAGCCTCAAAACAATAGGTTTCAGCGCAATGTTCGTTATCATAACTGCTGACATGTTCTTAGTTACCTGCCTTAGGTTCGGAAGAACCATTTGATGTTGTCATACACCGATGGCTTCTCTGGTTTAGGCGTAGCTGCCTCAACATCCCACCTCCTGGACCGTGAGTCCATGCTCTTGTGGTCACTTGACGCCATAGTCTCAGTTACGGGCTTTGAGTTCACCGGTAACACCATTTTGTCAGAATGGTCCCTGGAGAACCCAATCCAGCTGCCAGAAAGCGCGGCTAAAGAAGATCTCAGCCATCTGCCAGATCCCCCTGGAGCCTCTGACACCTCACAAGGCGAAATTGATGGTCCCATCTGTTCCTCAACGAAGTATGAGTCATTTCCCAGGCGGCTGCTTGAGCACGGGCTCCAGCTTCCAGTGGTGCGACGTGAGCACACTGGCACCACCACTGCTGTGGCACGGTTGCTGGAACATCCCATCAAGCTCCCAGAAAGCCTATCCAACGAGGAGCGTAGCCATCCACGAGATTCTCCAACAACACCTGCCAACTCCTCACCAGGCGTGGCTGGCACTAGCATCTGTGACTCAACGTCATGCTTATCTGAGCAGAAGTTGGTCTTGTCCGGGCGGGGGATGGTGATAGACGCGTGGCAGAATGGGCAGCATGGCCATGCAGTGCCTCGGAGCCAGGTAAGAATGCACGATCGATGAAAAACATGAGAACACAATGGGAGGACAAGGGGCACGTCAGGTGACTCACTGTTGCAAATGAGGCAGACTCTGCTCTTTCCAGTCTCCGGTGCAGGGAGCACGAGCAACTCCAAGATCAAACGCTCCACCTCTGGAAGAGGCGGCGTTGATGGCACCAGCACCCCGGACATCCCCACCACAGACACGGCAGAGGATGCTGCTGCCAACTCTGTCCCCTCTTTCACTGGCCATTCTGCAGAGCGTGACACAGATGCTGAATCAAGGACTTTACCAGCTTCCTTCCGAGCTGAAGGCTCCACAACCATTTGAAGCGAAGACATGCCAGCCCTGCCCCTGGGCGAAGCACAAACAGCTGTTGATGCACAAGACTGCACTCCAGACTCAGCCGACGACAGAGAAGCCATTTGGGAGAAGCTGCAGCGAGGGGAGAGTGATGAGCAGGATAGACGGTGGTGGCGGCAACCTCGGCGGAGGAGCACGATGCAGATTGTGACAATGGCTGTGGCAATCACGACGATGACGACAATGGCGAGGCTGGAACCGATTGACAAAGACTGCGGGCCTGACGGCGACGGGCTTGGCACAGAGGATAATCCTACAAGCACCAGCGGTGGAGGAGGGGGAGGTTGGAGAGGGGGACCTGGAAGCATATCTGCGGAAGTACAGAATCAGTAATGAATTAGACCCAAATGTTGTGCTAATTCAGCAAAATTGACTGAATGAAGATCGTAGTAAACGAAACAATTCAACCAGCATAGCAAGCAAGGTTAACTATGAGTGATCAAACAGGTTGCTTACGCATGAGCATTGAACAGAAACCTAAATTCCATCCCCCAACGCCGCAAAATTTCCCCCCTACAGATAAAATTTTTCTCATTCCGGGAACATGACTTCGAAATTTTTTTCCCCATCCAACCAATTGAGCGCTCTATTCAATCGCGTGATCGCGTCCAGTTCCTACATCCACACTCGACCACATCGAACCGGTACGAAATTTCAAGAGCTGCAAGCCGAGTCGAGGAACCCTATGCGCAAGGAGCTGGTGTTAAGCACAGGAGACAGCGGCACCCACCTGATACATCAGCGGCGAAGGGGGTGGACGAGGAGGCGGAGACGTCGCGCCATGCAGCAGCGGTGGACTGGTGTCGGAGGATCCTCGCGGAGAACCTGGTAGGAGGAAACCGACGGTTCTAGGGTTATGATTTCGCGGCGAGAAGCGGGAGGAAGCAGAGGGTGCGGTTGAGATCGACGAGCGCGGGGCACGCGCGCGACGGAGTCGTACCTCGGCGTGGCCGGACGGAGGCGAGCGGCGAGGCGGGCGGCTGCGCTGGTGCCCGCGGTTGGAGATTCCGCCGGCGAAGTCCCGAAGAGAAGAGATTGTTTTCGAGAAGGGGAACGAAGCGGAGGCGTTGGGGAATGAGGGGAGGAGGTGAGCAAGAGGGGTTTGGGTTTTGAAATGGCGCGCGGCAGGGAGGAACAAAAATGCCACCCTGGCAACTGAAAAGGCAGAGCCGCAGAGGAGAGTGCGGTGCGGTGCTTGTGGCCCACAGATCAGACGAACTGCTGCTTGCGTTGCGTGACTGGGTCGCCACGAGCGAGGAGGATGTTAATTTTCACGGGCTTTGGGCTAGCATTTGGAGCCCCGCTTGCAAGATGGAGCAAACTTTCAGCCCAGGAACGGTCCAACAAAGATTGGGGTACTCAGTTTTGAACTATTTTAAAATTTTAAAAAAAAAAACTCGATTAGGGGTCCGACGTCCCCCTAACATTGTATTAAGAAGGAACCCACCGAAACCAGCCATCGCGGGGCATCACCGGTGCACACGTATGGAGCAGCCAACATGGCACATACACATACCGACAGCTCAGGAGACCACGGCGCCGTACTGGAAGGTGGGCGCAAATTCAACAGATAAATAGTGCGGCACCCGGAATCGAACCCGGATGGGCATCCTCTCAGCCAACGGCTTTATCGTTGCGCTGTGAGCGCCTTCACAACTATTTTAAAATATGGTATGATATTTCAATAAAAAATACCGTGCTTCCGACTTGCTTGGTAGCCTCCGTGCCTGCTGCGTCGCTCTACGTGAAATTGCTGCTCGAGATTCTGCTACTTTTCAGCTAGTACTGCCAACAGGGGACGTATCCTGGAAATGAGAACATACCAGACAACACAATGCAAATTGTGTCGCTAGAAAATTCCATTTCCACCATTGAGACAATACTAACCTAATTGAATGCAAGTGCCGCTACTGCTGGGAAGCTGTGAGCATCGCGGGCAAAAAAATAGGCATACTACACAGCAGCGCATCGATCTCATTTCTGAAACGGAGCATCAACGATTCTGGAAGTTAAGACTGCATAGGGTCCCGAAGAACAATGTCACAGTAACAAGACTTCTGAAACAATGTACTACTATCCAAGAACCATCTATTCCTCAAACCTACTCTTCCTATCACTACTTTGCAATGCAGAAGCAAAAGACAGCATAACACAAACACACCCCTGCGCGTGCACTCATAGCAAACAGATGAGCTGTTTCCAGTCTACCTGGATAGGGAGTTAGGGACAGAACAGATTGAAGGGATCAAGGGAACAAAGTTGTGATGTAACGTGCCATGGCATATACTCCAGATGTTTATGTTGACGTGGGATATGGTGGCTAATTCAATCAACAATAATTCGGAGGGAGTACATGTTTGCAGGTCAACAATTATCAGTTTTGGTGCCAGAATCATCATTATGCAATTGAATGCATAAACTTAAATGTACATTAACCAGGAACGATCCAGAAATAGCTTTCACAATAAAACAAGGATCAAGCCCAAAAGATATCTGATATCTTTCAGTATATATTTTCTACCTGGTACAGAACTGTCACCATATGGTTCCCAACTCGTTGAAATTGCAACAAACGTAGAGAATAAATGGTATTACTGCACCAAACTGACCTTGTTGGGTTCAACCATTTTCCTTTGAGTGGGTTTAACTCTAGCCATTTGGTGATTTTTTTCCCAGATTTCAGATTTCTCTTGCCATTGCAGCCTGAGCACTCCTCATATTGTTGCTCTCCAGGTATCACAGCCATTTAATACACATCAATGAGTTCTGCTACTGGCAGGGCTGCCACATCAACCACAGATTGTTATGTTTAGCAATCACAGTACAAGACTCCATAAAACTTCAGCTCACAGATCTTAGCTCATCTTTTGTTTCTCTAGAGAGGGTCTGCAAGGTGTTCAAGCTTCTCTCTATTCGTTCCTCTATACATGCAAGTCTCCTTTCAAGTTTTAGTACACTGATATGCATAATTCGAACATCAACTTCTGCAAGCTTTGCAAAAGTATGTAGCAACATGTAATAATCAGCATGTGCAACATAAACAAAACCACCGATCACTCTTCTCCTCCTATAACGAAGATAGCCATCTGATTTCCTTGGTTTCCTGGGGGGCATATAATGAAATCCACGATCCAGCATCTCTGACTTAATCAATTTTAACGCATCATGCAATTGTGATGTAGAAAAGGAACTTGCTTCAACAAATGTTCCGTCTCGAAAGCGCTTGTTCATTCCATTTGAAATTGTCACTTCTTCAAAATGGCACTGTGGTTTTACTTCCTCTGTTGGATGCTTTTCCTGCAGCAGAACATAATAGGTTTCAACACAGATCGACAGTGGACCACTAGAATAATATCCTTCACTCCCAAGGGAGAAAAAAAAAAGGTATTGTTTCTTAATTGCTTTCAGTTGGCCCTATTTTCTGTTTATTGAAGCAAGAGTTTCAATCTAAACTTTAATGAGGGCATCCAAAGATTTACTTGCCAACAACTACAGCCTGATTAGAAAAGTGATCCCACCTCTATTCTACAGGGTGCAGAATGCTAGCCTATACTAAAATACGACAAGTCCAACAGTTAAGTGCACCATAGATGCACATGTGTCAATGGATTTTTGTATATACAAGAAAGGATACAGTCTAGAATGACAATAAATGGGAGAGGCTAGGGGTAGCACCGGTTGAGTTTTGCTTATCCATGCAAGGCGCGCTGATAATGTATGGATAGGAAGGGGTGAACTAAACTTGACATGGCAGGATTCTGTGAAGAGAGAATTGAACGATTGGAATGTCAACAAAGAGCTAACCATAGGAGACTGTGGAAATTAGCAATCCACATATCAGAATTGTAGCTATCGTCTGCTGAACCTTTTTCTACAATTCTATAGGCTGCAACATTTTTATGCTTTGTTTATTTACTTCATTTTAACTTTTCTTGCTAATTCTTGTGGTCCTCATCTACCCCAACATGATTGGGACCAAAACACTTAATTATTGTTGTTGTTGATGATGATGATGTGATCCGATTGATGCATACTTTAAGCAGTAACATATAACAATAATACGATATATAGCCAGCATATATGTCCTATGATATTCCCACGTCATGGAGAAGGGAATGGATTTTGACAACATTGTCTCGTGAAAATCTCGAGTTGCAGAGATGCGAATCATGAAAAGGAAGTTTAACACATTACCTCTCTTCCTTTGTACAGATCCGAAAAAATCTCTATAAGATGCTCCTCTTCAGCAGACAATGTGATGCCAGAAAAAACAATATCCTTGCAGTATTTGAGAAATGATTGGAGGTCATTCGAGTAGTCTGTAAAATTAGAAAACTTCAAATCAGTGCCTTACATTAAGAAGTGTCAACCAAGAATAGGCATAATAAACCCATTGTAACTTCAAGTAAACCAAGAATATGCACAATAAAAAAATTGCTACAAGAGTCTTTTTACAAAATATCATTTTTTAAATGAAAAAAAAAAGCTTATACAGTAATAATGTCATTGTTTTCTAACAGCCACAGTTATAGAAATAAATGAATTCCTTTTTCAATTGTAAGGAAAAACTACTCAGCATCGTAAAACTATAATAACTGAAGCACGATCCAAAGAAGCTGGATGTTTTCCATCAGGATCTGCGCATGGAAGCGCAAGTAGATGTGTATTGCAGTATTGCACTATCCTACGAGGATCAACAAATGGCAGTGAAGAATGCAAACACTGTTTGTAAAGTTTCACAACACTGGATGATGCACAGCACCAACATGTACTCAAGTCTTAGTTAACACAACATTTACTGAACTAATCATTTCCAAACTGGATAGATAGTAAATACCATAACCATGAGTGTGAATATCCATCTACTGGATAGGCACAAACAACCAATTAAAATATATTTCGTCACAGCACACCCAACTCATATTGCACAAAGTTGCATAACTGTGGCAAAACTGGCACATGCTTAGCTAAGGATGACAAAGTCATAGCAAGCCCAATTTAGCCAACATAAAGTGAGCATAAGACAAAAAATGGCACATGGATAAGTAACGTTGAAAAATAATGCAGACGCGAGGCAATGATCATCAAATTTACCATGGCCAACATTGATTTTATCATAGGAAGCTGCAATAGTGCACAACAGTTCTCTTATGCTGAACTCCTCCTCATTGTTACTACCACCAGGGTCTGAATTTGCACCAGAATCAGTTCCACCAGTGTTTCTTTCTTCCTCACAAATCTCCTGCAGCAAAACATAATTTCAGTTCATTAGCATTTATCAAAGATCCTAGATAACTTTGGGAACAGGACTCTATAGCTCACCTCCCAAACCCCTTGACCGTTGATGTTATATAGAAGTCGTAGTGCCACTATTAGTATAGACATTACACAAACCCGTGTAGGGATTCTCGCAGGATTAGCAGATAACCATAGTTCTGAAGGCATCGCCCACTCGTAAATTCGGCATGCATGGGAAATGATTCTATCTGATGGTACTGACAAGTCCTTCAAGCAACGTAGAGCAATTGCATAGAAGTTAACTGAAGGTAGCCTCAAGCCTATTCTTGCTGCTATGGATCCAGCTGCGGTTTCCAGTTGCCACGCTCCGATAACTCGCACCGGCCTGAAGAGCTGCCGAGCATCCAAAGGGCATTCTTGCATAGACCTCCCAAGGAGCTTGTCTACTTCAGTAAACGCTGCCATATAAGGGATTTTACCTTCCATTGACCACTTGTAAATGTCAGTTGGTAGGACGGCTTCACGGGCAACATGACAGGATAAAAAAGAGACAGCCAACGTTGAGTAAATAGGCAGCTTCATTCTCAATGAGCGGAGAAAGGAAAACTCAACACGGCGCCTGTCTCTTCGTCGGGTCAAGATTTTTTCTTCCAATTCTTCCTTCACCTCGTCAGATTTCTTGTCACCTGCACACAAGAGACATTTATGTCAAGTTCGTCCTGTCTTTCCGATGGCAATAACAAATTAACAACTAACCGAAGGGCCTAAATCCATAAACTAATCACCTCCGCCGCCAGAACGCATCCGTCTCTCCTCTGCCTCGTGGTCCGCGAGCACCTGACGCGCCCACATTTCGTCGAACACCTCGGAGGCAGCTACCCACCGCATCCAGATGGTTCCGGAGACGCCACAAATGAGCGCGCCCACCCGGAACCGCTCCACCAGCACCTCCAACTGGCGCTGCAGGATCACCTGTAGCCCCCGCACATAGCGCCAGCGGATCCGGGCCCCCAGGTCCTCGGGGTCGTCGCACGAACCAGCACCGAGTGCAAAGTCTCGGGGCTCGCTTGGCTCGTCGAAGTCGTCGAAAGCAGGTGCGGCGGCGGCAGCATGAGGCGTCATGTAGGGCATATGAGGGGTCAGATACGGCGTATGATGTGTCATGTTGGGTGCAGGCGTGCGGAGCTTAGGGGTCATGGTAGGCTGGGTGGCGACGCGGCGGACGGAGATGCTGCCCATGGCGTGGAAGTCGTGGGGGTCGGCGGCGGTGGCCTGGATCGGGTGGAGAGCGGAGCACTGGCGGCATGAGAAGAAGCCGGAATCGGCGTCGTCGGGGCTGTAGTCGTCGGCGTAGCCGCACTCACAGACCAGGTGAAGGGTTCCGTCGCCGATGTGGTCGGGGGAGGCGCCGCCAGGATTGTAATCCATGGCCGGGGACTAGGGGTGCCGGTGCGGGGCGAAGGAAAGGGCGGAGGCACCTACCTAACCTCGACGCAAAACCTCCCCTACCCCCTCGCACCAAGCTCCGCAAAACCCAGGGGGCGAGTAGCGGCGGCCGGCTTGTCTTCAGACGGAGCAAGAAGAAGTCTAAACGACATCCTCAAAAAAAAAAATCTAAACGACGGCCTATGCTCACTTGGGCTGGGCTGGTTGCATTAGTACATCAGAGGACAGAAATAAAGTAAGGCCCAATTGCAGCCCAACGTTCCTCAGTTTGACGGATTCTCCTTGATGATGAGATAAATTTTGTCCACAAAACGCTACAAAACTCATACGTACATGCAATATATAACAGTTGCGTAAAATTTGACTACTCGGAATCTTGATAAGTTTGTCCACTATCATGGAAAATGTCATGTGATGGCGTCATGCTACTTTTCAAGTTTCCTCTGAGTATTGGCATGCATTCTAGTGTTTATCAAAGGAAATTAAGTGATTCTATGCCATAACACGACGTTCAGGTAACATTGCTTCAGACAGAGAAAACCACGGAATTTTTCTCTGAATTCTGTAAAACAAGAAGAACAAGCAAGCAAGTGCTGAGAAGCACAAAAGGCAGATGACTACACTACATAAAGGGCAACTATCACTGTTTTTGTGATGTTACACCTTTGGGATTTACATTGTTGATGTAGTTGACTTTTTTGTTACATTTGATCAGTCGTCTTATTCACTTGGTGTCGGGGATGGTGTGACATCCTCGTAGAATTTTACACTCAGTGCCCTGCGCTACGCAGGTCTCTGCTCTGCTACTCCATGCTAGTAGTTGAGTGTAAAATTCCCAAGGTTTTACACTAGATTTGAAGCGAATTCGAAATCTGCTGCTTCTAGTTTACATTGCAAATTACTTGCACAATACTCATGAATTACTATCTACAACAAATAGCTAATCTCGAAAATCCTAGCAACTTGGTTTGGTTGTTAAAAATCTCAACATCCCCTAATCGTTTGTCAAAAAACAAAAAGAGAGGTTTGATTGTGTTTAAAAGGAAATGTTCCACGTCCTACTGTATCTCAACTGTTGGATGCACTGCTCGTGATTTATGTTCCTGCTAATTGCTGATTGATGCTTTGCTACTTGTGTTGGTCGTACGGCTGGGTCAGATGACCCAGTCGTACGTATAGCAGCACTCGTGTTTAAAGTCTCACTTCATTAGAAGTCGGGGCACTTTTGTAGCTGTCTTCCATGTACATGATAATAGCAGTGTATTGCCTTCAAATTCCATGAGAAATTATAGATGTGGGTGACTTGTGAGAGCCCCATGAGATCTGGAGCACCACTAACAACTTCGACCGACGTATAAGCTTGGAGCAGGGTTGTTAGTTTTCTTATATAGGAATATGGTCAGAGATGGTGATGGTAGGAGGAGGAGCAGAAGAACAAGAGTAGTACCGAAGGAATCTGAGAAGATATACTACAATCCTTAAGTCTGTTCCTTTTAAGGATATAAGTAGAGGGATGAGATGTCTCATTTATATCTATCTAGAGTTGCGATTCATTGTGTTTTCGATTTGGCTTCAATGTGTTGATATATATTGTCATGAAATTGCGGCTATCGGTGATGCAAGAAGCATCAGATGTGATGTGAACTAGCAAACGGCCTTATTTTGAGGTCCTTGTCATATTGAACTTGTTTGATGGAAAAGGCCAATCCTAGATTTAGAATTGGAAGCGTCAGATTACGAATCCGCTTCATATATTTTTAATAAAACTAGCCAAGTGCATGTGCATTGTTACGAGTTTTTAATCATTTAAAAAAACTTTAGACATCCCTATAAATATAAATTTTATTTTTAAAGTTATAAATGACATGCATTAAACTTTACGCATCCATATATAAATATAAAATATAACTTTTGATGTATATCAAAAGAATAATTCAACCATGGTCAGTTTATTAGGACAAAAACAAGTTCATAATATTATCGAGCACTGTGTGTGCTGGAGACAAGAAAAGACCACGTAGCTCCAAGCTTCAACCAGGTGAGTGCTGGAGATCATGTAACTTCATGCATACCTAAAGCAAGATGATAACAAACAATAGATAAACCATCTAAGATGTCCAAGTAACTCCATCTATGATCTATGTACTCACAAGAAGAAGACCAGATAACCCTATCAGATTCAGATCACCTCCTAACTCAGGAAAAATCACTTGGAGAACATAGCTGCATTGAGGAGATCCAGTAGCTCCATGCACAAGAGACCAAGTAAGGGCAACTTGATCCCAGACCAAGTCATTCCACGAAGATCGCCACACAACTCGTCCAAGCTCGCTCCTTCTCCTTGTCGCTATTCATGTAAGCACAAACCCTTTGTCAAATTTCACACTTAACAATTAGACCACCTAAAATTTGGATGGATTGTATAAAATGAATGAGGACAATAACTATCATTTATGTTTCACTCTGTGCTTAGAATGCGATTGTTCAATCTAGAGGAATGAGGACCCCAGTTGATATGTAATTATGAAATAACAGATAATACAGAAACAAAAAAAATGCTTCAATCCATAAAACATGTAAAAGAATGATATCATAGTCAGATAAGTTAAATTGCCAACCACTATATCTTTCATAGTAATAACTGCTACCAAAAAACATTTTCTTTTAAAAAACTTTGTTGCAGTACTCACCATATAGATTAATCTGTAACCCATCAAAACGAATACAAAGCGAACAGCCAGTAGCACTTCAATTCAAATGGGTAGAGCACACAACGGCAAAAAAAAAAAATGTGAAAAGATAATTTATCAAAGAAGTCATATTTTTTATCCTAAAACTGATGAAGTAATTTGCTTGGCTTCTTTTTACATTGAGGTTTCTTCTTGTAAATGTTACATGTCACAAATGGTCATGTTCTTCATTGATCTACACGCACACATAGATGATAACAGACTTCTAGCATTATAGTCTTCTTCTATCGGCTTCTTCAGGCATCAATCTGTGCCCCCTACCTAACAAGCATAAACATGAGGATAAGATAGATACTTCACAGGTTGCTCAACAACCCTTAAAATTTGTGAAACAATTGTGAAATAGAAAAGCCCTATAATTTGAACGATGACAGAGAACAATATGACATTACTGGATCCACTACAAGATGGAGACGATGGTCAGTGCCTCGTCCGATCACCATCAAGACGGATTTACCAGCCTCCTCCATGGATCAGGCATGACGACCCTCAACCAGCTTGACTATTATGATTATGGTGAGGTCGATGTGAAGGACATGGACGGTGATTCCAATTCACGATGCTACAGCCTACTATAAGAGAGACAGTATGTTAGGGCTTTGGGGTGGCTCGGCTCGGAGGGCATGTAGCAGTGCAGAGATCGCAGATGGGCGGACAACCATGGACATGAAGAACAGGCAGAGGCAGATCCAACATCCATGTGCACCTATGTGAGATATAGGGAAACACTGGCAAAGTGTGTACAACGCAGAAGATATAAGCTACGTTATATATGAAAAACAATCTCAACAATTATTTGCATAACGGGATGTACTTCATGAACCTCTGTAAAGACAAGACTACAACAATGTACTACTGTACTCTATTTGATAAGCTGAAATTAAACCACAAAGGTGTGAGCAAAGTTTGACTTCCGATGGAGATCACCAAACTATGACATCTAATCTTTCTGGATCCACAATGCGAATCAAGCAGAGAGCCTCCGTGTTTTTCCAATGTTTCTTCGCCACTCCTCGATGTCTTGAATTCGTCGCTAATAAGGAATAAGTGGCGGTGCTAGAAGCGAGTTTATACGCATAAAAAAGTGCACGGAAGTTTGTTTTAACGATCATGGGCGACCATGATCGAAACCAAAAAACTGATCGGATTCCATGAACTTGAAACACCGAAGCCTGATCGGAATATAATGAAATCACTAGGCAACTGAAAATAGAATCGACTCCACTCATGAGGCTACACATGACGATCACACCTCTTTTAATAAGATGTAGAGATTATTAAGAATTTTACGCTAGAGTATTGTGGAGCAGGCATTGATCATATGCTGATCTTCGTCAAATTCCCTTGCCTGGGCCCACCACTTGGTCCGAACGAAATGGACGCCGCGCGAATAGCCGAGGCAACAGCATAAAAACAGCTGGCACGCTCCGACTCGGATCGGGAGCCCCGCGTTGGCGGTGGCGCTGCGCCATCCGCATCATCCCGACCGAGCACTATATAGCTGGCTCCCTCCCTTCCCAAATCCTCTGCCCGCCCCGCCGCACAAGCAAGGTCCTGCATCCGCCCTCGCCCCATCTCAGTTGTGCCCTCTCGTCTCGGCGCAGCTCATGGCGGCTGCGAAAGGCACCCGCAAGCGCGCGGCGGCTGGCGGCGCCTGCTCCTCCGCGGCGGTGGCCAAGACGAAGCGCGCGCGGGACGACTCGGTCGAGTGGATCGAGGTGCCCTCGGCAGCCGGCAGCCACGCGCCCTGCTGCTGCTGGTGGTGCGTCACGACGCTGTCTCGGGGTTGCGGCGGCACCATGGCGTCGGCGGATCCCGCTCCGATGAGCCGCGTCGTGTCGCCGGAGTACAAGCAGTCGACCCCGCCGATACGCGCGGCCTCTCCGGATCCCACGCCGCCCACACCCTGCAACAGCCCCGCCTCGTCAGAGCCGGACTACGCCCTGTCTTCCCCGTCGGAGTGCGAGCCCTTGATGCTGTATTGGGGTTGCGGCGGCACCACCATGGCGGCGGATCCTGCTTCGATGAGCCGCTTCGCCTCGCCGGATTACGAGCCTTCGATCCCGGCGGAGTATGCCCCATCGACGCAGTCGCTGCCGATCCGCGCCGCCTCGCCGGATCCAACGCCGAAGACACCCTGGAACAGCCCTGCCTCGCCATCGACCCCGTCGGAGTACACATCCCTGACGCCGTCCAGCAGCCAGCCAGCCAGCCGCGCCGCCTCTCCGGATCCTACGCCGAGGACGCCTTGGAACAGCCCCGCCTCGCCAGACTACACGCCGTCCAGTCGCGCCGCGTCGCCGGAGTACGCAGCCTCGAGTACCTCGCCGATCCGCGCCGCCTCGCCGGATCCCACGCCGAGGACGCCCTGGAACAGCCCGGCCTCGCCAAGGCTCGCCGCTTCGTCGGACTCCACCCCGTCGACTCCTTCCAGCGGCAGTGCCTTCTCGCCGGGTTACACACCGGCGACCCCGTCCAGCAGGGATGCTTCGGCCGACAACACTCCCAGCACGCCGACGATCTCAGATGCAGAGTCGGGCTCCATCAGCAGTTCTTCGCGCGGGAGCAGGGTCAGCCGCCGCTGCTTACAGACCAAGACATATCTTGCGTTCTTCAGTCCAAGATTGTCCGTGGTGTAGTCCACTATGGACTTCGACCATTGTAGTTTGTCACTTCGCCATCTTTGTCTAACGGAAAGGGAATGTTACCCTGATTAGTTAGTAGTAAATTAGATTGGCTGTGACATACAAGTTACAAACGATGCTAGTGTTACCCTGATATACTCTGTTTTCCGATCACTTCTGAATATCTAACCCTGCTTCTTCAGTGTCATTTTCCTTCTGTTCCTTTCCCCAAGATTATTGTTAATTTTGGCAAACTCGTGGAATCGAGCAACAAGACCTCGACAATGCAAACTGAAGCAATTCAGTATTATGATAGCAGAAAAATCAGTAGAAAAAAAAATTAAGATGGACATGAACGACGGAATGGGCATCCCTGTTTTCAGCCAACTGAAAATCACGCCGCTGTCTGTCGATATGAAGTGCTGCCAAGCCTTTTGAAGCACTTGATTCACTTGACTTCTCCAGCATTTGTTGGCTTCACTGGTGGAACTGAGCGATCGAACTTGCAACAGATGTTCTGAACAACCTTTGCTAACGAATTCTCTTCAAAAGTGAAAATACAAAAAGGGTCCTGCCGATCTGAAGAAATCAGAGGAATTAACTTCGTTCATCAGATCATCCTCGTGGGTCGCTCTATATGCTTTTCAGATATTATCACCACGGTAGAATGCTTATTGACGTCATAATGTATATCACAAACAGCCATAGGTGCCCATGTGTTGCTAGTCCTTCCCAGCACTTGCTTGCAAGCTCTGATTTTTTCTTGTTCACAGAATTCAGAGACAAATCACCGTTTCACTTTGCCTGAAGCAATATTAATTAAATGGCAGTGTTAAATCACTGAATTTCCTCTGATAAATGTCGAATTCATGCCACTGTATAGTGCTTCAGCACTGCCTTTTGCCAAGATTATCACGGTGCATATTTTTTTTCCCACATTGATCGGAAGAAATAGCAACAGATTGTTCATGAGCATGAAGCATACAGGTTGTTCCCCCGTGCCTTGCATTTTTATTGTCTTGGAGAGGATAACGGGGAGCAGGGTCCAAATAACCCATGCAGCAGTGGCAGAGCCAGCAACGGAATCAAGAGGGGGCCGGATGAACAGTAGCCAAGTACCATGAGGCCGTGATCAGCGATGGACATAAATCGCAGCAGCAAGCGAAGATGTCTGTGCGCAGCCGCGTAGGGCGTTGGCAGAGATGACCGAGGATCGCGGCGTCGAGCAAACACCTTGCGTCCATGCCTCCGTCCCTCAACACCAAGTGAAGCACCGTCACTCACTTATACATGGGCCTAGTTATTTTGCACACAAGCATGAACAAATTGCTCTTTTGTTAGCTGTCGGCCGGGCAAATATTACTGAATATTCAAACTTTTACCAGAGGTAGGGGGGGGAGGGGGAGGGGGGAGAGCCCAAGTTGGCTTGAACCTGACTCCGTTCGTGCCATGCAGTCAAAACTGGCCGATTAACTGAATTGCTATAGTTCTAGGTTCGGTTTCCTCCGACTGATCGATCGGTTTCACTAACCAATCCGGATCGGTTTCCTGATTAACCGGAGAAACCAACCGGTAACCACGGTTGTAAAAACCTTGACTATAGCCAAAATACATATGGAACGATCACAAAGTAATATATTCAGTCATCCTATTTATATTTATACATCCTATTTAGTGTTCGAATATCACTAAAATTTAGACTCAGAGAATAAACACATCCTTAGTAATTAATGTCTAATAATATTTGTCCAGTGTGATTTATATATGTTCTATAGCACGAATTTCGAATCAAATATTCGGTTAGGACTTTTGCTGGCAACTTGCAAGAATGGGAGGAACGCAGGTTTAGGCGTTTTAGCAAAGAGAACAGAGCAAGCATCCCCCGCACAAGAATCAGCAAACGGTATGTCGTCCTCCAACGAGGCTCCCCTGAGCCCTCGATCCCAGGTGCGCGCCCTCCCGCTTCCTCTCGCAATTTTCTGCTTCCATTCGCGATCTGACCGGGGGATCTCGCGCCTCTCCTCTGCCCTCGCGCGCGGCGGTAGCTTGCGCTGAGCTGCTTCGAGGAGCTCCTGGACTGTGCGGTGGCGGACGTGGCGTCGGATTGCCACCGCATCGCTCGCCTCGGCCTCGACCGCAGCATCGACGCCGAGGAGGAGGAGCTCCGCGTCTGGGCCACCCGCGCCGCCGCCGCTCCTAGCGGCGGCGACCACCACACCGGGGCCGCGGGCGGCGGCGCCGAGGAGGGCGGCGGGGGCAAGGGCGGGGTCGACGTGTTCGGTCAGACGCACCCGGCCATCGCGGCCGACGTCGTCGAGTGCATGAACTGTGGCCGCCCCGTCGTTGCCGGCCGCTTCGCGCCGCACCTCGAGAAGTGCATGGGCAAGGTAATCCATTCCCTTCGGATCTCGGTTTCCTCCTCACTTGTGATTTTGCTGTCTGTTGCTGAGATTAATGGTCTGTTCTAATCCGAGTGAGAATGATATGTTACCTTTACTGGTTTCCTAACGGATTGTTTCTTAGTAGTTAATCTTCACGAAAACTGTGAAATGCTGATGTATGAGCTTTGGTTGTGGGAGGAGCTATTTTTCAGGGTGCTTGTCATTCGTAGCTGTGGAAGGAGCTATTTTTCACTGTAATTTGTATTCCAGGGTAGCTGAGAAATCTTTGCAGGTGGAAAGAAAGACAACCATCCAAGGTTTAAATAACCGGGATAACCGGCCGGCTCGAGTCAGTGGAAAACCGACCGGTTAACCGGGTTAACCGGCTGGTTAACCGTTTTGCTACAGTAACAGAGTCGGTTATTAGCGGCTAACCGGCCAGCCGAGGTGACCGGACCGGACCGGTTATGCGGTTAACGGGATAACCGGCCGGTTAACCGTGGTTATTTAAACCATGCAACCATCTACTTTAGTTTTATGGAATTATGAAACAGACTGTTACTAAGGAAAAATTGAAGGTGAATTGGTTAAGCCCCTAAGAGAACAGTTTATCTACAACTACATTAAGGATTGAGTTCAATCAATCAATCTGTCTCTTTCTTTTGTTAATGAAAGTTTGTTTTCAGCTCTCTGAAGTCTGAACCCTGCTTTGTTCGATTGAACCCTGACTTCTTTGATGGAGTTAACAAAAGCCTTCTGTCAGCTAAAGGAGTTAACTCAAGCCTTCTGTCAGCTAAACTATATCAACTACTTTCTAGTGTTACTGCTGAAGTAGCTAACAAACTAGTTACTTTTGTCAATGGCTATGCTCTTTCAGTGAAAATTCTATGCTCTTCTTTTAATAGCTACCACAAGTAACTTCGTTTGCATCTCTACAAGGCCTTGAGTTCATTAAATGATTCCATACTAATTAATTCCAAACTATTCAGAACTGGGCAGTTTAAGTTTACAACCAAAGAGCCAATAGTTTTTAATCATTTATTTATACACTTAACCAATAAGTGGTGTTGCTCCTGGAATTAGACATTGCTAATTCATTATGTTTTGTGTGTGTTGTACTACAAACCACTAGTCCTGAGTGAAAAAATGTTGTAACTGCATTGAACTGTTTGTGGTGGATGTGGATGAGTTGATCTGGGCTGTGGGGATCAAAGGTAGAATGAACAGTTGAACTGCATATCTTTAATAGATTGCTTCCATTGTTATTTGTCTTCTTTTACAAAATCAGAGGTTGCTCTGAAAGTGGGTCATTCAGTGCACAGCTATTACATGGATCCAACACTGTTTAGGAACTTGATTTAGTTGTCTTGAGTTCTTGTGGACAATTCTGGTTTTGATTCTTGTGAAGTGATTTCTCTCATTGATCTATGTTTGGGCACTTGATTTGATTTGCGTAATGATATTTGAAGAATGTTCATTATTTATTCTGCTGATATACAACTGATTATGAACATTTGACTTTTGGATGAAACTAGATTCTAGATTAAGAACATGATGACCTGACAATAGCACCTAATTGCATATTAAATCAGGGTAAGAGGCCAATGGAATTCTTGATGTTGGAATGGGATAACTCGAATATGTCAAGCAGTTTGTTTGAACCAGTATTCTTTGCATTTCCTAGTCATAGGTAAATTTGCATTATTTTGGCACCCGTGTCTAATATGAATTATCAAGGCAATTGTATTATCGAATTCTTGATGTTGGAATGGGATAACTCGAATACGTCAAGCAGTTTGTTTGAACCAGTATTCTTTGCATTTCCTAGTCATAGGTAAATTTGCATTATTTTGGGACCCGTGTCTAATATGAATTATCAAGGCAATTGTGTTATCAGATATTCTGTGTGGTGCCTGATGAAAACTGTAACAGATGTAAACTGAAACTGATTGCCCTAGAAGGCTTCATCCGAAGGGTAAGCTGGAGAAGCAACCTATGGAAACATCCACACAGAATTCAAGATTATTGGAAACTCAAAAAAATTAGTATATCGATTGCTTCTAGGAGGGTCTCATACAGTGACATTAACTTTTAAACTAGTTCACAATGAGGAGATTTTTTTATCCATTATGTGGATATTTATTCTCGGTGATATATTTATGGGGTATTTGGATATGATTCTATCGCTAATCTTGCTTGTGCAGCATGCCTGTATCTTCAGGTCGTAAGCCATCCAGTCTTGTCTTCCTGGCCTGACCTATCCCCTTTGTAGTAGTCGGCCCATGAAGATACGGGTGTACATATTTCCCACAATTTACTTCCCAATTGATCCATTTCAGTAGAAACTGAGCGTTTATTGTGTTTCTCCACCGATCCTGGTTGCACATAAAGTTTCTTTTTTGGCATGACAAAAGTGAATCTTTATATTTATTTTTTATTCAAAACAGTTTACAACAGTGCAGTGAACAACGACATAATTCACTCATCTCAACTTCTCTGTTCATTTGTATTTCAGGGTCGAAAGGCTCGAACGAAGACCACAAGAAGCAGTATAGCTGGACGTACCAGAAGCAACAATGGCAGTGCAGCTTCGTCCTACTCCCCATACCCCAGCATAGCAAACACCAACAGAGCAAGCACACCTAATGGTGTGACTGAGGGTAGTGGCGGTGCAGGCAGGGATCACAGAAACGGTGTCCTGTAGAAGGCATGACTACTATGCTTCAGTCGCCTCACCTTGGGTGCCATGCTACACATTTTGCTGATACGATAATCTCCCTGCGACCCTTGGGTACCTCTCTGGAGTTGAGTTGAGTTAACATGAGAAGACATGGGTGAGGTTTGACATCAGAAAACCTACCATGGCAATCACCTGCTTTCTTGTTGATCAATAGATTTTTCGCCTTTTGTACAGCTTCTTTATATAGTACTTAGTAGTACACTTCATTCAGGGAAGTCTTTGATAACCTGGTGACTACTGTCATTAGTAGTGCGTGGCATACAGTGTACTGCTGTGGTGCTGCCGCACTCTGTTTCTGGCTCTCCCACTTCATATGCTTCATATTGCGCCCTTTGCTCAGCTTTTCGCTGAAAGATGACAGAAAACAGACTATTTATTTTGAAATCTATGAGTATTTCTAACTTTCAATATATTCCAAAGGATGTTTTTTTTTAAAAAAAAGGGAATATTTATTATTATTCTAGCTTCTATATTGATTGATACATGTAGCTGTATATTATTACCAAAAGAACTGTCACTCAAAGCATACTAGCTACTCGGTGCTACAAAACACCATACGGATAGCCAAATGAATTAAACGTTCAATAACAATGAAGTCTATTGTTGAAGCGTCAACTATTTGAAGCAAAAATCTCCATCAGCGTGGTTTTGAGAGCACGACAACTCCACTGAATTTGGGGCCTTTCTTCCTCTTTTGCAGCAAGGCTGAAAAGTGGTTCCAGTGGGTTCCTCTGAACAGCACCTATATGGAGAGAAACTTATGGCTTGTTAAAAACCTCATCATTTGGACTAAGCTAAATAGCCCAACAAACAGTACAAGTCCAAACCAAGACTTGTAGTTTTAGTTTCTTATCCACTCCTTGCAACCAAGAATCAACATATGATCAACATTTAGAGAAGGAGTAAAATTAAAAGAAACTTGAACTATTCTCCAAAGCAATTTAGCATTTGGGCAATCAAAGAAGAGATATTAAACTGACTTATCTAAATTATAGAAGCAACATTTAACACTTCCTTTCCATCGCCTTTTTGCTAAATTATGCTTGATCAAGGTTATACCTTTCATCATATACCGGCTGAAATTTTTTATTTTCAAAGGCATTTTAAGCTTCCAGAGAACATGATTGTATGGTATAATACCTATAACAGCTAATGCTCTATACATAGAACAAACTGTGAAAGTTCCCTGATTG
The DNA here is from genome assembly GCA_030378355.1 of Eleusine indica. Taxonomy (NCBI): domain Eukaryota; kingdom Viridiplantae; phylum Streptophyta; class Magnoliopsida; order Poales; family Poaceae; genus Eleusine; species Eleusine indica. The sequence continues at coordinate 58,534,140 of CM059494.1, forward strand.
TAAACCCAACTAAAATTATCTCTCTGGTTTATTAGTTGAACGCTCATAACCCTAGCCACAAGGTGATGCCAGGCTCTCAGGTTGTCCTCAACTAACGACCTTCTAAATGAGACATTCAAAGGAGTTGTTCTCAAGATCGCACTCACACAATGGCGTTTTTGTTTCTTATAGTATTATATAGGCTAGAGTATTGGTCTTTAAAAGCTGAGTTGCTGAAACATTTATCTTCCTAGAATCTTATTTGAGTCCCATCTCTTAAATTAAATTTGTCCATTCTCAAAAAGTCCTCCTTGAATTTCATAAGACCAGACAAAAATGAGAATCTCCCAACATATATTCAACTTATGTGATAGTCTTATGTCTCAAATATTTGTTCCTCAAAAGGATTTGTCATACCGTCTATTTCCGTTATTCAAGTTATATAACCATTTACTAAGTAAGCATCTATATTGGAGGTCTAAATTAAGGATTTTAAGACCTCCTTAATCTTTCTTTGTACACAAAATGCTCTATTTTGTAAGTCTATACTTCTTTTTATGCTTATCATTTTGCCAAAAAAAAAAGTCTAGATCTATAATAATCTAGTTACTAAGCACTAAACGGCCCCCACCGATAGCATCTTGCTTTTCTAGCAGGAGAGTTTCTTTTTGAATCTTTCCTCTACTTCTTTCTAATCTTTGTCCCTAAGCTGACGCATAGGGATGTCCAGATAATGGAAAGGGAAGGAGCCTGTCTCATATCCAAAAATCTATGAGAATTCATTCTGTAATTCCTTCGCATTACCATAATAAAACAATTTGTTTCTATAGAAATTTATTTTGTGACCAAATAATTGCTAAAAAATGCTAAGCAAAAGCTTCATGTTTCAAAAGATATAACATATGAGGTTGATATATCATTAGAATCTTGCAAGTTATTAATGATGATGTAGCGTAAAATATCAGCCCCAGAGACTGTAAGATATCACTACATTGCCTAGTAAGAGAAATGTTGTAGATAGAGCTCAATCATCCAATCAGTATCCAACCAAGACACATGTAATATTTTTGACCCCACGCGCTGATATGATTTTGTATTGGTTGGACGCTAGTTGGATAAATTAGGTTGGACCTATAGCATCAAGCGATTTTGTATCGTGATGACATGATCTTTCAAGTGAAAATCTGTGTTATAGTGAGGATTTCCTTTGTTTCCCGAATCATATATATATCACTGCTTTTTTAATATTCTTCTGATGAAGCAATCATATGAACTTAGAACAGTCCAAGATCTTTTCTTGTTTGGCTTCCTCTGCCAGACTTTAACAGAAGGTTTGAGTTCATGGCTTCAGTTTTCTTTTAAGGGGATATATTATCAATATCTCAACATTTGCAAGGATCAGTGCACATGGCAGCTAATTATTACAAAGTCAAACTGAAACACTTACAAAATGCTACACCATAGAGTGAAAACAATTTTTATCCATCAGCTTGGACCGTACTAGAAATTTATTCTATTAGAAAAATATTAGTCATTGTTTACGAAGATCTCCATAACCATAATCTCAAATGATTTATATGTCATCTTTACTATGGAACACTCATCCACCTTCTAAAGGAGAAAGAAAGACCAAAACCGAGACCGGTATGTTCCTCTAAAGATGACATATAAATAAAAAAGAATACCTGATTTGTCCAAAACCACGTCATTATGATATAACCATATTGCCCAACATCATATGATTATGAATATACTCAATCAATGGCATCTTCTGCTTCGATTAGTGTTTTTTTTTTAAAGAAGTTAATGTTTCTAATGCCCATTAAAAAGTTGCCCCTGGACGATGCTAATGCCCCCTCCATCTCGACAGTCATCTCGAGCGTCGGATATGCATCATGGGGCCGTGCGCATTCGGCTTTTGATTCAGGAATCAGAGAGACAGTTCGCATTACAAACCGGACAAATAAATTGCAGCCTTGCAGGTTTCTCGCTGAAGGGCTCAACCTCCCTTTGGTGTACAGACGCACGTGCAGTCTGAGCTCCTTGTGTGCTCTCCTATTCCATTTCTATATTGACTTCCTTGTGACTGCGAATACTACTGTTCAGGGATGCAGGTTTCTCAATTTGTGGGTCGTGGGTCGACCCATAAATTATCTCAAATGAACTAGTAAATCACTTCATCTTCACAAATCAATTAGTCAAATATACTAAGGTGTTGATCCATAAATACTCAATGGGTACCCAACTGCACCCTTACTGCTTGCCGATACGAGTAATCAATTAGTCAAATATACTAAGATTTCGACGGCAGCAGGTGATGATATGGTTGTCTACAGATTCCCAACAAAAACACGTCTGGCTGGGTACAGGCCAATCGAGGAGCCATCCTGAAATGAAACCTTATACGGAGTAGTATTAAAATACAATCTCGCACACGGTTGCTGCGCCTGCTCATGGAGGAGCCGATCCAAGGCCAAGAACAGGGGCATATGATGATTAAAAAGAAGAAGAAGAGGGACATCTGCGTCTCCACTTCTCAGAGCATCTCCAGCAGTGTAGGTATAATCTTAGCTAAATTTAGAGATTCTATCCCTTTGTAAATATTGAATTCCTCTAAAAACCTAGTTTGAGCCTCATATGCTCTCAATAGTTTTAGTTTATTTTAATAAAACTCAGTTTCAGTTTGCACAATGGTGCTGGTCTCATATGATCCAAATCCAATAGACATGACATGAACCCAAAGCGGAATTTGCCGTAAAAAGGCAGGCAAACGCGCAGTATGCCAGTATCTGAACACAACAATGGTTCACGTGCTGCGTGCGGGGAGCAAGTCAGAGCCATGCTTGCTTGCCGGCCTGCACTGCACGCTTTCTTCCTAAGGCTGGTCGTTCATCCATGAATTGGTTTGCATGTACAATTCATAGATGAACTCTATGTCCAAACGACCTCAACTTTTGAAGCATCTTATTTCTCGTGCTTTTTCCCATAAAAGCTTTACTATTGCTCTCGAAAGTAAATGATCGATGCCATTGTTTATTATATTAATTTATGTATTTTGGTTCCTTGCTCTCTAAGGAAGAAAACAAATAAAGAACTCTACACATGTTGTCGAGCTCCTTGACGCCGAACACTGCTGAAAAGTGACAAGCTAGGTTGCCAGCCTCAGTTAGCAGCACCTACGTAGCATGTCCATATACTTCCATGTTGCAGTTGGATCCGACCCAGCGACCCACCGGAACACGGATACTGCTAGATACCGTCGATGGCGATGATGAGCCAGCGTGCGCTTTTTGTTTGTTTCCTTGGATTGTGGCTTACAGTTAGTCCCATGCATGCCATTGCTGAAAGCAAGCAACAGGGTTCAAAATATACTGCGGCGCTTCATTTTAAGTTCTTGAGAGTTGGTTCTTGATTGATTTTTAATAACAATGTAACTACTACTCTTCAGTGATATTTTACTACATGGCAGTTGTTCTATTTCTTCATTACCAAAGTTCTGACGCGCAATAGTTTTTCAGCCGCCAACAATAAGATCACCTATTTCTTTATCAAACTTTATCTAAGACGCAGCCAGCAAATTCTTCATCACATCTCAGTCGCTAAGGTTTGGCAGCAATGTTTGATAATGAACCAAACCTGTCCTCGCTTCTCTCTCTATCTCCAGATTCACTTCTCACTCGAAATGTCAACGCCATTTCTCCCTTCCCTTTGCATGGCTGTAAGCTTTGCATTGGAACGAAAGTACAACCATCTTATTTGCATCTAGTAACAACTAGAGAGATTATGAACCATTTCACCATGGTCATGTAGGATACTCCTGTACTGTGTATGTAGTAGTAAATATATATGACCTCCATCGTCAACTACACACAAACGGTTTGCTAGCTCGTTCCCGATGCACGCCTGTCCCATTGTCTCTGAGCTTTTTTAAGCCTTTTTTTTTTTTGTTGCCTTGTTATGCATGTTCACTAGATAGAGTATATGTCGCGTAACTCGAACAGTCCATCCATTCGTAACAAACAAATAAACAAACGTCACGTCCTTCACGCTGAACTCTCCCCGCGTACGAGCTAGGTGAAGGCAAATTCGCGCTAAAACTAGCCTTCCTCGTCGTATCTTTCCTTTTTGTTTTCTTTTGAGAAAAAAACTTTTTGAGCATGGTGTCTGGAAGTGCATGGTTTGATAACCGTTCGGTTTATGAATGCACAAATGTCCATTAGTTGTACATTTACATTTTTTTAATATTTAACGTACTCATTTTAGCTAAAAAAGTTACGTTAGCTCATAATTAGCTCTTTGCAGTTAATGTACTTCATTTTAGCTAATGTACTTAGATCTTCATCAGCTAAAATGGAATACTTAGAACTAATGTGTGCTTCATTTTAGCTAATATACTTGACATCTGGTTAAAGTACTAAGTACTAAAGATAGAGCTAATGCACAAAACTCAAAAGGCAAAGTCAGCTATATAAAAGTAAGGATTTAATACTATACAACAATCAAAACTATATGTCTATATAAATTTAAGTTCGATCGGAGGGTTATATTTCCTTTGCAACTATAAAATGAAGAGCAAAATACAGGAATAGACATCGTTTTTTTATTATTATTAAGGATCGTACTCAACTTTGTCCAGTTAAAAAAATGAGTGAAATTGGTACACTCCATTTCTACTATATTAATATAGTGAGTAAATAGGACGGTTATTCCCATTATATTGAATGGTAATTCTGCTAGGTCAATCCCACAGAAATAGCACGTACGGATAATATGAAACACATGCTTAATATGAATCTTGGAAGTACTGTTATCCATTACAATTTTTATACAGTGTTGAAAACAAAGTGAGAGAATAGTTATACTAAGCCTGACTCTAATAATGAGAGGCATTTTTGAGAGGCAAATAGAGGGTTGCCTCACCTGTACAGTAACAAAAGTGGCATGCATTTCATCGTATCTCCAAGAGAGATTGCATTTTGGAGAGGCAAACGGGACCGGCGCTAGCGTCAGCGCATCTTGCGCTTGACGGCGGCGTGGCTGCGGCAGGCTAGCGGGGCTTCGGCGAGGGCTCCGACTCCGGCTATGACGAGGAGGGCCGGAGGGCTAGGGCGGAGGAGCAACGCGTGGGGAAGAGCAGAGACTTCGAGCTGAGGTGCGGCGCGATGAGCGGCGGCAGGTGGCTGCGACGGGCGGCGGCGGAATTCGACGTGGCTGGAACAAACGGAGCCGAACCGGGTTAAATCGATGCGCGGAAGATAGGGGACGTCGTCGGCGAGAGAAATTGAAGGGGGACTCACCGAAAAAGAAGAGAGAGGAGGAAGAATGGTGTTCGGTGGCGACGAAAAAAAGCTCAAATCCGAGCTCGTCGTTGCGGAGAGAGTGAGCTGCTGCATAGAGGGGAGGGGGAGGAGGGGGTTAGGGTGGTTCCATAGGGAAGCTCGGCCGGGGCAGGGAAGCTACAGGGTAGCTGGGTGACGAGGTTCCTTTGCTCGAGGCCATGGCGGGCGAGCTGCTCCGGTCGTTGTAACTGGCCAACTCTTGTCGTTGTAATTCGGCCGGGGCGAGGAAGGCGAGGAGGAGGCAGAGGTTGCATGCGCATCGACGTTTCGCGATGCTCGTCCGCCCTCACGCGCCCTCCGCGCTAGCTGCTCGCGCTTGCCCTCGCTTGCCAAATGCAATCGAGGAGAGAGAAGATCTATTTTTAACTCACCTCTCTTCTGCGAATGCAAATTGGCTCTTTATTTATCTCCTCCGTTGAAAACTATTTCAAAGACATATAATACAAATGAAGAGTCAAAAATAGCTTTGCCTCTCATTATTAGAGTCAGTATAATGCTTGCAAGAGAGATGCTGGAGAAATAGCGAAAATCAATTAGGACGCAAGATAAAGAAGGGTCGTTATATTCAAACTGGACGGAGTCACAATAAATCGAGAAGTGGTAAAACTCATGTTTTGCGTTTTGAGTAGAGTGGGCTAGTAGTATTGCTCCTCTCTTGGAAACTGGAAATAAATACTCCAATATGGTCCATCCTTTTGACCTTTGAGACTTTGGAAACTCGCTGCAGTAATGATAGAGGAAGAGGTCTGGCCGGCTGGAAACACGAAGCGAGCCGTAATTTCATTCTGCTGAGTGGTCGAAGCGATGGGTTGAATTTGACATATGCATTCCGCATGCATGCAACGCGCACAGGCACAGCCAAGTCAGCAAACAATGCTCTCTAGACTCTCTAGTCATGTCTATGCATGCATCCATGCTCTGTAATTTTCGTCCAACGTTTTACTGTCAGCATTCATGGCAGCAGCTAAAAAAGCCCAGACGTTTTTCACTGCGCTCTCCACCAGACTACCAACCTTCTTCGATTGACTGCGGTGCATGAGCACGCCTGCCCGCTGTACTGCACACACACTCTATTTCTCCCTTTATATATTTGACCACCGCCCCTCTCCACCAAGCACATCCACCTCCTGCTTCTCCTCCTCCATCCCTAGCGCGCTCGCCCCAACGCAAAGGCAAAGCATCTCTCTCTCTCTCTCTCTCTCTCTCTCCCATCCCTCTCTCCTCTTATACCTTTGGCGCCACTGCCCCCATGGAACCCAACAACAGCCAGCTGATCCCTGCCACGGTCGAGGCAGCGGCGGCAGGAAGCAGCGGCGTTGGAGGAGGAGGAAGGAGCAGCAGGAACACCACCAAGGGCAACAAGGCGGCTGGGAATAAGGGCGGGCCGGAAAACGGCAACTTCCGGTACCGCGGCGTGCGGCAGCGGAGCTGGGGCAAGTGGGTGGCGGAGATCCGCGAGCCGAGGAAGCGGTCCCGCAAGTGGCTCGGCACCTTCACCACCGCCGAGGACGCCGCACGCGCCTACGACCGCGCCGCGCTGCTTCTCTACGGCCCGCGGGCCCACCTCAACCTCACCGCCCCGCCGCCGCACCTCCTCGCCGCCCCTCCTTCGTCGTCCTCCTCGCACTCCTCCTCCGCGCCACCCCCGCTCCGCCCGATCCTGCCGCGGCCGGCGGGGTTCCGCCCTCATCAGCAGCAGCAAGTGCAGTTCCACCTCCTGGCGGCGGCGGCGCCGGCCGCGCCGCCGCCGATGCTGTGCTACGCCGGAACGGCTACCGCGGCGTCCACGGTGGTGACCACCGCGGTGGTGGCGCCGCAGGAGCCCGCCGTTGCCGTCGCGCCATCGGCCGCCGCGTCGCTGATGACGACGGAGGGGCAGGCGGTGTTGACGCCGCCGGACGAGGCGATGGTGGGGTGGGATTATTGCAACGCCGTGGAGGATGACTACGCGGCCGCGCTGCTCTGGGAGGAGCCGGAGCCCTTCTTCTACGACCTCTTCCTCAAATGACCGCCACGGCGCGATCGATACTTTTGCCGGCACGATCGATGATAAGCTTCAGCTTCAGAGAGAGGGACGCCATGGCACTCTCTGTCATGCATGCATGCGCTTGGGAAACCAGCAAGGTAGATATATAGGCCAGCTTTCCAGGATTTCCCATTCCCCTGTACTTAAATCTATCTTTAGAATATTTTTTTCTTTCTTCACCTTTTCTTCTTTGCTTCGGGCCTTGCGGGGTATAGGAATGCGATGGCGGTATTGGGATGGGGGGATGATTTAGGATTTCTATTGATCCAGGATTCATTTTGAATCATGCGTGTCATTTTGCATGGGCGATGGATGCATACTATAATCAATGGGGCATATATATATTTGAAATCATCTGCAATTTCTCCCCTTTTTGGGATCAGAACGTGAATTTTACTTGCAAAATGATACTACTTTTTATTTTAGTCTTAAAGTTGTTACTAATATTTTTTTCTGTGATTTCATCTCATGATCAATGCATTGGCATCCAACAACTGCTGGTCTCAAGAATCGATAATGCATGCTGATCTTCTGTGTGTGTGTATTCTGGTTTGGTGTTTTGCGCATTGCTCATGCAGTAGTTAAACCCCCCTTTCTCTCTCTTTTTTAGAAGAGAGCGGTTTATTAAATTTGAAATCATATCCAGATGCAACCAATTTATTATCCTTGATCATTTGTTTTAATAAAAGAATTTTTAAAATTTTGATATAATTTAAACATAATTTATTTATTTTTATGTTTCACAGTCAATTTACATATTGGAACGAAGGTAGTAGTATCTAAAACATATGAATTAAATGCTACTATATGAATCCTATATCATTTTTAAACATATTCCTTGGAACTCTCGTCAATTCAAAACGGATGATAATTACTCACAACCCAGTTGGGACTTTAGTTACACGTGAAAAATAGCTCATAGATTTTTCATCCAATAATTTTTGGCAGGGCCGATGCATTTGTAATTACTCATAGCCCTTGGATCTTGATTCACCTGCAGTCTCTAGACGGCTGGACCACAACCACTCATTTTACTGTCATATGTATATTCGCAAAATAAACATATAGACCATATTCTTATATTATGGCTTGCTGAATGGACGACATGCCTATACAAGTCGATAATTTGATGTTGTTACTTAATTCTGTTGAATAATAACTTGTTTCAGCTTCGTACGTAATAATCCATTATTAACCGAATGGTGATTTCCATTCCCGTTTGACTTTTCGGAGTAATCAAAATTTCAGGTTCAGGATTTTCTAGAAAAAAAAAGGAGGGCAAGCCCTCTCTATTGTTGGTTGTAAATGATACTGTATTAATGTAAATGAAAGGTAACAAAACAAATGCTTTTCTTCTATGTTGAGTACTTGAGTGCACAACGAACATAAAAAGGTGGAAGTTCTCTTCAGAGAAAAGTAAATTTAAGTTTTTTCTTCAATGTTGAATGCACAACGAACATAATAGGGGAAGTTCTCTTCCAGTTGAGTAAATTCTGGTGTGGACAGGCAACCGTAGTGTTTTTTTTAGAAAAGAGAATAATTTTTATTCGAGCCTCTGCATCAGTAGATGCATGTAACTATTTAACAATACAAAAAGCTCTCATTCCTGTTGTGGACAGGCATCTACCATACAATTCAAAACAACTAAATCTTGCTCATTTGACTGACCCCCACAACAAAAAGAAGGTTGAGATTACTATAACGAGGTTCCAAAAATGACGCCTTCAAAAATGATGTTAGACATCGCCGTCGCCTGATTGGAACAGAATTCTCGCATAATTTGCATTGGATCCAGCCTTAGTTGCGTCATCGCAAGCCTCTACATGCCATATCTATTGTGGTTTCATAATAAAGGCTGCCTCCTTGATCACATATCGCAACCACCAATACATAGACCTATGCATTCTATCTGCCTCCAAAGGATTCCTTGCATTGGTTGTCATCGATCTGATTCTGACAAAGAAGAAAGAGCTCCTCGTCAAAGGAAAACCAGCTTGGCGTTGTGAGTTGAGACGGACTGATAAAATTGAAAGTTCGGGAGATTTTATGGGAAGGGGGAAAGAAATGAAAAGCAGCTAGAAATGCCGTTGCTGCGTGGGTTCATACTAAAATGCTGAACGTTGGCTTGCATGTAGAGTGGGCTGCATCACGGGTCCAGTGGGCTGCCCACACTGTAGATCTTTCCTGTGTACGTCCTTCTCAAGTCAATCATCCCCGGCCGCCCGGATTTCCTCCGTGACCGTTGTTTGAGCCCGGGTTCCGCCTTACGTTTCTGCTGGCCATATGCAGCCGTTGTGTCGCAAGCAGCTAGCGCTCCAAATCAACTAATAAAGTGCACAGCCTGAGAATATGCATGGGTACACTATCTAATCTTGTACAGGAAGAAGAAGCAGCAGCAGGCATCATGAGGAAGGAACCGGTGCAGTGATGTGTGTGGAGTCGGGGTTAGTGTGCGGTTGGGACGTTTGGTTTCGCCCTTTTTTTTTTTTTTCTGCAGCTTCACCGGCCGGTTTGGTGCCCGGTCGCGCGGCTCCATCCCCTGCTGCTCCAGGGAGGGAGGGGGAAGATATACACATCCATGTTGCCAACCGCCGCCGGTCGTTACGCCAACCGCCTCTCGCGCTCGTCTCATCCATCGCGCCCATCGTCGGTCGTCGCTGCAGTTCGCTGGGCCGTCGTCGGCCTTTTCAGCCGGTGGTAATATAATCGGTCCATCGATCGACGTCTCGTCTCACCCGCCGCAAGCTGATGATGTTGTGTTCCGTTAGCTGCAGCCTGGTGGTCGTCCAGCTTTCACCGTCACAGGTGTGCAGCAGCAGGAGGCAGGTACAACGTTTTTCCACGTAACGTACGTACCGATCGATCGACTGAGCTTTTTTTTTTTTTCTCGCGCGGCCGAGAACGGGTGACGACTGGCTGACAACTCGACGCACGCTCCGCACCTGCAGAGACGGTGACTCCTTCGCAGCTAGTAGTAGCTGCCTTTTCTTCTGGTTTCGCGTTTTCGTTTCTCTTTTTTGCCTCGTTTTGTCTGTTCCTCCGGAGGAACGAGTGCCGTGTGCATGGATGTGAAACGAACAAGCGGCTTTTGGGTAGAATACGTCCATTTCTCTATTATTTGCATTGCTAATTAACACTACTAAAAAACACGAGACTACGAGAGGAGCGGTATTTGTTAGATCTTGTTTGGATCCATTAAGATTTTAAAAATCTATGAGGGCTCTAAACAGGACAGATTTTTTTTATTATATTTTAAAATCTAGAATCCTAAATTTTAAAAATCTCATAACTCTATTATACCTAGCTAGAGTCAGATTTTATATCTTATTAGCTGCACAACAAGGGGAAGCGGCGCAGCAAGAGTCGTTGTTGTTTCTGCTGTGTGTGTCGTCAGTCGTGTCAGCGGGAAATTCTGATCCGATGGGACGAGGAGAGTCTCTCGTCCGCCATCACCTAACCCACGGTTTTCCGGGCAGGCTCAGCAAGCCTCAACGCAACAAACCGACAGTGCGTCAGGTTGAGCCGTTCAGGTCCGGGCAACAGACCCACACCCCACACCACACGAGCAGAGCAAGCAACGACCCCTCGTGAGTCGTGACGGCAGCAGTTCGGAACAAAACCGAGGGCCTGGCCAGGTCATCTGCTGCTTTCGCGTTTGCTTCTCTCTCTTTTGGGTCGTCGATCGTTTTGTCTGTTCCCGAGGAACGAATGCCTGACTTGTGCATGCGTGACGCCTAAAATAAATGCTTTTCGTTTTTTTGGTCGTGTATAAAAATCTTTTATCAGGTGGTTAAGATCTGAGTGCAAGTGTTTTTTTTCTCTCTCTCCTTTTGTTGCTACTGTTCTCGCTCGTGTGAAACGAGGTAGTGCGCGTCATTAGGGCGCGTCTGTCATGCATGCTGTGTGTCCCGTTTCTGGTTAATAACTAGTAGTACTGTTTTGTAGTGAAAAAAAAAACTAGCAGTACGGTTTTAACTAGCTAGCGTAACAAAAGATTAAGCGAATCAATTAGTTTGAGTTTTGTCAACTCATAATCAACTGGAAAACACTAACGGACTAGCAACTAGTTGCACGTAACAAAACATTGAACGACCGAGTCGTCAGCATTTCTGTTGTGTGCGTCAGCAAGAAAAAAAAAACACCCACCTACCCCACGGTTTTCCGGGCCTCGGCGGCACACACGCGACCGACCGACAGTGCGTCAGGTTCAGGTCAGGCCCGGGGCAACAGAACAGAAGCACACGAGCCCGTAAAAGGCCGCCGCGGTCGTCGCGCTCGTGACGGCATGCATCATCAGCCGAGGAGAAACGAAACCGGACGGAGAGAGACCCGGGCGAGCCAGGTAAGAGGTAACCGCCCGCCGGTTCGCGTCGCGCCCACCACCACCACCACAACTCACTCCCATGGGAGGGAGGAAGAAATTAAACGCCCAAAACCCACCACAAACGGCCGCCCGAAACTGCCCCTCCACTCGGGATCATCTGCACCACCTAACCCGCCCGCCGATCACACGAACCCAAATACCACGCATCCCTCCATATATACCCACCGCGCCACGCCCAAACCCCTCCTCACACCATTATATTCCCCCACTCCGCCGCCTGCTACCACCCGATCGTCCGATCATCGGAAATGGTGGTGGTACCCGGCGGCATCGTCGACGGCACCGGCAGCAACAACAACAACAACAACAACTTGATGAGGAGATCATCGTCCTCCTCGGGTTCCGGGTCCGGGCCGGTGACGATGAAGGGCTCGTGGACGCCGGAGGAGGACGAGCTCCTGCGCCGCGCGGTGTCGCGGCACGGCGCGCGCAGCTGGACCGTGATCGGCGCGGAGGTTCCCGGCAGGTCGGGCAAGTCGTGCCGGCTGCGGTGGTGCAACCAGCTGAGCCCCGGCGTGGAGCGCCGCGCCTTCACGCCCGAGGAGGACGACGTCATCGTCGAGGCGCACGCGCGGTACGGCAACCGATGGGCCACCATCGCCAGGCTCCTGCGCGGCCGAACCGACAACGCCGTCAAGAACCACTGGAACTCCACGCTGCGCAAGAACCGAAGGGCCGCCGCCGCGGCGGCGATGACGACGCCGGTGACGAAGCTGGTCGAGTCGGCGGATCGGGGATATCTGGAGGAGGAGGCGGTGGTGCACCCCATCCCGTTCCCACCGCTGCTGGATGCGGTGGGGCCCAAGGAAGAGGAGGAGGAGGACAAGGAGGATGACGTCGGCGACTACGACGGGAGCAGCGACGAATCGGTGCGGGCGCCGCCGCCCAAGAAGCGGCCACGCATCGTCTCCACCGAACTTCCGCTTCCTCTATCTGGCACGACGCCGCCGCTGCCGTCGGAGGAAGCGACGACGAAGGCTCCTCCGCCAGCGCCGGCCGCCGAGCCCGAGGAGCCAGTGGTCACGTCGCTCAGCCTCAGCCTGCCGGGCGGTGGCGCCGTCCCCGCCTCGTCGGCGGCGGCGGTGACCGAGGCCGATGTGGAGGGGCTGGCGGTGGCCAAGATGCAGGCCGCGATGGAGCAGGACCCGTGGTTCCTGCCCGTGATGCGCCGGATGATTGCGGAGGAGGTGCACCGGGTCATGGCCATGATGCATCCGCCGCCGCCCGGCGTCGCCTTCCCGTTCGCCGCCAACGGCCGGCACGACTGATCCGTCCCTCTTCCATATATCTCCAACGAGGAGACGATCCGTCGCAACTTTTTTTCTTTATCCAGCCTCCTGCTGTTCATCATCATGCATGCATCGATAGGGTCACTGAGTTAATTAGTAGTACTACTAGGTAATTTGTTAGCTCATCCATGGATCGATCGGTAGCAGTAAAACAGTAAATTACTACTAGCTTTATTAATCTGCAATGCAAGTAAAGTTACTGACTCTGTAACCGCTGGATAGTAGCAGCAGGTTTCGATTTTCTTGGGGGGGGTTCGTTGTTGGTTCGGTTCGATGCGAGCAGTCATGGATGCCTGCCGTTCTGTTGGGGTGTCGTTGAGATGTCCGGCATTCAATGTGTTGTGCGTGCGCGAGTGGGGTTGGGTGGCCGCCGCGGCGTTACCCAACCGAACGAAACCGCTCCCACGTCTACGTGGACGTGACAGTGCACGCTGCTCGCTCTCGCCGGTTCCACTTCTGCTGCCTCTGGTTGATTATTCATCAAGCGATCACACCTTCAGTTTCAACATTTGCCCTTTTTTTCTTCTTCTCCCGAGTCATCTCTCCTTCAGTTACAACTTGCTACTATTTCCTTCTCATGAGCTCATATGTTGTGGAACGATGTGTCCCGTGCTTAAAAAATAACATGTTGCGTACTGGGATAGCAAGTACATCTTCATGGCCGAGAATGGCCAACTGCTATACCAGAGCAAACGCGTGCTCATGCCTTTTGATCACACGCTAAACAAAAGAATCCATATGTCATTTCAGACACAAGAACACAAATAATAGATATTATATTACTCCTTGAAAAGCACACAAAAATGTTTTCAGAGTGCCACGAGAGAGAGTATAATAGCAAAAATGGTGTGCGTCAACTGTAACAGGAGGGACAACAAACAAGGTGCCAAACAGAGAGAAGAAAAACACCTTTGAGTAAATTAAAGCTATAACTGACGCACTTTATTTCAGCACTTAGGTAATTATCATTGATATATATATATACAACCTTTTGAGTACACTTGGATAAATGAAGCAACTGGCTTCCCTACCTCGTACAATGCCAAAATAGATATGTACACGTCTACATGATAGTAACATACGGTACAAGGTAGGGAGGCAAATTACACGATGATACAAAAAGGGAATATGTCGGTGGGGGTTGTAAAGAGGTCTCTATAAACTTTATCAAAACTACCTCAAGCCTATCTGGCCTGCTGTTAAACCTGCTGGTTGGTGGTGGTTATCATGAGAAAATCACCTGTTACCTGTGCACTATAGGGAGCTTTATGTTGGACCCGTCGAGATGAAATATAAAGTTATATCATGAGATTAATTTCGTTGATGTCATCCATGGGGATCTCGAGGCCCATCAAGTCGAGATCCTGGAGTCCATCATCGTCATCTATATTATTTAACCAGCCGCCGAAGTCACCATCCATTCCGGGCAGCTCAAGGTTAGACAAGTCTGGCATCAAAACATCATTTGAAGCGTTCACTGGATCATCACGCCTAGCAGCAGCCGCTGCTGTGTCCTTGCCATTGCTGGAAGGCGTAATTTTGGCAGGTAACTGTGGATCCCTCGGAGTACTGCTTGTGGGAGTAGAGATGTTGGCAGTCTTCTGCTTGGGCTTTGTTTTATTCTTTCTCTCTCCTTTCGCATTGGATGATGATGGACGACCAGTTCTACCACCATCTCGGCTGTGCCCCTTTCCTTCTCGGTCTCTCTCACTTCTCTTTCCTTTTGTGTTGCTGACAAGAGGAGTCCCAAGGCCAGATGTTTTCAGGGTTCCTCCTGTTATGCTACCTACAACCTCGTCGAGCAATAGTTCCCTTTGCTTTACATTATTTGTCCAGGGATCCTCCTTCGCAAATGACAGATCTGTAAGGTGACTGCTCGCTCGTGAAGCATCTGAAGCACCAGCTCTATGAACTGATTTAACTGTATTGTTATCTGCAAATAGGACAATAGATCAGATCCTGAGTGATCGTGCATAAGATTAAAAAAAAAAACAAGTCAAAATGAAAACTGCTCCAAAAACAAATGTAAATTCATAGCTATTGAAATACATAGTAAAAAGTTTACATAAATAAAATTTAGTATGGCGACCACAATACCTTGTGACGCAGCATCTGGGCCACTTCTGTGAGAAGTTGCTGATACAAACATATCCTTGAAAGTGGGCTCATCAAAGCAACTAACTCCCAACTGCTCATAGTTTCGGCAACGTGCTAATGTTCGTTTCACAAAACTTAGTGCAGCGTGTCTCCCAGCTCTGTTAATATTTTTGCTGCTTGGACCACAGGAAGCCTGGAGATAGGAAGAAAAAAATACATCCCACTTAATATAGTAGGTTGAATATTAAACATGAGGATCTATTAAGCAACAAAGATCATAGGCTCAGCACTGACAAAATGTTTCAAAAAGTTTTTTTTTTCTGCATTTGCTTTTTTCAACAGAAGTTGATAAAACTACTACACGGTTAGGAAACACTCTGAAGAAGCACTAGCTAACAAGTGCCTTTGATAAAAGAGAAGGACAGTCAGCCCAAGTCGAGGATGGGATAACTAAGGTTGTGAAGGGAACATTGCTAAAAAAAGGTTGTGAAGGGAAAGAAATGACCAATACTCCTGCATAACACTGATTGGCGAGGCAAAGGAAGATTCCGAACCACTACACTCCCAGTACACCACTTACCATCTTTTGATGTCAAACAAATAGTCCAAATAGGCCAAGCAAAGGAGGCTAATAATTTCAAAAAGATATGAAGTTAACACGAGTTCTAACTACCAAGATGCTTATAATGTTGATGAATTATTGGGAATCATGTGGCTACCTTTTTCTCTAGCCCATAATTTTATACCAGTAAGAAAAAAAAGGGAGATAAAGAACATATCTTTATATGGAACAAAATGTGACATTTTTTTTCTCAGGGCATCAAATATTATATGTTCAGCAGCCAAGAATTTTAGAAAAAAATTAAACCAAGATTTCTTTTTAGAAAAAAGGTCATGACAAAAACAATAGATTCATAGAGCAAATAGTTGTAGGAAACTTAGCAAAGAAACTAAATTAGGTCAATAAAAAGACTACAAACATGTACATCTTAATCATAAGACCAACCAATAAAATGAGAATAGTTGCAACTTGGAGATTTGAGAAAGTTACCATATATTTCTCATATGCTATCAACAAAAGCCTGTCCATGGCTCGCCGTGAAAATTCCCTGTTAAGAGGGCATCAAGTAGACATAAGAGCTTGGAACATACAAATTGTTTCCATGAAAGGTAACATGATCTGAAAATACCTCTGCTGAGTCTCTTTTGCAGTTCTAACAACGCCATCTAACTTCAACAGCAAGTTTTTCTTATCCACAACCTAGCACAGAAGTATTATATTAAACATAGTAATATTAAATTGAAGACATGGATTGACAAAATCCAAAATTGTAAATCAGGCTAATCTAAAAAAAATAGTGAAACAGGTTGTCTAAAATCAGCTCATTCGAATGCATTTGATGAATTATAAGTACCTCTTTACGAAGTTGGCCTTCTAATTTACAGATTTCAGTGTTGATATCCTCGTCTTCGCTCTGTGCAAGATCAGGCTGAAATAGAAACAAAAGAGTTAAAATATAAATGGAGATTCAAGTTTATCCATATGAATACAATGTTCAAATATATATCCATTAGCTTTGTAGATATCCATTAAAGAAACACTAAACTTTTTAACCAATTCAAAATCTTTTTAACTCAATTGAACCAAAAGTATAATTTCAAATTTTTAGCAAATGATGCAGTGCAGCTCACTTAATAGGTCATGGGGCCAGACAAGGAGCAATACATTTGGTCAGCCAATGAATAAGGCTAACATAAATTACTGATAGCATATTACATCTATACACAATTGTGGTTAAATCTATCCGCACTGTGAGACCTATCCAAGAACATTGAATAGACCTATACACATGATAACATCCATATTGCAATTCCGTGTGAGAAGTTCACTTAGAACTTTTATGTATGATGTTATCAAATATGGATATGATCACACGCACGTCTCGTCTGCTTTCAGTTTGTGAAAGGTAACAAGCCACCAAAGACAGAAGTGAGATGAATTCAAAAAAGGAACAGCTAGAAGGAGTCATCAGGACATGGGTTTCTGACTGTGTACATCTCAAGATATATTACTGAAGAAATATCAAGGTGGTGAAATAATAATCTTAGGAATTGCAATATTCCAAAAGAATATCATCAGTATTAATGGCCAATGGCAATGTTGATAGTCTGATTATCACTATAAGTAACAGACTAAAAAGAAAGACCACACTAATTAACTAAAACAAACACAGGAGATGCTGCAATTTAAAGTTGAAAGAAAGCTTACCACAGGTTCAACTGATACACCGACTTCACTCAGCTCAATGATAATCCTATCACTAAAGCACATCTCACTGTACCGCAACTCAGGCCACACCTTGGCTTTCTGCATTGAATTACCACTTCTATGCGATAGATCATCATTATATTTCCAGTCAGAATCCAATACCAAACCATCTGGGCCTCTCATTGAATCTTCAAAATTCATTAAAGGCTCTAACCCATAACCATGTGAATTTGTCTTCCATCCTCCTTCATCAAAATGAATTTCATGTGTATCAAATGGATATCCCTCACCTCTGTAAGTGTTATTGGCAATACTTTCAACCTTATCTTCATCAATCAAAGCTTGAATAAGCCTTTGGCCAACTGAAGCACCTCGCGCCCCAATTCCTTGGACAAGTTGGTCCAGGATAGGTTCAACACAGCTTGTCTCCCAGGCAACCCCTATGCCATTCTCTAACTGGTCCAAGCCATATCCGTTTGGAAGGGCAGTGTGATCATCTTTGTTACTAGCTGCAGGAGTTGATGGCTGCGAGATATATTCAAGACTACCCTGTGCATCGAAAATCACATGATAAAGTGTTAGCTAATGTGTTACACATAAATTTCACCATTTCTACATACAAAAACACAATAACTGCATAGTAGTACGTTGTTGTTACTCCTGCAGTGAATGAAAGCAAAATATAATTTACCTTATATTTCTGGCTTTCATCTCCTTCCACCGGTATACACAAGGTGGAGTCATCCGGTGAATGTATCTAATCAATACAAGTATTGGTCACGAAACAATAAATTAATCGACTGAAGAGCATATATACTTCTTTTGATACACATGATCATCTTATGTTACCTGTTGACTTAGATAGGCTATGTCTTCTGTTGTCAAGAAACCAAAGAAAGGTTCAACCTGCCGCCAGAACGGGCTTGCGCAAGAAGATCCTGCAATGAACAAAAGATTCTTTAAACAGTTCCCAAGGGGGAAAATATAAATTGCAGAATTTGATAAGCAGACTCCATACTTAAGGAAGCATTAGCTGCAGCAAGAAGCTCCTCCTGATCATCTTCTGATTGCACTGAAATGCAAGCAAGTCAAGTTTGGTGGACCTCAGGAACCATTGTAATTGCTAAGAACATCATAATCACTATAAGAAGAGAAGTCAGTAAGCATGTACCAGGAGATTCCGATTGGATGCTGCTGCCTATATGCCTAGGTCGGGTGTTGCCTTTACGGTCAGATACCTTCTTAATCATTGGTCTACCAGATTTACTGCAATGAAAATTCAGAGTTAGAATGTCAATGAGCCAAATGTCATACAACTGCTTGATAACTGAGGACGAAATCACCTGTCATTTCTCTCAGAGACTGTTCTCACACTTCTTTGTTTTGTAGTTGGAGCATTTTCAAGCTTGTCTATTGATACAGGAGTGCCAGGCCTGGTTGGAGTAAAACCCCGTCCAGCCCTTCCTTGTCTCCTAGCAGCATCTCCAATATCCTCATCAGCAGACAACTTGTTCCGTTTGGAAGGATGCCCAAGCATAGCAATTTTCTGAAAACCAGATCCATTTCCATCATCCAGTTCACCAGCCCTTTTAGTTTTGTCCCTCAACTTTTTCTCAGCAATTCCGGATTCATCACCTTCAGATCCAGTTGAGAGACCATGATCTCGTTTTGTTTGTTGAAGACCATTTACAGAGGCACGCCTCGGTAACCCTGTCGAATCTTCATTGACAGGACTGTCTAGTGAACCTGGTACCAATGCACCATCAGTACTTGTGATAATAGGGACTAAATTTGACTTCCTAGCTGAACGGGATATCTTTTGAGGCCTCTGCCCACCCCACTGAGTGGGAGGAGATAACGAATGTGTAGACTTCGTGCGTTTGGCATTGCCAGATCCAGTGGCAGAAATTAACTTATTTGTACTAGAAGGATTTTCCCAATCATCAGAAGTAGCTTGTAATCGATTAATGTTTGGAGATGACTTCAACAATGAACCCGAATTTGATCGGGGTCCTCTAGCGGACCCATTAGCCTTTGGTAACGATGAGATATTAGCACCACTGTCATCTTCATTAGTCCTGAAAAAATTACAATGTGTCATGACCCTGTTCATGTGTATTCATGTGTTACGTAGGGCGACTGGCAGAGCGATTGCCCAGGTAACCAGGACAACTAGCTCACGTGCAGCCAATAGTCACCTCAATTCCATGTGGCACAGTGAAGTAGAGGATGACAGGTTGAGAAAGGTAGTGAAGCATATCTTACTTGTTAACAATTCTTGGACTGGGCAATTCTTTATCCAAAATAGCTTGGCGATCCCTTTTGTTAGTAGGATGGAAACCACTGTCTTGGTCGCTCCTATTCAAGGGTCGTCCAACAAGACCATTTTGTGCAGAAAGCAACTCTGCTTTACTAGTGCCAGATGCATTAGCAATAGTTCCAGACCTGCATATTCATTTTGATATCATTGATACCTAGGAGACAGAGAGGAACTCCACAATAATCTTTCTAACGAATCATCTAAAAAGCATAGTAACAAAGGCTCAACAATTTAATGAAATTGCAGAACATCTAAAATGAAACGTATTAACATGTTCTCAATTGTCATGATCACGCGAATAAATTTCCCATTAGAAAACAAAAGCTTTGAGGGAGAACATTTCAGCATCAATAACAGGAGTGGAATGAGAATACCATGTGTAAAGTAGAATCTAACCTGAAACTTGGTGAACTTGCCATTCTTGCCCTACCATCATTATTAAATTTGTGTTGCCCTTGTTTCAACTCCCGGTCTGTATCAGCAGCCCTTGAACCACCAGACGATGACATGTCCGCCTTAATGGCAGAACGTTTTTTCTTCATTTTTGGCTTCTCCCAACCATCAATACTAGTTGCCAAACCTCTGATCTTTTCTTCCGGGACTGCTGAACCACCATTGGTAGCTTTACCAGAATCTGAGATTCTATCAATAGGCCCTGCCCCCCTTGACGGGCCAGTGGTCCTAGCATCCATCTAATGATAAATCAGAAATATATTCAGAAAAAACACCAAGTTGTATACACATGCATAGCAGATCAAACTACATGATGGTTGTGCTTGTGCACATGATGTAAGAAATATCATCAGATAAATCCTAGCATCCATCTAATGATAAATCAGAAATATACTTAGAAAATCACCAAATTGTATACACATACATAGCAGATCAAACTATATCATAGTTGTGCTTGTGGACATGATGTAAGAAATGTCATCAGATAAATAATAGTAATCAAATACACTGAACATACTGCAAATAAAAAACTAAGCCACATGAATAACACAATGCTTATGCCTATACACAAACAAGTTCATCTAGACAGTAGATATAAAATCTGTAACTTGTTCTTTGCTTATCCCAGAATCCACGGTATCATTTTATCCAACATTGTGGCAATAACAATTAAAAACCATAACAGAACAAGAGTAAAAACGTAATAATGAATTAAGATATGAAGGCGCCAGACTCAACCTCCACAATGGATGTACGTATTCGCCTATTTTGTCCTGCGTTCTTTGGCCTTTCTTCTATTCTCTGAGGTCCAAGCTCCATATCATCATTCAAATGGCTTTGAGGAACATTCTTAGGTATTGCTCCTCCAGACAATAATGCACTAGATCGTTCATTTGATGAGCCATCTCCTCTAGAACGTTTTCGTACGATATTGGGACAAAGTCTATCAATCTTCATTACCGCGCCACCAAAAGCTCTAGCTCTTTCCCTGCAAAGATATTCAACAATGAACAATTCTTGAATAACTAGAACCCATATATAACTCCTTATGGGAAACTTTCCCCATGTGTGTTCCCCTACCAATTTTCAAATACTGATAAATAAATTTTTCTTTCAGAAATGGAGGTTATGTTAAAGTGTTTTCTAGCCTCTAGCATCAGATAAGTTTCTGAAGACAACAGAGGCATAACAAAAGAATACCTGGCCTTATTTGAGACATCATTAAGATTACTTCTCACACGTCTGATCTCTTCAACAGCACTAGGTATATTTCTTCCTATAGATGGAGTTGATGTGGACTCTTCTGGGGAGGTTCCTAAAATGGAACTTATTGATTTCTTTACATCAAAGCGAGAAGTCTTATGATCCACAGTTGCAGGTCTTAAGTCCACAGCGAGCGATTGAAGCAAAGTGGCAGAGTCCATTGCCGCTGACCTTGATGCTGGAAACATCGTATAACTATCACCACCTTCACGAAAGCTTCCTGACCTTTCCAATGATGCAGCTGCATATGCCCCACGTTGTGGATTGAAGTACCCATGCCCATCCGGACTTCCAGACATCAAATCAGATTTTGTACCAGATGCCATTGCCCACTTATGGCAGCTTTTAAACCACTAACATGTGGAAATAATAACTAAAAAGGTGACAACAAAAACCTAATCTTGCAGTCATGGAGCCAAAGGCAGTATTGAATCTCAAACCACCGCAATACCTGTCAACAGAAAAGATAAATAAAATTTTAAGTATATTCAAATTTTTTTTATTAACAGTACTTTAGCATATGAAAAATAAGGAGAAAAAAGCTCGATTTTAGCTTTAAAATAGCTCTTATGGAATTGTACCACCATTCAGTTTTTACATAAGCTTATCAGATGTCAGGTTATGTTATTCTTTCTTATCTAGTAATCGAATAAACGACCACTTTCCCAATACTGCAGCTTTTCGACAGTGAAGCATTCATAATACCATGTATTCTGCATACAGGAACTAAATGAATTCTATTGCAACAGTGATACAAAAATGCGTAAACCAATGAAGCCCATGGACTAATGATTTTAACCCCATCAATGCAACGGTATACATTACTAAATTCTACGAGCTCTTTCCATAATTGCTAAGAATGACCAATGTCATATGAAATTGTAATGCATCTCCGCAAGGAATCAACTCTCTTATTCAAATTGGAAGCTACTATGATCCATCCAAGATTACATGAACAATGAAAGAAACAAACTCGCTAGGCGACACTAGCAGAGCTCCACCGCTTATCCTACCACCACACATCCACGCGCCAAGCTGCAACCAAGAATCTCCTCGCAACACGCAAAGCATAGAAAGGTACCAAAATTGCCACCACCAAACCCCAGCACGCTCAATCCAATCCACAGGGCAGCGCTGAACTCATAGCCTCGGATCTCAGAAGAGATCCCACCAAACCCAGCGGCAGCACCCAACAACCATTCCCGACACGGACTAGTTCTCGCTCCCCCGCGAACGTCATCTTCCCACGCGCCACAGCCTGACTGACCCTGCGCCGGATCCTGCGTCCCAAACCCTTGCCCACGGATCAAACCAACCCCCAGGTCGGCAGGCCCGACACGTCAGCGCCACGCTCCCTCGACAGGAACCCTATCTCTAAAGCTCCGCGAACTACCCTGACCGCTCGCGGATCCCAGAATTGCCCAGAACCGGCGCGATTGCTCGCCGGAGCCGGATTGCACGGAACGGGGAATTAGGGCTTACTGCGAGCGAGGGGATCCGGATCTTCAATCCGGCGAAGCGACGCCGGCGGCAGGGGAACGCCAAGCAGAGTGTGCCCCGGATTTTGCTCGCGGCGAGGGTCGGGGGCGGAGCTCGAGTTGGAAAAAATGGAGAGAGAAAGCTTCGGCGAAGGCGGAGGAAGGGAGCGTAGAGAGAGAAGGGGAAGGTGGGGCCGCCGTCGGTCTGAACCGGGCGAGGAGGACCAGGCGGTTAAAAATGCGGCGGTTATGTTCGTATGACAGGTGGGACATAGGCCCACGTGGCAGTGGGAGATGCTGAGGAGCAGGTGATCGGTGAGGATTTTTCTTTCGTGCGGTGGTATAATGATGGTGACAAAACCGTGCTGCTCTTATCTAAGCGTTGTGTATAGAAAGAAAAACAAAACATCCATGGAGATGGAGGTGCTTTTACAGGTATTTAACAAACACACGTAGACATAGAGAGAACTACAGTTTGAAACTCATAAATATTAGTAAGATGTCGACTAGAAAATATGATGTTCAAAGAAGAGAAAATGATTGGAAGCATGCCCAACAAAACAACAACTCTTTTTTTTTTAGAATAACAAAACAACAACTCTATTGCATAATTTAGCAGAAAATATGGTCATTGCAGCATCTTATCTTTCTACGAGTGGCATCACCTGAGTTGTGTTAAATTAGTAGTAGACAATGTGTTAAATTCCTAATAGTAGTAGTTGGATGATAAATTTTCGAGATTGTCAATCGTCCCAACCGTGACTCGTTGTCAATGCTCTGGTTGCCTTATCTAAATTGCTCCACCACAAAAGAAAAAAAATGCAATCTTATATGAAAACACTTAAGTCTCATACCTTGTCATTGAATAAAAGCCATCTTAGATGATTCCCTATTTCAAGGGGGGCTACATTCTTTCTGTAATGTAACACACAAATTACACATGAATAAAAGCTCACTCAAAAATAAGAAACAAAGAGGTACAATAACATAAAACAAAGATTGTACAAATCACATATTTTACCTTATCATGTCGTAGTCCTCATTGATACAATCAAAATGGAATTCCAATTCAACTTTGTACAGTGTTGACTGGCCATTGTTTTCCAGAAAGAAAAGATTTGAACAAGATATAAGAACGAAAATACTGATTCAACAAATATTTAAATAAAATATAAGAACAAAAATACCTTTACAATTTTTCCATAAAGAAATGAACAACATCCATGGATCCATAATAACTTCAGTAGGACTCCATTCATGGCACACAATTGCATATGGACACGTGGATATGAAAATTAAAGTTATAGAAGTTATAATTAAAAGTTATAATCAAAAGAACTGTGAAGGCAAATTGCATGGTTGGTGATGGGCACATGTCTGCCATCTTTTTCTAAATAAAAAATAAAAATAAGAAAAACTAGAGGGCCCATTTCCCTATGTTTTGTAGAAATTTTTGTGGTAAACAAGACAGGACATTGAAGTAAGTATTATTGGTAAGTATAAAATACAGAAATAAAAATGGTTCATGATTTATCAAGTAAAAACAACATGGTGGACGACATGGTTAAAATTCTATATATTTGATTCACTATACTTATACTAAGGGTGCGTTGGTAAGGGATAATGTTATGAGTTCTCATGAAAAACAGTGAAAACTGTCTCAAATGTTGTCACAACCGAACGTTTCAAACCTAAATCATTCTAAACATTTTAGCTTTTTGGCTTGGCGAAGTGAAACAGCGATGCATGTGTTTTATTTTACCTATGAATCTTCATTTATCACCTTCCCCAACAATTTTGTTGTATTTATATGCTGTTGCCATCCACATGGATGTCTTCATGGTGCTCCCAGTCATGCATTTTCAATCAAGTTGCTCTTTGCTTTTTTTTTTTCTCCTGGTTCCTAAAACAATTGTTTCATGCTTTGACAGAGGGGCAGGGAGCAATCCGATAGCATTCCATTTTGCTTTCTGAGTGTGGGAGCACTTCATTGACGTCGAATCAAATCTTGGTTGTTGTGACTTGTGAGCAAACTAGCCATAGGAAGAGCAAATGATAAGAAAAACAACTATTCCTTTAGTTATTTTGTCCATGTCGGTGAGCAATGGGCTGAATGGGAAAAAAATACAGACGGTTTCACTTGCCTTTTTTTTTTTCATTTTATGTAGTTGTTTAGCCATTGGTTTACCTCGCATTATGTCTTACTGGAAAAATAGAAACATCACAATGCACCTAGGATTATATTGGTCAGGTCAATCCTATTCAAAATTTTTGGTAAACTCCATCCATATAGGTTGCCAAATAATTTTAGTAGTGATTTTGTTTTTGGTTGAGAAATGTTTCCGAGCAGAAACTAAAATGTGTTTGTTTCTCCAAGAATCTGTATCAAAGAGACCCTAGAAAAGAGATGATGTCAAAGCTTCACATAGACTTACTGATAAACATCCCCACAAGTATTAGAAGATTATCATTATAACATGTTCTCATGTTATGCAAGTTAAAAATTATGAATAAACATTTTGCATGAAGAAGTGCAATAGCATGAATGCGGCAAAACTATTTCTTTAAAAGATATAGAAGGACAATAAAAACAAACTCCTATTAATACAAATAATTTATCAAGCCCTGGAAAATATCGTTACATGGGCGGTCACGAGGAGGTCAGCAGGACGAAATTGACCTTTTTCTTTCCTATTGTACCAAATTTGTGTGGGTCCCACTCATTTATTTTTCCTTCTACCCCCATTCTCGATTCAGATTCAGATCTGGGAGGAGCTCCGCCCATGGCCGCAGAGCGCCATTGCTCCCAGCTGCGCACCGCCACTCAAGCCCCGTCGAGCCCTGAGCTTCTCCGTCGTGCGCCGCTGCCCCTTACCCTCCCCCCCTCCCCCCCCCCCTCCGTAATCCCCGTCGAGTGTCGTTGTCCTCGTTCCCTCCTCATACCCGTTGAGTGTCGTTGTCCTCGACCCATGTTGTGCCCTTGTCATGCTGGAGCAAGAGGGCTATGTCCCGTGTCGTGCCTTAAGACAACAGTTGTTTGCCGCTTAGGCCGCGCACCATCGTTATAGAAGGTGTGTTTCCTTATTTTTGTTTTAGTTGAAACTTTTAGATTCCAACTTGAAATGCTTCGAATTTGAATTGAAACTCCTCATCCGACTTCGAACTTCTCGAACAGGCTTGACACTTATTACATTGCGGATGAAGTCAATCTTCAACGATGAGCAAGTCGATCCTAGGATCAGGAACAACGCTGCTCGCCAGTCCATCTCTCTGACTTCTTGTCAGCGGCTGCCGCCCTCATTAATCCTTAATTATGGTAGGTGAGTTCACACCAATGCTCTTGATATTGCATTATGCATCCAACTTAGATTTTCATATCAACATATAGACATATGTATGACGCGCGAGCTACAGACCTACACCTCTAGATAGAAATTCTAATCTAAAGCAGAAAGAGCAACAATCCATCTACTCTAATTGCACAACCCTTTCTTGAAGTTGAATCAATAGGTGTCCTCATATTTTTTTTAACTATATATATATAGCAAAAATAAAAACATAAGTTGCCAATACTTGCTCCTTTTACAAGAATCCAATTATACTTGGGCATGGGTTGACATTAATTTTGAAAGACGTTACAAATCAGACACACAGTAACCAAGTAGAGCAGTACATACCAGATCAAGAAAAAAAAGGAAGACCCAAGCAAGGCTGCTGTACAAATCAAAGCAGAGCTATGCAGCTTTGCACACACACTTTCTAATCTAAAGCAGAAAGAGCAGCAATCCATCTACTCTAATTGCACAACCCTTTCTTGAAGTTGAATCAATAGGTGTCCTCACATTTTTTTTCAACTATATATATGTAGCAAAAATAAAAACATTAGTTGCTAATACTTTAAAAAATTGGTACTTATTAAAAAAAACTTTAAAAAACTGGTACAGTTACGATACCCAAGGATAACAAAGCAACTCGATTTAGCATAAAACACATCAAACATCTACAAATTGTGATAGATGTGAAAAGAATGCTAAAGATCAATGTTCTCAACCCCTAGCCAATCTCTCCGTAGCAACTATTCAGGACAGAAAATAACATAATCTAGACAATCTCTCTCAGCACATCAGGCATGTAAAATTAAATGAAAATCACTTAAAGTACTAGA
Organism: Eleusine indica; assembly: GCA_030378355.1. Classification (NCBI taxonomy): domain Eukaryota; kingdom Viridiplantae; phylum Streptophyta; class Magnoliopsida; order Poales; family Poaceae; genus Eleusine; species Eleusine indica. Next base: position 58,561,202 of record CM059494.1, read on the forward strand.
ACATAACACAATCAACAACAACGATCCACGCATCAAATACTTGCAGCATACAAGCCAATCGTTTCAACTTCACACAGACTGATTCGAGTTTCAACAAAATCAAGTCCAGGGCAGACCGGACCTAAGTGCCAACCTCTGAACTTCAAAGACTGGTCTCATAGAGCAAAAAAGTTATTCCAGACACAAGCTCCTAAGGGAAGAGGACTCGACAGCTCCCACTCGCCATAAAAGTCATAGCAAAATATCTCATGGCTAACAGGTACCAGCTTCTACCATAGGGGAAGTACCCACAAACATGTCCCTTGGCAGATCTACTGCACGGGTACAGCTATATCCACTACTCTAAAGGTTTTGCCGCCACCTTGGTTTCTGTCTCCTTGCCAGATTCAGTTGTTTCTTCCTTGGCACTTTCATCAGATTTTGTCTCACTCACAGTGAGCTTCTCCAGCAAGCCTGCCGTGGATGAACCATCTTCACTTTCTTTGTCTTCTTTCTTTGTAAGTGACTCAGAAATTTCTTCAACCAAGTCCTTGAACTTCTTGCAGTCTGTAATGAGAAGAAAAAATAACTGCTCTGAGTGAAATTCAGCAACTTTTCAGAAAACATAAATGAATAATAAAATTTGTGCACCAAAAAGAGAAAAAACAAACAAACAAACAGAGCACTTGATTCTAGCAAATGGATAAATTATTTTTCTAGATTGCAATCCACCCAGCAAATGGAAATTTCATACATTGAAGACGCTTACATGTGGAACACTAAATTGTACTTCTTTTTAAGGAGTGTCTGGTTGACTATTTTCAGCATTGGAAACCTACAGTACTAAACACGAGCATGAAATCAGGGAGAGAAAATATCCAAGTGCATTGCTCTTATGTAGGACAGACTTTATACATTGAGATTTTAACAGTACCCAGTAACCAATTAATTGCAACCAAAGGAAAATCGACAGTAGAACACAGAGCAGAGTAACAAAATCAAGAAATAGCACCAAACATTTTTATAGATAGAAATTGCATGAATCAATGAATCACACCCCAATATGCCTCAAGGGCACCTCCTCCAAGAAACTAAGCAAGTTGGGAAGACAAATCAGGCTACTTTACAATCCACAGAATCACTATCAAACTTTGGGTGACGCTGATCATATCGTATATAATCAAGGAATAGTTGATAAGTTGAACAAGATGATACATCTTATCTGTGAATAATGGAAGTAGGGGAAAAATTTAGTGCAAATGAACTATTTGAGGAAATGGTGTAAACATTGAATGCAATGCGTACAATTCCGATCTGAGGGCAATACTTCCTCCCACTGTCCCGCCATCACAACTTTGCATATATTAATTGTGGATTTACACTTTCCAGCAAAATCTCCTCAACCTCATTCTTTTCTAGCGCATGATTTCATCCTGCTCGAGAACTGCAAGATTTGTTGATCGTAACATGAATACTGATGCGCCGATTATGTCTCCTGTGTTTTCCAAGCCGGCATAAGGCATCAGGACGCAGCCGCCATGAATGCCCCCCCCCCTCCCACTTTCTCTTCCCTGCCCCGACGACTAGACGATTTTACCTCCTGATCTGGCGTGGATAGGGTTCCCTGTTATTCTCTCTTCCACTTGCTTGAAGGAAACAAACATGAGTAGCTTTACAAATGTCAGTCTTGATTCCAGAATGCAATCCTTTACTTGGATATAGAACAGCTGACGCATCCCATGATTAGATGGCATAAAGAACAGACTTCATCATGAATCATGGACAGTTTCACAAAAACAAATTTTGAAAACCATCTCAAAAAACAATCAAGTCGTCGCCAGTACTCTACAATACAACTAACGAATTCAGAATAAATAACCCTCACCCAAATCCATCTACAACTTACAACACAATTTGGTCTCTACAGCTACATTTTCATTCAGAACACCACAACCAAAATGAGCCAATTGCATGAACTCTTGCCTCTTCAATGTGTCCTCAACAACAAGGAAGACTCTAGCGAGGGGGCGAGTCCATCACCGCCCATGCATCATACCGCCCACGCATCATTCTTGCCCTAACTGAGGCTGTGCATCACAGATTCACAGGTTGCAGCTTGCACGTGGCTAATTGCGATGGATCAGGACCGAGAGAGATAATTCCGAATAACATCATAGGTCCGCGCGAGACAAGGCGAGCAAGAGTGACAGCATCTCAAATCCAGATCAAAGAATCGAGAGACAATGGAGAACAGATCAAGTTCTCCGATGAGGCCGCAGACAGAGTAAGGGACAGGGAAAGATTTCAGGTATCATTTCGTATTCATAATACAGCACAGGAGTTATTTGTAAAATTGCATCGGTGGGATGCGGGAGGAAGCCTGCCTTCAGATCGAGATCAAAGCGGTAGAGCTTAATGATTGCAGCATTGCATAAAACTGTTTGCACTAATTTTTTCCCCAATGGCAGTAAGCTAACCAAATGTAACTTGCAAACAGTAACTATGCATCAATTGATTAAACAGCGTTGAATCTTAAAGAAACAGGTTTAACAATATTAATGAGTATCGTGCAACACACGAAAATGTTGTGAGTAGGGTATTGTCAAACAGGGCTAATTTCATTTATAATCTGACATCTACACACAATAAGAAAAGAAAGAAGAATTACATGCTTCGAGCACAAACATGATTCTGCTGAAGAGAGTTTGTGTGAACCAAGCACATTACATACAGGGCACACACAATCTAGAAGAAACTGAATAAACTGTGCAGCATATTTTTGCAACACACAAAGAGGGAAAGAGAAGAACTCACTCTCCACAGAACCGAATCGGATAGCGAACATCTCCTCTTTGAGCTCGCCGTCGGCAAAGTCCGCGGCGTGCCACACGCAAGACTTGTCGCTGCCGGCGTGCTCCTGCATCTTGGTGGTCGAGACAACTGCATAATTGCGCACGGCATCAAACCCCACACTCGCAAACAATCAACAATTCGGGATAAACCAATCCCGAGAGAAGCGGAAAAAACGGCAAATCACAATAGGAGAGAAAGGGAATACCGAGATGATTGGCACAGATCTTGAGGGTCTTGGCTTGGCGCATAACGAGGCGCACTTTCCCGTTCTCCTTGTGCTTCAGCAGTTTAACGGCACCTGTGCCCCGTTCCTTCCACTGGTTCCCCTCCTTGTCGAACCTATAAAGCTTCGCCTTCCTGCAAAATCCATCCGAACCAGCAGTTAATTATCGGATCGAGACCCGGCGGGCGCAAGCGCGCCTCGGACGAGAGGGGAGGGGGTCGGCGCCTCACATGTCGAGCAGAACATCCTCGTCCTCCTCGCCGGTGGTGACGGCGACCTCCTCGAGCCGCACGATTGGGGCCACCTGGGCGCCCGTGTCCTCCTCCTCACCCGCGGCGGCGGCGGAGGCGTCCTCCTCCTCTACTGTCGCCTCAGGGCGCTCTGCAACGGGCTCCTTGTCCGCCATGCGAGTGGGAGATCGCTGCGACCTTGTCGGGGAGAAAGAAATTCGAAAGGAGACGCGACGGCGAGATGGAAGGCGAGGAAGGATACGTTTCTAGAAGTTTTCGGGGGAGTCGTGCGCTAGCGCGCTAGGGTTTTTGTGCGCGGCGGGGAGGGCGTCGCCAGCGGATATGGGGCCCACTGGCAGCGAGAGAAAGAAGCTGCGTGCCGACCACGCGGTTTGGCAAACACCGCCGGTTTGTTGCTAGCGCTTCGTTGGCTTGGTACACAAGACCACACAAATCCAAACAGTTTGCAGATAACAGCTTGGAGTGGTTCGGTGAAATTGGGGACACGGCGGATTCAATTTAGCTACTAAAATTTAAGTTAAATTTTAGTGACTTGCTAATTTTTAGTTGACTGAAAGTTTAGACAACTTTCAGTCATCTCCTAGAGCCATTAGATCAAGATCTAATAGTTTATAATTATTATATAGATAATTCTATAAAGAATAATCAAAATACAAAGTAACATATCATTGACTGAAAGGTTTCAGCTGATTAAAAGCTTAGAATCATGTAAATTTTAATATTTTTTAGAAGGTTAAAGTTTAGTTCTTCTTTTAGTTATTTTTCTTCTCTGTAGCTAAATTTTAACTCTACTTTTATCCTTTCCGTTCGTTTTACTAGAATTAAAATTTAATTTTAGCCCATGGAAACAAACAACACCTTAAAACACAATTTAACTAGAGATATTATACTCTAAATATTTGTTGTGGCCGAACGAATTTATTTAATTTTAGCCCATGACAACGAACAGCCCTTAGGGTGTGTTTGGTTGGAGGGACGATGAGGGACGGGACAATGTCATTCCTTTTTCACAGGTGTTTGATTCAGTGTCAAGCAGGGTCAGAACAAGCATCAGAAAATATTCTCTTAATATGCTGGATGAGTTCATCCCTCAAAATTGGTGGGATAAAGCCATCCACCTTTCTTGATCATGCTTATTAGTAAATGATTAATGATATTTAAATAGATTATATTAATAATTAAGATGTATAATTAAATAATAAGTATTTATAAGTGCTAATATACTAATTAGTATAACTAATGTTAATTAGTATATATTTTAATAATTTATGATAATTATATTATAATAATATTAATATATGTTAGTAGATATCAATTAAAGTATTATTAATAACAAATTAAGATATATAATTAAGTTTTGATTCTTGTCCCTGTTGTTCTCGTTCCTCCAACCAAACAAAAATAATGGATGACACCATCCACTCAACCAAACATCTAGATGAATAAATTTGTCCACGCTATACTAGATGACCCTGTACTATCCCACCTTGACACCCAACCAAATGCACCCTTAAAACACAATTTGACCAAAGATATTATACTACAAATATTTGTTGTGACCGGACAAATTTTGACGCAGTTCAGAGTACTTTTTTCCTCGGTCACGAAAACAAATCATTCGAGGACATTTTCATTTCACTTATACAACACCAGTGAACTTGTCGCATTAGTGAATTCAAAATCTTCACTCAAAACCATAATGGCACATTTTGTGCCACGACTCGCCTAGCCCTCTTCTGCAACAGCTTTAAGACATGGACCACACAGATTCAAGCATCACTTGCTAAAATAGACTTAAAACACATGCACCGTCGATCTGGTAACCGCCACGATCACACTAACCCAGCAGTACCAAATACCACAAATCATCCATTCAGGCACCGTCGATCTGGTAACCGCCACGATCAATACCGGATGATTCAAACAGAGATATGCACCAAGCAAAACGATACACAAAGAAAAGCAAACACCACGAGTTATCACAATACCAAAAGACTGCGTTCAGCACATATCCATCAGCACAAGCATAGGTGTACCCAGTATATGGTTCAGAACCTACTACTAGATGCGTCTAATAGATAATGATCTGCCATTTGATGCGATAACATGCAGCAGGAGTCGCCATTTCTTAGACACTTCAAAGAGTTCTCAATTTTCCACAACTGAATGTTATATAACACTATCAGATGCAGCAAAGAAACAAGAGCAAAACTAGAGGCAGTGATTTCAAAAATCAGAATTATTCTTGGCTTGGGGCACCATTTGTCGCCTCCTCCATAGGCGTGTCCGCTTCTGCTGCATCTCCTTTCTTGCCTACATTGATGAGAAACATACTTAAAAAATATGAACAAATTAAATAAACAAAGCACATGTCAATTGCAGGAATAAAACACTGTAAGAATTATGTTACAACTACTAGATTATCGAAAAACAGCTTCAGTATGTAAACACACAGCTTTGTGTTTGCAGTACCAACCTTTCTTCTTCTTTCCACCACCCTTCTTCTTTGTTTTTGTTCCCAAAGCAAGCCATGCTTTTATCTCAGCATTGTCTTCAATGGATTTCGTTGGCTGTAGCTCCTGTAGAGGATGTGATGTAATCCTATCTGATCCATTTGGCATCAGCAACACAGTGAACTTTATGTGCGCAACAAGGTCACCTGCATGAAGAAACCAAAATTTTAACTGAAATAAACTACTAGGATCAATGAAAAGCACATGGAAAAAAAAACTATATGCAACATAGGTCCACAGGCTTTACAAAGATTAGTATTGAACCAAGGAGAAAAGTCATAACATGAAGCTATTTCAAGCAACCCATAGTATTCAAGACAAGGGATATTATCTTGCTACCTGGCTTCTCATGAAGTACAGGGTATGGCTGCAAGAGCTCATGGTTCATGCATTCCACTAAGCCCAAGCGCGCACGCTTCTCTTCCAATGCCCTGTGGCAAGTCACAATCTGTTAAAATAGATTGAACCAGGATTAATGGCATCAGAACTAAAATGTCAGTGCGTAGAAGCAAACCTAGCAGTAAAAGGCATAATCGGGAACTTCTGGCTGATCTCACTGAAAATAAACCTTGACGCTTTCATCTTCAAGTGATAGTTCTTGTCCACCGCCCTTTTGTAGATGGTGGTCTGCTTCTCATCCAATAACTTGGGCTGCCACAAATATTGAACATCTTATTCATAAGTATGCTAAGGGAAACAGAAGGGACATCATAAAACACTGATTCACACCTTTCCCTCTCCGGTGCTTGTGACAATATCTATTGCATATACTTCATTCTCTTCAAAGTCAGCATCATCCACCTTTGTATCAGCATTGGAGACACTAAGAACAACTTTGTTACCATCAATGACAAATTGTTTCAGCTGATGGCTGAGAACACCTTCCACAATTTTGCAATCATAGGCAGACGCAACTTTCTGAATTGCTTCAGTAACATCCTTGTTCTGCAGAAGACATAGGTAGCTGAATAAAAATAAAATTTACAGAACAGCTGCCATTCAATGAGCACTGGCATACTTGACGAAGATGACAAATGAAGTAGGTTGTTAAATCCTTAACAGTTTGCTTTGGATGAATATGAAATCGCAAACAGAGAACGCATAACACACATGCGTAGGGAGCAATCAACTATGCAAAAAATGTGACACAAAAATCAATCATGGACACTGTTATTTTGACAACTGACAAGGATGTACCTTTTTCCCAGGTCTAACAAGCCTCATAGCAACTTCTGCTGCTGTGTTAGCAGCAGCAAGAACATCAGCTGCTCTTCCGGTGACTGGCCCATTTGCAATAACGTGCGTATGAGCCACCACAGCAATAAAACCGTCAATATGACAACCCATATCTCTGTCAAAAGAGAACACAATTAGTTGCTGTGCACGTGCACAAAATTTTCAAAGAAGCAAAACATAACAAAAAGCATTGCAGCAGAGGATTACATTTTAACCATATCATTTTCTTCCAGGACTGAATCATCAGTGGCAAGTGGAGAGAAGTGGCAGACTGTGTTGTTCACGGATACACAGGTTGGAAAGGCAATGCCCTTCTCAATCTTCCTCTTTGCGTTCTTGTAGACATTTGCAGTTTGACTGGTCCCAACAAAGAATCCCAAGTAAGCAGGAAAGTCAGCTTGAAAGCAGCAATTAAGAGAACCAAGACAAAAAGGATTATTACTCTCTTATGAAAGAGTCACCCTTTTCACAAAGATCAACAATCTTAGCTTTCGGCTTGCACTCAGACACCACCAGCTTCAGAGCATCTAAATCACACACACAACAAAAAATTTCTCAGCATTAGAATTCGGATATTTATATAAACCATCACACTAAAGGCAACCCCATAGGCCCAACCAAATTCAACGTTACAAACTAGTACAAGGTATTAGATTACAATCAGAATATGGCAAACAGCTTTAGAGTAAAATGGAACCAACAAAATAATGCTATCACCCACAGTGCAGAATCCTCCGCAGCTCGACTCATAAGGTCACACAGCCACCAACCAAAAAACGAAATACACCACCGTCTGTCTCTCAAAAACTCTGCCGTCACTGAGAATACTAAACTCGACAAGAAATTTGTGTAAACAGCTGCTACGGCTAATAATTCACGATATGCCCAGTGGCAACTAGCCTGTAAACGAAATCACAGCCTCGGCAGCAACCCTCTCATCGACAGTTCAGACGCAGTCAGCAGCCAAAACGGTAAGTAAGGCAAGAGAGACGAGCTTACTGTTGAGGATTTCCGCAGCAGCCTTGTACTTGGTGACGACGTCGTTGGAGGAGAGGTCGAGCTCCTTCTCCTCCCTAACCTCATCGTCCGACATCTGCAGCAAACAGCACCGCGGCACCCCAAAAAGATCAGAAATGGCGAGAGATTGACGAACAACGGAGGAAATGGGACGAATCGAGACAGTAGCATGCAAGCGGACGGAGGATACTCACTGCTTCGATCGGAGACGGGGACGGCGAAGGATGGAGCGATGTGGCGGCGGCGGCGCAGGGTGAGAGGTTTGGGGTTAGGGTTTGGGGGCAGCGGGGTTTGGGCCTGGAGGGGGGGTCGGGCTCGGGGGATTAGAATGGTGGAGAGACGCGGCGAGCGAGTGGGGTGGAGGCGGCGTCTGGCTAGGGCTTCAGAGTATCGTGTGTCACTGACTACTGGGCCCTAAGGTGCGGGCATCCTGGCTTGGGCCGTGCCGTGTGGGGTTGGATAAGGCTTACAGGTGGGCCAGCGAACGCGAGACTTGGTCCAGCCCAGGGAGTGTAGCCACGTGTGGGGACACTTGTCCGTGAAACGATGAAGTTCTAGCGCGGTTGCGTCGATGGTGGGGGTTCATTAGCGCCGTCGATTGAGCATCCGACCGCGTGGATTATCTCACATGTGCGTGACAGGAGTAATGCCCGCACGCGTCGAGTCAGGTTACTTATAAGCTATATATATGGATCGTGATAGTAAAAAGCTCCCTCCGTTCGAAAATTGATGTCGTTTAATGCATCATGTTTATCGGACATAATATTTTCAGATTATGATCTCTACTAGTTATTGATTTCACTTAATAGTTACTGTCTTTGTCTTAGAATGTCTGGCTCCCATTTATCAACAACTGTTAACATGTTGTTAACGTGATGCACCACCGGTTACCTTCTATAATATGGGTCCACAAAAAATTCCAGAGTAAATAGATAACAGACAAGTAGCAAAGTTGGGGGTGGAGGAGCCAAGCATTGTCCAAGAACTAGGGTGTTATTTATTTCGATGTTTTCTACTATATTCAGATTACGGAGGACAATCCAAATTAGTACATGTCATTTCAATAATATCATATTTTTTTGTCGAAACACAACATTATCAACATGGAGTATATCTCTACTATTTACTATTTTATTGATAATTGTCATTTTGTGTATCATGTATCTCCTCATCCCCGTTATCCACAATTACTAATACATGCATGAACAGTTAAACCCCCCCCCCTCTCTATGTTGATCCATCATAAACTAGAGAGTAGAAAAGAAATATGTGGCAAGACTAGGGTGTGGAGGAGCAGAGCGGCATCCACGAACTAGGGTGTAGTTTGGGAATTTTGCGTTGTATTCAGATCTCCTGCAAACCGTGCATATGTATGATGGGATGTTGCCCCTAATCCATTACTAAGTAATCGGATAGTTTATATGTGGAAACTTAACTCTATCCCTTCTCAATCGGTATCAGATTGATATGACTCCTCTTCTTCTCTGATATGCATGTGTGGCGGCTTCCTTTCCTCCTCCCTCAGTTCTGTCTTGTTTAACTTCTACTCTCCCACCCTTTATTGTGCATAGATCTCCGAGTTGTAGTGGTGGTGCTCACCTTGTAGATCCGACGATGCATGGCAGAAGGTACAACTCCCTGTGCACTTGTTGGTGTGCTTCCACCCAACAAATCTCTGACACATACTCATTGATTGTTGCAATTTACTAAACCTAATCAACATCAGTGGATGATGCACCAGCTAAGTAGAGGAACCACCTTCAAAGTGATGTCTTTGTTGACGATTATCTCCGATTACATCACTGAATTGAACCAAACAATATATGTATTTTGATACTTTTGTTTCTGACTGTAGTGCATTTCTATTTCTTTGACGATTATAATTGTAATCAACAACCAAACATTATATCAAAGACAAATGGTCAAAATAAACTTAAAAAATCAATGATGCCAACAATTTAAAAATAGAAGAGTAATTTTCATCATAAAATATGTTTTATTACACATTACATGTGACAAGTGCATTCTCGTCATATGAGCATCGTTTTGTGATATAAATCAATCATAAGCTATCATTTTATTTCTTGTAGTATAATTAGATTAACTTCTTCTCAATCAATTTGGTGGTTTGCTAGTTGGATACGCTTTGAATAACTCGTGTGTGCACGAATAGATCTTAGTGATTTGGTTTCTACTTCACATGGGCTTCATCGTTTGGAAGAGCCATGGAGCACTAAGCATAATTTATGTATTGAGGAATGGGTGTCTGAAAGTTGCATAGGGGGGGAGTGAATAGGTAATCTAAAAAATTTAACTTAAAATCAAAATTTAAAGCGGAATTAAATAGAGAACATCGGAACTTCCGTCAGTTCTTGACAGAACTTCCGTCATCACGAAAGTTTTGTCAGGATGACAGAAGTTTCTCGTTTTGGAAGTGAAAACACAATGAAATGCGGAAATCTAAGAGATACAAATAAGCTACTTGAAGTGAAGGATTATTGTTGCAGTGGAGAGGTCACTTTCTGTAGGAGATAGCAAGCAACACAACACACAAGTAGATAGAACACAATATATAGAGAAGAAATAATAGATCCCGAAGAAGTTCTAGCACAAGAAAAAACTACCAAAGGTCGCACACAAGAAGGAACAGGTTTATCCACTTAGGAAGACAAGAGCTACTACTCATGCAATCTATTGAAATTAAAGCAAACTAGAACTTAAACAACAACAAGAATAAGGGAGCACACGGGGATTTATTTACCGGAGTTCAAACAATTTGCAACCAAGTTGTCTACCTCTCCGTTGAGGGATCCAGCAAGGACCATGTCTTTTTCAAATCTTTGTACCTCTCCAAGCAATCACCAAGATCAAGCTTGGATGACCAAGCAATCACTAAGATCCAGTCCGATTCTCCACTAAGCTTGCTTCTTCCCTTGCGAAGGTGAAACCAACATTTATAACCTTTACCAAGACTCGCCACAGGTTTGGGAGCTCTAGGGCGACGCCTAGCCTAGGGTGACGCCTAGTCGTCTAGGAATCTTCAATTCCAAGACTCACCATAGATTTAAGAGCTCTAGGAATCTTCAATTCCAAGAGTAACAAATGCCTCACGGATTCTTGCTTTGTAACAATGCTCAAGTGTTCAATTTCTCTCACAAAGAGGCTCTCTCAACCCAACTCTCATAAAGAGATCAATCCTTATAAAGAGTGGTCTGGGGAGAGTGCTAGAAGACTTTGAGAATGATATTTTCATGGGGGAAGTCAGCTGCCCTTGAAGGAGAGGAGAGAAGAGCTAATTATAGAGGAGACTCAAAAACTAGCCGTTGGAGTGCATTTTAGTGACTGACAGAACATCCGTGAAAACCCACGAAACTTTTATAATTTCCAAAAGAGTTGTTGCGCGGGCTAGGATTCCACTGTGATAGGGCATGACGGAACTTTCGTTATAAGCATGACGGAACTTCCGTGACTCTCTGGATGGAACTTCTGACGGAACTTACGTCACTCTCAGGTTGGCAGAGTAACTAGAATTTCTAGTGATAGAACTTCCGACAGAACTTCCTTCGCTCCTGGGTTGGTTGTTTTTGAGTCAATTTATGGCTATTATGTTTCTCTCATCTCACTTGGGATTTTGTTGAGCATTGAGACTTTGCAAGCACCCATGTGACATCCCTTTTGATAGAGCGGCATGTCTAAACTCAAGATTAAACATAAAAAAAACTTTCTTCAACTTTAGCTTGCATAATTGTGATTCTTGCCACTTAGCTTCATAAGAAACTGCCACATTTATTTTTCTTCTAAGCGTCATCACCTAGAGATTGTGACTTAGAGCATTTAAATCCTTACGATTAACTTCCATTTGTACTCACAAGTCACTTAAGATCTTCAACATATTGATACTCCGAAGTATATGACTCTTGTTGCTTGGTACATCGAGATTGAGCTTCACCTTTCCTTCACCACTGCTCTGGTCCCTTGGACTAAGCCTTGCTTGCGCTTCTTCTTTGCATGGTTCATCGTGACTCTGCACAATTCTTTAACACTGAGCTAACTCAAGTTACATATAACTTTTGTATTGACATTAAGCTTTTGTTTAAACATTTTCTTTATATTGTTGATCAAGTTGTTTGTAGTTATCCTTTCATCTTGTAATCAACTTGCACTTGATCCTTCTATATCTTTCACGTATAGACTTGATTATTTGTAAAACTCCACTGTATTGATGATCAAGCTGTTTATGAGTGTTCATTCATCATGTCATCATTTTGTACTTCGTCATACTTTAATTATGTACGAGCCTTATCTTGTGAGACCAAATCATATTATGAACTTTCATGTCTCATATTTTGAATCAATGTATAATCTCAAACATATTCATTTGAGTCATAGAATATACATCTAAGATTTTAATCCCTGCTTATGCACTTAGAAAGAATCGTTAGGTAGTAGGCAGGTCGTGGCAAGAATCACCTTTAATCACACTATCATTCAATACATCAAAACTCACTAGGGGATTAGATGCACTTTTAGTGTCATTATGACATTATAGGATACGCGTGTCTGTTGGACCTAGTTACTGCCACAAAAATGATTTATAGCGACATTTCAAAAATCAGTTAGCGATGGTAAAAAATCTCCTGTTACTATAGTGCTTGAGGTTGCTACACAAACATTAACCGTCTGGAAAAATAATTCATAGCGGTGAACTTGGTCCACTGCTACAATAATCAAACATTTATAACGGCGGTTCAGGTTATCATCCGAAGCTGAAAAACTATTTGTAGCGATGACCCATGGAAAGGTTTGTTTCTACTATGCTCAAGTGGCCCATTGACTCAATCTATCAGCCAAATTGACCTCCACCAGTATAGAAAAGCAGTTAGGGTTTTAGAACTAAATGCCTCTTCCTCTCCTCCCTCTTCTAGTTGTCGCCTCCCTTCCTCCCTTGGCCTCACTCCTCTCCTCCTTCTTTGTGTCGCACTCTTCCCCTCCTTCCTCACGCCGCCACATTCCTTCCTTCCTTCCCATCCCTTCTCTATCGTGACACCATCGTCTCCCTTCCTCATGCGGCGACCGATGGAGGCGACGTCATGCACGACAGATTCGATCGGGGAAGCACGATGGCGCAGCGACAGATCTGAGAGCCGACAGAGGCGACACGACTCCTCAACTGTGCAGCGATAGATCCTCTCCCTCAAGCGCTGCCTCTCCCCCGACTGGGCCTCTCCCCCAAGCGTCACCTCTCCTCCGACCTCCCTCGTGTTGTCGCCTCTCCCCTGAACATACACCTCTCTCATGATCTCCCCTGAGCGCCGCATCTCCAACCTCCCCCGAGCAACTGCCCTCGACCTTCTTTGAGCACCGCCTCTCCCCTGACCTTTGGGAGGCGGTGACGGACACTCTAGGCGGCGGATCTAGCTCCCTGGGCGGTAACGAGCACAGATCCAGGAGGCGGGCCCTACTCTAGACGATGGATCTGACTCCCTAGGCGGCAGTGGCGGCGGAGCCGGCCTCCTTCGAGCGCCGCCTCTCCCCCGACCTTCAGGAGGCGGTGGCGGACACTCCAGGCGACGAATCTAGCTCCCCGAGCGATGACGGGCACAGATCCAGGAGGCGAGCGCTACTCTAGGCAATGCATCCGGCTCCCTAGGCGGCAATGGTGACGGATCCATCCTCCTTCAAGCATCGCTTCTCCCTCGACCTCTCCTTGCAGCGACGCGGATCCGAAGGAACGATAGTGCTCTTTTATTTCAGTTCATGCATAGCGACACGTGAAGATGTCACTAATGCTTGTGTAGTGACGGCTCGTGTCATCTGCTGGTCGTCCGTCACTACAGCATATGATTTTTAGCTACAGGGCGTAGCGACGGGATGGTCAAACCGTGGCTAAAGTAACTTTTAGCCTATCGCTACATATCATTTTTGCGGAATTAAGTACTATGTGGCGTGAGTTTTTTAAAAAGTGGATTTTAAGCATAGAGAATTTTTTGCTCGTGATATTTTCTGAAAAATTCTAAAATAATTTTATACTTAGCATAAACACATAAGCAAAGGATGCCACCCAACGAAACGATACGACACGATGATGCCAAAACTTTGATCCCGTTTCGCGTCCCGAAAGCGACATGGCCTCACACGCGTCGGCGCAGCAGGACGGCGGGAGCCCCTGTACTGTATACGTACCCGGACGCTGCCAGCTTCGGGCGCCCTCGATCTCCGGATAACCACGCCCGGGCGGCGCTCCGTCTCGTACGTGCGTGTCGCCCGGGGGAAGCCCTCCCGCACACGCGTCGCGCGGCGCGCGCATCGAGCGGCCCAGCGGCCTCGCGACGCGCCGCTTCACGGCGGCTATAAAAGGGCGGCGGCGCCTTCTCCCTCTCGTCACCAAGCAGAGACGAACACCACTCGTTGCTAGCATCGTTCCAAGTTTTCCAGCACTTCAAAGTAGTTGAGCACAGTCCACCAATCAGGCATGGCGTCCCGTCAGGAGAGGAGGGAGGACCTGGACGCCAAGGCCCGCGAGGGCCAGACCGTCGTCCCCGGCGGCACTGGCGGCAAGAGCCTCGAGGCCCAGCAGAACCTCGCCGAAGGTAGTATGAGCCACTAGTCTGTGTCTGCCTTTCATCCATCTCTCTGCTTTCGTTGTGTTGAACTTATTACTGCAGGGCGCAGCAAGGGCGGGCAGACCCGGAAGGAGCAGCTGGGCCAGGAGGGGTACAGCGAGATGGGGAAGAAGGGCGGGCTGAGCTCCACGGACGAGTCCGGGGGCGAGCGCGCCGAGAGGGAGGGCGTCGACATCGACGAGTCCAAGTTCACCACCAAGTCTTAGATGCTGCTAGCTTCCGTGTGTAGCTAGCAGTTTTAGCTAGGTTGCAGTAGTCGTAGCACTTGCTCCTCCTCCTACAGCGTGGAGAGAGCGTATGTAGGCATGTGTGTGCGACCGATGAATAATGTAGGGCGTGAGAGCATGCATGTAGGAGATCATACACGTGTGTGTCCGTGTATGATCATGTATGCTTGCTTTAGCTTAGGTCTAATCCTTGGCGTGCTTGCTTCAGGCTTTGTCGTTTACCAGCCTGTGTTCGTGTTCCATGCGTCTCGTCTGTACTAGGTAGTAGGCAGGTCGTGGCGCATGGTTCAGCAGCAAGAGCTAATGCCTTTCATCAGGTCAGGGTAGTGCTTTGTATATATCCCCTTCGGCGTAATCAGAAATGTTTCTTTTGGCTTGTTTGTCAACAGCACCCCGTGTAATATACATGACATTTTAGATGTGCGCTCAATATGTGATTGCGCTTCTCAACGTATGTTGCCTCGCAAACTACGGTTTACAACAGTATAGAAAATCATCCTGATGCACAGCACCTCTGTGTCAATGAGGGATGATACGTCAACGTATGCTCGACAGCCAAATCTAAATGACAGCATAACCGTTCTCATGAAATATGATCGAGAACCTTTCCCAAGTCAGAGAGATGAAGTGCCTTTTCTTCGTGCTCAATAGAAAAAAAAAGGTGCAATAATTCCATCCGTGCACGGTGGCCTGTCTTTATTTTCTTGATCTCGATAATGCTCACCTGTGGCTGGTCAATGTCAACAATCTCGCTTTTGTTGTCGATCGAGAAATATCAATCCTAATTAAGCTCAGCCCAAGTGGCCAGCCCACTAGAGCTTGGGATTGTTTCAAAATTCTCTTCGTTGCAGTCCTAACCTCAGCAGGTCTTTTCTTTTGATTTCTCCAAGCATTAACAATTTAACATGGAATCGTTTCTCTAAAACTTTTGAAAGCTCCTCTTATCTCCGGGAAGATACGAGGACGGGACTGGATAGAGATCTGAGCAAATAAACAAGTGTGATAAAAATAGATTATTTAGTCATTCAAAATTTAGTTTTGTTAATTTTCAATCACAAATGGTAGCCGAGGATGAAATTTTGTGCGCACTCATATATGTTGATGCCACTGCGATGGTGAATTATCGGATTTCGAATTGTTTTTGCATATTAGAATGATATTATTTCGAAACGGTATACCATTTTAGATTTTGCCTGAAAGAACTATAAAAAATATGTCCATACATATTATCGGATTTGGAATTGTTTTTGCATGTCATTATTATCACATATTCACATTTTTTTCTAGAATAATTTTAAAAATAAATAGTCTATGGACATCTATGACGTCGATATTGCACATGAGTGCGCCATGACGATATGTTAAAGATAATAGGGAGGATGTGAGAGATCATCTCCGGCGACAATGACGGCCCCCTAGGGGCGAATGTCCCTCCTCCCTTAGAACGAGCCAGCGGGTGCACTGGCAAGGTCAGTCATGGCCGCCACGCCAAACACGAGCTCGAGCGGGGCACGGCAACAACATCAGCTCGACACAACCTCAAGCTGAACATTCTTCGGCTCGCATATTCTGGACAGACGTTGCGACTGCGAGCATGATAATTCAACTTGTTGCTATATTATGTCCATAGAAGTTTATTCGATTGTCTTTGTCCACGTGCGTGAGCATGAGATTGAGTAGGTCGCATGGCGCATGTCGGCAATGAGCTCGAGCTCAAACATGTGGTGGCGGCACCATCTCGATCAGGAAGCTTTGCTCGCGTGACAACCATGAGTTTACAGAGGTAGTGGGATATTAAAATATTTTTACATATTTTACTGATTAATGATAACATATACAAAAGCATAATTTATATGTGGGATATTTAAAAATCTGGTTTTATATGTGCAAAACAATAAACCAAAAAAATTTGTCTCGTTCTAGAAATAAACCAAGATTTTCCAGTATTTTGTAGACAAATTAATTTGCCATGCAGAATATATTAACCTGAGATGATTGTAATGAGATAAGCTATTTTGTGCTAGTAAATTAGAACTCGAAAGATTTATAATGACATGTGAGAGTAACTATCGTATAAAGAAAACGAGAGAATGTTATTCGCTCCAGTATACAGCCACATCCCACCATCATTTAGGTAGAACAAACGTGAACCAATCAGGTCCTAGAGATTTTGGACGATCATGAACATGATTCTCGAACAGGAAACCGCCGAATCAAAGCGGCCGTGCAACGGTCGGCTGGTCCTCCCATCCCTCCACACTGTCAAACGCCGAGACCAGCTGATGCTGATCCATGGTTCCTCGGGCGTGGAGCAGCCACGCGTCGGCAATGCACCTGGCTGAGACCACCAGCTAGCCTCGACGCTACAGCGCCACCACAGGCAGCCTCATCACTCTCTTGCTAGCTCTCGCTTCCCGGCATGGCAGGATAACCCTGCACGCTTGCACGCGCACGCATGTCTGCTCGCTCGCTCTGGGAGACTGTGAACCCGCGCGCGGGCTCCTATATATATGCGTACGTGTCGCGTGCCGTGGCGTTCAAGGGACACGCGTCGCGCCGCACGGGAGCCGAGGGATCCTGCGCGGCCTCCGCGTCGGCGCACACGTAGGCACGCCCCCGGCGCCCTAGCTGCCTCGCGAGTTAGCGAGACGCGCCGCCCCGCCCCTCTCCGCGGCTATAAAAGGAGAGGCACGACGCTCCTTGCATCACCACCAGCAACACGATCTGAACTCGACGATCACTGAATCACATCACACCCTTTGTAAGCTATAGCTTCTTTGTGTTCTTTCGGTGAGAGAGATGGCGTCCCGTCAGGAGAGCAGGGAGAAGCTGGACGCCAAGGCCCAGGAGGGGCAGACCGTCGTTCCTGGAGGCACTGGCGGCAAGAGCCTCGAGGCCCAGGAGCATCTTGCCGAGGGTATACGTTGCAATCCATTTGAGGAGAAATAATGTCCTCTTTTTAACTCCTATATATATGTACTCAGTGAATTTATATAGAACTAATCTGTGTGTTTCTTCTCTTCTCCTATATATTTTGTGTGTTACTGACGATGCAGGTCGCAGCAAGGGTGGCCAGAAGGGTGGCCAGACCCGCAAGGAGCAGCTCGGCGAGGAGGGCTACAAGGAGATGGGCAGCAAGGGTGGCCAGACCCGCAAGGAGCAGCTCGGCGAGGAGGGGTACAAGGAGATGGGGAGCAAGGGAGGCAATACGAGGAAGGAGCAGCTGGGCCACGAGGGCTACAGCGAGATGGGGAGCAAAGGCGGGCAGACCCGCAAGGAGCAGCTCGGCCACGAGGGGTACAGCGAGATGGGGAAGAAGGGTGGGCTCAGCACCAAGGACGAGTCCGGCGGGGAGCGCGCCGAGAGGGAGGGTATCGAGATCGACGAGTCCAAGTTCACCACCAAGGCCTAGAGCAGCTAGCTTAGTCGCTACTAGTTCTAGCTAGCACTCTGCTGCAAGGTAGTAGAAAAGGCATGTCTAGTAGGTACTGCCGTAGTGGTACTGAATAACGTAGTGCATGCGTCACGCAGCATTCGTGCTACCATGCGTCTGCTGTGTGCTTCAGTTAGGTTAACTAGTGTAATGTATCCGTGTCGCTGTTGTGTCCTTGTGATGAGGCAAAGCTTCCTCGGGCTTTCTCATCCTGGTTTGGTTTTAGAGGCCTGTTTGTTTCCGTGCGCGCCTCTAGCTTGTGCGTGCATGGTTTTACTAGGTAGTAGCTGATGCCTCAGGTCTTGCAGGTGACACTTCGTTGTATCCTTGGTCGTTGTTTCTCAGTAATGCAGGTGTGAGCTGCGTGTTTATCAGAAGGTTCTCATAAACTCATGTTGCGTTCATGTTTGGCTGATTGTTTCTCCGGAAAGTATCGAATCCCATCAACTTCAGCATTGAAATTTCGACCTCGGAAATGAGATCTTGGTTTATCATTTAACGTTAATTGGGCCGTGTGTTTGTCTACTTTCATGAACGAAGTTTCAGTGTTGCAAACAGGATTTTCAATATATTTTCACAACTGTCAAGATATATATTCAACAAGATTATAATATATTTTCGTATGCGTTTGGGCTCAAGCATATTTCACAACTTTGTTTGATCTGCGCTGAGTATATTTGTTTCCTTTTACGCCTCTTTGCTTTTGAACGACTACATCTGGTCTTTGAATAACTATTCGATGTATTAATCACTAATAATATAGCCATTCAGAAAATTAAAGAAATCAGGTATAATTTATACAATTTGAGCAAATAATGAGTCATAGAGAGATGGATGTGTACGTCATCAATGCCCGGTGGGCACTATCAGAAGTAGCAGAGCCTAGTCTCTATCTCTAGTCAGTGATGTATACATTAGCTAGGAAGGTTAAGAGAACATTAGCTAGGAAGGTTAAGAGAACTTTGCAGTGTTTGATTATGTTTCTTGGCGGCTAAATAAAAGGTTGATCTATGTTATCAGTTTTTGGATCAACAGGCAAGAAACAATAAAATCTAATTCCGACCCTCCTCATAGTTGTGTTTATTCCCGGCCATTGTTATAAGTATTAAAAAATTCATGCGTCTTTACTTGAATGTGTGCAAACCGACGTTGGTGCTAGCAACATCCACATTGAGTTGCTGCTATTTAACTCTCCTTTGACACCTAATTACAAACTTTCACTTTGGTCACAGAAACGATTGGCAATGTTAAGTTTATCGTAGTAGTTCGTGTACGAACACCATTTAAACTAATCATGGTCGATGTTCTAAAGGCAGCATTTCAGAATGGAGGGAGAAGAGTAAAAAATAAATCAGTGATCAACAAACCCGATCCGATAAAAATGGGGATCTTCCATGAAATGAATGAAAGAACATGAAAACAAAGGTGGGCGCAACGTGCCGGCACCGCCATACAGAAGTTGGACTTGGACCACGATTCCAACAGAAAACTGCCGAGCAACGGTCAATCCGGTCCATCCCTGTACATTGTCCCGCTGGCCGAGTCCAGCTGAACTAGCTCGAAGCTCGGGCGCCGCGCAGACACGCGTCGGCAGTGCGCATCGCGGTTGCACCAGCTTTGCCTCGACGCTATAGTACGACGCGACGGGGCTTCGCTCCTCGACAGGTCCCTTCAATTCGCGCCTCGCTCTCTCTCTACCCAGCCGGCCGGCGGGCGGATAAACGTACCCGCGCGCTTGCATGTCGCCTCGGGCACACACCCTCGTTTCGAAACGCGCCTGCGTGTCGCGGTCCGGGTACCTCCCCGCACACGCGTCGCTCCGCGCCGGCGCCACGGGGTCCACGTCGTCACACGCCTCGACCGGCTCCTGGGCGCCCCGCGTCAGTCACGGACGCAGTTTCTAAAACTTTGGGTATTTTCAAATCAGTCTAGACAAAAAATACAAACCAAGATACGCATCATATTAAATTAAAATATAAACTTTAAATACAAGATACCATAATAATGAATTACTTTCACAATTAGAACTAATTAAATACTTACTGTTAAGTAAAATCAAGATTTGATTTTTTTTTTCTTTGGTCTTAGTCAGAACTATACAATGTAGAGAAGTGATGAATAAAAATTAACAAATTATGCAACAAACCAATAAAATTCAAAGGTCAAACAATGTGTAAAAATCAGTGAACACAACAAGGAGGATGGGTTTAGGGGCTCGCGGCGCCGTCGTTGCCTATCGGAGCTCGTCATTTCGATTTCTTTTTGGACAGGGATACGTCACACGTAGGGATGGCTCGGTTCGCCTCGTGTTAGCTCGTTAGAAAGTTGATTATGAGTCTTTCATAGCTCGTTGAGCTTGTGAGCTACTCGAAAGCCAACTCGACTCGACTTACAAATTTGATGAGCATGTCAGTATGTAGTATTTAGTGCGGTCGGCTAGTAGCTTGCTTCGTGGGTGTAAATCCTGGTTTTTTGTATGTTTTTTATGGTCAATCGAGCGAAGAGATGTACCTACTTGATGTTTCCGTTAATGAAATATATATAGATGGCCCCAACTAGCCCATTACAGATGAGTTACTAGCATTTACAAATTTAAAAAAACTAGTTTTTTGCACGTGTGATACGCACGTTGCCATTATTCTATAAAGCTATTATGTACTAAATAAAAACATATGTTAAAAGAGCAACATACAGCTGACCCTAAGAGAACACATGAATCCTTGTTTTAATCATTGCAAAGTTCAGTCTTACTGAAAATTGCTTTTTTTTGAACTTAAAAGGAAGCGATAGGTCTTCCGATAGCGACATTAGAATCTCTATCTACAGCCACCAACCGATCAAGACAATGATACACTTGACCATACATCCTAAAAAGTATAAATTCCAGTTACAGCAGTCGTGCTATACCGGCGATCAAGTTTAATACCGAGACTCGTGAAGGAGAAATGCAAGTTGAAGTATATATGCTTCTGAAAGTATTTTGCATTTTGATCATTCTAACTTATGTAGAGACACCGTAACTATTTAGGAACTTCAGGAATATGTATCCTCACCCTATCCTATCTGTAACAAAAGGACTTCCCTTTGTCCAAAAATCATTTAGCTCCACAAAACCAACAGGACCGCACTTTTCCGGAGCACATGACGTTTCTCGGGAGATTATGATACGCACGTTTGAAAGGGTCAGGGCCATCATGTGTTGGCTTGTCTTCTCTACATGAGATAAAAGTGCACTCTACAAAACAGTAAGACAGAGGTTTAGTTGAAAAATATAAAAATTTTCAGGTGTTAAAATTGATCATATAGACAATACCTCTACCGTGGTATATATCTTCGTTGTCATCTTCCCCATCGAAATTGTCTCGCTGCACGTTAGCATTCAGGTTCAAACGATCAAGCTTTTTCTTTCTCTGCACATGCATTTAGGAGGTGTCCGATGCAAGGAGAACGCTGACAATTGTGCTGGCAATATAATAAAGGATTTATCATACAAAAATTTAAAACATACACACCCGGACGTTATCTCCAGAGGCATCATGCTCCCATATGCCAGATTCAAAACCAGGGTCCTCAATAGTAGACAATGCAGTCCTGATTAGATTGTTATGCGAGTTTTTTCTGACATGCTGAGAAGAAGAAAAATAGTAAATATCTGAATTTACCTGACACATATCAGCATGTTTTTTCTTTGTGTTTTGTATGTAGACATTATGTCTTTGCACACTTTTTGCCTTCATGGATTTGTCTGACATAAGTAAGTAGCGAAGCCTCTCCTTTGATGCCTTTGTCTGGCTCCTGAACAATCATCCATCTGCAAAAAGGCAGTATAATCAAAAGACATAAGTTTAACGACCGTGTATGACTATGATAGCTACTTAGTGTGTCGGACACCAACCTTGTGAGTCTCTAGTGGAGATATCCATCTGGATGGCTGCAGACTGGTTTTTGGATCGCGGCATGTCACCCCTGTGTAGCCAACTCTCACTATCTGTAATGAGTTAGTATAATTAGATCTTATGCTTTGCCTAGAGCTTGAGAGACATTAGGAGATTGGGAGAATTATTTCTTTATTGATTGATTGGTTGATTCCAAATGACTGCCATGCCTCTCTTTATATAGAGATAGAGTTGGCCCTAATTCTAACTAACCTAACTTGACGGCTAAGCAAGGGCGACTCTACAGTAACCGCGACACTACAGTGAATCGGGCTGCTACAGTAACACGGCCCAAAGGCCTACCCATAACATCTCCTCCCTCCTTCAAAGACAGCTCGCCCTCGAGCTGTGGTGGAGACCATGGCTGCAAACCTTGATATCCCCATGACGATAGGATAGTTTGGCTTCGGTGCTGCTGCACAAAGATCAGCAGCCTGCTTGCAGCAATAGTCCAAGATGAAAGAAGTGAGCTCGCTGTGCTGCTTGATGTTGATGAATTTGCTGATTTCATTTGGAACCAGCAGGGAGCAGTATGGATGCTTCTCTTGATTTTGCATTGGATGGCTACAGGATGAGTGCAAGGATTGTGTGTGCATTTTCGCCGTGCTCCACACAACCAAAGGCACACCATTGGTCGATGATTTGGAGATTGTCGCAATGGTGCAGCAGTAACCTTCTTCTTTGTCTTCTTCCTCCGTATGGGTACAGATGGGACAGCCAAGAACAGCAAGGATGAAGGGATAACCGCTGCCTGTGGCACCACTATAATAGTTTGGACCAGCACTGTTGCACATTCAACCTTCGTCTCTTTTGCTGCGGGCACAACCATAACAGGTTGGGCTAGCAGTGCTGCATGGTTGGCAGCCTCCTCCTTTGCTTCTAGTCATGCCTTAAGTAAATCGATCAATTCTCTAAGGCTCATATCAGAGTATGATTTTAGTGGTAAATTAGTAACAAAAGCCATGGGAAGGGATCCTTGACAATCTGATACCAGATGTAATGGGTAAGGATAATTAGGCCTTATGCTTTGCCTAGAGCTTGGGAGACATTAGGGAATTGGGAGAATTATTTCTTTATTGATTGATTGATTGATTCCAAATGACTGTTGTGCCTCTCTTTATATAGAGATAGAGTTGGTCCTAATTCTAAATAACCTAATTTGACGGCTAAGCAAGGACGAGTCTATAATAACCGTGACGCTACAGTAAACCGAGCTGCTAGAGTAACACGGCCCAAACGGCTGCCCATAACACCATCGCTATCATCTCCGTCTGGTACAAGTCTCTATACCCGCTAGCGGTGTTCACCAACGTGGACATGTTACTGCAAAAGCAAGGGGAACCGCAGGCGTTAGAGGATTGCAGCCTTTTGTGTTGTCTGTATTCGTGCTGGTAATCTCGGACCTGCTTACTCTCTCTCTCCCGTCTCATCTTCGTCGACTGGTGTAGCATATAAGAATATCGGGTAGTACTCGATGAGATATGGGGGATGAAATAAGATATTCCAATTGTACGGTATTCAAACCTGGTATATCTGGCACTACCGTAGCAGTGGATTTTTCCATCTTCTTGTGCTGTCTTTAATCACGTTTGTAATCTCATGCTTTCTTGCTTTTTGCCTCGACTGCTGGATCAACTTCCGGTCCCTGCTTCTTGGTAGCATATACGTTCTCTTGAGCATTGTTAACTTTGAAGAAACATAAACAAAATTGTCCATGCAATGGCCAGGAAAGATTTTCAAAAACCGCTGCTATGTAAACCCAATTTAATTACCTCGTTCTCGAGGTGGTTGGACATTTGTCAAATCTCCAAACTGAGCACCTCCTTGTGATGATGGAGTGAGATTAGTCAAATCTCCAAAGGGAGCACGGGTAGATATTGTTACCCGGATATGAGTAGGGTAGCATAACCTCTTCGTGTTGAATTAGAATTATGGGGATCCATCACCAGACCACCGTAGTGATCACCGCCTCACTGTCTAAGACATGATAATCGAACCAGATTGTCATCTTGCAAAGAAACAAAGAACATTGAAGTAAGAGACAACAGGGATCACCTGACGTTTAGCCATAGGGCGATGGCAACGAACCAGCTAGCAGGATTACAGCGCTTTGCGGCCACCTCGCAACCTTAATGAAATATCAACGACGGCGTAAGATCCCGGCAGCGTTAGCAGGCCACAAATCTGTGGTGATTTCAAAGGGCTGGCGCTAATTGGATGAACGTCGTTGTGATGACGGCGATCGATGGGCCGAAGGGGTAGCCACTGGCTAAGACTTGATAAACGAATCAAATTTGCAGCTTGCAAAGAAACAAAGAACATCAACGTAAGACACAACTGGGATCATCAGGGGTTCACGACCTTTCTCCGTAGGGCGATGGCAACGAACCAGCTAGCAGGATTGCGGCCACCACGCAATCTCAATAAAAGACCGACGACGGCGCAAGATCTCAGTAGCATTAGCAGGCTACAAATCCGCGATGGTTCCTAAGGGCCGGCGATCATGGGATGAAATCCGTCACGATGACGGCGATCGATGGGCCGAAGGTGGTAGTAACGGGGGTGGGTGAGGGGGAAGCCTGCGCTATATGGTTCTCGCCGTGATATGGAAAGCAACAATGAAAAGGAAATAACGCTATTGATTGCCTGCGATCACGGATGACAATCTCAACGCCGGGTATTCATGACCTGGGTTTGTGCGGGCGGGTAAAGTTTGATGAGCTGAAAAAAGTGCTCAATTTCCTGGCAGACTACACCCATTTTGTATAGGAAAGGATGTCATGTCCTACCTGACAGTGGGGCATGTTTTCATCGTATGGTTAGTTTTCAAATTAGGGTCGAAATCAAGCCCTAGGATGTGGTGGGTATAAGGATTTCTAGGTGGATTTAGATGAGCAGATGTTTAATCTTTATAGTATAGAAGTGGGGCATGTTTTCATCGTATGGTTAGTTTTCAAATTAGGGTCGAAATCAAGCCCTAGGATGTGGTGGGCATAAGGATTTCTAGGTGGATTTAGATGAGTAGATGTTTAATTTTATAGTATAGAAATATGCGAGAACGGAGGGTAGTTTTATTGGAACTAAAAAAGTAAAACAGAGCATAATGCAGCAGCAAGTGATGGTTTTCTGTATATATTGTAATTTGTTCAAATTATACAACTAAACAATTATACCTATAGTAAATATTTTTGTAAAGTTGTTGGGTATTTCTGGGAATACCCAAGCAACCAGCTGGTCCATCAAACTGGTGTGTATGTAGAGTATACAGTCATGTCACTTTTTATATTTTCTTAATTGATTTATATTTTAATAACCTTAATGATTTTTCGGTGCAAATTGGTGTGTATGCAGAAATCATACCCAGATGTGAGTACAATTTTTAGTTAAAATTTAAAAGGAACTTACTTTTGTCTAAATAACATAGTAGACACATAGACTATGAATATATGTTTTTATAACATATTAGTCATATAATCTAATTTTAAAATATATTTTTAAAATCATAAAAAAATAAATGAAAATATAAATAGGTTGAAATTGTCAGTAAACAGTTAGATGGCAAGTTTATATTCAAAATTTAATATATTATTTAAATTATAAGTAATCAAAACAATTGAAAAATGGTTTTTACTGAATGTAAAAAAAACACTAGGTAAAGACCTTCAAAAATCTCTCTTTACCGAGTGCCAGTCAAAAATACACTCAACAAACACTTTATCAAGTGTAATTTTTTTACACTTAACAAATAGTCAGTTTACCATGTGACTACCATGTGACTGATAGGATGCACTGGGCAAACCATCGAACACTCGACACAGGAAGGATTTTCGGTAGTGACAGCGACACGACGAGACCGTCGTCCCCGGTGGTACCGGCGGGAAGAGCCTCGAGGCTCAGGAGCACCTCGCCGAAGGTAATTAGAACCAGGTCGTCGGCCGCGTGCGCCATTCACGTGCCTTAGGGTGTGTTTGTTTTGCTATATTGGATTGGATAGGCTTGAATAGTACCATCCAGTCCAGTGTTTGATTCACCGTCAGGGTGTACAAGGATGGACTGGAATGAGAATATTCATTTAAGATGCTGGATGAGTCTGTCCGACAAAATTGACCGGATGAGCCTATCCAACTTATGTAACGATGATGATTACTAACATAATTAGACATTATTAGTATGATTTACTATGATATTATTATTAATAAGCAATAAAATATTGATTAGTACATGATGAGAGCTCAATCATACTAGATTTAATAATAATTAATATTATAATTACTAATTAAAAATTATTAAGATATGATTAAGACCAATAAATATTATATCATATTAAGTAGTGTATAATTAATTAATTTATTATTATTTAATAATAAGATATATAATTTTATTATTTTACTTTGTCCTATCCATTATTATCCATCCATGTCGTGGCGAGCGGGTGGTTATAATACTACTTAATATGACGAGGCCGATGCCGTGGCGAGCGGGTGGTCCGATGACGAGGGCGCCGACCGGGAGGCGAAGCGCATGCTCGTGGAGCTGCTCGCGCAGAGCCGTAGATGGACGGGTTCGACGACAAAGCGGGCGTGCGCATCATCATGGCGACCAACCGAGCCGACGTGCTCGACCCTGCACTGCTGGGGAGGGAGGCGCCGGTGAGATCAGGGGAGGGAGCCGTTGGGGATAGGAGGTGGCGCACGCTGGGAGGGAGAGGCGGCGACGGTGGGAGCAGCAGAGGGAGGCGACGGCAGGCGAAGCACAGGGAGTCGGCGACGAGAGAAGGGGGAGGAAGAAAGGTCATGGGACCCACTGGCAGATGAATAGAGGGTTATTTTTTGTCAGTTGGATTGGACTGAAATTTTTATTTAGATCTCTAAAACTTGAATCCAGCGCTCAAGATGAAATATAGAGGCTCCAATTTGGTGAGTGGGCTCAACAGCATATGTTCCCTTGCATGGATGGAACAAGGCATATGCGTGTGTACTGAATAATATAGATTATTGCGCGCATGTAGGTGACCATCTATGTATGTGTGTATGGTCATGTGTGCTTGCAGCGTTCTTTGGTTAGGGTACTAATAATGGTCGTCGGTATGTGCTAATATGGCTTAGTGTGGGGCAAGCAGTTCAGGTTTCTTCAGGCCTTGGTGGTGGTCCTTGCATACCAATTACCAGCCTGCAGTTTGTTCCCGTGCGAGCAAGATAGTCACGATCGCATGCCTGATGATGCCAACTAGCAGTGTCAAAAGTGTTCTATGTAACCTTGGTTGTTCCAGTGTGGTCTCTGTACTGTACTCTATAATTTGGATATTAATACTTATACTAAACTAAATTGTTACGACTTGGTAGACGAACGGAGAAACCATCCAAAGCCTAAATCTCGCGTACTTCCGAAACTCCGTCCATATTCTTCCCCGGCTGAGGAAGATGAAAGAAAGACGAAGGGAGCAACGCTTCATTAGCTTCGTTTTATCACTTTTTTTTTATAGCGGAGACCGGCATAGCACGGTAAGGGAATCGATTTAGTAGAACGCATGACTTGCTGATGGAGCTCTCAAGTACGAATCAGTTCATCTTTAACACCACTCACTGTTTAAATCATACACTCATCATTATGAACTTTCAAAAGCAAACTACTGGTTGCGCAGCAACACGATAACGTCCAAGCACTCACTAATAATGCACGATTTCTTTTGTGTGACGCAGAGTGGAATCCCAGTTCAACCACATTCAAAGGTATGCATCTAACGAACCTATTACAACAGCAATAAACATCGCTAACCTTTTCTTCCGTTCCGTCACTTACTAGCATTGCATTACCCGTTCTACAAGCCAAAAAAGACGATCCCACCCATCCTGCTCACAACCAGGTCATGCATTGTTCTTCACATTCATAGCAGCTGAAACCTTATTTCATCAGAAATTGTGCAATCATCTTCGGCAGATTCAGTTTTGATTGGACTAATAGTTCATCAGTGGCTGGTTGCCAGGGCTGTCACCAGCAGGCCCAAGACAAAGAAGGGCTGCGCGCTCGCCTGTTACCAGAGCAAGATTGTCCTAATCAGCTTATGGCTGCCTGAAGTTCCCTGTTTGGAGCTTTGGAACAGGAAATGACTGGACGAAGAAAGTAAGGGAGATGACCAGTTACCTGGTACTTGACATCATACTTCACAGGATCCTTCAGGAAGTACTGGAACTGCTCCATGAAAGGGAAGAGGATTAAATGCACGGAAATAAAGTTGAACTATTAATTAAGAGCAGTTTTACAGTAGACCCAAATAGATGCACACCGTTAAATTTTTTGATCCGATGGTTGGGATATATCGGTGTCTAGATCATGATACTTTTTTAATCTACCGGTATCATAAGTATCATGAAGATGAATTATATGTATCATATGGGTAATATAGTAATTTCACCTGAGTTTAAAAAAAAAGTAATTTCACATGATGGCAAACTTGTGATTCTTCATGTTCTAAGTTTAAGGCGTTCTCTCATTTTCAATTCACGTCTAGGGTTCTATCGGCAGCAGCGGCGCACTTGCCGCTGGAGGGTGGATGGGGAGGTCAGCGACGATTTGACGCGTGGTGGCGGCGGCCGACTGCGGCAAGGACGCGTGGTGGCGGCGGCGGCCGATTGCGGCGAGGATGCGTGGTGGCGGCGGCGGCCGACTGCGGCGAGGACAATCTGTTCTCTCTGCTTGACTTTGTTTCTGCATTTGATTTTGCAGGTGTCGAAAAATAAAGTGTTCTTATCAGCAATGTTCTATTTATAGTGGAGAGCTATGCATAAGATTATTCTTCGAAGGTCCATTCGTTGGAGGTTAGTACTTTGACTTTAGTAAACATAGTGCTAACATGTAGTGAGAAGAGCAGACTAAAACGTGAAAATATCTGGAAAAGGAAAATCCACCAAAAACAGGAGTCAAGGAGGAAGTAGAACCATCACTTACCTGGAAGATGACCTGAGGAATTGTTAGTCCAAGCAATGCCAGGGCATAATACGTCTTACCAGTGCTGAAAAGGTAGGCTGAAAAGGTGAAAAGTAAAACTTCAATGTTAGAATAAATCCCAAATCCCAACAGATTCAATTTAGATGGTCAATCAATCATAAGTTCTTCCCTGCCATATTTTCTAATAATATTTTTTATGTACTACCTCCATATTTTTATTGTTAATGTCGGGCAGCACAAATTTACACTACCCAGCAACATCTATAATAATATGCAGGAGGGCTGTGTGTTATTTCATAAAAAGAAGTAAATAAAAACAGTACAAAGTAGAGGAATGACATTTATATAAGTAGACTCTGATAAATAAGAGATGTGTATCATTTTATTAAGAAAATAGTTACGAAAGGAGAGATGTAACCCACCACCTACAAGTCCACCCCCCCCCCACACACACACACAAAACAAGACGAGTTACATAAAATCAGCATCGGCCCTATGGTGGTGCGACCACACCAGGCCCTAGGAAGGTAGAGGGCCGTCAACCTTATACGAGCGTATAACGTAACAACAAGCTCAGCCCATTTATGCATGTAGCCCAAAGACCAAGGGCCCCTCAAACAAATTTTACGCTTGGCCAGACAATTCTCAGGGCTGGCCCTGCAGAAAATGATGCGCCACACACGAGTGTTGGCGACAAACAACTAGCACGCCTCTAGTGCAATGCCAGGCCAGCAACCTGAGGAGTGAAGTGGCTCCAGGCAAACACCAAAGGACACAATCATTGCCAAGTGCCAACAGACTCCAACATTTGCTAGACAATCAACCGCGCGCCATTAAAAACAGAGTCATTTTGATGTCTCCAAATCTCCCAAGCGACCAAAATAATCAGAGAATTTAAATCCTTTGTAGCCCCTTGCCTACTCCCTGGATTGCACAGATTCACCAACTAGTGAACCAGCCTACCGATGATTGACATGCAACAAAATGGGTCTTGGGTTTAGGGTTTACATTTGATTCAAGTCAGACTCAACAACAACATAATTAAACTCTGTCACCTTCAGAGTTTGCTGACACGTGAAATTTTCTGACATTAACCCTAACATGATTTTCATTAACTACATCTTGTGTTCAAAGCAAGTATCTCAAATTTTTTATTAAAGGTTACATCAAATAGGTAACTATTCAAAATCTGATATACTAAATTAAAGGTTCCATAAGAAAATGGATGTGATTGCTATCATGATATGGAAGGTACTATAGCATCTCCAACAACACAATGGAGGTACAAACCACGTGGCATCCATAGCATGTTATGCAACTGAAACTAGTATAGTAGACGTGCAAGGTAAACCATATGAAAAGAGAAGGATAAAGCAACAAAATAAAGTTTTCTGTCTTACCTGCAACAGATAGTTGAGTGATGTCGATTGCTCCAACACATATCCATTTTGCAGTTTCCATCCCAAAAGCAACAGGAAGAGACTAAGAAAATAAAGGTAAATCAGTACAGAGAGACCATCTGTGTATAATTCAGAAAAGTAATTATGAAAAGAAGAATAACCTGAAGCCCCAGTGTTCTATCGCCTTCAATGCTCTTAAAATCATTTACAATGGCAATTCCTAGCTGCATAATCAAGAAAATAGTCCAGATTCATAACAGGTATGGATGATTAAAAAAAGAAGGTGAATATGAAGTAGAGAGGAAAACCCCCGCTATGCTGTAGAAAGTAGTCAGGACAACAATTTCAGGAGTAAGAGTTCCGAACAACGCTTGGCCAGCCCACCTGAAAAAATATACATAGTTGCAAGTTTTAAATATATGTGGTAAGGTTGCTGCAAACATTATTTGCTCAACACAAAGAAAACAGACAATGCTGACGATACCAAGGCAAGCTAATGTAACTGGCACCCAAAGCAAAGTTCCCTATCCATCCATTCTGCTTCAGCTGAAATTTATGACGAATTAAAATGATGATGTTTGAATCAGAAAGCATGTTGAGTCCCCAAGGAACTGCCTTGAGCTGAAATTTATGACGAATTTCAAAGAAGAGAACCAAATTGTAAACAAAACAAATGAAGTACCTTGAGAGGTGGTGCTGAATATATGTAAGAAAGTAAGGAGCCACCAACAGCAAGATAAAAAACAATAGGAAAATCATGCCCTGCCTGAAATGAAAGAAATCAGAAGGAAATATTTGAACACTTCATCAACCTGTTGGGACAAGATAACAGTTTTGAAGGACTTACCCATACGTCTAACAAAGCACCCAATCCAAGCCCTGCCAGTAATAGCACCCAGATCTGAGTTATTACCTAAAGCAAAGCATTGTCATCAGAAACATGTTTTGTCATGACACTTGTTTATAGAGCTGGCAAAAGTAAAATCTTGTTAACAATATCAGAGTATAATTATCATCAAGTGATAGCTTCATTGCAATGTTACAAGACAGTATATGGCATTACATGTGTCTCAAGGGAAAGGCCAAGATGAAAAGGGATATTTGATAAGAACAAAAGACTACCAATTTAATCAACAAAAGACTAGATCGAAGGAACAATGAATATATAATCCAGAAGATAAGAAATGTAGATATCATGCTTCCAAAGATGGTAAAAATCATCAATTTTGTAGTTTGTTTCATGAGGTACTTCTGTACGCCAGTTCTTAAATTCCATCTCCAGTTCATTGTATAACTAGAGTATTACATCAATAGCTTCCGTTTCTGGGATTAGTTAGCTAGCACCACTAAAGTGACAAGTTACAATACATATACCTAATAACTATTACATAGTATAGTCTGCAATTAAACATATGTGTAACTGCAAATGCTAATACACAAAACTGGCACTCTCTGAAATACAAGCATACCTCATTTTCTGATATAGCACCTGAAGGGATTGGACGATATGGCTCATTAATTGCATCAATGTCTCGATCATACCAGTCGTTGATTGTCTACAGTAAAGAATGTTTGGAGCTGACATGCCTATTAGTAGAAAGTCTTCCATACAACACATGTTCAGTGATTTAAACCACCACAAGGAATATAAAAGTAAACCTGTGTGTATCCTGTAAGGCATGGACCGGACATTAACATGCATACAATAGATTTTGCAACATCTTCAACTGTCCAGTGGAAGTTTCCTGAATAGCATTAGGGAGGGAAAGAAAACATAAGTATGCTATTCTACGCCAACAGGAACAGTAACCATATGCACAACAACGGGCCACTGTACTCTGGGGTCTGCATCCTAAATCGAAGTGGTTCTTGGCAGTTGCTTGCCTAACTCAGTAAATGTAAGTAACTACTCAATTATAATGAAGAAAATACAAGAACACTTTTTTTTCAGATCAAAGTAGTAGCCATAGGAACACTGACAACTAAATAACTATGGCACCACATGATGTAACGACACAGGAAGATACAATTGCCCAAACCTACAGGGTGGATGGTTCTCAAGAGGTACAGAGGACTCATTGATTTGACATAAACATTATACTCCCTCCATTTCATTTTATATGACGCTCTAGCCATGGGCACATGGATTAAGGAAGGAAGGTACTCTCATTAATGCATAATTGCTCCTGGCCCTAGCAAGCCAGCCACTCCCAGCTCTCAAAGCAACCAAAGAAAGCAAGCAGCTAGTTAGCCATGCCTATACTTGTGCATGCAAAGAGCATCGATTGGCGAGATCATCATCTAAGTCAGAAGTTTCAAGTGCTAGGATGTCATTTAAAATGGAATGGAGTACTTAGCAAACATTACCAGAGGCAGCTGCTCCGCAAAGAACACCCCATACAAGTGGAGGCCACGTCACTGGCTTTGTCAATTGAAGGCGGATCTTCCATATGTCCTGTGAGCATCATGTGAAAGAGGGCACGTCATTACCAGTTTCAAGAAAAGGGTAGTGAGGTGTGCATGATATTAACTTCGAAAGGAAAATTACACATGTATGAAACGAATAGGTCCCTTTAAAATGTTCAAACAAAACTATGTTGTCATTTGAGCCCCTTTCATTTAACAACGTTCATTTGAACATTATGCCACAAGAAAAATATCACTCAACCATTCCACTGTATTAGAAGCCTGGCTAAGCACAGGAGGACACCATTTAGCAGATGTAGGGAAAATTATATCAAGCAATACATACGTATAACCTGGTTTGATCCATAGCGGACAGAACTTTAGAAGCAATTGCCATTGACCAACATAATAACAGATTCTTGCTTGGGTAGCTAAGGACTAAGGATGGAAACACAATTGTTGCATACCATCATAAAATATCCAAGGGAAGCGATTCAAAGGTCTCGTGCAAAAGGTTAAAGCGTAATTTTCAGCATCCAAAACCAGTTCTCTGTTTAGGATCCAAAGAAACCAGTCTTAATATTGCCGTAATAAGGGATGAGTATGGCTTCAGCAGGCGTTCTGTAGTCTGGTTCTATTTTACTTGCCTTCCAGTTTCTCGCCCCTATTTCCCTTCATGTCAGGGTGCAGAAGTTCTTTCTGGTAGTTTTTCTATCTTTTTCTGGCGAACAATTACTATCTTATGGTTGTACTTCCCGTTGTGATATTCATGGAAATGGGAATACCCCTTATCGAAAAAGTTCTCTGTTTACCGAAGCCACTACGTGTCAGTTGTTTACATGTCTCATTCACTTGCTAGCGAAGTCATTACTCATTACCCAGTCGAAAGTCGACAATATTAAAAAGGGACCAAATCACGCATTTTGTGATATACTATAATGGTAAGCAGGCCTTCTGGCAATAGCAGTGCACAACTGCACACAAACTACCACATTGCATCTTTCAGTTTTTCTTTTTCACTCTTACGGCCAAATATGTGAAAATTTCGAATCTGCAGAAGATACACGAGCTCCACGATTCGTACCGAACCAATGCAGAACCAAACACACGGGGAACAGATGGAAGGGAGGAGGACTCACGCTCTCCTGCTTGGCGCCCTTGATGCCCAGCAGCTGGTTGAAGCTCGACCCGGCCGCCGGCGCCTTATCCGGAGCCTTCCCCTTCGCCTTCGCTGCGCAACCAAGCAAGCGCGTATCAGAGAGGGAGAGCAACTGAGAACGCCAACACAAACAGCTCGACGCATCGATCGAACCGAGGGGCGGCGCTGCAGCCGCGCGAGCACGCACCGTCTTTGGCGTCTGTCTCGGCCGCGCGGACAATTGTGAACGGCCGCCTCCCTGCGAATGGAACCGGCATGCAAAGGTCAAACCTGCCTGGACTGTGCAATGTTCCACAAGCCAGAGAGAGATGTGTGTCGTGGTGTCGAGCTGTACCTGTACGGCTGAGGCGGAGATGAGGAGAGGACCCAGGAGAGAGAACGCGAAGAGGGGGGCGGAAGGGAGTGGAGGATGAGGCGGCGGCGGCGAGGAGGTGGGCGGCGGCCATGGGGAAGAGCAGTGGGCGAAGAGGCAGCAGCTGGGGAGTGAGGGTGGAGGATAAAATCGATAACGCCCCCGACCCCCCGTGTAGTCGTGCCGCTGCGTGTGCCGCTGCGTGTCGTCCCGTTTTTTTGAATTACAAACAAGGAAGGGGTCGGGGATGAAATGAAAGACAAAGAAAGATTAACTTATTCCGTTATTTTATGATTAGATTAGAGAAAAGGACTCGTTCTGTTCATAGTTGTAAGAAATATACTCCTCCCGTGAAATGTTGTTGTCATAACAAAGAAAAACTAGGACTAGGTCTATTATAACTCTCTGAACAATTCACATTATCCATTTCACTAGCTCAACGTAAAGTTTCAAAAAAAAAAAAGCTCAACGTAATCTCTTAAACTATTGAGTCGACGTAATTCATTTTTTTACTAGACTTTATCTTTTTGTTTCTCAATATAGCTTTGATTACAACCTTAGTTCATGACAAATCAGGAAAGGCCTTTTTTCGTTCTATGATCCCTCAAAACAAAAGATTAGGCAAGTAGTATGGCCTATTTAACCTGTCAACTCTACGTGTGTGCAATTCTCATTAAACAAATAAAGGTAAGCTCTTCGAGCTTTCTTCGCCAGTAGTTTATATAGTGGTCGGCATTTCTACGTCTGAAGATTATATGAGGGGTATTGAAAACTACCGTGACACATTCGTGGGTGACTCCCTGTTTTGTTGTATAATCATAGATAACATTGTTATCTATGTGATAAAAATAATGATAAATTTTTAGTGATAATGTTTATGTATTTTTAGAGTACTATATAATAAATTTTAAAATATATATGTTACATATTTTTAACATAGCATATTACTATACACCTTTCAGCTATTGTGTGTTTATGATTTATGTGTTCCAATCGATTGGTCTATAATGACATGGAATTAGATGCCTGGCCATGTAATCTACTACAGTAATATTTATATATGTTAATTTATAAATAAATTAAATGTAGCTATATTTAAAAAATTATTCAAAACTGCAAGTATTTATTGGATAATACACTGTAGGAAATTGGCGATGATGAACTGGCGCCGGGCGGGGGCTTTAAACAGCGTCGTACGCGAAACGAGTGCTAAAGAGATGGGCCGAGGCCCACTTCCACCCACACTGCATCCAAGAGACCAAAACGTACACCATCCACACCGCCGCCTCCGCCTCTTCCTGCCATCGCCTCCTGAGTCCTGCACGGCTGCACCCGCGTGAGTTCGTCTTCGTCTGCATCTGGCCGGGCTCGGAAACAGTTTCTTCCCTAGGCTAGGCGGTAAGGAACCCTGACTTTGATCGCTCAGATGGCGATGCCTGTTTGCTTTTTGTTTCATATACGATCGTTTTTCATTGCCGTAAGCTCTCAAATATAAGGGTGCGTTTGGTTGACCGTTAAAATTGGATTAGATCATCTCATTCATATTTCTTGGGATAGGACAATCTAACTCAGTGTTTGTTTGATTAGATAGAACAATTCAAATTTTTTGCTTGGTTGGAGGGATAAGAGAGGTTGGATGAGAATAATTAACTTAATTATATATTTTAATTACAAATAATAGTAATAAAATACATACTAATTAACCTATTTTAATATTTATAAATGGTAATCTGTTATGACAATGCTTAATTAATAATAAATATTCTAATTACCAACAATCATATTTTAATCCATGTACCTTTTGCTTATTAATTAACATATCAGTGTTTATTAATCATAATCTCATAATATAATATATTAATTAATATCATAACATGCTAATAATTTTTAATTATTTACTAACGATCACGCTTAAACAAGTTGGACAACGTTGTCCGGCCAATTTTCCTGGACAAGCTCATTCAGCATCTATGAAAAATATTCTCTGCTCCTATCCATTCTATCCAGGTTGATGGTGAAACAAACACTAAATTGCATGGATCTGTCCAAGTCATTCCAAACCAATCAATGAAACAAACACACCCTAATATTCCTCCATGCGTGGTGTTTTAGCAGCAATTACGGGAAAAATAAAAGAGAGTTTCAGCTGATTAATAATATTCTCAATGGGCTAAAAAATTACGTTTTTTGTTACTGCCTTACTGCTTTTTTTTTTCTTGTATTGTTTTGTTTTAGGCCATTCAGTATCCTACACCGTGCCGTCCATTCCGTTTTTAGATTACCGTTTGTTTTTATGATTCTACAATCTCCATCTCATATTACTTATTGTTTTGTAATTAGACACAGAGATTAGAAGAAATAAAAAAGATAGGTGCATAGAAAATAAGGAGGAGAGAGATTGAGATATGAGAATGATAAATAAATTGAGAAAACTAAAAGAGTGTAGAATGACAAATAATACGAGACAAAAAAAAGTAGAATATAATAATTTGACCTAAAATCTGACATACAGTAAGGCCATCAAATTCGCAAAGGAGAATATCCGATAAATGTGCAGTTAGTTGATTGTGATATTTGACTACTAGCTGTTGTTATATCGGAACCGGAGTGGGCTGGAGATTAGACTTTTAGCTTTTTTTTATGGATCTCCAATTCTAAGTATTGCTTTGTTACTAGAAAACTAAAGTCGATCACATAAAGATGTAAATTTGTTGCTGGTAGCAGATCTCCACACTTGGGTCCAACGGTCCAAAACGTCCAGATCTCGCGTCCTGATCGGGGGCGCTCCAACTCTCTTCTGGTTAATGGGCCCTCATCCCACTGCGCATATAAAAGCACGGGAGGACGCTAGAGCACGTCTCACGAGGTCGAACACCGCCACAAATCCTCCCCACAGAACCCTAACCCGATCTGAAACGGAGGGACACAGCCAGCGCCGGGAAGCCGCCGCCACGACGCCCTACGTCTCCGCCGTACCAGGATAAGGACGGTGGAGACCCGAAAACCGTCAACACCAGCGACCTCCGTCGCCGTTTCCCTAACACATTGCCGACGCACTCGAGGAGATCCTCGCAGTGGAGATGGTCGGAACCGACGCCACCAGCTGCTCCGCTCTGCTCCCTCACAACCCAGGTATCACTCTCTCTCTCTCTCCCTCCTAGATCTCGACATAGAACCCCTTTTGCAATGGTAGTACCTCTTTAGATGCATGACTAGGAAAGGAAGAACTTAACAATGGTATCATAGAGCCAGCCAAGATCGTGGTCTAGTAGAGGTAGAATAAAGAAGGAGTCGATCTTTGATCGGCAAAGAAGAAGAAACCCAAGCCCCACCGGACCCCAAAACCCTAACCTTAGGGTTAGGGTTATGAACCCAAGAGAAAAGAAACGCCGTGGGAACCTACCTGGGCTCCCTCGCCGTCGTTGACCGTCGCCGCTTGGTGGCACGGATAGATCGCGCCAGCGCCGACCGCCGTCAGGACGCCATCGCGTGGGGGCTCGTGGACGCCGTCACGAGGCTGCTCGATAGCAGCGCGCTAACCGACGGGTGAACGCGCGTGCCGGCAAAAAAGCCTAGCGACGCCGCCGTTTTCTCCGTCTTCTCCTCGGTCGGGAGGCCTTCTTTCACCATCGGGATCAGAGAGGAGAGAAGAGAGCGGAAAGAACAGAAATGGGGCTAGGTTGAGGAGCCAGCGCCGAGCGTTGGGTTTTTGATCGCGCAAAACGCGCGCCCAACCGTCAATCTACGCGGACGGCTAGGATGGAAGGGGGGGGGGGGGCTCGGCTGGGCCAGGCTATCAGTTTCACCCGCGTCCGTGGGCTGGGCCGAAAGTTTTGCGCTCGCGTGCGTGCGCCTGGGCGAGCCTATGGATTTGCGCGCCTGGCTGGGCGGCTGGGCCGGGCTAAAAGATTTGCGTGCGCGGCGTGCCTGCATAAAGGGCGTTTTGGGTCAATTTTTTAGGCCAAAATTACAGAGTTTTGTACAGTAGCTTTTTGAGTTAAGATTTTGACTGTTTTTTCTCAAATTTGAATGAAATTTGAGTAAAGTTTGATTATTTGCCACTGTTAAAATATAAACCAATAAGATTATTTTTCCAGAGGGTAAATATAGATCATTTTGCTACTGTTCATATATGTTTTATGATATGTTTGCGCTACAAGTTCCTAGAACTTGATGATTATTGTTAAAATTGATGTTTTCTAAAATTAAATTTCAAACCAACAGGAGAATTTAATTTTAGAAGCATTAACTTTTAGATTATATGTCATTGTAATTTTCTGACCAATGTTATTAATTGCAATATCATATTAATAATGGTTTATGTATTATGTCTATTTCTGCCTAATGGTGATGTAGGTTTTAATGCATGTCATGGTAGAATTTATATGTAATTCTTATTCTCATTTTTCATGATTAGTTTCAGGAGCCACCATGATGAATTTTCTATCCCAGATTCCAATCTTGAAAGGGAACAACTATGAGGATTGGAAGAGAACGGTTGACCTTGCTTTTGTTATGGGTGAGGTGGACTGGATAGTGACTACCCCATGTCCCACAAAGCCTCTTGAGCTTGTCAGGGACGTAGAGGAGACAGATGCTGATTGGGCAAAGAGACAGAGGGATGATGCTTCCGACAGAGCTCGAGTTCAATTTAAGCATAGAAAATGAGTCCTTGACACAAGAAGTGTTTGCCTCTTATCAAGAACATGATTGAGCCCGCCATCATAGGCTCAATCCCGAATGAAGAGACTATCGAGGGCTACCTCCAGAGGATTGAGAACCAGTTTACTAGTTCCTCCAAGACTTAAGCCACATAGATGATCAGATAGCTTGTGTCGGAGAAATACGCTGGAGATGGTATAAGAGAGCACATCCTAAAGATGAACATTTTGGTTGCAAAGTTAAAGACTATGAATCTGAAGATTGAGTATGACCTCCTGATTTATTTTATGTTGTTGTCCTTACCAAAGAGATTTGATAACTTTGTCTCTAACTATAACATAAATCCACAAAAGTGGACCTTTGAGCAGCTCATTCCTAATAGCGTCTAAGACGAGGACAGATTCAGAGACAAGAATGGTGGTTCTGTCCACTATATTAAAGACAACAAAGACAACTAGAACAAAGGCAAGCAACCAAAGCAAACTGTCTTTTGCTCTAAGCTCTAAGGCAAGCAGCAACATAGGTCTCAGCAGGCACTGGTTGTAATGGACAAGTACACATGCCTCCACTGCAAGTAGAAAGGACACTACAAGAAGAACTGTCCTGAGTGGCTGAAGCTGTTCATGGTAAGAAAAGATGAGAACATGATTACATTTGTAAATGAATCCTTATATATTAATTATTCTAGATCCACATGGTGGATTAATTTATGAGCGACTATTTATGTTGTAAATTGTTTATAGTGATTCTATATGACGAGAACCACGGGAAGAGACGAAGGTTCGATAAGAGTGGCTAATGAAGTAGAAGTCAAAGTTGAAGCTATAGGAGATCTTCACCTACACCTTAGAGGTGACTTTATTCATAGGCTTCATGATGTCTTTTATATACCGTTGTTACAAAGAAACTTAATAAGTGTATCGCGTTTGGATTTTAATGGATATGATTGTCATTTTGGTAATGACAAATATAAACTCTTGTTCAATAATTAATGCATTGATTTTGCGTCTTTACAAGACAAACTTTATTTGTTGTCACCTGGTGATAATGTGAATGCGATACATGATGTGAATGATAACGTGCATGATTCAAATGACCACGTGTCCTCATCGGCTAAAGCTAACAAGAAAAGAAAGAGAACTCCGAGCGTCTCATCGAAATTATGGCACTGTCGTTTAGGCCGTATTTTGAAAGAGAGAATTAAGAGACTTGTAAAAATAATGACATTCTTCCTTCATTGAAGTTTGTAGACTTAGAACAATGCATTGAATATATTAAAGGAAAATACGTAAAGAAGATTAAGAAAGACGCAAAAAGAAGTGCAGGAATATTAGAGATCATCCATACGAATATTTGTGATTCTTTTTCTGTCAAGAGTGTGGATGTTTATGACTCATTTATAACATTCGCAGATGATTACTCCCGCTACGGTTATATTTATCTAATCAAAGAAAGATCAGAGACATTGGATAAATTTAAGATATTTAAAGCAAAAGTAGAAAATCAACATGATTTAGATTAAAGTTTTAAGATCCGATCAGGGGGAGGGGGGTACTATGGTAGGCATACGTTTTATGGACAAGTCTCAAAACCTTTGCTAGGCTTCTACAAAAAAATGGCATAGTCGCTCAATATTTCACGTCGGGCGAGCCACAACAGAATAGAGTAGCAGAAAGGCGTAACAGTACCTTGATGGATATGGTGCATAACATGATGAGCTACTCTACAGTGCCAGAGAGTTTATGGATAGAGGTAAACCGCTATTCATATTCTCAACAGAGTTTAAAGTAAATTGGTGCCCAAAACACCATATGAATTATAGACTAGACGAGTGCCTTCGCTAGCACACCTCCGTGTGTGGGGAGTCCCACAGAGGCTAAGATATTTAATCCAAATCTTAGAAAATTGGATCCCAAGACAGTGAGTTGTCATTTTATTATTACCTAGAAAAGTCCAAAGATTACTATTTCTACTGCTTAGATAGATATACAAAGTTTATAGAAACAAGACATGCCATCTTTTTTTATGAACGACATGATAAAAGGGAGCATGGTAGCTCGAGAGATCGATCTTGAGGAGAAGCGGGTATATGTACCCGATTATATGAGTCAATAACCTTTCTTCTCACTACCTGTAGATGTTGCGTCTGTGATGCCTGATGTTGCGGTGCCAGTACCTGTTGTCACTCCATCTGTGGTACAAAAGGAACCCGCTCGTCAGGATCCAACAGACATTGATGTCACGGATGTGGGGGAGCAACCTCAAACAGATAATGTGCCAGAAGAGCAGGCTTCATAAGAGCCTCAATCAGATATTGTGCCAAATAAAGAGGCCCCTAGAAGGTCTCAAAGAGTTAGAAAGGCAGCAATACCAACTGACTATGAACTGTATAACACAGCAGAAGATCATATGGAGGATGACCCCACCTCATATAAAGAAGCCATGAAAAGTATCCACTCATCTAAATGGTTGGAAGTTATGAAAGATGAAATAAAATCGATGAGTCTCAATGAAATTTGGGACTTATAAGAAATTTCTAAAGAAGCTAAAACACTAGGCTGTAAATGGGTCTACAAGATTAAATGTTACTCTAGAGGGAATATAGAAAAGTTTAAAGCATGACTTGTGGCTAAAGGCTTTACGCAAAGAAAAGGAATTGATTATAATGAGATATTTTTTTCAGTCTCTTGTAAAGATTCTTTCAGGATTATAATAGCACTAGTGGCGCATTACCATTTAGAATTACATCAATATGGAAGAAAAAGAAAGTATGGGCTGTTGTTTAAAGAGATCCATTCATGGATTAAAGAAAGCTTCAAGACAGTGATACTTAAAGTTTGATGAAATAATAAAGAAATATAGATTTGAAGCAAATATTGAGAACAATTGCATCTTTGCAAAGTTCAAGAATAGAAAACATTTTTCTAGTTTTATATGTGGATGATATTCCACTAGCCAGTAGTGATATCAGTCTACTACAAGAAACAAAGAAATTCTTGTTCTCAAACTTTGAAATGAAAGATCTTGGTGAAGCATCGTACGTTTTGAGCATTGAAATTTACCGATATAGAAGAAAGTACGTATTAGGACTGTCTCAAAAGACGTATATAAAGAAGGTGTTGAAGAAATTCAACATGCACATATATAGTGTCACACCTGCTCCTATAGTCAAGGGCGAAAGATTTGGGGATTGGCAAAAACCCAAGAATAAGTATGAGCTCAATGAAATGAAAACGAAACCATATGCTTCGGCTGTGGGAAGCTTACAGTACGTGCAAGTATGTATACGCCCTGATTTGGTTTTTGTCACCGAGTTAGTTGGCAGATTTCAGAGTAATCCAGGCCCAGGGCACTGGAAGGTTAAAAAAAAAGGTCTTGTGATATTTGCAAGGAACGAAAGACCTCATGTTGGTATATAGAAGGTCAAATTCACTCCAAGTGGCGGGGTACTCTGACTCAGACTTTGCTACAGATAACACGAAATCGACATCGGGGTATGTGTTTACCCTAGCAGGAGGAGCTATTTCATGAAAAAGCTCTGAACTGACTATTATAGCAGGGTCTACCATGTATGGCGAGTTTATAGCATGTTATGACACCACGAGGCAGGTCAACTGGCTAAAGAAATTTATACCCGGATTAAGAGTGGTTGATAGTATTAAGAAACTACTAAAGTTATACTACGATAATGAACCAGTAGTAATGTATGCTCACAACAATCAGTCCAGTGGTGCCGCCAAGCATATAATATAAAGTACTATGTTGTGAAAGATAAAGTCCAGGATCACACTATAAGTCTTGAGCATATAAGGACTGAAAGAATGCTTGCGGATCCGCTCATGAAAGGCCTACCGTCCAACGTGTTCAAGGAGCACGTAGTCGGCATGGAGTTAAGAAAAGGATTATGATTCTAGATTTAAGGCCCAAAGAAAAGTATCTATTTCTGAACGAAGATGTGTATAGCAGTTGTTGAATCTATCGGCGATTAGCTATAACGATGAGACATGCTTGATGATGAGATGAAAAATGTAAAGTAATGAACTAATGATGAGATGAAATCTAGGGGGAGGATGTTAGTAGATCTCCACACTTGGGCCCAACGACCCAAAACGCCCAGATCTCGCGTCCTGATCGGGGGCGCCCCAACCCTCCTCTGGTTGGTGGCCCCTATCATACTGCGCATATAAAAGCCGGGGAGGACGCCGGGGCACATCTCACGAGGTTGAACGCCACCATAAATCTTCCCCACAGAACCCTAACCCGATCTGAAAAGGAGGGGTGCAGCCAGTGATGGGAAGCCGCCGCCACGATGCCCTACGTCCGCGCCATACCGGGACAAGGTCGGTGGAGACCCGAAGGCCATCGACACCAGCGACCTCTGGCGTCGCTTCCTCAACACATCGCCGACGCACTCGAGGAGATCCTCGCCGTGGAGATGGTCAGAATCGCCGCCGCCTCGAGCTCTGTATCGACCTCGGCCATGGACACCACGACGGCGCCGGCCTTCGCCGCTGCATCCGCTCTGCTCCCTCGCAACCCAGGTATCACTCACTCTCTCTCTCTCTCTCTCTATCTATCTATCTCTCTCTCTCCCTCCTTCTAGATCTCGACACAGAACCCCTTTTGCAATGGTAGGACCTCTCTAGATGCATGACTAGGAAAGGAAGAACTTAACAACTGCAAGCGTTGTAACATTTTGACCTGATGATGACTTTTGGAATCCAATTTCTCTAGGGCTGACGAACCTTTTTTACTCTTGCTACTGGTTAAACCACTACTCTTAATTCAATTCTTGCATATTCAAAAGTACACTTCAAATTCCATGCGCATATTATGAGATATGTTCTATTAATCAATTTTGCCTTACATGCGAATAGGTGTGCACTGTTAGCATCAAATCTGTCAAAATACACAACATAGGATGGCAAACATATCGTCGACTCCAAAGCACGTGCCCTCGTACTCCTTGACCAAACATGTTAACACCGATGCTCCTTTGTCCAAGTTGTGCTCTCCAGATCCCGAGGAGCAGAAGTCAGCTGCTGCAGAACTTCGTTTCCTAACAAAGAAGAGTGCAAGCAACATGATCCGTATTGCTGAGGTTGATACCATATTTACTCTCGCTGTGCCACTTGCAGACTCAAGAACATATAGATACTATACTTTTGAACCTCTCCATACATGTGGATAACAAGGCACGCATCATATCCTATGGTATTGTACCAGGCATAGTTCACATCCTGATGAATGGTAGCATGAAGGCATATGAAAATGTTACAGCTGCACTTTATAGCCTCTCAATCATCGATGTACACAAAGTAACAACTTGGAGAACAGGGGCTATCCCTGCCCTTGTAGCTTTGTTAAACGAGGGCAACCAGCAGGGGAAGAAGGATGTAGCAATTGCTCCATTCCACTTGTGCCTTGCCCGTCATGGGTCATGCATATGAGCTGGCGTTTTGCCCGTCATCATGGGCTGGTGACCTGCCCTACGGGGTATCTCATCGGGGTTGAGGCCATGACAATACTTAAATACCGTCCAGCCACCCTGAAGGGAAGTCAGTAACACTGGTCCAATATAGACGGTTGTTATCAGATGAAAACAATAGAAAATTAGGAAAGAGAAGAAAGTTACCTGCCGCAGTAGCGCTTGGTTATTGCCAAGCCAAAAGTTACGTAAAGATAAGGTCGACGCCTCCGAACACGTTTTATGGACCCTTCGCTGCCTGAGCCTCACTCCTTCAGATGAGAATAAGATTAAAA
This sequence comes from Eleusine indica, assembly GCA_030378355.1. Taxonomy (NCBI): domain Eukaryota; kingdom Viridiplantae; phylum Streptophyta; class Magnoliopsida; order Poales; family Poaceae; genus Eleusine; species Eleusine indica. Next base: position 58,606,179 of record CM059494.1, read on the forward strand.
TAGTAATATGAGTGGGGCCATTAAAATCTGGGACAGAGTGTTATAGTTACCTTGTTTTATGTTGGTCTTTCTCCTTGTCTGCAACTCTGCATACGAAGTGCAGCTAACAACCAGTGTGGAGGCCTTATTCGTGTGTTTGTGGAGATGATCGACAGAGAGGGTAGTGCAGAGAGTGTTGCTGCTGTATAAGTGATGTGGCATCTTTGTAATGGTGAAGACGAGCAGAAACATTTGGCTGGCGCGCATGAGTGTGGAATTATGGACCCGTTGAGGAAGCTTGCTCTGAACGGCTCAGAAAGAGGGAAGAGGAAGGCTGCGCAACTTCTCGAGCGGATTGTGAGATTCTTGGATCAGCAGCAAGAAGAGGAACGGGAAGGGAAGCTGCTTGCATCGGGTGGAAATTCTTCCTTCGGCGACTGTGATATGTCATCGTTACAATACCACTAGGAGAGGAGTGGATTCTCTAAGCGGACCGTGATTCTTGCTGACCGAGTGACAAGTGCTACAGTAGAGAAGCATGGAAGAAGACTGAGAAAGAAATTAAAATTATGACAGCGGAGGAAACAACGCAACCCTTATGCAATGGGAGGTGGAGCATCTTCATCTTTCAGGGATACATGACGAATTCTCTAAAATATCACATGTAAATAATTTGAGTAGTATCACAAATAAAAAAGAATTTGAGTCAGAATTTAAGTTTAGTTTGGTAAACTTTGTTCAATTGATGCTACTAAATCATTCCGAATTTGTTGGTATGTAGGGTCAAACGTGGGTTGTTTGTAAACCCAAAAGTACAAAAAAAAAAACAAACAAAAAGAAACTAGCTTTTTTTTTAGACAAAAAAAAGAAACTAGCTATGATGGGCTGTCACGGGCCGTGCGGGAGTCACTCGCACCACACGGGAGGCCCAGTTAGGCCCACGCCACCGCCGTCCACACAGCTCTCGTGTCTCGTCCATCCAACACGTACGCCCGCCGCCGCATTCCCCCTCCTATCATTTTCCAGTCTATGCTAGGGTTTCTCCCTCCCATCTCCGCTTCACCGCCGCAACAGCCACCTCCCCTCGCAGGCACGTTCGCTCCTCGTCGCCGCCCGCCCTCGCCGACCCCTGCTCCGGTGTGGAGCGGGGAGCCGCCCCGGCTCTAACGGTTTCTTGCGGTAAGGGAACCCTAACCTTGCTCGCTTGGATGACGATGTTTGCTTTCTTTTTGTTTCCGGAAGGATCTTGAGCTCTCAAATCCAAATCTGACTTCCTATTGCGTGGTTTCTAGTAGCAACTCTGGGAAAATAGTTTCTAGTTAAGCTGATTCAAAATATTCTGCAGGGGCTGAAAATTTCAGCTGTGTTACTGGCTTGCTGCTTTTTTATTTGTCCTGTTCCGTTTGAGGCACTTCAGAATTCTAGCCCTTTTTACTTGCTAGGGCTAGATTGATGCTTCGTGTAGCCGTCGACTCGGTTTTTAGATTAGGTCCGATGGAACTAAGGGTTACTCATCCATTCGGTGGGCAAGCTCACTAGTTGTATTTAGCTTAGATCAACACACTAGTTTTTTACGTTTCTTAGATATTCGACCTAAGATCTGTCATACAGAAAGGATCTTTAATTCACGAAGGATATTTGGTTCAGAATATATTAATCTATGCAATTAGTTAATAATGAGATTAGACTAGTAGCTGTTAATCTATGCAAGATCAGACTACTAGCTGCTTTATGGATGTGCAAAATCTAAATTTTGTTTTGCTGCTTGGAAAATAAAGTTGCTCACATGCTGCAAGAATGTTACATAGTCCATTTCATCTGGGGAAATAGGCATTCTTCTTTTATTCCGGAGCCTGGACATAGATAATTCAAGTTTATTGTATTATATATTTGTAAATGAAAAGCACCGCATTTGTAGTTGTAACTTATAGTGCTAGCTTTGCATGATGTCCTTAAAATGAGTTTTGACATGTTTCTTTGCTTAGCCACTTATCTGGGATATATGCATATTGATGTAAGATATATATGTATATTTACAGATACCAGATCTCTGAAGAGATGTTACTTCATTTGTTATATTTATTGAGCTGGCTGTAATTATTTTATATGTGCCCCATGGTTAGTCAGTGTCATACCTAGATGATAATTCTTTTTGCAACTAGCACAGAACATAACTTAAGTTCAATACACTATGTTTGGCAACATATTCTTTTTGTTTCGATCACAATCTTGTATAATACTGATAGATGGCAGATTGAGTTGGAATGATGTTTTTTGTAATATTGTAGTGCAGGTAGAGTGGTGAGTTTCTTGCCACTGTCTCTGTAACACACTATATGGCTGTCACATGTTCATGTTTGGGAACATAGTTCTGTTACATTTTGAGTTTTTTCAAACGTTTAAAATAAAACAACAATATTAGCGTTCACATTATAGTGTACTTTGATTGTTAGGTTTTGTTCACTCTAAGCATTCCATATAATGCATAGCCCCGTATGCCTTAAGTTCTTTTTTTTTAGTTTCTGTAGATATTTTGATGAGTTTACAGCCTTCATTCTTATTTGGGTGTTTGTGGGTCACACTATGTAGAAGTTTGAGCTTTTAGTATTGTGCATACACTATCGTTTAGACTTAATTCATGTATGTTTGATCCCAATTACAGTTTGCTGTTTTCTCTTAACTGCATGGTGTCCAGTGGAACTGTTTTCTTGTTTTCTTTCGTTTTTTAATTCCTTTTAATTTCCAGGTACTGCTAACTTGAAAATGGCAGATGAGGAACCTCCAACCTCGAGGAAGAGGGTTGCAGGTACCCAAATCAACAAAGATAATCCTGAGCCTGATGATGACGGACCAGAGCCAGAGATGGGATCTTTTAAGAAAGCTAGTGAGGAGGTGATGGCAACCAGAAGAATTGTAAAGGTTCGGCGCCAGCAGCAGTCAGCGGCACCTTCTTCGAATCCTTTTGCTGCAATCAGGTTTACTCCCAGTGATTCTGGTGTTCAAACAAGTGCCCCTGTTCTGGAACCTAAACCTTCAGATGTCAAAGCTGATGAAGGCAGCAATGGTAGTGATAAAGAGGTTTTGTCTGTACCCTCTAAAAATGCTGGTTCTGATGTACCTGGGGTTCAGAAGGATGAATCAGCTGCAAAAATCGACTCTGATGTTGTTAAAACACCATCGCAACCTGTTGAAACCAGTGAAAAGGCAGAAGACACAGTGGATGGATCTGGTGAAGACAAATCAGTTGTTGAAGAACCCAAGGAAGGTAACTGCGTGTCATCTGAAGTTGAGGACAAAACAAAAGAGGGGGATACTGAAGAAAAGAAAGAGGCAGAGGAAGCTGAAAATGAAGATAAAGTCAGCAACAATGATACTGAGAAGAAAGATGGAATGGAATCAGAGATCAGGGATGGGATGTCTGATGAGCAGAAGAATGCTGATAAAGGGCAGTCATCAGCAACACCCCTCTTCTCTTTTACGAACCTGTCAAGTGGTCAAAATGCATTCACAGGTCTGGCTGGAACTGGATTTTCAAGTTCATCATTCTCATTTGGCTCAGCGCCAAAGGATGGCTCAAGTGGTGGACCTTTATTTGGCCTAAAGACCGATGGTTCTTCATTCCCTTCTTTCAACCTTGGTGCTACCAACAATGGTAGTTTGTCCCCGGCACTTGCTACTACTGCAGAAGCACCTAAGAAATTTCCTATGCCAGAGGGCCCTGTTGAAACTGGCGAAGAAAATGAGAAGGCGGTATTTACTGCTGATTCTGCATTGTATGAATACTTGGATGGGGGTTGGAAGGAAAGAGGAAAAGGTGAATTGAAGCTAAATGTCCCTGTATCTGGTGGTGAGAGGGCTCGGCTTGTCATGAGGGCCAAGGGCAATTATCGGCTGGTTTTGAATGCAAGCCTTTACGATGACATGTCGCTAAAGGACATGGATAAGAAGGGCGTGACATTTGCCTGCCTTAACAGTGTCAGTGAATCACAGAGTGGCCTTGCTACATTTGCCCTGAAGTTCAAGGACACTGCCACTAGGGAGGAGTTCAAAGTTGCTGTTGAGACACACAAGACGAGGAAGGCACCTGACGTACTCAAGACGCCTGAGAATTCCCCGAAGGCAGCTGATGTCTGAAACCCCTCAGGTTACACACCTGATGCTGTTGGTGTGTCCAGGAAAGAGCTATCCGCAGCAGCTGAGAGATACTACATTTGTTGTTCCAGAGTTTTAAGTAAAATGTCGAGTCATGCCATGATGTGAGTCACGATTGCATACGGTTCCTAAATCCTGATGCTGTTTTGGAACAGTGGGTAGCCTGTTTTGAACTTGCATTATAAAGTAATCTTAGTAACTGGGATGACTCTTGGTGTATTGCTTTTTTACTTTGTTCCTTACTGGTCTATGTCATGCTAAGCGTGGGTGTTCTGTAGTTGTGCTTTTTGGTAAAGTGATCTCTCGCTAGTGTTTGCACATGCGTTGCCTGTTTGTTGCTAACCATGTGTTACGGTACAAGGGGCGCCTTTGTCAGTTGGTTGCCGATTCGTCTCTTCGAGGAGCATTTGCTTTGTGTATAGTAGTAGGTAAGTGCAGAACAGTGAACAGCCGAGCCCCGTGCCCTGGCACTAGGGATGTAGGTGGTCTAGCCGATGGGTAGTAGTGGGTCACACTAGATTGATAAGGTGAAATTGAATCTTTAGTTCATTTGAGAGAAATTTGGACCGATCTATTGACCCAAAAAAACAATAAACTTGCATCCCTGCTTGATTGTAGTATATGGTTCGAATGTTGAGTCTGGATATTTTCCTTGGCCCTTTTTCTCCTGAAATATTGTGTAGAAATATAGTAATTCTTATAATGTTGATACTATTTCCCAAAATACAAATTTACATCTCGTATTAGTTTTTTGTGACCCACCATTCGAGTAATTCGAGCTAATCCGAATTTCGCAAAGCATGGATGACTGAGGATCCCTAATAGTGAAACAATGGACTATTGGATTTACTTGACGACTCGGTAATCATAACAGCGAAATTAAAGGTTTACGACCAGCCGTCCATCTGAACATAGAAACTGAAACGAACATGCTGCAGGTTTTTCGCCGTGTCCAGAAACAGTCCTCTACTGTCCTAGCAAGCTTACAAGCTGAGCAAACAAAAACTGAACAAAAACAAGGCTTACCGGCGATGACGGGGACGTGCTATTACGACAGTTTATTTCCGGCTGCGATGCTTCGCCTCGTCACGAGTACGCGCGCTCAAAACGCATGCACCCATCCTTTTCCCGTTTCGAAAATCGATAGCGACGGCGATTGCGACTAGGAGTTGGACGGATCAGTGAAAGATGCCCGTAACACGGCGCACGAGTAAAACGCACGAAATAATTGAGATTTTCATGTACGTCGCACCAAATGGCCAGTCGACATCCTTGAGGAAAAAATTATGTTTGACAGATTACAAAATTGCGTCTGATATTACCACGCGGTTGCTAGGCGTCAAATAAAACTAATTTTGGGTTGAAGAAAAGAAATTAGTTAAATAAGTGCTGCACAAGGCCACAAGGGCCACGAGGGGCACATACGCCATTGCACACGGGTGTTTAGGCTGGAAAAAGAAAGAAAAAAGGGAGGCGGGAGGATGACGATGTTTTATGGCTATAATAGAGCTGCATGGGATGTTTCGTAGATGCACCTATCTCCAATGGGAGATGCATCCGGTGACCCAAAATCAAAAATAGGTCTAAAACGGTGAAATCTGTTCTCCAACGGAAGACCCATCCACGAGACTTATTCTGCGTTGCGTGTCGCTCGCGATCCACATTTGGAGCACCTCCCCCCGCGACCCAAACGTCTCCGCCCAGCTCCTTCACTCCCAGTTCCTCCCCGGTGAGTTCCTCCACGCCGAGCTCCTCCACGTCCAGCTCCTCTTCGGTGAGCTCCTCCACGCCGAGCTCCTCTCCGGTGAGCTCCTCCACGCCCAACTCCTCTCCGGCGATCTCCTCCACGCCCAGCTCTACCCCGACGAGCTCATCCCCGGTGAGCTCCTCCATCCCCAGCTCCTCCCCGGCGAGCTCCTCTACGCGGGAGGCGGGAGGAGGCGACGGCTGCGGCGGGAGGGGGAGAAGGGGGGAGGAGGCAGCCGCGACGGGAGGAGGGAGGAGGAGGGAGGAGGTGGCCGCGACGGGAGGAGGAAGGAGGCGGCCGCGACGGCGACGGGAGGAGGAAGGAGGAAGGACGCGGCGGGAGGAGGAGGAGTCGCATTTTAGATCTTTCATTGGAGACCGATGTTTTTGGGTGGCGTTGTTTCAATAATGTAGCACCCCAATTTGGGTTTTAGGCCTCCTCTATCGTTGGAGATAGCCTTATGGATGCACTTCTTATGGACCCATTCATCACTAAGAATCCGGAGAACGACAAGTTTGAGTTGAACCACAGCCTGCTCCCGAAGACTAAGTATAAAGAGGTGGAGAGGAAATTCATGCACTTCCTGGGTCCAATAACTCCAAAGGAATGGGAACTACATGAAACCATGCTCTGGGGCACCCACCAAAACAGAGTTGTGAAGCTAAGGTACTCCGACATGGAACAACCACTAGGGGAGAAGCTAGAGGACATGACAAGGAAGCGTCGAGCACCCAATGCCCAGGCATAAGGTGATGACGATGACGATGAAGAAGAGGAAGAAGAGACGAAGGAAGACGCAACTCCGTGTTGACAATACTTAAATGCTAAATCCGAACGTTAAATCCTTGCATAAATAATATAAAAAAAATAACAAAACATAGTGATAGAAGTTTGTTACTAACAATTTCTACTAGCGTTGGTGATTATTTATATGTGTTTGATTTATTCACAGGGTAAAGAGAAAACATAAGTAATTGGAGGAGGAAACACAGTTTCGACCAATCAGAGGACAACACACGAATTCATGGACCCATTATAGGGACTAAACCGACTCAAATACCGACCTCACCCTCCAAATGACTAAAGAACCCACCTATTAGTGTGCTTGAAAAAAGGCGGTGCAAAAGGTTGATATTTTTATTCGGCCAAACATCCCTATTTGCCCAAACAGGAAGTGGGCCCCCTTGCCACTCGCTTCCATATACCACCCGTTACAACCTTTCTAAGGTCGGCAAGCGGATACAGGTGTAGTTTCGTGCAAGGACTATGGAATCTACTCGCCTTGTATCTTTCGTATTTGGCCTCGACATGGCTACAACCTTGTTGATCCTCTCCTAATTAATGCCACCATTCACCTCCTCCTATGTTGTCACCTGATCATGGTCACCACCCGACCCTGTCTCCAACTCTGAATCCATGCCAAAATCTCCATCTCACCTCATCGAGGAGAAGATGCCGCTTGACCGATGTTCAAGCCTCAACCATGAATGACGATGAACCTAGTGCAGCTATGGTTGAGGCCTTGGCCTCCGACCTTGAGTACTTTGTGTTGCATGTGGGTCAACTTAGATGTTTGTATACTCAAAACCACCACAAGAGATTCCTCGCTCGCCAGATCGAACTATGTTGGCACCGTCCAGGTCAGAGCTTGCCATCTTGCTTTCAATTGATCTCGCTCTCTGCAACCGCATAAATTGCATCACCTCAAGCTCCTTGTGTTGCACCATAGGTCACACCCACATCATCAATAACAATTCTTGCCACATCAAAGTTCAAATCTACCTTTCATGAAGTTTTCATCAAGGATGATGATATGCATGGCTCTGCTTTTGCATTGACGATGATGACACGATGATGTATGTGGCTCTCCAGCCAACCATGGAACTTGTTTGTTAGAACACCCTTGTTGAACCAACTTGATGAGAACCGTGTTGTATGCAACCTACTAAACACAAGCATCAACAACATTTTGTCCTTGTACGACAACCAAATCTCAGCCAACTGACCCTAAGCTTAGTAAAACCTATGTCTACTCGGAAGAATGAACCGCATATGATGTCATGCATGTACAAGACTAGGCTCAGAATGACCTGGTTCCAAATCCTAGCGAGGCCAAGGGGGATGCAACCTACCAATCAGAACCTCTATTGTGGGATGAGGGTAGATGATGTCTAATATATGACCTTGACATCAATGCTCTATTTTTTATAGCTTAGGAGAAGAGTTCCAACCACAATATCCAATTATCTCCGATCAACAAAACTTCAAATCCATTCTGAGAAGTTTGAAGGTGTTTTTTTAAAAAAATAAAGTCAAATTCAGATCATTTGTACTTGACTTCAAGAGTTTCAACTCTATCTTAGAATTTTAACTTGGAATAGAAAGAAATCAACTTGATTCTAAAGAGTTTCAAATCAAATACAGAAAATTACATGTTGGATTTGGTCACCTCATTTGGCTCCAACAGACTTGGTTGGCACTCTACCTCCTTCAGGAGTACCGGGTGATACCCTCCAATTCTAGCTCGACTGCATCATGGTGTTGACTCGAGAGGTGATGAAAGTGGGGGCAAGCAGCGGTGGTGGCACAAGATGAATCTTAGATGAGGAGAGTTGTGGCGATATGAGAGCCGACGTGTTCACAGTGGTGCAGGAGCCGATGGCTGTAAGGAATCCAACATAATGGCAATGGTGCGAGAGGTAGAGCTTATAATATTAGGAATCCTGGATCAAGTAGAGGGGAGAAGATTGGGAGAGTTTTGGCTCAAAACACACACTGAGGAAGGATTTCACAAGGGGTAAGTGGCTATGAGGGAGGGTGAGTGCCGGGGGGGGGGGGGGGGGGTGAGGGGTGAGGAGGAGTAGGGAGGATGGGAGTATATATAACCTAAAGGAAAGTGAGGACGTTAAGTCCCTCCTCTAAAAAATAGATTGACATAGAATAATAAAATACTAATTCATTTCTTTCTATTTATCTTTATCAAGAAATTCTTTCTTGCTAATCAAATTTCCTAAAATACATTCATGATGCTTGAAGTAATACCAATTCCTATTTGGTATTATGTACCACTGTGCATGTTTTGAGGTTATTTATCTTACATAAGACAAGGTTAAATTATACTTAAAACATGTGGAAAATATATATTTAAATTGATTAACAAAAATAAATTATAATTTTTTAAGAAGATACTACTAATCCAAAGTAATAAATGCGTTAGGTGGCAGTTTGTAGACGATGAGTCAGAAATTGCTCGTTGTCCAACACTCCAACATAGCTTTTAGTGTCACCTACAAATACAAGTCACATATTTGTCTATGCCTAAAATCCAAATTCATTTATGTTTCTTACCAAATTTTTGGCATGTCCTACATGAAACTACACCAAATGCCAAACCTTATCTAAAACTACGAAACAACCACGACACCATCTAACTTAATACCATGGCATCATACTCCTCTTTTAATCTTGTTGTAAAATTTTCATCTTTACAGAAAAGCCTCCATGCCTTCATATAGGTGTAAAAAGGCCTATGCATAGGTTACTAAATCCTAAAATAACCAAGAAATCTCAATCAAAGCAGCAATCCTTCTCTTCGGTTAATGAAAGCTTGATAAACATTTGCAACCGCTTTTGACCCTTCATCAGGTTCAATAAAAATATGGAACTATCACTCCTTAATAAATAATTAAAAGAATCAAGTAAGAATTTCTTAAAAGAGATAACAATAAACTGACTCTAAGAATTACACATTAAAAAAGGTTGAAATGGAAACTCTAACTAATACTTCCACAAAACAACTATTTTTTCTAATTACATCCTATATGATAAAGTTACGCCTATTTTTCTAATTCTAATTATAATTTTTTTAATTATATATAAGTTAGACAATTGACATAGTACCACATAGGAATACACCTCTATGAAAAGAAAGGAAGGCAAGAGAGCATATATATTTATAGAAAAACTAAACTTATCGGGATAAGACCGTCTCAACGGCATTGATTTAAGAAGAAGAACCTTCTCACGCAAGTATAGAAAACTCCAATTGACTTTAGATGTGGTCTTATACATGCTTTGGCTTAGTAAAGAGATGAATTTTTTTTTATAACCTAGTCCAAAAAATTCGCTCTCACGGGAGATCAAATCTGAGATCTAGAAGATGCTACTGAGGCACCTTACCATTGAGGTAAAGGCCTATTCGCAGGACAGAGATACAAAGATACACACATTAGAATCGAGCCATTGTGTCATGCTAATTTATTTGTCATCTCAGACAAGACATGTGTAAGGTTATGAAGGTCAATTTCAACTTAAATCCCGGTCTATGCCATTAATTAAAATTAAAATACCAGTTAAAGGTATAAAATAGTTTAATTTAACAAATAATGGGAATAATATAAACCAAACAATATTTCAGAGGTTATCTGGACTAGAGAATAAATGGACTTTATCCTTTAAATTATGATTTTGGAAGCAATATATACACGACGAGTTGTCCATGATATACATTGACATTGTTTTCTTGCCATGGAATAACTACTTTTTTCACAAAGCCTCGGTGCCTTCTTTTGAGTTCAAAAAGGCATACACAAAGGTGATTAAACCCTACATAATCGCGCAAACAGCACTCTACATGGCGCTCAAACAAAGCCAAACCACCTCCAAGAAACAACCACCGCAGTGGATGCGTGACGAAAGATGGCGGGCCCCATCCACCCGTCGCAATCAGCCCGGGGCCCTATAAATACGGCCCCACCACTGCCCCTGGTTCCTCCCCTCTGATGCCACTGCTAATGATAATCCCTCATTCCCACTCCCCCTCCCATCCCCCCTTCTAATCGGGAGCCCCTAATAACTCGCGCTTAAACCCAGGGCCTCTCGCCCGCCAGCAATGGACTCCGCCTCCGGGTACAAGCTGCAGCTCGCATTCGCCGCTCTCGTGGGCGCCGCCGCCGCCGCGGCGGCGGGCTACTACCTGCACTGCCGCACCGTCGCTCAGTTCGGCGACAACCTCGCCCGCTCCGCAAGCAGCAGCCGCCGCCGCCGGACCCGTGCTCCCGCTCCCGCCGGCGCCCCGCCGCGCCGTGCCGGCGCGGGCTCCGCCTCGCTACCGGACCTCTCTGCGTTTTACGACGGTGGTCGCGTGGGCCCCGCCGGTGGGTACCTCGTGGCGGAGGAGGAGGAGGATGACGCGGAGGGGGTGGTGGGGCCGCACGCAAGCTCTGCGCTGGACGCCGACACCTTACTTCAGATTCCTCAGGGGTTGCCCAGGCTGCACCTGGGCCCTGACGGTATGTTTATCCTTCCATTTAGGTACACGTGTGGGTATGCACGGCTGTCTGGCCGTCTGGGTGCGGATCACTGGACTGGAATGGATAGGATTGCGGCTTGTTGATAGGTGAGCAGCTAGGTCGTGAAATGGCGTCTGATCGGGCAGGGTGGTGTGTTGGTTTCGTACGAGCATGACCATGCCGTCGAGCTTAACAAGTACCCCTGCGACACTTGCCGTGAGCACTTAATGATGCAAAACTGTATTTGTAGTAGCTCAAAGTAAGTAATAATAGTGTCAGTATAAGATATGACAGGAACTTATACATAGTACACTCCTGGGTGAAGCATGCACATGTTGGATTTAAGATATATCCCTTAATGCACCATTAATTTATGCATGAAGCAATCGTTGCAAGTTCTCGATTTCAGAAATTCTGTATTGTCATGGCATGCATAAATAGGTTAGCATGTAAAGGTCATAAATTCTAATGTCGTGACCCAGGATTTCTTATGATAATATAAAGATTTTGTAAGTTGAAAAATGGCTGTCGTTTTGATTGACAAGAAGCCCCAGAACCAATTGCCAACAACATCCTATGCTGTTTTTTAATCCGCAAATCGTTGCAATGCTGTTGTGGGAACTTAACATGAACTATAATGAGTGAAAATATGAAATGCAGAAAGAGGTATCTTAGTTAAAAAAAGGATTATGCTTGGAAGTCATACACTTTTAACAACATTTCATTCTTTATTGATGTTTCAGTAGATTTGTTAATTAGTCTAACCAGTTGCATGATGATCCCTTGCAGTTTGTTCTAGAATTAATTATGTGAATCTACTTTATAAAGGAAAACTTTTAACTCCTTGCAAATAAAGTTTTATAAGTTTCCTATTCTATATCTACTACACAAATGCCATTCAGTGCTAACAAGTAGTGTAATTAGCACAATATATATCTACAAGGGTATAACTTTCTTGGCACATTTCATCCTTTTTTGGAATATGCAAGGCAGTAAATTTACTTCTCTTTTGTGCAATGCCCCTGGATAACAACATATGATTTTGCAGGCAGTAGAAAAATGGCACGCTCTGGTTCAAACAGACGGGTTAGACCAAAGTCACCCAAGTCACCTGTCGCTAGTACAAGTGCTTTTGAGAGTGCAGATGGATCAGATGATGATGGTGCTACACAGAATGATGGTAAACTTGAGAATGGTTACATGAACACAAATGGAAACATAGTAAGTTCCTGTCATCCACTTGGGTATGCATTACTATATTTTTGGCACCATTGTTAATCTTCTACTTTGATTCTCAGCCTTATATGGTTTATGTTGAAGTAGACCCTGGCATGAATCATACATGACACAACAACATGCTGAACATTTCTTTTAAAAGATGGAAATGATGGCATGATATAAATTGAATTTAGGCTAACTTTTTTTTTGACGCGAAAATTTAGCCTAACTTCTTCAGGGAATTGTTGAACATTAAGTCTTCAGTTTTCATCTGTTCTTGTTTCTAGGATTTCGTATTTGTTCCTATAAATTTACCTTGAATAAACACAGTATTTATCAAGTGGTCATATACAGGATCTATTTTTGTTTAAAAAGGTAAACGGTTATTACTTGGATTCAACCAGTAACATATTAATAGGATGCACTAAAAGTCTAGAACTATTATTATGGTCCTTTGGTCTGAATCATAGATACAAAGAATATGGAATAGGTATGCGCAAATAGAGGGGTTTGATACAAGTTGGTAGGGAAGTTATCTATCTCCAAGTCAACAAATAAGGATACCAAAGAACTATGGGGACCTATGGCTAGTGATATCCTGTGAATTGATTAGTCTTTGCATTGATATGTAAGGGCGATAAACTTCTTTATGCGGCTCAATCCTAGGTTGAAACTATAGATCTCCTGAATATGGCTGCATGTGTAACCTCCCTCCTAGGAAAGCTACTGATGCCAAAGAATGGTGTAGTTTCTTTGTTGTGGATTCACACTTACAGGCGTTGGGATGGTTTTGCATAAGCACACATGAAATGAGGCCTTCGTTATCGCAACTGTTGCATGCGATGCAAAGATTGATTAGCAAGTGCGTTGTATCATGTTTTAGCTTAAATGACCTTCATGAAGGGTAGGGTGTCAGTCAATATCTACTTATCTTGGTCCTCAACAGCAACCTTCTTCTCGGTAGCAAGTTGATTGCTTCATACCTTGGTAAACGAGCTCAGTGGAAACTCAATACAAGCTTTTGAAAGATTTCATCCTAACCCGGAATAAGTATGTTTTCTGAAAATAATCTTTATCTCGTGCAAAGATGTCCATGAATAATGCCTCTGCATACAACAACAACTAAGCCTTTAATCCCAAGCAAGTTGGGGTAGGCTAGAGATGAAACCCTGCATGTTTGATATTATTCAAAGGCACCACATAATAATGGCCATTCATCAAAATGAGAGGGTTGCTCTTATCAATCATGAATTAATTGTATTTGAAGCACTTAGTCTTCACTTTCATATTGTATAGGAATTGGTCCTGAAACCCTTTCATTTTTTCCTGCTAATTAATTAATACATTTTGATCAGGAGGGAGAACACAAAGGAAGTGCAGTTGTGGAAAATGGGTGTTCAACGCCGTTAGCTGCAGCAAAGATGATACGTTCTCACAGTATATCAAATGATCTTCATGCTGTTCAACCTGATCCAGTTGCCGCAGATATTCTTCGGAAAGAACCTCAGCAAGAATCATTTATCAAGCTGTTTACTGCTCCAAAGGGTATGGGATTCAGCATAAATAAAAGTACTCAATGCTATTTATAGTGTGAAACAGTAGCCTTTCTTTTCAATCTTTGACACTAAATGGCGATGCTAATAATTTAGTTGTTTCCTATGCACTGGTTACATCTATAAACTTCATCCGTGCTACTTCTATTCCTTGATCACTATTTTCTGACAGAGTATATAAATGCGCATTTAGTGTTCATAATTATGAACAATTCTCAATTTCGTCCAATAAATATTAGTTAAAAGTCATGTCAGAAATTAAGAACTGTGGTAAAAAGTATCACAACTTCCACTAACTTTGAGTTGTGTGCCAACAAAATTCTTATTCCTCTTGTTGATCAAAGTGATGCTTTTGTCATGGAATGTGCAGAAATTAACTCATATGCATTGATTTTCTTTGTTGCAAGTGAATGCTTCTAATCAGGCTGTCACCCTGTTGGCTTCATCTGAAGAAAATCAGAGCACTGAGTTTTTTTTTTGCTGTACCACATGGATTTTTGTTAATGATGGTATTTTCTATTTATTTCAGCAATTCCATCTCCTGATGAAATTGAGGTCTTCAAAATTCTTCAGAGGTGCCTTGAGCTAAGAGAATGTTATCTTTTTAGAGAAGAGGTTGCTCCATGGGAGAGGGAGGTCATAAATGATCCCAGTACTCCAAAACCTAACCCCAACCCATTCACTTATGTGCCTGAACCAAAGTCGGAGGTAACTTAGTTTTGCTTTAGCTGTGTTTTAATACCTTCTATTTTTGGTCCTCCAGATCTCAACTATTAATTCTGCTTTCAGCATGTTTTCCGGATGGTTGATGGTGTGGTACATGTGTATGCGGATAAAGATTGTAAGGATTCCACCTAGTGTATTCTACTTGCTTAACCAGACGATTCCAGTTTTCCTAGGACTCATCTATTTCTCCCCTTTTCCTACAGATGCGGAGAGAGTTTATCCTGTGGCTGATGCCACAACCTTCTTCACCGATTTGCATTATATGCTCCTGGTGATTGCTGCTGGAAACACAAGAACTGTCTGTCACAACCGCTTGCTATTTCTTGAGCATGTAATCATATTATCGAACCCCTTACTTCTTTCATTAGTTCGTCAAAGTATTTGCATTCCCTCGTGCAGTTTTTTTAGTAGTGATGTGTTTCTTATTTCCTGTCAGATTTTCAAGTTTCATCTGATGTTAAATTCGGATAGGGAGTTTCTTGCCCAGAAGACTGCTCCACATCGTGATTTTTACAATGTCAGGAAGGTTGACACTCATGTTCACCACTCAGCATGCATGAATCAGAAACATTTGCTGCGGTTTATAAAATCCAAACTAAGAAAAGAACCTGATGAGGTATGTTCTGTAACCAATCGATGGATGACTCCTAGATTATGTATCGAAACGTTACGTGGTCGCTCCTGATGAAGTGTATTCATTATTATGTATGATGCCTTCTAGGTTGTCATTTTCAGAGACGGTACTTATATGACTCTAAAGGAGGTTTTTGAGAGCTTGGACTTAACTGGGTACGTCAAGAGATTATTCTATGCTTGTATGGTTCTGGCACTGTTGGTTAATATTTTTTCTTATTTTTTTCAGGTATGACTTGAATGTTGATTTGCTAGATGTCCATGCAGACAAAAGTACATTTCACCGTTTTGACAAATTTAACCTTAAATACAATCCATGTGGCCAAAGTAGGCTCAGAGAGATTTTCCTTAAACAGGACAATCTCATTCAAGGTATTGCTTGTTCTAAAGCCCTATTTTCCCACAAAGACTTACTAGTATTCTGTTACCGTGGCTTTTATGTAATTTCCATTTTTCATTATAAAAATGCCATGCTATCAGCTCTGTGTTACTATTATTGTTTCCCCTCAACCTTTTCTCCTTTGAGAATCTAGATATATGTCCATATAAATTCAAGACCAGTTTTGCATTATATGGGTTAGGTCCTGAAAAATATAGATTGCCAAATAGGATGTTAGAATGGCAGGCAGCAAATTTAGCATAATTACTAGTTTACTACTTACTGAAGAAGCTTAAATATATTTTTACATAAATACATACTATTCTATGTGAACTACAGCAGTTCTCACGGTCACTATAACCCTGCAATGTACGCTTTGTTTCAAGAATTAATTTTGTCGGTGTTAGCTTTCCTTAGTGATGCACTAACTATACATGATTATATGGTCATGTATTTCCTATGAGACAGTGATTAGGCTGATGACAGCCTCCTTGTCTGATGTGAGGCTGATTTGTTCATCTTTAATACCTTGCAGGTTAGCTTCTAATATGATCCCAATAAAATCTCATAAACCAGCTTATGAGAGCTTATAAGCCTGTAAACCATGACTATATCTTCAGATCCTCTTTGAAAAATGAGAATCTGGATAAAAAAAATGTTCAATCTGAAAGATAAAGTTGTTTTGTAGTGTTTGTTTTGTCTTACTTGATACTATAATCAATTTGTTTTGTCTTCTGAACAGGCCAGTGATTATCACATAAAAGACATACTTAGTGCTATGTTCAGTATTTAGTTATTTATCTATTTTAGTTTTAGGAATGATCATCGGATCATAATTGATCATTGTATGTACTTGTGACCAATATTACTTCATGACAGCTATCTTTGGTTTCTATTTGAAATACTTTTCAACTGCTGTTCTATTTAAACTAGGTCGTTTTCTTGCTGAGGTGACGAAGCAAGTTTTTGCTGACCTTTCTGCTAGCAAATATCAGGTAAACTAATAATTTATTTTTTTCTGTTTCTTTATTCAAATGTACTCCTATCTAGATGTCGTTAAACTTAATCTGCTCTTTTGTAATTTCCCAGATGGCAGAATACAGGATTTCAATATATGGGAGGAAGCAAAGTGAGTGGGACCAACTTGCGAGTTGGATAGTGAACAATGAATTGTATAGTGATAATGTTGTCTGGCTAGTTCAGGTATCCTTTCTCTACTTGTTTTCAACTTTTTATAGTACTTGTAGATTTTATAATTTATTGATTTAGTTGAACTGATTGCCAATATGCTGCAACTCTGACTTTTCCCATCAAATTGTTTAGCTGTTGTCTGCTTTTCCCACCATCCTACGTGCATACTGGCAGTCTGCTATGCCCATGTAGTACTTGTAACTATGTATTATCATAGCTGGAACAGATTTTATTTATTTATTTAATTATTTTGCCCAGGGGCTCCTGAGTATAGTTTTTTTGAGAATGTTAAAATATCATGTATGCAACACACATGAAGTTAAGAAATTCTGTAAAAATTCAACATCAAATTCCTACTAAAAGGCGTGCCCAGTACTGAAAGCTCTCACACATTTGGTCTGGGGAAGGGAATTTCTTGGCAGCCTTCCCCTTGCTTGCAAAGGAGGCTGATTCGAACCCAGGACCATTGTGCCAGGCCCCCCCTTCTAGACATCAAGAAATAAAATAGACAAGAATCAATTTGGCCTTCATCATATGCTAACCGTATCATTTGTGTTTTTAATAATCTCAGTATCAAATATGATTTTGAAAATGAAGTTTGACATGTTTTCTAAACTCTGTGTGCTACATACATGATGTTTTATGGAAATTTTGAAACATTACCATGTGTTAAATTATCACGTTTTGCAGGTTTACTTTATTCTATTTGTGCTGCATAATGTTTTAGCTATCTCTTTATAGCTTTTATTTTTTAGGAATGTACAGTAGGGGAAGCCCCTACTGTTAATTTTTATTAATAAAGAAAGGCCGCTGGGACAGCCAGAAAAGGAAAAGAACTGTACACACACCACCTGTACAAGGCCAGGAAATGGCCAACCTGAAGAGGGGTAGAAACAAAAAAACAGCTAACTTACCTAACCTAGGAAAAAAAGAAAGCGAAATGTACATCAAGGTAGGGGCAGAGAGTCAACCCAGAGATGAAAAGCAGGTCTATTTGAATCAGGGGTTCTGTGGGCCTGCAAGAGGGCCTCATTTCTAAACATCCTCTTCCAGGAATGCAAGGTTGGAATACATCTTTATAGCTTTTGTTGACTCGTGCCGCCAGACATCTGTAACTTTATGACCCAGTTTGCTTCTATAGAACTCTGTAAGTTCTTTTTTTTTCTCGAATACGCAGGAGAGCTGCGCATCACTGCATTAATAGAAGAAGAGAGTACAAGACACACACACACACATATCCCATTTTTGACAGTTACATTTGTGCCTACTAGTACAGAAAACACGACCCGACCTCATTGACACACAGTGAACTAGTCGCCGGTGCCACTACCATAGGCAGTAATGGAGGAGAGACCTTTTGCTCCCACCATGCTCCATAACCGGATCTCTTTGCCAGCCATAGTTAGCGCTGAGAGGTTTGGAGTTGCACCATTAAAAACACAGTCATTGTGATGTTTCCATAGGATCCATGCGCCCAGTAGGATGGGAAAATTCAGTCCTTTTTTAATGGAAGTGTCCACTGAGCTAGCAGTCCGGCTCCACCATTCATCAAAATGATCTGACTATTGAGGTGCTAGACTGGCCAGACCCACCCGCTGGAGGAGCTTGTGCCAGAATTGGCGTGCAAAAACACAGGCCGAGAGGAGATGACTAATTGTTTCATCCTCTTGATCACACAACGGGCAGTGGTCCAGGTGAGGCAGGTTTCGACGCGACAATCTGTCGGCAGTCCAGCAGCGATTGTGTGCGACTAACCATCCAAAGAAGCGGCACTTGCCCGGGGCCCAGGTTTTCCGTATACATTCCCAAGGGTCGAAGGATATGGAGCCTTGGAAGAAGATCTCATAAGCTGACTTGGCCGAATACTTCCCAGATCCTGACAGGCGCCAAATGTGCATATCTGGAACATCGGGTTGAAGAGTTACTGTGGAAATGACGTCCCACAGGGCCAAGAACTCGAAGGTTGTAGGTATTGTAGCTATCCCATGAATATCACTGACCCAACACATTTCAACTAAAGCTTCAGCCACTGTTCTCTTGTTAACTATCCGTCGCGGTACCATGGAGAAGATATGTGGTGCTAGATCTTCCCAGCATTGGCCAAGGATCCACCTGTCCTGCCAGAATAGGGTAGTGGTTCCATTGCCAACTTCAGAGATGATCGCCATTGCAGAGAGAGAGCCTTGATGCATCCATTCATTTTAAGCGGGAAGGAAGCCCAAGGCTTATTAGGTTCAGTCTTTTTCAGCCACAACCACCGAACTCGCAGGGCCCAATTGAGTCATTTGAGATCAGAAGTTCCCAGTCCTCCTAATTCCTTTGGAAGTGTTACCTTTGGCCAGGCAATAAGACAGTGACCTCACATAGCATCTCTCCTTCCTTGCCATAAATAACTTCTTCTGATTTTATCAATGGCCTTCATCACCCATGGTGGCATATCGAGTGCCATTGCATGATAGAGCACTGTTGCTGTTAATACGTGCTGGACTTGTATGACCCAGCCTGCCTTAGTCATTAAGTCAGATTTCCAACCCAGTAACAAGTCTGCGAGGCGGTTAAGGAAAGGTTGCAGCTGTGCTTTTGTGAGCCTTTTCAAGGATAGGGGCAAGCCAAGATATTTCAGTGGGAACTCCTCAATCCGACAAGGAAGGAACTCTATAAGTTGTACAATATCACAGCCAACAGCTGTCTTCTTGCAAAATGACGATTTGGCCTAAGATGCAGTTCTTATCCATTGAAATATAATTCAATCCATAAACTCATAAGAATTATTTCCTTTGGAACTTTTCAGAATTAACATGAATAATTATTGATACTAAATTGTTACTGATTGTTCTTTTTAATAGATGTAGGTTTAGAATATGCAGTATCTCGTGAAGATAATTATGTCCCAGAGACTAACGAACATAAAACTAAAAGTAAAGATTGACTTTCTTTGTACTGTTTTGCAGATTCCCCGCTTATATAATGTGTACAAGCAAATGGGCATTGTTACATCATTTCAAAATCTTCTGGACAACATTTTTCTTCCTCTCTTTGAGGTTACTATTGATCCAGCTTCACACCCACAGCTCCATGTCTTCCTAAAGCAGGTTGGAAAGTTGCAGTCGAGTTTTGTAAACTATGTGTTGGATAATCTACTTGAGTTGTACCTTGTGTCTTGAATGCATAATTCACACATCTGCATGTTGTATGTTGCTGTTGCTTCATTTTTCTTTTGTAAATATGTATGGTGTCTTGAATGCATAATTCACACATCTACATCTGCACAATTCTTGGTCATGTTGAAAGATTAGTGAGATGGATGATTTACTAAAAATAGCTAATCTATATGTTGTAACTAGAATACATAATGTGCCTAGTCAAAGTGTATATTATATTGGAAATGCAAGGACATTTGTTCTGGCTTCACTTTTCTTTTTGGCACAACATTCACTGTTGATGCTCATTGCTGTGCTGTGCTGTGCTTATTTAATTAATTTTTACCATTATTGTCTAATTCAACTAGAGAATATCTCAGGTAGGCAGCTTTAGGTTTGACTGTTTCCCTACCTTGCAGGTGGTAGGGTTGGATTTGGTTGATGATGAGAGCAAACCAGAAAGGCGTCCAACGAAGCACATGCCCACTCCTGAAGAATGGACCAATGTTTTTAACCCTGCATTTGCGTACTATGCATACTACTGCTATGCTAACTTATATACACTGAACAAGGTGACCAAATCATCCGTTGCACTCAAATTTTTCTGCATCATTCTAGGGGAGTAACACTTCCTTTCACTTTTCAGCTGCGTGAGTCAAAGGGGATGACCACTATAAAATTCCGTCCTCATGCTGGCGAGGTAAAATCAGTCTTATATTCCTCCCTGAAAATCTGGTATCATGTTCTCTCTAAATGGTATCATGGTATGCTCATGCAGGCTGGAGACGTTGATCACTTGGCAGCAACATTTCTTCTTTGTCACAACATTTCTCATGGAATTAATTTAAGGAAGTCTCCTGTGCTTCAGTATTTATACTATCTTGCTCAGGTAATGCTACCATGTTCCATGATTCATCATGAGCTTGGGCTCGTTTGTGTTTGCATTCTATAAATTTACTTCCTACTTCTCCAGTACTAATAATCCAATTAAAATAGGCAACATTTAAGGACATTGAAGTAAATTTGTAGTTTTTCCTATATTAGAAATATTTCTGTCGACTAATCTCTCATAAAAATCATTTTTTCTAATGTTAGTAGGTTATATATATATTATAGTTGAAACTAGTGGTATTTGGGAACACCGCTTTTTTGGTGGCTGGAGGGAATCGTCATAAAAGGCATGACAGATAGACTAGATAGACCTGTCTGTTGTTGTGAAATTTTCTGTTTCTAGCTTTTTGAGTTGTCATCCAGCTCCTTAACTGTTTCTTCATTTTATCAGATCGGTCTGGCGATGTCCCCATTGAGCAACAACTCCCTGTTTCTTGATTACCATCGCAATCCTTTTCCTGTCTTTTTCAACCGAGGTCTGAATGTCTCATTGTCAACGGATGATCCTTTGCAAATTCACCTAACAAAGGAACCTCTGGTGGAAGAATACAGTATTGCTGCTTCGGTACTTTCCTCTTTCTCCTTTCCTGCAAATATCCATCCAAAAACGTATCATGACTTGCGTGCATATATGTAATTTACAATCGCTTGTATGTACACATAGAGAGCCATAGACATAGAATATGATGGGGACCCCGACATGGAACATGATGGATGCTCCTGCACCTATGCAAAATTCACATGAGGAACTCACTACATTTCCTTGTTTCAGCTATGGAAGCTCAGTTCTTGTGACTTATGTGAAATTGCAAGAAACTCTGTATATCAATCAGGATTTTCACATGCTCTGAAGGTAATGGACAATATTTTTCTTTCTGTTTGGACATTTTTTCTTAGTTTTAATGGCTTCAAATCTGATCCAGATGCTTTGAAATAGTCCACCCCCCCCCCCCCCCTCCTCCTCTTTTAGGGGTAGCCCTAGAGCTAATCATGTGATCTCTTGCAGGCACACTGGGTTGGTAAGAACTACTTCAAAAGAGGCCCTTCTGGAAATGATATTCACAAAACGAATGTACCGCATATCAGAGTTGAATTTAGGGAGATGGTATGACCATTGTTTGGTATCAGGCATTGGTGTACTTTTTTTTTTGTGAAACGTGTTTGAAATCTAAGTCATAAAATGGTACGAATTTCAGATCTGGAGAAAGGAAATGAAGCTGGTTTACCTAAACAATGTCGACTTACCAGACGAATTGGACCCTTAAGACATCCTCACAGGTGCCTTTCCGGCAGTTGCCAAGGAATCATACTTAATGTCTGGATTCACTTTAATCTCCTTCTCTCTGGCACTTTGAAATTTAATCTTCTCTAGTTATATATAAAAAAACCTTCAATATTCTCTGACTAGTCTTCATTCTTGAATTGATATCATTTTTGTTGGTGCTAAAACCTGTATAAACAGGAAATGCAGTGACGAGGAAAATTCAATTGTAACTTTTGCTTCTTTCAACCATGCAGGTTGTGGAATTCAGCATGAGAAGCAATGTGATGAATGGTGTTTCCGAGATCAACCCGGCAGAAAATTCACAATGAACTGAACAGTGCCCCCAAAGCACACCAAATTATATATTACCTATAAAATAATAAGGCGGCATATGTGCTAGTGTTGCGTTATAGGAGGCAATCATACATTGGAAGGTGTAGTTGTGCCTGCTAGTTTGTAGAGGATGTAATTAACCATGGGTGTACTCCTGTGAGATCTTATGCTCCTGCAAATAAAGTGATGTCGCTTGTTTTACTCCCCGAGAAAGAATGCTAACACCAAAATAGTTATGCGGCAAGCGGCATGGTACCAACTAGCGAAGTTGGCCGCTCTGCCGCGCCGGCTGGCCCACGCGTTTAGTATAAAGAATAAACATCTCTTAACTTGAGATAGTTTATTCATCCTCTTTTTCTTCGTGAATCTATCGGCTGATTTAAATCTGATCATTAGATTAAGTTTGAACTCATAAATGAAGTTTTACACATCCTATATTTACACGAAAATGATTGTAATCTGCTACAAAAATCTTGATTTTTTTTCACCCGCCCAAGACATACCCGCCTGCCGTACTGGAGCCCATCCTGCCCTTAATTTACGCCGATGTTTCCTTCTTTCAGCAGAAAGTTTCCAAGCTGGGACCCACAGCCCGCAACAGCTCAATTTCTGTGTGCGTTTCCATGTTTGTGCACGACGTCCTCGAGCGGGCTCCCTCCCTCCTCGGTGCCTAGATCCTGCGAGGCTACAGCGGAACTGTTGGGCATGCTCCATCCCCGGCGCGTGAGCTCTCACCAGCCACCAGCAGAGGGCAAGTAAGAGGTGCATCGAGCAGCGGCGGTGGAGGAAGAGGTGTTGCGCTCTCTTCCCCATGATTTCCAGCAGCAGCGGCATGCGACCGCAACGAGATCCCTGGCAAATGCCGGGTGGGGCAGGGAGGTGATTCAGTTAGACTGATTTCCTATTTTGCTTTTGTTGCCCTATACAATATCTTAGAGATTAATTCTGTAACATTGTAGTATTTAGTACGTAGTACTTTAAAAAATTCCATTATTAATTATATCTGTGCAACTGTTTAGTTTGTCATGCTAATGAGTATTTATAATTTTTCTAATATAGAGTTTGATGTATCCTTGTTTGATCATAGGACACTCTACTCTGTTCCTGCAGATGGCTCATAATATACTCACATTGGCTTTGGCACGCCCCTTTACTGCTAGCAGCAGCAGATTGGTGTGAGCCTTCAAATGATTGTGCTGACCCTAAAATAAGCAAACGATACGAAGGAGCCATCAATTCCTATTTATGAAAAATTATTAAAACTGAACAAATCTTGCGTTCTTTTTACGTAACTATTTGTTGGCACTATATTTTCTTACTCCTTCCGTATTTTTATTGTTTGAACTGCCGGACGTCAACAAAAAAAATACAGAGAGAGTATTTTGCATGTGTAAGGGTCTACATATTTGAAATCTATATCTATATAAAAGATGCAACCTACTAAAGGTCATAATTGTTATTTCTCTGCAACCACGCTGAGCCACATCAGCTCAGTAATATACATCGTTTTGTATCATCATCTCCCATTTTGATCTAACCATCCATTTGTCAGTTTGTACCGTGTCTATAGGACTTCATCCCCTCACTCTTCGTTGCACCGAGATTTTCCAAGTGAAACAATTGCTGGCTCTCACATGCTAATTAAAACAGTCACATAAACGTCCCAGTAAAAATCAATCCCATGCTCTCCACTAACTCATTATTACTTGAAACGTTCCTTCTTATTGCTGCCCACTAACGGAAGTGACCAATTCATATCCAACCTCCAAGCTCTCCTTCCAATTCACAGCCATCCCATCGCTCATCCATGCCACTGGGTGCTGCTGCTCTAGAACTTGCACATCGATGGCATCCTGACTGTATTTACATAGAGCATATCCTTCGCTTAGTCCTCCTCTGGCTCAATGCCGTCGACCTCTCCTCACTTTTTGAATGGTCATTTGAGATCATCGCATACTACATGTCCTACAGTCAAAGCCATACGCTCCTTTAAAATTAAGTTTCAATTGAACAGAGGTGAATCATGAGTTATATATAAATGCTATTGAAGTTAGTTTTCCTCCTGTCCATGCTACCTGAATCGGTTGAGCCCTTCTCTTTTATTTTCTTATATTTAATATTCAAATAAATCACAATAATGTTTGTTGTACCATTTTTTAATCCAAGTGTTGGACTGATACTCAAAGGGACATTCCGTCTAGAAGTGTACATCTGCTCCAAATGTTATACTGCATCTCTACCTGTTTATTTATCCCTATTCTATTTTGCTGCAACATGTAATTTATTAATTATTTCTCTATTTCATTGTAGGGTATACCAACATTATCTTTTTATATGAATAATAAAACACACTCCAAATCAAATCCTGCCTTCGGTCTCTTGATGTGTATATTTATTTGTGGGATCGAGACATTTTCTTTCTAAAAGATCCAGGTATGTGTTAATTAGCTGTATTTTATGTTAGTCTATCATGAGACCTGGCAAGGTTATAATGTTCCAACCATGCTCAATGTCGAACAAAATTACTGTATTTTCTTAATTTAAATTCCCGCAGCAACGCTTGGGGAATCAATCTAGTGAGCACTTGTGTTGTGAATAACCTATGCGTCAGTGTGTCATCTGTTTTTATAATAATAGGTTGCTTTATTAGTAAAAAATCATGATATAAGGATAGCACGCACGTGCAGATAACTAGTTTTTATCAATTAGCCCACTTGGTTTTATTTTAGCATATTGTTTATTGGTAGAGGGAATTTCAAATTTTGTAAATAAAGTTCGAGTACAACATGTAGTGGTTAAGGGCCTATAGGTGCCAACCAAGTAATGCGCATGCAGCAGGACGAACACACTAAAAATCAGACTTCCTGCATGAAAGAAGCACGCATCAGCGATAGGACCTGTACGGTGGACATTCAGGGAACGGTGAAGCCTCCTGAGACGCAACAATACAGTATAGGAACAGGAAGGCCGGGAAGCATGAAAGGGAAAAACAACGACGAGATAACTCATCGGACTGGTGCGCAGACGACACGGGCGAAGCAACAGAAGAAACAGAACAGCAACAAACGCGGAGGCATGACGGGCTGCAAGAACAGTAAGCAAAGACAAAAAGGAAGACGGATGGGGAAAATATGAGAATACAGCAAGAAAAACACGAAATCTCACCCAAAAATCAACAGCGCGCAACACAGAGCACGGCCACAACGAAACGGCAACAGAACATAGGAGAGGACGTAATCCGTGACGACATGCACGACGACAGGAACAGTAAGCAAGATGAACAGCAAGATTACACAGCGACGACGCAGAAGCATTGAGACGCAGAAGCATTGAGGCACAGGATGGGATGTCACCGCAAAACCACACGCGCACAGACGACAATGCCGACATCATCAAGCAGGAGGGAAATGGAGGCAGCACGAATACCCCTAAGCAAAATGAAGAGAAATTAGGAGACTAATTTGTAAGATGAATCTATTAAACCTAATTAATTCATGGTTCGACAATATAGTGCTATGTAAATATTTGCTAATGATGAATTAATTAGATTTAATAAATGAAATAGTGCTTCTCTGCAAAAAAATATTAGGCTTAATAGATTCGTCTCGCAATTTAACCTTAGGTTTTTGTAATTAGTTATATAATTAGTAATATTTAATCCACCTAATTAGCATTTGAATATTCGATGTAATAGGACTAAAGTTTAGTGAAGAGGAAACGAACACCTCAGCAAAATGAAGAGGAAGGTAAAAGAGGAAAAGACGACAATATGACCGGAAAATAACAAAATCTCACCTGCGCACTGACCCGCACACAAGACACAACAGGACTACGAAGATACGGTGACAAGTCACAGTTGGGAATGCAATCC
Source organism: Eleusine indica (assembly GCA_030378355.1). NCBI lineage: Eukaryota > Viridiplantae > Streptophyta > Magnoliopsida > Poales > Poaceae > Eleusine > Eleusine indica. Next base: position 58,632,547 of record CM059494.1, read on the forward strand.
GCCATGACATGCAAGAAGGCAAGAATAGTAAACAAAATGAAGAGCAAAATGCAGGGCAACAATGCAAAGCATAAAGGTAGCACAACGGAATCTCACCTGTCAAACGACTCACGCAGGGTACAACGAGACGACGACGAACCAGAATGAGAATGGAGGCAGCAACACAACAACCAACATGCAAGCAGATAACATGACAAAAATGTTACCCGTCATGGACAAAAGCGGTAGAAGAGGGACACGTAAGCAGGGAATCATAACCGACCTTGTTATGGAGTAGCTGCGGAAGAGAGACGAAGGAGACACAAAGCAATAGCCCCCACGGGAAACAAACTGTTGACGCAAAAATCACCACGCGTAATCTGAGAGATCTGCTTAGCTTCAGTGCAGGCTCAATACGAAGAACTGGGATGTGTCAGTCGATTTTTTCTGCAAATCAACAAAGAGAGCAAACAATCAAATTTCATGGATCATCGACCCAGGACTGGCCGATGAAGAAAGCTGATAATCACTATTTGTGAGAATTAGCCGATGCTAACACGAACTAATTTAAAAGAATAAACTAATTGACTAATTATATCGGCTCATCGGCAAATTAAATAGTTTAAACGTTAAACGTAATTAATGTTGATAAGGGAATAAATCGATAGAACAGACCCGATAAATCAAAAGTAAATATGTCGAGATCTGCTCTGCTGATGATACTAAGTCGATAGAACAGAGTCGATGAATCTATAATAAATATATAAAGACTCGTTCTGTCGATGGTGCTAAGTCGATAGATCTGATAGCTGGTATTGCAAATATGCCTTAAATCACAGATATAACTTATTTCAATAAGAGGGCGATCAACTAATAAAATATGTAAGAAATCAATCATAAACCAAAAGTCGATCGAACCGTGATAATCTATCGGCTAAACGTCCCGATAGAACTCTATCGACTCTACCTATAAACGACTTGAATCTAGCCTTATCAACCCAGCAAGAGATCAACACTGATGCTGTGACATCCCAAGCCATAAAAATGTTGGTTAAGATAACACCATGTTAATTTGCTGCTTAATTCAAAATTTCAAATAAATAAAGTGTCAAAGAAAAAGGGGAATTAACTTGAATAGAAATTCCACTAATTGGCCAAATAGTAGCTTTTCAAAAACCTGGCAAAAACTCAATAGAAGTGTGCCCATATTTTTGCATATTCCAGCAGGGCATATCAAGAAAGAATTTTGGGGAATTTACTGGAATTTTTAATTAAGGTTAACCCCCCTAAACAAATTCCCTAAGTGCAGAAAAAGCACCTCTGTTCCAGGAATTTTAGTTAATTCTCCAGAGGGAATCTCGACGTGGCCACAAAAGAAAAGTTGGCAAGTGGGATTTGCTGAACGCGCACAAAAATTTGCTAAGGATTTGCAGCAACGTAATTGGAGAATTTAGCAAATTACCGAACACTGTTCTAGTCAATCGAGGTCAACCACTCCCTGTCCTTGAGCCATTCTCCGATCGACACCGCCGTCCTCTCCCGCCGGCCACCGCGCGCTCTCTCTCTCCCTTGCCCATTCCGGCCACTGCTCCACCTGCCAGCGCTGTGCCACCGGCGCCGCCTTGAAGGCGACCACCGTCGAGCCAACCGCCTGCTGCCAGCTCGCCCCCGATCTCTCTCCCCCTCTTTCCCGGTTATAAGCGCCCGGCGGCAAGAGCCCCTCCCCGCGCTCCCGGCAAGTAACCGCCCCCCCCCCCCCACACCTTCCTCTACCCTCTCGCCCCACTCCAGAGGCTCCCGGCCCCTACACCTCCATCGCCGACGAGAGCAGCGGCGGGATTTCGAGCCGCGCCTCTGTTTTCGGCCGCCATGATCGCCACCCCGTCGAGCTACGCCTAGGTTGCCTCCCGTCCGCTCCTACCTCCTCAAATCGTTGCGCAAGGGTCTTCCCTGGCAGTTCCCTAACCCGCTCCCCCTCTGCCGCAGGGACCTCGCCGGAATCGATAAAGGAAGTAGCCGCCGCCGTCGGATTCTTCCCCACCCCGCCGACGAGACCCCCCTTCCGGCCCTCCCCGTCGCCTAGCTCCCCCACGCCGTCAATCTCCGCACCGAGGTGATGCTCTCCCTCCACTCCCCGACCCTTCTCGCTCGCCGTGCTCGCCGCGCAACGCCGCCGTACCCCGCCTCTGCTCCGCCGCTCGTCGCCGGCCGTCTCCGGCGCTTTCCGCGGGGTACCCACCGGACCCACGAGGTCGCCGTGAGGTGCTGAGCATGTGGGCACACGAGGTTGGCCGGGCCGCGCTGCTGATTTGGCCGCTGGCCGGGCTCGCCGGCACCGGCCACCGCGCGCGCGCGCGCGCCCGCGAGGGTTTGAAATCGCCGGGTGGCAGTTCTGTAAATTGCCCCCAACTTTGCTAAAAAACTTCAAAAATTCATAACTCAAAAAATAAAAGTCCAATGAGCATGAAACCAATTTTGCTGGATTCCTAAAATCTTCCTCTACCAGAAAAACAAGATGAGATCCAAGGTTATGCGGTAGGTTAGTAAAATTAAATCACCAAAGTTAGAGCCTTGAGAAGAGAATTAAATTCATAATTCAAAATCTATAACTGATAAAATCATGGGATTTGGTCAGTAAGCACTTCATGTCATTCCTAAGCTTTCTGCTAAAGCACATTTCCATCTTTTATGCAAATTTTAGTGTTATTGCATAATCCCCATTTTTAGTAAATAAATCTCTATAAATGCTTGGGTAGGATTTTAATTCTGAAATTTTGCATTCCTACTCTTTGAGCATTTCTACATAAGTATAAAATCTCCATGAAAAATGTTTGGGCACCATCAGTGTGCTTTTGGCTGTTAAAGTTACTCATTCCTAATTAACTTAAGAATTTCAATATAATTGTTGCCTAATATATGCATATGGTTATTATTAGTGGTAAATCCATCCTTGGGACAGCCCATGCAACATGTTAATCTTGACTTACAGTGAAGTTATGATTTTCTTTTGCATAATAATGATTCACAATTAATGTATGTATCTAGATTAGTCAGGGCTACAATTAAAAGTGAACATGTAAAACTCTAGGAGGTTGCAATTAACCTTGCAAAAATAAAATTTCTATGTTCTCTTGCATAGGTAGTTTAACTGGGGAATGAGCCCTGGGTAAGTGGGAAGTCAAGGAGCTTTGCATGTTTGCTAAGTGGGCCTCGATGGCATACTCGTAATTGGATATAGGTGATATGCTCATTTATTACCATGCCTCCCATTTCCCTAATTAGAAGTTTGTCCCCTGAAAGTTAATAATTGCCAGAGTGTGGTGCAAACATGTCATCTCATGCATGAGCATCATTCCATCAAATCCTATTTATTGAGGAAGTGTCATGCATCATCGTCCAACTCCTGACCATGCATTGCACTGCATTGACTAGGGAGCGAGACTGGGAGCAAGGACGTGACAAGCAACCCTGAGGAGCCCGAAGTGGAGCTAAACCCCGCCAAGAACTTTAGCTACGATCACTCCCAAGGCAAGCCCCGGTGCATACTGATTTACGAGTTCTTTTTATTTTGTCACCATAGAGGGATACTGTATTGTGCATTAGGTATAGGGCTTGGATGGAAAAACCCACTTGCATAAACACACTGTGACCTATACGCAGTTACGTCAGTCAGCCTTTCGTTAGCAACTGCTCAGCTTAAATTAGTGGAGTCAACGGTAGGCTATAGGATCACTTGATTCAATCAGGATCCATGCGAAGGATGAAATTGGTAAAAATTTGGGAACCTATCGTTGCAACCCCGCGGACAAGTATTGAACAGTACCAAGTGCATACCTCTATATGGGAACTGGTAAACCTAGTAACTTGGGCGCCGTATTGTTGGACGGTATTACTCATCGATCCAGAGGCGATGTGAATGGCACGGTGGATGCACGGGTCGAGGACCGCTGGAGAGTGCACGGGTTAAGCCTCGGATACGAAGTACTGTATCGCGGGGAGGACGTGTACGCGGGATCGATGGCCCCGGATCGACTTTATCGCAACCTCGTGAACGGTGGCCATACGTGTTCTTAAATGATGCGTATGTCGTGCATTTGGGTTATTCTCCTGCAGGATGTAAATCAATTCGAATTGCCGTCTCTCGCGGTCATGAGTATCTCTTGTTTCGAGCAGGGGCAATGATACTTTAAGTAGAGAAATTTGTTTAGGATGCTGATATTTATTTACTCTATGGTTACAATTTGCTATGTTGTATTGCTCTTTATAATTGTACAAGTCTTAGCAGCTAGCTAGGTTCAACTACAGTCCCTCTTCTGCAACAAGCAAATTAAATCTTGGTTAAGGAATAAGCAGCGTAGCATAGAATTAATAGGTGCTTTTATGCAATTATCAAATAAACCCGGTCGGCCCCCTGCATACTAGGAGTCGGTTTTAGTAAACCCTTTGGACGGGTAAGTCTTGCGGAGTATGCTAGATACTCAGGCTTTGCGATGATGTGGTTTTTCAGGTTCGCCTCAAGAAACTTATTGCGACTGCTGTAACAAAATTGTGTGGGAAGGTGAGGAGCCCCAGAACTGGACCATTGAATGGGTCCCCGGCTCCCCTAATCCAGATAAGTGAGCCACTGCCCTAGGGCCGGCATGGCTTACTTAGGTTCTGCGTAGTGTTTGTCGTATCTCCCGCCTCCGTATATTTATGTAATATGACCAAGAACCTATGTATGATAATGTAACTAAATTTGCTTCCGCTATGACTCCTGAACTTGTAATATTATACACTTAATGAGGTATCTCTGTAAATGATGGATGTCCTGGTGTGAACGCTATGTATGGTTACTTCGTTAACCATCTCCCGAGGCGATCTTGTACGGCACACTCTATACCTTGGTATAGGGTTGCGACAGCTGGTATCAGAGCCGACTCGGGATAAGCCTCACACCGATGAACATTTTAAAAGACCTAAACAACTCGTTTTACGCCGTACGGTGAGGTACGAGCTAGTAGTGCCCATATAAGGACTTTATTAGTAGATGGCAAAGCTAACCCTGGGTTATGTTTGTTAAGTTACTCGTCTCTACGGATTCTTCCCCGAAGGTATGTGTCTGTGCGCGGATCGGTTGCGCAATAAACACCGAACGCCTTCCGGGTGGGCAAAAACCTGGACTTTGTTTGACGCGCGGACCGATTGCGCTTAAATATCGGCTGCCTTCCGGGTGGGCAAATACCTGGACATAACTGTCATTGTTGTTTTGGCTTGTTTCTTTTGGATTTGATGTATTGTTTCTGAAATGGATCTATTGCAGGTATACTAACCACGGGTAGATCGCTTAGAAACGTGCGAGAAGTGTGCGTGCCATCGGACGGATCGATCTATATATTCGGTCAAGGTTTTCCTTTGTGACGACGTAGGAAATCGGCATATTGAGCATTTAGCATTCATGCATACCACATGCATTTATCTTTACCAAATTATGTAAAAGGTCACAAGTATCACAAACATGTGAAATAATCAAACTCCGGGCGAATGCGAATCCCTATGGCGCTCAAAACGAAAGTTCGAATTTAATTGGGACGAACTCTGCCAGGAAAGTCAGTCCCACAAAAATGAGCATAACTTCCTCAATTTTAATCCGACGAAGGCGAATAAGTATCCGTTGGAAAGCTAATGTTTTCCCCTACGAGTTTGGTATAGTGGGTTTGTCTCAGAAAAATCTGTAAATGGGTCGGATTTTGCAAAAACAGCAAGCGTTTCGGAAAATTCAGCAGCAGTCTCATTTCTGTCCTCTGTTTTTGGATGATCATAACTCTCGGAGATGTTATCGGTTAGGGATGTGGGAGCATGCGTTGGAAAGATACTGAACTCCTCTACAATTATCATAAAAGGGTCAAGAGGTTAAATTGTACAGAAGCGACGTGTTTTTGCTCATCCCTGCAAGTTACCCTGTCAATCGTAGAACTGCATAGTTCTCCGTCCCACGGGTTGGGCACCTTACGTTTTTTTTCCCTTATCCGTCAATCCTTATGCCACTTTGGGCATGTATGCTTAGAGGGATATTAAGTTTTGACTCATCCTTGCAAAACTTATTCCGACAGATGGTGGACGACAAGCTCCCGAAGAACTACGAGCCCCTTCCCGCACGCGTTCTCGAGTTGGAACGAGAGCGTGAGGCGCTGCAGCTCGCACTTGTCGCCCGAGACGCCCAGCTCGCTACTCGCGACGCGGAGATCGCGGTCCTCAGGGGCAAACTGCGCACTAGCGAGTTGGAGCGGGCGGACCTGTTCGAGCAGCTCCATGACGCTCAACTCATCATCGAGGGTGATGCTAGCGAGCAGTTGCAGGAGCAACTGAACCAGCGTAATGCCCAACTCACTGCTGCCCAAGAGGAGATCTACTCCCTTCATGGCCAGGTTGACGCCCTCTTGGAGGAGCGAAGCGAGCTCCAAGCTCAACGCGAAGAAGCCCAAGATGCGAGGGATGTCATGGAAGGGAACCTCAACGACGCACATGTCATCATCGCACAACAAGAACAACTTATTGGGCATCTCCAAGTTGCTAATGCCCAGCTGAACGCGGTTCTTAATGCCCAGCCACCCGTGCCACTCGCGGTGATTCCCCCAGACGACGCCGACTTGAGTGAGGACGGTGACTCCGGTGTTGACTATGAGGCGCCCCCTGGGCCGGGCGACATGGAATGGGAGTCCGATGGTAGCAGCCATGCCGAGTGACTGAGGCGTAGTAGGTCGTGTAGGGTGGAAGCTCGCGAAGACTTTGTGCTCGTATGTGGATAGTGCTAGTAGTGCTAGGTGGAGTTGTAACCGAAAGCTCTTCCAGACCACATGCTACCACGAGGTAGTAGGGTAACATAAGGATTTCCATGTATTGGAAGACGTGTCGCATGTACCCATGGTTTGATCATAAGTATGTTGCCTATGTTGTTGAAACTAGTGGAATCCAAGTTACCACCCGTAATTTGCACCGTGCACTGTCAACAGTTCCGTTATGAGCAGTTAAAATGTTATTGTTGTCACTGAATTACAGGCTTATTACCATAATGTTGCAGGCGATAATCGGGCTAATACGCTTTCCTCCTGTGACAGATGGTGCAAACTCGCCGTGGTGGAGAGAACCTCGGTGAGGCTCCCGGTGCCTCCAACGCGGGTAGAAACCAGCCGCCACCCAATGCTCCGCCCATGACGCCGATGGAGCAGCTCATCCACAATCAGAATGAGATGTTCCGCCTGTTCATGGAGAACATGAATCGCCAAGGAGCTCCCGGACCACCACCGCCACAGCCCCGCGAATCGTCCTACAGCGACTTTTGGGCAACTCATCCGCCCACATTCGGCGAAGCTGGCGATCCGCTGGAAGCGGATAACTTCATTCGCACTCTAGAGTCGAAGTTTGCTCTACTCCACTGCACCGACCACCAGAAGCCCCTCTTCGCAGCGCAGCAACTCCGCGGTTCCGCAAGTGCTTGGTGGGCAAGCTACACCACTGCTCTTGCCCCTGGCCACCAAGTCACTTGGCCGGAATTCTGCACCGCCTTTCGTGCACACCACATTCCGGCCGGTCTTATGAAGCGCAAGTTGCAAGAATTTCTCAACCTGAAGCAAGGCGCGGGAACTGTGCAAGAGTACGCACGGAAGTTCAACTACTTGGCTCAGTATGCGTCGTATCATGCCGACACGGACGAGAAGAAGAAAGATTGTTTCCGTTCGGGCCTTACCCCGAAGCTGCAAGACCGTCTGGCACAAGTTACCGCAGGGTCATTCAACGACCTAATGAGTGCCGCCATTGTGCAAGAAGATGCCATCCGTGCTAACCAGGAGGACAAGAAGAGGAAGCGTGCTATGGGAAGTTCGTCCGGCTCCGCATTGCCCAAGTACAGGCTGGCAATCACCTCCCCGACGGGACAGAAGTTCCGAGCTGCGCTACCGTCAGGAGGAGGGCCTCGTCCGACCTACTCGCAGCCGCACTTCCATTCCCGTGGAGGCAACCTGCAGCCCTCCGCTGGTCCCCGCCCCCCGCAGCAGACTAATCAAGTTGTGAAGCACAACTCCCCGCAGCCATGCTACAACTGTGGCCGAACCGGTCACTTTGCCAAGTAGTGCCGCTTTCCGAAGCGCAACCAGGGAAACAGCAACAACTCCAACCCCTCTGGGAACATCAACAACCACCCCAACAATGGTAACAACCACGGCAACAATGGGAGTCGCCCCCAGTCTTCTGCCCTTACCCACAAGAATGGCCGGGTCAATTATACCACGGTCGAAGAGATTCAAGTCGGAGAGCCCGTTCTCGCGGGTACGTTCTCGATCAACCAACACGCTGCCATGGTTCTCTTTGATTCAGGAGCAACGCATGATTTTATTAGTCAAGCATGTGTGAATCATCTGAAAGTCACCCCCACCACTACGGGAACCCCATACATCATCACATCCCCCGGTGGGAAAATAAGAACTCACCTTGAGTTGAGAAAAGTGCCACTTAAGTTAGCAGGCAACGTGTACCCCGCTTCGTTAATCATCCTAGATGGTCAGGGTATTAACATAATTCTTGGTATGAGGTGGATGACTAAACATAGAGCCGTCTTACACATTGAATCCCGGGAGGTCCACTTGAACTCACCCCTCTATGGTCCGTCCATTCTTCGGTTGCCGAGTCCTAGATTGTCCATTCCTCAAGTGTGTCATGCTGAAGGGAAAAAGCTAGAGGATATTCCAGTGGTACGTGACTTCTCCGACGTGTTCCCAGATGAGTTACCAGGAATGCCTCCGGACAGAGACGTTGAGTTTAAGATTGAACTCCTACCCGGTACGGCGCCTATCTCTCGCAGGCCGTACAAGATGGCCCCTAATGAGTTAGCAGAATTAAAGGAACAATTACAAGAGCTTATGGACAAGGGCTACATCCGACCGAGTTCATCTCCCTGGGGATGTCCCGCCCTCTTTGTAAAAAAGAAAGACAAGACCCTACGTCTGTGTGTCGACTACAGGCCCCTGAATGCTGTCACCATTAAGAACAAGTACCCCTTACCTCGAATTGATATTCTATTTGATCAGCTTGTTGGTGCTAAAGTTTTCTCCAAGATTGACCTCCGATCCGGTTACCACCAAATAAAGATCCGAACCGAAGACGTTCCAAAAACTGCCTTCTCCACACGTTATGGTCTTTTCGAATATCTCGTCATGTCTTTTGGTCTCACTAATGCTCCAGCCCATTTCATGTATTTGATGAATTCCGTGTTCATGCCAGAGTTGGATAAGTTCGTGGTCGTGTTCATCGACGACATCCTTATATACTCCAAATCCGAGGAAGAACACGTCGAACACCTCCGCATTGTTCTGCAACGACTCCGAGATCACCAGCTTTACGCCAAATTCAGCAAGTGTGAATTTTGGCTAAAGCAAGTCCCATTCTTGGGTCATATCATCTCCGTAGAAGGGGTAGCCGTTGATCCTGCCAAGGTGGAAGACGTTTTGAATTGGAGAGCTCCGAAATCGGTCAGGCAAATTCGCAGCTTCCTTGGCCTTGCTGGATATTACCGGAAATTTATTCCCAACTTCTCAAGCATTGCCAAGCCTATGACCGGGTTGCTGGAGAAGGATGCGAAGTTTAAGTGGAGTAGTGCATGTGAAGAAGCCTTTCAATCACTCAAGAAGCACTTGACAACTGCTCCGGTTTTGGCTCAACCTGATATTACCAAACCATTCGACGTTTACTGTGATGCCTCCGGCACTGGGTTGGGTTGTGTGCTTATGCAAGAAGGCCGTGTCATTGCCTATGCCTCTCGACAACTCCGAAAGCATGAGCAAAACTATCCCACTCACGATTTAGAATTGGCATCCGTAGTCCTGGCTTTAAAGATCTGGCGCCATTACCTGCTTGGTAACCTTGTCAACCTCTACACCGACCACAAAAGTCTCAAGTATATATTTACGCAGCAAGAACTGAATATGAGGCAACGGAGATGGTTAGAATTAATTAAGGATTATGAATTGGAGATTCATTATCACCCCGGGAAGGCCAACGTGGTTGCCGACGCCCTAAGTCGTCGGGACCAATGCAATCACGCAGTTGTTTGTTCCATGGGAGCATGCCCGAATTCAGATTCAAGCGAACCAAGTCTTCGTATCATTCCATTTGGATACTTGTATAATCTAGCTCTCATCCCTACCCTTCGCGAAGAAATTGCCGAGGCCCAGAAGGAAGACGAGGGGATGGAACGCATTCGACAAAAGACACTCGAAGGGGAAGCTAAATGTTTCCGACAGGACGAAGATGGAGTGCTATGGTTCAACAATCGCCTGGTTGTCCCAAAGAAGGAGGAGTTAAGGAAGAAAATTTTGGATGAGGCTCACTTGTCCAAGTACTCCATACACCCCGGCAGCAACAAGATGTACCGTGGGTTAAGGGAAAAGTTTTGGTGGACGCGCATGAAAAGGGAAGTCGCTCGTTATGTTTCCGAATGCGATACGTGCCAGCGTGTAAAGGCCGACCACCTGAGGAAAGCCGGTCTTTTACACCCTTTAAAAATCCCCGCTTGGAAATGGGAGGATATTGCTATGGATTTTATTGTCGGGTTACCCCTCACCCCCAAGAAACATGATTCCATATGGGTTATCGTGGATAGGTTGACCAAGTCCGCTCACTTTATTCCAGTCCATACAACCTACCCTACCAAGAAGTATGCTGAACTCTACATCACAAGGATTCTATGTTTGCACGGCGTGCCCAAGACTATTATCTCCGATCGAGGTCCCCAGTTTATTGCTCGTTTTTGGGAACAGCTACATTCTTGTCTTGGCACCACCCTTATCCGAAGTTCTGCTTATCACCCGCAGACCGATGGTCAAACCGAGAGGCTGAACCAATATTTAGAGGACATACTAAGAGCCTGTGTTTTGGACAATCGGGAGAATTGGGAAGATTGCCTTCCGTTCGCCGAATTCGCATACAACAATAGCTATCAGGAGAGTTCGGGAATGTCCCCGTTTGAGGCCTTGTACGGCCACTCATGCCGAACGCCGCTAAATTGGTCCGAAGCAGGGGAAAGAACTAATTTTGGTCCCGACCTCGTCATACAAGCCGAAGAAAAGGTGCGGCAGATTCAGGCTAACATGAAGGCAGCACAATCCCGTCAAATAAGCTATGCCAACAAAAGGAGACGCCCATTGGAGTTCGAGAAGGGCGATCATGTCTATCTACGAGTCTCTCCCAATAAAGGCGTATCTCGTTTTGGAATCAAGGGCAAATTAGCACCCCGCTACATCGGGCCCTTTCCGATCATAGAAAAGTATAGCACCGTTGCTTATCGATTGCAACTACCGGAGACTCTGGAGCGGGTGCACAACGTTTTCCACGTATCCCAACTAAAGAAGTGTTTGAAGCCTCCGGTCGACGCGGTCATTGCTGACACCGAACAATTGGAAGAAGACCTCTCCTACCCCGAACACCCCGTCCGAATCATTGATCAAAAGGACCGGGTAACGCGCCATCGCACCACCACCTTCTACAAGGTGCAATGGAGCAACCATACCGAGGATGAAGCCACCTGGGAGCAAGAGGAGTTTCTGAAAACCAACTTCCTTGAGTTTCTGACCTCGCAAATCCGGTAAACAACCGCGCTCTCTCTCTCTTGGGTTCAACCAGTAACAAATCTCGGGGCGAGATTTCGTTTAAGGGGGGGAGTGCTGTGACATCCCAAGCCACAAAAATGTTGGTTAAGATAACACCATGTTAATTTGCTGCTTAATTCAAAATTTCAAATAAATAAAGTGTCAAAGAAAAAGGGGAATTAACTTGAATAGAAATTCCACTAATTGGCCAAATAGTAGCTTTTCAAAAACCTGGCAAAAACTCAATAGAAGTGTGCCCATATTTTTGCATATTCCAGCAGGGCATATCAAGAAAGAATTTTGGGGAATTTACTGGAATTTTTAATTAAGGTTAACCCCCCTAAAAAAATTCCCTAATTGCAGAAAAAGCACCTCTGTTCCAGGAATTTTAGTTACTTCTCCAGAGGGAATCTCGACGTGGCCACAAAAGAAAAGTTGGCAAGTGGGATTTGCTGAACGCGCACAAAAATTTGCTAAGGATTTGCAGCAACGTAATTGGAGAATTTAGCAAATTACCGAACACTGTTCTAGTCAATCGAGGTCAACCACTCCCTGTCCTTGAGCCATTCTCCGATCGACACCGCCGTCCTCTCCCGCCGGCCACCGCGCGCTCTCTCTCTCCCTTGCCCATTCCGGCCACTGCTCCGCCTGCCAGCGCTGTGCCACCGGCGCCGCCTTGAAGGCGACCACCGTCGAGCCAACCGCCTGCTGCCAGCTCGCCCCCGATCTCTCTCCCCCTCTTTCCCGGTTATAAGCGCCCGGCGGCAAGAGCCCCTCCCCGCGCTCCCGGCAAGTAACCCCCCCCCCACACCTTCCTCTACCCTCTCGCCCCACTCCAGAGGCTCCCGGCCCCTACACCTCCATCGCCGACGAGAGCAGCGGCGGGATTTCGAGCCGCGCCTCTGTTTTCGGCCGCCATGATCGCCACCCCGTCGAGCTACGCCTAGGTTGCCTCCCGTCCGCTCCTACCTCCTCAAATCGTTGCGCAAGGGTCTTCCCTGGCAGTTCCCTAACCCGCTCCCCCTCTGCCGCAGGGACCTCGCCGGAATCGATAAAGGAAGTAGCCGCCGCCGTCGGATTCTTCCCCACCCCGCCGACGAGACCCCCCTTCCGGCCCTCCCCGTCGCCTAGCTCCCCCACGCCGTCAATCTCCGCACCGAGGTGATGCTCTCCCTCCACTCCCCGACCCTTCTCGCTCGCCGTGCTCGCCGCGCAACGCCGCCGTACCCCGCCTCTGCTCCGCCGCTCGTCGCCGGCCGTCTCCGGCGCTTTCCGCGGGGTACCCACCGGACCCACGAGGTCGCCGTGAGGTGCTGAGCATGTGGGCACACGAGGTTGGCCGGGCCGCGCTGCTGATTTGGCCGCTGGCCGGGCTCGCCGGCACCGGCCACCGCGCGCGCGCGCGCGCCCGCGAGGGTTTGAAATCGCCGGGTGGCAGTTCTGTAAATTGCCCCCAACTTTGCTAAAAAACTTCAAAAATTCATAACTCAAAAAATAAAAGTCCAATGAGCATGAAACCAATTTTGCTGGATTCCTAAAATCTTCCTCTACCAGAAAAACAAGATGAGATCCAAGGTTATGCGGTAGGTTAGTAAAATTAAATCACCAAAGTTAGAGCCTTGAGAAGAGAATTAAATTCATAATTCAAAATCTATAACTGATAAAATCATGGGATTTGGTCAGTAAGCACTTCATGTCATTCCTAAGCTTTCTGCTAAAGCACATTTCCATCTTTTATGCAAATTTTAGTGTTATTGCATAATCCCCATTTTTAGTAAATAAATCTCTATAAATGCTTGGGTAGGATTTTAATTCTGAAATTTTGCATTCCTACTCTTTGAGCATTTCTACATAAGTATAAAATCTCCATGAAAAATGTTTGGGCACCATCAGTGTGCTTTTGGCTGTTAAAGTTACTCATTCCTAATTAACTTAAGAATTTCAATATAATTGTTGCCTAATATATGCATATGGTTATTATTAGTGGTAAATCCATCCTTGGGACAGCCCATGCAACATGTTAATCTTGACTTACAGTGAAGTTATGATTTTCTTTTGCATAATAATGATTCACAATTAATGTATGTATCTAGATTAGTCAGGGCTACAATTAAAAGTGAACATGTAAAACTCTAGGAGGTTGCAATTAACCTTGCAAAAATAAAATTTCTATGTTCTCTTGCATAGGTAGTTTAACTGGGGAATGAGCCCTGGGTAAGTGGGAAGTCAAGGAGCTTTGCATGTTTGCTAAGTGGGCCTCGATGGCATACTCGTAATTGGATATAGGTGATATGCTCATTTATTACCATGCCTCCCATTTCCCTAATTAGAAGTTTGTCCCCTGAAAGTTAATAATTGCCAGAGTGTGGTGCAAACATGTCATCTCATGCATGAGCATCATTCCATCAAATCCTATTTATTGAGGAAGTGTCATGCATCATCGTCCAACTCCTGACCATGCATTGCACTGCATTGACTAGGGAGCGAGACTGGGAGCAAGGACGTGACAAGCAACCCTGAGGAGCCCGAAGTGGAGCTAAACCCCGCCAAGAACTTTAGCTACGATCACTCCCAAGACAAGCCCCGGTGCATACTGATTTACGAGTCCTTTTTATTTTGTCACCATAGAGGGATACTGTATTGTGCATTAGGTATAGGGCTTGGATGGAAAAACCCACTTGCATAAACACACTGTGACCTATACGCAGTTACGTCAGTCAGCCTTTCGTTAGCAACTGCTCAGCTTAAATTAGTGGAGTCAACGGTAGGCTATGGGATCACTTGATTCAATCAGGATCCACGCGAAGGATGAAATTGGTAAAAATTTGGGAACCTATCGTTGCAACCCCGCGGACAAGTATTGAACAGTACCAAGTGCATACCTCTATATGGGAACTGGTAAACCTAGTAACTTGGGCGCCGTATTGTTGGACGGTATTACTCATCGATCCAGAGGCGATGTGAATGGCACGGTGGATGCACGGGTCGAGGACCGCTAGAGAGTGCACGGGTTAAGCCTCGGATACGAAGTACTGTATCGCGGGGAGGACGTGTACGCGGGATCGATGGCCCCGGATCGACTTTATCGCAACCTCGTGAACGGTGGCCATACGTGTTCTTAAATGATGCGTATGTCGTGCATTTGGGTTATTCTCCTGCAGGATGTAAATCAATTCGAATTGCCGTCTCTCGCGGTCATGAGTATCTCTTGTTTCGAGCAGGGGCAATGATACTTTAAGTAGAGAAATTTGTTTAGGATGCTGATATTTATTTACTCTATGGTTACAATTTGCTATGTTGTATTGCTCTTTATAATTGTACAAGTCTTAGCAGCTAGCTAGGTTCAACTACAGTCCCTCTTCTGCAACAAGCAAATTAAATCTTGGTTAAGGAATAAGCAGCGTAGCATAGAATTAATAGGTGCTTTTATGCAATTATCAAATAAACCCGGTCGGCCCCCTGCATACTAGGAGTCGGTTTTAGTAAACCCTTTGGACGGGTAAGTCTTGCGGAGTATGCTAGATACTCAGGCTTTGCGATGATGTGGTTTTTCAGGTTCGCCTCAAGAAACTTATTGCGACTGCTGTAACAAAATTGTGTGGGAAGGTGAGGAGCCCCAGAACTGGACCATTGAATGGGTCCCCGGCTCCCCTAATCCAGATAAGTGAGCCACTGCCCTAGGGCCGGCATGGCTTACTTAGGTTCTGCGTAGTGTTTGTCGTATCTCTCGCCTCCGTATATTTATGTAATATGACCAAGAACCTATGTATGATAATGTAACTAAATTTGCTTCCGCTATGACTCCTGAACTTGTAATATTATACACTTAATGAGGTATCTCTGTAAATGATGGATGTCCTGGTGTGAACGCTATGTATGGTTACTTCGTTAACCATCTCCCGAGGCGATCTTGTACGGCACACTCTATACCTTGGTATAGGGTTGCGACAGATGCAGCCTTGCTAATTCGAACAAATCGAACCTAATCGAGACACTGTTCAAACACGGTAAATAGAGCTAGAATTAAGCTATTTATAGATAAAATCAACAAAGTGACTCGAGTAAAAGATCTAAACTATGCTCATAAAACCTACTAAAAATTCAAATAGATTGGGCTCAGCCAAGACAGTATTGCAATCGAAAGTCGATAGAATAAGCACAATAAAGACCTAATTACTGGATAACTAGCAATCCTAACGATAACAACTAGAATATCAAATAAATAAGAAAGTTCTAGTTGAGATTGATAGAATTACTGAGGTTGACTAATCCAAGTCTCTCGCCGAGATCGGAGCCGATGCAGTCCTCGCGAGACGAGGGTTTCGTCGAGTAGGAAAGGTTGGCGATGCGCCGAATTGTATTGAACAAAGAAGTTATTTTTTCCGTACAGATCCTATTATATATTTATATCCTCATGCAAGAGGTTCTGATCCGATTCAGTCAGAACTCTCAAAACCAACTCGATAATCAAATTCTAAACTAAAAAATAGAAAAATATACAATAAATCTATCGGGCCCACTTTATTTCCATCGGTCGTTGAGCTTCGCTAATCTCCAGCCGATTCTTGCCTTCGCGCCGCTGATCACTAGGACCGGTCAAAATTCGGTGTCAACACATGCCCCCCCTGAGTCCGGGATATGAAATCCTTCGTGCGCCAGATTTCATCTCCTAGTTTACCGCGCGCTTTTATCGCAACCTACCGGTGTCCCATCCTTATAAATGCATCTTCTTTCTCCTTTTACTTTCACCTGAGCTCAAGCTTTTCATCTATCCCTCTCTCTTGCTTCACCGGCGCATCGTTCGCGCTGAACCGTCTTCAACCTCTAGTGCAAACGAACATCCACGAGTTCTCCTTCAGTGATGGCGACTTCGGAACACATTCCTGAGGTAATTCTTCTCCTCTTTCTTCTGCTTTTTGGTTAGGTCCAATCTGTTATATCCTTTATCACTGTAGCATTCTTGATAGCCACCATAGCGCTTTCATTTCTTCACCAATAGATTCAGCACCTTTTAAAGTTATTAGTTTCCCTTCTTAATAGTAATTTCATCTTTATGCTTGTACTAGGAACTCAAGAACTAGATCTGCATACCCTTTAGTGGGGATCAACACCATTTTTTCCTCGGCCCTTGTACCGATTTTGAGCCCACGGAATTCATTAACTGTGAATCCAACCAAATTCCCTTTAAATTGACTCTAGTTACCCCCGAACCTTGGAAAACAGTTTTTAGGTCATGGCCGTCATCAATTCCGGGTTAGAGAAATTGGTACTGTAGGATCACCACCGCTCGGGATTCCGTCTTTCATGATGCCCAAATCAACATAGCGCTGCCTCTCTCGTTAGTCGATATGGCCAAGAACGAGCCACTGTTGGCAGCAACTTCTTATTTTTGGTCTGACGCTCTGAACGCCTTCTTGTTTAATCAAGGACCCATGACGCCTTCTCTTATGGATGTGATGATGCTGACCGGCCTAAATGTCGATCAGTATTATGATCCTTTCTGCATCCAAAATAATCACAAAAAACGCAAGTTCGATACCAAAGAGTTGAACGACTGGTCCAAATATATCATTGTCCATCATAGAACCGGACCCATTTCTAGCCGAGAACTATCAGCATTTTTAAATCTTTGGCTTGAACATTTTATCTTCTGCGGCTCATCTTGCATGCCCACCACCAACTTCCTGGGCATAGCCGATATCTTAGCTGAGGGTAGCAAATCCCCTTTGGGTAGATTTCTGTTGGGATCTATGTACAAACTCCTGCATCGCACCGTTGTATGCCTACAGACCAATCAAACCATTCTAGCAGGAGACCCATGATGGCTTATACAATTGTGGCTCACTGTCCACTACTCCCAGGCTATGGAACTAGCCCCTTTTTTAGAGAACTCATTCCCATCAGCAAATGCAGCAGAAGGCGAAGAAATCCCCACTCGCCGTTGTACATCGCTTGGCGAGGCGACCATGGCTTGAACATTTTTTCTTCTGCGGCTCATCTGCAATATTGGAAGGCGAATTGCATATTATCGTACGGCCAAAAATCCAAATATTGGTTGCGACGCCCCAATCCCTGCACCGCTCCTCAGTGGCCGAGGTCTGACAAAGTCGATTCGACAAGTTGTGGCCAAGAAAAGAAAGAGCGCCTCTTTAGCTTCCTCAACCCAAGCCACCGAACAGCAGAAGAAAGCCAAACTCGCAGCGACTGTATCGACTCCAGCAATCCCCACCCTAGCTGCTCAAATAATAACTTTTAACCTTTTTCAATTTGTATGCAAGTCCGGGAGACATTGTGCCTTTTGCTCAATTTCACTTAATATTCAGACCCCATCATCAACTCTTGCGGCTTCATCAACTTCAGCTATACTCCCAGAATAGCCCAAGAAGTCGTCATTGGGCTTGCTCATGTTGTACATGTACTATTCTTGCATTCATATCGCCTTAACTTCTCCTTTTGATCTCTCACGCCCTTTTTCAGAACCCTCCATCGACCCCTTTGGTTTCATCGACTCCTGCACCAATAGCTACAACTGCAAAAGAGTCGATGCCCCCCGAGTCATCAGAGGTACCTTCTTCTGAGACCACGGTAATAGAATCTTCCACCCTTCCATTTGATTTCTCTCTTGAACTTATGTACTATCTACAAATTTTCCTTCAGGAAATCATCCCCATACCCAAAAATCGGTCTGGTAGCGCAATGCTGTCAACCTTTTCATCAGCGCACACAATTTCCGTTGATTCTGACGATGATGACACCGCGCGCTCTAAAGAAGCAGAGACACCAACTATCGATCCATCTTCAGCCATGGTGCTTTGGGTTGATCCATAGGTATTACCTTTAAAACTCCAATACTCAAACTCACAAATACTAACATTTTAATTTTGTCAGGCATCCTCATCACCGGTCGTCAAGGACCCAACTCCTATCGACTCTTCGACAGCCGATAAGCAAGGATCTCCCCTCCCAGAAACAGCGGTAAAATCAATTACCTTTCAAATCATCTTCTTTGTCTTGCCATTATTTTCTAACATTTCTTTTTCAGGCTCAAATCTCTAGACATCTTCCATCCATCTTCTTCTAGAGATGTGACATTCACATTATTTAAAAAAAATTAAATTTCAAATATCTTTACTGTTGCTGGGCCATGCCGGACCCACCCGTCAGTCCCCAGATTTTTCACCGCCGCACCGCCCGCGATCGAGCCGCGCTGGCGCACGCGAGGGCAGCGGAGGCGCCACGATGCCCTGCATGTGGGCCCCGCCGGCGCTGCTGTCGATCGGGGAGGCGATTTACCGCCTCCTCTCTTCTCTTTCTCCTCTCTCATTCACTCTCTCTCTCCCACTCGAGCTGTTCCCTGCCTCCTCTGTTTTTCTCCCGCCACCGCCACCGTGCCCGCTCTCCGCCATCGACCATCTCCCCGCTGCCCCCGCCACTCAAAATCGCTGCAACTACTACTCCAACAACTCCCCAACACCACCCAGGTCAGTGCTAATCGTCGGAGAGCACTAATCGCCGCCGTTTCTGCCGAGCTCGCAATTCGCCGCCGCCCGCCGTCACTTTTGCTCTGGTGAGCAATCACCGCTGTAAACCCCTTCCCTACCCTTCTCTTGCCTTGCTGTCTCGAGTTGTGCCCTTCAATTGTCGCGTCGATGCCCGGGTGCACGCCGACCCGCCGCGGTCGCGACGCCGTGCCGCCATGCGCGCGCGCGGGAGAAAGGCGAGAGCTCTTAGCTGCTGGGCCGCGCTCACGGGACTGGGCCGCCAGGCCGAGCCGCGGTCGCACGCGCGCAGGCCCGCGCGCTCGTGCCGCTGGCCGCGCCTTGCCCCGGCCAGGCTATCGCACAGCTGGGCCGCCTTCCGCCCGAGTGGGCCGCCCGTAGCTGGGCCGTGCCCCCGCGCTGCGCGGCTACGCAGCTGGGCTGGATCCAGCGGCAGCTGGGCTGCCCAAGGCTTAACAGGCCGAAATCCAGAATTTGTTTATTCTTTCATTTTCTCAGGTTTTCCAGTTAATAATAATTCCAAAGTTTGAATAAAATTCAGTAAATAAAATTAGGATGCCTAACATATTGAAAATAATTTTGTTAAGTTCTAAATAAATTCCTTTATCACTTTATGTAATAAAATTTAATAATTATTTTATAGGATTTTCTAGTAAGTTTATAAAATTATCTTTAATATGAATTTTAAATATTTAAGTAAGTTTACAGATTTATCTTTTAACTGTTGTTTAATTTATTTTTCTAAATTAATATTTATTTTATTAATGGATTTATTTTATATATAAATGGGGTAATTTAGGGTTATTAATTTGAATTAAAATATGTTAAACCCTTGTCATTAATGGACTTAATTACTCTTACCATGAAGGAAATACTTCAGACAAGAGTAATTAAAATTCTTAATCTAAATATTTACTGGAGCTATCTTTTCCAATGCATTGCATATCATATTTCATGTATCGTTAATACTAACCTGCGTTATGTCAACGAATCGTATAGGATCCGAGACCATCGGGCCAACTGCTGACTGTGGGCCCGAGGCGGTAATTGTTGAGACTACTCCCGCACCTGAATCGTCATTTCCGAACGAAACCCAAGGCAAACCCCGGTGCATGCCCCTATGTTTTTAAATTTTTTCTTTATTCACAGTCAGTCGGGTCATGTCTGTGCATTAGGTTCTAGGAACTGATTGACACCCACCTGCATCACTACCGAATCCTATGATGTGTTTACCCTATACAGCTACAGGTAGCACGATAGGCGCTATGCTTATGTCGTAGGATTATCGGTAGTACTGTATAGGATAATCTTAAAGCATGGAGGCTTTAAGTTGACTGAGACCTTAAAAATTTGAATAAAAGATGATGATGATGATGATGAGACCGGACGGGCCCCGTAGAGGAAAGGGCAAAGACTGGGTCTTGCAAGGTGGTAGCCCCGTCCGTGTCAAATTAGGACCAACTGTTGGCGGCTCCGTGAACAAGTATTGAACAGTACCGTCTACATGCTGGTATATGGGACCCAGTAAGCTGATGTACCCTAACTACCTCAGTGGTAGGACGTAGCCAACTTTCTTTTTCTGGCTGCTAGTGAGATTGAAGTCTCACGGGAGGGAAATGGTGGTCACCCATGGATAACGTCTGGGAACGGTATCTAGTGGGGTCTCCATATTCCCGGGGAAGTTGGAAACGAATCCACCTCTGGTTGGGGTTAGTGGGAAAAGTTATCATATACGATCAATGCGGTGCGTATATGTCATGTAGCCGGGTTTTACCCAGCTGGTAGAAATTGATTCGAATCGCTGTCCCTCGCAGCAATGAGTACCGCTTGTTCGCTTGGCGCGGACGGAGATAATTGAGTGTAACGAGATGAAGAAAGATTATTTAAAGATTATTTGGATTTGCTTGGTAGTTTATGATTGCAAATAATTGCAGGATGCAAACCTTGCTATTAATGAACATAATCTTGAGCTAAAATTGGAAAATAGCTAACCATTAGTAATTGCTGATTTTTAGCAAGTCTGAGTCAACCCACCAGCCTAAGGCTTAAGCATTTTAGATGTCGGCATTAGCGAGCCATGTTGACGGGTTAGTCTTGCGGAGTATATTAGATACTCAGGGTTTGTTCGACTTATTATTTTGATAGGTGAGGATCCAAACTCCTTTGGGTGGTCAGAAGACATGTCGGAAGAAGGACAGCTGCCGGAGGGAGGTTCTCTTCAGTGGGAACGCATTCCGTCTCCGGAAGAATAGAAAGACTAGGTGTGTCTCAAAGAGTAAGGTGGAATAAACGTGGTTTAAAAACTTGGTTTTTAATATCGATCAAACTTCTGTTAAGTTCAAACATCTTTGTTGTAATAAATGTTTCTCCGCTGCAATCTCTTGTCTATTCTTTTTGAAAACCTGGTTGTATTATACCATGATGTAATATAATTGGGCTTGTAAGAATGTACATGCTGTTGTAACTCGCTTCGTCGAGTGTTCTCCTGTACACGGTCCTGGTCATCCCGGAGGGGATGTCACAAGAGATCCACACCACCCTCCAGCAAATACGTCAACGACTTGATGGGATTCCAATTGAACAACTCGTGTTGGATGCAACTCCTATTAGGCAATGATATCTGGAAATCAAAGACAAGCTGCCACCTGGCATTGCCTTAGCGCTGCATCCGACAACATTCATCGAGTTTCATCAACTCCGAGTGCTTGAAGCCAAAACCCGCACTGAACAAAGGTTGGAGAAAAGAAGCCAAGTAGAAGCAGCTGATAAGAAGGCAGCCAAGGAACAAAGCAAATATACTCTTCTGATTTCCAAGTTGACTGATCTTGAGGTGAAGTTGGAGGGCTTGAGGAAAGAACGGGACGAGATCCAGGCAGCACTGGAAGCAAAAAACAAAGAAATAGCAGATGTGGAAACAGCGCTTGCCCAAGTACCGAATGAGATCATGGTGCAAGAAACTATCATCACATTAGCTTATGAACAAGCCATCCACTAGTGAGACATAGCCTCCAGTACTCCTGGGTCGATCGAAGAAGATGCCCATATTATCACAGAACTCGATCAGCTTCGCTTCCAGGCCATTGACATCATCGACTTCTATTGTCCCCAAGAGTAGATGTATACCAGTGTCCTGTATGCAAAACACAATATTTTGTCTTGTAACATTTTGTGAACTAAAAGTGATATCTATGATATCGGCCATCTGAAGACGATGACAACTTCATCGGCTGTGAAAACACCTCTCTTTTTTTTTACTGAGGGCAATATTTTTCATATCGGCCGTGATCAAGCACTCGAGATCATGAGATAACGCAGACGTTTGGACGATACTTCTTCAAATATTTGCCATTGAGTGCTCTCCCAATTACTGATAAATGTTGGCCTTGGTTTGTACCACCTCCTATATTGACTTCTTGTAGTTCATCGGCCGACATGAATCCCTTTCCTAACTTTTCGTATTTTGTAAATTCGATTGGGGTACCTGTGAGAGAAACAGTTTTGAATTTGACTGATCCACTACTTCAAGGCCTTGAGTAGTAATCTTGACATAGTCTCCATCCCAAATCTTGCCAGACAAACACTCCATATCATCTGCATGCCATGGAACTAAATCGGTCGATGCGACATTAACAGTTTCATCGGCCGGGATCACCTCTACTTGATCGCCAATCCATTGGGCTAGAGACTAGTGCATTATTGATGGAACACAGCAGTTGGCATGTATCCAATCACGACCCAACAGAAGGCTATAGGTTCCCTTACCATCAATAACAAAGAAAGTAACCGACAAAGTTTTACCGCCAATCGTGAGCTCCACACTTAAGACTCCCTTGGCTGCTATAGTACAACCACCATAATCCCTCAAAATCATATTCATATCGATCAAGTCATCTTCAGTTGTTTCTAACTTTCTAACAGTAGTGATCGACATGATATTCACTGCAGCAACTCCATCGACCATCATCTTTCCCATCGACATCCCATTAACGAATCCCCTAAGGTATAAAGCTTTTAAATGACGATGCTTAGATTCATCTGCCCTATCAAACACTGCTTACTATGCATCAAATATCAGTTCTGCTGAACTCCCTTTATCAGCAAACACTTTTTCTTCTCCCAAGGCCATGAACTCTTGCGGCAACATCATCACCATACTCACTATACCACTTGGCACCTATACTTGTGATTTCACCTTTGGCCTTCAGACTTTCTTTGGTGGCTGATCATCTTCTTCATCATAAGAATATTTGCCAACCCTTATTTGTCTGCACCGCATCCTCTGCACCCTACGCTTCTAGCTTCTAGAAAAAATGCCAGATGGACACCATTGATTATTTTGTTCTTGCTCTTGCATCTCTTCATCGATTTCTTTGTCAAACTTGGCCTCTTCACCCGCCTTTTTTGTTCCAAGTCGATCAAACGCAGAGACCCTATGATGTCGATCGGCTGAACCCACTATCGACTCTTTAGAATCGTTTGCACGATATTGGTGCCGATGACCTGCTGTAGCTTCTCTATACATCTGTTCCGCGCGTCTATTACATCTAGGACAGTTGTCGATTGACGACAGTTTCATATTGTTATTCCAGTAGTATTGAAAGAAAGGGCACTCCCAATGTGGATCAAACTGTGATTCCTTTACTTCTATGTCCCTCTTTTTCTGATATCGCTTAATAAAGGCTTCAACATTATTGATACCAGTCATACTGACATTTGCTGAGAAAGGATGTCCATCTATCTTTATTGCACCTTTGGTAAATTTTATTTTACCCTGCTCGATTGCCATCTGAATCTGCCTCCTGAAAACTTTGTAATCATTAGTATTATCAGACGGCGAGTTATGTCACTTGCAATACCTCTTCTTCTTCAAATCTTCGACAGACGACATCACATGGTTAGGTGACAATTGAATATGTTTCTCCTGTAGCAACATATCAAATATTTTATCGGCCTTGATGATATCAAAATCGTATTTTTCTTCTGGCTCGTTCTGCTTCACCTATGGGCACGACAACACATTCTTGTTTCTAGTTCATTCAGCCATATCGACCTCTTCAGCTTCTTCATCAGACTCAGATTCATAATCATTATAGTTGACTTGAATCGGCCTTGATCGTGTCCCCCGAGTCAGATTCTCCTGGATCGACACCTTTTGCACTAACTGGGACAGACTCTCAAATTTAGCTGAAGAAAACTTCTCTCTTAACGGTGCAACTAGACCAGTTAATGCTATTTCTGCCATCTGATTATCAGTCAATTACAGGCTGAAACACTTGTTGCGCACATCTCTAAGTCTGTGCATATAATCATGTACAGACTCACCAGCCTTCTGCAAAGAAGTACTTATGGAATTTTTGTTCAAGATCGGCCCAAGTAATAACTGAATTTGGGGGCAATGATGCGAACCAAGAAAACGCCAATCCAGACAATGATAATGGAAACAAACTAATTTTCAATGCTTCAGTATTACCAGCTTCTCCACATTATACTGAAAATCGGCTGATATGCTCAACAGTGGTAGTACTATCTTGTCTAGTAAACTTGGTGAATTCTGGTGGCCTGTATCAACTCAGCATAGGTATCAAATCATAACTCAGCGGATACGGGGTCGATACATGTACGTTTGTTGTTTCGATTTTAGTTCAAACTGTTCCCTCATTACCTCAGTAATCTTTAAAGCCCAGTCATCAGTCGGCACACTAACATTTTGGATAGTCGATATGGGACCAGATGCTGGCGTTTGTGAGCCAAAATTAACAACATTGTGCCGGCCTCCTAATTCTCCTGGCAGAGAAGATGATGATGGCATCCCAAACATACTGGGCTGAACATTGGGCGCAATGCTGTATGTGACATTTGGCTCTGTTACTTCTTGTCTGTAATGTTGTGGCTGTGTTTGTGGAGTAGTCTTTTGTAATATTATCCTCCGAGGTGTTGTTCCCATTATACCACCATCAACGCTCTTCGAAGGTGGAGTAGCCTTAGAAGGTGATGTCCTTGAACCCGTAACGGGATCTGACGTGCTCGCACTTGGCTGCTGTGGACTGAATGTTTCTATTACAAGCCGATGAGTATCCCCAGATACGCGGAAATACACCGTCCCACGAGGTGAATCTTCATATAAGCATCCCTCCACAGTCTGAATGATCAAGGTTCTCAATGTGTTAACCAATATAGGTGACTGGTTCATTAATGCGTGGTGTATAGCTATATGAATCATATTGTTCAGAGCTACCTCATTGATAACTTCCATTGGCTTGTTGGTGAGTGATTCTTCTGTTCCATCTTCAATCAAGGCAGCAACTGGTAACTTTTCTTTTTGAACGATCTTGCCATGTCTTGTCTTGCTAAATATTCCCAATAGAAGGTTTTCATATTCGGTCATTCTTTGATTAATTTATATTTTTGCCTTATCACTCAGATCATCTTTATTGACCGGCAACATATTCTCTGTCTTTAAATCATCACTGACGTCATGTTTAGGGAGAGAAGTGTCGTCTTTTGGCATTTTGAGTTCAGACATGTTGTAGATCCTTGTAGTTCTTTATGTCCCACCAGATGTGCCAAAAAGTGTGTTAATGCAAAAATCACCACGCGTGACCTGGGAGATCTGCTTAGCTCTAGTGCAGGCTGAATACGAAGAAACCGGGGCGTGCCAGTCGATTTTCCCTGCAAATCGATAAAGAGAGCAAACAATCAAATTCCATGGGTTACCGGTCCAGGACAGACCGATGAAGAAAGCCGATAATCACTGTTTGTGAGAATCAGCCGATGCTAACACGAATTAATTTAAAAGAATAAACTAATCAGCTGATTATATCGGCTCATCAGCAAATTAAATAGTTTAAACGCTGAACGTAATTAATGCTGATAAGGGAATAAATCGATAGAACATACTTGACAAATCAGAAGTAAATATGTCGAGATCTGCTCTACTGATGATACTAAGTCGATGGAACAGAGTCGATGAATCTACAGTAAACATATAAAGACTCGTTCTGTCGATGGTGCTAAGTCAATAGATCTGATAGCTGGTATTACAAATATGCCTTAAATCACAGATCTAACTTATTTCAATAAGAGGGCGATTGACTAATAAAATATGTAAGAAATCAATCATAAACCGAAAGTCGATTGAATCGTGATAATCTATCGGCTAAACGTCCCAATAGAACTTTATCGACTCTACCTATAAACGACTTGAACCTAGCCTTATCAACCCAGCAAGAGATCAACACTGATACAACCATGCTGATTTGAACAGATCGAACCTAATCGAGACAGTGTTCAAACACGGTAAATAGAGCTAGATTTAAGCTATTTATAGATAAAATCAATAAAGTGACTCGAGTAAAAGATCTAAACTATATTCATAAAACCTCCTAAAAATTGTAATAGATTAGGCTCAGCCAAGACAGTATTGCAATTAAAAATCGATAGAATAAGCACAATAAAGATCTAATTACCAGATAACTAGTAATCCTAACGATTACAACTAGAATATCAAATAAATAAGAAAGTTCTAGTTGAGATTGATAGAATTACTGAGGTTGACTAATCCAAGTCTCTCGCCGAGATCGGAGCCGATGCAGCCCCCGCGAGACGAGGGTTTCGTCGAGTAGGAAAGGTTGGCGATGCGCCGAATTGTATTGAACGAAGGTGTTATTTTTTCCGTACAGATCCTATTACATATTTATATCCCCATGCAAGGGGTTCTGACCCGATTCAGTCAGGACTCTCAAAACCAACTCGATAATCAAAGTCTAAACTAAAAAATAGAAAAAGATACAATAATCTATTGGGCCCATTTTATTTTCTTCGGCCGTTGAGCTTCGCTAATCTTCAGCCGATTCTTGCCTTCACGCCGCTGACCACTGGGACCAATCAAAATTCTAACACAAACCGAAGTAGAGGACCGGCCAACACCCTGGGAGACGTAAGAGAAAGACAGAGAGAGAAGGGCGGCCACGTGGCGAGATGCCCACGGGCGGAGAAATCGCATGTAGACACTAAAGACAGCGCATGGTCAAATCCACCCTCTACACAGCAACCAACAGGCTGTGAAATGAAGTCCGCACACAGGCTACGATAGGTAAAACATGAGTTGAGAAGAGAGCGAGGCACAACCCGTCTTGTAATGGAATGGATAAAAATAGTGGCATGTTAGGACCAAACCAAAACATGTACAAAAAATATAGACGCGGCGAGTAAAGAAACTGTCCTATAATGCTCTGAGGCCTGAAAATCTTCCCTAAGTTAGCCTATGACTATACCTAGTGTTCCACACCCGTTCGTGTTGCCACTTAGCGATTGCATGATATCTTGTCGTTTTGACGTTGCCCTGCCCATAACTTCACCTGTCCGTATCGCGTGAGCCCTTCCAAACGGTAGAGTTGTTGTACGTTTTAAAGAAAGCAACTCTAGTCAAAGCTAAAATGATTATTTAATTTGAAACAAAGTTTCAAATATTAGAAATGATCATAGCTGCATGACATTACCCTCCTGCTTTGGTAAAGAAACCTCTGGTAGAAGAATAGAATATTACAACTCTAGGGTTGCTTGCGTTCTGCCTCTCTAATATGCCTGTGAAAAAGAGTTGTCTGGTGATGCTTTTGGCTGGTTAGTCTAAGGTTTAGGGTTTAATATTCTTTAGTTTGCAAAACTGAATCCATATATCAATATACTTTTCACAAACGTTTGTTACAGTAGGTATTTGTTATATTCTACATGTTACAATACAAATTTTGTTATGCTGCTATATTCCTTCGTTTTGTTGCGTTCGTCCTCCATTTTTTGTTGCAACACATGAAAAGGGGTAAAAATGGCAATTTCTATTCTAGCTGTCCTTGGATACGATGACAACATGCACAAAGGATTGAAAAAAAAAGAGTTGTCTATTTCTCAGGTGACTAAGATTTTGGCTGTTGGCTCAGTCACTTCTTTCAACCTTTACAATATTCAAAAAAACGTGTGCATGAACTAAAAGTATTTGGTGCAACATACAAATGTGCCTATTACAACATGTAAAGGGTGTAAAAATCTGCAACACATTAACACAACTACTCTAACATATGAGAATTATCATTGCAATATTGCTCAATATCTACTACAACATAGGACATAACTCATACAAAAAAAAAGGAAATTCTTGCCTCATACAAAGTGAATATTGAAACATTGAATAGTAGTTGTTGCAACATATAAATTACTAATACAACTTACAGTGATGTCCATTGCAATATATAGTATACGTATTCTACAAAAGATGACAAGAATTGTTGCAACATCAAAAAGAAACTAATGCAACATATATGGAAATAACTCTTGAAACATTACTGAGCGATGTGCAAGAATAAGCAAATCTGAAAAAAGACAAATGCATTTGAAGATGTACTTTTTAATATCCATAAAATTGTACGATTTTTATGAATCTTACATGCGGTTTATAGTAAAAATTTTCAAGTTTCCAACCTTTTTTAATCCAAGCACATGACATTTCTACAATTATTCTTTGTTTGCATAAACTGTTCTTTTTCTATTTTAAATGTTTTAAAAGGCTAAGTTATATAGAAATAAATCGCAAGCAAGAAGGAGACATACCTAAAAGGCCAATGTCAACGCGACTAGTAGTGGTTAATTTACCCTGACCTAGGGTTTCAACGTCCTCCGTTGGCGGCGCTGACGGAGGACACAAATTTACTCCAAACCACCACTGATCTACGGAAGAACATACCTAGAAAAATAAGCTTCTGTTTTTCTACAAATCAAACTCTTTCTCTCTCTCTCTCTCTCTCTCATAAGTGGTAACTTCAGAAAACCACAACTGGTATGGTATAAAAGAATCCATAACTTCTAAAACTGGTTTCATAAAGCCACTACAGTTGCATTTTAGTATCATATTTTGAATTGTTTATTTCTTCACCCCATGTGTCAAAGGAGGCATTATTGACTATAATGTCACTACTATAAAAAGGATTTTTCGTCATGGTTGCGCTATCACTGTAGCGGCGAGCACCTAAAAATGGGTTGAAACTTGTAGTAGCATAAGGGTGCCCCCACTTATGGCCTACGTAGGTGATCATGAGTTTATTGTGATCAGCCTTGTTGATGTCTATTTCTAATGTTCGGGCATTGATGTTAGCAATGAGTCATTGAAAATCTCTTCCACAACCCGTTTATTGTCTGATCCCATATATATCCTATATATATCATACACACAACAATGTGTGTGCACACTAGCTAGCTATAACCCGACCGCAATCTAGAGTGGCGAGAACAGAGACACATTTAGACTCAGATCTCTTCTCCATCCCTCTCTTCTTCACATGTCATCTCGTGGTAGTTGCAGGTAGGGGCTTGGATCCAGCACCGTGTGCGCCTTAGGCTTCAGAACGCAACTTTGGGATAATAACGGCAAATTTGTGTGACGGGTTGGTGATAGAGACGGATCAAGACAATGATGGAGTGAGTTTGTGCGGTTTTGGATCCAACACATGAAGATGGTAAACGGGACCGACAACAAGGATCTCAGTGATAAATCTGGCACGCAAGAATGAAAGGGTTACAGTTACGCTCTCTCAGCTTGATGATCATGGGTCCCCACCATGCCTATTTCCAGTGGCGAAGGCGGGCGATCTCCCCGTCACTACATCGTCTTATGGCCTATTAATAGTAGAGCGGTGTTAAAAACAAGTACTAGTAGCACGTGTTAAAACACATTTGGTACATGAAATTCAATCTTTTCTACAAATCATCATTCAATTTTCACGCTAATTCCTCTGTTTGAACATGCTAGTTCGCACTTCCCATATTTCAAATTCTTTCACTATGTGCCATTCTTTTCTCCTGAAGCTTTATTTCTTCTTGTTATAGTTTCATACCCTGTATAAAGTTTCTTGTAAAAATGTCATCTTTACAAGAAAAAAGTTTCTTGCATAATGAGTTGAGATATTGAGCACTCAAAAATAAAACTTGCATACGAGAAGTGGCAATGAACTATAAATATTGTATGCATAATAAATGTTGGTATTATGTGAATTCTGCACGGAATGAATATGACAATGAACTATAAATGACGTTTGAAAAAACAAAAGAAAAAGAAAATACTTACTGTTTTTTGAGACAAAAAAGAAAATGCTTACCTGGACGAGTGGATCATGGCCTATGATTATTGGGCCTTGATGGACTGCGCTACCTCGAAATAGTTTGCACAAAATAAAACCCATATCTAATAGGCCCCGTCCAAAACGAATCAGCCGCTCGCAAGACACCCCACTCGCTAGGGCTTCTCCCCAACGGCCGCAAACTATTTCGAAGCCCTCCAAATTCCCAAGAGACAACGTTGCGACTGCGAGGCTCGTCTTCTTCCCGTCTCCACCTGACTCCCCCGTCGAGGTCCGACTCCCATTCTCATCCCCGACTCCCCGTCGCCACCCGCCCACCCCGTCACTCCGTCGAGGTCCGCCGCCCTTCTCTCGACGGGGATCTTCCCGCGGTGCCCCCATCGCCGTCGCTGGGCGGACACTGAGCACCAAGCCGCCCTCCCCGTCAGGCGGCACCCTCCTTGCGGCGCCGCCCTGTCGAGGTCCGCCTCCTGCACAGCACCCTCCCCCATCTCCCGGCCTCCCGGAAAAGGCAAGAACGCCAAACGACCGCCTTCGCTTCTCCAAAACGCGGCTTTCTTGAACGCCGCTTTTGGTAATAGCAGAAAAGCGGTCGCTCCCCAAACAGGCCCCGCCTTTGCCTCACTCTGCTGCACCCTCCGCACCGCGCTCTGCGCCATTTCGCCCCCTTCTCAGGCGGATCCTCCCTCTCCAGCAAGAGTACCGCCGGCAGTGGGGTCATGGCGCCGGCGATTGGATCGCGGCAGCTCAATGTGCTGCGGGAGTTCCGCCCTCACGGGCTCGCCATCGAGGAGGCCGACGGTGATGGTGCTCCCCTGGCGCGGCCGCCGCAGCAGGACCAGGACTACGACTATTTCCTCTTCGACCCGGATGTCGCCGCCTCTCCCATCCCCGATCCAGCTGAAGAGTCCTCTGCCTCCGGCTCCGAGGGCGACCACGAGCTCTTCATCCGCGGCAATAGGTGTGTGTCTCCCCCCTCCTCTCTCTGCACCGGCGTTGTGGTGAAATGAAGGATTAGCTAGGTTTAGGTTTCTTACTGTGGTAGCGGCACCATCGAATTCAGGTGGAAATAAAATCAACTTGCAAAGCTAGATTGAATTCTATACTAGTTGATTCTACTCCCTCCATCTCAATTTATATGTCATTCTACCCTCCTACATTTTTCTAAAATTACTTGCCATTTTCGCTTCCCAATACATCTCTATCTCTCCCCTCCCCCATTCTTCCTTTTCTGTTTCCACCCCTCCTTATTTCTTGTGTCCAGAGTCAAAATGACAAGTAAACTGAGATTTTGCATTTGTTAGATTGTTTAACATCACCTTTTTTCTGTTTTCTCTGTCTTTCAGGATAATATGGAGTAATGGTTCTCGTGTTCATAGGAGATATATATCTCCTAATACAGTCATTATGGTATGGATGCATTTATGTCTTGATCCAGTGTTCATTGTAAACAGTGATTTCCCCTAGACGTTTTTGACAATTTAGTCACATCTGTCAGTTGCTTAAAAAAGCTTCACAAAATGGACGACGGTATTTGAACTTGGTACCCATTGTGTGGTGCGTGTGTGTGTGTTGGGGGGGGGGGGGTTATTAATATTTACTTTGTATTTAGTTCACCATGTCTTGATTCTTGTATATATATGACTATTCTTCCTCCTGGACAAACTGCTTAGTTGTTTTAATCCATCTTCAAGAGAAGAATACTTTTTAATGAAGCTACACTGCTCACCTTTTCTTTTTCTAAAAAGAATGTAAGAAATTGAATGCCAGAAAATCAACTAGATGTTCAATGTAGCAATTTATAATTCCTCTATTTAGAACTTTCTTTGCATTTGCTTTCCTCTTACTCATCATCTTTCTTATGTAATTAATGATGGATTTTCGTTTGTTGATGAAAACCTGAGTTGTAGGCTTGCTGGTGTAGGATGAACACAATCTGTGATGCTCTTCTTTGTGTGCTTCAAGTTGATACTTTATCTATATACAATGTAACTGGTGAGTTTACCCTGTTCTGTTATAATATCAAGTGAACCACATGAAAATTGCGTGTATTAAGTTTCTGAGGCTTCTGCTGCATGCATTATATGTTACAGGTGAATTAGTTAGCATTCCACTACCATATGTTGTTTCATCAATATGGCCACTTCCTTTTGGCCTTCTGCTTCAGAAGTCAACTGATGGAGGCCTTATGTTGCCATCCTCGAGTTCACTGCTAAATGCAAGAGATTTGACTCGTCCTATCAAAGAATATGGATTTAACTTTAATGTTCTGTACCAAACAAACACTGTGGAGGCCGACAGCAAAGCTGAGGGAGCCAATATTTCATCACACCTCATCTTGAAACATCCACTTGAAGAGCCTCAGGTATATTTGTGCAATATCATCTTTATGTTTTATTTGAGAGTTTGAAGACCACTTCTTTTTCATCATCCACACCTGGTCAACATTGTAATCATGTAATTTTTGTTAGTGGTTGTGTTGCAAAAATATAATACTCCTTCCATGCCTCAAATATAAGCATTCGTTGACTTACAGACATCACATTTGACTATTCGTCTTATTTTTTTTTTCAAAAATATAAAAACAGATAAGCCATGCTTAAAGTATATCTAATGATAAAACATTTCATAATAAAATAAATAATATTTTTACAAATTTTTGAAATAAGACAAATGGTCAAACGTGATGTCTGAAAGTCAACGAATCTTTACATTTGGGGGACGGAGGAAGTAGTGCAGATGCTCATATGTAATTTTAACATTCTAGTAGGGCCAATCTACTTGGTACTATTCTGATACATAATCAATCAACTATTGACAGGTGACATATGTTGATGAAAGGGACAGTTTAACTGTAATGAAAGATTTTGATGAAAAGATTATCTGGACCAGTGATACGATACCTCTAATGGCATCATATCATAAAGGTTTTGTTTCACATTTCTCTAGTTGCACATTTTCCTTCTCCTTTTTGGTTGGATATGAATTGTAATCATGATGTGCAGGAAAACTTCAACATGCCGTCTGGCAAATTCAATCTACAAGCTACCAGGAAGCAGTGAACGAAAACATAACACTGCCAGTTTCATGTGATATTTCTTCACATAAATGTGCATTTCATAAGATATGGCTTGGGAATTGCTCCCAGTCTGCTGCTAGTAAGGTTGCTCCATTTTAAATATATTCATCATGTTATGTCTTATTTCTGTAGATATGGTTATCTTCATCTTCCTTGTCTTGTTTCTTCTGTACTGTTTAACCTTCCTTGAAAAATCAGTCTTATCTGACCTCAGGATCTTTTATCCTACGAGATACTAGCATGTTAAATTGCTGTTTTCCACCTTGGTTAATCTTTTGTTCTGTTAAGATAGTCAATTTAAGACAAGTTATCTACTTATCTAGCCAGTATTTTGGCACAACTGTTGGAATGGGTAATACTTGACCTGGTGTTGCAAGTGGAGGCTGTTATTCGCTATTACAGCATGAAAAGTAAAAACGGGACTAACTGGAAGGTACAGGGACCTAACATGGACTCTTCCAATTCTTCGTTCTCCAATACCCACACTTCAGAATAACAAAGGACAAAGCAATATGTTTTTTTGGGTTGGTGGGTGGTGTGCGGGAATTGTTTGTACAACCTTGTGGATCTTTTGCTCATAATTCTGAGTGAAAATGTGATAATGTAAGTAGTTGATGTTGTAGGTTTCTATCATATCAAAGATGCTTTCTTAGTGTGGGATAATTGATGCAATTTAAAATTCAGTTACTCTCAACGTTCCTTTGTTTCTTTTAAATTTTGAAATAGGGAGATATCCGAATATGGTGAATGCATGGTTTATCTTGACACTACAGTTATCTTCTTATATTCTACTTTATGTTGATTATTATGGTAGCACTATGCATTTTTTCCTTGTTACTTGAACATGACTAATTTTTCGTATCAGGTCTTCTTGGCGACTGATATTGATGGGATGCCAATAATTTGCTTTTTACTGCATGAACAAAAAACATTGCTTGCTGTCAGGATTCAAGTTGCTGGGACTACTGATGAGATTTCTGGTGATATTCAGCCTCACATGAGCTGGAACATTCATGCATTTGCTGCTGCACCAGTCGTCGTGACTCGTCCAAGGTGGATTTCTTGAGAACTTAGTTTTCTATCCTAATCTTGTAGTCCTAACATGGCTATATTATCTGCAGAGTACGGGTTGGAGTCCTCCCTTTTGCAGACATTCTTGTTCTGAGCTCAGATAATGATCTACTTCTTTATGTATGTTCCTTGTGTTCAAACGGCACCCTTTTTATTTTTTGTTGTTCTGTAGTCTGGTCCTGAATAACAACCTGCAGCTGGTTTGGGTTTGCATTCAGGTTCATTACTCTAGTTGTTTGTTATGTCATAAAAGACACTGTTGTCCATTACTTTAGTTGATAAGGAGTAGTTCCACTTTTCAAAACATAGGGCAATCTTTTGAAGTTTTGTCACATTAAGGATTCAAACAACAACCCGGATTTGGTGCCCACTGGCTTGCATGTACCATATATCCACATCTTCGGGTCAGGCGCTGATGAGCACATTGAACTATCCATGTGGCTGAGAGTCCTCACAGCCCGCCACCCGATGCCGCAGCCTCTTCTATTAGAGACGTGAGCCACCCTCCCGACACCACCATGCACACGAGCTGCGCCCCAGGTGCTGCTGGTGCGGCCCTCCGGCGGCAACCACCTCGCCGTTTCCTGCTGCCACCGTGACCCCTATCCACCGCCCTTTTGCCACCTATGACTCTGGTGGTGAATTGCCGCCCCGCCGAACCTCCTCTCATCGCCAGGCAAACCTTCTCCCCAACCTCTAAAGCCAGGGAAAGAGGGACGGGACACCAAATCGAAGCCCCTGAACCCTAACCTGGTTGCAATCTCTTCCACGTTGCTGTCGAGTTCTCCAATGGTAGCAGCATTTGGGTGTGTTGAGGGATTTTGGTGTCGTCATCGAGCTCTCCTGTGGCATTTGAGGGGCAGTGAGGAATTTGGGGTGGGGGATGGCTGATGGAATGGGAGGTGCAGGGTCAGGTGCGGTGTGGAGGCGGCAGCAGAGCCTGTGCCTTGGAGAGGGAGGAGGTCATGCTGTTCGTTCGTGATTTGTGTGAGAGAGGAGGAAGGCAGTGTGAGGGGATGCGAAGAAACAGTCCAATGGCAGGGCTCACAGCGTTGTACTAGGATGCGTGAGACCGCGGGCACTTCTTTTCTGTTCATAGAATGCTACAACAGAGGCCTAAGAAATTTGTAACATCACTGTAGTTATCTTCTCAGATATGAACAACATGTATAAATAGATGCTGGTGCATTGTTTTTCTTTAGTTAAGAATCAAACCAAAAGTTTTCCCCGTTTGATCTGCTGATCCAAGTCTCCTCCATTCAGACAAATCCAGCCAAGTTGTTAGGGTGATTTCACACTGTTTTATCATACCTTGAACCTATCAAAAGGCTGTATGAGAATGCATTTTGTTTACGGTAAATAGATTTTGTTAGGTAAAGCTGCTTCTACAATTCTTTTATTTTATTTTATCAAAGTGACCCCAACTTTCTTTAACTGGTCAATGCAGTCTGGGAAGCAGTGCCTCTGCAGATATACTCTTCCTACTGTATTGGGGAAGGGTATCTTTCTGAATTATGACGTAAATCATGACACTTCTCTTGTTCATCATGATTTGAAGATCACAAGCATAGCTGATGCTGTCGAAGGTCGCATAAATGTGACATGCAGCAATGGTCTGGTAGGTGTTCATGCACTCCTTTGGTATTCTTTTGGTTTACTGCACATATAATTTTTTTGAAATAAACTGCACATATTATTGGTTTAGTACTGCTATACATCTGACCTGTTTGTATAACCATGTAGTATGATGGGAAATCTGATGGTTTAAATCACTTTAGTGGTGGTTCACTTTGTTTAAACTGTTAGATCTCTTTAAAAAAAAAACTAAAACAGCAGAGGAATCCCCTGCTGTGGTAGGCATATATTAAAGAATATAGAAAAGCAAAAAGGCTCTTAGAGCTGTACAAGCTGCAAAAGGGTTGCAGGGCCTTGAGGTGGCCAAAACACTGAAGAAAGAGAGCAGGAAACGACTATCTGTATAAGTTTATTAGCTCATTGAAAAGTTGCTGTTTTTGTGGCTGCATTCTGTGTGCTTGCAGCGTTTCCTCTGCCATGAAGGTGACTTTCCAGCCTTGAAAGGTTGGCTGGTCCTGATCAAAGGTGTAATAGTTTCTTTGTTTCCATTCAGGAAAAATTAGGCGCTAGGCGCTAGGCGGAGCATGCCTAAATGCACCTTCCTAGGCGGTGCATTTTTACAAAAATCATACAACATATAAGGTTGAAAATGAAAAAAGACAGAGAAAAAAGAATAAACATGAGATGGGCTGCCATGTAATGGCCCATTCAGCCTATCTATTGGCTCATATCCTTTCTCGTAACCTAGTCTTTGCCCACGTCATCCACTAGATGATGGCGGCTGCAAGCCAGAGACGGCTACAGTGATGGCGTAGGGGCGGCAGCCACCGGCGGAGAAAGGGCGGCGGCCACCAGCGGTTAGATCTTCCTCTCAAAAACCGATTTTCCTCCTCTTCCGCTGGTCCTCCACTCTTTCTCCTCTGATAACTCCTTCATGATGCACTGTCGCCTTCGTCCTCTCCCAGATCTCGTCGCCGACCGCCTAGGCATCGCTGACCGCCTAGGACGCGCCTTCCCCCCTAGGCGAGGCGGAAGGCCATCGCCTAGCGCTTCAGCGCGCCTAATCGAGCGCCTAGGAATGCCTTTTTTTTCAACGTTCTATATCTGCCAAGCAGCCATGATGAAAATCTCCATGAAGAATGGGTGCTGGGCTTCCACCTTGGCTAGGTCCATCATTGAGTAGAAGTCAGTGTTGAAGTGCCAGACGATGCCGAGGTGCTGCCAGCATTCCTGATTGAATGGGCAAGCAAAAATGAGGTGGAAGGCCGTCTCTTCTCTTTGCTGGTTGCAGAGGACACTCATAGTTGTTTCCATCAATTTTGTAGTTCTTCCTTTTCAGCAGGTGTGTTTAACCGGTTGTTTAGCAGTAGCCAAGCAAATACCCGGAGCTTATTGCTGCATTTGGAGTCTCAGAGCCAGATGAACAGTCTTGGGGGTTGCATATTTCTGTAGGCATGGTGATAGAGCTTGGAGGTTGTAACATCCCATCCATTGAGATTAGGCCCATAGTGACCCATGAGCACTTGTGTGCATGAGGAGGTGAGAATTTAGTACCACCTTGCTATTCTAATAGGAGGAGGACCAACATATAAGGCTATGTTGTCCACCACCACACAAGTGCGAAGCGAGGACGAAAGCGTAAATAGATTGGTGTGTGTGTGTGGTCCACTCAAAATGCGAGTCGGGCCCAGCCGTGTGTGGACCCTGGGTTCTTACAATTGGTATTAGAGCCGACCCTCACGGGCACGGTGCGCGTGGTGGCCAGGAGGTCCGGACATATGGTGCATGACATGTGATCTGGCACTGGACACGGACGTGCCCAAGGGGGAAACGTTCCTGGTAGCTTGTCCAGTGTGGGTATGTTGTCTCTGTGTTCCGACGAGGACGTCGTTCCGTTGAGGGGGGGGGGGGGTTGTAACATCCCACCCATTGAGATTAGGCCCATAGTGGCCCATGAGCACTTGTGTGCATGAGGAGGTCACTTGGGTTAGTCTTTTTACGCGAAGCGAGGACGAAAGCGTAAATAGGTTGGTGGGTGTGTGGGGTCCACTCAAAATGCGAGTCGGGCCCAGCCGGGTGTGGACCTTGGGTCCTTACAAGTGGTGTGGTATCAGAGCCCATAGTGGCCCATTGAGATTAGGCCCATAGTGGCCCATGGGCACTTGTGTGCATGAGGAGGTGGGAATTTAGTACCACCTTTCTAGTCTAATGGGAGTAGGACCAACATATAAGGCTAGGTTGTCCACCACCACCAACCTTGGGTTAGCCCTTTTACGCGAAGCGAGGACAAAAGCGTAAATAGGTTGGTGGGTGTGTATGGTCCACAACATGCGAGTCGGGCCCAGCCGGGTGTGGACCCTGGGTCCTTACAGAGGTCATGTACTTTGTGGTGCCCCATTGATCGTGCTAGACATAATTTGCATTTTCACCTTATGTTTGTAGCTCTCGAAGGAATGTCTGGAGTTGGAGTAGATCTCTGACTGTACCATGTGACCATACAAATGATAGCCATTGGATTGTTTAATGTTTTGTTCATTGTGCCTACATAAGTTATTGACAATAATGATTATGACTTGAGCCACTTCCAAATATATGCACTTTATACATGGATGGGGGGTCGAGGGAGTATTTTCTATATGCAAGTCTTTAATTTGTTATTAATGTAAATGAGTTTCTTATGTGGATGCTTATTTTATCACTGTTGTCTCCAATTTTATACTGCGTTGATTTAACTTTTCATTCTATCCTAAGGTACATTTTACAATTTACTTTTTCCAGATGCTCAGATGTTCGTTGCCCAAGAAACCTTCATCTTCTCTCGTTACTGACTGTATAACTGCATTGGCAGAGGGTTTGCAGAGTTGTTTCTACAGCCATTTTGTTACTCTATTCTGGAGTGTCAGTGATGCTGCCTGCCAATATTCGAGCTCTCACACGGACTCGGAATGGGAATCTTTTAGCTATCTAATAAGAAAAATCTGTACAAAATATGGACAAACTTTGCCAATTATGTCACCTTCATCGCCAAGTAAAGCTTGGGACTTCCTGATCAACAGCAAATACCATGCCCAGTACTGCAAACGGACACCAACCTCTTCTAATTTAATGTTGCCTATATCATATAATAATGCAGTGAGCATGGTCTGTAAGCCTTTTCTCCAGGATGACCATAGCCCAGATGTGTCATTTTATATTCAGTTTATGAGAGAAACAATGGAGACATTACATGCCCTATATGAGAACCTGAAGCTTAATATTTTACGAAAAGAGTGAGTTCTGTTTTTGTCCCTTTGTTACCTTTGTTCTATTTACTTTGTTGATATTACTTTTGTAAACATTTGCATGTTGTTTCTGTTGTTACTTTCATAAATGTTTGCAAGGCAACCAAAGGATTCATAGCCTGTTGACCAGCTATTTATTCTTCTAACTTAACAAAGTTGTACCACCTACTAAAAGTAACTCTAACACAATCATACTTCTGAAAAGCTTGGATTACTTACTCTTGGGCCAAAAGACTCGCATCAGTGCTGCTGCTTTGCACTCTTGCTTCATGGCAACAACAGTAAATCAATGAATGCCATTCTCATTACATACTGCTATAAAATTCAACATGAAAGCATCTAAACGTGATGGAGACTTCAAATTTTACAAGTTCTTATGAGAGCAGTTTGTTTATCTCGAGACAGATATTGGAGAAAACAAGTAGCAGGATAATGATTCCTCTTAGCTTATTAAATAGTGCGGATCAATGTGTCTATCAGTAATAAGGCATTTTTTCCTCTAACTAATGTGATTTTAATATTTATTATTAACTCATAGTGATGACTATTTGCATTATAAAACTTATATATGTCTAGCCTGTTTGTTTTTATTTATTACTAACTCATAGTGATGACTATTTGCATTATAAAACTTATATATGTCTAGCCTGTTTGTTTTTATTTTGTTTTATTGCACTTTATCTTATTAGCTTCCTTATTCAAACTGATTTTTAATAGTCTGGGACCTTTTGCATTCAGTGTTATGTTATATGCCCATATTTTTAGACCAAATATTGACCTTTTGATTTACTTTTCCAGGGATCTAGGACTTCTTGCTTCATTGTTATGTATGGTTGCTTCATCTCTGGGTGAACATAGTTACGTTGATTATTATTGCCGGGACTTTCCACTTGATTTATTTGAATTCCATTCAGTAGCTTCTTCATCTGCTTTAAAGACACCACCGTCTCTGTTTCGTTGGTTTGAAAATTGTTTGCGTCATGGTTGTGACTCGGCGAACTTAGAGGACATTCCTGCGTTAATGTGTAAACAGAAAGGTTGTTCTATGAGCTGGGGTAGAAAGGTGGTGTCATTTTATAGTTTGTTGTTAGGAGCAGAACGGAATGGGAAATTTCTCTCTTCCGGTGTGTATTGTGAAGTTGCCAGTGGTTCAGCCAGAAATATCGAGGAGCTTACTGTTCTGGCAATGGTGGCTGAAAAGTTTGGGCGTCAGCAGTTGGATTTGTTACCTGTTGGTGTTTCACTTGTGCTTCGCCATGTGAGTCAACTTTTTGCTCTGCTTTTTGATATGGCAACATTGAATTTCTCTTGAGATATTGTTTCATACTATAGGCCCTGGACAAATGCCGTGAATCTCCTCCTAATGACTGGCCTGCGCTAGCATATGTTCTTGTTGGCAGAGAGGATCTAGCTACAGCAAAAAATGGGTTCTCAGTTAAGAAGGAAAAGTCATTTTGGAACAAAGATAATATGACATCAATGGCGGTCCCTTATATGCTACACTTGCAACCTGTAACCATACCATCCACTGCATCTGACATCCCTACATCAGAAGTTTTGAATTCTGAGGATTCAGATTCTGTCTGTAGATCAGTTGATGATGGCATGGAACATATCTTCACTTCCACAACTCAACTACGATTTGGTCATGATTTGCGTTTGAATGAGGTTCTTTCTTAGAGCTGTATTTCTGAACTTCTGGATTGCATTTAATTGTTTAATTTGAAGTCCTGCCTCTTTATTCTTAACAATACAGCTCCTTCATACTCTTTTGGTTAGGTTAGACGCCTGTTATGCTCAGCAAGACCTGTTGCCATACAAACACCTACAAATCCTAGCGTGTCTGACCAGGATCTACATCAGGTATGCCTCTTTCTTGCTTCTTTGCTCATAATTGCAATAATTAAAACTACAATTTTGAGGGAAATCAAAACTACAGTTTGACCTGTGACCACAAAACCATTGCTAACTTTGAGGTTCCTCATTCCTGATTGTTCCATCCACTTGACTCTTTCCTTTGTACAAAATGTTTCCCTCCCTCCTCCCTCTTAAATATATCACTGCTATGAATTCTGAGGAATAACCATTTCAATCTAGTTACTTTTTTAGATTTCACTGTTTATGAATTGTCCTTGTTACCAACTTTGTGTTTTCAGCAACAATTATGGAATTTTGCACAAAGAACAACAGCTTTACCTTTTGGGCGTGGGGCTTTTACGTTGGCTACAACTTACACTTTGTTGACAGAGGTATGATTTATACCACTATGTATAGCCTGGATGGTTGATGTTTGGTCTTTATCAATTATAATAGAATATCCACTTTTTAGTTTCCTCATTTCTTGAAACTATTTCCTTCTCTGCAGACTCTGGTCTTCCCAAAGCTTGTTTTGTCGGGTCGGTTGCCTGCACAGCAGAATGCAACGGTAACTATCTATCCTCTTATTATGCTTTCAGTTTATTACCTTGCTATCTGTAGAGTTTGATATGTAGATTGTACAGTATGTCAGCGTGATTTGCTTCGGATTTGCATTTACATTTGTATC
Source organism: Eleusine indica (assembly GCA_030378355.1). NCBI lineage: Eukaryota > Viridiplantae > Streptophyta > Magnoliopsida > Poales > Poaceae > Eleusine > Eleusine indica. The sequence goes on from CM059494.1 coordinate 58,674,317, forward strand.
ACACCATCTTGAGTAATCAATAATTATATAATCTTTTGGAATTCAGTTTTGTATTTACATATGTAGAAGTTACAATAGCTAATCCTCTTAATGTTGGAATTAAAAAATGTTATGAACTTTGATAGAAATACTTTGTGGTTACTACTACTTTTCATTTCTCCATTTTTCTGTTATTACATTTATACAGGTTAATCTTGACCTAAGTAGTAGAAGTGTCTCAGAATTCAAATCCTGGGCTGAGTTTCATAATGGTGTTGCTGCTGGCTTGAGGCTTGCCCCTTTTCAGGTAAACTAATAATCTGAAATATACAAAGTCTATCATCCAACTGTAGTGGAAATCTCAAAATCAGAGGTCACTGACAATGATACATATACATTTTTGACGCTGCCATATATATATATATATATTGTTTATATACTTTGTGTTGTTTCCTGTATTTGTGAGTGGAGCTTATAATAAAAACGTTTTTACAGGAGAAAATGTTGAGGACCTGGATTCAATACAACAGGCCCTCTGAACCAAATTTTACTCATGCTGGCCTGCTTCTAGCATTTGGTTTGCACGAGCACCTACGAGTTTTAACAATAACTGATGCATATCGATATCTGTCACAGGTGATATTATTGTTCTCTTTGGTTATTCGTGTCGTGTCATGAGCATGTGGTTTATAGAATTATAATGGAAGTAGCGATTGACAAAATCATGAGAGCGTTGGGCACATCATCATCCTATAGCCATGAAGTTTGTTAAAAAAAACTGGCTTCACTGATGTGTTTGTTAGCAGCCTATTAGGAGAAATAGTGCTACATAATTTTGTTCTCTCGTAATTGCAAGCCTCTATTTCTACATTTTGCTAAATTTGATTAATAATTGTCTTATTGCAGGAACATGATATAACAACACTTGGTTTATTACTTGGTTTGGCTGCATCTCATAGGGGAACAATGGATCCTGCAATTTCCAAGGTATTAATATGCGATGTTGTTGCATGCGGGCATATATTTTTTTTGGTGGAGTTAATAATCATAATTAAAAATAAGCTTTTGGATCTGTATTGGAAAGTGTTATCTAAAGTCTTATTCCACATATTTGATCTGGTTCTTTTTGGAGTGATTTATCTTTTTTCTTGGATCATAGTTAAGAAGACAGTTTTTTTTTTGTTGATTTTCACTTCCTTCCAACTAATCTTACTCCCGTTTGTTTTCCTTTGGTAATTCTTGTTGGTTCCATCCTTAGCCTACCCCAACTTGCTTGGGAGTGAGGCTTTATTTTCGTTGGGCAATGTAATTCTGCTGTACTACCCTTACCTCCCCATTTGATCTTGTAGCTCCACTCCTATTTAAAAAGACTAGAATATCTAATGTTTGAGAACTGTGAAAATGTACTACTACACCATCCCAAAATTTAAGCATTTTTATAAGATGAACGATCAAACGCGATTTCGAAAAGTCAACAAATACTTACATTTTGGGATGGAGTATATAGCTTTGTTATGGATAGAGTCAAGGGACGTTGGCTGAAGGCCACAAATATGTAATGACAAGTTCAGTTTCAAGATAAATCATTTCATTTGATTATTAGTCGTTTTGTTAGTTTGTTTGGCAATCAAGTTAGAGATAAGCACTAGATAGAGATAGGGGCATTCTATTAACATCTTTTGATTAGGAGGTTGGCTATATAAGTCCACTGTATATTCATTTTTAATCAAGCAAAAAATAGATCCTAAATACTTCTCAGAGCCTCTTCAGAGGGTGAGTTAGTCGATCTGTGTTGCCAATTATCCCTCCCCTAATTCAATCCATATCAAGCTTAAAGTGGTAAACCATCTTTTGTATCACGAAAATGTATTCTGGTCACTGGTTCTGTGCTGATGATGTGTTGTGGGTAGCAACTAAACCTATCTCGCTCTCACGAGGAGGCTCTGAGAATATTGGGGTTTGACTTTCTTGCTTTATTTCTCAATTGGCTGGCATTATATAGCCAGGTCCTCCTAGTTACGTCCTACTAGGGCTCATGATCAAACACATCTTCCTAACTGACTCTATCTTATACTGAATTGTAAACTAAACAAACTTCTACAATAGCAAGCATCTGACCTATCTTAGCCACTTTGGTTTGCTGCTGTGGACGCCGCCTTCTTACGGCTTCTATCCTGCTTACCAAAGAAAATTAAGATTTGTGCATTGTTCTTTTTAGTACTACTATTTTTCTACACTTTTCTTTCTTTATTGCTCCGTATGACTTCTGTTGGGTTTCATCTCTAGCTTGCACCAACTTGTTTGGGACAAAAGGTTTTCCTGCTGCTACCAAGTACAATATACATCTGGAGTATAATATACATGTTATTAGATCTTATGAATCTGGACTACCTGCCTACCCAGGACTTGTTGGAATAACTTATATTCACAGTTTTAGGCTAGATTTGCAGAACAGTGAAACAAATGAGGCCCATATGTGCCTGACCTTTTTTTTTTCCCTGAAGGCTTCCCGTCAGTGTCTGATTTTTTTGAATTGTTCCCTCCTTTTCCATAATATAGAACCACACCCAGTGTCCCCATCTATTAAACTACAAGTATTGAGGGTCGAAAGATACACCTTTTTCTTTTCTAAATACGCAGCAGAATCGTCTCCAATCTAATGTATCCCAATATTATGATGAAGTGTTGTAACAGTTTAGTTAAAAGTTCTTGTTTTGTTCGAGGAATGTTAAAAAATTCTGTATTGTAATGCCATTGTTGCTTCTTTCACTTTGAATTGATTGATTTGCTCAAATACTACTATATGATGCTTTTGGTACCTTGTACAGATGCTCTACTTTCACGTTCCTTCTCGGCATCCATCGTCCACTCCAGAATTGGAATTGCCATCTCTTCTACAGGTAACACTGTACTAGACCCATTTTTTTCAGTGTATGTTTCTCCCTTCAATGGTGCTCACGGGAACTGGTGAAACCTGATGGTTTAGCCTAAATGTCTGGTCACCGTGCGGGTGCGAGCGAGAGACAGCAGTAGTATCATAACTTAGACGAATTGGCTGGCCGATGTTTTCACTATTCTATCTTTTTGAACTAAATACAGCAAGGGAAGCCCCTGCAGTGGATTTTGTTAAATAAATGATTCTGAAAAAGATTGTACATGAGATGATGCCTAGCAAGCTATGCAAGAGGGAAGGTAAAAAGAGCTATCTATATAGGTTTTTAAGGTTGGAGAATTACTTTTTTTTTTTGTCTGGCTGTATCCTGTCAGCTTGGAAAGAGGCCTCTCAAGGAAGGTTGTTTTCCAAGCCTGAAAGGTGGGAGGACCTCTGGCAAAGGTTGTTTCTCTGCTTCCAGATCTGCCAAGCAGCATGCCAATGATGAAAATCTCCACAAAGAAAGGGTGTTGGGTCTGTTGCTTGACTATCAACATCATTGTGTTGAAGTACACGTCAAAATTTCACGACATGGATAGGTGCTGCCAGCAGTTCTGACTGAAGGGGCATGTTAAGAAAACGTGAATGGCAGGTTCTGGTTTGTTGAGCACAGTACACAGTTGTAGTTGTCTTGCAGTTTCTGCTGCTTTCTTCGGAGGATGTTTCTTGTATCCATGCGGAGCCATGCAGAAACGTACAGTTTGTTGCAGCATTTGGAATTCCAGAGCGAGATGGAGTCCAGCGGTTGCATATGCCCGAAGGGGGAGTGGTAAACATTTTGAGGTGTATTTGCCGTTCCTCCAAATATATAGTGCCAGGAATGATGACCCCCATTTGATACTTGAAGTACCGTTCCTTGTAGGGGCATACACCCGTACTTTTGCTTTGTGTAGTAATCAAGCCCGCGTACGCTGACTTTCTGCACAACCCCTGATAGCAACTTGGATTGAGCAGCCAGCAAGGTTACAACCATGGCCGCTTCTGGCAGCAAGACAAGGTCCCTCCATTCCGAGGGCTGGTGCATGCTGGTAAATCTTCATGCTCAAAGGTTTTGCAGCATAGACAGCTTTGCCGGCACAACAGACAGTGATGTAGGGCAGAACCTCTCGCTCATCATTGGTGGATGGTTCTCTTGGTGCTGGAGCTATTCTCGTCTTCTTCTCGTATGATTTGCTTTTGGTGAATAGCACCCCTGAACCAAGTGGTAGATTATCTTTTTTTTATTATTATTAGTTTGAGTACTGTGTCAGGATGTTCTGGTCTTAAATGACCAGTAAAATTATGGTACAAGTAAGTCTAAATTGTATGTTTTCTGTCGTTGTTTTCTTGTAATTTCTTGGGTTGATGCTCTAGTTTATCTTTATATAAGAACCAATCAATCATGACTTGCTGGATAATTTGTTATTAATGTTGTCCTATCGAGTCATCTTAAACAGTTTCTTATATAAGACTATTAATTAATTTTTATATTTTAATCGTTTTCTATCTGCTCAGTCAGCAGCAGTAATGGGAATTGGACTTCTATATGAAGGGTCAGCACATGCAGTCACCATGAAGATACTTTTGGTAATTGGTTCGACTTTGCCACTCAACAAGTCAACAAGTCTCTTTATTTCTTTTTCTTTGATCTTTTCTATCGTTTATACCCAATGAGCAAAGAAAAGCCTTTTTTTTTGGTCTATGATGTTTTTCCCAACTGTGACTCTATTACCATTCCTTTGTGTATGGGTGCATGTGTTCTTTTTTAGGTTGATGTGGTTCTTGTTGGGTTCCATCCCTAATGTATCCTGACTTGCTTGGGGCTAAAACTTCGTTGCTCTATTTGTAGGGTGAGATTGGCAGAAGAAGTGGTGGTGACAATGTGCTTGAAAGGGAAGGGTATGCTGTTGCTGCTGGTTCTGCACTGGGATTTGTTGCTTTAGGTAAGCTACATTTCATGCAAAGTGTTCCTGTTGCATCCTTGATGAGACACTAAAACTGAGATAACATAATTTATTTCACAGGTCATGGCAATGATGCATTTGGATTTATGGATACTTTTCTAGATCGACTTTTTGAGTATATTGGCAGTAAAGAAGTCTACCATGTAAGATTTTGTTCTAGCTTTTTATCTTTCCAAAATTTAATGTTTTATCTCTATTATCTCTATATGGGGTTTTTAAAGCTTTTTGGGAGTGATCTATATCCTTAAAGAAATGAAACCTTAAAAATACTCCACCAGCAGGTTAAAGTGGCCTGTGCAGGTGCTGGGAGATATGTACCCAGGTTGAGCATACTGCATTCAGGGTCGGCCACCTTTACTGGTGGCTTTACAACTGCGTTACAAAATATTTGGTTCTTGATCTCGTGATTTATGTTTATTCATATTGATCAATGTTCCTATGGTAGAAATGGTTTGTAACCTCGTTGAGAATTATATCGAATGTATCCTACATGAAAAAATCATATTGCCTATGAAGTTCCTATGTAATGAACCTCTCCATAAGGCAACACTGCTGATACTATGGAGGCCTTTGTACGTTGTAACACTGAGGTTCAACCTGATAGCAAAATATTTTGTCCTTATTTTATTTGTATTTGACAAGTTGTTTATATTTTTCAGGAAAAGAACCTAAATGCAACAGCTATCGATGATCAAAGTGGCAACACTGGGCAGGTCATTTTCACATTGTCCAGTGATTTACTAATTTCTTTAAGTAGCTGTATATTTTGATTGTAATATTGTCTTTGCTTTTTGCAGATGATGGATGGATCACAAATAAATGTTGACGTAACTGCTCCTGGAGCAATAATTGCTCTAGCCTTAATATATCTGAAGGTATGTTTTCTTAGGCTACTCCCAATGGGAGTTTCACTTCCATTATTAAATATAGGATGCCATGTTACCATTTCTGATGATGTGGCAACGAATTAATAAGGAGAGGAGAGGAGTTTCATCTAGATGAAACCATGTCTATACTGTTTCCAAGACACTTCTCTCTTGCACATGTTGCCTAAGAAATAACAAAATGAAGCTATGTTTTGTATGAGCTATTTCAATCATTCTTATTGCTTATGTGACACTTTTGAAACACCAAAATAACCCCACATTGGGACTTAGTCACTTAATGCTTCTTTGTATCTGTAAGAAATAGTTTATACTGTGTAAGAGACACCTTCCTGATTTCTGCATTTGTATGGTTCATATTACAGGCTGAGTCAGAGGAGATTGCAGCTAGGCTCACTGTTCCGAATACTCACTTTGATTTGCAGTATGTCAGACCTGACTTCATTATGCTTCGCGTAATAGCCAGGAATTTAATCCTGTGGAGCAGGTAACCTCATGATTTTTGTCTTAGTATGGCTATAACATTTGGTGCAATAAAATAGTAACATAAAGTTAAATAATGATGCCATTTTGCAGAATACAACCTACAAAGGATTGGATTTACTCTCAAATTCCTGAAACTGTCATGTTTGGTGTTTCTATTATGGGTGAAGGGGCTATCAACAGTGACGAATTTGATGCTGAAGCTCTTTCTCAAGCCTATGTTAACATAGTGACCGGAGCATGCATTGCACTTGGTGAGTAACATTATTTCTTTTGGCGACTCTAATTAATGAGTCTACCTGTTGCGCCTCTTAATTTTCCCAACATATATAATGTTCTTGTAAACTTTAAAGTCATTAAACAAAATATTTTAATTTCTCATCACATGAGTTGTTTGATCTTATGTCAATATCAAATACAGTAATTAGCAGTGGACAGTGTTTAGTGGTTCTCTTGGTCTCGGCCAGCTAGTTTTTTATTCTAGATTTCAAAGTTTGATTTCAGTAATTGCCATTTCTATTTGTGGCAACAGTTGATCCGTAACTGATCATTATATAGATGTAGTACTTATAAATCCCCTTCAATTCACTGCACATAATTGGACTTATGATGCAATTATCCCGTAGAAACCCACATTAATTATCCTTGTGAACCTACTGGACTTTTGCTGCCATTAACCAGCATAATCAATGTTTGCAGGACTCAAGTATGCTGGCAGCAGAAATGGTGATGCCCAAGAGTTACTCTACACTTACGCCACCCACTTCCTAAATGAGGTAGGCGCATGTCTATTCAATTCAATTGTTAAATGGTATATTGGTGATATAATTACTTATTTCATACAGATCAAGCACATACCTGTGCGAACGGCAAGTATACTGCCAAAGGGATTGCTACAGTATGTTGACCGCGGAACTCTTGAGCTCTGCTTGCATCTTGTTGTTCTATCTCTATCTCTGGTTAGTTCTGAAGTGTATTTCATGTTTTTTTTTTCTTTTATTATGTAAATCGCACAGTACATACTATTCGCATCTGTTGTTAAGGCTTTACATAATTGTGAGTGTTTCTCATATTCTTAACAAATTGTGTCCTAACTTCCATATTTATTTTCCTTTGTTAAGGTAATGGCAGGATCTGGAAATTTGCAGACTTTCCGCTTACTACGTTATCTTAGAGGAAGAATTTCTGCAGAAGGACAAGTGAATTATGGATTACAGATGGCTGTGAGTATCCTTAATAGGTGTCATGAGCTAATACATTTTCTTTGGAACTACCTGATAAAAGGCTAAGAATTAATATCTTATATTATTTCTCAAAAAAAAACTTCTTTACTATGAAGTGGCAGCCTTTGTTCATCACTTGTTAGGGTTCTTGTTTCCAGATAAAGTCCATGGGGTATTTTTTAACAAGTCACTTTTTAAATGATATTCTTTGAGGCTGTAGTCAAGAGTTTTGTTTGCATTGAGTATTTTTTGAATACTTGGAAAGTTCAATGGAAGATTGAAGGATCGTAGGCCCTGTCCTCTATCTGAAAATTCTTGCCCATGCTGGCTAATAGCTGAAATTGTGACAAAATAGATTAATCTGGTTTATTAACAATGTAGGTGAGCATGGCTATAGGATTCTTATTCCTTGGAGGTGGGACACACACATTTTCAACTCGAAATAGTGCAATAGCTGCATTATTAATTGCCCTTTACCCACGTTTTCCCACAGGACCAAATGATAATCGCTGTCATCTCCAGGTAATTTATCTTGTATTTTGTGATCTGATATTCACTGTATATACCTTCTCTTGTTGCAAGCAAATTGAAATTCTTTGTGGTACTGTGAGTAGGCATTCAGACACCTATACGTACTGGCTTCAGAACCTCGGTGGGTTCAAACAGTTGATGTTGACACAGGACTTCCAGTGTATTGCCCATTGGAAGTGACTGTTGCTGAAACAGAGTATTATGATGAAACCAATTATACCGAGGTGACACCTTGTCTTCTGCCAGAACGGTCAGTGGTAAGTGTAGTCAATTACATTCAGATTTTTTTGGTGACACGATATTTATATATAAAGCTTTGCATAATAAACATATGTTTGATCATGCAATTTTGCCTGGCCATAGGCAACCTTCTTCATACACTGCATTTTCAGAATTTTCGGAAAGTACATAAAATTTCACATAGTTTTTTATATTCAGGTAGGAGTTTACACTGATAAATTCCCATATTCTAAACAGTCAATTCTTTTGCAGCTTAAGAGCATTCGAGTTTGTGGGCCTAGATATTGGCCTCAGGTGATAAAACTTACACCTGAAGGTATTTTACTTGTTCTTAGTATTACATATTTTTGTCACAAAAGTTGTATTATATGTTTACATTTTATACTGTCTGAAACAGAGAAACCATGGTGGAGATGTGGAGATAGGACAGACCCATTCAATGGGGGAGTACTCTACATAAAGCGGAAAGTTGGATCATGCTCCTACTCAGATGATCCAATTGGATGTCAATCTTTAATTTCACGGGCAATGCATGAGGTTATGTTTTGTTACAGTTGTGCAGACATGTACATTAATGTTTCCATCGAAGGCTAAAAGCAGACCTGGTTTATATAATTTTACTGTTTTGTTCAATCCAAATTTCAGGTCGGTGAGACACCATCTGCTAGTTGTAGTTCTCAACTGAACAGCACTAAACATAGTTCTTTCAGAGTTGACCAACTTGTAAGCACATTTTCGGCCAATCCAAGTTTGATTGCTTTTGCAAAACTGTGTTGCGAGTCATGGAAAGACAGGTAAGTGGTTTTTTTTTTGCCCTTTTCTATATACTTTTAGTGCCATAAGCACTATGGACATGTATGATGTATGCCGCATCATTTGATCAGTTGTATTTTGTTCTAATGTTATCTTCCAACAGATGGAATGGCAATTTTCGAGAATTCTGCTCTCAAGTACTCTATGAATGTATGAGTAAAGATAGGCCATCACTGTTACAGGTTTATTATGGAGTCTATCTCATTTGCTGCTCCGTACTTATCAACAGCCATCTATATAATCATATTAGTGACAGTTTTATTTCTCTTCCAGGTCTATATCAGTTTTTACACCATAATTGAGTCAATGGGCGAGCATATGAAGACGGGACATTTTTCTTTCTATGATTCTATGTTCCTTCCCAACTTGAAGGTTTGTAGACAGTCCTTTGTCACTTGTTTCTGTTTCTTACAAGTCTGGTTACTCCCAGGCTCGATAAAAAATACCAGCCTCACTGTCAGAAGCAAACTAATTCTGTTTTTAGGGCTGCCATGTCTTCAGTTGTATTTTTCTTTTTATATTTTGTGAAATTTCCATATTTTATGCATCTTGACAAAGACAACATGCATGCAACCAACTCTTCCAAAAGGTTTTTGAAATCCTAGGGTAAGACAGACCTTGTCAGGAACTGGTTCATGCTGCAATCTTCAAACTTGGTTTCTTGTAGTCTTTTTTGGTAAGCCTACCACCAAAGAAATTAAGCATCAAATAGTTCTCTATTTACATATCGTAACAGCCTTATTCTCGTCTTCTGTTCTGATGTTGCCACACCTTCTATCTTTGATGACTTGGCTTTCAAGAGTTAATGTTATTGTGAGTCTTCTTGTCAATATGCAGGTCGCATTTGCCTACAATGAAGCACTGGTTGATGGCAGAATTACAAATGGAGGCATTATTCAGCCCACCTTCTTGGAGTCGCTCTTGAAACGTGTGGGAGATATCTTCACAGAATTGCCGAACCTCAAGGAGAACTTCCGCAATTACTTGAGCACTGGCAAATGGCCTGATGCCAAAAAGGATGTAGTAATCCTCTCGTGGTATCTCCAGTGGTACAGCATCCCGCCTTCCCATGTTGTGTCATCTGCAATCGAGACAGCTCAGCCCAGAGTACCACCTGGCATTTCAATGCTCCCACTGCTTCGCCTCCTACTGCCAAGCACACACCTTGCAGGACTAATAGAGGTTGAGAAGGTTCACATCAGCATGAAGTCAGAAGGTTTAGCATTGCAAATGTAATTTCAGTGAATGCAGATGCAGACACTGAAAAATGATCCCTGCAAGCACTCTGAACACCTTGTAGCATTACTCCTTTTTTCTTTGAAGGTATGCAGGCTTATAGCTGCATCATTGTACGGCAAAGTTGTACAGATTAGGTTGGCTACTCGAGATAATCTGTTGTTGAGGCGATTTCCTGTATTTGTAGAATGATGTTTGTGACAGATGTAAATAGCCATAGACAAAGTTTACGTACAGAATACAGAACAGAACTAGCGGAAGATTCGTAACTTTTTGCTCTCTATTGTCGGACGTATAACATGCTTCAATTTTTCATGCTACATTTTAAGCGGGTTTGAAGTCCAGGGATGTTCATAGCGTACGCGATTTTGTGACTCCTGCTGTGCCAGCGCAGATTTTCTGTGAACGTATTCTTTTTCCTTTTAAAAGAAGTATGCTTTTTGACGAATTTACATAATTTAGTCGTCAGGTTTCAGATAGAAGTCATCAGCAAGCCCTCCCTTGAAAAATGAAGAGGGGGCAAAATAGTAAATTCCCAACTTTAAAAAGTCCTTTAGTCCCTTATACGAAGCAAGGCAAAATGATACACATAAATACGAATTGGAAATAATTACAAGATTCATTCAAACTCGTCATGTATACCGGACTTCTTTGCTTGAGATCGTGAGAAATCTTCCTGGCCCACAAGGCAATCTCAGGCGCTCATTATTTTTGTCTCATGCTGAGATTGCTGCCTATCTCATGCAGCAATCTCAGCCGCTCATCATTTTTGTGTCTCGGATTAAGATTGCTGCTTGCTCCATACATACTCACTAGTCACTAGGATGGGAAAACTTTTCAAAAACAGAAGTTCTGTACGTTTAAGATAAGGGCATGAGTATAAATACTTTTATGAAGCACTTTAATGAAATTATGTATGTACATTTGTCAGCGAGATACGGTCCATTTCCAGATGATTGAGCAGAAGCAGCGAGATACGTCCATTCAGACGGTGCGATAACGCTCCTCATGTGTGATCTTGGCTGTTCATTCTACGTTCTCTATGCTGTGATCTCACCCTCCAACAAATGCTAGGCAAACCAACGGCATAGACTTCTTAGAACTAAAAAAAAATCTAACTTATGGCATCGATCATGAATCTTTTCCTCACTAAAATGGACTATCATATTTCAAATACGCATTCTCGCTGTTATCTGTGAGGTTGATCCTCAGTCATCTGTCGCTGCGGGCTCGACACAATGTGACCGTAAACAAATTCATTCCATGTGTCTGGCACGCCAGGCAGGCACCAGTGGATGCAGTCCGCGAATTTTCTCGGGTTTGCCTTCTGCTCCTCCGTCAGGAGCTTTCCCTGCCGTAGCGTGTGCACAGAGGTATGGGCATCCTTGCGGATCTCTGACAATGCTGTTATGTTGATGAAATGCACTGGCACCTTCTTCATCGATTTTGTCACGCGTTGAGCCGTCGCGAACAGATCCCAGTCCGTGCCTAGCTCCAATGTTTTTGTGTAATTGATTGCCGGCTGTGTCTCGGAGAAGCATTTTATGGCGTTAGGACTGCCCCAACCTTCACTCCTGCATCAAGACGACGAATTTGTCATCAGGTCAGATCCAGCATCTTCACTTCTTTAGAGTAGTACATTTGTGGCACAACAACAGCAGAAGGCATTAAAGCTGAAAACATCACAACGGCAACCCGCAGTTTAAAGCCAACAGCAATGTCGGGAGAAATTTTGCATCATGATACAATCATGGTTCAGGAGGACTGAGGGAGGGGCTTACTGCATATGCACAGGTGACACGCTCATGAATAAGACCGTTGTTCTGTTTGGATCTACGTGCTCTTCTACCCATTTTGACCATGTCTTGAGGACCTTTTGGTACGCAACGACACGCTCAATTTCATCATACTTAACTCGTTTCCTCGAAAAAGATCCACCACGCCTGTAATCACATTAGTTTGTATGAGCTTAAGCAAAGCAAACAAAATATATGAAGATTTCCATAGTTGCTCCGAAAGCTTGCTCAGATAAATAGTTTTCATTTTTCAAGAGGGTTGAAGGATTAAGCCTACAGTTACTCACAAAGTTTTCATCTGTGGTGTGTTCATCCACCATATGTAAGTATTGAAGATCAAATAGTCCACCCCTTCCCAGTTTGCTGCATGCTTGGCGATCGATGTTGGCTTGATCATCCGGTCACTGATGCTATGAATGTCTGGATCATCAGAGTTTGACTCAACTAGGAAGGGAGCCCAATAGAACTCAACTGTTGCATTGTACTCCTGAAATATGCCATGTAAATTGTTCATCATTAACCAAGTATTCCAAGGTGAAGGTTGAAGAAAAATCAACATAAGCAGATTCCTCTGTTTGATCTCCAAAATTTTCGCTCAAGTCTTATGCTCCCAGGTATTTAACTCCTAAAATCCCTTTGTACTCTTGCTAAACTAATGAGGATGATAGTGTGAATAATCACACATTCCATCAAACCAAGCTGATTTTGGCTAGATTTTTTATAAACTGTACATGTTTGTTTTCTGTATAGGGTCAGGAACCACTAGTGAGCATGCAAATGTAATACCTGCAGACGGAACACATTCAGAGAACCGTTCTTGACAAGCGACTTTTTGTCCCATGGAGCCTCTGATTGGACCAGGCAAACCATGGACTCCCACTGGTTCCGGTTCAGCGAATCCCCCACAAACATCAGCCTTTTGTTCCTTAGCTTCTCTAGAAGCACCTTAGCATCAAATCTGCAATAAAAATTTCAAACCATCAGAAAGTTGTACTACACGTATTAGCTACTGACTCAGGGGCACATATCAGAAAAATCCAAATAATGAGCATGAGTGTAATGACAAATGTTTACCAGGTGCATTATATATACCCACATATATTAGGTATATAATAAGTAAGCTCCAGCTTTTAGCTGTAGGCATTTTTTGGAACAAATAAAACTTAGTAAACTGTGCACTAAGTGCTACTTGTACACTTGATATTAATCAATGTGAGCTAAACTATAACCCACTTGGCAAACTTTGGAGATTGAAATCCAACTCATATTTTGGTCGCTGTATTGTTTTAAGTCGGGCACTCATTATTTTACTGTGCTGTGTGCTGTAATAGACTTTAGCTGGTTTTACTTGAAGCTCACAAATGCTCGTTAGAGTCTCGACCAACGTGACAAACTTCAGAGTAGATATACAATAATGTTCTTGAAATATTGAATGCAGCTCATGTGTTTCTTTGAAGTGGGCTGCTGATTAGTTTACTGACCAGAAATTATAAGTGCATCTAATCATTTGCAGTTAGTTAGAACCTGAGGTCTTTTGAATGTCATGTCATGCAACAACTCCCATTTGTTATGAGATTCCAATCTGTTTAACTTACACCAGCCTTCCAACAACTTTCTCTCTGACAAACGAAACTTCTCTGTCAACCACTAAACTGCTCGTAATCTATTCAAAGAAAGACTGTTGCTGCTGAACCAGTGGACTCTCTTTTTCCCTCCAACTCCATTTATAGCACCAAACCAAATAAAGTACCTCCATACACAAATCTTTGTTGCCAAGAAACGTAAGCTAGTGAGCGGAGGCTTGCGCGGATCGACCTCACCTAACGTACCCTGCAGCCTTTAACGCAGGGCGATCCCTGCACCACGACTTGCCTTGACGAAATTTTAATTGAGCCCGCTAGCAACAAGGACGGAAATAGGAAGGATCTCGGGGACGGCAGAGGACCGAACAATCGCGCGACTGCAGCCATTGCAACAGTAGTAAAACGAACCCGTTATAGCTGCGATCATAATCACACAATGCTTGTACGTGCCCGATACTACTATGTAACAGTACCGGAGGACGATGCACCGCCGTTGTCGGTTTGCAGTAATTAGAGTCACAGCTGCCACAGTTAGAATTAGACACGTAAAGTAGTCTAGATTCTGGAATGTTGTGGCTAATTGGACCAATTACGAGCAGTATTTTACAGTTGGCATTGTACCGTTTGCAGTGGCGCCGGAACAAGTTGAGATAGCAACGACAACGATACACCTGTTACTCCCTCACGCTATTGCGCATCGGCCGGACAAGTTGGGCGTGGAATCACCACGTCGACGGAAGAAGGCGCGCGAGAGAGAGGAAGGAAAAGATGAAGACCAATACGCCGCACCAGCCCAGACGCGGACACGGATTCGTCGGCTCCGGGACAAAAAGGAAAACTCAGGCGCTCGGCAGCTGATGTGGCCGCGCGCGTAGCCGCCCACGCGCAGCACGCGTTGCGGCCACAGCTTTTTCCCCGACCCGCGAAAGCGCGGCACGCACCTAATACTGTACTGTACTGTACCCGACCCCTGCCTGTATCAACACGTATACGGATACAGGTACCGTAGGCGGTATGTATCCAGGGGGAGAAAAGGGGAAAGTGGAGAGGGGGAGTGCGGCGTGTGGGTGGGGTGGGATGCAATGCAGCAAGCAAGGGATCAGACGCCGATCAGGCAATCCGTACCTGGGGAGGTCGCATCCGTCGGGCTGCCATCGCCACTTCTGGTAGCCGTCGTCGCGGCGGCCGTTGCGCATGCAGGTGACCTGCTCCGTCAGGAAGCCGCACCCGCTCTCCTTGTACAGCGGCGCGCGGGATTCGTCGTACACCCACCGCCCGCGGTACAAGTCGCACGTCGTCCCCGTCTCCGGCTGCGGGTGCTCTTCTCCGCCGCCTTCCACCACCTGCTCCAGATGTGGCGCGTCCTGCTGCGAGCTCCCCGCCGTCGCCCCGGGCGTCGCGCTCGAGTTCTGGTGGTCCTCTTCTGCTTGCTGCTCCTGCTGCGGCGGGGGCGGGTCCGCCTGTTCTGTGGGCCCAGTCGCCGCCGCCGCCGCTGATTCCGTTACCTGCGCTGGCGGCGCACGCGCTGTTGCCTCCTGCACGGACTGCAAACCGGCAGTATTAATTAGAAAACAAAAAACAAGTCAAACCACCGAGAAGGCCGCGGTAACGGAACTAGTTAGTACAGACACGGCACAGCCACGGACTCACCCTCCCCGTGGTGGAGTCGGCGGCGCCGGCGAGCTTGGCGTAGGCGCGCGGGCTGCCGCCGCCGTGGCGCCGCAGCGAGGCGGCGATGTGCGCGCTGTCGTAGAGCACGGAGACGCCCAGCAGCACGGCGAGCGCGAACACGGCGGCGACCTGCGCCCGGCGGCTGGGAACGCCGACCGCCAGCGCCCCGCCCTTCCGCCGCGGGATCCGCATCGCCGCCGCCTCCCTCCTCCGGCTCCCTCCCTAGCTGCCGCTGCTACCTACTGCACCGGCGACGGCAAGCAATCGGAGGATCAAACCGAATCGAGAGCGCGCGCGCAGCAGGTGTAATTAAGAGGATCCTTCTTCTCCCGCCTCTTGTTCCTGTCTGCCGGCGGCTGCTTTCGCTCTCTGCGGCTCTGTTTTCGTTTTCCCTGACGTTGTGTTTATGGGGGCGGGGGAGAATGGAGGCACGCCCTTTAAGAAGCGAGGTGATGAGAGGAAGAGGACGAACAGAGGAACACCGGGCGGGGTCCACCGTCCCCAGGGTGGGGTCCGCGTGCCTTGTTTAGTTTACCCGACCTCTACGTGGGGGGAATGCTTTTTGCTGAGCTCGATCAGGCTAGTAGGTCGTTAGCGTGGGCCCGTGCAAAGTAATTATCGCGCAGGGTGGAGGCCGTAATTGTGCTGGATTCTCTGCTTAGTCGTGGCGGTACGTGTGTGTCTTGCCAAATGACAACGGTCAAAAGGAGGCGCGGTGCGGTGCTCCATGTGATGTTTGTTTTCGACTTTGGAGCACTACTCCAGCAGAATGTTACTGGGGGCGGAGAAAGAATATACTAATCCCGTGACATTGGATAGAAACCTCGCGGGACTCGAGACGAACCACGTGTTTCAAACAAGTGGCATTTGTTTATCTTCAAAGAAATGCGTATTATCCGTAAGGAAAAAAATAAATGAGGCAAAAAAAATTTCTACATTAATTCGATTACAAAATGGTTGAAATGATGGATACATCTGAATTCATTATTTTTTAACTAGGAATTGATTCTAATTCATACTTCGATTTTTTTTTCAGTGATGAATTCATATTATTTATAATAGTTAGTTACGTATGAGCACCAATGCGTTACATGATGGGTTATAATCTCTAGAGATTGGATAAAATTAAATGCATGGGTAGGAGCACAATCAATTCATTAAGAGAGAAGAGATGAGGGATAGAATGCGGGTGGACGCGGATGTGAACACAAACACACTTGCCAATCAGAATACACAACGGTTTTTTGATCTCTCTAAAGATACCATACTATAGTTTATGGATCGAAAAAGAAGACCCGCTTGATAAGTTTTTATTGTTAGCAGCTTACCTCGCTCTGCTCCTTGTTTTGATAGATCATGACTTAGTGAGATGTAACCTACTTGGACATCGGTGTTGTATGGGTTTCAGTTTACATCAAGGTTGTAAAGAATTTCTTTTTCCTAATTGCGATATGTCATTTTTCATCGCAGGAAGCCGAGGAACTTTTTTATTCAGCTCTAATTTCAACAGAAGTACGGTTTTAAATATGATACTTTGGGTAGGGTATAAATGAACATGACCGTTTGATGGTTAAAATTGATCAACCAATAATTATTTGCAATATATTAAGTTATTAGCAAAGTATTCGTGTTCTGATATCTAGAAAAGATGACATATTTTTAATGGTGAATAAGGGATAAATATAAGTTTTAGTAACGTATGAGGAATCCTTTCATATATGTATGCAAAATCATGACAATGGAATTTAATCTTCATTATTCTTCAACATAAAAAAACGAAGTCTAAATGCATGGTGTCGTACATGCATTTTGTACAGAATACGAAATCATACGACATACGAATCAATATTCATGAATCTTGGACATTTATGGGCTGATGATATATAACGGGTCATAATAAACCAAGCGGATCCTCCCTCACTTAAATACGCAACACGCTCGTTTGCTGTTCCTCATCGTAGTGGTTGGAAAATTACGGACGAGAGGCGTGTTTTTGTACGCACACGCGACATTGTGGAAATGCAAGGCCACAAGAATTGATGCGTTTCCGAGCTGAGAGGCTGACTAGGTAGCCGACACACGTATTTGGCGCCAAGTCTCCCTCTTCCTGCTTTCTCCCTGCTGCCGTTGATGGGTTCCTTAGCCTGGACGGTTCCTCGAGAATGAAATAGACCTGTGTGCGTGAGTGCGGCCGGCGCCTCACCATCCGCCATTAGCGGGTGGACCGGCCGGCGGTCCTCGGCGTGTCAGGTCATGTGTGAACGGTTACATGCAAAGGAAAGCTTATAATGATTGATAGGGTAAAAGCCCCAGATTTTTCTTTCCCTAAAATAAAATGCACTCCTAGCCTTTCTACGTAAACTCGATTCCATCTCTGCTGTGGCCAGATTACTCTGGAACTTTGGTTCGAGCATCTTCAACAATTCCCAAAACTAATTTCTAAAACACAACTTTTAGAAACCAGATCTAAGTAAAGTGCTTCTGTAGAAGCATTCTCTAAATTTACACACATCGAATTTCAGCGGTCTCAAATGCCAGCCATTAGAGGATCTTCAATGGCTGATTTTAAGCTAGCTCTTAGAATTGTTTATTAGGAAAAAAGAAGAGAGAGAAGACAGCTAGTTCTTCATGAAGAGTCAGTCTCTAAGAAAAATAAGAGACTTAATCATGGATCTCCACTCCTCATCAATTCTTTATAAGAGTTTGCTGCTAGCTCTTAGCTAGCTATAGCTTCAGAGAAGCTCTACCACTCCAATTTCATTAGTAGTCTTTTTTTATTGAGAGTCCTTTTTTTTTTTACAAACGTTAGAGATCTCTTATGGCATAGTACTACATTAGATTCTCACGGTAAGTGAACGTGACGCAGAAGTAGAAGTAAACATCAGCGAAGATGCTCATCCATCCATGCGAGACATCGTCGCTTTAATCATCCAAATGAATCCGCCTCGCTTTCACCGCGGACCAGAGAGAGAGAGAGAGAGAGAGCACCGGAAATGGTAGGTTTGGGGGCACGGCAGCAGGCTGCTCCCCAATCGATCTCCGCTACATTCAACTCGCGCACTGCTCACTAGTCTTTCGTCTTGCCTAGGATCGCAGCAACAGCAGCAGTAGCAGGGTCCCGTCGTCCTTTCCTTTTGTTATACCGGCCCCACCAACATGTACCGGCTTTTTGCAGCGGCCAATGGAAGCTCGTACGCGTGCAGGCAATGGCCGCGCGGGCACGTGCGCTGCTCGTCCCGCCCCCTGTCGCGTCGTGCGCGGCTGACGACCTGACGCGGAAGGCGCGAGGCAGGCATACAGCAAAATTTTCACGGTAGAAGACGGGAGCAGAGCTGCAACTGTATGAGCATACTAGAAGATTGGGCCAGCAGCGGCCGAGCTTTGCTCGCAGGGTGCTTTCGTCGGCGTCTGGCGGGCGCTGCCAACCGCCATCACATGACATGACCAAGTTTGTTGCTGCGTGAATGTGCAGCCATCAAGGTGCAAAGGTCAATTTGGTGCGGGTTTGACGAAATTTCTCTCAACAATCATTTAGCGAGCTACTAGCAACAAACTAAAGCGGCCAGGGAAAAGGATTAGCGAGCGACCATTTTCGATCCAAGGCACCCAACCATCATACTTTAGCCGCTGCGCTACAACTTGTCGCTCATGCAGCGTGTGGCGACGAGGAAGCCCGGTCTTTTTCTTTTCCTTATTTTTTTTTTCATTGTCCAAGACGACACCTTCGATCTGATTATTTTAGTAGAGCGTGTGAAGCTATTAATTCGTTCTGCAATATCCAGAGATGAAAACGATGGTGAGCTCTATATCTTATTGGTTTCGTATTTGAGTATTACAGGGCATGTGAATGGAAGTGCTATGCATCATTCAGTTGTTCACCTGCTAAAAGGCTGCCACAGCCCGGTGGCACTCTTACTGCTAAAAGATAAAATACTGGCCAATTGTTCTTTTGAACTTTCATTCTATTGTCCTCTTGCAGTCTAGGAGATTCTTTTTTGCATTATATTGCATTTATTACAAGAATAATCTCTAGAACCAGCAAGGCCATCTTGCTTCAAAGACACCCCTTTCCATCGAGAAGAAGAAACTATTAAATTAAATGGGAGGCTAACATAATCGTTTAGCTTTTCAGCACATAATCAGTTTCGTTTCATGAGGGAAATGTGTCAGGTAGACTGTTAGTTAGCAGTACCTTTTATATGTTGTCCGGACGGTCGTTCAGTTAAGCACTTTGACTGACTGACCACCTACTGGCTAACAAACTTCGATTTGTGCATGGCCATATCTACTATTTGACTTGTTTCTCATAACATGATGCCCCGAGGACACAATTTATATCCTGAATTTTCTTGTCGTAGTTTGCACGTCACTAATTTTTGAAGATGATAATTGATAATGGAGTCCATTTTCCAGGAAGCACGCGACAAGTCGCGTGTTCTGTGGCGCCTCAGTGGCTGTAAAGCGTTTGATTTCAATTCTCCGTTGATCAATGACGCAAAAATCCCACGTGACCAACGAGCGAGCCGTCCAATCATGCTCCTGTTTGACATGAAATGTATCGCCATCCGATCTCCTTTCGCGTTGGAGAGTGGAGAGCACTCTTTTTTCTTAGTATTGTTTAGCTTGAATGCTGTAGGAGAATCAGGTCAGCCAATCATTAACATTTTTGGTTGGCGCCTGTGCTTAATTTAAGCTTGACACCAGTCGTTAGCTGCTCTTGGACTCCTTGCAGTGTACCGTTCTCTGTATATTTTAGTGCCATATTTTATTTATCACTAGTTTGTTGGGACATGTGGTACGGCTCCAATTCAACACGCATTACGATCGACCTAGCCTGAATAATGATAAACGGATCAAAGAAAAGGCAACGAGGGCAATACATGAAAATTGATCGAGCGTATAAGGATGTTTCCTTTGGTTCAACTTGTGACCTTGATTCATTTTCGTGATCCGTGCCAGTGGCCTCCAGTTTTACATGTGGAAGCGAAGAGCTGCACATACATGAGGTAAACGGTGGAGGGAATGCCTTCCCGGGAAGGTATGGGTGGAAATTTCACTCTTGAAACACCGGAGGAATAAGAAGAAGCAATTGAGAAAGCAGCTGCGGCACCATCGCTAGATTTCGCCAGCACTATCTACTCCTGAAAAACCAGTTCAGATATACAGCTCCGACTATGGAGCCTCGGACTGGAATCTGTTTTGGCACTGACGGAACACCTGGTCCCGGATCCCATAGTATCATGTCAAAGAAGATAAAAGCAAAAATAGGGTCGCCCCATCTCACGTCCGTCCACGTGATTTCCGGAGCACGTCTGTACTACGTTGCGTCAAGAATTTCCGGACGGGTCGAGCCATCTGTGCTCCATCAGAGTTTGATGATCAGACCATGACCTTGGTCAGTGCTTCGATCAAAAGCCGTGGAAGGAATGAGTGATCGTCAGTTCCGGCGCGACAAGCGGGTATACCCCGTCTCAAAGATTCCTTGATTATTGGAGCCAGCTGAGCGGTGGTCGCATCGCGATCCGCGACGCATCTGTCCCCGACTCCCCGTCGCTGCCTGCTCTGCCCATCCGCGCACTCGCACACTGTCATGAGCCTCCTGCCGACTAAACCTGGCCCGGATTGTTTTAGAAGTGCGTGCGGGTCGGCGTCAGCATCGCACGGCGCTGGACCTTTTCACTTTCCCGATGGAGCAGCAGCAGTGGCAGGCCGTTGGGGTCAACCATTCCGGTGCGCGCGTCGTCAGGGAGTCAGGGGTCCGCGACAAACAAAAGCTTCGTCTCTTTTTCCTCGGTTCGCTGTGGCTGGCCGCGTGTGGCGGACGACGTTTGGTGAGGGCGGCCATAGCGAGGGGAGTGGAGTCCGGCTGGTGCCTAACGTTCTATCCCATCTCTGCTACTACGTTAGCGTGTCACCGTGTCCCTTATTCCTAGCGATCTCTTCTTGCACCTACAATGCAAGACATTTTCTGTCTCGGGATAGCATTAGCTAGTAGATACGGACTGTGATCTAAAATCAAACAGCACTTGAATTGTCTTTCAAGTTGCGAGATCTCCCTACACAGAACAAAGCACTTGTCATCGTCTGCATCCAAGACGACCTTGACGCTGCAGTCAGGCTGCAAGAGAGAGTGACAGGTCGTAACCACGACTAGCTATTTATTGGGTTTGGGCTCCTCCTGGTTGATCACCTTCACCTGCAGAAGCAAAGCCAGCGAAAAATTCAAGATATAGTCAACGCGACTATATGACTAAATACATCTTCTAATTCCAAACTATGCTCACCTGTAGTACACAATCAGTGGCTACTCTAGAGATATCTCAAGATAGTCCGTCACCGCTTTATTGCAAGTGGCATTCCTCAATGGCCAGTTGGGTCCTCCAGCCGGCGGGTTAGGAGACGGCTAATGAGGACGCTTACGGCTGTCGTAGGGTTCGCCGCTTGAGCCAACGCCAGCCGAAGAGCGGTGGCTGGATGGAGTGCTAGAGCTAGCCATGATGTGCTTGTAGGAGAGGAGTGGGAAATCAGTACGTGATAAGATGGAGTGCTAGCTGAAGATCGCTATGCGGTATTTATAGAACCACGTCGTGATCATGTTTAGTGTGCGAGCGTGTCGTCTCGCCTCCTCCGCTGCTCTCGGGAAATGGTGAGTCATGCAAACAGCACGAGCACCCCCCCCCCTCTCTCGGGAAACGTCTCGCGTTAACTCATCCGCCGCTTCTCTTGGGAAATATGGCTAGTGTGCGAACGCGACTCCTCCGCTTCTCTTGGGAACGTGGTCAAGCCCACCGCCAACCTTGAATAGTGTGCGTACGTGGAGGAGGAAGGTAGCCACGCCAAGTAAAGGAGAACAAGGACGTGGAAAAACAAAAACCGTCTCTGTATTACGAAAACTATGGACGGGCCAATGAAAACCGTTGCTACATCGCCCGTGTTAGGAATGGGTAACAGAAAAACATCACTATATCCTCAGCTCTAGCGACAGCGCTATAAAATCATCTCTATAACGTTGAACTTTATAGACGTTTGTTTGCGCGCGTCGTTGAACAGAGACAGAGACAGTTTTGGAAAACCCATCGTTATATATACAGGGACAGCTTGACTAGCAACCGTTACTACGCTAAAACATCGTCACTATATCCCTTGGTTTTAGAGACGGTTTCGCAGCACCCGTCTATGTTAGCTCTTCTTCATACGGTGTTCTATACAACCATCGCTACAAGTGCCCTCTGCAGTAATAGCAGCAACGCGGAACTAGAACGCTGTCGCTAGCCTCTTCTTAACGACGGTTGTAATTTTTTTCGTCTCTAACCTCGTGTCACTAAAGGTCGAATCTGTGGTAGTGATGCTAACATCATACTAATTGAAGTTATGATCCACCTTAGCTTTAGACGTTTACTCAAGTACAAGTGAAGACTAAGTGTGGGTGAGTTTCTTGACAGTCCTTAAATACTAAATCCGATTGTTTATTACTAATAATTTTCATAAGTATTATTATTTATTTGTATGAAGTTGATTTATCCATGAAGTAAAGGAAAAACAAAAGTAATTGGAGGAAGAAACACTTCCGACCAATCAGAGCGCAACATATGGATTCATGTGCCCACTACAGGGACTAAACCGCTTCAACAACCGACCTAAGCCCCGTAACAGATGTTGGGATCCACAAAATAGTATGCCAGAGAAGAATGGGGGTCATTAGGCTCCACTTATGTTCAACCGAACATGCCAGTTCGACTGAAGATTGAGTAGGCCCAATGAGGCCCATCTTTTTATGGTAGTTCGGCACCACCTTTCCTATGTCGGTTCCCCCACTTAATTAGAGTGGCAGTTACCATCTCCAGGAACCGTATTTGGGTCCTATATAAGGAGGAGAGTGCCTCCACTCCAACACACACAAGAAGAAGAGATTAGTGTTCCACTCAAAAGGCCTAGTGCTGCTTAGTTAATACTTAGAAGATATGGAGAGAGTGAGGGAGAGTTAGAAGAAGGTCCGGGCTTGTCGGCGCCTTCTCCATGCTTGTACCGGCGAATGCTTTCTTTTCTTAGTAAGTATTCATGATCCTCCTTTGGTATTTTAGTTTTCTTTTTAAGTAAGTTCTTTTCTTAGTTGCTTACGAGATCATTGCCTCTAGTTAGTTAGAGTATCATAGTCTTTTATAAATGTGATATCAATACTTTGATAATAATTAATAGCGTTGAGACAGAATCTATCTTATTTTAGAATCTTTTATCATAGGAATCCTCTCTATCCTCTGCCTACCATATTAATATTGTCCTTGAACGAATTTGGATAGAAGATTAGACACATATGTTCCTTGTGAATTCGATACTCTTAAGTAAAGTGGTACAGTGGTATCCGTGCGCTTACGGATTCATCTGTGATGGTATGAAATACCAACATCTTTCTTCATTTGTATCCAATGAGCGAAGGATGTCCATAAATTCTGGCTTTATTATCAAGAATGTGGTTGTTTGCATTTGAGTAGTTTTTTCTTGCACACCACAACCTTTCACCATCTTCATAGCCTCTGCAATGGTTGGGATAGTGTTAATGGGAGGAGATGAGGAAGCTTCAACACTTGAGGATATCTTCTCTGCTGTATTTTCAATTCTCAAGCATGTATTCTTGCACAACCGTAGGAATGAGCTCTTCTCATCCTTTTCTTGGATAGCAGTAGAAAATCCCTTGCATTTCTTCTTTTCCTTCTTGGATTTCTTCAAAGCAGTCAGCTACATTATCATCACTTGACTCGCCGGATGATAAATCTGTAGCACATGATGCAGTTGCACTGGTCACATGTACCTTGTCAAACAACATATGCAGATCATTAAGGTGCTTTTGTCCTTTATCCTTGAACCTCACATGGTTGCATTTGATTCCTTTTTTCAGAATTATTGCACCTCTGAAATTAATTGAAAGAAAAGTTAGCAAGAGAAAACATATTATCAGAATGGACTAATGGTATAATTAATATTTAGCAACAAGTAAAACTTACAGCTAGGTGTTCATCCCACCATGCCTTGGAGCAATTAAAAGTTTGTTTTGCCCCATTCCATCCAAGACCAGTGTCCTAATTCTTGAACTCCATGAACCATGTATATTCCTTTTTCATATTGTCCAACTTGTTCTTCAATTGTATCTTTATTCCCTTGTTATTCGACTTTTTTTTGAAACTTTGATACAAGGTTTTTCCAACTAGTTGATGTGAAAATTCCATTTGACCTATTTCCACCTTCTATCTCTCCTTTACAGACATCAATCAAATGTCTCACATAGACATCAGCCCAATCTGTCTTATCAGCCATTCTTGAATCAACAAAACAAATTATTCAGGCTATCTTCTTACAAGTTATTACATACTATTGGTTATAGCTATTCTATTTGCAAAGTTTGCTACCAATTTTTTATTTTTTTTCAAAAGCAAGTTCGATAAGCAAATCTGCTCAATCCAACTTTGAGGAAGGTAGGGAGACCATACCTAGGATGCGGATCTAGCCTGTAGGGATGCAAATAAGGAGGACATGCAGTCGCAGAAGCTAGGAAAGAGAATGGCGCCATCGGCTCTTGCCTATATCGAGTTCGGCTTTGGGGAAGAGGAATCAGGCAGGTTCGGAGGGGGTGCGCGACGAGGAAGCTTTGAGAACCTCCAGGTGCGCTGCATCTTCGTTGATTTTGGGTCGTCGCCAGTCGATTTGTGCCACTGCCACCCCGATTTGGGTCGCCGCTACCCCGATTTGCATCACCGCTGCTGGTTGGGACTACAAGAGGAGGGGGAGCAGAGACACGTAGATCCCCCGTCAGGGCTTCTGAAGCCACCACCGACCCGACTAAGGAGTGGCACGCCCCTAACCCTAGGGGCGGAGTAGGGAGTGGCGTTCCATCTTCTGCTCGAGAAGATGAGAGAGAGAGAGAGAGAGGCAGTCATGGGTGAAAGTAGAACAAAGGTGTATCCACCTATCGGTGGCATGGCGGGTAATTTTGATAAAACTGATGACACTGTAACCGCTAGAAGCAACTCTCCCTGCTGTGAAAATTGAACACATAGAAAGTTGCTTCTCTCATAGAAGCAACCAAAAGTTTTACTCTTTGGTTCAGCTACTGGCTTTTTGAAAGTAAAAGCTGGATTGGAAGCACAACCAAACAAATTCTTAGTGACATGTCAAATACAATAACATTTGCAGAGGATGCATTACTCTCATCAAATGAATTATATATTTTATTTAAGTGGTGCCGTTGATGTAAAAAGTAGAATATATAGTAGCAGCTTATGGTTGACATCCATCTCATCTCCAACGTGGATGGATTTTTGTAGAAACACCCATGTCACTGATTAACCTCTCATCCAACTATACAAATTTTACATTTTGGACAGATAAGGTCGTCCGGGAAAATCTTCTGATTGTTGCAGTGAAGTCCTATTTGCATCCAGCCCTGAGGTGTACAGACAGTGACGTAAAGCTAAGCCAAATAAAGCCCAGATCTCGTAATCAGTCACTCGTACAAGGAACTGGATGGTATCGGGACATATGGCTTGTCGCAGCAAAGCACGCGCTGTGAGTGAGCGAGCTGAAGACCCTGAGCTCCCGTGTCTGTCGTGTCCATCTCTCGCTCATGCGTGGCTCCCGTGTCTGTCCTGTCCATCTCTCGCTCATGCGTGGAGCAGGTCACATCGGGATCGCCGCCACGTCCTGACGCCCGTGCGCGGGCGGAAGGAGGGAGTGAAATCGCATTAGTTCGTGGAACGGAGAGACCGGCTGTCATCCTAGAGAAATTCTTCTCTGGGTATGTTCTTAGGTTAAGTATAATGTTGTTGTTTCATAAGTTGTCTTATACATACCACGTAATCTTAAGACGAGTTATGAGACAACTTATATAATGAATAGTCTTATTAGTTGACTTCTATTAATTATGTGACTCCTTAATTTATGGATATATAAAGAAATATTTATAGATTAAAAGACTACTAGAACCCGTACAATAGTGTGAGAGCCGTCTCATACTCCTAAGTTGAAGCGCATGAGGTGGTTAAACAATCACCTCTTTCTCTCACCACCCTCTCTCTCTTCCACATTATCAAAAATACTATTTGGCAATGCATGAGACGACCTATGAGACTGCCTACGTGTAGCATTGTACCTGGCCTTATGACGTATGTGAACGGTAAGAGCATCTCCACTATAAGCCCCTAACTAGTTCCTAATCTCAAAATTTGCATGCTAAGAAATTTTTTTTTGCTCCAGCAGAACCCTAATATGGGCATGTATTTTACATGGGCATGTAAATTTCCCACTCCAGCCCCAACTTTTGGAGCCTCCTATTCTTCATCCCATGTGGGCCTTACCAATTATTTTTTCTTTTTTTCTTTTTTCTTTTTCTTTTTCCCTCTCCTCTCTTCCCTTCCCTTTCTCTTCTTCCTCACCTGCACCCGACGCCGCCACCTGCCTCCCACCGCCGACGCCTGGACACGCCACCGATCAAGCGCCCTCCCCCCCTCCCCCCCCTCCCGTGGCTGCCCGCCGCTCGACGTCCCCTCCTCCTCGCCTCTTCTCCCCCGTGCGGCCACGCCCCGCCGTGGCGCCGCCTCCTCTCCGCCTGCCTCCGTGATGGGCGAGGGCGGGCCGGAGTCGCCGTCGTGAGTGGGGCCCAATGGTGTCGGTGTCTTCGACGGCCAGGCGCGCCGCCTCCCTCCCTTCGCCGCCCTCTCCAGCCCACGACGCGACGAGATCCAGCGCCAAGCCGCCGCCGCCTCGAATCTCTCGACGCCTGCCCGAGCTCGCCCTCCTGGGGCCTCCTCTCTCGCTGAGCTGAATCCCCAAGGCAGCTCGCCCGCCGTCGCGCCGCCGCCCGTTGCCCTGAGCTCGCCCGCCGTCGCACCTGCTAGTCGTCGCCTCGTCGGTGTCGTAGTGTCACTGACCCATGGGTCCCACACACGGTAGGTGTTCTGAGTCACTGACTCGTGGGTCCCGCTCGTTAAAGTGAATATAGGAGCCTGTCTTTTAGTTGTACCACTGGAGTGGAGAAAATTTTTTACATATCCAGATTTGCATGTTGGCATGTAAATATGAAATTAGGGGCTTTATTTTTCATGGCTGTCGGAGATGCTCTAAGTGTCTGTCTGGTGAGAGGAATAGAGCCTTGCGCCGTCGTAGGTTCGTAGCACTGCTACGTTAGCGTGTCATTTTCTTATGCTCGGTTGGGCTACAAGCCGACGCGTAAAAGAAAAAGCAAAAAAAAAAAAGAGATCACGACCACGGAATCACGGATCTGTGGTTACGCTTACGCCACCATGATCTGCCAAAGCGTCTTTGTTTCATTACAAAAAAGAAAAAAAAAAAGGTACTGGTATCTGCACATCTTCAAGAGATGTCAGTTATTCGGACCTCCTGTATACGTACAAGAATCAACGATCAGCCCAATGTAAGGAATAAATCGGGTTGCCATTTTGCCACTGAGTAGAGGCCTGTCTTGAGGTTAAAGCCCACGAAGCAAGAGCTGTGTGTTCCATGGACCAGGCTGTGCTGGCAAACAAGTTACTGTAAGACTGTAACCAGGACGGAGCCCATTTTGCTCGTCTTAGCAGCGGAAGCGGAAAAATCTCACAGCGATTCCGTAAACGCACTCTGGAGACGGAAGCGGAAATCCTTCTGTAGAGGAGGAAACCGGCAAACCGCAGGGCCGCGGCCGCACCGAGTGTGCCCGTGCCTCCTCCTTATCCGCCTCCCTCGTTCTCTCTGGAATCGAGCGGGACAGTGCCGGTACAAACCCGCTACAGCCACGACGCCCTACACCGCCGCCGTACCGGGACAGTGCCGGTACAAACCCGAAGGTCATCGACACCGATGACCGCCGTCCCCTCTTCTCCGAGCCCACTAGAATCCACCAGACCCCACCCTAGGGTTAGGGTTACAGATCCAAGAAACGTCGGCGGGATCCGGGACCTACCTGGGCCTCGCCGCCGCTGCTGTAGCCGCTCGTCAGCGTGGGACAGAGGGCCGCTCGCCGCCGGGACGCCGTCGCGCGGTGGGCGCGCCACCGGCGAAAAGCACAGAGGTGGCATCGTTCTTCGTCGTCTTCTCCTCGGCCGTGAGGTCCTTCTCGCCATCGCTCGTTGTCGGTGGAGAACAGAGAGGAGAGACAAGAGAAGGCGGAGAGAAGAAATGAACTGTGGCTAGGGTTTTGGGAGGGGCCACGACGCGGCGCCTGTTTTGACCGCGCGATCCGTGCGCCCAGCCGTTGATCTGCTCGGACGGCTGGGATGAAGGCGGGGGTTGGGGGGGGGGGGAAGGCATCTCGGCTGGGCCAGGCCGCCGGTTTCACACGCCGCTATGGGCTGGGCCGAAAGCGAGTGCGCATGGTTTTCCCCGCGCCATCATGGGCCGGGCTTTTTTATACGCGCGTAATGATGGGCTGGAATTTCCAGCCCTTGGTAGAATTGAAAGAAATGCACAGTAGCTGTTTTTTACCAGTTTTTTGATTGGTTTTATGTCAATTTTGACCAGCATTAAATTGAAAGTTGATGAATTTTACCTCTGTTTAAATATGAACCAGCGAGATTATTTTTTAGAGAGTAAATTAAGATTTTTATGCTACTGTTCATGCATGTTTTATGTCAAGTTTTCGCTGCAATTTTATAGAATTGATGATTATTGATAAAATTGATGTTTTCTAAAATTAAATTTTGAACCAATGGGAGAATTTAATTTTAGGAACATCAATTTTTAGATTGTGTGTCATTGTAATTTTCTGACCAATGTTATTAATTGCAATATCATATTAATGATGGTTTATATATTATGCCTATTTCTGACCAACGGTGATGTAGGTTTTAATACATAGCATGTTAGAATTTATATGCTATTTTTGTTCTCACTTTTCATGGTTAATTTCAGAAGCAACCATGATGGCTTTCCTTTCCCAGATCCCAATCTTAAAAAGGGACAACTATGGGGAATGAAGGAGAAAGATTGACCTTGCCTTTATTATGGGTGAGATGGACTGGGTAGTGACTACCCTATGTCCAACAGAACCTCCTGAACTTGTCAAGTGCATAGATAAAACAGATGCTGCTTGGCAACAATGACAGTTGGATAATGCTCCCAACGTAGCTCGGTCTCAACTCGAGCATAGAAAATGGGTTCTTGATAATAATAAGTGCTTGGCACTTGTCAAGAACACGATTGAGCCTGCTATCATGGGCTAAATCCAGAATGAAAACAGAGTAAAGGGCTATCTACAGTGGGTGGAGAACCAGTTTACTGGGTCTTCCAAGACTTATGCCACACAGATGATAAGACAACTGGTGAATGAAAAGTACACTGATAGTGGCCTAAGAGATCATATCTGAAGATGAACAGTTTGGCTGCAAAGCTAAAGACTGTAAATCTAAAGATTGATAAAGACCTCCTGGTTCATTTGTGTTGTTGTTCTTACCATCTCAATTTGATAACTTTGTTTCCAACTACAATATGAACCCAGACAAATAGACCTTTGAGCAGCTTATTGCTAACAGTGTCCAATAGGAGGACATATTCAAGTATAAGCATGGTGGTTCTGTCCACTATGTAAAATACAATAAGAACAAGGACAAGCAGCAAAAGAAAGCGGTCTTTGACTCTAATCCTATGGGCAAGCAACAACATAGGCCACTGCAGGGACAGGTTGTAGTGGACAAGGACACATGCCTCCACTGCAATCAGAAAGGACACTACAAGAAGAATTGTCCTGACTGGCTGAAGCTGTTCATGCAAAGAAATAGTGAGAACATGATTACATTTGTAAATGAATCCTTATATATTAATTATTCTAGATGCACATGGTGGATTGATTCAGGAGTGAGTATTCATGTTGCAAATTGTTTACAGGGGTTCCGTACGACGAGAACCACGGGAAGAGACGAAGGTTCGATAAGAGTGGCTAATAGAGTAGAAGCCAAAGTTGAAGTTGTAGGGGATCTTCACCTAGAGCTTAGAGATGGCTTTATTCTTAGGCTTCATGATATCTTTTATGTACCTTCGTTACAAAGAAACTTAATAAGTGTATCGCGTCTTGATTTTGATGGATATGATTATCATTTTGGTAATGGCAAATGTGAACTCTTGTTCAATAATAAATGCATTGGTTTTGAGTCTTTACAAGATAAGTTTTATTTGTTGTCACTTGGTAATAATATGAATGCGCTACATGATATGAATGATAATGTATATGATATGAATGACCCTGTGTCCTCGTCGTCTAAAGTTAACAAGAAAAGAAAGAGAACTCCAAGCGTCTCATCGAAATTATGGCATTGTCGTTTAGGCCATATTTCAAGGGGGAGAATTGAGAGAC
The DNA here is from genome assembly GCA_030378355.1 of Eleusine indica. Lineage (NCBI taxonomy): Eukaryota > Viridiplantae > Streptophyta > Magnoliopsida > Poales > Poaceae > Eleusine > Eleusine indica. The sequence continues at coordinate 58,704,962 of CM059494.1, forward strand.
TTGTAAAGAATGACATTCTTCCTCTGTTAGAGTTTACAGACTTAGAACAATGCATTGAATGCATTAAAGTAAAATATGTAAAGAAAATTAAGAAAGACGCAAAAAGAAGCGCAGGAATATTAGAGATCATTCATACGGATATTTGTGATCCTTTTCCTGTCAAGAGTGTGGACGGTTATGACTCGTTTATAACATTCATAGACGATTACTCCCACTATGGTTATATTTATTCAATCAAAGAAAGATCAGAAGCATTGGATAAATTCAAGATATTTAAAGCAGAAGTAGAAAATCTACATGATTTAAAGATTAAAGTTGTAAGATCCGACCGTGGGGAGGAGTACTACGGGAGGCATACGCCTTATGGACAAGTCCTAGGATCTTTTGCTAGGTTCCTACAAGAAAATGGTATAGTCGCTCAGTATTCTACGCCGGGCGAACCACAGCAGAATGGGGTAGCAGAAAGGCGTAACCGTACCTTGATGGATATGGTGCACAGCATGATGAGTGACTCCACACTACCCATGAGTTTATGGATAGAGGCTTTAAAAACCGCTATTCATATTCCCAACAGAGTTCCAAGTAAATCGGTGCCCAAAACACCGTATGAATTGTGGACTAGAAGAGTGCATTCGCTAGAACACCTCCGGGTGTGGGGGAGTCTCGCAGAGGCTAAGATCTTCAACCCAAGTCTTGGAAAGTTGGATCCCAAGACAGTGAGTTGCCATTTTATTGGCTACCAGAAAGGTCCAAAGGTTTCCATTTCTACTGCTCAGACAGATACACGAAGTTTGTAGAAACAAGACATGTCGTCTTCTTGGAGGACGAAATGATTAGGGGGAGCATGGTAGCTCGAGAGATTGATCTTGAGGAGAAACGGGTATATGTACCCAACTTTATGAGTCAAGAACCTTTCTTCTCACTACCTGTTGATGTTGCGCCTATGATGCCTGGCGTTGCAGTGTCAGCACCTGTTGTCACTCCATCTGTGGTACAAGAGGAATATGCTCGTCAGGATCCGACATATATTGATGCCACGGATGTGGGGGAGTAGCCTCAAACAGATACTATGCCAGAAGAGCAAGCTCCACAAGAGGCTCAACCAGATATTGCGCCAAATGAAGAGGCCCCTAGGAGGTCTCAAAGAGTTAGAAAGTCAGCCATACCAGCTGACTATGAACTGTATAACACAAAAGAGTATCACATGGAGGATGACCCCACCTCAAATGAAGAAGCCATGAGAAGTGTCCACTCATCTAAATGGTTGGAGGCCATGAAAGATGAAATAAAATCAATAAGTTCTCAATGAAGTTTAGGACTTAGAAGAAATTCCTAAAAGAGCCAAAACAGTAGGCTGCAAATGGGTCTACGGGGTAGGTCAACTAGCTAAAGAAATTTATGCTCGAATTAAGAGTGGTTGATAGTATTGAGAGATCACTAAAGTTATACTGCGATAATAAACCAGTCCCAGTGGTGCCGCCAAGCATATTAATATAAAGTATTATATTATGAAAGATAAAGTCCAGAATCATACTATAAGTCTCGAGCATATAAGGACTGAAAGAATGCTTGGGGATCCGCTCACGAAAGGCCTACCATCCAGTGTGTTCAAGGAGCACGTAGCCGACATGGGATTAAGAGAAGCCTTATGATTCTGGACTTAGGGCCCAAAGAAACGTATCTGCTTCTGAACGAGGATGTGTATAATAGCTGTTGAACTTATCGACGATTAGTTGTAACGATGAAACATGCTCTATATGTAAAATCGTGATGAGGTAGAAAATATAAAGTTAATGATGAAGTGAGATCTAGGGGGAGAATGTTAGTAGATCTCCTATTAGGCCCAACGGTCCAACCTAGATCCGCGCCATGATCGGAGGCGCCCCAACCCTTTCTGGTTGGTGGGCCCCCATCGCACTGTGCTACATAAAGAGGGGTGAAACTGGGGCACGGCTCACGAGGTTGACCGTCGTCATTGTTCACCCCAACAAACCCTAAGCCGATCTAAGAGCTACGAGCGCAGCCAACGACGGGAAAACCCGCCACAACCACGACGCCCTACACCGCCGCCGTACTGAGACAGTGCTGGTACAGACCCGAAGGTCATCGACACCGACGACCACCGTCCCCTCTTCCCCGACACCTCGTCGACGCACTCGAGGAGATCCTCGCCGTCGACGACATGGCTGGAACGAGCGCCGCTACCGGGTCTTCTTCGTCTCTGGCCATCGACCCCGTGACGGCCCCCGCTCCGCTTCCTCACAATCCAGGTAACACTCACTTTTCTCCCTCTCCCTCTAGATCGCGCACCAGATCCTACTGCTACCTCTGATCACCTCGTTAGATGCTAGCCTAGACAAAAACAGAATTCAACACAATACACATGCTGGAACACTTAAACATTGTTGGTCAAAACTTAAGAAAGATAACATGTAAATATCATCTCTTAACCATGGAAATTAGGAAGCCCGTAACTTATATAAGTAAATTCTCCACCATAAAGTTCAACAACACTATTTGCTACTTATTATGCTCATTTGTTGCAGTTTCACTCACTCATGATATCTATTCCTGTTTATTACTATAAAAAAATAGTTCTATAACAAGGCTACATCTGATTGATTATCCTATAGGATAGTATCTCTGATGTGTGGTTATTGTACAACTAATTTGTGATCTTTCTTACCAATGTACATTTTCTGCATGAAGTGAATAATGTCTTTAAGGAAAATGATTTGTTATTTCTCAGAAAGTAATCTTATTCTTGGTTCTGACTTATTGATAAGTTTTAGGAAACAAGATCTTCTAACTTATCGATAATACTGGCAGAGCAACCATATGACAGTATTCCAAACTTCAGTGCTGCTGATGCTCGGAGGATTACTGGTGTGGGAAGAAATGAATTTATTGATATCATGAATAAGTGCAGATCAAAGGTATTATTATTAACTATGACATGGCTGTTCTGTACAATCAGTGGTCCCTGTATTATCTATGTATTAGTTATGTCTGTAAATCCAGGAGCCTATCATAGTATTATTGCTATAATGTAGTAATCGACTAAGAGTATTACATAAACTGGTTCCATATGTTTTAAAAATTGAAATATACTCCTAACATTTTTCTCCTATTATATAATCAATTTTTTTTCCCTTGTGTGCATTTAAGACGATAATGTGGAAGCTGAACAAATCAATTGCAAAAGAGTTGCTTCCTGCACAACCTGCAGACTTGGCGATAGAACCATGGTGGGGAGTGCGGTTTGTCCACTTTACACTGGATGAGTTTGAGGTTAGGTCCCATTTTAAAAGGACATTGTGGTTTTACAGAAGAATAAATCTTCTCATTTTAATCGTGATTGATTTTACTAGAACTTAATTTTCAATGTGATAAAATAATACAGTAGTACCTTGTATTTGTGGCCTTGTGGGAACTGGTGCTGGTACTTCACTGTAGAAGCTTTCAGAAGAAGCGACATCAGCAATAGACAAAATATGTTAGGAGGAAATCAATTCATATGTTCTATTTGATCCAGAGGTTATAAGTGGTCTTTACAGGAGAGGACTGGTATACTTCGATGTCCCTGTTTATCCCGAGGATCGCTTCAGAGGTACGCAATCGCAGCAAGTTTTGTCATTGTTTATTCTAAGGATGTCGGTAGTTTAGGCCCATATTTACTCCAAGTCAGCCTGTAATTCATTGGTACGGCCTCCTCATTCAACCTTTTCATGTGCCGATAAGGAACAATTGTTATTTCGGCCTAAAACACACGAGGTTCCTGATTTATTCTTATAAACCATGCACTTGGTAATGCTTCAGTTCTGAACTTGTATCATCGGTTCAGTTTCCAGGCTTGAAGGTTTTGTTTCAAACAAGGACCAATCATACGAAGACCCAATTGAAGAGTAAGTAGTTTCTTTCAGTAGTCTTCTGCGACACTGTAATGAACTATATCCTCTATTAATCTGTAGTGTGTTGCGCTTTGTCTGTAGATGTTAAAATCAATCTACAATTTTTTTATACTGCAGGCTACTATATGTTGTATTCGTTGTATCAAGTGAAAACGCCACAGTTGCTGAATTGGCTGCAACTTTACAGGCTGACCTCTATCAGCTTCAGGCAGCTGCATCATTTGCATGTCGACTGGGTTGGGCCGTGAAACTTTTGTATGCCGACTCTGTTCTTAGATATTCAAGCAGTTCTGCACTGCCCAGTAACCTTCTTTATGACGATGATGATGGTCTGCGTACGAGTGTCACTGTCACCTCAGAAAAATCTGGTCAGGAGTTGCTTATTAATGATTCTGATGGACACAGAAAAATCTCTGGGGCTGCTTATGTGGGCTTCATTGTCGATGCTAACGTAACTTCATACTTGATGATGGGATCATTGTCTCCAGGTTAGATTCCCATGTTATTTCCTACATAATTTATTTTCTAACTGGTAATCTTTCAACATCACTGTCTGACCGAAGATTCTGGCTGAAGTTGTACAGTTGGCTCAACTTCCGAAAAAGGCTCGCGCCCTGCTTTATAAGAATGCCATAGTCTGCTGGGTTGCCAGCTTACCATTTTAATCATACAAACAAGCCAAAACCTTTAACCTCATCCACTCCACTAACATTTTTAGTTCACCGTTTACAGAAATTTAAAGAGAATTAGCTAGTTATCCTATTCCTGCCGGTTCAATCTCAATCTCCATCTTCATCTGCTTCTTGACTCCCTCTATGACTAGCTCAAGCTCGTCCCTGTCTTGATCTTTGCTGAGGATTCTCCATCGCTGCATAAAGGATATTAATGAATGAGTTACTGCACAAGACAAGGGTACAATTCTATCATGAAAAACCCAGTCGTTCCTATTTAACCATAGGGTCCAACAAACAGTTCCAAACATGAACAATAACGTTTTATTACTAGTATTCCCACACTATCTCAAAAAATTCTGGTTAAAATTGCTCACACTCTTCGGAATGTGTAACCATCCTACACTGTCCTTGATCACCTTCCACATACAGACTGCTACCGGACATTTGAACATGAGGTGGTCAACATTTTCTTCTTCCGCACAGAACTTACATTCTTCTTTGCCCTTCCATTGCTTCATTCTTAGATTATCTGTTGTCTGAATTTTGTTTTGATATATTAACCACATGAAGTTGCGCATTTTTTAATAGAAGTTTGTATTGCCACAGTTCCTTCATTCGTCGGTTAATTACCCCGTCAAATGTACACATTTTGTATAATGAAGTTGTGGTTCCCATTTTTCGTAAGTTCCCAACTCACTGAATCTTCTTGATCTGTTAGCCTTACCTCCTCTAATTCTCTTTCCATTCAATCATTTCGGACACTTCTCTCTCTCTCCAAAGCTTCTTTGAAATGTTAAAGACATTCCCCCACTCTCTAGAACTCGGGCAACCTCCCACTCTTGTTCATTATAGATTCTAAACAGGTTGTCGTATTTCACTTTTAAGGGGCATGCTCCCAGCCATACATCGTGCCAAAATCTCGTTTTCCTTCCATTGCTTAATATGTGACTGATCCCTTTCAGGCATGTCTCTTTTATCTCATGCAACCCTTTCCAAAACTGCGACCCTCCTTTTGCCGAGCTGCTAAAGAAGCCTTTCCCTTTTAGGTATTTCTTACGTAGCATGTTACAACACATGTCATTGTCTCCCCGCTCTAATTTTACAATCCACTTTGATAGAAAGCATTTATTCATCACTCTAGTATTCATAAAACCTAGTCCTCCAAAGTTCTTCGATCTTGCCATTGTCTCCCAACTAACCATATGGTACCTTTTCTTTTGTCCTGCATCCCAGAAGAAGTTTGCTCTTGCCATATCTATTCTGTGATGCACACTCTTCGGTAGAAGGTAGACTCCCATCGTGTAGTTAGGCAAAGAGCTTAAACTACTTTCTATAAGGATAGATTTTCCTCCTGATGAAAGAAAATTACCTTGCCATGTTGGTAATCTTTTTTCCACTTTCATTGCCACATACATCAGATCAGCCGCATATAATTTCTTATCACTCACTAGTATACCTAGATATCTTAATGGAAAGGCACCTTCCTGACAATTTAGCATCTATATTACCCCTCTCTTTTCAATTTCCGAGGCCCCCAGAACCATCACCTCGCTCTTGTGATAATTTATCTTCAAGCCAGACATGTTTTTGAAGCACTAAAGCAGAAATTTCATATGAGCAATTGCTTGTTTGTTCAAATTTAGGAAGATGATCGTGTCATCTGCATATTGAAGATGTGTAAGACCTCCCTCTATTAATTCAGGCACCAACCCTTTGATGATGCCATTATCTCTCGCTTTCGTAATTGTTGGAGCTAGGGTTCAAGGAACCCATTGTTTCTCCTCATGGGCTCAGTTACCTTATGTTTGGCCCATGTAGTCTTTTGGTCCAATTGTAAGCCTAAGAGAATTTGTGTACTTGTACCCCCCACCAAGGGTAAAATGGTGATTTGTAATACATCGAGGGTAGAAGAGGGATTCCCCTCTGCTCTCCCTTTCTATAAATACAAGACCCTAGAGGTCATGGGGGCTGATTGATGGAGGTCGGCTCCTTCTCTTCTTGGCTAGTTGTATGCTTCCTCTAGCTTTGCCAACCCTTCGGGTTGACATCACCCACTATATGTATGTTGGGTCTTGTAACCACAACAGTTGGCGCCGTCCGTGGGGAGGGATACGAAAAGTCTCGTGAGAAAAAGTTGAATTTTTTGAGCAAAAGTCTGGGGGGTCCTCCGACTTAAGTGGTCCGTCGGGCTCGTTTATAAGTGGTCCTTCGGGATCTGCCTTCGGGCACCTTTTTCGAAGGCCCTTCGGGCAATTTTTTTGATGGCCCTTCGGTATCTGCCTTCGGGCAGGCCCTTCAGGCTCACCCTTCGGCATCAGCCGTCTCGAGGCACTTCAGGCTCACCCTTCGGCATCAGCCATCTCGAAGCCCTTCGGGCTCACCCTTCGGCAGACATGCCTTCGGTTCTGGCTCCTGAGAGGTTAGTTGTGCCTTCGGCTCCAGCCCGGAGAGATTTTGTTGTTGCGCTAAACGGGTGAGTATAAGACATCTAAAAGCAAATTAGCTTGTGCACTAGAAGAGCTTTTATATAGCAAATTATCTTTTTGGAAATTCCTTTGGAGGCCCCCCTCGAGAGATTGCAGATTGAGGATTCCGTAGCCCATTGTCTCTAGAGGCTGAGTATTTGAAAGGATCATAGTGACCGAGAGAGGGGGGGGGGGGGTGAATCGGGAACTATCAATATGTACCAATTTAGCCAAATACTAAAACCGATCACTCACTCAACTCCTATAATAACTCCTAGTGGTGATCACACTAACAAGATAATCCTAAGAAAGGAAAGACAATCTATGCATACTAGTGGATCACTCAAGGCAATACAACTCCTATGCAAGCTAGTAATAAAGCAATGCGGAAGCACACACCAAGCTAGCAAAGGATCCTACTCATGCAACTCTACAAGATAAGAAAATAGTGCAAACAAGTATGAGTAGTACGACACATACAAGGGATAGCAACCAAGACAATGCAACTCCTACACGTGCTAGTGATCAAATGCGGAAACTCATACACTACTAGCAAGTAAGAAGTCTATTCATGCAAGTCTACAAGATAATCAACAAGAGCATGGTAGGCACACAAGCATGAATAACACGGTATGTAAATACGAAAAGTAATGCATCAAAGTAAGGAGTAGAGTAAGAGATGGGTCATGATTTTTCCCGAGGTCTCGAAAGAATGGCGCCTTCCCGTACTCCTCGTTGGACCACTCCCGCCGGAGTCCCGGTCCCTCCCGTCACCAAGTGGAGTTCTCGCCCACAAGCCCGCAATCACTCCTCGAGTGAAGACACAGTGTGCGTCACCACTGCACAAAGCACAAGCTCGCCTCCCTCGAGAACTTGCCGAACTCCCGGAGCCGGCACGGGCGCTCACTATTGATGCCCCTTCCAACGGCGGACTCAAACCGTGTACAAACGTGTGATGGTCTTCACAATCAATTATGATAGGCTCGATCACTAACATCTAACTAGTCTAGGTCTCACCATAGACCAAGAATAACAACCTAGATCACACCCTCGAGGACACCAAGCCTTAGATATGCAAGATCACTCCTTGTTACTCTCACTAGCACTCATAAGATATCCAATATCTTCTCCTAGTGCTCTCCTCTTTTCCTCTTGGACCTTACCAAATGCTCTCAGGTATTCCACTGGCCAAGAGTGGTCACAAAGACCCCTGCAACGAAGTTATATAGGCTCCCAATCTCAAACTAGCCGTTGCTCCATGAAATCAGTTTTCTGGGCCTCCAGACCGGACTGTCTGGTCACTGCCTGACCGGACTGTCCGGTCACTGCCTGACCAGACCGTCCAGTCACTACAAACTGAGCTCCAACGGCTCTCTGCCCTTAGCTGACACCTACACTGACCAGACCGTCTGGTCAGTAGACCGGACTATCCGGTCTGTACAACTGTCGGACAAGTTCAACACGTCGGACATCGTCGTTGGACTCCAGAACCTTGGCTTCCTCTCTGCACTGTTCCTCAGCTGAACTGACCGTACAATCCGGTCACCTGACTGTACCGTCCGGTCTCTATAGCTCCTGCATAGTCAGATTCTTTGCTCCTCGCTGGAAGTCCCAGACAACTCCACATAGTGACCGTACAGTCCGGTCACCTCTGACCCCTCTGTCCGGTCACTACATCCAGAAGCTGAAACTTGTTGTCCTCACTTGACATTGTTTCCCGGCTTTTCCGAATAGCTCCTTGACTTCTCTACTGTCAACTAGTGCCTGTGATTTCACTGAGCAACCTTGCACATCACCGACTAGACATGACCTAAGAGAATGACCTAGACCCCCTTGATAGTCTGGTTTTTTCTATGGACTCAAAGCCCTAACAACTAGACAAGTATACACAACACTTGCTCCATAGGTTATTCTCTGTTTTGATCCATCTTCATCTACCCTTGGACTCCATCAAACTCATCAAGCCTTCATGCTTGTGATCATTATCATCAATTACCAAGACCGTCGTGAACAATCATCATAAAGTAAAAAAGGTTTCCTACACGGGTAACACTCGTGTAGACATTAGTCATATTTCATGTTTGTCATTCATCATCAAAACATCATACCTTAGGGTGACCTCAATGGTCATGATCCTTATAGTATTCGCCGAAGCGGCTCCGGCGTAGTCGCTTAAATTATGATAATTTGTAGAACTGCCTATAATGACAAGCTTGGGTTAAGCGATGCTCTTGAGGACAACTTGCGGCAACACGAGCTGGTACAAATGAAGCCTAGCCTTTGGGTTATGCATGCACTTGTTAGTGCGACATACAGCAGTAGAGGCTTGCCAGTTGCGATAGAGGCATTGATCAGTTGAGCACGTGCTGGGTTATGTGAATTGGGCCGAAGCCGATTAGTCGAAGAGACAAAGCTTTTTGACCATCTGGCCGAAGCACCAAAAGCAGGCCTTCGGTAGTTACATATGTATACGCATATGCAATCTCAAGCTAGCATTCTTGCCGAATGCAGTCGTGTTATGCTTAAGGCATGCATGATCTTGCCAAAGGCATCACGCCAAAATTCAAAGTGCCTCAAATGTTGGAGCTCGAGGACTGGAGTTTTATTCTAGTGGTCGCCTGTATGCAACTTGTCTTGCCAACCTAATGTTTCGAACTATGAAACGCCTAGCCGGGGGCTCTGTCTCGAAAGCACGCGCTGTTGCCATAGGTTGTGGCAGTCTGTGAGGCCGCGCGGAAAGGACAATGAGGGGGTCTCCGAGACTAGGAATCTGCGCTTGTTTGAGTCCCGATTGCATAACTGTTGCCAAAAGTAGATGTATGATTATTGTAGCACTAGAACATGGGTTTGTCGAAGGCAGGCGCAAGGGAGGCTTGCCGAAGGCGCCATGTCCCTTCCATAGGCTTACGCGTGATGTCGAAACGAAAGCTGAACCAAGGCTTGCCGAAGACTTGCTTACGGCCTGGCCGGGGGACGGATCACAAGGCCCAAAAGCCAGTCCGAAAGCTGCTGCTTTACCGAAGGCTCTCTTTCCCTAAGAACCGCTGCCAGAACTTGTGTAGTGCTGGTATACGGAATATATACGTAATAACATCAGCATGCCTTAATCATGTTGTCACGCTAGGCTATTTTTTACCCGTACGTAGTAGGACGCGGAGGCCAGCAGCGTGAGTAGGCCTTGACAATTTTACTTCCGGAGGGACCTTCGGCTGTGCAAAACAAGGCGGTCTCCAGACCAATACTGGCAGCCGGAAGGTGACCCCAAACTGAGACTCGTTTTAGCGTAGCGCTGAAAGGGAGTAAATACAGGAGCAGACTGGGAATACGTTTGCATGCATGCCTTACCTTGTGAAACAAGCATGGTCTAGCTTGAAAACACACCACCGAAGTTTGTAATGTATGGCTATACAATTGCGGCTAATAAAAATATAGAATACACCCGGTCGTTGTTCAGGGATCCTCGGCACACTATAAAAAAAAACCACCTGTGTCAATGCGCCTGAGGGAATGAACCACGGACTTGATTGTAGGCCTGCTTACTGTGGAATACGTTTCGTAAGATCTTTGTAAATCCTTCGGGATAACATTTACCTTTGGAGCTAACTATATCAGCTTGTCTGTAGTTTGTGCTGTATTTGTAGATGCAACCGAAGGGACCAGCCGAGGATACCATTCAGAACATGCACCACAAACTGAACCATTACATCTATGGTGTAATGTTATGTCATGTGCTAACTATCTTATTATGTGCAGGCCTCTATAAATCGAAATATTTTTCTGGCATAATGTTTTTATGCAACTGATAGCACATGTTATGCAGGGATCTGAAGCTAAGAACTGTGGCCGACTGCCACACATTGTTCATCTTTTTATCATTTTCAATTCATACATGTGCATCATGAGCATGCACAAATATTCATATCTCATAAGCATCCATCATGCATACAAATGCATGGTAAAGTAATGTTGGTCATCTTCTTTTCGCTTGAATGCTAGGCAACTACGGCCCGAGGGTCCAAAGGGACGCGTCCTTTATTTTTCTTGCAAAGGCAACTACGGCTTGAGTCCAGACAACTATGGTCTGATGCCGGGCAACTACGGCCTGATGCTCCAGAAGGACATGCCCGGAATGCCGGGCGCGACACTACCCAATGCCGGGCAACTACGGCCTGATGCTCCGGAAGGACATGTCTGGAAAGCCGGGGGCAACACTACCCGATGCCGAACAACTACGGTTCGAAGCATGCCGAGGCCTGACAAGGCGCTCGGCACGTATGTTTTACATGACACAAATTATTTCACCTTCATAATTATTAAAAGAGCCCGGAGCACATGATATGATACATGTTGCCCGAAGGCGTCACTTACATAGAATGCCCGAGGGCACTAGAGTGGGTACATGTTACCTGAAGGCATTAGTTACATAGCAAATCTGAGGGCACTTATACGGGCAGCCCGAAGGCATAAGCCCTCAGCCTGAGTGCTTATGGCATTTCTTCTATTTGATGTTGTTGTTCCGCAAAAATCTCAGAGGGTGGCCCCTAAAGCTTGTAGACGACATGTGATGCTAGGGACGGGTGTAAGCCCTCGGCCTTGATGCAATAATTCGTCTGTCCATACTAGGGAGGGGTGTAAGCCCTCGGCCTTGTTATAATAATTCGTCCATCCATGCTAGAGAGGGGTGTAAGCCCCCGGCCTTGATGCAATAATTCGTCCGTCCATACTAGGGAGGGGTGTAAGCCCTCGGCCTTGTTACAATAATTCGTCCATCCATCCTAGGGAGGGGTGTAGCCCCCGGACCTTGAAATGCAACAATTCGTCCACCCGTGCTAGGGAGGGGTGTAAGCCCACGGCCTTGAGATGCAATAGTAAATCCATGCACACTAGGGAGGGGGCTAACCCCCTGGTCTTGCGGTACAGCATAAGTGGTTTTTTCACTTCCCCCCAACAATAGTCAAAAGGGAGGAGGAGTAGATATAAATATTTGCCTATTATATTTGACTGTTGTATGGGAGAAAGTGAAATTACTTACCTCTTCTTCGGACTCATAGCAGCTAACAAAAGTATATGCGTGTTCCAGAAACCATTTCTGTCAAAAGTTCAACTGTAAGGTTGGGTCCGAAATAGTAAAGACATCGGCCACATCTTCGGCCTAGCTATCATTACCAAGAAAGATTCTCGCCTTTAGCACGACTCCGGGTTCCAAAGCAAGGATGCCTTTGGCTTAACTTTAACTCCCGAAGAGAGGCTCTCACCTTCGGCTAGTTTCAAGTCTCAAGGGCTAGGCAGAAGAACCTCATGAATGTTGCTATTTACTTCTTTCTTCATGTAATATTATAGTGGAATTTGTAATAAGACATATAACTTGATAGTTCATAGATTGGGTCTCTGAGCCATGAGGAGCTACGGGCATTATTTCATCAGTAGCCCCTCGTGCCTCCGAGAGTCTACAGATGAGGGAGGACTGTTGGAGCTAGGGTTCAAGGAACCCATTATTTCTCCTCATGGGCTCAGTTACCTCATGTGTAGCCCATGTAGTCTTTTGGCCCAATTGTAAGCCTAAGAGCATTTGTGTACTTGTACCCTCCCACCAAGGGTAAAATGGTGATTTATAACACATCAAGGGTAGAAGAGGGATTCCCCTCTTCTCCCCCTTTCTATAAATACAAGACCCTAGAGGTCATGGGGGCTGATTGATGGAGGTCGGCTCCTTCTCTTCTTGGCTAGTTGTATGCTTCCTCTAGCTTTGCCAACCCTTCGGGTTGACATCGCCCACTATATGTATGTTGGGTCTTGTAACCACAATAGTAATCATTGCTGCTAGCGCATCCACCACTAAGTTGAATAATAACGGGAAAGAGGGTCCCCTTGGCGAAGCCCTTTGAATGTCCTGAAGTATTTACCATACACACCATTGATATTAATCCCCATTCTCCCACTTGGTACTATTTTTTCCACCCACTCTGTCCATTTCTTTGGAAAATTCTTTCTCTCCAACACTTCCAACAAGAAGGACCATTGTACCTTGTCATATGCTTTTTCAAAGTCCAACTTTATAATAACACCATTCTGTTTTTTCCTCCTCAATTCGTGTAAGGTTTCATGTAATATCACAACCCCCTCTAAAATATTTCTTCCTGGTATGAATGCTATTTATGTATTATTAATCACTGATTCTGCCACTCTTTTCATTCTCATTGCCATGACTTTCGTAAACCATTTGTAGTCCACTCCCAGTAGGCAAATTGGTCTATACTGTTTTATAATATTCGCTTCTTTCATCTTCGGTATCACTGAGATCATCCCGTAATTTATTCTACTAAGGTTAAGTTCCCCTCTAAAAAATTTCTCAAACATCTCCATAATTGGCCCTTTAACTTGTTCCCCAAACTCTTTGTAAAGATTAATTGATAAACCATCAGGGCCCACAGCAGTATTGGTTTTCATTTCATCCAGAGCTTTTTTGATCTCTTCTTCACTGAATTGTTTTGTCAGCTCTGCTTCTTCTTCTTCCGTTAGACTCCCCCTCTCACTCCATATATTTTCTTGTGTAAAAATTGCTCCTTTTTCCTCTCTACCAAAAAGTTTCTTGTAGTAACTTTCGATATGCTCTCTAAGAAGTTGTGGATCTGATATTTCACCTTCATCAATCTCTATACTGAAAATGGTACTTTTCCTCTTTCTCCCATTCGCTATACCACGAAAAAAGTTAGTATTTGCATCCCCTTTGAGGGTCCACTGTTCCCCACATCTTTTTTGCCAAACTAGCTCTTCATATGCATATACCCTCTCTAATTCAACCTCCAATTTATATCTTTTATCCCACTCTTCCTCAGATAATTGTTGTTTGTGAAGGACCGAGAAGGCGACCAGAGGGGGGGGGGGGGTGAATGGGAGCCAATTAAAATTCTTCTCAAGAACTTGGCCTATATCCCAAATACAACCCGAATCCTCCTCCAGACAAATCACCAAGGTTACACACGTCAACTTGTGATGTGTTAACCCTAGGAATGATTTAGAGAGATAGGATACATAGCGGAAGCTCAAGGGAGTCAAAAGAGAAACAAAGAAGATCCTTGAAAACACGTTTCTCGAGCCCGACGGAAGTTCTGTGGTCCCCGACGGAAGTTCTATCAATCACGGAAGTTGTGGGCGATGGGAGAACTGTCACTCATGGAAGTTCCGTGATTCTTGATGGCAGTTCCGTCATGGTGATGAAAGTTCCGTCACGGTCACGAAAGTTCTGTCCTGGATAGAACAGCAGCTCCGTTTCGGAAAGAAAATTACCAAAATCCTATCAAATGAACTCCAAAAATCATGAAATTTGGACCAGATCATCCACAAGACATCACGACTCTACTCTAAAGATATTCACTCAAGAAGCACAAGGAATCATCATGAATTTCAGATCTAGTGCCAAGAACACCGAAAAAGGGGAAACTTGAGAAAACATTGAAATCGAAGGTGCTCGTGCCTTTGATTCGGTCAAGGACCTATATAGGGTTCTTCTAGCACATAATAGCACCAAGATCCCCCACAAAATCCATCCCAAAACTCACTCAAAATCGAGATCGAAAATCACCACAAAAATAGCTCCAAAAATAGGGAAAAAGAGAAATTTAGGATTTAGGGCAAGAGGGAGATCTTGAGCACGAAAATATTTCTCATATCATAGAAAGGTGCATACAAGATCCACGGATACAAGGCTAGGAAGTCACCCTCTTCCTCCCACCACTTGGAAGAGCAAGAGATGTCTCTCACACACCCACTACTCTTCACTTTATAGATGAAGCACTCTCCTACCACTTTGAATGAACCCTAACACAAGGCTAATGGAATGAGAGGCTTACTCTCCCACCAGCCCTACCTCCACTTATATGGGCCTAGGGAGTTGTCCACATGACCACTCTACCCTTGACCTACATAACACTGCCACCTACCACCAGGGGCACAACCGTCCATCTTTTTTCTCGTCGCCCGAACGCCCTCGGGCCCTTCACAACATTGCTTCGCCTCAACGCAAGCTCCGCGATGGTGCCATGTGCACCACCAACCACCGCCACCGGTTTTGAGGCCCAAACCGGGAAACCGCCTTGCATGCTTCTCAAAGCGTGACTTCATGCTCACTTCCACCGAAGCAAGACTTCACGATCTTGACGCGTGTCTTGATAATCACCCATGGTTTTGAGGCTCAACTGCGAAACCATCCGTGCTCCTTGCCTCTCCACATGTATGGTATGGATCACCCTTGACTCAACCCAGCCTCCTGATCGTCTGGCCCCAACTCTCCTACTTGTGCCTGATCCTATCGCCGTTGACCGCTAAGTCGACTCCAGTGACCTACACATCATGAGACAAGCAAACACACCTCCAAACTCCAACTTCTCCAACTCAAACACCAACTCCGGTTAGTCATAACAATAACCATGCACACACTCATGCAACCCCCGGATTTTCGCATTTCAACTTAAACACCAAATCAACACAAGTCAATTACTCATCACATATTGCAAACCATGGCACATCTCAATATGGTTTCTCAATATCCCCCTTGATGAGTACATTGACAACACCAAATGCACAAAGATTTAGGAATTGAAATGCGAATCCGAATAGGCACATCCAAATGGCTCAAAACCCAAAGAAAAGGTGAAAACCAGCCATCTAGCATAAGGAGGATTACAAAAGCCAAGAGTTGGCAACAAAAGCGACTAAAGGCGCAAAGATCACAAAAAGCTCAGAAACGCTCAAAGCAATCGAATGCTCCCTCTCAACTTGTGGTAGTAGGCATGAAATGCAACATGCCATTATTTTTAGAATTTTAGCATATTTGTGCATGACCCAAAAGCATTCTCCCCTTAGGCACTTATTTCTCCCCCTTTGGCAATGAACTCATCAAAGAGGCAAAAAGAGAAACAATGCATGAAAATGCAAGCCTAAAGGGCTTCAACAATTATGCCAACAAGCACTTAACCTCTCTAACCATAAACATAGAGCTACGAAGTGTAAAAACAATAGCTTACAATCAAGCAGAGATCAAAAGCAGATAGCAAGGCATAAGCTCCCAGAGCTAGACAAGCTAAGCAGAAAGATTGACTAGCTCAGATAGAATCAAATTTGCTTATCATGAAAAAGCTGCCACCACATGTATAAGTACTCCCATCCAAGGCAAAACAGGCCTCAAGTGAATCAAAAGAAACTAGCCAGCCTCAATCTCAACTAGGGCAACAAGCATTCGTAAAAAATAAGCTTCACAAACACTCACATATGCAACAGAGACTCAATTGATCAAGTTTTTATTATTTATCCTCATATGTACTCTTATCCATACGGAGAGTCGCACGACTGGGTATGACAAACACCCCGAGGCCTCAA
Organism: Eleusine indica; assembly: GCA_030378355.1. NCBI lineage: Eukaryota > Viridiplantae > Streptophyta > Magnoliopsida > Poales > Poaceae > Eleusine > Eleusine indica. The sequence continues at coordinate 58,721,387 of CM059494.1, forward strand.
GTCACAGTGTTTGGATTTAGCATTTTAAAATTATCTTGATCAAAACACTTAGCAGTTTTTTTTTCATGATTAATTACAATACAAAAGAGCATGCCTTTGCGGCAAAAGGAACACACGTTCCCACAATGTTCCATTATGAGCTAAACATTTGCAAAGCCTTTCATTTCGCAAACACGAGGTGCCAAAGCCAAGACATCCTCTAGACTGGCCTCAACACAAGTTTCAACAAGGATAAAAGCAATTATCCACATAGTGAGCAAGTATTGGCAAGATTAGTTCATAAAGTTCACAAAAAGCCAAGTTTATCTTTAAGATTAGTAAGTTGCTCAACAAAAGTCTATGACAAGCCATCTAGACAATCCTAGCAAGAGAGTTTGCTCATCACATCCACACAACTTAGCTCAAGCTCGACCATAGCAATGAGAAATACAAGAAGGCATAAGAATCAAAGCTCATCTATAAATGCATATGTTACAAATGAGATGCAATAAGGAAAGGTAAGATACACATATACAAAAGCATCAACTCCAAGAGCAAAGAGCAACTCCCCCTCAAACAATGCCATAGGGACGACAAACACCAAGCTCCTCCCGAAGAAAAGCAAAGCTCGAAGCATCTAGGGGCTTGGTGAGAATATCGGCCAATTGGTGTGTGGTGTCAATGTATTTGAGCTCAATATCTCCCTTCTCTACATTGTCTCTCAGGAAGTGGAATCTCATATTTATGTGTTTGACCTTACCATGTTGGACTGGGTTTTTGGCTAAGCAAATGGCACTAGAGTTGTCACACATGAGTGGAACACTCTTAAAGGTCAACCCAAAATCTCTCATGGTAGAGACCATCCAAAGGATTTGTGAACAGCAACTAGCGGCAGCAACATACTCAGCTTCGGTTGTGGATTGAGCTACACTAGATTGCTTGCGAGAAGACCAACAAACCAAAGAAGTACCCAAGAAATGGCAAGTCCCAGAAGTGCTCTTCCTATCAATTCTACACCCAGCAAATTCCGTATCCGAATACCCAATGAGATCAAGAGAAGAAGATGTAGAGTACCAAAGACCAAACTCAAGGGTATACTTGAGATACCTGAAGATGCGCTTGACAACTTTACGATGGGTCACCCTTGGTGAAGCTTGAAAGCGAGCACAAAGACACACTGCAAAGTGGATGTCGGGTCTTGTCGCCGTCAGGTACAAGAGGGAGCCGATCATGCTTCTGTACTCCCTTTCGTCCACCGCTTCATAGTCCTCATCGGGGTCAAGTGCCGTTGTAGTAGACATTGGTGTTGACAACGTTTTCACATTGACCATGTTGAACTTCTTCAAGAGGTCCTTCATGTACTTGGATTGGTGTACGAAGGTACCTTGCTTGCATTGCTTGATTTGAAGTCTAAGGAAGAAGGTGAGCTTGCCCATCATTGACATCTAAAATTCACTTTCCATGGCTTCCTGAATTATGGACACAAGAGCATGAGAAGAACCACCAAAGATGATATCATCCACATATATCTGAACCACTAGAAAGTCATTGCCATGCTTTAGAGTGAACAAGGTTTTATCAACACATCCCATGACATACCCGCTGATGTGAACAAGGGTTCCCGATCTTCCGAAAGGTTCTTGGTAAGTTATTTGGTCGGAGGTGACACACAAATCGATCCGGCTTCAGAACCGCACGTTCTAAACCCCGCAATCGTAGCACGACGTCTCCTTTGGTTATCAATCGTCCAAAAGACGATTGACCTCGCCGAGAAGGCTAATCCCTGCCTGTGAATCAAGAACACAAGCAAGAACAACGAAGAATGCAACACAATTGCAGATGTATGATTAAACTCTCGAAGTTGGGATCTCACAAACCGATGAACGGCGAAACTGTTTATGAACAGAATTGACCTAAGCAAAACCCAAACCCTAATGGTGTGGCGGCAGCTGTATATAAAGACCCTAGGGTCGTGCAAGACCCTCTGGATGCGCCCCTAATTGGGCTCAACTAGATATAAAGCCCAAAGGCCAAAAATAGACGACGCAACACCGACACAGATTCTGGACTCTCTCTTGTTTTGACGATTCCCGATGACTCCGGATGAATTTTGACATAAGGCCGGCAGCATTGGAAAGGTCTTCTCCTTATGTTTTCGTGCATATGTAGAACGTAGAAAATCCGAGTCCGTATGCGTCCTGGGCGACTGTTTTAGTGCAGACTTGTCCTGGGCTCCGAAACAGACTCGAAGTCGGTTTTGATTGGGCCTCCACTTTGGCTTCCAAGCCCTTGCTGGTCCTCCATGTTCCCAACTCCTTCTCCCATCATCTCCTGGTCCTCTCCATGGTTTTTAATCATAAAATAATCATTAGATAGCAAACCATTCTCAAAAGTAACACATAGCGAAGAACGTAGGTACGAGCTCACCTCTAAATTTAGTCGTTGTGCACGAGCTCTAGTCATTGGACCTTGCAAGTCCAGAATTGGAGGAGTGTTGTGTGTATCCATAGGAGTGATGTCCTCATCATCCTCCCCCTCTTAAAGTGGAGTCGTACTCGACTCGAGCTCATCCTCTTCTCCCAAGTATGGTTTCAAATCTGAAATATTAAAAGTAGGACTAACCCCGAACTCGGGAGGCAACTCAAGTTTGTATGCATTATCATTAATCTTCTCCATTATTTTGAATGGACCATCAGCTCTAGGCATTAGTTTAGACTTTCTCAATTCTGGAAATCTATCCTTCCTTAAGTGTAACCACACTAAATCTCTTACATCAAGCTTTACTTCCTTTCTACCCTTACTACCAGCAATTTTATACTTTTCATTCATCTTTTCAATGCTAAGTCTAGTGGTCTCATGCATTTGCAAAATAAATTCAGCATGCTCCTTAGCATCAACATGAACTCTCCCATTAATAGGTAGAGGAAGTATATCAAGTGAAGTACGGGGATCAAAACCATACACTATCTTGAATGGACTTACCTTGGTAGTAGAATGTGTTGCCCGATTATAAGCAAACTCAACATGAGGTAAGCATTCTTTCCATTGCTTCAAATTTTTCTTCAAAATAGCTCGCAACATAGTACCCAAAGTGCGGTTCACAACCTCAGTTTGTCCATCAGTTTGTGGATGACAAGTTGTAGAAAATAGCAACTTTGTATCCAACTTATTCTAAAGCGTGCGTCAAAAATGACTCAAAAATTTTGCATCACGATCTGAAACAATAGTAGACGGCATACCATGCAAACGTACAATTTCTTTGAAAAAAAGATCAGCAATATAACTAGCATCATCAGTTTTATGACATGATATAAAGTGTGCCATCTTGGAAAAACAATCCACAACAACAAAAATGCTATCGCTCCCCCTCTTAGTCCTAGGCAATCCTAAAATAAAGTCCATAGAAATATCCGTCCAAGGAATAGAAGGAACAAAAGTGGCATGTATAAACCATGTGGATTCAATCGAGACTTAGCTTTTTGACATGTAGTGCAACGAGCAACAAAACGCTCAACATCTTTCCTCATCCTTGGCCAAAAGAAGTGTGTGGCCAAAATATCCTCTGTCTTCTTAGCACCAAAATGACCCATCAATCCACATCCATGCGCCTCCTGTAACAACAAAAGACGAACGGAACCAACTGGAATGCATAGGCGGTTAGCTCTAAACAAGAAACCATCATTCAACACAAATTTGTGCCAAGCACGACCTTCTTTACAGTGCAGCAATACATCTTTAAAATCAACATCAGCAACATATTGTTCTTTAATTGCCTCAAGTCCAAAAATTCTACAATCAAGTTGAGACAATAAAGTATATCGCCTAGATAAAGCATCAGCAATCACATTATCCTTCCCTTTCTTATGTTTAATAATATAAGGAAAAGACTCAATAAACTCAACCCATTTAGCATGTCTACGGTTCAAATTGCATTGAGAACGAATATACTTAAGTGATTCATGATCAGAATGAATAACAAATTCTTTGGATAATAAATAATGACGCCACGTCTCTAAAGAACGTACAAGTGCATATAGTTCCTTATCATACGTGGAATAATTCAAAACAGGCCCAGTAATTTTCTCACTAAAGTATGCAATAGGTTTACCATCTTCAATCAAAACACCACCAATGCCTATACCACTAGCATCACATTCAAGCTCAAAAGTCTTATCAAAATTGGGTAATTGCAGCAATGGTGCATGTGTAAGTTTGTTCTTCAAAGCATCAAAAGACTCATGATGTACCTTACCAAAATAGAAGTCAACGCCCTTCTTTGTCAACTCATGCAATGGTGCAGCAATGGTGCTGAAATCTTTGATAAAGCAGCGGTAGAAACCTGCAAGACCAAGAAAACTCCTCACTTGTGTGATAGTTTTTGGTACAGGCCAGCTCTTTATGGCTTCAATCTTCGCCTCATCCACCTCAATTCCCTGTGGAGTCACAACATAGCGAAGAAAAGAGACTTGATCCGTGCAAAAGGTGCACTTCTAAAGGTTACCAAATAAACGTGCAACTCGCAAAGCATCAAAAACAGCACGCAAATGAATCATATGATCATCCATGGATTTGCTATAAATCAAGATATCATCAAAGTAAACAACCACAAATTTGCCAATAAAAGGTCTTAAAACCTCATTCATCAAACGCATGAAAGTACTGGGTGCATTAGTCAACCCAAAAGGCATTACTAACCACTCATACAACCCGAATTTGGCCATGGCAGCGGTGGCACTGAATCCCTGTTGTGCGTCCCGTCGAAGCAACAGAGGAGGCACTACTAGCCGGTACCTGTACAGAATTTCTACCTGAGCGCGTAGAAGGGGCAGGGGCTGATCTTGGTGCTGCAGAAACAACACTAGCTGGTGGGGGCGGCCGGAAAGATGGCTTGGGCAGCCCCGAAGTCCCCGTCGGCCGTCGTGGGTAGAAATTCCTGGACTTGCTGTACTCCTCAAAAGCCTGAAAAAGTCCCTGTGATTCTTTCTCTGCAAGCATAGCATACTGGAAACACTGGTTGAGGGTATAAAATTCTTTATAATCAAGGATGTCCTGAATTTCTTTTCTCAAACCAGAATAAAAGCGGCAAATCTGATCCTCTACTTTTTCAACCACAGCATAATGAATCAAACCCTTCTGAAGCTTACTAAAATACTCCAGAACAGTTTTATCTCCTTGATCTAAACGCTGCAGTTTATTATGAATTTCTCTATAAAAAGAAGGAGGAACAAAACGATCACGCATTTCTACCTTAAGTTCTTCCCAAGTAGTAGGCAAATCGGTTTCAGCAGCTAGACCACTCCACCAAACAATAGCAAAGTACTTAAACTCACTAGTGGCTTGTCTAACTCTATGTTGTTCAGGAACAAGATGGGCATTAAATTTTTATTCTACCGTCATTTCCCAATCAAGGTAAGCATCACCATCGTACTGACCCAAAATGAAGGAATTGAAAACTTAATTTTAGCATACGGATCATCTAGAGCATGGTTACCTTGTGTGCGACGGTTGTGGTTGTGGAAACCACCCATACCTTGAGGGTTACGTTGCAAACGACGTCGTAACCTTGCGGTCCTTGTAGCTGACCTATCGACGGTGCCATCAGCCTTATACACCGTTGCTTCATCATGATCGTCTTCAACGTCGTTGTTGGTGTTGGTGTTGTTGTTGTTGTTGTTGTTGTTGTTGTTGTTGTTGGTCTTGTGAGCGGTCTCTAATTCGACAACCTGATCGGTTAGCTTAGAGACTCTCTTATCCAACCGCTCAATGCTTTCTCCCAGGTGAAGCTTGGTGACGGCGTCGGTGACGGCCCTGGTGATCGTCTCTGCCAAATCACTCTGAACCGCCTGCAAAGCCTTCTGTAACTGATTTTGGCTCACGCACTCATCCAATTTTGAGGGTGAAGCACCCTCTCCATCGCTTCCTGACATCACAAACACCAAAACAGGAAACAAAAAGTGAAGGTTATCCCTACAAAACTACTAAGCAGTGGTGCCTCTCAACACAGCAAAAGGAAGCTTCTTGCAAAGCTCTTACAAAGTTCTGAAAACAACAAAGCAAAGGATACCAGGGAGAAGTGTTCCACGATTGCAAGGGTTACCAAATAACCTATGTGCTGTCCAGAAGAAGTATGTAGAGCTAGGAAGGCCAAATATATATATATGAGTGGCACACAAATCAAAAACAGATAGTAAAACTGAATAAGTGCCCAAATAACTTGTCCCTAGTTGCTGGTCTAACTATGTTCTAGAACAGTAGTGATAGCAAAGAAGAAACAAAGAGACAAAGGGACACAGTCGATAACAAGGGGCTTAGTGTAAAAAAAAACCGAACTCAGAAATGTCAGGGGGCTAGAGGGAGCACTAGTAGGAATCCCAAATTTCTTTTTCTTTTAATTTTATTTTTTTTTGATATTTTTTTCCAACTCACTACCAAACAGGAAGAAACCACAAAACATTTCAGCTCAAACCGAGCTAGGACGTGGCCTACAGAAAATCTTGAAGTTTCAGAAAACGTCGGGTTTCAACTTGAATGAATTTTTTCTTTATCTTCCCGATTTTTTTTGAATTTTTTGATGAGGGCACACAGGGCGTAGCCGAGTGTGGGTATGCTGAACTTTTTGTCAAGAATCTCCTGTAAAAATTTCAGCCAAAACGGACAACCGAGCGAAAAGTTATGCCTGTTTTACCGAAGGGGTGTCGGAATCGGTTATGAAGAACCCGGGGGTTTGAGTGAAACCCGAGTCGGGCTTGAGGTCGGGTAGGGATTTTTTTGGCGAGGTGGATGCAGCGGAAAGTGGAATTTGTGAAAAGTAGTCCGAGGTGGTGAGGGTGGGATTAGGGTGGGCGTGTTGATCAATCAACCCTAGCGCACAAAGCCGACAAAACCGAGGATGATGAAGGGGATGGCGGCTAGGGTTGCAAGGGAAACACTACTGACGACAAAAACACAAATTAAACCAGCGACTAAACAAGAACTAGGGCACAAACTCAACACTACGGACTCTGAAATTGAAATATGCAAAGGCTAAACACGTGGTTATGGGCGGGGGAAATTTTTTTTTGGTATTTTCTGTGGACGATAGGAAGAACACGAAAACAAAACTAAAGGGTAGTGCGAACCTGACGGTGCACCTGAAGCTCTGATTACCACTTGATGTGAACAAGGGTTCCCGATCTTCCGAAAGGTTCTTGGTAAGTTGATTTGGTCGGAGGCGACACACAAATCGATCCGGCTTCAGAACAGCACGTTCTAAACCCCGAAAATCGCAGCACGACGTCTCCTCTGGTTATCAATCGTCCAAAAGATGATTGACCTCACTGAGAAGGCTAATCCCTGCCTGCGAATCAAGAACACAAGCAAGAACAACGAAGAATGCAACACAATTGCAGATGTATGATTAAACTCTCGAAGTTGGGGTCTCACAAACCGATGAACGGCGAAACTGTTTATGAACAGAATTGATCTAAGCAAAACCCAAACCCTAATGGTGCAGCGGCAGCTGTATATAAAGACCCTAGGGTCGTGCAAGACCCTCTGGATGCGCCCCTAATTGGGCTCAACTAGATACAAAGCCCAAAGGCTAAAAATAGACGACACAGCACCGACACAGATTCCCGATGACTCCGGATGAATTTTGACATGAGGCTAGTGGCATTGGAAAGGTCTTCTCCTTATCTTTCCGTGCATATGTAGAACGTCCAAATCCGAGTCCATATGCGTTCTGGGCGACTGTTTTAGTGTAGACTGGTCCTGGGCCCCGAAACAGACTCGAACTCGGTTTTGATTGGGCCTCCACTTTGGCTTCCAAGCCCTTGCTGGTCCTCCACGTTCCCAACTCCTTCTTCCATCATCTTCTGGTCCTCTCCATGGTTTCTAATCATAAAATAATCATTAGGTAGCAAACCATTCTCAAAAGTAACATATAGCGAAGAACGTAGGAACGAGCTCACCTCTAAATTTAGTCGTCATGCACGAGCTCTAGTCATTGGACCTTGCAGGTCCAGAATTGGAGGAGTGTTGTGTGTATCCATAGGAGTGATGTCCTCATCACCCGCGCTCTAGCAAGAAGGTTTTAAGCCTAGCATACCATGTCCTAGGTGCTTGTTTTAGCCCGTACAAGGCCTTCTGAAGCTTATACACTCGGTTTGGGTATTCGTGGTGCTCAAAGCCAGGTGGTTGTTTCACATAAACCTCTTCTTCTATGTAGCCATTTAGGAAAGCACTCTTGATATCCATTTGATAGAGTCTAATGCCCTTAGATGCTGCAAATGCAAGCAAGATCCTAATGGCTTCTATGCGCGTAACAGGAGCAAAGGTTTCACCATAGTCTAAGCCCTCCACTTGGCTAAAGCCCTGAGCAACTAGCCTAGCCTTGTTTCTCACAACCTCACCATCCTCCCCATGCTTGTTTTTGAACACCCACTTGGTTCCTATGACATTGACACCAGTGGGAGGCTCTATAAGGGTCTAGACTTTGTTCCTCTCAAAGTTTTCCAACTCCTCATGCATGGCATTAACCCAATGTTCATCAGATAGTGTGTGTCCAACATCCCGGGGTTCAAAAGTAGTAACAAACAGAGAATTGGTAAAGCAGACAAGATGCGCAGACCTTGACCTTGTTGTCCTTCTATAGAGATTACCAATCATCTGTTGAGGTGGATATTGTCGCTGAATGTGGCTAGGGGCCTCTCTCTCAGAGCGTACCTCCCCCTCAACCACAGCCGAAGCTGGCTGGACAGCAATTGAGGTCGATGTAGAAACTTCTGGACCCTCTACTGGAGTAGTGGATGCAGTAGGAACAGGCTCGAATGTAGGATGTGTTGACTCATTGTCATCATCATCATCCAAGCCCTATAGGCCCTCTTCTACAAAGATGCTTTCCTCCATTTCCTTGTCACCTGCAGTCTCAAGCATATTGCTTGCACAAGAGTTTGATTCATCAAAGGTTACATCATAGGATTCAACGATGGCGTTAGTCTCCAAATTCAAAACTCTGTAGGAATGGCCATGAAGGGTGTAGCCAAGAAAGATGCCATCAGAAGATCTTGACTCAAACTTATCAAGATTGCCACGCTTGAGAATAAATCACTTGCAACCAAAGGCACACAAATGAGAAACAGATGGCTTCCTCCCAAAACGTAGCTCATAGGAAGTCACATTAAGAATTGAGCGCAAGAAAATCCAATTAGAAACATAGCAAGCAGTGCTAATGGCCTCAGCCCAGAACCGCCTCGGAGTCCTATGCTCATCGAGCATCGTTCGGGCCATTTCCACCAAGGTTCTGTTCTTTCTTTCGACCACACCGTTCTGCTGGGGAACACGAGGTGCTGAAAATTGATGCTCAACGCCATGCTCAAGGCAGAAAGCATCAAAGGAGGAGTTCTTAAACTCGATGCCATTATCACTGTGAATTGCTTGTAATGCACCAGGGAGTTCCTTGAACAACCTCAAGGCTAAGCTCCAAAAGTGATGAAACACTTCATCCTTGCTTTCAAGAAAGTAAACCCAAGAATAGCGAGAGTAGTCGTCAACAATCATAAGAACATACCACTTCCCACCCGCCGACCGAACCCGAGAAGGACCAATAGTGTCCATGTGAAGCAACTCTCCAGGGCGTTCAGTCATCACCAAATTAATTAGTGGATGAGAAGCGGCAACCATTTTCCCATGGTGACAAGGAGCACAAACCAAATCTTTGTCAAATTTAAGCTTAGGCAATCCTCGGATCAAACCTAGGCCACTCAAGCGACAAAGCTAGTCAAAGCTCATGTGACCCAATCTTCTATGCCATTTCCAAAGCTTAGAAGAAGATTGAGCAAACAAGCACTTATGAGAATCAGGTGAAATAGAAAAATCAGTCTGAAAAACTTTGCCAATGCGAGAAATCCCACAAACAAGAGAACCATTCGAATCAAGAACACAAGAAGCATTTGTTTTAAAATGCACTTCCAAACCAATATCAAGCAACTGAGAGACAGAGAGAAGATTGTACTTGAGAAGTTCAACCAAACCAACATCCTTGAGAGTGAAGTTGTCATTTACCTTTACCGCACCTCTTGCCTTCACTCTCCCTCTCTTGTCATCTCCAAAGGTCACATACTCCCGCCGCTTCAAGGGAGTGAGGCTGGAGAACCACTTTGCATTTCCGATCATGTGGCGCGAACACCCAGAATCCATCAACCACTTGTTCTTCAAGCCTCCACCTGCTGCCTACAAAGAACGAGAAGGAAAGATCGATGGCTCAGTGCTAGGGTTAGAGAGAAAACTTTTGGGGAGCCAACACTTTACCATACGACCATCAGGGGTAATCACAGTTCTTTGCACATTTCCATTCGGACGCATGGAACGAAAACCACGATGGGGAAAACGTGGCCTGTCAAAGCGTCTCGGAGCAAACCTTGTGTTCTGAGGATAGAAATCATCTGTGTGAAAGCCAAATCCACGAGAGCGACGCTCACCACGATGGGGAAAACGTGGGGTGTCAAAGCGCTGCTGCGCAAAACCTCTGTTTGGTGAATCAAAGCCACATGAGGAATGACCCAGTCCACAATAGGCACGAAAAAAAGAGCAAGGCTGAAAGTTAACAAAATCATCATAAAAGGCATCCCTGGTCAACTCAGCTTGCTTTCTCTTCATTCTTTTGCGCCTAAAGCAAAACTCATCCAAGTGGCCTTTGCGACCACAGAACATGCAAATGTAGACACTCTTATGTTTGGGCTTAGCTTGCATAGGGGGTTTGAATTTTGGCTTCTCTGTTTGCTTTGGGTTGAAGGAGGATTTTGGATTGGGTGGATAGTATGTGTCAGTGGATTTGATGGATTTTTCCTCATCCTTGTAGCTGGAGCTTGGCACAAACTTACCCACATTTTCACTCTCCTTGTCACACCTCTCAAATCCCAAACCCAAGTTATAGGTAGACCTAGAGGCACTCTCCTTCACTCTAGCCAAATCACTCTCAATCTTCTCTTCACTCACTAGGGTTCTTTTGAGCCTAGAAATGAGATAATCATTTTCCTAAACTAGGATTTTGTTTTCCTCCCTAGTGATTACTAGCTTGTCTTTGAAAGAGACACACATCTCACACGGAGGTGAGAGAACTTTCGAGCGAGTCTCATTTTGGAGCATGGACTCGAGCTCTTTGACTTTGAGGGACTGAGCTTCCAACTCATCAGTGAGCTTGGGGCACTTCTGACATGCACCTAAAAGAGTTGGTCTAGCCTTGAACTCATCAAGCTCTTTAAGGGCACTCTTAAGCTGACTGGCAACTTGAGCATGCACACTCTCCCTCTGACTCAAATCATTCATCACAACTTGACAAGACTCACACTCAACAATGTCATCATGAGCAAGCTTAGACCTAAGCGAAGCAATTTCAAAATCAGCACTCTCCAACTTAGACTTAAGCTCTATACTTTCACGAACAGCACAGCGAAGCTTATCATCTTGCATGAGCAGAACATCACGCAAATGATCAAGTTCAGAAGAGAGCTCATCGAGAGTGGGAGGTACCTCGCTTGTGTCGGAGTCGAAGCCAGAATCGGTGTCGTGATCATCCTTTGCCATAAAGCAAAGCCCGGTGAAGTCGTCCTTCCTCTTGACTCGTGGCTTTTCAACCTCCTCCTCCGAGCTCGTGAGGTCTTCACTTGATGTGAGATCAACATCGCTCAAGACGGCAACGCAAGCACGTGCGACAGCCTTTGCGAACTTCTTGGAGTACTTGCTTCGCTTGTGGAAGTGGTTCTTCTTCTTCTTGAAGTCTTCAGTGTTATTGTCATGGTACCCAGACTTCTTCTTCTTCTTGGGGCAGTCAGCGATGAAGTGTCCAGGGTCATCACACTCGAAGCAGGTTCTAGAACCACCTCCTCTTCTCTCCTTCCGGTTGTTGTAGAACTTCCTGAACTTCCTTGTGAGCAAGGACAGCTCCTCGTCAGGAATGCACTCCATCTGTTCATCGGAAGCTGCAACAAGAGAAGACAAAGCGAACTCCAAAGAAGACTTGTCATGTGAGGGGTTAGTTTCATGAGAGAGACTAGTGAGACTACCCTTGTGAGAGCTAGAAAGCAAAGCCATGCTCGAAGAAGGATTACCATGATTAGGACGAGATTTGCTAGACAGTCCATGAGATTTAAGCTTGCTATACAGTTGCTCATAATTAAGGGTGTTGAAATCAGTAGTTTCCTCAAGAGCAGCAATCTTAACCCCGAGACATTTTCATCAAGTGAATACAACAATTGTTTAGCCCTATCATTATCATTGTATACTAGGTTACCACAAGCTCTCAGATTGCACACAATTGCCTCGAACCTATAAAAAGTTTCATCTAGTGACTCGCCAGGTTTTTATGCAAAGGTTTGGTACTGTCTATTGTAAGTGTCCTTACGCATAGACTTGACTTGATTGATACCCTCATGGTACGTGCACAGTTTTTTCCAAATTGCATGAGCAATCTCAAGATGAGAAACACGATCAAATTCATTCCTACCAAGAGCAGAGAGCAGAATGTTAACAACTTTGGAATTGTTTCCATACCTGTTCACCTCAGCAACAGCAGCCCTCTCGAGGTTCTCAGGTATCTGGTAGTCCTGTGTGACAATCTCCCAAATAGCGCGACCTTGCCTCAAGAGATAAGCCTTGGTTCGTGATTTCCAATAGGGAAAATCTTCCCCATCGAACATCACAAGCTTAACCGTACGCTTCTCCATATCACCTTCGGATCACAAAGCCGGTGAAGGTCAACTAGTGATCAAACCAGCTCTGATACCAATTAAAGGACCGAGAAGGCGACCAGAGGGGGGAGGGGTGAATGGGAGCCAATTAAAATTCTTCTCAAGAACTTGGCCTATGTCCCAAATACAACCCAAATCCTCCTCGAGACAAATCACCAAGGTTACACACGTCAACTTGTGATGTGTTAACCCTAGGAATGATTTAGAGCAATAGGATACATAGAGGAAGCTCAAGGAAGTCAAAAGAGAAACAAAGAAGATCCTTGAAAACACGTTTCTGGAGCCCGATGGAAGTTCTATCAATCACAGAAGTTCCGGGCGACGGGAGAACTGTCACTCATGGAAGTTACGTGATTCTTGACGGAAGTTCTGTCATGGTGACGGAAGTTCCATCACGGTCATGAAAGTTCTGTCCTGGACAGAACAGCAGCTCCGTTTCGGAAAGAAAATTACCAAAACCCTATCAAACGAACTCCAAAAATCACGAAATCTGTACCAGATCATCCACAAGATATCACGACTCTACTAAAGAGATCCACTCAAGAAGCACAAGGAATCATCATGAATTTCAGATCTTGTGCCAAGAACACCGAAAAAGGGGAAACTTGAGAAAACGTTGAAATCGAAGGTGCTCGTGCCTTTGATTCAGTCAAGGACCTATATAGGGTTCTTCTAGCACATCATAGCACCAAGATCCCCCACCAAATCCATCCCAAAACTCACTCAAAATTGAGATCGAAAATCACTACGAAAATAGCTCCGAAAATAGAGAAAAAGAGAAATTCAGGATTTAGGGCAAGAGGGAGATCTTGAGCACAAAAATATTTCTCATATCATAGAAAGGTGCATACAAGATCCATGGATACAAGGCTAGGACGTCACCCTCTTCCTCCCACCACTTGGAAGAGCAAGAGATGTCTCTCACACACCCACTACTCTTCACTTTATAGATGAAGCACTCTCCTAGCACTTTGAATGAACCCTAACACAAGGCTAATGGAATGAGAGGCTTACTCTCCCACCAGCCCTACCTCCACTTATATAGGCCTAGGGAGTTGTCCACATGACCACTCTACCCTTGACCTACATAACACTGCCACCTACCACCAAGGGCATAACCGTCCATCTTTTTCCTCGTCGCTCGAACGCTCTCGGGTCCTTCACGACTTTGCTTCGCATCGACGCAAGCTCCGCGATGGTGCCATGTGCACCACCAACCACCGCATCGGTTTTGAGGCCCAAACCGGGAAACCGCCTTGCACGCTTCTCAAAGCGCGACTTCATGCTCACTTCCATCAAAGCAAGACTTCACGATCTTGACGCGTGTCACCTCGTCCCGTGATCCTCTTTGCCGGCAAGTCTCTCCCGTCTCCGGTCCATTGGAAGCCTCTACTTGCACCGACGCCCTATCACCTTTGACTTAGTCAACCCCGCCGTCTTGATAATCACCCAAGGTTTTGAGGCTCAACCGTGAAACCATCCGTGCTCCTTGCCTCTCCACATGTACGGTATGGATCACCCTTGACTCAACCCAACCTCCTGATCGTCTGGCCCCAACTCTCCTACTTGTGCCTGATCCTATCGCCGTTGACCGCTAAGTCGACTCCAGTGACCTACACATCATGAGACAAGCAAACACACCTCCAAACTTCAACTTCTCCAACTCAAACACCAACTCCGGTTAGTCATAACAATAACCATGCACACACTCATGCAACCCCCGGATTCCCGCATTTCAACCTAAACACCAAATCAACACAAGTCAATTACTCATCACATATTGCAAACCATGGCACATCTCAACATGGTTTCTCAGTTTGTCTGCTCTCAAGTCTATTTCTTTGATCTTAAGCAAAAGTTCCTTTTTCATCTTTATCATCTGACCATCTATATTTGTCCCCATCCCTCTATTGTACTTCCTAATATCCACTTTCATTCTCTTCCAGTAGTTCTGTACCTCTTTCCCCTCTCTTGTTGTCTATTTTTCAATTATTCTTTCTCTAAACCCTTCATGCGATAGCCGCGCAGTTTCAAACTTAAAGTTTCTTTGCTTGTATGATCTATCTTCTCCAAAGTCTAGCAAGATAGGGCAATGGTCCGACCCCACTCTTGTTAAGCTTCTCAATGTTGCTCTTGGGTAGTGCTTTTCCCACTCTGAAGTCACAAAAACTCTATCAAGATTACTCATTATAGGATTAGATTGTTTGTTCGTCCAAGTAAACCTGCTGCCCCCTCTAATTATTTCCCTAAGTTTTGTATCATTGAGAAAACTATTAAACATGTCCATCCAGGTATTATGTATTCTCAGAAGATTTCTCATGTGCAAACCTGATCATGTTAAAATCTCCTCCCAAAATCAGTGGTGTCTCACTCTCTATAATCTTTCTATACAGCTCCTGAAGGAACTCAGGTTTATGTTCATACTTGACCGGTCCATAAACATTCATAATTTCCCATCGAAATTGGTCTTTCCTATTCTCAATCGTTATACTCGAGTAGTATTTCCTACTATCCATTTCCACCGCATCTAAATCACCTTGTTTGGCACCAATCAATGTTCCACCAGAATGCCCCTTAGCCGCTGTCCAGTTCCAAGACAACTCTGTCCATTTACATAGCTCTGTAACTCTCTAATATTGAAGTTGTTGTCCTTAATAGTTTCCTGAAGACAAATAATATCCACTCTTTATTAATTAACTCCTTTAACGGACCTCTTCTTCCTTTCCCTCCAAGGCCTCTTATATTCCAGAATAAGACTATCATTTGATAATATTAGGTTGTTTTGCTTCTCTCATTTTACGCACCACTCTTCTTTGTTTTCTTTGGCTCAACTGCTTCATGGTTGTATAACTTTGATGACACTTCCCTGTGAAGTGGCATAAGGGACTAATCCTTCCTCCCTAACCTATTACAGGTTTAAAGTCTCATGCTGTAATGCTGTATGAGGTCGGCAAACTTGGCGATTCTTGCATAGGTGATCTATGCAAGGATCTAGCAAGTTTAGAAGGAAAAAAGTTTAAGGGTGTGCTGCAGGAATTTGCAAATCATGCTTTTAGCCTTCGGTGCTTTCTAGAGTGTCTTCTATCCGGTGGAACTTCATATAATGAAACCAGTGATAAGTTAAGCAAAGCAAATAGTCAGGAGTGCTCCTTTCATGAAGCTTCAGATATCCCTTCGGCTGGTGAGAGCATTAGAGATGGTGTTGATAATGTTGATGAGAGCAATGAAAGCTCACTTCGAATTACAGAATCTTGTGATGTTGGTAACCAGGATGGATTATCTCAACAGGGAAACCAAATGGGTGATTCAGATGCTGCAGAAGGTAGTAGTACATCATCACCTTCGACTATTTTGTCTGAAAAAAAAGGAAAGCATACTCGAAGATGATTTTGACAACGTCCAGAGTATAGAGATGGGTGGTTCAACCGGTAACAGCCTGTCATCAGAAACTAAAAGAAAGTACCGAGTAAATATTCTTCTCTGTGAGAGCTTAGCTTCATTGGGTCCATCAACACTTGAAAGATTACTTCTCAGGGACTATGACATTATGGTGTCAATGATTCCTTTTCCATCTTCATCAGTTATACCTAGCAGTGCTGGCCTTGTACATTTTGGTCCGCCTTCTTACTCTTCCATGACACCTTGGATGAAGCTGGCACTGTATACATCTAGGTGTTGTGGCCCAATATCTGCAGTTTTTATGAAAGGGCAGCGATTGAGATTGCTTCCTGAACCTTTAACGAACTGCGAAAAGGCGCTTATATGGTCTTGGGACCAGTCCGTAATGGGTGGATCAGGAAGCCAGTTTGAAGGTAACTTGGTGAAAGGAAGTCTTCTATTGGATTACTTGAACTCAGTGACAAAATATTCTGCCGTTATAGTACAGCCACTGAGCATAAAAGATCTGGATGAAACAGGAAATATTATCACCATGGATATCCCATTGCCTCTGAAAAATGCAGATGGTTCTATTGCGTCCACGGTAGCTGGCACTAATTTACCTGAGAAGCAAGTCTCAAATTTGATTTTTATATTGGAGGGTCTGTCCAGTAAAGTTGAGTTGAGCACAGTAGGTTATCTTCGTTTAATAAGGCTTTACAGGGTAAGTGAATCCAGTGAGCAACCTGAGAATGAATGTTATGCGTGGATACCTTTGAGTTTGGAATTTGGAATTCCTTTGTTCAATCCGAATCTATGTGAAAGAATATGTGAACGGGTAGTCCAATCACATATACTTTAGAAAGACGATATCATTGAGCATTATGAGACAATGCAGAGTGTGAAAAAACAATTGAGAGAACTCTGCACCGAGTATCAAGCAACTGGTCCAACAGCAAGGTTGTTCAATCAGCGGGGAGTCTCAAAGAACAATTCTCCACGCAAACTAGTAAACATTGCGAGTGGAAGATGGAGCCGTTGCATGATCCGTCAACTCCTGCCAATGGAGGTCCTGCAAGACGACAGAAATGCTTCACTGAAGTTCTGAGCTTTGACGGGAACATCCTCAGGTACATTTCTCAAGGGCTTGGAGAACATAGTGGCGCTTCTGGTGCATAGTTAGTGATATGATTACTGTAATCCCTAATCCTATAGCTAACTTGTTCTAATCTTGTTATGGATCTCGGCAGGTCATACGCCCTTACTCCTGTGTATGAGGCCGCTACGAGATCTGTCACTGAAGAGCAGCCATCCACATCACCCGTAGCGAAACCAGATCAAGAAGATGCAAATACCAAGGATGTTGCCTTGCCGGGAGTCAATATGATATTTGATGGAACAAACACCTCTCTCGTTGATATCTGAGGCGTCGGCTGGATCATTGGCCATGAAATGATGGTTCTATGCATTGGCTAACGTTACATTTTCCTTTTTGGGTTGGGTGTGCAGTATGTGCAGAATTATGATCTTGGGACGAGGAACTTCTGGAAAGCACGCTGTTTAGACTTTAGAGCTTGATGGGAATAATAATTCCCTAATAACCAGAGGCTTGGCCATTAGGTTATAATGGCTCCTCTGGTTTGAGATAAATCACAAGTGAAATACTAACATGATTTTTTTCTTTTTGAGATGGAAAGAATCCATTAACCATGAGATGCTGCTAAATTCAGCAGCTACCTGTGCCTGGATACAACGAGGAACGCTGTCCACAAACGGATCAGCATTCATACTACTTCCAGAGCACACACACACCAAAGAAAAAGGAAACAGTTTTAGCTGTGGCAACAGCTACCATATTACAATCTCAGGGAATAGAACAGATATCGAAAGGGTGCACCCTCTCAGCATATTACACTTCAGATCGACATGAGATGGCCAGGCGTAGAGACGGGCGGTTCAGTTAGGTAGAACTGTAAGAATATGGTCTAACTGTGATGTAGCCGGGATAAAATTTAAGGGTAATGGCAGTGAGGAGATGATTTTTTTTATTAATAACCAATTTTTTTCAAATAATAAAAATAACATGCGAAAATAAAAATTTCCAAAACTAACACACCTACCACAGGGCGAGAGGGGTAACGGTGGGCCCAGTCGCCCACTGAGCGGGCGACAGGAGAAAAATAGCCCATTCATGGGGCAACATGCTGCATTAGCATTTTTCCATTTTCGGAATTTTTGTACCTTAATACTTACACATCCCTAAGTCTCGATTAAAAATATTTTTAGGCCTTCAATTTTTTTTGTCGATTTTTTATATTGTTGACCAAACATTGGGGCACCCATTTTAGCCTCAATTACCCAAAAATATGTTTGAAATTTGAAAAGCTAAATTAAATATGAGACTAATTGTTAAGCAATAATTGAATGTATAGGTTGTCTTATCTTCTCCAAAAATTCCGAAACAAATAACTAAATTTATTTCATCCTGAACACTATCCACTAAATTTTTTGTTAGGGTTAAATTTTAATCAAATTTTTTGATTCGTTTGAATTTAATTCAAATTTGGATTTGAATTAAGTACAAATGACCGTACATTATGTTTTGACTTCATCATTGAGCCCATTGTTTACATATTAAAGAGTTACTATAAAATAAGAGGGTTAAATGTGGAAGTTAGAGGTTAAAGTAGCAATTTGTACTTTAAATTCAAATTCAAGTTTGAATTAAATTCCTAAGTCTCACACCAGTGGTAGGGCGACAGGTGTGTTAGTTTTGAAAATTTTTAATTTCACATGTTATTTTTATTATTTTGAAAAAAATTGGTTATTAATAAAAAAGTTCGAGATAGGGAGTTTCTTTGCATGGCCCAGTCCATAGCAAGTTAGCAACTGGACCAAGCATTGAAGTCCGAATAAGATTACACGCATCAAGCCCATGGGAAACGGAAACAAGAAAACATCACCATTGGATTAAGGTCTGGGCGGAATGAAACTCGACCCGTTTGCCATTCCCCCGAGGCCAGAATGAAACCCCACTCTTGACCTCTTCTCTCTTCTGTTAACTCCCCGCTTGGTTTAAAAAAAAAAAACGGTACGCTAGGGTCCTGCGTCCACGAGACGCGAGGCGGCGGCGCGGGGCAAGGCGTTGTCGACCGCGCGGCGGCTCGAGGCAGGCGTGCCAGGCCGCGGCACGGGCGAGGTTCACGACTAGCACGACGGCGCGGCGGCACGGCAAAGCGAGGACGACCGCGACCTTCTACGGCACCTACTCGCCGGTAACCCGTCGTCCTAGCCTTCCTTCCCCTCTTCTCTCCCTCCCACGTCTGCGGCGGGTGACAGGAACGGGACGGGGATATTGGGGCGGCTGGGCACGCGGATGCCGCCGGCCGTCTTGTGGAAGGCAAGCGAGGGGAAGTAGTTGCAGGTGCCGATCTGGTCCTTGGCCTGCAGGATGTAGGTGAAGTTGGCCTGCAGGATGTAGTGAAAGTGGGGATTTGAGGATTCGTCAAAGTGAAGTTGGCCTCTATGATGTTGTTAAAGTTAACATGTAGTAGGGGAAGTTGGCCTGCCGATCTGGTACTCGTAGATGTTTGTGTGCTGGGGTAGCATCGATCTGCAGAGTGCTTGGTTATTACACATTTCTCCCTGCAGGACATTAGCATATACATATAACCTAGTTCCTAGTTGCCAGTTAAAGAGAGAGAATGTATTACTAGCTCCACACCTTTTTATGCTTGAACTTGAATGGTATTTTTGAGTATAATTGTTGGTCGTGCATAGCTAGGAATGCAGCAGGGTAATTAGCTTCATGAGTTGGGAGGAGAAATCTGCATCCCTATGCATAACCTGGTTTGGTAATTAGAAAAGTTGAGAACCGTAGGTTGTTTTGTGTGTATTAGGTCCATGTTTTGAATTGCCTTTCTAATCTGTAATTATCAAATTACTACCTTGTTCATTGCTTGTTTAGTCCATATTTAATTGGATGACTGTGTAGTGTTTAAGTAATAAATGCTGCGCCTTGTTCCTTATCTGTTCCCACTGTTTGCTTAATTTTTCTTCGCTCTCATATTACAGTTTTAGACTTCCATTCAGCCATGGGTAAGGAGAAGAGCAAGAGTCACATCAACATTGTGGTCATTGGTCATGTCGACTCAGGCAAGTCGACCACCACTGGCCACCTGATCTATAAGCTTTGTTTTATTGATAAGTATGAGATTGAGAGGCTCGAGAAGGAGGCTGCTAAAATGAACAGAAGCTCCTTCAAGTACGCATGGGTGCTGGACAAGCTCAGGGCCGAGCATGAGAGAGGTATTACCATTGATATCACCATGTGGAAGTTCGAGACTGCCAAGTACCGCTGGACTGTAATTGATGCCCCTGGACACCGTGACTTCATAAAAAATATGATCACCGGTACCTCCCAGGCTGACTGTGCTATTCTTGTCATTGATTCTTGTTGTTTTGAGGCTGGCATGTCCAAGAAGGGTCAAACCCGTGAGCATGCACTCCTTGCTTTCACTCTTGGTGTGAAGCAAATGATTTGTTGCTGCAACAAGGTAATCCTTATCTAATTGGTATGCTATGTCATATTGCAGTAAATTTCAAGTGTTTCAGAATAATATTTGTTTTATGCATACTTGTATTTTAGGATTGCAGTATTATCTGAGCTTTTCTTGTTCACATAGATCTAGCTGTTCCGAAATTACTAGTATACTGAAGTTAGTGTCATATAAATCCAACTGTTGCAGTTACAGTCATTATTTCTACTTTTTATTTCTATATTACTATTGATACAAACCTACCTTTAGCAAGTTTATTTTCTGTAGTACATCCACAAGACAATTAATTCTTCTTTTTGCACAAATGCACTGTTATTTGATGCTGATGCCACATGTAGAATGTGACCTAATGGTATTTTGCTTATCTTTTTGAAGATGGATGCCACCACACCCAAGTACTCAAAGGTCCGTTATGATGTGATTGTGAAGGATATCTCTTCTTATCTCAAGAAGGTCGGCTACAACCCTGACATGATTCCCTTTGTTCCCATCTCTGGTTTTAATGGCGATAACATGATTGAGAGGTCCACCAACCTTGACTGGTACAAGGGCCCGACATTGCTTGAGGCTCTTGACCAGATCAACGAGCCCAAGAGGCCCTCAGACAAGCCCCTGCGTCTCCCCCTTCAGGATGTATACAAGATTGGTGGTATTGGAACTGTCCCTGTCGGTCGTGTTGAGACTGGTGCCCTCAAGCCTGGTATGGTTGTCACCTTTGGTCCCAGCGGCCTGAGTACTGAGGCCAAATCTATTGAGATGGGCAACAAGACTCTCCAGGAGGCCTTTCCTGGTGACAATGTAGCATTCAACGTGAAGAACGTTGCTGTGAAAGATCTCCAGCGTGGGTATGTGGCCTCCAACTCCAAGGATGACCCCGCCAAGGAGGCTGCCAGCTTCAACTCCCTGGTCATCATCTTGAACCACCCTGGAAAGATTTGCAATGGCTACACCCCAATTATGGACTGCCACACCTCCCACATTGCTGTGAAGTTTGCTAAACTGCTAAGCAAGATTGACTGACAATCTGGCAAGGATATTGAGTGGAAGCCCAAATTTCTCACGAATGATTCCCACCAAACCCATGGTGGTGGAGGCCTTCTCTAACTACCCTCCTCTTGGTCGTTTTGCTGTCCGTGACATGAGGCAGATGGTTGCTGTTGGAGTCATCAAGAGTGTTGAGAAGAAGGAATCAGGCTGTGAACCCAAGGATGCAGCGGCGCGACAACAACGTGCCCCTCCCTCACCCATCATTCCCCCCCACCAGCCTGCTGCTCCAAGGTAATCCCTTTCCCCACTGATTCTTTCTGTTGATGTGATGGTGTGCTGTGGCTGTGGTGCTTGTGGGGGAGATTCCACTCATGGTAGTGCATAAGTTGAACTGGCTCTTGCTTCCCTTTGTACTTGAGACCCAACTAATGCCATGATATTGTTTGCGTAATCTTGTCTTGGAGATTACCTTCTGACCTATGTTACTAATTACTGCAATGTACCCCTTAGTTCTTTAGTTTGTTCTGATTTTAGTTGATTCAATATTATTTTCGTTCAGCAGTGATTGTGATCATGTTATGTGTCATTGATTCATGGTTATTTTACTAATTGTGGACACATTAATTTTTTCAGATTGGAACCAGTCCTACCAGCTCCTGACGTAGTCATCCTTGTTCAAGGTGATAAAATAATGCCATTCCAGTACAAAAATGAGCCAATTTGGAAGTTATTTGCAACCCATCGGTTTGAAGATGATGTGCTAAAGGGGGCCCCTGCTGGGATCATAGCTGAATATGGAAATTTGAAGCCTCACCCTCTACTTTCAGGTCAAACTTTTTCGAAAGCTCCCCATAGATGGATCCATATTAAAATTGTGGTTGAAGAATCTGGAGAGTGGATTACTTTAATCATACGTGATGATAATGTATATGCCAAGGGGTTTGCACACGAGAGAGAAGGAAAAATTTTCGTTTATGAGTTCATGCAATCTGCTAAGAAGGGAGTTCCTGATAAGGAGTACATTAGCCTTTTCCCGGATGAATATCATGCCTTACCCCTTGACTGGGATTTAGCCTATAATAAAATGCTTGGTGTTGATTGTAAGTTTGTGGAAGGCATAATGAAATCAATGGGTACTGACCCGACCTTCCCAACAACTGCAATCAAGTTTCTTTCATCACATGATCCTACAGGAAATAACAGCCTTGAAGCAAGAGGGAAAATGGCAGGTATCATATTTATTCTTTGTGAGTTTCTCCGGTTTAACATGTCAATAGCATCCGAGAATTTGATGAACAATGTATGGCATTGGAGCGACATATGTCGTCAACTTAGGTCTTGGAGACGTAAGTATGTTAATGCTATGTGGGATAGTGAAACAGAGAAGGATGAGAAAACAGGGCAGACTGTACTACAACATATAGGAATCAGAAACCCGGGTAAAGCACTGGAGTTGGTGGGTCTTGTCTTGAACACAAGTATGAAGTGTTTGGAAAGCAATGAAACTAACAGGAGAAACAAAGTGGCTAAGGAATCGATGACGAAAAAAGATGAGTCAGTTGAAAGTAGCAGCAAAATGTTTGGAAAACAGGAGGACCGTGAAGGTGTTGATAAGCTTCCAACCAAGACTGGTTACTCGGCTCCATTTGGTTCTTACCGAGTTCAACTTCTGAGCATTTGTGCATACTGCTGTGAAATTAGTGCTATAAATTTGTATGACTGGCACCGAGGGCAGACTATATATTATCGATATAGTGTTGCAGAAGAAAAAGGTAAGAAAGAATTGACACTGATTGGACCAAGAAGAGCCATTGGCGCCTATGGTCCATTGGTTCTTGAAATTTTCCCAAAAGTTATCAATAAGCGTGGCACGAAGCATATTCCCTTCATTTGTGGATGGGACCCCTGTCAGTGCACTGATGACTATGAAGAAATCACACACCCTCATGAAGTGGAGATTAATACAGGCTTTGATATCGTCAAAATTTTGTATCTGCTAATACCAAATACAATGAAAGCTTACTTCTGGTTCTATCTGCTACCATTGATTAGCGCTCGTGATGTTTGGGTGTCGGGCAGTATCAGGGTGCGTGTACCTGAGTACGGAAATCATGCTGTGAAAATCTTTTCTGAGAAAAGGTTGCTACTTTGCCCTGGTATGAATATTGTTCCTGCCAGCAGTGGTATGATCCTTCCCTTGCTAGTACCACTAGTCTGTCTGCCATGTCGTTCGGAAGTGAAGCTTGAATTGTTTGTGAGATTGACTGTAACCACAGAAACAGGTGACGAGTGTCTACTCTTTCGTTGTCATCTGTTTAATGGTGGAATTGAAAGGCTGGATAAGGACTTCAACGGCTACAGATTCACAGTAAATGTCAACATTAGTCCTAATCCATTCGAGGAAGAGAACTCCCCTGACCTAGAATCCAGTTGTCATGCAGAGGGTGATACCACTCAGATGGTGCAATTATCATGAAGGTTTGTGCTTTGCTATTTTATTACTATTCATATATTGATATACAACAATCTATTGTCCTCGAATTGTTTTCTTACCAGAGCAGTTATTTTATAGCATTTGATTTCTTCAGCGCCATTTCTGCAGCTGTATATAGATTTTGTGTAGGATGTTACTTACTAAAGATCGTTTGAATCATTATCTTGTTTCTTTCTTTCCACAACACCTATGCCGTAATCGCAAAGTAAAAGAATTTAATGTCATAATTCAATCCCCCCCTGGGTAACCAGTCTCCTAACAGGTCACCCATAGATCTAGGAATTTTCTCCCACGCCAACATCTCTTTGATGCTAACCACATGAAAGAGGCCATTCTCCAGCTTCTCACCCTTTAAAGGATTGCTCCTTGTACATGGATCTGGTGGTGTACAGTCCATTTGTCTCCAGGGCCCACTGCACCTGGTCTTTTTTGGACTTTAGCTTTACTTGTTGTAGGTCACTGCTCAGCCCATTCCATTCTGTCAGTTCATCCTCCCTTAGGTTTCATCTTAGTGATATGTCCCAAACTTCTTCTTGCCATACTCTCTGTACAGTGGAGTTCCTGTCACTGCATATGGAATATAGCAGAGAGTAGTATGGTCTTAGAGGTACATCTTCCAGCCATACATCTTCCCAGAACATTGTGTCTGCCCCATTGTTCACTGTGTTTGACCCCCTTCCTGTATCCGGCTCGAATTCTGTGTAGGCCTTTCCAGAATTGTGACCCCCTGCAGTCTTGGAGTTAAAGGTGTTGTTTCTTATGTATTTTCTTCTCAACAGTGTATTCACTTGGTCCTTTGGATCGTTTTGTTGGTATCTCCAGATCCACTTTCCTATCAGTGCTTCATTTATTTTCCTAATGTCGATTACTCCTAACCCCCACATCTTTTGGTCTACAGACATGTCCCCAGTTCCCCCTCTAGAAAAATCTTGACCTCACTGTGTCTATTTTTGTGTGTACTTCCTCTTGTAGATGATTTGCGATGATCTGTTATATAGTTGATCATATAAGAAATGTTTCAAAATAACTATTTAAAAGCTCCTCTCGTTTTTACTCAATGATATAACGTGATTAAAATGCCAAAAAACTAATACTTGTTGATAATATCAGCTTTTAAGACTAACTGATAGTGATCAGATGGCATTGCATTCAGGCAAATGTTTATCTGCGCCTTTTCTTTTGATTTTATTTTTGAAACTAAGATTTCAGTGCTTTGCCTACTAATATAATCTTTTTCCTGTCGTTTCTTGTGATAATTTGTACTGGATCTGTGCACCTGCCTTCACAATACCTATTTTTTGTACAGTTGTACTAAGTGATGATTGATCTAATATGCTTTCTTACTGAATCCGGCAATGCTGATGATATACATACTTGTGCGGCAGATCCTCCTGGACAAAAGGAGCGCACCAGCACCAAATCCAAGCTTGAAGGCTTTGCAGGAAGAATGTTCTGTTCGACTACCCTGTGGCGGAGAGTGTAACAGATTATTGTCCTAGGACCTGGTTTCGATTACCTATACTAGAGATGACACGGTGTGACAAGTTGTTGGCAATCCTGAGGTCCACCAAGGTGGTCTCTTAAGGCTGTTGTGGATGCTTTGTTTGCAGGAAAATTATTATGAGTATTCAGAGTTGCCATCCATTGCTGTGTTTTTGATTTGCACGCATCTCTTAGAATTCTATTCCCGCAGAATGTCCGTTTGATTTTCTTTTTAGTTTCTTTTATGGTGGTGCGCGAAGTGAACATGCAAGGTCCTTGTATATTGAACGTATTGGCTCAGCCAATCCTAATTTTCAGAACTGGACGCAGAAGGCCTGAAATGTATAATGCGGTCCATGGTTGGAATTCTGATTAACCTTGTCCAGTTTGTTTTATGGTGGTGCTGGTGCAAGAAGTGATGTGAACATGCAATGCCGGGGCTTACTTTGAGGCCCTAGTCATGTTGAGTATCTTGGTCGAAACAGGCCAGGCGAAATGGACTTCTTTCTTTTCAGAACTCGAAGGAGCGGACTGCAAGAGGTTACCCAAGGCTATCTGTAGTCTTGCAGGTTTAAAACAAATCCAAGAAACTTCAGCCTGAAAACGGTTTGAATCGAAGCGAACCGAATCAAACCTGTGAACCGTTCGTTGGAAACGTTTGTCAAGGATCAATCCGCTCCTGATTTTTTCTGTGAACCTCTGAACCCCGGCTATCCTCATCCGCACCGCGAGCCCCCACTCAAGCTCAGATCGTCAAAATGAAATTTGAGACCTCCAACTGCCATTCTTCGTTTGTGTAGCTATTCATCAATGGCGGGAGCACTTTTGCGAGCTCCATCCCAATCATCGCGCCTAGAAGCTAGTTCCTTGCCCCCCTGTCCTAGCAGAATCAACACCGACGATGTCGCCATAGCTTCATCAGAAAACACATCGTGTTGCAGCTTGCTTACCCGACCTCCATCACACGGCCTTCAATCGAGCCGGTGTCTTCAAATTCGGCCTCACAGAGAGCTTTGATCTGGACTTCTAGAGAACGAGGGTTCGGCGGCGGCGGCGGCCAGCAGATAATGGGGAGTAGCTGCAGTCGTCGGTTCGATCCAAGGGTCAAACGGGTCGCGCCCTTTGGGAACCGCTTTGATGTGGAGGAGGCGAGCCGAATCGATCCTGTAGTAAAATTCACGGTTCGATTCGTGCGGTTCGGCGGGTCGACCCGCACCTTTTTCAGGCTGAGGGGAACTTATCCGGACCCCGGTGTGGTTGCTTCGACCTTCGAACGAATTCAACGCCCCGCCGCCGCTCGGACCGCAGATGCCAGGTCTCTCTCTCTCGGATCGGGAGCCACGCCACCGGGCCGACTAGGACTCGCCGCCGCCCCGAGCAGTACTTACAAAGGTGGCGCTTCTTCCCCTCGCACGATCAAACCAACCTTTCCTGCAGCTCTGCGTCTCTCCTCCGTGCGCCCTCTCGCCTCCTCTGCGTCTCGCCTCCGTGCGCCCTCTCGTGCCAGCGCTGCTCATGGCGTCCGCGGGCAGGAAGAAGAAGCGCGCGGCTGCAACCGGCAGCGACCAAGAAGAAGAAGCGCACGTCACCACCAGCCTCGATCGAGTGGATCGAGGTGCCTCCGACGAGCGGCAGCCACGCGCCCTGCACCTGCTGGTGGTGCGTGAGTGCGTCACGACGCCGTCCCCGCCGCGGCGGCGGCGGGTCCTCTCCCGACCCGCGTCGCGTCACCCGAGCACGACCGCCCCATCGACGGCAGCGAGCCCCGCCGCAGTACGGCCGCCCCTCGACGGTCCGCGCCACCTCCTCCCCGGAACCCACGCCGAAGACGCCCTGGAACAGCCCCGCCGCGTCGCCGGACTACACGCCGTCGACCCCGTCGGAGCACGCGCCCTTGACGCCGCCGGGCCGCGCCGCATCACTCTCGTCCACATGTTGGAACGGAGCCGCCTCGCCCGGATACACACCGTCTTCCCCACCGGACTACACCCCGTCGACGCGGTTAAGCCGCCCCGACTCACCGGACTACACGCCGTCGACGCCCCTGGAGTACACGCCGTCGTCACCGTGGAGAGGATCGTCGTCGCCAACCTACACCCCGTCTTCGCCACCAGAGTACACACCATCGACGCCGCTGGAGAGAGCTCCACCCCATTCACGCCACCAAGCGGGGCCTCTTCGCCCTACTACACTCCGTCCACACCATCATGGAGCAGAGCAGCGTCGCCGTACTACACGCCCGCGACCCCGCCGAGATGCGCCGCTTCGTCGGACTACACTCGTTCCGCCGGTCGTCCCTACTCGCCGGCCTACACTCCCAGCACGCCGCCGCCGTCGCCAATGATCTCCGATGCCGAGTCGTGCAACAGCAGCAGCAGCAGCTCTTTTTCGCGCGCGAGCAGGGAGGTCAGCCGCCAGGGCCGGCGGTGCACTACCAATACTTATCTTGCATTGTTCAGCCCAAGGATGTCCGTGGTGTAATTCACACCAGAATTGGACGATTGTAATCTTAGTCGTTCTTTATCAGATGTCAGCTCTGTCAAACAGTTACAGTACATGTAGTGGAAAGGGAATGTTATCCCTGATTAGTAAATGTACATTTTGTTTTTCGATCACTTCTCTGTGTCTGAATATCTGTCGGCATCACTTTCCTTCTGTTCGTTTTTTCCTAAGAATGTTTTGTTGGAATGGACCAAACTGTGCAGGAACACCACTACGACATTGACTGAAGAATTTCAGAAGATACGATCACAAAAGAATCAGTATAAACAAGATTTACCTTTAAGATGGACACGAAAAAGAACAACAGAATGGGCATCTCTATTTTCAGGCAACTGAAATCTTTCACGGCATTGTCACTCGATATGAATTTTTGCTGCCTGGCCTGTTGGCTTCACTGGTGGAACTGAGAACACTTTCTAGAGAGATTCTGAAGGACCTTCCACTACCGAATTCTCTGCAAAAACTGAAAATACGAAAGCGGTTCCACCCATTTGAAGAAGAATTAACTTCGTTCATCACGCATGACCTGCTATGCCGTTTCAGATATGTTATATCTAACCACGACGTTAAAATGTGCGAGAAATGAATCACAAACATCGATTATTGCCATTTATGTAGTGATGTGCTGACACTGATAGTGCTTCGCAGCACTTGCTTGCTAGTTTCACGGAATATAGAGAAAAATCACTGGTTTTCTCTGCCTGAAGCAAAGTTACCCTAAACGTCGTATCATGAAAAAAACAGCGTTTGATAAACAGTAGAATACATGCCGATGTTTAGTATGCAAAGTATTGTGTTCGTTAGAATATGTTTACAGGGATATTCGTTGGATAGGCAAGGTAATAGCTTATTCTTTTTTTTTCCATTGAGATAACATAGAGTGTACCATCCCACGATACAGTATCACTTACTCAAAAAGAGGAATCTGACACGTAGCATCACATGACATTTTCCATGGTAGAGGATAAAATTTATATCAAGACTCAGAGTAGTCTCTCAAAGGCCAAAGTCCCAAAATTTTGGAGACAACATCAAGAATTGTAATGGTTCAGAGCACTGCCATGGTTCTTTTGTTATCAGCCAGTGCCATCATGAACACACGGACAACATCCACACACCCCTGCGATTTGAGTATGAAGAATATTGCAATTGCAAAGCAGAACCTATGAGAGCTAAAGTCAACGAGCTGCAGAAGCATGAGCATCGAACCATTCTCTGTCCCGGGTGAGTTCCTTCGTTGCTTTCAACCTTTCACTAGCTTTATCTGAGACTGAGAGTCCACATTAGAGATGGAGGAGAGGTAAGAAGCACCCAAGCATTCAGTCGTGACATAGAGGCTAAACCAGAGTTTCATCTTGGCTCTTGGGCGCATACTCAACCATACAATGGAACGATAAGGTCCACTGGACAGCATGACTTCATATGCATGCTTCATCGTGTCCAAAAAGGTAGGTGCCTTCGCAGACAGTGACGGATACAGATCTAAATTATAGGGAGGGCTAAACTACATGTTAACAAAAGTTCACTCGCTACTTCGACCACCAATTCTTGATGTTTTTTTTTTATCAAAGATCATCGTGAGTGTCAACAATTAAAATACTAAGTATATTTAAGAAACTCCACTTTTGCCATTTTGATTCGTGTTCAATCAAATAATATTCATTTGTGCTCCTGTCTATTACTAGACACTGGTATTGTTTGAACTTCCAAAATATACGCAAGTTCTCTTGGTATGTAATTTCTAACAAAACTTAGAACCATTAAAGTTCAATCACATGCTACCAATAGGTACTTAGAATTGCTCTTGGGGGGGGGGGGGGGCTTACTGGTGTGCCAGTAGATCCGCCATTGCCCTAGATATGCAGATATAGGATACACCATTGACAATTGCGAATGTGCTAACCTCGGATAAATCTCACCATCCATTTCTCTTCATGCCACCTTTTCTTTGCGTCACCATAACTGCCGCATTAGTTGGATGCAACTATGGCAACTGCCTTTGATTGATTGTCTAGATTATCATATTTGGGTGATTAATCACCGGATCAAGCACTTTGGGAGCCATAATCAAGTTTTATATAACTGCCCAAACGATATCCAAGCTAGGTGGCTACAATTTGTTTGAATCTTGCCCACAGAGTCTGCTCATACTCACTTGATCTCTAGCAGACTGACGGGCAATAGCCAAAGCATGGATGCTCCTTCAATTTGAAAATCATGCTTCTTCATGCTTTTCTTCTGCTCTTTGGTTCTTTACTTCTTTTATTTATTACCGGCAATAAATTGGGCCATATAGTTATGTTAGTTTTGTACTTAAAGAATTTCAAACATTTTGCGTTCTTTGGCCGCAGCAGGCTCTAGCATCGCCCCGGTTGAAATAACAATGGGAGAGCTAAGTTTTTCCATGTTGATAGTAGCACGAACTTTGTTCCATAGAACGAGGCAATTTAACCAAGCCAGGGCAAGGATGTTTTTGTTCCTATGAAAATACAATGACCTATGTGGGTCCAAAGGGGTTGCACTCGTACAAAGTAGTAATTTCAAAGAAGGCAAATTTGCTAGTGGACATCATACAATGTTGATATTTGTTCTAGAACACTACTCAATGCTGATGTACAAGTGTGGTAATTAGCTACAACACATCCAAGTCATCAAAATATTATTTATAAATATATGAAGGAGGTGGAAATGACCATAGTATCCTTACAACCATTTTATCACATCTTTGGGCTAATCACCCTATTAAGCATTATTAATTGTATTAATAAAGTATTATTTTTATTAATTGTATTAATGAAGCATTTAAATTTCTAGGTCATAATTTAAAATAATCTTGCTTTATTATCTCAAGACAATAGAATCTTGCTCGTGGTCACAAATGCAAACGCCTTGGAGTCTACGAATAATCACGGAAGGGAGCGCATAAAGTATTAGGTAAAATATTTTAACAAAGCAAATAAACAGAGATAGTAATTTAAAAAAACATATAAAGAGATAGATTGATTAGCCTAAAGATGTGTTTAAAATGGCTTAAGGGTACTATGGTCATTTCACCTCTTTCATGCATTCATAAATAATATTTTAATGAATTGGATATGTTGTAGCTAATTGCCACATTTGAATAGTGTCTTTTAGCAAAATCAACATTGAGTAGTGTCTTATAGCAAATGGCAACATTGTATAGTGTTCACTAGCAAATTCTACCTTTCAAAGAAGTGCCAAATTATAATGACATTGACCAGGTTTTGACCTTTGTAGTGTTGTATTTCAATTCTGATAAAATAATAATGTCATAGATCTAATTAACCCATAAAACAAATAAAAAATATAATGATGAAAATAAGTCATAATCTATATACAATTATATATAGTTTATAATATTATACCACTAATTAGCGTCTGCTATCCACTACATTAATACCTCTATGCTTCGAACCCGCTACCCCCTATTTATTTCGTTGACAGCAGGTCTTAAGAAACCAGTTTTTTATTTTATTTTATTTTAGGAACTTAAAGAAACCAGAGCTGAAACTACTCTATTTTGTAGTCACGTACGGCCTTCTGACTGCCCACGACAAGAGGCCCAGATGAAGCCCACCCCGAGCCCAGGCCGGCCTACAATTAGTTTTCTTACCTTTTCTTCCTTCGTTATCACTTATCAGACAGGAGAATGAATATTAGTTTGTCAAAAATGTGTGCAACAGGCTAGCACGTCGCAACAAACTCTTTGGAAAAAAAATCAAGAAACGAACGGTAGCGTATGATGTGGAAAATACCATAAAAAACTAATGAGAAAAATATGACAAAAAATGAACGGTAGCATATGATGTGAAATATATACATCTTCATGGAAATTTTAAACTTACCCTTTGTGACAATGTTGTATGGATGAATGACATGTGGGTTGAGTGGTAATTTCGTTAAC
This sequence comes from Eleusine indica, assembly GCA_030378355.1. Lineage (NCBI taxonomy): Eukaryota > Viridiplantae > Streptophyta > Magnoliopsida > Poales > Poaceae > Eleusine > Eleusine indica. The sequence goes on from CM059494.1 coordinate 58,753,418, forward strand.
TTTAACGTAATAGTACCAAAATAGAAAGTCACTTTTATTCCAGGGCACACTACCTCAGAATCCCATAACAAAAAGTTTAAGTCTTGATACACAAATTCATGAACAAAATTTGGACCATAGAGTTCTTCATTTGCCAGGTGGTCTATATGCGACAGACACATACGGCAGCCGCAGGCGACTAAAAAAAACAGGTTTTTTTTTAGGAACTTTAAGAGACCAGAGCTAAAACTGTTTTGTAGTCACGTACGGCCTTCTGGCTGCCTACGATAAGAGGCCCAGAAGAAGCCCACCGAGGCCGGCCTACAGTTACTTTTCTTACCTTTTTCTTTGTCTATTATCAGGGGGAAATTTTACGTGCAATTAAATTCTTTGCGTCCAATTCTAAGTTTGAGGGTGTTTCATGTGAAAGTGCAAATTTAAAGAAACCTAGTGGGGTCTCTACAGAGTTGCATACGTGACATGGTGGGAGGTACGATGGCCATCAGATCAGGATCCAACGTAAAGAATTTAATGTTTGCACTGTTTCTGAATTATTATTTACATAAAACTTCCTCCATTATCAGATAGGAAAATGAATATTAGTATGGCAAAAATGTGCGCAACAGGCTATATGCCTATTTTTCTTTCTTTTATGTTCCTAGCACTTCGCAAGAAATTCTTTGGGGGAAAAACATAAAGAAAGGTAGCATATGAAGTAAAAAAAATACCATAGAAACCTAGTGAGAAAAATAAGATGAAATTATACATCATACATTGATTGTTTCCTTTACAAATTCAAACTAGACTATACACCTCAAAGAAACTAGTCAACGTGTCGTGTGATGCATGAAGGGTTATTATATATTCAAGGAAAAATATTGTAAACTTACCGCTCTAAACGTTGACACCTTGGCTCTCACACAGTTATTATATATTCAAGAAAATTTAACTTACCGTATGTGAGAATGTTGTATGGAGCTATTAGCATGAATGACATGTAGGTTAAGTGGTAATTTTGTTAAGCCCAACTTAAAGCGTGTTTGGCATGGCTCCATTCTACAGTGAAATAGCTCCACTCCAAAACTCTAGAGTAGAGCTGCTTCATCATGGAATGGAAGCATGCCAAATATCCCGGCTTCACAAAAATATGGTCAAACACATAAAACAGCCAATACGTCTTCTTTATGGTTCTCGTCTTCACTGGCCCCTTCCTCCTCGTTTTCATCGGCCCCTTCCTCTGCTTAGGGCGGCGCTAATCGGAGCGAGGGCGACGCGAATTGCGGTTGGGCGGCACAAATCGAAGCGGGGCAGCGCGGGCTAATGCGAATCAAGGCGGCAACGCGCACTGGTGCGAGTCGAGGCAACGACGCGGGGCAGCGCAGGTTGGCGCGAATTGAGAGCCGGGCCGGGGGCGAGGCAGCGCTAGCTGGCACGAATCGAGGCGAGGAGGCGGCTCGGGGCTGCACTGGCTAGCACAAGCGAGAGGCGGCGGTGCGCGCTGGCGGCGAGGCAGGGCGGGCTGCGGACTGGCGGCGAGGTGGTGCACCGGGAGTGGGGCGGCGGTGCGCGCTGGGGGTGAGACGGTGCGCGCTACGGGCTGGCGGCGAGGTGGTGCGTCGGGAGGAAGAAGAGCGGAGGTGCGTATCGGTGGGGAGAAAAGAATAGAACAAATCATTTTTTTTTGTAACTGATGGCAGTGCAGGTAATTATCTCCAACTCAACATTTTATTGGTTTTTGGAGCTGGGTTTGAGGTGTTCTGAAAATATAAACTGAAGCTCCTCAAACTCCACAGAGTTGGCTGCTTCAAAGATTTTAGGAATTGAGGTGTATGGCTGGCTCCAAACCGCTCCTAACTGGAGTTCAGCTCTGGAGCCATCCCAAACACGCTATTAATAATACCAAAATAGAAAGTTGCTCTCATTCAAGAGGACACTCCCTCAGAACCCCATAATAAAAGTTTAAGTCTTGACACATAAATTTATATATAATATTTGGACCATAGAGATGGCAAAATAAACAAGAGCAGATATAAAAAGAACAACAGCTTGGAAAAAGAATCACACAGGTGAAAAATGCCGACTTAAAGTTCTTCCCCGACAATACGTGAAAACAATGAACATTTTTCTAAAATATAACATTCTATCTTTACATTGCATTTTATAGTTCTATATACAAATTCTAGGACCTTCATTCTTATAATTTGTTTAGGACCTTAACATTCTTGACATTTTTGGTTGCACATTACCAGAGAAGACAAAACATATCTAGCACCCGTCAACTTCCACCAAATCTATTTATTTCACCAACGACAACCTACCTTAGTGGCTGGTCTAATTCCTCCACTTCAACCTTTGATGATTACACCATTAACTACCATTAGGATTTAACTTCATTTGCCATGTGGTTCATATACGACAGACGAATGTCATATACTATATACATATATGTGTCTCTATAGTCTATGGTGTGCTGCGGTCCACGATCTCATTAAGAGTGATCACTTAATAGAGTTTCCTTATATATTTTAAACCATATAGAAACCTATTTATTTCCCTTTAAACATTCTTTTAGTGAAATTTGTCTGAAACGCACCAACTAAACGTAGTTTTATCCAGAACATATGAAACAAATCGAATTTAATTGAAACACACTACGATTCTAAGAAAATTTGTCTAAGACACACTATAACTATTTAACTTTTATTTTTAGCTTTTTTATCTACATATATAAAATATATCAAAAATTAAAACTTTGCACATATATAAGTTGTTGAATTCTTGATTATTATAAAATAGGGCTAGATTTTTTCTTTTGATTGTTCGGATGACTTGCTCGATAAATTAAATATTAAAATAACGAATAAATAATAAAAATAATAAAAAAATCAAGTTTTATTTTTCTTAATGAAAAATACAACCGTGTAGATTTGTGTCAAATTTCAAATTCTGATGTAATTTATACATTGAGATAAAAAAATTTAAAATAATAATTAAATGATTATATTGTGTCTGAGACAAATTTTTCTAGAATTATAATGTACTAACTAAATTTTATTTGTTTGTTTTGTTTTATTAGTATGTTCGAGACAAATTTCTTTTTTTTTTTAACTATATGAGCTCTTAGCTCTTCATCCGTGCGTCAACCTTTCATTTTCCCTTTTGTCCCCTTCTCTCCCGGTCCCACAGTCCACCAAGCAAACCGCATAACCATTTCCCGAATTTTGCTGCTTTCCTACCCATCGGGCTGGATTTGGATCGTCGGCAGTCGCTGCTCTCGGCAGTCACGGAGCAGTCGCTCTCTCCGCCGTTCATTTCCACTTAGTCAAAACGAACGGCTCTACATTTTTTACATCAGCTAAGACTCTCCGCACTGGGGCCAATATCCCATCCTGTACCGTCTCCTGAAGGAGAGGGATCGCGTGCGACGTGCTACAGCGGGGAACGGTAAAGGTTACGCTATCTTTTCGGATGATTCAGTTTCCTGGAAATCTAGCGCTTTTCCGGACTACGATATGGTGCGGGATTCAGAGAAATAGAGAAAAGAATAGAGCAAAAAAATAAAAGAAAGATGATATAGTAAGAAATTATATTATATAATATGTAGTAGTTGAGATAGAGGATGAGGTATAGAGTATGACTATGCAAGAAAAATTGATATAAAAAAAAATCTTATTGATTAATATAAAATATTTCTTTTAGAAAATAAATTTAGAGTACCATAAGTACAAATAGCCTAACGAAGGCCAGGACGCTAGTTGGGCCGCACAGTGCTGCACTGTGATAATCAAAATTTCTTTTGAGTATGATGTGTTCTGAAATTAGTGATATTTTGTAAGCAAGTGATACTGAAACTTGAAAATTTCTCTTCATTTGTAGCTATTCAACTCAGGTGCTGCTTTCCTACTCATCTGGCCCTCCCCTCGACCGCCTCCTCCGTCCTCCTTCCACCACCACTCCATGACTGACTACCACCGCCCTTACCGGGGCGACCTCCGCTCGCCGCCTTCCTCCACGCCAGACCCCGCCGTCCACCACGCCAACGGCTACTTCTCCTCCTCCACCTCCCCCCCACTCCAATGCCTACTTCTCCCCCGCCGCTCCCAAGATCGACGCTTTCCCCGGCGCTGGCGCCGGCGACCGGCGGATCGAGATCTACACGACGGCTCCTCCGCAGCACCTGCCGCCTCCTCAGGGACACACGCTGGCGCTGCCACCGCCGCCCGGGTGGAAAGAAGGGCGCCTTGGAGGAGTAAGAGGGGGCGCCGGCAGGAAGAGCGGAGGGGGAGGGGCCAGCATGTGGTGCCTCAGTGACCCGGAGATGAAGCGCCGGCGGCGGGTGGCGAGCTACAAGGCCTACTCCGTGGAGGGTAAGATGAAGGCGTCGCTGCGGAGGGGGTTCCGCTGGTTTAAGGGCAAGTGCTCCGACATCTTCCACGGATGGTAACCTCTGATGGCTCCGCGAGCCACGGCTCTTCTCTTCCAAGAAAGGAACCAATGTTCTGGAAATCTTTGCAATTTAGATTCCTTTTGTTTTTCCTTTTCTTTCTCCCCTCTTTGCTGGAAAGCAATGTTCTGGATATTTCTTCTGCTAGACTACTACTAATCGGAATGGATTTGATATTGTGAGGGTATATTGGTGATCCAATGGCGGCTTCGCCGTTGTACGATTCGCGGTGGGCTATGTGATGCGCACACAGTATAGGGCTAGTTTGGTTGGTGCCCTCACCATCCTGCCTGAGAAAAATAGCTGCCTGGTCTGGCATCGACGCCTTGCCTGGTCAGTCATCTCTTGGTGGATGCTGTTTGGTTGCAACACATGCCTGAGAGAGAAACGGGGGTGCGACAATACGCTTTCTTAGAAATAACACGTAAACAAAGGAGTATGTATTCTCTGTTTCTTTTCCAGCACCTTATCTCAGCCCGCCCGGAAGAAGATCGATCACCGGCGACCACATTATGTCAGAGAGGCACATGTGACCAGCAAAATGGATTTGACTATATAGTATATGTATATAAGAAAATGGGGTGATCAATTTAGTCAATTTCATGGCGTATATTGTGAATTTCATAGATTTGGAACTAGGGGTGAAAAGAGGAAAACGACAGTTAAGAAGCAGAAGTTCTGTCCATGACAGACCGGGAGGCGAGCCTGCACTTACGAGATCCGTCCTCGGCAGGCTGAAAGTGAGCCCCGCGGTGGTGGGTTCAATTCCGAACAGGCTGGGTGGCAAGCTCGCCGGTGGCGGATCATGGCGGGCGGATAAGCGAGGTTGCTCGGTTTTGTATAGGCGGAGAAATAGGCTTCACGGCTGTGGATGGTGCTCTATGGCATGCTCAGCCTTGGCGGAGCGGCAAGCTCAGCCTTGGCGGAGCGGCAAGCTCAGCCTCAGGCATGGAGGCTCTTGTGTTGTGTGAGCTCAGGCGTCCGAAATCGGATGCCTGAGCCTCATAAACGTGCCTGAGACAGGCAGCTTTCTAGTACGTCAACCAAACACATAATCGCTGACTTCAGGCGTCGCTCAGGCTTAAGCAAATTGGACGAGGGCAGCAACCAAACAAGCCCTATAACTTTGTGGATTGATCTGACATGGCCAGAAGCAGTGATTGCATATTGGGTAGTTGTGATAGCCATCTTTTTTTCCTAATCAAATATAATAGAGTTGTGTGTTGATGGATGAAGGTTTTCCTCATGAAATTTGGAGGCCTTTTAAGGTCCTTGATGCACATCTGATATTACTATCCATGCTTGTTTGTCATGCTTTGATGTTCAAATCATGTATTGAAGAAATCCTTGTGGTACTTTTCAGTGCTCATCATTAATATTACTTGTCTTGTGAGTTTGATTTTTGAGGCACGTATGGACCGAGGCTAAATGTCTTATGTTAATACACTGTTATCGTATTTATTTGAGTGATGTTTTTTTTGGTGTGTGTGTGGTACTAATATCCGTGTGAGTGTTAAAATTATTACAGAAAGTACATTATTAGTAGGTACACTGATGAACTTAAGTCTGCAGTAATAAAAGGAAGGACATTGAATACTGTAACAGCTTATTTCAAAGCTGTGATTGAAGGGACAGTAAACAACTAACCATTTACATTTTCTGATATCTAATATATAATTCCAGTTAGCAAAGTCTTGTTTCACAAACAAGTTTCTGAAAAATAAAAAAGTTTTCAGTGGTTGGGGTGACAGGTAAACTACTACCCTGTCATCACTGAATCTGGTCTGAGTGTGGCATGGTTTTGTTCACCGAACCTTGTTGCATCTGTCCATATCATAGGAACATAATCAACCAAGTGATTAGTTGGTTTATAAAACTTTGTGTCGTATTAATTGAAACCAGCGAGTGATTCATCTTGGATGTCCTGTGAGCTTGATAATTAGTTATCATTGAACATACATAATGTTGTAGCATGTCAAATCCTTCATCCCATCTTGCTTGCATTACTAGAGACTGAGTACTTTGCGTGTTCAGGTTAAGAAAGTGCTTAGCATTGATCTTGTATGGGAGCCATTTAGCCAAGCATGTCCCCACATTAGTACTTTTGTTAAAGAAGATTTGCTGATTTAACACATTTTTTGGAGAACAGGCAGGAGGTACTTTCATGGTTGTTTCCAGGGAAGCTGCCAGCCACTCATACCCTTTTGTGTTTGTGTTGTATATGTATTCCTTGGCTGCTGCATGATTGCCTCTTGAATCTTGAGTGAACAGTTGCTTTCATATGACAGAAGGGGAAAATAGTTCCATTGCCTGTTGAATCTTGAGTGAACACTGAACAGTTGCCTGTTGAATCTTGAGTGAATAGGGAAGCTTTGAAAATAGTTACCTGAAAATTGGTTCAACTTGTGGTCACTGCATTTGTAGGCACAAGTAATGTTGAATGCTTCTGTATGCAGTTCAGGCATGAGTTGCGTCAGCAGAGGCAGTTCAATTCGCAGGTCCTGCCAGCTTAATACTGAATTTGGAATCTTTGACTGCTTTGCATTATCTCTTGTAAAGAGAAGTGAGGGCGAATGTACTGACATAGTCTCTGTATCGTGTGCATGTGCGTGGTTTCTTTTCAAGATGAACTTCATGTGCATATCATATCTGTCCCAGAGTTTTGTAGAGAAAGATTATGTACTATAGAAGTGTTGGTAGTAGTGTTATGACAAATTCCTTATCAACCACTAAAAAGACTTCAAGTTTCTTATCAATCACTCAAAATTTTGAAGTTCATTATTAGCCATTGGTTTTATCTTTTGTTCCTTATTCACTACTATCATTACTTTATGGTGTTAAATGGAATGAGGAAAAAGCTAGTTTTGTCCTTTTTGTAATACCTTATTTAAAAAAATATCAATATTGTAATTTCATATGCCTTAAAAAATATTACGATATGTATGGTCAAATTTTTCTTCTCGAAAATATTGATATGAAAACTGACCCTTTCATATGCACTGGTATGGTATGGTTAATAAGAAAACTTCAGTATAAAAATAACAGTAAGGGTTCTCATTCTATTTAACACCAATAAGTGATGGCAGTGGTGAATAAGAAACAAAAGATAAGACCGATTACTAATAAGAAACTTTAAAATTTTGAGTGGTCGATAAGGATTGGTAAGGAATTTGTCAGTGTTTATTTGTTGAATCCTGACCAAAACGATGTATTTCTCTCGAATGTGTCTGGAATGAGGAAACTCTAAAGGTGTTTATAAGAAAGAAACTTTGGAGTGTGGTAGTCCATGGCAACCAAACCCTGTACAATGGTATGCCGATGGCTACTGGGATTGTGACCTAGTATTGCTTCGTACCTATTTTACGCATGTCGTTCTTACATGACGTATACTGGTCCAGACTCCAGAGCATACTGGTCCCAATCGAAGCTCATCTTGGTTGGACCCTGTATTGGAGCCCCTGCTGACTCTGTTGAAGAACTGTCAATTCGACATCCGACTAAACTTCAATCTGTCAACATTCAATCGCTGATGTCAAAATTCAAAGTAACGAGATACTTGGGTAATTTTAGGCTTGTGAAATCAAATTTTCATCCCAACCGGTGCCTAAACTCCAATCTGTCAACATTCAATTGCAGTGGTGGAGCCACGTTGTAGCTACTGGGTGCGGGCGCACCTAGCTCTTTGGCAATTTTAGGCTTGTGAAATCAAATTTTCACGGTACAAAGAACTAGAAAGTTCAACTTCTTCCATGATTTTTTCCTAGCTCCGCCTCTGCTTACTTGCTGAGCTCAAAGGAAATGTACCCAGTGGCATCGTAACTTGTAAAGTGGAGAGGTGTAGTAATAGATAGGATTGACAACGATACCTCTAGGTAATTAATGTCAAACTCTAATTATCTTCTTGCCATTTTAATTTCAGTACTAGAAGGAACAGGAACGACAGAATAAAGGAAGTGAAAAGTGGTTTCTTCGGGAAAGAGGTGGGGGTTTAAAATGGTTATCTGATCATTTTTACCCTTTTATTACCAATGTATAGCAATCCCGATTGATGATTTGAAGATTTAGCTTTCTGGCCACTTATCAATCCAACAAAACTTAAGCTTCATGACCATTAGAGTATAAAAACACCAAAAGATACAAATGTTTTGGTAATGGAGTATAAACACAAAATATGTACTAATACCTACATCTAGTATTGTGGATGTAGAACCAACCTATTAACTCAAACAATGAGCAGGATGAATGGTCACCTTGGTGATGTGGACTCGGTGGATTGACATGAGGATCTTGATAGAGAGTTGTGGTAAACTAATAAATACGGGACAAGGTTAATGACAACTAGGTTCAAGTGTGTTATGATCACTTGGTTAGTGTGTAGGCTTGATTCGATAGGAAAAATGGACAACCGAAGCAGGTACAAGTCATCCTTTTAGTTCTCTCTAGTGTTAGGACTGTTGGATGTTCAAGTGAGGCTTTTGGACACTAGCAGAGGCAGTGGAGAAGGATTGAGAAGCAAGGAAACGAAGTAAAAGAGGACAAGGAGTTTCAGCTTCAGATCAGGTCACCGTAAGGTTCATGGGAGACTTGTTCTCACCGTAAGCTGTAGAGGTTAGGCCACCGTAAGTTACGGTGAGTACTGAGAAGTTGTACAGATAGGGGTCAACACAGTGACAGGATGTTAGAGTCAATGGACAAAGTCGATGGAGTCACCGTAAGGTGTGGAGGGATCGCCGTAAGCTACGGTGAACCCAAAGGAAATGTATACATAAAGGGTCCATCTTTGTATAAAAATTCAGAGGTCGTCATAAGGTGAAGCCAAGGGTCACCGTAAAGTATGGCGATCCAAAGGAGGAGAAGGGTTCGAAGCCAAGAACTCTCTGTTGAAGATACGGCGAGGTTGTCGTATGATATGGTGATCCAAGAGGATTTCGTGCAGAGAGGCACTGAAGATCAGGATTCACCGTAAGAAGGAATGAGAGGTCACCATAATGTATGATGACCGTTTCCTAGAGTCATTGTAATGTATGGTGGAGTTCGCAACTTTTTGACAATGGCTAGTGGAGTGATTGTAGTCTATAAATAGCTATTGCTAGGGTTTTAGAGACCTCTGTTGGCAATTTCGATTATTGCTAGGCAAACCTGTAGAGAGCTAAGAGGAGAAGAGAAGACACTTGGGCAAAGATTGGAGAGCTATCTTTGAGTGTCTTGAAGGGTAACAAGAGCATCCCTTCATCTCTACCCTAGGGTGGTTGTAAAGAGCTAGTGATTCGTGCTGTTACACTTGTTCTATGGTTAGGCCTTGACCAGTTAGGTGTCGGTGATCGATGCTATCAAGTGTGATTAGTTATGAATGTCATCATAAGTTTGTACAAGGTTGGAGCTTGCCTTTGAAATGAGTATCAAGAAGAGAGCGCATGTGCGTGCACTCTGGAAATACAACAAGTCCTTGGAGGAGACAAGCTCATGTTCAAGGAACAACGGTCCACAACCGTGTCGTTACTCCAGGAGTGATGCAAGCTTGTGTACGAGGACTCCACCATTAAGTGGCGGGAGCGATCAATACTCCGATGGGAGTCGATTCCATGAGGACTAGTGAAAGGCGTCTTTCTTTTGATACCTCGAGCTAAAAATCATGAGCATTCTCTAAACCCTCTATTTACTTATCGTCTTTAATTTTGCACTTGTGTGTAAGTAGAGATAGGGATGTTATGGGCTTACATGCTTACTGATTGGATTGGCACCGCGTGCATTGATCATACCACTAGTGTTGTTAGGTTCTTGGCTTGGTAGAACTACATAGGACTGACCGTTAAAAATTGTGTAGAATTGGCTAAGTGAAATTTGAGTAGACGATACATATAACCGGTCTAATTCACCCCCCCGCTCTTGGTACTCCTTGATCCTTAGATTTGTCATTTCCCTCTTGCTATAATAAAAAGGCAGAGCACCTGCCTCTTTTTACTTAAAAAACTTATTTGTTATTTCCTTTTTTATCTGGACCAACAAGAATGAAACAAACCATCACTATGTAAAAACAAGTCATTAGTGACACTTCACAAGTGACATTAGTTTCCGCGTCACTAATGTAAAGTCATTAGTGATGTGGATTTTACGCGTCACTAATGACTCTCACATTAGTGACGTGTTTTGGTCAAGACGCGTCACCAATGTTAGTGTCGTTAGTGACGCGTTTTGTAAAAATGCGTCACTAATGAAGAATTAAAAAATAAAAAAATAGAAATGAGTATGAGGTGCTTCAGATACAAAATGGTCTCAACAAATTATTCTAACATTCAGAAACATCTGCTGGTTCAAAAATGTCCACATGAATAGAATTGACATTTTTCTATCTTAAATGTCCAAACATAACTACACATGTTTTACCTATTGTATGCATCTCAACCCTAAGATATAACATAGCACAATTTTCTTCTAAGTATTAGCTGGATTGATCTCTATTGAAATGGAATATACGGATTAACTATTATCTCTAAGCATATAGCCTATATCTCAGCCAACAATTTCAAAGTCTGAACATTGCATCACACAATAGGTATAACATTCTAGTAGTCCATATATAAATATAACATCAAAGTCTGAATATTATCATAGAGACAAGGAAGGAGTAAATAGACATTCTAGTAGTCCATATATAAATATAATAGTACAACACCAGGGAGCAAGCATCACACCTCTAATACACGTTTGCCTTGTAGAAGCAATTTACCATTGTTGATTTCAGAATTTAGGGTCTTCACCAAGTCATGGGATCAATTGACATATAGGAAAAAAAACAAAAGGGTTTCAAGATGCCAAAATATCAAGTCTGTAAATGCTTTCTCTAATAGTGTTATTAGCACAAAACATAACTACAGTGAGCTTTAATGTCAGTTTTGTGACGGGCAAAAACACTGACCCTTGCTTCAAAAATACAGCATATATACATGACAGTATCTAAACTACATGAATCGGTTTCAAAGCTAGGTACAACATGATAGGCTGAAAGATGTATAAAAGTGTAAACATCCTAGACTGAAGGTAGAACAGTTCCATCACGTTGACAGTATTCCAAGACATTCATATTTTCAGTAGAGAATATGCAGTAGTAATCAACCCTGGCATTCTAACTGTAAATTATACTCGAACCCCACAATTTCGTCACACCATGAGCAAACACTAAATTCCAAGCACAATGTCAGTGTAGCAGATAAATCACTTCATCGAATGGTTCCAAGTACTCACAGCTTTGTGCATTAGCATGTCAGTGTCCTGCACATCGCTCCCGGTGGAGTACCAACCCAGTACGTAGAAGTCATGGAACACCTTCTTGTCTGCACAATCACAACAAGCATTTATCAAACACCAATAAAACCCTAACATTCTAACAGTCAACAGATGTAACTGAAGCAATACTACAATCAGATGAAGCAACAGCTTGCGGAACAGAGCAGGAACAGTAGAATCATACTTCTGAAAAAAATGTCCAAACAACTACAGGGTTAAACAATATATCTAGAAATTTAACTACAGTTTAAAGAGGGGTCTCAGGAAGGCAGGAATTAGTATTACAATGCTTAGGAATTAGTATTACAATGCTCAGGAATTTCTAGTTCTAGCGACACTAAAATCAACACCCCACATGTGCTCCTTTTTCTGAAATATAGTATGTTACATTCAGACAAATTGGCTTCCGCAGTTAAAATCACTACACACGAATCTATGTTTTCCACAATTTACTAGGTGAACAAGGAACATGCAACAGAGATGAATATAAAAGGCCTAGACAGTTTAGTAGGATAACTTGAATCCTTATTAAAAATTGCAACAGAACAGGTTGATTGTTTTATTATCTAACTAGATTGACATGATGCTTAGGAGTTACTTCTATACTCTAACAAGGCTTTTCCTGGTGTCTTTACTAGTATCCCTATCCCATCTTTCTAAATTATAAGAGTGGCACTGATTGGAATGTTACTTTTGTACTCTAATAAGAGTTGGCAATGATCCACAGGATGATCAATACTTCAGTATCCTTAAGCAAGTAAGCATCAAGAGTTAACATCTGAATGCTACTTTGAACAGACTGATAGTTAATGGATGTAGACATATATATAATAAGCATGGTTTTATTATCTTAATTACTCATAATATGAAGGTTCTATTCTGTGCAGGGCACACTTACCAGCGATAGTAGAAGTATTGTCTCACTAAGTCAGAAACTAAAAATGTTCAATGATACTTGAGAAAACCATAGAAGCTTGAAAACAGTTGAGGGGCTTACAAATTTATAAGAAGCTCCTCCAACGTGAAGTTTTCCTTGTCCAGAATTGCATCCACCTGGCGAAAAGGAGGATACAGAAGAGGTGTGCTCAATTAACAAGCACTCATTCAGTTACTGTTTTATTTACAGGCAAACAGAGCATGGGCATTGGCATAGGGAGTGCTGAAGCGTTGTATGTTTGAACATATAATAATGAACGTTGGTTGCATACATAGATCACTCTATTGATTGATGGAAGGGGGAAATAATAAAAGAGCATGTGTGTAGTTCTACTAAATGAAAAAATGCATTTCATTATTGCCCTTCACAAAAGGTCAAAATCTGATACTGCAGACTTTGAATTAAAATGCATTGTTTTCGCAATCTGAAGAAGGCCGGGCCTGGTGCAGCGGTAGAGCATACCGCCTGTAACCAACAGGTCCCAGGTTCGAGCCGCGGTCTCCCCGCATTGCACAGGCGGGGGTAAGGCCTGCCGCTGACACCCTTCCCCAGACCCCGCACAGTGCGGGAGCTCTCAGCACTGGGTACGGCCTTTTTTTTTTCACAATCTGAAAGTGAATCGACACTGAAAGAAAAACAAGGGGAAAACTCAATTTGTTTTACCTATGGAAAGCCATGACCATCCTGCTCCTCTGCATCTACGACGCTATCAATCTCCGCACTAGACCACGAAACACATCGCCCCAAGCATCTTTCAGCGTCTTCCCCTAATCTGTTGTAATGTTCTCTGCTAGCTTGTCCTGTGATCAGGAGGCAACCAAACAATCTCACTCATATAATGACTAGTGAGGACACAACAACAATAAGGACATCGGTTATTCAAAGCACAATTCTGCTGTGAAAGATGAGACCGTCCCAAATCTTCGATTCCCATAGCATCTGCTCCTTCTCAAGCTAGCTAACACATGGAATTTTTCTAGGGGCCAGGAAAGAGGAGACGATTGCTCACCTCGATGGTCATGGGAGTGAAGACCAGCAGTGTGGCAAGGTCGCAGCCGAGTGCAGAGAGCAGGAACGTACCCAAGCTAGTAGCGCTCAACAGCCGCCGCCGTGTTCCATGGCCGAGCGCCGCACCTCGCCATTGGCTTGAAGGAGCCCAGCTTCCCAGTCGTTGTGGTCTTCAAGCACGCAGATCTGGCCGCCCCTGCCCGAGGCAGTGACGCCCTTCTCCTACACGGCGACGGAGGCAAGAGAAGGGCGACGCGGGCGCGCGGAGGCGAAGGCGAGGACAGAGGCGTTGGGAGGGCGAGCCGGGCGAGATTTTTGGTATTATAGCGCACGAAACCGGCGCGGTTCTGCACAATAACGATGAAACCGTGGGTTTCTTTAAAATAGCCACGAAACTGTTATCTTTTTGTAGTCTCGAGTAATATTTTGGATAAAAATATCCTTAATTTTCTTCTTTCTTTCTTCCTCTCTTTTCTCTCTCCTCTCCTTCTCTCTCTTCTCCGTCTCTTTTTTCTCCTCTCTCTCGAAGGCGCCATCGCCGGCAACTGTGACGCCCTGCCCGCCACCGCCGGCCGCGCCGCCCCTGCCCGCCGCCGCCGGCCGCGCTGCCTCCCCCGCGCGTCACATCCACCACAGTCCGGCCGCGCCGCATCCACCGCAGGCCGCCGTGCCGCCTCTCCGCACGCCGCCCCTGCGGCTGCTCCGCCTCCCTGTGCGTCGCTGTCGGTAAGCGGCGCCGTTCGGGAGAGAGGAGAAGAGAGAGAAGAAGAGGAGAGAGAAGAGAGAGGGAGAGAGGAAGAGAGGAAGAAGAAAGTTAAGGACATTTTTGTCTAAAAAATTGCTCGAGGCCATTTTATCGGAGAGGCAATGGTTTCGTGGCTATTTTAAAGAAGCTTATGGTTTCGTGGCTATTCTGCAGAAGCCCGCTAGTTTTGTGGCTATAATACCAAAAATCTCGAGCCGGGCTGGGGAGTGGGCGACGGTGGTGCGGCGAGAAGCAAAGGGAGAGAGCGGCTAGGGTTAAGCTGGTATATATTATAGCACCTGACCAGTGCGCGCTCATTAGATCCGTGTGGAGGGAGTCCGCCATCGGTGAACGCCAGCCTTCGCCGCTCGGGATAGTCGTAAGAGGTAGAGACCAGCCGCCTAGGGTTGCGCCACGGGGAAGGAGGACAACGGGTATTGAGCGTTGCGCACCGGGGAAGAAGTGCCAGGGAGGCACCGTCGCGCTGGGAGGAGGCTTGGGCACAGGAGGAAGGGGCCGAGGTGGGGTGGGCGCACGGCGGCTCGGTGAGAGGAAGGGGTCGAGGTGGGAAAAGCACGACGGCTCGGGCGTGAGAGGAAGGAGGCGGGCGGCCTTGGGGTCGGACGTGAGCTGAGTCCCCAACGATAGTTAATAAAAATTTCGGGTCCGGATCTTGGTAATAGGTGACGCATGATTTTGAGCAGCGTCACCTACTAAAGAGGTTAGATATTAGTGACGCGTCAAGAATAGAAGTGTCACTATGATGTTATTAGTGACACGTCTTGATGTAGGGACTTAGTTTAGTGACACGTCCAATTTTCACGCGTCACTATTATGAGATTAGTGACGCTTCTCTTCAGAAGCGTCACTAATTAAGGAGTCATTTTTGCTTTTTTTACATACTGCGTCACTTTACTCTTCGCTTAAAAGTATACGTTTACTAACAGTAAAGAACTAACTTTTGGGCGTAAGGACTGGAAAGTGAAGTAAAATTTACTTCCGTCATACTGTATCTTATTGCTTGTACTAACACAGAAGAAGGAAAAGAGTCCGATGGATCAGTATGTACGTTTGTAGTGATGAGTATATACCAACAGGAAAGAAAGAAACGAAAAACAGGAAGAAAGACGCAAACAAAGCTCTCGAATCATTTCCAGCGTTTTACAATGCAACGGCGAATGGAGGAGTCACTCATTCTCGCTTCCAGAATTGATTACTACTTAGCATTTACTTACTTGCTAAGCTCAAAGCAAATGTACCCGGCGGCATTGTAACTTGTGAAATGGAGAGGTATAGTACAAGATAGGATTAACAATGATACCTCCAGGTAATTAAGGTCGCACTCCAATTATCTTGTTGCCATTTTAACTTGATCACTCATCACTTCATCAGTACTGAAAGGAACAAGAAAGATAGAATGAAAGAAGTGAAAAAAGGATGGGAAGGTGAAAAATGGTCGTCTGACCATTTTTGGACCTTTTTATTACCAATCTATAGCAATCCTGATTGATGATTTGAACATTCAGCTTTGTGGCCACTTATCAATCCAACAGCACATACATATTTGTCATTTCCTTTTTTTTTTTTGGACCAACAAGAATGAAGTACCAATCACTTTTCTCTTCGCTTAAAAGTATACCTTTACTGACAGAAAAGAAATAACTTTTGGGCCAAAGGACTGGAAAGTGGAAGTAAAAAAATAATTCAGTCATATCTTATTGCTTGTACTAGCAGAAAAGAAGTAAAAGAGTCCCATCAATAAGTACGTACGTTTGTACTGATGAGTATATACGAACAGGAAAGAAAGGGAAGACAGAAAGAATGACGCAAACAAAGCTCTCCAATCATTTCCAGTGTTTAACAATGCAAAATGCTTAACTAAGATACATGACAGATCATTTGCTGAATAGAAATTTATCACTAGACTCTAAAAGTGGGCCCTCAACATATATATGATAATAATCCTTCTCACGATGCAGTTAGGTGTCTCACTTTTCCTTGAAGAACAATGCAACCAGTAACTCCTACCACTGAACAATCTATCACTCATTGTATCTAATTAAGCAACTGCCAACTAATTTATGTTTTGTTGAAGTATCAGGGGGGGGGGGGGGGTGAATTATTTAGAAAAAAGGGAAAAGATGTGCAAACAAGAGCCAAGAACTTTTTGCTCCAATCAAACGATAGGAAGTACCGTTGCAACATGGCTAGCTTATAGGTACATCTGATGGTCAGTGTCAATGTCCCTTGTGGGTGGAATTATCTGATGGTTGCAGCTCTTTCCAGCTCCCTGCAAGCGTTCGGATGGGCCAGTGGAATATTGGTTTCAGCCTGAAAAATGAACTATCCGATTTAATTTTTGGTTTTGTGTCTTGTAGGATCAATGGGATGAATCTACAAACTCTCTTAAAACAGAAGTAAATAGTGTATAAGAAGAACTACATTTTCTGAAGAACAATCAACCGACAGACAAAAACTTTTGCCTCTAGAAAAATTGCACTGGCCGTGTAGTTAATGAGCGGATTGCGTTGGTTCCTAAACTGATATTGAACAAATGGTCGCTATGCATTTCGTATACGGAGACATGAATGGACGGCAGATAGGTGTGGATCCAACAGGAATGACTGATGAAACAGGCCGGGCAACGCACCTGATTTGATGCCCACATGTGTGAAGGTCTATAAATTTTCTTGTCATCGAAATGATTCCTCTGACCAGCTAAATTTTTTTGAAAATCCTTTCTCTCGATTGTTGCTAAGCTGCCAATTGCCGGCATTCGACGCTTCCAAACACCGAGCCAGAATCCAACGCATCACACGTACATGCCGGCAAGCCATGCTGCACAAAACCGCTTGTTTCCTCTCGGTATCGTTCTAAATTTGTGGTCACCCTCCTGGATGGTGACAACAGAACCTATAAGCAAGCACCGTACCATACTGTGAACTAATCCGGTGTATATAATTCCAATATCACGCTTACCACACACATCACGCTCCGCAGTTTGCAAAGCAAAAGGCCGGGCCATTATTGATCAGAGATGAAGGCAGAACACCACTCCTTGTGCTCTTCGGCCGCAAAGAAGGCGCGAGTTTCGCCGGTGTTGCTCACATTGGCGCTATTCCTGATTTTCTCTTCCTTTCTCTACGGCGTGGACCTCAAGGAACTCCTCGGCCGGCAAGCCCAAGTAGCGTCACAACTCATTGTCAACATAAATGCTGAGAATGAGCTATCGGCCGGTGGTAAACACTACAACTTTCGTTCAGCGTCACTTGACCGGTTTCACTAATTCATCCGGTAATAATGGCCGGTTATTACGATAGCTGACTCTAGCAGCGCTGAGAGCATCTCCAGCCGGGTGACTATATGGCTCCCTAAATCTTCTTTTAGTCACCCAAATCAAAAAAGTCATCTCTAACCTATGACTATCCAGGTGACTAAATTTGGTGGGCTACCAAATTTTGGAGCAAACCCCCTAAGAATAGAGGGCCACTATTTCTTCCCAAAACACCATCCCCACAAATTTCTTTTTTCTTTTTTTTCCTGTTCTCTCCTCCTCTCCTGACGCGAATGGACTCGGGCTTGGTTCCGCCGCCGCCGACGACCCGCTCCGCGCCTCCGGCTGGCGACCCACCCTTGGAGCTCCACCACCACCGGCGTTGAGAGGAGCAACACCGTTGTTGCTGCGGCGGCTGGTTCTTCTTGGCGACGAGCACGTGGCACTGAAAGAAGGCCCAGACCTCGATGACGTCGCCCTCCCGAAAGCTGCAGCCGGCGTGAGGCGAGGAGAGCCGCCTGCGCGAGGCGGCGGCACGAGGGAAAGGCGGCGGCGAGCGGGGAAGAGAGGTGGAGGAGGGGTGGCTGCGCGCGCGGGAAAGGGGGAGGGGGGGGGGGGGAGAGAGAGGGGGCGACAGCGTGCACGGAAGGAAGAGGGCAGTGGCATCGAGCATGGAGAAGAGGGAGGCGGCGTCGGCGGGGAAGAGACGGGGAGGCAGCACGCGTGGGGGGAAGAGTGCAGTGGCGCCGAGCGTGGAGAAGAGGGCGGTGACGGCGGCGCCGAGCGGAGCTAGGGGGGGGGAGAGCGAGGCGACGCCGGTGGGGAGAGAGGAAGGTGACGGCGGCGCTGAGCGGATTTGGGGGAGAGAGAGGGAGATGGCGCGGGGGAGAGAGGGAGGAGCCGGGTAGGGGAGAGAGAGGCGGGGGGGGGGGGGGGTGATCTACTGGTAGAAGTATAGGGTCTAAATTTGCTCAGTTGGACTGGAGTGAAAAATAAATTGAAGCCTCGCTCATTCTCCCCAATAGAGGCTATTCGATTTGAACAGCCTTAGGTCTTGCCTCAAAGCCCTGGTATCCAACGTTCTTTTCTTCCATTGCTGGGGTTTGATGATGTCCTTGGTTGCAGTAATATAAGTGTATAAGTATAACTCATACGCTCTGACATGGGTTCTATCCTGCTAGTTTAATATGAGTAGTAGTTGGCAGTTATAGGTTCTCAACTACTATCTCATGTGCGATAAAATGTGTTTTGTATTTTAGGTATTTTGTTTTTATCAATTTTGCATTTTGTTTTCATGAATTGAGCAAACAAAGTTTTTGTATTTGGTTTAGAAGAGTAGTTGATTAAAGAATTGTGGTGTGTAACGTGTTCCTAGAATACAATTCTATATTGTGAAATTTGGATATGAATCTCACTTGGAGTTGAATGTCACTTATGAAATTCAGTAGTATCCAATTTGTCTTTTTCATTTTTGAAACTGCTAATTTTCTTAGCAATTTTTAAATATTTCATTTCTAAAATTTGATGAACATATTCCGTATTTCAAAATCATGAATTCAAGATTAGTGGTCTTTTTAGGATATTATTTTATTCATTTTTTGTGTTTATAAAAAATTACAAGTCTGCAATACGAAATTGGAGCTGACTGTTTTTCTAATCATTATTATAAAATTATTCAAGTCCAATTTCGTATTGCAGATTAGGAAAAGGGGATTATTCAAAGATTATTCAAGTCCAATTTTGAAACTTTCAGAGCACCAAAATATTTTCAGATAATAATTATTAAAAAATAAGATTATTCAAAGTCGAGTTGGTTTTATTGTACCCTCGGTTAATCAAGACTAAAAGACATCTACCTAGTTTGCTTTGTTTCTTCATCGTTTTATTATTCCAATCTGCTTATTGTGAATTCCTCTTGAATATTGTAAATATTATGAGTAGTAAGCATGCAAATTTTTTAATATGCTCGCATGAAAAAGAAAGAAACTCGTCATGTTCTTTTGTTGGCATCCTTGGTTATCCATTTTTTCATGCTCCTAGTTTTATATGTAGTCTGTTTTGTATCTGGATTCAACCCGTCCTAAATCAGTATAAGGATTTTTAGGTAGCAGAGTATTGAAGTCTCTGGCTTTGCAACACGCAGGGTCAATTTAATGGCTTTCGTCACTTACTTTGCATGTGGCAGAGTGCCTCCAGAAATTAGTTTGGACGCTGCATCAAACATGCCACGCTGGACTGTTTAACTTTCTAATCCTCTTCCCATCCCCTCCACGCTGGACTGGATGTGCCAATCTCCATGCCCATGTGCGCACTCACAGCCTTCCGATAAGGGGCGGTATCTACCGGCCGTGGTAGAAAATCTGGGTTGGCGTGATGCGGGCGATCAGGGAGATCATGGACGGCGACGGCGCCGACGTGCCGCTCACCTTCCTCAACGTCACGCAGCTGTCGCTCTACCGCAAGGACGCGCACACCTCCATCTACAAGAAGCAGTGGACCAAGCCCACGCCGGAGCAGCTGGCCAACCCCAAGACGTACGCCGACTGCGTGCACTGGTGCCTGCCCGGCCTGCAGGACACGTGGAACGAGCTGCTATACACCAAGCTCTTCTAACCCGTAGTCCCAGCCTCTCGTCTCGTGGACTCCTGCGATGTTGTAAGTTTAGATGTGATCAAGGCTCGGCATGCGAAAATCGGAAGGATGGCAACCATAGGAAGACGGCAAAGAAGAGGGCAAATTGCACGCTTGGTGGGCGGTAGTTAACTCTCTCCTCCCTGCAGATTTTTCCTGTGATTTTGAGCAGCCCTCAAGTGTTGCCACAAGCCCACAAACAACAGCCAAGTGATTACCTTCGTTTTCAAGATTGTACGTTGACACAGGGATGAGTTTTGTTCTCTTGCGAAATATTAACGAGCTTGTTTCTTAGCGACATGTGAATGTGTTTGTCGTCAACCAAAGAACAAGAAAGAGAGAGAGAGTTGCATCGCAGAAAGTGTGGTGATGATTGCAAACTTAGGATAAGCGAGATATGGTTGCATTTTGAGAAATATGGTTAGCTGGATTGATCTGGCATTCTGGTTACCAGATACCACTCGATCGCCCACTTGGTTTGTCCTAACAATAAAGGTTATCCACCATCGTCTCTCAAAAATAACAAAGGACGTCCACTACTCGGCTTGGGAAGTGGGATGCTACATGCTAGACAGATAAAAGCGAAAAAGGTGATATTCTTAGGAGGGCTTTCAGGATATATTATCAGGTACTAATGTTGCCAGTCCAACTAATCTTGTAGTGTTCTGTTTCATGTTACTACTTTTTTGGCGGTACATCCTTATAAATGCACCAGCGGGTGCCAAAAGTTTAAATTGTATATTGTGTGGTATCGAGCTTCCGTTCCGTGATAAGTATCATTTTTCAATACCACTCATCAAAGTTAATTGATGTTTCCAATTAGTGCCTCCTTCAAGGATGGTAAAAGACAACTCATCATGTTACAATCTAAGACCATGAGGGGCTCAGTCGCGGCTAGCTCATTATGTTGCAACTTGCAAGTTTGGTTGTGACCCGGGTTTGACTTTGCTCGTTGGGATATCTCCCCGTGTTTGCTAATCTACGCCCGTGCAGGAAGGCTAACTAGCATTCCTTCCAACAGCTCTCAACTTTTTTAGGAAAGTTTTGCTCCAAACTTTGATTAAAGATAAAATTTGCTGGCGCACACTCTAAAAACATGACATTTACTGTTAGACACTAAAACATTTTTCATTTGCTGTTGGACACTATGTCTAGTTGTTTTTTAGTATGCAGCACCAAAAGATTTCTATCTTTGTGTCCTATAAAAAGGTCACAATTCTACCAGCAATCTTGGCCATTAACTTTTCCCTCGGCCGAATTTGAAAGCATGTCCCAGTTAGTGCAGAAGGTATCTATTTAAGAGAACCTGACTCGAGGGGCACGTTCAAGGTCAATTCAAGTTAATTATAATGATTATGGGTCTGAATCTGATGAAGAAACTGTCAAAGTCGATATGGCCGAATGGACTAGAAACAAGAATGTGTTGTGATGCCCATGGGTGAAGCAGAATGAACCTGAAGAAAAATATGATTTTGACATCACTAAGGGCGACAAGATATTCGATATGTTATTATAAGAAAAACATATTCAGTTGTCATCCAATCATGTGATTCCTCCTGCTGAAGAATTGAAGAAAATGAGGTACTGCAAGTGGCATAACTCTCCTTCTTATAGTACTAATGATTGCAAGGTGTTCAGGAGGCAGATTCAGATGGTGATTGAGCAAGGTAAGATCAAATTCACTAAAGGTACTATGAAGATCGATAGACATCCTTTCCCTACAAATGTCAACATGGCTGGTATCGATAATGTGGAAGCTTTTATGAAAAGATATCAGAAGGAGAGGGACAGAGAAGTGAAGGAATCACAAATTGATCCACATTAGGGTTGTCCATTCTTTCAGTATTGCTGGGATCATAATACGAAGTTGCCATCGATCAATAATTGTCCTGGATGCAGTAAGCATATAGGTCAGATGTACAGGGAGACCCCAGATGCTCATCGAGACCCGTATCGGCGTGATGAGACTAGAAAGTCGATGGTGGGTTCAGTCGATAGAGAAGAAAGAGTATCTACGTTTGATCGACTTGGAACTAAAATTATAAGCAATGAAGCTGAATTTGATAAGGAAGTCAATGAGGAGATGCATGAAGGTCAAGAACAGGCTGATCAATGGTGTCCTTCATGTATTTTCTCTAGAAGTCAGAAACGTAGAGTACAGAGGATGCGGTGCAGACAAATAAGGGCTAGTAAATATTATTATGATGAAGAAGATGATCAACCACCCAAGAAAGTTTGGAGGCCGAAGGTGAAATCACAAGAACAAACGCCAAGTACTTCGGCGAATATGGTAATGATATTGCCCCAAGAATTTATGGCCACAGAGGAAGAATTGTTTGCTGATAAAGAAAGCGAGCCACAACTTATATTTGATACTCAGCAAGCAGTATTTGATAAACCAGATGAATCTAGACATCGGCACTTGAAGGCTTTGTACTTGAAAGGTTTTGTTAATGGGATGCCTATGGGAAAGATGATGGTCGATGGAGGTGCTGCATTGAATATCATGCCGATCACTAATGTCAGAAAATTGGGAAAGACTAAAGATGACTTGATTGATATAAATATGATTCTGAGGGATTATGGTGGTCATACTGTAGCAACCAAAGGAGTCTTGAATGTGGAGCTCATAATCGGCAGTAAAACTTTGCCGGTTACTTTCTTTGTGATTGATGGGAAGGGAACCTATAGCCTTCTGTTGGGTCGAGACTGGATACATGCGAATTGCTGTGTTCCATCAACAATGCACCAATCTTTGGCCCAGTGGATTGGCGATCAGGTAGAGGTAATCCCGGCTGATGAAACCGTCAATATCGCATCGGGCGATTTAGTGCCATGGCACACAGATGATATGGAATGTTTGTTTGGCAAAGTCTGGGATGGAGATTACGTCAAGATTACCACGCAGGGTCTTAAAGTAGTAGACCAGTCAAGTTCTAAGCTCTTTCTTTGATAGAGGTACTAGTGAAGTTATTTGAACCGGGCAAGTATTTAAGAAGGTATCATTTGAATGGTCAATATGCAAATATTATCCTTAGCAGAAAAAATTAAAGAACAAAGACAAGGAGAAGGAAGTATATCATAGTTGAGGAATTATCATCAGTTTCAGATGGCCGATATTGAAAATATCGCCCTTAGTTCAAAAAAATTACAAAATAAAACATTGTATTTCATGTTCTTTACAGGACAAGCTATTCACATCTATTCTTGGGGGCAATAGAAGTCAATCATGATAGCGTGAAACCGAAGTTGATCAACTTCTGTGATGGTGATTGCGTCTTCTTCTATCAACCCAGGGATACTAGAGGCTGTGTTCCATAAGCTGATAGCTTGCTCATAAGCCGATGTGATGACAATCTCTTGCGCTATAATTTCTTCGAGTACTCTAGCGAGAGCTGTTTCCACATTGGCTATTTCTTTGTATTTTGCCTCTAGTGCAGCTTGGATTTCTTCACGCTCTTTCTTCAAGCCCTCCAGCTTTGTTTCAAGACCGGCTGATTTGGAAACCAGAGAGGTGTATTTGCTTTGCCCTTCGGCTGCCTTCTTGTCGGCTGCTTCTGCCAGACTCCTTTGTTCCAGGCGTCGTTCGATACGGGCTTTGGCTTCAAGCAGTCGGAATTGATGGAACTCTATGAAAGCCGTTGGATGGAGCACTGATGTGAGGCTAGATGGCAGCATGTCTTTGATTTCCAAATACCACTGCCTGATGGGAGTTGCGTCCAGCACGAGTTGCTCGATTGGAATTCCATCAAGTCGGGCACGGATTTGCAGAAGCGTGGCTTTGATCTCTTGGGGAAGGTGAATTGACAATGTGCACCAAGAGATTTGGACCTAGGAACGATTATGTTAGAGAAAGCAGTGATAGACTAATTAAATGGTATAGAAGAGGTTATTTGTACCATTGTTTCTGGAGCTGATGAAGGCATTGGAGCATTAAGGATAGGAGTCGATGAAGGCGCTAGAATGTCTGATGGTGCAGGCATGTATGCATTGATTGCGAAGAGTCAGAATTCCTAAAAATACAAGAAGATAGAAGTGAGAAAGAATGAGGATAAAGTAGAGAGAGAGCATTTGAAAAGAAAATACCTATGGGTCAACCCAGGGTATGATGGCTAACACCGAAGAAGATGGTTCCACAGCTGGAATTTGTGAGGTTTCTTCGGAGCATGCTGTATCGACATCCTCAGCATCCACGGATGCAGTATGCACCGAAGGTATACCTGACAGGGTTGCGTTGCTGGATATATTCATAGGGCTGTGCATGATTTCCTGGAGAGAAAAGATTAAGATGATAAAAATATATATATTGTTGGGAAAGGTTCTTCATCAACAATGTCTGTTACCTTAGCTACAAAAGAGGGCTGCTCTGTTGGGTCGGGAGATACCGACACTTCTATTGGATGGGCCATGGCTGCAGGAGTTGATGAGGCTGCCAGAGTCAATGAAGGAGCCTAAAAAGAAGAAATGTCAGACAGAGGGAGGTGAAAGATAGTGTGAAGATAGTTGTGATACCTGTGCAGCATGAGCAAGTTCGGAGACGACTTCTCGGGATACTTCGTGGAGAACGGCAGAAGTCGTTGAAGCAAGCTGGTATTCCAAGAAAGAATAAGGACGATAGACACAAATGAAGAAATATTGAGGAGTATTAAGAATGTTACTTGGGAAGCTGGAGTCGATGCATCTGCCATTAGTTTTGCTCGTTTCTGTTGTTTGGCGGCCAGAGTCGATGAAGGGGCGGCGCTTCGTTTCTTGATCACCGCTTTGCGAGTTTTCTTCAAGATGTGGCCGCTGAGGATTTGAGCAGGAGTTGGGTCATCACAACCGATGTTCGGGTTGGTGGCCGTTCGAAGGTATTTGATTGGCTTCCCGCTGATGCTCACCGATAGAGGGGTAACAGATGGTTCCTGTGTTCAAGAAAAGTTGATTATGGAAATCTATAGAGTGTGATGAAAGTAATATTAAGAAGAATAAAACTTACTGTGTCTTTGAAGCCAGGGAGATGATGAGACAGCGAATGATAGAAAAGGTGTTTTCTGCATTCTTTCCACCTGGACTTGAACAGAGCGGTGTTGGATGGGGCCAGTTGAATATTGGCTGGGTTGCCCATTGGAATATTCAGAGCCATATCATAAATTTTCTTATATTCCAGTACACTCTTGGTTTCTTGTCTGATCCGGAGACGTCCAATAAAGAAAGAGCTAGCGAGCAACCGACCGAAGCCAAGTTGACAAGGAATTTCTGCCGGATTGTAGAACTCGTATGAACGAGTCTGGAGTTGTCCCCTATGGAAGTCAATGGGCAATATTCCAGGTCTGATACAGGCTTCAAAGATGAGAGTCGATTCTCTGTCCAGTAAAGGGTTCTCTGGGCGGAAGATGGAAGGGTTCTTGAACTCCAGCTCATTGTAAGGATACCATATCCGTTTATCCAGCTAGGGGCTGTTATAAAATAGGACAAAGAAGGTGTTGAAATTTTCTGTGGACATTCGATGTCCAGGAGTCACCATAGCAGCCTCACCAAGCGATGTGCAACGGCGAGTTGGGATTTCTTCGCCTTCTGCTGTGTTTTCCGATGGAAATGAGCTGTTTGAGAAAGGAGCTAGGAACATGGCTTGGGAGAAATAGACAGTGAGCCACAACTGTATGAACCACCATGGGCCCCCTGCTGGAATGATTTGATGGGTTTGCAAGCACACAGAGGTGAGGTGTAGGATTTGGTATACAAATCCTAACAAGAATCTGCCTAAAGGGAATTTGTTGCCCTCAGCTAGGATATCTGCTATTCCCAGAAAATTGGTGGTAGGCATATAGGATGAACCACAAAAGATGAAGTGTTTGAGCCAAAGGTTTAGGAATGCAGAGAGTTCTCGGCTAGTGATGGACCCAGTCTTGTGATGAGTGATGATGTATGCGGGCCATCTTTTTGACTCTTTGGTTTCGAACTTGTGTTTTTTGTGGTTGTTCTGGATGCGGAAGGGATCATAATACTGATCGACATTTAAGCCGGTCAGCATCATTACATCCATGAGAGAAGGCGCCATGGGTCCCTGATTGAATAGAAAGGCGTTTAGAGCATCGGACCAAAAATAAGAAGCTGCCGCCAGCAATGGCTCGTTCTTGGCCATATCGACTAATGAAAGTGGAAGCGCCATGTCGATTTGGGCATCATGAAAGACGGAGGCACGAGCAGTAGTGACCCTACGGTACCAATTCTTCCAACCTAGGATGGATGATGGCCATGACCTAAAGACGGTTTTCCAAGGTTCAGGGGTGGCTAGAGTCGATTTGAAGGGGATTCGGTTGGTTTCACAGTTAATGAATTCCGTCGGATCGAAATCGGCGCAAGGGCCGAGGAAAAATGGCTTTGATCTTCATTAAAAGGTATGCAAATCTGGTGCTTGAGTTCCTAGTACAAGCATAAGATAAAATTACTATTAAAAAAGGAAGCTATTAATTTTGAAAGAAGCTACGTAGGGCTATGATAGTTTTCAAGAACGCTACAGTGATGAGGAATGTAATAGACTAGATCTAACCTAGAAGTAGAGGAAAGAGGAGAGGATTACCTCAAGAACATGTTCTGAAGTCGCCATTGCCGGGTGAAGTCTCGAGGATACTCGTCGGAAGTCGAAGACGAGGCGGCACAAGCGATGCGACAGCTGAGCGAGAGCGAGGGGGAGATGAAAAGCTTGAGCTCGGGTGAAAGTAGAGGGAGAAGAAGATGCATTTATATGGAAGGAACACCGGTAGGTTACAATGGAAGCGTGTGGTAAACGAGGAGATAAAATCTGGCGCACGAAGGATTTTGTACCCCGGACTTGGGGGGCATGTGTTGACACTGGAATTTAACTGGGCCCAGTAATCAGTTGCGTGGAGTGGAGTGGGCCGAAGTCAATAAGGCCAATGACCAAAGAGAAGGAAGATGGACCCTTGTAGGGTTATTTTATTTTTTTGTTTATATATATATATATATATATATATATATATATATATATATATACATTAGTTTAAAAATTATTTAGAAATAAGCCAGGTCGGTTCGTTTAGGAGTCCTGACCGAGTCGGGTCAGAACCTCTTGTACGAGGTTATAAATATGTAATAGGGGCTATACGGAAAAAACAATACTTTCGTTCAATATAATTCGGAGCATCGCTAACCTTTCCTAGTCGACGAAATTCTCGTCTCGCGCGGGCTGCATCGGTTCCGATCTCGGCGAGAGACTTGGATTAGTCAACCTCGGTAATTCTATCAATTTCAACTAGTACTTTCTTAGTAATTTGATATTCTAGTAGTTATTATTAGAATTACAAGTTAGCCGGTAATTAGATCTCCTTATGCCTGTTTTATTTATTTTGATTGCAATACTGTCTTGGTTTAAACCGATCTATTATAATCTTCAGCAGGTTTAACATGCATTATTTAGATCTGTTATTGAAGTCACTCTATCAATTCTATTTATAAATAGGTTAAATATAGCTCTATTGGCCATGTTTGAACACTGCCTCAATTAAGTTCGATCTGTTCGAATCACTGAGGCTGCATCGACTTTGATCTCTTACTGGATCGATAGGGTTAGATTCGATCTATTTATACGTAGAGTCGATAGGAATCTGTCGGAGCATTTAGCCGATATGTTATCACGGTTCAATTGACTTTCAATTGTATAATTAGATTTTATTTATCATACTGATAGTCGTTTGCCCCCTTATTATAACAAGATAGATCCTTGATTTTGAGGTATATTTACAATACCAACTAATAGATCTATCGACTCAAGTATTATCGACAGAACGAGTTTGCATGTTACTGTAGAACTCATCGACTCTGTTCTATCGACTCAGTACTGTCAACTAAGCAAGTCCTAGCATGCTTCTTTTATTTTATGGACTCTGCTCTATTGACTTTAAATACTATCGGCTGGTTTAGTTTATATTATCTTATAAATACTCTTATATTCATATCGACTGGTTTCACAAATAGTGATTATCGGCTTTCTTCATCGGCCTGTCCTGGGCCGGTGACCCATGAAATTTAATCGTCTGCATCTTTATCGATTTACAGGGAAAATTGACTGGCATGCCCCGGTTTCTTGTATTGAGCTTGCACTAGAGTTAAGCAAATCTCCCAGGTCACGCGTGATGATTTTTGCATCAACACGCTAAACAACACTTTCGTTCAATACAATTCGGCGCATCGCCAACCTTTCCTACTCGACGAAATCCTCGTCTCACGCGAGCTGCATCGGCTCCGATCTCAGCGAGAGACTTGAATTAGTCAATCTCGGTAATTCTATCAATTTCAACTAGTACTTTCTCATTAATTTGATATTCTAGTTGTTATTATTAGAATTGCTAGTTATCCAGTAATTAGATCTCCTTATTGCCTATTTTATCTATTTTGATTGTAATACTGTCTTGGTTGAAACCAATCTATTGTAAACTTTAGTAGGTTTAACAAGCGTTATTTAGATCTGTTATTCGAGTCACTCTATCGATTCTGTTTATAAATAGGTTAAATATAGATCTATTGGCCATGTTTGAACACTGCCTCGATTAAGTTCGATCTGTTCAAATCAGTGAGGCTGCATCGACTCTGATCTCTTGCTAGGTCGATAGGGTTAGATTCGATCTATTTATACGTAGAGTCGACAGGCAATCTGTCAGAGCGTTTAGCCGATAGGTTATCATAGTTCAATCGACTTTCAATTGTATAATTAGATTTTATTTATCATACTGATAGTCATTTGCCCCCTTATTATAACAAGATAGATCCTTGATTTTGAGGCATATTTACAATACCAGCTAATAGATCTATCGACTCAAGTATTATCGAGAGAACGAGTTTGCACTGTAGAACCCATCGACTCTGTTCTATCAACTCAGTACTATCAACTGAGCAAGTCCTAGCATGCTTCTTTTATTTTATCGACTGTGCTCTATTGACTTAAATCTCGGTGGTATTAATTATGTGTAATGTTTCATACGTTTGGATTGCCGGTAAGTCGATATAATCAGCCGATTTAGTTTATATTGTCTTATAAATACTCTTATATTCATATCGGCTAGTTTCACGAATAGTGATTATCGGCTTTTTTCATCGGCCTGTCCTGGGCCGGTGATCCACGAAATTTAATCGTCTACATCTTTGTCGGTTTACAGGAAAAATCGATTGGCACGCTCCGGTTTCTTGTATTGAGCCTACACTAGAGTTAAGCAAATCTCCCAGGTCATACGTGATGATTTTCGCGTCAACACCTACGGTGGTCTGAGGTCCCGATTACTTTGAATCGGTCGGACCACCCAGATAACATCCCTAGACCCGGGAAATACCCGTTGGTACTATCACCAACTGTTAACCGAGTATGGTTACATAGAGTGCTGGTGGACAGCGGTAGTAGTTTGGACATCCTCTTCGTGAAGACCTTCAAGGAGCTCGGCATACCTTTGACCGACCTCAAGCCCAGCAGATCACCCTTTCACGGCGTGATCCCTGGCATGCAGACAGTCCCTTTGGGACAAATCACTCTGCCAATGACATTTGGCACTCGGGAGAACTACAGGCTGGAGCGCATTACCTTCAGAGGTCGCGGATCTGGACTCCACCTACCACGCCATCATAGGGCGGCCGGCCATAGCCAAGTTCATGGCCGTACCTCATTACCCGTATATGATAATGAAGCTGCCGGGGCCAAACGGAGTCATCTCACTACGCTCGGATGTTAGAACCTCTTACGACTACGACAACCAGAGTTGCGAGCTGATAGAAAAGAAGGTGGCAACATCAGAGCTTGCCGAGCTGAAGATAGAGATTGCAAGGGCAGAGGAGGCCATGCTCGACTCACCTCCCAAGAAGACGCTGAAGGGCACGGTGCATCCAGAAGCCATGGAGTCAAAGAAGATCCAGTTAGATGATAATGATGTATCCAAGACTGCCAATATTAGGGTCAACTTAGATGCTAAATAGGAAAGCACGCTCATCCTTTTTCTTCACAATAATAAATACATATTTGCATGGAGACCC
Source organism: Eleusine indica (assembly GCA_030378355.1). Classification (NCBI taxonomy): domain Eukaryota; kingdom Viridiplantae; phylum Streptophyta; class Magnoliopsida; order Poales; family Poaceae; genus Eleusine; species Eleusine indica. Next base: position 58,783,737 of record CM059494.1, read on the forward strand.
TCCGATATGCTAGGTGTTCCAAGGGAAAAGGCTGAGCACAAATTTCACATTCGAGCTAACGCTAAACCCGTAAGGCAGAGACTTAGACGATTTTCGCAGGACCGAAAGGATGCGATTAGAAAAGAAATCGACCGATTATTGGCAGCTGTTTTTATCAAAGAAGTTTTTCACCCCGACTGGTTAGCCAACCCGGTCCTAGTAAGAAAGAAGAACAAAAGTGGCAGATGTGTGTGGATTACACTGGCCTTAACCAAGCCTGCCCCAAAGATCCGTTCAACCTCCCTCGCATAGATCAAGTGGTCGACTCAACGACTGGATGCGCTTTGTTGTGCTTCTTAGATGCCTATTCAGGGTACCATCAGATCCCCCTAAATGAAGCTGACCAGCTCAAAACATCATTCATTACACCATTCAGGGCTTTTTGTTACACAACAATGCACTTCGGGTTGAAGAACGTCGGTGCAACCTACCAGCAAACTATGCAACGATGCTTGGACAACCAGATCGGGAGAAACGTCAAGGCCTATGTCGAAGACGTGGTGGTCAAAAGCTGACTATCCTCCAATTTGATACCAGACTTGAACAAGACATTCGATAATGTTCGCAAGTACAATATATAGTTAAATCCCGAGAAATGCGTCTTTGGCGTACCATCAGGAAAACTACTCGGCTTTCTGGTCTCTCATCGAGGGATCAAAGAAAATCCACAAAAGGTGAACGTCATATTATGAATGGGACGCCCGCATTCACAAAAAGACATTCAGAAGTTGACCGGCTGCATGGTAGCACTTAGCCGCTTCGTGTCATGACTCGCTGTCCGAGCATTACCCTTCTTCCGGCTGCTCAAGAAGCAAGAGCCATTCATATGGAATGATGAAGCACAAAAAGCTTTGGAGGAATTTAAGGCCTACATCCGTGGCCCATTGGTTCTGACCCCCCCCCCCCCCAGAGCCGAAAGAAATTTTGCAGCTGTACATCTCCGCAACCATACACATGGTCAGCACGGTGCTGGCGGTCGAACGGGTGGAAGATGACAAGGCTCAAAAGGTGCAGCGGCCGGTGTATTTCGTCAGCGAGGTCTTATCAGATTCTAAGATATGGTACTTCCAGCTTCAAAAGTTAGTTTACGCACTACTGATGAGATCTCGCAAGCTGAAGCGCTACTTTGAGGACCACCCAATCGAGGTCCATACATCTTTTGGGCTGGGCGAGTTGCTCCACAACCGAGACGCAACTGGGAAAATCACCAAGTGGGCCATCGAGCTTGGATCAATTAGCTTCAAACCTCATGACGCGATCAAAGGTTAGGCACTATCTGATTTCGTCGTCGAGTGGACAGAGTCCAAACTACCGCCCACCCCACAAGAGCTGAGCTATTGGACAATGACGTTTGACGGCTCCTTACAGCCGGCGCAGGGGTTGTGTTGGTATCCCCGGACGAAGCCAAGTTGCGATACGTCCTTTGAATGCATTTTCACACATCTAATAACGCAATAGAGTACGAAGCTCTACTACACAGACTTCGGACAGCCATATCACTCGGTGTCAAAAGGATAAGCATCTCAGGCAACTCGGCGCTTGTAATCAACCAAGTGACGAAGGAATGGTGTTATCTGGAAGAAAGCATGACAGCATACTAAACTGAAGTTCAGGAGCTAGAAGACTAGTTTGATGGCATTGAGTATAAGCACGTCCTCTGAAAGTTCAACACAGAGGCGGATGAGCTGGCCAAGCTTGGGTCCAACAGATCCAAAATACCTGATGGAGTATTCCTCGATGATCTACACAAGCCATCTATACTAACCCAGCAATCGGTGATGCAATCTGCAACAAATAAAGGAGCAATACCTCAGATCGTCGTGATCCAAGTGGATTGAAGAACTCTGTTCGTCGAGTATTTAGATCATGGAACATTGCCAGCCGACAAAGAAGAAGCCCTTTGCCTCATTCGCATAGTTGATTATCTCCTGTATAAGCAAAGCCCATATAGGTGCTGATGAAATGTTTGTCGCAAGATGATGGCACAGCTATACTACGGGAAATCCATGCGGGCATATGTGGTAACCACGCGGGTCCATCTACGATAGAAGCCAAGGCAATGTGGCAAGGGTTTTATTGGCCGACCGCCGGCGGTAACGCCAAAGACATCGTCCTAAAGTGTGAGGGTTGCCAATTCTTTGCCCGCCAGATGCACGTACCCGCCACCGAGCTTCAAAATATCCCTATAACATGGCTGTGTTTAGTCTGGGGTTTAGATATTGTTGTCCCTTTTCAGAAGGCTCAAGGAGGTTTCACTCATCTGTTCGTGGCAGTGGACAAATTCTCTAAATGGATCGAGGCGAAACCAGTCGGAAAAATCTCTACAAAGAAGGCCGTCGAGTTCATGACTGAAATAGTAACTCGGTTTGGTGCCCTGCACAAGATCATCACTGACAACGGTAGTCAATTCACGGCATAGGAGTTTAAAGACTTTGCGACTCGGCTGGGGTTCAAGATTGGCCATGCTTCTGCTGCCCATCTGCAAAGTAACGGCCAAGTCGAGCGGGCGAATGGCCTCTTGTTGTCTGGAATTAAGCCTCGTATATTTGACAGACTAGAAAAGTACGCTCGGCATTGGGAGTTGCCGTCAGTACTGTCGGTGCTTCAAACCAATATCAGTCGAGCCATGGGACACTCACTGTTTTTGTTGGTTTACGGATCTGAAGCAATGCTGCCGACCGAAGTATTGTTCGCCTCGTCGTGCGTGGTAGCATATGAAGAAAAGATTTCTAATGACCATCGGCACGATGACGTCTTATTGCAGGAAGAACAACGAGATGCCACTTTGATTCGATCAACCATGTATCAGCAAAGCTTGTGGCGATACCATGATAAAAACATGAGGTCATGGGATTTTGCAGTCAATGATCTAGTTTTAAAGCAAGTTCAGTCTACGGTTGGCAAGCACAAGCTGTCGGCTCCATGGGAAGGACCTTTTATCATGAAGGAGGTCACTCGGCCAGGTGCATATCAGTTGATGCGCAAGGATGGGTCAGACCTTCCTAGTTCTTGGAACATATCTCAGCTATGTTGTTTCTATGCTTAGCTTCAGCAATTTGTCTATATTTGTACATATCTATTTTTTAATCAATACACATATCTTGTGGTCATGATATTTTGTCATACAATTTACGATCTCTGCGTAATACTTTTTTATCTTGATAAATATAGTCATGACTCACCTTTTGACTCTTGGTATCACCACAACTTGTACATGTTGGCCAAGTGGGTTCTTAGTCCCCATGGTTCATGTCGTCTGTTGTGGATCGAGGCAACTTTCCTAATTCGCATATGCTTGACCGAGTGGGTTCGTAGTCTCCATGGTTCATATCGGTTATTGGGAATGTTGTTTAGAATGCTGATGTGCGTAGTGTATTGGTCGTGAGTGTTTAACACGAGTTCATACAATACATAAACAAAGCAGCATGACCCAAGAATTCATCACAGTACTGGTGATGGACCTAGATCTTAAGGGTCTACCAAATTAAATTTCATTACATCATTGGTTGTGAAACAATGTCTGACAAAGCCTATGCAAATCATTACACCTTTGGTAATGGATCCAGTTCTATCTGGCCAATCAAAATGCTTGTAGTTTCCTACGCTTCCGTTACTAGAGGTTCACATTGTTCATCGGAAAGGTTTTCATGGAAACCTTCAGCAACCACATCCAGTTTAATTTTTGGAATATGGGATTTGGCGATAGCCAATACTTGTGTGCCCGCCAGTCCTGCAATATGCCGAGCATGCTCTTACACTCGGCTTGGAGCTTCTTGTAGGCGAGTGAGGAGATCTCGACACCAGGGTGGCCTTTCTTCCGGCATAATGTATTGGGCAACCACCTCTGCGTCTTTTTGTAGGGCTGCAAGAGACCACCAAAGATTTTCATCACCTTCAATAAATTTCTTTTGTAAAAGGTCATAAGCTCTTCTTGACCCTACAGGAACACAATTATCCCAAGGTCCCCTACATGTATGAACTTGGCAGCGCAGGTAATATAGGACTAAAAACTTACCTCTCAGACATTTTTTGGTGTCAGCCTTTTCCGCTTCAAGAGTGGCTGCCTTTGCCTTGTACTCTTCTTTGAGCTTCTCCACCTCTTTGAAGGTTCTTCTGAAATTATTCAACTCATCTACGGCTTTCTTGAATATTTTTTCAGCTTCAGCCAGCCCAGTCTCTAGCTGATCCTTTCTTTTGTTTTGAATCTTAATTTCTTCTTCAGCATCTGTTAGACAAATAGCGTGTGTTGGTAACTAAATTATCAAAATATAAGGGCATGTAAAGTTGTACCTTCAGCCTTTTTTTTTTCCAATGAGCCCGAGATTCTTCCATATTTTTGAAGCCATCCTTTAGTTTCTCAAAATTGCTTTTGATTTCCTCTGAAGTTCGAAGTTGTTTCTTCAGTTCTTCATTTTGCCTTTTTAAGTCTTCGACGGTATTCGAGGATGACTCTAAAGTTTTTATGCGATATTTTAACTCGGCCATAAGAATGGCTGAGTTAGCTTCTTGTTTGCATTTGGAGGCCAGCTCCTGTGATAAGCCTACAGAAAGAAAGAATTGACATTTTGATGAACCTATGGGACATGTCGATTCTGTAGAATTGTTTATCAAGAATATACCTATTATTTTGAACCGAAGTTCAGCCACCTGGGATGCACGTGATTGCAATTCAAGGGATAGACTGCCAACTTCAAGCCTTTCTTTAGCAAGCTGATCTTCATTTTCCATGGCCTTAGCGCACTTTGGTTGCACACTTTGCAATAGTTTGCTCTTTTTGCTCATGTGTGACTTCAATCGCTGAGGACATAGCACAAGGATCAACGAGTGTTATTCATGACAAACAGGGAAGTACAATGGTGTTAGTGTAAACTCTGACCTGAAAGGAGTGGTAAGCTTGTTCAGTAAGATTTTAGAACTTCTTCAACTCTTCCTGCTCACCAGATTCGTCCAGGCCCGCAACGACGAATTTGCCGACATGGTATACGGTTCTTGTATGACCACCCTCTTCTGGGACTTTTTCCCTCACCACTCGGTGAATTGGTGTCGGAACCACATTGTCTTCTGGGCCAATGGGATACTAATACATCGGTTCTGGCTGTTTTTTGAATACCAGAGTTGGTTCTTCTTCGATAATTGGTGGTATTTCAGCAATATTTAGGTCTGGCACAGAGCGACTCTTTGGCTTGCTGGGTTCTTTTGTTGGCAGAACCGATGAAGGGTCATTGTGGGCATCACTCGACCTTTCTGCCGAGTGATTGGGAGCATCACCTTTGGACATCCTATTTTCGGCTTGTGATGGTGTTCCCTTAGGAACACTGTTTTGAGGCGTGGCACTGCCCGATGCTGTGGTGCTAGATGATCTATAGATCATATAGACGTATTAGCAGAATTATGTGCTGTTATATGGCAAGACACAATGCAGACAATTATTGAACTTACCTTGATCTACGTTTAAACTTCAATCTTGACAGTTTCAGCGGAGGACTAGATGGCCTCACATCCTTCACAGCATCAGGGATGTCTTCAGTTGAGGCATGCCTCGTCTTCTTCTCACTCGGGCGCTCTTGCTCTTTTGAAGACTTGGCTTTTGCATCACTGTTAGATCCTTGTTGAGTGGTTGATGACTCGGCTATGTAAGGATTGGTAGCTGACCACAAATCTGAATACTTCAGTTTCACTCCTCTAGAACCTAACAATCATTGCAACCTAAACAATTCTAGTAGCCCAAGACCCTATGTATGCTAGTGTTCAAGATGCAACGCAAAGCAAAGCACGAAAGCTAAACACACTAGCCTATGCAAGCCAAAAGCCACCCTACTAACTAGAGCACACAATTGCGAAATAGTAAAGAGGGGGTCAAGGAATGCTCATATTTTTTTCCCGAGGTCTTGGAAGGATGGCGCCTTCCCCTACTCCTCGTTGGACCACTTCCACCGGAGTCCCGGTCCCTCCCGCCACAAAGTGGAGTTCTCACACAGAAGCCCGCAATCACTCCCGGAGTGAAGACACGGTGTGCGTCACTACTGCCACCAAGGCACAAGCTCGCCTCCCTCGGGAAATTACCGGACTCCTCGAGTCGACACGATGCTCATGAGCGATGCCCCTTTTACCGGCAGGCTCAAACTGTGTACAAACGTGTGACGACCTTCACAACCGATCATGTTAGGCTCAATCACCAACACCTAACCGGTCTAGGTCACACCATAGACCAAGAGTAACAACCAAGATCACACCCTCATGGACACCCTAGCTTTAGATGTGCAAGATCGCTCCTTGTTACTCTCACTAGCACTCACAAGATATCCAATATCCTCTCCTAGTGCTCTCCTCTTTTCCTCTTGGACCTTATCAAATGCTTTCAGGTATTCCACTAGCCAAGAGAGGTCTCCAAGATCCTAGCAATGAAGTTATATACTTCCAACCTCAAACTAGCCGTTGCTCCACGAAATCAGCTTTCTGGGCCTACTGACCGTACAGTCCGGTCACTGTCTGACCGGACCGTCTGGTCACTCCAACTCGAGCTCCAACGGCTTTGACCCCTGTGCTAACTCCTGCTGACCAGATCGTATGGTCAGTTGACCGGACCGTCTGGTCCATTTCTCTCTCTAGTCCAGAAACATTTCGATGCTAGCTTCCGTGCTGCCCAAGTCCCATCTCCACTGACCGGACCGTCCAGTCAGTAGACCGTACTATCCGGCCACTAGAGCTTTCCAGACTTGGCAGTTTCCTCGCTGCCTGCTGTAGTCTCTGGACAAAACCACTTATGATCGTACAGTCCGGTCACCTCTGACCACTCTGTCCGGTCACTTCATCCAGAAGCTAAAACTTGTCATCCTCGCTTGACTTCGTTTCCCGGCTTCTCCGAACAGCTCCTTGGCTTCTCCACTATCATCTAGTGCTTGTGATTTCACCGAGCAACCTTGCACATCACCGACTAGACATGACCTATGAGAATGACCTAGACTCCCTTGATAGTCCGGTTTTTCCCATGGACTCAAAGCCCTAACAACTAGACAGGTGTTCCCAACACTTGTTACATAGGTTGTCCTCTACTTGGATCCATCTTCATCAACCCTTGGACTCCATCAAGCTCATCAATCCTCCATGCTTGTGGTCATTGTCATCAATCGCCAAGGCAACCATCATCCATACAATTTGTAGTAGAGATTAATGAAGGTTCCTAGATAGACAACACTCCTGTAGATATTAGCCCACAATTTCATAGTTGTCATCTATCACCAAAACATCCGTACCTCGAGGATTCCATCATCAATGGTCATGAAGCTTACAATCTCCCCCTTTTTGGTGATTGATGACAACCACTACTTAACATAATCTTAACAGGAAAAACAACAGGGCTAAAAGAGCTACACTATGATCGAGAGGAACCACAAAAGCATAAAGAGAGAAACACACAAGGTCCTACTCAATCAATCATCTAGAGCTTAAAGGAAAAGAGAGAAAAGCACACTCTAGAAGATAATGCATGCATGTCATGGCAATATATTAAAGGAAAGCATAAAGACATGCAATGAAGACATGAATGATGAAATGCAACAGGTTAGCATGGCAATGCATAGGAATTAAAAGCAAGCTAGTCATCATCATCATGGCATCATACACAGAAAAACAAGATAAATAAAGAAGGACAAGCACTGCGTATGAAAATAAACCAAGTGAGATCAAAATGAGTCAAACACAATCGAATGAAAACCATGACTCATCAAAATCCACGAACATATCGATAAATCCATCAAAATAAGATCCAAATGTATCTAACTTCCAAAACCAATGTACACATATGCTCCCCCTAGATACATGCTACTCTCGATCACACAGGATCACACTCCCACTCCCCCTAGACCTAGGACTACTTCTCCCCTTTTGGCATCAAGCACCAAAAAGCGGGAAAAGAGAACATCTAAGTGTTGATGGTCGAAGGAGGTGGTGCAACAATGTCCTCTGAGGGCTCTACTCTCGATCCTGCTATGCTCCCTGAGACTGTGCCGCCTAAGCATCCATCTGCTCGAAGAAGTCAAGGTCTATAGGCGACTCAGACCCTCTGTCCTATCCTGCTGGAGTGACTATGACGGCCTCCTGAGCTAAAGTCTGGATAGGAATGAGATCCGCCATGTCCTGCTGTGAGAAACCTCCATGGACTAGATCATCTGCTACCTGAGGTGTAAGCGTGCTGACTATAGCAGTAGATAGAGGAGCTGTAGCTGGCTCTGAAGCTGTCTAGGAGTCTGCACGGGTGGTGTGCACTATCTCTAAGAACAGACTCCTGACTGGTAGGTGCTGGGAGGTGGAGGGTCCTGCCATTTGCGAGGTCAACGAGTGTGAAGTAGAAACAAATAGCGCAGACAGAGAAAAGGCTGACATAGGAGAGAACTAAGTCACTGGCGAGAAGGTCTGTGGTACTCTCCCTGTCGGTAACACCCCTCAGTATGACAACTCGCTGGACTGAGCTGTCATCAAAGCAGTGAAGGGTCCTTGGTACGTCGACAGTGGCTGAAACTGTGGAAGTGAAGACTGCCCCTGCTGTTAACTGGCCTGCCTCTGAGACATCTCTGCCATCTGTGTCATCAAGGTGGTAACAAGTGCCATCTGCTGCCCCTATAACTCCGCCTGACCCCTGATGACCTCCATCATCTGTCGTTTGTCCTCAGCCACACTCTGGATGAACTCACCCAGACGTCTTGCAAGCGCTGTCACAGTGACAATGTCCTCTGGCTGAGTACCCGTCGGTTGGGGAGGTGCTCCTATACTGGCTGACTCAGGAACCACGGTCTCTGGCTGAGCTGCTTGCTCGTGAGGGACTGGCGGTGACTCCTGCTCCTCCTCCCCTCTCTGCTGGCTGGAGGCTGATTGCGACCCCCTAGGGACTCGAGGTGTGTAGCTGGTGGTCGCCTCAGGGAATGCCTCATACTCCTCCTCTGTCACTAGGTCCATCCTCCTCAAGAGATAGCAAATGTATGGAGCATAGACCAAGTGACGTCCTCCAATCCTCTCAGAGATAACCTCCTCCATCTCCCCTATTAGAAGATCTACCAAGTCGAACTGCTGCCTCATCAAGATAGCTGCTACAGCCCACTAGTATAGTAAGGTGAACTCGTCTCTGTAACCAGACCTGGGGATGATAGTCCTGGTGACTATCACTCTCACTACCTTGGCCTCTGCGGTGAGTCTTGCAGGGCCCCTCTCGAAACCTGGTGTGTGTGGTGGTGGGAAGGCGATCAACACCATGTCGTCTGTAGGTAGCCTCCCTCCTTGTGGTCTACGAGGTGGCTCTAGTGAGGGGTAAGCACTCCTGTAGAGCTGGAGGTCTGAAGCAAGGAATCCTAGGTTGGCTATCAGATCCTCTCTAGTGACACGCTGTGGCTGCCCTCCGAACAAGAACCAAGACTCTGAGCGGTCTCTGGCTATCCACAGCATAGCGTAGAACTCAAGGACTATGTCCTCTCTGTACCTGAATGGAGTAGTAACTAGCTCTGCTAGCCTTGGCAAGCACGTGAAGTACTGCTCCATCCCAGTGCCGGTGGCTCTCCTCATAGCCTCGTAGGTCATGTACTGCTGCGACACAAATACCTTCTCCTTGCCCTTCAGGGCGAGATAACACCTCAAGCCCTCTCCAATCCTATTCTGGAGGCCCGTCCAGTACCTCTCTCCTGCAGCGGGGTCTGTGGAAACTAGGACCCACTTCTTGAAGGGAACCAAACGTAGTGCCTTAAGGTCCTTTGCAAGGACCGTAAGGATGTCTGGCTCTCCGGCTGCCTGTACCAGTCTTTGTATCTTCCTCGTGCACACTGCATAGGTTCACCTTGGGTCTCCTGCCCGATGAGCTGTCCTCTGGGGAACGGTCTGCTCAGTCTGCTGCTCGGTCTTCTCAGACTCCTCAGACTCCTCAGACCCTGACTTTGAGGTCTCCTCCTCTGAGCTCTCCTCCTTTGACTGCTCCTGCTGCTGCCTCGAGGAACTCTGCTCCACAGTTCTCGACGACCTCCCCTGACGAGAAGTCGGAGTACGCTGTGGCCATGGCGGTGGTACAACTCCTACAGCCAGAGGAGCAGTCCTCTGCCTGGTGCTCCTTCTGAGACCCTGTGTCTCTGCTGGCTGCCCGATGATCAAACGGGAGCCAGGTGTCCTGCGAGACTGCTCAATGGCATCCAGGTGCCGAGCGACTCTCCTAGCTCTCTCTGACTCTGAGTCCAGCCTCTGTCTCTTCTTGGTCTTGGGCTTCTCAGGCATCTTTCCCTTGCCCTTATCCTGAACTGATCCTGCCATCTCTACTGACTGCTATCACTGCACTCATGTAAGTATAGACAACATAAGCATAGAATCCTAGATAAATCTACAAGCAAAGCACCGCTAGGAAAGAATGCGCAATAGAAATCCTAGCACTGAATGAAGGACATGATCACTAGGCAAATATGCAAAATAACAACAGTGATCATCGACTATATGTGGCTGGTGGAGATCATCTAGTGTATAGTCAAATAATAGCAATTAATCTAACTGCAGACTAGATAGGAGGCAAACCCTAGATATGCAATTAATAGATAGGTATTAATTAATCACAATCTAGATTGAGCCAATTAATTAACTAATGCAACTAAAGATAGGAATATTATCTAATTGCATCAATTAACTAAATTGCTCGAAATTAGGGCATCAATCAATGAATGGAAGACAAGTATAATACCGTGAGGAAGTATCGAAGCAGGAGATGAGAAAGTCATGCAACCGATCACCGAGGAACGCTGATGTATAGAAAGGGAGGCAACTTTTGCCCAAACTGATGAACTTCGGAGAGACGGGCACTGGGTGCGCGCGCAAGCAGAGAGAGGGGTGGGCGGCTCTGTGACGGTGACGGCGTGTGCGCACGTGAGGAGGGCGAGGCGGTGGTGGAGAAGGCCGGCGGCGATGGGGTGCGGCAGCGGCAGCGCTGATGTTGGCGGTAGCGGCTCTGGTGATTCTGGTGCGGTGCGTGCGGCGGCTACATGACGGTGCAGGCGAGCAGAGCAGGGAGGTGTGCGGCGGCGTGGCGCGGGCTGGCTGCTCGTCGGCGGCGGCGGGGAAGAGGGAGAGCTCGGTGACGGAGGAAGCAGGGCGACGACGAGAACACGAACTTGTCTTGGTCAAGAAGAATGAGGAACCGACCAAAATCGGTTAGACTATTTTGACCTAGGTGAAAACTTTCACGGATGGCCAAGATCAACCAATGAACAGATCAACGGTCACAGATCGGGATCGCATCGCGCGATCAAGTATAGTGACCGGACTGTATGGTCTCTAGACCGGGCTATTCGGTCAGCTTCGGGTCTGCTGGCCTTTGAGTAGACCGAACGGTATGGTCTCTAGGACCGTTGTGTCTGGTCTCTACAACTAGACTCCCCATAGGCACTGTGCACAGAGCCACTGGCAGGACTGTAAGGTCCAGTGATCGGACTATATGGTCACTATGAAATTCTACTGAATCAAGGAATTTCTCCATTTTCCAAGTGCCCTCGCTAAACACTCAAATAAACACTACACTTGGAATATAGAGGGAACTCTCAAGCACTCATTTTCAAATAGCGGCACTCTATGGCCTTATAATTTTCGCAAATGCCAAATGAAGAATCAAGCAATAAAGAACCAAGGCAATTAAGAACCAAATGGGTATGTATGAGCCTTAGTCCATGAACCGGGCGAGTAGATTTAACCTCGGAGTTCATAAGAGCTTGCTTAATGGGCATGAAGCACAATCCTTTCATTTGGTCACACTTATGGAGATAGAATCTCATATTTATCATAAGGCACAAATTTCTCCAAGTGAGACAAGCCTCCTTTGTGTTGCCTATATGATGCATGCAACAAGCATTTTACAAATGCAATGAAAGTAAACATCCCATGTGAAAACAAGCAATATTAAAAACAAGACACAAAGGAAACCTAACAATGTCAAGTTTGAACCCCTCTCAAGCTTACTCACTATAAGCCATACCCTTGCCTTGAGAGAACCCAAACCACCATCTCAAGCACTCCCCCTTGCTTATAGTTATCTTGAGTGGGTTAGACATTGACTAATTTTTATGTGTTTTTCTTTTAGTTATTTACATATGCATGGATGAAAAGCATACTAGTCACAAAAGAGTCCTAATTACCATGCAATGCAAGAGAAAGAAAAACACACTACAACTACCAAGAACTGACACGGTTACCTCCCTCATGAGTAGATAGGTCGTTGAGGTCCATGTCACTTGTGGTGGACTTCAAATGATCTTCATGAAAGTTCTCGGTCCACCACCAGCACCATCTAGGTCTTGTTCTTGGGCACCCACTTGTACGCGGTTGACCTCTCAAGATCAACTATGCACTTAGGCACCCATATGCTCTTGATATTTCTCTTCTTGTTTGGTGGTCCCAAAGCCTTAGCTTTCACCTTGCCATCCTTGTTCCTAAAAAGCTTGAAATGGATGTTCTCATGGAACAAGTTAGCGTTAGGTAAAGCAATGGAATTCCTCACCAAAGGACAATCCTTGATGGTGTGGCCATCCTTGCAACACCTCGCGCAATAGTAGTCGTTGGTGAGTAGGGGTTTGACCCATTTGGGAATGGAGTCACTCGTCCCGATGATGTCAATGGCGGCGGGATATGAGCCAAGTCCCCGGTGGGAGACATTGTTCATAAGATTTCTTCCAAGAATCTCCTTGTGAATAGCTCTACCAAGTGTGAGCCTCTCAAAGCCATCCATAACCATCTTCCTCTCTTCCTTGAGCTTGTGATATTCCTTCAAAACAAATGGCTCAAGAGAAGAAACCTCAACTGAGGTGGTTAGTTCATCACACATAGTAGAAGCATCGCTTATTGATGAACAAGAGGAGGGAGAGGCAAGGTTCTCAACATTGATGGCCTCGTTAGTAATCTCAAGGGCCTTGTACTTCTCATGAAGTTCTACATGATCACCCTTGAGTTTATCATAACTCTTGTTTACGTCCTCATGAGATGTGACAAGGTCCTTGAGCTCACTCTCAAGGTCAACAACTCGGTCCTTAGCCAACTTACACTCTTTTCTTACCACATCCAATATTTTGGATTTCTTGACGGTGATGTCACGAGCTTGCTCAAGCATACTCCACAACTCGACACAAGTGTGCTCCTTGTCATCGCTGTCGTTGCTGCTCTCAGACTCACTCTCCCCAAGTTGGCTCGAGGCCATGAGGCACATGGGAGGTGGAAGAAGAGCTCGTAGTGATGTGGTCTTGATCATGGCTAGGCCGGCCACTTCTTCATCACTTGAGGAAGAGGACTCATCACACCATCGAATATGGGAACACTCCCCACCTTTCCCGGCATCCTTACTCAAGGCGGTGAAGCCTCAAAGTTGAGCACTTCGCTTTGATACCAATTGTAAGGACCGAAGGCCTACCGAGAGGGAGGGGGGTGAATTGGTAGCCGACCACAAATCAGAATACTTCAGTTGCACTCCTCTAGAACCTAACAATCATTGCAACCTTAACAATTCTAGTAGGCCAAGATCCTATGCATGCTAGTGTTCATGATGCAAAGCAAAGCAAAGCGCGGAAGCTAAACACACTAGCCTATGCAAGCCACAAGCCACCCTACTAACTAGAGCATACAATTGCGGAATAGTAAAGATGGGATCAAGGAATGCTCATGATTTTTTCCCGAGGTCTCGAAAGGATGGCGCCTTCCCCTACTCCTCGTTGGACCACTCCCGTCGGAGTCCCGGTCCCTCTTGTCACAAAGTGGAGTTCTCTGACACGAGCCCGTAATCATTCCCGGAGTGAAGACATGGTGTGCATCACCGCTACCACCAAGGCACAAGCTCACCTCCCTCGAGAACTTATCGGACTCCCCGAGTCGACACGGGCACTCACTAGCGATGCCCTTTCACCGGCGGGCTCAAACCATGTACAAACTTGTGACGGCCTTCACAACCGATCATGATAGGTGTCGAGACTTGATCTCGGCAATATGTTTATGGGGCTATATCGGGATTAAGAACTATGATGGTAACACAAGACATCGAGTTATACAGGTTCGGGCCCTCTCAATGAGAGTAAAAATCCTACGTTTGTGTTCTGTGGCTTGTATTGCTTATAATGAGATGAGATCCTATGTCCCCGATGGGGGTACCCTGCCGCCTTATATATCCGGTCAGCAGGGGGTACATGAAGAGTCCTACTCGTAGTTTATAAGGATTTACATAGAAAGTCTATCTCTAATTGCTTTGTGCTCCAAACCGACTCGGCCGGTTTCCTTGTTTGAGCGCTACCCGATCGGTTGCCAACTTATCCCTAGCTAGGGATATCCGGAAGGTAAGTATTCCACAACAGCCCTCGAGTGCTTCTTGATTTTGAGCTTTGACTTTCCGAGTGCTCCTCAATATTGATCATAAATTAGGAAGCCCTCTTTATTGAAGTCCCTGATAGATCTGGTGCGTCGACTAGGTGCATCTGATCAGGTGTAGCCCCCAACTTTTGTATAATTTGGAGACTATCAAACAATGCAAGAGTCTAATTTTATTAGCTCTTAACATTTTGTTATATATATTTTGCTCAAACCATCAAGCTTGAGTATAATAAACCCCTGGTCATTAAACCTAGAGGCTAACTTGCAAGATCCTAATCTTGCCGACCGATCATTAGAAAGGCCGAGTGATATACACTATTTTCCGAGTGACTTGTTGGTCTGAATTTCATGACATCGATCATGTTCAGTCCTTGTAAAGGAGTATGACATCAATCATACAATAGTACTAAGATAAATGACATCAATCATAACATAGCTTTTCCCTAATGAATTGTCACCCGATTTATTCATAAGACCAATTTTGGTGATTTAATTATTGACATCAATCAATAACATCATCTTTGAACTTATACCCGCACGACCATCAAGTCCTCTGCTATATGACCATCAAATCACATAGATACGACAAGTATTTTTAAGTGGTTTGGCCATTGCTTCTCATCAAAGAAGCCCCCGAGATTATTTCTCAAGGTTTAATAACTTTAAGCCTTTTTAAAGACTAAAGCCTTTGATTAACTTTTGTTTAATCGGAAAAATCCTGTCACTGTATAGCCCATACCAGCCCATGGGGCCCAAATGACTTAGGTCAAAAGGCAAGGGTATAAATAGGGCACGAACATTTGACTCTTAGTCCACGCCGTCACTTTGCGCACAACTCTTCGTCTTCCTCTTGCCTCCCCTGTTTTCGCGACATCTCCGCTTCCAGAGCTAGGGTTAGCACATTTCTCTCCGCCACCATAGATCTCGCCAACATCCAGCCTCCGAGCATCGACTTAGGCTAAGCTCTCGATCCACCGTGTCGATTCCTCCTGCTGCCATGGGTCGCAAAACCTCCCAGAAGGCCGACACCATCGCTGAGTCCTCCTCATCGGAGCTGGACATCCTAGAGCAGCTCTGAGGGTTTTCCAAGAGCAGTGTCACCATTTCAGATCTGAACAAGATGGTGGAGGACGACATCCTTCTCGAGCAGGCTCGGATCGACTGGAAGGTACCCAAGGAAACTCGTCCTCTTCCCGTTCATAAACAGATCATCATGTTTTGCTCTTTTTTCGAGCATGGTCTTGGAGTTCCCTGCTATAACTTCCTGCGTGGGCTCCGTTTCTTTTATGAGATTGAGATTGTTAATCTCAATCCTAATTCAATCCTTCACATCGCCATCTTCGTGCACATGTGCGAAGCTTTCCTTGGCATCCTCCCCCGCTTCAGTTTATTTCGTCACCTCTTCGTCCTCCGACCTCTGCCCACCAAGGATAACCAAGTCGCAATAGGTGGCGTTGGCTTCCAATTGCGCAAAAAGCAGGTCTACCTCCATGTGCCCCTGAAGACCAAGAACAAGAACTGGAAGGACGAGTGGTTCTATTGTGACAACCCTCCCCCCGCTCTTGCTGATTTCTCGGGTGCAAAAGCGACGCCAAAAGCACATTGGAGCGAAAAGCCGGATTCATCCGACCCCCAAGTGGTGGCCTTGCTGAGGAAGATTGCTGACCTGAAGAAGGATGGCGTCAACGATATTACTGTAGCGGAAAGCTTCATAGTATGCCGAGTGCCGCCTCTAAAGGCACAGAGTCATCCCGCCTGGGCATTCATTACCGAAGACGAGACCAGAAAGGTGCCTGATCCTCCCAATGGTAACCTTCATCGGACACGATTGTCCAAGATGTTCGAAGGAGAAATCCTTCAAGATCACTTATTAATCACAAAGGCATACAATGCGGGCACTCAGCGGCCCCGGGTAAGACGAGCGTTATCGACTTAATAATGCCGGTATGATTGCAGACCTAATCAATAATCACCCTACAATTGTGCACTCTAACGCTTCTAACTTTTGTCATCAGCTCTTGACAAGAATGTGACCGACTTGGAGGCGCAGACATCCAACCAGCAGAGATTTTTAGATGCTCTGACTGCCGAGAAGGATGCTCTCTCCAAGTCACTCGGCGAGAAGGATGCTGAGCTGGCTTCATTGAAGAAGAAGCTGCTGGAGACCGAGGGGAAGGTTGAAGAGGCTAAGAAAGTCTCCAAATCTTTCAATGTAAACTTGCCAGTAAGCCATTTTTCTTCAACCTTGCATTATCTTGTTGATTCTTCAACATTTAACACTTCTTATGGCTTTTCAGCCATATCATATTCTGCTCGAAGAGCATTGGATTATATCCATGCTAACCAAGTGGACAAGACCGGGAGCTCCCTAGAATATCTATTAGAGCACGCACCAGAAGCGATCGCCAACAATACCAGAAGGGTGGCGATCGAAGCTGGAAGCCAAGTTCTGGTAATATGCCAATCTTGGTCTCCCTCGTTGCCCCTGGAAAAGATCAAGGAGGGCTTCAACCCCGACCTAACGGTTGATCGGTGCCAGCTTTTGATGGACTCCATGATGCACACGTCCCGAGCCTTGGTCGAAAATGTTGAAGTCGACCCTATTCCACCGACTCCTCCGAGCTCTCCAGAATTAGAGCAGCAATCTGAAGCTCCTTCTCCTTCAAAAGAGTTTTAGAACCTGTAATATTTAGTAAACATTAGTAGTATCTATAAATAGAAAAACAATTATGTCTCTATGTAAATATAAATAATATTTCCTTATGCTTGCTTAGTTACTAAATGAGTCGGAAAAAGATGACTAAAAAGTCAAAAAGCAATCTCCTGTTACTTAGGACAAAATAGTCAGCACTGAGCTGCGTTAGCCGCGCTATAGTACTTAGACCTTTTGACTCTAAGTCTTTAGAGATAAAACAGAAGCTGCATCGGTCTGCCTTAACACCATAAGTTGTAATTTATAACCACGTTACAATGCAGAGTCAACAAATCGACACATGACCTCGCGCTCTTTGGCTCTGGGTTTAGTGTAGTGGCAGTCTGTTGTGCGATTTAAATTGTATAACTCTGATGTTCCAGCGTTAGACCAAAAAATCATAAGACTGTATCCAATTATAAAAAATCGGACAGAAGATTGCAAAACCAAAATTTATCAAGGTTAAGGAGTAGTGGGACATTATTACTAGCCTCCTGGCTCGATTGTTTAATATTATAAATTAAAGAGTCGAGGCAAATAAGAATGAAAGTCATCAAAACATCTTTCATCAAAAAGACTGAAGGTTCATTCAATAATAATGTATTAAAATACAAAAAGAGATTAAGTATAGAAGCGACATAGCTGATTAATGTTTCATGAATTTGGTACGTCGTCACCATCTTCATACATCAGTCAATAAGCCCCCGGCCGAGTGACTTCCTTGACCACATAAGGTCCTTCCCATTTAGGGGATAACTTGTGCCGATTCGTGGTTGATTGCACTCGGCGCAGCACTAGAGCTCCAACATTAAACTGGCGACTACGGACATTGTTGTCATAGTAACGTCGCAAGCCTTGTTGGTACACTACCGACTGAAACAGAGCGCGATCACGCAACTCTTCTGCTGCAATTAACTCAATCACTCGGTAATCTTCAGAAAGCTTCTCATCATATCCCTGGACTCGCGCTGATACGAGGTTCACCTCGATCGGCAACATAGCCTCAAAGCCGTAGACCAATGAGAAAGGTGATTGGCCAGTAACCCGACTGATATTTGTATGCAGCCCCCAGAGTATTGAAGGCAGCTCTTGAACCCACCGACCGGCATACGGCTTGAGTCTGTCAAATATCAGGGGCTTCAACCCGTGAAGAATCATACCATTGGCCCATTCAACCTGCCCATTGCTTTGAGGATGAGCCACCGAAGCAAAGTAGATTTTTATTCCCATCTCATCGGCAAAGTCTCAGAACTGCTCAGATGTGAACTGAGTACCATTGTCGGTGATGATATGATGAGGAACTCCAAACCGAGTGAAAATATTCTTGACAAACTCAATCGCCTTCTTGTAAGTGATCTTGCTGACCAGCTTCGCTTCAATCCACTTGGTGAATTTGTCAATAGCAACAAACAAAAAAGTGAACCCGCCTGGCACCTTCTTGAAAGGACCAACAATGTCAAGCCCCCAAACTGTGAAAGGCCATGTCATAGGTATCATCTGAAGTTGCTGCGGAGGCACATGTGTTTGTTGAGCAAAAAATTGACAACCTTCACATCTTTGAATGACTTGGTGTGCATCTTCAACCACCATAGGTGATGAGGACATCACCCTTATAGATACACCCAGCACTCCGCCAACCAAAATGCAAGTTCATGTGCGACAACTGAATTTATGGGTGAGCTTGTTCCTAATGATTTCTTTATGTGATTTTGAGAACATATGGCTATCTAATGAATTAATTATTGTTAGGAACTATGGAGATGATTATGAGATAGCTACGGAGGTGATTGGAGGCGTGATGGGCCAGTAAGGACATGCAAGCCATGGTGGAGGCCCAATCAAAACCGACTTCAAGTCTGTTTTGGGGCCCAGGACCAGTCTGCACTAAAATGGATGCCCAGGACACATACGGACTCGGATTTGGACGTTCTATATATGCCTGAAAATATACCAAAAATCTCTTTCCAACCCAACTGGTCCCATGTCAAAATCCATCCCGAGTCGTCGGCAATAATCGAAACAAATCGACTTCCAGAATCTGTCCTGGTGCTGCGACACCGTAATCGGTCTTTGGGCCATGTATCGAGTTGAGCCCAGTTAGGGCTGCGTCCAGGGGGTCTTGCACGATCCTAGGGTCCTCATATACAGCCGCCGCCTCTTTATTAGGGTTTGGATTTTGCTTAGATCAATTCTGTTCATAAACAGTGTCGCCGTTCATCGGTTTGTGAGACCCCAACTTCGAGAGTTTAATCATACATCTGCAATTGTGTTGCATTCATTGTTGTTCTTGCTTATGTTCTTGATTCGCAGGCAGGGATTAGCCTTCTCGGCGAGGTTAATCATCTTTTGATGGTTGATAACCAGAGGAGACGTCGTGCTATGATTGCGGGGTTTAGAACGTGCTGTTTTGAAGCCGGATCGATTTGTGTGTCGCCTCCGACCAAATCAACTTACCAAGAACTTTTCGGAAGATCGGGAACCCTTGTCCACATCATGTGGTAATCAGAGCTTCAGGTATACCGTTAGGTTCGCCTTTATCCTCGTTTATTTGTTCTATCCTATAGTCCAGAAAATTGCCCCACAAAAATATCGGTTCGTCGTGTTTCCGCTGTCCTATACCCCATTGTGACAAGCAAATTTTTATTTCAGATTGCTTCTCTGAATTTTAGTCCCTATAAAGTCATTGTGTTGCTGGTCTAGTGCTTGTTTATTGGTCTTGTTTGAGTCGTGCATATCCTTGTCATAGACAAACAAGGGAAAAAATTAGTGTTTCACATGTTGAGATAATAGTATTGCTGGAATTGTGTGCACTAAATATTTCTTTAACTTCTAGCATTCTACTTTCATGTGCAAAAGAAAATTAGAGTACTCTGCTACTGTCTCATTGTGATCAAAAGCCAACCAATTAGTGCTTGATCTTGTTATAGAAGTTTATTTTAGTTGTGCTATTACAAGAATTCTTTTGCTGCACTTGTAGTAAGAAAAAAAAATATTCTAGGGTTCCATTGGTTGTAAAACTTGTAATACCTTGCTGCAGTTCTGATTTTTAAGAAAAGAAAAGAAAAAGGCAAAAGTGCACAAGAGAAAAAGCCGCACAAAAAAAAAGAAGTAGAAAAAAAAGATACAAATTCAGAATTGCTTGCATCCTTTGTGTCCTTTGTTTAGTCATTTGCTTGCTTGCTTGAACTAGGTCCGAGACAAGTTTAGGCCGGTGACATAGACTAGCTTGGGACTATTATTCAGTTTTGCAACTTCTGAATTGAAATGTTGCTAATCCTTGCTACCTAATATTGCCTATCTAAGCTCCATATATTTCCTTCTGAACAGGCACAAATTTTTTTGACTGTCGCAATCATCAGTTCACACTCTCCAAGGTATCCTTTGCTTGTTGTAATTAAGAACTTTGTAAGAGCTTGGTAAGATGCTTCCCTTTGCTTGTTGAGAGTTTCCACTATGATCACATAGTAGTGATAGGAAAATATACTTCCTTATGTTTTCTTGTTTGCTACTGATGACAGGTTACACCACTCATGGTGATTCAACGTCATCTAATGAGAACAATATGAGTGATGTAGTACAACGAATGCTCAGTCCTCAAATGGAGAAGGTAGAGAAAAATCAATTGGACTATTTATTCCAGACTCACTTTGTTGTCAAGGATCGACGTTGTCGTGTTATCATTGATGGAGAGAGTAGCCACAACATCGCAAGTTTAGAATTAATTGAGAAGCTTGGATTGACAACACAGCCACACCCATGTCCATACTACATCCAATGGGTAAATTCTTTTGGTAAGATAAAGGTAGATAAAATTGCACGCGTTGAATTTTTTATTGGTTCTTATAAGGATAGTGCAGAATTTGATATAGTACCTATGCAAGCATGTCATTTGTTATTGAATAAACCTTGGATTAATACAAATAATACTTCGCACAATACCATTATAAATAGCTACTCATTTAAATACAATGGTAGAAGAGTTACTCTTAAACCTATGACCGCTGCTGAAATTTTAGAAGAGGATCAACAAAAGCTTGAAAGGAGAAAGAATGAACCGTTTAGGAAAGAATGGACCATTTCAAATGTTGCAACACTTATATCAAAATCTGAATTAGATGATGAACATATTTCCTTGCCTCTTCTTACAACTAATACATTTCAGGTTCTACACAAAGAAGAGGATAGTGAAAAAGATGAAGAACATGTTGTTGCTTCAGGTAAGAGCTTTCTTGATCTGATGAATTGTTCCAACAATCTTGCTGTATTAGAACCTTGTCTTGATTTGCCTTTGCCACAAGTTGATTTATCTACTGATCCGTGTGATAAAGAGGAGTTGTGTGCCACTGCTTCACATATATCTTTGCCACAACAAATGAATAAGCTTGATGTTTTCGTTTATGATTCACTTACTAGTGCTGAAATGAGATATTTGATTTTAATTACATATAAAAAGGATGAGCAGAAATTATTGTCTTCTCTAAATATTTTGGGTTATATTGAATTTGATGTTCTTTGTGATCAAAATACCATAGAGAAGCAAATGTTTTCTCAAACTGAGTTGACTTTATTGATAAGAAATATTTTTTATGCTATTGGCAACTACGATCATAGAGGTGTATTTATGGTACATAGAGTTTATGTTTGTTCAAATTTGAAACATCCTCTTGGTTTTCAACTAAATGACCAACTAGAAAACTTTAATATCAACTACCATGTCATGTCATCTTTTTCTAGTATTTCTAAGATCACACATTGTCTACCTTGTGATAAGAGTGAGAATGATGCTCATATTGCTGACCAAGTTTTCAAAGAGATTATTAGTTTGCATGGAATGCCTTCTACTGTAGATTCTCATTGTGATGACAAATTTCATAATGCATATAAATATGAGTTGCATCCTAAGTTTGGGAATAGTTCTACAATTAATATTTCAGATTTGAGACCATACATGGGAGAAAGAGATGAGCTCGAGTCGAGGACGACTCTAATTCAAAAGGGGGAGAATGATGAGGACGTCACCCTTATGGATACACCCAGCACTCCGCCAACCAAAATGCAAGTTCATGCGCAACAACTGAATTTACGGGTGAGCTTGTTCCTAATGATTCCTTTATGTGATTTTGAGAACATATGGCTATCTAATGAATTAATTATTGTTAGGAACCATGGAGATGATTATGAGATAGCTAGGGAGGTGATTGGAGACGTGATGGGCCACCAAGGACGTGCAAGCCATGGTGGAGGCCCAATCAAAACCGACTTCGAGTCTGTTTCGGGGCACAGGACCAGTCTGCACTAAAATGGACGTTCAGGACGCATACGGACTCGGATTTGAACGTTCTATATATGCCTGTAAAGATACCGAAAAGATCTTTCCAACCCATCCAGTCACATGTCAAAATTCATCCCGAGCCATCAGCAATCGTCGAAACAAATCGACTTCCAGAATCTGTCCTGGTGCTGCGACACCGTAATCGGTCTTTGGGCCATGTATCGAGTTGAGCCCACTTAGGGCTGCGTCCAGGGGGTCTTGCACGACCCTAGGGTTCTCATATACAGCCACCGCCTCTTCATTAGGGTTTTGGTTTTGCTTAGATCAATTCTGTTCATAAACAGTGTCGCCGTTCATCGGTTTGTGAGACCCCAACTTCGAGAGTTTAATCATACATCTGTAATTGTGTTGCATTCTTCGTTGTTCTTGGTTGTGTTCTTGATTCGCAGGCAGGGATTAGCCTTCTTGGCGAGGTAATCGTCTTTTGACGGTTGATAACCAGAGGAGACGACGTGCTGCGATTGCGGGGTTTAGAACGTGCTGTTCTGAAGCCGGATCGATTTGTGTGTCGCCTCCGACCAAATCAACTTACCAAGAACCTTTTGGATGATCAGGAACCCTTGTTGATATCAGTAGGCCAAAAGAACCCTTGTCAGAAGGCTATGCCGACCAACGTCTTGGAAGCTGCATGATTGCCACATATTCCAGAATGGATTTCTACCATCAACTCTTGGCCTTCAAGTATCGAGATACATCGCATCAAGATATTCGATCCTCCTTTTCTATAAAGTTTATCATCCACCATCAAATACCCTCGGCATCTAGCTTTCATCCTTTGTTGCTCATTAGAATCCGTAGGAAGCGTACCCTCAGTCAGAAATTTGACTATCGAGTCGCGCCAGTCGGTCGGCTTGTTGATATCGTCGACCACCTCTTCAACATCAGTCGTCATGACATCTGGCCAGGGAGTAATAGCGGCAGAATCCAGGGTGTGTAAGAAAACACCAGGTGGGACAATCGATCGAGACGATCCCATCTTGGCCAATTCATCAGCCGCTTGATTATTGTCTCGAAGAACATGTGTGAACTTCAGCCCATTGAATTTGTCTTTGAGCTTCCTTACTTCTTGGCAGTAAGCAGCCATATTGTCATCCACACAGTTCCAATCCTTGGTGACCTGATTGATAACCAGAACCAAGTCACCGGAGATGTCCAGACGCTGAATGCCGAGCGACACAGCAATCCGTAGATCGTGTAGAAGAGCTTCATACTCCGCGACGTTATTAGACGCACGAAACATGATTTGAAGGACGTATCGTAGCTTCTCCCCTTGTGGTGAGATGAGCACAATCCCTGCACCAGCACCCAGTAACTGAAGAGACCCATCAAAGTACATTTTCCAGTACTCTATGTCTTGCAGCGCAGGTGGCATTTGTATCTCTGTCCACTCAGAAACAAAGTCAACTAATGCATGTCCCTTGATTGCCGATGAGGCGCTAACATAATGTTATATTGACCAAGTTCGACTAACCACTTAGCAATCTTGCCTTCGGCTTCGCAATTGTGAAGGACCTGACCAAGCACAAAGGTCGTCTGTACTTCAATAGGATGAGCCCAAAAATAATGCTTCAACTTCCTTGAGATAATCAAGAGCACATAAAGCAGCTTCAAGATCTGACGGTACCGTGTTTTAGAGGCACTGAGGACCTCGCTAACAAAGTAGACCGGGTGTTGTACCTTTTGTACATGACCCTCCTCTTCTCGGTCGACCGTTAAAACGATACTCACAACTTGAGTTGTGGCCAATATATATAGTTGAAGTGTCTCTTGTGGCTCTGGAGGTACCAAGACGGGGATATTACTAAGGTGAGCTTTTAACTCCTCCAGTGCCGACTGCACCTTGGTCGTCTAGACGAAGTCATCCTGCTTTTTCAGCAGTTTGAAAAATGGTAGACCCCTAACCCCCAGTCGGGAAGCAATGCGACTCAAGGATGCCATGCATCCGGTCAGCTTTTGAACATCTCTTTGAGAGTTAGGTGGGCCCATATCAAGGATTGCCTTGATCTTGTCCGGGTTAGCCTCTATACCTCGTTTCGAAATGATGTAACCGAGCAACTTTCTGGAGGGAACCCCAAAAACACATTTCTTAGGATTCAGCTTCATTGAGTAGCGCCTCAGGTTGTCGAACGTCTCTGCAAGGTCAGAAAGGAGTTCTTCAACCTTTCGACCATGATGTCATCAATATACGTTTCTGCATTCCGACCGATCTGTGCTTTAAGGCAGCATTGAATATCGCGTTGGTAAGTCGCGCCTGTATTTTTCAGACCGAACGGCATGGTAATGTAGCAATAAGCGCCAAAGGTAGTTATAAAGGAAGTCTTGATTTGATCTTCGACTTTCAGTGGGATCTGGTGATAGCCAGAATAGGCATCCAGAAAGCTTAAAAGCTCACTCCTGTCTGTTGAGTCTACGATCTGATCGACACGCGGTAGAGCGAATGGGTCCTTAGGACAGACTTATTCAAATTGGTATAATCAATGCACATCCGCCATTCTTTATTCTTCTGGGGTACAAGGACTGGATTTGCCAGCCAATCAGGATGGTACACTTCCTTTATAAACTTAGCATCTAGCAATCTAGCTATCTCCTTCTTCATGGCGTCATTGCGGTCTTCCGCGAACCTTCTAAGCCTTTGCTTAACGGGGGTAGCCCCTGGTGGCACCCTTAACTCATGCTCAATCTTTTCCCTAGGAACTCCCGACATGTCAGAGGGCTTCCATGTGAAGATGTCCCTATTTTCATGGAGGAAAAGAGTGAGCGCGAGTTCCTATTTCTTGTCGAGGTTGGCCTTTGCATAGGTGACCTTACCAGGGTCTTCTGGATCGAGCGGTATCTCCTTAGTGGGGACGTCTTCCATCTGGATCTTGTATTTGGCAGGCTTCTTCCTAGGAATCTACGCATCGGTCTGTACCTTGCTACCCATACCCTTCTGGATCTCCAGCCCGTCGGGCAGCATCAACTGTCGGTCGACCATCTCGCAACTCTGCACATTGCAGTCAAAGGAGTTCCTAAGATCTGAGTGGAGGGAGATAATTCCTCTGGGACCTGGTACCTTTAGAGTAAGGTATGGATAGTGCGGGACTGCCATGAATTTTGCCTTCGCCGGTCTTCCCAGGATGACGTGGTACGCGGACTCGAAGTCGGCCACCTGGAACATGATCCACTCGGTTCTGAAGTTGTCGCGAGTCCCAAAAGTGTCAGGCAGAGCGATCTGTCCAATTGGAACAGAGGTCTTACCGGGCACAATCCCATGAAAGGGAGAAGAGCTTGGCTGTAGGTCATTGACCGACAGGCCTAACTCCGCAAGGGTCTTGGTGAAGATCAGGTCTAAACTGCTTCCTCCATCGATGAGCACTCTGTTGAACTTGACCTCCTTAGTTGTTGCCATGAGTACGAGGGGATATTTCCCTGGCTTAGGCAAGTGCTTGGGATGATCCGACCGATCGAAGGTGATTGGGACTTTAGACCACTTCATGTATTCGGGCGTAGCAGGTTCTACAGAGTTGATCTCACGTAGTTCCAACTTTTGCTTGCGCCTAGATGTGTAGGCGTCTGGGCCTCCGATGATGAAATTGACTTCCTTACGGGGCTCCTGGAACTCTCCATCCTCATCCTTGTCATTACTGTTGTTGGGCTTGTTCTTGTTGTTATGCCCTGGCGGATCCTTGGCCACCATTAGCACGGTGGTCGCGAAGCCCTTCAATGAATAGCAATCTTTTGCCTTATGGTTTCTCTTCGGATGCCATAGGCATGGGCCACTGAGCAAGTTGTCCATGGTCTGCTGGCTCGTGCGGGGAGTTTTCCTCGACCGGTCTATCGCCGCGACCAGGTTCTCACTCTTCCGCTTTTTGTTCTTTTTAGAGGACTCTGGTTTGTCCGAGCGTGTCTCCTTGCCTTTGCCCTGGATGTCGTATAGGGCTGATTCTCCGGACGTGAATTTGTCGGCGATCTCGAAGCACTCCCGTGCGGTTAGCTTGAGGTCATGATTCCTCCGACCAATTTCCCAAACCAGCTCATCGCTCTAAACTCCTCCTTGGAAGGCAGCAATAACCTGTTGGTCCGGAACATTAAGGATCTCGGTCTTTGTGGCCCAGAACTGCTTAATATAATCGTGCAGGGGTTCCTCAGACTTCTGTTTGATCCGAGTAAGGTCGAAGTGGTTGCCCGGCCGGTTGCATGTGGCTTGGAAGCTCTCTATGAATTTCTTGTTGAGGTCGCCCCACGAAGTAATTGACCTCTCCGCGAGAGATGTGAGCCAGATCCGGACGGTCGGCTCAAGGCAGACCGGTAGATAATTGGCCATTGCAAAAGTGTCTCCTCCAGCCGACCGAATGGCCATGTTGTAGAGTTGCAGCCACTCTCGAGGATTGGTCTGACCATCGTATTTCTTGATGGGGACCGTCTTGAAGCCTTTCGGCCACCGAGCGATGCGAAGCTCTGGCATGTAAGCCTTAATCCCATCGAACTCATCTTCGTTGGGGGTGGTCGGCCTCCGTCGTTCTCGGTCTGGAAACCGGGGTGGTGAAGGCGCGCGGCGATTATGGCGTGGGCCTACGTCGTCGCTGTGACAACGATGCCGGTTGTCTTCATCTTCGTCTTTGCGCTGATCCCGATCGTCTCGTCAACGTCGGTCGTTACGGTTATCAGTTAGCGGAGTGTCGTTCCGTCGGTTGTCTCATCAGTCATCACGGCGGTCGTCCGTCCTCCAGGTGCGACGCTCTTCCTCATGGTGCTGGTCATCCTGGACCCATTCTTCATTACAAGAGTGGATGACGTCTCGACCATCACGGGGCCTCATGGAATCCCTTAGACCGCTTCGACGATCGTTGCGTCGCCTACTATTGGATGTTGTGTGGCTGGAACTTGCATTCGACCGCTATTTGTTCCTAGCCTTGTCTTGTACGGCAGCTGCTTTGAGCATAGCCACCGCTTTCTGCATCGCCCGAGTCTAAAATTGCGCATCTGGCATCATACTGTCCAGCAGAGTCTTAGCTCCAGTGATGTTGTTCTGGGAGGTGTCATAGACTTTAACGCCATCGACCTCAATCTCTAACTCCCCGAGGTCTAATGGTCGCGCCATTCGGGATCGAAGAGATCCTCTTGGTCGGCGTCGGTGATTGTTCGAAGGTGGTACCTCCTCGGGGCCGTCATCCTTTTGGCCTTCTGCCCCATCACGTCCATCATTTGCGTTTGCATCATCGCGACCGTCATCGTCCCCAGTATTAGAAGGGGTCTGACCCTCGACCATATTGACGACAAACGGATATGGGCATGTAGATCCGTCTGAGTCCTCATCAAAGGAGCAGACCGACTTAGAGTCGTACCCGATGGGTAGATCTGTTTTGCCGAATCCGAGTGAAGCCAAAGCTGG
The DNA here is from genome assembly GCA_030378355.1 of Eleusine indica. Classification (NCBI taxonomy): domain Eukaryota; kingdom Viridiplantae; phylum Streptophyta; class Magnoliopsida; order Poales; family Poaceae; genus Eleusine; species Eleusine indica. The sequence continues at coordinate 58,811,529 of CM059494.1, forward strand.
GATCAGATCTGACAAACTTGGGGATCGCGCCATGAGATCGGCTGCGGCCAAGTCGGATTGATGCTTGTCGAGGCCTAATGCTCCGTTGGAGTCCGTGGTGAAGTCGAGCGAGCCGAAGGAAATCTTGAATCCCGGCGAGTATTGGATGGTTGGAATTTTGGCCATCGAAGTCGACGGAGAATCCCGGCGAGGCTTGCCCCCCTACCTGGCGCGCCAACTGTCGAGACTTGATCTCAGCAATATGTTTATTGGGCTAGGTCGGGATGAAAAACTATGATGGTAACACAAGACGCCGAGTTATACAGGTTCGGGCCCTCTCGATAAGAGTAAAAACCCTACGTCCTGTGTTCTGTGGTTTGTATTGCTTGTAATGAGATATGATCCTATGTCCTCGATGGGGGTACCCTGCCGCCTTATATATCCGGTCAGCAGGGGGTACGTGAAGAGTCCTACTTGTAGTCTACAAGGATTTACATAGAAAGTCTATCTCTAATTGCCTTGTGCTCCAAACCGACTCGGTCGGTTTCCTTGTTTGATCGCTACCCGATCGGTTGCCAACTTATCCCTAGCTCTATCACCGACATCTAACTGGTCTAGGTCTCACTATAGACCAAGAGTAACAACCTAGATCACACCCTCAAGGACACCCTAGCCTTAGATGTGCAAGATCACTCCTTGTTACTCTCACTAGCACTCACAAGATATCCAATATCCTCTCCTAGTGCTCTCCTCTTTTCCTCTTGGACCTTACCAAATGCTCTCAGGTATTCCATTGGCCAAGAGCGGTCTCCAAGACCCCAACAACGAAGTTATATAGGCTTTCAACCTCAAACTAGCCATTGCTCCATGAAATCAGCTTTCTGGGCCTACTGACCATACAGTCCGGTCACCACCTGACCGGACCGTCCGGTCAGTGCAACTCGAGCTCCAACGGCTCAGACCCCTGTGCTGACTCCTGCTGACCGGATCGTACGGTCAGTTGACCGGACCGTCCGGTCCATTTCTCTCTCCTATCCAGAAACATTTCTACTAACCGGACCGTCCGGTCAGTAGATCGTACCATCCGGTCAATAGAGCTTTCCAGACTTGGCAGTTTCCTGGCTGCCCGCTATAATCTCCGGACAAAACCACTTAGTGACTGTACAGTCCGGTCACCTCTGACCCCTCTGTCCGGTCACTTCGTCCAGAAGCTGAAACTTGTCGTCCTCGCTTGACTTCATTTCCTGGCTTCTCCGCTATCATCTAGTGCCTGTGATTTCACTGAGCAACCTTCCACATCACCGACTAGACATGACCTAAGAGAATAACCTAGACCCTCTTGATAATCCGGTTTTTCCTACGGACTCAAAGCCCTAACAACTAGACAGGTGTTCCCAACACTTGTTTCATAGCTTGTCCTCCACTTTGATCTATCTTCATTAACCCTTGGGCTCCATCAAGCACTTCAGGCCTCCATGCTTCTGATCATTGTCATCAATCGCCAAGGCAACCATCATACATATGATTTATAGTAGAGATTAATGAAGGTTCCTCAAGGAGCATCTAGGCCCCTAATTTTATTTTGGTGATTGGCGCCAATACAATTAAGAATGGACTAACCTTTTAATGAGCATGTGTGTAGAAAATAGTCCAAAGTTTGATGACAAAATGCATGGAAACAAAAAAAGGGAGAAAAGAAGATGGCAAAGTGATTCCAAGATGAAATTCAAAATATGCTAAAAAATGAAGCTCATGGGGTTTTTATTTTAAATTTTGAATATAGAAAAAGTCGTACTATTAAGAGGGACACAAAAGTGTGAAGCAATGAAAAACCAAGTGCAAAACCTAGTTTCCACAGCCAAATAATTTTTTCCAGGGAAAAATCATCGGACTTGTCCGACCCATTGGACAAGTCCATCGGACTCCAGTATGTGCGCCAGCATATTTCGTCGAATTTGTCCGATGGTCATCAGACTTGCAAGTCCGACCCATCGGATATCTTCATCGGAGTACAGAAAATGCGCCAAGTCCGATGGCCGACCTGTCTGAGGCATCGGGCAAGTCCATCGGACTCCAGTAACTGCGCCTCCTTGTTTCATCGGACTTTTCTGACATAGATCTTAGATTTTGGCTGTCCAATGGCTCTTTTCTCTATTAGGCTATAAATACAACCCCATCTCACCCTTTGGTCGGTTGGTCACTCATTCTACTCAAAAACACTCTCAAGCACTCTTTGCTCTCCCCAACTCTCCTCCCTTGCTTCCAATCTTGATTTGTGAAGGGATTGAGAGAAGATTCAAGAGCTCCATCATCTCCAAGCTTCCATCCTCTTGAGCACTTGGTTTATCCTCACCGCCGACAACTCTTGTGTTTGTTACTCTTGGGAATTCATCCCCTAGATGGTTAGAGGTGCCTGTAGAGCTCCCAACTTGTGTGGTGACACCTCGGGAAGTTTGTATTGACTCCTCCTTTGTGGAGTTGCTAGTGGAAAACCAAGTTTGATCTTTGTGGTCACTTGGAGAGGTTAGGGTTGAAAGAGACCTGGTCCTTTGTGGGTCCCTCAACGAAGACGTAGGCTTCTTTGTGGAGCTGAACTTCGATGAACAAATCTCGTGTCTCTCTAGTCTTTTACTTACTTGTATTTAAATTACTTGTTCTTGTTCATAAACTTGCTAATTAGGATTTGCTTGGTATTTCCTCAATTAACTTGTGTAGGTTGCTTGCTAGTTGTTCTCCTTATTTCTACAACTTCCTCTAGCTTGTAATCACTAGCCTCTAGCTTGCCTTGCACTAGTTTGTAGTTTTAATCAGTCGATCTACTTTTCTATCACGTGTCATCGGACAAGTCATCGGACTTTCCTCACAATCATCGGACAAGTCCGACACTGCACATTTAACTATTATTATTAAGTCATTTTGAGGGATAATTGCCTATTCACCCCCCTCCCCCCCCCTCTAGGCACTTTCAGTTCCTACAACACTCGTGTAGATATTAGCCCACAATTTCATAGTTGTCATCTATCACCAAAACATCCATACCTCGGGGATTCCATCATCAATGGTCATGAAGCTTACAGGCTGTAGCCTTTTTCTTCACCTCTTCTTGAAGTCTAGCAGATCTTTCTGCCAAAGACTCATCTTCATCACACTCTTCAATTTGAGCTCTACAATGCTTATGAGATGGTTGTCGGCTTGGTGATTTTTCTCGCGTCATTGGAGGCAGTGCGGGGCTTGAGGAATATATGTCAAGTCTCTGCAATTTACATGACACGTCAATTATTTTTAGTCATCAACAAAATATTGGGGTTAACAATATTGGCAGTGGTTACTTACTTCATTCCTGATGATCTTGGAATGATGCCCTGTTTTTGCAGACCCTGGGGTCGAGTCAAGTAATGAGGAAAAAATACTCTCTAGCCGTAGTGTTAATTCCCGTTCTGATAATTCTTCAGGCACTTCCATGGTAGGATCTCCGTTGAGATTGAACTTCTAACCAGGGATATGGCGCTTCTTGATGAGTTGGACTCGGTGATATATGAAGCTCGATGCAACATCCACCCTATTATATCCCTTTGATTTTAGCACAAAAATTTGTTCTAATATCTTATCGACCTAGGCCTTTTTGTTTGGGGATGCTTTCGCGGACCATTCAGGCCGAGGCACCGGAGTTTCAGCAGTGAACTCTGACAAAGGGGGTGCATGGTTTCCATGGTAAAACCAATCTGCGTGCCACCCTTTGTTAGTTGAACGGCAGAGGAACTTGATATATTTTGACTTATTCCTCAATTGAAATCCTGCGCCTCCAATCACAATGCCGCTGTTGGATTTCAGGACAAACAATTCTTTGAAAGTATCGAAATGAGGGGCGATTCCTAGGAATACTTCGCACAGGTGAATACAGATAGAGATACGAAGAATTGAGTTTGGATTTAGATTCACAAGGTTGATGCCATAGAAGAACAGCAGCCCTCAAAAGAAATCACTGCATAGAATCCCAAATCCACGATAGAAAAAGGATGTGAATACAGTGATATGATCTACTTGGGGTTGCGGGAACTTCTGACCTACTGCTTCAATCCAATCACCAGTTTGTTGATCTTGAAGCACTCTGTTGATCATTATCCTGTTGATCTTTTCCGCATCCACGGAGGAAACTGGGAACTCCTTGATCCCCATCGGGATGTCAAAAGTCGTGTCATCTTCCGCCTGAACAAGGGGAGCCTGCCCCTTTGACGAATCCTTGGTGCTCTGGCGAGTCCGTTTGGGTGCCATTGAGCTCGTAGTTTGGTGGAAATGGAGATGGATGGGGATCGAGTCCAAGAGAGTGCGAGTGGAGATCTAGGGTTTGTGTTCGGGTGGCGGCGGTGGAAGCAAAGCAAAATAAAGGTGAAGGGGTGCGGGCGATTAAGAACGGCTTATATAGTGAGTTATGATCTAATGGGTTCCATTCCCTCAAACGGTCTGTATGACCCGCTAGTCAAAGCCTTATATTAACTTGAGCATTTATTGCGACTTCCGGTCGCAGTATATATGTTTATCACTTGGATTGAGGTGACACGAATCTTGGGGGCTGCAACTTTGGATTTCGTGATAAATCACTCGGGTTGAGGCGACACGAATCTTGGGGGCTGTAACTTTGAATTTCGTGATAAATCACTCGGGTTGAGGTGGCACCAATCTTGGGGGCTGCAACTTTGGATTTCGTGATAAATCACTCAGATGGGAATGGTGGCACCAATCTTGGGGGCTATTGTTTCCAATTTTGTGATAAATCTCTCGGAGGGTGTGGTAGAACCATTCTTGAAGTCTACCATCCTAAAATACCTCACGTTAAATCAGTCGGGAAGGGTGCAAGCATCCATTTCAGGCACTACAGTATAGAGTTCCTTCATCGAATCATTCGAGGGAAGTGGCGAATTCAGATTTTTAGTGTCATTAGCTCATCAGATATTTTGTTTAAAATAACTTTTGAGCTAGGGGCTATGATTGGTTAAGGACATTTGATAATATTTATATGAGATTGTCAGTTTTCTAACTCACAAGATGCTTCAAGAAAAGATTCAACGCCTTCTGAGTTGGGGGCTATTGAAAGTCCCTTGATGTCGCCTAGAGGGGGGGGGGGGGAGGGTCAATAGGCGTTTCTGAAAATTAACCAAAACTCGCAGCAGAATTAAAACTGTCAAAACCGGTTGCACCGGTTTAGCAAACCGGTTACACCGGTTATGTCAGAGATCTTGGGAAAAAAACAACGAATGAAGAGAAAGAACCAAGCACTCAAAACATACAAGCTAACAAAATAAACAAAGGAACTACCTCTATTTGATTCATAAAGAATCTACACAATTTGGGAAAGATCAAAACTGGACCCACCGGTTTGGGAAACCGAACCCACCGGTTTCCTCGGGACAGAGAGGATAAAAACAGGAAACCAACGACCCACTTAGTTCTAGCAAGATTAATGAATCCTAGAGAGCATGCAAGAACTAGCACAAGCAATCACAAAGAAAGACAAGCAGCACTACTCATGCAACCTATGGATCAAGAACAAATAAAGCTAGAACTTAAGAAAGCAAACCAAATGAAGCACACGGAGATTTGTTTGCCGAAGTTCAGATTCACCCTGCGAACCCTACGTCTCCGTTGAAGAAGCTTGAGCTGCTCACAAGGCACACTCCAAGCCGGGTCTCTTTCAACCGCTTTCCCCGATCCACTATCTTTGCTTCTTTCCTTGCGGAGGCGAAGCGAACCTTCACAAACTTTCCCAAGACTCACTGATGTGGACAAGGGTTCCCGATCTTCCGAAAGGTTCTTGGTAAGTTGATTTGGTCGGAGGCGACACACAAATCGATCCGGCTTCAGAACAGCACGTTCTAAACCCCGCAATCGCAGCACGACGTCTCCTCTGGTTATCAACCGTCCAAAAGACGATTGACCTCGCTGAGAAGGCTGATCCCTGCCTGCGAATCAAGAACACAAGCAAGAACAACGAAGATTGCAACACAATTGCAGATGTATGATTAAACTCTCGAAGTTGGGGTCTCACAAACCGATGAACGGCGAAACTGTTTATGAGCAGAATTGATCTAAGCAAAACCCAAACCCTAATGAAGAGGCGGCGGCTGTATATGAGGACCCTAGGGTCGTGCAAGACCCCCTGGACGCAGCCCTAAGTGGGCTCAACTCCATACATGGCCCAAAGACCGATTACGGTGTCGCAGCACCAGGACAGATTCTGGAAGTCGAATTGTTTTGGCGATTGCCGATGGCTCGGGATGAATTTTGACATGGGACCAGTTGGGTTGGAAAGGGCTTTTCGTTATCTTTCCAGGCATATATAGAACGTCCAAATCCGAGTCCGTATGCGTCCTGGGCATCCGTTTTAGTGCAGACTGGTCTTGGGCTCCGAAACAGACTCGAAGTCGGTTTTGATTGGGCCTCCACCTTGGCTTGGACGTCCTTGCTGGCCCATCACGTCTCCAATCACCTCCCCAGCTATCTCATGATCATCTCCATGGTTTCTAACAACAATTAATTCATTAGGTAGCAATCTATTCTCAAAATCACATAAAGGAATCATTAGGAACAAGCTCACCCGTAAATTCAGTTGTCGCGCATGAACTTGTATTTTGGTTGGCGGAGTGCTGGGTGTATCCATAAGGGTGATGTCCTCATCATTCTCCCCCTTTTGAATTAGAGTCGTCCTCGACTCGATCCCATCTCTTTCTTCCAATAGTGGTCTCAAATCTGAAATATAAAATATAGAACTATTCCCAAACTTGGAATGCACCTCGCGTTTATATGTGTTATGAAAATTATCATCACAATGTGAAACCATAATAGAAGGCATGCCATACAAATTAATGACCTCTTTAAAAACTTGCTCAGCAATATGAACGTCATTCTCACTCTTATGACAAGATGGAAAATGTGTGATCTTAAAAACACTAGAAAAACATGACATGACATGGTAATTGTTATTGCAGTTTTCTAAGTCATCATTTGGTTGTACAACACAAGGAGTATTCATGTTTGAGCAAATATAAACTTTATGCACCATAAATACACCTCTATGATCATAGTTTCCTATAGCATAAAATTTGTTTCTTGTTAGTAAAGGCAATTCAGTTTGAGAAAAGATTTGCTTCTCCACGATATTTAGATCACAAAGAACATCAAATTCAATATAACCCAAAGTATTTAGAGAAGACAATAATTTCTGCTCATTCTTTTCATATGTTATTAAAATCAAATATTTTATTTCAGCACTAGTAGGTGAATCATAAGCAAAAACATCAATCTTGTTCATTTGTTGTGGCAAAGGTATAAGTGAAGTAGTGGCACACAACTCCTCTTTATCACAAGGATCAGTAGATAAATCAACTTGTGGCATAGGCAAATCAAGACAAGGTTCCAATACAACAAGATTGTTGGAACAATTCATCACATCAAGAAAGCTCTTACCTGAAACAACAACATGTTCTTCATCTTTCACACTATCCTCTTCTTTGTGTAGAACCTGAAATGTATTAGTTGCAACAAGAGGCAAGGAAATATGTTCATCATCTAATTCAGATTTTGATGTAAGTGTTGCAACATTTGAAGTAGTCCATTCTTTCCTAAATGGTTCATTCTTTCTTCTCTCAAGTCTTTGTTGATCCTCTTCTAAAATTTCAGCAGCAGACATAGGTTTAAGAGTAACTCTTCTACCATTGTATTTAAATGAATAGGTATTAGCAATGGTATTGTGCAAAGCATTATTTGTAGAAATCCAAGGCTTACTCAATAACAAATGACACGCTTGCATAGGCACTATATCAAAATCTGCACAATCCTTATAAGAACCAATAAAAAATTCAATGCGTGCAATTTTATCTACCTTTATCTTACCACAAGAATTTACCCATTGGATGTAGTATGGACACGGGTGTGGCTGTGTGGTCAAGCCGAGCTTCTCGACCAATTCCAAGCTTGCGATGTTGTTGCTACTCTCTCCATCAATGATGACACGACAACGTCGATCCTTCACAACAAAGTGAGTCTGAAACAAGTTGTTCATTTTATTTTGCTCTACCTTCTTCATTTGAGAACTAAACACTCGTTGTGCTACAACACTTGTATCAACCTCATTTGACACCATCGACTCATCACCATCGGTGTTGTAACCTGTCATTGTTAATAGAAAACAAGAAAACACACAAGAGTATATTCTCCTATCACCACTGTTTGATTACGGTGGAAACTCTCAACAAGCAAACGGCAGCACCTAACTGAGTTCTTACAAGATTCTTAATAGCAAAACAGAGGATACCTTGGAGAGTGTGATCCGACGATTGCGAGGGTCCAAAGTTCTGTGCCTATTCAGAAAGATATATATGGAGCTAGGTAGGCAATTTATAGAAGCAAGGATTAGCAAAATTTCAATTTAGAAATTGCAAAACTGAATAATAGTCCCAAGGTAGTCTATGTCACTGGCCTAAACTTGTCTCGGACCTAGTTCAAGCAAGCAAGCAAATGGCTCAACAAAGGACACAAAGGCTGCAAGCAATTCTGAATTTTTTTTCTCTTCTCCTTTCGTTTTTTTCTTTTGTTATAGGTGCGGCTTTTTCTTCTTATTTTTTTTCAGCACCTCTTTGCCTTTTACTTCTTTCATGAATTTTTTGACATAGAACTGCAGCAAGAGTTGCGAACTTTATAGCACAAAGGAAAAACCTAAACTTTCTTTTTTGCACTCTTTACATAAGGAATAGATGTACATGTAGAACTGAACCGACAATTCTCATATGCAACAACGTGCAGCGATCTCTTGACTCAAGGAACAACGTGCAACAGAAAACACTCTAAGTTTCTTTTGCACACAAAAAGTAGAAGGCTAGATGTTAAATAAATATTTAGTGCAAACAATTCTAGCAGTACTATTCTTTCAACGTGTGCAACAATCTGATTTTTTTTTTCTTGATTGTCTGTGAACAAGGACACACACGACTCAAACAAGACCAAAGAACAAGTACTAGACCAACAACACAATGACCTTGTAGGGACTAAAATTCAGAGAAGCAAACTAAACTGAAAATTGCAAAGCACAAGGGGGGTGTAGGACAGCGGAAACACGACGAACAAATATTTTTGTAGGGCAATTTTCTGGACTCTAGGATTAAACAAAATAACAAGGATAACGGCGAACCTAACGGTGTACCTGAAGCTCTGATTACCACTTAATGTGGACAAGGGTTCCCGATCTTCCGAAAGGTTCTTGGTAAGTTGATTTGGTCGGAGGCGACACACAAATCGATCCGGCTTCAGAACAGCACGTTCTAAACCCCGCAATCGCAGCACGACGTCTCCTCTGGTTATCAACCGTCCAAAAGACGATTGACCTCGCCGAGAAGGCTGATCCCTGCCTGCGAATCAAGAACACAAGCAAGAACAACGAAGATTGCAACACAATTGCAGATGTATGATTAAACTCTCGAAGTTGGGGTCTCACAAACCGATGAACGGCGAAACTGTTTATGAACAGAATTGATCTAAGCAAAACCCAAACCCTAATGAAGAGGTGGCGCCTGTATATGAGGACCCTAGGGTCGTGCAAGACCCCCTGGACGCAGCCCTAAGTGGGCTCAACTCCATACATGGCCCAAAGACCGATTACGGTGTCGCAGCACCAGGACAGATTCTGGAAGTCGAATTGTTTTGGCGATTGCCAATGGCTCGGGATGAATTTTGACATGGGACCAGTTGGGTTGGAAAGGGCTTTTCGTTATCTTTCCAGGCATATATAGAACGTCCAAATCCGAGTCCGTATGCGTCCTGGGCATCCGTTTTAGTGCAGACTGGTCTTGGGCTCCGAAACAGACTCGAAGTCGGTTTTGATTGGGCCTCCACCTTGGCTTGGACGTCCTTGCTGGCCCATCACGTCTACAATCACCTCCCCAGCTATCTCATGATCATCTCCATGGTTTCTAACAACAATTAATTCATTAGGTAGCAATCTATTCTCAAAATCACATAAAGGAATCATTAGGAACAAGCTCACCCGTAAATTCAGTTGTCGCGCATGAACTTGTATTTTGGTTGGCGGAGTGCTGGGTGTATCCATAAGGGTGATGTCCTCATCACTCACCACAAGCTCGGGAGCTCTAGGGCGACGCCTAGCTGACTAGGAGGATTCACCTCCAAGAGTAACAAATGCTTCACGGATTCGCAACACAATGCTCAAATGCTCAAGTGTGGGATGTTCTCTTTTGTGCTCTCAATCTCAATCCCTCTCAACCCAATGCTTAGGATTTCTCACAAATCACTCAAACCTCACAAAGATGTGTTGGGGAGAGCTCTACAAGGCTTTGGATGTATTTTCTTCATGCACACAATCAGCCCCCTCCAAAGGAGGGGTGGAGGAAGTATTTATACAAGTCCCCCATAAACTAGCCGTTACACTGAACCAGTCAAAACCGGTCCCACCGGTTTCCCAAACCGGTACCACCGGTTTTCCTGAACTAGCCATTATAGGTTTGAACCAAAATCGGTCCCTCCGGTTTGGTAAATCGGTTACACCAGTTTTTCCTGTCATAGAGAGAGACGTTAAATGCAAACCATGTAGCATCCCTCTTGATAGAGCAGCGTGCCTAAACTCAAGATTTAAATAAAAAGACAATTCTTCTTCTTGAGCTTGCATGATAATGAATTTTGCCACTTCTTCTCTTTTAGCTTCATGAGGGCTGCCACATGTTCTTTTGCTGAGCGTCATCACCTAGAGTATGTGACTTAGGAACTCTTCATTCATAAGATCCATTTCCATCTTTTACTTCACAAGTCACATTATATCTTCATATTTCAATAAAGATTGATACTTGGAAATATATGACCACTTGTAGCTTGATCAGTCCATCGCGATTGCGCTCCACTTGCCCTTCACCATGGCTTGGGTCCCTCTGCGCCAAGACTCCATCTTGCCCTTCTCCCGTGCATGGTCCATCGCGGCCAAGTCATGCCAATCCTTCACCATCTTGCTATCTTGACTTGTCATAATATCAATTTGTTGAGACCATCTCATATCAATGGTTTTCATGTCCCACATTCATTTCAAACCTTGGCTTGTCATAATATTGCTCATATGAACCTATTTCTTTGACAATTCTTCTTTTATCACATAGGCCCATGTTTAAGGATGATCATTTGTATTTAAGCACCGTATATTCTTCATGTACAATCTGCTCATATACTCACAAAGAGGATTAGTTCTTTAATCACGTTGTCATACAACCACCAAAACCCACTAGGGACAAAGATACACTTTCAGCTATACTAGTAGAGTATGCCTTTTTTAGGCGTCCATGAAGGAAGAGAAATAATATATGCGACAAGAGAAGCACTTTTCAATTTTGAAAGGTGTTAAGATGATTTGAAGTTGTACTCGAAATTGGATAGTTCTTGGGGCTACTGTGGGACATGTATACCTAGGATACCTAACCACTCGGCTACATGGCCGAGTGGGCTAGGGGCTCGGTTATGAGGTATTGAAGAATGAGGCCCAGAAGATAATTATTTACATATTTGTTTTGAGTAGGCAATAAGCTAGGTTAACAGATATGATGTATAGATGGAATCGGTTGTGACCGAATGATAGATTGCCATGTAAACTGTTGCCCTTCGGGTATATAAGGAGGGCAGGGGGTCTTCGTCAAGGTTGAACTCGTATTAGGAACCCTAGCCCCAGTGCGAACCCTAGCAATATAGAGAACACCAAACAGGACGTAGGGTTGTTATCCTCTGGGAGGCCCGAACCTGTCTAAACCCTGTGTCTTCTGTCCATCAACTTTTCATACTCATACGCATACCTAAATCTACTATCAAGAATATCTCTCGTCACGGCCTTCATAACTAATCATGATAGCCTCGATCACCAACACCTAACACCTAACTGGTCTAGGTCTCACCATAGACCAAGAGTAACAACCTAGATAAGTGTTCCCAACACTTGCTCCATAGCTTCTCCCTAGCCTTGATCCATCTTCATCATCCCTTGGACTCTATCAAGCTCATAAAGCTCCATGCTTGTGGTCATTGTCATTAATCGCCAAGGCAACCATCATCCATATGATTTGTGATAGAGTTTAGAGATGATTCCTGCATACACAACACTTGTGTAGATATTAGTCCATAATTTCATAGTTGTCATATATCACCAAAACAACGATACCTTGGAGATCCAATCATCAATGGTCATGAAGCTTACACCTAACACCCATATATGTATTGCGCCACTCATGCTGGTGTGCTCTAGTTGCTTATGTTGTAGCTTTGCATGAGTAGGCTCCTTTGCTAGCTTGTTGTTTGCTTTCGCGTGTCTTTGATTATTAGCTTGCATAGGAGTTGTATTGCCTTGTGTGATCCACTAGTATGCTTGATTATTGTTCCTTTCATAGGACAATTATCTTGTTAGTGTGATCGCCACTAGTATTACTATAGGAGTTGTTTGAGTGCTCCACTTTATAAATTGGCGAATATGGTACATATAGCGAGCTCCCGATTCACCCCCCGCCCCCTCTCTCAGTTAGTCGACTCCTTTCAATTGTTCTTTGCTTGTAAGTTGTAACACATTAATCTGACATATTTGTGATGTGTACGCTTTCATTTTTAGAGAGATATAGAAACCGGTGTTGAGCCAGACCCTATGGAACACTTTAAGATCACTCATACGAAGCAAGGACAATGGTCAAACGAGATGTCTGAAAGTATTTATGTGAGTGCTATAAACTTTATGAACTAATTTTCTTTTTGTTGCAACATTACGTATCGCATACATTTGTTTCTTTTTCTCAGAGCAATGCAGCCAGGAGATTGCATATGGCTGAATCGGATAAATTGGGTTCTGATGAAGCAAGAAGTAACACATCTGCATGTTGTAAAGAGGGTCTTGTTCTCCATGAAATGTACATGGAAACAACTGGTGCCAAATCAAGCAGGTTACGTGGCGAAGGTTACATGCGTAATCCAAAACAAAAGGAATTGCTTCAGGAGAGAGTCCAAGAACAAGAGCTTGAGCTTCAGCAACTAAAAGAGCTTCTTGCAAAGCAAGCTGCCGATAAGAAAGAAGAGGAGGAACGACTCATGGCAAAACCGTTGAGACTTAATCTCAGCAATAGACATAGGATAGTTCACTATGACGATTTATATGTAGAATAGGGGCGTATGCGCGAGATCGAGAGACGAAGGTAACATAAGACACCGATTTATACAAGTTCGGGCCTCCCGGAGGATAATAACCCTACGTCCTGTGTTCTGTGGTACTTGTATTGATATGTCTAAATCTAAAGATCTAGACGAGGTGGATAGACCTAGACGATGATGTCTAGTCCTATCTAATTGTGTCCCGTTGTGGGATCTTATGCTCTATGCTATTGCTAGATCCCCCTTATGGGGAGTCCCTACCCCTCCTTATATATCCGGGGGGACAAGGTTATATGGCGGAGTCCTAGTCGGTCTACTGTTCTTATCCTAGAAGGAGTCTATCTTGATTTCCTTATCTGCGAGGTACTCCGATGGTATGTATCATCGACAAACCCCTGAGACTCTTGCAAGCTGGATGATAATCTTCAATAGCTTTCCGACTGGTTTGTGATATATATAATGCTTCAACTTTATATAAGCGAGCTTGTAAGAGTCTCAAAGATCTGAAAATGTCTTCGAGAAATCCATTGGTGCGCCGAATAGGTGCACCTAATTAGGTGTAGCCCCCGACTCTTGTATCATTTAAAAACTACAAATAATGCAAGAGTCCAAAACAAAAATAATCGTGTTGGCTCTCTTTAAGGAGAAATCACTCAAATCATCAAATCCGAGTGATAAATAACTCAGTAGAATGACATCAATCACTACCGAGTGATATATGATTCAGACAAGTGACTTCAATCATCGTTGAGTGGTTGATGACTCAAACAAATGACTTCAATCATTGTCGAGTGCTATATGATATACTCGGGTGACATCAATCACAACTGAGTGAACATGGCCTTATGACATCAATCATAGCCAAGTACTAAGTTACCATGACTTCAATCATGATTAAGTAACCTTTTCTCAAAAATAATAATCACTCATATCTTCGAGCTTTATTTTCACTATTATAGACTGACTTCAATCAGTCGAGTGATGCTCGTTATTTCGCGTATATGACCATCAAGTCATAGCGACATGATCATCAAATCATGCTTTGAATGATTATGGCATCAACCATTTTTGATAATGCACTTCTCATCAAAGAAGCTCATATTGATAAAGTGACCATCAAGCCACTGTCATATGATCGTCAAATCATATATTTGTATATTATGGCATCAACCATAAATTTGATATAAAGTGCTTCTCTTCAAAAAAGCCCCCGAGACAATCGTTGTTATGAGTATCAGTCGCGTTCAACTCATAATATCATGTCTGAGTGACAGTAGTGCTCAACTCAAGACGATAAGGTCGAGTGAAGAAGGCAACCGAGGTTGTTGTAGCCACCGACCGCCGATGAAGTAGAAATCACTCAAAGCCGTCATGGCCAAGTGAAGGTGCCGGTCAGATCTGATGTAGTCGACCGATGGTGGCAGTCAGAGCTGGTCTTGCCGATCAATGAAAGCAGTCAGAGCTTTAAGCCGACCGATGAAGATAGTCAACGCTAGCATGGCTGACCGATCAAGGTGGTCGGAGCTATAAGCCGACCGATGAAGGCGAGGAAATCACTCTGTATCGAGTGGTGTATCTGCCTATCCATCATAAATGTTCCTGATAATAAAGGATATAAGAATAATTAATTATAATTAACATTATTTGTTTGATAACTTATTTTTATAAGCCAAACAAATCAGTCAACTAAAAAGTCAAATCTGCATCCATTTTTTCTCCTTTAAGTTGACCGACTGGCGCATAGCAGCGTATTCGTGCGTTAGCAACCAAACCGATCCACCGTAGGATACTTAGGACAAAATATAAAGAGCTCGGAGCTCGGTCTGCCGTAACAATATCGGTCATAATTTACTCTTGCATAGCAATCAGAACCAGTCCACACATGACCTCTCGCAACTTTAGCTCTGGGTTTAGTGTAGTGGTAGTCTGTCATGTAGCAAAGAAGTTCTATGCCTTAGTTGCTTATCAGCGTAAGACCAAAAATAAGACCAAATCGCAAATAAAATATAATAGATTGGTCGAGGCTGAAGCCAAAAAAAATGAAACTAGAACAGACAATATGGGTCATAATGGTGTTAGGGCTAAAGCACTACTGAAAGGTCACCGACCGACATGTGTACTGCTAGATTCACAAAAAAGTAGGATAACACGTGTATAAATACACAAATAGCCCCCTGGCTTGATTGTTTAATACGAAGGATTAAAGAACCGAGGCAATATAAAAACAAATAAAGCCATAAATAAGAGCACTGATTAAAAAGTCCGACTTTACTCATCAAAAACCTACGACATTCTACTTAGGAAACAGAAATAAACGGTCGTAGAAAAAATAGTATGAAGGACATGAGCCTAAAACCTCGAAAATAAATCGAGAAAGTATAAAGATACTTAGCTTTGCAATTTGGTGAATTGAAGAGGAGTCCCCGAGCGTGCCAATGTTATTGGCGAGTGGTCGAACATCGAACCCAAACCATTATGTCACTAGAACATCGAAGCTCAGAGTGGTTGGCTTGTGTCACCAAGTAGTCGAGTGTCGAGATGTCGAGTGGCTAACCGACATGCCGAACTATCAAGTCGTCGAAGGCATCGCCGATGAACCGAGTGGGTGACACCCCAAAGCGCCAAATTAGTGAAGGCGCCGCTGAATAGCTGAGTGGTCATCGAGTCATCGTGGTGCAGCGATATCGTCGAGTGGCCAAATCTCGGCGATGTCACCGAGTGGCGTAATCATCGGGTCGTCAACTATGGTCACCGAGCGGGTCCATGTGATAACCGAGCGGTCGAGCCGTCAAGTCGTGATAATATCGTCAAGTCGTCGAAGGCGCTGTGTCGCGGCGATGTTGCTGGATGGCGGTCGCTTTCGTTGAAAGCGTCCTCGAGTAGCCGAACAGAGTGATTGCCGGCAAAGGATGCCTGATGTAGCCGTGCTTCGTTGGTTGCAATAAGCGAAGATGGGCTCCAAATTGTTGGCACAGCCGACGACCTCCATGTAACTCATCACGTGTATGCAAAAAAATGCTACGTGATTAGATTCGGCTATTCAATTTGATTAGCAAAAATTTAAGGAATAAAATAATATGGAAACGAATAGAGAAAGGAGAGAACACTTCCTTGTTTCCGTGTGTAGTCCTTGGAGTAGCCAACTTGGAGTTGGCTTCCAAGTACATGCACGTTTGTACGTGACACACGACGAGTTAGTCTACTACTCGGATTGCTTTGACGATTTTGACTCGTCGACCTCCTGGTGGATACGATCATCATCGCCAACAATTATGCATGATCTCGCCGACTCCTTGTTTTGACGAATAACTCGCCGTCTTCGCGTGCGATGCGGTCGTCATGGCCAGCTATTATGCATGATCGTGAGTACCATGGCATGGCAACATGGCGTCACAGCAATTTGGCAGGGTCGAGGAACTCTGCTTGTAGATTAATCTTGATGAAGATTGAGCCTATCGAATTTGACGAACCGATCTCAACATGAGTCTTGTCGATGACACAACGCTTCAACGTTGGTCTGCTCGTGATTAGATATTGAAGTTGATTGAGACCATCGAACTCAATATGTCGACCGTCGCGTTGCCCCTACCTGGCGCGCCAACTGTCGAGACTTCATCTCAGAAATAGATATAGGGTAGTTCACTATGACGATTTATATGTAGAATAGGGATGTATGCGCGAGATCGAGAGACGATGGTTACACAAGACGCTGATTTATACAGGTTCGGACCTTCCGGAGGATAATAATTCTACGTCCTGTGTTCTGTAGTATTTATATTGATATGTCTAGATCTAAAGATCTAGATAAGGAGGGTAGACCTAGACGATGATGTCTAGTCCTATCTAATTGTGTCCCGTTGTGGGATCTTATGCTCTACACTATTGCTAGATCCCCCTTGTGGGGAGTCCCTACCCCTCCTTATATATCCGGGGGACAGGGTTACATGACGGAGTTCTAGTTGGTCTACTGTTCTTATCCTAGTAGGAGTCTATCTTGCTTTCCTTATCTGTGAGGTACCCCGATGGTATGTATCATCGACACAAACTTCGAGAAAAATTGATACAAGAGTTTACAAGAATGTTTGCACAAAACTGCAATCTGGAGGTAACACTCTCAGACCAATTCTGAGATCCGAAAGTTATAGTTTTTTGCATATGTTTTTGGCATTTTTTTCCTTCTTTGGCCCACCCAAACCAGCCCGATAACATTCGGCCCAACCTAGAGGTTGGGCCTAGCTCCACCACTGCCAATTAAAATTGCTCATATGGATTATCGTCGAAATCTTGATGCCATCATAAATTTGTCGTATTACATAATTTGTGCTATGTTTTGTAATTTGCAGGCTACTACCCCCCCTCCCCCCCCCCCCTCCCAACCAAACCAACAATGTACTAGAGAGCAATGCAGCTATAAACACTGGAAGTGCTGAAGGCAACATTGCAGTAGAGACCAATGAAACCAACATTGCAGTAGGGACCACTAAAGGCATAATGGCAGAGGAGACCAATGAAGGGATGAACAATTTAAACAGCAATACAACAGAACATGAAGCTATGAATACTAAGAACAACATTAATGGAACACCAGTGCATAACAGTATTTGAACAAGCATGGCAATCATGATGATGTTTCTTAGATTATAGCTAATAATCTTCCAACATCTTTATACCAGATTGAGACAAGAAAGCATTATCACAACACAAAAAGAAAATGTTCCACCTCCAAAACAAAAATCTACCAATCTCCCAAAGAATTTGGTGAAGGAATATTATGATCATGAGTCATCAATAAGTTTCATTACTACAACAGATTTGTTAGCTCGAAGTAGAACGCGAGCAGGCAAAAGGAATCACCATGTAAGAATTGGAAATAGACATTCATTCATAATGGTTTTAATTTTTATCAATAAATTTCTATACAGCTCTACAAGCTGTAATTCTCATCTCACTATGTGTCTCTTATTTGGGCAGGAACTTTGAGATTTGGCGGGGCGATATACAAGGTTCAGAATTGCTTTGTACCTAGGTGCAAAGCAACCCTAATTCTCCCTTCATTGTTATTATTTTTGCATGTAGAAATTTCTATGGATACAATTGCACTTCTGGATTTCAATGGGTTATATGAGTGAATATTGGATTGATGTATGTAACAGTAATATTGTATTGATGTACGCTATTCATTTCATTGTGATACACTAAACGCAGATTGCCATGACTGATATTTCGATGTGATACCCTCTATCTATATAGCAGCGACTAATATTCCGATGCGATACCCTCTATCAATATAGCAGCGACTATTATTCCGATGTGATACGCTTTAAACCTGTAGCAACGACAGGTACATCGTTGTGATTCCCTTTGGGTGTATAGCAACGGTAGGTACGTCATCGCAATTCCAATTTAGCGTATAGCAATGGCACGTTTGCCGTTATGACTCCCTTTGAGCATTTAGCAACGTCATGCTCGTCGTTGCGATTGTAGTTTAGTGTATAGCTACAACACGTTATCGTTGCAATTCCAATTGAGCGTATAGCAACGACACATTTTTCATCGTGATTTCAGGTATGTGTATAGCAATGGCACGACTAGCATTGCGGTTGCCACTCAACATATAGCAACAAGGAGCAGATGGTTGCAGTTGGGGTCACATATCGCGACGAGCACTTGCGTGGCAATTGCGGCTATCGCTACACTTCACGATCATTGCAATATCGAGTATTTGCATCTAGGCTACGTTGATGCAATAGCCACTATAACATTGATGCGCGTAGTTGCAAAATTGTTTTACTGCAACGCAATCATCATTGCCATCTCATCTACACGCAATTCCACATGTTCTTGCAACAAGCCACAACTACCGCAATGATACAAAATATCAATGCAATGTGCTATTGTAGCGCTACTACTTGCGACGCCTCCCAATGACATGATGTCATTAAGACTGTGGGATATCACAACGAAAATACCTCTGTCGCAACCTTTTCGTGTCCCTGCAAGAGACCCAAAACCTTGTACTGTTACCCTTATCAGGAGCGGGAAGTGATCCTTTTTTGTGGCCTTGTTAAGTTTCCTATAGTCAATGCACATTCTCTATGGATAGATGATCCCGGCGTGCAATAATTTAAGCACCTCCTTCTTCAGAACTTGTCGCCTTGCATTATTCGTTCTACACCAAGGCTCCCTAGAAGGTATACTATCGGAGTCAATGGGAATGCGGTGTGTCCAAAGCGCAGGGCTTATTCCTTGGAGTGAGTAGCCTAGTACAAATCTTTGCTTTTCTAGGACAGCAATCAGCCTACGGGTTTTGTCATCTGAAAGCTTATCACTAATGATGATAGGGGATTCCGTGTCACCATTAAGAAAGGCATATCGTAGGCCTAGAGGCAAGGTTTTGAGCTCAATTAGAGGGTGAGGCTCTGGCTCTATTTCTGGCAACTATATGGTTTCCTGTAGCTCATTGTCCTCCTGAATAAAATCCTTTGCTTCTTTTTCAAGAAGGGGGTCAGGGGACTCAAATGGGAAAACTACCTTCACTTCCTCAATTGCCTCATTATTGGGGGGAGGTTCAGCAATGTTGTTCTTTGATTGTATGATCGACACTAAAATATTCTTACCACTGAGTTTAACGTCTAGGCGCCCTAAATTCAGGACATCTATGAGAAATTTCTCAATAGGATACATGATTAGGATGTCAAAATCTTGGATCTCCAAAAGGTGGAAATCTAAGATGGACTCGACAGTTTCATGTCTTACAGACACTCTGCGCAAAATTTCAATCCCTTCCAACAATTTCCCTTTGGGGGTCTTGAAGGCTTTACTGCATGTTGATGCCAATGGTACATCGTTCACGTGAGTGAACGCAAAGGAATCTGACATTATGTTGGCACTAACAATGGGATTGTACCAGGCTATTAGCGGCGTCCCTCTAATATAGAGTTGGATGAAGAAAGAGGGAGAGCTTATTTTGAGAATGTCAAAAGAAAGCTCAATCTCTCTCGACCATGCATCACTCATGATGGAGGCTAGCCCACTGACTATCTCTTGAAGAAACACCTTGTCATGAGGACAAGTGGGAGTGTTAGGAGCGTGCGGTGTAACTTGTATTTCATAATTCGAGGCATTACCATAGTCCTCAAATAAACATTCCTCGAATATGAATGGCGATTCAGAGGGAGAAGGTTCTTCATCCTCTGAATTTGGTGGTTCGAACGAGGTTTCTAAGTTTGAGTCTAAGGATGTAGAGGCTACAGGTTCAGGCTCGGTAGGAGTTTGGACCTCGTCGTTGGATTTGACATCTTCCGTCGGTGGTTCTTCATCGTCGGGTAGGAAAGATGTATTTTCAAGGATACTGTAGGCACCGAAATTTGACCAGTTCTAGTGATCAGCCACAAGGAGTTGGATTCGGCCGAAAGGAATAAAGTGGGCCCATTAGGGTTGATTTATCTTTGTTTATTTTGAATTTAGTTTAGAAATAAACCTAGTCGGTTTATTTAAGAGTCTTGACCGAATCGAGTCAGAATCCCTTGCATGGGGTTATAAATATGTAATAGGATCTATACAAAAAAGACAACACTTTCATTCAATAAAACTTGGCGCATCGCCAACCTTTCCTACTCGACAAAATCTTCGTCTCGCGCGGGCTGCATCGGCTCCGGTCTTAGCGAGAGACTTGGATTAGTCAAACCTGGTAATTCTATCGACTTCAACTAGTACTTTCTCACTGATTTGATATTCTAGTTTATATCTATGGAATTGCTAGTTATCCGGTAATTAGATCTTTATTTAGCTTGCTCTATCAACTTATATTATAGTATTGTCTCAGTTAGGTCCGATCTTCTGTGATTTATGTAGATCATGTGAGGTGGATTTAGATCTTTTATTCAAGTCACTCTATAGATTTTATCTATAATTGAATAAAATCTAGCTTCATTTATCATGTTTGGGCACTGTCTTGATTAGGTTTGATCTGCTCGATTCAGCAAGGCTGCATCGACTTTGATCTCTTGCTGGGTAAACAGGACTAGATTCGATTCGGTTATAGGTAGCGTCGATAGAGTTCTATCGGGACGTTTAGCCGATAGGTTATCACGGTTCAATCGACTTTCTAGTGCTTAATTTGATTATATCAATTATTCTGTTAGTCGTTTGCCCCCTTTTGTTGTAATAAGTTAGATCTATGAGTTTAAAGCATATTTACAATACCAGCTATCAGATCTATTGACTTAGCACTATCGACAGAGCAAGTTTATGCACCTTTACTGTAGATCCATCGACTTAGCTCTATCGACTTTAGTGTACTGCACCGATTTGGCCAGTTATTGTACGAATACCGTTGATTTATCGACTCTGGCTTGTTGTTTTGATTTCTTATTGCCATTAATTAGTTATCACTATTTACTTAATTAAATTTTCCGATAAGCCGATATAACCAGCTAATTAGTTTATATCTTTTTATTTTTACTCTTATAATAGCATCGGCTGGTTTCACGAACAGTGACTATCGGCTTTCTTCATCGGCCTGTCCTGGGCCGGTGACCCATGGAATTCGATTGTTCGTCTCTTTGTCAATTTGCAAGGAAAATCGACTGGCACACCTGGTTTCTCATGTTGAGCCTGCACTAGAATTAAACAGATCTCCCAGTTCATGCGTGGCGACTTTCTTGTCAACAGATATACTCAAGGATCTCCCTTCCTTCGGTCGGTGTTTTATGCACGAAGGGTCCTCCGGTGGAAACGTCAAGATATAAGGTAGTTTCCTTGTCATGACCCGTACTAAAATGTTGCAAAAGTACATGATCAGGGATGGACAAGTCTGGTCTAGAACGTATTAACAACATAAATCTAGCCCAGGCTGCACCTATAGACTCCTCTCTCTATTGGAAGCAAAGGACTTCTGATCGCAGAGCGGTGTACAAGACAACAACAAGAACACAAGACAGAATCTATCTTGTAGTGTCTCCCAGTCACCATTCACTCTACTCGTGGTATGTGTGTTCCATTATTTTGCCCTATCTTTGAGAGAAAAGGGAAACAATTTCCACTTAAGAGTTTCCTGTGAAGCACCCCTGAGTTTCAGGCCTGCACACAGTAGCTCGAATTCACGCAGGTGTAAGTATGGGCTTTCACTAATTAGCCCAGAGAAGGGTCGTTCCCGAACCATGGCTATGAAGCCAGGGCTGAGTTCAAAATAATTTGCCAGGATCGCCTTTCCTGACAAAGGTGGCTCATAGAACTCGCCCTTGGGGGTGGCTAGACTGGATATAGAAGGTCCGTCGATGGTATAAAGGAAAGAAATAAAATAAAAGAACAACATATACGAGGACGACTAGGGTTCTAGGATAAATTGACAACCGTTCCCTGGCAATGGCGCCAGAAATGCTTGTTGGTATTTTTAACGATCACAGATAAATCAGCAAGCGCACGAAAAATACCGTTGTAGCACTTCCCCAAAGAGTATTCCAGGGATTATCAATCCAAAGAATGGTATAGGTAAATCCTATAATTCTAGTCGGTCCAAGGATACAAGAGATAAATGTTGGTGTAGGATAGAGAGGTTTATCTATTGATAAGCTCCTAAGTAAATAAAGTTGTGGCTCTAATTATTGCTATTCATGCTCGGCATACACAAGGCAACTCTGTCTTGGACACACGTCGTAACCGAACGTGGATGAGTACAATGGATAGATAGGACTATCACCGTCTACTATCTAACTCCATAGACTGTGGATTACGAGGTGATCAAAGATGATTGCTCACGCGTAAGTTATAAATCACTATTTAGCTAAGCCATCACTTAGACTAAACAACCTATATAGGATATAAGACTTTGAACCCATAAGTAAATGAGCACACAACTTACTTAATAAAGAAAGCTCGAGAACATAAATAAACTTGAAGACTTACTAAATAAGGCAAGGCCTCATCGAGGTACAAGGTTGGAGTAGAGGGCCCACAAAAAAGGCTCCATTCCTAGACTTCTCCTCACTCTCCACCTATTCTAAGTACTAAATTAGGTAGTACTACACCTTTGGAGTGTGGCTCTCTTCTCTTGGATGTGTGTGTTGAAGTGAAGCTTCCCCTCTCTTTATGTAGGACCCATAGGCCGGTAGTGGAGAGTAACTGCCACAGTACTGCCGTGCACCGCCATCATAAATTCACCAAGGAAGCGGCACATGGAGGCTCGGGCCAAACTGCCTCAAGACCAGGTCGTGCGACCGGGGGGTGGGGGAGGTCGGCCGACCTGACCTTGGGCTTGTTGGCCTTCTGCTTTTGGCAGGTGGCTGATAGGTGGGCTTCATCCTTTATGATGTTGGTTAGTGATATGAACAAGGGTTCCCGATCTTTCCAAAGGTTCTTGGTAAGTTGATTTGGTCAGAGGCGACGCACAAATCGATCCGGCTTCAGAACAACACGTTATAAACCCCGCAATCACAGCACGACGTCTCCTCTGGTTATCAACCGTCCAAGGACGATTGACCTCGCCGAGAAGGCTAATCCCTGCCTACAAATCAAGAACACAAGCAAGAACAACAAAGAATGCAACACAATTACAGATGTATGATTAAACTCTCGAAGTTGGGGTCTCACAAACCGATGAACGACGACACTATTTATGAACAAAATTGATCTAAGCAAAACACGAGCCCTAATGGTGTGGCAGCGGCTGTATATAAAGACCCTAGGGTCATGCAAGACCCTCTGGATGCGCCCCTAATTGAGCTCAACTAGATACAAAGCCCAAAGGCTAAAAAATTGGCGACACAGCACCGACACAGATTCTGGACTCTCTTTTGTTTTGATGACTCCGGACGAATTTTGACATGAGGCCGGTGGCATTGGAAAGGTCTTTTCCTTATCTTTCCGTGCATATGTAGAACATCCAAATCTGAGTCCGTGTGCGTCCTGGGCAACTGTTTTAGTGCAGACTGGTCCTGGGCCCCGAAACAGAGTCGAAGTCGGTTTTGATTGGGCCTCCACTTTGGCTTCCAAGCCTTTGCTGGTCCTCCACGTTCCTAACTCCTTCTCCCATCATCTCCTAGTCCTCTCCATGGTTTCTAATCATAAAATAATCATTAGGTAGCAAACCATTCTCAAAAGTAACATATAGCGAAGAACGTAGGAACAAGCGCACCTCTAAATTTAGTCATCGTGCACGAGCTCTAGTAATTGGACCTTGCAAGTCCAGAATTGGAGGAGTGTTGTGTGTATCCATAGGAGTGATGTCCTCATCAGTTAGCTCCTGCGTTGTGTGGGGAATCCCAAGTTTCCACGTATGCAAACCTTGTGTTGGCTCCTATAAGGACCGAAGGCCTACCAAGAGGGGGGGGGGTGAATCGGTAGCCAATCACAAATCTGAATTCTTCAGTTTTACTCCTCTAGAACCTAACAATCGTTGTAACCTAAACAAATCTAGTAGGCCAAGACCCTACACATGCTAGTGTTCACGATTCAAAGAAATGCGCGGAAGCTAAACACACTAGCCTATGCAAAGCCACAAGTCACCCTATCACTAGAGCACACAATTGCGAAATAGTAAAGAGAGGGTCAAGAAATACTCATGATTTTTTCCCGAGGTCTCGGAAGGATGGCACCTTCCCCTACTCCTCGTTGGACCACTCCCGCTGGAGTCTCGGTCTCTCCCGCCACCAAGTGGAGTTCTCGCCCACGAGCCCGCAATCACTCCTCGAGTGAAGACACGGTGTGCGTCACCGCTGCACAAAGCCCAAGCTCGCCTCTCTCGAGAACTTGCCGAACTCCTGGAGCCGGCACGGGCGCTCACTATTGATGCCCCTTCCAACGGTGGGCTCAAACCGTGTACAAACGTGTGATGGCCTTCACAACCAATCACGATAGGCTCGATCGCCGACACCTAACCGGTCTAGGTCTCACCATAGACCAAGAGTAACAACCTAGATCACACTCTCAAGGACACCTAGCCTTAGATGTGCAAGATCACTCCATGTTACTCTCACTAGCACTCACAAGATAACCAATATCTCCTCCTAGTGCTCTCTTCTTTTCCTCTTGGACCTTAACAAATGCTCTCAGGTATGCCACTGGCCAAGAGAGGTCACAAAGACCCCATCAACGAAGTTATATAGGCTCCCAACCTCAAACTAGCTGTTGCTCCATAAAATCAGCTTTCTGGGCCTCTAGACCGGACCGTCCGGTCACTGCCTGACCGGACCGTCCAGTCACTACAAACTGAGCTCCAACGGCTCTCTGCCCTTAGCTGACACCTGCACTGACCGGACCGTCCGGTCTATACAACAGTCGAACAACTCCGACATGTCAGACAACGTCGTCGGACTCCAGAACCTTGGCTTCCTCTCTGCACTGTTCCTCAGCTGAAATGACCATACAATCCGGTCACCTGACCGTACCGTCCGATCTCTATATCTCCTGCACAGTCAGATTCCTCGCTCCTCGCTGGAAGTCCCAGATGACAACACATAGTGGCCATACAGTTCGGTCACCTCTAACCCCTCTGTCCGGTCTCTATGTCCAGAAGCTGAAACTTGTTGTCCTCACTTGACATTGTTTCCTGACTTCTCCGAACAGCTCCTTGGCTTCTCTACTGTCAACTAGTGCCTGTAATTTCACCGAGCAACCTTGCACATCACCGACTAGACATGACCTAAGAGAATGACCTAGACCCCCCCCCCTTCATAGTCCGGTTTTTCCTATGGACTCAAAGCCCTAACAACTTAGGCAAGTGTAAACAAGACTTTCTCCATAGCTTGTTCTCCACTTTGATCCATCTTCATCAACCCTTAGACTCCATCAAGCTCATCAAGCCTCCATGCTTGTGGTCATGGTCATCAATCACCAAGGCAACCATCATCCATAGAATTGTAGTAGAGTTTAATGAAGGTTCCTGCATAGACAACACTCATGTAAATATTAGCCCACAATTTTATAGTTGTCATCTATCACTAAAACATTCATACCTTGGGGATTCCATCATTAATGGTAATGAAGCTTACAATCTCCCCCTTTTTTGTGATTGATGACAACCACTACTTAATCATAAATTAACAGGAAAAACAACAGGGCTAAAATAGCTACACTATGATCGAGAGGAACCTCAAAAGCATAAAGAGAGAAACGTACAAGGTCCTACTCAATCACTCATCTTAGAGCTTAAAGGAAAAGAGAGAAAAGCACACTCTAGATGATAATGCAAGCATGTCATGGCAATATATTAAGGAAAGCATAAAGACATGCAATGCAAGACATGAATCATGAAATGCAATAGATTAGCATGGCAATGCATAAGAATTAAGAGCAAGCATTCATCATCATGGCATCATACACAGGCAAACAGGATAAATAAAGAAAGACCAGCACTGTGCATGAAAATAAATCAAGTGAGATCAAGATGAGTCAAACACAATCGAATGAAAACCATGACTCATCAAAATCCATGAACATCTCGATAAATCCACCAAAATAACATCCAGATGTATCTCAACTCCCAAAACTCATGTACACGTATACTCCACCTAGATACATGCTACTCTCGATCATGTAGGATCACACTCCCACTCCCCCTAGACCTAAGACTACCTCTCCCCCTTTGGCAGCAAGCACCAAAAAGCAGGAAAAGTGAACAACTACGAGCTTGTGGTCGAAGGAGGTGGTGCAGCGACATCCTCTAAGGGCTCTGCTCTGGGCTGCTCCTGTGATGTGTCCTGCTGTGCTCCCTGAGTCTAGGCCTCCTGAGCATCCAGCTGCTCAAAGAAGTCAAGGTCCTCTGGTGACTCAGACTCTCTGTCCTGTGCTGGAGTGACTGTGGCAATCTCCTGAGCTGAAGTCTGGAGAAGGATGAGATCTGCCACGTCCTGCTGAGTGAAACCTCCACAAACAAGATCCTCTGCTACCTGAGGTGTGAGTGTGCTGACTGTAGCAGTAGGTAGGGAAGTTGTAGCTGTCTCTGGGGCGGTCTGGGAGTCTGCATGGGTGGTGGTCACAATGTTAGAAAACAGACTCCTGATCGGTATGTGCTGAGAGGTGGAGGGTCCTGCCATCTGCGAGGTCGATGAGTGAGAAGGTGACACAAACAGCGCAGACACAGAGAAGGCTGACACTGGGGAGAACTGAGCTGAAGAAAGTGTTTGTCCTGCTCCCCCTGTCGGTAGAACCCCTGAGAGTGACAACCCACTGGACTGAGCTGTCATCAAGGTAGTGAAGGGTCCTGGCTGAGTCGGCAGCTGCTGGTACTGAGGAAACACTGAAGATCCTCGCTACTGACTGGCCTGTCTCTGGGTCAACTCTGTCATCTGTGTCATCAGGGCGGTAAGAAGTGTGAACTACTACCTCTGAAGCTCTGCCTGACCTCTGATGACCTCCATCATCTGACGTCTGTCCTCTGACACACTCTAGATAAACTCACCCAGATGTCCTGCAAGTGCTGTCACAGTAACAGCGTCCTCTGACTATGAACTTGACGGCTGGGGAGGTGCTCCAGTACTGGCTGACTTAGGAACCACCATCTCTAGCTGAGCTACCTGCTCGCGCGGTACTGGCGGTGACTCCTGCTCCTCCTCTCTTGTCTGCTGACTGGAGGCTGACTGTGATCCCCTGGGACTCTAGGTGCATAGCTGGTGGTCACCTCAGGGAACGCCTCGTACTGCTCCTCCGTCACTAGGCCCATCCTCATCAAGAGATAGCAAATATAAGGACCATAGACCAAGTGACGTTCTCCCACTCTCTCAGAGATAACCTCCTCTATCTCTCCAATCAGTAAGTCTGCCAGGTCAAACGGTTGCCTCCTCAGAATAGCTGCTACAGCCCACTGGTGAAGAAGTGTGAACTCCTCTCTATAGTCAAACCTAGGGATAATAGTCCTGGTGACTATCGCTCTCACCACCTTAGCCTCTATGGTGAGTCTCGTAGGGCCTCTCTCAAAGTCTGGTGTGTGTGGTGGTGGGAAAGCAATCGACACCATGTCGTCTGAAGGTAGCTTCCCTCTCTGAGGTCTGCGGGGTGGTGCAAGGGTACCGTAGGCACTCCTGTAAAGCAGGAAGTCTGAAGACAGGAGTCCTAGGTTAGCTATCAGATCATGTCTGGTCACACGCTGTGGCTACCCTCTGAACAGGAACCAGAACTCTGAGTGGTCTCTGGCAACCCACGGTGTGCCGTAGAACTCTAGCACCACATCCTCCCTGTACCTGTGTGGAGCAGTAACTAGCTCTGCTAGCCCTGGCAAGTACGTGAAGTCCTGCTCCATCTCTGTGCCGGTGGTCCTCCTCATGGCCTCTTAGGTCGTGCACTGCTGCAGCACGAAGAGTCTGTCCTTGCCCTTCAGGCCAAGGTAGCATCTCAGACCCTCTCCAATCCTTCTCTAGAGACTAGTCCAGTACCTCTCTCCAGCAGCGGGGTCTCTAGGAACTGGAACCCACTGCTCGAAAGGGACCAAGCATAGCGCCTTAAGGTCCTTCGTAGGAACCCTAAGGATATCTGGTTCTCCGGCTGCCTGTACCAGTCTCTGCAGCCTCCTCGTGCACACTGCACAGGTGCACCTCGGGTCTCCTGCTCGGTGAGCTGTCCTCTAGGGAACAGTTTGCTCAGCCTGCTGCTCAAGCTCCTCCTCCTCTGACTCCTCAGACTCTGACTCAGAAGTCTCCTCCTCTGTGCTACCCTCCTCGAACTCCTCCTGCTGCTGCGTGGAGGATCCCTGCTCTGCAGTTCTCGACGACCTCTCCTGACGAGAAGTCGGAGTACGCTACATCCACGGAGGTGGTACAACTCCAACAGCCAGAGGTGGAGACCTCTGCCTGGTGCTCCTCCTGAGTTTCTGTGTCTCAGCTGGCTGCTCGAGAATCAATCGAACACCTGGAGTCTTGCGTGTTGTCTCCATGGCATCCAGATGCCTGCCAATCCGTCTGGCTCTCTCTGACTCTGGGTCCAGTCTCTGTCTCTTCTTGTCTTAGGCTTCTCAAACATCTTTCCCTTGCCCTTATCCTGACCTGAGCCTGTCATCTCTGTTGCTGTCACTGCACGCACGTAGGTATAGATAGGATAAGCATAGAAACCTAGTACATCTACCAGCAAAGCACCGCTAGGAAAGAATGCGCAATAGAAATACTAGCGCTGAATGAAGGACATGATCACTAGGCAAATATGCAAAGTAACAATAGTGATCATCGACTATATGTGGCTCGTGCAGAACATCTAGTGTGCAATCAAATAATGAGTAATAAATCTAACTGCAGACTATATGTGGGACAAACCTTAGTTATGCAATTTATCAGCTAGACATGGAATTAATTGCATCCTAGGTTGAGTCAATTAGCTAATCAATGCAACTTAATCATGGGCATCTATCTAATTGCATCAATTAAACTAATTACTCAGAATTTTGGGCATGATCGATGAAAAGAGTGAATAGCACAATACCCTGAAGATCACAAGGCCAAAACCGGAGTGGAACACGCAATCCACCGCCAAAAAGCGCGAACTTTTGCCTTGCCGGCAATGGAGGTGGAGGGAGAAAAAAGGGGAAACCTTTTTCCCTGTCAATCGGCAAGGGGAGAGGGCTGCTCTTGCGCGTGAGAGAGAGGCACTGAGTAGTCGGCGGCGGCAGTGGCGTTGCGGCTAGCTGCGGTGGCAGCCCTGGAGGCACGCGGCCACGAGGCATGCGGCGATGAGACCGAGGCGGCGTGGGTCCTTGGGCGCGGTGCGAGAGCTGGCGGTGCTGTGGCAGCTTTTGCTTGGGTGCGCGTGGGCGAGCGCAGGCACCGGCGAGCGACAGCGGGGGTCGGCGACGACGGCGAGCGAGGTCAGGGGTGACGACGGTGGTGAGCGAGGCGACGGCGTGAACTCGGCTCGGGTTGAACGAGGAAGGAGACAATCTTCTTCTGAAGAATTTTGACCTAGGTCAAATAGACAACGGATGGCCGAGATCAACTCAAGGACGGATCAACGGCTTAGATCTGGATTTGCATTGCGCGTTCAAGCAAACTGACCGGACGGTCCGCTCTCTACACCGGACTGTCCGGTCAGGTTGGGGTCTGCTGGCCATTGTGCAGATCGAATGGTACGGTCTCTAGGACCACTCTGTCCGGTCTCTATGACCAGACTCCCCCTAGGCACTGTGCTCAGTGCCACTGACCGGACTGTACGGTCTAATGACCGGACCGTACGGTCACTTCTAGAAAATTACCGAGTCAAGGATTTTCTCCATTTTCTAAATGCCCTCACTAAACACTCAAATAAACACTGCACTTGGAATATGAAGGGAACTCTCAAACACTCATTTTCAATTAGTGGCACTCTATGGCCTTATAATTTTCGCAAATGCCAAATGAAAGATCGAGCAAATAAGAACCAAGGCAATTAAGAACCAAATGGGTATGTATGAGCCTTAGTCCATGAACCGCGTGAGTAGATTAAACCTTGGAGTTCATAAGAGCTTGTTCAATGGGCATGAAGCACAATCCTTTCTTTTGGTCACACTTATAGAGATGTATTCTAATATTTATCATGAGGCACAAATTTCTCCAAGTGAGACAAGCCTCCTTTGTGTTTCCTATATGATGCATGCAACAAGCATTTTACATATGCATTGAAAGTAAACATGCCACGTGAATGCAAGCAATATTAAAAACAAGACACAAAGGAAATCTAACAATGTCAAGTTTGAACCCCTCTCAAGCTTACTCACTATAAGCCATACCCTTGCCTTGAGAGAAGCCAAACCACCATCTCAAGCACTCCCCCTTGCTTATGGCTATCTTCAGTGGGTTAGACATTGACTAATTTTTATGTCTTTTTCTTTTAGTTATTTACACATGCATGGATGCAAAGCATACTAGTCACAAAGGAGTCCTAATTACCATGCAATGCAAGAGAAAGAAAAACACACTACAACTACAAGAACTAACACGGTTACCTCCCTCATGAGTGGATATGACGTCGAGGTCCATGTCACTTGTGGTGGACTTCACATGATCTTCATGAAAGCGCTCGGTCCACCACCACCACCATCTAGGTCTTGTTCTTGGGCACCCACTTGTACGCGGTTGACCTCTCAAGATCAATTATGCACTTAGGCACCCATATGCTCTTGACCTTTCTCCTTTTGTTTGGTAGTCCCAAAGCCTTAGCTTTCACCTTGTCATCCTTGTTCCTTAAAATCTTGAAATGTGTGTTCTCATGGAACAAGTTAGCATTAGGTAAAGCAATGGAACTTCTCACCCTAGGACAATCCTTGGTGGCGTGGCCATCCTTGCAACACCTCTCGCAATAGTAGTCATCGGTGAATAGGGGCTTGATCCATTCGGGGATGGAGTCACTCATCCCGATGATGTCGATAGCAGCGGGATATGAGCCAAGTCTCCGATGGGAGACGTTGTTCATAAGGTTTCTTCCAAGAATCTCCTTGTGAATGGCTCTACCACATGTAAGCCTCTCGAAGCCATCCATCACCATCTTCCTCTCTTCCTTGAGCTTGTGACATTCCTTCAAAACAAATGGCTCAAGAGAAGAAACCTCAACCGAGGTGGTTAGTTCATCACACATAGTAGAGGCATCGCTCTTTGATGAACTAGAGGAGGGAGAGGCAAGGTTCTCAACATTGATGGTCTCATAAGTAATCTCAAGGGCCTTGTACTTCTCATGAAGCTCTACATGATCACCCTTGATTTTGTCATAACTCTTGTTTAGGGCCTCATGAGATGTGACAAGGTCCTTGAGCTCACTCTCAAGGTCAACAACATGGTCCTTATCCAACTTACACTCTTTTCTTACCACATCCAACATTTTGGATTTCTTGACGGCGATGTCACGGGCTTGCTCAAGCATACTCCACAACTCGGCACAAGTGTGCTCCTTGTCATCGCTATCGTCGCTACTCTCATCCTCACTCTCCCCAAGTTGGCTCGAGGCCATAAGGCACGTGGGAGGTGGAGGAAGAGCTCATAGTGATGTGGTCTTGATCATGGCTAGGCCGGCCAAGAGGACTCATCACTTCAGGAAGAGGACTCATCACTTGACTTGTCGCTTGTCCACTCCCCAACAAGAGCCTTGCGTGAGAATCTTTTCTTGGAGTCATGGGCTTTGCCTTTGCCCTTGCTCTTGTCTTTGTTGAAGAATCTCTTCTTCTTTTGCTTGGCTTTGGGGTCTTCTTCTTCTTCTTCTTCTTCACTTGAATCTTGTGACTTGAATGCTTCTTTCTTGGGCTTTGGGCACTCTCGAACAAAGTGATTCTTTGAGCCATAATTGTAGCATTTGCCTCGAGACTTGGAAGCAAACTTGTTCTTGAACGTCTTCATCTTCTTGATGAGAAGAGTCAAATACTCAGTCAAGTCACACTCATCATCATCTTCATCTTCATCATCGGTGTCTGCCTTCTTCATGCTTTTCTTGCTCTTGCTTGATTTTTGCTTGTCAGCTTGTAGAGCAAGGTTGGATGGTTGAGGATCATCCATCCCTAGCTGGTAGCTCTCGAAAGCGGTGATCTTGCCAAGTACATCCTTCATGGTCTTGGTCTTGAGGTCACTCTGCAAGGTGTATGTGATGATAGACTCATACTTGGGGTCTTTGAAAAGCCTCAAGAACCTCCTGATGACTTCCATAGGCTTGAGCTTGAAATCAGCCCCAAGTGCATTGATCTCCTCCACTAGCACATGAAAACAAGAATACACAGTGTTAGCTCTCTCATGTGGCAATCTAGTGAAGCTATCATACTTGTTCTTCAGCACATAGTATCTTTCCTCTTTGACATCACTAGTACCCTCATGGATACTCTAAATCTCAGTCCAGATACCGTGTGCTGTCAAACTAGCATCCAACCTAGCAAACACAACCTTAGAAATACATGAGAATAGAGCATTCTTGGCCTTAGCGTTGTTCTTAATAAAATCAGGCTCAAGAAGGTTCACATCAGCATCGAATCATGGGTCATCATCCATATCTCCGGATCAAGGGACTCCAAGTAGGTTTGCATACGTGCCTTCCAATACCCGTATTCCTCCCCATCGAATATGGGAACACTCCCCACCTTTCCCGGCATCCTTACTCAAGGCGGTGAAGCCTTAAAGTTGAGCACTTGGCTCTGATACCAATTGTAAGGACCGAAGGCTTACCGAGATTGGGGGTGAATCGGTAGCCGACCACAAATCCGAATTCTTCAGTTTTACTTCTCTAGAACCTAACAAGCATTGCAACCTAAACAATTCTAGTAGGCCAAGACCCCACACATGCTAGTGTTCATGATTCAAAGCAACGCGCGGAACCTAAACACACTAGCCTATGCAAGCCACAAGTCACCCTATCACTAGAGCACACAATTGCGGAATAGTAAAGAGAGGGTCAAGAAATGCTCATGATTTTTTCCCGAGGTCTCGAAAGGATGGCGCCTTCCCCTACTCCTCGTTGGACCACTCCCGCCGAAGTCCCCATCCCTCCCGCCACCAAGTGGAGTTCTCGCCCACGAGCCCGCAATCACTCCTCGAGTGAAGACACGGTGTGCGTCATCGCTGCACAAAGCCCAAGCTCGCCTCCCTCTAGAACTTGCCGAACTTCCGGAGCCGGCATGGGCGCTCACTATTGATGCCCCTTTCAACGGCGGGCTCAAACCGTGTACAAACATGTGACGGCCTTCATAACCAATCACGATAGGCTCGATCACCGACAGCTAACCGGTCTAGGTCTCACCATAGACCAAGAGTAACAACCAAGATCACACCCTCAAGGACACCTAGCCTTAGATGTGCAAGATCACTCCATGTTACTCTCACTAGCACTCATAAGATAACCAATATCTCCTCCTAGTGCTCTCTTCTTTTCCTTCTAGACCTTACCAAATGCTCTCAGGTATTCCACTGGCCAAGAGTGGTCACAAAGACCCCAGCAACGAAGTTATATAGGTTCCCAACCTCAAACTAGTAGTTGCTCCACAAAATCAGCTTTCTAGGCCTCCAGACCGGACTGTCCGGTCACTGCCTGACCGGACCGTCCGATCATTGCAAACTGAGCTCCAACGACTCTCTGCCCTTAGCTGACACCTGCACTGACCGGACCATCCGGTCTGTACAACTGTCGGACAAGTCCGACACATCGGACATCATCATCGGACTCCAGAACCGTGGCTTCCTCTCTGCACTGTTCCTCAGCTGAACTGACCGTACAGTCCGGTTACCTAACCGTACCGTCCGGTCTCTATAGCTCCTGCACAGTCAGATTCCTCGCTCCTCGCTGGAAGTCCCACACAACTCCACGTAGTGATCATACAGTCCGGTCACCTCTGACCCCTCTGTCCGGTCTCTATGTCCAGAAACTGAAACTTGTTGTCCTCACTTGACATTGTTTCCCGCCTTCTCCAAACAGCTCCTTGGCTTCTCTACTGTCAACTAGTGCCTGTGATTTCACCGAGCAACCTTGCACATCACCGACTAGACATGACCTAAGAGAATGACCTAGACCCCCTTGATAGTCCGGTTTTTCCTATGGACTCAAAGCCCTAACAACTTAGGTAAATGTACACAACACTTGCTCCATAGCTTGTTCTCCGCTTTGATCCATCTTCATCAACCCTTGGACTCCATCAAGCTCATCAAGCCTCCATGCTTGTGGACATTGTCATCAATCGGCAAGGCAACCATCATCCATAGATTTGTAGTAGAGTTTAATGAAGGTTCCTGCATAGACATCACTCGTGTAGATATTAGCCCACAATTTTATAGTTGTCATCTATCACCAAAACATTCATACCTTGGGGACTCCATCATTAATGGTCATGAAGCTTACAGCTCCTGATTGGTTGGATGGGTATTTTCTTGGATTGATGATGTGGATTTGCCCATATATTCATGGATAATACACCTGCACTCACATATTCACCAGTACTTGTGGCACTTGTTAGTAATAAACTCCTACCACTATGTTGGTTAATCATTTTAGCACTTTTGTGCAGGTATTGACAGTCAAATCTGACACTTAAGAACCGTCAACAATGAGAAATATGCGGATATCTTCACCAAGCCTCTTGATGAGAAGACCTTCAACAAGCTTAGAGGAGAACTCAATGTTCTCGATCTCTCCAACTTCAAGTGATGTATCCTTTGAGCTTGTCCTTGTAAATAGTGTAAATTATCTTGTTGTTTATTTTCTTGTTTTTGTGCTTGTTTCTCTTCTTTTGTAGGTCGACTTTGAACCTCCTTGTACATAGTAGTGGTAATGTGTTTTTCTCTTTTTGCATCAACATGGCATATTTAAATTCCTGCATTATACAATTGCTTGTTGAATGCATCATATAGGCAAACACAAAGGAGGCTTGTCACCTATGGAGGATTGTGCCTTAAGTGCCATATGAGATCACATCTCCATTAGGTAGACAAAAGTGAAGGATTGGTGCTTCATGCCCATTGAGACATGTTCAAACGAGCTTTGAGGTTAAATCTACTCGCGCAGTTCAAAGACAAGTGCCTCATACATTCTCATCGCTTCATAACTAACCCCTTTGCATTCATGAGAAAATCTTGTTTGGGAGATAAGTTATGTGTAGGGGGAGCTTGTGCTAAATGAAGAGTTCACAAAGGAAGGAAGGAGGCATGGAGAAAGGGGGAGTATTCATTACTTCTACTCTTATGCACCCCTTGAATTTCTATGGTATTAGTCCATACCCCGTGCTTTTCACTTTTGGTGACCTTTTTGGTTGATAGATGACAAAGGGGTATAAGAGATGGACTATAATGATCATGATCAAGAGAAGGGGAGAGAAGAGATCGACATGTGATCAATATGAGGAGAAGATGTACTTGGAGGGGACGATTACAGCTACAAGGTCTTATCACAAAGATCAAGTACATCGTGAAGGAGAAGAAGAATATGAGAGGATGAGAGCAAAGGGAGAGATGATGATGAAGAAGGTGCACTTGGAGACATCACTACAACTATAAGTTGTCATCGTAGAGACCAAGTGCATTATGAAGATTTTTGCGTGGAGTTCATCTACACCAAGTTGAACATCTACATCGACTCCACAATCATGAGTTGCACTACAAGTACGTCTACACCTGATGAGTTGCACTACAAGTACATCTGCACTAACACAATGAACTTGTGCGACCCATAGTGAAGTTGGCTCCCAATACTACATCATGCATCCTTCAAGGGGGAGACCACTACCAAAGGTAAGGACCAAGGTAATCAATTCCTGCTCCTTTCTTTTCCTTGGTTCCTTGTTTTGGTCAAGTGCTTGGTTTTCTTCTCTTTTATTTATGGCCTCGATCATTATAAGTAGTGGTTGTCACCTATGACTAAAAAGGGGGAGATTGTAAACTTCATAACCATTGTGGGTCACCCCAATTGGTATGAATATTTTGGTGATTCGATGACAACTATGAAATAGGCTTAATGTCTACTTGAGTGTTATGCATGGAGGATTCTATCTATCAACCTCAACCATGGTACCGGTGAAAAGGTCGCCTTGATGATCAATGGAGGACTAGATGAATTGCCATGAAGATCTTGATGGAGAGTCGCGGTGATGGAGATGGATCAAGAATAAGGATGGATCGGTCCAAGTGTGTGTGATCACTTGGCCAGATTGTAGGTTTAAGTTCATAGGAAAACCAGACTATCAAGAGGGCACGAGTCATTCTCTTAGGTATCTCTAGGGTTAGAGTATTGGGATGCTCAAGTAAAGCTCTTCCGGCACTTGGAGAGGCAGTGGAGAAGGATTGATCAAGGTTGGAAGCTTGGAAACGGGTCAAGAGGACTAGGAGTTTCTGCTTTAGACAGAGTCTCCATAAGGTACGGAGGTTAAGATACCGTATGGTATGGTGAGTGCCAAGAAGTTGTATAGAAGGGGCAGAAGTCCCTAGACTGGCGCTCAAGTGGTTGTCGTAAGGTACGACATGGTCGCCACAGGATACGGCAATAGGAGGAGCACGACTGCCATTTTTATAGACCCATCTGTTGAAGATACGGCATGGTCACGGTAAGGTATGATGATCGAGGAGAGAAGTGGCCAGAACTCAGAAGAATCCATTGGACATTACGGCGTGGTCGCTGTATGGTACGGTGACTATGAGGAGTGAAAGTGTCCTGAAAATGGTACTCTCTGTTGATGCTACGGCCTGGTCGCCATATGGTATGGTGAATGGAGCAGATTTGTGCAGAGAGGCACCAGAAATCTGGAGTCACAGTATGATGGTAGGAGAGGTCACCATATGGTGCGATGACTGTTCTCTGAGGTCACTGTACTGTACGGTGGTACACTATGGTGACGGTTCCAAATTGTGCCAGTTGTGAGCAACGACTAGTTTTGGAGTTGGAGACTACAAATAGTTGTTGGCTTGGTCTTTTGTACCTCTCTTGGCCATTTGAGGAGCTGGGCAAACTTGGAGAGAACCAAGAGATCCAAGAGGAGACACTAGAGCAAAGATTGGATCTATCTTTGGAGGATTGGTATTGTTACTCTTGGTCTAGGACAAAGCCCATACTGGTTAGGTGTTGGTGATCGAGCCTTTCGTTATCGTGACGTGTTGTGAAGGTCCTCACAAGTTTGTACAAGATTTGAGCTCACCTTTGAAAGGAGCATCGTTGAGAGAGCGCTAAGGGCCAAGGGCTCGATGAGTAGTGGTCACGCAACCACGCCGTCACTCCGGGAGTGATACGGGCTTGTGTGCAAGGACTCCACAGCATGTGGCGGGAGGGATCCATACTCCGGTGGGAGTCGATCCAACGAGGACTAGGGGGAGGTGCCATTCTCTGATACCTCGGGCTAAAAATCCATGAGCATTCTCTAAGCCCCCTCTTAACTTACCATCTTTATTTCCGCACTTGTGTGTAAGTAGAGATAAGGCTAAATTGTGGTTGCTTGCTCATTGATTGTTTAGCTACGCCCTCAGTGCTTACTTGCTCTTGCTCTTGTGTAACTGGTGCTTGACTGTCTCATCACTAGATTTATCTAAGTTGTCTCCTTGTGCTTTGTGCTTAATCTCAACTTGATTGCTATCACTAATATGCATAGGAGTTGATTGTCATCACTAGTATACATAAGTGTTGATTGCTATCACTAGTATGAATAGGAGTTGATTGTTGTGTGATTCACTAGCATGTGTAGGATTGTTGCTAGCTCTTTAGGCTTCTCTATCTTGCTAGTGTGTTCCTACTAGAATTGCTTAGGAATTGATTAAGTGCTCGGTCTAAGTTGGAAGAGAAATTGTTATACCTAGAGTTCCCGATTCTTACACCTTCTCGGTCACTCGATCCTTTCAGAGTTCTCCAACAGCTCTTTTATAGCTCGGGGCAATTTATAGCGGTGCTTGGTTGCACCATTTATAGTAGCAGTTGACAAAGCCAACCACCACTATAGGGGGTTCTTTAGTGGCGGTTCAAACCGCGGCAAGCGACCAGGGCTCTTTAGCGGTGGCTCACTTTGTGTTGCGCCGCTATGGATTTTTTGGAGGTGCCATTACAGAGCTGTTTTGTGGTAGTGGTGCAAACATTATCAGGATAATTATGCTACAAGAGACCTGAACCTTTCTAAATCTTGTGTCTTATGTTACATCGAGTTCTTGAGCTCATACGCATACTTAGAATTATTGTCGAGCAATATCCTCAACAGTATGAGTCTACCCACAATGGATTAGATGAGATTCGAGAACGGTAGCTAATCACCAGAGATGTTCATAAGTAAAGGAAAATGCAAGGAAGGCTCACAACCTACCAATTTTGATTTATATATTACTGTAATAAAAAGTTTGGCTCTAGGCATCTTTGAATCGTCGGTGGTAGGCGGCGGGGTAGAGGATCAAGGTCAAGTCATGCACAACCAATTCGCTCGTGAGGGGAGATCTGCATCGAGGAATAAAGAAGGGTTGT
Organism: Eleusine indica; assembly: GCA_030378355.1. Classification (NCBI taxonomy): domain Eukaryota; kingdom Viridiplantae; phylum Streptophyta; class Magnoliopsida; order Poales; family Poaceae; genus Eleusine; species Eleusine indica. The sequence goes on from CM059494.1 coordinate 58,850,514, forward strand.
CATGGGATTAAGATCCGACACACGAAGTATCACTACTTTAAAATTTCCCCTTTTATTCATCCATATTGTAGTTTTACACTATTTAAATTGTTTCCACTATTAATTTATTGAGTGTGATTATTGCTTGCCAAGTTATAATATAAGTGAAAAAATCAACATGGTAAATAGCCACATTAAAATCCTAGAATTGCTTTGCAATAGTTATTTGCTCGGTTTTACCAATTTATTGCTTGGTTTTTGACTCTGTTAAGAAGCGATCGGTCCCGATTTTTTTTAACCCTGCTACTATGTAGATGTACAAGAGAAATTGTGGTTGTTTCAAAGTTCTGATAATGACAAATTGGTTTCTACGCTGATTGTTCATGAGACAATCTTATATTTGTTCGATGCAATATTTTCACCACGGCCAAACATCGGCCTCAAGACGAGCCATTCGCAGTCGTCGTGGATGCTGCAAATGTCCATGCGTGCATGGAGAATAACGTGCATGATGCGTGACGGAACAAACAGAGGTGATAACGGTTTCTTACTTTTGATTTAAGATATAATACATGCTATAGTTAAATGCTCATAGCAGCGCACAAACACATTGCTAGTAACCAAATTAAAATTCTAGAATCGCTTTGCAACAGTTGTCAATAGTTCAATTGCCAAATGCTCTGACCCATGCATAAGGAACAGATCGATGTCGGAGTAGTGAGCCACCGATAGTCATAATTTCTTTGCAAATCATACATGGAAAATGGTTAGTCATGACATTGTGTGCGAGTCGGTAGTAACATTTGTAACTCTTTTCATTCAAATTTTGTTAAACCTAACCTTTATACCACAAACGATGAAATTATCCATAGTGCTACTAAGAAGACAATGGTAGGCGAATATAGTAGTTGTAAAAGAGTTGAAACCAGCAAGATCGGGTGTTTTGATTGCCTCGATGACGCTCCGCTCCGGTGTCATCCAAGGGCCTGGAGGTGGGGCTGCTGGTTTGCAGCCCTTGTACAAGAGTTCTTTGACGGTGCATGAGTTCGCAGCGTTCTTTTGAGCCTTCCGTTCTTTTGCTTTGGGGATTCAGGTATATGTTGCTTAAGCTAGTGATGTACCAAGTGAAATAATGTTTGCTATATTTTGATAACCACTCACCCAAGGGCATGAATAGTTTAATTCAAATAAAAACGACATAAATAGATCAAACAGAAAAGGAAATAGGTAACATGATTTGGCTAACATATGAAAAAGTAAGTTTCAGCTTTGGCTCTGCAGCGGAAACCCTTCACTTATTTAATGGTCATCTTCTCGCACTGCAACTACCACGTCACCATTGTCAGTGTTCATGGAAGTCCCAGGCGATGTTCACTTCAATTTGATCATCACCGACATCTCTTTCCTGACTCTGATCATCACCGACATGTCTTTCCCTAAATCGACGGGAGAATATAAGAGTGAATTTCAAATTCTTGTCCTCCACTTTTTGGTTGTCTTGGCAATCACAGGTTGTGATTATTGTGAGGTCCACCTCTACGTGGAGTGCGAGCTGCTGACAATATGGCATGGCAATCATAGACGGACTCAGTGGAAGAATAGATATGGAGCCAGAGGGACAGGACCAGCTTCTCCCACGTTCACAACTGAAGAGGTAGACACTTTTGTTCCTATAGCCAGTGGCACTTGCCTTGATCTTTCCATACACGGCACGACTTTGAGAACCGAGGTCCTTGAGTTTCAACCTGACTTCAACTTCGGCCTCAACAACTTTGGGAATCACCAAGTATGTGATCTCCAACCTGCGTCCAGGGTCTGGCCCTGGACAGATCGTTTGTGTGTATTCCTGAGGCCGATCGTCAAAGTCTGTATCCCACCCCTCTTCGATGGGAGGTGCCCGACTAAACCCCGGAACACCTGCTGTAGGTGTGTAATAGAAAACTTCCAAGACGAAGGGGCCATAAGCTAAGAAAATATGGCGGGGTCCAATGAGCACCAAATCAACCATACCTTCCTGCAAGTGCAAACATGAATGTGAAGGGTTTTAATTTATTACAATGTATATCGGTATGTAAAGACATGAAGCATATATATAGTACAAATAATATAAGGTAGCAAGTATATACCTCTTGTACTTCCCTCTCTCCTCGCGTGTAGATGCACTGGCCTTGTTGCATGTCATAACCGTTAATAGTGCTAATAGGGAAGTTTGCACGAATGGCCAACACTTGCACCGCACGGGGGCCACATGCCATAATTTCATCATCACTATCCTCCAAGGCGGCTCCACAATTATCCTGGCCACCATCATTATGCTCCATAGGAGCTGGGAGAGTTGCGGCAACATCACCACCTTCGTCACCATCCTTGCCGGAGGTGTGAAGAACCCATCCGTCAAACTTCTTTAATTTTGTTCCATACATGTTCCAATCCCACACTTTACCGATCAGCTGAGTCAAAAAAAAAAAAAAGAGATTTGCAAAGAGGATATGTCACTACAGAGTGGCAGGAAGTGTTTCGGGAGTGGTGGTTATCTAGCATATCTATTGTACAAACAATTTTTTTTTTTTACCTGAACACAGTAGGAGAATCTCCTACTGCAGATTTTATTGAATTTTATAAAAGCAAAAAAAGAAATTCTATGTACAAACAATAATATGGCGAAGATTTACAAATTTTACCTGTTTTACTTCAGTCCACAAACAATGAACGGCAACAAAACCAATCACACCATGAGCAACGTATAATAGAGAAGGCTGCCCCCCCTAAAAAAGGATGGGAGATGAGCATATAGAAAAGTAATTTCTAGTTCCAAGAAACATAAATCAGTTGCAGTCCAACTAACATAACTCACCTGTATGGCTTGGAACCAGTTCACTATAATGATAATTACAGTCAAACAGACTGTATCGCAAAAATTGCAATTAAAGAAAAAGTTTTCCAGGGCAAGTGCAACAAATATACCTGGAACCGAAAAGCAGAAATCCATATTATGTGCTGAATGGTGCAGCAACAGCTCGAATTTGCAGGATTGCATACAATAGTTAATACAAATGAGAAGTCCAAATTTCAATATATAATTTGTTTTTGTTAGCGCATATTGTCTTATTCCCCTTAAGGCACAGACAATTCTTGGCCATTTATTGGCAAAGGCACAAGAGGGCATGGATCCCATATGGAGAAACTGAGCAAATAAAACAGCCAAACAAGCAGGGTACATCTGAACAAGATCCAACTCCAATTGGAAATGTTCTATACTAATAGTAATGAATAAACAAATGATAGAATGTCCCTTAATTTGGCTAGTGGGTTTGCCACCTAGCCAACCATGATTCACTTTATGAAACAAACTCGACCCTGCAGGGGTAAGACCACCTTGAGGCATTGCATTACTAGAAGAAGACCTTCTCACACAGGCCGAAAAAACTCCCGAACCAGGATTCACTTTATCACCCACCCATCTTAATGGGTGAATATCCCTCGCCTAGTATTTTAAGAACATCAAATTTTAAATAAGAAAATGATGAAAATTAGTATTTTATCCTCTTAGACCAACAATGATGAACAAGCAAGAAGTCTTAAATTCGCAACTACAATATTAACTACTCCATCCTAAAATAAGTGTTCTTTTATTCTTCAAATTTTGTCCCCTAAAAAATTAGCCTCTAGTGAAAATGAACCTCATCTAATCTAATTAATAAAAGCAACAGTCACACCAAAAAAGAGGGGTGCATGGAGAAGTGCGTGGAGCCATTCAAATGAGCAATTGACATTATTTCTCTTGTTTCAATACATGTGCATTTATTCAGGATCCAGAAAAAAAAAAGACATCACAGCTTTCAATCACAACTAATATTGGGCAACATGATTACTTCACACTACTACAAATGGATCTGTCTAAAGATCACTTATTTTAGAACAGAACGAATAACAGTATTTCTAAAGCTCTCCAAAAAAAATTTGGTCTTACCAGAAAGCAACAATTTCACGAATGGAGTAAGCAGCGAGTACAGAAATAATCAAGTCCTTGGAAAGAAACTTGAACAGAAAGAACACTGACAAAAGTATAGCATGCTATTTGGACATCGTTTCCTGCATATTAATTGATAAAACAAATAAGCAACAAATCGGCCTATTAGCGATTAACGAGATGAGCGGAAGGACAGGCGGCAGCGACGACGGGAGGAAAGTGAGGTGAGGAGAGGGTGCATCCAAGACGACGAAGGGGCCAATCCGACCTGGGGGCGGGCGACGAGGAGTGTCGGGTGCGGGGGAGAGACTACGGAGGGCTGGCGCCTGGCGCCGACGGGGCGGGGGGCGGAGACGAGGAGGGTCGGCTGAGGGGAACGACTACGAGGGTTACCTGAGGACGGCCATAACTAGTCTAATAATGCGGCGCGCCCTGCGCGCCGTTTGATGAAAATTTAGCTGAATGAAGGGATTGAGAAGAAAAATAATATTCGTAATGAACATAGTCAATACTTAAATGTTTTGTTATATGACTATCATAAAAAATACAGTTCTTCAATATACATGCAATAAGCTTCACATCTATTCTATTCAAAATTTTCTGAAGGCATTTATCTATACATGAATTCATTTGAGTGGTAAGACATGCCCCTTAGTCCTTGGATAGCATGTTCAAAAGGTAAAAAAAAATTGTCTTCACATAAAGGGCAGTTGATAAGGAAATCTTCTCAATAATTGTGAGCATCACATAAGTATGTAAATGAAAAATAAATACAAAACAATGGTAAGATAGCTGAACCAATTGTAATTAACTTTACAGAAATCACAAACAACATAGTGATTTAGGTATGGCAATGGCGGATAAAAGGCAGTGATATTTTAAAAACTAACTTGTAGGTTCGATTACACAAATAATTAATATACATCTTTTAGTATAAAACAATCTTTTTTTAATATAAATCAAGTATGTATTAAAAAACAAATGCAGGACAACCTTTTTTACCTGATACGTTCACAACTTATATATGAAGTAGTGAAAAGGGCAAAATTCTTGCAACAGTAACATAGCCACCTAAAAACTGGTAAATCTGGTTCAGAAATAATGGTTAGCAAAATAGCAATGGAGAATTCATGTGGTCACAAATATTTATTTGATTCTGAACTACATAGCTACCTAAAAGCTAAGGCGCGTCTATCAAGTGCTTGTAAGTAATAGTTTTTTTTTTGTTTCTTACTAAAAACAGGTGAGTCCCCTAATGTTCTCTTATTACAATTAGTTTGTTAACTGCACAACGTGATAGAAAAAGCAAAAGAAAAGAAAAGTTACAATTTGGTCAGCCATGCTGCCATATCGAGCTGCAAGCTGAACAGCTACTCAGTGCGATCCTAAGCTGAACAGAGCAACAACCCGCCAAAAAGGTCCATGATCATTTTCCTTTTTTTGTACATGCAGGAGAAAAAAGACCGTGATAAGAATCACATATTATCAAACAAATAGCATCAGAACCCTGTATATATAGTACATTCTATCGCCCACGATTAATTAGTTTGAAGCTACAACTTTTGACTTTATATAATACTTTCTTCTATATATACCAGCTTATTTGTCAACTGAGCATAAGTAGCATGAAAGCATATGAAACAAAAATGCTCAATTAGGATATACCTTCAGTAAATAAATATCTGATCATTTCCAGAGTTGAGAGTCCATTCTTTGTTTGACTACATATGGATGTAAGTAAGACCCTTTTAGTCTCGCAAGAGTCAAGAACTCAAGAAGGAACATATCTATGTATTGTACTCAAACAACGCTCTTGTCTGGTGGCTGCAACCCTTTTCAATCCTAATAGTCTTATCTTCACCTCCAATTTCATTGGCAAGGGAGTAATCTTTGCTTGTATGAATCCTGGATACAAATGTAGCCTCATATATTAGTTTCAACACAAGGAAAAAGGATATAAGCAAAAATAAAAAAATAAACAGACTGAAAAATAAGTGACTGCACACATATCCTTTATCTCTAACTTGTCTTGGCTAGGAAAAGATCAAAATTCAGTTCATCTATACATGACGGGTATGTGTATCATGCACCATGCATATAGTTGTGGTTGCATCTGACATTCTGTTTTCCACATGTTGTTTCATAGTCGATGACTAACCTACATGTTGTTTCATAGTCATATTCATAGTCGATGACTAACCTACATGTTGTTTCACATAATAGCACAATTTTCCCACCTGCATTCCCTAGGATGGCAATTGAACAAGATCTTTATTTGCATGATTGCCTCTAAGAAGGAGAAAAATGTTGCAATAATGGACACTCCTTATGTTGCTGCTGCTAGTGCAAAGATAGAGAAAAATTAACTTCTAACACACAGGTATAGAAAAATGTTGGGACAGAGAAAAATGTTGGGACTCTTCAGTTGTTATGGTAGCATCAGCTATTAAAACGAAGTGGGAAGGTGAGGTAACATATGAGAATGTTTCTAAAACTGTAACACACAACATGACAAAGTTCATACATTCCTCGGCAATGCTGATTGAGATGCATGTTCAGATTGTTGGGACAATTACTGCTAATAGATGCTTGACTGCACGCTCCTTCCAGAACCCTAGTAGCATCAGAAAATATCAGCCAACCTGCGTTCATGTAGATATAGCATAAACAGGGACAGTCTAATTCATTGCTGGAAAAAGAAGAGAGCACAATGTTATTATGACGAAGGGGACCATAACACAGCCCCAAATAAATACTGTTAATGATCTCTTAATAAGTTCAATTCCACGTTCATGTCGATATAGCATAAACAGGGACAGTCTAATTCATTGCTGGAAAAAAAGAGCACAATGTAATTATGATGAAGGGGAACATACCGCAACCCCTGATAAATATTGCTCATGATCTCTTAATAAAGTTCAATTTCCGACATTGCACTGAAATTAAGAAATATAAAGCCCCTTTGCTAGTACAATACGTTCAAGTTGTAGGGCTCAGACTACTCACGTGGCCAACTATCAATTGAAAGCATCCTGTATAAATTAAGTTAAAATCTCAGAAGTACAAATTACTATGAACAGTTTGTAGATCAAATTTTAACCAAGCTAAAACACAAAGCCAAACACGTAATACTCATGGGTCATCAGTATATGATACAGACTTATAATTGATCTACAAGAGATACATTTGAACCACTGCCCAACTGTTCAATGTCAAGAATGCAACATCCACATTCAGTGAACAATCAACTAAACTATTGGCACATGTTGCGGATAGCATTTCAGCTATGACACAGGAGATTTAGGGACAAGAGTTCTTATCTAGCTATCAACGCGAGACTTATGGTACAAATATACGGAAATATCGAGTGTCTTCTTTGGTATGATGTATACTAAAAAATATAAAACTACGAAAAAGAAGATAAAAAAGATTCGAGCTGATTAAGTGGTATGTACCTGAAGCCTTATTATTTGTCGTGACACAAATACTCTAAAATTTATAAGTCTGTGATATCTGAAATAATATTGTAAGAAATAGATTAGAGTTCTACTCCAAGATGGAATCAAATACCAATATAGAAAAACAAATCTCAGGCAACCTGTAATGTAATAGAACTTTCTTCCATTGACACAATCACTTTTGGCAGTAACTTGTAAATAGTATTAGATAAAAGCATAGCAAAATACAATAGTAATAGGTCACACGATTCAGCACAGCCAAATTGGCAATGATCTGAGATGAATACGAACAACCAAAATTATTGGACTGTAATGCAGGTTAGTAGAATTTTTTAACAAAATATTTCATAGCACAGCCAAATAAGGATTCATTTTGCTTTCGTTCTTTAAATTTCTTTCCACAGGAGATAGCACGAGATTCATCCATTTGCTCCTTTTATTCTGCCGGATTGTTCTACTTTCTCTGCAGTTTAGTGGCAGGCCATGACAGAGCAGGGGCAACCAGAAAATAAGTGTGAAGAAGAGCAGACCTATGGGTATGCACTTTGCTTGCCCTGGAACTTGACCAGGCACTTCACCTCCTATACCAAGCCTGGAGGAGTCAAGGACCTCGGCAGGAACATGAGCTAGTGATAACGAACATGCAAATGAAATCCCACAAATCAACAAACCAAACAACCCTGCAAGCTGCAAATTGAAGGAATTGAGTGAATCTCGTCCAGCCGCAACCACCACCTGACACAAAATCCAAAACCAAAAATCGCTAGCTCCAAATCCACACGGCATCATGGAGAACCCAAAATCGAAAGGATAATAAGAAAATAACCTGAAGGAACTGGTCGGTGGAGAGGAAAAGCACACAACAAAAACCTAAACAAAACCCTAAAGGCATCGGAGGAACAGAAGCACAAACGCACCATCAGCCATGAAGCACAAAAGCAGCAGGTAAAATCAAAACTGAAAATGCAAGAAGCCTAAAATAGATCGAGAAAAGAAGAAGAATTGAATTGCTGGATGACCAAATGAAGGATCAAAACCTTCTCCTAGCCTACAGCCACAACCTACAGCGGCAGGAAACAAATCCAATGAAAAACCAAGGGAAAGGATGGGAGCAGTCACCTGGGTGATGACGACGCAATCCAATGAAGCGGAGGCAAGAAGAGGAGGAGAATGGGAAAGGAACCAGCTTGGGAGGAGAAGGGGCAGGGGAGCTGGGAAGGTGTCACTCGCTGCCCACCCACCGCCATGAATGCAGCGCTCATTACACGCTAGTCAGTCACGGGTGGACGCCTCGCACGGGCCAGGATTGGCCAATTAGATCGCAGGATTCGATGGACGGCCGTACACAACATTTTTATGCACCGGATCATGGCAAACCCAATCAAACTCACTCGTCGACGATCAAAATCGTGCGGTAAAAATCATATGTGAAAACGTGGCCTATGTGTACGCGCTGGGTGGGCTGCAAACTTAAAGAGTCAAATATCTGCATACCAGGTAAAAATTCACTGATAAAGAAAAATTATCGGAAGTCACTCTTTACGGAAATATCGGAGAAAATTTAAAAATTTTTTTGGAAATATCTAGCATACTATCTCTATCTCTTCTCTTCTCTATCTACTCTTATAATAAAATAAGATGTGGTCTTTCACTTTCGTTGGTGTCCATCATTTGTGACTACCTTTTTCTTTTTGGTTTGTTGAGTATTCCTTTTTCTTAATCCTAGCCTTCATGATTTTTCTTCTTAATAAAATAGGTGTGGTCTTTTACTTTTGTTAGTGTCCATCGTTTGGAGTGTACGCTAATCGGACTCTACCTTTTTCTTTTTAGTTTTTTTAGTATTCCTTTTTCTTAATCCTAGCCTTCGTGATTTTTCTGTTTTCCTTATATATATACATATATATTTAATTTGTTCCTCGCCATATGTTCTCTAAGTATAAACCGGAAGGACACCACACTATATGGCTGCCCGTTCTAACCTTCCCGACGTCTCCACCGACGTCGGCATCACGTCGACCATCTCCGTCGCGACGACGATTGGATGGCACGTGCTCAAGATCGAGGAGTACTCTCAAACAAACGGAGTCCTTGGCATCGGCAACAGCGTCAAGTCCGGCATGTTCAGTGTCGGAGGCCATAGTAGGTGCATCAGATACTACCCTTCTCAATGATCCAGATGATGACTCTACCGACAAGGTCATCAAGGCAAAATACTCGTTCAGCTTGCTGGACGAGACTGTCGATCCTTTGCCATCGTTCACCGGTACATGCCAAATCCGCAGCTTCTCAAGCTTGAATCCTTCTTCGGGATTTGTCATCTTCATCAACAGGGCAGAGCTAGAGTCCTCCCAGTATCTCAGAGACGATACTTTTAGCATCAGGTATCACGTCACCGTCATCAAGGAGATCTGTGCCACGACAACCACCACCACCGCGCCGAAGTTACACGCGATGGCGACGACGCCACCACCATTGGTGAACACACGCGTCCACTTTGGTACAGACGTGACAATCGATGTCTGCGGCAAATGGTACAATGCGCACAGATCTATTCTCGACGCTCGGTCCTCGGTGTTATTGGTGAAGCTCTTCTTTGACCCAACGATGGATTATGACACCGTGGATTCACGGCGTGGAGCCTAGGGTGTTTGAGGCCTTGCTCCACTTCATATACACTGACAGGCTGCCAGAGATAGACGATGACGACAAGGCAAAGATGACGCAGCGACTTCACGCGGTGGCGGATAGGTACGACTTGCAAGGGCTGAAGATGATTTGTGACGCAAGAACGGTGGCCGGTATGCTGGAACTAGCTGTGCAACACGGTTGCCTGGAGCTTAAAGAGGCATGCATCATATTCCTGAAGAGTAATGTCAATCTATATCTATACACCTTCTTAAAAGAGGTGCGGTCGTCTACGGCCAAATTTTTTCGTGTCCACACGTTCTGCTGATCGGCAAAGTCTGCACCGCCACCGTGTGCTACAGGGACTTTGAGTCTGAGACCAGCACAAGACACCCCGAAGGAGGTACACTCGTCTACTGATATTTTCGTGTCCAAGTCCATAGGCACGCCGTGTATATCTCTGTTCATCAGTCCGTAAAAACAAAACAAAATAAATCCTGTAATCCGATCCAGATGTAAGTATGTTTTTTTCATGAGCAGAGGAGAAAAGAAGAAAAGAAAAAAAATCACCCGTGACGACAGGCTGGGCCAAAAACAGTCCAACTTGGCCCATAAAAGCTGTTGGTCACGAAGCTGTTGGCTGCTGCCCTGCTGGCGTCTCTGGCCTCCCCATAAGAATTTTGCTCTTTAAGGTAAGGGCTCGTTCCACATATTTTTGTGTACTCTTATTTTGGAATCAAGTTGAATTTTTGGTTCTAAGTTTGTTAGTTTTTTTTATCAAATTTTAGAAAAATTCTTTTGATTTGTATGGTTCTATTGGGTTGGAGGTATAGTTTCTGGACGCATACATCATCTATTGCCATCACAAACAAAAACAATATTTAGTCTCTTTTATGTGAATGGAAATGTAGATCTATTTTGGTTAAAAAAAGAGAGAGAAAGAGTTAGGACAAGAGGTATATAATTTTTTTTGTTTTTGATAAAATTTAAATAATATATAAAATAACTTGTTGTTTGTTCTATTCTATCTTGCATAATATTTCTCAGTGCATGTAATTTAATTTTCAATATATATATTTAGTGAATGTTTAATTTTTATTTATTACATGTAATTAATTAATTTAAAATATTTTTTTTTGTTTCTGTTCAAGGTCGTTCGCGATTGATATATCTTAGATGTATGAGGCAGGTTTCTACGTGCACCATTCATGTCTCATGATGAACTTTCATGGTTTTTTTAATAAGGCAGAAAATCTTCCATCTTGATGGACTGCTGCCATTTATACTTTGGAACACAAGATTGCAGCAAGAGTTTCAGAGAACATGTTCTCCAACTGGTTTGTTCATGGCAAAGTCCCTTGCATTTATTTAGTGAGATATTGGCAGTCCTTTTTGGAAAACAACTGATTTTCAGTTTTAGTCAGTTGTTCTAACCATCCAGCCATACAGGTGGCATGTAGACTAAAAGCGTTCTTATTAAGTGCAGATCAATGCATATATATATATATATATATATGTATATATATATATATATACATATATATATATATATACATATATATATACATATGTATATATATATGTATATATATATATATATGTATATATATATATATATACATATATATATATATATACATATATATATATATATATAGTTATCATACAACTATTGTGTAAGTCCGGATGCATGACCAGACTTGCTAAAAATATTTCTATGAGGAAGGCAAAAATTGTGACATCCCTACCTCAGAAATGAGGAGGTAGTCGAAGGATCGATCAATAGCGGAAGCAATACATCTTGTCATTATTATTCTATTATTAAGCACATCAAACCCATAGACATGCCTCATTATCAAACAGGAACACCTACAGCAAAACAATATAGAGCAAAGCCCTGAGCAACTAATACTCAACAAGTCTTACCCGTCAAAATGGCACGCTAAGACGACATCTAGTATGCAATGGGCTGACCGGGTTAAGGTAATAACTAGCAAAAATAGCACTAATAGTTGATCCTTATTTTCAGATTTTAGACAAGTTAATAGGATTTTTGCATAAACTAAATATTGTGCAGCTAGACTAGAGCAAACGTGGTTACAATACAATTACTTAACATACAACAAGTATAATGATCATCATCCATGTTGTTACTATAGTATGACAACAATCTCACAAGTGGTACTCAATAACCGCGAGGGACGGCGACTTGAATCAATTTACATCCTATAGGAGAAACCCAAATACACGACATATGTACACTCACGAGGAGTCATGTATGGCAACCTTTCGCGAGACACCATAGAGCCGAGCCCGGTTTCACCGCTCCCGAATACACGTCACCCCATGTGATGCTCCCGTCGAAGCCATCCATGGGTAGCCCATACACTCTCCCTTCCAACACATGCTCAAATTCCACCATAACCCTCTTCATCACCAAAAGAGCAGTGAGGGACCGTCCAACTAGTACGATAATTAAGCTACGTCGGTTTACTAGTGCCCATATCACTAACATGTACTTGGTACTGTTCAAACTTGGTCACGGGTTCATACGAATTAGTCCTTAATCAACACAAACGGGGCTATGGCGAACAAGGGCCAACCTTGCCACCTCAATCTACACATGCACTTCCCCGTTTGGTCTCCACTTAAACCATCATTATGTGAGAAATTATCAAAGAATAATTCCCGAACCATCCTATATAGAGCAGTCTCCATACTCAATATTAAGCATAGCAAAGCGAGGTTTTCTACCAAATAATGGTGCAAATTATGTAGCAATTTTATTTAGCTAAAAGAGCATGATATGATCAGAGGCAAACTTATATAAATAAAACCTAAATAATAGAGAGCAAAGTGTACATGTGATTGCAATTAAAGTAAATAAGCTCGAGTTACTCATATTCGCGCTTATGCCACTAGTTAGAGATGAACAAGCTACTAAAATTTAATATGATTCTGGAAGACATTGATACATGAGCAATTTAGTATGTTGTAGGAAATGACATGAGTGATTTATGCACCAAGTTTCATGGTATGAAAATGCACTATTAATTTCCAATAATTAAAATAGTGCAAAGAGTTAAAAGACTATTACAGAGAAAATACTTATAAATTAATTATGCCACTTGGTGCAATGCATGAAAATAGTAAAATGAACATGCATGCCAAAATTTAGAATTTAATCATGCTTGAAAATTAGTTATGAATTTATCTATCTCTTTAATCATTAAATACATGTATAAATAAATAAGTGCTTTTGGTGTGATTTATCATTTTACTAAAATAATTAATAATCTAAGTAGTTCAAAACATATTTATTTGTATTTTTACCCCGAAGTTCTTTTTTTTTTTCGATTTTCACAATTTCGATCTAATGATTTTTCTGTATTTAAATAAAAAGGACTCTTCCTAACCTCTGGGCCGGCTCTTGCCGCGGCCCAGCCGACCGATAGGGCGCGTGGGCTCTCTAGGCGAATCTGACCCAGGCGCGGAGCTAAGGCCCAAGGCCTTCCCAGCCCAGCCGACCTGGCCGAGCCAGCGCCCAGCGCCAGAACCAGAGCGCACGCGCGCGAGGCACTCGGCGGCGGCGTGGCTGCAGCTCTCCGGGGGCTCCGGTGGACAGAGAAGAATGGATGGGTTTGGGGCGGGTGCGCGGCGCGCAAATGGCGGCGGGGAGGCTTACTAGCGCAAGGGAGACGGGGAGTGGCCCGCGGCGGCGGATGGCGGCAGCGTCGACTCACGTTCCCGACGAGTGGCTGCAAAAATACGAGCTGGAGTTGGCCGAATATGTGAGTGGACGCAGGTAGAGAACTCATGTGCAAGGAATCGAAGAACGCCTTACCGAGGAGGAAGAACGAGGCATAAATCAAGCTGGGCAAGGGCGACGGAGATGGGCTCGATTCGCCCTGCTCAGGGAGGGGGAGGGGGCGAAGCCGTGCAGGCAGAGGGATAAGTGGTAGGCGGAGCTGCGCGGGTGCTTGCGGGGCTGGGGAATCGGCGCAACGGCGGGGCGACGCGAGGAGCTCTATCGGCTCCAATGGCGGCCCGTGCTCGGTCCAGGGAGAAGTGAGAGCGAGTGTGAGAAGCAGATGGGGAAGTGACACTGCACTCCTCGTCCTGTAAACAGATATATTCTGCTCTAGTTAACGAGATATTTATCATATTTTATATCTTATTCTCTATCCTAACTAATATCTGTGTGACCTACACATCAGCCTCCGAATCTTCTTTTTCTCTCCCTCTCTCTTTCCTCCCTCCCGAATCTCTGTTTTTCCTCTCTCTCGAATCTCTCTTCTTCCTCTGCCACACAGCGCGAGCTCCTCGCCTCCGCCGCTGCGTCTCGCCTCCTCCTTGCCTACGCGCCCCGCATGCTCGCCCGCGCGCCGCCGATGCCCGCCTGCTCCTCACACGCGCCGCCGCCGCCCAGCTCCTCGATTGCGCGCCGCTGACGCCCGTCTGCTCCTCGCACGCGCCGCCGCCGCCTAGCTCCTCGACCGCGTGCCGCCGACGCCCGCCTGCTCCTCGCACGCGACCCCGCAACGCCCAGCTCCTCGCCCGCGCGACTGTCACCGAGGGCGAGCAAGGGGCTCTTCCTTCTTCTCCTCTCTCGATATCCGTCCTCCCGCGGACGCCGCCCCTCCTCTTCCTTCCCCGCGCTCCCCTCCTCTCTTCTTCCTCGGCGGCGGCGCTACGGCCCCTGCTCCTCCCCGCGCAAGCTCCCCGCCGGTCGTCGCGGTCTCCTCCTCCCTCCTCCGGCGCGGGCCTCTCTCCCTCCGGCCAGATCCGGTGTGGAGAGGCGGATGCGGCGGTGGCGGAGGACAAGCATGGGCGCGTGCAGAGCCGGTCAGTGTAGAGGACGCCCTCCCGCGCCGGCCGTCGAGGCGGAGTTCCATCAACGAGGAGCAAAGGAGGAGGGGATGGCGGGAGGAGGCGAGCCCCGCACCATAGCGTGCCTCCGCTACTCCGCTGGATTTGGCGGGTGCGGAGTCTTACGCTAGGGTAGCGGATTACATAGAGGAAGCCCGTGCAGCATTTCTTTCCTCTAAAGGTTCCTCCAGGAACGTATAGAGGGCACCGACGTGGACAGTCTGTGTCCAGGGGGGGTGAGTGCGCTGCGCTATCCAACCAGGGGGGTCGTTGCCCGCTCGACGGCGGCCACACGGTCACGATCCACTCGGTGCAGCGGGCGGCAAACGGTGGCCGAGCCCGTTGAGTCATGGCAGGTGGGACCCCTCCAGAAAAACAGATTGATTAGGTGTTTT
Organism: Eleusine indica; assembly: GCA_030378355.1. Taxonomy (NCBI): domain Eukaryota; kingdom Viridiplantae; phylum Streptophyta; class Magnoliopsida; order Poales; family Poaceae; genus Eleusine; species Eleusine indica. The sequence continues at coordinate 58,865,810 of CM059494.1, forward strand.
TCACCATAATTTTGGAGCATCAAAATGGGTCCAAATTTAAATGTTTTCCGACACATTGCTAGAGAGTTATTTGGTGTAGTGTTTTGATGACATGCATAAGCATTTGACAAAAGGTTAGAAGTTATTGTATTTTGAAAATGCTAAATTGATCAGGGAGACTTGAGAGGAATTCTGGAGTTCCAGAATGCTTATCATTTAGGCAACTTGTTGATCTATTTTAGTGATTCATCCAAAGTCCAAACTGGAGGTGGTCTAGCATACTCATATATCAATATGTAGTGCAACTAACCAAAGATGATGAAGCTCATGGACTGCAATAGGGAACAAGTTATTAAATTTCAAAGTAGCTCAAGTGACACTGTGACTCAGAAAATTTCTTAAGTCTGAACTCAAATTCTAAATTTATCTTTGGCATAAATTCCAAATGGTGGTCTTCCTGATCCTATTAAAGGCAAACCAAATTATATGTTGGTCACCATGATTGGATCAGAATTATGGGTATGATAATGCTGAATGTTTAGTTTCAAATTTTGAACAGGTTCATGTTCCTGAACATTGTTGCACTAGTTTTGCCTATCTAGTAGTGGAATAAAATTCCCAAAAATTCTTTGAAATTCTAATTTTTGATTTAGATCAAGAATATGAAATTTGTTTGGGTCACTTCTATTTCGAAATTTGAACTTCTCGTTCAAGCAATAATTAGTTCAAATATGAAATTAATTTAAAATTTGAAAACTTCCATATTTTCGTTACTCTTGTTTTTCTTCATTTTCTTTATAGGCAAATTTCCTGTTTGATTGTGACACGGGGCGGGGTGTCACAAAAATCTCATACATTTTTTATATTACAGACCAACTAAGAAAAATAACTTGTGTTTGCTAATGAATAGACCATGCTCATCAAATGCAGACAAAATAGTTCCATTACAGTTTTGAGAGGGAATCAATTCAGACAAATTTGACCATGTTCATCAAGAGACACCGGAACTTGTATTTGCAATCATTTTTTCAGTAACATTTTTTTTTCTGAACAAAGGACTGATGGCACCTACAAGAAAAGGAGATGTAGACGAGATACAATAAAAAAAAGTGAATTCAAAAGTCAAAGTTTGTCTGGTAGACCAGCTAATTTTGGTTAGCTGGACAAGCGGCAACCATCCTAGTCTCCGTGTCAGAAACATGATCAACTTCTCAACTCCTAGCGTGCCAAATTCGATCAAGCACATGGAGTCACTTTTCATCGTCTCTTCTGTTATGTTTCCACCATATTCCTTGTTTTTCTTGCCATTGCCTACACAATATCAGAAGCAATATCACAGAAAGCATTTTTTGAAATTAAATATTTCACTGGATAACCATGAAGCAAAGCAATTAAAAAATTGGTGGCTTTGTGCCCTCAATTGTGTTTAAAATTGTATAGCACTATATTAATTCAAGAAGGTTAAAATGATGGTTGATGGGGTCTTTTCCAACCAAGCTAGGTCTAAAATGGTTAAAACTTGCTTGCCAGTGCACAACTTTGTGAGGTGAAACCAAGCATTTCATAGAGGCTAAAACTAAAAATACTTGGTATGCACTGCATACGGAATTCAAGCTCTAACATGGACAAAGGTCACACACTTATCCTACCAAATCATAGAATAAAACCATTATATGCTAATCAATCTGCAAACAGTACTAAAGTTGTGCACAAAAGTATACCAAAATAACACATATATAAAATATTATATACTACCAACCTTCAGACTATACTTCTTCAAGTTTAAGAAAGTCTTAGAACCATCTGATTCATCTTGTCCTGTCTTCTATGTCAGTAGAGAAAAAGATTCAAACACACCTTAATTGGTGTTGCAGCAGGATCATGCCCTTGTTGCTGCTTCTGCAAGCCACATCAGCATATAGCCATATACATTGGTTCACATCCCATCTAGAAAAATTCAGTAAATATCAACAATCAGAATATACGATAGCATGTATGATACAACTAAAATCAAGTTTCAGTCGATAGCAGAAGAATCTATTCTGAAAAAATATATTTTGCCATACATCCTGTCATTCTCCGCTTTACTAATACGAAGCAGGAACAATACTGAAAACAAGATCCAAAATACTTAACTAAGCACCTATCACTATAACTGATATAAGTGATGCCTCTGTTTTTCTCTGCTCTCATAACTAAGCAAACAATGCTGCATAAGCCTGTACCATTATCTAAATAAAGGAAACCACAAAGATTTTGTTAGGCCATCTACTCTATCATATAGGTCAAAAGGTGAGACGAAAGTGTATTATGTGAACCAATGGTTAGAAACCTGAAAGTTTGCTTATATTTAAAACAGCACAAAATTTCTAAAAAAAAAAGAATTCAGAGGGCAACAGGAACATATGAATGGTACAGGTCTATTAAAATCACATTCAATTTTCTTTCCTTGGTGACATTAAAGGGCAGAAAACCAGATGAACTTAATCATATAGAACCACATATACTGGGAAGATACAGGCATTCAATGTCTTACTCTTCCCGATCATTTCTAGGTCCAAAATTGCCCCACAATTATTTTTTTTGCCAATCTGGTTTCAGAAAGCAATAATCCAGTCCTGTGGCGCAAACACCACCAAATTATTTATCACAGAAAATCACATGCTCGGTCTTTAAAAAATACAATATAGACATTCATATATTTGAAATACAACATATTGGAAGCAAAAGATGGGTTTGATCATGAGGGTGATGGGTCTAACGTTTATCTCATTTTTTTTTCTACAAAACTCTTACATTTATAAATTAGCTATTATTATCTATGAAATAAATTGGTAACGCAATAATTTAGTAAATACATGATCATTTAGCTATTAATGTGTGATCCCCTCATTTTTTGGCGTTATGTTTAGCATACTATCAGCCACATGTCAAAAAAGTACTTAATTCTTTAATACCATATACCAGATAATGACAAAGTAGTATTGTAATTTGTAATACTAAATTACTGATTCTCTTGTCTCAGCACTACCTCATCATAGATCCTAAACCGCTCAGTTCCTCAAGCTTGAACACTCAAAGCTCGCTAACTGCATCCCTCTTCATGGTGTGTTATCTCCAATCTTTTAAGTGTATATAAGCTTTGAGCAGCATGTTCCTGATCAGCCACTGCACGGTCCATAAAGTGAATTGAGTCACATTTGACCCCAACAGATTCTCCCACACCATTTTTTACTAAAAAAAATTTTAGATGACAAGTCAAAAACAACTCCGCTCTTACATGCATATTCAAGTTTTACTTCATTTCAGAAACTATCATATGAGTATTCAAGTTCTATTTCATTTCACAAACTACAGCAGCCGGAGAACTGATCTCAATCACACAGACGACAATGACAGGATTACCATTTCTTTAAAGGAGTAGAGATGTAACCATCCTGCTTCCCCACCATCATCATGGCACTCTACGTCACTTGACCACGCGCTCCACTTCCCTGACATCAAAGCATTATGCTGGTGACCAACTCTGTAACTCTGAAAGGCAAATCTGATCACATGAACATGATTACTCTTTGGTATACTATAATTGCTTAAGCTATTCTTACTTCCTGAAAGGAGAAGTGCATCTCAATGGCATAGATGACCGAAACTCCACAAACCTTGATATTGTTAGCTGCTACAGGCAGAACAAAATATGAGGTGAAGTGAACAATGCAAGCAGAGCAAAAAAAATTGTCTCCATGTCAGATTCTTTCAGTTTGGACATAACTTCGTCAAGCAAGTGGCCTACAATAGCAAGTGAAAATACAAGAAGTTAGAAAGACATCTTTATTAATTATTTTGAACATTATATTCACAATATATATGACCACAGATCAAAGACACAACGCTTGTTTACATGCTCAACTGGATCACCCTCTGATAAATGACCATAGATAAAACTAATAAAAGACAACAGTTGTAGACCCAGCACGATGGGTTCAGCCTCTTAATAAAGTGCTATAAGATTGTAGGTGTGCATTACAGCAAGGCATAGTGGACCTACAAAACAAATGAACCAAGAAGCAATGACAGGACCACCATTCATCATGTAACTAAGCAATCAGCACACAGCAATAAGGAAATGATAAAATAAACTACCAATATTGCCTGAATTATAAGTACTGCAGAATATATAAAGCCAATTGATCGAAGCTTGGTACCTAAAAAAAAAAACTAAGAAGCAATGACAGGACCACCATCTCACCTGAAGATTTGATCGAAGTTTTAGAGAAGCTGGGAGATTAGTGATTGCATTGTCTTCTTGACTTCAACAGCTAATCCTTGGATAACAGGTAAAATTCAATAGAAATATAAAATGATTACAGACTGAACATGAACCAAATGATACTGGAAACAAAATGTTAAAAGATGTAGACATTGTAAGAAAATGTCACCTACGTGGCCATGAGTTGTGGGCTTGTGTCATTTCAAGAAGACCAATGTACGGTTGGCTAGTAATGTTTGGTTAAGCTTCCTTTCTTCCAAAATTTTCTACACTGACTCGTCAAACTCGGTGCAACCAGATGTTATATTTGGTATCTCCTCTATCTACATGGAGTGGGAAAATAAGTATGGTCAAACATTTCATGTCATACCTACAATGTAGAATGGAACACAGTAGTGTATAGTGTCATTATACCACACATTTATGAGTACAATAAAGAAATGCATAATTAAGTTCACTGTTTGATGTCCGTACACTTTATATCAACATCACTGGGAGACCTTGTTTAGAATACAAACAGATGGTCATGGCTCTTATTGAATTATGCAACATAATACAGCTAACACCCAACAAAAGTGTTTGTGAGGGCTATAACCTGTACATTCTATTTAAAAATTTCTAGAAAGCACTGAGAAACATAATTTTTGTTATATCGGACAGTGAGGATCATAAATTCAAATCATCCTCCTTTTCCGCTCATTGGATGTATTTCCAGACCTCATAAAAAATTATTAACAGAATACAATGCTTCTATGACCTGATATAACAATTCTTTTATTGCATTATTATAACCAGAGGCTAACCTTTATTGGACTATTAAAACTAAAAAATGATTTGTTGGCAACTTCTTCTGACTTGAACAGATAAAAAAACCACAAGTGCGCAAGACAATTTCTCCAACTGTAAGCATGATTTCTCAGTACATTATTACTGATGATATATATAAAGAAATTGTCAACGGTAGTATCTGATGCATAAAAAAGTTATAGTGCTTGGATTGTTCTAGCCATTAGAATGTCAAAAGTGAATGTGTAAAGTGGCAAGTACTTCGATTAAAAAATAGTGGAACATATACTTGGATCTGGTGTATACAAAGGTACCACCACTGAAAGATGCTGAATCGACTGGTGTACATCCTCATACATTAGAAATATCAAATTCCAGCTTGACATCTAAATATACATTAGAAGCATCCATCAGGTTCAAGTTCAATAGAGTCAAAGAAACAAAGCTTGAGGAGGCACCTTTTTAGTCTGTCGTAACTAAAGCTCCTGACGGGGAAGGTGCCGTCGTACTCGTACTCGATCTACAAGCAGCTCTCTGGATACTTGAACTGCACAAAATGATGTCAGAAATAACCATGTGGACAAATAAAAAATCCATGATGCAGTAGGCAATCGCACCTGATGTTTCAGATCGAGGACTCGGGGAATGTTGGAACCACGCCGGAGAAACAACAAACTGTTGCTGGCGAGAGGACCTGGCCAACGCACACACACGCACAGACAACTCAGGTGCAAAATTGAAAAGAACAGAGACACACGATCTCGTTTGGTGCTGCTAGAATTGGCAGCTTTTCATGTTGTATTCCTATGCTTATATAAGAAATTACATGGAAACTAATCAGCCATACAATCTGCTATTACTAAAAATAGCTAAACAACTAAGGAAAGCAATCACTAATAATTAGGAAACTAACTAGTAATTAGGAAAGCGGTCGACGACGCCGTTCTGCTACGGGCTGTAGGGCGTAGTGTGTTGGCGATGCACGCCCTCGCTCGTGCAGTATTCCGTGAACTCCCTCGCGATGAACTTGCCATCACGATCAGTTCGGAGTGCCTTTAGCTTGACACCGGACTCGCCCTCAGCTCGTGCCTGGATCTCCTTGATGGCAGCCGCTGCACGATCCTTTGAAGGAATCACGGCTACCCACATGTACCTGCTGAGGTCATCCACTAGCAGCAAAAAGTACTTGTTACCTGCGGGCGTTGCTGATGAGATGGGCCCACAGAGATCACCATGCACCAGCTTGAGTCGCTGTCATGCCCGGTACTTCGCTTGTGCTGGAAATGAAGTGCGCCTCTGCTTTCTGGCTTGGCACGCCTCGCACAGGTGATCGACTTGCCTGATCACCGGCAAGCCACACACTAGCTCCTTCCGAGCTAGCTTCCTTAGCGCTGCCATGTTGACATGGTCGAAACACTCGTGCCAGCGCCATGCCTCCTCGTCGCCATGCCCGTGAACCACCAGGCATGACGGTTGCACCACCTTCAGCTGGATCTTGTACAGGCGGTTGCCTGCACGTGTCACCTTCGCCAGCAGCTTGCCACCAGGCTTGCGAACCGTCATCACCCCATCGTCGATCTCGGTCTTGTAGTCGCTTTCGTCGAGCTGACCGATGCTGATGATGTTTGTCGTCAGCCGCGGGATGAAGTAGACTCCGGGGAGCGACTGGACCTCCCCGTTCTTGCACTCGAAGACGATGGTCCCCTAGCCTTCGATACGTGCCACCGAGTCATTGCCAAAACGCACGGTACCGATCTCTGCCTTATCCAGCTTGGAGAAGGCGGACCTGGATCTAGACATGTGGTTGGTGGCGCCGATGTCCAGGACCCAGGTTTCAGCCTCCCGGTCCTTCTCTTCTCCGAGGTGAACGAACACCTTCTCCTCCCGTATCTCCAGCGGAGCAACGGAGCCTATCGACTTCTCCCCAGATCCATCGACTCTTGCAGTCGATGAGGGCCCTGGTGAAGCCATTACGAGCCAGAGCGAGGCCTCCTCTTCATCTTGCGCAACGTGAGCCTGCTCCTTCTTGGGCTTCGACCTACACTCTCGGGCCTAGTGGCCCATCTTGCCATAGCATCGGCATTCATCGTCGGTGGGCCAGTTTGTAGTCGACGGCCCCCTTGGTGGACCGCCACGTCCGTGCCCACGCCTGCCGCCGCCACCACCGCGACGCGTCGAGCCGCTGCTCACGCCGCCGCTATGTTCTTCCTCGCGCTTCTTCCTCCGCGAGTTCCACTCCTCCTCCATGAGGTACAACTTGGCCTCATGCTGCAGCGACGCCGGAGCTTCCTCGAAAGCCTCCTCAGCCTCCTTAGCCGCCCTGTCAGATCAGCGACCGACATCGTCGACACGTTGAGAAGTGTCTTGATGGCAATCACGATCTGCTTGAATCGAGGTGGTAGGCTATGCAAGATCTTTGCCACGATCTCCGAATCCTTCAACTCGTCGCCCAGTGTGTTGATGTGCGCCGCCATGCCCTCCAGACGGAGCGCGTAGTCCTCGACGGTCTCGCTGTCGCCGAACGTGGTGAGGTCGAATTGCCGGCGTAGCTGCTGCGCCGTCGACCTCTTCACGCGATCATCGCCAATCCTCATGGTCGCGATCGCGTCCTAGGCCTCCTTGGTCGTCTCCTTCTTGGCGATCGTCGGCACCATCTCCGATGGTACCGCACCGCACAATGCGTCGAGCGCCATCATCTCCTCCTAGGCATCGGCGCTGCCGTTCTCGATGACGTTCAAAAGGGCTCTAGCCTTCAACTTCACCTTCATGAGCAGCGCCCAATTAGAGTAATTGATCTTGGTGAGAACGGGGTAGCTACTCCCGCTGCTCACCTCACGAATCATCCGCTGGATCACGACGCCGTCAACGGAGGTGTCGCCGGCCTTCTTGCCCAACATGTTCAAGCCTTGGACGAACCTAGCTCTTGATGCTAATTGTTGGAACCACGCCGGAGAAATAACAAACTGTTGCCAGCGAGAGTACCTAGCCAACGCACACACAACTCACGTGCAAAACTGAAAAGAACAGAGACACGATCTCGTTTGGTGCTGCTAGAATTGGCAGCTTTTTAGGTTGTATTCCTATGCTTATATAAGAAATTACATGGAAACTAATTAGCCATACAATCTGCTATTGCTAAAAATAGCTAAACAACTAAGGAAAGCAATCACTAATAAGTAGGAAACTAACTAGTAACATTAGGCAGGCAAGGATTCTTGTCGACAGGGAAAAGCCTACGAGATTTGGAGCCCATCTTCCCCACCGCGACTTCTTCCCAGACCTCTTTCTTCCTACGCAGCCGAGCTGGGCCATTGAAATGGGATGACGCAGACACACTCAGTCTCGTCGGCGGCGGCTGCACTGCTCTGGGATCGGCTCCTCCGCGGCCACGGAGGTGGCCCTGCTTCGGGGCCTATTGGTCAGCGGCGGCCCGCTGGTTCCTTGGCGGCAGCGGGGGTGGCGCTACTCCGGGATCGATTTTTTTTTTACCAAAGTCAGTAGGGAACCCAACCTATTTTTAAAATTTATATTTTTATTTTAGACCTCATTAATTTGCTCCACAGAGAGTCGAATCCAAATCTACAGCATGTTCCTCATGTACTCTAACCGCTAGGCTAGAGACCCTTTCACTACTTCAGGATCCATTGGTTGATGAAGGCGGCGCAGTGCTCCTCGACGGCGTCTGCTTTGCTCCGAGACGGGTTCCTCGGAGGCTTCGGAGGTGGCGCTTGTTGGTGTTTCGATCACCGGCTAGTAGAATTTGTTCAAGAGTTGCGCGCTTCAGGCTCAGTGATGGCTTAGCAAGAGGACACGGGGGGCTATACTGGTTCGGGGAAGGCCCTCTACGTCCAGTTCACTAGCCTACTCGTGTTACTTGCTCCGGAGTAGAGTACAATGGTGGTGAGAGAGAAGGGGTGCTCCAAGTCTCGAGTGCCAATGGAATGCGTGAGTGTGCCTGTGTCGTGTCTTCGGTGTGTCTTGTCCTAAGGAAGAAGAAGGATGGCCCCTTTTATATTCCAAGGGGATGGGCCCATTTACACATACAGAGAGAGAGAGGATTGAAGATTCTACACGTATGGAGTTGTTGAAGGCGTGCGGGAGGAGGCGTGGTCCCTGGTCCTTATGGGCCTCATCGTCCTGGTCTTGCGTCAGGAGGGAGGGCACTGTGCTCGAGCGTGCCCCCATTTCTCATCATTGGGCTATGCTCCCTTTGCTACTGTATATGGCATGTTCCACCATGCGAGGGGTGGCACATCAGGGGCGCTGTCATGTTGCCCAGGCAAGGGTCAATCTTGTTGTCCATTAGGTAGTCCTACATCACCACTATTAGGGGTGTCATCGGGCGATAGCGTCATTGAGTGCCCTGCCGTGCCTGCCCCCATCAGCAGGCGCTGATGATGATGAGGGGAGCTGGTACAGATGAGGGGATTTGACCTCCTGATACTTTGTATGCATGGTGGGTACGACATTTAAGGCCAGGTGGTTGATAGTTGTTGACTGCCGGCTCGCCCAACCTCCTCCCGGGGTCGGGTCATCGGAGCAGGATTGCCCGGGCCCACTTAGAGCTAGGATCTATCTTATCTGCGCAGGGTAATTGAGTTTCCCCATTCCGCCCTTTCTGGCTTGAGGCAAGGCTCTAATGCCGCGTCCCGTCTGGGTCTGCTTCCGAAGGAAGGGAGAGGTTTTCTTATGACCACAGTTAGTGGGAGTCCGTGTTGCCACGATCGCAGCATCGGTGGGACCCCTGGTTTTTATGCCGGAGTGGATAAGCTTGGTAGGAAAGCTGAGTCACCTCGCTCGACGAGTGATGCGTGCCCGAGCCCCGCCTGGTGGGTTGGCTTGGTCGCGACCCTTATCGAGGGGTCGTGCGAGTCGCGGCAAGTCTCCGACCCCCACTGAGGGGTCAAACGGGGCTCAGCCGACTCCCGACCCCTTGAGGGGTCGAGCGAGTTGGGATAATGACGCGGTCTTCACGGCCGAGTGACGGCTACCGTACGGATGCCTTCCGTATGGGACCCGCGTGGATGGTGCTTAGGTGGCGACTCAATGAGTCTTTTGGCCTTAGCCACGTATTTGGTTTTCTTTTAGGAGGCGCCATGTGGCACCCTATTCTTTACCCTCGACAGTAGCCTCCGAGCCCCCGAGCGAGTCGGAGAGTCATTCGGGGGATTTCAATGCCGACATGATTCGAGGTTTGTGATGAAGCTTGTTGGTTTGACAGTCTATCCGGATGAGGTGCGCGCGAGCGCACCCGGCGGGTGTAGCCCTCGAGCCGGGGGGTGAGTTTTGACGGAACTCACGCCCCGGGTTTCACTTAGAGGTAAAGGGTCGGCGTGCTGCTTGGCGAGGGTGCGCGCGAGCGCACCCGTCAGGTGTAGCCCTCGAGCCAGAGAAGGAGTCTGTATGGACTCGATATTGGTCTATATTCGTCAAGCACGGTCATGGGGACGCTGTGGCATATGTGGTCCCCGGGCCCTGGGTCCGGGATTAGACAGGCGGTGTAGAGCGCCGCTGGGGGAGTTTGTCCATAGCATTCTGTGGACGAGACTCGCCCTGTTTGCCTAAAAAGGCATGGTCTGATGTTACCCGAGCGGCAGACTCCTTGTCTCGTTCTGGCGTGCGGTGAGCGGGGGTATCTTCACGGGTCCCATGTCTGGCGTGCTACACGCCCGGGAGGCTTGCGGCTAACAGCTCTCGTTCGGGGCAAATTTTCTTCGTGCAAAGCACGACTTGTGGCATTGTCGATGATGTCAGGCCTTTGCCTTTGCATGACGAGCAATGGTCTCCCGTGATCCTTTATCGGGCTCGACGCCCGCGTAGGGTATCCGAGGTCCAGGCCTAGCCTTGCTATTTAAGGATACCTCCGGGCAGCGTTCCGCTCCATCCTCACATCCAGAATTGTTACTTTGAGTTCCTGGATAGCCGGAGGGTGACTGACTCTTGTGTGTCAGCACGTTGCTCTTATGGCTTCCAGGTGCGATGACGCCCATGGCGATGACGACGGGGATGAAGACCCGCCATCGACTTGCCCCCGGTTATCCTGGCGTGGCGGTCCCGTCGGTCGTAGGGAGGTTGGCTCAACTTCTGTTATGTCCTCCCCTTGTCGGGGTGAGGTAGAGACTAAGGGGCCCTCGCATGGAAGGTTGCCATGGCTTATTAGGCCCCATCGTGTTCATCTTCGTCGACGTCAGTACGAACGAGGTTAAGAAGAGGCGCTGAGCCGGTCTCCCACAGGCATGGGGGTCCCCTGCCTTGGAGGGTGGCCCCAGCAGCAGCCGTACGGCGCGGCTGAGCCGCTCACCTTCTCCGTTGGCGGAAATGGCTAGCCTCGAATGAGGGCATCATTCCCCGTCGATGAGGCATCGCAGGCGCTTCACCTCGTATGTACCCGTCGAGATGCGGGTACCGCCTTTTCCTTTGTAATAGACCCCTCGGGTCGAGTTTCTCTTCTTTTTCTCTTTGCTTGCAAGTTATTGATACTTGCTTTGTTGGGAGAGAGAGAGAGAGAGAGAGAGTTTGTAAGAGTTGTCCCTTAAGAGGTCTTGTTAGTAAGGAATAAAGAATGTGACCTCGCCGTTGGATCTCGTTTGGCGATGCTGACCCTTGCGTCTATTGACATTTGTTAACGTCGCATCAAGAATATCACTATCCCTGGTATGACACCAGAAATGATTGTTGGCACTTGTTATGCTTTTAAGAATAAAGTGAATTAATCCGCAAGCGCACGGAACACTATTGTAGCATTTTATCCGGGAGTATTCCAAGGTATCGTATTTATTTTCTGCAGGGAAGCTAGGCATAAGGTTATCTTGGTTTAACAAAGATATAACTATAAGAATTATACCAACTAACCAAAGACAGGGGTAAGGATGTTCAATAATAATAGTGGGGGTAGTAACACAGGAGAAATCCACACTAAGATAAATAAAGAGACCGGTTAAGCTAGCCGGGAGGACAACGAGTCGAAGTCTAAGATTCCTAGAATTATACCTTCCTAATATATCTAAGTCAAGCATCAAATTCCTAGTTACTTGGGTTGAGTACTTACACCAATTTCTTGGTACATCCTCAAGTCTTTCATCTATTAGCTCACTTCGGGGCACGAAAACGATCCACTAATATGGGCCGGTAACTAGCCTCTCTACTAGTGGGTACACTATTGCTAGACAACCCTGACTAAGACGGCCCTAACATGGTGGATTACTAAATAGACGGACAGGGTTGTCATCACCTGCCGCCTACCCCACAGCCCGTGGGGACGAATGCAAATCCAGCTAGTGTGAACTTAGGCACCGCGCCTACGCCTTCACTAGATATTCTCCCGTTGGCCTAGCGAAAGAATAGCCGGAAAATAACCAAGTCTAAGTCCAGGAAGAATTAAACTTAATTAAATCCTAGCCAGGAAACCCGTGAACTATGCAACAATGTTTCTTCTCGATAATTGTAACTTAAGGAAATGACTAAGTTAAGATAAATGCTTGACACGATATAAGAGAAAAGATATTTATATTGATAAAGGATAAGTCTTACAAAAAGAGAAAAGATACAAGAAAGCTCATACCAAGACTCTGAGACAATTTCGGAACCTCGAGCGATGCTCTCGACTAGACTCTAACTCCCGACTAACTAACCTACTCTACTAAGTAGCACAAGTAATGGGAAATGGACTCCTTGATGTGTTTCTTCACTCATTTCTTCTTTTTGCCAAATTTCCTCTCTATTTATAGGTGGCGAAGGGTTGGCGGGTACTTGTAGGTGAAGGAGAGTCGGTGGGCAAAAGTCGGTCCATCGGGCGGCGGGCCATGCCGGGCGGCCCTGTGTGCCGGGCGGCATGCACCGCTTGGCGGCAGCCTAGGCCGAGCGGCCTTTGGATCATGTCGGTTCATGACCGACTCCCCTCGGATGGCTCAGATTTGATCCCGAAGTCTGTCGTTTGGTCAGTTCCCACCGACTTGTTCATTTTGGGGCCAGTAGGCCTTATGGGCTGGCAACCCCGGGTGGCCAACCTAGGTCGGGCGGCATGGTAGGCTGGGCGGCGGCCTAGGTCGGGCGGTGGCCTTGGCCAAGTGCCGACCCCTCTGGGTCGCCCCATGACTTTTCTCGGTTAGGCCACTTGTGGGCCTCTTTTCCTTAGCTATATTTCATCATTTTTGGTCTGGGAGGAGAAAACAGCTTCATGGTGGAGTGTTTTGTAGAGTCGGCTGGGTCGGATGATGAGTCTAACAATGACTCCGTTTGATCAGCCGGGAGGCTGATTTCAGCTTTAAACGACCCTGATTTCAGTCGTTATGACACTGTCAGCCGGATCCTGATTTCGGCCTAAAACAACCCTGTTTTCAGTCGTCATGACCCTGTCAACCGGATCCTGATTTTAGCTGTAAACGACCCTGTCGGCTGATGAAAACGGTTGTTTCACAGTCATGTTTGGCCGACGGGGTGTTTCTTCATGTTTTTGCATATTTTGATCCTTTTGTACCTGCAAACACATATTTCACCAAAACTCATGGAACTTTATTAATTTAAACAAATATTTATTAAACCTTGGTCTTTTACCTTACATTTCCCAACCGGTTGGTGGCCAATATTAGGTTTTATGGGCCACCAACACCTCCCCAAGCTTAAACCTTTGCTCGTCCCGAGCAAATTAAAACTTAGAGATGATGGATCAGGAGTTGCTTCAATATAAGCGCCCTGCGAGGATGAAGTGCACAAACACGTACTCCAACAAAATATGGGTAAGTGTAAACCAGCACAACTTGGTCACTAAGTCATTCTCGTTGTGCAGCGGGGCTTATTGGCATTTCATAACCTTGTCATGAGTGGTTGAAGTCTAGAACGACTAGTTTAGACTTGTCATGCAATCTCCTACTTGATTATGAGTCCAAAGTTTTTATAATGTTGCATAAGATTGAAAATTCTTCCCTCTTGGTGTAGTCTCCCACTATGACTCTCATCTCTCAAAAAGTGTATTTCCTTACCAAGTGCTCATCCTACATTCTAAAAGCTTGGCTTATATGTGGGGCTTTGTAGGAGGGCACATCTAGCATGCATATATTGTTAAGTTAAGTTATGGTCCTAGCGAAAAGACTTTGCACTTCCTCATTCCAATTATTTGGAAATAATGTCCAGGGGAGAGGGAGAGAATGGACTCACGCAAAGGAATAGGCTAGCACAATTGCAAAAGCCTTGGGTACAACTTAGTCCCAAAAGGCTGATTTTTGTGCTAGAGTTGAAAGAATGGTTCTTTATTTTGCTCAAAGATATTTTTGAACTTTGAAGCCTTGATGCCGTACATCCATGAGAGCTGTTAAACTTTTCTTTCTTTCTTTTTTTTCAGCTCTCATGGTGTAGGGAGGCTAATTCAGTGGTTCAAATATTTTTGCAAACTTTTTATGAGCATTTATTGGGGAGAACCAAAACTTTTTCATATAGGATCAAAGTTTCGTAAAAGGAAAGATTTTTGGCTATCATGCTTGGTGAAGTGGATGCTTGAATCCAAAGTGGAGACCGCATAACCAAGCATGATTGATTGAGAACTCAAAGATAACGCGAAGGAAAATGATTGGCTTTGGAGGTGCATGTGCCTCATAAGGATCAAATCCTAACTAAACTCAATGCATAAGTAGATGACATGAAAGTGGGTTTGCAATTAATATTTGGCCATGGTAGGAATTTTTCTATCATAGGGAAGATATGCACCAAGTAAGGGGTTTTTATTGCAGCATGGTTTTGAAAGAAATCATTGGACTCTAATCATGAGGAAATCATAGACTCATCCAAAACATGCCATATCATAAACTCCAACAACTAGACTTGGTGTTTTAATAGCCATTTTGCACCCACTAGAACATAGAGGGACTAGCGTTATCATCATGCCGATCTACCACTGCCCACAAAAAATGAGGAGTAGAGGTTGTATACTTGAGACTCAAAGGGAGCTAATAGAGCAACTATTCATCATTTCCATAGGCAAGGTAGAGACTAAGTTCTCAATTTTATTCGAAAATGGGAAATCTTTTTGTTCTTTTTGGTTTTGCAGATTTTTATGGTTTTTCCTTGAAAGCTAAAATCTTTTTGGATTTTCTTAAATATTGAAACTGAAAATCTTTTTTGGATTTTTTTAATTAGCTTTAAATAAAACAAAGCGACTAAACTAGAGAAAGAGGGCGAGGGGGTAGGACAAATGGTGCACCTTGTTTCACGTACCTCCCCAAGCTTAGGTCTTTGCAAGACTTAAGCTTAGATGGCATTCACTGCGGCGGTTGATAATCGATGTTGAAGTGGCCGAACAGTTGGTCCATCATGGAGAGGTCCATTAGGGGGTTCATAGTTGTCATTGGGGGAGGTAGTGTAGTTGTTCAATGAACTCGCAAAACTGGGGAATTGTGGCTGCTTCCAATCATATTGGGGACCTCCTAATCCACCCGTGTGAGGCGAGCTCGTCGCGGTTTCATGCTGTTGCTGTTCTCGACGGAGTTGTGCTCTTGTTCTTGGCCTATCCCTTGCAATACTATGTTATGCACGCTGCACGGAAGCTTGCAATTTGTACACAAAGTTCCTTTTACCGATAATGGTGAGCTGGGGGTTAGGCTATTCAATTTCCATGTCATACCCCGGATAGAGCATGAAGTACCTATTGTTTTCCTCTTTCAAAAGGTGGGCTTGCCAGAAGTGATCTTTCCCTAGCAAAGGAGCACTAGGGAGACGATCTGTTCTAGCTCTATGAAGCGCGCCAACATTTCTAGCAATTCTAGTGACAAAAGGTGTGAAAGTGATAGGTCCATGTTGCTTGAATTCTAGGGTGAGCCAATGGTTGATGAGGAAGAATGTGGGGTTCGTTTTAATTTTCTTTATCATAGCATAGAGATAGGCTTTATCCAAACTATTCACTGAACATACATCACCCCGAGGGGTGAGGTAGTGAGTGATAAAATGGTGAATTATACAGAGCGAAGGGTTATGAATGTCGCTAGTGCACTCCTGCCTCGTAACTAGATTTCCTATCTTTGTCCAAAGTCCTTGTGGTGTGAAACCTTTTTGTTTATCAATGTCTATGGCGGCCTTATGGTCAAAACCAAGATAAGTGCTAATTTGTTTTAAAGATCGTTCATAGGTATTCACCAAAAAGACGGAATTCATAAAGAGTGCCTAATTTGTTAGACGGAGTGGTATGAACTTTTAAGGTGCAAAGGAATTCAATGGTAAGCTATTTAGAACCATAATCATCAAGGCGGTAGAAATCATACCACCCGGCCATGTCGAGCGCATACTCAAAATCTGCGAAGACGCCGATTCGCTCGAGGAAGTTGTGGTCGAACTTGCGCACGGACGTGAACTCTCGGTCCCGAATGGCGGTGAACTTGCTTTGTTCATCGAAGTCATTGAACATCATGTTTTCTTCACTCTCCATGAACTTCTCAAATTTCTTCATCTTGCATGCTTTGCACGGTTGGGGCTTTGGATATGGATTGTGTCCGAGAGATAACTCAGGGCATACCCATGTGATGCTCCGGAGTGCTCAGCTTCTGAGAGCTCACTTGGTGTGTGCCTCCCATGGCTTGAGCTGCTGTTGCTGCTGAACTTGGTGTAGAGGCCTCTCCAATATTTGCCATTCCTGCAAAGGGGTTACTTGGACACAATACCCGAAGGACAATATGATGATAATGGTTAGCGATTAGTTGTTCAGTTAGTAGTCCAAGTGTTAGTCATTCAAACGTGCAAGGGTGACAACAAACTCTCTCTAGTTGGTTTTATTGCAGCACACTTTTATTGCTAAGTTCAATGTGCACTTACTAGAGGGAACTAGTGGAGAGAGAGAGAGAGGGTGTGCAAAGGGAGAGAGTTTGTGAGGGAACAAGATGTTTTCAGCTGAAGTATTGGGGTGGAGAAGCAAGTGAGAGGGTGCCCGGTATTTATAGGCTCGAGGGGAGCCTTGGGGCTAAAATTTCCATGTCGGGCGGCGGGATACGCCGGGCGGCAGCTCATTTTTCTCCATTTGCTCTATTATTGCTCTAGTGGTGATGGGAGAGGGCTAGGTCCAAGTGCCATGTTATCCACTTACTCATTTTGTCCAAAAATTTGTTGAGAGTGTAGGGAGCAAGGATAGAGTGATGGGATGGCCAAAGTTGTATGTTTGCAATGAGTGTGCTACCACTCATGAGGTCTAGGTGAGTAGGATGGCAGGTGAGTGTGGGTTGTGAAAGAGTGAGGTGACATGTGTGCCTCTCATTCATTTACTTTCACTCATGGTGGGGCTTTTGATGATCATTTTTCTTCAAGGGTGCCAAGAATCCGAGAAAAAGTTGTGCCGGGCGGCAGAAATGACCCAGCCGGGTGGTCGTTTTTCATGAAAAACGACCTCCCGGGTGCAGAAATTTGACTGAGTTATTTCAGGCTGGGTTAAAGCACTAGATCCGCAGCCGGATGGTCGTTTTGACACGAAAATGACCTCCCGGCCAGGAAACTTGGCCGAGTCATCACCAATATATATATATATATATATATATATATATATATATATATATATATATATATATATATATATATATATATATATATATTATAGCCTAATTTAATGGTTAAAGATGAGAATAAAAACAACCTAATTTAGTGGTATGTATAATGAAAAGAGGGGATAAATATCAGTTACCTTCCGACAGGGGTCCGGATTTTTCGTCTTGGACAAGACGTCCTCCGTGCTTAATTTTGCATGGTGCCTACCGTGGATGGAGAATTTTCCACGGTCGATGCAACTTCTTTCCTCCGCTATACTTGTTTGATTTTCTTGGGCTTGGCGACAACCTTTTTCTTCATTTCTTGTGGCTTGTTCTTCTTCTTGGGCGGCGGTGGTATGCTCTGAACTTTTACCACCGGTGCACTCGATTTTGGTGGAATTGGGTACACCTAAATTTTCTGCACTGTGTTAGGATTTTTGCCATAAAAGATGCGTACCTGATTGCATTGTTCCATTCGGGGCTTGAAGGCGAACTTTTCGTCATGCCCATTAATGCTAAGGTGGATTTCTCCAGCCCCAACATCAATGTTGGCATTTGCGGTGCTAAGGAACGACCTTCCTAGTATAAGAGGTGTATTTGCATCGGCCTCCATGTCTAGCACCACAAAGTCAACGGGAACAAGAGAGATCCTTATCCTCACTGGTACGTCCTCCGCAATGCCCGCAGGGTAGCGGACTGATTGGTCAGCGAGCTGCAAGCACATTGCTATAGGGGATAATGAATTGACATCAAGTTTGTCATACACTACCTTTGGCATGACGCTCATGCTTGCCCACAAGTCGCAAAGGGCGTTGCTGAATTGTTGCATCCTGATGGAACATGGGATGGTTGGGCATCCCGGATCTCGCTTCTTTTCTGGGAGGGAGTTCAAGATGGCGGCACTGCACTCTTCTGTTAATTTGACAACCTCCATGGATGGCATTGGGCGTTTGTTGTTGAGGATGTCCTTTAGGTACTTGGAGTACGTAGGAACCTGCATAGCATCAAGTAGTGGTATATTGACATATAATTTCTTTATTACCTCCACAAACTTTCCGAATTGTTCGTCCACTGTTGGCTTCCTCTGGTGAGAGGGAAATGGCAACACCGGGGTATCATAGAACTCATGTGGCGCCTTATTGAGGGGCGCCTTTGTCTCCTCAACTTCAATTTCCTCCTCTCCTTCTGACTCTTCATCGGTTTCCCTGGTCTTCCCTGTAGTGTTAGGATTTGGTGGATCATGTGTAGATTTCCCGCCTCTGGTTGTGACGGCATTAACATTTTCTTTGGGGCTAGCTTCTGGCTGATCGGGGAGCTTGCCCGAGTTAGGCTTTACAATAGAAGCGGCCAGCTGAGCAATTTATGTTTCTAGCATTTTATTATGACTAAGCTGGTTTTGCAGAGAGGTATTGAAGGCTTCCATACGAGAATCTATGCTTTCTAGGACTTTATCAGTAGCAATACATTTTCTACTAATACTTTCATTGATATTAGATTGTCCTAGAACAAGATCACGGAAGGAAGGTTCATTATTGCTAAAGTTACCCATGTTCTTGTCAAAAGAGAGGTTTGGTTTGGACTCCCATCTGAAGTTGTTCGTGCGGGGCCTAAACCCGTTGTTGTTGCTGTTGTTGTTAGGTAGTTCACTTCTTCTTCTTGAGTTTCTGGGCAGCGGCTACCTATGTGTCCAACATTGCCACAGACTTCGCAAGTCATGTGAGAGTCCAAGGATTGGGCAGTTTGGGGCGAATCCATTTTCTTCAAAAGTTGATCCATCTTGATTGCTAGCATGTCAATACCATCAACTTGGTGGACTCCCCTCATCTTGGGTTGCGGTTGGTTTTGTCTCTCATCATAGCCGCTGTAGTTGGCTACCATCTTTCCTATGAGTGTTTGAGCTTCTTTGACCTTCAGGGAGAAGAAGGAACCTCCAGCGGCTGCATCTAGGTGCTCACGAGTGGGACGGTTGAGCCCATGATAAAAGCTTTGAATCAGCAACCAATCTTGCATTCCATGATGTGGGCATGCCAAAGTGTATTCTTGGAAGCGTTCCCATGCCTCAGGGATGCTCTCATCGGTATGCTATTGAAAACTTGAAATTTTGTTCCGCGGGACATTGGTTTTTCCCAGCAGGAAGAACTTGGCAAGGAAAGCATTGGAGCACTTGTCCCATGTGGTCAGTTCTTCTTGATTACTGTAGAACCACTGCTTAGCCTTCCCCAAGAGTGAAAATGGGAAAAGGCGAAGGCGAATGGCCTCAGGGGTCACATCCCTCATGGTGAAAGTGCTGCACACCGCCAAAAACTGTTGGAGGTGGGCGTTTGCGTCTTCCAATGCCTTGCCACAGAAAGGACTAGCCAAAACCATGTTGATTAAGGCCGGTTTCAGCTCATAGCCTCGGTTCCCCATGTTCGGGTTTGGACTGGTGCGGATGTTGTTGGCAGACCGGGCGGAGTAGTCACGGATCATCTTTTCAGCCACGGTTGGTTGAGCGGACGAAGACGGGACTTGTGGCTGTGCTAGTGTGATCAGAGGTGCTTCAAGAGCAAGCACAGGTCGAGGTGGGGTGAGTCGTTAACGCACTCTCCTCAACAAAGCCTCCGGATCGTTGTGGTAGTTTTCTAGTAGGTTGAAACCAGACATAAATCGTCCTGTTTACACCACAGGTAAACAGAACAAGGGTAAGCCCACAAAGGAAAGTGGTAACTTCTTGATAGAAATATCAATGTTAAAACTCCGTATCTTAGCCTATTGCTTCCCCGGCAATGGCGCCAGAAATGCTTGTTCGCATTTCTTAACGTCGCATCAAGAATATCACTATCCCTGGTACGACGCTAGAAATGATTGTTGGCGTTTGTTATGCATTTAAGAATAAAGTGAATTAATCCAGAAGCGCACGAAACACCATTGTAGCATTTCACCCGGGAGTATTCCAGGGTATCATATTTATTTTCCACAGGGAAGCTAGGCGTAAGATTATCTTGGTTTAACAAAGATATAACTATAAGAATTATACCAACTAACCAAAGATGGGGGTAAGGATGTTCAATAATAATAGAGGGGTAGTAACATAGGAGAAATCCGCACTAAGATAAATAAAGAGATCGGTTAAGCTAGGCGGGAGGACAGCGAGTCTAAGTCTAAGATTCCTAGAATTATACCTTCCTAATATATCTAAGTCAAGCGTCAAATTACTAGTTACTTAGGTTGAGTACTCAGACCAATTTCTTGGTACAGCCTCAAGTCTTTCACCTATTAGCTCACTTCGGGGAAAACGATCCACTAATATGGAACGGTAACTAGCCTCTCTACTAGTGGGTACACTATCGCTAGACAACTCTGACTAAGACGGCCCGAACGTGGTGGATTACTAAATGGACGAACAGGGCTGTCACCACCTGCCGCCTACCACACAACCCGTGGGGACGAGTGCAAATCCAGCTAGTGTTAACTTAGGCACCACGCCTACGCCTTCACTAGATATTCTCCCATTGTCCTAGCGGAAGAATAGCCGGGAAATAACCAAGTCTAAGTCCGGGAAGAATTAAACTTAATTAAATCCTAGCCGGGAAACCCGTGAACTACGCAACAATGTTTCTTCCCGATAATTGTAACTTAAGGAACTGACTAAGTTAAGATAAATACTTGACATGATATAAGAGAAAAGATATTTATATTGATAAAGGATAGGTATTACAAAAGGAGTAAAGATACAAGAAAGCTCATACCAAGACTCCGAGACAATTCCGGAACCTCGAGCGATGCTCTCGACTAGACTCTAACTCCCGACTAACTAACCTACTCTACTAAGTAGCACAAGTAGTGGGAAATGGACTCCTTGATGTGTTTCTTCGTTCATTTCTTCTTTCTGCTGAATTTCCCCTCTATTTATAGGTGGCGAAGGGTTGGCGGGTACTTGTAGGTGAAGGAGAGTCGGTGGGCAAAAGTTGGTCCGCCGGGCGGTGAGCCATGCCGGGCGGCAGCCCAGGCCGGGTGGCCTTTGGATCATGTCGGTTCGTGACCGACTCCCCTCGGATGGCTCAGATTTGATCCCGAAGTTGGTCGTTTGGTCGGTTCCCACCGACTTGTTCATTTTGGGGCCGATAGGCCTCATGGGCTGGCAACCCCGGGTGGCCAACCCAGGCCGGGTGGCGAGCCAGGCCGGGCGACATCCCAGGCCGGGCGGCGGCCTTGGCCGGGTGCCGACCCCCTCCGGGTCGCCCCGTGACTTCTCCCTGTTAGGCCACTTGTGGGCCTCTTTTCCTTAGCCATATTTCATCATTTTTGGTCCGGGAGGAGAAAACAGCTTCATGGTGGAGTGTTTTGCAGAGTCGGCTGGGTCGGATGATGAGTCTGACAATGACTCCGTTTGATCAGCCGGGAGGCTGCTTTCAGCTTCAAACGACCCTGATTTCAGTCGTTATGACCCTGTCAGCCAGATCCTGATTTCAGCCTAAAACGACCCTGTTTTCAGTCTTCATGACCCTGTCAACCGGATCATGATTTTAGCTGTAAACGACCCTGTTGGCTGATGAAAACGGCTGTTTCACAGTCGTGTTAGGCCGATGGGGTGTTTCTTCATGTTTTTGCATATTTTGACCCTTTTGTGCCTTCAAACACATATTTCACCAAAACTCATTGAACTTTATTAATATAAACAAATATTTATTAAACCTTGGTCTTTTACCTTGCATTTCCCGACCGGTTGGTGGCCAATATTGGGTTTTATGGGCCACCAAGAGCATGCCCACTCGATGCGGTCGGATCGGTCGTGTGGTTATTTCGACTTTTTTGTTTTCTTCTTCCGCGTCCCCTTCACGGGTCGGAGGATAGAGCTGGGCCACGTTTTTGCCTCGATGGCTGAAACACGGTTGCTCGATGAGCTGCTGTCGGGTTCGTTCGAGTGAGACCTCCGGTTCCCCATCGGCGGGGTCCCAGTGAACCGGCTGGCGGTCGATCTCATAAATCCGTCTTTCCGACTCAACTGATTGTCACGACCATTCGATAGGTCGTGATGGCTAGCTGCCTCTCTTCTGGGAGATACCAAAGGACGAGTCAGAACGGGACTCAAACGCTACTCTGCGATGCCCTCGACCTCTCGGGGGTCGGGGTACTGGCCGGCAAGTGTGCCCATCGCTCGTGCCCCTCGCTCTTGTTTCACGCTCTAGGCGGCTGTTGAACCCCTCGACGAGGCCAGCCTTAGAACCTTGGCGCTATTAGGCCGTCGGGGTAGTTTTCAACCCCTTATCTCGTCTTACCTGCGTTGCTCGTCCCTTACCGAGGTCGCACGGCTCACCTCGTGCCTCCGCCTCGCTCGAGGCTGCTTCGATGGCCGGGTCCGCCCGGGACAGTCGCGTTTGTCCCGACGATGCCTAGATAGTGGGGCTCGCGCATCTTTCCTGCTTCAGAATTCAAGGCGCGGCGTGGGGTTTGAATTTGCTCGGCAAGGCCAGCCCCCACTGCCGAGTAAATAGGGAGGTTGGGCGGTTTACCTGGCGTCCGCGGCGTGGTGGTCCCTGGTGCAGCGCGTTGTTGTCCTGTCTTTTGCGGCGCGGCAGCCGAGGAGACGTTACTTGCTATGGCGGAAATGGAGGTGGGCCCGTGGTGTGCGGAGCCGTTCATGGAAGACGAGGAGTTTTTGGGGTAGTGGGAGAAGTGGAGTTATGGATGAACGTGGGTAACCACGCTAGCGCGTTGTGCGGGATGAGGGGTTGAGAAGTTATCACCTGGTGGGTTAAGGACGGATTTTCCATGGTCAATTGCAGTCACGCTCTGGGTACGGCCTCCTATTTAAGTCCTTTGACGCCGAACCCTCTGTCTTCCTCTCGCTTTTCTGCTTCCACGCCTTCATCTCTCCTGCTCCTTTTTTCTTCCTACTCCCCTACCGTTGCTTTGCCGCCACCATCTTGGTGTTCACCCAGTCCACCGTGATGAAGAAAGAGTTGGAGGGGCTTGTCCTGGCCGGGCTCCTCGCCCCCCTTTACCGGGGCGGTGGAATGGATTGTGACGGGGAACGAGATGCGACCGAAGCCTCCGTCGGGCTACGTGGTGTCGTTCATCCCGTTCCACGAGTGCGGGATCGGACAGCCCGCACACGACTTCCTCAGGGCACTGCTCTACCACAACGGGGTGGAGCTGTAGCATCTGAATCCCATCGGGATGCAGCACATCTCGGCCTTTGTGGCCTTGTGTGAGGGGTTCCTCGATATTGCACCGAATTTTGACCTGTGGTGTCATTGCTACCTCGTGGTCTGCATCCGGCGCTAGGTTGGCAACGACCAACTTCCCTGCACCATAGGTGTGTGGGGATCCAACTTCGTGGCGAACGCGTGGGGCAGTACATCCCGATGCCCACTCCAACTACTCATTCAGGGTGGCACAAGCGGTGGTTCTACCTGCGCAACACGGAGCTCCATCGTTTCCTCGACTTCACTCGCCACGACATCCCCAAGGCCCGGGATAGCTGGAACTGGGGAAAGGGGGAGAGCAGAAAGAAGTGGATTGGGAGCGCCCTCGCGGCCATCACTCACCTCAAGGAGTCCGGCCTCAACGGTGCGGGGGTCATCGGGTGGTACCATAAATGGTGGTTCGCGCCGCTGTGCCACCACCGGCTCCCGATGTTCCTCGTCAATGCCGATAGCCGCGACGTGCCGGACAACGTGATGGTAGGGGAACTGCTGCCTGATGAAGAGGTGGCGAAGTGGGTGAAGGCGGCATTGGGCTCCGCCGCGCCGGCCTGGCCGGCTTCAAGCACGCCGCCAATGCGCCCCGACCCTCAGGCGATTGACGTGGTAAGGTGTCCAGTTCCTTTGTCGACACGCTGTCCCCCGATCTCCACTTTCCTTACTTTGGTCATGTTTTGATCTTGGAATCTTCTTCACCTTTTTGGCTTTTAGTCCCAATGGGTGTGCTTCATCAAGACCCCTTCTCTTCGGTTTCTAGAGGGGAGGGCCGAGAGGACCGCCAACCGCTTTCGGGACGTGGCACAGCGGGACGCGTTGCGGGAGGCGCAAAGGAGAAAGGACGCTGCCATCCGGGCCAGGCAGGAGAAGGAGAAGAGGTCGCGGCTGCGGCAGGCGTTGCGGGAGGAGAAGGAAAGGAGGGATGAGAACCCGAACACCCCATCAACTGAGTCGACAGGGGAGGAGGAAGAAGAGGATGAGGTCAGGGATGCTTCCGATGACTCGGAAGGCCTGAGCGGGTTTGAGGACTTCGCGGGGGATGGTAACGGCGAGGACGCTGGCGACGTTGAGTATGACGACGGCGACGATAGCGACGATGACGACGATGATCTCGGCGGGGACGCTGGGCCGGCGGCTGGCCTTTGCTATGCGCCCTTCGTGCGACCGACTCTAGGAATGGGGTCGTCCCTGATCTCGTCTCCCATTGTTGGGTCGGAGGCGCCTACGGGCCATCACCTGGTCGAGGAGGCAGCGTTGAGTCGGTCTGGATCAGCTGAGAACCTCCAGTCGCCGGCATCGGCCGGGAATGTCCCCGTCGCATCGTTCCCGGTGGCAGGCTCTCCTATCGACGGGGTGGTCGAGCCGGCGCGCATCAAGACGCAGACCATGGCCGCAACAGCCAGGGTCATGTCCCTCATGACGGCTGCAGAAAAGTGTCCGTGGGAGGAGCCAGAAGGTGGCAAAGCGCCCGTCGAGAAGCGTCGGGCCTTGGGCCAAGACCCTCGTCGGCCTAAGCTGTCGATCAAGAAATAGCTCAAGGTGAGTGCAACGGAGGAGGCACAGGCGCGTGATGCAGTGGCCATCGCTGTGGAGGAGGCGCGGGCGTGTGATGTCACGGCGGCCTCCGCGGAGGGGGCACGAGCACGTGACGCCACAGTCGTTGCTGCGGCCGGGACGGATTCCCGGGTGGTCTCGCCATTGACGGTGTCCGAGGGTGCCGGAGGCGGCGTTCCAGTGGGCGTTGGGACATGGAGCTCCGTGATGGGTAGGGGTGATGTGGTCGCTGCTCTAGCGCACACCAAGGTGAGGGACTTCACCATGATTGGCACAGGATTGGCGGCGGATGCTCTCAGGTGCGGAGCCCCGCCCCTATCAGCGGAGGAGCGTGCGCTGCTGGAGGGTGAGCTTCGGTCAATGGAGGACTTGTGCAGCCTCACCGAGCTTCGTGTCCTCATCGCCTGCCAGGCGTTGAGGCTCAAGTGTGAGGCCTCGGCCTCAGCGTCTCTCCAGGCCCTGGCTGACGCCCGTCAGAAGCTGTAGGAGGAGCGCCGCCTCGGGGAGCATGCCAGCACGAAGCTGGCGGAGATGGAGGCCTCGTTGGAGCAGGCCGAGTGCCAGCTGGGCGAGGCCGAGCATGACCTCGCCCTCCCTCGGGATGAGCAGGATAGAGCCTTGGCGCAGGCCGCGTCCGGTGCTGCGGAGATCACCAGGCTGGAGCTTGCGCTGTAGCAGGAGAAGCTACGCCGCGAGGAGGCGTCCAAGGCAGCTCAGGACTCCGCCGCGGTCGCTGCGGGCTACCTGTCACATCTACAAAACTCCCATAAGAGAGAGGAGGATAAATTTCTTCACTCTTTCTTCCCTTGTGTGCCAGGCCCCTTTTAGTTTATTGACTTTGGCGGGTGCTGTGCAGATCTCGGGTCGAGGCTGGCAGCGGTGGAGGGCTCCCTTCGCCAGGAGGTCGAGGAGGGGAACACGTTTCATACTCTGCTGGGTCGGGCAGCACGGGAGCTTCAGGTGGATTTTCCTCTTGAGGCTGCTCCCATTGAGCAGGTCGGGTCGCTGATGGAGGCGAGCCATGAGTGGATCCGACGGGGCGTGCGCTTCGGCGTGTGCCTCGCCTTCAGTGTGTTTGCCACTCACTTTGACTTGGTTGAAGCTGAGTTCGAGCTCCTGAGTACGGGCCGCATCGAAGGGCACACTCCCATGCAGATGGAGGCAATCTGTGCGCGCACCGCCCCGCATGCTGATGCCCTGGCCCGCGCGCACGAGGAGGAGGCGCTCCCTAAGGCCGAGGAGGAGAATTAGTCAGTGGTCGTTTTTAGTTGTTTTTGCTTAATTTGGTGGGTCGTCATGCGCATGTAATGGTTAAAATTTGAACTCGTGTTTGCTTAGTTCCGTAGGCCCGTGGTGGCCCTAAACAATTCTAGTTCTACTTTATCTGAGATGTTGGGCCTTTGTCCCTCCTATTTTGATTTACAAAGTTTGAGCCCCCCGGGCCCCTTGAGGTTTAGCCTTGTCTGTGATCGCCATTGTCTCGGCCGCTGGGGCAAGCACGACGCTGCGCCGTCCGATCGAATCGGCCATGAACCCGCTTTGCTCGTGGCTTACTTTGTTCGTCGCACTAGTGAGTTTAGGGGTCCAATGTTTTTCTTTTTGAAAGAAAAAGGAAAACTATGTGGTGCCGTGCGCCTTGTAGTCCCTGAGTGACGCGCAACCCCTTTGGAGGGGTCGGGTGTCACTTAAGAGCAAGGTGATGCGTGAAATGAAAAGCTAGGGATAGAATTTACGAAGCTGTGAGATGTTCCACGCGTTCTTGAGCTCGTCGCCCTCTACGGTCTTCAACTTGTAGGTGCCCAGGCGAAGGACCCGGGAGAGGACGTACGGTCCTTCCCAAGGCGGTGAGAGCTTGTGCTGACCTCTATTGTCTTGAACCCTGCATAAAATGAGATCGTCCACGAGCAACCTCCTGTCCCTTACATTTCTGTCGTGATGGCACCGAAGTGTCTGTTGGTATTTCGCTGAGTGGAGGAGGGCGACGTCTCGTGCTTCGTCTATTTGGTCTAGTGCATCTTGGAGTGCTGCCTCGTTGCCCTGCTCGCTGTATGCACGCACCCGCGGCACCCCAGAGTCTAAATCGGTGGGCAGGATTGCCTCGGACCTGTAGACCATGATGAAGAGCATGAAGCCCATTGCGCGACTCTGGGTCCTGCGCAGGCTCCAAAGCACGACGTGCAGTTCGGCTGCTCACCGGCAGCTGAACTGCATCAGGCGGTTGAAGACGACTGTCGGGTCAAAGAATCGCGGCTTCAACCCCTGGAGTATCATGCCGTTTGCTCGCTCGACCTGACCGTTTGTCTCGGGGTGAGCGACAGCGACCCAGTCGACGTGGATGTGGTAGTTGTAACAGAACTTTAAGAATTTCTTCCCCGTGAACTGCATTCCGTTGTCAGTTATTATGGAGTTGGGGACCCCAAACCGGTGGATGATGTCGAGAAAGAACTCGACGGCCTCCTCGGACCGAATTTGTACAAGCGGGCGTGCCTCAATCCATTTGGTGAACTTGTCAACTGCGACAAGCAGGTGGGTGTAGCCCCCGGGTGCTTTTTTAAGCGGTCCGACTAGATCCAGGCCCCAGACCGTGAAGGGCCATGTGAGGGGGATCGTCTAGAGGGCTTGAGCCGGGAGATGCGTCTGGCGGGCATAGTACTGGCAACCTTTGCAGGTCTTGACTATGCGGGTCGTGTCACCCATAGCAACCAGCCAGTAGAAGCCTTGACGAAAGGCGTTACCCAAGAGGGTTCGAGGCGCCGTGTGATGACCATAGACCCGTGAATGTTGACGAGAAGCTTGATGCCCTCGCTGATGGGAATGCAACGCTGCATGACCTTGGTGACGCTGCATTTGTAAACTTCCCCATTGATTAGAGTGAACGATTTGGCGCGGCGATAAAGCCGTTTGGCTTCGGTCCCATCGGCGGGAAGTATACCTCGAGCCAAGAACTCGATGTACGGTACTTGCCAGTCGCACGGGAGCTCGGCTCGCTCGACCTAGGGGTCGATTCGCTCGACCCACGTCTGAGCTGTCTGGCTGGTCGACCTCCATCACGTCCGTGAGCTGCGTGGGTTTCGGAGGTGACTTTTTGTCCCTCTATTTGGGCTATACGGGATCACTTGACCCCTTGTTAGGCGCCGCGGGCTCCTTGGGTCGAACCGAAGGCTGATACTGGTCGTTCGCGAAGACGCCTAGATGGACCTGCTCTCGACCGGACGCCATTTTGGCCAACGCATCGGCCGCCTCGTTGAGGCGTCGTGAGATGTGTTTGAGTTACAGCCCGTCGAACTTTTTCTCGAGCTTTTGGACTTCCTGGCAGTAGAGTGCCATGGCATCTTTCCGGCAACTAGACTCTTTCATGATCTGATTGACCATGAGCTGGGAGTCACCCTGGATCTCCAGCCGCGGGATGCCGAGTTCGATGGCGATTTTGAGCCCGTTGGCGAGCGCTTCGTACTCGGCGACAATATTTGACGCGGGGAAATGCAAACGAATAGCATACTGCATACGTACCCCGAGTGGAGAGACGAAGACGAGGCCGACTCTTGCCCCAGTGCGCATGAACGATCCATCAAAGTACATGACCCAGTATTCTTGATCGACAGGAGCGGGTGGGAGTTGCGCTTTGGTCCATTTCGCCACGAAATCCACGAGCACCATGGTACGTGATGTCGTGTCCCATCAGCTCAAGCGCCCACTTGGCGACCTTGCCCGCTGAGCATCTCAGAGGGGGAAGGAACTCACAATGTGTATCGGATGGGAGTCGAAGTAGTGCTGGAGCTTGCGCCTTGCTGCCACCATCACCACGTAGAGGATCTTGAGGATCTAAGGGTACCGGGTCTTTGAGTCGGACAGGACTTCACTGACATAGTAGACGGGGTGCTGAACTTTGAGGGTATGGCCCTCCCTTTCTCGCTCAACTACAAGCGCCGAGCTCATGACTTGGGTCGTTGCCGCTATGTATAGCAACAACACCTCTTCCAGGGTCGGGGGCGTCAACACCGGGGCGTTGCTCAGTATGCGTTTGACATTGTCGAGGACGGACTGCGCCTCGGGGGTCCACTCGAAGTGGTTAGACATCTTCAAGAGCCTGTACAACGGAAGCACTCTTTCGCCAAGCCGGGAGATGAAGCGATTGAGCACTGCCAGGCAGCCCGTGAGACGTTACAGTCCCTTGAGGTTCTAGACTGGGCCCATCCACTCGATTGCGGAGATCTTTTTGGGACTGGCCTCGATGCCCCACTCGGAGACGATAAATCCAAGAAGCATCCCTCTCAGGACCCCAAAAACGCATTTCTCGAGGTTGAGTTTGATGCCGTTTGTGCGCAGTTTGGCGAAGACTCGCTCAAGGTCAGCCACGAGAGTGTCTGCCTTTTTGGACTTGACAACGAGTTGACGTAGGCTTCAATTGTGTGGTCGATCAGGTGATCAAAACACCATTGCATACAACATTTGAAAGTTGTCCCGGTGTTTTTGAGCCCGAAGGGCATCGTTACGTAGCAGTAAGAGCCAAATGGAGTGATGAAAGATGTCATGAGCTGGTCTGATTCTTTCATCGCGATTTGATGGTGTCCGGAGTAGGCATCCAGGAAACAGAGGGTTTCGCACCCCGTCGTCGAGTCAACTATCTAGTCTATGCATGGCAAAGGAAAAGGATCCTTCGGATATGCCTTATTCAGGCTTGTATAATCAACATACATTCTCCATTTCCCATTCTTTTTTTGTACAAGGACAGGATTAGCTAACCATTCGAGGTGATACACCTCCTTGATGAACCCGACCGCCTGGAGCTTCGCGATCTCCTCACCGATTGCTCTACGCTTCTCCTCGTTGAAGCGGCGTAGACGTTGTTTCACTGGCCTGGAGCCCAGCCTGATATTCAAGGAGTGCTCGGTGACTTCCCTCTGTATGCCGGGCATGTCCGAGGTCCTCCACGTGAAAACATCAGCATTGGCACGGAGGAAGTCGACGAGCACGCTTTCCTATTTTGGACCGAGGGAGGTCCCCACTCTTACCGTCCTATCCTTGTTGCCGTCAGGGTTGATCCACATCTCCTTGGTGTCCTCCGCCGGCTTGAACGAGGCGTTCTTGTGACTGGCGTCGGGGGCCCCTTTGTCGAGGCAAGTTCACATCGCCTCGAGCTCCTCGGAGGCCACCTCTACCGCGGCGAGGTCGCTGTTCTCTGTCTCGCACTGGGAGGCGCACTGGAGGGACGCGCTGATGGTGATGACCCCTTTAGGGCCTGGCATCTTGAGCTTCAGGTAGGTGTAGTTGGGGACGTCCATGAACTTGGCGTAGCACGGACGTCCCAAAAGGGCGTGATATACCCCCGGGAAGTCAACGACCTCAAAGACGAGGGTCTCGGTCTGGAATTTTGACGGGGTCCCAAACGTGATGAGCAGGCTGATTTGCCCAAGAGGCTTGGCCTGTCGCCTCGGGACGACCCCGTGGAAGGGTGCGCCAGCAGGCTGGAGGCACGACCGATCGATGCCGAGCAAGTCGAGCGTATCGCCGTAGAGGATGTTGATACAACTGCCCCCATCCATCATCACCTTGGTGAGTCGAACCTCGGTGATGATGGGGTCGACCATGAGCGGGTATCAACCCGGCCGCGACACGTGCTGGGGGTGATCCGACCGATCTAAGGTGATCGGTAAGTCCGACCACTTGAGGAAGGCCGGAGTGGCGGTTCAGCTGCAAAAACCACACGCTGCTTGACCTTGGACGTGCGACGGCTCCCCTGGGACTCAGGCCCCACGAAGATCATATGGCAGGCCTTGGGGTTGGGGAAAACCGGCCCCGCTTGCTTGTCGTCTTTGCCGCCTGTGGCGTCTTGCGCCCCGGGTTTGGTGCTTTTTTCGGGTCTCCCTTCTTGGCTTCCTCTTGGAATAATTTCTTCATCATGGTGCAATCCTTGAGGAGGTGCTTGACGGGGAACCCGTGGTTGGGGCACGGACCGTACCACTTCTTCTCGAAATGGCTCGACGTCTCCCCCGTCATGGGTCTTGGCGGCTTGCGGTCGGTGGCCGCCATGACTGGGCCACACGCGCCTCGCGACTTGTTCTTCTTCTTTTTTTTGGTGGTCGGAGGTGCCATTGCCGGCTCCTTCCTCCTGCTTGCCCTTGACTTTGCCCTCCAGCGTGCGCTGGAGGACCGCTCCGACGCATTCCTCGCCGGAGGCAAAGCTCGTGGCGATGTCCAGGAGCTCGCAGGCCGTGCATGGACCGTTCCACCCCAGCTTGTGGATGAGCTGCTCCGATGTGGTGCCAGAGATGAAGGCTCCGACGATGTCCGCGTCGCCCACGTTGAGCTACTTGTTGCACTTCTTGCTGAAGCGCAGGATGTAGTCCTTGAGGGACTCGCCAACTTTTTGTCGGCAGTTCTTGAGGTCACAGGGGTTGCCGGGCCGGACGTAGGTCCCCTGGAAGTTCTCGATGAAAGGGTCCCTTAGGTCGCTCCAGTCATAGATCTGGCCCTCAGGGAGGTGCTCGAGCCGGGTGCGGGTCGAGTCCGCGAGGTATAGAGGGAGGTTGCGGATGATGGCCAGGTCACCGATGGCTCCCCCCGCCTGACACGCAAGGCGGTAGTCCTCAAGCCAAAGGCCAAGGTCCATCTCCCCCGTGTATTTGGTGACGGTTGCGGGGGCACGGAAACGCTAGGGGAACTCGACGCTGCGGATGTGTCGACTGAAAACCCGTGGCTCGGGAGGGCTTGGGCTCGAGCTTCGCTCTTCATCAGTGTCATCATACCGGCCTCCGCGGTGTGGCTGACGACCCCTTTCACGCCAGTGCGCCTTAAGGGTGTGGCTTGCATCGTGCTTTGGCCCGACCCGGTCATGAACCGAGGCTTTCTTGGGTGTGCCCCTAGCGGGGGCCGGCTGCCGAACCGAGTTCTGCTGCGATCTGGCGGTGCTGCCTCCTTCCTCACATCTGGACGTGGAGATCGGCTGGCTAGACTGGGCGGCTCGCCTCAGCGTGCTCTCCGCCTGAAGCTCAGCGGCCTTGGCCAGGAGTGCCGCAACTTCGCGTTGGGCCTGCTGAGCCTCCGGCGTACTGGGCTCGGGGAGAGTCTTGAGCAGCGTGACGACTGTCGCTATATTCTGCCCCGCGCGGGCGAACTGCGGGGATCCTTGGTCATCAGCAACGATGCGTTGTTGGACATCGAAGGCCATGGCACGAGCACGCTTGCTCGTGGCGGAACGGGCTAGCTCGTGATATATCTCTTCTTTCTAATTCTCTAGCTGGCGTCGGGTCTCCTCCAGCTCCGCTCGCCGGGCCTTCAGCTGCTGCTAGAGGTCTTCGGGGCGGTGGGCCGATGAGGTCCGACGTCGACGGTGACGGGGACATTGACGAGTGTCCCACCCGCTGCTGCACCCGTCACCGGGTTCACTGGGGTAGGTGTTCCAGGATTTGCCAAGGCTCCAGCAGCCGAGGTGCCGGGGTCTCCAGCCGCTGGCGAGGGGGCGAGCAGCACCATGTTGCATCCGCGTGGGGGGCCGTAGCTCCCCTCCGAGCTCTCAGAGTTGGAGTCGCAGTCTTCCAAGGACCCCACGTCAAGGAGGTGGAAGAGGGATTCGTCGGGGTGGTCGATCACGCGAACAAAACCCGGGTCCATAAAATCATGGGCCGTGAACCCGACGGCTACGTCTTGGAAGCATCCCGCAGCATTTCGCAGGCCATACGGGTAACTCCCCGAGGGGTTTTCAGCGAGGCAACTCAGATGAAGAGGCTCTCCACCGAGGAGCTGCCCGTGAACATTCGCTAAGGCGAACGCGAAGTGGCGAAGATCATCGTGGCTGGGCGTAGGACCCAGGTAGCGCTCCAAGTGGAGCCACAGCTGGTCACTAGGCCCGGGTAGTGCCGCGTGGTGGTTGGTGACGCGCGGCCTGGCCGGCCGGAGTTGAACCACGCGCGTCGCCTCGGTGGCAACCACGACGGCCATCGTGATGGGATCCGGGAGTGGCTCGTCAACGAGCCTCAATGTCCCGTCCTCCGCGACCATGAAGCCGAGCGTGTCACCCATGTCTTCAAGCCACCACGGGCATGCCGCTTCGGTGGTGGTCGCTGGGGCCGGAGGTGGGGAAGACGTCGGAATGCTGACGCACAGCAGCTTCCGGTCTGCGGTAGCGATGAACTCTAGGCTCCCGAAGAACACGCTGTCGCTGGGAGCCTAGAAAGGGGGGGGGGGGGGGGGAGAGTGGCCATCTGAACTGAAGAGTGGTGAAGCGAAACGTGCAAAGCCCCCTACCTGGCGCGCTAACTGTCGGTGTTTTGATCATCGGCTAGTAGAATTTGTTTAAGGGATGCGCGCTTTGGGCTCGGTGATGCCTTAGCAAGAGGACATGAGGGGTTATACTGGTTCGGGGAAGGCCCCTACGTCCAGTTCACTAGCCTACTCATGTTACTTGCTCCGGAGTAGAGTACAATGGTGGTGAGAGAGGAGGGGTGCAACAAGTCTTGAGTGCCAATGGAATGCGTGAGTGTGCCTGTGTCGTGTCTTCGGTGTGTCTCGTCCTGAGGAAGAAGAAGGACGACCCCTTTTATATTCCAAGGGGATGGGCCCATTTACAGAGAGAGAGAGAGAGAGAGAGAGGATTGAAGGTTCTACACGTATGGAGTTGTTGAAGGCATGCGGGAGGAGGCGTCGTCCCTGGTCAGCAGCGTGGTCCCTGGTCCTTGTGGGCCTCATCGTCCTGGTCTTGCGTCATGATGGAGGGCACTATGCTCGAGCGTGCCCCTATATCTCATCATTGGTCCATGCTCCCTTGCTACTGTATATGGCGTGTTCCACCATGCGAGGCGTGGTGCATCAGAGGCGCTGTCACGTTGCCCGGGCAAGGGTCAATCTTGCTGTCCATCAGGTAGACCTACATCACCACTATTAGGGGTGTCATCGGGCGATAGCGTCATTGAGTGCCCTGCCGTGCCTGCCCCCGTCAGCAGGCACTAATGATGATGAGGGGAGCAGGTACAGATGAGGGGATTTGACCTCCTGATCTTATGTATGCACGATGGGTACGGCATTTAAGGTCGGATGGTTGATAGTTGTTGACTACCGGCTCGCCCGACCCCCTCCCGGGGTCGGGTTGTCGGGACAGGACTGCCTGGGCCCACTTAGAGCTAGGATCTATCTTATCTGCGTAGGGTAATCAAGTTTTCCCACTCCGCCCTTTCCGGCTTGGGGCAAGGCTCTAATGTCGCGTCCCGTCCGGGTCCACTTCCCAAGGAAGGGATAGGTTTTCTTATGACCACGGGTAGTGGGGGTCCGTGCTGCCACGATCGTAGCATCGGTGGGACCCCTGGTTTTTACACAAGAGTGGATAAGCTCGGTAGGAAAGCCGAGTTACCTCGCTCGACGAGTGAGGCGTGCCCGAGCCCCGCCTGGCGGGTTGGCTTGGTCGTGACCCTTACCGAGGGGTCGTGCGAGTCGTGGCGAGTCTCCGACCCCCACTAAGGGGTCAAACGAGGCCTGGCTGGCTCCCGACCCCTCGAGGGGTCAAGCGAGTTGG
Source organism: Eleusine indica (assembly GCA_030378355.1). NCBI lineage: Eukaryota > Viridiplantae > Streptophyta > Magnoliopsida > Poales > Poaceae > Eleusine > Eleusine indica. The sequence goes on from CM059494.1 coordinate 58,900,577, forward strand.
GATAATGATGCGGTCTTCGCGGCCGAGCAACGGCTGTCGTACGGATGCCTTCCGTATGGGACCCGCGTGGATGGTGCTCAAGTGGCGATTCAATGAGTCTTTCGGCCTTAGCCATGTATTTGGTTTTCTTTTAGGAGGCGCCACGTGGCGCCCTATTCTTTACCCTCGACAGCGCTGCTCAGGGCCTAAGAGCATCTCCAAGAGCTTCCCAATAATTACCCCTAAATCAAAATATGAATTTTATTAAAAACACATTCTCTAACAGCTCCCCTAAACACCTTCCTGTTTTTATTAACTCTCTAAATCCTCCTCAATCTTAGGTAAATATAGAAAAGAAATCGGGCTCCCTAATCCGGCTTTTCCCGCCTTGGCGGCAATATTAGTGCCATTTCCTGTCCGGATCCCGCCGCCTCACGGAGGTTGTCCGCGGCGGTGCATCCGGTCATCCCCATGCCGCGTAGCATCGCTCGGCTGCCCCGCCCGCCTCCGCTCCTCCTGTGGCCCACTGCCTCCGCTCGTCCCCCGGCGCGTGACATCCGCTTGACCCACGCCGCGTCGCCTCGCCCGGCGTCCGCCCGCCTCCGCCACCCCCCAGGTCGCCGCCTCGGCTCGTCCCCACGGCAGGCGGCCTCGCTCGGCCTCCGCTCGACCCACGCAGACTCTGCTCGATCCACGCCGCGCGGCCTCGTCCGACCCTCCGCCTGCCTCCGCTCATCCCCCAGGTCGCCGCCTCCGCTCGTCCCCATGCCACCGGCTTCTCTCGGCCCCCCGCTTGTCCCCCGGCCTTCGGCCGCTTCGCCACTTGCCCCGAGGCCGTAGAGCCTCTGCTCGTCACCCAGGGACACCGCGTCGGTCGTCCTCCGCTCGATCCACCCGGCATCGGTCGGCCCTGCTCTGCCTCTACTTTTTCTTGTTCATTGGGCTCTGGTAAATGACGACTCTGTTTTAAATCTTATGCCTTTTCAGTTTTGTTGTCTGCAGCTAGCTGAACCGAATCTTGTGTATAGTTTTTTTTTATAAATTCTTCTTGTGTATAGTTATTTGTGTTCAAACTTTCCACTAGAATACTTGTGGTCACGTTGTGCAATGAAACAAGTACTAAAATTCTTTTATTAAATTTTCCTGTACACTTGTGTTCATATTGTGTCACGATTGAGGATATGGGCTCGTGATTACCTGTTGAACTAACTGTTATGTATATACCAATTTGATTAGAACAATCGTGTTGATTAGAAGCAATTTGAGGCGTTGCATACCTGCTAATTGATTGGAATCGATGCAATGACCATGCCACCTTGAAAACCAAAGCACGCACACACCAAAGGCATGATCTTGCTAGAAACCAACGCACGCACGCTGGAAGCAATGAACTTGGATCTTCAGTGCACGGTGCCAGCCTCGTACATGGAGATCGCACGCTCGCCTTGGCGCCTCGTCCGTCCAGCCAACGCGCCAGAAAGGTTCACCTTCCAGCGATCAATCGAAGAAGTCCCGACTGGCGTGCGATCAACCAACGAGCGTGCGATCGCCCAGAACCAGCGATGATCGCCTGGCGATGCAACGGCTGCGCCCTTGTGGTTGAGTTCCGACTAATATTGGACAGGAATTATTAACAGGTCTGCTGACATGACCCAATTCAAAATCGGAATAGATCACTTTTAGGAGAATTGTTGGAGGAGAGCACATATTTTAGTCCCAATAATTATTGGGCTGCCCCTAAAAACTATTTTTGGGTAACTTTTTTTAAAAAAGCTCTTGAAGATGCTTTAATTGATGGAGGCCAATTGGTCCCCATCGGCGGCCGATTTACCCGAACAGAACAGAGCCATTCAGGACGCGGATCAGAGTCATCCTCGGTACAAGGTGGCGTCGACCCCACCGCTTGCCCCACCCCACCGCGCGAGGCCGCCGCCTCTATGCCCCCAAGAGGGCTCCTGATGCTGCCATGCGTGCCAATGACGTCCTCACGCGTCATCAAGCAAAGGAAGGAGAGAAAAGAGGATATTATTACACACGTGGGCAAGTAACCATAGTGGCCATTGGCAAAATACGTAAATCAAGAAAAAAGTTTATGGAATAACATGAATCAAGGAACACGATAAAGTTAAAAAAGAAAAGGAAAGTTTGCATGGGAAGGAAACGACCAACGTGTAAGATGTGAAAAGAGGAATTACATACATAATTATTATGGAAGTAAATAATAATTAAGGGGAAGTAACCACTTTGGATACAGGCAGAAGCTAGACCACGACTCGGTGAAAAAAGTTAGAGATTTGAGTGTAACTTGAGTGATTTTTTATTTCAAAAGAGTGTAAGATGTAACCACCTGGTGGGTTTATTTTTAAATCCAACTGTGATAAGGATTGGTCTAATTTAGATCCAAAGCTTCAGATTGGTGGATATAGAATAGAGGGGGTGATAACATAGGTCACAATAACTAATTCCTTCATGACGTATGTCTTGAAAGTATATGTTTAGTATAATTTCCTTTTTCATGATTACTAATTTTTGCCTGATATCTCAGCTTTAGGTAAAGAGATTTTGGTCCCTGGTCAAAGAAACCTACCACGTGCAGGTCAAACATGAAAGTCAGATGGACCAAACTACAGATGCTAACTTTTCTTTACGTACTAAAGCCTGTTACCAGTTTGAACATTTTTTAATGCAAGCCAGTGACAACCATATCATGTCCAAGAATTTCTGTTTTTACTACTGCATCTTCATCATGTTATAAGCCACCGCCGTCGTTTTTATTGAAGCTGTTAGAGTATACTTGATAGTTAAATTATATATCATAGATTATCATATGTATCGAGGAGTCGTCTTGACTCTCAAGTCTTATACTCTCATATATACCAGATGAGAGGCTCGTTACAATATAACTCATCGCATTATTTCTCATCTATTCTCTCTCGTATGATATAGAGCCAAACCGATTTTTCTTCTGCTCACCCTCCCTAACCCTAACCTAACCCTAACCGCCGCGCACCCCGGAAGATCAATCACCATGATCTCACCGGGAGCAGCGCCTCGTTTTGTCATTGATCATTTGATCCGGCCGTCATCTTCATACGAGTCAAGCAGTACAGATCGACTTCTCCTCCGCGTTTTCTACCAGGCGAGATTTTCCTGTTGGGTAGATCGTGGCATCGTGCATCTTGTTGTCATTCGTCCCTCGTGCCGATCGACCAGTGCTCGTGATCCTGTGCACTCCGCGCAGCTCGTCCAGGGGCAGCCACGCCACAGGCATCGTGCAGGACGGTGTCCAGGTGCATGCGAATCGGAACTTGACCAATCTTCCCTGCGTCTTTGATTTCTTTTTTTTCTTGCCACGTTCAGCACTGCAAGGAGATGAGAAACAGGATAAGATGAAGGGAAGGCTAGGTACACACGGTGCCCTAGATGAAGAATCATCTTGCTGTTGTCACTGTTTTTTTTTATTTTTATTTTACCCGATCATTGATTTGGGATTGCGTCGCCCACCGCCGTCAACATCGTGATCCTCTTTCCCGACATCGGCATTGACTACTTCGGCCATAGCTTCATCATCGACACGTGCGGTTCAGTCAGGTGAGATGCTTAAGGAACGCCTTCTTGCGTCAATGTCCGGCCGCCTCGACCGCACGTCCTCGAGTCGGCTTCATCGTCGCCACCGTTCGGGACGTCGTCAACATCGCCGCCACCACCTCCAACCTATGCGGCATCGTCGTGATTTTGTGCGCACCATCGGCTTGATCAGCCGACCGTGCGTGCAATGACGTCAAGGCCGCGTACACCGCCATCAAGCTTCGGGCTGCCGCTGCGTCGCCTCCTCGGGCCGCAGCGCCGCCGCCCTGGTTGCCACAGACTCGAGAAGTGCCTTTGGAGAAACAACTCCATCTATTGTGGCTCATGCTGTTGCATCATCATCGCCATCTTTGTGCATCGACGACTCGATCGTCTATGCACATGGTCTCATCAAGCTAATGGTTTTTCTTCACCTACCTCGAAGACTGCCGCCTCGCTTCTTCAAGCTATTTGTGTTGCCACCCTCGGCTGTTGGTTCTGCCACTTCTATGACATTGTCTTCGTCCATCGCGAGAGTTGTCGTCTCTACCTCGACTCCTCTTCATCTACTCCAACAACTGCGGGCTGCATTGACACTCCTCTTCCTTGTTGCTCTGCGTCGCGACCGTCGTGGAGGCCTTCTCTGCTGATCTCCTCCAACACTAGCGCATGTCTTTGTACGCTCGGTATTGACAATATCGGTGCGTGCCTTCATCCACGACGTGTTCTCGGGTCTAGCAAACCCAAGGGATGCCTCGTCCTTTGCGGCTTGACTACATCGACTTTGGCATCGACCTTCTACCTCACGTTGCCTCGACTGTGTCGCCGTCTTCTTCCAAAGCACATCCTCGTGCACCCACTCAACTCGACGCCTTCTTGCGTCCATGGCTTTATGTGTGGCTTCCTCGACATCGGCAACCTCAACTACATCGACCACGGCTACCTCAAGCACAGATTCCTCGATCGTGACTATCGCCCTCGCTCTTGGCTTCATCCACATCGCACAAAGGGCTATCATCCACATGTGCTACTCACCGATTTTCTCTCCAGTCGCTGTATCCGCACCTCGACGCTTCAACTGCAGGGGGGGTGGATGTTATTAGTCCGTTGGCTTCTACCTTCGGCGTCTTCTCCATCCTCACCATCTGCGGTGTTCCCGCTGTGACTGCACGGGAAGGGGGAGGGTGTTAGAGTATATTTCATAGTTAAGATTATGTATCATAGATTACCATATGTATCAGGGAGTCAGCTTGACCCTCAAGTCTTATACTCTCATATATATCAGCCGAGAGGCTCATTGCAATATAACCGATCACATTATTTCCCATCTATTCTCTCTCACAGAAACCATCCTCCTCTGATGTCCTCGAGGATTGCAATTGGCTTGGTCGCAGTAAACATACACTATATTAAGTGGTCTTTAAGAAGAAGGACGCTCTCCCAAGTCAGGTGCATCAGTGGATTGTCTAACATGATTCTCTGTTTTTCTTCTGTGTGTTAGCAATTAGAAGATAGAATGATAGATGTTGCAAGTTGTTTGTACAAATGTTTAGTAGCACCTAAAAGAAAAAATGATGTAGAGGATGTTGACTTCAGTCATTTGACTGTTATGAGCTGGCCTTTATTTGGGTCGTATTATTATAGCAACCTACGAGCATCTCCAATAGTTATGGAACAAAATACTCCTGAAAACATAATTTTGGGAGTTTGTAAAAAATTATAGGGAGTAAAAAAGGTTGTGTTGTCCAACGGTTCCCAATATATGATTGCCAAATAATACTAAATCTATTTATGTCAACTTGTTTTGTGGATTCTAGCATCAATGTGTAAAAATATTTTAGGATTGGGAGTTACTAAACATGAGCCAAATGTAGCAACCAAATTGGATTCATTTGGGAGTTTGGAAATTTAGGGAGTAAATATTGGGAACTGTTGGAGAGATAGTTTTATGATATATTCCCAAAAATTAGTTATAGAGTGTGTGTATTGGGAATTGTTGGAGATGCTCTAATATATTGTAGCTTCACCATTCTTTAGGACTCAATTTAGGTTATTTATCAATTAGGATTAGGGTTAGCAAAATTTCAGCCTCTATCCCTTCACATCATTTGTTAAATCACTTTAAAGTTTGGAGGAAAGAGTTTTCTACTTGTTTATTTTTCATAATGAGTTTATGAAATTATGTGACATAATCTATCAAACACGACCTTGCCAGTCCAACGTTGGGGTTCTATGTCGTTCTCAACTATGCCATCAAAGTGTCTAGCTATTGCGTGATACCAGTGTTTTGTTGGTAAGAATTGGCAGTTTCGCATATAAAGTAGCTTTTGAGATGTTGGAAGGTACACATGGGATGTATCGTCAACACATACGAAACATGTCGCCATTCCTTTGACTTGTCCTGATAGCGCTCTTAGTGCTGGGGAATCACTTATTTTGATGAAAATGATTGCTCTGAGCGTGAAGTACTCTCTTTTATCCTCATCCCACATACAGACCCCCTCTAACCTTAGTTTCTACAGTTCTTCAAACAATGGTACTAAGAACATGTCAATGTCATTACCGGGTTCTTTGGGTCCATATATTAGAGTGATCAATAGTAGGTACTTACGCTTGTGGCCAAGTGCTATGCGGATTCCTCATTTGACCGAAAGGGTTCATCCTATCTGTACTCAATGCAAGTCATAGGTTCCTTTCCTCATTAGAGAAGTCTTGATGATCTGCATAGAACTTTTTCCACTGCGTTCCATCGGCAGGATGCCTAAGCTTACCGTCCCCCTTGCGTGCATGCCGTGTCATCATTGCCTGATCCTTGGGGTTGGCGAACAAGCGTCTGATGCGATCGACCACGAGTAAGTACCACATGACTAAGGCAGAAACCTTACTATCATCAGTGTCATTGGTGATAGGACTTCCTATCTTCTTTCTCCCCATTTTGGCATTCTTCATGCCACCATCAGCATAGTCTGCATCATAATCTTTGTTCCGCTTGTAACGACTGTGTTTGCACCTTGGGCATTTCATAGTGTCCTTATGCCCATTTCAATATAATATGCAATGATTTGAACATGCGTGAATTTTTTTGGACGCCCAACGAAAGTGGGGAAATAAGCTTCTTAGCAAAGTATGTGGTCCTTAGCAACAAGTGGACTTCAGCATCGCATCGGAAATAAGTTCCAACAAATTCGTGAAACTAGCATCCGACCATGCATGCATGGCCTTCAGCTTCATCAGCTCAAGTACAGTACGCAACATGGTGAACTCTTTACCACATCCCTTAGATTCCTCATATAGTGGGTCCTTTGATGCCTTCTCTATTGTATGAAAATTATCAAGCCCTTTAGTTATACCGGTGTCCATCAAATTCACTATCAACAAAATTGTTTTCACCATGTTTTGTCCATCTTGTGTACCTCAGAACAAAACCCCTCCGCACCATGTGTGATTTGATTACATCTATATCCATCCACAACTTCTCATTCTTGCAGTCACAACACAAACAATGTATATCAGTCATCCCTTCACGTCGAGCATGTTGTGCGTCCCCTTCGACCTCGTACATCAAAGATCTATCCATTGCGAATGACCTACAATGAAAACCAAAAATATTTTCCAATAAATAATTAACTACCAAAGTACCCGTGCGTTACTACAGGCGTAACTTATAATACATATTATTTTCAAATATAATATATAAAAATCATCATCTTATTAGTAAAGATATATTCAAGAAAGGAAGGATCTTACCAAAAGAAGCAAGTCAAGAACAAGAACATTAACCAATCTTCTTTTGTTAATGGTTCTAATGCTCATGTGTCTAACCCCACTTGTGTTCTCTTTCATGATCTTGATGCATCATATGTGCTAATGAGGAACAAGCATGGGCATGTGTTTGCAAAATATGTTAGGCCACGCAACAAGAGGCCAAAGACTTGTGTGTGGGTGCCCAAGGAACTTGTGACTAACGTGAAAGGACCCAAGCAAATTTGGGTACCTAAAAACAAGGCTTAATTTGTTTTGTAGGACTATACCTCCGGTGGATCAAGTTGGGTGATTGATAGTGGATGCACCAATCATATGACCGGAGATAAAAAGATGTTCAAGTCATTTGAGCCAAGTCACAAAAAAAATGAGTACATCGCATTTGGTGACAATGGAACGGGACAAGTGCTAGGTTATGGTAACATTCCTCTCACTCCTTCTTATTCGCTCTCAAAGGTTATGCTTGTTGATCACGTTGATTTCAATCTATTATCCATTTCACAATTTTGTAAAATGGGCTATGATTGTTTGTTCAATGAAAATGGTGTGACCATCTATAAAAGAGGTGATGGCTCGATTGCTTTCAAAGGTGTGCTTTGAGGAAAGCTTTATGTTGTGTATTTTTCCACGGATGAGGCAAGACTTGGTACTTGCTTGTTAGCGAAGTCCGACATGGGTTGGCTATAGCATAGATGACTAGCCAATGTTGGTATGAGAAATCTTCACAAACTCCAAAAGAGCGGCCGCATGATAGGACTAACCGATGTTTGCTTTGAGAAAGACAAAATTTATAGTGCATGCCAAGCAGGAAAGCAAGTTGGAGCACCACATCCGGCCATGAATGTGATGACCACCACAAGACCATTGGAGATGTTGCACATGGATCTCTTCAGCCCCATCTCGGACATAAGCAATGGTGATAACAAATATGGTCTTGTAATTGTTGATGATTTTTCTCGCTTCACGTGGGTATTCTTTTTGCATGATAAAGGTGAAGTGAAAGATGTGCTCAAGACCTTCATGAAAACAGCACAAAATGAATATGAAGTCAAGATCAAGAAAATGAGAAGTGAGAATGGCACCAAGTTCAAGAACACTCAAGTTGAAGAGTACCTTGATGAGGAAGGCATCAAGCATGAGTTTTTGGCACCCTACTCCCCACAAGAAAATGGGGTGACCAAAAAAAGAACCATACACTCATAGAGATGGCGAGAATCATGCTTGATGAATACAAGACATCCGATCGTTTTTGGGCCGAAGCCTCAACACCGCGTGTCATGCCTCCAACCGGTTGTATCTCCACTGACTATTGAAGAAAACACCATATAAGCCACTAACCGGTAACAAACCCAATGTCTCTTATTTTTGTGTATTTGGGTGCAAATGTTTTATGCTTAACAAGAAACCCAAGACTTCAAAGTTTGCTCCAAAAGTCGATGAATGTTTCTTGCTTGGCTATGGATCAAATGTTCAAGCCTATCATGTGCTCAACAAAACCATCAGTTGCGTTGAAATTTCACGTGACGTGAAGTTTGATGAACCTAACGACTCTTAAAGGGAGCATGTTGTTAGTGATGATATAAATGATGAAGCTCCCAGAAATGCAATAATGAGGATGGCCATTGGTAATGTGAGACCACAAGAATAAAAAAATGAACATCAACCCTCTCTCTCAAGTCAAGACCAACCATGTGAAAATCAAGAGAATAATCAAGATGGTAAGGTCAAGATGATGGTGATCATGGACAAGACTCAAGTGATGATTCACAAGGCCATGAACAAGAGGTTGATGAAGATGGTGGTAGAAAAAGCTCACATCAACCACACCCAAGAGTGCACCAAAATATACAATGTGACCACCGATCGAGCAAATTCTTGGTGACATTGATAAAGGGGCAATCACTAGATCTTGAGTGAATACTTTTTGTGAACATTACTCTTGTGTCTCTTCTATAAAGCCAATTAGGGTAGAACAAGCACTTGAGGACTCGGATTGGGTGATGGCCATGTAAGAAGAATTGAACAATTTCAGAAGAAATGAAGTGTGGACATTGGAGGAGAGGCCAAGTAACAAAAATATTGTGGGAACCAAATGGGTGTTCCGTAATAAACAAAATGAAGACGGTGTTGTAACAAGAAACAAGGCAAGGCTCGTGGCAAAGGGGTATTGACAAGTAAAAGGTTTGGATTTTGATGAAACTTATGCCCCCATAGCTAGGCTTGAATCAATTAGAATATTAATTGCCTTTGCTACTCACCATGATTTCAAGCTATATCAAATGGACGTGAAAAGTGCTTTCCTCAATGGGCCAATCAAGGAAGAGGTGTATGTGGAGCAACCACTGAGCTTTGAAGACCCAGCATATCCTAACCATGTTTACAAACTCCATAAGGCGCTTTATGGGCTTAAGCAAGCACTAAGTGCATGGTATGAATGCCTTAGGGATTTCCTTGTTAAAAAGGGTTTTAAAATTGACAAAGATGATGCAAACCTATTCACTAAACACTTCGGAAATGATATATTTGTGTGCCAAATATATGTCGATGACATTATGTTTGGTTCTACTAACCAAGCTTTTTGTGATGAGTTTAGCAAGATCATGACCGAGAGGTTCAAGATGACCATGATGGGATAATTGACATTCTTTCTAGGCTTCCAAGTGAAGCAACTTAAAGAGGGCACCTTCATATGTCAAGCAAAGTACACACAAGATTTATTGAAGAAATTTGACATGGACAAGGCAAAGCCCATAAAGACTCCCATGCCAACAAATGGCCACCTCGACCTCAACAAGAAGGACAACCCATGGATTAAAAGGTATACCGCTCCATGATAGGCTCTTTGCTTTATCTTTGTGCATCTAGGCCCAATATCATGCTTAGTGTGTGTATATGTGCACATTTTCATGCCGCTCCTATGGAGTGTCACATGGTGGCCGTTAAAATAATCTTGAAATATTTGGTTCACTCACCCAATCTAGGGCTTTGGTATCCCAAGGGTTTAAAGTTCAACCTAATAGGCTATTCTGATGCAAATTATGCCGGGGATAAGGTGGATAGGAATAGTACCTCCAAGACTTGCCAATTTTGGGTAAGTCTCTAGTTTCATGGTCATCCAAGAAACAAAATTCCATTGCACTTTCCACAGCCGAAGTAAAGTATGTTGTAGCCGGTAGTTGTTGTGCATAATTACTTTGGATGAGACAAACTCTAAAGGACTATGGTTACAATTTGCACTGTGTTCCTCTCCTATGTGATAATGAGAGTGCCATAAAGCTTTCTTATAACCCCGTTGAGCACTCGTGCACAAAGCATATAGATATCCGTCACCACTTTTTGAGAGATCATTCTATCAAGGGGGATACGAAGGTTAGCCATGTGAGAACCGAAGATCAATTGGCCGATATATTCACCAAGGCACTAGATGAGAAGAGATTTTTCTATCTTAGGAGTGAGCTTAATATTCTTGACTCTAGCAACGTGGTGTAGAGATGTGCACATCTAAATGATGATTGTTTTTCATTATTGCAATAACCATTGCTTTATGTCAAAAACTCATTATTTTTGCTATTGAGGTTGATTTTTTTATCGTTAGAACATATCTTGAAAAAATGTGGTTATTGTTATGCTTGTTGATTTTTGGCTGACCATATGATGTTAAGTTGTCTCTAATTGTCCATCAAAAGCTATTTTTTGAAAATTCCTCTCAACTTCTCTCTTTTCTGCTCTTTGTCCTGTCTGTTATGTGCCCTATCGGCACTGCCGATCCCCATGATCGGCACTATCGATGAGTGTTTGCCAGAGAAGGGTCTCTGTCTGAGAATTTAGGGCCTCAGGTTGCCCTCATCGGCACTGTCGATTCTCCTGAATGGCACTGCCGATGAGGCTTGTGATCTGAGCGTTGACCCACACCGCCACTGCCGATGCTCATCACCAGCACTGCAGATGCAGGGCCAACGGTTATGAAACAGACTCAGCCCTCTCATGGGGCCCAGTCTCTTTTCATTATGGTGCTCCCCAAAACAGATCTCCTCTCTTCTCCTTTCTTCCCAAACCAAAAGCAACCCATACTTCGAAGGAACGTCCGTGGATTTGATCAAAGGTGATCCTAGGCCTTCCTTCTCCATCTCCTCCCAGATTTGAAGGGCATTGAAAAGGTATTTTTGAACTCTCCATCACATGATTCTTGCAATGCATCATGGTTTTTGATGTTAAAGATGTTCATCGAGGAGTAATTTAGTCATGCCTGCATTTTAGTAGCATTATCATGTCTAGATTTCAATTTTTTGTGCAAGTTAGGGTTTGAACTTCCCTCCATCGGCACTGTCAATGTCTTCATTGGCACTGCTGATAGGGTTGAGTTTGAACTAGATCTGACAGTTGGTGTCTCTATGTGTCCTTATCGGCACTACTGATGGTTTCCACTGGCACTGCTGATGTAGATGAGGCCTGATCTTCCAAGAGGTACGGGATAATCTCGACTATGGAGACTCAGCGTCGACGACTCGGCTTGAATCAGACACGATCCAACCCCGCAACCATTACACCAAGCACAATTGGATTGTTCCTGCAAGCGAATCGAGAACACAAGCATTAAAGGATAAACACGCAATCTAAAATTGCAAATATGGATGAAGCGAATCACAAAGAAAGGTTCAAGCTCTGGACACAAAAGGACTAGTCGCCACAGTGGTGTAGAACAAGAACAGGGGCCCTGGATTACTGTAAAAGGACTTGTCGCTACAGTTACAATAAATCAATCAAGTTTCTCTGTGGAAAAACTGAACTAAACAAAACCCGAGTCTAAACGGCAGTAGCTACTGAATTTATGAGGGAACCAGGGGCGTCCTAGGGTTGGGGGCGACCAGGGGGGGTGCCCACAACATGGGCTTAAGGCCCAACACGATAGAAGGCCAAGTTGGCCCAAAGTAGGTGGCGCAGCACCTTGTCATGGCCAGACAGCATCACTCACGACTCTTCTAGAGCTAGGACTAGAACCAAAATGACAGTGTCATCGACCCCTTTCCAACGTATCAAAGAGTGCCTCGTTTGGACGTCGGATGTGGGAGATATCATCAAAACCGTGCAGGGGTGTCGGCTGAATCCGAGACGAACGCGGCGACCGAGTTGGTGACGACTTGTAACTTGGGGAAGACCATGACGTGTGCGTATCCAGCATGGTGATGTCCTTATCATCCTCCCCTTCTTGAATTGGAGTTGTCCTCGACTCCATCTTATCATCAATCTCCTACAAAAGGTTAGTACCAGCAGAATGCAAACTACAAGACACATGATCATTGATAAAAGATATATCATGACAAAGCATAGAATAACAAGGTGCATCATGATTATCACAAAGTTCAGCAACAGTAGATGTCATAGTAAGAAAAACACCTCCCTTTAACTGAATAGACTTATGTGTAACATCACAAAGTTTATTGTTATCATGTTTATTCTTAATATCAACAGGCAATAACAGATGAAAAGTAATATTCCTGTCCTTATGTATGAAAGTATATGTATTAGTTCTACCATGGTGTGCAGCATCCGTATCATATTCCCATGGGCGGCCTAATAAAAGCGAACATGCTTGCATAGGTACAACATGAAAATCAGCATAGTCTTGATAAGAACCGACTGAAAAGTGTATGCGTGTTGATCGAGTTACCTGTGTCGTACCACTATTGTTGAACCATTTGATGTGGTAGGGCTGATGTAGTGCATGAGTGGTCAATCCAAGCTTGCTGACCAAATCAGAACTCACCAAGTTGTTATAGCTCCCAGTATCAATGATGGTGAGAACACGGCAGTCCGCGACAATGAGGAACATGTAGAACAAATTGTTGCGTTGCTGTTTTTCCTCTTGTCCCACCTGAGAGGTAAACACACGCTGTACAAGGAGGATAGGAAAGCCCACGGTGGCAGCAATGGAATCAATGGCGATAGTCTCATGCTCCTCCGCCGAATCTGCAACAAGGTTAGCCACAAGAGCAAATTCATCTTTAACATCACTAGAACTTTCATACCCATCAGCGGTAGCGATGAAAGCACGACGACTGGGGCAATCCTTCATGACATGTCCCATGCCCTTGCAGCGGTGGCAAATAATGGTGGTGGAGGAGCCACTCCTAGCACCGGAAGTAGCAGCCTTCTTTTGGTGTTGGGGCTGCACACTAGACAATTGCGCTTCAGAAGTAGGTGCAAGTGTAGAAGGTGTTGCTGGTGGCTTAGCAACATGACCCTTTGAGTTCTCTAGTCTAGAACGGTGCTGGATAGATTGCTCAGTGCTGGACCTGCAAGATTGTTGTGGATGGCGTCCCTCTACTTCTCGTTCAGCCTTAAGAGCAATATGATACAATTGGTTGAACCTATTCCACTCTTTATAGTCAACAATTTGCTGGATATCACGGTTCAATCCACCAAAGAATCTAGCACTAGTTTCAACATCATCTTCATGTCTATCATAACGTGCTAAACCAATAAGCAATTCCTGATAATATTCCTCTACTGTTTTATTACCTTGTGTTAAAGATTGTAATTTCAAACATAAATCACGTTGGTAATAAGGAGGAACAAAACGAGATTTCATGCGTTGTTTCAAAATAGGCCAAGTGGTAGGTATAGCAGCAATAGTATTGCAAAGATCATTCCACCAAAAGAGAGCAAAACCTATATACACTCTAGTAGCAAGTCTAACTCTATGCTCAGCAGGAACTAAATGAGAATTAAATTTCTGTTCAACAACAAGTTCCCAATCTAAGTATGCTTCAGGATCAGCACTACCAGCAAAAGGAAGCATGGTAAATTTGGGCTTAACAAAAGGATCAGTATTACCATGATTGTTATTACCTCCCTGTCGAGACTTGATCTCGGCAATATATTTATGGGGCTACGTCGGGACTAAGAACTACGATGGTTAAAGACACAAGACGCCGAGTTATACAGGTTCGGGCCCTCTCGATGAGAGTAAAAACCCTACGTCCTGTGTTCTATGGTTTGTATTGAGATGATCTCTGATGTGTTTCGTGTCCCTTGATGGGAGTACCCTGCCGCCTTATATATCCGATCAACAGGGGGTACATGAAGAGTCCTACTCGTAGTCTATAAGGATTTACATAGAAAGTCTATCTCTAATTACCTTGAGCTCTAAATCGACTCGGTCGGTTTCCTTGTTTGAGCGCTACCCGGTCGGTTGCCGACTTGTGCCTAGCTATGGATACCCAGAAGGTAAGTATTCCACAGCAGCCCCTGAGTGCTTCCTGATTTTGAGCTTTGACTTTCTGAGTGGTCTTCAATGTTGATCATAAATTAGGAAGGCCTCTTTATTGAAGTTCCTGATAGATCTGGTGCGCCGACTAGGTGCACCTGATCAGGTGTAGCCCCCGACTCTTGTATAATTTGGAGACTAACAAATAATGCAAGAGTCTAATTATATTAGCTCTTAACATTTTGTTATATATATTTTGCTCAAACCATCAAGCTTGAGTATAATAAACCCCTAGTCATCAAACCTAGAGGCTAATTTGCAAGATTCTAATCTCGTCGACCGATCATTAGAAAGGCCGAGTGATGTATACTATTTTCCGAGTGACTTGCCGGTCTGAATTTCATGACATCAATCATGTTCAGCCCTTGCAAAAGAGTATGACATCAATCATACAATAGTACTAAGCTAAATGACATCAATCATAACATAGCTTTTCCTTAAAAAATTGTCACCTAATTTACTTATAAGCCCAATTTTAGTGATTTAATTATTGATATCAATCAATAACATAATCTTTGAACTTACTCCCATACGACCATCAAATCCTCTGCTATATGATCATCAAATCACATAGATACGACAAGTACTTTTAAGTGGATTGGCCACTGCTTCTCATCAAAGAAGCCCCCGAGATTATTTCTCAAGGTTTAATAACATTAAATCTTTTTAAAGACTAAAGCATTTAATTAATCTTTGTTTAATTCGGAAAAGCCCGTCACTACACGGCCCATACCAGCCCATGGGGCCCAAATGACTTAGGTCAAAAGGCAAGGGTATAAATAGGGCATGAACATTTGACTCTCAGTCAACACCATCATTTCACGCACAGCCTTTCATCTTCCTCACGCTTCCCCTGTTTTTGTGACGCCTCTGCTTCCAAAGCTAGGGTTAGCGCATTTCTCTCCGCCGCCGTAGATCTCGCCGCCATCCAGCCCCCGTGCATTAGCTAGGGTATAGCTCTTGATCCGCCGCTCCAATTCCTCACGATCATGGGTCGCAAGTCCTCCCAGATGAAGGCCGCCGCCATTGCTGAGTCCTCCTCATCGGAGCTAGACATCCCAGAGCAGCTTCGGGAGTTTTCCAAGAGCAGTGTCACCACTTCAGATCTGAACAAGATGGTGGCGGACGACATCCTTCCTGATGATGAGGACATCACTCCTATGGATATACACAACACTCCTCCAAATCCGGAGTTGCAAGGTCCAATGACTAGAGCTCGTGCACGACGACTAAATTTAGAGGTGAGCTCGTTCCTACGTTCTTCGCTATATGTTACTTTTGAGAATGGTTTGCTACCTAATGATTATTTTATGATTAGAAACCATGGAGAAGACCAGGAGATGATGGGAGAAGGAGTTGGGAACGTGGAGGACCAGCAAGGGCTTGGAAGCCAAAGTGGAGGCCCAATCAAAACCGACTTCGAGTCTGTTTCGGGACCCAGGACCAGTCTGTACTAAAACAGTCGCCCAGGACGCATACGAACTCGGATTTGGACGTTCTACATATGCACGGAAAGATAAGGAGAAGACCTTTCCAATGCCGCCGGCCTCATGTCAAAATTCATCCGGAGTCATCGGGAATCATCAAAACAAGACAGAGTCCAGAATCTGTGTCGGTGCTGCGTCGCCTATTTTTGGCCTTTGGGCTTTGTATCTAGTTGAGCCCAATTAGGGGCGCGTCCAGAGTGTCTTGCACGACCCTAGGGTCTTTATATACAGCCGCCACCGCACCATTAGAGTTTAGGTTTTGCTTAGATCAATTCTGTTCCAAACAGTTTCACCGTTCATCGGTTTGTGAGACCCCAACTTCGAGAGTTTAATCATACATCTGCAATTGTGTTGCATTCTTCGTTGTTCTTGATTGTGTTCTTGATTCGCAGGCAGGAATTAGCCTTCTCGGTGAGGTCAATCGTCTTTTGGACGGTTGATAACCAGAGGAGACGTCGTGCTGCGATTGCGGGGTTTAGAACGTGCTGTTCTGAAGCCGGATCGATTTGTGTGTCGCCTCCGACCAAATCAACTTACCAAGAACCTTTCGGAAGATCGGGAACCCTTGTCCACATCACCTGAGCAGGCTCAGATCGACTGGAAGGTATCCAAGGAAACTCGTCCTCTTCCCACTCATAAGCAGATTATCGTATTCTGCTCATTTGTTGAGCATGGCCTCGGAGTTTCTTGTTGCAGCTTCCTGCGCGGGCTCCTCTTTTTTGATGGGATTGAGCTCATTAATCTCAATCCTAATTCAATCCTCCACATCGCCATCTTCGTGCACCTGTGCGATGCTTTCTTAGGCGTCCTCCCCTACTTCACTTTATTTCATCACCTCTTTGTCCTCCGACCGCTGCCCACCAAGGATAACCAAGTTGCAATAGGCGGCGTTGGCTTCCAGTTGCGTAAGAAGGAGGTCTACCTCCATGTGCTCCTAAAGACCGGGAACAAGAACTGGAAGGACGAGTGGTTCTATTGTGACAACCCTCCCCTCGTTCTTGCTGATTTCACGGGTGCGAAGGCGACTCCAAAAGCGCATTGGAGTGAAAAGCCGCATTCATCCGACCCCCAGGTGGTCGCTTTGCTGAGGAAGATTGCTGACCTGAAGAAGGACGATGTCGATGGCATTACTGTAGCAAAAAGTTTCATAGTACGCCGAGTGCAGTCTCTGAAGGCACAGAGTCATCCCGCCTGGGCATTCACCACCGAAGACGAGACCAGAGAGGTGCCTGACCCCCCCAATGGTAACCCTCATCGGACACGATTGTCCAAGATGTTTGACGGAGAAATCCTTCAAGATCATATGCTAATCGTGAAGGCATACAACGTGGGCACTCTGCGGGCCCGAGTAAGCCTCGGTTGACTTGAGTGATTCTTGTTTGCTCTTTGTCTTGATGTCGTGCTTGATGTCTTGTCATGTCTGCAGGTTCTGGACACCTTTGTGTCACATCATCCGCTTCCTCCGACCGACGAGGGCCCGGACTATGTCACCAAGACACCGCAGACCGACACTGGCGATGAAGGCCCCTCAACTGATTCCCGATCGACTAGGTCAATTGTTGAAGATGTTTCTCCTGCTCCTCCTCGTCCCAACTTGCCGTCTCCCAGCCGTCGGTAGAAGTAGACTACTCACCATCGTCGGCAATATGTGGGCTAAGACGACGATGACGAAGAGCGCACCACCGAAGTAAACCCAACTGCCTCTACACACTCCGACCGACCTTCAAACCGGTTAGAGCCCCCGAGTAAATCGGTGAGTGGTGCAAAGGTGGCGGCGAAGACCGATGAACCCATCCAAGCTTCCTTGAAGAGGAAAGAGATTGATCCGTAGACCGCTTCTCGAAAGAAAAGGGTCTGTCGGATTAAGATCAAACAAGCCTCAAGGTATTCCTTCGCGTTTTCAATTCTTCATCCCACTGAGTTTTTACTCATGTGTTGATTTTATTCCTTGTTTATTGAAGCGGTCGGTCGGAGAATACGCAGAGCGCCCAAGGGTCTCAAGACACTCGGTCGACTCCTGCCCTGCATCCAACCAACGCCCCTCTGCCGGTCAACACGCCATCAAGCGTTCAGACCGAGCCGAGGAAGGCTCCCGACGCTCCAGCACCTACCTCGACTCCAGCGCCGAGACCCCAGTCTATTACCCCTTCTCCGACCGGTATCGAGCCCTCGCCTTTTAAAGGTAAGGCCGTACTGGTCGAGGGTGCGTTAGACCGACCTGGTGCTAAAGACATGGAAATTCTTCATCAGCATAGAGATGCAAACAAGGTACATCAATACCAAGTTCTTTTTCCCTTTTTGATTTATTCTTCCGTCTGACCGAGCCCTCCTCTTGTCAGAGATTATATTCTCTTATAGAGAAAAAGCAGGCCAGAGTGCAGTTTCTCGAAGCCGAAACCTTTGGTAAGTGTTAAACATGTTTTCCATGTCTTCACTAAGTTTCTGACTTTATTTGTTAAATTCTTGCAGTCACCGGCGAGCAGCTATCCACAGCCAGGAAGCAGATTGAAAAGTTGCAGACCGACATCAAGGAGGCTGACGAGCACTATCCACTTGATAATGCCGATACGATGGCAAACCCAGTCAATAATCATCCTTCAATTGCACACTCTAATGCTTCTAACTTTTGCCATCAGCTCGTGACAAGAAGGTGATCGACCTAGAGACGCTCACATCCAACCAGCAGAGATTTTTAGATGCTCTGACTGCTGAGAAGGATGCTCTTTCCAAGTCACTCAGCGAGCGGGATGCTGAGCTGGCATTATTGAAGAAGAAGCTGCTGGAGACCAAGGGGAAGGTTGAAGAGGCTAGGAACGTCTCCAAATCCTTAAAATGTAATCTTGCCAGTAAGCCATTTTTCTCCAATCTTGCTTTAATCTTGTTGATGCTTCAACGTCTAACACTTTTTATGACTTTTTCAGCCATATCATATGCTGCTCGGAAAGCATTGGATTATATCCATGCCAACCAAGTGGAGAAGACTGGGAACTCCCTGGACTATCTGCTAGAGCACGCACCAGAAGCGATCGCCAACAACACCAAAAGGGTGGCGACCGAGGCTGGAAGCCAAGTGCTGGCGATATGCCAATCTTGGTCTCCCTCATTGCCCCTGGACAAGATCAAGGAGGGCTTCAACCCCGACCTATCGATGAACAGTTATGTCTCTATATGAATATAAATGATATTTCCTTATGCTTGCTTAGTTACTAAACAAGTCGGGAAAAGATGACTAGAAAGTCAAAAAGCAATCTCCTGTTACTTAGGGCCAATTAGTCAGCACCGAGCTGCATTAGCCGCACTGTAGTACTTAGACCTTTTGACTCTAAGTCTTTAGAGACAAAACAGAAGTTGCATCGGTCTGTTAGCACCATAAGTTGTAATTTATAATCACGTTACAAGCAGAGTCGACCAGTCAACATATGACCTCGCGCTATTTGGCTCTGGGTTTAGTGTAGTGGCAGTCTGTTGTGCGATTTAAATTGTATAACTCTGATGTTCTAGCGTTAGACCAAAAAATCATAAGACCGTATCAAATTATGAGAAATTGGTCAGAAGATTCCAAAACCAAAATTTATCAAGGTTAAGGAGTAGTGGGACATTATTACTAGCCCCCTGGCTCGATTGTTTAATATTATAAATTAAAGAATCGAGGCAAATAAGAATGAAAGTCATAAAAACATCTTTTATCAAAAAGACTGAAGTTTCATTCAATAATAATGTATTGAAATACAAAAAATAGACTAAGTATAGAAGCGACGTAGCTGATTAATGTTTCATGAATTTGGTACGTCGTCGCCATCTTCATACATCAGTCGATAAGCCCCCGGCCGAGTGACTTCTTTGACCACATAAGGTCCTTCCCATTTAGGGGATAACTTGTGCCGATTCGTGGTTGATTGCACTCAGCGTAGCACTAGATCTCCAACATTAAATTGGCGACTATGAACGTTCTTGCCATAGTATGATCACAAGCCTTGTTGGTAAACTACCGACCAAAACAGAGAGCGATCATGCAACTCTTCTGCTGCAATTAACTCGATCTCTTGGTAATCTTCAGAAAGCTTCTCGTCATATCCCTAGACTCGCACTGATACGAGGTTTACCTCGGTCAGCAACATAGCTTCGGAGCCATAGACCAACGAGAAAGGTGATTGGCCAGTGGCCCGACTGACTTTTGTACACAGCCCCTAGAGTACTAAAGGCAACTCTTGAACCCACCGACCGGCATACGGCTTGAGTCTATCAAATATCCGGGGCTTCAACCCTTGAAGAATCATACCATTGGCCCGTTCGACCTGCCCATTGCTTTGAGGATGAGCCACCGAAGCAAAGTGGATTTTTATTCCCATCTCATCGGCAAAGTCCCGGAACTGCTCAGATGTGAACTGAGTACCATTGTCGGTGATGATATCACGAGGAACTCCAAACCGAGTGAAGACATCCTTGACGAACTCGATCGCCTTCTTTGAAGTGATCTTGCTGACCGGCTTCGCTTCAATCCACTTGGTGAATTTGTCAATAGCAACAAATAAAAAAGTGAACCCGCCTGGCGCTTTCTTGAAAGGACCAACAATGTCAAGCCCCCAAACTGCGAAAGGCCATGTCATAGGTATCATCTGAAGTTGCTGCGAAGGCACATGTGTTTGTTGAGCAAAAAATTGACAACCTTCACATTTCCGAATGACCTGGTGTGCATCTTCAACCGCCGTAGGCCAATTGAACCCTTGCCGGAAAGCTTTGCCGACCAAAGTCTTGGAAGCTGCATGATTGCCACATATTCCAGAATGGATTTCTGCCACCAACTCTTGGCCTTCAGGTATCGAGATGCAACGCATCAAGATATTCGATCTTCCTTTTCTATAAACTTGATCATCCACCATCAAATACCCTTGGCATCTAGCTTTCAACCTTTGTTGCTTGTTTGAGTCCGAAGGTAGCGTACCCTCGGTCAGAAATTTGACTATCGGGTCGTGCCAGTCGGTCGGCATGTTGATATTGTCGACCATCTCTGCAACATCAGTCGTCATGACATCTAGCCGGGGAGAAATAGTGGGAGAATCCAGGGTGTGTAAGAAAACACTGGGTGGGACAATTGATCGAGACGATCCCATCTTGGCTAATTCATCAGCAGCTTGATTATTGTCTCAAAGAACATGTGTGAACTTCAGCCAATCGAATTTGTCTTCGAGCTTCCTTACTTCTTGGCAGTAAGCAGCCATACTGTCATCCACACAGTTCCAATCCTTGATGACCTGGTTGATGACCAGAGCTGAGTCACCAAAGATGTCCAGACGCTGGATGCCGAGTGACACAACAATTCGTAGACCGTGTAGAAGAGCTTCATACTCGCGGTGTTATTAGACGCGTGAAACATGATTTGAAGGACATATCGTAGCTTCTCCCCTTGTGGTGAGATGAGCACAATCCCTGCACCAGCACCCGGTAACTGGAGAGGCCCGTCAAAGTACATTTTCTAGTACTCTATGTCTTGCGGCGCAGGTGGCATTTGTATCTCTGTCCACTCGGAAACAAAGTCGACTAATGCCTGTCCCTTGATTGCCGATCAGGGCGCGAACGTAATGTTATATTGACCAAGTTCGACTGCCCACTTAGCAATCTTCCCTTCGGCTTCGCGATTGTGAAGGACCTGACCGAGTGCAAAGGCCGTCTGTACTTCAATAGGATGAGCCTGAAAATAATGCTTCAACTTCCTTGAGGTAATCAAGAGTGCATAAAGCAGCTTCAAGATCTGATGGTACCGTGTTTTAGAGGCATTGAGGACCTCACTAACAAAGTAGACCGGATGCTGTACATTTTGTACATGACCCTCCTCTTCTCGGTCGACCGTTAAAAGGGTACTCACAACTTGAGTTGTGGCCGATATGTATAGTTGAAGTGTGTCTTGTGGCTCTGGAGGTACCAAGAAGGGGATATTACTAAGGTGAGCTTTTAGCTCCTCCAGTGCCGACTGCGCCTCGGTCGTCCAAACGAAGTCGTCCTGCTTTTTCAACAGTTTGAAAAATGGTAGACCCCTAACCCCTAGTCAGGAAATAAAGCGACTCAAGGACGCCATGCATCCGGTGAGCTTCTGAACGTCTCTTTGAGATTTAGGCGGCCCCATATCAAGGATTGCCTTGATCTTATCCAGGTTAGCCTCTATACCTTATTTCGAAACGATGTAACCGAGTAACTTTCCGGAGGGAACCCCAAAAACACATTTCTTAGGATTCAACTTCATCGAGTAGTGCCTCAAGTTGTCGAACATCTCTGCTAGGTCAGAAAGAAGTTCTTCAACCTTTCGGGTCTTTACCATGACGTCATCAACATACGCTTCTGCGTTCCGACCGATCTGTGCTTTAATGCAGCGTTGAATACCGCGTTGGTAAGTCGCGCCAGCATTTTTCAGACCGAATGACATGGTAATATAGCAATAGGTGACAAAGGGAGTTATAAAGGAAGTCTTGATTTGATCTTCGACTTTCAGTGGGATCTGGTGATAGCCTGAATAGGCATCCAGAAAGCTTAAAAACTCACTCCCGGCTGTTGAGTCTACGATCTGATCGATACGCGGTAGAGCGAAGGGGTCCTTAGGACAGACCTTATTCAAATCGGTATAATCAACGCACATCACCATTCTTTATTCTTCTTGGGTACAAGGACTAGATTTGTCAGCCAATCAGGATGGTACACTTCCTTTATAAACTTAGCATCTAGCAATCTAGCTATCTCCTTCTTCATGGTGTCCTTCTGGTCTTGTGCAAATCTTCTAAGCCTTTGCTTGACGGGGGTAGCCCCAGGTGGCACCCTTAACTCATGCTCAATCTTTTCCCTAGGAACTCCCGGCATGTCAGAGGGCTTCCATGCAAAGATGTCCCTATTTTCCTGGAGGAAAAGAGTGAGCGCGAGTTTCTATTTCTCATCGAGATTGGCCCCTGCATAAGTGACCTTAGCAGGGTCTTCTGGGTTGAGCGGGATCTCCTTAGTGGGGATGTCTTCCGTCTGGATTATGTCCGTAGCAGGCTTCTTCCTGGGAATCTCCGCTCAGTCTGTACCTCACTGCCTATACCCTTCTAGATCTCCAGCCGGTCGGACAACATCAAATGTCGGTCGGCCATCTCGCAACTCTACATATTGCAGTCAAAGGAATTCCTAAGATCTGAGTGGAGGGAGATAATTACTCTAGGACCTGGCACCTTTAGAGTAAGGTATGGATAGTGCGGGACCGCCATGAATTTTTCCATCGCCGATCTTCCCAGGATGGCATGGTATGCAGACTCAAAGTCGGCCACCTGGAAGATGATCCGCTCGGTTCTGAAGTTCTCGCGAGTCCCAAAAGTGACAAGCCGAGCGATCTATTCAATTGGAACAGAGGTCTTGCCGGGCACAATCCCATGGAACGGAGAGGAACTTGGCTGTAGGTCATTGACCGACAAGCCCAACTCCACGAGGGTCTTGGTGAAGATTAGGTCCAAACTGCTTCCTCCATTGAAGAGTACTCTGTTGAACTTGACCTCCTCAATTGTTGTTGCGAGCACGAGGGGATATTTCCCTGGCTTGGGCAAGTGCTTGGGGTGATCCGACCGATCAAAAGTGATTGGGACTTCAGACCACTTCATCTATTCAGGCGCAGCAGGTTCTACAGAGTTGATCTCACGTAGTTCCAACTTTTGTTTGCGCTTGGATGTGTAGGCGTCCGGACCTCCGATGATGAAGTTGACTTCCTTACGGGGCTCCTGTAACTCTCCGTCCTCATCCTTGTCATTACCGTCATTGGGCTTGTCTTTGTTGTTGCGCCTTGGCAGATCCTTGGCCACCTTCAGCGCGACAGTCGTGAAGCCCTTCAGTGAATAGCAATCTTTTGCCTTATGGTCTCCCTTTGAATGCCATAGGCACGGGCCACTGAGCAAGTTGTCCATGGTCTGCTGGCTCGTCCGGGGAGTTTTCCTCGACCGGTCTACCGCCGCGACCAAGTTCTCAGTCTTCCACTTCTTGTCCATTTTAGAGGACTCTGGCTTGTCCGAGCGCTTCTCCTTGCCTTTGTCTCGGATGTCGTACAGGGCTGACTCTCCGGACGTGAACTTGTCAACGATCTCGAAGCACTCCCGCACGGTTAGCTTGAGGTCATGATTCCTCCGACCGATTTCCCGAACCAGTTCATCGCTCTGAACTCCTCCTTGGAAGGCAGCCATAATCTGTTGGTCTGGAACATTAGGGATCTTGGTCTTTTTGGCGCAAAACCACTTGATGTAATCACACAGGGGTTCATCAGACTTCTGCTTGATCCGAGTGAAGTTGAAGTGGTTGCCCGGCCGGTTACATGTAGCTTGGAATCTCTCTATGAACTTCCTGTTGAGGTCGTCCCATGAAGTGATTGACCTCTTCGGGAGAGATGTGAGCCATATCCGGACAGCCGGTGCAAGGCAGACCGGCAGATAATTGACCATCACAAAAGTGTCTCCTCCAGCCGACTGAATGGTCGTGCTGTAGAGTTGCAGCCACTCCGGAGGATTAGTCTGACCATCGCATTTCTCAATGGGGACCGGCTTGAAGCCTTTCGGCCACCGTGCGATGCGAAGCTCTGGCACGTAAGCCTTGATCCTATCAAACTCATCTTCGTTGGGGGTGGTCGACCTCTGGCGTTCTCGGCCTGAAGACCGAGGTGGTGAAGGCGCGCGGCGATTATGGCATGGGCCTACATCATTGTTGTGACAACGACACTAGTTGTCTTCATCTTCATCTTTGCGCCGGTCCCGATCATCTCGTCGACGTTGGTCGTCGCAGTTATCTCTTGGAGGGGTCTTGCGCCGTCGGTCTTCCCGTCGGTCGTCGCGGCGGTCATCCGTCCTCCAATTGCGGTGCTCCTCCTCATGGCGCTGGTCATCCCGAACCCGTTCTTCGGTATGAGAGTTGATGGTATCTCATCCATCACGGGGCCTCATGGAATCCCTCAGATCGCTTCGACGATCATTGCGTTGCTTACTAAGAGAAGTTGCATGACTGGAACTTGCTTTCGAACGCGATTCGTCCCTAGCCTTGTCCTGCATTGCAGCTGCTTGGAGCATAGCCACCGCTTTCTGCATTATCGAAGTCTGGTATTGCGCATCTGCCATCATACTGTCCAGCAGAGTCTTAGCTCCGGTGATGTTATTCTGGGGGGTGTCATAGACTTTAACGCCATCAACCTCAATCTCTAACTCCCCGAGGTCTAACCGTCATGCCATTCGGGATCCACGAGATCCTCTTGGTCGGCATCGGTGACTGTTCGAAGGTGGTACCTCCTCGGGGTCGTCATCCTTTTGGCCTTCTTCTCCATCACGTCCATCATTGGCATCATCATCGCGACCGTCATCGTCCCCAGTATTAGAAGGGGTCTGACCCTCGACCATATTGACAGCAAACAGATATGGGCATGTAGATTCGTCTGAGTCCTCATCAAAGGAGCAGACCGAATTAGAGTTGTAACCGGTGGGTATATCTGTTTCGCCGAATCCGAGTGGAGCCAAAGCTGGGATCAGATCTGACGAACTCGATAATCGCACCATGAGATCGGCTGCGGCCGAGTCGGATTGATGCTTGTCGAGGCCTAATGCTCCGTTGGAGTCGGCGGTGAAGTCGAGCGAGCCAAAGGAAATCTTGAAGTCCGGCGAGTATTGGATGGTTGGAATTTCGGTGATTGAAGTCGACGGAGAATCCCAGCGAGCCTTGTCCCCTACCTGGCGCGCCAACTGTTGAGACTTGATCTCGGCAATATATTTATGGGGCTACGTCAGAACTAAGAACTACGATGGTTAAAGACACAAGACGCTGAGTTATACAGGTTCGGGCCCTCTCGATGAGAGTAAAAACCCTACGTCCTGTGTTCTGTGGTTTGTATTGAGATGATCTCTGATGTGTTACCCTGCCGCCTTATATATCCAGTCGGCAGGGGGTACATGAAGAGTCCTACTCGTAGTCTATATGGATTTACATAGAAAGTCTGTCTCTAATTGCCTTGAGCTCTAAACCGACTCGGTCGGTTTCCTTGTTTGAGTGCTACCCGGTCAGTTGCCGAATTGTGCCTAGCTATGGATACCCGGAAGATAAGTATTCCACACTCCCATACCGTATCGATTACGGCAAAGACATTCTGCATCACGGTCAAAATCATTATCAGCAACAGCTCGTCTCTCGTGCTGAGATGGAGGTCGTCGTTCAACATCCTCAATTCGGTTGGTAATAGTGTTGATATGGCCCATCAACTCGCCAAACTTCGTTTCCATGAATGTACGTTGGTCCGCAAGAAGCTTCGTAAGCTCGGCCTTGGACATGCAATCATTGAAGTCTGTAGGGGAATCCAACTCTCCAGTTGTCCCTTTCCCTGACATGGCTAAAAGTAAAAGACAAGACTACACAAAAGGATTAGCCCTATCAACTAGCAGCCAGCAAAGGTTGTGGAAAGTGGGAAGCAATATCAAGAGCGATGTATCATAGTCTTGCAAGTGTTCTTACCAAAGCCAACAGGGTGGCACAATCTGTTGTCGAGCTTGGGTGTAACAGTTGCAAGGAAGAAAACTGTGCTGCAAGTATGTGTAGCTTGGAAGGCCAATATGTATGTCAGTGGAACACAATTCAATAACAGATAGTAGCACTGAATAAATGTCCAAAGTAGTGTCCTAATTGCTGGCAAAAGAATCATGTTCAAAAATAGTTGTGACAGCAAGAACAATGGCTAAGGCAGCAAGGAGAAAAACAATGGTAGGTAGACTCTACAGACTTACAATTTACAGGGCAGGGGGGGTGCAGATCAAAATATTGTTTTTCTATATGATTTTTCCACTATTTTTTGTGATAGAGGAACACAAAGGAAGGAACCACAAGAAGTTTCAACTCAAACAGAGGGAAAACAAAGCGTAGGCAAAATCTCAAAGTTTCACCGAAAACGCTATTTTTGCCTTCACAATTTTTTTCTATTTTTTCCTGATTTTTTTGACTTTTTTGACGAGGGCACATAGGGTGGAGCCAAGTGTGGGTCACCTCAACTTTGAGTCAAGAATCTGATATAAACATTTCAGCCCAATCGGATCAACGAGCGTAAAGTTATGCCTGTTTTACCGAAGGTAGGTCAAGATAGGGTTTTGAGGGGGGGGGGGGGGTGTGAGTGGGAAACAAAAACGGAATCGGGTGGGGTTTTTCTTTGGCAACGGATTGTGGGTGTGGTGGGTGGGTAATAGGATAGTGAATCCAATGGAAAACACGATGGTGATGGTGGTCGAAACAGATGGGGAAAAGCGGTGGTGTGCAGCGGAGATCAAAACACAAACTCAATTGAAGCACAATTCAAACCAGCAACTGAACTCGACTAGGACACAAACTCAACACCACAGACTCTGAAATTAAATTATGCAAAGGCTAAACAATGTCTGGGATGGGATGGTGGGGGAAATTTTTTGTTGGCTTCTTCGTGGATAATAAGTGATGAACACAAACGAATCTAAAGGGAGAACATGATAATACCTCACGGGGAACCTAGGAATCTGATACCACTTGATGTAGATGAGGCCCAATCTTCCGAGAGGTACAGGATAATCTTGACTATGGAGACTCGGCGTCGATGACTCGGCTTGAACCAAACATGATCCAACCCCGCAACCGTTACACCAAGCACAATTGGATTGTTCCTGCAAGCGAATCGAGAACACAAGCAAGAAAGGATAAACACGCAATCTGAAATTGCAAATATAGATGAAGCGAATCACAAAGAAAGGTTCAAGCTCTAGACACAAAAGGACTAATCACCACAGTGGTGTAGAACAAGAACAGGGCCCTGGATTACTGTAAAAGGACTTGTCACCACTGTTACAATAAATCAATCAAGTTTCTCTCTGAAAAAGTGAACTAAACAAAACCTGAGTCTAAATGGTGGCAGCTACTGAGTTTATGAGGGAACCAAGGGCATCCTAGGGTTGGGGGTGACCAGGGGGGCGCCCACAACGTGGGCTTAAGGCCCAACACAATACAAGGCCAAGTTGCCCCAAGGTAGGTGGCGCAGCACCTTGTCATGGCCACACAGCAAGACTCACGACTCTTCTGGAGCTGGGATCAGAACCGTAACGATGGCGTCATTGACCCCTTTCCAACGCATCAAAGAGTGCCTTGTTTGGACGTCGGATGTGGGAGATATCATCAAAACTGTGCAGGGGTGTCGGCTGAATCCGAGACGAACGCGGCGACCGAGTTGTTTACGACTTGTAACTTGGGGAAGACCATGACGTGTGCGTATCCAGCATGGTGATGTCCTCATCAACTGCTGATGCTGTTGTACACTCAGACTTCAATAGAGCTTCTATCTAGAGCAATCTGTTTTGATGGATTGGCACTGCTGACGACCGATGGCTTCAGTCGGCACTGCCGATCAGGGCAAAACAGAGAGTATCTTTCTAGAATTTCTTGCACTCTTTTGAAGCATGCTTCCTACCACCCTATTATTCATTCCTACTCCTTTTCATTGACAAATAGTAGGTGGCAAGAGAGTCAAGCATGCTAGCAATGCTAGTGACTCGGACTCGGACTTTGACCCCATGGACGCCGATCTTGCCTGTCATGGTGTCCGAGGCAAGAGGGGTAGAGGAGGTGGTGAAGATGGCCAGGGAGGTTCCAGAGGACTTGGCCTTGGTTGTGGCAAGGTAAAAGGGAAGGCTCTCCCTCCATGCCAGGCTACCCCCAGTGATGATGAGGAGGAGAGTGATGCAGCGTCATATGATGAGTCAGAAGAGGAGGAACATCCAGCAGCAACAGAGGAGTCTGAGGAGACTGAGGATGTTGACGAGGAAGAGCATGACTCAGATGCTGAGGTTGAGCATCAGCCACAGCCTGGCCCTATTCTCTCCTCCATCATCTATCAGATGTTGATGCCACAGGTTTCTGCTCACGCCTGTTTGTGGGCATGTCCAGTGATGACATGAGTGCTTATAGGACCAAGAACCCCTAGACCAAGCCCATGGATGATGCTACACTGATCAGAGGTTTTGGGATCTCACATAGGTAGCTTGGTATAGACAGGTGATGAAGAAGTCCACTCATAGAGTTGCACCCATGAAGTTCATTAATTGGGCATGGATGGTTGAACAGAATGACCCTACCTTTACCTTGGTCAGGGCAGAGTGTGACAGGAGGAACTTGACTAACATTATGGGGTTGGACCAGAACTGGAACGATGAGATGATAGAATAGTTCTACTCTACGCTTTGGATTGAAGATGATGAGGCGACTCCGCTCAACTCCTAGCTACACTAGACTATTGAGGGTAACTGCTTCAGTGTTACCTACTTCACTTTCTCCCAGATTCTTGGCTTTGATGAGACTGATAGGGAGAAGCCCAAGGTGAGCATTTATGATCCTAAGGATGGTGATGATTGGAGCTTCATGTATGATGCACGGTATGCAGATCCTACTCATAGAGTGGAGCATGGCGCCTATCATGGCATGAGGTCATACTACCATGTGCTCAACAATATGCTCAGGGAGACTTTGACTTCAAAGATGGGCGATCACACTCATATCTTAAGCTTCACCAAGACACTTATGTTTGCTATGAGGGAGTGTAAGCTTCATGACCATTGATGATTGGATCCCTAAGGTATGAATGTTTTGGTGATAGATGACAACTATGAAATTGTGGGCTAATATCTACACGAGTGTTTTCTATGGAGGAATCATCCCTAAACTCTATTACAAATCATATGGATGATGGTGGCCTTGGTAATTGATGACAATCACCACAAGCATGGAGGCTTGATGAGCTTGATGGAGATGGATCAAGGGTAAGGACAAGCTATGGAGCAAGTGTCGGGTACACTTGTCTAGTTGTTAGGTCTTTGAGTCCATAGGAAAAACCAGACTATCAAGGGGGTCTAGGTCATTCTCTTAGGTCATGTCTATTTGGTGATGTGCAAGGTTGCTCGGTGAAATCACATGCATTAGGTGACAGTGGAGAAGCCAAGGAGCTATTCGGAGAAGCCGGGAAACGAAGTCAAGCGAGGACGAGGAGTTTCAGCTTGTCGACGAAGTGACCGGACAGAGGGGTCAGAGGTGACCGGACTGTAGGATCACTAAGTGGTTTTGTCCGGAGACTACTGCAAGCAGCAGAGGAATCTATCCGTGCCAGGATCCATAGTGACCGGACGGTCCGGTCTACTGACCGGACGTTCCAATCAGTATGGGTTGCACAGGGCAGAGAGGAAGCTACGCGCCAAAATATTTCTGGACTGAAGAGAGAAATGAACCAGACGGTCCAGTCAGCTGACTGTACGGTCCGGTCAGCAGGAGATCAGCAGTGGGCAGAGCCGTTAGAACTCGGGATACCGGACAGTCCGGTGTGTAAGCCTAGAAGGCTGATTTCATAGAGCAACAACTAGTTTGAGGTTGGAAGCCTATATAACTTTGTTGCTGGGGTTTTAGAGACCTGCCTTGGCTAGTGTGTAAGGATCATGACCATTGAGGTCACCCTAAGGTATGATGTTTTGGTGATGAATGACAAACATGAAATGTGACTAATGTCTACACGAGTGTTGCCCGTGTAGGAATCCATTTCTACTCTATGATGATTATACACGGCGGCCTTGGCGATTGATGACAATGACCACAAGCATGGAGGCTTGATGAGCTTGATAGAGTCCAAGGGTTGATGAAGATGGATCAAAGCGGAGAACAAGGTATGGTGCAAGTGTTGGGAACACTTGTCTAGTTGTTAGGGCTTTGAGTCCATAGGAAAAACCGGACTATCAAGGGGGTCTAGGTCATTCTCTTAGGTCATGTCTAGTCGGTGATGTGCAAGGTTGCTCGGTGAAATCACAGACACTAGTTGGCAGTGGAGAAGCCAAGGAGCTATTCAGAGAAGTGGAGAAACAACGTCAAGTGAGGACAAAAAGTTTCAGCGTCTGGACATAGAGATCGGACAGAGGGGTCAGAGGTGACCGGACTGTACGGTCACTATGTGGTTTTGTTCGGAGACTACAACGAAGAAGCGAGGAAGCTGCCAGAGATAGGGATGGTAATCCATGAATTGGGTGCTGATGTGAACCTTCTTGAACCTGATTTCATCAAGAACAATGCTAAGGCCAAGAATGCTTTGTTTGCATGCATCACTAAGGATGTCTTTGCTAGGTTGGATGTGAATTCGACAGCACACAGTATCTGGACTGAGATTCAAAGTATCCATGAGGGTACTAGTGATGTCAAAGAGGAAAGATACTATGTAGTGAAGAACAAGTATGATAGCTTCACTAGATTGCCACATAAGAGAGCTAACACTATGTATTCTCGTTTTTATGTTCTAGTGGAGGAGATCAATGCTCTTGGGGATGACTTCAAGCTCAAGACTATTGAGGTGATAAGAAGATTATTGAGGCTTTTCAAAGACCCCATGTATGAGTCCATCATCACCTTCACCTTGCAAGGTGACCTCAAGACCAAGACCATGAAGGATGTACTTGGCAAGATCACTGCCTTCGAGAGCTACAAGCTAGGGATGGATGATCCTCAACCATCCAACCTTGCTCTTCAAGCTAACAAGCAAAAAATCAAGCAAGAGCAAGAAAAACAAGAAGAAGGCAGTCATTGAAGATGATGATAAAGAAGATGAAGCTGATTGTGACTTGACCGAGGATTTGGCTCTTCTTATGAAGAAGATGAGGACCTTCAAGAACAAGTTTGCTTCCAAGTCCAGGGGCAAGTGCTTCAATTGTGTCTCAAAGAATCACTTTGTCCGAGAGTGCCCAAAGCCTAAGAAAGATGCATTCAAGTCACAAGATTCAAGTGAAGAAGAAGCAGATGAAGACCCCAAAGCCGAGCAAAAGAAGAAGAGGTACTTCAACAAGGACAAGAGAAAAGGCAAAGGCAAAGCACAAGACTACAAGAATAAGTTCTCTCGCAAGGCCCTTGTTGGAGAGTGGACAAGTGACAACTCAAGTGACACAACCCCTTCCTCAAGCGATTAACAAGAAGTGGCCGGCTTAGCCATGATCAAGACCACACTTCCACGAGCTCTTCCTCCACCTCCCACGTGCCTCATGGCCGTGAGCCAACATGGGAAGAGTGAGGATGAGAGCAGCGATGATAGTGATGATGAGGAGCTCTCATGTGCCGAGCTTTGGAGTATGCTTAAGCAAGCCCGTGACATCACTATCAAGAATCCAAAATGTTGGATGTGGTAAGAAAAGAGTGTAAGTTGGCTAAGGACCCTGTTGTTGACCTTGAGAGTGAACTCAAGGACCTTGTCACATCTCACGAGGCCCAAAACAAGAGTATCACAAGCTCAAGGAAGAGAGGAAGATGGTGATGGACGGCTTTGAAAGGCTCACACACAGTAGAGCCATCCATAAGGAAATTCTTGGGAGAAATCTTGTGAACAATGTCTCCCACTGGGGACTTGGCTCATATCCCGCCGCCATCGACATCATCGGGACGAGTGACTCCATTCCCGAATGGGTCAAACCCATACTCGCCGAGAACTACTATTGCGAGAGGTGTTGCAAGGATGGCCACGCCACCAAGCATTGCCC
Organism: Eleusine indica; assembly: GCA_030378355.1. NCBI lineage: Eukaryota > Viridiplantae > Streptophyta > Magnoliopsida > Poales > Poaceae > Eleusine > Eleusine indica. Next base: position 58,933,177 of record CM059494.1, read on the forward strand.
TATGGTGAGAAGTTCCATTGCTTTACCAAATGCTAACTTGTTCCATGAGAACACCCATTTCAAGCTTTTTAGGAACAAGGATGGCAAAGTGAAAGCAAAGGCTTTGGGACCACCAAACAAGAAGAGAAAGGTCAAGAGCATATGGGTGCCTAAGTGCATAGTTGATCTTGAGAGGTCAACCATGTACAAGTGGGTGTCCAAGAACAAGACCTAGATGGTGGTGGTGGTGGACCGAGCGCTTTCATGAAGATCATGTGAAGTCCACCACAAGTGACATGAACCTCAATGACCTATCTACTCATGAGGGAGGTAATCGTGTTTGTTCTTGGTAGTTGTAGTGTGTTTTTCTTTCTCTTACATTGCATGGTAATTAGGACTCCTTTGTGACTAGTATGCTTTGCATCCATGCATGTGTAAATAACTAAAAGAAAAACACATAAAAATTAGTCAATGTCTAACCCACTCAAGATAGCTATAAGCAAGGGGGAGTGCTTGAGATGGTGGTTTGTCTTCTCTCAAGGCAAGGGTATGGCTTATAGTGAGTAAGCTTGAGAGGGGTTCAAACTTGACATTGTTAGGTTTTCTTTATGTCTAGTTTTTAATATTGCTTGTATTCACAGGGCATGTTTACTTTCATTGCATTTATAAAATGCTTGTTGCATGCATCATATAGAAAACACAAAGGAGGCTTGTCTCACTTGGGGAAATTTGTGCCTCATGATAAATATGAGATTACATCTCCATAATTGTGACCAAAGGAAAGGATTGTGATTCATGCCCATTGAGCAAGCTCTTATGAACTCCGAGGTTAAATCTACTCACGCGGTTCATGGACTAAGGCTCATACATACCCATTTGGTTCTTAATTACCTTGGTTCTTTATTGCTCGATTCTTCATTTGGCATTTGTGAAAATTATAAGGCCATAGAGTGCAGCTATTTGAAAATGAGTGTTTGAGAGTTTCCTCTATATTCCAAGTGCAGTGTTTATTTGAGTGTTTAGCAAGAGCACTTGTGTCACACCCGGTTCCAATGACCAAAACCGAATGCATCTGTATGCATGCCCAGGATCAAGTTTTCATGCACACAGGACAATTATTGTGATAAAAGAACAATATCTTTATTAAATAGATAATATTATTACAGAGGTGACCCGTAGGTCAAAAGAAATAAAATTTACATTGCAGCGGAATAACTAAGCGTTGGCGTCCTTCAGCTCCCATAGGAAGTCGATCGGAAGACCACATGCCTAGACTCCTCCATCGTCTTCAGAGTTGTACCTTTATTCTCCTGTAGCTGAGCAGCATTATGGGATATAGCAAGGGTGAGTCCATGCCGTACTCAGCAAGTGGGGGAAAAGATGACATGGGGCTATAGAGAAGGAAGGCTTAATAAGGATTATTGCATGAGCTTTTAATTTCCTATAAGCATCCTAATTACTAGGTGGGGTCATCCCAACCCTCAATCCACAGGGTACTATCCAAGCCAAGTCCAAACCATCCAACCATCCCAACCATTCCAACCCATAACCAACTAATCTTGTGAGGATTCCAAGCCGCTCTTGACTATGAGCATGGCTATCATGACAGTTTGATACTCTGCAGGGTTTGTACCACTTTACCCACAAGTCGTGATTTCTGTCACACCCGTTTCTAACGACTGAAACCGAATGCATCTGTATGCGTGCCCAGGATCAAGTTTTCACGCACATAGGACAATTATTGTGATAAAAGAACAATACCTTTATTAAATCGATAATATTATTACAAGTGTGACCTGTAGGTCAAAAGAAAAAGATTACATTGCAGCGGAATAAACTAAGCGATGGCGTCCTTCAGCTCCCATGGGAAGTCGACCGGAATACCGCATGCCTAGTCTCCTCCATCATCTTCATAGTGTACCATCCTTCTCCTGTAGCTGAGCAGCAATGTGGGAAATAGATAGGGTGAGTACATGCCGTACTCAGCAAGTGGGGGAAAAGATGACATGGGGCTATAGACAAGGAAGGCTTAATGGGTTTTATTGCATGAGCTTTTAATATCCTAAGCATCCTAATTACTAGGTGGGGTCATCCCAACCCTCAATCCACAGGGTACTATCCAAGACAAATCCAAACCATCCAACCATCCCAACCATTCCAACCCATAACCAACTAATCTTGTGAGGATTCCAGGCCGTGAGCATGACTGTCATGACAGTTTGATACTCTGCAGAGTTTGTACCACTTTACCCACAAGTCGTGATTTCGTCCCCTGTTGCTAGGTGGACTAGAATCTCCATGTTGCCATGCCGGCCAAGCACTAGCACACTTCCTTAGGTGTGCGGCCGGGAGATCACTACGAGGCTTTTTCAAAGGGTCTCCCAGTACATGCTAGCCACTAAGGTTCCACTCCCGTCCATAAGTGATAGCCCATCACTAAGGAGCTCATCACCCCAGGAGCCCCCTCTTGAGCCATTTGGAACCAAGGACAGTCCTCTTGACTTCTATTCCCCGCTCCACCGAAATGCTACACCGACACTAGGAGAACACCTAATTACTAGGCCAAGCCTTACCCATATCGGTCTTGTGATGGCACTATTTTCTTGGGTCATCGCTCCAAGAACCAGTTTCTAGGATCTACAACAAGCCTACCACCACCAACCATGTGCCCTCGACACCACATCCATTCCATCCGGCTTGCATAGATCCCTAAGTCCATGTTGCTAATAAATTACCATTCCACCCATGAAGTGACATAGTTCATTAATTAAGATTAATATTAACCCAACATCCCACAAGCAACCAAAGCACTATCTACCCACAACCAACCAACCAACTAGTTCAAGGCGACAAGGAAAAAGGATAAAGCAATACTAGGAAAACCCTAACAATAGGTACCCATTCATTTGACAAGCATGCAGTTCTAAAATAATATTCATAATAGGATCAAAATGCATCAAGGACACTTGCCTGAAAATGCATGTTGCTGCTCAGGTCTTCAATTCACGCTCTTGCGATTCCAGGAACAACACATTCTCTAATTAACATCACACACGCACGACATGCACACAATCATATAAACAACTAAGAAACAATACACCAAAGAGTAACAAAATATTATAAAGGCAGTACCAAAAGATAGTACTCATTTCTACGATCACGTGAGCGCAAAAATCATCTAAATCGGAGTTACGAGTGAAAAGTTACAAAGGTTTGAAGGTACAGGGTTAAAATAGTAAAATTAGAAAGCTACTATAAAACAGTACGAATAGATAGTATACACTGCTATGATCACGTTGGCGCAAAAATTACTTAAATCCGGGTTACGGTTGAAAAGTTATGAAGGTTTGAAGTCTTACGGGCTAAAATAGTGAAAACAGATAGGTTTAGGGACCTAAAAGTAATTTTACAGAAGTACGGGGACTTAAATGTAAAATAATAGGGTGGAAAGATATTTTATGAAAAGTTTAGGGACTAAAATGTAATTTATAACAAGCTCAGGGACTAAAGTATAAAAAGAAAGGACTAAAATATAATTAAAAATACTGGGCAAACATATAAATTATGAAAGGTATAGGGGCTTTTCTATAAAAATACAGTGCTAAAAATAATTAATTAATAACTTAGGGGCCTAAATATAATTAAATAAAGTTTGTGCTGAAAAACTAGGTTTGAAATCTAATTTAATTAAAACTCATGTACCGGGTCATGGATACAATTACTGGGAAATTACAGAATTAAATTTACCCTAAAAAGTCATGGACCGGGTCCACGGGTTTCGTGGACCGGGGTTTGACCAGGGTCTATGGTCCACAATGGACTGGAGTCATACCCTTTCGGGTTGATCTAATCTGAACCGTCCACAGGCGAGCTAAGGGCCAGGATTTAAATACGGGTGGCATGGCTGCCGGCGGCTAGCACACATGACGGCGCGCGGCAGGGCTCACGAAGACGGCGCTTTGTTGGCTGGAGCTAGGCACCGAGATGCTCAGGAGGGAGAGGGAGACTCGGTCGCTCACCTAGGGAGGGTCGTATTCAGCCAGGGAGTGCTCGGAGGCGGTCACCATGGACGGGAAGGCGTCGAGGTCCTACGACGGTGGTGGAATGGTGCTGCGGGCGCCGATTCTCATCGCAGATGCGTCGATCGGGGGTGGTGTGGCGTCTTTCTCCTTGGCGGCGGGTCGGGGACGTCCAGCGTGGCGTCTTCATGCCTTGTCCTCGAGCTCTGAACCTCAGCCATGGCGGAGTGGCAGCGCGGCAGCTCTGGAGGACGAGTTAAGGGGAAGGGAGATCTCGACCGCGAGGAGAAAGGGGGAAGCAGTATTCAGGGCTCGAATTTATAGGGAGAGAGGAGGGCTAGGGCTGCGCGCGACATCGAGAAGCAGAGGCCGGCGAAGGATAAAGCAATACTAGGGAAACCCTAACAATAGGTACCCATTCAGTTGACACAATCATGCAATTCTAAAATAATATTCATAATGGGATCAAAATGCATCAAGGACACTTGCCTGAAAATGGGTGTTGCTGCTCAGGTCTTCAATTCGTGCTCTTGTGATTTCCAGGAACAACACTATCGGTGTTTCGATCACCGGCTAGTAGAATTTGTTCTCGGGGTGCGCGCTTCAGGCTCGGCGATGGCTTAGCAAGAGGACACGGGGGGTTATATTTGTTCGGGGAAGGCCCCCTACGTCCAGTTCACTAGCCTACTCGTGTTACTTGCCACGGGGTGGAGTACAACAATGGCGAGAGAGGAGGGGTGCTCCAAGTCTTAGTGCTAACAATGGTGCGGGGGTGTCTTCTCTAGGGGAGACGGCTGATCGTTTTTTGTTGTGTCTTGTCCTTCTCATGAGAAGAAGAAGAGCGTCCCCTTTTATATTCCAAGGGATGGCCCATTTACAGAGAGAGAGAGAGAGAGAGAGAGAGATGGCGTCCTACACATGTGGGGTTGTTGAAGGCGTGCGGAAGGAGGCATCGTCCCGGGTCGGCGGCGTGATCCCTGGTCCTTGCGGGCCTCACCATTCTGGTCACTGTGTTAGGTGTTGATACTGTGCATAGGCGTGCCCCCATTTCCTGTCGTCGAGTCGAGCCCCTCCTGTTGCTGTGGATGGCGTGTTCCGCCTCTTGAGGATGGCGCAGCGATGGTCCTGCCACGTTACTCTGGCGTGGTTCAATCCACGAGTCAATCAGGCTGCCCTGTATCGATACTATTGTTGACTTTTGCTAAGCCATATTAATAAATCATTCCCGGCACGGGGCCAGAAACGGTTCACTAATATGTCCCAGAGTCAAGTAGGTAAAATCCGCAAGCGCACGGAGAATACCGCTGTAGCATTTCACCCGGAAGTATTCAGGGTATCGTATTTGTTTATCCCAGAGGAAGGTTATGATCAAGAAGCGTTACTAACATATAAGATCATGTTAACAATTAGCAAGGATATCTAACCAAGACAGGCGGGTACATGATAATAACTGGGTAGTGTGACACACACAGAAGATTCCTACCAAATAAATAAAGTCTAGTGGAGGAAAGGCTAGGCTAAGCTACTCCTACTATACATTCCTATACAGTTGCATAGCCTAAGTAGAATACATACAGACCCACACTCAGGTTCAGCAGTCAATAGTATAGCACTTCAGGCACGGACTTACCCCTGCATCCACAGGCGACTTCCGCCTAGAGCCTACGCACTAGCCTAGCGGGGAGGATTTCAAAGGACGGACAGGGCTGTCACCACCTGCCGCCTACCTCAACGAACCAGTAGACTAACGAATAATTGATGCAAATCAGTCACCCAAGTACCATACTTGCATGACCAAAGAGCACTCTGCCCCTCCGCGATTACTATTAATGAGGCAGAGCTACCGTACGAATACGATCACCAAACCCATGCTATACTTTATCAGCTAAAACTAAGCATAGAGACTATAACATATAAACTAGACTATAGTGATGGTATATAACTAGCATGACAATAGTAGTATAATAAATATAAACTACTATCACACAAGTAGACTATACTATCACATATATGGATCACAAAATCAAACAAGAAACTCATGACCCAAGCACAACTATATAGAAAAGATATATATATTGATAAGAGTAAAGTCTTACAAAAGGGAAAAGATACAAGAGCCATACCAATTCCAAGTGAAGACTTGGGACTAGAGAGCTCTAGACTCAGCCTAACTCCACTAAAACTCCAAGAACTACTACTAGCAAGAGAGAAATGCTTCTTGTGGTGTGTGTTGAGTGTGAAGGCACACCCTCCTATTTATAGCCTCAATAAATCGGCAAGGGAGCGTAACCGCCACGGAAGGCATCTCAAACCGTCATCAGGAGTCGCGGAGGAGCCAACACGTGGAAGCCCAGGCGGAGAGGGCGCCCGGCTGGGTCGGCCGACCTGACCAGGTCGGCCGACCTGGGGGTGGCCCCTCCTGGCCTGTGCTTTCTCCAGGTGGCTGTCCTGTGGGCCCTGACGTTGGTTTGCGCGGTATTGCAGGAAGTTACGTCGGTTAAGTGCTGAAAATGGGCCCTTCAATCCGTGTGACGTCCATGTGGCGCTCTCTGATTGGTCGAAAGTGTGTTTTCTTGCCTTTTGAGGTGTTTCCTTCACATTTCCTCCTGCATGCACAAAGTTCTCCAAGTACAAGTGGAACTATATTATTGTGATAAAGCATGCGTGTATGAAATGCCAAATTCTCCTTTATTTGAGTATAGTTGACGGTTAAAAATGGTACTTAACAGCCGTCAACAAACTCCCCCAAGCTTACCCTTTGCTCGTCCCGAAGCAAAGATAAACTTAAGTTGTTGATCAGGAGTTGCTACAATGTCCTATTCCTCAATAATATTATGCGCACAACAAAGTACTCTTCCTAGAATTAAATATGTTGGCACATAACTTACCCATTTACCTCGATCCATGGGGCTTTTACACCTCATTGTCTTGGGCGGTTGAGAGATAGAACAATTGCAGGGCACCAATCACTTGCTCTAGATTCCGCTATGTTATTCCGGACGTTTTCAAAAGATTTTGAAAATAAAAACCAAGTTCCTCAAATGATTCTCTCGGATCACTCAATATGTGTATGATTCCTCACCAAGGCAAAGTGTTGCCTATAATCACCTACTTCTAAATAAGGCTTTATGTGGAGCTCAAGGTAGGGATATATGAGGCACTCATGTTCACATAATATTGCTATGTCAAAAGACCGGATCCAAGAAAAACATCAATTCAAACAATCTTGATCAAGATGTGCAAGTGTGTGGGAGAACGGAGGAATGGTGGATGGGAAGAAATAACTCCTTTTTGAATTTTCCTTCTCTCTTTTGGAGTTTCTAGGCTATGGCTATCTTTTGCTTGCTCTCTTTTTTTGAGCATTTTTTTTTCTTTTTTTCTTTTTTTTTTCTTTTCTTTTCTTTTTGCATAGCCATAGTCCTAGTTTGCAATGAATACTTTGAGAGAGGAATTTTGCAATGGATATATGGAGTGTTTCTTTGGATGGATGGATGGATAGTGGCTTTCTTCCGGTGTAGAAGAATAGCTCACGGTGGATATGGTGGATATGGTGGATATGGTGGATGCTATCTTCTTGATTTAGAAGGATAGCTCATGGCGGTGGATGTGTGTACATGATCTTGATCAAGAAAGCATGAAAAGAGTTCTACTAGGGTCACAACAATTTTGACTAAGCTCAATGTGAAACAAGCAGCATATGTGTAAAGGTTTTCAAATGTAAACACTACATATGGCTGTGGTGGGAATTTCATCATTGAGGAACTTATTAATTTGTCATTTTGAAAAATAAAACTCCGGAATTCAAGCTTTACGTTGAGCAAGATCATAGCAGCCCTATCTATCATATCATACCTCTCAACAACTTAGAACTAGAGAATGCATATGCTACCCACAAGATTCAAGTTCAAGGCAAGATTTACCAACAAACCTAACTCTTGAGAGAGTACTAAGTTGTAAACTAGCTTTAGAGAGGAATAAAGGACAGAGCAACTATTCATCATCTCAACATAGGAAAATTATACACATTCATACCGCGCATGAAAAAGGGAAATATTTTTGTTCTTTTTATGTTTTGCAAATTTTTATGGAATTTCAGATTTAGCAAATGCAAGAAATAAAGGGAAGGGGAAAGATACAAGTTACCGTGAGAAGGGAGGTCCTCCCCCAAGCTTGTTCTTGCTCATATCTGCTGGTTCGGGTCGTAGCCTTGGGAGCGGAAGAAGGCATCCCAATTGTTCTGATTCTGAGCCATCATCGCGTTCAGCTGGCGGAATTGGTTGTTGCTGAAATTCTGCCATTGCTGGGTGTCGGCGACATGTTGCGTGAGAGTTTGTTGCATGCTCTCGGTGCGCAAATCAATGTCGTTCACCCTCCTTGTTAACTCGGCCATCCCATAGTTGAGTTCACGGAACCCACGGGATGAGAATGACCGAGTGGCAAAGGATGGCGGTCCGCTTGAACTTGATAACGTCTGCATGGGGTAATTGTACTGAGATTCCCATGCTCCGGCCTGCCATGTTGATGCACCCGCCTCGTCCTGTGGCGGGGGCTGCTCCCATACCGGATCTCCGGTCGGAGTGTGAAACTCCGGTGTAGGCTCCATATGCCTACGGGAACGTGTCGGTCGCCCTGAAACACTATGCCTGCGAACTTCTCCCACTGGCTCAAGTGGGAGGGTTAGTGCCCGACAGTGATACAAACGAAGACCCGGGTTAGGTAACGGGAATTCGTTTGTATACCCGGGAAAGTGATAGATCAAGGTATTATTTGGACCATGTTTCAAAGTATGTCCTTGCACAAAATAGTCCTCGCCTAGAAATTCTCTATCTACCGTCAAATATTCAACATGAACATTCTCAAGCAGACCACACTTCTGCGCAATGCGATTAACTAAAGAGGTGCACTCAATTGGTCCTGTCAACTTTATATTGTCTAACCATTGATCAATCATGCATTCCGCGGGTGACACCCTAATTTTCTTAACCATGGCATAAAGTATTTTCAATTCATCTTGCCGGACAACCCTAATGTCACCTCGAGGAAACAAGGTCATAGCCAACCACACATGCATAAATCTAAGTGTAGGATTATGGATGGCACTTGTTCTAGGCTTGGGACCCCACTCGTTTCCGGAAATCTTTTTCCAAAAACTTTCTTTATGGAACCCCTTTAGCGCTTTATCTAAGTCTAGCCTACATTTAGGATTTAGACCTAGCATAGCATGAAGATCACCCCATGTGACCAAGCGCTCTTGCCCAAACAAGCGAAAAGAAATGCCTTCATCATACTTTCTAAGGGTGCATAAAAACTGCATAGTAAGCAAACGAGAACCCGGCTCATCTACTTCTACGAAATTTAGCCAACCCATAGTGCGAAAAATAGAGGCAAATTCTTCTCTCATACCTATTTTCTCGAGGAAGTCCGGATCGAAGCGTCGGGTGTGGGCGAATGGCCGCTCTCTCATGAGCGCGATGGCTTGGCCCTCGCGGTCGTCCTTGATGTCGAGATGCTCCTCGGTGATGAGCAAGGCCGGCCTTTCCTCCGGAATTTCAGCTTCGGGGTCACCATGCCCCGGACTTGGTGTGAGCTCGACGAAGGATGCTTGACTCGTGCTTGCACGAGTGCTTTTTCTCCGCTTGATTCCGGCGACTTGCTTCATTCGTTTGAACATGGCTGCACACAAGAACAAACACAAGACAAGAACAAAAACAAGATCGAACAAGTGTTCGGGTGAGCGTTAGTGAAAACGACAAACCCGAGCTTCTCCGAAATTGGTTTTCTTCTCACAACAACTTGCAAATGCACTAAAACAGAGGGGAAATATTTTTTGGGTTTTTGGGGCTGTAGTAAAGTTGAAGAACACGAAATTTTGGGAGAGCAACAAGTGAGCAAAGGAGGGGAGTGAAAGATGAGCTTGGAATGGTGAAGCTCCCCCTCCTGGGCGGTTTTTATAGCCAAGAAAGCAAGATGGCCGTTAGAAAGGGACAGAGCAACGGCCATATAGCCGTTGGGAGAAAGGAGCACAGGAAAAGGTGGGGCCAGGGGGTCGGCTGACCTCACCAGGTCGGCCGACCTGGCAAGTGGGCCTCCTGGCAGCCCCCTTTTTCCTATGTGTTCCCCAACGGCTAGGGGATTTGTCCCCTGCTGCCTTTTTGCTCAAAAAGCTCGACAAAAAATCTTTTCAAAATGGAAAGCCCAAAAACCTATTTTCTAAATTTTCAAAAATGCAAATGAGTTTTGAAAAATTCCAAGGTGGCTGGAAAAATTCAAAAATGCAGAAATGCAGTGGTTGGAAAAATCAAAATGTGGTGGAAAGCAAATATGCAATTAAAAGAGCAAATATGGATAACTACCGGTTTAACCTCCCGGCGAGGACTCACCTTTTAAAGTCCGACGAGCGGGACTTTTCTCCGGCGTTCAGCTCGATGAAGCGTTGTCCGGTCCCGGAGATGAAGACACGGATGATGCTTCTTGTTTCGTTCGCCACACCTTCTTGGTCTTTGTTGCGGTCGGTGGCTTCTCGGGCTTCGGAGGCTGCGGTTTTGCAGGCTTCACAGCCTGTTTCTTTGCAGACCTCGGAGGTTGCTGCCTTGTGGACTTCGGAGGCTGTTGCTTAATGTGTGACCTTTGCCTCCTTGCCTTCATCAGTTGTTGCTGTGCAGCCTTTTCCTTCTCAAGGAAGTTCTTCATGAATGTGATGAGGCTGTCCTTCTTTGGCGGAGTGACCTCCACTTCCTTGATGTTGCTTGGGTTCGGCCCGTACTTGATACGGATCATGTTGCACTGTTCTTTCCTTGGCCGAAAGTCAAACTTCTCCTCCTTGCCATTGATGTGGAAGCGGATTTCTCCGGCTCCTACATCGATGCGAGCATCCGCAGTGCTGAGAAATGGGCGTCCTAGGATGAGCGGTGTGCTCTTCCCGACGTCCATATCAAGCACTATGAAGTCGACGGGGATGAAGCAATCCCGGATTTTCACCGGAATATCTTCGGCGATCCCCGCCGGATAGCGGACCGTTGAATCGGCCAGCTGCAGCTGCATCGGCGTGGGGGATAGTGTGGTGTAGTTGAGCTTGTCGAAGACATCCTTCGGCATGACGCTCACACTTGCCCCAAGATCACATAAGGCATGGTCGAAGTTCTGTGTCCCGATCGAGCAGGTGATCGTGGGACACCCTGGATCTTTCTTCTTCTCAGGAAGCCGGTTGAGTATAGCAGCGCTACACTCTTCCGTCAGCTTGACAATTTCTGTGGTCGGTAGTGGGCGCTTGTTGCTGATAAGATCCTTGAGGTAGCGAGCGTACGTGGGTACTTGTATCGCATCCAGCAAGGGCACGTTGATGTGCAGCTTCTGGATTACCTCAACGAAGCGTGTGAACTGCTCGTCCACGGTGGGCTTCCTTCTTCTTTCGGGAAACGGCATGAGGTTCATGTCATAGAACTCATGTGGGGCCGTTTTCCTGGGCGGCAGTTCTTCTTCTTCTGCCGGCTTCTCAGCTGATGTGTCCTTTCCTGCATGGTTAGGGTATGGCGGATCCCGAGTGGACTTACCTCCTCTCGTGGTAACCGCATTAACATTTTCTAAGGGGGTCTCGGGTTGCCCCGGGATTTTCCCCGACTCAGCAGTAGGAACAGCAGCAGCTAACTGAGCTAATTGGGTTTCTATCATTTTATTAAAGCTCAGCTGATTCTTGAGAGCAGAGGAAACACCCTCTATCTTAGTGTGGATGCTCTCAAGAGTCCTATCAGTGGTGGCAAGCTTTTTACTGATGTTATCATTAACCTTAGCTTGACCAAGCACAAGATCTTTCAAGGAGGGCTGATTATAACCGGAATTAAAAGCAGAGAAGTTGCCAGAGTTACCTCCTTGGTAGTTGGGACGTGGTGGACCCCAACTTTGACCTCCTTGTGGACGGTAGCCGTTGTTGTTGTTGTTGCCCATGAACATTGCGTCCTCACGGGTCTCAGGGCAGTCATTGCCCGAGTGTCCCGTGTTGCCACAGACCTCGCAAGTCATCCGAGCATCTAGGGCTTTCACTTCTCCATTGGCATGGTCGTCCATCTTCTTCATGAGAAGGTCAATCTTGGCGGCGAGCATGTCAACCTCCTTGACGGAGTGCATGCCTCGCTGGCGAGGTTGGAGGCGCTCTTCATTCCAACCTTGGTTGGACACCATCTTCTCGATCAAATCTTTTGCCTTGCTCACATTGAGCGAGAAGAAGGCTCCACCAGCAGCAGCGTCGAGGTGGTCGCGGGCCAACGGAGTAAGCCCGTTGTAAAAGTTCTGGATGATCAGCCAATCATCCATCCCGTGGTGGGGACATGCCAGGATGTACTCCTGGAGCCTCTCCCATGCCTCAGGAATCGACTCCTTCGACTCCTGCTGGAAGCTTGAGATCCTTCCGCGGAGGGCATTGGTCTTGCCCAGCGGGAAGAACTTTGCAAGGAACGCAGCTGAACACTTCTCCCAAGTGTTCACAGCTTCAGGGTTTGCGTAGAACCACTGTCTCGCTCTCCCAAGGAGAGAGAACGGGAACAGTCGAAGGCGAACAGCGTCGGGGGTGACGTCCTTCATTTTGAACGTGTTGCAAATCTCCAGGAATTGCTGGAGATGAGCACTAGCGTCCTCATTGGCTTTCCCACAGAATGGGCTAGCCTGCACCATGGTGATGAGACCGGTCTTGATCTCGAAGTTCGCATCTCCCACATTGCCAGCTGGTCCCGTAGGGATGTTGGCAGCGGAGGGAGCGGAGAACTCGCGGAGGGTCTTGTTGGCCATTTGCTCAGAGCTTGATGGTGCGGGAATGACAGGTTCGATTGGCCGAGTCTCCTTACGAGGAGGGGTGAGCCTAGCTCGTGTCCTTCTCAGGAGTGACTCAGGATCTTCAGTGAAGTTTGTCGGCAAGTCGAAACCAGTCATACACTACCCTGTTTTCATACAAAATGCAGAAAACAAAGCAAGGTTAGCCTGCCTAGGAGATAGCCTTAATAATTGCAACACTACTATATACATTAGTAATTTTTCTTAGATCATACGCCTTCCCCGGCAACGGCGCCAGAAATGCTTGTTGACTTTTGCTAAGCCATATTAATAAATCATTCCCGGCATGGGGCCAGAAACGGTTCACTAATATGTCCCAGAGTCAAGTAGGTAAAATCCGCAAGCGCACGGAGAATACCGCTGTAGCATTTCACCCGGAAGTATTCAGGGTATCGTATTTGTTTATCCCAGAGGAAGGTTATGATCAAGAAGCGTTACTAACATATAAGATCATGTTAACAATTAGCAAGGATATCTAACCAAGACAGGCGGGTACATGATAATAACTGGGTAGTGTGACACACACAGAAGATTCCTACCAAATAAATAAAGTCTAGTGGAGGAAAGGCTAGGCTAAGCTACTCCTACTATACATTCCTATACAGTTGCATAGCCTAAGTAGAATACATACAGACCCACACTCAGGTTCAGCAGTCAATAGTATAGCACTTCAGGCACGGACTTACCCCTGCATCCACAGGCGACTTCCGCCAAGAGCCTACGCACTAGCCTAGCGGGGAGGATTTCAAAGGACGGACAGGGCTGTCACCACCTGCCGCCTACCTCAACGAACCAGTAGACTAACGAATAATTGATGCAAATCAGTCACCCAAGTACCATACTTGCATGACCAAAGAGCACTCTGCCCCTCCGCGATTACTATTAACGAGGCAGAGCTACCGTACGAATACGATCACCAAACCCATGCTATACTTTATCAGCTAAAACTAAGCATAGAGACTATAACATATAAACTAGACTATAGTGATGGTATATAACTAGCATGACAATAGTAGTATAATAAATATAAACTACTATCACACAAGTAGACTATACTATCACATATATGGATCACAAAATCAAACAAGAAACTCATGACCCAAGCACAACTATATAGAAAAGATATATATATTGATAAGAGTAAAGTCTTACAAAAGGGAAAAGATACAAGAGCCATACCAATTCCAAGTGAAGACTTGGGACTAGAGAGCTCTAGACTCAGCCTAACTCCACTAAAACTCCAAGAACTACTACTAGCAAGAGAGAAATGCTTCTTGTGGTGTGTGTTGAGTGTGAAGGCACACCCTCCTATTTATAGCCTCAATAAATCGGCAAGGGAGCGTAACCGCCACGGAAGGCATCTCAAACCGTCATCAGGAGTCGCGGAGGAGCCAACACGTGGAAGCCCAGGCGGAGAGGGCGCCCGGCTGGGTCGGCCGACCTGACCAGGTCGGCCGACCTGGGGGTGGCCCCTCCTGGCCTGTGCTTTCTCCAGGTGGCTGTCCTGTGGGCCCTGACGTTGGTTTGCGCGGTATTGCAGGAAGTTACGTCGGTTAAGTGCTGAAAATGGGCTCTTCAATCCGTGTGACGTCCATGTGGCGCTCTCTGATTGGTCGAAAGTGTGTTTTCTTGCCTTTTGAGGTGTTTCCTTCACATTTCCTCCTGCATGCACAAAGTTCTCCAAGTACAAGTGGAACTATATTATTGTGATAAAGCATGCGTGTATGAAATGCCAAATTCTCCTTTATTTGAGTATAGTTGACGGTTAAAAATGGTACTTAACAGCCGTCAACAACTATTAAGGGTGTCATCAGGTGATGACGTACAGAAGCCGTACTGCATCTGCTACCATCAGTGGGCACTGGTGGTGATGATGAGGGGGGTAGGTATGCTGGAGGATTTGACCCATCGGTACTGTGTGCTCACGCCGGGGTTGGCATCAATAGGGGTCGACGGGTTAGGTGCTGACCATCGCCCCGCTCGACCCCTTCGTCAGGAGTTGAGGCATCCGGTCGCGTTTGTCCGGACTTGCTTGGAGTTGGGATCTATCCTGTCTGGGCAGGGGGATCGAGTTTTTCTATTCCAGCACTCCCAGTTGGGTCAGGGTTTTATCATTCCATTTCTCCCGGGTCTGGGCCTCGCTTATGGGAACGGAGGTAGTGCCTGTCCGGAAGTCATGGACGGGCCCATGTTATTGCGACTGTAGTGGCAGCGGGGTACCTGTCCTTGTTCAGGAGTGGTTGGATTTGGGTAAAGGGCTGAGTGGTCCGCCAGAAAAAGCGGGTCATACTCGGACCTTGTTGGACGAGATGGCTTATCCCTGGCCCCTGTCGAGGGGTCGAGCGAAGCGCGTTAGATATTCGACCTCTGGGGGGTTGAGTGAGGCGCGGCCAGACCTCGACCCTTTCTGGGGTCGAGCGAATCGGACCAATGTTACAAGGCTTGTGACCAAGGCACGGCTGTCACGCATATGCTCCTCGTGTGGGACCAACGTGGGTGGTGTTTAGGCAGTGGCTAAGTGGGTCTTCTGTTCTGATCGTGTATTTGGTTTTCTTTTGGGAGGTGCCGTGTGGCACCCTGTTCCTTGCCCTCGACAGTAGCCCCCCGAGCCCCCGAGTGAGTCAGAGAGTTGTTCGGTGGGTTTCGAATGTAGTTGTGATCATAATGTGGCTTGTCGGCTTCTCAATTTATCGATCAAGGTGCGCGCGAGTGCACCTGACGGGTACCCAAGTCTGTGGGTGAGTTTTGATGAAATTCGTGCCCCTGGTTTGATTTAGAGGAAAGAAAAGGTCGTCGTGCCGCAGGACGATGGTGCGCGCGAGCGCACCCGTCAGGTGTAGCCCCTGAGCCAGAGAAGGAGTCCGTACGGACTCGTTCTTTGGCTTTATCTGTCAGATTCGGTCACGGGAATGCTGTGGCGCTCGTGATTTTCGGGTTCCACGCGCTGGCCTGTTCAAGTGGCGCAGGGTGTCGCAGAGGGGGTTTGTCCGTAGCGTTTTCATGGCGAAGCACGCTCTGATTTCCTGAAAAGGCGGGACATGACATCGCTTGAGCGACAGGCCCGTCGTCTTTTTCTGCCGTGTAACGAGCACGGGTATCCCCTTCTTTGGACTTTGCGTGAGTGTGCTGCATGTTAGGAAGGGTCTCATGACCATGACGTGGAGCGCTTCGGCTATTTAGAGGTGCCGCGGGGTGGCGTTTCATCACCCAAGCTCTTTGACTCGGTTGTGCGCCTCAAGTCGGCGTTGCTCGGTGGATTCCGCATGAAGCGCTCCGGCGCCCTCGCGGCGGCCGGAAGCGTAGGCCAGCCGAGAGATGAAAGTGAGAGCAAGGGCGAAGGTGACACCCTAGAGTTGCGTGCCTCCGGAGTAGGTCCTGGCGGGAGCGGTTCAGCATCCCGTGACGACAGTGTTATGTCTACTTCCTCTGGTGATGAGTACCGTCCGGAGGGTGTGAACTTTGTAACCTTCGCTATTCATCGATGTCCGGTGGGAAGTAAGGGGCGCTCTGACGAAAGGCCTAGATGGTTTCTCAGTCGCCCTCCCTGTGCGCTCTGGGTGGCGTCAGCAAGGGCGGGAACAAGAAGAGGCGCCGCACCGGCCCTCTTGTTCCTGTGGGGACTTTAGTCCCTAACATCAGCAACGTTTGTGTTTTTGGGGCGCAAATAATCTGCTAGCTTCATTGGGCGAGAGGATTCCGCGCTCTCAAATAAGGGCATCTTTCCCGCGACGACGAAGCATCACAGCTGGTTTGCCCAGGTTGCGCTCGACGAGGTGCGGGTGCCGTCTCCTATTGTAGTGTGAGTCATGAGGCTGTTGTTTTATTTTTCCTCTTTCTTGTACCTTGCATAGCGTTTTACCTATCTGGGATGTATGTTTCGTCCTCATGTCTCACATATGAATAAAAAGGTTTGTTATGCGATCCTGCCACGGGATCTCCATTGGTGATGTCAGTCCTTGAGTCGCTGCTCGGCACAGTCAGACTAGTCGAGTAACCGTTTCGGCTTGATCGTGTGCCCCTTTCGCGCCTCGTTCGTGAGGCGAAGGGTAGAGCCAGTCCACGTTTTGGCCTCGATGGTTGAAACATGGTGCTCGATGAGCTATTATTAGGTTCGTTCGAGTGAGACCCCCAGTTCCCCGTCGACGGGGTCCCAGTGAACCAGCTGGTGGTTGATCTCATAAATCCGTCTTTCCGACTCGACTGGTTATCGCGACCATTCGATAGGCCGCGATGGATAGCCGCCTCTGTTTGGGGAAATTTCAAAGGACGAGTCAGAACAGGACTCAAATGCTACTCCGTGATGCTCTCGACCCCTCGGGGGTCTGGGTATTCGCCGCTAAGTGTGCCCATCGCTCGTGCCCCTTGCTCTTGTTTCGTGTTCCGGGCGACTGTCGAACCCTTCCGCAGAGCCAGCCTCAGAACCCGGATGCTATTGGGCCGTCAGTGTAGTTTTCAGCCCCTTATCCCATCTTACCTGCGCTTGCTGACCCTGACGGGTCGAGCGATTCGTGAGCCGTCGCATCGCCATTTGGGTCGATGTTCGGCAGGACACCGAAGGGTCGAGCGAGTCGTTGCTGCAAGACATGGTTAGTTGAATTTTATCCCGTTTGTAATTCCTCCTATTCGTGAATATGGGAGAGATTTCGTACCCTAAACGGAGGATGTTACCCCTATTAAGTCGCAAGGGGACAAGAGAGAGGCGCGGGGATTTTTATCGGTCTTTAAGGCGCCTTCCCACTGCCCGAGGAGGAGGCGGCGCATTTACCTTGCGCGTGCATTGTGGTGGGCCCGGTAAAACGTCACGTTGCCTTGTTTCCCGCAACGTGACGGTAGTAGTTGTGCTTTCTCCGCCCAAATGATGACGGTGGTGGGACCCCGAAGCTTAAGAGTCGTTGTACGGAGCAGAAGTTGGAGAGTCCTGGGGGTGTGGAGAGAGTCGAAGTGGTACGTGGCAAAATTTAAGCCGCAGGCGGCAGGGTGAGGAGTTAATCCCCTTACCTCAGGCAGGTCGTGGCTGGGTCCTAAAGTCAAATCGGCGTACGTCACCTATTTATGCCTGGCTCTGGTCGATTCTTCTTCCTCTCGCTCTTCGTTGCTCCTGTTTCCCCCTTGCCCTTAATGCTCAGCACGGATCGGCTTGTTCCTGGCTACTCTTCGCCCTTCCGCTTCTCTTGTCGCCATCGCTCTTTCCAACCACCGCGATGGCCCAAATCGACCAGACTGCTGAGGCCGCTCATCCGTGAAGATGTCACAGATGGAGGGCCTGGTGGAGGCTGGCTTCCTCCCCGCTCTCATCGATGCGGTGGAGTGGATCGTGCCTGAGAACGAGGCATTCCCCGACCCTCCGTCAGGTTACGTCGTCTCTCTTGTGCCTTTTCATGAGGGGGGCGTCGGCGCCCCGGGGAGTAAGTTCCTCCGCGGGTTGCTTTACTACTATGACATCGAGCTGCAGCACCTAAACCCAAATGGGGTCCTTCACATCACGCTGTTCGTCACGTTGTGCGAGGGCTTCCTAGGGATCGAGCCCAACATTGAGGTATGGAAGTACTTCTTCTCCCCCTCCATGTTTTAGCGGACGGTCGATGACGTAGCGCGTCCCGTCACCCTTGGTTGCTGCAGCATGCGGCTAATCCAGAAGAAGGCGCCCAAGTATATCTCGGTTCCCTTCCCTTCGAATGTGCCTGGGTGGCATTTGAAGTGGTTCTATCTGTGTAATGATCCGGCCGGCCCATTCCCGATGTTCACCGGTGTCCTGGAACTGGGGCGTGACAAAGAAAAACATGAAGTCCGTCGGCTACGCGGTCCAAGCCATCTGGCGCCTGAAAGACCCAGGGCTCTCCGCCGTCAGGGTCGCGGGGTGGTGGTTTCGGCGCCGCTTCACTCCGCTTGCAGCCCGTCCTCTCCCCATGTTCCGGGTGGGTTCAGTGCAGCGCGGGGTTGCTGGCGTGGTCACGGCCGTCAAGGAGTTGACCAACCGGAAAGCCCTGGTGGAGAGAATTAGGACGGTGCTGCTGCATCCTGATTGCACGTGGCCAGTGCCTGGCTGTCCGCCCATGCTCCCATTGGAGGGTGCTGTCGATGTGGAGAGTCCGTGCACGCCATCATTATCTGTACTGCCGATTGCTCGATTTGTTGCTCTTTCTCTTTTATCCTCGTATCTGAAACCCCTCTTTTCCCTCTTATGTTCGTAGTCGGACTTGATGACGCGTTTTTGTCCCCATGCCTTGAAGCTTCTGGAGGGTGCGCCCTCGAGGGCGACAAATCGCTTCCGGGATGCCGGGGCCCGGGAGGCCAAGAAGCAGAGGCAAGATGCCAGGAACGCGAAGCTTCGAAGGCATCAAGACTGCGAGAGGAGGAGGGCACGCCGGTGCGACAAGGGCGAGGCCAGGGATACTGAATCCTTGGCCTCTACCAACAAGGAGAGCGACAGTTCAGAGGGCGGCGAAGAAGAAATCGCCTATCCCTATGAAGTCGTAGGCGACGACCTCACGGGGGGTGGCGGCAACGCCGAAGATGATGCAAGCCTGGCGGCGGTGTTGTGTGCCGCTCCTTTCGTTGAGGGACCATCCTCGACATCTCACGGAGAGCCGGAGTCATGCTCAGATGAGCCTCCGGTTGAAGAGGGGGGCGTGAATCCGGTCGAGCCACGGGCCACGGGCGAGAACGTCGTCGACTCTGATTCGGGGAGGCCCAGGGGAGGTGAAGTGGGGCAGCCCCCGAGGGTGAGCGAGTCTATCAGACGCGGCGGGGACGGCGGTCATCAAGACACCGCGCCGACGCCCGTTATCCCTTTTTCGATGGAGGGTCCCAGGGCTTCACCTGCTCCTGACGCTTTGTTGAAGCGCGGACGGGTTGCGGGCTCGGTGGGAGATGCGCCCGTGCAAAAGCTTCGTACCGTCTCGAAGAGACCTCACCCCGGTCCTTTCAGACCGGCCAAGACGTTGCGGGTGGAGGCGGTGGCGAGGATGCGCGATACGAATCGATGGGCATCAGGTTCTTCAGATGTTGCTGCTGGTGTGGTGGCTGACACTGGGGCGGCTTCTCCGATGGTCCAGATGTTCGGTCCCATAGGGTCCCCCATAAATATCGTGGCGTCGGGGTCGGCTGCCCCTGGGGCTCCCGACGCGCCCCGTGTGGAGGACTCGGCGGCGACGCTGAGGGTCGATCCTTCAGTGGTCCTGACGGCTGTCACAGCGATGCCTGCCCCGGTGGGTGATCCTTCAGCGGTCCCTATGGCCGTAGCGACAATGTCCACCTCGGGAGCTAGTCCTTCGGTGGTCCCGGGGGCTGGCACTGCGGTAACTGCCATGGGGGTTCCTCTAGCGTACTCCAGCGTCGTGACCTAGAGGTACAAGGAGGAGGGCCTGACTATCTTTGTCGACCTGTGCGACGCCCGTGTTGAGCTAGGGGCAACGAGGGGACGTGTGGCGGAGCTCGAGTCGTCACCGAAGAACGCCGAAGAGTGGGGCTCTGAAATCCAGACTTAGTTGTACCATCTGCAGGCCGCGGAGGGACAACACGGGGGTCAGCTGGGTCGACTGGAGCTGGCGCTGGAAACCGCCCAGAAGGAGCGGGACGATGCCCTGGCCCAAGCCGTTGCTCAGGCCGAGGCTGCGCAGAAGCTAGAAGATGTGCTGCGCTCAGAGAGGTAGCTGCGCGATCAAGCCATGGCCGCGGTGAAAACTTCGGCCGACGCGGCGGTTGCACACTTGGTGCAGCTACAGGAGGCTTGCAAGGCTAGGGAAGGTTTGGCCTCCTTATCCTCTGCTCCACGCATGTTCTTTTCTTTGACTTGTTCCTTATCACTCGAGTTATTTGATGCAGCGCTCGAGGGGAGGCTGGCCGAGGTAGAGGGATCTCTTCGTGCCAAGGTTGCGGAGAAGGCGAAGCTGCAGACCGTGCTGGCGAGGGCGGCCCAAGAACTTCAAGTCCCTGCTGAGCTTGGGGCCTCATTGGCACTACAGGTAGGGAACTTGATGTCTTCGGGTCACGAATGGATCCGGCGCAGTGTGCGCTCTGGCGTGCGCACCATGTTCGCCGTGCTCGGGACCCATTTCCATGTGGTGGACTACAAGGCATTGAGCCTCGGCTACCTCGACCACACTCCCGAGGAGATGGTGCGGATCCATGCCGACTCAGAGCCCCATGCTGACGTCCTAGCTGAAAAGTGTGAAGAGGAAGCACTCCCCAAGGTGGTCGAGGAAGAGTAGTTAGTAACTACTTTTAGTTATATTGCTTAGTTTGGTAGGTCATCATGCCCATGTAATAGTTAAGTTTGAACTGGTGCTTTGTTTAGTTTCATCGGCCCATGGTGGCTCTTTAACAACTTTAGTTTGTTTTGAATTTGTTTGAAATGTTTGGCCTCTTCCCTTCCTGTTTTGGTCTGCGGAGTTTGAGCCCCCGAGCCCTTCGAGGTTTGGTCTCGTCGGTGACCGCCATTGTCATGGCCGCTGGGGCAAGCACGACGTTGCGCCGTCCGACCGACTCAACCATGAACCTGCATCGCCCGTGACTTACTTTGCTTATCGGCATAGTGGGTTTCAAGGTCTAACGTTTTTCTTTTTGAAAAGAAAAGGAAAAAACTGTGTGGTGCCATGCGCCTTGTAGCCCCCGAGTGATGCGCGACCCCTTTGGAGGGGTCGGGCATCACTTAAGAGCAAAGTGATGCATGAAACGAAAAGCTAGGGATAGAATTTACGTAGCTGTGAGATGTTTGACGAGTTCTTGATTTCGTTGCCCTCCACAGTCTTTAGCTTGTAGGTGCCCTTGCGAAGGACTCGGGAGACGACATGGGTCCTTCCCAAGGTGGTGAGAGCTTGTGTCGACCCCTGTTGTCTTGAACCCTGCATAAAACGAGGTCGTCCATGAGCAGGCCCCTGTCTCTCACGTTTCGGTCGTGATAGCACCGCAATGCTTGTTGGTATTTTACCGAGTGGAGGAGGGCGACGTCTAGTGCTTCGTCTAGTTGGTCCAGCGCATCCTGGAGTGTTGCCTTGTTGCCCTCCTCGTTCTACGTGCGCTCTCGTGGCGTCCCATAGTCCAAGTCGGAGAGCAGAATTGCCTCCGACCCGTAGACCACAAAGAAGGGTGTGAAGCCCGTCGCGCAACTCTGGGTCGTGCGCAGGCTCCAGAGCATGGCGTGCAACTCGACTGCCCATCAACCGCTGAACTGCTTCAGGCCATTGAAAACGACGGTCGGGTCGAAAATTCGTGGCTTCAACCCCTAGAGTATCATGTCGTTCGCCCATTTGACCTGACCGTTCGTCTAGGGGTGAGCGACCGCAGCCCAGTCGACCCGAATGTGATTGTCATCGCAAAACTTTAGGAATTTCTTCCCCGTGAGTTGCATTCTGTTGTCGGTTATTATGGAGTTCAGGACATCGAACCGGTGGATAATGTCGAAAAAGAACTCGACAGCCTCCTCCGACCGGATTTTCACAAGCGGGCATGCCTAAATCCATTTAGTGAGCTTGTCGACTGCAACGAGCAGGTGGGTGTAGCCCCTTGGTGCTTTTTTAAGCAATCCGACGAGATCCAGGCCCCAGACCACAAAGGGCCATGTGAGGGGGATCGTCTGGAGAGCTTGAGCCGAAAGATGCATTTGTCGGTGATAGTACTGGCAACCTTTGTAGGTCTTGACAATGCGGGTCGCATCGCCCACGGCTGTTGGCCAGTAAAAGCCTTGACAAAAGGCGTTGCCCATGAGGGTTCGAGGTGCGGCGTGGTGGCCGCAAACCCCCCCCCCCCCCCTCCCCCCATGGATGTCGACGAGGAGATTGATGCCCTCACTAATGGGGATACAGTGCTGCATAATCTTGGTGATGTTGCATTTGTAGAGTTCTCCGTCAACCAAAGTGAACGACTTGGCATGGGCGATAAAGCCGCTTGGCTTCGGGCCCGTCGGCGGGAAGTACGCCTCGAGCCAGGAACTCGATGTACGGGATTCTCCAGTCGCGGGGGAGCTCGGCTCGCTCGACCTGGGGATCAATTCGCTCAACTCCTGGGTCGTCTGACTGGTTGGCCGCCTCATCCGAGCCGTCTGGCTGGTCAATCTCCATCACGTCTGCGAGCTGCACAGGTTCCGGAAGCGACTTCTCATCCTTCTGTTCGGGGTGTGTGGGATCGCTCGACCCCTCGACAGGCATCCCAGGCTCCTTGGGCGAACCAAAGGTTGCTACTGGTTGTTTGCGAAGACGCCTGGTAGGATCTGCTCCCGGCCAGATGCCATTTTGGCTAGCGCGTCGGCCGCCTCGCTGAGGTATCGAGGGATGTGCTTGAGCTCTAGCCTATCAAACTTGTTCTCGAGCTTGCAAACTTCCTAGCAGTAAAGTGCCACGGCGTCTATTCAACAGCTAGACTCTTTCATGATCTGGTCGACCATGAGCTGGGAGTCACCCTGGATCTCTAGTCGCCAGATTTGGAGCTCAACGATGATTTTGGGCCTGTTGACGAGGGCTTCGTACTCTGCAACATTATTCGAGGTGGGGAAATGTAAACGAATAGCATACTTCATCAGTACCTCAAGTGGAGAGACGAAGACGAGGCCGACTCCTGCCCCGGTGCGCATGAGCAATCCGTCAAAGTACATGATCCAGTACTCTTGATCGACAGGAGCGGGCAGGAGTTGCGCTTCGGTCCATTCCGCTACAAAATCGATGAGCACATTGGACTTGATGGCCTCTTGGGGTTGGTACGTGATGTCGTGCCCCATCAGCTCTAGCGCCCACTTGGCGACCTTGCCCACCGAGTCCTTGTTCTATATAATTTCTCGGAGAGGAAAGGAACTTACGATGTGTATCAGGTGGGAGTCGAAGTAGTGCCTGAGCTTGCGCCTTGCCACCATCACCACGTAGAGGATCTTGAGGATCTGCGGGTATCGGGTCTTCGAGTCGGCCAGGACTTCGCTGACGTAGTAGACTGGGTGCTGGACTTTGAGGCGGTGACCCTCCTTTCCTCGCTCGACTACAAGCCCCGAGCTCAAGACTTGGGTCGTAGCTGCTGTGTATAACACCAGCACCTCGCCCGGGGTCAGGGGTGTTAGCACCGGGGTGTTGCTGAGAATGCGCTTGACGTCATCGAGAGCGGACTGCGCCTCAGGAGTCAACTCGAAGCGGTTGGACTTCTTCAGGATTCTATACAATGAGAGCACTCTCTCGCCGAGGCAGGAGATGAAGCGACTTAGCGCCGCTAGGCAGCCTGTGAGACGTTGCAGCCCCTTGAGGTTCTGAACCGGGTCCATTCGCTCGATCACGGAGATCTTTTTGATGTTGGCCTCCATGCCCCGCTCGGAGACAATGAATCAAAGAAGCATCCCTCTCGAGACCTCAAAAACGCACTTCTCGGGGTTGAGTTTGACATCATTCGTGCACAATTTTGTGAAGACTCGCTTGAGGTCGTCTACGAGGGTGTCGACCATGGGACCGATCAGGTGATCGAAACACCGCTGCATGCAGCGTTGGAAAGTCACGCCAGCGTTCGTAAGCTCGAAAGGCATCATCACGTAGCAGTAAGAACCAAATGGCATGACGAAAGACGTCACGAGCTGGTCGGATTCCTTCATCGTGATCTGGTGATATACACAATAAGCGTCCAGGAAACAGAGGGTTTTGCACCCCGCCGTCGAGTCAACTATTTGGTCAATGCGTGGTACAGGAAAAGGGTCCTTCGGACATGCCTTATTCAGGCTTGTATAGTTAACACATATTCTCTATTTCCCATTCTTTTTTCGTACAAGGACAGGATTAGCTAACCCCTTGGGGTGATACACTTTCTTGATGAACCCGGCCGCCTGGAGCTTTGCGATCTCCTCACCGATTGCTCTATGCTTCTCCTCGTCGAAGCGGCGTAGATGTTGCTTCACCGGCCTGGAGCCCGGCCTGATGTTCAAGGAGTGCTCGGCGACTTCTCTCGGTATGCCAGGCATGTCCGAGGGCCTCCACGGGAAAACGTCGGCATTGGCGTGGAGGAAGTCAACGAGCGCGCTTTCCTATTTAGGAGTGAGGGAAGTCCCCACTCTCACCGTCTTGTCCTTGTCGCCATCGGGGTCGATACGCACCTCCTTGGTGTCTTCTGCGGGCTTGTACGAGGCATTCTTCTAGCTGGTGTCGGGAGCCCCTTCGTCGAGACGAGTTCGCGTCGCCTCAAGCTCCTCGGAGGCCACCGCTGCCGCGGTGAGGTCGCCGTTCTCAGTCTCGCACTGGAAGGCACATTGGAGGGACGCGTTGACGGTGATGAGCCCTTTAAGACCCGACATCTTGAGCTTGAGGTAGGTGTAGTTGAGAACGGCCATGAACTTGGCGTAGCATGGACGTCCCAAAAGGGCATGATAGACCCCCGGGAAGTCGATGACCTCAAAGGTGAGGGTCTCGGTCCGGAAGTTCGACCGGGTGCAAATGTGACAGGCAGGCTGATCCGCCCCAGAGGCATGGCCTGTCGCACCGGGACAATTCCGTGGAAAGGTGCGCCAGCCGGCTGGAGGCATGAACGGTCGATGCCTAGTAGGTCGAGCGTGTCGCCATAGAGGATGTTAATGCAGCTACCCCCGTCCATCATCACCTTGGAGAGTCAAACCTCGGCGATGATGGGGTCGACCACGAGCGGGTATCGACCCGGCCGCGGCACTTGCGGGGGGTGCTCTGACCGGTCGAAAGTGATCGGCAGGTCTAACCACTTGAGAAAGGCGGGTGTGGCGGGTTCGGCCGTGAAGACTACGCGACGCTTAACCTTGGCAGTGCGCCGACTTCCGCGGGACTCGGTTCCCGTGAAGATCATATGGCACGCCTTGGTGTTGGGGAAGACCGGCCCCCCTTGCTCGTCACCGTCGCCTGTGGGATCTTGCACCCCTAGCTCCGGCGCATTTTTCGGATCTCCCTTCTTGGCTTCCTCTCCGAAGAATTTCTTCATCATGGAGCAATCCTTGAGGAGGTGTTTGACAGGGAATCCGTGGTTGGGGCACGGACCGTTCCACTTTTTCTTGAAGAGGTTCGGCGTCTCCCCTGTCATGGGCCTTGGTGTCTTGGGGTCGGTGGCGGCCACGACTGGGCCACGCGCACCCCGCGACTTGTTCTTCTTCTTCTTTGGGCGGTCGGAGGCGCCGTCGTCGGCTTCTTCCTCCTGTTTGCCCTTGCCCTTGCTCTTCGGTGCGCGCTGGAGGACTGCTCCGATGCACTCCTCACTAGAGGCAAAGCTGGTGGCGATGTCAAAGAGCTCACGCGCCGTGCGCGGGCCCTTTCGACCTAGCTCGATAATGAGCTGTTTCAAAGTGGTGCCGGAGATGAAGGCCCCGATGATGTCTGCATCGCCCACGTTGGGCAACTCGTTGCACTTCTTGCTAAAGCGCCGGATGTAGTCCCTGAGGGACTCGCCGACCTTCTGCCGACAGTTCTTGAGATCCCAGGGGTTGCCGGGCCGGATGTAGGTCCCCTGGAACTTCCCGAAGAAGGTGTCCCTCAAGTCACTCCAATCATAAATGTGGCCCTCGCAGAGGTGCTCGAGCCATGCGCGGGTTGAGTCCGTGAGGTACAGAGGGAGGTTACGGATGATGGCCAGATCGTCGATGGCCCCTCCGGCCTGACACGCGAGACGGTAGCCTTTGAGCCAGTGATCAATGTCCGTCTCCCCTGCATACTAGTGACAGCCGCGGGTGCCCAGAAGCGTTGGGGAAACTCAGCGCTGCGGATGCGCCGGCCAAAGACCCTTGGCCCAGGTGGGCTCGGGCTTTGCCTCCGCTCTTCGTCGGTGTCGTCATACCGGCCTCCGCGGTGCGGTTGACGGCCTCTCTCCTTGTTGAGCCATTCCCTCTCACGCCAGTGCGCTTTGACGGTGTGGCATGCATCGTGCTTCGGCCCAACTCGGTCATGAACCGAGGCTTTCTTGGGCGTGCCCCCGGCAGGGACTAGTTGCCGAACCGAGTTCTACTGCGAACCGGCGACGCCGTCTCCTCCCGCGCGCCTAGATGTGGAGATCTACTGGCTGGACTGAGCGGCTCGCCTTAGCGAGCTCTCCACTTGAAGCTCAGCGGCCTTGGCCAGGAGCACAGCCACTTCGCGCTGGGCCCGCTGATCCATTGCTGGCAAGTTTCAAGTTTCGGTCTTTTCCGGCAATCGATCGTGAAGTCTTCGGTTCTCGGCGTTGATTCCTCCCAGGGTATTGCTACTATCCTCTTTTCATCATATTATGCCCTGATTTCTAAGCAATTCCCTTAATTGATGCAATTAGATTTCACTGCCCATGTTTAGTTGCATTAATTAGGTAATTTGGCTCAACCTAGATGCAATTAATTCTTTGATTACCTATTAATTGCATGTCTAGGGTTGCCTCTTGTCTAGTCTACAGTTAGATTTTATTGCCATTATTTGACTGTACACTAGATGATCTACCCCAGCCAGATATAGTCAATGATCACTGTTGTTACTTTACATATTTGTCTACTGATCATGTCCTTCATTCAGTGCTAGGATTTCTATTGCGCATTCTTTCCTAGTGGTGCTTTCCTTAATAGATGTACTAGGTTCTATACTCATCCTGTCTATACCTACGTGCGTGCAGTGACAGCAGTCAGCAGAGATGGCAGGATCAGGTTAGGATAAGGGAAAGGGAAAGATGCCTGAGAAGCCCAAGAGCAAGAAGAGACAGAGGCTGGACCCAGAGTCAGAGAGGGCTAGGAGAGTCGCTCGGCACCTGGATGCCATGGAGCAGTCTCACAGGACACCTGACTCCCGTTTGATCATCGGGCAGCCAGCAGAGACACAGGGTCTTAGGAAGAGCACCAGGCAGAGGACTACACCTCTGGTTGTAGGAGTTGTTCCACCACCGTGCCCGCAGCATACTCCGACTTCTCGTCAGGAGAGGTCGTCAAGACCTACGGAGCAGGGATCCTCCAGGCAGCAGGAAGAGGAGTCAGAGGAGGAGACCTTAGATTCAGAGTCTGAGAAGCTTGAGGAGGAGCAGCCAGCACAGCCAGAAGTTGTTCCACCATCGTGGCCGCAGCGTACTCCGACTTCTCGTCAGGGGAGGTCATCGAGTACTACGGAGCAGGGTTCCTCCGAGCAGCAGCAGAAGCAGTCAGAGGAGGAGACCTCAGAGTTAGGTTCTGAGGAGTCAGAGTCTAAGGAGATCGAGCAGCAGATTGAGCAGACTGTTTCCCAGAGGACAGCTCACCGGGCAGGAGACCCGAGGTGCACCTGTGCAGTGTGCACGAGGAGGCTGCAAAGACTAGTACAGGTAGCCGGAGAGCTGGACATACTTAAGGTTCCTACAAAGGACCTTAAGGCACTACGTCTGGTTCCCTTCGAGCAGTGGGTTCCAGTTCCCAAAGACCCCACTACAGGAGAGAGGTACTGGACAGGCCTCCAGAGGAGGATTGGAGAGGGATTGAGACACTATCTCGCCATGAAGGGCAAGGAGAAGGTGTTTGTGCCATAGTAGTACACGACCTACAATGCTATAAGGAGAGCAGCTGACACTGATATTGAGCAGTACTTCACGTACTTGCTAGGGCTAGCAGAGCTAGTTACTGCTCCATACAGGTTTAGAGAGGACATAGTCCTTGAGTTCTACGCCACGCTGTGGATAGCCAGAGACCGCTCAGAGTTTTGCTTTTGGTTCAATGGGCAGCCACAACGTGTGACCAGAGAGGATTTGATTGCTAGTTTGGATTCCTAGCTTCAGACCTCCAGCTCTACAGGAGTGCCTACCCTTCACTAGAGCCTCCACGCAGACCACAAGGAGGGAGACTACCTACAGATGGCGTGGTGTCGATTGCCTTTCCACCACCACACACCCCAGGCTTTGAGAGAGGCCCTATGAGACTCACCGCAGAGGCCAAGGTGGTGAGAACGATAGTCACCAGGACTATCATCCCTAGGTCTAGCTACAGAGAGGAGTTCACACTACTATACTAGTGGGTTGTAGCAGCTATCCTGAGGAGGTAGCAGTTTGACTTGGCAGATTTACTGATAGGGGAGATGGAGGAGGTTATCTCTGAGAGGGTTGGAGGACGTATCTTGGTCTTCGCTCCTTATATTTGCTATCTCTTGAGGAGGATGGACCTAGTGACAGAGGAGGAGTATGAGGCGTTCCCTGAGGTGACTACTAGCTACACACCTCGAGCCCCCAGGGGATCATAGTCAGCAGACAGGGGAGGAGCAGGAGTCACCACCAGTCCCACACGAGCAGGCAGCTCATCTAGAGATGGTGGTTCCTGAGTCAGCCAGTATAGGAGCGCCTCTCCAGCCAACGGGTACTCAGCTAGAGGACACTGTCACTGTGACAGCGCTTGCAGGATGTCTAGGTGAGTTCATCTAGAGTGTGGCTGAGGACAGACGACAGATGATGGAGGTCATCAAGGGTCAGGCAGAGCTACAGAGACAACAAATGGCACTTGTTACCACCCTGATGACGCAGATGGTAGAGATGTCTTAGAGACAAGCTAGTCAGTAGCAGGGACAGTCTTCACTTCCATAGTTTCAGCCGCTGCCGACGCACCCAGGACCCTTCACTGCTTTGATGACACCTCAGTCCAACGAGTTGTCTCACTCAGGGGTGTTATTGACAGGGGGAGTACCACAGACTTTCTCGCCTGTGACACAGTTCTCCCCCGTGTTAAACTTCTTAGTGTCTATATTGTTTGTTTCTCCTTCACACTCATTGACTTCGCAGATGGTAGGACCCTCCACCTCCCAACACCTTCCAGTCAGGAGTCTGTTCTTAGAGATTGTGCACAACACCTGTGTAGTCTCCCAGCCAGCTCCACAGTCAGCTACAGCTCCTCTCCCCACTGCTACAGTCCGCACGCTCACACCTCAGGTAGCAGAGGATCTAGTCTGTGGAGAATTGTCGCAGTAGGATGTGGTCGATCTCATTCTTATCTAGACTTCAGCTCAGGAGACCGCCACAGTCACTCCAACAAAGCAGGGCAGAGGGCCTGAGTCACCTGTAGACCTTGACTTCTTCGAGCAGATGGATGCTCAGGCAGCACAAGCTCAGGGAGCACAGTAGGATCTAGCACAGGAGCAGCCCAGAGCAGAGCCCTTAGAGGACGTCGCTGTACCACCTCCTTCGACCACGAGTGCTTATATGTTCACTTTTCCGGCTTTTTGGTGCTTGTTGCCAAAGGGGAGAAGTAGTCCTAGGTCTATGGGGAGTGGGAGTGTGATCCTGCGTGATCGAGAGTAGCATGTATCTAGGGGGAGCATACGTGTACATTGGTTTTAGGAGTTAGATACATTTGGATCTTATTTTGATGGTTTGATCGAGATGTTCGTGGATTTTGATGAGTCATGGTTTTCATTCGATTGTGTTTGACTCAGCTTGATCTCACTTGGTTTATTTTCATACACAGTGCTTGTTTTTCTTTACTTATCCTGTTTGCCTGTGTATGATGTCATGATGATGAATGCTTGCTCTTAATTCTTATGCATTGCCATGCTAACCTACTGCATTTCATCATTCATGTCTTGCAGTGCATGTCTTTATGCTTTTCTTTAATATATTGCCATGGCATGCATGCATTATCATCTAGAGTGTGGTTTTCTCTCTTTTCCTTTTAAAGCTCTAGATGATTGATTGAGTAGGACCTTGTGCCTTTCTCTCTTTATGCTTTTGTGGTTCCTCTTGATCGTAGTGTAGCTCTTTTAGCCCTGTTGTTTTCTTGTTAAGATTATGTTAAGTAGTGGTTGTTATCAATCATCAAAAAGGGGAAGATTGTAAGCTTCATGACCATTGATGATGGAATCCCCGAGGTATGGATGTTTTGGTGATAGATGACAACTATGAAATTATGGGCTAATATCTATACGAGTGTTGTCTATATAGGAACCTTCATTAAATCTCTACTACAAATCATATGAATGACGGTTGCCTTGGCGATTGATGACAATGAGCACGAGTATGGAGGCTTGATGAGCTTGATGGAGTCCAAGTGTTGATGAAGATGGATCAAAGCGGAGGACAAGCTATGGAGCAAGTGTTGACAACACCTGTCTAGTTGTTAGGGCTTTGAGTCCATAGGAAAAACCAGACTATCAAGGGGGTTTAGGTCATTCTCTTAGGTCATGTCTAGTTGATGATGTGCAAGGTTGCTCGGTGAAATCACAGGCACTACATGATAGTGGAGAAGCCAAGGAACTGTTCGGAGAAGCCGAGAAATGAAGTCAAGAGAGGACAACAAGTTTCAACTTCTGGATGAAGTGACCGGACAGAGGGGTCAGAGGTGACCGGACTATATGGTCACTAAATGGTTTCGTCCAGAGACTACAGCCAGTAGCAAGGAAACTGCCAAGTCTGGAAAGCTCTAGTGACCAGATGGTACGGTCTACTAACCAGACGGTCCGGTCAGTGGAGTTAGGACTTGGGCAGCGAGGAAGCCAGCGCCGAAATGTTTCTGGACTGGAGAGAGAAACAGGCCAGATGGTCCGATCAGCTAACCATACAGTCTAGTCAGCAGGAGTCAGCACAGGGGTCAAAGCCGTTGGAGCTCGAGTTGCAGTGATCGAACGGTCCGGTCAGGCAATGACCGGACTGTACGGTCAGTAGGCCCAGAAAGCTGATTTCGTGGAGCAACGACTAGTTTGAGGTTGAAAGTCTATATAACTTCGTTGTTGGGGTCTTGGAGACCTCTCTTGGCCAGTGGAATACCTGAGAGCGTTTGGTAAGGTCCAAGAGGAAAAGAGGAGAGCACTAGGAGAGGATATTGGATATCTTGTGAGTGCTAGTGAGAGTAACAAGGAGCGATCTTGCACATCTAAGGCTAGGGTGTCCTTGAGGGTGTGATCTAGGTTATTACTCTTGGTCTATGGTGAGACCTAGACCGGTTAGGTGTCGGTGATCGAGCCTATCGTGATTGGTTATGAAGGCCGTCACACGTTTATATACGGTTTGAGCTCGCCGGTGAAAGGGGCATCGCTAGTGAGCGCTCGTGTCGGCTCGGGGAGTCCGGCAAGTTCTCGAGGTAGGCAAGCTTGTGCCTTGGTGGCAGCGGTGACGCGCACCATGTCTTCACTCCGGGAGTGATTGCAGGCTCATGTGCGAGAACTCCACTTTGTGGCGGGAGGGATCGGGACTCCAGCGAGAGTGGTCCAACGAGGAGTAGGGGAAGGCGCCATCCTTCCGAGTAGGGCAAGGGTATGGCTTATAGTGAGTAAGCTTGAGAGGGGTTTAAACCTGACATTGTTAGGTTTCCTTTATGTCTTGTTTAATATTGCTTGCATTCACATGGCATATTTACTTTCATTGCATATGTAAAATTCTTGGTGCATGCATCATATAGGTAACATAAAGGAGGCTTGTCTCACTTGGAGAAACTTGTGCCTCATGCTCTCTATGAGAATACATCTCCACAAGTGTGACCAAAGGAAAGGATTATGCTTCATGCCCATTGAGCAAGCTCTTAGGAACTCCAAGGTTAAATCCACTCGCGCGGTTCATAGATTAGGCTCATACATACCCATTTGGTTCTTAATTGCCTTAGTTCTTATTTGCTCGATTCTTCATTTGGCGTTTGCAAAAATTTTAAGGCTATAGAGTGCCACTATTTGAAAGGGAGTGTTTGAGAGATCGCTCCATATGCCAAGTGCAGGGTTTTATTTGGGTGTTAAGAGAGGGCACTTGGAATATGAAGAAATTCCTTGTCTCACTGAAATTTCTGGAAGTGACCGTACAGTCCAGTCAATGGACCGTACAGTCCGGTCTGTGCAGTAATGCACAATGCTTCGAGGCTTGGAAATAGAGACCGGACGATATGTCTTGTAAAGACCAAACCATCCGGTCTATACCAGTTCTCTTCATCCAGAACCTTGGTTTCTAGTTCTCCCGAAGTGACCGGACTATCTGGTGTAATGAGCAGACCATTTGGTCAGTTCGTTTGATCGCGCGATGCACTTCCAGATCTAGACCATTGATGTGTTTCTTCTTAGATCTCGGTCGTCTGCTCCCTTTGACCTAGGTCAAAATTGATTCGGATTCTTCCTTGTTCGACCCCGAAGCCGAGCCCTCGCCCTCGCTGTCGCGCGCCTCCTCTCCGACCTCACCAAACCGCCGCCGCACAGCGCTGCGCTCTCCCCCACCGTCAAGTAGCCGAGCCACCGCTGCTCCCACTTCACGCGCGCACGCTGCCCACAGCCCAGAGTCGAGCTCCACCTCTCCTAGGGTAAAGGTTCTCCCCTTTATTCCCCCCCCCCCCAACCTCCATTACCGCGACGAGCTTCAAGTTTCGACCTTTTAGGCGATCAATCGCGTGTTCTCTTAGTCTTCGACTTTGGTACATCCCAGGTATTGTGCCATTCTCCAATTCATCGTCTTATGCCCTAATTTTCAGCAATTTGGTTAATTGATGCAATTAGATCAAATTCCCATCTTTAGTTGAATTAGTTAATTAATTGGCTCAACCTAGCTGCAATTAATTCCATGATTATCTATAAATTGCATGTCTAGGGTTTGTCTCTTATTTAGTCTGTAGTTAGATTTATTGTCTATTATTTGACTGCACACTAGATGACTCGCACCAGCCACTTATAGTCGATGATCACTGTTGTCACATTGCTTTATTTGTCTAGTGATCATGTCCTTCATTCAGTGCTAGGATTTCTATTTCACATTCTTTCCTAGTGGTGCTTTGCTTCTAGATTTATATAGGATTCTATGTTTATCTTGTCTATACCTACGTGCGTGCAGTGACAGTAGTCAGCAGCAGATGGCAGGATCAGGACAGGACATGGGTAAGGGCAAGACGCCAAAGAAGCCCAAGAGCAAGAAGAGACTGAGACTGGACCTATAGTTAGAGAGGGCCAGGCAGCTAGCACAGTGCCTAGATGCTACGGAGAAGTCACGTAGGACACCTGGTTCAAGACTGATCATCGGGCAGCCAGACAGTGAGACACAAGGTCTTAGGAGGAGCACCAGGCAGAGGACAGCACAGGGCCTGGCTACAGGAGTTGTTCCACCATCGTGGTCGCAGCGTACTCTGGCTTCTCATCAGGAGAGGTCCTCAAGACCTATGGAGCAGGGATCCTCCAGGCAGCAGGAAGAGAAGTCAGAGGAGGAGGCCTCAGATTCAGAGTCTGAGGAGTCTGAGACGCTTGAGGAGGAGCAGCCAGCACAGCCAGAACAGACTGGCCCCCAGAGGTCAGCTCACTAGGCAGAAGACCCGAGGTGCACCTGTGTAGTGTGCACGAGGAGGCTACACAGACTGGTACAGGCAGCCGGAGAGCCGGACATACTTAAGGTTCCTGCAAAGGACCTTAAGACACTTCGTCTTGTCTCCTTCGAGCAGTGGGTTCCAGTTCCCAGGGATCTCGCTGCAAGAGGGAGGTACTGGAGAGGCCTCCAGAGGAGGATTGGTGAGGGTTTGAGACGTTACCTTGGCCTGAAGGGCAAGGACAAACTCTTTGTGCCGTAGCAGAACATTACCTACGAGGCTATGAGGAGAGCCACCGGCACTAAGTTGGAGTAGTACTTTACGTACTTGCTAGGGCTAGCAGAGCTAGTTACTGCTCCATACAGGTACATGGAGGATATTGTGCTTGAGTTCTACGCCACACTGTGGGTTGCCAGAGACCGCTCAGAGTTTTGGTTCTTGTTCAGAAGGCATATAACATCCCACCCATTGAGATTAGGCCCATAGTGGCCCATGAGCACTTGTGTGCATGAGGAGGTGGGAATTTAGTACCACCTTGCTAGTCTAATGGGAGGAGGACCAACATATAAGGCTAGGTTGTCCACCACCACCAAGCTTGGGTTAGCCCTTTTACGCGAAGCATGGACAAAAGAGTAAATAGGTTGGTGGGTGTGTGGGGTCCACTCAAAATGCGAGTCGGGCCCAGCTGGGTGTGGACCCTGGGTCGTTACAGGGCACCCAGAGCATGTGACCCGAGAGGATTTGGTTGCTAACCTAGGACTCCTGGCTTTAGACTTACAGCCTTACAAGAGTGCCTATGGAACACTTGCTCCACGTCGTAGACCACAGGGAGGGAAGCTTCCCTCAGACGACATGGTGTCGATTGGCTTCCCACCACCGCACACCCCAGGCTTTGGGAGAGGCCCTGCGAAACTCACCGTAGAGGCCAAGGTGTTTAGGGATAGTCACCAGGACTATCATCCCCAGGTCTGGCTACAGAGAGGAGTTCACTCTACTTCACTAGTGGGATGTAGCAGCTATTCTAAGGAGAGAGCAGTTTGACTTGGCAGATCTACTGATCAGGGAGATGGAGGAGGTTATTTCTGAGAGGGCGGGAGGACGTCACTTGGTCTATGCTCTAGACATTTTCTTTTTGTTGAGGAGGATGGGCCTTGTGACAGAGGAGCAGTACGAGGCGTTCCCTGAGGTGACCACCAGCTACGCACCTTGAGTCCCCAGGGGATCGCAGTCTGCCTCGAGTCAGCAGACGGGAGAGGAGGAGCAAAAGACACCGCTAGTCACTCACGAGCAGGCAGCTCATCCAGAGACGGTGGTTCCTGAGTCAGCCAGTACAGGAGCACCTCCCCAGCCTACAGGTTCATGGTCAGGAGACGCTATCACTGCAGCAGCACTAGCAGGACACCTGAGTGAGATCATTCAGAGCACAGCTGAGGATAGACATTAGATGATGGAGGTCATCAGGGGACATACAGAGCTTCAAAGACAACAGATGACAATCTTGACCACCCTGATGACATAGATGGCAGGGATGACTCAGAGGCAGGCCAATCGGCAGCTAGGACCTTCAGCTCTTCCATAGTTTCAGTCGCTGCCGGCACACCTAGGACCCTTCACAGCTTTGATAACAGCTCAGTCCAGTGAGTTGTCTCACTCAGGGGTGTTACCGACAGGGGGAGTAGCACAGACTTTCTCGCCAGTGACTCAGTTCTCCCCCGTGTCAGGCTTCTCAGTATCTGTGTTGTTTGTTTCACCTTCACACACTTCGACTTCGCAGATGGCAGGACCCTCCACCTCCCAGCACCTACCAGTCAGGAGTACGCTCACACCTCAAGTAGCAGAGGATCTAGTCCACGGAAGCTTCTCACAGCAGGATGTGGCGGATCTCGTTCTTCTGTAGGCTTCAGTTTCTCAGGAGACCGCCACAGCCACATCAGTAGAGCCGGACAGAGGGTCTAAGTCGCCTGTAGAGCCCTCAGGCGGCACAAGCTCAGGGAGCATAGCAGGATCCAGCATAGCAGCAGCCAGGAGTAGAGCCCTCAAAGGACGTCTCTGCACCACTTCCTTCGACCACGAGCGCTTAGATGTTCATCTTTTTCCCGCTTTTTGGTGCTTGTTGTCAAAGGGGGATAAGTATGTCATAGGTCTAGGGGAGCTGGAGTGCGATCCTGTGCGATCGAGAGAGTAGCTTGTATCTAGGGGGAGCATATGCATACTTGTACATTGGTTTTGGGAGTTAGATACATTTGGATCTTATTTGACAGATTTATTGAGATGTCCATGGATTTTCATGAGTCATGGTTTTCATTCGCTTGTGTTTGACTCATCTTGATCTCACTTGGTTTATTTTCATACGCAGTGCTTGTCTTTCTTTATTTATACTATTTGCATGTGTATGATGTCATGATGATGATTGCTTGCTCTTATTTCTTATGCATTGCCATGCTAACCTGTTGCACATCATCATTCATGTCTTGCATTGCATGTCTTTACGCTTTCTTTAATATGCTTTCATGACATGCATGCATTATCATCTAGAGTGTGCTTTTCTCTCTTTTCCTTTTTAACTCTTGATGATGATTGATTGAGTAGGACCTTGTGTGTTTCTCTCTTATGCTTTTGTGGTTCCTCTCGATCGTAGTGTAGCTCTTTGAGCCCGGTTGTTTCTTGTTAAGATTATGATAAGTAGTGGTTGTTATCAATCACCAAAAAGGGGGAGATTGTAAGCTTCATGACCATTGATGATTGGATCCCCAAGATATGAATGTTTTGGTGATAGATGACAACTATGAAATTGTGAGCTAATATCTACACGAGTGTTGTCTATGCAGAAATCATCTCTAAACTCTATTACAAATCATATGGATGATGGTGGCCTTGGCAATTGATGACAATGACCACAAGCATGGAGGCTTGATGAGCTTGATGGAGTCCAAGGGTTGATGAAGATGGATCAAGGCTAAGCACAAGCTATGGAGCAAGTGTTGGGTACACTTGTCTAGTTGTTAGGTTTTTGAGTCCGTAGAAAAAATTGGACTATCAAGGGGGTCTAGGTCATTCTCTTAGGTCATGTCTAGTCGGTGATGTGCAAGGTGCTCGGTGAAATCACAGGCACTAGGTGACAGTGGAGAAGCCAAGGAGTTGTTCGGATATATCAAGCTCCAGTTAACCATTGTGTGACAATGGGGTATATCAGGATATATCAATATTGTGGAAGCAGTATATCAGGATATACCAAGAAGAGGAGGAAGATGTAGAATACCTCAAAGAGGAGGAAGATGCCCTTGCTGGTACAGGGGAACACGTTTGCTTTTGCAGCCTTCATGTGAGCCTCTTGTTGACAATTCCCTATTATTTCTAAATATTTTAGTCTTCTTGTATCAGTTACTACTTGTGTTCTTAAGAATGATTTTTTTCTTGCTAGATGTGTGGATAGATTTTTTTTTGTCTTTTGTTAAAGTAAATATATGCTTATATGCTGCTCACAAGTTGAGTAAATAAAATGTGACATCAAATACTGTATGTTAATGAGGGGTGACACACAGGCTGGAGGGCGCCACCCTCCGAGTTGCCGCATGGCAGGATCAAGTTGAAATGTCAGAAAAGTTTTTCTATGGCACCATCATCCCTCTAGTCAGGTACTTTGCATCGATTTTTCTCCCCAACTCCTTTCTTGTGTTTTTGTTTTCATTGGTTAGGCTCTAGGCTTCAATTTATGCAGGTCTTGGTTCCAGTGAGATGAATCACTTATTAAACGGTGCAAACAACTCAATAATAGGGAATTTCTTTAGGTTACCACTTTATCAGGATATCTTACCTTTGAACGTCATTTCTAGGAGAGGCCAGTTTGAAAATACACTACCACTGAACACCTGCATTTCCTCTTAGATATTTGACTTTTGGTTATAGTGATTGATCATGGGCAAGGTAGAAATAGAACTATGACTATGGGTGAATTTTACTAATATAATGAATGCTCGTAATTTCTAGAAAGTTATTGTTTCTTGTAGCTATCATTGTCATTTCAGTAGTTCAATTATTATATTATATAAACAAATGGTCATTTTTTGTTTGACATGTATTTTAAACAATTCAAACAATGGCACCTCTTGACTATTTGGGAATTTTGATGTGCTGATACAGGCTCCCAAAGAGTTGACAGGTGAAGCTAGAATTTTAAAACATCTCGATGACATAAAAAATATACATATTTTCTTCTTGCTTAATTCTTCTGCAGATATACCAAGTATGTCGTGCAGCTGCTGCAATGGATCAAGACAGGAAGCGTTAGACAACTCGAGCAATTGTTAAAGGTAGCTTAATTTCTTTTTCCCTCTTTGAATACTTTGTGATGTCGTTATGGTGGTGCAAGGATAATATTCTTTTGTGAAAGCATGTCAACTCGATCATTCATATTGCTACTGATTGGCGTATTTCAATTAATGGATAGTATGATATTTGTCTGTTGTGCTTTTAATTAAATGTGGGAATTTCGGCTTGCACTTTGGTTGGTCTTATGCATGTGGTGACCCACCTTTCCATCTTGCACCTGCTAATGGTCGGTCTTAAGCCGGGCTATTTCAGGGAGATGTGCAGTTTCAATACATAAATAAACAGTTCTAAAGTTAGTGTGAATGAGATTAAATCAATGAGTAGACAACACTGTGCATATGGAAGAGAGCTCATGTTCACTGGCTTTTATTTTGCTACGGTGTGGAAATGCATATGCGGGTTGGCCTGAGTGGTGGAACCATGAGGGTGAGCTGCATGTGCATATTTTGGGATTTGCTGCCCCGAATTCAAACTACAGGGTTAGGTAAATTAACAGAGAGCATTGTTCACCCTTCAGTTCTAAAGGGAAAGATTTTTTTAATTTGTGGTTTGATCATGAGATTTAATATCTTTCATGTTTGATTGAAATTACAAACATTTGATCTTTTTTTACCTTTGTTAGTTTCAGGTGATGCTTGTCCACAGTAATTAGTGGATTCTCACAAGGACGGCATTGTTGTTTGGAGAGAAAGTGTAGAGGAGAGAAACCATTGAAGAATAATCTGGAACAAAATGCCAACATCAACAATGTTGCTCCAGCTTTATCACGTTCGACATGACTTTGTGGAGTATGTCTTTGGTTGTAATGGTTTTGTAACCGAACTATGTGTGTAAATCAGGTAGAACGTTGAGTGTAAAACTTTCATTGTGCACTTATCATTTGTAACCAAACTATGTGGCACTGCATATCTTAATTTCCATGTCCATGAGACCAAGTGTGAGAAAAAATGTGGAGATGTGCCATGGTTTGCAATATATGTGATGAGTAATTGACTTGTGCGGATTTGGTGTTTGAGTTGAAATGCGGGAATCTGGGGATTGTATGGACATGTGCATTGCTATGGTTATGACTAACCGGAGTTGATTAGAGGAATTGGTGATGTTGCAGGAGTTGGGAAATGTGTTTGCTTGTCTCATGATGTGTAGGTCACTAGAGTCGACTTGACGGTCAACGGCGAGAGGATCGGACACAAGTAGAAGACTTGGGACCGGATGATCGGGATGTCAGGTGGAGTCAAGGGTGATCCACACCATACATGTGGAGAGGCATGAAGCACAGACGGTTTCCCAATTGAGCCGCAAAACCGTGATGGTGACAAAGACGGCGTGTTGACCAAGTCAAGGCGAGCGGGATGCCGGTGCAAGTGACAAGGGGGCCCGATGGACAGGGACCGAGAGTAACCTGCCGGTGGTCAGGATCGCAGGACAAGGTGACACGCGTCGACATCAAGAAGTTGCGCTTTGAGAAGCGTGCAAGGCAGTTTCCCGGTTTGGGCCTCAAAACCAGTGGCGGCGATTGGAGGTGCACGTGGCACCATCGTGAAGCTTGCGTCGAGGCGAAACAAAGACGTGAAGGGCCCGTTGGCGTTCGAGTGAAGGAAAAAGAGATGGAGCCCCTCGGTGATAGGTGGCATGTTATGTAGGTCAAGGATAGTGTGGTCTTTTGGACAATTGGACCCTAGGCCTATATAAGGAGAGGAAGGGCTGGTGGAAGAGGTGCCTTGTGTTAGGGTTTCACTCAAAGAGCTAAGAGAGGTCTTCATGTTTTAGAGGAGAGGAGAGGGTGTGTGAGAGACATCTCTTTCTCTTCCAAATAGTGGGAGGAAGAGGGTGGCTTCCTAGCCTTGTATCCTTGGATCTTGTAAGTATGTTTCCATGATATGAAAAATATTTTTGTGCTCAAGATCTTCCTCTCTCCCTAAATCCCAAATTTCTCTTTTTCTCTATTTTTGGAGCTATTTTCATGGGAATTTTTTATCTCACTTTTGGTTGAGTTTTTGGAGCGGATTTCTTGGGAAACATGGTGCTATGATGAGCTAGAACAAATCCCCATAGGTCCTTGTCCGAATCCATAGCTCTAGCATCTTCGATTTGAAAGTTTTCCCAAGTTTCCCCTTTTTGGTGTTCTTGGCACGAGATCTGAAGTTCATGATGATTCCTTGAGCCAATTGAGTGGATCTTGTTTGTGTAGGGTCGTAATGTGTTGAAGATGGTCTGGTCCAAAAATCGCATCATTTGGAGTTCGTTGATTAGGTTTTGGTCAAGTTTTGCCTAATCCTGAGTTCTTTTCTGTTCTGTCGAGGGGTCGACGGGCACTGCCGGCGACCAGGACCGGCACTGCCGGTGACTCAGAACTCTGATCAGCACAGCTGCTGTTTTGAGTCCGAACCCTGCACCGGCACTGCCGATGGAAACAACCGGCACTGCCGATGCGCTCTGACTGCTGCTTTTCTGAGTCCTGAGAATCCCACACCGGCACTACCGATGAGGGTGATCGGCACTGCCGATTGTAGTCCAAACTTGATCTGTTTTGAGCACTTTTTGTTCTCCTTTATTTCCGCTGCTGTTGTTGATCACTCCTAGGGCTAGCACATCACAAGTTGGTGTATGTAGTCTAGGTGATCGGTTTAGAGGTTGGCTCGGGTTGTAATTGGGACATAGGATAACTTCTTGTAAAGAATTTTAATTGGCTCCCATTCAACCCCCCTCCCCCTCTGGTCGCCTTCTCGGTCTTTCAATTGGTATCAGAGCCAGTTTGATCAGTAGTTGACCTTCATCGGCTTTGTGATCTGAAGGTGACATGGAGAATCGTGCAATCAAGCTTGTGATGTTCAATGAGGAAGACTTTCTCTATTAGAAGTCACGGACCAAGGCTTATCTCTTAAGCCAAGGACGTGCAATTTGGGAGATAGTTGAGTAGGAGTACGCCATACCAACAAACCTCACCACTGCAGCTGCAGCTGAATTGACCAGGTATGAATACAATTCCAAAGCTGTCAATATCTTGCTCTCTGCTCTTGGTAGGAATGAATTTGATCACGTTTCACATCTTGACACTACTCACGCCATTTGGCAAAAGCTTTGCATGTACCATGAGGGTACCAACCAAGTCAAGTCTATGCGTAAGGATTCTTACAATAGACAATACCAAACCTTTGCACAAAAACCTAGCGAGTTACTAGATGATACCTTTCATAGGTTTGAGGCAATTGAGCGCAAATTGCGGGCTTGTGGTGAACTTGTCTATAATGATAATGGTAGAGCTATGCAATTGCTATATTCTCTTGATGAAAATGATTGGGGGGTTAAGATTGCTGCTCTAGAAGAAACTGCTGATTTCAATACCCTGAACTGTGAGCAACTGTATAGCAAGCTAAAATCTCATGAACTGTCTAGGAAATCTCGTCCTAATCTTGCTATTCTTGCTTCTAGCATGGCCTTTCTTTCTAGCTCTCAAAAGTGTAGTCATAGTGATGCCTCTTATGGAACTAACCCCTCACATGACAAGTCTTCCTTGGAGTTTGCTTTGTAGTATCTTGTTGCAGCTTTCGATAAACAGATGGAGTGCATTCCTAACGAGGAGTTGTCCTTGCTCATAAGGAAGTTCAGGAAGTTCTACAACAACTGCAGGGAGAGAAGAAGAGGTGGTTCAAGAACCTGTTTCGAGTGTGGTGACCCTGGGCACTTCATCGCTAACTGCCCCAAGAAGAAGAAGAAGGCTGCATACCATGACAACAACACTGAAGACTTCAAGCAGAAGAAGAACCGCTTCTACAAAAAGGGCAAAAACTCCAAGAAGTTTGCCAAGGCCATTGCACGTGCATGCGTTGCCGCCTTGAGCGATGTCGACCTCACATCAAGCGAAGGCCTTACAAGCTCGAAGGAGGAGGTAGAAAAGCCACGAGTCAAGAGGAAGGACGACTTCACCGGGCTTTGCTTTATGGAAAAGAATGACCACGACACCAACTCTGGCTCCGACTCCGACATAAGCAAGGTACCTCCCACTCTTGATGAGCTCTC
Organism: Eleusine indica; assembly: GCA_030378355.1. Lineage (NCBI taxonomy): Eukaryota > Viridiplantae > Streptophyta > Magnoliopsida > Poales > Poaceae > Eleusine > Eleusine indica. The sequence continues at coordinate 58,975,477 of CM059494.1, forward strand.
TTCTGAACTTGATCAATTGCGCGATGTTCTGCTCATGCAAGATGATAAGCTTCACGGTGCTGTTCGTGAAAGTAGAGAGCTTAAGTCTAAGTTAGAGAGTGCTGACTATGAAATTGCTTCGCTTATGTTCAAGCTTGCTAAAAATGCTGATGTTGAGTATGAGTCTTGTCAAGTTGTGATGAATGATCTCTGTCAGAGGGAAAGTTTGCATGCTCAAGTTGCTAGTCAGCTTGAGAGTGCCCTTAAAGATCTTGATGAGTTCAAGGCTAGACCAACTCTTTTGGGTGCATGTCAGAAGTGCCCCAAGCTTACTAGCGAGTTGGAAGCTAAAACCCTCAAAGTCAAAGAGCTCGAGTCCAAGCTGTTACATGAGACTCGCTCGAAAGTTCTCCCACCACCATGTGTAGTGTGTGGCTCTCTTAAGGATAAGCTTGCAATAACTAGAGAGGAAAACAAGATCCTAGTCCAAGAAAATGACTCTCTCATCTCTCGTCTCCAAAGAACCCTAGTAAGTGAGGAGAAGATTGAGAGTGACTAGGCAAGAGTCAAAGAGAGTGTTAGTAGGTCAACCTACAACTTGGGTTTGGGATTTGAGAGGGTTGACAAGGAGAGTGAAAAGGTGGGTAAGTTTGTGCCTAGCTCTACCTACAAGGATGAGGAACAGTCCATCAAACCCACTGACACATACTATCCACCAAACCCCAAACCTTCCTTCAACCAAAAGCAAACAGAGAAGCCAAAGCCCAAACCTCCTATGCAAGCTAAGCCTAAACATGAGAGTGCCTACATTTGCATGTTCTGTGGTCGCAAAGGTCACTTGGATGAGTTCTGTTATGGGCATAAGAGGACTGAGAGGATGCAAGCTGAGTTAACTAGAAATGTGCATCATGATGATTTTGTTGATTTTCAACCTCGCTCTTTTTCTCGTGCCTATCATGAACAGGGTCATTCCTCATATGGCTTTGATTTACGAAACATAGACTTTGCACAGCAGCGCTTTGGCGCCCCATGTTTTCCCCATCGTGGTGAGCGTCGCTCACATGGATTTAGTTTTCACACTGATGATTTCTATTCTCACGATCCAAGGTTTGAGCCGATATGCTTTGACAGGCCACGTTTTCCCCATTGTGGTTCTCGTCCCATGCATTCAAATGGTAATGTGCAAAGAATTGTGATGACTTCTACAGGTCGTATGGTAAAGTGCTAGATCCCCAAAAGCTTTATGTCTAACCCCAACACTAAGCCATCGATTTTTCCTTCTCGTTCTTTGTAGGCAGCAGGTGGAGGCCTGGAGAACAAGTGGCTAATACACTCCGGGAGTTCACGCCACATGACCAGAGATGCAAAATGGTTCTCCAGCCTCACTCCCTTGAAGCGCCGGGAGTGTGTGACCTTTGGAGATAACAAGAGAGGAAGAGTGAAGGGAAGGGGTGTGATAAAGGTAAATGGGAACTTCACTCTCAAAGATGTTGGTTTGGTTGCGCATCTCAAGTACAACCTTCTCTCTGTTTCTCAGCTTCTTGATGTTGGTTTGGAAGTGCGCTTTAAGACAATTGCTTCTTGTGTTCTTGATTTGGGTGGTTCTTTGGTTTGTGGGATTTCTCATGTTGGCAGAGTTTTTCAGGCTGACTTTGTTGTTTCTCCTGGTTCTCACAAGTTCTTGTTTGCTCAATCTTCTTCTGAGCTCTAGAAATGGCATAGGAGACTAGGTCACATGAGCTTTGACTTGCTATGTCGCTTGAGTGGCCTAGGTCTGATCTGAGGATTGCCTAAGCTCAAATTTGATAAGGATTTGGTTTGTGCTTCTTGTCGTCATGGGAAAATGGTTACCGCTTCTCATCCACCAATCAATTTGGTGATGACTGAACGATCTGGAGAGTTGCTTCACATGGACATTGTTGGTCCTTCTCGAGTTCGTTCGGCGGGTGGGAAGTGGTATGTTCTTGTGATTGTTGATGACTACTCTCGCTACTCTTGGGTTTACTTTCTTAAGAGCAAGGATGAAGTGTTTCATCACTTTTGGAGCTTAGCTTCGAGGTTGTTCAAGGAACTCCCTGGTGCATTATGAGCAATCTATAGTGATAATGGCACCGAGTTCAAGAACTCCACCTTTGATGCTTTCTGTCTTGAGCATGGTATTGAGCATCAGTTTTCAGCACCTCGTGTTCCCCAGCAGAATGGTGTGGTTGAAAGAAAGAACAGAACCTTGGTGGAAATGGCCCGGACGATGCTCGATAAGCTTAGGACTCCGAGGTGGTTATGGGCTGAGGCCATTAGCACTGCTTGCTATGTTTTCAATCGGATTTTCTTGTGCTCAATTCTTAATGTGACTTCCTATGAGCTACATTTTGGGAGGAAGCCATCTATTTCTCATTTGCGTGCCTTTGGTTGCAAGTGCTTTATTCTCAAGCGTGGCAATCTTGATAAGTTTGAGTCGAGATCTTCCAATGGCATATTTCTTGGCTACACCCTTCATGGTCATTCCTACAGAGTTTTGAATTTGGAAACTAATACTATCATAGAATTCTGCGATTTAACCTTTGATGAATCAAACTCTTGTGAAGGAATGTGATTCAGACTGCAGGTAGCAGGGAAATGGAGGAAAGCATCTTTGTAGAAGAGGTCCTATAGGGCTTTGACAATGATGATGATGATTCACTTCATCTCTCATCTGAGCTTGTTCCTGCTGCTTCCACCACTCCAGCAGAGGGTCCAGAAGCTTCTACATCGACTTCAACAGCTATTGAGCAGGCTCCAGCTATGGTTGAGGGGAAGGTACACTCTGAGAGAGAGGCTCCTCTCCACATTCAACATCGGCATCCTCCTCAACAGATGATTGGTGATCTCAATGAGAGGACAACAAGGTCAAGGTCTGCACATCTTACCTGCTTTACCAATTCTCTATTTGTTGCAACCTTTGAACCCCGAGATGTGGGCCACGCATTAACTGATGAGCATTGGGTTAATACCATGCATGAGGAGTTGGAAAACTTTGAGAGAAACAAATTATGGAACCTAGTAGAGCCTCCTGCTAGTGTGAATGTCATAGGAACCAAGTGGGTGTTCAAAAACAAACATGGGGAAGATGGTGAGGTTGTAAGAAACAAGGCTAGACTTGTTGCTCAGGGTTTTAGCCAAGTGGAGGGCTTAGATTATGAGGAAACCTTTGCTCCTGTTGCTCGCATAGAAGTCATCAGGATCTTGCTTGCATTTGTCGCCTCCAAGAGCATTAGACTCTACCAAATGGATGTCAAGAGTGCTTTCCTAAATGGTTTCATAGAGGAAGAGGTGTATGTGAGGCAACCACCTGGTTTTGAGTACCACAAATACCCAAACTATGTGTATAAGCTTCAGAAGGCCTTATACAAGCTAAAGCAAGCACCTAGGGCATGGTACGCTATGCTTAAGACCTTCTTGCTGGAGCGCAGGTATGTCATGGGGTGTGTTGACAAAACCTTGTTCACTCAGAAGCATGGCAATAACTTTCTAATGGTTCAGATATATGTGGATGATATCATCTTTGGTAGTTCCTCTCACGCTCTTGTGTCTAGATTTTAGGAAGCCATGGAAAGTGAATTTCAGATGTCAATGATGGGCAAGCTCACCTTCTTTTTTGGACTTCAAATCAAGTAGTGCAAGCAAGGCACTTTCATGAAGAAGTTTGACATGGTTAATATGAAGTCGCTGTCTACACCAATGTCCACTACAACGGCACTTGACCCAGATGAAGACTGTGAAGCGGTGGATCAAAGGGAGTACAGGAGCATGATTGGCTCCCTCTTGTACCTGACAGCGACGGGACCCAACATACACTTTGCAGTGTGTCTTTGTGCTCGCTTTCAAGCTTCCCCAAGGGTGACTCATCGTAAGGCTGTCAAGCGCATCTTCAGGTATCTCAAATACACCCTTGAGTTTGGTTTTGGAACTCTGCATCTTCATCTCTTGATCTCATTGGGTATTCGGATGCAGACTTTGCTAGGAGTAGAATTGATAAGGAGAGCACTTCTGGTACTTGCTATTTCTTGGGTACTTCTTTGATTTGCTGGTCTTCTTGAAAGCAGTCGAGTGTAGCCCAATCTACCAAAGAGGCTAAGTATGTTGCTGCTGCTAGCTGCTGCTCACAAACCCTATGGATAGTATCTACCATGAGAGACTATAGGTTAACCTTCAAGAGTGTTCCACTCTAGTGCGATAACTCCAGTGTCATATGCTTAGCCAAAAACCCAATCCAACATGGTAAGGTCAAACACATAAATGTGAGATTCCACTTCCTGTGAGACAATATTGAGAAGGAAGATGTTGAGCTCAAATACATAGACACCAGAACCCAATTGGCTGACATTCTCACCAAGCCCCTAGATGCTTCGAGACATGCTTTTCTTTGGGGGGAGCTTGGTTTTTGCCATCCCTATGGCATCATTTGAGGGGGAGTTGATGTTCTCTTGTATATATGTATCTTACCTTTTCGTATTGCATCTCATATGTAATATATGCATTGGTAGATGGGCTTTGTTTCTTATGCTTGCTTGTATTTCTCTTTACTATGATTGAGCTTGAGCTAAGTAGTGTGGATGTGATGGCAATCTCTCATGCTAAAATTTTCTAGATGGCTTGTTATAGAATCTTTTGAGCAACTTGCTAATCTTAAAGGTACACTTGGATTTTAGTGATGCTCATGAACTAATCTTGCGTAAACTTGCTCACCATGTGTGTAAGTGCTTTAATCCTTGTTGAGACTTGTGTTGAGGCTAGTCTAGAGGATGTCTTGGCTTTGGCACCTTGTGTTTGCGAAATAGAAGGCTTTGCAAATGTTTAGCTCATGATGGAACATTGTGGGAACATGTGTTCCTTTTGCTGCAAAGGCATGCTCTTGTGTCTTGTGAATAAACCTTGAATAATCTGCTTAGTGCTTTGATCAAGAATAATTCTAAAATGCTTAATCACTAAGACTTGAGGCCTCGAGGTGTTTGCCGTACCCAGTCGTGCGACCCTCCGCATGGATAAGAGGACACATGAGGATAAACCATAATCACTCGATCAACTGAGTCTCTATTGCATATGTGAGTGTTTGTAAAGCCCATGTTCTGTGAATGCTTGTTGCCTTGGTTAAGATTGAGACTGGCTAGATTCTTATGATCCACTTAATGCCTGTTTTGCCTTGGATGGGAGTACTTACATATGTGGTGGCAGATTTTTTCATGAGGAGCAAATTTGATTCTATCTAAGCTAGTCAATCTTTCTGCTTAGCATGTATATCTCTTGGGGTTTGTGCCTTGCTATCTATTTTTGATCTTTGTGTGATTGAGAGCTCTTGCTTTTACACTTCATAGCTCTATACTTGTGATTAGCACGGTTAAATGCTTGTTTGCTAATTGTTGAAGCTCCTTAGGTTTGCATTTTCATACATTGCATGTTTGTTTGCTCTTTTGCTTCTTTGATGAGTTCATTGCCCAAGGAGGATAAAATAGTGGGTCATGCACAAATAATGCTAAGAAACTTAAGATGACCTTATTTTGCATTTCACTTGAACTACCACAAGTTGAGGGGGAGCATTTCATGATCTCGAGCGCTTTCATGCACCTTTCACAATCCTTGCGTCCTCGAGTCGCTTTGTTTGCCAACTCTTGGTTTTGTGATCCCTCTATTGCTAGATGGCTAGTTTTTACCTTTTCTTCGGGTTTGAGCCATTTGGATGTGCTTATTCGACTTTGCATTTCAAATCTCTAATCTTTATGCATTTTGTGTTGTCAATGTACTCATCAAGGGGGAGATTGAGAACCCATATGGAGATGTGCCATGGTTTGCAATATATGTGATAACTAATTGACTTGTGCGGATTTGGTGTTTGAGTTGAAATGCGAGAATTTGGGGATTGCATGGACATGTGCATTGCTGTGGTTATGACTAACCAGGGTTGGTAGAGGAATTGGTGATGTTGCAGGAGTTGGGAAATGTGTTTGCTTGTCTCCTGATGTGTAGGTCACTAGAGTCGACTTGGCGGTCAACGACGAGAGGATCGGGCACAAGTAGGAGACTTGGGGCCGTACGATCGGGATGCCGGGTGGAATCAAGGGTGATCCACACCGTACACGTGGAGAGGCAAGAAGCACAGACGGTTTTGCGGTAAAGCCTCCAAACCGTGGTGGTGATGAAGACGGCGTGTTGACCGAGTCAAGGCGAGCGGGATGCCGGTGCAAGTGACAAGGGGGGCCGATGGACAGGGACCGGGAGAGACTTGCCGGTGGTCAGGATCGCGGGACAAGGTGACACGCGTCGACATCGAGAAGTCACGCTTTGAGAAGCGTGCAAGGCGGTTTCCCGGTTTGGGCCTCAAAACCGGTGGCGGCGATTGGAGGTGAACATGGCACCATCGTGAAGCTTGCGTCGAGGCGAAGCAAAGACGTGAAGGGCCCGATGGCATTCGGGTGAAGGAAAAGAGATAGACAAGTTTCCTCCTCGGTGGTAGGTGGCATGTTATGTAGGTCAAGGGTAGTGTGGTCTTTTGGACAATATGACCCTAGGCCTATATAAGGAGAGGAAGAGCTAGTGGAAGAGGTGCCTCTCTTTCATTAGCCTTGTGTTAGGGTTTCACTCAAAGAGCTAGAAGAGGTCTTCATGTTTTAGAGGAGAGGAGAGGGTGTGTGAGAGACATCTCTTTCTCTTCCAAATAGTGTGAGGAAGAGGGTGGCTTCCTAGCCTTGTATCCTTGGATCTTGTAAGCATGTTTCCATGATATGAGAAATATTTTCGTGCTCAAGATCTTTCTCTCTCCCTAAATCCCGCATTTCTCTTTTTCTCTATTTTCGGAGCTATTTTCATGGGAATTTTCGATCCCACTTTTGGTTGATTTTTTGGAGTGGATTTCTTGGGAAACTTGGTGCTATGATGAGCTAGAACAAATCCCCATAGGTCCTTGACCGAATCCATAGCTCTAGCATCTTTGATTTGAATGTTTTCTCATGTTTTCCCTTTTTGGTGTTCTTGGCACGAGATCTGAAATTCATGATGATTTCTAATGGGTTTTGGTGGTTGTATGACAATGTGATTAAAGAACTAATCCTCTTTGTGAGTATATGAGCAGGTTGTACATGAAGAATATACGTTGCTTTGATAGAAATGATCATCTTCAAAATGTACAATTGTGTAAGGAAAATGGGCTTATGTGATGAAAAGGAGAAGTGTCAAACAAATAGGTCCATATAAGAAATATTACGACAAGCCATGGATGGAAAGGAATAAGGGACATAAAAATCATTGATATGAGATGGTCTCAACAAATTGGTGTTGTCAAGAAAAAGAAGTGATCAAGTGTTACTTCTTTATCATATTTAATCTTGGAAGCAACTTGATCAAGTCAATACTTCAAACAAGAATTCAAAAGAAGACATAACAATGATACAAAGATATGTGTGGCTTAAGATAGCAAGATGGTGAAGGATTGGCATGACTTGATTGTGACAGACCATGCACGGAAGAAGGGCAAGATGAAGTCTTGGCGCCGAGGGACCCAAGCCATGGTGAAGGGCAGGTGGAGCGCAATCGCAATAGACCGATCAAGCTATAAGTGGTCATACATTTCCAAGTATTATTCATTATTAGAATATGAAGACATAATGTGACTTGTGAACAAAAAGATGGAAATGGACATGATAAATGAAGAGTTTCCAAGTCACAAGCTCTAGGTGATGATGCTCAGCAAAAGCACATGTGACAGCCCTCATGAAGCTAAAAGAGAAGAAGTGGCAAAATTCATAATCATGCAAGCTCAAGTTGAGGATTCGTTTTTATTTTTAATCTTGAGTTTTAGGCATGTCGCCCTATCAATAGGGATGCTGCATGGTTTGCATTTAATGTCTCAATGTTCAAAGAAAAACCCAAGTGAGATGAGAGAAAGTCATTGCCTACACTCACACTAACTCTCACTGTGTCAGGTAAAACCGGTGTAACCGGTTTACCAAACCGGAGGGACTGGTTTGAGTTTAAATCTCTAACGGCTAGTTCAAAAAAACTGGAGGGACCGGTTTTGACTGGTTCAGTACAATGGCTAGTTTTTGGGGGGCAAGTATAAATACATTCTTCCCCCCTCCTTTGGATGCTGCTGATTGTGTGCACGAAGAAAATACGTCCAAAGCCTTGTAGAGCTCTCTCCAACACCTCTTTGTGAGGTTTGAGTGATTTGTGAGAAATCCTAAGCATTGGGTTGAGAGGGATTGAGATTGAGAGCACAAAAGAGAAAATCCCACACTTGAGCATTTGAGCATTGTGTTGCAAATCCGTGAAGCATTTGTTACTCTTGGAGGTGATATGTCCTAGTCGGCTAGGCGTCGCCCTAGAGTTCCCAATCTTGTAGTGAGCCTTGGGAAAGTTTGTGAAGGTTGCGCTTCGCCTCCGCAAGGAAAGAAGCAAAGATAGTGAATCGGGAAAAGTGGTTGAAAGAAACCCGGCTTGGAGTGTGTCTTGTGAGCAGCTCAAGCTTCCACAACGGAGACGTAGGGTTCACGGGGTGAATCTGTACTTCGGCAAACAATTCTCCGTGTGCTTCTTTTGGTTTGCTTTCTTAAGTTCTTGTTTCTTTTATTTGTGATTCATAGGTTGCATGAGTAGTGTTTGTCTTCTTTGTGTTCACATATGCTAGATCTTGAATGCTCTCTAGGATTCATTAATCTTGCTAGAACTAAGTGGGACGTTGTTGCTTACTATTTTATTCTCTCTGTCCCGAGAAAACCGGTGGGTTCGGTTTTCCAAACCGGTAGGTCCGGTTTTGGTAGTTGCTATATTGTGTAGATTCTTTGTGAATCTACTTGGGGTGATTTTTATGTTTGCTTTTATAGCTTGCTTATCTATAGAGATTGGTTTCTTTTCTTATTTACTTGTTTATTCTCAAGCTCTCTGACAAAACCAGTGTAACCGGTTTGCTAAACCGGAGCAATCGGTTTGACAGTTTTAATTCCGCTGCGAATTTTTGTTAAATTTTCAGAAACGCCTATTCACCCCCCCCCCCCTCTAGGCGATATCAAGGGACTTTCACATAGGCCAAGTTCTTGTAAAGAATTTTAATTGGCTCCCATTCACCCGCCCCCCCCCCCCCCTCTAGTCGCCTTCTCGGTCCTTCAAAGTGTTGTGAAATAATATTATCTGAAGTTTAAATTAATCAATTTGCCATCGTATATAAAGATAATAAGTACTTTTATCAAATATTTGTGATGAGAAAAAATCATGTGCAAAGTTTATCAAATACGACTTTTACATTGTTGCTGTCAAAATTTATAGTTTTGTTCTAAATACATGATTTTTTAATTAAGTGATTATAAAATAGAGTTCCTGTAATTTAATTCGTTTGCTACATGGTGTAGAGTTGCTCCGTAATTGTGAATGATAGTGAGTATAGGGTCAGGTGGCTGCATGCTTGACCACAGCAGGGGTTTTTCTTGACACATGCTTGAGCTTGTGCTTGAAGGGATGCATCTAATTATGTCAATCTCTTCCACTCTGTCTCTTAACATAAATCCTTGTAGCATAAATCCTTCTGTACTGACATATCACTTAACAACAGTAAAGAAAAGATGTACCATTAGTTTGCCTTTTAATATATATTTCTATTTAATACATGATAGCTTTATAGAACAATGGCAGCGTGCATGTCGCACATGCAGAAAACTAGTTGTATGATAATATTTAAAAGAGTTTGGTACTACTATTCAAACAGAATTTGCTACGAAATGAACGATAGAATATTTCACTAGGGGTGCAATAGAATTTGCTACTGACACTTTAACATACTTTGCTATTGAGGTGGAACAAAATTTGCTATTGAGGTTGAACAAAATTTGCTATTTGCAAACATATAAGCAAAGTTTAGTGTTGTTTACATTCATGAAAAACAAGAATCATGATGAACTTTGCACTTCTAGAAAAGTATAAGTTGCTGCTAATAATTTACTAGAGTTTGGAACTGCAATTCCAACAAAATTTGCTACTAGAGGAACAATAAAATGTTGTACTAGGTTTTGCAATATAATTTGCCACTGAGAGTTTAAAAGAATTGTTATCCAGAGTTGAACAAAATTTGCTATTTCCTTAGTAAAAAAATAGTTGAAACATAGAGGCAAAGTTTATTATTTTATGGAAAAAACATGAGAAAACTTGCACTTTTATAAAGATATAAGTTGCGGCTAATAATTTACTAAAGTTCGATACTGCTATTTAAACAGAATTTACTACTAGGAAAACAATAGAATATTCTACCACGGGTCGGAGAATGTGTTGGATTGGAATGGTCCAAACCATGTGGCAATAAACACTAAATTCTCTAATTTATTTGCATATTAAATTCTCCAACTTCTTTGCACACTAAATTCTATAACAACTTTGCATACTAAATTCTCTCCTGAGCCGCCGATTTCTATCACCAGAGAAGATGTTGATTGGAAGGGCCCAAACCATGTGGCAATAAACACTAAAGTTTTCAACTCTTTTTTTAAATTCTACAACTTTTTAGCACAATAAGTTATATAACTCCTTTGAACAATAAATTCTTCAACTCCTTTACATAATAATTTTTTCTGCTCCTTTGCATACTAAATTTAATAATGTAGTACTAGCAATTTTCATGCATGCACCACTTGCAGATTTTGTGGCACTATCTCATCAGTAGTCGCAAATTTTATTCATGCAACAATAACAAAATCTATACATACAGCACTAGCAACATTATGAGTGCACGTAGTACCAAAACCTTTTATCTGTTGTTAATAATAGCAAACTAGGCAGCAAATCTATTTCATGTTTATATAGCGAAACCCTTTTGTTGCATGTTGTAAATTTGTCAGTGCTTCATGTAACAAATTTGCTACTTCCGAAAAAAAAAGAATATGATAAATAAGATTTGCCACACTTATGACCACATGAGTTGCTACTACAATGGATAAGCCATGTAAGAAAAGAATAGGATAACAAATATTTGTCACATGTTATAGTACAAGAGTTGCCACATATTATTGCACCGAAGTTTCCACAATGATGTCGAAGTGATTTGCTACAATGAACAAAGGATAAGACAGTAAAATTTTTGCCACTTAACATAATACAGGATTTATCATATTGATGAACACATGAGTTGCTACAATGGATAAAACATGTAAGAAAGGAATAAGACAAATAAGGTTTGCCACATATTATACCGCGGGATTTGCTATATAATATAATACAGGGTTTGCCACAATCATGAGGAAGTGATTTGCTACAATGATTTTTGCCTGAACTGTAGTGATAATTTTTGCCAGTGTAAATACATCAGGTATTTTTATTTGTGATATGATAGCAACTCATATCGTTTGCATAGTAGCAACTTCTATTCATGCTATGTGATAATATGTTGACCGGTTCAATATATGAGTTGCTATAATCTATGCGGACCCGAACTCGAATTGCTGCGGCGTGGGCTTTTCGGGGATTCAACAGAAGGGTAGAACGTCGGATCGGCTCCAGACCTTTACACAAACATACTGTATTGCGGCTTCTGATACTGTCAGCTAGGCTCGGGATAAGCGATGGAATGGTGTCCATGGCAAAAGTTAATGAAATCGTGCTGCAATGGAGGCTGGCCCGACAGAAGCGAATGTTAATTAATCAGATCACACGCTGCTGAGGCCTCCATACTCAAGGTCACGCCAAAGGCCCTGCTGTAGCCAACTTTCATCGTCCAGATCGTGCCAGCCTAATCCTCCCGCTGCTAGGTTAACCCACACCTTAATCGACAAACTTTAAGTTTCTACCAGTAATTATGTTATGGATTGATCATCTTGCATCTTGAATCGAACCACCGCATCGCAACCGCCACCAGATGCATAGGAACTCAATGTACTCACATCGCAGCAAGCAACAGTCGAGCACCTAAAGGCCGTGGGCTTGCTGCGTGCGTTGAAGGTTGGATGCAAAGCGGAGAACTGCACGAGCTGCAGGGAAGGCCATCGCCGTTGTTGCTTCTTGAGGTAGGCGATCTGCAGGGGATGTCATCGTTTGTGCGTTGTGCGGGACGATCCAACGGGATGATGGAGGACAGTTGGGACAATGCAAATTTTACAAAATGCAGACTTGAAAATATTTTATTATATTTTTTGTTTTCAAGATTTTTAAAAAAATATATATGTAACCTAATAATAATTTAAAAACTATCATTTAGAGTTTTAAAATTTCCAAGCCCGGGCACATTGCTAGTCTCTACTACATATTAATTTCGGTGTGGTCTTCCACTTTCGTTGGTGTCCACCGTTGTCCACGTTGGTTTGTTTCTTTCACTTTTTTATTTTCGTTGGTGTCCGTTCGTGTCTTCCTCCTCGTGGTTTCCTCCGTGAGTTTTCGTGTCTTCTCCTCGTGGATTCCTCCGTGAGTTTTCATAATCATGATTTCCTCCAAACAAACACCTACGAATGTCCTACGCCTCTACGATTACGGCAACGCAATCTTACCCCCACCGTCCTCCTGGGTCGCTGAGTGATCGTGCTGGGGCAGCGGCGTGCCATGAAGCTTGTCGGCATCGATCAGCGCAGGCCCCGTCGCCCAGTCAGTGCAGGCCACAATCCGTGCTGGACGCCATCGTCATCACCAGGCTGCACTACTGCGGACGGCGAGCCAAGGTCTTGCGACGCTGCGTGGTGGGCATGACACGCGATTAGTAGGAGAGCAACACTGTGCGATCATGACGCGTCGTGGACGGGCGTGGTGTGCGACTTGCAAGAGAGCAGCAACGGTGGACGTGATACACTGATATGGCACTACGGCAGGCAGGTGAGCGCGGGGTTGAGGTGCAGCGTGGACAACTGCATGTCATGGCAACTCAGGCAACGTCGACCAACCGAGGTGGTTCTTCAACCAGGCAATGGTCGAGAGGTATATATGACTAGGTAACGCCATGGTGCACCTTAATTTCGTGGACAAAATATACATACCGAGAGTAGAAGTGCAAAGCTGGCAAAAGAGGTTGGTGCTTGAAAACTGACCATAAGAAGCAAAAATTCAGGAACTGCATTGAGCGTTAAGACTAAAAGTTGTGCTTTGGTGAGCAGTTTACAAACATCGAAGGCTACCACTTAATCTTGGAGTAACCCGACATATGTTGATGAAATTTCGAGGTAACAAGACTACAAGACTCTACTTAAGCTCTTTACTCTATGGAATGACATTTAGATTTTCAATAATGAAGCCAAGAAGGATACTCACAGAATGATTACTGCCTCTTCTGCATAATATTTGTTTTTCGTTCTAAAAAAATATTTGTTTTTTTCCTCCGTTCTCACCAGGTGCTAATACGACATGCTAATGACTGCAGCCGTAAGATTAGGATGACAAGGAGCACATTCTTCATCCGGGGGATATCAAGACACTATTTTATCAGTTATGTTTTATTCTTTTCGTCAGTTTCAGTTTACTGAGCTTTTCTGGCATGGAGATTGTGCCATATTTCCCAAGTTTCTTTTAAAAACCATGTTTTTAATGAACAATTACCATCTACTATATGATGACATGTATTTTTCTTACAAGGTGCAACATGATCTTATGAAAAAGAAAGCAATAGTACGTTTCTTTGTAAGTCTCACATTGTATTTGGAAGTCAAAATAGACGAAGTGTTGTGGTCTCGTTGATTCTCAACAATTCATCCATTTATCTAATACATTTTGATCTTTTTGTTTTCTTGTGCGTTACGGTTGGGCTTGATAGTATAAGTAACCAGCGTGATGTAATTCCTATATACTGTCAGATTTAACATGCTTTTGATTTATCAGTTTCTAACAGTGTGCATCGTGTTGCCCTTTATTTTATTCATTCATTGAGCCTCTATTTTATCCATACATGCTCAATTAGTTTGCCAGGAACAAATAACTTTAAAGTATACTATTATTATTTGTCAGTTTTACTTCTAGCTTATTCCTACCGTCTATTGCCTCCGGTAGCAATGCACAACAACCATCTAGATTAACGTAGTGAAAATTCACCTTTAATAATCTAACTATTATTAGTTTAGAACTTTTCAATAACTATAGTAAAAATATTGACCTTTTAATCGTTTGACTATTATTAGTTGAAAGCACTTGGATGGCCGTAGCAATACACGGGCACTTTGCTAGTAGATATATAAGACATGTATTCTAAGAAAAAGATAAGACAATAAAGATTGTTAACTTGTTTTAGTAGAAAGTTAGACATATTAACTATATCAATTTTATGATTTGTTACGTAGCAAATTAAGTGATGTTGCCTATAGCTAATTCTTTGATTTGTCTACTAACAACTTAGACGTGATTATATCCATGTTCGGTAACAACTAAGCTGTGTATTATAATGAACAAAGTTGCTACTATCACTGAGACACTGACCCAATACAACTAATGTTCTAGGAAATCTCAGTGAAAATAAGAAAATAGGAAAAAACACTGCTGTCATCATTAATTCGATCCAATCAACCCTTGATGGCGTGGTCTCATTTCCCAGAAAATATAAAGAAAAAAAAACATCCTTGGCCTCATGAAGCTTCCTCCGTGGCCACCAAACCTCAGTCACTGGCTCACTGCTCCTTGCGACCTTGCCCATGAAGCTTGCCGGCGTGAAGGCCTCGAAACACCGCCCACAGCCGCGTAGCTTCCTCGATCTCACATCAGCATAGCTCCTCGCTCCCTATGGCCAAGCAGGTCTTCTCCGCATCTACACCTCCTCGAACCCAAAGAGCAGGTTCTGAAAGGAGGAGGAGCAGGTCTTCTTCGCATCTACGCCGGCAAGCTGCTCCTGGGCCGCAGCGGCGAGGTGTCCGCAGGCGCGCGCGGAGGATGCATGCCTTGGCGGCGAGCTGGCCCAAGCCGCGCAAGGGAGGAGAGAGGCAGCGGTGGTGTGCAGCTCCGAATGCGCGCGAGGGAGGAGGGGTGGCCGCGTGGCGGCGAGCCGCTCCCAAGACGCGCGGGGTAGGAGGTGCGGCCGCGCGTCACTCTGGAGGCGCGCGGGGGAGAAGGGGCGGCCTCGAGGCGGCGAGCCGCTGCGGAGGCGCGCGGGGGAGGAGGGGCGTGTTAGTTAAGCCTTGCGTGCATTAGATAGTTTACGTATTTGCATCTCAGTTAGCTTAACAATTAGTATTTTGCCTTGAGTCAATGTTAGTAGCGCTGACGCATGCCCAGTCCATGCGGGGCGAGTATCTCGCGTCGTGCGCACGCCCGAGCTGCTCGTGGCGTGCGTATAGGAGGCCACTCGGGCCATGAGTCCCTGTACATTGAGTCCCTTATATTCAGCAATGCAAAACTGAAAACGCTGCTCAGTTGTTCGCAGCACCAACCCACATCTCTCCACAGTGTTCGCGTCGAGTTCGTGCTTAGGAGAAGTCAGCCGTCGCTCAGCCGTCGACATTCTCCAACAGGGCGGACGCGGCGGTGGGAGACGGGGCTCTATTCCGATCCGTTCTCGGAGTATGGACTATCCATAACAGAACAGGCCCGCGTGCAGGGCAGGCCGGGCCGCGGGCGACGGGGGAAGCGCGACATACTTTCCGAATTGGAAAACCCCGTGTAGAGGCCTATCTGCACGTTAAAGCTCAAAAGGCCTATCTGCGCGTTTAAGCCCACGAGGCAAGAGCTGTTTGTGCCATGGACCAGGCTGGGCTGGCAAACAAGTTACTGCAAGACTGCAACCAGGACGGGGCCCATTTACGTAAACGCTTTCTGGAGACGGTAAATCCATTTGTAGAGGAAGAAACCGGCAAACCGCAGGGCCGCGGCCGCACCGAGTGCGCCCGTGCCTCCTCCTTGTCCGCCTCCCTCGTTCTCTCTGGAATCGAGAGGGATCCTAGACGGCTCCCCGATCGCATTGCTCGATCGCGCGCGTCAGGGGTGAGGATCAGGGTAGGGGAGGATGCAGCGGCAGATGGCGGCGACGGTGGAGGAGCAGATGATGGTGAAGGCCATCAGGGAGGAGTCCGCGTGGGAGGCGCTCCCCAAGCGCATCCAGGCGGCGGTCGTCACCAAGGAGGACTGGCACCTTAGGTACCCTTGCAACGACAACCGATCGATTACTGACAACCAATTAGTGTGAGTGTGTGACCCTGCATGATTCCACGGAACTTTGGCCTCTGCCGGGAAATGCAAGATTTATGTGACAACATTGTTGGACATAAGAATAGGTGTATGTGCCTAGTAGAGGGTAGTGTTGTGGGTGCCTGGGTCGAGACATCGAGTGCAATGCCAAGAGAATAGTACTACATTATGATATGCATGTTTAGAAATAGAAGTAGTGTCCATCGAGAAAAAAGGTGAGTTAGCATGTCTAGAAATGATATATTTTCTTTCGATGAAAACGTCTGGATAAATAAACTCTAGCAATACTCCATAATATGGGGTAATGGAATGAGACTATTGAAGCTCCTGACCTAGGTAGTTAAAGTGTTTGCATCTTTTCAGTGATGTTCGTCTGATGCCTGATTTTCTAATTTTCGCAAACATCATTTGTAGGATCGAGGATTATTGCATAAGGAAACGCTTGCCATGGAACACATGCTTTGCCCGAAGTGTATGCAAAGAAGGGGAGTATTATGAGGATATGATGCGCTATCTTCGCAAAAACCTTGCGGTACGCCTTGCTCATAGTTTTCTTTGTACAAAATTATTTCTCTTTCTTCGTTGAAAATTGTATAGGACTTTGATGATATCGTTTGTATAAGCACCTTTCACATGTAGTTGACAAACATCTTTTATACTTGTGGGCATGTGCTATTATGGTACTAGCTGATGCAAAATGCCACGATTGGAGTGTTATTAATGGATCACCTTTTCTTCATCCTCTTTTTTATTTTAGATAAAAGGCTTCTGGCCCTGCTTTATTACAAAAGCACCATAGAGTAACTGCTGGGGTTACCAGCTTACAAGCATACGACACAAAAGAGATTCTAGTACAATTTGCTGGGGATTCCAGCTTACAAATAGTAGCGACCTCGGCCCATAAATAGAGTGGGACAGCACGTTCTTACAGATCTACTCAGCTAAGAACTAAACGACACTCGCCTAATTTTACAAAACGTAGAACAAACGCAACAGCAAGAGACATCAGTAGGTCATCCGATGCCCATCACTTCTCTGGGATTCGTCATTGCTTGCCTAATTCGTTTCTCAATCAAAGTAGCTACCTCCAGGACCTTCACCTTCATACCTGCATTGTTCACCGAACTCCATTTCTGCAACATATTAGTCATTTCGAAAATTAGTGTTTCTGGGATTGTCATAATAGCATCACTAAAAACATACTCATTTCTACTAAGCCAAATTAGCCAACAGGCTGCCACAACTATTGCAGCCTTAAATTTTCTCTCCTCTTCATTTCCGATTGACATGATGTTTATACATCTGAGACTGTATTCGGTTTCTCCTAACCATGCAAGGGAGTCTCTAAGGTGACACCAAAGATAGTTTTCCGTGGGGCACTCGGACATTATGTGTGAAGGGGTCTCTAGCTGACCGCACAACTTGCAGTGGTCTGACCCTTTCCAATTTTTCTTCTTTAATTGCTCTGCAGCTTGTATTCTATCTTTGTTGAGGAGCCACATTTTTACTTTTAGGAAAATTTTTGCCTCCCAAGTAGCCATCATGCTTCTATGAATCATCCTTGGGTTCAGTAAGTGCTTGTACATCGAACTAGTCATTGAATTTTCCTGATGGTTCCAGCGTCCATCTAATTTTTTCTGGTGCATTTGATAATCTTACTTGGTTTATCAGTCGTTGCATCTCATCTAATTTTCTTCGTCCTCTTTTTGCTGGAGTATTCTTCCAGTTCCTGTTGTTTCTTTCACATTGTGCACCTAAGCTTCAATAGGTTTCGTGACTGATACTTGCACAATGTATTTCAGTTATATCCGTACCACCTTGCAGACCATATAAGTCGAGTCATGAGGATATCACCCTTCAAATATTACTGTGATGTACTTTTTGAAGCTATGAAGAATGGTAACAACTCGCTTTTACACTCACTCTATATGATTACTTCACTTTCTAGTTGACCTGCAGTTATGCACAATCGCCAATACATATGTGCTGGGACACTTAAACATTGTTGGTCAAAACTTAAGGAAGATAACATGTAAATATCATCTCTTAACCATGGAAATTAGGAAGCCCGTAACTTGTATAAGTTAATGCTCCACCGTAAAGTGCAACACACTATTTGCTACTTATGCTCATTTGTTGCACTTTCACTCATGATATCTATTCATGTTTATTACTATAAGAAATAGTTCTATAACAAGACTACATCTGATTGATTATCCTATAGGATAGCATCTCTGATGTGTGGTCATTCTACAACTATCTTGTGATCTTTCTTACCAATGTACATTTTCTGCACTAAGTGAATAATGTCTTTGAGGAAAATGATGTGTTGTTTCTCAAAAAGTAATCTTATTATTGGTTCTAACTTATTGATAAGTTTTAGGAAACAAGATCTTCTAACTTATCAATAATACTGGCAGAGCAACCATACGACAGTATTCCAAACTTCAGTGCTGCTGATGCTCTGAGGATTACTGGTGTGGGAAGAAATGAATTTATTGATATCATGAATAAGTGCAGATCAAAGGTATTATTATTAACTATGACATGGCCGTTCTCTACAATCAGTGGTCCCTGTATTATTTATGTATTAGTTCTTCTGTCTATAAATCCAGGTGCCTATCTTAGTATTATTGCTGTAATGTAGTAATCGATTAAGAGTATTACATAAACTGGTTCCATATAATTGAAATATACTCCTAACATTTTTCTCCTATTATATAATCATTTTTTTTCACTTGTGTGCATTTAAGACGATAATGTGGAAGCTGAACAAATCAATTGCAAAAGAGTTGCTTCCTGCACAACCTGCAGACTTGGCGATAGAACCATGGTGGGGAGTGCGGTTTGTCAACTTTACACTGGATGAGTTTAAGGTTAGGTCCCTTTTTAAAAGGACATTGTAGTTTAACAGAAGAATAAATCTTCTCGTTTTAGTCGTGATTGATTTTACTAGAACTTAATTTTCAATGAGATAAAATAATACAGTAGTACCTTGTATTTGTGGGAATTGGTGCTGGTGCTTCACTGTAGAAGCTTTCAGAAGAAGCGACATCAGCAATAGACAAAATATGTAAGGAGGAAGTCAATTCATATGTTCTATTTGATCCAGAGGTTATAAGTGGTCTTTACAGGAGAGGACTGGTATACTTCGATGTCCCTGTTTATCCCGAGGATCGCTTCAGAGGTACGCAATGGCAGCAAGTTGTCATTGTTTATTCTAAGGATGTCGGTAGTTTAGGCCCATATTTACTCTAAGTCAGCCTGTAATTCATTGGTACAGCCTCCTCATTCAACCTTTTTATGTGCTGATAAGGAACAAAAGTTATTTCGGCCTAAAACACATGAGGTTCCTGATTTATTCTTATAAACCATGTACTTGGTAATGCTTCAGTTTTGAACTTGTATCATTGGTTCAGTTTCCAGGCTTGAAGGCTTTGTTTCAAACAAGGACCAGTCATACGAAGACCCAATTGAAGAGTAAGTAGTTTCTTTCAGTAGTCTTCTGCGACACTGTAATGAGCTATATCCTCTATTAATCTGTAGTGTGTTGTGCTTTGTCTGTAGATGTTAAAATCAATCTACATTTTTTATACTGCAGGCTACTATATGCTGTATTCGTTGTATCAAGTGAAAATGCCACAGTTGCTGAATTGGCTGCAACTTTACAGGCTGACCTTTATCAGCTTCAGGCAGCTGCATCATTTGCATGTCGACTGGGTTGGGCCGTTAAACTTTTGGATGCGGACTCTGTTCTTAGATATTCAAGCAGTTCTGCACTGCCCAGTAACCTTCTTAGCGACTATGATGATGGTTTGCGTACGAGTATCACCTCAGAAAAGTCCGGTCAGGAGTTGCTTATCAATGATTCTGATGGACACAGAAAAATCTCTGGGGCTGCTTACGTGGGCTTCATTGTGGATGCTAACGTAACTTCATACTTGATGATGGGATCATTGTCTCCAGGTTAGATTCCCAAGTTATTTCCTACATAATTTATTTTCTAACTGGTAATCTTTCAACATCACTGTCTGAACGTGCTATACCGAAGATTCTGGCTGAAGTTGTACAGTTGGCTCAAGTGCTTCATGGTTGTATAACTTTGATGACACTTCTCTGCTAAGTGGCATAATGGACTAATTCTTCCTCCCTAACCTATTACAGGTTTAAAGTCTCATGCTGTAACGCTATATGAGGCCGGGAAACTTGGTGATTCTTGCATTGGTGATCTA
Source organism: Eleusine indica (assembly GCA_030378355.1). Classification (NCBI taxonomy): domain Eukaryota; kingdom Viridiplantae; phylum Streptophyta; class Magnoliopsida; order Poales; family Poaceae; genus Eleusine; species Eleusine indica. The sequence continues at coordinate 58,995,780 of CM059494.1, forward strand.
TGCAAGGATCTAGCAAGTTTAGAAGGAAAAAAGTTTGAGGGTGTGCTGCAGGAATTTGCAAATCATGCTTTTAGCCTTCGGTGCTTTCTTGAGTGTCTTCTGTCCGGTGGAACTTCATATAATGAAGCCAGTGATAAGTTAAGCGAAGCAAATAGTCAGGAGTGCTCCTTTCATGAAGCTTCAGATATCCCTTCGGCTGATGAGAGCATTAGAAATGGTGTTGATAATGTTGACGAGAGCAATGAAAGCTCACTTCGAATTACAGAATCTTGTGATGTCGGTAACCAGGATGGATTATCTCAACAGGGACACCTAATGGGTGATTCAGATGCTGCAGAAGGTACATCATCACCTTCGACTATTTTGTCTGAAAAAAAGAAAAGCATACTCGAAGATGATTTTGACAACATCCAGAGTACAGAGATGGGTGGTTCAACCGGTAACAGCCTGTCATCGGAAACTAAAAGAAAGTACCGAGTAAATATTCTTCGTTGTGAGAGCTTAGCTTCGTTGGGTCCATCAACACTTGAAAGATTACTTCTCAGGGACTATGACATTATGGTGTCAATGATTCCTTTTCCATCTTCGTCAGTTATACCTAGCAGTGCTGGCCTTGTACATTTTGGTCCGCCTTCTTACTCTTCCATGACACCTTGGATGAAGCTGGCACTGTATACATCTGGGTGTTGTGGCCCAATATCTGCAGTTTTTATGAAAGGGCAGCGATTGAGATTGCTTCCTGAACCTTTAACCAACTGTGAAAAGGCACTCATATGGTCTTGGGATCAGTCTGTGGTCGGTGGATCAGGAAGCCAGTTTGAAGGTAACTTGGTGAAAGGAAGTCTTCTATTGGATTACTTGAACTCAGTGACAAAATATTCTGCCGTTGTAGTACAGCCACTGAGCATAAAAGATCTGGACGAAACAGGAAATATTATCAGCATGGATATCCCATTGCCTCTGAAAAATGTGGATGGTTCAATTGCGTCCACGGTAGCTGGCACTAATTTGCCTGAGAAGCAAGTCTCAAATTTGATTTTATTATTGGAGGGCCTGTCCAGTAATGTTGAGTTGAGCACAGTAGGTTATCTTCGTTTAATAAGGCTTTACAGGGTAAGTGAATCCAGTGAGCAACCTGAGAATGAATGTTATGCATGGATACCTTTGAGCTTGGAATTTGGAATTCCTTTGTTCAATCCGAATCTATGTGAAAGAATATGTGAACGGGTAGTCCAATCACATATACTTCAGAAAGATGACATCACTGAGCATTATGAGACAATGCAGAATGTGAAAAAACAGCTGAGAGAACTCTGCACCGAGTATCAAGCAACTGGCCCAACAGCAAGGTTGTTTAATCAGCGGGGAGTCTCGAAGAACAACTCTCCACGCAAACTAGTAAACATTGCAAGCGGAAGATGGAGCCCGTTTCATGATCCGTCAACGCCTGCCAATGGAGGTCCTGCAAGACGACAGAAATGCTTCACTGAAGTTCTGAGCTTTGACGGGAACATCCTCAGGTACACTTCTCAAGGGCTTGGAGAACATAGTGGCGCTTCTGGTGTATAGTATAGTTAGTGTTATGATTGCTGTAATCCCTAATTGTATAGCTGACTTGTTCTAATCTTGTTATGGATCTCGGTAGGTCATACGCCCTTACTCCTGTGTATGAGGCCGCTACGAGATCTGTCACTGAAGAGCAGCCATCCACATCACCCGTAGCGAAACCAGATCAAGAAGATGCAAACACCAAGGATGTTGCCTTGCCAGGAGTCAATATGATATTTGATGGAGCAGAGTTGCACCCTTTCGACATTGTTGCTTGTCTCCAAGCTCGTCAACCTCTCTCGTTGATATCTGAGGCGTCGGCTGGATCATTGGCCATGAAATGATGGCTCTATGCATTGGCTAACGTTACATTTTCCTTTTTGGGTGGGTGTGCAGTATGAGCAGAATTATGATCTTGAGACGAGGAACTCTTGAAAAGCACGATGTTTAGAGCTTGGTGGGAATATTTCCCTAACCTGGGGCTAGGCCGGCCGTTAGGTTATAATGACTCCGGTGATTGAGATAAATCACAAGTGAAATACTAACATGATTTTTTTAGATGGAAAGAATCCATTAACCATGAGATGCTGCTGAGTCAGCAGCTACTAGTGCCTGGATACAACCAGGAAAGTTGTCTACAACCGGATCAGCATTCAACCTACTTTCAGAACCAATTTTAGCTGAGGAATCAGCTACCATATTACAATCTCAGGGAATAGGACAGATGCCAGCTGAAACAAACCCATCGTAAAAATAACTTCCGAGTTTCATAGCTAGCCCATCTGTTGGGGTCTAATCATGCTGAGATGATAGAATCGCCCACTTGACCATTTGCAGAGCCACTTTACCACGAAGACAATTTCATTTTAAGATCTTCTACGCATAATAGTATAACACATGACAGAAATAACATAGCTTACAACAAGAACATAGATAGAGTATAAACTTTTACATAAATTTAAATTTAAGTTACAAACCAGAGTTTTAAAAATGAAGCGGAATAGTTCAACAAAAACAAACTGACTCAACGAAAAGCTTAAGATACAACCGCTCTCTCATAGCGATACACATAAGCAATTCCAACCTTGATCGGTGTCATGCCCATGACACCGTACTGGCAAGCAACATGGAGCTCCTCTTATGAACTGCAGGGTTCCCACTCGACAATACAAAAGTCGAGAAATTGACCACCCTGATCATCTGAAAACCACAAAGAGCTACGTCATGAGCAACTAATACTCAATAAGACTTACCCATCAAAATGGTCGACTACTGTCGACTCCTAAACATACACATGGTAAGGGTATATTACCAAAAAGCCAGCCTAAGAGTAGATTCTTATTTTTCAAGTTTTAGCATCAAGTTAATTTATCATATAGAAATAATAAATTTAGTTTACAATATATCTACAACAAACATGGTTGTAATACAAATAATTAAGTACCCCACAATAGCATTAAATCCCATCATCATGTTTTTCTTGTTACTACGTTCTCGCAGAGTGATCAAGCGATACTCATTACTGTAAGGGGCAACGACTCGAATCGATTTATATTATACAGGAGAAACCTGTTTACATGACCCATACGCGCTTCATGAAAGCCGCATGGAGCAACTTTTTTGCTTTGGTATCAAGATCTTTCGGGTCCAGACTCCCTTGAGAAGGGTCCTCCAACACGATGCATCCCGACTGTCATCCGTGAGTAGATTGTTCCCTCCTCTCAGCCCTAGTTTAACCAAACAAGAGAGAAGACTATCTTTCAACCAGACAGTAGTCATAGGTACATCAGTTTATTGGGTCTATAACTCCAACATGCAAATATTACGTTCAAACTTGATCTCATGGACTGGACATGACGCGGGCCTAAAGTGATTCAGACGGGGCTACCTTCTTAAAGACAATATGTCTTTCCCTTTCCACCTAGTTGCTTGTCTGGTCTCCAATTGTTATCCTATCCACAATTCCACCATAATCATTCCCCAGTGAGGTATCGACTCAACTCCGAGTGATCTCCATATCACTCGATGACTCATCGCCCTAATTAAACACAACCACTCACGATCTGAGGCTATTCATAGGTGAAGGAAACCTACTGCAATACTAGGATTTCATACAACGTCTATAAATTTAATGCACAGACAAGTCTATAATATACTATCTAATGATAAAATAAAAAGGCAGTAAAAATTTGGTGAGATCCACCGGGGCTTGCCTTGAGCCTGCTCTCTACTAGAGTTGCTTCCTTCACTTTCTGGCTCTTGTACGGCCTCGATCTTCACGTGGTTCACCTCGTGATCTATATGATGCAAATGATGATGACATGAATAAAAGATGATTCAAAGATCTTTCTTAACAAAAAATTTTAGTGTGTTGTTATGATGTATAAGAGAGCATGTTCAACTTGTAAATTGGTGATAGTTTATTTTGGCTATTTACTTCATTAACTTCATGTTGTCAACGATTGTGCATTCAAATAAAGTACGCATGTGTGGAGTCGAGCAATGCAAGTGTATATGAAACATACGCAGTAGATAGGTACCTAACCACTATTTCAAAGTGCTTAAGAGGCTGCTAGACATGAAGTGATTGCATACGAATAGAGCCAAATGATTGACTATATATCTAGATGTATAATTAAGCTCATAGATAAAATAATTAATTTAGCATGGTTTAGGATGACATATGTCTAAGAGAAATTTACTATAAATAGAACATGTCGGGGTGATTGGACCAAGTTCCATTGACATGCATGGAGCCATTTATACTTAATAAATTAGTACTTCACCAAAGGAACCTAAGGAATTTAGTTTGCCAAAAATACAAAATTTTTATTTAGTTATGACATTCACCAGATGCAATGCCATAAGCAAACAAATGTGAAACATGAACTCCTGCAGTATCTATGAGCAGGAAATTTGACAGACCAAATATATGCACTAACTAAGGAGTTTAAGCACTGGTTTCATTGAAAGAAGATGCACCAATTAATTGCTATAACCATGAACAAACCTAAGCATGCTTGGGATCAATAAGTCATTACATGCAAATTCTTAGTAGTAGAATTTTAATTCGTCGTATGGGAATATAGTACATGGCATAGCATGGATTATAGGGTAAGAATGAGTACAATAGCATGCATAGTTATTTCTCTAGCATTTAATTGTTTCTAAATAGAATTAAATAGATAACTCTAGATTCTATAACATGACATGAGTATTTTAATTCATATATGTGTCCCATGAGACACCAGGAACCTTCATGCATGACCTTGATATTTATAAAGTCATATCTCATCATGTATGAAGCAAACATGCAAATCGAAGAAATAAATCACTATAAAAATCTATAACATTTTATGCCATGCCAACAACTCCATTAGATAGATCTCATTTTCTTGAATACAAGGAATTTTGTTTCCTAGTTTTCTACCGAGTGCTTATTTAGTAATTGATTTAACAAATTTTGCTCATTTTCTGAATTTAATTTCAAAAGAATAAGAAAAATCAACCAGTTCTTTTCATGTCAGCCGAAAGATCCCGGCCCATAAGGCCGAGCGCAGCGGGGAAGCAAGCTTGGGCCAGATTTGGCCCGGACGGGTGGACCAGGCCTGAGGCCAAAACCGGCCTAGCCGAGCTGGCAGAGAGTAGTAGCGGTACGCGAAGAAGGATGGAGGGCTCGTTGGAGAGAGAGATTGTACAAGAGGTCACCACAGCGAATAAAATCAAAGAAGAGGCGACATTGTTGGCTTACGAGAGGATGACTCGATTCACGGCGTCGATGGAGATTGGTTGGAAAAGTTTTGCAAGACGGGAGAGGATCATGGCGACACCGTGAGGATGCACGGCCTGAGCAGGGGGTGGGACACTCGATCCGATCTGGAGATCTCCTGACCGATCGACCACGACCACACGATGTACGGCAACTCGGGCAAGACGGGCGGCAATAGTGTGCTAACTCAGAGTTAGGAGTGAAAACGGAAAACAGTGGAAAAAACACCTCTCCCGTTTTCACTATGGGATCCCGCAAATACGGTCGGGAGAAGGAATTGATTTCGATCTCATTTCGACGGTCGGTCCCGCATCTTGTCCCGTTCCCGTTTTACCGAGAATACAAAAACAGTCGGTTGAAAACCGAAAACGGCACCGGGATATTCCCTGCGGAGCCCACCCGCCAAGCAGCCTTGAAAACGGGATTTACCCAAAAAAAAAAAGAGAGAATTATACTACTAATGCTATTTTGGAAGAACCCACTCTTGTCATGGTAAAATAGCGAAGTCCATTGTGAACAAAGCTAAAATAGCAAAAATCTCCAACAAAACAGATCGGCGCAGTCAGCACTGGACGTCCATGGCCATTAAGCCCATACCGACCAACCCCCCCTCCGCCGCCGCCGCCGCCGTCCACCATGGAGACCATCAAGTCGCCACCGCTCTACTCGCCGCCGCAGGAGCCCTCCGCGGCGACGGTGATGCTGTGCCCGTGCCTGGTGCTCTTCCTCCTGGTTCTAATCGCCACCTCCATCGCCCTCACAATCCACTTCCGCCTCTACTGTCACACCCCCCTTGCTCACCTCGTTGCCCCCAGCCGCTGCCCGCACCGCATCTGACCGCATGCTCCGGTAGCCTCCGCTGCTGCGGCGCTGGTGGGGGTCGGCTTCTCGGTAGCGCACTCTCTCTGCTGTCGGCGAGATCCCGCTCCCTCCCGGGCACACCTCCCCCCGTGCCGCTTGCATGGGATGCCGCGGACCCGTTCCTGCGGCTATCGGCGAGGAGGTTCCTATCCGCATCTGCAGTTTCCGACGAGGAGGAGGAGGGCAGTTCGTCGGAGCAGGAGGCGGGGGCGTCGTCGAGTGACCCAGAGCACGTGGGCCGTGTGTGCGCGGCCATCGCTGACGTTGTCGCTGACGCGAACCTGGAAGTGGCACTGTCCGCGCTCTCGTTGCCGCTCTCCGAGGCGCTCGTGCTCGCTGTGCTGCACCGCTTTAAGCACGCGCACAAGCCGTCCCACCGCTTCTTCCGGTGGGCTGCTGCATCTGGCGGGTTCACACACACCACCGTCACCTACTGCAAGATGATCCACATCCTCGGCAAGGCGAGGCAGTTCGAGTCAATGGTCGCACTGGTCCAAGAAATGGGGAAGGCGGGGGCCCTTTCCATGGATGCCTTCAAGATCGCCATTCAGTCCTACGCCCGGGCTGGTGAGATAAAGAATGCAGTGGGGGTGTTTGAGATGATGAGGAAGCACTGTTTTGATGATGGGGTGGAATCCTTCAATTACTTGCTGGTCGCTTTGGCCCAGGAGGGACTGGGGAGGGAGGCGAGGCAGGTGTTTGACAAAATGCACCACCGATACAATCTGAACCTACGCTCTTATACAGCGCTGTTGCTGGCATGGTGCAATGCAAAGAATCTGGTCGAGGCCGGGCGAGTGTGGAATGAGATGCTGGAGAAAGGGATGAAGCCGGATGTTGTCGCGCACAACACTATGATTGAGGGGCTGCTGTGTGGGCAGAGGCGGCCTGAGGCAGTGAAGATGTTTGAGCTGATGAAGGCGAAGGGGCCTCAGCCGAATGTGTGGACTTATACAATGTTGATTCGGGACCATTGCAAGCGGGGGAAGATGGACATGGCTATGCGGTGTGTTGAGGATATGGATGAAGCTGGGTTGCAGCCGGACGTTGCTACATACACATGCTTGCTTGTGGGATTTGGGAATGCAAAGAGGATGGACAGAGTGACTGCTGTATTAGAGGAGATGACGCAAAAGGGTTGCCCACCAGATTGTCGGACCTACAATGCACTGATTAAGCTGCTAACAAATAGGAAAATGTCAGATGATGCTGCAAGGATTTACAAGAAGATGATCAAGAAGGGGCTTGAGCCCACAGTCCATACTTACAACATGATGATGAAGTCATATTTCCTTGCTGGGAGGAACTATGCAATGGGTTGTGCGGTGTGGGAGGAGATGCATCGGAAGGGGATTTGTCCTGATGTGAACTCTTACACAGTGTTCATTAATGGACATATACGACATGGCATGCCAGAGGAGGCATGTAAATACATCGAGGAGATGATCAACAAGGGGATGAAAGCTCCACAGATAGACTACAATAAGTTTGCAGCAGATTTCTCCAAGGCTGGGAAACCTGATATATTGTATGACTTGGCTCAGAAGGTGGAATTTGCAGGGAAATTGGATGTATCTAATGTGTTTCATCAGTGGGCAGAGAGAATGCAAAGTCGGGTGAAGAGAACTGTCCCAAATCAGACTGGCGGCAGAATCTTCTAAGAAACTATGTTGCTAGCAGAAATTATATGACATACTTGTTATCGTGCTTCAAATTTTATTAATTAAGAGAGAGCTATTCTTTTATTCTGCTGTTGTATAGTAATGTACCGTTGAATACTATCTGCCTTTACAGTAGTTGAACCAAAAGTATTTAGTTATTTATGTTGTTACTTTAACTCACATCATGCTCAACTGGAACATACGGTAATAAAGCATCATCAAATGTACCACTTCAACCAATTTTAAATGCTTATGTCTATATAATTTTCTTTGTAGGATCAGGTATGTGTAGCTAGGGCTACTACCTTGGTTCAAGCAAAAACTGTGGACTTATATTTGCTTTGATGTTAAAAGTAAAGCATCTGAATTCTGACAGTCACTAGACTCTGATGAATATATTTATTTGCAGATTCATCTTACAAAAAAAATTATCTTGCTGAAGAACAACCAGTTTCCTTTTTTTTTAATATGTATATTCACGATGAATTCTACAGAAAAGTACATAGTATGATTTTTTTTTTTGAACTTCATAGTATGATTCTTATTAGCTATGGCCCTTGTGTTTTTGTAGTGGTAACACCATAGACAGTTGCATTGTGGCCTTCATTGCCTCTTTTTACAACAGACAAGTGTGGCAAAGTAGTACTTGAACTCAAATGGCATGGTTATCTGACTTCTCTTGTCTATGCATCTTCTAGCGGATGATTACCTATGCGAACTTCTATTGCAATGAGGCCCATATACAAGCTAATACTTTTTAGTATTAAGTTCTATCATAATATAGTAATTTCAGATCCATTGATGAAAACGGGATCAATTTTCGTTTAGTACACCATGAGTTATGGACTCGCTATTTAACAACAAGTCAATAACAAAGCCTTTAATCCTAGGCAAGTTGTGGTAGCCTGGTAGGCTTTATCCTTTTCTCTCGAATGGGAAAAACACTGTTGATATGTTCTTGTTTCTGCGGAGTACTGCACCACGACAGACCTATGATCTCCTGTGATAGGAAGAAGCTGTCAAAGATTATAATCGTATCATGGATTCAGAGGCAGGTTAATTGTCCTTGTGCCTATCTTAACTATTGGGAAATTGTAAGATATGGATCTCTCTAGTCTGCTTACTGCACTCAGTCTTTCAAAAGCATTTCTTAGGTATCAATCAATATGGATTACAGATTTTGTTCCATCCTTTCAGGACAACCTTAATATTACTGTGACCTAGCAACATGTAGGGCTTACTATTATACGTTTTAGCATTCTTTAAGACACTAAAAGCTCACTGCTCATTAGAATCGAAATGCTTCTTTATTGCTCCTTACTTTGAGATATAGGCGATTAGCACATCATGTTAAGAAAGTAGTTAATTGTGTGATGCAAAAAACTATGACAGGAATAACATTTAGATTTGTTCTTTTGTTTGAGTTACTAGTTATCTTTCTCTGATTAACAAGTTACCTGTGTTGTTACTTATTTTCTTGTTTCTCTTTTGTCAGTACAAAGAAAATGCCTTTGTCATTGTCAAATACTCAAATGTGAAAAGTTCAACTATGATTTTGACCATCTTCTTCTACAAAAGGGTCGGCTATCTACAGGTTGGAAAGTTCATGTTGTGCTCTATTTTATGGGGACACTTTCCTCCTTATGAAATGTTATATAGCTGCATTCTGCTCACCTTTAGATTATACATTGTGTTGATGTGATTCTTGAAGATCTAGTTTGTTCAGACCTTTGAGCATTAGCTCTGGATTATGTTATTTTCCACAGGCCTGTACACATCTTAATTCTTCAACATCTCCAATTTTTCATGATGCCATACTTATTTGTTGAGACCTTGCAACTGAATTTACACAAGAATACATGATAATAGACCTTAATAAATGTACCACATCACATGTGAGAGCTTTTTGGTCGACATGTGATGAGTGTTTCCAACTCAGCACTTGGTTGGTATGAAGCTGTCTGATCTATGTTGTTTAGCCTGTTAGCTCTCTTGACTAGCCTTAGCACAGCTACAGTACTACGCCAAACAAACAAGCCATTTTCACTCTCTTGTACTCTTATGTTTGCTGAGCTGAATTTATTCCGGTTTCTGCTACTAGTTAATTGATAGATGTGACATGCTTACATTTCAACTGTCATGCTGCAAATCATACATGATTATCTGTTCATAATTCTTGGCTATAGCAGGAAGAAGTAAAATAATCAAAATTATGTGTCTCTTGGCATAATTTGTACACATAAAATGCAGTGGCTGTATTATTTACTAAATAGCATTTTCTTTGGCTTTGAACTGCACTTATAATACATTGGCTTCTTAACTTTTATATGTTCAGCTTTTGTAGGTCTTCCGTACAGGGTATGTTGGTCTACTTTTCTTACAAACATAAATATGTCATGTGAAATAATAACCTGGATTCACATGCAGCGTCAATAGAAGAAGTCATCCTGGCATCACCTTGACTCGTTATTGTTTTCTTTCAAGGAGAGTTTGTGTTTCTTCAAAAGAATCAAGGATGCAGTATCTCCAAATTGCGGCTCGTGAGGCGTCCCTCTCGCTGTAGGGCAGAGCCCCCTCGCCTCGCTCTTGTGACATGCTATGTTTTCCTTCTTTCATTCTCAAGTCAAGGATGAATCCCATGTGTCAGTTTGTATATCACGGTCTCACGCACTAATCCCTACAGGTGCCCATAGTAGGCTGGCCGCCTTACCTAAACCCGAACCACATATTTTTTTTTGGTGGGAGGGTACTCTGGGTAGTGGGTACCTCGTAGGACCTCCAACCGCCTACTCTGGTCTTGTATGGATGTGCAGGAAGGGGTGCTCCTAGGTGTGTGTAGGGGGTGTGTTTGTTCGCGAGTATTTATGTCAGAAGTTCATTTTCAGCTTAGTAACATACTGTCTTATATATTTGCAAATGTCATCTTTGTTACTATCATGCTTGGAGCCTTGGATTCTTCAATTGCTCCTGCAAAAAGGGTTGTAGAATAAGTGAGCGAGTAACATGCTTTCCTTGTATTTTGTTTTTTAGGAGGTTACGTAAGATTTTGATACTTCAACCTTCCTTCTAAATTGTGCACTTACTGAATTGAAATCCATTAGTTGTAAGAACTTAGGAAGCACGCAGATAGTCTTTTTCCTCCTCCGAATTTTGGTTTTTATTCATTCAAGGCCTCCATGGCCCTAGGAAATGTTTCCACAGTAAGTGAAAATTTACAAATGATGTTTCAGCTAAACACTTCCCAGCCACACATAATATACATTTGTGCAATCTTCTATACAAGGATGATTTGGCTCAACCAACATTAATTACTAGATGCGGCTGCTGGCTATACGTGTTATTCACGGTTGATGCAATTCTTCTTTGCTCCTACAGAAATAGAGGCAGATATAGAGAAAAGATCAGTATGTTTTCAGTCTAGGCCCCACGAAACATGTGGGCATCATTGTTTACTGAAGAATCAGATAACATTGGCAGGGACTAACGTCCAGCATCTGTAACCGATACTGCATTGCCCCTTCTGGATCATGCGAATAAGAGTGGCAGCAAGATTCCAGCCGCCCGAAGTAAGTATACCTGCCAAAAAAAAAAAAAACGCAGCTGTTACTTCCATCTAATCAGTTAGTCAGCTACTTTGATTTCTTTCTTTGACTAGAAACCAGGCACTCACAGTGAGACTGACTCCAACAAGACATTACAAAAAAAGTGGATAGGCAATTGTTGTTGTCTCCAACAGACATTACAATTTTGTGAGGTAAATCCTGCTCACCCCGCCGTCGGAGTCTACCACCGCCGCCTGCTCGCCCCGTCCCGCCGTCGGAGCGACTGGTCCTGATAACCAGTTGTTGTAACTGGCTCACTCCTGTCGTTATAACTGGCCCACTCTGTCGTTGTAACTGGCCACATCTCAGCGAGGACGGCGAAACGACGGCGGAGGTCTGCACGCGCGCCGGCATCCCTGCTCGCCACGACGTGCGCCAGCATCCCAGCTCGTCCGTACGCCCGTCGGAGCCGCTCACTCCCGCCATCCTGCTCGTCCTGCTGCCAATTGCTCGCCCTGCCGGTCGTCCCGTGCTGCTTGCCCACCTCCGTGTCCGCGCTCGCCCGCCCCTGCGCGCTCTCCGCGCTAGCTGTCCGTGCTCGCCAAATGCAATCGAGGAGAGAGAAAATCCATATTTAGATCGCTTCTCTCCTCATACTGCAAAATACGCCAAAAATGGATTTGCATCGCGTTGTTGAAGTCAGTCTGACAAGACTAATGTAGAGTGATCTGCTGCTTCAACGGTCACCACTGCAACCAGATGCCACACCAAGAGCATAATGGCGAACTGCACAGCATGGTACAAACCAAAATCCATGATACACCATGCACAACAATTGGAAAGAACGTTTCTTTTAGTTCTCTACAGGCAGTACATACTGTTATCGTCAATGACTGGCACCACTTGGCTCTTCGATTCACATCGTAGGAGCACTCGTAATCTGCACTGTCCAACAGGCTCTCAGAAGATCCTACATGTTGCATGTTTGGTGTTCATGCTGCATCTTAGGGAATACATCCTCACTGCAAGAGAAGCACTGCATGATCAGTTGATAAAAAGGCCCCCTTCACTTACAAGGTCTAAGGGTTACTAGTTTGTAGATGGATGGAGACTTTCGGTTACACGTCTGCCAATTTAGATGGATGGAGACTTAACAGAGGTGTTAGGGGTTGTGTAAAGACAGTTTTGCCCTTGTGTACAATAATGAGTTAAAAAAGCAGAAAAGTGAAAAATAGTTTAAAAAAGCATTAAAATCAGAAAAATGGAAATAATTTTAAAAAAGGTAAAAAATCAGAAAAAGTGCAAATAATTTTAAAAATGATTAAAAATCCGAGAAAATTGAGAAAAATGTGGGGAAAATTAGGAAAATATGGGGGAAAATTAGAAAAGGTGGAAAAAATAAGGAAAAAATCAGAAATAAATTTTTAAAAAAAAGGAAAAGTAGGTGCATGACCATTGCATACCAACAAATAACTACATATCACATGGAAAAACCAAGAGCAAGACCATTGCATAGCAACAAGTTCATATCACCAACATTTAAGCAAATAAGTTCACTGGTTTTCATCACACTAAGTCCACACATAAAAAGGAGTAATTCACTAGTTTTCGTCACACCAAATCATACATGTCTTAAATTACATCAAAAGTAGTGGTTACTCCACATAATTTATTCAAGCTGGAGTTTCTTCTCGCTTCTGGTATTAGAAGATGGGCTGAATGGGTTGGCCACTTCAACTGGAGCCCTCCTTGGTGTACACTTCTTCCTGACGGCTTGCTTCTTCCTTAGTGTCTGCGCTGTCTCTGGAGAGACTTCATAGGATGCAATGTCTTCATGAACAGTTGGAGGGTGCTCAATTTGGAGAGCAAAGGGGTCATTGGATCCTGTTCCAGACCTTGTGCGAAAGCAAGAAAAAGAGATCAATGAGGTTGTAAATGACAAGATAAGGAAAAGTGAAAGATCATACTTGCTAGTCACCGGATTGCCAACACTTGTTGTTGGTGGTGGCCCCTTCTTTTTGGCGAATTTTTTCACTCTCTTTGGCTTTTTTGTAGCACTGGACACCGCCTCATTGTGTGGAAATACCATGCCTGATGCAGGAGTGGCCACAACAATGCTAGTTACTATGTTAGTCGAAGATGCTTTCTTCAGCTTTTTCTTTGGTGGACCCATGAAATAAAGTATGAGAAATTATTATTTTGCATAGGTAAACATGAAGTGTTGTCATTGTGTAGCTATGTCTAGAAAGTCTACCTCTCAGCCTCATATGTAGCTATGTCATCTGGATTGCCATTCTTACATGTGTACCAATGGTGCCCTAACAGGTGGCATATTGGGCAACCATGTTGCCTATCAGTACCTCCCTCAGTGCCTGATTTCTTCCTACTACTACCTCCCTCCAAAGCTGATTTCATCATGTTCTTTCTTCTTCCTCCTATAGCCCCCATTCTTGCCACTACAATACACACTATATCGAGTTTTATCACTCTTTTCAATGTTATATTGGAACTCATATTTGGTAGCATGTGTAGCTAAAGCCAACTTAAAAGCATTCATGTCTGAATACATAGTGCCTACTGCCATAGGAGGATCATTCTTGTCATAGTTTGCATCAGTTTTCTGTGCAAGCTCTCTATCCGTAACAATGTCATCTTCCTCTATTTGATCATCAGAGAATGATTCTTCTTTCTCTACTTCATCTTCCTCTACTTCATCATCTAACAATGTGTCTGGTTCAGATTGACTAGTGAGAATGGGAGGTGCTCCATGTTCAGGACCAATATCAATATACAAGAATTCATCATCAATACCCACATGTTCATTGGATGGGTTTGGGTTAGCAAGGGATTCACTATCTGCAGATTTAGCGTGAGTTTAAAGACTAGATTCTCCTATGCTTAGTTCAATTGATTGGCCAGTATCAATTTCCCACTATGAAATGTCAGGAGGCTCACTACCCAAGCCAACATCCATCCTACAGATGAAAAATAGAGCATGCTCACATATGCATACATCACATATATGTGAGCAATGAAGGCTAGGGAAGAAGAGAGCTTTTTACCTCACTGCTTCCACGGGCGGCGACCTGTAGGCGGGGTGTTGACGTCACTAAATGCCTATTTTGGACCATCAATTACCTGCATAAAAGCAATAAAATGAAGAACCAACTTAGTGGTAGAATTTTATTACTAACAATTTCCACAAGTATTGGTAAATATTTGCTGCAAGTGATTATTCCATGAAATTAATGGAAAATCCACATCATCAAGGGAGAAAGCACAACTGCGGCCAATCACATCCGAGTACAAGGATCAAATGGCCCACCTACAGTCAGAACCCTACATAACCAACCGCCTCACAGGGGCCAGGGACAAGGGGGGCCACCAATCAGTGACCCAGAGCAAGGTATGGGGCCCATCCAGCTTTGGCGGTTCCCCATCACTTTTCCTACGTCGGTTATCCCCATTAGGATGGGATTTACCGAACTCAGAACCGCCTTAGGAGTGCTATAAAAGGAGGGGAGTGCCTCCACTCTCCACACACCTCAAGATTAATTTAGTGATTCATTTCATAAAGGCTTTAGCACTGCTAAAGTGCTTACAAAATAGGGAGAGAGTGAGGAGAAGTGCGGAGGAGGAGTGGGCCTGTCCATCTCTTTTCCATGCTTGTACCTCGATGGATGATTGCCATATTTAGTAAGTCTTCGTGATTCCTTTCTTGGTATTTAAGTTTTATACTTAATTGCTTTGCTCGCTCAATGCTCTATTTAGTTAGAGACCTTAGTCTCATACCATCGTAGCTAGAGATTAAGGGAGTAATTGAAAGCATAGACGTGGTGCCAAGGCCGCAGGTTACCTTTGTTTATCGTGTAGTCCATGGATTACTTGAGGTAGGCAGTAGGTGGTGATAACCCTATCTGTCCTTTGAAATCCTCCATGTTCGGCTACGTAGCAGGCTCTTGGCTGGAATTGCACTATGAATGCAGAGGAAAATCGAATGCCCAATGCAAGCAACCTAGTAGAACTCTTACCTTGATTAGGACCTTATACTTGTTAGCAAGCCTCTCTATCCAACACCACATTTATCTTGGTGTCCTTGGACAAACTAAAACTGAAGATTAGGCACACACGTTCCCTGTGGATTCAATACCTTGGAATACTCCTGGGTGAAAGCTACTTAGGTATCCATACGCTTGCGGATTTATTCTGTTATCGTTAAAATACCCAACAAGCTTTCTAGTGCCGTTGCTGGGGAACGATTGCTCTTTGATCTTCGAACCTAGTTGGCCCTCATATATTTTTCTTTCTCATCTCTTTTCTCCAATGGAGCAACCTATAATTCAAAACCTTTCTGCTCCAGAGGGCGAGTTATTTGAGCCGTCGCTTTCAACGGACCCAATTCATTCATCTGGCTTTGAACTCTGCCCTGGCTTTATAGCCATAGTTCAGGAACAATCCTTCTCGGGTTTAAATAGCGAAAACCCATTCCATCATTTGCGAGAGTTCGAGCATTTGTGCTCATGCCAATTGATCAAAGACATGACCCAAGATACTCTCAAGTGGAAATTGTTTCCCTTTTCCCTCATGGAGAATGCAAAACAATGGTATACTCATTTTGTTGGGAGTATGAATGGTGATTGGAACGTGCTCCAAGATAAGTTTTTGTCTCGTGTTCTATCCTACATCACGTATATTATCTCTACGAAGGGAGATTCTCGACTTTCGTCAAAGCGAGAAGGAATCCATAGGTGCAGCCTGGGCCAGGTTTTCCTTGTTAAATACTTCTAGCCCTAACTTGTTTCTGCCCGACCATGTGTTATTGCAACACTTTTGTCTGGTTTTAAGCAAGGAGTCTACCCTATATCTCGATGTCACTGCCAGAGATTCGTTCGTCCACAAGATGCCTGCAGAGGAAAGAGCTATCCTAGACCTTATTCAATAAAACTCTTCTTTCCTAGCCGACAATAGAGAGCCCCCTCAGGAGGAAGCTTCATCGAGTATTGAGGCCACCCCACTAGTTGAACTTAAGACAAATCCTTGCCTATCCATTGATTCATCTAGTGAGACCTCAACCAAACCACGAGCAATGGAGGAAGAAGAAATTCGACCATCAAAGCTCTCTTTTCAATTTGAGCAAAATCTTATAAAAGATTGTGAGATCTCCTTCGATTGTCGCTATCAAAAGAAAACACCAACTCCTGTATCTTCTCCCAATCCTCTTAAGGAACCTTTGTTCCAAGAGACGGTGAAGGAGTTAACTTCAAGCGTGAGCAATGAGTGGTTGAGAGAGGTAGAGCTTTCTTCGAACCTAATTTGGGTTAGCTCCCCTCCTCTTCTATTCAATGCTTCATAAGAGGAGAAAAGGTGAATCTTCTTTATAATCCCACTGTCAGTGCCAACATCATTTTATGCTTGCACTTTTACCATTTTGGGTGAAGAACCCTTGACACCGACTTGCAAATTTCTTCAATGTCCCTCCAGATCCATGTCAGAAGGATATGGGATTTTACAAAATGTGTCTTTAAGACACAAAGATGTTGAAACTCTCTTTGATTTTCATGTGTTTGAAGTCCATGACTTTGACATTTTAATCGGGCATCCTATGGAGAGACTTTTTTCTGGTGCACTGATCAAGGAGATGCTAGACATCGAACACAGGGGAAGACATTTTTCTATCCTAATTTCTGAATCAGAAAATTTTCCTGAGTTCTCTTTCAAGTTCGAGGAAGGTCTTTCGCAATACCACAGGGACACCTTGAATTGTTTTTGCCAGAAAAACCCACCAGTCCTTGTATCTCCTCTTGATCCTTTATGGGACAATTTTCTCCAAGAGAATGAGAGGGAGTGCTCTGCCATGCCGAGCAGTGAATGGTTGGATGAGGGTACACACTCTCCTGATAAAATTTGGGTAAGACTGTGTTGCTAAGAGTTATGTGTGAGCTGCACGAAGGTATCTGTGGCACACATCAATCGGCCCATAAAATGAGATGGCTATTCAAAAGGACCGGATATTACTTGCCTACCATGCTGGAGGATTGCTTCAAGTATTACAAGGGTTGTCAAGATTGCCAGAAGTTTGGAACAGTTCAGAGAGCACCAGCATCGACTATGAATCCAATTGTCATGGCCGTGTAGAGGTTGGGGAATGGATATGACTGGTCAGATTTATCCAGCATCAAGTAAAGGTCACAAGTATATTCTGGCAGCAATAAATTATTTCACCTAGTCGGTTGAAGTGGTGCTGATGAGTAATGTGATGACCAATGATGTCATTAATTTTGTCAAAGAGCATATAATTGAGCAAATTCCTTATGCGCCATCGAAAATTATACCGTTCCCTTATGAACCATCCAAAATTACAGCATCCCTTCTATGGCATCATTTTAAATTTTACATCGCCTATACGACATGTTTGTTATTTACCTATTAGGTTATTGTTAAATAATGATAGAAAAGACTAGTATACCCTTACGATAAAATCTAGCAAATTATCTTAAAATTTTATTGATTGTATCATAATAAAAAATATGTGCCTATTTTGACTTTTGATATATTTTTAATACCAACATTATAATAAAAAATCAAAATTATATTATATCCATGTGAGAAATCATCCATAGTTTTATAAATGATATTTCCCAAATTTTCTAGATTTTATCTTGAGGCAGATCGGTCTTTTGTATCATAATTTAACAATGATCCAATAGATAAACAAGCAAAAGTGGCACATAGGGGATTGGAAATTTGAAATGATGCTATGTAAGGGAAGCTATAATTTTGGATGGTTCATAAGGGATTGGTATAAGTTTTGATGGCGTAGAAGGAATTTGTTCTATATAATTTACAAGTTTAGTGTGCCGCAGACTATTACTACAGACCAAGGTTCTGTGTTTACTTCGAAAAAGTTTCAAAGCTTTGTCGATAGTATGGGAATTAAATTATTGAATTTATCGCCTTATTATGTTAGAGCCAATGGTCAAGCATAAGCTTCTAAGAATAGTTTGATCGAGTTGATTAAGAGGAAGATAGATGAGCAACCGAAGAAGTGGCATACAACATTGGCTGAGTCATTGTGGGCGTATAGAATGGCTCGTCACGGGTCGATTAAGGTACCACCTTATCAGTTGGTATATGGGCATGAGGCAGTTTTACCATGGGAGACGAATTTGGGGTCCAGGAGAATTGAATTACAGGATCAGCTGTGAGCCGATGATTACATGCAAATTATGATTGATGAGTTAGAAGACGTAGTGCATCAGACGAAGGCCCTGGAGAGAATATAAGAAAATAAAGCTCGTGTGTCTAGGTATTATGATAAGAAGATGATACCTAAGAAATTTTCAGAAGAGGATTTGGTCTTGAAGTTTGATCAAGTTTTGGAAAATGGTCACCAACATGGGAAGGGCCGTTTAAAGTGAGCCAATGTGCACCAAGCAACACTTAGTTGTTAGAAGAGTTACATGGAGAAGAGTTTGGGAGAGCAATCAGTGGGAAGTATTTGAAGAAGTATGTTCCAAGCATTTGGGTTGGTGCATGATCTCGATTGCTTGATCACGGCTGATATGTCAGATATCGCCCTGAGTATAAAAATTGAGAAGAAAAGAAATATTTATAGACGATGCATAAACATCGTCTTCAGATGGCCGATATTGAGAATATCACCCTTAGTTCAAAAAAAAATATTACAAAACAAGGCATTGTTCATTAAAGGGACAAGTCATCCTATATCTACTCCGGATGACAGTAAAAGTTGATGATGTCGATGGCGTGAGTGCGGAGCTCGTCGACTTTGGAAATGGTGTAGGCATCCTGTGGCATCCCCTCCGGGATATCCAGGATCGTGTACAGGAGAACACTCGATGAAGCGAGTTACAACAGCACATATATTCATACAAGCCCAAATATATTACATCATGGTATAATACAACCAAGTTTTCAAAAGGATAAGCAAGAGTTTTATAGCGGAGAAACATTTATTACAACAAAGATTTTAAAAACTCAACAGAAGTTTGATCATTGTTCAAAACCAAGTTTGAAACCACGTCTATCTATCTCACTCTCGAATACACGCCTAGTCTTCTACTCTTCCAGAGATGGGATGCATTCCCACTGAAGAGAACCTCCCTCCGGCAGTTGCCCTTCCTCTGGCATGCCTTCTAACCATCCATAGGAGCTTGGCTCACCACCTAAGAATAAAATAAATCGAACAAACCCTGAGTATCTAATATACTCCACAAGACTGACCCATCAACGTGGCTCACTAAGGCCGACACCTAGAATGCTTAGGCTTTCGGCTGGTGGGTTGACTCAGACTTGCAAAAAAAACAACACCTACTAGTGGATATCTACTTCATATTTTTTAATAATATGGTTTGCATCCTGCAACTATTGCAATCAAAATTTATCAAACCAAACTAAGTAATTTTAAATAATCCTTCTCCTTCTCGTTACTCTCGATTATCTCCATTCGTGCCAAGCGAACAAGCGGTACTCATTGTTGTGAGAGATAGCGATTTGAATCAATTTCTACCAGATGGGTAAAACCTGACTACACGATATATACGCACTGTATTGGTCGTATATGACAACTTTTCCCACTTACCCCAACCAGAGATCGATCTGTTTCCAACTCTCCCGGGAATATGGAGACCCCACTAGATACCCGTCCCAGACATTATCCATGGGCGACCACCATTTCCCTCCCGTCAGACTTCAATCTCACTAACAGCCAGAAAAAGAAAGTTGGCTATGTCCTACCACTGAGATAGTTAGGGTACATCAGCTTACTGGATCAAATAAACCAGTATGTAGACGGTACTATTCAATACTTGTTCACGGAGCCGCCAACGGTTTGGTCCTAATTTGACACGGATGGGGCTACCACCTTGCAAGACCCAGTCTTTGCCCTTTCCTCTACGGGGCCCGTCCGGTCTCATCATCATCAACAACTTTTATTTAAATTCTTAAGGTCTCCATCAACTTAAAGCCTCCATGCTTTAAGATCATCCTATGTAGTGCTACCGACAATCCTACGTCATAAGCATAGCGTCTATCATGCTACCTATACCTGTATAGGGTAAAAACATCATAGGATATGGTAGTGATGCAGGTGGGTGTCAATCAATTCCTAGAACCTAATACACAAGCATAACTCGACTGACTGTGATAAAAGAAAGAATTTAAAAACATAGATGGGATGAAACGGGGCTTGCCTTGGGTTTCGTCTGGATACGACGATGCACGCTCGGGGTCGATCTCAACAATTACCACGTCGAGCCCACAGTCAACAGATGGCTCGACGATCTCGGGTCCTATACGATTCGTCGACACGTCGCGAGTTAGTAACATTGATGCATGAAATATAACATGCAATGCATCAAAAATGATGATTCGATAAAATATTAGACTAAGAATTTAATTACTCTCGTCTGAAGTATTTCCTTCAAAATAAGAGTAATTAACTCCATTAATAAAAAGAGTTTAACATGCTTCAATTCAAATTAATAACCCTTAGTTACCTCATTTAAACATGAAATAAAATCATTAACAAAATAAATATTAATCTTAGAAAATAAATGAATTAACAATTAAAAGATAATTCATAAACTTAATTAAATACTTAAAAATTAACTAAAATAAATATTAAATTTTATTTCATAAAATGGTAGAGGAAATTATTTGGAACCTAACAAAATTGATTCCAAGGTTTTAGGAAGCCTAATTTATTTGCTAGTTTTTAACTAAATTCTAGAATTATTTTTAATTGAAAAGCCTCGCAAAAGAAAAGAATAAAAGAAAACTTGATTTTGGCCTCATGGGCCTTCGGGCAGCCCAGCTGTTACTGGACCCGGTCTAGCAGCACAGCGGCGCTAGGCGTGGGCACGGCCCAGCCACGCGGCGACCCAGCCGGGGCATGGCCCAGCGGCACCGACACGAGCGCGCCAGCGGCTCGGCCTCCCAGCCCATTCGCGCGAGCACGGTCCAGCAGCCAGGGAGCCTTCGGCTCACCCACGCACGCGCGCGCATGGCGGCACGGCCACGCAGCCGCGGTGGGTAGGCGCGCTCCCAGGACTCGGCTCGGCCAGCTATGGTAGAGAAGAATCGGTGGTGCGGGAAAATGACAGAGGAGAGGTTACGGCGATGAATGCTCACCGGAGTAGAGGCGACGGCGAGCGGCGACGGGAACAGGGCTCGGCAACGGCGGTGGCGAAAATCTAAAATCCAACCAACACCACCATAGAACTTGATCAACATCTTATCCAGGAGATGCGTAAGAACAACTAGGTGCTCCATGTACGCAAAATTGGAGAGTAACTCACCGCGGAAGAAGAACTTCCGAAGGAAGCAGAATGGGAGAGTTTTGAAGCTCGACGGAGATTGATGTCGATTTCTTGGAAACGAGGGTGGAAGGCGACAATTTTAGACCTCAGAGAAGAAGAAGGTGAGATGGCATGTTGATTTTGCTCAAGGGACTGGCCGTGAAGTCGACGGCGAAGAGCAGGCAGAGCCCGGTCGGTGGTGGCGGAAGAAAAGCAGAGGGAGAGAGCTGAGCGCAAGAGAGAGAAGAATGAGAGAGAGAAGGGAAAAGGGGATCGGGTAAATCCCTTCCCCAGTAAGTGGCGCGGGCGGTGCGCGGCGCGGGGTGCCGGTGGCTGACAGGTGGGTCCGGCGGGTCCCACCAACAGTAAAAGTAAGTAAACTATTTTTTTTAATCAGAAGTGGCACACATCCTCTTCAACGGATCCAGGGGTTAGGTGTGATATCCCATAAGCTGAGGGCTTGGGCGTAAGTCGATGAGGTTACATTCTCTTGCTCCATAATGTCTTGTGGAACTCTAGCGAGAGTTTCTTCTGCATCGGCTATCTCGTTCCCCTTCACCTAAGGTGTCAAATGGATTTCATCTCTCTCTCTCAGTAAATCCTTGAGATTTGATTCAAGATCGATCGATTTGGAGAGCAGGGCAGCATATTTGTTCTTTTCTTCTTCTGCTTTCGCGTTGGCAGCTTCTGCTTGGCTCCTCTGCTGGAATCGGTGCTCTATGCGAGATTGTGCTTCAAGGACTTGGAGTTGATGGAACTCTATGTACGCCACTGGATACAGCACTAAGACAAGGTTGGTGGGTAGATAATCTGTGACCCCCAGATAGCATGCTCTGGTGGGGTTAGCATCCATGACAAGGCGATCAACAGAGATCATATCCAGGTGTTGGCAAATGTCTTAAAGAGTGGCTCGGATCTTCGGAGGAAGATACAATGATGATATGCGTCTGGAAGCCTGGGCTTGAAGAAGGAGAAGAAAAGGTTAATGAGATCATGAAGAAGCAGGGTAGATAACGCAAGAAGAAATAAATTTGTACAGTTGTTTCTGAAGTCAGAACAGGTCTTGGGGCATCGGTTGTTGTGGTAATGTTCGACCCGTGCGCATGGACGGCCTGATGTGAACAAGGGTTCCTGATCTTCTGAAAGGTTCTTGGTAAGTTGATTTGGTCGGAGGTGACACACAAATCGATCCGGCTTCAGAACAGCACGTTCTAAACCCCGCAATCGCAGCACGACGTCTCCTCTGGTTATCAACCGTCCAAAGACGATTGAACTCGCCGAGAAGGCTAATCCCTGCCTGCGAATCAAGAACACAAGCAAGAACAACGAATAATGCAACACAATTGCAGATGTATGATTAAACTCTCAAAGTTGGATCTCACAAACCGATGAACGGCGACACTGTTTATGAACAGAATTGATCTAAGCAAAACTCGAACCCTAATGGTGCGGCGGCGGCTGTATATAAAGACCCTAGGGTCGTGCAAGACCCTCGAGACGCGCCCCTAATTGGTCTCAACTAAATACAAAGCCCAAAGGCCAAAAATAGGCGACACAGCACCGACACAGATTCTGGACTCTCTCTTGTTTCGACGATTCCCGATGACTCCGGATGAATTTTGACATGAGGCTGGCGGCATTGGAAGGTCTTCTCCTTATCTTTCGGTGCAGATGTAGAACATCCAAATCCGAGTCCGTATGCGTCCTGGATGACTGTTTTAGTGCAGACTGGTCCTGAGCCCCGAAACAGTTTCGAAGTCGATTTTGATTGGGCCTCCACTTTGGCTTCCAAGCCCTTGCTGGTCCTCGATGTTCCCAACTCCTTCTCCCATCATCTCCTGGTCCTCTCCATGGTTTCTAATCATAAAATAATCATTAGGTAGCAAACCATTCTCAAAAGTAACATATAGCAAAGAACGTAGGAACGAGCTCACCTCTAAATTTAGTCGTCGTGCACGAGCTCTAGTCATTGGACCTTGCAAGTCCAGAATTGAAGGAGTGTTGTGTGTATCCATATGAGTGATGTCCTCGTCACGGCCGATGATAGGAACACCTCAAGATGTAATGAGTTAGAATTTGAAGTGATGAAGGAGTGGGAGTAAAAGAGAGAAGTTTTTGTTACATGAGGATCGACCCAAGGGATGATAGCCAGAGATCATGGAGTTGGAGCAGCAGGAATCGGCTCTTTGATAGTTTCTTTAGAGATTGCCATGTTGATTTTGGGCAAGTCGATTGAAGTCGTGTGCATCGAAGGGTGGTCCAATATGGTTATGCTGCTAGATCGGCTTCCAGAAATATTTACAATCTCCTGAAAAATTGAAGTGGTACTGAGTAAAAGGTAAATAATTTAAAAATTGCATTTCTATTTTACCGTTGCCACTAAAGCCGATCTGGTGATCCATGGACTTTGGGGATTCATTGGCTCTATCACCTAGATGTTTTTCGATGAGTCTGATGGCAGTACCTATACAAGACATATAAATGGACTCGGAAGCATGTTTGAGCAATGATTCTTCTTAAAGAAAAAACTTTATTTACCTGATGAGCATGAGCCAAACTGGTGATGACTTCTCTGGCCACTTCTTCGAGTGCGGCCAGAATGGATGCAAGAGCCTAAGAAAGGAGACGAGGATGAATGACATCATAAGATCAAAAGAAGCATAAAGATGTTGTAGCTTACTGAAGGGGGCAAAATTTGAGTTGGTGCTGGGGGAGTCGATGGATCGACCATGTCTACTCATGCACGCTTCTGTTGTTCGATGGTTTGAGTCAACTGGATGGACGGTCCGTCTTTTCTAGTCCTTGATGGTTGCATCCTCTTTTTTCTTCTTCACACCACGGCCACTGAGAAGTTGACTTGGAGTAGGTGCGTCATAACCGATGTTGGGACTGTTTTCTGGATATCTATAAACAATCGGCTGGCCATTTTCACTCATCGTTGGCAAATCAATGTCCTCATCCTGGAAGGGACAGAAGAAAGAGTTCGTTTTAAAGATTTCTATGAAGAAAATACAGGTGATGGTAATAAGCTTACATTTTCTTCAACATTGATGAGGTGGTGTGATAGGCTATTGCAGAACAGATGCTTTCTCCATTCTCCCCACCAAGTGATGAACATGTTTGATGTCGAGGGAGATAGGACAATGTCAGTGAAATTGCCCTTGGGAAGTTCATCGACCATCTCCTAGATCTTTTTATACTCATAATGATTGTAGAGTTATCGCAGATGGTTGATGAAGTATGAGCCGATAGGCAGGTAGCCGAAACCAAGCTGGTGGGTGATAACCGATGGGTTATAGAACTCATAAGACCAATGCCTATTTTGACCTCTATGGAAGTCAACAGGAAGTATCTCAGGACTGATACATGCAGCAAAAATTTTGGCGGATTCAGCATCGGCCAGAGGATTGTCAGGACGGAAGCTGACAGGATTTTTGAACTATAGATCTTCATATGGAAACCAAATGCCCTGAGTCCGATGGATTCCACTATAGAAGAGTCTGAAGTAGGTGTTGAAGTTTCTCAAGGACATCATGCAACCATCTTCCACTATGGCAGCTTGTCCCAAAGAGGTGTGTCAAATCATTTGGATCTCATCGCCTTCATCTACATCAGCTGATGGGAATGAATTGCCAAGGAATGGGCTCAGTTCCATGGCTTGTGCATAGTAGGCATTGAGCCATAATTGGATGAACCACCAGGGACCGCTTGAGCTAATATTCTGCCCAAGTTGTATGCTGACAGCGGTCTGTTGGAGGAGTCGGTAGACTGATCCTAGAAGGAATCGGCCTAAAGGGACATCTTTACCACCGGCTAATAATTCTGCTTTGCCCTGCAAATTGCTGGTTGGGTTGTATGAAGAGCCGCAGAAGATGAAGTTTTCCAGCCAGAGGTTCAAGAAGGCAGTAAGTTCTCTGTGGGTAATTGATCCCTTGCCTTGATACATGGTAATGTAACCACCCTAGCCGCCAATGTTTTTGGTAACAAATTTATGTTGAAAGTGTTTAGGATTGGTTTGGATAGAGAAAGGATCCAGGTAGGCAGTGACATTAAGAGAAGTCAACATTAAGACATCCATCAGAGAGGGAGCCATCGGCCCATTGTAAGGACAAAGGGAGCCATCGGCCCATTGTAAGGACAAAGGGAGCCATCGGCCCATTGTAAGGACCGAAGGCGCACCGAGAACGAGGGGGGGGGGTGAATCGGTAAGCCGCTCACGAATCCAAATACTTCAATTCACACTACTTGTGTCTAACAAGCGTTGCAACCTAACAATTCTAGTCGGCCAAGATCCTATACATGCTAGTGTTCATGATGATAGCAAGCACAAAAGCCAAACACACTAGTCTATGCAAGCCACAATTTAAACTAGTTACTAGAGCACACAATTGCGGAATAGTAAAGAGGGGGTCAAGAAATGCTCATGATTTTTTCCCGAGGTCTCGGAAGGATGGCGCCTTCCCCTACTCCTCGTTGGACCACTCCCGCCGGAGTCTCGGTCCCTCCCGCCACCGATGTGGAGTTCTCGCCCACAAGCCCGTAATCACTCCCAGAGTGAAGACACAGTGCGCGTCACTGCTGCCATCATGGCACAAGCTCGCCTCCCTCGAGAACTTGCCGAACTCCCCGAGCCGACTCGAGCGCTCACTATTGATGCCCCTTTCACCGGCGGGCTCAAACCGTGTACAAACGTGTGACAGCCTTCACAACCAATCACGATAGACTCGATCACTGACACCTAACCGGTCTAGGTCTCACCATAGACCAATAGTAACAACCTAGATCACACCCTCAAGGACACCCTAGCCTTAGATGTGCATCAATGCTCAAGTTACTCTCACTAGCACTCTCAAGATATGCAATATCTCCTCCTAATGCTCTTTTTTCTTCCTCTTGGCTCTCACCAAATGCTCCAAGCAATTCCACTGGCCAAGAGAGGTCTCCAAGACCCCAGCAACGAAGTTATATAGGCTTCCAACCTCCAACTAATCGTTGCTCCACGAAATCAGCTTTTTGGGCCTACAAACTGGACTATCCGGTCACTGCCTGATCGGACCGTCCAGTCACTGCCTCACCGAACCGTCCGGTCACTGCAGACTTTAGCTCCAACGGCTCTGCCCCCTTTGTTGACTTCCACTGATCGAACAGTCCGGTCAGTTGACCGGACCGTCCGGTCAGTTTCTGTCTCCAGTCCAGAAACATTTCCAGCGCTGCTTCCTCGCTGCCCAAGTCTCAGACCTACTGACCGGACCGTCCTTCCACTAGACCAGATCGTCCGGTCTCTAGGTCTTCTAGACTTGGCAGTTTCCTCGCTGCTCGCTGTAGGCTCCGGACAAAACCTCTTAGTCACCGTATAGTCCGGTCACCACTGACCCCTCTGTCCGGTCACTTCGTCAAGAAGCTGAAACTCCTCGTCCTCGCTTGACTTTGTTTTCCGGCTTCTTCGAACAGCTCCTTGGCTTCTCCACTGTCACCTAGTGCCTGTGATTTTACTGAGCATCCATGCACATCACCGACTAGACATGACCTAAGAGAAATGACCTAGACCCCCTTAATAGTCCGGTTTTTCCTATGGACTCAAAGCCCTAACAACTAGACAAGTGTTCCTAACACTTGCTCCATAGCTTGTCCTCGGCTTTGATCCATCTCCATCAACTCTTGGACTCCATCAAGCTCACAAGCTTCCACGCTTGCGGTCATTATCATCAATCGCCAAGGCAACCATCATTAATATGATTTGTAATAGAGTTTAGAGATGATTCCTACATAGACAACACTCGTGTAGATATTAGCCCACAATTTCATAGTTGTCATCTATCAACAAAACATTCATACCTTGGAGATCCAATCATCAATGGTCATGAAACTTACACCCATGGCCAAACATGAAGGCATTCAAGGCATCAGACAAAAAATATGCAGCATCAGCCATCAGTGGTTCATTTTTTTCCATGTTGGCTAATGGTAGTGTGATGGCTTGATCAATCTGGGCGTCAAGCAGGATGGGCGTGCAGGCAGTCGTTACCTAGCGATACTAGTTTCTCCATCCTTTAACTGGTGAGGGCCAAGATCTAGAGATAGCCTTGCATTCCTTAACGGGAATTATCCTAGTCTTGAAAAGGATTTGATTGGTTTCATAGTTGATGAATTCCAAGGGATCTAGGTCACCGCGGGGGCCTAAGTAAAAATGGTGGGGATGCACGGAAAAAGGGATGCAAATTTGATTCTTGAGTTCTTACCAAGAGAAGAAAGTAAATCTATAATTTAGAGATGAAGGAGTGATCTACAGAATAGCAGTATGATAGTATGAGTTAAAAATAAAGAAGCTACATGCTAGCTATGATCAAATGGAGTTGTTGCTATGAGCAATGAACAGTGACTAAGAACAGATCACGGTACGGATCGCAAAAATATTTTATTTCTAAAGAAAAATAAGACAAGTAATGAAGGATGTAGTGGGTAGGCAAAAGGATTTTTTGTAAAATACACTTTGAAAAATGTTCATTTCTAACTAGGCTTGCGTCATGCGGTCGATATGGCTCTGATACCACTCTATCACACCTGGTTTTAAGGCCAAAACTGAATGCATCTGCATGCGTGCCCAGGATCAAGTTTTCACACATATAGGACAAATATATGTGATAAAAGAGCAATATCTTTATTAAGTTGATAAATTTTATTACAAGAAGTTACATTACAGTAGAAGTCTAAACGTTGGCGCCATCGAACTCCACAGACAATCAACTAGAAGATCGCATGTCTAGTCTTCACCCCATAATGTCCATTGTGCAACATAGCTAGCTTCCTGATATCTGAGTAGCAACATGATGCAACAAAAGAGAGGCAACAAAACGTATGAGTACATAAAATACTCACCAAGTGGGGGAAGTAATAACAAGCAGGCTAAAGACAACAACATGCTTAACAAGGGTTTACTGCACTACGCATCCTTAGCCTATGACTCTAATTGTACAAACATCCTATTTACTAGATGAAAAAATATCCCAACAGGTTAACCACCTGTCCAACACTATCGGTTGCCCACCGTTAGCAAATCTATGAGTTACCCACCCATACCAGAACACTACAGGTTACAAGCCTACAGCACCTATGGTTATACCACCCAAATCAGGTTACCCATTAGATCCACCCAACCATCCATCTAATTGCATGAGGATCCAGACCACTCCTGACAGTGAGCACGGCTGTTATAATAGTTTTACACTCTGCAGAGGTTGCACAACTTTACCCACAGGTAAGTGATTCCATCACCCATCGGTGACTAAAGTCTCCCTGTTGCCAACCACACTACCGAAGGTGTGAGACCAAGAGATCACCACATGGTATTTCAAAGAGCTCCCTAGCTTGCAAAACGTCCATGCTAAGATTTCACTGCTGCAGGATTAACCATCCCTACATAAGCCCCCTCTGGCACTGTGGCTAGAAGCAACCGTTTATCACCTAAGGCAGAAAGTAACCCTCTCGTCCTCCTTCCTTAAACGTCCGTAAAACTGTGAAGACATCTAATACCAGACCACGCCTACTCATATCAGCCCTGTGCTTTGCACTGTTTTCCTGAGTGGTCACTCCACGAACCGGTCCTTATGACCACAAGCACGCACTACCACAATCCAACGAGTAGATTACCCGTACATGTGCATTCCCGCACCATCATCAACATCCTCTAGCTTGGGTCACCTAAGTTCCATGTTGCTAAAAAGATTACTAGTCCAAATGATAATTAGGTTCAAAGTGAATATTAGTCAAGTTTATCATTATTCAATTTTAAACCCCAAAATACTGCAACTAAGCATGACATACCCATACTTATCTACCAATCCAAACCCAAGCGACAAGGACAAGATTTATTCAATAGCTAGAAAACCCTAACATAGGATTCAAATTTAGACAAGCATGCATGAAAAGTAAACTAATATCCATAATAGGTGCAATATGATCAAGGACACTTGCCATAATAGATGTTGTTGTTGTATGACTACCGATTGTCCGACTTTGTCTTCACGATTCCTTCTCCGTTTTCAAGCGTGCACCTATTCACACACATAAATAACAAACCAACAGGCTAAGGATAATATGCAACAGTAGGGGCTAATCACAAGATATGAAGCAGGGCACGAGCTCACCAAGGTTTATGCAATGGCAGAAAGCCTCGCTGCCACGGGTGATGGTGCAAGGTGGATAAAAACATAGCTAGTAGTTTAACAATCATATGAAAATATATCAGAAACATGATCTTGACATGATGAATTGGATGGAACGCAAACGGAAAATCAAATCAAGGGGCTGAATCATGATGGACCTGCCTAGCGGCAGTTGACACGCCATTCACGTTCCTAGGAGAATAGGACATGGTCCGATGAATCCTTAGGTAGAAATGGAAAGGACTAGTGGGAACATGCTCTAGTATGATGCCTGCATCTAAAAGATCAAGGGATAGCTTAGAGTATTTGGGGAAAGACAGTCATACGCGCTGAATGCGAGCAGAACACAGAGCAGTGTCCATGTGCAAATGTCATGATAAAAATGTGCCTGTTCCCGAAGATAGGTAGCTGGCATTAAGTAAATAATTGAACATAACCGTGTGAAGGTGTCGGGAACATGGGCAGGGGAAGGTGATTTGATCAAGAGTTCACCTGAATGAAAGATCAGGTGGCTGGATTCTGATGATGTCGTGCTGGGATAGATAAAATGCCAAAGGCATTCCTGGAGGCGTCGGGACAGATCTCGGCATGTCCTTTGGTCAATTTGATCATGACTACCTGGAGCACATTGTGGATATGATTATATATCAAGGACGCATCAGAATTGGGAGAAAATGGGAGGAATTACCGATGCATGTGCTGGATGCGCCCAGAACAGAGAGCAGTTGCCATTCAAAACATGATCTTGCTCGCATCACTACTCCTATGGCCATGACTTTTGGTTATGTTGTTGGTGACATCAAGGTGCATCTCCTGGTAAACTTTCGTGGTGTTTCATTGGCTAAATCAACGGGAATGAGGATTAGAATTTGGGGCGTCGTGGCTGGACAGAAAGATGGCAAGAGATGAACTCGATCCTTATGGATGGGAATGAAGGTGAGGGGGCAAGGGAGCTCTTGAGACAGGCCAAGGGGCATCCAGGTGTGACTTTAGAGGCCATAGGGAGGGGATAGGAAAGGGTAGGGAAGGGAGTGGAAAGGCCAAGAGGCACACAAAACTGTCAGCAGTGGCGAAGCTAGAGAAAAATGAAGGGGGGTACAACGCATAAACATAAATATAGCCATGTATCTAGTTTTGAAGCAATATTTTTCCTATCATGAGCAAAAGATGTCCACATAAGCAAAATACATCGTCTGAACCATTGTCGCACAAAAGCCTAACAAAATAAGGCAAAATAAATCAGTTTTCAACAATATATAGTAAAATCCAATAGACATAGATTATATAAGCACATTACCTTTTAATTCTCAAACCTATGATTTCTCATTTCCATGAAACGATGAACAATGACATCATTGCCGATTTTCATTTCTTCTTTCTACACATAGCAAATTAGGACATAATTCATGTGATCATCACCAATATGGTTGCGCAAATATGTTTTCACAAACTTCATTCCAGAAAAGCACCTTTCAACAGTTGTTGTGGCAGCAGGTAATACTAGTACAAGCTTTAGAAGCCGATAAATCAATGGCCACATTATATTCTTTCGTGTCTCCACCAGTTTTTGAGATATCACCAATGGTGTGAAGGTTGGAGAACTTAGCATCTGTTCTCACATCAGCAATGTAAAGGCAAAGTTGGTGGCTAAGATCTCGTAACTCCCTGAATTAAAATCATCATGATACAACTTTGCTAAGTTTATTACATTCTCCACATTGAATTCTTGGAATAAGTCTCTTGGATTGAAAGAGGCCGAGCAAACAAGAAATTGAGAGCTAGTCTCATTGAAGCGGTTATCAAGCTCCTAAATTAACCAATCAAGAACTTCATTAAAACAGTCCACTTCATAGTGGTGCCTGTTTGTAATTCCCGAATAGTGTCTAGTCCTCTTTGGATCAATATATGTGTTTTCCATTTCCAACTTGGTTGTATCATGCAAATCACAAAAGGCATATGTATCATCCAATATTTTTTGGCACCCATGTGCTCTAAGTTCAGTCAAATGGTTTCTGGTTGATCTCACACATCTAATGGCATTTACGATGTCTTGATCCTTTCGTTGCAATGCTTGTGACAAGCAGTTGGTAACTGTTATTGTATGCAACATGACATGTAAATAAAATATAGAGTCAAATGATTGGCAGTAGACATCAAGATTTGATGCTTGGTATCTATTTTTCTAGTCTCTATCATCCTTTGAGACGATGTCAAGAACCTTGATTACTGTTGGGAATAAGTCAACCAAACTCTTGAGTGTTTTATATCAAGAACCTTTTAAGACAGTCTGTCAGTCATGAATGGTTTGAGTTATGGCCACTATGGTTGATGTTTCTTCTCCTGAAAGTGGGAATTGATGAGGGGACATAGTTAGAAACAGGTTTTGATCATAAACCAACGTGGGTGCAAGTTTGTTTCGTGACTTCTAGAGAATGAAGAACAATATAGGAATTATAAGGAACTGCAAAGAAGAGAGATCGACAATGAAGTTCGGGATTGAGCAATGACAAGGTTATAAAGAATATGATATTTGATGAAGAATCAAGGGCAACAATATGATAAAAATAGGAGAATTATGTGTTTTGAGTGTTGAAAAAGCTCACAGCCCGAATTAGGAAAATACGGGATGTGACAAAGTTCAATGGCTGAAGAAGATAAAATGGGTCTGCTGGGGTTTGTTTAAGGTTTTTTCTTTGTTTAGGAATAAGATTTGATCGGTTTATCCGATTGGAAGTTGAAGAGTCCTAATCGACTCGGATCAGAATCCTTTGCATGGGGTTATAAATATATAACAGAGTTTGTACGAGTAAAATTAACACACGTTCAATATAATTTGACGCATCGCTACCTTTTTTCTACTCGATGAATTCTCGTCTCGCGCGAGCTGCATCGGCTCCGATATCGGCGAGAGACTTGGATTTGTCATCCTCAGTAATTTCATCGACTTCAGGTAGTACTTTCTCATTGATTCGATAATTAGATCTTTATCTTGTTTGTTCTATCAACTTTGCGCACGATACTATATCGGTTAGGTCCGATCTACCGTGATTATTTATAGGTTTGTGAACTTGATTTAGATCTGTTATTCGAGTCACTTTATATATTTTATCTGTGATTGGATTAGATCTAGTTTGATGGATTTTGTTTGAAATACTATCTCAATTAAGTTCGATCTACTTAGACCAGTAGGCCGCATCGACTTCTATCTCTTGCTGAGTTGATAGGACTAGGTTTGACCCAATTATTGGTAGAGTTGATAGAGTTTGATCGACTTCATAGTGCTTTTCGCAAGTATTTAATTTATTTGATAGATCATCGAACTATTTATTTAAGTAGATTAGATCTGTTATTTTAAGACATATTTGCAATAACAATTACCAGATCTATCGACTTCACATCATCAACCGAGCAATTGTCTACATGCTGTTTTCAGATCTATCAACCTTGCTCTATCAACTTAGCGTTTATCGGCACTGGTTTTCACGGTATTTATACTTGTTTATTAAAACTTGTCGATAAGTCGATATAATTAGTCGAGTAGATTATTTTCATTT
Source organism: Eleusine indica (assembly GCA_030378355.1). Lineage (NCBI taxonomy): Eukaryota > Viridiplantae > Streptophyta > Magnoliopsida > Poales > Poaceae > Eleusine > Eleusine indica. The sequence goes on from CM059494.1 coordinate 59,029,196, forward strand.
TTTTATTCAACAGCTATCGGTTGGTTCTCACGTGCAATGACCATCGGCTTTCTCATTGGCCTGTATGTGTCAGTGATCTAAGTTATTTGACCGTTTGTTTTCGTTGTAGGTTTGCAGGAAAAATCGATTGGCACGTCCCGGTTTCCGTATTGAGCCTGCACTGGAGTAAAGCAAATCTGTCAGGTCGCGCATGTACATTTTCATGTCAAGAGATCCCTCTTCAGCAACAAACTTCATGTTCATGACTATAGAGGTTAGCATTCACACTTCTATGCAAAGAAATAAATTACTAGTTACAACAACTTGCAGCAATACAGCCAGGCGAAATGCCGGGAAATCATAAGCAGGAATATAGAAGCTGAAGCAGGTCAAACGGTAACTCATCCTTAGTGTAAATTGTCATGTAAGGAATATTGGTAGTATCGTTGCCAGGCTTGTTGGACAATTTCTTCTGGGTCTGACTTGAGCTCGATCACGAAATCAGTTAGAATTAATTTGTGCTTACTAAAGCTTAGATGGTGTTCTGTTTTTGTTTTATCATTTTGCCTTTGACGTAGAGGAGCATAGCAGTCTATTCCGCCGTGCGTGCAGAAGAGGTCAGAGGCGCGGCATTCGTGCCAGGACGCCATGACCGCGTCGCTGGTACATTCCGCATGCGCCAGGGCATGTCAGCGGGTTCAGATTGTGGCTCGCGCTCCTGGTCCTGGTCCAGAACGCGTGGATAAATAAAGGAAAGGAAAAAATGAAAATGAAAAGATTATGTGATTGCATTATTAGTTTTGCTCATACGGAGTGACCCACACATGTCCTTCCATATCTGAATCATGATAATTTTTTTGAGTCATAGTTTTAACATAACAAATGGTTAGGTGACTGAGCATCTATGAGTTGTGGACTGCGACATCAGATCTGACATGTCGCTATTGGGCAGCGATTCCCTTACCTGATCTACAGTTACAACAAATCGGTCAAACGATAAAAGTCAATACCCAAGCATCGTCATCATCTGGCTAGCTGTAGACACATGGGCAAGAGAACCAATGAGTATTTGTTATGCCAAAATGTCCAAGTAGGACACCTTCGGTTTTGGAAAAGATGCTAACTCTGCTCTCAAGTTTGAATTAAGTGCAAATGAGACTTCCGATTATGTCTGTGTGAAGAGATGAATAAAACGCAGATATGAAATTCCATATGCAGAAGCTACATTTGAAAAAAAAAACAATAATAAACAAATAATATTGGCCCACCTTTTAATCATCATGCATGCTTACTTAAATTACTACGCCTCTCAAAAAAAAAATTACTACGCCTTTCAAGAAATACTGTGACAACAGAAACTCACAAGTCGACAGCGACGACTGCCTAACCTGATCCTCGTGCTTCCTAGAGGATTCTAGGTAGTCCAATGAAAAGTCACCATTAAGCATCATCATCTGGCTGTAATCCCATGGACGAGAGGGACCTGCCTATCGACTAAAAACTGTTAAACGCTTATTTTGCTAAATCTTAAATTTATTTCTGGTAGCGAAGTCTTGTTTCTCTCCTTCTGGATAAGTTTTACAAAGTCACAAGCTACAAAGAAATTTTCCAAAACGTCACCCCAATTGCACCCTGCTTGTTTTAGACCAAGACACATGTCAGCTTCCATACAACTTCATTGGAGCACCTGTACTAGAGCAACAGCCCAGTCCAAAATTCATCTCTACAACCATGGCTGCTCTCCTTGCTGCTTTTGCCATCCTCTCTTTGCTTGCTCTACCCTTGCATGCCGCACATCACAGTATCCTGCCGCTCAAATCGTTTCTCGCCGTCGAAGAGTACAAAACCAAGATTCTGCAGTCACGGGACGGCACATTCTCCTGTGGCTTTTACCAAATCTACACCGACGCCTTTACCTTCTCGATATGGTACTCCAATTCGGTGAACAAGACAACCGTCTGGAGTGCAAACCGTGGCAGCCCTGTGCGCTCCTGGGGGTCGGCTATCACCTTGCGCAAGGATGGAAGCATCGTACTCACAGACTACGACGGCACAGTTGTATGGCAAACTGAAGGTAATTTCCCAAATGTTCAATATGCTGAGCTACTGGATTCTGGAAATCTTGTCCTGAAGAATTCTAGTGGTGATATTGTTTGGAAAAGTTTTGATTCACCGACAGATACATTTCTTCCCACACAGCTCATCACTGATGGAATAAAGTTAGTATCGACCACTCAGTTATATTTTCCTGGTCACTATACCTTCCGATTCACTGATCAGTCGATATTGTCACTTATACACGTTGATACAAATGTTTCCGGCGTATACTGGCCAGATCCAGATTACCAGTACTATGAGAATAACAGAAACTTATATAACAGTACTAGAGTGGCCATGCTTGACGACTTAGGGGAATTTTTTTCAAGTGATTTTGCGAAGAACAAGGTGCTTGCTGCCGATGATAGAACCGTTGGGATTAAGAGAAGGCTTACCCTGGATTATGATGGTAATCTTAGACTCTATAGCTTGAACAACTCGGACGGAACATGGAGAGTTTCATGGGTTGCCGAAGCTCAACCATGCATGATTCATGGTTTGTGTGGTCCGTATGGAATCTGCCACTATTCTCCAAAACCCACATGTTCTTGCCCACCTGGATATCAGATGCGGAACCCAGGTAACTGGACACAAGGTTGCATGTCTATTGTAGACCTGACATGCGATGGGGAACAGAATGTGACTTTTTTGGAGCTTCGAAACACTGATTTTTGGGGTTCTGATCAGCAACGTATTGATAAGGTCTCAATGCAAGTTTGTCAGAATGCATGCATAAGTGACTGCACCTGTAAGGGATTTCAATACCAAGCAGGAAACGGTACATGCTACCCAAAATCTTTTCTCTTCAATGGAAGGTCTTTCCCAACGCCCACTGTGCGCACAATGTACATCAAACTCCCTTCAAGTTTGGATATATCAAAGTCCCATATTCCGCAGTCCAATGTTCTTGATTATACACCGCGCCATCTTAAATGTGACCATGTAAACACAACAATCATGAAACCATCTCCGAGTTACTTTCATAAGATCAGTGAGGAAGAACCAAAGTGGTCCTACTTCTATGGTTTTATCATTGCCATCTTCCTAATCGAATTTTTCTTCTTGGCATCTGCATGGTTCTTTGTTTTGAGGAGGGAGCAGAGGTCATCACAAGTGTGGGCCGCTGAGGAAGGTTACAGGGTAATGACCAATCATTTCCGAATGTACAGTTACAGAGAGCTGGTTAAGGCAACTGAGAAGTTCAAGCACGAGATTGGATGGGGAGGTACAGGGGTTGCCTACAAGGGGATATTGGATGATGGTCGAGCTGTTGTCATAAAAAAGCTGGGAAATGTAAGGCATAGCAGAGAAGAATTCCAGGACGAATTGCATGTTATTGCCAGGATCAATCATATGAACTTAATAAGAATATTTGGGTTTTGCTCAGAAAGATCCCATAGGATGTTGGTCCTCGAGTATGCTGAGAATGGATCATTGGCTGACATATTGTTCAAAAGCAGGATCGCTTTGGAATGGAAGCAAAGATTCAACATTGCCTTAGGTGTTGCTAAGGGGCTGGCCTATCTTCACCATGAGTGTCTAGAGTGGATCATCCACTGCAACTTAAAGCCAGAGAACATTTTACTGAACCTGAACTTTGAACCTAAGATCACGGATTTTGGGTTGGTAAAGCTGGTCAGCAGATCTGGGACTAACCAAAATGTATCGCGGGCGCGAGGAACCATTGGCTACATTGCTCCAGAGTGGATATCTGGTTCACCAATAACTGCAAAAGTCGATGTATATAGCTACGGAGTTGTTCTTCTTGAACTGGTATCTGGAATGAGGGTTTTTGATTTGGTGAAAGATGAGGATGAGAAGTTGCATGTGATGCTGAAGAATTATGTTAAGATGCTTTCTGATAAATTGCATGGGCAGGACCCATTTTGGCTGGAAGAATTCATAGATTTCAGACTGGGTGGTGAACTCAACAACTCGCAGGCAGAAGTGATGATCAAGGTGGCTATCTCCTGCTTGGAGGAAGAAATGAAGAAAAGGCCAACAATGGAATCAGTAGTCGAAATCCTTCTTGATGTTGCTGAAATCAATGAAACAACAACGTGTTGAAGTTTGGAAGGTACCACTTCTGCTTCGAAGCCGGCAGAGAAGGCCAGAGGAGCAACGGTGACAGTAACAGGTTCTTTCAAAGGTTGTCCGCCATATTAACCTGCGTCCCTGCCTGTAAGCACATTTACGTGAGATAAAGCGGACGGCACCCCACCAGTCAAGCCTGCTTTCCTTCCTGGAGAACCAGTAGCCCCGTGTAAAACTGTGCAGGCAAAAGATTTACCTGATTATAAATATTGTGTATGTACGACAATAAACATGGCAGTTACTATATATAGTACATTATACTAAGCATAGCAGTCGCATCTTAAAATTCTATACGATCATGCAACCAGTAGACAACGCGAACATAGCAGTCACTATACTAAGCATACCTGTCACATCCTGTAAAATTCCAATGATCCAGTAACTCTCCGAATCCTTACAGGCTTCTCACATATACAACACGTTCATAAAATTCCTGAAACCTTTCAGAGCATGTCTCAGCTTATATAACATACACAACGATTTGAACAATTTGAACACTGGCATCACAGCGTAGCACAATGTTCATACCATGTAGATGACACATCCAGACAGTATTACATGTTCCATCACATGCCATCTTGCCAACAACACATTCTGGATAACAGGCCACATTACATGAGGTGCAAAACAGTTGACAACAATAACCCTGTCTGGATAACAAGGCATCAAGGCCACACTACAAAAGGTGAGCCACAAAGAAAGACAAAAAGAGTAACATTATCCATCACAAACCACCATAACTCTTTCTGGATAACAGGCCACACTACAAAAGGTGAGCTATGAACATCAAAAAACAAACATTACAAACAATGCGTGCAATCATACCAGGAATTAACCACATCTGATAAAACTGAAAACATAAGATCCAATTCAACAGTATTGTAATAGGTTTCACAAGGCCAACTAGGCAGCAAGATTAGACTCGAGTACCAACATAGACCTCCTATGATCATACATTGTCCAAAACTGCTGACTCAATACAAGAAATGTATTCATAGCCAGCACCTTACTCCTCAGCCTCAGCCTCACCACTCTTCTTGTTGTGCTTCCTTGAGTACCTCAGGTTCCTCAGGAATTTTGGGTCCATCTACAAGAAATGAACTTGGTGGTAAGGTTTTAATCCAATGTTTCCAGAACATAGTGGATAAGTGCAAGAAAAATAAAAACGATCGTTTATGCATCAAGCACATTACAATGCAACAATAAAAAAAATAATGGACCATAGTCATACTACCTAAGATATTGCATAGTTACCGTATACGACCCAAGTCATAATAAACCATACAATTATTTTCTTTTTCGAGACTGCTCAACAAACATTTGAATACATGAAGCCGCAAAAACTTTACAAACAGGGAGCACGCTACTCTACAAGTCAATATTCATCAAAGAATTTTGATCCACAGCGTGTATACAAATCGTTCTGCTATCTTAGGAGTTATAACTGAACCACAGTGCATTAATAAAGAATGGATGCTAGATAACAGCCCTGTCAGAGCATTATACTGCGGTAAACTATATAACATCTGCACTCGAGCTCAAGTCTAAAGAACATTGCATTTCAACTCATGTTGGTACATTCCAGCAAAAGCTACTATCAAACTACGATATGTGCAGGCAATGAGATATTAAGAAAATGGATCTGGGGATTCTGCTGAGAAAAAGATAAGGCATATACCCCCTTGGTGGAGGTCTGGCGATTGCGCTTGGGCTTCTTGATGCCGTTCTTGTGCGCCTTGTACGACTGGTTGTGGGCCGTGTGGTTCTTCGACTTGGCCATCCCGGATCCCTCTTGCTCTTCCTCTCGATCACCTAAGAATTAAACCGAGATGCCAAGGGAATGGATCAGAACGGAAGATAATAGGAGCGCAGCCGACGAATCGGACGATGGAAAGGAAGCAAGTAGGTCGCGCACGCCGTCGAAGACAGAACAGGAAGGGCTATTGGCTCTTACCGGCGTCGGGGCAGGTCGGCGGCGGCGGACGAAGAGAAGCTAGGGTTTCGGAAGCGACGAGGCGCGGGGGATCGGGTTTATATAAAGAAGGATGCTAACCGAAGCCCATATTTTCTTATGGGCTTGAACTTAGTGGCCATTTGGCAGCCTGCCCAAGTGAGCGATCTACTTTTGAAAACCCAGCGAGCCCACCCAGGGAGCCTACGATGGGTGAGTGGGCTCGCTCTCCCCAACATCCTTTAAGCTTCAAAAAAAAAGTTCAGTTGTATATTGTGCTATTTCATAACCCATTGAGGTCTAACAATTCTTTGTTCTTTTATCGATCTCAAATCGTGCTTGGGAATTTTGTTCTCGCTAAGGCCTTGTTCGTTTCTATCGGAACGGTCCAGAATGAGGCCCGACCGTTCCACTTGGATTGGTTCTGCCTCTTTTTCATTACGGCCTACTGAAAAATAGCTGTTCGTTTAAGGCCCGGTAGGGAATGAAATCTGGTCTATTTCGATGATTTTGTATGCTTCGTTACCCGGATTGATTCTTTGTTTATTAAGATCCGGAATGAAAACAGCTGGGTCACTGATTCACGGCTCAGAACATTTCTTGGGCCTATTTCAATCCCCCAGAACCGAACAAGGCCTAAACTATTTCAGACTTTGAGGTAACATCAAATGCAACTATGTACAATGTTTCAAAAAGCGCCTCACAGATAAAGGTGCGCTACCATGGTGGCGGATCATAAAGCAAGCCTGAAAATTGACTCGAAGTCACGGTTCTTACTCAACGCACTCACCATCAGATCATATCAGGAATTTTTTATGCTCTAAAACTCAACGACAACTCATCAAGATACATCAAGGATGTGTTTAGTTGAGAGTCAAGAAGAGACGGAACAGGGTCATCCAGGATATCAGGGATCAGTTCATCCTTATGGTGTTTGCTTGGATGGATGAATATGAAGGGCAACCTCATCCACTCTAGTGTTTGGTTGGATGGATGAGATTATACACGAAGATATGATCACCCTTTTTAGTAATTGGGTAAGGTTACCATCTTCTTCTTCCCAGAAGAACCAAATTATTGTAAATCCTCCCCGATGCAGCGGTAGAACTCCTCGATGTCACCAAGGAACTTGAGCAGGCTCCGGAGCAGCTCCATCTCCCCACTGCTGTGGAGCGGCGGACCCGCACCACGGAGCCGCTCCTGGACGACGTAGAGGCACGCGAGCTCCGCGGCGAGCACTGGGTCCCGCCACGGCTGCTGCTCGGAGGAGGAGGGCGCGCGCACCACAGCCGCTCGCGGACGGCGGAGAGGCACGCGAGCTCCACAGCAAGCGCCGAGTCCCGCCACGACTGCTGCTCCGAGGAGGAGGGCGCACGCTTGGTTCACACTCGAGCCGCGTGGTGGACACGCGCTGCGAGCAGGGAAGGGGACGAGGACGGGAGCACAGAGAGGAATCGGCCAGTTTCGCGCGGGTGAGGATAACATTTCGCGCGCATGCGAGCAACAAGGGATGAACTCATCCGCCAATTTTTGAAGGATCGACTCGTCCGGCATATCGAAGGTATATTCGTTTTTCATCCCTGACACTGACCTTTGACGTTCAACCAAACACCACTGAAATGTGGATGACGCTGTCCCATCCTACTTCATCCATCCAACCAAACACGCCCCAGGAGCCGTCGTGATAACATTCAATTTAAGCAACTTCCACGATGAGTAAACAGCGTGCAGACCAAAATTTGTAGATAAATGCAGGCAAGGGGTTTTGGTATATCAACCGAATATATAAACACGGTAGCTACTGTAATGATCCAGAAACCCAGCTATTGCTGATGCCAGGTGGTCTAAATAACCAGCAACACGAAATAATCAAAGTCGATGTCTGTATACAACATCAAGGCCATCCATGCCCCCAAGTCCCTAAGATGCACTGGTGAAACCTCGGGACAAATCCCAAGACAAGAAATAAGACCGGCTGGCAAGTTTCCAGTCCATGACAAAAAGAGTATCCATGCCGCTCATGCTGACAAGCTGGTGTTGCTTTTCTTCAAGGTTTGAAAACCAAATCAATCATCAAGGCATCGGGCCACCTTGTACCAAAAGTTTCTGGTCACTTCTTCAATCCTCATTGTGCAGAGTTCTCATGTAGCAAAACATACTCCCGGCTGCACAAAAAGAGCATTGGCACGTATGTTAGCTAGAGAATATTTGGAAGGTGGATGGAGATTAAAAAAAAAAATACTTGGTACCAATAAAGAAGTTCAAAAGCTCAGGCAACGAGTAGAAAACTGTGTACAACAAAACAAATTTTATAGCAATGAACTCGATTGTTACAAAAAATGTTTAAATGGTGAAACTTTCTGTCCAATCCATAAAGTAAAAAAAAAAAAGTTTGAACAGAGAAGAATTTATCATCTCGGAGAAAGGTTTTCATTTTCTGTATGCAAGCTACCTCTGAAGCCCATCTATCAAGGATACAAGGAACAAATAAAATGCTTGATGTGGTATTTGAAAACTTCACTAAACCAGCAGGCATAGTAACACTACCTTCGCTAAATAGAAGTTGAATTAGCCAAAAGACAAACCCCACCCCACCCCCCACCCCCCACCGTAAAAACACACATAAAAAAGTCTTATTGAACGAATACTTTTTATTATCAAAATAGATGAGCAAACCACTCAGCATGTTCATTATTATAAAAAGAGTAAAGTCCTATTTGCCTCCCTCAATTACAAAGGGTAGCGCACTTTGGCTCCCCCATCTATAAAACCAGGTAGCCAGCACCTTGAACTGTTCAATCCGATGCAGTTCTCCTCCCTCGACAGTTTTGACAAGCGGTTTTGTCTGACATGGTGTAGTGAATCCCATGTGTCATATGCCACATCATTTTTTTTAAAAAAAAATCTCTCTTTTCTCCCTTCTTCTGCTTCCTCCACGAGTGTTGACATTGGGCGGGGAGGACTTTGACGCTGTCCGCCGCCGCCGCCCCGCCCCCGGCGTCGCCGCTCCTCCTCCGCTGCAGCTTCACCTCTGCCACCCACCGCCGGCACCACAACCTCGTCTGCCACCGCCGGTGGCACCCTGCCCCCGGCCGCCGCAGCTTCTCCTCCGCTGCAACTCCTCCTTTGTTGCAATGCACGCCAACACACCGCCTCTCATCCTCCTCCGCCTTTCCGACCTCATCACTGCGCCATCACCGCTCCTCTTCCTCCTCCGCCTTCCGCTCCTGTCAGCTGCAGCGTCTCCTCCCCGCATCGCGCCTGGCTACCTCTCCCGCCTCAGGGCAGGCGCCGGAAGCTTTGACAGCACCCAACCTGGCCACCACGCAAGGGTCCCTCAACGAGCCGTCCGCGGAAGGAGGGAGCAGAGCTGGAGAGGAGGAAGACAGACAGGTGGGAAGACAAGCTCGTGAGGAGACAGGAGAGAGGGGTCATCGGAGATGTCACAGAGGAAGGAGAGAGAAAAGAAAAAAAAATGATGTGGCATATAACGTGGGATTCACTATGCCACATCAGACAAAACCACCGAGTAACAGGTACTGGTTACCGGGTTTTATAGGTGGGGAGTCAAAGTGCGTTACCCCTTGTAGTTGGGGGAGCCAAATAGGACTTTACTCTTATCAAAAAGGTAGGAGTGTCAACTATGCTCAAGAGACAAACCACTCGGCTGTCAGAATGAACCAAGTAAAGGTGTCAAAGGGAGTACTTCCCTAGGACTAGGAACAGTATCAGGTATCAGGAAATAAAATACATGTACAAACATGAAAAGACTATGAAAAGAAGACTACATTATAGGTCACACCATAATCTAAGGAATACATTGAGTAATTCCCACAGGCCACAGCAGATCAAAAGGATTGCTGGCTGTACTGACGAATATAAACAAATGACCGTCAAGTGTCGAATTGATAGCCAGCGAAGACAGTCATGCACATTTCAACAAGATAACAAAAACAGTACTTGTCATGTGATCATACCTGCTATTGCCAAACTTGATGGTGTCCTTCTCGAAGAGTTCATAATAACGCCGCGGTTCAATACGATTCTCCTGCACAAATAGAATACATTGAGAAATGCACACACATCGACATAAGGTCAAAATATGATCAGTTGTTCTGGAACGAGAAAGAAAATGAAAGATGCATCACTAAAATAACTAAGAAACTTACATTGATGTATGTTCCATTTGTGCTATCAAGATCCATCAAGTAAGGCCTATCAAAAACAAGCCATTGAAGCATTATTAATACATACTCCCCCCGTTTTTAAACTGTTGTCGCCTTTGATTGTTATAGTTACATTTGACCATTCATCTTATTCAAAATATTAGTTCAAATATAAAAAATTATAAGTTATGCTTCAACTTCCTTTAGTGATAAAACAAATTATAACAAAATATATGATATTTTTTAAAAACTTTTTGAATAAGACGAATGGCCAAACATAACAAAAAGAGGTCAATGGCGACAACAATTTAAGAACAGAGGGAGAACTAAACATATCAGGTGGCATATAAAATAAAAGTAGAAGTAGAAACTAGTAGGAGCGTGCATAGTAATTAACCAACATATCTAATTACCTCACTTTCTTTGACATCATGCCATCTGGTTGTTCCTTCTCCACAAGTCTGAATGCAAAAGCATGAAAGATGAAGTAACTACAATATGATCTCCACTGATGAAGCCATGACAATATGAAGTGTAAGAGTGTGGGCGTGCCTATACTGAAGAACTGCATGCTGCTTGCTGCAGGAAGGGTGATCTGTAGGGACGTCTGCAACTTTCCTTTCTCTTCCAAAAAGGTAACAGCTCAACCGATGTACATACAAAGGATCTGTCAAATTAGATACTATCAGAAAAATTCAAGTGTGAACGGTGTTGCAAAATAGTTCTCTGCGTCAACAAATCTGATGGCTTACGATAAGAATGGATACCCAGATTAATGCCAGAAACATATTGATTCAAAGAGCATGTGCCATATTGACTTCGACTTTTTTATATTAGCTCACAAGCAGTGTATGTTATGCTGTTGACAAGATCCCTTATAACAGCCCACGAAGATGGAACTGATTACCCTAGTACTGTTGTCACTCTGGTTGGTGCTTTCCTTTCTACTATCACATTACTTATCTACCACTTGCAGCTGGGAAAGAAATTATCCCTTCCACTAAGTAAGCCAATTGAATGCCTATCAATCAAAGTGATTTAATCTTATGTAACACAAGCAAAGTAACTCAAGAAAATGCACAAGAAAAATATGAAATAACTTCTGGAAGGTCCAGCTGTTGTGTCCGAACCCATAACAGTAGTAAATAGCTATATTTACTATAAGCAGGTAACTGTGATTATGTTCTCTGGCATTACATGCACCATGTACTAGGTTCATAATAGAGTAAACAAAGTTGAGCATAACTACCGTTCAATGGTTCACCACCCTTAAAGACATAGAGCCGCCATCTAATATCTGGCTTGCGACCTTCTGGAGGTTCTGAATACAACATATTCACACCTGAATAGGGAACAAAGTGTCATCTTCAAGGAAACTGCAGTACATGAAGCAAAGAAAGCTCACAAGCACCACATCATTACTTATACCAATTATAATAATTAATAATCCTATGCCTGTGTTGATGTAAACAAAGTAACTCTTGAGTACATTATGTTCAGCTAAGCACCTGCAACCCTATTTGTCTCCTCAGCAAGCTTTCCAGACAACTCAAATGATGGCTTTTGCTGCAAAACAAATAAATAATTAAAATCGAAGTACAGAAAAATGGCACATATTTAATATGAAAAAAATAAAAAAAATGCATAAATGGATAAGTTACTCAGATTGCTGTTATCTGCAATATTAGTCATGGAGTACAAACCTTTTCTTTTGCTTCAAGAGCTTCAGCAGCGGCTGTCATCTTTGCCACAGAATCAGCATCTTCACTCCTGAAAAAATGATTTTACCGTTGTACTTAGCTATACAAGAACATTTATAAAAAGTATACATATGATAAGATGAAACAAAATGTGACATGTACAGCAATAGCTGACATCAGGGTCAACCACTTTAAGAATCAATCCATCAAGCCAGCTCTTTAGTAACAAAAGACCAAATGGAGGGTGAGGTTTTCACAATCTACAAAACTTACATATACAGAGTTCATAGGACTAAGGCTTTACCAAATAGGCAAAAATATGTGCTTCTCCTCAAAACGTGATAGAATTGGCAGCGCATTTGACTACCTTGATTATGATTTTGTTTACTGTACACTTCTTCTATTTTCTTTAGGTTGACAATTGATTATTCTTCCTCAAGTTTAGCATACAAACTTCAAATGACCAGCCTGTCCCCAAAATAGCAACTGCATGTGGAATACAGACGTACATATAAACTAATTCCACAAGATTGTTATAAAACATGAACTCTAATAAAAAAAATTGCAACAAGTAATGCTTCTATTAAGGATTTGAAATGTATAGAAAATCAAGGGTGTGCGGGCATGAGAACTGAAGACTCACCCTGGTACTTCATTCCCCCTAGAGTTCACATCCTGAAAATTTTATAAAAAAAAACTTTAATCAATATAACATAAAATGTAAAATTATATCATTACAAAATACAAAACAGATGGATAACTACATCTGAAAACTCGAGTCAAATCAGTTTACATGAACAGTGAACCTTAGTTCGGTGTATTCACTGTATTGTTCTGCTGCTTCTGCATAGTAAGTGTGTTAAGACTACTGATTTCATGGTGAAAGAATTCTGACTTTGTCTTATTCAGGTGGACGCTACGATACTTCCAGAAGTAATGAGAAACAGTCACACCAAAAGAACACCAAAACATGCAGATAGTGAGAGAAAAAGGGTTGAATATCACCAGACACCTCAATACGTGCTGCACTTCTGGACGTCCTTGGTGATGAGTATGATTCATGTCTACCCCTGTGCCTATGTTCCTCTGGGTCTGGGGACACTGATCGACCACGCCTAGATGATCTTACCGATCCACCATTCTTCTCATCACGGCCTGCTAATCTCTCTCTTGTTGAATCCTTTCTGTCACTTCGGTCCAACCTTTGCTCCCTTGAAGATGCAGATTTTCGATCCTCCCGGTCAGACCTTCCACCTCTAGAATCATGCCTATCATCATCCCGACCTGACAATGCCTCCCTTGAAGCACTAGACTTATCATCCCTGGAACCTCTCCTATCCATCGAATGATCCCTTCCATCATCACGATCCAATTTCTTATCCTTGACAGTACCTCGAGCATCCTCCCGCCCAGACTTGCTATCCCTTGATGAATCTCTCCCAGCATCATGCCCCATATGCCTACCCGAGCCCCGCTCTTCCCTGTGAGAGGACTTGCGGCGATCACCATCAGCAACCTCCCGCTCTGACTTCCTCTCTTTTGAAGCATCCCTCCCCTCATCATGCTCCCTGTGCTTCCCTGTATCCCGTCCCTCCCTGTGAGAAGGCTTCCTGTGGTCACCATCACTCACATGCGCCGTCTCCCGCTCAGCCTGGGCTCTCCTCAGCCGCTTGGTGCGTGGAGACGGTGACAGGGAATCTCTCCTCCTGGCAGGCGACCGTGACCGTGACTTCTCACGGGCGTGCTTTGGGGACCTGACATGCTCTTTCACCTTCTCCCTCGGAGGTGACCTCTCCCTGTCCCTGTGCGACTCACTAGTCTTCGCAGGAGACCGTGCCCTAGCAGGCGAGTCCTTCGTCCGAGCAGGGGGGCTCCGCCTCCGCTCCCTGTCCCTGGCCGGGGAGCGGGACCTCCGGGAGTGCTCCTCCCGCCGCCTCTGCACCGCCGAAGCCATTCCACACCTGGAGTGAAACATTCAGCCATCGATTCAGGTTGCGGGCGAAGCATTGAGGTGCCGCGAGGTTTTAGGCGCGGTATGCCGTGCGAAACGAGGGGTGGAATGCGGGGAGCTTACCGGAGACGGCGGTGGTACGCGGCTAGCTGCTACCTCCACGGCGGCGGCGGCGGCGGCGGCGGATGCTGCTGCTGCTCCGTCCCCCTCCCCACCAGTTCTCTGCTTCTCAATCGCCTCTCGCCGCCTCGGCCCTGGAATGAATCGCGAAACGGGTGTTCGGATCCAGATGGTTCTACCACAACCCTGCTGCTGAGGAGAAAAAGGCTCGAAGAGATTAAGGAACAGATGGCCCATGTCTAATACATGGGCTCTCGAACACCCCAAGCCCATTTCTGGTCAATCTAAGAAAAATAAATTAGAGAGAATCTAAGAAAATTTTATTAATAGTCTACTTAACTATACCTGGCCAACGGGCCGTGCCGAACCAGCACGGCTCAGCCCATCACGTGTCAGGCCACTACTTTAATGGGCCGGCACGACCCGTCTAGTTAATTGGGCGTGCCATGCCGGCGCGGCTCGTCTTACACGGGCCGTGCTGCCCACTCGGCCTGACGGGTTATCCAGGTCGGACCGGTCCGAAGCTCGTTAAATTCTATATATTTGATTTTTTTCTTCTAAAAATTAATTTTATGTATAAAAATATATTTTTTATAAATAAATTTGAATTAAAAAATATGATTTCTTGTGTAAATATTGAAATATTAATAATTTTTTAATATTTTATGTGACGGGCCAGATCAGGTCAGGTCATGCTTCGCGGGCCAAGTCTACGGGCCGATCGGGCTATTTTAATCGGGCCATGCTCGGGCTGGCACGTCAGGCTTGTGTCTAAGCCCAAGCACGGCCCATGCTAGGCTCCGGGCCGGCATAGCCCGCGAAGCCTTCGTGTCGGGTCGTGCCCTTTTAGCCCGGCCCAGATGGCCACCTATAGACTCAACCGAAGGCAGTTGGTAGAAGTTAGAATTTGCTCAAAAAAAAAGTTGGTAGAAGTTAAAAATTCTTCTCCTAAAAAAACGAAGTTAAAAATTCTAAGAAAGGTTGCAATAATAACAAATAGAATACATAATGTAGATAGAAGTCATAAAATCACAAACAATAGATTATATAATGAGAAAGATAGTACTGATAAATTCATATAACATATAGAACTACAATGCGCATAATAACTATGATGTTATCATAAATGTTTAATGCCCATCATCCTTGGACCGCATGTAAGTGTGCCAGGTTTACACGTCCTGTGTACTATCCTCACGTGATCCGCAGAGTACATGAGTGACAAAAGAGTAACCATATGACGATTAGGGCTATCATTAGGCGGAAATGGCATGTTTATCCTGTGAGGATTGTATCGTTGGTTGTGCACCATCTGACTACATTGCCAAAATAATCATGAATGAGTCCAAGTTGAAAATTGATGGCATAGAGCGTCCTTTGTAACTATTTGTGTGTACTCATATCCCATGCGTCTACTTCTTTCGCAAAAAAATAAACTAATACTTTGGCTTCTCCTCTACCTAACTGTTTAAAATTTTGTATGCGTATTGGTTATTAACTTACCATATCATATATTCTTTCTGTTTTAAAATATAACTAATTCTGAGTTTGTCAAAATTAAATATTTTAATTTGATCATCCATAGTAAAATATACATGAAGATTGACTATGATACATATACTATCTTGACGCATAACTCTTATGATATAAATTTTATGTATAATTGATTAAAGTTATAAAAAATTAACTTAAAGTAAATCTAAAAGGCTAAAACTAGCTATATTGTGATCCTTCGAGTGTATTTACAGAGTGGAAAGTGCAAGTCTTCCGCCGTCAAGCTCCCGTCGTCGCGGCGGATCAGGCGCCGATGCAGTGGTGAGGATGAGTGACCTCCATTTTCGACGGTCGAATTAGAAGGTTTCGGGGGCGGCGCTGGCCACGGACGGCAAGAAACGGACGCGCGCGAGGTTGGAGGGTGTGACGCGCTCTCGATCAATTACACACGCAGTTGAGTTCGTGGTTGCATTGCTAGTCCTGTCCGGCAACATGCGTACTCATCCGTAAAACACAAATTCGTGAATTACCTAAATTAGACTGTTGAAGAAGACAGTCTCTTGGAACGGATGGAATCCAAGAATCTTGAGGAAAGAGTGGCCACTAAATTTTGGCTCCGCGGGCTCTTTACGGTTGCGGCCTTTATGGAAATAATTACTTGTGGCAGAGTTGATGAGTAGAGACGTGCGTGCCATATATAGGACGACGGTGGCCATTCCGACTGGCGCATCGTCTGGTCTAGCTTGGCCCAGTCGGGGACACGGGGGATCAAGAACACCTCGTAGTGGCATGAGACGGTGGGGTCGAACGCGAGATACGGATCCTCGTAGAAAGCGCCTCTGCCGTCCATGCGCGGGGGCGGTTGAAGGGGTACGTGTGCCCATTGCTTCGTACCAGGGTTAGCCACGCTGCGGTGGAGCAGAAGAAGGCCGTTGCAGTGGTTCTCGACTCCGATATCTAGCGTGTAGGTGAGGTCTCCGGAGACGACGGCCGTCGCAGGCGCAGCTGGGCACGAGAAGAATTCCGTGTGCCCCAGATTGTTGAACTCGACGAGGATGCCACCCAGCGAGAGGGGGAGGAGCTCCGCGCGCAGCAGCCGGGTGGGCGTCGAGGACGCCGTGCCAAGCTTTGCAGACACAGCGAGACGCCGCCAGGGCCCGTGGCGCGAGGCGCCCAAGCACGTCCGCAAGGACGTCCTCGGGTAGCGCCTGCACCGTCGTCAGGCGGCCCTCCTCCTCGTGCTGCTGCTCCATAGATCGGCGCGTCCAGGCAAAATCGTCGATTCGATCAAAGAGGGAAGAAGCAATAAGGGGGATGATTTCGTACCAAGGACGGTGGACGGGCGCCCGCGCTTTTGAAGGCCGCGGTGCAGTGCGGGATGGGGTTCCGAATCTGAAATCGGGACTCGATTCGGTTCCTGACTCGGACTCCTCAAGGCGGAACACGTATTCTACAGCTTCTTTACCGGCAGCGAGTCGCACCGGTAGGGATCGCCTTCACCGGCAGCGAGCGCTTGATCACCAACTATGTCGCGTCGCATTATTCAAATCATTCACATTTGAAGTAAAATGAACCAATCATAACCGAATCTGCATGGTGGGGTGTATCTGGTGTGACGAGAGGAAATGAAACGAGTTCAATGCGGCCAAGCAGGGGGCTTGTATGTGATTCAATCGTATTGTCATGACTCACATCAAAATTTTCATACTTTTATTTATAGATCCGTAAGGGCTCCATTTTTTCTTTAAACAAAATATGGGTGTTTTCCATATTCCTATGGTAATTCTACCCTCATTTTAATTTACTTTCATTTTAGCTCCACAAAATTAAAAAGTGAAAATGATATTGGCACAAAAAATAGGAAAGAGATACAAACAAAGATGTATGACAAGTCTAGAATGTCAAGTAGGAGTAATTTGAAACGGAGGGGGTATAGAAAACAACATATCTTCTCTTTGGAACAAATCCTAAGTGAGAAGTAATACAAATCCTAAATGGTATGAATCATACCAACGAATTCGTTACCTGACAACATAATGTTTTTCTGGGCATTTCTCACAAAACACCAAGGAATAATACTAAGCATTTGTCATAAAACACCAAGGATTTTGTTTTCCTGGGCAGCTGTAACCATGTCCACCACTTTTGCAGCTTTCCTCATTTCATTACTCTTATATCAGTCTCACAGTTGTATACAAGTGATGCAAGGAAAAATATCATACAAATGTTTAAGTGCAAAAGTAAAGGTTGTATTTCTATCCTCGAGACAGCATGTAAGTATGCTACTAGATGGAAAGTTTATATGTATGAAGATGGCTACAAAATTTGTAAGAATCAATTGCTGTCTCAAAGCTTGCTATGTGGATCTCTGAATCCACAAAAGAATGAATACTTCAGTTTACTAGCCCGATAAGCAAACAACAGCTCTGCACATTTGACATCGCATCTCATGGTAGCCTTCAAGACGAGGGCTTCTGATTTCAGTGGTCAAATCTGCACTGAATCTTGTGTACACATTCTGCTAAGATATTACAACAAACAGACGGCTCTAGAATCTCCAAACGTATCTAATCATGTGAAAAATGTGACAACATCTCTTGTGTATCCCCTAACTATTAACATGCGCGGGACATTCTCTACAAGCAAATCCATGTACTCCATGTAGAAATATGATGGATGATTTAGAGGTGGTGGGGGAAGGCTCACAAGCACCACAGCTGCCATTCTGGAGTATCTGACAATAGTGGAGTTCAACTTCAACATTGTATATAGGAATTTGTCAACCTTCTGTTCATTCACAACTACTTGCCTCCCATTCTCCATTAGCGGATGACTTTCTCTCTCTGCTGTTTCCTTCATCTCAGAAAGGTATGTCCTAATCCTTTGTTGTGCACTTGTGTAAGCCTCGTGGGAACCCTCTTGTTGAGCACCAGTGCTGCTGTTCTCCATATGTGATTCCCATGATTTCATAGTCACAACGATGACCTCAGCTTGCATTCTAAGATCATACAAGAACTTTTTAACATCAGCCTTCAGCTCCTCAGCATCAGTGTCCTCTTCAGATATGCAGAAGACTTGGATCTTACAGCTTTCAAAACTCTCTTTTGTGAGCAGGAGCTGAGACAGAAGCAGCATCAATCCTCCATCCCTCACGATCCAGTAGAGATCAATAGTCCCATACTGTCTTTGGTACTCATTAGGCCACTCATCCAGACCCTTCACAATGACTACCGCCTTATTGGCAATAATGCAGTCATTTATTATACTGACAAATGTTGATGGTATCTGCGTCAAATTCTCACGTCGCCAGATCTCAGGGTACCGCATCACAACAATGTTTGGTTTCAAGTTTCCCAAACCCATTGTCTGAACAATGCTGCGGAATCCATCAGACATAGAGGGGGCAACAACTATCTCCGCAACACCCTCACAGCGCTTGTAGTCGATGTAAGCATCCAGCTGGTGGCATGCAGTCTTTGCATCCTCAGCTAGTTCATGATAATCACCGTCAATTATCGAGACAAAAATCGACATACCACGGCCCTTCTTCTTCATACAGTTGGCAAAGTCTGCAAGTTTTGGATGACATGGAACATTTTCCGGAAGTTTTCCCCACGGACGGCAGAATATCAAAGGAATAGGATACCAATTCTTGGGATGAACTTGGTTTGCTGTGAAAAGGATGGTAAGAGTTCATTAACCTACAAATCATGATTATGCATTTGGAAAGCATAAAGTCATACATACCTCCTAAAGATCTGAGACTTCGGAGTGCCAACTGAAAGTATGCACTCTTGAACCCATCTCCCCAGTCTCCAGCCTTCCCTTTTATGCTCACATAATAATAGATGAGGCTTGCAAGGGCAAGGGAGACAACAGTGAAAAGCCAAGAGATCAAAAACATGATAACTGAAAATTGAGAGAGATCCATGTAAGCAGAAATCATATTACAAAATAGTGCTTTGACTAGATAAGTATGTTCATAGAAATTGAAACAATTAGCACAAACAAATAAAAGTTGACTGCAACAAAATTTTGAAACTAAATAATGTCATACTCAATTTCAGCCAAAAGATCCTCAATTGTACATGTAAATAAAAACAAAAAAAAAGTCCTTACGATCTATCATGATCAAAATAAAAAAAAAATGGCAAAAGAGTAAAGAGGCATACCAACACAAAGTAATGCACCAACAAGTGAAAGGCTCCAATGGTGAAATTTCCATCGAGGGCGCCAGCTAGGAGCATCAAGGAGATCAAGCAGAAAGCATGACAGATTCACGCCAGCATAGCATAGAAGGAAAAACATTGTGATAGTGGGTGTAATCAAATCCAAGTTTCCGATAACCACACAAGCAATACAAATGAATGCGGTGAATAAAGTGGCTGCATGTGGCTCAGCCCCATCAGAAACTTTAAAGTAGTTAAGGACTGGAAGAATATCATCATTCGCTATTGCTGCAAGTAACCTTGGAGCCCCTGTCAAACTCTGCAGTGCTGCACCTAAAGTTGACAGAATAATACCAATGTAAATCACAGCTGGGGCAGGCCATGCCACTGTAGCAGTAAGAAGCCTGCAATTATTACAGACACTATGAGTTTAGTACAAGACAAATAAGGAGTTGTTTAACAGCTCAGGGCTGAAGCCTTATGGGACTGGCCAAATTAACATGTTTGTTTCTTAAACACTAAATAAACATGCATGAAAGGTTGCTATCAGACAATAACTAAACAGACAAAAGTTATGAATCATTTAGGTTATTCATAACATGATAATTGGCCTTACAGTGTTGGTCATCCATCAAGACCACCTGCTACAAAAAACATTACCATAAATCTTACAAACTATGATTACGGTAGCAATAAGACCATCAGCTGCAGCTTCTTCCTATTAGCTCTAAAAACCATACACAAAGGCATGGAGTCAATTGTTGTGCCCATGGTCATTGCAACCAAGGCATGGAGTAATTTGTTCTCTACAGCTAGAACATTATAAAACACAATCATAATTAACCCTGTTGTGTATGAAACCCATTGAATAACCACCTGGACAGATGACCATAACCTGATGACATCTCACACCAAAAGAACAATAAATCAAAATGCACATACCGATCAGTTAGAAGCTCCTCCCTTGTGGCCAAGGCCCCAAATAGAATAACAGACAACAGGTACATAACAGTTGTGGTAAGAGTTGCAGATAGTGTTCCAATCGGTATTGAACGTTGTGTATCTTTCAGTGAAGCAGATCGGTTTGAGCCAGCCATAATTCCAGTGACTGCTGGGAAAAAGAGACCTACCAAAGCACTGAAATGTCAACAAAAAAATGTTAGCAAGATGATTTTCCACATACATAAGGAAATAGATAAAGAGCAGTGCTCGTCCTGAATGCACCAAAGACACTCTTAGGTTACAGATAGCTTGGAACACCTACAGTTGGTGGTATGTTTTGTCTAATTTCAGAAGGACAAAACAAGTACAAGATTTGCAGGAAGTTACAGGTATGGAGCAGTTAGGTGGAAGTGGAATTAAACTAACAAGTGGGTCTTTTCTAGTAAAGAACCATTCTTCCAAACATACTGGAAAGTTGCAGTTTAGGACTAAGCTGATAATGGTTCCTAAGAACAAAGCAAGGCTCAGTACCACAATTTGGATTTAAGGTACTATTCAAACTCATGGGACGTGACTTGCAAGAAGAATTTGATCCAACTAGCGTGTGCCAAAGTTTTCTCAGTTCTTTGCAATTGTTTTTCATGAAAAAAAGGTTCAAATATTTCAAGATGGAAGAACTTACTTAAAATCCCAATATATGGACCCATTTGGATCAGGAACTCCAGCATTGTTTGTACGTTGATATTCTGAACCCCAATTGTCTTTAATTGTGGTTATACTCAGTCCAGTGATTCCCTCTACATAAGAAATCCACCATGAAAATTCAGCACATAATTACAAAAAATAAGATAAAGTCAGCAAAAAGGTACTTACTTGGAGCATTATGCCTTGGTGCAATGAAGACACCTAGATAAATGCACAACAGAGAAAAAAGGACTGGTATTAAGAAAGCAGGTGCCACCTTGTTGATGATTTTGACACCACCAAATACAATAAAACAGAGCAGTATGGTCACGATAACACCATATACTTGAAGGTCATGCAAGCTCGGTGTTGATATAGTTGCTGTGCCAGCTGTTGCTGTACCATTTAGTAATGTATTGTTGACTACTGTCACACTCTCTGCATTTTAAAACACGAACAAACCATTACCAATTTAAATCAAAATTAAAGTTCAAAAAACTAAATAATGTAGCATATCCCTATTTATTTATTCTGATCAAACAAACTGGCAAATTCTTTTCAGTGCGGCGCGGCACATTTCATATGTTGCATTGATGGTATGTGCGGGAAAAAATTTAGCAAATGAAATGACGAAGAGTGAATCAACAGTTAAAGTAAACCAGCAAAGGAGGATCATCTTAGGTAATAATAAACTAAATGAAAGAGCGACTATGTAGTGAGGGTGACGAATCATCGGCAAACCAGTGCTCAAATAGCATGAACTAACTGACTATTGGACCCAGGGCCAAGCTGTCATCCTTGTATGCATGGTATTCTAGCTACAACGGATAGGGCCCAAATGGCGAGACAGGGCGTGTGTATGACTTGGGAGGGTTGTGTGGGGAAGGGGGAGGGGTATGAAGACTCAACCGCTGCCGAAGACGGGGACAAGGAAAATAATAGGTCAAAAATGCTATGTCTTATATTTTGACTATTATATTAAAGATAAAATAAGATACGGCTTGTCTGTAAAGACATGCTCCAAGCTCTAAACAATAACCTTTAAATAAGCATACTGATTAGTACCAGTTGTAAGTTACCTTGAAAAAAGCCAGCAGAAGGAACAGCATCCAGAAAGGTTTCCACAGCCCCTAGTACATACCTGAAAATGTCCGAGTAGGTTCGCAAGGGAAGGAGATTAACACACATGATGAATACACACAAACTAACAAGGGACAACAAATGAACAACTAGGAGAGATTTTCATTGGGCATCAAAAGAGCTATCTTTTCCATTCATCTGTACTCTTATCATTAATTCCACATCCATCACCCATTTAGTCACTTTCTTCTTGGGCATAATGATTTATTTCCACTCAATCATCTTCAGAAGTGTAGACATCATGACTAGCTATGTCCGAGTAGGTTTGCAAGGGAAGGCGATTAACACACATGATGAATACACAAACTAACAAGGGACAACAAATGAACAACTAGGAGAGATTTTCATTGGGCATCAGAAGAGCTATCTTTTCCATTCATTTGTACTCTTATCATTAATTCCACATCCATCACCCATTTAGTCACTTTCTTCTTGGGCATAATGATTTATTTCCACTCAATCTTCATAAGTGTAGACATCATGACTAGCTATGGCCTAACTTTAGGAGAAATAACTGGATCCCACCCAAGTGTTTCATAGAATCAAGATTCCTGCTTTCATTATGGATAGAGATTTGCTGCCCTGCTGAAGGAAGTAAGGCTCAATATTGCTCAATCTTTTATTCTTCTACTATTAATGATTCCATATATCACATGCTAACTAAAAGAGGATTAACATGATGCCTACTTTAAGAAGCAGATGCAAATGGAATGCTCTAATATCACAATATCATTGTATCACAAAATTGAAACAAATGCGCAAAAGACAAATTCAAGTACTTATCATGTACACTTACATGGATCCAGCAACTGCATTCCCAAGGAAAAAGCATAATCCAATACTAACTCCAACTTCAGGGCCTAGTGCACGACCTATAAGATAATATGGTCCACCACCCTATGTACCATAGGAAAAGCAATTCAGTTTTCTCGTTTTTCAAGTCTATCTTGGAAGCGCCATATAATATCAAAATAATATGGTAAACCATGTATGCAACCCAATTTTCTGAGTTCTGTTAAAAGTCGTGCTAATGTTAACATACCTTCATTGCTCCATTTGTTGCAATTGCACTTAATGATATTGCTGTTAAAAATGTGCATGCGCCACAGAATGCAACTAACACAAGCGACTGCCAGACACCTGCCATACCTACAATCCTATAGAAATAGCTTTTATAAGAATTGATCTGTTTTTTAATAACACAAAAACTGTATAAGGCAATGAAAAGAGATATGCACCAACAATTCTAAAATAACACATCTGATATGAGTGGCAAAATAGGATGAATTTCTAAAAACCGATATATATTACAGTTGCACTTTGATATTTTCTATTTAGTTACTATAATGAAAGGTAATAGAAACCTACGAGCCACAGGAAGGAAAATGAGGCGATAAGGTTATTTTGCAGAAATAAGGGCAGGAATACCATGCTGATCAGCAGAGCAACCTCACTTTGGACAAATCAATTAGTTGATGTCTTGATAAAAAGTATCAAATAATGTACATGCAATACCTTACCAGGTAAAACGAATGTAATAAATGATTCCCAAGATATTCTGCAAACACGGAACAAAGACACCCATCATGGTTCCAAATTTTGGTCCAGTTTCCTGCAAGAATACATACATAATACATAAATAATCCAATCAACAATTTAGGAATGCCATTTATAAACGGTGATAGATCAATTGTTCGCACAAATAAATATCAACATGAGAAAAAAGATAAGAGAATCTGGTCAGCAAAAGCGTTGAGAATGAATGAAGTTCAAACCAAACATGCTATGGATCAAGGCATGCATTAAGTAACTGATATTCCAAACAAATTCAGGTGTACAGACTTTCAGAAATCAATGGCATAAACAAATAAATGTCCACTTACAATCTGATTGGTAAATGCAACAAGGACAAATGAAGTTGAAACTGAACAAATAATGGAGATCGAGCATACATGAACTTGCTAATATTCTAACCAAATTCAGATGTAAGAAATGTACACAATAGGTTAAGTTCAAGAAAATGAATCAAGTTCCTATCATCAACTTCAAACTAGAAGCACAAAAATATTCCTTAAAAAGTAAAAAAGTATCGCTATTTGTCATTAGTTCCTAATTATTCACCATTGACTAGGGAAAGTATATAAACACTTGACAGACGATGACACAAGGTGGAGTGGACAACCTTTGGACGTCCAATGGTAATGGCTACATCCTCACCATCCCTAGGGCTCGAAGGGGCCTGAACCTGTTCTCCTGTCATGCTGTTCAGATTCAATCAGTTGATGATATGTCATAAAGCAAAATATGCGATTCATAATATTTTCAGGACGACCGTGCTAAAAAAGTCAAACCTCCACTTCTCTTAATAGGAAAAAAAAAATAAAGTTTTGGCTGACATCAGTAAGATTGTAGAAGGATGATTGTACCTTCTGAGGCCCAAAATATTCACAAGAGAGTCAAAGCCAAAGAGCTCTAGTTTTGAATCCCCTTGAGATCCACTGGATGTAGCTTGATCGTCAGGAGAACCTCCTTGTGTGCTTGGATCAATAGTTAGATTGACACCCGGCTTAAGATTCCTATAATGTACCAAAGAGTGTGAGTTTATGCATATAGAAACTGAACAACCTGCATCATTACAAATTATCTTGCTAATTGTAATGATTATCAGAAAACACAATTAACGGGCAGTTGCTATTGTCGCAATATCTAAAATCTTCCATGGAATATCCAAAGACAACAACAAAGGGAGAATGGAAGCTAGAAGGTTTGATCCCAACATGAACAAAAATATGTGACAAAGAAGTGTGTGGAGCTAAATAGCCCAACGTGAACAAATAGAAGGTTTGATCCCAACATGAACAAAAATATGTGACAAAGAAGTGTGTGGAGCTAAATAGCCCGTATGTTCAGCGCATGCAAGACTTTAAATCAAATTGTGGCAAGTCATGTGGCAAACACTACCAGGCTTAAGAAATTAAATTGACTTAAGGAAATAACAGTATCATATCCAAGTCTTAATGAAGTGTGGCATCCATTAGATGCCAGCAATCATAACAGTATCATATCCAAGTCTTAATGAAGTGTGGCATCCATTAGATGCCAGCAATCTTTATACAGAACTGAAACTTACAGCAGCAAGCTTATACCAGGGTGACATAAAGTTTGGTGTATGACTTCACATAAAAAATACCATAAAACAGAAGAAACAGCAAATTTCATTTATCAACATCAACTGAAGCAATTTACTAATCAGGCATTGTCAGGATAACGGTAAGCCCCAACTATTTAGGTAGCAACCAGGGGTGTTTCTTAGTGTGAACTAAGAAAAAAATTATGCAACATTAAACATCAAAGCATCAACCATATATCACTAGAGATTTAATGATGGTGGCATTGTAGTTGCAGGCTGCCCACAAAAAGAAATAGAACCTGCATGGATCCCAGTATCTCACAACCGGAGGATCCTCTGACTTCAAGTCACAACCTTGCATGTAATAACGAGAGCTCTAAATAGAAACCAGTGATGGTCTAAAATAGTAATAGTTTCAGTGTTGTCTACCGCACAAACAACAGTCAACCAGTATTGAGTAGACCCCCCAACAGTCCAATGTCCCAATTCGATTGATCAGCTGAAACACTCCATAAACAGCACACGGCTGAAGGCAATGCACGCATGGGTTAGAGTACCTACGCTAGTGATCCGCACAAAAGTAGGCTCTCTATTATATCCTATATAAGCCCCATTTTGGATCCGCTTGCGCATCACACAATCAAATGGCCGCAAAACCAATGAATTCAGAGCGAAGCCTGCATCACCTTGGCGGCTGGGGCGTCACGGCGGCGGCGATTCCAGAGGACGAGGAAGATCCCGGCTCCATGGAGGTCATCTGCACGACGGCGCGGTCGCTCGACCCGACCGGCCGGTACCGCCGCCCGTTCGGCGGTGCGGGCACCGGCAGCGCGTCGTCCGCCTCCTCGATCCCGCCGTTCTCCATACCTCTCTGGTGCAACTGTGGAACACACCTAAAGGGGATCACAGTGAGATCTAGAGTATAGAGCAACGGCGAGCCACCGGCAGACCGGTACAGCCGGCCGACCTCGGATCCAGATCCGCGCGGCACGTGCTAGGGGGGATGAGCAGGCCGAGGCGAGGCAGCCGGACGAACAATTTTCTTACCCGGGAGGAGGAAGTGGTCGGGGCGGAGGCTACGGCCCCGATGAGGAAGAAGGAAGAGCCGCCGGGGGCGGCTGCGGCGACGTCGGCGGGGAGGCGGGGACGAAGGGAGGTGGGCAACGGTCAGAGAGAGTAAAAGATATGAAACCGGGTTTACTTCGGCCCGTGCTTTTTGCTCTCTGGTCCCTTGCGCACGAGAAATTTCCATTTACGGACGGTTCGTAGATTGCTTCACCTCGAGGTTTGTGTGATTTGACTTTGGAGTTTGGACCCCAAAAATGTTGCTGCAGATATGTGGTACCGCCAACTGGAACTGAGAAAACAAATAACACAATCGAGATGAGCAATCTGAACCAGTTGTAAAACAATTCTCTTGCTGCCCTAAAAAAAAAAACAGAATTCTCTTGCTGTGCACAGCAGAGGCTGGGCTCCATGACCTCCATGGAGCCGGGATCCTCCTCGTCCTCTGGAATCGCCGGGATCACAATGTATAGCAAGCGAAGAATTTAAAAGTAATTTTTTGTACATTTGAACAATTTTTCGGATTTAAAATTAATTTTTCTAAAAATAAAATATTTTATTATGGAGAAGCAAAAAATTTTAAAATGACTTATTCACAGATATTTGGGTGCAAACTTGATGCGCTGCCTTTTTTATATCTAGGAATACTAATGCATCATAGCAATTCTGATTGGAAATTTGTACAAGAACGTTGCCACAACTGTCTCAGTTCTTGGAAAAGTAAATTGTTGTCGGTAGGAGGGCGGCTTACGCTAATTAACTCTGTGTTAAGCAGCTTACCTCTTTTCATGTTCTCCTTTTTAGAAGTCTCGAAAGGAGTGCTAGAAAAACTAGATTATTATAGATTAAGATATTTTTGGCAAAATAAGAGACACAAGAAAAAATATAGATTTACTAAATGGAGAATTCTTTGCACGCCAAAAGATCAGGGAGGCTTGGGTATCCTCAACTTGCAGGTTCAAAATAGATGTCTGCTAAGTAAATGGTTATTTAGATTGCTCAATACCGAGGGGGTTTGGCAAATAATTTTGCATAACAAATATTTAAGAAATAAGACTTTATCCCAGGTTCAACATAGTGCAGGATACTCACATTTTTGGAGTAGCTTGATGCAAGTTAAACAAGACTTCTTTTGTTTTGGATCATTCTAAGTAGAAAGTGGATCTCAAATAAGGTTCTGAGAGGATTGCTGATTAGGACACCAAAGTTTCATAGATAGATTTTCAAATCTCTATAATATTTTTTCTAGGAAAAACGCAACGATTGAATCAATATTTTCTACTAACCCTTTAAATGTATTCTTTAGACGAGCGTTAACAGGAGTGAATTTTAACTCATGGATGCAAGTAGTAGTTCTGGTTATAAATGTTAATTTGACAAACCAATCAGATTGTTTTAAGTGGGCTCTATATCAAAATGGATATTTCTTGTAAAATCCATGTATCAAGCTCTAATATTGACACAGGTTTTGCCCTATAACTTGAATATATGGAAAATCAAAGTTTCACTAAAAATTAAGATTTTATGTGGTACCTTTATGAAGGAGTTACTTTAACTGAAGATAATCTTGCTAGACGTAATTGGCAAGGAAGCTTAAAATGTTGTTTTTGTAATCTAAGTAAGAACATTCAACATCTTTTTTTTATTGTCATCTAGCAAGGTTCATCTGGCGAACTCTACACATTTCTTTTGGTATAGCACCTCCTAATAATTTTTAGAATATGTTTACTGATTGGTTAGGAGGAACTAATTTTAATATGAAGAAATTAATCTGGTGTGTAGTAGTGCATTGTGTTAGGTAATATGGCTGTGTCGTAACAATGTGGTTTTTGATAGAGCAAGCACACCATCTTTTATGTAGGTCATTTTCAGGAGAATTTATTAGGCTCGTCTTTGGTCCTTGCTACAGAAGAAAATGGATCGTTCTATTTTAAAGATGACATGCGGATTGATTAAGACTGTTGCCATGGAGATCTTCACAAATAATGGGTGGCGGTTCTCGAATAGAATTACATATTAGACTGTCTATAATCAGTTAAATTATTGTTGGTTATGACATAAACTTTTATCTTTGTGATTCCATGATCTCTCTTTGTGTGAGAGAATTTGTAATAATGGACGGCTTTATGTATCGATTGATGCAACGGCTGGAATTAATATATTCCCTTTTCTAAAAAAATGGCCTAGACTTGAAGGACCCATATGTCACTCTGGAGAGAAAGTTATGGTAGCCTTTTACAACTATAGAAATGCCAAAATAGTTGTGGTAAGTTGATTCGAAAGTTACAGTTTTATAAAATGTGTCAAAGTAGTTGTATGCTTTTGAAATTACTCTTAATACAACGTTTATTTACTTCAACACGTTAAATTGGAGGCCTATTGAAAGGCTTTACCTCTCTCTCTATTTTACGAGGTTGCATTGAACAATGTTGGTGCAGTTTGGCTCAAAACAGAAAGGGTTTCCTTCTGCATATCGTAGGAAATGCTTAAGCCAGAAGAACAATTTCCCGTTGGCATATCCTTCCAGGATCAAGTCATATGCAACTACCATAAAGCTAGTATAAGTCTTGTCTATGTTGTGTTCAGCTAAGTAACTAGCTTCCACGTTTAGCAAAGTTGCCCAAAATTATTTTATTTTACTGTTATCGCTAAAGAATTCCTCTCAAGAGAACCCTAATAAATCACCAATCATCAAGATGGAGCTGCACTCAAAGATGAATTGATGACATGTGTTGTTTCCGCATGCTAAAGGTAAGGTAATATTGAAGCTAAAGACTTAAAATTAAAGGTAATGTTGTTGAGAGAAGAGCGACATACACTGCACGGAAAAAAGTGGCGTTATTGCTGCTGCACACAGCTTTCTGAGGGATAGGACTTGCTTATGCTGGACAAATGTGATGAATCAGAATCGAATGGGGGTTGTTGGAAAAGTCACAAATGTTACACAGAGAATTTTGTTTCGGGTTTAAGCATGGCTAATTTTAAAATTCCTCTTATTTGTTCATTTCCACAAACTGCTAATCTCATTGGAATCCATCTCGCTTAAAATAACCTTGTCCATCGACAAAATTACTCTTCAAATCTTGAGCAGGAAAAAATAGATAAAAAAAAGGGGGAAAGTTAATTTGTCGATGCCTTGGAGCTATTGAAATTTGATACATACATTGACAAGTTGGGATGTGAAGAGTAGTAGCAACTCTAATACTTTGTCCATCATCTTGTCGCTTTGGAAGGTCGGAAGCTTCCGTGCTGGCAGAATCGTTGTGGAAAGGAAATCGTGAACTGAAAGAGAGGCTTCCTGCATGCTCTACTCCTATACCCAGAAGGCCAGAACGAAGAAAAAGAGGCTGAACTGAAAAGGCACACAGGCCAGGGAAAGCGAACCTTGGGCTTTTGCCTGAGGCCAGGCCCAGCCTTGTTCGTGGAGCCCCGCCGCTTACTTGCTTTCGTGAACTGTGTGAACAGCCTGCGTCGTAGCCCGTCCTGCCTCCTGCGTTTGTTGCGATGATCGGTCGAGAAAACACGACGCCGTCTGCTGGTGTCCGCGACGCCGACCGCGGCCACCGTGCGCACCACATGGGCCCCTCGTAGCAGTAGCGGCATGGCCATCCACATGGAAATGGGGATGGATATGAATTCATTCGGTCCCAAATCCCAATGCTGCAATGCAAGGAAGAACAAGCCATGCCCATGCATGCTGGCGTCCTGTTCGAGATATATAGGGATGCGTACGACGACGTTCATTAGAAGCTCACGCGGGCTTGACATGGATGTGAACTTCTCCAAGCCCAGTGCACTGCACGCTCATTTTCAATTACCGGACCTAGGTACGGACGCGCGGGGAAAAACAGGTCCAAGATCCCGGTCAACCTACCACTCTAGCTCGACAGGAACGAAAAATCGCGCGTTCTAGAACACGTACTCGTCTGTTGCGATGATCGGTCGAAAAAACAGTTGGTCGCACAACGGCCGCGCACGAGCTGGCGGGTCGTGTTTGTAGGTGTGATCTCGGGTTGGTAGTCCGAGCAGGAAATGCGCATGCACTGCACTAGTACTCTTCATCAGGCCAGCTGATTTCATTCGGAATTAGCAGTCATACAAAACGATACTGCGGCATGTTTATCATGGATTAGTGTAATCGAGCGTCGTACATATTGGTGGCCCGGTGACCCTTAAAAAAAAAATATATTGGTGGCCCGGCGGCTAGCTAGATCCTGACCTTTGCATTGATCGCACGCAGCAAATCACACACATGGTGCATCGTTTGTAGGGAGAGCGAGTGGCAGGTTTTTGGTGGTTGTGTGCCGCGGTCAAGAGTGAGCTCAACGGCGAGTGTTTTTTTTTTTTTTGACAGTGAGAACACGGTTGTTCTTGCGCGCACTCTTCCTCTGCATGTGGAACGCAGGGGCGATGTAAGGCGTGCGTCATTGCGCAACGGTGGAAGCAAGCTTCTGAACATTCTCTCCACACCACAATAGGCCTTTAATCTTTATTATGTGGGGGATGACGACACCAGTTCTATTATCAATGGGAGCGCGACGCATAGGCCATACAACGGTTAGTACCCACATAATTAACACGGTCAGATTGTAAGTGAAATAAATATTGCAAAATGCAAAGCCTTCAGACAGATTGAAGGGCGATGCATGGAGTAAGCGGCCGATTTGGGCTGTTGCATCCTGTGACCCCACGATTTAGAATTGGAGATATGTACACTACCATATCTCTGACAAGTGCGCGCTTTGATAAATTTGAATCGAAAACTCTCCACATTTTAGCCTTTGATCACTTTATTTAGTTGTTCTGCCATTATTGTGCTATAAACTCACAAATTTGACCATCCACAATTAAAATATTTCATCAGTAATAATCTAGCTCGTTCCTAGACAATGTTTAATACAAAACAAAACTGCTGATTTAAGTGGTTCAACAACCGTACAACCGTTTAATTCCCGTGCCACATGTATAATACCCGCGCAAGCGGCAAGCTAGACTAGAATATTACATATATACAAGTTGAAAAACCTTGTCAACCCTGGTAGAACGAACGGGGAAACAGAGCGTTCGTTCACTCGAAACCCGGAGCTTCAACATCCAAGTACAGTACTAGGTCGGAAATTGTCAAACTGAACTAGGCTGGAACTGAAAACGGATGCCTGTTTAGGTATGATTAATGCAGCAGTTCCCAGGGACCGAGTCTAAGAAACAAGTGAAGAGTAGTTGGTTCTTGTGTACCAAACACCGGTGCAAACCATTACACTATCATTTTTATAGCAGCCGAAGCTACCACACATGCAATTTCCAATTGAGCTCCTCCCATATTCATTCCGGGCATCACATTCTCCCTGACAACACATACGCTCTGGTCATGATCATGATGCATCCCAAGTTTCTTGCCGAGAAGCAAGTTATTGCAATGGTTGCTTGATTAAGCGGTTAAGACAGCCTTGTTATGCATTTAATAAGCTCTTAGAGACAGTTGATGCACTTGCATAACCGTCAATATATAGGGATCGCATGCTGCGAGGCAGCACAAGCATCTTCAAGCAGTGAGTGAGAGTCACACACTCATCATAGCTAGCTAGGCTTCCATTACCTGTTTCGAGATGAAGCTACAACATCTGTGTTTCACGGTTGTGCTTCTGTCCATTGCCATCTCTTGTTGCAGAGGTAACCCCGCTTTTAAGGTTCAGTTTTTTTTTTCCTTACTTGCTGACATGGAGCTTGCGTTTTGGTCAGCACTTCTTCTGCCTTTCTTTGAATTACGTAGTTCCACCTCGTTCGCGTGGGTTACACCTTAAATTTTACATTTGAATTTAAACTATCAGTTTAAGTTTTGCTGAGAGCAGAGTATGAGTGGCTGTTTCAGAGATGTCAAAGCCTTCCAAAACAAGCTATTTCGTTTGTTTGGTGCTCAAAGCTGACATGATTTTGTCGAATACTTTTGTTGTTTCTTTGAACAATGTAGGACAAGGAGGAGGTGCTGGCGGTGGTGCAGGGGGAGCTGTAGTTCCAGGAACACAGGATGCCATCCAGATTGTGGCACAGGCTGCTCTCTGCTTTGACAATAGACAGGTGAATGACCCTCTCTTCCGGTCTTCCCTACATACACTGAGCCTAATTCACCACACGTTCGTTTGATGATTCTGCATTCAAATATTAAATTCAGCAAATGTGTGCTCACATTATCTGGTCAAGTTCTTTATTGCAAATAGAAACAAGTTTTCAACCTACTAATGTGAGCAGCGTCGAGTACTTAATAACTCCGTATATATGTAAAGTTGTAAACTATGTTTTAATTGTTTTCTACCTACTAGTAATAATCGCCATCTATGAGATTCTAGCATGCAGAATATTTAATCTTATTTTGACCCGTACCAGATAGCTATGTTTTTCCACTGCTTGTAATGTTGCGTGTCGACATTACAAACGGACAACATCAGAACAAAATGCAAATGAGTATAGAAGCATGAGAAATGTTGCGTGGCAGGTGATAAACGGGTGCCTCAAGTCACTGGGCTTCAACGTGAGCGGTAATGGTGGAACCAGCAGGGCGTCATCACCAGCGTTAGCGCCGGCCCCGGGGCCATCGGCGGCAGGGACGGGGACGAAAAACGGTTCGGCGGTGAACATTTTCTGCCAGAGGCCGTGCTTTGGGCAGATTACGCTGATGATGACCTGCGTGAACGGCATCCTGAGCAACATCCAGGGCTACAACCCCGGCCTCATGCAGGGCGTCCAGGCCCTCTTCCAGATGGCCTGCGGCAACGTCACCAACGGGACTAGCAGCAGCGCTGTTGTTGCTTCAGGTATACGAGTGTTAAGATTGTCGTCCTTTTATTATCAGTAGACAGACTGTTTAATTTAGAATATATGGTACCAGTTTATATTATTTCAAAAGAAAAAAAACAATATAGTTTCGGAATGAATGAGAGAAGATAGTGTGACAAATTTAATATAACCTAACATGTCTGATCACAATTTTGTCTGGTTTTCTTGTATCCATTAGAGCTATGGCAATTGTCTTTTTTTTTTTCTCGGCTTTATTCTCTGTACTGTACGTAATAAGGTTGCAAAATCATTATTTTGAAGTATTTAAAATAATTTCTACCTATTTTAGAATATACAAATTCTTTAAACCTCGTCATAGCCCTTGGTCATCTAACATGCTGTTTTCGTTGATGTGCACCACAGGCTCACACGTCGCTGTAAGCAATATAGGTGAGCAAACCAGTAGCGCGGTTGGGCCCACAGCCAGTCTCAAGAGTGCCTTCCCCTCGATGATATTGCTGTTTTATTTGGCTTTATAAAATCAAATTCAGTTGTGTTTGGCTTCTGCTGCTGTTGTACTTATAGCTTTATAAAATAATATTCGATTGTGAAATCATTGTAACAAGCTTGATTCATTTCCTTTCTAGTCAAAAGTCAACATGTAATTCCTATATCTAAAGGAATAGTTCGTTATGTAAAGTCAACATGTAACTTCAGATGCAGATGCACCAGGAGAAAGACTATCAGAAATATACTAGCTGTACAATGTCATTTCCGTTTTCGAAATACAGTAGCCTAAGAGGACCTGTCGATGTGATCATGTCTACAATAATCTTTGGCATGATTACCTTCCTCCGTGGCATTTGGTTACACCATATGGTTTGACGTGATCAAATGGTACACTTTTTGAAAAATCAGATTATGGTTTGGTGTGACCAAATAGTACATTTTTTGAAAAATGATTACATATATAATTATTAAACTATAAATTTTAAAATACTATAATAAAAATAACATATTTTCTAGTCTCCAATCGATTGTACTTTATATTTTAATTTTTATCTATATAATAATTATAAATCATTGGATTTAAATCCGATGAATCAAAACGATGAGTGAAAGTTATCCAAACTTTCAGTCAGTTAAAAATTAGTAAGTCTCTAAAAATAATTCTAAATGATTTCAGCAAGCTTCTTGTCGTTCCTTTCTAAGATTCCAGTCATGACTCTGAGCATTAGTTCTGAGTACAAGTGACATGTCATTGTAAGTCGTCTCATGATGGTTTTTGGTGGTGTCAATTACTGTGTGGAAACCTCAAATAGATGACACGATGAGTAAAAAAAGAAACATGTGTCACCTATTTGAGATGGGTGACGCGCAATAAAATAGACAGACAAGACGGTGAGGGGAACTAGAGGTTCTTTCTCCTGAAATTAATCCTAACCGTTGTTATTAAAAATTTACATACCTCATTAAGTATAATTAACGGCAATTTAGTAACTGGATCCTCATTACTTCAGTAGCCCCGATGAGTTTGAGGACGCTTTGCTCCCTCGGTTCATCGGATCCACTCCGTCTTTCCAGCACGCCCCATCGGACGCGCGTGCCGCTGCTTATAGCGTGAGCCCTGTATAAACACCATGCCTTGATTTGACTTGGCAACGGCTGCCATGCACGGTTACTCGCGGCCAAGGTTAACATAACCCACCGGGCCGGTATAACCGGCCGGGTCCGGTTCACCGGTTAACCGGTGTAACCGGCTGGTTAGCTGGGCAAAATTTGATTTGGATGGCACGCGGTCGCCGGCCGGTTAATCGATCGGTTATACCGGTTAGCCGGTCGGTTAGACCGGTTAACCGGTGACAGTAGTCACTAACCAGTAGTCACTAACCGATTGATAGAGAAAAAAATAGAAAATTGATCTAAATAATAGAAAAAAATTATGCATGATATTTTTTAAATATTGAGTATAATATTAGGCACCAATACATAATACATTGAGTCATATAATATAGCACAACTATATTGTGCTATATAAAATATCGAAATATAGTTGTCCCATATATGATTTTCTACAAATAATTATACAATAGGTTTTCACAAATATAATTGTCGGATACATAGCATTCAAATAATTACACTCACACTTATGGACGCGAGTACCACGCGGAGTGATACTCTTTAGTTGACATAAGCGCAATATCACGAGTAGCCAACAATGCCGCCTTGTAGTCATTTCAAGTTTGTCCAGTCCACGCCGCAGTTGTTCGCCATTCATTGAGCAACAAGTTATTAAAATTAGGGTCCTGTCACTCATAAACCCATTATGGAGGAGGTTGGGTGTCCGGCGACGAA
Organism: Eleusine indica; assembly: GCA_030378355.1. NCBI lineage: Eukaryota > Viridiplantae > Streptophyta > Magnoliopsida > Poales > Poaceae > Eleusine > Eleusine indica. The sequence continues at coordinate 59,065,004 of CM059494.1, forward strand.
GCAATGTATTGGTCGTAACCATGGACGTAGGAAGAAGAGTTATCTACGCTGATTGAGGACTCACTTGCATAAGGAGAAGAGTGGATTCCTAGATGATGTTGCCTACCCCTTGTAGCCCCCCCTCCCCCCACGCATGGTCATCCTCTGAGAATGTGGAGCACCATGGTCCTAATCCTGGGTAGCATGAGTGAAATCTTCCTCGTTTGTAAAACAAGTGATGAGTGAGTGAACACTCCATCGATTGGTATGATACAATAATCATTGTTTTTGTTACCTGTGAAGTGGACACTTGTTGAAGGTGGAATAGAGGTACGACCACCACCAGGACCGTCCGAGTCACCAGCAGAAGAGGCTGAACTGCTATTATCTGACTCTTGATAGGTCGGGCTCTCATTGTTACTCTCAGTAGAATTATCACTACCCACTGGTTTGCCTTTAGTTGTCTTCTTCTGTTTCTTTCCTTTTTCCTTCCTCCTCATGCTTAACATTTTGCGCTTTCCTATATGTGTGTCACCCACATGTTTATCCGCCCACTCAGCAAGAGAAGTAGTCCCAGTAATTCTTTGTAACTCCGCAGGAGTGTCATCTTTGATCACCATTCTTGACGGAATAGGGGTGTCACTCTCGGTGCTCTCCTCATCAAGTAATGGAACAGCATTGGACCGACCGTGCTCCATCCAATCTCGTATCAGATTTGCTTGATCGTATAAAGAAAGTTCCATTAATCGGTCGAATGGATCATCTTCTAGTGGCTTGTATAATTCAGCTTGCCTCAAATGAATGCGTAGATTATAGTTCACATATACCAATTTGTGGAGTTTCTTATATGATAACTTGTTACGTACCTTTGTGTGGATCAAAGCAAATGTACTCCAATTGTGCTCACAGCCGCTAGAGGAACCACACTGAGATACAAGACGTAGTGCTAGCTTTTGGAGAGTTGGGGTGTCACTTCCAAACATAGCCCACCATTGTGCTGCAACAAATAAAAGAATGGAACATAAGTGTGAAAGTTTCGCATAAAATGTAAATGACGTAAGAAATGGATAATGACTTACAAGGTAAAGTATTATTATCACATGCCATTACGAGCCAACTCTGAAGCAAAAGCGCCCTCTTTTCTTCTATAAGTCTCAGCTTCATGCAACGCCAAAACACATGTGTCAGTATCTATCATAAACTGAAATGTCTGTCGAAAGTCATTTAGAACATTATTTGATGTGTCATATGCATAGTGACATTTAGGATGCAAAGCAGCAGCTGCATTGACATAAGTCATGCTTGCAATATCACCCATCCTAGGATTGATCACTGCCATAAATCATTCAAGTTCCCGGGAATTGCCCTGAAATAAACTTTCATACTTATTCCTCACTATATGGAATCTTAGCAGGACTTCACTCAAATTTGGCTTCTTGTCCTGATCTGCAAATCGAAGGAATGCCTACAAAGGTTCCACAGACTTGACCACCAAGCTCATATTATCCCACTATGACAAGTTAGAAAGACATGAATGAGCATATCTTCCCTCACTCGTGTCGTCAAAACGACTTTCTAAGAATGTGCTTGAAGCCACCCATGTCATAAATTTATCTTTACTTCGGAGCATGTTCTCCAAAAACATATAATTGGTGCTAAATCGAGTAGCATTCCATCTTACCAATTCACCTCCAATAGCGGTCCTCATCATGGCATGCAACTTATTATGGTTGTAGAACCATCAACAAATTCTCCTAGCAGCCTCAATCATAGCTTTGTGCTCCGGAAACTCACCAATAGACTTAAGCATCAAATTAATAGTATGAGCAACGCACAACTGCCACACAATGTTGTACTTCTGGTTCACCATTTTGCATGCCTTCTTGTAGTTTGAGCCATTATCAGTGATGATCTGAATAATATGTTCTGCACCCAGCTCTTTGATCCTCTTTTCGATTTTCTGTCAACGAAAAATTTCTTTACTAACATGACAGGAGACATATTCATAAGTTCATCAAATGACATTGATTTACCCCAAAAACAAACTTCGCGTCCTGACTATGTCTAGTGGCATCAACTGATTTGTGGAAATACATTATCCCATTGCAATACACCATGAAGTTGATGACGCTCATCCCTGTTGGTCCTGTCCATGAATCATACATAATTATAATATCGTGAGCTGGCCAATCGCGCTAGAACCTCTCAAACTGCTTTTTTTTTATTTCGGCCTCGTTTTCATCTAAATATACTCCATCAATCTCACGTCCAGTTGGGATTGTAATGCCCTCACCTGAAACATCAAAGAATATAAATTAGTTCACTGCTTTAGACACGTTCAATAAAAATTAATAAAAATCACCTCACCCCATCTTTGAGTCTCCTTGACGGCGACTTGAAAGTAAGGATTGTGAGCTTTCCTGTCGGGATGCCTTCAATGTGGAACCATTTTAACCAAACTCTGGCAATTGTATTTTTTCTATTCTTGCACTTTACTGTCCATGGCCCAGTATCAATCCTAGTTTGAACCTTCTCCTTGTTTCCCCTTGATGTGGACCGTCCGAGCATACCTAGCAATCCGCCGCCCTGAGGTTGAGATGAACCACCAGCATGCTCATATTGCTCACCTTGATCACGAACGCGCCTCGCATATGACTCCTCCTCTCGAGACAAATCCAACACACGCTGCAACACCTCATCCTCGTCATCATTAATATCATGGACCACATCTCGGTCTCTGACAACTTTCTCCCTTCTCAAATTATTCCGTTGTATGTCCTTCTTCCTGGCCATAATTCTATCCAGCTCACGACAATAGTAGTCCCGAATCTCTGGTGGAACATTACTACAATATATCATATTACCACCTCTTCCTGCCAAATGATGCTTGAATCGATTGGCACTATCCCTTTCTTAAAATCTTGTAATACTTGCATGACCATCCTGGAAATTAATTTACATCATGCTCCTACACACCATCACTTTGATTATGGTCTGTCATATCTTCCTACATAACAATGACATATACAATTTATTACTTCAATATTGCAATTACAATAAATCATAATATGCTACATAGTTACTACTATATTTCCTATTTATATTATCTATATTTTAAAGTCATACATGGCTATCTAAATTAACTACAAGCTCATAACTTGCCTACCTAAATTTCCTATGGATAATATAGATTACCTAAAAAAAGAAAAATAAATAAATCTTACATCAGTGCGCGGCTAACCGGAAGCCGTTGGCGGTTAACCGCGCGTTGTTGCCGATTAACCGACCCAATCGGCCGGCTAACCGACTGCGAGCCGAGCAGGAGATCTGCTCACCGAAGCAGGCTAACCGCCCGGCTACTCGCTCGGACCGGGTAGCTAACCGGGTTAACCGGACGGCTAGCTGACTCGCCGAAGGCCCCGGTCGGATGCGGCCGGCGGTGGCGATTGGGGACGATGCTGGCGGCGAATCGGGCGGCGAATGGGGGCGGCGACCTACGAAGGACGAGATCGGAGCTCTCAGCGCGGGGATGTGGTCACGGGAGCGCCGATGGGTGGATTTCCAGAGGATAAGGTATGGTTTTTCTTTTTTTCTTTTCTTTTTTTCTTCCATCATTTTTTTCCAATATCAAATGAGCTCGGATTTAGATGTTTTCTTCACCATAAATCTTCATTTCATCTCTAGTTTTTTACCAAATTTTTTATACAAAATTTTCAAATTTTAAAAGAATTCAAATTCAGACCGGAGGTTAACCGGCCGACCGGTGTAACCAGACCGCACCGGTTTTCCAGTTAACCGGTCAGTTAACCCTGGTTATGTCAACCGTGCTCGCGACATGAGGCCTGCAACTCATCAGGCCATCACAACATGGACTACGGAGGGCTGCCGCGGCGTCGGGACTGGAGTCCGCTCGTTGTCGTGTTTGGACTGGTGGCTGCCTGCCACCGTTGTCACGCCAGAATTGAAAGGCGACAGATGTGGCGCACGAGGCAGATGGCGATGGTGGTGGATTGCTACAACGGCAACGGCAACAGAAGATGTTCTCGAGAGCTGGTTGTCATTTTCGTCGTCGAGTAGACATACTATCGAGAATACATAATATGCATATGTATAAAACTAAAATTACTATGAGTAGCCTTTGTGTATTTTTTTTTTTGAAATCGAACCAGCACGAGACAGTGTCAATTTCATTAATTAAAGAAGGATGTATAGGAGGAGCCATTAGGGCTCTATATTACAATGAACAAAATTGAGTAATTTATAGATCAGTCTCCAGAGATGAGTTGCGCGAGATGTGGAGCCCCGACCAACGTCCAAATTGGTGCCTCTTCCTTGATTTTTGCAAGGAGCGATGACGCGGCCAGCTCTTTATGGCGGAAAATTCGCGCGTTCCTTTCATTCCATATTTCCGAGTTCACTAGCAGTATTATCGTTCACAAACCCTTTTTTGGTACCCCTGTCGTTGTAGCAAGTGTTATCCATCATTCATGGATCGATGTTGTTGGTGGCCAGTCATTTGGCTGAATTTGTGCAATCCCTCTCCATTGCGATATGCCCTCCCAGATGTTTCTTGTGTATATGCAGTCTGCCAATATGTGCTTTGCCGTTTCTGGTGTATGTCTGCATAAGGGACAGAAGGTGTTATTTTCCCAATCTCTAGATTGTAGTCAATCAGCTGTCCACACATGATTCTGCACTACTAACCATCCAAAGGTTTTACATTTTGGTGGTGCCCATACTCGCCAGATGATGGTATTGTATGTGGCGCGTGTTGATCCAATGAATTGTGCCTTGTACTGTCTGTCTGCAGTCAGCTTCCAAGTGATGGAGTCCTGCATCATTGGATCTAATTGTATGTCTTGGACAAGATTCCACAGTTTAACAAGCTCCTGAATATGTCGAGCAGTGATGTTGTCCTGGAGGTCCAAGCCCGACACCCAGGTATCCCCCTCGAGGGCCTTCCTGACTTTTCTATGTTTGTTGCGTGAGATGGAGAAAATAGTCGGCACCATATCCCTAGGCCTGCATCCTGCGATCCATGCTGAATTCCAAAAATCTGCTTTCACACCATCTCCCAAGGTGATTGATGTAGCCGCCGCAAATAGTAGCCTGTCTGTCTCGTCACATGGATTACCTAATCCAATCCATGCTTTGTCTTCAGATTTTCATTCATGCCACAACCACCTGACTTGAAGCCCCCGTGCAAATTTCTCCATATTGATTATTCCAAGTCCACCATGTTCCTTTGGCATGCATGTTCGCGTCCATTTTATTTTACATTTTCCTCCAGTCAAATTCTAATTGCCTGCCCAATAGAATTGTTTCCTTTTATGGCCTAGATCGTCGAGTACTTCCTTAGGTATCTTGAGTGTTGTAAGGAAGTACACTGGCTGAGAGGATAAGACCGACTTGACAAAAGCTTCTCTTCCAGCTTGTGCAACATTTTCCCCCTTGCTTCCTACTAGTCTTCCAGCTGCTTTGTCCACGAGAGGTTGATAATCGATCCGCCTAAGTCGCCTAACAGACAGAGACAACCCAAGATATTTGATGGGGAAGCAGGACCCAGTAGCCGATAGATTTTCTAGCACATCATCTAAATCAACTTGCTCCCATCGGATCGGGATTACCAATGATTTGTTGATGTTTGTGTTTAGTCTAGATGCATGGCCAAAAGTTTGCAAGATGGTCGCTAGGTTGGATACATCTTCCTTGTTAGGATTTAAGAATACTGCAGCATCATCTGCATACATGGAGGTGCGTAATCTAGTGTATCTTCCTTTGAGCTTGCTGAGGAGGCCTTGCTCTGTTGCGATATTTAGAAGTCGTTGCAGTGGATCTATTGCTAGAATGAATAGAAGAGGAGATAATGGATCATCTTGTCTGAGCCCCCTTCCATGTTCCTTTGTGTAATTAGGGAAAAAAGATTTAACAGGTACTGGGCTGGGTCCACTATTTTAGGTACCGATCCACACTTACTTTTGAGTAGATACCTCCTTGTTTTCAACCGTTAGATCTAGAAAACGAATGGTTATTATTAACTCCAAGCACCATAACATCTCTCGACAAATAAAAACATGTGTCATTGTTGATTATTACTCCTGGCTTCCTCCTTTTATGTGATTGTAAAAAAGTTCAAAATATTGTCACCTAAAAATTATGTGCTTGGTGATTTGAGAAGCTTTTTATGTTTTGGCTAAAATCTTGAATTTTTCATCTGATATCCTTTAATTAAAAAAGTAAAATTATCGATGAAAATTTGACCCACCCATTGGAAATGTGATTTTACCGACCTTTTCTGATACAAGGTTAATATTTTTGTTGAGCGACTATTTACTGATTTGAAACATTCAATTTGAGAAGTTTTCTGACTTTCTGAGAGTATGGTGGTTCGAACCTATCAGTTTTGGACTAGGTCTGAAACTATGCACATTATGTATGAGAGTACAATCGATAACCTTTTCATAAACTTCTGGTGCTAGATCATTATGTTACATTTTTTTGTTAGATAATGGGAATATTGTATTAATCATTTTTTTTGAATGAACTGGAGGGGCAAGCCCCTACAGGTTAATTTATTAAAATGAAATAAGTAAAGTAGATATTACAGAGAAAACAACTGAAATCAAGGTGGTTGAAACAAGAAAAATCGAAAAAGTAAACTAAAATCGAAAGAGTCAACCGTGGGATCAATGTTGTTGAACAGCCAGTCATTCCTTGAAACCCATATACTCCATGACATCATGACAATAATGTCCATATAAAAAGGGACCACTAGTTTCCGTCTCAGCCATTTCATTACATGTGTGATTCTTAGCTGCTGCGGTATTGAAATATCAATCGACTGCCAACCACAATATTGTATTAATCATTATTTTGGCCATTAAACTAGCTACAACCACAATGACCTTGACTTCTAAAATATAGTTACAGCCAAATACAACCTCCGACGAAATAACTTTGAATAAAAAACTAATGGTTGAGAGAGAGCTATAAATAAAACTTTACTCGATATCTAGATTTCACAAGAAGACATAAGTACACCGTTGTAGAGTACATAAAAAACCAGTGGTCGAGGGAATATTACATTTATGTTTTCAGCAAGATAAGCTATGGATCAGACTCACCTCTACAAAGTTCAAAGCTCCTCTCATTTGGCAGCAGCTTTTTTGAAAATGTTCCCGTGCAAGGAAGCTTATAGCAGGGCACATGGTGATCAGATTCTTAGCCCGTTAGAATCTACAAAGATTTGGGTAAGAAAGTTTCAGGTGGCCATGGCAAAAAAGTGATGTCAGCTTTGACCTGGCGAAAGTGAAGGCAATACACTTCCTTGGGCCACACTTTTCGTTTTGCTCACTTTCTTGGGCCACACTTGCAAATGTCGTTGGTACATCGGAATATGGGAGAAAGTTTAACGACCTGTGGATTATCGATTTACCAAAACCAATTTATAAAGAATCGGTAATTCGAAGTAACGTATCCCCAGATTTGCTCCAAGGTGAAATTCAGACACATGCAAGTTTCACAACAATTTGTTTCCCTTTTTAAGTTGAATTTTGCACACAAGGTAGTAACTTGCAACATTGTCCAAGGGTTAGAACACAGGAAATCCTTCTGGAAAAGTTTAGCAAAGAGTGTGCAATTGAGCATAGTCTGGCGTATGAGTTTAGGACTAGTTCAGTAAATATTAGTATTATCAACATCAACAAGCATGCTCAAATGGCCATATATAACCAATCAACCACGGCCTGATTCGGAAGCAACTGCGAGCCTTAAGCCCTTAATAACGAATTAACTCTGCTCATCAGCTTAAGCCCTGATCTAAGCAATGGCCATGTCTCACCCCTCTCAAAGATGTGGCAGATTCATATCCTTTGCCCTTGCCATTTGCCTGCTGATCCCGTGTTGCTTGTCTAGTGAGTGCATAGTTGCAATTTCCTTTTTTCTTTTTGCCGTGAATATCCTGATCTGAAATTGCAGTGGGAATCGAAAGAAAGTCTCAAAACCTGCATGGATAAATCTGAAGCAAGTCTGAAACCTCTGATATCTCCACGTTTGCAGGTAAGGAGGTCGTGGAGCTGTTGGGGAGAGCGTGCCATTGCTTCGATGACCCCAGCGTAAGAGATGCCAACCACAGAACATTGTAAGCTAATGGCAGGAGATAAATAGACGAATTTGATCGCGCAACACAATGTGGATGCTTGCAGATCTACGCCCACTGCGCGGCGGAGTTCAGGCTGAACGCTGAGGGCGCGTTCCACGTGCACAAGGACTCTGTCGACGAGTACTGCGGCGGCCCCTGCCTGGAGGAGACGAAGCTGGCGCTGCAGTGCGTGGAGGAGGTGGCCGCCGAGACCTTCCGCTTCTCCAACGGCGCCTCGGTGCTCGCCGTCAGGCAGGCGCTCGGCACGGGCTGCGGCTACGGCCCTGAAAGAGGTAACTGTTACACCAGCTGCTGAAACTCTGTCATTCTGCACTGCACTTGATCGTTTGCCTTTTTTACATTCATTGACCGGCCCTTGTCGAAACGCGCGCAGGAACCTTTGAGATCCGCGAGCGGAAAGAGTGCGTCAGTGCCGCCGGCGACGAGTACTACCGCCACAGCGACCACGAGCAGCAGAAGCCGGTCGCCGGCCGCCGCTATTATGGTGAGGGCGATGAGCAGCCGTACCAGCAGCAGGGCGGCGGCGACTGGGGCGAGGGAGAGGGTGAGGGTCACAGCGAGGAGTACTGCTACGGGAACGGAGGAGTCATGCTGGGATGGAGCTCCGGCATCGTGCTGATGCTGGTTCTGCTCGTCTCCACGGCTGCTCTGCTTCTGGACATCTCAGTTGGACGATGCTGAAGTTTGTCCGTGGCCAGATAGATCGTGCTTGTGTAATTGTACTGAATACTATACAACACTTCCTCAGTGTTTTTACTTGACGTCCACATGATATAGCACACATTTTCCAGTTAGTACATGATACGACTTCTCAACTTAGGAACATATACAGCTATATTGTCATTTTTTCTTACAGGTCAATCCGTATCGTATTTATGCCATGAAACTTTTGATGACTTCGTGCATACTGATGATAAGTTGTGTTTTTGACGTTTGACTGCTTGTCTCATTTTATTGTAAAAAAAATTAAAGGCTATGGCTGCAGTACACAGAACCAGAACTAACCTTCAATTTTGAGGAGCAGAATTAATTAAACAAGAGTGAAGTGCATGACCGGTCTTTAAACTTGTTCGGCTATGTCATTTAGGTACTCGTACTCTCAAATTGTACTTCTAACTCTTTAAACTTAGGTTTGGATGTTATTTAGGTCCCTATACTCTCAGAATGCAAATTTAACTCTCTAAACTTAGCTTCGGATGTCATTTAGATCGCATATGCTTTAAATATAATATATCTCAATAAAATTGATTAATTTAAAATAATGAATGTAAATTTGATCCCCCTGATGCACCCTATGTAGCATTAGTCAATAAAGATACACATATCATAAAAAGGATGGTGAAGAGCATTAAAAAAATTCTAGTAATATCCAGCTATTAGATAATGAATAAAATGTTGTTTTGTAATTTAGCATCACGATGTGATCTTATGCCCTGTTTGGATTCATCATAGTTTTTTAAAAACTGGTTTTTTACTTTCAGTTTCTAGAAACTGGTTTTTAAATAAAAACTGGGTGGGCATTTTTGGATTCTAGTTTTTATAATCTATAAACTAACTTTTTGGTAGTTTTGTATTGAAATGACGTAAAAGCTGGATTATGAGTTTCTTATAAACTCATAATCTGGTTTATAGAAACTGATATAAAAACTAGGTTCTTTGGAAGCTCTATAGTTTCTAGAAACCAGTTTCTTAAAAACTGAAAAAACTGGAGGGATCCAAACATGGTCTAAGTGATTGCCATTTTATTTAGCACCTACCTCCACCAATGCTTTCAAGAATAAAGCATGACTTTCATACACACCTATCAATATTCTAGATAGACATTTAAGTTAAAATTCATATTTATTTAACTTCTCCTGTCCATTTATATAGTTTGTATTTATCAAAAAAAAACTTTCCACAAATATGGTGCATATTTCTATTGAATCCTCATTCTATGTACATGATAATTAGTCTACACATAGATTATTGATGCATCTTTCTTTTGTCTCTATAATTAATACAAATGCTAGATATTGGGTTTCTTTGTGTCCCATTTGTTGTGCATCCATAAACTATTAATGATAATGATTATGGCTTGATCTTTCTGTCTCTTCTAAATATACATTATGAATGAATGGAAGGATTATAATTAAGTTATATCTATAAGAAATAAGTTTTAATTAATTTAATTAAGATGACTGTATATTTTGAGAGTATGAGACCTAATGACATCGAAGCCAAGTTTAGGAACCAAGATGACATATGAAGCCAAGTTTAGTGATCTAGATTTGCGTTTTAAATGTATAAGGACATAAATGACATTCGAACCTAAGTTTAGAGAGTTAGAAGTGTAATTTGAGAGTATGAGGACCTAAGTGACACAACTAGATAAATTTAAGAACATGCCATGCACTTCACTCATTAAACAAGTACTCATTTTGGAGAACATATGGTGATACGTTTGTATTTGTTTTGATGCCACTGGCCGGGTGGACTCAATTCAGAGTTTGTTTGGAAGAAACGGAATGTTCAAAATTTAATAGTTGCCTGCCGTTAGTTTATGATTTCAGTTCTACATTCTATGATTTGAATCACAATCCCCTTCCAGTACCTTTATTTTTCGTACCTAGGAGTTGTAGCCAAGGATAATGCAGTAGGTGATAGTACTTAATACTACAAGCCAAATCAAGAAAACACAACAAAATCCCAGTGATAACATGGGATTCCTTTCAGACGCCTACCCGCAGCTTTGGCTGCCTACGGTAGCGTGGGACGCAATGGACAGAGACTGTGCCTACGTGGATGGACCCAAGGGGTTCAAAAGTTTGATGAAAACTTTTTATTGAGTAGTTTAATCAAGTTTTTAGAGTGTGCGCCAGCAAATTTTACCTTTAATCAAAGTTTGGAGCAAAACTTTCCTAAAAAAGTTGAGAGCTGTTGGAAGGGCTGCTAGTTAGCCTTCCTGCACGGGCATAGATTAGCAAACACGGGGAGATATCCCAACGAGGAGGAAAGTCAAACCCGGGTCACAACCAAACTTGCAAGTTGCAACATAATGAGCTAGCCGACTGAGCCCCTCTAGGTCTTAGAATGTAACATGATGAGTTGTCTTTTACCGTCCTTGAAGGAGGCACTAATTGGAAACGAGTGGTATTGAAAAATGATACTTATCACGGAACGGAAGCTCGATACCACACAATATACAATTTAAGCTTTTGGCACCCCCTAGTGCATTTATAAGGATGTACCGCCAAAAAAGTAGTAACATGAAACAGAACACAACAAGATTAGTTGGACTGCCAACATTAGTACCTGATAATATATCCTGAAAGCCCTCCTAAGAATATCACCTTTATCGCTTTTATCTGTCTAGCATGTAGCATCCCACTTCCCAAGCCTAGTATTGGACGCCCTTTGTTATTTTTGAGAGACGATGGTGGATAACCTTTATTGTTAGGAAAAACCAAGTGGGCGATCGAGTGGTATCTGGTAGCCAGAATGCCAGATCAATCCAGCTAACCATATTTGTCAAAACGCAACCATATCTCGCTTATCCTAAGTTTGCAATGATCACCACACTTTCTTGCGATGCAACTATGTTCTTTGGTTGACGACAAACACATTCACATGTCGCTAAAAAACAAGGTCGTTAATATTTCGCAAAGAGAACAAAACTCACCCTCGTGTCAACGTACAATCTTGAAAACGAAGGTAACGTGGTCACTCGCCTCTTGTTTTGTGGGCTTGTGGCAACACTTGAGGGCTGCTCAAAATCACAGGAAAAATCTCTGTAGGGAGAACGGAGCTTAACTAGCGCCACCAAGCGTGCAAATTTGCCCTCTTCGATCTTTGCCGTCTCCTATGCTTTCCATCCTTCCGATTTTCGCATGCCGAGCCTTTATTGTAGTTACAACATCCCAGGACTCGACGAGACGAGAGGCTGGACTACGGGTAGAAGAGCTTGGTGTAGAGGAGCTCGTTCCACGTGTCCTGCAGGCCGGGCAGGCACCAGTGCACGCAGTCGGCGTACGTCTTGGGGTCGGCGAGCTGCTCCGGCGTGGGCTTGGTCCACTGCTTCTTGTAGATGGATGTGTGCGCGTCCTTGCGGTAGAGCGACAGCTGCGTGACGTTGAGGAAGGTGAGCGGCACGTCGGCGCCGTCCCCGTCCAGGATGTCCCTGATGACCCGCATCACGCTCCGCCGGCTGTCGGAGCCCCAGTACCCGGGGTCCTCGATCATCGTCGTCTCGTTGTAGCAGTTGCCGCCCGGCGCGCCGCCCCAGTCCTGGCTCCTGTAGGTTCACAATAGTGCACGCACATGATGAGTGATCATCAGTTCGTCATCACCTATCCAGAGGAACTAGTAGCAGGAAATCTGTTTAATTTAATTCTTACTTGCCGTGCGTGGGGGACATGCTGGTGAAGAAGACCCTTGTGGTGTTGAAGTCCATGTTGTCCCTGACCCACTGCAGCATCTCCCTGAACGCCATGCCGTACGCCTCCTCCGTTGACACCCACCTGGCCTCCTTCCTCACCGCCTCGGGATCCTCCATCAGAGACGAGGACGAGGCGTCATCATCATCATCATCATCATCCAGGTCGAGGACGCGGAACCGCAGCCCCGTGCACCACCAGAGGTACGTGTTGAAGACGACGACGTCGGCGCCGCGCCACCGCGCGCCGTGGTGGCCGATGGACCCGCGCGCCACGGCGCGGTCGGCGATGCCGACGCGGTGCACGGCGGCGTCGTCGGCGTTGGACCGCAGCAGGAACGGCGCCCAGTAGAACTCCACGCTCGCGTTGTACTCCCCGGCCACCCGGAACACGGTGTGCTGCTGGTCGGGCGACATCTCGAAGCTCTTCTTCTTGTCGGGCTCAGACGATATGGCGGCGCTGAGGAGGCACACCATGGACGTGAACTGGCCGCGGCCCAGGGAGTCGCCCACGAACAGCATCCGCTTGTTCCGCAGCGCGGCCAGCACACGGGTCGCGTCGAAGGCAGGAAGCGTGCAGTCGTGCGGCTGCCAGCGCCAGTGTTGGTAGGCCGTGTCGGGGCGCCCGCGAGACTGGCAGGTGAGCTGCGGCTGGATGTAGGGGCAGTCCTGCTCGCGGTACAGCGGGTGGCCCGCGGCGTCGGGCACCCAGCTGCCTGAGAACAGGTCGCACTCCTCGTCCTCGTCCTCGTCGTTCAGCGCGAACGGAAGCCGCCCCTGCCACCGCCTTCTCCTCTTCCTCGTCGTCGTCTGATGCTCCTCCTCCTCCTCGGGCGACTCTGATCAATACAGTTCATCAGCTCGTAACCAGCCATTATTACCGGATGAAATGAAACCGGCCGGGTCTGAAACTGAACGAAAGTTGTACGTAGTGCTTACCGGCCGATGGCTCATTCTCAGCTTTATTTGTGTTGACGATGAGTTGTGACGCTACTTGGGCTTGCCGGCCGAGGAGTTCCTTGAGGTCCACGCCGTACAGAAAGGAAGAGAAAATCAGGAATAGCGCCAATGTGAGCAACGCCGGCGAAACTCGCGCCTTCTTTGCTACCGGAGAGCACAACGAGTGGTGTTCTGCCTTCATCTCTTCTGATCAATAATGGCCCGTTTGCTTTGCAAGCTGTGGAGCGTGATGTGTGTGGTAAGCGTCATATTGGAATTATATACACCGGATTAGTTCACAGTATGGTATGGTGCTTGCTTATGCGTTCTGTTGTCACCATCCAGGAGGGTGAAGGTGACCGCAAATTTACAACCACGCCAAGAGGAAATAAACGGTTTTGTGCAGCATGCTTGGCCGCCATGTAGGTGTGTTGCGCTGCGCTGGATTCGTACTCGGTGTTTGGAAGCGTCGAATGCCGGCAATTGGCAGCTTAGCAACAACTGAGAGAAAGGATTACGAATAAATTTTACCTTCACACATGTGGGCATCCAATCAGGTGCGTTGGCCGGCCTGTTTCATTAGTCATTCCTGTTGGATCTACACCTATCTGACATCCATCCATACCTCTGTATACGAAATGCATAGCGATCATTTGTTCAATACCAGTTTTTTTTTTCTTTTGCCAAGGATTGTTCAATACCAGTTTAGGAACCAGGGCATCCGCTCATTAACTACACGACCTGTGCAATAGAGGCAAAAGTTATTCTCCGTCGGGTGATTGCTCTTCCGAAAATGAAGATCTTCTTATACACTATTTACTTTCTGTTATGACAGAGTTTGTAGATTCATCCCATTGATCTTTGAAGACGCAAAACCGAAAATTAAAATCGGATAGTTCAATTTTCACGCTGCAACCAATATTCCACTGGCCCATCCGAACGCTTGCTGAACAAATGTAGTTGGTGGTTAACAAGACAGTATAACACTAATAAACCAATCTTTTTTCTTGTATTCCAAGCCAAGGGAGCTGGAAAGAGCTGCAACCATCAGATAATTCCACCCACAAGGACATTGACACTGACCAACAGATGTTGCAACGGTAGTTCCTATCGTTTGATTGGAGCAAAAGGTATCTTGGCTCTTGTTTGCACATTTTTTCCTTTTTTCTAAATAATTCACCCCCCCCCCCTTGATACTTCAACAAAACATAAATTAGTTGGCAGATGCTTAATTAGAGACAATGAGTGACAGATTGTTCAGTGGTAGGAGTTACTGGTTGCATTGTTCTTCAAGGAAAAGTGAGACACCTAACTGCACCGTGAGAAGGATTATTATAATCATATATATGTTGAGGGCCCACTTCTAAAGTCTAGTGATAAATTTCTATTTAGCAAATGATCTATCATGTATCTTAGTTAAGCATTTTGCATTGTTAAACACTGGAAATGATTGGAGAGCTTTGTTTGCGTCATTCTTTCTGTCTTCCCTTTCTTTTCTGTTCCTTTATACTCATCAGTACAAACGGACGCACTTATCGATGGGACTCTTTTACTTATTTTCTGCTAATACAAGCAATAAGATATGACTGAAGTAATTTTTACTTCCACTTTCCAGTCCTTTGGCCCAAAAGTTATTTCTTTTCCGTTAGTAAAGATATACTTTTAACGGAAGAGTAAAGTGATTGCTACTTCATTCTTGTTGGTCCCAAAAAAAAAAGGGCATGACAAATATGTATGTGCTGTTGGATTGATAAGTGGCCACAAAGCTGAATGTTCAAATCATCAATCAGGATTGCTATAGATTGGTAATAAAAAGGTCCAAAAATGGTCAAATGACGATTTTTCACCTTCCCAACCTTTTTTCACTTC
Source organism: Eleusine indica (assembly GCA_030378355.1). Classification (NCBI taxonomy): domain Eukaryota; kingdom Viridiplantae; phylum Streptophyta; class Magnoliopsida; order Poales; family Poaceae; genus Eleusine; species Eleusine indica. The sequence goes on from CM059494.1 coordinate 59,080,366, forward strand.
TTTCATTCATTCTTTCTTTCTTGTTCCTTTCAGTACTGATGAAGTGATGAGTGATCAAGTTAAAATGGCAACAAGATAATTGGAGTGTGACCTTAATTCCGTATATATGCCGGCGGACTCCAGCCCCGGTTGCTTCAACCATACATGACTTGAAGTGAAATTCTGTGTATAAGATTTCAAAATTACCCAAGCATCTCGTTACTTTGAATTTTGACATCAGCGATTGAATGTTGACAGATTGGAGTTTTATGGCGAAAACCAAATGTATTGAGCTGAAAATTCGACAGGTCAAGATAAACTAAACTTTTTTGACAAATTTCAACACTCAAAAAATCTTTTCAACTGAAAGTCGTTCTCCAAATTTGTGACTGAATAAGGAGTTGTTGGACATAGCTCCATGTCGTGGCAGAACAACTCCACTCCAAAACTTTAATATAGAGTTCCCCCACTCTGAAGTTAGGGTGCGTTTGACATGACTTTTATGCAACTGCTTACCGAAAGTGTTTATGCTTAATAAGCAGTTTAGACTACCAAATAATAAAATAGCAAAAGTACTTATAGGATATAAGTATCTATAAACACTTTGCTATTTTATACTACCATAAAAATTTGAGAAAATTCCCTATATGCCCTCAAAAAAGATGACCATTCCTTCTATGGTCCTTTCAAAATCAAATTTCCCTATAAGGCCCAATATTATTTTTCCCTTCCTTCTATGGCCTTTCCGTCAGATTTAGGACTTAACGGTGTTAAGTCCGGTGCCAGATTTAGGACTTAACGGTGTTAAGTCCGGTGTAAAAAGATTGTTTTACCCCTGAAATGAAATGAACTTATTTTTTTGAAAAAAAATATTCGACTAGAAGTAATTATTTTTTAGCTGTGTTGTACATACACAAATATATTTTGGCTTGTTTTTAAAATTCGGTTTGTTAAAAAATTGAACTGAATTAAAAATAATGCGCAAATTTAATTCAGTTTAATTTTTAAAGAAGACAAAATTTAAAATAATGCACAAATTTAAATCAGTTCAATTTTTAAACAAGCTGAAATATATTTTTCCTATGTACAATAGAACCTGAAAATAATTACTTCCAACTAAATATTATTTTCTTTTAATAAATTCATTTCATTTTAGGGATAAAATGGTCTTTTTACACTAGACTGAACACCATTAAGTCCTAAATCTGACGGAAAGGCCATAGAAAGAAGGAAAAAATGGTTTTGGGCCTTTGTGACAGCCCTGGTGTCAGGGAGTCCAAAGAACCCACCCTTAGAACCTTCGTCACCTGCATAAGAGCAGGGAACAAAAATTTGATCTGAATGGGACCAAATTTGAATTTAATTCAAATAATTTGAATCTCATTTGAACTACAAGTTCTACAATTATAATAGAATGTACCCCCACCAAAAATATATATTGAAGGCCATGATCAAGTAGAATTTTGAGAAATTTCTCAGATTTTTATTCCATCAGTTATTACCCAAAATAAATGGTCAAAATGCCAAAAACCATCCCTCTTTACAAAATTCCTATTCAAATTTCATTAAGAACTAATGATAGTTAGCATTTTTATAAAATCAACCATATTATATAGAGCCTACACATATTTTTAGTTTGTCAGGATTGACTCCCAATTAATTCCAATAAAAATAACAAACATCAGTGGTTTATTGGAGTTTGAAAATAAACGAAAAAGAAAAACTCCCCGTGAGACCCGCCTGAGAGCCGCAGTAAAGAAACACATCCAGGCACCGCGAGCTCACCCCGCTCGCGCGACGCCACGTGGCCGCCGGCGTACGGCAAACGGTCATTGCCGCGGATCGACTGCCCCACCAGAGTGACATCCTCATTGCCCCTCTCCTTCTGTTCGAACGGCCCCATTTCCCTCTCCCTCACTCATTCTCGTTCCCTCTCTGCTCTCTCTCCCGCTGAGCCGCTCACCATTGCTGCCCGCGCAAGCTCCAGCTCCCGGCCGTCTCACCGCCCCGCGCGAGCAGCGCCGACGCCTGGAGCCTCACCCCGACACGTGGAAGCTCCCCGTGAAGCTACTCCCCTCCTCCCGCACCGAGCCACCGCCGATTGCCGACTTCGTCTCCGCCTCCGACCACCGCTCCTCTGCCTCGTGCGTGCTCTCTGGTGAGACATTTCTCGATTAACCTCTCTTGAAACTCCCCCCTTCGGTCGCGCACCTCCTAGACCCACCTCGGCTCGCATGCGTGCCGCACTGGCACCGGAACACGGAGGCCGCCGCAGGCGCTCGCCTCCGCTCCGCCAATGGCCGCCTCGCCTCGTCGCCTTGCGCGCACGATCGACTCCCCTCGCCCTCTCCACACGTTGCGCGACCGGTCATGCTCCCCGAGCTCGCCGTGCCCGTCAGAACCCCCGCCGTCGCCCCTGTCGCCTGCAGCGCCCGCGCCACCGCGCTCGGCCGCGGGCACCGCCGTGCGCCTGGCCGTGTGGCCATGGGCTGCCACCCCTCGGGCCAGATCTGGCACGGTAATGGGATTTCCCCACGGGCCCAGTCTGCTGGGCCGTGGAAGCTGGCCCGTGGTGGATTTTCATTTTCTGTATTTATTCGTTTCCAGAAAATAGGTTAGACTTTAAAAAATCATAGGAAAATAAATACCATGAGTTTTGGAGCAAAATAAATTTTCTTGGCTTTCACCGAACGTGTGCTACTGGAGAAAAATGCTAAACCTCTCTGCATATTAATTGTTTTACTAGGACTAAATTTAATGGGTAAACCATTAATAAAATCATAAACAATTATATGAAGCTGGTAAATTCATGACACTAGGTGTATAATTATATTTTTACATATGGGAGCTCTCTGTAAAGGTATATGTGCTATTTCTCTGTAATTTAGTCATAATTAATTATTTAGCTTTTTACCTCGTATTAATTAATTAAAAATTAATGGCTCAATGCATGTAAGTCAAACTTGGCAAATAAATCGTTCCTGGTATTTCCGAATTACAGTAAATCACTCATGTGTAATTGATTTCCAAATCATGCTAAATTTATTTCATTACCTTATAGGATCAATATTTTCCTAGTTAACTCTATATTATACTTCAGGATTTATATCATAAAAACTTGTTCATGCTTATCATCATGCCCAACACACTGGTCATATTATTGTTGGTCATTGCACACTCACCATATACCTGTCATGAGTGTATCAATCATAAACACGCATACACCCCTTCACTTTTATATATCAAATTGTTACGTTACGTATTTGCTGAGGAAGTGTCATGACTCTCCTCTCATACTCATCACCATTTGCATAATATAGATCACGACGTGAACCACGTGGAGGCGGGACAGGAGCAGGAGCCAGAAGGACCGGGTGGTGCTTTAGCTAACCAGGAGCAGGACCAAGGCAAGCCCCGGTGCATCCCACTAATTTTTTCGCTTTTTATTTATCACTAGTTAGGGATGTAGGCTTGTCTGTGCATTAGGTTTATACGAGTTGTTTGAAAACCTAGAATTATTATCACTGGAGAATGATGTCGGAGGAAGGAAAGTTTGGATGGGATAACAATGAAGACCTGACGGGACCTAGGTGGAAAGGAAAGGACCGCGTGTCTTCAAGCTGGTAGCCCCGTCCGAGTCACCTAAGGCTACGCCTTGTGTCCGGCCCATGGGATCAAGTTTGAACGTACTGTTTGCATGCTAGAGTTATGGGCCTAGTAAAATGATGTAGCTACGACTACCGCTTGGTCGGAAGATACCCTAATCCTTAAGGTGAAACTGGGGATGAGAGGAGGGAGAAATCTACCCACAGATGGCGGTACGGGATGCATCGCGTGGGGGACCCTTCTCGAAGGAGCCAGGCTCGGAAGACCCTGCGGTACCGTAAGTGAAAGGTTGCTCCATGCGGCTTCCAGGAAACGCGTATGGATCGTGCAAGCAGGTTGCTCCTGCAGTATGTAAATCGATTCGAGTCGCTGCCCCTCATAGTAACGAGTACCACTTGATCGCTGCTCCGGAACAGTGTTGGAAGCCATTAATATGATGAGTGGGTTTAATATTATTGTATGAAATTATTATTAATTGTATTGCAACCATGATTTTTATAGCTATAGTACAAACTAAATTTATTATTTCGCATGTTAACTTAACTTGCTGCTAAAACTTAAAAAATAAGGATCCACTCTTAGGCTGGCTTTTATCAATATAAACCCTACACTTAGCCTGTGCATGTATAGGAGTCGGTTGTAAATTACCATTTTGACGGGTCAGTCTTGCTGAGTAAATTAGTTGCTTAGGGCGTAGCTCTTTGTGGTTTTTCAAATAATCAGGATGGCCAGTTTCCCGACTTTTGGAATGTCGAGTGGGAACCCTACAGTTCATAGGAGGAGTACCCTGTTGCTTGTCGGTACAGTATCGTGGGCATGACACTTATCAAGACCGGATCTACTTCTATGTATCGTCGTGAGAGCACGGTGGTATCTTAAGTATTTCGTCGAACCATTTTCATTTACTATTGAACTATTTCTCTTTCGCCTTTTAAAACTCTGATTTGTAACTTAAATTCAGATTTATGTAAAACTTTATACTCTATCTCTGTTCTTGTTGTAACTATACTATTTCTGTTATGTGTTATACTATTGAGCATCACAGCGCGTGTCGCCACCTGAGAAAGATTCTGAAATGGGACTGTCTCCGTGGTAAGGCGATTCTGTTACAGACTTATAGGGAAATTCGATTTTGGAAGGGTCATATAAATAAGGGTCATCTTTTTTAAGGCCATAGAGGGAATTTTCTCTAAAAAGTTTCGGCAAAGCAATAAAATATAGCTTTTAGTGTTTATGGATAAGCATAATCAGTTTGGACAGATAAGCGTAAGTAGTTTTGTCAAACGTGTTGATTACTTATACTATAATAAGCACTATAAGCACTTGGACAGAATAAACATTATAAGCACTATAACCACTTTGTGCATAGTATAAGTCATGTCAAACGCACTCTTAGAGTTGTTTGATGCGGTGTTTGGCTAAAAAGTTATCACAACTCCAAAAAAATATTGTTTTTATGAGTGTATTGGCATTCTTGTCCTTGATTTGATTAATCACATCTTATTCAGAAAAATAAAATGGATATGTGTTTTCACCACATAATATCAAATGACATATCCAACCATGTAAAATGTTAATGCACCAACGTTTTATAGGACTATAGTATCTAAATCTCATGAAATAAAACCAAAATATATCACATCATCATTTACATACAACAATAGTCTTCTCACCAGGTTCTAATTGGCAAAAAATGCCAGAATTGAAATCATAAATTTTAATTGTACAAAATCATCAGGGCAGCGGGGAGTGGGACGGCCCAAGTGGCAACTAGGTTCGGAGGTACTAGAAGACCACGATGGAGATGAAAGGAAAGAACGAGCCATTTTCTATAGTAAGTGGTAGTGGCCGATAAATACTTTCCAACTCCATATCTACATTCGTTTCAGTGTGATTTCTAGAGTTGCAAATGAGAAGCTCCACCAAATCCTAAAAAATGTATTGTGGCTCTGCCAGTGCTGGGATGTTTTGCTGGCTCTGTTTAGCTTTGAATCAGAGTTCAACTCCATAGCCATGTCAAACATATCCTAAGTCGAAAGAGAGGAACTCGAGCATATACCTTATAATGCTAGATATCCTTCAACTGAAAGTATGGAAAGCTCCTATGAAACCCTTTCATTTCGTTTTGAAATTTAGTTTCAAAATATAACCATTTTGTAAGGCATACATTAAGTTTTTTAACGTCGCTTTGTAGCCGGATGTCGAATTGACAGTTCTTTAGCAGAGTCAGCCAGCAGTGCCCTAGGCCCCAATAGGGGGTCAAACAAGATGAGCTTCGGCTGGGACCAGTATGCTCTGGACCAGTATACGTCATGTAAGAACGACATGCGTAGAATAGGTACGAAGCAACACCAGTTCACGATCCCAGTAGCCATCGGCATACCATTGTACAGGGATTGGTTGCCATGGACTACCACACTCCAAAGTTTCTTTCTTATAAACACCTTTAGAGTTTCCTCATTCCAGACACATTCGAGAGAAATACATCGTTTTGGTCAGGATTCAACAAATAAACACTGACAAATTCCTTATCAACCACTGAAAATTTTGAAGTTCCTTATTAGTTATCGATCTTATCTTTTATTTCTTATTCACCACTGCCATCACTTATTGGTGTTAAATAGAATGAGAAAAGACTTAACTTGCTCCTATTGTTATTTTTATACTAAAGTTTTCTTACTAACCATATCAGTGCATATGAAAGAGTCAGTTTTCATATCAATATTTTCAAGAGAAACATGACCATACATATAATAATATTTTTTAAGACATATAAAATTTTCAATAGTGATATTTTTAAATAAGGTATATTTACAAAAAGGACAAAACTAGCTTTTCCCCTTCCATTTAACACCATAATGTAATGATAATTGTAAATAAGGAATAAAAGATAAAACCAATGGCTAATAAGGAACTTCAAAATTTTGAGTGATTGCTAAGAAACTTAAAAGTTTTTTGAGTGGTTGATAAGAAATTTGCCATAACACTACTACCGGCACTTCTATAATACATCATCTTTCTCTACAAAACTCTGGGACAGATATGATATGCACATGAAGTTCATCTTGAAAAGAAACCACGCACATGCACAATACAGAGACTATGTCAGTACATTCACCCTCACTTCTCTTACAAGAGATAATGCAAAGCAGTCAAAGATTCCAAATTCAGTATTAAGCTGGCAGGACCTGCGAATTGAACTGCCTCTGCTGACGCTACTCATGCCTGAACTGCATACAAAAGCATTCAACATTACTTGTGCCCACAAATGCAGTGACCACAAGTTACCAATTTTCAAGTAACTATTTTCAAAGCCTCCCTATTCACTCAAGATTCAACAGGCAACTGTTCACTCAAGATTCAAGAGGCAATGGAACTATTTTTCCCCTTCTGTCATATGAAAGCAACTGTTCACTCAAGATTCAAGAGGCAATCATGCAGCAGCCAAGGAATAGATATACAACACAAAGAAGGACACAAAAGGGTATGAGTGTCTGGCAGCTTCCCTGGCAACAACTATGAAAGTACCTCCTGCCTGTTCTCCAAAAAATGTGTTAAATCAGCAAATCTTCTTAAACAAAAGCACTAATGTGGGGACATGCTTGGCTCAATGGCTCCCATACAAGATCAGTGCTAAGCACTTTCTTAACCTGAACACGCAAAGTACTCATCAGTCTCTGGTAATGCAAGCAAGATGGGATTAAGGATTTGACATGCTACAACATTATGTATGTTCAATGATAACTAATTATCAAGCTCACAGGACATCCAAGATGAATCACTCACTGGTTTCAATTAATACGACACATAGTTTTATAAACCAACCAATCACTTGGTTGATTATGTTCCTATGATATGGACAGATGCAACAAGGTTCGGTGAACAAAACCATGCCACACTCAGACCAGACACATTGATGACAGGGTAGTAGTTTACCTGTCACCCCAACCACTGAAAACTTTTTTCTTTTACAGAAATTTGTTTGTGAAACAAGACTTTGCTAACTGGAATTATATATTAGATATCAGAAAATGTAAATGATCAGTTGTTTACTGTCCCCTCAATCACAGCTTTGAAATAAGCCGTTACAGTATTCAATGTTCTTCCTTTTATTATTGCAGACTTAAGTTCATCAGTGTACCTACTAATAATGTACTTGCTGTAATAATTTTAACAAATCAAAATTTTCCTAACTGAGCACTCACACGGATATTAGTACCACACACACAAAAAAAAACATCACTCAAATAAATAGGATAACAAGTATTAACATAAGACATTTAGCATCAGTCCATACGCGCCTCAAAAATCAAACTCACAAGACAAGTAATATTAATGATGAGCACTGAAAAGTACCACAAGGATTTCTTCAATACATGATTTGAACATCAAAGCATGACAAACAAGCCATGATAGTAATATCAGATGTGCATCAAGGACCTTAAAAGGCCTCCAAATTTCATGAGGAAAACCTTCATCCATCAACACACAACTCTATTGTATCTGATTAGTAAAAAAAGGTGGCTAACACAACTACCCAATATGCAATCACTGCTTCTGGCCATGGCAGATCAATCCACAAAGTTATACTGTGTGTGCATCACATAGCCCACCGCGAATCCTACAACGGCAAAGCCGCCATTGGATCACCAATATACACTCACAATATCAAATCCATTCCGATTAGTAGTAGTCTAGCAGAAGAAATGTCCAGAACATTGCTTTCCAGCAAAAAGGGGAGAAAGAAAAGGAAAACAAAAAGGAACCTAAATTGCGAAGATTTCCAGAACATTGGTTCCTTTCTTGGAGGAGAAGAGCCGTGGCTCGCGGAGCCATCAGATGTTACCATCCGTGGAAGATGTCGGAGCACTTGCCCTTGAACCAGCGGAGCCCCCTCCGCAGCGACGCCTTCATCTTACCCTCCACGGAGTAGGCCTTGTAGCTCGCCACCCGCCGCCGGCGCTTCATCTCCGGGTCACTGAGGCACCACATGCTGGCCCCTCCCCCTCCGCTCTTCCTGCCGGCGCCCCCTCCTACTCCTCCAAGGCGCCCTTCTTTCCACCCAGGCGGCGGTGGCAGCGCCAGCGTGTGTCCCGGAGGAGGCGGCAGGTGCTGCGGTGGAGCCATCGTGTAGATCTCGATCCGCCGGTCGCCAGCGCCAGCGCCGGGGAAAGCATCGATCTTGGGAGCGGCGGGGGAGAAGTAGGCATTGGAGTGGGGGGAGGTGGAGGAGGAGAAGTACCCGTTGGCGTGGTGGACGGCGGGTTCCGGCGTGGAGGAAGGCGGCGAGCGGAGGTCGCCCCGGTAAGGGCGGTGGTAGTCGGTCATGGAGTGGTGGTGGAAGGAGGACGGAGGAGGCGGTCGAGAGGGAGGGCTAGATGGGTAGGAAAGCAGCAAAATTCGGGAAATGGTTATTCGGTTTGGCTGGTGGACTGTGGGACCGGAGAGAGGGGGCAAAAGGGGAAATGAAAGGTTGACGCACGGATGGAGAAAAGGATCTTTCGCTTTGAGCTCATATAATAATAAAAAAAATAGAACGAGTTTTTATAATTATACATACACGAAGAAACTCTATTACATGATCACTCTCAAAGAGGGTGTCAATAAGAGCACACACTACACCAACTATAGAGACACGTACACATACTATAAAGGTTATAGTCGTCCTAGCCTTCCGCTCCTCTCAGAACTTTAGATATCGTGGCCGTCTTGTGGAGCTGACATGCCGTTCCGCAGCTCGCTCGCCGCGCTGTACGTCGGTTGGTGTCAATGAATTATGTGGGCCGCGATACATGTAACGCCGAGTGGGTTTTAACATCGACGATGGGTCGCTCTATCGTGAACAGCCAATGTCTGGGCCTCCTTTCCCCGTCACACCCTTCGTCCACGATGTCGATGTGAGGCGGATGGGCCACGGGGACGCACGACGGCAGCAGGACGTCAGGGGTGGAGTTGGTGCGGCAGCCAGTAAGGGGCTTGCAGCCAGATGTCCTGCTTGCTAGCTAAGATAGAGGATAAAAAAGATGAAGACGAATAAATCCGACGGCGCATGTAGCTCTTCCTCTATGTCGCCATTCGAAAGAGCTATCAAAAGAGCTAGCTGATCTCAAGTCGTGAGAAGAAATTGGAAGGATCGAAACTATACTACCAAGTATCAATCTGAGCTTGGTTGTGGCCTAGCAAATGATTTGGAGACTTGATTTGGAGGACTATGGATCTGCAGGGTGGAAGAAAAATTAGCAAGTAGTTAGGAAAGACGGAGAAGACGAGGAACATGAACTGATGTGGGTCTCACTCAGCTGAGGCCTGGTCCTTCTTTGTTTATAATATCGTATATCCTGCTGAATATATGGTTCCATTTTAACCCGGTCTTTGTGCCTCACAGGTCACAACGGGCGTGGCTGCGTGGCAGCGTCCAGCGCTCACCACCACCGAGCATGAAAAATGGCAGCTGTTCTGGATGGACGGGTGGCAAGCAGTTAAAATGGCAGCCCACCCAACATTACTGCCATGCGTTGACCCATGCACCAAACACAGAATTGCTCAAGCAATGCTCTGGCCTCACGGCGCAGCGAAGCGCGCCAGCTTCGCTAGTATATGTACATGTATGACATGTAGATGTGTCTCATATAGACCACCACCTGGCAAATGAAAATCAAAGGTTGAAGCGGAGGAGCTGGAACCAGCCGCAAAGGTAGGTTATCGTTGGCGAAATAAATAGATTTAGTTAGGCACGTTCGCGAAAAAAGAAATAAATAGATTTAGTTGAAGTTGACAGGTGCCAGATATGCTTTGTACTGATACAATGTTATGTTTTTTAAAAAAAAAAGAAAATTCATTGTTTTCACTATAAAATCCAATGTAGTGATACAATATTATGTATTTTTTTAAAAAATATTCATTGTTTTACCTATTGTCAGGAAAGGAAGTTAAGTCGTCATTTTTCACCTATGTGATTCTTTTACAAGTCATTGTTCCTCCTATATCTGTTCTGGTTTATTTTACCAACTCAATGGTCCAAATTTTGTTAATAAATTTGTGTATTAAGACTTAAAACTTTTACCAACTCAAGCAAGGACTTTCTATTTTGTTACTATTATGTTAACGTTAACGAAATTACCACTCAACCCACATGTCATTCATCCATACAACATTGTCACAAACCGTAAGTTTAAAATTTCCTTGAATATATATAGTTCACATCATATGATCGGAAGATGTGCTCCTTGGACAACGTCGTGGCGGCACACGGCGAGGCCGTCCTCTTCCGACTGAAGATCGACTACGAGAGGCTGCCTTCGGTGGACGACATCCTCGACCAACACGCCAGGATGCTCTGGCCGAACAACGCCACCGACTACGAGAGGCTGTTCTCACCGGACTACGACAAGCTGTTCTCACCGGACTACGCCATCGACTACGACAGGGTGCCCCCGCTGGACAACGCCTTTGTCGATTACAATAGGCTGCTCCCGTGGGACAAGGCCATCGACTACTTCATCTACTGGGCCGGACCTTACCGGTCCCGAGCTCACACTGCTCCCGCGCTGGTACATGACCGAACAGGAGGTCTTGCATGCAGCGGAGGAGGATGGCTCATGGAACAGAACTCAACGGATTTCTATGGGAATTAGCGGCGCTGGTTTGCTGCTCACTGGTTGTGAAGGAGAGTTCGTGGTTGCTGAGCTCCAACTCAATGTGGACAAGCTTGCCACAGAGCACGAGGATGCACCTTTGGAAGGCAAGCTCATCAAGCTCTGCTCGGACAGGGAAGCCACTGCCACTGCCACCGGTATTTGCATGTGGGAGGTCAAGGACACTAGGGCCCGTGGTGGAAAGGCCAAGTTTGATGACTTGCGCGGATGGTGGGAAACTCATGTGGTTCTTCCTTACGGCAGTTACCTGCGCTGGGTTGATTACTACAGAGGGATAATTTTCTGCGACGTCAACAACAATAGCCCTCATCTCCAGTACCTCCCTCTGCCTCTGGAACACGTTCCCATCGGTTATCCTGATCTATTGAACATTTTATTGCCGGGGGCATACCGGGCTGTGTGCATCACCAAGGGTGGAACGATGAACTTTGTTAACATTGTCCGCGATGATGGCACTCTGTTTCTCTCAAGGGAGCCTGGTTATGGTTTCACCATTACGATCTATACATTGACGCAGCGTGGCGATGATGAGATGGAGTGGCAGAAAGGTGTCACTATTGAAGCTCGGGACCTCTGGGCTATGGAGGGTTATGATATTCAGCTTCCCCACATTACGCCACTGTTCCCACTGGTGAGTATGGACGACCCCAGTATCATCTGCTTTGTACTATTTATGGGTGATGGCACAAAGGCAACGGTGGTAGCCCTTCACACAGACAAGGAAAAAGTTTTATGGTATAGAGATATCAGAGCCATCCCTTCTGATGAAGACCTTGAAATGTCCTCCTACAACATATTCTACAGCACTCCTTTCTTTCCTTGCCAGATTTCCAAGTACCTGCAAAAGGTTGCCCCCCATATAGTTTCGTGTTCACCATTGTATATATAGCTTGTGAATTAAGACTTAAGCATGATGGTGACATGCTCATGTTTGGGAGCTTCGATTTTGGAGAGCTTGCAGAAAGCTGAAGTAGTTCTGCTTTTATCAGTCTACTAGATAGCATGGATGGTTGATCTAGCATGCCAATAGTTGATGGTCACACTAGAGTGTCACAGCAACCAACGCCCAAGGGCTGAAAAAATCTTGGATATACTACCAAAAATGTTTCGGTCACAATATACCAAGTATATATATTATATATGTAGGGAGCTGTAGAGAAACATTCATTTGACATCAGTCATATTGAAATCCCATCTCTTAGGTTCAACATAGCGTTCCTCCGGCAAGCCTTACACCAAAGGCTCCTCAACGCTACCACCGGTACCAATGTTACACAGTCGTATTAGGGTTATTTGTCTATGGGCCTATGCACTTTTGGGCCTGTCGCCTGTGGCTCCCGTATATGTATTGACCCTTCAAGTAATCCAGTGATTAGAGTGATTTTCCCTGTATCAGCCAACTCCACCAGTTGAGGAAGAACGGCATCCTGCGGAAGCTAAGGTATGTCGCCATTGCATTTTCATTAACTCAGATATTGTATTTTACTGATTTCTTGATAGTTTCAAGTAAACTTGCACCAATATATTTTGAGAAATTTGTCTAAAACAAACTAAAAGAACGTGACTTTGTCCATTACACATCAAACAAATCAAATTTAGTTGATACACACTAAGATTCAATAAAAATTTGTTTGAGACACACTATGACCATTTAACTATTATTTTTAACTTTTCTATCTCAATATATAAAACACATTAGAGTTTAAAACTTGGCACAAACATACACGGTTGTATTCTCTATCAATGAAAAATAGAGCTAGAATTTTTTTTGACTATTTTAATTGTTTACTTATTGTTTTAATATTTAATTTATCAAACAAGCCATCCCAATAGTAAAAATAATCTAGTCTATTTTATAATAATAGAGAATGCAACAACTTATATTTGTGCAAAGTTTTAATTTCTGACATATTTTATATATTAAGATAAAAAAATTGAAAATAAAAGTTAAATGGTCATAATATGTTTCAAACGAATTTTCATAGAATCGTAGTGTGTATATGCTAAATTTGGTTTATTTGATATGTTCAGCACAAAATCACATTTTGTTGATGTGTTCTAGACAATTTTTCCATAAGTTTTAGATACTTGTGGATGGGCATAAAGTAGCTTTCAGATGTGTCTGACATTATGAACCTCCAAATCAAAGGGGAGATAATTGATGTAGATAACGAAACTAAATTTAGTGGAAATTTGTTCAATGCCTATAAAGCTCCAGGTGATAAGTATATATCGCTTTGAAAGCTCTACAAGCTACTCCCTCTGTCCCATTGAAAGTGTCACTCTCCCTTCCCAAGAAGTCAAATGCTTTAAACTTTAATTAAAAATATATATTAGTATTATAAATATTTATTATATATAATTAGTATTATTAGATAGATCATTGAATCTATTTTCATAATAAACTTATTTAAAGATATAAATATTACTAATATTTTCTATAAATTTAGTCAAAATTAAGAAAGTTTGACTGACACAAATACCATAGCAACACTTTCAATGGAACGGAGGGAGTAATATTTTACCCTCTAATAGTCCAAATGTGCATGCTCCCACCTCCCAATAACAGAACTATATAATTCAACAGTAGTGAGAGAGGATATACATAAATGATGTGCATTCTCGACTAATCTGAATTGATCATGCATGGACATTTCGGTGCACCTTGAGAAATGTAAGATTTCCCTGAAGTTTAATTTGACCATGCCTCCTGAAACTATAAATGCAGCCAAGTAGATTACGCAAGGTGAATTCTCCCTAATTATAATTGGTGATTTTATTCATGTTCCCAGCGCTAGGTATATTGATTGAACATGAAAAATTTGTTGTAGGTGCTAAGAGGCACCCTATATATATAATAAATAAGACAATCTGACGTTTAAAGTGCTCATCTGGAATCTTGAGGCTAAAATACTAGTAGCTTGTAGAGTTTTCAAAGTGATGTGCTTTATCACTTGGTGCTTGGTAGGCATTGAACAAATTTTTACTAAATTTAGTGTCTTTTTCTACAACAACTATGTTCCCTTCGATTGGGACCTTCATAAACACTTTTTCTTTATTAAATAATAATAATCTATTAAATAGTGATAAAGCACATAACAGGGGAGGCCAGATCCGGCGCCTCCCCCCCCCCTCCCTCCTTCCCACAGCAGCGCGCGGCTAGGGAAGGTTGGATCCGACTCCTCCCCCTCCTCTGACGGCAGTGCGCGGCTTGGGGAGATCGGATCCGGTGCCTCCCCCTCCTCTGACGACGGTGCGTGACTAGGGAGGCCGGATCCGGCATCTCCCCCTCCTCTGACGATAGCGCGTGACTAGGGGAGGTCGGATCCGGTGCCTCCCCCTCCTCTGACGGCGCCGTGCGGCTAGGGGAGGCCAGATCCAGCACCTCCCCCTCCCCTGACGGCAGCACGCGACTAGGGGAGGCCGGATCCGGAGCCTCCCCCTCCTCGAACGGTGGTGCATGGCAAGGGGAGGCCAGATCCGGCCCCTCCTTCGACGGTGGCGCGCGACTAAGGGGGGATCCGTGCTCATATGGATGGCAATGACCACGCAGCGGCAGCCTCGCGCTCACGCACGCGGGAGGCGACGGCGGTGACCCACTATCGGATCCGGGCTCCAACGGTCCCTGGCTCTTTTTTTTTTGTTTTTGGATTGAATGGGTAGCGACGGCTGAAGATGTTACCCGCCATTACTAATCTCTATGTAGTTGCAATTGGTTTCATCCCGAGGACATCCGCCGCTATAATTTTTTATTTTTAGCTACGGTTTCGTAGCGGCGGGATGGCCAACCCACCGCTATAGTGGCTTTTGGCCCGCCTGAATAGAGTTTTTTGGGTAGTATAAACAAGCAAGTTTATCGAGTGTTTTCTGTATTGCACTTGACAAACATAGTTTTTGTCAAGTATTTTTGTTTTCGACACTTGACAAAAAGTTTTTTGTCGAGTGTCCGATAAAATATATTCGACAAACTTTCAGACACACTCTGCCCTTTCACTATGAGAAAGAGAGGGTATGCTGTGTGCGGAGTTATTTGCCGTGTGCCTTCTTTCGGGCAGACGGCAAAGGAGCTTTTTGTCGTGCGCTAAGAAGAAGACACACGGCAAAGATAGGCCACATGGCTTTAACACGCTTTGCTGTGTGCCACAGGCCGGTAGGCACACGGCAGAGTTGATCTTTACCATGTGCTTGATGATCTGGCACATGTTAAACAGGCTTGTAGTTGTTTGCACGCACACTCGCAGGACCAGACAAACGGCCGAGATGTTTGCCATGTGCCACGACAGTAGGCACATAACAAAAGTTCTGTTTGCCGTGTGTCCTTCCCTGGCACACGACAAACACGGCATATGAGTGTCACGTGACCACCTTTACCGTGTGCTACCTCGCACAACACACGACAAAGTTGAGGGGCACACGACAAAGTTTTTTTTCCTTCCCCTTTGCCCCCCCCCCCTTTTGTAGTTCATTTCCTTTGCATGGTGCTTGGATAGTGATATTTGATAAAATTTTTAATTATGTTTTCTATATTTAGTTATTTGAATTATTGTATGAAAATTTAAATTTGAACTATAAGTGATTCGAATAATGCAACGTAGTGCATGCAAATTTGATATTTCATGCTGATGATTCTCATTTGAGCCTGTATTCGTGAAAGAACAAGAAAAATCATGCATGTTATACATGAAATATAACAACCATCGTGTGGTTAAACTGAAATTAAATTTTATAAAAAAAACAGAGTTTGATAAATTTTGAGAATTGTCATGGCATCATTATATCATACGTAGAGGTTATGATAAAAAGTATAAAATGTTTTGTACAAATTATCACATATGTTCCTCATGAATCAAAAAATCTCCGTAAAAGAATTAGAGCTTGGAATAGAAACCTTCCAAATTTTGAATCAAAATGAACCCTGAGTTTAGTTTTGACTTCAACCAAATTTTTATAGGCTACAAAAAATATGAGTTGTATGATGACCAAATTTGATAATTCTTTGAGTATCCAAATATTTTTTTTAATTTTTTTATCAAGTGATATCTAAATGATTGTCGTCTCTTTGCCGTGTGTCCGAAAGAAGACACACAACAAAGTCCATTTTTGCCATGGGCCCCGTGTTTGCCGTGTGCCTCCTTGTCGGCACACGGCAAACCTTCTAGATAAGTCCCGATTGGATCGGAGGACTTGGCCATTTTTGGCCAAATCCTGTTTTCATCGCTGTCGCTCGCTAGCCTCGCTCCTCCGCCGTGTCACCCGTCGCCGCTCTCGCCCGCCGCCGCGCCTCCGAGCCCCCAGCGACCACGAGCCCGCCACGCCTCTGAGCCCCCGGCTCCCCTGACGACCCCACGGCCCCTGACAACCCCACGGCCCCCGGCGACCCCGACGTTCGCCGCCGACACCCAAGAGAGCCCGCCCGCCTCTGTCGCTCGGCGCTCCAGCGCCTCGCACCCCCAATGCCGTCCTCGAGTCCCCGGCGCTGCCTGCCCGAGTCCAGCCCGACCCCCAGCTGCACCGGCGCTTCATCTCCGGCCTCCGATGCCCTGCCCTAGCCCCCGGCTCTGGCGGCCTGCCCCAGCCCTTGCCTCTCTAGCTCTGTGCTCCCCCTAGGTGAGCACATTATCATTTTAGCATGCCTATTAGAAACAAAATTCACAGCATCATTTTTTCTCTGAATTTGGTGAATGTTAAAATCGGCCATTGAGCCGTGAGGGTTGTTGTCGGCCCTCGTGCTATGTGTGTGTGGTTACCGACCATCACGTCGTGTGTGTTTTGCAGGTTTTGGAAACCTCTCCGGGGAGGTGCTGCCGAACATTTTAATTGACATTATTTTGTTGATTCTTATGTAGGAGAGAGGCAGTTACCACGGCCCCGATGCTCCGCCCTTCACCGCACCGTCATTTCATCATCGATCCCTAGGTGAGCACATCAGAAACAACCCTCTGAATATTTCCTGTTCGTAGGTGGAGAGAGGTAGTTACCATGGCCCCGACGCTCCGCCCTTCACCGCACCGTCGTTGCATCATTGATCCCTAGGTGAGCACATCAGAAACAACCCTCTATATATTTCCTGTTTGTAGGTTAGGTAACCTAGTTAGATGTCTTTCGTTCGAAAGAAATACGGTTAGAGATATGCAGATACGGTTGCATATCTATGACTGTATTTGTTTTGAATTGTCCATGTTTTTTGTACAACTCGAGGATGCATAGTTGAGGTTAGTTTTCATGGTCTACTCTAATCTAAGATAGAGTTTCGACACCATCTCTCCGTTGTTCTCCGGATACACAATAATCAAACCCATCAATATTAGAAACTTCCTTAGAATACTAGAGCATACACTTATTAAAATACTAATTAGTAATCAATATCTCTCATTTGTGAAGAATCAATCGACAAGATCGAATGTCTGGAGTCAATGGACTGAGGGGGATCAAGATCAGGACTTGTCGCCACATGTTGGATAAGGCTCTCATCGTCATTTGCCATGATTCTTGTGTTAGTGGACTTTCTATGGTCATCATTTTCTTGCTTGTGTTTGTGAACTCCATCGAATGTACTATGGATAATACTTATGTATGTGAACCTTTTATGATGAATATTGTGAAATATTTATGGATGGTATTCAAATGTCTGTGATGATATTAAAAGATTGTGTGAGATGATATTTGTGATATATTGAATACTAGAGTTTTTTTTGGTCCGGAGACAACTAATTTTAAATGTTTTCAGGCAGATTTCATAAGCTTTGTCGTGTGTCATGGTCATGACACACGGCAAAGAAAGAATAACCTGGCAACCTGGGAACGAAGTCACACGGCAAAGTTGGAGGTTTTGTCGTGTGCCAGGACTAGGGCACACGACAAACCGGTGTCGGCTTTGCCATGTGCCAACTGCCGGGTACACGGCAAAGCGCGCCGTCACCATGCTGATAGGTAAACGGTGCCTTTTTTTTTACCGTGCGTCATCGTGGACACACAACAACAGCTAGCGCACACGACAGAGGGTTTGTTGTGTGCCCGAGAAAAAACACACGATAAAGCCCGCTTTGCCGACAACATTTTTGTCGTGCGCGATAAGCCATGTGCAACCCACGATAAATCCTTTGCCGTAGGTATTTTATGTTTTACCGACAAAGCGCCGTAGTGTTTCAACATCTAGGCGGGAAATCTGTTACCCATGTGTCCGTCAATACGTACGCTCTCACGTTTGCGGCCACCAATGATTTTGACGTGGTGACTGGTCACTCGACGTCGCTGGAGAAGCTCCATGTGGACTGCCGAGACGTTGAGATTCACTATGTTGACATCGTGACACCGCTTCTTAAGGAAGCAGGTTTCGATATCTCAAGGGTGAAAATTTTCAGTATGTTATTTCTCGGCGCCGATGGTTGAGAAAATTGACTGGAACTGGCGTAAGTGTTGGGAATGGAATTATGCGCCTCCAATGTCTGAAGTACTGCTTAAGGGATGGCGTTCAGGAGCAATACATGGAAAAGAGTCTGGTGGTGTGTCCTCTCTCCTCCGTCAGTTTTCAAGATTAGTTGAACTGACTGAATGCTTTAATCTTGCATGTGATGGTGGTGTTGCTTTTCTTTGATATGAACCATGCATATGTATGCAGAATTAGTAATATATTTTACTATTATATGCAAATTAAAGTGAATGCAGAGTTTGAACTCGACGACCCGCTTCGTCGCGCACGAGCAAGCCAACCCAACCTTGTACACCCCTTCCTACTTTCTTCGCATATGCAATGAACCAGCTCTCTCTTTCTCAAGCCATGCAGCTGCGATCGGGCCCGACGCCTCAACCCGCCGCCGCAAGGTGCCCCGCGTCGTCTCCAGGAGGCCGGCGGCGGCGTTCCTGAAGAGGATCGCATCAGCAGCCTCCCTGAGGACTTGCTCCTGGACGTGCTCTCCCGTCTCGGGTGCGCGCACCAGCGTCCTGGCCCGCAGGTGGAAAGGTTTCTGGACGCGCCTTCCCGAGCTCACGTTCCGCGGCCTCTACAGAGCCCCCGCCGACTTGTTCGAGGGCTTGCTCGCTCAGGTCACCTGTCCAGTGCTTAACCTTCTTCATATCGACATCCATCAACAGTTTTGAGGCCCCCAGGCAAGTCTCCGCGTTACTCCGCGCCGCCGGAAGATCCTTGGCTACGTCATGGGAGCTGAGGAGGAGGCCGTCCAGCTGCCCATCTTTAACCGGACCACTGCCCTCACACTTTGTTTTTCGTGTCCAAGTTTATTCTACTGAATTCCTTCTTTTACATGACATGGAAGCTTTATTTTACTTTTGGTCAAATGTATATATGCAGGAAGGACATGTGGCGGTCTGGAGCTTTGAGGAAGAGATAGAAAAACATTCATTCTCTCAGTATTCTATTTTGCAGCTGGAGCTCCATACAGATAAGCATGCTTTTGGACCACTGGTACTGCATCTGCTTCAGATTCGACCAGTGCGGACGCTTGAGGTGGATCGAATTCGTTATCCAGAGGTGAGCTTCGGTTCTGTATTTCTGATGTGAATATTATGAGCAGATTCCTTATTTACGCTTCACACAGACATTGAATTTGAATTGTTACTGATGTTAATTTCCAGATATCATGCCCTCTGGACTGTCCTTGTGAACAACATACCAACTGGAGAGATGCAAGCGTCCCCTTGACTGATCTTGAAGTGGTAATATTACGAGACCTCGATGGACAAGACGATGAGGTTGATTTTATAAATGTCCTATACAGATGTGCGAGTGTCCTCAAGAGTTTGACAGTGTTTGTATCTGCCAAAAAATACAAGGAAATATGCAGCATTTGTGAGCAATACCCGCACGTGAAATGTACTACATATAAGTAATAAGGCGCTAGAAATAGTGCAATGGCCTATCATCGCTTTAGTCAGTTTTGCTCAAATTTCGTCATTTGTTCCAACTATTTTGGTTTGGTTCACAGAATGGAACCCATTCTCCATTTGTCAGATCTATTGTTCCAATGAATACAAATTTATTTTCGTATCAATTAATGAATTTATACTTTCAGAATTTTCTAGTGCTTTTAATGTCTGTTAAATTTGACTGGTGCTTTCACCTTGGCTTCCACGTCCTTTCTGTTCCTTCACGTCACCAGGTACTTCTACCATCATCTTCTGGTCTTTTCCATAATTTTAATTATAATATAATCATTGGATAGCAAACTATTTCTCAAAAGTGGCATATAATAAAGAAAATAGGAACGAGTTCACCTCTAAATTAAGTTATTATACACGCTTTCTAATCACTAGATCTTGCAAATCCAGAATTAGAGGAGTGTTGTGTCCATTCATAGAAGTGATGTGATCTTTTGAGATGTCCATGAACTGAACTGGGTACGTTAACGCTACATGGACAAGGGGAAAAGTAACGGTGGAAGACGCACCCACCTATTTTTTAATATGGAAAATAGAGATGTCATATTGCTTAGCACCTATTTACAAAACAAAAGAATGGTTAGACTTGGACGCTAGTTATATAGGGCCTTCAACATCACGTTAAGTGCTGGAGATGTCTCCGACGGGAGCAACAGCGAGCGTTAAGTGGTGGAGATGGTCGGCGCCCACTTGTTGGTTGTCCCGCCGTGCGACGACGCGACCGCTTTTCGTCAGGTGCTTGCTCTGCTTTTTGGCGATGGCGACCATGACTCGCGCTCCATCGTCCCCGTGGCTGACCCCGTACTCCTCCAGCTGCAACCACATGCTAACGTTATTGGTCGTCGCATGGCACGATGAAGCTTAGCTGCATGGCTTAAAAGCCACAACGGACGGCCAATAGTGAAATATTTGAATCGTAGCCGTAGTTGGCAACGCCGTTCAAGTTAATATCGGAAGCTGAAAGGGGTGGCTTTAGTTGCGCGCACCAAAATGAATGCGTGGAGACTCTTCGGTGCTTGCAGCGATTCATCTTCCTACTTCCTTCGCAATGAATCAGCTCTCTCTTTCTCAGGCAATGCAGCAGCGATCGGACCGCCGCTTAAACCCGTCGGCGTCTTCTCCTCGAGGCCGGCGGCGTTCGGGAGGCGGATCGCATCAGTAGCTAGCCTCCCTGAGGAGTTGCTCCTCGACATGCTCTCCCGTCTCGGCTGCGCGCACCATCGTCCTCGGCCGCCGGTGGCGCGGCATCTGGACACGCCTTCACGAGCTCACGTTCCGCGGCGTCTCGGTCCGCTCGCTCATCGCCTTGCTCGCCCAGGTCCAGGTGGCCGACCCCACGCTGAATCTTCTTTACTTCTCCGTGAACATGGAGGACAACGAAGTTTTTTTTTTTTTTAGAAATAGGACCGAAGTCCCTGCCTTTTTGAAGGCCGTGCGGGAATTCTACTTCACATTGTTATTCTCGGCACCAATGGTCGAGGAACTCTCCTGTTGCTTCGTATATGTGGAGCAACATTTTGGGATGACCTACAATCTCAGCCTTGGCGTTCACGAACTATTGCTGGACATAGTGAGTCAGGTGTGTCTCTCCCCTCTCCATGTTTCTCCTGTTTTTACGCTGTCCGAGTTGGGTGCTGTCGAAATTTTTACATGCGCTGGGGATTTCAATTTCTTTATTAATCGTTAAAATTCATATGTGCAGGATGCTTTTGGACCTTTGAGAAAGAGATAGAAAAACTTCCCTTCTCTCAGTACTTCTCAGTTTTGGTGCTTGAGCTCCGAACACAGAGGCATGCTTTTGGACCGTTGGTATTGCGTCTGCTTCAAATTCGACCAATACGGACGCTCAAGACGCATCTGCATCGCGACGATTTTGAGGTGGACGTTCAATTCCATACCTGTTCCTTACACAACTCTTCCGAGCAAATTCCCTAGATATGCTCTTGACACGAGCATTAATTGAATTTGAACTGTTAGTGATACCTTGTACATACTCCTATTATTTTTCAGATATCGTGTCCTCTGGACTGCGCTTGTGAACAGCATACCAGCTGGAGACATGCAAGTATTTCCTTGACTGATCTTCAAGTGCTAAAGTTAGATGGCTTCAGAGGAGAAGATGATGAAGTTGATTTCTTAAAGGTTCTATTCAGATGTGCGAGTGTCCGATTTCCATATCTTTGCTTAATTGATTCTCGGTTTAGGAAGTTCACGAGGCATTGTGAGCTCGTGTAGTGGTACATGTTTCTACTTGTTTGTATCTTGTGAACCAGTTTGCTAGAATTTTCCCTTATGTCTTCTGCTTTGTACCTGTTGTAGTCAATGGCAAGAACATCATGGCCATGTCGGAGACGTTGCATTGCTTCATGTGCAGCCAATTCCATGCCGTAAGACCTTGCTTCATCATAGCATTCGATATCATAGTGTGCAGCATGTTTCATCTCCTCATTTAGAGCTATGGCGTCAGACTCTACACTCGCACTGATTTCGACCATATTTGCTTCCTCCGTGTCGCTTGACTCCTCGGTCTCTGATTCATCTGTGTCAATTATCTCCTCCATACTCCGTGCATCGATTCTTCTCGGAATCTTGAATCTCACCTCGCAGTCGATAGCTACATGCCACATTGTTATGTCTTCATATTTTGGCTACCAAAAAAGCACTATAGCGGTAGGTTAAAAGACACTATAGCGACGGGTCCTGTCGCTACACTACCGCAGCTAAAAACAAATGATAGTAGCGGCGGATGTTCTTTGGCCGAAATCAACCGCATCTACAAAGAGATTAGTAGCGGCGGGTGACAACTTCACCCGCCGCTACCTATGAATCCAAAAACAAAAAAAAAAAGCCCGCTAGCCCGAAAAGCCCACGCCTAGATCCGCGCCGGCCTGTCAGGAGAGGAGACAAAGGAGGTCAGATCCGGCCGCCCCGGTCGCCATAGCACCGCGATGAAGAGGACGGCCAGATCCGGAGAGCCCGTGCACCGCCTGCCACCTGGGAGCCCGCCATGGCCAGATCGACCCGCCGACAGACTAGATCTGACCGCCGCCCGTCTGCTCGTCACCGGGGCCGCCGCCCATCAACGTCCTCGCCCGCGCGGGCTCCAGAGCCGCCGCCGCCGCCGCCATGGTGAGGTCGCCGCCATCGGCTCACCCGCGGTGAGGTAACCACTGCTAGGCCGTCTGTAAGGCGTGGAGGAGGCGGCGCGACACTTGGGGAAGAGGAGCAACCGCCGTCGGATCTGGCCACCCGCTTGGGAGCGCCGCCCGGATCTGACCACCCGCTCGAGATCATCGCCTGGATCTGAAGCAGTCGCCATGGAGGAGGAGGGAGGCCACCGCCCTTTTACGCCGCGCTGGATCCACCCGCTTGCGTGTCGTCGCCCTCGAGGTCGCCACCCACGAGTGCCCGCAAGGCCGCCGCCTCCGCCCTCGAGGACGCCGCCCGCTCGTGGACCGCCGGTGTGCTGAAGAGGGGGGGGGGGGAGGGAGTAGGCGGCGTCCGGCTAGGGGAGGGAGCAAGCGCCTAGGAGTGGGAGAGAAGGAGCAGGTTGTAAGAGGGAGAGAAGGCGGCGGAGGCGGCTGGGAGAGAGAGAAGGGAGGAGGGAGGCAACATTTGTTAGGATTTTGTTGTTTTTATGGTAGTGAATGATTTTTAGCTGCGGTGTTGATATTATCAATCGCAATTAAAAATCATTTGTCCACTGTAACAATGATTTTCTTTTAATCCGTCGCTACGTTATTTTTTGTACCATCGCTACAATCCATTTTTGTGGTAGTGTTCGCATCTCCTAGCTCCTTCATGACAATTGTCTAGTATCTTTGTTGTCTCCGTATATATGTGTTTTCTACTGAAAGCGTGCTGTGAATGTGGTCTGTAATTTTGTCGTTACGCTCCAAATCAATGATGTCCTTGAATTTGCTTCACAAGAGGTCGCAGCAGCTGATTGCCTGACGTGTTGGGCTGGTGGCTGGTCTATATAGAATTTTTATGGTGCAACTTTTTCGTAATCCAACTCGGATCCCATTTCTATGTAGTCGGATTATTATTTCATGGGCTGGCCGAAACAACTTTTTTTTTTTCCTTATGTTGGCCTACGTATGGGTGGCTCTTCTCTGCGGCATTGACTTCATCGAGCTCGTGTGAGGCGGTGTGCCATTCTTACATCGATCTCCTAGCTACCTCCCCCACAAACCTCGCATGCCTTGCCACTACCGTCACTAGATCAGGTGCCGAGCACTCGAGTTGTTGCTACTTATCATCATCCCTCCTCTCATTGGTACATGAGCCGGGATTTGAGGGATCAGAGGAAGCATGAGGTGTGCGTCGCGGACCGCAAAGCAGGTCGTGAGACCTAGTGGCGGCCATGGTTAAAATAACCGGGGTTAACCGGTCGGTTAACCCGGTTAACCAGAAAATCGGTTCAGGCCGGTTACTCCGGCCGGTCGGTTAACCTCTGGTTATGATTTAAAAAAATTTAAAATTTAAAAAAATTCATATTAGACTTAATCGAAATAACTGACCGGTTAACCAAAATAACCGACCAATTAACCGGTGAAACCGTATAAAAATCGGTAATTTTGAATTTAAAAATATGTATTCAAAATATATCATAAAACCGACCTAACCGTCCGGTTAACTAAAATAATCGGTCGGTTAATCGATATAACCGACCGGTTGATTATACCGGTTAACCGGTCCTCGGCCACGTGCTCTCTAAATCGATTTTTGCCCGATTAACCAGCCGGTTATTTTGGTTATCTGATTAACCGATGAACCGGACCCAACCGGTTCCACCGGTTCATCCGGTTATGTAAACTTTGGTGACGGCACGGAAGTACCTGTCCTTCCTGGCAGCTCACGCTTCTCTATCGTTGCCTCCTCCGACGCGTTTTTGGTTACCTTGGTCCTGCTCGTCCGGGGTCATCGGCCTCCTCTTTGTCGTGGTAGTCGGCGACGGGGAGGTATCGATCTGGATCGAGGACGGACGGGTTAGGCGATCTTGTCTCCATCCTTGCCACTGCAAATCAGTAAGTAGCATTGGTCTTTGCTAGTAGTCATAACCCCGCAAGTTATTTTTTATCAACAAATTCTTGATGCCGCTTGTTTCCTGAAATTGACCGGATATTTTTATTTTTCTTTGATATTTGAAACTACCGGTGATTGACTTTACCAAAAATACAATCAGGGTAGAATAAAGTAAGGACGGACGTCGTTACCTTATTATTAAAAGGTAAAGAGTTTTTATAGATTGTAATATTTGCCAAACATAATTTAATATACTTATTTTTAGAAAATGAAATACAAGGTTCTGGTCTTTTACAAACATTACATACAACCCAAATTTGACTCTTATTACTGCATTATACGCATGTAGTGCAATAAAAGAAAAAGAACTAGAAGCACAGCCTATGCCGTGATGGCCACCGATTCTTTGCAAATATGCTCATAGCAACCACTTCTAACAGTTGTGATGATGCTATAAAAGCTTACTTGTGAATCTCCTTCTGTAAGAGTCTCCAATGACAAAGCCAATATGTGATCCTGAAAATAACCTGCATAAGAGAGATAGTTGGTTTTTTTTGTTAAATACAAGATTATTTCATCATAACCATATTGACCAAACACATGGCTGTCATACCAACAATTATCAACTGTTTTTTCTTCAGTCCCTCAATCTTAACCAATTTTCAGCCATGTATTGAGTATTATCGGTCTTAGAGATGCCAGTGGTGATGGAGGCAATCTGCCACACATTTTGGCCTAAATGATATTTTTGAGAACCTTTCCATCTCTTCTTAACAAGGTTATCCTTCGTTAGGTATCCTTACGTAAAAGTAACACAAGAATATTTTAATCTTTAAAGGAAGTTTTATTGTTCACAGGTGACGCAAACTAGATTTCTCCTGAAATAACATGGCCTAGTATATAGAATGGACTGAGAATATGTCATTGTCATGTATATTCCATTTGAAAGTATCTAAATTATCGCTAAGAGAAACATTACTTAGGTTTATTGACATGTTGTTTCATTCCATTAGTTTGTTATTTATGATGGGTCTTCTGAACGAGAGATTGAAGTGGTTGGAATGAAAGGGCCTCTCGAACAGTAATGCTTTTCCATCTTGTTACACTGAACAAATTCGGAAATTGAGCACTTAACGATGTATTATTCAGTCAAGTGTCTTTTCATAATCACATCTGGATTTAGTACACTTGTTATCCATATTTTTAAAAAAAGTTTCAATGAAATAGTGTTATCTAAAGTGTTGCATGACAGTAATCGGAAAGATGGGAGTATTTTTATCCATTCATATATTCTTTACAAGAAAATGAATATTCTAATAACTTTGATGTCTATCAGTTGATTATCAGAACTAAATAGTCTCTTTTGACAATACCATGCTTAAGAGTGTCCAGCGTAATTGAAGAGCGTAAACTAGCAAACTGTGCCAAACTGAAAACGTTTCGGCTGCCAAAGGCAGAGTCCGTGCAAACCAGGGAGGAGCAGGGTTAACATAACCGGGGTTAACCGGCAAATCGGTCTGATCCAGTTACACCGGTTGGCCGGTTAACTCCGGTTTTGATTTAAATTTTTTTAAAATTTTAAAAAATTTATATCCGATGTAACCGATGAAACCAGTCGGTTAACCGATATAATCGCATCAAAATCGGTATATTCGAATTTAAAAATATATATTTAAAAATAAATTAAATAACTTATGAAACCGACCGATTAACCAGTCTAACCGGCCGGTTAACTGGTAAAACCGATCGGTTAACCGGTCCTCGATTTTACTCTTCTAAATCGAATTTTATTCGATTAACCGCTCAATTTTATCGGTTTTCCAATTAACCATTATATGGTCGGTTCGGTTATGTTAACCTTGGGGAGGAGAGGTGACTCCGGGTCCTGAACAGTGGGGCCATGCGTAGGTGCTGCTCTTGGTCTTGGCCACGTGCTCCATCCTTCTTCCCTTTAAAACGGTCATCAGATTTTCCTCTCCTAATTCAAGACCCGTGCGGCTCTTCTTCCTGTCCCCCATCCATCCGGCCCTCCCCTAGCCCCGAATCACAAACCCTAGAATCCATTCGTACCAGGAATCTCTTGATGCCCCAGTAGACTTGGCGGAAGTTGGGAAGGACGACTTGACCAAAATTGCTGCAGGTATACTGATTTTTCTTTTCAAATTCCCGATTCCCATGAGAGATTACGCATCCTTTGTGCGCAATTCCGTGGGGATTTGAAATGGAAGTGTCTTTCGTTTTCCTCGGTAAACTGTACTGTCTCTGTTGCTCGAGTACGAGCTTCTGCGTGGTTCACTTTACCTTGAAGTATTCTTTTCGTTTTCTATGGATTTATTTGCTACTGCGCGGTGAATGCCTCTTGTAATTTTTAATGCTATTCTAGTTTTCTTTTCCTTTTTATGTTTGAGGAATTGCGTGAGGGACCAAATGGATAGTGGCCTGCTACGTTTTCCGCATTTGTTACTTGCTCTGGTTATAATGTTCTAGGCACAGTAAGTGCGGAGGAAACTATTGTCTTGCTGAATACTGGAATGTTGTACTGGAATATTCGCTTTAATTTTTAATCGGACTGATTAATAGAGTAGGAATCATCAGCACGATGTATCTAGTTTATGCCTACTATGCTTGGTTGAGTTTGTAGGAAAGAAGTTGCCCACAGCGGCAGTTTCAAAGCTGCCAAAACAAATGCTACATCGTGCCAGAAATACTTCGATATAGTTTTCAACAAATTTGATTTGATACTATACTATATATTTGTTTGCTTATAGGGGGGTCACATGTTTACTGCCATTTTCTGTTAAATTAACTGAACTCATTAACTATATGATTATCTATATTTTTTCTCGTGGAAAGAAAATTGTGGTCTTGAATTTATGCTTTGCTACACAGGCTAAGCATGCTTTGAAGTATGGGTTGTATTGAAGAAGTTACTCAGGAAGGTCCTGAAAGCAATCAGCAGATTCAGCATAGTGCAGAGCGCTCAATATGTTTACATGCATTTTCTGATCTGTCACATGTTCCTGCAGCCACTTTTATGTGTCTTTTGAAGGACTGCTACGTGTATGGTATGCCTACAAAAACAATTCATATTTCTGGGACTTTTGCATTTCACTACCTATATTTATTCATGTGCCGGAATCTAGATTGAAGCCAGTTCTGTTTCACTGTAAGATTCAATGAACTACTTGGGTTTTCAAACATGTGTACTTCTGTTCAACTGATTTTTTTATTGCTCTTATATCCCTATATTTTTTCAAATAATTCAATGAAAATACAATCTTTATCTTTTAGCTTATATGCTTTGTGTTAATGCTACGGATATGCGTGTCCAAAAAACTGAGATTCTGACTTCTGATCATTTTTATAACCTTTAATTTCAGGTACTAACAAAGCGTCTTCAAAATTCCGGATTGTTCACCAACTGGTAAAAATGGCACTGCATAATGCTCCACAGCCAGGCCCATTCACATATGTTGTTCAATGCATGTACATTGTACCTTTGTTGGGAAAAACTTATGCTGAAGGGTTGAGCCATATGTTGACATCTTCATTAAGGCATTTCAAAACCGTGGAATCTGCACGAAAGGATTTCCTTGAAGCAAAGCTTCTTGCTGCACGACTTGTCCTTGACATTCTCGCCTCTGTTGTACTCCATGAGAGCCGCATACTAGTAAAGATTTTTGAGACATTTGATGTTGAACTGAGAGACATTGCTCATGCTTTGTATGGTTCTGAGTTGGATGATGATGATCTAGTGAAAGCAAGAGAACATCTCAAACAACATGTAAAATGTTTTATGGAATCAGAATCCTATGCGGCTGCTGTGGCTATGATAACACGTTTTTCCATCCAGTGTTGTGATGAGTCCTTTCTCATTAAATTGATTGAAAGTAATCAATTCGAGGTAGCAGAGGAGTGTGCGGTTTTCATGGGAAAGGAAATGGTATGTTTGATCATCCAGAAGTATCTAAATATGAAAATGCTGAAGAGTGCAAACAAGTTGGTCAAGGAACATGAACTTACAGAAGAGTTCCCAGATGTTAACTTTTTGTACAAAGAGAGGTAGATGTCCTATTGTTTAATATAAAAGTCTTTAGTGATATGTTGTTACCATTCTTCTATAACCGTGAGAACTTTTTCATCTGTAGTTTAGTGAAGAAGTTGGCAGAAAAAGGCTGCTGGGATATTGCTGAAGTCAGAGCCAAGAAAGAAACAAAACTCATGGAATACCTGGTAACATGCATCTACATTTGCACAATCAACATTGCAATGATGTTTATTTTTCTTGAACATATTTTCTTCAAGTCATAACAGATTCATCTCATATAAGGCATGCGAATCTGTATGCCCTTATTTTATTCGTATAAAGTGGCTAGGAAGTGAAAGGAAGCATAACCAAAAGAAAAGACAATATCATGTAATAATAAATGTCATAGGGGACAAAAATGCCTAAGTCATGGTTCTCGTATGTGGATTGCCATTTTGGGTTTCATCTCCATATGAGTGGCTTGGTTTTTGTATTGGCTCGCTAAGTATAACGTATCAGAACCCTCCTCCTTATGCGGGCATGGCCGCATCGGATCAACTATATTGAGACAACAAAGGAGGAGTTATGCATCTTATAGCCTTTAGAAATCTGATCCCTATCTATCGTAGGATGACTATTTTAGTTGCTTCAGTTGTCTTTAGAAATTTGGTCCTACCTACTATTGAATGTCTACGTTATGACTTAAGTCATCTTCTGGTTTAGGTATATTTGGCCATGGAAGCTGGTTATATGGAGAAGGTTGATGAGCTTTGCCAACGATATTCTCTTGAAGGTTATGTTGATTCCTTGGGTAAGCTAATGTTCATTATGCTATTCATCTGATGTCAAATTAAAGAGCTATATTCTTCTTATTTACTGGCTGTTGTTATTTCAATAGTGGGAAATATTTTCTTATGCATAGGATTACTCCTTTATGCTTTCATTTGCTGTTAAAAATTTCTTAACTCACATTTCCTTATGACATCCACTATAATGACCAAGTAAAATTAGCTATCCGCTTGAACAACCAAGTTAAATGACTTTCTTGTTGAATTTCAAAATTTGTGGTCTTATATCAAAGATGAGTTCGGCTTGTTAATGTTTGGCTGAATCTAGGAGTAACATTTTTAAATTGTCTGGCGAAGTGGCGAGGTTGATTCAGAGATGACCTAGCCTGACATACGCACTGACCATTAGTTTAATGTTACTTAGTTCTAATAGCTGTATAAAGATGCTGAAAATATTTGGAAAATTTCACTGCTAATAATGAATGAGGAAATCTTGGAAGAGTAGAGTAAGTGTAAGCTGATCTAATGGACAAAAAGTTATTGCACTTGTTACTTAAAGGAGAAGGTTGATGAATGTTATTCATCTTATTTGATTTTGGAAAATTCACTCTGATGAACGCCATCACAACTCTGGCTCATGGTAGAACTGGATAGCCTGAGGTGGAAAACTCAAACTGGACTATCTAGTCATTGATTTATTTGATGTGATATTTGAAACCTAATTTATTTAATGCAGCATTGTTGCCTTACCATATATTTTTGGCCTGATTTGGGAACCACTTTTAGAAAATGTTAGGGATTAGGGTGCTTTACTGTTACTGATTTTGTTCTGATAATTCTATTCATGATGTATATTAATTATATGTTCTGCAGTTCGAGAGGAGATATTTTGTGGATCTGATTACTTAAATCTAAAGAAATTGGGTTCAGACGATATTGTCTGGGTTGATGAGATTAATGGACTTCTTAATGCAATAAGTTATATTGAAGGCTGTAAAATTATTGGATTGGACTGTGAGTGGAAACCTAATTTTGAAAAGAATAGCAAACCTAGTAAGGTAAGTAAAATCTTAATTATGTAAATTTCCATGTCTGCTGCTTCTTCAGCCATAATCATAATCTTTTTCTAGTTTATTATGTGTATAGTTATGATATGCTGTCATAGATAAATGGTATGAGCTGTATTGTTGATTAAAAACCCTCGTCGATCTTCTCTCAACAGTATGGTTGACTGAAATTGGCTAAATGATTCTTTGGTGGATTAAATGAATATTTTTGAAGTACAGTTGTTGTTCGCTTCTCCATTCCCATTTGTTTGTGTTGTAGGTGTTCACTTGCTTTGCATACTAATTATAAGCCTTTACACTTCTCCACTGCTTCATCGTTAGATTTTTCGTGATATTTTTAGGCCTATTGCCAGAAGTTTCCCATTCGTTGGTATATGTAGGCTAGGGCTTCTGTCGACTGATTCCTGCTTTATTGTCAGGTCTCAATCATACAAATTGCATCAGATGAGAAAGCTTTCATCTTTGATCTGATTAAGCTGTATGACGATGATCCGAAAGCATTGGACAGCTGCTTCAGGAGAATTATGTGTTCTTCTAATATACTAAAGCTGGGTATATAATACCCTCTTCTCATTTAAAAATTAGCTTTTCATTGTTCTGAATTTTCTTAAGCAAGGAGTTACCTACCTTTTGCCTATTGTAAACAGGCTATGATGTTCAATGCGATCTGCATCAACTATCACAATCATATGGAGAATTGGAATGCTTTCAGTCCTATGAAATGCTGCTTGATCTCCAGAAAGTGTTCAAAGGGGCTACAGGTGGTCTCTCGGGATTGTCAAAGGTATACAATCATCATGCTGAACTTTTGTGCTCCAACTTTTGATATTTTTTACGTAAGTAGAGTTTATATTGTCCTCTATTGCTCCACCTTTATGGATTCCAAATTCTTTCAGAAAATATTAGGATCTGGTCTGAACAAAACACGGCGGAATAGCAACTGGGAGTTGCGGCCACTCAGCCAGAAGCAGGTCTGTTTCCAATTTATCATCTTCATTCAACTTTTTGTTTTCTGAAAGCAGTTCTGCAGAATTCTTATGGGAGTTGGAACCCCATTCCTTGGTAGGAATGATTAATTTCTCATTATTTGGACATTGTTAGGTTTATAGTAGTCCTTCATACATATTCACAAAATTCTCCTGAGAGTTCTTAGTGTACTATGCTTTAGGCTTTCTTGGTTTTACATGAAGATAAAAAGCCATGTAATGCTTTTCCGGGGGGGGGGGGGGGGGGGGTGTAAGCCTTCTTTTAGCAAACCACAGTGTTAATCTTGGGTTGCCTTTTTTCTGTACGAGCTTATTTTCTGTTTAATCATATGGTACGGTTGCCTGTGCAAGAAGCATTAGTTTAAAATAAGATCAAACTTGTTTGTTGCAAGGTATTTGTAAGGTTTTTTGTTCTACTTTTTTCATAAGTTCCATTACTAAAAATTAGAAATATGCATATTCTGTTTTGTAGAAAGAGTATGCTGCTCTGGATGCTGTGGTCCTCGTGCATATATTCCGTGAGCACATTGGGAGGCAGCATCAGTTTGGTATCTCTGAGAGATGCAAAGCAGAATGGAAATCTCACATTGTAAGTTCCCAAGTCTAAACACCTGGTATAAATAGTACCGCTGCTTTATTTGATGCAAAGCGGAATGGGAGTCTTACGGTTTACTCTCTCGCACAGGTTTCCCGAGTGAGTAGCCCTCGTAGGCCATTGCGTTTCTAGAATAGGCTTGCATAAGGTGAGTAGGTGACCATGCGGTGTTAACCTCAATTGTGTGACCATAGCAGATCTCTGAAGCTAGTTCTGCTACTTCTTCGAACCCTTGTAAATATTACCTGCTTTAGAGTTTAGTATCAGCACCAGCTGAAATCCTAACCCTTTTGGCAATATGAACTAGTAGTGCAGCGAATTGAGTTGTCCATGAAGCATTCCAGGAAGTTTCATGAACATTTACTGTTTACTTCTCTATGCTTTACTCAGGGCAAGTTATTTCTTGGGCACTAACAACAAAATCTTGTACGTTATGTACTGACATAAGTTGGACAATTCTTTCCACTCAATTTCGACCTATTTTAATTGCAGAAACTTGTTTGAAAGCGACATAGTTGCAAATGTGATATCTTATTTCAAATTCACGCTAGTGCCTCCTGGAGAGTTGTTGCTCCCCCTATTTTTGCCATTTTCAACAAAAAGGTTGCGGATTTGACTGAATCTAGATAATCTAAGTTTCTCTTAGAAAGGAAGTGATGATCTCGGCTTGTATGGCCAAATTTGTTAATTAGATGCGACAACGATAGAGAGAGATAATTATAGTGAGTTATTTCGTACGAAACGGTGCTGTCTCCATCTATCGATCGTGGCATTGACTATACCAGCAGTAGTATGGTGAAAAGGGGGAGCATCTGGAAAATCATTATAAATTAGAGGTCGTTATTCTTGGGTTTGTGCGTTTCGTTTTCACTGACATTTGATCATCCGTTCCATCTCTGAATTCGTGAATCATAATGATTTGGATTCCAAGGTTAACAGATAAAGACAGA
Organism: Eleusine indica; assembly: GCA_030378355.1. Classification (NCBI taxonomy): domain Eukaryota; kingdom Viridiplantae; phylum Streptophyta; class Magnoliopsida; order Poales; family Poaceae; genus Eleusine; species Eleusine indica. The sequence goes on from CM059494.1 coordinate 59,113,942, forward strand.
TATTATTGAACGTTTGTGTGGTGAGATCTCACCCCAAAAGAGAAAAAATCGTGTTACCTCTAATTGCACGAAACACAGTCCATGACGTCTGGATTCAAGGATAGTATGAATAGTAGCTATTGAAGACATGCACCTGAGACCTGACATCTATACGAACAGCACATTTGGCGGCACACGGACACGTTCTCTTTGTTTCTCGCACTTTTTTAAGGCCTCGAAAGAGCGAAATTGCTCCAGTTCATTTTAAACTTGAGCTAAAATCAAGGAATTTGGATCTCAGTTCGTATCTCTATAAACATCGTAGAGATGTGGAGACGACATTCATTCTTCTTCACTGAACTTGATTGGTGTAAAAAAGAAGTTGCCTCTTATCCGCTCTCGGGCGAGGATTTGTGGAAGAAAGAAAAGCAAGCAAAGGAAATAGTGGAAGAAAGAAAAGCAAGAAAAGGAAATATCAGTCGCCGTGGTCCGTCCCCGGGGCCCATCTAGACCGTCCACTTAAACTCCACTTCGCCCCGGCGGCAAATGGCTCCTGATCCACCGCGTCGCCGGGTAAGCGGCGACCAGACATCGCCGTGGGCCCGGACCGGCAGCTACCAGCCAACTACTACTACCAACACACATGCTCCTCTTCCACCACTCTCTGTGACGCTGGGCCCTGTCACTCACGGTCCAGTTGTAGTGACAGGGGTTGCGAACTGGTCGGTTGACGCACCATCCAAGTTGTACAAGAACACGCAACGAATGTTAGAACATCCCACTGACATGCAGGCCCAAATATCAGCTGGTCCTGCACGCCTCCTAGCCACACAGTCACACACAGCCGCGGAGGCCAAGTGGAACTCTGGTCTCCTGGGCCCGCCGCGGCCGCAAACGTGGATGCGGGGAGAGAGGGAAGAATAAACAGGAAAATCCAACCTCCTCAGCCAACAATTAACTGACAGTTTAGCCCCACAAACAGAACGACCAGTGAGTGGTCGAACCCCGGCTTGGGCCCACCCCGCCCGTCCGGACTGGCACGTTTCATTTCGCCTCCGCGGAAGCACATGAGGCTCGCTCGAGTGGACGAGAAGCGGAAGCGCAGGCGAGGCTGTCGTGACGACGGGAACGAAGCAGCGAAGGGGAGAAGCCAAGCGAAGTGAGCTTGCAAATACCACGCGCGCCTCAATGCCCTCCTCTCCGGCCTCGGATCCCAAACCCTAACCCTAGCCTGCCGCCTCCGCCGCCGTCCAGCGGGCCCACCGCCGTCAGGTGGGGCGGCGCGATCGGTCGCCGACTCTCGCGGGTGCAGCCTAGGCGACGTAGACGCCCTTTGCGCGTGCTTCTCCCCCTGAGGGGAGAACTGTAGCGCCGTGCGGCGGAGGCGCGGATCGGGGGAAGCGGGAGGGCGAGATGCCGGGGGTCGTCGCGACCTCGCAGGCGTCGCCTTCGGCGTCAGCTTCATCTTCATCTTCGCAGCACCACCACCAGCATCACAGCGTCACGTCGGCCCGCGGCCTCCTCTGCCACGCCGCCGCCGGCGCCTCCGCTGGTAACGTTGCTCTGGAGCTCTCTTGTCATTACGACCATGTGGTTTCACCGGTCTGGGACATCTGAGGTGTATGTGAAGTATCAGATTTGGGTGTTGTTGGGCGCAGGTGTGGTGGCGGCAACGTTTGTGTGCCCGCTCGATGTCATCAAGACCAGGTTCCAGGTGCACGGCTTGCCAAGGATCGCCTCGGGCACAATCGGTGGTGAGCAGAGATGAATTCTTCTGAATTTTGTTTCACTTGGTTGCTCAAAAGGACATGATCCTCTTAGCAGTAGCAAATTTCTTTGCTATACATGATGAGTAATGATTAGGATTCAGGAGAACTAGGGCAGGGAGTGCATGTGCTGGTGACAATGGAGATTGTCTGCATGGACTGCTTTGTTTCACTTTATATGGTTTCTCATGAATGAGAGATGTTAAAGATAATCTCTGTTACATAACGGAAGACAACTTTGTTTTAGTATGTTCTGTCTTGTTGCTCATGGATAATCTGAGATTTGGCCAGTTGACATAGAACCTTCCAGTATTGGAAGATCTGCTTTTAAATGTCTTAACGGCTTGAATCGCTTGTTTGGACGGATGTGGTACCTTTAGCCTTCCTATTGGTTGGTTCTGTGCAACGGTCTTTTTATAGGCATCTACAATTTAATCTATCAGTGTTTTCGTGCACATGGGATACAGGAAGCATCAGCCATCTTAAACTGTCACTGTTGTGAATTTTACTAAACCTTGCATGACACTGATGGGAGTGAAAAACATACAGATACACATTAAGAAAAAATTCTATGATTCATTCGTGCACGTTAATAGCTTATCCAACATTTAAAAGAATGCAAACACGACTCCGTGGGCACTACACACCTTCTCTTTGTTTGGATGTGAAGCTGTCCTGTTTACATGAAAGTACTCCCTCCGTCCCATATTACTTGTCATTCTAGCATTCTCTAGTTTCCCAAATTACTTGTCATCTCGCATCCCAATGTACCTTTTTCTCTTCTCGATACATCTTTATCTCTCCTTGTTTTCTGTGCATCCACCTATTACACCTCTCCTTAGTTCTCGTGTCCAGAGCTAAAACGACAAGTAAATCGGGATGGAGGGAGTAGTTTTTTTGGCTATGTGCATTGGTAACATGTAAACATTCCACATCTAGTGTTACTGTGAATGTGCGTTGAGTTGTGCTGAGCATAGATTATCTGTAATTTGTACTCAGCATACATGTCATAAATGAAAAAAAATGCTTTAACTGATTGAATGCAGACATGAGTGCTAAAACACAAATATCCTAATCCAGCAGCTGATCCCACAGATTCATACACCTCGGAGATGCTCCAGGTTAATGGTTTATATGCTTCTTGTTTGCTTACTACTATTGAGTTCATTTTTACTCTTTTAGACTTACTAGCATTTTGGTTCTTTGCACATTTTTTATAGATTTATTTTTTAAAAAAAGAAAAACACTGTTTTGTTCTGCCTATATTTGCCACATGCTTATATTTTAAAATGGCTTAGAAAAGGTAAGATTTGTTCTATCATTAACAGGTAGTGTAATTATTGGGAGCTTGCAACAGATTGCTCAACAAGAAGGTTTTCGAGGAATGTATCGTGGCCTGTCCCCAACTGTTCTAGCACTCTTACCTAACTGGGCGGTGAGTATCTTTATATCTGCAGCAATACTTATACCATATCAGATGATAGGTACACCCACTCGCAAAAAGAAAAAAACATTATAGTTACACCTTTATGGTGTTTTACACACATGGTAATATCATCCAACTATATTTACGGGCTTACAATTTCCTTATGGACATGCAGGTCTACTTTACTGTCTATGAGCAACTTAAAAGTTTGCTTTCGCCCAATGGTTAGTGGTTCACCCTTTCTATGACTTGGAGACCATCATAGTTTTTAAACTAACATCATACATTGATTCTTTAGATGGAAGTCACAAACTCTCTTTAGGGGCAAATGTTATTGCTGCTTCAGGTGCAGGAGCTGCAACTACAATTGTAACAAATCCACTCTGGGTCGTCAAGACAAGATTTCAGGTTTGCTAACCCTTGACAACATAATTGTTATTTTTGTATGTCTTTCTACTTTCATTTATCTTATTTATATTGTTCCATACATACTTGCATTCCGTAGCCTGTACAGAAAGCAGTAAATATTGTGTTGCCTATTCAAGATCAGATCTTGTACTGTACTTTTGCATGTCACACCTGATAAGGCATCTATTTTCATGCCAGACCTTTCGTTGAAATTTTGTTAGGATAGACCTTGCGCAGTGGTTAAGTCACCCCACTTGTACCAAGAGGTCCTGGGTTTGACACAGCCTCTCTTCTCTGCAATAAATTGCAGGGGTAAGGCTTGCCTCATATAATTCTTCCCCAGACCCCACCTAGCGTGGGAGCTTACAGCACTGGGTCTGTCCTTATGTCTCTCTACTTCCATACGATGTAGCCTGTACCAAAAAGCAGTAAAAAATGTCTTGACAATTCAAGATGATCTAGTATTGTGCTTCAATGTCACACATGATAAGGCTCCTATACTTGCTTGTTATAAGATCTTATTCCATTCTTGCATACTGTTGAAATAAGTTAGTGATTTCAATATGATATATTGATGTCCTATCAACGAACCAAAATATTTCTTTTTTAGATCCAAGGAATAAGAAGTGTGGCAATCCCCTACAAAGGTACACTTGCTGCCTTGAGAAGAATAGCACATGAGGAAGGCATTCGTGGACTGTACAGGTAGCTTCTCATAAAAGTATACTTTTTGGAAATAAACAATTGTACTGTTTCATGATTACGTGTTTACATACTTGCTGATGTTTCTGGTCCAAAAGCGGTCTTGTGCCTGCCTTGGCTGGTATCAGTCATGTTGCTATTCAGTTCCCTGCATACGAGAAAATTAAAGCTTATCTTGCTGAGAGAGGTATTGCTCTTAATCCATTTTCTTGACATAAAATGTATAGAGCATGGATATGGTTGATACATAACAGTCACCACTCACCAGAATTGAGTGCCTTGTTTATGCAGAAATAACAAAAACTTTTTTGCTGCTTTACAGGTAATACTACTGTTGAAGAATTGAGTTGGGGTGATGTTGCTGTTGCTTCATCTCTGGCAAAAGTAGCTGCATCAACCATGACGTACCCTCACGAGGTAGTAATCCAGTCCTCTGCAATTACAATGCTCTTCAGTTAATGAACATGTAGATCCAGGTTGAGGCAATTTGTTGACTTCTCTTTGTTTGCTGATGTCTCATTCATCATTCTGAATCATACAGGTTGTTCGTTCAAGGCTGCAAGACCAGGCCGCGCAGACCAGATACAAAGGTGTACTAGACTGCATCAGAAAGGTCTACCATAGGGAGGGTGTAGCTGGCTTCTACCGAGGATGCGCCACAAATCTCTTCCGGACAACCCCTGCTGCTGTGATAACTTTCACCAGTTTCGAGATGATTCACAGGTTCCTTCTCGATGCAATGTCGCCTGGAGCTAAGCGGCACATCCAACCGCTAAAGCATTGACCATACATCTCCTGTCCCTATCCTTGTTCCCATTTGAAAATTAGGGATCCGGTAACCATCCAACGACCCATTTGCAATTATTTTGATCTTTCTTGGTACATGCAACAGGTAGGTGCCATTCGAAGTCGAAACCATAGTTTAGGCAGGGATTAACATTGGTGTATGTAATAGATTGGTTAGCATGCATTGGGAAGGTATATATGTGTGGTAATGTTGGTGGCTGTGTTGTCTGATGATGATGAAAAAGTAAAAGACAACAATGTTAAAGCTGCGGAATGAATCAATAATTACTTTAATCCTTTTCACTCTTGCTGTTCCTTGATCCTCGGCTTATATGTTATGCTGGTTTTGCCAGAGTTTCTGCTGGATTTGATAAGAGTTTGTGCAATTATGCTAGAGCTGATGACTGGCTGGCTACTAGTTCATGCCAGTCGGCTATTCGAGATTTGCTGCTTCATCAGCACATGTTTAAATTTGTAGAGAACATGTAGTACGTGCTATTAGAGTTATAGTTCTAACTCGTGGGATGATACTGAAGGTTCTTCGTTTTTAGTACATGACACTTTGAGCAAGCTTCGGTCAGACTTTTACAACTTTATCAGTAGTCTTCAAAATTGATTCCAAAACATAAAAGCACATGTGTATATTCATCTTAATGCATTCCTAATATCAACCTTTTTTTTCCAGTAGGTACTATTATTCCGACGCGTTAATAAACAAATAGTCGTCAAATGTCGTTACATTACATGTCCACAGACCACCGACCGTTTCGTTTGATCTTGATCATCAATTATCATCGTCCATCCGGGTTCGGCGGTTCGAGCTGGTCCGCCAGCACGGCAAACGGAGCACGCGACGCAGCAGGCTTTTTTGGCTTGTCGTTACCACCACGCGTCGCTCACCTACTCTGCTCTGTCCTCCGCAGTCTCGCGCCGCGCAAGTAACCTCTGCCTGTCCCCGTTCGTTCCGCGAGATACCTATCTCTCGCTGCAAAACCTCGCTCCTCGTTTTGGGCCACCCATGTCAGTAAGTGTGAGCATCTACCGTTGAGTGAATGAAACCTTGTGCTGGAGAGGGCCTCTCTGCTCCTACTCCTCTTCCCTGCGCGGACAGCTCCGTGAACCTGGTGCAGGTACACCCTTCTGCTGCCACTGCGGACGGTGCATCAGCGCCCGGTCCACGTAGCAGAAAAGGCAGGCGAGGACAGCAGGTGCCCGAAAGCAAAAACCCTGCTCCCTTCCCCCACTTCCTGCGCGGCGCGGCTCCGAGGGTTTGTTCCGTCTCCTTCCGCCGGAAGCTTTGGTCCTCTCCTCCCCTTCCGAAGCGCAAGAGCCGCCAAGGCGAGGCGACCCATGGTGGCGCCGTTCGTGTACTGCCGCTCCTCCGTCGGCGGCAACAGTACGTCCCACACCTCGCGTTAAATTCCGTCCCCCTCCTGCTGCATTTCTATCTGGCGGTGATCCCCTTCCTGTACTCCGGCTTTAATTTGTGTGTATGTGTGTGCGCGCAGGTGAGGAAGCTCTCCTCAAGGCCACGCTGGAAGGCGACCTCGACCGCATCAAAGGTAGGTACCCTCGCGGCCTCGATGTATCCTCTAACGCCTCCTCATCGATCACTGTTGATTCCTGCCTGTGGCTGGATCTCGCGTGCTCCCGTGCTTAATTTCCCTAGCTTAACTTGGTTTTAATTAGGCAGCTTGACTCGTGTTTGTTCTGTGTTGCATCCCATGGGATGCAGCAACAAGTGTGGAATAGATTTGGTGGGTACTTGCCTACTTGGTATTTGTTTCGTCGTCCTGTAACAATATCCCTGGTGTAATTTGCATTGGTTTTAGTTAGGTAGCTTGACTCATGCTTGTTCTGTGTTGCATTCCATGGGATGCAGCAACAATTGTGGAATAGATTCGGTGGGTACTTGCCTACATGGTATTTGTTTCATCCTCCTGTAACAATAACCATTGTAAATGTGCTTGCAGTTCCTTGCACTTTTGCCAATTCACATAAACAAATAAACAAATCTCTTTGATTATTTCGCCTCTTAAATAAAAAATAAAAAGTAAAAACGAATCCTTTGTTATGTTGCGAATGGAGTGTTTGCTGCCAATTCCTTTGGAACCCAATCTGATCTGATCGGTGTTGTTGTGTATGGCTGTGCTGATCTGATCGTGCATTATGTTCTGCCTTAACAGTGAGCCTTTGAATCAGTGATGCTTATGTAAAGCTATTCTGTTACCTAGCCCCTAGTTCCTTTAACTCGTCCTTGATCTGATAGCCATTAAAACGATACTATCCTCTTTTATTTTGGACTTGTAAACGTGTTCTCAGGTACTCTTAAAACATGCTAACCGAACATGTCATGTAAAATGATTTGTTTGTTGCCTATCGTTCCCTTAATTTTCATGAGGTTTTTGTTTGTTATTGTGAGTTGCATATGTTGGTTCTTTATTTCCGCACTGATGATTTTGTTTTGTTACTTTGGGGCAAAAGGTATAATTAACAACATTGGCAAAGGAAATGTTGATCCAGCAGCAGTCTTTTCTATTAGCACGGGTGGCATTGGGTTGCTACACTGTGCGGCATGTAGGGGTCATCTGGAGGTTTGTAAGTACTTGGTTGAGGAACTTGGGGGCGATCCAAATATGGCTGTACGTGAAAGATGCCCAATGGAAGGTTCGTCTCTAATTATATGCTCCTGAAATCGACCACTACCATATATTTTTAGCACATATGAGAGATATAAATGGTGCTTTTATGCTTTTGCATTGCAGGTATGACACCACTTATGGCAGCGGCCCAGTCTGGCGATGTTTCCACTGTGAAGTATTTTCTTGATCATGGTGATGATCCGATGAAAACAGATCGAAAAGGACGCACAGTTCTACACTATGCTGTGTGCACAGGTTACTCTCACAATAGCACACATCGCTTATGTTTTCATCATCAAGCATGTTGCTGTGCTGGACATTAGTGTACTGCAGTAGCAAGAAAAATACTCTGAACTACTCCCACCGGATGTTTATTGTTGACGTTAGGACAGGATCATTAGTTCATTTTTGAACTACTTACTCTGTCCTAACGTCGATGAAAAACAACTGGACGGAGTAGAAACTTGCTGATGCCAGTCTTCATATTTTCTTGGGCGTGCCATTTATCATTTTTCATTTGATTAGTCTAGTTACTTCTTTTTTTATGTATGAATGGCTAAAGTTGGATAAGTTTGCTCTTTTATGGCATGGTTACTTGCAATACAATTTGGTTTGTTATTATGTAATATGTACTCGGTTTATTCTTTTCCTCAGGAAATTGACCGGTAATTTGTAATTCTCATCTTACTCTGCAGGAAGCTGTAAAGTAACAGAGTTCCTCCTGTCAATAGGAATACCTGTTGATATTGACTGTGGTGGTGGAACACCACTTTATCATGCTGCTACGAATGAACAGGACAAGACTCTGAAGATTTTGTTGGACCACCACGCAAATGTATATAACCTTTTTGTTTCTTGTTTCATTTTTCTTTTACTTTTCAGAACAGTAGGACTGTATTATCATTTTGCATAATCTTGCCCTTTCTTCCACAGATTTAAATATGGATTTGTTTGTAGTCAGTTTACTGAGCTGAAATACTTATATTCTGTTTTCAGCCCAACACCATTTTCAGCAGCATCGGCACTCCACTTATGAGTTCTCTTGTATACCGTTCATTGAAGTGCATGAAGCTACTCATCAAGGCTAGTGTTTTCTTTAGTCATATTCAATTATGTGATGCTGTCATTTTGCTTACTGAAACCATCCACGACAACTTTTAAAATTCTATTGCACGATCCTTTTCACAGGCTGGAGCTGATGTTAATGGAAAAGGTTCTTTTGCGCCTCCTCTGGTGTTTGCTACAGACCAGGGAGGTTATACTGACTTCATTAGGTTGCTGTTGAAGGCTGGAGCAAACCCTAATATTCCAGATGACGTATGTATTTTTTTGGCATATTGTTTGTTCTTCTGATTCCGGCATTCTCTATTTCACTCTGTTTTAACTTTTAAAGTTTCTGAAATTACTGAATATCGGTCAACTTCCCTGTTTATGTTGGGGAGCTGTTTTAGCATTGATTTTTCGAAGGGCATCACACTTATGCCTGGGAAACAGGAATAGCTTTCTCATTGAATCAATATGCCCTGTCATTGATGTGCAAGATTATACTTTATACTAAATGGTTCTGGAATGTGGACAGCTGATCATATGAAAATGTGTCCTAGCTGCATTTATTATTGATTTATGGAAGGAAGTATTGTACATATTTAAATTGCATTTTGTAAGATACTGAGATCTCTTCGTGTATCATATTAGGTAGATATATACACTTGTTTCAGTTTGTAAGATACTTAGATCTCGTCATATCATGGTTTATCTGTACACTTGGACATCAATCATTGAAGTGAATTTGCATTTGTTAAGCTTAGTTTATATTAGTTCTTGAAGCCAAGTTAACAATATATTCCCTCTATTGATTATGACCTGGTGCCCTATGCATTTCAAAATTCAAGTATTGTAACCAACAAAATTTATGTTTAATTTGCCAAAAGTAGCACTATCAGATTCCTACTAGAATTACTCTACTTATTTAGAATTTAGTGATCCTTATCATAATATAAACTAATGGTCAGATTTCAAGTTTGGAGGCCACAACAAGTCTGCATCTGGTGTTGTAGCTATGGACAGATTTAGGCCCTGTTTGGCACAGCTCCACTACCTGTGGAGCAGCGCCACTCAAGACACTCCATAGTGTCATAATGAAGCTGCTCCATAGTGGAGTTGGAGTGGTTTGTGAGAGTGTTTGGATAATAGAGTCACTCCAAATCCAGAAATGAGAGGTTTGAGGGGGATATGTCTATCATGCCCTTAGTATTTGAAATATCAAATGAATTTGATAGATTACTTATCTACGTATTGCAACAAAATGAATGATTGTCGCCATTGACTTTTTTAGTTATATTTGACTATTCATCTTATTCATTTTTTTAAATTATCATTTATTTTTTGATGATTTGATTTATCACTAGAGAAAATTAAAATATATCTTATAATTTTACACATTGAATATACTATTTTGAATAAGACAAATGGTCAAACATAACTAGAAAGGTCAATGGCGACAATAAATTTAGAACGGAGGAAGTATAATTTTTGAAGTATTAAGTTTTTCCTTTTGCTGAAATATATCTTATTGAATCCTGGCGGAGAGGAGACATTTTCAACCCCATATCGATACATGAGGTAATAGTTAGCAGAATATTTAACAGTGCCACCCATTGTATTAGATGCAGTAAGATAGTATAGTTTGATTTTCGCTATAGCGAATTTATAACATATGGCTTATCAAGTAAGGAGTATCTGCTTGCTGGGATGTCATGGTTGAACGTTCTTGTTCCAATATTATGTCAATCCTGGTTTTCCAGACGGTATCACAAGTAGAACTTTTTAATATGTAATACTATCTTTTTCTCACTGTCTGTAATATACTTGTAGAATAACATTAGCTTTTTACAGGAATGACAATCCTTTTTCCTTCTTGTTGCAGTTGGGTAGGCTGCCAATACAGCTTGCCGCAATTTGTGAATGCAGGGAAGAAGTTGAAATGTTGCTTCCCCTGACTTCACCACTGCCAAATGTCCCAAACTGGAGCATTGATGGTGTAATCTCTTATGCAAAATTTCAAGATACAAAGCCACTGGTATGTTATGTATACTTTGTCTTGGATCATATGCTATGTCAGTTATTGACATCTTCGGATGTAGTGGTGGTAATATGGTTTATTCCATTTTCCTGAAACGCTATTTTTATGAGAAATACGTCTTGGATGCTGGAATAGACTGTTCTACTGTAACACTCTTGAATTTGAAAATTTGAACTTTTTAACTCCACAACAAGGTTAGTTTTGAAACCTTTCCTTAGGCCAGCCCTGCGATATGGCACGGCAAAGAACAGTAGGCCCAAAATGGCTTGTTAGCTCTGAGGGGTCCAATTAGCAATAAGGGATCCCATTAGCGCTTGCTACCTCTAGTCATCGCCGTCTGGTTCCCCCTTCGATAGTGGATGTTTACCCAATAGAAGTCAATACATATGATTGGTCCCCCATTAAATCCCTTATTGCTTTGAGTTTAATCCCTTCAGGTTTACTGTATATCCATATAAAACCCCCACACAAATAAATATAACCAATCACTATATAAGTTAGTGTTTGCACCATAAGACAGTCAGACTCCATTGTCATTGAATCAGAAAATTTTGCTTGGACCCCAAGCTGAATATTCATCTGGGACACCTTTCATTTTCCTGTTCCAGCAGATATTATTTTTTCGTATGATAAAGATAGGAGCTGTCATGGGCTGGCGTGTTGAGGTTTAACTCAAAATGTCAGCATTTCCATTTACACAGCTGTATAAGAATTTGAAGGAGCTAGTCACCTAGTAGTTATCCATGAAGAATTCTAGAGATAAATTTTTTGCTTTTTTATTGTTGAAATCGCCCTGGATAATGCGTCTTTATCATAAGATTCAACTACTCTATCTGGGTTTAATTAAGCTGCTAATATTTTATTGTTCAGGATAAAGGGCTCATTGAGGGAAGAAGAGCGATGCTCAAGTCACAGGCAAATTGGGCATTCAGACAGAAAGAGTACGAAATGGCATCAAAGCTTTACAGTATGGTAAGTCTTTGCACCTTATCTGTCAGTTATTGTGAAGCCTATAGTCTACTGATGTATGTAGAAGTCTAGCTAGTTTCCGTTTGATAACATTTGAGGCTTTGAAAATGTAATAGTATACCCTGTCATGTTTGACAATAGGTGATACATGATGCGTCAGATGCAACGTTGTATTCAAACAGGAGCCTTTGTAAACTGAAATTGGGTGATGGTGAAGGTGCTCTGTCAGATGCTTACAAGTGCAGGATGATGCGACCTGATTGGGCAAAAGCTTGCTATCGTCAGGCTGCAGCTCACATGCTACTCCAGGTGAGATACACGTCTAACGACTTGCCAGTGTACTCCATTAATTTGTCCGGAGGAATGTGGTTATGTTGTAATGTGCCTGAATTCGCTACGTCCAGGAGTACAAGCAAGCTTATGATGCTCTCCTGGATGCGCAAAAGTTAGATCCTGGAAATGATGAGATCGAGAGAGAACTACGGTAACCGCTTCTACCTTTTGTTTATTGTTTTTTAGTATCTGCTTCTTAAAACGTAAGTAGACTGATAAAGGTGCATAACGCCACAACACGATTTCACACAATTGAACTATGATTTTTTTTCTTTGTTCATATATTTGTACATGCACTTGTATGGTTACAGATTAGTTGACATTTTCTTCATTTGCCATTAATTTTTGCAGCAAGGCTATGGAATCAATGAAGCTCTCTCCTGATGCAGATCAGCAGTAAAGCATGGGCGTCTGACTTCAGTATGCTGTAAGGGATAAGCATTCTAACCGATTAGCAATAGCAAGTAGTAGCATTTTGTCACGTGACGCTGCAAGTAAACTTTGTGGAAGTCTGGAACAGGACCTGGTAGGCATGGAAGCTTCTGCGAACTTAGCGCATTTCAGTTACGAATTTGTTGGCTATGCGCTACAGTTACTTTTTGAGAGACTATTCGCTACAGTAATTAATTAATACAACGGGTTTCCCTTTCAGCTTGGGAGAAAAGAACCTTCGCGGTTGCATCACAGAGTCTCCCTTTCATTCTAGTAGACTTACTATACCCCTGCCTGTGGGTCGTCACGGTGGTAGTACTGTTAGACGGATTAATGAACCAGTTATCGGTCAATAATAACTGAGAGTTTGGGGGAAAATTCGGGCATACGAGGACGACTTCTAGCGGAAAAATATGGCAAGTTGGCGTATGTTGTCACGTCGAGACTTGGCACACGCGAGGAAAAGAAAGAAACGGGAAGCAAATGCGTCGTCGATGCCTAAGTTTGGAAACGATTTTTCCCGTGTCCATACGTGCCGCGTTGGACACGTCTTTCGTTGTGCCACTCGTTACACGCACTTTTGACTTCTCGTTTTGACGTCAATTTTATCCAGCGAAATGCGTATTTGATCATTGAATGATGAAAATTGAACGAAACAAATGATTGCATAACGTGACGTTTAGTTGCGATACTACATTAATCATTTCGTATTTACACTTTGAACGGATCATATCTAGTAAGAACGACTGTAGTCTGACGGAAACAAAGAACAAAAAGCTAGTCACTAAAAACCCCTTTTATCTAAAAAGAAGGGTTAGTTAACTACGGACGACCATAAATTAGAGGCATTGACCTGAAGAAAAATGTTCCGTGAATTTTTAGATACTGGTATATATAATAAGCTTTCTCTTACTCTCGTTATTAACCCATAACGCGTAAGACATCTTAAGCTTAAGCCAGCCCAGCCAGCATCCATGGCTGCTCTCCACAGTAACCTTGCAGTTTTTGTCTCATCCCTCTCTCTTCTCCTGTCCTGCGCACTCGGTAAGCCTCCCAATTCTGCACAGCACATGAAGCCATGAAGCATGGATTCTGATGGCTAATAATAATAAGCTGTTAATAAAACTTTTTGACAGGTGCGAGGGTGGTGTGCGAGCAGCTGCCGTCGGAGCTGTGCGCGTTCGCCGTGTCGTCGACGTCGCGGCGGTGCGTGCTGGAGAACACGCAGCGGGCGGGGCGGCCGACGGAGTACGAGTGCCGCACGTCGGAGGTGGCCGTGGAGGACGCTCGGCTGGCCGGACTCGTGGAGACCGACGGCTGCGTGCGCGCGTGCGGCGTCGAACGCGCCACCGTCGGCATCTCCTCCGACTCCCTCCTCGACCCGCGCGTCGCCGGCAAGCTCTGCTCCCCGGCGTGCTTCCGGGGATGCCCCAACATCGTCGACCTCTACTCCAACCTCGCTGCCGCAGAGGGTAAGCAAATGCAAACATATCACTCACTCCGTTCTGTCATTTTTTTTTTTCAGCAAGTCCGGAAATGAGTTAGGACTTAGGAGTAGGACAAGACAAACGGGAAAGGGAGATATACTCTGCAACTTCGGCTCTTCTGTTTTCCTTTTAATGTTTCTCGAGAACGCACCTTATTGTATATTTCATTTTATTCTGGTTTTAACATTGACAGTGTTAAGTTTTATCTCTTTCATTTCTCAAGGGCGCAAATTAAATCGGATCTTGCTACTCAAAACTTACGATATGCCCTGTTGTTTCGATGCTGAAACTACAAAAGGTTTTCAAAAGCTAGCAAGACGGGTTTTATTTATGAAAGAAAACTACTCGCTCTGAATTTTATTTTTGTGGATGTATATATTAGTAATGTCATGGTTGAGCTTACGTCATGTTTAATGTAGCATGTATATATTAGTAAAGATAGAATGTTGAGTTCGCAAAAATAGATCAGAATTGTAATAGGCTCTGGTCTAACTTCACGAGTCAAAATCCCACGGGAGCCAATGCCCTTGGTCAAAGGAAACTCACCACTTCCACCCCGGTCAAACCTCGCTCCCATGTATCTATAACGTCATTGTTATAGGTTTTGGACCTTATCATCATTAAGAATCATAATGTTATACTTATATCACCAAAAATTTTATCATGAGATGTGTTTGTTATACAAGTTTCCAGTAAATAAAATTATAAAATGCTTCAATTGCCGTTTCAAATTTGAAGTTAAATATAGAGAGTTATAGATCTTGTTTTGAGAGTTGCTATGTTTAGAGACCAGAGAACGATTGGAGGTTTATTTTTTTAATTACTTCCTAAATTTTGGTTTAACAACCTCATTTAGATAATGGTTGGAGATGCTCTTATAGGTTCTGCACCTTATCATCATTATTCATTAAGAATCATAATGTTATACTTATATCACCAAAAAAATTTTATCATGGCCTGGGTTGTGTTTGTTATACAAGTTTCCAGTAAATAAAATGCTTCAATTATCGTTCCAAATTTGAAGTTAAACCGTGTTATTAAAAGAATTGCTGACATATAGAAACTTGTACATATAGAAATTGTAGGTTTCCTATATGTACATGTCAACATATAGTAGTAACTACACATTGACTTTTGGAAACAAATAAAGCTTTAAAGCATCCAAGAAATTGTGGTGCATAACGATGTTCAGCAGAGATTCCACCCATGCACGGACTAATCAATTGTTTGTATATATTCTGCAATGGTACAGGTGTAGTATTCTCAGAGTTATGTGAGGCACACCGTTCGAACCCTCGCCGAGCCATGACGCAGCTGCAAAGCTCCGGGGAAGCGACTGGTGTTTCCGCCATGGGACATTTGGATGTAGGTGCAGCTCCTGCTCCTTCCCCTATGGTGTCTCCTGAGGCTTAACTCCAAGCGATGTATATCAGTATTTGTGGACTTTTATAAATAAATCCACGTCACAGCTTCCACGGTTGTATATGTCATTTGTTCTTTTTTAAAAAAATACATGTCATTTGTTTGTACTAAACATTTTTCACTGTACCATTAGTTCATTTCGTTTAAAAGATTACTTCTCATACCTCGAATCTTGACTTTATTTGCTCACTGAATCATTTGTCTCTGCAAATCAGGCATGTCTTGTTGACATGTCAGCTGTTAGTTGTCAGAAATTTTTTTGAAGTAAAGGTTTAGTTACAGGCTTGCGAGGCTACAAAGCGAAACTCACATCAGGCAGGCTCGGACTTGGGATGCCCAAACCGAGCGCGCCTGGATGAGTGTAATTTTTATACAATGGACCTCTGTACCAAACATTGTTTATATTGTACTATAAGTTCATTTCGCTTAAAATATTTCTTCTCATATCTCAAACATTACTTCTATTTGCTCAGATTGACTCATTTTTCTCTGTAAATCTGGTGTGTCTTGTTGACGTGCCAGCTGCTAGTCGGAAAAAAAAAAGGTTACAAAGCAAAAGTCACATCAGGCGGGCTCGGGCTTGGAATGCCCAAACCCAGCCCAACCGGACGATTGGTCTGGTACAATTTCGGCCCATCAAAACATTGAGCCTGACATCTCGGAACATCCTTTTCTTCGCAGTCGCCGTCTCCCGAGCTGACTGTCGCCGCCGCCGCCGGTGACCTCTTCCTCTCTCCCCCGCCCCACCCTACTCACCGTTAAGTGCTGGATCCATGAGCATCCTCGTATGATGCCCACATCCCCAGAACCTATGGCGGCGCCGGCGGAGATAACCGGCGCGGCGGCGGTGGCCACTTGCGCCGCCATGGCCGTCTCCTACGTCGCCGTCCTCTACGCTCCGACGGTCCTTCTCCGCCTCCCGCCCCCCACATCGCTCCGCGCCTTTCTCCACCGCCGCTTCGCCTGCGCTGCCGTCGCGTCCGTCGCCTCCGCGCTCGCCAGCGCGGTGCTCCTTCGCGTAAGTGCCACAGCCCTGCTGCCAACGCAGTCGCCCTGAGCTCTCGATCCCCGGACTGAATCTCAAATCCATGGCTCTTCCTCTTCTCGCCCTCCTCCTTTCCAGGTCTGGAGCCTCGGGGAGTTCTCTGATATGCTCGTGGTGTTCGGCATTAGGAAGGATCATTTGGTAAGCAAGCTATGTTTGCTAATGGACTGCCAATTCTGTTTGCTAATTGATGTTGAGCTTTTAATGCTTGGACTGAAATGCTGGTACTCGTGCTTCTGCAGCTTGAGGCAGTGGTGATTCCACTTCTACTTACGTCTCTTGTGTACGCTGGGTCGTTCGTTGCTAAACTGTGGCAACTATCAAGCTCGCGGGGTGGGGATGGTGATGAGGTGGGGATCGGCTGCGCCCAGATGATTGTGCATCGGATCCGAGCAGCTGTAGGAGATGTAATGGTGTGGCGGAACTTCGTAGTGGTTTGTTCTTCTACCCCTTGATGACATGTTTTGGAATTCCTATACTTATTAGGTGCTGCCACGAGATGTTGGCAGTTAGTGTGCCAGTGAAATGAAGACTGTACAGGCTGAACATCTCATTGTAGGAATACAGTTATTAGCTTAAAAGTTTGATTGGCACCTTGTTCAAGCTGCAGTAGTTGGTATGCTATGGAGGAATGTTACTACTAAGATCACTTTGATTTCCATTTTTGTTGTAGTGATGTTGTTTGAGGATGATGTTTTGATCAGGCACCATTTACTGAGGAGCTGGTTTTCAGGGCATGCATGATACCGCTTCTTCTGTGTGGTGGATTCAAAATGCATAACATTATATTTTTTAGTCCAGTCTTCTTCAGTCTAGGTAAATTGCTATAACTTTTGCATTACATTTAATTTTAAAGGTACCAAGTTTTCCTATTTGTAAACATACCAATTGTTTAACCTAACATTTCCAACTTTTTTAATGATCTATTTTTCCGTTGGTGTAAGGTGTATCAGTCAACTAGTGCTGCAGAACCACATTTAGCTCTACATATATGTTCCTTCCTGAGTGCTGTTGATCTTATTGACCTTTTAAATTAGTAACTGAACCTTTTTGTTGGCAGCGCACTTAAACCACTGGTTCGAATTACACCAGCAGGGATGCAATTTTATGAGATCACTACTTATTGTAGGTATTTTTCTTTGTATCTTATTTTCTCTTTCGGTATCTTCCCACAATTGTATTTGAACACAGTTTTGAGCTATATTTGTTTGGAAATAGTGTGAGAACAGACTTCTCTTTTATCCATATCATCTTACTTTTTGCAGTATGTAATTATCGAGAACAATGTCATTACTTTTTATTCATGTTTGTTCCTGAGTGATACAGATTTATCTTTAAATCAGTCAAACCATAGTCTCAAATTGATCATTTTACCACATCCTTGAATTATCATGCTTTAAACTATAGCTGCATACACGATACACCTAACACTGGTCATTGCAACTGTTACCTGTACTCTCTTCTGTGCTTTTAACTTGAACCTTATTTCACAAATATAAACTTCTCATTATTTGATATGATTTGTCTTCTATATTTTTTTTCATGTTCCAACATATCAATCTTTTGTACTTCAGATCTTTAGTGAACCATATCATCACACATCAGGATTTGTGGAAAATTTTGTTTTCACCAGTTGTGTATGCCATTTTGCGTCACTCTCTGAGCATGATTTAACTTCTTACCTTCCTTTCTCAGGTGTCCAGTTAGGCTACACTGTAATTTTTGGGTGGTATGCAGCATTTTTGTTCATCCGAACAGGTATTGCTGGTTTCTTTCCTTTTCTTTCATTAAATGTAAAGTTGGTCATTTGCTTGTTTCCAGCTTTTTTTGCTAACTTCTTTTTGTTTCTGGAACTGCGGTTTGAATTATAGAATCATAACTTCCATAATTTACCTGCGGCATTTTGTTCTTGGATATTCCTAGTTCACGCTGGATCAAGTATTAATCACCATATCTGCACATTACACATCATTGTGACGAGTTATCATATGATATTATATTCCATTTTGTAAATACCATATACCTTTAGCATGCTAAATTGCGAACTTTTGTCATCTGTATATTGGTTCACTTACCTGGCTATTATTATTATTAGGCTTCTATCCCAACTGCCATTTTTTTGGCATGATTAAAAGTTTAATATATTTCAAAATGTTGAAAGTGAGTTTATTATGGTAATGATAACTCGGTGTCGTATAAATTCATTTGTTTCATAACGAAATTGCTCTACAGGGAATCTTTTGTCACCAATTATTGCTCACGTCTTTTGTAATATGATGGGCTTGCCTGTTTTCTCATCACTGCAGACAAGAGGTGTGTTTCTTCTTTCTTTTACAAAAATATATTAAAAAAAACGGTGTAAGAAAATGATGATTTCTTACACATCCTGGTGTTTGTCACAGGATTGGCATCAGTAGCATTTCTGGCTGGTTCAATATCCTTCTTTTGGCTCCTTTTCCCCGCCACAAGTCCAGAACTGTACAACTCTAGTTTAGAACACTGCAGCTGCTGGCATGGATATTGCAGATGGAAATAGCACATAACTAGATTGGACATGGCAGCCTACCTGAAGCTACTAACAAGTGAAGCCCCAACCTATCGCAGCCACTGCTGTTAGATTCTTCATTTAGTTTTACTTTTCAGGATTTCATACGGATGTTGTAAAACATTCATGTAGAATTTCTGCCCTTGTTTGTGAGGTTAGAGTTTAGACTGGTGACAGAAAAGGAAAACCTGAGAGCTGATGAGCAACCGTTGCCACATGATACAGTAGCCACTTTCTTTAGTCATGTGTGCTCAGGATGGATTTTCAAAAGCCTTTTGAGCTATTGTGTCAGCTGCTCCAGGAAGGGCGGAGAATAGATATCTGTAAGCAAATTTTCTCCACGATATGTCCACATAGATACCTGTACGCACATTTGATTGCAAACACTTTGGTGGGGAGCTGTTGCATGTTTTATTTTGGAGCAGTCCTATGTATTCGTATGTTTGGCACAGTGTTTCACAATTCTTGTCCTGGCCTTTTAACACCGGCTAAGCTAGTGTCCTGCAATACAGCAATAGAGATCACTGCATATGACATTCCGTTTTAAGACACATGTCATGCATGAGATGGATAGGCAGCTAGCATGCAGAGCGGTGTGGCTTCGACGCCATGGATATGTGCCTACAGGGATGCCCGGCACAGTCTAAGGATATCTTCATGAGAAGTAATATCAGCGGCCCGATACTTCGGCCAACACTGATAGAAATTAATGATTATTGTGTCCGTTAGTGTTTGTCATTCTTAAGCAACATATATTTCTCTCCACTAAAGGATATACTGGGATGAAGAACAGATGAAGGTACACAAGACTAAGATGATACCGGGTGACCCTGTGTTGACGACAACTTCCTAGCAGCCAGCTTCTCGTTGTGGTTTGTCATCAAACATTCCCACAGGTTGTTTTGGATGTGCCATTTATTGCTCAAATATCTATTGTTTCAGGAACCAGTAGGTTTATACCTCTTTTTTGCTTCAAGATTTCAGCAGTAATCCCTTGCTTCTTTGCTGGATTCATCACTGCATCCATAATATAAATAAAAGCAATTTTGAGTCACAGATGAGTGAATAGGTGCCACCAGTCTGTTACTTTACAAATTACAACCCAGTTTTCCAATTAGGAACAACAGCATTTCTGCTCTCATCTACGATTTTAACTTCATCGAGATAAGCTGCTCTCCTTTCACCTTCTCTTGGCCATTCACCGCTATCATCTACGATTTTAACTTTATCGAGATAAGCTGCTCTCCTTTCACGATTTCGCCTTCTCTTTGGCTATTCACCGCTACCCATTTTAGGCATGGATGCACAGTTGTCACCGCCCCAGACAATCCAACTACATTTGCTTGGGAAGTGTATATGAGCCAAACAGCTCTCAAGCAAATGTAGTTGACTCACACCATTGCTTGAGTCGGGGTTAAGACATTCGAAGTTGCCACCGCCCCAGACATTCTAGTATTTGCATCATACAGCGGGCGCTAGGTTGATAAATGACATACCTGAATGCCTTCAAAACATGAATTCCCATTCCAGATCAGCAAATGACGTGAAACAAAAATCATAGCGACACGTTACTTGTAGGCCATTGCAACTGGTTTGGTTCACCCCAAGGAATGAAGGGAGTGTTTGCTCAATATAGTGCCTTCTCGTGCTCTAGTGCTCAATATAGTAACTTCAGGAACCTCCGTTGCATACAGCATATCAATGTTTTAAATAGGACTGTAGCAGCCCAGTAAAAAAAAACTACAGCTAGAGGCCTATATCTGCAGCTATGCTTTGAATTATTTTATTAGAATTAAAAATAATATGAAACAAACACTATACACACAAGGTAGAATCGACAAATAAAGAAAAAGGTTTCTCCTTTAAAACCGATGATACTAATTCATAAGATAATTATAGATATATCCTTAGGATCCAAATAATCAAGCATTGAAAAAGAGCAAAACATAATATGTTGCAATTTATTTTCTCATGCTCCCACTATGTTATAGGTATATCTTTACTTTTAATGAATTTAGAATTCATGCTATTCTGTCCTGTAGATAGCACATAGACAGTTTTTAGAATCAGAAGGATCATTTTTTTATTTCTCATTTCATGTTCTGACATCTGATGGTTTGAAGGATGAACTCACTCTTGACCCCTGCAATATGCCGGTGATTCTCACCTAAACTTACCGTGACTCAAGATCATGTAGCTAATTTTTCATATGAAATTTAATCCTAAAAGCTCTTTTCTCTCGACATTGGAAGAGCTCCGGGAGAGGAACAAACTACGCCGTGGGCCCTTGTGTTTTTTAATTGACAAATGTTGCTGGTTCTTCATCTGAATATAGACGGTCCAGATGTTGCCTAATGCATAAAATTCCTTCTATGCATGGACTGAAGTAATGCAGGGATATGAATCCGTTAATCATATGGAGTGGTAGATCAACTGGAGAAGGGGATAGAACCATTTTTCCATCATATTTTCTAACCTTTAATCGACTGAAAGCTATTGTTTGTTATTTTATGTTTGATTTTTCTTTTATAGAATTATCAGTATAATAATTATAAACTATTGGATCTAGATCTGATGGCTTAAAGTGGTGATTGAAAGTTGTCCAAACTTTCAATCAGCTAAAAATTAGCAAGTCTTTTGTTTTTTCACTGCCGCTTTCAAGCAGGGTTAACAAAACCTCGGTTAACCGGTAAACCGGTCTGGGCCAATTACCCTGGTCGGCCGGTTTATTGTTGGTTTTGATTTATTTTTTTTAAATTTAAAAAAGTTTATATCCAACAAAATCGGTGAAACCTATTGGTTAACTGGTAAAACCGGTTTTGATTTAATTTTTTTTTAAATTCAAAAAAGTTTATATCCAACGAAACCGGTGAAACCAATTGGTTAACTGGTAAAACCGAGATTAACCATAAAAAATGTGAATTTAAAAATCTATTTTTAAAAAGCTATCATCAAAACCGGTAAAACCGACCGGTTAACTGCCAAAACCGATCGACTAACCATTGTAACTGCCCAGTTAACCGGTCACCAATCGTCTAATCCTAAAATCAAATTTTGCCTAGTTTTACCGGTTTTCCAATTAACCGGGTGAACCAGTCCCGACTGGTTTTACCGGTCGGTTCGGTTATGTAAACCTTGCTTCTAAGATAGCGCGTTTCAAGATATAAATTGATGGATAAATGGCGAGGATGAAAACAAATAAAGTAAAACGAGGCCCCTTGACGTTCATGGCTTCAAAAAAAAAAACAAAATATGAAAGGATTATGATGCCTCAAAGATGATCAGTGACCAAACAAACTTCTTGCCTCAGGCTTGTCCTACCCTATGAGGGAATGGCTTTGGAGAGTTAGTAGCATGAAAATCACTCATCAATTACTAAGCTTATACTCCCTTTGTTCCAAAATTGTTGTCGTCATTGACTTTTTTTATTAACTTTGACCATTCATCTTATTCAAAATATTTATTCAAATATGAAAAATTATAAGTTATATTTAAATTTTATATAGTGATAAAATAAATTATAAGAAAATATATGATATTTTTTAAATTTTTTTAAATAAGACGAGTGCTTAAAGTTGATGAAAAAAGTCAATAACGATAATAATTTTGAAATGAAGGAAGTATGTTACAAGACTGCTCAGTTGCATGACTGTTGAAATGGTGCATAAGCTGTATGACTGATGGTTCAATGCGTTCAGTTGGAATCAGTTGAAAAAATTTCTTAAGGTTTCAGGGAGGCTAAGTTATGTTCCCAAGAGCTTGTACAAGTGGTTACTGCAACTATAAATGAGGCATTGTCTGCTCCTTTCGAAGTGGATGAACTGGAGAGAGCGTTGTTTATGATGGGTGCCAATAAATCTCTAGGACCAGAAGATTTCACGGCTTCTATCAGAGACATTGGGATCTGCTCAAAGAAGATGTTTGGCAGGCAGTGCTAGGTTTTCTAAACGGTGGGGACTTGCCTGCTGTGATGAATAAAACAGTGCTTGTGCTCATTCCAAAAATAAAGAATCCACAGGAGATGACTCATTTTTCAGCAATCTTAAAATAACTCGACCTGTCAGGAGAAGCCTCCTGACGACATTTACTTAAGAAAAAGACCTTCTCACGTAGGTCAAGAAAACCTCTGAACGCCCTCTCCAATCATACATAGAAACTAAGCTGGCCGTATGAGCTATGGCGCGAGTCTTTATCTAATGTTTTGATTGGGGAAGGCGAGGGGATTTTTTCTCTAGGGACAAGCTCCGGTGAGACACGGCGCTGAGTCTGGGACTCGAACGCACGTGGGTGGGCAGCCACACCGGCGTCTTCACCACCAAGCCAAGCGTCTCACTGTGTAATGTGTTATATAAGATCTGCTCCGAAGTGTTGGCCAACCGACTTTGAGGCATTCTAGATGAAATTATTTCAGTAGAACAGAGTGCTTTTGTTCCAGGGCGTTTGATAACGGATAATGTGTTGGTCACATATGAATGCATTAATTATTTGAAGAGGAAGAAAGGCAAAGTGGGTGCATGTGCGGTTAAACTCGACATATGGCTAAAGCATATGATCGTGTGGAATGGCTCTATCTTTGGGACATGATGAGCAAGATGGGATTCAGTGAACATTGTATCAGGATGATCATGCAATGTGTTCAAACGGTTTCATTCTCTGTACGAGTGAATGGCTATTTCTTCGAGCAGCTTATTCCTACACGAGGCACTCGACAAGGTAATCCCAACACAGGACCGCAATTTCTGTCCAGAGGCATTCGTGTAGGCATTCACGCTCCTTGGATTTCACATCTAATGTTTGCTGATGACTGCATTTTGTTTACACAAGCTAATGATCGGGGAGCAGCAAGATTAGTGCAAATCCTAGAAAGGTACCGACGTCGAAGCGGCCAGCTGGTAAATATGGAAAAGTCTGCTATTTTCTTCAGTGATAATTGTCCAGATACTGAGAAGGAAAATATCAAGAGAATCACTGGTGTAACAAATGAAGCACTAGGAAGGAGAAAAGTGTCTTGGGTTGCCTACATCTGTTGGGAGAAGTACGAAGGACGTGTTTGAGAATATTCCTAACAAAACCCGAGGTTTGATGGGTGGATGGTGCGAAAAGAAGCTGAGCTCTTCTGCACGTGAAGTGCTTATCAAATCAAAAGCACAAGCAATCCCAACATATTCCATGAGTTGCTTCTTGTTATCTCCAAATACCTGAAAAAAAAAAGGAAAAATCCCTTCTACGCCATCCTCATAAACCGTAATCCCTGCATTGCCACCGAAAAAAATTGAACCCTGCAGATGCCAGTGACACTAAATTTTTATCCTGTGACTGTCACTTCCGATAGTTCTCTGTCAGACTTTCCTCACCAAGAGCTAAAATAGAACCCATTTGCCCTTACCTTCATCTCTATTCATCCAGTACTACCGTTCTATGACTTTCATAGAGCCTTCCTCTCTCCCTCGTCGGCGCGCCGGCGCACTCTGGCCACCAACCATTCTCAGCATCAATGCAAGGACCACGTACGCCAACGCTGATGTGGGGCCTCCCAAGGCTCAGTGCAGCCGCCACGGGCGCAAGGCCGTCGTACTACCCTCTCCTCGCCACCACCTTCCCCATCCGCGCACTCGCCGCGAGCTCCCTGCCGATCCTTGACGAGCTCCACCTGTTCGTGCTCTTCTGCCTGTCGTCGACGACGCTCCTTCTCTCATTATAGAGAGAGGGTGGTGCAGTGAGCTCAAATGATGACAATGGCGATAGATAAAACAGGCTGGTAGAGAGAAATTGAAAAGGATGATGCATCGGAGTAGACGAGAAAGGTAGGAACTCGAGAAAGTTGAGAACAAAGGGGCACGCCGACCCGCACCTGCGCCGCGCGCTTGCACGCCGCGCACAGTGCAAGGGTGGCGAGGAAGGGGGCAAGAAGGACTACGGAATGGGGGCGGAAGGACCAATGCGTGGTGTGCTGCTCCGCTTCGTCAGCCCTCAAGGACCGCTTCACACCAGCAGTCCCGCACAGGTCACGGTAGTAGAAGAAAGGGGCAAAGCTGGGATTTCAGAAATTCATTTACCGTTCAGATGACTAGAAGCGTCGATATTGGTAATGATGGGATAAAAAATTAGCATCACTGGCATCTGCTGGGTTGGAATTTTTTCGGTAGGGGTGAAGGGATTATGGTTTATGGGGATGGCGTAGAAGGGATTTTTCCAAAAAAAAAAAAAGCGAAGCGCAATTGCCAATTACTGGTGGAGCAGCAATATTGATAAGAGGAGTATTCGTTGAAAAAAAATAGGAGGACTTAACGAAACCCAAAAGTAGTGGAGGCATGGGTTTTAGAGAGCTCAAGTTATTCAACGTAGCAATGTTGGGCAAGCAAGGCTGGAGGCTCATGACACGCCCAGAATCTCTATGTGCATGTGTTCTAAAAGGTACTTCCTCCGTTCCAAAATTATTATTGTTATTGACTTTTTTCACTACCTTTGATCATTCGTCTTATTCAAAAAAATTTAAAAAAATATCATATATTTTTTTATAATTTGTTTTATTACTATATAAAATTAAAATATAACTTATAACTTTTCATATTTGAACAAATATTTTGAATAAGATGAATGGCCAAAAATCACGAAAAAAATCAATGACGATAATAATTTTGGAATGGAGGGAGTAAATATTATCCCCAAGGTGAGTTCCTTACCGCAACAAAAAAGAAAAATTCCTCGCATACTTGGCGAGCAATTCTTGCTGGCAGGGAGGTTCTCAAGTTGGGATTGATCAAAAGAATTGGAGATGGCTTGGATACTAATATCTGGGATGAGAGATGGATTCCATATGGTATTGATCTTAGACCTATATGTCCCAAATCTGTAGCGACAGCAACAAGGGTGAATGAGCTAATTGATCATGATCGAAGATGTTGGGACTTGAATGCACTAGAAATGAATTTGATTGCCTCTGATGCTATGGCAGTGGCAAGAATACCTTTGGGGAGTGGAGGAGAAGACTGCTAGGCATGGTCCACAGAACGTCATGGCCGCTATACTGTAAAATCTGCATACCGTCTGTTGTCGGAAAAGGAACAACAACATTCGGGAATGCAAAGAGGCTAACACATCGTCATCCAACAATATTGGAAATGTGCTATGGAAGAAGCTGTGGAAGTTTAATGTACCACCTAAAGTCCGAATTTTCTGGTGGCGCATCATTCATAATTCGATTCCGACAAAGGCAAACTTGAATAGAAGACGTGAAAGAACAAGTAATTGCAAGACATGTGGCTGCAAGGAAGAAACAGCCTACCATGCTCTTGTTCAATGCCCACCAACGATGCAATTCTGGGCGGCAGTGAAGGAACTCAGTGGCGTTAAGCTACCTCATCTACACCCTGCTACCTGGTCACACGACTTGTTGGATTCACAGTGCTGCCCAAGTACAGATGCAGCTATTATTCTTTGCGGGATGTGGTCTTTGTGGAGTTCTAGAAATGATAGAAAGCATGGAAAGGTACTAATCCCAATACGAAAAGCACTGGATTGGATGATGGAGGCCACAAATTTGCTAGCGTCCTCACCTAAACTAATATCCGGTAAAATAGATAGGGAAAAAGCGAAGTGGCAACCAGCGCCTACCGGAAAATTTAACTGAATGTGGATGCAGCTTTTATACAGGACAATTGTACAGGAGCAACAGGTGTAGTTGTGCGCAATTCTGAAGGGAAGTTCCTATGGGCGGATGGTTCTTGATTGCCAAATGTGGGGTCACCAATGAGGCAGAGGCGGAAGCTATGCGTGCGAATTGGCCTACAAATGCTAGCACACAGGCATCCACATCTGCGGTTGTTGAGACATATTCTAAACAACTGGTAAATCTTTGCCACTCTAGACATGAACAAAGATCGGCAATCATGCATGTGCTCGCTGATATACTCCCTCCGTTCCACAATTATTATCGTTATTGACTTTTTTTTGTTATCTATAATCACTCGTCTTATTCAAAATATTTATTTAAATATAAAATATTATAAATTATATTTAAATTTTATCTAGTGATAAATCAAATTATAAAAAATATATTATATTTTTTAATTTTTTTTTAAATAAGACAAATGATCAAAGGTAGTAAAAAAAATCAATGATAACAACAATTTTGAAATGGAAGGAGTACAAGATATTACTTCCTCCTTTTCTTACTTTGAGCTTATTCATGTAAATCGTAAGGCAAACTTTGCCACTCATTGTTGTGCCAAGTAGGCCTATGTGGGTAGAGGTTGGTGTGAGTGACAGGAGCACCCTCCCTCGTTTTTGCTACGTGTGTTGCACGACGATTGTAACCCGATAAATTATGAATGAAAAAGACCTTGAATCTCAAAAAAAAAAAAAAGAGCATGTACAGTAACCACCAACGCCTATATAGGCATGTGCAGTTCAACGCAAAAAAAAAAAATGTCCCACAATGCTTTTGAAACGACAAAAATAGAAAACCCAGCACGGATGCCATTCTTGAGTTGTGGAAGCTGACTCCAAACAAATACCCTCCAGGTCTGCAGCATCTTGATGAACTTGAGGCACCAAGATCACAGCGCTACCATGGCTAAAAGTCAGTTATTTGAGAATAGAGATTCGTGACTTGTTTCATCAGTAGAACTATGTAGCATAATATAGTCCAGATTGAAGCAGAACTGCGGGCATATAATACAGCTGAACTTGTAGTCCAGAGATTGTAGCAGAACCACAGCCGATAAGCATCACAAAAAGGAAATCCCAACACACTGATGCAAAGTGCTTTCATTAACAACGAAAATGTAAAGCTACTTAAATAAGTACACATCTATACCCAAAGACTTAAAGAGAAAAACGAAAACTATTCTATTGGTTAGACAAATCATTTACATCGGATACATGGCAACTTGAACCATATCAATGTGAACTGTGATCCTGAGTAAGAAAATGGCAAAATTGCAATTTGCCTCCCTTCATGTTTAAGCTGTAGATTCTGGTTTTAAGGCATAGCTGATATCCTTGAAGAAAAAAGGTGTGGTCATCTACAGATGGGCATTTGTGACAAAATTTGATTTCTTTCTTTTTTCTACAACAATAGTACAGGAATGACTAGGAAAAACTAAGAGACATATTTCCATATTCTATCCAAATTAGCTTTGACATAACAATCCTGCAGGAAAAAGCAAGTAGATGGTTCAGTTTTTCGAACAAGCAATAGTTAAGACTGACCACATGTTGACATGTATTGACGCCCAGTCAAGTATATATATAACCAATATAATCACTGGACTACAACAACTGGTGACTTGTTTTACAGCTTTATTTATGCCCATTGGATATTCACAACACTCCTCTCAAACAAGAGAGAAATCAAGGAACACACAAGCATGTGTGCATGGTTACAACCAAGCCACTCAATTGTCAGTATTATGGAACCACAACAGCATTTCAATCATCTTTCTGATGTAAAGCACGAGGTAGACAATTACCATTCAGTGCCGCATGATACACACGTTTCTCTGCTAGCCCAAGGTCTGAAAGAATTAAGTTTCCCTGGAAACAGAAATCAGGCTTATCAAATTGTATTCAACATAGTGCCATAAAACAGTAAGATATTACCATTCTAAGTTATTTAATACTTTCGGATGTTTGCAAGGATGAGCATACCTCCACTGCCATTAATTTCCGCACATTATTGGCATACAGCTTAGGATCATCTTTCTCTTGATCAGAAGGATAGTAAACCGGTAGATGGATCACTTCTAGATAATTGATAAATTGACAGAGGAGCAGAAATACATGGCGTCCCTGAAAGTTTTTCAGATAATGATTGTGAGAGACATTAGGTAGTTTCAGTAAATCACATATGATAGAATTGAATTTTCATTCTTAAGGTGTTGTTGATACAAGTCCTATGAAGTACAAAGGGGCCCTACGAAAGGTTGACTACCAGTGGGTACACTTCCCGCAATGACTAAACCAGGGGTCCGTCTAGGAGAAGGGAGAGAGTAGAACTGAGAGTGAAACCCCTGTCTAGCCTCTATTATGGGGGGTGGGGGCGCTCTTCCACCTTTGGTGCGGTACAAATATTACAGAAATACCCTTGGACCTAACAATCTTCTGAATGAAAAGTATTGGCAGATGCATTCTATGAGCACAAGATAAATTGTCAAGACACAGCTATCTCATGAATTGAATTAGTGTTAGTAATTTTAGAGCTGACAATGTTCTCCATGCTATCTTGTTTCATCTAATGACCATGAAGTGGTTTTTAATTCAAAGGTCCAAGTCAAGCAGTAGAAATATAAACAAAAAATCCATTGTCAAGTAACACATTACTACATTAGTCAGGTAACAAAATGAACAGGTCAAAAAATTTTTATATAATGCTCTAAGCTTAAAGTGATTTTATTGAGGACTGTTCCATTTTTGGGTTGCATATTTTTGTCTCATAATAGGCAGTTAAGCTATAATATTCAAGTATACATGAATTCACCGCTCTTACTCACCCCTGACATGGACTCCCATGCTGGATTAAACCTTTTGTAAGGATATCTTAATAAGACAGGCCGAACTGGTGCTTTTGCAAGAAAAGCACCTGTCTTGAATGGAAGCAGATAATCCCCATTTGTAGTTGTGCCCTCTGCAGGTAGAATGCAAGGTTATCAGAAACAACAATCCACTAACGAATTAGATATGTAGGCTTAAGGAAGAGCATCTACACAAGAAAAGAGAGGGAAACTTGGGAGTAGTATCAAATATGTGATGGAGCTTGGATGCACGTTTGGAAATTTAGGATTCAAGTATGATAACTGAAGTGCTGACAAACGTTCTGAATTGGTGCACACAGAACATTTAATG
Organism: Eleusine indica; assembly: GCA_030378355.1. Taxonomy (NCBI): domain Eukaryota; kingdom Viridiplantae; phylum Streptophyta; class Magnoliopsida; order Poales; family Poaceae; genus Eleusine; species Eleusine indica. The sequence goes on from CM059494.1 coordinate 59,143,811, forward strand.
TCATTTTAATAAACATGTGTAGCATGAAATTTCCTTTCTTATAAGAAACAGTGAAATGCGGACTGGATTCATTATTAAAAATAAAAAGATGAGAAGAAAAGACGATGACATGATAAAGGCATCAGAGAATAGTGAGAAATCGGAAAAATATATTCCATAAATTAAGAAAAAATACATCGCACCAAAATGGAATATCACTATGTAGACTCATGCAAATTAACGCCCGGCAATCTTCTGCTGTCATACACAAAAAAACAATCCTAGCAATAGTGGAGAAGGTCAAACATGAAGGTTTTTATTAACCAACCAGGGAAGAGCAGCATCATTGGTGCATTTTTCTGTTGATGAGCGCGTTGAATTCTTTCAGTTACAGCACCTGCATGTAATATACGTCATCAGAAAAAAAAGGAATAATGTACCAAGAAAAGTAAGTCATGTACATAACAACAAGAGCACTTCTTGTAGTAGTGTTTCAAAGAGTAAATTGCATCCAGTGTTTGTATAACCCAAATAAGTGTCTGCTTAAATCATCATATTTTCAGAAACTTGGGTGTGGATGTACACCCTGACCACTCAGGTTCGAGTCCTCTTTGATGTCAATTTCTTCTTAATTAAAAATTCATCTAGTTCCTCCAAGGTTTCTTGAGGTTTTATATCATACTGAAAAAGGTATGCCATCTAGTTCTCAAAGCATACAAATCTGGTAAAATTCTATTAGATTCGAAATTAGGACATCCCCACTAAAGTCATATAAAAATATTCTATAACAGCCCATGTCAAAAATACTGTAGACCATATTTTCAAGTCTACGTTTTTTCTCTATGCAAAAAATTAGCGAAGTATAATTTCGTTCATAATTACTATCATTTACCTTTCGGAAACTTCTTCATGACTTTTCACATGTTCTGACTCATTAAATTCTCAATCCTTTTTTATGTTCTAGTGGTTATTGGACTTTACCGTGTTTTCCCATATCTTCAAAGATCCTATTTTCATGAAAATACAGCCTAACTCCAGATTCATCTGTACAAATTTCCATGCCCCATCAAGATATCGGCATATGGTCTGTCTACTGTACCATGGACATAACAATTAGACCAAGGACATGCTGAATTCAAATAGGCAACTTTTCTAGGGGCAATGGATGAGCTAGTGAATCTAATTTGGTATTGTCCATGCAACTGCCAAGCTTCAATGTGGAATTTTCTAAGTATAATCTGTCTTATCAGTATCATGTTGTATCACAAGTACTCAAATCTTAATGATGAGAGGCTATAAAAAAAACAAGAGTGTTGCTCTAACACAGTAACACATACCTGAAACACCTTTGAAATCTGATGTTTTAGACTCCCGCTGAACAAAAATGCATCCAAGACATTTGCTGCATATAATAGTATAACACCAGGTAAATTTTCTTAATTCAGCAGTTCAGCTTAAATCATCGCGAATACAAATGTTTGACCAATCAGACTATCTGTTCAAAGACAATGTTATAGTTTCCAACTAAAAACTTAGAAAAAAAAACATAACACCAAACATGGTAGAGAAGGCTAATACCTTATGAGACCAACTAGGGGCAATCTAGCCACTGATCTCTTCAATGATAGGTACGTGTAAAAGAGACATGTCAAAATCAATATGTTTAGATGACAAAGTTTCAACCAATCAAATAAACAACAACAAAGTCAGACTATTTTTGCAGTACCTTGGCAACAAAACTTGGAAAAGAGGCTGACATGTGATAAAGAATATCCACATATGAAACATGATTGGACACAATTGCTCCTGGTCTTTCCAATTCTTTAGAGTGGTCTTCATGTTCATCCTGAAAACCCAAAGAAATTGTGACATGACATAGGTACAGACACAATTAACAGCACTCGCGACAAGTACGACTCAAATGTACAGTAAGTCATAAATTCAAAACTAAAACTGAGATTAGACTTTGCTATGGCCGATGACTGCACTACACAACAACACCAGGTTTATCATATTCAGCTGAACAAGTAATGTAAACCACAGTATCACAAGTACATCTCCCACATCTAACAAATTTTCCCTTCAAACAAGCTCATGGAATGAAAACGGTGGTAAGACCGTAAGTGGATACAATAAACTAGCAAGTCTTCACATATGTTAATAGATATTCTCTCCGGTTTTTAATTAATGATGTTAGGACTACTTTCTACTTTCTTAGTTTGTCCTGTATTAATTAAAATTAAAGGGAGTACACATTGCTCCTAACTACATGCACATAATCAACAATTTCATCAGAGGAATGAAACATCATGAAAACAAGCAGCAGAGAAAGTAGAACCATCCAGCATAACTGCATAACTACCTCGGCATGGAGGGAGCGGCAGTCGAACTTCCGGATCCAGTAGAAGCCGAAGACGAACATCATGGCACGAGCGAGAACACGGCCACACCACACAGCCACCTCCCGCCTCCACCCCTCGAGCCGCGCGTACCCGTCCCCCTCGCCGCCGCCCTCTCGCTCCTCTTCAACCCGCAGCGTGCACACGCGGCACACGAGGTAGTAGGCTACGAGCACAAGCACGCCAGCCACGAGCCGGAGCGGGATGAGGACGACCGCCGCTACCGCCAGCCGCGCCGCCTCGGCCGCCCCGATGGGCCCCAGGCCCATGGGTCCGTACGCGTCCCGCCGCGCGTACGGCGCGTACTTCCGGTCCAGCTCCTCGACGCTCTCCCGCGACGGCGCGGACGCGTTGGGTGAGGGGGACGGCGGCGAGAGGAGCGGCCTCGCGGCGATTGCCTCTTCGCTGCTCATCCCGCCTCCAGCGCCGACGCTGTCGGACTCGGACCTGGCAGTTGTGGTGGCGGCGTCGTCGGAAGCCATGTGGTGACGGGTGAAGGGGGAACCCAAACCCTAGAGCTGACGCCGGATCAGCGGCATGGGGAGGACACCGAGATGAAGATGCGGAGACGGATGGAGGCGTGGTCGGTGATGACTCGGGCGAGGAGGAGACGACGGCTGGTGGCGGGGGAGAAGGATCAGGGCCGTCGGATTAGGATAAGACGGCTGTGATCTGCGAGGAGGTGTTTGATTGGGTTCGGGGGTTACGTGGTGCTGGTGATGGTGCAGTTCTGGTGCGTGCAACCTTTTGGTTATATCCTCTAAAAAAAAAACTTTTGGTTCTAAATACTTCAAAATGTAGAGTCTTCCCTTTTTCACAAATAATTTATGAAATAAATTCTAAAAAGAATTATTTCAAAACTTCCCTATTGCAATCTATAATAACATAAAGTCTGTTATGACTATTAGGACCATGTTTATGTTATGTTATTCCACAAGTTTCATACATTTGGGAGTTTTTTAGTTGAAGGTAAGGCCTTTTTCATGTGTATTCAAAAAGTAATACAATTTACTCTTAATTGACTTGGTTTGAGGATCTATGTCGAAAGTCCTTGTGTAACTTAGTTTTGATGCTCAAAGTTTAAGACATCTATAATATCAAATTTCTTATCCAAATTTTAGTGTTTAAATACAAAAATGGTTAAAATACTTAAAACAAAGAGACAAAATGGAAATGGATCGGAACTTCTTGTTCGGAAACAAGTTTAAAAAAACATAAAATAGTGAAGAGGTATGCTCGTTAGATTTATTTTTTTAATTGTAACCGAGGCATAAGTATGTTAAAATACAAGTACACAAGACACAATTGAAACCTTTTTTTCGTATTACCGCTACTGAAATTGCCATAGGATTTATTGAATTTCCAACACTTAGATAGAACTCTGTTTGTTAAAATACAACAAAATTTGGCAACTTGGAAAATAAATAGAACTTTGTGGGATTTGTAATATAGTATTCTACATCTAACATCCTAATGCATTATCAGTCGTAAGGTTGTGTCAAATATAAGGCTATTCCCAGTGGGGAGTTTCATTTCATCGTTTCCAAGACTGTCATATCATCTAGAGCACAAATGAAACATTTCTCTCCAATGTATAGTTTCATTTTTATTGTTTCCTAGGTTTATCATAGTATTTAATTGTTGCATAGTGATTGGTCAAAGTGCAAATGAAATGAAATAGTTGCTCTCAATGCTAGTTTCATAGCATTAGAAATAGTGTAGAGTCTTGGAAACAGTGTATACCCAGTCTCATCTAGATGAAAATGGTTTATTCTCACTCTTCATAATTATCTTGCCACATCATCAAAAATGCTGACATGACATGTCATTTATTGAAAATAAAACTCCCATTAGGAGTGGCCTAAAGGATGATCATTCTTAGGTACGAATTTGTACATTTTAATTATAATTTAATGAAGAAAACCGTTTTGCCTTCAGTTGACACACTTTCCTAGAAAAACGAAATAAAATGATTGTGCAAGGTGTTCTGCTCTTCTATAGTTCGTGTGGTCTGCAACCTGAACTCAAAGAAGTTTGAAGTTCATACTCCTGCACGGTTGCACCTGCCCTACTGATAAGGTTGAACTGCAATTTTATATTGTCACATACCTTCTGTTTGCTGTTTGATTTCGGATGATGACAAACACTTCGTTGGAACATATGGTACGGATTCTGTGAAGCAACAGTAGAAGCTTTGATTGAGCTTACTGACCTCTATTTACACCATTTACAGAATTCAACCAGCAAAATTTGGTTGTCAGCTCCCAAGCACTACATACTAAACCTCATACTCCTCCGTTTTTCTTTTGTTGCCGCGTATATTAAAATGTACTGGCGGACTACAACATTTCGAAGTGAACGGACAAGTACATGTACATTTTAACACTATAAGCTTTAAAATGCACAATATTCCATGATGTGATACAACACTACAGGTTTTCACACGAATGGCATTTGATACGAAGTATATAAAACACCAACTATTATTACAACATTTAAACAGAATGTCCTAAAACATGACATGTAAATCCCTGTCGCTATGTATATGCACAATTCCGCTCCAAGGACATAGTGTCCTCGTTTATTTTGACTTTTAAATTTTGAGTATATATAAGACCTTCCCCATGCTCTCATGTTGCACTATGGGTAAATGCGGGGAGATAAACATACATCCATGCATACATATGCCATACATACATAAACTTGATGGACCTCCTGCTTGACCATGAAAGGCATGTGACCAGCAACCGCAGCACGAACAAGGTTGCTGAAGTATAGATAGAATTCTTGCGCTCCTTGATTGTATCGTGCATGTACTCTATAGATTGATGATCTCCTTCACAAGTTATCATCATCAAATATTGTCGAGAGCACAAGCCCACGGACAAATTTGCTCCTTTGAGTCCTCTCCTCCTGATCCTTCTCTGATAGAGATGGTTCAGCTCTGTATATTCACCATAACATTTTAGTGAAAATTGAACACCGAAGGCAGGAAATTCATATACGAAAAGAAACTTAAAATAGCGTTCTAAAAGGTTCAGTTTGTCGTTCAGCTCATAAGACCCAACAGCCCATCTAGAACTAGCACAGAAACTCAGCAATTAAGCACAACAAAGTAAGCAACATCAAGTTCTGCTCATTTCGGAGGTCTCCAAGAAAACATATGTACACAGAGATATGACAAGCAACAAAAAGCACACAAAAGAGTAATATATATGCAGAAAAACGAGTACAACTACAAAGGGTAAGTTACTTACATACTATATGCAGAAAAACGAGTACAACTAATTTGTCTCAGAAGTATATATAATTTCTTCATTCTTGGAAACATAAATTTGTATGTTTGTTAATACCTCAATGGTGTGGCACAATTCAAAGATAATAATAATGTTTATATACAAACATGAAAAAATAAAGACAATGATGAATACAATGTGGAAAACTATGAACTATAATAAACTGACCAGATACAGTGGTATCGTGGTAAACAGGGAGCTCAGTGAGGCGGCAGAAGGTACAAGCTTGAGGTGACATACCTCTCTACAGTCTTTTCATCTGGGTATTTATTTAGCAAACGGTTATTGTCAGATGAGTCGGAATGTACATCTCTGGATAGTTCAGCCACAGGAATATTACAAACTAAAGATGACAAAAATGGATCTGGTGCTGCAGCAGGAGGATTGGATACATAGGATGATCCACCAAGAAATGATTGCAACCTGCCATCTCTCCAGTCCTTTCTCAACAAAGATAGCAAAGAATGGGACCCTGAGGATATTTTCCGTACTCTGCGCCTGCGTTGTATGTGTTGTCCATTAAGGAAAGCAACAGGCCCATGTACATTCAATTGATGTGTAATGCGGAAAATGTAAAATCACATGGCAGCATTAACAGAAGCATAGTAAAAAAAGGATATCTTGAAGTAACTTCCATGCTGCATTGTCAAGTGTCCAATCAGATCCATCCCAACCCTTGTAGCACATATGGGGCATACCTGAAAGTTATTTCAACAAACTCCATTAGTGTTTGATATAAAATTCATTATGCAGGATGTTCCCGGTCAAGGCATGTTAAAATGGCTAAAACTATTTCACCACGCAGGATAAGAAAAGAAATTAGACTGGATACACCTTCCCAAATAGTAATCATTACTGCTTCAAAGATCTGCTCAAGTTTCAAACAAAAACCATCTATACAAGATATTCCAAGAAACTCAACATATCACCCATTTAATAATATCGATAATTCCAGGTGAGCACTTACAAGTAAGGATTGATTCCTCAGTGAGTAGTCCTGAAGTGAAAGAAGTCTAATGAAGTTTGAGCAAATGGAATCATTACGTGACTTGCCTAGTCAAAACTATTTAAGAAATATGGTTTTCGTGAAAACAAAATTTTAATCTGTTAATTCGATCTTCTGGGGTAAAACCAAATACCAAAGTAGCTGTAGATTCATCAAATGGGAAAAAAAATCTAGCAACGAAGAGCTGTGAGACAGCAACGAGTGGTATAAAAAATGGAAGTAGTAAAAACTGGCTCTCATGTGTGGTCAATGTTGATGGAAGTATGAGACCTATGTTCATGATGTGTTTCTGTAGTTCATCCTGCAAGTTTTGATAGCATCAGCAAAGACTCTTTTAACACTATCCTACTAAAGCTTGGTGGTGAAAGATACAAGTCCAATATAGGGGCGGTGAATATTTTGCCCATTGAGGCTAAGAACAGATAAGTGAAAGACAAAGACAGCATTTAGCTAAAAAAACACTCAATGTTTTCTTGCTTTTAATTTGATCGGCCAGTTACAACTTATATACTAAAAATTTGCATGAGCTAAATGAATTATTGTGATATGGTTCTACACTACATGCAATATGTAAACAGATTCAAAATCAACCTCACTCAGAAGATCACCATACAAGACAAAAAACATAAAGGTGGATAGTTGTTCTTTATTCTTTTGAATTAATAACTAATAGGAATTCATACAAGACAAAAAAAACAATTATAAATGTAATAGCCAAATCACAATTTCACGAAGCGGCAGCGGCATGACTGGATCATTTAGAGAGACAAAATGGTTAGTTGGATAACTGAAGAAAAAGCTACATGAAATAGCATACATAACAGGGTGATCATCTGCTCCAGAAAAGGATAGTACAGTACGGCAACTCCAAATTAAAATCCACAACAACTAGCACAAAACCACGAATCATCCAGCTAGGCAGGGGTAAAAGTCGAAGTACTTAGATGGTTCTACCCTAGTATGTAGTATAATACATATCAATAAACTAACACGCACTGCCAGCAACAGAAGGAGGTGTTCCATTTAAAAATGCCACCTAGAATAAAAGATTACCTACTACACTTTGCTAGAATGGAGAAAAAGTACTAAACAAGGAAAGGCATGCATCTAACAAATAAAGAATTCTTAAATCCTACAGAGAATTTCTGATAGCAGCATGAAAAGATACAACCTAAGCCAACCTGAAAGACAAAAGTTCAACTAATCGTGGAATAAAACACCCAACCAATACAGCCCAAAATCAAAACAAATCACTTTCCCAACATAACCATAAAGAATAGCATTTCATCAATCCAGCACACAAACACACATACCTAAACCCTATAAAGTAACAAAACTCTAATCAGCATATTACTGAACTGATGACACATTTTTTTCTTCCATTCCAATCAATCAAAAACCCCTCCAAAAACATCGCCACCCAAATGGAATTGATATGTTCTACATTCCATACAAAACTACCTCATAATCAGATATGATAAGGATAAAGAAGAATCTTGCAGCAAAACATCCAAAGGTCCCATCTTTCCAGCAATTACGCAAGCAACAAACATATTCCAAACAAGGCATGACAAAATTAAGTACATTTCTAACCAACCCAATCTGCAAGCTCCATCATAGATGTGAATTGCCGACACCATGACACCTCCGCTCAAAAGACCAACAGTAGGTATCGAAAGTAACGCCTAGAAATGCATATCTCCACCGACCACAGGTAACCATCGGACAGAAATGGGACGGGAATGTTTGGATGGATGAGGGCAACGCACCCCGGTATTGGCCTCCACGGCGTGCTCGTCGTCGATGTGGCAGCATAGGCCCACGAAGTCGAAGTCCTCGCCGCAGAAGGGGCAGTTGTAGGCCTCTGACCCGCCGCGAGGATCCATCGCCTCGTCCCCCCCGGCGTCCGCGTCGTCGAATCCCGCGTACAGACCTGCGCAGCAACAAAACAGCGCACCCAAATGAATTTCTCCCGCATCAGGCCCTCCCGCATCAAAAAAACCAAAACCAACCGGAATTGAAACGATAACCATAGAGGGCTGCCGGGGGCGTACCGTAGCGCGACTGCAGGCGCCTCACGGCGGCGGCAGAAGACGAGGAGGAGGAGGAGGAACGACCCCACGCATCGCCGGCGTCCATGGCGGGGGATCAAAGAAACCCTAGGCCGGCTGGCTCGGCTTCCCTATCTCCTCTCTTCCTCCTTCCTTCTCCCACTTTTAGGGCGGTGTCGGTGAGTTTTTTTCGATCTTTTTTCTGGAACGGCTCCTGTGTCTCTCTCCTTGCTGCTGGTGTCTATGGTGCTGTTGGCTTGAGGCGGTGCTGCGAGTGATGACAGAATGAGGACAGGGGAGGAGGGAGCAAGCAAGAGACGGTGGTTGGGAACGGAGAAAGCAGGGGGAGGACAGAGTGTCGAGGACTCGGTTCACGATGAGCCGCAGGAACACGGTGGGGCATGGTTGGATCTCGTGGGTCCAAGTTGTCAGTACTGTTGACGTCCTGAGTGAAAAAAAAAGAACTTTGAGTGGGGAACAGCAGGCGTACACCGGCATGGATTGAAAAACCGACCGAACGGCAAGTCGAAAAGGTGTCGAAATTCAAATTTTTGAAAATTTGAAAAAAATTATATTAAAAAAATATGACAAAGAACTAAAGAAAAACCTATGAATTATGATGAAACAATCTTATAAAATTAAGTAAGTGTGACTAGGTTAAAAATTACAGAAGGATGAAATAAAAAAAATAAAAAGAAAAAAAAATAAAACTCACCTTATCCTCTTCTCCCTACCCTCATGGTCCATTCTTTCTCTTCTCCCCAACTCCCTCCGCGACCCGAAGCTCCCTCCTCACGAAATCGCCGCTCCCTGCGCGAATCCTCTCCAAATCGGCGTCGGCCCAGGCGAGGAGCACCGGTAGCGGACGAGATCTCCGACTAGCCGAGCGGTTTGGGTGGCTAGCCGAGGTCCGAAGCGGCTAGCTGAGGAAGGGCGGGGAACCGGTCGATTACCGCTCGGCTAGCTGATGATGGGTGGTGGCTAGCCGCTCCCTTGCGTCGGTTTGCCGAGCCTGCAGGGCGGCTGGCCGGCCGACATTGTTGCTCGGCCAACGGAGGAAGGTAAGTGTTTGTTCTTTTTTTCTTCTGTTTTGAGATTTATTTCATTTATAAACCAGTATAGGTAGCAAGGTAATTGAAGGATTTTAATTAGAAAATGCACATACCTTTTATATGCAGAGGATAAATCAAAACGATGGGAGATCGTAGTCAAAGCGATATCGTTTGGGAGCATGAGGAGAACATATATCCAGGCTTTGCATGCAAGTATTGCAAGACACAGAAGAAGGGGGGACGGTGCCACTCGGTTCAAGGAACACTTGGTAGGACGTGGAAGCAATGTTGTGTCTTGCAATCATGTTCCGGTGGAGATTCGTGACTATTTCCGTCGTGAGTTGGATAGAACTGCCGATAAGAGGAGGAGTAGAAAACAAGAGAGCTTGAGAAGAGAGGAAATTGCTGTAGAAGGGAATGTGGATGATGAGGAGTTGCAGCGTGCCTTGCATGAGTCACGGGAGGAGGAGGCATATGCGAGGCAAGTACGTGAGCAAGGTGGGCAGTACGAGCACGGTGATGGATCGTCTCAACCTGGGGGCAGTCAAGGTGGTGGATTAATGAACATGTTGAAGAGGTCAGTCTCCCGAAAAGGAAAGGGGGAGAAGGTGCAAACAAGGATTGATACTGGGCCGTGAATAGTAAAGAGTAAACTCGCAAGGCGGGCAATTGGCAAGACTTGGTCTAAATGGTTTCTAGCAGAAGCCATTCCTGGTAAAAAGACCGATAGTCCTTATTTCACTAGTGCTGTGAAGGAGACGTAAAGATGGGGTAAGTTTATTTCATTGTTTTATAACTTACCATTCAGTTCCTAATATATGAGATCTTGTAAGTTCAAATTTGCAGGTGAGGGCATCCCTAGTCCAATGGGTCGAGAAATAGATGGTACATATTTAGATGCAAATGAGGAAGACATAAAAAAGCAGTTTGCAAAGTTCAAGCTAGATTGGCCTACGCATGGTATTATAATAATATGTGATTCTTGGACGGGACCAATAGGGATGAGTGTCATCAACTTCATGGTATATTGTAATGGAATAATGTTTTTCCACAAATCAATTCATGTCACCGGTCGTAGCCAGGATGCGAACTTCATTTACATGGTGCGTATATAATGTTGTAACTTCATACTGATGGTAGATGAACTAATTGATGTTGTTATTTGTAGGAAATCAGCAAACTGGTGAAAGAGCTGGGGCTAGAACATATTGTGTAGATAATAACTGATAATGGAGCAAATTATAAGGAGGCATGAAAGATGATATTTTACAAGTATCAGATTGTGTGGCAGCCATGTGTGGCTCACACTATCAATTTGATGTTGAAGTCTATTGGAGAGTTTTCAGAGCACAAAGCTATGATCGAGACTGCTCGAAGGATATGTCGGTGGCTTTACAACCACAGCAAGTTGCATACTATGATGCGAGCAGCTATTGGAGGTGAGTTAGTGAGATGGAATGATACATGTTTTGGCATGAACTATATGTTTCTAGAGAGCATGCTTTGTAGAAGAGATAAATTCATGACATGGGTGGCCTCTCCATCATTTTTGGTATGTTCTGTGGTGATACTTATGTTTCTTTCTAAGTCATGACGGGCTATGTTCCTCATACTCACTTTTTTTTGCACTTTATGATACAACGCAATGGTGGGCTATGTTCGGTGGTGACACTCAACATCTTCAAAAGCTTGCATTATGCTTTGTGTCCCAATTGGAAGGACCGAGTGACCGAGAGGGGGGGGGGGAATCAGGAATTCGCACTATGTACCAAATTTGCCAAATACTAAAACCGAACACTCAAACAACTCCTATACAATTCTAGTGGTGATCACACTAGTAAGATAATGTTCCTATAAAAGGAACAACAACCTAAGCATACTAGTGATTCACACAAGACAATACAACTCCTTATGCAAGCTAGTAATAAAGACACGTGGAAGCAAACAACAAGCTAGCAAAGGAGCCTACACATGCAATGCTACAAGATAAGGAACTAGAGCACACAAGCATGAGTAGCACAATACATACGAGGGTGATCAATCAAGCCAAAGCAACTCCTATACATGCTAGTGATCAAGTGAAAGCTAAGCACAACTAGCAAGTAAAGAAGCCTATTCATGCAAGTCTACTAAGAGTAAGCTTCATGACCATTGATGATTGGATCTCTAAGGTATGAATGTTTTGGTGATAGATGACAACTGTAAAATTATGGGATAATATCTACACGAGTGTTGTCTATGCAAAAATCATCTCTAAACTCTACTACAATCATATGGATGTTGGTTGCCTTGGAGATTAATGACAATGACCACAAGCATGGAGGCTTGATGAGCTTGATGGAGTCCAAGGGTTAATAAAGATAGATCAAGGCTAAGGACAAGCTATGGAGCAAGTGTTGGGAACACTTGTCTAGTTGTTAGGGCTTTGAGTCCATAGGAAAAATCGGACTATCAAGAGGGTCTAGGTCATTTCTCTTAGGTCATGTCTAGTCGATGATGTGCATGGATGCTCAGTGAAATCACATGCACTAGTTGACAGTGGAGAAGCCAAGGAGCTGTTAGGAGAAGCCAGGAAACAAGATCAAGCGAGGACGAGGAGTTTCAGCTTCTGGACATAGTGACCGGACAGAGGGGTCAGTGGAGACCGGACTATACGGTCACTAGGAGAACAGGAAATCTAGAGAAGAAGACTCAGCGAGGAATCTGCCTATGCTGGAGCTGTAGAGACCAGATGGTCCGATCTACAGACCAGACGGTCCGGTCTACAGACCAGACGGTCCGGTCTATACAGATGTGCGCAGGGCAGAGAGGAAGCGAGCTCTGGAATGTTTCTGTAGTGGAGAGAGAAAGTCTGACCGGATGGTCCGGTCAGCTGTCGAGACAGTCCGGTCAATACGAGATCTTCGGCGCATAGTGAAGCCAATGGCTCTGGGAGCCGTTCCTGGAGTGACCGGACGGTCCGGTCAGACAGTGAACAGACAGTCCGATCATTACGCCTAGAAAGGAGATTTTGTAGAGCAATGAGTAATTGGAGTTTGGAAGCCTATATAACTTCGTTGCTGGGGTCTTGGAGACCTCTCTTGGCTAGTGGAATTGCTTGGAGCATTTGGTGAGAGCCAAGAGGAAAAGAGGAGAGTAGTAGGAGGAGATATTGCATATCTTGAGAGTGCTAGTGATAGTAACTTGAGCATTGATGCACATCTAAGGGTAGGATGTCCTTGAGGGTGTGATTTAGGTTGTTACTCTTGGTCTATGGCGTGACCTAGACCGGTTAAGTGTCGGTGACCAACCCTATCGTGATTGGTTGTGAAGGCCGTCACACGTTTGTTCACGGTTTGAGCCCGTTGATGAAAGGGGCATCGCTAGTGAGCACCCATGTCGGCTCGGGGAGTTCAGCAAGTTCTCGAGGGAGGCGAGCTTGTGCCTTGGTGGCAGCAGTGACACACACCATGTCTTCACTCTGGGAGTGATTGTGGGCTCGTGGGCGAGAACTCCACATTGGTGACGGGAGGGACCGGGACTCCGGCGGGAGTGGTCCAATGAGGAGTAAGGGAAGGCGCCATCCTTCTGAGACCTTAGGAAAAATTCACGAGCATTTTTTGACCCCCTCTTTACTATTCTGCATTTGGGTGCTATAGTTGATATGGTGACTTGTGGCTTGCATAGGCTAGTGTGATTAGCTTCCGCACTTGCTTTCATCATGAACACTAGCATGTGTAGGGTCTTGGCCTCCTAGAATTGTTAGGTTCCAACGATTGCTAGGTTCAAGTGGTGTTAACTAGTAGTGTCGGGGGCAAAAACTGGAGGTGCCACATGGCACCATTTAAACCCACCGACATACGTTCGCCCTACCTAAAACAATAGGTCCGCCAGAGCACGATCGATGTGGCATCAACTTGGGCCCACGAGGGGAGCCCTTGTGTCGGTCGAGTCTCGAAGGTAAAGCCGTACTGCTCCCGCCTCGCTTGACTCACCCAGGGTCGAAGGCCGATCGCGCCTTGCCCGACCCATCGAGGGACGAAGAGTGACTGCACCACGCTCAATCCATCTAGGGGTCGACACGCGCCCCGACTCGCTCGACCCCTCGAGGGTCGAAGCAGCACCAGCCTACCCATAGAGGCTCGGGCGTGCCTTGCCTTGCCCAACTATGACAGCCCTGCCATTCGCTCTGTCCAAGCACCTTGAAGATAAGGATGACCGGGTCATCATTGCCGTGGTATGACAACATGAGTGGGGCCAAAACTACTGAACAAGCCCTGCTCCTACCAATGCTTATCGAGCGGGTCCTGTCCCTGTGACGGGACAACTCGATGAACCACCGACCGAGCGGAAATAGTGGGGCGGAGAAACTCAATTGCCCTGACAAGATGGGACAGATCCCAACTCTAGGTGGGCCGGGATAAGCACAACCTGATGCCCCGACCCATGACGAGAGGGTCGAGCGGGGCAGCAGTCAACAACTACCCACTGACCCACCTTAAATGCCATACCGAGCGTGCGCGCATAGTGTCGAGGAGTCAAATCCTCCTATGTACCTGTTCCAATCATCATCACTGTCATCGGCTGACGAAGGTAGGGGCAGCAAGGCGCCCCACGCTGTGCCCGCTCGATGACACTCCAAACAGTGGTAATAAAGGACGACATGATAGATAGGAAGATTGAACTTTGCTTGGGCAATGTGATGATACCCATGCTGCATCACCCCTGATCGAAGGAACACGCCATCTACAGGGATGAGGAGGCTCGACCCGGTGACGGAAAATGGGGGCACACTTGGATACAGTGCCCTCTGACACGAGACCAGGACGATGGGACCCACGAAGATTGGAGCTTGTGCCGCCAACCCGCGTGTAGATATTAGTCTTTCTTTCTCTCTCTCTCTCTCTGTCTCTGTAATATGGGCCCAACCCCTTGAGATATAAAAGAGAGGACCCATCCTCTTCCCCCGGGGATGAAAAAAAACTCTCTCTCACCAACACAACCAGTCACATGCACTGAGACTTGAAGTCCACTCTTCTCTCACCACCATTGTACACCCTGGTGCAAGTTACACGAGCGAACTCAAGAACTGGACGTAGGGGTCTTCTCCGAACCAGTATAAACCCCGTGTCCTCTTGCATAGCCATTACCGAACTTGAAGCACGCATCCCTAGAACAAATTCTACTTGTCGGTGATCTAAACACTGATAGTTGGCATGCCAGGTAGGGGAATTCGTGCATTTCACTCCACAACCACTGTCTGGTTCGGATGGCCACCTCCTCTGCTTTCTGGGCTCCTGGCACCAGCGTGTTCTTTGGGAGGCTGAAGTTCATCGCCATGGGAGATCAGAAGTTGCTGTGCGTCAACGTCCCCGCGTCCTTGCCGATCTAGTCCCGGCGCCTACCGCCGAGGTAGCACGCCCGTGGTGGCTGGAGGACTAGCATGACACACTGGACTTTGTTGTCACGAAGGACGGGGCGTTGAAACTTGTCGACAAGACGCTCCCGGATGTGCACGAGGCGATTGCGGCAGCCACAGCCTTCGCCAACGAGGCGATGCGCACGGTTCGGCTCCAGCCGGCCAGGCCGAGGGTCTCTGACTGTTCCACACCATCGACTAACTATAGCGACCAGCTATGGTACCACCTGGACCATTACTTGGGCCCCGCGCCCGACTAGGACGACCTCCGACACTTCGTGTTCGCCCTAGTGAACATCCATGGGCAGCTCCTCGGTGGAGAGCCTCTCCTTCCGATCCGGCTCACCGAAGCCCCTCCGGAGAGCTACCCACGCGACCTGCTAAATGTCGCGAAGGGTTTCCAAACTAAATTAATTTGTTATATTTTTAGGAAATATACTTTTTGCTTAAAGAATAATGATATCTATGTAATTGAAGTTAAATTTTTAATCTATTGCAAAAGTTTTTAAATTTTAGTGAAATTTTATTTACAATCAAATTTTAAAATTTGGAATGTTACAGATATGCCTATTGTAGATGAATAGATTTCCGCTAACAACTGTAGGAAATCAATGGACCAAGTGATGCCAAAAGAGAATGAAAAAGGAAACTTTAAAAGGTCACCACCATAGAGCCCAAAAACCAGATTCAGGTATGGCAAAAGGAGGCCGTCTCGTTCTGGACATAAAATCCGAACCCTTGTCGAAAGGTAACCGATATTTATCCCCCTCATTACCCCTTTGTATATACCACTAGATTATGTTTTTTTTTTCATTTGTCACTGAATATAGGTTATAAAAGAAAAGAAATAAAAATATGAAAAAAAAAATTTGGGTCATTGCCCGACCAAGATTATCAACCCCGAAGGTCAATTTCTTGGCGACACGACCATCCGGCTGTCTATCCGGGACATTAACCCAGCCAGGAATTACCCAGTCAAATTTCGGCACTTGGGAGGTCATTTTCATGTAAAATGACCACCCGACTGGGTAATTTTTGTGCCGCCTGGACAGATTCTGCCGCCCGGCCATTACTTGCCACCTGGCAAGTCTCGCCGCCCGGCCGTGTTCCGCCGCCCGGTGTGATGTGCCGCCCGACCTATGCAAAAAGCCTCCAAGCCCCCCTCAAACTTATAAATAGCAAGGTATGTTCTCTCAACTCTCCACCCCACAATCTTTAACTGGAGCTTCTTTCTCCCTCACTTCTGTCTTCCTTTCTATTTCTTCTAAGTGTTTAACAACTTCCCTTAATAAATAAATTTTCAACATAGGAATAAAAGTGTGCTGCAATAAAACCAACTAGAGAGGTACATTGTTGTCAGTGCTTCGATCACTGGTTAGTATAATTTGTTCTAGGGGATGCGCGTTTCGAGTTCGGTAATGGCTATGCAAGAGGACACGAGGGTTATAGTAGTTTGGGGTAGTCCCATACGTCCAATTCGGGCCGTAGCTCGTGTTACTTGCACCGGGGTTGAACAATGGAGTTGAGAGAGGAGGGGGGCTCCAAGTCTTGATGGTCGTGTGTACATGTGTGAGAGCGTGTATGTCTAGAGAGTCAGAGGAAGGGCGGACCTCCCCCTTTTATATTGCAAGGGGTCAGGACCGCGTTACATAGAGGGAGGAAAAGAGGAAGCCTACTCATGTATTACTCATGAAACAACGTTGGGAGGTGCGGCGCCGGTCGGTGGCATGGTCTTGAGTCCCCACGAGTCTCTCTCCCTTGGTCCTTGTGTCAGGCGGTACTGTGTCGAGGTGTGCCCCCGTAATCCATTGATGTGTTGAGTCCTCATGTTCCTGTAGAAGACGTGTTCCACTAAAAGGGGCGATACGGCAGGGATGACATGATGATGCCTAAGCGTGGCCAGCGTCGCGGCCATCCATCACGCCGTCCCTCACCTCTTCTGTTGAGGGTGTCATCAAGTCTAAGCCTTAGACGTGCAGCAGGGGCCTTTTGGTGACGCTCGACCCATCCCGCTGACAGGGGATGGTGCTTGGAGTGGGTTTGCAGGTAGATTTGACCCCCTGATACTGTGGACACGCAATTGGTACGACATTTAAGGCGGGGCAGTTGGTAGCTGTTGACTTCCGCCCCTCTCGACCCTCCCATCAAGGATCGAGTTGTTCGGTTGTGCTCGGACGAGCTTGTTTGGAGTTGGGATCTGTCCCCTCTATCATCGTAATTGAGTTTCCTTTCCCGTCATGTCCGTGTGGTCAGTGATATTTGGTATTGTCTTGTCACCAAAGGAGGGCTTGCTGACGAGGGTTGGCAGGGATCGGTAGGAATTCTGCAACTCTGGGGCCCTTCACATGACTTTGGTTACTGTGGTGTCAGAGCGGGCATCCTTATCCCTAATAAAAACCCAGCTTGGCTATGAGGTGGGGCCGACCTATTCATTTCCTGTTTCAACCGAGCGGAGCGGTACGGTCTCAGATCCTCGAGGGTCGACCCAAAGGTAGCGCCAACTCGACCCTCGAGGGGTCGAGCAAAGCGGAAGCATGCCTCGACACTCAATGGGTCGAGTGGACAAGGGTAGTGCTTGATCTATGGTGGGCCGAGCAAGGCGAGGGGTGGCCCTGCGCTGTCCATATATCGGCTTCCTTTTTGCTGGCCTGCGCCACGTGGATTTGGATTGATGAGTTTGACCGGGGCCACATGGCATCGCTGGTTTTTGCCCCCCAACAGTAGCCCCCGAGCCCCATGTTGGTTGTATCTACGCACCCACTTATATACCGTAAGAGGACGGTGTACGATTATAGCACTTTTTCTCTTGAATTGAGTATTCCAAGGTTTATCGAATCCACTAGGACCATAGGGATTTATTAAACAAAGTTAACAGTAAAAGATCTAGTCAAGGCTACTGTCAAGGTCAGGTTGCATGAGGGGGAGACTGGCCAGCGCAAAGGTGCGCCAGACAGTAAATCTGTCGTTGCGCCGATCAGCGCAGGAGTCGAGCCGATCGGCACACTGGTGAAACTAAGTCGAAGTGCGCAAGATCTATTAAATCTATGGTTGCACCGATCGGCGCAGGAGTCGAGCCGATCGGCACACTGGTGAATCTAAGCCAAAGTTGTTGCGTCGATCGGTGCAGGAGTTGAGCCGATCGGCACACCAGTGAATCTAAGCCAAAGTGTGCCAGATCCTGTAAACCTATGCTGTTAAGTGAGTAGTCAGATATCTACTAGTGAGATCATAACCAGAAAGTCCAATTGAATAGTATCTAATGGGTAATTACATAGATCAATGAAAACCTATAATGAGTAAGACCATCCTGCTTTCCGAGCGGCTCCTGATTTATCGCTGCCGAGAGGAAACCCTTAATCGCACGAGTATCTTACCCTACTCAACTATCCAACAGTGCTGCACCGGCTTAGTGCTGTCACCGCTAAACCACACTACTAGCATCATCAAGCAACCATAATCAATACAATGTCCGAATACTATCCTAATCACTACGATTAAGATAATATCTACTTACTTAGCCTAGAACTAAGCAATTAGAATAAGCACATGCATGATTATAGAATCAAGATAGACAAATCACCAAAACCATCATCAACATATTCAATCGTCCTTGAGATACATAGAGTAAGATTCATCCCCGTCGAGATGGCCTACCTTGACGGATCAACTCTTAACTCCAATGGTTCTTGAAACTCAACTAGAGATCTATTCTAATGGGGCAAGCCCCGGTGGCTCTAACTCATGAATTTGGTGTCCCTCTGTCGCCTCCTCTCTCTGCAGCGAGGGTTTACAAGTATTTATAGGGGTTCTACTCGTAAAGGACTCGGTTTCTAGCAAATAAGGCAGTTGTGCTGATCGGCTCAGGATTGCGCCGATCAGCGCAACCCGTGTCTTCTTTGATTTCTTCCCCGAGTCGGTTCCTCTATCTTCCACAACTGCCATATGGGCCTTTTCCTTCAAGATAAAGTCTTGTACTGCACATTGAGATCTTGAAGTTCCATAAATCTTCTTGAAGTTTCATAAATCTTCTAGACAAATATCTTCAAGTATCTTGCGTAGATAAACTTCCATAAACATGTGGAATGGGCCTCGGTCACTTCTGTGGGCCAAAACACCCTTGCGTCAATCGGCTCATGGACTGCGCCGATCGACGCACTGGGCCTCTTCAGTGCTTTTCGTCGGTTCTAGACTCCTGTCCTCTCCATCATCGCATTAATCACTAATTTTACCTGTTTCTGCAATAAAGCTCCAAAACAACGCATATACAAATATATAGATAATATCACAGATAAATGGCCTAAATTAGTATCAATTATGCTCCAATTAGGGTAATATTCACATATAAAAGGGGCACTTGGGAAGTGCCAACACTCGACCTCTCCAACTTCACATGAGTAACCCTTGAGCTTGTCCTTTGTAAATATGTGTAGTGTTTGTTTGTTTTGTTGTTGTGTGTCTTTGCTTTGTGCTTGTTTCTCTTCCTTTGTAGGTTGACTTCGGACCTCCTTGAGGTAGCAATAGACATGGGTTAAGCTTGGGAAGGTGGTTCATGGTAAGCCCAACGCTTTGAAGAATGGTCCATTGTGAGCAAGCTTGAGAAGGGAACAACTCATTGTTGACACTTTGGTTTGTAGCGGTTCTCTCCTTTTCTTTTAGCATCCCATTATGCATTGTACACTTGTTGCATTTGCATTCTTTGCATTCATGCATCCTTGCATTGTGATACCATACATGCTCCAAAGCATGTGTCTAGGGGGAGTTGCTCATTTACAATGTGAGTACATGACTCTATAGATGATCAAATAGTGATAATTGTGCTTTATGCCCATTGAGCCATGTTCAACCGAGCTCCGAGGTTAAATCTACTTGCGCAGCTCAAAGACAAGTGGCTCATACATTCCCACCTCACAAATGACTAACCCTTGCTTTTTTTAGGATATTTTGTTGAGTCCTGTGTGTAGGGGGAGCTACGATGGAACTCCATTGCGACCAAGGAGGAGCGCCATGAAAGGGGGAGTTATCCTAACTCTTGCCAACTATCTTTTGCCTCTTAGTTTCGTTATGTTTTGGCATGGTTTTTGGTGATAAGTGACAAAGGGGGAGAAGGAACATGAAGATCCAAAAGCCAAGTCGAAGATGAGAAGAACATGAAGATCAAATGAAGATGAGAAGGGGAGAAGAACATGAAGATCAAATGAAGATGATCAAGACAATAGTGCATGTTCACTTGGAGTACTCATGAAGATCATCGCTTCCTGACATCAGAAACACCAAAACAGGAAACAAAAAGTGAAGGTTATCCCTACAAAACTACTAAGCAGTGGTGCCTCTCAACACAGCAAAAGGAAGCTTCTTGCAAAGCTCTTACAAAGTTCTGAAAACAACAAAGCGAAGGATACCAGGGAGAAGTGTTCCACGATTGCAAGGGTTACCAAATAACCTATGTGCTGTCCAGAAGAAGTATGTAGAGCTAGGAAGGCCAAATATATATATATGTGAGTGGCACACAAATCAAAAACAGATAGTAAAGCTAAATAAGTGCCCAAGTAACTTGTCCCTAGTTGCTGGTCTAACTATGTCCTAGAACAGTAGTGATAGCAAAGAAGAAACAAGGAGACAAAGGGACACAGTCGATAATAGGGGGTTTAGTGTAAAACAGCCAAACTCAAAAATGCCAGGGGGCTAGATGGAGCACTAGTAGGAATCCCAAATTTCTTTCTTTTTTTATTTTTTTGATATTTTTTCCAACTCACTAGGAAAGGGGGAGAAACCACAAAAAATTTCAGCTCAAACCGAGCTAGGACGTGGCCTACAGAAAATCTTGAAGTTTCAGAAAACGTCGGGTTTCAACTTGAATGAATTTTTTCTTTATCTTCCCGATTTTTTTTGATTTTTTTGATGAGGGCACACAGGGCGTAGCCGAGTGTGGGTATGCTCAACTTTTTGTCAAGAATATCCTGTAAAAAGTTCAGCCAAAACGGACAACAGAGCGAAAAGTTATGGCCGTTTTACCGAAGGGGTGTCGGAATCGGTTATGAAGAAACCCGGGGTTTAAGTGAAACCCAAGTCGGCTTGGGGTCGGGTAGGGATTTTTGTTTGGCGAGGTGGATGCAGCGGAAAGTGGAATATGTGAAAATTGGTCCGAGGTGGTGAGGGTAGGTTTAGGGTGGGCGTGTTGATCAATCAACCCTAGCATACAAAGCCGACAAAACCGAGGATGGTGAAGGGGATGGCGGCTAGGGTTGCAAGGAAAACACTACTGACAACAAAAACACAAACTAAACTAGCGACTAAACAAGAACTAGGGCACAAACTCAACACTACGGACTCTGAAATTGAAATATGCAAAGGCTAAACACGTGGTTATGGGCGGGGGAATTTTTTGTTTGGTATTTTCTGTGGACGATAGGAAGAACACGAAAACAAAACTAAAGGGTAGTGCAAACCTGACGGTGCACCTGAAGCTTTGATTACCACTTGATGTGAACAAGGGTTCCCGATCTTCCGAAAGGTTCTTGGTAAGTTGATTTGGTTCGGAGGCGACACACAAATCGATCCGGCTTTAGAACAGCATGTTCTAAATCCCGCAATCGCAGCACGACGTCTCCTCTGGTTATCAACCGTCCAAAAGACGATTGACCTCGCTGAGAAGGCTAATCCCTTCCTGCGAATCAAGAACACAAGCAAGAACAACAAAGAATGCAACACAATTGCAGATGTATGATTAAACTCTCGAAGTTGGGGTTTCACAAACCGATGAACGGTGAAACTGTTTATGAACAGAATTGATCTAAGCAAAACCCGAACCCTAATGGTGTGACGGCGGCTGTATATAAAGATTCTAGGGTTGTGCAAGACCCTCTGGACGCGCCCCTAATTGGGCTCAACTAGATACAAAGCCCAAAGGCCAAAAATAGGCGACGCAGCACCGACACAGATTCTGGACTCTCTCTTGTTTTGACGATTCCCGATGACTCCGGATGAATTTTGACATGAGGCCGGCGGCATTGGAAAGGTCTTCTCCTTATCTTTCCATGCATATGTAGAACGTCCAAATCCGTGTCCGTATGCGTCATAGGTGACTGTTTTAGTGCAGACTGGTCCTGGGCCCCGAAACAGACTCGAAGTCGGTTTTGATTGGGCCTCCACTTTGGCTTCCAAGCCCTTGCTGGTCCTCCACGTTTCCAACTCTTTCTCCCATGATCTCCTGGTCCTCTCCATGGTTTCTAATCATAAAATAATAATTAGGTAGCAAACCATTCTCAAAAGTAACATATAGCGAAGAACGTAGGAACGAGCTCACCTCTAAATTTAGTCGTCGTGCACGAGCTCTAGTCATTGGACCTTGCAAGTCCATATTTGGAGGAGTGTTATGTGTATCCATAGGAGTGATGTCCTCATCAATAGGACTCTGAGGCAGTTCTGGGCTGAGGCCATTAGCACTGCTTGCTATGTTTCCTATTGGGTTTTCTTGCGCTCAATCTTGAATGTGACTTCCTATGAGCTATGTTTTGGGAGGAAGCCATCTGTTTCTCATTTGCGTGTCTTTGGTTGCAAGTGCTTTATTCTCAAGTGTGGTCATCTTGATAAGTTTAAGTCGAGATCTTTCGATGGCATCTTTCTTGGTTATATTCTTTATGGCCATTCTTACAGAGTTTTGAACTTGGAAACAAACACCATCATAGAATCCTGCGATGTAACCTTTGATGAGTCAAACTCTTGTGCAAGCAATATGGCTGAGACTGCAAGTAATAGGGAGATGGAGTAAAGCATCTTTGTAGAAGAGGGCCTATAGGGCTTGGATCATGATGATGATGACGAGTCAACACATCCTACATTCGAGCCTGTTCCTGCTGCATCCACTACTCCAGCAGAGGGTCCAGGAGCTTCTACATTGACCTCTGTTGCTGTCGAGCCAGCTCTAGCTGTGGTTGAGGGGGAGGTACACTCTACGAGAGAGGCCCCTCATCACATTCAGCGTCAGCATCCACCTCAACAGATGATCGGCAAGCTCTATGAGAGGACAATAAGGTCAAGGTCTGCACATCTCGTCTGATTTACCAATTCTCTATATGTTGCCTCCTTTGAACCTCGAGATGTTGGACATGCACTATCTGATGATCATTGGGCCAATGCCATGCATGAGGAGTTGGAAAACTTTGAGAGAAACAAAGTCTGGACCCTTGTAGAGCCTCCCACAGGTGTCAATGTCATAGGAACCAAATGGGTGTTCAAAAACAAGCATGGGGAGGATGGTGAGGTTGTGAGAAACAAGGCTAGGCTAGTTGCTCAAGGTTTCTCCCAAGTGGAGGGTTTAGACTATGGTAAAACCTTTGCTCCAGTTGCTCGCATAGAAGCCATTAGGATCTTGCTTGCATTTGCTGCCTCTAAGGGCATTAGACTCTACCAAATGGATGTAAAGAGTGCTTTCCTAAATGGATACATAGAAGAATAGGTTTTTGTTAAACAACCACCTGGCTTTGAGGATCCCAAATACCCAAACCGAGTGTACAAGCTTCAGAAGGCTTTGTACGGGCTAAAGCAAGCACCCAGGACATAGTATGCTAGGCTTAAGAGCTTCTTGCTAGAGCGGGGGTATGTCATGGGGTGTGTTGATAAAACCTTGTTCACTCTAAAGCATGACAATGATTTTCTAATGGTTCAGATATACATGGATGATATCATCTTTGGTGGTTCTTGTCATGCTCTTGTGTCAAGATTTCAGGAAGCCATGGAAGGTGAATTTCATATGTCAATGATGGGCGAGCTCACCTTCTTTCTTGGACTTCAAATCAAGCAATGCAAGCAAGGTACCTTCATACATCAATCCAAGTACACGAAGGACCTCCTGAAGAAGTTCAACATGGTCAATATGAAGTCGTTGTCAACACCAATGTCAACAACAATAGCGCTTGACCCAGACAAAGACTGTGAACCGGTGGACTAAAGGGAATACAGAAGCATGATCGGCTCCCTCTTGTACCTGACGGCGACAAGACCCGACATCCACTTTCCGGTGTGTCTTTGTGCTCGCTTTCAAGCTTCCCCAAGGGTGACTCATCGCAAGGCTGTCAAGCGCATCTTCAGGTATCTCAACTACACCCTTGAGTTCGGTCTTTGGTACTCTGTATCTTCTTCTCTTGATCTCATTGGGTATTCGGATGCGGACTTTGCGGGGTGTAGAATTGATAGGAAGAGCACTTCTGGTACTTGTCACTTTTTGGGTACTTCTCTGGTTTGTTGGTCTTCTCGCAAGCAATCTAGTGTAGCCCAATCCACAACCAAAGCTGAGTATGTCGCTGTTGCTAGTTGCTGTTCATAAATCCTGTGGATGGTTTCCACCATGAGAGACTTTGGGTTAAACTTCAAGAGTGTTCCACTTATGTGTGATAACTCCAGTGCCATATGCTTAGCCAAAAATCCTATTCTACATGGTAAGGTCAAACACATTAATGTGAGATTCCACTTCCTGAGAGACAATGTAGAGAAGGGAGATGTTGACCTCAAATACATTGACACTACACATCAATTGGCCGACATTTTCACCAAGCCCCTAGATGCTTCGAGCTTTGCTTTTCTTCGGGGGGAACTTGATGTTTGCCATCCCTATGGCATTGTTTGAGGGGAAGTTGCTCTTTGCTCTTGTAGTTGATGTTTTTGTATATATGTATCATACCTTTCCGCATTGCATCTCATATGTAATATATGCATTTGTAGATGAGCTTTGATTCTTATGCCTTCTTGTATTTTTCATTGCTATGGTTGAGCTTGAGCTAAGTTTTGTGGATGTGATAAGCAAACTCTCTTGCTAGGATTGTCTAGATGGCTTGTCATAGACTTTTGTTGAGCAACTTGCTAATCTTAAAGATAAACTTGGCTTTTTGTGAGTCTTATGAACAAATCTTGCCAAACCTTGCTCACCATGTGGATAATTTCTTTTATCCTTGTTGAAACTTGCATTAGGGCTAGTCTAGAGGATGTCTTGGCTTTGGCACCTTGTGTTTGCGAAATGGAAGGCTTCGCAAATGTTTAGCTCATGATGGAACATTGTGGGAACGTGTGTTCCTTTTGCAGCAAAGGCATGCTCTTTTGTCTTGTGATTAAACATGAAAAATCTGCTAAGTGCTGTGATCAAGATAATTCTAATTTGCTAAATCCAAACATTGTGACTTGAAGCCTCGGGGTGTTTGCCGTACCCAGTCGTGCGACCCCCCCGCATGGATAAGAGCACACAAGAGGATAAATAATAAACACTTGATCAATTGAGTCTCTGTTGCATATGTGAGCGTTTGTGAAGCTCATTTTCTGCGAATGCTTGTTGCCCTAATTGAGATTGAGACTGGTTAGTTTCTTTTGATTCACTTGATGCCTGTTTTGCCTTGGATGGGAGTACTTATACATGTGGTGGTAGCTTTCTCATGATAAGCAAATTTGATTCTATCTAAGTTAGTCAATCTTTCTGCTTAGCTTGTCTAGCTCTTGGAGCTTGTGCCTTGCTGTCTATTTTTGATCTCTGCATGATTCTGAGCTATTGCTTTTACACTTCATAGCTCTATGTTTACGATTAGCAAGGTTAAATGATTGTTGTCATAATTGTTGAAGCTCTTTAGGTGTGCATTTTCATGCATTGCATGTTTGCTCTTTTGCCTCTTTGATGAGTTCATTGCCAAAGGCGGAGAAATAAGTGTCTAATGGGAGGAATTGTTGGGTCATGCACAAATAATGCTAACAAACATAAAATGGCCCATTTTGCATTCATGTTACTACCATAAGTTGAGGGGGAGCATTCCATTGCTTTGAGCATTTCTTGAGCTTTTCATGATCTTTGTGTCTAAAACCGCTTTCATTGCCAACTCTTGGCTTTTGTGATCGTTCTTATGCTAGATGGCTTTCTTTCACTTTTTCTTTGGGTTTGAGCCATTTGGATGTGCTTATTTGAGTTCGCATTTTAAACTCTTTTTCCAACTCTATCCTTTTTGCATTTGGTGTTGTCAGTGTACTCATCAAGGGGGAGATTGAGAAACCATGTGGATATGTGCCATGGTTTGTAATATGTGATGAGTAATTGACTTGAGCTGTTTTGGTCATGTGTTGAGTGCACCCACTGTCAAGAATCCAATGAGTACCTCCACTCTTGTAGTTGACCCTGGTGGTAGCCATAAGACAAGCACTAGAGGAAGAAGGGTTAGTATCCAAAGCATTACTTGATTTTGTAGCACTAACCTCATTGCATCGAACGATAAGACCATCCTCATAGATAGGGATTCTTGCAATCCCTTCCTGAAGTCTCCTCCTGATGGGATAGTGAGGAGCATGATACCTCCAATGTCCATGACCATCCCCCATGTGCACATTATCGAGGTCGATGTAGTAATGGGGAGGATCATAGAGGCCAGTGACGTGCTCAAGCACATGTCCCACTTGTGAGTGGAGCACAAGTATCATCTCCATTGCCCTCTCAATTGAGAGCTCATGTATTCTGTTGACAACCTCCTCAAGTAAGAAACCCCTCTCAGGAGTTGTGATTTGCTAGAGGAGCTTGTCAATCACTTCATGTGGTGCAATCCTCCAGAGTCCTTTGAAGGAGTTTATCCTACACACAAGATCATAAATGCTTAAGAGATTCTCATAAAGGTCATTATTCAGATTTCTCACAAATTCACCCAGTTCAAAGAAAAGATCCTGTTGGTGAGCTCAACGAAGATGCCAAAGGTGATCTTGTTGTGGAATAGGTGGAAGAAGTGGGGGCGCCGAAGCCGTAGCGGTGAGATTGACCATCTCAAATGATTGAGTGAGCATTGTTGTTGGCGCTCCCCCTACACCAATGTGTGGTCCACCCAAAGTGCTTGGAGTAGAACTTGGAATGGCACTCGAGGTAGAGCTTGATGAAGCACTTGATGATGAACTTGGTGAAGGCCTTGCTCCGAAGGGGTTGTAGAAGCTGTTGCAAGGCAATCTTCTGGAGGGATCAAAGAAGTTTGAGCTTGAAGCTACTTCTTTCCCTTTGCTTGAAGATGCTTCATTGTTTCCCTTGAATGGCTTCTTCCCCGTCCCGCTTGCGGTGATCTCCTCATCCTTGAAGAGCAGCTCGATCATGTCCTCGACAGAGAGATTCCTCTCCATGATAAGATCAAGAGTGGTGTAGAAGAGCTTGCTACTCGGAAGCAAGGACAGGATCTTCTCGATTATCACAATTTCAGGGAGCTCGAAAGAAGTTGCTGCAATCCTGTCCACAATACCTCGCAAGCAAATAAGAGAGTCAAGTAAGTCCTCATTGTCATTAGCATGAAAAGAAAAGAACTCCTCAACAAGAGAACTACTAGCATGATCAACAAGAAACTCATAAGGATCATCAATACTAGTCATGCTAGAGGAGCAAGCAAGATCAAGAGACACATCATTATCAATCATCACATTAGGCACACTAGTAGAGCAACCTATCAAGTCAATACTAGAAAAATCTAGGCACTCACTAGTTCTAGGCACATCCAAACAATCATCACAATCATCATACACATGATTATCGGTGAAGGTATTGCCAAAGTCCACAAGAGTATCCATCAAATCATATGGGATCATGACATTTAGATATCTTTTAAAGCAATCCTTCCATGAGCCATGACCCGGCCCCGAATGGGATGACATCCCAACTCAATATGGTCACTACTCAAGGCGGTTAAGTCCTATGAAGAGCACTTGGCTCTGATACCACTTGAAAGGACCGAGTGACCGAGAGGGGGGGGGGGATCGGGAACTCGCACTATGTACCAAATTCACCAATTTCCAAAACCGACCACTCAATCAACTCCTATAACAATTCTAGTGATGATCACACTAGCAAGATAATAGCCCTATGAAAGGAACAACAACCTAAGTATACTAGTAGATCACACAAAGCAATGCCACTCCTATGCAAGCTAGTAACAAAGGAACGTGGAAGCACACAACAAGCTAGCAAAGGAGCCTACTCATGCAAAGCTACAAGATAGGAAACTAGAGCAAACAAGCATGAGTAGTACAACACGTACAAGGGTGAGCAATCAGGCCAATGCAACTCCTACACATGCTAGTGATCAAATGAAAGCTAAGCACAACTAGCAAGTAAAGAAGCCTATTGATGCAAGTCTACAAGGTGATCAACTAGAGCAAGGCAAACACACAAGCATGAATAGCACGATATGTAAATATGGAAAGTAAGGAGTAGACTAAGAGATGGATCATAATTTTTGTTAGCAAATAATGCGTAAAACAAGATCGAATGAAACACAGATTTTTACGTGGAAAACCCTTGCGAGAAAAAACCACGGGCGCCAACCGGCGATCTTCACTATTTGTTGGAGAGTTACAAAAGCAAGGGAAATACAATGAGTCTCTCTCTCCACTCTTCCCGTGTAACACACAAGATGTATATATATGGGTGGACAACTAAGGAAATAAATTCCTACACAATATGACCCGTAACGTGGGAGGACTCCACCCGTAATTTGGATCATATTTCAACAAACTCCACCTTGAGACAAATTTCATCTTGTATCAAATGAAGGATTATCAATGAACTCTCTTCAATAATAAATAGCACCGTGCGCCAACAAGTCACTAGGACTTAAACCGTAACACCAACCAAGCTTGAGCATAACTCAAACTTAGTTGTGGGAACTGGCTTTGTCATCATATCAGTAGGATTAAAATGAGTACTGATCTTGCATACTTTAATATCACCAAAAGCAATAACATCTTGGATAAAATGATACCTCACATCAATATGTTTTGTCCTCTCATGGAACATCTGATCTTTTGTAAGGCAAATAGCACTCTGACTATCATAGAATATAGTAGTGCAAGAATCATCTCCACAAAGCTCACTATATAAACCTCAAAGCCAAATAGCTTCTTTACAAGCTTCAGAAATAGCTATATATTCAGCTCTAGTTGTTGATAAAGCAACAATGGACTGTAAGCAAGCTTTCCAACTAACAGCACAACCACCAATGGTGAAAACATAACATGTGAGAGACCTCCTTCTGTCCAAATCGCCAGCATAATCTGAGTCAACATAACCAACAATTCCATCTCCAGATTTTCGAAACTGCAAACAAGCACTAGAAGTACCACGCATATATCTCAAAATCCATTGAACTGCTTTCCAACGCTATCTACCAGGATTATACATGTATTTACTTACAACACTCAATGCATATGACAAATCCGGATGAGAGCAAACCATAGCATACATAAGAGAACCAACTGCGCTAATATAAGGAACTCTAGACATGTACTCAATATCATAATCTGACTCAGGACATAGAGCTGAAGATAATCTGAAATGTGGAGCTAATGGAGTACTCACTGGTTTAGCATTATGCATATTGAAACGACGAAGGACCTTTTCAATATACCCTTTCTGTCTCTCTTTGATAATCTCCATGCCAAGAATTTTCTTTGCTGCACCCAAATCCTTCATCTCAAATTCATTACTCAATTGTGCTTTTAATTTGGCTATTTCTGACTTATCTTTTGCAGCAATCAACATATCATCAACATAGAGAAGCAAATAAATAGCTGAACCATTAACGGTCTTCAAATAAACACAACTATCATAATTAGAACGCTTAAAACCAAGAGAGAACATAAAGGAGTCAAATCTCTTATACCACTCTCTAGGATATTGTTTCAAACCATAAAGAGATTTCTTTAACTTACAAACAAGGTGTTCTTTTCCAGGAATAGCAAAACCTTCAGGTTGATCCATATAAATGTCCTTATTTAACTCTCCATGTAAGAATGCAGTTCTAATATCTAATTGCTCAATATCATAATCATGCATAGCAACAATACAGAGTAAAGTGCGAATAGAGCGATGTTTCACAACAGGAGAAAAGACATCATTATAGTCAATACCTAGAATTTGAATATAGCCTTTAGCAACCAACCTCGCTTTATACCTCGCTGTCTCATTAGGAGAAATCGGCTCCTTTCTCTTAAAAATCCACTTGCAACAAACGGGCTTCTTCTCTTTAGGCAATGGTACTAAATCCCAAGTACCATTCTTTTCAAGTGACTCCATCTCATCTTGCATAGCAGTAACCCAATTGTTGCAATCCATAGAAGAAATAGCCTCAGAATAATTAGAAGCTTCAGCCCTACCTTCAACATCTTCTGCACAACTCAAAGCATAAGCAGCAATATTACATTCCTCAATTAACCTCTTGGGTCGAACATGAGGCCTCCTAGACCTTCCAGCTGCAATAGAACGTTGTGAAGACTGCACAACGGGAGAAGAATATAGGATAACAGATGAATCATAATCAGTAGGTGCATTTGTAACATCAATATCTGGTATATGTGCTAAATCAATAACACGCTCCACCTGTACACTTGAGGTCTGCAAACTCTATATAGGAGCATTAGTAGACATAGCAGATTCATTAAAGACAACACTTCTACTAGTGAGAAACTTCTTAGATTCAGGATCCCACAATCTATAACCTTTAACACCAGAAGCATAACCAAGAAAAATGCACTTAATAGCCCTAGGCTCCAATTTACCATTATCAACATGAGCATAAGCAGGACAACCAAAAACTCTCAATTCAGAATAATTTTCTGGAGAACCAGACCATACCTCAATTGGATTCTTCTTATCAATAGCAATAGAGGGAGAACGATTAATAAGAAAACAAGCAGTGGAAGCAGCCTCAGCCCAGAAACGCCTATTCAAGCCAGCATTAGACAACATGCAACGGGCCTTAGAGATGATAGTCCTGTTCATACGCTCAGCCACACCATTTTGTTGAGGTGTACGAGCAATGGTGCGATGTCTCACAATGCCATGAGACTTACAATAACAATTAAAAGCATTCGAACAGAATTCCATCCCATTATCAGTGCGAAGAACCTTCACCTTTCTCTCAGTTTGATTCTCTACCATAGTCTTCCACTTTTTGAATGCAGAAAATGTGTCACAACCCTATACCAAAGTATAGAGTGTGCCGTACAGGATCGCCTCGGGAGATGATTAACAAAGTAACCATACATAGCGTTCACACATAAACATCTGTCATTTACATGGATACATCATTGAGTGCATAATATTACAAGTTCCAGAGTCACTGCGGAAGCAAATTTAGTTACACTACCACGCATATTCTTGGTTCAGATTACATAATTATGCGGAGGCGGAAAGTACGACAAAACACGACGTAGAACCTAAGTATACCATGCCGTCCCTAGGGCAATGGCAATGGCTCACTCATCTTGATTAGGGGAGCTGGAGACCCATTCAATGGTCCAGTTCTGGGGCTCCTCACCTTCCCACACAACTTTGTTATAACAGTCACAATAAGTACGTTGAGGAACACCTGAAAATCACATAATCGCAAAGCCTGAGTATCTAGCATACTCCGCAAGACTTACCCGTCCAAAAGGTTTACTAAATCCAACTCCTAATATGGAGGGGGCTGACCGGGCTTATTCGATATTTGCATAAAAAGCACCTATTACTTCTATGCTGCGATGCTCATTCTTTAACCAATATCCCGAGTACACGTGCTCCCCACGATACAGTACTTCGTATCCGAGGCTTAACCTGTGCACTCTCTAGCGGTCCTCAACCCGTGCATCCACCGTGCCATTCACATCACCTCTGGATCGATGAGTAATACCGTCCAACAATACGGCGCCCAAGTTACTAGGTCTACCAATTCCCATATAGAGGTATGCACTTGATACTGTTCAATACTTGTCCGCGGAGTTGCAACGATAGGTTCTCAAATTTTCAACTGATTTCATTCTTCATGTGAATCATGATTGAGTCAAGTGATCCCATAGCCTACCGTTGACTCCACTAATTGAAGCCTAGCAGTTGCTAACAAAAAGGCTTACTAACATAAACTAATTATAGGTCATCGTTTGTCTATGCACGTGGGTTTCCATCCAAGCCCTATACCTAATGCACCATACAACATTCCTATGTTGTGACCAAATAAAAAGGACTTGTAAATCAATAGGTGTGCACCGGGGCTTGCCTTGGGAGTGATAGTAGTTAGAGTTTTCGACGAGGTTTAGCTCAACGTCGGGCTCCTCGGGGTTGCTTGCCACGGCCTTGCTCCCGGTCTCGCTTCCTAGTCAATGCAGTGCAATGCACGGTAAGGATTTGGACGATGATTCATGGCACTTCCTTAATAAATAGAATTGACGGAATGATGCTGATGCATGAGATGATATGCTCGCATAACACTCTGGCAACTACTAAATTTAAGGGGACAAACTTCTAATTAGGAAAGTATGAGGCATTGCAGTTAATAAGCATATCACCCACATCTCAAATGAAAGCATACCTCTGGTGCTAGGAAATTAGCAAAGTATTTTTCATCGGTGTGTTAAGGCCTACTTAGCAGACATGCGAAGCCTCTTAACTAAATTCCTATCAGGGATTCATTTACCAATTATAATGATTATGTAAGGGAACATAGAAACTTTATATTGCAAAGTTTAACACCAGCATGTATCTCCTTACTTAATCTCCTAAAAGTTGACATGCACACTTTTAAATATAACCCTAAACCGATCTAGATACTTATAAGCTACTTATGAAACATGAGCATACAATGGGGAGTGATAAAACTTACTGCAATTCAAGATTAACATGTTGTATGAACAGTCCCAAAGATGAATTTACCCCTAATAATAACTATATGCAAATATAAGGCAATATTTACATTGAAATTTCTTAAGCTAATTATGAATTAGCAAATTAACAGCAAAAATCATACTAATGGTGCTCAAAATTTTTACAAGGGAATTTATAGACATGTAGAAATGCCCAAAGAACAGGAATACTAAATTCTCTGATTAAAATCCTAACCAAATATTTATATAAATTCATTTACTGAAAATGGGAATTATGCAATAACACTAAAAATTTGCATAACAATGGAAATGTGCTTGTGCAGAAAGTTTAGAGATGTCATGACATGCTTACAGAAATTTTTTCATAATTTTACCATTTATATATTTTTACTTATGAATTTAATACTCTTAGTAAGGTTCTAACTTTGGTGATTTAATTTAATTAACCTGTTTCATAACTTTGGTGCTCATCTTGTTTTTCTGGTAGAGGAGAATTTTATGAATCCAACAAAATTAGTTTCATGATCATTGGACTTTTATTTCTCGAGTTATGAATTTTTGAATGTTTTCTCAAAGTTGGAACTAATTTACAGAAATGCCACTCGGCATTTTCAAATGGCCGAGGGCGCGCGGCGGCCAGCGCTGGCAAGCCCGGGCCAGCGGCCAATCGGCGGCGAGGCTAGGCCAACGCCCTTTGCCCACATGCTCAGCATCCCACGACGACCTCGTGGCACCGGTCGGCGACCAACGGGAGGTGCCGGAGGTGGCCGGCGGCGAGCGGCGGAGCCGGGGGGGGGGGGGGGGGGGGGGTGTACAGCGATGTCGCGCGGCGAGCACGGCGAGCGAGAGGGATCGGGGAGTGGCAGGAGAGCATCACCTTGGTGCGGTGATTGATGGCGTGGAGGAGCTGGCCGACAGGAACGGCTGGAGAGGGGGTCTCGTCGTCGGGGTGGGAGGAACCCGACGACGGCGGCTCTTTCCCTCATAAATTCCGGCGAGGTCGCTGCGACA
Source organism: Eleusine indica (assembly GCA_030378355.1). Lineage (NCBI taxonomy): Eukaryota > Viridiplantae > Streptophyta > Magnoliopsida > Poales > Poaceae > Eleusine > Eleusine indica. The sequence continues at coordinate 59,177,631 of CM059494.1, forward strand.
GAGAGGGAGCGGGTCAGAGGCACACTAATGGAGGTACTTGCGCACCGATATGAGGAAAAGGAAGGGGACGGGGAGCTGCCTAGGTGGAGCTTAACGCGATGGCGGCCATGGCGGAGGAAAACAGGGGCAGCGCTCGATTTCCGCTGCTGCATTTACCGGCGACGGGGATGGGGGGTGTTGGGGTTCCTGGAGTGACGAGAGAGAGCAGAGGGAGGTGTGGGAGAGTGCAAGCGCCAGGAGAGTGGAAGAGTGGCCTTGCCGCTATGGCGCTTATAGCCGAGAGAGAGAGAGATCCGGGGGGGGGGGGGGGGGGGAGGGTGAGCTGGGCGGAGGGGAGTGGCTCGTCGGTGGAGGGCTTTCAAGGCGGCGCCGGTGGCACAGCAACGGGCAGGCGGAGCAGTGGCCGGGATGGGCAGGAAAGAGGAGGTGATCGGTGGCCGGCGGGGGGGGGGGGGGGGGGGGGGGGCGGGGGGTACGGTGTCGAGTGCTGAGTGGACCAAGGACAGAGGAGGTGGTTGACCCCTTTGACTGGAACAGTGCTTCTGTGATCCCTTCATGCCAATTTTTGTGCATGTCCAGAAAAACGTATCCTCCAACTTTGCGTTTGGGGCAATGTTGAAATTCCTATTGGAGAATTTATGAAAAGTCCTGTAAGAAAGGTACTTTTCTCTGCACTTAGATAATTTCTAAGGGTATTAAACCTTTACCAAAAATTCTGATAAATTCCCGAAAATTCATTCTTGACATGATCCACTAGAATGTGCAAAAATATTGGCACACTTTCATTGAGTTTTGTAGAGGTTTTGAAATGCTATTAATTGGCCAAATTGTGGATTTTAATCAATTAAATTTATTTCCGTTATTTCTTTGGCACTTTAATCTTTTAAAATTTTTAATTACCCAGCAATTTAACATTAGGGTTAGCTTACTCAACTTTTTGTGACATGGTATGTCACAGCACTCCCCCCTTAAAAGAAATCTCGCCCCGAGATTTGTAACTGGATGAACAAAAGAGGGAGGGCGTGGGTGTTTACCGGATTTGTGAGGTCAAGAACTCGGGGAAGTTGGTTTTCAGAAACTCCTCTCGCTCCCAAGTGGCTTCATCTTCGGTATGATTGCTCCATTGCACTTTGTAGGAGGTACTGGTGCGATGGCGCATTACCCGGTCTTTTTGATCAATGATTCGGACGAGGTATTCGGGGTAGGAGAGGTCTTCTTCCAATTGTTCAGTGTCAGAAATGACTATGTCGATCGGAGGCTTTAAACACTTCTTGAGTTGGGGTACATGGAACACGTTGTGCACCCGCTCAAGATTTTCCGGTAATTTCAATCGATAAGCAACGGCGCTATGCTTCTCCGTGATCGGAAAGGGTCCGATGTAGCGTGGTGCTAATTTACCCTTGATTCCGAAATGAGATATACCCTTGTTGGGAGAAACTTGAAGATAGACTTGATCTCCCTTTTTGAACTCCAATTGGTGTCTCCTTTTGTTGGCATAGCTTATATGACGGGATTCTGCTGCTTTCATGTTAGCTTGAATTTGCCGCACCTTCTCTTCGGCTTGGATGACAAGGTCTAGACCAAAATTAATTCTTTCTCCCGATTCCGACCAATTCAGTGGTGCTCGGCATGAGTGGCCATACAAGGCCTCAAACGGTGACATTCCTGAACTCTCTTGATAGCTATTGTTGTATGAGAATTCGGCGAACGGAAGACAATCTTCCCAATTCCCCCGATTGTCCAGCACACAGGCTCTCAATACGTCCTCCAAATCTTGGTTCAGTCTCTCGGTTTGATCATCGGTTTACGGGTGATAGGCCGAACTCCGGATAATGGCGGTGCCAAGACAAGAATGCAGTTGCTCCCAAAAACGAGCAATAAACTGGGGACCTCCATCAGAGATAATAGTCTTGGGCACACCGTGCAAACATAGGATTCTTGCGATGTAGAGCTCGGCATACTTCTTGGTCGAGTTGGTCGTATGGACGGGAATAGAATGAGCGGATTTTGTCAACCTATCCACGATAACCCATAATGGAATCATGCTTCTTGGGGGTGAGGGGTAACCCAACAATAAAATCCATAGCAATATCCTCCCATTTCCAAGCGAGGATTTTTAATGGGTGCAAAAGACCGGCTTTCTTCAGATGGTCGGCCTTCACACGTTGGCAAGTATCGCACTCGGAAACATAACAAGTGACTTCTCTTTTCATGCTCGTCCACCAAAACTTTTCCTTTAACCTACGGTACATCTTGTTGCTGCCGGGGTGTATGGAGTATTTGGACAAGTGAGCCTCATCCATAATTTTCTTCCTTAATTCCTCCTTCTTTGGAACAACAAGTCGATTGTTGAACCATAGCACTCCATCTTCGTCCTGTCGGAAACATGTAGCTTCGTCTTTGCGTATCTTTTGTCAAATGTGTTCCATTCCCTTGTCTTCCTTTTGGGCTTCAACAATTTCGTCGTGAAGGGTAGGAATAAGAACTAGATTATACAAGGATCCAAATGGAATGATACGAAGACTTGGTTCGCTTGAATCTGAATTTGGGCAAGCTCCCAATGAACAAACAACTGTGTGATTGCATTGATCCCTACGACTCAGGGCATCGACAACCACGTTGGCTTTTCCGGGGTGATAATGAATTTCCAATTCATAATCCTTGATTAATTCTAACAATCTACGTTGCCTCATATTCAGTTCTTGCTGCGTGAATATATACTTGAGACTTTTGTGGTCGGTGTAGAGATTGACAAGGTTACCAAGCAGGTAATGGCGCCAGATTTTTAAGGCTAGGACAACGGATGCCAACTCCAAATCGTGAGTGGGATAATTTTGCTCATGCTTTCGGAGCTGTCGGGAGGCATAGGCAATGACACGGCCTTCTTGCATGAGCACACAACCCAATCCGGTGCCGGATGCAACACAGTAAACATCGAACAGTTTGGTAATATCGGGTTGAGCCAAAACCGGGGCAGTTGTCAAATGCTTCTTGAGTGACTGGAAGGCTTCCTCACATGCACTACTCCACTTAAACTTAGCATCTTTTTCCAGTAACTTGGTCATAGGCTTGGCAATGCTTGAGAAGTTGGGGATAAATTTCCGATAATATCCAGCAAGACCAAGGAAGCTACGAATTTGCTTGACTGATTTTGGAGCTTTCCAATTTAGCACATCTTCCACCTTGCTAGGATCAACGGCTACTCCTTCTACTGAAATGATATGACCCAAGAATGGAACTTGCTTTAGCCAAAATTCACACTTGCTAAATTTGGCGTAGAGTTGATGATCTCGGAGTCATTGCAGAACAATGCGGAGATGTTCGGCGTGTTCTTCCTCGGACTTGGAGTAAATAAGGATGTCGTCAATGAACACAACCACAAACTTATCCAACTCTAGCATGAACACGGAATTCATCAAATACATGAAGTGGGCTGGAGCATCGGTGAGACCAAAAGACATGACCAGGTATTCGAAAAGGCCATATCGAGTGGAGAAAGCAATTTTTGGAATGTCTTCAGCTCGGATCTTTATTTGGTGGTAACCGGATCGAAGGTCAATCTTGGAGAAAACTTTAGCACCAACAAGTTGATCAAAGAGAATATCAATTCGAGGTAGAGGGTACTTGTTCTTGATGGTTACAGCATTCAAAGGCCTGTAGTCGACACATAGACGTAAGGTCTTGTCTTTCTTCTTCACAAAGAGAGCGGGACATCCCCAGGGGGATGAACTCAGTCGAATGTAACCCTTGTCCATAAGCTCTTGTAATTGCTCTTTTAATTCTGCTAACTCGTTAGGAGCCATTTTGTACAGCCTACGAGAGATAGGCGCCGTACCGGGTAGGAGTTCAATTTTAAACTCGACCTCCCTGTCCGGAGGCATTCCCAGCAAATCATCTGGGAATACATCAGAAAAGTCATGTACCACGGGGATATCCTCTAGCTTTTTCCCTTCAACGTGATAAACTTGAGGAGTGGGCAATCTGGGACATGGCAATCGGAGAATAGACGGGCCATAGAGGGGTGAGTTCAAGTGGACTTCCCAGGATTCAATGTGCAAGACGGCTCTATGTTTAGTCATCCATCTCATACCAAGAATTATGTCAATGCCTTGACCATATAAGATGATTAGCGAAGCGGGGTACATGTTGCCTGCTAACTTAAGTGGCACTTTTCTCAACTCGAGATGAGTCCTTATTTTCCCACCGGGGGATGTGATGATGTACGGGGTTCCCGTAGTGGTGGGGGTGATTTTCAGATGATTCACACATGCTTGACTAATAAAATCATGTGTTGCTCCTGAATCAAAAGAACCATAGCAGCGTGTTGGTTGATCGAGAACGTACCCGCGAGAACGGGCTCTCCAACTTGAATCTCTTCGACCGTGGTATAATTGACTCGGCCATTCTTGTGAGTAGGGGTAGAAGACTGGGGACGATTCCCATTGTTGCTGTGGTTGTTGCCGCTGCTGTGGTGGTTGTTGTTGTTCTCGGAAGTGTTGGAGTTGTTGTTGTTTCCCTGGTCGCGCTTCAGGAAATGGTACTCTTTGGCAAAGTGACCGGTTCGGCCACAGTTGTAGCACGGCTGCGAGGAGTTGTGTTGCACAACTTGATTAGTCTGTTGTGGAGGGCGGGAACCAGAGGAGGGCTGCTGGTTGCCTCCATGGGAATGAAAGTGCTGCTGTGAGTAGGTCGGATGAGATCCTCCTCCCGATGGTACCACAGCTCGGAACTTCTGTCCAGTCCGGGAGGTGATTGCCAACCTGTACTTGGGCGGTGCAGAGCCAGACGAACTTTCCATAGCACGCTTCCTCTTCTTGTCCTCTTGGTTAGCACGGATGGCATCTTCTTGCACAATGGCGGCACTCATTAGGTCGTTGAACGTGCCTGCGGTAACTTGTGCCAAACGGTCCTGCAGCTTCGGGGTAAGGCCCAAGCGGAAACAATGCTTCTTCTTTTCGTCCGTATCGGCGTGATATGAAGCATACTGAGTCAAGTAATTGAACTTCCGTGCGTACTCTTGCACGGTTCCCGAGCCTTGCTTCAGGTTGAGAAACTCTTGCAACTTGCGCTTCATAAGACCGGCGGGAATGTGGTGTGCACGAAAGGCGGTGCAGAATTCCGGCCAAGTGACTTGGTGGCCAGGGGCAAGAGCAGTGGTGTAGCTCACCCACCAAGCACTTGCGGAACCACAGAGTTGCTACGCGGCGAAGAGGGGCTTCTGGTGGTCGGTGCAGTGGCGCAGAGCAAACTTCGATTCCAAAGTGCGAATGAAATTATCCGCTTCCAGCGGGTCACCGGCTTCTCCGAAGGTGGGCGGATGAGTTGCCCAAAAGTCACTGTAAGAGGATTCACGGGACTGCTGCGGTGGTGGTCCCGGAGCTCCTTGGTGATTCATGTTCTTCATGAACATGCAGAACATCTTGTTCTGATTGTGGATGAGCTGCTCCATAGGCGTCATGGGCGGAGCATTGGGTAGCGGCTGGTTTCCACCCATGTTTGAGGCACCGGGAGCATCACCGAGGTTTTCTCCACCGCGGCGAGTTTGCACCATCTGCCATAGGAGTAAAGCATGTTAGCCCGATCATCAGCTGAGACAATATGATAATACGGCTATAACATAGTGACAAAATAAAATTTCAGATTGCTCATAAACAGAAATGTTGACAGGGAAACGGTGCAGGTCACAAGAGGTAACTTGGATTCCATTGGTTCCAACACCATAGGCAACATACTTATGATAAAAACCATGGATACATGCGACGCAACTTCCGATACATGGCAAGCCAGGGATTCTCCTCTTTCGCTCCAAAGAACTTGTTTGCTTCAGCCATGCTAATGATAATGGGGTTCAACACATACGAGGAGGCCGTGGCCTTCTTATCTGAGGGTTGAGGCACTAGCACGTCTGGAGATGGTAGAGAAAGTTCCCTGAGCGTCCGAGAAGATCTTGTCGTACTCATCCTAAAAATTCACACAAAACACAAAAATGAAAACAACTAGAAAAGAGAGGATTAGACATTAGTAAAATATTAATAGTAAAAGAACTGGCTTGTTCCCCGAAACCAGCGCCAGAAAAAGGGCTTGTTGGTCATAATTACACACCCACTTATATACCGCAAGAGGATGGTGTACAGTTGTAGCTCTTTTTCCCTCAGAGTATTCCAAGGTTATCGAATCCACAGGAAACGAGCGGAACTAATACTATTAAAAGGTTACTAACAAATTGCAATAGGTTGGTTGGTGTGAATGATAACGGTGAGAAAGTGGAAGGTGAATGTTATTGAAGAGGTAACAGGATGATGAAGGATTCTCTCCTTAGGATTGGTTCACTAGCACGCAACCGTATTCTTATCAACTCGAGTGATGACTCTAATATTCTACAAGACATGATGGTTTCGTTCACCCCGGCTGTCACTACAGAGGCTATTAGCTCCCCACTGGTTTCTTGCACTAATGAAATGGATAGATAGATGTGCAATAAAGTTCATCACATAGATTAAATTTATCGAGAGAGTATCAACAAGTATGAGACTTACATAACCAGATCCCGCCACCAGAGAAGAGAATATGAGACAATTCACTCATCCTTCTGCTAGACATAGCAGAGGGGTGAGAAATAGTGCTGGAACGTACACGAGCCGAACGGCGCAAGCGTCGTGCCGATCGGCGCGACCTCCCTTCTGGTGGATCTCGTCGGTGTTGACGAACCTCCGCCGCCAATATCCTGGAACCCTAGTTTTAATAACTGATTCTCACGATCACCATCTCTCCTTGGTCCCCTTGGCTCTTGATAATTATCTTCCTTTTATACTCGATGGGATTAGGTCAACTTCCATCGACTCTAACTCATACTGGGCTGGGCCTTCGTCTTTCCTGGACCGGATCGTGTTTTAGTCATGTTTTCCTCCTGCGTCGATCGGCGCAAGGGTCGCGCCGATCGGCGCGGCTCCGTATCTGGCCCATCTTCGTTACTCTTCAGCTCTTTATCCATAATTGCCCTGTTTTACACCTGTTTCATGCGATTACATCCAAAATAGAACAACTACAAATATATGCAAATATGGGGTTAATTGTTAGTCCAAACCACCAAATTAAGACGCAAAACATCCCTTTTTGGTGGATAAAATGGGCATCTAGAAACCACCAACAGAGGTACAACCACGATGCGATGGTGGAGGAGTTCGAGCGACTCAAGGCGCGGTGCTACGGCTTCGATCAGCCACCGACTCCACTTTCGGATGACTAGAGTGCCTAGGAGTTGGCACGTGTATCGGTTTCCCGGTTTGCGTTTTCTTTTATCTTTTGCAGTCTTTTTCTTTATTTGCTTATGTGTGTGTGAGCGGGTTGGGAAACCATGTATCGGGTGTGTTTACTTTCATGCAAGTGTGTTAGTAGTAGTTTTATTTTCATGCAAGTGTGTTAGTAGTAGTTTTATTTTCATGCAAGTGTGTGCAAAAATCATCACCATGTATTCGAGTTTCGATCTTAATATAATGGTGGCGGTTATGCTCTTTTAGGAGAATTAAAATATTTATTCTTTCTTGAAAAGTGTTGATGAAGATCAAATAATGTTGAGCATTGAATAAAATTTTGAACTTACACTTAATGATTATTCGGCAAATATGTCTTATGTGGAGCAATTTTGAGTACCCATGTGCTTCATTTGTGTTGTCCAGTTTGTGATGATAACTTAGTACCAATCTTTTCATAAATAAATTTTCATGTTGTGAACTTTGGAATTTATTGTTTTCAAGATCTTTACCTACCAATGTCATATTTTGTGCAATACTCATGAACCTTTGATATGTAGATAAACATTAAATTGATGGTTGAGTTTGATTAGGATTTAATTCTTTCTTGTATGAACTTTATTAAGATGGCAATTCTTTGTGTATCTTTTTCTAGCCTTGAAATTACTCATGCAAAAATTCAATTCCGCTGAGTACACTACCATAAACCCAAAACAACTTGTTGAGTATCATTCCTTGACCACATCCTATATTTCTGGCTATATTTAACTCTTGAATAAATGTTGCAGCCAGGCAAATCAAATACCAACAAATGTTGGTAAATTTGGGTTGAGAGCCGATCGGCGCACCCTGAGCCGATTGGCGCAGCAGTTGGTGAAAAAAAAGCTCTGCTGTTTGCTAAGGGACTAGCAAAATTTGAAGTGTGGGGGGATGGTATATGACATGCTTATTTTCAAAATTCATTCTAATATAGCCAAGAATCATTCCAACCATGTGCAATCTTCCAAGATCAAATTTTTTCTATGCACATGTCCATATATCCAAAGTGTGAGCCCTTTCTTAAATTTTTCTTTCTTAATAGCCATCTTGATAAGTTTCTATAATTCCAACGAAGAATAATCTCCTAGCTTTACAATATATTATTCATTTATGTTTGCAATCCTTGAATTACCTCATCTAGCTACTCATATAAGCCTTACACTAATATTATTTGATCATTATGATATAGAATATAGGAATGAGTGATTTGAAAGATGAGTTGTTGCCTTGGATTATTTGGAAGATAGATTCTCTATGTTCACAACAATCTTTTAAGTGATTTTCATGTGTGGAAAAAGTTATAATTTATGAGTTGGACATGATCTTTTGCTTTGGGGAGAACTTTAAGCTTATGCCCATATTTGATCTATTTTGCTGAATACCAATATAAAATACACCACAATAGAACAATGCTTAACATTTGCTGATTTGAGATATCTTTTATGATAGAAAGAGTATGTTTTTCGATTTTTCTTTCTTTTACTTTACTCGGGACGAGCAAAGGTTTAAGTGTGGGGGAACTGTTGGCACTTCCCAAGTGCCCCTTTTATATGTGAATATTACCCCAATTTGAGCATAATTGATACTAATTTAGGCCATTTACCTGTGATATCGTCTATATATTTGTATATGCGTTGTTTTGGAGCTTTATTGCAGAAACAGGTAAAATTGGTGATTAATGCGATGATGGAGAGGACAGGAGTCCAGAACCGACGAAAAGCACTGAAGAAGCCCAGTGCGCCGATCGGCGCAGCCCATGAGCCGATCGACGCAAGGGTGTTTTGGCCCACAGAAGTGACCGAGGCCCATTCCACATGTTTATGGAAGTTTATCTACGCAAGATACTTGAAGATTTTTGTCTAGAAGATTTATGGAACTTCAAGAAGATTTATGAAACTTCAAGATCTCAATGTACAGTACAAGACTTTATCTCGAAGGAAAAGGCCCACATGGTAGCGGTGGAAGACAGAGGAACCGACTCGGGGAAGAAATCAGAGAAGACACGGCTTGCGCCGATCGGTGCAACCGCCTTATTTGCTAGAAACCGAGTCCTTTATGAGTAGAACCCCTATAAATACTTGTAAACCCTCGCCGCAGAGAAGGAGGCGACAGAGGGACACCATATCCGTGAGTTAGAGCCACCGGGACTTGCTCCGTTAGAATAGATCTCTAGTTGAGTTTGAAGAACCATTGGAGTTAAGAGTTGATCCGTCAAGGTAGGCCATCTCGACGGGGATGAATCTTACTCTATGTATCTCAAGGATGATTGAATATGTTGATGATGGTTTTGGTGATTTGTCTATCTTGATTCTATAATCATGCATGTGCTTATTCCAATTATTAGTTCTAGGCTAAGTAAGTAGATATTATCTTAATCGTGGTGACTAGGATAGTATTCGGACATTGTATTGATTATGGTTGTTTGATGATGCTAGTAGTGTGGTTTAGTGGTGACAGCACTAAGCCTGTGCAGCACTATTGGATAGTTGAGTAGGGTACGATACTCGCGCGATTAAGGGTTTTCTCTTGGCAGCGATAAATCGGGAGCCGCTCGGAAAGCAGGGTGGTCTTACTCATTATAGGTTTTCATTGATCTATGTAATTACCCATTATGATGCTATTCAATTAGACTTTCTGGTTACGATCTCACTAGTAGATATCTGGCTACTCACTTTGGCTTAGATTCACCAGTGTGCCGATCGGCTCAATTTCTGCGCCGATCAGCGCAACCACAAATTTACTAGATCTTGCGCACTTTGGCTCAGTTTCACCAGTGTGCCGATCGGCTCAATTCCTGTGCCGATCGGTGCAACAACTTTGGCTTAGTTTCACCAGTGTACCGATCAGCTCAATCCCCGCGCCGATCGGCGCAACGACAGATTTACTGTCTGGGGCACCTTTGTGCTGGCCAGTCTCCCCCTCATGCAACCTGACTTTGACAATAGCCTTGACTAGATCTTTTACTGTTAACTTTGTTTAATAAATCCCTAAGGTCCCAGTGGATTCGATAAACCTTGGAATACTCAATTCAAGGGAAAAAGTGCTACAATCGTACACCGTCCTCTTACGGTATATAAGTGGGTACGTAGAAATGACCAATAACAACTATGATCATAGAGGTGTATTTATGGTACATAGAGGTTATGTTTGTTCAAATTTGAAACTTCCTCTTGGTTTGCAACTAAATGATCAACTAGAAAACTTTAATATCAACTACCATGTCATGTCATCTTTTTCTAGTATTTCTAAGATTACACATTGTCTATCTTGTGATAAGAGTGAGAATGATGCTCATATTGCTGACCAAGTTTTCAAAGAGATTATTAATTTGCGTGTAATGCCTTTTACTATAGATTCTCATTGTGATGACAAATTTCATTATGCATATAAATATGAGTTGCATCCCAAGTTTGGGAATAGTTCTACAATTAATATTTCAGATTTGAGACCATACATGGGAGAAAGAGATGAGCTCGAGTCGAGGACGACTCTAATTCAAAAGGGGGAGAATGATGAGGACATCACCCTTATGGATACACTCAGCACTCCGCCAACCAAAATGCAAGTTCATGCGCGACAATTGAATTTACGGTTGAACTTGTTCCTAATGATTCCTTTATGTGATTTTGAGAACATATGGCTATCTAATGAATTAATTATTGTTAGGAACCATGGAGATGATTATGAGATAGCTAGGGAGGTGATTGGAGGCGTGATGGGCCAGCAAGGACGTGCAAGCCACGGTGGAGGCCCAATCAAAACCGACTTCAAGTCTGTTTCGGGGCCCATGACGAGTCTGCACTAAAACGGACGCCCAGGACGCATACGGACTTGGATTTGGACATTGTATATATGTCTGGAAAGATAATGAAAAGATTTCTCCAACCCAACCGATCCCATGTTAAAGGTCGTCCCAAGCCGTCGGCAATCGTCAAAACAAATCGACTTCCAGAATCTGTCCTGATGCTGCGACACCGTAATCGATCTTTGGGTCATGTATCGAGTTGAGCCCACTTAGGGCTGCGTCCAAGGGGTCTTGCACGACCCTAGGGTCCTCATATACAGCCGCTGCCTCTTTGTTAGGGTTTGGGATTTTGCTTAGATTATTCTGTTGATAACAGTTTTGCCGTTTGATCGGTTTGTGAGACTCCAACTTGTGAGATTCATCGTATACTTGCAAATTTGGTTGCTTTTATCTTTGTTCTTGCTTGTGTTCTTGATTTGCAGGCAAGGATAAGCCTTCTCGGCAAGGTCAATCATTCCTGAACGGTTGGTAACCAGAGGAGACGTTGTGCTATGATGCGGGGTTTAGAACGTGTCGTTCGGAAGCCGGATCGATCTGTGTATCGCCTCCTCCTTAATCAAGATTATCATAACCTATCAGAAGATCGTGAACCCTTGTTCACATCACCCCCCCCCTCTCGGTCACTCGGTCCTTTTAGACACACATCCTCACTTGGGTTTCGTTGCACATCTTTCATTTCAGGTTGGACACAATCATTGAAATGATTCATGACCTCTATTGGTGCCATTGGGACATGAATATTCATAGCAGAATTTTCAACAATATTCTTTCTCTTATATTTCCCACTCGAAATAGTGCCACTAGACTAAGAATCAGATTTTGTTCTAGCGATAAAATATTGGCACAACTCAATGCAACGTGTCATGTTTTCTTGCTTCTTCTTCACTCTCTTTTCCACCTTAATCACATAACTCAGCATGTCATGCATACTTGAAAAGTATTTTTCTTTCACAGCAGCAGCAATACTAGAGTTCAAACCTCTCTTGAAATATGTCATGGCTTCTATGTCATCCATGATGTTGGCTCGGTGCATAGCAGAAGACATATCATCATAAAAATCTTGAACAGATTTGCGTCCTTGCTTCTTGTGTCTTAGACGACGTAGTAAAATTTGCTCATACTCTTGAGGAACAAACTCTTTTCTCATGATAGTGTAAAGATCTTCCCATTTCCTTATAAGATGCTTTTGTGGATAACATCTCCACCAATCATGAGCATAATCTCTGAACTGAAGTGTGACATGATGTATTCTTATTCCTGAACCATTTTTTTAGTCCAAACTCATACTCTATTTCTTCTTTCCAATCAAGAAATTCCCCCGGATCTAAACTTCCATAGAATGGAATGCACATACCCTTGCGATCTGCCATGGTTAGTTTCACAAAATTCTTTTGGAAAAATAACAAGCATACATGTGGAATAGGAACACAAATATGTGGAATCTCTCAAGCTCACCTTCTCTTACCAACCAAAGCTCTTATGGTTTCCCTGCAGATTACAAAAGTAATGTGTGGCGGTAACAAGTGATGGTTAAGCGAATACACGAACATGATTCCGTTTACGGTGGCTTTTATGTGGAGCTTGTTGGGGAATGATGCACAAGGAGCAATCTGAAATTCTAGTTGTTGTCATGTTAAGTAATAATCCAAACTAGAAGTTCAAGGTCTAGTGCTAATCACAAGATATGAAAGATGTAACCGATGCAACACACGCGCAAATGAATTTTCAGAATTGATGCAAACAAGGATTATGCTAGGGATGGATGGTTCGCAATGATCTCCTAGCAAAATTGCACCAAAGAAAGATAGCAAACTGGTTACACAACTTGATATGAAAATTCAGCACATGTGCATGCGAACAATCTGATCCTTCTCCTTTCTTTTGCAACTTTCTCAACAATAATTTTTTTTCTACAACATTTCTTTCTTCTCTTTTTTTTGACTCTTTTTTTCACAATACTAAATAAGACCAGATATAACACTTGCACACTTATGTATAACTAAATGCAACCAGTAGCTAGATAGGAACAAAGTTTACGCAAAGGAATGACTAGGTTTTTCTTTTTCAGATTTTCAGATTATAGCAAGATAAACAAAAAGGCACAAAGGACACACAAAGGCATGTACGATCAACAACTAAATAAAGACTCTAATGGACTAAAACTTAACAAAACTCACCATAATAACATATGAAAACAAGGGGCTATGGATATTTATTTTTATGGCTTTTGTGGATAGGATGATAACAAATATATGTAGCTAAGGGTAAAAAAAAAATCCTACCACGGCAACGATGGCTCTTGATACCAAATGATGAGACTGTGGTCCGATCTTCACGACGTAGGATCACGAACAAGATAAGTAGCTTCGAAAGAAGCCAAGATAACTAGCTGCAAGCAGCCGGGATAACAGTGCAACCTAACAAAATCAACCCGAAGCCAACCACCGTCTTTATACGTCAACCTGAATCGAGGATTCGCCCAACCACACTCTGAGTTACCAACCAACACAACCTGCAATCAAATGGAGCAGGAGCACCAATTGGGTGATGTCGAACGTCACTTATGTAATCTCCGGGGAAATCACAAGAGCAAAGGGGTAGAGATCACTCTCTGAATTTGATAGCACTTGGCTAACCAAAGGGGGTTCTTTTCTATTCTCAAGGTTGTTGAAAATGACTGAGATACAAGGGTTATTTATACTAGGAACATCCCTCCTAGTTGGGTGTGAAACGTTCAGGAGTTTCAACTAAGAAAAAGGTAGATGAAAGGTGTGAAAACAGCAGTCCCTTGAAGTCTCACGCAACTATCAGCCTCCCTGGCAGTTTCCACTAAAATGACCATTACTTTTTCATGGCAAGTCCAAATGACAAGTCGTTTTTTCGAGGTGAAAGTAGACTTGATTATATTTCTATCCATGTATATTATGTGGGCAGAATATTTAAAGTCTGGTGCGCATGACTCTTGGAATTTGCCTCTGATGTCAGCTATCCATGAGATTGTTCAGCTTCTATGTAACTTGTATCTTCCTTGGTCCACTCCATTTTGGTTGGTCCAGTGAGTCCCTCCATGTGTCTAAACCTTATCAAAATATGTGTACAAAATTTAGGTAGTAAAAAGCTCTCATTAAAAGTGGTCTTAAATTCCTTAAGGATGGAATTCACCTTGTGATATCGGTGTTGTGACAACAGAACATGTCATGATGTAACCAAGCCTTCCAATACTGCAACATGCTTTAATCTACAATCATATAAACCAAGTAGTAGTTTTGCTTTATGAAGATAATTACTTACATAGAAAATTGTAGCTTTCACCTGTGTATGTGTTGATGGAATGATGTACTTTGTAACATCGCCTTGGCTTGGAGCATGATTTACAAAATGGCTTGCTTGGTTTACAAGGATGATTGGGATGTCCTCATCATACTCCCCCACTTGAAGAAAAGTCGTCCTTGGCTTTTGTATGCCTAAAAATATTCTATACGAACAAGAGGACTCATGAAAAATGTTACTTTTAGTTTTGTTTGATAGATCATGGCCCTCCTTGCAGTAGATACTATCATTTACATATGGCCAATGAGTTATAGATGATGAACGATTAAAAATATTCAGTTTACTACCATCCACATGGTGATCAAATCTTGCTCTCCTATTTTGCGAACCTGCAAATAGGTTAGTGGATGGAAGAATAAAAAAAAATTTTAAACCACAACTGATTAGTGATATCAAATTTTATCCGAGCAATGTCAAACATTTCAAGAATGGTAGAATAAATTTTAACTGACTCGGAAACATACTTATCATGTTTATTTTCTACAAAAAATGAAGTGTGGTAGAACAAATCTTTGTTTGAACAACAAACATGTAGAAATTTATTCAACTCACACTATGAAAAACATGGTTCTAAAATTTTGTTCACTTTCAAATCAACAAGATTGTCACAAGTAATGCAAATTCCAGAGACAAAGAACTTGTTTGTAACATGATATCCAATGTGATTAAATGTATACTTGTAGTTCTAATTATACAATGATTTCATGGATGTTATCTTATAAATAGTGGAGAATTCAGGAGAAAACACATCAACGAAGAAACACATCAAGGAGTCCCTTTCTCACTACTTCTGCTATAATGTAGAGTAGGATAGTTAGCTTGGGAGTTTGAGTCGGGTTGAGAGCTTCTCCTCGGGATTCTGGATTTGTCTTCGAAGCCTTGGTATAAGTTCTCTTTTATCTTTTCTTCTATAAGACTTATGCCTCAAATATAAAGATGTTTGTTCTTTTATTTATCCAAGTCTGATAGTGCCTTCTCAAGCTTTGTAGTTGTTTCCTAGTTGCACCTTTTTAGAGTGTTTCCATGATTTACATGTTCACGGGTTTCCCGGCTAGGACATAATTGAGTCGCCGTCCTGAGTAAAGGTTTTAGACTTAGTTATTTCCCGACTGTTCTTCCACAAAGATCTACGAAAGAATATCTAGTGTGAATGTAGGTGTGGTGCCTATGTAAGTGCCAGTTGGTTATGCATTCGTCCCCACGAAAGACTTAAGATCAATAAAGTCTTAAGATCGGCCGCCAATAAAGTCTAATATCAGCCGCCAATCGGTCGGAAAATGCAAGGTAAAGACTTAAGATCAATAAATATTTGTTTAAACTAATAAGATTCCACGAGTTTTGGTGAGATATGTGTTTGCAGGTATAAAGGGGCCAAAATATGCAAAAACATGAAGAAACACCCCGTCGGCCGATCACCACTGTGAAACAGCCATTTTCACTGGCCGACAGGGTCGTTTACGGCTGAAATCAGGACCCAGCCGATAGGGTCGTTTATGGCTGAAATCAGCACCCGGCCGATTCTGCAAAACACTCCACCATGATGTCGTTTTGTCCTCTCGGACCAAGACACATGAAATGTGCCAAAGGAAAGGAGGCCATCAAGTGGCCTAACCGGGAGAGGCCAAAGGACAACCCTGCACGGGTCAGCACCCGGCCAAGACCGCCGCCCGGCCACCCTTGCCGCCTGGCCTGGGATCAGCCACCCGGGGTTGCCAGCCCATGGGGCCCATGAGACCTACCGGCCCCAAAATAAAGAGTCGGTGGAAACCGACCCAACAACCACCCTCGGAACACAATCCAAGCCAACGGGAGAAGGTCGATCGGGAAACCGACATGATCCAAGGGCCGCCCGGCCTTGCCAAGCCGCCCGACACACGTGGCCGCCCGACGGATCGACTTTGGCCTACCGACTCTACTCCACCTACAAGTACCCCCCCTGCCCATTGCCACCTATAAATAGAGGGGAAATTTGGCTGAGAATCAATGAACAAAGAGGCAACACATCAAGGAGACCATTTTCCCACTACTTTTGCCACAATGTAGAATAGGATAGTTAGCTTGGGAGTTAGAGTTGTTTTGAAAGCTTCTCCTCGGGATTCCGGATTCGTTTTGGAAGCCTTGGTATAAGTTCTCTTGTATCATTTGTTCTATAAGACTTATGCCTCAAATATAAAGATGTTTGTTCTTTCATTTATCCAAGTCCGATAGTGCTTTGTAGTTGTTTCCTAGTTGCATCTTTTGAGAGTGTTTCCATGATTTACATGTTCACGGGTTTACCGGCTAGGACTTAATTGAGTCGCTGTCCTGAGTAAGGGTTTTAGGCTTAGTTAATTTCCCGGCTGTTCTTCTGCAAAGATCTATGGAAGAATATCTAGTGTGAGTGTAGGCATGGTGCCTATATAAATGCTAGCTTGTTATGCATTCGTCCCCACGGGCTGTGTGGTAGGCGACAGGTGGTGACAGTCCTGTTCGTCCCTTCAGTAATCCACCACGTTCAGGATGTCTCAAGCAGGGTTGTCTAGCGATAGCGTACCCACTAGTACAAAGGTTAGTTACCGACCCATATTAGTGGATCATTTTTGTGCCCTAAAGTGAACATAACATGAGCCATAGAATCGCTAGTAAATAGTGGCAGCTCCAGAAGCAATGCTTGATGCTTGTCTTGGAAATTTTAGAACATCATTACTTAGGAAATCCAACTTGACTCGTTGTCCTCCCAACTAGCTGTACTTTTCTCTATTAAATACCAGTTTTGTGGTCTACTCTTGATGCGTCCACCATATTACCCACTCATTATCTTCATCCCCGCCGTTGTTTGGTTGGTGATTTCCTTATAGACATAAGATTGTTAATTCTCGATACTCTTATGCCTTGATTCCCTGAGGAGAAATACGATACCCTGGAATACTCCCGGGTGAAATGCTACAATGGTGTTCTATGCGCTTGCGGATTTAATTGATTTTATCTTTAGAGCATAGCAAACACCAACGTCTCGAGAGGGTTGTCTGCCACTGAAATCAACATCGCTTCAGCCGCGCTGACTAGTCGACCCCGAAGATCGGGATCGACGTCCAAATAAATGAGAATAATCCCCTACGCAAATCACTCCAGCATCTAAAGCAACGACACAACCCCTCGATGATCAGTCACAACTTATAGCCTCATCAGCAGCCTCGACAACATCCAAAGCCTCACAATCACTTAAACTCGCTTTAGAACTGGTACTCCCCGCAATAGTTTTATCCCCGCCAAGCACCGCTGGATTAGAAGTTTTGTCTAAGTCGTCAAAAATACGCATCATAGAGGATCCACAAGAAGGCGTATCTTCATCACTCTGCGCAGGCGACTCATCTCGCACCTACGCAGGTCCAAAAGCAAGTGTTAAAAGTATTCTTTACAAAAATTTAGCCTCTATCCACTCAAAATATGCACCCAATCGGCAAATATCAACTCATGGCAAATGCTAAACCTTTGTCAGTCACGTTCCCACCCTTCGGCGCTTTTGACGTCGAGGCCTTCTTGTTTTGGATATCCTCACCCCCCCCCCTCGAAGCATCGCCGATGGTTCGGGCAGCATCACGTGCATTGCGAGCCTTCACAAACAAAACAAGTAATCAGTCTTCAAACATCAAAATAAATCAAAACCAAGCACTCTAAGTAAAAATGGCACCTGAGCAAGCCTCTCGATGGAAGCAAAACGAGCAGCTTCATGTCCGTGATCACGCCAAAATTTTATAGCAACTGCTTGGTAGCGGCAACAACATCCAGGGATAAGTTCTCCCGGGCGTCAGGCCCTATCGGAAAATCTCGACTCCCCACAGCTCGAAAGTGATCACAGCCGCTGCGCTCCAGTAAGCCAAAGGCGCCTTCAGCAGTATGCAGGGAGCCGAAGTTGTTGCGCTTGTCCATAACCCCAGGGACAGTGCTCAGTTCAGTTTTCAGCCATTTGAAGAACACCTCTTCAGTCACGGTAGATCCACCAGTCAGTGACATGAGTTCGGCTCCCACATAGCCCAAAGCTTCGAGATACTGATGATGAGCAACCATGGCCTGAGCGACGAACCCATAAATCCATGTTGACTCAGTGTGTTTAAGGTTCTTAATCTCTTCGTCGAGGGTCACTACTTTGGCCTCAATACCCTTGAAGTGAGCCAGCGATTTTTTCAACTCAATTATTTTAGCTTGTGAAGTCCGTAGATCCTCTTTCGCCTGGCCAGCTTCAACGGAGGCTTTATCTTTTTTGGCTTGAAGGGAAGAAACCTGTTCCTTCAGCGAGGCATTCTCTACAGCAAAAAGGCGTCTCACCTTTTCTAGTTCAGCGTCAATTTTGGCAACAGTGATGCGAGCAAATGTATGAGCCTACAAACCAATGAAAGGTCATGAGCCAAATGAGTAAATTGTCAAAATCAAAATCAAGAAGATAAAAATTCATGTACGTGTCTTAGTATGTGCGCAAGATTGACATGCAAGTCTCTGGCTTCAAATTGCTCCGCCCTCGAGGCTATCAAAGAGTCAGGCGTAGAGCACAGCTCAGACCATGCCTTCGGATTGATGAAGCTCTCAACCTCCGCAGGGAACACAAATCCTTTGCCAACATTTGGGCAGGCGGCATCAGCCGAAACCAAGTCCTGCCTTGAGCCCTCAGTTTCAGGTCACGTGGCAAATTTCCCTTTCAAGTTCGCCAGGGTCTTAGCCACCTCCATGTCAGCACCAGCGGGAATAGCAGCATCACCGAAGGTAGAACAACCTCTGGACTCGGAACTAAACGTTATGGAGTAGCATTGGCAGTAGCAGCCGGTGTTAGAAATTTGACATCATCGTCATCATCATCGCTCCCGAAAGCGACTGCCATAGCCCCAGCGGTCATTACATTGCCAACTGCACGGAAGCCCGGGCCGAGGAACTCGAGGAGCCTTGGCGTGGCTCAATGATAAGAGCACGCCTCATAGGGCCTCCAGCCAGTTCCTCGCCCCTCTTCCGCTTGCCAGACTGACCACCAGCACTAGTGACTCCTTTCCCTTTATTATTTGGCTTCGCCATGACAGCCTTGGAGCCTGGGTTTCCAGGAGCCCGGTTTCTCTTCTATCGAGGGGCAGGTGCAACACGGGCCGGGTAATCTATCCCAGCTAAAGTCAACACCCGGTTGAGCCGGCCACTATGCGTGATCCTCTCACAGGTGATGAGAAATTACTCCAATGGATACATGCAACACTCCTCCAATTCTGGACTTGCAAGGTCCAATGACTAGATCTCATGCACAACGACTAAATTTGGAGGTGAGCTCGTTCCTATGTTCTTCATTATATGTCACTTTTGAGAATGGTTTGCTACCTAATGATTATATTGTAATTAGGAAACATGAAGATGACAAGGAGATGATAGGAGAAGGACTTGGAGATGTGGAGCACCAGCAAAGACGTGGAAGCCAAGGTGGAGGCCCAACCAAAACCGACTTCGAGTATGTTTCGGGGCTCAGGACTAGTCTCCACCAAAACAGACACCTAGGATGCATACGGACTCGGATTTTGATGTTCTACATATGCATGGAAAGATAAGAAGAAGACCTTTCAATGCCGCTAGTTACATGTCAAAATTGATCCGGAGTCATCGGGAATCATCGAAACAAGAGAGGGTCCAGAATCTGTTTTGATGCTGTGTCGCCTGTTTTTGGCCTTTGGGCTTTGTATTCAGTTGAGCCCAATTAGGGGCATGTCCAGAGGGTCTTGCATGACCCTAGGGTCCTCATATACAGCCACCGCCTCTTCATTAGGTCTTGGGTTTTTGCTTAGATCAATTCTATTCATAAACAATGTCGTCGTTCATCGGTTTGTGAGACCCCAACTTCGTGAGCTTATTCATTCATCTGCAATTGTGTTGCATTCTTCTTTGTTTTTGCTTGTGTTCTTGATTTGCAGGAAGGATTAGCCTTCTCGGCGAGGTCAATTATCCTTGGATGGTTGATAACCAGAGGAGACATTGCGCAGTGATTGCGGGGTTCTGAACGTGTTGTTTAGAAACCGGATCGATTTGTGTTTTGCCTCCACCCAAATCAAGATTTACCAGAACCTTTCAGAAGATCGGGAACCCTTGTCCACATCAAGTGGTAATCAGAGCATCAGGTGCACCGTTAGGTTCACACTACCCTTAGTTAATTTCGTTTTGTGTTCATCCTACCGTCCACAGAAAAGCCCAAAAAAATCCCTCCCCCTAACCACATGTTTAGCCTTTGCATATTTCAATTTTAGAGTCCATAGTGTTGAGTTTGTGCCCTAGTTCTTGTTTATTCGCTGGTTTAGTTTGTGTTTTTATCGTCACTAGTGTTTCCCTTGCAACCCTAGCCGCCATCCCCTTCACCACCCTCTGTTTTGTCGGCTTTGTGTGCTAGGGTTGATTGATCGACACATCCACCCTAATCCCACCCTAAACCAACCCACAACACCTTGGACCAATCCCCATGAATTCCACATTCCGCTGCATCCACGCCGCCAAAAAAATCCCTGATTCCAAACCCAACCCCAAAACCGACTCGGGTTTCTTGAAAACTGATTCCGACACCCCTCCAGTACGACCATAACTTTTCGCTCGGTTGTCCGTTTTGGCTGAAATGTTTACAGCAGATTCTTGACAAAAAGTTGAGGTGAACCACACTTCAGTAAATCCCTGTGTGCCCTCATCAATAAATTCAAAAAAAATCGGGAAGATAAATAAAAAATTCATTCAAGTTAAAACCCGACATTTTCTTAAACTTCAAGAATTTCTGTAGGCAACATTGTAGCTCTGTTTGAGCTGATATTTTATGTGGATTCTCTCCCTTTGTTAGTGAGTTGGAGAAAAATATCAAAAAAATAAAATAAAATAAAATAAAGAAACTTGGGATTTCTACTAGTGCTCCATCTAGCCCCGTGGAATTTCTGGATTTGGCAGTTTTACACATAGGTCCCTGTTATTGAGTGTGTGCCTTTGTCTACTTGTTTTTGCATTGCACTACTGTTTTGGGACATAGTTAGACCAGCAACTAGAGACAAATTACTTGGGCACTTATTAAGCTTTACTCTCTGTTTTTTATTTGTCTGCCACTCACATATATATTTGGCCTTCCTAGCTCTACAAATTTCTTCTGGACAACACAGGTTATTTTGTGACCCTTGCAATCGTGGAACACACCTTCCTGGTTTCCTTTGCCTTGCTTTTCAGATTTTTGTAAGAGCTTTGTAAGGAGGTTCCTTTTGCTGTGTTGAGAGGCACCACTTCTTAGTAGTTTTGTAACGATAACCTTCACTGTTTGTTTCCTGTTTTGGCGTTTGTGATGGCAGGAAGCAAGGGAGATGCTGCTTCGCCCTCAAAATTTGATGAGTGTGTGAGACAAGAGCAGCTACAGAAGGCTTTGCAGGCTGCTCAAGGTGATTTGGCAGAGACGATCACTAGGGCCATCACTGAAGCGGTCAACAAGCTTCACATTGGAGAAAGCATTGAGCGGTTGGATAAGAGGGTCTCAAAGTTAACCGATCAGGTTGTCGAGTTGGAGGCCGCTCACAAAACCAACAACACCCTCACCAACAACATTGAAGAAGACGACCATGAAGAAGACACGGTGTATGCTGCTGACGGCACCGTGGATAGGGCTGCTACAAGGAAGACGAGATTACAGCGTCGTTTGAACCGTACCACTCAAGGTATGGGTGGTTTTCACAACCATAATCGTCGCCCACAAGGTAACAATCATGGCCGTGCTCCAGATGATCCCTATGCTAAAATTAAGTTTTCAATTGGGATATGACTATGATACTTATCTTGATTAGGAGATGACTGTAGAGCAAAAATTTAATGCCCATCTTGTTCCTAAACAACATAGAGTTAGACAAGCCACTAGTGAGTTTAAGGACTTCGCTATTGTTTAGTGGAGTGGTCTAGCTGCTGAAACTGATTTGCCTACTACTTGAGAAGAACTTAAGGTAGTAATGTGTGATCGTTTTGTACCTCCTTCTTTTTATAGAGAGATTCGTAATAAACTGCAGTGCTTAGGTCAAGGAGATAAAACTGTTTAGGAGTACTTTAGTGAGCATCAGAAGGGTTTGATTCGCTGTGCTGTAGTTGAAAAAGTAGAGGATCAAATTTGCCGCTTTTATTCTAGTTTGAGAAAAGAAATTCAGGACATCCTTGATTATAAATAATTTTATACCCTCAACCAGTGTTTCTAGAATGCTATGCTTGCAGAGAAAGTTATCATTTCAGCCACCTACTGGTGCTTCTACTGCTACACCAAGACCTTCTGTTGTCTCAGGTAAAAATTCTATGCAGGTACCAGCTAGTAGTGCCTCCTTTGTCGCTTCGACGGGACGCACTACAGGGATTCAGTGCCACTGCTTCCATGGACTTGGACATGTATAGAAAGATTGCCCAAGTAGGGGGGCATACGTCATGACAGATGATGGCGGCTACATGAGCACCTCCGATGTCGAGGATGAGAAGGGTGATGTCGCTGCCACCAGCGGTGACCTCGTCCTTAGAGGCGAAGACACCACGGGCCACATGAATATTATTGTGCAGCGTGTGCTTAGCATACAAATTCAGTAGCCCGAGACGATGCAGCGACATAACTTGTTCTAGATTTTTTTTGTCATCAAGAACCACCAAGCATGTGTCATCATTGATGGAGGAAGCTGCAACAATTTGGTGAGTTCTGATGTGGTCAATAAGCTTGCTTTGACCACATGCCCACATCCACATCCATACTACATTCAGTGGTTAAATGACTCTAGAAAAGCTAAGGTAACACAAACTTGCAGAGTTCCTTTTTCCATTGGTTCTTATGTGAATTCTGTTAATTGTGATGTTGTACCCATGCAAGCATGTTCACTTTTATTGAGTAGACCTTGGGAATTTGATAATGATGCTGTACACCATGGTAAAAGTAATAAGTACACTTTTATGCATAAAGAAACTAAAATTACTTTGTTACCATTGACCCCTGCTGAAATTGTACAAGCTGTTTTAGAAAGAGCTGCTAGTTTGAAAAATAAAGGTCCTGAAATTCAGCTACCTGTTAATTCTGATTTTACACCTAGTAATGTTAATGATTCTTCAAGTTCTAAGGGTGCTGGAATTAAATTACAAGGTTATTCATGTCTTGTAATAAAATCTGAGTTTGCTGAAATTTCTGCCGATGATGATATTTGCTATGCTTTGATATCCAAACAAGCTTTGTTTTCTCTTGATAATATTGCTTCTAGTGTTTTGCCTCCTGCTGTCACTATCATTTTGCAGGAGTATGAGGATATTTTCCCAGCAGAGATACCCCCGGGATTGCCATCTTTGAGAGGGATTGAGCATCAAATTGATTTGATTTTGGGTGCTACTTTGCCAAACCATGCTGCTTATAGGACCAACTCTGAGGAGACTAAAGAGATACAACGACAAGTCCAAGACCTTTTGGATCATGGGTATCTTCATCGATCACTAAGTCCTTTTGGTGTTCCTGTACTTTTGGTTCCTAAGAAAGATGGTACTTGGCGTATGTGTGTAGATTGTAGAGCCATTAATAACATTACTATTAGGTATCATCATCCTATTCCTAGGTTAGACGACATGCTTGATGAGTTATATGGTGCTATAATTTTCACTAAAATTGATTTGCGTAGTGGCCTCCATCAAATTAGAATGAAACTTGGAGATGAATGGAAAACAACTTTCAAAACCAAATTCGGGTTGTATGAGTGGTTAGTCATGCCTTTTGGGTTAACTAATACACCTAATACTTTCATGTGTTTGATGAATGAGGTTTTAAGAGCTTTTATTGGCAAATTTGTGGTAGTTTACTTTGATGATATCTTGATTTATAGCAAATCCTTGGATGCACATATGAATCATTTGCATGCTGTTTTTGATGCTTTGCGAGCTGCACGTTTATTTGGTAACCTTGAGAAGTGCACCTTTTGCACGGATCTTTTCTTGACTATGTTGTGACTCCACAGGGAATTGAGGTGGATGAGGCGAAGATTGAAGCCATAAAGAGCTGGCCTATACCAAAAACTGTCACACAGGTGAGGAGTTTTCTTGGTCTTGCAGGTTTCTATCGCCGTTTTGTTAAAGATTTCAGCACCATCGCTGCACCATTGCATGAGTTGACAAAGAAGGGCATTAAGTTCCATTGGGTTAAGGTACACCATGAGTCCTTTGATGCTTTGAAGGACAAACTCACACATGCACCATTGCTGCAATTACCCAATTTTGAAAAGACATTTGAGCTTGAATGTGATGCTAGTCGTATAGGCATTGGAGGTGTTTTAATGCAAGATGGTAAACCTGTTGCATACTTTAGCGAGAAAATTACTGGGCCTGTTTTGAATTACTCCACTTATGATAAGGAATTATATACTCTTGTAAGTTCCTTAGAGACATGGCGTCATTATCTGTTGCCCAAAGAATTTGTTATTCATTCTGATCATGAACCGCTTAAGTATATTTGCTCACAATGCAATTTGAACCGTAGACATGCTAAATGGGTTGAGTTTATTGAGTCTTTTCCTTATATTATTAAACATAAGAAAGAGAAGGATAATGTGATTGCTGATGCTTTATCTAGGCGCTATACTTTATTGTCTCAACTTGATTGCAGAATTTTTGGACTTGAGGCAATTAAAGAACAATGTGCTGCTGATGTTGATTTTAAGGATATATTGCTGCACTGTAAAGAAGGTCGTGCTTCGAACAAATTTGTGTTGAATGATGGATTCTTGTTTAGAGCTAACCGCCTATGCATTCTAGTTGGTTCTGTTCGCCTTTTGTTATTGTAGGAGGCGCATGGAGGTGGATTGATGGGTCATTTTGGTGCTAAGAAGACGGAGGACATTTTGGCCACACACTTCTTTTGGCCAAGGATGAGGAAAGATGTTGAGCGTTTTGTTTCTCACTGCACTACATGTCAAAAAGCTAAGTCTCGCTTGAATCCACATGGTTTATACATGTCACTTACTGTTCCTTCTATTCCTTGGGCGGATATTTCTATGGACTTCGTTATAGGACTGCATAGGACTAAGAGGGGGAGTGATAGCATTTTTGTGGTTGTGGATAGATTTTCTAAGATGGCACACTTTATACCATGTCATAAGACCGATGATGCTAGTCATATTGCTGACCTTTTCTTCAAAGAAATTATACGTTTGCATGGTATGCCTTCTACTATTGTTTCAGATCGTGATGCAAAATTCTTGAGTCACTTTTGGCGCACGCTTTGGAATAAGTTGGGTACAAAGTTGTTGTTTTCTACAACTTGTCACCCACAAACTGATGGACAAACTGAGGTGGTGAGCCGTACTTTAGGCACTATGTTGAGAGCTATTCTGAAGAAAAATTTGAAGCAATGGGAAGAATGCTTGCCTCATGTTGAATTTGCTTATAATCGGGCAACACATTCTACTACCAAGGTAAGTCCCTTCAAGGTAGTGTATGGTTTTGATCCCCGTACTCCACTTGATATACTTCCTCTACCTATTAATGAGAGAGTTCATGTTGATGCTAAGGACCATGCTGAATTTATTTTGCAAATTCATGAGACCACTAGACTTAGCATTGAAAAGATGAATGAAAAGTATAAAAGTGCTGGTAGTAAAGATAGAAAGGAAGTAAAACTTGATATAGAAGATTTAGTGTGGTTACACTTGAGGAAGGATAGATTGAGAAGATTAATGATAATGCATACAAACTTGAGTTGCCTCCCGAGTTCGGGGTTAGTACTACTTTTAACATTTCAGATTTGAAACCATACTTGGGAGAAGAGGGTGAGCTTGAGTCGAGTACGACTCCATTTCAAGAGGGGGAGGATGATGAGAACATTACTCCTATAGATACATGCAACACTCCTCCAATCCTGGACTTGCAAGGTCCAATGACTAGAGCTCGTGCACGACGACTAAATTTAGAGGTGAGCTCGTTTCTATGTTCTTTATTATATGTCACTTTTGAGAATGGTTTGCTACCTAATGATTATATTGTAATTAGGAAACATGGAGATGACCAGGAGATGATGGGAGAAGGACTTGGAGACATGGAGGACCAGAAAAGACGTGGAAGCCAAGGTGGGGGCCCAACCAAAACTGACTTCGAGTCTGTTTTGGGGCCCAGGACTAGTCTCCACTAAAACGAACGCCCAGGACGCATACGGACTCAGGTTTTGACTTTCTACATATGCACGGAAAGATAAGAAGAAGACCTTTCCAATGCCACTGGTTGCATGTCAAAATTCATCTGGAGTCATCGGGAATCATCAAAACAAGATAGGATCAACAATCTGTTCGGTGCTGTGTTGCCTGTTTTTGGCCTTTGGGCTTTGTATCCAGTTAAGCCCAATTAGGGGCCCATCCAGAGGGTCTTGCATGACCCTAGGGTCTTCATATACAGCTGCCGCCTCTTTATTAGGGTTTGGGTTTTAGCTTAGATCAATTTTGTTCATAAACAGTGTCGTCATTCATCGGTTTGTGAGACCTCAACTTCATGAGCTTATTCATTCATCTGCCATTGTGTTGCATTCTTCTTTGTTCTTGCTTGTGTTCTTGATTTGTAGGCAGGGATTAGCCTTCTTGGCGAGGTCAATTGTCCTTGGACGGTTGATAACCAGAGGAGACATTGTGCTGCGATTGCGGGGTTCTGAACGTGTTGTTTAGAAGCCGGATCGATTTGTGTTCCGCCTCCGCTCAAATCAAGATTTATCAGAATCTTTCAGAAGATCGGGAACCCTTGTCCACATCAACAGGTGTATTTGTGCTCCTCACAGGTATAAGGACCCACAATGGCTTCGTTAGCCCGAACCACAAAGGCCAAAAACTCCTCATCGCCAAGATCATGTTTATCCACCGAAATCTCCGGGAATGGAATTGTGACATCGGCTAGGGTGGGAATTTTCTTCTAAATAAAGCCAGGAATAGTGCACCCTTCACCAAGGGGCCACTTGTTCGCGGCCCCGAACTCTTCTACAAGGTCGTGACCACTTGAATGGAAGGTCACGACACGAAAAGTAGCATCGTCCTTTGAACCTCGTGGCACTCTACCATCCATGGAACGAGGCCTGGAAGGTGTAAGACTCAAAGCTAGAGGAAGAACTTTTGTCTCCTTCCTGTCCACTATGACTTTCTCTAACGGCACTTTGACATACAACCAACTTTCGTGCCATTTATCGCCCCAACGATTGCGACTGCACTTTACAAATTGATCAGTCCGCCTGAACCGCGATCCAAGGTAAGACACCCAAACTCAACTTCATGCATCACACCATCAATCTTGATAAACTTTGGCTGATAGTGGGTGTAGTAGTATTTGCATAAAACCTCGATTTTAGGCTTCCCTTGGTAACTAAGCATACCCCAAGCAAATTTGCTCAACTTTGCCATTCCGCTTGGGCTGATTTGATGAAGCTCCAAGTCAAATTTGTCTAGCACTTTCTTCACAAAAGAAGAGCAAGGAAAACATAAGCCGACAGTAAATTTTCTTCGAAGACTACAGCTTCGTCCCGATTGGGGCATGGAACATCTTCCTCACCAGCCAATCAAGCACCCCCGGCAGGAAAACAGCCCAGCTAAACAAGTTTGGTCAGTTTGGGGGCATCGAGGCAGGATTTACTGAACACAAAGGTCCGAGGTTTTGTCTCATCGTCTTCCTTATTTTTCCCCTTCCCACCTCTCTGCGGACCAAAATCCACCACTGGGATTAAGTCCTCAACCTCAGCCTCTATATCTTCAAGATTCTCTTCTGAAGGGTTCGAACTCCGGAATTGGCGAATCGTCCTCTGCTCTTGGGCTTCCATCGTAGCTTTCATGGTGTTTCGAGGAGCAAACTTTTTGTCATCCTCTTACTCCTCATCATCATCCTCTTCTGCCTCCTCCTCTTCGTCCTCATCCTTTGCATCCTCGTCAGTAGCTCGAGGTTGATTCTGACCTTCAACCTCATGATCAGTATCCAGTATGTTCTTCAAGCTCTAATCAAAAGCTTTGTCAGCGTCATTCCGAGCAAGCGCATCCTCCATGTTTGAGGGGGGCTGATTCCCCTCCTTAGAATCATTACCAGCACGGGCTGTTTGTGCTACTCGAGCCATACTTCGAGATCCTGAAACCAAAAGAGGTAACAGTATTAGCCAAGTCGCTAAAGCATACCTCGAGCAGCACAAGAACAAAACTCCAGCGATCTCCGAATGCACCATAAAATGAAACCTATTCAAGCAACTCGAAGCGCAATCCTAACCAACACCAACTCTAGCTAAAACAACTGCAGAGCGCCAAAACCTAGAAAGAGCAAGCACAACGAAGGAAAGAAACCTCGACAGCAAGAAAGCTTCATAAATTTTACCCCCACCCCCTCTTATATAGCTGAGTGAAAACGGATTAGCATTTGCTACAGAGGCTCGTGAATCAAGACCACAGTAATTAAAGGACAAGAGTATAATACGAACGGTCAGGATGATCAAATAGCTACATGAACTACCGGAGGAAGATTCACTTTCAAGGACAGTCACCGTTCAAACCAGAGTCATAATTGCAGGCATCGTCAAAGCGTAGCTACAGTTAAGCAGTAAAAATAATCTTCTACCATGGCCGCCCTCCTTTTATAGGCACAGTCCCCGAAAATAGTGTCCAAACCCTAGACCCGTTGTTAAGCACACTCCGAGCAGCCCAACTTTGATGCTCGAAGGGTGGCGTTTTGGGCAGGATCCCGTTGAAGCGAGGGTTTTGGCCCCATCAAAGTTGGACCCACCCCTTGAGGGGCTACTATTAGTGGATCACTCTATAGGCCATCCTTCAAGGCCCACCAAAATTTGGTCGCGTACAGACTCGAGGCCAAAGGGCCAAAGTCCTTTCTTACTAACATTGACTTCGGAGTGCAGGTACCCAACGGAGGCCTAGGAGGGGTGCTCCTGTCGACTCAAGCGAATAGATGGCAGCGATGCCCGAGGGATATAGGCCTCTTCGAGGGTCATCAGCATGCCCTTGAAGGGTCAAACGTCGTGCAAGGGAAGCTTCGTTACGTCCCCGAAGGCTGAGGGCAGTGAGTGAAGCGGCCCTCGGCGTGGTCCACCATCGAGGACACGTGGCACAACAGCCTATGGTAGTGTGATAAGCAAGGTAGGGCATGAAACATGTATCAAAGACCAGTTTACCCTTTATGACCAAAATGTAGGGTATATTTGTAGAATGTAGTAGGTAATCAGGGGTACTAGTGTCATCTACACGTGATCTAAGTACGAGCCTATAAATAGAGGACCCCTACCTGCTTGTAAAAGGGACGAATGTTCACAGAATACGAAAAGTAGGCATTTTGTCTACTCTACATCTTTTGCGATATCCTGCTTTACCTTCTTTTCTGTTCGTGGCATCAAAGCTCATGACACCAACAACGCCCTCGACAAAGCATCGGACTATCACGAAGAGATGCAATCCTGGCCCATTTACGTCGGCAAAGACGGTCCGTGCCGAGGTGGCGGCGCAAATCCACGAGGCGAGTGAGAGGCCGTCAAGTGCCCCAAATGCCCTTGCCTCATCTGGTGCGGCGATCGATCCCGGGACGATCTCCGCGACGGACAGGGGGCATGGCTCCGGGGTTCCCGCTGTTGCACCCGCTCTGGGTGTTCCAGTGACCGTGGCCAGCGCGTCAGCCCGACGGCCGGTCATTGACCTGGCAAGGGGCTGGCTGCCATCCGACACATCGAAAGTGCTGCACCTGCTCTGGGTGTTCTGCCGAGGCCCTCGCTCATGTCGTTGGAGAGGAAGAGGTTCATTAACAACTGCAATGGTGTCAGCCTTGACTTCTCTAAGTACTCTAGTGTAGGCATCCCGAGGTTTCAAGAGGAAGGCGAGGCTTGCTGATGTCTGCGATGCTCACCTCGAGCTGGAGGCAATGAAGAGCCGTGTGGAGTTGCTCGAGGCACAGCTGAAGGATGCGGAGGACCGTGGATCCGAGCTTTAGATGGAGTTGTACAAACTGCAGAGCATAGATGAGGGGCACAGTGGTCGCCTCGGGCAGCTGGAGATGGCGCTGGTGGCCGCGCAGAAGGAGCGGGATAGTGCTCTCGAGAAGGCGGCCGCCATCGCTGAGGCTGTGCAGAGGCTCTAGGAGTCCCTGCTCTCAGAGAAGCTACAGCGCGACCAAGCCGTTGCGGGGGCCAAGGCTTCGACCAATGTCACGGCTAAGTACCTGGCGCAACTGCAGGAGGCCCGCAAGGCTAGGGGATGTATGGTATTTTTGTCGCATTCTTTGCTGATTTTCACATCATTTCTTATTGTGCCTGCTGGTTGGTGCAGCGCTGGAGGAGAGTCTGGCCAAAGCGGAGGAGTCTCGTCGCCAGGAAGTCACAGAGAAGGGCAAGCTGCTGTTGACGCAAAAAACATACTGTCGAACCTCCGCGTACAAACACAAGGCCTGGGAGATCTGCTTACCTCCAGTGCAGGTCCGATGGCGCGCTGTAGATGGTGCGCAGCGTGCCAGTTAGTTTGACCATTCAACTGACAAGATGTGCACCTACAAGTCGACCAACGATGGCTTTCAGGCACAGAGTCGATAGAGGCACAGAGTCGATGCATGCACAAAGTCGATAACGCATAGAGTCGATGCATGCTAAGTACATAATTGAGCATCGGCTTTATCTTAATAATATAAAGCCTAAATCTACAAGCCAATGCACACTAGACTGATTGTAATAATTAATATTATATCGGCTAGTTAATAGAATCACAATACCTAGCCGATACAATACTGATAAATAAATAAACTATATAATGATTCATTGGCTAAAAAAATAAGACTGGTGCAATACCTATAGCCGATGGACCAATAGTCGATGAACCAGAGCTGATAGAAAAGAACTAAACATGTGAATATTTATCGGCTGCTGCTAGTAACCAGATATGTCGTCGGCTAAACACTCCGACGATACACTGAATAGACCCTCGCGACGAGATCGTTCTTGCATGGTTGTCCAACTAGAAGATCGAAATTAACCGAGATAGTTCTAGATATCCTAGAAGATCGGTCTGAGCTGAGACAGTTCTTGGAACGAATGAATGCCCAGACAGTACTAGATCTAATTACTAAGATCTACTCAAAGGTGACTCGAATATATAAATCTAACTAGAATTGCATCACTAGAATAAACTATGATAGATTGGTTTTCCTAAGATAGTATGCAGCTAATCCTAGTAAAACAACCTAGAAAGATCTAGTATACCGGATAACTCACAACCACGGCCAACTAACCAGAAGATCGGTCTGCGCCAAGACAGTCCTGGGCAGGTCACCGTGATCACCGGGGTGGCGAGTCCTCCGCCATGTCACTGAGGTCAAACTAGTGGATGCAGCCTGCTTCATGACGACGAACCCGCCGGGGTGACGAGTCCTACATCTATCATGGAGAGCCCGTTCTAGACGAAGAACCCATCGAGGTATACCTGTTTCCAGGGTTAGCGTTGCGTTGAAGTTGTATTGATCGAGAGATAAATTACAAATGACCACACACCCTTTATATTTATAGGACAGCTTGTCTTGCCGTACAAGGAAAAAACTACGCTAAAACATTAGTGTTTGCACGGCACAGCAACTAAGTATAATATTCCTAATATTTCACGTGTGCATCTAAACACACACGAAAACATGCCATCCTAATTTCCTGGCAATACTTTATTTCCACAAGGCAAATCACCATCCACCGAGTATTCATGACGTCTTCTGTACTCCAATCATCTTTATTTATTTTGCAGACACCCTTTCATTAATCTTATATCGTGGCTTGATCTCCTGCTTGTTTTTTCCTGGAAACTTTCCTACTTGTCCATCCGCACACGGATTCTTCAGTCATGAGCCATACTAGACTCTTTACGCATTGCACAATACCAGCCAAGCCATATATGACAAACATACCAAAACAGAATCTAGGACATGGTAATTCCAGGAAAATAAAGTAACTCCAATGCTGGCCTATGCAATTCACCACTTGAAACTTCATTATAACGCAACCTGAGGCCAAACTAAGCAACTGCATGGAGAACTTGATATAACCTGTCCAGCTCCATCCTGTATATAAACTCAAACTTGCATCATGCAAAAATCCGGTGTCAACATATGCCCCCCAGTTTTGAAATATAATATATTATGTTTTGAAATTCTTCTCCTTGCACATCTATAAACTTTCATTTGAATTCTGCAAGAATCTTTTCACTGCTGACACCTTTGATATCACTTGAATTCATCGATCTGGAAGTTCTGACTACCCAAACTGTACTGCTCTATGCTTAGTCGAAAAGAAAGGTCCAGTGCTCACCACTATGCGTGACCATTGCACATCTCCTGAGTCGACATCCTCTTGTTGCTCCTCTGATGTAGCTTACCGCATCACACATGTACTATCTACTCCTCCTGTACTGAAATTAGCCCCCTGCGTTCATTACCCTTACCACCTTTTCAAAGCTTTTTGGCAGTCGATGGTCTGAATAGCAGCCGCACATTGTATGTTGATCTTCAATGATTGCTCACTATGGAGTCAGCCGGTGGAGACAAAGAGGAACTAGACTAATTGCACTCCCATGCTCGCTTCTTACAATATTATAGCCTGGAACAATTTGCTGATCTCTTTGCACAAAAAGTCACGTCTGGAATACCACGCTGACTCCAATGCCGATGCTCCCTGAGCCTGCTCGATTAGAAGGAAATAATCAAGGGCATCGGCTTCTTCTTCATCATTGGCCAATAGTTATCTCCAGAATACAAGCCATCAAGCCAATAAGATTGAAACCATCGCCACGACTGGATGGATCAGACTTAACCGAGACAACACCAATGCGTAGGGCGATGGTTCAAGACTCCAGGCTTGACCTGTCAGAAAATGATAATTTGTCTTGACTTTTGAACTTAAATCCATCAGCCGTTGACAAGAAAGCTTATGATGTATCCAACTTTTAACATCCAAGATGTGAAATCGCCTAACTGATCTTAGTAACACAACCGATGCCACCACATCCAATGCTACCATTAAACTTCATCCGCTCCTATCATTACCATCGGCTCAAATATCAATATTCCTGTCCCAATAGAGCTGATGCTAATTCACACCTTCTCTGTCGCAATGACGCAAAAATCTGAAGCTTTGCCCTGAAGTGCATCACCTGTCTTTTTATGTTGTAATCTCACATCGGCTGAATCATCCACCTCCCAACATTCCTTCATGCCACTGTTTTCTATCTTCTAAAATATCCTTGACAGATATAAACAATAAAATATCCGAGACACAGCCGATGGTGGAGTAAAATAACATATTGACAATCTCCAAATGATGTAACCACAACATCAGCTTCTAGAAATCCAACAAAGCTTTTGTAACTATCTACGGCAAGATGACCTCCTGAGTACCCCATCGGCCTGATGCCTAATGCCAGTGTGTAGTCGGATGCACCTTGAACACTCCCAACCATTGATCTTTAACGAATCTCAATAGTGGTGTCCTTGTACTCCATGCTGATCTCTCTGCAATTCATGTTGTACACTACTCCGCATGATATCTATCCCATATATGGTTACCACTTTTCAAATGAATAAAATATTCCGGCCACGATGCTATAATCATATCGGATAATTACAATTGTCTTTTCCTTCCAAGGCATCACGCTACTCCTTTTTTCATGGCCATCGTCTTGCTCCCTGGCCCTGAAAAATAGTTCTGGACATCGACTTCTTCGCTCAGCTATCACTTCACAAAGAAAAATCCAAACCGACGTGGAAAAGGTAGCTGGTGGCAAGAAATATCGACTCAACAATAGGCTCATAACATCAGCCGATGATGAAAAAAAACTTGGCATATGCAGCCAAAAGTTGCTCCCAGGAAATCACCATTGCCATCGGCCTTTGTTTCTGACGCTCAAATTATCTTGAGTCGACATCTTCTTATTGTTTTCTTGTCTTCCTTGCTTCAAACACCAATGCATACTGGTACTCCCTCCATCATATGTACCCCCTTAGCCAATAGTGATTTTTTTATCGTAATAGTCCGATGCTCCAAACGAACTGATGGAGAGAAAGAGATACTAGCCTTGAAAAGTGAAGCCTGCTAATTACCAGCTGATACCAATTCTTCTGATCCAGCCGACAGAGGAGAACAAGTTTGGACGTATCGGCACACCAAAATCTAGCTCCATCGACTCCTCAAGCTGCACCATGTTACCATCGGCTTTTGATATTCTCGATACAACCGATGGGTGAAGTAAATAAAAGCAACACACATACCAACCAATAGCAAAATAATAATAAAACTGATACCGTTCGTCTTCACACATCGACTTGGTCTTGAATCAGCACCCAACATATTATGATGATAATTCCTCTGGCATGCAGACATGGAGAGCAGACTGGGGCTTAGCGCTTCAATCCACTTGTTCATTGTCATCAGAGGTAGTACTGGTACCAACGAATGGCCACCTTGATTGCTACAGTAATTTGATTCATCGACTTATTACCTACTCACCATATCGGCTCTTCAAATAGCTTCTGGATCAATCTTCACTTTGTACTGCTTTGGTTATCTTTACTAACTGAGATCCGATACACATCTCTTGAAGCCGATATCCGTATGTCGATAGGAAACCTTCGCCATGCTGTAGTACGATGTCCAGGGCAAGCCGATAAAGAAAGAGAGATGCTAGGCTGCTTTCTTGGACTCTTTTCGATCGTCATAGTTGTAGCTCGGGTATGTGGTATGGGCGTCAGATAGTGTGGCATCGAGGCGCCTATCATTGACTCGCCTTAGTTAATTTCTGCTGAATCCATACTTCACCTTACAGGCCATGGCGAACAAGTAATCGTAACAGGAAGTTGCGTCGCCTTTGGGTATTTGTTCAGAACATCCGTCGCCAGCAACGGCTAAGCCAATTGTGTGTCACTGTGCACCAAGAACTTAAATTCCTCAACTTGTTTTTGTCCCACTGGATCGACATCTCCAGAAGTATGTTACTAAAGTCGATGAAAACATCCCATAGCCTAGCAGCCGATGACAGATTAAATTCCTCAATCAACTTGTTTGTTCTCACAATAGCATAACCGAAAGAAAATTCCAATGAGCTGATTCTGCACATCTGCCAATCATAAGAAAAATCTATTCTTCTTCTTAATCGATAGCTTAGAAGCGATCAGCTGTTGTACGCTGAAACTTTGCAGATCCAACGATCGGCTCTTCAATGCACCATTGCCATTACTAAGCTGATGGTTGCCCCCCGAGAAACAAACATCACGGCTTCGCAAAATTATGTAGTAAGATTTGGACCTAGTGTTTATTGCTGAGATGATCCCTGTATCACCAGACAACCTTGAATTATATGTCGTACCCAGCCGATCTGCCTAATCACCAACTGTAGTAAAGTCGATTTGCATGGAAACTCTTCAATTATCCAGATCTCGCAGGCAACTTGGAGTCAGGAGATCTTCGCTTTCCTGCATACGGTCACACCTTGTTCTCTATGAGATCCATCGACTTCTATCTAGCCACGGTGCTAATCAATAAGAATCTCATGTAATTTACTTTATCCATCAACGCTTCTTCAAAAATAACCCTATTTTTCTTGGCAGCGAAGCACGTATATTCCTTGGCTGAAACTTTCCTCATGCACAAAAGCACTATTCCCACACGTATAGACCCAATTATCAGATCGACTCCATGTATCGACTCTTCCTACTAGTTGTCGACGAGACACTCCTCAGCCGATACACTAGCATTATTCAATAGACAGCACACTGATAGCCGATGCACGAAACTGACTTTTCTTTTATCTAGTCTCATCTTTGGGAAATATCCTTGAATATTCTAGATTTTCTCCAGTCAGACGGTAATGGAAAGTGCATATTTTCTTGCTGTGTGCCCCACATTGACTCCGTCACACATGCATGCATAAAAGTTTAATGATCAGAGCAAGTCGACGGAGAGATAACAGTCGATGCCAAAGATTTGCCTCCATGTTCCTCACGCTGTGTATTAAATTAACAAAATCTTCCATGGCCCACTTCGTCTCCCGATAGAAAATTTTCGCCACGCTGTACTCCAGGACAAGTTGATGGAGAGAACTAGCTTCCATACACGGCGAGCAAACTGGGATTCAATGCTTCGCACAGTGGCAGCCGATGCACATAATGTCGATGAGAGTCTCCTTTCACATTGATGCAATAATCCATCGGCTCCGCCCCCCCGAGACAACAGTAAAGTCGATGCTCATAGCAAACCGATGGAGTCAACAATAATGAACACATAACAACCGACAGGAAAGAGCAGCCAAGTGTGCAACATAACTTTATCAACTTGAAACTAAGTAACAATGACAAAACTAACCTCTTAACAAGGTATCAGCAACCACAGTTGACTTGAGCAGCATGAAGACTTGAGCAGCATGAAGACGTGGAGAAAACATAACTTCAGTTTTTCATGATAACAAATTAGTGCATATACTATATAATCTGCTGCCGTGGGAAGCTGATGCGGTATATTCCAACCTTCCAATATAAAGATGATATTAACTGTCTTTTCATATTGCAACCATGCATCAGCTCTACCCCACGAGACAAAATAAAGCTGATGTCATATCTTCTTTATCATCTAAAGCTACGGGACATGATATCTTTCCGGGTCTCATGACAGATTGAAAATAAATCTGACTTCTAATCTGATGATAAAAATATGAGTTCTTCTGATCACCACATAATAAAGATGGGTCCCACCAAGCGTGCCATAAGTGTGTTGACGCCAAAAATAGACTGTCGATCCTCCGCGTACAAACACGAGACCTGGGAGATATGCTTAGCTCCAGTGCAGGTCCGATGGCGCGCTATAGATGGTGCGCGGCGTGCCAGTCAATTTGACCATTCAACTAACAAGGTGTGCGCCTGCAAGTCGACCGACGATGGCTTCCGGGCACAGAGTCGATACAGGCACAGAGTTGATGCATGCACAAAGTCGATGAAGGCTCAGAGTCGATGCATGCTAAGTACATGATTGAGCATCAACTTTATCTTAATAATATAAAGCATAAATCTACAAGCCAATGCACACTAGACTGATTGTAACAATTAATATTATATCGTCTAGTTAATAGAATCACAATACCTAGCCGATACAATACTGATAAATAAATAAACTATATAATGATTCATTAGCTAGACAAATAAGACTGTTGCAATACCTAG
Organism: Eleusine indica; assembly: GCA_030378355.1. Taxonomy (NCBI): domain Eukaryota; kingdom Viridiplantae; phylum Streptophyta; class Magnoliopsida; order Poales; family Poaceae; genus Eleusine; species Eleusine indica. The sequence continues at coordinate 59,215,245 of CM059494.1, forward strand.
AGCTGATAGACCAATAGTCGAGGAACCAGAATCGATAGAAAAGAACTACACATGTGAGTATCTATGGACTGCTGTTAGTAACCAGATATGTCATCGGCTAAACACTCCGACGATACATTGAACAGACCCTCGCGACGAGATCGTTCTTGCATGGTTGTCCAACTAGAAGATCGGAATTAACCGAGACTGTTCTAGATATCCCAGAAGATCGGTCTGAGCCGAGATAGTTCTTGGAACGAACGAACGCCCAGGTAGTACTAGATCTAATCGCTAAGATCTACTTAGAGGTGACTCGAACATACAGATCTAACTAGAATTGCATCACTAGAATTAACTATGATAGATTAGTTTTTCCGAGACAGTATGCAGCTAATCCTAGTAAAATAACCTAGAAAGATCTAGTATACCGGATAACTAGCAACCACGGCCAACTAACCAGAAGATCGGTTTGCGCTGAGACAAACCTGGGCAGGTCACCACGATCACCAGGGTGGCGAGTCCTCCGCTATATCGCCAAGGTCGAACTAGTCGATGCAGTCTGCTTCATGATAACAAACCCGCCGGGGTGACAAGTCCTACATCTATCGTGGAGAGCCCGTTCTAGACGAAGAACCCATCGGGGTATACCTGTTTCCAGGGTTGGCGTTGCGCCGAAGTTGTATTGATTGAGAGATAGATTACAAATGACCGTACACCCTTTATATTTATAGGTTAGCTTGTCTTGCCATACAAGAAAAAACTACGCTAAAGCATTAGTGTTTGCACGGCACAGCAACTAAGTATAATATTTCCACAAGGCAAATCACCATCCACCGAGTATTCACGACGTCTTCTGTACTCCAATCATCTTTATTTATTTTGCAGAAACCCCTTCCTTAATCTTATATCGTGGCTTGATCTCCTGCTTGTTTTTTCCTGGAAACTTTCCTACTTGTCCTTCCGCACACGGATTCTCTAGAGTCATCAGCCATACTAGACTCTTTACACATTGCACAATACCAGCCAAGCCATATATGACAAACATACCAAAACAGAATCTAGGACATGGTAATTCTAGGAAAATAAAGTAACTCCAACGCTGGCCTATGCAATTCACCACTTGAAACTTCATTATAAGGCAACTCGAGGCCAAACTAAGCAACTGCATGGAGAACTTGATATAACCTGTCCAGCTCCCTCCTGTGTATAACTCAAGCTTGCATCCTGCAAAAATACGGTGTCAACACATGCCCTCCAATTTTGGAATATAATATATTATGTTTCGAAATTCTTCTCCTTGCACATCCATAAACTTTCATTTGAATTCTGCAAGAATCTTTTCACTGCTGACACTTTTGATATCACTTGAATTCATCGATGTGGAAGTTCTGACTATCCAAACTGTACTGCTGCATGCTTAGTCGAAAAGAAAGGTCCAGTGCTCACCACTGTGTGTGACCATTGCACATCTCCTGAGTCGACATCCTCTTGTTGCTCCTCTGATGTAGCTTGCGGCATCACACCTGTACTATCTACTCCTCCTGTACTGAAATTAGCCCCCTGTGTTCATTACCCTTACCACCTTTTCAAAGCTTTTTGGTAGTCCATGGTCTGAATAGCAGCCACACATTGTATGTTGATCTTCAATGATTGCTCACTATGGAGTCAGCCAATGGAGACAAAGAGGAACCAGACTAACTACACTCCCATGCTCGCTTCTTAGAATACTATAGCCTGGAACAATTTGCTGATCTCTTTGCACAAAAAGTCACGTCTGGAATACCACGCTGACTCCAATGCCGATGCCCCCCGAGCCTACTCGATTAGAAGGAAATAATCATGGGCATCGGCTTCTTCTTCATCATTGGGCAATAGTTATCTCCTGAATACAAGCCATCAAGCCAATAAGATTGAAACCATCGCCACAACTAGATGGATCAGACTTAACCGAGGCAACACCAATGCGCAGGGCAACGGTTCAAGACTCTAGGCTTGACAGGTCAGAAAATGATAATTCATCTTGACTTTCGAACTTAAATCCATTGGCCATTGACAAGAAAGCTTATGATGTATCCAACTTTGAACATCCAAGATGTGAAATCACCTAACTGATATTAGTAACACAATCGATGCCACCACATCCAAAGCTACCATTGAACTGCATCGGCTCCTATCATTACCATCGCCTCAAATATGAATATTCCTATCCCAATAGAGCTGATGCTAATTCACACCTTCTCTGTCACAATGATGCAAAAATCTGAAGCTTTGCCCTGAAGTGCATCACCTGTCATTTTATGTTGTAATCTCACATCGGCTGAATCATCCACCTCCCGATAGACTTGCGATTTTTGGAAAAAAGTGCAAGGTGTGGTGTGCCTTCTAGCCCCCGAGCGAAGCTCGTCCCCTGGAAAGGGGTGCGAGGGTCGCTGAAGAGCAGCCGGTACGCATGGAAATTGAACTAGGAGAGACTCTAAGGGTAGAATTTACATAGCTGTGAGATGTTCCATGCATTTTTGAAGTCGTCACCCTCCAAAGTCTTGAGCTTGTAGGTGTCGAGTCGGATCACTCGGGAGACGACGTACGGTCCTTCCCAGGGCGGTGAGAGCTTGTGTCGACCCCTGTTATCTTGAACCCTGCATAAGACGAGATCATCAACGAGGAGCCTCTGTCTCTTACATTTCGGTCATGGTAACGGTGGAGTGCCTACTGGTATTTGGCCAAATGTAGAAGTGTGACGTCTCGCGCCTTGTTGCCTTGTTCGTTGTAAGCGCGCAACCGTGGTGCTCTGTAGTCTAGGTTCGTAGGTAGGATTGCCTCAGACCCATTGACCATGAAGAAACGCATGAAGCCTGTTGCTCGACTCTGGGTCATGTGTAGGCTCCAGAGCACGGCATGGAGCTCGGCCGCTGTTGGTCGTATCTACGCACCCACTTATATACCGCAAGAGGACGGCGTACAATTGTAGCACTTTTTTCCTTGAATTGAGTATTCCAAATTTTATCGAATCCACTGGGACCTTAGGGATTTATTAAACAAAGTTAACAGTAAAAGATCTAGTCAAGGCTACTGTCAAAGTCAGGTTGCATGAGAGGGAGACTGGCCAGCGCAAAGGTGTGCCAGACAGTAAATCTGTCGTTGCGCCGATCGGCGCGGGGATTGAGCCGATCGGTACACTGGTAAAACTGAGCCAAAGTTGTTGCGCCGATCGGTGCAGGAATTGAGCCGATTTGCACACTGGTGAAACTGAGCCAAAGTGCGCAAGATCTAGTAAATCTGTGGTTGCACCGATCGGCGCAGGAATTGAGCCGATTGGCACACTGGTGAATCTAAGCCAAAGTGCGCCAGATCTTGTAAACCTATGCTGCTAAGTGAGTAGCCAGATATCTACTAGTGAGATCGTAACCAGAAAGTCTAATTGAATAGCATCATAATGAGTAAGTACATAGATCAATGAAAACCTATAATGAGTAAGACCACCCTGCTTTCCGAGCGGCTCCCGATTTATCGCTGCCGAGAGGAAACCCTTAATCGCGCGAGTATCTTACCCTACTCAATTATTCAATAGTGCTACGCAGGCTTAGTGCTGTCACTGCTAAACCACACTACTAGCATCATCAAGCAACCATAATCCATACAATGTCCGAATACTATCCTAATCACCACGATTAAGATAATATCTACTTACTTAGTCTAGAACTAAGCAATTGGAATAAGCACATGCATGATTATAGAATCAAGATAGACAAATCACTAAAACCATCATCAACATATTCAATCATCCTTGAGATACATAGAGTAAGATTCATCCCCGTCGAGATGGCCTACCTTGACGGATCAACTCTTAACTCCAATGGTTCTTGAAACTCAACTAGAGATCTATTCTAACGGGGCAAGCCCCGGTGGCTCTAACTCACGGATCTGGTGTCCCTCTGTCGCCTCCCCTCTCTGTGGGGAGGGTTTACAAGTATTTATAGGGGTTCTACTCGTAAAGGACTCAGTTTCTAGCAAATATGGTGGTTGCGCCGATCGGCGCAGGATTGCGCCGATCAGCGCAAGCCATGTCTTCTCTGATTTCTTCCCCGAGTCGGTTCCTCTGTCTTCCACAGCTGCCATGTGGGCCTTTTCCTTTGAGATAAAGTCTTGTACTGCACGTTGAGATCTTGAAGTTCCATAAATCTTCTTGAAATTTCATAAATCTTTTAGACAAATATCTTCAAGTGTCTTACGCAGATAAACTTCCATAAACATGTGGAATGGGCCTCGGTCACTTCTGTGGGCCAAAACACCCCTGCGCCGATCGGCTCATGGACTGCGCCGATCGGCGCACTGGGCTTCTTCGGTGCTTTTCGTCGGTTCTGGACTCCTGTCCTCTCCATCATCGCATTAATCACCAATTTCACCTGTTTCTACAATAAAGCTCCAAAACAACGCATATACAAATATATAGACAATATCACAGGTAAATGGCCTAAATTAGTATCAATTATGCTCTAATTGGGGTAATATTCACATATAAAAGGAGCACTTGGGAAGTGCCAATAGTTTCCCCACACTTAAACCTTTGCTCGTCCCGAGTAAAGTAGAAGAAAGAAAAATAAAAAAACATACTGTTTCTATCATAAAAGATATCTCAAATCAGCAAATGTTGAGCATTGTTCTATTGTAGTGTATTTCATATCGGTATTCAGCAAAATAGATCAAATATGGGCATAAGCTTAAAGTTCCCCCCAAAGCAAAAGATCATATCGAACTCATAAATTATAACTTTTTCACACATGAAAATCACTTAAAAGATTATTGTGAACATAGAGAATCTATCTTCCAAATAATCCAAGGCAACAACTCATCTTTCAAATCACTCAACCTATATTCTATATCAAAATGATCAAATAATATTAGTGTAAGGCTTATATGAGTAGCTAGGTGAGGTAATTCAAGGATTGCAAACATAAATCAATAATATATTGTAAAGCTAGGAGATTATTCTTCCTTGGAATTATAGAACTTATCAAGATGGCCATTAAGAAAGAAAAATTTAAGAAAGGACTCACACTTTGGATATGTGGACATGTGCATAGCAAAAATTTGATCTTGGAAGATTGCACATGGTTGGAATGATTTATGGCTATATTAGAATGAATTTTGAGAATAAGCATGTCATATATCATCCCCCACACTTAAAATTTTGCTAGTCCCTTAGCAAACAGTAGAGCTTTTTTTTTTTGAACCACTGCTGCGCTGATCGGCTCAGGGTGCGCCGATCGGCTCTCAACCCAAATTCACCAACATTTGTTGGTATTTGATTTATCTGGCTGCAATATTTATTCAAGAATTAAATATAGCCAGAAATATAGGATGTGGTCAAGGAATGATACTCAATAAGATATTTTGGGTTTATGGTAGTGTACTCAGCGGAATTGAATTTTTGCATGAGTAATTTCAAGGCTAGAAAAAGATATACAAAGAATTGCTATCTTAATAATGTTCATACCAAAAAGAATTAAATCCTAACCGAACTCAACCATCAATTTAATGTTTATCTACATATCAAAGGTTCATGAGTATTGTTCAAAATATGACATTGGTAGGTAAGGATCTTGAAAACAATAAATTCCAATGTTCACAACATGAAAATTTATTTATGAAAAGATTGGTACTAAGTTATCATCACAAACTGGTCAACACAAATGAAGCACATGGGTACTCAAAATTGCTCCACATAAGACATATTTGCCGAATAATCATTAAGTGTAAGTTCAAAATTTTATTCTATGCTCAACATTATTTGATCTTCATCAACACTTTTCAAGAAAGAATAAATAATTCAATTTTCCTAAAAGAGTATAACCGCCACCATTATATTAAGATCAAAACTCGAATACATGGTGATGATTTTTGCACACACTTGCATAAAAATAAAACTACTACTAACACATTTACATGAAAATAAAACTATTACTAACACACTTGCATGAAAATAAAACTACTACTAACACATTTGCATGAAAATAAAACTACTACTAACACACTTGCATGAAAGTAAACACACCTGATACATGGTTTTTCAACCTGCTCACACACACATAAGACAATAAAGAAAAAGACTGCAAAAGATAAAAGAAAACGCAAACCAAGAAACCGATACACACGCCAACTCCTAGGCACTCTAGTCATCCGAAAGTGGAGTCAGTGGCTGATCGAAGCCATAGCACTGTGCCTTGAGTCGCTCGAACTCCTCCACCATCGCATCATGGTTGTACCTCCATTGGGACGTGGCTTCCTCCACGCGCTCGATGTAGTGCATGTTGTTGTCGAGGTACCCCTGCATGGGCACGAAAAAGTCTGCACCGGACACAGGAGGCACCACTGGTACACGACCTTGGTACTTGTAGTCGATGCCCATGCTGAAGTAGGGTGCGCCGACCGGCGCAGGCGAACCTCCCGCTGCGTCGCTCCACCCTGACTGGTACTACTGAGGCTCTTGGAATGACCCCCAGGAGTCCCACTCGCTGCCGGCTACTGTAGATGTGTCCGGCTGTCGAACCCGCCCACAGCGGTCCTTGAGAGCTCGGCCCCCCTCCAGGAGACCTTCCTCAAGCCAATTTCCTCCCTCCATCTTGCAAGGGAGAAAAACTCCTAGCTCCGCACACGGGAGCTTCACGTTGGTGCCGCCGACATGGAAGTCGGCGCGAACACTTCCTGTGACAATATTGCCATGAGTCATATTCTCGCCGATCTCCGTCGCGCACTCCCACTTGTCATTGCGCTCTCCCGGTCCGTCGCCGTTGCAGTCGAGGGCTGCTGGGCATTGAAGATAGGCCCTGAAGGCTAACTTCTTGCTCGCCTTGCCCCTCTTGTTGAGCCAACCCCGCACCATCACCGACATGGGGTTGCAATGAGACGGACTCACGATGGCGTTGAAGAGCCACCGCAAGTCCGCAACGGTGACGTTGCTGGAGTCGACCTTATCGCCTATGCGCGCCGCCAACCACCGTGGAAGACTTGAATGGTCAGGTTGCGAATGTTGCCGCGCTTCATTTCTTCTACAAACGAGAGCCGCCTCCAAAAGGAGTCCAACTCCCCGCGTCCCAAGATGCCGGCAACATCGGCGTTGACGTCGAAGCCGAAGGCTTGAGCCGCCGCCTCCATGGTCACCGTGTGGCTGATGTCGCGGGCGCGGAAGTTGACGGCCTTGCTACTGTCTTCGACGGTGCCAAGCCTCATCGTAGAGGCAACCTCGGTGACGACGTCGAGGTTATAGTCCATGGGGAGGAGGTGGAAATCCACCCAGCCGAGGTTGTCTAGCATCCTCCTTAAGTCCTCCCACATGCCGATCGAGGTGAGGAAGGTCTCATCCAAGTCGAAGTTGGGGACGAACCTTCCTCTCACCGTGAGGTAGTGGCGCTGTTTCTCCGCGCTCAGGAGGGTGAAGCCCTCCTCCATCGTGCGCGGCATGAATATCGGCGGTGGTGGTGATGTGGGAACCCCATGGCTTGCCGCCGTTTGGCTCCTCGTAGCACGCCCTGTTGGAAGGGACGCGCCTGAGACGGAGTGGCGGGCGCGGATTTTGTATGTCGCTGCCGCCGAGCCAACGGATGCACCACCCACCGACATGTCATCGCGAGTGTCGGAGCCACCCCTCACTGAGGAGTCACCGCTCGACTCGCTGCTGCCGTCAAAACTGCTTCCCCAGCGCAGCCTCTTGCCCAACTTGCCGACGGAGGAGCGGAGACAATCCATCTGCGAAAATTGCGGAACGTGTGCAAAATTGTGGGTTGTGGGGGAAGGTGGAGAGATTACCGGGATGGTGTGCCGAATGGGGGTGCCTGGCCTTCCTTTTATAGTGTGGGAAACTTCCAGGACAAGGAACCGCCATAAAATTTCAAAATTTGAGAGCGCGCCGATCAGCACGGGTACCTGCGCCGATCGGCACAATTCAAATTTTGAATGCTCTGACCACTTTGATGCTTGATTCCCATCCTTTATGTCGCTTCCTGGCACATCATGTTGGTTGGCAGGGGAACAACACGGAATCCTGATGTCTTGTTGGCTGCGCCAATCGGTGCGGGCCCGTGCCGATCGGCGTGCCATCTCTTTTTCAGCTTTTGTTCAATTCCGTGTCTCCTCTGCACTGCACACCTGCATAATAATCATACCTGTTCCTCAAAGTCAATGCCTGCCGCCCTTGTCACCCATTTGGGAACCGCATGGGTACCTACGCCGATCGGCGCAGTAGGGCGCCAAACGGCGCAACTCCCTTGCACCTCGTCTTTTGGTCCGGCGCTGATTCTAATGCCTCGTTTTCATCTCTTTCACCTAATTTCCACTTCTCCAATGTTCTTGTAGTATTGGCATACGTAACGGGGCTATTTTGATGACCGCGCCGATCGGCACTGACTCGCGTCGAACGGCGCGACGTCCGTTTTTTCTTTTGGCCCCTCGCTTCGTCGCTAGATGTTGTTCTTCATCCTTTCCTGTGTTATTTAGCATCCATTTTGCACACAAAAAATTAATTCAAAAATATTTTTGATTACCTTGAAAATAGCTCCGTCTCTAAAGTTTATTGTGCTGGTTGATTTTTAGCACTCCTTCAATTCTGGGTGCTGTCGGCCTTCTATCCTGACTTGGGCAATACTGTGCCGATCGTCGCAGAAGTGCGCCGATCGGCGCAAGCTCTGTTCCTTCCTATTTTTGGTCTTTTTTTTATATTCGTGCATTGTTAGTCTATAGTATGTATATACATAGTTTTGCACGAATAAACAGACAACGCAAGAGCACACAAGAATTAAGCACACACTTTTCTACCTTTTTTTTATTCGGGAGATTGTTTTTATCACAAGCAAGCAAATTTAAAAACACCGGGTTGCCCTCCCAGCCAACACTATTTAACTAAATGAAATAGGTTGCCCTCCCATAAGCACTAAATAACTTCTAGATCCCCCGATCATTGGGTTGCCTCCCAAGAGCGCTCTAGTTATTTAGAAGTCAAAGAGCTTGACCTCCCCGCAAACAATCAATCCTTAGTGTCGCGGTGCGGGATGTGAGGCCGTGACACTACAAGGTTATCTTATCTCCATGGTTCATATAGCTTGGACGACCTATCCATACATCCCCTCTAATTACTTTTGACGCCACGATGCCACGGTGTCTTGTATCTCTTAACTTCATCAATAGCACGGCACTCCTCTCCCTTTGGGCGAAACTTGAAAGAGTAGGGAGTCCCACTTATATCGAAGCTTATCTCACCACTCCCAACATCAATACTTGCCTTTGCTGTCCTCAAGAAGGGTCTGCCTAAGATCAACGGGGTCCTCGTCCTCTTATCCATATCAAGCACAATAAAATCAACAGGGATAATGTGATCTCTAATTTGAACAGGCACATCTTCAGCAATTCCATCAAGGAAGCGCACCGATTGATTGGCTAACTCCAAACACATACCCGTAGGCTCTAATTAAGGCAAATTAAGATTTGTGAATATATGATGGGTCATAACACTTACGCTTGCTCCAAGATCGCACAAGCACCTATCAAATATCCTTGTTTCAATCATGCATTTGATGCTTGGTGATCCAGGGTCGGGTTTCTTCTCTAGTGCAACATCATTGATTTCCGCCGTTAGTTCCTTAGTGACCTTCACAACCTCCTCAGAAACTAGAGACTTCTTGTTTTGCATCATGTCCTTAATGTACTTGGCATAGGTGGAAACTTGGATAGCGTCAACAAAAGGGACATTGATGTAAAGCTTCTTTATATATCGACGAACCTTGCAAACTGCTCGTCGTGTTGCCGCGCTCTTTCTGTCTTCGTCAGTAGTTGAGTATCCAGAAACATGGCAGGGCCATGCTCTTCTGTCTCCACGCCCATTTTCAGACCAGAGAGGTCATCATCCTCCTTGCACCGATCGACACTTTCAGGGAGCCGATCAGCGCCGACAGGGTCGTCGCGCCGATCGGCGCCTAGTGTGCGCCGATCGGCGCGGGGCTTCTTTGCTCCCGTAGAGTGCTTTGGATCTTCTGTTTGTTTTTCTGATCGTGTAGCTATTGCCTTCAACTGCTCTGCAGACATCATATTGCCAGGAATAGCCCCCTTGTTGCCTTGAATGGCTTGCGATAGCTATCCCATCTGTTGCTCCATAATCTTGGTATGCTTCAAAATCTGCTCGTTGGAGCTCCCAATTTCTATCACCTTGTCATTAATTCTCTCAAGGACACGATCAATCTCCTTGAATTTAGCTTGATTGTCCTTGTTGATCTTCTCTTGAGCTTGGAAGAACTCATGACATTGGAGACGAAAAGGGATAGAATTTTGCATGGACAAACTAGGAGAGAAAGAACTTCTTTGTTGCTGATATTGGGGCTTCCATCCACTATACTTCATATATTCTAGCATCTTCATCTCTTCAGGGCAATCTTTCTGCATATGACCAAATTCTCCACACTCACTACATGTGGAGCGTGATTCCGCCAGCTTGAGTGTCTCTTCCTTAGGGATATAAAGATTATTGTCCAACCTCCTTTGAATAGCATCGAGGTGATCTATAATCAATTCTTCCTGAGTCTTCTCAATCACACTCTTCACTACTCCTTTTGAAGGTTGCAAACTCCTTGAGCTTCTCTCACCATCCCACGATTGATTTTCAACTAACAACTTGATTAAATTCTTAGCTTCAGTGGGGGTTTTTTACATGAATGATCCTGCGGCTGAGGCGTCCAAATGTTGACGTGATAAAAGATTCAATCCTGTATAGAACTTCTCAACAACTTCTCCAACCGTCTGACCATGATGAGGGCATGCATCCATATATTCATTGTATCTTTCCCATGCTTCTCCAATGTTCTCATCAATATTCTGCTTAAATCCAAGAATCTTATTTTTCAAAGCTTGAGTCTTACCAGGAGGGAAGTATTTGGCCAAGAATTCAGCTGCTAACGTGTTCCACACTGTTTTTACTGTGTTTTCCAATCCATTGTACCATTGCTTGGGGCGTCCAACTAGAGAGAAGGGGAACAGCAGCACACGTGCTTGATCTCCTGTCAATCCCGCTATCTTGAATGTACTGCAAACCTCAAAGAAGTGTTGCAAGTGATGATTGGCATCTTCTGAACCTGTGAACGGCTGTTGCGCCACTATTCCAACATATCTCTCCAATTGATACGAAAGTTGATCTTGAACTTCTTGAAATCTGTGTTGACAATACTAGTCAATTGTGGCTTGAGATGATTAACCATAGGTACCTCTGCCATCTCCTCTTCTTCTTGCTCTTGAACTGAGTCTTCTACTATGAATAATACTCGAGGTGTTGCGCGGACTGCTTCTAAATCTCCAAGTGACTTGCTTCTCTTCTTCGCTGTTCTCTTCTTGTGAAAGAGTCTTTCTGGATCATCGGTGTAATTAGAGGGTTTGTTTGACTTAGGATCATCCAATCCTGTTAGTTTCACTTAACAGAATATATGTACTAGAGAGACAAGTAAAGCACAATGACTAAACACTAATACATCAAACAATGTTTAAAAACCTGCTATGGTCCCCGGCAACGGCGCCAGAAAAAGGTAAGCTTGTTGGACGTATCTACGCACCCACTTATATACCGCAAGAGGACGGTGTATGATTGTAGCACTTTTTCCCTTGAATTGAGTTTTCCAAGGTTTATCGAATCCACTAGGACCTTAGGGATTTATTAAACAAAGTTAACAGTAAAAGATCTAGTTAAGGCTACTGTCAAAGTCAGGTTGCATGAGGGGGAGACTGGCCAGCGCAAAGGTGCGCCAGACAGTAAATCTGTCATTGCGCTGATCGGCGCGGGGATTGAGCCGATCGGCACACTAGTAAAACTAAGCCAAAGTTGTTGCGCCGATCGGCACACTGGGGAAACTGAGCCAAAGTGCGCAAGATCTAGTAAATCTGTGGTTGCGCCGATCGGCGCAGGAATTGAGCCGATCGGCACACTGGTGAATCTAAGCCAAAGTGCGCCAGATCTTGTAAACCTATGTTGTTAAGTGCGTAGCCAGATATCTACTAGTGAGATCGTAACTAGAAAGTCTAATGGAATAGCATCATAATGGGTAATTACATAGATCAATGAAAACCTATAATGAGTAAGACCACCCTGCTTTCCAAGCGGCTCCTGATTTATCGCTGCCAAGAGGAAACCCTTAATCGCGCGAGTATCTTACCCTACTCAACTATCCAATAGTGCTGCGCAGGCTTAGTGTTGTCACCGCTAAACCACACTACTAGCATCATCAAGCAACCGAAATCAATACAATGTCCGAATACTATCCTAATCACCACGATTAAGATAATATCTACTTACTTAGCCTAGAACTAAGCAATTGGAATAAGCACATGCATGATTATAGAATCAAAATAGACAAATCACCAAAACCATCATCAACATATTCAATCATCCTTGAGATACATAGAGTAAGATTCATCCCCGTCGAGATGGCCTACCTTGACGGATCAACTCTTAACTCCAATGGTTCCTGAAACTCAACTAGAGATCTATTCTAACGGGGCAAGCCTCGATGGCTCTAACTCACAGATTTGGTGTCCCTCTGTCACCCTCACCCTCGAAGTGTTAGGGGCAAGGTGTTTTAGGGTGAGCCCATTGATGGGTTTGGGCTGCAACGAGCCCCTTAGCATTTTTCGCTGAGTTTTTGAAAAACGCCACACTCCCCCTCGGAGTGCTGGGGGCGAGGTGTTTTAGGGCGACCCCTTAGACGGGTTTGGGCTGCAACGAGCCCCTTAGCATATTCCGCTAAGTTTTTGAAAAACGCCACCCTCCCCCTCGGATTGCTGGGGACGAGGTGTTTTAGGGCGAACCCTTAGACGGGTTTGGGCTGCAACGAGCCCCTTAGCACTTTTGCTAAGTTTTTGAAAAATGCCACCCTCCCCCTCGAAGTGCTAGGGGCGAGGTGTTTTAGGGTGAGCCCTTTGACGGGTTTGGGCTGCAACGAGCCCCTTAGCATTTTTCGCTAAGTTTTTGAAAATGCCACCCTCCCCCTCGGAGTGCTAGGGGCGAGGTGTTTTAGGGAGAACCCTTAGACGGGTTGGGTCTGCAACGAGCCCCTTAGTATATTTCGCTAAGTTTTTGAAAAACGCCACCCTCCCCCTGGTAGTGCTGGGGGCGAGGTGTTTTATGGCGAACCCTTAGACGGGTTTGGGCTGCAATGAGCCCCTTAGCATTTTTGCTAAGTTTTTGAAAAACGCCACCCTCCCCCTCGAAGTGCTAGGGGCAAGGTGTTTTAGGGTGAGCCCTTTGACGGGTTTCGGCTGCAACGAGCCCCTTGGCATTTTTTGCTATGTTTTTGAAAAACGTCACCCACCCCCTCGAAGTGTTAGGGGCGAGGTGTTTTAGGGCGAGCCCTTTGACGGGTTTGGGCTGCAACGAGCCCCTTAGCATTTTTCGCTACGTTTCTGAAAAACGCCACCCTCCCCCTTGGAGTGCAGGGGGTGAGGTGTTTTAGGGCGAACCCTTAGACGGGTTTCGGCTGCAACGAGCCCCTTAGCATTTTTCGCTAAGTTTTTGAAAAACGCCACCCTCCCCCTCGGAGTGCTAGGAGCAAGGTGTTTTAGGTCGAACTCTTAGACGGGTTTGGGCTGCAACGAGCCTCTTAGCATTTTTGCTAAGTTTTTGAAAAACGCCACCCTCTCCCTCGAAGTGCTAGGGGCGAGATGTTTTAGGGTGAGCCCTTTGACGGGTTTGGGCTGCAACGAGCCCCTTGGCATTTTCGCTGAGTTTTTGAAAAACGCCACCCTCTCCCTCGAAGTGCTAGGGGCGAGGTGTTTTAGGGCGAGCCCTTTGACGGGTTTGGGCTACAACGAGCCCCTTCGCATTTTCGCTGAGTTTTGAAAAATGCCACCCCCCCCCTCGAAGTGCTAGGGGCGAGGTGTTTTAGGGCGAACCCTTAGACGGGTTTGCGCTGCAACGAGCACCTTAGCATTTTTGCTAAGTTTTTGAAAAATGCCACCCTCCCCCTCGAAGTGCTAGGGGCGATGTGTTTTAGGGTGAGCCCTTTGACGGGTTTGGGCTGCAATGAGCCCCTTAGCATTTTTCGCTAAGTTTTTGAAAAACGCCACCCTCCCCCTCGGAGTGCTAGGGGCGAGGTGTTTTAGGACGAACCCTTAGACGGGTTTGGTCTGGAACGAGCCCCTTAGCATATTTCGTTAAGTTTTTGAAAAACGCCACCCTCCCCCTCGTAGTGCTGGGGGCGAGGTGTTTTAGGGCGAACCCTTAGACGGGTTTGGGCTGCAACGAGCCCATTAGCATTTTTGCTAAGTTTTTGAAAAACGCCACCCTCCCCCTCGAAGTGCTAGGGGCGAGGTGTTTTAGGGTGAGCCCTTTGACGGGTTTGGGCTGCAACGAGCCCCTTGGCATTTTTTGCTATGTTTTTGAAAAACGCCACCCTCCCCCTCGAAGTGTTAGGGGCGAGGTGTTTTAGGGCGAGCCCTTTGACGGGTTTGGGCTGCAACGAGCCCCTTAGCATTTTTCGCTAAGTTTTTGAAAAACGTCACCCTCCCCCTAGGAGTGCAGGGGGTGAGGTGTTTTAGGGCGAACCCTTAGACGGGTTTCGACTGCAACGAGCCCCTTAGCATTTTTCGCTAAGTTTTTGAAAAACGCCACCCTCCCCCCTCGGAGTGCTAGGGGCAAGGTGTTTTAGGTCGAACCCTTAGACAGGTTTGGGCTGCAATGAGCCCCTTAGCATTTTTGCTAAGTTTTTGAAAAACGCCACCCTCCCCCTCGAAGTGCTAGGGGCAAGGTGTTTTAGGGTGAGCCCTTTGACGAGTTTGGGCTGCAACGAGCTCCTTGGCATTTTTGCTGAGTTTTTGAAAAACGTCACCCTCTCCCTCGAAGTGCTAGGGGCGAGGTGTTTTAGGGCGAGCCCTTTGACGGGTTTGGGCTGCAACAAGCCCCTTGGCATTTTCGCTGAGTTTTTGAAAAACGCCACCCCCCCCCCTCCCCCCTCGAAGTGCTAGGGGCGAGGTGTTTTAGGGCAAACCCTTAGACGGGTTTGGGCTGCAACGAGCCCCGTAGCATTTTTGCTAAGTTTTTCAAAAACGCCACCCTCCCCCTCGAAGTGCTAGGGGCGAGGTGTTTCAGGGTGAGCCCTTTGACGGGTTTGGGCCGTAACGAGCCCCTTGGAATTTTCGCTAAGTTTTTGAAAAATGCCACCCTTTCCCTCGAAGTGCTAGGTGCGAGGTGTTTTAGGGCGAGCCGTTTGACGGGTTTGGGCTGCAACGAGCCCCTTGGCATTTTCGCTGAGTTTTTGAAAAACGCCACCCTCCCCCCCTCGAAGTGCTAGGGGTGAGGTGTTTTAGGGCGAACCCTTAGACGGGTTTGGGCTGCAACGAGCCCCTTAGCATTTTTCGCTAAGTTTTTGAAAAACGCCACCCCCCTCCCTCGAAGTGTTAGGGGCGAGGTGTTTTAGGTCGAACCCTTATTTGGGTTTGGGCTGGAACGAGCCCCTTAGCATTTTTCGCTAAGTTTTTGAAAAACGCCACCCTCCCCCCCTCGAAGTGCTAGGGGCGAGGTTGGTGGTCGACTTGCCCGAGTCGACATGACCAATGACCACAATGTTAATGTGACTCTTCTCGTTACCCACCATGGCTGAATGGAAGTCTTAAAACTGTAATTTGAGGGAAGAAAATTTAAGCAAACAATGGGGGCAGATAAGGAACAAGGCGCAGCATTTATTACTTAAACACTACACAGTCATCCAATCAAATATGAACTAAACAAGCAAGGAATATGGTAATAATTTGATGTTTATATACAGATTAAAAAGGCAATTCGAAACATGGACCTAATAATACACACAAAACAACCTATGGTTCCTCGACTTTTCTAATTACTAAACCAGGTTATGCATAGGGATGCAGATTTCCCCTCCAACTCATGAAGCTAAACCCTGCTGCATTCCTCCTAGCTATGCACGACCAATAATTATATTCAAAACTACCGCTGAAGTTCAAGCATACAAGGTGTTGAGCTAGTAATACAGGTATCAGATCGGCAGGCCAACTTCCCCTACTACATGCCAACTTTACCTAAATCCTGGAAGCCAACTTAACTTTGACAAATCATCAAATCCCCACATTCCCTACATCCTGCAGGCCAACTTCACCTACATCCTGCAGGGCAAGGACCAGATCGGCACCTAGAACTACTTCTCCTCGCTTGCCTTCCACAAGACGACCGGTGGCATCCATGTGCTCAGCCGCCCCCATATCCCCGTCCCGTTCCTACCACCCGCCGCAGACAACATAGCGTGGGAGGAAGAGAAGATGGGAAGGAAGGCTAGGACGACAGGTTACTAGCGAGAAGGTGCCGTAGAAGGTCGCTGTCGTTGTCGCCTTGCCGTGCCGCCGCGCTGTCGTGCTAGTCGTCAACTTCGTCCGTGCCGCGGCCTCGCGTGCCTGCCTCGAGCCGCCGCGCCGTCGACTCCGCCTTGCCCCGCGCCGCCGCCTCGCGTCTAGTGGATGAAGAACCGTCGGCCGCGCCGCCGCCTCGCGTCTCGTGGATGAAGAACCCTAGCGGCCGCCTCGCGTCTCGTGGATGAAGAACCCTAGCGGCCGCCGCTTTCTCGTGGACGCAGAACCCTCGCGTGGAGTAAACAGAACAGAAGAGAGACGACAGGAGATTGAATCCGGAGGTACGAGCAGACCAAATGCCAGCCAATTTTGTGGGTAACGCCAACTTTTGGAAAGGTAGACGTTGGAAAGAAACCAAACAGACCCCAAGTTTCATCTCGCACCGTTTTGTTTGGATTCGTATCCTTGACTACTGGTATGGCTTTCATTCTAGTAGACTTACTATACCCCTGTGGGTCGTCATGGTGGTAGTACTGTTAGACAGATTAATGAACCAGTTATCGGTCAATAATAACTGAGAGTTTGGGGGGAAATTCGGGCATACGAGGACGACTTCTAGCGGAGAAGTATGACAAGTTAGCGTATGTTGTCACGTCGAGACTTGGCAGACGCGAGGAAAAGAAAGCAATGGGAAGCAAATGCGTCGTCGATGCCTGAGTTTGGAAACGATTTTTCCCGTGTCCATACATGCCGCGTTGGACACGTCTTTCGTTGTGCCACTCGTTACACACACTTTTGACTGCTCGTTTTCTTTTTTTTTTTTTGAGCCAATCATGAGAGCTTCATTAAGCAACAGCAGGATTACAATCCGTCTCCATCACCCTTATCAACCGGGAGGGGAAAACAGTTAACCACAATTCATTTTGGTTGGCCTCCAAGACTAGACGCGCACATACATGAGCCGCCTCATTGCCTTCCCGGTGCACAAAGGATAAATTAAAAGCAACAAAAGTCCTACTAAGCTCTCTGATTTCTTGCCATAGGCCAGCCACCACACTCCGCTTGCCCGTTTCTGATTGCAGTAGATTAAACAGAGGGAGATTATCCATCTCCAAGATGACTCTTGCACAACCTCGTGAAGCTGCCAAAGCCAAACCATCTCTAGTCGCCATCGCCTCGGCTGTCAAAACATCAGCAAGATGCAGATATCGTTGTGCTGCACCTGCTATCAACACTCCATCCGCATCCCTGATCACCGCACCACCTGAACCAGTAGATGAATTCACTTTTGACTGCTCGTTTTGACGTCACTTTTATATAGCTAAACACATATTTGATCATTGAATGATGAAAATTGAATGAAACAAATGATTGCATAACTTGACGGTTAGTTGCGATGCTACATTAATCATTCCACGTTTACAATTTGAACGGGTCATAGTAAGAATGACTGTAGTCTGATGGAAACAAAGAACAAAAGCTAGTCGATAAAAATGATTGCAAACCAACAAAAATAGCAAAGAATGGGACCCTGAGGATTATTTCATGACTCTGCGCCTGCATTGTATGTGGTGTCCATTAAGGAAAGCAACATACTTATGTACATTCAATTGTTGTGTAATGCGGAAAATGTAAAATCACATGGCAGCATTAACAGAAGCATAGTAAAAAAAGGATATCTTGAAATAACTTCCATGCTGCAATGTCAAGTGTCCTATCAGATTCATCCCAACCCTTGTAGCACATATGGGGCATACCTGAAGTTATTTCAACAAACTCCATTAGTGTTGGATATCAAATTCATTATGCAGGATGTTCTTGGTCAAGGCATGTTAAAATAGCTAACACTATTTCACCACGCAGGATAAAAAAGGAAATTAGACTGGATACACCTTCCTAAATAGTAACCATTACTGCTTCAAAGATCCGCTCAAGTTTCTAGCAAAAACCATCTATACAAGATATATTCCAAGTGAGCACTTACAACAAAGGATTGATTCCTCAGTGAGTAGTCTTGAAGTGAAAAAAGTCTAATGAAGTTTGAGCAAATGAAATCATTATGTGACTTGTCTACTCAAAACTATTTAAGAAATATGGTTTTGTGAAAACAAAAATTTTAATCAGTTAATTTGATCTTCTAGGGTAAAACCAAATACCAAAGTAGTTGTAGATTCAACAAATGGAAAAACAATTCTAGCAATGAAGAGCTTTGAGACAGCAACGAGTGGTATAAAAAATGGAAGTAGTAAAAACTGGCTCTGATGTTTGGTCAATGTTGATGGAAGTATGAGACTTATGTTCATCATTTGTTTCTGTAGTTCATCCTGCAAGTTTTGATAGCATCAGAAAAGACTCTTTCAACACTATCCTACTAAAGTTTGGTGGTGAAAGATACAAGTCCAATATAGGGGCGGTGAATATTTTGCCCATTGAGGCTAAGAACAGATAAGTGACAGAAAAAGACAGCATTTAGCTAAAAGATGCTCAATGCTTTCCTGGTTTTAATTTGATTGGCAGTTACAACTTATATACTAAAAATTTGCATGAGCTAAATGAATTAGTGTATTATGGTTCTACACTACATGCAATATGTAACAGGCCCAAAATCAACCTCACTCGGTAGATAATTTTATTATATTCTTAAAAAACATGAAGGTGGATAGTTGTTCTTTATTCTTTTGAATTAATAACTAATAGGAATTTATACGAGACAAAGAAAAAATCATAAGAGTAATAGACAAATCACAATTTCATTAAGCTACATGAAATAGCATGCATAACAGGTTGATCATCTGCTCTATAAAAAGATAGTATAGTAAAACAACTCCAAATTAAAATCCACAACAACTAGCACAAAACCAAGAATCATCCGACTAAGCAGGGGTAAAAGTAGAAGTTCTTAGATGGTTCTATCCTATTATGTATGTTAAGCTACTATGCACCAACCAGTTCATCTAAAAGCTTAAGCTGATTGAAAAGGGTGGGCAATTTAATTATGGTTCAACACTCTCCCTCACGTGCAACTTCCTCAGGACGCAAACGTGAAAATAGGAGTGGCGCAGCGGAAAATACGATCGTCAAAACTTGAACTCAAGACCTCAGCTTTGATACCATGTTAAGCTACTATGCACCAACCAGTTCATCTAAAAGCTTAAGTTGATAGGAAAGGGTAGACAATTCACTTATGGTATCAGGCCAGAGGTCTTGAGTTTAAGTCTTGGCGATCGCATTTTTCGCTGCGCCGCTCCTATTTTCACGTTTGCGCCCTGAGGAAGCTGCACGTGAGGGGAGTGTTGAATCATAAGTGAATTGCCCACTCCTCTCTATCAGCTTAGGCTGGTAGGTACAACTGGTTGGTGCCTTTGCTTAGGTCATATTTTGAGTACGTGTTTTTAGATAAGCAATGAAGGATTTTGAGATGCGCGCCAGTCATGGTATTGAAAGCTGAAATTTATCCTTGACATGCGGCTAATTGATTACTGTGCATGGGCGCAACGGCCTTTTTACGGTGGCCCACGGACCTAGTCGTGTGACTCTGTTGGATGCTAGAGCACTCCTGGCCCGTCCACATCGAACTCTGTTTAAACTCTAAAAACAAGGTGAAACCTGTTGTACGATGAACAGTACAGGTCCTAGTTCAGACAAGCATCCATGACAGTGTCCTCGCTCCGTGCCAATGCACGGTTTTGGCCCGGCACACCGGTTCCGTTCACATCCATGTCATATCATACTGTTATCCATAATAATCTGCAGGTACGCTGTCCTTTCAGTTGCAGGATGGCGTGGTGTGTAGTCACAACTTATCATCAACGATTTTCTGGGAGTGTCGAGGGAGCGACCTCCGTCTGCCGCGAGCTCCCTCCCCCGCCAATCTCCATGCCCATCACGCCCTCCTCCAACCGGATCCCGAGCGCCACGCCGCGAGCTCACCTCTCCTGCTCGCCGTGAGCTCCTTCCCCCGCCCGTCGCGAGCTCCACGCGTCACGCCCTCCTCCTCCCTTCTCCGGCGGGATCCGGCGTCGGCCTCTCTTCCTCCGACGGGATCCGGCATGGGCCTCCCTCCTCTGGTGGGATCCGTCTGCCTCGAGCTCCCCGACGACGCCTCCTTCCCTCTTATTCCCCGACGGCGCCTCCCTCCCTCTTCTTCCCCGATGGCGCGCGAGAGGCCAGCGGTTGGAAGTGGATATGGAAGGCGCCAAACAGCTCTCGGTTCTTCCTCCTCTCTCTGTCGCGCGTTCCGAGGTGGCCCCATCGCGAGCGGTAGCGTATCGCACTATCCCGCTGAATTCAATAGATACAGGATTTTATGATCCTCGGTGCAGTCAGTCTAAGTGTTAGTACCAGCACGCTGCCCTTTCAGTTACAGGTTGGCGTGTAGCACGACAGAGCCTCGGCCTGCTGTTCTGACGTGCGTGATCCTGAAGGGAGAAGGGAAGGGGAATCCCGAGAGAGCGACCTCCCTTCGCCGCCCGGGCATTCCGATCCGACGCTCGTTCGCCTCCCGTCGTCATCCTTCATCGATGCGTTCGTGGCGGCCGGCGACCGCGACCGCACCCCGCGGCACACTAACGCGCCGCCCGTGGCTTTGATTCCTTAATCGTCCGGCGTGATCGGGTTTCCCGTCCGTGCCTCTGAACAAAACCTGCCCGGCGTGGTGGAACCTCGACGTAGACATGGCACCAATTCGCGTGCCACCAGAGCCGCCGACGCCGTGCTCAGAACAGTGGACGGGACATTTTTTTATCCTTTCATGTCACCAATGCTTCTCTCCAAACAATTAGTAGAGCGGATAAGCATCACTGCAGGATAGTCTTGGGATGGGACCGGTCGGATTTTGGCGCCCATCGTAGGTTGACGTGCCAAATCGTGAACGACTTGGATGCTAAAATATGCCCTTGGATGCTAAAATATGCCCTTGGATGCCATCACGCCTTACGTATAGGCAGCTTGCAGCTACAGTTCAGTTGACCTGCACCTGCTGTCCTGCTGACTGACACAATAATCATCCAAGATGGTGACAAACAAACACTCAACTTGTGGATTATTTTTTCGCATGGTCACATGCAATGGACGAACGAACGAAGGATTTGGTACAAAAATAATGAGGGGCTGCTAACGGATCTCCAGTCTCTAGAGAGAACGTTGATGCGCTTCCTGATTTTCCTTATTTAATTAATTTGGAACTAAGACTGTACTAGTATTAAATACTGGCGTGGGTCCATACTGCAGACATACATTTAGCTATGGTGCTAGTAGCAGATACATTTTCACTGCAATTCTGCAGAACTTCGTCGATGAAACTATGCTTCCTACAGGACCGTTTAGACTGGAATATCCAAAGGAGGCGTAACCTCTACTATATCTCAAAGATTTACTTCTTGAATTTTCGAAGGTCAGGAACAAGATGGAATGACAATTCGATGAACCCGCAACCTGCGCTGCAAATTACTTACCAAAACGAAACTGTAGCATACAAACACGAGTCTTGCATGCGGCAAAAGAAGGGGAGAAGAGCGTGACACGATGACAAGCTCTTCCGTGATTCTATCGCCACCGGACCAGCAGGGCGAATTCAGACCACCGCCGGCAGCCTTGCGGCGGCGACCACCGGCGCCGCCTCCCCGCGCGCGAGGATGGAGCGGTAGATCTCGACGAGCGCCTTCTCGTCGTACTGGTACTCCCTCACCAGCGGCCGCGGCGGCGGCGCGAACGGGTCCCCGGCGGCGCCGTACCCGGCGACGGCGGCGGAGGACGCCAGCCGGAGCATGGCGTTCACGTAGGCGTCGCGGAGCCGCGCCAGCAGCCGCCGCGGCGACAGCGCGCGCAGCACGCGGCGGCCCAGGCCGCGAGGCCGCACGCGCCACCCTCGCCGCCGCCTGCGTGGCGCCGGCGAGGGGACGCTCCGGCCGTCGCCGAGCTCGGCGGTGGGGAGGCGCGGGCGGCGCTGCGCGTCGGCGGCGTCGACGCGGTCGTAGCCGCGGCTCTTCCAGTACGCCTTGATGTCGCCCTTGTAGGCTGCGCCGGGCATAGTTTTTTTTTTTTTTTTTTTTTCTTCTCTTCTCTTACTCTTGGTCTTGGAGAGGTTGGTCTGGTTCAGGTGCTGAGCGGAGCGGAGCTCTCTTGGTGCGTGGAAATGGTGGTGAGCAGGCTGGCAGCCTGGCACGAATGCCGCTTATATCAGTTTCAAGACTAATCAATGAACCGAATTTAAAAATTAGGTTACGTATAATCAGGAGTAGACTACTCTTCCTTCATTTTTGATTCCAGTCGTACATAAGACTCAAAGAGCACTTGACTCTTCTAATAATTCTAGGGTTAATTATAAAAACCACCCCATAATTTATTTAGAGTTTGAGATTTCTACTTATAGTTATTTTATTGCAAATCCCACCCACCTATTAAGTTTTGTTGTAAAAATCACTCCAATATACACATGTTTCAAATGATGTTCTTATTAAATATACAAAATTTTGAAAGTATAATTCATATTTTTATAAAGAATATTTAGCAAGAATGTCAATTAAAGTTCGAACTGTGTTTCATAAAGTTTGAAATTTAAATATATTTTTTATGAAAATAATAGAAATTAGTCATTAAAAATCTTTAACAATGTTAAACTCATTTAACTTAATTTATTTGAAAATTTATATAAATAAAAACATATAAAATCAATTAAACATGTGTCAACTAGGGTGGTTTTTGCAACAAAAACGTTTATGGGTGGGAATCTCAAACTCGAAGTAACTTATAGGATGGTTTATGTAATTATCCCATAATTCTATGTCTGTCTTGTGGAAATGATTTTGGCACCCATTTTATTAGAGGCAGCTCGAGTTTGGCAAGGTACAGTGATGATCTTTTTATTTTGCGATTAAGTACAAACTAGTACAGTACAGTACAGTACCGAAACCGACGGGCTTCGTTAAAATGCCATGAAACCGTTACTTCTCTGGTAAAATAGCTTCAACCTATTTTCTGGACAAAAATGCCCTCGCTCTTCTCCTTCCTCTCTCTCCCTCTCTCTCTTTTCTCTCCCTTTCTCTCTCTTCTCTCTCTCGAAGAGCCGGCGCCCGTGCTCAGTAAAAAAAATCCGTGCTCGTGCTCTGACGCGTGGGCGGCGGCGGCGCCGGTGGCGGAGCTCGCTCGTGTGTGGGCCAGCGGCGGCGGCGGAGCTCGCTCGAGCGCGCATGAGCAGGCGAGGCAGAGCTCGCGCGCGCGTGGGCCGGCGGCGGCAGAGCTCGCGCGCGCGCGGGCCGACGGCGGCGAAGCTCGCGCGCACGTGGGCCGGTGGCGGCAGAGCTCGTGGGCCGGCAGCGGCAGCGGAGCTCACGCGGGCGCGCATGGGCCGGCGGCGGCGGCGGAGCTCGCTCTCGCGCGGCGCGTTCGGGAGAGGGAGAAAAGAGGAGAGACAGGGAGAGAAAAGAGAGAGGGAGAGAGGAAAAAGGGTGAGAGTATTTTTATCTAAAAAATAGGTTAAAACTATTTTATCAGAGAGACAATGATTTCGTAATCATTTTATCGAAGCACACGGTTTAATGACCATTCTACAGAAGTTCATCGATTTCATGGCTATAATACTAAAAATTGAGTGTGCAGAAATGCCGCCCGGTTGGCCCCAACGCCGGTACACCGCAAATTCGTATAAAGAGTGTATGTAAGCAAGAGCTTCTTTCTGTTTCCTGCGCTGTACATCAGCTGTTTTTTTTTTCTTCTAATTTTTTTGCATACGCTGCAGTCCTGCACGGATGGATCTTGTCTGGTGCCGCAACAACTTAATAGGGAATCCTATGACATGAAGATCAGAAGGGTGGTGCTTCTTGTACACAGAAAGCGGGAGTCAACAGAGTCAGAAGGGTGCCAACAAAGTCGCTCCATTAATGAAATGGTTGCATGATGACATATTTTTGCTACTAGAGTAGTATAACAACCCACTCAATAATCAGCATCCAGCAGACCCTCATCGTGGACATCATCACATCGACCATCAGTAGTGAGCTCGGATGGTGTTGGCCATATCCGTAATTAATCAGCCCGCTTGTTCTGTTAACACGTCACG
This sequence comes from Eleusine indica, assembly GCA_030378355.1. Lineage (NCBI taxonomy): Eukaryota > Viridiplantae > Streptophyta > Magnoliopsida > Poales > Poaceae > Eleusine > Eleusine indica. Next base: position 59,239,600 of record CM059494.1, read on the forward strand.
CGGCAACCATATGGCACCTCCAAAGATGACTGAAAGGAAGTTGGGGCTTGCTCGTGGCCATGGATGACAAGACACAAGAGCAAACAAAACTAGCTTAATTTTGTGTTAATGTTATGGTTGCTTGTAGGTCACCAGCAAACCGGTCGTAATCCATCCTTCGTCGAGGGGGTCACGAAGCGACCAGCCTCGGATCCCGGCATGAAACCTGGTCCTGCTCTGGCAGCACGCCGTGGTCGCCGCCGTCAATGCGCGCCCTCCCTGCACGCGTGCTAGTGCTCGTACTCAGCTCGCTCGTGACCACGCGTACCAACCGCACCGAACAAAACCGCGATCGCGCACGGATCATCATCATGGATAAGATCCCCGTGGTCCTTGGATTTATAGTAACATCAATCGAAGCTCAAGTACTCCAAAGCAGTCGAGTATCTTTCTGTCATCGGAAAGTCAGCAAACAGTGTCGTCATAGCGAATACCAGAAACATCGTCTGGTCAGTCATCGGATAACATTTTTCTTCTTGTTCGGGGGTCTTCTTCATACAAATCTAGCCTACGCGAGTCAGGTTACCCGTGATAATTCTCTTTGCCATAAAAATACACTAGTGTTGTATTCATTTTCACTCATCTCTATGACGGTAAAATCCTACACTAGTCCACCAATCTACCATCCCAGGTCCCAAACTCATAGTTACAACTTGGAACGGATAACGCATCCAAGGACTGAAGGACATCGGAGAATGTGTACAGACACTACAGAAACAAATCCAGGTTCGTCCACCCAGCAATGCTTGAACGAATTTCCACTTCCAGGACGGCAGGATCGGCAATAGTGTGCCCCTCTGGTAGGAGGTGCTAATCAATGACGCACACGTCCAGCGCACAACTGCTTTATGTAGATTTACCAGTTCAAGGAATTCTTAGACTGTTGGAGCTTCGCGCTGTATGCACTTTCTATTTCCTCCTGCAAAATTACGTGGAGGCCAAAAACTGAGATTTGCTTTGCTTTCATAAACGACACGTGCTTCTGAGAAGCACTGAAAGTAAGCAACGCACAACTTTTCAGATAGCAAAGACCGCATCACATGAAAGTCTAACGTCTCATTCTCATGGTGGTGATGCTTTAGTTGTTCACACAGATAAACGTACATGGAGGTGATGTAGCAGGGAGAGCAGATCATACCTTGCACGTTTTCAGCAATGGTTGCAGGAAGGAGGTTCTGAAAAACCTGATGTATTTCTCAAGGGACGTTCGTTCCCAAACTGAAATGTGCAAAGAGTTGTCAAAAAGGATCAACTGACAACTCCATATTACTAAAATGCCATAGCATTAAAATCAAAGCTCCATAGTACTAAAATTCCATAGCACTAAAATCAAATTACAGAATGGCATCCTTTTGCACAAATTCAAAAGAGGTGCATGTTTTTAACCACTTACTATTTTCAGAATCAGCCTGAAAGCCTGCAGCATTGAGCTCTCCTAAAAGCTGAGATGAAGAGTCATTTATCAGATCAGCATTATGCCATGACGCTTGGAAGAATATGAAATGCTAATTTTCAGTTACAGTTGGCTCTATGGACCATACCTTTGATAGAGTCGGAACAGCTTTAGGATCAAAATCATCGCAGTTATTGGGATCAATCGGCACACAAACATGACCTAGAAAGTGTTAAAATGATAAACTGTCAGCACTATGGTGAATTGCACCAAAAGTAATCCATTCAGGCAGTTTTTTAAAATAAATAGTTGATGCATAACAACCAGGAAACAAACTTTACAGAAGTGCACGCTTAAGGTGAACTCTTACATACAAGATAAGTATATTAGTTATGGAATACTTGTGGAGTCTATTATTTCAAATGGATATTTAGAGTATATGACCTAACTGACTGACTCTACTATTATATGGAGCATAGAAAACATGTCACTTCATTTATTCATTACAACCTAAAACAAAATTATGTTCTGTGTAGCTCTTACAGTTTTACCTGTTTTCGGGTGTATGCAAAAGGGAGCTTTTAGTAAATGATTCATGTGCTTCGATACCTGGTTTGCAATAACTGATTAGAGTGAGACCACAGATTAGTTTACATACTGCAAAATCATGTTTCTGATGATTTTTCTTTTACCTCCATATCGAGTCTAGGATATGTGTAAGAGAAAACAATCTCTTCCACACATCTACGAAGCCCCTGACCCTGGATCATAAAATATCACTGCCATTATTTCACATATTAACATGAATTGCCTGATAAAATAGTCGATGAGAAACTGATATATTGCAATAACATTCTGATGAGACCAAAACGAAGAAATATTTACTGTCAAACTGAAAAGTGTCTGAACAAAAATGAAAAGGAATGCATGGGAGTATATATGCACCGACAAAGGAATGGTAAGTATGACTGCAGGAGCTGAAATGCGAACCTTATTCTTTCCTAACTGTAAGGTTGTCTTCAATTGCTCCCATCTGGCTGCGTTGACATCTTCCTTGGAAATAGAAGATCGCCTATTTCCTTGCAACTTGTCATGGAGCTCACTAGCAACATCTAGAAATAAAATACATTTCAGATTGATATTGATTATACATGGAGCATAAAAGTCATTCAGAAAAGTATCTTACAGACTTTTTCCTTACTTTCATCAGGTATTAGATCAAGTATCTTCTGGCATCTATCCTCTGATGCAAAGAGTTGTTGGCTCAAAAGCAATTTTTCTTCGAAAAAACTTTTAAGAACATCAGTATATGATCGTCTGCAGGAGCGGAATTTATAATGTCAGGTACTTAGCTATTCCAGGTTTTGTTGAGTGTAACATCTTTTTTTGGGGGATGAACATAAAATTTGACGAGGCAGATAAGACATACGCAAGGAAAGGATAGAGGACTGGCCCAGTCAAGGATATTTTCTTTGCTGTATTTTCACCACCCTGAGACAGATTCATAAAGTTAAATCAGTTTGAGGAGGCAGAAGTTATCTAGTGCCACAGATGAAGAAGTAACACCTTATAGACTCGAAAGTAGTCAGCAATGGCAGCCCTTTGTTCATTGGTGAGCCTGACAGGAGAATGTGGATGTGTTTCAATTTCAGGTCACAAAGAGAAGGAAACAAACTAACAAAGAAAAGTTCTTTCAAGCATACTTTCTAGCTTTACTATCACAGACCCAGCAATGGACACCGCGACGTCCACTGTATACCCACAGTATGTGATTGAAACCAAAATCATCTGCACCAAAATTTGAATTATAATTAGAAAGTACACAATCCAGTAGATTTCCAGTTACAACAAAGTAATCAACTGTAAATTTGATTTTGCTGCATAACAAAGTGACATGCCTCTAAGCGAAGTATCCAGAATTTTGATAGCAATTGTCATTAAGGGCCAGCAGTCCAAGCAGACATCAGCTCCCGAGCAGCAGTAGCGAACATCATCATAATCAGATATATCCTGGGAAGATTGAAAGTGTTCACAACTTGCTGCAGTTGCACAGGAAAATAGCACATGTGCACACACATAAGAGGGACAAGAGGATAAAAATGTGAGTTTCTTACAATATCAAAGATCAGTTCCCTCTCAATTGGTACAAAGACATTATTGCCAGACTGGGCATAGGCATGACGCTTTGAAGGCTACACATGTATAGAAAATCCATCAGACAATAGCAAATAGAGCATAATACGGCAAATTAGAATCAATCAGAAAAATAATGCACATGTTTAGATATGCTGTATCATACATCTACGCTGTAGACAGGTCCAATATCAATTTTGAAAGGGCACTTCTCCTTGATGGAACTCTCCAGTTCAGCAGCACTGTCAAAGGATTGGAAGCGCAGGTAGATGTCATTCTCCAGTGTAAATGAAAACTCCCTACGCCCAACATAAGACTGATCACATCCAGGGTGCTTTCCATCTGAAAACAACAAAATTCTGTCAGTGAAAGGGAGTAGGACTAGCTCCTGAACTGAAGAAAAAGGGGGTGGCAACCAACCATTTCCATAGGAAAGCCACTTAAAGAAATCACCATATGGAAAGAGTTTTCCTGCATTTGCAACATCAATTGTTAGCACAAAAAGCAGCACAGACTAAATTCTAAACTTATCCCGTAATAATACATCAGAGCGATTTTTAACAAAAAGCTTCAGATAGGTAAAAAGCATGTCTAGTTACACCAGATAAACCACAAAAAAGCAGCAGGCCTGAAACAAAGACATCCAATTGAGCTAAACAAAAAGAAAAATCCTAGTGCGGAGCATAAATTAGCAAAGCTGTACAACAAGCAAAACTACAGAGCACAAAATACTGAACAAGATATCAACCCGTACGCATTGAAGTGAAAGAATCAGTTTACCGTAGTAGACCCTGAGGTAGTCCGCACTGAACCCTTCCGGTACGGCAGTCGGGGCTCCTACCAGCTGGCCGTCGATCTCCATAGCGTCAACAGCCTCATCCTCCCTACCCATCCTCAGATCGAGAACTACCTGCGCCAAACAAAACGAAGAATTTGTAGAGGGTGGACTGAATTGGAGAAGACCTCGGTCGAACGGGAGAGGAAATGGTTCGCATCTGGTGGAAAAGGGAACAAAAAATTTGGGAAGAAATGAGCGGATCCAAACAAGAAAGAGATTCTTACCACGAACAAGATTGAGATGAACTCCACGTACGGTCCGATAGGAGGAGAGGCAGAGGCAGGGCGGCGGGGAGAGGGAAGGAGAGAGGGGAGCGCAAAGGCTGCGGGCGGGGAGGGGAGAGAGGGAGGAAATGGCGCGGGAAAGAGGAGGCCGCTCCCGCCAAGAACATAAGAAAACAACAGCTGCCCCTGCTCTGTTCTCTGGCCACAAATGGATCGGGTATGATGGCATGGGCGGGTGGGCCGCGGCCCACTCTGAGATTTCGGCCAGCAACCCATTTCCTTGCTGGGCGACGGGCACGAGAAACCAACAGGACTCGCTTTAATCTGAGAAAATAATTGTTTTAATTTGACTAAACAATCAACGATCATTTCAAACGTTGCCACCAAATAAAACGAGAATCTCCGTCCAACTCAAAATGCATACTAGAAAAATAGAAAGGAAACACAGCAGTGACTAAAAGAGCAAAACGAGTCCGAACAGGCAAAATAAGTGAACCTTACGATAGTTAAAAACGGTCCACAATGTCAAAGCGCAAGACAGAGCAAAAATTGACTGCAATCACAAAATATATCTAGCTGAATTTTTGATCCTATACTTGTTTAGAGTTGGAACGTTATCTGATATCCACTTGATTGGCTTCGACATGAGAGTCACTGTAAAAGTTGTGAATTTGTGTTTTCATAGCATTTGTAAAGTTGGACTTAGCAAGTAGGTTTGGTAGATAAAAATCTGCACCATTTCATTTAGCAGCTTATGCTATCATAAATTATAAACTCTGTCAAACAGTTTAAAAGTATAAATATTTGTTATAATAAGTAGTCATAAGCAAAAACCTTTTTGTATTATAAGCTATGAGCAAAAAAAACCCTTACTTTTTTAGTTTATGGACCACCTCTTTTGAGATAAGCTGCATGATAAGCTATTTTATCAAACAAATTAACTATGTATGCTATAATAAATAAGATAAGTTAGATAACCACTTTTAATAGGCAAAAAGAGCATAAATCATTTTTAGCATTAACAAAAGCTATATCAAACATATTAAAATTTAGGTTTTTATAAACCTCAATTATCCTTTGTTTATTCATGTTGGTTGTTTTGAATTTGAATAGAAACTTGATAGACATCCATGTTTGCTTCCTTATGCTATATACTATCCGTATCAACTGACCGTCTTTGGACGTGATTAGTTGGGTATATCAGGTCTGTTTGAGTGATTGGTTTCTTGAGTCTATGCTGACATGCTGATAGGATATAAGAGCATCTCTAGTAGATGATGTAAAACAACCTCATGTTTTATAATTTGGGAATATAAAGCACCATACCTCTCCAGTAGATGTTATAAATTCATCTGGTGCTGTAAAATTTTAGATATCCTTTATTTCCCCTCTTTCTACTGTATATTTGAAGCACCAAAAAACGTGCTTTATCTTGTGTTGTATCCCGAAATCGAGTTGTCGGGAACGCACATGTCCTTCCCGTGTGACACTTGGCGTACGTGCCCATGGCGGTGTCTCGCCATCGGCCTACCAGAGGTCATCCCGCTGTCGTCGGCTGGCCTTGGCCGACTACCCCGTGCCTCTCCCGCTTCATTCCATCATCGTTTTGAGCCCTCGTCGCCTGATTCATCACCGTCCCGAGACCCTGTCGGCAGCGTGCTGGGCGGGCTCCATACGGTGGGCAACGGCGTAGCGGCTCGCATAGGCAAACGCGGGCTTGGGCGGGGATGCAGAGGCGCATGCGGGGCGGGATCAGGAAGGGTGGTAGCGACGTGGATGACCAGGCAACGGTGGCGCAGGCGGGTGCAAACAGGAGCAGTGGCGGCGATTCTTGTGGGAAGGCTGCGGTGGCGCAGCTGGGCGCAAACAGGAACAACAGCGACGACTCTTGTGGCTAGGGCTGGCTAACGAGCCAGCTCGGCTCGTTAAGGCTCGTTAAGCTAACAAGCGAGCTCAGCTCGGCTCATTAAGACTAGCGAGCTAGAAAAGATGTTCGACTTGGTTCGTTTGAAAAGTTCGAGCCGGCTCGTTAGGCTCACGAGTCAAACATAATTCAACTTTGATGACAAGAATATTAATTAATTTATATATTTTAATAATATTAAAGTATGACAATAAAATGCCCTATATATTATAAAAAAAACATTATCAAAAACATAAATTTGACTCTATAATAACAATCAATAAGTCCAGATAAGATAGATGTTTTAAGATTAAATATAAACTTTATAAGTAGTATACTTTATTTATATATTTATTGTAATTTAAGCTTCACTAAATATAAATTATGAGTTTTCTATTAATTTGAAGGTGGATAATTTTATATTATCAAGTTTATCGAGTCTATTGAACAATTTACGAGCAGCTGACTTGTTAAGAAATCAAGCTATAAAAAAAACCTGACTTAATTCGTTTAAAAGATTGATCCAAGCCAAAATTATGACCGAGCCAGCTGGCTCACCAGCCTCGAGCTTTTTTTGCCAGTCCTACTTGTGGCCAAGCTGTTGTGGCGCAAGTGGACGAGGACGGGGCCACACGAGCATGTAGCAGTGGCGCCGGTCAGGCTGGGGCGGGCACGACGGCGCAGATGGCCGGGGCAGCGGGCGGGGTGGCGTGGCTCAAGATGGGACGAGGCTGCGGCGACGTGGATGGCGGCAGGAGTGGGATACGACGGCCCCTGCTCCAGCCACCATGTCGCGCAATTGCCTCGTCATGGGATCGTCGAGGTCCTCCTCCTCACCATCTACGGTGATTGTCAGTGTTCCTAATCGCTGCTACAAGGTGTTCGATGAATTGTCAACAAAAGAATGAGAGGGGAAGTGAAATATAAAGCATCAATTTTACAGCATCTGCTGTAGCATATCCCTTAAAATCTTGAAAAGTGATATTTACAGGACCTCTAAAACTAGATATAAAACACCAGTTTTAAACATCTACTGGAGATGATGCTCTAAGGACATCCTTATCTCACGATCTCCACAGCCACGGTGACCTTGCCTGTCCGTGCGTTGTCTGCGCTCAACGAGGCAGCTTCCCGTTGCCCCCTGTGTCGCCCGCGCTCGCCGAGGACGCCGTGCTGGGCCAGAAGGAACGAGCCAGTCTCAGTTCCGAAGACAACCAATCGCACCTATAGCTAGATGTCATGTCCCGTTAGTTCTCTGCGCAGCACAGCAATGCACGCCACAGCCTCAGCCCCAACGACTCCTCACTCCGGGCCACCCTCAGCCGTTCGATCAAGCTCCAACGGCTCCGATCGCCTCACCCTCCTCCCGTCGCCCCCCGCCGTCGCCCTCAGCCTCCGCCGACCGCCGGAGCACACCCGCCGCCGCCTCATGTCTCCTCCCACCGCATCCATCTCCGCGGCCAGCGGCTCGTTCCTCGAGCTGACAACCGCGGCGGACTTCGCCTCCGTCGCCTCCCCCGGCGGCCGCATCTCCGTAATCGGCTTCGGTTCCCTACTTTCCGGTGAGCAGAGCGCCGCCTGAGTTACCGATTCTCGGTTGATCGAGCCCTGAACCTGGTAGGACTAACGTATCGGAGTTCCTGGCGGCAGAGCGGAGCGCAAGGAGCACGTTCCCGGAGCTGGAGGGCTTCCGAGTGGCGGCGCTGCGCGGATTCCGGCGAGTCTTCGCCCACGTCGCCCCGATCTTCTTCGAGCGCGGCATCGCTGTCGAGGCCACCAAGGTAAGGGGCTGTTCCTGTACCCATCCCGTATCAACAGTACAGTATGTAGTGTATGCGTGGTTAGTTCAAGTTCATTCGTTTGTTGAATTTTGTATCCTATTGGGTTTGTACCTTGCAGTTCACTAATTCTTGAGGTATGGTTGTATGGTTCACTGATCCGGAGTCAAAGTTGCGATTTTTTTTTTCAGATTTTGTATGGTTTTTAGCCAGATTTTTAGCGACGTGGTTGAACTGTTCTTGTCCTGCACAAATTCTATTATGTACCGAGGACTTTTGATAATCTGTCTATACTGGTGGAATACGTTGAACCAGAAGGAAAATATAGACTCAGTATTAGGGGCACTTGAAGGATGTTGGAAATTTATTATTGGGTAGTTTATTTTCAATAGCCTACCTAAAGTTGATTTGGACAAAGTCTTTGTTGTTGTGGTACTTTATTTTCAATCTTCACTGTCTGCCACATAGTAACAATAAAATAAATTGCAATATTGGTGCAAACAGTGGACAAAAACATATTTGGATTTGAAGCAACAAGCTTCATCGAGCTCTGTAGGGGTGACTGGAATAGGTTTTGGAAAGCATAAACAATTAGGTTTGTCCTGTTTATGCAGCTTTTCGGTAACATAGGTATCAGTGCTTTTCCCATCTATGATATTGGTTCTGGAGGATAGGTATTTTGTTTAGATCTATTTCAACTGATATGACGTTGAATCTTGTTTCCAGCTGCAGATATAGTGATAATTCGGATTTGTTTTATTTCCACAAATTTATTCGTTCCATTACTTGGTGACTTGTAGGAGTACTCAAGCTTAAGTGTGGAGCCATGTGAAGGCGAACTGATAATAGTGACTGTTTTTGAAATCAAGGACGAGGAGGTGCTGCGGGTTCTCTGCATAAACGTTTTTATTTTCAAAGAAAGCTAATGGATCTTTCATGGACGCCTTTTTTGCGAGTAATGAAAAATTTTGTACTTTCAGGTGCCAGCATTTATCGAGAGGGAACATGAGTTCCGATTTCTTGCCGTAAGTGATCAGTCAGTTCATTTCATGTTTTCTGATCTAGCCTGGACTGTTAAATGAGTAAATGATTTTTTTGGGTAAAATGATGTACCATATTGTTAGATATTGAGTTGGTCTTTTCACAATTGTTTGTCGCCACTTCTGTTTGTGTTTCTTTGTGTTGTCAGGTTGTTCCACAAGGATTGGATGGTGTGCCATTTACAAATTCAGCAGTAAGTGATCCACTTTGAAATCGTATTGGTAGTTTATTTTTCTCCTGCTGCTTCTGGTAGTTGAATTATCTTCATCTTGTTGGAATTCACTTGTCAGGTTGTTTGTGCACGCTACAGCGATGAAGAATATTTCCAAGAGAGATGCAAAGGTTGTTATTCTGTCACATTCAGTCTATCATTTATTGTGCACTGGACTGCCCTTTATTCAATCTTTCATTTCATTTTAATTGTTTTCAACTAGTTGTATAATGTCCGTATCTATGTGCTATCAGTCTGTAACTTAACTTGTTATAATCAGATTTTGTAGGAGATAATATATTTAAACCATAGTGTTTTCTCGATTCTAACATCTCGTTTCTACACAAATACATTTTAGTGATGGCCTCAACTCCCTCCTTTTCTGGGTGTGAATGTCCTATGAGCTAGAAGCTGTTGAATGGCAGTACTGCCAAATTGCAGTTAAGATGGACATGTTTGAATCCCGCTCAAATAGTTCAAGTTTATGATGATTGCAAATATTCATTGCACAGACATTGCTTGTTTAAGTTTCAAGAAATGTTTGAGGAATGACACGATCATATTGTATTTCGAAGTGAACCACATACTGAAACTAAACCATTTTTTTTTCTGTAGGAAGCAAAGAAGTATATAACCAGCGCTATGGACGGTACAACATAGACAAAATCTGGAGAGATGATATTTTACCATGTCGCTTATATCTTAGACACTGGTAAGTATTTGCTTTTCAAAAATACTATATGTGCCCACCTGCAGAGTCTTTTTTTTGCCATCTTTTGTATAATTTCACAGTTAGTGTATGAAAAGGACCTAACTTTTTGTTCAATCTAGAATCCGCCTAGGACATCATTCCACCCCTGCACTACACCAATTATGTTTATTATGGGATTTAATATGTATTCTCCCTGATACTGATCTATGAGACTATGACATCACAAAGTAAGATGCATTCCTGAAGCAAAAACGGCATCATTGCGTGTGGCATTTGAAAGCAGGATGGATATGTCCTAAGCAAAAGCAAATCATCACGTTGAACGTTATAACTATCCAATAGCAAACACATTCTCTGCATAACTGTTATTATCTGTCATCATTGTATTAGGCATGCAGAAGCATGATATTTCAAGCGCCTTATGTTTCTGATTGCTTCACCAGTGTTCTTGCTGCGAAAAATCTTGGAGAACCAGCATACAGCAATTTCTTAGACCACACCTATCTTGGCGACCGGAAGACCACGATCAGGGAATACTTGGCCACTACCGGAGCAGGCATCATGGAAGAAGAGCCTCCTGAATCGCTGAAAAGCCGCTATGGCGGCTAGCTCTCATAGCCAAGATTTGCGAAATTTCAGGTGCTTGTGGATGGATGCTACATTCCAAGGTTTGCGAAATAATGCCTGATGCTTCAGCGCAGGAGACGGGTTCCGATTGTTTGCGCGGTCGATGCCAAAGACAGTGATTTTGTGACACTGAATGTATACGCTGTTGATGACCATGACAGCGGTTGTGTCGATTTGTGTGTGGATGGTGTGAAATGATACGACTTGTGTGACCTGTGTTTGATTGATGTACCACAACAATAATCGCGTGACTGTTGTTTGTGGTATCAAAACAGAAATCCAGTGCCACACGCTGAAAATCAGGACAAAATGCGTCTTTACTCCCCCCCCAATTTTTTTTCCCTGCCTGTGCTAGTGGCTGGTGCTCCTCCTAGTACATTTTGACAGGCGCAGTGTGAATGCCCTGAGATTTTTTACTTGTTGGGTTCGGTCATCCACCAGGTTCCGTCGATCGTGCGGTGTCCCGATCATGCGACAAGCAGCACGTTCCGAGCCCTTGGACGGCGACGTTTGCACTCTCTACCGGGAGGAATGCGACGGCCACGAGATGTGCGTCTCGTTCTCTCCTTCGACCCTAGTCTGGAGCATGGAAAGGTTTGCGTCTAGGACGGCGTGGAGTGGAAGAAGAGGCAGATCGCGGAGCAGTCGTCGACGGCGATCCCCCGCCGCTTGCGCCGCCACGCGCGGACGGCGGACTCGACCAGCCGCTTGGCCGCCTTCTCCCTGTCCGCCGTCGCCGCCACGATCTGCACGGCCTCCTCGTTCGAGATCACGTCCCACACCTGAATGAAGGAAAAGTTGCCAACATCATCGTTTGTCGAATTGAAGGGAAATCAATATATATATATATATATATATATATATATATATATATATATATATATATATTTTCTTCTTTGAAAGAAAGAGAATGTGTACCCCGTCCGTGGCGAGGATGATGAACTGGTCCCTGCTGCTGATCCTCCTCTGCGTGACCTCCGGCGCCGAGATGACGCCGTAGTCCTTGACGCAGTAGTCTCCGAACGCCCGCGACATGGCCAGACCCGGCGACTCTCGGTCCGGTAGCCACACGCGGTGCACGCCCGGCTCGTCGCCCAGGCAGTGCACGCGCCCGTTGCACTCTCGGATGCGCTCCTCCTCCTCTGCATTCCCATCAGTTCCAACCAAACAATTAATGTCACAGCCTAATTATCATCAGTTTCACATGACACGTCACAGGGCAATGATGACTTACGTGGCAGGTTGGGCTTGAAGTCGACGGTGAGCTGCTCGGCCACGACGGCGCCGCCATCGTCGTCGACCTTGGTGGCGAGGACGGCGCGGGAGTCGCCGACGTTGGCGACGACGACGAGGTCGCCCTGCTTGACGACGGACAGCGCGGTGCACCCGCTGTGCACGGCGTCGAGGCGGCGGCTGCGGCGGAGCTCGTCGTCGACGGCGGCGCAGGCGGCCGCGTACGACTGCCGCCACAGGTCGAAGCGGCAGTCGGAGAGCCGCTTCTCGCCGCCGTCGATCAGCGACGCCAGCGTGATGGCTTCCTGCCAGTGGCCCGCCAGCGACGGCGGCAGCGACTCGCGCACCGCCTTGGCGACGTAGTGGCCCCACGGGCCGTGCCCGTCGAAGATGCCGCAGAACACCGTGTCCTCCTGGCAACCGAACCCCTGAGCAAGACGATGAGATACACTATTTAGCTGTGTGAAAAAAATAAAATTCTTTGCAACGAGAAAGAAACTACTTTTACACGATTATTTTTGCCGCCTCAAGTTCATCAGAATTCCTGTTATCCCAGACATTTTATGATAATAGATTATAACCGTGTCTAACTTGTTGTATGGTGTGATGATTCTTAAATTATGGGTAATGTTCTTCGGGTTTGGCATTATATGTGTGGCTCAGCTTTAAGCTGATTGTTAATTCTGTACTACATAATCATTAGGTGATAATTGACCAATTAACATTCCCGTGTGACATCACAGCAAACCAACTGAAGCAACCAGCACCCCTTTTGAGCAAGCTACCATATGTCATGATGTATACTCTAATCCAAGGCTCTGGTTCGGTTCGCAATTTTTTTTAAAAAAAAAGCCAAATTAGCCCAATGCAATCTTGTTATTTATAAAAGCAGTGACAAGGCCCTGGCTAGCATGCCAACAAACTTGTAAGTCCAGGAAGAACTCTCAAGAACGTTGATGCCCTGGGAATCTACTCTCTGATGTGGTTCACCTTCCATCTCAGGAAGTGAGTTTAACCGCCCAAAGCTACTTTGTGTTCAGATACCCAGATCTCAAAAGCGGGTGACACCAACGGGAAACAAAAAAATCCCGCTCATTTCAGCAAATTATGACACGTATACCCTCTCCCTTGGCTATGACAGAGAGAGCCTCCAGAAGCCAAAAGGAAACACCAGATTCATGCTCTAATACCTATGGCCAGCTAATTGGCTTGACTCTGCCCGTGGCTCAAACAAATACCAGACGATTTAGTTGCTGTTCACTGAATAAATACTTAGATATTTCTTAAGAGTACAAACTAGAATGGAACTCTTCAATATGGCTTGAAAATTATGATAGGATTTAAAATTGATTAGGTGAAACAGCGGAAAGTTAAGGGTGGTCAAGGTTCAGTACAGAAAACAGAGGCGGAAGCAGTTTGCTTTTCTTCTCTGTGGTTAGAATGACACCAGCACAGCAACAGAGTCCCTCCTATTGCGGTGTTCTCAGCTTGTTTTTCTCTTCTTCTTCTATTCTACTGAAGCCCCAAAGTTTTTGTGAAAAAAAAAGATGACATTTTTTGTGTGTATAATCCCTAGGAAATTCCTGTTTCGAGAACTCGGCCTGTGAATGATATCACGTGCCATCGCTACTTCACGCCACCGATTGTATTATCGTAATAACAAAAAGAAAAAGAAAACCAAAATGACCGTAACTAAGCAAGCAACAAGAATCAATCAGAGAGAGAGAGAGGGAGGTGTGTGTGACGGACCTCCAAGACGATGGAGCAGTCCTGGTTGATGCCCTTCTCGCCGCGCCGTGAGCACGCGGCGGCGAACGTCTCCGACCCCTCGCCCCACAAGGTCCCCGACGACCGCAGCGCCGCCGCGGCCTTCCCGTCGCCGGCGCCGTCCGCCTTCCTGTCCCTGCCCACGGACAGCGACCGGGCCAGCCCCTGCAGCAGCGACGACAAGTGCGGCATTCTCTTCTCAAGGATGGATGGATCGATCAGTTCTTGGTGACTGATCGGTACTCGAGTTCAGCTACCACCGAGAAGAGCAGAAGAGGACGATGATTTATTTGCTAAGCGGACGGGATGGGTGTTCATGGACAGGAACAGAGCACCGACCGGTCGCCATGGCGATGGTGGACGGGACGCACGGCTGATTGGTCGCTCCGGATATTTCTGTCGTTCCACCTGGATGGATCTTTATTCTGCCTGTTATTTCTTTGAAACCAAGCAACGAGCTCGGATTGGGTTGGACTGGATGGGCAGGAAAGGATCAGATCAAATAGGAGCAAGTGAAGAAGAAGAAGAAGAAACGAGCACAAGAATCAACCAGGAAACGAGCAAGCCTCACACAAGAGCAAAGCAAGAGAAATCGACACAGAGAGCTCTTGAACAAGAACACAAGAGGAAGGAAGAAGAGGCTAAGGACTGTGGCGTAAGGAAGAGGAGGGTTGTGTGAAACGCGGGTGTGAAGTGAGGTGAAAGCTTGGGAGAGGAGCTTTTAAAGGAAGTGAGGAGGAGGAGGAAGAAGGGGAGGCGGGAGGCAGAGCCGTGGGTTCAAGGGAAGCTATAGGCTATGCCGACCGTGGACGAGTCAGCAAGCCGTGACGAGAGGCCGTCGCTTGCACAGCAACATTCCCCTCGGAGGCGGAGCAGAGCAAGCCGTGTGGTTTCTGACGGATAGGCCCTTGAGCACTCTGCATATTCCCCCCCCCCCCTGCTTTTTGGTGATGTGGATAAGTCCCTTGTGTTGGAGGGCAATACGCCCCCGTTCTGGAATGTGCTTTGTGTTGTTGTTGCGTTACTAGGGCCTGCAGTAGCATCCCGCGTGTGAAACTGAACAGCGACACGCGGAAGACTTATGATGCGAGAATGAATAGGCTCCTGCTGATCGCTATGTAGTCAGAGACATTATGCAGATCAAGAAAAGTCTATGGGTGATAAAAGAATTGCGAATGCATAAACTGTTAGAACTGATGCACCGATAAAATAGTGATTTTCACAGAAAAAAACTGATTTCAGAGGGAAGCGAATTTATTTGATCAGCGCAACGTACAGTCGCATCTAATTAAAAGGATGCGAAACAAAGACGGGAGCTTGTCCCCACCAAACAATACAAGCTCAAGCTCCCTCGTTATATGAAAATTAGCTTAATCATTTGTTAACCTATTCTGATATCTCATATAATGAAATGAATAAGCTCTGAATCTCCAACCGGTCGACCTCACTAATGTCTAATCAATCATCAAAGCAAGTCTTGATGTATCTTCCGTTGTGGAGTTCAAAGAGTTGACAATAGCTAGATGTTGCAATTTGCCACTTGGTGAGGCTCTAGGTCTATCATATGCTGTACAAATATCACGTTTTTCTGCTGACACGGTAGCTTCTCTCTTTATTGTTGCCCATTGGTCAACAAGATTTTTGCTATTTTGCCCACAGCTTCAGTGGGTTTCGCTGTAATGCTCACCTACTCCTTTAAAATGCCCACAACTACGTTATAATGTTCGGTAAAATACCCACGAAATAAATTTTGAACAAAATTACCCCTGTCCTTCTTCTTCCTCCCGCCGCCGCCCCAGTGAACGTAGAATCTCGTCGCGCCCATGCGTTTCTCGCCGCCGCCCGCACGAATCTCGCCGCCACCCGTGCGCCTCTCGCCGCTACCCGCGCGCCTCTTGCCGCCGCTCGTGCGCCTTGCCCGGTCGCGCCCGCCTGTGCGCGACTCGGCACCGCTTGCGGCCTGGGAAAAGGGAAGAGTGCGAGGCAGCGGCCGTCGGACGAGCCGCGGGCTCGTGTGCAGGTGGGTGGACACGGAGCGTAGCGGGCGAGCGTGGCCGGTGATGGGCGGGCGCGGCGGTAGGCGGATGGGCGTGAGCGCGCGGTGGCAGACAGGCCTGGCGGGCGGACGCGTGCAGCGAGCGATGGCCATGGTGGCGGTGCGAGGATTTTTTTTTACATAGGCTTGTGTTCGGACTGAGGAGGAAGAAGGAGAGGAGGGCAAATTCGTCCAAAAAATTATAGATGGGCATAATACCGGTGAGTCAATATTGTCATGGGCATTTTAAAGAAGCCCAATGTTAGACGGGCATTTTAACGAAGCCCACTGAAACCGTAGACAAAATAGCAAAAATTTCTTGATCAACTGCTTTACTTCAATAACCTAAAAAAGAAAAGAAAAGAAACGAGAGCAACTGCTTGATTGACCATCAAGAAACAAGTTGCACAAGAACTAAGATATCGAAATAAACTAAAGGGTGATATTTATATTTAATTCACAGGTACAAGCATTTATAGATTGATATTCCCTGGCTCTCATATAGGAAAATAAAATAGCTCAAAAATATTTTAAAATTTCTTCAATAGGTGACGTAATTTTTCCCAAGATTGTGTGATTTTATTTCTTTTCTGGTGACAGCAAAATTCAAATGGATGCTTCCCAAAGAGTGGATAAACAGACAAAGAGTTATTTGAAAGGCTCTTTTTTTTGTCGCCTTATCAGAGTGACACAAAATTGTAAGACTAAGTTACATCAACCAGATACTACGTCAGGATTGATCTAATTTCAGAACAGGTTAATGCACATTGATGAAATATAAGGCCAAAATATTGAAAATTGATGTGGATTAGACTTGAAACTCCCCAGCTGCTGGGAGTGCTCCAGCACCCCCTGTGGAGAGGAAAACAAATATACATTTTATTGTATCGTTTTTCTACTTGACTTGGTCACAGCTTTCATGGCTAAGAGTTTCTTTTTTTGGTGTTATTTGCCACTCTTTTCTGACCCAGATGAAATCGTATGGCGGTATACTTGACTTCTAACAACTCCACATATAACGGAACACTGCACAATAATCGTCAGCATTCAGATATACAAAAACCTATCCTTGAACCCGTCGAT
Organism: Eleusine indica; assembly: GCA_030378355.1. Taxonomy (NCBI): domain Eukaryota; kingdom Viridiplantae; phylum Streptophyta; class Magnoliopsida; order Poales; family Poaceae; genus Eleusine; species Eleusine indica. Next base: position 59,256,617 of record CM059494.1, read on the forward strand.
ATGTTTGTCTATGCAGTTCCAACTTATCTGTCGGCAGCAGATAACATTATTTAGAAGACGCAAAGAATATTGAGAAGTGTCTCCAGCGAAGCTCTCCGCCACAAATTTTGCGCATTCCATCTATGAAAGCAGGACGTGGAATTACTCTGCAATTGTTCACCTAATCACCTCACCTGGTTCAGGAAGGTAGCTGCAATTTTTCCTCGAGCTTCATGACAAGAAAGAAAAAAAAAAAAACAGCATGTGTACTGACTACTGAATGGGCACAAGCGTCATTCCCAGCCTGCCGCCCCCGCGTGCAGGGGCAGGGCGCTGACGTGGCCACCACAGCCGCCCAGCTGGCACCGCCGGAACCTTGTGGCGTGGAGCAGCGTGGTTTTCTGTGCAGCGGGTCCCGCTCAGCAGCGTCCAGGCACGTGGCACCCTCCATACGGAGACCGACGACTTGGCGTAGATATTTCTGCCGCCGTGGCCGGAGGTTGGCGACACGAAGATTCTCTGTGGCCAGGATCGGCGAGATCGGCGCACCGAACCGTGTCAGCTGTTGAGCCGGCGTCAAATTAGGCCGGAGATGATCTCGTTCGTTGTTGCATGCGCAATGATCCTCCGATTTGACCGGTGATTAGCTTAGCTTCCCCGCCTTCCCGCCGCGTGTGGCGTGCGCGTTGGAGAGGAGATGTTGGAGCAAATATTTCCCGATTCGGCCACTGTTTTCCTGCACATGGCTGCTTCCAGTCCAGGTGAGGCGTCAAAGGAAGGACGACGACGCGTCGTCGTTTTCGGTTGGTGCCGGCTACTGTGTTAGCGAAAAGCCGCTAACAACAGGATGAGGCGCATGATTGTTAGGGGAGGGTTAGGAGTGAGGTCTAGAGATATGGGCTCATGATATACGTCTGGTGGCTTTCCATTCGTGGTATGACAGCTCTTCTCCTTTTTCATTGGTCTAACTAGCTAGAATGCTCTTGTTTTCCTTTTTGGCTTTGGAAATCGTTAGGTGTGGAACCTACATAGTAGTTGCTGCACATATAAGATGTGGACATATATAGAGCCGGAAGTATTCCCTCTCGCCATGTATATGCCTAATTTTTTAAATAGTCTTTTCATCAATTTTTTCACGAAAACATCAGGGGGTCTTAGCTAATTTTAATTTTGAAAGCCTTCTTTATTAGATTGTTGCACCTTATATATTAGGGCGTCTCAAAAGAGCATTACAATATACAAAAAAAAAAGGCATTACAACAAACCTGGTCACCCACAACATGTGTGTAGAGAGTTGCACCTTATACTAAGGCATCTGAGAAGAGAAAATTTTGTGGGTTGTCATGCACATATGCGGTAAGGCCGGGTTATTTTGTGGTATTTTAGTTGTCAACTTAATCGTAAACATCGTGGTCGTGAGTTCAAACTGTTGGCATATAAATTAGACACTGTATGTATATTAGGAGAAAAATAGAGTATGACAATGCAACTTACTAATTAATGACTGAAGATAGGCATCATGATGGTAACATGTGCAAAGGGAAAATATTTTTTTCTAGGCTTATTAAATTTTTCTCTTTTTTCTACTTAGCTCAAAAGGACTTGCTTTTCCTTTTTGTTTCTTTTCTTCAACATAAAAGTAATTTATTCTTGAACAAATGTCACTTATACGTAGTGAAAGCCTGACAGAAAACAAAGAATAGGGTAGCATCATGTATTTGTAAGCACTCATTACCTCCCCCTTTTCACAAAAGGCCTATAATGGTGCTTGAGAAGATAAGTTTGTTAATTGTCTTCCCCACTAACTCTTCCAGTTAATGAAAAACGAAATATAAATAATGATGAGGAAAGTTTCAGCTCACTGATATGCTAATGGATAGAGACATTTTGATTAACAAAATAATCTTGTCTCTAGCAGTTCCAACCTAAGCTTAGGTATTGAAAAATTTGGTTGTATGATACAAGACCTACCTCGCATCTTGCGCTGCAAATCTAATGTACTATGTTTTCCATATAGTTAAAATATGCAATGGATGGTCAATAGTTTCTAGTTAGAGCTTGGTCAATATTATTGGGTTTCTTGTCGAAGAACTACAGCTGATTTTGTTATCGAGCAATACTTAGGTTTACCTGTTCTCTTCTTGTTCATTAACGATTAATTATTCAAGGAGTCCACACAAAATTAACAATGAAGCTAGCCACTAAACATCGGATCATTACGGTTCTCATTCTCCACCTTAATTAAGTGCATCGATCTGGCAGAACAATGTTATTGATCTCGATTATTATTGATACAAGCACTTTCCAGAAATGAAAACCAACAGTCAAACAGTCGTTGCATAATATATTGATCTGTTAAAAACAAATAATAATTTTACCCACTGATCGTGCATGTATCTGCGAGCATGTGAGGTCATACTTATTTTTATGCAGATCAAGTCAACCAAAAAGCGGTGTTAATATTGTTTCTGTTTGTACACATCAATAATAAGGATGGTGGAGGTTAAAACAAAACAAATAAATGAAGACAATAGAATTTTGGTTTGTACCAATATGTTAAATAACACGATCCTATGCCAGGCGCAATAGATTTAAAAGTTCATCATAGCTATAAAGGGTATAAAGGTTATTTTCTGAGCAATAATAAACTCAACAATGCAGCTATGATGGACGCATAACATTGGTTAGACATAATACTTAATCAATACAAATCAGACAGGGATTCATGGGCTCAACTAATGTCGTTGACACTATTTTTAAACCAACTGCTCGGTTAAATTATTTGTTATATAGTATATCAATACTGGTTAGTACTCTAAATCCATAACTATTTCCTCTTATTCCCCTTTTTATTTCTCATAATTTAAAAGTTCACCAGAAGGAAATTAATAAGCCAGCTACTAAGATCTGGCTTATTGATGTTAGGGCTCTTATTCGATATTTAATTAAGATACATGCACCATCGCTGTAGCGGCAGTACCAAATTCACATAACGGCGGATCAAAATTCACTACAGTGGTAAAATATTTTTTTAGAGATGGACCACAATGTGATCCACCCCTAAAAATTGATTTTTAAAGGCGGACCATATTATACCTGTATAAATGGATGTCATTTATAGAAGCGGACTACAACGTGTTGCGCCTTTAAAAGTTGTTTTTTAGGAACGGAGCACATTGTGGTCCGCTGTTGAAAAAACTCAGTCCATTCTATGACCCGTTTAACCCAAATGATGTGAATAAAAAACGTAGCCTCCTCTCCCTCCCAAACTCTAATCTCCCAGCCCCCTCCACCTCGCCGCCTTCTCCTCTCTCCTCTCACTGCCGCCCTGCCTCTCTCCCTGTCCTCTCCTCTACCGGCCACCCCCGCCTCCATTCCTCTCCTCTTCTTTCCTGGCTGTCGCCACCCCTGCCCTCCCTCTCCCCTCCCGACGAGCAGCGGCAGCACGACCAGACACAACAATGCAAGGAGAGTGGGGGCGCAAGCTGGGCAGCGATAGCATGACCGGGCGTGGCAGCGCGAGAAGCGTGCTGGGCAGCAGTGGCATGATCGGGCGAGGTGGCGCGAGGAGGGTGGGGACGCGAGATGGGCAGCGGTGGTGCGGTCGGGCAGCGATGGTGCGAGGGGGGGTGGGGATGTGAAGCTGTGGATCTGCCCGCCCTCTTCGCCAGGCCCAAGACATTGACCCGCCCGACTGATACCACCAACGTGTGGCGGGCGGCCCCGCGACCGTTGGATCTGGCCGTCCTAGCTCTCAGTTGACGCCGTGCGGATCCGTGGAAGGCTCCGCTCGGTCAGCAGCCATATCCGGCCTCAGGGTGGCGTCGACGGCAAGGCGACGACCAGATCCAGCCCTGGGGCAGCATCAGCGAGCTCCTCTCCTCGGCCACAGCGCACAGTGGATATCGACGTCGGGACAGGCTCTAGCATGGGCTGGGTCTGCCTTTTTTTAGTTATTTAAATAGGTTGGTAGTAGTGGGTGACTAAGCTGCCCGCTGCTACACAGTTGATTTCAGCGGCGGGGCAACACGCCCGCCACTGAAAAGCTCTATTTTTAACTACGGAAGCTTATTAGTACATTGTCGTCCACCGCTGCAGTATATGCTTGTTGTAGTGCATTCAGAATAATCTATATCAAGTTATGCTCACAGCTAACTCACTCCAATTTATTTATTTACACAAGGGATGTTATTCATCGCATACCATTATTCGTGATTAAAAGCACCTTGCAGAAATGAGGGAACAGAATCCCGGCGGAACAACGATCACTCCAAATACGTCTATCTGGCAAAGTAATTACTTCATCCGTTTCAAATTGGTGTCGTCATTGACTTTTTGTTAGATTTGACCATGTTTTATTAAATATTTTTTAAAAACTATCATGTATCTAGATAAAATTTAAATATAACTTATAACTTTTTATATTTAAATAAATATTTTGAATAAGATGAATGATCAAACATATCTAAAATGTCAACAGTGAACAATTGTGGAATGAAGTAGTATGTATTTTTGTGCACGAAGGGTGGCAGTCATTTTTGGATTACCATAAAACCATGACATAAAAAAATATCTACAATAATAATATGACAAAAGTCAATGAATAAGATCGAACAAACAAAAACATATAATCAGGTATCCGTATGTGTTGATTTTCTGCGCAATCAGCTCTACCATCTATACATATGCAGCTGTCATGAATGCATATAAACATTAATATATATTGTGCTAAGTATATAAATAATAATCGATAACATAACACACTGGAGACGCGTGGTCTGAACTAATAATGTCGTTGACATAATCATATATACACCAGTAATAGCAAGCCAAAAGCTGCTTAACTTATTTATTGATTACTTAACTTAAAGCAGGTGTACACGTACGTCCCGGCATCTGATGTGAAGGGTAGCGTAGCTACACCTTCTTTTTTTTTCAAGCAAATGGAGATGATCCAGTTTTGTGCATGCTGTACCTAATAAGCACATTACGAAGCTTGCCGCGTCAAAAAGCTGCTTAACTTGGCAAAGGAAGAATATATATGTTGTCCCTTTTTCTCGTGCTACTTTTTATATAATTTCATTATTAATATCTAATAGTATCGGTTCTTGACGATCGTGAAGGAATGTCTCGTACGACATGATAAGCAGTTAAGCACAAAGAAACGAGAAGCTAGAAAGGCCATGATCCTATCATCAGTTCGTGTAACACGTGGTACGTCGTTGGACGTTGGCACCGGGATGATGCATGTGCGCGCGAAGATCCCATCTGACTCTCACGCGTTTGCGCCCATGTCTGCATTACACAAGTACCACACGTGTCCCATGCATGTTTGCCTCTGATAATATCCTCATGAAACTAGCTGGTAATAGTACAGTGGTACATATATATGCCATGCACGCTCGACATGCTTTGCTATGCCTAACGATGTTGCGCAGTGACCGATCGATCGACAGCTACTTAAGATAACTCTGCACCGTTCTCAAGAAAAGGGATGCATGTGTTTGTTGTTTGATGTGTTGGATAAATTAGTATTTTTAGTTTTATATTAATCCAGAAATAAATCATAAACATGATTAACAGATTACATGATGAACTAGACAAGTCTACGCAAGATCTAGACAGGTCTATAAGACCAGACAAAAACATAGCATCTACCATACTAGCAACATACATCATAGATAAACAGATCACGAAAGCTAGTATGGAAGACATGGTTTGAGATGAGAGTACGTACGTTTCCTTCTGGACTGGGTAGAGAAGGCGGCGACGACGTGCAACACCGTCATGTTGTTGGCGACGGCGGGTAAGACCGACTCGACGACGAGGAAGACGAGCCGTGGCGACGAACCTGACGAAGACGAGGAAGCGATCGAGCAGTCGCGCAGAGCGCTTCCCAAAAACCTTATTTGCCCTCTCCCGGTGCAGGATCGCAGAGGACGACGGTTCCGGAGACCTGCTCTCCCGTCCGCCGGTGCACGCCGACGATCGGGATGGAGAAGTCTTGGCGGCGTAACAGTAGCGAGAGGCAAAACCCTAGGCGATTGCATGATGTGATTTGCGGCGATACCCGTACGTATTTATAGGAAGGAACCGCTAGGGTTGGGCGTCCCGCAACCGAGTCGGTTACCATATTAATACATCGGTTTCCATAACCAAATATATGAAAATATATGGAACACGCAGCAAAAAGAAAGTGCAAAAGGAAGTCGCGCCCCCATAAGACAAGGGACCGAATTTCAGCGGACCATTCACGTAGGTGATGCGCGACCTCGCCCATCGCCCATGCCACGCCACGCCTGGCCCAGCCCGGCCTAGCGAGGCGAGGTGAGGCGAGCGAGCGTGCGCGTGTGTTCTTTCTTCTTCTCATCCACACACTTGCAAGAGATGCTAGAGCAACCAACCTTATAAGTTAGACTCCCTCCACCTCCACTAGCAATGTGGGACTAAATCTTTGCACTCTCACCACTCATAAATGGGTCTTTGAGATTTTTTAGGAATTATTGTGAATATTAATGGGCCAAGCCCATATAATTCCAGCATGATGGGCCGTCAGTTGGATGAGCTAGTGATGTGGCTGTGAGGATACCATACGAATTAAGTGAAGCGAAAAAGTACATCAACAATCGCATCCGCGTCCTAAAAGGGTACATATCACTACCACAAAAAGTACTTATAGCGGATAGCAAATTTACCGTAGCAGTGAAACAAAAGAGAACCACAGCTACAAATCAAAAAAGATTTTTAGCGGCGGTTTATGTAATGACCCGTCGCTATTGTATATTGTAGGCACGGCCTATTTTGCTACCCGCTGTTATGGTGTTTCGTAACGACGGCCCATTTAATCATCCATCGCTATTGTCTTGGCCCACAGGCCATTTAACTGGCAGCCACTACCCATCTCTTCAGTCCACAAACCCTATCTTTCACTCACCTCGCATCGCCCTCCTCCTTCTATCTCTCTCCCAACCCTAGCTGGCGACGCCGCCACCTCTCCTCGTAGTCGCAGGAAGCACACGGCTTCCGGCGACGCAGGCCCCCCTCCCTTCTCGCATATCCGGGAAGCTGTGGTGACTCTGGATGCGGGCGGCGGCAGCTTGACGACTATGCGCGACCCCTCCCTCGCAGGCGGCTTCCCCGTGGTGCAAGGCCACGTCCCTCCTCGCCGACGCTTCTCAGGTCACAGCGGCTTCCTGTCGACGCGCGACCCCCTATCCTCGCAGGCAGCACGTCGGACAGATCCGGCGTGGCCCCGAACAACGGCATGTGGCGGCGCTTCAGGCGGATCCGGCGAGGCCCCGAGCGATGGCGTGCAGTGTTGGCACTTCTCAAGTGCCCCTTTTATATGCGAATATTACCCCAAATAGAGCGTGATTGATACTAATTTAGGCCATTTACCTGTGATATTACCTATATATTTGTATATACGTTGTTTTGGAGCTTTATTGCAGAAACAGGTAAAATTGGTGATTAATACGATGATGGAGAAGACAGGAGTCCAGAACTGACGAAAAGCACGGAAGAAGCCCAGTGCGCCGATCGGTGCAGCCCATGAGCCGATCGACGCAAGGGTGTTTTGACCCAACAGAAGTGACCGAGGCCCATTCCACATGTTCCACATGTTTATGGAAGTATCTGCGCAAGACACTTGAAGATATTTGTCTAAGAAGAATTATGAAACTTCAAGAAGATTTATGGAACTCCAAGAACTTAACATGCAGTACAAGACTTTATCTCGAAGGAAAAGGCCCACATGGCAGCTGTGGAAGACAGAGGAACCGACCCGGGGAAGAAATCAGAGAACACACGGCTTGCACCGATCGGCGCAATCCTGCGCCGATCGGCGCAACCGCCTTATTTGCTAGAAACCGAGTCCTTTACGAGTAGAACCCCTATAAATACTTGTAAACCCTCGCCGCAGAAGAGGAGGCGACAAAGGGACAACAGATCCGTGAGTTAGAGCCATCGGGGCTTGCCCCGTTAGAATAGATCTCTAGTTGAGTTTCAAGAACCATTGGAGTCAAGAGTTGATCCGTCAAGGTATGCCATCTCGACGGGGATGAATCTTACTCTATGTATCTCAAGGATGATTGAATATGTTGATGATGGTTTTGGTGATTTGTCTATCTTGATTCTATAATCATGCATGTGCTTATTCCAATTGCTTAGTTTTAGGCTAAGTAAGTAGATATTATCTTAATCGTGGTGATTAGGATAGTATTCGGACATTGTATTGATTATGGTTGCTTGATGATGCCAGTAGTGTGGTTTAGCGGTGACAGCACTAAGCCTGCGCAACACTATCGGATAGTTGAGTAGAGTAAGATACTCGCGCAATTAAGGGTTTCCTCCTGGCAGCGATAAATCGGGAGCCGCTCGAAAAGCAGGGTGGTCTTACTCATTATAGGTTTTCATTGATCTATGTAATTACCCATTATGATGCTATTTAATTAGACTTCTTAATTACGATCTCACTAGTAGATATCTGGCTACTCAGTTACCAGCATAGGTTTATAAGATATAGAACACTTTGGCTTAGTTTCACTGGTGTGCCGATCGGCTCAACTCCTGCGCCGATCGGCGCAACAACTTCGGCTTAGATCCACCAGTGTGCCGATCGGCTCAATTTCAGCGCCGATCGGCGCAACCACCGATTCACTAGATCTTACGCACTTTTGTTCAGTTTCACCAGCGTGCCGATCGGCTCGACTCTCGTGCCGATCGGCGCAACGATAGATTTACTGTCTGGCGCACCTTTGCACTGGCCAGTCTCCCCCTCATGCAACCTGACTTTGACAGTAGCCTTGACTAGATCTTTTACTGTTAACTTTGTTTAATAAATTCTTAAGGTCCCAGTGAATTCAATAAACCTTAGAATACTCAATTCAAGGGAAAAAGTGCTACAATCCTACACCGTTCTCTTGCGGTATATAAGTGGGTGCGTAGATACGACCAACAAGCTTACCTTTTTCTGGCGCCGTTGCCGGGGACCATAGCAGGTTTTTAAACATCGTTTGATGTATTAGTGTTTAGTCATTGTGCTTTACTTGTCTCTCTAGTACATATATTCTGTTAAGTGAAACTAACAGGTATGGACGGTCCTAAGTCAAACAAACCCTCTAATTACGCCAATGATCCAGAAAGACTCTTTCACAAGAAGAGAACAGCGGAGAAGAGAAGCAAGTCACTTGGAGATTTAGAAGCAGTCCGCGCAACACCTCGAGTATTATTCACAGTAGAAGACTCAGTTCAAGAGCAAGAAGAAGAGGAGATGGCAGAGGTACCTATGGTTAATCGTCTCAAGCCATAATTGACTAGTATTGTCAAGACAGATTTCCAAGAAGCTCAAGATCAACTTCTCTATCAATTGGAGAGATATGTTGGAATAGTGGCGCAACAACCGTTCATAGGTTCAGAAGATTCCAATCATCACTTGCAACACTTTCTTGAGGTTTGTAGTATATTCAAGATAGCGGGATTGACAGGAGATCAAGCACGTGTGCGGCTGTTCCCCTTCTCTCTAGTTGGACGCCCCAAGCAATGGTACAATGGATTGGAAAACACGGTAAAAATGGTGTGGAACACGTTAGCAGCTGAATTCTTGGCCAAATACTTCCCGCCTGGTAAGACTCAAGCTTTGAAAAATAAGATTCTTGGATTTAAGTAGAATACTGATGAGAGCATTGGAGAAGCATGGGAAAGATACCATGAATATATGGGTGCATGCCCTCATCATGGTCTGACGGTTGGAGAAGTTGTTGAGAAGTTCTACACAGGATTGAATCTTTTATCACGTCAACATTTGGACGCCTCAGCTGCAGGATCATTCATGTCAAAAACCCCCACCGAAGCTAAGAATTTGATCAAGTTGTTAGTTGAAAATCAATCGTGGGATGGTGAGAGAAGCTCATGGAGTTTGCAACCTTCAAAAGGAGTAGCGAAGAGTGTGATTGAGAAGACTCAGGAAGAATTGATTATAGATCGCCTTGATGCTATTCAAAGGAGGTTGGACAATAATCTTCATATCCCTAAGGAAGAGACACTCAAGCTGGCGGAATCATGCTCCACATGTAGTGAGTGTAGAGAATTTGGTCATGTGCAAAAAGATTGCCCTGAAGAGATGAATATGCTAGAATATATGAAGAATTGTGGATGGAAGCCCCAATATCAACAACAAAGGAGTTCTTTCTCTCCTTGTTTGTCCGTGCAAAACTCTATCCCACTTCGTCTCCAATGTCATGAGTTGTTCCAAGTTCAAGAGAAGATCAACAAGGACAATCAAGCTAGATTCAAGGAGTTTGATCGTGTCCTTGAGAGAGTTAATGACAAGGTGATAGAAATTGGGAGCTCCAACGAGCAGATTTTGAAGCATACCAAGATTATGGAGCAACAGATGGGACAGCTATCACAAGCCATTCAAGGCAATAAGGGGGCTATTCCTGGCAATACAATGTCTGCAGAACAGTTGAAGGCAATAGCTACGAGATCAGGAAAATAAACAGAAGATCCAGAACACTCTGCGGGAGCAAAGAAGCCCCGCACCGATCGGCGCACACCCGACGCCGATCGGCGCGACGACCCTGTCGGAGCCGATCGGCTCCCTGAAAGCACCGATCGGCGCAAGGAGGATGATGACCTCTCTGGTCTGAAGATGGGCATGGAGACAGAAGAGCATGACCCTTCCATGTTTCTAGATACTCAACTACTGACGAAGACAGAAAGAGCGCAACAACACGACGAGCAGTTTGCAAGATTCGTCGATATTATGAAGAACTTTTACATCAATGTCCCTTTTATTGATGCTATCCAAGTTCCCACCTATGCTAAGTACATTAAGGACATGATGCAAAACAATAAGTCTCTAGTTTCTGAGGAGGTTGTGAAGGTCAGTAAGGAACTAACGGCGGCAATCAATGATGTTGCACTGGAGAAGAAACTCGACCCTGGATCACCAAGCATCAAATGCATGATTGGAACAAGGATATTTGATAAGTGCTTGTGTGATCTTGGAGCAAGCGTAAGTGTTATGCCCCGTCATATCTTCACAAATCTCAATTTGCCTGAATGAGAGCCTACGGGTATGTGTTTGGAGTTAGCCGATTAATCGGTACGCTTCCCTGATGGAATTGCTGAGGATGTAGCTGTTAAAATTGGAGATCATATCGTCCCTATTGATTTTATTATGCTTGATATGGATTAGAGGACAAGGACCCCATTGATCTTAGGCAGACCCTTCTTGAGAACAGCAAAGGCAAGTATTGATGTTTGGAGTGGTGAGATAAGCTTCGATATAAGTGGGACTCCCTACTCTTTCAAGTTTCGTCCAGAGGGAGAAGAGTGCCGTGCTATTGATGAAGTGAAAAGATACAAGAAACCGTGGCATTGAGGCGTCGAAAGTAATTGGAGGGGATGTATGGATAGGTCGTTCAAGCTATATGAACCATGGAGAGAAGATAACCTTATAGTGTCGTGGCCTCACATCCCGCACCGCGACACTAAGGATTGATTGTTTGCGAGGAGGTCGAGCTCTTTGACGTTTAAATAACTAGAGCGCTCTTGGGAGGCAACCCAATGATTAGAGGACTTAGAAGTTATTTAGTGCTTATGAGAGGGCAACCCATTTCATTTAGTTAATTAGTGCTGGTCGGGAGGGCAACCCGGTGTTTTTAAATTTGCTTGCTTGTGATAAAAATAATCTCCCAAATAAAATACAAAAATTAGAAAAGTGTGTGCTTAATTCTTGTGTGCTCTTGTGTTGTCTGTTTATTCGTTCAAAACTATGTATATACATACTGTAGACTAACAATGTAGGAATATAAAAAAAAGACCAAAAACAGGAAGGAACACAGCTTGCGCCGATCGGCGCACATCTGCGCCGATCGACTCAGCATTGCCCAAGTCAGGACAGAAGGCCGACGACGCCCAGAATTGAAGGAGTGTTAAACTAGCACAATAATTTTTGGAGACAGAGCTATTTTTAAGGAAGACGACATCTAGCGAAGAAGCGAGGGGTCAGAAGCAAAAACGGACGTCGCACCGATCGGCGCAAGTCAACACCAATCGACGCGGTCACCAGATGAGCCCCGACACGTATGCCAATACTACAGGAACATTGGAGAAGTGGAAATTAGGTAAAAGAGATGAACACGAGGCATCAGAATCAGCGCTGGACCTAAAGACGAGGTGCAAGGGACTTGGGCCGTTCGGTGCCCTATTGCGCCGATCGACGCGGGTACCCATGATGTTCCTAATGGGCGACAAAGGCGACAGGCATTGATTTTGAGGAACAGGTATGATTATTATGCAGGTGTGCAATACAGGAGAGACACGAAATTGACCAAAAGCTGAAAAGGAGACGGCGCGCCGACCGGCGCGGGCCCGCACTGATCGGCGCCGCCAACAAGACATCAGGATTCCGTGCTGTTCCCCTGCCAACCAACATGATGTGCCAGGAAGCGACATGAAGGAGGGGAATCAAGCATCAGAGTGGTCAGAGCATTCAAAATTTGAATTGTGCCGATCGGCGCGCTCTCAAATTTTAAAATTTTATGGCGGTTCCTTCTCCTGGAAGTTTCCTACACTATAAAAGGGAGGCCAGGCGCCCCCATTCGGCACACCATCCCGGTAATCTCTCCACCTTCCCCACCACCCACGATCTCGCACACGTTCAGCATTCCTCGCAGATGGATCGTCTCCGCTCCTTGGTCGGCAAGTTGGGCAAGAGGCTGCGCCGAGGGAGCAGTTCCGGCGGCAGCAGCGAGTCGAGCGGTAACTCCTCGGTGAGGGGTGGCTCTGACGCTCGCGATGACATGTCGGTGGGTGGTGCATCCACCAGCTCAGCGGCGGCGACATACGAGGTCCGCGCCCGCCACTCCGTCTCCGGCGCGTCCCTTCCAACAGGGCGTGCTACGAGGAGCCAAACGGCGGCAAGCCGTGGGGTTCCCACATCACCACCGCCGCCGGCATTCATGCCGCGCATGGTGGAGGAGGGCTTCACCCTCCTGAGCGCGGAGGAACAGCGGCACTACCTCGCGGTGAGGGGAAGGTTCGTTCCCAACTTCAACCTGGACGAGACCTTCCTCACCTCGATCGGCATGTGGGAGGACTTAAGGAGGATGCTAGACAACCTCGGCTGGGTGGATTTCCACCTCCTGCCATCGACTACAACCTCGACATCGTCATCGAGGTTGCTTCTACGATGAGGCTTGGCACCGTCGAAGACGTTAGCGAGGCCGTCAACTTCCGCGTCCGCGACATCAGCCACACGGTGACCATGGAGGCGGCGGCTCAAGCCTTCGGCTTCGACGCCGACGCCGACGTCGCCGGCATCTTGGGACGTGGGGAGTTGGACTCCTTTTGCAGGCGGCTCTCGTTCATAGAGGAGATGAAGTGCGGCAACATCCGCAACCCGACCATTCAAGTTTTCCATCAGTGGTTGGCGGTGCGCATAGGCGACAAGGTCGACTCCAGCAACGTCACCGATGCGGACTTGCGGTGGCTCTTCAACGCCATCGTGAGTCCATCTCATTGCAATCCCATGTTGGTGATGGTGCGGGGTTGGCTTGACAAGAGGGGCAAGGCAAGCAAGAAGTTGACCTGCCGGGCCTATCTTCAACGCCTAGCAGTGCTCGTCTGCAACAGCGACGGACCGGGAGGGCGCGACGACAAGTGGGAGTGCGTGACGGAGATCGGCGAGAATATGACTCGTGGCAATATTGTCACGGGAAGTGTTCGCACCGGCTTCCATGTTGGCGGCACCAACGTAAAGCTCCCGTGTGCGGAGCTAGGAGTTTCTCTCCCTCGCAAGCTGGAGGGAGGAAATTGGCTTGAGAAAAGTATCTTGGACGGGGGCCGAGTTCTCAAGGACCGCCATGGGCGGGTTCGACAGCTGGACACATCTACAGCAGCCGGCGGCGAGTGTGATTCCTGGGGGTCATGCTAGGAGTACCAGCAGTACCAGTCAGGGTGGAGCGACGCAGCGGGCGGTTCACAGCCCTCTGCGCCGATCGGTGCAGGCAACGCGCCGATCGGCGCACCCTACTGCAGCACAGGCATTGACTACAGGTACCAAGGGCGTGTACCAGTGGTGCCTCCTGTGCCCGGTGCAGACTTTTTCGTGCCCATGCAGGGGTACCTCGACAACAACATGCACTACATCAAGCGCGTGGAGGAAGCCACGTCCCAATGGAGGTACAACCACGATGCGATGGTGGAGGAGTTCGAGCGACTCAAGGCACGGTGTTATGGCTTCAATCCGCCACCGACTCCACTTTCAGATGACTAGAGTGCCTAGGAGTTGGCACGAGTATCGGTTTTTCGGTTTGCGTTTTCTTTTATCTTTTGCAATCTTTTTCTTTATTTACTTATATGTGTGCGAACGGGTTAGGAAACCATGTGTCGGGTGTGCTTATTTTCATGCAAATATGTTAGTAGTAGTTTTATTTTCATGCAAGTGTGTTAGTAGTAGTTTTATTTTTATGCAAGTGTGTTAGTAGTAGTTTTATTTTCATGAAGTGTATGCAAAAATCATCATCATGTATTCAAGTTTTGATCTTAATATAATGGTGGCGGTTATTTTCTATTAGGAGAATTGAATTATTTATTCTTTCTTGAAAAGTGTTGATGAAGATCAAATAGTGTTGAGCATTGAATAAAATTTCGAACTTACACTTAATGATTATTCGGCAAATATGTCTTATGTGGAGCAATTTTGAGTACCCATGTGCTTCATTTGTGTTGTCCAGTTTGTAATGACAACTTAGTACCAATCTTTTCAAAAATAAATTATCACGTTATGAACTTTAGAATTTATTATTTTCAAGATCCTCACCTACCAATGCCATATTTTGAGAAATTCTCATGAACCTTTGATATGTAGATAAACATTAAATTGATGGTTGAGTTCGGTTAGGATTTAATTCTTTTTGGTATGAATTTTATTAAGATGGCAATTCTTTATGTATCTTTTTCTACCCTTGAAATTACTCATGCAAAAATTCAATTTCGCTGAGTACACTACCATAAACCTAAAACATCTAGTTGAGTATCATTCCTTGATCACATCCTATATTTCTGGCTATATTTAATTCTTGAATAAAAGTTGAAGCCAGACAAATCAAATACCAACAAATGTTGGTAAATTTAGGTTGAGAGCCGATCGGCGCACCCTGAGCCGATCGGCGCAGCAGAGATGGTAAAAAAAAACTCTGCTGTTTGCTAAGGGACTAGAAAAATTTTAAGTGTGGGGGGATGATATATGACATGTTTATTCTCGAAATTCAATATAGCCATGAATCATTCCAACCATGTGCAACCTTCGAAGATCAAATTTTTTGCTATGCACATGTCCACATATCTCCTAATGTGCAATCTTTCCAAGAATCATTCCAACCATGTGCAATCATCCAAGATCAAAAAAATTCTGCTGTCTGAGTCCTTTCTTAAATTTTTCTTTCTTAATTGCCATCTTGATAAGTTTCTATAATTCCAACGAAGAATAATCTCCTAGATTTACAATATATTATTGATTTATGTTTGCAATCCTTGAATTACCTCACCTAGCTACTCATATAAGCCTTACACTAATATTATTTGATCATTATGATGTAGAATATAGGTTGAGTGATTTGAAAGATGAGTTGTTGCCTTGGATTATTTAAAAGATAGATTCTCTATGTTCACAACAATCTTTTAAGTGATTCTCATGTGTGGAAAAGTTATAATTTATGAATTGGACATGATCTTTTGCTTTAGGGAGAACTTTAAGCTTATGCCCATATTTGATCTATTTTGCTGAATACCAATATGAAATACATCATAATAGAACAATGCTCAACATTTGCTGATTGAGATATCTTTATGATAGAAAGAGTATCTTTTTTGAATTCTCTTTCTTTTAGTTTATTCGAGACGAGCAAAGGTTTAAGCGTGGGGGAACTGTTGGCACTTCTCAAGTGCCCCTTTTATATGTGAATATTACCGTAATTAGAGCATAATTGATACTAATTTAGGCCATTTACCTATGATATTACCTATATATTTGTATATGCGTTGTTTTAGAGCTTTGGAATTTAGGTCCCAGTGGATTCGATAAACCTTGGAATACTCAATTCAAGGGAAAAAGTGCTACAATCGTACACCGTCCTCTTGCGGTATATAAGTGGGTGCGTAGATACGACCAACATGCGCGACATTGAATCGCCCTCCTCCCTCCTCCGACGGGCAGGGCTGTGCTATGGCGGGCGGGCCGGATCCAAGAGGCATGGCGACGGGCGGGGCTGGGAGGAGCCCGGTGGCACCATCGACTGGAGGAGCTTGATGGCATCGACGGCGGCCATAAGCACTTTTTTTCTACTTTATTTGCTCGGTTTATACGTAGCGGCGGGTGACTTCTTCACCTGCCGCTATTATTGCATTTTTTATGGCCGGGGTTGCCGATTTGCCATTGATGTCGCTTATTTTTAGCCTCGATAATGTAGTGGCGAGCCGTCATACCCGCTGCTACAGTCATCTTTGGCCCGCCTGCTATCACTACCACAAAAAGGCTCTTTAGCGGCGTTAGAAAAAATGGCGTAGCGGCGGGTATAAGGAAATCCGTCGCTACAGTGGCTAAATAATTTTTAACAACGGTTTATATTATCAACCGCCATCAAAAATCAATTTTTTAAGGCGGATCATATTTTAAATCGCCGTTACAAATTGACCTTATTTTAGCGGTGGTTGACAATGTCAATTTTTAGAGACGGTTGACATTGTCAACCGCTGCTATTAAGATTTGAGCCCAGTTCTATATTTCTACCCACTTTGGCCCAGTTGGTTCCTTTAAAAATAGAGCAAACCCAAGGCTCATTCATTCCTCCCTCTCTCTTTCCTCCACTCTCTTAGCCGCCACCACCACCTCTCTCTTTTCTCCCACAACCACTCCTCCCTCTCTCGCTGCGCAGGACATCCGATGTCGAGTCCTCTCCCCAGCGGCAGTGGCCTCCCTCGGCAGCGTGCCTCCCACGGCTGTGCGTGGCCCCCGGCAACAGGCGGACTTGTAAGGATCATGACCATTGAGGTCACCACAAGGTATGAATGTTTTAGTAATGAATAACAAACATAAAATGTGACTAATGTCTACACGAGTGTTATTCATGTAGGAAACCTTTTTTACTCTATGATGATTTTTGACGGCGGCCTTGGCGATGGATGACAATGACCGCAAGCATGGAGGCTTGTGAGCTTGATGGAGTCCAAGGGTTGATGAAGTTGGATCAAAGCTAAGGACAAGCTATGGAGCAAGTGTTGGGAACACTTGTCTAGTTGTTAGGGCTTTGAGTCCATAGGAAAAATCAGACTATCAAGGGGGTCTAGGTCATTTCTCTTAGGTCATGTCTAGTCGGTGATGTGCAAGGTTGCTCGGTGAAATCACACGCACTAGGTGATAGTGGAGAAGCCAAGGAGCTATTTAGAGAAGCCGAGAAACAAAGTCAAGTGATGACGAGGAGTTTCTGGTTTTGGACGAAGTGACCGGACAGAGGGGTCAGTGGATACCGGACTGTATGGTCACTAAGTGGAAAGAAAGCAGTTTACAAGGAATTTGTCTGCGCAAGGATCAACACTGATCGGATGGTCCAGTCAGCAGACCGGACGGTCTGGTCTGTATGGAGACACGCCGAGATAGAGAGGACGCAAATTGAGAGCTCTCTGGAACAGAGTGAGAAAGTCTGGACAGAGCAGCCAACGGCTCTGGGATCCGTTCTAGAGAGACCGGACGGTCCGGTCAGTACAGGATTTTAGTCTGGACAGAGCATCCAACGGCTCTGGGAGCCATTCCAGAGAGACCGGACAGTTCGATCTGGCAGTGACCGGACAGTCCGATCATTGGGGTCCAGAAAGTGGATTTTGTGAAGCAATGGTTAGTTGGAGGTTGGAAGCCTATATAACTTCATTGTTGGGGTCTTGAAGACCTCTCTTGGCCACTGGAATACCAGAGAGCATTTGGTATGGTCAGAGAAGAAAAGAGGAGAGCACTAGGAGGAGATATTGCATATCTTGAGAGTGCTAGTGAGAGTAACTTGAGCATTGATGCACATCTAAAGCTAAGGTGTCCTTGAGGGTGTGATCTAGGTTGTTACTCTTGGTCTATGGTGAGACTTAGACCGGTTAGGTGTCAGTGATCGAGCCCATCCTTCCGAGATCTCGAGAAAAAAATCATGGGTCATCTCTTACTATACTCCTTACTTTTATGCATTACTTTCCACATTTACATACCGTGCTATTCATGTTTGTATGCTTACCGTGCTCTAGTTGATTACTTGTAGACTTGCACGAATAGACTTCTCTACTTGCTAGTTGTGCTTAGTTTTCACTTGTTCACTCGCATGTATAGGAGTTGCTTTGGCTTGATCGATCACCCTAGTATGTATAGTCCTACTCATGCTTATGTGTTTATCTTGTTCTTGATGATTTAGTAGCTTTGCATGAGTAGGCTCCTTTGCTAGCTTGTTGTGTGCTTCCGCGTGTCTTCAATTACTAGCTTGCATAGGAGTTGTATTGCCTTGTGTGATCCACTAGTATGCTTAGGTTGTTGCTCCTTTCATAGGTTCATTATCTAGTATGATCATCACTAGGATTGTGTAGGAGTTGTTTTGAGTGGTAGGTTTTAGGAATTGGCGAATTTGGTACATAGTGTGACTTTTTGATTCACCCCCTCCCTCTCGGTCACTCGATCCTTTCAAGTGGTATCAGAGCCAAGTGCTCATCATAGGGATTAACCGTCTTGAGTAGTGACCGTATTGAGTTGGGATGTCATCCCATTCGGGGCCGGGTCATGGCTCATGGAAGGATCGCTTGAAAAGCTACCTGAATGTCATGATTTCGGATGAGTTGATGGACACACTTATGGACTTTGCCAATACCTTTACCGATGATTATGTATATGATTATGATGATTGTGTGGATGTGGCTAGTTCTAGTGAGTGCCTAGATTCTACTAGTGATGATTTGATAGGTTGCTCTACTAGTGTGCCTAATGTGATGATTGATGATGTTGGCTCTCTTGATCTTGCTTGCTCTTCTAGTATGACTAGTGCTGATGATGCTTGTGAGTCTTTTATTGGTCATGCTAGTGATACACATGTTGAGGAGTTCTTTGCTTTTCGTGCTAATGAGAATGAGGACTTACTTGACTCTCTTATTCACTTGCGAGGTACTGTGGACAGGATTGGAGCGACTACTTTCGAGCTTCCCAAGATTGTGATAATCGAGAAGATCCTTACCTTGCTCCCTAGCAGCAAGCTCCTCTACATCACCCTTGATCTCATCATAGAGAAGGGTCTCTCCGTCGAGGATGTGATTGGGTTGTTCTTTGAGGATGAGGAGATCACCGCAAGCTGGAATGGGGAGAAGACTTCCAAGGCGAACAATGGAGCATCCTCAAGAAAAGGGAAAGAAGTATCTTTGAGCTCAAACTTTTTTGATCCCTCCACAAGATTGCCTTGCAGCAGCCTCTACAACCCCTTCGGATCAAGACCTACACCAAGCTCTTCATCAGGTGCTTCATCAAGCTCTACCCCAAGTGTCATTCCAAGTTCTACTCCAAACAATTCGGGTGGACCACACATTGGTCTAGGGGGAGTGCCAACAACAATGCGGGTGGGAGAAATACTAACTCATTCATAACTTGGTAGTTAATATAATATAATAATATATATACATGTAAGAATTATTAGACTCATATAATTCTCACTCTCACAAAGAAACATTAGACTAAAATTATTTATACGTATTTTATTTCAAGTCCCGTGGGGCACCTTCGGGAGGGAGAAAAAACCCGCACCCGCCCCGTGACTGTGCGGGGCGGGTGCGGGTGAGCCCCGCGGGTGAGAAAGTGCACCCACACCCGCACCCGAGACTCGAATTGCCATCCCTACAAGAATCCCTATCTATGAGGATGGGCTTATCGCTTGACGTGATGAGGTTAGTGCTAGTCAATCAAGTAATGCTTTGGATACTAACCCTTCTTCCTCTAGTGCTTTTCTTATGGCTACCACCAGGGTCAACTACAAGAGTGGAGGTACTCATTGGATTCTTGACAATGGATGCACCAACATATGACCGGGAAGCCAACCATGTTCACCAACATTGATGAAGACGAAGACAGTGAGAAGGTGACTTTTAGGGATAACTCAAAAGGGAGAATCAGAGGATCAAGCAAAGTGGCCATTATTGAGGACCTCCATCTCTCCAAGGTCTTTCTTGTGGAAACCCTCAACTTCAACCTCTTGTCTATTGGTCAACTCTGTGACATGGGTTTCAAGTGCACATTTGATAAGGATGGTGTAATGATTGAAAATGCAAAGAAAGGGCTAGTATTCCATGGTGTAAGGCATGGAAACCTGTATGTCACGAACTTCAAATCAAGCAAGATGCCACCAAGCACTTGCCTCTTTACTAAGGCAACTAATGGATGTTTGTGGCATAGAATACTGTCACATGTTGGAATGAATCAGCTCAAAAAAGTGGTCAAGAGGAATCTAGTTGAAGGAATCAAGGATGTGACATTTGAAAAGGACAAACTATGCAGTGCTTGTCAGGCTGGAAAGCAAGTTGCATCTTCACATCCCACCAAGTCTTTCATGTCTACATCTCGTCCTCTAGAGCTCTTGCACATGGACTTGTTTGGGTCAACACATTACAAGAGTCTAGGAGGGAACCTATATTGCTTGGTGATTGTGGATGACTTCACAAGATACACTTGGACTTTGTTTCTTGTGGACAAGTCTTAAGCAAGTGATATCTTCAAAAAGTTGGCAAGGGGAGCAAAGAATGAATTCAAGGCCAACATTGTGAAGATAAGGAGTGACAATGGGACTGATTTCAAGAACACAATAGTGGAGGAATATTATGACAAGAAGGAGATCAAGCATGAATTCTCTGCTACATATACTCCCGAGCAGAATGGAGTAGTGGAGAGAAAGAACAAGACACTCATCACTCTTACTCGTGCCATGTTGGATGAGTATGGAACTCATGAGAGGTTTTGGGCTGAAGCAATCAACACAGCTTGCTACACCTCGAACCATGTCTATCTCCACCGGCTATTGAACAAGTCACCCTATGAGCTATTGGTTGGATGGAAACCGAATGTTTCCTATTTTTGGGTCTTTGGTTGCACTTGCTACGTTCTTAAGAAGAGGAGGAAGCCCGAGAAGTTTACAAGCAGAACTAATGAAGGCATTCTTGTTGGGTACTTAGGGACTTCTAAGGCATATAGGGTCTACAACTCAGCCACAGGTTATGTGGAAGAATCCTATGATGTGCAATTTAATGAGTCAAATGGTTCTCAGAAGGGAGATGAATTTCATGAAGTGAACATTGGAGATGAGCCTATGAAGGAAACTTTGAGGAACATGCCCGTGGGCGAGGTTTTATCCCACGAGGCCAATGATGATGATGTTGGTGAACCCTCTACTCCACTACCTCAACCAACCTCCTCCTTTGAGGTGCAAGAACCAACTCAAGATGTAATTGACACACCCACTAGCTCCTCCCAAGATTCATTGAGAATGCATCCACCTATCTAAGAGGAAACACAAGTGAGAAGTAAGCCGCAAGCCTCCCCACGTACCTCACCTCACGCCACTTCTCCAAGCTCCTCACATGACACCCCCTCATCCACTCCAAGCTCTAGTTCCAAAAGGAGAAAGCATATGAGTGATTTCCCTACCTCACTAAGAATCCAAGACACTCATATCTCAAGAGAGCAAGCAATCCATCATGCATAAGATACTTCACCTAGAGCTTCTCCCACTCAAGAAGAACACCATCCGAGACCCAAGGCCATCAACAAGGATCACTCACGTGACTTGATCATTGGGAGTCCATCTCAAGGAGTTAGGACAAGGAGAAATCAATACAAGCCCAATTATGTGAGTGAAGAGAATGATGAGGAGGCAATTGTTGCAATTGAGAACTTCTTTTTTGTCTCCATGATTGAGCCTACAACAATTAATGAAGCTATGGATGATCACAAATGGGTTATGGCCATGCAAGAAGAACTGAACAACTTCAAGAGATGCAAAGTATGAAAATTGGTTGATAGGCCCAAGAATCATAATATGGTTGGCACCAAGTGGGTCGTCAAGAAAAAGCAAGATGAGAAAGGGGCAATTGTCAAGAACAAGGCTCGTCTAGTGGCTAAGGAATATTTTCAAGTGGCGGGCATTGACTTTGAAGAAACTTTTGCTCCCGTGCCTCGTCTTGAAGCTATTCGGATCTTACTTGCCTATGCATCATATAATGGCTTCAAGTTCTTTCAAATGGATGTCAAAAGTGCATTCTTGAATGGAGAGATCAATGAAAAAGTCTATGTGGAATAACCTCCGGGGTTTGAAGATCCTAAACATCCAAGACATGTGTACAAACTGAAGAAAGCTCTCTATGGCCTGAAGCAAGCACCCAGGACATGGTATGAACATTTGAGAAAGTTCCTACTCAAGAATGGATTCACCATTGGAAGCATTGACAACACCTTGTCCACAAGGCATGTTGGGAAGGACCTCATTGTGTGCCAAATTTATGTGGATGATATCATCTATGGGTCAACCAATGATAAGTTCAATGAAGAGTTCCGGGAAATGATGGCTAAGGAATTTCAAATGTTAATGATTGGAGAGCTGCATGTGTTCCTTGGTTTTCAAATGAAACAATTGAGAGAAGGGAACTTCATCTACCAAGAGAAGTACACCAATGACCTACTCAAGAGACTCAACATGGAAAATTGCAAGCCCTTGCATACACCTATGGCAACTAGCAAATCCTTGGATGATGATGCAAAGGGTAAACCAGTGAACCCCAAGCTCTATAGATCAATGATTGGGTCCTTGCTCTATCTCACCACCTCAAGACCGGACATCATGTTTAGTGTGTGCTTGTGTGCACGCTATCAAGCAAATCCAAAGGAGTCTCACTTGAAGGCAGTGAAGAGGATTCTTAGATACCTCAAGTACACACCTACCATGGGGCTATGGTATCCTAAAGGAACAAGTTTTGAGTTACTTGGATATTCGGACTCAGACTTCGCGGGATGCAAAGTGAATAGGAAGAGTACATCGGGAGGTTGCCAATTTCTTGGAAGATCTCTAGTATCTTGGAGCTCAAAGAAGCAAAACTCGGTGGTTCCATCTACAGCTGAAGCGGAGTATATGGCAGCGGGAGCTTGTTGTGCACAACTTCTCTACATGAGGCAAACTCTCTCGGATTATAGCCTCAACTTCACTCAAATGCCATTATATTGTGATAGTGAAGCGGCAATCAAAATGGCTCTCAAAACTGAAGATCATGGTCATGCAAAGCATATTCAAGTCAAGCATCATTTCATAAGAGACCACATTGAGAAGAAGGATATTGAGTTGGTGAGTGTGCAGACTCATAAACAATTGGCGGATATTTTCACCAAGCCACTCGACGAGAAGACCTTCAACAAGCTAAGGGGATAACTCAATGTTCTCGACCTTTCAAACTTCACATGAGTAACCCTAAAGCTTGTACCTTGTAAATATGTATAGTCTTGTTTGTTTTGCTTGTTGTTTGTGTCTTTGTTCTGTGCTTGTTTCTCTTTGCTTGTACGTCAACCTCGAACCTCCTTGAGATAGCAATGGACATGGGTTAAGCTTGGGAAGGTGGTTCATGGTGTGCCCTAGGCTTTGATGAATGGCCCATTATGAGTAAGCTCGAGAAGGGGACAACTCGTCGTTGTCACTTTGGTTTGTAGCTTTCTCTTTCTTTTAGCATCGTATCATGCATTTGTATACGTGTTGCATTTGCATTTGCATTCTTTGCATTTATGCATTTTTCATTGTGATACCTTACATGCTTCCAAGCATGTTTCTAGGGGGAGTTGCTTATTTACAATGTAAGTATATGATCCTCTAGATGATCACATAGTGATCTTTGTGCTTCATGCCCATTGAGTCATGTTCAAATGAGCTCCGAGGTTAAATCTACTCGCGCGGCTCAAAGACAAATGACTCATACATTCCCAACACACTAATAACTAACCATTGCGTCCTTGAGGAAATATTTTGTTAAGTCTTGTGTGTAGGGGGAGCTATGGTGAAACACTATCGTGACTAAGAAGGTGCACTATGAAAGGGGGAGTTTTCCTAACTCTTGCGATTTATTATTTGCTCGTTGGTTGTCTTGTGTTTTTGCCTTTGGTTTTTGGTGACAGGTGACAAAGGGGGAGAAGGAACATGAAGATGCAAAAGCCAAGTCTAGATCGATAACACAAAGGGGGAGAAAAACATAAAGATCCTAAAGCCAAGTCAAGAGGAGAAGGAAAAATGGAGAAGAACAAGAAGATCAAATGAAGATGATCAAGACAATGGTGCATGTTCACTTGGAGTACACATGAAGATCAGGTTAAGATGAACATCTACACCAACCTAAAGAAGAACAACAATGGTGCATTTCTACAACAACAATGAACATTTACACTGACACGAACATCTACATCCTTGGTGCATGTCTACTTCAACAAGATCATCAACCACGACACCATGACAGGCGCAGAAATCAACTCATGATTGATATCAAGTGCGCTACGTGATTGAGTAGTTCTCCCTCAACACCTAGCACATTCCAAGGTAAGGACCAAGGTAATCCTTTCACTCCTTTCTTTTCCTTTGGTTCCTTGTTGTTCGTCCGTTTTGGATCATCATAAGTAGTGGTTGTCATCCATCACCAAAAAGGGGGAGATTGTAAGGATCATGACCATCGAGGTCACCCCAAGGTATGAATGACAAACATGAAATGTGACTAATGTCTACACGAGTGTTGTTCGTGTAGGAAACCTTTTCTACTCTATGATGATGTTGACGGCGGCCTTGGCGATGGATGACAACGACTGCAAGCATGGAGGCTTGTGAGCTTGATGGAGTCCAAGGGTTGATGGAGATGGATCAAAACTAAGGACAAGCTATAGAGCAAGTGTTGGGAACAGTAGTTGTTAGGGCTTTAAGCCCATTGGAAAATCTGGACTATCAAGGGGGTCTAGGTCATTTCTCTTAGGTCATGTCTAGTCGGTGATGTGCAAGGTTGCTCGATGAAATCACAGGCACTAGGTGATAGGGGAGAAGCCAAGGAGCTGTTCGAAGAAGCCGGGAAGGAAGTCAAGCGAGGACGAGGAGTTTCAGCTTCTGGACGAAGTGACCGGACAGAGGGGCCAGTGGAGACCGGACTGTACGGTCACTAAGTGGACAAAGAGCAGTTTGCAATGAATTTGTCTGCGCAAGGATCAACAATGACCGGACGGTCCGGTCAGTAGACCGGACGGTCCGGTCTGTATGAAGATGCGCCGAGACAGAGAGGACGCAAATTGAGAGCTCTCTGAAACAAAGAGAGAAAGTCTGACCGGACGGTCCGACCAGTACAAGAGTTTAGTCTGGACAGAGCAACCAACGGCTCTGGGAGCCGTTCCAGAGAGACCGAACGGTCCGGTCTAGCAGTGACCGGACAGTCCGGTCATTAGGGTCTACAAAGTGGATTTTGTGAAGCAACGACTAGTTGGAGGTTGGAAGCCTTTATAACTTCGTTGTTGGGGTCTTGGAGACCTCTCTTGGCCAGTGGAATACCTGAGAGCATTTGGTAAGGTCCAAGAGGAAAAGAGGAGAGCACTGGGAGGAGATATTGCATATCTTGAGAGTGTTAATGAGAGTAACTTGAGCATTGATGCACATCTAAGGCTAGGGTGTCCTTGAGAGTGTGATCTAGGTTGTTACTCTTGGTCTATAGTGAGAACTAGACCGGTTAGGTGTCATTGATCGAGCCTATCGTGATCGGTTGTGAAGACCATCACACGTTTGTACACGGTTTGAGCCCGCCGGTGAAAGGGGCATCGCTAGTGAGCGCTCGTGTTGTCTCGGGGAGTTCGGCAAGTTCTCGAGGGAGGCGAGCTTGTGCCTTGGTGGTAGTGGTGACGCGCACCGTGTCTTCACTCCGGGAGTAATTGCGGGCTCGTGGGCGAGAACTCCACATTAGTGGCGGGAGGGACCGGAACTCCGATGGGAGTGGTCTAACGAGGAGTAGGGGAAGGCGCCATCCTTCCGAGATCTTGGGAAAAAAATCATGAGGCATCTCTTACTCTACCTCTTACTTTGATGCATTACTTTTCGCATTTATATACCGTGCTATTCATGCTTGTATGTTTATCATGCTCTAGTTGATTACTTGTAGACTTGCATGAATAGACTTCTATATTTACTAGTTGTGCTTAGTTTTCACTTGTTCACTAGCATATATAGGGGTTGCTTTGGCTTGATCGATCACCCTAGTATGTATAGTGTTACTCATGCTTGTGTGCTTATCTTGTTCTTGATGATCTAGTAGCTTTGCATGAGTGGGCTCCTTTGCTAGCTTGTTATGTGCTTCCGCGTGTCTTCAATTACTAGCTTGCATAGAAATTGTATTGCCTCGTGTGATCCACTAGTATGCTTAGGTTGTTCTTCCTTTTATAGGTTTATTATCTTGCTTGTATGATCATCACTAGGATTGTGTAGGAGTTGTTTTGAATGGTAGATTTTAGGAATTGGCGAATTTGGTATATAGTGTGAGTTCCCGATTCACCCCCCCCCCCTCCCTTCTCGGTCATTCGATCCTTTCAGGACTCACCGGCGGCACGCCTCCCATGGCCACGCATGGCCCCTGACGATAGGCGGACTCACCGGCGGCGCGCCTCCCACGGTCGTGCGAGGCCCCCGACGGCAGGCGGACTCCCTCGATGGCGCGCCTCCCACGACCGCGCTTGGCCCCCGGCGGCAGGCGGACTCCCCTGACGGTGCGCCTCCCATGACTGCGCTTGGCCCCCGGTGTCGCGCATCCCCTGGCCGCGCGTGGCCTTCGGCGGCGCGAATCCCCCACCCCCGGCCACGCGTGACCTCCGGCGTCGCGCCCTTCCCCCCCCCCCCCCCCCCCCCCCGTGTTGGTCGTATGTACGTACCCACTTATATACCGTAAGAGGACGTTGTACGATTATAGCATTTTTTCCCTTGAAATGAGTATTCCAAGGTTTATTGAATCCACTGGGACCTTAGGGATTTATTAAACAAAGTTAACAGTAAAAGATCTAGTCAAGGCTACTGTCAAGGTCAGGTTGCATGAGGGGGAGACTGGCCAGCGTAAAGGTGCGCCAGACAGTAAATCTGTCGTTGCGCCGATCGGCGCAGGAGTCGAGCCGATCGGCACACTGGTGAAACTGAACCAAAGTGCGCGAGATCTAGTGAATCTGTGGTTGCGCTGATTGGCGCAGGAATTGAGCCGATCGGCACACTGGTGAATCTAAGCCAAAGTTTTTGCGCCGATCGACGCAGGAGTTGAGCCGATCGGCACACCAGTGAATCTGTGATTGCGCCGATCGGCACACTGGTGAATATAAGCCAAAGTATGTCAGATCTTGTAAACCTATGCTGATAAGTGAGTAGCCAGATATCTACTAGTGAGATCGTAACCAGAAAGTCTAATTGAATAGCATCATAATGGGTAATTACATAGATCAATGAAAACCTATAATGAGTAAGACCACCCTGCTTTTCGAGCGGCTCCCGATTTATCGCTGCCGAGAGAAAACCCTTAATCACGCGAGTATCTTACCCTACTCAACTATCCAATAGTGCTGATACTACTAAACCACACTACTAGCATCATCAAGCAACCATAATCAATACAATGTCCGAATACTATCCTAATCACCATGATTAAGATAATATCTACTTACTTAGCCTAGAACTAAGCAATTGGAATAAGCACATGCATGATTATAGAATCAAGATAGACAAACCACCAACCATCATCAATATATTCAATCATCCTTGAGATACATAGAGTAAGATTCATCCCCGTCGAGATGGCCTACCTTGACGGATCAACTCTTGGCTCTAATGGTTCTTGAAACTCAACTAGAGATCTATTCTAACGGGGCAAGCCCCGGTGGCTCTAACTCACGGATCTGGTGTCCCTCTGTCGCCTCCCCTCTCTACGGCGAGGGTTTACAAGTATTTATAGGGGTTCTACTCGTAAAGGACTCGGTTTCTAGCAAATAAGGCAGTTGCGCCGATCGGCGCAGGATTGCGCCGTCCGGTGCAAGCCGTGTCTTCTCTGATTTCTTCCCCGAGTCGGTTCCTCTGTCTTCCACAGCTGCCATGTGGGCCTTTTCCTTCGAGATAAAGTCTTGTACTGCATGTTGAGATCTTGAAGTTCCATAAATCTCCTTGAAGTTCCATAAATATTCTAGACAAATATCTTGAAGTGTCTTGCGCAGATAAACTTCCATAAACATATGGAATGGGCCTCGATCACTTCTGTGGGCCAAAATACCCTTGCGCCGATCGGCTCATGGACTGCGCCGATCGGCGCACTGGGCTTCTTCAGTGCTTTTCGTCGGTTCTGGACTCCTGTCCTCTCCATCATCGCATTAATCATCAATTTTACCTGTTTCTGCAATAAAGCTCCAAAACAATGCATATACAAATATATAGACAATATTACAGGTAAATGGCCTAAATTAGTATGAATTATGTTCTAATTGGGGGAATATTCACATATAAAAGGGGCACTTGGGAAGTGCCAACACCCCCCCCCCCACCCCCCGACGACAGGCGCGCTCGGATCTGCGGCGGGCTCAGATCTGTGGTGGCGTCATGGGCCTGGCGGACGTGCTGGGCCGAGCTTTTTTTATTTTTTTTAAGAAAATCGTAGCGGCGGGTGACAATATCACCCGCCGTTACAATATGATCTTTTCCGGCAGTTGGTTTGTTCCACGGATGACCCGCCATAAAAAAAGTTTATTTTTAGCTGCGCTTTCATAGCGGCGGGCTGGTTGACCCATCGCTATAGTCCATTTTAGCCCGCCGCTAAATTTTTTTTTCTAGTAGTGTATAGTATCCTTTTGTGGTTGTGTATGCTTCACGAAATTATGTTATGAGAGAATTGCTTGTGAATGAGTTTTTAAATACTATTAACATGGCATAACTGTGTACCTATCTCCTACAAAAAAAAAACACTGTTGGATCATGGACGGTCATTAATGATTTGAAACATGTTGTTGAGAAGTTTATGGCACTGTTTGTCGGCATGGCTACTATTCCGTCATTAACGTACTCCGGCAGCCATCTCATTCAGGTTCTTGATAGCTGCAGCAGGCGACACCTAGGTCCGGCTAAGAAAGCAACGATCAGTCTGCACAATACTAAAACAACGGCTGCTCATCGTTCGATCGATTGCTCATTCTAGACATTACCAGAGTACGTGTGGCAGGAAGGACCATTATTAATAATCTCGTCCGCAACTTAATCAACGAAAACTGACAAGTTCCATCACAGTTAACAATACTTGAGTTCGTAAAAGCGACCTTAATCGATCAATAGTTGCCAACTAGCTAATCACCAATGCCGACCAGAGCTTACAGGTTTACCTAATCTGTAGGTCAAAGGCAAGCTGTGTCAAATTTGCTAGATACATTCCGTGGGGCCAAGTAAAATACGTGTGTGGTCTTGCATGAAACAGTGCACGTCCCTTTCATAAGAAGTAGTTAGAGAAAAAGGTGACTAGTTTCCGAACAAACTGGAAAATACATGTATATAAACTTTTCTTTTTAAGGAAAAAAAAAGAATCTAGCTGTAAATCATGGTTGTGGCTAGCAGTGCATGGACGGCAATGTTTATAGTGAACACTAAGAGCTGGGGCCTGAGGTTTAACAACCTGGTCTTCTATTGATTAGCAATTGTGTCGCTTTCTTACCACCACATTGATTTTTAGGTAATTCAGTATCACAAACCGCTGTATCTAGAGCACATATTGTTTTGTTTCATTCATGGAGAAGTGAAAGCTGAGTTTTGGCAGCCATTTCGAATTGACTGGATTAAGCACATATACTATATTACGCTGCATCATTCGCAGAAGACCACTCAAGTTGTGAGTGGACTGTGTGGACCAATGGCAACTTCATTTGCTTTACATGCATGAGGTACCACGCAAGGTCCCTGCGTGCGCCATATATTGAGATCTTATACGGCGTTTTTACAAGGTATCTAGAGGTACCACGATCTAAATCGTTGAGGCAGGGGTGAGAAATGGAACAAAAATTATCATAATAGATGGAAAGTGGGTAATAATATGGTAATTAAACATCTTTTATTGTTAAGCTCCATGATTAGATATCAACATGTGTGTTGTTTTCCCCATTGGTCCTCCCTCTCATTCTATGACTTGAGTGCCATGAGATTATGTATGGTGCCAAAAACTTAAACCAAAGAAGGATAGCAATCTGCAACCGGCGGCATTTGCACACCATGCAAAAAATATGACGAATTAGTCGGTTTTCATACTGATTACCAGAATGATACATGGCTCATGTGCCTCAATTGATTACGGGCAACGGGCCATTGGAGTCCTAGAAAGCTTGAGATCAAGTGCGAGACATATTTGAGAAGGGTAGGAAAACTATGGGTGTCGTGATTGAGACAAGACATTTACACATCCGATAAATAATTTGATCATTTACTCATTATTCTACTCGAAAACCTATGTAAGTATTTGACACATTACGATAGAATGGGTGTGGCCCTCCTAAGTAGCACACTCATCTATGTAGCAATCACCATGCCTGAAAAGAATCAACATCTAACCCTAGGCCACACATGGAGATAGATTCGTTATTATATTTGAACGAGCAATCATAATTGAGTAATGTTAATAAAATTATGTAAATTGGAACAATAAGTGTACCAAAATACTTTTTTCTTGATCTTTTCAAATTAAAAAAGGAAAAAAAATCACCACCTCTCCATGTTTTTTAGATAAAAAAAAATCTAATCAGGTAAACCTTCACAAAACGATGCAAATATTTTCTCGGGAAACACAGGAGAGCTGAATTTCATTATATTAAAAAAAGTTTTCAGGACAAGAACCCGAGTTACAGACCACACACACCACCCTTTTCTCAGTTTACATTCGCGCCTGATTCTAAATGACAAAGCGACCACACACGCACACCAAAAACTACAAGCCTGCACCCACAGTTAATGACGGCAGGGAGGACAAGCCTCGTGCCCCAGCCATCTCTCAAATACGTTGTTCCTCGTGTGCAACCACAAGTGTCCGAGATAGACTTGGAGGTAGCCCTTCAAAGACGCACCCATTGCGATGAGTCCAGAGGATCCAAGCTCCAAGCGCGACCAACGTGTTGAAACCACACTTGTGTTGCTCTGGAACTGCATGCCACGCCGTTTCCCACCACACACCGAACACCATGTCTGCGGGTTGAGGTGTTATAGCTTGTAGGCCAAATAAAGACAACACCTCAAACTAGAAATGCCGGGCGAATGGACAGACAACTAGAAGATGATTGATCATCTCCTGTTTTTTATCACATAAGACGCACCTCTCCGGGTGATCCATGCCACGATGCGCTAGTCTGTCCGTAGTCCAACATCTATCATGCGCTACTAGCCACAAATTGTTTTTGCATTTTCTAGGAGCTCAAGTCTTCCAGGTGCGCTCCCATGGTCCAAAATCAATTGCTCCCAAGAACAGATGAAAGTAAGCGGACTTAGCTGAATATTGTCCCGATGAGTAGAGCCGCCAATAGTGTCTATCTTCAGCTTCAGGCTGCAGTGCAAAATTGCATATGACATCCCAAAGGGCGAATAACTCAATCAGCTCACCAACAGAGGAGGCTCTTCTTGCATCTCACAGCCATAGATGATCATTTAGCGCTTCTGCTACAGTTCTTTTCCTAGTGTTCCTTTTGGCGACCACCGCGTAGAGCTGAGGAGCGACATCAGCTAGGCGTTATCCATGTAACCAGCGGTCTTCTCAAAAAAGAGTAGTTGTTCCATCGCCGACCTCTGTTGACATAGCCATCATGAAAAACGAACGAACCTGATCGAATACTTGTATTTGAAACATACTCAAGGTCGAAGCACACACCAAACAGTTTCTATCGATAGCCTTCCAAATTAGTTAGGATACAAAAATTACCTTATCACCCTTAATAGTTAATACTTAAGTACTTTCATCAACATTTAAGTACCTTTTGATTGGTACCTTTAAGTGTGGATCTTTGGATTTGAGGCAATGGACAGTCCACATGAATTGCAAACACCATAAAAGATCTTATAAAACTTACACACATAACTAGATGTAACAAGTCTGCTAGTAACGGAAAAGTTTCTAAAGAAATGGACTACGGAAGGAAATAATTAAGTGTGTGTGCATATATTCTTTTCATGATATGGAAGGTAGGTTTTCTGTTTATTAGGATAATGATATGCTTCATTCATGGTATGGTGGAGTCTTCTGTAATTGTTTTCTGTAACACGGTGAGACATAGATATTTTGTACTGTATGGAACTATGGATGCATACGTACCGAATCGCTATAAGAGTTTATGAGCTTATTCTCTTACTAGTCTGAAACTCGACCCCGGGTTATGAGTGGACTTGAGTGTACTACTCGAACTCAGTTACTAGATAATTGCAGCCATATGTTTCCGTATGCTGATGTGCACATGTCGTCTGTCGATGAGAAATCTCATGCGCTTGATACTCCATAGTGCACCTCTATCCGTTATGTTGGTTTCCACTCCTGCAGTCTGAACGTGGCCAGCATAGGTCGAAAGTCGAAACCATAACAATGAATAAACCTCTCACACCACGCACCAAATGCAGCTCAGCTCCCTCTTGTCACAAGCATCTGGAATTCGACAAAAGACATGGGCAGAACCAGCCTGTAATACGAATTCAGATCTTGACCTCCAGACGAGTGAAGTGCATCCAAACGCACCGGGGCTGGTGTCTGCGCGATCCTAGCGGTAAAGAGCTTCCCCTCTGCAGGACACGATGACATGGCAGAGGGCCACACAAATTCCAGGACCATGTGAGCGTCGTCGTCTGTGGTGGTGTGTGGTGTGAGTCATAATTAAAGATGGCCGGCACCATCGGGTCGGCAGTGGCAGGCTCTGCCAATGGCCGTACGTTCGTGCCAAATGGTCGTGTCCAACAACCATCACCACCTGCTGAAACAGATGCTTCATGCGCAAGTTCAATCCAAATGGTCTGCAAGATGGACTGTTGCTGTAAGCTGTTTTCATTGAGTTGGACTGATGCTTGGTCCATGATCCGTCAGTCCTTACTGTGCACGAGGAGCTTGAATTATTGCCACCTCCTTTTCAGGTTAGAAAGTTGCAATGTGTGCACAAGAGAGTGGTCGATTTTTAGCTAATTGATCAATTCATAATACAGGATATCACATCAAATAGCAAATCCTTTGGTGGTTCGGCTTAATAGTTCATTTGTAGTTGAGGACCATTTTTTTTTTTCCAAAATCATTCATACGTGTAGCATATCGGTGGCCTTGGGGTAACTGAGCTAGACTTATGGGAATACCTCCTCCCATGACCATTCCCAGTCAAGCATCAGAATACTATAGCCTGAATACTAAATTTTCCGACATTACTTGTCATCATTTTTCAGACTACTGAACGCACATACTGACCTATCTGTTCATAAAACTAGCGGCGGCACCTAGTTCAGACTTTCCTGATGCAGTATATCTATCTGTCTGTAATATGACTAGAACAGATCCATGTCCTGACAGACTAAACAAGAATTTCTGTCTACACAACTTTCGGTGATTGTTTGATCAAGCGCAGGCCAAAACTCACCCCATGTTCCAGCCTGAATTCCCAAACCATAATTTAGCATGCAATTTGCAGAACGATGCAGAGTGGTGGGCCAGCTAGAGCAAGAGGCCGGTGTGTCCACCACTAACTTGTGAAGAAGAAACGAGTCAAGTAGCAAGTGTGGTTCTACCAACTGATCAACACACCCACCCGCAGTCAGCAGATATTCGCTGCACTTTCTCCTCATACGGCGCCAACATTCTGCACCTTTCTGACGTTGCAAGATCTGTCGTGTCCTCCTCGATGCTTTTGAGGGCCGTACCGGGTGGCCCCCACAACCGGCTAGCCCAATTGGCCATTTTCATACGTAAGGATAGGGTTCTTTCTTTAAGTTTCTTTTGCCTTGCTCTTTTGTTTGTTTCACATCATCAAAAGTTCCAAATTTTAATGGATTCACTTTTAATTAGGAGTGCTTATTATAACTTTCAATGGACTTCCTATGTTTTTCTCTTCCTCGACAAAACATAATTCGCATCAGTTTGAATAAATTTATAGAGTGATGAGGAGGTACGGTCAAACAAGGACCTTAACTTTGCTCAACGAAGCAAGACAAAGGTCCAGATCAACACCTACAATGATCAGTGGACAAAGTGCAATGTGGGTGGAGGCTACTTAGCAAGCTCCAGCCGGGGAGGTACAGGAGTAGTGCTTCGTGACTGTCATGGAGCATTCATTGAAGCAAAGGCACAATGGTATGATCACTGTCTTGATGCTCTTATGATGTAAGCAATGGCGTGCAAGGACGGTCTCTTGTTTGCTAGGCAGTGCGAAATGCAAAGAGTTCATATTGAAATGGACTGCTTGGAGCTGGTGCGTCTCTGGAAGATAGGTGACATGCAACGGTGAACAATCTTCCAAGTACGTACTAAAGGACATGCTCGCAAGTACTGAAGGACATGCATGAGCTTAGTTCTTCCTTTGTCGATTTTTGTATCTCTCATGTTAGCAGAGATTGTAACACGGTAGCACTAGGACATGTTTTATTAGCTAAGCAGGTTCCTAGTACAATAAGGCATTGGTAGTGGCATTCTAAAGCCCCAGCCTGCGTGCGCAACCTGCTTGAGCAGTTGAGCAGGATTGTAACCAACCATACTATCTGATGAATGAAGCTACCCGTTACTCAAAAAAAAAAACCTTTGGGTACGTAGTAGTGACGAACAAAAGTCGCATTAATATGTCATAACTCACAAACGAGCAAGCCTTAACAATGTTTTAAAAACTAGTACTTCTTGCTAATCCTTGGTCCAATGTGTAAGTTGTCTGTGCAGTGAGTGGGTGCCGCAACTTTTACACGCAGTTTGTCTGTGTACAAATGAGTCTAGAAGATTCTATGTATAGATAGATGCACCTTTTACACAGCTAACAATTCGGTGCCGGTGATATCTCATTCATGCATGAGCTGGAACCAACAAATATGGTAAATGGATGAGTAGATCCACTCTCTGCGTCGATTGGAGCTAATGCAATAAAGGAGTAAAACAACTGGCATCGTCCTGCACTACCACACAGACACATGTAAATAGATCAATAAAAATGGTAGTATATAGGTAGTGTTACACCGTATCCTCTTCTCTCACCCATGCTATTAATAGCGAGTTGGCTGGATTCCGAAGCACCTTCCGGTCATCATCAAATGAGCTTGACTTGTCGCTATACCGCTCATGCAGATACGACGTCGTCCGCTGTAGAGTAGTTGGACTATCCTCACCTTGCTTCTTTTTAATCCAAATAGAGAGATGAATAATCCAGCTGCTAGAGCCTTATGGAGAAAAAGCTAGATAGGAGTAACGACTTATTAGCTCACATCACAGTATACGGTAGTGCTCTATCATGCTTCATCAACAAATGTATATTCTGGCCATCAGCGCAATTTTTACCAGACCTCTTGTATATCTTTTGTGTTCTTATAGATTGATACGTTGTGAAATCCCGCATTTCAAGCAGCATCAAAAGTTCAACTGGGAGCATCTCTGATTCTCTGTCCGCGGAAAGCACACGAAGATGACATGGATCCATGTCAGCTCGCGTGTTCGCACTACCATTATTGCGCCCTTGAGTTTGCGTACCACTGAGAATGACGACAGAAAATGAGTACTAGAGAAGACAGAAGAGGCAAATAATGATTGTGGATGTGATAGCTCAATCTTGGGTCCGAGTCAGGTTACTGTATTATGCCTATTTGGACGTGGCTTATGAATCTACTAGCAAAAATATCCGTGTGTTATCACGGGTCTTTGTTAAAAAAATTTATGGTTAAAATGTTTTTTATATTAACTGTAAAAGATTTTTAATTAATCAATTTTTTTAGCTTGAGCATTTGCTCTATTTTTATTTTGCTTTAACTTTTTGAGTTTTAAAAAGAATATTTATTATAATAATTTTGGAGTGAGTTATTATTGGAATTCTTGTTATTAGTTTCCATCCAAAATATGATGTTAAAGCAATAGATGATTAATTGTTGTTAGTATGAAATATCGAATTGAAATCGAAGTCCAATTCAACAAAGGATTAGAAAATGGTTCAAAAACGACTCAAACTGATTGGTGAATCATTATAGAATACAAACTGAATGCGACAACATTACAGACACATCTGAACACGAAAAAAATGGTCTAGATGACCTCATCTCAATTAATAAGTTGTAAAGATACTCTTTTATTTAATTTCCTAGATTAGTGACTAGAAATGTGTGTACATAATATATGACTTCCAGAGTTTTCTGATTTGGGGATTCATGATTTATTATAGCCTTATGTGTGTACAACTTTTGAAATGTTTCCGGGATAAAATAGATCCAATATATACTTTGAAATGTTCAAAACCCAGAGCGAGGCACATAACGGACATCTCCTTCATGCAAAATATCTTCGGAGGCAAGGATCTAACCTACTAGTCCGTATATATTTAATTGCTAAATCTGTAACCGCGTTCGTTTAATCTCTAACCACTAAAGCTTTCTTGTCGGATCGTCAGCAAATATCTCACGCCCATTACAAGCATAGAAGCGCCCATAATTGACAAACTTGACGTGGTTGTTTGGTTAAAAGCTGGGACTCCGTGGATGCGTCAGGGAGCGGCAGGAAATGTAAGGTATTTTGTAGGTTCCGTTGGAGAGCATCTGCGGCCGACCATGTCGCCCGATGCGAGCTGCTAAAGTTGCCGCTTCTTGGTCGCTTCCAGAAACCAGCGAGGATTCCGTGCAAAACAATGGGCGAAACATCTGCCGAGGCTGGTGATGGCAAACAGCTCAAGTGGATCGGAGCACGCGAACAGTCATCCAGACAAATTTACCAATGAAAAACAGTGGGCGAAACATCATTTTTATGTTGATTCAACGTAAGAGCATTCTCTGAATCTGAATACACCTCTTTAATCCTGCTGTTGTTTTTGGCGATTCAGTGGAGATAGTGATGAGTGGCCATATCGGCCAGCTATATATGTCGTTCGTCCTGTGGGGAAACATACGAAGCACTTACACAACGCCTAACTTTCTTTTTTTTTTCCTCCATCAGGAGCGATTCATCATCGCGGCACATTGACACTGGTCGCAATAAATTGTTAAATCATATGTGAATTGTCCATACTTGCTTATCAGCTCAATCTTTTAGGTGCAACTAATCATTATAGTAGGTAAAAACGGTTGATGCATAGTAATTTTTATGGTGTTAGAGTTAAAAATCTTGAGTTCAAGTCCTCATGATCGTATTTTCTATTGTGCTGCTCCTACTTCTACGTTGCACCCTAGAAGGGTTGCACATAAGGCCCTAAAGAGAAGTGTTGAATCATATATAAATGAATTGTTCATTCTTCTCATCAGATAAAACTTTTGGGTGTAAGTGATTGTTATAGTAGCTTTACACAACTAAACTCTCTTTCCTATCTTAACATGAAACGTGCAAGGCATGATCTTGAAAAGAGCATTCACTAGTCCACTTACAAAGTTACAATTCTATAGACAGCTGATCGATGGCGACATAATGTATGTACCACGATCAGATACTGCCTAACACTTTTTTCTTCTTTTCTTTTTTTGAATGGAAGATACTGCCTAACTCTCATTTTCTAATGTTACTACGGACGGTGCTACTACAGCACGTAATATATCCAGAGTATACTAAAACAGTGACAGTTTCTCATAACTGGCTCGACATAAACATTACTGAAGATAATTACAGAGTCGGTGACAGAAAACAGCATCTTCAATTCTCATCCACAAGCTTATACTGAATCATGACAAGTGACGTCCGGAATTGAGAAAGTGATTGCGTTCATAACAGCAACCTTAATCCATCAATATTGACAAACCAGCTAATCACGAGACCTAGCTTATATCTACTTGCTAGGTCACAGGTCTATATTCGTCGATGCGGAGAGAAAATTCATGTATTCCTGCATGCGACAGTACATGTCCTTTTCACAAGAAGTGGTTAAGAAAAGGTGACACCAGTTTTCTGAATAAACAGGGTTTGACCGCCATGCATGAAACAAGGAAGAATTAGTACATGTACGTATTTAATTAAAATAAAAAATATTGTGCCTTGAACTACCAAATCGACTTGTGGCTAGTAGTTCATGGACGGCAATATTCATTGCAAAAAAAAAAAAAACCCTCAACGAAGCAGTGTGTACTCAAGAGCTGGGTTAAGAATCTGGTATTAAGCAATTGCGTCACTTTCTTGTCACACTGTTATTTTAGGTAATCTAGTATAACAGATAGAGATGGCTATAGATCACGTATTATTCCGATGATTCATGGAGTAGTGAAAGTTGAGTTTGATACCTGCTTGCAATTGACTAGATTTAGCAATATACTACACATTACATCAATCAAAGAAGACCACTCAAGTAGTAGCAAATGGGCCCGTGCAACTCATATATGATTTGAAAATTACTTGGGGGTCGTTTCAGAGTTCATTCCCAGCTCTGTATGTGCGCTTATTACTATCCCATTTGGTCTGCAACTCGAGTAAGATTACATGGTGGAGTGAGTGTACTAATTAATAGTTTAACTCACTCGAACTCCACTGATTTGCAGCCGTATACCAAATCACCTGAAGTTCACTCACATCTATCCCTTGTGCCGGTTTCCATCTTTTTTGTCTGAGGGCCAGCGGAACATCGAAAAGGTAACACAGTCACTCACCAAAGCTACAACTCTCTCTCTCTCGTTAGCCAATTAAGAACCAGGGAACTGAACATCAGCAGAACCAGCCTGTGAAATGAATTAGATCTTGACTCAAAAGCAGGCTCGATCAAGGGGAAAGGAGAGTGAGAATATCAGGTACAATCCTACGCACGGACTGCTGGTGTCTGTACCGTCCTTGCATCAAATTGCTTCCCCTTTGTAGGACACAATGACATGGCAGAGATCCACATAAATTTCAAGATTATTTGACTGGCAACAGATCTGGGTGAGCCATCGTCTGTTGTGGTGAATGACGCTGGTGTGAGTCATAAAATAAAAGATGGTCGGCGCACCATCGACTCGGCCATAGCATGCACAAGCAGGTCCTGGTGAACGCCGGCTGGTGAAAGGAATGATGTTCGCCCGAGTGGTGCATTGCATCCATCTATCCACTCGTGTGTACAGCTCTGCATCTATCCATCCTTTACCCTCTGATATGTGCAGCATAAAGGTATGGGCTGCTGCCAACTTGTCATTAAGCTGTCTCTGTTGAGCCGGACTACTGATGCATCGTCCATGATGGTCCATGCATCCGTCTCTTCACCCTTCTACGGCAGTGGTGTGTGGCCACAGCATCTCTTCTATGCACCAAGACTTGAATATCGCAAACTCCTTATCAGGGTTAGAAAGTTGATGTGTACTAGAGTGCTCGATCTAACTATATTCATCCATCAAGTTTGATGACCATTCTAAACCAATTAAGCATCATCCCAAAATCCAAAATTACTCGTACATTTGATTGCCACTCTTCTAGGAACGCAGAACGCACATGGTGACATGGACCTATTCGATATAAATCTGCCGTTAGCGTTGAAGCATGCCTAGAAATGAAAACCATTGCCATCCTAATTATATTCTTCGTTATTAGTACCATAATTGTCAATCCAATGTTCAGATTATTCCCATGCATTCTGTATACGTCTACGATAGGAAAGCAGGAGATCGCACTGTTCAATAAACTGAACAGGACTGTTCAAGAAAATCTCCGGCATACAGTAGAAATGAAAGCTCTTGTTGTATTCCGTACATTTTAGTCCTAGGAGAGTACCACCACACCTGTGTAGAACGGATTGGCGCAACATCGTTATATAGTTGGTACAGTGTCATTGTTGATCTTTTGATATCCAGAAAGTATTGCATTTTATTTGATTCCTCGTGTCGTCTGAATCATAATCTACACCTAGCTGAAAATATCAAGATGCATAGATTCGTCCACTACATCCAAACAACTAAAACAAGATAATAAGACGTTATTAATAAAAGTAACTTAATTTGCTAAAAGAAATAAATAACCAGTTTACAGCCGTCGACACACCACTACCCACGCCCCTTCTCTACTGCAATTTAGCTAGATTAAGAAATCCATATATTACAAGAATCACATAATAAGATGACATCAATCCATGTAAACAAGCCGAATGCCGACACAAAAGGTGTAGAGAAGAGGCAGAAATGCTGACGTGACAACGCCTCCCATCCGTTTTTTTTTTCTTTTTTAGTGTGTGCGCGCGCGGTGATACTGATTTGCGCTAGAAAAGCTACAATGCAGAGCACAATGTGGCGCATTACATAAATTGTTCAGCCAAGTAGGGGCCAATAGACACAGAGTCAAGTATTTGCGGTACACAGCTTAGAGCTTGCATGGAAAAAAAAAAGAGAGAAAATACTGAAGATCGAGTAAGATTTTGTTGAAATGTATCTCTTCCCAAAGAAAATGTAAAACGAATTAACTCTACTCATACATTGTTTGCATTGGCAATTGATGTATCCAGGTGTTTCTTGCCCAAAAAAGAAAGCAAGTTGAGTCTGGTGAATGAGCCACATTTATACCCTTTCTTTTAGAAATCTATACATGTGACCTCTATAATTGTATGATAATATTTTCCTTTTTTTTGTTTCCTATACTTCACAAAAATGTGTAAAGCATCTAAAAGGTGATCCTTGCAGTATGTACAATTGGGGCCTTAGGGGGTAATTTTTTTATCCATT
The DNA here is from genome assembly GCA_030378355.1 of Eleusine indica. Taxonomy (NCBI): domain Eukaryota; kingdom Viridiplantae; phylum Streptophyta; class Magnoliopsida; order Poales; family Poaceae; genus Eleusine; species Eleusine indica. The sequence continues at coordinate 59,297,491 of CM059494.1, forward strand.
AAAAGCTAATGGAAAACTTGTGGAGACGTGTAATACTCGCTTTCACTGAAATATGGTCTCAAGTCCTCTTGGCACATGAAATCCAAAGGAAAAGAAACAAGGTGACCTCTTACTAACCGCAATCTGTCCACTGGGTCAGCAGCTTTTAGATCACCATCTTGGCAGGGTTCTGCTTTCTCTTGGGCCACGCCCAAATCAATTGTAGTGTGACCAATTTTTTCCTTCAAATGAGCAAAGTTTTGCCGGAATTGGACCCTGCATAGTCACTATATGTTTCAGAGACCAGACCAATTCATGGGAAGTGCGATCTAATGGAATAAAAAATTAATACCTTGAACGGATGAGATCATTGGGCACGCAAGAGAAGACATCTTGGTATATCATTGTATTTGTCTGTCATACACCATCATTCAATAATCATTCAAGCATAAAGGAAAATCAAATAACGTGTCTTATACTGGAAACCAATTTAATGACTTCCATCCATATGGTAGTTTTGAGCATCAGTATCTAGTGCTTAGTGATCATCTTATGGAAATACACGAAACAGAGATATTCCTCACCTTAGCAGTAGCCATCCAGATGTTTTTCAATGTTGAATCATCTACAGGATCCATTATGCGGCTAATCTGGAATAAAAAATTACAGTTTCGTCAGAAAACTGAATACTGCACCAGATATTTTGTCTGCTACAATAACTATAAAGAAATATCATTAAACGTAATCGTGACAGGGACAAGAAATTTTGGCTGAAAATGACCTTGGTAGGGGCCAAAAATATGTACAAGCAGCTAGTGAAATATTTCAAAATTTCTGTTGGGGGCCTAGAAACTTCTCTTAAAAGATTTTAATCCACAAACACAATAAAAGAAAATGGTGATCTCAGGTTAGAATTGACAATAGCTTTCCTTTGGTTGCCAACTAAAACAGACATTACACTAAAATATCATAAAACAAGGTTTTAACCAAAGATTTGTTGTCAAATATTTTGAATCATGGTAGTTAAGCATCTGAAGCAGGCTACATAACATCGCAAACAGGAAAAAATGGGGATGTCCTAGTTCCATCACGTCTACATAGCATTGTTCCTTTCAATCTATAACATCAGCATAGGATAAACAAAGAATACAGCAAGGCATAACGTCCAAACCTCTCCTGGATGGAGGCCAAGGTGTTCTGCCCATAGAGAGAGACGTAGGCTTAGAGAGAATTTCCCAGCTTCCCAAGGTCTTCCATCCATTTTGGATTTAACTACTTCTTTATCTTCAATTACCACAGCAATCTAGAAAGTTGAATGGGAAAACATAATCAACTCGACAACCAACAAATAAGCTTGCAATAGTTTTCTGCTTAACATGAACACTAAAATGTAATGCAGATACACTTTCATGGAAGTACAAAATCGCCAAACCGCATCTACTTTAAAGATTGATATTTATCTGAAATGAAGAGTCTCTTTATGATTTTATATCACGAAACTATTGTGCATGGCAGAACCAGGACTGTTTAGATGACGACATTTGACCTAGTACAACAAAAAAAAAACAGAACACAATGGGTCATAGTTCAGGATTACAAGGAACACATACCTCAGAATCCCTTGACCCAAGCAAGCTTCTATCATTTATGTTGGCTGAGCCAATCAATGTGATGCGGTCATCGATTATCATCAACTTGCTATGAACATAAATCTGCAGGAATGGTGTTCAGAATATTAAACATGCTGATACATTGGCATGTTTTTGACCTCATACGTTTATGGCACTCAAACTGGGAAAAGACCACTGTACCTGAGTAGTAACCAAAGGACCCGCATCAGATAGTTTACCATAAGCTCTAAGGCCATAAAAAGATATGTAATCATGTGCCCTGGGTCCAATAACATCAAATAGGTTCTGAAGAATCGAATTAGGGCCTCTGCAGATGGTCCGGTATTGCCAGTGCATAATTGCCCTAACTGATGCAGCTCCACCATCATCAATACCTCCCTGCAATGAGATAATGTAAGTAATCAAGCAACAAATATATTCCGGATTCTAGTTGCTAGCAAAAGATTTACCTGAAAGCCAGGTAAAAGAGGTATGACTATGATGGCCTTGAAGCGCTTTTTCTCTCTCTCAGCTCGAAGTATACGCCTGTACAATGCTTCCAATACACGGTTTTTAATTGTATCATCTCCTGACAGGCCCGATATGAAAAATTGATTCTGCAATGGCCAGCCAAAAGGATGTTAAGCAAAACCTCGGTGGTGTATTTTCATTGCTTATTACAAAGGCAGAGAGTGGTGGAAAATGATAAAAAAAAAAGTTTCTCAGACATGCAGGAGAGCTGCGTATCTTTGCATTCAAGAGACAACAAACAGGGCAAAGTACATCAGATTACCAACCCTTGCCCATAGATTAGGGAACCAGTTGAACACACACTTGGTAGTGCTTAATTTGTTTGTTTGCTTTTTTAGGGAAATAGCACTTAATTTGTTCTCAATATATCAGCAGAAAAAAAAAACTGCAATTAAATGAGACGAACACGTAGTAAACATTATTTTAAGAAATTATATATCAAAACAAACATATTTCAGAATTGGGATATAAATGGCCAAAAAAAATACAAACCTCAATGTATACAAAGTGTTCTGCTTTTTCGATTAGTGAAAAGTAGGCATTGTGGATGCTTCCTTCAATTTGAGTGGTTCCAGCAGACCACTGACCAACGCTCCTAACAACCTGAGCCAAGAAGATATATTATTTAACTAAGATAATTTGCAAAGGGTATACATTTAATTAGTACAAGAAAACAATAACAAAGCCTTCTAGCCCAAGCAAGTCTATAAGAATGTCTGAAAATACTACAACACTGCATTTAATGGGTTTCCAGTATGCGCTTCCATTCGAACAAACGATGTGTACTTTGGCATATTGCCAAGTCTTATAAAGTTTATCAGGCAAATTGACTAAATTGAAGGAAAGTATATGATTATATGCTGCAGCTATAATCAGTTAATCATCTATACTGATATATTTTGATATGAATCGAACTGTGGATTGTCAGATTATGAAAAGCTAGCATTCCCAAGAAATGCAGACAGTGTTATACATACTTCGTAAAGGTCAAACACTTCTAAAAGTACTACTCCCTCTGTTCAACATTATATGACGTTTTGGCTCCGGGCACGGGAATTAAGGAGAGGTGAAAAAGGTGGGTGCACAAGAAACGAGGAGGAGAGATTTTTTTCACCCGATCAATGTTACCCGCCCGCCTGCCATGGCTCTCACGTGCCGGCTCCGCGCCTCCTTCCCGAAACCCTAGGCAGCCTCCAACCCTAATTCTCCGTGGTTGGGCGATAACCAAGGCGATTCCCAGATCCCTCGAGGCCTAACCATTCCGGTGAGATCCTCGACTGCTCCGTCATGTTTCATTCGATCACGACGCCTTGGTCTCGCGACGCTGCGAGAACGACCACCGCAAATCGACGGTTAGCTGTTCCTGCACCGTCGACCAACAAACCCTATTCCCGACTCGGGGATCCTTGCGCCGCTTAGGAACCTAGAATCTGGGAACATCTTTGTCCGCGTTTTAGAGCGTGTCACAATCTGTTGTCCCCCTGATCTACGCTGCCATGGCTGCGATCGGAGGTGGAAACCCTAGTTCTCCGGGAGGCCGCTCTGGCGGCCAATCTGACGAATCGGCACCAGGTGTTGCGGAGTTGATGAAGAATCTTTATCTGACTACGGAAGAGGAGGAAGTGGTGGCCTTTAGTGACGATGAGGAAGATGATGAGATGACTCCTGTGTCGACGCTGATTGGCAAGGTCTTGTCCCCTTTGGTGGTGCATGCTACCACCGTTGCGGGGGCCATGAAACCGGCGTGGGGCAACCCGGCCGGGCTGAAAATCCGATCGGTTGGAGATAAAGGTGATAACCTGTTTGTGGCGGAATTTAACAATCCTAGAGACATGGATCGAGCTCTCGGGGCATCTCCATAGCTAGTAGGGAAACACGCGGTGATTCTTCAACCCTATGATGGGAAACTCAAGCCGACAGACATCAGGTTTGATAAGATGGAGTTATGGGTTTGGCTACTGAATCTACCGTTGGGGTGGATGAATGATAAGAAAGGTACCCGTGTTTTGAGTATGATTGGAGATGTTATCAGAATGGATGTTGATAGAGATGGCAAGGCTAGCGGTCCGTTTCTAAGGGCTCGGGTGGCAATTGAGATAGCCAAGCCGCTTCGCCGAGGGATCTTGCTAAAAGTGGATAAGGTACGAGAGCCGAAGTGGTTTGATATCCAGTACAAGAAGCTCCCTTTTTTTTGTTTCTCATGCGGAATCATGGGGCATACGGAGAATGAATGTGAGACGTCGGCTCAACGAAATGCGTTTGGCAAACTCCCATATGATGTCAAATTGCGTGCCCCAGAAGAGAAGAAAAGAAGATTGCAAGGTTTTGCGCAGGCAGCAGCGGAATCTTTTGGCAGTTCTTCTACGGGTGCAACTCGAAATTTTGGGAACTCGGAACGAAGGAGAGAGGACCGCCAGGATAATAGAGATCAGAAGGGGGAGTGTAGGACTAAGATGGCTGAAGTGTCCTCGCCACCTAAGAACCCAATTGCGATGAACAATGAGCAAGTGGGGGTAGAAGAGAATGCAGATGCAAAGAAGCAGCTCTTTCTATCAAGGGTAGATGACATGGGCAAACAGGCGATCAGGAAACGCAAGATAAAGAGCTCGGGAGTTGTTGTGGCACCGGACTTTATCATCCTGGTGGGGAATAATTCAGCTATTGTCCCCCATGGCCTTGTATTAGACCGCGTGTCCAAGGTAGATACTAGCGCGGGTGAGGGAGAAAGCTCGGAGGAGTTGATCAAGAAACAGAGAATGACACGTCCCCATGATGCACGATCGGCGGCAGCTGCGGGAGGCAGCCCCCGCCGGGCACAATGAAAATATTAAGTTTGAACTGCCGGGGACTAGGCAAGCCCGAGGCAGTTCAAGAAATACGTAGTCTGATTAAGCTACATGGCCCGAGTATTGTGTTCCTGTCAGAGACGCGTCATTTTAATAATTATGTTGATGGACTCGTAAGCTACTTCGGCCTACACAATGGCATTGGTGTAGGCAGCTTTGGGCGGGGTGGAGGTTTGGCCCTATTGCGGAGTCATGATGTCAAGCTCAAGGTGCAGAGTTGTGATAAATTGCACATTGATGCTGCTGTCTTAGACCCCGATACGGAGGTGGAGATCTGGCGGATCACGGGATTCTATGGTGAACCTCGAAGAGAGATGAGGCACAGGAGTTGGGACCTAATGAATTTGCTTCATACACGAGCCAACCTACCATGGCTGTGTATGGGCGATTTCAATGAGGTGCTTGAAGCGAATGAGCAGTTTGGTGGCATTGGTAGAACTGAATCTCAAATGGAGGGTTTTCGAGATGTTGTGGCTAGTTGTGGGTTTCAGGACCTTGGCTTCATCGGCCTTCCTTATACTAGGGATAATAGACAAGATGGGCCAAATAACATTAAGGTGCGATTAGATAGAGGTCTGGCAACTGCTGAATTCTTAGAAAACTTTCCAGCGACGAAGGTGAGACATGTGCAGACCATGGAATCAGACCACTGTGCTCTAGTTGTAGAATGCTATGGCCAAGGCGGGAAGAGAAGGAGCACGAAGCAATTCCGCTATGAGAACATGTGGAGACGAGATGCTTCTTATATGGATATAGTAGCATCTACGTGGGAGAATGGTCCACCGGTTGAGGATATGACCCAGCTCAAAGATCGCCTGCTTCGAATGCAAGGCGCTCTTTAGGATTGGGAATATAATGTGTTTGGATCTGTGAGGAAAGGGCTAGCAAAATTACGCAAGGAGCTTGAGATGGTGCGTGCAAACTCAATCGGTACAGGCCCACCTAGGAGAGAACAACGTTTAATGTCACAGATATCAGAACTGCTGTCCAGAGAGGAGATTATGGAGAAGCAAAGATCACGACTCGATTGGCTTCAGGCTGGTGATCGCAATACATCCTTCTTCCAGGCAAAATCCAAAGAACGAGCGTGTACTAACCGCATAGTAGTGCTTCGGGCAGAAGATGGATCATTACTGACCAAGCAGGAAGATATGGAGGAGCGCGCCATCACCTTCTATCAGGAACTATTCCGAGGGGAGCAGGAGTTGCAACTAAATCCGGTGCTAGACACAGTGCATACTAAAGTTACTGAGGAGATGAATGCTGGGCTGGGATCGATCTATACTACAAATGAGGTGAGACGCGCTCTATTCATGATGGGCCCGAACAAGGCGCCCAGGCCTGATGGTTTTACCGCGGGCTTCTACCAGATGCATGGGACTTAATTGGACCAACGGTGACACGAGCTGTTCTTAAGTTCTTGAATGAAGGAGTGATGGATGAGGAGGTAAATCAGACAACTTAGTGTTGATTCCTAAAGTAAAGAATCCGCAGGACATGAAGCAATTCCGTCCGATTTCTCTTTGTAATGTCATCTACAAGCTGTGTTCGAAGGTCTTGGCTAATCGTTTGAGACCTTTTCTTGATGACATTATCTTTGATGAACAAAGTGCATTTGTACCCGGGAGACTTATTTCAGATAATGTCCTCACTGCGTATGAGTGTATACACTATCTCAAGAGGAAGAAAGGAAAGAGTGGGGCGTGCGCTATTAAGCTGGATATGGCGAAGGCTTACGATCGTGTTGAGTGGAGATACCTAGAAGGGATCATGACAAAGCTAGGTATACACATGATGTTCATTCAAAGAGTTATGAGTTGTGTGTCGTCAGTCTCCTTCTCAGTTCGGGTAAACGGGGTGCTTTCAAACCGTTTCAGACCGACACGTGGTATTTGGCAGGGGGACCCTATGTCCCCATACTTGTTCTTATTGTGTGCGGAAGGCCTTTCATCACTCTTGAAGTCACAAGGTCCAGTGCATATATCCAGAGGAGTTCGTGTAAGTGTGCATTCTCCATGGATATCACACCTTCTTTCGCGGATGATTGCATTATTTTTTCTGAAGCGTCACGAAGAGGGGCTGAACGACTAAAGGAGATTTTACAGCGATCATCGAGCATCAGGCCAAATGGTTAATTATGATAAATCAGCAGTTTTTTTTCAGCACCAATAGCACTGACGTTATGAAAGATGATGTGAAGGAAATATTGAGAATTGATAACGAGGCTTTGGCGGAAAAGTATCTGGGTCTCCCCACAGCGCTTGGACGTAATGTCAAAGGTGCTTTTGAATATATGCCCACCAAGGTGAAGGGGTTAGTAGGGAGTTGGACTGGACGTGAAGCCAGTTGTGCAGGTAGAGAGGTTCTTCTCAAATCCAAAGCTCAAGCTATCCCTACATACCCTATGAGTTGCTCTTGTCCCAAAGAGCAGCTGCAAGAAGATGAAGACTACTAAGAAGATGAAGACTACTATTGCCAATTATTGGTGGGGCAGCTCAACTGATAATAGGCGCATGCATTGGATGAAATGGGACTCTCTCACCCAGCCAAAGTGTCAAGGTGGAATGGGTTTCAAGGATCTACCGATGTTCAATGTGGCTATGCTCGGTAAGCAAGGATGGAGATTAATGACCAAACCAGAATCACTGTGTGCGAGGGTTCTAAAAGGTCGTTACTTTCATGACGGAGATTTCTTAGGGGCTACCCGGAAGAAACACTCCAGCCAAACTTGGAGGGCAATCCTGGTGGGAAGGGATGTACTTAACCAAGGACTGATGAAGAGAATTGGCAATGGGACTACTACTGATATATGGAGAGACAGATGGATCGCTAACCATCCTCTCGACACACCTTTCACCCAGTGCGAGCCTAATTTAGTGACATCAGTGTCGGAGCTGATGACAAATAGTGGACAGTGGAATGAAGATCTGATTCGCCAGACCTTTTGTGAGTTTGATGCTGAGGCAATATTGTCTACAATGGTCTATGGCAGGGGTCAAGATTTCTGGGCATGGGCGCCGGAAAAGCATGGTATGTATACAGTGCGATCAGCATACAGAATCCTGGAATCAAAGAGAACTCAGGCGGCTAATGCCCACACGTCAAACACGTCATCGGATTATGACTGGCGAGCAATTTGGAGACTTGGAGTGCCGCCAAAGGTGCGTGTTTTCTGGTGGCGTGTGCTACATGAATTTCTGCCAGCGAAGTTGCTCCACAATAGGCACATAGAGCCGATTGCAAACTGTGATACATGTGGTGCAGAGGGAGAGTCGATCAAGCATGTGTTGATGGACCGCACGATTGCCCGATTGTTCTGGGATCATACGAGACAGTTGTCTGGTGTGAAAATACCCAGACTCCATGAACGAACGTGGGCAAGAGATCTCCTTCAACCATCCATATGTGCAAGGAAAGATGCAGTTGTTATTCTCTGTGGGATGTGGTCTCTTTGGACAATGCGAAATAAGAGACGACATGGTGAACTGCCGATTCCTATACACAAGGCGGTAGAATGGGCAAGAGATACAGCCTTTGATTTGTGGCAGTTGTTGCACCCACCGAAAGAAGCGAAGGTGAGAAGTAAACAGAGATGGCAAAAACCAGATGAGGGTTGGCTTAAATGCAATGTGGACGGAGCCTTTTGGGAGGATGATCACACGGGAGCAACGGGTGCCATAATCCGTGACTCAGTGGGGCTTTTTGTGGCGGCCAGAGCACAATGGTTTCGTCGGAGCACTGACGCCCTGCATATGGAAGCAATGTCTTGCATACATGGGCTGGAGCTTGCTAGACATGTCGGAGCATCAAAGGTGTGTTTGGAAACTGACTGTCTTGAGCTAATTAACCTATGGAACACGGTGGATGATCAACGGTCGCCGGTTAAGCTACTGCTATAAGATTTAAGAGCTCTAAGCTTTTCTTTTGATCAGTACTCTTTTGTTTACATTAGTAGAATCTGTAATCAAGTAGCTCATGAGTGCGCTCGACAGGTATCACGGGAGCAGGTAAGGGAGGAGTGGCGTACAAGTCCCCCTAGTGCTCTACGTAACCTGATCGAAGTAGATTGTAATCCCACTTTGGGTGATTAATGAAATGTCTGTTCTCAAAAAAAAAACGAGGAGAGAGATAGAGATAGAGGTGTATTGGGAAGAGAGAAAGGTGCATTGGGAAGCGAGGGTGTCTTATAATTTGAGAAAACTTGAGAAGGCTAAAGTGTCATATAATGTTGAACGGAGGGAGTATATAAGAGACATTTTCATATGTTCCTGAGAGCAAACAGCATTGGGACACTATCTATGAAGATCCAGAAGATAGCCCTGATGCTGCTGCATGCATGAACTGGTGGACTTCCAACCCAAGCCCCCCCGAAGGCAGGTAGTTTCGCTTAACGCAGAAGCAGTATAAAATAACACCTTAAAATCTTTGACATATCAACCAGAGACATTGTGCAGCACCAACTCTACAAGGATATCTGGATATGCATCTATAGCCATGATTGTGTCCAGAAATTTTAGCAGTAGTACACCAGCGGCTTCAAAATTAAAATACTCCTGAAGAGTTCCATGTATGACCCTTTCTACAGCATTCATGTCGCATCTGCTATTAAAAAAAGGCGGTAAACTTGTTTCTTTCCTAATGGATTATTTTTTATTAGCAGATGCTGTGACCAACTCCAAGTTACATGCAAAAACAATCTTTCAATAGAAGCTTGTGATTCTCTAACATGTGTATTCTACTAAATAACAGAAAATTTGCACCAGACAAATCCCTATCAAAATTATTTCGTCCCTCAAGAGTATAATGATCAATTAGAAGCTGCAAAATACCATGCACTGACCTGACAACGACAAGCTACCCTTGGACCAACTTGTCCAACATCAAGAACAGAAGCAACTTGGTCTCCTCGCTCCTGCATTTCCCACCATTTGTTGTCCACGTAATGCCTATCATTTCTAACTGATGGCTGATCAAGGGAACTGATATTGTCCACAAAACTTCTCATAGGTAAATCCTGACGAGAGGAATCCAACTTTGCCTTTCGGTTGAGCAAAGGCTGATTAAAGCTCTTTTTGTTTAGGTGATCCGAATGGTTAATGTCTAAATCAGTAACCTGTAAATCCCCACTGGATAATTCCTGAGGTTCAAGCTCTTGAGGTAAAAGCAAGGGAACATCCTGACATGATGCACGTGATGTTGAGACGGGCTTTCTAACATCAACATCCTTATCATGACACTGTTTACCCTCCGCCTCCTCATTTGTTTCTTTGCTTCTTCCCTTATAATGTGGAATTACCATGTGGTGATGAGGCATCAGCAAGGGAATTGCTTGCTCATTTAAAGCTTTGTTCCTCTGTGAACAAAGAAAGGTACAATCAATTTGTAAAGACAATGGGATAAACTCTTTCTATGATGGGTTTGGAGCTAACTAACCTTCGCATAGTTCCAGCGTTGAACAAAATGCCTTGCTACATCGCGACAAGGTGGACCATAGAGAGCACACTGGACATCGTGCCAAGGCATGCGGGGATATTTAGCACGGTCCAGCTCATCTTTCATGGTGTCCTCCCAAGAATTGGGTTCAGATTCCCTAATTTAAGGTCAATTTTAGCTACTGAAGATTCATTTGAGAACTTTGTCCAGCACATCTGAAGCTGCTTATCATAATTACCTGGGGTTGTAGTAATCCTTTCCTGGCCATATCATAGCAGGAGAATCTGTAACTTTGTGTTCAGGACTATCATAGCGACCAAAACACAGGTCAAGGCCTCCAACATAACATACTTGATTATCAACAATCACAATCTTCTCATGGTGTGACCTTAAAGCCAAAAAGAAAAACAATAACTGCCAGAACAAAATAATCTTTTACTGAACTTAGGAAAAAAGAAACTACAAACTCTTCCATACCACAAGTATACACCACTTGAGAAATGGTCAGGGTAACGCAGAACTTTGACATTCTCATGAATGTCAAGTAACTTTTGTTTACTGTATAAGCTGTTGATTTTCAATGCAAGAGCAACTTCTTTGTACAATAGAATGTAAATCTGCAAAATTGTCAGGGTTTGAAGTCAACCAAAACAATAAATAATTATCAGTTCTAGCAATAATCTGGATTTATTTCATGCTTTTATTTTGCATTTAATTTCAATAAAATAATCCGTTTTAGTCCAAGACAGATTTCTCAACTCCATGAACATAGAACTGAGTCATAATATTTAAGTTTTGTTTTTTAGAATCAGGGCAATTAATGGATAGTGTTGCATCTGGACACAAGTAAAGAAAATGACTTATATATCCAATTTATGTTATAAACTACAGCGTCACTTGCATTTTGTGCACACGGTGTCCTGAAATACTTGTATTCTTGTTACTTTCATTAACCGAAATGGCTGAAACGAGGTAAAACAGATATTTGATATGTTGCATATATTACCAGCTACAATACCCTTTGTTCCAGCCGGTCTGCTTAGTTTCGGAGTTTTGGATAGAATAAGCGGTATGGTTGCCTTGGTTCTGCCCTTGAGTTCAATAAATATTTTATTTGTTAGCTGGTTCAGTTCCCAATTTTATGCAAGTAGTCCACTGGCTGAGCCATCATTACTACTCCATACACTAACCCTCTTCCCTCTCTATTAATGAATTGGTTTCCGTAATAGTTCAACTATGGCCCAATTGTGCTTAGTGCTTATTATGCACAAGCCCTTTGGAGTAACAAGATCTCCAATTGTATCTTCGAGGCTATTAGACGATGTTACCCATAACTTCAAAAGTTAATGAGTAGTATATATTAGTTATAGTTAATCATATTAAGATTTATGCTCAGGTCTGGGAAGAAAGACCGCCGCACAAATGACAGGTGTGGTACTTGTACATCTTTTCCATGATTTAAACCTCACAAGTCACCCAGCAGCTCGTGTCAGAAAAAAACGGAAAAAAAAGTATAAAAATCTTATGAATCCTACATTGGAAAGTTCTAAATTCTAATGTTGACAAACGGACCTCTTCGAAAATCTATGCTTTTTCAAAGTTGTTCATATTAAATCAGAATGGAGCCTTTCTCAAAATGTTGACAAGCGGAGAATGGTCAAAATTAAGCACCCACCCTTGATGAGTGGGGCCTATTTCTGTTTTCCCAGCCTGAGGAATCTGAAATGCTAATGTTCTTGTGTGGACTGTGACAACCATTTTATGATCTCAATTCTCAACCATAAGCATATCGAGCACCTCATCACTTATAGCATATGCAAAACAGGTAAATAACAAAATATGAAGACGTGTGGCAAGTAAAGATCCTAGAATGCAAGGGTGTTTCTCAAAATGTATAACCGACTTAGGTTAGTTTAGTTTTTTTTTAAAGCATAGGTATTAGTTTGTTTTTCTCTATTACTGTATGAACTTGTGGGGAAAACTGCAATCTTGTGATTCCAGAAAAGCAAGCCATCAATTCTTAGATGCTTATAATAGTGTGTTATGAAGCATCGAAAAAAATTATGCATGGTGACTTAGTCAACATATAATTAGAGATGGCAAGGTCTCTTCAAAATTCAAACATCATGCCTTTTATTATGTACATATTTCCTGACATTTTGTAACAAAAAAATAGTACCTGTACACCCTGCTTAGCTCTTGCCTCCAGTAGAGCATCAAGCCTAGATAAACCATGATGTTGGAATGGGCGTCGAAGATACAACTCTGGGCAAAGCCACCAGCCAGTAATGAATATCTGCACTGTCTTTCAGTTATCTGACTTGCATACATGTAGGGAATTATCCTCCAGTAACTGTTGGACGAACTGAAAAAGCTAACCTCTGATTTAGCTTCCTCAATAGAGGAAGCAATAGCTTCAAATGCTGCTTGCCCATCGACAAACCATTGTACCATACTTCCATCTTCCATCAAACCCCTTGGTGGTGCAAATGAGCCAAAACGATGAGGATAACACCAGCCTTCTGGAGGTTGTCGAGCAGCATTTATTGCAGTTACCCAGTCCTTAACTTTAGAAGAGCTTCTAGTACGCAGCTTTATCGTCCGGCCACCAGAGGACACCTTTATCAAATGAATAGTACTATGAGGTTCAGATTCAAAGGAAAGGTGGAATGATATATAAAAAAAAATTGCATTGCCAAGTGAAATGGACTGGTGAAGAAAATGTGAACAGTCTTTGAAAGTTTTTTTTTTTCCTATAATTGACTGTCTATGTGAACTACCAAGGTACAGAAACAGAATCTGTAAATGAACTACGGACTTCTATAGTATTCGACATAACGATAGAGTCTCAGGCCAGCTCATCTCTGTGGCAAGCACCTGACATCTCGACTTGCCCTAAATGGCTGTGCAGAATTAACTAAACTTAAAACTGTCAGAATGGTTCCTAGTACTAGTATGATATGACTGTGGTCTTAGAATCAAAAATAGGTTCATCCATACAAATGACATGGATAATTCTTGCTCTAATGATTGAGAAGAAAATCCAAATTCAGCTTTAGTATCGTACAATATGAATGTATTAACATTCTTTTAGCATGGAGAGCATAGCTTTTAAGGCATCACCTAGGTGACAAGATGCTAAAGGGTCATGGCGAAGGACTAGTTATGCCTTGTCAAATAGAGATTAACCAGGCTCTACCCAAAGGCCTCAGCACCTAATACATTATAGTGGAGACAGGGACAATCTCACAACATAGGAAGACTCTATTTGATACAACCGTGGCATTTCAAAAGCATTACTATGTTCCAAACATGATGAAATGTAGTTAACTGGAGTTCCACTGATTGATAAGAGTTTAAAACTACTATATTTTATAAGCCACAAAAGTTGCTGACTTAAGAAACTTGACTTTCAAATTTTAAAAAAAAGTACCTGGAATCCAAAATGCAACGGATTACGTTCCTTAATCTCTTTTGCTAGAGCAATTTGGCCTTCTCCAGTTACATCCATATGCGGCAATGCATCAAATATAATGACATCTAAAAGCTTTGGATCAAAAGGATCTTCAAGTAAAGCCAAAAATCCTGGCTTTAGGACAACCCAGACCTATGGAAATAATCAATTGAACAGTTCAAATACAAATGACAAGAAAATAGCTGAAAACAAACATCCAACAAAAACTTGGCTCCATACCTTTTGCCAGTTGCTCTGGCAACAGCTAAACAATCCACATGAACAGCATTTGTTTTTACGGTCCTTCCGAATCTTTGGCAAGTGTCCAACAGAAACATAGTCCTCTTTTAACTTTGGCCCATACTCAGGTAAAAATGACAAACATGACACTTCCAAAAACTTGCAAACCTAGTAGAAAAACATAAAGATGATCAAATAATATGTTAATGCTCTTTTGATGCTTATAATTACTAATGGAAGTAACATAATGGGATGTACAAAGCCTTTGGTACCTCTCGTGAGTTGACGATATTCAAGTTTCCTAAGAAATGGTTCAGATACTCTTGCATTGCAACTTTTGCTCGATCAGAAATAGATTGTTGACGTCCAAGAGCTGGTCGAATGACAGGCAAAACAGCACTTGAAGGAACATTTCTGCCACAACAGGTTCAATGTCTTGCTTACTGCATGCATGGAATAACATATGGAGACTCAACTGCTCTAAATCACCATTTGCAATGTGATAAATCATAACTATATCTTAGCTACTAGTCAATCATTTATATTACACTAGGACCATCAATGTATAAGCATGTACCTATTTCTAATGGAGGTTTCGTCAGATGGTGAAGGAACATTCATATCATCTGCTTCATCCTCATCATGTACTACTGGCATATGCTCCCCAATTCCCAAATTTTGGAGCCATTCCTTGACCTTCAATGGTAGAAAATGAAAATAGTTTAGTGTTATAGGTTTAAAGTAGAATACTTATAGTAGGAGGGACAAGAATCAGAGAAAGTAAACCAATTATCATCTGTTATCTACTATATATGCAATCTCAAGCTATAAAGATCTTTTCAACGTTAATAGATTTAAATCTCAACCCTCTGTTCACTAGATGAAAGGTAAGGAGTTGTATCTAAATCATCTGAAAAAATTAAACCATTTGATTAGGTACTGATGGACTTTGTTTCTATCCTAGCTCCTGCTTCCAAGCATATAGTTATTTCTGATGCTCAAAGTATCACTTAATTCGCATAAATGCTACTATTATGTGTACCATCTAAAGGAGCTTAATTTAAATTTTAAACAAAAACATTACTCACATTAGGATATATGGATATAAGGGTTACAGATTCCATCGCATCACTTCGTTTTAATAAATCAACTCATGAGCTCCCAATTGATAATGGCTCAGTTCATCTATTGTCTTCTATTGGGTCCAAAACACACAATAAAAATGGTACAACCACAATAAAGATGGGGGAAAATTTATATATCTAATGATGGCATCAGGTAGTTCTCTTTGCACGACACTCATATCTTGAAAAACAAATGGCGTTCCAATCAACCGACCTGCTCCTGCTTTTCTTGGAATTCTTCAAGGAACTCACGCCTCTTCAATGCAAAGTGTAGATAGAGAACCTGTGATGCTTTCTTATATAGACGCCACCTAAACTGATAGAAGAAACATTATTCAGAGTGGATACAAAAAAATAATACAAAAACTAGACCAAGGGGAGAGTCGTCCTCGTCCCCTGGCATTCTATTGAGCAGATGCTGCGCTTGAACCAGGGGGCGGCTAGGAGTTCACCTGACTCCGCTGACCGTTTAACCCCCGAACATAAATAAGTATCATAGCCCAAAGAAAGGTTTGTCAAAATGCCTCGGTTTTGAAATCATCAATTGCCATTGAAATAGTATAAGAAATTAGAAGCATTTCAAAAACTGGATCAAAACCCAGTGGCATTTCAATATATGTCCTAAAAGCATGCATTGGATGCAATAAAGGTTTGAGGAATCATGAAAAAAAATTCCCATTTCATGGAATAAATAAACTAGAACCAACTGCCGTTACTGTTAGTCTCTCTGAAACATTTATTTTGACAGCACAACTGCTCGCAACCAGGAAGCCGGGAACTAAAACAGCACAGATCTGCACATTGGATTGTGTCCACTCAACTGAACTTCCACTGTTCCACATAAAAAAAGACTGCATCTATATGGTATCGAAAAAAACAAAAATGGAAAATGAACCTCCCCACACGACCAAGGACTGTTCTGTTGAGATGGTCAAAACAACACTGTTTGTTTACGCAGAGAATTGTTTCCAAACACTGATGTATGAATCCCGCTACATATGCAGATAACTAAATCGACTGCATAGGACCCTCACAAAATGTGAACTAAATCAGTAACTGTCATTGTTGCTACCAATTTCAACTAGAACCTATGGCTTGATCACGGAATTCAGCTACCGATAGGGCGTGAGTTCAATGTAATCAGCATCGCACCGCCCCCAGATTCTCATGATTCTGCAGGTTTCCCGGCTGAACACGCCACTAGTCAATCCATCGAAGCCTCACAGCGTCACGGGCAGAAGAGCAAGGAGGGGAACGGCCTGGCAGGGGGATCCGCTGACCTGCTTGTAGTGGACCTCGATGGTGTAGGAAAGCAGCATGGGCGTGATGTCCCCCGCGTCGGGGCGCGAGACGGCGACGATGGACGCGCGCGGGAGCTCGTCGAACACCCGCGCCGCGTCGGGCACCCGGAACGACGCCGAGGCCGTCGCCGCAAGGACCTCCAGCCGCCGCTCCGGCGCCGCAGCCGCCTCGCCGTCGGCATCGGGCTCGGGCCCCCGGCCCTGGTCCGGCGGCGGCATCCGCGCGTACCGGTGGTGGCTGCCGTGGCGCTCCGCCGGCAGGCGCTCCAGGTTCATGGGCGGAAGCTTCCAGAGGTGAGGATGGACAGCTGGGACGGGCTCGATCTGATTGGCCGGCGGAATTCCACGACTTTTTTTCTTCTTTTTTTCCCTTCGTGTTGGACGCTTGATCGATCGATCTGGTGCTTTGCTCCTTCGACCTGCGGGAAACGCGAGGAGGAAGGCTATGTGGTCCCGTTTGGATTGTTGGAGATGGTGGGACACGTCGGCTATGTGGTCCCGTTTGGTGGGTCAGAGGTAGTTTTGACCAGTTCAAATTTAAACCTCCATGATGCAAATTTGTAACAGCTCCTTGGGTGGAATTCCACATGAAAGAACAATTTTTTTCTCGTTATAAGTTTAACATAAAAGAACCGACGATGAAGGGAGTCTATGGTGACACCATTGGCACACCCTTATGATTCGAACCGATGACTTCTTTATAAACCGTTGGTATAATTGATCAACCAAAATTTGCCAATGGGACACATTCGACAGCGTTCGTCCTTGAGGGTAATTCCATGAGTTTTGGCGAAAAGAAAAATATGGTTTTTTATTAGAAACATAACAAACATTTATCTTTTCTACACTGAGGAGGAAACATGTGGTAGTTTTTTCTGTTTCAAATTCCCTTTCCTCTCATTTAAACTGTCACACTATCTGAGGAGGAAACAGTTTTTGTAAAGTAATTAGAATTCCCTCTAGAAATGTTTCCGTAGCAAATTTGCACTCAGAGTGCGGTGCAAAGACGATATGGAGGATTAGCTCTTGTCTTTTTCTTTTTTCTTTCTGTGACGAAGTGGATCGGTTACTCTTTAATTAGCGGGCAATATGTTGATATAGAATAATACCGGCCCAAGTAGGTTGGCGAACGAGAGGATTCCAATTCGGTTGGTTCGGTCAGGTGCAAGAATAGAACCATCAACTGTTGAAAATCTAAAAATAAATCAATTTAAAGTGTGCTCCGTACTAGACCGGGCCAGCCCCAGAGCTCGCGCGAAACATAGCACAGGTGGATGTGCCTGGAATGCGCGATGCCGCCGCGGCCGTGTCACGATTTCTAGAGAAAGCGCCAATAAAGCCAGCACCTCACAGTTGAAAAAGGAATTTGAAAGTAGGTATTGAGAAGGAAACCTTCTGGACATTCCAAACGCATCCAGACTACAAACTAACATTCCTCAGAAAGCAACGAAAGAGAAGGAAGATGCAGGGAGGAGGAGGAAGAAAAACGAGCTTGAACTTTGACTGGGTCAGTCATTGACAGGAGTTAAAGTACGTTGACTGTGACACTGACTCGTGGTCCACCTGTTATCAGGAACCCCCCACGAGTTCATGTCACGAGGTAGATGGGCATCGCCGCCGGCGCAGCTCCTCCGCCTGCGGGGCCGCGGCTGATGAGGTCAGCGTTCCGGAGGCTGACGTACGGCACGGACGCCGACGCGGCGCCGAGCTCCACGGCGGCCAGGTGGTGGCCGGACCGCATGGCCGGCGCCCAGCACGCGCACGCCGCCGTGGCGTCGTTCCCGCAGCTTTCGTCGTCGTCAGCGAAGTAGAGCGGGACGGAGGAAGCGGAGCCGTAGGGGGACTTCGGAGCTGCGGCGGCGCCGGCGGTCGGGTTCGGGGTGGAGGACGACGAGGTTGACGGGCGCTTGAAGAGGAGGACCGCTGCCGAGGCGGCGGAGCTCCACCACCACCGGCGTCGCTGCTGCTTGTGGTGCTTCTTGGAGATGGGCTTCTGGAGCTTGAACCGCGCGGTCTCCAATGGTGGTGGCTGCTGATGCTGGCGCCTGGTCGATGGCCGCTTCATCTCCGGCTGACAATATTAACATGGAAAAATCGCACAGCATGTCAGGACGTCAGAGGAATTGGAGCGGAAACAGGAGAATTGATGAGTTGCACGATAGCAATGCAGAACAGCCACCTGTGAGAAGAAGTGGACGAGCTGCGGGTCGAAGCCGTAGTCGCTGAAGTGGTCCGTCTCCGGGAACGGGAAGACGGGCGCGGCCACCGCCCTCTTCTTCCCCATCGCGACGCCGACGCTCACAGTCACAAGCAGCTACTACCTTCCTCAGCTTTGTTCTGGTCTTCAAAATGGAAAGAAATTGTTTGTGTCACGGCGCAAGCAAGCAACTGCACGAGCTCTGTTTTGGGATGACGAAAACAAGAATAAGAAGCTGCGAATTCCTTGGACGTTTCTCGGGAGAACTGAACGAACAAGAGTTTTTTTTTTCTTTTTAAATGCAGCGAGCGCAGTGGATGTCTGGGGAGCTGGGGCTGGGCTCGGAGAGCGATGAGTGCGAGCGGCACACGCCGTGCCAGCAAAGTGACCGTTGCAGCAGCAACTGCTCCCCACACGCTCCTACGCGCGTGACTCGTGAGTTATCATGGCGGCCGCTCCCTTGGCAGCTTTTCAGCGTTCACGCCACTTTCTTACACACGGCCACACTCATGGTGTTTGATGCACGTGAAGATGAAGCTGCTTTGACCGAGAAAAAGAAAACAACAAGAAGAAATTGTGTCTCTGAACTTCAACAGACTTTTTACGCACTGTTGCAAATGCTCGTTTGTTGATTCGTGATACGAGCTGTAGCAATATGTCGTCGATGCTTAGGTGAAACCCGGCGGACCGAATCGTGCTTTTGTGCCTGCAAAGTGTACAAGGCTGAAGACAGACTAGAGGATTACAGCGGGGATACGTGTTTGGGCTGGACAGACTGATGATATCGGAGGGGCCTTCATATTAAAGGGCCCAACTCATATCTTTGCTTTCACCTTGCTATTGGGCTATCCTTTGATATTTTCTAGCCCATCAATCTGAACTCTACGTTAACTGCAATGAGTTGGGCCCTTTTCTATGCTTGCCGATTGTAGCAGGTACAAATTGCAAAAGATTTTTGCATTCCACTTCTACTTCTCAAACGAATTTTTATGCGCATTGACCTGTGCATTGCACAATTTGTTTCTTCCCAGCAAGAACCGAACTCAGCAAACACTATCTACTTCCCAGCAATTTGGATTAATACTAAATTACAATGGTGACATCCCCATAGAAAAGAGCCGCTTGTGTTATTTTATTTGCATTGGCGTCAACAGATTCGCTACCAACTCGTCGCGTAGTTTTTTAGTCTTGTAACAAGGCGTCAAGTAATCTATATGGCACTTCGAGAAAGGTCTTCGGCTTTGAATAATTGTTTACGGACCCGTCGTTGCCACTGAGGCATCGTCACATGTACGGCCGTCTGAATTGATTTATCCTTTGAAAACGGACAGAAAAACTCTGTAAACAACGCTGGTGCGATCTATTTCTCGATCCCCATACGCTCACGCTCTGCCCAGCCAATGTTGTATAGACACATCAGCGGTGACTTGGATGCCACATCAGCACAGCACAGTGGAATAAGTAATTTGATATGCCAAGTGGCTTTGTAATATACACTGAAGTAGACAGACCGATCTAAGAGTTTTGTTGAGATGTGACAAGTTGTGCACTTTCTAAATTGTTGGAAAACCTTCTTTGAATTGGTGTCCTTTCACCCTACTTATGGACAGACTAACAATGGACGGAAATAGAACCAATGTTTTGGACAGCTATGAAGTTTTTTTAATGAACATAGTACTGACAAAGACATTCATATACACAAGACGAGTACTCATCCCTGTGAACATATACACGCACTCTACGAAAGAGGAAGACAACTAGCCGTAAATGCAACATCCCCACCAAATCAGGATTTGAATCGGATGTGTTGGTTCTCCATAAAACATAAAAAAAAAAACTAACCAGTTCAGTAATGCTCAGTTTTCATGGCGGCCGCTCCCTTGGCAGCTTTTCAGCTTTCACGCCACTTTCTTACACCGGTGGTAAAACGGTCTTACGTCTTTGTTGCCGGCGCTGAAACCCCGCCCGCGGTCACTCATGGTGTTTGATGCACGTGAAAATCAAACTGCTTTGACCAAGGAAAAAAAAAAGTAGAAGAAATTTGTGTCTCTAAACTTCAACTGAATTTTTAGGCACGGTCGCAAATGCTCGTTTGTTGATTCGTGATGCGAGCTATGACAATATAGCGTCGATGCTTAAGTAAAGAAAACTTCTACAATAGACCATGATATTAATATCAAGAGGTATCATTGTTACAATCTGACCATCCATTCATGTGGGCATTTTTTGTAATTATCTTAGCTAAGATTGTCCTTTTGCCTAACTCTATGATCGCTTCCCTGTTCATCTGATCGATTCTCTCTAGGGCGTGTAGTTGTCGCCGCCGATGCCGTCGTCGGCTGGCCAGGTCACCCAAGAGAGGTTGGTGGCAAGCTCATCAGGCGACGGAGTTGGGTCCGTCCTCGTCCGGCCGTTCCCAAAGCCCCAACACTACTGATAAGAGAGATTGATCATGCTTCTTTATTAAATCGATTGTTCGATCTCCTAGTTGATAGCTGATTAGCCCATAGAATCCACATTATTTCGATAAACACAAAATCGGCTAATATATGCTTGGATGTGAAAAGTGATAGAAATTGCTCGATCGACTCCACAACGCACAAGCGCCTGAACGATCATTATTTCAGCGCCATGAGCATCTCGTTGTCAAATTTTCAAGTCAGTACCAGCGCATCCACAAGCACCACGCGGACATGACGATATTGATGGCGAGCTCGTATGCAAATCAGGAGTCATCAACCATGGAGGCTGGCTCAGATTAGGTCACATGTAGGTGCGTGGCAAGAGGCAATCTAACGGACATTGTGAGACTTCGATTGTCAATGGAGCATGCTTAATTATGTGATTGCCGCAGCCGTCATTCCATGCCCGTTTCCACGGGCTGAGGCAGTCCATGTTCATCTTCGCCTGTTTCTACTGCCACCAGCGTCGGTACCACAAAACTTTAAAACAGATTAAATTAAAAAAATTCTGATGTTACCCTTATGATATCATAATACATACTCATGATACTTATGATACCCATATCATTATGACCATCTGAGCCATCGGATGAAAGAAATAAATGGTATACATGTATTTGGGTCTATTATAAAAGTCCTCTAAGTAAAACCGGCCGAACATCATCATCCACCGCTGCCGGCAGAACGACCAGCGCTTCAACCTTTTTAACGAGAATTATGCTTTTGTGCCTGCAAAGTGCAGAAATCTGCAGACAGACTAGAGGATTACAGCGGGGATACGCGTTTGGGCTGGACAGACTGATGATTATCTGAGGGGCCTTCAGATCAAAGGGCCCAACTCATGTCTTTGCTTTCAGCTTGCTATTGGGCTATGCTTTGATCTTTTCTAGCCCATCAATCTGAAGTCTACGTTAACTGCAAAAATGAATTAGGGCCTTTTCTATGCTTACCGATTGTAGCAGTTACGAAATGCAAAAGATATTTGCATTTGACTTTTCCTACTTCTCAAACACATTTTTATGCGCATTGACCTGTTCATTGCACAATTTGTCTCTTCCCAGCAAGACCTGAACTCAGGAAACACTATCTAATTCCCAACAATATGGATGATACTAAATTGCAACGGTGACATATAGAAAAGAGCCACTTGTGTTATTTTATTTGGATTGGCGTCAACAGATTAATTCGGTACCAACTTGTGGCCATGTTTTTTTAGTCTTGCAACAAGGTGTCAACTAATCTATATGGCACATTTCGAGAAAGGTCTGCGGCCTTCGAGTAATTGTTTACGGACCCGTCGTTGCCACTGAGGTATCGTCACATGCACGGCCGTCTGAATTGATTTATCCTTTAAAAACGAACAGAAAAACTTTGTAAACAATGCTGGCGCGATCTATTTCTCGATCTCCATACGCTCGCGCTCTGCCCAGCCAATGTTGTATAGACACATCAGCGGTGACTTGGATGCCACATCAGCGCAACACAGTGGAATTGTAAATTTATATGCCAAGTGGCTTTGTAATATACGTTGAAGTATAGACAGACCGATCTAAGAGTTTGTTGACATGTGACAAGTTGTGCACTTTATAAATTGTTGGAAATCCTTCTTTGAATTGTTGTTCTTTCACCCTACATGTGGACAGACTAACAATGGAAATTGAACCAATGTTTTGGACAGCTATGATTTTTTTTTAAATGAACATAGTACGGACACAAACACTTACATACTCTTCCTAAAAAAAAAGAAATAAACACTTGCATACTCACACGATTAATAAACATGGCTCTTGCTTTGTTGGTAGCACCGCTCTAAGTAGTCAAAGTATAGTTACTATTTACTCGAACATTATACTATTTAAATTAATTAAATAAGTTTGATTACCTTATTATCTCTGGTGTCACCAAACCTATGTATAGCAGTGAAAAAAACAAACATGGAGATGTTAAAAGAGTCGTGCTACGGACCCACCAGTAATCATATGTGAACGCTACTAGTAAGTGATAATTTTTAAACAAATGATAAAAGTTCCAGTTGTTGTTAGACTACAAGAATAAATAAAAAACTAATTATGTAGCCTTTACAATCTTTCTGGTAGATGCTGATGATCGACCTGTGGTGTGGGAGCCCAACCCTGTGGGCGGATGGACAGCATGGTGATGACGGTGGTTTCAAGTAAACCTTGGGTACAAAACGGGGCTCGAGATTCGGGAGGCGTGGTATGCGTGGCTCCCGTCCGGCCATGATTTCCATTCGACGTTGATATGGTGGACCGGCCAATAGATTTCTCCGGCGGGGCCGGGCCTGCGATGAGATGAGACATTGAGAAACAATGAAGGTCGCACATGCACGTACTACACGATCGAGAGGATGCCCGTACCACTCACTACCAAACAGAATATATATATATATATATATATATGATCTCTCACTGTATCGAGAAAAGTAAAAACGGAATACTCCTACATGCGTATCATTGCCGCCGCGCCTTCCCTTTCTGCCGGCATCGATTCACTGCATTGCATGGAACCGAACCGAACGTGACGCTCGGCCTCGCCAAGAGCCAAAACAACCAAGAAGCGGCAGCACCGTATCCGCGCCGCCTTGGTTTGCCCTTGGCCGCAAGGAACGGAAGAGCCAGATTCATCAGCGCGCTCGCTTATAACCGCCGGCGCTGCTGCTGCTACTGCTACCGCGGCATTCATTCATTCATTCATTCATCATCATAAAACAAACCCAAGCCTCCACGTCTCGCCCTACATCGACACTCCTTCCGCTCCCACCGGGCCGTTCATTCCCGTGCGTCCGATCCGACCGTTTCGTTGATCGACCGATCGGGTCCGTTCGTTCGCTGTGATCCGTGGATGGGGGCAGCGGCGGCGGCGGCGGACCAGCAGAGCCCGAGCGCCGCCGCCGCCGCCTCGTCGTGGACGCCGCACGGGCGGGCGCTGACGGCGTGCCTTGTCGCGCTCAACGTCTTCCTCGTCCTCCTCGTCTACGTCTACTTCTGGCGATTCTTCTCCCGCGCGCCGCGCCGCGGCCGCGACGACGACGAGGAGGACCCCGATGCCTCGTCGGACGGCGAGGAAGGGTCGTCGTCGCCCAAGGCGCGCGAGGTCCAGCTGCCCGTATTCGTGCACTCCTCTGCTTCTGACGGCGGCTCGAGTGCGGCGGCAATGGAGTGCGCGATCTGCATCGCGGAGTTCGCGGACGGCGAGCAGGGCCGCCTGCTGCCGCGCTGCGGCCACCGCTTCCACGCGCGATGCGTCGACACGTGGTTCCGATCCCACGCCACATGCCCGCTCTGCCGCGACACCGTGCTCCACGTCGCCGGCCCCAAGCCGGCTCCGGCGGCGGAGAACCAGTCGTCGGATACGGATTTGTCATCGGATTGCCCGGTGTGACGAGGGGGTGCCAAAGCTAGCTGGGAACTCTAGCTAGTGGCCCTAGGCAGGATCGTCGACACGTCGATCAGATTTCTTTTCTCGTTTACCTTTTGGGCTTGTTGTTGTGGTGGTGTGTGTGCCTGCCTGGGTTGAGAATTGGTAGAGACGCGGCTGAGGCGAGAGATTTATTTATTTGGCAACCACTAGACATTTCATTTGTACAAACTTTGTATCCCGTCCGTTTCATCTTGAGTGTACGTGCATGTGAGATTGAGTGAGCTAGCTGTAAATATCGGAACTGTTAACTTGTTCTGGGATTTCCTCTTGCAAACTCTAGTCGGAGGAGGACCTGCCTCTGTTCCGGGTCCGGCCAGTAGATCACCCGTCCCCTGTTCTTCGCCGGGGGGGATTCAGGCCGTTTCATTTCCGCTAATTAATCACGGCTTGTCACTGGTCACGAAACTGAAACCGCTTGCCGTCGAAAGCTGGCATTGCCAACCCTGTGGAACCGGGTCAGTTCAGTTGCATCAGCACATTTCGCTGACACACGAATTAGAAGCACGACCCTGTCCTTGTGATCTGGTCACAATGGTTCTCAGCGGCTGGCAGCCTCATTCAGAATCAGAAACATCCATCGCAGGTCGGCTACCTAACTGTCGTCTCATCCACCGGTGAATATCATAACCACGACCAAGAAATTACGCCAACATACTAGACACATGCTTTTCTCAAAATACAGAGGAGCGTTCCAGTGCGTTGCACCGAGCCGCGCCAATGTCCGTTGATACTCGAACAATTCCGGAGCTCTTTATTTTTCTCAAACCAAGTACATATTCAATCCACCAACTTGCTGGTCGTAAATGATACATTAATCGCATCACATGTGCCTCCCTCAGATCGTACCATTTCGTACATTGACCCGATCAACCGAACGTGATAGGCTCAACAAAAGTGGAATAAGCAGTTCCCTCTCCTGGAGATTTTTTTTAAAATTTTTCTAGCACTCTGTCTGCCCGGAACAGGATGTGTACGAAATAAGGCGTAGTATGAAAGCAACCCCCGACCTCGCAACAAATCGATGTGCACTGCAGATTTTATCTATTGCGAGCGAGATGCAATGTGCGGTGCAGTTTTGTTTGTACCTATGCATGCAACTTGATTTCAGAACTTCCACGCACTGTCTTTTTTTGTTGCGTGTGTTGGATGAAAAGATTGCTCTGTGATCTTTCACAAAAAAAAAAAAAGATTGCTCTGTGATGTACGTAGTAGTATATTTTTTTTTTCTTGTATGTGCGTTGTGAATGATAGGTTTAGTTAGTTGATTAATTAACTTTGTCGCATAGGCGTGTACGTTGTTGGATAGTTGCGCAGGCCGATGTCGAGATTTTTGTATCGCTTGATGCGATTAAGGGCCGTCTTGGATGGTATTTCTTCCATTTTAAAATTATTCTCGTTACTGATTTTTTTTCATTACTTTTGATCATTTGTCTTATTTAATTTTTTAAAAATTATTATATATTTTCTTATGGTTTGTTTTTATTATTAGATAAAATTTAAATATAACTTATAATTTTTATATTTAAATAAGACAAAAGATCAAATATAACTAAAAAAAAAATCAACGGTGACAATAAGTTTACAACGGAGTAGTATGCATTATAATTGTTGCACTTATTTTCTATCGTGTGTTGTCGTTGCGCCCTCTGGTTGGATATGCATGATGAATCATCTCTAATGACTATTCTTGGAGGCTCGGGCTGCAAATTGTTTTCAACACTCAGATTTGTGTATGTGACATTGTATAGAAAGAACCATACAAAGCAGAAGCTGGATATTATTTAGGGTCTACGAATGCCTCCTAGCTAGAGTTCATCTCCACGCATTCTAACTATGGCTCTCTGCTCCCACACCAAAGTAAGAGAAGCTTTTTGTCTATAGTAGGATATAGAAAAAGAGTGGTTTTGTCTGACGAGACCGCAAAACTTCATTTTGTCACGTGGACACTATGAAACTGTGGTATTTATCTACAAGACGCTATAACAGGAAATAAGACAATTTTAATTTCTTTTATTTGAATGCACAAAATGAAGTAAAATTTTAAATTTGACACAAAGATACAACATCGTATTCCCTACCTATGAGTTTTTATGGATTTTATTTTGATCGGTTTCATAGCTTCTCTACCAAAACAATATGTATTTTTTTTAAAACGAACTATGGAAACAATAATATAAAAATTATAAAAAATGACATGCAATAAAATAGAGTTTATTGAGATGAAAAGAATTCAAAGTATTCTAGTATCCAGCTATAGTGTTTTATGGGCAAATATCATGATTTCATATTGTCCATGCAATAAAATAGAGTTTTACAGTGTCAAAATCACATTTTTTAGTGTCCTATACATAAAAATCCCTAAGTAAATAGTGGCAAACAATGACGATGAGTGCAATAGTAACTGGGACACAGGTTAGGATTCTATTGAGGAGATGGAAATAATGTGGGGTCTTTGGAGGGTGGATATGGTAATGTGGGGATGGATTATTGAGAGTTCACCAGCCAGATTTATGATGTATATAAGCTTTTTGTCATGACAAAACTGTCTGGACCATATTGTTTTTTCATGGTTCCACTAGCTCCGGATATTGGGAAATCACTCGTCTCCTATATATGGATCTTAATTTTTTCATCCTCTTTGATCGTACCAAATAACTATATTATAGATAAGTTTCTGTTACTGGTCCATTTGATTTACTTCATCTATGACTATAGCCCACATCTCCATTAGACGTGAACCATTCACACATTCGCTGCTATCAGGAATTCTGCAACTCCACTCCATATAATTCTCTTCTGAATCAAATATTTTAATCACCAATTGATACTTAATTAATCTCCTCATTTGTACCTCCCTCAGATCGTACCACTTAGTACAATGACCGTGATAGGTTTACAAATGGTTTGTCTCTTATGGGATTTTGTACTCCATTTGTCCAGAACGAGAGGCATTCGTGTAGACAGGAGGAAACTGATTTCCTGCTTTCATCAGCACTAGCTTTACAGGTGTATTGCTCAGGCTACAACATGCATGGCCAGAACAAACAGAAGAAATTAAAAAGAAGAACTGAACATCGAAGACACCAAAATAGTTACCACAGGTGAACTAAATGGTACCAATAACATTTGCCAGAGGCAATATGTGGATTCTGATTTTTTTGTTGTTGTTTTCACATTCAGTGGAAGGTTATGATGGGCTATGTCGTATGGCGCTTATACATTTTTAAACATATTTTCTTCTTTTCATGGGACTAAAAGTTTTCAAAACTTTCTATCACTTAGAAATAATTTGCATTTTATTAAATTTATACTACAATTTATTTTACAAGATTATATGTATTAATAATAAGAGGAGAGAAAAATATTTGTTAATATATAAACCATAAAAATGTTATTTTATATAAACCATTAAATCTAGATCCGACGGCTCAAAGCGGTTATTGAAAGTTGCTGCTGACTAAAAATTAGCAGGACCCTTTTTTTAAAGATGTTATTGCTACATTCATATAAAAGGTTTCTAGCGACTGACTCAAATCCATTCATCAAGGCACACTTATCTAATAGTTGTCAAAGGTTACTTTATTTTTTGATAGAAATACTTTGTTTATTTTCCACCGCAAAAGGTTACCTTTTGTTTCACATAAAAAGGTTGTTTTTTTGTTTATTCACCCAACCCCATTTCAGCATTAATCAGTTAAATTATACCCTCTGCATGGTTGGACAACACACTAAAACATTAACCACAGTTTCACACGGTGGCTGTCCTTGGTTCTTTGCAATGGAGCTACCCTCCATGACAGTACGGTACAGTTGTATACTGATTTTAAATGAAGAGAGTCAATGTTCTGAACCAGTAGCTAGGCAAGTCTACTGTGCTGTCATCATTGAAAGAGGAGGACGTAGAAGGTTGTGAATATTTATCTCCCTTGTAATGTTATTTTAAAACCTTATAGAGTATTCAAGCAAGATCTAAAGCTCACACCCTATTGGCTAGATTCTAGCCCAGCCCCTCACATATAGACACATCAGCCATACATGTGATGAGTTGGATTGCTTAGATGTTGTTGGAAACTTATGTAAACCACTGAATCATTGACAACTCAGCAATTTCATTGCTGACGAGTTAGTCTACTCATGCCCTGCTTGGAAATTCCTTAAGCAAACGGCTTGTTTCATGTCATGAATTGGATACAACAATACTATAATATTCTTTGGGACTTGGGTGATGAAGTAATTGTGACCAAACTGGGGTATGCCTCTTTCCTTTTCTGTTTTTTTAATTCTTGTGGCTGTTACTGTTACCCTTCGGGCAAGAAAATCCTAACTAATGTATCTAGACACACATGTACTTGGTTCAGCAGCATAGATAAATTACTTATATCTTGGTATAGAGGTAGTATACGTGTGAAATTTGATCGCTATATGGCACACAAAGGTGTATGTGTATTTAGTTACCCTATTAATCAGTTGGCCTTGGCTGCCCCCATTCCAAACTAATTGTTTTATTCTAGCAAGTTTAGAGGATTTTTTTTGGATGTTGTAGAATAAACTAGACTAGAAGTTCTAGCTATTATTGTTTCTGACTTTAATCAATTATTTGATTAATCATCCTATAGCCACGACGTTGTTGGAGAAGTTCATAGGTTCACACGTTGAAAGAAGAACATCAAATTGAGACGAGAAACCAAGTGCAAAGCATTCAATAAGGTAAAGTAGGCTTGATAGAGAATTTTATTTTTTTTACTTTTTTTGAATTCCAAACACTATTTGTATATTATATAAGTATATTATAATTCTAATTAAAATTACACTTCAATGCATGTTCATTAAAATTATGTTTACCAAACCTCAAAAGGATCCCTTTTTTTCGAGACAGATGATCCAACCCCTAAGCAATATCTTTACTATTCTTCACATCAATCCTTTTGTTCGTGATAGTTTATTTTAATATATGTAGCAGCATTAGTTTTCAAAAAAATAAATATATAAATACTATATGCGATGAAATCCACCAAAATTCCTAGTTGAAATTATATTTATTCTATAATTTTGTTATATATGCTAGTAATTCTTATATATATTTAGTAGCATATTAGTTTTCATAATATACAATAATATTTATGAAGAATTCGACCCAAAATTCCTAATTGAGATTTTTTTTTGTAATTTAGTTTTCAAATTTTAAAATGGCACAGTTATGATAGCATTAATTTGATCTCCAAGATAATAAGGAATAATCTCATGTTGCAAATAAAATAATAGAAGTTGTCCTTTTATTGCACACTAGAAAAACTATGAATTAAAGTAGTAATTTGTCAATGCCATATTGTTGAAGTATACTGACACATGATAAAGTTCTTAATAAAGAATTTAAGTACAGCATCAGTCTTTGCGTGTCTGGATTAAGGGTCCTAGGAATTATTTCGGCATTTACTGTGATTGTGAGATAGGGTTCTATTACTATTGATTCCTCACTTGGATGAAGGAAGAAAAATGTAGACTTGGCTCTTCGGTAGAGAGGAAACTATCTACATCATGGGCTGTAAGAATCTTTCGAGTGTGAGGCTAACATTTTACAAATTTATAAAAACGTATTTTATCTATTTTAAAATGGTTATTACTAGGACAATAACTCTAGTTCGTTTTTTAAATTAAAATTCTTGTTTTCATGATAATAATTTTAAAACAATGATAGTATACAAATAAAACTATCATGATTACTCAATTTGCTGGTGTTCAAATGAAAACTAGACTCTGCGTGTGGCAACATTACCGTCAATCTTTGTTTCCTCTGCGTTGAATTTCGGTGATTCTTGCCACTAAATTTTACCGCCTCACACATATGTTGAGTAGAAGCTAAAGCTAGCTGACATGTCGTACCCCGACAAAATAGGAATGCCATTTTTTCTCTATTGAAATATGAAAATCAACAAATTGCATCTCGCTCCATCATGATCTGTTTTTCTATACAATTTTACACTGGGTATCAAGAGCCAACCTTACTCCAATTTCCAACCCACCTCAGTCAAATCATTTTGTGATTATTTTAGAATTGCTTATCACCATTGTACTCCCCAAGAGCCAATGCTTGTACCCCCTTCCACCTTTTTATAAACCCCTTGTGGTCGACTCTCCAGCCCACCACCTTCCTCATTCCTCATTTGCATTTCTCTGGTCTCTTTTCCTCTTCCCTTCATATCTCGTTTGCAATTCTATCTTGTCAAATATCTTTCCCTTTTTTCTCAATTCTTGATTTGTGAACTTGGCCATCTTGTTCTCGCGACACAGCGTGTACTGATTTCCGAAACCGTTTCCACGTTCTGCGGTTTATGCACGCCATTGGCAGCTCCTCTTTGCTGTCTGTGCTGTGGAAACCCATCCTGTCGGCGCAGAAGCCATGGCCACGCTCTGGAGCGGCAGCCCTAGTCCGGCGGCGTCGGTGGCGGCGCCGGCGATGGCGGACGAGCAGGCAGCAAAGCAATGGGCGCCGCACGGCACGGTGCTGACGGCCTGCGTCGTGAGCATCAACATCCTCGTCATCCTCCTCATCGTCTTCTTCTTCTGGCGATTTTTCTCCGGGAAGCCGGACCCATCCTCCTCCTCCGCCGGCGCCGAGGACGACGACGACGACGACCCGCTGCCCGTGGCCTCGCCGTGGGCGACCCGTCGTTACCGCAGGAGGGAAGCGCCGCCGAAGCAGCAGCTCGACGTGGCCAAGGCCCTGCCCGTGTACGTCTACTCCAGCGCCGGCGAGGGGGGCAAGCCCGCCGAGTGCGCGGTGTGCATCGTGGAGCTCAAGGACGGAGATTCAGCGCGGCGGCTGCCGCGGTGCGGCCACCGGTTCCATGCCGACTGCGTGGGCACCTGGCTGCGCCTCCACGCCACGTGTCCGCTCTGCCGCGCCGGCGTCGCCGAGCCGATGAACGCAAAGGCCGCCGCAGCCGTCGGCGCGGATTGTCCTGTGTGAGGCCAGCTCGGCGCGAGCGAGATAAGAAGCTAAGCTGGAGGAGCACGTAACGATGGAAAGTGACAACAAACTTTCGCGTCGTCGGCACTCATCTTCTCACAGGAGGAAAATAATTTTCTTTCGGCGTCGGCGTGCTTGTGCTGAAGCTAATTAATCTGGCTGATCGGTGGATAATAAAGGTTGGTGAGTGATCGTCGAGAGCATATCGCTTCGTCTTCTATCTATAATCTTTGTTGTTTTCTGCTTTCCTGATTATTAGAGAGTTAGGGTCGTGTATATTTCTGGAACGACATCGATCTTCTTCTATATACTATGGTGATGTGTGTATGATTTGTGTTTTTGTATCATAATAAAGGTTTGCTAGCGGCATTTTGCATGTGCGTTAGTGACAGTACCGTTAATTACTGCTGGTTCCCTGTGAAAAATAAAATCGAATCGACATTTGATGCTCAATCTTCTTCTTCCCCGCTGTGAAATCTGGCTCGTGTATATGACTTTGGTCTGCCTGATTGATCATTTTTGTGATACACAACGTATTGGTTTGTCCATCTCTGCTTCGAATATGGCCTTGGAACGGCACAATCAGTTTACAACGTTAAACTTATCAACATGCATGAATCACAAACGCATATGCATCCACATCAGTCCTATAGTTGTCACGGCTATCTATGTGATAAAATGAATGCATGCATCTGCATCAGGTTGGCGCTGTTGATGGTGAAAAGCAGCACCAAAGAGACGTCTTGAGGTCAGAATCGATGGGCGGAAGCTGAAGGAGATAAGAGAATCTAGGCAGCTTCAAAAATAAAGAGAAAACCTATCTTTTTTTAAATACATTTTTTTTCT
This sequence comes from Eleusine indica, assembly GCA_030378355.1. Lineage (NCBI taxonomy): Eukaryota > Viridiplantae > Streptophyta > Magnoliopsida > Poales > Poaceae > Eleusine > Eleusine indica. The sequence continues at coordinate 59,329,922 of CM059494.1, forward strand.
GTGGTGATATGGTTTCAGATTCCTAAAGTGACCAGTTCCTTGGAGTTTCTTCGCATCCACCATACTGGGCCAGATATTATTTTTTTGAATATGAACCAGATTGATTCTTAGTACGCATCAGCTAATAGAATTGAGCAGTAAATAAACTCGTATGAAACACCTACAGGAAATATTTTGTGAAAAAGACTTTTATGTCTAATCAGTTCATTTATGACCTAGGACAAATTTCAAGTAAAATAGTACTGTTTACCAAGATTCTCAACACCAATAGCCATCGAAACACAAGAATCCTTAGACCTTTCCACGGCGAGTGGCGTGTTCTCAAGTGGTCAGCTTCCTCTCTGCTTTCTCCCCCAACAAAAGCATACCGATATGTGGAGCCACTATGCATGCAAGCAGTGGCAGCCCTAATAACCTGCTGTTATGATAGCAACAATCACATGTCAGCATTCTTGCAGCTTCCACAATCTTTTTCCGTACAACATCTTCACCTCTGATCTTGATTATGTTTTTCTTAGGACCGCTGATCAAAAGCACGTACAGTATTTTTTTCCTGTTCTCTGAATGAAAGACTGTTCATGGCAGGCACCTGTCTGCCGTCTTCTTCAGTACAGCTGCGTTGTGCCACGCTATCTGCCAAAGAAGAACAGCTAGCAGCAAGTTGGCATGGCTTGGAGCTGTAGCTACTGCATGCACGGCACCACAGCAGCCGATATCACGGTTCCAAGGCATGCAGATGCAGGACTAAACAATGCCTGATATGAGGACGTCGCTTTCGTTGCTCACGTTGCCGTGGTCAGATATACCTTCCTCAGATCGTACCGTTTCGTACTCCATCGAGGTCGATGGCGACATGGAAACCCGACCGCATATGAAGGAGGATTAAAAGAAAATATGTTTTCTAGCATTCAATCAGCTAAAATCTTTCAGTTTGTTATTTTATATTATATTTTTTATAAAATTTTTTATAATAATTATAAACTGTTGGATCTAGATCTAGTGACTTAAAAAGTGATTGAAAGTTGCTCAAACTTTCAGTCAACTGAAAATTAGCCACTTTCAAATAAAAAAGTGAGTGCAACGACATGGCGACGGTCGCCTGGCTGGGACGAGAAAGCTACGCACGTAAGACGACATATAATCTATACTACTGCATAACCGGCGCTGAAGCCGACGTGTGACTGGGGAGGGTAGCGCCAAGCCAAGCACGCCATATTCTCTCAACCAAGGTTGAAAGAACCGTTGTAACCGGTCGGTTCGGTTCAGCAAAAAACCGGGCGGTTAACCGGAGAAACCGACCAATTAACCGAATTGCTACACTACTAGTTCTGGTTTTTCACGATTAACCAGTCGGTTAGAACGACCGACCGGAACGGTTTTCTGGTTAACGGGGGTAACCAACCGGTTTTACCGGTTATTCAAACCCTCTCTCAACTGTGCGAGACGAAAAATGGAGCCCATGGGAAGAACAAACGTTTTCCAGGGTTTTGTCGACTGCACACGTCTTCTAGTGCCGAGGTGATTAGTTATTTTAGTTATCTATAAGTGGTTTTGTCTTAGTGTCGTGTGATCGTACCATCAGGTGTACAGCCGCGCGGCATCTGTGGCATGATTATTGATGTACTACCAGCTGGTCCGGTATATAGTATGCACGCATCAATCGAAAAGCGGAAGCGTGGGTCCCTTAAAACAAAGAAAAAGGAAGGATGATTTAATTGGATGAAATAAAACTTAAAAAAGAACAACCTACACTACGAGAAACAGGTTGGTAAAGAAGGAAATACTCATGGCAAAATCATTGCCGCGGGTTGCACACGGCATAGAGCTCACGGTAAAGACCCTGTCGGTAAAGAAGATTTTGCCGTGAGCTTTTTATCAGACATACGGCAAAGGCTTTGTCATGTGCCCCGAGTAACCTATGGCAAAAAAAGGCGCCGTCACCTGTCAGGACGGTGACGACGCGCTTTGCCGTGTGCCCGACGGCAGGCACACGGCATAAGCTCCCTTCTTTGTCGTGTGGCTGCTGTCGTGGCACACGGCAAAACCTCTCCTTTTTGCCGTATGCTATGACCAAGGCACACGGCAAAAAACAAATGCTAGATTCCTCCTCTTTGCCGTGTGCCATAATCAAGGCACATGACAAAGCCATAATAATCTGCCTACAAATCATTCAAATTAGCTGTCTTGGACCAAAAAAACACTAATTTGCATATACATCAGAAATATCATCACATGCATTATTTGAATATCATCATAAGCATTCATATGTCATTTTCAAACATGGACAAAATAAAAATTCCACAACAATCATCATAGGAGGTTTACAAACACACTTAGTAGGTCAGAAACATAACTATCATCCATAATTCGTCCCAGGCAGTCTAAAAACACAAGAAAGGCAAATGTTATAATAGAAAGTTTACTAACACTAGAATCATCGACGGGACCAAGAGCATTGCCCACCAGCTGGCGACAAATCCTGATCTTCATTCCCCTCAGGCCATTGACTCCATGCATTCGATCCCGCCGATTGATTTTGCACAAATAAGAGATGTTGAGTACTGATTAGTCTTTTAATACGTGAATGCTCTAATATCCTAAGTCTCTAGTATTGAGTTTGATTATTGTAATGAATGCTCTAGTATGGACAAAATAGAAACTAAAACGTTTATACTCATAGGAGTACTAGCCGGAGTAGGTGGACGAGGAGGTAGAGCAAAGGACGACATTGGCGGCAGGGCTGTATCTAAACTCTGGTCAAGTGATGTCATCCACTGAGTCAATTGCTGCTGCTGGTGCTCGAGCCTCCTCCCGAACTCCTGTTCCATGTTCTCCCTTGCCTTCCTCTCTGCAGCGACCTGGGCCTGTAATATTTGATCTCATTATTGCAATACAAAAAAGTCATGTGCAAAACTAGTAAATCAACGATGAATATAATTGAAATTACCTGAATTGCCTCCACCTGGGACTATGTAGTATTCGGTCGAGGGCGTATAGCCGGGCTTGAGCTCGTGCTCCTCGCTTGTATCGCGGAGAGAGTGGGCGTAGTCGCCACGTCGAGTGTGCCTTCTCCAATCTAGTACCGCCCATGCTTCCTGCCTCCTCCCACTTTCATCACGACTTCCCCATCAAGATCATGGGTGCTAGGATCTCACTTAGGCTCATGGATCTCCCTTCCCATCGATATGTACTCAGTGAGACGGGTGTGGACGAAGGAATTGCCTATGACCTCTTTCTTGTGTCGACGCGTGTTTCTATAATTGTCGCAGGGACACCAAGTGACACTTGTTCCTTTAACCTTGGCAAATGATTGTTCCAAGAACTTGTTGGTCTTTCGAATCCATTCACTCGTATATTTTCCGTTCTTTGTCCAACCCGTATACATCCACTCACGGTTTGACATCCTCTAACATATCAGCGAGTATAATTAAAAATATGTTCATCTACAAGATGCTTAGAAAGTCTAATAGGTGAAGGTAGGTCCTAATCCCACCCAAGGATCCGTAGCTGAAGCTCGTTTCCACGGTCTACTCCTCTCCAAGACAGAATTTTGACAGCACTTTCCCGCTGTTCTCCAAATACACGTACTGCAAAGGAGATTTTGTATCCGGAGAACAACGGGGAAGTGCTGTCAAAACTCTATCTCAGATCGGAGTAGACCGTGGAAACAAACTTCTTCTACGGATCCTCGGGCTATCCAAAAAACGTGGACAATTTGAAACAAATACAATCAAAGATATGCAATCGTATCTGCATATCTCCAACCGTATTTCTTTCGAACGGGAGACGTCTAACTAGGTTACGTGACCTACAAACATAAACGAAAAGAGGGGTCTTTTAGACTCACGTACCTAGTTGTGCAGCAAAGTGACGGGTCGAGAAAAGTGCAAAAGCGTCTCCCCGTATTAAAAAAAGAACAAGTCTTTTATCCTCTTTGAATTTGAAACAAACAAAGGTTACATAGGTAATTCACACGAACAACTACAGATTCATCAAATTCAGTTGACTAGTCTCGTCCCATGACAAGCAAGTATTTGTCTGCCAGCAATCTAAAATGATGATATTTTCAAGCTAGTTTAGTAATCGACCTGAGCCTTGAATTCAATAGATTAAACAAAAAAAACATGAGGTGGGAGGTGTTCGTTCGTTTTCTTGCTTGGGATTACTAGCATGCACTAAAATTATTACTACAATTAATTAACACTAAAATTATTACTAAGCTAACCCTAACATTGTAATTATTACTAACACTAACACTAAGCTAACACTAAAATTAACCCTAACACTAAAATTATTACTAAGCTAACCCTAACACTAAGCTAAGACTAACACTAAGATAACACTAACACTAAGCTAACCCTAACACTACAATTAAACTAAAACTAATTACTATTTTACACTAATTTGTTGTTAAAGAATAGAAAAAAAAACTTAACTCGGTTCAGGAAGGCGGCCGTGCTCGGGGTCGAGGCGAGGGGGAGGTGGCCGTGCTTCGGCGAGGGGGAGGCCGTGCTCCGGCGAGAGGGAGGTGGCCGTGGACAGTGAGGAGGCAGCGCTGCGGCGCGGGGACGACGACGGCGGCACTGTCGGGTCAGGGTGGCCGAGGGGGGGGGGGGGCGAGGCCCGGCGCGCCACTCCGGCGCGAGGACGATGGCGCAGCAGAGGGGAGGGTAGAGGCGCAGCGGAGGGGAAGGGCAGAGGTGTGGCGGGGACGGGTAGAGGCGCGGCAGGGGCGGGCGGAGGCGCGAGGACGACAGCACGGCAGGGGCGGGCGGAGGCGCGGCGGCAAGGAAGGACAGAGGAGCGGCAGGGGCGGGCGGAGGCGTGGCGGCGAGGAAGGGCAGAGGAGCAGCAGGGGCGGGCGGAGGCACGAGGACGACGACGCGGCAGGGGTGGGCGGAGGCGCGGCGGCGAGGAAGGGCAGAGGCGCGGCGGGGGCGGGCGGAGGCGCGAGGACGACGGCGCGGTGGGGGTGGGCGGAGGCACGGCGGCGAGGAAGGGCAGAGGCGCGGCTTTGAGGAAGAAGACGAAGGCCAAAATTGGCCAAAGTCCTGATCCTGATCGGGATATACCCGAAAACTTTGCCGTGTGCCATGTCAGCAGACACACGGCAAAGACGGCACACGACAAAGAGCGTTGACCACCACCTTTGCCTTTTGCCCTGAAATCCCACACGGCAAATGTCCCCTTTGTCGTGTGCTTCGTCAGCAGACACACGGCAAACATTTTACAGCCTTTTCTAAAAAAAATTATAATTATTTACAAATTTTATAAAATAATCAAATTTCTCCCATTTATTATTTATATGCAATGTTGCTTATAGAAATTTGGTTGAAGTCAAAACTTCACTTGACCGTCGTTTGTATGCAAAATCTAAGAGGTTCCAATTCAACACTTGGATTCTTTTACGGAGATTCTTCGATTTGTGAGTAACATACAACACAACTTGCACGAAGTATTTTCTACTTTTTATCACAGCCTCTACGTATCATATAAGGATGCCAGGACAAATTTCACAATTTTAAAACTCTGTATGTTTTTTATAAAATTTAATTTCTATTTAACCACACGGTGATTGTTATATTTTATGTACAATATGCATGATTTTTCTTTTTATTTCATATATACAGAATCAAATGAGAATCATTATCACGAAATATCAATTTTTTATCCACATATTTCATTATTTGAACCTCTTACAGTTCAAATTTGAATTTTCATAAAATAATTAAAACAATAAATTATAATATCTAACAAAGTTGAAAATTTAAGCAAATATCAATTTGCAAGTATCATGCAAATGATATGAACCAAAAAAAAAATTAGGGTGTAAAAGGTGAAGGAAAAAAAAGTGTTGCCGTGTGTCAACAAATAACACATGACAAATATGCTCACACGACTTGTTTGTCGTGTGCCTCTTGACCTGGCTCACGGCAAAGGCCTAACGGCCGTGAGAGCCGTCCAGCCCGCCTCGGCTGCCAACCGTTAGCGGCCTGTTTGCTGTGTGCGTGCACCTTGACATACGACAAACTCAATCTTTGCCATATGTATTCACATAGGCTCACGACAAAGAATAGATTTGCCGTGTGTCCTCTCTGTGTCGTGGGTTTTCTGAGTGGCGCACGACACAAATGCTCTTTGCCGTGTGCCCGACTAAAGGCCCACGGCACAAGGTCGGGCACACGGCAAAGTCGAGCTCTCCCGAAGTGTGCTAATTAATTAGATCGGGCCATTGATTTGTTTTTTTGTTAATGGTTGAAGGATTTTGGCTGCAGTTTCATCCATTATGAAACGGATCACGTAGTGCGTGTTTAATAATACAAATATTACAATACAAATATTGGCTATATAGCACCACATTCAGTTGGGTTCATGTCCATGGAAATGAGCTAATTAAGTGTACATAAGTATAGGAGAGTGAGTATATCATAGCATATCAGATATTGCTTAGAGAAGGACATTGCCACTTTTTTTAATCCTAATTTTGGGATCTTAACATTGCTACCAAAAGAGAAATATGGTGAAACAAATAAGGTCCTGTTTAGATTCACTGAGATTTTAAGAATATAGATTTTAAAATCTACGAGACCTCCAAACATGACAAATTTTTTTCCGGATTCTAAAATCTAAATCCTTAGATTTTAAGAATTTTATAATCTAGTTATACACAGATTGAGCCATATTTTCTATGTCAAAAGATTCAAAACCCTTCAGATTTTAAGAATCTGATCGGTATCCAAACACCACCATCCAGATTTTATTTAGAATTCAGATTCTAAAATATTAAGACAAAAATCAGATTTTATGAGTCTTAACTGGATCCAAACAGGACCTAAGCAGTTCATCCTGCTTGTTAAATGTACTTGTTAAATGTACTCTTAAAATTTGCCCAAGTGAGAGTATTTGAATACTGATATGAATATGATTAAGAGATCAGTTGTTTCTTTTTGTCTGAAAGAAATAAGCAACTCGCAAGATGCATATGAACATATGAAGAGACAAGGTGGGATCGCTCTAAATCTATATTTTTATAGTATTTGACGAGATTAAATGGACGCTCTTACAACAAAAATTGATTATGAAAACATCTTTATCTCAATTGTATTTTGTATAGAGCAATTTGTCAAAGAAGAAATAGCATAGAATGATTTTGGAGGTTGAACACTTTTCGAGACTGAAAAAAGGGCTTAGATAGGTGATAGTACTATCATCTATTTATGTTCGATTTGGTTGATTCATATTTTTAAGAAAAAAATAATGTTGTTTTGGCACATCAATAAAAGAGGGTGGTCATCCTTTTCTATAATTTTTATAGATGATGCTCTATGTTTCAGTGATCAAAATTAAAATGTATAAAAGGACCATTGGTTTGTTGTTTTCATAATAAGAGAGGTTTTCTCCATTCTCATCTATTTCAGAATGGATCAAGACGATCGGACATATAGGGCATAATTAATCATAAAATCAATACAGATAGATGGGCTAATGTCCATGGGAAAATGAGATAATTAATTGACATTTTTACATGAATGTTGATTTTTTTATCCGAAATTTGGCCAAAGATATAATTTATATTACTATTCTAAGCTGAAACATAAGGGGAAAATAAATGTTGTTATCCTGCACCTGCTAATGATACAACCATCATCGCGCGGAACTATTAAGTGACTTTTCAGCAAAAGAGGTGAACTTTTTTTTTTGAGTACTATTATTTAGGTATCAAATGGAGGATTATTCATTTCTATACATGGATATTCAAACATAGGAAAATAAACAGAAAATTAAGATTATGATTGAGGAAATGTTTTCAAAAGAGATCAAGAAGGACTATTTGAGTAAAGAAGTCTTTGGCAAGGTTATTAAACAACTTATAGACTTGCTAAATGGAGAATGGTTTTCAGAGAACCTTAAGCTTCTTATTCCACGCAATTATATGTTTGTAAAGATATCTATTCATTCATGCTTGTAATTCTAGAATACGAAATAATTCTAAAATGTGATGATGGAAAGACAGAAGATTGCGTGGATCCACTCATGGTCTCGTGACGAATCTAGTTGCATCTCACAAAGTGTAAAACAAGTACTCCACGTACGGCTATCCTAGTACAGCGGCACCGGCACCGGCACCGAATCCCAAGTTATTGTCACCGGCCATACCTTCTTGATCTGGCTGGAATCCCCTCATGCATATACTGTACATGTCTAGTGTCTTCACCACTTTCCAGCCCGCTGTTCTGATCTCCGTCGCAGCACATGTATAGGCATTTCGTTGTCTCTCCTGAGTCACCCGAAGCCTGATGGATCGTCCCCGGATTTTCTGTCCACCGTGGCCAAAATCATCTCTGTGATATGCGCGCGCATCCACACTGTGTGCCCAATCTGCGGCGCCAGGGTCGCCGCCACAGACCATGAGTTCCAAGGACGACGTCGGCGGACAAGGAGAAACATGTGTGCGAGGTTTTCCCGGGATGCCGCTTCTCTCCTCCCATCCCCTCCTCCCAAGCGTACTCCTAGTGACGTGGCAAAGTTTTATTGGCTCCCGATTTTTTTCTTTGACTGAATCCAACGAAGTGTGTCACGTTGTTACCTATACTTCAGCCGGTAAATCAGGGTGAGGGAAGAAAAATGATTTCTGGAATTTCTATTCATCGGTAATTTTCATAGTTCCTGAGTTAGTCCTGAGTCACATCACGATGGTGAAGAGGTAAATCGACCACAAAGAACTGGCCACTTTAATCATCCATAAAATTAAATTTCCACTGATTTAATTAAACTAATTAAATAAGCAAAAAAATATGTGGATTTGGACAAAGCTGACATTTCATTTTTTCCTTCGTATTCTATATGGCGATAGTAGAATTGAACTATGGGATCAGGAGAAACATAATCTTTTTTCTTTCTTAATTCAGGGTGGGCCTACAGAAATATTAAATCTTAACTATATTATCGGAAGAATGGGTTGTGCATTTGTGGTCTCCGCCAGGCAGTTGGCTTGGTTGGGTGGAAAGGGAAAATAACGTCCAATAAAACTTTGCCACGTCATTGGGAGTATGCATGAGAGGAGAGAAGCCGCATCCGTTTTCCTGTGTCCTGAGGCGGCATTGTTTTTATTGCTTCCATGTTATAGAACTATTTCCACCCACGGAACATATAGCTAACTTTCTTCAAATTCAGCTTGACATAACTGTCTCAACATTAACAACTTAAATTCGGAGATATAGTAAATTTCAAGTGAAACTGCTGCTCATAAATATCCCCCTCACAAATCATCACAACGCAGTCCTAGAACTGTCTATAGCCGGCAATACCAAGTGGTGGTCACCTCCTCGGTCTGGCAGAGGACACTGAAAGTATCTCTAGCAAACCTCTCACACATCCCTACTTTATTTGTTAAGAGTTTAGCTTAAGAAACCAACTCCAGCCTACCCCCCTCTCAAATCAGCCCGTCCGAGCTGCCGCCATCCTCTACGGGGGAGGGACGGGGGGAGGGGGGGCCTCAGGCCGCCTCCCCGCTGGTCTCCATTTAATGTTGCCTTGCCTCCCTCCCCTCCAAGGTCCGCAGGCGGGCTAGGGTGGCACTAGGAACAAGAGGAGCTGGAGCTGTAGCATGCAGGCGATAGATGCGAGGGCGGGCTTAGGCGGAATTGCGATGCAGGGTGCATGAGCGGATCGGGAGCTTCGGGTGGCAGCGCCGAGCGGGGGCCTCAGCCTCTCCTTCTCCCCTAAATCACCGGGACGCACGCGACCTCCAAGAGAAGGTGGACGACAGAGGGAGCAGTGGGCAGACGACCAGACGCGAGCACCTAGAGAAGGGGAGGAGGTGCACCGAGTCTCACCGGGCCTAGGCAAACCCATCTCTTGATTTAATCCAGTCCCAGAATCAAGCTCACCATAATCAAGTGCTTTCTTGATATTCTCGAGCCTTGCATTTCGAAGTATACCTTGACGCTTGCAAGAAATTCCAACAATATTCAACAAGAGAGATACTTGGTTGAAAAAACTCTTACAATCACTATTGCCCTTAACAATAGCAACAAGAACTAGTTGGAGTCAATGAGCAAAACAATGGATATAATAAGCAGAAAGTGATTCTTAGATGATCAATGTTTTCAACCCCTTAATGTCTCCATTATTCATGTTGCTAGCCCCATCATATCCTTGACCACGGATTTGAGTCATAGTCAAACCATGACTAACAAGTAAAGCATTTTTTACAAGTATTAACAAATAAATCTTCAATAGAATCTTTAAGTGATAAATAGGTAGTATCATCTACATGAACAACTCCAATGAAGTGCTCACATGGCCTTCCCAATGCATCAACATAATGCAAGCAAAGAACTAGTTGTTCTTTATATGATATATCACTAGACTCATCAGCTAAGATTGCATACGACATCACCAAGTTCTTCAAATTTTTTTTTCTTTCTAGTCTCTATGGCACAACAATGAATAATTTGCTTCTGTATCTTTGGACTAGTTAAGGTGCAATTACCTGGAGCATTGTTCAAGACATACTTGTTCACTTCTTCACAATTTCCTGCAAGAAACTTCAAAAGTTCAATGAAGTTCCCTCTGTTACTAGACTCTTCACTTTCATCATGTCCTCGGAATGCTAATCCTTGATGCAAAAGAAACTTGATACAGCTGTGCGAATAAGTTAACCTTTTCTTATAAAGTCAAAGATCCTCATCGGTCCATTTCTCAATGTTATAATCATTTGCTACCTTCAAATTCTTAAAACTAATGTATCTCTCTTCAGCTGCACTATGTGCCTTAGAACCCAGATGTTTGCGAAGTGCTTTCTCTCATATATTCCAATTCCTCCAACCATCAACAGTAAATGCATTTGATCCGGTACCCTTCTTGAACAAATAGCATGTAAAACAAAACGCATAATCCCTCTGGATACTGTATTCAAGCCAATCATGATTGTACATCCAAACATAATTGAATTGACAATCTCTTTTTCCAATCTTTCTTTCTGGAAAATCATGTGCATAAGGTTGGAATGGACCTCTAATAATATATTTTCTCTAAATGGCATCTCGATCATTAACTGAATAACTTTGAAAAGGACGCCTTTCACCCTGTATCATGTGGAAGGCGATTGATGTCATAAACCGGTGGCGGTGGCGGTGACGAGACAACTTCATGTGTGGTGGGCAGAAGGTGGCATACTATCCATATTTTCTCCAAGGTCTTTGTCATGTGATTGTTGTTGTGCCTCAATTGTAGTAGGAGATGGGGAAGGAGATGAAGCAGCAGCAGCATCCTTCTTTGCTGCATGCCTTTGGAAAGAGAGGCGATGTCTCCATTCCTCTTCATAGTCAATTTAAGCCTACTTTTATTGAAGGCAAAAGTCCATTTTACTCCCTCGTAGTTTGCCCAGTCCGGATACTCCCTCGAACTAACCTTTGGTTTGTTTTTTCCCCACAGATTCCTAATCCAGTGCACTAAACACCTTTGAACAGATTCTTAATCCCGCTTTGCTGACGTGTGTTGGGATTAACCCAGGATTGCCATGTCATCTCAACACATGGGATGGCTGACATGGGAAAACAACGTCTGGTCCACTTAAACCTCTCCCTGATCGACGGTTTGGGTGCGCACTCCTCTATTCTCTTTGACCTGTGCCCCATCGTCTTCCCTTCCCTCCTTGCAGTCTCTAGGAAACCGATTGGCGGCGGATCGGAGACTGCTCGGCGGCGGCGGCGGATTTGAGTCGCTGTTGAGCCCACTCCAACCCACCACCGCCGCCGAGCAGTCTATGATCCGCCGCCAATCTGTTGCCAAGAGACTGCAGGGAGGGAAGGGAAGACGATGGGGCACAGGGCAAAGAGAACAGAGGAGTGCGCACCCAAACCATCAATCAGGGAGAGGTTTAAGTGGACCAGATGTTGTTTTCCCACGTCAGCCATCCCATGCGTCGAGATGACATGGCAATCCTGGGTTAATCCTGGCACACGTCAGCAAAGCGGGATTAAGAATCAGTTCAAAGGTGTTTAGTGCACTGGATTAGGAATCTGTGGGGAAAAAACAAACCAAAGGTTAGTTCAAGGGGGTATCCGGACTTTGGGCAAACTACAAGGGAGTAAAACGGACTTTTGCCTTTCATAAAAGTAGGGTTAAATTGATTATGAAGCTAAATGGAGACATCGCCTCTCTTTTCCAAAGGCATGCAGCAAAGAAGGATGCTACTGCCGCTTCATCTTCGTCCCCATCTCCTACTGCAGTTGAGGCACAACAACAATCACATGACAAAGACCTTGGAGAAAATATGGATAGTATGCCACCTTCTCCCCACCACACATGAAGTTGTCTCGTCACCGCCACCGCCACCGCCACCGGTTTATGACATCAATCGCCTTCCACATGATCCAGGATGAAAGGCGGCCTTTTCAAAGTTATTCAGTTAATGATCAAGTTGTCATTAAGAGAAAATATATTATTAGAGGTCCATTCCAACCTTATGCACATGATTTTCCAGAAAGAAAGATTGGAAAAAGAGATTGTCAATTCAATTATGTTTGGATGTACAATCATGATTGGCTTGAATACAGTATCTAGGGGGATTATGCGTTTTGTTTTACATGCTATTTGTTCACGAAGGGTACTAAATCAAATGCATTTACTGTTGATGGTTGGAGGAATTGGAATATAGGAGAGAAAGCACTTCACAAACATCTAGGTTCTAAGGCACATAGTGCAGCTGAAGAGAGATACATTAGTTTTAAGAATTCGAAGGTAGCAATTGATTATAACATTGAGAAATGGACCAATGAGGATCTTTGACTTTATAAGAAAAGGTTAACTTATTCACACAGATGTATCAAGTTTATTTTGCATCAAGGATTAGCATTTCGAGGACATGATGAAAGTGAAGAGTCTAGTAACAGAGGGAACTTCATTGAACTTTTGAAGTTTCTTGCAGGAAATTGTGAAGAAGTGAACAAGTATGTCTTGAACAATGCTCCAGGTAATTGCACCTTAACTAGTCCAAAGATACAGAAGCAAATTATTCATTGTTGTGCCATAGAGACTAGAAAGAAATTTTTTTTGAAGAACTTGGTGATGCCGTATGCAATCTTAGCTGATGAGTCTAGTGACATATCACATAAAGAACAACTTGCTCTTTGCTTGCATTATGTTGATGCATTGGGAAGGCCATGTGAGCACTTCATTGGAGTTGTTCATGTAGATGATACTACCTATTTATCACTTAAAGATTCTATTGAAGCTTTATTTGTTAATACTTGTAAAAAATGCTTTACTTGTTAGTCATGGTTTGACTATGACTCAAATCCGTGGTCAAGGATATGATGGGGCTAGCAATATGAATAATGGAGACATTAAGGGGTTGAAAACATTGATCATCTAAGAATCACTTTCTGCTTATTATATCCATTGTTTTGCTCATTGACTCCAACTAGTTCTTGTTGCTACTGCTAAGATCAATAGTGATTGTAAGAGTTTTTTCGACCAAGTATCTGTTGACGCCAAAAACTGACAGTTGATCCTCAGGATGCAACACGAGGCCTGGGAGATCTGCTTAGCTCCAATGCAGGACCGATGGCGCGCTGTAGACAGTGTGCGGCGTGCCAGTCAGTTTGACCATGCAACTGACAAGGTGAGCGCCTGCGAGTCGACGAACGATGGCCTCTGGGCGGAGAGTCGATGAAGATTAAGTTGATGCAGGCACAGAGTCGATGCAGACATAGAGTCGATGCATGCCAATTCATGATTAAGCATTGGCTTTATACTGATAATATAGAGAATGAATCTACTAGCCAATGCAATACTAGAGTAATTACAATATTTAATGCTATATCGGCCGGTTAATAGAATCATAATACTCAGCCGATACAACACTGATAAATAAAACTATATGATGATTCATCGACTATACAAATAGATCTAGTGCAATACATAGAGTCAATGAACCAAAGCCGATACAAAAGCTGAGCATTTGATCACCTATCGGCTGTTGCTAGTAACAAGATAACTCGTCGGCTAAACACTTCGACGATACCCTGAACAGACCCTCACGATGAGATCGTTCTTGCATGGTTGTCTAACTAGAAGATCAGACTTAACCGAGACAGTTCTAGATATCCCAGAAGATCGGTCTAAGCCGAGACAGTTCTTAGAACGAACCGACGCCCATACAATAATAGGTCTAATCGCTAAGATCTATTCAGAGGTGACTCGAATATACAGATCTGACTAAAATTACATCATTAGAATTAACTATGATAGATCCGTTTTTTCGAGATGGTATGCAGCTAATCCTAGCAAAACAACCTAGAAAGATCTAGTATACCGGATAACTAGCGATCATGGCAAACTAACCAGAAGATCGGTCTGCGCCGAGACGGTCCTAGACAGGTCGTCACGTTCACCGGGGTGGCGAGTCCTCCGCCATGTCACCGAATTCGAACTAGTCGATGCAGTCTGCTCCATGACAACAAACCCGCCGGGGTGACGAGTTCTACATCTATCGCGAAGAGCCCGCTCTAGACGAAGAACCCGTCGGGATAGACCTGTTTCAGGGTTAGCGATGCGCCGAAGTTGTATATTGATCGAAAGATAGATTTTACAATTGTCGTACACCCTTAATATTTATAGGGCGATGCGGACTTGGCTCTCAAGCCACGTACAGAATATTGACCCTAATTTAACTCAAATCTATTTCCAAACTAGTGAACCAAATATCAAATATTCTATTTGACGAAATACACATTCCTTGTACGCCCGCACATAGGCCATTTTATCTCTTGGCCGTATCTATACTAATGGAAGTCCTGGCCTCGTATGATATGCAGCTCACGTAGAGATGGAAGAATCCAAATAATGCAATCATTATTTTATCTTGATCATGAATACGTGTAACCACAAGAATCCAGTCAACCCACAACTTCTCTGCCATTCAAAGCTCTTCACCGCCATCGACAGTCTGCCCAAATGATATATAAATATTTCTTTCTTCAAGTATTCAGGCTAGGACATCTTACTTTCAATCTTTCCCCTCGTTGCTTCCTTGCCTTTTATAGTCATTTGGCCCAACGCGATTACGTGTCCTTGTCAGATTAGGAAATATTCTATTTCCACTAGGCCAAATGATATTACGTGATTATATCCAAGCTTCAATTATCTTCGTGATCCTCCTATAAGCGCTCTTTTTTATTTAATCTTACCTTGAGTCAAATTCTGATGTCAACAATATCTCTTTTGTTGAATATTGTTGGAATTTCTTGCAAGCGTCAAGGTATACTTCAAATGCAAGGCTCGAGAATATCAAGAAAGCACTTGATTGTGGTGAGCTTGAATCTGGAACTGGATTAAATCAAGAGATGGGTTGGCCTAGGCCCGGTGAGACTCGGTGGAGCTCTCATCATAAAAGTGTATGCAAGATCATTACTATGTATTCCACAATCCATGATGTGCTTCTTTATCTTGGTGATGACATGACACATAAGGATGATTAGACAAAGATACACTATGGTTGGAGCATTCGAGACCTTTGAGTTTGTTTTCTTTCTGCACATAATGTTTGTTATTCTTGGATACATAGATGAGTTATCTGAATGTTTGCAAAGAATGGAGCAAGATATTCTTAATGCAATCTCACTTGTTAATGTGGCAAAGCAACAAATACAACAATTGGGGTCTTATGTTTGAGCACAATTTCTTGAGAAGATCACTTCCTTTTGTATTAAACATGGTGTTGAAGTTCCTGCTATGGATGGAGATTATGTGCCTTATGGAAAATCAACAGGGTATGCTCGTGCTCGAAAGCAAACAAATGATGATGACTTCAGAAGAGAAGTATATATTTGTGTCATTGATCAAATCAGCCAAGAGCTTGATAATCGGTTTTATGAGATTAGTCTGGAGTTGCTCTCGTGCATATCAACCTTCAATCCTTCGAAGTCATTTGCTTCTTCCGATGCACCTAAGTTATGAAGAGATGATGAGTTCTACCCTAAGGAGTTCTCAAAAAAATATTTGCTAAAACTTGAATTGCAACTTAATAATTATATTGATGACTTAAGACAAGATGATAGTTTTAAAGGTATAAACAATATTGTTGATTTACCAGTGAAGCTTTGTAAGCTTCATGACCATTGACGATTGGATCCCCAAGGTATATGTGTTTTGGTGATAGACGATAACTATGAAATTATGGGCTAATATCTACACAAGTGTTGTCTATGTAGGAATCATCTCTAAACTCTACTACAAATCACATGGATGATGGTTGCCTTGGCGATTGATGACAATGACCACAAATAAGGAGACTTGTGAGCTTGATGGAGTCCAAGGGTTGATGGAGATGGATCAAGGCTAAGGACAAAATATGGAGCAAGTGTTGGGAACACTTGTCTAGTTGTTAGGGCTTTGAGTCCATAGGAAAAACTAGACTATCAAGGGGGTCTAGGTCATTTCTCTTAGGTCATGTCTAGTCGGTGATGTGCAAGGTTGCTTAGTGAAATCACAGCCACTGGGTGACAGTGGAGAAGCCTAGGAGCTGTTTGGAGAAGCCGGGAAACGAAGTCAAGTGAGGACGAGGAGTTTCAGCGTCTGGACAAAGTGACCGGATAGAGGGATCAGTGGAGACCGGACTGTACGATCACTAAGTGGACAGAGAGCAGTTTGTAAGGAATTTATCTACGCAAGGGTCAATAGTGACCGGACGGTCCGGTCTGTATGGAGACGCGCCGAGACAGAGAGGACGCAAATTGGGAGCTCTTTGGAATGGAGGGAGAAAGTCTGACCGGACGGTCCGGTCAGTACAACAGTTCAGTCTGGACAGAGCAGCCAACGGCTCTGGGAGCCATTTGTTGGTGTCACAAAGCGCGAGCTTCAGTGCCACTAACAGAAAGAGTAAACATGAAAAGGAATCGCGAAGGGTATGAAACGGAATAATGGGCTCTTCTCACGTATCGTTAAAAGGATTCGTCCCGTTACAAGTAAGTAGGGGCGTTCTATTTATAGGCCCATACCTAGGTCATATGCAAATGACTATTTTGTCCCTAGTTACCTACTATATTCTTCGAATATTCTGTACAAATGGTCATAAAGGATAAATCAGTCACTTGAGCACTTCTGGTACCCTTCCTTGTTTCGCACGCCACAACACGTGCTGGTGCCACGTGTTTCCCTCTTCACGCCATGCCGGTTCTTGATCTTGCCCGACGTCCTGTCCTTCGAAGGATGATGGCTTCATCCTTCAAGGGCGCGGAGGTACTGCTTGAAGGGTCCACTGCTCTGTCCTTCGAATGATGATGGCTTCGTCCTTCGTGGCCGTGGAGGTACCACCCGAAGGGTCTTGGTTTTTTCGTGGCCTCCGATGAACACCTGTACCTCGAAGTTATGGTTAATACTAATAAAAAGGGTAACAATGGTTGACTTTGACTTTTATTCACAGCCCGACTTTGATGAACCCTCGAGGGGTGGCTTGCGACATGATCCCCCCAACACCATTCCATAGAGACCGGACGGTCCGGTCGGGTAGTGACCGGACTGTACGGTCATTGGGGTCCAGAAAGTGGATTTCGTGAAGCAACGACAAGTTGGAGGTTGGAAGCCTATATAACTTTGTTGCTGGGGTCTTGGAGACCCCTCTTGTCCAGTGGAATACCTGAGAGCATTTGATAAGGTCTAAGAGGAAAAGAGGAGAACACTAGGAGGAGATATTGCATATCTTGAGAGTGCTAGTGAGAGTAACTTGAGCATTGATACACATCTAAGGCTAGAGTGTCCTTGAGGGTGTGATCTAGGTTATTACTCTTGGTCTATGGTGAGATCTAGACCGGTTAGGTGTCGGTGATCAAACCTATCGCGATCGGTTGTGAAGGCCGTCACACGTTTATACACGGTTTGAGCCCGCCGATGAAAGGGGCATCGCTAGTGAGCGCCCGTGTCGACTCGGGGAGTTCGGCAAGTTCTCGAGGGAGGCGAGCTTGTGCCTTGGTGGCAGCGGTGATGCGCACCATGTCTTCACTCCGGGAGTGATTGCGGGCTCGTGGGCGAGAACTCCACATTGGTGGCAGGAGAGACCGGGACTCCGGCGGGAGTGGTCCAACAAGGAGTAGGGGAAGGCACCATCCTTCTGAGAGCTCAGGAAAAAAATCATGAACATTCCTTGACCCCTCTTTACTATTTCACGTTTGTGTGCTATAGTTGATACGGTGACTTGTGGTTTGCATAGGCTTGTGTGTTTAGCTTCTCCATTATGTACTCATCATGAACACTAGCAGGTGTAGGGTCTTAGCCTACTAGAATTGCTTAGGTTGCAACGATTGTTAGGTTCTAGTGGTGTAAAACTGAAGTGTTCGAATTTGTTGTCAGCTACCGATTCACCCCCCCCCCTCTCGGTACGCCTTTGGTCCTTACAATTGGTATCAGAGCCAAGTGCTCATCTTTGAGGCTTCACTGCCTTGAGTAAGGATGCCAGGATAGGAGGGGAGTATTCCCATATTCAATGGGGAGGACTACGGGTATTGGAAGGCACGTATGCAAGCCTACTTGGAGTCCTTTGATCCGGAGATATGGATGTTGACCCATGAATCAGATGCGGATGTGAACCTTCTTTAACCTGATTTCATTAAGAACAATGCTAAGTCCAAGAATGCTCTGTTTACATGCATATCTAAGGATGTTTGCTAGGTTGGATGCTAGTTCCACAGCACATGGTATCTGGACTGAGATTTAGAGCCTCCATGAGGGCACCAGTGATGTCAAAAAGGAAAGATACTATGTGCTGAAGAACAAATATAATAACTTCACTGGATTGCCACATAAGATAGCTAACACTGTGTATTATCGTTTTCATGTGCTACTGGAGGAGATCAATGCAGTTGGGGATGATTTCAATCTCAAGCCTATGGAGGTCATCAGAAGATTCTTGAGGCTTTTCAAAGACCCCAAGTATGAGTCCATCATCACCTTCACCTAGCAAGTTGACCTCAAGACCAAGACCATGAAGGATATACTTGGCAAGATCACTGCCTTCGAGAGCTACCAGTTGGGGATGGATGATCCACAACCATCCACCCTTGCTCTTCAGGCTGAGAAGCACGAATCAAGCAAGAGCAAGAAAAGCAAGAAGAAGGCCGTCATTGAAGAGGATGAAGATGATGATGATGAAGGTGACTTGACTGAGAACTTGGCTCTTCTCATGAAGAAGATGAAGACCTTCAAGAACAAGTTTGCCTCCAAGTCCAGGGGCAAGTGCTTCAATTGTGGTTCAAAGAATCACTTTGTTAAAGAGTGCCCGAAGCCCAAGAGGGAAGCTTTCAAGTCCAAAGAGTCAAGTGATGATGAATAAGAAGAAGATCCCAAAGCATAGCAAAAGAAGAAGAGGTACTTCAACAAGGACAAGAGCAAAGGTAAAGGCAAAGCTCAAGACTACAAGAAGAAGTTCTCTCACAAGGCCCTTGTTGGAGAGTGGACAAGTGACAACTCCAGTGACACATCCTCTTTCTCAAGCAATATTGAAGAAGTGGTCGGCCTAGCCATGATCAAGGCCACACGTCCACGAGCTCTTCCTCCACCTCCCACGTGCCTCATGGCCGCGAGCCACCTTGGGGAGAGTGAGGATGAGAGCAGCGACGACAGCGATGATGAGGAGCTCTCCTGTGCCGAGCTATGGAGTATGCTTGAGCAAGCCCGCGACATCGTCCTCAAGAAATCCAAAATGTTGGATGTGGTAAGAAAAGAGTGTAAGTTGGCTAAGCACCGTGTTGTTGACCTTGAGAGTGAGCTCAAAGACCTTGTCACACCTCATGAGGCCCTAAACAAGAGTTATGACAAACTCAAGGGTGATCATGTAGAGCTTCATGAGAAGTACAAGGCCCTTGAGATTACTTATGAGGCCATCAATGTTGAGAACCTTGCCTCTCCCTCCTCGAGTTCATCAATGAGCTATGCTTCTAATATGTGTGATGAACTAACCACCTCAAATGAGGTTTCTTCTCTTGAGCTCAAGGAAGAGAGGAAAATGGTGATGGATGGCTTTGAGAGACTTGCACGAGGTAGAGCCATCAACAAGAAGATTCTTGGGAAGAATCTTGTGAACAATGTCTTCCACGGGGGACTTGGCTCATATCCCGCCGCCATCGACATCATCGGGACGAGTGACTCCATTCCCGAATGGGTCAAACCCCTACTCATGGACGACTACTATTGAGAGAGGTGTTGCAAGGATGGCCACACCATCAAGGATTGCCCTATGGTGAGGAGTTCCATTGTTCTACCTAACGCTAACTTGTTCCATGAGTTTTTCAAGCCTTTTAGGAATAAGGATAGCAAGGTGAAAGCAAAGGCTTTGGGACCACCAAACAAGAAGAGAAAGGTCAAGAGCATATAGGTGCCTAAGTGCATTGTTGATCTTGAGAGGTCAACGAAGTACAAGTGGGTGCCCAAGAACAAGACCTAAATGGTGGTGGTGGTGGTGGACCGAGCGCTTTGATGAAGATCATGTGAAGTCCACCACAAGTGACATGGACCTCAACGTCATATCTACTCATAAGGGAGGCAACCGTGTTAGTTCTTGGTAGTTGTAGTGTGTTTTTCCTTCTCTTGCATTGCATGGTAATTAGGACTCCTTTGTGACTAGTATGCTTTGCATCCATGCATGTGTAAATAACTAAAAGAAAAACACATAAAAATTAGTCAATGTCTAACCCATCCAAGATAGCTATAAGCAAGGGGGAGTGCTTGAGATGGTGGTATGGCTTCTCTCAAGGCAAGAGTATGGCTTATAGTGAGTAAGCTTGGAAGGGGTTCAAACTTGACATTGTTAGGTTTCCTTTGTGTCTTGTTTAACTTTGCTTGCATTCACATGGTATATTTACTTTCATTGCATATGTAAAATGCTTATTGCATACATCATATTGGAAACACAAAAGAGGCTTGTCTCACTTGGAGATATTTGTGCCTCATGCTCTATATGAGATTACATCTCCACAAGTGTGACCAAAGGAAAGGATTGTGCTTCATGCCCATTGAGCAAGCTCTTATGAACTCTAAGGATAAATCTACTGGCACGGTTCATGGACTAAGGCTCATACATACCCATTTGGTTCTTTATTGCCTTGGTTCTTATTTGCTCGATCTTTCATTTGGCATTTACGAAAATTATAAGGCCATAAAGTGCCACTATTTGAAAAGGAGTGTTTGAGAGCTCCCTTCATGTTCCAAGTGTAGTGTTTATTTGTGTGTTGAGTGAGGGCACTTGGAAAATGGAGAAATACTTTGTTTGAGTGAAAATCTAGTAGTGACCGTACTGTCCGATCTTCAGACCGTACAGTCCGGTCAAGTGCCCATGGGCATAGTGTTTTGGAGAGTCTGGTCATAGATACCGGACAGAATGGTCCTAGTGACCGGACCGTCTAGTCTGTATGGAGTGCTAGCAGACCCAAAGCAGACTGGGCCGTCTAGTCCAGAGACTGTACTGTCCGATCACTATGTTTGATCGCGCGATGCAATTCCGATTTGTGACCATTGATCTATTCCGTTTCGGATCTCGGCCATCCATTCTCTTTTGACCTAGGTCAAAATCGAGGAAGACCAATTTGGTCTCTTCTTCATTCTATCTCGATGCCGAGTTCACGCCGACCTCGCCTAACTCGACGATGCCGCCACGCTCGCCGAGCCCTCCGTCGCCGATCTCCCCCTGCCATGTGCATCGCGCTCTCGCTCCTCGCTGCTGCCGACGCACTGAGCCGCCGCCGTCACGAACCCTAGGCGCCACTGCTGCCAAAGACCGAGCTGCCGCAACGCCAATCGCCGCCTTGCGGAGCCATTGCCATGCACCACCGCCTCGCTGCACGTCTCGCCGCTGATCAGCGCCCCCTGCTCACCCCCTCGTGCGGCACACCAGAGCCGAGCTCCACCGCAAGCTTAGGGCAACGTTGCCGCTTTTCCCTCCTTCCTCCATTGCCGGCAAGTTCGATGTTTCGATCTTTCCAGCGATCGGTCGTGTGACTCGCGAGTCTTCGGCTTTGGGACATTCTAGGGTATTGTACCTATCTCCTATTTCATTGATTATGCCCTAGATTTCGAGTAATTAGTTTAATTGATGCAATTAGATTTGACTATCCATGTTTAGTTGCATTAATTGCTAATTAGCTCAACCTAGGTTGCAATTAATTCCATGCATATCTATTAATTGCAATTCTAGGGTTTGTCTTGCATCTAGTCTACAGTTAGATTTATTGCAAATTATTTGACTGTACAGTAGATGACCTGCACCAGCCACATATAGTCGATGATCACTATTGATTACATTGCTTTATTTGTTCAGTGATCATGTCCTTCATTCAGTGCTAGGATTTTTATTGCGCAATCTTACCTAGCGGTGCTTTGCTAGTAGATTTATACATAGGTTCTATGCTTATCCTGTCTATACCTACGTGCGTGCAGTGACAACAGTCAGCACTAGCAGAGATGGCAGGTTCTGATCAGGATAAGGGAAAGGTTAAGATGCCAGAGAAGCCAAAGAGCAAGAAGAGGACCAGGCTGGACCTAGAATCAGAGAGGGCCAGGAGAGTTCCACAGCACTTAGCGGCCATGGAGGCTTTTCATAGGATACTGGGTCACTACTGATCATAGGTACACTGACTGACGACCAGGGTCGTAGGAGGAGCACCAGGCAGAGGACCACAGGGCTAGAGCTGTACATAGGGATCAGGTTGCCACCGTGGTCTCAGGGTACTCCGACTTCTCGTTAGGAGAGGTCATCGAGACATGCAGAGCAGGGATCCTCCAGGCAGCAGGAGGAGTCAGAGGAGGAGGAGGAGAGCTCAGAGTCAGAGGAGACAGAGGAGTCAGAGGAGGTCGAGGAGGAGGAGACCGAGCAGCTAGCATAGCCACAGCAACAGAGGACTGCTCACCAAGCAGGAGACCCGCAGTGCACCTGTGCAGTGTGCACAAGGCTGTAGAGACTGATATAGGCAGCTGGGAAGACGGACATACTTAAGGTTCCTACAAAGGACCTTAAGGCACTACGTCTTGTCTCCTTCGAGCAGTGGGTTCCAGTCCCCATTGATCCCGCTGCAGGAGAGAGGTACTGGAAAGGGCTCCAGAGGAGGATTGGAGAGGGTTTGAGACGCTACCTCACCCTGAAGGGCAAAGATAGAGTGTTTGTGCCATAGCAGTACACTACCTACCAGGCCATGAGGAGGGCCACCGGGACAGACATGGAGCAGTATTTCACATACTTGCCCGGACTTGCAGAGTTGGTCATGGAGCTGTACAGGTTCAGACAGGACATTGTCCTAGAGTTCTATGTGACATTGTGGATAGCCAGAGACTGCTTAGAGTTCAGGTTCTTGTTTAGAGGACAGCCACAACATGTGACCAGGGGGGATCTCATAGCCAGCTTTGGATTTCTTGCTTTAGACCTTCACCTCTACAGGAGTGCCTATGGGACCCTTGATCCATCTCGCATACCACAGGGAGGGACACTACCTCTAGACGACATGGCGTCAATCGCCTTTCCACCACCACATACCCCAGGCTTTGAGAGAGGCCCTGCGAGACTCACCGTAGAGGCCAAGGTGGTTAGAGCGATAGTCACTAGGACTATCATTCCCAAGTCTGGCTACAGAGAGGAGTTCACTCTACTCCACTAGTGGGCAGTGGCAGCTATTCTGAGGAGACAGCCGTTTGACTTGGCTGATTTGCTGATAGGTGAGATGGAGGAGGTTATTTCTGAGAGGGTAGGAGGACGTCACTTGGTCTATGCTCCCTACATTTGCTATCTACTAAGGAGGATGGGACTAGTGACGGAGGAACAGTACGACGCATTCCTTGAGGTGACCACCAGCTACTCACCTAGAGTCCCTAGGGGTTTGCAGTCAGCCTCTAGTCAGCAGACGGGAGAGGAGGAGCAGGAGTCACCGCTAGTCACTCACGAGCAGGCAGCTCCTCCACAGACGGTGGTTCCTGAGTCAGCCAGTATAGGAGCGCCTCCCCAGCCTACAGGTACACAGTCAAAGGATGCTATCACTGTAGCAGCACTTGCACGACGCCTAAGTGAGTTCATTCAAAGCACAGCTGAGGATAGACGTCAGATGATGGAGATCATCAGAGGACATGTAGAGCTTCAGAGACAGCAGATGGCACTGATGACCACTCTCGTGACCCAGATGGCTGAGATGACTCAAAGGTAGGCCAGCCAGTAGCCAGAACCATCAGCACTTCCACAGTCTCAGCAACTGCCGACTCAGCCAGGACCCTTCACTGCCATGAAAACAGCCCAGTCCAGCGGGTTGTCACACTCAGGGGTGTTACCAACATGGGGAACTGGACAGACTCACTCACCAGCTTAGTTCTCCCCCATGTCTGCCCTCTCAGTATCTGCGTTATTCTCTTCACCGATACACTCTTCTACTTCGCAGATGGCAGGACCCTCCGTTCACCAGCAGTTGCCAGTCAGAAGTTTGATCTTCTCAGAGGTTGTACACAACACTCGTGTAGACCCTCAGCCAGCCCCAGAGTCAGCTACAGCTCCACCTTCCACTGCTACGATCAGCACGCTCACACCTCAAGTAGCAAGGATCTTGTCCGCTGAGGTTTCACTCAGGAGGACGTGGATGACCTTGCTCTTCTCTAGGCGATTGTTGCCGAGGAGACATCCACAGTCCCACCAGCAAGGTATGAGTTGCCTGTACACCTTGACTTCTTCGAGCAGATGGATGCTCAGGCGGCACAGGATCTAACACAGGAGCAGCCAGGAGCAGAGCCCTCAGAAGACATCGCTGCACCACTTCCTTCAACAACGAGCACGTAGATGTTCTCTTTTCCCACTTTTTGGTGCTTGTTGCCAAAGGGGGAGAAGTAGTCATAGGTCTAGGAGGAGTTGGAGTGTGATCCTGTGCGATCGAGAGTAGCTTATAACTAGGGGGAGCATACATGTAGATTGGTTTTGGGAGTTAGATCCATTTGGATCTTATTTTGATGGAGTTATTCGATGTTCGTGGATTTTGATGGGTCATGATTTTCATTCTCTTGTGTTTGACTCATCTTAATCTCACTTGGTTTATTTTGATACGCAATGCCTTGTATTCCCTTATTTATCCTGTATGCCTGTGTATGATTCCATGATGATGATTGCTTGTTCTTAATTCTTATGCTTTACCATGCTAACCTGTTGCATATCATCATTGATGTCTTGCATTGCATGTCCTTATGCTTTTATTAATATCTTCACATGACATGCATGCATATCATCTAGAGTGTGCTTTTATTTCTTATTCCTCTTAGCTCTTGATGGTGCTTGATTGAGTAGGATCTTGTGCGTTTCTCTCCTATGCTTTTGTGGTTCCTCTCGATCGTTGTGTAGCCTTTCAGCCCTATTGTATTATGATAAGATTATGATAAATAGTGGTTATCATCAATCACCAAAAAGGGGGAGATTGTAAGCTTCAAAACCATTGATGATTGGATCCCCAAGTTATGGATGTTTTGGTGATAGATGACAACTATGAAATTGTGGGCTAATATCTACACGAGTGTTGTCTATGTAGGAATCATCTCTAAACCCTACTTTCAATCATATGGATGATGGTTTCCTTGGCGATTGATGACAATGACCACAAGCATGGAGGCTTGATGAGCTTGATGGAGTCCAAGGGTTGATGGAGATAGATGAAGGCTAAGGACAAGCTATGGAGCAAGTGTTGGGAACACTTGTCTAATTATTAGGGCTTTGGGTCCATACGAAAAACCATACTATCAAGGGGGTCTAGGTCATTTCTCTTAGGTCATGTCTAGTCGTTGATGTGCATGAATGCTCAGTGAAATCACAGGCACTAGGTGATAGTGGAGAAGCCGGGAAATGAAGTCAAGCAAAGACGACAAGTTTTAGCTTCTGGACATAGTGACCGGACAGAGGGGTCAGTGGTGACCGGACTGTACGGTCACTAGGTGAAGTTGTCTTGGGCTTACAACGAAGAAGCGAGGAATCTGTATGTGCACGAGCTATAGAGACCGGACGATACGGTCAGGTGACCGGACCGTACGGTCAGTGCAGCTGAGGAACAGGACAGAGAAGAAGCAGCACTGAGATGTTTTTGGACCGGAGAGAGGATCGGAGAAGACGGTCTGGTCAACTGACCATACGGTCCAGTCAGTGGAAGTCAATAGAGGGGCAGAGCCGTTGGTGCTCAAGTTTGCAATGACCGGATGGTCCGGTCAGGCAGTGACCGGACAATCCGTTTAGTAGGCCTAGAAAGCTGATTTCGTGAAGCAACAGCTAGTTGGAGGTTGGAAGCCTATATAACTTCGTTGCTGAGGTCTTGAAGACCTCTCTTGACAAGTGGAATAGCTGAGAGCATTTGGTAAGGTCCAAGAGGAAAAGAGGACAGCACTAGGAGGAGATATTGCATATCTTGAGAGTGCTAGTGAGAGTAACATGGAGTGATCTTGCACATCTAAGGCTAGGTGTCCTTGAGGGTGTGATCTAGGTTGTTACTCTTGGTCTATGGTGAGACCTAGACCGGTGAGGTGTCGGGGATCGAGCCTATTGTGATTGGTTGTGTAGGCCATCACACGTTTGTACACGGTTTGAGCCCACCGGTGAAAGGGGCATTGCTAGTGAGCACCCGTGTCGGCTCGGGGAGTCCGGCAAGTTCTCAAGGGAGGCGAGCTTGTGCCTTGGTGGCAGTGGTGATGCGCATCGTATCTTCACTTCGGGAGTGATTGCGGGCTCGTGGGCGAGAACTCCACATTGGTGGCGGGAGGGACCGGGACTCCGGTGGGAGTGGTCCAACGAGGAGTAGGGGAAGGCGCCATCCTTCCGAGACCTCGGGAAAAAAATCATGAGCATTACTTGACCCCCTCTTTACTATTCCGCATTTGTTTGCTATAGTTGATAGGGTGACTTGTGGCTTGCATAGGCTAGTGTGTTTACCTTCCGCATTGTGTACTCATCATGAACAGTAGCATGTATAGGGTCTTAGCCTACTAGAATTTCTTAGGTTGCAATGATTGTTAGGTTCTAGTGGTGTGAAACTGAAGTGTTTGAATTTGTGGTCGGCTACCGATTCACCCCCCCCCCTCTCTCGGTACGCCTTCGGTCCTTACAATAATGAATAGGGGTAGTGTGACACACAGAGCAATCATTCCTAAAGATAAATAAAGTCATAAGGCACTAGGGAGTTTTAGTTAGGCAAGTAAAGCTATATCTCTAATGTTAGTCTACCTATATAGTTACTTACTCAAATAATTATAAGCAAGGTTATACTAGTCATAGCCTAATGCATTCAACACTTCTTGTACGAATTCATGACCGGCATACACAAGGCAACTCTGTCTGGGACACACGTCGTAACCGAACGTGGAGGAGTACAATGGACAGATAGGACTGTCACCACCTACTGCCTACCTCTACAAACCGTGAATTATGAGGTGATCAATACTACCTAGCCGTCTAAGCACCGCACTTACACATTTAAGTATAATTGTAGCATTGATGAAACACTAGAATCACCATTTGGATAAACAAGTACTAAAACATACATAACTCTTACCCTATGGATTAACAAGTCATGAGCTAAGCAATTGCAATCCTAATAGGATATCAAACCCATGTTGAATCGACTAAAGTACAACTAGCATTATAACATTTAGACTATAGTCAAGGTATATGATAATCATGATAATAAGGTAGCAAGTCTATATCATCATGAAAGCATAAAGTCCTATAATATGAATATGATATATAACCAAACAAGGAACACATATCATAAGCATAACTATAAGGAAGAACTATATTAATGGAATAGAACAAAGTCATAATAATATAAAAGAATAAAGGTAAAGATACATGAGCCATACCAATACTCCTATGACTTGGAGATTTGAGGAAGGCTCCTCCTACACAAAACTCCACTAGGACTAGAAAACTACTAAGTGAAAGAGGAAAATGACTAGCTCTTGAGTGTGTGTCTTGGAGTGGAGCTCTCCCCTTCTATTTATAGGAGGGATAAGTCGGTACTGAGGAGTAACCGTCATGGAACTGCCATGCATCGACGTTCCAAAGGAGCTCAGGAGTCAACGCGTGGAGGCCCGCCCGAATTAGGCTCAAGACCTGGTCGGCCGACCAGGCCACCAGGTCGACCGACCTGGGAGTGGGCCCCCTCGGGGTGTGCTTCCTCGAGGTGACTGGTAGGTGGGTCCTCTTCTGAATTAAGTCGGTGTTCACTGGAGGAATCCTATGCAGCCACGTATGCAATCCGAGGGTAGTCCAGTTGGCACCATCTCATTGGCCGGAACGGTGTTTCCCTGGATTATGCTCTATTTCTCCACATATATTGTATCAAATTCCTGAATGCACATAGTTCTACAAGGCCAAGTGGAATCTTATTATTCCTAACTAACATGCAAGTATGAAAATGCTAAGTCTTCCTACTTTTATAGGCATATTGATGGTCAGAATTGGTATTTAACGGCCATCAACATCCATCGCTCGTTGTCTCTATGGTGGTGGTGTCAGTTACTTATTATGCTGCTGTTTTTAATTTATGTCCTTCTATGTTTGTGTTGAACTATGTTTGTGTTTATCCTGGTGAATTATGTCTAATTTATATCTCTTATGCATTAATATTATTTTCAATTTCATGTGTTGCTGTGATGTAAAATGATCAATCTCATGTGCTCAACATTGAATTGTGTGGGTTCAAAACGGTTGCCTTTGTGGGCCGCATTTCATTTGAGGGCCGCATGGCAATTATGCCCAAATGGCATTAAGGCCTTCTTCGGCCCAGTTAAAATGTCCCTTGTACCCTTATAGATAGGGGAAAAACCTATTCGCATCCACTGCCACCGTTCCCATGTTTCTGCAAAACCTATCCGCAGATCTAGAGCTGGTGCGGTCGGTGGAGTTCTTTCGAGGGCCTCTAGTTCTCTGACGGAGTTCTCCGACCGGTGAAGTTCCTCCGACGACCTCTAGTTCTCCTGTGGAGTAGCACCGGCATCGACGCCCTCGAGGTCCGCCGCATTGCCGTATTGACGAGGCCCGCCGCAAGCGGACAAGTGGCATCGACTTCATTCCACATCGGTGAGGTCTTCTCTGACAATGGTGATTCATGGTCTCGGCCCCTCTCCTTTTATGTACTTGTTTGTTTTCATGCTGCTTGAAGTTTTCATGTTGAGCAACACCTTATTTTTTTTTTTTTGTTATGCAGAGACTGTGTCGGTATGCTGTTTCCATAGGAAGAAGGCCTGAAGTCTACTCAAGTTGGCCAGAATGCCAGAAACAAGTCAATGGCTATCCTGGTGCATCCTACCAAAGGTATCCATCATATGATGATGTGACTCGGGCATTTAACAACCACCATTATATTGATCGTGTTGATCAACAGATGATGTTTGCTGACAACAAGCTACTGATGAAACATGGTTCGGATTGGCAAGTTCTGACATGGAAGGATGTAGTGTTGGTGATCCAATTCCTTGTTATTGTTGCTTTGTGCTATCGGTTGATGTAATTATGAGATGCTGGGGAACACTAACAACTACGCATGTAAATTGGATCAAACTATGTTTTAACTGATTTCATTTGAATGGATTTGTTGATGTCTTTATTGCCCCCAAATTGTTACTTGTGGGCATTTAGATAGGTTGTTACAGTTCTAGAGTCGTTTGCTCATGACAATTGGTGAATTTTAGAATGTGTGGCTCGACTGTATTCAGCCTACCCCAACATTGATCAGTAAACCAGAAAAGATCCGACTATATTCAGGTCTATACATGGGCCTGACTCAAACCCAGAAAAGGCCCGGTCCACTAAGGGCAAACAACCGTAACACGCTAATAAAAGAAAAATATATATCCCAACAACAAAACTCTTGTCGCAGCGCGGTGATAAGTCTATCCATTTTCTGCAAGCAGGTCTTGCCAGCCGCAGAAGAGATTTTTGCCTCACAAACTTTGATGGGCGGGACCGTAGCCCTTACATGTGGACCCAGTAGCCCCACCATGGAGCCATGTTGGAACTACAGTCCTGACATTTGGACCTAGCAAACTCTGTACCGTTGGACCGACGGAACATACTTGTGGACCCGGTGGTCCCATAGTGCCACGTTGGACTTAAAGTTCTTACATGTGGATCCTGTGGACCCACCACTGTGCCATGTTGGACCTATTACTTACATGTGGGCCTGATGGACTCAACTCATTGCCACGATGGAAGGTCGGACCCACATATGGCACATATGTCACCTGTTGGAGTTTTATGACGAATGTCAATTGTCACAAATCGTTGCTGCGGACGGCATTGTGTATTATGACGTTTTTGGTTTTCCGTTTTATGTCACATGGGAACTATGACGAATAGTTATTTATTGTCACAGATGGGATATGTTCTATGACGCAGTTTTAAAACAT
The DNA here is from genome assembly GCA_030378355.1 of Eleusine indica. Classification (NCBI taxonomy): domain Eukaryota; kingdom Viridiplantae; phylum Streptophyta; class Magnoliopsida; order Poales; family Poaceae; genus Eleusine; species Eleusine indica. Next base: position 59,360,321 of record CM059494.1, read on the forward strand.
CACTAAAATAACGTCATAGATGTTCACATTTCTACTAGTAAGGCCAGTCTCAATGCAAGGTTTCATTTAACGTTTTTCAAAAATGCCATGTCATATAAAAGTAGATGAAATAGTAAATGAAACAAGCTCTCTCAATGCAAAGTTTCATTTTTACGATTTCATAGGCAAAATGTCATTTAAATGCTGCATCTAATTAACCAATGGTAGTTCTTAAACTATGTATAGATGAAACAAATTGTTCTCAATGGAGGTTTCATCCTAGTTTCATAGTTTACGTAATCATGTACACCAGGTTTTATCCCAATGAAACCCAACTCCTCTCTTTCATCATAAATTTTATGCCATGTCACTATTTTTGTTTATGTGGCATGTTATTTAATGAGTTTGAAACTCATATAAAACTTGGATTGAGACTGGCCTAAGGATTACACGGTATTATGTGGATGGTAGACTTGACACATTCAATGATCTAATCATGTATTTAACATGTGCATTTGACTCTAGTTAAAATAAAACTAGGATTGCACAAGCTCCTATGCTCTCAAGAAAAGCATTTGTTTCAGTTTTACAACAATTTCTATTATAAGACTACTATTATTGTTATAGTCACATTTTCATACAAGGATAATGGAAAGGTTAATACTAATATTTAATTAACAAAAACACCAATGCCCAAACCCAAATGGTAATGTTCAAAGAGGAAATTATGCAATGCATATTAATGTTATAACTTGTTGCTTTTTCCTCTGCGTCTTACAAATGACTTAATGGAGGATGGTTGTCCTTTTATCTTATTTCATCCAGACATGCACAAAGCAATTTATGATGGATCAATTATATTCTCCGCAGCACTTGGAATTCTATTTGATTACTACCACTTGCGTAAATATTTTGAAGAGTATATTTGATAAGGAGATCGGTCTCTATATTTTGTTAGCAAAATTGAGAAGTAAAACCAGCAAAATTCCTACTCTAAGAAATAGTGATTATATGCTAGACTTAATTAGATATAAGACACTTCAACCCAAAATGTGATATTGGCCGCACAAAAAATTTACGAGCAGTGAATGAAAAACCGTCATGATCTAGTTCCAAAATAACTATACGTTTCGAACACTTAAGTATATTATTTCCCTATGGACATGAATCCAAGTGAATTTGGTGCTATATAACCCGACTCTGTACTATTTGTACTATTAAATATGCGCTACGTGATCCATTCGTAATGGACGAGACAGGAGCCAAAAGCTCTTCTACAGTTGAGGGGCTCTCCAACAGCCAGAAGTTCAACTATAAACAAAACCAAATCAATGGCCCCATCTAATTAATTAATTAAGCTTTTTTTTCTTTCATCTAATTAATTACGCCTTCCGTGCAATTTTTTTTTTGAAGGACACGCTTCCCCTTTTCCGATTGATGTACACTTCACACCAGACCAGCTGGTGCATCAATAATAATCATCCCAGATGCCGCCGCTGTACTTGATGGTACGATCACATGGCACTAAGACAAAAAAAAAAGGATGATATTACTAATAAAATATCTAATCTCCTGGACACTAGAAAACATTTGCAGCACGGACAAAATCCTGGGAAACGTTTGTTGCACACGGTCTCTATTTTCGCCTTCTCGATCGAGAATATGGCGTGCGTGCATGGCCGCTACCCTCCAGTCAGGCAGTCACACGTCGGTTTCAGCGCCGGTCAAGCAGTAGCATACTCTATGTCGCCGTGCGTTGCTTTCTTGCCCGGGCGACCGTCACCATGTCGTCGCGCTCACTTAGAAAATTAGAGGCCGACTCGGTGATCCAAGAGATATAGTTCCATTTATATCGTGTGAGAGATAGATGCTCTTCTCCTTTTCTTATTATGCGGTCTTACACGTCACCGTCCTGATCGTGTACGAAACGGTACGATCTGAGGAAGGTACATCTGACCACGGCAACGTGAGCATCGAAAGAGACGTCATATCAGGCATTGTTTAGTTATGAAGGATTACTTACTGCATGCCTTAGAACCGTGATATCGGCTGCAGGTGCCATGCATGCAGAGGAAGTAGCAGCTCCAAGCGATGCCAGCCTGCTGCTAGCTCGCTGTTCTTATTTGGCAGATACTCACTACGGGAAAACGGCTAGAAGCCGAGTGCACGGATCATTGCCGAGTGCTTATTTTCGGACACTCGATAAAATAAATGTTTGCCGAGGGTTATGAAGAAAGCACTCGGCAAACCCTGAACACTTTTGTTGAGTGCCGTGTCGAGAGCACTCAGTAAAGTGCCGAGAATTTGCTGAGCGTCCGTTGACCTGGCACTCGGTAAAATATGGACTCTTTGCCGAGTGCTCGGTCAAAATGGCACTCGGCAAATGGTCTGTTAGCCATTGGCGGCTCTCAAGTGGCTTTTTTTTTTGTCGAATACCCGTCTGAATACTTAGCAAACATCTTTGCTGAGTGCCTATATTTAGCACTTGACAAAGATACTATGTCGGGACTGTTTTCACTGAGAGCACTTTGTCGAGTGTCTGCACTTGGCAAAGTGTTTGGCACTCGGCAAAGCGCCTGTTTCTGTAGTGTGTACTGGTGTCCACGTAGCTGTATTATATTGAAGAAGACAGTAGCAGATTGCTGCCATGCACAGTAGTCTTTTAGAGAAACGGACGATCACACCAAAATGAAAAAATAGTATATGCTTTTGATCAGCGGTGCTAAGAACATGATCAGGGAATGGTGAAGGAAGTACGGAAAAAGATCGTGGAAACTACAAAAAGTTGTGGAGCCGGGCGGCATGTGATGATAACCAGGTTAGTGTCGCCACTGCTGCATTCACAGTGACTCCACATATCCATGGCATGCTTTAGTTGGGGGAAAAGGGGGCAAGGAAGGTGACCACTTGAAGACTTGCCACCGGCCGGTGGAAAGGTCTAAGGATTCTTTTGTTTGGATGAGTATTGGTTTGGAGAATCTACAGAGGCGGTACCTAATTTCATTGGACAAATGAAACTGTTAGACAAAAGAAGTCCTTTTTACCCGTGAGGTTATTTAATGCAGAACTCTATACCTGCAGAAGCATACTAAAGATCAATCTGATCCAGTATGAGAGATGCGAAAAAACTCCAAGGGGAATTGGTTGCTTTACGAATCTGAAACTTTATCAGCACCTTTAACTTACAAAATGAAAATGGGAAAAGAGAACTGATTACTTTTCTCTCTGTTTTTGAAGCTACCTAGATTCTCTTATCTTTGTTTCTGCCGATCGACTATGACCGCAGGCCGTCTCTTTGCTGCTTTTCAACATCGAGTGCCGACCCGATGCAGATGCATGCATTCAGTACATCACATTGACAGCCGGGACCAATACGATTGATGTAGATGCATGCTTCTGTGATTCATGCATGTTGATAAGTTTAACGTTGGAAACTGATTGTGCCCTTCCAATTTCCAAGGCCATGTATGTTCCAAGCAGTCAAGCAGATATTTTACAAGCAAATATCTAGTCCAGCTCAAACGATTTTCACGAGAGATTTTTTCCATCTATTTTCTTCATTATGATGGATCACGCACACACGAAAGTCATATACACGAGCAAGATTAACAGCAGGGAATCTTAATTCGATTCAGTTTACAAGGAATCATAGTACTAACAACACTGTCATCCACACACATGCCAAATGCAGCTACCAAACCTCTATTATCGTACATACAAAAACACAAATCGTACACACATCAACACCATACAGTATACACACAAATCGTGCCAGTCCAGCAATATATATGACTCGATATCTCTAATCCACGAATAAAAACAAAGATTATAGAAAGAAGAGACAGAAGAAGACGATATGCTCGACGATCGCTCACGAACCTTATTATCCACCACCGGTCAGTCAAGCTTAAGCTTCAGGACAAGCACGCCGACGCCGAAAGAAAATTCTTTTCCTCCTGTGAGAAGTCAGGAGTGAGTGCGGACTGCCGACAAGGCGAAAGTTTGTTGTCACCTTCCATCGCGCTGACGGCTGCGGCGTCCTTTGGGTTCATCGGCTTAGCAACGGCGAGGGCTACGACGCCGGCGCAGCAGAGGGGACACGTGGAGTGCTAGTGGCGGAGCTAGGATTTTACCAGAAGGGTATATCGATAATTTTTTTTTCATATGGAACTATTATAAAAATTGCCACATAATTTAGTATATTGACACAAAATGACATGGTAATGACTACAAGAAATTTGACATTTTGCGATGTTTCAGCTTTGTTGCGGAATGTAAGAAATACGTCATAGTATAGAATTTATGACATTCAGGTGACGAAATTCTATTCATCGCTGAATGTCCAGTATTAAAGGTATTCAACGACGTTTCTATTCTTTTTTATCGCAAATTTATTGTGACAATCCTTACTTCATCACTAATTCATGACATTGTATTTTTCGTTGTTATCTACTTTCAAAATGTCGTAAAATGCATGTGATATAACTATAGGCTAGGCTCATTTAGAATCATGGGCCAAATCATTTTAGGCCCGACCATTTAGTGTTATGGGTCAGAAATATCTCGTGTGATGAATTAGGCCTATTAAAGACCACAATACAGGCCCATGTAGGACTGTGGACTAGTTCCATTGAAGACCATGGGCTAGGCCCATTGAGGACCGCAGGTAAGGCCCATTAAGGTCTTATAAGACTTAAATTCAACTAGTTACAATATAAATAGTTTAAAAGTAATACTAATAATTTGAAATATAAGCAAACAAAAGACTTACAATATTACTCGTTTGACCTTTTTTACCATCGCTTTCTAAAGGAGAAGAGTGTCTTGATTATATCATCTTCATCCACTTCGAAGAAAATATCCTGCTTAATGAATGTGACCAGACAATCATCCAAAAGACTATCACTCATCTTATTCTTATCTTTGCTTTTACTAAAACCATTGCAGAAAATACCCTTTCAACACTTGCCATTGCCACCGGCAGAAGCAATACCAATTTAAGAAGCAAGTAAACCATATCATACACTTTATGTCTTTGTGTTTCAACAAGCTTGTAAGAACTGAAGACGTACCAAGAGGGGGGGTGAATCGATAAGCCGCTCATGAATCTAAATACTTCAATTTACACTATTAGAGTCTAGCAATCGTTACAACCTAAGCAGTTCTAGCAAGTAAGACAAGACCCTACACATGCTAGTGTTTATGATGATAGCAAGCGCGGAAGCCAAACACACTAGCCTATGCAAGCCACAGTTCAACCTAGTTACTAGAGCACACAATTACGGAATAGTAAAGAGAGGGTCAAGGAATGCTCATGATTTTTTCCCGAGGTCTTGAAGGATGGCGCCTTCCCCTACTCCTCGTTGGACCACTCCTGTCGGAGTCTCGGTCCTTCCCACCACCAATGTGGAGTTCTCGCCCACGAGCCCGCAATCACTCCTGGAGTGAAGACACGGTGCGCGTCACCGCTGCCACCAAGACACAAGCTCGCCTCCCTCGAGAACTTGCCGAACTCCCCGAGTCGACACGGGCGCTCACTAGCGATGCCCCTTTCACCGGCGGGCTCAAACCGTGTATAAACGTGTGACGGCCTTCACAACCGATCACGATAGGCTTCATCACCGACAACTAACCGGTCTATGTCTCACCATAGACCAAGAGTAATAACCTAGATCACACCCTCAAGGATACCCTAGCCTTAGATGTGCATCAATGCTCAAGTTACTCTCACTAGCACTCTCAAGATATGCAATATCTCCTCCTAGTGTTCTCCTCTTTTCCTCTTGGACCTTACCAAATGCTCTCAGGTATTTCACTGGACAAGATGGGTCTCCAAGACCCCAGCAACGAAGTTATATAGGCTTCCAACCTCCAACTTGTCGTTGCTTCACGAAATCCACTTTTGGACCCCAATGACCGGACAGTCTGGTCACTGCCAGACCGGACCGTCCGGTCTCTCTGGAACGGCTCCCAGAGTCATTGGCTGCTATGTCCAGACTGAACTCCTGTACTGACCAGACCGTCCAGTCAGTTTTTCTCTCTCCATTCTAGAGAGCTCCCAATTTACGTCCTCTTTGTCTTGGCGCGTCTCCATATAGACCGGACCATCCGGTCTGCTGACCGGACCATTCGGTCACTGTTGACCCTAGCGTAGACAAATTCCTTGCAAACTGCTCTCTGTCCAATTCCTTGCAAACGGCTCTCTGTCCACTTAGTGACCGTACAATCCGGTCTTCAATGACCCCTCTGTCCGGTCACTTTGTCCAGAAGCTGAAACTCCTAATCCTCGCTTGACTTCATTTCCCGGCTTCTCCGAACAACTCCTAGGTTCTCTACTATCACCTAGTGCCTGTGATTTCACCGAGCAACCTTGCACATCACCGACTAGACATGACCTAAGAGAAATGACCTAGACCCCCTTGATAGTCCGGTTTTTCCTATGGACTCAAAGCCCTAACAACTAGACAAGTATTCCCAACACTTGCTCCATAGTTTGTCCTTAGCCTTGATCTATCTCCATCAACCCTTGGACTCCATCAAGCTCACAAGCCTCCCTGCTTGTGGTCATTGTCATCAATCGCCAAGGCAACCATCATTCATGTGATTTGTAGTAGAGTTTAGAGATGATATCTACATAGACAACACTCGTGTAGATATTAGCCCATAATTTCATAGTTGTCATCTATCACCAAAACATCCATAACTTGGGGATCCAATCATCAATGGTTATGAAGTTTATAATCTCCTCCTTTTTGGTGATTGATGACAACCACTATTTATCATAATCTTATCATAAAACAACAGGGCTAAAAGGCTACACAATGATCGAGAGGAACCACAAAAGCATAAGAGAGAAACGCACAAGGTCCTACTCAATCAAGCACCATCAAGAGCTAAGAGGAATAAGAAAGAAGAGCACACTCTAGAGGATATGCATGCATGTCATGTGAAGATATTAATTAAAGCATAAAGACATGTATAGCAAGACGTGAATGATAGGCATGAACATGCAACAGGATAGGCATGAACATGCAAGGAATTGAAGAACGAGCACTCATCATCATGACATCATACACAGGCAAATAGGATAAAGAAGAGAAACAAGCACTGCGTATGAAAATAAACCAAATGAGATCAAGATGAGTCAAACACAAGCGAATGAAAAACCATGACCCATCAAAATCCACGAACATCAAATAACTCCATCAAAATAAGATCCGAATGTATCTAACTCCCAAAACCAATGTACACGTATGCTCCCCCTAGATACAAGCTACTCTCGATCACATAGGATCACACTCCAACTCCCCCCTAGACCTATGACATACTTCTCCCCCTTTGGCAACAAGCACCAAAAAGCGAGAAAAAGTGAACATCTAAGCGCTCGTGGTCGAAGGAAGTGGTGCAGCAATGTCCTCTGAAGACTCTGCTCCTGGCTGCTCCTAAGTTGAATCCTGTTGTGCTCCCTGAGCCTGTGCTGCCTAAACATCGAACTGCTCAAAGAACTCAAGGTCTACAGGCGACTCAGACCCTCTGTCCTGTCCTGCTGGTGGGACTGTGGATGTCTCCTTGGCAACAATTGCCTGAAGACTTGCTCATCCACATCCTCCTGAGTGAAACCTCGGTAGACAAGATCCTCTGCTACCTGAGGTGTAAGCGTGCTGACTATAGCATTGGAACGTGGAGCTATAGCTGTCTCTGGGGCTGTCTGGGAGTCTGCACGTGTGGTGTGCACTATCTCTGAGAACAGACTCCTGACTGGTAGCTGCTGGGAGGTGGAAGGTCCTGCCATCTACGAAGTAGAAGAGTGAGTCGGTGAAGAGAACAACGCGGAAACTGAAAAGGTGGACACGGGGGAGAATTGAGCTGGTGAGTGAGTGTCCTGCTCCCCCTATCGAAAGGACCCCTGAGATTGAAGGCAATCTAGAAGACTCTACTGTCATCATAGCGGTGAAGGGTCCTGGCTGAGTCGGCAGCTGCTGAAACTGTGGAAGTACTGAAGGTCCTGGCTGCTAACTAGCCTGGCTCTGAGTCATCTCTGCCATTTGTGTCATGAGAGTAGTCATCAGTGTCATCTGCTGTCTCTAAAGCTCTGCGTGACCTCTAATGACCTCCATCATCTGACGTCTATCCTCAGCTGTTCTCTAAATAAACTCACTCAGGCGTCCTACGAGTGCTGTAACAGTGATAGCGTCTTCTGACTGTGTCCATGTAGGCTTGGGAGGTGCTCCTATACTAGTTGACTTAGGAACCATCATCTCGGGATGAGCAGTCTGCTCGTGAGTGACTGGCGGTGACTCCTGCTCCTCCTCTCCTATCTGCTGACTCGAGGCTGACTGCCAACCCCTGGGGACTCTAGGTGAGTAGCTGGTGGTCACCTCCGGGAACGCGTCGTACTGCTCCTTCATCACTAGTCCCATCCTCCTCAAAAGATAGCATATGTAAGGAGCATAGACAAGATGGCGTCCTCCTACCCTCTCAGAGATAACCTCCTCCATCTAGTCCTGTAAATCCGGGCCGCCTAGCACGGCCCGACACGGGCCCGCCATGGCCCGACACGATTGGAAGCGGGCTGGCACGACACGGTAGAAAAATCGTGTCATGCCATGCCAGCCCACGTGCCTTGGCTGCGGCCCGAGGCACGGCACGACAAGGTTTTTTTTCGTGTCGTGCCGGCCCATTTAGCCTGTTAGCACATTACAGCCCAGATGGCCCGTCTAGAATGATGACAAATAGAAACAAGTTCAAATTAACCTCAACTCAAACATAATAATAAGAGATCACAAGACTCAAGTCCAGAATCATGAGAAACAAAAAGAAAAGACCACAAGAGACCAAATTTTGGCCAAGAAAAACTTAAATTAATATCCCAAAATGTTAGAGCCGTTATTTGCTGCCTCATTAAAAATCTTTGGCCTAAGGAAAAAAGAGTGCAGCAGCTCTAGCATTCTGGTTCAAGTTCAAGGTTCACATGTTCACCAAAGGGAGGATTGCACACATCAAGCAGCAACACTGGGAACATTCTCCTGATCTGCATCTACATCTAAGTACTAGTTCTTGTAACACTTCTCAAGCTGCTTCTGGTGCTCCTTAATGGTGTGTTGCTTCCTCTCCTCTCCTTGCCTCCAATCTTTCAAGCATGTCAGAATCTCCATCGTGTCACTGGTCAAGCTCCGATGTCTCTCCTCAAGAATCCTGCCAGTTAAACTAAAAAGAGACTCCAAACTGATAGTAGAAACAGGTACAGCCAAAATATCCTTAGCTAAAATCGACAGAATAGGGTAAGTCTGCTTGTGTTCATGCCACTAGCTCAAAATGTCAAGATCATCATTATAGGCCACTACTACATCACTACCAAGATAAGAAGACAGATTAGATACCTGTGTTCCATATTCAGAAGCAAAGGATGTTTCAGACTCACCACCATCAGAAGCAAAAATTTTACTCCATGTTGTCTTCTTCCTGCCAGTAGTGGGCTGTGGTGGCCTACTTAACCTCTCTGCACCAAATTTATTATCATACTTGTCATACAAGTCAGTTAGATTAGCACGCACAGAATCATAATAGGTCGAGTAATCACTGGCACTAAATTTTGAAAGCAACTGAAGAGCATTATTTAAACCTTTGAGCTTAGCTCTAGGATCCAAGACAAATGCAAATGAATACAGAAAAGGAATGTCCTTCCCATATTTCAAGAACTTATCCTTCATCAAAGCAATAACCTCTCTCAACAAGTTATCATTTTCATACTTGGCCAAGTGAGAAGCCATCTCAATAAGTTGATGCAACATCAAAGGAGCAGTGGGATAATAAACACCAGATAGGATATTAGTAGCCTCATAGAAGGTTTCAAGGAATTCAAAAACCTTATTAGCAACATACCAGTCTTTTTTCCTGAAGCAACTGCTTGCCATGTACCTGCTGATAGTGAGTTTGGATAAAAACAAAAAGTGTACTCTCATATGGTAAGAGGTGTTTTAGCATCAGATATGTTGAGTTCCATCTAACATCCATGTCCAAACAAAACTTGCATGGCCTCACACCCATTGCAATACAATAAGATTTATATGTAGCAATGCGTTGGTTAGAAGAATTCAGAAATGAAACTGCAGCTCTAAATGACTCAACATGAGGTTTCAAATGGGTCAATCCAGCCTTAACAATAAGATTAATGATGTGGCATGCACACCTCTGATGCAGTGAAAGAGGACCAACATAAGCAGAAAATTTTGGAGTCAGAGTTCTCATAGCATTAGTATTAGAAGATGCATTGTCCAATGAAACAAAAAAAATCTTAGCAGATAAGCCATACTATTCAATAACAGAAATGATACGATCAGCAATAATAGGACCAGAATGTTTCTCATCAATAAGCCTCATGCCAAGCACCCTATTCTCTAATTCCCAATCAGCATTGACAAAGTGAGCAACCACACTAAGATAATCTTCCTTAGCATTACCAGACCATATATCAGAAGTCAATGCAATAGAAGAAATAGATTGCAAGTACTCAATCAGCTTAGTACGACGCATATCAAACAACTTGGCACAATCTTTAGTGGTGGTTTGTCTACTAACGCCTTCATGTCTAGGATTATGAGCACGTTTAATGTAACACACAAAAACTTTAGAGTTACCAAAACCAAGTGGCAGATCCTCTGTAACAATCAAATCAACCAATTATAGACGAGCAAATTCAGCATTATATTTCCAAGAACGAATTGAACCATCAGGGTTAAACTGAAGCAAAGTTTGGGTCCTCGCAGATTGTTCTACATTGCCTAAACATGTCTTACGATGATGGAGCAAATGGCTGGTACCACCACTAGATGCAGCAGTCAAAACATACTTGCAATGGATACATTCAGCGCCATACCTGACTTCCTTACCGTCGACATTCCTGAAGAGTGGCTTGAAGTCCTCCCAAGCTTTAGACGTCGTCCTCTTCCTCTTCCGTCCGCGCCTGCTCGTGCCCGCGGTACTCGACGTCGAACGGCCTGCCGGCGCAACGTGTTCATCGTCAGGGACGTCGATCGGAGTTGCCGGATCAGACGAATTGACATGCGTTGTAGTCGTACTAGTCGGCGCAGGCGTACTTGTCGGTGTAGGCGAACCCGACGTCGGTGTAGCCGAATCAAGATCTAGAGTCCCCGACGTCGACCCGAACAAGAGACACCAAGCTTGATGAAGCGACTGCTCGCTAGGGTCGAGCGGCCTCATAGATTAACGGTGGCGGCACAAACGCGGCTAGATCCAGAGCGAGAGCGAGAGGGAGAGGGAGCTGCGCTAGATCCAGAGCGAGAGCAAGAGGGAGAGGGAGCAGCACTAGATCTAGAGCGAGAGCAAGAGGGAGAGGGAGCAGCGCTAGCACACCATGAGCATGATGTTGGGTAAAGAGAGCGCGGCGCTTGGTGCTCGGCGAACGCCAGACAGCGAGATCTACGACTGCGAGCGAGAGGGAGAGGCTAGGGTTGTGTTTAGCGGCGTAGGCGGAGCGCGATGGAGGCGCGGAGGCGAGCCGCGAGCGTGAGGAGCAGACAATGGAGGAGCTGAGTAGTGAGGAGGGCACGAGCGCGAGGAGCAGAGGAGGCCATCGGCCATCGCCGTCGGTGAGATCTGAGAGCGAGAGGTCGAGAGACGAGAGCGAGAGAGAACTGCGGCGCGAAGCGGCAGAGGTGGAGGAAACGAGGGAAGGCGGCTTAGGGTTTCTAGGAGGGGGGCTTTTATATGGACCGGGGTTGCGCGGCCTATGGGGTGCCCGGGTGCGGGAATGGACCGGGCCGGCCTACGTGTCGCGTGCTTAACGGGCCGGCCAGCGTGCCTATCGGGCCATCGCCAAAACGTGTCGTGCCCGGGCAGCCCATCGTGCCGGGGTGACGGCCCAAGCACGGCACGGTGGTGCGGGCCGTGCCGTTTGGGTCTATTTTTTTTTGGGCCGTGCCCGTGCTCGTACCAGGCCAAATGTGTCATGCTTCGGGCCAGCCTAAAAAGCCTGGCCCAGAATTACAGGACTACCTCCATCTCACCAATACGTAAATCAGCCAAGTCCAACGGCTTTCTCCTCAGTATAGCTGCTCCTGCCCACTGGTGTAGTAAAGTGAACTCCTCTCTCTATCTAGACCTATGAATGATAGTCCTGGTGACTATCGCTCTAACCACCTTAGTCTCTGCGGTGAGTCTCGGGGTATGCGATGGTGGAAAGGCAATTGACACCATGTCATCTGAAAGTAGCTTCCCTCCCTGTGGTCTGCGGGGTAGAGCAATAGTCGGGTAGGCACTCCTGTATAACTGGAAATCTGAAGCAAGCAGTCCAAAGCTCGCTATTAGATCATCCCTGCTCACATGCTGTGGCTACCTCTGAAAAAGAACCAGATCTCTGAACGGTCTCTGGTAATCCACAGTGTAGCATAGAACTCTAGCACTATATCCTCTCTGTATCTGTAGTGCTCCGTGACCAACTCTGCCAGACCAGCTAGGTAAGTGAAATGCTGCTCCATGTTTGTGCCTATGGCTCTCCTCATAGCCTGGTAAGTGGTGTACTGCTGAGGCACAAACAGCTTATCTTTGCCTTTCAATGAAAGATAGCGTCTTAGACTCTCTCCAATCCTCCTCTGGAGGCCCGTCGAGTATCTCTCTCCTGCAGTGGGGTTTCTGGGGACTAGAACCCACTGCTCGAAGGAGACTAGATAAAGCGTCTTAAGGTCCTTCGAAGAAACCTTAAGAACGACTATCTCTCCAGCTGCCTGTACCAGTCTTTACAGCCTCCTCGTGCACACTGCACATGTGCACCTCGGGTCTCCTGCCCGGTGAGCAGTCCTCTTCTGTTGTGGTTGTACTAGCTGCTCAGTCTCCTCTAGCTCCTCGGCCTCCTCAGACTTGTACTCTGAGCTCTCCTCTCACTCTGACTCCTCCTCCTCTGACTCCTCCTGCTACTTGGAGGATCTCTACTCTGCAGGTCCCGACGACCTCTCCTGATGAGAAGTCAGAGTACCCTGCGACCACGGTGGCAACCTGATCCCTATGTACAGCTCTGGCCCTGTGGTCCTCTGCCTGGTGCTCCTCCTGCGATCCTGGTCATCTGTCTGAGTACCTGTGATCAACAGTGATCCAGGTATCCTGCGTGAAGCCTCCATGGCATCCAGGTGTTGTGCTAACCTCCTGGCCCTCTCTGACTCTGGGTCCAATCTAGTCCTCTTCTTGCTCTTCGCCTTCTCTGGCATCTTGCCTTTGCCCTTATTCTGTCCAGAACCTGCCATCTCAACTGACTGTTGACACTATCACTGCACACATGTAGGTATAGAAAGGATAAGCATAGACCCTATATAAATCTACAAGCATAGCACCGATAGGTAAGAATGCGCAATAGAAATCCTATCACTGAGATGAAGGACATGATCACTAGACAAATATGCAAAGTAACAACAGCGATCATCGACTATATGTGGCTGGTGCGAGTCATTTAGTGTGGAGTCAAATAATGGGCAATAAATCTAATGGCAAACTAAATAGGAGATAAACCCTAGACATGGAATTAACAGATATGCAAGGAATTAATTGCATCTAGGTTGAGCTAATTACTTAATTAATGCAACTAATCATGGGCAATTAATCCAATTGCATCAATTATGGCAACTACTCTAAATCAGGGCATAAACGATGAATGGAGAGATAATGGCACAATACCCATGAGTGAGAAACGACACACCGAGAAGATGAGTACTGCGGAAAGCACTCCGATCACCGAAAAGATTGGAGCTTTTGTCGCCGGCAATGGAGATGGGGCAACTCCCTCTAATCGACAAAGAGAGAAGGAAGGAGGCTGCTGCTCTAAGGCCTACGCGCGCGAAGGAGGGGGGGAGGTAGCGGTGGCGGCTTGCTGCGGCGGTGCACAAGTGCAGGCGGCGGCAGCTGCGCGTCAGTGACAGTGAGGGAGAGCGGCAGTGCGGCGAGAGGGGCAAGGCGGCCATGGGCGTCTACGCTCGAGCAGTGGCGACGAGGCAAGGTGAAGGCGGCACGGCTGCTCAGCGACGGCGACGTCTAGAAGGAAGGAGGCATCGGCGGGGGCACGAACTCGGCTTCTGAAGAAGAACAAAGACGGGGGCCAAAACAGTAGACCGATTTTGACCTAGGTCAAAAGAGCACCGACGAACGAGATTCAACAAGAAACAAATCAACAGCTCAGATTTGGACATGCATCGTGCGATCAATCAAAGCACTAGACCGGAACTTGTACAAACCGGACTGTACGCTCTTTAGAAAGATTTTGTCCGGTCTCCATTTTCCTTCTCCTCGAAGCTTTGTGCATTGCTGCACAGACCGGACTGTACGGTCATATGACCGGACTGTACGGTCACTACCAGAAAATTGCTGAGTCAAGAAAATTCTCCATTTTCCAAGTGCCCTCACTTGACACCTAAATAAAACTCTGCACTTGGAACATGAAGGGAACTCTCAAACACTCCTTTTCAAATCGTGGCTCTTTATGGCCTTATAATTTTTGCAAATACCAAATAAAGAATCGAGCAAATAAGAACCAAAGCGAATAAGAGCCAAATGGGTATGTATGAGCCTTAGTCCATGAGCCGTGCGAGTAGATTTAACCTCGGAGTTCGTAAGAGCTCGCTCAATGGGTAGAAGAACAATCCTTTCCTTTGGTCACACTTGCAGAGATGTAATCACATATAGATCATGAGGTACAAATATCTCCAAATGTGATAAGCCTCCTTTGTGTTTCTTATATGATACATGCAACAAGCATTTTACATATGCATAGAAAGTAAACATGTCATGTGAATGCAAGCAGTATTAAACAAGACACAAAGGAAACCTAACAGTGTCAAGTTTGAACCCCTCCCAAGCTTACTCACTATAAGCCATACCCTTGCCTTGAGAGAAGCCAAATCACCATCTCAAGCACTCCCCCTTCCTTATGGCTATCTGGGATGGGTTAGACATTGACTAATTTTTATGAGTTATTCTTTTAGTTATTTACACATGCATGGATGCAAAACATACTAGTCACAAAGGAGTCCTAATTACCAAGCAATGCAAGAGAAGGAAAAACACACTACAACTACCAAGAACAAACACAGTTACCTCCCTTGTCCTTGTTGAAGTACTTCTTCTTCTTCTTCTTTTGCTTGGCTTTTTCTTCTTCTCACTTGAGTCTTAAGACTTGAAATCTTCTTTCTTGGGCTTGGGACAATCTTGAACCAAGTGGTTCTTTGACCCATAGTTGTAGCACTTTCCCTTGGACTTGGAAGCAAACTTGTACTTAAAGGTCCTCATCTTCTTCATGAGAAGAGCCAAGTCCTCACTCAAGTCATCTTCATCATCATCATCTTCTTCTTCAATCTCTGCCTTCTTCTTGCTCTTCTTGCTCTTGATAGGCTCTTGCTTCTCGGCTTGAAGAACAAGGTTAGATGATTGAGGATCATCCAAACCCAACTAGTAGCTCTCGAAGGCTATGATCTTGCCAAGTACATCATTCATGGTCTTGGTCTTGAGGTCACCGTGCAAGGTAAAAGTGACGATGGACTCATACTTGGGGTCTTTGACTGGCCTCAAGAATCTTCTTGTCACCTCAACAGGCTTCAACTTGAAGTCATCCCCAAGAGCATTGATCTCCTCCACTAGAACATGAAAGAAAGAATAAATAGTATTAGCTCTCTCATGTGGCAATCTAGTGAAGTTATCATACTTGTTCTTCAACACATAGTATCTTTCCTTTTTGACATCACTGGTACCCTCATGGAGACTCTGAATCATATCCAGATACCATGTGCTGTGGAACTAGCATCCAACCTAGAAAAGACATCCTTATATATGCATGCAAATAGAGCATTCTTGGCCTTAGCGTTGCACTTAATAAAATCAGGCTCAAGCAGGTTCACATCCGCATCAGACTCGTAAGTGACCATCCATATCTCTGGATCAAGGGACTCCAGGTAGGCTTGCATGCGAGCCTTCCAATACCCGTAGTCCTCCCAATCAAAAATGAGGACACTCCCAACCTATCCCGGCATCCTTACTCAAGGCGGTGAAGCCTCAAAGATGAGCACTTGGCTCGGATACCACTTGTAAGGACCGAAGGCGTACCAAGGGGGGGTGAATTAGTAAGCTGCTCATGAATCCAAATACTTCAATTTACACTACTAGAGCCTAGCAATCGTTGCAACCTAAGCAATTCTAGTAGGCCAAAACCCTACACATGCTAGTGTTCATGATGATAGCAAGCACGAAAGCCAAACACACTAGCCTATGCAAGCCACAGTTCAACCTAGTTACTAGAGCACACAATTGCGAAATAGTAAAGAGAGGGTCAAGGAATGCTCATGATTTTTTTTTTCGAGGTCTCGGAAGGATGGCGCCTTTCCCTACTCCTCGTTGGACCACTCTGGTCGGAGTCCTGGTCCTTCCCGCCACCAATGTGGAGTTCTCGCCCACGAGCCTGCAATCACTCCCGGAGTGAAGACACGGTGCGCGTCACCGCTGCCACCAAGGCTAAACTCCGGTGACCTCGGTCACCAAGACGCGCGGATATCCGCCGTCAGATCTAACCTAACGGGAGGGTCAAGAAGACGACGTCGCGACCGGATCTACCCTAACCCTAGCGGTGAAGGAGACCGAATCAATCATAGAAAGATCAAAGAAAAACAAAACTCGAAGGCTCAGATCCATCCCGTGACAGCTCCGATCTGGGCCCTGTCAGCCCAAATCCGGCATCACCGGACCCTGTACCGGCCTCCATCCATCACAGAAAGTTGAAAAAAAGAAGAAGAAGAAGAAAAACAAGGAAGGGCAACCGGATCAGGCGACATCCGGCCCTCGCCGTCGAGACCCGAAGATGCGGCACCGATAGCAGCCTCGCAGCTGCTTGGCCGCGCTGGCCCCGCTGAGCCTGGCCCGCGCGCGCTTGAAGCAGCGCGCCCGCCGCCACCACCTGGGCCCGCACATGCTGCCGCTGCGCCCGAGGTCCGCCTGGGCCCCGCCCAGCCGCTCGGCCTCGGAGGCCACGACTCCCCCGCGCGCGCACTCGAAACACTGCCGCTTGTCCCGCTCCGCCCCGACCTGGGCCCCAAGGGCTTGTAGCACCGCCGTCTGGGCCCGTAGAATCAGGCTCATGCGCGCCAGGCCACGCTTCTGCCACCTGGGCTGGACCAGCGCCAGGACACCACACAAGGCCTCGCGCGTGCTCGGGCCTCCCCGCCATCCACGCCAGGAGCAGCGAGACCTGCCCAGCCCCACGCACGCAGTGCGCATGCAGCGCCTGGGACCCACCGCCGCCTGGCTTGGATCTCGCCGGGTCCCGTGTGAAGCGCAACAGCCCTACGCACTCGACGGCCCGCGTGCAGGGGCAAAGAAAGAAGAAAGAGAAGGGAGAAGGAAGAGAGCAGCGGCCGGTGGAGGAAGAAAGAAAGAGAGTGTGAGGAAGTGAAGGGATTTAGGGTTTCACTCTTTTTATACCTCTCCAAGCACTATGGGCTATATGGGCCGGGTTTTGGCCCACTACCGAAAATATCTGGACATTTTTGCAAAGAAGTCCTAAAAATTATGGGTTTTTCTGTTTCTTGTAGAAATAGACCCAATTTTTGCAGCAAGGCCCCTGGAAATTGTGAAAATTACCAGAATGAATAGAAATTTCATGGGAGTGCGTTATTTTCCATATAACACTCTGAATTTTTCTAGATTTATACCAAGATGGACTTTAGTCCTTATATTATTCCATTTTCACGGTTTATTGGTTATTTTTATATAGAAATACCAATAAAAATAACTTAAACATGCAGTTTTTGTTATACCACTTTACTTATGCCCCCTAATTATTTGCATATACATGAAGTAATTTTTGCACTATGATATCATGCAGATGTCTGACCTTGTGAAGAGAGAATTCGATGTGCTTACCCCCCCCCCCCCCCATGGAAGTAACTACTTGTCCTGGGCTCTTGATGCTGAAATCCTACTTAGTGGCAAAAATCTCTTGAAGACAATTTTGCCCAAAAATAGGGAACCTGCTGCAACAGCAGTGGAGCAAGCTC
The DNA here is from genome assembly GCA_030378355.1 of Eleusine indica. NCBI lineage: Eukaryota > Viridiplantae > Streptophyta > Magnoliopsida > Poales > Poaceae > Eleusine > Eleusine indica. The sequence goes on from CM059494.1 coordinate 59,378,341, forward strand.
AGTCCCTGCATTTCCTAAGGCATCATTTATATACTACATTGAACAATGAGTATATGACCGAAAGGAATCCGACGGTCTTGTGGGACTCACTGCGTAATCGCTTTGAGCAAATTGAAGCAGTCTTACTTCCTTAAATGGAGAGTGAATGGCAAAATCTACGCTTCCAAGACTACAAGACTGTTGAGGAATATAATACCAAGCTTTATGGTATTGTGTCACGCATGAAGCTATATGGCAAAGATCTTAAAGATCCCGACCTCATCCACAAGACTCTCTCCACCTTTCACCCTAAGCTCACCCATGTGAGCCGCCAATACAAGAAGGACAAATATGACTCTTATGTCGCCCTAAGCAATGCATTGCAGCAAGATCAGGGGGAGGACGAATTGATCAAGCAGAATCATTTGTCTCGTCCAACTGGCTCCTTGGCACCGCAAGAAGCAAATGCCATGTCATTCAAGAAGAATAACAACAAGGGTAAAGGAGCTCCAAAGGCGCCACAGAAGGCACCATCGAAGGCGCAAAACAACCCTAACAAGTTCAAGAAGAACTATAAAGGGAAGTCAAAGAAGACGCCTTCAGGTGGAGAATGTGGGAAACAAGACCAGAAATGTTACAGATGTGGCATGAATGGACATTGGTCCAAAATTTGTCGCACGCCTAAGCACGTTGTCGACATGTACCAAGAACTTAGGAATAAACTTGCGGAGCATAAAGCCAACTATGTTGAAGCTCCACAAGCCAAAGAAGACACCACGAAGATGAATTCTGGTACACTAGACAAGGCTCATGGAGAACCAAGCAAGGCCTCTGATATTAAATTTAATGAAGACCTCATGACAGAGGATGAGGAGGACCTGCATGGAGATTTCCACTTAGAATCAAAAGATCTCCATTATAATTAAGCATTAGTAATAGGGGTGCATTAACTTTTTTGTGGTGGTTTATTTATGTAATCTCATGAAGAGAAGACATTTTCTCATTAATATATCATATTGGTGTGGAAATTGTTTGCATTATTATTTATATTGATTACACATTATTGTATTAATTACAGAATCATGGAGAACATGGCTATTCAAGAGGAGCTTTGTCTCGTAGACAGTGGCACTACCGCTACCGTTCTAAGGAACACTAGTTTTTTCCAAACACTTTAAAAGTATGATGGAGATATAACTACTGTCATTGGCAATGACAGTAGGATTTTTGGCACAGGCAGGGCCACAATCGTCCTACCCAATGGTACGCGACTAGTAATCCATGAAGCATTACTTTATCCTGAGTCTACTCGAACATTGTTAAGCTTCAAGGACATCCGTGTAAATGGATTTCACGTAGAAACCAATGATGATAAAGGCGAAGAATGTCTCATTATGACCAAGAAGGATGGAGATCACAAGACTATCATCAAAAGTTTTTTAACCATTAAAGAAAGCATGTACTACACTTATGTTAAACCACACAAAGAGTTTGCTGCGTTTAAGACCGTATTTAGCAACCAAGAAGCCTATCGAATATGGCACGATAGACTTGGTCATCCAGGCCTCAACATGATGCAAAGAATCACGAAGAATTCAAATGGTCACCACTTGAAGACAAGAGATTTCCCAAATCAAGAAGATTTTTTGTGCGTTGCATGTGCAAAAGGGAAGCTCATCACTCGATCCTCAAAGCTTAAGATTCAAGCAGAATCGATGGAATTCCTTGAACGAAGTCAAGGAGACATATGTGGACCAATTAACCCCATGTCAGGACCTTTTTGGTACTTCATGATATTGATTGATGCTTCCTCGAAGTGGAGTCATGTATGTTTATTGTCTACTAAAACCATATGTTTGCACGATGGACAACTTAGATCATAGAATTGAAAACCAATTTTTTGGATCACAGAATTCAATTCATCAGGATGGATAATGCCGGAGAATTCACCTCGAAGGTGTTTAATGACAATTATACGAGTCTGGGTATTAAAGTAGAACACTCTGTACCACACGTGCATACACAAAATAGCCTTGCAGAATCATTAATTAAGAGGATCAAGTTGATAGCACGACCATTATTACAGAATTGGTTATTGCCTACCTCTTGGGCGCATGCAGTGTTGCACACAGCAGCATTAATTCAATTGAGGTCATCTGCTATACATGAAGAATCACCATTAGCAATGGTGCGTGGTATAATACCAAATGTTTCTCACTTATGGAGATTTGGATGTGTTGTGTATGTCCCTATCCCTCCGCCTCAGCGAACTGTAATGGGTGCACAACGGAAACTCGGAGTTTACGTTGGATATGAAAGTGCATCCATAATCAAGTATTTAGAGTCATCCACTAAAAATCTACACACAGCTCGCTTTGCTGATTGTATTTTTAATGAAGATCATTTCCCGGCATTAGGGGGAGGAAAGTACCTCTCTCGAGACGAATGTCGTGAAATAGAATGGGAAACTAAAGGAATTCAAGGAATGGATCCTCGCACTACAGAAACTGAGCTCGAAGTTCAGAATATCCTTCATCTACAAAGGGTTGCTAATGAACTGTCAGAAGCTTTCACCAATACAAGAGACATTGTAAAGTCTCATATACCAGCTGCAAATGCACCTGAAAGAATAGACATCCCATTTGAAGAGGATGACTATATGGAATTCCAACCTCCTTTCTCAAAAGCAACGAATGCTAGGAAGAGGGGGAGTGATCCGGTTACACGGGCACCAAAGAAGCCTAGAGTATAAGCTCAAGCTAAAGCTCCTAGGAGACGTCCTGCAGAGAAGAAGCCTAAGCAAACTACTCAAAAGAAGAATATAGAAGGTGAAAGCAAACCACATGAAGTGGTGAGCCTTGAAGAAGAAATCCCAAGTAAGAATGTGCGCACACTTAAAACTCCCGACGGGTTACCGGAATTTCCTGATCTAAACACACCTCTGAGTGATGTAGATCAAGAAAATGAAATAATAGAAGAAGTTTCAATGAATTATATTGAGACGGGAGTAGTATACAATAAAAAGATAATGAAAGTCGATTCATATTTTGCTGACACAATTGCAACACAGATTGACTTAGAATCTAAATCAAAGTCAATGAAAGAATGCAAGAAGCGTCCTGACTGGCCAAACTGGAAAGAAGCAATCTGTGCAAAGTTGAACTCGCTAAAGAAAAGAGAAGTGTTCGGCAATGTAAGCCTTACACCAAAAGGTATCGTCTCAGTGGGTCACAAATGGGTGTTTCTCAAAAAGAGAAATGCTTAAAATGAAGTGACTAGATACAAGACGAGACTCGTAGCTTAAGTTTTCACGCAGAGACCAGGAATTGACTACAAAGAAACCTACTCTCCCTTAATGGATGAAATTACTTTCCGGTATTTGATATCATTGGCAGTAAAATTGAATTTGCAAATGCGACTTATGGATGTCGTCACTGCATATTTGTATGGAACATTAGATACAGAAATCTATATGAAAGTTCCAGAAGGAATCAAAGTACCGGATGAAGAAGAACGCAAATTGTATAGTGTCAAAATTCAGAAGTCACTATATGGTTTAAAGCAATCTGGAAGAATGTGGTATAACAAACTCAGTAACTTTTTACTGGAGAAAGGATTCTTGAAGAATGATGATTGTCCTTATGTATTCATTAAGAAATCGGAGAAAGGTTATTGCATAATCTCTGTTTATGTTGATGATTTGAATATCATTGACACTATACAGGACGTCGAAGATGCATGTTCTTACTTAAAGTCTGAATTTGAAATGAAGAATTTAGGTAAGATTGCATATTGTTTAGGCTTACAGCTTGAGTATACCCACGAAGGGATATTATTGCATCAATCAAACTATACCAAGAAGGTATTAGAGAGATTTAATATGAAAGATGCATACTCACTCAGATCCCCTATGGTTGTGAGATCACTCAATGCCGAGAAAGACCCATTTAGACCAAGGGAGAAACATGAGTAATTATTGGGACCTCAATATCCCTATCTCAGTGCTATTGAAGCATTGATGTACCTTGCAAATGGTACGAGGCCTGATATAGCTTTTGTTGTTAATCTACTTGTTAGATACAGCTCGGCACCAACTATGCGACATTGGAAAGGTAGTAAACAAGTACTAAGATATCTGAGAGGAACTGAAGATTTCGGATTATTTTTTAAGAAAAATGCAGAAGTAACCTTGGTTGGGTATGCTGATGCTGGCTACTTATCCGATCCATACAAGTCAATCTCGCAGACTGGATATATGTTCTTATTTGGTGGAACGGCAATTTCATGGAAGTCAACGAAGCAGACGATTGTTGCTATATCAACAAATTACTCAGAGATCATCGCATTATTTGAAGCCACCAAAGAATGCACTTGACTCAGAAGGAAGTCAAAACATATAATGGATAGTTGTGGAGTATCGTATACTCCATCCTCTATAGTTATCTATGAAGATAATAATGCTTGTATTGCACAAATACAATTGGAATACATAAAGTCGAACAGGACAAATCATATGTTATCCGAATTCTTCCATGCGCATGAATTGCAAGAGAAGGAAGAGATTTTGGTAACTCATGTCTGATCTTCTGATAATCTTGTAGATATGTTCATAAATACACTACTAGCTTGCACTCTTAAAAAGTGTCGGCATGGTATTGATATGAGAAGACTTAGAGAAGTGCTTGGAACAAGGAGAGAACTTCCCTAAGTATATCACATTCCCGAATTAAAGAATTATCTTGAAGATAATTCATGCCATTCATTAAGATCGATAAACATTAATCATGAAGATTAAAGCATTGTACTCTTTTTCTCTTATGAGTTTTTCGTATGAAGTTTTCTCATTAAGGTTTTTGATGAGACAATGCGTACAATACAAGTGACGGTAATTTGTAATCTTTTCTCCATTTTTTTCACTGAGTTTTTAAAGAGTTTTTATGAGGTATGTTTATCGTGATAAAGAGCCCAAAGGGGAGTGTTGTAAAACGCTTATGGGCCAGGCCCACCTTTTAGAAGAAGGACTCCTGGCCCATGTGGGCTCCTTATCTAATCCTGACCCAACACGAAGTAGGGTTTCCCCCTTATAAATAGTTGAGGAAACACTCCTTGTAATTTTACCAGAATTATTCAATAAAGGATTTTGTCTCCTCTATTCTTGTTATTTTTATTCTTATTTTCTACTTCGATCTACGTGTCTGCGATCGTGAATAACTCAACAACCATAATCTTTTTCCTTCGGTTCGTCGCCTCCAAAAGTAGGTTTAATCCTGTGCCGACTGATGTGTCCGTGCATCTCCCTGTTGTCAGCTTTAGTACAGCTGCACCTACAGCATCTTCCAAAGAACTACAGCTCATGGGCGACCCACACCCACACACAAGCCACCTCGTTGCAGCGCCTGCATCCTACCACCCATTCTGCCGAAATTCCTCGGCAAGTCTATCACGGTTCCAACAAGGCATGAACTCACCCCAGGAATTGATCAAAGCGACAACACGTCTCTTTCGAGGATTACGTTAATTCATCACTGTGTGGTCAGATGCACCTTCCTCAGATCGTACCATTTTGTTCATGGACACTAGCGACGAAATGAAAGATCCTCGCGGAAGATAAAAAATACTGTAAGAAGCAGAGAGTCACCCTATGAAACTATCTCTTCATTCAGCATGTTCGATCGCTTCTCTTTTTTCCGATGTGAGGGTAACAAGGCGGAGAGAGGCAGGTCGCAGCAGAGGCGCGAGAGAAAGCGCCGTCTGTGCGGACTGCGGTACACATATATACTGCAGTACTGCTTGACCGGTGCTGAAACAGACTTGCGATTTGGAGAGTAGCGTTCGCCGTGCACGATGGTACCATTAGGTACAGCCGGCATCTGGGATGATTAAATCTTGGGTTGGTGTACAGTTCGTGTCAATCAAAAGAATGTTGCTATGACCTAATGTCGTACAACTGTTCTAAATAAGAACTTGATTTGTCCTCTAAACATTTTTTGGATTTATACAAAAAAGAAACTCTTATCTTCTCTACTTCTTAATAAAACAGGTATGGTCTTTCACTTTCGTTGGTGTCCATCTCCCTATATTCGGTGGTTTCCGTAAAACAGTCCCCCCCCCCTATCGATACTCCAAATCGAAAGTGTCACCTCGGGCCCCAATGCTCTGGTGCTCCTCCCCCAACCCTGGAGAGGTCCTCGCAACTCCAATGCAGCACAGGGCGCCCTCGTAGTCATTGGCTTTGAAATGCTCGATGGCGAGGAAGCGAAGGCATTGATTCCTGAGCCCATGGAGATTCGGCGTTGTTGGAGTTGATCCGAGCCAGGGTCGTCAAGATGGCACAGCAAGACGAGGCTGCCGCTTTCTCGTAGAGATCAAGCACTTGGGTTAGGAGGCTGGACGCATCAAGGGCGGAATCCGCAGGTTTGATATCGAGCGCAGCCTTGCCGATGACGAACTACAAGTACTCCTCGACGAGAGCTTTGACCCCCTCTGGGGATGCCGCCGCGAGGGGCTTTGGACCAGCTCAGCAGCGTGATGGCGAGAGCGTAGTCTCGCCCGCACCGCACGCCGCACGCGCGAGGTTGAGCTGTAGCAGGACGGCCTGATCCTCTTTCATGTTGGCGGCGGAGACCAGCGGTGTGCCCTTCTCAAAGCAGGTGGAGGCGACGTCGGCGTGCCCTTCTCGAAGCAGGCGGAGTCGATCCCTACCGTCTGGCACCTCCGTTCATCGGTCAAGCTTCTGTTTGCGTCGGGACGCAAGTAGGTCTGATCGAACGCGGAAAGGCAACTAACGCAGTGGTGGCGGCATCATCCTTGTCCTACAGACCATCGTCTATGTCAGGTCTGTCAGGACCCCGTCCGTGCACCTAGGATGATATCTCTCTCACGCATGTCCGTCCCTTGCGTCTTGGATATATGTAACTGTTTACGGTTCAGTGTTTTGGAGCCGTCAAACAAGAATAGTAGCCACTTTCTGTTTGTGAAACTATGAGATAAAACAGGACATATGGTAATTCGTATGGTTGACCATTAGTACACGTCATGATTCACCTCTAAATTTCTATATGTCTGTAGCAGATGAATGAAACAATGTAAAAAAGGTAGGCTTTTCATCTGCCATATCTGGTCCAATGTTGCTGGCGCCTGGCGATGATGACAAGGTGGAGACAGAGGATGATCAGCTAGACAAAGTTGCGGCAGTAGGGAGCGACGGAGTTGCAGCAGAAGATTTGAGGGTGTTCCGGTATCGACGGCACTTCTGAATGTGAGTATGTGCATGTCTGAGATGGCGTTCTTGCTTTCTTGAAGCCCGATTTTTATAAATTCATCTTCTTTTTAGTCTCTGTGCTTAGGATAATTATGATCAAAGCCATGTAAAAAACTTAACATGTAATCTGAACCATTGTAATCTTAATTAGGTGACATATGGTGATTGTTAGCAATTTTCTCATTCAGAATGACATGCACAAAGGTTTATGTAGTGCCGTTGTTGTTCAGTAAGTTATTATTCAAGAAGAAGCCTAAAATTGAGAAGAAAAATTCAGGGCATATTTTTCTTTCAGACAACTGAAAGTTTGGAATCAGTTTCATAGCATGACAAAAATAGGTGGAAGCCTAAAATTGTGGCTAAAGAACCTTGAAGAATCAGTAAGTGTACTTGGGAAGAAGATGAACACAAAGCTCTGTCATTAATTGGTTATGTTGCCTAAATATCTGGTTTTTTATGCCTGCTTCTTGTTACAATACTAGCTCTTTTTCGGTTAGAACATTCTGAATCCTAATGTTTCTCTTTTCTTTCATGAAATATTGGATTCTGTCATTCCCTTTGTTGATGGTTTGAAGATTCTCTGGTGGATGCCTCAGTCTCATGGAAAAGGAATTGGTTAGACAGATAACTAATTTAGCAACAACTCATGACATGTATGTGAGCATAGCTGATTGGGTGGAGCACTTTTTACGTCCAACACCTCCGTTTTTGAAGCAATATGTAGAGGTATGAAGATGGCTTGGTGCTCCTTTGTGCATAATCATGTCTGAAAACATGTAATGCATGATCTATTGTATTTTTTTTTACGAATGCAAGGTATTACAGTTTTACACCGTTGAGTTGAATGCTGAGATTGTGAGTGATTGATGCACATGTTTCACAATATTTAATTGATAATAATAAGTTAGAAAGAACATGAAATTTGTTTGGTACGGTACTTTTCTAAATCAAATCCAACACTGTATCAACTTAGTTGCACCTAATACTTTTGTTTTTCTAATTTTGTAGTCTTCTCATGTTTCTCCTTGATACTTCTCTTTGTTAAAAAATATAGATTGTCTTTTGCTATATAGTCTATCATAATATTATTTTATATATATTTTTTGAAAACCCCGTAGCAACGCACGGGCACTTTGCTAGTACATAATATAAGAATGTTGACATATAAGGGAATTCTAGCCTGGATCTATACCATTGTGATGCAAAAAGCTGGTTCCTAAATGTTCAGGGAATAATTTGAAATCCTAATATTCAAGTGATAACAAGCTTTACACGAGTGTTTATCTGAAACAATGGCATCGCCTATTACTTAATATCCATTCGGGTGTGGGCAGTTTTCCACGGAACCTCAAACGTTTATCTAACTGACTCAATCCTAGTGACATGATCCATGGGTTTCTCCGTTGGTTCGCCATGTTGCTGCAACATCGTAAAGCTTAGCCAGAAGATTGTCTTAAAAACCACAAGTAGTATGTTTTGGCTATATATGTTTCGACAGAGCCAAAAAGACTACGATTTACCAATTATAATTTCGGTCATCTATACCTTAGCTCACATGCAGTGCTATCTCCATTCATCACCTTGGAAGGGGCAAGACTGTAAACTCCGTTGTACATGTAGTGAGCTCTGTTGTGGTCGTGGAATCGAGTGATTTCATTTTCCTGGGAATCTTAGAAATTTTTTATGAGTTTTTTTCTTTCGAGATCCCTGCATTTTAATGAAGCTTTTTGAGCGAGTTGAGTACAATTCATCCTTCAACATCAAGATTCAACCCAGATCTGTTCCAGAACTGTTGCATGACTAATGAAGAATTTGAGCAGCCGAGAACTCCAAAGCAGCTGGACGTGCCCAGTTTTCGGTGAGACAAACCTCGATCAGGCGCCGTCCACGCAGGAAGCCAGGAAACAGGCAAGGTCACCTCCGTCGCCGTCGTGGAGAGGATGGGCCGTCCACGGGCATGCAGGATTCGCTGCAACACACAGGCTGAGGCCGCGGACAGACCAGCGACAATTAATATAAGATAACGCGCAGCCTCAGGAACTCGATCGGCGACGTCCTCACGAGATCGACGCCGAGCCTGCCTCATCAAATTAAAATAACGAGAGCACGCAGGACAGGACCGCGGCAAGGGCACGTCGAGAGGACGCGAGACCGCTCACGTCCCTCCAGGGTGCACAGGACCAGCGCCAACACGCAGCGGAGGCGTAGGACGGTTCTTGCGTCGCGGCACTGTGTTGTTGTTGCATTTGATCTGACCTCCCGAAGTCGGTTGCCACGGAATGGAATGGAAACGGAAAAACAGAGGAGCGCCTGGGCCAGAAATGGGGGAAAAGGCCGAACCGCTGCTGGGCCTTGTGGTCGAGTAAACTCCATAAACCATGGGACTCATCATCATCCTCCTATAGCGAGAACATAGTTCGTTTCTTTTCATTGACTGTACTTTATTTTTAATAACACTTGGCTGAGTCACTGAGTATGTCTTAATACTTAAACCATCGACGATGTAGGATGATCAAAAGCGTAGAGCCTACCTTTTTCAGGAGCGATAGATTTGAATTGACTGAAATTTTACAAATGGATAACGTGTGGGCCAATTGCATATTGACCACAGTTTTGAAATCTAATGATCATATAGATCCAGATTTTCAATTTTTGTATTTTTATCATAATATTTTGAATCCGAACCTACAACTTACCATGAGTCCATAAAATATTTAAAACGGTGTTAACTTTGTTGTAAAAGGATGAACTTGTTCTTTGTGATTTTACCACAGTTTTAGTTTTATCACGAGTCCGTCTAATTGCCCAATTTTGAAATATATATTTATAACAGAATTTGAACTAATTGAAAAAGAATAATTTAAACTGAATAATATTTGATAAATAAATTTGAATTTTCGTCAAATTTCATATCCGGCTTGGTACAGAAGGAGGTAGATGGAGAGGGAGATGATGGTGGCCTTCTGGACGGGCTGGGAATGGTAGCAGGCCGGAACGCCGCCTCGGCTCCTCCTTGAGGACTCCAGGCCAGAACTTGCTTCCACTCGAGCTCGCCCGCTCCGATGGCAGCAGCGATGGCGGATAGGGTCCACTGGCAACAATGCTCTAGCAACATTGGCAGTTCATCAAGCAGCGGTAGCTCGAGTAGGCTCCAATTGTGGTGGCTCAAGCTCCAGCAATGGCTCGTCGACTCCACTGGCGACAGTTTGGACAAGTTCTAGCAACAGTGCAGGCTTCGGCTCGTGGGACGGCAGCGCTGGTCGGGTCGGAACGAAGCTCCGGCACCACAGCTCCGTCCTTCAAGCTTGCCTCCTTCCATCGGTGTCGCTAATCCACCCGTCCCCGCCGCGCCAAGTCTTAGGGTTAGGGATAGAACAAGAGCCGAGGGAGGAGGAGAGACACCTTAAGGGTACTTTGGTCACGTTCCTCTTGGAAACGTTTCTTTCTTTTTTTTCCTTTCCTCTTTTGCGCTCATAACCGATGTCGGGTGAACACCATGGTAAACCCCAGGTTCCTCTTGAAACTCATGGTAAACACCAGGTTCATTTTAACAGAGTCATGGTAAAATTGCAAAATTTCAAAATCTAGGAAACCTTAAGAATTGTGGTCAAAACGCAATTGTCCCATAACATTCAGTCATCTTATTTTTTTTAGTAAAATATATTGTTGGTCGTTAAACTTGTTCTGTCATATCATATCTGTCTATAAACTTGCAAAACATCCGAACCTCTCTTAACTTGTTTCGTGGTGTCAGTAATAAACATGTAAATTATAGAAAGACATCCTTAAACTAGTCCTATGGTATCATTTAGGTCCAATTTTTTTTATTTGAACATATAAAGTAAGATATTCCAGATATGATTGTGACCACTTGTAGCAGATTTGAGAGCTCTTCGGATACATAATACTTGAAAAAGAGGCTTTGATATAAGGCTACAAGGTTGATGAAAAGTGGTCGGAATAAAGATGTTACCGAGTGTTGTTGTTAGTGGAACCATGACCATAACAGCTGATAACAACAAAGAACGGTTGGTGGAAGCTCGATATGAAAAAGGAGGAGGCGAAGGGCGGGAGGGAATAGGTCATCGTAGATGGAAGATGATAGCAATGCCACAACGGTTGGTTTATGCATCATAATGGAGATTTGGACCAACATACTACAATAGGACATGTTCAAGGACATATATATATACAATTTGCAAGTTCATAGGCCTACATGTTACAACGAGACAAGTTCAGAGTGTACTTTTGTAAATTATTAGTTTATAAATCTAAACAAAATCATAGAACAAGTTTAAGTATCAAATTCTTGGTTTCTTAGAATTGAAAATTTGATTTTTAAAAACTGGACAAAAACCTAACCCATTTGAAGCTCTCAAGTTTTTAAAAATAAACTTTAAAAAACTAAAGGGATTGAAATAGGGATCTTAATATTCCTTGCTTTTCAAATATTCTATAGTATTGTAGTCCCAATGGTGGATTATTCATCATCCGTCAATAGAATGGCATGTAGCAGACTCGAGAGGCTGGGAAGAATTAGAGATCTCAACAGGAGTCCATATATGCATTGCTTGAGAACATTCCAAAAAATGTGATCTTGATCTTCAACGGCCACACGACCCACAAGCAGAAAACAGGCGTCTATCCTTGTGCCCCTTCCCATCTCGTGTCCCAAATAAATTTCTAATACCATGAAGAACCTTGGGAATGGAATCTAAGCTGCCGAGAACTTCGCACATGTTCTAAGGTCTTCTTTGGAACAGAAGAATAATATAAATTTTTTGAAGGATTCAAATCGTGTAAAAAATTTTCTAATGGCGTGAGTTCTTTGATATTTCTATGAAATGGATTCTTCTATTGAAGTTTTGGAGGGGAAAAAAACATGAGCTCGAACCTCTTAAAAAAAAATTTACGGGTCTTTCCCTCTGTTCAAATTCTTATATTCTCATGTGTTGTATCAAACGTTTAATTTAAAAGTTTTCTACATTTTGAATTCTTATAGGATTGTAAGTGACATATAACTTTATTAATTCTTTGTTTATATTCCTATATTTTATAGATCCTACATTGCAAAGAGGGCTGAAATATGGATAACCGTTTCCGCGGCTTGCGATTTCCAATGGGTCTTGGAGGTTCACTCATTATTCTGCTACTCTCTCTCTCGGGCGAAAATGCATGGGCCGGGAAAGCAGTCTCGTTGTGCGCGTCTTTTCCAGAGCAGCATAAGAGCAGGGTTAATGGGAGCGCTGGCTGGCGGCGAAATCACGTTGCCATGTCACTTTTAGCTAGCAGTAAAAAACACTGGTATAATGGGTGGACTGTTGAGCGAGCTTTTGATTTCTCTCAATAAAATATTTAAATGCAGTGCTTGCATGGCCATTGGTTGGACGAGAGCGTTTTTCTTGGGCCAGCTGCATCAGCTAACGACTCATCAATCGCCAGCAAATTTCTCTTTCCTCTCTTCTCACTCATCCACCTAGGATTTTGGTGACATGGCAAGCTATTTAGCCTGCTGACTGTGTCCCATAATACTTGCTCTAAGGACAACTCCAACGCTACAGACGGCATCTATCCGTAACTGTCTTGATTAGCGCACCCAGACAACTTACAGACAATGAAACAGACAATTTGTACGGTGGGTTGTCTGTGTAGATGTCTGTATATAATTTAATTCATATATGAGTTAACAAAACAAGAGGATCAAGTGTGGATTTAACTTTGTACACTATATTGTTGCTGGTATAAGATAACATATTGTAAATTTAAATAAGTAATAACATAATATATATAATTAATATATATTAATAGATAGTCATATTACATAGTTATAATAAACGCATAATATTGACCCATGTAGACAATAGTTCTATTTTCCATTGTCTTTAAATCGCTGACCAAAATGATCCCATATATGCTCAAATAAATCCTTCTTGAGTTGAGTATGTGTTGAGCGACAACGGATTGCAGAGTTTCTTTGTAAAACTTGCATGAAGCATGAATTTGGGTTACTAGTAGTTTGCACCTCGGGTGGTAGTACGATAAATCCACTTGGATTCTCGTTCAAATCCAAATGAATTTTAACCAATTCCTTCTCATCTTCCACTATCATGTTGTGAAGGATAACACAAGCTTGCATTATGTTAACAACATCTTCTCTCCTCCAACAACGTGCTGGACGATGAACAATGTTGAAACGAGATTGCAATACACCGAATGCACGTCCTTCCTTGCCCCTTCTTGATGTTTAGCAAAACATTTGTCTTTCAAAGTTTGAGGCATCGATATTGTCCTCATCAAAGCTGCCCCCTCTGGATAGATTTTATCGGCGAGATAGTATGTTGTGTCATACTGTGTCCCATTTACAGTGAATTATACCCGAGGTGATTCTCCTTTTATAGCTTGAATAAATAATGGAGACTTATTGAGCACGTTGATGTCGTTTTGTGATCTTGCAGTACCAAAAAAAATGCATGCCAAATACAAAGATCTCGCGATGCGACAGCCTCGAGGATCATAGTTGGGGTTCCTTTGTGACCATTTGTGAACATACCACTCCAAGCTTTAGGACAATTTTTCCAAGCCTAATGCATGCAGTCAATGCTTCCTATCATGCCAGAAAACCCACGAGTTTCGTTCTCTTCAAGAATTTTTTCTAGCTCATCACTCGTAGGCGGACGCAAATACTCTGGACCAAAACATTCGATTACCCCTTGAGCAAATTTTCCCAAACACTCCAAACAAGTACTTTCGGCGATCTTCAACACCTCGTCAAGTTGATCAGCTAGGGTCCCATATCCGAGCATCCTAATGGCCGCAGTACATTTTTGAAGAGGTGAGTGACCATCTAGACCGATGGCATCCACTTTGTGGGTGAAATAAGTAGACCAGTCAGAGAGCGTAGCAACAATTTGAAGGAAGAGCGGCCTTCTCATTCGGAATCTTCGACGAAACATCTCATCGGTGTAGATGGGATTTGCAGAAAAGTAATTTGCAACAAGATCATCGTGACTAGCTTCTCGGTTCCTTGGCACGTACCTTCTTGGTCCACTTTGACGAGGGCGACGTGTAGAAGATGCTTCTCCAGCAATCTTGGCCTTCAACTTGTCACTAATCTTAGTTCAGAATTTTTCTAAGACTTCATCTTCGGCGGCAAAATCTTCAAATGTGTAGACATCGGCAGGATCGAAGTCTTCTGCAGTCTCAACATCATCGTCTTCTGAATGATGTGACATTTGGTATGGAGGTGATGTGTGTACCAGTACCTTGATGCAAATAAAACCGGAGCCTCCATATATATACATGTCAGGCATCCGTTTCACACATAGTTCCATTCAGCGGAGCACATTCACACTGAACCTTAGATCACTATCCATCCACATTCTCGCACAACTGTGTTCACATGATGAGCACCAATTCACATAGATAAAAAACAAAGCCAGTGCACGTTCAAACATAAAAATAAAACAGTCATTGACATTGACACACGAACAGCTCCACGTTCACACACATAAAAAAACTAGAGTCATGCAGGAAACAATTTATTTTTCAAATACTTCAGTGTACTAACATGGTCAGCTTTTTCTTCAGGTGACATCATTGCCTGGTCTTGTTTCAACATGAGGTTGAAAGTCTCCATCATCTTCGTTTGAAGCTCAAGTTGCCACGCCTCTTTTTGCTCCTTTGCAGCAAGATGCGCAATCTTGGATGACTCCACATTCTCGGCTGATAACTTTTGCTGAATTTCTAACACCTTGAGGCGGTTGGCATGAGCATCTGATTGAATTTTGTCAAACTTGTTGAGCTCATCAACCTCTATTGCAGACTGGGTAGACTTGCTTTCATACAATAATTTTTTAGCTTTCTTTTGGCCTATTGGCCGTGGAACAGGTTTGTCACTGGCTTCTATGTTCTCACCTCGTTGTCTTCCTCTTTCCTTTTGCGTGATTGCTTCAGATCTTTGTTGTAAGATACCCACTTTGGCTCATTCCGGACAGAATACCATACATCCATTAACACAAATGATCCTAGGTTCAAATGCTTGTTGTATGCAACATAGAACTTTTGTGCCTTATCAATCCAGTCTTGCTCAGAATGACCACTGGAATATATCATTTGAGCCTTCAACCAAGCACTATGGAAAAGGTCTGTCCACTTATTAATTTTGTGCCACCGATCCTTTGCTTGCTTCAAATTCCTTTTCCTATGTGCAGGGGTACTCTGGTTGTATGTTCTGACAACATCAGCCCAATATTGTTCATTCCTCCTGTCCGCTCCAAGGATTGAGTTCGTACTATTGTTCAACCAAGCACTCATCTATAATTGCAAAGAAAAACACAACAATGATCAGGTACATACATTTTACTATTGCATATAGAGTTCAAAATAGATAGCAGTGAGTCTCACCAATCTCTCATCTTCATCTGGTGTCCAAAGGATTCGTTTCTCAGTCCTGCCAATTTCATCGCCACTGTCCACATTAACAGTTTGCTGATCCACTTGCTTCTATGTTGGCAGATTTGGAGTGGGTGTGGCAGGTGGTGAATCATCTACAACATGAACTTGCATTGGAGCTTTAAAAGGCACCTCATGAGAAGGTGCACCAACATGATGGAAATTTGGAGAGTGAGACTGTTCTGGGTGGTTATGGAAATAGCTCATGAAGCCACCAGGTGGACGTGGGTTTGTGTCCCTGGAAAAATAGCATAAATTTGGTGCCGATTATGTAAAGGGTCTGAACATGGATATACAATGATAATAGCAAAAAAAAAAAAAAGGGTGTGCACATGCTTTATCTTTGTCTAATTTCAGCCAAAAAACTAGCGTAAATTTGGTGCTCATTATGTAAAGGGTCCGAACATGGATATACAATGATAATAGCAAAAAAAAAGGGTGTGCACATGCTTTAGCTTTGTCTAATTTCAGCCAAAAAAAAATAGCATAAATTTGGTACTCATTACGTAAAGGGTCTGAACATGGATGTTGCCATAGTTGGATGCTGCAATCGAAATTCAGGATTGACAGACTTACCATGCTTGAGGTTGAGGACGCATGAACTCAGGAATAGGACCACCACCACTGGCACGCCACCAACCGGAGAAATCAAGTGGGAAGCTGCCGGAGTTGCCGATTGTTGACGGGTCGGTGCTGAAGTGGATGCCGTTCGTCGCCGTGCTGCTGCTTCCTCCCAGTGCGCCACCCCCACCGTCGGCAGGGCTGTGGCCATGTCCAGCCGCAAAGCCTGGCGTCATCGGTGTCGCCCCGCCGCCACCGAGAGCTCCGACACAGAGAGGAGCTCTGCCATAGCCCGTATCCCTGCTCTTGCGCTCCCTACCTCCCTTGCCATGCTGCTCCTTCCCGCCGGAGTCCGCCCCCTTCCTCATCTTGCTTCTGGCCGCGCGGGAGTAGAGTTGTGGGCAAGATCTCGATCTGGGGCTGGAGTACATAAATGGAGGATTTGTTGGCCGCGCGGGAAAATTGCCGCCATGGAGATTTTTCCCGCGAAATAGAAGCTGCGCGCTAGATCCCATGGATCGGTCCTCTCCCGGCGATGAGAGCTCCAACGCGATTCGGATCGGCGCTTCGCTCTCAGAGCGCGAGCTGAGGCCGTCGCCTCGCGACGCGACGGTGCCATTCTCTCTCTTCCATAAATCATGGCCACGTCAGATGTTTTTGCATACGTGGCATCACACAGACGGCATAATAAATGGCGTTGGAGGTGCCCTAATCCAGGCCATGATTGAAAGAGGGGGTTACCATAAACTGCCAGTACTGTCCCGCTAGTTACTTACCACAACGGGTAGAAAAACAAAAAACAGGATGTTGATTTGACATGACGATGCGTGCGTCAGAGGTCAAAATAAGGTGCTGTCTCTAGAGACGATTCAGCACAAAACCAGCGTCGTATCGTATTAATAAAAACCCGGACGAGCCGCCTTCGCAAAATTAAATAAAAACCCGGACGAGCCTGTCGGTCCAACTGATACGTGGCTTTGGATTAGGCCGGCGGTGGTCCAGCCCGCCAAATCACCCAAGGTAAGAGTATCTCTAGTGGAAATAGCTAAATTGAATTTCTAAAATCTAATTTATAAGTCTATTTGTAAAATTTGAAAGTTTAATTTTATTCCCAACTCTAGTGGAGATTGAAATGAGCTCCTATAATTTTGCGGGACGTAACTGGAAAAAAAATAAAAAAAAAGCTTTCTTCTCCACACGGACGCCCTCCCCTCCTCTGACCTTCCACCGCACTAGCCTCAGCTCCGGTTGCTGTCGCCGCCGTCGACCCCTCCGCGCCCAGCACCGGTGCCCTGCCCCGTCACGCTCGCTGCAGGCGCCGCCGTAGAGGGCCCCAGCGCCGCTCCTTCCCCTACCCCTCTCTTCTCGCGAACCCACCTCGAGGGCGCGTAGATGTAGCGCGAGCTCCTCTATGGCAGCAGCGGGGATGAGCAGTGGCGCTGCCGCCCGCATGCCAACCAGCCGGCCGCGCCCAACCTCCGCCCGCCGTAGGCGCCTCACGCGCCCGCGCGCCGTCGCCGCACCAGCAGGCGCTGCTACGGCCCAAGCTAGTCCATCTGTCGGCCCGCTTCTACTCCCGGTGTCGTGCCCGCCCCCGGAAACAGCAGGAGCGTTGAGGCCGGATGTCATCGCCTCGCCCACGCTCCCTCCCCGGCGTGTGCTCCATGCGCTGAGATCTGGCGCCGACGAGCTTCTCCGTGCGGTTGGCGGCAGGGACGAGGCTCCGGCGGCCGACGTGGCAGTGAAGGCAGAGAGGGACGCGGGGAGGAGAGAGAGAGAGCCAGAGAGGGATGCATGGAGGAGAGGAGGAAGAAATAAAAAAGAAAACGGAAAGCTGATGTTCAGTCGATTGAAAATGCCCCAAGCTTTCAGTCGAAGGCAGAACTTGTGCATGTATATTGTTCCTTTTTGTTATTATCTATTTGTAAGATTATTTGTATTAATTAATGTTATGTATAGACTATGGAAAAATTTTATCTTCTTGTATCCATTGAATCTAGATCAAAGGGCCAAAAGCGTTGATTAAAAGCAACCTCTATTTTTAATCGACTGAAAATTAGACGCTCCTAAAAGAAAAAGAAAAATGAGGAAAAAAAGGTGGGGCCCATGTTTAGGAGTGGGTAGAAGGGTTGCAAATTTGGCAGCCTGGAGAGGAGATTTGGGAGGGCATGTAAAATAAGAGGAAATTTAGCAGTCCCACTGGAGTTAATTTTTTGAGCTAGGCTCCTAAATTTTAAGATAGGAGACATTTAACAGCCCCCACTGGAGATGCTCTAAGTATATACAGTAATAAGAGCATCTCCAGCAGGTGCTTTAAAACATCCCTGTGCTTTAAAATCTCAGAATATATAACATGAGATTGTTCCAGCAGATACTGTAAATTAATGTGGTGCTGTAAAAAGTTTTATAGATCCTCTATTCCCCCCCCCCCCCCCCCCCCCCTCCTTCCTACTGTATATTTGCAGCACGAGAGCCCGTGCTCTTTCCTCTGCTTTATCCTGAAATCTCCTTGGCGGGATCGATGATTGCCTCCCACGCAATTGCCCTGCGCGCGAGCCCACGCCCGTTTTGCCATCGTCCCGCCGCTGGAAGTTGCCATCCCACGTCGGAGCTCGTCTGTCCAACGTCATGAGGCCCCCGCCAGACTTCCCTTCGCCTTTGTAGGACGCTGCCGCATGGACTATGCGCCATGACCACCGCCCCGTAATGCTGCTAGCCTTCTGCTCCACCACGTCGCCCCGCCCCCGCCATGGACGGCTCATCGACCCCTGGCAAGGGACCTCCACCACGCCGGACCGCCACAACCCAGGATGGCGCAACGACGAAAGATCCTGGCGCTGCTCGCCCGCCCGTACCCAACGCCGGACGTCCACCCCGAGCAGCTCCATCGAAGAAGAGGAAGAACGCACCCGCAACAACCTGGCAGTCCCCTGCTCCTGTGAGTAGCACGCCGGCGGCCCTCTTCGTCCTCGACATCATCGATTGCACGACCGTGAACAACGATCAGGAGGTGTTCGATGGAATGACTGAGAGGTAAATTATTATGTTTTCATCATCCTCAATGGTTGTTCAGCATCAATGATGAATGCCGATGATGAGTGACGATATTGTACACTTGTTGAAGTATCTATGCCCTAGATTAAGGGTTTTGGTAATTAATGATGGTCAATTCACAAATTTACATTTCAATGAAGATGAAGAAGGAGGTGGCACAAGGTAAAGGTATAACCATAGGTTTTCTATTTTTACCGGTCATAAGGAGATTAGAGCAGAAAATGACCGGATTGTTAGTATAGTTGTCACACTATTAAGAGGGGTCATTGTTCTAGTAACTTGATGAATTATTAGTTGCCACTTTGTGTAAAATCATTTTCTAATGTCATACACCTCCAAATATTCCTTGAAGAACCTATGCAAACCACTATAAAAATTCGTTGCAAATCATATTTGAATTCTATAAAAATTCCCTTGAATACTTTCGTTGAAAAAGATCCAACGTTCCTTGAAAATCTTTGTTGGAAAAACCCCACAAAAATTCTTCCATGAAAAATCCTGTCGTTTGTGGTGGCGGTCTGACCGAGGCCCAAATGCGGTCTGACCGCGAAGCTCTAGCGGTCTGATCGCACTTGTCCAGTACCATTTTCTCTATCTAGAGCTTGTGGCAGTCTGACCGCCAGGCTCTTGCAGTCTGACCGCCAGGACGGTCCGATCTGACCGCGGGCCTGTCAGAGGTTTGAATCCTTGGTCAACCTAGCAGTTGGACTGCTGGGCGGTCTGACCGCCAAGGAGCTGCGGTCTGACCGCCAGGTGCGCAAAAAGTTGTAACAACTAGTTTTTGATGCCTTGGCTATATATACCCACTCCTCTCGTGCTTTTTATCTCTCTTGACACCCTGAAGTAAATCATTGAGCTATTTGAGCCTACTCCACTCTCACACAAGCTTCCATTGATCCATTACAAGTGTGTGAGAATCTAGTGCTTATTATTGAGTGATTCAAGCATTATGGCACTAGGTATTCATCAAGCGAGCGACATCGGCTTGTTACTCTTGGAGGTTGCTACCTCCTAGTCGGCTTGGTGGCATGAAAACCGTGAGCCCTTCAAGAAGATTGTGAAGGGGGCCCAGTGTTCGTATAAGAGGTCTTGTACTCGCCTCGCCAGAGCGGCAAAGGGTAACTCTAGTGACACCGAGGTTTGGAGAGGGTCAAGGGATTGATTTTGGCTTAAGATCAAGTTGCTTTTGTGTGAGCCCTTCTCGATGGAGAAGTGTATACTTGATAGAGAAGTAAGTCAAAGGCTGGAATCCACCTCAGATTAAGAGTGATCGGCAAGTCACCGAGACCATGGGATATATTCGTGTCTCTCGCCCTTTTATTTATTCATTCTTTTCATTACTAGAGATTACAGTGTTGCTTATCACCTAGGATTGCAAAACCCCTCTCTCACAACATAGGTGTCGTTTTATTTCATGCGCATATTATTTTTGGATTATTTCCGCATTTATTTTTACAGGTCATAAATTATCAAAAACCGCCTATGCACCCCCCCTCCTCTAGTCGGTATCCTAGATCCTACACTTGCAGCAACCAATCTTTCATGGACTTGATGAATGGCGATGTCAGAATCGAGGACATCAACCTGACCAATGATGTTCCACTTGACGTCACTCCCCTTGCACCGAAGAAGAGATCAAGGACAGGCAACTACTCAACAGCTGAGGACGAAGCTTTGGTGTTGGCATGGGAGAATGTCAGTATTGATCCGATCATAGGGACCGATCAAGACCGAAGCACCTATTGGGATCGAATTGCAGAGCACTACAATCGCAATGTCAAGTCCACATCCAAGCACACAAAAAAATCGTTGCAACAACGTTGGTGTACAATTCAGGAGTCTTGCAATCGGTGGACTGGTTGCATAGAGTCAATTGAGGCCCATCAACCTAGTAGCACTATGATTCAAGATCAAGTGAGTTTTATTCATTGGTTTTCATTGCACGAAAAATGTAGCTTGTTTCATTTCTAATCTTGAAATGTGCCTTGTTTGGTAGATACCGATTGCACAAGAACTATACAAGCAGAAAGATAAAAAGAAAAATAGGCCATTTGTGATGCTTCATTGCTGGCAACTTCTAAAGGACAATGAAAAGTGGAAGGCACATCACAATGATGCTGCACCAAAGAAGCTGAAATCATGCCATTCATCAAGTCCAAACATAGAAGACAGAGACGAAGAAGAAGACTCAGATGAGGAGGAAGATAGAAGTCCAACTCCAAGTTCAAGGCCTCCAGGAAGAAAGCAAGAGAAGGAGAGGGTGAAGAAGCAAGTCCAAGGGAACATGTACAAGGAAGTCATAGGGCAGATGATGGAGACAAAAAAAGAAATGGAGGCGGAGAAGAAGAGAGACAAGGAAGAGAAGTGGAGTTGAAGGAAATTGAGGAGCGCAAGGTGGCCATCGAGGAGGAAAGATTGAAGATCAAGAAAGAGGCAGAAGAAAGGTTGCAAAGAGAGCAAGATCAAAAGATTATGTTCATGGACACAAGCAGCCTTGATCCACAACAACTAGCATATGTGCAAACACTTCGATCCCAAATTGTCTCATCTGCAATGAATTTTAGCCTCAACAATGCCTTGAACTTCGGAGGAGGAAGTAGTAGTAACATGTGATGTTCTATGTAATGAAAGTATGACAAGTTTGAACCTTTATTTAAACTTCTAAGAAAATTGTGTGAACTTGTGTCAAATTGTGAGAAAATTGTGTGAACCGAAGACAAGTTGTGTGACAAAATTGTGTTTCTGTGAACTTGTGTTTAGAAGTAACCAGTACATCTTGTGTTTCTCTGAACTTGTGTTTCTTTGAATAGACAAGTTCTCTCAACCTTTACCAGCACTCGGCACTTCCTCTGTTTCCCTGAACCTTCACCTGACGCCCTGCACTACTGAGCGCGCGCGCCCTGCCCCAGCAACGTCGCGCCACCGTCCGACCCGACCCACCCCGCCTGCGACCTGTGCACCACCTATGATGCCGCACCACTAGCTGCCCTGACCCGCCCCGTCTGCGACGTCACGCCACCGATGGCCCCGCCCTGCCTGCGACGTCGCGCCACCAGCCACCCCGCCCCTGCTGCGATATCACGCCACTGGTCGCCCCGCCCCGCCATTTGCGACAGGGCCACCGGCCGCCCTGCCCTGCCCCACCTGCAACCAGGCTGCCACATCTATGACGGTCACTCCACCGACGAGCCCGCCCCACCAACCTCAGTTTTGCATCCCGCTCAGAAGGTGTTCGTTGAATTGCCAGGAAGATGAGTTCATCACTGGCTCGCATGTTTTTTGATGATTCAAGCTCCGACAACGACTGCAAGGTGGCAGCGGTGGCTACCTTGGCTGACTTTGAGAGCAGCAACAAGCGTCAGAAGCATGGAGGCTCTGTGGAGGGTCGCCAAGTTGTGCGCAGGGACAAGATCGCAGGTGATGCAAAGTTGATAGCTTTGCACTTTGCTGTAAACCCAGTACACAATGCAACAACTTTCCGGAGGCGGTTTAGGATGTCTCAATCCTTGTTCATGAGGATTGTCAATGCGGTTGAAGCTTATGATTCATGGTTCAAGCAGAAAAGGAATGCATCTAGAGAGCTTGGCCATAGTGGTCTAAAAAAGATGACAACAGCTTTGCGTATGATCACCTATGGCACAACAGCTGATGGTCAAGATGAAATATGGGAAATTGGAGAGAGCACGATCATATTGAGCCTGAGGAAGTTTGTGGCAGCTGTGATTGATATCTTTGGTGAGGAATACTTGAGAGCTCCAAATGCCGAGGACAGAGAGAGGCTTTCTCCAAGAGAATGTAGCAAGAGGTTTCCGGGGATGCTTGAATCAATTGATTGCATGCATTGGAAGTGGAAGAACTGTCCAACGGCATGGCATGGGCAATTCAAAGGACACTGCCATGATGCGACAATCATTCTTGAAGTCGTTGCATCACAAGACCTTTGGATTTGGCATGCTTTTTTTGGAATGTCAGGCTCTCACAATGATATCAACGTGCTGCAAAGGTCTCCTCTCTTTAGAAGGCTAGTTGCCGATGATAGCCCTCCGGTGAATTTTGAAGTCAATGGCAACCCATTACACTATGCCCTACTACCTTGCTGATGGCATATATCCTTCGTGGGCAATATTTGTGAAGACAATCTCGAAGCCTCAAGGTAACAAAAGAGTGCACTTTGCCAAAGCCCAAGAATCTTGTAGGAAGGACGTTGAGCGAGCATTTGAAGTCTTGCAATCTCGGTTTGCTATTGTTCAAGGTCCTGCTCGGTTTTGGGATCAAAAGACCCTATCACAGATCATCACGGCATCAAGAAATTTCTTGAAATACATCGAGCGATCGAGGATCGAGAAGCTCATGATCAACTTCGTGAGGACCTCATCGAGCATATGTGGCAACTCCATGGGAGATAGATGTTCCATGTTTTTATATTAATTTCAACTTATTTTGATTCAATTTCATATTATAAATTTGAATCATTAAAGTTTGAATAATTATGATCTAAAATCAATTATAAAGCATGAGTTTTAAAACACCTGCTATAGCACACCACCCTGAATCCTTATAATTGAGTTTTAAAGGATCCGCTGGAGATGCTCTCAGAAAGCAGGGGAATGATGAGAGAGAAAGGGGTTTTACTATTTTGTTTTCTTTTTGCGAAGGGGTAGTTTTTGAGCCGCCCGGTTTTGTCGTCTCCTCCGTCCGCCCCCGTCCAATCCCCTTCCTCCTGATCCTGCTCCTCGCCTCCTCGAACACTCCCCCGCTGCCCACTTGGCCGCTCGAGCCAGAAGGTTGGTTGGTGGCGGTGGGGATTCGGATTGAAAGGGTCTTGGCGCCGAAGAGGAGATCGGAGGCGGCCGCGCGCCGCGTCCTCGGCTCCTCGCTGGGCTTGGTTGTGGAGCGGGATCACTTGGAGCGTGCCGGCCCCTACTCGGGAAGAGATCTTGCAGCAGCAGCTGAAGCCGGTGGTCCAGCAGAGCCCGAGCGGCGGCAGGGTTTCCCTAGCCGCCTGCCATGGCCGGCAGCGACGAGGTCAACTCTCATCTCTCCCTCCCCATCATCCCCTTCCCTCCTCGCATCTCGCGTTTCGTATGGGGGTGTTCTTCCTGTGTCGGGGGTGCGCCGGGAAGGGCTTGATTTGCGCCGCCGCTTTATGATTTGGTGGCCGGTGATTTCGCGGTCCATCGCTGCCTTTCTTTCCCCTTTAGGCTCAATCCCCAATCTATCCGCCTCCCCGCTTGCCCCCTTTGTTTTTGGGTTAATTAGAAGCGGGTGATGCTACCGATACGGCTACCCAACAAGGGGGCAAGCAACCAATCATGCTTTCCCATTGCTCAAAAAAAAAATCATGCTTTCCCAGTACTTAATTTTTTTATTATTTATTTATTTATTTATTTTTGAGGAAGTAAGCTTGCATCTTTTCTGGCAAGCGGCAGCCAAGGATTGTGTTCTTTGTCCATGCGAGGAAACGGCAAAGGAATAGGATGACTGTGGTGCGTGATTGATGAGGTCGTCTTCTTCGCCGTCTAACTGTTGCCTCTTCTTGCAGACGGCGGTGCCGATCCACACACGCGTGCTCATCTCCAGATTCAAGCTGGCGTACACCCTGCTCCGCCGCCCAGACGGCACCTTCGACCGCGACCTCGCCGAGCACCTCGACAGCCAGGCATATCCCAACGCGTGCTCTGAGGAGGGCGTCTCTTCCTTCGACCTCGTCATCGACCCGTCCATCGGCCTCGCGGTCCGCATCTATCGCCCTGCCGTCGCTGCAAACAACGCCCAGGGTGCTGCCGCAGTCACCCTGCGCATCCTCGACTTCTTCACCGGCGCGCCGTCCCCAGACCTATTCCCGGTCATCATCTTCTTCCACGGCGGCAGCTTCGTGCACTCGTCCTTCAGCACGGGCATCTACGACCAGCTGTGCCGCCGGTTTGTGAGGCTGAGCAGCGGTGTGGTCGTGTCCGTTAACTACCGCCGCGCCCCAGAGCACCCATACCCGTGCGCCTACGACGATGGCTGGGCCGCGCTCAAGTGGGTCATGTCACAGCCATGCCTCCGCAGCGGGGAGGATGAGCGGCCCCGCGTGTTCCTCTCCGGTGACAGCTCGGGGGGCAACATCGCCCACCACGTCGCTGTCCGTGCTGCCAATGAGGGGATCGAGATCAGTGGCAACATCCTGCTGAACGCCATGTTTGGTGGCAATGAGCGCACGGAGTCGGAGCGCCGGCTCGACGGCAGGTATTTTGTGACGCTCCAGGACAGGGACTGGTACTGGAAGGCGTACCTGCCCAAGGGCGCCGACCGGGACCACCCGTGTTGCAACCCCTTCGGGCCGAACGGGCGTCGGCTCTTGGGGCTCCCCTTCACCAAGAGCCTCATCATCGTGTCAGGGCTGGATCTCACCTGTGATCGGCAGCTGGCCTATGCCGAGGGACTCCGGGAAGACGGTCACGACGTCAAGCTTGTGTACCGCGAGAGGGCCACTATAGGCTTCTACTTGTTGCCCAACACGGACCACTACCACGAGGTCATGGAGGAGATCGCCGACTTCCTTCAGTCTAACCTCTAGTACATACACCGAAGCTGCTGATAAGCTCATTGTCGACATCACACACCTGTTATAGCAAGATGGTAAGCTTACCTATTGTTCTCTCTCACTTATACTGCTGCTGCGTTTTGGGGATCATCTCGAGTATGGTAAGACCGGGAAGAAGCTTGTTTGCTGCTGTCCATGGTAAAGTGCAACCAAAGAGAAGCTCTCATTTCTGATCATATTCTAATCATGATGATTTTTCTTCTGGTTGCCGGATGAACTCGGTGTCCCTAATCGTTTTGCTGACCAGCTCGGTGCAACAAAGCTTTGTTCCTTGATTGCGTCCTGGTTGATGGAGATTGATGGAGAAGATTGTATTGTTTTGCCTTCAATCATCCTCTGCTTATCCTGAGGGAATTCATCCTCATCTGACATTCAGTGTATAGTGATGGATCAACAAGGAGGTGGATGACTTCTTTGTTACTGTGTTAATTAGTACTAGTTTAAACTTTAAACTGCATTGGATGGTGCCTCTGTGAGCTCTATCCATATTGTGAAACATATGTGATGTTTCCAATATTAGGCTAGTAGAGATAGAGACATTAAAGATGTACCCCTCGCCCTTTTGTTTTGCCCTCCTAACTGCTGGTCTGGTCTGTCTTTGATGTCGTCTTCTGATCCTTCTGCAAATGTTGCAATGCATGTGCTTCGATGAATGATTGCCTCTGTTTTCTTCCACATGGGTGTCATTGAATGTTAGGATGTGGCATCGCTTTGCAAATTTGCTCAAGTGATTTCCTTGCATTGAGGTGGTGATGATTGTTTTGTACCATGTCATTCTTTTTCAATGCAAGTTGGGCAGATAAATTCTGTAATGCGTGTACTTAGAATCGTAGATCCTGCCACTGCCTGTTGTGTTGCGGAGGCCTGTCCGTGATAAGAAGGATTTTGGTAACCTGGGTTTGCTGCTATATCACATCTCCTCCTGTGAGTGACCTTTTTATGCTCCTTTCCCTGTACGCATTAGATCTTGATCTTGTGTTTCAACATTTGTTGGACGTGGTAAGTGCTGGGAGTGGATTTTGCTTCACTTTAGTTTGTTCCATTTCGTTTTGGTGAATGTGACCTTGTTCCATGGTGTGTGTTGCATCTAAGCATAGGGTCACGCTGACAGTGTTCGTGTCACTCCCTTGGTTGCAGTTGAAAGACATCGCAGTTTCCTCTTGGATAAGTTGGTATGGACTTATATATGGTACGAAGTCGGAGCCCAATAGTTAATTATTTTTCTATTAGTCAGAATAACCAAATTAGTAGGGACTAATAGATCCAACAATTCATGAATAGCTAAATTCCCTTCATCTACATCTAATTAATTGTTAATTGACTAATTTTAGTCCATCCAGAAATGAACTCCTCTACTTTTAGTCAGGGACAAAGTAGGCTTTTCTCTACAATCCGGACTAGCAATTAGTTCGAGCTTCAAATAGACATCTAATTAATGGGTCCGTCTAGTTTTCAGTTAACTGAAATTAGGAGATCCTTTCGGTCATATTTTTCCATCGTTAGATGAAGATCTAGCGGCTACGATGTTTCTTCAACCTCCCGCCTCTCCCTGCCTCATTTCCCTCCACTGATGGCCACGACGCTCCCACAACCTGTCAGCCGCCCGTGGCTCCAGCGGCGCCACCGCCGCACCGTCAAACCATGACCTACCGCCGGGTCGTGACCCCCCCTCCCCTCCTCCAGAACCCTCCCTCTAAGGTCAGTGGACAATGGAGCTCACCCAAACCCTAACGCCACCATTGTCGAAGCTCTTTAGAGGGCCGCCATCGTTCGACAATGCAACCTTCCTAACCGCCGGCGATAACCGCCTCCCATGACGCGGCGGCGCCGCTACGTCCACCGACCGCCCATCCCTGCACTCCGCCACAACCCCCTCCTCCACCTCCGGTGACGCGGCGGTGCCCTCGCGCCGTCCGTCCATCCCTACGCTGCGCCCTTGCAGTTCAATTTTTGGTGACTCATCGATTTGCAAGATTTCAGTCAACTGAAATCTAGCAAATCTGATGTTTAATTGTTAATTGGCTAATTGTTAGTTCGAACTGACAACTAGTTTTAGTCCATCCAGAAATGAGCTTACTAGATAAATTACAGAGCTCAATTGCTGCAGTTTACAGTTTTGTGAGTACAATAACGAAATTAAAATAGGTTGTCAAATACAGTGGTCACTCATGCATTTTAGTCAAAAAGATTATGTTGAACTTGTAGTGCGCGCATCTACTACTTGCGCAATCGCTTGACTTATTGTGAATTGATTTCTAACGAGAGACGGATCTATTCTCTTTTTTGTGCATAGAAATAGTGTGATTCTACTATGAACCACAGGCCTGAAGTAAAATGGTTCGCCAACTGAACACAAAGCGGGATGTCATCTTACAAACAAGGCCGACACTGTCAACAAGATTAGATGCATGGGCTGAGACAACAGCATACACTGCCGTACTAAACTCCCAAGAGCAATGTGAAATACTAGAAAAACATGTATATGTATGGATATATATATATATATATATATATATATATATATATATATATATATATAGAACTCCTATTTAACAATCTTGTTATTTAGCACATTAGAAAAACTTATGGTTACGGTCTAAAAGATTTATGGTTGCGGTACCAAACTCAGAAACCTTTACGCGTGATGAAAAAAAATTATGGTTGTGGAACATACTTTTATGGTCATGGAAGAAAGCCTTATGGTTGCACGTAATAAATTTATGGCTCCAAGCCGAAAACTTATGGTCGCGGGATGTCTATATATATATTTATATAGACAACTTGATATATTGAGACGATTGATCGAGCAGGAGATGAAAATATTGCTCTCCAACGCTAACATGTATATATTGCGTCATTTAGTCCGTTTTACACTTTCACTATAGTGGTGGTTGAAAAAGAGTGTAGATGCAATGTAAAATAAGTAAGAAAAAAGAATATGAAACATACATTTATGTGTTGTAATTTAATATATAAACACAATTTCAAGTAATTTCTCAGATCTTAAAAATTAGAAAGGAAAAAGAAAATCGCAGGATTCTGAACTAACTTCCATGGCACTGAGCCTTATCACTTGTGAGTTGAATGGAAATAACATAACGCACCAGAAAGAGTCACAGCCACAGCCACAACCACTATGGCCCTGCAAGTTCTTCACCAAACATTGACGTCTTGCTGATCGTTATGCAAACCTTCAATGCATAATCCAGTAATCCACATTGCTGTATACTATCACTTTCTCCATAGTTACCCACCGTTTGAAATCATGTTGTATTGTGGTTGCCTGTGGCACTGCATCTTGGAATCCACTGTCCAGCCGTAGTAGCATTAACAAATGTCCTGGACTTCCATCTCAGGAATCAAGCAAAAATTACTAACCAAAGCTGAACCAGCAGACCTCACGAACTTCAGTAACCCACTCTCACCTTTTACACGATAATCTACTTTTATAGACAATATAACGTGAGCTCGATTGAAAATTTGGGAGCAGAATATTACCAGATCTCGTTGCCGGATCGAGATGGCTAGTGCTCCCTCGAACCCACGTCGTAAGTACCACTGTCTCAGGCAGCCTGAGTCAGGCTCTAGTGGCACCATTGATTCCATGTTCCCGCCAAACCTAGGGATTACATCATCAAATCCCACCACCTCTTGATCTAACTCCACCTCTATTTTTTACGCTGTTTGTTTAACTTGATTTTAACTAATACAATTACATGATAATTATATGGGAACATCTAATTTTCAACTGACTAAAAATTAAGGTTACTTTCAACCAACACTTTTGACCCTTAGATCTAGATCCAATGAATATAAAAGGACAACTTTTCTATAGTCTATACATAATATTAATTAATATATATAATCCTACAAATAAATAAATAACAAAAAAAAATTCATGCCGCGCCACTCAAGCCGTCGACTGAACGGGTGCTCTCTTTTCAACCGTTTGAAAAGAAGCATTCCTGTAATTATATCTAATCATTGAGAAAAAAATTTTGATAGTCATGTTCATATAGCAAGTGTACCTATTTTTCACTAAATAGTCCATTGTAACTTGGCACTATTTGATATTGTGCGTATAATATAGACATGAGTTTCTTATTTTTTTTTCTCATCATGTGAGATGTTGTAGAGGATGAGTGTGATCTAGGATGAAAACGGTCAGAAAAACACCTAGGGATGAATGCAAGTGCGATCATGTTGCCACCAGCGCCAGGGCGGAGGTGAAGCAAGGTGAAAGAGTAGTAGAAGAAGAGAGACAACAAGTTATTTGCGGTGTCATCTACTCAGAAGTTCTCTATATGACTATATGACATAAAAAATAGGCTAGAGCTCAATTTAAAAATTTTATGAGTTCTAAAAGAATATCGATTTGGATAGTCATATTTGAAGAGTGTTAGTTTTATTTTGAGTCATATTTTCTTAGTTCTTCTTTTGTAGTGGTTCTCGTAAAGAAATACAGAATATATTATTTATATACATTATAAAAGTAATTATTTCTGTGTCCTAGTTTTTAATCTAATTACTATGTGTTTCCCTTCGGACATATTTACCTCTATAATTGCATGTTTGCTCTTGTTTAAATAAACACGGACGTGCCAAACATGCCCATGATGTAATTATTATAGTTCAAAACTGAATGGGAAAAAACACTGCCGGTGGCTTCCGCTTCCTCTTCTACCCCGCCTCTACGCAAACTCGTCCGATCCAGGCAGCACCACAGCGGCGCTGCAAGCACGGCGGCACGCGCGGCCAGAACGGGGCACAAGCCTGCCCACCTTGGGTTGGGTTGGCCCTCCTCTTCAAGCTTCGACGGAAGGTGAGAGCTGAGCTATCGTCCCCAATCGTCGAATCCTCCTCCCTCCTGTAGTTGACATTTAGGTTGGATGTAGTGGGGATGGGTCGATCCCTGCACGGAGGCGGAAGAATGTTTCGCCCGTGGGCGGAGACGGGGTGGGGAGATGGGGATATAGCGATGGGATGCCTGGCAGCTGTGTCTGTCGATCTGGAGGCCGGAGATCTCGAAGGAGAGGGGAGGAGGGGATCTCTCCGTCGCCCTACCTCGCCATTTTAGTCGGTCCACCACTGTTTCTAATTCGTTGATCCTTTTGACCAGGTATTCTTCTTCAAGGCGCAAGATCAGCTCCGCTCAAGCTGCCTGTGCAGAGAGAAAAAATTCAGATGTCTCACATTAGGGCCCCTCCTAGGTCCAAGGATACGTCGGTTGTGGTCGTTGTTCTAGAGACCACTGAGGTGTACATTGTTGTTAGCTTGTCGACAAGGAGGGATACTCAGGTGATATATGTTGACCCAACCACAGGATCCCTGCGCTATGTTGGGAAGTACGGGGAGGACGTTTTTGAATCTGAGGCGGTGGCATTGAACTACATCACTGATGGCTCAAGGATTTTATCCAAGAGCACCACATATGCGAAAGCAGTACTCGGTTATGTGGTGTTGGGAAGCTATGCCTTGCTTTTGGTTGCAACACAATTGAGCGCATCCGTCCCAAATCTGCCGGGAGGTGGGTGCATATATACAGTGGTGGAGAGTCAATGGATAAAGATCCAGCTGCAGAACCCTCAAGGACAGGGGAATGGAGAACTGAAGAATATCCGTGAATTGGCTGATCTTGACATTGATGGGAAGTACTACTTTTGTGAGACAAGGGACATTACCAGACCATTTCCAAGTCGTATGACTCTCCAGGAACCAGATGAGGAATTTTATTGGAATGAGTGGTTATCAAAGCCCTTCAAGGACATTGGGCTACCAGGGCACTGTGTCATTCTTTTGCAGGGGTTTGCTGAGTCTCGGAACTTTGTTGGTACAGGGCAGCAAGGTGGGTCGGTTGCCCTCATTGCACGCCGTAGTCGGTTGCATCCTGGAACCCGCTATTTGGCTCGTGGATTAAATGCATGTTCAGGGACGGGCAATGAGGTAGAGTGTGAGCAGCTTGTTTGGACTCCACGAACGGGTGGACAGCGTGTACCTTTTAGTTCATATATCTGGCGACGTGGAACTATACCAATATGGTGGGGTGCAGAAATAAAAAATGCCGTGTCAGTAGAAGCTGAAATTTATGTTGCTGATGATCCTTACAAGGGGAGCTTAGAATATTACCAACGGTTGAGTAGAAGATATGGCAAAAAATCATCTGAAGCGGATACATCTAGGCAAAAGAAACCCAGAATGATTCCTATTGTTTGTATTAACTTACTAAGATACGGTGAAGGAAAAACCGAAACAGTTCTAGTCGATCATTTCAAAGACTCTATAC
The DNA here is from genome assembly GCA_030378355.1 of Eleusine indica. Taxonomy (NCBI): domain Eukaryota; kingdom Viridiplantae; phylum Streptophyta; class Magnoliopsida; order Poales; family Poaceae; genus Eleusine; species Eleusine indica. The sequence goes on from CM059494.1 coordinate 59,410,519, forward strand.
AATATATGAAATCTACTGGAAAGCTTGGAAACACGTGGATTCAGTTGATAAATTATGACTGGCATGCCACTGTGAAGTCAAAAGGTCAGCAGCAGACAGTAGAGGGCCTATGGAGACATCTTAAAGCGCCTACAATGGCTATTGGCTTCAGCGAAGGGAATTACTATGATACAAAGCAGCATCTTAAGGAATGTAAAGGATCAGTTGTCTGCAACAATGACATTAGTGGTGGGTTCTGCATGGATTCTGTTCAAAATGGAGTGATTCGTTTCAATTGTGCAGACTCTCTTGATAGGACTAATGCTGCTAGCTACTTTGGGGCACTTCAAGTTTTTGTTGAACAGTGTAGTAGATTGAATATCTCCCTTGATATAGATGCCATGTTTGGTTTATCAACAAGCAGATATTCTGAATACAACAGCCGAAGTACTCGTTCCTTGCCCCCTGGATGGGAGGAGCGCTTTGATTCTGTAACAGGGAAATCATTCTATATAGATCATAATACACGAACGACCACCTGGGAACATCCATGCCAGGAAGCTCCACAGAAGCCCTGGAAGAGATTTGATATGACATTCGATCAATTCAAAGCCTCAACAATGCTAATTCCAGTTAACCACCTTGCTGAACTTTTTCTTCTGGCTGGTGATATTCATGCGACATTGTACACTGGCTCAAAAGCTATGCACAGTGAGATTCTGAATATATTCAAGGAGGAAACTGGAAAATTCAGTAAATTCTCAGCTGTTCAGAATGTAAAGATTACGGTGCAAAGAAGATACCAGAATTATCTAAATGACAGTTCTCGTCAAAAACAGTTAGAGATGTTCCTTGGGTTGAGGCTATTTAAGCATCTTCCATCCATCCCAATCTTCCCTCTAAAAGTAGGTAAACTTACTTATTATCAGTATACTTACTGAAAGATTACTTTATTTATCTTGATTTCAATGAGCTAATTTGAATTGTATTTTTTTTGTACCACCATGCTTACTTTGGATGATTCAGGTGCTATCTAGGCCATCTGGATGCATGTTAAAGCCAGTCCCTAGTATCACCCCAATGGCTGATGGTGGTTCCAGTCTTCTTAGCTTCAAAAAGAAGGATCTTGTTTGGGTATAATACTTACTTTACATATTTACTGGCCTGTAATGTTTCCCTTCAGTTGCCTTGGTTCTTTAACTATTGTCTGAATGAGTTTTTCACACTTGTTTTAATACTTTCACTCCTGCAGGTTTGTCAGCATGGTGCAGACTACGTCGAACTTTTTATATACCTTGGGGAACCCTGTCAAGTTTGCCAGCTGCTGCTTACTGTCTCCCATGGCGCAGAAGATTCTTCTTATCCAGCATCTGTAGATGTTAGACTTGGCTCGAGCATAGATGCCCTTAAACTTGTGGTTGAGGTCCTTGACTCTATCTTACCTTACTGGTTTATTACCATTTTTTAGGTCCTGATGTTTCATCATTTTTTTTTAAAAAATACCATTTCTGTTCGACTTTTGGCTTGATGAACTCTCATCCCCGTACTCAGAATTAAGACTGCATACACACACAAAAGGAAGTGCTAGCCGGCCCTTGAACTTGTCCAAAGGTGTTATCTAGGTCACTGAACTTTCAACTTGCACATTCAGGTCCCTAACTTGCTAAGTGCTTCACTTGAGGTCCAAATCACTCTAATTAGCGTTGGTCTGGATACATAACGTCTTCATCACGGACATGCGACTTAAGTGTATGAATACATCATTTGTATAACTATTGAGCCAACACTAAAGTTGAAAGATCATGCCGAACTAGAAAAAATCTGGACTTTCTTAGGAAGCACAAAAAGTTTGTTTGATTTTTCTTTTCTATTTTTGAGTGGGTCAAATAGTACTACAAGTAATAATGCTGTTAAAATAGATGACATGGATATTACAATGATATCATTTTGGAGAATCGGTGCTAACCAGAGAGACTTGGACCAGGAATGAACTGTGCTTAGCACGTTTATGGACCCATATGTGCAAATTGAGAGTTAGGGGACCTAGATGAGTAAGATGACACCACTGAACAAGGTTAACGACCGGTCATACACTTTACAAAAAAAGGAAAGAAAAAAGACGGCCCCTGATTATATTGAGCTAGATTGTATTTGGATGTGACATCTAAATTTGTATTTAAGTACATGCTATCTTGCGATTCTGACAATTTGAACTTGAAATTCATTACGTGATTTTAGCTTGCTTCAGAAATAGAGCTTAACTGAATGCTTATTAACTTGGCTCAATTTAGATAGATAGACAGCTTCTGTGCTCTGCGTTGAGCTGATTTAGTTATGTTTATTACATTTACAACTTTACCCATATGTTCTTCACATTTGTAGTCATTGTTTTGTGGCGTTGCCTAGGCGTTGTTAGGGTGGTGGGTCACCACAGGATGCCACACAGTTTTAGTTACGCCAGAATGTGTTAGTCGTCACCTAGGTGCTGTGAGGGGGTTTGATCGCCACAGGACGCCACAACACCACAAAAACCATGTTTGTAGTATCAGGATTGGTCTATGAACATTGGGTATTGTTTTCATCTGCTTGATGAGTATCCTTTTCAAAATACATAGATATTGTAGTCCTCTGCATGTTTTTGTATCTATTGTCTAATTTATGTAATTATTCTATGCACAGTTTATGTTTATACAGCGGCTTTGAATTTTTATGTATTTTCTTATGAAATCTGATTGTAGCATGCAAATGCATTGAATTATATTTATTTATGTAGAACTCTCCCATTTTAGGCAGTTTTTCATTCTTACTACTGGAATCTGGGCATGATAATGCAATTATCAGCTCCGTGGAAGTTCTTTTGATCTAGCATTTTCAATTAGTCTCTTATCTTCTACTTTTCAGGGCGCCTGCATTCCACAGTGCTCTAATGGGACAAATCTGTTGATCCCCCTCACTGGAAGAACTGATCCAGAGGATTTAGCTGTTACAGGGAAAAGTGCTAGGCCTGATATTCAAGAGAACACTTACCTTCCTCTATTATACGACTTTGAAGAGCTGGAAGGAGAAATGAACTTTTTAAATCGTATTGTTGCATTATCTTTTCATCCATCTGCTAGGTCAAGCGCACCCATTAACCTTGGTGAGGTAAAAGGTCGACAGAGTTTTAGATGTTTTAAAATTTAAAAGTTACTTTTGCCACTAGAATTATTTCTCCTGTGTTTATTTTTTTTTCTCTGTTAACAAGTTAACTTCTTCACCAGATTGAAGTCCTCGGGATTTCTCTTCCATGGGCAGATATTTTAACCAATAGCAAACATAATCCTGAACTCCAAGAAAAGTTATCCAGTGTTCAATGTGCTCTAGATTCAAAGTCTTCTGCAAGTTCTTTCTTACCTGGGAATGATGTTCATAGTAGTGTAAGATCATCTTCTACTAAAAGTTTATCAGTTCAGTCAGGTGGTTCAGGAAATTTTGTGGATTTTCTCACTGGCGATTTTGACATATCAAAGCCAAATATAACTGAGAATATATCTTTTGGTAAAGAGGAAGAGGAACAAACAAACTTCTTCGATGATGGTTTTGATGTTAACCCTTTTGCCCCTGCATCAGAAGAGCCTGTTGCTAAAGTGAATAACATGGTTGAAGAATGTGGCAGTGCACAGTTTTATCTTAGATTTTTTGAATCACTATCTGGAAATTATAAGGTATGAGTTTGTGCTGAATCCATCTTTTTGCTTTTATTTTCTGCAATCTTCTTGGTAGATGATGTTTCTGTGTTGACCAGAAGTTTCCTGTAATGCCTCAATGCCTTTTTTCTGTCTAATAAGATTCTCCTTTCCAGCAACAACATAACTTAAGCTTTTGTTCAGACAAAGAAGACTTCTAATTTATGATAGTTGACTTAATCTTTAGTTTTGTTCTGGTTGCTATACTGATATTGATTTGAACTCAGCGTAACATATGTTTGAATCCTGTTACTTGCCTTGTTTTTCAATAGACTTTACTTATCCTGGTAATTTTATAAGAAGGAAGAACGAAAAGTCATTATATTGTAATGACATGTATATTAATTTAAATCAGGATCATATTGATGTAGGTTTTATTCTTCTTTCCAGGCAAAAGGCCTTAGCTTTGAACAGATGATGAAGCTCGAAATTAAACGTCTCCATCTTAATCTTTCTGCCGCTGAAAGGGACCAGGCATTGCTGTCAGTTGGTGTAATTCCTGCAACAGTAGATCCAAACCGTTCAGTTGATTATTCATACCTGTTAAAACTCTCTGGCTTGGCTGATAATCTAGCACTGTTGGGCCATGCTGTGCTCGAGGATCGTGTTAATGCTTCCATAGGCCTCGAAAAGGGTAATGACGAAATCATAGACTTCTGGAATGTCAGTGAAAATGATGAATTCTGCTATGGTAGAGCATGTGAAGTCCGTGCTTTGTCTTCACTACAGGCTTCAGCCACTAGTGAATGCAAATCAATATTTGTGGAATGTTCCCAGTGTGAAAGGACAGTTTGCAAATCTTGCTGTGCTGGGAAAGGGGCCTTCCTTTTGCTCAACACTTACAGAGATCTGAAGCTATATGGTGGGAGTCAAAGTGGTGGCTACTCAGCACTTGCAGATTATTATGTGTGCAAATCATGCTGTAATGAGATGGTCAAACGTGCTTTGTATGTTGATTATGTCCGGGTTCTTCATAGTTTGCGGAGGAAAGATCGTACAGAGAAAGCAGCACTGAATGCTGTGAATCAGGTCTGTCGACTTGAATCTAGCAGAATATCTTATGTATCACAGAGTATCCAATCTGGTCAACGGCAATTGAAGCAGATCCTTGATGATGAGGAATCACTTGCAGAATTTCCATCTGCAAGCTTTTTACATTCGGTACTTTTTCTTGTCTTCATTCAAAATTACTACTATATGTACTCCTTTATGATCTGCTGCCTTTTCTTTACTATACATGATACATTCTGCTTAATTATAAATTTACAACACTGTTGTGAACATGGACCATGGAAAAAAGTAAAATAAACACTAGCCTTATGCATAACTCCATTTTTAACATATATTCCTTTTATTCTTCTTCCTTCTGTTCATCTATGAAACTTTATTGTACAATAGACATTACTTTAATCATGCCCACATGTTCAATCCAGGTTAAAACTGCAAATGACTCTGAACCACTGCTTTCATTACTGGCACCACTTGGTAGTGGGGAGTGCCAGTCTTACTGGAAAGCTGCAGAGGACATCACGTCTGTTGAGTTGTCGATTGTTCTTGCTAGTTTATCAGATGTTGCAGGAGTTGCCATAATTGTCAGTTCTTGCGGTTATTCAACATCTGACTGCCCAATTGTAAGATAACTCTGCTTTACATTGTCATGCTTCATGATGTTTTTTTTTTTTGACGAGTTATCAGTAGGTGACTAGGGGTTAGCGCACCTGAGTAGCATCCAGCAGGCCTGGGTTCGACTCCCTGTGGGATTGTATTAAACGGGTCTGGAATAAAAAAACACACTTCATCATGTTATTCCTATGTCATCTATATAACCATTAGTAACAAGGCATACCTTCATATATCATTATATATAATCATAGACTTCCAGCTATATAGATATCTGACTTCCATATTCCATCATTCTTGATAATGTAAAAAACATGTATAAATCATATATACTAACAACAACGACAACAAAAAACCTTTACTCCAAGCAAGTTGGGGAGGCTAGAGATGATAATGGTATTTAGAAAAAAAAAAATCAAATAGCTTGATTGAATGGATTTTTTTTTCTTAGAGGAGCCAGCCATGTGCCTGAGCATGCCAAAAGAAGAAGATGATCCGCCTTGAGAGATATTTCTTGCTCTAGCTTATTTCCCAGAAAGTCTATAGCAATGGAAGGCAAGGGAATACAAAAGAGAAAAATAAATATCTAATATAGGCTATACGATGCTACATACAATCAGTGTAGTTACAAACTGGATGGTTTATGAGAAAAAAAATTCGATCGGACGCTGATTGGCTGGGTAACATCCACTAGACAGTTCATCTCAGGGAGATTCTATATTTATAACTTTCAAACAGAGGGCAACCACTGGTTTTATTTGAGAAAATGATATTTCTTTCTTAATTATATGAAGCTGTATAGTTTGGGTTCTCTACACTTCAAGATGGAACCTATCTCTTAAGCAATACATATTATGAGAACTGGTATAGGAGTCGTTACACTATTATTATGTTTGTGGCTATTGGTTTTTCCGTGGTAATAGCTTCATGATAATCCCTTCTATATATGCACCATTAGTGTAGCAACGATCCAAACATATCAATTTATTGTCATAGTCCTGTCTAGAATTAGTTGAAAGTGCAAGAGCTGCACAACATCCTTTTCATTGTCATGGGCCGGTGTGGGTACTGTAGCGTGACGCTGTTACTGCAGCGATGGGCTACTGTAGCGACAGTTAGGGTTAAGTAACTATTAGTTTCCTTAGTTCTAGTTGTCGGGATTGGTTTCTTAGGAGTCAAGTTTGCCCATCTATATATAGATGAGGACTGTGTCCTAGTTCATTAGGCAAGAAGATACCTGGCATCCCAGTTTTATTCTGTAATTCCACAATCTCGTGCTTTTAGTTCAGTCCCTTGTACCCTGTTCATGACATTCATATAGTGGTTCAATTAGCTATCTATGGTTCTTAAAATTTAAGAATTGGACCATCATTTGCTATGTTTTTTATGTGTTTTGTACTTCATATGCTAATAACATTTCCTGTTGTGCAGGTGGAGATATGGGCTAGTAATAAAATACATAGAGAAGATCGTACATTTATAGGGAAGTGGGATGCTCAAGATATAATATCTTCATCTCCACAGCTTTGTGGACCAGAAAAATCTAGTAGCTTGAATGAAGCACCAAGACACATTAAATTTGACTTCCCTAACCCTATACGCTGTCGCATTATTTCAATAAAAATGACACTCCGTGATATAGGTTCTGGTTCCTCCAAGGTTACTGAAAATTTTGATTTTCTTTCATTGGATGACAGCTCATTTTATGAATCAAAACCAACTAATCCACAAAATTCATTTATTCACGCAAAAAGAATAATTGTTTTTGGCAACTCTTTGAGAAAGGAGATGGGTCCTGATACGTCTGTTGGATTAATGAGGATGAGAAGCTATTTAGATCGGTCACCACCCTTGGGCAGATTTAGGGTAAATCCTTTGTCTTTTCCTAAACAATTTTGTGCTTTTCATTTGAGCTATGATTGAAGCTTTTCTTCCTATTTTCCAGATTCCAGTTGAAGCTGAAAGACTAAGAGATAATGATCTTGTTCTTGAGCAATATCTCTTACCAAATACACCTGGAATAGCTGGTTTTCGCCTTGATTTTTTCAATGTTATTAGACCTCGTGTAACCCACTCACCTTCCTCATCAGAGTTGGTAATGAAGGAGTTTTCATTGACACACATGGAAGATAGATTTGTAAACCCAGCAATTCTTTACATACAAGTTACAGTTGTTAAGGTAATAAGATGTTGCCTCTATTCAAAATCCACCTAACTATGGTTTGGTTGTTTTCTGCTGCATGTTGTCTCCTTTTGTGTTTATCCTTGAGTTTGGGCTAGGGTACTTATATGTGTTTGCTTTTACATTTGATTGCGGATCTTGAATTCTAATGTGTTTGAACATATAACCACTAAGTAATATTCTATATCAAGTGATTAAAGAGTAAAGACGACATGTCTTGTCCAATGGAGTACTGTCTTGCGATATTTTTGTTAAGAGAGTATGTTTCGATTCAGACATGCATATTGCCATCCATAGAGAATTATACATGTGCTACTCTGATGCACATAAAGAATTACAACCTGTAGGTAGGATATTATTTTTTTAAAAGACTTAGTGAATATCAGGGGATTAAAATACAACTCTTTTTTTGTACCTTTACTTTCCTTAGGTAAAAGATTCATTTTAGAAGCTTCAGCTAAAGTTGCAGCCTGATTTTGGACCTGCAACTCTTAAACTCAGGACTAGACACCACCATGGCCCCAAAACTGGACCAACATGGGTTTTTTCAGACATGGCTGTGGTTTTCACTGAAATAGACTCTAGTTTTGTATTTATTCCCACGTGATATCCCAATAATCATTCTGAAGCTAGCTAGGATCCATTTGGATGTCGGAACTGCTATGGGATGGGTCAAGGAACTGCTATGGGATGGGTCAAGGTGATCATGTAAATCTGGTTTTGTTGGTTAAATTTCTAAAATGAACTGTTCTCTTGTTCAGGTTTGTAATAAACTTCCGAATTTTCAACTAGATCCTTTCCAGATCACATCATTTATGTAGAGGGGTAATTAGAGTTCATAAAATGTTTTACCAAAATACAATTGTTAATTGGGAAAATTTGCTCATGGACACTACTCAATGTTGGCATTTGCTCTAGGACACTACTCAGTGTTGTATTTGCTGGAAGACACTATTGAATTATGGTAATTGGCTAATAGACACTTAAGATATTAAAATATTGACTTTTGTACGGAGAAGAGAGAACTTTAGAAATGACCGTTTTGCCGTCATGTCGTAGCGATATTTAACATATAATTAACTATGATGATTCATATTAAATATTTGGAACATAAGAAATATTAATTATTTTCATAAAAAATATTATTATATTTCAGAATAACTGTTTTAGTTCAACTTTTGTAATATAGCTGATAATATTTGTTTTGCCTATAAAACTAATAATATCGATATTTCTTATGAAAAATAATAGTTTCTGCAAAATATTTAGACATCGCTTATTTACATCATCATTGTTAATTTGCATGTCAAGAAATACATTTATGTTGTCCAATATGTTTAAACTGGTTGTAAGGATAAAACGGTCATTTCCAAAGTTCTCTCTCTCCATAGAAGATAATCAATATTATATTGACTTGTGCCTATTAGCCGATTACCACATTTTAATAGTGTCTTCTAGCAAATACGACAATGAGTAGTGTCCTAGAGCAAATGCCAACATTGAGTAGTGTTCATGAGCAAATTTTGCCTTGTTAATTCAACTACGAGTTTACTGCAAACCATAGATCATTATCTGCTCATGCTAAGCATTGAGCCAAGTCTTTTTATATCCTTAGTATTTCCAGTCCAATATTCCATTTGGTGAGTAAATCATTTTTGTTGTGATTGTGATCTTCCACAGGAATCTGGCAAGTTAGTTGTGGAAGAATACCGTTTGCCAGAAGTAAAAGCGAACACAGCACTGTATTTTGATTTTCCGGATTTGCAGGAAGAAGCCCGTTGTGTTATATTCAGATTACATGGGGATGTCACTGCCTTTGCAGATGACATTTCTGAGCTTGATGGCTTAAACTTGCGAAATCTTCCTTTGGCCTCTGGACTGTCTTTGTCAAATAAGATTAAGTTGTACTACTATGCTGATACATATGAGATGGGAAAGATTGGTAGTCTTTTAGCAGTATAATATATGAGGTATGAAGTTCAGACTTTTAAATGTTATATCTTTTGAGACTATCTTAGTATAAGGCTCAACATGATTTCAAATAAGTTTAGCTGATTTTGGAAAAGGAATTTTCAGTTAACAATTGGGTATAATGATAAAACTTAAATGCATAATACAGAATGGTTTATCCAGTCCTCTTTGTACCTTTTAAGCAACTAATTGGAATGCAAACCATGTGTTTTTACGATATAACAGTAAGCCATCTTGCTGTATAAGAAATAACCTTGTAAATTTGAGTCTACATCCTTGAGGAAACCATTTACGGTCTTTTGGTTTCTATTTTCTTACATGATGTTTGATGGCATGCCACTAATATTTTTCCCTGTTCTAGATAAATTTTGTCTGATTTAGAAGCTCCTCTGTATGCTACTGCTGATTAGTAGATTGCCCCATATTGCTCTTTAACGTTCTGTTTATTTATATCTAGGTCGTTCATGCCGACATGGTACATGGATGTTCACGGTTGGCAGATTGTTGTTGTAAACTACTGTTTCTTTGTGTTGACGCTTGATTCACTGCTGATGCACACAGTAGTCTTTCTGGAATGCCCTTTTGTTTCCTCATTCGTCATCCAGTTTGAGTGCTCAAGTAATTTTGCCGGTAGGATTTCTGGAAATTCATTTTTTATGTAGAATATCTGGAAATTCAATACAATTGCAGTCTCAGGAACTGCCAGGTACACTTGTCAATACCTATTGGGATCTGTATAGGGCAAAGAACAGAATTTGTCTTCGTACGTCTCTGTTCATCCGTATTCTGAGTATGGAAATTTATCTGTTCATTTATATGGAATACTGTACACAATAACGGTGTCGTTATCATATTCCCAAGTTTGAATCTGTTTTTTTGGGTCTTTTTGACATAGTTGAAGATACTCTGGCCGTTTAATACTCCGGGGAACATGGGCTTTGATGTTTTTTCTAGCGCTCTGTAGCGCATGGACTTAGATGCCTCTGTAGCGTCATACTTTTTTGAGCATAAAAGGGATTGAGCTTTAAGTTTCGGGTACTAGGTGGCCTAGGTGGAACTGGAATCGAACGAGGTCACAGGGGGAAATAAGTATTTGCTCTACTTTTTTGGCTTGCTGTGGGAACTAAACTTTTGTGATATTGGTCATTTCACACTGTAATTTTCATATTATAAGTTATGTGCCATTGTGGCTATTTTGCTGCAAGACCAAAAAATAAATAGAATATGTGATTGAGGCAGAAGAACAAATACGTGTGAAAAGACAAATGTGCCCTCACCATCCTGCCCATGCTTGCCCTGGACTTGCCATGCCACCGCTGCCCAAGCTGCTTGGCTCCGTCTTCCGTTTCTCTGAAGTAATAGTAAAGATTGATTGACGCGCTACACTTCTATTTAGGTCCTGTTTGATGCATCATAGTTTCTTAAAAGCTACTCTATTCTGTTTTTCTTGTTGTTAGGATAGACTTATTAGTGTAAATTTGCATTAGTTATGTTGTCCTAACGACGGAGGGAGTAGTTTTTATTTTCAGTTTTTAGAAACTGGTTTTTAAATAAAAACTGAGCAGGAATATTTGTATTCTAGTTTTTATAATATACAAACTAGCTTTTTGGTACTTAATTGTATTAGAATGAGGTAAAAGCTGACATTAGCTAGGTTGAGCTAGATTATAGGTTTTTTAGAAACTCATAATTTGATTTATAGAAACTAACATAAAAACTAATTTATTTGGAGATACTTTAATTTCTAAAAACTAGATTTTAAAACCTATAGAGATCCAAATAATGCCTTAGCCTCAATATGAATTTTATAGTTTAACTATAAATGTTAAAAGTTTGTCTGAATACAACATGTAAATATGATAATGTTAGGAACTGAACAATACGTATGTAAAATATCACCATAAGGATAGATAACAAAAACAATATATAAAAGGTCTAAATTGTAAAATGGCCATAGCCTTATCCAATGGCGAAGCTTCTCTAGGACCATTTGGGTCGTGGCCCCCTGGCCCAAAGGAAAGAAACATGATTTCACCATATAATTTGCTTCAGTCCAATATTAGCCCATTAGCCGCCCCCCTGCAGCTCAAATTTTCAGCCCATGGCCCCCCATGAAACTCAACCCAAGCTACGCCACTGGCCTTATCCTCTCCTGCATGGCGTAATTCTCCACCGCTTCTTTTCCTTACTTCCACAACTGCATCTCCGTCCACAGCCGCCACTGCCCCCTACCTTTTCACGTGCCACGGCGTCATGTTCTTGTCGACCCTCATCATCACGGCCCTCTCATCGGCTTTTCGGTGCCCTCCCACTTCCTTCGTGTCGTGCCCTCCTCCTCCCCCTCTCCTACACGTGTCTTCGCCACGCTGCTACATCTCCTCGCCATGCCTGTCGTATAATCGAAGCCGACACACGGATAGGTAGTCCGCCTGGTTGAACCGATGCTCCACACGTCTAAAAGATGTATAAAATTATATTTTAATCAATTTAAGTATAAATTGGCTCCTACCTAGTTGTTCAAAAAACATATATGTGAGCCAATACATCGAATGAACTGAATCAACAACAAGTATAATGATAAAAAATTTTGATATAAGCAAATCAAACACAATGATAAAGAACTAGGTAAAGAATATGAAAACTAATTGTGAGCACTGCACAATAATTTGTTTCTTGAAGTTCGAATTCCTTCAAGAATCCTACGTCTCCATTGAAGAGCTCCAAAGAGCCGGGTCTCTTTCAACCCAAATCCTCACCGAGCAATCACAAAGTTCGAGCTCAGTTTTTCTTCCTTCCTCCGATTCCTTCCCTTGCGGAGGTGAATTGAAATTATCACAAACTTCACGAAGCTCACCACAAAGGTTGGGAGCTCACCGAGCGATGCCTTGCCATCTAGGGGAGGTGAATCCCTAAGAGTAACAAATGCCATAAAGATTGCTTGTTATGAACTCAAGTGCTCAATAGTGGAGTTTTGCTCTCTTGCTCTCAATCTCTCACCCAATCTTACTCACAAGATCTAGCACTAAGCAATAGGAGTGAAGAGGTTGTTTTTTTTTTGGGCTCAAATGGGTGTTTATTTGATATGGAACGGGCCCTTTTCCGTTGGAGACGAAGGGGGTATATATAGGAAGTTTTCAAAAACCAACCGTTATGTTTTGTTAGTGGACGTCCTAGTCCAGGCATGTGGGCCGTCCTAGTCCAGGCCAACCCAGAACAGAACCAGTATTCCCATCGTTAGTCCCTTAGCCGTCCTAGTGCGGGTCAGACGACAACAAAACCAAAATGGTTCTGGACCAGCCCGAGCCGTCCAGTCCAGGCATGTGGGCCGTCCTAGTCCAGGCCAACCCAGAACAGAACCAATATTCCCACCGTTAGTCCCTCAGCCGTCCTAGTCCGGGTCAGACGACAACAAAACCAAAATGGTTCTGGACCAGCCCGAGCCGTCCTAGTCCTTCTGGACCCGTCCAAGTCCGGGAGAACAAAAAAAAATGGCATAATTTTTGCTCCTAGTGTCCGATTTAAGTATGAACTCTATGGGAAGATAATTCAATGGGCTATCCATCCCCACCAAGAAAAAGCCCTAAATGCACCCAAAAGAATGTTAAACTCTCACAAAAGTTTGTTAGATGATTTTGATCACCGAGACATAAGCAAAGATATCAACGTTGCATCCCTCTTGATTGTGTGACATTCTTATACTCAAAAATAAATAGAAAACTATACCAAGAGGACCACCTTAATGTCATAATATTTTGTTATCTTGAGGGTTGCCAACGCATGAGCATTTCACCATTTGGACCTATCATTTGGACACTTAGTTGTTGATCAATTATCAATAAGCATATATATCCATCATTATACTTTGCCTTGAGCATGTCCATATGAGATTTTGGATTTGGTGTTCATGATCTCATAAAGTGTAACCAAAATCTTTTCTTTACTTTGAGCATGTCCATATGAGATTTTTGGCTTAATGTTCATCAACTCATGAAGTGTAACCACTTCCATATGTTCAAACCACTTAACATTCTTCAACATGTGAAACCGAACCAATGCTCTTACTTTCAATTTCACTTGATGTGAGTAAACTCATGAATACCATCTTCTAGCATTTCACATTTCAAACATTCTTTAAATGAGTAATGTGGATAATCCATAGCTTCACATGGTATTGCACAGTTCATCACGCTAATACTTCACTCGTTCTTCACCATTGCCTTTGATCTTTCAACGCCAAGCCTCTTGCTTGCCCTTCACCCTTGCATGGTCCGTCACAGCCAAGTCTTGCTCAACCTTCATCGTCTTTTGATGTAATACTACTTTATATCATCATCATCATCATCAATACACTGACTATCATTTCAATAACCAAGTTGATATATTCATTTTCTCAAATGTGGTGATTTTCTTCTTATCTTAATGGTCACTTAGCTTCAAGTTATTGACTAATAATCTTTACTTCTATTATTTACATATCTCCCTGTTGACACCATCAACCCTTGATATTCAATCATCCTCTATGATGTCCCTTCCTATTCAAGCATATGATATGTTTTTAGCTTCAACCATAAATATCGATTATGTCTACCATCACCTTCTTCAATACATTGATCACTATTATCCTTTATCATGCATCTTTATCCAATACCTATAGAGTCAACCATATTGTCATCAATCTATTAGCTTGTACATGTTGATCCTCAACACTTGTTATAAATTTTCTTATTCAATGTCCTAGCTTGATCTTTTTACTTGATGCTGGAATATAACCTATCATGCAAACTCACAAACTCGTATAAAAGGTTAGTTCTAACAACCATTGTCATCTATCATCAAAACTTATCATTAATTCAAGACTAGAGACCTGGACCTTTCAGATCTACCGGTTGTCGTCTCGCTAAGCATCACGATGATGATGGCGGCAGCGATGGGGCCACCATTGTGGTGGCTGCCCACACTACGGCAACCGTAGAAGTGGCGGCGACGGCGGCAGTGGCCCAGGCCACCGTCACAGCAGCCACGACCGCTCTCAAGGCTGCCGTCAATGTGACCGAGGAGGCGGCCATCACGGCGGCGACCTTCGCAGCTGAGGCAACGGCGGCCCGTGTGTGGAGGACGTCGACAGTGGTGGCTTAGGGTTAGGGTTAGGAGGGGCCCAACACCTATCGGTGTGGGCCCCTTTTTTTGTTGAGCTAGTTATGCGGTAGGGAGCTACAAGACTTTTTATTCTGTTTGTGGCGGACGTCGTGTCTGCCACAAAGGCCGCTTATGGCCCGTTGCTGATGATGGCTATTGTAGTAGTGCACATGGTCGAACTGAGCACAGAGGAAAATGTCTTGTTTATCGGACTTAAATGACAAATCCTTTGTCAAAAAGAAAAATTAATATTTATCCAATATTCAATTTTCCCATTGCATTTTTTTATTTTTCAAACTCTTGGTTTCCACTTTTGCATTTGCTCCAAAGTTTTCTAATGATTTTAAACTTTTTTTTGAAAATTGAATTTTTAGACAAATTTTATGAAAAAGGTTAATTTTGAGCAAACTGTTTAAGAATTAATGAGCCAAACACCCGTAGCTATGCCATGCTCGTCAATAACAAAATGAAACTATGCGTTGGAGAAGAAGTTTTATTTTCAAATTAGTTTTGATAACATGGCACTCTCGGTAACAATAAGACAAAACCTTAGCATTCAGAGTAGCCAGACTGGACTACTAAATACTTATGACTAGTGAAGAACGCTGTAGTCTTTAATATGAACAATGAAGCAAATATACACTCTAATTATTGCTTCTTGGAATGTGAAATTATGTGCATAAATAACTTTTAGACTGATTCTCTTTCTTCTTTACATATTAGACAAGTTTTCATTGCATCTTAAATTTTATATAAATGACAAGAGATGATAATCTAAAATATTGATCTATACTAGCAAAGTGTATGTGTGTTGCTATAGGCTTAAAATAAAAACAAACTATATAGATACCATATATTTGATAGATATAGTAAAATTTGTGTCAACCATTACAATTGTGCTTTCACTCCACAAACTACTCTTGAAAACAGATTATAAGCTAACAAATATAAATGATATACCCAGCAACATCATCAAAAATAAAAGGGAAAATTGCAGATACCCCCCCAAAAGTTACTCTGGGTTTGACTCCCCCCCCCCCTCCAAAGTTGTTTTGTTGCAAAGACCCACCCATATATCTGGCTTGGTCCAAAACTCCCCCCCTAGTTACACGTGCTCTGCTTTGCTGGCCTGTATCTGCAGACGTGGACTCCTAATATGCCACCTTAGTTGGGACGGTTTCATTCTAGCATGGCACGGTTACTCCATCGCATAGCGCACCACCAGCAGTCGCCGTCTTTGTTATACGATGAAGGCCAGACCGCCAGAGAGAACAGATGTGCAGACACAGCCTAAAAATCTCAAGTGGCAAGACTTCCGTGGATGATATGCTGAGTAGATAGGAACGAGTGCTCCAGGAAGTGCGGTCTGATTTTTCTCAAATCCTTTGATTGGTTAGGGTTTATAAATTGGGGATCTTGGCAATTGTCGATTCAATTAGTTGTTGAGGTTAGTGATTAGGAGGTAGCAGGAATTGATTAGGTTGCTAATTTGATATTTTCATGTGTGTGTTATTCCAAGGTTATCAGCATAGTCAGATCTTGCAATATCAGTGCATCCTCTTTGCAGACCTGCTAAGCTGGCAAATGAGGAGCCCATGTCAGTAGATATAGGCCAGCAAAGCAGAGCACGTGCAACTAGGGGAAGTTTTGGGCCATGTCAGATATGTGGATGGGTCTTTGCAACAAAACAAGTTTTGGGGAGGAAAGTTAAACCTAGAGTGACTTTTAGGGGGGTATTTGCAATTTTCCCAAAATAAAATGTTGTGATATTAATTGTATCTTATATTGGTGACCTCAAACTTTGCCTTCAAAGATCTGAAAGTTACACATGCTAACTTGTACTTGTCGCATGTGTCATAATTGACATGAAACAAAAGGAGCCCAGCATATCTTAAGAATGGGTTGTTCTGTATTCCCATACTAATGGGTTAGAATGCTGGGTTACACATGCTAACTTTTAAAATTTTTGAATATATAATTTTATATTTTTTTAAGTCGAAAGTACAACCATATAGTTGTCCAAAAGGCACGTAAAAAAATTTGAATTTTTTTATTTGGAAAATATTTATTTTCTTCATTAATGAAATTTTCTTTCACAAGGAAATTAAATTTCTATGAAAATACGAAAAAAAAACAAGGAACACGGCTGGAGACTAATAGAACACGTTGTAAAGAGGAAGGGTCGTATGGTCAATTCCATTGAGATTTTAGACTGAAAAAAAAAGAAAATAAGGTGAAAGAGAGAAAATGCTATGAATTAGAGACAAAGGATGACTCGGATGGCATACGTTGGATGCGTTCTTTACTAATGGCCTATCTTGGATGTCACCCCTTAAGAGTGTTATAGATCTAAATAACACGATATCCGTCAGGTGCAGGACTGGGTAAAGTAGTAAATGTGCATTGGAAATCATGTTTATTAAATGAGATGTAGCAGACAAGTGCGACGAGAGAGACTTTATTTAGTTTGAAGTTCTCGAGTTTTCTTTGTCCGTCGTTCAGCTTTTAATAATTCTTTTACTACTAGTATATTTACAATATTACTAGCAACCTATTTATTTAAGCATTGTAAGTAGTTAACTTTTTTCTCATATAAAAATTAATTTCTAAAAAAAATTACTAGATTACAAGAGTTGTTAGATTTTGAATTATGCATTACACTACTGGACTAGTAAATATAGAACATATATTTTGCTCCAGGTGTTGCATGCACTTGATGCTTCATTTATCATATGCTCATTTTAATATCTTATTCTAACAAATTTAAGATGTAATAAATATTGTGCTAGATTATACTCTCTTCGTCCCAAAATAATTGACGTTTTGGCTCTGGGTACGGGAATTAAGAAGAAGTGTAAAAAGTAGTTACATAGGAAACGAGGAGAAGAGAGATAGAGATAGGGATATATTGAAAAGAGAGAAAGTTACATCGGAAATTAAGAATAATAATTATTTTGGGACAAATAAAGTTGGCTAGAGTGTCAATCATTTTAGAACGGTGGGAGTAGTTGCGTCAATAACCTTATTTTTAAGTCCAATTGCAAGTTTAATCCTGTTTTTTGGAAATGGCTTGTATAATTGATCTTATTCCATGCAAGAATATGACCAAATATGGAATAAAATAGGATTAATTCTATAGTTATTTTTAGAAGATAGAATCAAACATGTAAATCATAAAAAGAGGATCAAACGTGCAATTGGAGTTGAAAATAGAGTGAAATGAGGCATTTCACTCTAATGAATAAATTCATATGTTTTACAAAAAGAGTAAATTTATACAAAGTATAATGCAATAAAAAAGAATTACAATAAATAGCTGGTGATGTAACTATTCATTTTGGACCATAACCTTTATTTATTTTTTTATTTTATCCAGCACGAAACTTTTTATAGTTGAAAGTTTTATATTATTTTTATTTATCAAACAGTATCTCATATTTTCTTTTTTTTTATGTTGCATCAACATTTATTCCTTCTCAATGGGTCCCAGCTTCCACTGACATATATAGTACTGTAACTC
This sequence comes from Eleusine indica, assembly GCA_030378355.1. Taxonomy (NCBI): domain Eukaryota; kingdom Viridiplantae; phylum Streptophyta; class Magnoliopsida; order Poales; family Poaceae; genus Eleusine; species Eleusine indica. Next base: position 59,428,652 of record CM059494.1, read on the forward strand.
TTGTACCGTTTCGTGCATGTTTAGGACAGCAGGGTCCACCAATTCAGCTACTACCAGGGATGCCGTCCATGTTGCCGCTCTCAAGCGCTCACCGCCGTCCAGATTTCCGTAGGAGATCCCATGCGGAGGACGTTAGCCACTCCCCTCTCAATGGAGGTTGAGATGATAATCAGACTTCACTTTCACTCTTCAAATTTATGATCTTTCGATAACTCTTCCAGTTTATTATAATACTCCATCCGTCTCAGAATATCTGATATTTTAGTCATCTCGATTTGTCCCAAAATATATGTTATTCTCATTTCTCAGTATAATTTTCTCTCTTTCTAATACATCTCTATTTTTTGTGTAATTACTTTTTATATTTCTTAATTCCTATATCCGGAGCTAAAACGTCAAGTATTTTAGGATGGAGGGAGTACTTATTTTTAAATACAGATGAAATAGTTTTATTTATGCAACATTTTTTCTTTATGTAATAATCCTGTGATTTTCCTTCTATTTTTTTAAACGGTTCTCTAAAACACTTGATGAAATTTATTAAACGTTGTCTTGAACACTTGTATTACATGGTGTTGGACTACTAGCATATCACAGCACCGCAGTCCTTTCAAACTTCTGCCACCCTCCTGCACGACGAGGAGCTCGTATACTTTATAAATTCCTGGACATGTCACTAATATACAATCTAGTTTCCAGAAAAATATACAATCTTTTTTTACAATACTTCTCATGTGTCAGAAAAGGTCTAATGTGTATGACTGTCATTAAAGCAAAAGAAGCTTTATTATGTAAACAACTGTTCAGACAATGATTACTAGAACCAGAAGTGATTAATATGGATTAAAAGCATGTGATACATTAGTGTGGAGACAAAATAAATTTCTGCCAATCGATGTCAGGAGGAAAAATATTAAAAGAACACCATTTTGATGCAATGTATGTTGTACCAAGGAACAAAAGATTTTTGTACTAGTAGTCAACATAAGTCTTTCACTTTGTAGACATATTTAATATAAGGGTTAGTTGAAAAATCACTCTGTAATTTACTTGGAGTTTGAGATTCTCACCCATAATTCATTTTTTTTAAATCCCCACCCATCCAATGAGCTTTGTTATAAAAACCACCCCAATATATACATTATATTTAATTTATTTAACATATTTGGTTCATGATTTATTAAATGTTCTCTAAAATATTTACTAGTATTGTGCTTGCGTTTCTATTTTTCGTTGCAATGCTTAAATGGTGTATGGTCATTACGTGCTACTTTTATTATGTGTATGGACACTTACCATGTATGGCTGGTCACATCAAATCTGAGGTGAATAAACTTTATTATGCAACTAAATATTCAGATAATAATTAATAGAAGTAATTATGGGTTAAATACACATACATAATACATCAATGTACACACTGTCTATTCTTACCAATGTGGAAGTACATCTATAAGCATATACACTACAATATATACATCATCTGCTTATATAATATACACACCATCTGCTTATATGAGTATATACACTGCAATATATACACCATATCGGCAATCAATACATTTACTTATATTAAAAGCATAATTTATCATTTCTATCATACCTTTACTCTCCTATAGTATATTATTATTTTCTAAACATATCTTTACATGTCTTGATTAGTACTACTGTAAACATATCTATCATATCTTTACATGTCTTGATTAGTACTACTGTAAACATATTCCTCTAGAAAATACAGACCATTATCGATAGCATATGTTTACTACTTATAATAACATTGATTTTTATGAAGAATAATTGTCTAACTCATACACAAAAGGGTGAAAATAGTGTGTATAATTTCCTAATCCAATCACCTCCGAATCTTATTTTTGAGAATGTGAAGAGGCATTTAAGATATTTTAACGATTATGAATAATTCAAATATAATTGGCTAAGGGGTTGTTTATTTCCAAGTAGATTATTTAATCTAGATTATTGGTGCTAGATTAGATAATTTGAGTTATATAATCCAGATTATATAATCTAGAGGGGGTGTTTGTTTATCCAGATTATTGTTGTCAAGATTATTGGTTATAGATGAGAGAAGACAACAATTCTCTACATTTAATCAAGCACTAGGTGAGGTTTGCTGATGGCAATGTAGGTAATTTTCTTCATCAATTTAGTTAGGGTTGTGGGTCTTAAGCAAATAAGCTAAAAATAAACACTTCTTGAGGTGTTTATTGAATCATGATAATCTGACCCCTATATAATATAATCCTACCAAATAAGTTGACATGTCTATCCCTCTAAATTATTTGATCTAGATTATATAATCTGGACATAAATAAGCTGAAAGCTCTTTCAACTTCAACATTTTCTTTTCAAATATACAAATATAAGTTCGTCTAATAAAATAATTGGGTAGGGTATGTTGTACCAAGGAGCAAATGATTTTTGTACTACTAGTCAAGTATACGGTTGCAGTCCCATTCACATTGTGGACATATCAAATATATAAATTAAAAATGATGATGCTCATCTTGATTTCCATAGATAGCTTTTATGTTTAGTAATTTAGTGTTGGTATAAATCAATAGTCAAAGTACCATATTGAAGACATGTCAATATCCTAAACAAACAATAATTATTCATAGTAATTTTTTAACATATTGTATTATTATTAGTTTGAAAAAATAATAAGTAGAGGGATTTTCTTACTAATGAAATATTGTTAAGAGTATATACAACCTAATTATTTTCTATGTAAATAATACAATTAGGAATTATCAAAAATTGAGTGTATTATCCTCAAAACAAAATTGAGTGTATTAAGAGAAATATTTTTGACATAAGATTATTGAATGTTACGACAAAATAGAGCAATACACAAACATAAATGTGATTTTGAATGTCGTTACTAATATAAAATAATCACTCCATATATAATGTTGATGTGATCATTTAGGAAAAAAATTATCTAGAACAACAGGTAAACCAATTAACAAAACAAAAGCCACTAGAACATTGTCAACATCAATATTATTGGTACTACAGTAGGAACAGGTTAATTGAATGCACACATTCAGGACTAACTAGCCTTTTTACCAGATCCAGATTCAATGATACTGTTCAAATTTAGGGGGAAAAGAGCTTGCTAGGCTAGTACTATAATATTTGACCTCTGCAGTAAAATTATAGGCAAAGGATGGGAGAGAGAGAGAGAGAGAGGCATGTTCCATTCGTACAATCAACAATCAGAGACCACTGCCGAAAAAAAAAGAATGGGCAAGAAAGAGAGGGGAGATTATTAGGGAAGGAACTCAAGCACGCACGCGCGAGAGGTTTCAGTCTAAATTGATTTTTGTTTTGAGAAGTAAATGCAAAAAAAGGTCAAAACTTGTAAAATCTATATTTAACTATTTACTTGGTAGAAAGTTATGAAATAAAATTTCTTGGATTCACACAACTGAGATCTACCCAATAGAGCTGGTCTCATGCCCTGATCTGCTCTAATTAGTTTTGAGGAATTAATTCCTTGTTTTGCATGTTTTCTCAATAGCTAATGATATATGACCTTGTAAATTAAATGGGCTTGCATGCGTGTTACTTAGTTTGCATATAACTGTAATGTGAATTAAAATACTCATGTCAGGTTGTAAAGATTAAAGTTAGACATTTATCTCTGTTTAGGGTTGTTCAATTGCTAGGAAAATTAAGATGCATGGTATGATAGTGATTCTTGTTCCGCAAATCGTGTGATGCATTGTTCTATGTTTCTGTGTCACCAAATAAAATTCTAGTACTTCCCAAGTTCATACACTGATTTAATTTACTCATGCATTAGTATTTTCCAGAACCATGCTTAAATAATTATTTGCTCCTTAGGGTGTAATATTTCAATTAATCATATAGTTGTACTTTAAGATTTATATCATATAAATTTCTTTCTTATCTAGCAACCTCCTTAACACACTGAAAACATTATTCCGACCATTACTCATTGTCTCTATACCTTGCATGATTATATCGATCGCGATCGACACACACATACGTACATTTTGTACTAAGTTATTGCGTTAATTTACTTGAGTCCATGAAGTTTCACCGATACGTCAACCCTATGTCATTAACCCACCTCATAATACATTAACCCCATGTACATTTTATAACATTAAATCATTTATAAATCGACTGCTATGAATCTTGTCTCATGCATATCATTGCATTGCATCATGTAGAATCTGAGGCGAACTATGTGGAGGCAGGGCAGGTGCAGGAGCCCGAAGGAGGAAGTAATCCCGCTAACCAGGAACAAACTCAAGGCAAGCCTCGATGGATCCCACCAATATTTACTGCTTTTTTATTTTGTCACTAATGGTATGATGTAGGTTTTGCCTATGCATTTAGTTCATAGGAGTTGCTCTGAAACCTAGTATTGTAGTAGGACCCCTTTACTGATTGATAGCCTTAGACCGATAGTGGCTCTGCTTAATTAGGGCGATGAGTCAGGGAGTGGTAAACGGACCACTCGTAGTTGAGTCATATATCACTGGGGAATTGTTTAGTGAAAGACTTGGATTGGGATAACAAAGAAGACTAGACGGACAACTAGGTGTAAAGGAAAGGACAATTTGTCTTCAAGGATGTAGCCTCGTCCGAGTCACTTAAGGCTCTACCGCGTGTCCGGCCCATGGGATCAAGTTTGAACGTACTATTTGCATGCTGGAGTTATGGGCCCAGTAAAATGATGTAGCTACGACTACTGCCTAGTCGGAAGATAGCCTTCTCTCTTCTTTGATGGAACTAGGGCTAAGAGGAGAGAGCAATCTACCCACGAATGACGGTAGGGGACGCATCGCATTGGGGACCCTTTCTCAGGGGAGTCTGGATCCGAAAGGTCTTGTGGTACCATATGCAAAAAGTTGCTCCATGCGGCTTCCATGAAGCACATATGGGTTGTGCAAACAGGTTTCTCTTGCAGGATGTAAATCAATTCGAGTCGCCGCCCCTTAGAGTAATGAGTACCACTTGATAACTCAGCCGGAACATAGTTGGAAGCTTAATAAGATGAATAGGTTGAATATTGCTATATTGACTAATTGCGTTGTATTACAACCGTGTTTGTTGTAGTCATAGTGCAAATTAAATTTATTATTTCTTCTAACAACTTAACTTGAAGGTAAAACTTAAAAATAAGGATTCACTCTTAGGCTGGCTTTTTGACAATATAAACCCTACCCTTAGCTTGTGCATGTCTAGGAGTCGGCTGTTGTTGGCCATTTTGACGGGTCAGTCTTGCTGAATATTAGTTGCTCAGGACGTAGCTCTATGTGGTTTTTAGATGATTAGGATGGAGACTATCATTGCGGTGGTAGGTTCCACTAAGAGGGCCAGCGTCCTGATTGCTGGAATATCGAGTGGGAATGGTGCACCGATAATGAGGAGGAGAAGTCTGTTGAGTGCCGGTACGGTATTTCAGGTAAAACGCCTATCATGGCCGGGTGTTCAATGTGTGTCGCCGTGAGAGGGCGGTTGTATCTTACTTATTCTGTCGAACCATTTTATTACTGTTGAACGATTTTGCTTCTGCACTTTTAAAATTCTGGTTTGTAACTTAAATTTAAATTTATGTAAAACTCTGTTCTCTATCTATGTTCTTGTTGTAACTGTATTATTTCTGTCTTGTTTTGTACTATTAAGCGTCACAGCGCGTGTCGCCACTTGAGAAAGATCCTGGAATAGAGTCGTCTCCGTAGTAAGACGGTTCTGTTACACACAGATTATCATACGTTCAGCAATGATGATGTATTAATAGCATGTGTTAGACACCCCTCCCCCCCCCCCCCCCGCGCGGCGCACGCTAGGTAAATACATTTCAATAAATGATTGTCGTAGACATCTACAGTATAAGTTTCCGATGGAAAATCAAGATTAGGTCATATGCTTGCCTAAACGAATCTAATAATCTATTCTCACATGATGATGATCCTTTGAGAAATTGGACTTGCTTGCTCGTGAAGTATATTTCCATACATGAGTTCCCATTCCATTTAATTGATAGATAAGCTTCATAAGCTTTGTTATACCCCAAAACTTTTGTTTGCATATATCTCTAAAACTATCAAGAAATATTATATTAACACAACTGAGGAACATAATCCTGTAGCCAGGTGTCTGTGGTTTCACAAATAAAAAATTGCTTCACTATCAATGCACTACACATATCTCCAATTTATAAGCTTATAAAGGTTGTAATGTAAGGCTATAAGTGGGGCCATAGACAACATATGCGAGATTACAGGCATATTATCTAAAAAATAATGTATGAATATCATGCACATAATATCTAAGAAGCTAGCTAGCCAGAAAGAAGGAATATGTGAAATAGCCCGCCAAGTAGGCATATCATGCATGCAGCAACCCACTCTCGATATTATTATAAGATGAACTTCACTTATGAAATGCTCAAAAGTGTATGTAAATAAAATTGATCATTTGGAGCATAGGTTACAGGCTCCCAGAGGACGGTAAATATGTGTATCAATAATCAGCAAAGGGACAAAGTATTGAAAAGCAGCTTTGTAGCATGTTGAATGTATTCGGTCACTACTATAGAATTTTGAGTTCTCCATAACCTATACAACTTTTACTTCCATCCAATTATAGATGTGAAAAAAAATATTAGGACAAAAAGCAATAAACTCATAGGATATCAAATTGTTAATGTTAGATAAAATGAAGAAAAAATTCTAGAAATATTTGGATCTATCATTCTTCAACATAATTTTAACCATATTCCTTAGACTACAGAAAAAGTTTCCTATTGTTTAGTGTTGTTGTGTACTTTTACCATCTTATATGAATTACACCACAATTTTTTAGGCCAACAGAATGAAGTATATAATTGAAGCTAGTGTTGATAGTAAAGAAATAGCATAAAGAAGAATGGACCTCAAATTTGTCATTTTTATGCCTTTTTCTTCCGGAAAATCCAACATACATAAGTGCCTACAAAGTATATGCTAGCCTAATATCAGATATATTCATTTTTTTATTGCAAAAGCTGAAGTTTAGTAGTGCATATAGGAACTTCAAATATATTTTACCAAAGGATGAAGTTTTACTTCACTAATATTCGTAAGAAGCAAAGCGATGTTTTTCTATTTGATTTCTATAAACAAAAAAACAAACACCATTAAGTTCTGATGGTCTGATATTTATCAGACATCACTGAAACAATTATAAGCTTCCTTTGCACTTATGTATCATTTGATGCTTCTATCTGCTTTGATTTATCTAGGACTCTGCAAATTGCCTACTTGTTTCTGCTTGCATGCATAGCCTACATGGGACACTGCAATGTGAGTTTTTACATCCTACAAGTGTTTGCAAAGCAAGGGGGGGGGGGGGGGGGGGGACTTTTGAACAAATTAATTGCCATAACAGCATCGTGCACATATTTTCAAAAAAAAAATCTGCAAAGCTCCAGAAGTGTAACACCCATACATTTCAATACAACTCACGTGACATGATCCAACAAATAAAACTTTCATGCTGGAAAAAATCTAATTTCCCAAGAGTATTGTCCCAAGCTTGTCCAACAATAGTAGGCATGCAAGTTAGCACAAAAACAAAAAGGAAAACCAGGCACAAATAGTAAGGCAACCTCCATATTTCCCATAGTATATGAGAACAGTGTTGTGCTTGTTACACCCATGCTGTCACAAACATAGCATGAACACCCTAGGAACAACTCATCGTCCAAGTAGAGCAGCCACACAAAGTTTGGATCCAATTTGAACCCATTTCATATGAAATTTAATGGAATTGGTACTGGACTCCAAATTACCATACAAAAATGAAATTGAATACAGGCCGCAACAGGGCAACTGCTACCTAGTGCGTAGCATGCTGAATTTGACACGTGCAAAGGGATTTTATTTAGGTAGGTAAATTGAGGGTCTGTGTATGCCGAAGGTCGGTGCCAAATCATATGGATTGAAATGTACAGGTCAACATGCAGTTCGGCTTAGTGCCCTAATCTGATTAGGGTATGATTAATATAGCGTTTGACTAATAATAGGTGTGTTGTGTTTTCTTCTTTGGGTCGGTGTGTTGGCTGGTCATAACTGAAAATGACTACTGGTCTTGTACTTCTATTATAGATTTGTTGGCCGATCGAGTGGTCGACCACACACGAGTACCATGATGCGCACTCGTACAGCGCACGTTATTTGATCAAAGCATTGTCTCGTTGAGTAAAGATTTGACAATGCGTTGGAAACTATAGCCTTCTTTGACCTCACAATGCAAACAGTATTATGTGTCTTGGGAAACGCCTCTCCATTTCAGGACCAGTTTAATTAGTTTCGAGAAATCAGTATACATGTACAGCTAAAGGAATGATACATATGCCTTCCCTAGTCGCTCATAACCAAATCTTTCAAATCATGTGTTGTGCTTTTACTTTGAAATTTTAATTTGCATTGGAACTCAAACTTTTCAATGTAACGAGAATTTATCAGTCATTAATATTAGAATGGTTGTCCAGTTGGCTATTCCCAATGGGAGTTTTATTTTTAATAAATAAGGTGCCACATAAGCAATTTTGATAACATAACAAAAAAGTTATGAAGAGAGAGAGGGAAGGAGTTTCATTTAGATGAAACTGGATATACATAGTTTCCTAAAGTTGAAACACTATGAAACTAGCATTAGAGATGAGAAGTTTTATTCTATTCTATAGATAACCGATGAAAGAACATTGAATTAAATGTAATGAAGATTGTTTTATTTGTAGTTTCAAATTATTTTTGATGATATATCATTCTTAAAAACAACAAAATAAAATCTTTCATTAGGACTAGTCTTTGCTCTCCGCGCATAAGTGCATATGACAGAGCCGATCACAATTGACATAATATATTCGCCACGCCGCTGTCACATCGGCCATGCTAGCGATGATCGACATTCACGGCCATTAGTTTCGAGCAATCCATGCATGCATACATGTTATTGCGACGTTACATCCAAAGGCACTTACTAGCAGCTAGCCTGCTACGTAAGAGCAACTAGCGAGTAGGTATATAATAGTATTGATACTAGTGCGCTTTTAACAATCATCTAACCGGCCGGTCCGCTCCAGTGCTTCGGTTGCATTTCGACTACCAACAGCTCAGTGGGTTTTGACGATGCAGGCAAGCTCAATTGCGGCCTCGCATGCGCACTGGCCGCCGCCGCCGCCAGTAAACACTGCGGCGCGGCGGAGCAGGCCCGTCACCGTCGCCTGGCCTAGGTAACGTACGCACACGCGTTTGCGGGTCCTGGATTCCCGATGGATAATTACACACAGGCTCTCCATGTTTCACGTGTACTCGCTCTTTCAATAAGCTCATTTATGAAAATGTTTGTTAAAATTAAAGTATCTTTAGTTCGTGATCAAGCTTATAGAAAAAAAAACTGCCAATCTTAGCACATCAAATTAATAGTATTAGATACATCATGAACTATATTTTCATATACATTATACTTAGTTGATTGGAGGTTTAGGAATTGACACCTACCCGTATAATTAGGTGAATACAAGTTAGTTTGATTTTAACCAATAATTGTAAAAATAATCTTGTTTTATGATAGAGATATTGTATATCCCGATGGTGTTCCCGAGGATATAAATGTACTTACCATAAATGAAGTATTGTATTGACTTTGGGACTCCAACTCCTTTTTTTTTAATTGAATCGAACATAATACGGATGCAGATATAGATACACACATAAGTACTAACCCTCAAACACACTGATATAGATACTTCCACTAATAAAATAATTAGTTGTCAATGCAACATCCATATTAAATTTTGGATTCTAAATGCAACACATGTATTAAATTTAGGATTTGAACTTAGGTGGGTTAGTTCCATCATAATGAACCTAACCACTTGAGAAAGGCTTAGTTTGCTTGTGACTCCAACTTTGATGGATTGGTTCCACTATAAATGACCTATCTAGATGTCTTAGGTGAATTTGCCACTGTTTTGGACTCGGTGTTACTATATAGAATTGTCTTCAGTTTGTATTACAAAATAGTATTAGAACATATAAATTGCTCCATAAGCTCTAAATGGATATAAGAGAGATTTTCTGCTCAACTCAAATTGTATTGTGTTTGGAGAGGAAGAGATATGAAATATTTGACTGTATAAGATCAGATTTCTTTCCACTTTTCCTATTTCTCAAAAACAATTCCTGTCATCAACTATATTTCTTCAAACTCATATAATTATTACATACCTTATTATTTATATGGTACGCAACAATTCTTTTTACGAAATTAAACATGAAACTCTCACGTTGGTGAAAAATATTTTTGTACAAATACTGCCATGCAGTTCTTATATAGCCGATCCTAATGGTCAAAGTTTACAAGGGTTGTAGAACCTCAAATAGAAACGAGTGGAAGGAGTAGCAAATTAAGCACGCAAGATGACCACCACGCCTGTGAAAGGATCAAAATAATTGACTAACACACCTTATATTTTACCTATTTCGAGGGGGATAAAGAAACAGGTCTATACCTAGATACTCTCCTAGATCGAGGACCAAATTATCCGGGACAGGTAAGCAGGTCAACCTCAACCCTTTTGACGAAAAGTAAAAAAGAACACGCAACAGAGACCACGATTTGAATCCGACCAAACCAACCCAACCCCACATGATCAATGCCATCACCATCCAAACATGTGTTTCCATGCATATGTACACTCATTCGTCTCCAGCTCGACTGTTGTGCTTGACCTACACGCACATACACTTGCTCGTACGCGCTTTCTCGAGACGCACAAAACGGCAAAATTTTGTCACTCCCTCTGCCCGCTCACAAAAAAATCATTATTCCTTTATCCCTTTTGGCATAATTACCATGAAATCCCTCTGTTCTTCACCTATAAATTCACCGTCACCTCGCTGCTCACTTCAAACTCAAACCTCAGTGGCTCTGCAACACACACACTGCCTAAGAAGCTCAGCGAGCATCGCCTCTAGCTATCATGGCGGTTTATAATGCTGTCAAGCTCTCCACAATCATCCTGCTCTGCTTCATCGTCCTCGCGCTCTCCGAGGACGACGCTCCACCATCGACGCCGGTATCGCCATCAGACGCGTGCAACGCCACCACGGACCCGACCTTCTGCCGCTCCGTGCTCCCACCTCGCGGCAGGGGCAACCTCTACACGTACGGGCGCTTCTCGGTGGCCGAGTCCCTGGCCGGCGCGCGCAAGTTCGCCGCGCTCGTGGACCGCTACCTCGCCCGGCACCGGCACCTCTCCGCCACCGCCGTCGGCGCGCTGCGCGACTGCCAGCTGATGGCCGAGCTGAACATCGACTTCCTCTCCACGGCCGGCGACACGATCCGGTCCACGGACACGCTGGCCGACCCGCAGGCCGACGACGTGCACACGCTGCTCTCGGCCATCGTCACCAACCAGCAGACGTGCTTCGACGGCCTGCGCGACGCCGCCGGGAAGTGGTCCGACGGCGGCCTCGACGCGCCCGCCGTCAACGGCACCAAGATGTACAGCCTGTCGCTGTCGCTCTTCACACGGGCGTGGGTGCCCACCGCGACGCACAGGGGCGGCGGCAAGCAGAAGCCGCCGCACCACGGCCACGGTGGTAACAACAAGAAGAAGCCGAAGCAGCCGAGGAGGGGGCTACTGTTCGATGTCACGGACGACGAGATGGTGCGGCAGATGGCGGCGGAGGGGCCCGAGCGGACGGTGGCCGTGAACAGCGTGGTGACGGTGGACCAGAGCGGCGCGGGGAACTTCACCACGGTCGGGGACGCCGTGGCCGCCGCGCCCAAGAACCTCGACGGCAGCGGCGGGTACCACGTCATCTACGTGCTCGCCGGCGTCTACGACGAGAACGTGGAGATCAGCAAGCACTACAGGTACATCATGATGATCGGCGACGGCATCGGGCAGACCGTCATCACCGGGAACCGGAGCGTCGTCGACGGCTGGACGACCTTCCGATCGGCAACTTTCGGTAATAAGCAGCAGGACCTGCATCATCTTTTTTTTTTTTCTTTTTTCTTTCGATATATCCTCAGTTGCAGTCAAAGTTAAATACTCTGCGAGTTAGACTCGATCAGATATGCCATTGAAAATCAAGTTTTGACTTCTCATCTGGATCACTCAATTTAAGAGGTTGGACCCTTGCTAGGTTTAGTGCGGCGGCCACAACTGAAAGAACTTTCACTAGATAAAATATAGGAGTGATAAGCGCGACACTTGGAGTATATATGCTCTATCTGCTGGCATGTGGATAGGGAGGCTGAAACCTAAAAACACGTCGCTTTTATTTGGTCCCGCTCCACACACTCATCTAAGCGACATGAGTTGGAGTCCCTCTATCACCATTCTATAGCTACATGTCGTGGTCCTGCTTGTGTCACATCATCATCATGCACACGATCTGACGCATGAAATTCGTGCCCTTTACATTTTCTGCCTGATTAACTGCCTTCCATCCATCATCTGCATGCAGCTGTGGTGGGCCAAGGATTCGTGGCCATGAACATGACCTTCCGCAACACGGCGGGACCGTCCAAGCACCAGGCGGTGGCGCTCCGTTCCGGCGCCGACCTGTCCGCCTTCTACGGGTGCGGCTTCGAGGCTTACCAAGACACTCTTTACACGCACTCGCTCCGGCAGTTCTACCGCGGCTGCGACATCCACGGCACCGTCGACTACGTCTTCGGCAACGCCGCCGTCGTGTTCCAGGGCTGCACCTTCTATTCCCGGCTTCCCATGCCCGGTCAGAGCAACACGGTCACGGCGCAGGGCCGCAGCGACCCGAACCAGAACACGGGCACCTCCATCCAGGCCTGCACGCTCCTCGCGGCGCCGGAGCTCGCCGCCAACGACGCCTTCAGGACGCTCACGTACCTGGGCCGCCCGTGGAAGAACTTCTCGCGCACCGTGATCATGGAGTCCTACGTTGACAAGCTGGTGGATCCGGCCGGGTGGATGCCGTGGTCAGGGAACTTCGCGCTCGACACGCTCTATTATGCCGAGTACAACAACACCGGACCGGGCGCGGATACCACTCGCCGGGTAACGTGGCCGGGGTACCACGTTCTCGGAGACGCCGCCGACGCCGGCAACTTCACGGTTACCAGCATGGTGCTCGGGGACAACTGGCTGCCGCAGACAGGGGTTCCGTTCACCAGCGGCTTGACTGCTTCTTGAAGGTTGTTGTACTAGTGCTGTGTTCCTGGTCGAGTTAATTATAAGTGTAATTCTGAGAAGAAAAGGTAAAAAGATGTATCCCAAGAAAATAAACATAGCACACATATTAATTTCACTGGTATACAGAGACTTCTGCTTTTGCACAAAACTAAACAGATGTTGTAAACTGTACAGTGGTAAGCTACAACAAAAAGCAAATTGTGATGACAGTAACTAAGCTCCGTGAGTCGGTGAGTGGATGTATACCAACGTAGCTTCGTCGCTCGAAAAAATTATTTTGCTCTTTACAGTGTTATTATCATACTGATTATAACTTCAAGTCACACTAAAAAATGAGACTTCACATCTACCGGCCGGCCATCCTATCTATCTCTAATTTCAAGATAACCACAACCTTCATGGCACATTAACCTCTCGATATACAGCCACGATAATTTCAGCAATATCTTCATGAGTCCAATAGAAGTTTGATGGATAATGTTAAACATCATAATAATTGAACAAATATTGAAATGGTACTAAATGTTAAGATAGTAGTGTAAACATGTAAACAAAATAGATATAGTATCTCTACAACTTATTAATTGAGGTGAGGTCGTCTAGACCACTTTTTCGTGTCCAGATATGTCCGTAACATTATCGTATTCAGTTTGTATCCTACAATGATTCACCAATCAGTTTGAGTCGTTTTTGAATCTTTTTCTATCCACCAAAATGCCAAGAGCGTGAATAACAAAGCATGGTATGCTAAAAGCTCTACATAGCATGCCCTTGATATATCCAAATTAAAATACATGCTACATGTACTACAATATTTTGATGTGTGATAATGGATCGTTAAGGCCACAAATGCTCGCCTACAAAATTTGCATATGGATATATCAGCCTATTTAGTTCAAGAAAGTGAAGGTTTTCCAACAAAAATATATTATTGACTATGAATCTTTCTCCTATTAGATAAAAAGTTCAACCAAAGTTATATAACTTTCTTCAACAAACAAGTAGGCATGAGGTGTGGTCAGTAATGTCATGATTATGATTATGGAACATTGACATTTGTAATCTTAGAAAACATGTTTCTATAATTGTAAATATTGTGTTTCATTGTTACACAGAAAAGCATGGTTTATTGATGTGGTCACAAGTCAATAGCCTTTTTTGTAACTATAAAAAATATTTCGAATATACGGTAATGAGATGTCTTAAATGACTTAGAGAAAGTTATAGTTCAACTTTTGTTATTCTATCTAATTCCAAAATAATATGTTAAAATGTAGTATGTAGTTTTAGTTAAAATTCAAAAAAGCAATGCTCTTCAAATCAGACCAAAATTTAGGGTTGATTAACATGATTGGAACTTAATTGTCATGAGCACATACCCTACTTAGAGATCTCCTAAATTAATGATATTTTCTAGAATTTACTTTAGTATAGTTCTATGATCATTTTTGTATTTTCTATTCAAACCAAGTTTGAGTCATTTTAAATTAAAATTTGAATTCAAATATTTTTCATTACAACTTGTGTTAACTTCTGGTTTTCTACATTCACATTGATTCACTGTTGGTGGTGATGACATCAGGTGTCACCCTTGTGTTACATCTGAATATTATTTTGTCGGAGTGTTATGGATGAAGCCACACTTTTTTTGTTGGTGTGTTCCACATAATTTTTCGCAACACTCCTTGTTCAGGAGAAGAAAAATAACTACACCCATCATATTGGGCCTTTATTCTGGTCTTTCCTTTTCCAAAATAATTGTGGCATTGTTTATTGGCAACATATTGACACAAAAATACATTGATGAATTTTACAAGTTCAATTCTTATTGACTAATAACCAACAGAGAGGAGTGCATACACACCTGGACGTATTGACTAATTTATTAATATGAAACCATCCTTTCAAACTTGAGGACGCCAAGTGTTACGTTTGAAAAATTATTAAATGCAGACAGAGTGAATCCACGAAGCAGGTAGGGTGGTCGTTGCTCATGGCAGCCAGCTGGGTAGTGTCAAAGTAAATGACCGAAGATCATCTTTCGCTGACGCATTAAGCAAAGTAAGTAGTGGCAGACTTGTTTGTGATCCAGCCTTTGATCTCGCGCATCAGCTGGGTTTGCCTCCACAAGGGCCCCTCAGCCATGTAACACCACAGCTCCTGGATCACTGGCGCGTTTATGAGCAAAAACTTGGCCAGTGTCCTCTGTGCCATTCCGCCCTGGTAATAAACCAGGTCGATCTTCCTCAACCGGCTTCTCAGGCATGGGATCACGGCGTTGGGCGTGTGGAGGACAGCATGCGGATTGTAGCTGAGGTGGTGTGCGTCGCGGGGGTCCTCTTCCGTCGAAGTAGAGTCCCAGTTTTGTCTGTGAGGATAGAACACTAGTGTCAGCGTCTCCAGGTCTGGTGTGGACTCGAGGATTGTACTCACCATGTCTACAGCACCAGTCACGGTGGTCACGTCATTTTCAGTGCCCGAGCCGAATCGTGCAGATTCCAGGCGAATGTACTTGGCGTCGGCAAACTGTTGGAGAAGCTTACTCAGGTTGATGAAGTCATGCTCTGTCCTCTGACATGACCTCCCAGCCACAGATATCAACCTTGAGAATTGTGTGGCGCAAGCAGGCAGGAGACGAGCGAGAGTGACCGCAGCGTGGCGCAGGAGAAGAGCGCCGTTGTGATGGTGTGTGGTGCCGGCTTTGAACGCTGATGGTGATGGTCCAAGTAAGGATCTTTTTCTTGGACTTCATCAGAAGTAAACAGGACATCCTCATCATCGGACAGAGATGGGATCGCGTCCATTATTGGTCTGTGTGGGTCACCCTCTTCGTCCACCATATCATCAACGATGGGCATCAGGTTGCCCTCGCGCACCAAGACTGAAGAATGCTCTTCTTCTTCTTCTTCTTCTTCTTCTTCTTCTCCTTCTTCTTCTTGGCAGGTCTGTGGGGCGACGCCGCTGCAGTGGTAATATGGCCTCGCGCAAACCAGGATGCACGGCGTAGGTGACCCACTGGTCAACCGCGGAGGAGTCGCTTGTGTGACGGTACTCTTCCATGGCGACCTGGACACAATAATGGCGAGAGAGGACCGCCTCTCCTCCCTCTCCGACGATCTCCTGCTCCGCATCCTCCACTTCACCCCTTTCAAGGAGGCCGCCTCCACCGGCGTCCTCTCGCGGCGGTGGCGCCACCTCTGGCGCTCCTCCGGCGCCGTCAACCTCACCGTCAACCTCCAAACTGACAGTTACCAGTCGTACTACAAATACTCACACGACGGCAGCGAGCACGCCGCCGTCGAGGCCTTCCTCTCCCGCCGCCGGCGCCACGCGCGTCACGAGGCTCACCCTCCGCGTGGACGCCGTCAGCGACGACACGATCCGAGACTTCATCCGCGGCAGCTACGACCGAGACGACGTCGACCTCGCCGCCTCGGCCGCCTTTCCACGACTCTCCTCACTGCGGTTATGGATCTGCTCCGTGGCCACCAAGGATCTCCAGTCCATGATAGACGCCGCCCCGGGCCTCACCGCCATAAGACTCGAGTCGGTCTCCTTCACCATGCCTAGACGCCGTAAACATGGCCCAAACATTCCATTGTTCGTAAATCATGATTACTATGACAAAATGATGGAGGCGGCGCCGGTCGTCCGCCTCCGCTGCCCGGCGGCCACTACCCTAGTACTCTCCTCTTGCGGAGTGGACGTGGACGGTTACCAAGAAGATGATGGCAATGGATGGGAGATCGAGGTCGACGCGCCACGGATGCAACACTTGACATACAAGGGGGTTGCGCGGCGGTTCTCGCTGATGTCGCCGGCACCGGACATGGCTCAGGTGGACCTGCACTTCCTCCCACCACCCGAACATTACGTTGAGGAATCAGAACTTCTCTCACGGTTCTGGCAGTTCGTCCAGTGCTTCACCAACGCTAAGGCACTGAAGATCAAGGTGAACTACTACCTGGAGAACATTGCCGTCGTAGGCAAGGTGAGCCGAGCCGAGCTGCTGTGCGCGTTCCCTGGTGTCGAGCGCCTTGAACTGGAAGGGGCACACAATGCCACCACGACCGGTATGGCGGCAGTGGCAATTGCAAACCTGCTCCGGTGCTGCCCTGCTGTTCGTGACCTCAAATTGAAGCTGAGCACCAGGCCGCCCTGGCGCTCAGCAAAGAAAGAAGCATCAGATTTGGACAAGTCACTCGAAAGCTTCAGGCACGGCAGATTAAAGCCCTTGTTGATTGATAACTACGGTGACATAAATTACAAGGAGACTAATGTTCCTGGCCTGAGCGGGCGTTCCTTCGCCTGCTTGCGGGGCAGTCTGAGGAGGGTCCGCATCCAGTTTAGACTGGATGAGTCCAGCTTTGGAGTCCGGCTCGTCAAATTCTTCGCTGACAATGCAATGGTTCTCCAAGAAATTCATGTCGACACAGGCAATAGAAGACTCTGTGAGCATATGATTATTGATATTGAAAGATGGATCACATCTAACTTGTCCAATAATAAGTTCCGTCTGAAACAAAAGAATCTTGACGAAAGTTCATGGGAGTTCTCTAAAATAAACATGGTGGGATCCCTTGCTCCGACTACTGACATGGCAAAGAGTACAACAGGCTTCAAACTCTTGCCCCTTCAAAGGTAAATGTATTACAAGCAAGTATGGATCCGTACAAGTGTGAACAAGTACTGCTGGCAAAGACATGAATCTTCTGCACAAAATGCATGGATTGGAGGGTGGCTAGCATCCTGCGGCAGCGCGGCGGCGGGCTGAACAAAAGGTGCGGGCACGAGCTCTGCAAGGCGGCGTGCAGGCGCCGGTGCCGTCGACGACCACTGCGGCAGCACACAGATGGGCAGCACTGTGTGATCGGGCGAGCGCAAACGGGCAACGGCCTCGGCGTGGCACCGCGTGGGCGAGTTTTTTTCTTTTTTTTTTTTTGAACTTACCGCGTGGGTGAGTTGAAGACGAGACCAGTGCAAGCTCTCGACACAACCACGATCTAGATCGTCATATGGTGATTAACCGAAAACCGAGCAGATTAACCGCTACCGATTTGTGCGGTTATAGTTTTTTTTTTGCCTTCGTTATCATTTTTTAATAACCGAACTTCTTTACAACCGTATTTGACTGAACCGGATTAACCGAACACCCGGCCCCACTCTTTGACCTGCAAACGAAATAAGGCTCATTTGTGATTTGCCATAGCATTTTTCTCTAGAGAAATCAGGGCCTGGGCCAGAAGTCGAGAACGAGATCGAACTGCTCGACTTTCTTTTCTGCAGTAAATTTTTGCAATTAAGCACATAGGTCTCCATCATGGGCGCTGTTTGCTGCCGACCAGCGATGATCATAGGATTAGCAGCTTGGATTTTGCAAGGCATACCAAAGACAAAGGCAGACGACGAAAGGGATTTATTTTACAATATGCATATAAATAAAAGTAAAACTTGTCTTTGCAATAGTCTACAGAAAAGTAAGTGCAAATTGTCTATAGGATTAGCTAATTGGCTTTGCAACAGTTGTCTATAGAAAAGTAAAACTTGTAGAAGGGATTTATTTTACAATATGCATATAAATAAAAACAATTAGAAAAATAAAAACTGGGTGGAGCATCTATGGGCTGTAAGTGCATGGTTTGTGTGTTTTGATCCCCCCCCCCCCCCCTTTTTTTTTTGACACCGTGTTTTGATCATTAGCCCAACAAAGAACAGTCACGAATAGCCTACTGAGCAAAACCTTGGGCCTGTCTCAGCCCACCAAACCTAGCGGCCCCGGGGACAAAACAAAACTGACAAGCCCAACGTAGGAGGAAGGAAATAGGCCTGCTTCACGTGAGACCACTAGATCGACACAATTTGTTGTTTCGTCCTTGTAGGATGCATGTAGCCGTGGTTTTTTTTTAAAAGAAAAAGCAATGGTTCATTAATATTTCAAGTTCTATATAGATTTATGCACGTGATTGTTTATTATTATTACAAAAAAAAAATCAAAATCTTCCACACCAAAGATTACTAAAAAAGCCAGTAGACCAATAACATTACAACACTCTCAAACAACAAAAGTCTATTACAGAAAAGAGAACCATTTAAGGGAAGATCTCCATCATCACCACCTCAGGAATAACTTCCTAGAATGTGGGATCTTTCTTCCTCTTTTTATATTAATGTCCAAAATTAAATCTACCCACATAGAAGAAGAAATTATGCCTTAAAAAAATCTCATCATTATGATTTAGCGAATGATCCAACAAATGACACATGCTCCTACTAGAGATTGAAATCTTAGTTTCTTATATATCTACCGCATGCATTCAGTTAGTAAACAAATTGTTAATATTTAGAGGTGTAGAGATATTAAAAGAAACATGGATAGCTCTCTAAATTAATTTAGCATTTGGGCAATTAAAAAAGAATGTTGTATTGACTCATCAAAATCAAAAACAATACTTCGTACTTCCTTTTCAACGTCTTTAGATGGATGACAAAGTATACAAGTAGTTGTATTTAGATGGATGTAAAAAGCACCTCTCAGACTGGCTCATTAGGAATTTTGAGAGGCTGGCTCAAGCGCCGCCTGACGGGAATCTGGCTCCATACAATCAATCTGGCTAATGGGAGAAGCAAATCAATCACACCTAAAGTAAATCATTGCGCATTTGTGGATAGTAGGTCCGTCTTAGTCTTATTCTTTAAATAATTCGTCACGTGCATAAATGAACACGTAAGATCACGGGGCGTATACTATACAAATATAAGTATATCCTTGCTGTATTAACATATCCCTCTCTTGGAGGCTTGCAGACACCCTAGCCGTATACTATATCCTGTACTGTCTACAAGCAGCAGCAGCCAGCAGTAGCATGTCATGCCACCTGCATGCATGGTGGCTGCTGCTAGCTTATGTATAGATGCTCACTAGTACGTTGGACCACGCATCCTGTAGCTACGGCGTATTAGTCGAGTCCGGTTGACGTGCCGGCAGCGAGAAAGAAGGAAGCAAGAAAGCAGAGTACGTGGCGTCGGCACACGGCTTGCTCGACCACACATCAGCAAATGGAAAACCGGGGGTGGGTTGCCCACCGTTTGGGCGCGGCAAAACCGAAGGCGCCGAGACAGCGACGGGGGACCGGCACCAAACCTCGATCTCGATCTCTCCTTTTTTGACAAAATCCACGCTTTCATGCTGACCCCGTTCAACGCGGCGTCTCGCCTTCCCCTCCCTTCCCTGTGGCGTTCGCAACCCGGGGCCCGTAATAACCGATCTGCATGCACGGATATAGAGAGAGAGAGAGAGAGAGAGGGATAGATCCTGCTGCTAGATCTGCATGTGCTGGAGATAGACAAGCGTCGCCTCCCGCGCCTCCACATTCCCCTGTTCTTTCCTTATTCCTCGAACCATGAGACGGAGGAGGGCCACAGTAATATCGGTGCGTGTACCGGCATCATCACACGCGTCAGGTTCCTGTGGTAGTGTAGTGTCAATCACGACTGTACCCTGTGCGTGCCTCAGCCACCGTGCCAGTCTACAGCGCTCGCACGTGAACCGCACAGGGAGACTACTGCGTCGTAGTACTCGCACTTCTCCTTTATTTTGGGGAAAAAAGAAGCCGCTGTAGTACCTCTCAGAGGTCCTATATAGGGCGAGCGTTGGCGTCTGGTGGTGGAGACCCAGCAAAGGAGCTAGCCCCCACCAAGGCCTCAAAAACCGCCACCGTTTTCACTCCTCCAGTCCTGTGCTCCTGTGTGCAGCTCTTCGTGCCTAATCCCATCTGTTACCAGTCGAACCGCTCTTGAGCGTTGACAATGTGCGGCGGAGCCATCATCGCCGACTTCCTCCCCGCCGGTGCCCGACGCCCGGCGGGATCCTCCTCCAACATCTCCGGTGAGCACGCACCTTGTTTTCTTTTCTATCCCAACTTGTCATTTGTTTCCTCCTCCTAATAATCTGTCAATATAATGGCTCCCGTGTGCGTGCATGGCTATACAGAAACAAATACTATCGCTGACGCTGCCGCTGTTTTAATTTGTTGGCGTGCAAAGGAGGCGAGGAGGAGGAGGTGGTGGTGGTGGTGACGCCGCGGCTGCCGGCTCCGGGGCGCAAGACGGCGTACCGCGGTATCCGGCGGCGGCCCTGGGGCCGGTGGGCGGCGGAGATCCGCGACCCGCGCAAGGGCGCGCGCGTGTGGCTGGGCACCTACGCCACGCCCGAGGACGCCGCGCGGGCATACGACGTCGCCGCGCGCGAGATCCGCGGGGCCAAGGCCAAGCTCAACTTCCCGCCCGCCGTCGTCGGAGCCGCCGCCGCCTCTGCCGGGCCCAAGAAGCGCCGCAAGGTCACGGCGGCATCAGAGGAGAGCTCCGGGTCATCCCCGGCGGCGACCGTCGTCGTTGCTGATCAGGCGATGCCGGCGGACGGAGGCGGTGGCGGTGGGGAGGAGACGCTGCGGAGGTGCATGTCGGGCCTGGAGGCGTTCCTGGGGCTGGAAGACGGCGCCGCCGGAGACGTGGAGGCGTGGAACGAGGTCGACCTCATGTTCGCCTAGCTAGACGCCGCACAGGTGCGGTGCGGGCCGTCGCCGTGAACGGACGCCATTGCTGCACTTGCATGGATATTGATGCATGGAGACGGTAGAACAGCACTAATTAATCTTCTTGCCTGTAACAACCGGTATTGTAATGTTGGACCAGTAGCTTTCTGCAACCAAACAAATTGAGCACCCCGCCGGACTGCTTGGTGGTGCGATGCTAGTACTATTAGCTAGATGAACCGATTCCAGCATGTTGCAGAAGTAGGTATTTATTAGCTTAATGTCGATAAATAAACAAAAATGAAATAGGAGCTGATGGAGACGCTGCTTCCATCATCCCATATGGATTTCTAAGAAAGATTCACCTCTGCTGTATCTAAGAGCATACCAGCAGTCCCATGTTTGCTAAGAAGTTAATCGATCTGTTGCACCAGAAAGGCAGAGGGTTCATGTCTCCGTCTTCTTTCGTTATGTACGAGATTTCAGGCGGTTGCGAAGCTCGTGTCAACTTGCCAAAGTTTCTCATTCTTTGACGAAGCTCCCAGACCCGATTCCTAGCGAATTAATTATTCTGGAATACGGAGTACATACGAGATCTACTGCACTGCAGCGAGTCGTCGCGGCCAAATCTGCTTTATAGCTTATATTATACTAATTATTACTACTGAGCAAATCTGGTTTATCTGATACTATTAGCTAGGTAGACAGCGACGACCGCGATCCGACCGGCCAGCCGGTGCTAGAACGGAACGGCACAGCAAATGCTTACGCACCAAATTCAATTGTGACTCCAATCGACTTTCTGAATGCAAGCATTGGAATTCCTTTTCTGTCTAACTTGCACAGCTTTCAGCATTGTGAATCCAATTGACTATTTCTGTATGGAGAATACTTAAACTCACAAATGAATGGTTTTTTTTTCTCAATGTCGTCTTCAACGCTACCAACCTTTCTTGTACGAGACCGGGTACAGAACGTTGCTGCGTTCCAGTGTCGTGCTTGTTTATCACCAATTTTGGTTTATCACTAATAGTAAGGGAATACGACGGTCTTCATTTCTTCTGTACCAGTAGCAATGCCTTGGAATCAGATACAACACATGATTTAAACTTCAGTTCCAGGTCTAAATAAAGGTCACACAGCTCTTACATGAACACAAAGTAACATGCAAGAAAGTTCTCTACCCTTTAGCACAATACTAGTGCTGATTATGAAGTAATGACACTGGCAGTGAAACTACGGACTATTCTCTTTTTTGACTGATACATAATACATCAATTGAAAAAAAATTAGCTTTTTTTTAATAATAGAGAATACAATAAATTCTAATATATTTTTATATATTAGCTGAAAAATTTAAAACTAATAGTTAACTGTCATAGACAAGAGTTTCTAGAACTATAATGTACTTTAGCTAAATATGATTTTGTTGATGTATTTAAAACAAATTTTTTATTGGTGTATTTTAGACAATTTATTGTTCAAGTATATATATAAAAAAGTTAGGTCGAAACACTAACCTTATATGCTGCAAGCCGTAGTCGGTAACATTATTTTAACGCTCAAAGTAGATAATGATGACTACATATGCTAGCATGTGCAGGCACTATTGTATACATCAGGATCAATGCATATGTAATAAACTACTATTACATTGGTAGACAATGGCTACAAAGCATAATTATTCTCGATTTGGCCTTTGCACAATAATGTATGTGGATCTCCACCGACCTCGTGTCTAAGATTTCAATAACAGGAAAAACCAGTCGGTTAAGAGCTATTGGAAAACCGGTCAAGAAAAAACCAATGGTTAACCGATTTACTACAGTATATAGTTTCGATTTTTATGACTAACCAATCGTTCTGTGCGAGGACCGTACCGGTTTTCTGGTTAATTAGGATACCTGATCGGTAACTGCTGTTATTGAAACCCTGCCCCGTGCAGAGATGTCCAACACGTAGCATCACAGTAGTACTAACAGCTGCTACTCCGTACCCTTGCTACGCACGAATCCAAACATATGTTCTGTTCCTACGAGGAAGTGTCTTAATTAAGCTATTACAGTATGTCAAGTACCTAACAGGTATATATTGTACGTATAGCAGTACCGAGCTTTGATAACTCGTCACGTGCATAAATAAACACCTAAGATGACGACGTCTAACACGCAAGAAAGTTCTCTACCCTTTAGCACAATACTAGTGCTGATGACAAAGTAATGACACTGGCAGTAGAACTACGGCCAATTCTCTTTTTTTGACTGCTACATATTACAATAATTGAAAAAAATTAGCTTTATTTTTTAATGACAGAGAATACAATGGATTCTAATGTATTTTATATATTAAGCTAAAAAATTTAAAAATAATGATTAAACGGTCATAGTGTGTCACGGACAAGAGTCTCTAAAACTATAGTGTGTTCTTCAACTAAATACGATTTTGTTGATATATCTAAAACGAACTTTTATTGGTGTATTTTAGATAATTTTTCTTAAGGAGTATGTATATAACAAAGTTAGGTCAAAACACTAACCTTATATGCTACAAGCCGGTAACATTATTTTAGCGCTAAAAGTAGGTGATGATGACTACATAAGCTAGTATGTACAGGGACTATTTTATACATCAAGATCAATACATATGTAATAAACTACTACTACATTTGTAGACAATGACCACAAAGCATAAATATTCTCCATTTCGCCTTTCCACAATAATATATGTGGATCTCCACCGTGCCTAAGATTTCAATAAACGAAAAACAGGTCAGTTACAAGCCACTAAAAAACCGGTCAGAAAAAAACCGATAGTTAACCGATTTGCTATAGTATATAGCTTCCATTTTCTACGGCACCAGTTTTTCGGTTAAATAGAATAACCGGTCGGTAAATACGGTTATTGAAACCCTGCCCCGTGCAGAGATTGTCCAAGAGACAATTGTTCTGTTCCTACGAGGAAGTGCCTTAAGCTAATTACAGTATGTGAAGTACCTAACAGGTATACATTGTACGTATAGCAGTTAGAATCTTCGTTTGCCAATTTATTTGACTGATAGAGTACCGAGCTTTGAACGCTGAGAAACTGACAATTTCAGTCTAAAAGTAAGCTGGGCTGACGAGCTTACATTGACCATACTGACGATACCGTACGTCGCAGTGTCAACAATAATGCGTACGTCGCCGTCCATGTCTCCGATGCCGCACCAAAACCTAGGACAGGGGACACTAACCAACGTCTTAGTCCTAGACCATCTTTTCTTGATCAAGTCATTGGAGGGTAGAAGAAAGAGGATTCGTGTTTCGTGCGCCGCAGCATCGCGCGCGAGATCTCTCGCACGAATGGATCAAATGGGAGTGAAACCACCGGCGCGGCACACAGGTTGGCCCTCCCTCTACAGTGTCGTGCGCTCTGCACTTTGGCTCCCATGTTCGGGTTGTTTCTTGCCCGTTGCTCTCACCCTGTCGGGAAGCACAGAGCAGAGAGCCTGTATCTCAGTCTCTACATTTTCTACGTTGCACGTATGTATTTGTTGACAGCCTGATGTATAAATCCTTTTCGCCAGATTGCAAGTTTTTTCGAGATCAGACATCGAATCCCAAGATTTAGAGAACACGTCCGAAGATCGCAGTCTACGTGCCTTTGACGTGGCTTGGATTCCGACATGACGAATCACACTCAGTGCGCAAACTCTTATTTTCTTTTCTTTCAGAGAACGTTATAACATTAATAATTGTGCAAACATTCTGGTCTCGTGCATTCTTTCCTTTTTTTTCTTTTTTTTTTCTTTTTAGACTCGTGCATTCTTTTCCGTGTTGATTTAGGCCAAAATAAGATTCTAAACGTGACACAAATCGTAGCGAGTTTTACTGGTCGGCACGGCTACACTGGCAGAAACAGAGCACACTAGCTGAAAACAAAACACCACATCTTCAGTCTGAAACTTTGTCTTGGGCCAAGAAATACTTCATTGGACTTCGTCCTTCATCTTATTAGATTCTAGTGTTTTGGTGCAAGTGTTTGGCTCCAGATTTACTAGCAAGTTTCAGAGAATAATGGACCGACCAGAATGTACTCTATTGAAGATTTCCTAGCAAGTGATCATAAGTGATTAATTGCCTTACAGGTATTAATAAACTCTTCAAATATCAGTATAAGAGCAGTTTTAAAATAGATCATGATACCGGTTGGGAAGAGAATCATGGAGGTAATCCAACCGTCCATGTCTGAGGACATCACTCGTAATTATCTAGTTATTTGCAAAATTAACAACTCTTTGCCCTTTTGCCAATTAGTTTAGTGTATGCTTAATAATTCTATATGCAAGGAGGTGTGCCGCCGCCGCCACACTTGTCGCTACTTAACAGAAACTCACCGTTATCCATGGTTCTGATCTCCATGTTACAAGACCGGTTGGGAGGAATTGTTCCATCCGTGTATCATCCTGTTCAATGTTTATTCATTTTGCAATTATATCTTTGAAATAAATATCATCTGTTCTTAGTATTTAGTTGCATTAGCACAAGAATGTGGAAGATAGATTTGATTGTAACTTTTGACTGCACTGATGAGGATGAGAACTAGAAAGAATCCGCATAATCACTCAATTTCACTGTTGAATTCGTATAAACAAATTCCATTGTTGACCGCCGCCGGTGTCACTGATGAGGACGACAACGTATTGATGGATCCTTGCAGGCAATCGCTGCCGGCGCAATTCTTGTCATCTGTACGAATTCTCCACAAATTCCTGATCCCTCTCCTAGATCTCATTAACAAATAATGACTTCGTTGATCTGCCATGCCAACGGCGGGTGCAAACCCTAGCTAGGGAACAAGATTGGAGATAAATGTGAAACAAAATAATCATTAAGATTTTGATCATATTAAAGGGTGTGTTGTTCTTTTTCTAATTTTACCCATATGATACATATGGTATCTCTAAATGATACTTATACATGTGAATTAAAAGGGTATCATATTATCAATCTGAGCCATCCGATGAAGAAAATGAATGGCATGCATTCATTTTGGTCTACCGTAAAACTCTTCCAGTATAAACCACATCGTTATCAGTGCAATCAGGAATTCATTGTATCACTGATAGTTTCTTCTTTGTTAGAGCCGTGCCACAGATGATTGCTTCTTGGATAGAGCGGAAACGTTTCTCACAAAAGCACTTCTGAAGGGCACATCTCCAGCGACAATCCACAATGTTGAGAAGTTTCCCTCGGAGTCGGTGGTCAGTACGTAGCAAGAGAGAAAGATCCAGAACATTTAAAATCACTATATATCAGCCAAGATCCTTTCTTTTGACATAGAAATTGTGTTGATTCAAGTGATATTTGACTTACAATCATCATAAAGCACTATATAATGCTAAATTAAAATAGGATATCCTTTCAAGCACGTTTTTGAACTGTGCACCCAGCGATCATCCTGAGCGAAAGCCCATATCCTTTGCCGGTCTCGGCGTAGAGAAAATATTTGGTGGAAACTATATTTTTTAAAAGAACTATAAAATCCCTTCTAGAAACATATTTCAAAGTTTCACCACAGTTATATTTTCTTAGATAATAGGAAAATTATATTAATTTCGGCCTTGGTACTCGAAGATGCTACAACCAAAATAATGAGAAATGTATATATGACATGGTGAGAAATGTACGCATGAAAGTTAAAGTCTAAATTCATATTTATTTAAAAGATATAAAATAACAAATCACAAGAGGACAATGATATTTTTTCTTTGGTGATTCTTTTCATGAGTGGACAATGATATCATGTTGCAGGATATAGAGGCATTTCCTTCTTTCCAAGCTAGATAATAGCAAAGCTACTATGTTTAGCCGGAGTGAGATCATTTTTCCTACTGTTTTAGTTGAAACATTTAAATATTTTAGGAATCTACCTTCTTAAGGTTCTTAAGGTCAGGAAGATTGGTCCTAGCTGGTAACTATTCAGAGCGATACTCACAAGTAAAAGGCAGCATCAAATTAAGTTCTCTTGAAGATTATAAATACCTGCAGAACATGAGGTGTTCTCTGTCAGAAAGAGCATAATAAGTTGCAATTGTCTTACGTGTAGGCTTTCCTCGGGCTGGAAGACGGTGTCAGAGAGGGAAACGATGACATTTTTTTAATAAAGTGTGTACTCATATTCATTAAATTGTTAAAACAGAGTATATGATGCAGAGATATAATCTCTTCATATTACATGGCACCCAGGACAGGGTCTAGAAACTAATGCTCTAGATGAGCTGAACATATTCGTAAACACAAATATAGTACTTTTCTGGAGGTCTAGTTCCATGGCCTCCATGTGTCTTGTTGCTCCAAACATTCATGGACAGACCAACAGAGAGTCACCGGAAGGGCCTTGCTGCAATAGCTGAGGTTGGTTGAGAAGTGTTCTTCCTCTATGAATAATCATCATTGATGAAACTTGATTTAGTCATCTGTGTCTTTGATGGAGCAACCAAATCTGTCTAGTTAGGGAGAAATTAGTGGCAATTTTGTAAATAAGGATTTTAGGATCTTAAATACATAACCACTTATACTGAGTGATAATAGTCCCACCTTAAAACTTGATTCATAGGGGAATCAACTCAAAAAATAATTTTGAAGAAATGAGATTTTCCTTGTAACTCCATGTTCAACAATGGCAACTTTTTCATCTAGAATATAACATCAATGATGTTGCAATTTGGTCTTATGGAGACACACTTGTTAAATTAGCGTTACAAGTAATGATTTATATATTGAGATTTAACATGCCACTTCCATTTCAAAAAGAAAAAAATCAGAGATTAAACAACTATTATATGGTCAGACTAAAAAGAGCAAAGATAAGATCCATGAAAGTTTTGTACGTCTTCATATGGACCAAAGACGTTCAATACGTCTTCAAATAGTACCTTATTATGACACAAACAATTGTTGTGTTGTAGACTGGTTGTATAACAACACAGATGACCTATTCTCCTTTTATGCTTTATATAAAACCCTGGATATCCATAGATCCTATGTGAATGCGGTGTCAATAAGCTATCTAATAATCATTAAACAAGGGCTCTTTTACGGTAGTCCGGGGTTAGTTCTCTTGCACCCAGGGTTCAAATAACCGGGATAACCGGCCGGCTCGGTTCGGTAAAAAACCGATCAGTTAACCGAGATAATCGGCCGGTTAACCGTATTGCTACAGTACCAGATCCGGTTTTCTCCAGTTAACCGGTCGGTTAGCGTGACCGGTTGGGACCGGTTATCCAGTTAACCGGAATAACAGGCCGGTTTCTGCCGGTTATTCGAACGCTGCTTGCAACTAAGAGGTGTAAGATAAGAAGTAAATCTCAGCCCTTGTTTTTTTACAGGAAACATGAAATAAAAAAATGGCCTTATCCTATTTACCTGATCCTATTTTTCCTCCCCAAAACCCGGACTCCCGGGGATGCAATTATTTTGTATCTATTTTCCATTTTTCTTTCATCTATATGAATATGATTCACCGGCCCTGTTTTATTCCTCCCTAAAATTCGGTTGTGTTACGTGATTTATAAGGTCCTATTCTTTTTGTTTGGTTTGGTGCATGCAAGGACTTGATGGCCATAGATGACTCACTCCACTATGCATACAAAACTTTATGGTACTAACACATCCATAAAATGAGTAATTAATGTATTTATTGTTCACAAGAAATAAAAAATGACCCATGGAAAAAAGAACCATGCTTCTAGAAGATATCCACACAAAGCAGTGCATTCGTGCTTAACGACAACCTGTAGAGAGGCACCTCTATTTTACGCAAACCAAAGAAGGGTATGGAACTGATTTTATGTCGGTAGGGTGTCTAAGTGCATCGTACAACCAAGTAGGTGTTTCGAGGAAAAAAAAAATCCATTCGTGCCGTTCACTCAAAAATTAATAGTTGATCCAAAAATTTAGCTAGGTTGATATATTGTTCATACAATCGAATCCAAGCGTGGATGACGAGGAGTAGGACAACCAAGAGCAAAGAATGCCTGAGGCAATGGTAAGAGGTAGAGGATAGGTGACATATTACTCATTGTATTCTGCTTAGCAGTGAAGTGGCTTAACATTGTTGCAAAGGAATAAGAGTTGGTAATGACCTTTAGTGGGTTGTACTTACTCCCTCCATTCCGATTTAATTTACATGTCATTCTAGCTCTGAGCACATGAATTAAGAAGAGATGAAAAATGTGGGTATGTACAAAATGAGAAGGAGAGAGATATAGATAGAAATGTATTGGAAAGAAAAAAAAAGATGCAGAGGAATATGATGATGACAAGTAATTTGAAAAAATTAGAGAAGGCTAGGACGGCAAGTAAGTACTATGGGATGGAGGAAGAATAACACATGCCCTCCTTTTGTTTTAAATGATATTTTGGAAGAGAGGAAACCAAGAAACAATCACTACAAGAAAATAGGCCTTTAACGATGTAACCCATTTAACGTAGCGGCAGACCAAAAAAAACTACCGCTACATTTGGTCTGGAACTTATAGCGGTGGCTTAAAACGTAGTCCAGCACTACAAACATGCAGTAGCGGCGGCCCACAACATAATCCGCCGCTAAAGCCCATTCCACAGCCCACTACGCATAGTCCATATAAAAATCATGGAACCCTAGCCGGGCACCCCACTCCTTCCATCCTCAGCCACCTTGGTCTCTCTCTCTCTCTCTCTCTCTCTCTCTCTCTCTGCAAGCCAGCGCTGCCCCCAAATTTCTGCTCGCCGGCACACCCTTCTCTGTCTCCCTTCTTGCCGGTGCCGCCGCCCTCCTTCCCTCCCCTCCGGTGCCCCCACTCCCTCCCCTCTCTCCTCATCGGACGGTGACGCGCGGCAAAGGGGAGGCCGGATCCGGCGCCTCCCCCTCCTCTCATGGTGGCGTGCGGCTAACGGGAGGACGGATCCGGCGCCTCCCCCTCCTCGGATGGTGGTGCGTGGCGAAGGGGGCGGGGGCAGATCTGATGTCTCCCCTCCTTGGATGGCGGCGTGTGATGAAGGGGAGCCGGATCTGGCACCTCCCCCTCCTCGACGGCGGTGCATGGCGAAGGGGCATGGATTTGGCAGCTCCTTCTCCTCAGACGGCGGCGTGCGGTGAAAGGGGGGCTAGATCAAGCGGTTCCCCCTCCTCAAACGGCAGTGCGATGAAGGGGGGGGGGGGACCGGATCCAGTGGCTCCCCCTCCTCGGACGGCGGCGTAGCGAAGGTGGCGGGGTCGAATCCGGTGGCTCTCCCTCCTCGAACGATGGTGCCCAGCTAATGGGGGACCGGATCCGGCGCCTCCCCTCCTCGGATGGCGGCACGCGATGAAGGGGGGATGGATCCGGCTCCCCCCCCCCCTCCTTGGATGACGTGCTGCAAAGATGGGGGGAGGGGGGGGATCCAATGCCTCCCCTTCCTCGGACGGTGGCCGGATCCCACAATCTCTGGACAGTGGCGCCTTCACCTCCTTCTAGTCGTCGGTGAGTGGCAAAGCAATGGCACCCCGGCCGTCATTGCATGTCGCTTTTGTTTTTAGTTTTTACAGTTTATTCATAGTGGCAGGTAACTTTATGACCCGCCGCTATAGTGGCACTTTTACCCGTGGTTGTCTCTTCCCCGCCTCTATAATTGTTTATTTTTAGCTGCGATATTATAGGGGTGGGTAGCCATGCCTGCCGCTACAGTCTTTTTTTGGGCCACCAATATAGTGCATCTTTGTGGTAGTGAATGCATTTTTACACATATGCCCTCGTTCAAAGATACTTCTAGTACACATCTCCTTCTACACGCTACCACAACCACATAGTCCAGGACCTGAGAAGGACTGGGAGGTAGGGGCACACAGTGGAAAGTTTGCATGGAAATCTCATTGGGACATGACAATGCTACTTATTTTAGAAAAGAATTTCAGACCCTAGGACTCCACTTCAACTGAAATGGAGGGGATATATAGATTTTCATGTGTTAGCCTTATAAATGTGAGTTTTTAGTGTTTCCGATATGGATGTATAATACTTTTGATCCGTATTTATTATACACTTTTTACAAATTGTGCTCCACAAGATTTGTATGTGACTTTTGCGTCATATGTCACATCCTTTTCGTTATGGTACTATGTTATATATGTGACTATATTGATGATATTATATATTTTGTTAACATGAATTTTAATACATTCTTCTACAAGACAGGACATTGATAGAAGATACCTATTTCAAGGATTAAAATTTAATTGATGATTAGGTGCCTAAACTTAATGACTTAATATATATAGGAGGGGTTAACTAAGTTGAGGATTGTTTGAGAAAGTTCCCTATGTGCCACTAAAAGTTTACATCGTTCCTTCTAAGACACAAAAATTATCAAAATTCCCTCAATGACATCCATAATTTCGGTGCCTTACCTGCCACAACCGTCAGATTCTGTCACATGCATTACCTCACACAATCTATTCATTTCTACAATTCCCATAATGCCCCTTCCCATTGTATAAACTAACTGGTGGGTCCCACATTTCAGTCTTGAATCATGCCTTAGATCCCCTGCAGGAAGAGGAGAGGAGGTGGGCGCAACGAGGGGAGGGGGGCGGAGCTCGGAGGTGGGCACGACCGACAGGGATCTCAGAGGCGGATGCAGCCGAGGAGCACGGAGGTGGGTGTGGAAGGCAGGCGAAACTCAGAGGCGGGCACGAAAGACACAGAGTTCAAATGCGGGCGTGGCCAGCAAGGAGCTCGGAGGCGGTGTAAGCTTCATGACCATTGGTGTTTGAAAACTGTTGACATTTCTTAACGTCATACCATAAATATTACTATCCCTGGCAACGGCGTCAAAAATGCTTGTTGACATCTGCTAAGTCACACCAAATAAATAGACTATGTAAGACGCCAGAACTACTTGTTGGTAGAACTCAACAGATGGTTAGTGTGGGCAAGTTAAATCCGCAAGCGTACGGACATCCCGTTGTAGCATTTCACCACTGGATTACTTCAATGTCTGTCATTTATAGTTCTCCCAAGGGAAGGCGGCGGTCAAGAGATAGCATGTTCATAACCATATAACTAATAATATACCAAAGTCATAGATAGAGGTAAGAATATTAAATGATAGTGGGTAGTGACACACAGAACAATCCAATCTAACATTAGTCCAAAGTCTAGGTTAAGTGGGTTAGAAAGAGTTAAGCTAGGTCCCTAAGTACTTCTATACTACTCTCTATAGGTTAGATACATGCAACACATACAAGTCTAAGTCCTATGTCAAGCCGAGACAGGGAGGATTAATAAGCACAGTAGGGTTGTCACCACCTGCTGGCAATCCTATACTAGGACACGTGACAAAAGACAATTAAATCCTTAACGCCACACCTATGCCTGTTCGTGGGGCAACCAAGCACTCAAAGATATTTATCAACCTAAGCACCATGCTTATATTGCTAAATAATACTCCCATAAGACTTTGGCCCCTCGGACCAACAAATCTAGAATAAGAGTACACCTAACTCTGACCCGACGAATCAACAAGTCAAGGGCTAAGACATGCATAACTTTGACCCTACAGATATACATAACATTAACCCTACGGATTAACAAGTTATGGACCAAAGCATATATAAGGATCATGACCATTGAGATCACCCTAAGGTACAACAAAGTCACATTAATAATGACCTGCTAAAAGTACTCATGGTTATTTTATTTGGGATGCAATGATAACACTTTACATATTCAGATTGCTTTTTTAACACCGAGACATATAAAATATTTTGTATAGTATGCACTTGTCATAAATATTTGTCTATTTTACTTGAGAATTGCGTACCTGTAGTTGTATTCGTTCAAAACCGGAAAAAAAAACTGCGTAGCATTGCTTTTTAGCTTTAACATATAAAAAATATTTATGAACGTTTTGAGGGTTACGATATTTGTACAACACAAGTCGACCAGGGAACTTTAAAATTGCCCCGCGCTTATACACGAATCTTTGGCATGGATTCCGTGCTCGTGAACAAAGGCCACGACGGCATGGAGGGCGAGCTCGTGAACGACGGCCACGACGAGCCTTTGCGGCCATGCCCCATGCTCATTAACGACGTGTTCGTCGTGCGTGACTCCGAGGACCAACCGGAGAGCCTGCGTGTGAACCTTGTGGCGTTGATGATGGCCTACTGGGAGCTGCTGGCCCACTGGGGATCGGCTCATCGTTAGGGCAACGCACGACCCCGTCATCGCCCGCCACGTCTCCCATTCTAACTGCTGCGTCCGTCTCGCCCACCGTGTCCATCCTGCCCGTCACATCCGCGCTGCCACAATGCAAGCCCCACCCGTCGCTCGCCTGTCTCTCGCGGCTCCAACAGCGCCCGGTGCTGCCTGGCCGCACTGTCATCCATTGTCGAGCCGGACGTCGTCTCCTAGAACCTTTTAGGTCCATCGGAATGCTACCGCCCCTGGCAACCCGAACCCCCTAACCCCACTAGCTGCCTACGTCGCGGCGGTGCCCTCTTTGCCGTGACGCACTGCCTGCCCCTCCGCCGCGCTCCGCCACCGCTCCGCCCCACCTCGCCACGACCCTCGTCCACCGCCGTAAAAATCGCTGCCACCCCCTATGTTAAACTGCCACTGGCTATGCGGTGGTGCCCTCGCCACCGCGTCGCACCGCTTGCACCTGCCTGCGCTTCGCAGCTAGGACTCGTTCGCCGTCATTGCCACCGCCTGTAGTAAACCACCACCGGCGACATAATGACGCCCTCGCCCGCGCTTCACCACTGGGGCTCATCGGAGCCACCTTATTCTTGGGCCGGCCCAAGGCCAGGGCAGGCCGGCCTGCGTGCAGTGGGTCGCGCGCTCGCGGGTTAGACTTTCCACGTCAGAAATCAGGTGACCAAATAGAAAAAAAGAAAGCCCACTAGACTCCTAGAACGAGCCACACCATACTCGCCTCGAAATTGCTGCTCCACGACCCCAGGACGAGCCACGCCATACTGGCCAGGAAATTGCTGCTCCACCTCCACGATCCAGCAAGCCCACAAAGACAACTCAGAACTATATCCCCACCTCCTCCGTAACAAACTCCATCTTTTTCTCCTTCGTTCACATCCACGTAACAAACTGCTCCACGATGTGCCGATCAGTTTGACATCGCAAGATACAGGGACGTCAAAGGCGAACAACCCCGCAAGAGGCGGGGACTCAACAGCGAGCGACGACGTTCCGATCGAGAGCTAACTAGAGAGTCAAAGGAGGCGCCGGCAGATTTCGGTCAAAGTAAGCAGTAGATGTCAATATTATGCCATTATTTGATTGTTAGCGTGAAAGAAATGCAATGGATTGCTCCATGCATCGAGCTGATTCAGCTGTTTTGATCTTTCGTGCTCTCCTTTTTTTGAATCATTTTCTCACAGATGAATGCTTCAAGGGTTGAGAAGAAAGAAGGGACAAAAAAGGTGACTTCTGGCAAACAACTAAGCGACTCCGAAACAGCGGAACTTACGCCAGGAGGTTCTTCATTTCTACATATTTGCATTGGTTGACCTTTCCTTAATTATGTTTCTATAGATGTCTATCCGATCCATAATCATTGTCAAATTGTAGTCATATATGGACATATGGATTCACAGATGGACTCTCCGGCTGTGGTTGAGAAATCAAAAGGAATTGAAATTACAGAGGGCGACAAACAACTAGATCAGGTGCCTGAGGCAACAGATCTTACGCCACAAGGTAGTTTTGTTCCGAGCGTCGATAATAGTTTCTTCTTTTTTCTATATGTAGTAGAAACTTTTGGAGATAATTACTGGCAAATTTTCAGGCGATGTATGTCGTCAGCTGGTTTGCAGGGTCTAGCTGTTGCAGAAAGCTGAGCTTCCCTTGGATGCATAACAATACGATGATCTCCCACAAGGTGTCTGTGTCTTCCATTTCTTTTTTTTTTCTGCCATGGTGGTTCCTTATATCTTTGTTTACTCACATTATTCCTGTATTACAGATTTTTACCTCAATGAGAAAAACATTTCAGTTATCAAGTACATAAAAAATCGCCAGCAAATCAAAAGCTGGTTCACATAATGCATTTGCCGAAAAAAGACATGCGGTGCCTCCTAGATGATCGTGCATTTGTGGATGGTGAAGTACTAATTTCTGCATAAAAGCAATAACCAACCCCCTAAACACCCCTACTACTATATAACAAGTGTTTTTATTTAACTGCAGGTCATGAGTTCCTACATAAGCTGCATGAGGTCTCAACCAACTCTGCAGAATAGGGACAACGGAAATGTCTTTTTAGAAGACTCCTACATTTCTGGTCTTATTAAAATACAAGGTGAGTCTGGTGTAGAGGTTGATCCAACAAGCTGGCTGGTTGATAAGGCGGAAAATTACATGCAGTTTTGATATGGTAACTCCTACAAAACAATCCATACCTAATTATAAGTTTAATTTTGGTATTTATAGAGATGCAATATGCAAAAATTATTTTTAGGTGTTTTTGCCAATAAATATACCAGACAAACATTGGTATTTGGTAGTTGCAAACCATAAAAGAAAAGATATATAATTGATCGACTCTCTTTGCAGGACTGACGACCGTGATGACCTTGATAAAATTGTGAGAAATAATATCTATTACATTAGATATTCTTTTTTGTTATGATTTTTATCTATCTTGCCTTCTATTGCTGATATTTTTAATTTAAAAAATAGCTAAAAGGGCTAGAAACACTATTAGAAAAGTACGGCACGGTGAAACAACTTAATAATCCCTAATTGGAAGGACTTGAAGGTGTCAAATTGGAAAATTATTGAACATCTAGAAGCTCCACTACAGAGAGATTGGTGCGTTGAGTATAATTTTGTTTAAATAAAGAAAACCTTGTTTCAATTTAGTAGTCGATCACACAAGATATTATGCTTGCAGTGCTTCATGTGGCTTGTTTATGTTGAAGTTCATGGAATTTTGGACTGGCACGAAACTGTCGAGGAGGTAAATGGGATCACTAATATATCACATGATGTTATTAACTTATTGTTTGGTTACTAATTTAAACAGACATTTCATATACCTGTTTGGAAAGGTATCACACTTTTTTAGAGTAGTGTTAAGCATGTTTTTTTATCCGAAATAAAGATGTTTAGGCTAAAATTGGCTGCAGTAATGTTCCAATGGAAGACCAATAGGGCCGGAACAGCTCCAGAGTTTGAAAGTGTATAGGATACTGGGACAGAAGGCATTGAATATTTAGGGAGTAGGCCTGCCAATAGAAAAAACATAAGAGACTTTCCATCCGAAGGTACTAGATACGTGTCTCTATTACATGTCCTTTCCGTGACGGG
This sequence comes from Eleusine indica, assembly GCA_030378355.1. Taxonomy (NCBI): domain Eukaryota; kingdom Viridiplantae; phylum Streptophyta; class Magnoliopsida; order Poales; family Poaceae; genus Eleusine; species Eleusine indica. Next base: position 59,465,751 of record CM059494.1, read on the forward strand.
TGAAAGGGAGTTTGTAGCTTGCCTTTGTAGCTACATCATGTCTATTTCTGATTAGAAGACTTTGGGGTAAGCCACTTATGTTTTGTATATTAATTTCTTCTATTTTTATTATCAAAGACATATATTGTACTGTTTCAATGGTGTTATTGATTGATATGAAAACATGTGTACGAAGCTCCGAGCTTTGCCCCCATTGAGCTGAGTTTCTGTAAAATCAAAGGCCTATTAAACCCGGAACAGGGCATGGACGCTGATAGTTTCAACATGTGTGCTTGGATGCTTGCAAGGGAACAAGCTTAGGTTTTGAAGAAAAGTGAGGCTGGGGTTTCCAAGAACTATATGGACATGCAGTTTTGCGTAAGTAGTATTTACTATATGTGGACATATGTAGTCACCTCTCTTTCTCATATTTCTAACCTCCCATGCCCTGTTCCGAGTTTAATAGACCTTTGATTTTACAGAAACTCAGCTCAATGGGGTAAGTCTCGGAGCTTCGTACACATGCTTTACTATCAATCAATAACACCATTGAAAGAGTAAAATATATGTCCTTGGTAACAAAAATAGAAGAAATTAATATATGAAACATAAGTGGCTTACCCCAATGTCTCCTGATCAAAAATAGACATAATGTAGCTGTAAAGGCAAGCTATTAACTCCTTTTCACCTGTCATGGAAAGGACCTGTAATAGAGACACGTATCTAGCAGCTTCGGACAATAAGTCTCTTGTGTTCTTTCTCTTGGCAGGTCTACTCCCTAAATATTCAATGCCTTCTATCCCAGTGTCCTTTACACTTTCAAACTCTCGAGTTGTTCTGACCTTATTGGTCTTCCATTGGAACAATACTGTCATCTTTATTTCATCGTGAAGTGATAAAAAACATATTTAATACTACTTTGAAAAAGTGTGATGCCTTTCCAATCAGGTATATGAAATGTCTGTTTAAATTAGTAACCAAAGAATAAGGTAATAACATCACGTGATATATTAGTGATCCCATTTATCTGTTTAAGGCTCCTCAAGAGTTTTGTGCCAGTCCAAAATTCCAAGAACTTCAACACAAACAAGCCACATGAAGCACTGCAAGCACAATATCCTGTGTGATCCACTACTAAGGTTCTAATTGGATCCGTAACAGTTTCTTAAAAAATGATTTTATTTCTAGTTTGTAGAAATTTGTTTCTAAATAAAAATCGGGTGGGGATGTTTAGATTCTGGTTTTTATAATCTATAAACTAGCTTTTGGGTAGTTATATTGGAATGAGGCAAAAACTGATATTAGCTGGATTGAGACAAATTATGGGTTTTTTAAAAACTCATAATTTGGTTTATACAAACTGACATAAAAATTGGTCTGTTTGGAGACTCTCTAGTTTCTAGAAACTAGTTTTTTGAACATAAACTTAGATGTTTATGAAAAAAATAAATTTTTTTTATTATTGATAAGAAATGTTTCCTTAATAAACAGTTAAGGTCTGTCTCCGAAGGCTGACGGAGCTTCAGCGCGTAGATCTCTGTATATGTGATTGGCTATAAATAAACTCACGGAAAACTCTAGATACAGATGTCTTTACAGGAATCCCAAAGACTATATAAGAGTTTACGTAGATAGATATACAAACATCAAATTTCTGAAATTGATTAAGCCAAATCGCATCGATGGATTTGCATGACAATTTACACGATTGGACAATGATATGGAAGAACATGCCGTAGAGAGAGATTTTTGCTATTTTGATCACGAAAACTATGGGTTCAGTAAAATAACCATAAAACGGTAAGCTTTATTAAAATGATCACGAAACCAGCGTCTTTTCGCTAAAATGACCATGACCTTTTTTATGGACGAAAATGCCCATGCCCCTTTCTTCTTCCTTCCTTCCTCCCTCCCTCTCCTCTATCTCTTGGTGGCCTCCAAGGTCTGCCCCGGCGCTGGAGAAGAAGAAGAAGTGGTCGATGACGTGTAGCGGCCCGTGCGAATGGCCTGGTTGGCGGTGAAGTGCGCGAACTTGACGAGCGGCGAGAGTGCGTTGTACGCCTAGAAGGTGTGGTCCTGCGCGGCGGCCAGCGCCCGGACCCACCTAGGCGGCAGCGGCGCATACGCGCCCAGGCACGAGCTCAACACGCGCGCACAGCGCGTCGCCGAAGTAGGCCGCCACGTGCTCCGGGCAGGAGCCGAACGTGGAGGCGAGTTCCGCGATCTCAGGGAGGAGGTCACGCGCCTCCGACAGGTGGTCCGCGACTACGGCTTCCACGCAGCGCAGGAGGAGGGTCAGCGGACGCAGCCCACGCGTCTCGGGGGTTCCGCTTCCGTCGGAGACCGTCACCAGCGTGAGAGAGGGAGGGTGAAAGAAGAAGGAAGCATGGACATTTTCGTTCAAAAAACAGGTTATGTCATTTTAGCGGAAAGACATTGGTTTTATGCTTATTTTAACGAAGCCTACTGTTTTGTGGTTATTTTAGTTAAGCCTATAATTTTTATGGTCAAAATAGTAAAAATCTCTCATAGAGATGGTAGAGATTTACTGGAACTTATGACATATAATAACATCAAATCAAAGATATATTATACAAGTGTTTATTTGTCGCGCTCTAGTTTCCATCTCATATATGAAAAGCGATAGAAACGCTATCATGGTATTATTTACTCGGCGACCTCTGTCTTACACATATATAAGCTCAACCCCGGTTCTCCATCGACGCAATTCGAAAAGCAAGGAAAATCCAGCGTAGTTGAAAAGGCTCATTGCCAGCCACAATGACGTCCAATATGGGTGCGCTCCTGGCCATCCTTCTCGTCGGTCTTGCTGCGGCGGCAGCCGCGAGGGAGGTCCCTGCAGGCTCCGATGCCTCTATCCAGCACGGGGTTCCTAGCGGGCAGAACCCTGATTCTAACCGTCATCCTCCCCCGATCAACACGGAGAGCGGCGTTTCTATCCAGCACGAGGTTCCTAGCGGGCAGAACCCGGATTCGAACCGTCATCCTCCGCCATTAGCGATGCAGAATGATGTTTCTATTCAGCAAGGGGTCTCGAGCGGGCAGAACCCGGATTCGAACCGTCATCCTCTGCCATTAGCAATGCAGAATGATGTTTCTATTCAGCAAGGGGTGCGGAGCGGGCAGAATCCAGATTCGAACCGTCATCCTCCGCCCGTCAGTACAAATATCGTGTACTAGTAACTTTTACATCAAGGATAATGAAATAAATGACGCTACTATTACGTTTTTGTCTTTCGTGTAATTGGGCCTCAATTATTTCATCCTTCTCCCCGTATTTGGAAATTTTCAGGAGGGTTGCTATCTTGTACTTTGATTTATACATTGGATGATGATAACCCTCTTCGTTGACTCGTTGTTAAGGTCTTTTGTTTAATACTACCTCCGGTAGCAAATTGTTAATCTTAGGATTGCACTAAGAATCAGGTCATAAAGAAAAAGCATCTGGAGGGGTAGGTATGTACGGCGGTAGCCTCTTAAGGGATCAAAGTCGGGATGCTCTTTTTTTCCCATTATCTAAAAAAAAATCTGGAGGGGATATGTAGCTATGCGTGATGTGTTGTGATAAATCGAGCGGCGGCATGACAACTGAAATGAGATCTTGGTCATCATTTTCTCTAATTTTAGGAGAGATATGTACTAATTTTAGCATGCTACATACTATAGTGTAATCGAAGCTTCTTCCAAACGACGCGTGGGTTACCTTATCGTGCAGGGACATCAATTTGTTTTCCATTCAAAAGAGATACAGCGCAGGAAGAAAAAAAAAGGTGAAAATGAAGAAGTCTTTATTGAGCTCGAAGTACTACAAAGGCTTTAGTGGGTTGGATCCACTATCCCTGAGCCATCGCGGCCCATTATACACCCAGCCCATGCTGAACCAAGGATCCGCCAAGCTGCCATCTAATTGGTGTCACGTTAATTCAGTACAGCGTCACATCAGAGATGTCGTGCACCAAATTAGGCAGTGTGTCACGCTAAACAAGGACGGCGATGGCACAATATTATTTCTTCTGCACGCGAACCAGGTGCGGCGCGGTGAATCGTGTTATGCACGCTGGCACTTCGCAAAATTATGATTGATCACGTAGAACAAAAAGAAAGGGACAGAGGCCTGGTAATCCAAGGTGTGGAAGAATCAAAGGACTTGCAAAATTTGTACTGCCAAAAAATGTCTCCTCCGGTATTGTAACGTTTTTATGGATAGGATGACCGCGTCGCGATTTGGTACCCGATCTGCACGACAGTTAATAAATACACGCCGTCTCCTACATTGACATAGCTTCCAAAATGTAATAGTTCGTACATTGTGCATTTGATGTGACGACGAAATTCTCTAAATATCATTGAAGTGAAACATGTTCTTCTTCAAAAAAATGGAACCTTTGAAACATTTTGGAGTAGTAAAAAAAATGCTCCCTGAATCTTTTTTATATGACTCACTTTGTTAGTTCCGTTCTTCCGTGTGCCGTTCGTAAACAGCCAGGCGTCGTCCCCTTCAAAACCCAGCTGGACTCCTCAACTCACTCTGCTCTATCCGAGTGCCGAGCTGCCGTGTCGCCGTCGCCGGAGATGGCAAGGGGCACTACCGCAATGGAGGTGCGCGCCGACGGCGTCGCCGTCATCACCATCTCCAACCCGCCCGTCAACGCGCTCTCCCTCGACGGTACCGTACCACCCCTTCCTCCGCGCGCGCACTCGAGACAGATCAATCCCCTCCTCTCGTCCTCTTCTCTGTTTCTGGGTCGGGGGATCTAATTTCTCGACTGGTGGACGTGGACCCTGGTGCGGTGGCTGGTTCTTTTAAGAATCCCCCGCGGGATTACCGCAGCATTTCACCGCGGATTGTGTGTTGCAGCTTTGTCTGTTGCCTTATGTTCTAGGGTCATGCCTGTAATTTATTTGTGTATATTGGATTTCTATCCTCTCTGCCTTCGTAGAGTGATCTAGCCAGTCCCAATGTTCCACTAGCTGAAATAAAACTGCTGACCACCATATCACTCTTGGAGCACATTTTGATGATGTTAACATCGTGGATCATGGATGTGTGAGTATGACAGGCCCTGTCATTTCTGTTTTGCAGTTTTAGCCAGCTTACAGAAGAACTATGTGGAGGCTCTAAACAGGAATGATGTCAAGGCAATCGTCCTCACTGGTATTCTTTAGGAGAAAAATATATATATTTGCTAGCATCGTATTCAAGTGTTCTGTTTCTTATGTTTTGCATGTTCTGCAGGTGCCAAAGGAAGATTTTGTGGTGGCTTCGATATAAATGCGTTTGGCAACAAGCCAAGTAACAATTGAGGCTCTATGCCATGCTCGTTGTTTCCATTTTTCGCTCTACTATACTAATTTCTTTTATGTCACCAGAAAATGCAAAGCCTGGATCAGTATCAATTGATTTTCTGACTGACATAGTGGAAGGTAATTTATCATGCTCTTGCTCTAGACCATGTTTGCCAAGAAGACCATTTTCATCATTTGAGGAATCATGTGTTTGTTGCTTCTAGATGCTCATAAGCCATCAGTGGCTGCTATAGACGGCATTGCTTTAGGTGGCGGACTAGAGGTTGCAATGGTATGCAATATGTTTTGGTTGTGTTGTTACGACCGTTTATAAAACTGTTCTACTCATCGTCTAATACGTGGCTATTTGCTATACTTTTGATGATTTGAACATCCTTATGCAGGTCTGCCACGCCCGCGTTTCGACACCATCAGCTCAATTAGGGCTACCCGAACTTCAACTAGGAATCATTCCTGGAATGGGAGGTAACTTCAAGACCCATCATACTTACATGCACCCGATTAGGGGTGCAAAGTTGAGAACCGTGGGTACCCTCCCTCCCTCCTTAGTTCAAAACATAATACTCCTCAAGGGTACCTTTCAAGTAGTATTGTTTTTTTCTTTTTTGAACTAAAGAGGGCTGGAGGGTACTCTTAGGTTGTTTGCCTATGAATGCCGTGTTAGACATCAACACATTTGGTCCTGCTTCTGTTTCCTTTGCAAAAAAAAGGGGCTCTTCTATGTTCAGTTTTCCATGATGAGTGGGCTATGAAAGCTAACAGAAAACAAGTAACAGAATATAAGCCATCAGCTATGCTCAGTGATACAAGCAATTCAATTAGGTCAGCAGTTGAGGAATTGGTAGACATGTTAGAGATCTACAACCTGTTCAAAACTTGGAATTAGCTGCTCCAACAGACCCGAGGTGTTGTTTGTATAAGTGGATGAACAGTTGAACACCACCAACCATACTCCATATGATTTGAATTTGGAAGAAGAAAGGAAAAGGGGGCTTGAGTGCTGACCTGCTAGCACAAATTCTAACAAACCACTCCCACTCTAGCTTTTCTATTCGGCCTCTGACACCATACAGCTAGCCATGTATTGAATCATTTTTATGATTCAAAATTTGAATCACACTTACATTTTCTCAGCCTCTATAACAAGATAATATCATTCTTTCATGTATTCTTGTTGTTATTCTATTTTTTGGTTGAACCTCCTAACTTTCTGTAGGAACCCAACGGCTTCCTCGCCTTGTTGGCCTGCCAAAAGCCCTTGAGATGATGTTGGTAAGGTTGACTTGTTTTTAACAAGTTGCTGTGTTATAACAGTTGGCCATGTAAAAAACATTTAAGAGATGTTATCCATGACTTAGTGCTGCTGTCTTCTCATAATAGATGTCAAAACCTATAAAAGGCAAGGATGCTCATGACCTTGGTTTAGTTGATGCCATAGCTTCAGCTAATGAACTAGTCAGTGCTGCTTGTTCACTGGCACTGGAAATTGTTGAACAGAAGAGACCATGGTTCAAGAGTCTTTATAGAACCGATAAGCTTCCGACCCTTGGGGAAGCGAAGGAGATTCTAAAAATTGCAAGAGTTCAAGCTCAAAAACAGGCTGCTAGTGTTCAACATCCCACAATTTGCATTGATGTTATTGAAGAGGGAATAGTCTCTGACCCTCGTGTAGGCCTCATGAAGGTAATTACTAGTTGGTGCCACATTTTTTGTACACTTAATCACATGTAAGGAGGTTCTTATATTCATTTTTTAACAGGAAGTGCTATCTGGAAAAATGCTTGAGGAGTCTTCAACAAGCAAAAGCCTAAGACATGTTTTTTTCGCCCAGCGTGCTACATCAAAGGTTTGTAGAACGATGAGTTTAGACCTGTTTGCCTCATGTAGTCGGTTGAACTCATAAGTTACACTGATTTGATTGAAAATATTTTTATAAAAGAGCTAAAAAAGATCATGTTTCATGCTGTTTAATCAAAATATCAAGGCTCAAAACAGATTAAAGTTTGATAAATTTATCTTATTTCATTTGGACAAAATAAATCAAGTTCATGTGCAGTTCTGGATATTTGTCCTATGGTCGCATGATTTTTGTTAATCTAGTAACCTCCTTTCAAGTGGGTGTATAGTAGCATATAGCACTGTATTTCAGATTATAGAAGTTACTGATGCTTTTCTTGGAAAGTGACATTCGATTAGTCCATGTTGGACACATTCGTAAGTCTGACCATATGAACCTGTCGCTAGCAGATTCCTAAAATCACTAACTTGGGTTTGGCACCGCGGAAGATTAAAAAGGCAGCAATTGTTGGGGGTGGCCTAATGGGATCTGGAATTGCAACGGTGTTCATACTGAACAACTTCTTGGTTGTCTTGAAAGACGTAAATGAACAGTTTTTATCTGCTGGAATCAATAAAATCAAGGGTAAACGTTTCCCCACTCACTTCACAAACTTCTATTGCATTGTCTTCATTGTTCCTCAGAAGTTTGTTATTCTCTTCAGCCAATTTACAGAGTTTTGTCAAAAAGGGACAACTTACCAAATTGGAATATGAAAAGAAACTTTCATTACTATCTGGTGTTCTTGACTATGAACAGTTCAGAGATGCAGATATAGTCATTGAGGTAAAATCTACTTTACATGCACCTTTTCCTTATTTGCTCCATAGGATTAGCACTGCTTATTATGCTTTCTCACCTGTACTTGATGGTGGCTTCAAACAAAGATTCGATATGTACTACAGCTTAAGCGTATTAGTTGAGCATTTCTCGAAAAAATATGGTAATGCCATTTGGCAAAACTCTCAGTCTTGACTCTATATAGCTGAATCATCAATTGTTTTATTGCATCAGAAGTAATTTTATTATTCGTGATTGCGTACTTCTGCAACTTTCATGTAATGTCTCTCACATCCTTAGTTTACCAAACCTGAAGTACTTGATTAACTGAAGTTGAAAAAACAATAACCTTGATGGCTATCTGGGCAGGCAGTTGTTGAGGATATATTGCTGAAGCAGCAAATATTTTCTGACCTTGAAAAGTACTGCCGTCATAATTGCATATTTGCCACAAATACTTCTACGATAAACTTGAATTTAATTGGTCAGAAGACTTCTTCTCCAGATCGCATTGTCGGGGCACATTTCTTCAGGTAATGTACTATGCACACATTTTGGGTTTTTCCTTTCTCAACTGTATCTAACTGTTGCATTATTTTCAGTCCAGCTCATGTCATGCCACTGTTGGAAATAGTTCGTACCCATCAGACTTCTCCACAAGTTATTGTGGACTTGCTAGACATGGCCAAAAAGATACAGAAAGTACCAATAGTTGCTGGCAACTGCACTGGCTTTGCTGTCAATCGGATGTTCTTTCCTTATACCCAGGCAGCTGTTTTTCTTGTTGATTATGGTCTGGATGTCTATCACATAGATCATGTGATCACCCAATTTGGAATGCCGATGGGGCCTTTCCGGTAAGTAACTGACTATGAGTTTACCTGATTGTCTGCAGGGATTGAGGAGTTGAATTTAGCCGTGTTTTTTTTTCTTTTCCTTGACTGCTGTGAGTTAATGTCACGACCGTGCGGTAGTGAGCGTATAGGGTACGTATGAGAGGTCGCTGGCCGCTCTGCTGCCGGTTTCCTGCCCGTGTCGATGATAGGTGTCGCCGGAGCGACGAACAGCAAGGAGATGAGAACGAGAGAAGTTGGATGAGAGATTAGATTGGTTTATGACTTGACTTATTGATAACTATGGGCTTTATATTTATAGCCCGGTACAAGATCTCAAACTCAACTCAAACTCATCTAAATAAAAGGTAAACAACCAAATCCTAACAAGATACGAGAAGCCTTCCATCGTGGACGCCAATCCTCCTCTGCTACACCCGCCTCCTGCACGTGTACTGCAAACCGACCATAACAGTTAACTGAAGCTATGTACTATTGTATTCTTTCTGTTGTAACTAATTGAAATGAACTAGCTTCCTGCATTAAAAGAAAAATACAGCCTTTTTTTTGTTGGAGGGACAAGGAAGATTTTTAAGCTATTGATAAGGAATGATTCTGTATGTACCTTAGGATATGCAGTCAATGCACTGATATTATTCACTCCCAGACATCTGAGCTCTGGCACGTGCAGTCATTGTTTCCTCCATTGTAGCTTTGTTCACTTATTCCATTTCTAATCCTGATAACCCTGCAACATGTAACTCTCGTTAGATAGGAGTTTGAGGTCTGAACATTCTGTATAATTCCTTAGCCTTTAGTTAACCTCTTTTTTTCCTTTTTTTTATTTTGCATTGCCTTCCAGTAGAAATTTTTTGGGCAATACAGTTAATTAAACATAGAATACATTTATGGTGTGCCTGCTTATTTTAGCTGCAGTATAAATCATATCTACTACCACTGACTTGAATACTAGTCGTATTTAAATTTTTCTTCCTTCGTTCTTTGTGTTCATAATGCAACAATGTTCTAGTTATCCATTTCAGATACTTTTTTGTGTCACCTTTATGTTTTGTTATTGGTAATGGTAGTTATGTATTTGATTGCCAGTGAGTTTTCTTTTGTTAAATTTCATGCAGATTAGCCGATCTTGTTGGCTTTGGTGTTGCAATTGCCTCAAGAAATCAATATCTTCAAAGTTATCCTGAGCGATGCTACAATTCGATGCTTCTTCAGATTCTTCTGGAGGATAATAGGACAGGTTCTCTCAGGCTGAATAAATGTTCTTTGACATATGTGAGTCCAATTCAGTTTGGTCTTGTAAAAGCTGTGCCTCATGTTTAGATTTTACTTTGTGGGACATGAATCAGGTGAATCTTCTCGAAGGGGCTTCTATGTATATGGTGACAGTCGAAAAGCCTCTCCAGATCCTGACTTGAGAAAGTACATTGAGAAATCAAGGACCATGACGGGCGTTGTGGAAAATCATAAGGTCACTCTTAAGGAGAATCAGCATATATTTTATGCTTTGGATAATGTGACCATGTCCACTTCCAGATGACCAAAAACAAATTCAGGAAGAGATGTGTCTAGTTGCTACGATCTGCATGAAATAAACACTATGCAAAACAATTACAACAAACACTTTGCATAAGTAATTGAAGTAAGAAAAATTGTATCTTCTTTTTGTATGTAATGAAGAAGTAATAATAATAATAATAATAACTTTGGAAGGAACCAGTAACTTCTTTCTAATGTTCTGTTTCATAACGAAAACAATTAATGTGGGTATCTAGGTCTGATACATCAACAAAATAACTTGGTGCACTCTGTTGTGAAATGTAAGTGAATTTCAAAGTTGGAAGTATGGATATCTTTTACTTGCCATATTAGATACAATATGCTACATTTTTTACATTATAAATACCAGTGGGGAGTACCTTCAGCGCCTTTCTCTGTTTCTAAGGTATCTCACATATTGATTTCCTTACCCTCAGCTGATGAAATTGTCCGATAATGACATTGTGGAGATGATCTTCTTACCCGTGGTGAATGAAGCCTGCCGAGTGCTTGATGAGGGAATTGCTGTGAAAGCTTCTGATCTTGATGTAGCATCCATTATGGGAATGGGTTTCCCTTCTTATAGGTCCAGTTACTACTGTCCTGTAGCATTATCACTATTATCCCTTTCCATATCCGTATTAACCGTTAAATTTTCATGCAACTACTATTTCACACCAGGGGTGGGGTGATGTTTTGGGCCGACTCGCTTGGCGCTAAATATGTGTACACCAGACTGGAGGAGTGGTCAAAGGACTATGGAGAGTTCTTCAAACCCTGTGAATATTTAGCAGCTAGAGCTCGTCAGAATGCATCTCTGGTAAGACCTGGAGCATCATTTCCCTAATTCTATTGATACATCACTCACATCTCATCCTAATCAAACTACTGTTCTGCTACATGTTTGTGTTCATTGAATCGCTTGAATATGAATTCCGGAACTATTGCAGGCTGCCGTGGTTGATGGTGCTCAATCGCGCCTGTGAGGTTCTCTGCTGGTTAGTTGTATTTGTAGGGACATCAGCCTTGCTGGATCTCCAATTGGAGGAGATGGCATTATGAAAGCCTGAAGGCGCCAACAGCTCGTTAGTCATGGAATGTATTGCCAAAACAAGACAAGGAATAATAACAGTGTGGAATAATGAGGAGGTTTGGCGATTGGGTAGGGCGGTCGACCTGCAAATACTGCAGATATGCAGCAGGAATTTCTCTGAAATCTTGAATTGTTGAAGCGCAGTTTTAAATAATATGTTGATATGGAATTTGTTATAGTAAATATCTGCAATTCCTGGCATCTTCTGTTCCTGAATCAACATTCTGACGGCACGTATGAACCCTATTTTGTTGTCCCGCCGGTTTCTTTCATGTTGATGATTTTTTATTGAATTGCCATGACTTTTTTATTCTCAATTGCCATAGGATTATCACGATTTTGACTCTGAGTTTCAATTCAAGAGTTTTACTACAACTTCCAAAGCAGAAGTTTTTTTTTTCTTTTCCTTTTTTCTTGAACTGAAAAACAGAAGTTTTCTCAAGATTTGTTTTTAGATTGGTCATCTCAACTTCTCAAGTGTCTCCGGAAAAATTGCCATAGGAAGGGCAGGACCTTCTGCAACCATCGGAGTCCCTTGCACACATTTGGCGTCTGCTGCATTGGTGTGACATTTCAGCGAACATCTGATGCACAGAACGCACGTCACTCATCATCAACTCTGAGCCCCGGCTGCCAAGCGATAGGGTCCTCTCCTCCGCCCCATGGATGGAACCTGACATCCGAGAGAGAGAGAGAGAGAGAGAGAGAGAGCCGTGCCAGTAAATGCTCTGTATCTTCCAATTTCTTCATCAGGACTTTGGTCACCCGAGAGTTGCTCCACTGTTTTGGACGCCTAACTAAGCCGCGCCACCACCAACTGCTGCGAAGCGTTGATTGACCCCAAGCGGATATGCAGCCCATCCAAATCATCCTGCACCTGCGACAGCACTCATCGGATTTCACCGCCGTCGCCATGTACTCCACCACATCCACGCGCCAAGGAAAGGTAAGGCTCTGAATACCAACTGTCACAACCCGTGGCCGTCGGCGAGCTACTGTCGAGACGTGAGCACGTGGACAGGGTGTCACTGCTGAGCGAGACGAACGATGAGCTCGCTTGAGCCGGTCCTCCGCGAGGAACACGACAGAGGATGAAGGGGATGAACCCGATTATGTTTCTCATGATTTCGATATGTTCCTTCACCGATGCTTTGGCAGTGCTATAGCTGTTCTCTGGATTAGATCATGGGCCGGGCTGTGGTAGCACATGGCCCAGACAATATGGGCCGGGTGTTACAATATGGAATTTCTTGTAGTAAATATCTGCAATTCCTGGCATCTTTTGTTCCTGAAGCGACATTCTGATGGCATGGCATGTGTGAACCCTATTTTGTTGTCCCGCCCGTTTCTTTCGTGTTGATGATTTCTCATTGAATCACCATGAGTTTTTTATTCTCAGTTGTCATAGGATTATCACGATTTTGACTTTGAGTTTCACTACAACTTCCAAAGCAGAAGTTTTTTTTTCTTTTTCCTTTTTTTGAACTGAAACACAGAAGTTTTCTCAAGATTTGTTTTTAGATGGGTTATCTCCTCAAGTGTCCCTGGAAAGCTTTCAGTTTCATATCGTTTTAAGCAGTAGTCGGTGAAAGGTTGCTGTCAAGCATAACTTTATATTTATTTATATACACGAGGAATAGAGAGATCTGTAGGTACTCGAAGAGTTCAACAGCACTTCTTAGAAATTAGAAAGCTAAGGTTCTGCAGCGATACGAAGCAGGAGGGATGGTGTCGGATGGAGCTCGTGGAGGCAATTCAGTTCATGTGCAGAAAGAACGCGGGTGCCCTCCACTCCACGCGACTAACCACGTTAGCTTCGCCGTCGATACGTGTCGCTCAGCAAGTTTTGGTCAAAATGGCGGCTCGCCGTGTCACCGTCTTAGGGCATGTACAGTGGGATGAGTCAGCTGTCTAGAAAAAGAGGCCACTTCGGATTCTATCTGATCTAGAGGAGAGAGAGCGAGAAGAGAGAACAGAGTTATCGAGCATGTACTATCCACTGTACAGGGTGTCGTCTGTAAAGTGCGAGTTTCTTCTTGATGTCGATTCACTGCTTCAAACTTTCGTGGTGTGCAATTTTTTCTCTTTCCACGTGTTCTGTTCATCAAACATCAGATGTCTCTTCTAGCGGCCAGCGCACCATTTTTTATTCCTCTATGCTTGACATTTTTCAGTGGTCTGCTCTCACGCAAGTAGAGAAGGGGATTGCTCGACGCTCGTGCTCTCCTCACAATCCAGTTGCCTCGCCTCTCCATCCGATAACATCTGTAGTTTTCCCCATCGGCCCTTCCCATCTCTGAGCAGGAAGTTGCCTCGCCGGTGACTCTGTTAGCTCCTACAACATAGGTTGTTGTGTCGCCGCGATCTTAACAAAATTACCCAGAGCACATACGACACTGTGAGCCAAGGTGACTCTGTTAGCTCCTAGCCGGCGCCGGCCCCTATGGTCAAGAAGGCAAGTCACGCCCATGGCAACCGAGTATTCATTCCAATCCATTCTACGTCCAAGTCCTCATCGCATCCAAGTTCTTGACTTCATCTTCAGATTTAGATTATTGAATTTCTTGTTATTCCGAGATGGCTAAGGCCTGTTTGGATCTCTCCTAGTTTTTAAAAAACTGGTTTATAAATTAGTTTCTTAAAAACTGGTTTATAAAAAAAAACTACATGGGATGTTTGGATCTCAGTTTCTAAAAGCTAGTTTCTTAAAAACTGGTATTAGATGGTCTAACCTAGATTATGAGTTTCTTAAAAACTCATAAACCAGTTTTTAGAAACTGATAAAAAAAAACTAGCTTGTTTGAAGACCCTTCAATTTCTAAAAGTTGGTTTCTTAAGAACTGGATATATCCAAACAGGGCCTAAATCATATACGTATTCGTCCATTGTAATGGAGTTAGTAGTCATCCGTTATGTGCTGTTTGCCTCCTGGTTCGTATATACAATACTCTTTTTTTCATGTTTATATATGGAAGTAAGCAACACAAAATAAACCACAAAATTAAATATCAGTTTTGATCAATATATATTTAATTGCATGCAAAACTTTTAAACAATAAGAGTCTATATAGACAGTACCACAGACTAGCATTGTAAAATAGATTTTTTTGTCATCTATAAGTGACATGAAAGTATATAGTAGACAGCAGCCGTCTAAATGATTGTACATGCCCTTACACAAATAGCTTTATTGCATCGCCAAAGGAGACTACTGTAATCACGTAAACGTAGCTTTGAGCAGCACAACACGTTATCTCCTTTCGAGCAATGAGGTTCAAGAAGATGAAGTTGGAGAGGCAAAAAATACGTTTCCTTTTCGAAAGAGAAGACGCAGACGCCGCAGCCGCAGCTTTGGAATGTGACGCGGATCTGCAGACGATGCACGAGAAAGCGATTTTGCCTGCTCCTGCTGATGACTTTGTCATTCACTCTGGGACGCCTGCGTAAATTCATTAATTTTTTACCAACGACGCAGTAGTAGCATCCGAAACATCGAGGTATCTGGCTACGTGACGGACACGTATGGTACTGGTAGATCTTTCGTCACAAGTGAATGAATATGGGTGCTTCTACCGATTTGTTGCGTCCCGTTTGGAAACATTAATATTGATGTTTCAGTGTCCAGTTAACTAAAAACTGCTGGAGCCGGGTAGGTGTATGCTACGCGTTGAATACATATCACGATGTTTGTACTGTTTTACTGGACAAACTCTTTTCTTCTTCTTTTTCATCTTTTTTTTCACAAAAACACATAATGCTCTATTAGACTGGAAAAAAAAGATAGATATTCAATACAACACACACCACATACCCTGATTACATTCGCGTGTGATACAAATAAAGACGACCTAGATAAAACCTACTTCTATCCCAATTTCTGAGAAGGGGAACCATTAAATAAGATAGCCCTTCGTCCTTGTCATGAAATAAAAATAACGCTCTTTCCCTACCAAGGTCCACACCTCAACAAAACTATGCGCGAACACACAACGGCTATGGTGCTTCCATATGCTCTATGCTCCGATCATCACGATAGGGAAGCGTTTAATTTTTCAGGCGATTGAAATTAGAGTTACTTTCAATCAACATTTTTGATCCTTAGATCTAAATTTAATAGATATAAAAAAATAATTTTTTTATAATCTATATATAATACTAATTAATACCTATAAATAAATAAATAACAAAAAAATAAAAACAGTAGCAAAAACAACGTCGACTGAATGGAATACTTTTTTTCAACCGTCTAGAAAGAAGCATTCCCCTCACAATAGAGTTAAGCCCATCAATCCATAAGTTGTTTATGCTATTCTCTCCAACTAAGCATGAAAGGAGGTTGCGGGAATAAGGATTAAAGCCTGACCTGCTAAAGAAATATGAAATAGAATTATCTTGCAAATACACATGAAATTGATGGTCTTATATTCATAATAATTACATAAAGAACACTATTTCGGATGAGACAACCTTTAGGGTGTGTTTGGCAGGGTTTATGGACTGGCTTATTAAACAACTTATGCTGTGATAAATCATAAGCCCTGCCAAACAACTAATTTGCATAAGCATTTATTGTAATAAGTCCTCATAAGCTATTTTATCTTTTTTATTAGAAAAGCAAAGCAAACAAACACTAACTTTTTGGACTTATGGACCATATCTCTCTAGACTCAACTGAATAAGCCAGCAGAATAAGCTATTTTACCAAACATCTTGACAGCTTATGCTACAATAAGTCAGATAAACACTTTTTACAGATAAGCTAAAACATAAGTTATTTTTAATATAAGCATAATATCTGCCAAACACGCCCTTAATTGACGATCAGCTGTCCAACAGCAATCATGAGCAATCAATCTTTTTTTTCTCTTTGTGTAATGGACTGAATATACTTGATGATGTAGCAACAAAGTAGTTTCTGATTCCTTTGCAAAATTGGTAAAATATTCATAAGCATATGAGCACGATACTGAAGAGTGCATTTTGTGTGTAAATCTCTAAAACAAACAATGACGTACCTAGTAATAGGCTACGTGCTCAAGATGTACACTGCAAAAACCGTCATATAGCTCTTGAAGTCTTTATTTGTTTTACGCAATTTATTTTTGCTTCATTGTTTACGCAATTTACACAACGTCAGCCCGTAACGGCGTCCAAATTCATTTATATAGATACGAATTCAAGAAAAAAAAAACAGAAACAATAGCTAGGCAGACACCGTAATCTGGTTCGTGAAGAACGTTAGGCGCTGTCGCGGCTCCATATATATACTTGCCGCTGGTCTCAACTCTCAACTAACATCTGCAGCGAATCACGTGCAGCCTCCATGCTATGTATTTCGTACGAGAGCATCAACTTTAGTAATTCAGTCGAAAGATCTCACTGTTAGTGTCGTTGAACAAATGAGTTTGCATATCTGTTTTTTTTTAACGCGAAGATGGTTAATTTGGGGTTTGGTATTGCACCTTTAAGTCCGTGAAAAAAAAAGAAACTAAAAGCGTCTTGGAACGTAAGAATTCTATAAGAACCATACAAAAATTTCGAAAGAAACAGTTTAATTTTCACAGAAAAAACACATAAATTGGAAAATCTCACAATTCAATGAGGTCTAAAAATATACTGTATGATTTGAGAAGAATATGCCGGGGTTGCTTCCATTTGACTATTTGAGGGAAACAAATAAAGAACTTTCTTATAAATCATACCAATCATATATACTTATGATGCCTTCCTTGTCGAGGGGAACAAGAATATTCTTGAACATGCACATGAAAGGATGCCTTCAACTATCCAGTATACTAATTACTATAACTTTGTTGAACCATCTCTAGAGCGCAATGCTTTTCGCAGAGCTGGTGGCAATGATTTTCTTTTGGTTAGTTTACATTGTGGATGTTTTTTTCTTTATGCTAAGAGAAAATCAGGGTTCAAGCTTTTTTCATGAGCTTCATCTACAATAGTATAATAAATGTAATTTAAGAGCCTTGGCGTGTCATCATAGTTCAAGCCGCATGTGTGTTCCGTATCTCTTCTACAACCTGTCGACTGAAAAATCACAATTATTTATTTTAACACATTTGTTTATCTTTTTCAGTATGTTTTATCCAACACTCTTTGCCTTCAGCAGAAGCTGAACAGCTGATCTGTTGTAGGACCCGTCGTTTAACACACACACACACACACCATTTTCTTCGACAACGCCAGAAAATCCAACCTTTTCGTTCCCTTCCGTCCCGAACCAAGCCACAGAGCAGAGCCGCCTCCCAAATCCGCCATGCTTTCGCTCCGCGTCCTCCTCCTGCTCGCCGTCGCCGTGGCGGCTGCCGGTTCCGCCTCCGGGAAGCCGACGGCGTACGAGGCCCTGGCGGGATTCGACTTCCCCCCGGGCATCCTCCCGAAGGGCGCGGTCGCCTACACCCTCGACAACTCCACCGGAGCCTTCACCGCCACGCTCGACAACTCCGCCTCCGGCGCCGGCGGCTCCGTCTGCGAGTTCTCCATCGAGGGCTCTTACTCGCTCCGCTACCAGACCAAGATCTCTGGCAAGATCTCCCACGACCGCATCGCCGACCTCCAGGGCGTCTCTGTCAAGGTCCTCTTCTTCTGGCTCAACATCGTCGAGGTCACCCGCTCTGGCGACAAGCTCGGCTTCTCCGTCGGCATCGCCTCCGCCGACTTCGGGATCGAAAACTTCCTCGAGTGCCCCACCTGTGGCTGCGGCTTCGACTGCAACGACCTGCTACGCGAGCCAGGGGCCCGGACCGCGAACCTGCGCCTGCGAGGTGCGTTCTAGAACCCCGACCAGTTCTTGGATACTGCTGCTGTTGATGTACGCAAGGCAAGATGTCAACCAAGGGTTACTGCTACTAGTTACTCCTATTAGTGGTATTACTGTCCTAGATGGGTTAATAAAGAGTAAAATTCCCAACTTTTTTAGATGGGATAGCAAGTTCAGAACTTGATTTCATCTCTCATGTACTTGTTCAGACAGTTTAGAGCATAGAAGCAAGCAAGATCTTATACAAGTTCCTAATTTGTACTGTGTATATCCCTTTCCGAAATTATGTTCTTTATTTTGTCTTGTCTGCCACGTCTCAATCTGTCTGTCTGGATAATGGAATGGATTTGTGAAGGTGTGGTAGACTGGTAGTTGGATCTCCTGGCTAAGGATTGTGCGCTTTAATTCTCTGTTTTGGTAGTTGGTTGAAGGCTCCATTATTCTGATATTTTCTAGGAGAATTTAAGTCTTGCTTTCAGACTGTTTGAGACAGAGCTTCGATACATTAATTATAATTACGAACTGAAAAAAGAACAACTTAAGCAAGAAGAGCTGCTTCAAAACTTCTAAAGTGCCAAAAAGTTTGCCAAGTTTTATTATTTATAGAACAGACTGATGCAAAAGAATAGAACAATCATTAGATGTGCCCTGTCTCTACCCACTATTACCAAAAATTTATTATGCAGAAAGCAGTTTGTAGATGCTTCTTTGATGCAGTGATTTCTGCTATTTTCATGCTAGTTTAATGCTAACCTTATGAACCTTCAGGTTCTTTGATTCTCAAATGAATCCATGTTTATGATACTTTCAGATTGCTATTTTCCTCTCTTAGTTTCCATTTGTGAGAATGTGGTTTGTTCATGTACTCATCTTTAAGGCTTGACAGTTGACTGTAATGTGTTCATAATGGAACTTAAAAGTCAGAACTTATGCAGGTGCCAGACATGTTGAATTAGCCGCTGGATGGCATGTGTCTTCTTTTTTTGCTGTTGGAATTACACAAGAAAAAAAACTGTGTATCTTAGTGAATCCACTGCAGCTTCTGACAAAAAGCATTAAACTAGACACCAGTTATGTCCTGATAATTTCTTGTTAGCCCAAGACTGAATTTATAGGTAGAAAAAGGCTAGAGTTTGTGTCCAGGAAGCTTTAGATGATATACAGTGAAAGCTAACCTTAGTGTCCAGGAAGCTCAAGTCAGCAAAAGAACATAGACTATCTTGATAAATATAAAACATTAGAGAAGTTCAGTAAAATATGAAACTGCAACCAAGAACATTGGCTATCTTGGTAAATATTAAAGTTCAACTCTTCAATTGTTATAATGCTATTGAACCTTTTTTCTGGATGCTTTCCTTTGGTCACCTGGTTGTGATAGTCTCAACTGGTAAATTTTCAACAGTTTTTTCCCCCTGCACAACTAAGTAAATTCCTTTGTTTAGGTTAAATCAACTTCTTTTATTACAGCATAGGGAAATGTTCATGTATTGCCAGCTTCAAGAATGCCTGTCTAGATGTATAGTGAGATTCAGATATCAGCAGCTTAGACAGTGGCAAGTGAGTCTGTGGCTGAATTGTTTCTGTAATGATTATAGATGAAAGAAACGTATTCCAATCCTACAGCCAAAACATAAAGAGGGCTTTACTTCATATTCAGATATTTATGCATAGATTTGCACCACAACATAAACATGGCCTTTCAATGCTCCTGGCCATCGTATCTGTTCTTCTGCTTTTGGAAGTTACACTGCAGGTATTAAAAAAAAAAAAAAGAAGTTACACTGCATCACCCTGCTGGTTTTTAGATATTTCAGCGTCCTAGTTGATTGGTTGGTTTATCATAATAAATTCAAGTATTAACAATTTGTCATCGAGTCTTTAGTATGTTTCGACAGTTTTGTAGTCCATGATGTCTTAGTTAGCCAGTGCTTAGGCATACGCATACTGACAGGTTCTGCATATAATCAACCAAGAAGTAATGCAGTAAAGAGCTTGCTCATCCAACTTGACTATGATTTAGAGACTCCCCTCAACCAGAGAAACCTGTAGGTTTGAGAGCGCTCAGCTTTTGTGTCAGTTACCCTATTAGTTATTGTTATTAAGTCTGATTTGCATAATCAGCTTATGCTGTTACCTGCAAGGATGAAATTTTCTTGTTGCTATGAGATGATAGATCAAATTGGGCAACATGTAACTGAATTGGTTCAGCGGTAAGAGTCAAATTCTGGATAACATCTAGCAGCCACTCAATCTTCAGGAAGCTGAGACGTCACGTTTTGTGGTTGCCTGTTCAGCTTCCCATCTTTGGACACAAACCAGAGTGGGATGGAAAGTGTAAACTGTTAGTGCCGTCCTGCTTTCACACTTTTGTTAGTGGCATTAGGCCACCACGTGACCACATGAACAACGGAAGTTAGTATTGATGTACCATTCTGCTTTTCTCCCTAATGAAACAAGGTGAAATGTTTGGGTCGCAGCACGAAACTCTACTATGTGCATGCACAAATGGATTTTCTGCTATTTATCGAACAGTTTTGCAAGAATCAGTACGCGCTTGCCTGATATGTCGTCATTCCAGCAATTCCTTCAACCGATCCTACTGAAATGTTGTGACATGTTCAGGGAACGTCTTGATTGCATGATTTTTACAGGAATTGATGTACATCAGTATGTACATTGAGATGCATGGTAAGGTGATGCACCGTGGCGGCTCGCGATCGAATTACAGAGTCCTTGCGTCTCCGTCAATCTCTTGAAGGATCCTCTGCTTCATCATCTCAGCGCGGAGGTCGGCGGCGTCCACCTCCTTGGTGCCGGTCACTGGCCGGTAGTAGCCGGTTTCCGGGTCCGGCTCCCAGAACGCCGTCTTCTCCTCCGTCGTGGTGGCCAGGGCGCTGGCGACGTCCTTGGCCACCGTGCCGAGCTTCACCGCCTTCTCCACCACCGTCTTCCCCGATCCTTCCACGACGGTGATCGCCGCGGAGAGTGCCCTCCTGAACCATACAAATGATTAAAGCCTCTGCCGCACTGATGGGGTGTTCGGCATTTACCATTTCGTGGCATCAACCATGCTCTCACCTTTGTGCAAAGATGCCTGCGCAGCTGGTTGCAACTCTCGCCATTGGACAGTCAGGTTCTCTGTTCCGAATCGTTTCCTGTTGTTGATCCTGATTTCTGGGTGCCTTTCGATCGTCTTCGAGGAAAAAGATGACCATGCAGGCAAATATAGCAGACCAATAATAAAAACGGAACCTAAAATTGAGCAGTGTAAGAATGAAAGGTTCTTAGAGATTATCGGAAGGCACGGCTTTTTTTTTCTTTTTTTTTTAGGGAAAGAAGGCACACTTTTTTTTTTCTTTGAGACAGGAAGGCACGCATTTCTGTTTTGAGTGAGGTAAGGGCCTGATGGCCCATCTCGATTCACAATGTAGCCCATTTGTGTAAAGTGGAAGTGGCCTGCCAGTGTGCTCCTAGCTCATATTATTTTGAAAATTAATTCATATAGGTCTAATAGCAACTCACAAAGGTTTCCAACTTAGTTATTTTGTTGAGTGCATATCTTGTGCAAATATAACAAAAAAATTGAAGCTATAAAAAGTTTCAATATGTGACGCTGGATCATGCATTTACTATAAGTAAAAAAGTCTTAAGAGTCAGGAGAAGTCTCAGATTGAGAAGTTTCATAATTTCCTACTTTTAGTATAGTACTACAGGTAGCTGTTGAACCAAACACTTTGTAAGAAACTAGCGCACATAAGCTTAGCACCACAATTTGTGTCCGCCCAAGCAAATTATTTCTCTGATAACGCCCCCCTCCTCCCACCCCTCCTCTTAGTCTTATCGAGGTTGAATGAAATTTCGTAGAAGTTTACTTGATATGGGGCTATCTTAATTAGTGTCAAGTTTATTCTTATGCATTTTGAGGCCCGATACTCATGATTTTTTCTTTTGAAAAATAGGGTCTTTAACCTCAGCCTTCATTGGAGGCTATGAGCCTTGGGTGTCCCATGCTCCATGTTGGGATCAACCCAGGGTGGTAGAGCTTCCAGCTGGAGACTCTAACCAACCGAGTACCATGTTCGGTGCTTAAAATAGGGTCTTTAACCCTAACCTTCATTGAAGGCTATGAGCCTCAGGTGTCCCATGCTCCATGCTGGGATTGAACCTGGATGGTAGAGCTCCTAGCTGGAGACTCTAACCAACTGAGTACCATGCTCGATGCTAAAAATATGGTCTTTAACCCTAGACTTCATTGGAGGTTATGAGCCCTGGGTGTCCCATGCTCCATGCTGGAATCGACCCCGGGTGGTAGAGGTTCCAACTGGAGACTCTAACCAACCGAGTACCATGCTCAGTGCTAAAAATAGGGTCTTTAATCCCAACTTTCATTGGAGACTATGAGCCCCAGGTATCCCATGCTCCATGCTAGAATCGAACCCGGATGGTAGAGCTCCTAGTTAGAGACTCTAACTAACTGAGCACCATGTTTGATGCTAAAAATAGGGTCTTTAACCTCATCCTTCATTGGAGGCTATGAGCCCCGGGTGTCCTCCATGCTGGGATCGACCCTCGGGTGGTAGAGATCCTAGCCGGAGACTTTAACCAATCGAGCACCATGCTCAATGTAGGATACTCATAATTTTATTATCGTAAATCTAATTTCTCTATAAAACTTTCTCATATCCAAGTAATGTGAGGCATCCCTCCATCAGACCCTATATAAACCGAGGGCAAAAGGGATAGGGACGTTGTTATATATCCTAGCTAGAACCTCTCTACTCTGCATATGCATCACCCTATCCCTAACACTAATTCGCTAAAGGTAGGGAAAGAGAGAGCACTTGTCTAGGCGGCCTCTCCCTGTACACTTGCAGACCGATGCAGCCAGAAGCACACCATGCTTGCCTCCAAAATGGCCATGTAAAAAGCCACTTCTCCAGGGCACACTCCTTGCCTCTCGCTTCCGTCACCTAGAGATCTAGCAATAGATTATCTAGGAGCGTGTGTGCAGTGTACCACTCCCCGCCACGCATCGTCTTCACGCAACCTTTGTTTTGTTCTCCCATCGCTGTAGCTTCTGCTGCTACATACTGCAGTCAGCAGGGGAGGTCACGCACTTGTTTGAGATGAGGTCAGGCGTCAAAGGTACTGATGTAAATAGTAGCAGGGACGGCAAGACAGAGTAAATAGTACTAGTATGCGCATGGAAACAAGCAAAGCAACCGTCCAATTCTGCGTGCTCGAGTGTGTCTGCGCTGCGACAACGACCAACCTAGCCACGGCTAGCCGACGTAGTAGTAGTTCTGAACTTCTGATGAGAGGCTGGCCCTGGCCAGCTGATGTGATTCTTTTTCTTCGGAAATCGAAATGACTTACTCCAGCATGCTTCTACTCTCGAGCTTAATATAATTATCAGTATCACGAGCGCGAATGGTTTAGCAAGAGCAATAACTGGAATTGGGCTAAGAGTGACCGTTACAAAAGAAGTCTGCTCAGAGTTCTGAAGCTCCATGCGTGGGTAGCTGCAGGAGATAGACGACATGATGCGTGATGTGATGGTGGTCAACTGGTCTCGTCGCTGGCCTAGCATGCTTTGAGCTGATGAGCTCGATGGCAGTGGCAGCCGTGACGCCAGGGCGTCTCCAATCATCATGGGGATGCACGCTCTGCTCACTGCTCTGCTCTGCTCTATGGAATGGCGTCCACGGGGCTTGCACTGCTTGCCATCCATCCATCCATCAATCCATCCATCCATGCATCGATACCGGAGTATTTACTGTTTGCTTGCTGCAGCAGAAAGAGCAGCTGCGTCAATTGAATGCATGCAGTACAACCAACCAAGAAGCTACGGGTAAACGAAGTGCAGGCAAGCCCAGAGCATGCGGCAGCCACCGATCGATCTCTGGAGAGAGCTACGGTAGATCGACGTCGTGCGAATTCACTGTAGATCGATTTCGGTCAATGCATGTAGTACGTACACAAGTAACACAAGCTACTCTCAATTCAATATCCATCATTCCATCTGTCCATCTATCATCGTCTCCTCCCTCCTCACGTAAAGCCCCATGCACACGCACCTGCCACCAGTCATATGCACCTACAGTAGTATGTGGCTTGTGATTTGGATTACTGCATTTAACAAGATATTAACATGATAGGAGGGCATATGGAACAGCTGTAGCTGAACTTTATATATTTAATTTGTCTATATGGATATAAGGTTAACTACTATGTACTATGGTAACAATATATACTAGTACCTCCATACTTTCAATTCATGACCTCCCGTCACATTTGAACTGAAACTGAATAGACTTTATTATTGTCCAAACGTCAAAAATTGAAGTTTGGAGGAAGAACATACTGATGTGTCTTATAAATGTTACTCAATTTTTTTTTTCTATTTTAGAGACCTTGAAAATGTCAAACAAAACGCAGTGGTTCTAACAAACGCATGGTGCAGTTCTCTCGTCATCTATGCCCATATCTCGATTAGGATCCTAAGTTTAATCTCTACTCCTTATTATTTATGGTGAAAACGTTCATGCCATCAAATTTTCTGCCATATGTCCGTACGCCCGTGAAAACTTCCTAAACGGAGTCCAGTTAGTGAATCGTATCATGGAGTTGGATCAGGTTTCAATCCCAATGGCGGGAGTGTCTAGTATATGGAAAGGTAAGGAACACGTCATGTCTTGATTTTGGTGCTAATATCGCCTATACTTATCCAATTCGCCTTTCTGTAACCAACATCGCCATTAGTGGCCTGAGAGCTTGCATAGGACGCGAACGGTGGAAGAAGATAATTCAGTCATCAAAACCGTTACTATTTGGGCTTTGGGCCCATGAGCTGCTGGGTTTTGGTTGTAGGCTAGTGTGAATGCTGGCCCATAGGTCATGCCTGTACGTGCGTGTTGTGCTTAAAAGTTAAATGAAATAACAAAGAAAGTGAAACGAAAGAGCAGAGACAAAGCTGCTTCCTAATTATCCTCCAAGTAGTTCTTTTCAAAAAAAAGTTCCCAACTTTTGTGTTTTGTATTTCGATTTATTTTGTTTAGGTTTTATTTCCCTCCTGGATTTGATCATTTAGCACCTAACTAATGAAAAGCGATGAGATAATTTCAGAACCCAAAATTCAATATTCTAATTTATTTCTTTTTATTGATATAACTTGAAAGTTTCTTAAGCACACTTATGACACTATGAAGGATCGAGAAAGCGACCAAAGGGGGCTGAATGAGAACAAATTAAAATTCTTCACAAGAACTTGGTCTATATCCCAACTACAACCCAAGCCAACTTTTAAACCGATCACCAAGGTCACACATACCAACTTGTGATATGCTAACCCTAAGAGTGATCAACAACAGCAGCAGAACATAGCGAAAACAGAAGAGAACTGAACTGTCAAAGAAACACACACAAGACAGACCTCTCTGGACTACCATTGATAGTGCCGATCACAGCCATCGGTAGTGCCGATTGACACCATCGGCAGTGCCGGTCACATGCATCGGTAGTGCCGGTGCAGGGTTCCCAAAAACTCTAGAAAGATATGGTCGGAGCGCATCGGCAGTGCCGGTCGACACAAGAAGCAAAGTTACTGGAACACACAGACACAGCTCATCGGCAGTGCCGATCGGTACATCGGTAGTGCTGATGCGGGTTCAAACCCAGGCTACCGGCAATGCTGGTCCAGCCATCGGCAGTGCCGATCAGGGGTTCTTCCTCGCGTACCGGCAGTGCCGGTTCAGAGATCGGCAGTGCCGATCGATACTTTTCAGAACCAAAACTGAACTCGTGACTCGGTTAGAAAATCGGCAAAACCTAACTAAACGAACTCCAAAAATCACGAAACTTGAACAGAAGGTGTCTCATGGTAGGACGTTTCTTTTCCAAGTGGAATCATATGAAAATCTCAAGAATTCATCTCAAATTTCAGGATTTACCGAATGCTCTAGGGTTTGAATGTTCTTGAGAAAATCCACCAGATCAAGGGTGCTCTTGCCTAGGATTCAACCAAGGATCCATAAAGGAATGTTTAGGCATTTCCTAGCACCAAGAGTCTTCAAGAAATTCGTACCAAACCCCACTAAAAACGAGATAAAAAATCACCATGAAAATAGCTCCAAAAATAAAGAAAAAGAGAAATTCAGGATTTAAGGAGAGAGAAAGATCTTAAGCACGAAAATAACTTTCATATCATAGAAACATGCTTACAAGATCTATGGATACAAGTCTAGAAAGCCACCCTCTTCTTCCTACTATTTGGAAGAGAAAGAGATGCCTCTTACACACCCTTTCCTCTCCACTAGAACATGAAGATTCTCCTAACACTTTTAATAAATTCCTAACAAGGCAGGCACATCTCCCACCAGCCACACCTCTTCTTATATAGGCCTAGGGTCCAAGACACTTCTACCCTTGACCTATATTACATTGCCACCTACCATCGGGGGCAAAATCGTCCAACTCTTTTTCCTTCGTCCGAACGTCATCGAGCCCTTCACAACTTTACTTCGTCTAGACGTAAGCTCCGCGATGGTTTCACGTGCACCTCCAATCGCCGCCACCGGTTTTGAGCCCCAAACTAGGAAACGGCCTTGCACGCTTCTCAAAGTGTGACTTCTCGATCTTGATGTGTGTCACCTCGTCCCGTGATCCTCCTCGTCGGCAAGTCTCTCTCGCCTCTGGTCCATTGGAAGCCTCTACTTGCACCGACGCCCGATCACCTTTGACTTGGTCAACCCTGCCGTCTTGATTACCACCCACGGTTTTAAGGCTCAACCGTGAAACCGTTCGTGCTCCTTGTCTCTCCACGTGTACGGTGTGGATCACCCTTGATTTTACCCGGCCTCCTGATCGTTCGGCCCCAGGTATCCTACTTGTGCCCGATCCTCTCGCCGTTAACCACCAAGTTGACTCCATTAACCTATACATCACGAGACAAGCAAACACATTTTCCAATTCATGTAAACTCTCCAACTCCATTACCAACTCTGGTTAGTCAAAACCATGACATGCACAAACTCATGTAATCCCCAGATTCCCGTATTTCAACTCAAACATAAATTCCGCCAAAGTCAATTACTCATCACATATTGCAAACCATGGGACATCTCAATATGGTTTCTCACACTACGCAAAAAGAAAAGGGATAGAATTTTGACAAAGAAACAAAAATAAAATAAGTGAGTGTTAATGAAAAGCTTACACACATTTCACATACATAAACAAATATTGTTTTTTTGAATTCGTAGTAACACACGGGTAATTTGCTAGTGTGTCTTTAATTTGAGTCGTTGTTATGTGGGGGCCATTTGTGAGACCCACATGCTGGTGACACAAAATGTAAACTGCACAAAGATGAAGGATCACACTCTCTGCGCGCCTTTAGCTACTCTTTTGTACCAGTGATGGTGTCACTATGTACTTAAGAAACTACTGTTAAGAAGAGCATTAATCTGCATCTTTGTATAATTCGTTCTGCAGGGCGGTACTACGTTCCTCTAGATACTCCTTTTTAAATATATTTTCTATCTAGAACAATTTAATTTCTTGATCGTACCCTTTGTCTAAACCGTACTTCATATATGTATATTCAAGTACACGTTGCAGTACACCTATAGCTAGCTATATATAGGAAGAGAGGTAGCGTTAAATTCCTTGTCTGTCAACCGTGTCCTGGTCTTGGACGTCTAGTTGAGCGCGTGAATTTACCTAGGTAAATTCATGGTGTTCATGTAAATTTGCACACATAATTTTTTTTTCATTTGCCAACAGATATATAATCGAACCTTTTGAGTACATTGTCCCTTTAAATTTGATAGTGTTTGGAAGTTGGAACAACAGAAATGCTGCTTGACCCAGACCGTAACTTTGCACACTTGCTTGATGAAATGTAATTTACGTTTATATCTTATAAAAAGAGTTTGTTAGGCCTACCTCTCGCATTAGTTAGATCAGAAGATTTATTTATATATTTTTAAAAAAATCCAGATCGAAGCAGAACGTAAGCAGCTTCCCATGGATGGCTTTGCTTGCTTCTCCTACTCGTATGCAAGTCAAAAGATGATGCAAGTGCTGCACGCGAATCCGACGTTAGATACGCGCCACACCCAAGCCGCAGGCCGGGACGAAGCTATATACTCCTACCTTGCGAGCTCTCTGATATGGTCTACAGTAGTGGCGTCCATGGGCATGGACCATATATATCGTCACGGGCTCACACCGTCACACGACACTCTAACGTTTAGTGCACAAACGTAAGGGTTGGAGAAACTCAATACTCGAGACTTTCCAAGAAAAGGCCATGGACAATGATGATGACGTGTGCGTTCGTTGCTTCTTCCACATGTTGTAATTTCCCTTTGCTACCACAGCGCCAGAACTAGGTAGCTGCTGGAGCTATATGTGTGGACGTGGTACGCAGTAACATCATTGTAGTAATTCATTGCTTGGGCCTTTCAACAATCTTACAACTATTTCAGACTGTCCTGTCCAGCAGACGACGTCATGCCCATGGAAGCGGCTGCCAGCTGAATACGGTTCTCTGTTCTCTCACTGCTGGCCTCCAACGATATGATCCATGGAATGGAATGGAATCATGAGCGAGAATCCAACGCTAGCTTTGCTGCGCTCTGCGTCGCCATCATTTGGTCGCGTACCCTTCATCATTGTCGTCCACGGATGCACCACATTTAACAATGCAATGCGCATAATCATTACATTTAGTACACACGTAATGACCATTTGCATTTTTAGCATATTTTATATATCTGAAGGATCATTTGTTTAAGATATATTTGGCAGGGCTTATGTAGTGGCTTATTTAACAATTTATACTATAATAAATCATAATTAGACCATGGCTTTTGTAGTAGAGCGTGTTGTTCTTAAAAACTTACATCGTGGCAGTGACGAAGCTAGGCGTAGCTACCCTGGTTCACGGACACCAGGGTAAATTGAAGATTTAGCACTAAGCACCACTCTAAATCACTGCAGGGCACCACTCTTTGCTTCGCCAGTGCATCGTGGTGCCAGTAAAGATTAACTGCTGTCATGTCGTCCAAGCCTAGGGACGGAGCCCATGATCCCATCCCGTAGCGGCATTGCGATGGGCCTTTGATGCACACTCGATGGACAGTCGCACGCTATTCTCAAGCAAACCTACTCCCAGACTCCATCCAACCTCTCTCTCTCTCTCTCTCTCTCTCTCTCTCTCTCTCGTGTCTATGCACGACCGGCAAGTCTCACCTCTTGGCGCCTATATAAACCCATCAGATCGACAATATTCACTTGTGCATTCCTTCTCCACTGCTTCGATCTTTCTCCTATCCTCTTTAATTCACCTTCTTCTCCACAGCAACATACAGAGAACATGCAAAAGTTCAATGATTGGGTCTCGTGCTTGGTGAGAAGGTCCCTGTTGGAGAAGCAGGGCACGTGCAGAGACACGCAAGCCGTGCATATGGCTGGTGTCAAAACGAACAAAGTGTTTGTTTGCTCCTGCACGCGCTCCCCTTCTCCACCATGGCCTTCTCACCACATTCCAGCTGCTTTACCGACCGGCGACGATCCATAGTGATTCAAAATTGATTTATAGTTGCATACCCCTGTTATTTGATCTTCGAAGCACCAAACAATTTTTTTGACATACACTAGATCGATCTACTGCTTTTATGTTTAATCTCCTTTTTAACTTCCACGCATACATTTGATTCTTTGTCCACTGAACGTTCGAGGCTTTGCATACATTTACATTTGCCAGCTACAGCTAGTGTACACGCTAGATACTATTGCCCTCCATCAACTGGTTCCTTTGGCTGCAATTTGCATTACTTTAGTTGATCGTACGTAGAAGGCGAAACAGTTGATGAAAGAAAAAAAATCCCTTTAATCTTGTGCAAGTGCACACAAATTCGAACGCTCCAATAGGAATCTATAAAGGCCCAAGCTGAAATGACTCGTTCCAATTGTGGGGCATTTCATTGGTGCTAACAAAACTATCGGATTTTCATCCAAGTTAGTTGCACATTAAACAAGAATTCCGAGAATGCAGTTGTTAAATGAAAATTAGACAGGAGAATAGCACGAAAATGTATGTAGTTCACTTCATAACAGCTTCAATTCAATTGCAATCTTTTTTAAAAAAGGACAGACAAGCTTCCACACAAGATGAAGTCTGAGGAAGGATTATACTTATACGAGGCAAAGCTTTACCCCTGCAATAATTACAAGAGGCTGCATTGAACCTATGACCTCTTGGACTCTTGGTACGAGTAGGTGACTACTTAACCACTATGCTAGGTTTGTCCTTCAATTGCAACCCTTTTGTTGTTGAATCAAATTTTAACAAAGGTCAATCCCACACAAACATAAAAATATTGATATATTAATATCCAGAATTTCAACTCTGGCGAGCGACAAAAATGGAGCCTTTTTGAAGGTCAGCAATGTAATTGTCATGTTAATAAAAGTTTAAGAACTTTGTTTTTCTGTTTGTACATGTCACTCTGATTGGTAAAATTATGCCCTCTCATAAAGTCTTCATTGTTTTAATTTTGCCATGGACGTTGGTACTTTAAGTTTTGAAATTTCTGTGTTTTTTTTTTGTTCTAACTATATTTAAGTTTTAAAATTATGCCCTCTCATTTAAGTTTTTTCCTACAAAGACATTCATTTCAAATACATTGGAGAAATACTTGTCTTCATCTTATTAAGAAGGAAAACATGTTAGGACATAAGGGCATCATATTCCTACGCGCTCAGTCAGGTCACAAGATGTGTTTGCACCAAATAGAGAATGGCCAAATGTTAGGAAGACATTTAGAAACCATTTGGTGTAGAACGGCAGAACATTTCTCTAATAGCACATTTGATGGGATTTAACATATTGTTTGTTCTACTCAGCAGTAGCGTGCGTATTTGCAATTCAGGTGCAAATGTCTTTTTAGACGAGGGACCATATCATGAGAATCCAACATAGAAGTTTCTGAAAAATTTAGGTAAATCCATATGAAGTTTCTATTCAAGTCCAAGGTTAAAGGGAAAAAAAGTCAAAACAAATCCAATTTAATGGTAACAAGATAAAGGGAATGCAATGCTGATTCTGAAGACACGAATCACCGATCCATTTTTCGTACCAAGCATGCAAAGTTTCAAACAAATATAACTCACTGCTCCATTGTAAACAGCAGAAATCATAGTACAATGTATTTGTAGTTCTCAAAACGTAAGAAGCAGCACAAAGCTGGGTAAAACATCAATACAACATCTGAGTTCCAGAATCAGCTAGTTCGGTTGCCAGGGACTGAAGAACTTACAAGTCACATTGTCAGTCACAAGTATCCATTATAGGTTGAACAAACTCAGTAATATCTTTCTAGGAAATGATTACTTGACTAGCACTTACCAGCTTTTAGAGTAAAACCTCAATGTGTTAGCAAAAGCAAATCACACTTATAGTAGATTCATACATCCCAAAGGACAGCACCACTAATTTCTACGTGTCCCCTGTAGTCGATTGGAATATGAGTAAATTCCAAATTGAACACATCAGTGCATGCAGGGTGCTATTCTTCAACTGGGCAGAGCTGCTGGTAGGAACTCCAGGTACCTGTGAAGCAAATAACCTCATTAACCAAACCTATTTCAGCTAATCCAAACAGTAGAGACCAAGAAAAACAAACATACAAAGATAAAGTCAGAAGCTGGAGAATTCGTAAACATCCAAAATGCCTCCATTAGAATAGGTAATGGCTAAAGTGGTATTAAAAGATCAATGCCTCCATCAGAAGTGAATTTGCCAAGTTTACTTCTGTCATGCAGCGTTCATATATCATTGAAGAGCACAGGGAGGAGCAGGATACTGACATTTGGTACCTATCTATCTATCAGTCATTCTTCTTGCAATTGCAAGGATGGTTAATAACAGGCGGGGAAGTCAAATTAATCAAACTCACATGATTGTCCATCTTGCAAATTGCATGATTATTTAACCACGGGAAAATTACACAAGAATAGGCATATTGCTACCTCAGTTGCATCTGGCTTTTGTGGTTGGGAGGAGACGGCAGAACATGCCATGTATGCTACCGCAGTATGGAATCAAGTTTAAGCATTGTACTTCACTAAAACATTGGCTATTTGACTTTCTTACGACAGCATTCAAGAAAGAAGCAATAATTCTGCTACACACGTTTAAACCACCAACATTCACATGTGCGAGCCCAGTCCTTCCATCATGAAATGGATGCCACCACCGGATGGGTGGATGATGGTCAATATTGATGCAGCAAATTTCAGTAATACGCCTCATATTTGTGCCCGGAGTGTGATACGGGATCACTCAGCAAAGGTCATTTAAGTTTCTTGCTGACTCTGATCTTGCTGAAGCTGTAGCAGTTCGATATACTGCTGCTTTTGCAAATGATCTAAAATTTGAGCAATGTAGCAGCGTCAGACTGCTTAGAAGTTGTCAATAAGAATCAATCTTCCATGTTGGACATATTCCTTGCAGATCCCATTATCTAGGACGATAGGATCTTAATCAAGGAGACTTCTTTTCTATTTTATCCATGTTTGTAGAGGATGTAATGTACCAGCCCATCTAGTAGCAGATTTGTTCATCAGTGTGCTGATTCAGTTTGGTGTAATGGGGCTCCGGACTCGATCCACACTATCCTCAGTAACAATAAGTTAAATTAATATAACGCTGCCATTTTCAACCAAAAAAAAACTCCCTCATGTATAGGAAAGAGAGATGCTGCATGTGCCTGGCATTATAAAAACTTTGCACATAGTACTAGGGTAATTCACAAACACTGCAGACAAGTACATTAACATCAACAACGAAATATTCTGATGTGATGCCTCCCCCTCCCCAACACACACAAACAAAATGTTCTTCTATTTCTATGCTAGTATATAGACATCTAGGAAAATCACACATACAACATGCAACATCTAGAATTCTAGATAACCAACTATGAAAGCAGGAAACAACAAGCAATAGAAGATAAACATTTCAACTAAATTCTCAAATATATTTAACTCAATTATACAGAAAAGCGGATTGCTCGACAGATCATGAGCGATTTTGAACATTTGTATGCTTCCATGGATAAGTTGTTTCGTTGTTGTGTTTGTCTCCATTTTACATCACAATGCTGCTTCTTACCACTTAAGAAATATTAATCCAATTACTAAGTGCGTGAACTTTCAAATCTGTGAAGCATATTTATTATACTTATATGAAGCTAACAAGAAAAAAATAAACACATAGCAGAAAGTAGCATTACCTGTTCAACCACCACAGTTTTTTTCAAATCTAACTGGATTATAGTCTCATGTATTGTTGAACATTTCAGCTCTAACATCTCCACCATAAACTGTGTAACCCAAAAGCAAAACAAGTGAACCAATAGATACTAAGGACAGCAGAATGAATATGATAGAACAAATGTATGGATATCAGATTGTGGTCAACCTACTGTTGCATATTCATGTAAACATAGCAAGTTACATTTTTTTAACTTTAGGATGAGAAATAAGTGAAATAAGACAAATCTACTGCCAAATACAAGGAAAACTACTCAGAACAGCTGTGATGGTGTACTGATGTATGAAGCAGATGTTTAGACTGCTTATTCAAATTGAGGAAAGGAAATCATCAAGAAGCACTTCGCTGGGAACTTTGTACAATTATTTCAAGTTAACATAATTAATGTATGCACATATTCTGAAAATGAAATAAATGAGCATATTGCTTAGATATAAAAGGTTGGCCTTGTAAAACATAAAACAAAGCACCATTTTACTTCCGTATTCTAAAGTCTGAACCTTGTATCAGGATTCTTTAATCGAAGTTTAATGATAGAATGGCTACTCATCAAGAAGATAATATAGGTACACTTTGCCACTACAGATAGGCAGTGGCAAAGCTAGCATTCCAGGGACCTGAGTGCCACTTCAACATACACATGCCAATTTCAGCTGTTGGGCAGGAAAAGTGGTGCTTTTTGGGTGGTGCACATAAGGTGGAAATTTATACTAATCACTGAAATCTGATTAGCACTCTGGTGAGTGTACGTAGCGTCACCCATGCAGATAGATTGACTAAATAGCAAGATCAATAGAAAATGAGTTCAAGCTTCCAAATGTGCTACTTGACCTGCTCATTTCACATATCAGGTGGGCTAACTTCACCTATTGAGTAGTAATTATTACCTGCAGGATAAAAACTTGTGTATGGATAACAGGAGAAGATCACATTGTCTTTGGAAAGTCTCGTGAACTGCATTGATTTGAGTTCAATCATGACGTCATTGGTTGAAGTAGAGAGAAAAATCACATTGTTGTCCTCATCAAACCCTGTTATTGTTATTGGGCATGCCTTGCTTGCCGTTGTTAATGAAAGGAGCTTATCCAGATCAACTGTTTTCCACTGCACCCATCTGACAACACCATCCAAATCAGCCTTTCTCTCCCACAACTGGATGGTATGTTCTGTCAAAATTGCTAGGCCAAGTCTGTTATCTTCCGTTCGCAACACCTGAAAGCATGAAAAGAATGTGGAACCGGTGTCCACTGGCGGCTTTTGGATTACAGCTAGAGCCTGCCTATCCAAATCAAACTCCAGGATATCGTTACTTGTAGACAGCAACCAGTAAAGGGCATTTCCAACCAAGACGGAGGACTCAAACAAATTAGAAGATGAAATAGCGGCTGAGCTGATATTGCCCCATCTGCCAGACTCCGATTCGTAGTGGCACGCGGACGCAAGCAGGCCCTGAACGTTGGTGCGCACCAATACTAATTTGAATCGGATTAAGCGGCGATCACCGTCGTCGTTGGCCGAGCTCAGCACGGCGCCGTTGTAGAAGTGGTTCTCTGCGTCAACCTTGAACTCCTCCGGAAACGACACGCACTGCTGGCGGCCAGTGACCGGATCCCACACGACGGCCTCGAGCAGAGCCCAGTCGAGGAGGAGGGCGAGGCCATGGCGGCAGTCGACGAAGCACAGGCGTTGGCCTGGGCGCTGCACCAGGGAGAAGCGCTCAGGAGGGATGCGGTCGGGCCGGCCAAGCGTCGGGGTGAAGGCGAGCTCCCCGGAGTAGTAGGCGAAGAAGCCGAGCAGCGGAGGCGTGCGGTGGCGGGCCCGGAAGAGGCGGCGCCACTGGGGGTCGGAGACGATGCGGCACCAGCGCTTGCTGACGAGGGAGGCACGGGGGAGGGAGGAGGGGAGCGGCGGGAGGCGGAGGAGGATCTCCCTGAGGATGTCGTCGTTGTCCGGCAGCGACGCCGGCGCCGGCGAGGACGATACGTCGCTCATCCGAACGGTGGAGGCGTTCCGATCCAAGGATAGATAGACCTAAGGCGGGGCAGCCAAAGTCAACGACCGGCTGCCTCGTTTTTGTTGTTTAGAGAAACTCAAGTGGACCGCCTCTAAATATCTTTTTAATCATTTTAACATAAAAAATCAACTTGAACTTATTTTTTTATTCGAACGATTATTTTCAGACCACCAAATTTCACTTCAAACCTCCTAGAAATAGTATCCTACTATTTTCTTCAAAATATAGTTCTCATCTACTCCTTCCATCCAACAATATAAGTATTTTTGTACATTTGAATTTATCTAACAATATAAATATTTATAAAGTATAAACACAATAAATAAGGTGTGTAACGTAATAAATAAGGTATGTTTTTTTATTTTTTACAAATTATGCAGCACTTAGGGATTGAACTCTAGATGGGAATTTCCTAGTCAATGGTCTTTACCACTGCACCGTAAACCCCTTTGCCACATAAAAAAATGATAAAATTTACATTGTATTGTGCCAGTTGATAAATTCTAGTGGCACGAAAAAGGAAAACCTCGAATAAAACAATGACAAATTTACGTTACTGCCAACATGATCAGCTATGGCACACTGTAATTTCAGAAGTTGTTAAAAAAGGAAGGTTGAACTTCTGAACTAAATTCTCGAGTAGTTAATTAAAATCAGTTAATTAGGAAAAACAACTGAGGATTTACATTGTGCAAGATTGTACAAGACAGATGATGAGGGTTGTGATCAGGTTCTGGTTGTCATAGATCAGTTTTATCTTTTCAACTACTGATACTGACACGTCCCTGTATAAGGAGGCCAATGCATCGATATATTGTCATTGTTGCATGGAGCCGTGGATTTTTCATTATACATATCAATCAGCTTTTCTACCGAAACAAATTACTCAGTATATGACAAACGTTTTGAACAACTGAAGGATATAAGCTACAATTAAGATTGCTGAAAAATAAGCAAAACAGCAAAGATACAGCAGAAGATAATTAGACACACTTGTTCAATCAAAACAGCATATTACCAGATCTAAGAGGGAAATCATCTCATGCGTCGTCCAACATTTCAGCTCTATCTCCACCACCAATATCCAAGCCTACAAGCAAAAAGTGTACAGCTAACTAATGAAATCCACTTCCATAAGAGCAGGGCTAATGGTTTAGCCGGCTGCTGGCTAAATGCAACATCCAGATCATCTTTAGTCTTCAAGAAAGCCTGCTCGTATAATGGTGCTGACTCTTCAGTTGACTAAGAGAACATTTGTATTAAAGAGCAAGTACTTAATACATGCATGTAGATTCAATCTGAAGTGGTCAGGGTCTTTGTAGCCCTTCATGAAACAACATATGGAAAATACAAATCCTTATCCAGGACATCAATGAGCAGCCAAATTTACTTCAGTAATTAACCAGCCAAAATTAACAAACAAATCCTTTTTGATGGTAATTAATTACCATGTTTTAGTCAAAGAATCCAATAGGGAGTGGAGGAACAGGCTCAGCCCCTGCCTGCAGCGGGATCCCCAGCAGCGCCCGCGTTGAGGTGCTCTTCGACCGAACCATCTTGCTACAGAGAAGAGAAGCTTCTAGTGAATTGGGATGAATCGAGCGATTTGGGCACAAGAGATCGATTTGGCATGCTGGAGCTAGTTTTGAAGGGAAAAGTGTGGGAGGAAGGCGGACGGAGCACGGGATTGAGGCAGAGGAAGGTGGCGCTGGCTCAGTCGTCAGCAACTGGCGGGGAGCGAGCGCTTCGGCCTCGGTTACGCCGCTTGGAGCGGGCGAGTAGCAAGTCGCCCGTTTTCTTCTCTCTCATGTTTTCTCTCTCGTCCACATGGGATTTTGCTGACGTGTTCATTTATTTCGCCGGCTGACGGGGCCTCAGTATACTTGCTCTAAGAGCAGCCAAATTTACTGCCAAATACAACGAAATTACTCAAGACAATATTCAAATCAGGCAATGAAATTATCCAGAACACCAAAACTGGTCTGAGAGAAACTAATCCAATAATTATCTAAGATATTAAAAAGAGATACTAAATTGGTCATTTAGTAACAAGACCCAAAATATGTAAATAGTATCTTGCAGAAAAGTTGTGAAATGAAAGAAAACAACAAGTTTTGATCTTCTGCATGTGCCAACTCAGCTGCTCATTTCTTCACACAATAGATGGTTGATGGTTTAACTTTACTTTCGTGCTTATTATGCTAAAAAGAACAGAACAAAAAGCATACAAAATATTACGCACATACTAAAAGGCTTTGTTGTTGTTATTGTAACTGATGGCCAGGCAAAAATAAAAAATTTCTACAAATTCCATGTGCATCAACAGTTTGATTTTGTTAAGGACTGCAAAGAAGAGTTATTAGAAACTCCTGTATGGATAATAGGTGTGATATCTAGTCAATAAACTGTCCTCGGAAACCTTTTTGAACTGCATCGACTCCAGTTGAATCGTGAAGACAATGTCCCATAGCAAAAGAAAAATCACATTGCTATCCTCATCATACCCCACAATCCGTGTAGCCCATGCCAACATCAATGATGTTGTTAGTGAAAGGAGCTTGTCCAGTTCAATAGTTTTTTGCAGCACCCATCCGACAGCACCATTTGAAATGGCTTTCCTCCCCCATAACTGGATGTTCACTGTTGATAGTTTTGCAAGGCCGAGTTCTCCATCTTCAGTACGCAAGACCCAATTGGATGTAATATTCGTATAATGGGCGCCTTCTGGCTTATGAATTATGGCTAAATGCTGCCTCTCCAAATCAAACTCCAGGATGCCATCATGATAACCCATAAGATACCAGTAAAGTGCATTCCCAACCAGGACACTGGGACCATGCGAGAAAGACAGAGATGGAGCGGCTATTGAGCTGATATTACCCCACTCTCCAGACTGTGAGTCATAGAGGCACGCCCATATAAGGTTGTCATCATAATTGGTGAATATCAAGGTAAATTTAAATTGGCTGAGGTAGCCCTCACTGTGCAAATATCCATCACCAGTATCATCCATGGCGCTCAAGACAGCACAATTAAACACGGCATGCTCTTTGTTAACCTTCATCCCCTGGGGAAAAGGTATGCGACGCTGGCT
This sequence comes from Eleusine indica, assembly GCA_030378355.1. Classification (NCBI taxonomy): domain Eukaryota; kingdom Viridiplantae; phylum Streptophyta; class Magnoliopsida; order Poales; family Poaceae; genus Eleusine; species Eleusine indica. The sequence continues at coordinate 59,504,384 of CM059494.1, forward strand.
GCCAGTAAAGGGTTCCCATACGCAAGCCTCCGTCCAGCTACCGTTCAGGAAGGCGGCGAGGCCATGACGGCAGCCGTAGAAATGCCAGCCCTTGCCAGTGCTCTGCGGCAGGCGGAAGTGTTCATAAGGGATCTGGTCAGGCGGGCTCAGAAATGGGACGAAGCTGAAGGTAGGTGAATAAGCCAAGCAGAGGAGGCGTCCTGTGGTGAGCGCGGAAGCGGCGGAGGAAGCCGGGGTCGGAAAGCAGGCGGTGCCAGCGCTTGCAGACGGGGAATGCGCGGAGGGAAGCGGCGGGAGGCGAAGAAAGATCTCCACGAGAAGGTCGTCGTTGTCCGTCAGGGACACCGACGCCGGCGAGGTGGGGCTCTCGCTCATGCGGACGGCGGGGGCGACTGCCAAAGGGGAAATTACACGATATTGTGAGGGGGGCTCATTAATTAGCCGGTAAAATCTTGGAGCTTTAGCATCGAAGCACTACCCACCCGTCGCTGGTGCCGACATTGCCGCCTGTCCGTCGGGGAGGTGCGCCGCCGTCTTCTCGGCCTCGGCGGCAGCCTGCCCCTTCTGCGGGAGAATGAACGAGGTGGTCGAATGGAGAGGAGAGATTTGCTTCTGGTAGCTTCCGCAGGAATCAGACTATCAGACTTCCCAGACAGATGCAATCATGCAACGGAGCAAAAGGTTGGTGGCCCTGGGCTTTCGTTATGTCCTGGGCCTCGGTGGACTTGGGCCTCGAAATGCAGCTCAGGCGTCGGATGCTTATGGATGGTTCGGCCGCGGTGGTAAACCTAAAAATGGTTTTCTTGTGTTTTAAACCTACAGATTGTAATCAAGCTGCCCATGCGTTAACTGCTCTGGAGTGTGATTGTGAGGAAGGTGTTGAAACTTTGCTATGCCCTTCTTGATTGTATCCGGGTCATTGTTGTTGACGATATGCCAGTCAAAGAATATTCAAAAGTAAAGAAAAGATGCTTCCTCGTTGAAGTAAAACAACACACTACGGAATGTGAAATTCACTGGCGGCATGCAAAACTGTTTCACCCTGAAATTCAGCATTCAAAACATTAGTACTTCATCACGTCCCACTTGTACCGGGACTCTTCCACAGAAGCATACCGATTGTTCCCACTATTCCATTAGCTAAAAATTAATCGTGGTAACAGATTAACGATATGATAGAAAGATAAGATAGCTACAAATGCACAGAGGCTTCTTGTCGTGTAAAGAACAACCGACCTCTCATGCCTGATGCATTCACTAACAGATGCGATTGCTCCAGCTCTAGACTCACGTATCACATCACATTTTCAGCTCCAAGCAAACAGTTAAAGTCTAATCCAAGTATTTATTGCCTAGCCGTGTCGACCAAAACATCCTTCAACAATTACATTAACGGTAATCAGATGGAAATAGTGAACACAAACACGGTAAGGTGTTACATAAAGCAAGCGGCAGTTTCACTACACATCGCTCAGAATAACTCCAATGGATAACAGCCAATTAAACACTTCCTGCTCCTCCATTTCTGCATCTAACCATCTTGGTAAATCTGATAGGCAGCTCCTGGTACCTGCGAAACAAGATCAAACCTAACAAATCAAACAGATTTTCACCACCAACCAAGCCACGGTGATATCAACCAACGTTGTGCCAGTTCAAACCACTACATTGTTAGCATGCTCTAAAATATTGACATATGATGATGAGGTAGGTTAGGTGCAACAAAATAGTTGGTGATAATTGCATTCATTGGAAGTGAACGCTAAGCTGTGTACACATCTAGTCCCCATTAGGAAAAAATTAACAATAAGTTGAAAACCCTCAAAACTAAATCAATTCACAAAACAGATGCACCACACTCACACGTACAAGAAAAGACAAATTTGATGCTGAGTGCTTTAGTTTATCATACATATTACTTTGCATTACGGTCGATGCAATTGACAGAACAACAATGGCCAGTTACCTGACAGAGAAAAAAATATATACCTCAGACATGCTAGCAAACTACCTGGCACTAGAAACCGTTGTCCATAGCAAACAGCACTACAATAAATTACGATCCAGCAACATGACAAGGGATGGCTATATGCAGTTGATACAATCTAGTGTCATCAAAACGGAAAACCTTCCATAAAACAATGACAATTTCCATAGTTGTGCCGTTGATACAATCTAGCAGCAATGATACATTTACATTACTGCCAACATGACCAGCCATGACACACCGTAATTTCAATATTGTAAGAAAAGAAAGGTTGGACCCAAGACCAAATTCTGAGCACTTAAAATCAGTTAATAAGAAAAAGAGACAGGTTTTACATTCTAAAAGACATGATAATGACCTTAAACAGATTCTGGTTGTCAAAAAGCAGTTATATTATTTCAATTAATAATACTAGTGTGCCCCTATGTAAGGAGCCTAATGCATCAATACAATGTTGTTGCTGCGTGGATCATCATTTTACATCTCAACAAATTACACAGCAGTTGACGAACGTTCTAAATAATTGGAGCATATATGTTGTAACTAATATGCCGAAAATTAAGCAAAACAACAAACACATAACACAAGATGAATTAAACAGACACACTTGTTCAACCAACACAGCATATTACCAGATCTAAAGGGCCATCGTCTCATGTGTTGTCCACATTTCAGCTCCATCATCTCCACCACAAGTATCCAAGCCTACAAGCAAAAAAAAGTATAACAAATGAAAGCCTACAAGCAAATGCGTGTTGATCCTAAATGATAAATCAACCAAGCAAATGTGTGACGATCATATTACTTTTTTCAAATGTGTAAATAGCTACCTTTTACCCAAAGACCCAAAATAGGCAAAAGAAACCAAAATTACAGATATGATAAAGTTACCTAGAATATGGTTTGCCCTGCTTATCTAGAATACATAGCAAGAAAACATGTTTTGGCTTTGAATATATAAAAAAATGACGCTACTTAGAAGTACCCTGGAGCCCTGGAGGGAACTTGCTATGCTTACTTCCAACAAACATAAGGCAAAAACCCAGGAGGGAACTTGCTCTGCTTACTTCCAACAAACATAAGGTAAAAATTACTCCAATTCAGGAACTTCAGAGAAACAAAGAAGCATGACTGCTTACAAACATAAATTTGGCCTTGTGATTTGTGAAAGATACAATTAATTCTAACCCAGTAAAAGTGATAACATCACTTGCAGCAGCCAGACTACTCTTCAACGAAAATTTAACAGCAGCAAAGGTATTCCACAAGCGAAGATAGATACAATTTGACATTATGATTTAGAGAAGATCAATCAATTTTGATAGATATGAATATTATCCTACAGAAAAGATGATCGCCAATAAATAAACAATATAGAAAGCTTTAAGATTCCAGCTGTGCCATATATAAGAATATTAAATGTTACCTAAAATATGAGCATAGAAAATTTCTACTTGGTTGGAAGCACATGCTGTACAAAGAAAATACAAGCACCACAAAACATTCTATGTCTACATTCATTTTTTTTTCCACTGCTAGGCACTTATCATGCAATTCTTCATAGAGTGCTATGATTGCATCATCTAGAAGAAGGACAAGAGACAACAATGCATGCTTAAATAGCTATAGGTGGTCGATCTTAATTGTGCAAGTGAAGATTATTTCAGCTAGCGCATAGCGCTGCTGCCAAAAACTGTGGATGTGAAGAGTGAAAACGAACTATTACCAGAAGTTTAGAAACTTGTGTGTGGAAAATAGCCATAGACATGCTCTTAATGTGTGAGCAGAGCAAATATCTATTTGGTTGGAAGCTCATGCAGTCATGCTAGAAAAAAGAAACATGGAAGTACCAAAGAAATTTATGTTTGCATTCCTTTTTTTCCCACTATTTGTCATGCAGCCACATAAAGTGATATGAGTTCATCAGCCCAAGGGAGGAAAAGAAATTACAGTGGATGCTTAAAAAAGCTATAGGTGGTCAATGTTAATTAAGCAAGTGAAGGATGTTTCAGCTAATGCATAGCAAAAAACTGCGGATGTTAAGAGTGAAGATGAGAACTATTACCAGAAGTATAGAAACTTGTGTAGAGAAAATAGCTGCAGACACCACTCTCCGTTGACAGGATTGTGAACTTCATTGACTCAAGTTGGATCATGAAGACACCAGTAGCCGTCCAGAGAATAATCACATTGCTATCCTCATCAAAGCCCACTATCCATGTCGGATGATGTGCCTCCATTGATGGTGTAAGTGAAATGTGCTTGTCCAATTCGATAGTTTTCAGCAACACCCATGTAACACCACGGTCTGAAACAGCAGTCCTCCCCCACAACTGGATTCTCTCTTCTGACAGAATCGCAAATCCAAGATCTCCATCTTCTGTCCGCATGATATGAACACATGGACGATCAGTGAAATCAGCATCCACTGGCATGGGGATCACATCCAAACTCTGTCTGTCTGTATCAAACTCAAGGACACCACCACCACTCCGATGAAGAAGCCAGCAAATTGAATTCCCAACCAGGACGCCAGGCTTTGACAAAGAAGCAGAAGAGGGGACCATTGTTGAGACGATATCACCCCATTTTGCAGTCCCTGAGTCATAGAGGCATGCCCATGCACGCTTGTATAGTTCATTGCTGAATATCATGACCACTTTAAAGGAGCCTGAGCCGTGATCCCTCAGCACCGCACCATTGTACATGTCACATTTGATGTCGGGGTGCCGATGGTCCATCTCAAATTCCGGTGGAAAAGCTATGCAGCACTGGCTGCCCGTGATTGGGTCCCACACGACAGCCTCCAGTTCTTCCCGGTTCATTAGGAGGACGAGACCATGGCGGCACCCAAGGAACCACAAACACTCATCCGGGCGCTGTGGGAAGGAGAAGCGCGCTGGTGGGATGCGGTCAGGAGTGTCCAGGGTGGGGGTGAAGATGGGAACCAGCCAATTGTCGAAATCCATGACGAAGAAGCCGAGCATCGGAGGTTTGCGGTGGTGGGCGCGGAAGCGGCGGAGAAAGGCGGGGTCGGACAGGAGGCGGCGCCAGCGCTTGCAGACAAGGGCGGCGCGGGGAAGGGAGGAGGGAAGCGGCGGGACGCGGAGCAGGATCTCCAAGAGGAGGTCGTCGTTGTCCGGCAGAGACACCGGCGCCGACGAGGTGGGGCCCTCGCTCATCTCGACGACAGATGCGGCTGCCAAAGAAAAAAAAAATCCAAGATTGTTAGGGAACTGGGAACAAATCGGTAAAAATCTTGGATCTTTATCACCGGAATACCACCCACCGGTCACTGCCGTCGACATTGCCAGCGCCCTTCTCAAGCCTCCGGCCACCTAGGTTTCGTGGTGTTGGGAGAGGAAAGAACGGCAAAGGTGCGGAACTAGCTATGGACGGTGGGTGGAGTGGCCGGTGTTGGGAAGGGCAGCCTTGCCCTCCGCTCCGCAGCTTCGCAGAGTCGGCGCCGTTGCCGGAGGAGAGCGGCTTCTAGGCAGCGGGCGCCGAGTGGGGAAGAACGAAGTGGTCAGTGGAGAGTGGAGACCGAATGGAGACTGGAGCAAAAGGAAAAGGAAAGGTTGGTGGGCTAGGCTTTTGTCAAGTCATGGGCCTCAGTGAACTGGGGCCTCGAAGTACCAGTAAAAGAGCCCAAGTAATTTCTCGTCCCACTTGTGAGTTAACCTATACTGCACGCACAACTAGACTTTTAAACCACAGTTACTCTAGCTAATGCTGTCCAAACGGGCCGCCCGGCACGGCCTGGCCTACGCATGAAATGGCATGGTCCGTTACATTTCGGGCTGGCAAGGCACGAAATGTGTAACGGGCCGTGCCATGCTGGCCCACATGTCTGGGCAACGACCCACAGCACGACACAAAAATGGTCTGACGTGCCGGGCCAGCCCGTTAGGCCCGCTACGTTAACAACCCATTAGGTCCATTAGTCTGAAATCTTCAAAATGGAAGAAAAAAATTGGTGGCCATGACCAAGAATCGAACCAGTGACCTGTTGAAATAGAGGCAAACACTATACCACTAGACTATGCTTGTTGTTGTGTATGAGTTAAAGATATATATTCTATTTAACTTTTAAATTGTGCCGTGCAGTGCTAGCCCATGGGCTCGATCGACGGCCCAAACACGGCCCGCGACCTTGTGCCGTGCCGGCCTGGCATGAAATTGGTACGGACCGTGCCGGACTCGTGCCGGGCTTTTTTTTCGTGCTTTTTGGCCAGCACTAACTCTAGCAGTACAGCTTAAAAAAAATTGACCGTAACGGTACTGTGCGTTGTTATAAAAGCGTCTCTAATAATTGCTTCTAAACTGGTTTTTAAAATTGTTTATTAAAAAAAAAAGAAGACAGCTAACTCTTTCTCAAGAGGCAACATCTAAGAGCAGAGCTAATGGTTTAACCAGCTACTGGCTAATAGTAGTGCCATATCATTCAAAAACTTCATCTAATATAATAAGAGGCTATTCAACCGGCTATTAGTTACCTTAATTAAATATTTAACCATTTAATGGCACATTATCCATTGGACACATAAAGAAAAAGTCCGCTCATGCGCTTGCATGAGGCTGCATGCGGGCGTTCTTTTCTTGGGCCTTGTGCGTGAGCAGGCGACGAGTATAGCGCCCGCTTTATTCTCTCCTCTCTTCTCCCTCCATATCATATTTTAATGACATGGAACTTGTTTTAATCTGCTGAGTAGGATTCATTATACTTGCTTTAAGAAAGATAAGAGACTTAAATATGAACCCTACTCCTCATCAATTCTCTGTAAGAATTAGCTGCTACCTCTTAGCTAACTCTACCATTGAGAAAGCTCTAAGACAAGATCTCTCATGCAGATCAAGAAAACTTCCGAACCTCCTTTTCTCCACCCTTACAAGACGGTCACATTGCCCATGTAAGCGTAGGCCAGACCTTAAGTCGTGCTTTGTTGCGGAGTCAGATGAGTGAATTTTTTTACCAGACCACATAAATTCGCTCGCACTGAGAGTCAAACCACATTGGAGTGCTACTCGGATGTCTTAACCATTAAACTAAGAGTCTTTTCGCAGCTTGCATTACAGCTTGAAAAAACTAATATCCAAATCTTAACAAAACGGAACTTTTCAACTGTCTTCGGTGTTGGCAGAAAAACAACTATCTGAACTCAGAAGGTTCCATTTATCCATACACCTCACTACCTCACAACTTACAATATTATGTACAAACAGAACAGTAAAATGATTGAGATCAGATGCCTGACTCGAGATCAACCAGATTCAGTCAAAACAACCATGGAGTGTGACAAACAGACTCAAGTTTCACGCTCCACACTATGTGCTAAGCAAATGCTAGTCACAGATTGATAATTATGCATCATCACTAAATACAAATCCACTGAGTTATAGCAAATCAAATAAACCTCTATCCACTGAGTTATAGCAAATCAAATAAACCTCTCTCTGTCGATTTCAGAGTCCACAGATAAATGGTTGCTCTTGATCTTGGCAAAGCTGATGGGCAACTCGAGGCAACTGTGAACAAAATAACATGAACACTCAGAACCATTCACACTTCTAACATGTCAGAGACGAACGATGGAAATTGAATAACCAGCAACATATACTAAGTTGTATACTACTTTTTTTTTCTTGAATGTGCAGGAGAGCTGCATATCATTTCATTAAGAAGAGAATAGGTGGTTCACTCCAAAAGGAGATCCCCGGTGTTACAAACGTCTGCTACAGACGCGCCACAAGTTGTATACTACTGCAAGGAGAAAGTCAAATCTGAGGACATGCTAGCAAGTGGCAACTGTCTGGACTAGAAAACATAGTCCATAGTACTACAATAGATTACAGACACAAAGGTAAGGGTAGAATACCGCATCTCGGTAAAAAAACATGCTCTTCCTCGTTACAAACCAGTTGTGAATATCGAGTATAGAGTGAAAAAAAAAAACAGTGCAAAACACATACAAAGGAAAGGCTGGACACTTTAACTATATTATCAAGTATACTAACATCGACTAACTATGAAAATTGAAAACAGCGTATCATTTTGCCATATCTCATATGGTTGTATACAACTGCATCAGCACGTCAATACATTGTTTTGTGGGTATCCATTCTCTATTAACTAGAGTAGTACTATGTGCAACTCGCTTACCATGTCAAAAAATGACAGAATTACTACATATTGGGGATTGGGGCGAAGATGCTAGCAAGGAAAGTGTATAAACATAGCAAGAGAAAATTGTGGATCACCTTTTTCAACCAAGACATCACTTCTCATTTGGACGATCATCTCATGCATTGTTCAGTATTTCAATTCCATCATCTCTACCAGTAACTGCAGAATTCACAAGCCAACTAAGTCTTATAAACTAATGAAAATTGAGGAGAGAAACCAATGAGATAGAAACAAACGTGTTAGTGTATTTAGTTCAACAGTGTATTACTCATTTCGGAACTCAAATTAGTAGCTTTTCTTACAAGGACAAAAACAAATAAGAATAAAAATAATCTACTGTCGAATACAAGAAAAATTACTAACAACAACAGGTCAGGCTTAAGCTATCTAAAATTATTCTAGAGGGAACTTGTTCCAGTAATCAAATAAGGTAAAAGACTAAAAATTATATTAAACCTTCAGTGTAATAGATGAGCATGACTGCATAGGTATATTTAAAGTTTGGCTAAATAGGTAAAACAGAGGTTTTATTGAAGTCACAAATAGATGAAAGAAGCCAAATTGATGACGGTGACTAACAACACTGAGAACTAACATTGGACTGCACAGCAAGTTAGGCAACTGGGTTGGTTTAAGAAAATGGAGCTATCTAAAACTACTCAGAAGGAGCTTGGTCCAAGTTGTTACCAATGTGCAAAATTAATATGAGTAGAGAGCACAAAATGAGAAGATTCAATGAATTAGAATAGCATTGCTGTTTGTGTGTGATAAGAATTTGGCGTTGTAGTTAATTTAGCTCTACAATAGTAATGTATTCATTCCTTGCAGTAGGACTATTCTGCAAAAATTATAGACAGTGCCATCATTCCATAAGGTAGGATAGATAATTGGTTCTCTGGAAGCTTTCATGCAGTCCCACAATAAAATGAAATACAAAAACATCAATCACTAGCTTAAGGGTTAAAAAAAGCAAACAATTACAATGCATACCATATATCTAATAGGTCAGCACTTGAGGGCATGATAAAGACGAGCTAGTACCTGCAGTATAGAAACTTGAGTAGGGATGACATTTGATATTCAAATGATTGCCGAAAATTTCTGTGATCTGAATTGTGTCCAGTTGGATCATGAATGTACCAAAATCAGTCGCTACTACGATCACATTGGTATCCTCATCATAACCACGTATACCTGACAGCCATTTGTCATGCTTGCTACCCCGCCTGTCCACTGGTGGTTTTAACGAAAGCAGGTCATTCCGCCAAACGGTTTTCTGCAACACCCATTCAACACCGCCATCAGAAATGGCATTTCTCCCCCACAACTGTATGCACTGTTTTGCCTGAACTACAATGCCAAGCCCTCCATCTTCCGTGCGCACCACCTGAATGTCCGCGACATCAATTTTACGGGTGTCGCTTGGAATGTGGGTTACAGCCATACTCTGACTCTCCATATCAAACTCAAGGATGGCATTACCGGACCAACAAAGCAACCAGCAGAGTGCACAGCCAACCAGAACGGCAGGCGCTTCAGGGAAACAAGGATATGGAACAGCTACTGAGCTGACATTGCCCCATTCCCCTGACTTGGATTCGTAGACACACGCCCACGCACGCCTGTACTGAGTGTTGTTGCAGCACACCAACACCAATCTGAAGGAGCTCATGCGGTCACCGGCGTACAAGTGCCCAGCGCCATCGTCCCCAGCAGCGACCAGCACCGTGCCAGTGTAGGCATCCTGCCATGGATTAACCTCCAATTTCGATGGCAAAGGCACACGGCGCTGGCCGTCAGTGACGGGGTCCCACACGATGACCTGGGCCTGGGAAAAATCGAGGAAGAGGGCGAGACCGTGGCGGCAGCCGAGCGGTCTCCAGCACTCGCCGGGGCGCAGCGGCGGGGAGAAGCGCCCGGCGGGGATGCGGTCGGGGGGGGCCAGTGCGGGGAAGAAGGCGGGCTCGCCGGAGCCGGCGATGAAGCCGAGCAGCGGTGGCGTCCGGTGGTGCGCGCAGAAGCGGCGGATGAAGGAGGGGTCGGAGAGGAGGCGGCGCCACTGCTTGCAGACGAGGGAGGCGCGGGGGAGGGAGGAGGGGAGCGGCGGGAGAAGAACGAGGATCTCCCGCAGGAGCTCGTCTGGCAGCGACAGGGTCGCCTGAACCGCGGACGCAGGACCGTACTGGCTCTCACTGACAGGTGGGGCCAGGGCCCACGCGTCAGTGACCTTTACAGCACGGGGCGGTACGGCAGTGGAACCGGTTCCGGACGACGGAGGTGCCTGCTCCGGATCTTGGGATCGGACGAAACACCTGCGGTGCCATGGTTTGTTTATCACTTAATATCAGCGCTAATTGCTAAATCAGGCAGTAAATAGAACTCGTGATCATCTGACCTGGCAAAATCTCGGAACTTGAGCCGCAGCGCGGTGGCCCTTCTGCGCAAGGCACCGGTCTTGCCGTCCCAGTGGGTGGAGCCCGAGCTGGCCCCCGTCATCAGGTCGAGGAGAAGCACTATCGCCGGCGAGCAACGGCGGGGAGCGGCGGGTGGGGAAAGGTGGCAGCCAGCTTGCAGCGGCCCCTGAGCACAACAGTTCACCAATGTCTCAAGTCTCTTCCCAGATACTCAACCTCCATATAAGTGATCTAGAAAACTTTATCATAAAAAAAATCTATGTAAGAAAAAAACAAATGTGTGTCTTATCAAACTGAAAAGTTGAAGATAGGTGAAGAAGATAAGGTTGTATTATCTATACATAATATTTAAGATAACAACAAAATATATATGACACAAATTTATAGTTTATCGTCAACTCACATGCATGAATGAATAAAATTGATATAAAAACATATACGTGGATAACAAAAACGACAATGACTTCATATTAGGAAAAGAAAATAAGATTTCATGATAATTTTATATAACTTCGTGAGCGGTAAACCTACCGTACTATTATACTGTTGACATGTTTAGGAATGCTCTCGTTTTAACTATTGCACTATTAAGAGAATTTAACTATCGTTTTAACTATTGCACTATTAAGAGAATTTAATTATGTATAACTCCTACAAATTCGCGACTTCAATAACAGCTCACCTAGACCTAAAACTCCAACATTAGTCGATGACTCTATTAAAAAAAAAATAGACCTATCGGGATAAAACCGTTCCAACGGCATTGCATTAAAAAGAGAGCAACTTATCACGTAGGTGTAGAAAATTCTCGAATTTCTGTCCCCCTGACATGGTGACCCCTTTTTCGGCCTGTGTGAGAGCTTCATAGTGCACCCTTCTTTAAATAGGGAGCAAAGCCCGTACTTATTGGCTCCAAATAGGGTCTTAGAGCATCTCCAAGAGAGTCTAATAAACTCTCCCTAAACCAAATTTATAGGGTTTAATCTAGAAAAATCATCTCCAATAGCTTCCCAAAACAACTTACAGATTTATTCTCTTCCTAAATTCTTCTACAAATGAGGAAAAAATTAGAAGCCCCAATCGTTGTATTTGTAAGGGAATTAATATTATTGTGGTTCTAAATGCTGACGTGGCCTAATCAAAAGCTTTCGTGATTTATTTTTAGGAAGAACTGTTGGAGGAGACAAAAAACTTTTTCCTAATAATTTTTGGGCTGCTATTAAAAATGCTTTTTTGGGATCAACTTTTTGAGGAGCTTTTGAAGATGCTCTTATATATGCTTTGGCTTAAGGGAGGTGTGAGAGAATTATTTTAACCTAGTCCGAAAAATTCGGTCCTACTAGAAATTAAACCCCGGACCTAGGAGGTGCTACTAAGACATCTTATTACTATGGTAAAGACCCGTTGGCAATCGATGACCTTATTGGTTTGGTTAGTGAGGCAGAAGGGTGAAGCACAACATAATTTAATGGGTAACCATGTCATTTTATTAGAAAATGGTTCCCTACAAATCAAGTAAGATATGAATATGATTGGGTTTCATTCATATGCATAGATGACATACTTGAATGTAAGTGATGATTATATTACTCTTCACATTTTGTAACTAAGATATTAATCTTCATATGTTCCATTAATCAGCAAAAACCTAGATCGTGTTAGTCCTGATATGTTTCTTCTCATTTTGGAATAAATGTTATGCCGCTTTGCACAAGATGTCTACCTCACATAGCTTTGTTATATTTCATATATGAAGATGATGTCGATATGCATGTGGGTCATGTAGATGTTTTGTTTGACGAAGAGAAACTCAAACTTTCAATCATACAACAAAAAAAGCATGAAAAGCATATTATTTATGAGGCCTTACTTGGTAGAAGCAACAAGGAAAACAAAAGGTTGGAGGAAGGATAGGAGCGTTGGGGCTGTAGAGAGAGAGGATCTTTCTTTTCGGCGTTAGAGGTTGAACGTCTTTGATGGGCTAGCTAGATTACATATTTAGCCCAAGAAAGAAGATAGAAAAGTTTATCTTTAAATGGGAACATCTAAAAATTGTACTTTTTTCATCTATGACACAAGCATTCATAGCTTAGTCATAGCATTTTTTATTTATAGGAATAGGGAAGCGATGGTATCCGAGGAGATCTTAATGTCATGGAGGTCACGACATTGTCTGGAAAGGGTGAACGGTGCCGGCGAGATCATGTAATATTTCAGTCTCTAGGATAAGGCCTTTGTATCATGTAACATTCTAAGGCGATAAGGTGAGGTGTGGCGACCCACCTCCTTCTAATCGCCTAATTGACGCCTAGGTGGTCATAAGGCGAGATGAGACGACGCCTTACCTATATGAGATACAGACTAGAAGTGCATCCTAAAGATTGAAATTAGAAAATAGAAAAGAAAGAGAAAGAGAAAGGAATGAAAGCCTAGCCGACAGGAAGCCCAATAATCTTGCACCCGCCCATACATTGACCTATTAACACACACGTGAAGAGAAAGAAATTATTTTCTCCATGGCTATCCCAGCTAGCGCCGTCTCTCTCTCTCTCTGCTCCACCAGCAAGGCAATGACTCCTCCTTACCATCTCCTGCTCCCTATGCTCTCAGATCTACTGCTGCCACTGCCCCCTCCCCACCAATCTTAATTAGAAGGTCTGTATTGGTTAAAGGCACCGGAGCCAACAGCTGCTTGGCCTTCCTACCTTTTTCTCACCCCATTTTTTCTTTCTTCTTCTTCCCTCCCTCGCTTTTATCACTTTCCTGGTAAGACGACCAGTACGTCGAGAAATTTTTAGCACATCAACACCTAATCGTCGCCTTAAAAACATAACTAACATTGCATATAATTCAAGTCTACCCCAGAAATGTTTTGTTTGTCTGCGCCAGATCTGTTTCACCTTTCTATTTATACGTTTCTTGTCTATTAAAATGACTCATTTCTCTGGCTACTGATAACGTCTGAGACTAGAGCACATAGAGTAGATCAATAAAGTAGGATGAGCTTTGAAGTTCCATGTCACTAGTCAGAACCCGATGCTCGCTAACTACATAAAGTACTCGAAGTTTCAAACCACGGTACAGAAATTCATAGCACCATGTATTCCAAACATCAACACAACTTCTTGGAAATTGAGTTTCAGTTTCGCAATCAACAAGTTCCATATTCCAACGTACGTTCTTCATCCCGGCAAACCTGGTAGGGAGCTCCTGTTACCTGCGAAACAAACCATCCCATCAATCAAACATTCAACCCGATTCTCTCTACCAACCTAGGCCAAAGATAGTATCAAGTAACTTTCGGCTATGTCATGGTACAAACCGATTAATTAAAACAAACATAAGGCAAATCGGTCTGTAGTCTGTACCATTCCAAGGATCACTCAAGTTGAAATACTAGAGCTGTTTTGAAGAAGTGACACTTCAGCAGCGAAATTGCTCAACATTTTACTGCAATGTTTTAACAAATACATTTGTAATTTTTTTTAGGCATGCAATATCCTTAAAGTACCCTTGAGAATAAATCTAAAACCATCATGCCTATTTTATTTTAGAGTAAAATGCATCAGGGCCCTTAAACTTCCCACAGTCTCACTTGGGGTTCATCAACTACGTACAAAATCAAGGTGACCCAAGCAAGAATGCAGAAAAGATGGTGCACATTTTACTCTTCACTTTACTCTATATTTTTGTTCCTGTTACAAAAGTCAAATAGCCAGTTATCTAAAACTGGAGGGGTAATACCATCAATGCACTCTCATGACAATGCGACCATACAGTCCACTAAACAACCTACGAAGCCTCTGTATTTTTCCAATTTGTGCAACGTTGAATGGTTAAGGAGCCATTTTCTCAACAAACATGGAGACGGAAACAACCAGCATTGGCAGACCAACTTCGTAGATGTGTAGCTCGCAATGACTCCACAATTATTGTGCTTTGTCAAAAGTGAATATTGAGTTGTTAAAATTATCCTTGGCATTCTGTGTACTTCTATATTTCGATTCCTACATTTTGAACACATGTATATTTTAGCTCTGACGTTGTCATGAACCTTGACACAATGGCCCTGGACCCAAACGGCCACAGCCTCATGACGACGACGGCCACACCCCAAGGGCAGAGATATTGATACTAGATCTAACCTGCTCTTGCCTAATCCGTAAAGACTCCCTAATCCCTTCTTAAGTAGGCTCCTAACCCTAACCGTGGTATAGTAGCTGCTACAACAGTAGCATGACGGCCCACAATCCTTGTCAATGATAGACGTATTGTGCACAATTTTACCAATGGGGAAATTGATTATAACGAGTTGAAAAGTCAAAACTAAATCAAGTTCACATCATGGATGCTATGGATACGAAATCAGAACTGCTTGATTTTGTCACAGCAGGCTAAACTGAACAATGGGCAATGCAGATGGAAGAGTAATGACCAGCTACCTGACTTGCGAAAGATTTGAATGTGTTTTTCTAGCAACTACGTGCCACTAGAAGCAATTGTCCACATCACTACAAGAAATTGTAATGACTGTAGAAACCGTAGATTGATTTGGCTTAACATGCTTTGACCTGCACGGTTCCGTGTTAATATATAGATGTGGTAAACAACCTACCACGTGGTTTACAACAGCTGAATACAAACTGAGTTGGTTCAGATTATATACGTGTTTACAAGGAGATAGACTCTATCTCTAATTTACATCAGCCGAGATACATTATATCTCTAACATTCTCCCTTAATCTAAACTATCCCTAGATTTAGATTGTATACAAAATTCTCTAACTTGCTAACCGTAAGCGGTTTTGTAAAACCATCAGCTATTTGATCTTCTGTTGGAACAAACTGAATATTCAACAATCCTTGTGCTACTCTTTCGCGCATAAAATGATAATCTATCCCAATATGCTTATTCGTCCATGAAAGACAGGATTAGCTGAAAGATAAGTTGCACCAATATTATCACACCATAAATTAGCATACCTTGGACTTTTGATCTTCAGTCCTTGTAGCAATGACTGAACCCACATAATTTCTACAGTTGCATTTGCTAAAGATTTATATTCAGCTTCTATACTAGACCGTGATACTGTAGCTTGCTTTCTAGCATTCTAAGATATCAAATTAGAACCCAGAAAAATAGCATAACCACCAGTTGATCTTCTATCATCTAAACATCCTGTCCAATCAGCATCAGAGAAACTACTAACCAATGTGGAACCTGACTTTCTTATACATAGGCCAATCTTAAGTGTATGCTTTAAATACCTCAGAATTCTTTTAATTGCTGTCCAATGCATAGTAGTAGGAGCATGCAGGAAGTGACATACCTTGTTCACAGGAAAGGCTAAGTCTGGACGAGTTAAAGTTAAATATTGCAAAGCACCAACAACACTTCTATATTGTGTTGAATCCTGAGGACCAAGTGGATCACCTTCATGTAAAGATAGCTTCTCCGAAGTAGACATTGGAATGCTAGTCGGCTTACAATTTATCATTCCCATTCTCTTAAGAATGTCAGAGGCATATTTCTCTTGAGACAACAAAATACCATCAGACAATTTACTTACTTCAATACCAAGGAAATAATGGAGTTGTCCCAAGTCTTGGAGAGCGAATTCCTGTTTGAGATCTTGCAACAATGATGTTGTAGCCTCTAAAGTAGAACTAGCAACAATAATGTCATCAATATATACCAAAACAAATATAGCAATATTCCCTTTACTATAGAAGAATAAGGAAGTGTCTGCTTTTGAAGGTGTAAATCCAATTGCACACAACTTTGAGCTGAGTCGAGCATACCAAGCGCGAGGTGCCTGTTTTAATCCATAAAGAGCCTTATTTAATTTACACACATAATTAGGATGTTTCTTATCATCATAACCTGGTGGTTGCTGCATATATACCTCCTCCTCCAGAACACCATGAAGAAACGTATTCTGTACATCAAGTTGTCATAGACTCCAACCTCTAGATACAACAATAGATAGAACAAGTCTAATAGTAGTAGCTTTGATTACATGACTAAAAGTATCTTCATAGTCAATGCCATATCTTTGTTTGAAACCCTTTGCCACAAGTCTAGCTTTATATCTATCTATAGTACCATCAGATTTCCTTTTGATTTTATAAACCCATTTACAATCAGTTAAATTCTTCCCTCTGCTAGGTTCAACTAGATGCCAAGTTTTATTCTTAAGCAATGCATCAAACTCAACATCCATAGCATTCTTCCAATCTTTATTTTCCAAAGCTTCAGTAAGATCAGAAGGTTCTCCCGTAGCAGTGAGAAGACTAAACTTGGGATTATACCTGATGGTGCCATCATTGTAGACTTTGGGTCTACTAATTCCTTGTTGAAGTCGAGTTGTAGGACGTTATGCCGCAGATGATCCAGCAGGTGCCACAGACGATCCCCGCGCCTGGTCACTTGTCCTGCCGGGCGCCTGATCGCCTGAGCCACTGTCATGTGGGCTAGCTGTTGACAATGAGGACGTGCGGACTGCTGCTGCTGCTGGCTGAAGCCCGACCGGGTCGGACGCATCAGGCGCATCATCATGTGTCACGTGGACCCGGGGTGACGTGTCGGGCGGAGAAACGATCTGGTGATCCTCGATCGTGGCTGAGACGACGGGTGCCGCAGACGCGGCTGGTGCGCCAGCATTATCTCCAGGATCTGTGCTATGCACACCGCCATGCATGCTATCAATTTGCACCCCGCCATGCACGCCTTCAGCTGTTGCATGCACGCCATCATCAGCTGTTGTTTCAAGTTCAATATTTGCTGCAACATCAAAATCATTAGTAGCAGGAGGATTATTAGTAAATTGATCAACTAATTGTTCCTCCTATGAATCAGGATTGCGCAAAAAATTAGGCAAGAGAAGAATCTCAGATCGAAGGCGCACACCTGCATTTGGATTGAGATTGGCAAAGGGAAATATATTCTCATCAAAGACAACATCTCGGGAGATATAAATTCTTCCATTGGAGATATCAAGACATTTAAACCCTTATGCAAATTGTTGTACCTAAGAAAGGCACATTATGTGGAACGAAATTGAAGTTTTCTATCATTATAGGGACGCAAATTTGGCCAACAAGCACAACCAAATATTCTCAAGGACGAAAAATCTGGATTTTTATGAAATAAACGATTGATGGGAGTATCAAAATTAATGACTCTACTAGGAGTTCTGTTGATAAGATAGGTAGCTGCAAGAAAAGCTTCATCCCAATATTTTAATGTCATGGATGCATGAGCAAGAATAGCGAGGCCAACTTCTACAATGTGATGATGTTTACGCTCAGTTGAACCATTCTGCTAATGTGCATAAGGACATGAAACATGATGAGTAATTTGCCAACTTTCTGAAAAAAGGAATTAAGCTTTTCATATTCACCTCCCCAATCAGTTTGCATTATAATGATCTTTCTATCAAAAAGACGCTCAACTAGTGCTTGGAATTCAAGGAATCAAGCAAAAATTCAGATTTAAATTTGAGAAGGTAAGCCCAAGTAAATTTACTGTAGTCATCAATAAAACTAACATAATACTTTTTTCCTCCAAAAGAGTCAGGTGCAGGTCCCCAAACATCAGAGTAGACAAGCTCAAGAGGAAATTTAGATTCACTAATTGACTTGGGATAAGGTAATTGATGACTTTTGGCCTTTTGGCACGCATCACACACAGACTCATGACTCAACTCCTTGAAACAAAGGATTTTATTTTGGCTAATGACTTCCTGAACAATAGCTAATGAGGGATGACCTAAGCGACTATGCCACCTAGCAACGGATGGCTTTATTACTCCAAAGGCTTGACGAGCTTGACTTATTGCATGAGCGGAAGGTAGAGGGTAGAGTCCATTGCAGCATCTCTCCTTAAGAAGAACGGTCTTCATGGCTGATCCTTAATATAGAAAAACCAAGGGTGAAATTCCAAGAAAGCATGATTATCAGCAACAATTTTATGAACGGATGCTAGATTTTTCTTGGTTTTGGGCACATAGAGAACGTTCTTTAGGTGTATATCACGAACTGGGGAAGGAATAGTAGTATGACCAACATAACTGATATCCATACCTGCACCGTTCGCTGTATGAACTTGATCCAATCCATTGTACTTGTTGCGGATGGTAAGCTTGTCAAGCTCGCCGGTTATGTGATCCGTCGCTCCTGAGTCGACGTACCAGCTTGGATCGCCTCCATTGCCATATGAGTCCGAGGCGGCGTTCTTCTCTGGCAGTGCATACTCCCCGTCAAAGCGATGCTAGCATTCAAGGGCAGAGTGCCCTTTCTTGTCGCAAACTTGGCATGGTATATCTGAGCGGCCACCACTAGCGCGGCCGTTGTTGGGGTAGTTGCCGCCGGAGTTGCCGCGTCCACCGTTGTTGCGGCCAGCGAAGCGTCCACCAGAGCGGCCACCACGACTGTTGCGGCCACCCTGATAGCGCCCTCTAGGGCTGCTGCGACCTCCAAGGCCACCGCGCGATGCGGCGTTCACAGAAGACACGGGCGTCGAGCTCCCTGCTAGCAAAGCCAAACACTGCTCAAAGCTTAACATCTGGGAATAAAGTTCGCTCACCGTGATAGGTTCCACGCGAGCAAGAACAACAGCCACGACTAGATTGAAGTCATGATCTAGCCCAGAGAGGATGTGCGACACCATCTCTTCATCGTCGAGAGGCTTGCCGGCTGCCGCCATCTCATCCCTGAGCGATTTCATCTTGCCAACATACTCTGTGACAGTAGACGTACCCTTGCGAGCTGTCAACAGTGCGAGGCGCGTGTTTACCACACTGGCTCGCGTCTTGGCGCCGAAAAGCTCCCTGATGGTCTGCCACGCTTCGGCAGCCGTCTTCGACGTCGCCACTTGGACTAGGATGTCCCGCGACAGTGTTCCCAGCAAGAAGCTGAGGACTTGTTGATCTTGCGCCACCCAACGAGCGTACTCAGGGTTGACGATCTTCACCTCCTTCCCTTCTTTATCCTTGGAGACAAGCTCCTTGTTCGGCGCCGCAGCAGTTTCGTCGAGGAAGTCATCTAGCTGGACGCCACGGATAGCAGGGAGGATCTGGGCCTTCCATAGAAGGTAATTGGTCTTGGACAACTTCTCTGTAACTAGATTGGTGATGAGGAAATTCAAGCCGATGGTGCTAGAGCTGGACGCAGCCATGGCAGGAGATTGTAGGTTGAGCGATTATTAAGAAGAAGAGGCTGTGGTTACCATGTAGAAACCGTAGATTGATTTGGCTTAACATGCTTTGACCTGCACGGTTCCGTGTTAATATATAGATGTGGTAAACAACCTACCACGTGGTTTACAACAGCTGAATCCAAACTGAGTTGGTTCAGATTACATACGTGTTTACAAGGAGATAGACTCTATCTTTAATTTACATCAGCTGAGATACATTATATCTCTAACAATGACCACAGATAAGGAATATATAGTAACATTAAATAATGAAATGTTCTTTTAGTCGTGCGCCAGTAGAAACAATCTAGTGTCACAATAAAGGAAAACATCAAATAAGACATGACAAATTACATGATCGTCCACAGGTGTAGCTATGAAACATTGACATCCCAGAAATCCAAAAACCAAATCAAAGTTGCTTATTTGAACTAAATTCTCGACCATAGTATACTTTTGAAAAAAAATGGTGGATAATTTTTTAGTACATGACAGATTACGAGGGACTTATTTAGGTCCTGGGTAGTTATAACTTTTCAAAGTGATTCTAATTAGCTTCTAGTTAAGGATGGGGAGCATCAGTAAATTGTGTTGGTCCTTTAAGGATCATATTTATACAAATGAATGCATATTTTTAACCATTTTAGTAAATAGTTATCCCTATCTTGTCAATAAACATCAAAAGCAATGAGTGCATTTAATTAAACAAAGATGATGGCAATCAAATAATAACCACATAGCTGAAGATAAATTTGAATCTCAGGCAACAGAGCAATTTACCAGATCTGAAGAGGTGGTTGTCTCATGTCTTGTTCAACATCTCAGGCCTATCATCTCCAGCACCAATGCCCAATCCTACAATCAAAACAAGTACAACTAACCAGTGAAAAAGAAAGAAAAGCCGGCGGTACCACCCATCACCCAAGCAACCCATTTAACATATCAGACGGTGCTACTTTTCAGTCTTGAGTATTGCTATTATAAAACTTTATGAAGGAAAACTACAATACAAGAAAGTGCCATAGAATATACATATACTTGGGCAATATTTAAAAAAAAAATCAACAAAAAAATGTGTGGCCATGAGTTCAGCAACCAGAAAGAATGAATAATTTGAATGCATATGCTTCCAAAAGACATGAACAATATTTCAGAACCATACACACACAAAACAAAATGGGTCTGATTACTTCTGCTATGCAAAGATGAGACATTACCTGCAGTATAGAAATTTCTATAGGGATAATATTGAACAATCGGACAGTCTACTTGCAGTTTCTCAAATTGCATGGAATCCAGTTGAATTGTGAAAATATGTCCAGTGATCACAAGATAAATCATATTACATTCATCATTAAATCCCAGAATCCTTGTTGGCAATGACTCCTGTGACGGTCTTACTTGGAGGAGTCGGTCCAGTTCAATAGTTTTGTGCAGCACCCATTTGATAGTATCGTTTGAATAGGCTTTCCTCGCCCATAATTGCATGCTATGTCCGGATATGATTGATAGGCAGAGTCCTCTATCTTCCGTCCGCAACACATTAAACCACGACTGGAGAGTAAAACGGGCATCCGTTGGCTTCTGAATTATGGCTAGACTCTGATTATCCAAATCAAACTCAAGGATGTCACCACCCCAACCAACAAACCAGAAAAGGAGTGCTATGGATCTAAATAACCCTGATTATGTGGACAATGATCCCCATTTCAGACCCTTCAAGTTTGTCATGTTGTTCAACAATGGTGAAGAGAAACTTGCGTCTGCGTGTGTCTATGAATCAGAATCCGGGGAATGGGGTAATATCAGCTCAATAGCCATTCTAGCTAATTCTTATTTGTTTGATCCTGGCGTCCTGGTTGGGGGGTTATTTAGATCCGGGGCGGCGGGACGTGCGGGGAGGAGCGCTCAGTCTGGGGCGGCAGGTCGTGGCCTGCTGGCCAGCAGAGCGGCGGCAACAGCTGGCCACCTCCGCACTCGGTTCAAATTTGATTTTTTTTTTTGCTGAAATAGAATTTTTGTTTGACCAGAAAAATGAATTTTCGGTGAAAATAGTAACACAGAAGCAAAAAACATGCCTGGCAAGGGTATTAGGGTTATTTTCAGTGGAATTTTAGGCTGAGAAAAAAGGAAAATAAGCTGAAATGGAGATAATGCTATAAATTAGAGTCAAAAAACATTTTGGAGGGCATAATTTGGATGTGCTCTTTACTAAGAGCATTCCTTAGATGTACTCCCTAAGGAGTGCTATAGATCTAAATAACCCCACATAACCATCACCATAGTCGTTGGTGGCACTCAGCATCTCGCCGTTGAATATGTAGTATTGATCGTCAAACTCCAGCCCTGGTGGAAAAGGGATGAAGCACCGGCTTCCAGTCGCGGGTTCCCAAGCAACAACCTCCGTTCTGTCCAGATTGAGGTAGGCGGCAGCCAAGGAATCTCCTGCTCTCTGTGTGCTGTGGCAAAGAAAAGCATGCAGGAGGGATGCGGTCAGGCGGGTCCAGCGTGGGCACGAAGACGAAATCGGTGACAGTTCGGTGGTAGAAGAAGCCGAGCAGCGGTGGCGTCCGGTGGCGGGCGCGGAAGCGGCGGATGAACTGGGGGTCGGAAACGAGGCGGCGCCAGCGCTTGCAGACGAGGGATGCGCGGGGGAGCGCTGATGGGAGAGGCGGCAGGCGGAGCAGGATCTCCCCGAGCATGTCGTCGCTGCCCGGCAGGGACGCCGGCGCCGGCGATGTACGACCCTCGCTCATCTCGATGGCCGATGCGGAGTGGAGGGAATACCTGAAACGGAAATTCCACTCAGGAACCAGCTAGTCAAGGATTGCAGCTTTCTTGAGCAGCGGATAAGAACCCACTGAGGAGGAGGATGTCGGGCGCCCTTCCAAGGTCGCCGGTGTGACCTAGCGCGGTAGCGCCTCACCGTGGAGGAGGATAGAGCTCAGGAGAAGATTCAGACTACTTCTCACCGGTCGGCAGCATCGGGAGATTGAGGTGGAGTCAAGGGGAAGCCATCGTCCGAGAGCTGCAAGCGGGCAAGGGGCGGCGAAGTGCGGTGCCGAGGTGGACGGCCGCCGGCAGCCACGCACGGGAGTGGAGTGGTCTTTTTTTTTATAAGGTGAGTGGAGCGGTCTTGGTGGGATTTTCTATAGCCACCGCGCGCTACACGAAGCTATATATGTCCAAACGGGCCGTCCGGCACGGTCCGGTCCAAACACAGAAAGGCCGACATGTTTCGTGTCAGGCCGGCACAACATACTATTTATTCCCTGTCGTACCGTGTTGATCCACATGCCTGCTCACCAGCCCATGACACGTCACACTCAGAGATAGACGTGTCAGGTCGGCCTGTCAGGCACGCTAGCCCATAAAGCACGAAAAACCTATGAACACACCCTGGCCCGAATTTAGAAATGAACAAGAATCAAAATTTGAAATAGGAGCAAACAAGAATAAAACTTAGCAGCAAACAAGCAGTCAAAATATCAGCAAAAAAGAAAAAAAAGACTGCGAAGACAACAACTTTGGCCAACGGAAACTTAAATTAGATGAAGTGTTGACTGCCTCGTTAAAAACCCTCGGTCTTGAAGTGAAAAAAGAGTACAGTCAGCACAAAGTCTTACAATCCCGGTCATAAAAATCAAGCTACGACTTCAAGTTTTACAACTAAGGTACAGATTCAACTCTAGTAGCAGGTTCAGCTGCAGTCGCAGGTGTATCATCCAGGACAGATTAGCAAATTGCTTGTCAAGAGCCTCTTGGTGCTTCTCGATGGTTTGCCGAGCTCGGTTTTCGCCTTGAAACTAATCTTTCAAGCAGGTTATGACCTCCACCATTTCACTTGTCAACAGGCGCCACCTTTCCTCAAACACCCTGCCAGTAAGACTGAAAACAGACTCTGAACTGATAGTTAAAACATGTACTATTAAAACATCCTTAGCTAAGATAGACAAAATAGAATAGGTCATTCGATGCTCATGCCATCAAATAAGAATGTCAAGTTCATCATTAAAAACAGAAACTGAATCACTATCAAGATACAATGATAATTCTGACATTTGTGCAAAGCAAGAATTAGATTGCAATGGAGTAGAGTCAATAGAATCAGATGTTTCAGCATTAAAGATCTTACCCCATGCAGTCTTTTTCCTGGCATTACTTACCGGTTGAGGTGGTCGCTCCAACCGAACTGCACCAAACTTACTTTCATACTTGGCAAAGATATTAGTTAATTCAACATAAACATTATTGTAATATGTCGAGTTGCCAGCATGAATAAGATCAGAAAGAATTTTAAGAGCATTTGAGAAGCCTCTCAACTTATCCTGCTAAGTAGAATTAGAATGTTCTTCCAATACTTGAGGTACTTGAGATCAGATGCTAACTTAGCCTCTCAACCATTGATAAAAACACTAAAAGTGCTTTTATATGGGATCAGATGTTTCAACATTAGATAAGTAGAATTCCACCTCGCATCCATATCCAATCCAAACTTTCTGGATCTAACTCCCATAGCCATGCAGTAAGATTTATATGCTGCAATACGTTGGTTGGATGAGTTCAAAAAAGAAATAGCAACTCTGAATGACTCAACAACAAGTTTCAAACGTTTCAAACCTGATTTAACAATAAGGTTGATGATGTGACATGCACATCGTTGATGCAAGAAAACAGAACCCATGTAACCAGAAAACTTTGGGGTCAAAATATCCATGGCATTAGCATTAGAAGAAGCATTGTCAAGAGAAATGAAGAAAACCTTATCATACAAACCAAATTCAGTGATCATAGCCTCAATGCGTTCAACAATGTTATCACTAGTATGTGCTATATTAATAAGCCGCATACCAAGAACTCTTTTTTTCAAAATCCAATCAGAATTAACAAAATGAGCATTACCTGACCATATGTCAAAGGTCAGAGCAACAGAAGATACACTAGCAGATTGTAAAAAATCAATCAACTGAAGACGACGTTTGTTGTAAAGCTTCATGGTGTCTCTAGTAGTGGTTTGCCTAGACAAAACTTCAAAGTTAGGATTATGAGCATTCTTAACATAGCGCTTAAAAGTAGGAGTAGCACCAAATCCCAAAGGCAGATCTAGGGTAAAAATCAAAATGCATAACTCTTCACGAGCAACCTGATTACTGTAGGTCCAAGAACGAACAAAACCATCAGGGTTAAACTGAAGCAAAGATTGTGTCCTACGTGCATGTTTAGACTTATAAACACAAGAACGTTGATGTCTAAGCAAGTGACCAGTACCACCTTTTGATGTAGCAGTCAAAACAGTTTTGCAATGCTTACATGAAGTAGCATACCTGACCTGGACGCCATCGACATCCTTGTAAATGGGGTCGAAGTCGTTCCAGGCTTCAGATGTAGGCTTCCGGCCTCTCTTGTAGCACCTCGTACCTATGCTCATGGAACATGGCGTGGTGTCCTCTGGGGTTGAGCTCCCAGCTGTAGGAGTCGAAGAAGCATTAGGTGTTGCAGATGACGGAGACCCCTTGTCGGTGCCCGTACCCGTGCCTGATGAAGGAGTAGCAGTCGCGTCGGGTGGCGATGAAGTGGGCGTGCCCGCCGAGGGCGATGGAGTAGCCGTCAGCGGTGTGCGGACTCTAAATAGTAGATTTCACGCCGTGCGGATGGACGCATTGCTCGGTAAAAGCGGCATCCTGTCGGCACGGAATGGCGACGAGCTGTGTTGCGACGAGGAGAGCGATGGATCTAGGGTCTAGGCCATCTAGGCCACAGCGAAACGGCGACGAGCTGTGCTGCGGCGATGAGAGCAGTGGATCTAGGGTTCAAGTCGAGAGAGAGGAGGAGTTGCGGCGCCGACGCGGAGAGGTGGGGAGAAATGGGAAAGGCTCTAGGGTTGGAGTCACGGCGGGGGACAGGCCAGGGGTATATATCATTTGGCGGGCCGTGCCGTTGTGGGTCATGCGATGGTAGGATCCTACGTGCTTCATCGGGCCAGCGTAATCGGGCCGTGCCCCGTGCCGCCCATCGTGCCGGACCGGCGGCCCAAGCATGGCACGCATGTACGGGCCATGTCAGCATGACACGATAATGGACTAGGCCATGCCGTGCTTGGGACGTGCCAAAAAAATCATGCTTCGAGTGGGCCCGCCTAGCCCGGCCCGTTTGGACATATATACGCGAAGCGCAGGTGCAGCGCATCCCACGGCCTAGTAGCAGCAAAGGTGGGTGTGGCCCATGACTGCGTGAGCAGATATTGACGTTGGTTCGGGTATCGCATTTTACCTCCTCAACTATAAACCGGATATCTAACACCTCAAACTATCAAAACCAGTTTAATTTTGCTCCTTCAGTGGTTTGAGACAGCGATTTTATCCGATGTGGCATATTTGATCCCACGTGTCATGCCACGTCATTTTTTTATTTTTTTTCTCTCCCTCTTTTTTTCCTTTTCTTTTTTCCTTTTCTTTTCTTCTCTTTCCCTCTCCGCTCCACCAGCAGCCGGTCCCGGCTCCTCGATGGCACTGTGGCCTCCAGTGCCTCGAACATCCGGCCAGGTCATCGTGGTGGTGATGCGAGGCGGTGGAGGAGAGGAGGAGCAACGTGAATCGGAAGGGGAGGTGGATGGATCGGGCGAAGGCGCGGAAGCGTGCGCTGGTGCGGACGAGCGTGTCGCGGTCGGCGTGAGTGCTGGTGACGCGAACCTCCGGCGGCAGGCCCCTCGAGGCACGATCGGCGATTGCCTGGAGGAGCGGCGGCCACTGCACGTCGTGCGTCGCATCGAGGTCGAGGATGTGGATGCTGCGGGCGCCGTCGACGGCATTGAGGATGGCCTGGTTCACGGTCAGGTGCGCGAACCAGAGGAACGACGCGATCTGGTTACGCGCCCAACGAGGAGGACGAGGAGGAGGTGGGGGCCGACAGTAGTAGGGATCCTAGGCCTGGGCCGACGATGGCGTAGTGGACTAGGGCGTCGGCCCGTAGCGTAAGGGCGTGGGGCGAAGTGGTAGGCGAGGCGATCAGCGTGCGGGGAGGCCACAGAGAGAGAAAGGATGTTGGGTGTTTGGGGAAGAAGAAGAGAGAGAAAACATAATAAAAGAGAGAGAAATGACGTGGCATGTGACATGTCAAAACCACTTACCACGTCGGATAAAACCAATATCAAAACTGCTCAGGGAGGAAAATTGCATCAAGATCAATAATTCAAGGTGTCAGATACCGGTTTTATAGTTGGAGGAGTTAAAGTGCGATACCCCGATAAATTGAGGGAGGCAAATATGACTTTTCTCTTTTTTTTTCAGGCAACGTGTTATTAAAAAAAAACACAAATTCATGTGATTTTTCTCATGCATGTTTTTTTGTTGAGAAGAATTTTCATTTTTAGTTTTATGTTCACCGCTGAAACAATATATGTTTACTGTTAGAACAATGTTGGAACAATCAATATTCACCACTCAAACAATCGTTTTTCACTGCTAGAACAACAATTTACCACTCCTAGAACAACAAAATTTCACTGCTGGAGCAATATATTTTGGCAGCTAGAAAATTTGATTTTTAATAGTAAAATATCAGATTTAAGATCAACAACTCAAACACAAATTTAATTTCAAATACAACTGTTCAAAAAAGTATACTCGTGTGAGATCTAGTTTTGTTGCATTAATTGTAAGGAGTACAATGGTTCAAACGGATCTGAAAACGGACTTCTCATTTGGAAGAAAAATCAATTTGAAAATTAAATCAAACTAACACATATGTCTGACCATTAGAACGCGGACATGTGTCCCTGAATTGAGCGCCGCCAGCCCGCTTCAGCATCGGCCGCCCGCTTCGTCCGCTCCTCACTGTTGAATGTCGGTCCCAACACGAATCCTAAAGCGCGCTACGTGAAAGCTCGTCGTATCGTGCGCTACATATAGGAAACCCCGGTCTTGGTTGAGGGCGAAGACAACAGGGCCAACGGGACCGGCTCGTTCAGCTGATGGCCCACATGTTAGCAGACCGACGTGGGCTATGTTAAATTTGGGCCTCAAAAGGGCCTAGTTGCAACAAACGCCGATCAAAGATCTCAACCATAATTCCTTTTTCATATGGGATCCCAGTACACGCGAGAAATGTCAGTACCACTTCTTCCATATATTATTTTAAAGTAAAATATAAGAATGACCATTGTATTTGAGCGGTTCTTTCAATTTGGCCATCATACTCATAAAACTACAAATCATGGCCACTGAGCTTGTTCATACATGCTAATACGACCATTAGATGCATAACACTATTACATATTTTGCAAACACGACACACAGGATTGTCATTTGGGTAATCTTGATATGGACTAACTGTTTTTTTTTCTAAGAATAAACACATATACAGGGAAAGCTAATAGCCACAAAAATTCATTATTTGTAAGCATAATACATAAAACAAATGGAACATTTAAATTCTCTTAGTGACTCTTTGCACATATGGAATTATTATTGTGTTGAGCAGCTCAATTAAATTGAAAATATGCGATCAAATATAAGTACCAGCATTGTGGTGATAGTTATTTAGATGGGGTGAAATGCATCATCACAAAATTAACGAAGAGTACACAAGAAATGTTTTTTTTCCTCTATAACTTAGATTCAAGGTCAAAATTTTCGTATTTAACTCAACAAGATCCAAATTAATGTAAACATGCATAAATGAAATTTTAACTTCATATAATAAACTCATTGCAAAAACATGATCCAATTTAAAAATAAATTTTGAAAGGTCTAGATGGAAAATGAATAAAAAACATAAAGTCGGCACATGTGCTAGTATTTTTGGTGGGTTAGATGATTGTATACATTCCAAAAATACATATGAATTGACCATATTGGTAGGGAGGAGCAAGCTCAATGGCCGCAATTCATAATTTTATGAGTATAGTGACCGAATTGAAGTAACTTCTAAATATGATGACCATTCATGCATTTTACTCATTATTTTATTAGGAAAAAAAAGAGATGTAGACACAGTCAAGCAGTAGCCCAAGCCACAAGGCCTACATAACTCCCGATGAATCGAGTGTGAATTTGTTACACTGTAAGTGCAGAATAATAATCTCCATATCCTAGCCAAATGAAAATTTGAAACTCAGGAGTTCCATTTCTCTAGACTGATCATCTCAACTCTCACAAGTCACAAGTCACAACGTTACACGAGCAAGCACTGACAACCGGATGGAAGGGTTCATATCAATACGATAACTAAAAAGGTAATTATTATATACTCTAGTGAAACTAGGTAAATTCTGCATCTCCACTTCAGGTTCTTCCTCTCAGCCGAGCTCATGGGCAACTCCGGGTACCTGTGAAGCAAATAACCTCATAAATCAAACCATATTCACAGCTAATTCATAGCAGATAACAGATTCAAAGTAAAGTTATAACTATATGTATTTAGTAAGCTAGACCGACAAGGATAAACATATGC
The DNA here is from genome assembly GCA_030378355.1 of Eleusine indica. Classification (NCBI taxonomy): domain Eukaryota; kingdom Viridiplantae; phylum Streptophyta; class Magnoliopsida; order Poales; family Poaceae; genus Eleusine; species Eleusine indica. Next base: position 59,533,618 of record CM059494.1, read on the forward strand.
ACCAAACATGCGAGTAGGATAAATTCAAAAAGTGTGCGATAAGCGGTAAGATACATCAATTAAGAAAATTCTCTTCCGGTACATAGCTGCCAACATGAGCAGAGTAACAGAACGGCAGAACATTTACGTACGACTGACTTCTCACGTCACATATGGTTAAAAAGCAAGTGCATCAGTATCTCATTTCGTTATCTCGGAGGAACCCGATGTGGCTTGCTTATCACTTAATAAAATACTGGTCCCATAACTAAGTGATTGATAACCTTATTATACACCTTGGGGCATTTATATTAGAATCAAAATGGTTTCTTTCTTGAGGAATAACCGGCATGTTAGTAAGTAAACATTTATACATCACAAAACTCAAAAGCATCATCTTATCAACCAAAGTAACACTTTCAGATCTAATAGGAAGATGATTTCCTGGACCGTCCATCATTTTAGTCCCATATCCCCAGCACTAACTACAAAATCCAGAAGCAAGCTAAGTCTAATAAATTAATGAAACTAAGGAAAACAAATGGTCAAGATGGAATAATGGTGTGGTAATCATATTGAGAACAAAATGTTTTTTGTACATTCCTGTAAACTCAAACTACAAGGTAAAACAGCAAAAAATCTGTTGTCAATTACATGGAAAATTACTCAGAATATTGATGATGTTTAGACTACTTAATCGAGGGACAAAAAATAGGTTATCTAGAACAAATCTAGAGAGAATACACTGAACTACTGTAGAGACAATTCATTACATTTGTCCCCATGAATCTAACGAAATGAGATTTCAAAAAAGGGCGTACCCCAGTGTCGTAGGCTCCCGTACTGCGTGGGGTCTTAGGGGAGGGTGTCAGCGGACAGCATTTCCCGCAGACTGTGCAATGTGCATAGGCTGGGGCTCGAACCCTAGACCTTCCGGTCACAGGCGGTAAGATTAAGACTCTACCGCTGCACCAGGGTCTCCCTTCAACTCAAGAGACTTCAGTGCTCAAAAAAATATTTAAATGCATAGAAATTTTAGCATCGCTACAAACAAAGCATTATCTGGTCACATTCCACTAAATATGAATATATCACTTGCAACAGGAATCTTCAAAAGGAGTACACAGGTAGGCACAAGGCCCATACAGATTAATAAATTTATGGCACCATCACAACCGGTATATATTATCCTGCAGTACTGATCCTAAATGAAATAAAACATATATCATCTTGCAGCAAAGATACAGGAATAAAAAAACAACTTTTAAGCTTCCAAGTGTGCCCATCGAATCAAACAAGTTTTACCTGCAGTGTAGAAACTTCTGTAGGGATGATAGACATTGATCAACCAACTGTCTTCTAATTCTAAAATTTTCTTGAATTGTACAGATTCCAGATGAATGGTAAATACAGCGCTCGCAGTAGAAAGAAAAATCATACTTCTATCCTCATCAAACCCCGAAATCGTTGTTTCATCTGATGAACTTAGAGGAAAAAGCTTATCTAGTTCAATAGTTTTCCATAGCGCCCATTCGAAAACACCATTTGAAATGGCTTTCCTCACCCATAATTGGATGCTTAACGGTGACCCAATTGCAAGGCAGATTTCTCTATCTTTAGTTTGCAACGATCGAGAGGACGACTCCTCTGTAAAATGAGCATCCTCTGGCTTCTTAATTATGGCTAGACTGTGAGTCATGGATTGAAAAACCAACATAAACCGGTCAAAAACTACGGTTTTCGGTGAAACTGGTCCGGTTCGGTTTTACCGGACGACCGGTTAAAATTCAAATTTTTAAAATTTTGAAAAAATTTATAACAAAAATTTGTAAAAAAACTAGATGAATAATAATAAATTATGGTGAAAGAAGATGTCGAAAACAAGCAAGTTCCAATGAGAAAAAAATAAAAGAAGAAGAAATAAAGAAAACATAAATAAAAAATAAAACAGACCCTTACTCCCTCCTTCCATTTAATCAGGCTGATTAATTTCCTTCGTAATCAGGCACATGCAGGTGGGGAAGGCTATGTGCATGCATGCGGTTAAGTTAAAGTGAGTAATTAGCACCTGATTAGGAGAGTAATTAATGAGTCCTAAAAACTAGCATCTTGATCAGGAAAAAATTAAAGAAACGTGTGACCGTTAGCCATGAAAGTTTCCTGCATGCAGATTTTTTTCAGAGTTTTAAAGAAATCAATGGATTTATGCAAATTTTCATCTATTTTTTCATTAATTCATCCCGGTTTCTGGCAAACACGAGCAATAAACTGCCAAAACTGACCGGTTTATCGTGAAAACCGCTTGGTTTATCGGTTTCCAATTCAAATATTATCTTTTTCGAATTTTGAGCAGTTTTGCAGTTTTCGTTAAATCGGTGACCTCCGGTTTCTACGGTTGAATCGGTTTTTAAAACCTTGTTGTGAGTACCCAAATCGAACTCAAGGATGTCCTGCCCCAACCAAGAAGCCAGCAAAGTGCATTCCCAGCCAGGATGCCATGATTAAACAAATCAGACCAAGCTGGAATGGCTATTGAGAAGATATTACCCCATTTCTCAGACTCTGATTCATAGACACGTGCGCGCACAAGATTGTCTTCAACATCGTAAAGCAGCAGGGCCAACTTGAACGTGTTAGATCGATCTCCATCAATGGGCCCAACGGCCATTAGGCCCTTGAACCACGCTCTGATCGGGAGCATCCAACCCAAGGAGGGCTGGTGGGCCCCTGTCGTGCAACGCTTATAAGATGAGGTGGGAACCATGTCACGAATATGAGGTTCGTCGCTGCTACAGTAATCTCCACCTCCAAACCCTAGCCGACCTAGAGGGCGGCGCTGAAGCGATGGGAAGCACCACCATCCGGCACCGCCATCCTGTCCACGACGTCCCCAGCACCATGATCGGCAACGACAAAAGGCCCTGATATGCATCTCTCTCTCTCTGTCTCAAGATGTTGTCCAGTCTAGATATAGATCACTAGAATGGAGTTAAAGATATCGGTCTCATGCTAAAAGAAACATGTACTCTCAAGATGTTGTGAGTACAAAGATATATATGTACTAGCGCTCCACCTGCCCTTCACCATGTCTTGGGTCCCTCGGCGCCAAGACTCTATCTTATCCTTCTCCCGTGCATGGTCCGTCGCGGCCAAGTCATGCCAATCCTTCACCATCTTGCTATCTTGAGTCACACACAACTTTGTATCATCGTTATGCCTTTATTTTAATTTCTTCTTTGAAATATTGTTTTGATCAAGTTGCTTCCAAGAATAATGCATAGAAGAACAACACTTGATCACTTCTTTTTTTTGACAACACCAATTTGTTGAGACCATCTCATATCAATGATTTTCATGTTCCACATTCATTTGAAACCTTGGCTTGTCATAGTATTGCTTTATATGGACCTATTTATTTGACACTTCTCCTTTTCAACATATAGACTCATTTTCCTTACACAATTGTACATTATCGAAGATGATCATTTGGATTCATGAAAAGTATATTCTTTATGTTCAACCTGCTCATATACTCACAAAGAGGATTAGTTCTTTAATCACGTTGTCATACAACCACCAAAACCCACTAGGGACATAGATGCACTTTCAGGGAAGGATCAATTCATCTTGATGAATTGAAAGAAATCAGAAAAGACTCTCCTCTCGTTGAGATCAGGAAAGAAAATGGAAATGGGTCATGTGGCTATGCCGCAGCGATCGGATAGAGGGGCGCACCGGCGTGAGAACCGCCGACGGAGCGTGCATCAGTCAGCCCTAACCCACCGTTGTGTGCGGAAAAGAAAGAAAACGAACCGGATCGATCGGTTGAAAGAAAAGAAGAACCCTAACCCTAGAGAAAGAAAGTAAAAGGAAGGGAGGTGGACTGACCTCGTTCACCCGCCTCCCTCACCGCCGTTGCGCAGGAAGATGACCGCCAGTGGTCCCTTTGGGCGTCGCGCGGGAAGGCAAAGTTCTCGAGCCGCCGCCAATGGATCTCGTCAGCAGCGCGCGGGCTCAGGGCACCATCGTCATGCCACTCGACGGCGACGTGTTCACCCTCGGGTGGACGCGCGCGCCAGCGAGGGGGCGTACGGCGGTGCCGCCGTCTTCTTTTGCTTCGGCCGCCGTCGTTTTAACGTTGCGCACGCCGGTGCGAAGAGAAATAAAAGAGGGAAAGAAGTGAGGAGGAGAGGCGGTGGCCGCGGCCCAGCGCCGACGGCGCCACTCTCTCACCGCGGGCCGCGGGCACAGACCGGGGTGGTGCGCCGATGGAGAACCGCCTGGCGGCGCGAGCACCAGCCGAGAGAGAAAAGTGGAGCTAGGGTTCCAAAGACTCGGCCTAGGCGGTTTTGATCTGCCGAAAGTGCCGCTCGGCCATCCATCACGATGGACGGCTAGCGATGGCCAGCAGGTGCTGGGCTGAGTTTTGGCCCAGGCAGGGACATGACGCTGGGCCGATTTGAGGCCTAGCGCAGGTGCGTGAGCTGGGCTGGTTTTTCAGCCATGGGCCAAAATCAGCCCAGCTCTACAAAAATGTTTTTCCTTATTTCCAGAAGTTGTTCAATAGATTTGATTTTGAATTTTGAGTAGAATTTTCTCAAAAAATTGTGCACCAATGTGAATTATTTTTAGAGAATTTTGACAGAAATGATTATGCTTCTGGAAATAGAGAATAGTAGTTGTTTATGCTACTGTTCAGGCATGTTTTATGACATGTCCCCACTATTCATGCTTTCGATTGGAGAATAGAAGATCTCATGAATTTTATTCATGTGAAAGACAAAATGGTAGAATCTCCATTCAATTTTGAACCAACGAGATAAGTTGTTTGGGGATTAAATGAGCACACAAGAATTGTTTAAAATCTCTGTGCATAAAAGATTAGAAGTTTTTGATTGCTTCTAAAAGAAAAAAGAAAGTTTTCGCTCCAAAGAAAGATTTTTATCCTCTAATTAAATTGGAGAATATTTTATTAGAGGAGGAAGATACGTGCTTTAAAGATCATTGTGGTATTGTTATCTTCTAACCAATGTTGATGATAACAATATCATAGTTTCATGAATTTATGTTTAAAAGTTTAAATCTCTAGTAAATTTTGTATCATAGTGATCAATTTTCAAATAAAAGACAATAGATCAAGTGATGCTCTTTAACTGGAGAAAGTTTTTCATGTTTCCGCTACAATAAAGTTGATGACAATGTTGGTTTCTTAGCGAAGTTGTTTAATAGATATGTCATCACTTTCTTTATGAGTTATATGCATTTATTCTTTTTCTGCCCAACGGTGATTTAGAATTTATGTATAAAGATAATGTTTATTCTATTTCTGTCCAACGGTGATTTAGAATACAAGATAAAGTATTAAAAGATTAATATGCATATCATTGATCAGACCAATGTAGGATTAATTTTATGCTCCTTATTATTGATTATTGTCTAATTTTCTCAGACTAAGAGGTTTTATGCTTTCACTCGTGAAAGCAAAATATTGGGTACTTGTGACCTGAAAGATGACCATGAAAAGGGTCATAGTGTGAGGGAGTATTGTCCCTCTAAAGAATGACTTCAAAAGAAAAAAGAATTCTTGGATATTAGTTCAAGAAACAAATGTATTATTGAGAGTCATGAGAAATTACTTTTGATGTACTGTCAATGAATAAGATTTTATTACCATTTCTTAATAATTATGATATGATAAGGCATATATATGTTTAATTTGATCAACATTGGATTAAATATGTATGTGTCATCTCGGATTTATTTCTGAATTTGATGATTGAATATGAGCCAATACAAGCATTCATGTCCCTTCGAGGGAATTACCCATATGACGGGAAAGAGATGATTATGATTATACCCGTATGACGGGCAAAGTCTAGGAAAATACCCGCATGGCGAGATACATTGGCATAATATTTATGTCAAGAAAATCCTGCATGGCAGAAGAAGTTTTGAGAAAAGATTTATCCTGCTTGGCGGGAGAAAGATGTGTTGACTCATATGCTTTTAATATATCTCGCTCTCAGAGAAAAGTATGAAGTAGCTCTTATGTTATTTCAGTATCGATCGTGCACTTTACTGCGATAGTCATTAAGCACTTAATGAGTCTAAAGAAAAGACGAACCAAAAGATAAGAATGATGTGCAAGTATGATTTACAGAAGTATTAATGATAAAGAACTCTGTTAAGTTTTTGAAATGGAATGAGGGAGAAGTACTCCCGTAAGAGTTAACAGATAACTTTACTTCACATGATGTAATCAGATGAGTGAAGTAGATAATCAAAGTTTCCTCAATTCACAATATTTTTAAAATTATGGCAAAAAAAAAAAGGTTCTGGCCACATTTCGAGGGAGAGAAAGAATGATGAAACTCTCCTATAAAGATGATACCCCTAAAGTAAAGTGATCTAACAAAGAAAATATGATCGTCTAGAGGAGTATTACGGTCATATTAATGATACCCCTAAACTAAAGATATAGATGTATTCCTGGATTTTTTTTTACGATGGAATACCAAGATGGTACTTGAAGTGCCATAAAGAACAAAGTAACAACAGAGTAAACCCAGAGTTTGAAGACATGTCGTCTTTGAAGAAGATAATAATCTGGGGGAGTGGGACTTGAAGAGAAGTAGGAATTTGTATCCACTTCAATGATTCAAGAACAAGAATTTTCTGGTTACACAAGAAATGTTAGAATTAATTAACTATTGGCAATAAAAGAGAGCCCCATATAAAAGAAGTGTCAATAGCTGAGAACCTAAAGGTCTCAAAGAATAAGACGGGTGATCCCACCCAAATTGATAAGACCATGATGAACATTCACATGTTCGAATGATAAAAATGAAATGTAATTTATTAATCCTGACAATATTTAGGATTTAGAAGATATTCCTAATGGAGTCAAAACAATAGACTGTCGTGGGTCTACAATATCAAATGTGACTCCAAAGGGAACACAGATACTAATAGAGTCAAAAGAGTAGGCCTTTATGGGTCTATAAGATTAAATGTGACTCTGGAAGAAATATATGATAAAAGGCTTTACGCAAAGAGAAGAGAAATATTACTATGAGACATTTTATGATGTCTCGTGTAATAATTTCTTTAGAGTTATAATGGCATTAGCGGCACATCATGACCTAAGCTATATCAGATGAAAACAAAGTCGATTCTCCTTAGTGGGGATCCAAGGAAAATGTATTTACATGGCACAACCAAAGATTTTGGTATGAAAAGAAAAAGAACTTTAGATATCATTAACAGAAAATCCATTTATGAATTGAAGACTTTTTTCTAAAAGGAGATGTTTAAAAGTTCTTCTCTTTATAAGAATATTGGGTTTTCCTTAAATAATAAGAGGACAATTATATTTATGCAAAAGACATAGAATGGAAAATTCATTTCCTAATCATGTATATATTGATGACGTCTACTTGCTAGTGGTGATGTCAATCCAATGCAAAAGAAGAAGAAGTTCTTGTCCTTAAAGTTTAAAAGAATGTTCTCGATTGAATGTCTCTTGTTGTAAGAGATGAGATTCATCGAGATATTGAGAAGGGGTATTAGAAATATTGCATAGGCATGCTAAGAAATTCTCTAAAGTATGCATGCAAGAAAGGCCTATGCCTGTTCTTAAAGTCAAGGATAATGAAACTGGGAACTTTAGTGTTCCAAAAGAGACAATATGAAGAGGATCAAATGAATATGGTACCATATGCTTCAGCCGTTAGAAACTTGATATTACCTTAACACAGTTTTATGTATCCGGGTTGCTTTGATAATGTCCAGTCCAGATATAGATCACTAGAATGAAGTTAAAGATATCGGCCTCATGCTAAAAGAAACATGTACTCTCAAGATGTTATGAGTACAAAGATATATATGTACAAGTGCTCTCAAAAGTTTGTGAGCGTAAAGATAGAACACGTGAAATGTGTAGCGAAATTCATAATTGTCGCTAACTTTCACACTTGGAGTTTTTATGTGGAAAAACTTCAAGGAATAAAAGAATTATCATCAATATGATGAAAAGATATGACTTAGCATGATATGAGGCTGAGGGACAGGCAAAATGGTTAAGGAAACCTATACCCAGAATTGATAATGGTTAATAACAATAATAAATATTAAGTATTTCACTCCTGTGACAACGAATCAAGTGTGGTGCCAAACACATTGACACAAGTTATATGTTATTGAGGAGAAAGTTCGGAGTTATGTTGGAATGCTTGGAGCATAAAAGGAATGGACAAATGTTAGCAGATCTGCTCAGTAAAGGCTTACCGCCTAGTATGCTCGAGAGCACACAGTCAACATGGGTTTTATGGTATAGTCTATATTTTCCGGATAATAAGAGGCCCAGGGTTAAATGATCTATTTCAGAACAAAGGAGTGTGTTGTAGTTGTTGATTCTATCGGTGATTAACCGTGACGACGAAACATGCTCTACATATACATTTATGATGGAACAAGTACTTTGAAAAAAGTTATTTCAAAGTATAAAGTTAAATGATTGAAAGATGAGATCAATAGGGAGAATGTTAGATTGCAACGGTCCATTGGGCCCTTGAACCACGTCCTGATCGGGAGCGTCCAACCCAAGGAGGGCTGGTGGGACCCTGTCGTGCAACGCTTATAAGAGGAGGTGGGGACCACGTCACGAATACGAGGTTCGTCGCCACTATAGTAATCCCCACCTCCAAAACCTAGCCGATCGAGAGGGCGGCGCTGAAGCGATGGAAAGCACCACCAGCCGGCACTGTCATCCTGTCCACGATGTCCCCAGCACCATGATCGGCAACGACAAAAGGCCCTGGTACGCATCTCTCTCTCTCTCTCTCTCTCTATCTATCTCTCTGTTGGCTAATCTCGAAAAGCCAAAGATCACTCACAGAAATTAGTAAGAATCCCACTGATGTACACCTAGTGATCCACTGTTTTCTAACAGATTGGGCTCAAACGGAGATCATTGTGGACATAGCCAGAGTTCGATCAGGTCAGGAAAATGGTGCCACGGCTTGCTAACCAAACTCAATCCAATCTGAAATGCACCCATCTTAAAATATTTTCTTTGAATAACCTTTTGCCGCTCCCTGCCTCCCTCGAGAAGTGCCTTTTACGTGCTGCAATTTTCATGTTTCTTGGATACATAAGAACAGGGATGGGATCCTTCCATCGACGGCTTCTTGATACGTTCCAAGATTAAGAAAGCTATCATAGGTAGCAGCGGCTTTCTCACATGGAGTGGCAGGGTGGGAAGCAGGGGCATGGGGCAACTCCGCCTAAACGAATTCAACAGATAATGACCTAATTATTTAGTTGAAAGGTATTTTCACTAATTTCTAGCTAATTATGGAATTAGGCACTCAAAACATACGGTTGGATCGATGCCATGATACCTCACACGAATTAGTATCATGATCTACCGTAATAGTGCTCACAAGGTATCATATATAGCTCCAATCGGTTGCAGAGCATAAGCTCTCGGAAGCCAGTTATCATGCCAAAAGCGCAAAATACTTCCCAACCCAATTCAATAAATGGTCCCATTCTTGAGCAATTCCCTATCATACTCGATAGCCCTCCCATGTCAACGAGGCATCACCTAGGGGTGAAAGTGGTACGGTAAAATCCCGTACTGACCCGAGCCGTATTACCGTTTGAAGTTTTTTTCCCGTTCATTTTCGTTTTCGAGACTGGTAAACAAAAACGGTATGAAAATGGTTAAGAATAATGTGAAAACGGTACGAAAACGGTAGACGCTTTTTCCCGGCCGTTTTTTCGGATCCCGTATTGGGCCGGTAATATACCATATTTCATCCCGTATTGGCCCATTACGGGATGGCCTAAGGCAAAGTGCCCCAGCCCAGCCAAGCCGGCCAGACCACAGGCCAGCCACTCAGCCAGACCCAGCAGCCCAGCGCACCGGCACCGCACCCGCAGGGGCGCACGCGGCACGCCAGGTCGCCACTCGCCAGTGCTAGGCGCTAGCGGAAAGCGGCTCCACTGCGCGTAACGTGCTTGTCTTTTCTTCTCTGTTAGCATCGGCACTAATTTATTTCCTTTTTTCCCTCCTAAATAATTAATCTTTTTTCCTAATCAATGGCATGGAGCGGCTGCCTAAAACAGATATATCTCGCATATGAGTCATTAAAATTTGTACTATCAAGAAAACTAAAGAATAGATGGTGAACAGGTTGTGCTTCATCACAGCATGCTCGCAGCCACGATGAAGACGAGCGAAGTAGCAGACATGACCTAGTGAGATTCATATTTATAAACATCTAGTTTTATGAGGCGATGTTCCCGATTTGAATTACCGGTTTCCAAACTAATACCGATATATTTTCGATCGCATTGTTCTGTTTCCGACGAAATTTTCCCAATCGTTTTCATTTTTGAATTTTCCGTTTCTGTTTCCGTCCCGATAAAATAAATGTAAAAGTGAAAGTGGTAGAGCTATTTTTCCGACCGCTTTCATCCCTAGCATCACCCGCAACCACAGAGTCGGGAATGTTTCCATTGGCGAAGTAATTGGCCTCGAGTACACGTGCACATAGGCTACACAAGTTAGCAATTAGACACCACCATTTTGATGCTAATTGTGCTTGATTATATATAACCTTGGCCCCTTAAAGCCCAGGCTGCCATGTCCTTTCGGTTTGATCACAGTTTCCCACGGAATCCATGTAACTTTCCTTCTACCTCTCTCTGAACCCCACCAGATGACCAGAACGCTCAAGTTTGCTTCATCAATTCATCACAGAATGTTAAGGGAAGCTTAAAAAAAAACTCGGCCGGTTGGGGTAAGACCGCTCCAACGATGTTGTCGAATAGAGAAATTTCTCGACACCAGACCGAGAAAATTCACCGAACTCTGGCCTCATCGAAACACCTTCATGAAAACTAGGCCGAAGACCACTGCCCCCCATCCCCTAGGATTGGGCCGCTCCGTTGCCACAGCCCGTTCAGGTCTCAAAGTGAGGTGCAATGAGGGAATTTTTTTGTGAGAACCGGGAGTCGAACTCCAGACCAGAAGGTTCCCATCCTTGAGTCCCACTAGTGAGCCAGAGGCTCGTTCTCAAGGGAAGCTTAAAAACACTCATGATATATGTTGGAAGTGTCACACTACTTGTTAGGTTGATCTCCAGGTTTGGGCCCAACGGCCCAACACCCTTGACACCGCGCTCTGATCGGAGGCGCCCAGCCTCTTTCTGGCTGGTAGGCCCTTGTCACCCTGCGCCAAATAAAAGGAGTGAAGGGCTGGGCGGCACATGGTATGAGGTTCACCGCGCCGCCAAAAACTCCACCACAAACCCTAATCCGATCGTGAAGGGGGAGCAGCCAATGACGGGATCGTCACCGGACCATGCCGCACCGTCATCGACCGGGACCTCTTCATCCTCTTCACCCGATGGCTCAGAACCAGGAAGCCAGAGCTTCGGGTGCCACTCAACTCGTCGCCGCACAGCAACACCTTGCTAGCGCCACCTCTGATCGGTACCTCCCCTCCCCTTCCCTCTCTCTCTCTGTCTCTCTTGCACTCGCTAGATCCGAAGCCCATGAACATGTTTAGTCTTTTCATTCTAGCCGATGCCTAGATCCCATGTCCAACACTACTGACTTGATAACGACTTCCTTGGCTGCTCCCGATAGATCTTTCGGCTTCAATCCTACCATCCGTTTCAGATAACGTTCATCTACTTGTTGGAACAACAAGTCTCATACGCCCATGTGGAGCTATATATAATTTTGAATGTGAAAATCAACACAAATGTCCCATTATGTGTTGTCAAAAAAAAAATTAACAACACTCATGGCTGCTTGTGTCACATCCTGTATTTCTCTTGTGACAGAATTAGTGGCCTTTACAGGCGGGCTTTTGAGCATTTTTCAACTCCTCGATCCCGTGGTAGGATAAACAACACAAGTCGCTAGCTGCGGTCATCATGCGCGCGCGTGCAAGCAGATCATTCATGATTCATTCAACAGAAGCGATCTGATTGCTATCCGGCAGCGGGCATGCGCGAACGGACTCATATGTTGTGGGCCCTGACGACATCAACAGATCCTCCATCAACTCGCTCTAGTGATGCATTGTGTGGCAACTATGCTCAACGAAGCATACTAAGGGCCTGTTTGTTTCTCAGCCAGATTATATAATCTGGATTATAGTGTTAGATTATATAATCTGAATGAGGGTGTTTCTTTACCCAGATTATTACTATTTAGATTATTTATTTTTAACATAAAAAGATAACAATGTCTCTGGTCTTTTCTTCTTCCATGTGTTTCTCTTTCAATCTTCTTCCAATCTCACTGATGTCGTCGTCGTGAGCTCGTCGATCGCAGGCAACCTCCTCGCGCCTGACCGCTTCACCGACGCCCCTACGACGCCTGCTCGCGACCGCCCGTCTCCCCTCCTCGCGCCCGACCACCTCACCGCCGCTACCTCCTCACGCCCGACCATCACCCCTTCGACGCCTGCCTGCAATCGCCTCCCCTTCGACGCCTCCTCGCGCCCGATTGCCTCCCTTCGACACCTTCCCGTGACCGCCGCCGCGAGCCCGCCTCCCTGGCACCGTAAGCAGCAGCCCGCCTCCTCGCGCCCAACCACCTCCCCTCTAGCACCTGCCTATGCCCACCACTGTGAGCCTGCAGGCCGCAACCCGCCTCGTCGTCGCCGCCGCAGCCGAACATTGCGTCACCGATGATGCCTATGCACCCGCCATCGACGCCACCTCGCGCCTGACCGCCTCCCCTTTGTCCTCCGCCGCGCGCACACCCGCCTCCCCACCGGCGTCTCACCCATGGGTCGCGCTCCCTCCTCCCTCACTTGTAGCGGACGGGAGGGAAAATAGACGAGGAAGAAGATGTGAAAAAAAAAGAATAAATGCGGTACATGCATAACCAATGATATGGGGGTAATTTTTATCAAAAGATCAGGGACGTTGAGTCTTTTGATAAAATAATGTGAAATAAGCCTATGTTAAGGAGATTATGTGTTTATCATAATCTGACCTTCAGGATTATATAATTCATTTAATAACCTGACATGTTTGTTTGTCATTTGGATTATTTTGAATCAGATTATATAATCTGGATGTATTATAATCTAAAACAAACAGGACGTAAAACAACCCTTTATCTTACCATCGACCGTTCATTCCTGCCGTTGAACAGCGGATCCGGGTTCCGATTCCTTTGCTTTTGCTACTTAAGTGTATTATAGCATCAAATCTAGCACGTATGTTGAGCCCTGACCAAACGGTCCAAAATAGAACAGTCCCCTGTTCATTCTCGGCGCTCAGACCTCTCCAGCTCAGAAGATCTGAACCCTTGACCTTGAGGTGCCCGCGAAGAACGGGAGGATGGATCCGTGATCGGCAGACGCCATGTAATCTAACGATCCCGTGAAATGAAACCGTTAACAACGAAACTCCATCACAGAGGATCCTGGTCTGGGCCCACTCCTCATCACCCACGTCCCGCCTCGCCTTTCCCGATACAGACGTGGTCATATGGCACGTGTTGCCTCTCCTCCACACGCTTCTGCTTCCGCCTCCTCTTCCTGCTCCTCCGGCCTGATCGGTGATCGAGCCGCTCCCGTCTCCCTCTCCCTCTCTCTCTCTCTCTCTCTCAGCGCAACTCCTGCTTGCTCGGGCTGCATATATGCTTGTATAGTTCTATTCTCGTCGGGAACATTGTTGGCCGCATATTACATCCCGTTCTATGCTGATTTGAGAAGCATTGATCTCGATTACGCGTCTTCGTAAGCAATTCTTCTCGAGTTGCGGTGCGCAAAAGGGCAATCAGAGACGACGATGGATGTGGAATACCACGAGGTGAGAGCAAAGGGAAATGAAGTAGTTGATGAGAACCTCTGTTGTTCTTTGGATTTCAAGTTCTGAATAAATTCAGTTTGCCCTTTTTTTGTTTGTGAACTTCTGCTTCTCGAGTTCGTTCTCTAAGCTATTAATTCCATGTGGGCAGGAGTTCGTGCGGAACCCGAGGGGCGTGCAGCTCTTCACATGCGGATGGCTGCCGGCGTCTTCCTCGCCCAAGGCGCTCGTCTTCCTCTGCCATGGTGGGTGTGCCAAAAAAGCCTTCTACACCCTTTTGCAACTTTCATTTTCGTCCTAAAATTCGTAGCGCTTTGACTCTTTCGACATTGTTTTGATGATTTTGCATGCGTATATGCGTTGACCTTTCATTAATTGTTCTTGCTCTTGTGTCTCTGTTCATCTGCTTCAGGTTACGGCATGGAGTGCAGCGACTTCATGAGAGGTACTTGATCCACACAATCTTTCATGCTCTCGTTGTCTATCTCTGATGTTCCATTCGGTATGTGAAAAATGAGAAAAAGTTGAGCGACGTTTCGGTTCCACTAGCTCCTGGTGTGCCTAGCACATCCAGCTTTTCTTTAATCTGTTTCTGCTCTGATTACATCATCCATGACCTCATATTCGGGCATATCCATTAGAAGAACGAAATTCTTCTCTCTTCTTATGGGGTGAAACGTACGGCTCTACCAGAAATTCAAAGCATTGCGTTAACTACTACTATATCACGCCATTGACACTTCTAGATGCATGTGCAATAACTAGGCAGCCATTCAAAGCATGCAAATAGCATCAGACACAGACCCCTGTTCTTTGCAGGCATCAAGAGCATTTGTCCCGAGATATTGTTAGAATAGCAAAAGATCATTGCACGGGAGACGGTCATAAAACACGGAACATGCTGATCTCCATGAATGGAGAATTAGCGAGTAGTTGGCACATGAAAAAAAAAAAAAGAATGAAACCAGTTTTGCATGCTTTAGTATTGTCTGAGTAAAAGAAAACATTGTCTTGTGCTTTCGGAAAGGGCATGAAGCCATGAAACTATGAATACCTTAATGAAACTATTCAATGTGTTCTGATAGTAGCTGCGACGACTACACGCATAAGCAGCTTTCCTAGTCAATTAAGGGGCACGTCCTATATTTATGGAATTGAAGCATGTGCACGCACGTCTTCTAGAGGTACCTTGAGAAGGCATGCAACGAAAAGGACTGTTCTGTTAACGTTACTAGTTAGTTTGCTAATTTTCTCATTTACTTGTCCTAATATACATTGTCCTAGTATAGTTTTCCCTTATTCTGAGGATTTTCAATTTTATTTGTTCCTCCATATCGCTTCTGTTATTCTGTCCATTTCAATGTAAAAAAAATGTTTTATTCTGTCCATAGGTTGTAGTTACTGATACTCTTCGCAGTTGTAGTGTGAATGATACTTTTGGTAAAGAAGCTAGTTAGATGATGCTGATGTGGTACCTTTGAATTCTTTATCTCTAATATTTTACTTGTGGTCAAAGCCAAGAAACAGCTAAGAGTTATATAATAATGAGAGATAATTAATTAAGGGATCCTGTCAGTATTTTTCCTGACTAAAAAGATTTAGTGATGTTTGGGTCCCATTGTCTCAGAGACTAAGTTGGAAGCAGGAAATAGTAACTATAACTATTTTCATCTGGACTTGCCACGGTTGGTCAAAGATATCCAAATTTTGTTCCTGATTTTGCTTCGAGTACTTGTACAAACAGAAGGTCATCATATTAGTTTAATTATGCCGTACTCAATACACGACCAATTGTTTCGGTGCTAGTTTTGCATTCCCTCCATTTCAAATCACTTGTCATTAAAACTTTGGTGAAAGTAAAATATTTCTCTCTCTGACCATTAATTTTTAAAATTTATATTAGTTAACTACATAGTATTTACACTCCTAGATTCACTATATGAAACTACGTAGTATTTACACTCCTAGGTTCACTATATGAAATACTTTCAGAATATCACTTGTCACTAAGCCATATAAAAAATTTAAAATTGATGATCAATTGTCACCAAAGCTAGAATAACAAATAATTTAGAACGGAGGGAGTCGTATATAACGTTTGCATGGACGACACATACTTGGTCATAGTTTTGATTTGGAAGTTGGATATCGACTGTAGTTTTCAATGCAAGTCATTTTCACTCTCTAAAGAAAGAGAAAGGACAATGCTGATTAGTGAGCTAACCACCGACCATCTTCGCTCCCTGATCCCTTCAATGAACAGGCACCTTGTTGTTAAATGTTGATAGGGTCCTATCTGCATTTTGTGATCTCTCTTATGTCAACATCACGGAGTTTCAAATTCCAGAGTGCATCCATCGCCATCCTTATATAGTCGTGTATTATTACTGAAAGTTCATATGTCGCTTCTGGTCGTATAGTAGATAGTTGTCTGTTGCGTACGTATCCTTTTGTGGGCCTTTATGTCTGAATTAGTATTTTGCACCAAATCAGGTTTCCTTTTTGATATGTTCATGGGCCATCAGGCAGATGGTCTGTGGATCCTGTGAAACACACTGTTTCGGTCAGGGACTCGCAATTGGACACCTAGATAGAAACACCTGCCTTCATACTAATGAGAGATGACACCAGCTGGTCCCCTTGTAAGGTTCACTTGGAAGCTAGTTTTGTGTTGTAACTCGTTAGGTTTGTTGAATATGGGGTTGTCGTTGCAGGTAATGCACATGTAGCCCAGACATTGTACTGGAACCCCATTTGCCCATACCCTATGGCAGCACTGATAGTCTCGATGTACTGCAACCTGGGACCCAACCTGCGCTCTCAGAACTTATTAACACGTTGTCCTGGTGATGGCAAACATGTTAGAGAAGTGCTCACAAGCTTATTAACACACCATCCACGCAATACAAGTGGTCAAGGTTTCTAGCCGCTACTGTAGTCATCCTAAGAGTATGAAGCTACCAATTTTTATCCAGTATGATGTTGTAGAACCTGCGATTTGCTAGAACAACTGTTGGTAAGATTTGATTTCGATCGAACTGATTAACTGACCTTACATATTATCATTATTCATGAGCATTGCTGTCTAGTTACTTTGAAAAAATGTTTGATGTCATGATACCTTGTTCTAATGGTGGGGAACATGGTTTACTGGCAGCATGTGGGATCAAGTTGGCCACAGCAGGGTATGGTGTGTTTGGGATTGATTATGAGGGCCATGGCAAGTCCATGGGCGCCAGGTGCTACATCCAAAAGTTCGACAACCTCGTCGCTGACTGCGACCGGTTCTTCAAGTCCATCTGTGGTTAGACACCTTTAACGTTTTAGCTTCAGTAATTACCACTAAGAATTTACTTACACAACTGAAAAATTGCTGTCATGGGTACCAAGTTGGAGAGCATATGACTGATTGTATCTGTATTCTGCATTTCTGCTGCTCTATTTGATTGTAATTTTCACAGAATTGGTGAATTTACTAAATCCTTGTGCATGCAGACATGGAGGAATACAGAAATAAAAGCCGGTTCCTGTACGGCGAGTCTATGGGTGGAGCAGTCGCGCTATTACTGCACAGGAAGGATCCAACCTTCTGGGATGGTGCAGTCCTTGTGGCGCCAATGTGTAAGGTGTGTATCAGACTGAAACTGAACACATCAACTCGAATTTGCAACAATATATTTGCTGGACTTCTGATTTATTCGCATAGTTGCAGATATCAGAGAAGGTGAAACCGCACCCAGTTGTGGTCACTCTCCTCACCCAGGTCGAGGAGATCATCCCAAAGTGGAAGATCGTCCCGACCAAAGACGTCATCGACTCCGCTTTCAAGGACCCTGTGAAGCGCGAAAAGGTCAGTAATTGGAGCATCTGTTGTTGGCTCAGTATTTTCATTGATGGTGTTCTCATGATCTGTGTCATTTGACTGAAACATAATTTTTCTCATCTTTTTTTTTTTTTTGACAATTGATTTTTCTCATCTTTGGTATGTGGAAAACCTCTCACTTGACCTGAAATGTGTCAGAATTCTGAGGCTTTGTTCTGAATTAATTATGTGTTTTGTGCAACCATGATCAGATTAGGAAGAACAAGCTCATCTACCAGGACAAGCCCCGGCTGAAGACCGCGTTGGAGCTGCTGAGAACCAGTATGGATGTGGAAGACAGCCTGTCCCAGGTAAGCATAAATGCTGATCGATAGGTGCAACAAGATTTGTTTTTCCAGATGATCTAGCTTTTCCAGTCCGGAGAAGTAACAGCAGAGTTGATCCTTGTTTATTTTCTCGATATGTTATCGACAGGTGAGGATGCCGTTCTTCATCCTGCATGGTGAGGCTGACACGGTGACCGATCCGGAAGTCAGTCGCGCCCTCTACGAACGCGCAGCCAGCGCCGACAAGACCATCAAGCTCTACCCGGGCATGTGGCACGGCCTAACGGCAGGCGAGCCCGATGAGAACGTGGAGCTGGTATTCTCTGACATTGTCGCGTGGCTGGACGAGCGAAGCCGTCATTGGAAGCCCGAAGAACGGGCAAGAACTCCCCGGGCAGCCGAGCAGCACCACCAGGTGCCACCGGAGAAAATTGGCAGCGTGAGAAGCAGCAATGACGGCACCGATAGTCTGGCGTCGGACCAATCTCAACGCCGCGGCAGCTTCCTATGTGGCCTAGGCGGCCGACCACAGCAGCAGCAATGTAGGATGTAAATACGATGAACAGCACATATTTTCACTAAGAATTGGAGTACATTATACAGATCCCTATTTTATCGAGAAATTAGACCAGCTAAGGACGAAATAAATCTGAATGCATTGTGCTGATGCTCAATAGAATCTTTGTTTCATCTCAAAGAATCATGTTCGTTTCTGAAATGAGAAGAAACATCATGCGTCAAAGCAGAACATACTGTTGTTTTCTGAGTCCATGTAATTGTAACATACTACACACCATGTAAGCTATTCTCTCAACATAAAAAATTAGATCACTTTATCTCCATTGATTCAACTGACAAATTTCGTATAGCTGAGACTGAGAAGAGGAAGAGAAAATACAGGAAAAAGAATAACATTACAGCAACAACCAATGTATTCAGTAACATATTCCCAAAGAACTACGCGGCCATAGCTTTGTCAGTAAGGGGGGAGTAACCAAGTAACTAGAAGCAGGCCACCAAAATTTCCAACTTTTATAAGCTCGTTTATGTTCCTTCCTACCCTTGCTGGCCTCCGGTGGTGGCAGCAGCAACGTCTTGGTCACCAAAGATGCGCTTGCGGAAGTCAGTGACCATAAGGGGAAGACCCTCGCGGAGGGGGATCTTCGGCTCCCACCCAAGAAGCTCCTTGGCACGGGTGATGTCAGGCTTGCGCTTGTGAGGGTCATCCTGGGTGTTTTCACGGAACTCGATCTTCGCATTCGGGTCAATGGTGTCCTGGACAACCTTGGCCAGCTCCAGCATGGTAAACTCGCCAGGGTTACCAAGGTTAAAGGGGCCAACGTGCTCCCCTTCCATCAGCCTCATCAGACCCTCAACCTGGTAAAGAAGACACAAATCAGAACAAGGTGCAATTCCATGACATCATACTGCGTATATAATTCAAAGTTTCAAACACACCACTTATTTAGAAGTTGGCTAAGTAGCTGAATCTTATTATGCTATGCCATGGCTTTTTAGATAATAATGGTTAGGCTTATATTCTGTTCCAATAAATGGGCAGAGATAAGACCTACCAGATCAGAAACGTATTGGAAACTCCTGGTCTGCTTGCCATCACCATAAACCGTCAAGGGCTCCTTTCTCAAAGCCTGTAACCATAATTACACATAGTTAATTTCAGTGCTACACAAGATTACCTGTACTATCTTTTGGCTTCTGTAACAAGTATAGCAACAGCAGCGTCTGTGTTTACCTGAGCAACAAAGTTGCTGACAACACGGCCATCATCAATGCACATGCGAGGACCATAGGTGTTAAAGATACGTGCAATCCGGACCTGAAGAAACATCAAGAATTTTCCAAACATGAACATCTAGATTCGACATGAGCAAAATAGTTCAGCCAATGAAATTAAACAAGTAGATCAGCAGAATTACCTCAAGGTTGGCACCACGGTGGTAGTCCATGGTCAATGTTTCTGCAGTACGCTTGCCCTCATCGTAGCAGCTCCGGACACCTGTTAATCAGGACTAACAAAAATTAGGGGAGCTTACTCAGAGCATGCAAGATTTCGCCCACTCTGTATAGAATCCAAGCAGTATGCAACACCTAGTACCGGATGCTCAACAAACTTTCGTCATTTTTCTGGTCTGCTCTCTTGATTGTCTTATAGGCGTCTTGGTTGGTGGATGTTTGGTTAGGCATAATTGGTCAAATATAGTTGTGTCCCCCTCTTGCTTTATTAGAAAGGGATCCATAAAGTGGCCCTAAGGGAGTCAGGGACAAACTTCCACCTAACAGCATCGACCCTTTCCGCCAAAAGGAATCAAAGCATGCTAGAGACCACCCAGCTAAGATTCCACAGGCAGCATCTCCTTAGAGTAAGATCCCAAGATCCCTTTTTTTCACCAGTTGCTTATACAAGGCTACTTTCATATAATAGTAAGACGAATTTGGAACATCACTGTGTTTTAGGAAAGTATTTTTCTTTATGAGATATTTACTTCTTGAGGCAAAACAGAAGAGCAAAGATCCAGCTTGCCTTTCAGTCTTTTTTCTTTTCTTGGCTCATTCCACCCCGAAATCAAGTCATAAAAAGTTATTGTTTGTTGTGTAAAAAATATAGCAACCTCAAATTACGGTCAGCAAGCCTACTCTATCAAATATGTATCATATATAAACGCGTGACAAAGCACAAATGCGCATGAGAGATCATTTATTTGGTGGCCTACAGTTTCCTGGTAAGTGGGATCAGGCTATTTTTGCCGCATGCATGACCCAACAATAAGCTCATCAGGCTACATTCGTGTAAGATGAGAATCCATGTGTCACCTAACGCAATTTACTCCAAGATAATATCTAAGATCAGAAATTCGAGAGGAGTTATTACCGATGGGATTGACATTGCCCCAGTAAGTCTCCACCTGAGGGTGCTGGAGAGGATCACCATAGACCTCGCTGGTGCTGGTGATGAGGAACCTTGCGTTGATCCTCTTGGCCAATCCGAGCATGTTCAGTGTCCCAACCACGTTGGTCTTGTGCCATCTCAAAGGTTAAGGCTTAACGGGAAGCATCTCAGAAAGTATATTACAGGTGAAACCTGACTAGATCAATCACCCGTGTCGACTCCAAAATCAGTTGCAGAAGAAGCAAGTCACAAGGAAATTGCGTGAAGTGAACAGTAAGCAAAGTGGCTGGAAAGTGGAAAGGGCAAGGCCACTTGGACTTCACTTTTTCTATTTTGAAAATTGAAAGGCGTACTTTATGTCAGAATTAAGCAAACTCCACAACTAACCCAGATCCAGTCACACCTACGCTTACTTTTGTAAGTCCATTAATAGATCATGAAGCAAAGTGAACAGTACAGAACAGTTATCAGTTATTTATGCAAAAGCTTAAACGGATTGAAAAAGAAATGTCCCGAGGATCCTGGATCTTCAGTTTTCATATCAGAGCACGAACGAAAATTTTTGATCCGGCAGCAGGGAGCAGAGATCTGCAACGGACAAACTCCGCCCCTGTTCTACTCTGCTCCAAAGTTCAGAGCAGCAGAAAACTCCAAACTTCACATCGAAACGTGGCACAAATCCCGAGTTCCGGACACCAAAACAAAATTTTGCTTCCCGTCCCATATTCCATTTCAGGAACAGACACGGAATCTCAGGGAGCAAAAAAAAAAATACTGCTCCCCGGATGCATCGAACAATAAATAGTAACCGATAAAAAAAACTCTACAGAAATGAACAAATCCTCCACCAGAAAAGCAATCAAAATCAAATCTTTATGACACAAAAATCCAAGAAAATAAATATCTTTGTTTTGCAACAAAAATCGGAAGCAGCGATCGCGATCCGAGCATTAACCATGGCGGACCATTAGAAAAAAAAAAAGGATATGATTGTCTTGATGGGGTTGTACTTGTAGTGGACGGGCGAGGCCGGGCACGCGAGGTGGTAGATCTGGTCAACCTCGAGGAGGATGGGCTCGACGACGTCGTGGCGGATCATCTCGAAGTTTGGGTTGCCGAAGTGGTGCACGACGTTGTCCTTGCGTCCCGTGAAGAGGTTGTCGACGACGATCACGCTGTCACCGCGCTCGAGGAGGCGGTCGACGAGGTGGCTGCCGACGAACCCGGCGCCGCCGGTGACCAGCACGCGGAGGCCCTTGCGCTTGAGGCCCAGAGGCACCTTGCCGCCGACGAAGTGCCTGGCGGGCACGTCGCGGTGGGCCGGCTCCACGGAGTAGCGGGCGAGCGGGTTGTGGCTGTTGGTGGTGTAAGACGAGACGGCGGCGCCGGTGGCTGGGGAGGAGGAGCCGGAGGGGGAGGCGATGGAGAAGACGGCGGCGGCGAAGAGCATCCCGGCGAGGGCGAAGACCGGGCGGTGCTCGGCGACGGCGTAGCGGGCGGCGCGGGGGAGCCATGCGAGCGGCTTGGACGGCTTCGGGGAGTAGGCTCCCGGGCCGGCGCCGGCGACGGGAGACGCCCCGCCGCCGCGGTAGGTCAGCTCCGACGCCATCTCTCTCTCTCTCTCTCTCTCTCTCTCTCCTCTCCGGCAGTGGAAGGATCTGAATGTGAATGACAAAATAAATCGGGGGCCTTCTCCGCGAAACTCCCGGGGGCCTGGACGCGATTCGGACAGGCGGGGGTGGCAGCGGCAAGGGCAGAGGTATTTATGGGCGCGGCGCGGTGGCTCGCCGGAGAAAGGAGGAGGAGGCTGCGGCCGTTGGATGCGAGGCGGACGGCACAGATCGGGTCTCAACGAGCGGTGGGGTTGCGAGTGGAGGACGGAGAAGGTTGGAGGGGTTTGACTGGCGGTGTGATCTGCTGTGGCCGCCGGGACAGCTGGCCTCTCGTGTGTGTGCGTGTCGCCCGATCGGGACGGCAGAGTTCTTTTTTTTTTTTTTTTTTTTTTTTGAAACTGGGACGGCAGAGTTCGGTGGTGCGTCGGCGGCTTATCTCCAAAACTGGACCGACGCTGCGAGCGTGTGACCAAGGCTGCAGGAGATTTTTTTTTTTTTATAGAAAAGGCTGCAGGAGATATTAGGGGAGACACTTGTAACTCGAACAGAAATGTTTTCTAAAAAGAAGAAATGGACGTTTTCTTCTATTATTATTACGAGGGACACGACAATTTTTTGAAAATGTATAAATTTCTTTAGTTTTCTGGACTTAGAATAAGTGGCTAAAAACATGAATAATGATCTAACAACAAGACTTAAAAAAAGACGATTATCAACAAATCCTCGTGTAACACGGTGAGAAGGACGTCACGTAGTTATTACAGCCATGCACATGAAGATAATAAAGTTGTGAAATGTGACGATGCGTCTCGACGCGTGATGACAATTTCATGATAACGAGGATGATAATGAGCTAGTTCTCTTCTAAGTTACTGGAGTCTATGCATGAAAGATGGTATAAGGTATAGCATATGCGATGGCATAGAAGTGAAACTCACTCAAAAGGAGCAAGTTATACAAATAATAAAGATATAGGCATAATATGAGAAAAGATTTGTTATAGTAACTGACTCGACTATACCTAAATTATATCATGCTATCGAATTAAGTTATATCTATCTCTCGTCAATATACTGTGCTTTGGTTGAGCATGTATAACTCCAGCACATTCGATCAAGATTTCGTTTCATAATTTTCTTCCAACGATTGTTTACATAACTACAATTCAAATAGGGACCACATTCTTTGATTTTATATATATATATATATGATGTTCGTTAGTCATTGGCATACTTAGATTAGAGAGAGTATATTTCTTCCCATGGTAAATAATTTTTAAAAATAAAAGATTATGGAAGACATCTCATAGTCCAGAAAAAAAAAGATTATTAAGGTCTTGGTTTGATTCACTCAGATTTAAAGAATAGATTTTAGAATCCGTGAGACCTTTAAATAGGACAAAAAAATTATATTCTAAAATCTAGATCTCCAGATTTTATGAATCTTATATCCATCTAGATCTATATTTTATATGTCAAAAGACTCACTGCCCTTCGAATTTTAATAATCTAATTGGTATCCAAAAATCACCACTCAGATTTTATTTAGAATCCGGATTCTAAAATCTTAAGATAAAAATCAGATTTTAAGTCTGATGAAAATTATACGGCATATATGTTAATTCTAAGGTCTAATAGATTTTATTACATAATGTTTATTTTGAAAAATATACATTGCTGGTGGTAATATAAAATTGGCAGTAACAAATGATTAACTGAATTTGAATCTCAAGATTAAATTATTTGGTTTGATGTATCCATAAGTGACGTGAATTCAATGAGAACACCATTTAGGATGAGTCTGCGGGAGGTTTAGATCATTATGTTTGACAGTAGTTATGCCAAAGACCAAAGTTGAAGCCAAATATCAAGTATGGTACTTAATATCATTATTAGATTAATCTAAATATATAAATTGTGATATAACTTACTTTAACATATCAAATATGACATAATTTATGCGATTAAATAATCGGCCCACTAAGAGCAATATTTAATAATCAAGAACCTCGTAAGAACAAAGTTGGTACATTTATTTTTGAAAAGACAAAGTCATTGGTATATATATATATATTCATAAACAAGTAGCCTAGATATCATACGCGTCTTTTAAAAATTAATATATTAGTGAATCTTAACTATTGCTATCAAAATGAGATAGGTAAAGTCTTCTCCCATAACACTAGAGCATCCTTATTGTTAACATGAAGTACTTTCTGCAAACTTACTCCACTATAGCTAGACATACCCTATCATTTTTAATATCTAGTTAATTAACAAAAAAAACATATTGGTGAATCATAATCATGCTCATATTTGTGCAATTATATATATGTATCGACATTATTGCAGGAATTAAAACCATCTACTGTGAAGTTGTGAACATACAACAGTACAAAGCCAAAGGATTTTGAACAAATCAAATCCATATGAAACGGTCGGTAGTAGTAGGGAGCAAAAACATGGGAACTAGAACAAAAATTAGGGTATATGTTGCAAAGGCAAGCAGATCTAGAACTACCGTGAATATGCACCATTCAAATACACTGTTAGAAATGTATATCTAAACAATGGCATTGACTTTCTTCATGTAGATTGGGAGGATTGAGGGGTAAATTAATCCATTTTCATCTTAATCTGTTTGGAACCATAAATTGGGAGGATTGAGGGGTAAATTGATCCATTTTAATCATAACCTGTTTGGATCCACATGGACCGATTTTTTGTCGAGTAATACTTAAGTTGTTAAGAAAAAGTTTGCGTGACAACACGTTGTGGTCGTACTGGAGGCACCGTAAGCGGGCCCACCCCGTGGCGCGTGGCACGTGCCCACGTGGACTTATTCCGATCTGCACGACTGGCTTCCATTATTGGCGTTTTATATGGTTATTTTTTGGCAAACGTCGGACTGGATTCCAAACGCGGGAGCAGGGGAGACGGCTTTCCTCGAACCTGCAGCTAGCTCCTGCTGTTGCCGGCGTGCCGTGCCGCCTTCTCTTTCTCCCCTTCTCAAAAAGCCTGCGCGATCGCCGCCGCGACCTGCGTGCGTCCGGCACGGGCACTGCGACCGCGTCGGCGGGCTCGCAACGGTGGACGGGTCAAGCCTTTCGGAGTACTAGATCGTACTGCTTGCTGCTGCTGCTGGGGGTTTGCCGTTTGCCTCGGTCCAGCCGCAGGTTGTTTCTTTATTTTTTGTGTACATGTCAAACTGGATTAATGTCTCTAATGCACCGATCAACGCGTAGATTCTTGTTAATTTCCTCATTTTCATCTCTACCCGCCCCGACGCGGACTGGCCACCGACCGCACAGTTGATTCCGACGCTCTGATTTTGGGCTGGCACAAATAGGGATACTACTGTTTCTAAACCCCAAAATAATAATAATTAAAAAGAGATCAACAAAGACGCCCCATTGTTTCATCTTCGGATAAGCGATGAAACGATGCCGCTGTATTAGTTTCGCTAGCAAGCAGAATCTTGCCGTGCAATTTACTAACTCCCGTTGCGCTTTGCGTGGTTTCCTTCCTCCCATCTCATGCAGTTCTATTCACTCTATGTATGAACCAAGGCTTGGGTTTGACCATGCCCAACGCGACGCCATCCTGTGATACCTTCTAGCTTTTTACTCAGTCTAGTAGTCAACTTGTGTTCAATATATATATATATATAGCAAGTAGTGCATCGTGTTGGTTTTCCTGAAATTCCATGGGAATTCCCTTCAAAAAAAAATCCAGTGTTTATCGTAAAATTACTGCCCCAAAAAAGATGTAAAAATAAATTGAAAATGTCAGGCATTTATATGTTAGTGTGTATTCAGTGCTGTTCTGTGTAGCAAAACAAGGATGCTAGAGTAATTATCAGATGATGGATGCATCAGAAACAATGTTTTTTTTAAAAAAAAAGCGGTTCTAGACGTTTGTATTTTTAGCAAATAAATATAAAAATAATAAAAACATCACCTGATACCATATAATAATTGGACAAGTAGAAAACAACGATTTTTAACATATTAGTTGAAAGCGCTCCGGTGGAGCTTTGGCTAGCCTGAAGCAGTCTAGGCGGCTGCTTTTTAAAACACTGATTAGAGATAAGCATATTTAACAGTTAATTAACAACATGGAGCGTGTCTTGAAGTACATTCAAGTAGAATAAAAGGTCAAGTGTCCAGAATATATGTACTGTGTGACGTTTCAAAAGAAACAAATGTGCATTGCATGTGGGAGACAGCTACGGTGAAAGCGATATGTATTTTGACTAGCTTTCATATTGACAATCCAAGATTCTGCTTCCATTCCGTGTATATGAACTGCTCAAGGCATAATAATCCCAAGCCACGAGTTAATTCCTAAAAAACATTGTGTTTAGGTTGCCGAATTGCACTTCATCATGAGGGAAATTACTTTTAACTAACTCTGCCATAGTGAGCTGCGGCAATGGATCGATGACCTTAAACTTTTCTTTTATAATAATATGACAAAACACTATGTAATAGAAACTAGAGATGGAGATAGGGCGAGGCTTTGAGGTATGATTTCCTTTGTGGCTTTATACAACACTAGATTTTGACATGCATATCAGTATTTTCTTGTTAGATGTATAATTATACTTTTTCTTTTTATATATTAGCGCATTTTTTTAAAAAAAATCTAGATCATCATATATAATATGTCTATATAGTCGATGTACGAGAATAAGATTAATCATAGACCTTAAACAAATCAACTAGACTCAATCATAAAGTCTATGTCATGTTTGTTAAACATTTAGGTTTTGTTTGGTTCCACCACTGTTTCTTAAAAACTAGATTTTATTATCGGTTTCTAGAATCTAGTTTCTAAGAAAAAAATGGATGGTCCTGTTTAAATACCAGTTTCTTAAAATCTATAATTCAATCTTTTTTTGTTGTTGCTAATGATCTGTCAACCACTCTCTTTTCCTTTATTGTTTAAAAAATGGTAATGCATACACAAGTAATTTTGGTAAACTTTTAGGGGGCAAAAGGTGTTTTATGATATAAAACTGGAATTAACTTGGTTAGACTAGATTATAGGTTTTTATTAAGGGTTTTTTAAAAACTCATAATCTAATTTATAGAAATTGACATAAAACTGGTCTGTCAAGGTCTTAGTCTAGACAAATTAGTGTACTAACTAGAAAATCTAGCATGGAGTATATGGAAATTCCATGTAAGCATATTACACTGGTACGGATAGTCAATAATGGTTGGGGGAGTTTGGTAGAGAGGTGTCAAGATATACATTGCAATACATTGGATCATCAACTTTGTGGTTCTTTTTATAAAATTACTAAGACATTGGTAAAGAGGTTTCAACTACCAAATAATTAGCAAAAGGAGGTACTCAAATTTGTTGATCCTTTTATAAAATTGTAAGACATTTGCCATTTGAAAGACCATCTTCCATTGTAACAGGATAGAGGGCACACCAACAAGTAATGGATGGACATTGAATCGGTGAGCAGGCAGTGTCCGAACGTGATGATCAGTAGTTTAGCACTTTACAATCTAGTATCACATGAATGCGAGTTATGAAATAAGGGCCTACTTGATTCATTGTTTTGGTATGAAACTACTTGATTTATTGTTAGACTTTGTCATATGACAGTTTGTAACAGTTATTATTTTCTTTTTTTTTTCGATCCTTCAAATACAATTGTAATAGATTCCTTCTCTACAAAACTATATACTCCTCTGTTTTTCAACAAATTTTGACGTTTCAACAAATTTTGACGCCAACCAGTTCAAAAATGAGCCATCCGACAATAAAATTTCACGAACGGAGGAGTATCAACTTAGACGACGTGCCAAAAATATTAACCCTTACTAGTTCAGATGAAATTGAATGCCATTAGTTTTAGCTCAGAAACAATAACACTGAAGGTGATCAACCTGGCAATGAAAACATATATTTTCTGTCATTGTCGCATATAAAAGTAAATATATTGCATTAAGGGTATAGATGCCAAGTCATTTTCTCGTCTCAACTTTACAACTCTTATGATGAGAAGCACTGGCACCAGAAGACTAAGAACAAGTGTGGAAACGACGACGTGGCCATCTCACCTGACCACGTGGTGCACTAGCTCAAATAAAAGTGTTGAAATTTTTTCCTGCCTTATTCTTCTGTCGCTTATCATGGGTTGTGGTCACCTGCACTTTCACTAGTTCACGTTAACATAGGTAGAGTCTAAAAAACTTCAGGGCATCAAAAGCTATTGCTATATACTTCTACTGGTATGCCTATAAACATTTATTTTCATATTCTTATCTCGTCAGTACTACTCCCTCCGTCCATCTATACAGAGCGCCTTTTCATTTTCGAGTTTTCCATGAAAACAGGGCGTATATTCGTTAAGCCGCTTTGTTTGTTGTGCGCGGGAGTTGAATGACGATGTGGTAATTAATTCGGCATCGCAGGATCCTGGTCAGCCGGGGTAGGAAAATAAAACTCCTGTGTATGACATGCGGGCTCAAGATTTAATCAATCAGTGCATGCCGAGAACTCCGGATAGTAATTACCGTGTCAAATGCAACGATTAAGGGAATTGTCATCGGAAGAAACAGCGATTAAAATACAGCGGTAGCATCCTTGGTCTTTGTACCAATGGGGGATGCGCCCTGTATAGATGGACGGAGGGAGTATCAATTATGGGACCACATTGATGCTTGGATGGAATAACCAGAAATCTGCAAAAATAAAAAAAAAATCTTTTTACCTTCTAAGCGTAAGATTTCAACAAAGAAAGTCATAATGGGCACTGGAGCATTCTTCTAACGCCTTATGTGCTTTGTTTGTCTGAACGTATTGGTACACATGATTTGCAATTCTTGCAACACCGACATAAGTTTTGGATCTTCCGTGGAAGTAGCCACATCATGGAGAAGAAGTTGGTGGCAACTACCTAAACTGGCCTAACAACCACACAATTTCAACACATTGTTAGGTAACTGTATTGCTCCTTGATTGTTGGCACTTGATTTGACTTGAGGTTTGCAGCCTGCACTGCATCACCCGTCCACACATCGAAGTTATGCAGCCAGAAGCCTGAGAAAGCGCTTCTTCTCCCTTCCCCTTTCTTTTCGCAACGGCACTATATTCAAAACATTTGAACCTGCCTTGTATATTCTGGATGTAGATTCGAAAAAGAAAAAGGTTATCCTAGAGTGGAGCGTATTGACGAGGTTTTGCTTCCAAGGTTTTCCTTGTTCTTGCGCCGTGTCGCCTCTGTCACTCAGTCCAAGGCATGACATATTGCTGCGCATGGTCTTCATATGAAGGAAAGAAATAGAGATGTGCATCAGTCAAGAGGATGTCAGTCCAATTGGAAAGTCGATCGTCAAGAGTTTTCGGTTGATGGATATCGACATTTCTAGCCCTGTTGTACACGGTGCAGGTACGTGATGATGCTTGACGCGGCTCATCACTGTCTTCTTAAAAAATTTTGGATAATGGAATAAAATCTAGCCTTTTGCAAAAACTTGCATATGGCCAACATAGTAACCTTATTACAGCATGAGGCACTCAGAAGACGCGAGAATGGAGCAAGAAACTAGAATGAACTAATAGCATAACCTATATCGTAATATTGGTCATCCATGCTTTGAGAAGATACTCATGGCGACCACCTTCATAGCCTGACATGCTTTTATAATGTCATTTTGAAGACCACCTGCATCAATGAGATCATCGATTTTTTTGTCAAAAATAATATCATTCTTGCATAGGCATATTGACCATAACATGGATGCCACTCCAATAATGATCAATCTTTGTTCCTTCATTCCTTTGGAAATTAGTCAATCCCCAGTAATGTGATAAGTATTAAGCGGTATAGGTAAACCAGTAGCAATGGTAAAAATCTGTCACACATTTTGGACGATATGACACTCAAAGAAAGGGTGTTGAATTGTCTCGTTAGTATTACAGAAACAATATTTTTGGGAGCCTTTCCAATTTTTTCTGGCTAAATTATCTTTGGTTAGTGTTATATTCCTCTTGAAAGATTCTACAAGAAAATTTTGATATTTAAAGGGAGTTTAATTTTCCATAGATGTCTCAGCCTGGACTTAGTTTGGAGCAATATAGCATTATACATGAAGTGGACCGAGAATCTGCCATTTTCATATAGGTTCCATTTAAAACTATCTGGTTCATACCTAAGAAGCACAATGCTTAGTTTAGGGATCATGTTGTTCCATTCTACTAACTTTTTATCAGTTATGGATCTCCTAAAAGTAAGGTTAAGGGGACGGATTGAAAGACATGCTAAACAGTAATATTTTTCCATCTAACTACATTATATAATTTTGGAAATTGTCTTCTTGAAATGATGTACTTTTTTTCTAACTACATTATATAATTTTGGAAATTGTCTTCTTAAAATGATGTATTTTTTTAAGTATCTTTCTAAAGGTCTTCATTTTAAATGTCTAGGTCCTTTTTTTTTGTAAAGAGAATGAGATGCGGGTCTTAGGGAAAAAAATGGAGTACATTGGAGGATGTAAGATGAAGGGTTGCACCATGTGCCGGTCCTATGTACACTGGCCAGTGGCTAAATAATAGTAATTATGTGACAGGAAGTATCTACACAATGTCAGAGGTGAAAAAACATTTACGTCAGCCGGTCAAAACTATCAGAGGGGGATACAGAAACTAAGTAAAAAAATATTTGTTAGACTGACAAAATAACATTGTAGATAGGTTCTAAAATACAGGTGAGTTTTTTTAGGGACAATTGTGTGAGTGATCCTAGTTTCAAACCTAATTACACGATTGATCCTGTTTTTTTTTCAGTTTGCATTGTTGATCCTAGTTTTTCAAACAGAATTTTTCGTCTGACCCTGTTTCGTATCTCCGTTACTAGCAGATAATTTTGGACCAAAAATAAATAATAGAAAATGACTAAAATGCCCTTTCCTCCGTGTGCCCAATCTATCAAGTACTATTGATCGAGCCCAATCCTTCCCCGTGACCCCACATGAACCAGGCGGCGCTGGGAGTCTGAGGCCCGGCGGCGGATGCAGCTGGGCGTGGAGCGGAGCTAGGCGAGGCAGCGGCGAAGGGGTGTGCTCGCGGGCTGCCTAGGCTCAGGGAAGCGACGCAGCTCGTGGGCGGGCACGGGCAGGATGCAGGCGCAGCTCGTGCAGGCAGGTGCGAGTGCGGCGACACTTTGGCTCACGTAGGCCGGGGCAGGGCGGATGTGCGGCGAGCTCGGGCAGTCGAGCTGAGGCATGGCTTGCTGGCGAGGAATCTCCGACCGAGCGAGATTGCAGACGAATGAGTCGCAAGGTGAAATTGACAAAATTGGCAACACCACCGGAAATCACGCTGCTGTTGGTCGATCTCACATGAGCGGAGGTCTGCAGTCTATGGAGGAGCAAAACGTAGCTAGAGTGGTCGATCTCACATACACATTCAGAGCTGATTTTTATACAAAGCAAAAGATAATTGTTTGCTAGACACTAGGCTATTTTTATTAAAAAATGCTGCTGAAATTTTGCAAATAGGGTCAACAATACTGAAATTTTGATGTTTAAAATAAAGCTATTCATGCAGCTTGGCTAGAAAATAGGGTCAACGACGCAATATTAAAGCAAGGGTAATAACACAGTTTTTTGACCATGAGTTTAACACCGTTAAATGCTCTAAACAGACTAGGATTATTCAGCTTCTTCAATTTGAAAAAACAGGATCAATCATGCAAACTGAAAAAAACAGGATCGATCGTGTAAGTGAAAACTAAATTAGGGTTAGTTACACAATTGCCCCCTTTTTTTAATATACGCATTATTACCAGTCGAAGTAAGCATGCATACAGGATGAGGCTGCCCTGCAGGACACGAACCTGCAGATCGACCACACCAAACCGCAGATAATCACTGCTATCAGCCATGCCCGTGCCATGAGGGAACATGCCTTCCGAGCTAGAAAACACGTGGATCTGCTCTGCTGCCGCCTCCATAGTCCATACGCTGCTAGCTCTGTTTTTTTTTTTTCTTCCTCTTCCCTCGGGAAGCCTCCATACGTGCTGCTGACACAGAGACGCAAGTATATGCTTGAGCCTCCATACGTACAAAGTATCTTCACAGCACATGGAAGCACATCGGCACATGGCACTTTGCACTTCATGGCCGTTTACTCTTAAGCACGTTGCCTCGCTTCAGTTGATATATATTCACTTGCATGTGACATGACTTTCTGTCTAAAAAAGAAAAGAAAAAGACAAGAGAGAGGTTGCAGAAGTTGGCATTGTTACAAAAGCCCAACTCAAACGGGCCCGACAAGCCAGCCCACAACCATTTCACGGCCTCCTGGGCGAGAGCCCGCGCGGGCGCGGCTGCTTTCGTAGTCATGTGATCATGTCCTCTGCATCCTCCTCGTTCGGGCGAGACGCCAGAGAGAAAGCAAAAGCTCTGCTCTGGAGTGAAGCGGGTCGCCGCGTAGCGTAGGTGAGCCCGTCTGTGGCGTGGCCGCGAGACGGCGGGCTCCTCACACCGAGGCCTAGAAAGTGACCTTCAGATAAGAGTTCATCGAGAGGCAGGAATTCCGTCATCCGGCTGGAACGTGTTGCCTGCCGAACAGCCGTGCCCGGGTACTGCTCGGCGAAATGCCCGGATGGCGTCGATCGTGCCTGCAGACTCTGGACGCCTACTCCCAGTTCCCAGTAAGTTGCTACGGTTAATTTGTAGTTGTAGGGGTGCTCCTCCTTCACCTTATTACTCCGTTTGTGTGCTGTGATGACCATGTTGGGCCGCGTTTCCTGCCACTGCCACCACCTGTTTAAAATGCTTCGAAAATCCTTTTGCCCCCCTGTTCTGTCTGGCTGCGTTAAAATTCCCGTCTTTTCGTAAGCTTGGAGTCAGCGGGATCGATTTGCCATGCAATTTTAAAACAACCGCTTTGGGGGACTCTATACACGGTTGTCTCAAGTAAAATCTGGCACCAGATAAACTCGATACTTTGACTGTAAATTTATTGAAACATTAGGGTAAAACTGCAAGGATCTATATTAACAGGTTTATCTCAAAAAAATGCGTCCAAAATACTCCTATGTTTTGTAAACTTACTAGTACAACAGAAATTAGTGGTCAAAGTCACAGTTTGAACACAATATAAATGTACAGGTCAATGTGTTTGTGTCACGAGGTGCTATACAATGTAAGAAATTTACTGTTTATTAACATATACAATAACCATCCCTTCTAAAATGAAAGAAAATGAAACACACTCACTATTTAATATTTACATTATACCTATTTTCCAAGAACTTCTGTCTCATGGAGTTTTCACATGAATTTAATAGATGTGCTTCTGTGCCTTCCTGAGGGATTGTACAATGGTATATTGTCTCCTTTCCATGTTTCCTGTACACTTTAGTTTTTTTTTTCATTTACAACTAAATTAACCCTTGCTGTGTTTTTTTTTTCTCCGATGATCTTCACAAAGGAATCCATGCCTGTGCAAGAATTTTCTGTATCATACTGCCACCGAGATACATACATTTAACTCATCAAAATTAATTGTGTGCTACTAACCTTGATTAAACCGGTTTCTGTACCACAGAAAATCATGTCGTTTGCGGTGAACATACTCGTTATCTTGCCTCCTGCAGATAACCTTCCTACTTTCTGCTGCTTTTCCCTCAACCATATCTATCAATAAATTCAGAAGCAAAATCAAGATTTCTGAATTTTTGTACTTGTGATCAGATATCACAGCTATAACATATGTACTCTGACCAAATAAAAAAAGTTATAACCAGTTGTATATGGACAGGATTTTTTGTCCTTTCCATTGTTAGTGTGGTTGAAATTTTCTGTTTCTCTTTATAATTATTACATGAAGGATGCAGTAAGAGTTTATTATTTAGCAGTTGTCAGAGGGCACATATCTGAGGTTATAACCATAAGGGATCACCTAATCGATGTTGTCCTAAAGCTTGCCTTTTTTTAATTTATTTACAACAACTAGTATAGCAAGTATAGCAGAAAGAGAGAAATTCATGTCACCTGAATTATACTGGGGTTTTTGCTGCAGTTCAAGTAAATGAAATCTTCCACCACTGCCATTGCTCCTACGTTTGTTCCCTTTGGTATTGGCAGTGTCATAAGAGGTTTGCATCGTTTCTTCCAATCCTGGTTTACAAATATTACAATGTTTCACCTTTTTCTGTTCATCTCTTATTTTTCAGAGTTAACTTTGATTAATACCTTTAAGGTGGATCCTTCGACTTGAGTCCCAGCACAGTACATCCAATCTTTATATATGACAATGGAGCTAATCGATTGTTTCCTGATTCTCCAGCTTCTTCTAGTTGCCCTTATCTCAATCTTGGATTCGAATGACATGTCTAGTTCCTGTTGAAAGCTTTCTCTTTTTACATATAATTCTCTTAGCATTATCTGCATTTAGTAACCACAAAACTGACCTGTATACTCAAGTCTGAGCAACCAAGGTAAGCTTTCCCCTGGCATATAACTAGAGATTTGACATGCTTGCTCCTGTAAAATGTTTCAGTGCTTCTTGATCCATAAGAGAACTGTAGAATTATAAAGTTAACCATTACTGTCTTACGTTCCATTTCTTAAAATAATATCCAAGAGCAGTAAGCCAACAAGTACCTTGAGAACGCCGTTCTGTGTTAGTACAATGATATTATCAGCGCAAACATCAAATTTATGCACAGGCTCTCTTATTTGGATCACCTCAACACACTCAAGCTTGCGTTGTTCCATTTTCCATACCTGCAAATTGTTAGAAATATGCAGCTCAATTTATTATCATACCCCAAAAGGGACCAATGTACACGATGGACTGTACAATATGCAAGATGGTCCCTGCACTAAGGAATATCTAAGCAACATATGTAATACATCTAACACAAATGAGCCTGTTGTTTTAACATTCCGATTGCTTTCAGTTGCAGTTCAACAGATATTGCATTTTTTTTAAGATGATCAGTTGCATTTTTTACCCGAACAGATTTGTCAGCTGATCCACTCAAGAGCTTTTCCCCGTTTTCTGATAGTGCAAAACAAGTCACTGCCTTTTTATGCTCTTTTACCTCCCTGATGATTATTGCCCTTTGACCTTTTATGTCCCATGCCTGTTCAGAACACTTTATCATTAGAATTGCTTAGTTATGAAAATGCTGCAGTGCATGATTGAAGTGACAAACTTTGCTGTATATAATTAGTTACTATCATCTCCATAGAGTCAACCACATAACAAATTGAGAGCTTATTTTGTAGGTTTCCATGTTAAGGAGAAGTTCTGGCTTATGGAATATGTCATTACCCTGATGATGCCATTAGAATAACCAGCAAAAAGCTGCCCTCTGAAGAATGCAATAGCAGTTACTATGCCATTGCCAGGTTGACCTATTTCCAGGATTTGTGTATGAACACATGATACACGCTGCACTGACAACATCAGATAATTAAATCGTATGTTTGAGAAACATATTTAACAATGGGAAAGCTAGAATCATTGTTAGAATTATCTTTATGGTTTTCAAATTTACAATGGCAAGCATAATCTGTTTGTAATGAAAAAATTCGATCATAAAGAACTTCTGATAAGATCATAATAAGGAACATGTAGAATTGATATAATCTTAGCTCCTACTGCAATATCTATTTTAAGGTCTACACTTTCTGTTGCTTGCCACTTAGGACGGCACTTCTTTGTTGGAACAATGATGATAAAAAATCAAGATTCCTCTAATCTGTCCCAATTTAGAGTGAAAGTTAGAAAGAGAGAGAAGGACCTAAATTCCAACAGTACTCACTGGATTGCTGGGAAGAAAATAATCTGTAACTTGAAGTAATTCCTCGGCCATCCATGTGAAGGGTGAAAGCCTCCTAAGAGATTCTCGAGAACCTTCTGTCAAGCTCATCAACTTTTGCTTTCCTGCAGTTTGAATAGATAGCTCCATGTAAATATGATGCACTGATCATTCCTTTAATCTTTAGTGTGGATCATTATATTCCAAAAGTATTTAGGATGTGCGAGATGACACTTGAATTTTAGTACATACAAAAGATCGAACTACTCCTGAGCAATAATGGAATATTACTTACCTTTTCCTGAGGTGTAGTTATAGAGGCACATACATGCTAGAACTCTTTCGTCAAGTTCATATCCAGGATGCAGATGACGTGCTATGTCATGTAACAATATTTCACAAGCGGAGTATCTAATGTCATCTTCACCAAGGGCAGCAAGCTCGCTTCCAAGCCATGAGACACATACAAGGCAA
Source organism: Eleusine indica (assembly GCA_030378355.1). NCBI lineage: Eukaryota > Viridiplantae > Streptophyta > Magnoliopsida > Poales > Poaceae > Eleusine > Eleusine indica. Next base: position 59,570,391 of record CM059494.1, read on the forward strand.
TCATGTGAGGTTCCCTTCACTTTGCTTTGCAATCCTTTGGCTAAAGCGCTGATTACTGGTAATCCTATTTTTATGACTGCTCTTGCAGATTTACTGCTCCATGAACTTATTTCTGTATCCTGCACCATATTTACAGTTATAATTACTTACCAGTTAGTCTATGTTTTGTTTGCCAAATGAAAGAATGTTTTGTAACTAACCTGCAAGCAAGAATCGAGCCAATCAATGTTTCTCATTGTATTTCTATGAGATGTTGATGTAAGACCTGCCTTCTTTGCGAGCCATGCAGCCGTATATGATTCTCCTGACCAAGAATAAGTTCCTCCGAGATTTGAAAGAAATGATGCTGCTAATGCCTGCACTCTACTGTTTTCTTGCGATGATAGAGAATCTAACAGGATTTCCATCGCTTCATCTTTGAACACGCTCCTACCATATGATTTTCCCTGCAAAAATGAACATGCTGTGTCAGATAATGGAGTTTACTTGTAGGTGACAGTGATGGTTTTGTTTTATAGGCTCAGTGTAATACTAATACCAATGAGCAGTATTTGGATGTTATTTGAACTCATTTTTTCCAGGATTGATGAACTAAAACATGCAGAACTGAAAAACAGAAATATTCTGGGATATCGAATTGTGGATTTTCATTGACTCTTCAAGAGTATCAGGGGACAGTATGTACCATCAGGTCCATTTGCAGGAGAAGGTTAGCTGCTAACACCCGGTGTTCAGGTTCAGTTTGATGGAGGGCGGCCATTAATGTGTGCATAATAGAAATGCCTCCTTGCTGTTGTATTTCTTCTAGCAAACAGTTTGCTGAGGACCTGAAAGTTAACACCATCCATTCAATAAAAAAGCTATTCAGGTCAATATTGGATACATTGAAACTTTTCAGGGTGCGTATCATACCGGGGAATCTGAAGAATCTCATGGAAGTATTCAAGTGCGGCACACTTGGCACGGTGCTCTTTTCGTCTGAGAAGGTGAAGGAATGGATCCACTGGAGTAGCCTGTGACAGGAACTTCTTGCAGTTACCATTTAACCGCACGCACCTGACAAGAATAGCTGCCAGGGCCACACCTTCTTCGAAGTTGTTGTTCTTTGCAACATCAACAAGCTTAGACAGAATTGGAGGAGAGCTGAGGGAAGCCAAGTGGACATTGTTTGTTACATAGTCGAATGCCGTCACTAAGATCTCAATGAGAGCTATTGATGCTGATGTCGGTGTAAGTGGAAGCAGTGCCGGCCATTTCTGGGTGTCTGAGTTACAAGCGACATGTAGAAGAGAGGGCAACAAATCCAAGTTTTTTATCTCTAAAGGGGTAGGATCCAACAAATATATCAAAATGGCGGCTTCATGCACATCTCTTTTCAAAGCAGTGGCTAAATTGGATAAGTGAAAGTTCTTCCTTTTGATGCCTCTCATCACATTTCTATCTTCGGATATCATAAGCAGAAGTACATAAACTGATGCCCTGATGGCTTTATCCTTCTTGGATGTGGAAATGCTGTCAAGCAGTTGGTCGAGGATGTCTTGCCTTACTGATGATTTGTGTCTCACCTCAGAAGTGTTGTTCAGTAACTGCCATATAGTTGTGACCTCAGAGCCAGCATCTAGGCAATTTTCTAATCCCTCTGAAACCAATAGTTTCGATACTGCCTTCTCAAACCTTTCAAGAAAATCCACCTGACTGTCCTTCCCCCATCGTGAGCTGACTTCGCTCCAGTCCTCACTGGTGGAGGAAGTCTTGAATTTCCTGCTCATGCTTCCTCTGGAAACTAGGTCGGATAGTGCACCTTTCTTGATGAATTTGGTCGAGAAGTTGCTGAAGCATCTGAGATCATTCCTCGGTGAGAATTGCAGGAACATGTCGTCCTTGGCTGAGTAGTTGGATGTGGAGCATGAGTCTGCAGTCTTCAACTGTAGGACCGAATTTGACAGATTATTCAGTGAGCCATGTAATCTGTTTGACTGCAAGTACTTTGCTTTCATGTCGTTGTCATCCACATGGTACAGTGGAGATCCTGGAGCGTATATCATCGCATTTTCAGGAGATGTGCACCATGTCAGATTCTTGTTGTTTGATCTACACAAAGGTGACATCAAGATAATGAAGGGATCAGGCTACCTAGGAATCAGTATATAACAAAGTATGAAACCAAACACCTACGCTGAAAAAGAAGTACCTTTCATAGAGTTTAGGTGACAAGAATTCTCCATCAATTGGCATAATCTTTGCCAACCTCCCTTTGTCATGTGGAGCTGCCTGCTTCAGATGAGTTAGATGGCATTAAAAGTACTGGCTGCTCCAGGGTTGTAAATATTGCATTTAAGATGCAGCTTTTCCTACATATTAGTTCTGCAACTCTCTATTTACGAGGTTCAGCCAAGGATCCTAGTACATTATGCGAAGAAATGCTAAAATTTCACTCATACTTATAATCTGGTCTCCTTAGATGATGTGTAAGGAATTTCCATTTGGTCAAAACAATTCATGTGGTTGACTGATGTAAAAATAGAGAATTCTGATTATTGTACGACTACAAAATTCCAGAATTATAAGTTCTTGCACTGGAAATGGATGTTTGAATCACAAGTTCTTGCACTGGAAATGGAAGTGTTGTATCCATTGGACAGTTTAATCTGCAGCAAAAGCTTTCTGTGATGGAATTGACCATATTTTTACCTCGTTGTCACTTTCTTCACTAGAGTCAAGATGTGAGTAGAAGGAAACAGGCGAATCCGTCTGGGATTCCTCAAGCATCTCATGGAGGAGGCACCTGTTGTCAGAGCTCCAATGGGTATCTTGTTCCGAGTCTTGATCTGCAATGTTGAGAAAATCCTTCAGCTCAGCAAAACCATTAGGACCCCCGGAGGCTGCGCTCGTTCCTTCGTGATCAACCGATCGGGCTGTTCTATCCTGTACAAATGTGAGACTCAATTCCAGCGCTTAAATGCTTGCCACACATTACATTGTATGAAGACATGTACAAGATATGGTACTTGCCTCTGAAAAATTCAGCCATCTCGGAACGATGGAACTTCCCGATTTTCCGAACTGAAGACACCTGCCCATGGACATATATGTACCTCGAGATAGTGAGACAACTGTGTCTTTGTTTTCGATACCTATGCTGTAACAGTAGGCACTAAGTAGCAACAGTAGGCAGACAGGGGTATGTAGACAATGTAGCAACTACACTGACACTATCATTTCACCTATTGGTTTTTGAACTATATATAGACAATGTAGTAGTACTCAAGAGATCCGCTCTAGAAGACGGTGCTCATCATTTTGCAGGCATGCTGCAGCAGTGGGTCAGGATGGTTTTAGTCTACGTGCTTGTCCCAAGCTGTGGGTGGAGAATCTTCGCCCCGGCTTTTACTTCGAGGATTGGTCAGGAACGAGAAGATGGCATTTCGCAGAAAGGTGTCTTTAAAATCCCTTTTGGAAAAGAAAGGCTGACATTCCCTTTTGTTGTTGCATTTAGTCCATCAGGAAAATGCAGGTTTATGCCCATGACTTGCACGGTGTTAATGAATGTAGTTTTTTCAGGCAAAACTCAGCGAGAAAATTAATTCTTTCAGAAATCACAAGCAGGTGTCCAGCCGTCAGAATTGCTCATAACTGGTAGTAGCACATGATCGCGCAGTCTCGGTGAGGAATTTGTGCAGAATCAAAAGTTTTCGTGTGTGTCTTTTGCCAATGCCGCTAAAAATGCAACCATAATAAATCATCCTTTAGAAATGTCAGCACGGTTTGTTTATGAAAGAAAAGAAAAATAGCATGGGCGAAAAAGAAGAAGAAAAGGGAAGGTGAAAGAGACGCCGGAACAAGAAGAGGCATGCACAGCACAGCCCCACAACACACAAAATCTTTAGCACGAAAAGGAAGAAAAAAACAAGAGCGCCCTACTTCACCACAATCACCAATAATCCTATCTTGGAAAGTTTTCCCGTTCCAGCCTCCTCACCGTCGCGCCATGCAGGAGGATCAGTCAAGTATACCGACTGCATAACGTATACAATTGTACTATCCAGTATACGTATCTTGTACTGTACACCAACCGTATGCGGACACCCCTCGTCAGCGTAAAGTGGAAAAACCAACCGTTATAACTGCCGCGGTAAAGTTGCAACGAACTCACTCACCCGTCGTCACTTCCCGCGTCGGCGACGACCTTGTAATACATGAGCCAGTCCTTGTACCTCCTGGCCGCGCGCCTCGCCGCGTCCTCCTCCTCGCCGGCGACGCCGCCGGCCCTAGCGAGGACGCCCTCGTCGAACAGCCCCTCCCAGAGCTCGCGCGGCGCGAGACCCTCTCCGCCGGCGACGAGGGGGCAGACGGCGACGGCCTGCAGGAAGTGCATGGCGCTCTGCCACGCGTCTCCCTGCGCGCACCGCACCAGCGCCAGGTAGAAGTAGGCGCACGCCGCCACGCGCCGGTTGTCCAGCCCCGGCGCCGCCGCCTCGCCGTGCTCCGGCAGCAGCGCTGGCGCCTGCAGCGCGTCCTCCACGCCGGCGAGGCAGCAGCTGGACGCGTCGAACGCGTCGTCGCCGGAGGGCGGGTGGAACGCGTCGATGGCGCCGTGCAGCGCGGCGAGGACGTCGTCGTCGTCGGAGGTGGAGCGAGCAGGAGGACGGTGATGAGGAGGCTCGAGCAGCGCGGCGCAGCGGTGGCGCGTGGCGAGGAGCGCGGCGGGGTCGGCGAGGAGGGCGCGGAGGTGGTGGTGGAGGAAGGAGATGAGGGAGAGGATGGAGGTGCGCGGCGGCACCGCCATTGGCGCCGTCCGCATTGCGACTACGATACGATGCCGATGATGCTCAGCCGCAGGCTCTGTTTTTTGTTGCCACTATATGTGATGCTGTAATTGGTCCTGTCTCGGGCAATCTTGGGCTGGTGTGGTGTGGGAGCTCAAGTGGTCCTCTCTTGAGTTCATCGAGTCATGACGATAAGTGTAGGAGTGGAGCAGAGAGGGAGGGAGATTAAATCACCCCGTGAGTGTCAGTGTGAACTGAAGTAATGAATTTGAGGAATCGATTGAGTCAGGGGTGTGGGGAATGAGCGCCTTATTATACTTGTTAGAGCTGTTCTTTCACACACATGTGCGTGTCAGCCATCTTATGCCGATTGTCTTCAATTCCAGACCAAGCAGTAGTACTTCGTTCAGAAGATAAACACATAGCAGTATATACAATGTAGGAACTGGAAGCCGTTGTCAAAGTCTATGTGTAGAAATTGGAAGAAAACTCATGTGCTGAAACAGCCTTGAACTGACAATTAGAGTGCACATGAAAAAACATGGTCGAAATCCGGCAATGAATTGTTTGATGTATTTTTTTTTTTGAAGAAAATTGTTTGATGTAATTTATTTCTCAACTTCTCCAAAAAGGAAAAGATAAATGTCTGCATTCTACAATGATATAAATAACAGTAACAAGCAGAGGTTGGTTTTTCTACCAGCTTTTTAAGTAAGAAGTTTCTGCATTAAGCACAAATGTTTGTACTACAGCTTAAACCTGCAGCTTTTTCTTCGAGATTCCTGCTTGCTCAGGGAAACACAACACAGTTTATTTATAATGCATATGCTGGTGGAGTTTCTTCACATAAGGAAGCCCTCTCTCCATATCTACTCAGTTGGAGGGGTTTGTCCCGAAAGCTAAAGGAAGAGTGTAAATCCTAAGTCCCCACAAAAAATCGCTTCGTTTCTAGCTAGAAAGTTTCCAAATAGACTACCAGACATTTTGTTCAGCTATAGTGAAGTAGTATTAAACAGTTAGACTGTGATGACCGTATATGAGTTTGATCTGCTGTCGAGATAAGGTTCTTTAACACTTGCAGCAGGGGCTCGGATCTTGTGCTCTTCTACATTACTAACTGAATCCTTCTGTCCCGATTATAAGGTCCAACCATTAGTCCAAAACTGCATATTGGCATCCAAGTTGCGGTCGATAGACAAGACATATTACTCTACCTGATCCTTTTGCCATGCGAGCAATACTAGTAAACTACAAAAAGAATGGATGCAATTCTGAATAATCTGTGTCGTTGAAGACTATATAATGTACTGGGATCGGTGATGCCAACAGCTCACCAGGAAAGGGACGGCAGAAGGGGACAAGTCCTTTCCGTTAAAATGGCGCTGAAATTAAAATAGGCCCGTGAAAACATATTCTTTTTTACCGGCTGCGGTTCTCCGGATGCTATGACAAATGGCAGTTTTAATAGTTAGCTTCATATTCATAGAACAAAACATGGCAAAAGTAACTTCATATTATGTATTTGTAGTAGCCAAGTGCAATCTATATATACAACTACCGTGAAAATCACATTTTCGAAACACAAGCCAATAGCAGTACCAGTACCTACTTGGACATTTGACTCCTAATATACCTAAGGATCATATGGATTGAACCTAGATAGATGTAGATATCGATTCATTTTCCTCTTGATACTAGTCAACTTAGGAGATACACATCCATCCTTTGTGATAGCTCATCTGTTCACTCGATCTTGTACTCACTATATCATGGTACATTTTTAGTGACCAACATCAGACACGGAGCATTTGGTTGCTAAATCTTAGTGACAAACCATCAGTCGCTAATTCCGTTAGCAGCGATTCACGATCGATCCCCAATTGTCTTGACTGTTTACAATTGTACACTCGATCGCTAAATGTCTTACATGACATCAAACAGTGGGTCGCCAGAAAACTTTACGCGGCGAAATTGGCTAAATGTCTTACATGACATCAAATAGTGGGTCGCCATAAATCTTTACGCGGCGAAATTGGGGATAGATGCCAAACCTAAAATATATTTTTTCCTTCCCTGCTGCTGCAAAATATTTTTCTACCCCTAATTTTGCCTCTTCCCTCTTCACTCGAGCTCATTGTAAGATGCTGATAGCGTGTTGTGATATAGTGACTGGATTACTTCATATATAACTATTTTTTAGTCAGACTGTCCTAGACTCCTGGTCCAACCAGTGCTTTTCAGTTTTCATGTTCCTACGACATTGCTAATATAAATGTTCATACTTTTCCTAATTTCCTAGTTCCCTTTATCCAAATAGGGATATCAGACATTTCGTTCACATGGCACAACATCTTACGGTTGAAGACGAATTATAATGTAATGCGCCATGATGTAATTCTTTACTACTTGCACGGCTTGGATCTTGTGCTGTTATCACGCTAACTGAATCCTGTCTCGATTAAAAGATCCAACGATTAGTCCAAAATTGCACGTTGCTATCCAAGTCGAAATCAACAGATGAGACATTATTGTACCCCTTTGCCATGCAGTTATTGTACAAATTAAACAGTTTATAATTAAATTGTAAACTAAAACAAAATGACCATCACCATTTGTGGCCAGAGTTGTTTCGGGCTGTGATCAGAATATCAATTCAGTTTCTTACAACAATGTTCCTGCATGCATATTGCACATGCATGATCTGTATCATTTCATTGCATTATATGGGAATATGGGATCGGAAATGCCAACAGCTCACCAAGAAAAGGACGGCAGAAGCAGACAATCGCGTCCGTTGACGGCCCTGAAGAGGCCCGTGAAACCCTATTTTTTACCTGTTTGGCATTCCTATAAATCCTGACCATAGGTGTTTAATAAGTAGATTCATGTAGATAGAGAACAAAAACATGGCATGAAGAAACTTCATATTCTTATTGTCCATTCAACTGCGCTGGCAGTCACAAGTAGCATCCAGCAGTTGCATAGGGAGTTTAATTAAGTAGACAAATTCAGGTCCATTTACAAAATTAATCTCTTCTTTGTTGTACCTTGTTTTACGGTTCAAAAAATTCTAGCATTGGGGCGTCTGTCACAGGTTTTGTACACTGCGTTTTCCTCTTAGTCAAAGTTTGACCGTGCATGAACCATAAATGTTCTGATCAAACGAATTCGAATATTGATTGGTTTGAACAAGATTTGAAGGTCACATCACTAAAAGTTTCTATAGTACAATATGACCCCAGGTGCACCAGCGCAAAGTTTTGTTACCAACCAATGGGAATAAACAAGTCGTCAAGGGCCCATGTAGGGAATGGTTTTACACATTCTTGTTGTTGCTTGTCCACAAAGCAGGAATGAAAAAGGTGCCTCACACAACCTGGCAATCCAGGGCCCCAAAGTGTGTGAAGAGTGGCTGTGTGGCTTAACTCCAAAGTATTGTGTCTTAATTTAGCTCTCAGAAGGTTTTGCAAGGACCGAAGCTCCATTGGATTTTGCAAAGGCCAGAGCTCTCAGAAGGTTTCAATGTTAAGCTTTAAATACATAACAACCTGGATGTTAGGTGCTGATGGGGATGCACACCATCTATTTTGTGCCTTAATTGAGAAGATCTTCAAAGGCTATCAATTCTAGGGCATTCTGTATTGTCTTTGTTATGTGTGGGCGCAGGGCTTACAAAACTGGTTACCGGTTCGAACCAAGGAAAAACTAGCGGTTAACCGGTATAATGATAATATACCGGTTTTTTTAGTTAACCAGTCGGTTTCAACTAGTTTTGTAAATCCTGACTGGGGTCAATTGCTCCAATGACTATATTTTCAACTTTTTTTTTTGTTTAAAAATGCAGAGACACTTCTTAGACTAACCTGGGGAGACGTACAATCGACAAACGAAAATTTTAAGAACTAAATCAAAATAGGGGCAGAGCACATATTCACCGGTCCAAAATCTTAGAATGTGATCAAAGCTGATAATCTTCTTCATATAGCTTTTCTGAACGAAATGTGGAAGTGCGGCTGCTTTACTTAATGCCGAGACACAAGAACTGAAACACAAAACAATTTGGTGATAGAAGATCAGGGCCCGCGTGCGCTACCACCTTGGCACTTTTGGCGTTGCCTGCATCACGAGCCTCTCCCCAACAGCAATAAGATCCAAAAGGACTGGATTAGTTTACGCGCCGCAACATTCCAAGGGTCACAAGATTGATTCCCTAGCGCAGAAGCACATCACAGAGAATGTAGAAAAAGAAAGAAAGGAACAAAAATTTCAGTAGTGTATTATAGGATTATAAAACAGTTACAAAGCCCTGTTTCCTTTTTCTTTCTTGGGGCGAAGGAAGAATACTGCTTCCAGTGGCACTGCTAACACATACCCTGCTGCTGCTTCACAACATCTGCATGTATGAATGCAAACTGCAGGCTACAATGAGAGCTCTGGTTAACAGGTGGTGCAGGCTTCCTGCATTGCCACCGCACATTGAGATGGGCTGCTACTTGTAGCTGAACTTCTGTGGCTCTGGTGATATGTTTAGCAGTGTACGGAGTACAACACTGCACAGCTGTACTGCAGTGATCTGGAACTACGCTGCTGTACAATACTGCACAGGAAAGATCTAATCGAACCATGCATGTTACCGGGAGTCACAGGCATGTAGATGCATGCAGTGCAGCAGCAGTACGCGTACTGTGCTGGTGCAATGGAAGGACTGCTACTATACCGGCACAGGTGCTGCTGCCTGACAGTCAAATCGACAAATCCTCATTATTTCAGTCTGGTGAAATACGGCCAAAAAACAAACCGTCCTGGCATTGCTACTTCGAATAGAGGATGATTGATGGTGGTGAACTTTGCTACTGAACTGTGGTGATGTGATAAACTTTGGAGACCTGAGGAAAAGGCCAAGAGTTCTAGCATTCAGGGGCTGTAGATGCGTACTGAAACCATTAAGCCTAGGCAACCCGTGACGCATGGATTTCAGAAAGGGTGTGGGCTGAATAACTGATGCAGTGAAGTAGTATGAAAAAGAGCCAGTTAGGGAGAGGGCTGAAAAAAAACCGGCATCTATTGACACCTGACGAGAAGAACAGGTAATTAGTTATTCACTCTAGATTTTAATTATTGATGCAGTTAATTTTTTAAAGTTATGTTTGATTCTCCATCTTATTTTTAAAAAATTAATGATTTATTTTATCATTAAAAAAGTTAAAACCTATATTATATATATAGATAGATATATAAACTAATATTTTAAATAAGACGAATGATCATACAAACCTAAAAAGTCAACAGCATCAATAATTTAAATCCAAAACGATGTTTAGTAACGTGAAGCTAAACAAAGCTAGGCCACGCTGTTTCATGAAACCTTTTTGTTTTCTGAAGATTCCTAAAAGCACCAAAGAATCGAGTTCCCTGGGCGCAACGGCAGATGGATTGGGGAAAAGAAATAAAAGTTGACTGCAGAAAATTTGGATGGAGATAGATGGTCATGGAGTAACCACTTCAGTCTGGCAGATTTCTGAACTGAAAGTCACGAGAGATGGGAGATTCAAAGTCCAATGTGCAGAGCCCCATCTTGACAACAAGCCAAACCATTCGTGTCAGCAGTTTACCATGGGCTGAGGTTCAAAACCTCTCAAATGCAAAAGGGTTTACTTTCGTTCAAAGCAGGCTTTGGAATAGCGGCCAAATCTATACATCACTAAACAAACATGAACACGGTAGTTCAATTCCGGAGGTTGTGTCACGCTACAGCCCTTGTTAGGTACAACCATGCGCAGCGCGAGGGCTGCGCAGTACAGAAGAACCGTCAGAGATCTACGACGTAGATGACAGATGTAACATCGCTAGGAAGAGACAAATTGCAAATGCATACAAAGTATTGTCCTTCGGAAGGTGACACGTACAATTAGGGATCAAATGCCGCCTTGCGGTACCATAATTTCAAGGTTGAAAAAGCAACAAAACGATAACTTTATCTCCCGTGCCGCCAGTCACCAAGGTTTTGGAACATGTAACAATGATGGAATAATTAAACGAAAGTATTGATCAGTAAAATCTTCAAAACCGCCTATCAATTCTCTCAAGGGTAATTTAGTTTTGTGGTTCAGATGAATGTGTTAATGACGTGTATCATATCTCATTCTCACAAAAATATTCCAAACAAAAAGGAGGGGGAAAGTGTGGAACTACTTAGTTGACCAGTAAACAATACAAGCAGCCAGCCCATGTAAACTGATCTTATTACTAGCCAGAAGGTAGCCAGCCTCTGAGATGCTTATACAGCAAGTGCTTCCCCCTCCCCTATTTCAACTTCGACAAGATCTCCTCGGAAGGAACCTCCAATGTAGCTCCCGCGTGTACGCTCTCAGGCTTCACAACTGCAAACAAAATTATTCGACATGGCTCCTAATGTCAGTAAAACACAAAGTATAAAAACAAGAATACACACACAAAAAAAAACCCAACTATTTTTAAAACATCAAATGTAGAAACTTTTGTACAAATCAAATGCAGAAGTATATAGTAGTCAAGGCTGACACACTATTTAATTAGTTAATTTCACAAACCCACCTATATTTTGACTTAATAGTCACAAAACTACCAAATACAGGACCTATTTCACATACCCACCAATACTTTGAATAAAATCACTATACAGACATCTACTGATCTTGTCAGTGTGAAAGCAAATAGTATCATAATGAACCAATTCAAGACAGCATGAACTGAAATCTATTGGAAGACCGTTCTAGTGGACCATGAAGCAAACCATAGTATAGCTATCCAGACAGGCTAACATTATACTGATACCAATATCAAACAATTTCCATTATTTGTCCCCCTAGAAAGACAATTTGGTGGGCACGAGGTGTAGCCTGGACCACCATTCAGATGAAAACAAGCAGTACTAATGTACAATGGATTGCTAGTTTGCTGCAGCCAAAATAACGTTAAGGAATACGATGAATCTTTCAACCGTTACAATTTAATCATTCATGTTCAATGCTCTTAGGACCTACATTGCACAGAAGTTTCTTGTTTGAAGAATGACACTGGAAACTATCAGCACCACGTTATCACGAGAATACGATATAAAAGAATACACTCCTTAAGAAAGAATTTTCGAATTTGTGTTGAGAGCATAATGTTATTGAAACCTCAATCTGCTTTTAAATAAGACCTCTTTATATTATTTGGGTACAATGATGGTGAAACAAAAATATTCAAGAAAATGAATGTTCCAGATCCATAAAGCATTAAAAAAATATACATAAAAATCTTTCATCAAATATGGTGTATTCCCAGGTTCTCGTTTTTCGAGGATATAGCAAAACAAGCCAGGTCTATGTACAAGCTAGTTCACTCAATTAGGATAAACATTTCAGGAGGAAAACTCACGCATACCAATTCCATCATTCTCAATCACTAGTTCAGGAATATACAAGTAAATGGTCTACTCAAGCACATTTGCACCCACAATCCCACACACAGTTTATGCATCAGTAGAGGGCAATCTGCAAGCATCATTTGTGACTTAGCTCATGCCCTGCAATGTGTATGATAACAACACTTGTTCACACAAAATCAGCTTCTCACACAAAACTATATGTGTTTAAAGAAATTAGCTACTGGTTTCCTGGTTTAATTGCAAGCTTGCCAGCAATGGGTTTTGTTTATGAAGGACCAGAACAATAACTACGGAAATTTAAGATAGTAGTACAAACAAAACAAGGAGCAGCACAAGATGGTCTGGACAACACTGGGTACTAAAGCCAGGTCTGGGATTACACAAGAATTGCTTAATGATGGTTCTTATGACAGTCATGCTTGCCCAATTCTTTTTTTTTTTTTGAGACAATCATGCTTACCCAATTCGTATCACAAGATTAAGCAATAATAAAATCATGTTGAAGAACTTTTTCCCTTGGTTTCTTTTGTTGTAGAGTAACATACATTTTTATTCATGACATTCCATTGTGCCCTCCAAGGCTCCGAGTATCCCAAACTGCACAGTCAGTTACTAGCTTTCCAAGGTTACAATATTTTTGTTTCTTGGGGCTAGTGTTTGCTATTCAGATGACACTAAAAAACTATGTTGAGTGCTTATGTTGTACTCTGATGGCAATGGTTATAAATAAAACATGCAACATTAGTTTGAATTAAACATTATATCTGTCATACAGAAAATTACTGGCCAGAAGTAAAATGATAAATCGAGAACATGACATTGGCTAGTTCAGTCAAGCAAAGTCCCCATATCTCATAAGGAAAAGATACTGTGATAATTTAATAAAAATATGGAATTGCCAGGGTGCTCTATATTTAAGTGAACTTGCAATTCATTTTTGTTGAAGCTTGCACGAGCTGTTGAAGAAAATTCACAAATACATGTGGCTAGACTTCTATTATAGTGAGTCTTAGTTAAATGACACAACACTACAGCTTCTTCAATACATATTATGGTTAAATTGCTGCGCCTTTTTTTTTTATAAAAGAAGCAACTCCATGTTCAATGATTTTAATCAATCGCAACTACTAAAGTTTTAAAGATTTCATTTCAGGAGTGTCACGATCAAAATCTACAGCATCTTGCATCACAGCTATTCATCAATAATCTCAATAACTAGGACTCTGTAGATCCTTAGGAGTTTAGGACGAACTTCTTACTCCTGCATCCCGCTTAAGACCTTAAATCTAACAAAAAAAAAAAAACTACACTAAACACACAATACACGTTCTTAAAATGGGTACACGAGGCCCTAATTCGATAGTAAGCAGGATTTCCTCGAGGTTACCACATAATCTCCCATTAGGCCGCACAACCTGGCCAGTTTGCCCGTCTAGTGCCTAACAGGTGGGCGAGCAGTTGAATAGCAAGCAGCAATTTTTACAGAACCAACTGAAATCCCTAGATCACAACCAAAGCTAGTATTTGGAGCCACGAGATTCGTACCGAAGGATCCGGAGGGCGCGCGCTGGGCCTGGACGATCATGTGGGTGATGAAGTGTGCGGCCTCGCGAGCGTCAGCGAGGGCGCGCCCGGCCTCGTCGGAGCCCGGGACGAGGCCGCGGTTGTCCTCGAAGCGGCGACGGATCTCCACCGCCGACTCGTGCAGCATCAGACGGTCACCCGCGAACGTCCGCCGCGCCGCCCGCAGAACTGCGCGGTAGGCAGCTAGCCCCTCCGCCGCCGCCGTGGCCGCCATTTTGTTGCGAAGAGAGCTTTGGGCAGGGCGTGCGGTCTCGGCGATGGAAAATCTCTCGAATCGTCGTCTCCCGTCGTAATTGTGAATGTAGAGGCGTGCCGCACCTCATCTGCACCGTTGCTTGTAAATTCAACGATGGTTATTTGCCTTCCAGAAACCCCGTACTACCCATGGAGTTCTGTCGATAGCTGCGCATGTCTGATTTCACATTTTCACGATAACAGTGAGTATAGTTGGTCTGCATTATTGTGGGGGATTTGCAACTGTTCAAGAACAGTAGTTCAAATTTTCTTGTGAAATATTGGTTTTGAATGCCACATTTGCCTTGATCTGATTGTTGCCTGCCTGTGGCTGCGACGATGCGGTCCGCGACGCCATTGCTACAAAGGATTTGCGCGTTTTCGAAATCATATTTCCTAGCTTTGCTACTTTATGTTTTAATTTTTTCTTTTATAGTATTATTTATATAATAATTATAAATAATTAAATCTAGATCTAATGTCTCAATGAGGTGACTAAAAGTACAAGTCCCTTTCAAAATTGGAGATGCGTTTTCCTTTTCCGTTATAAAACAATTCAAAATTTTTGAAAGGTTTCCGCACGATCACAGCACCTGGACACGTTAATGCACCGACAAAATTGTCACTAGTAGCAGATGTGGCATACGCCAATATCTCACTTTGGTGTCAAAACAGAAAGAAACTGAAGATTGAAGACCACAGACAATCATCAATTCAGCAGCCAGTGTTAGACTTGTGCACGTACCATCAGACATCCCACGTCTCTCTTTTCCTTTCTTACGCTTTCACAGTTAAGGACATCCACAACTACCTTACAAAATTCAACAAAACATCACAGGAACTGCATTTTGAGTTAATTATCTGTACAAACATCTGTACCCATTAACTGGTTCACCAACTGGTCACAAGAGTTAACTGAAAATTGCTGCAAACAAATAGTATTAGGCTCCATCAACTTGAGCCAAACACCACAGCAGCAGGAATGCCAGTCGGTTCATCACCAGATTAGACTAATTTCCAGGTGTCATCAGGCACTCAGATCCACTGGAAACCATACCCTTCTCTGAAAAATCGCAATATTAAACCTGCATCAGCCAACAAAATTGTAAGAAAACAAGACCTATATTGTTGATGATGACCATATAGATAATATTCTTAACGAAACGATGATATATATACAGGCCCCATAATGAGTTGATTGCACAGATCGTGCATGGCTATAAACAAATTGCTAAACCAAATCACAAATGCTTCAAATTTAACTGTTCCAATGGGTTTTATGCACCAAAATATTTCACCTACAAGCTTTAATAGTGTGACCAAAGGCAGACTGTACACTCATACTTCAACATTAAGTTTCTGGAGCATAGATCCTGACAACAGTGGTGCTTCTTAGGGCCAATGTAGGCCGTGGGGCCTCCTCTTGTCTAGAAAGATTGTTAAAGATGTACTTAGTCTTCGGACCTAAATGCCATGTATATACTAATCTAGCCTTCTCTTACTAAGTTGGTTACGCATGTGTTGTTTAGCCCTATCTCTACTCTCTTCCAGGGCGCACCACGTGACAGTTCTGGAGATCATATAAAATGTTCTTTTTAGGTACCCTTACCCAAAGACCTAGAAACACCGTAAATACTATACGTAGTTCAGCTAACATAAGTCCTGGAAATTCGGAGGCATTAATGGAAAATACCATCGCTTTCGTAGGTAGTATTCATTAAACATGCAGTTAACCTTCGTTTAGCCAATATCCGGGGCAACACGGACAATCAATTGGACCATACAGCCATTTAAGAAAACTGAAAACATGGTTGGCACCATGATTAAGGAAAACAGAGGGAAACACAGAAACACAAACCCAGATTTATGAATAAGATTGCACATATAGGAATACAACCAGCTATTTGAATCGAATGAACATTCAGAAAACAAAATTGGGGAAATACCTGCAACAAAGAGTGATTTTTTTCCCAACTATGAAAAAGAGGGATCATATTAATTACCATGCAGACACTGTTATGCCACAGAAGAAATGCTCCTTAGCTTGTCACAGTTAGGTTTAGGGAAGTCCTTGGCCCATTGACGTCGTTGGAGCTCAACATGACAATACCTTCCAAGCATACTCTTGTAATCTTTGAAAACAGATTGCTCAATATTTTGTCTAGAAGTACTCCCTCGTGGAAACTGTTCCTCAAATTCTTGTTTGCTTACATAGTACTCGACCCCATGCTTTTCAGTGACTTTTGATATGTGGAAGTAGGATGTCTTTTGCAGAGAATACTCAGGCCGCCGTACTGGAACGAATGCAAGCGCGACGATAAACAATACCACTGCAAGATGCAGCAACATTGTTAAATTTATGCTTGAAGCACCCTGAACAGTATGCTCCCGTCTTTGTTGTCGTTGTTGCCTGTCTGCTCCCCTTGTTCTGTAGGAATTCTGAGCACGGAACACATTATCATGGGTGCCATAAAAAAAGGACCTGAATATCTCATCTGGGTCAAAATCTTCCTCGTAGTTATAGAAGCTACTTCTTGCTTGCCTCCTTCGCCTCACAGGTCCCCGCCTCATGCCATTGGAGTACTGCTCATTAAATTCATGATCTTCAATACTGCCTGTCTGATCATAAGTCTTTCGTGACTGATCATTGCTCAGGCAATTGAAAGCCTTGCTTACCAACTTGAAAGCGTCCTCCGCACCAGGAGCTTTGTTCTTGTCAGGATGAACCTTCAATGACAATCGCCTGTAGGCTTTCCTAATTTCCTCAACAGAGCATCTCCTTTCTACTCCAAGAGTTGCATAGTAATCCTTCTTCTTCCTGATATCTCGTACCACTCTAACATTCTCCTCCGTGTAACCATGATCAACATGATTTCCAACATGGTCTTTTGGCACTTTTGGGATTTCAGGAGCTTGGCCTCTTCCAGTCTTATCATGGCATGCGGCACCGTTGAGTATACCAGATCTCTCAGTTGAGCTCAACAAATCATCAAGTGGGATACAAGGGTCCAATCTTTGAGCGATTCTAATGAATTTTTCAGCACGTTGCCTATCTCCAGATGCAAACGCAGATTTTGCAAGATTGACAGACCTCAAAGCCTCATCTTTGTTCCCATCCATGAGTCCAATCAGCCAACTTACACCGGAAAAAATAGCTCTGGAATCCAATCTTAAAACCAATGAAACAAGAATATAATGTTAGTTTCATCGCAAAAAAAGAAGAAGAGAATATAGTGTCAGTTGACACTAAGGGGCATATTAAAATAATTTAAGCATTAAATGACGAAAACAAACCATTAAATAAGGTTGACTACTTTAACATATTGCTAAGCAGTCGATGAATCTATAACTACAGCCTCTGCAGTTGGTAGATGTAAACAAGTGGCCAACTAAAAAAACATAACTATTATAAACTTGGTCTTCTACAGCAGCAGATAATCACAAGAGCACATCAAGCGAAGGAGAAAATTTCTGGCATCAATGGAACATGCGGATCTTTGCATCGTTGAAATCCACAGCTAAGCTTTGCAATTCCATTCTGACTCGCGACACACCGGTCCCCAACCCGCCACAGACAAGACAGTCAGCATCATGTAACCAGGAAACAAAACAAGCAAGCACCAATCCAGCCTTCCAACACCCTCAACTCTAGCAAACCCTAAACGGAACCTCACTCGCGGTCGCGGCCACGACGAGACCTCGATCGAAGCAGCCGAAGAGCAGCCGCGCGCGCGGCGATCAAATCCAAGCGAAGACTACAAAATACAAAGATCTCGCTTACACCTAATCGATCGATCGGGAAGCTCACCAGGGAGAGGAACAGAGGCGCGGAGGGAGACCAGGCCGCTACCAGCCACCACCACCGCCGGAGAAAGAGAGCAAGATGAAGGAGACGGGACACGTAGGCCGGGGTGCATCTTTCGATGGAGCCCCTCGTAATCTGCTTGTTTGACATCTACACCATGGATTACCCGTGGTCTGGGCCCACCTCAAAGCCCAACCCAGCCCAGAACTGAACAGCACAGATAGACGGCACGAATCGTAAAGCGTAAGACCTCCTCGCTTTCATATCCGTGTGCGTGCAAACCCAAACCCTCCTCGCGCCGCCCGCCTTGGAAGCTTCTCGACTCCACGAGCCCTCTCCTCCCCGCCGGCGAGTCGCAGGTGAGGCGAATCCCTCCCGGCCTCCAGTATCCTCGTTTCCCCTTTGAATCCTAGCGTGCTCTCATCTTCATCCCGCAATCGCCACTAATTTTGCGAGTATTTTTTATGGTTTGATTCCTTCCGGCTGTATCCTGTTGAGTAGCCTAGGGTTCTTCACTTCTTCGGATGCTATGTCTGCTTGTTTTTTCTAGTAGGTTTTTTATTTATTGAACTAGGTTCACTGATATAGTGAATTCGTGTTGGGCTGAAATAGTGAGATTGTTCTGCCAGCAACAGATGGCCTGATTTTGCTACTTTTCTGACTAGATACTGTGTCGCAGGAACCATGACCCGACGGAACAACTGCACGATATACGTGGGCAACCTCCCAGGTGACATCCGCGAGAGGGAAGTTGAGGATCTCTTCTACAAGGTCAGCAGTTGATTACATTATTTTGGGTCTTGGTGTCTAGGCTCTAGGCCCATTTCATAATGCTAGATCAGCAAAACTGTTGATTGCAAAGAGATTGTTGACCTCAAAAGAAAAAAAAAAGGCAAAGTGGTTGTAATGTTAGTGCTGTCTGCAATTTGTATAGATTGCGTGTGTTGACTGATAATGTGATAAATATGCCTATGATGCAATGTTTGAGTTATTCACATGCACTTTCCTTATAGTAACAATTATTGAGAGCACTGAAGTTTCTTTGCATTGATTGTTTCACTGCATGGTTATAATATATTCATGATTTGTAACATAAGTACTTCAATACTTAGGAGTATATTAGTTCTGTGTAACTTGACCATCAACAGTTTTGCTTTACCTTTTCATTTTCAAGAGAACTTCTGGGAGGAAAGGCAGATTGGAATCTCATAGTTCGCATCACTGTTTTGCTCACTGTTTCTGGATGGAGATTTATGTTTTCCATTACTTGTACTTCTGCAGTATGGTCGAATTGTGGACATCGACTTGAAAGTTCCTCCAAGGCCTCCTGGTTATGCTTTTGTTGAGGTACAAGGATATTGCCACCTGGCTGTTGTGAGGATTTATTTTTGTTGCTCTCACTAGATTTGTTTACAATCAAATTTGTTTTATATATTTATATCTTCTGCCATAATGAATTCTGGGTTTTCTCACTTGTTAGAACTTTCAGTATAAATTCTTCACAAGTTGTAGCAGCCTGTGTGGTTACATTTTGGGGAATTCCATTTTACTGTATTGGTTTTACATTGAAGCCATGATAAATCAAAGTTGTATACTTGTACCACATATCTTTCAAATCAGGCATCAAATATGACTCATATTGAACCTTCTTAAGGAACTCAATATTTTAAAACTATAAGGGTAATAAGTTCTTCACAAATTGTAGCAGCCTGTGTGGTTAAATTTCGGGGAATTTCATTTTACTGGACTGGTTTTACATTTAAGCCATAATAAAACAAAGTTTTGTACTTGTACCACATATCTTCCAAAGCAGGCATCAAATATGACTCATATTGAACCTTCTTAAGGAACTCAATATTTAAAAACTATAAGGGTTATAAGTTCTTCACAAGTTGTAGCAGCCTGTGTGGTTACGTTTCGGGGAATTTCATTTTACTGTACTGGTTTTACATTTAAGCCATAACAAAATAAAGTTTTGTACTTGTACCACATATCTTCCAAAGCAGGCATCAAATATGACTCATATTGAATTGAACCTTCTTAAGGAACTCAATATTTAAAAGCTATCAAGGGTAATTTGTAGACATGTTAGATCGAAAATCTCGTATTAGGAGTATCAATCCCAAGGCCTTGCTTTGTTATCATTCAAAGTTGTGCACATAAAAAGATGCTGATTATTATTTTTAGAGTGAAATGCGCTGCAGGTCCCTAAACTATTTAGTAACGGTCATATAGGTCCATAAACTCTCAAAGTGACCATCTAGGTCCCTAAACTAATCTCGAATGGTCATCTAGGTCCACAAACTTTTTAGTGACCCTCTAGATCCATGATCTATTTATATTGTATCGATTAGATCCACAATGTCCAGCCGCACTCCACTCGCCATGCCGCCGCACAACCACTCTCCACACGCGCCACCACCACCGCACAACCACTCTCCATGCGGGCACTGTCGAGTCTACACGATGATGCCAGATAGCAGCAGGTGCGCTATGCCCGTCGTGGCCTCGCCTTCACATTCGACCTCGCTCTCCTTGTCACAGTCTCGCCTTTTTGTTCCCCTTTACTCATTACCCACGACAATGACCTGCCCTTTACCCGTGACGACAATCTTTCTACCGTGTGTGATACCCTTCGCATGTGACATGCTGCTGTCGTCACCGCCTGATGGGCAGACAGGCATGCCCGTGATCAAGGGGCACGGGCTACGATACGGAGAGTGAGGCTGCCATGAGTAGAGTGCTCCGGCTGCTAGCTGGCGTTGTCGTGTAGGCTGGGTGGCGCACGAATAGAGTGGCTTTGCAGCAGTTGGGACACACGTGGAGAGCGGCTGGACAGCAGTAGTGTGGACCTGGTTGACACAAAATAAATTGATCATGGACCTATGGGGTCATTATAAAGTTCGTGGACCTGGATGACCATCCAGAAATAGTTTAGGGTCCCAGATAGTCAGTTTGAGAGTTTATGGACCTAGATGAGCATTCCTAAATAGTTTAGGTACCCACAGTGCACTTTACTCTTATTTTTAATCCACAGTAGCTTAGTGCCACTTATGATTTGTCCCTTTACCCAAATGTTAGTGCATTTGGATGCATACTAAGCCTTCCCAATTGGTGGGATGAGGCTCCTCGCTTGCTCTGCATTGTTATGTGCTGATTGGCATGCATAGCTTCGTGTGTAGTTAGTAGTAGTTATCTTCATGGACCGCCCTTTCCATTGCTGATGGCACTTCGTGTTTGCGTTTGCCTGCAAATGATCTTGTCTAATTCCATGCCGAAAATGACCAATAACTATGGGCCTATTTTAAAGTTTGTTCGAGCACCTTTTTAACACCTTGTTAGTTTTGCTTGTTACACGATCTGTTATAGATGCAATTCAAAATTCCCCGCTCAAAAAATCTTTTATGTGAATACCCAATTTAATCTTCAAGAATTTATGTGGCCATGTGGGTCTGAATTATATAAAAAGTTATCTGTATTGATCTCTTTGAAATCACCAACATAAATCAAGATTCATTTTGGCTCAAATCATTGGTCTCCTGCTGATGATTTCTTATAGGATTTACAGTTTTCCCTTTTCAAGCCCTGAAATACCATTTGCTGCATGGGATTCATGGACAGGGGATGGGATATGAACATTTACTTATGTGCTTATACCTTCTCTTTAGGCAACTCAGAAAAGATTGCCCTAAATCCTAATATAGCACTAGCAACAGATAGAACCAGCCAGATTTGGCGAGCACCCTACTAAATGCTTACAAACAAGGATTGTCTTTTTCATGCTCTGGGATAATTAGGCAGCACCTAAAAATATGGCGTACTGAAGACCAAAGTCCCTTTTTGCAGTTTGAAGACCCACGTGATGCAGAAGATGCAATTTATGGTCGTGATGGATATAACTTTGATGGCCACAAATTGCGGGTGGGTTGATCTTGTACAATTGCTCCTCCCTCGATTACCAGGTCACAGAGATGATACATATCTCTTTCTTTTCCTATTGGAATGTCTGCGCAGGTGGAAATAGCTCATGGTGGAAGAGGCCCTTCTTCATTTGACCGGCCAAGCAGTTATAGCAGTGCTGCACGCCGTGGTACATCTAAACGCACTGATTACCGCGGTTTGTACTTCTCACTGGCTAGTTTTAAAGCTTTGATTGGGAGATGTCCCTGTTCTTATTAAGTCAATTCATTTATTATGCAGTTATGGTTACTGGATTACCTTCTTCGGCATCATGGCAAGATCTCAAGGTTGTATGAAGATGTAAGCTCATAAAATACTGTTTATACTTCATGATTGTTAATTTTATGTCATGTTCAGGATCATATGCGTCGAGGTGGGGATGTCTGTTATGCTGATGTTTATCGTGAGGCTGGAGGTTAGTCATAGATACTTTTTGTTTTGTTATATGGTCAATGCGCTGACGCTTTTTGCGTAATCATCATTCAAGCTGTAGTATTGTTTGTTATGTTTCACTTTCCTTAAATGCTCAAATACTGATGTTATCTTACATATTGCAGCAACTGTTGGAGTAGTAGATTACACCAATTATGATGATATGAAATACGCGGTAAGTTCTAATTATATTTCTGCATCTTGCTTAATAGAGATTATTATGCAATGTATCATACAGGAATACATTTTATGTGTTCAGTTATAATTGATGAAAGTGAGAAACTTTGCGATATTTCTACTCATACATGTGAACACATTTCCATTAAGAGAGATACTGACAACTAGTCTCCTAACCTTGTAGATAAGGAAGCTTGATGATTCAGAGTTTCGTAACGCATTTTCAAAGGCTTATGTTAGGGTACGGTCATCTTATGCCCTCCCTGTCCTTTGGATTGACATTACTGAGATAAACACATGTATTTCTCTTCCTCAATTCAAAAGTTTTTCCTCTACTCAACTTGTACAAGGTAAGGGAGTACGATGCTAGGCGCAGCCGCTCTGTCTCCAGTGAAAAAGACCGGAGAAGCCATAGCCGCTCTTACTCAAGAAGCCGAAGCCGCAGTTATAGCAGGAGCAGGAGCAGGAGCAAGAGCAAGAGTAGGAGTCCAAGGTATATTTCAGTTTCATCATGCTTTAAATTTCACTTAGTGCTCATCTTAGATCTTTAACTTACTATATCCCTTGTTGATTCAGATCCAAGTCTGCTTCTCGGTCACCATCACCTGTTAAAGCGAGGTATGCACACTTTCATCTTGGTAGGCAAGGATTTGAAGTTGAAGAACATTTCGCAATGCAGAAGCAGTGTGGAGTCCAAAATATTGATATATTCCTATTACTTGAAAAAATTGACCTAGTTCCTCTCTTTTTTTTATCTTTCTTTTTAGAAAGAACTTCCTTCTAGTTTGTACTTTATGCCCCTTACTGTTTGATATGCTATACATTTTCCTTTTGTGAAATTTTAAGTTTGCACTGATCTGAGTATAAGCATGCGTGTGACTCGATAGCTGTGCTTCGTGTTGAAGATTTGCTCTTGTCTTTACTAGATGGGGGCCCCTGCGAAGATCTGGGATTGCGTTGGTAGGATATTGGAATGTTAAGGACCTGAGGATGGTTTGGAATGTTGGATAGTTCAGCTGGATTGTGTTGACAAAGTGGACTACAACCAGCGATAGGAGCAAGATAGGGCTGGCACTAAACAAATATGGAGTGGATTTTTGTGGTATAATTGAATACTATTGATTTTAATAATTCTGTTCTGAAGTATAAAAACTCTGCCTTAAAGTTGAGGTTGCACCTCATCCTGCGTCAGTCAGTTATTAGTCTAAGTCTAAAACGTTAATGAAGTTCCAAAAAGAAGGGAAAAAGATAAACTTATATATTGGCAAAATAAACAAAGGTTTGTCCCTGTTGGATCAATTTAATCTATGATTGCTGCATCTTCATTTGACCACATGTTGTTTCCCTTTTTTAAGAAAAGTTAAGGCATATAATCTTCTATTTGAGTTAGAGTTTGTCATGTAAATAAAAAGAACAATGTTGGTGATATAGGTGGTCACCTGATGTGCTTACCAAATATTTCTAGATATATCACTTTTTAATTTGTGTGGGTGCTACTGTATTTTGGTTATACATTTTCCTGCAGTGTTGCAGACTAACAATTATTCTTTTATTTTCACAGATCACCATCCAGGTCACAGTCGCCTGCTGCTTCTGTAAGTCTTAAAAACCGGATAATGCTTTTGTATTAAATATTTTTCCTGTGTGTTAATTAAAGCTTTGTACAGCCACCTCGTGACAAGTCTGCAAGTAGAAGCCCTGCCAGGAGCAGAAGTTTGCCCCGATCTGTGTCTCCTGTATTTACTTGATCCATAATTTCATATCTTTGGTCTCTCATTGGTGGCCTAAAAATATTTTGTATATTAATTTGGTATCGCTTGGTTGCAGGCTAAATCCGAGTGAAATCAGATGGATGCAGAACCTTCTGAAACAGTGTCGTACTCATACCTCGGGCAAGAAGGCTAATCTGGATCATGATCATTCTAAATTAGCATTTCTGTTCCTTCACAAAAAATCATTACTGTTTGGTCATGCTGTAAGAATAATATTTTAGGTGATTATACTTTTATCAGTTGCCAGGATGTAAAACCTTGTCATGCAGTTTTTAACTTTGTGCTATGGTGGCGCTGATCCAGAGTTATGTTACCTAGTGCACCTTAATCAGCAGTAACTCAAGGAACCAACAGCATCCTCATATTTGCGCTTATGTGTTCTGCGTATTCTGATTTTCTGGCGTTACTCCTTTCATATTTGTCACGATTTGTCATTTGTATTCTGCATCGTATGCTTGTGCAATCATTCATGTCGCATAGTTGCATTTGTACTTCTTCCTCCAGTATTTGTCACGATTTTCCTGATTGATGGCTAGACATCTGGCTGCAGTTGTCTCTGGCGTGTTCTGCTCCAACAATGGTGGATACAACAAAAAGGAGAGTAAAACCAAGTGAACTGAACTGGAATTTTTAACAATAGTGGATACTTCTTCCACCTGTGAATTGTGATGGCCTTTTCTCCAATATTCTTATCCGCAACCTCTGGCTTTCTTAAGTGCACTTGGATCGAATTTAGGGTGTCCGGTGACTAAACTTCCAAACGAACGCTTTAATAATTCGGATGGACTTAGGATTTGGGCCTGATAGCGTTCGGCTTCGGCCGTATCTTTCATCCTCGCTTGAATGTGGGGCGTCTCTTTTCATCAGGAATAAAACATAGGTTTCAGATAGTGCCTTTTTATACTATTCAGTTCTAAAATAATTGATATTTTAGCTTTAAGATTAAGGAGAAGTAAAAAAAAAAGGTGTTTAATAAACAAGATGGAGAGAGAGAGATTGAGATAGAGATATATAAAAAAGAAATAAATGTATATCGGAAAGTAAGAATGCTAATTATTTTAAAAAAATAAGTTTTTTTAGACAGAGTGAGTAGCTCGGTTACAGAAGAACTCATGTTCATATAAAAGGGCACAAATCAAATGGATGCAAATTTTTTTGGGAAAGTGAAAATTGAGTATATAGTTGTGTTGATTTTGCAACTTTTAGCTTTAGAATGTATAGTTTAGCCATATGCTGCTAAAATCATGATACTCAAAGCTACGGTGCAACTTGTTCAAAGCTCTCTCCAAATTTGGTTTATCGCACTTATTTGCCTTTTACTAAGGTTGTCAAATTAAGCTTTTATATGAAAAGGATAATATATTTATTACCATGTATCAAAGAAACTCTCAAAACTCAGGCTAAGTTTGTAAGGATACTTATTACAGAAGTTTGTCAAATTTTAGGGTTAATTTGTTTCAAATTACATTGCCCACTCATACAACATATTTAGAGAATGTTACCTAGCAATCTAGCTGTCATTAACCAACTAACTCTCAAAAGAATATTCAAGATTGTTTCGTTTTGAACGATCCCTGTCTTCATATCTAATGGAGGCTCATAGAATGGACTGGTACAATGTTCACAGCCACATCGAGTTATATATCTCATATACCTCGTTGATTTTTATAAGGGATATAAACGTATTAATAAACTTTTAAATAGTAAACAAGGTTGTTCTTGTTTAAAAAAGAACTAGAGACCAGAAACAAGATTAATTTTGTGATTTAAAACTTCTACTTCTCCGATAAATTAGAAATTGGAACTAGCCCCTTATGTAAAAAACAAAGAGATAAGATAACTATTCTGGTTGCTTGTTGAAGAAAAAACTTAAACGAAGTCTAAAAGTGCTGCCATGATTTTTTTTTTAGAAAAAAGAAATCACATTGTCTGATTATCAACTGGTCACGGGATAACAATGTCGTGAACATTAACCGGATAAAACCTCTAAAACAAGGTACACTTCCCTTTGATATTGAACTTTTCAAATTTTCTAATAAACAAATCCGCACATAAGAATGAACGGTTGAAACAGTTACCACCAATACTATTTGGATTTGGCCTCCAAATATGAAAATCGTTTGCATAGCAACAGTAGGAACATCACGTGCTCAAACGCCATCCACACGACCGCACGTTGCAAACACACGAGAAAGTAATTAACTAAAAACAGGACTTCAACGCCCACTAAGCTTACAATCACCACCACATATAATCCAGTCTCCACCAAGCTGACTGGTTTTTCAAATTATATTGTTATTATTTTCAAAAAGTGATCGGAAATAATTTCGAAATTGCATCCACAATGATTGGAAGATAACAACATTTATAAGGAATATTAACTGGATATAAGAGCATCTCTAAGAACTTTTCAAAACGTTGTCTAAATTAAAATTAATGAAGTTTCCTCTAAACTTTTTCTAATTTTGATTTCCTCATAAACTCACACCATCAGTGGCTAGAAATGGGAAACAATTGCCCTCCCAATTCCTTTTGTCTCATCTCACGGCAAATTTTGGCGCCCTTCCCCTTCCGTTTCTCGCCGTGCGCACCCGACATTGTGCTGCCTAGTGACACCCCTGCACTCTTCACGGATCTGCAGCGCCGAGGTGAACTGATATTGGCAGCGGTCCGTCCCTGGTCCTCGCCGTCGCTGCCGTGCTTGAATTCTTGACGAACGGCTGCACCACCAACAATTACATTCCCCTGAAGCACAGATCTCATGGATGTTTCTCCCTTTAAAGGTAACAACGTAATTGCAATAGAGATCCCTTCAAAACAAACGCCCAACCTGCCGATTTTCTTTTCCAATAAAATCCACGTGATATGAACGAACAGTTGAAACAGTAGCCGTCGACATCTCATTTGCACTGCAACAGTTGCCAACAGCGCGCGCTGAAACGTCATCCACCAGAAAAGGCAGAAAATAATTAAGAAACTGGACTTCACGTCATCGATCCCGCTAATCTTACATCAGCACCACATAAAATCCGCACTCCCCAAGAGAAAAAAAGAAATGGAAAAGCGCCATTATTAAGCCAATTCCTCCTCCTCCTACCTCCGCGGAAGTACCGACGAGGAGGAAGGGAGCGCGAGCCGCCGCCATGGCCGAGGAGGAGGTAGGGAGCGCTCGCCGCGGCAAGAGGGCGTTGGTCTCCGCGGAGGCGGTGTCGCCCCTGTCGGCGCTGGCGGACGACGTGCTGCTCCAGATCCTGGGCCGGCTGGAGGCGGACCCGCGCGACTGGGCGCGGGCCTCGTGCGTGTCCCCGCGCCTGGCCACGCTGCTCGGCGCCGTCTGCCTCCCGCCGCGCCTGACCCGGGCGCTCCCCGCCGAGCTCCTCCCCGCGCCTCCGCCCGAGGGCGCGCCCGCCGCTTGGGCCGCGCTCCAGAAGCTCTCCGTCTGCTGTCCGGGCCTCCGCCGCGCCGGCGTCCTCCTCGAGCCCTCCGACGATTTCGGCCTCGAGCTCGACATCGGGCCCGACGTCCCCTTATCCGGCCTCCTCCCCGACGCGGAGGCGCTCGATTCCACGGCCACATCGCGCGACCCCAAATCGACCGAGGCCAGGAGCGGCTCGATCGACGCCGCGGGGCCCGCGTGGTCGCTCTACGACGACCTGTACCTGGACGCGGCCTACGACTGCTCGTCCGACCCGCACCAGATCCCGGCTGATAATCCGGCCCCGGAGCCCTCCTCAGCGGCGTCGGCGATCCGGGAGGAAGAGGAGGAGGTGGTGCGGCGCGGCGTGGTGGCCGGGACCCGCCGCCGCGCGCGGCGATGGGTGGGCCCGGTGCGCGCGCACCTGGCGTCGGGGTCCTGGACGCTGAGCCGGGAGCAGGGGACGAAGCTCCTGGCGAGCCGATTCCGCGGGGACCGCCTCTACCTCTGCGACTGGCCGGGGTGCGTGCACGCCGAGGAGCGCCGCAAGTACATGCTCTTCCGCGGCGTGTTCGCCGACTTCGCGCGGTCCCGCGTGCGCGCCGCGCTGCGGGACACGCGCCGCCCCACCGTCGCCGTCGAGTGCGCCTACTGCGGCTGCGCGGAGGCGTGGGACCTCTACGCCGCCTTCTGCCTCCGCAGCTTCTACGGATACCACGACGACGGCGAGCCCGTCGTGCGCGCCTACGTCTGCGAGAACGGACACGTCGCCGGCGCCTGGACCGAGCGCCCGCTCTACTCCTAGTCCTAGGTGATTTGATTCATCGATTGCCTTCTGGTGGTTCATTCGCTGCCATTGCCAAGATGGATGGTGCTATAGCACCGGAAAGGATTGTAGTAAGTTATTGTTTAGTTTAGTGATAATAATTGTGTGTGTCTGTATGCATATCAGAGGAAGATGCGGATTTCATCCAGCTCTAAATCTTTCTTTCTTAGTAATGTGATTATTGACAAGGAGGATATTTGATGATAACAACACCAATTCCATGCTGTGTAGCGTGCGTTAGGAACATGAATGGTATGCAATCCTTCTGCCATTGCCATGTGCTGGATGCAAAGCATTACGAAATTGCTGTACCTTATGTTATTCATAATTATGTTTGAGCGTGATCACATAAGCATCAGTTCATTTGTATCCTTTCTTCTTCCTATATTGTTACAGATGATGGATTGATGGTTAAGCATGTTTTTTTCTTTTTTTGTCAAATTTGTATCTCGTGATCGTGTAATAACCGTGTACTAATTGACTCGCCGCATACTAGCCATGAATGCCTGAGAAGTGGAAGAGAAATTTCAACTGCTGTTTATCTTGGTATTTGTACTATAATATGTGGTACTAGTATTAGTTTTGGTTCCACTGAACCGAAATTAGTCTACGGATCTTAAATTACAGAATTTGTATCAGGTGCATTGCGTGCGGTTGTGTTCTTACTACTCCTTCCGTTTCAAAATAATTGGCATTCTAGCCCTTTTCAGTTTTTCTAAAATAATTAATATTTTTATTTTCTGATGTATCTTTTTTCTTTTTAATATACCTCCATCTCTATATCTTTTCTCCTCGCTTTCTGTGTAACTACCTTTTACACTTCAACTTAATTCCCGTGCCGGGTTTCAATGTGCCACTTAAATTGGAACGGAACCAAGGATGTCATTTATCCCTAGAATGGATTTGCTGCATGGGTCACTGTTGGTACTTAATTTACTCGGGCCAACTAAAAGTCTGAGTATGGTTCCTAATTTCAAAGTGAGCTGAGTAACTCACTCTTAATAACACACTAATGCATTTGCTTCCTGATCAAGCCATTACATTTTCATGTTGCAGCATGCAAGTAGGAAATATTTATGTCATCGACCACCGTACAACTTGCAGCAACGCCATCGAGTCCAAAAAAGATATAGTGCTCTTATTATACGGAGTACTATACAGTTCCGCACCGCATTCGTCACTGATTCTCTTATTCTTACTAGAAGCAAAGTATAATAAGCTTTGCCCTTTGTCCTCGCCATGCAAGCTCCTCTAAGCCCTGGACCTTAATCCTGCCTCTTCCACCACACGAATGCGGCGACAATTATTGTTTGCTTATCCACGGTGGAGGCGTGGTGGGAGCTCGGTCACCTAACTGACAGCCCTGCTGGTCATGTTAAATAGTAATGGAATAGAAAAACGATGGAGAGGTATTAGCATTTTCTGTTCTATTCCATTTGCTAAGCGTCAGGAAGCTGCTCCTTATGTTGTTCTAGAGCTCCCAGGTCATGTTTTTTTTTTTCTTATGATGGTTAAGCATGTCTTGTCGAGTTTGTAGTATCTCAGCAAGCGATTACTCGCTCGCATAACCTTGTCATTCTGACTCGTGGCTTAGCCTTGGATGCCTGGGAATTGTGAGAGGAATTTCAAATGTTGTTTGTCTTGCCTATGTGGTACTAGTTCTGGTTCCACTGAACGGAATGAGCCTATGGATCTTGAATGTAGGATTTGCATCTGGTGTAGATCCATGCAGTTGTTCTTACTACCAACGATATCACCTTTTTTTTTTCCTCGGGTGGAATTCATAAGCTTCCGTCCATGTTCGCGCCCCTTTGATGTTCGTTCTGAATTGATCAACCTTTTCCGTGGTCATGGTTCCTGCACCCACTCGATTGAGTAACGCAACACACAAATGCATTTTGCCTTCTCATATGACTAAACACATCTCCTTGCTGCAACATGCAAGTTGGGCTATATTTATACATGTTTTCTACTTTTCAATCAATTGAGATCTTTCAGTCAATGATTTGCTATTTTATGTTTTAATTTTTTTTAAATTATCTATATAATAATTATAAATTATTGGATCTGGATTTAATATCTCAAAAAGATAACTAAAAATTAATTAAACTTTCAGTTAGCTGAAAATTAAAAATTCCCTCATACTTATATCAACGAGTACCATCCCAGTAGCACTTGGCATCGGGATCAAAGAAAAGATACCGTTGTATTTCTATATACAGTATCTGCATCGCTTTCACCACTGATTCTCTGGTTCTGCATGAGCCCTGCTACTAGAAGCAGAGTATAATAAGCTTTACCCTTGTCTTCGCAGCGCAAAGATCTTTCTTAGCCCTTGATTAGGTTAATCTGTATGCGGTGACAATTGCATTGTTTATCCACGGCGCAATCGTAGCCAGCGCTCGGCCACCCACCGTCTCATCGACAGGGCTGCTGGTCATGTTGAATAATAATGGGGAATAGAAAAACAATAGATAGACAGTAGTACTTTGGCGAAGTGTCTTTTTTTTTCTTGACACGACGAAGTGTCTTTCCCTATCCTTTAATGTGTACTAGTTTTTTACACGTGCGACACGCACGTGCTATTATTCATCTGAATAATATATACTAATAATATTTTATTAAAAATATATTTCTAACCATAAAAAACTATCTTGCATATAGTTGCTTCGTTCATAATATGATTCCCACATGCAAAGATCTATGCATATAACATATACTAAATGATTTTATAACATCAAGAATTACAAAACAATCAAAGATAATAGAAGTATTATATATAATCAAATACTATTTAGACTATAAAACTCAGCTATGATATCATTCTCTCATCAAATGTTGTGGAGTTACATAATGACTTTAAAATAAGAAAGAAGTTAGAATGTGACAATAGTACGGGAACGGTTAACCATGTGACCGTGATGCAGATGACCATATTACACAATATATAATTAACAAAAAATACAATATACAGGTAAAATAAAACCATTTTGGTCTAATTTCTCGCTCATTCAAGCAAACACAAAACATATAAAAATAATTAAAATCTATCAAACAGCAAATAATTATTGACCATGCATGTAAAAAAATTCGAGAGCACACACGCAACACGTGCAAAGTTGCATGACATGGGCTGAAGAGATCCAATGAGTTATATTCTTACATTCATTTTTATTATTTTAATAAAATAGTTGATACGTGTTTTTTTTTTTTATTTTGCTTCCTTCTTAGAGGACCAACGGACAAGCAGCACACTCTCAATTGTCGAATGAGGAGCAGTGTCTGTGCAACACATATATGGATGCTTTCATAGAGTAGGCTAAATGGAGTAAATCTAAACCGTGTTACGATATTATTGGAACGAAACACATCGAAACACTTTATGCATTGCTGAAGCCAAGGATCAAATAAACCAGCTGTAGCCGAATATTGCCATAGTATACCCCTCTGCCCTCTTCCAAGTAGACATTCTACTAACAATTTTGTTTCCTTTTACAACTCGTGAGTAGGACTGAGATTGTTTTTTCCTCTCCCTAACTTTATGAACGTGATTTGGATGGACAATGTGCAAAGAGTTCCCTGCGAGTCTGCATGATTTGTAGGGAGTATAGAGTACAGGTATAATAGGACGATTTGTCCACGCAAACTATTCTTGTTGCAAGCGTCAGTACACATCTGCAACTGAATTTGGAGCATGTGCACTGGAATATTTGAGTTGCTAATAATGAGAAAAAAAAAGAACTATGCACATTTGCTGGTTCTGCTATGGGACGTCATTACAAATAAATTATCATTTGTAACAGCGGCCCATTTAATAGACCGCCGCAATCAATATAGTTCCAGCCCAACTAATCTAACTTCACTATATATACAAGCTAACCCTAAAAATTCTTAGACACTTCCTCGCCCTCCCCTCTCTCTCATCACCCCGCCGCCACCCCTCCTCCCCTCTCTGTCATCACCCCGCCGCGCGCCCCTCCTCCCTCTCTCTCATCACCCCGCCGTCGTCCTCTGGCCACGGTGGCGCCTCCCCTTCCCCCTTCCCCGCGAGGCCGTGAAGAGCGTGACAAGGAGCGCAAAGAAGAGGTGGTTGGTCCTAGCGAGGAGAAGGCGAGCGCGGCCCGGCGGCGGCGTGACCTCGACGACTGCGGTGCCCTCGGCGGAGGTGGACAGGGACTATGCCACGGAGTTGTTCTACTACTTCATTGAGTTAGAGGCCAGTAGCGGCAGCGCCGACGAGGTCCTGTTCCTCCTCCGGCGGATCTGCGCGGGCCCCTCCTCCGACGGCGCCCCCTATGACGCCGCCCCATCCTTGTCGGATCTACGTGTGACGGATTTGGACGGCTCCCTCCGCTTCCTCCGACGGATCTGAACGACTCCCTCTCCCAGCGGTCGTGCGCGGCGCTCCTCCTCTTCCGGTGACCTCTCTCCTCCGACGACCACGCGCGGGGCAGATCTAGAGGCGGCCCTCCTCCGGCGGCCTCTCACCTCCGACAGCCACGCGCGGGGTCCCTCTTCCGACGGACGCATGTGGGATCTAGAGGCGGCTCGGGAGGCGGGGCACCTTTTTATTTTTTATTTTTTTTAGGGTTTAGGGTAGCTAATGATTTTTTAGCTGCAGTTGGTTTGAATCTTAGATTATCCGCCGTTATTATACATGATTTTTAGCTGTAATTCTTGAGCGATGGAACCACCGATCCGCCACTACAGTAGTGTTCGACCCACCGCTAAAGGATGATTTTGTTGTAGTGAGATCAGCCGCAGTTGTGCAGCTTACCGGCTTTTCAATGGAAGGGGACAATAGTAGCTCGCTTGTTGGCCTTGGCCATGGCGCGCGCCTCAGGATCGCCGCGCCGATGTCTGTTGAATGCGATGGATGATGGGTTAATGGTTGGAATGGCGTTATATATATATAGAAAAGGTGACAGATGAAAAACATTTAATTTGGTATTATCACGTCTACACATTCCATGTCTGCGCAGATAGTAATCAGGGACAACTAAAAAAAAAGATAGTAATCAAGGGAAAAATATATCATGTATCAATTAATAAATAGGAAGTGAAAGGGGCAGGATTACACACCCTATCGTTTATTATGATTGCATTAAAGTGGAGTCCGATTTTCTTGGTAATAATGGTCGACAAGTCAATCAAGAATGTCCAAAAAATAATTTACTTCAAAGGAAACTAAGGTGCAAATTGAGGGCGGGATTGGATGACGAGTAAGCAAAGGTGGGTGAAAAAAGTTGCCAATTTCCGGCCAGATTATGTGTATTTTCGTGTAAACATTTTATTAGTGGGTCCAAAGTTAATTTAATGGTTACATTTGAATTAAAGGATGGATCTAAGAGAAGAAAAAGGGGTGGATAGACTATCTCAGAGTAACACATATAAAAAGGGATATTTATTTTTTATAGTATAGATTGAAATGAAAATGTCTAATGAATGATTGGTGCTCAGATGTGTCCACGACTCCACGTGCACATATCTTGCTTGTTTGTTTGCAAAACGGGGCTATTGTGCACATATATTGACATTTTTAATTTTGTAAGTAAATTTAAAAAAAATCAATTATTAGCACGGGAATAACACAAAACTATGATTTTTTGATTTGATTTCAGAGAACTACCAATATTTACATCCTTTATTTATGACACAAAACTACGAGTTCGAGATACTGAACATATATGTCAGTCATACGTTCTTCATCAAAAGTAACGTGGAGGGGACACGTTCAATGACCTTTTTTTCTTTTTTTTCGAATAACCGTTCAATGAGCTTGATCAGGCCGCCGTAGAGGGAAAGCATCAATCTACAGTGCTGATGATTTGGAAAAACAGCATCGGTATTCGGTACTATAGCATTCGATATGAATCGTCGACGCCAGATCTGACGGCGGATGGAATCTGAGTGTTGAGGGTCCATATCCCGTTGGTTCGGGGGGCCGGCCAAGCCGAAAAAACGGCAACAAATCGTTTTGACTCGGGTGCGTTCACCTATCTTGTTTTTTTCTCTCTTCCGTTCATTCAGTCCACCCCTCTCCATCTTCCCCTCTCCTAGTCGCCTTCCGGCGACGGATCGGCGAGCAGCCGCGCCTTCTCCGGGCGCTTCGCCAGCGACGAGCATCCACCAGGTATTGCCGCCTCTTTACTTCCCTTCTGCTGTGCAAAACGGTGCTTTAGCCCCAGATCATGTAAGACATTCTTATTTGGATCTGACCCAATCACAACTCGTTTTTTCTGCAAAAATTTCTGGGTGTACATGACTCTATCGCCATATACAATTCTGAGTTCATGCCTATTTTCTGTTATATCTGGGGTGTTTTTTTTTTTCTCCGATTCGCCAAATCTGCTGCCCAATCTTTTCGTTTCCCATAAACCTTGCTTAAACCCCATTATGCCATGCCAGGGGATTTGGTGGTGGGTTCCTTAAATTGGGAAATTGGCACTTTCTTTCCCAGATGCTGTGGTGCTTCGATCCTCCCATTTTGTTATCTCATCGTTGTTTTAAGTACTTTCTCTGAATTATTTTCGCGGATGCCTTTTTTCATAGTGGAAATTGGCAGGGCCTTGTTTACTGCCATGGCGGCTGCCCCGGTGGCAGATGGCAAGGATAATGACGCGGGCAGGAAGGCTCGCAATGTAGTTGTTAAATCAGAGATCGTGGATGTCGCAAATGACGATTATAGTGTTCCACAGGATGCAATTCCTGCCGGTGCTAATCCAGCGGTGACGATTCAGTTCCCTAGGGGTGGGGATAGCACCGAGTGCTCAAGCTCGTTTGATGCTTCTTACTCTGTATCTGATGATGACGTGGAGTCGGACACAGGAACCATGGAAGTGAATTCAATGCTTCAATCTGATATCAATATTGACGATTCCACTGCCGTGCCACATCTGGTCAGGTAGCCATCAGTTTTCAGGGTCCTTGTGTGCTTCCAGTTCTATTCATTTTCTTTATGCAGTTAGCACTGTTTTGTACTCCTCTGTTTTTAATTATTGACGTTCCAACAAGAAATAGTAGTTCATTTTAGTTCATAATCCTTGTCTGAAACGTCAATATTTGTACACCGGAGGGAGTAACTGTTAGAATATATATTTTTTTATGAACTATGATAGAAAACTAGATACTCTCTGGATTTAAATTATTGACGCCATTGACTTTTTTAGACTATTCGTCTTATTCAAAATATTAGTTCAAATATACAAAATTATAAGCTAGGTTTCAAATTTCTTTAATGATAAAACAAGTCATAAAAAAATATCTAATAATTTTTCAAATTTTTTAAATAAGATGAATGGTCAAAAGTAACTAAAAAAGTCAATTATATCAACAATTTAAATCAGAAGGGAGTACTTTCTTAATAATTGGATGTTCACAATAATTGTTATCTACTACTTTCTGCACTTCAATGCAGAAAACAGGGTGTTCCTGCAGCATGTGAACATGTAACCTTCTGAGTGTGTTTTACACCTTTTTTTTGTTAAAATAGATAGTATATCTGAGCATCTTTCGCAATATTTCCATTGTGTCGTATTTTGTTCATGACAATAGATACTGTTTGTATCATTTCCTTGCATTAATCATATAATCAAGCTTACTTATGTTTTCAGAAAAAGAAAAGTGACAGCTGAGTGGAGAAAGTATATTGGGCCAGTAATGTGGCGATGCCAATGGTTAGAGTTGCGTATGAAGGATCTTTTGTCTCAAGTGGAGAAGTATGACAAGGAACTTGCTATAATTAATCATGAAAAAGATTTGCAGCTGGAGATGATGAAAGCAGATTATCCTAACTCAGGATTGCTGCAACTTGATGTACAAAGTCATGAGCGAAATACCATGAAGAGAAGGAAGCGGAAAAGGGATGAAGATATTATGGACTCCTCATTGTCAACGGAAAAGCACCCAATACTATCTTATTACAATGGTCTATCATCCTATAATTTTTTTCACATTCTTATGCTGCCTAAGTATTATATTTTGACCTGAATTCATGTTGCTACCTGATATTGAAAGTACTGAAGTGTTTTGATTATCCAAACCTTTTTCAGAAAAACAAAAGAAAAAGACTGAAACAGATGAGCTCTTGAATGATGATGATGTTAACAGCTTAGGTATGTTGGATGGCTTTGTCTGTGTACTCTTGAGTCTTTGTTACATTGAAGTAGAAAGAGCACTCGACGTTAAATCTGAAATACACATACTATTAACTTCGTTGTTTGATGTATGATACTTCTGTACATGATTTTAACTTTTAAGTATAGGTAGTCAGATTATTGAACTTTCAGGTGTCTAGTTCAGTTTAATATGTTCATGTCTTTAACGGCAATGTATCAAGAGAAACCCATCCTAGGTTGTAAATGTATTGATCGGCTCTGTTTGTGGACCTATATGGGCACAATTCCAAAACATTAAAATTTGTACTTTATGGCTATTATAGCAACCTTTATAATTTGAGACCAGACTTCAATGAGGATAAAATACAATAATTTGGTATCACTCAACACCTTTGTGGACCAACCAGCGGATCACATAATCCCTTTTGCCCTGGTTGCCTTGATTTCATGTTTTGGTAAAATACAATTATTCAAAAAATGGAGGGATTAGAGCCTCAGTATGCCCAGTGACCCAGTGTGCATATTCTTTCTAGGGTGGGGTTCTTGTTTGAGCCAGTTACTTGCTTTACAAATGGCAAAATGCTTATGATACTTGCCAAACATGAATTATTAGCAATGATAATTAACACTGGTACCTTGTAACATATTTGTGAAACTTGATTTACTTGAATATGTACTGGCTGCATTTATATTTCGTAAAGGTGTATTAGTTGCTTTTGCAAGTAATTATTTTGTTTCCTAGTTTATATTTTTTTGGGCTTTTGTCTTTCCGGTAACTTCTGCATGCTAAAGTATATGTCTTATAGTTATTTGGATAGATTTATCTGTTATTGGAGTAGCTTTATCTTATCAATAGCTACCCACATCAATCCTTGATTCATAATGCAGCTACTGAGAACATGAAAAGTAGTATTAGTTTGGATGATACATTGGCATGGCTGGAATTCAAGGAAAATGATACTGTCTTAGAACAATACTCTTTAAGAGAGATTCTCTTTTCAATTAACGGAGTGCAGTCCCGAATCATTAGTCTCCAAAATCATCTCCTCAAGGCTCTGAATACTACAGACCATAGTCAAAAGACTAAAAAGGTTCAGAAAAAGAAGAAATTGCATAATTTGCTTCGGAAGGATACAGGTAGGCCACTGATTTTATCAGATACATCCATTGAACGTATAATTTAATGAGTGGAATGAAAATATTGTGGTAACAGGTTCTGTAGATATAACACAACCAGATGAACATGAAGTCACAGTTGAAATGCTCTTTGGTACTGATAATCCTTTAATTGATGCTGGTATAAGAGGATTATATGAAGAAGTAAGTTTACTTTACATGGTCTGTCTTGATCATTTGAGCATTTTTAAATTGTAAACCTATATGTTTCATCACTGAATTTTGATTTTTGGTTGTACCAATATATGTATTTATATAAAACCTTTGTTAGTAAATTGTAACAGTATAAACATGTTTTGAGGACAATTTTAATATTTTTAATATCCATATAGGATGATGTCCTTATAGACAATCAAGCAGCCAGGGACGAAGAATATTGGCAATTTGAAAGAGTCAACCAGAAAGCAGAGAAATATCAAGAGCTGGTTAAGAGTGTTGATGAAATCCCTTCTTTGGCAGAAGAAAAAGATTATGCGCTGATGGAGCATAAATCTGTTTCTGTACCAGTCCCAACAACCCCAACTGTTATGCTTGTAAATAAACGAGGGCCACCAAAGAATAAACATAATACAAAGAAGAGAAGGACAGAGGAAGACTTTGATGATTCAAATGTTGAGAGGATTATGTTGGTAGCTGTAGACACGCGTAGGAGCCAACGTGTACAAAAACCAAAAGTTTTCTAAGCAAATTGATTCCAAGAAATTTTGATTTAGCTGAACTTGCAGCAATTCAGTTGCTTTGTATTGGGTTTGTAATAAGATAAGTTGAAATTTTTTTTTAAAGACTCATTATTTTTGAGTGAGCTTAGAATTGTATGTACCAATAATCTCGGTAAGTTCCTTGCTACTTTGTAAACATATAACAGTTTTTTTGGTATCATAGATGTCACCTTCTTGATCTTGCTACTTTGTGATATGGTGTCTCCATTTTTATAGTTCAGAATTCCGACGTTAGTTTTGCTAAGTTTTTTTTTTTTTTATTGTTTTGCTAAGCTAACAACTCAACTAACAAACTGAACTTTTGAGTTGCTTCTGTAGCATTTGTTTTACATTCTATCTAGAGGTCAGAGGTAGTATCAAATGGAGAGGTATAGTACATGTTCATTACTATATACGACTCCAACCACATGACAAATTGTAATTGTACGTACCAGTTTTTTATTCTCTTGCCAGTCAAAAGGAAACCCAAACTATCTATGTTCTGATTATCATATTCTGTTATGTGATTTTTATAGCCTAAGTCATCCCCTGCCAACAATTATGAGCAGCTGAGCGTGTGCGAGGTCACCATGGTCTAGTTTTACCGAACATAGGGCGTGTCATGTTCGCGGCTTGGGATCATTAGAAAAACGGAATGAGGATATCGAGAGGATTCAAATGATGGTGGTTTATCACTTTATGGTAGAAAATCTGGATAAGGTCGGCGATGGGCACGGCCTCTTTGCTTGTCACCTGCTCGACGCAATTGTCACCTGCTCGACGCAATGCCCACACGCGGGAGGAGCTGTTTTTGTTGTGCTGTCTTAGCTTGCCCCTAATTGGACTAATTACTTTTTTTACCACCCTACTGGAGTGGTCATGCCTAAAAGGCATCTAACTAAATTTTCACTTTGAAATACCACTTTTAGTTGTAAAAAGGACGCCACTCGGTGGCAAGGCGCCGGAAACCAGGCCCGCGCGAAGCTGGAGGAAGATGACACTGACAAGCGGGTCCCATATGATCTTTTCTTTTTGGTTAGTTTTCGAAACAACACTAACTTATTAATTTCATATCTTAAAAATATAGGCACCATGGAAAATTTAAAACTATTTGTGTGTTCATCATGATGTGCTCTATTTTATAAAAATGATGATATTCAAAAGTTGCCATTTGAATTTGAATATAAATTTTTCAAAGAGAGGTAGTTGTTAATCCTTTGGGCATTTATTTGGGGCAACTAAACTTGGAATAAAAATCTGATATATTGCTCAAAATTCTATTTCATCGTTATATAAAACATATATTTTTGATGGGTATGAGTTATGTTGAAAAATTTGGATTTGTAGTTGAAGTGACATTCAAATTTGATTAATTTTCATTTGAATTGAATTCAAAGTGGACTCAAATTTTTAGTGTGGGTTCCTAATCATGTCAAAGTTGTGCCTAGGGTGCTACACTAGCAAGTTAGACACCAGGGGTGTCACAGTCTCTATGGGTCTTTGCGTCAATAGATTCTTCGCAACAACTTTTCTCTGAACTGAACTTCTCGCACATGACCAGACCGTCTGGTCTCCACGATCCCTATGTCCGGTCTCCATCTCTAGAAGCTGAAACTCTTTGTTTTTGCTTTACTTTGTTTTCTGGCTTTATCCAACGTCTTCTTGGTCTCTCCACTGTCATCTAGTGCGTTGAGATTTCACTGAGCATCCATGCACATCACTGACTAGCGTGACCTAAGAGATATGATATATGCCCCTTGATAGTATGGTTTTTCTTGTGTACACAAGCCCTAATAATTAGATAGGTGTTCTAAATATTTACTCCTAGCTTGTACTTAGCCTTGATCCATCTCCATCAACCCTTGTACTTCTTTAAGCTCATCAAGACTCCTTTATTATGGTCATTGTCATCAACCGTCAAGGCAACTGTCAACAATCATCAAGAAGTAGATAAGACTTTCTACATGCACAACACTCGTGTAGACATTAGTCATATTTCATGCTTGTCATTCATCACCAAAACATTCATACCGTCTAGCCCCCATGATCTGACTGAGCTGCCTAGGCTGTCTGACCGTACTCGACCAGAAACTTCTGATCTCCTGGTGCTTGTGTTGAAGCGGTAAATGGTAACTATAGTGAAATCGAGGTTTGGAGAGGTTCAAGGGATTGATTTGGCTTAAGATCAAGTTGCTCTTGTGTG
This sequence comes from Eleusine indica, assembly GCA_030378355.1. NCBI lineage: Eukaryota > Viridiplantae > Streptophyta > Magnoliopsida > Poales > Poaceae > Eleusine > Eleusine indica. The sequence continues at coordinate 59,610,967 of CM059494.1, forward strand.
AACCATTCTTGTTGGAGAAGTGTGCACTTGATAGAGAAGCAAGTCAATTGCTTGAATTCACCTCAAGGTGGATTAGGGGTGATCAGCAAGTCACTGAGACCGTGAAATAAAATTATGTCTCCCTCTCTTGTTTATTTACTTGTCCCTTACTTTATTAGAGATTACAATGATGCATGTCACCTTGAATTGTAAACTTTTAGCTCTTAACCTAGGTGTTGTTCTTAATTCCTACCTTTGTTATCTCATATTATTTCCGTAATTTTTGTACAGGTTATTAAGTGCCAAAAACCGCCTATTCACCCCCTTTTCCTCTAGTCGGTATCCTAGATGCTACAATAATGACTAATTTTATATAGATATGTGAATGAAATCATGATAACCAATCGAGTGAACACTTCGATAAAACTAAATCAATCAGATCCTAACAACGTATGTTCTTATATCATCAACTCATTAAGAGGTTGAAACTAGTCGATGCAGCCCCAAAGATCCCAACAAATCGAATTTAATCGAGACATTATTTGAGATAAATAATCGTTTAATGTAAGAACTAACCTAATTAGAAATTGAGTTAATAAAGTAATTTGAAGAGTATATCTAATCAAGATTTGTTAACACCTAATATCGACTACGATAGATTGGTATCGACCGAGACAATATGACAGTCGATATAACAAACTTAAACTAGATTTAATTACAGGATACTAGCAACCAAATATACTATGATTAGAATATCAAATCAATGAGAATATATTAATCAAGATCAATGAGATTATTGAAAGTGACAAAATCTAAGTCTCTTGTCGAGAACGGAGCCGATGCAATCTACGCGAGACAGGAACTCGTCAAAAAGAGGAAAAAGGGTGATGCACCCAATTATATTGATTGTGTATACTTCGTACAAGACTTTAGTTACATATTTTTAACCTCGTGCAAGGGGTTCGATCTGACTCGACTGGGATTTGTTTCCTTCCTAAAATCGGTCATTGTACCTTATTGTATTGCTAAACAAAACTCGTATCTACTAGGCAACATATCACCCTATCTGATAATATCTCTAGATTGCCTCTTCGTCTTCTTCTTACTCTGGCCGATGCTACTCCATTTGACTTACAATTGGGCCCTGTCAAGCCTCGGTGTGAATAGATTAAAACAGAGGACCCACCTAAACAATCAATGTGTGTCTAATCTCATAACTTTACTTCTGTTATTATACTTTTGGGCCAAAACTATTATTATAGAGGCTGCAAGCACGTTGTTCACTACGGAAAACTAGAGGTTTGCCGTGTGCTCAATGCACACGGCAAAATTCAAAAATCCCATGACAAAGTCTTTATCGTGGGTTATCCACGACAAAGCGCACATGACAAAAATTCCGTCGGCAAAGCCGTTTGCCGTGTGTCAAAAATACACATGGCAAAGTCGGTAAAATCTAAATCATATAAAATCTTAAAAAAAGCAAAAAATTTTTTTTTTGGGCTCCCAGCAACCCCGCCCGCCCGTCCCTGTCAAGTCGCAAGTCACGGCATTTTTTCGCGTGCTACATGGTAAAGTGCACCTGCCAAGATTCGAACCCGGAAGCTCACGATCACATGTGGAACCCTCTACCACTGCACCACACATTGATTTGTGACTACACCTCGTGTTCGCTCCTTTGATATTTGACCTCTTTGCCGTGTGCTTTATATCGTGCACACGGCAAACATGGTCTTTGCCGTGTGCTTTATATTGGGCACATGACAAAGGCCATGTTTGCTGTATGGCAAGAAAAAAACACTCGACAAAGACCTATTTATATATTTTTCAATGAGTTTTTTGTTGGCTAAATTATTTCAAATAAAAAATGTTGAACTACAAAGTTGTATAACTTATTAAGATCTACAACTTTTATTTTGGTCATTTGTTCATTTAACAAAGTGATAGTAACATTGTTCACGAATCTCATCGAAGGTTTCATGAAACTATACGAGACTATTAGATTTTATGAACAATATTTTTGATTAAATTGAGTAATGAACAAATGATCAAAATAAAAGTTATAAGTCTTCAAAAGTTATACAACTTTGTAGTTTAAATTTTTTTAATTTGAATTAATTTATAGTTTTAAATATAATTTAAATTTATATTTTGTCGAGTGTTAGAAAAAAAACACTTGGCAAAGAGTGTGTTTGTCATGTGTAAAAAAAAAACAAACGGCAAACATGCTCTTTGTCGTGTGTCAATCTTTTTTTTACACATGGCAAAGATTTTACCGTGTGTTTTAATTTAGCACACGATAAACACCATCTTTACCGTGTGTCCGAAACAAAACACACGGCAAAGTTTCAGCCACACGACAAAGATTGATTTTTCCGTAGTGGTTGTTTTACATACTAGAATGTCACTGTTTAAATATATTTTATGTTATTACTTTACTTCTTTATAATTGTGCAATATGATGTTTCAAGCTTTGAGGTGTGTTTATCCGCTTACATGTTTGAACCTCCGAAGTTTAGAAGTCATAATGTATACATGCCATGATTGATGGAGAGGTTCATGTAAATTAAAACATAATTTTCAAGAATTCGATCTGCATATTACTTTAATGTTTTTCAAATATTGTTTTTCTTTTTTTAAAAAAAAATGGTAACTCAAGTTTTGAAAATTTAAATGAATCTTGATTAAAGTGTAATATATTTGAAACTGGATGGAGTAATATAAGTATTTAATCAAGAAACATTGTATATTACACATAAAGAGGGACCTGAGTGCGAAATATCCTGGCCACATATATAAATATAATTGTATCAGGTTTGTTGTCATCCAGGCAAGTTGCAAGCAGCACTTACACCACATATAAGCATTCTTTATGCGTGGTTGGGGAGGAAAGGCCATGGAGAAACAGTTGCTGCTTCTTCTGTTACCATGGCTTCTTCTAACTGCATCACGTGGTGTGAAGGCACTGCGGTTTACAATCGATGACTTTCCAGATGGATTCGCCTTCGGAGCTGGGACTGCAGCATTTCAGGTGCACTGCAGGCTAAATATGACTTTTTTTTTTCCCTGTTACTTTCTATCAATTTGGGTCATACAACTTTCCCATATGTTTGCGGCAGTATGAAGGTGTATTTGCTGACGACGGGAAGAGTCAAAGCATTTGGGACACCTTTGCTCACTCAGGTAACCAAATGTTCCGCTAGACCTTATCACAGTATTAAGACTTTTCAGCTCTAGTAGTGCAATTCTGTTTTGCACGGACCATAGATTGGTGCCTTTTTTTTTGTGGAATATATCTCTACTCCTTAATAAGAGAGGTGCGATCGTCTACACCGAATTTTCGTGTCCGTTCTATCAATTTGGCGGTCGTACGTGTTGTTTGAGCAGTTTGAGTCGTCTTCCGATTCCATCATCTGTATTTTAAAAAAATTAGAGTCCGATTCTATTGCTTATTGTTTAAAGAGAAGAAAGAGACCATATGTTCTTGAAACGTCCCCGCTCTCCTCCGAATTTCATCGTCTCGCCTCAGCATCAAGCACCATTATTGCCATTAGAGGCAATCTTGTTCACCTCAGCATCGCCATTGGAGGCGGTCTTGTTTGACCTCAAAAACACCCTAGATCCGTTATCTGTACTCGTGAAGTTCCGTTTTGATAATAATCTCTACTCCTTAACCCATCTATGGCCGTCAATTGGAGCTCCAAATTTCAGCAATGGCGGATGTCGGTGGGGACGCGAGGAAGAACGGTACCTGTTCGTGTTTCTTAGTGGGCTGCCAGTTAATTTGTGGGCCTTATATCTTTTTTCTTCCTGAGCCTCCAACCAATCTTATGTCACGTGAACTAGAGCCAATCTTGTGGGCTTTGAAATTCTGCTGGACCCAGAGCCAATCTCATGGGCTTTGAAATTTTGTTTTTCAGATTTTTTTAGTCTGCCTTACATAATACTCCCCTCATTCCGTTTTCTTCTACGTATTTGCTCAGGCATGTAGACCAAGGAAAATCCTCAAAGCCTTACAAGTCCAATTAATTAGCACAGAAATGTCTGCTGTAAGTTTTGTTCGTCACTGCCGCACACTTCTTAAGCCGCATGCGAACAGGCTTGTCAATAGCCGCTAATTGTCGTATTAACTAGCTAGGCGAACAAATGACCCAGCGCACAAGCGACGAGAACAACAAAATCCATGTACTGCAGTCAAGTGTAGGATAGAGTTGACAGAACAACAAAAGAAAGCCAAGCGTTTGAGGGAAAACACTCGTTATGCTGCATTAACAGTAGATCAGAGGACAAAACAGCAAAAGCTTCAAAGAGCAGCAGTTATGCTTCATTGATATCAGATTAGAGAAAGCAAAGAAAACAAAAATATCCTGTTACGCAGAATAGTCAGGAGAGATTATGCTCAGAGTCTATTTGACATTTTTAATTAAAAGTTCTACGTAGAATCATAGCTATACATCAAGAATGTCAAACAACTTGCTGGTGGTGCTGCTTGCCTGCTTACTACCTGCTCTTATTTTCAACAACCTTTGTTTTGAAGAACTTACATATTCTTTTTTGACCAATTTAGAGGAAGGTTCTGATTAGTGGTTCATATGTGATTGAGAAGAACATCAACATGTTAAGTGATCATCAACAAGTTTTTATGTTTTGATTTTCCTTTTACAAACAAGGTGCATTGCCTGGTAGGTATGTTATTGGACTTGTTAATTCATGGAGGGAGAGGGAGTATATATAGATAACTAAGCACTTAGATGAAGCAGTGTGTGTTGTTACAAGAATTACAGTTCGGATAACTAATATTTTTTATCTCTATTTGCTAACACGCAACAGAATGATTATTTAAGTAGCAAAACATGAATGTTATACAATTGCTCTATTTTTATTATTATAATAATCTACGTGGTAGTTTCTTTGCTAAAATATCACCCTAGCGCTAGCACATGTATTACACTATGGTTGTAACAAATCAGAAAGTTGACTGTTTAACCCGTAGCAACGCACGGATAATTTGCTAGTAATATAAGTAACTGTTAACGAGCTGGACTCACACACTCAAATTTCACAAGCCCTGAGTCTGTTACCGATCGTGGTTAATTTCTGACATGTGCAACTACAAATGTCTACTTTGTATTCCATTCACCCCCGATTGAAATGTCTACTAATGCAACAGCAAGGAATCCAAATGAGCGCAGCGGTGATTTGGCTTCTGATGGTTATCACAAGTACAAGGTGGGTTCACTCTTAAATAATTTTCCTCATACTTGTTTACAAATTTGGGCATTTGCGAGTTTTCTTACGTCTTTATTTGATTGTCCATTCAGGAAGATGTAAGATTAATAAAAGAAATAGGCCTAAAGGCCTACAGGTTCAGCATATCGTGGACAAGACTTATTCCAAGTATGAAAATGAGGCTCATGCTTTCAGTTTCTTTTACATTTGGCGATAGTCCGATACCATACATTTATTTAGAGATTGGACCTGACTTTTTATAATTTTTGAACCATGTAGACGGGAGAGGAGCACTTAATCCGAAAGGGCTGCAATTCTACAACAATATGATAAATGAACTAGTGAAAGAGGGTGAGTAACACTGCATTTGTTTGGAGCTTATTTCGTCATTTAACCATTGTCCCAATGCCTGCATAGGAATTCAGATTCAGGCTGTGATTTACCATCTAGACCTCCCCCAAATCCTTGAAGATGAGTACGGTGGATGGCTTAGCCCCAGAATTGTGTAAGTTGCTGTTTAGCTTAGGTTGTCCAGAATTGAATTAATTTGAATTGTAAAAATTAATAACTGTATTTCAAATTTGTTGTATGGTATAACCTGACAACGCCCCTTCATGCACCTCTGAACTCTGATACAGAGATGACTTCACAGCATATGCAAACGTGTGTTTTCGCGAGTTTGGTGATAGGGTTGCTCAGTGGACAACGATCCTGGAACCAAACATCCTCGCTCAAGGTTCCTATGACAATGGAATTGTGCCACCCGGCCATTGTTCATCTCCATTTGGGCGTAACTGTACAATTGGCAACTCCTCAGTCGAGCCATATTTGTTTCTGCACCACACCTTGCTAGCTCACTCGTCGACCGTCAGGCTTTACAGAGACAAGTATCAGGCAAATCATTGCTGTCCTTTCTGAGTTTTATGTTTCTTTGAATTTTCTTGATGTCAAGCATGAACAAACCTATTTCATCGCTGCATTTTCGATTTTAGGCGGCTCAGAAGGGTGTCGTAGGCCTAAACCTGTACTCCTTAGGCATCTACCCTCTGACAGATTCACATGAGGATATCAAGGCAACTGAAAGAGCCAACGACTTCTTGTTTGGTTGGTATGTTAGGTTTCTCAATCCAATATGTCTTGTACTCCCTTCCGTTTTAAATTGTTGATGCTGTTGACCTTTTTAGTGATATTTGATCATTCATCTTATTTAAGAATATTAGACCAAATATACAAAATTATAAGGTAGTTTTCATGTGTCTTTAATGATGAAACAAATTGCAACAAAATATGATAATTTTTTAAATTTTTTGAATAAGACGAATAGTCAAACATAACTAAAAAGTCAATGGTGTCAATAATGTAAAACAAAGGGAGTAGGATATAGCCCAAGAGCTATAGTTTGCCTTTTCTTTTTCAGGGACATGATAAGCATCTGCTAATATGTGTTTGAATTGCAGCATCTTGCACCCTTTCCTGTTTGGGGACTACCCTGAAAGTATGAGGAAGGCTGCTGGTTCCCGCCTTCCATCATTCTCCAATTATGAGTCCAAGCTTGTTACTGATGCATTTGACTTCATTGGATTGAATCACTACAGCTCCGTATATGCTAGCAACAATCCTGATATGTCAAAGATGCCCGTGCGAGACCAAGCTGCTGACATGGGGGCACTATTCAGAGGTTCAAATTCTTCCAAGTTGTGTATAACAGTATAAGCATGCGTTCCAGTATCTCAGAAAATTGCTCATTTGCGTGAATACGCTTGTGAATCTTTTGCAGAAACCAGGAATGGACCAACTTCAATGCAGGTGCATTCATATGATCAATATAGTTGACCTAAACAGTTGTAGAATGGTTGGACTAGATGCTGACGTAAATGTTTAAGAGCAGTATCTACCAGGAAGAATGATTGATCCTCAAGGTCTCGAGTATGTACTCAAATATCTCCAGAGAAAGTACGGCAATATTTCAATTTACATCCAGGAGAACGGTAATCCCAGTAGTCTACAGCAACATTTTACAAATACAGGACTTATACACACATTTGGGCCCTATTGACAAATTAACTTGCGTTGCATCGCTCAGGCCGTGCACAAACTGACGACAACTTGATGGATCTAGAGAGGATTGACTTTCTGAAAATGCACATGGCAAGCACACTTAAATCCATTAGGTAATAGTACAATTTTCTCTTTTTGTTTGTTATTTGATAGGATATCCAACTTCCAGAATTGTCGAGGGTTTGTCTTTCATCAGGTAAAATGCATTATTAATTTTTCATATGCATGGTTTTGGGATATTTTGGCACATGAACTTGGGCAACGTACTGATGATTCCAGGAACGGAGCCAATGTCAAAGGATACTCTGTTTGGTCTTTCATTGATCTCTATGAGATGTTTGGAGGTTACAAGGCGCATTTCGGTCTTGTCCAAGTGGATTTTAGGGACAAGAGACGTCAGCGGCAGCCGAGGTTGTCTGCATACTGGTTCTCAGACTTCTTGAAGAATGGTGCTGTGATCGAGGTTGACGATTATGCGGCCGCTGCAAGCCTGCAAGTTCCCGTCCGCAACTTTGAACGCCAATCCAATTCCCTTTACTCAAAAGCGTCGCTGAAAAGATTATAAATTGGTCGGTATGAAAGTATATACTATGCAAGCTGTCATGTATAGTTTCTGTGTATCTACTGGAGGCATATTTATTAAAATAAAGATTAATATCTGGAACAGTTTAATGTACATACGCAATAGATATACCGGTATTATCTTTTTGATGACATTTCACTAGAAGAAACTACATATTTTAAGTCCTATTTGGATGAATTTGGGTTTCTTAAAAGCTGGATTTTGTTTGTATAGTTTCTAAAAAACTAGGTGGGGTTGTTTGAATCCTGATTTCTAAAATCTAGAAACCAGTTTTTTAGATAGTTGATGGCCAAAAATCGGTATTAGGTGGGTTGAGGCGTAGTCTTTGTTTATTTGAAACTGAGAAACTAGTTTGCAGAAATCAGAGAATAAGCTGACCTGTTAGGAGACCTTTTAATTTTTTAAAAGCTGCAGGAATCTAAACAAAGCCTTTTATGTATATATACCTGTCGAGACTTGATCTCGGTAATATATTTATAGGGCTACGTCGGAATTAAGAACTTGATGGTTAAGACATAAGACGTCAAGTTATACAGGTTCGAGTACTCTCGATGAGAGTAAAAACCCTACGTCCTGTATTCTGTGGTTTGTATTACCTATTGATGATGTTGTGTCCCTCGATGGGGGTTCCTGTCACCTTATATATCCGGTTGGTAGGGGATACATAAAGAATCCTCCTCGTAGTCTACAAGGATAAACATAGTAATTCTATCTCTAATTGCCTTGCACTCCAAACCGACTCGGTCGGTTCCCATATTAGTGGGCCATCCGTTTGTCTTCCAACTATAGCTATGTATATCGGTAAGGTAAGTATTCCACAACAGCCCCCGAGTGCTTTCTGATTTGAAGCTGTGACTTGACGAGTGATTCTTTTTTAATGCTCATGTGAACAGATAACAAATTAGGAAGACCTCTTAATAAAGTTCCTGATAGATCTGCTAATCAGGTGTAGCCCCCAATTCTTATATAATTTGGAGACTAACAAATAATATAAGAGTCTAATAATTTTAGCTCTTCACATTTTGTTATGTAAGATATACTCAAACCATCAAGCTTGAGTAATTAATTCCCTGATCATCAAACCAGGCAGTCGGTCTGCTCAACATCAGTTATGCCGATCGATTATATAAAAGGTAGAGTGATATCCACTCTTATCCGAGTGACCTTTGATTCCTATGACATCAATCATGTAAAAAATCAAAGAAAGGCTTATGACATCAATCATAACCTAGTACTAAGCTATAACGACATCAATCAATCATAGGTTTTCCTAAAATATTCATCACTCAGACCATATAAGTCAGACCTTTCAGCCTATTATAATTGACTTCAATCAGTGGCATAGTCTTTAGACTTCTTCCTATATGACCATCAAGTCCTCTGTTACATGATCATCAAATCACATAAATATGAGGATTTATTTATAGTGGTTTTTAACTACAACTTCTCATCAAAAAAGCCCCCGAGTTTAATACTCAAATTTATTTAGAATCAATAGAAAATATTTTGAAAGATCACTGCCTTTTTAATTAATCTCATGGAAAAGATAATATGACATTGTACGGCCCATGCCGGCCCATATTGTCCTCACGACTAGGTCAACGCGAAGGTATAAAAAGGTGAGGGCGAGATGACGTAGACTCCACACCACCATTTCGCTTTGAGTGCTTCATCTCCCTCGCGCGTCCTCTGCTTTCCCTGGCTTAGGGTTCATCACCTTCAGCCGCCGCCACAGATCTGTTTTTACGCCCAACCCCCCTGAGCTCAAATAGCTAGGGTTAGGGTTGACGTATTAGATCCACCACTCCTCTGCTCGTCGCCATGCCACACAAGTTAGTGAAGGGATCAAAGGGAGCTTCTGCCGTCGTCAAGTCCTCCTCATCGGAGTTAGACATCCCGGAGCCGCTGCGTGAGTTCTCCCGAAGCTCCATTAGCATCGAGACGCTGAATGCCATGGTCATCTTCATGCATATGTGCGAAGCTGGAAGGTACCGAAATCGGATCTGCATCCTCTCCCTATCCATAATCAGATCATCGTCTTCTGCTCCTTTTTGAGCGAGGGTTCGGAGTTTCCTGCTGCAGCTTCTTGTGTGGGCTCCTGTTCTTCTATGGGATTGAGTTAATCAATCTCAATCCTAACTCTATTGTTCATATTGCCATCTTCGTGCATATGTGCGAAGCTTTCCTTGGCATTCTTCCCTACTTCACTCTATTCCCATCTTTTTGTCCTCCACCCACTGCCATTAGCCGCCAATCAAGAAGCCATTGGACGCGTCGGTATTCGGCTTCGGAAGGACTTGTATATCGATGTCCCACTGGCCATAGGGAACAAGAACTGGCGAGAGGAGTAGTTCTACTGTGACAATCCCCCTGTCATATCAGACTTCACTGGTGCCAAGGCCAGCCCCTAACCAACCTGGTCAGAAAAGCCAGACTTGAATGACGCTCAGGTTCAAGACCTTTCTGAAGAAGATCACCGAGCTGAAGGAGAAAGGAATCAATAGCATCACCATTGCCAAGAGCTTCATCGTGTGCCAAGTGCCGCCGCTCAAGCAGCAATGCCACCCGGGATGGGAATATGTCTCCGATGACAAGACCAGAGAAGTTCCCGACCCGCCGAACCTAACCTTGTGCAAGACTCATCTGAGCAAGATGTTTGAGTCAATCGGATCTCAAGACCACGTCTTGATTAAAGAGGCATATAACAAGGGCACTCTTCGAGCTCGAGCAAGCCTTATTGTTTACTGATCAATCAATTATTCATCCTTGGTAGAATGATTTACTTGACTGATGTCTTCATGCTGGTTTGCAGGTTCTCGACACTTATGTATCTCACCCTCCACTCCCTCCGACTGACACAGAGGGAGTGGACTATGCTCCTAAGACCACTCGCCCAGTTGACCTCGCCTAGCTGAGTGGTGTGGCAGACACAAGCATGAATCAGACCGAGCCGGTCGGCGATGCAGGCGCCTCTGCCTCTCCCTCAGTCGGTCTGCCTAAAGGCCAGCGGATGAAGCTGACGACCCACCGACGATGGTAGTACCGGGGAGATGATGATGACGATGATGATGATGATGATGAAGACAGCCCCCTAGTAGTCGATCGACCGTCACCTGCTTCATTTGACCGACCTTCAAGCCGGTCGGAGCCGCCAAGCAAAGTAGCGAGCGACGCAGGGGCAGTGGCGAAGGCCTCAGATGTCCTGAAGTCTTTTTCTTTGAAGAGGAAGCAATCTGATTCGCAGACTTCTTCTTTGAAGAAGAAAGTTAGCAGAATCAAGATCAAGCAAGCCTCCGAGTAAGTCTTCTTATTTCTATGTACTCTTTCTGCTTGATCTAGAACATATCTCCAAATCTGGTTGTCGTATATAGCAAACATACTATCCGGTCGACTGAGTCCCCAGACGTCTCCATGTCTAAGAACCCAACGGCGACTGCTGCCCCGACCGATCCCCCTCAACCTGAAATCACACCATCAAGCATGCAGACTGAGGTGGGAAAGTCTTCAAATACTCTGGCCGTGCTCCAAGACATTTCCCCGACTCCAACTGCTCCTGTGCCGATTCCCAAGAAGGATAAGGCAACGCAAGTTGAGAAGCCGTCAGATCGTTCGGAAGCTGCAGACCTAGACCTCCTCCGACAACATCAAGAACTATCTAAGGTACATCAATACCTAGATCTTCTTATCCTTCCTTCTTATTTAAAGTGTTTGATCCACTCTGCTCCTATTTCAGCTAGTTTACTCTCTGATTGAGGATAAGCAATCGAAGATAGATCTCTTGGAGGTTGAAAACTTCGGTGAGTGTCAGTTTGAAGGTTTCTTCAATATCTTGATGACTTTAATCTGCTTACATCTTCTTGAATCCTGTAGTCACCACTCAGACCTCTTTGTGTGCTCAAAAGGAGGTAGAGAAGATTCGAGGCGAATGCCAAAACGCCACCAACTCTTTGAGGCAGATCCAAGCAGAGGATGAAGGTAACCTTTTAAAGTATTCCCCCTTAATATTGAATTTTTACTAAGGATCCCCTTGTATTTTCTCATCTCAAAAGAAAAGACTGGCTGACCTAGAGAAGCTTACTTTGAATCAGCAGAGGTTTTTAAACACTCTAACCAAGGAGAAGGCAGATCTGGCCGGTCTACTTGCCGAGTGGGACAATGAGGTCGCTCTTCTAAAGAAGAAGCTGGGGGAGACCGAAGAGAAACTGAAGGATGCCAAAAGCAGCGCTATGGCTTTCAAAAGTAATCTTGCCAGTAAGCTCCTTTTGAACATCTTCATAGTCTTCAATATACTTTATTATTCTTACTTGCTCGTATTGTTCAGCCTTGTCTTATAGCGCTCGAAAGGCTCTGGACTACATCCATGCCAACCAAGTCGAGCAGACCGGGCATTCCTTGGAGTATCTTCTGGAGCATGCGACGGAGATGATCGAGCAACACACCAAGCGGGTGGCAATTGAAGCTGGGAGCCAAGTATTGACCATCTGCAAGTCTTGGAGTCCTGAGCTCCCGATTGACAAAATCAGGGAAGGCTTCAACCCCAAGCAAATAGTAGATCAATGCCAGCTGCTACTTGACTCCATGGTGGAGACCTCCCGCGTTCTGGTGGATAATGTTAACGTCACTCCTGCCATTCCTACTTCTCCGAAGACTCCGGATGTAGAGTTAGAAGATGATGCCTCTTATCCTTCATAGGATTTGTAAATATCTATGTAATGAGATACATTAGTAGTATTTAAGTACGGAAACAATGTGTTCCTTGTGTAAAAAGTTCTTTTCTTGCTTAGTTACTAAACAAGTAGAAATTCAACTAAAAAGTCATAAGAGCAATCTCCTGTCACTTAAAGTAAACCAGTCAGCGCTTAGCTATGTCATTCACGCTTTAGCACCTAAACCTTTTGATATGACCACGCCAACTACACCATCCAAGATGCCGACTACTTCAACCAAGATGACTACTTCTTCAAGTCAAGCTACACCAACTACACCAGCTCATGTTTTTGATGGATTAATTACTCGTCGAGCTATGAAGCAACAACAAGAGGTGCATGCGCTACTTTGTGAATTTTATTTTAATATTGATGAGAATTATATACTACCTAAATCATGCATGTTGCTTTTGCTCAAGTTCACCAAGGAGGATGACAAGGATACACCAAGAATGAACCAGAGAGATGGACCACGTCGAGTCAGTTTAGCCTGAGAGAACCATCAAGAAGAACTAGTCATATGTTTTGTTTCCCTAAAGCTATGAAGGCACATGAGTACACGTTGAAAAGATCATGAAGTTAACTTTCTAATGCCACCAGTCTTGACTAGTTTGGTGATCCCAGTATGGCAGTCGAGTACTTTTAGTGCAGACTGGTCAGAAGGTCAACAACCAACCTAATGTTCATGTTCCCATGCAAAACTGTACCATTGTATAATATCTCGTGGTACATGCTGCACATGGTGTGAACGAGCATCAAGTTAAATTTCCAACGCAACAAACCTCATGTCATTTGGACTTCCCAATATGGAGTTATTGTCAAATTACTGAAAACAGCTCAACAGACCAACAATCTCGCGAGACCACTTCAGGAATTCTGCTTGAGGAGGCCTTTTCACATACTTTGCCTTTTCATTTCCAATTCGTGTTTACACCCATCTAGGAGGGTTGTTCCTAGTATAAATATGTCATTGCTTCATAGCAAATGTAGACTTTTGATAATTAAGATATAGAACCCCCTTTGTTCAGTTGTGTGCTAACAAATATTGAGAGTGATCTCTCCCTCTTTTCTCTTGTGATTTCCTTCGCGGGATTGCAGAAGCGGTGGCTTCATCCGCTCCCAATTGGTGCTCCTACTCCCTTCAAGGTTTGCCTTGATTGATTATAGGCTATGTTAGTTGGTTCTTTGAGAGTGTGGTTGGGCAAATCCTCGATTCAGGTTGCCGGTTAAAGACGGTGGTTGACTTCGAGTTTTATTTGCCAGGTTGCACTAGTTATCGCTGCTTGTAGCAAATTATCCGGCTGTGCTATCCAGTATAAAGATCCTACGTCATGAAGATCGGGATCCCATAATGTATCATCTGGTATCAGAACCTTCGTTGCCACGGTAGGATTCTTCACCTTAGCTACATATATTTTTGTCTTCGTTCTATCCAGTATAAAGCCATAAAAAAAATCTCTTATAGCCTTTTTGTTTCAATATATTTATCTTGTGAGTTTGGTTAAATTTCAGTCCATTAGAGTTTTTGTTTAGTTAATGATCATATCATCCTTTGTGTGTCCTTTGTGTCTTTTGGTTTATCTAGCTATAATCTGAAAATCTGAAAAAGAAAAAAAAAACTAGTCATTCCTTTGCGTAAACTTTGTTCTTATCTAGCTACTGGTTGCATTTAGTTATGTATAAGTGTGCAAGTATTATATCTGGTCTTATTTAGTATTGTGCAAAAAAAAAAGAGTTAAAAAAAGGTTGAAAAAAAAAGCATTGAGAAAGTGCAAAAAAAAAAAGGGTCTTGAAAAGAAAGGAGCAAGATCAGATTGTTGGTATGCACAAGTGCTGAATCTTCATATTAAAGTTGTGTGACCAGTTTGATATCATCCTTTTGGTGCATTTTTGCTAGGTGATTCTCTTTACATCAATCAAGCCTAGCATAATCCTTGTTTGCATCAAGTCTGAAATCTGTCTTTTTGTGTGTGCTGTTACATCACATCATTTATATCTTGTGATGAACACTAGGCATTTGATCTCTAGTTTGGTTATTTAACTTTACAACAACTAAATTTCGGATTGTTTTCCTTGTGTATCTTCCCACCAAGCTCCACATATAAGCCATCGTAATCGGTACTCTCTGGTCTTGTATTCGTTTAGCCATCACTTTCATAAGAGCTTCGGTTGGTAAGAGATGTGAGGTTATGAGAATTACCAATATTTTTATATTCCACAAATACAATTGTTTTGTTTTGAGCTAATCTTATAGGAAGATGGCTGAGATTGAAGATTGTGTCACTATGATACAATTTAATGAATTGAAGCAAAGTTTGGAAGAGAAGCAAGACCGGTTGGCTCAAGATTACAAGCCCTCATGACTGAAATCAGAGGACGCCCTCCACCTAATGATGGTGCAAGCAACCATGGTGAAGATGGAGAAGATAGTGATGGAAGAGGAAGCGGTTGGAGGAATCGAGGTGCTGCACATGGGAGAGGAAGAGGTCAGAATCGAAGAAATGTTGGCAATGCAGAATCTGAAGATGACGATGAAGATAGTCATTCCCAGTTTCATTTTGATTGTCGACGTCATAGAAGAGGCAACCGTGAAGATAGGTTTGGTAAACTGAAATTTATCATGCCAATATTTGATGGAGGATCTGATCCTGAAGCATATTTCACTTGGGAATTAAAGGTGGATAAGATCTTTCATTTGCATAATTATACAGAAGAGAAGAAGTTGGCAATGACATCTCTTGAGTTTGATGGATATGCTTTGATCTGGTGGGAACAACTTCTCTGTGAACATGAAGAGGATGGGGAAGATTCTATTTCCACTTGGGAAGAAATGAAGCAAGAGATGAGGAGTCGTTTTGTGCCGAAGCACTATCGGCGTGATTTTTTTGATAAATTACAGAATTTGAAGCAAGGAACTTTCTCTATTGAAGAGTATTATAAAGAGATGGAGAAGGTTATAATTAGAGCCAATGTGTATGAAGACGAAGAGCAAACTATTGCACATTTTATGGCTGGTTTGCATCACAATATTCAGCGCATTGTTGAATTTCAGCCATATAGACGTCTTATTGATTTGGTACATCAAGCCACCAAAGCTGAACACCAACGGCAGCAAGATACTAAGAGTAGCAAGTCCATGCCATTCGGTATGAGGACTACATCAGGAGGAAGCAAGCCAATTTCAAAGTTTGTTGTTGCATCCTCAACTGCAAAAAGCTCATTTGGAGGCTCACGTTCCAATGTTCAAGGTATTTTTAGTGGGAAGAACACTACTACCCCAAGCATGAATTCCAAACCTGCAACATCCCCCTCTACTTCAGTAGGTTCTACTACCAAGAGTCGTGAAATTCAGTGCTTCAAGTGTGGAGGTCGTGGGCATGTTATTAAGGAATGCCCAAATAATCGGGTGATCATTGTGAATGACAGTGGAGAGTACGGATCAGCTAGTGAAGATGAAGTAGAAGAGGAGCATGCTAATAAGGTCCAAGAAGATGAGGAACATGCTGGATGTGAGTTTGAGCAAGGTACTGCTCTTGTAGTGACACAAATATTGAGTGTTCAAATAAGGGAAGCTGAAACTAGACAACTACATAATTTATTTCAAACCAGAGCTAAAGTGCAAGATAAAGTAGTGAAGTTGATCATTGATGGTGTGAGCTGCCATAATCTTGCGAGTCGTGAGATGGTTGACAAACTTGGTTTGAAGTTGCAGTGACACCCTCATCCATACCATGTGCAATGGTTGAATGATTCGGGCGATATCAAGATTGGATATAAGGTAAAAGTTCCATTCAAAATTGGTGAATATGTTGACACAGTCGAGTGTGATGTGGCACCCATGTCCGTGTGTCACATGCTGCTTGGAAGACCATGGCAATATGACAGATACACTCGGCATTGTGGGAGAACAAATCAATACACACTAGACTTGGAAGGGAAGAAGTTGGTACTCAAACCTATGACACCACAACAAATCATGGTTGAGCACTTACAGAAGAAAATTGAAATTAGTCCAGCAAGCAAAGGAGGAGACGAGCAAAAGAAAATGAGTGCCATCCACAATTCGGTGAGTGAGAGCCACAAGCCCAATTTGAGAGATAAAAAGAAAGGAGAGGGAGAGCATCTAGTTATGCTAGCTACAAAATCTGAGATGAGAGATGTGAGGAACAATCCAGATCAAGTGCTCTTTGTACTTGTGTGCAAAGACATTTTAGTTTCAGCTAACGATATCACCTTTCTTCCTAGTGTCGTGTCTCATCTTTTGCAGGATTATGAAGATGTTTTTCCGAAGGAAACACCAGCTGGACTACCTCCGATTCGTGGGATTGAGCACCAAATTGTTCATTCCAGATGCTGCACTCCCCAACTATCCACCATACCGAACCAATCCAGAAGAAACCAAGGAGATACAAAGAAAAGTATAAGAACTTCTTGAGAAAGGTTTTGTTCGTGAAAGTTTAAGTCCTTCTGTTGTCCCTGTGATTTTAGTACCCAAAAAGGATGGTTCTTGAAAAATGTGTATAGACTATAGAGCTATAAATAATATAACTATTCACTACCGTCATCCTATCCCACGGTTAGATGACATGCATGATGAATTGAGTGGATCTACCATATTTACTAAAATTGATTTGAGAAGCGGGTACCATCAAATAAGAATGAAAACTAGAGATGAATGGAAAACTGCATTTAAAACTAAATTTGAACTGTATGAATGGTTAGTTATGCCTTTTGGTTTGACTAATGCTCCTAGTACTTTTATGAGATTAATGAACCATGTGTTGAGAGCATTTATTGGGAAATGTGTGGTTGCCTACTTTGATGACATCTTGATTTACAACAAGTCTTTTGAGGAACATATGAATCACATTCGTCAAGTTTTGGATGAACTTCAAAAAGAGAAATTATTTGCTAACCTTGAGAAGTGTAGTTTTTGCACCGACCATGTTGTGTTCTTTGGCTTTGTTGTTTCAGGAAAAGGACTAGAATTGGATGAAACCAAGGTGAAAGCCATCAAGGATTGGCCAACTTCAATGAATGTAAGTCAAGTAAGAAGTTTTCATGGCCTTGCTGGTTTTTATAGGAGATTTGTGAGAGATTTCAGTACCATTGCTGCTCCTTTGAATGAATTGACCAAGAAAGGGGCTGAATTTAAATAGGAACAATCACAAGAAAATGCTTTTCAAGAATTAAAGAAACGATTAACTGGAGCACCATTACTTGTTTTACCGGATTTCAGTCAAACTTTTGAAGTAGAATGTGATGCTAGTGGAATTGGAATAGGAGGGGTTTTAATGCAGCAAGCAAAACCAGTAGCATATTTAGTGAAAAATTGGGAGGTGCTCAATTAAAATATTCTGTGTATGACAAAGAATTATGTGCTTTGGTGCGTGTGCTTGAAACATGGCAGCATTATTTATGGCCAAAAGAGTTTGTAATCCATTCTGATCATGAAGCTTTGAAGTACTTAAAAGGCCAAGCTAAGCTGAACCTACGCCATGTCAAATGGGTTGAGTTCATCGAAACATTTCCATACATTGTAAAATATAAGAAAGACAAGGATAACGTAGTCGCTGATGCTTTGTCTCGAAAAATGTGTTGCTGAACCAACTACAGGTAAAAGTTTTGGATCTTGAAAGTTTGAAAGACATGTATAAGAATGATGCTGAATTTTTAGAACCATATAATCATTGCAAAGACGGAAAAGGTGTGGAAAAATATCATATGCATGATGGATTTTTGTTTCGAGCTAACAAGCTTTGTGTTCCAAATTCTTCGGTTAGATTGGTATTGTTACAAGAGGCACATGGAGGTGGACTGACGGGATATTTTGGACAAAAGAAGACTTATGAACTGCTAGGAGATCATTTCTATTGGCCCAAGATGATGAGAGATGTTATCCGATTTGTAGAGAGATGCATCACCTGTCACAAAGCTAAGTCAAAACTGAACCCTCATGGATTATACACTCCTTTACCTGCCCCTAATACTCTTTGGGAAGACATAAGCATGGATTTTATTTTGGGGTTGCCTAGAACTCAGAGGGGAAAAGATTCAATTTTTTTTGTGGTTGATAGATTCTCAAAGATGGCTCATTTTATTCCATGTCACAAGAGCGACGATGCTTCACATGTTGCTAATTTATTTTTTGGAGAAATTGTGAGGTTACATGGAGTGCCCAGGACCATTGTATCTGATTGTGATGTCAAGTTTGTGAGCTATTTCTAGAAAACATTATGGGCCAAGCTTGGGACCAAGCTCTTGTTCTCGACCACTTGTGACCCTCAAACCGATGGACAAACTGAAGTGGTGAATTGTACATTGTCAATGTTGCTGTGGACAATGGTGAAAAAGAACTTGAAGGATTGGGAGGATTGCTTGCCTCATGTGGAGTTTGCTTATAACAGGGCAGTACACTCTACCACTAATTTGAGTCCTTTTGAAATTGTTTATAGGTTTAAACCTGTTGCTCCAATAGATTTGTTGCCTTTGCCATTACAGGAAAGAACCAACACGGAAGGCTCCAAGCGTGCTGAATATGTAAAGAAGATACATCAGAAGACCAAGGAGACAATAGAGCTGAAGGCAATGTGCAAGGCTGCAAGTATGAACAAACATAGAAACAAAGTGTTATTTGAACCAGGGGATTTTGTGTGGATTCATTTACGCAAGGATCGTTTCCCTCATAAGCGCAAGTCCAAGCTTATGCCATGAGGGGATGGCCCACTTCGTGTTCTTGCAAAGATCAATGACAATGCATACAAGATAGACCTTCCAGCAAGTTATGGCATGAGCAACTCCTTCAACATGGCTGATCTGTCACCATTCACAAGTGAAGATGGTACAGAGTCGAGGACGACTCCTTTTCAAGAGGGGGAGGATGATATGACCACGCCAACTACATCGTCCAACATGCCGACTACTTCAACCAAGATGACTACTTCTTCAAGTCAAGCTATACCAACTACACTAGCTGAAGTTTTTGATGGACCAATTACTCGTAGTCGAGCTATGAAGCTACAACAAAAGGTGCACACGCTACTTTGTGAATTTCATTTTAACATTGATGAGAATTATATACTACCTAAATCGTGCATGTTGCTACTGCTCAAGTTCACCAAGGAGGATGACAAGGATACACTAAGAGTGAACCAGAGAGATGGACCACATCGAGTCAGTTCAGACTGAGAGAACCGTCAAGAAGAACAAGTCATATCTTTTGTTTCCCTAAAGCTATAAAGGCGCTTGAGTTTGGAAAGCTCATGAAGTTAACTTATTAATGCCACCAGTCTCGACTAGTTTGGTGATCCCAGTATGGCAGTCGAGTAGTTTTAGTGCAGACTGATCAGAAGGTCAACAACCAACCTAATGTTCATGTTCCCGTGCAGAACTGTACCATTCTACAATATCTCATGGTACATGCTGCAGATGGTATGAACGAGCATCAAGTTAACTTTCCAACACAACAAACCTCATATCATTTGGACTTCCCAATATGGAGTTATTGTCAAATTACTGAAGACAGCTCAGCAGACCCACAGCCTCGCGAGACCACTTCGGGAATTCTGTTTGAGGAGGCCTTTTCACATACTCTGCCTTTTCATTTCCAATTTGTGTTTACACCCATCTAGGAGGGTTGTTCCTAGTATAAATATGTCATTGCTTCATAGCAAATGCAGACTTTTGATAATTAAGATATAGAACCCCCTTTGTTCAGCTATGTGCTAACAAATATTGAGAGTGATCTCTCCCCCTTTGCTCTTGTGATTTTCTTCGTGGGATTACAGAAACGGTGGCTTCATCCGCTCCCAATTGGTGCTCCTACTCCCTTCAAGGTTTTCCTTGATTGATTGTAGGTTGTGTTGGTTGGTTCTTTGAGAGTGTGGTTGGGCGAATTGTCAATTCAGGTTGCGTTGCCTGTTAAAGACGGTGGTTGACTTCGAGTTGTATTTGCCAGGTTGCACTAGTTATCGCTGCTTGCAGCAAGTTATCCGGCTGTGCTATAGCTAGTTATCAAGAACAAGATCCAACGCCGTGAAGATCGGGACCCCATAACGTATCACCTTTTAATCATAGGATCTTAGAGGTAAAATAGAAGATGCATTGGTCTGCCTTATCATATTAGGTCGTAATTTATAACTGCATAACAATCAGAGTCGACCAGTCGACATATGACCTCTCGCACTTTGGCTCTGGGTTTAGTGTACTGGTAGTCTGTTATGCAGAACAAATTATATGACCATAATGTTTCAATGTTAAACAAAAAGAATAAGACCATATCAAGCTATGAGAAATCGGTCAGTAAAATCCAAAACCAGAATTTGTCAAGGTTAAGGAGCAGTGGGACATTATTACTAGCCCCCTGGCTCGATTGTTTAATGTATAAATTAAGGAATCGAGACAAATAAGAATGAAAAATCATCAAAAACATCTTTCATCAAAAAGACTAAAGTTTCATTCAATAATAATGTATCTGTGAATACATAAAAGGACTAAATATAAAAGCGATGTAGCTGGTTAATGTTCCAAGAGTTTGGTACGTCGTCGCCATCTTCATACATCAGTCAGTAAGGCCGCGATCGAGTGAATTCTTTGACCACATATGGTCCTTCCCATTTAGGGGATAACTTGTGCTGATTCTTGGTAGATTGCACTCAGCGCAGCACTAATTCTCCAACTTGAAACTGGCAACTTCGGACATCCTTATCGTAGGAACATCACAAGCCTTGTTGGTAAATTGCTGACTGAAACAGAGCGCGATCATGCACCTCCTCTGCCGCAATCAACACGATCTTTTGATTATCTTCAGAAAGCTTCTCTTCATATCCCTTAACTCGTGCCGAAAAGAGGTTCACCTTGGTCGGTAGCATGGCTTCAGAGATATAGACCAATGAGAAAGGTGTTTGACCGGTAGCTCGACTAACATTGGTGCGCAGCCCCCAGAGAACCGAAGGTAATTCACTAACCCACCGACCAACATATGGCTTGAGCCTATCAAAAATCCGGGGCTTCAACCCTTGAAGAATCATACTGTTGGCCCGTTCGACCTGCCCATTGCGTTGGGGATCAGCCACTGATGCAAAGTGGATTTTTATTCCCATCTCATCGGCAAAGTCACGGAATTCCTTAGTTGTAAACTGAGTACCATTATCGGTAATGATATCATGAGGAACTCCAAACCGAGTGAAGACCTCGTTGACAAACTCAATTGCCTTCTTCGAAGTTATCTTACCGACCAACTTTGCTTCAATCCACTTGGTGAACTTGTCAATCGCAACAAACAAAGGAGTGAACCCGCCTGGTGCCTTTTTGAAAGGACTGACAATATTGAGCCCCTAGACTGTGAAGGGCCAGGTCATAGGTATCATCTGAAATTGTTGCGAAGGAACATGTGTTTGCTGAGAGAATAATTGACAACCTTCACACTTCCGAACGACTTGGTGTGCATCTTCGACCGCACTGGGCCAATAAAACCCTTGCCGGAAAGCTTTGCCGACCAAAGTCTGGGAAACCGCATCATTACCACATGCTCTTGCATGGATCTCCGTCATCAACTCCTTGCCTTCAGGAATAGAGATGTAGCACATCAAGATGTTCGATCCTCCTCTTCGATAAGTGAGGTCATCCATCATCAAATATCCTTGACACTTGGTATTCAACCTTTGTTGCTCCTTAGACTCCGTAGGCAGCGTACCCTTAGTCAAGAATTAGACAATGGGGTCGTGCCAGTCGGTTTCTATATCTGCATCCATTGCTGGCTTGGCAACATCGGTCGTCAACATGTCTGACCGAGGAGAAGTAGTGGAAGCATCTAGGGTGTGAAGGAAAACACCGGGTGGAACAATCGATCGCGACGCCCCCATCTTTGCCAACTCATCAGCAACTTGATTATTGTCATGAAGAATGTGCGTGAACTTGAGTCCATCAAACTTGTTCTCTAGCTTCCTTACTGCTTGGTAGTAGGCAGCCATGTTGTCGTCCACACAGTTCCAATCCTTGGTGACCTGATTGATAACCAGAGCCGAGTCACCAAAGATGTCGAAGCACTGAATGCCGAGTGACATGGCAATGCACAGACTGTGTAGGAGGGCCTCATATTCCGCAGCGTTGTTGGACGAGCAAAAATTAATTTGAAGGACATATCTGAGCTTCTCTCCCTAAGGTGATATGAGCACAATTCCAGCCCCCGCGCCTTGTAATTGGAGTGACCCATCAAAATACATCCTCCAATACTCGATGTCCTGTGGTGCCGGTGGCATTTGAATTTCTATCCATTCGGAGATGAAGTCCGCCAAAGCCTATCCCTTAATAGCCGAGCAAGCCACGAACATAATGGTGTATTGACCAAGTTCAACTGGCCACTTAGCAATCTTGCCGACCGCCGCACGGTTATGAAGCACCTCTCCGAGCGTGAAAGATGTGTGGACTTTGATCGGATGAGCTTGAAAATAATGTTTCAGCTTTCTCGAGGTGATCAAAAGCGCATAAAGCAGCCTCAAGATTTGGTGGTATCGTGTTTTGGAGGCATTAAGGACCTCACTGACGAAATACACTGGGTGTTGTACATTTTGTAAATGACCCTCTTCCTCTCGGTTGACTATCAAAATAGTACTTAGAACTTGAGTTGTAGCCGAAACATAAAGCTGAAGCTTCTCTTGTGGCTCTAGAGGCACTAAACTGGAATATTGCTAAGGTAAACCTTCAACTCATCCAATGCCGACTGCGCCTCTTCGGTCTAGATGGAGTTATCTTGCTTTTTGCGCAACTTGAAGAAAGATAGACCTCAGACTCCTAATCGGGAGATAAAGCAACTCCGGGATGCCATGCACCCGGTCAGCTTCTGCACATCCCTCTGAGAGTTAGGTGGTCCTGTATCAAGGATCGTCTTGATTTTATCCGGGTTAGCCTCTATACCTCGTTTCGAAACGATGTAACCGAGTAGCTTCCCTGAAGGTAGCCCAAAAACATACTTCTTGGGATTCAACTTCATCGAGTACTGCCTCAGGTTGTCAAACGTCTCTGCGAGGTCAGAGAGAAGTTCTTCAACGTTCTGTGTCTTCACCATAATGTCATCAACATATGCTTCTGCATTCCGACCGATCTAAGTTCTGAGGCAGCGTTGAATACCACATTGGTAAGTCGCGCCAGCATTTTTTAGACCGAATGGCATAGTGATGTAGCAATATGCAACGAAGGGAGTTATAAAGGAAGTCTTGATTTGATCTTTGACTTTCAATAGGATCTGCTGATAGCCTGAATAGGCATCCAGAAAGCTTGAAAGCTCACACCCGACTGTTGAGTCTACGATCTGATTGATACGTGGTAGAGCGAATGGGTCCGTAGGGCAGACCTTGTTCAAATCGGTGTAATCAACGCACATATGCCACTCTTTATTCTTCTTTGGCATAAGTACTGGATTAGCCAGCCAATCTAGATAATACACTTCCTTTATAAAATTTGCATCTAAATGCCTACCTAACTCCTTCTTCATGGCGTCCTTGCGGTCTTGAGCAAATCTTCTAAGACGTTGCTTGATGGGTGTAGCCTTAGGAGGCACCCTTAATTCATGCTTAATCTTTTTTTTAGGAATTCCCGGCATGTCAGAGGGCTACCATGCAAAGATATCCCTGTTTTCCTAGAGGAAAATAGTGAGAGCGAGTTCCTATTTCTCCCCGAGGTCTGCCGCTGCGTAAGTAACCTTAGCAGGGTCTTCAAGATCGAGTGATATCTCTTTGGTTTGGACGTCGTCCGTTTGGAGCTTCTCCTTGTTGGGCTTCTTTGTGGGGATTTTCGCATTGGTCCTCGCCTCATCGCCGATTGCCTTCTGGATCTCAAGCCGGTTGCACAACATCAATTGTCAGTCGGCTAACTCACTACCCTGCACATCACAATCAAAAGAGTTCCAAAGATTAGAGTGGAGGGAGATAATTCCCTTGGGGCCTGGCATATCCAAAGTGAGGTATGGATAGTGCGGGACCACCATGAATTTTGCCATCACCGGTCTGCCAATGATAGCATGGTAGGCAGACTCGAAGTCGGCTACTAGGAAGACAACACGCTCGGTCCTATAATTATCTCGGGTGCCGAATCTGATAGGCAAATTAATTTGCCCTATTGGAACCGAGGTCTTTCCCGGCACAATCCCATGGAAGGGTGATGTACTAGGTTTGAGGTCATTGACCGTCAAGACTTGCTCTTTTAGGGTCTTGGTGAAGATCAAGTCAAGGCTGCTTCCCCTATCGATGAGTACTCTATTGAACTTAACCACCTTCATCGTTGCCGTGAGTACGAGTGGATAGCGGCCTAGCTTGGGCAAGTGCTTGGGGTGATCTGACCGATCGAAAGTAATCAGAATCTTAGACCACCTCATGTAATTGAGGGGACAGGTTCTACGGAGTTAATCTCTCGTAGCTCCAGCTTTTGCTTGCGCTTGGACATGTAGGCATCCGGTCATCCGAAGATGAAGTTGACCACCTTTCAGGGCTCCTAGAACTCTCCTTCTTTATTGTTGTCCTCACTGTTGTCGGTCTTGTCCTTGCCGTTGCGCCTTGGTGGGTCTTTAGCCACCTTTAGCATGGCTGTCACAAAGCCCTAACGGTAACAATCTTTTGCTTTGTGGTTTCCCTTAGGATGCCATAGGCACGGGTCACTCAGCAAGTCATCCATGGTCTGCTTGTTCATCCGTGGATTCCTCCTGGAACGGTCTAGTGCAGTGACCATGTTGTCAGTCTTTCTCTTCTTGTCCTTCTTAGAGGACTCTGGCCTGTCCTGACCTTCTCCTTCCCCTTGCCGCGGATGTCATACAAAACTGACTCTCCTGAAGCGAACTTGTCAGTGATCTCAAAGCACTCCCGAGCGGTTATGGTTCCTCTGATCGATCTCCTGGACCAGGTCATCACTCTGCACCCCTCCTTGGAAGGTTGTAATGATCTACTGGTCGTGAACATTGGGGATCTCGGTCTTCTTTGCACAAAACCACTTGATAAAGTCGTGTAGAGACTCGTCGGACTTCTACTTGATTCGGGTGAGGTCGATGTGGTTGCCTGGCTGGTTGTAGGTAGCTTGGAAGTTCTCGACGAACTTTTTGTTGAGGTCTCACCAAGAGGTAATCAACTTTTCTGGGAGGGAAGTGAGTCAAATCCGAACGATTGGCTCAAGGCAGACCGGCAGATAATTCGCCATCATGAAAGTATCTCCTTCGGCCGACCGAATAGCAATGCTATAGATCTGAAGCCACTCTTTGGGCTTGGTTGTGCCATCATACTTCTCGATGGCGTTCGGCTTGAAGCCCTTCGGCCACCTAACAGTACGAAGCTCAGGCACATAAGCTTTTATCCCATCGAATCCTTCATCGCTGGGCGTGGCTGACCTCCGATGTCGGTCAAGTGATCGTGAAGTAGAAGACGTGTGGTGATTGTGGCGAGGTCCATCATCGTCATCGTGACAATGTCACCGGTTGTTGTCGTTACGGTTTTCATGCCGGTCCCGATTGTCATAGCGACATCGGTCGTCGCGGTTATCCCTCGGAGATGGATTGCAGCAATCTTCTCGTCGGTCTTCCTGATGGTGGTCGTCCCTCCGATTACACCGCTCTTCTTCATAACGGGGGTCTGATACGCCTCTTCAACCATCAAGCTGTCGAGTAACATCTTGGCCCCGGTGATCTTGCTTTGTGGGGTGTCATAGACTTTGATGCCATCCATCTTGATCTCTAGCCCCCTAAGATCTAACTATCGCGCAAGACCTCGAGATCCACACGATCCTCTCGGTCAGCGATGATGATCGCCTGATGTGGCATCTTCTTCGCGGTTCGCTTCCCCGTCGTTCGCTTCTCCATCTTTTGTCGGTGGGTTCTCTATGATGTCGACCATATTTATGGCTAATGGATATGGGCAATAAGTTCCATCTGATTCCTCATCAAAGGAGCGGACCGACTTTGAGTCATACCCGGTGGGTAGGTCTGTTCCGTCGAATCCAAGTGGTATTAGGGCTGGGATTAGATCCGATGAGCTTGGTGACCACGCCATAGAGTTGGCTGTGGCCGAGTTGGATTGATGTAGGCCCAATGTTCCGTTGGTGTCCATGACAAAGTCGAGCGATCCGAAGGAGATCTTGAAGTCCGGTGAATACTGGATGTTGGGAATGTTTGCCATCGAAGTCGACGGTGAATCCCGGCGTGCCTTGTCCCCTACCTGGCATGCAAACTGTCGAGACTTGATCTCGACAATATATTTATAAGGTTATGTCAAGATTAAGAACTTGATGGTTAAGACACAAGATGCCGAGTTATACATGTTTGGGCCCTATCAATGAGAGTAAAAATCCTATGTCCTGTGTTCTGTGGTTTCTCTTGCCTATTGATGATGTTGTATCCCTCGATGGGGGCTCCTGCCACCTTAGATATCCTGTCAGCAGAGGATACATGAAGAGTCCTCATAGTCTATAAAGATAGACATAGTAATTCTATCTCTAATTGTCTTGCGCTCCAAGCCGACTCGATCGGTTCCCATATTGGTGGGCCATCTGGTTGTCTTCCAACTTAGGCATAGCTATGTATACCAGTAAGGTAAGTATTCCACAATACCATTTTGATGCCCACTTCAAGAATTTTAACATGCTTACGAAATTGAAACAGAGTTGTTTTATTAGATATATTTTGCTATACAAAGTATACAATATTTTCAAACAGTGTTACTACCGGAGGCAGGAACTGTGTGTGGGTGGGGTGGAGGGTTGAATAGTAGCTCCGTCCTACCTGAGATTTGGTGGAGCAAGGTGAGGCGGTGGCACACGTTGACCGTTGGAAACTCCAAAGAGGTCTAGGCACTGTTGATCTATCTAGGCGTTGCTGTGTCGAGTGGATGAGTGTACCGCGACTCTGTCTTCGTCAGATGTTCGTGATACATGGACTTGTGCTCTGCTAGATGATTGCAGGGTAGGCTAGCTCGAATACTTAAATCTCTCAATTTTTTCTTACAACAAGGAAGTTCAGAACCCGGTTGACCTTAACCTCGCTCCGCGCATGACATGGCATAGTCTTGCAACATTGCCATGCCAAGGTAGCTTCACATCATAGAAAAAAAAATCAACTAACTATGCGTGGAAACCAAACAACATTTTACAGGGACTAGGCATCTGAAGGTTTTTTTTTATCAACTAGGCATATGAAGGTTAACTAGGAATGTAACTCCTTCACAAACTAAAATAGAAGTCTAGTTGGGTATGAGTCATTAATATACTTAATATCAATAGGAAGATGATAAACCAAGAAAGTAAATTTAAATAATGTTAGTGATGAAATACTTAATATTGAAATCCTTTAAATTGTTCTATACCATACCACTACGACCATCTTCTACTGATCTATAATTGCATACCCAACACATTTGACTATAATAGTGATAAATATTTTTCTCACCATGACTGCAAGCCCAGACATTTTATTGAGTCAAATAAGAATCAACCAGAGAACATAGAAGCTCTCATAATGAATGAGAGAGAAACATAGACTTTTATAAAGTGGGACATATGCGAATAGCAAAAAATGATCAGAATGTATACCGTAGGATCTCGTCTTACCCCATTGACAAAACTTGTCCAAGAAACCCTGTACGTATCGACTATGTAAAAAAAAGAATGAAGTCCTTGTTATCGGTTACGCAAGATCACTACCACAAAACAACGATTTAGAGATACAAGATTAATGACAGATAAAAATACCATGTCTCTAAATCACTTTTAGTGACGTCTTTCTAAAACCGCGTTACTGCTATTCGGCATAGGACAAATAGCAGTAATGATTTTTTAAAATCCAGACTGTAACAAAAGAAATATACATGTTTCATAGAAATCCGTCATTAATGGATGATCTATCCTTGAGTTATCCAATGAAGAATGCCCTTGCCATCAAGGAAGAGAGTGGAGTAGAATTGGCAAATTACCTCCTCTATCCTTGCATACTTGGATGATCTCGTTGAACACTTGATTTTCCTTTGACTCCACGTACGAACAATCAATCCATTGGTGGGAGGCTAGTTGGTTCTTCTGGTTCTTGTCTATGAGCATAGACATATAGTAGTCTTGCTAAAACCATGTGTAGAACCGGGGGTCAGTGGCCTCTTGTTCTCCCAGCAGCGCGGGATTTTGCTTCGTTGCTTCAATGAGAGCATTAAGATCTTTCTTGTAGTCCTTGTAGATGTACCCTTCGGGATAAGCAGGTTCATGGACTTTAAGTCCCTCAACCACATCCACATTGTCTGCCCTTGCTACTCTTGAAGATTTAGAGGGCTTTTCCTTTACGGTCCTCTTGTCCTTCATTGGCCGCTTGCCCTTATCTTGAGATCTCCTAGGAGGAAGAGATCCTCCCGGCTGGACATGTACAGTCTGGGCATCCCTGCTAGAGCCTTGACCGCTCGACCATTGTCCTTGAACTGCAACAGCCTTTCTCCTCTTAGAGGCAGGCACTAGTTCCTCACTTGGAGAGGAGGAGGAAGAGTCTTCACCCCTTGGCTCGCTTAGAGCGTTGGATGCATACTTAATTCTTACCATCTTGAGCTGCTAGTAGCATGATGATTGATCAAGGAATGAGTCAAATGTTAAGAAAAGAATCCAAGAGATGATCAAGAACAATGCACTGAACTGCAGACGATGGAAGTTCCGTCATGACGGAAGTTCTGACGGAACTTCCATCACATGCAATTTGCACCAAAATTGACACTCCTAGATCCTACCGCAACATCGCAAATGCTTCTAACAGATGATAGAATAGCTCTAGATGAGTTAATCTATCCAAAGGAAATGAAGACATTTGAACTTTTGACCTAAAAATGAAATTTAGGTCAAAGACTCATACCTAGGTCAAAAACGGAGAGAATCGATGGAGATTGTGGAACTTCCGTGGTGAAGGAGCCAAATCTCCACCTTTTTTATCTACTTCGCCGGTTGAATCTCCAAAACGCCAGGAATTGCCTTCTAGGGTTTGAGGAGAGGAGAGAGAGGATGAGAGAAGAAGTGGTCGGTTGACAAAGGAAGAAGAAGGGGCTCGAGCTAGTTAACCTGGGAGCGACGAAAGTTCCATCATTGGGTGACGGAAGTTCCATCGCTCTCGGGTCTGAGCTAAAATGGTTTGCCATTGACGGAAGTTATCACTAAACTTTCGTGACTCTTCTCTCCCTCTGACAAAGAATGACGGAAGTTCCGTCATTGGGTGATGGAAGTTCTGTCGTTCTCTGTCTAGAACAAACACTGCCTCTAATAGTTTGAACTTTTGGACGAGTTAAGTAGGGAATATAAAGGCTTGTATCAACTTGTGAATAGTAGCACTCAGCCACTTAAAACTATATTCACAAGTGTCAACAATATGTTTCACTTTTAAAGCATATTTGCAAGAGCAATAAATCAAACAAAGCACAAGGTTCTACTTAAGTTGGATGAGTCAAGAATATTCAGTTCACTCCTAAGTTCACAAAACCGCTTCTCATCTAGGGGTTTGGTAAATATATCGGCTAATTGTTTATTGGTTCTCACATAGCTAATCTCAATATCCCCTTTGATTGAATGATCTCTCAAAAAGTGCTGCCGGATATCTATATGCTTAGTTCTATTATGATCAATGGGGTTATATGTAATCATGATGGCACTCTCATTGTCACATAGGAGAGGCACTTTGGTCATTATATATCCAAAGTCCTTTAGAGTTTGTCGCATCCAAAATAGTTGAGCACAACAACTTCCGGCTGCAACATACTTCGCTTCGGCTGTGAATTTAGGGCAACGGAATTTTGTTTCTTGGATGACTATGACACAAGGGACCTACCCAAGAATTGGCACGTCCCGGAGGTACTCTTCCTATCCACCTTACATCCGGCGTAGTCGGCATCGGAATAACCGACTAATTGAACTTGGAACCCTTTGGATACCACAATCCTAGGTTTGGTGTGTGAACTAAATATCTCAAGATTCTTTTTACAGCCACCAAGTGACTTTCCTTAGGAGCACTTTGAAACCTTGCACACATGCACACACTAAGCATGATATCGGGCCTACATGCACAAAGATAAAGCAAAGAGCGAATCATGAATCGATAATACCTTTTGATCCACAGGCTTACCATTTACATCTAGTCGGAGGTGTCCATTTGTCTTTATGGGAGTCTTGTTTGGCTTTGCATGCTCCATGTCAAACTTCTTGAGTATGTCTTGAGTGTACTTGGTTTGACTTATGAATGTTCCTTCTTCAAGTTGCTTTACTTGAAAGCCTAGAAAGAACTTTAACTCCCCCATCATGGATATCTCAAATTTTCTAGTCATAATCTTGGCAAACTCATCACAAAAAGATTGATTAGTAGAACCAAATATAATGTCATCGACATATATTTGGCACACAAATAAATCATTATCAACTTTTCTTGTGAAGAGAGTAGGATCGGCCTTGCCAATTGTGAAGCCTTTGTTGATCAAGTATCCTTTGAGGTGTTCATACCAAGCTCTAGGACCTTGCTTGAGGCCGTAGAGAGCTTTGTGAAGCTTGTAGACATGGTTTGGCTTCTTTGGGTCTACAAATCCCGGAGGTTGTTGTACATACACCTCCTCTTGAATAGGGCCATTTAGAAATGCACTTTTCACGTCCATTTCAAAAAGCTTAAAGCCATGGTGAGTAGCAGAGGCAAGTAAAATACGAATTGACTCAAGCCTAGCTATGGGTGTATAAGTTTCACCAAAGTGCAAACCTTCAACTTGTGAGTAGCCTTTAGCAGAAAGTCTTGCTTTGTTTCTCACCACCACACCATATTTATTTTGCTTGTTGCGGAACACCCATTTTGTACCTACAACATTTTGCTTGGGTCTTTCCACCAATGACCACACCTTGTTTCTTTTGAAGTTGTTCAATTCTTCTTGCATGGCCATCACCCAATCCAAGTCTTGGAGTGCTTGTTCCACCCTAAGAGGTTCCATAGAGGAAACAAACAAGTAATGATGACAAAAAGTAGCCATTCTAAATCGAGTAGTTACCCCTCCTTGAATATCACCAAGAATATTGTCAACGGGGTGATCCTTTTGAATGCTTTATCGAACTCGTGGATGTGTGGACCTAGATGCATCTTCTTCTTCTTGATGGTTGATATCTTGAGTGTCTCCTTCACCATCATCTTGAACTTGATCTTGGTCACCACCTTGAACATGATCGTCACCATAAGCTTGGCGATTTCTTTGATCTTGTTCATCTTATGGATCTTGTGACAGGGAGTTATCTTGGTTTGAAGAAGATGGTTGATCTTGAGTTGAGTTTGGGTCTTATGGTCTTATTTCACCAATAGTCAAATTTCTTATTGCTTCACAAGGAGCTTCATCACCTACATCACTTGAATTAACTTGCTCTACTTGAGAGCCATTAGATTCATCAAATTGCACATTCCGGGTTATTTTAACAACTCTGGTGTCTTTGTTAAAGACACGATATGCATAGACATTAGTTCCATAACCAAGGAGGAAACCTTCATGAGTCTTGGGAGCAAACTTAGAGGATTTTGGTTTCTTGTTAAGAATAAAGCATTTGCTCCCAAAAACTCGAAAATATGAGACATTTGGAAGGTTATCGGTGAGAAGCTCATAAGGTGTTTTCTTCAAAATCTTGTGAAGATACAATCTATTTGTTGCATGGCACGCGGTGTTGATGGCTTCGGCCCAAAAGGTGTCCGGTGTCTTGTACTCATCAAGCATTGTTCTTGCCATTTCTATGAGTGTGCGGTTCTTCCTTTTGGCTACTCCAATTTGTTATGGAGTGTATGGAGCCGAGAATTCATGCTTGATGCCTTCTTCATCAAGATATTCTTCGACTTGTGTGTTCTTGAAATCGGTTCCATTGTCACTCCTTATCTTCTTGATCTTCACTTCATATTCGTTTTGTGCTCTCTTCAAAAACCTCTTTATGATGCCTTGTGTTTCACTTTTGTCCTTTAAAAAGAATACCCAAGTGAAACATGAATAATCATCAACAATTACAAGGCCATACTTATTTCCGCCAATGCTTATGTAGGTGACCGGTCCGAAGAGGTCCATGTGTAACATCTCCAACGATCTTTTCATTGTCATCATGGTTTTGGAGGGATGTGATGCTCCAACTTGCTTTCCGGTTTGACATGCGCTACTTATTTTATCCTTCTCAAAAGCAACATCCTTTAGTCCGACAACGTGACCACCCTTTAGAAGTATGGAACGATTTCTCATCCCAACATGAGCTAGCCGGTGGTGCCATAGCCAACCCAAGGTGGTTTTAGCGACCAAGCAAGCATTTAGGTTAGATCCCTCCTTGTTGGTAAAATCAACGAGGTAGATCTTATCCTCTAAATACCCTTTGAAAGCTATTAAAGAATCCTTCTTCCTAAAAACGGTCACGCCATCATCGTCAAAGAGACAACTATAGCCCATTTCACAAAGTTGTGAAACAGACATCAAGTTGTATCCCAGACCATTTACAAGATAAGCATTACCAAATGAAAGGTCATGGGCGATGGCAATCTGACCACGACCAATTACCTTTCCCTTGTTGTCATTTCTAAATGATATGCCTCCACTAGGTAGATTATCATGATCAAGTGTGGAAAACATTGATCTCTCTCTGGTCATATGATTTGAGCACCCACTATCAAGCACCCATGTTGCACCACCAGAGGAGTATTCCTACAAAGAACATCAAGCATGTGTTTTAGGCACCCAAGTTGGTTTGGGTCCCTTAACACTAGATACAAGTACTTTGGGCACCCACACACAAGGCTTCCACCTTGCGTCATGTGGCCCAACAAACTTTGCAACCACTCTAACATAAGCATTACGGGTTAGTACATAAGAGGCATCAAAATCATAAAAGGATATGGTAGAGGTCTTGTTGTTCTTGTTGACTTGGGAAGCATTCTTTGGCTTGATTGTCTTCTCTTGTGCTACTTGCTTTCCCTTTCCTTCGGGTACAAAGTTGGGTCTCTTGTTGTAGCACTTCTTAGGTGCATTCTTGTTGTACCCTAATCCTCTCTTGTCATTAGAGGCTCTTGGCTTACCAACAATCTTTCTTGTGGTTTCTATTTGAGCCTTCTTCTTAAGTTCCTTGACTTGGTTGGATAATTTTTTGATGATTGCATCTTGCTTGGCAATCATCTCAACATTAATGTTGTGGCACCTTCCACAACCTTTGCTTGTTGAAGCATGGGAAGATTCCAATCTCTTCAACAAAGACCGTGAGCTCAACTTGAGATCCTCGATTGATTTCACAAGAGCCTTGTTCTCCTCTATCAATGAGCTACACCTCTCTTGAAGCTTCTTGTTGGTTGAGGTGCATGAATCACTTGACTCTTTGACCTTGTCAAGATAATTAGTCAAGCTCTTGTTCTTTTCCCTTTCTTGATCAAGTTGCTTTGTGAGCTCAAGGTTCTTTTCTTTTTCTTCAATGAGTAGCTCCTCTTGCCTTTGGAGGATTCTTTATTGATCCTCAATCTCCTCATTAAGTTTACCTAACATTTTCATTATTTCTTGCATAGAGGGAACCAAGTCCTCCTCTTCATCACTACAATAAGAGGGATTGAAATCAGAACAAGGAGATACCTTGCTTTCCTTGGCCATGAAGCACTGGGGGACATCATCCTTATCATTGGTGAGGTTGTTGAAGAGTGACTTCTTGGCCGGTGAAAGACCAATGGAAATGTTGGCAATGCCACTCTCGTCATCTTCTTCATCATCATCGGAGAGGTACTCTTGGCCAATGTGAGCTTCTCCCTTGTTGTATGGCTTCTTGTTGGACTTGTTCTTGTTGTTGTACTTCTCGCTCTTCTTGCCCTTGTCGTTTAGTCTTGGACAATCGGCAATCATGTGTCCTTGTTCATGACACTCATAGCATCTTCTATTTGTTCTTCTAGCTTTAGCTTTGTCAGAGCTTCTCTTTGTAAAGCCATTCTTGATCATGTATTTGCCAAACTTCTTGACAAATAAGGCAAATTCTTCATTGTCTTCTTCTTCATCATCATTCTCTTCATCATCATCATCATTGTCATCTTGAGTCTTCTTGGCTTTGAGTGCCAAGTCCTTCTTGCTTGTGCTCTCTTCACCAATGTGCACATTTACTCTTTTGCCCTCGTCATCACGACTCTTGTGGGCATTGATTCTTCCAATCACTTCATCGGTTGTGAAACTTTCAAACTCATCCTTTTCTTCAATCGTGGTACATAGGGTTGAGTTCCACATCCTAAGAGCCATGAGAATCTTGTAGTTGACTTCTTCATCTTTGATATTGTCTCCATAGGATCTTCTTTCATTGACAATATCCATGAGCCTATCATGTGTTTGTTGAGGCTCTTCTCCCTTGTTCATGACAAAGATGTTGAATTGATTCTTGAGCACTTGAAGTCTTGACTTCTTCACCACATCTACTCCTTCATGAGCATATATGAGTTTCTTCCAAATTTTGCTGGCATTCTCAATTCCGGAGACTCTTGAGTATTCCTTAGGGTTTAAGGATGAGAGAATGGCCGATACCGCTTGAGCATTGTGATTTATATTAAGTTGATCCACCATTGTGGGATTTTCTTCATTCTCTAAAGTATATCCTTTCTCTACAATTTCCCAAATCGGAGGACCGATGGACATCAAGTACATCTTCATCCGATGCTTGTACCAACTAAAATCTTTGCCTTCGAAATAAGACAATCTTCCACTTCCACTACCATGAATGCTCACCACATCGGCATATTTGAATGGCATGGCCATGTGCAAATCACTTCCTTTGCTTGCCGAAGCAAGATCTTGAGGCTTGTCACCTTCCCCCCACTTTGACATTCTTTAACCTTCAAGCTTTTAAGCCTTGTAGAAGATTATGGCTCTGATACCAATTGAAAGTTGCCTAGAGGGGGGGGGATGAATAGGCAATCTACAAATTAAACCTGAAAAAGCACAAAGCAATGATCAAATCAACAATGACGGAACTTCCGTCACCACGGAAGTTCTGTCAAATGACAGAATTTCACCAATTCCTTCTCTACAACTTATAGAAATGCAGATAACTTAAGAGTTAGAGATACAATACTTGATAGAAGTGAAGCTAAGGCAATGAGTGACTAGAGATCTTCGCTAGATGGTTTATGGCACAACACAAAGTAAATCGAGCACAATAATATGAAAGAAATGCACAAGCACAATAATAAAAGCTGAAATATAAAGAGAGACACAAGGATTTAACCCGAGGTTCGGCAACCACACTAAGTAGTCCCTATGTCCTTATTGAGGAGCCACACAAAGTGGTCGGGTCTCTCTCAACCCGTTTCCCCGCCAAGCAATCAAAAAGATCGTGTTTGGATTCCTTTCTCCACTTGATTCTTTTTCTCCGGAGGTGAATCACACCTTCACAAATGTCCCCTTCTCACCACAACACGTTGGGAGCTCAAGGGCGACGCCTAGCCGTCTAGGAGACCAAGTCTCCAAGAGTAACAAGCAAAATAAATCTTGATGGGGAGGGAAAGAAGTGCTTAAGCTTTTGAGTGGATGGGTTCAATCTTTTTATGGTTGGGACTCCTCTCACTTTGCTTGGGGTGGCAAGGACAAATGGGAGTGTGAGAGATGAGAGCTCTATTTGAAATGGGAGTGAAATGTCAATAAGTCCAACCCTTCCCACGGGGGAAAGGGGAGGATATTCTTAGAGGTCTCTCAAAAACTAGCCGTTACTCAGCTTTTCTGGGTCTGATGGAACTTCCGTGGTTCTCCATGGAACTTCCATCAGTTCAAAAAGAGTCATTGCGCGGAGGATTTCAGCTGAGCCAGAGATCACGGAACTTCCGTCGCCCTCGGGTTTGCGACAAAGAGAAAGTAGGGAAAGACGGAAGGTTTGCTGGAATTTAAAGCTGGGCACTGACGGAACTTCCGTGAGAGGACTCATGGAACTTCCGTCGCTCTCTGTTTGGCTCAGAACTGGTTGGTTCTTTTTGGCTTTTGGTTGGCTAAACTTCTCTCAAAGATTTGTGGTTGGCTTAAGCACATAATTTTCCTTCATAGCGAGATTGGTTTACCCCCTTGATAGTGCGGCAAACCTATGACTCAATTAAAAACAAAAAGCTACACTTGAAGCACTTGAGTCCGTTTCTCTTTTCTTCTTTTTGGGAGTAAAACAACCATCTTGCAAGTGTGGGATTGAATAATAATCTGATTATCTGCACATTTACCTCATGAACATGTTAGCACAATTTTAACCTTTAATCATCATACACCAAAACCCACTAGGGGATCCTAGATGCATCTTCAGAAAGAATTATTATTTATGCAATATATACTAGCTTTATGGATCCAGAATATAAATTATTTTCTAAGCCACTATTGGCAGCCGATAAAACCCAAAATCGGCCACCAACCGGTCGAGAAATGCAAGGAAAAGACCAAATTTTAATAAATATTTGTTTAAACTAATAGAGTTCCACGAGTTTTGGTAAAATATGTGTTTGCATGCATAAGAGAGCCAAAATATGCAAAAACATAAAGAAACACCCTGTCGGCCGATCACGACTATAAAACAGCCGTTTTCACCGGACGACAGGGTCGTTTTCAAGCTGAAATCAGGAACCGGCCGACAGGGTCATACAGGGCTGAAATCAGCCACCCGGCTGATTAACCGGAGTCATTTTTCAGGCTGAACATCCGACCCGGCCGGTTTTGCAAAAACACTTCACCGTGATGCCGTTTTCTCCTCCCGGATTAAGAATGATGAAATATAGCTAAGAAAAAGAAGGCCAAACAAGTGGCCTAACCGAGAGAAGTCAAGGGGCGACCCGGAGGGGGTCGGCACCCGGCCTGGGTTGCCGCCCGGCATGGGTTGCCGCCCGGCATGGCCTACCGCTCGGCCTAGGTTGGTCACCCAGGGTTGCCAGCCCATGAGGCCCAATAGGCTTGCCGGCCCCAAAATGGAGAAGGCGGTGCGAACTGACCAAGTAACCGCCATCGGGACAAGATCCAAGCCGACCAAAAGAAGTCGGTCGCGAACCGACACAATCCTATGACCGCTCGGCATGCTCGGCCGCCCGGCACGGCCCGCCGCCCGGCGCACTGACTTCGGCCAACCAATCCTCCTTCACCTACAAATACCCCCCGGACCATCGCCACCTATAAATAGAGGGGGAATTTGGCAGAAAAGAAGAATCAAGCAAGAAACACATCAAGAAATCCATTTCCTACTACTTGTGCTACTTAGTAGAGTAGGTTAGTTAGTCGGGAGTTAGAGTCTAGTCGAGAGCATCGCTCGGGATTCCGGAATTGTCTTGGAGTCTTGGTATGAGCTCTCTTATATCTTTTCTCTTTATGTAAAACTTATCCTTTATCAATATAAATATTTTTTTCTTTTATATCTTGTCAAGTATTTATCTTAACTTAGTCATTTTCTTTAAGTTACAATTATTGGGAAGAAACTTTGTTGCGTAGTTCACAGGTTTCCTAGCTAGGATTTAATTAAGTTTAGTTCTTTCTGAACTTAGACTTGGTTATTTCCCGGCTTATCTTCCGCTAGGCCAACGGAAGAATATCTAGTGAAGGCGTAGGCACGGTGCCTAAGTTAACGCTAGCTGGATTTGCATTCGTCCCCATGGGCTGTGTGGTAGGCGACAGGTGGTGACAGTCCTGTCCGTCCTTTTTGTAATCCACCATGTTCAGAAAGTCTCAAGCAGGGTTGTCTAGCGATAGCGTAATCACTAGTACAGAAGTTAGTTATCGACTCATATTAGTGGAACGTTTTCGTGCCCCGAAGTAAGCTAACAGGTGAAAGACTCGAGGCTGTACCAAGAAGTTGGTGTAAGCACTCAACCCGAGTAACTAAGATTTGACGCTTGACTTAGGTATATTAGGAAGTTATATTTTATAGGAATCTTAGACTTAGACTCATTGTCCTCCGACTAGCTTAACCGATCTCTTTATTTATCTTAGTGTGTATTTATCCTATGTTGCTACCCCCACTCTTATTATTGAATATCTTTAACCCCGTCTTTGGTCAGTTGGTATAATTCTTGTAGTTATATCTTTGTTAAACCAAGATAATCTTACGCCTAGCTTCTCTGAGGAAAATAAATACGATACCTTGGAATACTCCCGGCTAAAATGCTACAATGGTGTTTCGTGTGCTTGCAGATTAATTTATTTTATTCTTAAAACATAACAAACTCTAACAATCATTTCTGACGCCGTACCAGAAATACTGACATTCTTGATGCGATGTTAAGAAGTGTCAACAGCCACTAAAGAGTAATAAAAATTTTTTCTTGCATTCATGATATATTATTTTTGTTGCATTTATTAGTGAATAGTTTCCACTTTATTAAATTAGTTGCTTCAATACAAAAAATGAAAAAGAAAAAAATATTTATCACTAAAGTTATTTAAAGGCAAATGCATAAGAAAGTTTTTTAAAATAGAATAAGGAGGAGAGGAACGATCTATCTGTTGTAATTCTTTGGTATGAGGTCTAGCTTTTTCTTTTTATGGAAGGGCAACCGGGCTCGGCTAGACTCAAAACGAATCACAAGGAACGAGGTGGTCACGCTCAATTGGCCCAAAATGAATCACAAGAAATGAGGCCCAATCGGTTCATCAAGATTCAAGTCAAAATGAATAACAAGGAACTTTAAGTTCAACAACGGAAACAATTTACAACTACACCAACAGATCATTCACGTGTAATGAAATTTAATTTTATATATCTGTGACACCCAGGGTGTCAATAACACCAACTAAGAAAACCCTAGCCATTTCCTCGGATCCATCATGAACCCACCTAAAAAGTTTGAAGTCATTTTAATACCATTTACAAGAAATTTGGCTAAATTTGAACCACAATTGAACTACAAGTCAAAAAATTTTAATATAATCGAGACCCACCAAATATATATGTTAAATATCAGGATGAAGTAGAATTTTAAGAAATTTCTCATAATTTTATTGCTTGATTTAATGGCCCAAATAATTACCAAAAGGTCCAAGAACAGTCACACTTTGAAAAATTTCCATGTAATTTTCATCATGATCCAAAGCCCAAATTTATTTTTCTAATTTTCTAAACATCTTGGCGAGTCTAACCGTGTTTGGGGTTCCTACTGATCAGCCCTAGATTAAACCCTATGAAAATAACAACCTCCAGCAGTTTGCAAAATTTGAAAAAAAAAATCAATTGAGCACGGGACCCACCTATCAGCCGCACTGAGGAAACACGGACACACCCCACCCTCCCCAACTCGCACAATGTCATGTGGACGCCGGCGTACACACAGTCGCCCCCTGGTCCGGATTGACACCTCCGTCCCAATGAATTGCCCCCCCCCCCTCCCTTCCGGTCGGCTCTCCCTCACTCACTCGCCTACTCGCTCCCACCACCTTCTCACTCTTCCTTTTGCTTGAGCACGCAAACCACCCGCCATAGCCGCCCGAACGACCTCTGGTGCCCCGCCGCTTCGCTGCTCCTCCCGCCTCATGATGCAGCCCATCCCCTGCATCTCCGCCCATTGAAACACACTTGTCGACCGCCACCGTCCACCGTCGATGCCTCCCCACGCCGAGAGCAAGCCTTTCTCCACGAGGGCTTCGGTCCACTAGACTGAGGAAATCAGCCCGTGTGTATAAAAATGAATTTTCTTGGAATAAATCTTTTCTAGGAAACTGTCAATACTTCAAAAATGCATTACTAAATATATACAGTGAATTGTGAGGCAAGGAAAAAATCCCTAGAATCAAGGAAAAATTCCCTGGAATCCACTAGACTTGTAATGTTGTAGAAAAATGATAAAACATGTTGCATGTTAGTATTTTATCATAACTAAAATAAGTGTGTCAAACACTAATTAAATCATAAACAAATCTGTGAGGCCAGTAATTTCATGACACTTGGTGAATAATCATATTTTTACATGTTGAACCTTCCTGCAAAAGCATAAAATCTGGTTCTCTATAATTTATTTATAATTAATTATTTAGCTTTTTGCCTTATTTTAATTTTTTAAAATTAATGGCTCAATGCATGTATGTGAAATTTAGCAAATAAATCACTCCTGATATGTCATATTTACAGTAAATCACCCATGTATAATTGACTTCTAGAACCATGCTAAAATAATTATTTGTCTTCTAAGCCTAATATATCCTTTAGCTATATAGTGGCATGATAGCGTTCTATCATATGATATTATGTCCTGCATGCCAACACCCCCCCCCCCTCACATGCTGGAAACAATAGTATGATCAGTTCATATTCTCTGCCATGCTGGGTGTAATCTAGCTCGTTCACGAACTACGCACCCTTTCACTTTACATATCACCTTACTACGTTAACATATTTGTTGAGAAAGTGTCATGAATCTTCTCTCACATTCATCATCATTCACACTATATAGATCACAAGCTGAACCATGTGGAGGCCGCTGCAGAGCAGGAGCCAGAAGGGCAAGGAGGTGATCCTGCTAACTAGGAACAAGCTTAAGGCAAGCCCCAGTGCATCCCACCAGTTTTTACCGTTTTTATTTTATCACTAGATAGTGTGATATAGTCTTATCTGTGCGTTAAGTTTATAGGATTTGTTTGAAACCCTAGTATTGCGTAGGCTTTCTTACTTATGGATAATTTCAGGACGTTAGTGGCTTTGCTTAATTAGGGCGATGAGTCAGCGAGTGGTGAAAAGACCAATCGTAGTTGAGGCACATATCACTGAGAAATGGCTATATAAAGGCTTGAATGAGATAAAAATAAAGACCGAACGAGCAACTAGGTGGAAAGGAAAGGATAACTTGTCTTCAAGGAAGTAGCCCCGTCTAAGTCCCTCAAGGCC
This sequence comes from Eleusine indica, assembly GCA_030378355.1. Lineage (NCBI taxonomy): Eukaryota > Viridiplantae > Streptophyta > Magnoliopsida > Poales > Poaceae > Eleusine > Eleusine indica. The sequence goes on from CM059494.1 coordinate 59,652,340, forward strand.
CGCATCGTGTCCGGCCCATGGGATCAAGTTTGAACATACTATTTGCATGCTGGAGTTTATGGGCCCAGTAAACTGATGTAGCTACGACTACTGTCTGGTCGGAAGATAGTCTTCTCATTTTTTTGTGGAACTAGAGCTGAGGGGAGGGAGCAATCTACCCACATATGGCGGTACGGGACGCATCGCATTGGAAGACCCTTCTCGGAGGAGTCTGGACCCGGAAGACCTTGTGGTACCGTAAGTGAAAGGTTGCTTCATGCAGCTTCCATAAAGCGCGTATAGATCATGTAAGAAGGTTTCTCCTGCAAGATGTAAATCGATTCGAGTCGTTGTCCCTCATAGTAACGAGTGACACTTGATCACTCCGCCGGAACATAGTAATAAGAGAAACATAATAAATAGGTTGAATCTTGATGTATTGGTTTAATTATGTTATATTGCAAGCATGATTGTTGTAGGTATAGTGCAAACTAAATTTATTATTTTGTATGTTAACTTAACTTGATGCTAAAACTTGAAAAATAAGTATCCACTCTTACGCTGGTTTTTTGGCAACATAATCTTACCCATAGCCTGTGCGTGTCTAGGAGCCGATTGTAGATGGCCACTTTGACAGGTAAGTCTTGCTGAGTATTAGTTGCTTAGAGCGTAGCTCTATTTGATTTTCAGATGATCAGGATGGGGACTGCCACTGCGGTGAGAGGTTCCATTGAAAAGGCCAGCGTCCTGACTATTAGAATACTGAATGAGAGCTTTGCACCAACAACAATAAGGAGTAGGCTTGTGTGCGCTGGCACGGTGTCAAGGGCATGATATCGATCAAGGCCGGCACATACTGTTATGTATCGTCGTGAGAGGGCGATTGTATTTTACTCATTCTATCGAACTATTTTCATAAATGTTGAACTAATTCGCTTCCAAACTTTAAAAACTCTAGTTTGTAACTTAAATTTAAATTTATACAAAACTCTATACTCTATATATGTTTTGTTGTAACTATATTATTTCTGTCATCTGTTTTTTATTGGGCGTTATAACGCGTGTCGCCACAAAAAAAAATGCTGAAATGGAATGGTGTCTCCGTGGTAAGTGTAACAATATCCTTTAGTTATGAAGTTTCAGATTCAAGCCAAGAACCTTTAACAGTTTACATTTCTTTTTTTAATTTTCAAAATTAAAATTTATAATTGATGTGACTCACTCATGGGAACACTAAATTCGTACGATCAATTTTAATCAGCATGCAAACGCACAACGCAGACCAGCAATTAACACAGGTTGTGCGGACTAGCCGGAAGATCCAGTGTTTTTCTTTTTTAGGCTAAGTCGAAAGATCCAGTATAACATTTCAATAGAAGAAAAATGAGACGGAATATTTGGTGCCGTTGCAGCGAGTCCGGCCCGGCCCATGTAAACCCTCTGAACTGAATAAAACCTGCTCCTTCCCTCGCTTGTTCTGCCTCTCTCTGACGGCGGCGCTCAACCCAGCAGACAAGCCTCTCGCTCGCTCGCCTGCCGCCGCCGCCGCCGGTGGCTTCCTACACCCCTCCAGGTATTCCTCACAGGCCTCTCGCTATCTCAAATCTTTATGTTCTCTGTATGACACGCGCACACAGCTCGCGCTCGTCAGCCGCAGCCGATCCCACTTAATCACAGCCACAGCGCGCGTCTATCTCTGGTTCGGGAGCCGCCGGCGATATGTGTAGCCGCGCCTCCCTTGTTCGTTTCCCATATTGATCGATTGCCTTCGCCTGGTAGCTATCGGTGTCCGAGAACTGGAACGATTCGCTGCCGCCGCCACCCCTGCAAGGAATTGGGAGCGAAGGATTCACCAGTCCTGTAAGAGCTTCGCTCTTGTTGTTGTGTGCTCGAGTAGTGATAGCCAGGATCGAAGCACTTCCCTGCAAGGTCATGTTGCTGCTTTGATATTCATAGCTTAGCGTTGCTCTTCGCACCTTGCCATGGTAGAGACGTAGAGTGACTGCTCGATTCGCGTCGAGCTAACTTTCGGCCGGTAATGTATCAGTGAAGGATTTGTGTTGTTTGGCTAGGATTGTAATGCATGTCACACACACACCTTTAGTTAGTGCCGTCTAGGACAGCAAATGCCTCTGCGAAACTCTTCGTTACGGTCCGGCTTGAGGATCTCAAATCTTTCACTTCCACTTTGTGCCGTCCTCTTGTTTGATTTGTTAAGCATGCAGTCCGATGTCTATGTGCGGCTACTCGCTTAGTCGGGTTAGGATTTCTGGTGCTTATGTTGTACTTAAGCCACTAGCTACATCACCATTTGAGCCTGGCTTGTGGAGATCACAACATTGATGAAAAGGATTTCGGTGTGATATTTAGAATATAACTGCAATAATCATCAAGAAACTGTGTTTGTTGGGTTTGGTTGAGGTCTTCGGTGTTTCTTCTTGTTTGCAACATTCAGGATATATCGAGCTAGCTCACTTGGTTATCCTTGATGTGTCGAGTATCTGGAGTACCGGCTGGCTTCAGGTCCTCATGCCCTCTTGCAGCTCTGCTTAGCACTGAATTGGATTGAGTGAATTTCTTGCTGCTAGCTCTGCGAGGCTTACGATGTTTCTTGTGAATCTGCAATGTTCCTACTTCCTAGACAGCCTGAACAAAAAGGGAAAGTGAAAAGGAACACTAGGCCAATTACAAGGGCCCAACTAGGCCCATCTGAAGAGCCCATTAGGGTTGAGATTCCACTCGCCTCACTTGCTTTCAGTTACTCGCTGTCGCTGCCTCCTTTGTTGGCTCCCTCTTTTGTTTTCTCCCGCGAATTGTTAACTCATCCGACATACTCAGCTGCCGCCGCCGCCGCCGCCATCGCCATCGCCGCCGCCGGGTTCTGCTTTGCGCCCGCGTGAGCTGAGAGCGCTAGCACGAGAACTCAGAGGCCGAGGTGAGGCGTGAGGTTCACCGTGTTATTGCCGCAGCCTCTGTCCGCAGCGCGCGTGCGCCGGGCTCCTCTGTCCCGGTTTGCGGGCGCTGCCATTGCGCGTCCTCACGCCTCACGGTTGATGGTAGCCCGAGCTGGTGCTTTTGGCTGTCTTGCTTCCTGGCCGCGCCATCACCGCGGCGCTCTAGTAGCCAAGGCATGAGGACGCCCGTGTCGTCGCTCCAGGCAGCTCGCGCTAGAGGCTCTGCGGTCCCGTCCTCTGCCTCTGGTCAGTCTTGTCACTTATTAAAATTCGCTAGCTGAAACAAGTTGTAAACGCCACAGTTTTCCGCGAATTCATCCACTACACCATTTCCTAGTTCCTATCACAATGCTAATCTTATTTTGTAGCTTTCCTGTCATACCACTTTATATCGTTATGTTATCGCATAATTTTGTCCCACACTCTAACGCCTTCTTTGCATTTGTCAGTGCATATGGCGTTTGCTGCCAAGGTTAAAACGGAGGATGCTAGTGAAGCAGTGGATTTGGATGTTGACATTGTTAGCCTGGATGATGTCAGTGGCTGCAGCAAACTGGCCACAGCCGATGACCCTGATGCCACCGAGTGTTCAAGTTCTTTTGGGGACACATTGTCGGGATCAGAAGATGATGGGAGGCCTTCAGAGATTAGCGACATTGAGGTGGACTCGCCTTTCTGCCGCTATCCTCCTAATGGAGATGCTGCTGATCTGCTGGACGCAGCTACTTCTGACAATATGGATCGACTATTGAAGTAAGTAGCTTGGCTTATGGACAAAGTGCTTCCAAACGTATATTTCTGCCTTCTTATCAAGGCCAAATTCACTGTATTAATCTTTCACCTTATGAAATCAAATATACTGCCCTTGTGCTAAAGTGCTCAGTTATATCCCAAGATAGACCAGATGACACTCTTCTATGAAAGATGCAATCCTTTTGAATTGCTCAAATAAACCTAGGTCCTTGCTAGACTATAGAAGCTGCCTTCTGAAGCCGAGCAGCTGAGCGCATCAAACCCGGTTCTTCTCTCTAATACTTCCTGTGGGTATTCTTTTTGTTTTTTGCAAGCAAGAAGCTAGGGGTCTTACTAGGATGATAAGGACAGCCATTGTATATTTGATTATTTATTTATATCCAAGCATGCAAATACTATTATTAATCGTAATCATCTCTAGGTTTCTGATATAGGTCAGTCTTAAGCCTATGCTCTTTTATCTGACTTGCACACATTCTGACTGCCAGTCTGTAACTAAGGTCTCCCTTGTGAGCTTTAATGACTCTATATATATTTCTATTCCTAAGATGTTATGAAGATGCAAAAAATTAAATATCAAAAGTGCCCTAGCATTAATAGAAGGAGGTGAGAATGGAACCTGATTGGCTGGATGATGTCCTCTTCCACTAGCCAATGTGTCTAAGTGCCCTAGCATTAATAGGTAGGAGGTGGAAATGAAACCTGATTAGCCAGATGATGTCCTCTTCCACTAGCCAATATGTCTCACTATCTTATGGAGATTCTCGTAGCCAATATATCTCAAGAAATTTATAGTTTTTGACTTGGTTGCATCGTTGTTCAATGAGTTTGGTTGCAATTCAAGATATTGTGTCAATTATTTCACTGTTTCTGCATTTCATTTTTTCTTGACATATATAACAATTTATTATCCATTACAGGAAGAAAAAGGTAACTGATCACTGGAGAAAGTATATAAGCCCTGTAATGTGGAGGTGCCAATGGTTAGAGCTGCGGATGAAGGATTTGCAGTCTCAAGTGTCCAAATATGACAAGGAACTTTCTGTACTTAAGCATGAGAAGGAGTTGCAAACAAAAATGATTGAGTTGGACTGCTCCTCATCAAGATCAGTACCCTTCTCTTCTCAGTGCTGCAGGAAAACCATGAAGAGGAGGAGGAGAAAGAGGAATGAATTGAAAATGGATGCTTCATCATACATATCAAATCACACCATATTCTCCTATTTTGGTAAGAAATTATGGTCCACTTTACACATAGAGATACAAATTGTCTTGGTGATATCTCACTTCAACTATCTTGCAGAGAAAACAGAAGCAGAGGGCCATTCTATTGAAGACAATGCAAATTTAGGTATTGCTGTCAACAGCCTCATGTTTGCAAACAATTATAATCTCATGTTTACATGACAGCAATGAATTTGTTCAAATCCTTTTGTTATAGCTTTTCTATTAAAGAAAAAAACTTTATTAGCTGCGTCTTCCAGGAATAATTAAAGGAGTAAGCCAAAATTCAACTCCTTCAGAAATGAGCAGTAACACTAGTATGATGAGTCAAATCAATAAGAACTTTTGTGATCATGATTACATCTGGAGCTCAGTTCAACATTCCTCCATTCTGATTGGCAGCAATGTTTCTTTATGTAGAGAAGTACATAGGATTTTATCTTTTTTGCTAAGTATTCAAATTATGAAAGACTTTTATAATTGAATTAATGAGCCTTTTGTTGACTATTCAGTGGATGACAATACAAAAGGACACAACCACGCTGATTGGCTACTTGGTATTGAAGGAGGTGATACCACTGTTGAGCAGATTCTTTTGAGCATTCAATCTGTTCAGGACAAAGTATCTATGCTGAGATCAAACCTCAAGAAAGCAATGGCTAAGAAGAATAAGGGAATAACCCTTAAAGTTAACACATGGGTTAACGGTACACAGAGCTCTAATTGCTCACCAGGAAAGGGCAAGGGTCCTGGACTGCTTGAGGCATCTCCTCAGGAAATGTCTGACTGTGACATGGAAGATTCTGCCATGCCTGACAGTGCTCTATCGAGCTATGGAGAAGCTAGCAACATGGATATTTTTGAGAGCACCATGAGCCTATTGTCTGAAGGTCCGCACCAGATAGGAGAACTGCGTGAGGTAAGCTTCTATGACTATTTTCTCACACTGTAACAACTTGATGGGAATATTTTCACCTATTTGAAGCAATTTGAGCTTACACAGGTTAAAACTTCTAGAGTACGATATATTTCTGGGTATTCTCGAGACCATTTCAGGAAGACCTAAAACAGAATCTGAGTATATAGCATTTAAAAGTGATCAATACTCTAACCAGATGTTTGAGTAGTTTATAATAATTAGCTATAGTGGTTGTCTTCTAAAGCCTAACCCAACTTACTTGGGACTAAAAGGCTTTATTGTGGCTGTCTTCTGAAGCAATGTACATGTGCACTTTGATGAGGCACTGCATCCCAGATCAAAAGAGGCCTGAACAGTAGCAAGTCAAGTAATTGATTGGGTGAAATAAAATTATTAAGTTCATTAAAGCTGAGTCTAAAGAAAGCACTGGAGAGTGCAACATCGTCTGAAATGTTTGTCTTCCTATAATCATCCAGGGGTCCAGAATATTTCTCATTGTTAGATTATCAACCAGACTCTGGCAAGGTCTCAAGTTATCTAGGTTTTATTGTGAACCCACGACAATTGAATTGTTTCATTTTGTAGCAATGCATGGGTATAATTGCTGTTTCGGCTGTGTTTCTTGACTAATCTCTTCCTTCATGTGCAGAGTTCCGAAGATGTGTTGATTGACAACCAAGCTGCTGAGGAAGGGTACCAAAATTTTGAGGTGATCAGTCATCCGATCAAGCGACTGAGGGTATCAGTAAAGCGAGAAACCAGGGCACATTCTGAGGATGAGAGTGTCGCTCCTGTAGTTGGTATCAAGCGAGAAGGACACGAAGAAGGATCGAGCAGCTTCAGTCTTCAGGGGGCCATCCTGAAGCCCCGCTTCACTGGAAAGCGGCGAGAGAGGAAGCCAATGAAGCAGGTCATGCGAAGGCGAAGCAGTTCAACCACAGCGGCAGCGCTCCTCTCATGGCGGAGCCAGAGGATCCGGAAAAAGAGGCAGTAGGACGGGCCGCCTCCCATCTTTCCCTTCTAGTTTTCAGACTTTCGATTTAGTTAAGATGTTGAGATGATGACGACAGCTGTTCTACTCCTGGCTTACCATAGTATCCAATGTGTTCTCAAGCGCAAGATGGTCAATAATGGCACTTCGCGTTAGCCGGGAGGTGCTTGTAAGGTAGTCTTGCTTCTGTTTCTACTGTTGTTGTTTGCTTTGTGTTGAACAGTTCAGCTGGTGAAATGTTAATTAAACTGGGCGACAACAGTGTTACCTGTGATAAGGGTTTGCTTATTTGAATTTAGTTCCTTTCGTTACTATACTGTGTCTACGATTGGATCGCTCTGCTGTTCGTTCTGTCATTTGGTTCGAACAGAGTCTAGAGTCTAAAGCATTTGGCAAAATTTGCTCAAATTTCACAATTAAATAGTGTCCAGCAGCAAAATTTTCCAGAGCATTTCCTTCTGTCATCTGACGATAAAAACCTGCAACTAGAGGCTAGAGTCTTGTGTAGATCCTGGGGTCCGTGCTGGACTTCCTCTTCCTTTTATTTTTGGTTGGATATACGTTGGAACGTTCTTCTTGGATTGTTGTTCCACAGCAACTGCATATAGCAGCTACCGCCAGATGCTGAGACCAGCTACGAGAAGCTCAAAGCAGTAGGCAACTTGAACTTGTTTTTGAATTTTTGTTTCTTCCCTCTAAGTCGTTCGGTGCAATGTGGCGTGGCTGTCCTAAGCTGCTGCTATGACGTTATAGGAGACTTCACCAAATTGTGATCCCTCGAGAACCTCATCGGTCCTTCGTTGGATCTTCTGCGTTGTTCAGTTGGAGCGGCTTGTTTTGTTGGTGACTAGCTTTCTCGCAGATTTTTATTGACTCAGTTCAGTGTTGTCAACCTTTTATTGCAAGAAAGTTGTTACTAACTAAACTAAAATAAATTTTGACGAAAGATGGGTAGATCTATAACAAGTAGAAAGGGATGCTTAAAAGCAAGTTTTTTTAGTTCGTTCAAAACTTAGTTGTAACATCAACCAATTAGTGCTAATAATCCTATAATGATATTAATAACGATAGTTCGCTTGTAGCCCTCAGGAAAACCGTAGAACCATGTGTCAAAAATGCAGAAGCTAAGCAAGGCCCCCACTAGCACAGACGAGAGAAAGGTGCCTGGTGGAACAAGGAGAGAACCGATCCATCGTGCGTCGACGCGTTCCGTGCAGCATGCCCCACCGAATCCGCCGGCGCAGAAAGATTAACCTGCAGGGACTGAGTTGATACGTCCATCCTCGCTGCCGTCGTCGAGTTGTCCCACGTCGGCGTCATCTTTTGGTCACACAGTTCCACGCATAGTGCTAGCAGCTACCTGGTGAGCATCCATGTCATCGGTGACCCTGTTGCTTTCTTCGCCTTACAGCAGCACTGGCGTGGCACCTTTGTCACGTACTCACGTTGCAGCTGGTTCGCTAATAGCTCTGCGAATTGATCTCTGCGTTTCGCGCAACAGACAGACTTCCACGCCTCTCCAGTCTCGCGGCACCACTGGAGTAGGTTCTTGGAATTTCCTAAGATAGGACTCTAGATTTTGGTCGGGAAAGTCTCGTGGCATGATTAGGACTTTATTCCTTGGACTTGTGAAATAAAAAGGACAAGAGTATCCAGCTTTGTTGGTGGGATTTCCCTACAAGTAAATCTAAACTAACTCATGATAAAGACTTTTTTAGATTCCAACCTTTCCCGAAGGTACCCAGCTTATGTGTTTGGCGTACATATATATAATATATATAATGGTATACTTCTCTAGAAGATCGGAGTTGTGTAGTGTAAGTGAACATCTTTTTATATTAAAAAACGACATAATTTTTTTTTAGTTTAAGGTTATGGTGAGTTGATTGGAGCATAAGATCCTAGTATGTGTGATTTACTAAAATAAATTACATCTCACTCTTATTCCACATTTATGATCCTTGGGAGTATCATCAGTATATTATATTTGTTGGTCAACTTAAACGTTTGGTGGAGTTGGTCAATACTACACGGTACCTCAATATGTTGTTCTATGGAAATATTATTAAATTCTCCCTCCGATCTCGTTTAACTCCATGTCACTCTTGAATCTCCTCTTCTCTATTTTAAGGTATGTTCGTTTTCTGAGATCTAAGTTTTACTGTTATTGTCATATTAATTATTTAAATATTAAATACGGTCTAATCATAATCTAATTAGGTTTAATAGATTTGTCTGAAGTAAATTTTATTATTAATCTATATTTAGTACTTTTAATTAGTATCTTAAGATTAATATCCTAATATTTAATAGAACAGATCTAAAAATTAGTGGATAAAAAACGAACACACCCTTAGTCACAAAAAATGTTCATAACCTATCACTTGGCATCTCTCAGTCCGTCATATACTTATCTCTCTTAAATTATACTCGTAAATTAGTAGACTCAGCCAGACATGCTCATCTGTCACTCTCACCCGTCGTTCCTTATAAACAGAAGGAAGTTGATAAATAAGGTGCACGGCAATAGAGCATCCGGCCGGCAAACAGCTCTAAGAAGGCCAAGCTCTCACTGAGACTTGGGAGAGAGAGAAATGGGGGCCCCTCCCTGTACTTGCAGGCACGTTTTCCTCCTGCTGCTTTTGCAGCTGCTGCTCGTGGCGCCTTGGCAAGCGGGGAGGGCAACTCAAGCTCTCAACTTCACGAGGCAAGACTTCCCAAGGGACTTCGTCTTTGGGGCCGGCACATCCTCGTATCAGGTACAGCATATGCTCATGGTAAAGCTTTGGATGTTTTTCCAGAATTTTGGAGCTGGGTGGTCAGTTTGATCTGCGTGAGAATTTATTTGTTGCCGTTTGTACTTGTCATGTAGTATGAGGGGGCAGTCGATGAAGATGGAAGGAGCCCAAGCATTTGGGACACCTTTACTCATGCAGGTATTTTTCCAAGAATCTGTTTTTATTTACAGTGTGATTTATTTAACTTCGTCATACCCTCTGTACCAGTTAATTTTCGTAGTTTTGTAAATTGCAGAATGGTTATTCTTTGCCACGCATAGATGCACTTAATACAAGTCCCTACAGTTTGTTACAAATTTCAATGGTTCATCGCTGTTCGAACAAGCTGTCTAAAACTCTGAAAAATTGGCTTCACCTATGCGCATAGTTGAACTTGTCAAAGTTGCACATCACTATCCTTATCGCTTTGTTTGTCACAACCTGTATAGCTCCAGCTAGCTTTTGATACACTATACTGACAAACCACGTGCGCAGCTTTCTACTAGCCGTTACAATAGATATGAATTGTATTGATTATTGATAATAGACCTAATGAATATATATATATATATATATATATATATATATATATATATATAGAAGGGGAACATGACTAGGATTACTACTACCATATCCTTAACGCTAGTCAGCGCATTTGAACTGCGTTTTATTTTTGAGGGAAAATATTTGAACTGCATTTGACCGCACCATTTCAGACTTTTGTGAAATAGCCCTTCGTAGGGAACAAATTAATTTTTCTTTTTTAATAATCTGACTGCAGGGAAGATGCCTGATAAAAGCACAGGAGATTTGGGTGCTGATGGCTACCACAAATACAAGGTTCGTATGTGACCTGGCAATGGACTGATTGGCAGTATCCATCTTGTATTTTCTAGACACACTGGTTCGTAATATATATTGAGATGTGGTCATGTTTTTTGCGCATGGTGAACATTTTCTATGAAATGTTATCCGGCACTAAAAAAGTATATGTTTGTATAGAAAACATCTTAATTTACTTGACTTTTTTAGGGCAATTTACAAGTAACTGTGAACATTCTACTCATACGCCTGCTGCTTGCAACTGAAATTTTCAGGAGGATGTTCAGTTGATGGATGACACTGGCCTAGAGGCCTACCGGTTCTCCATTTCTTGGTCAAGGCTTATCCCAAGTAAGAACAATATTTCGACTTTGGAGTCTTAATCAAGGAACAATGTTTCAACTTTAGAAGATAAATCTTTGTGAGAAAATTTTCCAGAAAGATGTAGCACTTATCTATAACCAGTAACTGTAACTTAGATTTTGTTTACTCCTTTCATTTGAGCAGGAGGACGAGGGCCCGTCAACCCAAAGGGGCTCGAGTATTACAACAACGTGATAAATGAGCTTGTAAAACGGGGTAAGTCCTGAAGGGTGAAGGGTGCAATGTTATACTGCCGTTACAGCTTGCTTGGATCTACATTCTTGAGATACTGAACTGACCGACTCTCTGATGAATGTACTGCAGGAATTGAGATACACGTGACTCTGTACCACCTGGATTTCCCTCAGATCCTGGAGGACGAGTACCACGGCTGGCTCAGCCCCAGGGTCGTGTAAGACAATGATACTCTCCCTGCCTGAACACTCAAACAGAGTGTTCATTCTGTTTCATTCAAGTGTCAATAGACTGATTAAAAAAGGAAATCCTGTTCATGACACAGGGAGGACTTCACGGCGTACGCGGACGTGTGCTTCAGGGAGTTCGGGGACCGGGTGAAGCACTGGACCACCCTGGACGAGCCCAACGTCATCTCCATCGCCGCCTACGACAGTGGCGCCTTCCCGCCCGGCCGCTGCTCTCCGCCGTTCGGGATAGTCAGCTGCACCGAGGGAAACTCCACCGTAGAGCCCTACATCGTCGGGCATAACTCCATCCTTGCACACACCGCTGCCGTCAAGCTCTACAGAGAGAAGTACCAGGTGCAAAATTAGCTGCTCATAATATGATCTTCTGCTGATCATTGTTATAAGTTTAGAACAATGCCAGGGATCAAGTAATAAGGCTTACCGATCTTTGCTTTCCTCTGGATAACGTGATCACGGCAGGCTACACAGAAGGGTGTCATTGGAATGAATATCTACAGCTTCTGGAACTACCCATTCTCTCAGAGCCCTGCAGACCTGGCTGCTACTAAGAGATCGTTGGACTTCATGATCGGCTGGTTAGTGCTCTGATCCCTTAGTAATTTATAAGTACGGCATTCAGAAGGTGAAGATGCATTGCATTGTTCGTTAGGATCGTCAACCCCTTGGTGTATGGAGACTACCCTGAGATCATGAAGAAGGTGGTCGGGTCCCGGCTTCCTTCGTTCACAAAAGAACAGTCCGAGATTATTCGTGGGAGCACTGATTTCATCGGCATAAACCACTACACATCAGTGTACGTCAGCGACCGATCCAGCAGTGCGGACTCAGGGCTCCGGGACTACAATGCTGATATTGCAGCTACCTTCAGATGTAAGTACAATCGCAAGGGTGAAGAGACAAGTTCGGTGTGGATATGCCACATCACTCTGACGAGATCGTACGAATGACATGCCTTCACAGTCATGAGTGCCTTAATCAAGTTCTAACCACTAATAAATGGAAACCAAACAGTTTAGAGAGAATTTGTTAAACATGAAAAACACTGCTTGTCCGGTATACCCTCTCACTTATGGTTGTTTTCGTTTTGCAGTTTCCAAAAGTGATCCTCCTAGTGGTCAGGTACATAGTTAACTCTTCATGTTGCTTTGTTTACTGAATTTTATTTAGTCTTTCATACTGTAGAACGTAGAGTGGATTAAGCTGCAGCAATCAGGTCCAGATGCACTGATGTATTTATGTCTGTACAAATCGCCCTTTTACAAAGGTTAATGTGCTAGTTTTTCTGGTGCAGTTTATCCCATACAACATGCCGATCGACCCACAAGGGCTGCAACTTATGCTGGAGTACCTCGCAGACACCTACAACAACGTTCCTGTATATGTTCAAGAAAATGGCAAGTTCTTATTCTCGTGTATTAATTATTGGTACCATCAATGAATTTCTTGCACAATGCTGGACAACTAGACTTGCACAAAATCATTTCTATGCTTCTGGAGTGCTGGTGAACCAAGTTTTGGACTTCATTCTCGCTCTAGTTTTTTTCATGTATCAAAGCAAACTATGCGTCCAGAGTCAATTTTACGTTCTCACGGATCTAATATTTCGTTTGTTTCTTCTTCTATCTCATTCAATTCAGGATATGCGCAGTTATTAAATGACTCAATCAGTGATCATAAGAGAGTGGAATACTTGAGTAGTTACATCGGTAGCATGCTCACTGCACTCAGGTATCTATTGTTCTTTATAGAATGCATAAATAATCTTCTATATTTTTCTCCTAACACAGATTATGTCTAAATATCGAGTGTTATGGTTGTTGCAGGAATGGAGCCAATGTGAAGGGCTATTTTGTTTGGTCATTCCTGGATGTATTCGAACTTCTGGCAGGATACTATACGCGATACGGTCTGTATCATGTTGATTTTCAGGACCCGGAACTACCAAGGCAGCCAAAACTCTCTGCTCTATGGTACTCCAAATTCTTGAGATATGAAGCTGGAATAAACATAGAGAGCATGGTTGATACCGATGCAAGTACGAATGCTGAACAATGAGCTTAATAGCAGTGGCAGTGCATAGAAATATTTCAGATTGGGTAGCTGGGACACAATCTTGGGGAAAGAGAGTTCCTCGTCCCTCCTAGCATGATTTTTCTTTCATTGGTTTCTTACAGTTTGTCATGCCCAACAGTAGCGGTTCACTGATGAGTTATAGCCATATATGTACATTCCTCGCGGGTAGGACGTCTGTACGCCCTTATCATGACTGACTAGTCATTACAGATAAATATTAAATTATATAAAACATAGATTATATTGTTCTTACAGGCTGGATTGACATGTCCAAGAAAAGGCTTGCAAATATATACTCCCTTCGGACTTATTTTGTTATCATTCCGACAACATAGTTTATTTTTTAAGTAAACAAGTTGTTCGAACGACAACAAAATAAGTCCGAAATGAGTATTTCCTCTGTTCCAAAATTATTATCGTCATTGATTTTTTTTTGTTACTTTTAATTATTCGTCTTATTTAAAATATTTATTTAAGTATGAAAAATTATAAGTTATATTTAAATTTTATCTAGTAATAAAATAATTTATGAGGAAATACATAACATTTTTAAAATTTTTTTGATAAAGACGAAAGGTAAAAGGTAACGAAAAAAGTCAATGACGACAATAATTTTAGAACGTAGGGACTAGGGAGTATATAATTTGATAGTGTGATAAAAGGAAAAGAAAAGGAATAGTCCATTCAGAAAAAAAAACAATTATGCATCATGAAAGCTGCTAAAAAGTAGAAAAAGTTAAAAAAATTGGATGGAAAATGATAAACCAAATAGAGCATTAGTATGTTTAACATACTCAACCCGAAATTTATGCGCCGTTTGTGAATAAAAAAAAAAGGACAACCAACACTAGTTGGAGATTGCCGGGAGAGAGAGAGAGAGGAGGGATGGGGTTGAATTTGTGACTCAATAAATCATCAAGCGCTAAATATAATTTGAGTAAGTCAAGATCCTATCCATAGTAGTGGTTAAAATGCAACAAGCAAAGCAAACAACTTAGTAACTTATTATACTAGCACAACGAAGAAAATACAGAAAGGTCAATTAATAAGAAGTAACGAAAGGGTCAAGGAATGCTCATGATTTTCTACTAAAGTCTCAAATGATGATGTCTTCTCCTACTCTTTGTTAAACCACACCCAATAGAGTATATAATCCCTGTTGTCTCTCAACGATGATGTTTTGTTATAGCATGTTCCACCTTCTAAGTGGAGATATGCATGTTTTCACTACCCACCGTGGGAATACTCTCTCCCAAGACAACACTCCACTCTTTGAGTGGAGCCATGAGTACTCACTCGACCTGCGAGGGTAAGACAGCCCCAGACATTTTTTTAAAAAGAAGAACTTCTCACGCAGGTCGAGAAAACCTCTGAACACAGCGGCATCGTGATCCGTATGAGACGACCACGACCTGGAACCATGAGTACTCACTAGTAATGTTCTTTTGAATGAATGGCTCTAAACCGTATACAAACATACATGTAGGCTTCCATAACCACCATAGGATAGCTCAACACCAATGTCTAATGGCGAGGACTCAAGATCTTGCTATAAACCACGAGTAACAATACAAGATCACTCTTCCCAAGCCACACTATGGATACTCTCTGCTACTTCCTCTGAAGCACTAGAATATTCGCCAAATATTGCGCAAGTGCTTCCCTAGTTCTTTTCGCCAAGAAAGTTTGCTAAGTCACTAAGCACAGCTAAATATAAGCTACCAACTCACATCTAATCATTGCTTAAAGTTTCCTTTAACCATAATACATTTCACAGTCACAGTGGCTATCAACCAGTTTGTGTATCATGTCAATAATCCCTACGGCAAAAGACCGAACCTTCAAACAATTGAAACAGTGCGAGTTCCCATTTGCAACAGCGTGTTCTACTTCACCATGCACCCTAAGACTTCAGCACACGAAAACAGCATGGCATGGATCTGATTCACGTATGAAAAGACAACTCAGCAAACTATTAGATCTAGTCCACGAGAAGCTAAATATGAAAGTCACATTAACCACAGTTGCCAAAGCAAGCTCGCACAATCTACATAGTGGGGGTACAGAACAATTTTGAATCCTGTTGCGACTTTCACTCATGTCAAAAACATTGTAACAACAGATCTGACTGTAGTTCAACAAGAGACAAGCTCATTGGTACACTCAAGTCATCATCCACTAGTACAATTTTCAGAGGCAAAATTTTTCTTGTTCCATTAGTTGGAGGAACAGAATACAATGTGAAAGTAAACTGCCGTATACTACAGTGGATAGACAAAGATCTTGCCCTCAGCGTGGTATCTTTCACAGAGTTTCTTCAATGTACCAACTGAGTGCTGCATCGCATTCAGCTTGGTATCCATAAACATGGCCTAAAAGCATAGAATTTATTATTAATACACTCTCAAAATTCTAAACTCAGATAAATAGCACATTTTATGATTTCAATATTTCTTTTTTACCTTGTAGTCCTCACCATACTTCTCTATTAATCTGCCAATATAAATACGTTGAATTGTCGTCAGTGGTTGCAAAGGTGCAGATTTGCCATCCCTTCTTTTCTTCCCGAGTGCAGACTTCAGATCTACATTGCACAGAAACATTTTGCATGAGACCATACATGTCATATCAACTATCATCAGAATTACTTGATTGCACTAAGTGTGTTGCATGATCAAAGCCGTGTACGCGATTTCAAAATCAAAGGAATGAGACCCAGACAACTATTCCATGCCAAAAAAGTTTCTCCTAATCTGCTGTCCAAAGAACAAAGAAACTGTATCTAAGGCACTCAAATCTCAAAGGTGCATGACTGTCTTATATCAGCTATGCACGATTCTCAAACAACAAAAAATAGAGTACATTTCCATGGACAACTATGTTGTGTTGTGTTTTTGTGACATGTCACTAGAATTGATACATATAAGAGAAACAAAATCTAGGCAATCACTTTATCCCAGAAGGTGAGAAACAAAATCTTTTTAAGGAGGTTTAACAAGAGCAATCAGTCTCAATTCAGTGTACATTTCCGAATATCAGCAAAATAAATGGCCATGGAACTTGTTGCCATATAAATGACCTTATTTCAGATCTTTTACTATTAGGTAGCTTATGAGAATGAAATAAAATAGTAAAATAGAATGAACCAGGAAAGTCAAGTAACCAACTAGAACAGCTACTCTAGAAGACTAGAACAAGTTGGCACTAATTAAAATTTAAGCAGGCATGGACCACTCGTTGACTGGTGCATCTTTGGTACATGTGAATTAATTTGTGAAGATCATATCCTTAACTAGCAGAATACATTATGATCTCAGCCTGGGATGACAGATACTATATCTGGCAACTAGTATCATGCACAGTACAGTCATGAACACTAATTATACTTGTTGATGCAGTTCAGATTCACAATTCTTCTTCGCCATTGTTTAACTAAAAATGTTAAATCATTTGAAGTTTTACTAACAGATAAATATATTCTAATATTAAATCATTCACAGCTCATATAGTATACATGTAAGTGTACAAGAAAATCATTCAGATATTCATCTGTCTTCGTAGTGCCATCCACGTAGTATTGGTTTTAGTAAAAATTGGAAGAAGATTGCTGAAAAACAACTCGGTTTCCTAGAATTTCAGCCCCTCAAAATTGTGAATTTTTTTTTTTGCTTTGCACTGCTGAATCGTAGGAACTGGTTACTGTCTGAAGCACGTTATGAAATATCAGTGCATGACCTGTCAATGTATAGCAATTGTGCATACAGGCAATTAGCACCCCCCCCCCCCAATGGTTCCACACAATCAATTTAGACACAGACGCCACATCCCGAACTCAGTCAAAGTTGCAGCCTAGAACCGTTATCCTGAGAAGCGAGAGCCGTGCGGAACACATAAGCCGCACCAAATGTAACACCCATCCATATCTATGCCTGTCTCAAGTCTCAACTTCGAGGTTTTCCAAGGAACCGCGCAACCGAGCGGAGCGGAGCAGAGCAGGGGAGAGGAAGGACACTGACCGTCATTCTCGAGATCACTACCAGTGTCGATGGGCTCGAACTCAGGAACGGGTGCGCGCGCGGCGGCGACGTCGGGCGCCTGCAGCGCCGCGCTCTGGACAAGGCGCGGGGTGCCGCGGGCGTGCGCGCCGAGGAGGTTGGGGTTGGCGACCACCCCGAACGCGGCGTAGTTCTTCACCACGCTGCCCTCGGCGTCCCATCTGACCCCTTCCTTGGCGGCCGCGGCGAACGCCTCGGGCAGGGCGAAGGCCGGCTTGAACTCCCGCGACTTCTTGCGCGGGAGCGCCACGCGTACCTTGGCGTGGGAGCGCTTGAACTTGCGGCGCGACCCTCCCATCGGCGCCGGCGGGGAGGCGGCGGCAACTAGGGTTTCGGGGGGGATTAGGGGTTTGCGGGGAGAGGCGAGTGCAAGAGATGCGGAGGAAGACGAGACTCGAAGAGAGGCCGCGGGCCGTTGCTTGGCTAGGACCTTTCCTTGCTGGGCCAATTCATTCTAGGTGGCGACACAGTTGGTCCCAAATGTGAATGACAGGGGAGAGGAAGGGCTCAATCGCGCTTTATATATCAAGAGAAAGAGGGAGAGAGGCTCTAGTGCTGGCCAAACGGGCTGCCTGGCCCGGCCCGGCCCAAGCACGGAAAGGCATGCCGTTTTATTTTAGATCGGCACAAAATTAAATTGATTTCGGGCCGTGCCATGCTGCTCGCCATGCCGCGCTGTCGGCGCATGGCACGACACGAATTGGGTGAGCCGTGCCGGACTGGCGCATTAGGACTGTGGCCTGATAACATGTTTTGACTTGTTAACTCATATTTTGTTATAATTTATTTATTATTAGATATATTTTAAATATAACATATTTATTTTTATATTTTCAAAAAAAATTAAATATGACAATCAGTTAAATATGAGTTTTAAAAGTCAACGAATGCTTATATTTTGAGATGAAAGTAGTATCCTATGTTAGAATTTTCCTTTAAAAAAAGTCAGAATTCGAGTACAAAATGGGTGGGAAGAAACGAAGAGTAAATTCCCAACTTAAAACATGTCTTTCTCATATTTTTGAAGTTTGTTTCCCATTGGGTTGAACCATTATGTTTGCACTTTTTTTCACGTAATATAATGTCTTAATATTTGCATTGTGTTAATATTTCATACAAATTTAGACCTACATTTGTAACGAAACAAAAATATTGAAACAATTTTTACCAACTGTTCGGACATGTTTGAAAAATGTTTAAACAAATACTTCATAATGTTACATCTATACAAAAATAAATACAATATAGAGTAAACTAGCAATATGCTCGTGTGTTGTCACGGACATTGAGAATTGCACAGACAAAAAAATAAATAAAATAAATTATCAGTATTTATTGAAGTATAACTAATCTAAACCATTTATCAGAGAAGCAAACTATATAGATCAAACAGTTAAATCAAAATGTCAAATTTTACAATGATATAGTAACACTCTTGTTACTTTTTTAAGCATTATTTTGTCATATATCTAATCACCAATCCAGGTCTCCGTTATCAAGCCTTTTCTTCACCGTGTGAACATGTCTTCCCGTTGGTTTGCACCAGCCCAAGACTTCAGCAGCTTCAACGTCCAGGCCACCTCCTTTTATTGCCTCTTCTCTGAGTACGGAGGCCAACATTTTGAAAGTGCACACTCTGCTGTGCTTAAGTAGAATTCCCTAGAGAAATTGAAACATTTTATTGGTACATGCAAGTAGGCCTGTCAACGAGCCGAACTCGAGCGAGCCTTGCCACCTCAAGCTCGAGCTCGGTAGAAACTTGAGTCGAGCTCGAGCCGAGCCTGTGATCTGACCGATCCTGGAGGCAAGCTCGAATTCGACTCGTTCGAAACTCGCAAAAGATCAAATTCGGGTCGAACAAGCTAGTTTAAGTGATCAGCTAGAGTATTTATAATACACACTATATTATCTTATAGTTACAATATGCAGCATAAATATGTCGGATTGATGTCCGAAATTAATAACAATAACAAGCAATGTCTTTTGTTCAGCTACAACTAGTTACACATCACTTAATCCCCTACCAGTTACTTATTGTTAGCAAAAGAAGCTACGTCCTATAGCCGGTCCAAAATATGCTCTTGCCAATTTGCCATTGAGGCAACTGAATGTCTGATATTGCCAAAGTGTGTTCAAAATACTTCAAATGGAGCTTCAATAACACTTCACTCCAATCACTACTGTTAGCCCGCTGCTGTGCTGCATGAACATTTCAAATATCAGTCCTGGTATAATGGTATTGGAAAAAAGAAACATATAGATTATTACAATCTCATGTGCATACCTGATAAATTAGTTACTACTTAGTTACTGCTCACAACTAAAGCTGCTGTAGGAGCTTCACTTGATGTCAATGGAATAGAATTAGCATCATCCTCCTATTCAAGAAAAGCAAGTAAACATGTCAACTTCTGGAATTGTAATATTATATGCAAAGTAAATGACATGTATGAACTAACCAGATCCATGGTTTTGTGGTGACCTCGCCTGATCCAACTTGATGCACAAACCAAAGCTTCAACCATTGATGGTAGTAAAGAGCTACAGTAATCATCAACCACTCTACCTCCAGTACTAAATGCTGACTCGGATGAGACTGTGGTAATTGGGATAGAGAGAACATCTTTGGCCAGTTTAGACACAATTGGATACTTCACTTCATTCATCCTCCACCAGTGAAGTATACTGAAATTTTCTGAAGGGATAACCTCAATTGGATCTTTCAAGTATTTCATTAAATCTGACTTAGAAAGACCAGTAGCATGTTGGGCCTTTACATACTCTCGCCATTCACTAGCAGCAGAGAACGCACTATAAGAACTGCTAACAGAACTAGAATTCTGAGAAGTTCCATCATTATCCTTCACTGTTGACTTCGCTTTGTTATGCTCAGATTCATAAGAAGCATATAGAGTATTCAATGTGGATTGCACTTCTTCAAGTTTTGCACGAAATTCATTCTGTCCATATAATGATGGAAATGTCCACTTTATCATGCCCAACTTTCTTCTTGGGTCAAGAATTGCAGCAATTGCAAACAAGGTATTGCACTCTGGGCCCCAATACTTATCAAACTTTTCTTGCATTGCAGCAGCCATTTTACTAAGTAAAATATTCTTGGACTGGTTTACTTGACCTATTGCCTTTTTGATATCAATTATATGAGGATAGAATATTAGAGGTAGGGTAGGTTGAACCTGAAAATTCTTTTGTTGCCGTGTGAATAATAGATAGGATGTAACTGACTTCGGAATAGAGCTTCCATTCCTCTTCTGTTGGCTGCCACCTATAGTTAGCATCCCCAGCAGCATAAACATCGAAGGCAGTCCGATAATGAAAAGCAGACTACAGCATTTTGAAAGTTGAACCCCACCTAGTGCAGCAATCAAGAGCAAGACCCATTTTGTCTCGTAGGTTGAGGGAATCAACATCAGCATTGAACTTATAGTACCAGTTGTTTGATTTCTTGATGTATTTGATACTCTCCCTAACTTTCTCAATTAAAGGTGCAATCAGCTCGAGACCATCTTGGACAACTAGATTGAGGATATGAGCACAACAGCGAATATGGAGAAACTTTCCTTCAAACCAAAGTGAACCACGTTTTTTAAACTTTGCAAGCATCAACTTGACAGCACTATCATTACTCGATGCATTATCAAATGTGATGCTAGCTATCTTATCCTCAATTCTCCATGCAGCTAGACAATCAGAAATGGCATTGCAAATGACCTCACCAGAGTGGGGAGGCTCCAATTCTAGGAAATTAATAACACGACAATGCATTGACCAATCTGCATCTATATAGTGGGCAACCAAGCTCATATAACAAATTGTTTGGTTGGAGGTCCATAGGTCGCATGTCAGGCTTATCTTTCTAATATCCTTAAAACTCTTTTTTAGGACTTCCTTTTCAGATTCATACAACCTCATACAGTCAGCTCGGATAGTGTTTCTACTCACTTTTTTGTATGCAGGATTTAATGCCTTAAGCAAAACATTAAACCACATATACTCCACAATTCTAAATGGTAAATCATGAACAATGATCATCTTGCAAATAAGCTCACGTATCTTTGCAGAATCATAATAACCAGGAGTCACAATATGCGGAGCATCAATATCAATATCATCATTACCTTCATTAGTGCTAGGGAAATTGATGATCTGCTGTTTCTTTGACTTCTGCTGATGCTGGAAGAAATCACACTGGTCCAAATGTCTCTTAAAAGAGAATGTAGTGCCACTGCTGTTCCGCACTAGAAGAGCTCCACATGCCTTGCACTTCGCCTTGTTTTCCATTTTCCCTCGTTCCTTCTTTGATGGAACAGTACATTCCTCAAACTAATTCCGAATTGCAGATTTCTTTTTCCTCCTGCCTCTAGCTGCATTAGCATCTTGAACATTCTGAATCTCATCTACTTGCCCTTCAATATGTACCGGTTGATGTTCTTGTTGCGATGCAACTATAGCTGTGCCATCTCTCAAGCTTGGTGACTCAATCTCCACAGATTGCTCCGTATGTGACATCTGCAAAATAAATTTAAAACTAAAAAGAAATCACAACCTAGGAAGCACACATATCAGATGTCACTCAATAGCTTAGCTCCTAAGCCATGCGTATAGAAAAAAGAAGAAGAATGGACTCGTTCCATATCAGGCACACGCATACACTTATTTAAAACTAAAAAGAAATCACACCTTGGTAGTTCCATCCCAGCCAAAAGAACAAATCGACAAGGAGAAAAGCAAGTTACCCTCGAATATTTTGTGCTGTTGACTTGTTGCTTGTTGGACTACCTAGTGATCGAGTCAAGCTTGGTTAGTTAGTTTCCTTTTCTTTAGCATTCAGTTAGCATTCTGTTAGCGTGTCAACGGACCTGACGCGTGCTGCGTTCACGCGGGATACCGGCTTTCCTCCTTTCTAGCATCATAGGAGAGGTGTGCGGGTGTACGTGGTCGTGGGATGGCACGACCCTGTAATGGCGTGCATGCCGCGCATGTAGGCAGCTTGGCTGCCAAGTTTAGCTCGAGGTTTTCCTTTATAAACATCAATAAACCAGAGAAAACGCAGCCGCACTATAGCAGCACCAAACACTGTGTCCATCTGTGTTCGCGTGCGTTCCAGGAGAGCTCGCCAGCGTTCCTCGTTCTCCGGCGATCTCCGACATTTGGTATCAGAGCGGTTACGTTCTCTGGGCGCCATGGCCTCCGGCGACTCGTCCGCGTCAGCTCCGCAGCTCGGCGCACGATCGCCTTCTCCTCCGCCGCGCCGACGACTCCTCTCCATCTCGCCGCCACCACGCCGTGGGCGTCGCAGCGGGACAACCGTCGTCGAGCGCGTCGTCCCTCAAGCCGGAAACCTCGCCTACCCCATGCTCACGCGCACCAATTATCAGGAGTGGGCGCTCCTGATGACGGTGAACCTGCAGGCCCAGGGCTTGTGGCACGCCGTCGAGCCTGAGCCGGGCGAGGAGATCCTGTACCGGGAAGACCGCCTCGCACTGGCGGCCATCCTTCGGGCCGTTCCACCGGAGATGCTGGGCTCCCTCGCACGAAAGCGCACCGCTCGCTCCGTGTGGGAGGCCATCAAGACCGTCCGCGTCGGCGTTCTTCGTGTACGCGAGTCCACCGCCGCCCAGCTGAAGAAAGACTTCGCCGAGATCACCTTCAAGGACGGCGAGTCCGTCGACGACTTCACGCAGCGCATCGTCTCCCTCGCCAACCGGATCCGTGTACTCGACCACGAGGTGACCGACGCCGAGATCGTGAAGAAGATGCTGCAAGTCGTCCCCGACAATCTCTCGCAGATCGGGATCGCCATCGAGACCTTCCTCGACACCGACACCATCTCCATCGAAGAGGTTGTCGGCCGGCTGCGTCAAGTCGAGGAGCGAGAGAGGAAGCGCAAGAACAAGGGCCTGGCGCCGTCGTCCACCGACCGCGTCGACGCGCAGGGCCGTCTGCTCCTCACCCACGAGGAGTGGATGTCTCGCCTCAAGATGCGCGACGAGGAAGGCGGTTCCAGCTCCGGTGACAAGAAGCGCGGCGGGAAGGCTCGCCGTGGCCGCACCGGCGGGCGCGACTCCGGGCGAGGCGGCGGATCGTCTTCAGCAGCCCGCGCGCGCTCCCCGCCAGGGCCGTGCCCTCGCTGCAACAAGTCGGGGCACTGGGCTCGCGACTGCCCAATCAAGTCCAGGAAGGAACAGGCCCATCTGGCCCAAGGTGAGGAAGACGAGCCCACGCTTCTTATGGCCCATACTTTCATCTCCTCTGCGTCGGACTCCTCCTCTCCTTCGTCAAGTTCCAGACGCGCCGCCGCCGCCACAGATCCACCGCGCGCCGCCGCCGCTATCGTCGCTACAAATCCACCACGCATCGCTGCCACCATCGTCGCAGCAAATCCACCACGCCGTCAAGTCCACATCGATGAAGGGCGTGTCTTCGCCCAGCTCGGCCCCCGGGCGGACCAGGATCCCGAGCACTGGGTCCTGGACACCGGGGCCACCAACCACATGACCGGCGGCCGGGGCGTCTTCTCCGAGCTGGACACAGGCATCACCGGCACGGTCCGTTTCGGTGACGGATCGGTGGTGGAGATCGAAGGGCGCGGGACCATCATCTTCAGCTGCAAGAACGGCGAGCATCGGGCGTTGACCGGGGTGTATTTCATACCCCGTCTGACGGCGAGCATCATCAGCGTCGGCCAGCTTGACGAGGCCGGCTGCAAGATCGACATCGAGCACGGCGTCCTCAAGATTTACGAGCCGAATCGCCAGTTGCTCGTCCGCGTCATCCGTTCTCCGTCGCGCCTGTACCTGCTGCAGCTCAAGATCGGGCGCCCCGTGTGCCTGTCCGCCAGGAGCGAGGAAGCGGCGTGGCGATGGCACGCACGTTTCGGCCACCTCAACTTCAAGTCTCTCCGTCGCATGGCGTCCCGCGACATGGTGCGCGGTCTGCCTCCACTTGATCAGGTGGATCAGGTGTGCGATGCCTGCCTTGTAGGCAAGCAACGTCGCGCCCCTTTCCCGGAGCAAGCACGACGTCGCGCCGTCAACAAGATCGACCTCGTCCATGGCGACATGTGCGGCCCGATCACGCCCGTCACTCCCAGCGGTAACCAATACTTTTTGCTGCTGGTTGATGATATGAGCCGCTATATGTGGCTGATCCTTCTCCCAAGCAAGGATCAGGCCGCAACAGCGATCAAGAACTTCCAGGCGTCCGTCGAGGTGGAGACTGGGCGCAAGCTGAAGACCCTGCGTACCGATCGTGGGGGGGAGTTCACCTCCGTCGAGTTCGGGCGCTACTGTGCAGAGCGTGGCGTGCAGCGGCAGCTCACCGCCCCCTACTCACCTCAGCAGAATGGGGTGGTGGAGCGCCGCAACCAAAGCGTGGTCGCCATGGCGCGATGCATGCTCAAGGCCAAGAATCTCCCAGGATACTTCTGGGGTGAAGCTGTCACGGCCGCGGTCCACGTCCTCAACCGTGCACCGACACGCGCCCTCGACGGCGTCACCCCCTACGAGGCTTGGCACGGCGAGCGACCGCCGGTCCACTATCTCCGCACGTTCGGCTGCATCGGGCACGTGAAGACGACGCGCCCGCACCTGAAAAAGCTCGACGACCGCAGCAGCCCGATGATCTTCGTCGGGTACGAGGCTGGCTCCAAGGCGTGGCGCTTCTTCGACCCAGGCACCGGCCGCGTCACGGTGTCACGCGACGTCGTCTTCGACGAAGCGGGCCAGTGGGACTGGCAGGACGGCAACAACCTCACCGGCGACCACGACGAGCCGTTCGTCATCGAGTACGTCTCCACCGAGCTCGGGGACAACCCTGGCGAACGCGCGCCGTCTGCAACGCCTACGCCGTCCCCAGCTCCTCCTGCGCCTGGAACTCCTGCACCAGCCACGCCACCAGCGGTCTACGACGAGAACCTCGACGTCGACCATGAAGCCGACGCGCCGCTCCGCTTCCGCGTCATCGACGACATCCTCGATGACGCACTGCCACCCGGCCTCGCGGACAGGCACGTGGACGAGGCGCTGCACTTCACTTCTGCAGAGGAGCCGACCACGTTCCGCGAAGCAGAACAGCAGGCGTGCTGGCGCGGCGCGATGATGGAGGAGATGAAGTCCATCACCGACAACAAGACTTGGGAACTTGTTGAGCTCCCACCAGGCCATCGTGCCATTGGGCTCAAATGGGTTTACAAGGTCAAGCGCGATGAGAACGGGAACGTGGTGAGGTACAAGGCTCGTCTCGTGGCGAAGGGGTACGTGCAGCGCGCCGGAGTCGACTACGACGAGGTCTTCGCTCCAGTGGCTCGCATGGAGTCCATCAGACTCATGCTCGCCCTCGCCGCGCACAAGAACTGGGAAGTCCATCATATGGACGTGAAGAGCGCCTTCCTCAACGGCGACCTTGGAGAAGCAGTGTACGTCACCCAGCCTCCTGGATTCACCATCGATGGCGCCGAGCACAAGGTTCTACGCCTCCGCAAAGCACTATACGGTCTGAAGCAGGCGCCCAGGGCCTGGAATGCCAAGCTCGATGCCGCCATGGTGTCACTTGGTTTCCAGAGGAGCAGCTCCGAGCACGGCGTCTACACACGTGCAGGACATGCGTCGCGGCTCATCGTCGGCGTCTACGTCGACGACCTCATCATCACCGGCTACGAGCCCGACGACATCCTGGAGTTCAAGACGGAGATGAAGAACGTCTTCAAGATGAGCGACCTCGGCCTGCTGTCGTACTACCTCGGGATCGAGGTGGATCAGGGGCGCCACGGCATCAAGCTCTCCCAGCGCGCCTACGCCGACAAGCTGCTGGAACGTGCTGGGTTGCTCGACTGCAACAGCGTGGCGTCGCCCATGGAGTCGCGGCTCAAGATGGGCAAGCAGAGCACCACTCCACCGGTGAATGCCACGGAGTACAGGCGCATCATCGGCGGGCTCCGTTACCTGGTACACACCAGGCCCGACCTGTCTTTCTCAGTTGGTTTCCTCAGCCGATTCATGGAGGAACCACATGAAGAACACCTAGCCGCCGTGAAACGTGTGCTTCGGTATGTTGCCGGAACGCGAGGCTATGGTGTGCACTACAAGAGAGGTGACGACGACGGCACAAAGCTGACGGGCTACAGCGATGCCGATCTCGCTGGGGACATCGACCAGCGCAAAAGTACCAGCGGCGTCATCTTCTTCCTCGGCAACAGCCCCATCACTTGGCAGTCAGCCAAGCAGAAGGTCGTGGCACTCTCCTCATGCGAGGCAGAGTACATTGCAGCGGCCATTGCATCGTGTCAGGGGATCTGGCTTCATCGATTGCTCACGGACTACATCGGCTATGAACCAGAAGCTCCTGGACTCAAAGTGGACAACATGTCCGCTATTGCTCTGAGTAAGAATCCTGTCTATCATGATCGCTCCAAACATATAGATACTCGTTACCATTTTATTAGGGAGTGCATCGAAGAAGACATGATCGTCATTGAGTATGTCTCTACTAAGAAACAGCTCGCTGACATTCTCACCAAGGCGCTCGGTCAGACTCGCTTCATTCAGCTCTGTTCAGAGATTGGCGTCATGGATGTTAGTATTGACTCGTTCACAGATTAGGGGGGAGAAATGTTGGACTACCTAGTGATCGAGTCAAGCTTGGTTAGTTAGTTTCCTTTTCTTTAGCATTCAGTTAGCATTCTGTTAGCGTGTCAACGGACCTGACGCGTGCTGCGTTCACGCGGGATACCGGCTTTCCTCCTTTCTAGCATCATAGGAGAGGTGTGCGGGTGTACGTGGTCGTGGGATGGCACGACCCTGTAATGGCGTGCATGCCGCGCATGTAGGCAGCTTGGCTGCCAAGTTTAGCTCGAGGTTTTCCTTTATAAACATCAATAAACCAGAGAAAACGCAGCCGCACTATAGCAGCACCAAACACTGTGTCCATCTGTGTTCGCGTGCGTTCCAGGAGAGCTCGCCGGCGTTCCTCGTTCTCCGGCGATCTCCGACATTGCTGCTACCGTCGGCCGTGGTGTTCCTTGAAGGCAGAAGAGGACGGATCTAGTCGCAGGTTCAAGCCTTCAAGGTGGAGGACAGCGGTGTCTTCCCTCCATGGTGGTTGACGTCTCTTGCTTGATTAGTTGATGCTTGAATGGATCAAATGGGAAGTTCCCAGCGTCTGGCGATGAGCAAGAGACAAAGATTGGGGAATGGCCGAGTGGGAAGAATGGGGACTACGGCAGTGTATGGCTGCTCTGCTCGGTGCTCATTTTCTCTCGGCTGGTGGTAGTTGGCTGCTGGCATTAATTACTGCGCACGCGGGAGGTGCCAGGAGATACTCGACGTTCCAATTCCAAAATCACCGAGCGCGGGCGTGGGCGCGGTTGCGTGAAAACAAGCAGAACCAAGAGGATTGCGCGGCAAGAAGAAATAGCGAGCTTTAACGAATAGCTCGAGTTAAGATCGTCAAAGCTCGCGAGCTTTCAGCCAGGATCGAGTTCGGCTTGATTATTAAACGAGTCGACCTCGAGTCGAGTTTCTAGCGAGCCGAATTCGAGCAGCTCACGATCTTCGAGCTTCATTGACAAGCCTACATGCAAGTCGCAAGTAGTAAAGAAAAGATAGAGAAATCAGACCATGAGTGAACAACCCTTCATGATTTTAGAAACAAAAACATAAGTGTCCTGGGCAAGAAAAAGCCAGCATCAGATGTCTGAAACCTTCATAGAAAAAGCCACTGGAGACTGCTCTAGTTCTTTGTGCTTATGTTAGAAGAGTACGTATGATACCAGAAAAGGAACAGTGTATAATATGAGAAAACATACAATGGGTGGGGGAGACAGAAGACGAAATAAAGAGTTTTTGCTCAATGGCCCCGTGGAGGCAGGTCGCCGTTGCGAATAAGCGAGGAAGGTAAGGGACCCATAGTCCGTTGCAAATTGGGGAGGCGGCGGTGCTCAGGATTGAGGACTGGGGATCGAGTACCCGGACCGTCTCGCGTTGGAATTGCGGCATCGAGAGCGAGATGGCGGTACTACGAGCGGCGGGGAGGACGAACTGAGACAGCGGCACCACGAGCCATATAAATATTTTTGGTTGGATAGAGTCCGCCGGCCGAACCAGCGGTTATTTGGATCGTTTTGCGTTCGTTCTATTTCGGGCAGCAACACACCCGTCGTCCGTACGGCTCCTCCTCTTCATCCTGCTTGTGTCGCACGTAATAAGGCAATAGGACATAGGAAACCTGAAGCCCTAAAACGCGCTTGGGGCTTATTGGTCGCTCGATCTCCATGAGGACGTCGCTGCCCTGTTCACCTCCACTGGTCAGAAAGTAGAGAAGAAGGATTCTCTCTGTTTATTTACTTTTGGGACCAATCTCTAGTTTAACATACTTGGGACCAATCTCTAGTTTAACATTTTTGTTTAGGTATTGGTGATGAAGATGAGGTTCGCGATCGCAGGCCATTGTTCTTGGCCCCCGCGCGAGCCTGCTGCTCCCTCAATTCTTTTTCGAGTCCGCCGAGCTTGCCATCGTTGTCGCACGTAAGGCCCAACCAGACTTGATGCCCTGACGACGCACGCCTCTGTCGCTCTGTCTCGATGTTTCTACAGCGACCAGAAAGTAATACAGGAGGGGGACTCCGTCTCCGTGCCGGCTCTTCAACTCGTCGCCATGGCAGCCGACAAGAAGGTATTCTCTCCTCTCCACAAGGTCATCGACGCCGGCCGGTGGGACGCCGAAGGCCTCCTCGGCCGCCTCATAATCTTCATTCACGCCGCGTTCCTCGATGTCGGCTTCTTGCCGCTGCCTCGCAAGCGCGGCTCGCAGGTCGTCCCGAGGGAAGCGGGCAGGACGGCGTCGTCCCTCTCGCTCCGGTACACGGCGCCGAGGCCGAGGAGAAGCTACGGGCCTTTTACGACTGCAGGCTGCTTATCGAACTCCGACTGCCTCAAAATAAGTTTTGAACCCCTAAGATTATTCTTTATTTTGATAAAATGTTAAAACAGAGCAAAACAAACTTTTACTTATGTATGCATTTAAATGACCAAAGGAAAATGGCTTTAACTTCAAAAAGCAATACAGAAAAATCTACTTGATAGAAAATTATAAATAAATACTTTTTGGACTCCCTATAGTGTGTAGTATGTTAATAAAATACTGAGACACCCCAGAAGCAATTATTTATTTATGCATGTATCTAATGATTAAAAATAGAAATAAAAATCATAACTAATTATCAGAGCACAAAATAAATCTTCACTTTTCAATGCATGTTTATTGCATCATTTCCATGCATCTCACCAAGTGGCATATTTAATTTATAACTATTTTCTCTGTGATTGTATTTTTGCTCCTTACACTACTTTAATCATTAGAAAATAATAGTGCATGTTCGTGCCTTGAACTTTTGGATTATAAATCTCATGTAATGTCCCTACAACATTTATTGTTTTCACTGACATATATCTTTAAAAACCATGTTAAACAAATTAAGAACGTAAATATGCTTAAATACTAGTTTGAGGACCTAACTAATTAGTTTAAGCTTAAGCCTTTTGTATCCAAACATACTAGCAACACTTATCTGAATTTTAGGATTTGATATGAATTACTTAATCACAGATTATGTTGCATGTCCATGCTAGGTTACTTCGCAATTAAATCACTGCACTGTTGCATGACAATAACTCATCCCTTGTAATTAGAAAGTTAATGAAAGAAATAGACAACTATAGATTAATTTACTTCATCATGTCATGCTAAGTATTATCTTACCAAATGCCTAGTCACCTTTCTTATTATTTAAGCTCATACTCATGTTGTCATGCTGCACTCTCACTTAATTAGTTTGAGCATGCATGCTAATTAATGGTTGTTAAGAAATTAAATTGCATCTTTGCTTTTCTTCCAAGTCTCATAAATAAGATAATGGCACCCCGATGATCACCTTAGCACATTGCTAGTGTTAATTATTTAATTATTATGATGTCTTGCCCCTACTTAAGTTGCTCGCATCATTGTTAGTTGACTGCATAACCAATCTCGCATGTCAAGAAAGGGAATATATTTAGTAACATAATTTGATATTTAATGGTAACACTAAATATCTATTCATATGCATCGTGTCATTACATTCATTTATTAAGAAAGTTCCATGAATTTCCTTATCACGTTCTTGACTTGCATCGTGTATCATTTTGCTAGGAAACGAGCCGGTAACGAAGACGAGGAGTTTGGTGCTGCAGAGTTAGAGGATGGATTGACTTCGAATTTGAGTGTGCTAACATTGTTCGGACCTAAGGCAAGCCCCGGTACACTCCTATGTTTCAAAGTTTTTATTTTATATCACCTGTATGCGTGTCATGTATTATGCATTACATATAGCAAATGATTAAAACCCTAGTTGCATTATACTGAAAGCTCTACCTGCCTTATTACATTGATATATTGTGTTGATATATTGTTTTTCCTTCTAGAGAGCATCTTCGAGGGGACATAGCGGTAATAGTTCGCTCAAGTACTTAACCAACATTGCTCTCTTCATTCATTTTCACCAAACTGAGAGTAACAAGAGCCAAATTCCATGATGCAGATGACCTACCCATTTTTTCTCTCATGAGTTTAAGGATTAATTTATTATTATTATTGCCCAAATTTTGATGTTCTTACTGGTAATTCCATATGTTGTTGAATAGGAGCAAACAATGTAAAGTCTATTGGTAAGTACTTTGGGTGGTTGGCTAAAAGGACGAATCTAGCTGTCACTCCTTCTAGCTAAAAGGAGCAAATTTTATTTTAAGCACCTATACGTATAATGGCTCAATATGTATTAATATTTTAGTATTTTTTGGTTTCATCTTCTGGTTTGATTGTAGAGTGGAAACATTAGATCAAACAATAAGTGGTACAAGTGGACCTCTATGTTTCATCTCATACATGAAGTGGATTAAAATTCTCGATGAAGCAACGTAGATCATCATGGATCAGCTTCGAGCAGTCGCGCATATGTACTACCTAGAAACCTTATCGCTGCCTCTCGTGCGGGCCACACGATGACAACGGCTCGAAGATACCACTCATCCTTTTCCTCGCTGCATGTTAAGGAACTGTTGGAAAATTAGACAATAATCTACATATTTTAATCTAGAATTTAAGGAGATAAAGCATGAACATGACTAAAAAAATATGATGATCAAAGAAAACTAGCATAGCCATCACCATGCCAAATTTGTTGATTAAAAACAAAATCAACAGGAGAGACAAGAAGTATATAACATACTGAGTAGGACCAATGATGGGAATAGCTTTGAGGATGCTGACACCATCTCCATTTCCTTAACCGGCCATCAAGAAGTAGTCGAAGTAGTCATTCGCTTGATGAGGACGATGTAGACGTTCACCACAAAAGCGAGCAGTCACGCTGTGCGCTCCCCAAAAACCTTATCGCCCTTCTATCCCGATGCAAGAACACAAGAGGGTCGAGGTTCCGGAGGCCCTACTCTCCCACCGTCTGTGCACGCAGGCGTCAGGACAAAGATGTTTGCCTTGCAACTACTAGTATGTGAGTGAGAATGAAAGAAGAGAGTTATATTGTTGTGTGTCTGTCTAAAGAGCCCTTGCTAGTTTTATATAGGTGCTAGGATATGAATATGAAGCACTCACATTAAGCTCTCATGCATGATAACTCTTAGGAGATGAAACGAATAGTCACCATAATTATGAAGCATTATCTCATATAAGATAACTCTCAAAAGATAAAACAAAGAGTCATCATAATTTAGCACTCTCTCATAACTCTTTATTTTCAAATGAGTCTTTTGGAATTTCAGATTTATGGGCCACTACCCATTAAATCTAACAGGAACATGGTCAACGAGATTGAAGCAGTTCAACACCACAACACAACTTTCCAAATGAAAAGAAGAATATAGAGTGAAAAGAGAGAAACTTGGAAGAATATAGGCACGACTACCCTTGAGGAGTCGTTTTCTTCATAATTGTGCTCACTAATTTGTAGTTAATAGCATAGTTGGCCTATTTACTCTAATTATAATATTAACTATGTATTAATTCTCTTGACTAGTATATAATGGTTTAGATTAAATGGGGGATATTAGTGGCTGAATAAACTCAATTTGTAATCATTAATTGATTTAGAATTTTTCTTAAATTAGTCATGAAAATAGGCCAAATTTCAACACCTGATTGCTTCTTGAAAGCCTTGTCATCCGATATGTGTGTGACTTTGAACTTGTAATAATTTGCTGTACATGACTTCTATGTGTAAAGACTGTCTAAAAAATGCTCAAAGGTCATGCCTTAACTTCCTCGAAAAGTCCTATCGGTAAACCAGGGGTACTTTGGTCTTCTCAATTAGTATCACAATTATAAACAGCACACAAGCACAACGTTGTTGAATTGCTTGAACTTTCAACAGACTACAATAGGAGACGGCGCAAACTGTTGGGTTCGGTTATCTGTGTACTGTTCTGCATTTCAGATTTTGCGGATCAGCAAAGCTTATTATCATTGAAAAGCAACAAGAAAAATTCACACTGGAGATATATAATAAGTACGGTGATGTTACTTTTCAGTTGATTGAAAAGTAGCATCCCTTTTAATCAAGGGTTGTGTGTATATTCTTTTGTTCTTTTTATTTCTTTTATTATTTATCTATTTGTAAGATTATTTATATTAATTAATGTTATGTATAGACTATAGAAAATTTTTGTCTTTTTGTATCTTTTGAATCTAGATTCAAAAGCTAAAAACGTTAATTAAAAAGAACCTCTATTTTCAATCAACTAAAAATTAAACACTAAAAAGTAACAACACAGAGAAGAGATGAAACATATCCACGACCAATCATCGGTGCCTACCTCATTATTGGGCCGAAAGGGTTGGCCCAACAGCTCTGGCGCATGGGAAAGGGCTCCCTGGGCCAGCTTCGGGCCCAGGCTGCATCGAGGCCCACGGCCATCCTGGCCCATCCGAGAAGGCGAGCCCGAGGCCACGACCAGCGCCAGGCGGCGGCGCGGCGGCGGCGGCGCAGCGAGACCCCGACGCTGGCTTCCGCTGGATAATATGGCGACAGGGGATCCGGGAGGTGTCGCGGCGCACGGGGAAGGGCGCGGAGGCTCGCCGCAGCAGAGGCGCGCCGAGGCATGGCGGGTGACGGGCAGTGGCAGAGGTTGACACCGTTCCGGCGAGAGGGCTGAGAAACCTGGAGCCGACGGGGGTTAAATTGATGCGCGCGAGTTGGGGGATGTCGCCCGTGCGAGTAATCGAAAAGGGGCGCACTGTGCAAGGAGAACGGGGAGGAGGAGAGGTCGCCGGCGTCGAGGATGAAGCGGGCAAATTCGCCGGCGTTGCTGCGAGAGACGCCGCATGGCTGGGCAGAGGAGAAGAGGAGGTATCAGCGGATCTCTTTAGCCGGTCAGACGGGGCAGGGAAGTTGCAGGGTGGCCAGACGACGACGAAGTGGCTCGGCGGCCATGGCGCTGGGAGCTCCAGAGGAGAAAAAGGGCATCCTTCGTTACTCCGCTCAGAGAACGAGGCGCGAGGTGCAGGGATGATACCGGCGGGCTGGGGACGTGCCGAAGCGGCAGGGCGCCGGGCGACACAAGCCTTGCTCGGGTGGTCATGGCGCTCGGCCGAGAGAGAAGAAGCCAGAGAGAGAGAGAGAGAAGTGAGAGGGACCGAAGGAGAAGAAAGCATCCAGGGGGTAGGTACCTCGTGGGTGGGGACGGAGATCCGACCAGGAGTCGTTCGGGCCGTACGTCAGCGGCACAGGTGGGACCTCCAGGTTCAAGGTTCTTAGAAAACATGGTTGTTTAGGTGTTTTTAACAACGGATTCGGAGCATTAAAACAGTTCTAAAATTCAAGTTTTTCCCACACATGACTAGATCACTGCTTGAAGCATTCATTTAATGAAAAGCACAAAAAGATAAACAAGATATTGAGAGATATTGAATTTTGAAAATGCTACCATGGCCATGGAGACGGGGAAAATTCTGCCTGACGATTTCAATAACACCTAGTCACTTCGTAAATTAAATTTGAGATATCAAATAAGATCTAAATTTAAATTGGGCTCCACATCTATGAACAGCAAGGTTGATAGTAGTTAAACATTTATGATATCGTTCTAGAGTTAAACTATAAGGGAGTTAAACTACAAGGCTGAAATCTGTTGAGAAATTTGATATTTGCTAAAAATTTTAAAAATAATTGCTCTTGATATTATTAAATTATAAAAAACTTATCTATTGCTCATAAAGATTGTATCTCAATTATAAGCTTGATCTGGTTTAGTGATTCCTTATAAAGTTTGAAATTTGAATTTTTAAATTATCCCTGTTTTTGAGCTTTGTTTGACCTACGTAGCTTTGAGATAAAATTTTCCTAAATTCTCCAAAATTATTATTTGAGTCAAGAATCAAGATTATGGAATTTAACTGGGTCACTTATATTATAAATTATGAACTTTTAGCAAGGCCTATTTGACTCAAATTCAAATAAATTCAAAATTGAGTTTTAAAATTGTTATTCCTGATTTTGTTTTCTTTTATTGACTTCCTACGATGCTAAGGTGACACCTGGGGTGTCACAGCCCTCTCCCCTTAAAGAAATCTCATCCCGAGATTAACAAAAGTGAAAAAGTTTGGGTTTGGTCTACGAACTTTGGCTAATGGCTTCGTAGAGACTCCTTGATTCCCATGTAGCATCATCTTTAGTATGGTTCCTCCGTTGCACTTTGAATAACTAGATTGTCTTCTCGCGAGTAAATCATTTGCTGTCATCAAGCACTTTTATAGAGTAGTCAACATTGGTTAGATCGAATTGGAGCCTTTTAGTATCTTCCAAGATTATGTCCACTTGTGGTTTTTATTCCTAAGTTGTGACACACGGAATGTATCATATACACTAGCAAATTTGGCTGGCAGCCGGAGCTTATAAACTATGGGTCCACATCTTGTAGTGGTTGGGTAGGGCCAATGTATCATGGTGCTAAGAATTAGAAGGCAGTGGAAGAATTCAGACCGGAATCAAAATGAGTGACGAAGGGCCATAACCTGGACAACAACAAATTGGTGACTTAAGGTGACACGTATAGATGTGTGGAAAATTTCGAAGATTGCTATTGGTCGATAAGTTAGCAAAAGAGGGTCATGACTTGGGGCTCTACTCTATAAGGCTAACAAACAAAAAGGGGATAAACCTTGAAAACAATTATTCTAGCATACAAGAGTCAACAATTTAAGGAGGTTTGAATTAAATGGACAATCAAATGAAAATAGACCGGCAAGGTCTTGGGTCTCTTGGTTGCTCCACAATGACAATGATGGTTTTCAAACAGCCAACAAAAAGTAGGTTCAACAACTTGGTTATTCGATTTTTATATTCTTGCTCATCATTAAAGTTTATTCATGCATATTGATCTTGAATGCATCTTTGAATGCTCCATAATGGACACCTCAATGTTATGGTACAATTTACGTGCATGGCATGCGTGCATGATGCTATGCACATGGATGATTCTGCATATGCAATGATGCGCTTGCATGATGACATATTGCATGAATGATAATTGATGGTGCATATATGTGATGATGCACATATGCATATGAAATGGTGACATGACGTGATGCATATGCTTGCACATGCACATGTAAATGTATGCAATATGTTACACATGATATGATGCATACATGATGCTTCATGCATATACGTGATGCGTGTGAAGAATGGTACAATACAATTATATGATATTGCAATGCAATAATTTATTAATGCATATTTTCAAAGTTCTATAAATGAACATGTTTCATCTAAAATTGTTTATTTGCTTGAGCAAGAATATGATATAGCATATGGGAATCATTATAGGAATATGTTTGCTCAAATAGAGGGATCCTCAAGAATTGACAATAAAAGGAAGACATCTAGGAATTGAGGATAACATTCTAGACTGTACTAGAGAGTAATGGTATGTCCTTGTTAGATAAAAACAAAACATGTAATGGACACACAAAATAGTGGTATCAAATGTGTTTTGACGATGAACAACAATCAGAAAAAAATCTGGCAGAACTGGATGCAGAATAAATTTTTTTGCTTCATACCAACCTTGTAGGGGTCTTGCATAGCTTTCCATCACATACTTATACACCTTCATCCAATGAGTATACCTTCAGATATGGTTGCTTGAAGTTGACTCCTAAAATGCTGAAATTCTGATCCAGATAATGCTGTGTCTTTCATGGTAGTCAACACAAAAAGACAAAACTGGTCTTTCTGGATGCAGAATTAGTACTTTGGGTTTATACCAATGTTATAAAGAATTTCCATATCTTTCCAACGCCTACTCATACAGCTTCATAGGGTCAGTGGTTCAGGGGTTATGAGTTTTTAAAGTTCCGATCGACTACTAAAATCCTGTTCTGGATAGAAATAGGTTTGTCTGAAGATTGGTTCTAAATCCTACTTTCTGGGCTTTAAATAAAAATTGTCAGAACACAAAAGTTGTAGAAAATATTATAAAATTTCCAGAAAGTACTAGAACACAAATTTCGGTTCAGTAGTTTGAGAGTTAAGAATTTTTTTTGAACTTGACTGAAAATTCTGAACCTTGAGTTTTCAGATTAGGTATTAGTTTACAATTTGAAATTTTTACTTGGTCAAAACTCTTAAGCAATGTACCGGGAGATTGTTTTTACTCAGTAAGGATCATTAGGCTTGTTGAGTATATTGTTTTACTCTATTTGCTTAATAGTTTCTTAAATCTTTAAAGCAATGATTTGTTAGGTCTCACATGCAAATGAGTATGAAATGAGACAATAATATATCGTCCTATCGTCCTCACCAACATAGAAAATTGGTCAATATAGCGACCATACGTGACCTCGATGGCAAACACGGTCTCTCAACATTTGGTTAGTCGTTTTGCTAACGCCCTAAATATACGTGGTTAGCGTACGTGCAGAAGATGTATTCCAGAAATAATACATCAAATTCAAAAGAAACGAGCCGAAAATAATCCTGTATTATCGCTCGAGGACAGAGGCACTGATGTTTAACGTAATCAACTCACGTTCACACCACTGTGCTAGCTTTCCATTCTACTGTACACATGGCGGGACACATATCTTCATAGACGATGTCATTGATGCAAGTATTTAAATAAACAACCTCATACAGTTAGCTTTGCTACCTGAACCATAACTAATAACATCCTTATATGAGCTTACTAACTCATACCTCACCGTATATGTGATTTTCAAAAATAACGCTCATTAGTGTGGTACTAACCCCGATCTAGCTCTGATACCAGCTGTGACATCCCCGCTCTACGAATGAGGGAGTTAGTCGAAGGATCGAACATTGGGTGACATCTTGACAAAGCAAGAGTCCAAAAGTACACACATATGCGCATAAAAGAATAGTGTGAAATATTAAAATTTAATTATTACAACTTTGATTCAGATTTGAGTATGTAAACAAGTTTAAAATTCGGTAACATAAATAGCAGAAGAAATATATCTCACGTTAGAATCCTATCATGAAGCACATCAAACTCGTAGACGTGCCTCATTATCAAGAAGAACACCTACACAAAATAACATAGAGCAAAGCTCTGAGAAACTAATACTCAATAAGATTTACTCGTCAAAATGACACGCTAAGGCTGACAGCTAGTATGCAGGGGCCGACCAAAGGTTTTTGTAATAATTGCAAAAATAGCACTAATAATTGATTCTTATTTTCAGATTTTAGCCAAGTTAATAGAGTTTTTACATAAAATAAATATTGTGTACCTATACCATAACAAACATGATTACAATACAATTTATAGAAATACAACAAGTATAATCATCATCATCATTTCACTTTTACTTCGATGTGGCAGCGATCACAAATGGTACTCAATAATCGCGAGGGACAACGACTCGAATTGATTTACATCCTGCAAGAGAAACCCAAATACATGGCGCACGCACACTCCAAGGGTCACATATGATAACCTTTCGCGAAACACCATAGAGTCGGGCCGCGTTGCACGCGCTCCCGGGTACTTGTCCTCCACGCGATACCCGGTATCTGTGGTTAGACCATGCACCCTTTCACCACTCATATCATCCAAATGCCACCATGCACTTATGATCGTTCCCAAAGAGTGATGAAGGACCGTTCAACTACTACGATAATCAAGCTATGTCGGTTTACTAGCGTCCATATCACTAGCATGTACTTGGTATTGTTCAAAATTTGCTCAACGGGGCCACACTCGAATTTGGTTCTTAATTGACACAAACAGGGCTATGGCAAACAAGGGCCAACCTTGCCACCTCAACCTACACATGCACTTTTCCGTTCGGTCTTCAATTAATTCATCATTATGTGAGAGTTTAACTAGTAATAAATTCCCGAACCATTGTATATCGAGTAGTCTCCGTACCACTCAATGTTGCTATCGATTACTCGATGTTAAGCATAGAAAAGTCCAATAGATGGCAGAACAACTAGACTCATACCCATAGGATTTGTCTTTCCTACATGCAACTAGGGTTTCAATCGTTTACTATACGTAATACAAAATACATGACACGCATATAGGTGATATAAAATAAAAACTTTGAAATATAGGATTGCACCGGGGCTTACCTTGCGTCCCAGCAATGTTAGCACACTCAAATTCGAAGTCAATCCATCCTCTAACTCTGCAGCACTAAACTCCTCATCTTCGTTACTGGCTCGTTTCCTAGTTAAATGATGGACGATACAAGTCAAGAATGTGACAAGGAAATTCATGTAACTTCCTTAATAAATGGATGCAATGACATGATTCATATGAGTAGATATTTAATGTTACCATTAAGTGTGAAATTATGTTACTAGATATATTTCCTTCCTTGACATGCGAGATTGCTTATGCAGTCAACTAACAATGATGCGAGCAACTTAAGCAGTATAGGGACAAGACATCACAATAATTAAATAATTAACACTAGCAATGTGCTAAGGTGATGATCAGTGTAGGGGTGAGAGACGCCGCATGGCTTGGCAGAGGGAAAGAGGAGGTATCTGCGGAGCTCTTTCGCTGGTCGGACGGGGCAGGGAAGTTGCAGGGTGGCCGGGCGACGACGAAGTTGCGGAGGCACTGTGCGTTGTGTTTCTTCAGAGTCACAGACAGGTGGGACCCTCCGGGTTCAAGGTTCTCAGAAAACATGGTTGTTTTGGTGTTTTCAACAACGGATTTGGAGCATTAAAACAATTCTAAAATTCAGGCGTTTCCCACACATGACTAGATCACTGCTTGAAGCATCCATTTGATGACATGCACAAAAGGATGAACAAGATGTTGAGAGATATTGCATTTTTAAAATGCTAACAAGGCAATGGAGACTTAGGGAAAATTCTGCCTGACGATTTCATTAACATTTAGGCACTTTGTAAATTCAATTTGGGGCATCAAATGAGGTATAAATTTAAATTGGGCTCCACATCTATGAAGAGCAAGGTTGATAGTAGCCAAACATTGGTGATGTTGTTCTAGAAGTGAAACTGTTAGGGAGTTATTCAATTTTCCAATTTGCTTGAGTGACCCTGATATTACTAAATGATACTGGGTTGCTAAAAATTTGATATTTGCTAAAAATTTCAAAAGTAATTGCTCCTGATATTACTAAATTAAGAAAAACTTATCTATTGATCATAAGTATTGTATCTCAATTATGAGCATGATCTGGTTTAGTGATTCCTTATAAATTTTTACGCTTGAATTTTTAAAGTAACCCTGTTTTTGAGCTTTGTTTGATTGGTTTGATCTACTTACCTTTGAGATAAAATTACCCAAAATTCTCCAAAATTATTATTTGAGTCAAGAATTAAGATTATGAATTTTAATTGGGTCACCTATATTATAAATTTTGAACTTCTAGCTCAAGGCCTATTTGAC
The DNA here is from genome assembly GCA_030378355.1 of Eleusine indica. Classification (NCBI taxonomy): domain Eukaryota; kingdom Viridiplantae; phylum Streptophyta; class Magnoliopsida; order Poales; family Poaceae; genus Eleusine; species Eleusine indica. The sequence continues at coordinate 59,692,657 of CM059494.1, forward strand.
TCAAATTCAAATAAATTCAAACTTGAGTTTTAAAATTATTATTCCTGATTTTGTTTTCTTTTATTGACTTGCTATGATGCTAAGGTGACACCTGGGGTGTCACAGCATGGTGTCGCAATAAACCAACAGAAAACACAGTCCGCCACCTTCACATAATAACAAAAAAAAAAAAAGCTACGCAAGCAGGCGTAAGTAAGTCGCATGGATCAGCTTCACATAATGACAAAAGAAAAAGGGACGCAAGTAGGCATAAGTGGCCTGGAGCTAGCAGTGGGCCACACGGGACCTCACGCTCCCTAATTCAGCAAGAACCTGTAGGTCTGTAGAGTTTCTGTTTCACATCTCTGGCCGGAGTCTCAAGCTCCGTGTCATCTCCATGGTCAAAATCTCTCCACTGCTGAAGGTGATGGACGCCATCCGGTGGGACGATGAAGGCCTCCTCGGCCGCCTCATCGTCCTCGTCCACGCCGCGTTCCTCGATGCGGGCTTCTTGCTGTTGCCCCTTCTAGGACGCAACAAGCGTGGCCCCGTCCCGAGAGAAGCTGGCAGGACAGCGTCGGCTCTCTCCCTCCGGAGCTGTTGCAGTTGCGAAAGCAGGACACCGATGCTGCCGCTGTTTTGAGGCGCGCCCTCTTCGACCTGTGCCACTTGCACGGCGTGGCACTGGAGCCCACCTTCGTGTCGCTTCCTGACGCGGCTCAAGGACGGCAAGGACCTGGCGCGTGTTGAGTGCAGCTGCACCGCGCTGAGGCGCCTCGTCGCCGAGCGTGACCACGAGCTCTGGAAGCCCAGGTACGAGGCGCTTATTAGCCACGAAGCCAGCGACTCGTCGGAGACGAGCTGGAAGGAGAGGTACGTGAGCGCAAGGCGGGGGTGGCTGCCTAGAACATGGCAGCCATGGTATCGCCCGATCGGGGCAGTTCGTATCAGGCTGTGGAACGGCAGTTACGTGCAGCCATCATACTCCGATTCGCTGACTGACGAATTTGATTTCTTGCGACTGTTCGATCGGGATGATGATCCGCCGGAGCTGCCGCCGGAAGACCCCGTCCCCGTGCGAAGGAAGTGGACGAAGGCAGCCAGAGGCAAGCGCGCGGACGCAGGGCGTGGCCTGCAGCTGCAGGGGAAGCGGCGGCGAGGCGCCGGGGCAATACACGCCCCGTCTTCTCGGTATCGATGGAAGCACCGGTGACCGGTCGTGGATTTGTCGTCGATCTTTGTTATCAATCGCCATGCGCCACGCGTGCAAAATGTTTTCGAGATGGATGTTTGTCCATCAGTCAGACAAGTGAGAGCGGCACATCGAAATGGAACATTTAATCACCCTGTAATAATTGCCTTCCGGTTGTAGTATCTCGCAACGACAACGACTTGCTGCATAGCAGAATGTATGACATCGACATGTCGGTTCGTTTGGACGTAGCCTGCTAGTTTAATAGTAAACAGTTTAATGAGACAACATCTGTTGAGAAATCAACAAAAGCAGGCAGCTCATGGTCTATGTTGGCCTACAAGTAGCTCCGTCAGTGCCTGGCTCATGGTGCTTCGCGCAGGCAACACATCAGCACCCTAGAGGCCCACGAAATCGAACGCCTGGGGTTGCTTCCAGTTTTTTAGCTAATTTAATTCAACTTACACGACTACACGAACTCAATTTTGATAACGGGAAAAATATCCTGGAGGTAACCATGACACATCGCTATGCCAATTCACTCGCAGGTTCCACAAAAATCACCCTTCAACCCTTTCCAGACGCGAAACTTATTATTGCCATGGAACTTATTATTGCCATGGCAAGAATGAAATTTACCGGGTCACTTTGAGAGTTCATATATCTGGATGCCTCATTCAAAAGAAGCTACATTGTTGTGGCTCCTAATGCTGAGGTGGCTTAATAAAAACTTTTTCCTGATCCATTTTAAGAACAAGAAAAGAAAAGTACCTTAATATTTTTTTAACCGTCAGTTGCAGAAAAACATTGTTTGATTAATTTTCTAGTTCCCTCTTATAGATAACATTTCAGCTATTCTCGCATATACTGTCATATAACTGTTTGAGCGAAAAACTAATATGGGTGAAAATGACCAAAAACAATTCAAGTAAACACCGTGCCAGCTGCATCTTGATGTGTTTTGACATATCCTTTAATTTCCCCGGCTCGCACCTCACAGTCTATTCATCGCGTCATTTACACCATGGCGACCAAGTGTCTCCCCTCCACAACGTCATCGATGCTGGCAGGTGGGGATGCGGAAGGCCCTCTCGGCTGCCTTCTCATCGTCGTTGTCCATGAAGCGGGCTTCTTCTCGATGGCCCACCCACCCATCTGTAAGCGTGGCCCGGTGCCAAAAGAAGCCGACAGGACGGCGTCGGCTCTCTCGCTCTGGTACACCGCGCCGCAGCTGCTGCCGCACTAGCAGAACATATAGGCCTCCTTTGGGAACTCCAATCCTGGCGAGGATCCCGGCCCAATCCCGGGGAAGACCACCCGCCTGAAAAACGACCCAGGAAGATCCCCTGTAGCCTTTGGGAGGCCATCAATAGGGGAAGGTGTAAGGATCATGACCATTGATGTCATCCCAAGGTATGATGTTTTGACGATAAATAATAAACATGAAATATGACTAATGTCTACACGAGTGTTGTGCGTATAGGAAACCTCTTCTACTTAAGATGATCATGACGGTTGTCATGGCGGTTGATGACAGTGACTACAAGCATGGAGGCTTGGTGAGCTTGATGGAGTCCAAGGGCTGAGGGAGATGGATCAAGGCTAAGGACAAGCTATGGAGCAAGTATTTGAAACACTTGTCTAGTTGTTAGGGTTTTAAATCCATAGGAAAAACCGGACTATCAAGAGGGTCTAGGTCATGTCTCTTTAGGTCATGCTAGTCGGTGATGTGCATGGATGCTTAATGAAATCACAGGCACTAGGTGGCAGTGGAGAAGCCAAGGAGCTGTTCGGAGAAGCCGGGAAATGAAGTCAAGCGAGGACGAGGAGTTTCAGCATCTGGACGAAGTGACCGGACAGAGGGGTCAGAGGTGACCGGACTGTACGAGCACTAGAGGAACAGACAGATCAGAGAGAAGACTTTGCGAGAAATCTGTCTATGCTAGAGTCTGTAGAGACCGGACGATCCGGTCTGTGTGGACTTGCACAGGGCAGAGAGGAAGCGACTTCGGAGCTCTCTGGAATGCACAGTGTGACACCCAGGTGTCTCACTTCCAAATTAACTAGCATGCTAAGCCTAAATTGGATGCCTAAGTGTAACATGAAATAATAGGATCACTTGAAAATTTTGAAATTCTTTAAGCCAAGGAAAGCCCTGAAGAATAAGATGTGAAGCCAATTAAATTTTTTTTACAAAACATATGCCAAATAAGTTCTTAATCATGATGGTAATGATAAAAGATAATTTTAAAGCAAGAATGAGAATTTTATCTTATTGGAAAGTACCCCAAATAATTAATTTTAAGCCTAGAAACTAATTAAGTTTAAATTTTAATCCCAAATAATTTATTCACTTTTTGGTCAAATAAAGTCTCTCATTAAATTCTACACATTCTAAGGAGCTCAAATATAAAATTTTATCTCAATTTGACTTAAGGAACTAATTTAAATGGATTTAAACTAAACCAAGGACCAGTTTGTAAATACTTTTGAAATCTTGAGGGCCTCTTTGCAAAATCCGGTTTCTTCTTCCTCCTGCGCACCGCGTGGCTTCCCCGCTGCTGTCCCTTTTACCGCCTTGGCTCCAGCCACGCCGCGTGTTGTCCCCGCCGTCACCTCGTGTTGTCGGCCTTGGTTTCCCCGCGCGCATGGTTCCCCTGCCTGTCCCGCCTCGACTTTGCCCGCCTCGGCATTGCCGCATCGACGCCAGTCGCGCCCATGCCGTTGTGCCCGCGCCCGCGCCACGTGATTACCTTGCTGCTCGCCTGTCCGCCTCGGCATTTTCCTGCGCCTCCGAACCCGCCCACGTCGGCCTATAAAACCCACTCCTCGGCCACCTTCTTCCCCAACCCCTGTTCCGGCATTGCCGAGCTCAAACACAACCCGGAACCCCGTTGCTTCCGTGCCTTTTTCCGCCGAGCCAACAACACCTCAGCTGCACCTCAGTTCTCTCTACCACACTCAAACCCGCCCGATGGCCCGAGCCCGTTGAATTTGAGTAGGTTGTCGCCGACCTCGCCCCTAGCTGCACCGACGCCGACACGAGATCTGCCAGCCGTGGTGAGACATCAGTACCAATTCTTCCCGCACAAATGCGCAATCCCCTTGCGGAGTTGCTGACCCCAAACTCTTCCTGCTCTGTGTCCCGCGACGACCGTGATTGAAGTTCCCTGTCGCCACCGTTGAAGTCCGCAGCCGCCTCGATGGTGAGCCTTACCATCCAGCGCTCCTCATCTCCAATGGATACCATGACGGTCTTCTCCTCGCTGCAGTGAAGCTCCATGAAGTTATCGCGATCCTTTTCCTGCCCCGAGTCATATTCGCGACGCCGCCGAACCTCTGTTCCCCGCCGCAGCTCGTCATCGACCTACCTCCGGTGAGCCTCTGCCCCCGTGAACCCCTCCAAACGACGCGCCTTGACATGCTGCGGGTTGTTTCAGGCCCTAAATAAACACGGACACTTAAAAAATCTGTTGGGCAGGCGGATTCGCATCTCTTACAACCCACACAATCTTCGGTTCTTGGTGCAGAGGCAATTTGCTTGGCTTTACATCCATCCCAAGGTATCATTTCTAATACATCTGTTGGACAAGCTCGTACACATTGAGTGCATCCTATACATGTATCATAAATTTTTACAGAATGTGACATTGGATCTAGAAATTTTCCTTTTCAACATAACAATTTTCGATCTGGTAAAAATGAAATTAGTACTCTATAAGTTTATATGTATTGTAGACACCAGACGAAGTAATGGTTTAGCCAAACTTTAATAAATAATGCAATATATTTCTTAATCTGTTTGTGAGAAAGCGTGAAAAGAGCCAAGAGACTTGAATTAAATGCTTCAACAGTCATAACTATACGAATTCTACATACTAATTCGAATTAGCCAATAAATTAGCTATTATCTTTGCAATATAAATTATTGCAATTTGAATATTGCAATATCAATGAATTGCAAAAATGCAAAATTCAATAAGTAAAAAAAGAATACTCTGAAATAACCTACTTCAAACATGGGTATTCTCAAATAAAAATAAGAAAAGAAGACTCAAATTTTCTTAATGTTCCATATTATTATATATGCGCCTTTGTTTAGAGAATTCTATGTCTAATTATTGAAAAAATTAGATTGATTGATACGCGTTGATTTCCTGTTACGATGGATGGCAGAAAGAATGGATAGTCCAATAGCTGCTTCAGCCGCCGCAAGGGCTATAACAAAAATTGCGAAAATGTCTCCTTTTAATTGGCGACTGTCAAATAGAGCAGAAAATGTTACGAGATTAAGATTAATTGAATTCAGTATAAGTTCAAGACATATTAGAGCTCTAACCGTGTTTCGGCTTGTAATCAATCCATAGATACCAATCGAAAATAAATAGACACTCAAAAAAAGTACATACTCAAACATCATTAACTAACTCCTTATCAATCTCGATTCATTTCAATATGAGGACAAGAATTGAACCGATTCAATTAATTAGAATAGAACAATTACGCAACAAAAGAGAAAAGAAAGTATTTGTTGTGTTGACAGTAGATGGATTTTACTAAATCAAAATTGTTTTATTCTTTAGTTTTTAGATTGAAATTCTAAGAATTTATTATTGTCTAGCCATAGTAATTGCACCCATTAAAGAAACTAGAAGAATTAGGGAAATGAGTTCAAACGGAAGATAAAAATCGGTTGCTAAATGAATCCCAATTTGTTGAACGTTATTTATGAGACCCTGTTCTACTATTTGGTTTGATCTTGTAATCCAAAGAATTCCATACCATGACGTATCTGGAATAGTAGTCATTAGTGAAAAAGGAATAGTTATAGAAACGAGTGAAGTAAACCCATCTCCAATAGTCCAATAATTCTTATCTTTAGACCACTCTGAGCCATTTACAAACATTACAGCAAATATGATCAAAACATTTATGGCTCCCACATAAATAAGAAGTTGTGCGACAGCTACAAAGTAGGAATTCAATAAAAAAATAGAATAAGGATATACAAACAAGAACTAATCCCAGTGAAAAGGCAGAATAAATTGGGTTGGTAAGTAATACTACTCCTAGACCCCCTAGTAGAAGAACAAATCCCCTAAATAGCACAAGAATCTCATGTATTGGTCCAGGTAAATCCATTATGGATAAGAAGAAATTAATAGCATAAAATTTTTCATGAACTGACTAAAACTAAAAGATTCAAGAAAAGAAAAAGGGATTAAGATAGTTATGTAATAATTGTATTGTATAGTTAGAGATCACATCAAGAGAAATCTACTCTCATTTTAAATCATGAATAATTCATAATAAGCAGTAGTTATTCATTTTTTTTATAGTTAGTAAAAAACTATTAGATTTTTTTAACAAAAAAATCCTAGTCCCTAGTAATCAGTAATCGTTCTTGAATTCCAAGATTTTTCTTCGTCTATTTTACTTTGAGGTGAATTCCTAATTGTTTGAATTGTGTAATCTCCCATTATAGAGACTGGTAAACGACTCAAGGCAATTTGATTGTAATTTAATTCATGACGATCATAAGTAGAAAGTTCATATTCTTCAGTCATTGATAAACAGTTTGTCGGACAATATTCAACACAGTTACCACAAAATATACAAACTCCAAAATCAATACTATAATTAAGCAATTGTTTCTTTTTAATATCCTTTTCAAATCTCCAATCCACAAGGGGTAGATCTATTGGGCATACACGAACACATACTTCACAAGCAATACATTCATCAAATTCAAAGTGTATTCGCCCGCGGAAACGCTCTGATGTAATTGATTTTTCATAAGGGTAGTGAATCGTTACAGGTAAACGATTTGTGTGGGATAAGGTAATTTTGAAACCTTGACCAATGTATCTTGCGGCATGTATTGTTTGTTGACCATAACTAATGAACCCAGTTATCATAGGGAACATATTCTAAATATCTATGAAAAAGATATGTTTCTTTCTCTTGTTTGAGAGAACTTTTATGTTGAAGATATTCTTACTGTTATTGTATTATCTTATTTATAGTGAAACTAGTTGGGAAGAAGTTGTTAATAAGAGATTGCCCAGAGAAATAGGTAAAAGAAATTTCCATCCAAGATTTAATAACTGATCCATTCTCATCCGAGGTAAAGTCCATCTTATTGTGATAGAAATGAAGAGAAATAAAAAAGCTTTAGTTAATGTAATAAGGATACCCATTATAATTTCCAAAATTCCCACAATTTTATTCATTTGGAAAAATCCAAAAAAGGATATATAGGGAATAGAAAAATTCCACCCGCCTAAGTAGAGAACAGTTACAAATAAAGAGGAAACTAATAAATTTAGGTAAGAAGCAAGATAAAATAAACCATATTTAATACCGGAATATTCAGTTTGATAACCCGCTACTAATTCTTCCTCTGCTTCTGGTAAATCAAAGGGTAATCTTTCGCATTCTGCCAAAGAAGAAATTAGAAAAACTAGAAAACCTATAGGCTGACGCCAAAGATTCCATCCAAAAAAAACCATATTTTGACTGTGCTTCAACTATATCAACCGTACTTAAACTGTTAGATAATCATAGTCGATGATAACATCACAGTTCCCACCGCTATTCCAAAACCGTACATCATACGACTCCTCTATGATCAGAAAAAGGGATTATTTCTTTTCAATCTTATCCCCCCCCCTAAGGTAAGATAAAATTGATTGGAAAGTCCTGAATTAGACCAAAGCAATTCTGTCTGCTAAACTAATAAAAAAGCGCTTCCGGATTGATCTTATCCTTTATATAATAAAATGACAGTTTTTTCTTGTTCAGTGATAACTTATTATTGGAATAAAAAACTCGTTATAGCAATTAATAAATGAAAATAATTGGATATTAATTCATGACGAATTCAATTCTGTATGAATATAGATAAAAGAAAGAGTAAATAAAGATCTTTTTTTGTATTGCATTCCATATCTTTTGTCCTATTCTTCTTTCCCGGGCAAGGGGATACTTTAAAAGAAAAAAGAAATAAAGGGTTAATTCGTTCTTGATAGCTATTTCCTTAACAAGTGAATGGGAATATACTCTGGATCGGAATCGGAAGAAAGTACTACTTGATTATTTCCACAAATTTCAAGTCCTTATTATCATTCCTTTTATGAGGAAAATGTCTAATGATTTAGATTCTCTCATTACTAATCCTTCATGTACTTTAGTGTTCCTAGTCCCTCACTAAATTTTTATGGATTCTTTTATATGGTTATAAGTTCTAGTAATAACTCAAAATATTCTTGTAATGAAATTCCATATCGCGAATCCTTTATTCTTGCCCGCTTCAAGATATGATGACTAATGAAACAATCTCAATCTTGGGGTAAAGAGTTTACATTGCTTATGTTTACTTCAACTTTTTCTTGTACGTAGGAAATGAGATTTTTTATTTTTACTACAAATTAATAAGCTGTTTTGTTTCACTCATATAGCTATCTAGTTTAACTTACCGATCCGAATACAGAATAAGAAAAAGAAGATTAAGTATTCAATGGATTTTAGAGGAAAAGCTCCTTTTTTAACGAATCACACGTAGAGATATTGCTAGCACACAAAAAGTTAATGGATTTCATAACTAATAGATTGAGCAGCTGCTCGTAAACCACCTGAAAAAGAATATTTATTATTTGAGCTATATCCTGCCATAAGAAGACCAATAGGAGCAATACTTGAAATGGCAATCCATAAAAAAACACCAATACTAAGATCAGCTAAAACAAAATGATTCCAAAAGGGATAACTAAAAAACTTAATAAAACAGATATGACTGCTATAGAGGGTCCAATGCTAAATAAAGGAATCTCTCCTAGGGATGGGAAGATATCCTCTTTAAAAATCAGCTTAGTTCCATCTGCTATAGCTTGAAGCAGTCCTAAGGGGCCGGCATATTCAGGACCAATACGTTGTTGTATCGATGCGGATATTTCTCTTTCTAACCACACAATTACAAGTACTTCTATTGTGATTCCTAGTAGGAGGGTCAAAATAGGTAGAATCCATATCAGTCCATAGACTTCTTTTAATAATTCCGATTTTGAAAAAGAATTGATAGTTTCTACCTCTACCCTATCTATTATCATTTCAACGATCAACTTCCCCCATAATGATATCTATACTACCTAATATCGTCATGATATCAGCCAATTTCATTTTTTTTAAACTAGCTGAGGAAGAATTTGTAAATTAATAAAATCGGGTGGACGAATTTTCCATCTCCAGGGGAAAAGACTGTCATCTCCAGAGAAAAACTCCTATAACCACGTGGCTGCCAGCGCGGCAATAACAGATGTCATTTAAACCCCTCAGAAATTTGCAGAAAATGTATTAAAACTTCCAAAAAGCATAATAAATTCATTTCAAATCCTTTGGACTTCAAACCAAGTTCTATAGTTTCATAAAAATGTTACCTATTTTATAAAAATGATAGCAAGCTACTTCTGCCCAAGTTTTTTTAATAGTTATTTTAACTTGTGCAAACACCAATTAAATCCTTATAAATTCTAGAAATGCAATTTAATTTTAATCTTTTGCAAGCACTGTTATTTCATGGTAACACAGCACCCTGATTTTTGGTTAAGATAATTTTGCATTATTTCACACTCTATGATTATTTAATGCTTTAATTTGAATAATTGTTAGTAATTAATTTATTAATGTTCAGGATCTATAGCTTGGTAAAAATGAATTTCATGTATGTATCTATTCATGATAAATCACTGAAGTCCAGAAACACATGTTTACTAATTTAATTGCTTTATTGTTCATAAAACTATAATAACCCTTTTTAAAAGGTTTTCACCCATAAAATAATGAAACTCTAACTTGCTTCTTTGAAGCATATGGCCTCTAGAACATATTAATAGCAATGTTATCACTTTAACAATAATGCATTGTGAATCCATCATATCATTGCATATAACGGTGTTATTACAATACCGTTAATCCATTTTTCATCTATAGGCGACAATACTCAAGAGCAGGAGTCGGACTTCCAGCAGGACCCGGAGTCCGGAGAGCAGGAGTCTACAATCGCTAACACTAGTGTTGATCCAGGCAAGCCCCGGTTTGCATTCGCCTTTTTAAAATTTTGCTAGTTTATAATATTACTAGTGTCTATGTTTATTGTTGCATTAGGTTATAGGAGTTGCTTGAAACCCACCCTGCATGTTACCCAAATGGTCTATGCTACTGTTATTAGAACCTTGGTAGGTTCGGTACTGTATTGCTATGCTTAGTAATTAATAGTCTTGTTAGACATTATTATTACTAAGGAATAAACTTGATCACTAAATTTGAATTTAATGAAAGAAGTTTACTTTTGATGTTATGACCGGGCAAGGATTATGCATGCATAGGTTTACAGCAGCATATGGGTGTTGACTGTAGTAGTCCTGCCTTGTCGATCCTAGGACCCATCCGTGGTCGGCCCCTTGATCAAGTTTCGAACAGTACCGAATGCATGCTAGTTTATGGGCACTAGTAAACCGATGTAACATTAAATACATGCATTGGGACATGGCTATGGTGCGTTGGTCTTTTGACCCTTCTGCTGTTAGAGTGGGCGGTTCATACCGCGAACACTCAACGTCACTGAATCCGAGCCAAGGTGTAAGTATTTCTTGTGAAAGGTTGCCGTATACGACCTTAATTGGTACATATACGTCATATATTTTAGATTTTCTCAGCTGGTGTAAATCAATTGCAATTGTTATCCCTCGCAGTAATGAGTACCGCTTGGTCACCACGCCATCATGTAATTGCACATGATACTATGAATATGGATGACTTGGTTATTGTTGATTATTATTATTACTACTGATAATCATTATTACAATTGCTCTTATGTTGTACTTACTTATGTAATGTCTTTATTATCTTATGTTGCTTCACTAAAGTTACATTTCTTCTCTATCCAATTAACTTGGCTAAATAAAACTTGATACAACTAATAGGTTGCTTAGTGCTAGTCTTTTCAAACAAGCCTCCTATTAGAGCCAATGCATGTCTAGGTCCTTTGACGGATAAGTCTTGCTGAGTAATTAGTACTCAGGCTTTGTGCCTCTGTTGTTTTCAGGTACTGAAGAAATAGAATTGTCTGTAGATGTGTTGCTTTGAGACATGTAGGTCCCCGAGGGTTGGACTGCCCACTAGGAGTCCGACTTGCCACTGCAGTGACTGTTGTGTGCTGCTAGGGTGATGGTTCTTCGGGCATGAATCATCACTACCGCTGTATTGTTGAGCTCGTAGACTTATTATTGTTATTTACTTCCACCGTTTTTCAAAACAAACATGAACTTGTATCATTCTGCTACACTTTGATCACCTTAATGATGTAATAATTTAACTTAAATTCAAGTCATTGGTGTATTATCAAGTGTCTGCGTTATCAGCACCTTTGGGACCTCGATCCTTTAGGAAGGGGCGCCTCACACAGTATCTGAAGAGACCGGACGGTCCGGTCAGTACAGGGAAATTGCTTGGACAGAGCAGCCAACGGTTCTCGAAACCGTTCCAGAGAGACTGGACGGTCCTGTCTGGCAGTGACCGGACAGTCCGGTCATTGGGGTCCAGAAAGGTGATTTCGTAGAGCAATGGCTAGTTGGAGGTTGGAAGCCTATATAATTTTGTTGCTGGGGTCTTGAGGACCACTCTTGGCCAGTGGAATACCTGAGAGCATTTGGTAAGGTCCAAGAGGAAAAGAAGAGAGCACTAGAAGGAGATATTAGATATTTTGAGAGTGCTAGTGAGAGTAACAAGAGTGTCCTTATACATCTAAGGCTAGGGTGTCCTTGAGAGTGTGATCTAGATTGTTACTCTTAGTCTATGATGAGACCTAGACCGGTTAGGTGTCGGTGATCGAGTCTATTGTTAAAGGCCATCACACATTAGTGTGATCACCATTAGAATTGCTTAGGTTGTCCTTTCTTTTATAGGATTATCTTGTTAGTGTGATCACCACTAGAATTGCTTATAGAAGTTGTTTGATCGTTTGGTTTAGAAATTGGCAAATTTGGTACATAGAGATAGTTCCCGATTCACCACCCCCCCCCCCCTCCCCCTCCTCGGTCGCTATGATCCTTTCAGAAGGCCTGCCCCGGGTTTGGCCTATTTCTCTAGGCCAGAAAAAATCGTCTATGAAGGCAGAGAAAGAAACCCTCGCTAGCTCACGATGCCGCCTCCTCGCTCGTGTCCGTAACCCCCGATCGAGCACCCCTGCGGACTCCCCCCCCCCCCTAGTTCTCGCGTTGCTGCCGCCTTGTCTCGCTAGATCTCACGCCGCCACTGCCTTTCCTCCCTTGGCCGAGCAACAAAGCCGCATTTCCTCCATCAACTGAGAAACGTCGTTGCCTCTCTTGGCCCAACCGAGCGCCACCGCCACTCTCCTCCTCCGACCTCCCGACGCCTCCGCTCTCCTCCCTCGACCTCGCGCCGCCGTCGCCGCTCTCCTCCCCCGAGCTTGCGATGCCACCGAGCCTCTCCCCTGGTCTCATGACACCGCCGACTCCTCTCGTCGTCCGATCTTGCGATGCTACCGCTTGTCCTCCCCGGACCGGGTGACGCCGCCACCTCCTCTCCCTCAACCTCACGGCGCCGCCGTCGCCTTGTCTCCAACGACCGAGCGATGTCGCCGTCGCCTCTCCTCAGCAGATCTTGCGCCGCCGCCGCCTCTCCTCCCCCGACCGAGCAACGCCGCCACCTCGACTATGCCGGACGCCTCCGAGCTGCACCTGCTCAGGCCACATCGACGGTGCGTTGAGTCTCTCTCTCAGGCTTGGCTCGGCCATTGTCCATATGGTTACATGAACTCCAATACTATGTTTTGTTTTCCTTTGTACTAGTTTATGATCTTTCGTTATTATTAATTAGTTCATCGTCATATACAAATCATGGAAAATGAGCAATGAGCCGACGAATCTACTGATGCTTGCTTTATAAAAACCAACCACCAGCTCGTGTAATACTTGAGTGCATTTCTATGACTCATCTGCACCACAGCCGAAATTTAGTTCGACAATAGTTAGCTATGTAGCTTTCGTAGTCCACCAATTTGAAGTAGAATTAATAGCTAGAAGGGAGGATATTCTCTGCTTTGTGCATATCATCTGATTTCAAGATATGCTTTTGTTTTTGCGCCCAAGAGTTCACTAAGCTGGAGACTTTCTCGGGTTCACTATTGCTATTGATTTGATTTAGCAGACTCAGCAGCTCTTTATATTGATGGAACGTAGGGAAACAGATGGCAAAAATGTTTAAATTCCATTGTTTAGGGGAGTCTTTTTCTTGAAACTTTGAGGTGCGCCACTACTGAACATTTCATTTGTTTAAGATGTTCATATTCTGAGTTTCTGACACACCAAATAGGATTGATAAGTTGTTTATCCTGTCGAATTGGTCTAGGTGCCTATATGGGATCTTATATCTGTAGGACTGTCATGCGAAGCTTAGCTCTGAAATGGGTTCTTAACTTCTTATGGGTGACAATTTCTTTTCTTAATCGTTCCATGCATCATACATGCCCTGAAAATGCTTTGATGAAAATGATTTTAATAAATGCTAGCATTACTGTAATGACATTGGGTTATATTCTGCTTTGCAATGTTTTCGCATGCAAGTCTCTCTCTCTCCGTTCCATTCTTCCAAAAAGTTAGAACTATAGTATATCTAGTGAAATAAAAATTGTAATTATTACCTTTCTCTGCTTATGCAGATACTTGCCTGAATTATAGATAGCTACCTTCTTCGTTGCCACCGTCGCATCCCTGACGACGCGCAGCCGACTGCCTCTACCTTCTTCATCATCCTCTCTTTTGGCACTTCCAAGATTTGGTCAGCAGCTCGTCGATCTACATCTCCTCATCCTCACGGTAATCTCTCTCTCTCTCTCTCTCTCTCTCTCTCTCTCTCTCTCGCTCTCTCTCTACAATCCGTCATGTGAAATGTTTGTTATATATACTTGCTGCCAGTAGTCTGACTTATGTCGATTGTTTGTTATATATACTTGCCTGTTAATTTAGAACTGGGATTGCTGCTGAATGTGGCGGGAGGTTGCTTTTGCTCTATGTGCGGTGTAAACCTGACTTGCTGCTGAATGCGGAGGCATCAAGATGCCATTAGGTTGCTTTGCTCTATGTGCGGTGTAAACCTGAAATAATGGTCTCAAATGTTCAGGGTAAAACTACAAATAACACGACATTAACCTATATTCTCAATAAAGTAGGATCTGTCAGCAATGGTGACAATCATGCATATACTATTACATTGCATACTATTACATTGCTGCCTCTGCTTTTTACGGGGTGAACTTCATATGGACAATACTTTTTGTTGGCTATGCGGAATTGGATATTCTTATAGATCCAAGCATGCACATAAGGACTTCCTATGTTATTTTGATTGTACTCAGTGTAGCAAATGTTTATATGACACGATTGCTTTGTTGCCCTGGACATTAAAGCACATCTCGAGGAAAAAAATAAAGATCTGAAAGCTACATATAGAGCTATAAGAGATGCAAGGAAGAAAAGCGGTGCAGGTTTCGATTCAGCAAATGGCCTGATAACGGGTGGACCAAATGTGTGGGACAAAATAGAAAAGGTAAGCCACTTATGTTTACAAAATAATATTCTTATAGTATACTTTGGTATTGACATGGTATTCTGTTGCATTTGACAGCTTCATAAAAAAGTAGTGAAGTTTCGCAAGAAAGGGTTTCTCCACTACAACAGTTGTTTATTGTTGTATAAAGGTAAATGACAGTCCCATCCTTTGCTTGTCATTTTTAAATATCATATCTAAACTCAACTGAATTGGGATGACAAAACCATCCAATCCTCGGATTCACGAACACGAGAAACTGAACTTCAAGTTCAAAAAATTATTGATTTGCAAGACATTGTAAATAATCTGCCAGATGTATTTACTGACTATAAAGGTGTCATAAAATCCTTGATTACATCTAGGAATGTGTTCGAAAGAGTGGAGGTACCAACAAAAACCATTCAACTCCCATCTCAAGAGAAGAGGGAAAGAAGTACGGCCACCAAGCAGGAAACAACGCCTAACAAGCGTCAAAGGAAAGTGCCCACCAAGCAGGATAAACCATCCAGTAAGGGCCAAAGGAAGAAGAAGACTTCTGAACTAGTAAATGCAGGTCAACCCGAGGTTGACAGATACCTAAAGGGTGGTCTGTGGATTCACTAAATCCACAATCCAACTCTCATGTGCACACTAACTTAGAGACTGGAACATCAGAAAACCCCAATTCTCTTGTATTGGAAAATCATGAGGAGTCACAAGGAGAACAGAAAATTTCCATCCACTATGCAAATTCTGGAGAATCTCATAATCGTAGAACTATGATTATTGATTTAAAATTTTCAGCTACGATTACAGACAACCTTCTCAATGATCCAGGACCTAAGACCATGGCAGAGTGTCAACAACGCTCGGACTGAAATCAATGGAAGGAAGCAATCTAGGCAGAACTAGCCTCACTAAAGAAAAGGGAGGTATTCTCATCAGTAATATCTACACCTCCAAGAATCTTCCCTGTGGGATTCAAATGGGTCTTCATCCGTAAGCGGAACGAAAATAATGATATAGTGAGATATAAAGCAAGGCTAGTAGCGCAAGGGTTTACGCAGAGACTCGACGTTGATTTCAACGAAACATACTCTCCAGTAATGAGTGAAATAACATTCCGATATCGGATATCAATGGCAGTGCAAAATTATCTATCTCTGTAGTTGATAGATGTAGTTACCGCATATCTTTATGGGTCACTTGATTCAGATATATACATGAAAGTTTATGATAGAATTTCTATACCGGATCTAAACGCAAACCATAATATGTACTGTGTAAAACTCAACAAGTCACTATATGGCTTGAAGCAGTCAGGAAGAATGTGGTAGAACCGACTTAAAGAGTTCTTGTTAACAAGGGATACTCTAACAATGATGATTGCCCATGCGTCTTCATAAAGTAATCCTCTACAAGATTCTGTATTATCTCAGTATATGTTAATGATCTTAACATCATCGGCAATAACGAAGATATAAATGAGGAGCGCAATCATTTAAAGACAGAATTTGAAATGAAAGATTTGCATCAAACCAAATTTTGGTTGGGTTTACAACTCGAACATTTTCCCACTGGAATTTTTGTTCACCAGTCTGCATATATCCATAAAATATTGGAGAAATTCAATATGGACAAAGCATATCCATCCAAAACCCCTATGATTGTACGATCTCCGGAAACAGATACAGATCCATTCAGACCAAGGGAGGATGGAGAAGAGATATTGAACCCAGAGGTATCATATCTCAGTGCCATTGGAGCGCTTATGTATCTTACAGATTACATCAGGCCTGATATCGCATTTGCAGTAAATCTACTAGCTAGATATAGCACTGCTCCTACCAAATGACATTGGAATAAAGTTAAGAATATCTTTTGATATCTCCAAGGCACTAAGGATCTTGTACTTTTCTATAGAAAGAACCAAGATCCTACTTTGATTGGATACACTGATGCTGGCTATCTTTCTGATCCCCATAATATCATATCGCAGACAGGATTCATGTTCTTATATGATGGCACCGCTATATCATGGAAGTCTTCTAAACGGACTCTACTAGTTACGTCCACAAATCATTTTGAAATCATAGCATTATATGAAGCATCACATGAATGTATTTGGCTTCGCAGAATGATAAACCACATACATCAATCGTGTGGTATTGGTCCTATTAAATCACCAACCATTATCTATGAAGATAATGCTTTTTGTGTTGTACAGATACAAACATGTTATATAAAGAGTAATCTCACTAAGCATATTACTCCAAAACTATTTTATCCTCATGAGCTTCAACAAAGTGGAGAGATAAATGTCTTGCAAACAAAATCTTGCGATAATCTCGCAAATTTATTCACAAAGTCCTTACCATATCCTATTTTTCACAAATGTGTTCATGGCATTGGTATGCAAAGACTTAAAGACTTGTATGGTTCAGGGGGAGTCTCTCCTTGAATATTTAACATGTTACTAACATCTCTTGCATTCTTTTCCTATATGAGTTTTACTTGATAAGATTTCTCATATTAGGTTTTTAATGAGGCAATAACTTTACAAGATCTATGTCTATCTCCTGATTTTTCTCATAAGGGTTTTTATAAAAGATATTAAAGACATAATATATATTATATCAATTTCTCTTTCTTCCCACTGGGTTTTTAGGAGTTTTTCACAGTATATCTATCTTTATCTCTTCATATTTTTTTTACAGAATTTTAGGAGAAGTATATCCTCACGATATCATCAATGATCAGATGATCAAGGAGGAGTGTTAAGAAATGCTCAGTTGAGTAACCGCTCACACGTCTCCACCCACGCTCCTGCCACCGGACACGCCTATGAACGGGCAGAAACCACGTATGTATTAGTATATAAAAAGGACACTATGAAGCAATATTTTAAATATTGACTGTTCATTACATTCATTTTTACTTGAAACATTCTTTTCCTCCCATGCATAAATCAGCCAAATGTAATTAAATTTGGACTGTGTATCGCGACAGGCTTGGCTCTGGTCAGCAGAATATGTGGCATGACGTGTAATACAGGAGTAGTGCAGGGGCAGATAACACGTTTTATTTAAAATATTTTTTAATATATAATATATGTTTTAATTTTGTAGTAAAAAGTAAATTAAAAATATATGATAGTTTTTAAATGTCAAATTGAAAAAGAGAGAGAATACTACAATAAGACACTCTGGAACCACGGTAAACGCTGTGCCCTTCAGATGTAAACTAAGGAATAATTTGAATACAAATAGCCAAATTTAGAAGTAGATTTAATGTCCGTATGTAAGGGCGGAGAAAAATCCTCAAATTAACACCAGAATGTGGAAAAGAAGCCGCCTGCACTGGCTTCTTCTATTCTTTATTTACAATCCATCAAGCTGGTCAGCGCAGAGACCATTCCGCTCCACCACGACATCATCACCACCATCCTCGTCGTCGTCGTTGCCGGCGGCGACGGCGCCCGTCTCACTACCCACCGGCATCCTCGGCCTCAGGCAGGGGCAACCTCTCCTCTTCTTCCTCCTCTCGGCGCCGGCGCCGGAGCCGACCTCCTCGGTCTCGAAGTCCTCCAGCCTGAACGCGGGCCTCCACGGCGGCTCCTCGCCGCGCCCACGCACCGGCGCCCGCTTCCTCTTCTCCGTCGTCGCCGTGTTCCGGAACACGCCCCTCGTGGCTCGGATGTTGGCCAGCAGCGCGTAGAACCTCTCCACTTGCTCGTCGTCCACCTCATCGCCGGCGCGCCGCGTCTCCGCGCTGCCGTCGTCGGCAGCAGCGTCGGGCGGCGAGGACGACGGCGACGGCTCCGCCGCCTGCTGCACCGATGCCGGGAGCGCAGCGCCGTCTGGCGAGCGAGCGTTCTTGCTACCCGACGCTGCTTCCATTGCCCTGGTCGCGAGAACTGTGGTAAGGAGGTGCTGGGATGAACGTCGTTGGGCGGTGACGACGGCCGGTTTATATAGGTGGCGGTACCGCCGTGACGCAGGCGAGCCTTCCTCCAGAACGCTGAATATTTAAACGTGGATGAACGGTGGTCTTCGTGACTAAACAATTGGATTCTGTGGATTCTAGGACATCATGGGTGCTTCTGACTTTTAACAGCGATCGAAATCGGCGGCTTGATGCAACTTGGACCGTAAACAACCGAATAATAGTAGTAAATGACATCAAATTTTTCCCAAGTGGCGTCATCCAGCAAGCATGTATGCTGCTAAGAAGGGAGGGAAAAAAAAAAGTTAAACGAGATCGATGATATTCCTGAAATGCAACTTACAATCGTGCAGACTCACCACTACTTATTTAAAGTTGACACGTTAAGATCTGTAACCGTAGTGCTCTGTTCACCACAAACCATGACTTTGCACCCGTCTCGGTCGTCTTTAATGAAGAAAACAACGGCACTACGGCACTAGTAGATGAAACCTCGGCGCCGAACGCCGATGACAAGGACAGCGTCTCTCTCACCTTTTTTTTTTCCTGCTTTCTTTACGACGATCCGAGGTTTCACTGTGCAGCAGCATCCGCGTGCGTGGCGACCACACGAGCCACGGCGGTCCCGTCCAAGTCCCAATGGTTCACTCCTTTGATGACGTCACGGCGGTGACGCCAACTGGGTGGCGTCACAGCCCACGATGCACCTGCCTGCCGCCTAATATTCTGCAGGATGACATGCCTCTCATCTTGGGCTGCCAGCCTTGGCACCGGTGGGTGGGTCTGGGTGGGTGGCCCGATTCTTCGTTACTTCCCTGCAGTTCGCGTCTTACAAAAGGTCACCATCACTTCCATTCAGTGGAGGAGGGGCATGTGAGACGTAACTGGCCTTTGATTCGGTGGGAGCTGAACAGACAGTATAGTACAGACTCGACCGACCGTATCACCATCTTCTCTCGCGCTCGCCGGCTGCCGTGGTTCTGGTCAGGTTGACAGGCCCGTGTTCGCTCAGCCCAGCATGCATCAATTCGGTTTCCAGTTTGTCGGGCTGGCCCAGCTGCCGATTCACTGTTTCTTCTTTGAAATGGGCCGCCCTTTTACATTAACATTGACACCACACCAGAAAGAAAAACTAGTTCAAAGCAAAAAGAAGAAAAAAAAACATATTATTTCAGCATGTCCTGTAGCTAATACATGTGAATTTTATTCCACAACAAACGAATAAGACCTAAGAATGCATGGCCTCCGTCTTCCACCTATGCAAAACGATGACATGGACTGACAGAAGATAAGATACCGATGGAGCCACCGTATGAGCGTGCGTGGCCAATTTTGGCGTTTGGCAGTGCGCCGCTGTAGGTACCGCTTAGAGTTCCAAAGCGGCCAAACAATTCAACAATCTAATGGCGGTAGTCAATGCACTGCAATTCTCCGGTCCAGCATGATCGGACAGCAGGCAAACTGAAAGTAGTTGAACATGGATGAATGGATGCAGTCATATATAGAAGCAGTTTCAATCTCAAAACACACTATATTAACTTAATTTTGCACGTTATTATTTGGCGCGTGTGTACGCAGACGTAGGTATCTCTACATACAGTAAGGTAAAACTCTGTTCCTGTTTGTCTTACACATACAGAATCAGTCAAACAGTAACAGCAGGGGGCCTAGCCAAGAGCTCTAGGTCTGTGAGCGCGTGACTCGTGGATCATCAGGTATCGACGTCGCAGTCGGGGTTGCCCAGCAGCGGCGCCTGTGCCACGCCACCTCCTCCCTGCTGGTTATTGCGTACGCCGACGAGCATGTCGCATCGGCCGTACAGCGAGTGCCACCGGCCGTGGAACGGGCCCGACAGGAACTTGACGCGGCCCAGCAGCACCACGCGCATCGGCACCACCCCGTACCCCACGTCCGCCGCCAGCGCCGCCGCCGCGTCGTTCGACACGGGCACCGCGCCGCCGCCGCCGCCTCCGAGCACGGGGGACACGGACACGGCGGTGCCGGCGTCCTGCGTGAGCGGCGGCAGCGTCGCGGGCGGCGTGAGCGGCTCCCCGCGGTACGCCGCGTAGGCGGTGAGCCGGTCGTAGCGCACGGTGGACCGCGCGCTCGGGTTGCGGAGCACCAGCGTGAACTGGAACGACGCGGCCAGCAGGGTGGGCCCGGCGGAAGTCGTTGTGGTGGGTCCCGTTGTTGCGAAGGTGGTGGGTCCCGTTGTGGTGGCGTTGTAGAGGGCGAGCACGGCGGCGGAGGTGACGGCGAGGGTGGGGTCGGAGGGGCGGTACACGATGTAGAGCACCAGCCAGATGATCCCGATGATGAGCAGGAGGACCAGGATCGCGAAGACGAGGCTGCGCAGGCCGCCGCCGCCGCCGCCGTAGTAGTAGTTGGAGTAGCCGTACCGGCGGCCGCGTGGCTTGAGGTCGCCGGCGTGGACGCCCTTGGTGGGGCGCCCGACGACCACGGGCTCCGGAGGGAGGTGGTGCTCCGCCATGCTCGCGTGCTGGCTAGGCTCGGGTCGGGCCTTCTGATGATGATGGTGAGCAAGCAGGCGGCGAAGTATAGTGACTGTGGAGGAGCACGTCCACGCGTTGCGCAGCGTGCACGAGGCTTTGAAAGGGAGATGGACACGCGAGCTCGGGAGGGCGGTGAGGGCGACCAGGTGTACAGGATACAGAGTGTGAGATGCGCTAGCTTGTCAGCACCGCTTCGCGCGCAAGAAAATCCGGGCGTCTTTGGTCGGCAGTCTTTGGATCGAGTGCCCCAGCAGTGACCCTTGACCTTGCATCCACCCTGTCTCCGGGTTTTCAGTTTCCTGGCAGGTGAACATTTTCAGCTGCTTTCGTTTTTGTGATCTGAATTAGGAGATGGGGGCATTTTGCTCGTGTCGTGCCAGGGGATTTCTTCAAAGGACCTTCACGCGATCCATTTCGGAAACGAGGTGCCAACGTCTGTTCCATACCTCTTTTTTCTTTCTAATAAAGAAACCCTTCGATGCGTTCCAACAATAGAGTTGTAGCACCTGCTGCTCTATGCAAAATAATGATGAGTGCAACAGAGGATTTACTCAGCAAAATAATGATTTATTACACTCTTATGTTTGATTTTCATGCGTGCACTTCGGCTTTATCTCTCGTTGGACTTGGAACCGAATCAACAAAAGCCTGTCAAGAAAAAAGGCCGACTACTGTTTCATTACAATTTTTGTTTCCATATATCACTCGTTCCACTATGCATGGTCTTTATGCCAGTTTTATTTCATCGTAAGTATTAAATCAGGTGCCATATCATCAAAATAGATAATATGACACCTCAATTAAGATAAAAGAGATGAAATCTCTATCATGACAAGATGAATTGTATTTGACACGGTTTCATGTATTTGACCCTGGGCCCTTGCCGACTACACGTTGTTGTAGTTCACATCGTGCTAGTTCGTGGTTGTGCTCCTCTTACGTTGTTGTAGTTCGCGGCAGATATATAGAAATAGATCTGGTCTTCATAAGTATTATGCCTATGATATCGTACCGGCAAGCAACAAGATACTTTTTTTATAGGCTGTAAGGTTCCCACTCGATATTTTAGAAGCCGGGAAACTAGCCACCCTGATCATCTAAAAACCATAAAGAGCTACGCCCTGAGCAACTAATACTCAGCAAGACTTACCCATCAAAAATGACCAACTACAGCCGACTCATAGATGCAAAGGCTTAAAGGTAAGTGTTTAAGTTATCAAAAAGCCAGCCTAAGAGCGAAACCTTACTTTTTAAATTTTTAACATCAAGTTAAGTTGTCATGTAAAATAATAAATTTTATTTGCACTATAACTACAACAAATATAGTTGCAATACACATAATTAAATCAATATAACAATATTCAACCCATTCATCATGTTGCACTTCTTACTTCGTTCCGGTGGAGTGACCAAGTGGTACTCGTTACTGTGAGGACAACGATCCGAATCGATTAACATCCAATAAGAGAAACCTGCTTGCATGTCCCATACGCACTTTCTGGAAGCCGCATGGAGCAACTTTTCGCTTCGGTACTACAAGGTCTTCTGGGTCCAGACTCCCCTGAGAAGGATCCCCCAACGCGATGCATCCTAGACAACATCTGTTAGTTGATTGCTCCCCTCTCTCAACCCCAGTTCCACCAAACAAGGGAGAAAGCTATCTTCGATCAGACGGTAGTCGTTGCTATATCAGTTTATTGGGTCCATAACTCTAGCATGCAAACAATACGTTCAAACTTGGATCCTATGAGCCAGACATGACGCAGGCCTTACGCGACACAGACGGGGCTACCACCTTGAAGACAAACGGTCCTTCCCTTTCCACCTAGTTTGTCCATCCGGTCTCCATTTGTTATTCCATCCCTCATTCCACCATAATCATTTCCCAGTGAGATATTAGACTCAACTCCGAGTGGGCTCCATACCACTCGTTCACTCATCACCCTAATTAAGAAGAGCCACTAACGACTTGAGGCTATTAATAGGTAAAAGGAAACATACTGCAATATTAGGGTTTTAAACAACGCCTATAACTTAATGCACAGACAAACCTACATAACTCTAACTAGTGATAAATTAAAAAGTAATAAAAATTTTGGTGAGATGCAACGGGGCTTGCCGAGCTGGCTCCTGACTAGCGGGATCACTTCCTTCACCTTCTGGCTCCTGCACCGGCTCGACCTTCATGTGCTTAACCTCGTAATCTACATGATGCAACTGTGATGATGTGCATGAGAGTAGATTCATGTGCTTAACACGGTAACAATATATAAAAGTACGGCGTGTGGTTATGCCGATCGCGATTGAAATAGTTGTGTGAAGTACATGGGCAGTATACTGACCAACTAATACTTTTAATGTGGTAGATATGTTGCTATGCAAGAAAGAAAAGTATATGATATAATGCTTAAAGTGCAACTATATGCTTAATTGAAAGTTTAAATCTAAGAGTCAAATAATTAATTTAGTATGGATCTAGGAGACATATGAAGATGAGCAATTTATCATAGATAGAACATGTCGGATGATTTATATGCCAAGTTCCATTAGCATGCAATGAGCCAAAACATACATTTAAGAATATGATAAAATCTCGAGACTATGCATATAAGTATAAATACATGAATCTTGGGTTTTAGCACAAGTTTCATTAATTTAGCATGCACACCAAGTAGGTTATGTAATTGACAAAAACAGGAAGGATGGACACGTGAATTGCTCCTGCAAGATTAAGAACGGAAAACATGTATTTTAACAATTTCGTTGCAACATGCATATCCTCACGAGAAAACAAAGCAAGTCATTTTGCAATGCTATTTGCGCTACTATTATCAAGTGAGACAAGCATAAAGTTATATCTTCAATTTTTTTAACCATGGACAAGTCAGAAAACTTCATGATTTGGCTGCATGATCATAAGAGCTAATACGAACAAAATGCATCATTTTGAGCAAGTAATTATACAAGTATAGGCTAATTATCATACATAAGCTTGCATCCTTTGAATAAGTATAACATTTGCCAAATTAAGTAGGTTTAACCAGTTAATTGGCAAGATAATATTAAACATGTACTCATGCAATTGCTATGAGTATGCAACTTTTTAGATCAATTATATGTACCAAACATGAACCTTTAGCACCGGTTTCATAGGAAGAACATTCATGAATTTATTGCTACAAAAATAATAACTAAAGGTATGCTTAGAGCAAAACAATTTATTTCATGCAAATGACAAGTACTAGAATTTACTTCATGGCATAAAAGTATAGTATAATGCAATATCAGATTGTTAGAGTAAGAATTTGCATCGTAGAATTGTAAGTGAGGGTAGAAACACAATTGTCCATATTAATATCCCTAGCATTTAATTAGCCAAAATGATGATAAATAGATATTTTCATATTTCTTAATAGAACATGACCAAATTCATATTTCATAGAAATGCATCACAGGAGCATGCATGAAAGAATTTCGTATTTAATCATGCTTTGAACAATAGTTATGAATTTATTTCTTTTTTTTTTCTCATTAATTCCACTCATAAATAAATATGTACTCTTAGGGTGTTTTTAGTGATTGATTAAAATAGGTCATATTCTCAGGTGTCCAAAAAATATGTATCTACATTTTTCCTCCAAGTGTTTTTTTCCGTGTAAATTTTTGAATCAAGAAATAATTGTTTATTCATTTTTAATTCCCAGGGGAAAATTACCTTGCAATTGGGCCGAAAGAACTTCAGCCCAGAAAACTAAGCGCAGTGGGGAGGGCGTCCGTCCCTGGGCCAGATTTGACCAAGGTGGGTTGTGGCCCGAGGCCACATTTGGCTTTGCGTGGCCCAGTCGTGCTCGGCAAGGCCAGCCACGGCCAGGGCTCCCTACGCCCTGGGCGCGATGGCGTGGCGCGGCGCCGGCCGGGAGGGGCGAGGTCGGTGGCACTCCAGCCTCCACGGGCGGTGGCGCGGTGCGTCGGAAGAGGCGGTGGAGTGGGCCGGGGTCATAACGCGACGCTGCCGTTGGAGCTGCAGGGGAGAAGAGAAATCGCGGCGTTGCCGGCCTCGGGGAAGAAGGGCGATTCCCGGCGCTCGATGGAGATTGAAAAGGGGACGGGGTGCAGGGAGTGGGAAGAGGATCGGCTCAGTGGGGATAATGGGGCAGCGGGGTGGCCGGGCGACGAGGCGCTTGCCTCACGGATTCAATGGCGGGTGAGCATGGGAGAGCAATGAAGTTGGCGAGAAAGGGAGAGATAGAAGGAGATGAGGCCCGTGGGGAATTTGATTTTTCTTTGTTTTATTCTTTTCCTAAACACTGCCTACTTGTTATTATCATAACATTAAATCTAGACATGCACTGAGAAAACCAAAAATAGATATGTGACCAGAATGATGTGCCCTAAATTTCTGAGATATGTTTACCCCTTATATTGGATTCAAATTTAAATGGGGATGTTTCGAAGTTAAGGTGTTTTTAGTCTTTAGGCATTTATTTGGGCAACTTATGTTTGGAATAAAAATCTAGGTCTTGGCTCAAAATTATGTTTGACCCTATCCTACAACATATAATTTTCGTAAGGCTATGTTATGTTCAAAATATTTGACTTGTAGTTCAAATGCCATTCAATTTGGTTTAAATTTCAGTTTTAACTAATTCAAATGCATCTCAATTTTTTTTTAATTTGGGCTCATATTCATGTGAGGGTTGGCCTAGGGTATTGTCCTCGGAATATTGACACCAGGGGTGTCACAATTTCTACATCAAATTTTGTTTAATTGATAAAATTAGTCAGGTTTGATCCTCTCTGTCATTTTTTTTTTGTCCGGCGAAGCTTCTAAGGCATGATAGAGGCGAACATTGTGAACCCAGTTAGTGTCATGACAATCATTTACACTAGGCAGACAGCAAATTGAAGACGTTTATTCATATCAATCTGACTAGTAAACCGGACGAACAAGACGCATAGACAATGCAGGCCCCGTTTCATCCAAAGAACGAAGAATTTGGCATCTACATAAGAATAAACGGAGACAATAACGCACTGGTTTGTCAGTTGTTTCCTTTATTGACGCCGCATGGGAAACAAGGTGATCGCGTTCGAATGGGTGATCCTCATCGACAGCTAGCTACTCTATACTCTGCGCGCCTCCACCTATAGATATCAGCATTTCGGCGCCACCACATCTGTCAAGAACAAGATACAAATTGCCATATCCCATCCTCCGGAGCTACCAGAGTTGAAAGCATCATGAAGAAGAACAAGTCGGGTGCCTCCAGCTACTTTTGCATTGGTCCCATCTTCAGGTCATGCGTGCCGTCCTCCGGTAATAAGCAGCATCCGTCAAACGACCGCCTGAGCTTCTCTTTTCCAGACAGCATCTCGGCGGGCAATAAGGACCGACAGCAGCAGCAGCAGCAGCCGGAGGAGCAGAACTCCGAGAGCATCATCGACCCGGCTGCGTCGGTGATCACCCGGAAGGACGACGGGCGGCACTGCACGGTGATCGTGGGCACCATCTTCGGCCACCGCACCGGCAGCGTCACCTTCTGCGTGCAGCGCGACGCCGCCGTGCCGCCCCCGTTCCTCTTCGAGCTCTCCGTTGCGATGCAGTCTCTCGCAACCGAGATGGGATCCGGCCTCCTTCGCATCGCTCTTGAGTGTCATCGCCCTGCTACTGCTAGCGGCAGAACCCACGATGGTAACGCTGCAGCCACGGGTGGCGGTGGTGGCGGTTCGAGCCGGAACATGTGGAAGGCGTCCTGCAACGGGCGCGACATCGGGTACGCCACGCGGCGGCGGCCCACGGACTGGGACCGGCGCGTGCTGGAGAGCATGAAGACGATGACGACTGGAGTGGGCGTGCTCCCGCTCCCGCCCGCGGTAGGGCAGGAGGGAGACCTAGACCAGCAGCAGCAGCAGGATGAGGTGCTGTATATGCGGGCCACGTATGAGAGGATCGTGGGTTCCAGAGACGCCGTGTCGTACCACCTCATCAGCCCCGGCGCGCCCGGCGGCAGCCCGCCGCAAGAGCTCAGCGTCTTCTTGCTGCGAACAAGGGGCGATTGAGATCAACGAGCTACTCCCTCCGTTGACATTTAGATATCGTTTTAGAGTTGGGCACAGGAAATAAAAAAAAGTAAAAAAATAGGTATATTAAAAACGAGAAGAAGAGAGATAGAGATAAGGATGTAGTGAGAAAAGAGAATATTGTATTGATAAGAGAGAAAAATGTATTAGAAAACGAGAATAACATGTAATTGGAGAAAAGTTAAAAACCTTAAAATGACATATAAATGTGAACGGAAGGAGTACTTGTTAAGATGCCTCTTGTTAAGATGCCTTGTGTGTCGTCTTGTATTTAGGAGGGAAGAAGCATGTTTGTGCCAGTAAATTCAAACGAACAAGTCATATTTTCAATCTAATGGAAGAAGAAAATTTGGTCAAGTACAATTAGATACAACAAAGGCCAAAGCTCCCTTCCCTGATAAAAAAGCATTAGGTTTGTTCGTTTGCACTGTGCGTGCATCACTCATTTAATAACATTATGTTGTTTTGTCCTGATAAAATATGGGAAGAAAACTCTATGCCGCGGTGCTGCAAACCAGTTGATTTATAGCACCGCTCAGATGTAACCCACGTGTCCCGTAAGCCTAATCTCAAAGCAGTCGCCACCCACGTTAAGAGAGCTCAGATGTGGATCTGGAAGCAAGCTCCACTCTGATGGCTCAAATCTCCCATGACTTAGAATGCGTTTGGTAGCTTTGCTATCCGCAGCTATCACTACGGAAAATCAATGCTTTGCTGAGTGGCCGAAGCACTCGGCAAAGGGCAGAAAACTAGCCTCTACTAGCTATGGCAAGTTGCCAGTGCTAATCGTTTTGTTTGTTTAATTAAAGCAGTAGTTAGTTATCAAGTCTACAGCAGTTTTGCCGTCTCTGGCTAGCCAAATCAGCTCTCCTTCAGCGGCAAGTTTTTTTTCGGGCCCTGTGAGGTGAGATAGCCCAGCAAAGTAAGAAATTTATTGAGGTTTGTTTCCTGGATTTTGCCTAGGCCACTCAAAAGACGATCGAGATTACAACTACAATGAGGAATTTGGCACACGCTACTTCAGCTCCAACATCTCTTCGGCTCATATGACAACCTAAGATATCGTGTAAAGGCTAGTGGGAACCCAACATCGAAGGTGGGTGGGTGAATATGGCGGGGAGATCCAGACACTCTTCAAGCAACTACCCAACGATCGGTGGAGGCCGAATTGACACTTCAACGACTTTCGATGCAGTGCGGCTCTAGACACTATTGGAGTCCATCCAGTGGTTGGCACCCACTGAATCACCGAGGGTGCCCCACCTAGATTAGGGGGCCGAGATCATCAATCGGCTCAACACTATTCCGGCAAGGCCAGCTCAATCTGGAGGAAACATTGGCCAACACGGTGAGAGGTCCCCTCATGACAATGATGCCAGCAATTTGCAAGCTCACAATGAGTTTGCGTCATCACTTCACTGGAATCTCGATCCCAATGATGCTCGATACCGCTTGGAACGAAGACGTCAAGAGCGCAAGGAATCTTTGGCCCTGGAGATCAGCGACACCATGACTACCAGGACGTGTGCATGCGACAATCGCCCAGCCGAGCGGCCTTTGATGAGGACATCACTTCTATGGATACACATAATACTTATCCAAGTCTGGACTTGTAATGTCCAATGACTAGAGCTCATGCTCAATGACTTAATTTAGACGTGAGCTCATTTCTATGTTTTTTGTTTTTTGTTTCTTTATTACTTTCTTTGGTCGGTGCCTACAAATACGGCCTGACAATCTTTCTCTGTCCAACTCTGCTCGCCATTTCCTGGACCCAATGTTAGTTTCTTCTAACATTTCATTTTTTCACTTGGCACCCAATTTTTATTGTGCGATGACAATGTGCCAACTCGATGGTGCGCACCCCTTCCACTAGTAAAATTGACTAGGCGGCGTTTGCGCGGCCTCGTCCAGAACAAGGAATTTTAGATAGTGAGCGCACTACCACTTCCTGGCCACGAGCTAAAGAGAACTTCAAGGTTCCACACTGTGGAGCATCCTGACAGACACACGAGCTATAGGGTCTGACAAAGGTATGCAAATCCTCTGTGTGAAATTTAATCGGGCTCTTAGATTACGTGCTAATGTACCTCATTTAATTAGAAATATGACAGATGGATAGGAGTTGGATTCGTGATTCTGTACGATTTAGCGAAGATCACATTACCAGGGTACATGAGTTGAATGCCTTTGTGGAGTCCCGACTTGGCAACCAAGCGGTAATACTTTGTTCATGTGCTAAATGCCTTAATCATAAAAACACATCCTCGTGTTATTGCACTGGATCACTTATTGATGCATGGGATGCCAAGCACATACACTAAATGGATCCTTCATGGGGAAGCTAATAGTGATGGAGACGATGATGAGTTCGAACCCCATAATGATGCTAGCGATGATGGTGGTAACGATGATGATAGTATTGACGATGATGGTGACGATGATGGTGATATTGTTCCTTGTGTGCATGACCTATTATGTTTGGTTCAGAAAGGGCATGGCAATGTCCAAGAAATGTTTGCAGATGTGATACAACAACTACAGAAAGGGTTGTACGCAGAATATGCTCGATATACAAAATTCTCACTTGTTGTCAAGTTACTTTGCATCAACTCATTCTATTGGATCACCAATATTGCATTTAGTACATTAATGCAGCTGCTGAGGTTAGCTTTCCCCAATAGCGAACTTCTGGCATCATACAATGAATCTCATAGATGCATTTGGCCTTCGGCTTGGATATGTCTCAATCCATGTGTGTACGAATAATTGTGTCTTATTTTGGCGGTAGAACGAGAAACTAGATAACTGTCCAGTGTGTAATCAATCAAGATGGAAAAAATGAAGATTCTACAAAATGTGTTCCCTAGAAGGTGTAGGGGACAATACGCGCAAGATGAAAAAAAACAAAGATTCCACGCTAAGTGCGGCTGGTTGGATTCGAACCGCGACCTCCCCCTTGCGCGTATTTTCATTCTTCTTATATTATATTTGAAAAACACTTGAGAAAGACCATGTTTTCCGAGTGCAAGAAATAAGACGCTCGGCAAAGACAATGTGTTACACTCGGCAAAGACCTTGTTTGAAAAATTCAAACATACTTTTCATTGACAATGTTAACTCAAATTAAAAAGTGTTCAACTGTAACTTCTGAAAATTTATAACTTTTATTATGGTCATTTATTCATCCAACATAGCTATAGTAACATTGTTCATAAATCTTTATATGTGTCACTTATAGTTTCATGAAACTATATAAGACATATAAATTTTATGAACAATATTGTAGATCAATTTGAGTAACAAACTAATAATCAAAATAAAATTTGTAGATCTTTCGAAGTTATACAACTTTGTAGCTGATTTTTTTCATTTGAATTAATTTACAGTGTCAAAATACTTTGAATTTATCATTGCTGAGTGTAAAAGAAAAAGAAAAAGACTCAGCAAACAAAAACTTGGCCAAGAATTAGTAAAAAAACACTCGACAAAGACCATGTTTGTCAAGTGCCAGAAAAAAATACACTCGATAAAGTGTTTGCTGAGTGTTTTTTTTTACCTTCGGTAAAGAGCCGGTTTGCCGAGTACCCAGTAAAATGCACTTGTCAAACTATCGGACACTCGCCAAATGGCCGGTTTCCAATAGTGAACACTGGGCATGATTAGTGATCACGATCTCTATCATAGGTCTTTTTCTATATTATAAAGATTAAACTTCAAGCCATGTAAACACACTCTGAGACCTCCTTACCCACGCCATCCAATCCCTTGATTCATCTCCACGTTTGAATTTGGGTCACAGATCTACAACGGACCCATGGCCAGGTAGGACAAGGACATATTTCCCAGTTCAAAACCCACCTTGTCTGCCAGCGTTTGGATTTTTTTCACGTAGCAAAACTTACCCGACTCAACCGACCGACCACCACGATTTTCGGAGTCAAACATGGCAACTAGAATCAAGGGGACGTGATTAGCGAATAGTTTCCTGCTGGCGATCGTTCCTCGCAAGGTACGTTGCTTCCCCGTCTCCTCCGACTGCGTTGTAATCGTCCCTGTCGAAGTCTACCGTCGTCGGTCTCTAGCATCGCCGTCGCCCGGCGTTGAGTCGGCTTTGTTGTTCGCCGCCCTTGAAAATGCTGCGCCCCGTCCGATCGCCACCGCCGTCGCTGTCTCCGAGCAATTGGGCATTGTAGGCGCGGGCGACCCTTCGTTTTGGTTCGTCCGGGGCCAGGACGAGCCGCGATACAAACCCAAACAGGTCCCCATTCGGAGAATTGTCAAATCTTTGCCTATCAACGCAAGAACGTGAATCTAGTGTTTGTTTACCAAATCAATCGACTGTGAGAGGTAAGCATGATTTACATATACGCCAGTTACATAGTTTATCCCCAGTTCGATTAGGTGATTGCTTGTTTCGTTATTCTCACAGCACACAATGGAAAAGAAAACAACACTTGCATAACAAAACGGGGCGTGTTGGAAGTAGAGGACGGTCGGCGGCTGCGCAGGGTGACCTGGGGCGGGCGAGGCGAGATGGCAGCGACTACCACACCTGGCGAGGTGGGACGACCCTACCACGGCGCTGCAGTTGCGATGCGGGGTGACCTAGGACGGGCGAGGCAGATGTTGCGCTGGCCGAGACAGAGCGACGCTGGCGTGGGCGAGGCGGGCACTGCGGCAGTCGCGCGAGGCGACGGTGACCCTGGTGAAGGCGAGGCGACAGCTCCGTGGCCTCTGAGACAACACCGATAATCAATCCATCAGCCTCACACAGGATTTGCTCGTCTCCATGGAGGTTGACCCAATAGCTTTCCTTCCGTGGCCATTTGTTTTTCTAATTATTGTTCATACCTAATGCAACATAGGATATTTTTATATCTACTTTCTCAAATCTACCTTTGGTTCTTTGATGTTGACACAAGATTACGTCAATTGCTACTTGTTCATATATTGCTCTGTTCTTTAGCGGATCCTACATGAATCCCAATGAATCTTTAGAGAATGATCTGAACAAACTTTTTCATGATTATATTGGGTGTGGCCATTCTGCCAGGCACACTCTGCCCCCTGGTACTTCATCGGATCTCCAGCCGCAAGGATCAAACCTCTTTCCATTTCGTGAGGTAATCACTGATTCTCCTTCACACACCATTTTTTATTCTTCCAGTATTACTTTTCTTCATGTTTTTTTTTTCTAGGACAAATGTATTTTGTTCAGAGCGGCTTGATCTGCATCAAAACCACGCTGCCCTGCTTCATGGACGTCAAGGACATCTAGCGATCCGCTCATGGACGCATCGCCTCACTGCCCTACGAAGCATCTAGGTGCTCTGCACTCTGTTTTTTAATTTCTTCACTTTTGTTACATTTAAAAACTGTTTAATTCACTGAATGACCGGTCCAGTGACTAATTTTCTTATTGCTAGACTAATTTATGGAGTTTTATTGACCTCTGCAAGTACTTTTGATATTCTGATCCTACATTTTCTGATTCCATGATTTTAATTTTCTCTCTATACTGACATGGGTTAGGCCACTCCATTGGTTATCTTTGTTAAATTGAAGCATACTGCATTTGAAATCTTGGACCTGCAATAATAGCAACAGTAGTGCAGAGTTTGGTAATCAAATGTTTTAGCAACTTTTTTTTTTTTTGAGATAAAGAGCATTGTAAAATGACTACATTTCCCGTTTCCTACTTGTCAAAGGCTTGTCATCTATGGCTCACATTTGATTAATTTACTTATGAGTGGAGTTCACAACCAGGAAAGCTCTCCCAGTTCTTCCTATCCAAAGGCACCCATTGCAGGAGTTTCTGTTCCAGGTTTAGTTGATAGCTCTTCAAGAAATGGTGACTCTAATGTCCATAAGAAAGTAAGCCCATTTGTCCTTAAGAAGAATGGTATTGTTCTATTTAATAATGCATAAAGCTACATGAAGTGTTAGTAGACGTGTTTTTTTTCATTTAGAAGGCTGAAAAGAGCAGTTCCTCTCCAGCTGCTATGGAGAGCTCAGCACTTGAGGACTCAAAGTATGTTGTTTGTTTATTTTATGTTGCTCCATTATATCTGTTTGTTCAATCTTGATTTAACACCTTTGGGTAGCTCCTGTTAAGTGAGGCTTGTATTTTGAATAAAGCAATGTTATGTATTATCAATACAACTAAGGTTGCATAGAACAATAGTAGCAGCATAACATATGATTATATAAAATTATAAGACCTGTTATTGGCATGTTAAGTTGGATAGCATTTGTATTTTGTCCTAGAAATGTCATTTACTGCATGTAGCTTAAACTGAAAAAACATGCAAACTCGCATGTTGGCACCGGTTGATAGCACATGCACGTCGGTTTCATATTTAACTGCGGTTGCCGTATCGTTCTGCGGCCGTGGTGACCACCTTCACCAAGACGTAGAGGTGATCTTTGTATTATCAGCTCCTCCTAGATATTTAACTTTCTATTCAAACGTCTCTTAACATATGTTTTCATTTAGTACATAATACCTTTATAGAACAAGTACTTTAAAATTGAACTTGAAGCTGACATGAGCATGCACCCATTCACCACTTACATTTGTGCATTCAAGTATCCCAATGATTTGTCACATCGATACTATTTTTGTGATATCTTCTCTTATGTATAAAAACTTGTAGATTAAGTCTCTAAGTCCATCACTTCTAAGACGGTTATTAACGCATAAATGCAATGAGGGACGTGGCAATGAACCTCCTTTTAGTGATGTTATCAGATACACA
This sequence comes from Eleusine indica, assembly GCA_030378355.1. Classification (NCBI taxonomy): domain Eukaryota; kingdom Viridiplantae; phylum Streptophyta; class Magnoliopsida; order Poales; family Poaceae; genus Eleusine; species Eleusine indica. The sequence goes on from CM059494.1 coordinate 59,726,733, forward strand.
TAATATAAATCTATACTTACCGCCTCTCCCTATTTAGCAGTTGAGTAATATATCATATATAAGTTCACAACTATGTATTTTAAATTTTAATTTCACAATGGGTTATTTTGCATACTGAACCATTGGCATGCCTTTCAACACAAGTTTTCATTAATACATGATAGATTTGTATAACAATAACAACGTGCATGTTGCACATGCAAAAAAAAATTTAATGAAAGAATCAGTGATCAAAGACCTCTGTCATAGGTCTTTTTTTTGTAATATTACAGCCTCTTTTGTTCGTTTTTTTTTCATTTTGTTTTAACTATGTACTGACAAGTGGCACTTGAATTGAACTTGCAATTCCGGCCAATCAATAGAGATTCAAAGAGGCCATCCATCTTGAGTGCATTCAAAAAGGTTTGGAAGTGGAAGCAAAAGAGCTCATGGTGATGACATCAAAAGGGTCTAATGTTGCTCAATTACACTAATAGATTGTACGGCTTGCCAATCAATTTGAAGACTGATTTGTAACTGGTTTAATCCACAAAGGAAAAGAAATGGCACGGATCAAGAATGGAGATCACTTCAGCAAAGGCTTAGGGCCTCACTCGACGCCTCCTGATTGCCGGCGTCAAAATGTTAGCGGCAGCCGCGGCGAGGCATAGCTATGGATCCGGCACATCACGCACGTCACTCTCTGTGGCGGCGACGCGAGGCGTACGTACGCTGGGCAAGATCTTCTGCCATGTGTACGAGTTTCTCTTTTATAGGGATTCAACTTCACGTGAAAGACCATGGTTGTCATTCGCGGCTCGATCCATAGTATACTGCATTAGCTAGTTGATTACTACATATTTGTGTTCGATAAATTAGCACTTTTAATTTTATATTAATTTAGAAATAAATTATAAACATAATTAACAGATTGTATGATAAATGTGACACCCTGGTGTCACTCTTGCACCATAGATAGCCAAAACAAGAAACCAATGGGAAATAACAAAATAAAAACTCAAGTTTGAATTTATTTAGAATTGAGTCAAATCAGCCTTGAACTAGAAGTTCACATTTTATAATATAGGTGACCTAATTAAATGTCACAATCTTGATTCATGACTTAAATAAGAATTTTCGAGAATTTTTGACGATTTTGTAAACTCAGTAAATAAGTCAAAAATATCAAACTATGCTCAGAAACAGAGTTAATTTAAAAATTCAAATTTAAAATTTTATAAAAAACCATTGAACCAGATCCTACTAATAATTAATATACAATCTTTAGGAGCAACATATAATTTTTTTTCTTGATTTAATGACGCCAATAAGTTGCACTTTTGGGATTTTTTTACTAAAAATCACTTTTCTGGGAAGAATTTAGCCTTAGCAATTAAGCAAATTTGAATTTATATAATTACTATATAATTGTACTTCCGAAGCTACATCCTCAATTATTAGTTAATTCAAGCATTGATCTTCATGATTGTGGAACCCTAGTTAAATGTGGAACTCATCCGTTGCCCCAAATGTAAATGGTAAAGTGTCTAACAGTTAAGGAATTCTGACCCAGAATTTTCTTCTAAGTCTTTGGGGTCAGATTAGCACCTTAAAAATCTAATATCTCTCAGTTGCTTTCACCTCTCCTTGTGCATGTCACTAAATGTCGACTACAAACTATGCTCTACAAAGTTACGTAAAAATATTTAAATTTAGACCTTGTTTAATGCTCTAAAACCGTGGTTACAAATGCCTAAAATCACTCTGTTTTCCAGGATTTTGAACCGGGTGGGGCCCACCTATCAGCCTCACCGGGCGCGCGGGCACTGTTGGCCGCCCGCAGTGTCGAACCGGCGCGCGCCGTGTGGTTGCCGAGCACCGGCCGATGACCCCCCTCCTTCGGATCTTTGTCCGAACGCCTCCTCCCCGGTCGCCCTTATCTCCCATTTCCTCTCTCTCGCTCTCAGTCTGTGCTCATTTCCTCTCCCCCCCCCCCCCTCGCCATTGCCGCGCTCGGAGAGCCCAAGCCGCGCACCGTGCCCAGCCGCTCCTCCTGCCTGATGACCCCGCCACGAGTTCCGCCCTGACCTAAGCCCCCTACCTGCAAGCCAACACCCTCCCATTCGCTGTCATCGCTGTGAATCGGTCCTTCGTTCCCGAAGCCGGCGCCGCCGGCAAATCTTTGATTCCGGCTACCACCTCGAGCCCCTCATCGATTCCTATCGCCAGCGGCCTTCCCATCACAACTATCTTCTGTTTGCATCCTGTCGGCTTCGTCTCTCACTACTGTTCTCCGGGAACATCCGCTCCGCCGCTGTCGATCGCCTGGCTCCGCCCGCGGGCCGCCCCCCTCATCACGCGGTGACTCCCGACGGTCTCCATGCCCTCTCCCGCGCGCCGCGGATCCACTCGGATCCCCGTCCTCCATCTGCGCCGGTTGTGGCCTTCTCCGGTGCCCCGCCCTGCCGCCGTAACCGCGTCGCGCCGCCGCGCCGAGCGCGCGCGTGAGCTGCGTGGTGGCCTGGCCTCGCCCTGCTCTGCTAGGTCAAGTGCCTGGGTTGGTTTGGCCGACTGGGCGAATTGCCCCGCTTGGGCTGGCTTGGCCTCGGGCCGTGTCGCCCGCCTAGGGCCAGATCGAGCCTAGGATGGCCTCCCCGCGCCCCGCCTGGCCTCGTGGGCCGACGTGAGAAACGGCCCGATGGCCGAAAAGGTCCCTTTTTCTTTAAATACTTAGCCAAATAAATAATGGAGCTTCAAAAATCGTCACAAAAATATTGGCTTTATAGAAAAATGCAAAAAAAAAATACTTTCTGGACCCCCTGTAATGTGTAGTATTTTATAAAAATACTAAGACACTCTCACAGCACATATTTATTTATGCATGTTTTAAATGGTTAAAAATCAAAATAAAATCATAATTAATTTCTAGTGCATTATTTAATTATCATGTTTTGCATGCATGACTATTCATCATTTTCAGGCATTTCATCAACTGTCATATTTAAATTTGAAATATTTCTTTTGTAATGAATATTTTAGTGTCTCCACCGTTTTAATTAAAAAGAAATATGGGTGGATAATCTTGTTATAAGCTTTGGCATAAAAATCTTGCTTAGTGTCTCCCATATCATATATTTTTCTCCCTGGTATTTATATTACAGAACCATGCCTAACAATAAAAGTGTTGCTTTAAATCTAGTAATGACAAGTTTGTAATTACTAGTAACTTGAGCACATGTATTAACATTGCAAATATTTTTTTTTACACATTGCTCTCTGCATTTTAGAAATTTATGTGCATCTCTTTACCGCCGTTCATCATGTATGCTCACCTAGATGGTCTAAATATGTGTAATCGTAGCACCCTCATCATTAAAAACACCGTTCGCAGTCCACGACGTTAAAAGAAAGCAATATAAGAAATCACCCGTGTTTTATACTACCCACGGTAAGTCACCCATATGCACTTGACTTTCAAAACCATGCTAAATTATTTAGTTGTCTTATAGAGTCAATATTTCCTAATCAATCTATAGTGTACCTTAGGGTTTATTTCTTATATGTCCATTCTTGCCTAATAACGTACCCAACACACTGGCAATATTATTTTGGATCAGTGCCTACTCATCATGTACCTAGCATTGGTATATCGGGCGCGAGCATAGAAACACCCCGTACTTTCGGTACAAACTTACCGTATTTAATTACTGGAGTCCATGAAGGAAATATACTAAAGACACTCATCCTATATCTTTATTTTATACATTATGGTCACTGAACTAATCAATCTCGTACTCATCATACCTGTTAGTCTTAATTAAATGGGTTGCCATGAATCTTCTCTCATGCATCGCATCATATTTGCATCATGTAGATAACGAGGTGAACCATGTGGAGGTGGGACAGGAGCAGGAGCCAGAAGGACCAGGTGGTGCTTCAGCTGACCAGGAGCAGAACCAAGGCAAGTCCCGGTGCATTCCATCAAGTTTTTAACCTTTTTTACTTTATCACTAGTTAGGAATGTAGGCTTGTCTGTGTATTAAGTTTGTAGGAGTTGTTTGAAAATCTAGCATTGCAGTAGGTCCTATTTTTCTCAATAATTAGCCTCAGGACGGTAGTCGCTCTACTTAAATTAGGACGACTACTCATCGAGTGGTATGGAGATCACTCGTAGATAGGAAATATTAGCACTGGGGAATGATGTCGGATGAAGGGAAGTGTGGATGGGATCACAATAAAGACCGGACGGGCAACTAGGTGGAAAGGAAAGGACAGCTTGTATTCAAGGAGGTAGCCTCGTTCGAGTCACCTAAGGCTACGTCTCGTGTCCGGTCCTATGAGGTCAAGTTTGAACGTACTGTTTGCATGTTATGCGCCCAGTAAACCGACGTAGCTACGATTACTGCCTGGTCAGAAGATAGCCTTCTCCCTTCTTTGGTGAAACTGGGGCTGAGAGGAGGGAGCAATCCACCCACGGATGGCGGCACGGAGCGCATCGCGTTGGGGGACCCTTCTCGAGGAGTCTGGACCCGGAAGACCCTGCGGTACCGTAAGCAAAAGGTTGCTCTATGCGGCTTTCAGGAAGTGCATATGGGTCGTGCAAGCAGGTTTCTCCTGTAGGATGTAAATCGATTTGAGTCGCTGCCCCTCACAGTAATGAGTACCACTTGATCGCTGCTCTGGAACAATGTTAGAAGCCATTAAGATGATGAGTGGGTTTAATACTACTGTCTGGAATTATTAAGATTGCATTGCAACCTTGATTGTTATAGCTTTAGTATAAACTAAATTTATTATTTCACATGACAACTTAACTTGATGCTAAACTTGAAAAATAAGGATCAACTATTAGGCTAGCTTTCTAGCAAAATAAACCCTATCTTTAGCCTTTGCATTGTCTAGGTGTCGGCTGTAGTTGGCCATTTTGACGGGTCAGTCTTGCTGAGTAAATTAGTTACTCAGGACGTAGCTCTATGTGATTTTCAGATGACCAGAGTGGGGACTGTCACTGCGGTGTAAGGTTCCATTGGGAAGGACAGCGTCCTGACTGCTGAAACATCGAAAGGGAGCTTTGCACCAAGAACAACGAGGAGTAGTTCATTGAGTGCCGGTACGGTATTCGGGCACCACACCTATCATGGCCGGATTGTTCACTGTATGTTGCCGTGTGAGGGCGATTGTATCTTATTTATCCCGTCAAACCATTTAAATCACTGTTGAATAATTTTGCTTCCGCATTTTTATTTGTTAAAAACTCTGAGTTATAATATAAATTCGGATTTATATAAAAACTCTATACTCTATCTATGTTCTTGTTGCAACTATATTCTTCTGTCATGTGTTGTACTATTGGACGTCATAGCATGTGTCGCCACCCGAGGGAGATCCTAGAACGGAGCCGTCTCCGTGGTAAGACGGTTCTGTTACAATAAATTAGACAAGTCTACGCAAGATCTAGACAAGTCTATAAAGACAGTCAACATCACAGCATATACCATGTTATCCACAACTATCATAGATATCCAGATCACAATAGCTAGTATGGAAGACATAGTTTGAGATGAGAGTACGTATGTTTCCTTCTGTACTGGGTAGAGAAGGCGGCGACGACGTGTAGCACCGTCACGTTGCTGGCGACGGCGGGAGAGACTGACTCGACGTTGAGAAAGACGAACTGTGGCGACGAGCTTGACGAATACGAGGAAGCGATTGAGAAGTCACGTAGAGCGCTTCTCCAAAACCTTATTCGACCTCTGCCGGTGCAGGATCACAGAGGATGACGGTTCCAGAGATCTCCTCTCCCGTTTACCGGTGCACGCCGACGATCGGGATGGAGAAGTCTTGACGAGGCAATAGTAGCGAGAGGCAAAACCCTAGATGATTGCGTTGTCTGATTTGCGGTGGTACCCGTACGTATTTATAGGGAGGAACCGCTACGGTTGGACATCCCGCGACCGAGTCGGTTTTCATATTTGATACGTCGGTTTCCATAATCAAATATATGAAACACGTAGCAAAAAGAAAGCCGCCCCCCGCAAGGCAAGGGACCGGATTTCGGTGGACCATTCACGTAGGTGACACGCGGTCGCGGCCACGCCCACGCCCGGCGAGGTGAGCGAGCACACGCGTGTGTTCTTTTTTTCTCCTATCCACACACTTGTAAGAGATACTAGAGCAACCAACCTTATAAGTTGGACTCTCTCCACCTTCACTAGCAATATGGGACTAAATCTTTACATATTCACCACTCATGAATGGGCCTTTAAGATTTTTCAGGAATTATTATAAATACTAATGGGTCAAGTCCATAAAATTTCAGTAATTTGTCCTTATAAATCAATGATCAGATTAGATTTATACTACTTACTTCCATGTTTACTTCCATGTTGTAAGTACTATAATCCATCATATGGGAGTCTTAATTGTCCCTCGGAACAAATGTTTATTTTGACATTCGTTGCAGGGCCACTTGTCTCCTGCTAATGCGAAAACATTCACCTCCACGAAAATGTTTTGCACGCGTCGGCGCATCGCCGAATGATGATGACAGTTGACAACAATGAATGAATGACAACATTAATATGAGGATTGCAAGCTCCTCCTTGTCAATTCATTATTTGAGTGTATTAAAGGAAGAAAAAGATGCAGAACAAAATGAACCGTGAAGAAATGTCTGAAGAAGCACGGAGTATACTGCATTCTTTTGCTGCAGAATTCGGCGTTTCAGGGCCTCGAATGTCAAGGCTCCCTAGTAACTTGAAATGAGAAGCCTGCCCGGTCTCAATTACGTGGGCAAAATTTCAGCGTAAACCAATTTTGCTCTTTCTGAATTCAGAATGTAATAAGCTCGTTTCTTCCGTTGTCGATGCTAAAGTGGATATCCAATGAGGTAAACAATCAAAACATAAAGGGTTAATTGTAAAAACCATCCTATAATTCACTTAGAGTTTGAGATTCCCACCCATAAGTTATTTTGTTGTAAATCTCCACCCATCCATTGACTTTTGTTGTAAAAATCACCCTAATATACACATGTTTAATTTATTCAACATATTTTTATTTATTTAGAGTAGCAAATGATGTTCTTATCAAATATATAAAATTTTGAAAGTATAATTCATATATTTATAGAGAATATTTAGCAAGAATGTCAATTAAAGTTCGAACTGGGTTTCATAAACTTTGAAATTTGAATATATTTTCCATGAAAATAATAGGAATTAGTCACTAAAAATCTTTAACAATGTTAAACTCATTTAACTTAGTTTATTTAAAAATTTATATAAATAAAAACATATAAAATCAATTAAACATGTGTCAACTGGGATAGTTTTTGCAACTAAACTTATTGGATGGGTGGTAATTTGCAACAAAAATATTTATGGGTGGGAATCTCAAACTTGAAGTAACTTATAGGGTGATTTATACAATTATCCCAAACATAAAACAAGGATTGAGGGGCTTCTCCATACTGTGGACCCTCTAAGCTGGCCTAGGTTTCTGACGTTGGCAGGCCACTTGGGGTGCGTTTGGTTGGACATCAAGGTGGGATGGGACGGGGTCATCCAGGATAGTATGGACAAACTTATCCACCTAGATGTTTGGTTGAGTGGGTGGTGTCATCTATGATTTTTGTTTGGTTGGAGGGACGAGGATAACAGGGACAAGAATCAAAACTTAATTATATATCTTAATTTGTTATTAATAATATTTTAATTGATATCTACTAACACATATTAATATTATTGTAATATAATCATCATAAATTATTAAAATATATACTAATCAATATTAATTATACTTAAATTAATTTACAAATTACCCACTAATTAATATATTAGCACTTATAAACACTAATTATTTAATTATACATCTTAATTATTAATACAATCTATTTAAATATCACTAATCTTTTACTAATAAGCATGATCAAGAAAGATGGATACCTTCGTCCCACCAATTCTGAGTGATGGACTCATCCAGCATATTGAGAGAATATTCCCTAATACTTGTCCCTGATTCTGCTTGACGCTGAACCAAACACCTGAGAAAGAGGGATGACACTGTCCCGTCCCTCTTCGTCCCTCCAACCAAACACACCCTTGGTTGACGATGACAGACCGCTTGGTGTGCAGTGGAGCAAAACGTCTATCCGCGGCCCAAGGTCCTTCGTTACAGAAACAGAGTGAACACGGGCCGGGCAACAACACCAGAAGAATGAAGCACATGGCTAGTCCTCATCAACTGGGCCACCCGGCACGACACGATCCAAGTACATAAAAGCCCGGTCCGAAGAATTTCGGACCGACACGACACAAAATTCTTTTCGGGCTGGGTCGTGCCGCCTATCGTGCCCCGTTATCGGTCCACAACACGGCATGAAAGAGGGCACGCGTGCCGGCCCGGTCCGTTTAGCCCGTTAACAAAGTAGGCCTGTTGATGCCCGTAGGCACACGAGCGTGGCGCAGACGAGCGGCAGCGCTCTCTGCGTGGCACGACGTGACGACAGTAGGCATCCGACGGAGCGCAGCGACAGAAGAAGGCCTCGTCCTTGACTCGACTCGGCGGCACCTCACGTGAGCAGGTGTTGCGGCGGCGGTGGGGACGAGCGGGTGTTGCGGCAGCGACGCGGACGAGTAGGTGTTGCGTCGGCAGCGCGGGGGAGTAGCGGCGGCGAGCGCGAGCAGTAGCTTCTGCGGCAGCGCTTGAGAGTAGTTGCTTCCTCGTGGCGCGGGAGAGCAACAGCTTCTGCGGCAGCGTCAGGGCGTGGATGAGCGGCCGTGAGGAGGTAGGGTTTGTATTCAATTAGTTCGATCTAGAACCGGCCTGCCTGGTGGGGGTGGAGTGGTGGAACGGCCTGCCTGGTGGAATAGTGGACTGATTTGGTATTGGATTTTTATTGAGTTATTTCTTAATAGGCTATTAATGGACGGTGCTTGTGCCGTCTGTCAGGTCGAGGTCTCAGCCTTAGCACAGCACGAAGGCACGTGCTGGACTGATCCGGACACGAAATGCGGCATGCCGTGCTGGATTTGGGCCGGACCAATTTTGCAGGTCTTGGGCTAGCACGACAGGCACGACCAGTAGGCCAGTACGTGTGATACGGCAACCGGGCGGAGCGAGAGAAGATGACCGTCTATTCACCGAATGAATCAAACCACGTATCTTACACCCTGTACATTCCCGGAGCTGTACATCTCACCTGTGACGTGTTGCCCTTGCTGCTGAATGAATGTGGATAACTTTATTGCCGTCCTTTTTAACGTGATAAAACTGTCACTGGCAACGCTCATTGTGTATAATACGAAGTCCATCTACTTTCACGAGATAACGAGTCACGTGTCAGTGTGAATGACACCAACGAACGACATCTGCCCGATTCAACCAAGCGGAACCCAGAATTCAACGAAATCTGACTTCTGACGTAGCGCACCAGGATGCGCCGCTGCGATCGTGAACCACGGGTTCCATGCGAACTGCGGCGACCCATAAAAACAGAGACCAAAAGACGAACACGAACCGGGTCACCCACTCAGACGGTCAGACCCACCAGTGCCAAAGCTGCCAAGACCAAATACGCCGCTATCCACCCATCCAGCATGAGCCGAATATCTTTTCAAAAAAAAAAAAAAAGCATGAGCCGAATATTCGGCGGCAGGTGAGGCCAGTCGTCGCGGACCGTGACGACACTCCGACTGCCGTCATCGCCGCGACGTCACTGGACGGGTCGCCACCCTGAAGCAGCTGCTAGTTAGTGAATCCTCAGATCTGGTAAAGAAAAATGGAAAAGGTCAGATGTGCTGTCCGTGTCGTGCACGCTTGTGCCGTTGTTTTCTTCTTTTTTACAAGACCGAGACCGGTGCAAAGTCATGGTCTATGGTGAGCAGGACACTGCATCATCGATTCCTGATATATAGACATACTATTAAATCTTGACTAGTGGCATGTCAACTTTGGAGAAATAACTAATTACTAAATGGTCTGAACGATTCTAAATTACATTTGAGGACTATCTTATCGACCTTGTTTGACACGTAAAAAAAAGCTTGTCTGATAACGGAATATTGGAAAAATTCGCTGTGATTTCCTTTTTTTTCTTCTAGTACTACTTGTCAATAATATAATAGTTGCATCAAGGCGGTGAAGAAACCGATTTCGATCGCTCTCAAAGTCGCCAGCACCCAATGTCCTATCATTCGCATAAACTAATTGTTATATGAGCTCAAATTAAAAGGGCCAACTATGCAAAACAAAACAAAAGACCACCATTATATTCACCAAGCGTCAAACAGTTAAATATTCAGGTTGCTGACGAAAGCTTGCCTGCGTCACGGAGGCACCGGCCTCTATTATTTAACCGCTCGCCGTCAGCGCCCAACGTTCTTCACCGTACGTAGGTGGCCTCTCCTAGTCTCCTTCCTTCTCTGCCTCGACCCGCGTTTCTTCTCGCGACCAGCTTCACGGCCCGAGCAATGGATGCGAGGCTAGGCACAGGTAGCGACAAAGATCGCTCGCCCGAGGACGCCGCGCTCCCTCCGTCGTCGGAGCTGCAGGCGGCGGAGATGTCGTCCTCGTCCACGCCGCCGGACGCGGAGACGCGGCGCGCCGAGGAGGACGACGACGAGAAGGTGGAGAGGTTCTACGCGTTACTGGCCAACATCCGGAGCATGAGGGGCGTGTTCGGGACGACCACGACGACGGGGAAGAGGAAGCGAACGCCGGCGCGTGGGAGCTGCGACGTGCCGCCGTGGAGGCCGGCCTTCAAGATGGAGGACTTCGAGAGCGAGGACGCCAGGGGGAGCAAGCAGAAGAGAGGCTTTGCGAGGACGATGCCGGCGGCTAGTGAGAAGAGCGCCGTCGTCGCGCCTGACAGCGACAACGATAATGCCGAGGGTGCTAGCGATGGAGTGGAGCAGAGTGGTCCCCGCCGTGCTGCGGCGCGCCGACGTTTTGAGTTGACCAGCTAATGAATTGTAATAAAGACTTGTCAAAAAAAAAATGAATTGTAATAAAGAGTCCAAGAAGCCGGTGCACGCGGCTTCTTTTTCGCGTTCTCAAATTAGCTTCGAATGTTTTACATGCGATCCACTGGAATCTATTTCTAAAATTGTGCTAATTGTACTCAAAGGATAGCCGTAATTTAGGTTGTATTTTAGTTTATACATTACGGCATTGACCCATTCAAGTACGACCACTGGCTATATCATCTGCGCTACGAGTCCTGGTCACTCACCTCATGTTCATTTACGCTATTAATTAATAAATTTTTGTTTATTTTCATGAAAGAACATTAACTCTATCAAATTATCAACATATTGTATCATCTTAAAAATATAAAACATCACTGATTAATCAGATTATTAATTAAATTTTATTTATAATAATAACAACTAATTTATGTAAATTTATACCATTGGATCAAACTAATGACGAGTAAGTATTTTAGATAATAAAACTCTTTTTAAAAATTGAAACTAATGGCACACAAGGGGCTGTGTAATTTTTTATGACAAAGAAAGGGCGGATATATTTTTTGATTTTTTTTTGGAACATGGATATATTTTTCGATGGCATAGCGGGAATTTGCTCTACTCTATTACCACGTCCCGGTGCTTCTACATCACCGGATCTGAAGCTATGGAATCGCCGGGTCTGAAGCTATGGAATCACGTGGGTTTAATCTCGTCTTGCTTTCTCTTTCAAAGGAGCGCGAAGGTTAGGACATACAGCTGCGCGGTTGCGGTACAGCCAGTGTCGAAACTGATGTCTATCGAGGACCGGATGAACTAGTGTTGTACATCCGGGTCGGGCTTTTTGGGCCAGCCCGAAGCACGCCCCATTTGGCCCGACACGGGCACGGGCATGACCCGAAAGGAAATGGGCCCGGGCGGCACGGCCCGCACCACAATGGCGTGCTTGGGCAGTGCCCTGGCACAATGGGCCACCCGGGCACGGCACGTTTTGAGGTTGGCTCGTCTAGGCACGGGCTAAGCATGCAGGCCGATCCATCTTCCCTCTCCCCATATAAAAGAGGAGCGGAAACCCTACCTGCTCCTCATTTCCTCCGCCTCTACTCTGCGCCTCTGCCTTCGCGCCTCGCCTCCATGGCTCCATCGCTGCTCCGCGCCTCCGCCTCCCGCTCTCTCCTCCCCCGCGCTGCCGCTCCACGCCTCTGCCGCCGCTCCGCACCTCCGCCGCGGGCACCTCGCCTGACTTGCTCATGGGCTTTTTGGGCTTGACGGACTAAACAGGACGGCGTGGCATGGGAAATTCTTACCGTGTTGTGCCTCAGGCCGCAGCCAAGGCGCGTGGGCTGGCACGGCACGACACGGTTTTTCTTCGTGCCGTGCCAGCCCGAAGTAATTTGTGTTGGGCCGACCGGTCCATGCCTAAGCATGCTCCGGGCCTAGTGGCCAACCCGTGGCACGACCCGGAGTCGCGTGAGCCGCCTCCATGCCGAACTATTTGGCCCGACAAGCACGACGGCCCGGTGGCTCGGTGGGCACGGCGGCACGGAGGGGCGAGCGGCGGCGCACGGAGAGGCGAGTGGCAGCGCGAGACGCGTAGAGGAAAGGCGACCGGCGGCGCGACGCGCGAATAAGAGGTGAGTAGCGGCGTGCGACACGAGGCGGTGAGGCGAGGGCGCGGGCGCGCGACGCGGGAGGGAGGGGGGGGGAGGGAGGGAGCAGACGGACGTGGTGGGGACTGGGGAGGGAGCCAGCTAGGGTTTATATTGGAGAAATATTGGTGGGCTAAATGTTGGTGGGTTGAAATGTTGGTGGGCCGGCTCCTCCTTTTGAGCTGTTACCGGGCCGCCACCTTTTCAGGCCGTGTTGCGGGCCATGCTACGGGTTTGGGCGTCGGTCCGAGGCACGGCCCACACTGTGTTCTGGGCCGGCACGAGCCCGGTTGTTTCTAGGCCAGGCTGTTTTCGGGCCAGGCCTTTCGTGCCGGGCCTCCGGGCCACTCTTTTGGCCCAGCCCGGATGGTCACCTATAATATCGACTAAGTAGAAGCAAAGATCTGGCAGGTCTACGAAGCAGTTAATTTAAGGCCCATTCATGGCGACCACAAATTGGTACTAGTGCTCCTTGTGTGAAGCGACTGATGCAAGGAGTCCTGGCCAAACGGGCCGCCCGGCACGGCCCGGCCCGAGCATGAAATGGCCCGGTCCGTTTAATATCAAGCTGGCACGATACAGAATTTATTTCGGGTCGTGCCGTGGCAACCCACATGCGTGAAGGTGGCACAAAATACACCAGGCATGTCGGACCGGCCCGTTAGGTCCGCAAGCCTGTTAGGACCCTTGGCAAAATCACCGTCAGCGCAAAGCGGCGTGGAAAGGGCACCGGCAACAACGAAGGGGGGGGGGGGGCTCACCGACATGCACGGGAGCGAAGGGGCATGGGGGTGAGTGCGGCACAGGGTCGCGTGAGGGCGACTGGCGGCGGTGCGAGGCAGCAGCTCCAGCGATGGCGGTGAGGATGAGCACTGGTGGCGGCAACGCAGGGTGGCCTAGGGCGAGCAACAACGGCAATGGAGGTGAGGACTAGCAGCGGCGACTACGCACACGAGGAGCAGCTCCAGCGATGGCGACGAGGTCGAGCAGCGATGGCGGCGACACGGGAGGAGCTCAGAGCGAGCAGCAACGGCGACGGAGGCGAGCGCGAGCAATGACGACGGAGGCGAGGGCGAGAAGCGGCGGCTGCGCGCTCGGGCGAGGGGAGGGCGAGCAGCAGCGGCGACGGATTCGAGGGTGAGGAGCGGTGGCGGCGCGCGCGGGCAAGGTCTAGGGCGACGGAAGGAGCGAGCAGTCGAGCACTAGGGATTTAGGCTGAGAGGGTGAGGGCGAGTGGGCAAGGCCGCATCGAGCCGTTGGTTTGGGTTGCAACATGCCGGATTTGGGCCTCCATGCCATGCCGAAAGTGGGCCTCCTTTGTGCCTCACCGAGCCGCCCATAAACGGGCCGTGCCCGTGCCGCCCGTCGGGCCGAGGCCTCGGCGCCCGGGCACAAAACGCACCGTGTCGTGCCAAACTTGGGCCGGGCCAAATTTTGCGGGCTTCGGACCGGCATAACAGGCACGGCCCAGTTGGTTAGAACTAGATGTAAGAATGCTCAAGAGTCAAGACGTTCAAAATTGTTTTTCCGGCCTAGGCCTTGTAATTTATGTATATCTCCTATATCAACTTTTTGCTAAAATTATAAAAATAAAGTTGGAGGCTCCTCTATCGACTTTGGTAAGAGAAACAAAAAAGAAATATTCAAAATTGGTCGGGGAAGTACTAGGGATTCTTCTTTTTCTCTCATTGTTTTCGGGTTCGTGATATGGGTTTCATTTCGTGTATGTTTTTTGAACTAACGAACTTATGAAAAACAGGCCGTTAAAGTAGTAGTAATGTATAAAAAAAACTTGACCTATAAGAGATATGACGGTCCCGAGTATTTTATTAAAAAGAAGATTTTTTTATATAGATTTAAAAAATTATCAAACTCTCTTCTTAATCATACATAAAGACTCAGCTGATTGTATGGACTGCCACTCGAGCCTTCACCACCTGGCAGGCCTGTTCGCCATAGTACTAGTACTGTAAAATGACCGAATTATCTTTTTTCCACGACAAGTTTGCAGGCTTTGGACCGTGTTGCAGGTACGTAGCAGATGCATCATGACGGTCACGGCCCGGTGCCCCTACTTAACCAGAGCTCTCCATAGCTTCCACCTCTGTTCTGCCCCCCATTTGCTCTGCTCCTCCTCTGTTCACCCAGTTCCATCCGTGCGTGACACCACACCACTACACCAGCTCACCACGACTTGGAGCTCTTGAGCTCAGGCAATAATGGACGCCACATCGTCAACGGAGGAGAAAGCTCCTCCGCTAACCGCTGACGGCGCGTCTTCCGAGGCGTCAGCGGAGGAAGAGCAGCGGCAGCAGCTCACGCCGTTGCCTGCTGGCGTCAGCGGCGGCGCGGCCGTGAAGGGCGAGAGCGGCCGCGAGGAGGAGGACGAGCAAATGGAGAGGTTCTTCGCGCTGCTTGCCAACATCCGGGTCTTGAGAGGCATGTACTGGGCTGCCGCTTCCGGTGCGGATTGCCGGGGAAAGAAACAGGCGCGGGACGCGGAGCCGCCATGGAAGCCGGCGTTCAAGCTCGAGGACTTCGAGGAAGAGGAAGGCGCTGATAAGAAGAAGAAGGTGGAGGGAATGGCCATGGGCGGCGCGAGGCGGCCGGCTGGCACGTCAATGGCCGTCGTCGCAGTGGCAGATGACGACGAGGGTGACAGTGGGGTCGTCGAAACGCGCGGACCGGATGGTCTGTGAGGTCGCCGCGTCGGGGCTTGCGGTTGCGGGTGACGCGTGTGCTGACCGGCTTGCTTATGGGTAGCAATTAGCATGGCTTGTATTTTCTATTGTTAATTTTACAAGGCGACTTGATGTATCATGTGATCGCTTTAACTCGGCCGGCCATGGTACTCAGCAGAAGCACATCTATTCCCGAATTCAGGGTTGATGGAAAGTTGAGGTGTAACATTGTATTCCGGATCTCCGCTCTGCAGCAAAATCTGACTCTACACCCTGTGTCTAACTGTAATCCGGATGTTCACTCCAGAGTATAAATCGTTTAAATGGCATTACTAGTTTGCTATTACAAAAGTTTGGTTTCTCTCACTTGCACTGTGCTGTGCAACAGTCTCTCTGTTATTTGCAATGCACATATCAAAATGAAGAATAACAGAGCCAGCTAACAGAGTAACATAGTATATGCTATATTGAGATCTCTGAAACCGTTTCGAGGCCAATGCTCCCGCTTCAACGCACATGCACCGCCAGTTCACCACGATTAGCAGTAATCGGTATTAGGTCCGAGAAGCTAAAGCCGGTAATGGTCGTCACTCGTGCCTTCTCTGGTTGACGTCACTGGAATTTCGTCAGCAGAAGAGAAGGGTCTGCACGCCTGCAATACATACTTTTTTACTACCTGTTGCAGTCCTCCTGTCATTTGCGCTCGCGTCAGCGTTGGACGCCACCCATGACGCCATGAGGCGCTCACTGATCGATTAACTTCCCTGTTTTGCCCACCCGCGACCGCGAGAACGCAGGGGGGATTCAGGACGGCACTTGAGGGGGTTGGTCTGCGGATGGGTAATTTCGTCAGTCTTCTTGTGCTAAAGAAAGAGGACCCGTACCGTACTACAAGGGTCCAGTTTTTCTAAACAAAAATCGTCGCAAGCAATAGTGACGAGACAAGATTCTCTCTGTAGGAAAAGGTAGAGCCAGCTGCGCCACTGATCATCATCGGTACCAGCAGTGGTGAGTCTAGCCGAATTTTTTTTTAACACACAATAAATTTAATATGACATACGAATGTAGAAATTAAAAATATTTAAAAAATATTATTAAAATATAATAAAATCAACAATAATGGTCTAAAAATATAATATGATGTACGACAATAAAAATCATCTTTTTATAGAAAAGGTTTCCAACCATTAACCCTCAACTGTTGCATTCTATTCTCGACCATAACAATAAGTGAGAGTGCATTGACTAGCGCGTAGCGCACAGGCGCAATGGCTCCTTGACCTAGCCGCCCGCTGCCACGCCTGCTCGTCGTGCCTAGGCCACCCGTGCCCGGCGCCAGCTGCCGCCGCCGTGCCTGGCCGCCCGCCGCATGAGCTCCCTCGCCCTATTCCTAACCCCAGCTGAAGCAGCCGAGCGCCAGATTCGGGGTCAGAGCTCATCATCTCGGTCGATATGGGAATATATCAGTGCGAGTGACTGCTACAGTGTTATTGCAGAGATGGAGAATCCATTCCCAACGTGACGTCCGTGTCCTAATTAAGATTGTGTCTGCTATTGGCGGGCTAACCTCGTTTTACGAACTCGCGCTGGAAATGATGAAGAAATATCTGGTTAATCCCGTTTCAAGAATTCATCAATACATTAGCAACACATCAACGTCATGAAACCTATCTATGCATACAATATTTGTTAGGTGAAGGACCAAAAAAATTGGAACGGACAAATGAATCGGTCATTTGGTTGGCCTGAGGCTTCAGTGCGGCAGGTTAGACAGGAGGCCCCGCCAGGCGTCCAGAAGGTGGGAGACGATGACGAAGCCCGACGCCGTCACGGCGAGTGCCAGCACGGTTCAAAACTTCGAATTCGAGTAGTAGAAGCGAAGGAAAGGTAAATGCTTGCGTGGGGACTGTCGGGCGTCCGTGCAGGCTTTATATAGGCGTCACGTTTTTGGCAAGGAAGAAGAAGACGGTGAAGCAGGGAAACCAGTGCAGAAAATGCGAGTTGACCAGTTCTTCTTTATAACTAAACGTGCGCGTGGAGATTTGAGCTGAAGAGGGAGTGAGCTGCGCGGCCAAATTTAGGGGTGGGCCGTGGCCCACCTAGCCCACCCGTTAGACTCACCCCTGAGTACCAGTTACTATGATATCATAGTACTATCTTCCTTTTGCGTTTTTATCTTGACGCCCGATGCAAAATCAATTTTCTATTGTTCAAGTTTACTGGGTACTCATATTTCTGGAAAAAAGAGGCGTTTCTGGTCTTCTTGATTGCACTCGCTACGTAACTATTTTTTTCGTCTCAAAATAATTAACATAAAGAGAGACATAAAATAGAGATATAGTAGAAAAAGAAAATATTACATAGAGAAATGAGAATAAAAATTATTTTAAGATAAATAAAATTAACTAAAGTGTTAAATATTTTAGGGGGGTGTACCATACTAATACGCAAGAAATATCTCGTTTTTTGACCTAGAAAAAGCATGAAGACATCACATAGAGTTATGTGGGAGCCATATCACGGGGCAGGATGGTTATGGATATGAATTTTACAACATTTTTTATATAGAATTGTATTGTGTTATTGTCTTCATAGCACAGAAAGTATATGTATTAGAGTATTAGACGACATCTATCCAAATTAAACGGAGATTCGGTTTTGTTCATATACTTCTTTCGAATTACTCTCTCTGTTTTTTAGAACGGAAGGAATATGACAATAAATATGATAAGGGGACTATCCCATTAATTTTTCCATTGTTTCTATGTTCTGAACCTCCATGCACGGGGACGCAGGCATGTCTTGGCATACACGTTCTGCACCAACATTTTGATGTGGATACAGTGGTGCTAAAACTGAAAATACTTTTTTTAAAAAAAAAAAGAAAATCAAAATATATGAGAAGTACCGCAGTCTTTGTATGTCCGTTTCCCCGATCTTTATACACATCTGTGGGCAGGTGGCACATGTTGTTGCCAACACGATCGAGGCTATGTAAGGCGTAAATAATGTGGCCTAAAATTTGACACGCTCAGCCATCCAGGCCGACAAAGCTTTCGGTTGGAGCACCTGACGGGACGTGAACAGCTCAGTCTTCCAGCCGCTTGCCGGGCCGGGCCCGAGTCGGGCCGACCGGCGACGTGGCTGGAGTTCCGTATCTACCGTCAGCAGGTGACGTCACACCCATGGCGTCATGCTCTGATATATTTTCTCTCACCTGTGTTTTGGAATGGCGAGCTGGACTCCTCTTAGAGCGTCCCAACGGGTCTTTAGAGTCAGCAAAAATAGTATTCTATAACAATAAGTAAGGAGAAAGAACGCTGCTGACGCTCTGGACATGATAGTGTTGCTTGCGTCACCGGACGAGATGCTCTCTTTGAATTTCGCTTTCTGCTCCGCATACAACGGCCAGCAAATCACTGAGCAATAGGGATGGCAGTGGGGCGGGTTTAGGCGGGTGGAGCAAAAACCCACCCACCATAAAAAAGGTTTCGGATGAAAATTGACATCTACATCCGTATTTATGGGTGAGAATTGAGATTCACACCCGTATTTATAGGTTTCGGGTGGGTGTCGGGTGTTCGTGGGTTTCATATATCATATGAAAACATCTTAAAAAATATTTTAACGAGGTCAACACAAATGCACAATATCTATATATGACATGTCAATTAATAAATATGAGTCATCGGTATGTATTTAGATAATTCTACATAAATTCTTAATAATTTAATCAACACTCTCATCACATGTATATATATTTATGATTAATTTATTATGAGATGAGACTAAATCTTATATGTAAATATGTTTCGAGGTCCAACGGGTCACTCACGGGTGAGAAGTAAAATTCACACCTATGTTTATCGGATCAAATACAGGTAACATCCATAGGTGAAAAACTAGACCCACGTCCGTACCCATCAGGTGTAAAACCCATCACGTCCACACCCATGGATGAGATTGTCACAGTGAGCAAGATACCAAAACCCGAGGGCGATTGTCTATATAAAAAAAAACCAACGGCGATTTGTTGAGTCCGGATAAGACGAGGACCAGCTAGCAGCAGCACACAAGGTGCTGACGAGCAAAAGGCAGTAGTCGTCGGTTTCAGCTGCTGCTCAATAGCATAGGGAACAATGCTGACGGGACAAATGTTTAAAACGTTTTTTCTCTTTTACTAGTTTTGTTTGGCTTCCAATAAAGAGTGTCGATAACAACGGAGAGCACGATCAAAATCCAACTAGGAGAGCGCCATGTCAATCGAGAGAGAACGATCAAAATCCAATTTGGCGAGCGCCTTGTACCCTGTCGGCGCTGCAGCACCTTCAGCTCTCTTTTCTGTTCTCCCCCGTCCTTAAAATAAGATCACTCGCCATCACGCACCGTACCCATATTCTCCCCACTACTCCCTCCATCTGCCTGCGTTGCTAGTATCAAGCCAGCTAGTAGTAGCTAACAAGATTACTCCATGGACGGCGCAAAGTCAGACGGCAGCAAGCCTGTCGTCCAAACGGCAGAGCCTGCGGGCAGTGGCGCCGCCGGCGGCACCGCAGAGCCAGCCACCACACCCGGGGCGGCCATCGATGATGAGGTGGACGACGAGCAGGTGGAGAGGTTCTACGCGCTGCTGGCCAAAATCCGAGCCATGAGGGGCGTGTACGCTCCCGGCGGCGGCGGCGCGACTGCTGCCGGCGATGGCAGCGGGGCGAGGAGGAAGCGGCTGCGGAGCGCGGAGCCGTCGTGGAGGCCGGCGTTCCGGCTCGAGGACTTCAAGGACGACGCCGCTTGTATGTCGAGGTGCGTCAGGAAGAAGGAGGCCAGCCAGCCGGCGGATGCCGACGTGAAGAAGGGAGATGATGGCCCTGTCGTCGCGTCGCCGTCCCTGTCGCCGCCGCGGCGCCCGGGTGCGCGACGGCTCGACAGTGACAGCAAGAGCGTTTGACCGCGGCTCGCCGCGTATGAGTCACCGAAAACGCGTGTCCCCGACTTGCGGTCGTGATGTAAATGTGACTGATCCAACTATATCCACCGTATCCGTGTCGTGTCTTGTAACTTCGCCGCTTGTTCATCCAGTACCAAATTTTTGACAAAAATTAACGCGTCAAAACTAGTGAAAATTGGGAGACTTTGTCGCAGAGCGTGCACCGAAGCGACCCACAGTGGAGACCAGCCATGTGAATCATGTCACCACCGTTTAAGCCATAATTTCCTCCTGCGATATTCCTCAGAAAAAAAAACTCCTCTTGCGATGTGACCACAGCAGCCAAGCAGTCTGAGAAGCGGTCAACATACAACCGGTTGTAGATATTGTCTTCTTCCCTTTTCAAGGCGTTTCTTTCTGGAGGATGCGAACGAATGATACTTTGAGATGTTTTTTTTTGCTCTAGAGACGTTTAGGCATAACACTATTACAAGATGAGCTCATAATTTTTTTTTTGAAAAATGAAGATGAGCTCATAATGACGTTGGTCTTTTCTCGGCAGCGGTAGGAAAATCCAAAATACCCGTCACTGTTGTCGGAAGGCTACAACCTAGCACTGATAAATGAGTGCCGCTGACGCTAGCAGTGTCCATCACTAAAACTTTGATCAACTCGGAATCTCGTTTATTCTAGTAAGAACTCTTTTGGTAAACATGATTGTATACAATGTAGTCACGCACTCCTCGCTTCCAAGTCGATATGCAGTAAATTAGCACAAACAACTCTTTATATACAAACAAGGTGAGTGTCCGGAGCAAAAACAAACATTTATACATATAATTGATTTAAGTAAAACATTCAAAAATAATTCACCAAATGCATATGTTTAGTGATCTGTACTATTCGATCATAGGTTCACATGAAACTAAAAGAGGTAGACCTTCATCTAATCATCATGATTCAGGAAACGTAAGTTCCGTTGGAGTTTCTGCTGCAAATATTTTAATGACGTAGAAGAAGGTGTCATCCCCGTCAAGTTTTTTTCTGCTGGGTCTTGCCCCTGATGATCGTCACCCGGGGCTAGCCATGATGACGTCACTGGCATGGCGTCATGCACTCAAGAAAGGAATCGACGGATGTTCCAAAATACTTTGTTCCTATTTTCGTCTGTACTGGAATGGCTAGTTTTTGCTCTTGCGTCACTTTATGACCCGGACGAGGACCCTCTTCCTCCACACAGCACAATGACCAACAAATCAAGGACAAAACGACATAAGGCTCCATTTCGTCAGTATGGATTAAGAAAGAAGACCTCAGACCTACTCACAGAAGTCCTGTTTGTCTAAGCGGAAAGTCCTGATCTGATGTATTTGGGTAAAGGCAAAAAATGTGATGGCATTATTGGTCGTCATCGGTTTATGGTACGTCATATTCTTCCGAATTTGTTCTTGCGTGATCTTCACAGTTGCCAGCAATGCTGCCACTCGAATCCTTTAAATTGTAATAGTCTTTTTAGAGTGTTAAGTTTTTCTGTTAGGCTGCTGAGAGTACTAATAATAGATAATTTGATGAATCCAAACAAATGAGTGCGTCCACTGTCAGTGCTTATAGAGCACATACTCCTCATTTCTCTATTTCCACGCCTCCTGAATCACCATCCTTAAAAACTCACCACGCCGTTCATGGCATAGCAGCAAAATCACCACTCTTCCTCACCAATCGATCTCCGCATTCGTCTAAAAAAATCAATCTTCGCATTTTCCCGTGCTGATAGGATCAAGCCAGCTCGGCTGTCACGACATTTCCATGGACGGCACAAAGGCAGACGGCTGCAAGATTGTGCAGGCGCTGCAGAGCCACTCAACCTGCCTGCAGCAGCCAGCGGGAGATGGGCGAGGAAACGGCTGCGGGGCATGAAGCTGCCGTGGAGGCCGGCGTTCAGGTTGGGGGACTTCGAGGAGGCAATGACAGAGAAGAAGAAGAAGAAGAAGATGTTGGGCACAAGGGGAGAGAGGCAGCCGGCGGGGATGCTGAAGGGCGCCATCGCAGTGGCAGAGGACGACGAGGATGACGATGAGGTCGTTGAAACGCACGGATGATCTATCGAGTCGCCGGGGCGCGGCGCGCGCACGGATGACATTGCTGATCAGCGAGATTCTGGGTCGCATGATCCTTCGTAGTGCAGTAGTAAATTATGTCTCGGAATTTAGGGCTGATCGATTAAAAGCTGAACATTGTACTACTACTCCGGATCTCTTCTGCTAAGCAACCCATGACACTTATTTCACTGTACGCTTAAGTAAGACCCCCTTTATCTTTGTAAGTTCGTCAACGAAATCTGAATGTTCACGCGAGAACAGAAGTCGTCTGTTACAGTGTCGCGCTCTAAACGTACTCGAGGTTACAGTGAAACAAAATAAGTCTTTCCGATCCTCTATCTTGTGCGTGTCGCGCTCTCTCTGTATGCAACGCATAAACCAAAATAAAACGAACAAAAAGGAGGCAGTAAGCTAACACTATACTAGTACTATTGAGACCTCTGAAACCGGCCGGTTCCATCAAACGAGGTTATTGCTACATATACCGCCAGTTCCGCCACGATTAGCAGTGATCGATATTAGGTGATACATACGGGTTGTAGTGTGACGCACTCTTGTACAAAAGGCCAACAGCTCTAGTCGTCACTTGTGCCTTTCGCAATTACGTCATTGGAATTTCATCATCAAAAAGAGATGGATGGGGCTGCACGCCTAGAGAACATCTTTTTCTACTCCGAGTTGCAGTCCCTTCTGTCGTTGGCGCTCGCGTCAGCGTTTGACGCCATCGATGATGCCGTCACTTCCCAGTTCTGCTCACCAGCACGAGCGCAGGGGATGCTGCCGACGGGTAATTAGTCAATCTTGGTAAAGAAAGAGGACGTGCACTGCATCTGCACTGGGGTCCGGTTTATTTGCATAAACAAAATTGATCACGAACACACAATAGTGCCGTGATAATGATTATCTGTGACCTTCCATATAGCAGTGAGCAGATAATACGTGCAAAGTAGTGCCATCGATCATCATCGGCCCCAGCCAGTCAAAATCATAGCGTCCTTTTATTCTTGCTCTTTTCATGAGGACCGGGCTCTGGGTCAAGTTTCTATTGATTTGCTATTGATCACGTGTCCTCTCGCCATCCAAGAAGTTTACTGTGAGCAGAGAATGAAGTCTACTGCCAGCAGCACAGTGTTTTTAAAATATTAAAAAATTCACCCAAACTAATAAAAACAAATAGTCCATCTCTGCCAATTTAATTTTTTCTGATATTATCCTAGTAAAATCTTTACTGTTTAGAATTACTTGTGGTAATAGTATTATAGGTGGACAACTAATATAAATGTTTAGATACTATTTACCTCATAATTAGCACCAATAATTATTTTTGATAATATGTATTGGAAAATTGATCAAAACAAAAGTATTGCACTACCAGGATCAAGCTACCCCCTGGAAAATTTAAATGATAATCCAGTATTATTCAACACTAGTTGAATTCCCAGGCTTTTTTTGTGCCACTTCACCTTTGTGCAGATACCCGCGTCCAAACCAGAAACAATTTTTTTGGGTTTATTTTTAGAAAATATTTTTTAAAAGGTAAAGTATATGCAAAATACTATGGTCCTCTTCTTTCTATTTATATGGTCCTTATATATACTCCTTCAATTCTATTTTTAATATTGTTCCGGTAAAGTTCAGAGGAAACAAGATGAGTCAGCAAATTATACTAATGCCTCCACTGATGCTTTCAATCCCATTTATCACTTCGCTTAGTTTCTTCTAACACGATGAACACACATGGCGAATGGCGCAAGGCTGGCACAAAGAGCTAATCATGAGATTGAGGCAGCGAGCACTACAAGGAATTGGACATTATTAAGTGACAACCATGAGTGTGGCTGAAGGAGGCATGTAAGAAGGTAGCTCGTGAGATCTGTGGTGGGTTGTTGTTAATTACAAACAAATTTGTAATATTCCTTGGTAGCCCGCTTGCCTCGGTGCTGTGGGGTGCTTTATTTTGCTTGCTTCACTGACGACGCCTACCATCTAGCATTGGCGGCCATGTTTGTCTTCAACTCTTGGTCGATAAGCACAATAACTCTTAGTTCCAACGCATGCACTCTAGGGATGTAAGTTTGCTATTTTTTGAGATAATGGGTCAATCTAAACTTCTTTAAAATGACCTAAAATCCACTTTCATTTTATCAATCTAGTATATCAAATGAATTAGGGATGTGATTCACTATTACCTAGTGGATAGAGTCCATCTGCATCCATAGGTCTAAAATTAGGGATGTGACTCACTATTACCTAGTAGATAGCCGATCTGCATCCATAGGTCTAGAATTAGGGATGTGACTCACTATTACCTAGTGGATAGCCGATCTGCATCCATAGGTCTTGTTAGGGTCGTGTTCTGGCAGCATTGGACTAAGATACGAGAAGGATATGCGGTGGGCAGTGGTACGATCGCTCGACAGAGTCAAAGATGGGGATACTGAAAATTAACCTAATTTTATTAGGACATAGAATAAAAATTTATGATTAAATTCTATTACAAAGGGAGAGTGATAAGTATTAGTATGATTCAAATTTTAAATCCTAAAATTACAATTATTATGGGTGGTAGAGAGAACATAGCTATGGGCCAGTGGCGCTAGTGGCACATATTGTGCCAACAAGATCGAGACCTTGCAGACGTAAATAACACGCTCTGCCACAGAGGCCGACAATGCTTTGGGTAGGAGCATCTGATGCGACGTGAACAGCTCAATCCTCCAGCTGCGTGCCGGGTCTTGGTCTGGTCGACCAGAGACGTGGCTCCGCACCTACGCTGAAAATAAACCCAAAAGTTTCGTCACAGCAGTGACGCACTACATGGCTCGAGTGCCGGTTGCGTACCTGCTGACATCACCCGCATGCCGTCATGCTCCGAAATGTTTCTCCCCTCCTTTGTGTTGGAGTCTTTTCGTAGTTTTGGCGTTTGCGCTTGCGTCATTCGACGGTGCCCGATGAGAATATGCTTTCTCCGCAGCGATGGCCAACAAATCAATGACCGTGAGCAAGTAACCCCAGGGTGTCAGCGGATTAAGAATGAGGACCAGCACACGGCCGGGGTCCTGTTTGTCTAAACTTGAATCCCGGTCCTGAACCAATGTATCTGAAGAGCAAAAGGCAAAAAGATGCAATTGGTCGTCAGTTTCAGTAGCTGCTCAGAAGCGTAGCGAACAATAATGCTCACGGGACATAGGCTTAGTACCTTTTTATTTTATTTTGTTTGGCTCTGCTAATAATAGTACCGATAGTAAGCGAGAGTATGATGAATCCAATTTGGACAGCGCTGCCGTAGCACAAATTCTTCACTTTTCAGTTTCTCTTCTTGCATCATACTTATAAGTTCACTCACCATCACGGAAGGCAAACACATTCTCCCAAGTCCCCACTTTGTCCCCCTTCCGGCATTGTAATAAGGATCAAACCATCTAGCCACCAGCATTGCCATGGACCGCACAAAGGAAGACAACAGCAAGGCTGTGCAGGAGGCACAGACTGGAGGCATCGACGCCGGCGAAGGCGAAGGCGTCCCAAAGCGGCTCGACGACGCGCCCGTGGCGGCCGACGGCGGCGGCGATGAGGTGGACGACGAGCAGGTGGACAGGTTCTACGCTCTGCTGGCCAACATCCGAGCTATGAGGGGCGTGTACACGCCCGGCAGTGGGGAGAATGTTGCCGGCGATGGCAGCGGGGCGAGGAAGCGGTTGCGGAGCGCAAACCCGCCGTGGACGCCGGCGTTCAGGCTGGAGGATTTCGAGGACCATGTCGTTGCTACCTCGAGGTGCGCCAAGAAGAAGGGGAAGAGCCAATCCGACGGCGAGGACAAGGGAGATGGTTCTGTCGTCGCGTTGCCGTCCCAGTCGCAGCAGCAGCAGCCCGCGGGTGCGCGACGGTTGGACAGCGACAGCAAGAGCATTTGACGGCTCGCCGCGAGCGCCCATCGAATGTGGAGTCGTTTACGCCTATGCCATTAAAAAAATATCTCATACATATGTATCATAAAAAAATTAATCTTACTTGTGTGTTATGGATCAAATTTTTCTTTACCCGTATGCTATTTTAGATGAATGACCACTTAACAGGGGTGTTAGCGGCTGCGTAAAGTCAGTTTTGCCCTTTTGTTCAACAATGAGTTAAAAAAAAATCAGAAAAATGTATAACTTTTTTGAAAAAAGTTAAAAACAGAAATAGTTGAAAATAATTTTTTAAAAATGTAAAAAAATCTGAAAAATTAAGAAAATGCGTAGGAGCTCCTGGGCGCGGTCAGGCGCCAGCCTGGCTGCGGAGGAGCACGCTGGCCTGGGGCGTGGGGGCGCGCCGACCTGGGATGCAGGGGCCTGGGCACGGTCAGGCCTGGGGCGCCGGGGGGGGGGGGGGGGGGCTAGCCGCGGGGGAGGCGCCGGGCCTTGGCGTGGGGGAGCGCCGGCCTGGGGCGTGGGGGCACGCCGGCCTGTGGCGTGTGTGGCCTAGCCGTGGAGGAGCGCGCCGACCTAGACGCGGGGGAGGCGTCGGGCCTTGGCGTGAGGGAGCGCCGGCGTCAGATCTAGGCGGCTCTGGCGGCGGCGTGCAAGCGGCGACAGAGCGGCGTACTCGGACGGGAAGAGAAGAGAAGGAGCCAGACAGAGAGTAGAAGGAGCCAGGGAAACTAGTCATCTCCATATGTGGGTCCCACCTTTCAAAGCGAAGATACCGTTAAAGTATGATGAAAGTTAGACGGAATGACATACGGGTAAAAAAAAGCTCGGTACATGACATATAGGTGAATTCAATCTTTTTTATGACACACACATATGAGACATCTTTTTTAATGGCATAGGCATAAAGGACTCTCGAATGCGTGGGTCTAACATGTGACTGAGAGGTAAAATATAACTCAATCCATGTCAGGTTTTTAACTATGTTGTCTATCTACCCAATTTCACAAATTTGATGTGTCCAAAAAGGTGAAAATTTAGAGCCTTTCACAAAGCGTGCTAGCACTGATGGAGATGCACACCAAGGATTCAAAAACCGCTATAGTAGTGATCTTTTTTCTTGCTAAAAACCAAGCGGTAAACCAGAAAAACCGATCAAAAACCGTTTTTACTATAGTATCTAGGTTTGTTTTTTTCTGATAAACCAAACATCCGATGAAACCGAGTCGAACCGGTTTTACACCGCCGGTTTCCAATGATTTTTCAATCCATGATGCACACAGAACAGGCCAACAATGTGAAAGACGTACCGTTGAAGCGCCATATAATTTCCTCATGTGGTGTGTGACCCAGGAGTGTCCCCAGCAGCTAAACTGAAAAGCTGTCCGCATTAAATCAAGCCTTGACATTTTCTTCCGTGTCCTATCTGGAGTTCTGTTTCTTTCATCAAGATATTAGTAAAAGAATCACAGCACATACTTCGAGATATTTGCTCCAAAGTATCATATATCAAGCGTATCATGAAAAGCAAATTCTTTATGCGTCATAAAAAATTATACCTTTTTTTATGAATCATTCCAAATTACAACTTCCTTTCTATGCCATCATTTTAAATTTTATATCCTTTTTGTGCCATTTTTAGTATTAACATATTAGATTAATATTAAATAATGATAGAAAAGACCAATATATCCTTAAGATGATATTTAGCAAACTATCTGAAATTTTTGTTGGTTGTATCGTAATAAAAAATATATGATTATTTTGACTTTTGGTACATTTTTAATACCAGCATTATAATAAAAAATCAAAAATTTATTATATCCATATGAGAATTCATCCATAGTTTTATACATAATATTTCTGATTTTTTCTAAATTTTATCTTGAGGGCAGATTGGTCTATTGTATTATAATTTATCAACCATCTAATAGATAAAATAACAAAAGTGGCACATAGGGGATTGGAAATTTGAAATGATGGTATGCAAGGGACGCTATAATTTTGGATGGTTCATAAGGGATTGGTATAAATTTTGATGGCGTAGAAGAAATTTGCTCTACCATGAATGCTAGTGTTGCGGTGTTGCCTATCCCATTTCTAACTTCTGAGAATAAAATTAATATGCTTGTTTTGTTAAATTCTGTATATCAAGTTGTTTCTTTCTTATATGAATGTTGTGTATTGAAGTTTGGTTAGATCAATCCCTCAAAAAAATGTTTGGTTATAACAAAAATAGGACTACACAATGCCACTCTGAAATCTCGTAGTGTCCTTTCTTTTGCCCTTTTTCTCTTGAGGACAGGACACTAAGTCAAGTTTCTTGTATTGTTAATATGCACGATTGATATCAAGTCCTCCCATTAACTATAATACAATTTCACCTTGTCTAATGGCCAATGCGAGATGTGTGTAATCTTGTTGATTGTTTTGGTAACCAATAACTATGTCGTACTGCTACATAGTTATTGTACAACAATTATGGAGTGATTTCAGAACTACCAATAGTCAAGAAGCCACTAAGGTTTAGCAATACAGACTCATATTTTTGCTAAACTGTAGCTACAAGATTACAATTAGAGTTCTCGCAAATAGACTTGTATTGGTGATAGATTGAATAGTTCTGGAAAATCGGAGATGATTCATCAAGAATGGATGCTACGTTAACCCTACATATGATACCAGACTTGGATTCTGAGAAGGTGTATCACAAAGTAAACTGGATCAGTTTGGAATATATAATAAAATAGAAAGGTTTTAGTGACACATGGTGTGCTTGGGTAAACAAAATAGCAAAGAATGGTAGTGTGTGTATGATATTAAATAGTTAGGAAAGATCATATTCGAGAAGCTATGAAAGGCCTGCATTGAGTGGATCCAAATGTTCGTTTGTCTTTAATATCATAGAAGGTATCTGAACAACAATGGTCAGTAGAGTATCACAACGTAATAGGATTGGTTGTAGGATTAAAAAAACTTAGACCTGCGGGGGGTATATGACGCCCCCGAGCATTACATTTAAGGAGAAGATCCTCTTACGCAGATTAAGAAAATCCCCGAACCCCCTTTCCCCCCTTACATTAGGGCCACCAGCCTTATGAGAACCTGGGCCGGAGCCACCATGGGCGTCGTTGCTTCCAGAGGCGAGGTCTTAACCAAATGCTTTGGTGCGGGGAGATGCGAGGGGATTTTTTTTGTAACCCAGATCGCAAATTCGCTCCCACTGAGAGTCGAACCTGGGACCTGGGAGGTGCTACTCAGGCACTTTACTAGTGAGATAAAGGCCCTTTCGCGGTTGTAGGATTAGTCTCTCACTTGATACACTTTTTACAATATGTTGATAAAGTAATAATGAGTTTCAGAGATGACAGATAAAGGCAAAATCTCCAAAAATTTTATATACTTATGAGCAACTCACATTCCACAATCAATTTTGTGAAACATCATGTAATATACATGGAAGATGATAGTATCAAATCCAAACTTCATCCATAGATATCTGATTGCAAAGTTGGTTATGTAGCCAACAAATATTTAATTAGGGGCGTTACTATCATATATAAGATTATTAATAGTGGAAGAACTTCAATACCTGAGGACATATATATCAAAAGACTAAATGGATGGAGACGAAAATCTAATCATGGCCTCAATTTTCACAATTGTGTCACAACAATCCTTGTTGTGTGTGCTCCCTTTTACAATTTGTTTATACAACGACCATAGTGCTTATAGTGGCTTATTGCCTTCTTTTATTTTCTTATTGCTAGGCCTTTGGGTCTCTTATAGTGTAGCGTGCGAAGCACGTTCTTTATTTATTTTTTTGCCTTTTGTCTGTGAGACACATAATAAACAATGTTTTATCTATGGGACACCACAACTCCATATTTTACCTTTTGGACACCAAGAAATTGTTGTTTTTGTCCATAGAACACTTTAGGAGAAGTGGATATTTTCAACTTTTTTATCTTCATGCACAAAAGATATTGCAACTTGATATTTGACACCAAGATATGTTGCTATATTTCCTATCTACGCGATTTTTCTTAAATTTTTTGTCAGTGATTTGACAAGGTTTTTTTTAAATAAATATTTTTTTAGTTGAAAAGTAATACAAACAATCAACAATAAATCTGTCAAAAAAACACATATATAAGAAATGCACCAATAAATCTTTGTACCAAATTCCAAGTTGCAAATGCCTTGTGTTGATTGAGATAATGTTTACTTCTTCTGCTAAAGTGTTCTACAGACAAAGATCATAATTTCTTAGTTTTCGAGAGGTACAATATAGAGTTGTGATGGCTCAGAGATAAAACCAAGTTTATTAAGTGTTCAATAGACAAACAATCCAAAAAATTTTATACAAGATATATAAGAATTTGTAACAACCTAAGTAGTGTATTTCCTTGCAATCTTCTAACAATTCATCCGTCCCTCTTCCTCGCAATCTCACAGGGCGTCGTCTCTCCACTGGATCTTCCTTTCCTCCTGCTCTACCAGCTCTTCCTTTCCTCTGGGCTGCTGGGTCGTCATGTGCGCAGTTGGTGTGTGACCGATGGAGCAGCGACGACGTGCGTAGCAGGCGTGCCCCATCGGCTACGTTACGCATCCAAAAGCTGTTGATAACACAACAGTGACTTGCTAAAAAGGCCGGGGTTGCCCGGTCGTCACGCGGGGCCTGCCCTGTTGACGTCAGGAGCATGGCGTCATTCATCGTCCCACGAAGGGGAAACGACGGATGCTCCTCTTTTTGTCAGTGATGGAATGGCCAGTTGGAGTTATTTTGGCGCTCCACACAGCGCAGTGGCCAGCAAATCATTGCGCAAGCGACATGAGGACGACCTTGTTTCTGCCGATTAAGAAAGAAGACCTCATAAACACGAGGTCTGGGTAAAAGTGGCTAGGACGTTGTGTTTATTTCATATGTTTAACTAGTCAACCTACCCGCGCATTTGCGGGTCTAGTTTTTATGTCTTGTAATAAAAAAATATAAATATAATATCTTTTATTACACTATATCTTATATCAATAAAATTATTAAATTATAAAACCATAGAGGATAATTTTTCTTAATAATACTTTTTCATAATGATAATAAGGTGTATCTGTGTTAAAAAAATTGGCTCCAATACTTTATTCTATCACTTATTCAGAAGCAATGTATCATATCCATCTTGTATAGGGCCCTGTGCCATTTGCATTAAAGTAAAAAAGATACATAACCAATAGAAATATTCAACATGAATCCTTATAGCTATGTATCACGCATGTTTAGTTTTGTAGCGTTATCCGCTTATAAATATGGTGTTTTAGTGAGAGGGAGAGAGAGGTGAACGTGTTGCTTTTTTCAAATATAAATAAAATATTTAATTCTAATTTGTTTATAATGATTATGGTGGATAATTTATATCATGTTTGGATCCCGTCCGTCTTTAAAAAACTCGTTGGTAGAAGCTGGAGGGCCTGTAACAGGCAAATTTTTATGTCAGTTTTTATAAACCAGATGATTGACTCAACCCACCTAATATTAGTTTTTACCTTATTCTAATGCATTGGCTATCCAAAATCTAGTTTATAGATTAGAAAAACCAGGATTCAAACATCGTCACCTAGTTTTTTTTAGAAATAAATTTTTAGAAACTAAAAATAAACAGCAGTTTTTAAGTAACTACTGGGACCGAAACATGACCTAATAACTTTATTTGGTGTATTTCAATCCACCTTCTTCATAATGGTAGTGGTCGATAATTTAATAACTTTTTAGTGGTATTTTAGTCTAAATTTTAATAATGATAGTGATTTCGCCGATTAATATGAGTGAGGTGTTTTAGACAGAGAGAGAGGGAGAGAGCTAGGTGAACGTGGTGCCTTTACAAATGTTTAGAAATATTTAATTCTAATTTATTTTTAATGGCAATGGTGGATAATTTAATAACTTTTGTAGGGATGTTTCTATCTAATTTTTTTCATAATGACTATGGTGGGTAATTTAATAGCTTTTTCGGGATATTTTAGTCTATTTTTCATAATGGCAGTGGTGGATAATTTTTTCTTCTTATTTTCTCTGATTAATATGAGAATTTCTTGGCCTTTTGAGCGAACGTGATGGTTTCTTTTTTTGCTCAAACATATATATAATTTCGAATGAGGTGTTTTAGAGAGAAAGAGATCTTGATGAACGTGATACCTTTATAATATAGTTAAAAAAATATTTAATTTTAATTTATTTATAATGGCAATGATGGATAATTTAATAACTTTTATAGGGATATTATAGTCTAATTGTTTCACAATAGCAGTGGTTTATAATAGCAGTGGTGGGTAATTTACTAGCTTTTTAGGAGTATTTTAGTCTAATTTTTTTATAATAGTAGTGATAGGTAATTTTTTCTTCTTATTTTCTCCGATTAATGTGGAAATTTCTTTGCCTTGAGAGCGAACATGGTGACTTCTTTTGTTGCTCAAATATATATATAATAGATACTTGGCTTTTTGGGGTGGGAAATAATATAGAATATTAGCTGTTAGTTGGCGCTTCAGCTGTATGCTAGGCAATATGACTTAGTAGAAATAATGTTGTTTTTAACAAATCTCGAAACAAAACTTATTTATAGGTACTCTTTAGAGAGACTCATTGGGTCAGGTTTGGAGCGCAGCTACACCGGCGTGAGGAGCAACAACTTTTGAGGTGTTGGCGATGTAGTTTTTTTGCAAATCATGGTTGAAGATTCCGTAATATGACTGCTTAATAATGTATTTCTTCAAACGTTTGGTGTGCTTGTGTTTTATTTCCTCTGATTTTGTGTGAAGGCAGACAGAAGAGCTGCCGTAATGTAATAATGAATGGTCGTAGCCATTTGGTCAAGATCGGAATTCTGATCAAAAGGGAAAAGTCTATTTTACTCTACGGAACAATTCATTTTGTCGAATTTACTCTCTAAATAAAATCTTGACTTAATTTATTTTCTCTAACAATTCAAGTTGGTACAATTTACTTCCGTTGTAATTTGTTCTTTTTATTTATCTTTGTACATTTTGAATTTGATGCTCAAATTTTGCAGTAAGAAATTTATCCGAGAGACACTGAGAAACGGTGGTTTCGTCCATAACACACTCACAATCGCGTTTTTGTCTAAGACACATTACGATTTTGGGTACTTTGGTCTGTGACACATTATTATTGTTTAACAATTATTTTTAACTTTTTTTTATCTTAACACACAAAATATATTACTATTTGAATTATTGTACAAACATACACTGTTGTATTTTCTATCATAAAAAAATATAGACATATTTTTTATTATTGTTGGCATGACTTGGTTGATAAATTAAATATTAAAATAATAAGCAAATCATGTGAATAATCGGAAAAAATCTGGCTTTATTATTCAATGATAGAGAATATAACAATGTATGTTCGTGCAAAGATTCAAATATTAATATGTTTTGTGCGTTGAAATGAAAAAGTTAAAAATAATTATTAAATGGTAATAGTGTGCCAAAATTTTGTTCGGGTCTAAATTAAACAAAGTGAATTGTTAGGCGAAGTAAAATGGACTTTTCCCTTTAAAAAATATGGGCTATGGGAGGCCAAGTGGGCCAGCATGAGGCCCACCTATTTTAGTCCGGCCCGAGCACAACACGGCTTGATGCTTGACAGACCGTGCCTAGGCCTAGCCACGGGCCCATCATGCTAGCCCATGCACGACCCATTTAGCGTGGCCTGTTTAGCCTGTGAAGCACGGCTCCCGGCGCAGCAGGGCCCATGCCATCACTAAAAAATAATTTATATTTTCACAAAAAAATTATATTTTTCATTCAAATTTATTGATAAAAAATATTTTTATAGATAAAAATATATTTTTTTTAAAAAAATCATGCATATAAAATTTAACCGGGCTTTAAACCAGCCCTGTTCAGATAGCTCATCGGGCGGACAGGCCAGCACGACCCGTGTAAGACGAGTCGTGCCATGCTTGGGCTTAGGCACAGGCCCGTCTTGCCAACACAGTATGGCCCGTTAAGAGAGTGGCCTAGTCCGTGATGGGCTGTACCGGACCGGCCCGACACGGCCCGATAGCCACCTATAAGTGTACGGCAGATAAGCAGCGACGACGTGCCAAGCACGTGTGCCCCATCGGGCATCGGCTACGCTACGCAAGCTGCACACACACAACAGTGACTTGCTAAAAAGGCCGGGCTGGGTGTCGTCACGCGGGGCCAGCCCTGTTGACGTCAGGAGAATGGCGTCATTCATCGTCCCACGAAGGGAACCGGCAGATGCTCCTCTTTTTGTCAGGGATGGAATGTCCAGTTGGAGGAGTAGTTTTGCCGCTCCACATAGCGCAGTGGCCAGCAAATCATTGCGCAAGCGACCTGTGGGCGACCTCGTCCGCGCGGATTAAGAAAGAAGACCTCGTGAACACGAGGTCTTGTTCGTCTAAGCCAGAATTGAATTTGGCGTGATATTCACTAGAAAATTGCCAGCAAGGCCGGCATCAACTCCATTAGAATGGGTACAAGTGGCTAATAGTACTGATGTATAATTGGGAATGTGCGACTAATCTAATCAGGAGTGCGCTCCCACTCCTTATCGCTGTCGGTGCTACAACACATATTCCTCAGTCCTCTGTTCAGTGTTCACCAACATTATAAGTGCACTCGACCTCACGCCAAGACACTCATCAGTAGCAGCAGAAGCACCAATCTGTTGCCTCCCCCTACAATTGTTAGGATCAAGCAAGCTACCTATATCTGCCGGCTTGGTTGATAACTACGTTGCCATGGAGGGTACCAAGTCGGACACCGGGAAGCTGGCCGTGCAGGCAGCACGCCCAACGAGCGGCGACGTCGACGTTGAAGGCGCCACCATACCGTCTCCCGCACGGGGGGCGCCTTTGCACGACGGAGCAGCGGCTCACAACAATAAGGCACTCGACGAGCCCGCGGCGGCCGGTGATGAGATGGAGAGATTCTACGCGCTACTAGCCAACATCCGAGCCATGAGGGCCGTGTTCAGGACCATGGCGACGACAACGGGGAAAAGGAAGCGGCTGCGGGGCTCCTCGGAGCCGCCGTGGAGGCCGGCGTTCAGGATGGAGGACTTCGAGGCCGACGCGACTACTGCCACGTCGAGGTGGGCAACCAGGAAGACGGAGAGGAGCCAGCCAGACCACAAGGAGGAGAAGGAAGATGACCCTGCCCTCGCGTCGCCGTCGCGCAAGGATGAACGAGCACGACGGTTTGACAACAACAGCAAGAGCATTTGACACCTTGCTGCATGCGAGCTACTACGAACGTAAGTATGGATCAGACCTGCGACATCAAGTGATGTCAATGTACCATGACTCCATCTTTTCTTTACTGTTCATGTGCGAAATGTGAGCAAAATCATGAGTGAAAAATCGAGAGACTGTGTGCACGGAACGACCAACAGTGAAGCAAATGGTGGCATCGTAGGCCACGTGAAACACGTACGCAGAGGCCATAAACTCGGGTAACCCAGCAGCTAAACTGGAGACCTGTCAATATGAAACCCCTGCTTTTGATATTTTTCCGTTCTTTCTTATTCAGGGTGCTCTATTTCTTACATCAGGATTAGAAGAGCCAGACAGTACATATTTTGAGATATTTTGCTTTAGAGAACCGTGTATCATGCGTACAGAGGATGCTACTGCTGGCTCTTTCATTTATGGGAGTTAAGTCAACGCGTTGTTATGTTAGACGCAAGTGTTCATATACTTTAGCGCAGGCACTCTTCGATTCCACGTAAAAATCGACTTGCATTGTACAAGCATCTATACTCCTCAACAATATTAGTTAAGGCCTGTTTGTTTTAGATTATAATCCCACTAGATTATATAATCTGGTTTAATTAATCCAGATGGGAAACAAACAAGGTAGATTATAGGTGAGATTATATAATCCTAAAGGACAGATTATGATAAACCCATAGTCTTCTTAAAATGAGCTTTTTTCAGATTATTTTGATAAAAAATCCACTACCCTTGTTTAAGTGTTGTAAAATTACCCGCATTGCCATCAAAGAAAAAACGTTTCGTTCTCACCCTCCCGACTCCCAGGCGCCTCCCTCCCCCCTGCGGCTGCTACCGTTCTTCATCCTTGCCTCCTCCTCCTCCAAACCCTTGCTCCAAATCCGGCGAGGCCAACCACAAATCAGGCAAAAATGGATGTGCCCGAAGGTCCCGATGCGGATGACAATCTTTCCCAAGCTCTGGAGTACCAAAATTCCCTGTGGAGAAACTTGTTTGAGGAGGAAGAAGATGGGACGGCCGCTGGTGTGGTGTCCGGGCTCGGGCACGACCGGACGGTAGATAGCCCCGCGCTGGGCGAGCTGGGCGGGCGCGGCAAGATTGGCGGCCTAGGCGGGCTGGGCGGGCGTGGCGGCCTGGGCCTTAGATATATAACAAAATAGCAAATCAACTTCATAGATAAAACATGATAGGGACTATAATAAGTCTGTTTATCTGGTATGATTTCTAGGAAGACTACCCGTGGATTATTCATTATGGCGAATAGGCCCATGGCCTCCCTACGGTTTTTTTAGGAAGCATGGCCTCCCTACGGTTTGTCTGAGTAGTTACACTACTACAAAAAATGTTTTTAGTATTGTTTTTATATTTTACAGTAATAACTGACAACAATAAAAATAATATTATAGTCTTCCGTTGCCGACATTAGCAACAAAACGATACTACAGAGTTCATTGTTGTATCGGTCAATGATGATGTCAGCAGAGATAACTACAATAATATCGGTCGTTGCCGACATCAGCTTTTGAGAGCTACTAATGTGACAACAATAATACCGGTCATTGCTTGTGTCAGCGACTACCCATTACTATTGTAATATCTCAGGCCCATAAGTCCATTGACAGACCCGAATTGGTCTCTACTATAAAAGAAAGTTCTGAAAACCTAACCGGCACTTCCTATCTTTCTTTCCGAGCCACCATCTCTCTCTCTCTCTCTGGCGTGGCAACCCTTCTCCCATCTGCCGAGGGCGAAGCTCGAGCAGCGACGGGTAGCACTGGGCACAAAACCCGAATCCTGAACTCGAAAAACCCAAAACCCGATGCCCGATTTGCATTTTCGGATTGCAAGACTGAAAACCCGAATTTATTTCGAGTTAATCGGGTTTATAGTCCTGGTACCCGAAATATCCATCCAACCCGAAATAATAGCAACTCCTATATTATTCAGCAAAAACAATTTGGCCCAGCCCAAAAGTGAAGCCACCTTGGCAGCCCATAAAGGCACACGTTGAGTTGTCTTCTAGCTAGTCCTCTACGGTTTTGTTTCTAGCGGATCTGGGTGCCCGAGCACTTTCCCTCCCTCCCGTGGTGGCGGTGGCCTTCAAACACGGGAGCGATACAGCGGATTCGCGCACGAAGTGCGGTGGTGACGACGGATTCGAGTGCCCAAGCCCTTCACCTTCCTCCGGCGACCAAGAGGGTCTGCGAGCACGGGTGCGGGGGCGGCAACAACGCTGGATCCAGGCGCCAGATCCCTTCCCCTCCCTCCAACATCCGAAGGGGCCCGCAAGCACGGGCACGGGAGCATCGATGGCGGTGGGTCCGATAATCGAGGCTGGGGGCGGATGTAGTTGGGCGGCGGGCCAGGCATAGCTAGGGTCTGATACCACATATTTTTTTATTTTTTAATTTAACTACAATATCGAGCATCCAATCCGATACTGATGCTGCTCCTTCAGCAGTATCGTTAGAGTTGTATCGGTTGAGATGTCCAATACTACAGTGTCCTTTTGACCGATACTAAAGGCATGAATTATAGTAGTGTTAGTAGGACTTTTTCGTTGAATAGTTTCTCTTTTGGTTTTTGGCATCTCACTGATTCGTTCTTTGCTATTGGCGGTGAAAGCGTCCACAGCAACCATCAGGGCCTCCACAATGGTTTTTTATAGCGGCAAGCAATCTCAGAACACTGTTACGTGACAATAGTCATCATCGTTACACATTGCCAAACAAATGATTGTGGGGATTCATTTTTTTATTGATTCTCTACACCGTTCGGTGGAAAAAAACAGAGAAGAGACATAGGATACATGACCCCCATTTGGTTATATATCACCGCTATTGCCAGCGGTAACTTTACCTGACACCGATTGCCCATGTGACAACCGTAACATTGTGTACACAGTCCACCAGTGTGGAATCCCTCATGCCTCCCCCGGCGGGGTCGATGTAAGCCTCGGTACGTCATCCGGTGGTGCCTGGTTGGTGACCGCACGTCCTACCGTCCTGGCATGTCGTGTGGATGAAGACGCGGGAACTGAGAATCCTCCTTTTCCCCGTTATTTCGCCCACCGACACGATCTCGGACCAGCAGGTTACATCACAGTCGACTGACGACAACCATGTGCTTATTGCCATCGATCATCACAGTTCATCACGAGCCGATGATAATGGACAAAACGACGACCCTACTAATAATGTGCTAGTGTAAACTGGAAAGACCGCCGCGCCAGAAGAATCCAACAGGTCAGCTAAATATGTGATAGTTCCCGTAGTAATCAAGAGGATTCGAGCCTGTGACACAAACGGGACCATCTCTAATGTAGCAGTCCGTACGCTAGTCCACCAGCTTCTCTCCCGCATGCAAGATCTTCTTCCCTCGTGAATCACGATGCATGTAAATTGGGAAAGATATACTGTACGTATCCTGTAAAATCCCACTCCCTGCTCATCTCCTTTAACGACATCCTGCCATGGACGTTCATTAAAAACAAAATCGAAATCCTGCGATGTTGGAGATATGCCCAAGAGACAATATGGATTTGATCCGTATGTGAGGGTCATACGGATATTGATCCGTGAGGAATTAGTGCACTAATGGGCCAACTAGTCGAGGCCCATTAGAAGGGTCTATTTAAGTGGAGGAGGGGCTTAAGACGCAGGTGATTCCACCAGTCCTTAACCCTAGCCGCCGTGCTCCTCTTTCTCGTCCACAAAACCCTAACCGTGTTGCCGGTGCTAGCACGCCGCGCACAGTGCTCCAACCCCGTACGTGTGGATACCGCGAGGAGGCGCTACTACTGCTGCGGTGCCGACGGCTGGACTAGAAGGAGACGATTGACGTGATCGACTACTTCCTCTACACCGACGCGCGACTACGTTGGATCGAGCTGCTCCAACATTCGCTTCCGCTCTGTCTGCGCGTCTAGTGGTAACGATCCATGATCCTCTCTTGCAAGATTTCCTGGTTGAACGGTAGAAATTATTATATGCTATCGTAGCCTACCCGTTCCCCAACAGTGGTATCAGAGCCGACCTTGTGTAGTTTGTGATCTAGATCTTGTGTATATAGTTGATATGTTGATGTACTAGATGAGATCTATTACATGTTTTTATATTCAGATTGATTAGATCAATGATTATAGGGAGGTTCACAAGGTAATGGGCGGATAGCGATACATGCATCATTGATTTATTTGTGTTCCTTCTCCGTGCGCGCGCGACTTGTCCCTACTAGCTGGAATCACCATCGAGACTAACTGCGTGCGCCAGTAGAGGAGCCAATAGTATCATAATTATGTACCGCAGTCTACTCATGAAAACCTAATGGAAAACTAAGCCATTGTGAATGACTCAAAATCGGGCAAACCGCCGTACGGACACGCCTAGATTGTTACAACCCTTTTTGGCCACATGTTAGCACTCGCTTCTCGCCTAACTTGTTTTTGCAGAGAATGTTGTGAATGGTATGGCCCAAAAGATGCATGAGATGTATATGTGTGATTTGCATGGCCTGCATGCCATGATTAATTATAGCTGGGTTGAGGCTGTCATATTATTGTATAACGGCCTGCGTGTCGATCTGTGATGCTTGATATTCTCATGTAATTTATTACTAGCTATTAGTTGTAGTAGCTAAGTGTTAGTTCATGGATGCCTCAAGTATGATGGTTGAAGGGACGGGAGACATGGCGATGACAATGGAGATGGAGATCACCAATTGAAAGGGGCCATACTATTTCACAGTTAATATGATTGCATGTGATGATGTTCCTATCATCCTATTCTTTCATGTGTTATTTATATTAGATATGATTAACATGTTAGAATAGGTTCCCTCAAGAAAAATTAAATTATATGCCCTTCCAATAGCTGCACCTATTAAAATTATGATCGTTGTATGGTAGGTCTGCCAAAGTAGAGTACCTCAACTATCTTAATTATTAGGATAAATATCGAACATTTATATGCATAGTATTGGTTTAATTAACAAAGCTATCAAAATGGTTTTGGGCTTTGGGGCATGGTGTTGGCGCCGGGGCATGTGATGCCACCCAACAAACAAGAGTCACATAGGGATGTGATTAGCAAAGTGTTGCTTACCTATGTCACTAGATTTCTAGCGGTGATGCCAAAGCTCACTAGGATCTAAGTTGAATATGGATCTTGAACCACTATGTGTCATTTTGAGAGAAAAACGGTTCCAAGCATATAGTGGAATAATGAACTTTTGTTAAAATGTTTATAAGAGTTTTATATTTATATAGTGATTATATTTGCATATTTTCTGTTGTAGATCATGGCACCAACCGCTAGTAACCCTTTCAATTTGCGCTCAATTCTTGAAAAAGAAAAGCTTAGTGGAACAAACTTTATTGATTGGTATCGCAACTTGAGAATTGTTCTCAAGCAAGAGAAAAAGGAATATGTTCTAGAGCTTTCCTATCCTGATGATCTACCAGAAAATGCTACTGTCACTCAGAAAAGAGAGTATGAGAAACATACCAATGATGCAGTTGATGTTAGCTGTCTCATGCTTGCCACTATGTCCTCTGAGCTTCAGAAGCAATATGAGAACGCGGATGCCCACAATATGATTGAGGGACTTCGTGGCATGTTTGAGAACCAAGCAAGGTCTGAGAGGTACAACATCTCAAAGTCCTTGTTTGCGTGCAGGCTAGCTGAAAACGGTTCTGTCAGTCCTCATGTGATCAAGATGATTGGTTACATTGAGAATCTGGAGAAACTTGGTGCTGCTCTACACCCTGATTTGGCCATAGATGTGATTCTCCAGTCGCTTCCTGCGAGCTATGAGCCTTTCATTTTGAACTTTCAAATGAATAGCTTAGAGAAGACATTGGCTGAGTTGCATGGGATGCTTAAGACAGCTGAGGCAAGCATCAAAAAATCTGGTCCAAGTCAAGTTAACTTGGTTCAAAAGGATAGCAAGAAACGAAAGCGCAAGACTAAGGCTAAGGCTACAGATCAGATCTCTAGCACTAAGCCTAAGCCTGCAGCAGCTCCTAAGCCTAAACCGGCGGGTAGTGATCCTTGTTTTCACTGCAAGAAACCCGGTCATTGGAAGAGGAATTGCAAGCTTTATCTGGAAGAGCTGAAGAAGAAGGGTGGAGACACTTCTAATTCAGGTATCAATGTTATTGAAATTAATAATGTTGCTACATGTCCTTATGATTCATGGGTATTTGATACCGGATCGATGATTCATACTTGCAAATCGTTGCAGGGGCTTAAAGAAGCAAGGAAATGTGCAAAGGGCGAAGTGGATGCTCGCGTCGGCAATGGTGCAAAGGTTGCTGCGTTGGCCGTCGGAACTTATCCACTTTCATTACCATCAGGATTAGTTTTGGAGTTAAATAATTGTTATTATATTCCCGCCTTAGGCAAAAACATTATTTCTTCAAAGTGTTTGGAGGAAGATGATGGTTATGAGGTCATAATAAAGAACAAGTGTTGTTTCATTTATTTGAATAATAATCTCTATGGTAATTGCCCATTGGTGAATGGATTATATTACTTAGATCTTGAGAATAAGCCTATTTATAACATTGATGCGAAAAGGCTCAAGCCTAATGATTTGAATCCCACGTATACTTGGCATTGTCGTTTAGGTCATATAAATGAGAACCGCATAAAGAAGCTCCATATAGATGGTCTTCTAAGTTCTTTTGATTTTGAATCAATTGATACATGTGAGTCTTGTTTACTTGGCAAAATGACTAAGTCGCCTTTCACAGGAAATAGTGAGAGGGCGAGTGAACTATTGGGACTTGTACATACGGATGTATGTGGACCAATTAGTTGCACGGCCAGAGGTGGTCTTCAGTACTTCATAACTTTTACCGACGACTTTAGTAGATATGGTCACATCTACTTAATGAGGCATAAGTCTGAATCCTTTGAAAAGTTCAAAGAATTTCAAAATGAAGTACAAAATCAATTGGGCAAGACTATTAAACTCCTACGATCTGATCATGGTGGTGAATATTTGAGCCATGAGTTTGGTGAACATCTAAAGCAATGTGGAATTGTTCCACAATGGACTCCGCCAGGAACGCCCCAATGGAATGGAGTATCCGAACGGAGGAACCGAACCTTGTTAGACATGGTTAGGTCTATGATGAGCCAAAGTGATCTTCCATTGTCCTTCTGGGGATACGCTCTAGAAACTGCCGCTTTCACACTTAATAGGGTTCCATCTAAATCCGTGGAAAGGACACCATATGAGATATGGACTGGAAAGCGTCCCGAGTTGTCTTTTCTTAAGATTTGGGGATGTGAGGCTTATGTAAAACGTATGACGTCTGATAAGCTTTCTTCCAAGTCTGATAAATGCTTCTTTGTAGGATACCCTAGGGAAACCAAAGGCTATTATTTCTACAACCGGGAAGAGGGCAAAGTGTTTGTCGCTCGTAATGGTGTTTTTCTAGAGAAAGAGTTTCTCTCCAAAAGGGTAAGCGGGAGAACGGTGCAACTTGAAGAAGTTCAAGAAGCTCCAGAAAATGTTTCTTCTTCCGCTATACCATAATTGGATGAACAAATTGTTGTTGAACCAATTGTTGAAACACCAGCCCCGCGTAGGTCAGAAAGGGCACGTCGCGCTCCTGAAAAGCTCACACTCCTAACCACGGGGCAGCGAGACATATTATTGTTAGACAATGATGAGCCTAAGACTTACAGTGAAGCAATGATGGGACCGGACTCTGAGAAATAGCTTGGAGCCATGAGATCCGAATTAGAATCCATGAGAGAAAATCAAGTTTGGAACTTGATAGATCCGTCTGATGGTGTAAAAACCATTGAGTGTAAATGGGTTTTTAAGAAAAAGATAGACATGGATGGAAATGTTCACATCTATAAGGCACGATTAGTGGCGAAAGGTTTTAAGCAAATTCAAGGGGTTGATTATGATGAGACCTTCTCGCCCGTCGCTATGCTAAAGTCTATACAGATCCTTCTGGCAATTGCCGCATTTTATGATTATGAGATATGACAAATGGATGTCAAAACGGCTTTCCTTAATGGAAACCTAAGTGAGGATGTGTACATGACACAGCCTGAAGGTTTTGTCGATCCACAAAATGCTAGAAAGATATGCAAGCTTCAAAAGTCCATTTATGGACTAAAGCAAGCATCTCGGAGTTGGAATCTTCACTTTGATGAGGTAGTCAAAGGTTTTGGCTTCATTAAAAACGAAGAAGAGCCTTGTGTTTACAAAAGGGCTAGTGGGAGCGCGCTTGTCTTTCTGGTCCTTTATGTGGATGACATATTGTTGATCGGTAATGATATTCTAATGCTTGAAGCTGTTAAGACTTCTTTGAGAAAGAGTTTCTCAATGAAGGACTTAGGAGAAGCAGCTTACATTTTGGGCATTAAGATCTATAGATATAGATCAAAGAGGCTAATTGGATTAAGCCAGGACACGTACATTGACAAGGTATTGAAACGGTTCAATATGCAGGATTCCAAGAAAGGTTTCTTGCCCATGTCACATGGGGTTTCTCTTAGCAAGACTAAGTGTCCCTCGACACTAGATGAGCAAGAGAAAATGAGAGCGATTCCATATGCTTCGGCTGTTGGGTCCATCATGTATGCCATGATAAGTACTCGCCCAGATGTAGCCTACGCTCTTAGTGCTGTGAGCAGATACCAGTCAAATCCAGGAGAAGCTCATTGGGGAGCTAATAAGAATATCCTAAAGTACTTAAGAAGGACTATGGGTATGTTCCTAGTCT
The DNA here is from genome assembly GCA_030378355.1 of Eleusine indica. Lineage (NCBI taxonomy): Eukaryota > Viridiplantae > Streptophyta > Magnoliopsida > Poales > Poaceae > Eleusine > Eleusine indica. The sequence continues at coordinate 59,770,976 of CM059494.1, forward strand.
ATGGAGGTGAGGAAGAGCTCGTTGTAAATGGTTACACTGATGCTAGCTTCCAAACCGACAAAGACGATTTGAGATTGCAATCTGGATATGTGTTTTGCCTCAATGGAGGCGCGGTGAGCTGGAAGAGTTCCAAGCAAGATACGGTTGCTGACTCAACAACGGAGGCTGAGTACCTTGCCGCTTCAGAAGCTGCAAAGAAAGCTGTTTGGATCAGAAAATTTGTTTCTGAGTTGGGTATGGTTCCTAGTGCATCCAGTCCAATGGACCTCTATTGTGATAATAGTGGTGCCATTGCGCAAGCCAAGGAGCCTAGAGCGCATCAAAAGAACAAACACGTACTACGGCGTTATCACCTTATTCAGGACATCATCGCTCGAGGTGATGTAAAGATATGCAAGGTGCACACGGACTCAAACATCGCTGATCCGTTGACAAAACCTCTCTCTCAGCCCAAGCATGAGGCACATATGAGATCCATGGGTATTAGATATCTGCATGATTAATGTATGAGAGATTGTGTAATGTCTATGTTTATGTGTGGTTGAATAAAGTGTTATTCTATTCTATGGATAATAATTGTTGCATTGATTGACAAGTGTGTGACTTGTTTGTGAAACTCATTGTTCTTTCATAATATTATCCTAAATGATCTCTAGTTCCTTATCATTGTGTTGGACAATAATGATTCATGGACTAGCACATGTATTGGTTGATGATCATGTTTCACAGATCATTGATATGGAGATATCAAATCAATAATGTGGACACATGTTGGAGAACATAGTGTTGAAATGACCCACTAATAGACTTTGCTGAGATGTTATTGTTGTGCCATCAGTTGTTGTCTTGTATGATGTACCTTTGGGATCCTTAGACCTGAGATTGTTACTGATTCCCAGAATGTGTAATAGCATATTTAGGGATTACCAAACGCTATTCCATAACTGGGTAGTTATAAAGGTAATTTTCGGGTATGCTATGAAACATGTCGTGGGGTGTGAGCGGTCAAGATGGAATTTGCCCCTCCTAATAACAGGAGAGATATCTCTGGGCCCCTCGAGTTAGATGGATTTGGAAGTGCATGGCCATGCCAATGTGATTAAAAGTTAATCATAATGACTAAAAGTTAGTCATGATAAATCCACTAGACGTTCGAGTGAATGGTCGAGCTATTATAGGGATGGCACGTATCTTGCCTTAAGCTTGACTGATATCGTGAGGCAAAGGGATCGCTGACTGCGTATGTCAAAGGTTCAGCCGATATGATCTTTATGTGTATACGAGAATCAGTATGTGCTGCTAGGTGCCGCTATTGATTTATGATTTGAAAAATGGTTTTCACATCATTGTCGTGTACATGTGAACCTAACGGGACACACACTTAACGGGTTGGAACATCGCTTGCCTATGTGATTGTCTCTAGTGCAAGTGGGAGATTGTTGGAGATATGCCCAAGAGAAAATACGGATTTCATCCGTATGTGAGGGTCATACGGATATTGATCCGTGAGGAATTAGTCCACTAATGGGCCAACTAGTCGAGGCCCATTAGAAGGGTCTATTTAAGTGGAGGAGGGGCTTAAGGCGCAGGTGATTCCACCAGTCCTTAACCCTAGCCGCCGTGCTCCTCTTTCTTGCCCACAAAACCCTAACCGTGTTGCCGGTGCTAGCACGCCGCGCACGGTGCTCCAACGCCGTACGTGTGGATACCGCGAGGAGGCGCTGCTGCTGCTGCGGTGCCGACGGCTGGACTAGAAGGAGACGATTGACGTGATCGACTACTTCCTCTACACCGACGCGCGACTACGTTGGATCGAGCTGCTCCAACATTCGCTTCCGCTCCGCCTGCGTGTCTAGTGGTAACGATCCATGATCCTCTCTTGCAAGGTTTCCTGGTTGAACGGTAGAAATTATTATATGCTATCGTAGCCTACCCGTTCCCCAACATACGATGCACAGCAGCTACACCCATTTGGCCATTTCATCTCCGATGCTATCTCCTCGTTCTTTTTTTTTAGAGAGAGGACCAAAGTCCCTGCCTTATTTGAAGGCGTGCAGGAACCGGGGTTCGAACCCCGGCCGACGGCTCCCAGTCTAGAACCTCAACCACCAAGCCATCTACTCGTCTCCCCGTTCTTTGACATGACTTATTAGGACGCCATGACGGCAGGGAATACTATGCTGCCTGCGCAAGCTGCCGAGGACGCTCGGTAGTTGTTCTTTGCGGTGATGGTCCCAAGCCCTGAATGGTGCGCACAGCGCACTAGCAGGCACGGACTGGCGAGAGAGACGGCTGCGGGAACAAAGAAACAAACAGTATAGCGGGGCGCGGAGTCGCCATTAAGGCTGGCATTCAGGGTGGAGAACAACAACAAATCATTAGTCATCACTACTGGCGCGTGAACTGATCAAACGTGTAATTATTAATTGGCTCCAAGCGGACCAGTGTCGAAATATTGCTTGACTTAGAGCATCTCCAGTGGGAGCTACTCCTCTTTTTAGAGCCCACTCTCAAATTCTACTTCTAACTCCAACAATACTTCTGAAATTAAAATTCTCCTTTTCTCTGACCTATCGGGCCTACCTGTCATCCAGCGTGAAGACAAACAGAGCGCATGGCGCTGTCCGCCGCCGCCTCGCCCACGCAGCCGACGCCCCACGTCACCCATCCTTCGCCCTGTCGCCCTTTGCCCTTCGTCCCTGCCGCCCCAATCGTCCATCACAAGGTGCATCCCGATGCCTCATGTCACCCATTGCCCTCCCATCGCCTGTCGTCTACCAGCTTCCTACGCCGGGTCGGGTGGGACTCCAGTCGTCGACGCTGTCATAGACGGCCCGGACAGCAACGTCCTCTTGACTGGGGCTCCAGTCATCGACGCCGTCATAGACGGCCCGGGCAGCAACGTCCTCTTGACTCGGGCTCTAGTCGACGACCGGGTCAGCTGTCCAGGCAGCGGCGTTGGGGTGTTTGGCCTAGGTGGCGGCATGGCCGAAGAGCCCATACCACGAAGGCGAGGGAAGGTGCAGCGGGTCGGAGAAGCTTGATTGCATGACAACGGGGGATGAGGGGCGAGGCGGCTGGTTCGAGGAGCTCAGTTACACAGTGGCAGAGGAGGATGGGTGACGCGACTGGCCGATCTAGGGGGGAAGTGCGGCAGGGGAGGCTGGGTGATGAGGGAGGTAGGTTGGAGGACAACAGCGTCGGGGGGGGGGGGTGGGGATGGGAGCCATGGCAGCATCATGGGGGTGACGGTGACCAAGGGCACCATCGGCACAATGGCCAGGATGCGCCGTAGCATCATGGAGGGGTTCGGGCCCGACGACGGTGGGTGCGAGTGGAGGAACCTTGAACGAGCAACAACAAGTCATGGAGGAGATGGGTGCCATAGGCCAAGAGGCTGTCTACCACTGGAGATGGCTTGAGGCAGTGCAGAGGTGAGGGCGCCCCACCGCCATGCAACGCTAAAACATGGCACAGGTCCTCCAGTGGGGTAGATCCGTCCATGGGATTGGCGCTACAACAAATAGCGGAAAAGCTGGTGGAGCTCCGACAAGGAGGGGGGTGGCGATGGTGACGGCTAAACGGTGGGGTCAGGCTCGGAAGAGAAAAGGAAAAAGAGAAAAAAAGAAAAGAAAGAAAAATTAGTAGGACCCACTGTTGAGAGGCCTTTTTTTGGTCGGGCCTGGTGGGGTAATTTTGGCACAATGGCCGGGATGCGCGATAGCGTTGTGGAGGGGTTTGGGCCCAACGACGGCGGGTGCGAGTGGAGGAACCTTGAACGAGCGACGATGGGTCATGGAGGAGATGGATGCCATAGGCCAAGAGGTTGTCCGCCGCTAGAGATGGCTTGAGGCGGCGCAGAGGTGAGGGCGCCTCACCGCCATGCGACGCCAAAACCTGGCACGGATCCTCTAGTGGGGTAGATCCGTCCATGAAAGGGACGCTACAACAAGTAGTGGCAACGCTGGTGAAGCTCCGGCAAGATGGGGGTGGCGACAGTGGCGGCTAAACGGTGGGGTCAGGCTAGGGAGAGAAAAGGAAAAAGAGGATAAAGAGAATAAAGAAAAATTAGTAGGACCCACTATTGAGAGGCCTTGTTTCGGTCGGACCTGGTGGGCTAATTTCGGCACAATGGCTGGGATGCGCCATAGTGTGTTGGAGGGGTTCGGGCCCGACAACGGCGGGTGCGAGTGGAGGAACCTTGAACAAGCGATGACGGGTCATGGAGGAGATGGGTGACATAGGCCAAGAGGCTGTCCGCCGCTAGAGGTGGCTTGAGGCGGTGCAGAGGTCAGGGCGCCCCACCGCCATGCAAAGCCAAAACCTAGCACGGGTCCTCCAGTGGGGTAGATCCGTCCATGGGAGGGACGATACAATAAGTAGCGGCAATGCTGGTGGAGCTCCGGCAAGGAGGGGGTGGCGACGGCAGCGGCTAAACGATGGGTCACAAGAAAAGGAAAAAGAGAAAAAAAAAGAAAAATTGGTAGGACCCACTGTTGAGAGGCCTTCTTTTGGTCGGGCCTGGTGGGCTATACTAAATTAAGAGGGAGAGTAGGCAGTCTGCTGGAGTTTAAAAGACCCACTTTGCTCTTACCACGATCATGACAATGCAAGGGCAGTCGAAAAAGGTCCAAGCTGAGGCGGAGGAACGGTGCCAGAATGTGTGCTAGTGAAACAAATGGGCCTAAGGCCATTCTCAATGCATGGTTTCATTTTGTTATTTCTAAGAGTGTCAAGTCATCTTATAGTTTTGAAATGGATGAATGAAAGTAGATTTCTCAATGCAAAGTTTTGTTTCACTATTTCATATGTTAGTGTAGTAATTAAATGTTTCATCTAAATGACCAATGAGAGTTGTTAAATGAGTAGAGATAAAACTAAAACACTCTTAATGGTGTTTCATTTTAGTTTTAAAGTTTTGGTAGCCGTGTACCTAGAGTTTCATCTCAATGAAACCTAAATCTCTTCTCTCCTTATAAATTATATGTCACATTATTAGTTTTGCCTATGTGACATGTCATTTATTGAGAATGAAACTCCTATGAAATCACCACTGAGATTGGCCTAAGACGGCATATTAGCCAAACAATTGGGCGAAGAGTTCTGCTGGCGAAACAAATTACCAAACTTGCGAAGACATATCATTACAGCTAAGACTAGTAATGCTGAAGTGTCTAGCGGTTAAGCCCATGAGTGAATTGTGCGCTCGAACGTCGAAGTTTCATCACACACACACACACACACACACACACACACACACACACACACACATCCTGCTCTGTAGATGAATAATAACCAAATTGAAGTAAACAGTAATTCACAATATTTTTTGGCTTGCCGTTTTTTTCAACTATTTGCTCGAACCGTGGTTGAACTATGATAAGAAGACCTGGAAGAGCTAGAGTGGTCTTCTCATCAATTCCTTTCCTTCCGCGAGCACATCAATAAATCTAGCTCTTCCATGCAACTAAGACTAATAATGTTGAAGTGAGTTTTGTGCCAAGATGTGTTACCCTTCCATAGTTTGCATTAGGCCAATGGATTTGATTCCCTAGACCTTCACATCTTGGCACAAAACTTGACATACAAATGTTTCACATATTGCTCAACCTCGGAGCGACTGTAACATCCCAGCCCATTGAGATTAGGCACATAGTGTCTCATGAGCACTTGTGTGCATGAGGAGGTGGAAATTTAGTACTACCTTGCTAGTCTAGTGAGAGGAGGATCAACATATAAGGCTAGGTTGTCCACCATCATCAACCTTGAGTTAGCCCTTGTATGCGAAGCAAGGACGAAAGCGTAAATAGGTTGGTGGGTGTGTGGGATCCACTCGAAATGCGAGTCGGGCCCAGCCGGTCCGACACGGTGCGCGTGGTGGCCAGGAGGTCTGGATATATGATGCATGACGCGTGTAGGCCCATGCGTGGGACATGGCATGACATATGATCCGGCACTGGACACGGACATGCCCAATGGGGGGAAACATTTCTAGTACCTTGCCTAGTGTGGGTATGTTGTCTCTGTGTTCCGACAAGGACGTCATCCTTAGAGGGGGGGTGTCTGTAACATCCCAGCCCATTGAGATTAGACCCATAGTGATCCATGAGCACTTGTGTGCATGAGGTGGAAATTTAGTACCACCTTGCTATTCTAGTGTCCATCATCACTAACCTTGGATTAGCCCTTTTACGCGAAGCGAGGATGAAAGCGTAAATAGGTTGGTGGGTGTGTGAGGTCCACTCAAAATACGAGTCGGGCTCAGCCGGGTGTGGACCTTGGGTCCTTACAGCGACATTGTTTGCTTGTTTTGCATTCCGTTAGAGCATTTTCAACCATTATATAAAAGAACTTTTTAAATCAAAATTTAGAATATCATCTGAAAATGCTCTCCAACCGTTCCTCAAATGAACTCCCGAAATATAGCAACTCCTGAAATTGGAGCATTAGGACATCTCTAACCATTATCTAAATGAGGTTCCTAAACAAAAATTTAGAAAGTAACTAAAAAAATAAACCTCCAACCGTTCTCTAAATAGGGTCCCTAAACATAACAACTTCTAAAACAAACCCTATGACTCTCCACATTTGCCAACCTGATTGTAACTTACTAAAGGCAGATTCCTATAGTTTTTTTTACACCCAACATATTATTAAACCATATGTGACATGATTTTAATTTTTATGAAATGAATTATTGGAAGTTGTTGAAGGACGTGTCTTTTTTTTAATGTCAACAGATTTAAAAACCTCCTAAATCTTGTTTTAAGGAGTAATTTTTTATATAATTATTAGGTTGCCACATTTGGAGAGTCGATTCGCACTCCTGAAAGGCCAAATCCCGCCAGTACCGTGCCAAATTCACGAGCAGGCGATTCAGTTCGCGCCATTGAGAGATTACTTGAGTCATCGTGCACCTGATTCATGGCAACACAGCATTTTTTTTTTGCTGCTGCCTCCGCTGTCGGCACGCGCTGATAGAGGGACTGGCGCTACCGCCGCCATGCGCTGGTCCTGGGATTCGACCTGCCGCGACAGCACCCTGGCGGTAGGCGCTGCTGCGTGCTATCTCCAGCCTGCGTCGGAGCTTCTCCGTATCCGCGTCTACTCTGACCTTCGATAACTCTCCTTGCCTTGCCGCCCCGCATGTGGAGAATAGGAACAAAATATGAGTGATCAGGCCGTGATGATTGGCTTGCTGCTGCGCTGCCGCTCACCTAGCCTTACCGTTACCGTCGCTCACCGCTGCACCTGGACGTTCTTGTCCTCAACGCGATGGTCATCAACGTCGAAGTAGTCGTCGCTCACGGTCCTGGGATGCATCCGTCGATCACATCACGATCTGCAGTGTATGCACCAAGCCAGGATGGATTCATGTGCGCATCAACTCGATGCACACACTTACGAAGGCCAAAACCTGTCCATCAGCCAACCGAACAGAAAGTGCAATGGCCCCAAAACGATGATGTGGCCACATTTAAAAATATTCAGGGGTAGAAATTGGGGACTTGTTGGAGAAGGTCAGTTTTTCTATTCCTAATAGATATTTAGAAACTCCCTAAACTAGGGTTTTGGGAGTCAATTTTTACATAACTATTGGGATGCTCTTAGTACCTATGGCTGTATGGCACCTAGTGAAGTATGAAGGTAAGTTTCACCTAGCGACATTGTTAGCTTGTTTCACCTTTTGAATAAGACAAATGATCAAACGTAACCAAAAAAATCAACGGCGTCAATAATTTAAAACCAGAGAGAGTAGTTTATTCTACTAGAGATATTGAAATTATCATAGATGGTGTATTCTTTAATGCCCCATTCCTACAATCTCTATCTCTTGGAGTTGAATTCTTTACATATTTGAGTACATTTGTTTATCAGAAGACATCAAACTAATCAGTAGGATCCATATATGAATGAAGGTTAAAGTGGCAATGAAACTTCTATCGTGGAATAAGGCTAAATTCAAGTGAATATCTAATAACCGCTTGAACAAGTAGCTACATAAAAAAACGGAATCCTAAAATTATCCTTTCTTACATTCGTTTTCATCTATTAAAGTCGATGAACAGATCATACCAATCTAAATATAAGTGGTAAATAAGACACATTTAACAATAAACTGGTTGCATGCCCGTGGCTATGGATAAATAAAACTAAAAATCCTCCATAGATATGAGCAGCATTAAGAGTTCATGAACAATGCGTAGATTTAGTTCAAACCTTTATTTTCTCATTGCATTATACAACAACATTTATTGGTACATTACATGAATGTTTAGCAAATAAGCTTCACAGCTTACAGTTTTCTATCGAAAACAAAATACAAAACTCAAACATTAATTTGTACAATGTCTGCTATACCATTAGGAAATTGTACCTTTTCAGTTATCATGTCCAATCCAAAGAGTTGAATGTCATAATCATTCTCTATCTTATTGTGTTCTAGAAATATTATTGCTTAACCTAATGTCCAGCTCTATAGTCAGGTGAACAAAATAACTTCTATACTTCAATTGAGCCATGTAAGGACAGCAATAGCTTTCAGCTAGAACATCAATGCCACCATTAACGTGACATGCTGACATCAGTTGCTACATTCACTTGGTAACAATTTCCCCTGTCCAAAGAAAAACAAATCAGGATAACACATTCAAAAGCACTAACTGAAAAGAGTTCTGATCCGAACTTTGGACAAATCAGAGTAATAAACAATAACAGTGGATTAAAGAATCAAATACACCTAAAAATGAACTGGCATAAAATGAAGTGTATGCATAAAAGGAAATTAATAGCCCTTTATGTATGATATTGAAAGCAAGTTCACAGTTCAAACCTATCCCCAAGAATGCACTAGTGTTCACAGTTGCAGATCAAGAAATCCAAATGTATCCATCCACTGCAAAGCATGCAGAAAAAGCATCAAATGACACAAACCGACACATAGATACGATTATGATCACAGAAGCTCTAAGCTAATTATGAGTGCAAGATGATGTAAACCTTAGATGAACCAACTGTTCCTATTACAAAGAAAAGGACTCTTTTTTCTCGAATATGTAGGAGAGCTGCATATCTTTGTATTGATAAAGAGAATAACAAAGAAAAATGACTTCATCTCCAGCCTCCATCACAAACCAAGGTGATTTTCAAAATATTGTCTACTATACAGAAAGTATAATATTAGCAGAAAGCATGTGTTTTGCTACCAAAAATATTAATGAAGAGTCACCTGCGAGCCTCCTACAGGTCCTGCCATCCTTGGCTGCGAGCTGTTTAATACACATAATACTAAAGCAAAACAGAAATGCCCAAATAACATATCTTTTAACTGAAGCCGCTAGCCAATAAAAAAAATACAGAAATTACCCTATTTCTGCAACGTCATCCCCTTTTCATTTCAATTTTTTCCTTCTTTTTTTTGTGATAGGTTCTAATAAATAAAAAAGGCATGAAACAAAGAGCACACTATGTTTTTCTCATTTTTCTAAAAAAAGAGATCACTTTTGTTTTGGTGGTTGCCAAATCACTGAAGTGTCAACTTCTCCAAAACTACAAGTAGTAATAATCATTTATTGTTTCTCTGCAATACAAAAAAAATATATTGAAAATCATATGCATATACATAGAATGTAAATTTAAAGTACCTCATGTAACTGACCTCGACGTCTTGATTAATCATAGCAGATCCTCACTCTTGCATGTAAATTAATTCACAAAGCCAAGAACTGCAAATTGTAAGGATCGAAGGCGTACTGGTATGGACATGGGTAACCACAATCTCTGAAATTTGATCCAGATTCTATAGTTGAGTTCAAAGATATATCTGCAACGGCTGGTTTTATTTCTGCATGTATATTCTTTATCACCAGCAAGATATCGAAGTCAAGTTTCACATGCAACAAACGGTACAACATTTGGACTTCCGAGCTAAGAGTTATGGCTCTTTTAGTGGAAGGTGCACATGTGAGTCTAGAACCCGCGAGAATTGAATTGATTGCTTGAGTTTCCACTTCAGTTATCAAAAGTTAAGATGACTTTTGGTATAGTGGCCATCATTCAAATTCAGTTACAACTTTTTATATGCTCTTTCTAGTATAAATACTCATGTAATCCTCCAATGTAAGAACATCATCGATTTTCTCTCCTGTCATGGAGAGAATATTTGGAAAACTTTTGTGAGGCATGAGTGCCTTGCAACCTCGTTCTTTTAGTTCCCGAGGGGATTGTAGAACACCGAACTTTGGTTCACCCAGTTTGTGCTTCACGTCTATATGGCGTGATTGTGTGGGTTGGTTTTGTCGGTGCGTGGAAGGGTGTATGTCTCGGTAGTTCGTCGCAAGTGCAAGATCTCGTGGTGCGCTACCTTTCCATCAGGTCATGCAGCGATAGTTATCAAGTTTTTATGCTCCACCATGAAGATTGGGCCATACAAGTTGCACTCGTGTGTTTCCTATACATGTTCATATCACGCACCAAGGGGGGGGGGGGTTTGAATCGGTGAGCTGACCAGTATCGGCAAATACTTCTTGTTTCCACGCTCAATACTAGCAATCGTTGGAACCAAACAATTCTATTAGAAGACCAATACCCTACACATGCTAGTGTTCATGATGAAAGCAATGCGAAAGCTAAGCCACACTAGCCTATGCAAGCCTCAAGTCAACTTATCAACTATAACACACAATTGCGAAATAGTAAAGAGAGGAGTCAATGAATGCTCATGATTTTTTCCCGAGGTATCGGGAGGATGGCGCCCTCCCCCCTAGTACTTGTTGGACCACTCTCATCGGAGTGCCAGTCCCTCCCTCCACCAAGTGGAGCCCTCGCACACGAGCCCACAATCACTCCTGGAGTGAAGACACAGTTGTATCACCGCTGCCACCAAGGCACAAGCTCGCCTTCCTCGAAGACTTAACGGACTCCCCAAGCTGGTACGGGCGCTCACTAGCAATGCTCCTTTCAACGACAAGCTCAAACCGTGTACAAACTTATGACGACCTTCATAACCGATCATGATAGACTCATCACCTATGCCTAATCGGTCTAGGTCCCACCACAGAGCAAGAGTAACAGCCTAAAATACACTCTCAAAGACATTCTAGCCTTAAATGTGTATGGATGCTCAAGTTACTCTCTCTAGCACCCTCAAGATATCCAATATCTCCTTCTAGTGATCTTCTCTTTTGCTCTTGGCTCCCTGCTGATGCTCCCAGCAATCCAAATGGCCAAGAGGGGTCTCCAAGACCTCAGCAACCACTTTAAATAGTCTTCCAATCTTAAAATAGCCGTTGCTCCATGAAACAACTCTTCTAGACGTACAGACCGTACAGTCCGGTCTCTCCCACACCGTACTATCTGGTCTTCACCAAACGGCTCCTCCAAAGCCGTTGCTCTCTCTCCTTACGTGCTCCACATACAGACCATATTGTCCGATCTGTACACCAATCAGCAAGGACCGTCATCAATAAGATTTTTAATAGAGTATATGATGATTCTTGCATACACAACACTCATGTAGATATTAACCATATTTTCATAGTTGTCATTAATCACCAAACACATTCATACCTTGGGGATCCAACATCAATGGTAATGAAGCTTACACAAATATACTAATATCATCCATTACACACCAGATAAGCTATATGTTAATTCCTCATATGCTTGTGTAGTTACCACAATTTAGAAATGAACAAGAGTTGAACTGCTTGCCCCCTATTTATGATTAGCACACTATATGCAAGCAAGGTTCCCTCATATGCGTAGTTCATTTTAATGTTGGTGCTAGAAAATTTCAACTTGGGGAGTGATCGCGCTGGCTGGGAATTACGAATGAAGAGAGGAGCAGAACATCAAACCTGACAACTGTGCTTGACTTCGACGCCTGCTCTCTTCATCCCTTGATAGCAACCCTAGTCCACTTCCATGCCCACTGTCTTATGATGGGCATCTAAGAGATGACATCGAAATCATCCCATATCTGTCTCAATCACTGGCATCTATCTTATCCACCATGCTCGAGAGGTGACCATCCTACGGCTATGGTGTTGGCTGCCAATGATTGTTCCCTTCACTACTGATGAACCAGTGCTGTCCCTAGCGAGGACATCCACCACACCAAGGTCCACCACTCTTCAATTTTACCGACTTCTCCTGCTTTGACCTACGAGTGGCGGGAAGAGGGTCATTGTTGAGTTTCTTGCTTTTTTGCTGTTTTTTTTCCAACGTCTCGTGTTGAGGTCTGGTGTGGGGAAGGGGGCGGGGCTACATGTGAAGATGATGACATGGTTTGGTCCTACTTATCAGAGCATCTGTGAGGAGGGATGCACAATGACCAGCATCCAAACACCACCATCTCATACTTTTGTGAGTAGTAAAGATAAAACACTACACTACGAGGTCGTCACCATGCCAGACTCATTAACGCCCTACCAATCTTACGAACATCCCATATTTGTGCATATATTAAATCATGCCTACTTAACCTTTTCTCGTCACATAATGGAAAGTCGGCGGTCCCAAACGAAGGCCAAGGAAGATGGTCCCTAATACCGCATCCGAGAGGTATTCCCTGTCACACGGTTTTAATTCCTCTTGCTCTTTCTATCCGTCTCTCTCTGTATATTGGCCCATAGCTTCTCCATGCTACTTTCCAAAATATTTCCATGAACATTACTTCTGCTTTCACCGCTGATATCTCTCCTAGCTCTCCATTACCAGGAAAGCTTCCTCATCTTATTGAGAGGCAGATGCCACACCTTTCTACCGCCATCCCACTTCTAGTGCATGCTAAGCCAGCTCGTCCCTACACTACGGAGAAGCTCTTCAGGAATTTACCAAATGGTGTGTCGGCCTCATTCGTGCACTCACCACAGGTGATTTATGACCAACAACTATCTACATTCTTTATGTATAAATCTTGTTGTTATGTTTCCTATATATGGATCCTAGTAAAAGATTAGATATAGATCTTGTTATTTGAGTCATTTGAACAACCTTGGCTTTGTCCTTGTGACAGCAGTGACTCGATCGATGACCTGAGCCGCCTTCATCACTGCCCCTCCTTCCTCCCGACTCTGCGGGCAAATCTCATGCCCATGCCGCTATCTACTGCGGGGAAGAATCATCACACATGCATGTTTCCCGTGGGCAACAAGAGACCACTGACATTCCCATATACTCGCAATCATCGATGGTGTGCCATGGCAGGCTGAGTTGATAACAAGCTCGAGCGGGTCGCCCGCTAGCTAGAGTCACCGCACGGATGAGGGGACATAACGCTAGCATCACACATCAAGGAGGGAATCATGCCTCATGTCGTGCTTAGCTGTAGCCAACAACATATATCACACAAGGGAAGGGATGGCATGCCGGCCTCATGGACAGGGGAGCAGGCAGCCCACCAATGTCGCCACATGGAGGAGGGGATGGAGCTCCACGCGCGAGAGAGGCATGGCTGGTTCTAGGTGTCTGACAGATGGATCTAGAGGTATGGAATGATTGGGGTACGAGGAGAGCCTGACGGCTAGATCTAGAAGGATTGGGGAGGTGGTGGCTGTTAGAAGAGGGAAGGAAATCCTACGCTCACCTGATTGGTCCACATGTCAGGTCAGTTAAGCGAGCACATGTCCATATGGAAACGTGCCCGTTGGGTTTGGTGTGACGCCCGTGCTAGCGCCCATGGGCAGAAACGGTGCCCATATCCATGCCTTTTTGGGTTTGTGCCTGTAGGCAACACGGGTAATCATTGTCCATTATCATGTGTTTATACAATTGGTGCTAAAGGATAGAATCAAACATGGGGGCAAGGATTATTCTATGGGACTTCATTCACTTTCCTCCTATAGTGGTTATAGAATAGCCTTCTCACTAGACTACATGTGCTTGGTACATAAGTTGACATTTCACCAGAAGTTGCTCTGGTGGAAGTGCATGAAACATAAACATCATGTGTCTTTTCACACTCGTTGAAAATAGCTGTATAAATATTACAAATCTGACTATGTGATAATAAATCCCCTTCAAATATTTGGATACTTGTTGGACTTGACCAATCTTTTCCCTTCGAACGACTTTCCACTTCATGCTTATCAATGTGTAGTTTTTTGGTCCCTACAAAAGATCTCATGTGTCCCAATCACTGGGTTCTAGAACTTTCTGGTTAGATACGAAGAACATTAGTCATTTTGCACCTCCTGTGAAATTATTCTATATAATATTTACTTTGACTGGTTTAAGTGTAGTTGATTATTTAAAGAAAGGTATTGTATTGATGCTCTAAGGAGAGTTAAAAAAATGGCATGTCGCATATATCAGTTAATAAAATTTGAATGTTTTACACACTTTAGCAATCAAAATGTGAGGATCAATTCACTTCACTGTATCTTGATGGCTTTGCTAACTACATGAGGTTATCCTAATTTTATTTTGTCCAGTCTTTGTTGTGATTTGATTAATCTAATATTAGTCTCCCCCAAGAGTTCGTGTGTCCTGCCACCATCTGACCTTTCCTTTGTGCACCCATGTAGATGTGGAGGTGTTCACTCGTAGCTGTGACACAACTGGTCAGTACTTTGTGGGATCAGCATAATCCAGCATTTATGTTTTTTTATATTGCTAGATGAGTCAAATGTACATGCTTTTATCAAGTTAAGTGCATCTTGGTTGTATTTGATATGCAGACACCCAATCCCTTCTACCTCTATGGTCACACCGATGGTGGCTGGGAAGTGGGGCATGGGCAGCCAGAGCAGTTTGTGGCCTCTAGTAAGCTAGCTCCATTGCTTGGCATCAAATTTGTGAAAAGAGATAGTACCAAAAACCTCAAGTGGCTGCAACACATTGTGATGCACTGCGATGCATGGCTCATCCATCTCTCTTTCTTTGTTGCTGCAAATTTGAAAGCTACAGAACGGTATTATTGAATATCTTCTCTCTTTCTCACTGGGTCGTATATCACTACTAGCACTAAAGAAATCTCCCATGTGATCCCAAGCTCTACACATATGTGTAGTTTATAACCATTTCGACACACTCCTGGTTTCTTGGTTAATTACCTTTACCAAACCATGTCATTAGTCAAGATGTTAACTATATGTATATGACATGAAGGGATGTCCTTGTTAGTTTTGTTATTATCTCAATATTGGTAACATTATATTTTTATTGGAATTGTTCTAAAAGGATTCATATTGAACAACATAATGTGCAATGACTAACCACAACCCGTACTCCCTTATGGCCAAATTCTATACAAAATTTGGTCTCTGGAGATGGAAACTATCAAGATGGCACCTACACTTCGACCCACTATTAGATGTTGTATGTGCAATGTTCCTGTGCGGGAATTCATTCCATTTTTAGTGTGCCACAGATCATGTACATTTATTTAGTTGAAGGTGTTCCCCAATTATTTGTATTTGTGCATGAATTTATTATATATGAAATAATGTTGCACGAATTTGCTATATGGATTGAGTGAAATCCAACATTTTTTATAGAACCTCACATTTTACTAATTAAGAAAATGTATCATCATATTAGTGGAATGGAAGTTCTGATTCAGCTACAAGTTTTAATTAATTTCCATTCATATCATATCTTGTAATAGCGAATTACAATAAGTCTTTAGGTGACTTCTTAATCAATGTTTAGCAACGCATACTTTCAATATATTGTTTGAGTCATATGTTTTCTTATCAACCTTTTCATTTGATACGACTTTGTTTGCAATTTAATGGTTCCCTGATTTTGTCTCACAAGCAACGTTTGTTCATCAGGATGAATAGTTGTCTACAAATTGTGCATGAAACATTCGTTGCTAGTGAATGGAAACATCAACCTCACCCAGATCCTTCATATCAAAGCTTTGGCATAGAAAAGTCTTGACCTCATTGATCACGTCAAGATTTGTTCCAAAGATGAGTATGTCATCAATATACAAGCACAGTATAACTCCTTGACCCCCACCATGAAGGTTGTACACACATTTATCAGCCTCATTGATTGAAAAGCCTGCTGATAGAAGTGTTGAATCAAATTTCTCATGCCACTGCTTAGGAGCTTGTTTCAGACCATACAAAGACTTCAACAACTTACACACATTGTCTTCTTGACCCTTTATAACAAATCCATCTGGTTGATCCATATAGATTTCCTCATCCAACTCTCCATTAAGGAAAGCTGTCTTAACATCCATCTAATGAACGATAAGACCATGTGAGGCAGCCAGAGCAAGTAATACATGAATAGTGGTCAATCTAGCAACATGTGAATAAGTGTCAAAGAAGTCTTCGCCTTCTTTCTAAGTATAACCCTTAGCCACAAGCCGAGCCTTATACTTGTCAATAGTACCATCAGTCTTAAGCTTTTTCTTGAACACCCATTTACAACCCACAGGTTTGCAACCATATGGTCTATCAACAACTTCCCAAGTTCCATTAGAAAGAATAGAGTCCATCTCACTATGGATAGCTCCTTTTTAGTCATCTGCATCAGAAGATGCATATGCCTTTGAAATGGTTCTAGAAGTGTCATCCACAAGATAAACAGTGAAATCATCACCAAAAGACTTTGTAGTCCTTTGTCTCTTGCTCCTCCTAGGAGCTTCACTATCAATCTTCTCATGGATTGGTTCAAGTGTTTGTTCATCATGATCAGAAAATACACTAGGTTCAGGAGTTGTTTCAGCAATCACATCAGAAGATAATCTCGACATGCTATATAAATCTTTCATAGGAAATATGTTCTCAAAGAAAGTAACATCACGAGACTCCATTAATGAATTAACATGAACATCAGGCACCTCGGATTTAACCACTAAAAATCTATAGGCAATGCTATGATGAGCATATCCAAAAAAGATACAATCCATAGCTTTAGGTCCTAACTTATGTTTCTTGTTGATTGGTATGTTAACTTTGGCCAAACAACCCGATGTGCGTAAGTAAGAGAGCGATGGCTTTCTACCAATCCATTCCTCATATGGCGTCTTCTGCTTATTCTTCATAGGAACTCTATTTAGGACATGACATGATATCAATAAAGCCTCCCCCCACCATGTCTTAGATAATCCAGCCGTGTCTAATATGGAATTAACCAAGTCAATCAAAGTGCAATTCTTTCTTTCGGCAACCCCGTTTGATTGGGGCGAATAGGGAGGCATCCTCTCATGTATCATACCATGTTCCGCACAGAATAAGTCAAACTCATTTGAGAAATACTCGTCACCATGATCGGACCTAATTCTTTTGATCTTTTTCTCTAGTTGAGTTTCAACTTCAGCCTTATAAATTTTAAAGTAGTTTAGAGCCTCATCTTTCGTTTTTAGCAAATAAACATAGCAATATCTAGTCGCATCATCAATCAAAGTTATGAAATATTTTTTTTCACCTTCAGTCAATATACCATTCATCTCACAAAGATCTGAATATATAAGTTCTAGCGGTGCTAAGTGTCTCTCCTCTGCAGCCTTATGAGGCTTTCGAGGTTGCTTAGATTGCACACAGCTTGAGCACTTAGAACCTTTGACAATGGAAAAATTTGAAATTAAATTCAAGCTGGAAAGTAGAGACATAGAACCAAAATTTAGATGACATAAACGTGAATGCCAAATACTAGCATCACTCTCATTAACACCATCACAAATATAGTTCACAGACTTATTGCAATAATCTGAAAGGGAAAAGCGGAACAAGCCTCCGCACTCATAGCCTTTACCGATAAATTGTCCACTCTTAGACACGACAACTTTATTCGACTCAAGCACTACCTTAAAACCATCCCTATACAAAAGGGAGCCACTAATGAGATTCTTTTTGATAGAAGGAATATGCTGTACGTTCTTCAATTGGACAATCTTCCCCGAAGTGAACTTCAGCTTGACCGTGCCAACACCATAAACAGAAGCATGTGACCCATTCCCCATTAGGACGGAGGAATCCCGAGCGACCTGGTAAGAAGTAAACAAAGAAGCATAGCACACACATGAATATTAGCACCAGTATCAAGCCACCAACTAGTAGATTAAAATATAGAAAAAACATATGATAAATTACCATACCCATTATTTCCTCCAGCACTGGTCACCATGTTCACAGTCTTCTGCTATGGAGGCTTCCTTCCTTTGCATTCTGGACACTTCTTTGCCCAATGCTCATTAGAACCGCAAACGAAGCATGCTCCCTTCTCCTTGTTCTTCTTCTTGAAGGTAGTGGTCTGCTTAGGCTTATTGTTCTTGCCCTTGCCCTTACCACCACTGCAATGACTAACCACAACCCGTACTCCCTTATGGCCAAATTCTATACAAAATTTGGTCTCTGGAGATGGAAACTATCAAGATGGCACCTACACTTCGACCCACTATTAGATGTTGTATGTGCAATGTTCCTGTGCGGGAATTCATTCCATTTTTAGTGTGCCACAGATCATGTACATTTATTTAGTTGAAGGTGTTCCCCAATTATTTGTATTTGTGCATGAATTTATTATATATGAAATAATGTTGCACGAATTTGCTATATGGATTGAGTGAAATCCAACATTTTTTATAGAACCTCACATTTTACTAATTAAGAAAATGTATCATCATATTAGTGGAATGGAAGTTCTGATTCAGCTACAAGTTTTAATTAATTTCCATTCATATCATATCTTGTAATAGCGAATTACAATAAGTCTTTAGGTGACTTCTTAATCAATGTTTAGCAACGCATACTTTCAATATATTGTTTGAGTCATATGTTTTCTTATCAACCTTTTCATTTGATACGACTTTGTTTGCAATTTAATGGTTCCCTGATTTTGTCTCACAAGCAACGTTTGTTCATCAGGATGAATAGTTGTCTACAAATTGTGCATGAAACATTCGTTGCTAGTGAATCATATCAGCACATCTGTCATGCATCTAGAACAAGAGGTCTGTTTTATTTTAAAGCATTTAGAATCTCTCCACATTGACCTATTTATGTTTAAATCGGACAAAACTATAACATTTCCATTTTTTTTAGGTAAAGCTACCTAGGCCGTCACTTGTCGAAGACAACTGTGAGATTAAGGGTGAGAATGAAGTTTCAGGTGATATTATTTTCTGTGCAAGTTGCAGTGAGCCATACCAGGCGAAAACGTTCTGGATCTTTTGTGTTGTTTGCAAGGAGTGGTACCATGGAAAGTGTGTTAAGATGACAAAAGATCAAGCCAGTAAGGATATAGAGCATTATGAGTACTTCTACGGCACTGGGGTACGCCTTTTTTTTTATGAGTTCTTTGACTGCTTGCTGAGAGGAATGGGCATGCTTAGGATGATAAAACATAATGTTTTGGGGTCTATTCAAAATATGCTTGACATGCTCTTAGGTTTGAAGTTGCATACAATATGTTACAGTATATATGTGAAGCGTTCCAAGCAGTTAGATCCCTTATGTTTTTTCATATTCCTTTAAGATTGGACAAAATTTGTTGTCGTTGCTATGGCATGCACTTATGTCTTAGTGACTAATTTCGTCAAATATTGGGTATCAGTCTTTTTTATTGATCATATTCTTTAGCTATGTATGTTCTATAGTTTCATGTTGTATGTAATTCTACTACAGTTTCAGTTCTATATGGGAGGTGATTGCAGAAGTACTAATATATCGATTGGTCAACAACATGTGTCACAAGACTATTGAACTGGTGTGACCCCTATCCATGATAGATTTGACAATAAGTTGTTGATGCTACTGAGAATAGATAGAAAGCATAATCAGGGCCTGAACCGTCCAGCCGCCGGTCCATGACCTACCTGGGTAACATCGCAGCCACAAACCCAATATGGCTCGGCGACAAATGCATGAATTGATCGCTAATGGTGCAATTGTCCACGTTAGTGGCATCTAGCCGATTGAATGCAGCAAGGTGATCGAAGGTGTGCTGCAATTAACCCGGGTCTCTGAGAGGAACGCCATTTAACATTCCTTAACTAATAAGTGACCAAAGACCAAGTTTCTTTCTGCTTCTTGCCACTTCGTTTCTGAAGAGCATATAGCTTCTCAAGAATTGATTAAAAATTTGAAATCAACTATTTAGTGCGGTATTAGGATATGGTACACACATATAAGCTACATGAACTTATGGAACCTATTACGGAGTAATTCATGTAAAAAAGTAAATAATTGATGGAAGTTAGAGGACTTATATGGTGCATAATACCACCACTAAATACTAATGGCATTTTGAATCAAACGACGATCCAGATGAATTTGGCTCCCATCATAAGTACTTGCAGTATATATGGGCAGAATCAATAATACTAGGGTAATATGAGAAAGAAAGTTAGTGTCAAACTTAGTATTATTCATTTTGATTAGAAGATCCAACTGATAATATCTATGACTGTAATATCATTCCTTTTGCCACTTCCATTTTTGTTTTTAGATTTCTCGGGACTTCTACGTTCGGCTGTTGCTAGGGGTTGGAGAGTGGCACTATAGCGGCGGCGAATGTTTGGAAATACCATGGCCGTAGTTGTCGTCTACCACGACGTCCTCTACCTTGTCACCGGTAACCGGTACCATGCTATATATAAAGGGCAGGGATGGCGGTGGATCGGCGACCTTGAATGGCACAATGGCACGTCAGTAAGCTTTGAATCTTTTTTTTTTGTGCCTCTGGCCCGGTATGATGGATGTTGATTATGGATAATCTAATCATCTGCGAGTTGTCGATTGGATTCGGCATGCAGACGTCAAATTGTTTCACCTCCTGCATTTTTCGTGTTTCTTTTCTAAAGAAAATTGTGCAAATTCATCTGGACCATCTCCTGTTTCATCAGTTGACAGCATTCGTTGCACTTCCGTTCACTCCTTTTGCTATGGCGCTTAATTTTATTTAACTTGGAGTGGTGTGTGTTACAGTGCCGAATCCGAAGCCAGTGACCAGTGGTCGGCCAGAGAACAGTAGCAGTCGCTCGCCTCGCCGTGGTTCCTGGGTCCTTCTCTCATCGATACTTCTCCGGCGCACTGACGTGCTCCAGCGAAGATGGTACCCGGGATTAGTACATTTCTAATTGTATACAGATTGTTGTACCAGCAGATTGTTCTGACGCACGGCCAATTCTGCACAAACTGCACCAGGACTCAACATCATGCGTGGTCTCACTCCTCGCCACCGCGAGAGAACGGCGCCACAGATCCACGACGGCGTGGATGGGACGGCGCACGGCGGTGGAGGCCGAAGTGTAGCGTGTCAGGTGCGAAAGAAGTAATGATTGCAAAATAACTGGGTGATCTGATGGCAAACTCCAGTAATTTCATGGATATTTGTACAAATTATAAAAATAATGTCCAATTAATTACTACTAGTAATACTGGTGATATTGTGCACCATATATAAAAAGTTCTTAAAAGTTAAATCTAAGAAGAGATAGGAAAACTAGCAGTTGATCCATGCCCACCACATCATGCTCGTGAGGTTACACCATGACGTCAGCAATACACAGTCCGCTTTTCAGCCACCGTAACGGAACGCGGAAACAACGCCAGCAGCAGCCTATCGTCCCTACCAACCCTCACAAGCTACGCGCCCTACTCATCAGCAACGAGACCAGGTGGGCCCCACACAAATGACCCGCGGTCCCTGCCCCCTCTACGGCAGTGTCTATAGCGCCCTCCCGCCCCGACTCCTCACGTATAAGCTACCTGGTCCCGACCGCGGCTCCCCTAAAATCCTCCTTTCTAGGGCTTTCCCCATTATCTATCTGTTCTCCATTTCAATCGCTTCAGTTCTTCTGCCAGACTGCCACCATGAATTCCCGTCCGCCCCAGCATCAACCTGGCTTGGCCTCCAGCTCGAGGCCCGTTTTGGATTTGAACGTCGTGCCAGTGGAAGAACCCACGGAGATTAATCCTCCTGCAGCGCCAGCTCCGGTGCGTTTGCAGCCACCGAATCTGGTGACAACGAACAACGTCCAGCGCCTGTTCCGCGAGTTCACACGACGCCGTGCCGGACTTATCAGGGCCATCACCACAGGTGAGAGAGTATGTCTAGCGAATACGTGATGGGAGTGTTCTTACTGTTTAGATCTGATTATTACCCGGCATGATGCTGTAATTTCTTTTTATCTTAGTAGCGATTCAGATTGAGTATAGGTGGTGTAATTTTGTTTTCATCGTAAGCCATAGAGTAATTAATAAAAATTGTACAACGACGACTCTGAAGTATGTTGACAGTTTTGGTTACTATGAGCTAAGTATATCATTCTGTTTTGAAATGAGAATGAACTACTAATACATATTTATTATCTTTGAGCAGACTAGCAATTACAATTTTCAAGTGCCTGATGTAGAGATTATGGGTAATTGTTCATGATATAATGTACATTAGGAGCATTATGCTTGATAATAATCCTTTTTTCGATTAGCAATAGGTGACACGCGTTACTACTTTAGAGTGCCGCCATTACTTGGCGACTGCTACAGCAGATCATATTATCACCTATTATCCATAAAAGATGGCCCGAGATACTGTACAGCATCACCTATAAGGATTAATGTACATCACAAATGAAGTGTTTTCATGTAGTGAACCTCATATAAAAAAAGGGATGGAGAGAGTACTTTGTGTTATGTAATCTAATGCTTTCATCCGTATGTAAAATATTATCTCAGGCTCTCAGCTATTATATATATCTAACCCAGTTTCATTTGTCAAGCAGATCAAGAGGAATTGTTTCACAAGTGCGATCCAAGTAAGCAATGCTATATATAGATGATTATCTGTCAAATCATGTGGTCTCTTCTTATGCTCAGGTTCATGAGAATCGTGTAACTGATCAGGTGTGTCTGTGCTGCTTGGGTGTAGGTTTGAAGCCAATGCACCTTTATGGCCACACTGACGGCAGCTGGGAGGTCAATGAGCCCGAATTGCATATGGCACCATGGCACCCAAAGATGGCGTTTGGCATCAACAAAGTGCGAGACAATATGGAACGTGTCCAGTGGCTCCAAGAGATTGCCAGACGCTGTGATGCATGGCTGATCAGTGTCTCATATTTTAATGGTGCGAAGTCAATGCTGAATGCTGATGGAAGGTATTATACTCTTTTTCATTATATTTAGATCTAAATATAAAACCCAGTTCTGATGATTTTTATAAAGCATGCTGACATGACATGAGATGAATTTCTTACCTTGAGCAAACCTAAGGAAATAAAACTAGTTTTCTGTAAGGTTAAAGTAAATGTAATAACAAGAAATTAACCAAAAATAACAGATAATTGGTTTATCCATGTAGCTATATTTACTATGGCTAATCTGAATGGAACACTTATGCACTGTAGCACTAGGCTATCAACTTCTGCTCTGACAGTCAAGACCTTACAGTAACAATATTTTATTACAATTTAAAGAATTTGGATCATACCGATAGACATATTTTTATATATATGTGGTTTATTTATTTTTCCACAACTTGTACCAGAAGACACTGACTCTCTTTTCTTCTGCATCACACCATGGTATATATTACCTCAATGTTAATAACAAAAATCATTTCGATGATTTAGAATTTTATTGTTTAACACTTGATTCAAAATTCAAATTTTACCTATAATGAAGTATTTATTTCTAACCAAACATCATTGTCAAAGTTTTCTCAAATCTTAATTTGATCTCAGCCAAATTTGCTATCTGAATGTTTGCCCTCTATTTATATCTTCCAGGGAGCTTTTGTTCAATTCAATCAACGGTCTCCCAACTGTCCACGAATTCTTCATGGATAGTGATACATATCACCGCCTGTGTCATGAGAATGAAGAGGTAAGCATTCTTTTCATCTTAGATAATAATATGTGTGCGTGCTATTTTTAAATATATCTTTAAAACCTAATGTTCATTGAGTTCTAACTTTCTGACACAGAGATCTAGGGCAGCTGATGATGACATTATAGAGGTTGATGATGAGGAGGATATGGATGATTACGAACAGATGAAGAATGACGATGACTACAAGGAGTTTGAGAATGAGGAAGATTCTAAAGAAGTGGTGGATTATTGTAAAGATGCCAATAGTACCTTTTGCAGCATTTGTGATCGTCCGTACCACAGAAATGGATTTTGGATTCAGTGTGATGTTTGCAAGGGGTGGTTGCATGGTAAGTGCGGGAACATAAAGGACAATCAAGTAAATCATTTGAAGTACTATGAATGCCCTGATTGCTGCTTTGATAAAACTGGGCATGACTATGACTAATTAATAACGTCCATTATTGTTGAAGCGAATGTTGAAACACCCTTTGTCTGTAAGTTTGGTACAATAGATAATGGTTACACCTTTAAACACTGTAATTCCTTGAATCATGTTGGATACAGTTTTCTTCAAGGATATTGATTTCATGCTTCTAACATCTCTTTATAGTATTATACTTGCATCCTTATTAGTTCGATGCCTTCTCTGTCATAAGCTTTAACTGCCTTGAAATGGATATTGCGCAATGGATGTACATTTTTTTATAGTAGTAAATAATGTATGGTCCCTAAATTACTAATATTTTTAGGTAGAGATATTTTATGGGTAGGCCTGCGGCTGATGACATCTCCAATTTACTTCACAAACTGTTAACAATTTATACAAACCACTGGATGGAGGGTGGCCCTTCAGGAGAGGGCGACCTACCAAAAAATGATCTCTAGAGTTGGACTTTCATAAAAACCACTTGTAGAAAAGGATTTTCTAAGTAATCTAGAGGGTGGGGCACACAAACCCTAGCCATCACCCCCCCCCCCCCCTCATCTTCCTCCTACCTTGCTCTATCATTATTCTTCTATTTCACCAGGTGACTTATGACAACAGAATTTATGGTTAGGAAAAGAGAATGAGGCATATACACATACTATCCAGTGTTAAAATAAACTCGTAGGTTCCTGAGGCTGAGCTACTATTGGTATAGTTTAACCAAATAACCCCATTGTTTGTGGAAGTTCCAGCTTGCCTATGCTCCTTTCCTTGTGGCCCTCATCACCACCACAGCCTCATTGCTCCTATCAGTGGGGCTCATTAGTTCCGCTGCAGCTACCATCAAGCACCATATTATGGCTGAACTAGGTGTCGGAAGAGTGGCTCATTGATGTCACCCTGATGTACATCATCTCTCTCAAGTCATACATGCCCAGGACACAGCATCCAGGATTTTAATTTCGTGCATGCTATTTGATTGCAGCTATCTAAGGGCATGAATCCTGTGGAAATCATGAATCGCTTAAAAAAAGACATTGAAGTTCTGCTTTAGTTATATGCAAATAATTTTAATGGCCACGGGAATGTTAGAGAAAAAAAGGATTAGATGTCTTTTGATGGCGCAGACATCAAGTGTAGGCACTGCAAAGAAAGGTTCGCCTGGTCTCCCATGTATAGAGCCAAAGCAATATGTCCTGCCCTAGAATTGAAGAACGGCTAGACAAAATCATGTAACCTTTCTCTTAGTTTTTCTCATCCTTTTGTAGGAACCCTTTCATAATTACATACTCCTCTGTTTTTGTTTTCTTGTCGTTCAGACAAGAGATCTAGTTTTTTTTGAACTGAGATCTCTGTCCTAACGACAGTAAAACGAGGTTAGAGGGAGTAATATATAATTATTTGTATACTAGTAAACTACCCGTGTGTTGCTACAGGCTTAAAAAGCCAAACTTGTTTCTATATGAAAAACATGTATAAGCTTTGCATGTCTTCTATCTCACTTTCTTTACTTATCATATTTTATGTTTGTCGGACATAGTTCTACCCTGTTTCTTCACATAGTGTCCTTAAGAAAATGTCAGGTGAGAGATGACATTATATCCAGCAGATTACATACAAAAATAAAATAAAATAAAATACAGAATTTTGAGTTCTGAAAGCATCTGATCGCTTTTCATTAGTTAAATGCTTTAGCAGGATGGAGCTCGTGTTGCCCTGGGCCACTCACGTGCATTGCCATGCATGCAGATGTGTTCAGCCAAAACCAATGAGAAGCTAGCGTTGAGGTAAGAGCACTGCTATACGTACGGTTGGGTCGTCCGACCTAGCTGTACGATCAGCACAAGCAAGAACACGGTTGCAGCTGCAGATACATGAATTTGCACTAGTTGTATGTTCTAGTCGGAAGATTGCGTCGTTGTGTGAAGCAATTCCGTTGAGGTGTAACATTAGGTGGAGAAAAAAATATACTCCCTCCGTTTGCTAATTACTGTCGTTCCCGACCACCAAATTGAACTACAAAACCACTAACGGATGCTGTTGGAACAACATCATTTAAAAAACAGAGGGAGTATACGATAGGCTGCATAACTCTCTAAAAATGGAAGCGGCATTTGACTGCATCTAGATAGTCCCAAGTTTCCTTAAGTGCCTAACCAGAATCCTTGTTCTTAGTGCTTTCGGAAACTTATATCTTTACTGGTGCATGCTGCGATGTCCTCTTCATCACCTTCCAAAGCTCAACTTCATTCCTTCTAAATATGTTTGAGAAAAGAGTAAATATACTCAAAATTTGTATGATAAGCTTATAAAACTGAATGAAAAGGCAACCACATAATCAAACTCATGCAAAATGGATGGTCGACGTCTTGGCAGCAGATTTTAAGTATATACATGCTCTGGTAACAGTAAGAATGAGTACATCATTTACTGGCCACTTGGCAATAAAAAGGTCAAGGTAGATCATTTTAGGAAAACTTAAGAAGATAAAAAAAATGAGGGAAGAAAGATCAAGGTAGTAAACTCTAGACCCTATATGTTGTTCCTGATCTAGGTCTTACAAGGCACATGACACTACAAAATCGGATGGGGAACCTCTTCACTGAAATTTCCCAACCCTAGAGTGATCTTCCTCTTAAGTGAAATTCCTAATAGTGCTACTCCCTTTTCCAGCATTAAGACACTGCACAACATATTGTACAGATCTGGCATCGCAAGAGAAACTTTTTACCATGAATCCAAGATATACTCTATTTGTAAAGGAGAATGTTCAATTTAGTGATGCTGCACTTTTTTCTAGTAGCGATGGAGCCAAACCCTTTATTGGGAGGCCTAGAAATGACATCATCAAAAATACCTGTCACTAAAAATAAATACCATTGGTGGTTCTTGCTGACATCAGTAAGAATCGTCACTAGTATTAGTTTTCGATAATGGTTCTGGATGACATCAGAGGCCTCCAAATACATGTGATGGTTCTTGCTAACCAGCCGGTACTAGGAATCTAGCCCGTAAAGCCCACCAAATAAACCATCGAAAACACCCGCCGCCTCTCTCTTTCTATTCTCTTCAACCCGCCTCTCTCTCTCTCTCTCTCTCTCTCTCTCTCTCTTTCTCAGCCTGCTACTACAATTTCAGATCTGCTGCTAAAAATTGGGTCCGCTACTTTCAATTCCTTTCAAATGCACCAGCTACAACCGTTTCTCCAGACTATAAAAGAAAGACTATAAACCCTAGGTCCCAGTACTCTTGCTTCTCCTAGCCATCTCTCTCTCTCTCTCATTTTTTCTGGTTCCCTGGCAGTGGCGGTTCTTCCTACTGTGACTGGGCTCGACCACTTCCAGTGGCGCGAGCTTGGTGGTGGTTGGGAAAACCGAGACCATAGGGTGTTTTCTGCCGTCACTATAGGATCTTATTGTACTAGTGTTTAGCACTTTATTTGAGTTACCTCTATATGTTCTCGTTCTGGTGGTCTTTTGCTGGAAGCACAGCATCTCGATCTGAATAAAATAATATGTGCATTCTATGGGATCACCTTGATCCAAATAAGAATAACTTTTTATTCATCACACTTTCTTATCTTGACCTGTTTAATCAATCAAAATCTTCTAGTGTAATAACCTTGGTCCAAATAAGATTAAATTGTTATTCAGCCAGATATATATATATACAGTAGTTTAAATAAATCTTCTGATGGAGTCACATTGATCCAAATGAGAATGATCTTTTATTCAGGAAAAATCCACAGATGAGGTCACTGAAAACACACATCTATAATTGTTGGTCAGTATAAGTACTGTGTACTTCAGATTCATTAATTTTCCATGCCCCAAATGCTGCATCTGAAAAGAAATATATAAAAGAAGCATTCTACTTTTCCCATTCAAGTGAACATATAAGTGTATAACAAAACAGTATTGATAGTTTTTAGTGTACATGGTCTAAGAAAACAAAAATCAGGAAAGAAAAAACTAATCACAAAAAATGTATTGTAAGACTGTACCTCCAATAATTGTTCTATGTGCTGAACTTATCCCAGTACTGAAGATACTTAGCAATGATATCTTTTCACATATCCTAGAGTAAGGAACAATAAAAGTTCTGAGAGGACAAAATCTGCAACTTATCAAATCTTTAATTTACGTACCCAATCCAAATTAGCATGTAGTTAGAAAGACACTATGGGAAACCGGCTGTTTGCCGAGTGTGTGGTTTGCTGAGTACATTCTATCGGGCATACAGCAAACAGTGCTTGCCTAGTGCCACACAAAAAAATTTGCCGAGTATTTTTTTTTTTTGCACTCCGCAAACTTGCTTGTTTGTCGAGTCTTTTTTTATGCTCCTTAAATTTGCTTGTTTGTTGAGTGTTTTTTTTTTACACTTGGCAAACTTGCTTGTTTGTCTAGCGTTTTGTTTTGGCACTCGGCAAACAAGGTTTTTACCAAATGCTAGAGAAAAAACATTCGGAAAAGAGAAAATCAAATCATACTTTGAAGCAGTAAATTATTTCAAATTAAAAAAAATTAACTACAAAGTTGTATAATTTCTCAAGATTTATAACTTTTATTTTGGTCATTTCTTCATTAAAAAAATAATGATAATATTATTCACAAATTCTATATCTCTCATATAGGGACATGAAACTAGAAGAGATATATATAAGATTTGTGAACAATGTTACTACTATATCAGATGAAGAAACAACCAAAATAAAAGTTGTATATATTCAGAAGTTATACAACTTTATAGTTGAATACTTTAATTTAAATTAATTTTTTCAATGAAAAGTACGTGTGAATTTCTCAATTTTGAAAATTTAATTTTTCAGACGACCTCGGATGGAGAAACAATCAAAATAAAAAGTTATAGATCTTGAAAAGTTATAAAACTTTGTAGTTGTGACTCCTTCCATTGTCAGCAGCCGACGCGCCCTCGATAGCCAATGCGGCTCCCGTCCCTCTTGTTTTCCCCCCGTTTCTTCTCCCCTTTGCCTTGTTTGCTTGTGTGTTCGAGTCAAGTTTTCGACCACTAGTCTACTCCTACCTCCTCTTCCTCGGCGGATCTGGCCTTGAGGGGTCCTGATCCGATCATGGCGGGTCCAGATTCGGCTCCTCCTCGCCGGTCTCCCCTCCGCGCACATCCCCCTTTTTTTCTTCCTTGACGCACCTCTCATCTCGAGGTCTGAGGAGGGCGGATCTGGTGACGTCCTTGCTGGATAGATGGCCTCCATGGTGGAGGGTTCACGCGGTGTGTATGGGCCCAATGTATGGTGGCAGAGGCACCTATGGTGGGGTGCGACGCGCGGCAGCGGTGGCAGCTGCCATGGCAGGGCCACGGAGACTCGTCGTGTGCCGTTTGTGGCCTCCATGGTGGAGGATGGGGGTGGCGGTAGTGGCGATGGCGTCTACTTCGATGCAGTTGCACTTTTCAACGCTTATCACCGATGGCGGCTATGCAGGTTAGGCGGTCATTGTTTGGCATCAGAGGCTGGCGGTGCCAGTCGCCGATGGTGGTGGTCGTTCCTGGGGGAGTGTGGTTCAACAGTGTCACCGTTTAGCTGCTCCTGGCTTCTCTAGAAGTTGTGATCATGTGGTGTGATCTTGAGCATCAGGCAAAAGCTTTGCCGAACAGTCACTATTTGTGCCGACAATGGAGGTACTCCTAGTGAAAACTCAATTCCGATCATTCGGATGGATGGTAGTGGCGTTTATTTAGACGTTGTATTCTGCTTGGAGACGTCATCTTGGGGGACTCCAAGCGTGACTAGGTGTTTGCAGGTTGAGCAGTTCTTCATGTGTTTTTGAGCATGACTCGGCGGGGGAGGCGGCGCTCGACGAGGGGCCGGGGAGAGGCGGCGCACTGGAGAGAAGGGATAAGGGAGGAGGCGGGGGAGTATGGCGCTGGTTCAGGAGAAGGTAGGGAGGACTGGAGTTAGGGTTTCCTTTTTTATAATTATTGATGAGTTAGTGGATCATGGTAACTTAATGGGTCAGTGAGTAGCGGCGGGGAAGAACATGGGCCGCCTCTAAAAATTATGGGTCATTTATAGAGGCGGGCTGGGTCATGTTATGGTCCGCCTCTAAAAATCAATTTTAGATGCGGACTATGTTATGATCCGCCATTAAAAATCATCTTACTACTATATCGGCGGATGTTTTTAAACCCACCGCTACATGAATTTTCAGACCGCTGCCATAGATCCTTTTTATGGTAGTGTTTAGACGTAGTATTCTTCTTGGAGACGTCGTCTTAGAGGACTTTGAGCATGACTAGATGTTTGCAGGTTGAGCAGTTATGTTCATCGTTGTCTGATTGAGGTGTTGTGCTTTCTTCTTTTGAAGCTTTTGGTTGCTCTTGTCCTGCTCCTGCGGTCGTAGCTTCAGATGGATAGGTGGTAGGCCTGTGTCGGTTCTTGGTGCCTTGTGTGTTTGTTTTCTTGTTTTTATTGTCTGGTTTGATCGACAAGGTGTTGTTTTGTTGTGGTCGTGAGGAGCTTAGTGCTTTATTTTTCTATTTTTCTGTCTTTATTCCCTCTTAGTAAAATACGTGCCCAGGCACGATCGTGAAAAAAAAAAGCAAAAGTGTTTCTTAATTAATTCCCACTTCTGCTTTATGGAAATTCCAGTAGAAAGCACAGTAGAGGGATATTCACGTTTGCAGGATGCAAAAGACATGAAAAACTAGCTCTGTACAACTTGTTATCTCTATATCAACTCAAAGGCACATGTGTTGTTGGAGAAAAGAAAAGACTTAGGGAAAAATGTGAAGGAGGGTATCTTGATCTTCCATAAAAGTGGAGCGTAAAAGGCCCAATACACACTGCCCTGTTAAGCATTGAGTGCAGAAAACCTCCACACTCTATTCGCGCGCCTGACTGCAGGAAACGTAACAAATGAAAAAGAACGAAACAGATTTTAGTTGCAACAGGACACTCCTGGACGGAAGCGCGCGCGCTGAACGCACACATGCGTTTCGCGAGTCCATGGTTTTCAGGGCGCGCTGCCTTGTATCCTGGGGTCATGCGTGCCTTCAAGGTGCAGTGGCAGCTCATACAGCAAAGCGAGATGAGAGCAAACCGTTTATTTGGAGCACGTATATATAAATAAACCTCAGCGACGCCATGATATATGTACCGTGTGTGTCGTCTATTATTCGTACACAAACCATATGGGTCGCATGACGATCTCACCCCTTATCGCATGCGTCGCCTACTGTGCTCTCGTCTTGGTCGCCACGCCGACGCTTCCCGCGCTGTGTCACGTAGTCCCGAGCGGCACTGCACGGCAGAGCACCGCCACGTCGCGCCGTGGCGCCGCCCAAACTTACATCGTCCTCGTCGAGCCCCCTCCTGCGCACCTGCAAGGGGACGATGCCGCGCACCGCCGGTGGCACGAGTCCTTCCTGCCTAGGTCATCATCATCATCAGGTCACGGAGGAGGCACCAGCGGCGTTCGCCACTCGTACACGAGCGTGCTTTCCGGCTTCTCCGCGAAGCTGACGAAGCGGCAGCTCTCGGCCGTGTCGCGGAGACCCGGGTTCGTGCGCGCGTTCCCTGAGCGGCGTGTCCACCTCATGACCACGCACACGCCGGCGTTCCTCGGCCTGACGCAGTCCCGCGGCGGCGTCTGGGACGCGGCGGGATACGGCGAGGGCGTGGTCGTCGGCGTGCTCGACACGGGCGTCGACGAGACCCACCCGTCGTTCGCCGACGACGGCACCGTGCCGCCGCCGCCCGCCACGTGGAAGGGCGGGTGCGTGCCCACGGTTCCGTGCAACAACAAGCTCGTCGGCGCGGCGTCCTTCGTCGGGGACAACTCCACCGCCGACGAGGTGGGTCACGGCACGCACACGGCTGCCACGGCGGCGGGCCGGTTCGTGGACGACGTCTCCGTGTTCGGCCTCGGGTCCGGGACGGCGGCCGGGATTGCTCCAAGGGCTCAC
This sequence comes from Eleusine indica, assembly GCA_030378355.1. Lineage (NCBI taxonomy): Eukaryota > Viridiplantae > Streptophyta > Magnoliopsida > Poales > Poaceae > Eleusine > Eleusine indica. The sequence continues at coordinate 59,803,124 of CM059494.1, forward strand.
ATCGCAGTGTACAAGGTCTGCGACGCGCAGGTAACTAAGGATACGATCGATTTTTCCATTTTGTGAGTCTCAAACCAATCATACAAATATACTCTTACGATGTCGACTCTCTTTAGGGTTGCTTCGAGTCCGACCTTCTGGCTGGCATGGACGCCGCGGTGAAGGACGGCGTGGACGTGGTCTCGCTCTCCCTCGGCGGCCCCTCCACACCCTTCGACAAGGACCCGATCGCCATCGCCGCGTTCTCCGCCTCATCCAAGGGCGTCCCCGTGGTGTGCGCCGGCGGCAACGGCGGACCCCGGCCGTCGACGCTGTCCAACGAAGCCCCATGGATACTCACCGTGGCAGCCGGAACCGTAGACCGGAGCTTCCGCGCCGCCGTGCACCTCGGCGACGGCGAGACGTTCGCGGGCGAGTCGCTGACCCAGGCCAACAACGCGGGGTTCGGGTCCCGCGCCTACCCGCTCTACTACTCCCGGGGCGCCAACTACTGCGACTACTTCGACGAGGACGCCAACGTGACGGGCAAGATCGTCGTCTGCGACACCGAGACGCCCGTGCCGCCGCCGAGCTCCGTCGACGCCGTCAAAGAGGCCGGCGGCGCGGGCGTGGTGTTCGTCAACGAGGCGGATTTCGGGTACACCATCGTCGTCGAGAAGTTCCGCGACGGCACGCTCCCCATGTCGCAGGTCACCGCGGCCGACGGCGCCAAGATCATGGGCTACGCCATGCGCGCGGGCTCCTCCAACACCCGCACCGCGACCATCGTGTTCAACAGCACGTTGCTCGGCGTCAAGCCCGCGCCGACGGTGGCGGCGTTCTCCTCGCGTGGCCCCAGCGCGGCGGGCCCGGGCGTGCCCAAGCCCGACGTCATGGCCCCCGGGCTCAACATCCTCGCCGCGTGGCCCGCGGCCGTTCCCGTCGACATCGACGACAACACCAATACTAATAACGAGGAGTACATCTACAGCGTCGTCTCGGGCACGTCCATGGCGACGCCGCACGTGACCGGCGTCGTGGCGCTGGTCAGGAAGCTGCACCCGGACTGGTCGCCGGCGGCGATCAAGTCGGCCATCATGACCTCGTCCAGCGCCGTCGACAACGCGGGCCACAGGATCGTGGACGAGGAGCACAGCAAGGCGACCTACTACGCCGCCGGCGCGGGGCACGTGGTCCCGGCCAAAGCCGTGGACCCCGGGCTGGTCTACGACATGGGCGTCCGTGACTACGCGGGCTACATCTGCGCGCTGCTCGGCGAGGCGGCGCTCAAGGCCATCGCCGCCGGCGCGAACTCCAGCCTCACATGCGCGGAGGTGGGGCCCATCCCCGAGGCGCAGCTGAACTACCCGGCGATCCTCGTGCCGCTTCAATCTGAGCCGTTCACGGTGGAGCGGACGGTGACGAACGTCGGGCCGGCGACGTCGCGCTACGTGGCGAAGGTCGACGCGCCCGAGGGGCTCACGATCGAGGTGGACCCGGCGGAGCTGAGGTTCACGGAGGTGAAGGAGACCAAGACGTTCACGGTGTCGGTCAGCGGCGGCGGCGACGGCATGGAGCAAATGAAGATCGTCGAGGGGAGCCTCAGCTGGGTGTCGCAGGACCACGTCGTGCGGAGCCCGGTAGTGGCAGACGCCAGCATCGCCGCCACACCCAGGACTTGATTGGCACCATGGCATTTAATTTGCGCGCGGATACGCGTACCTGATGCGACCTTGATTCTGTATACAAATAATAATAACGCGGCCGGCTCGCTAGCTGTTTCTCACTTAATTATACAAGCAACAAACTGCTGGATATATATTAAAGGGTTATCTTATAAAAGCGAAAAAAAAAACTATCATTCTCCCTACAACCTTCAAGGAATTTATTATTCAATATACAGAACATAGACAGAATACTAAATTCGAATCCACTTTACGTAGATATTATTTGATATGTGTAGAGGTTTTTTTATATATAGCATACAAATCAAATAATATATGGACCAAAAAAATACAACTTCATCTGAATCCAAAATTAATAAACTACATAAATCTAATTTTCCAAATTTTTAAACAATAAGGAATAAATCATGTATACATCTAAACAACCTTTTCGTAAATCTAAGCAGCCTTTTCGTAAATCCAAACAAACTTTTCAAAAATCCAAGCAACCTTTTCGTAGGCTTTCCTGAATTGGCAGGGGGGGGGGGGGGTAACATGAGGTAATCAATCGATTTTTTAGTGAAGAAATAAAAATATCATCCATAAAACATTAGATTAACCTTGATGAAACAATAATGGTTATTAATCACAACTGCTATAAAACAGGCACGCATTTTATCTTGGTATGCTCTTTCAATAATCTTATGGTCTCAAAATTGATAATTATAGTTAACCAAAATAATAATGAACAATTTCAGGTGTCATTCTTTAAAATGTCAGAGCAGATCAACTACGATTCAGCCCGCCTGTTGAATCCACATCATGACGTATACATGAATTTAGTCTAGTGTCGAGAAATGTTTAAATTGAAATCAATAAAAGAATTAATATAATAAGACCCATAAAGGGGATTGTTTGAAGGAGTGAAATGGACTTTTTTCTATAAATATTTGTTATAGCTACTGTTTTAAAAGAGGGCCATATTTGGAGAACTGGCAATATGAGGCATAGATGAGTTGCTCCAGCATATGCTTTTGAACCACCTCGTGATGCGCAAATTTTGAGAGATCCTTTATATCTTTGCTCCCTCGTCGTGCTATAACAATAAAGCATCAAGACCCATGTTGTATACCGTGCTTTATCCCAATTTGAGCTTGGCGGGAAGGCAATTAACTGCCATTCTAGACGCCACCACAAGCACACGGCAGCCGCATCCTCCACTCCAAAACCGCACTGCCGCCGGCGGCCACCACCTGAGCTACGCCAAGACACGATGAGCTCTCAAAGTTACTTTTTGAGGAACGTACACCTCGATACACAACTTTTTATGAGTACTAGCAAGGTGTTCGTATGTTAAATGGTTCTCAATCAATGATAATGAGGCGATTAGAAACCAATATGTTTACTATAGTTCTAGGTGAGTGCTCATGGATTACTACGAGATGACAAAAATATGGATAATATACCTCTCAATTTCATTTGTATTTAACAGACTATATTATGTTTTCCAAAAAAAAATGCGAGGCTACAATATCACCTTGACTACCATCAACTTGACTACATAGTAGAGATGATCAGTTCGTCTCCTCAAATGACCTCATGGTGACTGTTTTTAGAAGAAGGCAGAAAATTATATGTTCAATAGTAACGTAATTTACATGTATATTTATACACATGTAGGATAATGAAACAGGACATGACGTCCAGGAGTTAGAGTACATGCAAACTGTTGCAAGGTTATGAGCATCCAAATTTGATTCCTAGCCTTCATGATGAGAAAAACTGCCTTAAACAAAGAAGATTTTTGGCAATGCTCAATCTTCATCAGAGAAGTGTAGTAGCTAGACTTAGGCCCTATTTGGATCCACATCAGTTTTTTAAAAACTGGTTTTTATTTTTAGTTTCTAGAAACTGGTTTCTAAACAAAAACTGGATGGGGATGTGTTGGATCGTGGATTTTATAATCTACAAACTACCTTTTGGGTATTTAATGTATTTAAATGATGTAAAAACTGGCATTAGCTAGATTAAGCCAGATTATAGGATTTTTAAAAATCCATAATCTAATTTATAAAAACTGATATAAAATTAACTTATTTGGAGGCACTTCAGTTTCTAGAAACTAGTTTTTTAAAAACTGAAGGGATCTAAACTAGGCCTTAATAAGTCTCTAATATTCTTCACCACTTCTAAGCAATCCGCGACCACACAAGCATTACTAATATTGTAGTCCATAGCAAGAAGAGCTTCATTTCAGCCCATAGGTTCCAGGGTCGTTGGATTCTTGGATCACATAACTCCTCTTATACAGAACTCACGGGGTAACCAGTTGACCTACATCCCCAATGGGCCAGGGCCCACAAACCAGCAAGGCAACCACTAATAATGCATGAAGGAATGTCCCAATAACGGTTCCCTCATTCTTCCTCCTCCCTACGTAAACAGCATTGCTCCAACCTCCAATCATAGCGACAATGGGGTACTGTGCAGCGGTGGGGCGAAGAGGGGGGGGGGGGGTGTTTGCAGAAATATCGAGGTATGGCAAGTGTCGTAGTCCCCCGCCACTACTGTGATCGTCGATACCTTGAGTGGATTAATCTGCTCCTGCCGCACAATTAACTATGCTTACCGAGAATCATCTACGCGGGCACAAGTATTCGTGTTGCAGTTTCAATAAGGAGTAGTAGAGATATGTACAAGTATCTTGCTGGATAAAGGATATTAGGTACACTAACACTAGCAAAGCTTCCTAGGGTACACCTGGGTAGACATGGGGCCTCTATGGTGTATCATTATCGTTTCGAAGCTAGAGGTTTATTTGTTTTTGCTAACATGGAAGTTAGAGAGGTTACTTGTCATGTCATTAGTCAACGAATAGCATAATAAATTCTTCATTTGTTCTAGTTATAATTTCATTTAGGTTTGTATGAGATTCTAAGAAGTTAAATACCCAAAGAAAAAACTTCCTAGTCAAATGTAGTTGTAAACTGCTCCAAGTAAGCCTAATAATATGTTTTACCGAAAGTTTTGACTATCCAACCTATTGAAATTCAGCAGTTTATAAGCAAGGGTTATGTTATTTAACAATGGCATACGCATCTCTTTATTTCAAGGGAAAACTAATTGACCAATAAGTGAAGTGAAAGTATCGCTTGCATCAAATATTTGTTTGACTTTCCTTGACAAATTATTGCTGACAACTATACATATACTGCTGCTGTTAAACAAATCTTTAGGAAAACCGATATGAGTTTAAAAAACATTAGATACTGTTCATAAGATGTTACCTCTCTAGTGCTCTCACATTTTTTTTAATTTGTTTGTCAAATAAATAGGATTATATAACTTTGAGAAGTAATAAAAACTCGTCTTCACCGTCACTTCTGTCTTCTTCCATTGATGCTGCTGGAGACTGATGGAGCAAGAACAAATGGGGGGCCAACTCCACTTCAACCAGCCATGAGATACAGCATACATTTTTTTTCTTTTTTGAGAAAGCTCATCAAGGGAAAAGGGTAAAATCCACTACTGATTAATATGACACTAAACTTTGTAGGAATCCTAACTCCAAACTTTGTTGAGCATATATAGATATATAAAGAGGAGAAGAATGGTTCCACAAAGTTGACTTACACAACGGAGACTGGCCATGTTTGAGCCTTGGAAAGAAAGACGTGTATATATATCCAGATATTTACGGTGTACTATGGATAACGGTACAGATATTCTTTGGTCATATAATTGAGATCGAAGCCAACATACATCTCTGACTAGTACAAGGCAAGACAGTTATTGCAAATGATTGGGGCACTAAAAATCAATAAATGGCATTACAGAATGAACTTGTCTAACAACTTTCGCGTCATGTCAACCCAATTGTTGCTGCGCTCAACCCACCATATACGCAAATTACGTAATATTATACACCTTCAAAGAGCTGGTTCAACATGTCATTCAAGCGTTCGGAGCTGCTGCTGCTGCAATTTATTGGAAGATCATCGTAGTGCTTCTTCAGCTCTGGATAGGCCTCCACATAATCGTTGTATGGTCCAATCACTTTACCAATGATGGCTTTGCGCAGCCTCTGCCGAAGGTTAGGGTTTGGCACCTTCCAGAACATCTGGGCTTTGCAGGTTGCCTTAAGCATGGACTGGAACTTTTCCAGGGAGAAACACTGCTTGCTGGGGAACAAACAGGAGGTAGTGGTACCACCGTCGTCACTTTGCAAACATGACAGGACGGGCTCCCATGACACATCTAGGTATCTCCTCATGTAGCTCTTAACATTTTGATCTTTGCCGAACATATGCCGTGGTGCGATATGGATTTCATTTAGCTTCTCTTCGATGAAATCAAAATTATTGAGGAGGAACATGTACCTTTGGCTGTTGTTCTGCAAAGATTTCGACTCCTCCTCCAGATGATGCTCCAGGTCACGTATCATGTCCGCTATCATGTTGGTCGTCGTGGTATGGTGCCAGGAGTCGGAGAAACGCCAGATGATGGAGTTGAGTACGGTGTCATTGGCCCAGAGCATAGTCAGGTACTCTAGAGTTAGCTCGGTTGTCTCGTGAATCTCTTCATCCTGCGGCGGCAATATATTACCCGACGAATCTTCGCTCGCGAAGAAGAAAGATTTGGCGTCCTGCATCAGGGTCCACATGGCTTTTCCCATCTTATCCTCCGTTGCTGAGAAATCCTTCTCCATCTTCGTAAGGATATTATTGACAAGGAGTTTCCTTTCCGTAAATGGAGGTAGCGAGCGGGACACCTCTAGCAACGAGGGCATCAGGGTCTCTGAGGCTTTGGAGATATGAATGTGCAAGCACAACAGCGACCAGAGCTTGTCAGTAATTGACCTGCAGCTCACCTGTTCCGCAGCGACGAGGGCGTCGGCGAAGGCAAGCATCTTGAACATGCTTGCCTCTGCGAACCGCACGAGTCCCAGGCCGTGATCAGGATCATCGTTGTCGCGGAGATGACGCTGGGTAGCGCTGAGCGCCTCGGCCATCAGGGTGAGCGCCCGCGTCCAGCTCCATAAGGAGCACTGCAGCACGAGATCGTCATCGGCATCTGGCAACCCGTTGATCCGGACGTTATCACGAAGAGCTTCGTGAACGTCCAGCTCGGAGAACCATTGCTCTAAGGCACCTGCTTCGGCGTCGCTGCTCTGGATATCTTGGAACGCTCCGATTAAGGCCTGTGGAAACCCGTCGCTGACCATCCGACACACGAGCTCCCTCAGGGGAGGAGCCTCACGTTCCAATGCAGTCGAACAAGAGTACGTGATGTGCGGGTAAAAGCTCATAGACGCCATGCTTGAGATGCTGGAGGAGCTACCCGTGCTGGAACCGTTCGACTTCTGGCGTGCCCTGCCAACAAGAATGGGGATGTCCCGAACATAGTTGAGGTACTGGTAGCCAGAAAAAGACAGCGGCGTGTCCTCCTCGCTAGTGTATGCTTCTGAGATATCAGGGGCAGCGGCGATCTCGAGCAATGAAGCAAATCGCTGCGGCATCCCGGCTTGTGACCAGCAACAAGCTAGCAAACCTGGCCTAATTATTGGTTGCAATTTTGGCAGTGGCTTAATCCGGGAAGTTGGAGGTCATATATACCAGAGCTAGTCAGCCTAACAAACGGAGTGAACGGGTTGAGTGTGGAAAATGCCAACGCGTCCAATTGAGCCTGGACTGTGTCCACGCGGCCGCCGAAGGTTTTTGACACCAAACAAACAATCTTCTATTCAGATGACGAACCAAGTTCATAATAATAGCACATTGACATTCGTTGGGAGAGCATCCGCGTTAACAATATATATGACTCAATATTCTTGGCAACGATGTTCCAACAGCTAAATCGGGTCGTTGTTGTTAACAGGGCTATACCCTTTCATCCACTGAAACATACTTCCTCTGTTCCAAAATTGTTGTCGTTGTTGACTTTTCTCGTTAACTTTGACTATTCATCTTATTCAAAATATTTATTCAAATATAAAAAGTTATAAATTATATTTAAATTTTATCTAGTGATAAAACAAATTATGAGAAAATACATGATATTTAAAAAAATTGAATACTCATCCATCTTTTGTTCTATCATGATATGGTTCAGTGGAGCCTTACTCTCCTAAACTCACCCAGAACCACTAGAAATCTAGTCCATAAACTATTGCCCTAAATCAGAGGGCACAGTCAGTGGTCAGAGATCACTAATTCAGAAACTACCAAATACAAACTTAGATAAGGCATCACATCATCTATAAGCATCAAGCTCATACAATTACCGCCCCCGAGAACAATTGACTGAAGTACTAAGCATAAAAAAATGTCAGTTTATCATGTGTAAGCAGTTCTCCTATGCATTCGAGAAAAAAAAAATCATGTGTAAGCATCAAACCCATTTGAATGCCACCAGAGAACAACATGAGACAGAATGCTTTCTCACCCTTTTAACTGGCAGAAGCAGAACACATGTAAAATATGTTAATGCTAGTTAGCGCTGTCCAAAGTGATAGCGAAAGAGTTTTATGTCTCAAGACACATAAGCCCAATGAATCATAGACTGATTTGTCTATATATTTTTTTAGATTTAATCCTAAATAAATTTCTAAACTTCTGAAGAGAACAACTAGATAATTATCACAAGAAACAGTTGCAGCCAATGTAGGACCAAAATATTAACAAATTATTGTATATAACATTAAAATGTATAAAAATATTACATGTATTGTACTTCCAATTTTTTTTTAATACACAAAGTAGTGCTTCATCATCCATTGCAGCGATGTGGCTGCTCTTTACCTGCAAAAATAGTTAACAGCTTAAGGGTCCAACTATATAACTATATAAGACTGTCAAGCGTGTTTCTTGAGTGCAGATACAAACATTAAAAGTGTTCACAGTTGAGGAGATATTGTTAGTCAAGCATTAGAATAATTAATTATTTATTTGGTGATGGTTAATTTCTATAAGTTGATAGATATTATGTTCTAAGAAGTTAGCTATAGTCAAATGTGGTTATCAACTGCTCCGGGCAAGCCTGATAATCGCTATCCACATGGAATGGTTGAGTATCCAACACACTAATTGAAATGCAACTGATCATAAACAAAAACAACCAGTACAACGATGTCAAATCCATTTGTTTTAGCTAGAAAAATTATATGAATTGGCCAATTAATTAAGGTGCTATTTATATCCAACGTTTATTGGCATGCCCGATTGGTGATGGTGAGTAAGATATTAATCAATGTAACTATTAAAAAAAAAAGGGGGTGACTGAACAAAAGTGAGCTCGTATATCATGGCATGTTTACTCGCATGATGTTTATGTTTACGGTGGCAATCTAGTTCTCTTTTAAGATTGTCTGGTGTTACTAATCCTGAATTCTGTATATTGAGCACATATGCAACGGGGAGAATAATGGTTCTTCACCATTGAATTAGACCGTGGAAACATTAGCCATGTTGGGTATTGGAGAACGAAACGTATCCAGACATATAAATCACATATATGGTATAATTTGGATCCTGGTAAGCATTATCTTTCATCGAAAAAACACAATCACCCGCTAGCGAGCTGCTTAAGTTGTCCAAATCCATAGTTCAGTCTAGGATATTAAGTGAAGAAGAACGGTTCCACGCGAGAGTTGACTTACAAACATGTTGGAGTCCTGCAGAAGGAAACACATCCAGATTTATGATACAAGTTAACAATGATTTGCCAATGACAAACATGCATCACATTCTGGTAAAAGGCAACATATAATTCATACAAATGATTACCAAACTAAAAAACGATAGAAAGAACGATTTTGTCAAACGTCTGCTTCTTATCAATCCAGCTTTGTTACTCCAGCCATGTACGGAAACTACAAACATTATCCATCATCCTTCAAACAGTTCGCTCAACATTTCCTCCAAGTCATGGGAGCTAATAAAATTTGGAAGATCGCCGCATCGCTTTTGCTGCTCCTGCTCCACGTAATCTTTGTAGGCTCTAATCACTTTACCAGTGATGGATTCACGCAGCCTTTTCCTGAGCTTAGGGTTTGGCACCTTCCAGAACTTCTGAGTATGGCATGTTGCCTCAAGCTTGGACTGGAACTTTTCCAGGGGGAGGCAATTATTTGGAGACAAACGGGAGGTGCTACTTTTGACACTTATCAAGCATGACACGACAGGCTCCCATGAGACATCTAGATAGCTCTTCAGGCAACTCTCGAGTTTGCAATCAAACCCGTGTGGGGAATGGAATTGTAATTTGTTGAGCTCTTCTTTGATAAAATCGAAGTTATTCAGCAGGAATATGTACCTTAGGCTGGGGTCTAGCAATAGCAATGAGTTCGATTCCTCCTCAAGCTGATGCTCCAGGTCACCTATACTGTCAGCTATCATGTTGGTTGTTGTGGTATGGTGCCAAGACTCAGAGAAACGCCACACGATGGAATTGAGAACGCGATCGTTCGCCCGGAGTACATTTAGATATTCGAGAGTGGACTTGGTTGTCTTGTGAACTTCTCCATTATGTGTCATCGGAACCCAAGAATCTTTACTCGAGATGCGGACCTTAGTGTTCTGCATCATACTCCATATGGCTTCAGCCAGCTTATCCTTCCTCGTTGAGAAACCGCTCTCCATCCTGTGAACCAGGCTTCTCATTTCTCGCGAAGCTGATAGCCAGCGGGACTCCTCTTCCATCGTGATTGAGCTTCTCATTTCACGCCAAGCTACTAGCCGGTGGGATTCCTCTATTAGCGAAGGCGACAGAGTCTCCGAGGCCTCGGAAATGCATGTGTGCAAGTTCAGCAGCATCCGTAGCTTCTCCGCTGTAGGACAGCAAAAGTCAAGCTCCATGGCTGCGAGGGCATCGGCAAAGCCGAGCATCTTCAGCATGCTCGCCACCACGAAACGGGAGAGGTGCAGGCCCTCCAATCCGTCTTGGAGCACGACGTTGGCGTCGGAGATCAAGATCTTCACGACAGCCTCTCCATCTCGGCCGCATCCATCGGCAGTTGACCTTTCGCCGCGGAGGTGCCGCTGCGTGGCGCTGAGCGCTTCGGTCATCAGGGTGAGCGCTCGTGTCCACTTCCACACCGAGGACTGCACCTGGTGGCCATCGGAGTGTTGATGAATCCGGAGAGGCTTGTGGATGTCAAGCTCGGAGAACCAGCGTTCCAAGACGTTGGGATTGCGTCCAAACTCCACGATCAGCGCCTGTGTGACCCCGTCTCTGACCATCCGGAAGGCGAGCTCCCTCACAACAAGGGCCTCATGTTCCCATTTTGTCATCCTAGAGTTGGTGGTTCGCAAAGACATGCCACTGGACGGCATGCTTGAGATGCTGCCGTCGGAGGAGCTACTAGTGCTGGACCGCAGTGATACCTTGTCCGCCGGGATAAGGATGCTCCGGATCATGTCGAGGTAGTCATTACCCTTTGACGGCTGTGAGTCGTCATATTCGGGGAACGCTTCAGAAGATTCCTCAGCGACCTCGAACAGCGGAGCGAGCCTCTGCACCATGGATGGAGCAATACTCAGACGCAAATGGATCTAGCCAAGCTAGAAAACTATTGTACGAATTAAGAGTGATCAGTGGAGTTTAAGCTGCATGCGTGTTGCTTTTGCTTCGGGGAAGATGGGGGCGCCCATATGGCTATATATATAAGTTGAGTCAACCCACAGTAGCTGACGAACTGAACCAAACGAGCACCAGCACGGACTATGTCAATAAGATAGCGTCCTAAATAATGCCAATGTGATGAAGCCTCAACAATGTCAACGCGGGCAGTTCGTCACTCCAAACCGCGTACTGTTGAGATGTCAGCCCAGCTGTGGACATTGAGAAGGTTCGTCACTCCAAACCGCGTACTGTTGAAATGTCAGCCCAGCTGTGGACATTGAGAAGTGCCCTCATGGATTTCCATGTACTCCTCTGATTTTATAATGCTGTTGTTCCGACCAGCCGGCGTAGTTCATTTTTAGTTCTTCCTCACGGTCTGAAACGACAATATTTTCAGACCGGAGGGAGTACGCGTTAACAATATGTATATTCCCCAAAGAAAGTAGATATGATCAGAAATCATTCCTGTCAGCAATATTTGATAGGAGATATCCTTTGGAACCATTTGGAGGTGGAAATGTAATGTGTCAGGACGAGAATCTTAAAATAAGAGGAGTTTTACTATCCAAAATATTGATCAATATTTGACCAAAAGTATTAGTAGTTTCATCGGACGGTGTAGATCTGATATTACAAATCTGCTACTACTAATCAATATTTTATCAAATTGAGGATAATATCAGGAAAAAAAATATTGCTAAATTAATAATTGATATTTTTTCTATTAAGAGTTGTTCTCCAGCAGTTTTTAAGCTACATGAATATCAAAGCATCATTATGGATTTCATTCACATGTTCTGGCTAGGTGGGGCATGGCTAAAACGAGGACTCATTTGTAGATTACCCTTTATTGATGATCATGGGCAACAAAGCCTGACCATGTTGATCTGAATAAGGATTTCAATCACAAAATATAAAATATCATGAGTGGCGAATGAGTTGCTGTAAGACGCTAAACTTATGAGGAATAATTGAAGCCATATATAGTTACAAAACTATAAGAGCTCTTTTACGGTAGACCAAAAGGTGTTGTATTACCTCTCATGAGGTAACACAACAATTAAATCTCAGCCCTTAATTTTTCATACATGAATTAAATAATAATTAGAAAAGAAAATCTAACAACTAACCCCGCACTCCCCGCATCTCATCATTCCCTGATTTGCCGTGATCTCTCCCATCTCCCCAATTCATGCCACGTTTCTCTCACTGTTGAAACTTGTGACGCTGAACAATCATAGTAGAGAATAGTAGGTAATTAATCTGCAATTTTGCATGTCACGGTATTTGGAAATGTGCGTACCCATAAATAAATTTGATAACGTTAAAAATCTGGTGCACGCAGAAAATATGCATGCATGTCACGGTCTTAACAAAACAAATTTAGTAGGCGCGCTAAAAATCTGGTTCACATTGCTATGTAACTTGGTTAGTCTCCGAAAAAAAACTTCCCAATTTTGCGTAGGTTAGTTATGGAAACAAACAGATTTATTTATATTTTAATTATTACCTCTTAGGAGGTAATAGATCATTGTAATCCTCGAGATCTACTCAAATAGACGACTTACAGTTATTTAGGATTACCTTAAAATCTCTCAACCATAAACCATTATGGACTGATATAATACCAAAGAAAGCTTCGTCCATCCTTACCAATACTCAATGCCCTCGAAAGGCTCCTGCACTTTATTCTACTCAATTAGTCAAATTAAGAATACTGTCCATAAAAGTACAAATGTTGTTTTACTGAAATTGATAACACTTCAACTGAAATAGTTCAAACTTCTAAACCCAACATATTTGTGCAGGATAAATAATGTAAGTTATGCCATTAGTATACATAAATATGTTGATGCAACAATACATCACACGCTCACATGCCCTCAGAGAGTTGTCAAAAAAGATAATGTAACACACAAAAAAAAGAACCATTTACAAGTAAAATAAGTTAAAACTTGCTGCTATAGTAAATCACAAGCTTTTAGATAACCAGCTTAAACTTCAGCTTAAGTATATTGGGCATTTTATTTCTTGATAAGCTGCTAGTATAATATAGCAAAGAAGCTCATAGTTGATGTTGGATAAATTAGCACTTTTAGTTTTATATTAATTCAGAAATAAATCATAAGCATGATTAACAGATTGCATGATAAACTAGACAAGTCTACGCAAGATCTAGACAGGTCTATAAGGACAGACAAAAACATAACATCTACCATACTAGCAACATCCATCATAGATAAACAGATCACGAAAGCTAGTATAGAAGGCATGGTTTAAGATGAGAGTATGTACGTTTCCTTCTGCATTGGGTAGAGTAGATGGCGACAACGTGCAGCACCGTCACGTTGTTGACGACGGCGGGTGAGACCGACTCGACGACGAGGAAGACGAGCCATGGCGACGAGCTTGATAAAGATGAGAAAGCGATCGAGCAGTCGCGCAGAGCGCTTCCCAAAAACCTTATTTGCCCTCTCCCGGTGCAGGATCACAGAGGACGATGGTTCCGGAGACCTGCTCTCCCGTTCACCGGTGCACGCCGACGATCGGGATGGAGAAGTCTTGGCGGCGCAACAGTAGCAAGAGGCAAAACCCTAGACGATTGCGTGATATGATTTGCAGCGATACCCGTACGTATTTATAGGGAGGAACCGCTAGGGTTGGACGTCCCGCAACCGAGTCAGTTACCATATTAATACGTCAGTTTCCATAACCAAATATATGAAAATATATGGAACACGCAGCAAAAAGAAAGTGCAAAAGGAAGCCGCGCCCCCGCAAGACAAGGAACTGAATTTTGGTGAACCATTCACGCAGGTGATGCGCGGCTGCGCCCATCGCCCACGCCCATGCCCACGTCCCGTCCCGTCCCGTCCCGTCCCGCCCCGCTCGGCCCGGCTCGGCGAGGCGAGCGAGCGCGCGTGTGTGTTCTTCCTTCTTCTCATCCACACACTTGCAAGAGATGCTAGAGCAACCAACCTTATAAGTTGGACTCCCTCCACCTTCACTAGCAATATGGGACTAAATCTTTGCACTCCCACCACTCATGAATGGGCGTTTGAGATTTTTCAGGATTTATTGTGAATATAAATGGGCCAAGCCCATATAATTCCAGCAATCGCCCACCAGATCTTAAAGTCCCAGCCAGACTTTGCCTCACTCCACTGTTGTTTAACATACTAGTGTTTTCAGTGAAGACTGTTAAGTTGAACTTCCACCTAGAACAATAAGCTACACTCATTCACAACTTGAACAATGGACTATGCCTTGAATTGCAAGTTTTGTGCAAACAAGTTTCACTTACTGTCATAATTGATACTAGACCTCCAGTAGGCTTCTCCGCGGGTGGAGCATATAGGTCATACTCCCTAGGTCTTTCATGAGCTTAATAGAGATCACCCAAATCTCATAGATTACGACCTTACAACAATCGGGCTCATATAGGTGTATTCATTCAAGAATATTCTGTAGGACAACATCTTCGCTATTTAAAGCCAACTGAATACATTAAGGCAACAACTAACCTGCCATACAGATATCGAGAGTAATATACCGCTTCTCGAGTGGGTTATAAAAGGTTACTCTCATGCTAACCAATAGCTTGTTCTTCCCAGGTCCTACTTCACGGGATCTCCGATCACATAGGTTGGGTTACTACTATGGAATAGCACATATGGGTCTCATACCCATCTCCTTCGATGCACTGTCTATCACATTACGTGACAGCCCCTTGGTGAATTGATCTGCCAGGTTCTCACTAGTTGAAATATATTCTACTGATATGACTCCAGAGTTTCTCATTTTCCTGACAGACTTCAAACATCTCTTAATGTCTTGATGACTTCATATTGTCCTTAGAATTGTTCACTTTGACTATCACAGTTTGATTGTCACAATTCATGAGGATTGCCGACACAGGTTTGTCGACAATAGGCTAGTCCATCAAGAGCTCAAGTAGCCAATCAGCCTCAACTGTAGCTGTATCTAGTACGGTAAGCTCTGCTTCCATGATAGACCTCGTCAAAATGGTCTGTTTATATGATCTCCATGAAACAGCAGCACCACCAAGAGTAAATGCATATCCACTCGTGGCATACAGCTCATCAGTATCAGATATCCAATTGGAATCACTATAGCCTTCTAGTACTGCTGGATATCCAGAATAATGAATTCCATAATCCATAGTACCAACTAAATAGTGCGTTACCCCCTCAAGCGCACGCCAATGATCATCTCCCGGGCAAGAAGTAAAGTGGCTTAGTTTGCTCACAGCAAACGAGATGTCAGGCCTGGTAGCACTAGCTAAATACGTAAGTGATCCAATAATCTGAGAATATCTTAATTGGTCTCTACCAATTCTCTTATTCTTTCGAAGGATCAAGTTGGGATCATAAGGTGTTGGAGAAGGCTTGCTATCCTTATAACCAAAACGGTTCAAGAGCTTCTCAACATAATGAGATTGTGTAAGAGTAATCTCATTCTCTCCTTTTATTAGCTTGATGTTTAAGATAACATCAACCTCACCCAGATCCTTCATATCAAAGCTTTGGCATAGAAAAGTCTTGACCTCATTGATCACGTCAAGATTTGTTCCAAAGATGAGTATGTCATCAATATACAAGCACAGTATAACTCCTTGACCCCCACCATGAAGGTTGTACACACATTTATCAGCCTCATTGATTGAAAAGCCTGCTGATAGAAGTGTTGAATCAAATTTCTCATGCCACTGCTTAGGAGCTTGTTTCAGACCATACAAAGACTTCAACAACTTACACACATTGTCTTCTTGACCCTTTATAACAAATCCATCTGGTTGATCCATATAGATTTCCTCATCCAACTCTCCATTAAGGAAAGCTGTCTTAACATCCATCTAATGAACGATAAGACCATGTGAGGCAGCCAGAGCAAGTAATACATGAATAGTGGTCAATCTAGCAACATGTGAATAAGTGTCAAAGAAGTCTTCGCCTTCTTTCTAAGTATAACCCTTAGCCACAAGCCGAGCCTTATACTTGTCAATAGTACCATCAGTCTTAAGCTTTTTCTTGAACACCCATTTACAACCCACAGGTTTGCAACCATATGGTCTATCAACAACTTCCCAAGTTCCATTAGAAAGAATAGAGTCCATCTCACTATGGATAGCTCCTTTTTAGTCATCTACATCAGAAGATGCATATGCCTTTGAAATGGTTCTAGAAGTGTCATCCACAAGATAAACAGTGAAATCATCACCAAAAGACTTTGTAGTCCTTTGTCTCTTGCTCCTCCTAGGAGCTTCACTATCAATCTTCTCATGGATTGGTTCAAGTGTTTGTTCATCATGATCAGAAAATACACTAGGTTCAGGAGTTGTTTCAGCAATCACATCAGAAGATAATCTCGACATGCTATATAAATCTTTCATAGGAAATATGTTCTCAAAGAAAGTAACATCACGAGACTCCATTAATGAATTAACATGAACATCAGGCACCTCGGATTTAACCACTAAAAATCTATAGGCAATGCTATGATGAGCATATCCAAAAAAGATACAATCCATAGCTTTAGGTCCTAACTTATGTTTCTTGTTGATTGGTATGTTAACTTTGGCCAAACAACCCGATGTGCGTAAGTAAGAGAGCGATGGCTTTCTACCAATCCATTCCTCATATGGCGTCTTCTGCTTATTCTTCATAGGAACTCTATTTAGGACATGACATGATATCAATAAAGCCTCCCCCCACCATGTCTTAGATAATCCAGCCGTGTCTAATATGGAATTAACCAAGTCAATCAAAGTGCAATTCTTTCTTTCGGCAACCCCGTTTGATTGGGGCGAATAGGGAGGCATCCTCTCATGTATCATACCATGTTCCGCACAGAATAAGTCAAACTCATTTGAGAAATACTCGTCACCATGATCGGACCTAATTCTTTTGATCTTTTTCTCTAGTTGAGTTTCAACTTCAGCCTTATAAATTTTAAAGTAGTTTAGAGCCTCATCTTTCGTTTTTAGCAAATAAACATAGCAATATCTAGTCGCATCATCAATCAAAGTTATGAAATATTTTTTTTCACCTTCAGTCAATATACCATTCATCTCATAAAGATCTGAATATATAAGTTCTAGCGGTGCTAAGTGTCTCTCCTCTGCAGCCTTATGAGGCTTTCGAGGTTGCTTAGATTGCACACAGCTTGAGCACTTAGAACCTTTGACAATGGAAAAATTTGAAATTAAATTCAAGCTGGAAAGTAGAGACATAGAACCAAAATTTAGATGACATAAACGTGAATGCCAAATACTAGCATCACTCTCATTAACACCATCACAAATATAGTTCACAGACTTATTGCAATAATCTGAAAGGGAAAAGCGGAACAAGCCTCCGCACTCATAGCCTTTACCGATAAATTGTCCACTCTTAGACACGACAACTTTATTCGACTCAAGCACTACCTTAAAACCATCCCTATACAAAAGGGAGCCACTAATGAGATTCTTTTTGATAGAAGGAATATGCTGTACGTTCTTCAATTGGACAATCTTCCCCGAAGTGAACTTCAGCTTGACCGTGCCAACACCATAAACAGAAGCATGTGACCCATTCCCCATTAGGACGGAGGAATCCCGAGCGACCTGGTAAGAAGTAAACAAAGAAGCATAGCACACACATGAATATTAGCACCAGTATCAAGCCACCAACTAGTAGATTAAAATATAGAAAAAACATATGATAAATTACCATACCCATTATTTCCTCCAGCATTGGTCACCATGTTCACAGTCTTCTGCTATGGAGGCTTCCTTCCTTTGCATTCTGGACACTTCTTTGCCCAATGCTCATTAGAACCGCAAACGAAGCATGCTCCCTTCTCCTTGTTCTTCTTCTTGAAGGTAGTGGTCTGCTTAGGCTTATTGTTCTTGCCCTTGCCCTTACCACCACTGCCATGAGACTGTTGTGGATGATGCACCATATTGGCAACAGTGTCCCACGTTAGCTTTAGAACGTCCATCCTTCTCACGAGCTTTCTCCTCAACATCAAGAGACGTGATCAAATCTGAGACAGATATGTTTCTTCTCTTGTGTTTAAGAGTAGTGGCAAAATCCCTCCAAGACGGAGGCAATTTGGCAATCATGCCCCCAGCCACAAGCTTCTCCGATACGACGAACTTAAGCAGTTCGAGTTCCTTCACAATGCACTGTATCTCATGAGCCTGCACGACGATAGATTTACCATCTATCATCTTATAATTATGGTACTGCTCAATGACATACAGTTCAGTGCCAACATCAGAACCACCATAGTCAGTGATCAGAGCGTCCCACAATTCCTTTGCGACTGTATGATGGATATAGACGTCCTGAAGACGATCTATCAAAGCTCCAATAACAGCACCCAAGAATATTGTGTTGGCTTCACTGTAGGCCTTTTCCTGATCTGCAGTGAGATCGTCTTCAGGTTTGCCAATGGACACTCAGAACACATTCATGCCAGTAAGCCACAGAGTGACTTTCACTTGCCATCTCTTAAAGTCCACGCCAGTAAATTTCTCTGGCCTCAGTGCATCGACAAATCCAGCCATAAAACTAAAGTGCCTACAATAAGGTTTTTGGATTGTTGGATAAATTAGCACTTTTAGTTTTATATTAATTCAGAAATAAATCATAAGCATGATTAACAGATTGCATGATGAACTAGACAAGTCTACGCAAGATCTAGACAGGTCTATAAGGCCAGACAAAAATATAGCATCTATAATACTAGCAACATCCATTATAGATAAACAGATCACGAAAGCTAATACGGAAGACATGGTTTGAGATGAGAGTACGTACGTTTCCTTCTGGACTGGGTAGAGTAGATGGCGACGATGTGCAGCACCGTCACGTTGTTGACGACGGCGGGTGAGACCGACTCGATGATGAGGAAGACGAGCCGTGGCGACGAGCTTGACGAAGACGAGAAAGCGATTGAGCAGTCGCGCAGAGCGCTTCCCAAAAATCTTATTCGCCCTCTCCCGGTGCAGGATCGCAGAGGACGACGGTTCCGGAGACCTGCTCTCCCGTTCACCGGTGCACGCCGACGATCGGGATGGAGAAGTCTTGGCGGCACAACAGTAGTGAGAGGCAAAACCCTAGGCGATTGTGTGATATGATTTGTGGCGATATCCGTACGTATTTATAGGGAGAAACCGCTAGGGTTGGGTGTCCCGCAACCGAGTCGGTTACCATATTAATACGCCGGTTTCCAGAACCAAATATATGGAAATATATGGAACACGCAGCAAAAAGAAAGTGCAAAAGGAAGCCGCGCCCTCACAAGGCAAGGAACCGAATTTCGGCGGACCATTCACGCAGGTGATACACGCCATGCCATGCCATGCCACGCCACGCCACGCCCGGCGAGGCGAGCGAGCGCGCGCGTGTGTTCTTCCTTCTTCTCATCCACACACTTGCAATAGATGCTAGAGCAATCAAACTTATAAGTTGGACTCCCTCCACCTCTACTAGCAATATGGGACTAAACCTTTACACTCCCACCACTCATGAATGGGCCTTTGAGATTTTTCAGGAATTATTGTGAATATTAATGGGCCAAGCACATATAATTCGAGCAGTTGAATTTGAATGGATACAGATCAACCAATTCGATGGAAATACTAATAATCAGTAACTGCTGCTTTGTCTTAGTTGTTTTAGGGGGTGAGGGGGTGCCTTATTGCAGAATGCAACAATCCAGAAATTGGATTTTCTTCTGTTTACATATGAAGTTTAACTCAGAAAACATACAGTCTACTTACAGAAACATGGATTACCTGCTCCCTTCACTGCTCGCCAAGTTTGCAAATTGTATTGCTGGAAATCTCCCTTCACTGCTCGCCAAGTTTGCAAATTGTATTGCTGGAAATCACTTAAGCACGACAGAAATCACCAATAATCCCTACAGGAACAGTTTCCATCCCTAAAGTGATAGAACCTGTTTGTATCTCTAACAGATATCTCTCTCCCCTCGAAGCTTGATATAAATTTCATTGCTTCATGACAGTCACCACAAATTCGGAGGTTCTTTATTACTCGAAGTGATGTTCCTGGGCTTGTGCTTATTAGTCCCAATGCAACAGCAAGCTTCTCACTGTGGACAGAAGGGATATCATCTTTTTCTTGCTCCTCCACATCATTGAAGGACAAAATCTATGCTTGGACAAACCCCAGCCTCCCCATCTCAATGTTAAGCTGCTTTACTTTTTCAATTATAGCAGTCATCATAGGGTGTGAATCGTCTCCAGCCAACAACATATGCACTATATTCTTGATCTCTATCCAGCTACAGCCCTTTTCCTTCTTCAAGCCAACATCCATCATCATTTCTCTTACCCGATTGACTCCATCCCACATTTTCTTAGAAGCGTAAATATTAGAGAGCAGGACATAATTACCCGCATTATCTGGCTCCATATGAAATAACTTTTCAGCTGCAACCTCGGCTAAATCCACATTGCTATGAATAGGGCTGGCTAACGAGCCGGCTCGGCTCGTTAAGGCTCGGCTCGCAAAAGCTCGCTAAGCTAATGAGCGAGCTCGGCTCGGCTCATTAAGGCTAGCGAGCTAGAAAAGATGATCGGCTTGGTTCGTTTGGAAAGTTTGAGCCGGCTCGTTAGGCTCACGAGCCAAGCATAATTCAACTTTGATGACAAGAATATTAATTAATTTATATATTTTAATAGTATTAAAGTATGGTAATAATATTCTAAATATAACCAAAAAGAACATTATTAAAAACATAAATTTCACTATAATAACAATCAATAAGTTCAGATAAGATAGATGTTTTAATATTAAATATAAATTTCATAAGTATTATACTTTATTTTTATATTTAATGTAATTTAAGCTTTACTAAATATAAAAATATGAGTTTTATATTAATTTTAAGGTGGATAATTTCATATTATCGAGCTTATCGAGCCTATCGAATAATTTACGAGTAGCTCACAAGCTGGCTCGTTAAGAAATCGAGCTATAAAAGGAGATCGGCTTGGTTCGTTTAAAAGACCGAGCCGAGCCAAAATTATGACCGAGCCGAGCTGGCTCACGAGCCTCGAGCTTTTTTGCCAGCCCTAGTTGTGAACCTGGCAGGAGCCTAGTAATGAACCCCAAATACAACCATCTGGCTTAAATGGCATGTCACTTATGAGATCAAATGCCTCATCAAGCTTGCCAGCCTGTCCTAACCATACATGCATAATGCTCCATCTTTGGTGTCATGCCATGATCTCACTGCATTTCACTGAAGTAGCGACACCCATCCTCTGTCAAGCCAGCTTGGCTGCAGGCAGCAAGCACACAGGTGAAGGTGACTATGTCAAGCTTCTGTTTGCAGATAAGCATAGACTGAAACAACTGCATAACATTTGCAGCCTCCCCATGCATAGCGTAAACACGAATCATCGCGTTCCATGACACCACAATCCTGGATTGCATTGCATCAAAGACCATTCTAGCATCCCTGACCTTGCCACACTTTGCATACATGTCCACCAAAGCACTGCCCACATAAATGTTATGAAAAAAAAAACCTTCCTTAAAGAAAAACAGTGTGTTGAGCGCACATGCATCAGAGCTGCAACATTTGCAAATGCTGGCAGAATGCAGGGTATGGTGACAGGGTTTGGTTCAATCCCCAGTGCCTGCATCTCCCTGAAAAGCTCCATAGCTTCCAAAGCCTTCCTGTTGCGCACGCAACATGCAACAATCGAGGTCTAGGACACAACATTCAGCTCAAATCCACGCCAACAAACTCCCTGAACTTCAAACACTATTTTCAAGCACGGTAAAGTTCAATTCAACCATGTCAAAAAATAGTTTCTTTGTGTATCACAGTCATGTATTAAGGTATGTAGTATAGCTGACAGTAGACAGCCTAATTAATAAGATGTTATTATAAACTATGTTTATCTGTGCATCGTTTTTTTTTAAGTGAGAGTTATACACAAGAAGCTTTTTATGTGCTTGGATGTTCATTAGCTAAAAAAATGTGCTTGGGTGTTGCTTACAACTTTATTTTGTTCCTCAAAATAAGGCTGAGTGATTTTGTAATGGCTCCTATAGAATATTTATTTTTTGCTTGAAAGGAAAAAAAATGTGCCATCAAAACTTATATATATTATCTTATGAGTCATTCGTAATTACAGATTCTCTTCTTGTTTGTCAAAAAAAAGGATTCCCTTTTATTATAGGTTAATTTTTTTTCATCCCTTACATGCCATCGAACCAATAATTTGAAACATGTGTATGTGAATATATTACATGCATGTCAAATCAATATACCAAGTTTTCGTGGTACGCATTGCGAAAAATCGTGCCAGGAGTCCGTACAGTGGTCCGTTCTTTCATAAAACATAATCTGTTTATAACTCCAAAGAAAAACCAAGGGATTTTAAGTTTGAGTGAGGGGTCTGATAAAGGAGACAATATGCATCCCGTTTTGATTTTCTATTTACGTTTTGGACATTTCATGAAGAGCTTGTGTTGTGTGTGCTCATACGTACAGCCATGGTGGAACTAAGTGAGAGGAACGTAGAGTGCAAGAGGTTGAAGACGGCGATAATTTCAGCTAACTTTGATCGAAAGTATAGAAGAGTCGGCCCATTTTTCTTTTAGCTGTGAGAGAGTGGGCCTTATTTTTGGAGACATTGCGGGCCTATAGATTTAGTGCTGGTATGATCGTATCCGATAAAAATCATCTTATTTTTTCTTTTAACCATAACTTCTACGTTGGCCCATATGTTTACGCACGCTTTTCAGAGTAATACCGTTGTGGCTGACCTTCCTTCCGCTAACCACGTGTCATGCTGTCCAGCTCAGACTCTCATAACTAGTAACATCGCACGTGTATCCGTAAAATAACTACATTCGAGTAAATGAATGAAAATAAATCCAAAAAACTCCTTTCATATTTCTTTGAATCGTTCTTGTCGTCAAAAGGAAACCACAAAAAAAGTACCGTATCAAAAGGTACTTTTTATCGTCATCTCAGGATGGATGGCATGGCGCACCTACATCTTTTTAACATACACGTTCACACAAGGAGAAAATTTATTTGGCACTGCTATACTATAAGCCAATTGAATCGTTCTTGTGGTAAATGTGGTAATGACATCACCGTAAAGCTTTATTCAAATATGATAATAATACAGTACTACTACTACGTTGAATCAGCCGAACTATAGAGAGAATTTATGCCAGAATTAAGGCACAACTTTTTTTTAAAGGAAACTAAAACACAACTAGGCATGTCGTCTGCATTTGCGACGCGCTGTGCCTGTGCTAGCGCTAGTGTTGTCCAAATGGGCTGCCCGGCATGGCACAGTCCAAGCACAAAAAAGTCCGGCCTAATTAATTTTGGGCCCGCACGACACGTAATTAGTTTTGGGCCGTGTCGTGCCCGCCCATGTGCCTGGCCGACGACCCACGACACGGCACGAAATTTGTTAGCCATGCTGAGTTGGGCCGACAGGCTTGTTAGACACGACGGCCCAGAAACCCATTAAGCATGGCGGCATGGCGAAGCCGGCGCGGGCGAGCAGTTCAATGGCTCTACAGGCGCGCTCCACTCGAGCGGCTGTGGCAGCTCTATAGGCGGCGGTGGATATGCGGTGTAGGCACGAGACGGCAGCGGATCTGCGATGCAGGCGCGAGCTGGCAGCTCTTCGGGCGAGCGCAGGCGCGAGGCGGAAGCTCTGCGAGTGAGCGCCGCCGACGACACGACGCGGGCGAGCGGCGGTGACAGCGCGGGCGAGAAGCGGCAACAACGCAGGCGAGCATGCGAGCGACTGTCAACAGCTCGGGCGAGGAGCAGCGGGCGGCGGTGCAGGGGAGAGGAGCGCTGGGGTGTGGAGAGGAGGACTAGAGGATTTGCTGGGGAGACGTAGGGTTTGTAACGTCCAATCCCTCCGAGACCGGGCACGCTTACACCTGGCAGCTCTTTAGGATCTTAAGATTATCCCCATAGAGCAACACATATCTTTTCTACGCACTTTGTCCTCACTCGTGTGCATCCGAGACAAACTTCCCGGTCGGTCACCCATCCCTAAATTGCTCCAGGCCTAGCATGCTTAACTTTTGAGTTCTTTGGGAATGAGCTTCCAGAAAAGAAGTTAGAGTGTTTTTATGAGTATTCTATTAATCCTATTAAGCTTTGGGCCAGAATGTTACACTCTCACCTTCTTGAAAGATCGACGTCCTCGTCGATCAACCCCAAGCTAGGAACGTCCTCTCTTGGCCACGTCCGTATGCCCAGTGCTAGCGCATGTGCCATACTGTGTGACCACTCCGGTTTCACACCAGCCATGCACACCATGTCTGTGCAACTGCGACCCCACGCGCCCGTAAAACCGCTAGAGTCGGCTCTAATACCAACTGTAATGTCCCGTCCCTCCGAGACCGGTCATGCTTACAACTGACAGCTCTAGGATCTCAATACTGTCCCCACAGACCAACACATGTCTTTTCTACGCACTTTGTCCTCACTCGTGCGCATCCGGGACAAACTTCCCGATCGGTCACTCATCCCTAAATTGCTCCAGGCCAAGCATGCTTAATTTTGGAGTTCTTTAGGGATGAGCTTATGGAAAAGAAGTTGCAACTTATTTTTATGAAGTATTCTATCAATCCTATTAAGCCTTAGACCAGGATGTTACGCAGAGAGTGCAAGTCAACAACAAAATAATACGGTACGATGACTGATATAAGGAATTTGACCACCGTAATTATTTACATATTCTAGGGTGGATTCGGTTACTCCGCTAAAAGGGTACGTTCTGTCCTAGGGTATAGGAGCCACTAAATCGAGCTTTTAAGCAACCTTACTCACAGATTTTGGATAACAATTGAATATCAAAGTGGTAGAGTTTTTGAACTCCTTTCCAACAAGTACTTACTCCACTTTATCTAATGAGGGGTTCAGGAGTTATGAACTTTCTAAGTTGCAAGTCAGAATCTGAAAATCTGTTTTGAACATCACGGAGTTCATTCTGGAAATGGTCCTGAAATCTGAAGTCCTATGCCTATAATTTCTGGAGTAACTTACCCATATTATAGAGAATTTTAATACCTTTCTAACGTATAGTTATACGCCTCCATCCAACACCTAGAACTCGAGATATTAAAATTTTACACTACCGGTCGAATTTCTAAACCGATTTCTAGACAGAACTGGGTTACTCTGAAGATTTGCTCATAGCTCTGCCTTTCAGGTCTCAAACCTATAAATTTAACTACCAAAGTTGTAGTACTTTTTGTAACCTTTCCAGAATGTGCTCATACAGCCCTAGAGGTGATCTGAGCAAAGAGTTATGAATCTTCTAAGATATGTCATGAATCTGAATTTCAGATTGACACCAAACCGACATGCTGACTCGGACGGACCAAAAATGGTATTGTCCGGAAACCTTTAAAGCAAAATTTCTTACTGGATGTACAGAGAGTTTGTTCATGATTTCAATAAGTATATATTTGCATGATTTTTTGAATTTCGAGTAAGAAGATGTAGATCTTTATGTACGCAACATATTTGCTGAAATTTCAGATTTGCTTAATAACTTGTTGCTTTATTATTTACATGAATGCATATGCTTTTCGACCTACACGTCCTCACAAAATAAAGTTTGGTCATGAATAGCACCATACATATAGTCGGTGGCAGACGATCTCTCAAGTTAGTCGTATGCTATATGTTTCTTACTCGATTCGCGGTTAGCGTACCTGCAGAAGATTGATTTTAGAAAAAAATACATCAAATAGAAAAGAAACGAGTCGAAAATAATCTTTTATTATTTTTCTAGGACAGGACACTGATGTTTTCTGCAATCAGCCCGTGTTCACACCTTTGTGCTAGCTTTCCATGTTACTGTCCACAGAGCGGGACACATACATGTATTGACGATGTCGTAGATGCAAGTATTTAAACAAACAACCTCCTACAGTTAGCTTTGCCACCTGAATCATAACTAATAATAACCTAGTGGGCATGTCCTCACACGTTCATTATGGGGTTTTCAAAAATATGTATTTGAATGTTGCACTATTCCTGAGACAGCTCTGATACCACGCTATAACAGAACCAACTTACCACGGAGACGATTCTGTTTCAGAATCTTTCTCGTGTGGCGACACATGCTGTGATGCCCAATAGTACAACACATGACAAAAGAATATAGTTGCAACAAGAACATAGGTAGAGTACAGAGTTTTTACATAAATCCGAATTTATATTACAAACCAGGGTTTTAGCAAATAAAATACGGAAGCGAAATTGTTCGACAGTACTGAAATGGTTCGACGGGAGAAGTAGGATGCAATCGCCCTCTCATGGCGACACACATTTAAAATCTGGCCATGATAGGTGTATTGCCCGAAACACCGTGCCAACAATCAACGGACTACTCCTCGTCATCATTGCTGCACAACTCCCACTTAATATTCAGGCAGTCAGGACACTGGCCTTCCCAGTGAAACCTCCCACCGTAGTGGCAGTCTCCACCCTGGTCATCTGAAAATCACATAGAGCTACGCTCTGAGTAACTAATTTACTCAGCAAGACTGACCCGTCAAAATGGCCAACTACAACCGACACCTAGACATGCAAAGGCTAGGGATAGGATTTATGTTGCCAGAAAGCCAACCTAAGAGTGGATCCTTATTTTCAAGTTTTAGCATCAAGTTAAGTTGTCATGCGGAATAATAAATTTAGTTTGCACTAAAGCTATAACAATTAAGGTTGCAATACAATCTTTGTAATTTCGAACAGCAGTATTAAACCCACTTATCATCTTAATGGCTTCCAACACTGTTCTGGAGCAGCGATCAAGTGGTACTCGTTACTGTGAGGGGCAACGACTCGAATCGATTTACATCCTGTAGGAGAAACCTGCTTGCACGACCCATACACGCTTCCTGGAAGCCGCATGGAGCAACCTTTCGCTTACGGTACCATAGTGTATTCTGGGTCCAGACTCCCCCGATAAGGGTCTCTAAACGCGATGCGCCCCGTGCCATCATCCGTGGGTGGATTTCTCCCTCCTCTCAGCCTCAGTTCCACCAAAGAAGGGAGAAGACTATGTTTCGACCAGGCAGTAGTCGTAGTTACGTCGGTTTACTAGGCCCATATCTCTAGCATGCAAACAGTACGTTCAAACTTGACCTCATAGGACCGTACACGAGGCGTAGCCTTAGGTGACTCGGACGGGGCTACCTCCTTGAAGACAAGCTGTCTTTCCCTTTCCACCTAGTTACCCGTCTAGTTTTCATTGTGACCCCATCCACACTTTCCTTCATCCGACATTATTCCTCAGTGAGAATATTTCTTGTCTACGAGTGGTCTCCATACCACTCGATGATTAGTCATCCTAAATTAAGCAAAACGACTAACGTCCTATGGTTTTCATCGGGTAAAGGGGACCTACTGCAATTGTAGGTTTTCAAACAACTCTTGTAAACCTAATGCACAGAGAAGCCTACATTCCTAACTAGTAATAAAGTAAAAAGGTTAAAATTAGGTGGATGCACCGGGACTTGTCTTGGTTCTGCTCCTGATCAGCTAAAGCACCACCCGGTCCTCCTCTCTCCTGCTCTTGCCCCGCCTCCGCGTGGTTCACTTCGTGATCTATATGATGTAAAAGATGATGCTTATGAGAGAAGATTTATGGCACTTCCTCAACAAATATGTTAATGTAGATTTGTGATATTGAGAGTGAATGGTTGTGTTTGTACTTATGATCGAGTAATATCAAGAGTGCGTTGAGCATGTTATCGCGCAAGAGTAAGCATAAATGCGATAAACCCGAAATTGCACTACCGAGTAATGAGGAATATTAAATCCTATAAGATAATTAAATGATTTAGCATGATTTAGTAGTTATTTACTCGTGTATTATTTACTGTAAATAGAACATACCATGAGGGGTTCTTATGCCAAGTTGCAATTATATACCGTTCTTGCTTGATTTATAATAATTAAACAATGGACAAGGGAAATTAATTACTTTGACATGGTTCTGTTCGTCAATAGTGCATAAGTGATTTACTGTAAATGGGTAATGTCAGGAGTGAATTATATGCCAAATTTCCTTTACATGTGATGAGCCATAAATTTTAAATAATTATAACAATGCAAAAGGTTAAATAATTATTTATGACTTGTGCTTTTATAGTAAGGTCCAACAAGTCAAAACATGATTAATCACTAAGTTTCATTAATTTACTGGCCTTTGAAAATTCTTTATGATTTTATTAGTGGTTTTAACTATTTATTTTATATCTAATAAAATACTATCATGCAATGTGTTTTTGCATTTCTCTATAATAGTACAAGTCCAGAAAAGGCCAACAAAATTTACTTTACTTCAAAATTCGTACTAATTACTTTACTATGCATTTTACAATTTTTAATATTTTCCTGAAAATGAAAAAATAGAGAAAACCATTTTTCTGCGCTCGTGGGCTCCTTTCCCGCGGCCCATTGGCTGAACGTGCGTGGGGCAGCGAGCCTCAGGACAGAGCTGCCCTGAGAGCCGGGTCGGCGCAAAGGCCATGCCCAGGCCACACGGCCCTAATGGCCAAACAGCTGAGCTGGGCACACGTGGCGGCGCTTGGAGCACGCGCGCGGTGGCGTGACCTTGGCGGCCAGGCGAGGCGGCGATGGGGGACGCATCGGATGCTACGAGGACCAAGGGGTGATGAGGGTTGCATGGCACGTAAAAAAAAAGGATGTTGTTCACCGAGCGAGCTTGGTGATAGGGAAGGGCGGGCGCCGGCGGCAGTTGATGGCGTTCCCGGCTATGGCCGCAGAGATCTGGAGCCGAGCGAGCTTGAGGTGGTACGCGGGGAAGAGAGAAGGCCTCCTGTGGATGGAATCGAGAGGGGGCTCACCAGAGAAAAAATGCGGCGAGGAAAAGTGGCAGTTGATGGTGGGGTCGGGGTGGCTGCATTCGCGGTCGTTGCTGCAGTGCTCGGGGAACGGGCTGGCAGGCAGGAAGGTGGGGTCCCGGTGGAGGTTTAGGAGGGGTCGGCCAGCGGTGGAAGGCGTCAAGGCGGCTGGGCGTCGGAGGGAGCAGTGGTGGCGGCAATGGAGCCGCAGCTCTATCGAGAGAGAGACGAGGGTGGGGAAGGGAGAGACCGAGTGGATAAGGGGCAAAACGGTGGTCGGGACTCCGGTTTCGAACCGGGGGGAGGCGCCTCGGCGCTGGCCACGCGGCGAAGTGCCGCCCGCGGCAGCCAACCAGCGAGGAAGAAGCTCCTAGAGCGGTTGACAGGTGGGACCCGCAGGGCTTTAATCTTTTCTCAGGTTTCCAAACGTATTGCTGTTGTTAATTTTATAGATTTAAAAATATGGATCCTGTGAACAATATAAAAATATTTGTGTGCTCACTATGATGTGCTCTATTTTATAAAAATGATAGTACTCAACGGTTGTCATTTGAATTGGAATATAAATTTTGCAAAAATGGGTAGTTTTTAATATTTGGATCAATTATTTGGGGCACTTAAACTTGGAATAAAAATCTAAGATATTGCTCAAAATTCTATTTCATCATTATATACAACATATATTTTTTATAGGTATGAGTTATGTGGAAACATTTGGACTTATAGTTTAAGTGACATTCAAATTTGATAAACTTTCATTTGAATTGAATTCAAAGTGGACTCAAATTTTAGTATGGGTTCCTAACCATGTCAAAGTTATGCCTAGGGTATTGCGCTAGCGGGTTAGACATAGGGTTCGGCGTTCGACTGGGCTGACTGGCTCACGTCTTGGGCTGGCTGGCTTGCCGGCCGTTGGAAACTTGGAATGGAGTGGACCATTGGGCTGAATTTCGTGTCGAGCCTTGCTTTCATGCCGGGTGGCCCACATGCTTAACTAGGCCACAGGATAAACGGATCGTGCCATTGTAGCCCGTGGACTCGACTGACGGTCCAAGCATAGCCCGAAGCCTTAGCCCAGCTTGAAATTGTTTCGGGTCATGCCAGATTCGTGTCGTGTTTTTATTACGTGCTTTGAACCAGCCCGCGGGTCACGGGTTTTTTGACAGCACTAGCTACCGCGTGCGTGACTGCGTCAAAAGCCCATTCAAGGCCAGGTCGCGCCCAGAAGGTTCTTGCTAGTGCAGGGAGCCCGGCTCCGCCTGGTTTCGCTGAGAGGACAGCTCCGTCTGGTGGCCAGTGGCAACTGCTGGGAGCCCGGCTCCATCTGGCGGCCAGTGGCTACTGTAAAAAAGCCTGAATGCTAGCATGACAAGTCACGCCGTCAAGTATGCTGCAGAATTGCTGGTTCTTGCAGATACGACACTATATTCTCTGCTACTGCTATCAGGGCCGTTCCGTGGATTTTGGAGGCCCTGTGCCAAATAACTTAAGTATCAAAATGACATGATAAACAATTTGTATGAGTACATAATGTATTTCATAGAACTAAAATAGAACAAAACTATAACCTGTCGTATAATCTTACTTGAAGTGCAATATTCTTTGTACACTAAAATAGATTGAGCTAGACTTTCTAATCTTTTTTTCTTTCTATACCTTTTATAACCAAAAACATATTTTCCTAATCTGGTTTGAAGTATCCCTTTGCCTAAATAAAATTGATTGTGCACTAATTATCAGCAGTCGATGGAGAAAAAAATTATAAAGGGCATGGGACCAGAGAGATTCACACTGTACCTTAATCACTGATTACATGAATTCCTGAGCATGAGGCAGCCGTCAGCGTCGCACAGTGATGATGAAGGGCCAGAGCACTTCCTGTACAATCATCAGCATCCCATGGCGATGAGGAACAAATGGTGTACGTAAGAGTGAAACTGAAGATATTAACGATTGATGGTCAACTTATTTTATAAACTTTTCCTGCTTTTGGGCCTGTATATATGTAGAACAACTGGTATGTAAATATATGTTGTCCATCCATTTTGTTTTCATTAGAGTGGACTTTGTGCCCACGTGGTCTGATGTCTATGTTCAATTTAATTACCAGAAATATATATTTGGGTAACGTCTATTTTATTTTATACATGTAATCCGCAATTATTCAAGCGACAATTTTTATTTTATACATATAATGTCTATATGGAGGATACGATATTTCTGAGACCACACAATGAGTATGTCAAATAGGTTGGTTAATTAATACTAGGGTTAATTGTAAAAACCACCCCATTTTGTTACAAAAACCATCTCAATTTGTACATGTTTAATTTATTCAACATATTTTTATTTATTTGAAGTAACCAATGGTGTTATTATCAAAAATATAAAATTTTAGAATTATAATCTTCATATTTTTTTTATAGAGAATATGTAGCAAAAATATCAATGAAAGTTTGAAGGATATTCAACAATAAAATTTAAAATTTGAATATGTTCTTCATAAAAATAAGAGAAATTAAACACAATAAAAATATCTAACAATGTAAACTTATTTAACATAGTTTCATTTTAAATTTATATCAAAAAAATCATATGAAATCAATTAAATATGTGTTAACTGGAGTGATTTTTACAACAAAACACATTGACTAGATAAGAATTTGCCACAGAAAAGCTTATGGGTGAAAATCTCAAACTATAAGTGACTTTCTTATGAGGTGGTTTATAAAAATTAGACACAACTTTTGTTTGTTTTTTATTAAACTACTTGACTCGATGCTATTACCAAACTCAAATATATTGACTCGTGTGACCCTAAGATGGATAATCTCGTGGAAAGGAAAGGCCGAATAGGGATAAGAATGGATAAAAGATGTGCGCTACTGCTAAGTAGGTCTCAGGCCTATAGTATTTGGCTTTCTCTATGGTTTGCTTCCCTACAGCACAACAATTGCACTGAGGCTTATAAACAAAAAGTGACTAATGACTAGTCCTATCATGGATCAAATGAAAAAGGGGGAGAAACGAGAGTGGACGCACACAGTATCATGCGTTTCCAATCTGTTCTTTTTCGCTCTGCCTAATATATGATGCATTTAAGTCTCCGATCACACCAAACAATCGGACGTGAGGAACAAGTTAACTTCTGATCTTCTTTGGATAATATTATTAAAATAGTCTGATATAATTATATTATTTTGTCATGCCAAATTGGGTGTCAAAAAGGACAAAACTTAAAGTTCCAATATTTTATTATTAAAATATTATAATAAAAGGGGTCAAAAATAAAGTAAAAATTCAGATCCCTATGGCCGTGTTGGGATTTAAAGAGGTTGGATTTTAGGAGCTGAACGCTGTATGGCCGTCTGGATCATGGGCCATTCGTTTTAGTCTAGGCCCAAAAGCCCGTTCACCCATTTCAGCCTATATATATGTCCCCATCCCCAAAACCTAGTTCCAATCCCATTCGCTTCCCCCACGCCGCCCC
Source organism: Eleusine indica (assembly GCA_030378355.1). Classification (NCBI taxonomy): domain Eukaryota; kingdom Viridiplantae; phylum Streptophyta; class Magnoliopsida; order Poales; family Poaceae; genus Eleusine; species Eleusine indica. The sequence continues at coordinate 59,835,796 of CM059494.1, forward strand.
GCCGCACCAGACCTGCGAGGCAGCGAACTCGCCTTCGCACCGTCGGGGCCCCATATCCCCGGTCGGAATCCATCGTCTTCCGTCGCCGTCCGCCGAGGTACTGTTCATCCGCCGCACCTCTCTTCATCTCGTTTAGCTTCAAGCCTGCATATTTTGTACCTGATCTACTGCTTATGATGTCTGTGCGATGAATTGTGCTGATACATGCACCGCAGAGTACTTATTAGCTGTTGATGTGCTTTAACTCGATTGCTACTGAATTGAACTGCTGCTGGTGGTTCGTTTTTCTATGTTGGTCCATTGCTACTAAACACTGCCCTTGTGCCTAATAATAGTAGTTAATTGTAATTTGATTGACAACCGGTTGCTTCGTTGCCATGCGTGCGCCAGTTTTGAGGTGTTTTTGGTGCTTCACATCGTTCCCAAGTTGCAGCATCAACTTGTCCGTTTCGATCTGTATTATTGTAATCTATTACTTAACTTTGAAACATAAGTTTTATGTTTTGTCACTAGTTTATCCTTGATGTTGTTCCTGACTTCATTTTTCTCATGAATCACGATGTGCCCATTTAAGACTAAAATCTGACAGATTTAGCTTATTCCTTATAATTACTTAGGTGGAGTCTAGTCTGATGCTTCTGATTCTTTGTGCACAAGTCTTTGAGGTCCTTGTTTGATTTTAGTTTTGATCTTTTATAATGTTCCTTCGTGTGAGAGTTGTCTTTGTTTCCTTTCATACAACAGGGGTCATGTTGTTTCCTGGTTTTATCCTATATGATGTTTCTGACTTTTGATTTGTCTTTTGTGGCAGTTTAAAATTTTCCTTTAGTCATGGGTAAGGAGAAGAGTCACATCAACATTGTGGTCATTGGCCATGTCGACTCTGGAAAGTCCACCACCACCGGCCACCTGATCTACAAGCTTGGTGGTATTGACAAGCGTGTGATCGAGAGGTTCGAGAAGGAGGCCGCTGAAATGAACAAGAGGTCCTTCAAGTATGCGTGGGTGCTGGACAAGCTCAAGGCTGAGCGTGAGAGAGGTATCACCATCGATATCGCCTTGTGGAAGTTCGAGACCACCAAGTACTACTGCACTGTCATTGATGCTCCTGGACACCGTGACTTCATCAAGAACATGATCACCGGTACCTCCCAGGCTGACTGTGCTGTCCTCATCATTGACTCCACCACTGGTGGTTTTGAGGCTGGTATCTCCAAGGATGGCCAGACCCGTGAGCATGCTCTCCTTGCTTTTACTCTTGGAGTGAAGCAGATGATTTGCTGCTGCAACAAGGTATTAATTCTAGCAACTCCTTTAGATCTTGTTCTAGGGTGTTATTAAATATGCATACAGGCAGTCTATCTGTTGTATCCAAATGGCGTGTCAATTTTTGTCTGGTTCAAGAACATTAGTTACACATCACCATATGTTTATATTATGAATGATTGCATTGCACTTCATCATAAATATCCAAATGGTGTGTCATTTTTTGTCTGGTTCAAGAACATTAGTTACACATCACCATATGTTTATATTATGAATGATTGCATTGCACTTTATCATAAATTTGTTGTCTTAGCAAGCATTTAATTTACTGAATCAGTTGTTTACTTGGAGGTTTTGACTGTACCTTGTTTGGTTTGTAGCTACCTAGGTTTCTATATCAACATGTATCCCAAAAGATTGTGTTGTTTTGTTTCTGTTGTTTTCTCATATATGGACTTCTTGGAAATAATGGTAATGTTTTGCTGCTGTACCTATAGATGGATGCCACCACACCCAAGTACTCGAAGGCCCGCTATGATGAGATTGTGAAGGAAGTCTCTTCCTACCTCAAGAAGGTCGGCTACAACCCTGACAAGATTCCCTTCGTTCCCATCTCTGGTTTCGAGGGTGACAACATGATTGAGAGGTCCACCAACCTTGACTGGTACAAGGGCCCCACCCTTCTTGAGGCCCTTGACCAGATCAATGAGCCCAAGAGGCCCTCGGACAAGCCCCTGCGTCTCCCCCTTCAGGATGTGTACAAGATTGGTGGTATTGGTACTGTCCCTGTCGGTCGTGTTGAGACTGGTGTCCTCAAGCCTGGTATGGTTGTGACCTTTGGTCCCAGTGGCCTGACTACTGAGGTCAAGTCTGTTGAGATGCACCATGAGGCTCTCCAGGAGGCCCTCCCTGGTGACAATGTTGGTTTCAACGTGAAGAATGTTGCTGTGAAGGATCTGAAGCGTGGGTACGTGGCCTCCAACTCCAAGGATGACCCTGCCAAGGAGGCTGCCAGCTTCACCTCCCAGGTCATCATCATGAACCACCCTGGACAGATTGGCAATGGTTATGCCCCAGTTCTGGACTGCCACACCTCCCACATTGCTGTTAAGTTTGCTGAGCTGCTGACCAAGATTGACAGGCGATCTGGTAAGGAGCTTGAGAAGGAGCCTAAGTTCCTAAAGAACGGTGATGCTGGTATGGTGAAGATGATTCCCACCAAGCCCATGGTGGTGGAGACCTTCTCTCAGTACCCTCCTCTTGGTCGTTTCGCTGTCCGTGACATGAGGCAGACGGTTGCTGTTGGAGTCATCAAGAGCGTTGAGAAGAAAGACCCGACCGGTGCCAAGGTGACCAAGGCTGCTGTCAAGAAGAAATGATGTATCTGGTGGTTGCTTCCGTACCTGCTTACTTCAGTATTATCGGTTAAGTTTTGCATTTGTCGTTTGTCTTTAGTTTCTGCTGGTATTGTGTCCTTGGCCTGTCGTCTATGTACTCTGTTATTTTGCCTTTGGCGAAACATTGATGTTGTGAAACTAAAACTTGGTGTTTGCCATGAGCTATTACATGGATACTTATGAGCCTACCTTTTGTGGTATGAATTGTTTTTGTTCTGTAATGTCTTCAATTTAATACTAGTCCTCTGATTCGGTCGCATCTGAAGTTTTGTCAGGCGGTTCCTTCACATTCAACTGAGTTAAAGCTTTTCCTAGTTATAAATCATGCAGCTATTTTGTCATCGTCGTTTTATATGGACAGTTTTTTTTTTTTTGTTTTTTTGCGCTTACAACCCCTATTCCTTGTGAGTCTAGTAGTACCTGATGCCTGTATCGAGCAAGTGAACTGTAAAGTTGTGCCTATAAATCAATCTCAAACAGCAGCACGATAGCTGCAAGAAATCAGAGCTGGCACAGTAGTCCTTAAATGTCGTAAGTGCAGCTCCACAACATAGTATCAGATAAGTTAAGAACGTTTCTTGCTAGTATGTCACATATCGTACGACCGGGGATTCCCTACCTTATTGGTAGAGTTGAGCTCTAGTCGTCCCCTTTTATTGCTTGCAGTGCTATACAATTACAACATGACTTGGTTCCAACATCTATCTACAAAAGCTACATGTCAGCAAACATCATATTATTGGCAGTTTTTCGAGTCATAGCTCCTTCCAACCATTTCTTGAGCATCTCCAAGGCTGCCTCCGGTTGATCCATCGGTACCATGTGACCAGAGTCGTACACCTGAAGAACAAATATAACTCATATTGCGTGGGAGTTTTAAACACTGGACATGTTCTAGAATATACTACCGAGCATCAGTAATTTTGCAATGCCTTCCACAGGATGGACAGGGTTCCACTGACTTAAGGCACGCCCACTGACGAGCGGGGCAGCGGCCATGCGGACCAACATGCAGTGACCCACTGCCAGCTGCCTTAAGTCAGTGGATCCGCTTGTGGATATGCAATCAGAACTAGTGCAAATGAGATTGAGGAAGGCAGATTGAAGCAAAGAGATGATGTTGAACTTCTCCAGTGCAATGCAGGAGGCAGCATAAGAAACGCATGGAGTACTACTCACTTTGAGAAAACTGAGAGGGCCATATGACTTTAGCAACCCTGTCTCCTTGCCATTTATTTTGAACGGCAGCATTGGTGCTTCAGAAAAGTTCTGCTGACCTGACCAAACCATTGCATTGACCCACCTGAAGTTACCTGAATAGCAATTGACTTGGTCATAAGATGACAGTGTTCCCATCGAAAAAGAAAATAAAATGACAATGCCAGCTTAAAACCATTCTGTTAATCAAATATTTCACAATAGAATCTTGGACGCATCTTTTGTTTATTTTTTCCCCTGAAGCTTGATGGGCCTTCTGTTAATGTGTCTCACTTTTAACATTCTAGTTGTGAGAAATAAAATAATGTTACAGAAGACTTCTCAATTTCAATAGAAGTTAGGAGACTCCTGTCATTTACATGTTTCTAGGAAAAGCTTGATGCAATTTAAAACTACTACATGAAACTTAGTATTTGAGGAAATGGTGTTCTTGATACATCATACTCTATTAGCAGCTAGATATCATAATTCAGTGAAAAGTCAATTACTCACCCAACCAGTTGCATATGAGATCATATTCTCCTGCATATATTAGCACCTTGATACCTTCCTCAACAAGAGCAGGAATCCCTACTTCCAAATTCTTCATCCAGTCTGCAATCATTGCCTCATAAACAAGTGGACTACAAGATACAAATTTTTTATTTCCCACACCAAGAGCATCCCTCACGGAATTATCATTCAGGAACTTATCCATGTTGGAGAAATCATAGCATAAGCTTCCTTCACATTGTTTCCTAATGTCATAATACTGCAAGGAGGACAAGACACTTGAAATTAATAACCAAAAGATCATACAGGGAAGTACAGAGAGAGACTTACATTCACATTTCCAGCAAGCAGCAAAATGGATGTGAAGATGGAATTACAGACAGCATATGACGCAACACATGGTATTGCTCCAGCATAACCTGCACCACATGCTTCATTATTAGTCCAGGCACAAAAGATATTTTGTATATCTTGCTTCCTTGGCAACCATAAGTTCACAACTAACTAAAAGAAAATAATGTTATCACCGCAAAGCTTGATGCCAAGTTTACAGGCAGGTACTAATTTGTTGATGGCTTTATGTGCATGTTCTCCTATGATGCCCATTTGTAGTGCATAATCAGCATACGCGCCATACTGAATTCCAGGATCTGTGAGTCCATTACCAATAGCAAAGCCCTGTGGAGCACAATAAATCAAGTTACAAAAGAACATCAGAAGATTGACTGAACATAACTTCTTCAAAGCTCTCGTGAATATAGTGACAAACTTTCCTTCAGGTTTATGTGCAGCCCACTACCATCTTTGTTCCCTCTGTGGACCCTTTCAGCAGCAGCTGGAATATAATGCCCAGCATAAGATTCCCCAGTAATGAAGAAGTCATTTTCCAAAAGATCAGGGTGTTCTTTAAAGAAAGCCTATAAAATAGGGGGAAAACACACCTAGGTCTGTGAGTGACTGATCGTGTGACAGACATAATAGCACTTTGTGGTTTATTTTGTGTACCTGTAAAAAGTCATACAGATCGTCAGCTACTCCCTTCTCTCCAAAGCGAAGATCTCTCAAGTCTGTACTGTAGCTAAAGCCAGTTCCAGTTGGTTGGTCAACATAAATTAGATTTGATACCTGCAAGTGCCAGACGTCAGGTATAATTATCAGTTAGATAGGAAGAAACTGACAGAACTGTTAACAGTGAAACAGGCAAGGTAAACTGCAAGTGGTTCTGGTTCTGGTTCACAATGCAAAGTGCCGGCAAATGATCATAATCACCAGCAATAGAACTACTAGGCTTCAAAGGCTGGAACAACAATGCAGAAGTTGCTGCACGATAAATAATTTAGCTATGGGAAATCAACTGAGCTCTGAGAAAATAAGACTTGCTCGTGCTGGATGTAGATTTCTACCTTTTGAATCATTGTACACTATCTCTACTGCCTAATAGTTTTGAGCCAGTCTTCTTAGGCAGTCTTAATCGCCCCTTAATCCATCCTTAATCCCTCCTTAACCCGTCAGGCTTGATCCAAACGCCGACACTTGATCCAACGTCCATCGTTCGTCTCTCTATCCAACGCCAGAGGCGGTGCCAGGATCCGCATCCCTTCGCTCGCCTCTCCTCCCCGTCCACCGCCGCCTCTGCTCCATGACCACGGCAACATGGCGCCCCACCTTCGTGGGCACCCTCGAGCATGGCACTCAGATCGGCCTTCTCTTTGACAGCGTCGTCTTCATCCCCAGGCACATCCTCGGCCCAGGCGTTGCAGTTCTCGAGCTCCAGTATCCTTCTTTCCATGGAAGGAGCGTGCATAGTGGTGATCCATATACTCGGCCAACAACAGCGGAGATTAACGGATGAGGTGTGCTTTCCAGTAGGATTTTGGGCGTTTGAAGCAACCCAGCTCGTAATACAAGTGCCTGTAGAATTCTTCTTTCTTTTTAGCGCTTATCATGAAGTAGTACCTATAAAGTATCAACTTATTTCTGCACTCCCTAACATTTTGATTGCTCTATTCCAACATTGGTTGAATTTATTCTATTACAACAATGGTTGAATGTGTTCTGATTTCATATTTAGTAGATGTTTCTTATTGAAATTAAATATAATTGCTCCTAATAATTTTTGGTTACCAAATGATATTTTGTGCTTATATCTAAGTAGGCTATAAGTAGCTGAAGCTATCATAGTTGGCTTGGTTATAATTGCTTGTAGTTTGAAATGATTGTGTTTGTCTGCATTGAATCACATCAAAATGTGAGTAAGATTATTAACCTGCTAGAGGGTTCTCCTGTTTAATTGAAATCTTGATTATTACTATCGATACTGCTAATCATAGCTGCTGGTACATTTTAGTTAGGCTGAAATTGTTGCCATATGAATTATTGGCCTGACATTTGAATCTGTGCTTCATTCAATTTTTGCAGTTTTTGTGTATTTGACTTCCGAGGGTGTGAAGTTGGACGATGTGACGTGCAAGCCAATTTGGGAAGCATTTGTGCAGGTCAAGCAGATCAAAAAGGGATAGTGAGTGAAGTGTGATTGCAGCAAGGAACATATATATGTGGTTTTACACAATTTGTGCACATTTGGACTCATAAAGTTTGGCATATAACATTGATTTCTTTCCCAAAGACAACAAAGATTACAGAAGTGGTTACTGCTTAAAAAGAGTAGTCAATTTTGTTCGCAAATGGTGATTCTTAAGTTTTGTTTAGGGAGCAAGACAATTTTATGATGTGAAGCTTGGTGATGACAGCGATTAGTTGGTGCAATTATTCATATTGTATGTGAGTGAGTTGTTAATTATGAATACTCTGTAAGTACTCTCTATTTTCATGTGTATGACATTAAGACCCATGCTTTTAAAAAAATCAATAATGCTTAAATAAGAATAGACTTGGTTTCCCTGATGTTTCTTAACCAGATCAGGACTACGAGAGTTATAGTTCCTAGGAGAGATTTGACTGATGTCTTGGTTCCTCTATATAATAATTGTTGTGAGACTATATAATATAACATAATTATGAAGAATATATTGATTGTTTTTATTTAAGTAAATATATATTGCCTCGTACACTATATGCAATAACTTTACTACGGATTAATATGGAAGATAGTCTATGATCCTTTCTAATTACGAATAATATATTGATTGATAAAAGTTTGTTGTAATTTTTTACGTCCGTTGCAAAGCATGAGCATTTTGCTAGTAGTGGGTGAATTTTGACCAGAGTGATGCTTGCAGAGATGCTCCCAGATGCCAAGCCCCAAAACACTACAGCAAAATTAGCCGTTTTATGGTAGAGAGTTGCTGGTGAAAGGATATGCATTTTGTGCTGCCGCATATCCTAACTAAAGTTCAGGCAGGTAACCTCAACTCCAAATAATGACGGATTTCAGGTGATGTCTATAAATGCGCAGTGAAGAAGATGATTCCAGTGTAGCGAAACTATCACCTTGTCCCATCCATAATCGTTCCAAACAAGCGACAGGTTGTTTGCAATCTTGAAAGGGCCATTCTCGTAGAAGAGGGCGAGTTCGCTGCTGCATCCGGGACCTCCGGTGAGCCACAGAACAACCGGCCGCTCTCTGTCCCCGCCTCTGTGCTCGAAGAAAAAGTAAAACATCCTGTCCAGTCCAGGGTAGAATAGAACCATCCATCACAAACAGTCGATTTGGAATGGAAACATCGAACCAACAATAAGCGGAACTGCGGATTACCTCGCGGCGTGCGTGTGGGGAAGGCTGTAGTACCCCGCGTGGTGGCCGAGCTCCTCCACCAGCGGCTCCTCTGCCCCTGGCCCGCCCGTGGCCAACGGGAGCCTCACCCTCCGCTCGACCAGCTCGCCCGGGGCCGCAGGTCCTCCCAATTCCTTGTCAGGACCAAAGGTGTGGCCTATCCCTGGTACGAGATTGAGGTCGCGGATGAGCCGCTCCGCGAAGCCGACCGGGTGAACGCCGCGGCTACGGATCGCCGAGGCCGCCGCCGCGGAGGCGGCGAGGAGGGCGAGGAGGAGGATGGCGTGAGCCGTCGTCGCCTGCATGACGTGGAGACGGAGGAGCTTCGAGCTGAACTGCTGCCGCCCCAGCCGGTCGAGCTACGGAAAAAAATTGGGTGCAGAGGGCTGTAAAGAGCCATCCGTGCAGCCCAGGCTCCGATGCGTGCCACGCGGATAGGAGAAACATTGGACAACACCCTGCAGATCGAAGTCTTGCCTCTGTCTTTCAACTCCTTCGATGCGCATGAGCTCGCCGCCTCTGCGCCCCGAGTTCGCCGCCTCCGCGCCCGATGTCCTCGAAGTCACCTTTCGCGTCGCAAGATGTCCCCACCACACTGGTCACCGTCTTCTCGCCGTCGTCGTAAGATGTCCCCACCACACTGGGCATCGTTGCGCTCCGCCTCCAAGGTGCGCTCCGTTGTTGCACTTGCCTTCGGGGTTGCTCCACTCAGCTTCGTTGATCCTGTAGGTGCCCCGTCCGGGGGACAGTGATGACTTCGTCTCCCACATTATCAGCACCTGGTAATTACACTTTTCTCTTTGATAAATGATAAAATTTTGAATTTAGTTATGTCTAAAATTATATGTAAGTTGCAAATGGGATCTTTCAGGAAGCAATTGCTTATCTTTGAAACTATCCAACAGTTAGAGCAGATAATTTAAGATGAGACCTTTATGCTATGGAATGACATAGTGCAGGCAACTTCAGTTTACCTGTTATTCACTAGTTTCAGTGAATACTATCGTGCAAGTGGTTCACTAATATTTCAGTGAATACTAGCATTACTAATGTTCAATCCGTTGCTTTTCAGAGAAACGTGTAGATGAACAACAAAAATATATAATGCTATTGTACTGTCATTCAAATTGGCTGACTGTATATTCTTGCATTCCATATCCTGCAATTCTAGAAGGAGCAAGAGAAGTGACACTTTTGAAGGCGATATGGAGATGCATTCGTTGTTCATTTGGACATTAGCAATTTGACAATTTTAGTTTGTAACTAGGATAAAGGAGCCTGCAAATTTTTGTGTCTAGAGCATTTTCCTTCTAAAGAGATTTTCACATGATCGATGTATAATGTATCTTTCTTTACTGAAATAGATATGGATGTGTTAAAAATATGAATATTGTAGTGCTTTGCTAAAAAAACTGTTATGTGAAGAAGATAAATTATTTGTTCATGTCAATAAAAATGACATGACGAAGAAGAATAATAGTTGATACAAATTGTTTTGACAGTGCTATTATTTTCCAACCGGAATCTAAATGGACTAAAACCAAAACAATTTAGTAGAAAAATCTATGGAGACATTACAAAGCAATAAATCAAGATTACATATTATTGTGATCTGGCAGCCCATCAAAATGTAATTTCCTAACAGGATGCTGCAATGTGGCAGTGAAAGTGCATCTAGGCCTCTAATGGGTTGTGGTGAGTTGATTGACAAAACGATTAAATGACTAATATATTTATTGAGATGATGAGCAGGATTTTAATTGTGATACTATTATGGACCATCATTCATATACGCGCTTATGGATATTATTTTTGATGAAGATCACATATTCCATGAGACAATTTATTATGTATGACAAACAAGTGAACAATGAAGAAAAGAGACATGGGTGCATAATCTTATCTTTACACGTCTCTACCATGATAACTGAAAAATGAAGATGGATATCATGTTGACAAGAAAATATCAATCAAAATTCAATCAATCAAATAAAGAAAAGGAAGTATGACTTATTGTGAGACACAACGTGATATGTGGATTAGGATGGTAGAAAGATGAAGGAATAACATGACTTGGCTGCGATGGATCATACATTGGAGAAGGGCAAGCAAGAGGCTTGGCGCTGAAGGACCTTTGTGATGGTGAAGAGCAAGTGGAGTTGATTCCGACGGATCTTTGAAGCCATGGAAAGTCACATATCATTTAGTGTCAATTATGAAGAAAGAATGAAAGATGTGCTATAAATGAAAAGTGCAACATTGATCAAGAGGATTCAATATTTATAGGCATCAACTCAAGGTGGATGTGCTCAGATTTCTATTCATGTTGACAACCCCAACTGAAGCAAAATTGATCAAATGACAAAGTGACAAGACTACAAGCTCAAGAGTGAAAATTTTGTCTTTGTCTTTAATCTTGAGTATAGGTTTGCCATTATATCAAGGGGGATACAACATAGTGCTTCTACTGGTACAAAGTGCTCAAAGTCCTATGTGAGAAGCCATGAGAGAAAATCCTGAAAACCTAACCCTGTTGTGCTGACCTACACAAAACAGGTCTGACCGGTTTGCATTTGGATATCTTGAGCATGGGGTCTGATTTGGGTGTGGGAGTCTTATAGACTTTGTTTAGAGCCCATAGACAAAAGTTGGTGAGATGAGATCAATCTAATAGGAGTGGAGTGTCTTTTTGGTGCTCTAACCAAAATAGGTTAGACCGGTTTCTGAAACCGGTCACACCGGTTTTGGCTGACAGAGTCAACAACTAGTTTTTCAGAAAGCGTTTAAGTAGCCTCCCTCCCCCTCCTTTGTGGGCTGCTGGTTCCAGAGCATCTCAGAACATCCCAACGGCCATATTGAGCTCTCCCTAACATCTCTTTGTGAGACTTGAGTGACTTTGTGTAAATCTTTGAGTTAGGTTGAAAGATTTGAGTGTTTGTGAGCAATCCAAGCCTTGAGCACTTTGTGACTAGCTGAGCAATCTTTATGGCATTTGTTACTCTTGGAGGTAAAGCCTCCTAGACGGCTAGGTGTTACCCATGAGCTCCCAAGTTGTGTGGTGAGCCATGGCTCAGTTTGTGAAGGTGTGATCTTGCCTCCGGAAGGAAAAAGATCAAGCTTAGTGGATTGGGAAAAGTGGTTGAAAGAGACCCGGCTTGGAGTTGACTTGTGGGCAGCACAAGCTTCCTCAACGAAGAGTAGGATTCAATGGGTGAATCCGAACTTTGGGAAACAAACACTTGTGTCGAATTGCTCGGGTTGCTTCTCTTGTTTGTTTTCTAACTCCTCTTGTGCTTCCGCGTCGATCTACTTGGGTATGCTTGTTTGTATTGTGCAGTGGCTACGTGCATCTACAAGGAACATCTCTGGAGCACTACTTCGAGTATCATTTTCAGTTAGATTCAAAAAGGAGTATTTTTGTGTTTCCTGACAAAACAGGTATGACCGATTTTGGTACTGATATTAGTTTTAAGTTTTAATTTGCAGGATTCGCCTATTTACCCCCCACTCTAGACGACATAAAGGTCCTTTCAGGCAGCTTGATCAACTCCAAGTATGAGACCGGTATATCCTCCTTGCACATAAGATTACGGCATTAGCATATTAAAGTGTGATGTTGTGGCATCTTGGATCAATGGAGCAACCATGGTCAACGATTGTGCATACATCTCGGTTTCTAAGCTTGGTATTATACTGTTAGCACCAATGCCGCCAGCAGGATTCTGTCTCACACAATATGAAGTTGGTCATAAAAAATTACATATAACCAAATAAATTATGAAAATAGAATATATTTAAAGTCATATGGCTTACAATAAATTGATCTATATCAGCACCATTGCTTGAATTTTCTGCTGCATTATTCTTCGAACCTTCTCATATAGTCAAACAAAGGAATTTAATAATACTAGCATACATGTGCAAAAAATTTCAAAGAATTAGTACGATGAATACCTTTCTTTTTACCACTTCTATTTTTCTTCCCTTTATTCTTTTCAAGGGAGATGGTCCCTCGTCTACTCTTTCGGCCTTTAACCACCTGGGGAATTCTAAATGATATTTTACCTCTTAATGTGTCTGTAGCACAATCAGCTAAAACTAGAGGAACCTTATTGGTTTTTTCTTGCATATCGCTTAGAGAATTATCTGCTTCCAAGTCCAACTTATCTATGGCATTCTCCAGATGAACAAGAAGTTCTTTTGACAGTGAACACTTCAATGCAATGGATGTTAGCATGGGATTTCAAACTTTCCTCCATGGATCCTAGTTTCTCAATATAGAATCCTCTCTTTGCATATTTTGTCCATCTATTGAGTATGTATTGTGATGGCAACATGAAAACATCATTCACATTGAAGACTTTGAGGGCATGCTTGCTATAAGATGTTGATGTCATATTTAATCAGTTTGCACTATTAACTATACTATTATAATTTAAAATTTGTATACATACCTATGGATTCGTACTTTCGGCAAGCACATGTAATGGTAACATCTACTTTGTTGAATACAATCTTTGCTCCATAATCAGAGTGCATATGTGTAACCATATATGTCAAAATTGACTTAGCATGTAATAATTTACAAGAGAATTAAAATTATTCTTTAAATTCTTCCTCAAATTCTTTATCCGTTCTCCTTGTATATGACTCGACCGCAGTCTTCAAAAGAGGAAATCTCGGGATGCAAGTAACTAGGCTCTTTCGATGTGATTGGAAATCTTCATCCAACTCATTATTATGAAGACTACTAGAAACCTTTTCACATTCAACAAGAAGTTCTAAAAGTCTCAGTTTTCTTCGAAATCTTTTTTTGAATACATTATTCATACCTTCATTTCTTTGACTGGAGTTCATATCAGCTGTAAATGAGTCACGGTACACAGCAACCCACTTTGCCCTCAAATCATATAGATTTAACATCCACTCATTGTTCTTAAGGTTGTACTTACGCAACAATTCATCCCACTTTTTTTTTGAAGTAAAACTCTGATCTATCTTTATAGACACATCTTTTAAAATCAGGAAGAAACTCCTCTGGATGCTTTTGAATTACATGACCAAGATGTTTGACAACATTTAGATAAATGTGCCACAAACAAAGACGATGGCTTGTGTTTTAGAATACATAAGCAATTGCTACTACCATGGTTGCATCTTGATCTGTGAAGATTGTGCTAGGATGCTTGCCCGACATTGCTGTTATGAAGGTTTAAAAGAGCCATATAAATGATTCAATAGTCTCATTAAACAATAATACGGCCCCAAATATAATTGTTTGCTTATGATGGTTGGTTCCGAGGAATGGAGCAAAAGGCATTTCAAACTTATTAGTCTGAAATGTGGTGTCAAAAGACACAACATCACCAAAACATACATAATCCATGATAGATTGACCATCTGCCCAAAAGAAATTAGCCATCCTACCATCTTCCTTATCTATTTGAATGGCATAAAAAAATGATGGATCCTCTATCTGCTTATGTTTCAAGTACTCCAATAGTGTTTGTGCGTCATTGGATTCCAAGTACTTCTTGCACTGCTGACCAATCTCATTGTTGCAATCCATCCGTGAGAAGGGCACTTTGTCAACTCCTCCATAAAATTGCACCAAAATTTCAAATACTTGAGCTGGCTTCATCCCGCCCTCCCGCATCTGGCTAATTAGCTTTTTGTCCGCTTCTTCAACATGTCGCTGGAACCTCAGCTTATGCCTTTTATTTGGACTAGTAAGGTCATGATTGTGATCAAGTACAACCTTCTGTATGGTCCAAACATCCTCCTTGCTAACACTAAACTGAACACGAGCCTCACAACCGGTTCTTGTTGTGTCCCTTGTTGATGACTCAGATCGTCGATAACCTTGGCAACTGCAAACTATATGTTTGTGACTTATAGAGCCATCTCCTTGGCGTTTTATGTCACTCTTTCTAACACTGAACCCAACCTTGCCTGCGTAGGTGTTATACATATCATAAGCTTTATCCTCAGATTCAAAAGACATCCCAACTTCAGGAACAATCAAATTTTGCGCAACATTATCAACCACCTATTCAAGAAATATACAAGAATTAAACATGGCTTACAACAATATGAAATATTATGATCGGACTTGATTTTGTTATTCAAGATGCTTCAATTACCTCATCTTCCATCTCATTGGCAATTGCTCCTGGGGTGATTGACTCGTTGTTCAACGCTACCTACCATGTGCAAACAAATCAGTACTATGGGGAAAGATATTTATCATCAAACCACAAGAAAAATAGATTACTCTACCTGTGTTAACTGCTGCTCGTCGATTCTAGGATCCCCGACAATCGCGCCGCCGTCATGCGCAATAGGGAGCAATAATTCTTCTCCCGTGTTGGATACTAGGGCAGTAGAGGAGGAGGACATCAACAGATGAGATGAGGATGCCATGGCTATCTCATTCTTGTGGACTCTTTGTTCTGCCATGGCGCGTGCGTCAAGTTGCGCCGGCGGCTGCTAGTCTAACAGATGCGTACAATGATCTCATGCAGTTGTGCTATAGGTTGCGGCGGCCTCCTGTACAAGAGTCCCGAGCTGCGAGCTGAGCTGCGTTTCGTCGATAAGGGTAAGAGCCGCAGGGTGCTGAGCCGAGCTCATGCGCATCGAAGGAGCCAAAAGACAGAGGCAGGGCTTCGATCTGGAGGATGTCGTCCGATGTTTCTCCTGTCTACGTGGCACGCATCGGAGCCTGGGCTGCACGGATGGCTCTTTACAGCTGTCCTGCACCCAATTTTTTTCCCGAGCTGCACCCAACTCTTCGGGAATAGCTGTGCAAGTTGTTCACAGCACATTTTCGAAGAGGAGAAATTTTTCCTCAAATACTTCTTTTTTTGCAAGGATTTTTCAAATATTTCTGCTCGTTAAAAACAAAATTGTCACAAAACAACGTCCAAATCTTTTGTGATGAGGTGTATCAAGTTTTGAAAATCTGTACAAAGTATTATTTGGGTGATTAAATTGTCTTAGGATATGCAAATTTCCATGTCTAATACTTCTTTTGATGATCAAATATTCAAATATATTCTTGTTTACTTTTTTTTTTCAAAAATAACTTACCCAGTAGAAAGTCAACATGCTTCTAACATAACATACCGTCACTATTACAAAAATAATTTTCAGCAACGAAAGTCCGTAGCCGATTAGTGGTTAACATCTTATAGCCCACTATTAAATGTGACCCGGGAAGCATGCTCGTCACTAAGTTATCTAACTTAGTAATGGACATGTCTTCGCCCATCCTTTCGTCGAACGGCTACGCCAGATCTTGACGCGGCATAGCCGTTAGGCCTTCACGAAGAAGCACAAGCTGGTTGTCGCCTGTCATGACCACAACCCCGACAACGGCACCGCCTTGGCCTACAACGAAAGCTAAAACAGCCTCAGATCTGGTGGTCACGCTGGCCATGGCCAGGGTGACGACGACAGTGGCCTAGGCTGTGATGGCAGCGGCCAAGGTCGTGGCCAAGGCGGCCGCCTTCGTGGCGGTAGATACAACGACCTTCGTGGTGGGAGACGAAGTGACATAGGTTGCCGCTGGCTAGGGCGACGGCCCATGCAGTGGCGGCCTTGGTCCGGGCCCGAAAGACGACGAAGGCGGTCACCAGCTAGATGGCGGCGGCGGTAGCTTAGGATTAGGGCAGGGCTTAGCACCTATCGGTCCGGGCATGGAGCTTGCGGCGGGCGCAGGCGAGAGGGCTAGGAGCTCCGCTCGGGGCTGGGTTGAGGAGAGGGGCGGTGCTCGGGGAGAAGATAAGGCAATGAACAGACTACCTACACTAAAGATTCTATATAATTTAAGACTATGCCGTCACCTTCAACTAAGCAAATAGTGTCGTAGTGGTAAGGCACTTGAGTTCCTAGCTACGGGTCATAGGTTCTCGAATCCTATATGTCCAACGATTTTTCAACCTCAAAATTTTTGGCATTCAAATCCTGTTGGCGGTCAGTTGTGTGCAAACTGCAAACCAAGGTACGGGCGTGCTTTAACTCGGCTCCTTCTTTGGTGACCGAATTGGTTGGCATTGTCACCGATCTGTGTGGCTTGCGATTGTATCTTCTAAAACTTCACTAGAGGAGCAGCACCTGGCTCGAGTTTGATGAGTGTGTTTCTTCTTCTGCTGCTACGCTTTCTGAGACTGCGGGTCAGAGCATCTACCAGTAACTAAGCTGCTATTGTGCACACTGTGTGAGATTGACTACTATATATTTACATATTTTCCTTACCATGAGACGCAATCGACAATTTAATGGATCTGAGAAACGGATCCTTGCATAAATTTATAGTTTGAAAATTTGTAGGATTATTTGTTTCAACCTGCTGTCTAAAAATTTTATCCCATATATGTTCTATAGAAAAATATTATTTGTTTACACTTATTATCATTTAATAAATCCCATAGCGAGTTTGTTTCCCAGACCTGAAAAAGATTGGTGGGAGATACAAGATCCTAGTCACAACACGTCGCCGTCATGCGCTTCCTTGACACGCCGCGACGTCGTAGTGAATAGTTCATGGACTGGCGTGGCGAGAACACAATGCACGTTCGCCATGGTTCAACCATATTGTACACGGCAAAGAGGCTCTTCGCCGTATGTCCGAAATGACAAAGAGCCAGACACACGGGAAACTGTGAGTTTTCCATAGTGTTGGATTGATAATATGGCCAGGGCGTGTTTGGTGTGGAGGCTGGAAGAAAGGAGGTAAGCTGTTTCCGTCGTGGACTCTAGGGTTTTAATTTTTTATTTCAACTTCGTCCACGTCGGACCTGGTGATGTGAGCCTGCTCCAGTGGACCTGGTAGGGGGACGGAAGGATTTATCGCGTGGAACGTATTGCATACGGATGAAATAAGGGTTTGGCGGAGACGACACCACCGTACGTCAACTATATATAATAAAGGTAAATTTGCTCTAGGCTAAAGTTTATCATGTGAGGGACAGCCCAACATCTGTCACCACCGACTAGTGCTTGGTGCTCCCTTTTCTTTAAAATATGTAACCACTCCGACTCCTTTGTTTAAATCTACCGTAAAAAGCAAAGCAAGGAAGCGTCCCTTTTCTTTTTTGTTACTAACTGCTTTTCAATTTAAACCGCTGTGAAATATTTCAGACACACTTCAACAGTCACGCTCATAGCCATTGAAAAGTTTCAAGACCAATAAGAAAGCTGCAGCTCTCTTTAATTACTGGTCCATGCAAGGCTATATCTTTGACGTACAGATTCTACAGTGTACATCTACCATATTATGCGTCTTTAAGAAAAAAAGCAATCTAAAGTGAAAGGATTTCACTTAAGCTTTGGAAAAGACAGGCCGCAATGGAATGGCGGTGAGAACGAAGTAAAGGATAGATGCTGCTTATAAACAAGAAAGGGACTCGGTGCTGCTCTCTTGTGGGAGAGGACTATACTCATGCCCCGCCATTTTTGTTGTGCTTTGTCCCTACTATTTTCTTGTTGGTCTTTCAGTCTTTGGCTGGAATCGGATCGATCGGGGGCAGCGGGCAAGGTCAGTACTGCTCTCTTCCATTTGCTCCCTCCAGAGTACGTACTCAGTTACTAGTTAACCATCCTATAACAGTTTAATTCATGCTATGTGTACATCAACATGCATGCAGGAGCTGGTGGGGTGTTTAATGTATTAACAGGTCCTTTGATCATGAGTTAATAAATAATTTGTTGGCCTTCAATTTACGGTGGTTCATCATGTCCGCCATGGTACTACTCTTTGCAGCACTTGTTGTTGTCTTTGTTATTACTAGTATTGTTGTTGTTGTTGTTGTCACTATTAACTACTATTACAACACCTGACTAGTTAGGCAATAAGTTTGCTTCTTTACCCGGCTCCTTTGATGACCAAATACTCCTGGCGAGGCAGCTGGAACAAAAATATATTGTCCAAATATTTGACTAAGAAAAAAAGCAACAACTTTCACTTTTAATAGTTAGAAATTACAAAATTAATCTGAGGTAAATTATCCACCGTTATCAAAAAAAAATTATTTAAATTAACCTACGCATGTTTATTGCCAACTGTTCCACTTTATGCATAACCATAAATTATTAACCTCACTGCTACTAAACAATTGACTTAAAACCCTGTAAATGATTATAAATAACTAACCCACCATCTTAATTAAAAAGTGTCCTCAACGTTTTAGTCTTCAAACATCCAATTCTCAGCCATCCCATTCTGTGATATGGTGAAGTGTCAGATCTAAATATTTTATAATATAAAAAAAATTTATAAGTTCTAACACCTAAGCTATCATTACTCCACCATTATTACTCAGGAATTATAAAAAGATCGTTGTAACTCATATATTAACTATAGCATTATGTGAACAACTTTGGATTAAATATGGTGTAAACCAGGTGTTGGAAGATCATAAAGCACACATGAATATTTCTTCTTTTTTTACTCACGATCAATAGAAATCTTGTTCATCAAAATCCAGGTATTCCAACCATCCAAAATGTTCGTGTGACTTTTAACTTTTCCCCCAAAAAACAAAAAACTAACCTAAAAAACAGTTTCTATCTTAAGTGACTTAACCTGCGGGGTGTAAATGTACGACCATCCTGCTAGTTTAATTTATTGAATCACCTTAATTGGCTGTGATAATGATTGTTGATCCCACTTACTATTGGTCAGTTTGATTCAACATGAGCTCACTCTGCTTTTAACTTTTCAGTGGATTAATGTTGATCAAATAAGAATTCAAGAGTTTCTGGCTAGAGATGTTGATGGCGCTAAACGTGAAATACTTAATCTTGTTCAAAGGACCAGTGATGGCAGTACCATCTACTTTTCTGGTTGGAAGGGCTTGGGGACGACCGCAGTCCTTAGGTCTATAGCACAAGAGCTTCAATCAATGAATGATCTTCCACCAAGATTATGCTTTGGCAGAATAATTTATATAGATTGCTCAATGTGGAAAAGTAAAAGGATGATGCAGAGAAGAATTGCAGAGGAGCTAAAGCTTGACAGTAATACCATGGCCTTATTTGACATGCAGGACAAGGAGGACGACTTCAATGGAGTGGTCCCTGCATATAGGGATGCAATACGAGCTGTTGGAACAGTGATTCACCGAACACTGATGGAGAGTAGCTTTATAATGATCTTTTTAAATGGAGGCGACGAAGAAGTTGTCCTAAGTAGGATGGGGGTTCCAGACTTTCATCAGTCCATCATAATATGGACCTTTAGAAGACGATTTCTGGAAGACATGGATGTCATTGGTGGTCCAGATCTTGACACAGAGGTATTATTACGTCAGCTAAGGTACACAAATATTTTCCTTGTTAGCAGCTGGTCCATGCATGGCACCTCGTTATCAAGCTCAGAGATTAATGCACTGGTGCGCGAGGAGGCTGCTAGCATCCTTGCACGTCATCCATCTATGCGAGAAGATGACCGAGCAGTGGTTATTGATTGCTATCTATACGTGCTATTCTTGCATCACAGTTTTCATATAGGCACAAACCGGCTCTTGACACTTCATGGTGCCAACTACTGGATATGTGATGGGATCATTCAAGAGGACAGAGTAGAAGATATTAATAAAGCGTTGCATCAAGAAGTAAGTTTTGAGTGTGATGATGCTTGTTTTGGTTCATATACGTTGAGAAAAAAAGAAATGATGCTACACCCGGACTCATCTTACCTGGTTTTTGATGATGACGATGACTATCCACATGTGATAATTCAAATCAGGCCTCCTCGTTGGATTTCTATCACCTCAAAGAATAAGATAGTTGATGATAATATAAGAAATGTTCTGCAATTGGCTTCATCGATCATCCTGGCATTTGAGAGCACTAATTACCCACATGGACTGCCCAATGACTTGATCGAACACTGCAGCAACCTTAGGGTGCTTATTCTCTCTTATTGTGTCTTCAGTTTTTTGTCACCTCTTTTTCACCATTCCCAAACATTAAGATTTCTTGGACTGGATCACTGCAGAAATAATAGCCATACTACAAAACTTGAACGAGAGGGCAATATCTCCAAGTGGGCATTTTTGTATAGCCTATGGGTGCTAGACCTGCGTTACACATATTGGTATGAGATCTTATCGGAGAAAAATATGTGTCTTATGTATAACATCAGGGAGCTAAATATAGAGGGAATTACGTGTTGTAACTTCACGAATCAGTTAGAGGGAAAACTACCTTGCCTCGAAAGGCTCAGAATAGTTAAACCTTTGCATAAGTCACAGACATCTAGAGAGACTATTGATAATAACTCTTTTACGGACAAGACAAAGCTACAAGTACTTGACTTATCTGGTAACCATCAAATCAAAAGCTTACCAACAAGCCTATCAAAGGCTACCAGCCTTCATGTGCTTGTTCTTGATGGTTGTTATGGGCTAGAGAATGTTGTTCTTTCGAACTCCTCTCTAAAATCATTCAGCTTTGATGGATATGGACCAGCATCCAATTTGACATTAATGGATGAGCATCTAGAGGGTTCTCGTCCGAAGTATCCTTCTCATAATGTTGATAAGAAAGACATAAAAACCTCCTTCATATCCTTAAAAGGTTGCACACGGTTGGAGAATTTGTTCTTACGTGGGCTACCCAACCTTGTGGAGCTAAATCTTTCAGGATGTGCAATCAAGATACTTGACATTGAAACTATGGTGGTGCATGTCCCGAGGCTCAAACGACTCTTTCTACTAGGATGTGAGCATCTTTGTGCAATAAGATGGCGCTCACGTGCATATACCCACAAAGAACTAGTACAAAAACAGATGGAACACTTCCCATTGGATCTGGAGTTGCTCTATATAGACACCCGACCTGCTGCGGGGGCACTTGGATGTACTCGGTCATTTATTATTGCCCAGCCCAACAAGTGTTTCAAGTTGCAAGTGCACGCTATTACTGCAGATGCTAGGCTAGCTCGGTCCTTGTGTGCTCCCATACGTCACGGTGGAATCAAAAGTGGTGACGATGTTTACTTTAATATCCGTATCAACTCCTCAAATGACAATGGTGAGATGAGTAAACCATGTGATGAGCAGCACCATATGGATGTAGTGGCAACAACAGGCGTATATGATGATGTGTTTATCAAGGTTGGTGATGCCTTGATCCCGACGATGCAAGCCTTTCCGCAGCCTCCGATCTCAAAATTCAATCACCATATTGAGATTGGTGAGGGGAGCCAAAATGTGGAGAGCGAAGTGGAAATTTCTTTTACTACTCCTAGCTTAACTCATTTGATGAGCTGGTATGTCGAATCGTTGCATGTGCACGATACCTCGGCCCGCACTGCCACAGCTCCAGCTGATCTTGAATGCCTCAGATGGTGCCGCGTGGAGAGGTGCCCCAACTTGGACCTTGTGTTTCCTTTGGGAACTTGTCCCTCCTCTAACCTAGAGACCATCTGGGCCTCAGATCTCCTGATAGCGCACTGCATTTGGAGAGATGGTCCAAATCAAAATTTTGGTTTTAAAAGTTTGAGGCACCTACACCTGCGTTCATGCCCAAGCTTGCAGTACGCGCTTCCTGTGTGGCCCTCCTCTTTTCACAGCTTGGAGACCCTTTACATCATCCACTGTGGCAACCTCAGGCATGTATTTGAGCTCGGCGAGGACTATGGTTACATCGTAAAAGGGTTCCCGAAGCTGACCACCATTCACCTGCATGACGTGCCGACCTTGCAGCAGATATGCAAGGTCAAGATGTTGGCACCAGCGCTGGAAACCATCAAGACCAGAGGATGCTGGAGCCTACGCCGGCTGCCAGCCTTGTTATTGGAAGGCCTCACGACAGAGGAAGGCCTCACGACAGCCCCGAGAAGCCAGCTACCGACCTTGTGGGATGAGAGGAGAAGGCCGGCGGTAGAGATGGAGAAGGACGTGTGGGACGCATTGGAGTGGGATGGGGTGCACGCCGGCCACCACGCTTCCCTCTACAAGGCGCCCGTGCACTCGTCCTACTACAAGAGGCGACACCTCAGGACCACCGTCCTCAGGTAATGTCGTACAAACATACAGTATACATCTTCCATTCCAAAATTTTTATTGTCATTGGCTTTTTTTCGTTACCTTGGACTATTTATCTTATTCAAAATATTTGTTCCAATATAAAAAATTATAAGTTATATTTAAATTTTATATAGTAATAAAATAAATCATGAGAAAATACATAATATTTTTTAAATAAGACGAATGATCAAAGTTAAAAAAATAAATCAATGAAAACAATAATTTTAGGACGAAGGGAGTATAGTACTAACATAATATCATCTGCTCTAGGAGTCCGAGCCTGATACGTGAGCTAGATACTCTAGTTACGTGCTCTCATTTTGCTTCTCACTCTGCCAGGTGATGAAATACAAAACTCTGCATGCATCTATCAGTTGCTGTCATCAAGTCATGAACGTGGCTTGTTCTTGCAACGGATATGATGCAACCACTACTCAGTTCAGTTGTTCGACAGTGTGTCTGGAAGGCTGATCAGCGTTTGGGGTGCCGTTGATGCTACGCGCTTCTCTTATTGCTGGTCAGCTAAGTTTGTTGTGTGCAAACTGCAAACCAAGGTACGGGCGTGCTTTAGTTCGAATCCTGCTTTGGCAGCCGAATTGTGTGGCTTGCGATTGTGTCTTCTGAAACTTCACCGGATCGGGAGCGGCAGCTGGGTGTGACCACCTGCGTTCTGCATGTCTACCTTTGAATGATTTGTGTGGCTTGAGTTTGATGATGAGTGTGTGTTCTGCTGCTCCTACGTTGTCTGAGAGTGCAGGTCAGAGCAGCTAACAATAAGTAAGCGGATGTTACCACTGCGTGCGTGTGGGCTGCTTGTGTGTGAGACTGTCTACTATATACATATTTGTGTGTGTTTCAGATAAGCCAAGGTGGCTACTGGTGTGATGAACCATTTTGAGTTTATAATATGGATGTATGGAAAAGTTTGCTGTTTTGTAATTGTAAGTACTAAGTAGTGCTTTGAACTTCAAGTGAGCACACATAGAACACCTATCCTAAGCTGTAATCTGGCATGGTGAAGTATCATCAATTTAAAACAAAGTTCCTGTAAGTGGCGCGATTGTCAAAAATGTTAACGCCATTGCATTACCTCTTGAAACCTTCTGTTCTTTGAAGAAAATATGTTTCTCAGGTAGTTGACTTAACTAAAAATCCATGAACCTAAAATAAAGAATAGCATTCCAGATTTACCATTATGGAATTAGACACCAAATGCCTTATTACACCTCGCTTACGCACCACAATAGGAATCCATATCGTGTCGTCGGACAGGTCACGATGCATACAAGGTGTATAAGCAATCACTTCCGGACTTGAGGAAGGAAAATCAACTGGACTCTGACAGCATTTGGTTCAATCCCTTCTTGAGCCTGCAGCACGTTGGGAAAAAAAAATTCCCCGTAGTTCTATAGTTTCTTTCAAATCTATCATGGACATTATGGACATTTGTTCTTTTTCATCCTATTTCAAAAGTCATGAAAAGTCATTTTACCAAACACTTCAAAAAAGTGCTTTCAATAGAGAATCCGTTTTTTTTTTCAAGAAATCCATTTTTAAAGAATCTGTTTTCTAGAGAACTCCTACCAAAGGAGGTATATGCGTGAAGCTTTTATGTGTTCGAATGCTGCTTGCAGCTTTATTTGTTCCTTTAAATAAGGCTGAGAAAACTATTTTGTTAAAAAAATCCCAACATGCCAATTTGATAACTTTTTTCTACGAGTAAAATTGGTGTGCTTTTGTGTAATGTGGGTAAATGTTTTCTTTATTTTCAGGAGGACAACTCTGGGTTCGATGTGCCTCTAAAGTAGTTTGGCCTTAGGAAAAAAATTTTGACAAAATTTCACTGATATATCTAAAATATCATATTTATCGGTAATATCTAATGTAATTTTTATCATCAACCGTGTTTATTTAACGAAAACTAGTTTCATTATATATACTCAATTATGATAGTTTATAGATCTAAGATCATTTCTTCTCAAATGATGTATTTAAAAAATAATTAATTTTATTCAAAGAAATTACTGATATTTTTGAAATATTGTGTTTATTGGTGACTTTCTATATTCTTTTGTACGAAATTTTTTTTCTTAGATTTGGCCTCTATCAGGCGTAGCATAGTCTAAAGCTGACACAACAAGGATTTACAGTTCTCAGATAATTTTGACTGATGTAGATGTGTTCTGGAGAGGCCACATCTGTTTTACCCGATCACTTTCCCCTCTCTAACGGCGTGGTCGTTTCTCCACTGCTTGTGAGGCAGTCGGCCCGTGTATGGGACTCTTGTGGCGGCCTTCACGTTGTTCCACTTGTCGACCCAGTCCATGGAAGGAGACAGGTCTGTTTCGCCGCCTCGAACTCCCGAGCGGCATTTCGGTTCCTGCAGCAGCCTCTTGCTGCGTGGCTGCTCATCGGTTGGGTCGCCCTGATTTCCAATGGCCACAACACACATCTTGCTGGCGGCGATGATGGCCGCAAGAATAAGGCCACAGGACACAGTTAGTGGTGGCAGGTTGTTGCATCGTAAAAGAAAAGCAGAGGAAGAAGCATGGACATCTCAAGCCCTCGACAAAATCAAAACAGAAAATCATAATGAAGAAAAAAACATAGCGTATTCAAGATATTTTAATAAAAAGACTGATGTCTAGATTTAAAGAAAGGAAATTTGTCTGTAGAACACTGGTTTTAAAAAAATTTGTCTGTAGGACACTTTAAAGAAACACATGTGAATTTCGAACAGCTCTGAAATTCAATCATGCTACAACGTCCAAATAAAAAGTAAAAATCACATAATAAATCTGAAGCACTCAATTCGAACCGTTCGATTCACCTTCATGTCCATTACGTCCTCACTGGACCTCTAAATCTGGGCCACTCATGCGCCAGCCATGCCGGTGGCTGAGCTTGGCCGGGAAAGCAGGCCCTTCACCAATGATGGCCCGTTGACTTCGATCCTTCACGCCGTTGGCCTCGACCAGACACGAGATCTCAGCCAACCTGTTTCCCAACATGCAACAACTTTGGGTGCGATTGGTTTCATGGCCAGCCGCGCCTGGCTCGTATCTGGGAGCCAGGCTCCCGCCAGCCAGGTTGTCTAGATACAACCCCCTGATGATTGGTTCATGTTTTTAGCCAGCCACGCTAGTTAGAGATTGTGATTGGTTGACATGTTGCATGTCTAAATTCAAGTAATTCATACAACTCTTTTATGATTGGTTGCCTGTATATGGGCTGATGTGTTCACCTCATACATGCATTGGTAACATTACCTTCCAACAATTGTTCAAAGTTACAGACTCCACTAATCAAGCAAAAAAAATGAACCACAATAAAATGACTATAACTACAGCCTGGAAACAAATTATGACAAAACCGGAGTCGGCCGGTTTGACGAAAACTATGAAAACCAAAAAAACCGGACGATAAATCGCTCAAATGTCAAAACACAAATTTGAATATGATTTGAAAGCACACCGGTCGGTTTTTCCGGTTTATCGTTCGGTTTTTCGATTTACCGCTCGGTTTTCTTAGTTTAATAACAAACTGCTCGGTTTTCCTGGTTTTTCGATTTACCGCTCGGTTTTCTCGATTTTCAAGATTTCAAATTTTTTCAAATTTTTAAAATTTTAAATTGTATTAGACCGAAAACCGATCGTTCGATCAAACCAAACTGGACCGGTTTGATCGAAAACCGCAAAAACCGAGCGGTTTTCGATGGTTTTTGAATCCTAATTATTAATGCTTCATCTTAATGCACTTTATGATGCTGAAAAAGTATATGTAGTTCAGTATGTATCGTCCCTCTCAAAAGTAATGGATTACTTGTAATGTGTAAAAAGATGAAACTTCAAACGTGTGTATTTCTCAAGTAACCGACATGATAGCCTCTCTATTTGCAACTTTCATAATGGGATAGATTTTCTTTTTTTTTATTGTGAGATCATGATAATGGGATAGATGATGTGCCTGCCTTCAGCACAAGCCACCGAGCGGCCAAATAGCTTCTGCGCTCCGGGCCATCGAGCAAGCCATGATGTGCCTGTCTTCAGTACAAGCCACCGAGCGGCCCAATAGCTTCTGCGCTCCAGGCCACCGAGCGGCTCCGCAACGAACACCACGCTCGCTGCCACGATTTGGAACCGGTTACAAACCACAGTTTGAAGCACTGGGCCGGTTGGGGTTGGGCTTATTTTTCTTTTCAGTTTGGTTTGGTTTGGTTTTGACAAGTGGGCTGGTGGGTTGGCTTGGGTCGGGCTGGCTGTGCTATAGTGAATGGGGTGGTTCGAGTTTGGTTTGGTTCCCGGCCCATTTACAGGTTGACAGATGGGGAATTGGAGATAGACCAGCAATAGCCTTATTAGACAGAAGAACTACGACTGAAGCAGACAACATGAAAGGCTCCTTCGGCTGCTCCGTCCTTATCTAGGGGCTCGCCTACCTATTGTTGGTGGCGGAGCATGCGGGATGGCATTGCGGCTGCTGGCTGCTAAGCTTTTAGTGACCATAATCGAGAGTGAATATGAGAGCGGACTGGAGTCCGCTCACTGGAGTACTGGACACAAGAGGTCAATTTTGCTGCCATGGATGCGGTGGATAGGCATGATCGCATGAGCTGATGGGTGCATGGCCGCGTGGCCTCTGGACTCTACTCGCTTGCCAGCGCAAAGAATATGGAGAGAAGAGATAGAGAGAGGAATGAATGGACCAGAAACCAGCCATAGAAAAAACTGGATCCTTCGGTCACTATCGGCGCATGTCGTCCTCGGTACAGCACAGGAAACATTTCTTTATTTGCGAGATTGCCTGCGAAAAATCTACGCTCTGCAACCCAAATGACCTTCATGGCAACAATGGAGGTCAAGGCGCCGCAGCGGCAGCGCCACCACTTCGTGCTGGTGCACGGGACGTGTCACGGAACGGCGCGTGGTGCTGGTACAAGGCGACCACTTTGCTGCGCGCCGCCGGCCACGCCGTCTCGGCGCTGGACATGGCCGGCTGCGGCGTGCACCCGGCGCGCCTCTCCGACGTGCGAAGCTTCGAGGACTATTCGTGACCGCTGCTGGACACGATGGCCGCGCTGCTGCCC
This sequence comes from Eleusine indica, assembly GCA_030378355.1. Taxonomy (NCBI): domain Eukaryota; kingdom Viridiplantae; phylum Streptophyta; class Magnoliopsida; order Poales; family Poaceae; genus Eleusine; species Eleusine indica. The sequence goes on from CM059494.1 coordinate 59,863,024, forward strand.
CGGGAGCGCGTCGTGCTCGTCGCGCACAGCCACGGCGGGTACAGCGTCGCGGTCGCGGCCGAGAGGTTCCCGGAAAGGGTCGCCGCCGCCGTGTTTGTGGCCGCGTCCATGCCGGCCCATGGCTGCCACCAGCGACGAGGTATATAGTTACGTTCTTGCAAAACAACAACGACATCTGCGCTACTTACAGTGCTAAGTTACGCGCAAGCTGCAACCAAGCAACAGACTACATTTCTGCCAAAAAAGAGAATAACTGAAAGTTGTTTTTCCTTTTGTTATTTCTCATAAACTGTAATTTGTTCCATTGTTCCAAAATTTTCCCTACTCGTTTTCAAACACCCCTTTAAATTATGACATTCATGCTTCAATATATCCATCATTGCTTCATTTTTACGCTATATCCTTTCCAGTTAATAGCATATCTGGGACCGGGCGGGTTCCTTTGACTCAAAAGAGCTTGAGCAAGAGAACCCTGACATAGTGGGCAAACCTTTTTTGCCTTTTTCTTGTGCCCAATAGAGGATTACGAAGACCTGCAATTCCTCCTAAAAGAACTTGTTCCTTTTATTGTTCTCGCCTTTGCCTTGGATTCTCTTCTTTTGCATGAACTAGAAATACGGAATTCCAGAAATGAAGACTTTTTACCAACTTAATGGTAAGAAATTCCGAGATCTAGAAATTCATTTCGTACAATTGAACTTTTTCAAACTGTTTCTTTTTGAGAACCAAAAAGACTCTTTATTTGTTTGTGGACAACTGAAATTTAAATATGAGAAAGGGGATCATTCCATTTTGAACACACCCATCTATCTCATCTGACCTCTCCGAATTCCCGAGTAACGAACCATGGGCTCATCAGCATCATCTGGGGGGATGATTACATTAGGGGTCGGAGGGCCCTCCGCCCCTGGGGCTGGGGGAATGGCGGGATAGTCGCCATGATCAGGCACCCTCGCAACAAGCAGAAGGTGGCCCGCCGGGGATTCTTCCGGAACGTTAGGATTGAAGAATTGCTGCAATTCTTCCTGAATAGACTCTTTGGGGCCTATGTTCATGACCCGAAAGCTTTACCATCTGAGCCCTCCAGAGGTAACCTTTAAACTTGATTCTAAATCTAATATTCACATTCCTATGTTTTGAATTATATTGTCGCCAAGAAAATATTATATGGGCCCTTGAAGAATGGCCTCTGAAGTGCCAAAATGAACTACTTACAATTTCGGTTCGTTATCTGTATTAGTACAGAAAAAAATCTCCTAAATAATGGAAAATATCACTGATGTTTTACCTTATATGACCGCATAATTTTTTTCTCTGTTTTTTGAAAGGCTAGGTCCTCGGATTTGACCGCATAACTTTTTATTTCAGTTCCACTGCTAATACGAAAACTTTGAGAATACAGGCTGGATAGGGCATGCGTACATGACTGATGATTTTCACCTCCTTTCTCATTTTCGGTTAGCATGCAAACTTATGGGCATGAGCAGGTGGTTCCTCTGCTTCATATCATGGGCATTTGTTTCCATGCGACCTGACAGGTGGTTGCTCGGCCAGTAATACCAAGATCACCTTGTTACTTCTGCCCCTATTATGAAGGGATTATGTACGATGCAGACTACAACATACGGAATAGAATTCAAAATATGCTAACATAGAAGTTAATTATTCTTGACAGAGATACATAATTTCAGCTCAAAAAGCATCATCGTCTCGTTTCTGACATGTGATGTTTACTCCCTCAGCTCTGCATCCTCTTCGTCCTCTGATCCAATCATACAAACTGAAACATGGAAGGTTAAATACGTCTATAGCATACAATTTACTGATGGAATCGTTATTTAACCTTTTAGACAGATCCAGTCAGGGGCGAAGCCAAGATTTGGTCATACCGGGGGGGGGGGGGGGGGGGGGGGTTGCAAGTCGAAAATACAGTTTATGAGGGGGGGGGGACCAAAATTAATTTTTGTTTGAACTATATGGTGATTTCTTGTGTACAAATGAAGAGTAGACCACGCATAGGGGGGGGGGGGCAAGCCCCTCCCAGCCCCCCTCTAGCTTCGTCTCTGGATCCAGTGCCATAAACTCCTATGATAGGTGGAGTTTGAGAAGGATTATATGAGATAAACCTTATCCCTGTAAAAAATTGCAGAGATGTTGTGTCAAACTCAGAACCTCTTGACACAAGTGGGGTAACTTAACCACTGCGTCAGGCCTGTCCTTCAGAATTAAGATAGTTTACCTCTATAGTTAGAAGTTTGTCAGACATTTATTTTCATCTTGTCAGAATATCCTTCATACAACAGGTACCATTCCCATTGTTAAGGATATAGTAGTAGTATAAGACTCTAATTATAGAGTCCTTAGAGCATCTCCAACAATTCCCAATATTAGTTCATAAATACTCAATTTTAGAAATCCAGTGAAAAATCAGATCTTCAACAACTCCCAATATTAGTTCTCAAATTTAAACTCCCAATTCTAACGAGTTTTGTTGTCAAATTTGCCAACCTCTTCCGCACTCCCAATCAGCCAATCCTGATTTTTTAGCTCCTCCCGTCGGCCATTCTGCATTGGTATGGCCCATAAAAAAGGCTGATATGGCCATATTTGAAATTATTTAGAAGCTAAAAATTAGGAACGGTTGGAGGAGACAAGTTTTTTACTTCCAATTGTGATTTGAAAACTCCCTAAATCAGTTTTTTTGGAACTATTTTTTATAAAGGGAGAAGTCTACTTTACTCCCTTGAACAATTCACGTTGTCTAATTTAGTTTCCGAACAAAATATTGGCTCAATTTACTCCCCTAAACAATTCAATTGGTGTAATCTAATCCCTGATATAACTTTATTTTTGTCTCTTTTTATATGATTTGAATTTTTGTGCTAAAATTTTGCACAATGATGTATGCCCCAAACCCCACACAAAAAAATATAGTGAATATATTTAAGATATTTTTTTACAGTTTAAAAACATATAATATTATCTTAATTATATAGTTTTAAAATCATATAGAAATTATTTATGAAAAAATATAAACTATATTCTTTTGTATAGTGATAGATATCATCTATGATTATATAAAATTTTATCTTCAAATTCAAATGGTACAAAGAGAAACAAAAAAAGAAATTTGTATAAGATGGTAGATTACACTAACTTAAATTATTTAGGAGACTAAATTGAGTTAAGATTTTGTTTGAAGATTAATATGAATAAAATAGATTGTTCAGAGGAGTAAAATGGACTTTTTCCTTTTACAAACTTGTTGGAGATGCTCTTATCTTAGTCTAGGATTGAGTCATGTTCCCCATATATATGTAATTTATTGGGTCTATTATTAATATCAATGTAAGCCATATTATTCCATAACAGAGCTGTTCACGACCCGATCTCGTTGATTGGTATCCTGAATTTTTTTTCAGCCGCCGTCATCACATCGTCGGGTCGCGGCTGCCGTCTTGACTGCTAGACGTGGCCTCTTCTTCAAATTGACGTCTCTGCCATTTTCAATCGTTGCCTCTGCCGTCTTCCACCAATGTCGCCGCCGCTGCCGATCTGCTGCCGGGCTTTGACTAGCGGCTGCCTGTCCTGTTCCCAATTTGCTGTTGCGTGGTTGTCTTCCAATCAAACTGTCACAAGGAATCTCAGATTCTCCTGTTTTCACGTGGTCTTGGGTTTGCTGCCACTACGTGTTGGTGATTAATATTCAAGTGCTGCAGTTGCTGAAGGCTCTTTAGTACTACAGCGGTAACTGCTCCTTGCTACTTGCTATTCCTTTGGTCTGGTACTTGTTTCAGTCCAGATTTCATCATGTCACAACCTTCTGTTGTTGCTATTTCTCTGAAGTTAGATAGTTCCAATTATTATGAGTGATCTTTTTCTGTTCAAACTATTATAAGAGGCTTCAGTCTCGTTGATCACTTGACCGATGACCCACTCGTTGATGAATCAAAGGATAATTCTGGTGCTCAAACAGTCAAAGCATGGCACATAGATGATGGGAGGGTGATGTGCAATTGTCACTAGTATGAATCAGTCCCTGATCATGAGTCTCTCTTCTTTTGAGACAGCCAAGGCCATGTCGCCTTATTTGCAGAAGCAATATTCAGGACAATGGTGTCCTTCTCCATACACTCATGCAACAAATTCATACTGAAATAAGGAGATATGTCCATTGATTATTACTATTCAGCTTTTGATCGTTTGATGGGTCCGTTGATGTCTATGGTGCCTCAGTGCACAACACAAACATTCATTGAGAAGTTCTTTACCTACAGATTTGTCGTGGAGTCCATCCGTTCACGATTGCTTCATGGCTATACTCTAACCATGGCACAAGCTTCGTCTGATTTGATAACTGAAGAGACTCGGCTTTGGTCTATGCCAATACCACATAGTGTGTTGGCAACTTATCAGAGGGGTAGTTCATCTAGTGGTGTTTCTTCAAAACCTTGTGTGCAATACGGGAAGACTAATCATCTCTCAGATGATTGTTTTATCAAGTATCCAGAGAAGCTTGTTGCATTTTGTGCTCGTCACGCTGCTGGTGAGCGTGGTTGACCTTCCACTTCAGGAGGCACTGTGTCTGTTGCTGCTGCCTCATCTACAGTTATTGATGGCACTTCTAAACAAGCAATTTCTGGAAATTCTGAACATTCATCCTCAGATCCATGGCTTTGGCCTTCGGTACCATTGTATATCATTTTGCTACACATAGTTTTATATTAGACTATTTACTTTCATGTGTCCACATCCATAATCTATCTCTTTTAGTTGTCTATGTTGTCAGAGTCCTGTTTGTTGGTCAGCCATTTATTTTTCTTTTTATTAGCTAAGTCACATCAATTTAACTAACATCATATAATCCTATTTCACTACTTGCCATTACGGTAGTGCATCATATCATCCTATTCCGCTACTTGCCATTTGTAATAGTGTATTATTATACCATATATTTTCACTGTATGCCATTTGTTGTAGTGACATATATTATCCCCTCGTCTTGACTCGACGATAGTTAGATTTTGGATGTTTTTTATTTTTCATGTAATAAGTCTTAGTGTACATCTTATTCAAATGCAACGCTATTGCATATGCCTTACATTTGAGTGGGACTGTTAAGGATAGAGTGGTAGTATAGGACTCTAGTTGTAAAGTCCTTATCCTAGTCTAGGATTGAGTCATGTTCCCCATATATATATGTAATTCATTGGGTCTATTATTATTATATGAAATTTGTCTAAAACAAACGATAAGCTTCATGATCATTGATGATTGGATCCCTAAGGTATGGATGTTTTGGTGATTAATGACAACTATAAAATTATGGGCTAATATCTACATAAGTGTTATGTACCCAAGAATCATCTCTAAAATCAACTATAAATCTTATGGATGATGATTGCCTTAGCGATTGATGACAATGACCATAAGCATGGAGCTTGATAAGCTTGATGGAGTCCAAAGTTTGATGGAGATGGATCAAAGCTAGGGACAAGCTAGGAGCAAGTGTTTAGAACACTTGTCTAGTTTTTAGGGCTTGAGTCTATAGGAAAAACTGGACTATCAAGGGGGTCTAGGTCATGCTAGTCGGTGATGTGCGTAGATGCTCAGTGAAATCATATGCACTAGGTGACAATGGAGAAGCGAAAGAGCTGTTGGAAGAAGCCAAGAAACGAAGTCAAGCGAGAATAAGAAGTTTCTGCTGCTAGACAGAGTGACCGGACAGAAGGGTCTGGAGAGACCAGACTGTACAGTCATCAGAGCAGAAGGCAGACCAGAGAGAAATTGTGTTGTGAGGAATCTATCAGCGTGAAGACCCATAGAGACTGGATGATCTGGTCTACAGACCGGATGGTCCGGTCTATATGGATAAGGCGCGGGACAGAGAGGAAGCAAAATGAATGCTCTCTGGAATCGACGAAGACTGAAGAGACCGAACGATCCGGTCTACTGACTGGACGATCTGATCAGTACGAGATCAGTAGGGTCATAGGAGCCATCCAGATGGAGACCAGACGGTCCGGTCAGACAGTGACCAGACTGTACGGTCAGTTCGCCCAGAAAGCTAATTTCGTAGAGCAACAGCTAGTTTGAGGTTGGAAGCCTATACAAGGTCATTCCTAGGGTCTTGGATACCTGTCTTGGCCATTGGGATAGCTGGGTGCATCAGTAGGGAGCCAAGAGGAAAAGAGAGGAGCACTAGGAGGAGATATTAGATATCTTGAGAGTGCTAGAGAGAGTAACTTGAGCATCTATCCACATCTAAGACTAGGGTGTTCTTGAGAGTGTGATCTAGGTTGTTACTCTTGGTCTATGGTGAGACCTAGACCGGTTAGGTGTCGGTGACTGAGCCTATCATGATTGATTGTGAAGGTCATCACACGTTTGTACATGGTTTGAGCCCGTCGTTGAAAGGGGCATCGCTAGTAAGCGCCCGTGTCGGCTCAGGGAGTCCGGCAAGTTCTCGAGGGAGGGGAGCTTGTGCCTTGGTGGCAGCGGTGATGCAACTGTGTCTTCACTCCGGGTGTGATTGCGGGCTCGTATGCGAGAACTCCACTTGATGGCAGGAGGGACCAGCACTCCGGCGGGAGTGGTCCAACAAGGATTAGGGGAAGACGTCATCCTTCCGAGATCTCAGGAAAAAAATCATAAGCATTTCTTGACCCTCTCATTACTATTTTGTAATTGTGTGCTATAGTGGATAGGTTGGCCTGTGGGTTGCATAGGCTAGTATGCTTAGCTTCCGCATTTGCACTTATCATGAACACTAGAATGTGTAGGGTCTTGGCCTACTAGAATTATTAGGTTGTAACGATTGTGGAGATTTGGTGGAAAAATTAGTAGCATTTGTTGATTGTGGTCGACTTATCGATTAAACCCCCCCCCCCCCCCCCCCCCCCCCCCCCGCTCTCAGTACGCTTTCGGTCCTTACAATTGGTATCAGAGCCAAGTGCTCAACCTAGGGGCTTCACCGCCTTGAGTAAGGATGCCGGGAGAGATGGGGAGTGTTCCCATATTCAATGGTGATGACTGCAACTATTGGAAGGCTCGTATGCAAACCTATCTTGAGCCCCTTGATCCACAGATATGGAAGATGACCCATGATTCGGATGCGAATGTGAACCCGCTAGATCCTGATTTCTTTAAGCACAATGCTAAGGACAAGAATACTCTGTTTGCATGCATCTCTAAGTATGTTTTTTCTAGATTGGATGCAAGTTCAACAACACATGGTATATGGACTAAGATTCAAAGCATTCATGAGGGAACTAGTGATGTAAAAGAGAAAAGATACTATGTGTTGAAGAACAAGTATGATAACTTCACTAGATTGCCTCATGAGAGAGCCAACACTGTTTATTCTTGCTTTCCTATACTGGTAGAGGAGATCAATGCTCTTGGGGATGACTTCAAGCTCAAGCCTGTTGAGGTGATAAGAAGATTCGCGAGGATATTCAAAGACCCCAAGTATGAATCCATCATCACCTTCACCTTACAAGGTGATCCCATAATGTGAACAAGGGTTCCCGATCTTCGGAAAGGTTCTTGATAAGTTGATTTGGTCAGAGGTGGCACATAAATCGATCTGGCTTCAGAACAACACGCTCTAAACCCCGTAATCGCTGCACAACGTCTCCTCTGGTTATCAACCGATGTTGCCCGGTTGACCTCGCCGGGAAGGCTTATCCTTGTCTGCAAATCAAGAACACAAGCAAGAACAAACAAGAAAGCAACCAAATTGCATATGTATGATTCAACTCACGAAGTTGGGGTCTCACAAACCGATGTGACGGTAAACTGTTATGAACAGAATAATCTAAACAAAAACCAAACCCTAAAGAACAGACGGCAGCTGTATATGAGGATCCTAGGGTCGTGCACAATCCACTGGACGCAGCCCTAAGTGGGATCAACTCAATACATGGCCCAAAGGCCGATTACGGTGTCACAGCACCAGGACAGATTCTGGACGTCGCATTGCTTCATCTATTGCCGACAGCTCGGGACAAATTTTGATATGGGACTGACTGGGTTGGAAAGTACTTTTTGTTATCTTTCCAAGCATATATAGAACATCCTAATCTAAGTCCGTATGTGTTCTGGGTGTCCGTTTTAGTGTGACCTGCTCCTGGACTCTAAGTGAGACTCTAGATTGATATTATTTGGGCCTGCATCTTGGGTTGAGCGTCCTTGCTGGGCCATGATGGCTTCAATCACCTATCCATCTACCTCATCATCATCTCCATGGTTTCTAACAATAATTAATTTATTAGGTAGCCACATGTTCTTAAAATCACATAAAGAAACCATTAGGAACGAGCTCACCCGTAAATTCAGTTGTCACACATGAACTTGCATTTTTGTTCAAGGAGTGCTAGGTGTATCCATAAGGGTGATGTCCTCATCATTCTTTCCCTTTTGAATTAGAGTCGTCCTTGCCTCGAGCTCCTCTCTTTCTTCCATATATGGTCTCAAATCTGAAATATTAACTATGGAACTATTTCCAAACTTGGGATGTAACTCATATTTATATGCATTATAAAATTTGTCATCATAATATGAAACTATAGTAGAAGGCATATCATGCAAGTTAATAATCTCTTTGAAAACATGATCAGCAATGTGAATATTATTCTCACTATTATGATAAGATAAAAAATATATGATCTTAGGAACACTAGAAAAACATGACATGACATAGTAATTGTTATTGCAGTTTTCTAGTTGATCATTTGGTTGTACAACACAAGGAGGTTTTAAGTTTGAGAAAATATAAACTCTGTGCACCATAAACACACCTCTATGATCATAGCTGCCTATAGCATGAAAATTGTTTCTTATCAATAAAGACAATTCAGCTTGAGAAAAGATTTGCTTCTCCAAAGTACTTAGATTACAAAGAACATTAAATTCAATATAACCAAAGTATTTAAAGAAAACAACAATTTCTGCTCATCCTTTTCACATGTAACTAAAATCAAATGTTTAATTTCAGCAATAGTAGGTGAATCATAAGCAAAAGCATCAAGCTCATTCATTTGTTATGGCAAAGGTGTAAGTGAAGCATTGGCACACAACTCCTCTTTATCATGAGGACCAGCAGATAAATCAACTTGTGACAAAGAAAAATTGTCATAAGGTTCCAATACAGCAAGATTGTTGGAACAATTCATCATTTCAAGAAAGCTCTTACTTGAAACACCAACATGTTCTTTATCTTTCTCATTATCCTCTTCTTTGTTGAGAAGCTGAAATGTATTAGTTGGAACAAGAGACAAGGAAATATGTTCATCCTCTAGTAATTCAGATTTTGATGAAAGTGTTGCAACATTTGAAATAGCACATTCTATCCTAAATGGTTCATTCATTCTCCTCTCAAATCTTTGTCGATCCTCTTCTAAAATTTCAGCAGCAGTCATAGGTTTAAGAGTAACCCTTCTACCATTGTATTTAAATGAATAACTATTAGCAATGGTATTGTGTAAAACATTATTTTTAGAAATCCAAGGTTTACCCAATAACAAATGACATGCTTGCGTAGGTACTATATCAAATTTTGCACTATCCTTGTTGATGGCTTGTGTGAGGACTTGACACTTCTCATGAAGAAGATGAAGACCTTCAAGAACAAGTTTGCCTCCCAGTCCAAGAAAAAGTGCTTCAACTGTGACTCCAAGAATCACTTTGTTCGGGATTGCCCCAAGCCCAAAAAAGAAGAATGATCAGTGATGCTTTCCGTAGCAAAGCAAGTTGTAACAACAGCGCTTCAGTATTAAGCAAATGAAGTTGTTTCAAGGTGTTCTTGATCTTACCACCCTAATGGGTAGTCAACTCTTTTACCCACTTAAAATCCTTTTAAATGGGCTAGATCAAATCAGGTTAAGTAGGCCAAAGGAATAGAGAAATCAGGATCATTTGTAGTTGTTACCTTCTACCAAAGATGGTGTCCCAGATGATTCAACGACAATCACGTGCGAAATACTTTGGATAAGATCATCATAGATCGTGGAATGCAGATAAACAGAATTACTCTACCCGGAGAAATTGCCGACGTATAGAAGTACCACTTGGCATGAAAGCCAATAGAGAAATCTTAGAATAGTATTAGTACGGAGTATGAAGACAGAGAGTATAGCGAGGAAGCTCGAAAATCGTCAACAGCTGACTTCTACCCTAATCTCGGGGACAAGATTCTTTTAAGAGGGGTAGATCTATGGCATTCTAAAATTTATTAAGATTAAAAATCAAAGCTAATTAAATTTTTTTCCTGAAACCTTATGTCCTGAAAAAAATTTTCAAAATAAAATGTCACTAGCTTAAAAGTGGAAATAACAAGGAAATTTTTCCAAAATAAAATATGTGCTCAAGTGCTTGTTAGCTTGTGTGTTTTTCCTTAGTCGAGATTTGATTTGCCATTTTGAATTTAATTTGGATTCACGTTCGAATTTGACCCTAAACCAAAAACTTAGAAATGTTTAAATCTTTCCACTATCTCTCTCTAGGCCGAAACCCCGCCACCATCCCTTCTAGCCCAGCCTTTCCCTCCTCACCTCCCCCTCCCCCCCCCGCTTGGGTCGTGTCTCGCCTCCCCGGCCCAGTTGGCCCCCACACCTCGTTTTCTCTCTTCTCCTCCCCTCAGCACACCAGCCCGCGTCGCCCTCCTCCCTTCTTCTTCTTCTTCCTCCGAACGGAGTCGCCACACGCCGTCCCCAGCCCCTCCTCGTCGCGCAAACCTCGCCTTTACGCTGCACTCGTCGCCTAGCCAGGAAAACTGCCACCATTACAATGCTCGGCTGCCCGACGACACCCCAACTTCCGTCTCTGTCATGACGCACGCAACAGCCACCGCCTTTACTCCTCCCTGCCCGAGCCATCGCGTCGCCTGATCCTCGCTCGCCTTGTTCGCAGCGCCGGCCACCATTACTACGCCTGCCAAGTAGTGCATCCCTGCACAGCGTGCAACAAGCCTCCCCCAGATTGTGAAACACCTTCCCCGCTCTCGGTCGAGCGCCTCACGACACCATGCAGCACCACCGTCGCATCCCATCACCAGGCAGCCCTTAACTCACGTGTCGACTCATCACGTCCACTCGCCCTGGCGCCTGAAACGTCGTTTCAACCCAGGACTGCCCTGAACTATCACACCACGCCACTACTCCCACCGTCACGATGCCATTGACGTGGCACCGCGCTCAAACACACTGCCCTACCCCACCAGCGCTCAGGCCACGTCTCGTCGCCATAACTCACGCCAGGACATCGCCGTGCCAGCCACCGATGTGACCTCACCCTGCCCATGCCCGCCTATAAATAGGCCCCCACTCTCTCATCAGAACCTCACTAGCAAACCGACAAGCAGGGTGCAAGCACTCCTCTCTTCCTGTGCGAGCAGTCTACCCCCCCTTCCACCGTGAATGTGCCCTCGGCCTCTGCAACCCTCGCGACCAACGCCGTTGGACGCAGAGCCACTTCCGTGTCTCCTAGGACCTCTCTCCGATAGCTTCGGCCACCATAGAGCTGCTCCGAGCTGGCCGGAGTGCTCGGTCAAGGCGCCACCGCCTCTTTCCCCCCGACCGTCGCGCACTGCCCAGATATGCCCTTGTGTAACCGATCCATGGTGGACCCATAGACCGGGCCCTTCTGTTTGGTCCACAGCCTCGTGAGCCTATTCCACCATATTTCCGATGCAAAAATAAAACCCGTAGCCAATTACCACGTCAGCATGATGCAATAAACCAGTTCATTGTACAAAAATAATTCCATAAATCCCAAAACTCTATCATTTTGCACCTAGCCCCCTGACCTTCTGTCTAATTATGTTTTAGCCTAGAAAATTTATAGAAAAGACCCTCAACTTTTCTATAATTATATTTTAGCCCTCCTACAACCAAGCCCCTGAACTTTTTAGTAATAGCATAAAGGTTCCTATAACTTTCTGAAATTGCAGAAAAGTCCCTGGACCTTTCAAAAGCCATATCTTTCTAATCGTAGCTCCGTTTTGAGCTATTCTTTCGCTCACGGGTTCGTCTCAGTGTGTAGTACCCAGTGGTACTGCCCGTGACACCTGTCCAAGACCTCATAAGCCATCCCTAGCCCAAAACCTATGGTATTTTACATTAAGTTTTCTTGTACCTAATTTATTTGGAGTTTATGCGAATATTGTTGGTTTCTTGCTATTTTTTTATTTATTTATTTTCACTATAGCTTATTTATAAGGCGTAGCTATATGTGTTAGACTACGCAGAGTCCAAGGAAGCACCAGAAGACCCGGAATCAACGCACAAGCCCGAAGCACAAGACACAAGGAAAGACTCGACGCCCCGATACGCGAAGACTAGTCAAGAGGGATAGTGTTTTGAGGCAAGCTTTACTTATTCCTTGATCATAATTGATTCTATTTCAAAAATGCACCCAACTTGCCTACTATTACATGCATTATTCCTTCTATTTTCATCATTGCTTAGTTAAAGCCCACTTGTGTGAAGACTAGCGTTCTTGTCGCCTATATAAGATATGAACGCTAGATCCTTGATTGGCCGCAATTGTTATCCCACTACCTTGATAAACCTAGAAAGTTATCAATAGCTTTGCTAACAATGACGCCCCCCTTGCTAGTACACGCTTAGGATTTATGATGATTATCACCATACCCCTACACTACCAAGTTTTATAAAATGTGTGAAAATGTGTTTGGTGGTGTGCGTGCGAACTGGTGAGTCTTAAAACAACTGTGTAAAGGTGAAGCTGGGTGGGATGTACTTGGCTGTGGGCGAGACTCCTTAGTACTGGTGTAGAGTACTTGGTGATGGTGTTTTTGGTGTAGGTCCACCTGTTGTGGACGAGTGCTCGCCCTGTCGCATAGGAACCAATAGCAAGACCTCAACTTGGTGATATCTTCACTATGACCACAGAACCTGTATGGGCAGGAATAATGCGGAACCTAGGTTACGCAACAGGGAAGTATCACCCGATAAAGTAGGAACGAACTCAGGGGTTGGTTGTGATGCAAGTGGTGATAAGTGCAGTACTTGGCAAGATTATATGATTGTGTCATAAGTGCAGTGATATGACTAAGTGTCATAGACGTGGAACCCCTAAGATCCGTAGTGGACTTGTGGACGTGCTTGGGTGAAGTGGGAGCGTTATGCACTTACTTGCAAAGAGTGCATAACATGTGAGTACAACGTACTAAGCTATATAGAGTTATAAATAATTCATTCGGATGTCCGTTGTCACTGGTCATGACACACCAAAATATTGGGCTCTTGATAATAGCAAATCCTTGAAGTGTGAGTGGGTATAGTAGATACCCGTGTTTTGGTGAATGGTATTGGCAAGGTGTGCCAGAGTCGTTATGACTGTGTGTCAGAAGGCCAACTAAAATATGGGAACTGTTGGGATGGATTGTAATCTCTTTCAGGTCCAACCAACTAAAAGTTATAAAACTGTTTTCCTCACTCGAAAACCCCCTTGGTTCTATAGCGAGCCCTGCATCCGCACTTTTTCGCAAAACTCTGACCCTTACTCTATTGCTTGACCACTCTCCCAAATGCATGAACATATCCCTTGCTAGAAGTAGGGCTTGCGGAGTACCTTATGTACTCACTCTTGCCTCATTTTATTTAATCAACAGAAGATGAAGAATCCGTTAAAGTCGACGAGTAGATCACGTCCTATGCTCGAGTTTGCCTGTGGAGTTGTTGAAGCTTTGTTCCTGTTTTTTTAGTCCGGATTGGCTTGATCAATGCCTTTTGTTTGTAATTTAGAACTTGTATGTATATATAGTCCTTGCGTGGATTTAGTAAAAGTCGTAAATCGACTGTGTATTATTTATACATGTATACCAACTACTGATCCAGGGATTGGTACGGTAATCACGGATCACCCCGGGATGAGATGCCATAAGTTGGCACCAGGTTGTATCGATCGGCATGGGGTCTGTACTTTTTTTTTTGTTTACTCAGAACTCTCATCAGATAGCCATTTCAATGCAAATTCTTAGCCAAGAAATCAATGGGATGTGATCAAGGATCGATATGATTTATCAAGAAATTTTGGCTCAAGTGTCAGATACTCAGCAAGCATTGCATGCGTAGACTACGGCTAGAAATCAACACGATACACAAAGGTTTACCTATTTCATATAACTTAACAGGACATATGCACTAGAAAGGAAATAGAGAAAATAAAAAAAAATAAAAACTAAACACTTAAACTTCAAACAATGCTTAATTCGAACACTAACCCAGCAACGGCACCAGAAAATGAATGCTTGTTGGTCGTTCATACACACTCACTTATATATCGCAAAAGGATGATGTACATTGTAGTCGACACCCAAAGTGGTAGATGACGCTGGCTAGGCATCGATAGTTCCAGCAAGCAGATGAGATACAAATAACAGGATGAGAAATGAGATTGTATTATTCCTTGCTCTAAGAGTACTGATGCGCCATTCATATGGAGCTGGTCACCTGATCCTAACAAAGGTGAGCTAAACTCTTTCCAAACTTATAATCTCTTAGGAATTGGTAACCAAACATGATCTCTAAGCTAGCTCAAAATAGAAACCAAACTGGCAAGCTAATAATGAGCAATCAGGCAAGGAAGAGGTTATTATGTTGTTGTGTAGAACGAATTACCATGCATCCTCCAATTCGATCGGTTCCATCAGGCACAGGTAAACCGTTACTGCAGATCCTGTATCTTCTACCGGTCTCAACTTTTAGTATTGTTTTTGTATTGGGTCTTTTAGGTTTTATCTCTAGTCTTCCTAACTTGTTTGAGATTAAAAGGCTTTGTTATCGTTGTTGGGTAGAGTGACCGTTTAGCTTTAACTCAAACATTTCATATCTAGCAATAGTAATTTCTTATTATCTTTTAAGTCTAACTGTAAGCAAATTTTAAAGCATTCCTGAATAGATGGGAATTTCTCTTATAAGTTTGGGGTTTTATTAAATAGTATCACGGCATATCCATCTAAATTGATCGTTCGTAGCACTTGGTTGGAGGTAAGAATAGTGAGCTTCAAGTTGGAAATGGAAGTAACACATTTTTCTGGACTGATCGCTGGGTGCATGGTCACTCAATTGAAAGTCTAGCACCACTAGTGTTTTCACGTGTTCCAGCAAAGAACCGTAGCAAACGAACAGTGGCTTATGCTCTTAGTCATGTCAATTGGACTCAGGACATCCAAGGTGGTCTATAGTGGGACAGCATCAGGGAACTTCTTCGATTATGGGACTGCCTTACAGGTATCACTTTGACTGACCAAGAGGATCAACATATCTGGAGGCTAGATGCAAATGGATGCTATTCTTCCAAATCTGCATATGATGCCTATTTCTTCGGGGCTGTGACCTCTGAACCATGGCGTCATCTTTGGAAAACTTGGGCACCACTTAAATGCCAAATGTTCATATGGTTGGCCATCAAAAACAAATGTTGGACGGCTGATAGACTCGCTAAGAGAGGGCTTGATCATCCAGATAAATACCCACTCTGTGACCAAGAGGAAGAGACGGTGCAATATCTTCTAACTAGTTGTGTGCAGGGGCGAAGCCAGCCGAGCACGCCCCTGGGGTCAGCTCCACTGAGCACCGATGTCAGGCATGGTGATTAACACTATTTAGCACTTGATTTACAGAATTTCGTCGGTGTCAACTGACACCAACAAGACACGTAGCTCCGCCCCTGGTTGTGTGGTGGCAAGACAAGTATGGTTCAATTTACTGAACCTGCTACAGCTTGCAGACTCGGTGTCACGGCAACATGAACGTAGCTTTGCTAACTGGTGGCGCAGAACAATGAAGAGAGTCAGGAAGGAACAAAGGAAAGGAGTTAACTCACTGACCATCCTTACTGCTTGGTCTATTTGGAAGCACCGGAATGCATGTGTTTTTGAAGGAGCAAACACCTCAGTCAACACAATGCTAAATGAGCTAAAAAATGAGCTTAACGTGTTTTTGAAGGAGCAAACACCTCAGTCAACACAATGCTAAATGAGCTAAAAAATGAGCTCAACCTTTGGTGTTTGGCTGGGGCCAGGAAGCTACGAGAGTTTAATCTCGTGATCCCTTCCTCAACGGCTTAGCATCAGACCCTTTGTGTGTGTGTGTGTGTGTGTGTGTGTGTGTGTGTTTTCAGTCATGAATCCGACTCAGGCTGTTGTGTAACTGGCTCACTCATAGTTTGGTTTCCATGAGTGAGGATCATGTAGGAGACCATTTCTTTTTCTCTCTAATACAATGAAACGCAGCTCTCCTGTATTTTTGAAAAAAAAAAGAAATAGTGAGCTGAATGCAAACTATAGCTAACCTATGTCCCTTCTCTTGATTAATACTGCACAGCATTGCCTTCTGTTTTGTTTTTTTCTTGGTGGTATAAAAGCATATACGATCTGTCTAAGCAAACGTTCAACAATCTAAGATTCATATCTACAGATTTGAAATGCCAATTTAAACCACCGGAAATAGAAACCGGACACAAGACAATTGCCATAATCAGAGTAAAATGGCAACAGACAGAATCTATAACATGTTCAAATGGACGAACTAGTCAGGCTCTTATTTATATGACAGTAGCCTCCTGATTCTCCACGGCTAAGACGACACCATGCTTCTCATATCTCTCTCTTTGCTTACAGCTTCCTTCAGTAAAACATTCAATGCAAAAAGATCCATGCTCATTGGATGTTGGAGGAAGGAACAGAGCCAACATGTTGTTGGTGAACCATCTTTGCCTGATGATATATGACATCCAGGTAATTCTGGATTGTCGGCATGTCTAGGCCAGGGAACCTGTGAAGGCCATCGGGGCGGAACTCAATCTTAATAAATGGCCATTTCATGACCTGTGCCGCACTGCATTCTTCAGGCCCATCTCCTATCACACAAAACTGGACATTTGGCCCATCAAACCGTTCTTTGATCCATTTGAAGCACTGCAGCTTTCCCACCTCCCATGAACTGTATACTGCAAAACAAAAGACACCAGCATGCATTTATTTACATCTAACCTTGTGGATTAGATACATGGTCTGATAAAAGTACTTCAAGTAACATGTAGATTAGCAACGACACCTGCCATGTACAACAATCTATAAGGCATGGAGAGCCTAGATCACTAATTAATTGGAGAATAGATGTCCACAAGACTAATCAGTTGCAAAGTCAATATAAAACAGAACTGAATGCTTGAAGAGATGTTCCAGAATGGAACACATACCATTCTCAGACGAGACCACATCATCCAGGCGATAGAGCAAACATTTCGCAAGACTAGGAATCAGCGACCCAGATGTGACAATGCAATTGATGCCTGAAGAATTGGCAGTAGGCATCGCACCAGATTTGCCTATCGCTTCTTCTAACAACTTATGAGCTGCATAATAGAGGAATAATCAGTTAAAGCATCTAACAGTTAAAATGATAGACTGAACTAATTAGAAATTAATTGAATACAATGGTGTATTTGGAGAACTAAACAAAGAATTGACTGATGAACCAAAGGTTTAAGCAGATACAAACTTGTTCTATAGCTTCTTGTTTCAGCATACAAAGTGTGGTGCGTATACTAGTTCACAAACTTCAGTGATCTTATGGGTCTACTTTTTGGAAGTGAAGAAACCTCAGAACCAAAACCAGAACTGTATTTTGATTAGTGAGAGAAAACAGTTTTGGGCTAACATCTAAACGAGTACCGTCAGAGGTTATATATATTATAACCATGCAGATAGTCTTCTTGGTTGCATAATCCATATTTAACTTCATCAACGAATTGAAAGTCCTAATATCTTTTCTCCATTAGGCCATAAGTAGAAAATAGTGCAACCTTCGAACTACTAAAAATACAACAACAACAATAAAGCGTTTCAGTCCCAAGATAGTTGGGACAGGCTAGAGAGAAAACCCAACACATCTCAGTAACCTAGTCATGGTTCCCTGTCCATGGCTAGTTCTTTGGTGATATCCCACTCTTACAAGTCCATCTTTTAAATACGAAAAATAATCAACAAAAAATAGCACAAATAGAAATAATACCTGACGAAAGCCAGCCATCAGTATATTTGTCAGTCAAGCTATACAAATCATTCCAGACTTTGACCATGTGTTTGTCCAGAAATTTTTCCAAACCCTGAAATCACCAAAAGAGCCCAATTAGTGATCAGAAATACCTCACTGATGAAAGCGTTGGAAGTCAGGTGCCAATAAACAATCCACATAAATAAGAACAATACAAAGACACTGAAAGATGATTAGCTGATAATGTTGCTCTGTAAACATTCCAGTATAAATTTCAGAGCCTAATTACTTACCATCACTAAACAAAACATTTGATAAGACAAAGCCTCCTTACAGAGGAGTCTTCCATGACACAAGATGTCCAAGTGAATACTGCAGAAGGAAGCCTTCATTTGTTCTGGGACCCAGATATATCAAGTACCTATAGTACTATAATCCACCAAATTCAGAACAGACTATTTTTGAGATATAACCCAGTTGTTTTCTCAATACAAGACTAAACTTCAAACTACTAATCACAGTGTGGCATCGAACAACTACTTTAGAATATACATACATATGTGTAATTGCCAAAAAAGATGACTACCACACAGGTTGTCATTTAGTTACACAGACTGTACATTTCTTTGAAAT
The DNA here is from genome assembly GCA_030378355.1 of Eleusine indica. Taxonomy (NCBI): domain Eukaryota; kingdom Viridiplantae; phylum Streptophyta; class Magnoliopsida; order Poales; family Poaceae; genus Eleusine; species Eleusine indica. The sequence continues at coordinate 59,881,683 of CM059494.1, forward strand.
GAACAAAACTTCGGTAGTTTGATACAAGAGTGATTCAGGCACTGCAACTCACCATATTTAGGAAGTTTCTGAATACATAATAAAAATCCTAGTTGTCACATGCATTCCATAGCACATAGAAATGCAATAACATAGATAACATAGTGAAAAAAAAAAACAAAGATGCAAAGCTGAATCATCATACTAAGGAAAACCTTTAACGGAAATAGTGCAAGATAAGGTAAATCTTGTGGCACCTTTGCATATTTCTCGCTGACGGCACGGTGCCTGTAAGCAAGCTTCCTTTTGCTCACATCATCATAAGGTGAACTAAAACAGTCTGCCTCAAAATCATATGAATGCAAGTCTTTCCCATCATCATATTCACATAAAGCATTGAGAAATGGTTCATTGTAATTCTCAATCTGCATTAGTGTGAAACAACCAGATTGATTGGAAAGGATGATCATAACTCATAACCAAAAAGTGAAGCTACATTACTTAGCGAGAACAATGATGAAAAGGAAAAGCACCAACTGAAGAGGCATTCTACATGAATAGTAGAACAATGTCATAGAAAATTTTCACCTATGAAACAAATAGTACAAAGGGTAACTACATTACAACCCTAGTGACGAAACATGGTATCAGCATGGATGATTCTACAATTTGATGGAATCCAATGAACTGCTGAAAGGTGAGAATGGTGGATTCTATTTGGAAGAGTAAGGAACATGAATAGAATTTCATCCATTTGTCAGGATAACAGAAGAGTTTTTTTAACTTTTAGTAACTACAACAATTCTGAAAAAGATAAACAATGTAATATATATGCTATATACATTGGTCACAAATAATATAATGACCTATTACGATGAAGTAATAAATAAAGCATTTATGAATTAAGGGTGCTGACAGAGACAGACCTGCTCATAAAAGAAGTGTTCATCACACACCTCAAGAATGAGGTTCTCCCACCGCTTCCCTATTTCAATACTTTTTTCACGGTCCTTCAAACCATCAAAAGAACCAGCATACGAACCATCCAGCAGTGACTTGAGTAAAATAAGTGTCTCATCCATATCCCATATGTACACAATTGTAACCTGATCTGTCACAGCATTGGTTGAAGCTTGGCCTGTAACCAAGGTAGGGACAGCCTCATCCATTTCACTCCTATTCAAACAACGGACAACGTCACACTAAAATCCATAATTGGAGGCAACTATCAAAAATCAGGTGATTTCAATTTGTTATACCATGAAGATGTGACCGTGAGGATACATAGTTACTATTAATGCACGACAGCACAATAAAGCAGTTTTATGGACAAGTACTAACTGATACACTCTGGATCAACAGAAGTAAATCACAAACATACCTGTACACCAAAGACAGCACACTGAATTCGGATCCCAAATTAAACGTAGCACACTGAAGTTGGTTTCCTAGAATAATTTTTGCTTGCTTCAGGTAAAATAAAGGAAACGAAAATCAGGAGTGAACTGAAAAAAAATAAAAGAATATATCGTACTTCAAATTAGTTTAAGCAAACATGATACAGGAGAGGACACCGGGTAGCAGATGCGCTAAGCATACAACAAACTAGACAGGACACGGAAACATCAAACAGCTTTGGGCATGGGCGTCCAGTTCCTACTATGGAAAATTTGGATTTAATAGCTCGAACTACAGGTAAGGGATCCAATATCTACCAGACCAGATTGCATCCAATCCGGACAACGAAACGAAACACCCACTAAAAAAATTGGGATGGATCAGAAGTCCAATACGATCAAACCCAATCGATGCGCTGGTTGAGAAAGAGGCACGGTCTGCCTACCTCACCGGTGGAGCCACCGGAGCTCGGCGGCTATATCCTCTTCTTCCTCGGTGGAATCGAGTGGGAACGGCCGAATCCAGTGAGAGCTGAGCTGTTTATCTATCTCGGCGTGCGCAACAACATGCTGTGCAAGCGAGTCCGAGCGAGCCTGAGGGCTGAGGCCTGAGCCTCCTGAGGTGCGTGACGAGGGCTCGAGACTCGAACTCGGCTCGAGCATGATTCCATTTGGGCTCGTTCAGGAACTGGGCCGACGGCAATCGAGTTCGTGCAGATCAGTTCTCCGCGTCAATAGAAAGCACGGCATCTCGGGGTATGATCTTAGGTGTAAACCGAACAACGTTTGATGTAGGCTCGATTGATGAAGGGGATTTTTACTCAAAATTCCTCTTAAAGAATAAAGAAGATAGGTTTATGAGGGCGTTATATGCAGTTTATGGTCCAGCACAGAATGAGCTTAAAGCACAGTTCCTCACTGAGCTAGCAAATGTTTACAGCAAAGAAACACACCCTATTCTCATTGTGGGTGATTTTAATACAATGCGTTACCCGAAGGACAAAAATAATGAGAACTTTTTGTCACCGATGGCACCGTATTTTCAATTCCATTATTGATACTTTAGAGCTTAGAGAGATACAGATGAATGGGCACCAATACACCTGGACCAATGATCGCGATCCACCAACTTATGAAAAGCTTGATAGGGTTCTCATAAGTACGGAATGGGAGATTAGATACCCAAAGACTTCAGTATAGGCTTTAGATCGTGGTAAGTCAGATCAAAGTCCATTATTATACAAAAAGAACAAGCGGCGGGGGGGGGGGGGGGGGGTGTTCTAATCAGTTGAAGTTTGAACTAGGATGGCTTATTTGAGATGGATTCTTTGATATGGTGGCTAATATCTAGAATCAGAATCATGTAGAGATGACATCTATCCAGATTTGGTAAAACAGAATAAGGACTCTTTGTCAATCCTTAAGAGGATGGGCCAAAAATACTGCGGAAATCCTAAAAACAAAGAAAAAGCAAGTCTCAACTCTACTAGATTCTCTAGACATAAAGGCGGAGGCTACTACCCTCACGCCTAATGAGATTGCACTCAAACATTACCTAACTGAGAGACTGTCCCATATGCTAAGAGAGGAAGAACTCAAATGGTACCAAAGAGCAAAGGTAAAGGAGCTACTCGAGGGTAATGATAATACCTAATATTTCAATTTAGTAGCCAACGAAAAACATAGGAAAACAAGGATCTATAAACTAGAGAGTGGCGAAGGAACCATTATCGGGGACGCCAACTTGAAGAATATATTACAAGATACTACAAGGATTGTTTGAAAAGCTAGAAGATAATACCTTTTCTCTGGACGAGACAATCACCAATGATATACATAAGGTGATCGATAAGGAAAATGACTTACTCACATAGCCGTTCAGCGAAGAAGAAGTTAAACGAGCTATTTTCCAGATGGAGCATAATAAATCTCCAAGACTAGATGGTTTTCCTGTTGAATTCTATTAGGTATTCTAGGAAATAATTAAGACTGATCTATTAGCGTTATTCAAGGATTGTCATGAGGGATTATTGCCAACGCATAGTCTCAACTTTGGAATAATTACTCTGATTTCAAAGAGAGGAGACACTGATAGAATACAGGACTACCGACCAATTTGTTTGTTATATGTCAGTTTTAAGATCCTACCAAAAGTGGCAACAAACAGGATTGGATTGGTAGTCCAAAACATAATCTGTCCTTCTTAAACAGCTATCATGTCTGGTCGAAACATTATGGAAGGTGTAGTAATCCTACATGAAACCATACATGAATTGCACAGAAAAAATAAAAGTGGGGTAATACTTACGATTGATTTTGAAAAGGCCTATGATAAAGTCAAATGGTCTTTCCTTTATCAAACTCTATATATGAAGGGCTTCTCCATAAAATGGTGTCAATGGATCGAAAGCTTCATTACTGGGGGGCATGTGGGGGCTAAGGTTAATAATGATATAGGTCCATACTTCCAAACTCAGAAGGAGTTGAGACAAGGTGACCCGCTATCTCCAATACTCTTTAACATAGCGGCAGATATGCTGGCAATCCTAATAGCCAGAGCCAAGGAGGATGGACAGATAACTAGAGTGCTCCTAGGCCTAGTAGATGACTGATTATCTATTCTATAATATGCTGATGATACTGTCATCTTTATGGATCACAATATACAACATGCAAAGAGTATGAAACTATTTCTTTATGTTTTTGAGCAGCTTTTGGGGCTGAAAATAAACTTTGAAAAGAGCAAAATCTTATGCTTTGGTGAGGCAAAAGAATCTGAACTGCAATATACTCGGTTATTCGGCTGTAAAGTGGGAGTTCTTCCATTCAAGTACTTCAACATTCCTATGATTCACAGGAGGCTGAGAAACTGTGAATGGAAAGATGTCATTGATGAATTTCAGAAAAAGTTAAACAAATGGAAGGGAAAACTGCTCTTGGGGGGGGGGGGATTAGTACTCATTAATTCTGTCATAAGAAACCTTCCCATTTTATGATGTCTTTCTTTGAGATACCTGAGGGAGTACTATAAAAATTAGACCATATCCACTCCAAATTTTTCTGGGAAGGTGATGGTCACAAAAAAATACCACCTTGCGCAATGGGATATACTTTGTCAGCCCAAAGATCAAGGGGGGCTTGGAATTGTTAACCTACGCACTAAAAATACTTGCTTAATGAGTAAGTGGATCTTCAAACTTATCAATAAGGAAGGTGCATGGAAGCAATTACTAAGAAATAAATATTTAGAAAACAAAATGTTGACTCAAACGTAGTACAAACCTAGGGACTCTCATTTCTAGGCTGGCCTCATGAAAGTCAAAGAAGAATTTCTCAAGTGCGGTTCGTTTCGGATGAGAGATGGAAGTCAAACTAGGTTCTGGGCTAATGCATGGATGGATAATACACCATTTAGCTCATAATTTCTTGCTCTGTACAACATGGCTAGATGGAAAAATGTCACTCTACAAGAGGTTCTACAAAACCATCATCCGAATCTTACTTTCAGGAGACGTATAACTAGGGATAAACTAATAGAATGGAATAAAGTGCTTGCCAAACTTTCCACAGTTCGACTAAGAGATGAACCAGATACTTTTACTTGGCACCTACATCAGAACAACATTTTCTCAGTGAGTTCAATGTGTACCGCGAGTCTGTTACAACCTAGTTCACATCTTAACAAGTTGTGGAAAATCAAACTACCCCTCAAAATTAAAATCTTTGTCTAGTACCTTCCCAAAGGGGTGACCCTAACTAAGGACAACTTAAAGAAGAAGAAGTGGAAAGGTAGTCTCAAGTGTAGCTTTTGTAATCATAACGAAACTATACAACACCTCTTCCTTGAGTGTCACATTGTTAGAACCAATTAGCGAGTACTAAACATAGCTATTGGTTTGCCGACGCCCACCAGTAGTAATCATATAGCGGGTGATTGGATTGAGGCATGGGGACTGGATAATAAAAGGATCATTATGGTTGAAGTTGTGGCAATGCTTTGGGCCGTTTTGCTTAGTCGTAACAATGTCGTCATTAACAAAAAACCGTTTGTTAACTGTATGTAGGTTTTATTTAGAACCACATACTGTCTAAGGCACTAGAGACTGTTACAGAAACAATCGATCAGGGGGAGTCTAACCACAACGTGCCGGCAGATGGAGACAGTGGCAATGGAAATCTTTTCAAAGAATGGATGGCCATCTCAGTCTAGAATCTGTTTATAGTCACTTCTTTATAGTTGTCTTGTTGCTCTCAAAACTTGTAATAATTTGTGGAACCGGGCTGTATGCACCTAAAGTGCAAAAAGCCAAAAACTCTTTTCCATTATTGAAAAAACAGAAGGCACGGCAGGGCGGCAGGGTGAGCAAACAATGAAAAAAAATCATTTCAGTCTTGGTCAACTACTCCCACTGTCCTAAAATAAGTTTATATCTAGTTTTGATCAAATATTGCTTTGAATAGTGATTTTTATACATTTCACTAAGTTTAAAAATCTAGTAGTTTATACTTTTAGATAATATGTCTTGTAATAAATCTAAAAATACAAATACTAGATGTTTCAAACTTAATTAATTATATAAAAATCACTAGTCAAAGCGAAGTTCAACTAAAGCTAGATGTATATTTATTTTGAGACACATGATGTATTTTAAAGTTTTTTTCCTCAGTTATAAAATTGGTTATTTATATTCCTTGAACTATGAAAACTGTTTGTTTTCTGATTAAGGTTAATTTTGACATTGGTTTTATTCATGTGCTACACATATGACAATGAGAAACGTATTTTTAATGTCATGTCATTGTTTTTTCTAAAAATTCAAAAACATGAACTGGAAGATTTAAAAAATCATAAGAATTTTTAGGTGAATATTAATATGTTAAAATTTTATTATATATTTATATGTTATTTATTTTTAAATATCATACCTCTATGTTATAGTGGACTATCCCACCTTTAAAATTTAGATTATAGACTAAGCATTTTATATGAACCAAAGAAATCATGTTTGAATATAAATGATATGCATTTGAATTTTATATGAACCAAAGAAATCATGTTCTTCTCATCTTTTTTTCGTGTTTCCCTTTTATTTTTGTTCTATACAATCCATGCCCTACTTTTAGTTGTTTCATTGCTATAATACAACTAGAGATGATAGTGGTTCGAAAGAGATCGGAAGAAGTCCTAATTATTTTTAGTTACATATATCTTTTTCAAAACAAAACCGATAAGATACTCATGGAAACTAATATGGTGTCGGTATCGTAAAAAAGTAGGAAACAAAAGTATTGCAATGGAAACAGGTAATGTTGATGGAGAATCGATTTTAATAATCAAGACACAGGCCATGATAGTTACTAGCGTAATTTGTTAGTAAATATTTTTCCAAATCAACTGTTGCCATCAGGGTCCCATGAAGGACGATGTTGAGGTCTCTATACATGATATACGTGAAGTTGGCGCTGAGCACCGCAAGAGACTGAAATTGATGTGTTAGTAAAGCAGAACCATTGTGCCTGCGAGAAGTCGAGAAGCCATGAACAAATCAAACAAAATAATAATTTTTTGATATAGCTCTTTCACATGTTTGCCAATTCCCCTTTCGTATTGGTTTTATTCTTAGTATTCTCTAATCATGCAGAAACAATGAATTTAGAAAGTAAAAAGGAGTAACAACACGCTTTTATGCATGTACGATTTGCAGAGAGAGAGAGAGTAGCAAGGTGGTCATGGGTGAGGGTGAAACGACTAAGCATTGCCTCGAACCCTTATATGGCCTCATCGCCTCTTGCAGCCCTGCTTTACTGACTTCCCATTTATTGCAACTTCAAGGCCAAGATAATTGTTTTCTCCTCGATGCATGGACACTTACTCATGTGTTTTTGCTGGAATTATATGGACTTGGACCATTAGTATTTCAATAATTCTTGAAAAAATCTTAAAGGTCCGTTCATGAGTGGTGGGAGTGCAAAGATTTAGTCCCACATTGCTAGTGGAGGTGGAGGGAGTCCAACTTATTAGATTGTTTGTTCTAGCAAGTGTGTTGATGGGAGAAGGAAAGAACACACACGCGCGCTCGCTCGCGTCGCCTCATCGGGCGGGGCGTGGGCGCGGTCGTACATCACCTGCGTAAATAGTCCATATATTTGGATATGAAAACCGACTCAGTTGCGGGATACCCAACCCTAGCGGCTCCCCTCTATAAATACATATGAGTACTGTCGCAAATCATATCACACAATCACCTAGGGTTTTGTCTCTTGCTACTATTGCGTCATCAAGACTTCTCCATCCTGATCGTCGGCATGCACCGATGAACGAACTTCTCCATCCCGATCGTCGGCGTGCACCGACGAACGGGAGAGCAGGTCTCCGGAACCGTCGTCCTCTGTGATCCTGCTCCGGGAGAGGGCGAATAAGGTTTTTGGGAAGCGCTCTGCATGACTGCTCGATTGCTTTCTCTTCTTCGTCAAGCTCATTGCCACGGCTCGTCTCCCTTGACGTCGAGTCGGTCTTCCCCGTCATCGCCAACAACGTGACGGTGCTGAACATCGTCACCGCCTACTCTACCCTGTCCAAAAGGAAATGTATGTACTTTCATCTGAAACTATGTCTTTCATACTAGCTATCATGATCTGTTTATCTATGATAGTTCTAGATAGTATGGTAGATGCTACGTTTTTGTCTGCCTTTATAGACCTATATAGATCTTGCGTAGACTTGTCTAATTCATCATGTAATTTGTTAATCATGTTTATGATTTATTTCTTAATTAATATAAAAACTAAAAGTGCTAATTTATCCAATAATCCAGAAACCTTATTGTAGACACTTTAGTTTTATGGCTGGATTTGTCGATGCACTGAGACCAGAAAAATTTATTGGCATGCACTTCTAGAGATGGCAAGTGAAAGTCACTTTATGGCTTACTACCATAAATGTGTTCTACGTGTCCGAGGGTAGACCTGAAGGCGATCTCAGTAAAGATCAGGAAAAGGCCTACAGTGAAGCCAACACAGTATTCTTGAGCGCTGTTATCGGAGTGTTGGTAGATTGTTTTTAGGATGTCTATTTTCATCATACAGTCGCAAAGGATATGTGGGACACTCTGATCGCTGACTATGGAGGTTCATATGCTGGCACTGAACTGTATGTCATTGAGCAGTACCACAATTATAAGATGGTAGATAGCAAATCTGTCATCGCACAAGCTCATGAGATATAGTGCATTGTGAAGGAACTCGAATTGCTTAAGATCGTCACAACTGAGAAGCTTATGGCTCGGGGCATTATTGCCAAATTGCCTCCATCTTGGAGGGATTTCACCACTACTCTTAAACACAAGAGGATAAACATATCTGTCTCAAATTTGATCATGTCTCTTGATGTTGAGGAGAAATCTCGTGCGAAGGATGGACGTTCTAAAGCTAGTGAGGGACACACTAGTGCCAATATGTGCATCATCCATATCAGTCTCACGGTAGTGGTGGTAAGGGCAAGGTCAAAAACAATAAGCCTAAGCAGACCACTAACTTTAAGAAGAAGAACAAGGAGAACGGAGCATGCTTTGTTTGTGGTTCCACTGAGCATTGGGCAAAGACATGCCCAAATCATAAAGGAAGAAAGCCTTGACAGCAGAAGTCTGTGAACATGGTGACTAGAGTTGGAGAAACTAGTAGGTATGATAATTTACCATATGTTTTTTCTGTATTTCAATCTACTAGATGGTGGCTTGGTACTGGTGCTAATGTTCAGTTGTGTGCTGGTTCTTCTTTGTTTACTTCTTACCAGGTCGCCCAGAATTCCTCCGTCCTAATGAGTAATGGATTACATGTTTCTGTTCATGGTGTTGGCACGGTCGAGCTGAAGTTTACTTCGGAGAAGATTGTCCAATTGAACAACGTACAACATGTCCCTTCTATCAAGAAGAATCTTGTTAGTGGTTCCCTTTTGTGTAGGGATGGTTTTAAGGTAGTGCTCTGACGCTCATGGAACTTTCTCTACCATCTCCAGACGTGTTGGTACCTCAATCCTCAGATGAGAAGGCCACGGCCTCCTCGTATGTGTTGAACCCCATTATCATTAGCATGGCTGAAGCAAACAAGTTCTTTGGAGCGAAAGAGGAGAACCCATATACTCACTTACAAGATTTGGAGGCACTTTGCCAAATATTCCATCATGAAGGACTGCCTCGGGATCTTTACAGGTGGATGCTTTTCCTATTCTCTTTGGGAGAAAAAGCCAAAGAGTGGCACATGGCAGCATCTCGAGAAGCAAAAGGTAAGTGGAGTGAGTTAGTTGGAAATTTTTGTCTCCACTATTTTCCTTTGCCAAAGGTGTAGAAGTTGAGAAGGGAAGTGGTGAACTTCTTACAAGAAGATGAAGAATCTCTCGCGGAAGCCTGGACGCGTTTTCAAACATTATTGAAACAAGGACCTGACCTCGGCATTTATGAGAATATGTGCGCTCAAACCTTCTACATGGCCATAAACAAGGCATCGAGGATGCATTTGGACGTATCGGCCGGAGGAAGTTTTCTGAGATTGACAGCCAAGGTAGGGATTGAATTGTTAGCCAAAATTGCCGAGAATGAAGCTTTGCACAAGCATTGGGAAGAATATCTAGAACCAAATCGGCAATGCCCAGAAGTTATGCAGAAGGGAGAGTCGCCAGCTGAACAGATCTTGATGTCCGAGAGTAGATCAATGATTACTTCGGAGCAATTCGAAGAAATAAAGCCCGTCGGACCCGCCTCTGTGGATCTGACGTGTGCGCCGATCGGCGCAGTATCTGAGCCGAACGGCGTAGTCACGATGACAGGAGAACCGATCACCCTGACGAATCCGTCAAGTAGAAAGGAATATACCAAGATAGAAGCTGCAATTCTGGACAACCACCTAAAGGAATTTGAAGGGAACTTTTCTAAACCAAAGGTGGATAGAATTTTGGCGAATGCTAAACGACTTGACGAATTTGAGCCGATGGACAGGATTCCTATTGATTTTTCGCACGAGTTGCTCAATATGAGAAGATCCTTCAGTCCGCAAGACGCCTCCGAAGCCGGAATTGAGTATAATTTCCTAAGTAATCGCCTCAAGTCGGAAGTTTTCGATCAAGAGATTATTGGGAGAGTTTTAGGAAAGCTTTACAAGGATGATATAGAGCTTGATGGAACAGAGGTGAAACAAGCGAAGAGATTGCTAGACAATTGCTTTGAGCCATCCCCCTATGAAGGATTATGTGGTGTGTATGCTGTAGGTCTCACTGAAGAGGAAAGAGAAGAACCGTACATACCATGTGAGATATCGGGGAAGAAATTTCCGAAATCTTTGTGTGACTTTGGTTCCCGTGTCAGCTTGATGACTTACGATGCATTCATGAGCATGCCTTATGGAACTCAACAACGGCTGATGGGGACTGAACTTGAGCTCATCATGGCGGATGGTAGGAAGACCAAGCCACTAGGAGTGATCAAGAATGTCGAAATTGAGATCAGCTTGAAAACAATGCCGGTAGATTTCTTTATTCTAGACAATAAAGAAACTAGGGTTGAAGGTATCGTTCTGAGAAGGCCATTCTTAAGATTAGTACAAGCTATTCTGGATGTTGGGAAGGTCAAATTACGCTACACCTGGGAGAGCAAGAAGTGTGATTTCAATTTAATGATCCGTCTCATCAAGACTTTTCTTACTATCAGGAATTCTGCCCACAGGAAGACGAGAGGATAGGGATAGATATGGGAGACCCACTGGACCACATCATGCGCGGAACTGACGAGTATACTACCAGCGCCGATCGGCGCAACGCTTGCGCCGATCGGCTCGACCAGGAAAATCCTGATTTTGAACCTCTCGGGGAGCTGGATCCAGATGAAGCGCCAGAAGTGGAACAGAAGGAACTCCCGAAGGAGCTGCGCTATGGATATCTAGGAAATAATAGAACATATCCAGTTGTTGTGAACAACGCCCTAACGAAAGAAGAAACAGAGAGGCTTCTCGCTATGCTCAAAAAGTATAAGAAAGCCATTGGTTACACATTGAATGAGATCAAGGGAATCAGCCCCGCATTTTGCACCCACAAGATTAACTTGGAGGAGAATACTAAACTAGTGGTTGAAGGGATGAGAAGGTTGAAGGAATCAATGAAGCTAGTGGTTAAAAAGGAGACTTTTAAGCTGCTTAATGCAGGTATGATCTACCCTGTTGCTGATAGTGAATGGGTTAGTCTAGTGCATTGTGTACCCAAGAAAGGAGGGTTGACAGTAGTGCCTATCGAGAACAATGAGTTGATCCCTCAAAGGACTATAACTGGATGGAGAATGTGCATAGATTATAGAAGTTTGAACAAAGTGATGAAGAACGATCACTATCCTCTTCCGTTCATTGACGAGATGCTTGAAAGGTTAGCAAAGAATTAATACTTTTGTTATTTGGATGGATATAGTGGTTTCTTTCAAATACCGCTAAGACCAGAAGATCAGCAAAAAACTACTTTTACTTGCCCTTTTAGGACATATGCATATAGAAGGATGCCATTTGGTCTTTGCAACGCGCCCGCAACATTTCAAAGATGCATGAATGCAATATTCGCTGAATTCATAGAAGATATTATGGAGGTATTTATGGATGACTTCTCCGTGCATGGTGTTGATTTTGATAGCTGTTTGGAGAATTTGGAGAAGGTTTTGAAAAGGTGTGTTGAATGCGACTTAGTTCTTAATTGGGAGAAGTGTCACTTCATGGTAACAGAAGGGATAGTACTTGGTCATGTCATATCTAAAAGAGGGATAGAGGTTGATAAGGCCAAGGTATCTATAATTGAGAAATTACCTCCCCCTACTGATCTTACAACTTTGAGGAGTTTTCTTGGACATGCCAACTTCTATCGCACATTTGTTAAGGATTATTAGAAGATTGCTAAACCCCTGACAAAATTGTTAAAGCAGGATACAGAATTTGTCATGGAAGAGGAAAGACTCTTGGCCTTCAGAAGATTAAAGGAAGCTCTATGCTCTGCACCCACTATGCGGCCACCTGATTGGAGTTTACCTTTTGAAATTATGTATGATGCAAGTGACTTTGCAGTTGGAGCTGTTCTAGGACAACGGAAGGAAGGTAAAGTGCATGCTATTTATTATGCTAGAAAAACTTTGAATGAGGCGCAAATCAATTATACAACAACTGAGAAAGAGATGTTAGCTGTTATATTTGCTTTTGAGAAGTTTAGATCCTACATTCTAAATTCTATGGTGATTGTATATACTGATCATGCTGTTATAAGATATGTGGTTTCAAAGAAGGAGTCTAAGCCTCGGTTAATGCGATGGGTATTGATGCTGCAAGAATTTGATTTAGAGATAAGAGATAATAAAGGAGTAGAAGATTCTATAGCAGATCATTTATCTCGTCTTGAATCATCATCAACTGAGCCAATAAGAGATGAAATGCGACAAGAGCAGTTGTCTGCCGCATTTGATCATAGAGAGAACTGGATGATGGATATTATCAAAGGTCTCAAGGGACAAACTGATCTAATGAACAAGAACACAAGGAAAAGAGTTAAGAGTGAAATGAGAAAATTTATATGGGCCGACCCATACTTGTATAGGTATTGCGAGGATGGAGCAGTACGGAGATGTATACCCAGAGAAGAACGAGCGAGCATTTTAGCAAAATGTCAATCTTCGGATTATGGGGGACACTATGGCTACTTCAGAACACAGGCAAAGGTATGGGCGAGTGGATTCTATTGGCCTATTATGCATGAAGATGCAAAAAGGTATGTTGCAACATGTGCTCATTGCCAATGAATAGGGAATGTTAACAGTAGGAATGCAATGCCACTTAAGTACAATCTTCAAGTCGATATATTTGATGTTTGGGGTATGGATTTTATGGGACCCTTTGTGAATTCTCATGGTTTTGAGTACATATTGGTCATCGTTGATTATGTCTCCAAGTTGGTCGAAGCGATGGCATGCAAGGCTAATACTACAAGAGAATCAAGGAGTATACTTCAGGAGCAGATATTTCGTAGGTACGGAGTACCGAGGATAATAATTATAGATGGAGGATCCCATTTTATAGGAGGAGAATTTACTAGGTTTTTAACCAAATCTGGAGTTGAAATAGAATTGGAACAGCCTACCATCCCCAGACGAATGGAGAAGCAGAAACTTCAAATAAACAATTAAAGCGAATTCTGCAGAAGATTGTTACAAAGGAAGGAAAAGATTGGGCTACTAAGCTTAATGGAGCGTTATGGGCACATAGGACGGCATTCAAGACACTGATTGGTATGACACCATATCAATTCATCTATGGGAAATCGTGTCACCTACTGGTGGAATTGGAACATAAGGCTTATTGGGCTATAAAGGAAATAAATTTGGATCTTGATGTCGCCGGCATGAAAAGAAAGATACAAATAAGTGAATTGGAAGAGATGCGATTGCGTGCATATGAAAATGCAGCCATATACAAAGAGAAAACAAAAAAGTGGTACGATAAGAAGCTTTTGAAGAAGGAATTCAAGGAAGGAGATCGGGTGCTCCTATTTAATTCACGATCCAGATTATTTGGTAAAGGCAAACTACAAAGCAAATGGGAGGGACCTTATCTTGTGAATACAGTATTACCTTCGGGAGCGGTAATCATAATGGATGGCAAGAGAAACAAGTACACGGTGAACGAACAACGTCTAAAGGTATACCTAGAACCCGACACATTTGAATTAAAATCTTTTGATGTGTATTTCACTGCTTAGTACCCCGTGTGGTCGAGCTTAACGACGTAAAACAAAGGCTTGTATGTATTTTGATTTCCGTAGTTTTTCTTTTTCTGATTTGGTAATTTAGTGTACCGCGCCAATCGACGTGTTGCTGCACCGATCGGCGCGGCAGAGTCCTTTTGGTTTTTGAGTCGGTTTTGGACCTTGCCTTTTTAAGACTCGTTAAATTCCACGAATAAGAGAAAGAGTCCTAGTCCAATTGGAAATCAAGGGATATAAATATGAGGGGAGAACAAACCCACGGATCAACTCGTATTACATCATCACCAGAACAAACCCTAAGAGCAGAAGCGATGGAAGGCGGCGCATCGGACACAAACCAAGGCGGAGCCGATCGGCGCGACTATGGAGCCGATCGGCTCGGCGGCGGATTTCCTCCGCCCTCTGCAAATTGGTCCTGGGAAGAAGTCGACGAAGTGTTGACACCAACACAGGATGATCCTCTCATCTGGTCAGATCTGCGGAACAAATTTATGAAGAAAAGCGAAGTTGACGCGTGGAACGCCAACAAGGTGAAGGTGTGCAAAGGAAAATCTATAGCGCCTATTAAAAGTGAAGCAGTTTCTCAAAGGTATACCATGGAAAGTCTTCTTGATCTTGCTAAGCCCTTGTCATATGAGGATTTCCTATCTTTCGAAAGATCATTGACTGAGCAAGAGAAGGAAGAGCTAGATGAAGAGAGCACCCTCACAATCCATAGGTGCCGACTTTATAGTGAACATGACATTGCTGCCAAGTATGAACTCAAGCTACGAGAGGAAGCCGAAGAAGCTATGTACTAGTGGGATGCGGAGAAGGATCTTCAAGATAGAAGGGATGAATCCTTTCCCAGGGTTCTTACCGATTGGGAAGGTTTTCAAGAAAATACGATTCATAGGAACATTTGTATTGAGGGTTGCAAGTGTCTCTTTTGTGCTAAAGATCTTCAACGCAAGGTTGAACTCCAATTGGCAGAAGATCCAGCTTTCATACCTAGAGATTTAATATATGATGATGGCTATCGCGCAGTTCCTGGAGGGAGGACGCCTCAGGAGATTAATGATGACATTTTACGAAGGCAGCAAAAAAAGGTGATCCGTGAGCGTAATCTAGAGCAGTTAGCTGAGAATATGAAGGAAGCTGCTAGCTGCGCTGATCGGTGCGACACTGGAGCCGATCGGCACGACCTGAAGATGGCTGAATTTATTGATCTGACGGCTCTGCCAAGTGAAGACGAAGAACCTGCTGCAAGGAAGTGTAAGACTACACCAGAGGTTCGCAGATCTGCTAGACTATCGGGTAAGCCAATTCAAAAGTATTCCGAATGGGATAGCAACTTTGATACGTTATACTATTTGGAAACTTTGGAAAGCGGTGATCCTAGTGTGCCTGGAGATTTTAGTGATGATTTTGATATGCGAAGAAGCTTTGGCGGTCCTAAGTTCGAAAATTGGGAAACACTTGTAGAATGCAGTAATGACAGGGCGGCAGGAACTTCAACAAGAGTTAATGGTAATGCAGAGGGAAGTGGAGGAAGTCCCAATGGTGGAAGAACACCACTGCGCCGATCGGCTCAGCCTTTGCGCCGATCGGGTGAGAGGAATTTGAATAGTGCCTTCCCTTACAGCGTTGA
The DNA here is from genome assembly GCA_030378355.1 of Eleusine indica. Lineage (NCBI taxonomy): Eukaryota > Viridiplantae > Streptophyta > Magnoliopsida > Poales > Poaceae > Eleusine > Eleusine indica. The sequence continues at coordinate 59,897,461 of CM059494.1, forward strand.
AAATCATAACCTGCAACCGCCTGCTTGCTGTCCTATCTGCCGAAGGAACATTGAGCTCCTGTATCATCGTGCTTACAGGCATCAAAGAGTTGTGGACCGTAGAATCCAGGATACAATAGAGATGAACGAAGCGGACTACACTTTTCTCATAAAGAGTATAAGACAAATTTTTTGAGTCCTGAACAGGCATGGTCTGCATGATTAGTGTGTTGAGTTTCTTCTCTTGCAATGAGGACATTGCAAATTTTGAGTGTGGGGGAAGGGCTTTGCCATTGGTCATAGTTTTTAAGTATTTTTGAGTTTAGTTTCTCATTTGTTTTTCTTAATGAGTGTTTATTTAAGTTTGTGTGTATGCTTAAGAGAGTCACGAGTCATGTTGAGAGTTGCTTAGGGGTCTTTTATGTAGTTTGAATTATTGCATTGGCTTTAATAAAGTTAGTGTCGATTGTCAAATTGAAAGTGCCCCATGCTATTTATCTTGTCTTTCTAATGATCGATTGGTTGATTACTTGAATTTGTTGGTTACCACTTAACTTTTGAGCTTTGTATTTGTGAAAATTTCTTTTGACTCATCATAAGCTAAAGCAAAAGCAAGGTCTAAATACGCCTACATAGCCGAGTGAATGAGACCAAGCTAGACATTTGAACTAAGTGGATTGTAAGTAACTTTGTCAAATTTTTGCTCTTGATTTCGACCAAGTTAGGAAAGGATGACCTATTTTGTTTATCTTTGTATTTCTAGCCATTCTTATCCATTTAAATTCCTTGCTATCATGAAAACCATACATCTTTGTTTCTCCCTCCTCCTTGATACAATCTATATTCTCAATAAAAGGGAATTCAGAAAATTTTCGCTACTGATACAAGACAGAAATTATTGATCATATCGGGAATAAGAAAAAAGTGAAAGAAAAGAAAAAAAAAAGACCGCGCCGACCGGCGCAGTGTTGCACCGATCAGCGCTGTTGCAAAAGAAAGAAAAAAAAAGAGGTTATTATAAAAAAAGGAGGTAAAGAAAAAAATGTATATTCCCTGAGAGGCAGTAAGGTCATCAAAGAAAGCAGATTTCTGATTATTTCTCATTCTTTGCCATTGTTCTCATTGAAATTCTTTTAGATCTTCTACATTCCTCTTCTCCATTAAAAGTTCTTTTGCAAGAAAATTCTTTCTTAATAGGCATGATTGAGCACATTGTTGACATGGTTAATCTTATGGTTTAATTTAGTTATATAGCCCTCCAAGATCCACATACAATCCTTGATTAGATAGGAGAGGGAAGTAAATACACTTGAGAGACCTAGAGAGGACCAAATGCTTGATGTTTGATGCTAAAAGATGAGTTGAGGAAAACTAAAATTGTTTTTGAAAAAGTTTTGTGGTAATTTGATTAAGTTCAAGTATGATATGCCGATTGGTTAAAAGGAGATGAGAGAAAATCTTTGTGGTGGGATAACGAGTAAAAATGATGACTGAGATTGATTGCATGAGAGATGGTGTGAAAATTCTTATTACATATTTTATTTTGTGTTGCTCGAGGACTAGCAATGATTTGAGTGTGGGGGAACTGTTGGCGGTTTCTAGACGCCCATTTTATCTACCAAAAAGGGATGTTTTGTGTCTTAATTTGGTGGTTTGGACTAACAATTAACCCCATATTTGCATATATTTGTAATTGTTCTGTTTTGGATGTAATCGCAGGAAACAGGTGTAAAACAGGGCAATTATGGATAAAGAACTAAAGAGTGACGAAGATGGGCCAGATACGGAGCCGCGCCGATCGGCACGGGCCTGTACCGATCAGCGCAACAGAAGAAGATGACGAAAACACGATCCAGTCCAGGAAAGATGAAGGTTGGTCAACACCGACGAGATCCACCAGAAGGGAGGTCGCGCCGATCGGCGCGACGCTTGCGCCTATCGGCTCATGCGCGTTCCAGCGCTATTTCTCACCCCTCTGCTATGTCTAGAGGAAGGATGAGTGAGTAGTCTCATATTCTCTTCTTTGGTGCGGGGATCTGGTCATGTAACTCTCATACTTGTTGATACTCTTTCGATGAATTTAATCTATGTGATGAACTTTATTGCACATCTATCTATCCCTTTCATTAGTGTATCGGCCAATACACTTTTGCCCATTGCATAGTGCAAGAAACCAATGGGGAGCTAATAGCCTCTGTAGTGACAGCCGGGGTGAACGAAACCACCATGTCTTGTAGAATATTAGAGTCATCACTCGAGTTGATAAGAATAAGGTTGCATGCTAGTGAACCAATCCCAAGGAGAGAATCCTTCATCATCCTGTTACCTCTTCAATAACATTCACCTTCCACTTTCTCACCATCATCATTCACATCAACCAAACCACTGCAATTTGTTAGTAACCCTTTAATAGTATTAGTTCCGCTTGTTCCCTGTGGATTCGATAACCTTGGAATACTCTGAGAAAAAAAGAGCTACAATTGTACACCGTCCTCTTGCGGAATATAAGTGGGTGTGTAATTACGACCAACAGTAATGTCAATGATTCTTCAAGTTCTAAGGGTGCTGAAATTAAATTACAAGGTCGTTCATGTCTTGCAACAAAATCTGAGCTTGCTGAAGTTTCTGCTGATGATGATATTTGCTATACTTTGATATGCAAGCAAGCTTTGTTTTCGCTTAATGATATTGCTTCTAGTGCTTTGCCTCCTGCTGTCACTAACTTTTTGCAGGAGTATGAGGATGTTTTCCCAGCTGAGATACCCCTGAGATTGCCACCTTTGAGATGGATTGAGCATCAAATTGATTTGATTCCGGGTGCTACTTTCCCAAATCGTGCTGCTTATAGGACCAACCCTGAGGAGGCTAAGGAGATATAAAGACAAGTCCAAGACCTTTTGGATCGTGCGTATGTTCGTCAATCACTTAGTCGTTGTGTTGTTCCTGTACTTTTGGTTCCTAAGAAAGATGGTACTTGGCATATGTGTGTAGATTGTAGAGCCATTAATAATATTACTATTAGGTATCGTTATCCTATTCCAAGGCTAGAAAACATGCTTGATGAGTTACGTGGTGCTATAATTTTCACTAAAATTGATTTGCGTAGTGGCTACCACCAAATTAGAATGAAACATGGAGATGAATGGAAAACAGCTTTCAAAACCAAATTCGGGTTGTATGAGTGGTTAGTAATGCCTTTTGGTTTAACTAATGCACCTAGTACTTTCATGCGTTTGATGAATGAGGTTTTAAGAGTTTTCATGGGCAAATTTGAGGTAGTTTAGTTTGATGATATCTTGATTTATAGCAAATCCATGGATGATTATTTGATTCATTTGCGTGCTGTTTTTGATGCTTTGCGAGCTGCACGTTTATTTGATAACCTTAAGAAGTGCACCTTTTGCACGGATCGAGTCTCTTTTCTTGGCTATATTGTGACTCCACAGGGAATTGAGGTGGATGAGGCGAAGATTGAAGCCATAAAGAGCTGACCTGTACCAAAAACTATCACACGGGTGAGGAGTTTTCTTGGTCTTGCAGATTTCTACCGCCGCTTTGTCAAGGATTTCAGCACCATCGCTGCACCATTGCATGAGTTGATGAAGAAGGGCATCGAGTTCCATTGGGGTAAGGTACATCATGAGTCCTTTGATGCTTTGAAGGACAAACTTACACATGCACCATTGTTGCAACTATCCAATTTTGATAAGACTTTTGAGCTTGAATATGATGCTAGTGGTATAGGCATTGGTGGTGTTTTGATGCAAGATGGTAAACCTATTGCACACTTTAGCGAAAAAATTACTGGGCTGTTTTGAATTACTCCACTTATGATAAGGAATTATATGCTCTTGTACGTTCCTTAGAGACGAGGCATCATTATTTGTTGCCCAAAGAATTTGTCATTCATTCTGATCATGAATCATTTAAGTATATTCGTCCACAATGCAATTTGAGTATTTTTCTTATATTATTAAATATAAGAAAGGGAAGGATAATGTGATTGTTGATGCTTTATCTAGGCGCTATACTTTGTCGTCTCAACTTGATTGTAGAATTTTTGGACTTGAGGCAATTAAAGAACTATATGTTGATGATGCTGATTTTAAGGATGTAATGCTGCAATGTAAAGAAGGTCATGCTTGGAACAAATTTGTGTTGAATGATGGATTCTTATTTAGAGCTAACCGCCTATGCATTCTAGTTGATTCCGTTCGTCTTTTGTTGTTGCAGGAGGCGCATGGAGGTGGATTGATGGGTCATTTTGGTGCTAAGAAGACGGAGGATATTTTAGCCACACACTTCTTTTGGCCAAAGATAAGGAAAAATGTGGAGCGCTTTGTTGCTCGCTGCACTGCATGTCAAAAAGCTAAGTCTCGCTTGAATCCACATGGTTTATACATGCCACTTCCTGTTCCTTCTATTCCTTGGGCGGATATTTCTATGAACTTTGTTTTAGGACTGCCTAGGACTAAGAGGGGTAGCGATACCATGTCATAAGACCGATGATGCTAGTCATACTGCTAACATTTTTTTCAAAGAAATTGTATGTTTCCATGGTATGCCTTGTACTATTGTTTCAGATCGTGATGCAAAATTCTTGAGTCATTTTTGGCGCTCACTTTGGAATACGTTGGGTACCAAGTTGTTGTTTTCTACAACTTGTCGCCCACAAACTGATGGACAAACTGAGGTTGTGAACCGCACTTTAGGGACTATGTTGAGAGCTATTTAGAAGAAAAATTTCAAGCAATGAGAAGAATGTTTGCCTCATGTTGAGTTTGCTTATAATCAGGCAACACATTCTACTACCAAGATTTGAAACCATACTTGGGAGAAGAGGATGAGCTTGAGTCGAGGACGACTCCAATTCAAGAGGGGGAGGATGATGAGGACATCACTCCTATGGATACACACAACACCCCTTCAATTCTGGACTTGCAAGGTCCAATGACTAGAGCTCGTGCACGACGACTAAATTTAGAGATGAACTCGTTCCTACGTTCTTCGCTATATGTTACTTTCGAGAATGGTTTGTGTTGGTCGTATCTACGCACCCACTTATATACCGTAAGAGGACGGTGTACGATTGTAACACTTTTTCCCTTGAATTGAGTATTCCAAGGTTTATCGAATCCACTGGGACCTTAGGGATTTATTAAACAAAGTTAACAGTAAAGATCTAGTCAAGGCTACTGTCAAAGTCAAGTTGCATGAGGGGGAGACTGGCCAGCGCAAAGGTGCGCCAGACAGTAAATCTGTCGTTGCACCGATCGGCGCAGGAGTCGAGCCGATCGGCACACTGGTGAAACTGATCCAAAGTGCGCAAGATCTAGTAAATATGTGGTTGCGCCGATCGGCGTAGGAATTGAGCCGATCGGCACACTAGTGAATCTAAGCCAAAGTTGTTGCGCCGATCGGCGCAGGAGTTGAGCCGATCGCCACACCAGTGAATATGAGCCAAAGTGAGCCAGATCTTGTAAACCTATGCTGTTAAGTGAGTAGCCAGATATCTACTAGTGAGATCGTAACCAGAAAGTCTAATTGAATAGCATCATAATGGGTAATTACATAGATCAATAAAAACCTATAATGAGTAAGACCACCCTGCTTTCCGAGCGGCTTCCGATTTATCGCTCCAATGGTTCTTGAAACTCAACTAGAGATCTATTCTAACGGGGCAAGCCCCGGTGGCTCTCACTCATGGATCTGATGTCCCTCTGTCGTCTCCTCTCTGCGGCGAGGGTTTACAAGTATTTATAGGGGTTCTACTCGTAAAGGACTCAGTTTCTAGCAAATAAGGCGGTTGCGCCGATCGACGCAAGCCGTGTCTCCTCTGATTTCTTCCCCGAGTCGGTTACTCTGTCTTTCACAGCTGCCATGTGGGATTTTTCCTTCGAGATAAAGTCTTGTACTACACGTTGAGATCTTGAAGTTCCATAAATCTTCTTGAAGTTCCATAAATCTTTTAGACAAATATCTTCAAGTGTCTTGCATATATAAACTTCCATAAACATGTGGAATGGGCCTCGGTCACTTCTGTGGGCCAAAACACCCTTGCGCCGATCGGTGCACTAGGCTTCTTCAGTGCTTTTCGTCGGTTCTGGACTCCTATCTTCTCCATCATCGCATTAATCACTAATTTTACCTGTTACTGCAATAAAGCTCTAAAACAACGCATATACAAATATATAGACAATATCACAGGTAAATGGCCTAAATTAGTATCAATTATGCTCTAATTGGGGTAATATTCACATATAAAAGGGGCACTTCGGAAATGCCAATAGTTCCCCTATACTTAAACCTTTGCTCGTCCCGAGTAAAGTAAAAGAAAAAAAAAATCAAAAAACATACTCTTTCTATTATAAAAGATATCTCAAATCAGCAAATGTTGAGCATTGTTCTATTGTGGTGTATTTCATATTGGTATTTAGCAATATAGATCAAATATGTGCATAAAGCTTAAAGTTCTCCCCAAAGCAAAAGATCATGTCCAACTCATAAATTATAACTTTTCCACACATGAAAATCACTTAAAAGATTGTTGTGAATATAGAGAATCTATCTTCCAAATAATCCAAGGCAACAACTCATCTTTCAAATCACTCAACCTATATTCTATATTATAATAATCAAATAATATTAGTGTAAGGCTTATATGAGTAGCTAGGTGAGGTAATTCAAGGATTGCAAACATTAATCAATAATATATTGTAAAGCTAGGAGATTATTCTTCGTCGGAATTAAAGAAACTTATCAAGATGGTCATTAAGAAAGAAAAATTTAGGAAAGGACTCACACTTTGGATATGTGGACATGTGCATAGCAAAAATTTGATATTGGAAGATTTCACATGATTGGAATGATTCATGGCTATATTAGAATGAATTTCGAGAATAAGCATGTCATATACCATCCCCCCACATTTAAAATTTTGCTAGTCCCTTAGCAAACAGCAGAGCTTTTTTTTTATGACACTGCTGCGCTGATCGGCTCAGGGTGCGCCGATCGGCTCTCAACCCAAATTTACCAACATTTGTTGGTATTTGATCCGTCCGGCTTCAACATTTATTTAACAATTAAATATAGCCAGAAATATAGGATGTGGTCAAGGAATGATATTCAACAAGATGTTTTGGGTTTACAGTAATGTACTCAGCGGAATTGAATTTTTGCATGAGTAATTTCAAGGCTAGAAAAAGATATACAAAGAATTGCCATCTTAATAAAGTTCATACAAAAAAAAAATTAAATTCTAACCGAACTCAACCATCAATTTAATGTTTATCTACATATCAAAGGTTCATGAGTATTGCTCAAAATAAGGCATTGGTAGGTAAGGATCTTGAAAACAATAAATTCCAAAGTTCACAACATCAAAATTTATTTTTGAAAAGATTGGTACTAAGTTATCATCACAAACTGGACAACACAAATGAAGCACAAGGGTACTCAAAATTGCTCCACATAAGACATATTTGCCAAATAATCATTAAGTGTAAGTTCAAAATTTTATTCAATGCTCAACACTATTTGATCTTCATCAACACTTGGTGATGATTTTTGCACACACTTGCGTGAAAATAAAAATACTACTAACACACTTACATGAAAATAATAAATTCAATTCTCCTAAAAGAGCATAACCGTCACCATTATATTAAGATCGACACTCGAATATATGGTGATGATTTTTGCACACACTTGCATGAAAATAAAACTACTACTAACACACTTGCATGAAAATAAAACTACTACTAACACACTTGCATGAAAGTAAAACTACTACTAACACACTTGCATGAAAGTAAACACATTCAATACATGGTTTTCCAACCCGCTCACACACACATAACCAAATAAAGAAAAAGACTGTAGAAGATAAAAGAAAACGCAAACCAGGAAATCGATACATGTGCCAACTCCTAGGCACTCTAGTCATTCGAAAGTAGAGTTGGTGGCTGATCGAAGCCATAGCACCGCGACTTGAGTCGCTCGAACTCCTCCACCATCGCATCGTGGTTGTACCTCCATTGGGACGTGGCTTCCTCCACGCGCTCGATGTAGTGCATGTTGTTGTCGAGGTACCCCTTCATGAGCACGAAAAAGTCTGCACCGGGCACGGGAGGCACCACTGGTACACGCCCTTGGTACCTGTAGTCGATACTCGCGCTACAGTAGGGTGCGCCGACCGGCGCGTCACCTGTGCCGATCGGCGCAAGGGCTGTGAACCGCCCGCTGTGTCGCTCCACCCTGACTGGTACTGCTGATGCTCTTGGCGTGACCCCCAGGAGTCCCACTCGCCGTCGGCTGCTGTAGATGTGTCCGGCTATCGAGCCCGCCCACGGTGGTCCTTGAGAACTCGGCCCCCCTCCAGGAGAACTTCCTTAAGCCAATTTCCTCCCTCCTGCTTGCGAGGGAGAAAAACTCCTAGCTCCGCACATGTGAGTTTTACGTTGGTGCCGCCGACATGGAAGCCGGTGTGAACACTTCCCGTGACAATATTGCCACGAGTCATATTCTCGCCGATCTCCGTCGCGCACTCCCACTTGTCATTGCGCCCTCCCGGTCTGTTGCCGTCGCAGACGAGGGCTGCTAGGCGTTGAAGATAGGCCCCGAAGGCCAACTTCTTGCTTGCCTTGCCCCGCGTATCGAGCCAACCCCGCACCATCACCGACATGGGGTTGCAATGAGACGGACTCACGATGGCGTTGTAGAGCCACCGCAAGTCCGCATCGGTGATGTTGCTGGAGTCGACCTTGTCGCCTATGCGCGCCGCCAACCATCGATGGAAGACTTGAATGGTCGGGTTGCGGATGTTGCCGCGCTTCATTTCTTCTACAAACAAGAGCCGCCTCCAAAAGGAGTCCAACTCCCCGCGTCCCAAGATGTCAGCGACGTCGGCGTTGACGTCGAAGTCGAAGGCTTGAGCCGCCGCCTCCATGGTCACCGTGTGGCTGATGTCACGGACGCGGAAGTTGATGGTCTCGCTACCGTCTTCGAAGGTGCTAAGCCTCATCGTAGAGGCAACCTCGGTGACGACGTCAAGGTTGTAGTCCATGGGGAGGAGGTGGAAATCCACCCAGGCGAGGTTTTCTAGCATCCCCTTTAAGTCCTCCCACATGCCGATCGAGGTGAGGAAGGTCTCGTCCAAGTCGAAAATGGGGACGAACCTTCCCCTCACCGTGAGGTAGTGCCGCTGTTCCTCCACGCTCAGGAGGGTGAAGCCCTCCTCCACCGGGCGCGGCATGAATGCTGGCGGTGGTTCTGATGTGGGAACCCCACGGCTTGTCGCCGTTTCGCTCCTCGTAGCATGCCCTGTTGGAAGGGACGCGCCTGAGACGGATTGGCGGGCGCGGATCTCGTATGTCGCCGCCGCCGAGCCAGCGGATGCACCACCCACCGACATGTCATCGCGAGCGTCGGAGCCAAGCCTCACCGAGGAGTCACCGCTCGACTCGCTGCTGCCGCCGGAACTGCTTCCCCAGCGCAGCCTCTTGCCCAACTTGCCGACGGAGGAGCGGAGATGATTCATCTGTGAAAATTGCGGAACGTGTGCGAGATCGTGGGTAGTGGGGAAGGTGGAGAGATTACCGGGATGGTGTGCTGATTTGGGGGCGCCTGGCCTCCCTTTTATAGTGTGAAAAACTTCCAGGAAAAGGAACCGCCGTAAAATTTCAAAATTTGAGAGCACGCTGATCGGCACGGGTACCTGCGCCGATCGGCACAATTCAAATTTTGAATGCTCTGACCACTCTGATGCTTGATTCCCATTCTTTACGTCACTTCCTGGCACATCATGTTGGTTGGCAGGGGAACAGCACGGAATCCTGATGTCTTGTTGGCTGCGCCAATTGGCGCGGGACCGTGCCGATCGGCGCGTCGTCTCTTTTTCAGCTTTTGATCAATTCTGTGTCTCCTCTGCACTACACACCTGCATAATAATCATATCTGTTCCTCAAAATCAATGCCCGCTGCCTTTGTTGCCCATTTGGAAACCGCATGGGTACCTGTGCCGATTGACGCAGTAGGGCGCCGAACGGCGCAAGTCCCTTGCACCTCGTCTTTTGGTCCGGCGCTGATTCTGATGCCTCATGTTCATCTCTTTCACCTAATTTCCACTTCTCCAATGTTCCTGTAGTATTGGCATATGTATCAGGGCTCATCTGGTGATCGCGCCGATCGGCGCGACGTTCGTTTTTGCTTCTGGCCCCTCGCTTCTTCGCTAGATGTTGTTCTTGAAAATAGCTTCATTTCCAAAAATTATTGTGTTGGTTGATTTTTAGCACTCCTTCAATTCTGGGCGTCATCGGCCTTCTGTCCTGACTTGGGCAATACTGCACCGATCGGCGCAAGCTCTGTTGCTTCCTGTTTTTGGTCTTTTTTTTATATTCCTGCATTGTTAGTCTATGGTATGTATATACACAGTTTTGCACGAATAAACAGACAATGCAAGAGCACACAAGAATTAAGCACACACTTTTCTATTTTTTTATTCGGGAGATTGTTTTCATCACAAGGAAGCAAATTTAAAAACACCGGGTTGCCCTCCCAGCCAGCACTATTTAACTAAATGAAATGGGTTGCCCTCCCATAAGCACTAAATAACTTCTAAATCCCCCGATCATTGGGTTGCCTCTCAAGAGCACTCTAGTTATTTAGAGGTCAAAGAGCTTGACCTCCCCGTAAATAATCAATCCTTAGTGTTGCGGTGCGGGATGTGAGGCCACGATACTACAAGGTTATCTTATCTCCATGGTTCATATAGCTTGGACGACCTATCCATACATCCCCTCTAATTACATTTGACGCCACGATGCCACGGTGTCTTGTATCTCTTCACTTCATCAATAGCACGGCACTCTTCTCTCTTTGGGCAAAACTTGAAAGAGTAGGGAGTCCCACTTATATCGAAGCTTATCTCACCACTCCCAACATCAATACTTGCCTTTGCTATCCTCAAGAAGGGTCTGCCTGAGATCAACGGGGTCCTCATCCTCTTATCCATATCAAGCACAATAAAATCAACAGGGATGATGTGATCTCCAATTTGAACAGGCACATCCTCAGCAATTCCATCAGGGAAGCGTACCGATTGATCGACTAATTCCAAACACATACCCGTAGGCTCTAATTCAGGCAGATTGAGATTTGTGAATATATGACGGGGCATAACACTTATGCATGCTCCAAGATAGCACAAGCACCTATCAATTATCCTTGTTTCAATCATGCATTTGATGCTTGGTGATCCAGGGTCGGGTTTCTTCTCCAGTGCAACATCATTGATTGCCGCCGTTAGTTCCTTAGTGACCTTCACAGCCTCCTCAGAAACTAGAGACTTCTTGTTTTGCATCATGTGCTTAATGTACTTGGCATAGGTGGGAACTTGGATAGCGTCAACAAAAGACACATTGATGTAAAGCTTCTTCATAATATCGATGAACCTTGCAAATTGGTCATCGTGTTGTCGCGCTCTTTCTGTCTTCGTTAATAGTTGAGTATCCAAAAAACGTGGCAGGGCCATGCTCTTCTGCCTCCACGTCCATTTTCAGACCAGAGAGGTCACCATCCGCCTGCTGACAGGGTTGTCACGCCGATCGGCGCTTGGTGTGCACCGATCGGCGCGGGGCTTCTTTGCTCTCGTAGAGTGCTCTGGATCTTCTGTCTGTTTTCCTGATCGTGTAGCTATTGCCTTCAACTGCTCTACGGACATCGTATTGCCACGAATAGCCCCCTTGTTGCCTTGAATGGCTTGCGATAGCTGTCCCATCTGTTGCTCCATAATCTTGGTATGCTTCAAAATCTGCTCGTTGGAGCTTCATATTTCTATCACCTTGTCATTAATTCTCTCAAGGACATGATCAATCTCCTTGAATCTAATTTGATTGTCCTTGTTGATCTTCTCTAGAGCTTGGAAGAACTCGTGACATTGGACACGAAGTGGGATAGAATTTTGCATGGACGAACTAGGAGAGAAAGAACTCCTTTGTTGCTGATATTGGGGCTTCCATCCACTATTCTTCATATATTCTAGCATCTTCATCTCTTCAGGGCAATCTTTCTCCACATGACCAAATTCTCCACACTCACTACATGTGGAGCGTGATTTCGCCAGCTTAAGTGTCTCTTCTTTAGGGATATGAAGATTATTATCTAGCCTCCTTTGAATAGCATCGAGGCGATCTATAATCAAGTCTTCATGAGTCTTCTCAATCACACTCTTCGCTACTCCTTTTGAAGGTTGCAAATTCCTTGAGCTTCTCTCACAATCTCATGATTGATTTTCAACTAGCAACTTGATCAAATTCTTAGCTTCGGTGGGGGTTTTTGACATGAATGATCCTGCAGCTGAGGCGTCCAAATGTTGACGTGATAAAAGATTCAATCCTGTATAGAACTTCTCAACAACTTCTCCAACCGTCAGACCATGATGAGGGCATGCATCCATATATTCATTGTATCTTTCCCATGCTTCTCCAATGCTCTCATCAATATTCTATGTAAATCCAAGAATCTGATTTTTCAAAGCTTGAGTCTTATCAGGGGGGAAGTATTTGGCCAAGAATTCAGCTGCTAACGTGTTCCATACCGTTTTTACTGTGTTCTCCAATCCATTGTACCATTTCTTGGGGCGTCCAACTAGAGAGAAGGGGAACAACCGCACACGTACTTGATCTCATGTCAATCCTGCTATCTTGAATGTACTGCAAACTTCAAGGAACTGTTGTAAGTGATGATTGGGATCTTCTAAACCTGTGAACGGTTGTTGTGCCACTATTCCAACATATCTCTCCAATTGATATGGAAGTTGATCTTGAGCTTCTTGGAAATCTGTTTTGACAATACTAGTCAATTGTGGCTTGAGACGATTAACCATAGGTACCTCTGCCATCTCCTCTTCTTCTTGCTCTTGAACTGAGTCTTCTACTGTGAATAATACTCGAGGTGTTGCGCGGACTGCTTCTAAATCTCCAAGTGACTTGCTTCTCTTCTCCGCTGTTCTCTTCTTGTGAAAGAGTCTTTTTGGATCATCGGCGTAATTAGAGGGTTTGTTTGACTTAGGACCGTCCATACCTGTTAGTTTCACTTAACAGAATATATGTACTAGAGAGACAAGTAAAGCACAATGACTAAACACTAATACATCAAACAATGTTTAAAAACTTGCTATGGTCCCCGGCAACGGCGCCAGAAAAAGGGTATCTTGTTGGTCGTATCTACGCACCCACTTATATACCACAAGAGGACGGTGTACGATTGTAGCACTTTTTCCCTTGAATTAAGTATTCCAAGGTATATCGAATCCACTGGGACCTTAGGGATTTATTAAACAAAGTTAAAAGTAAAAGATCTAGTCAAGGCTATTGTCAAAGTCAGGTTGCATGAGGGGGAGACTAGCCAGTGCAAAGGTGCGCTAGACAGTAAATCTGTCGTTGCGCCGATCGGTGCAGGAGTCGAGCCGATCGGCACACTGGTGAAACTGAGCCAAAGTGCGCAAGATCTAGTAAATCTGTGGTTTTGCCGATCAGCGCAGGAATTGAGCCGATCGACACACTGGTGAATCTAAGCCAAAGTTGTTGCGCCGATCGGCGCAAGAGTTGAGCCGATCGACACCCCAGTGAATCTAAGCCAAAGTGTGCCAGATCTTGTAAACCTATGTTGTTAAGTGAGTAGCTAGATATCTACTAGTGAGATCGTAACCAAAAAGTCTAATTGAATAGCATCATAATGGGTAATTACATAGATCAATGAAAACCTATAATGAGTAAGACCACCCTGCTTTCCGAGCAGCTCCCGATTTATCGCTGCCGAGAAGAAACACTTAATCGCGCGAGTATCTTATCCTACTCAACTATCCAATAGTGCTATGCAGGCTTAGTGCTGTCACCGCTAAACCACACTACTAGCATCATCAAGCAACCATAATTAATACAATGTCCGAATACTATCCTAATCACCACGATTAAGATAATATCTGCTTACTTAGCCTAGAACTAAGCAATTGGAATAAGCACATGCATGATTATAGAATCAAGATAGACAAATCACCAAAACCATCATCAACATATTCAATCATCTTTGAGATACATAGAGTAAGATTCATCCCCGTCGAGATGGCCTACCTTGACGGATCAACTCTTAAGTCCAATGGTTCTTGAAATTCAACTAGAGATCTATTCTAACGGGGCAAGCCCCGGTGGCTCTAACTCACAGATCGGGTGTCCCTCTGTCGCCTCCTCTCTGCGGCGAGGATTTACAAGTATTTATAGGGGTTCTACTCGTAAAGGACTCGGTTTCTAGCAAATAAGGAGGTTGCGCCGATCGGCGTAGGATTGCGTCGATCGGCGCAAGCCGTGTCTTCTCTGATTTCTTCCCTGAGTCGGTTCCTTTGTCTTCCACGGCTGCCATGTGTGCCTTTTCCTTCGAGATAAAGTCTTGTACTGCACGTTGAGATCTTGAAGTTCCATAAATCTTCTTGAAGTTCCATAAATCTTCTAGACAAATATCTTCAAGTGTCTTGCGCAGATAAACTTCCATAAACATGTGGAATAGGCCTCGGTCACTTCTATAGGTTAAAACACCCTTGCGCTGATCGGCTCATAGGCTGCGCCGATCGATGCACTAGGCTTCTTCAGTGCTTTTCGTTGGTTCTGGACTCCTGTCCTCTCCATCATTGCATTAATCATCAATTTTACCTGTTTCTACAATAAAGCTCCAAAACAATGCATATACAAATATATAGACAATATCACAGGTAAATAGCCTAAATTAGTATCAATTATGCTCTAATTGGAGTAATATTCACATATAAAAGGGGCACTTGGGAAGTGCCAACAGTTTGCTACCTAATGATTATTTTATGATTAGAAACCATGGAAAGGACCAAGAGGTGATGGGAGAAGGACTTGGGAACGTGGAGGACCAGCAAGGGCTTGGAAGCCAAGGTGGAGGCCCAATTAAAACCGACTTCGAGTCTGTTTCGGGGCTCAGGACCAGTATGCACTAAAATGGACGCCTAGGATGCATACGGACTCGGATTTGGACATTCTATACATACACGAAAAGCTAAGGAGAAGTCCTTTCCAATTCCATCGGCCTCATGACAAAATTCATCCAAAGTCATCAGGAATCGTCAAAACAAGAGAGTGTCCAGAATCTGTGTCGGTGCTGCATCGCCTATTATTGGCCTTTGGGCTTTGTATCTAGTTGAGCCCAATTAGGGGCGCGTCCAGAGGGTCTTGCACGACCCTAAGGTCTTCATATACAGCCGTCGCCACACCATTAGGGTTTAGGTTTTGCTTAGATTCTTCTGTTCATAACAGTTTCGCCATCACATCGATTTGTGAGACCCCAACTTCATGAGTTTAATCATACATATGCAATTGTGATGCATTCTTAATTGTTCTTGCTTGTGTTCTTGATTCGCAGGCAGGGATTAGCCTTCTCGGCGAGGTCAATCATCCTTGGACGATTGATAACCAGAAGAGACATTATGCTATGATTGTGAGGTTCTGAACATGTTGTTTAGAAGCCGGATCGATTTGTGTTTTGCCTCCACCCAAATCAAGATTTATCAGAACCTTTCAGAAGATCGGGAACCCTTGTTCACATCAAACCCGAATCTACCACAGAAAATGTGAATGCGGTGATGCTTGTGGGTAATCCTACTAGCAACCCACCGTATACTAACCATGCAAGAAATGATGAAGAGGATGAGTTGAACATCATCCCAATCAAGAAGCAGCCGATAAAGAAGAATCCATCATCTACACTGTCCAAGAAGGTGAAAAACGTGTGGCGGTCAAAGAAGACATCACCGTCCCCATCTCTGGACAAGCATGTGCTGACACCAAACTAAAGTCAAAGGAGAGAAAGTCCCGTCCACTGGACTCAAAATTGGTGAACCCTCGCCAGAAGGTTAAACGGTATTTGTCCATATTTCCCTTTTCAAAACTTTTTTATTTAAATTTGCATATTTGAATTTTTCACAGCATGTTGGAATTTCTTCCAACCTAATTTCTAAAAAATATATGTAATTTTTTAGAGTTTATCTTTTTGATATTTTGGATTTGCAGAAAGATTGAAAAAGTTTTTCTTCGAAACATATTTTCTTTCTTGCGGGCCACCACTAGTGGAGCCCACTGGCCACAGCAGTGGACCAGAGGGGCCAACCCCTGGTCGGGCGACCAGACCATTTGGTCGGTCGACCAAAGAGAAATGGCTTTCTGGCCCCACTAGCCCCGACGGCTAGTAGACAATGGTCACTCTTCAAGTTGACCGTTGCTCTGCTCTGCTATTTAAGGTAATGGCCAGGAGAGGGAGTTCTTCACTCCATTCACATTTTTTCTCCTCTCTATTTTGCTCTAGCCATTTTCTTCCATTTTCTCCAAGCCTTTGCACTGATCAACAGTCTTAAATTCCACAAAAAGTTTATTTGCTTTGATTATCATTTGCATTTTCAAGTTGGTTTCACATTTGCAAGTGTTTCTAATAGAGTTTTCATTTGGTATTTCACTAACCTTAACCCCCGTTCGAGTTGCTCTTGTGTTGGTTTGCTCAAGTGTGCAGCGATGAACAAGATGAAGCGGGCCTTAACCAAAATGAGGAACAAGATGATGGGAAGCCCAAGCAATGCAGGTCCTACACCTTCAATGGTGTATAATACTTGCTCCCATAATTAACGTCTTGAGGAAGAGCCAGAAGAAGATGTATTGGTTGAGGAACCAACGGATGTAGAACCAGAAATAATGCAGAATTTCAGCAATGTTCAACTCTGACTCAACACCAACCGCAACCTCAACTTGGTTGGGAAGAGAGAACATGACATCTATCAGATGATCACCGGCCGGTCTTACGTTCCTACGCGAACGTATGATTCAGACTTTTTTTCTAAGATAGGTATGGATACTGAATTTGCTTCTATCTTTCATGCTATGGGATGGGATGGTATTGTTCCGGTAGATTGTTGGTGGTTTCTAGATGCCCATTTTATCTACCAATAAGGGATGTTTTGCATCTTAATTTGGTGGTTTGGACTAACAATTAACCCCATATTTGCATATATTTATAGTTGTTCTGTTTTGGATGTAATCGCAGGAAACAGGTGTAAAAGAGGGCAATTATGGATGAAGAGCTGAAGAGTAACAAAGATGGGCCAGATGTGGAGCCGCGCCGATTGGCGCGACGCTTGCGCCGATCGGCGCAGCAGGGAAAGATGACGAAAACATGATCCGGTCCAGGACAGACGAAGGCCCAGCCCAGTATGAGTTAGAGTCGGTGGAAGTTGACCTAATCCCGTCGAGTATAAAAGGAAGATAATTATCAAGAGCCAAAGGGGACGAAAAGAGGGACGACGATCGCGAGAATCAGTTATTAGAACTAGGGTTCCAGGATATTGGCGGCGGAGGTTGGTCAACACCGACGAGATCCACCAGAAGGGAGGTCGCGCCGATCGGTGCGACGCTTGCGCCGATTGGCTCGTGCGCGTTCCAGCGCTATTTCTCACTCCTCTGCTATGTCTAGCGGAAGCATGAGTGAGTAGTCTTATATTCTCTGCTCTGGTGCAGGGATCTGGTCATGTAACTCTCATACTTGTTGATACTCTCTCGATGAATTTAATCCATGTGATAAACTTTATTGCACATCTATCTATCCCTTTCATTAGTGTATCGGCCAATACACTTTTGCCCATTACATAGTGCAAGAAACCAGTGGAGAGCTAATAGCCTCTGTAGTGACAGCCGGGGTAAGCGAAACCACCATGTCTTGTAGAATATTAGAGTCATCACTCGAGTTGATAAGAATAAGGTTGCATGCTAGTGAACCAATCCTAATGAGAGAATCCTTCATCATCCTATTACCTCTTCAATAACACTCACCTTCCACTTTCTCGCCGTCATCATTCACACCAACCAACCCATTGCAATTTGTTAGTAACCCTTTAATAGTATTAGTTCCGCTCGTTCCCTGTGGATTCGATAACCTTGGAATACTCTGAGAGAAAAAGAGCTACAACTGTACACCGTCCTCTTGCAGTATATAAGTGGGTGCGTAATTACAACCAACAAGCTACTTTTTCTGGCGCCGTTGCCGGGGAACAAGCCAGTTCTTTTACTATTAATATTTTACTAACGTCTAATCCTCTCTTTTCTAGTTGTTTTCATTTTTGTGTTTTGTGTGAATTTTCAGGATGAGTACGACAGGACCTTCTCTGACGCTCAGGGAACTTTCTTTACCATCTCCAGACGTGCTGGTGCCTCAATCCTCAGATGAGAAGGTCACGGCCTCCTCGTATGTGTTGAACCCTATTATCATTAGCATGGCTGAAGCAAACAAGTTCTTTGGAGCGAAAGAGGAGAACCCGTATACTCACTTACAAGATTTGGAGGCACTTTGCCAAACATTCCATCATCAAGGAGTGTCTCGGGATCTTTATAGGTGGCTGCTTTTTCCATTCTCTTTGGGAGGAAAAGCCAAAGAGTGGCACAAGGCAGCATCTCGAGAAGCAAAAGGTAAGTGGAGTGAGTTAGTTGGAAATTTTGGTCTCCACTATTTCCTTTGCCAAAGGTGCAGAAGTTGAGAAGGGAAGTGGTGAACTTCTTACAAGAAGATGAAGAATCTCTCGCGGAAGCCTGGACGCGTTTTCAAACATTGTTGAAACAAGGATCTGACCTCGACATTAATGAGAATATGTGCGCTCAAACCTTCTACATGGCAATAAACAAGGCATCGGGGATGCATTTGGATGGATCAGCCGGAGGAAGTTTTCTGAGATTAACACCCAAGGCAGGGATCAAATTGTTAGGCAAAATTGCCGAGAATGAAGCTTTGCACAAGCATTGGGAAGAATATCTAGAACCAAATCGGCAATGCCTAGAAGTTATGCAGAAGGAAGAGTCGCCAGCTGAACAGATCTTGATGTCCGAGAGTAGATCAATGATTACTTTGGAGTAGTTCGAAGAAATAAAGCCCGTCGGACCCGCCTCTATGGATCTGACGTGTGCGCCGATCGCGCAGTCTCTGAGCCTATCGGCGCAGTCGCGACGACAGGAGAACCGATCACCCTGACGACTCCGTCAAGTAGCAAGGATTATACCAAGATAGAAGCTCCCATTCTGGACAACCACCTGAAGGAATTTGAAGGGAACTTCGCTAAACCAAAGGGGGATAGAACATTGGCGAATGTTAAACCACTTGACGAATTTGAGCCGATGGACTAGATTCCCATTGATTTTTTGCACGAGTTGCTCAATATAAGAAGATCTTTCAGTCCGCAAGACGCCTCCAAAGCCGGAATTGAGTATAATTTCCCAAGTAATTGCCTCAAGTCGGAAGTTTTCGATCAAGAGATTATTGGAAAAGTTTTAGGGAAGCTTTATAAGGATGATATAGAGCTTGATGGAACAGAGGTGAAACAAGTGAAGAGATTGCTACACAATTGCTTTGAACCATCCCCCTATGAAGGATTATGCGGTGTGTATGTTGTAGGTCTCACTGGAGAGGAAAAAGAAGAACCGTACATACCATGTGAGATATCGGGAAAGAAATTTCCGAAGGCCTTGCGTGACTTTGGTTCCTGTGTCAGCTTGATGACTTATGATGCATTCATGAGCATGCCTTATGGAACTCAACAGCAGCTGATGGGGACTGAACTGGAGCTTATCATGGCAGATGGTAGGAAGACCAAGCCACTAGGAGTGATCAAGAATGTCGAAATTGAGATCAGGTCGAAAATAATGCCGGTAGATTTCTTTGTTCTAGACAATAAAGAAACTGGGGTTGAAGATATCATTCTGGGAAGGTCATTCTTAACATTAGTACAAGTTGTTCTGGATGCTAGGAAAGGTCAAATTACGCTATAACTAGGAGAGGAAGAAGTGCGATTTCAATTTAATGATCCGTCTCATCAAGACTCTTCTTACTATCAGGAATTCTGCCCAGAGGAAGACGAGAGGATACGGATGGATATAGGAGACCCACTGGACCAAATCATGCGCAAAACTGACGAGTATACTGCCAGCGCCGATCAGCGCGATGTTTGCGCCGATGAACCTCTCGGGGAGCTGGATCCAGATGAAGCGCCAGAAGTGGAACAGAAGGAACTCCCGAAGGAGCTGCGCTATGGATATCTAGGAAAGAATAGAACATATCCAGTTATTGTGAACAACGCCCTAACGAAGGAAGAAACGGAGAGGCTTCTCGCTATGCTCAAAAAGTATAAGAAAGTTATTGGTTACACATTGAATGACATCAAGGGAATCAGCCCCGCATTTTGCACCCACAAGATTAACTTGGAGGAGAATACTAAACCAGTGGTTGAAGGGATGCAAAGGTTGAAGGAATCAATGAAGCCAGTGGTTAAAAAGGAGATTTTGAAGCTGCTTAATGTAGGTATGATCTACCCTGTCGCTGATAGTGAATGGGTTAGTCCAGTGCATTGTGTACCCAAGAAAAGAGGGTTGATAGTGATGCCTAACGAGAACATTGAGTTGATCCCTTAAAGGACTGTAACTGGATGGAGAATGTGCATAGATTATAGAAGTTTGAATAAAGTGATGAAGAAAGATCACTATCCTCTTCCGTTTATTGACGAGATGCTTGAAAGGTTAGCAAAGAATTCATACTTTTGTTATTTGGATGGATATAGTGGTTTCTTTCAAATACCGGTAAGACTAGAAGATCGGCAAAAAACTACTTTTACTTGCCCTTTTGGGACATATGCATATAGATGGATGCCATTTGGTCTTTGCAACGTGCCCGCAACATTTCAAAGATGCATGAATGCAGAATTCGCTGAATTCATAGAAGATATTATGGAGGTATTCATGGATGACTTCTCCGTGCATGGTGCTGAATTTGATAGCTGTTTGGAGAATTTGGAGAAGGTTTTGAAAAGGTGTGTTGAATACGACTTAGTTCTTAATTGGGAAAAGTGTCACTTCATGGTAACAGAAGGGATAGTACTTGGTCATGTCATATCTAAAAAAGGGATAGAGGTTGATAAGGCAAAGGTATCTATAAATGAGAAATTACCTCCCCTACTGATCTTACAACTTTGAGGAGTTTTCTTGGACATGGCAACTTCTATCACAGATTTGTTAAGGATTATTCGAAGATTGCTAAACCCCTGACAGAATTGTTAAAGCAAGATACAGAATTTGTTATGGATGAGGAAAGACTCTTGGCCTTTAGAAGATTAAAGAAAGCTCTATGCTCTGCACCCGTTATGCAGCCACCTGATTGGAGTCTACCTTTTGAAATTATGTGTGATGCAAGTGACTATGCAGTTGGAGCTGTTCTTGGACAACGCAAGGAAGGTAAAGTGCATGCTATTTATTATGCTAGCAAAACTTTGAATGAGGCGCAAATCAATTATACAACAACTGAGAAGGAGATGCTAGCTTGTATATTTGCTTTTGAGAAGTTTAGATCCTACATTCTAAATTCTAAGGTGATTGTATATATTGATCATGTTGCTATAAGATACTTGGTTTCAAAGAAGGAGTCTAAGCCTCGGTTAATGTGATGGGTATTGATGCTGCAAGAATTTGATTTGGAGATAAGAGATAAGAAAGGAGTAGAAAATTCTGTAGCAAATCATTTATCTCGTCTTGAATCATCATCAACTGAGCCAATAAGAGATGAAATGCGACAGGAGCAGTTGTTTGCTGCATTTGATCGTAGGGAGAACTGGATGATGGATATTATCAAAGGTTTCAAGGGACAAACTGATCTAATGAACAAGAACACAAGGAAAAGAGTTAAGAGTGAAATGAGAAAATTTATATGGGTCGACCCATACTTGTATAGGTATTGCGAGGATGGAGCAGTACGGAGATGTGTACCCAGAGAAGAAAGAGCAAGCATTTTGACAAAATGTCATTCTTCGGATTATGAGGGACATTATGGCTACATCAGAACACAGGCAAAGGTATGGGCAAGTGGATTCTATTGGCCTACCATGCATGAAGATGCAAAAAGGTATGTTGCAACATCTGCTCAATGCCAACGAATAGGGAATGTTAACAGTAGGAATGCAATGCCTCTTAAGTACAATCTTCAAGTCGATATTTTTGATGTTTGGGGTATGGATTTTATGGGACCCTTTGTGAATTCGCATGGTTTCGAGTACATATTGGTCGCCGTTGATTATGTCTCCAAGTGGGTCGAAGCAATGGCATGCAAGGCTAATACTACAAGAGAATCAAGGAGTATACTTCAGAAGCAGATATTTCCTAGGTACGGAGTACCGAGGATAATAATTACAGATGGAGGATCCCATTTTACAGGAGGAGAATTTGCTAGGTTTTTAACCAAATCTGGAGTTGAACATAGAATTGGAACAGCCTACCATCCCCAGACGAATGGACAAGCAGAAACTTCAAATAAGCAATTAAAGGGAATCCTGCAGAAGATTGTTACAAAGAAAGGAAAAGATTGGGCCACGAAGCTTAATGGAGCGTTATGGGCATATAGGACGGCATTCAAGACACCGATTGGTATGACACCATATCAATTCGTCTATGGGAAATCGTGTCACCTACCGGTGGAATTGGAACATAAGGCTTATTGGGCTATAAAGGAAATGAATTTGGATCTTGATGTCGTCGGCATGAAAAGAAAAATACAAATAAGTGAATTGGAAGAGATGCGATTGCATGCATATGAAAATGCAGCCATATACAAAGAGAAAGCAAAGAAGTGGTACGATAAGAAGCTTTTGAAGAAGGAATTCAAGGAAGGAGATCGGGTGCTCCTATTTCATTCGCGATTCAGATTATTTGGTAAAGGCAAACTGCGAAGCAAATGGGAGGGACCTTATCTTGTGAATACGGTGTTACCTTTGTGAGCGGTAATCAAAATGGATGGCAAGAGAAATAAGTACACGATGAACGGACAACGTCTAAAGGTATACCTAGAAAATGACACATTTGAATTAAAATCTTTTGATGTGTATTTCACTGCTTAGTACCACATGTGGTCGAGCTTAACGACCTAAAACAAAGGCTTGTATGTATTTTGATTTTCGTAGTTTTTCTTTTTCTGATTTGGTAATTTAGTGTACCGTGCCGATCGGCGCAGCCCTGCACCGATCGGCGCGGCAGAGTCCTTTTGGTTTTTAAGTCGGTTTTGGACCTTGCCTTTTTAAGACTCATTAAATTTCACGAATAAGAGAAACAGTCCTGGTCCAATTGGAAATTAAGGGATATAAATATGAGAGGACAGCAACCCACGGATCAACTCGCATTACATCGTCACCAGAACAAAACCCTAAGAGCAGAAGTGATGGAAGGCGGCGCATCAGGCAGAAATCAAGGCATCGCCGATTGGCGCGACTCATGCGCCGATCGGCGCGACTCTGGAGCCGATCGGCTCGGCGGGGGATTTCCTCAGCCCTCTGTAAATTGGTCCTGAGAAGAAATCAACGAAGTGTTGACACCAACACGAGATGATCCTTTCGTCTGGTTAGATCTGCGGAAGCAATTCATGAAGAAAAGCGAAGCTGACGCGTGGAACGCCGACAAGGTGAAGATGGACAATGAACTTCGGCAGATGATGAAGAGAGTATTGGTGTGCAAGGGAAAATATGTAGCGCCTATTGAAAGTGAAGCGGTTTCTCAAAGGTATACCATGGAAAGTCTTCTTGATCTTGCTAAGCCCTTGTCGTATGAGGATTTCCTATCTTTTGAAAGATCATTAACTGAGCAAGAGAAGGAAGAGCTAGATGAAGAGAGCACCCTCACAATCCATAGGTGCCGACTTTATAGTGACCATGACATTGCCGCCAAGTATGAACTTAAGCTGCGAGAGGAAGCCGAAGAAGCTATGTACCAGCGGGATGTGGAGAAGGATCTTCAAGCTAGAAGAGATGAATCCTTTCCCAGGGTTCTTACCGATTGGGAAAGTTTTCAAGAAAATAGATTCATAGGAACGGTTGTATTGAGAGTTGCAAGTGTTTCTTTTGTGCTAAAGATCTTCAATGCAAGGTTGAACTCTAATTGGCAGAAGATCCAGCTTTCATACCTAGAGATTTAATATATGATGATGGCTATCGCGCAGTTCCTGGAGGGAGGACACCCAAGGAGATTAATGATGAGATTTTACGAAGGCAGTAGAATAAAGTGATCCGTGAGCGTAATCTAGAGCAGTTAGCTGAGTATATGAAGGAAGATGATAGCTGCGTCGATCGGCGTGACACTGGAGCCGATCGGCGCGACACTGGAGCCGATCGGCATGACCTCAAGATGGCTGAATTTATTGATCTGACGGCTCTACCAAGTGAAGACGAAGAACCTGCTGCAAGAAAGTGTAAGACTACACCAGAGGTTCGCAGATCCTCTAGACTATCGGGTAAGCCAATTCACAAGTATTTCGAACGGGATAGCGACTTTGATACGTCATACTATTTGGAAACTTTGGAAAGCGGTGATCCTGCTGTGCCTAGAGATTTTAGTGATGATTTTGATATGCGAAGAAGCTTTGGTAGCCCTAAGTTCGAAAATTGGGAAACACTTGCAGAATGCATTAATGACAGGGCAGCAGGAACTTCAACAAGAGTTAATGATATTGCAGAGGGAAGTGGAGGAAGTCGCAATGGTGGAAGAACACCACTACACCGATCGGCTCAGCCTTTGCGCCGATCGGCTCGGAGGAATTTGAATAGTGCCTCCCCTTACAGCGTTGAAAATCATAACCTACAACTGCCTACTTGCTGTCCTGTCTGCCGAAGAAACATTGAGTGCCTGTACCTAGACAGAGATCGTGCTTACACGCATTAAAGAGATGTGGACCGCAGAATCCAGGATATAATCGAGATGAACAAAGCGGACTACACTTTTCTCATAAGGAATATAAGACAAATTTTCCGAGTCTTGAATAGGCATGGTCTGCATGATTAGTGTGTTGAGTTTCTTCTCTTGCAATGAGGATATTGCAAATTTTGTGTGTGGGGGAAGGGCTTTGCCATTAGTCATAGTTTTTAAGTGTTTTTGAGTCTAGTTTCTCATTTGTTTTTCTTAATGAGTGTTTATTTAAGTTTGTTTGTTTTTCTTAATGAGTGTTTATTTAAGTTTGTGTGTGTGCTTAAGAGAGTCACGAGTCATGTTGAGAGTTGCTTCAAGGTCTTTTATGTAGTTTGAATTATTGCATTGTCTTTAATAAAGTTAGTGTTGATTGTCAAATTGAAAGGGCCTCATGCTATTTATCTTGTCTTTCTGATGATCGATTGGTTGATTACTTGAATTTGTTGGTTACCACTTAACTTATGAGCTTTGTATTTGTGAAAATCTCTTTTGACTCAACATAAGCTAAAGCAAAAGCAAGGTCTAAATATGCCTACATAGCCGAGTGAATGAGAGCAAGCTACACATTTGAACTAAGTGGATCATAAGTAACTTTGTCAACTTTTTGCTCATGATTTCGACCAAGTTAGGAACGGATGATCTATTTTGTTTCTCTCTGTATTTCTAGTCATTCTTATCCATTTAAATTCCTTGCTATCATGAAAACCATACATCTTTGTTTCTCCCTCCTCCTTGATACAACCTATATTCTCAATAAAAGGGAATTTAGAAAATTTCCGCTGCTGATACAAGACAGAAATTGCTTATCATACCAGGAATAGAAAAAAAAAAGGTGAAAGAAAAGAAAACATAGACCGTGCCGACCCGTGCAGTGTTGCACCGATCGGCACTGTTGCAAAAGAAAGAAAAAAAAGGGGGGGGTTATTATAGAAAAAGAGGTAAAGAAAAAATATATATTCCATGAGAGGCAGTAAGGTCATCAAAGAAAGCAGATTTCTGATTATTTCTCATTCTTTGCCATTGTTCTCATTGAAATTCTTTTTAGATCTTCTACATTCCTCTTCTCCATTAAAAGTTCTTTTCCAAGAAAATTCTTTCTTAATAGGCATGATTGAGCACATTGTTGATATGGTTAATCTTATGGTTTAATTTAGTTATATAGCCCTCCAAGATCCACATACAATCCTTGATTAGATAGGAGAGGGAAGGAAATACACTTGAGAGACCTAGAGAAGATCAAATGTTTGATGTTTGATGCTAAAAGATGAGTTGAGGAGAACTAGAATTGTTTTTGAAAAAGTTTTGTGGTGATTTGATTAAGTTCAACTATGATATGTCGATTGGTTAAAAGGAGATGAGAGAAGATCTTTATGGTGGGATAATGAGTAAAAATGATGATTGAGATTGATTGCATGAGAGATGATGTGAAAATT
Organism: Eleusine indica; assembly: GCA_030378355.1. Taxonomy (NCBI): domain Eukaryota; kingdom Viridiplantae; phylum Streptophyta; class Magnoliopsida; order Poales; family Poaceae; genus Eleusine; species Eleusine indica. The sequence goes on from CM059494.1 coordinate 59,923,682, forward strand.
CTTATTACATATTTGATTTTGTATTGCTCGAGGACTAGCAATGATTTGACTGTGGGAGAACTGTTGGTGATTTCTAGATGCCCATTTTATCTATCAATAAGGGATGTTTTGCATCTTAATTTGGTGGTTGGGACTAACAATTAACCCCATATTTGCATATATTTGTAGTTGTTCTGTTTTGGATGTAATCGCAGGAAACAGGTGTAAAATAGGGCAATTATGGATAAAGAGCTGAAGAGTAATGAAGATGGGCCAGATGCGGAGCCGCGCCGATCGGCGCGACGCTTGTGCCGATCGGCGTAGCAGGGAAAGATGACAAAAACACGATCTGGTCCAGGAAAGATGAAGGCCCAGCCCAGTATGAGTTAGAGTCGGTGGAATTTGACCTAATCCCGTCGAGTATAAAAGGAAGATAATTATTAAGAGCCAAAGGGGACGGAAAGAGGGACGGCAATCGCGAGAATCAGTTATTAGAACTAGGGTTCCAGGATATTGGCGGCGGAGGTTGGTCAACACCGACGAGATCCACCAGAAGGGAGGTTGTGCCGATCAGCGCGACGCTTGCGCCGATTGGCTCATGCGCGTTCCAGCGCTATTTCTCACCCCTCTGCTATGTCTAGCGGAAGGATGAGTGAGTAGTCTCATATTCTGTTCTCTGGTGCGGGGATCTGGTCATGTATCTCTCATACTTGTTGATACTCTCTCGATGAATTTAATCTATGTGATGAACTTTATTGCACATCTATCTATCCTTTCATTAGTGTATCGGCCAATACACTTTTGCCCATTACATAGTGCAAGAAACCAGTGGGGAGCTAATAGCCTCTGTAGTGACAGCCGGGGTGAACGAAACCACCATGTCTTGTAGAATATTAGAGTCATCACTCGAGTTGATAAGAATAAGGTTGCATGCTAGTGAACCAATGCCAAGGAGAGAATCCTTCATCATCCTATTACCTCTTCAATAACATTCACCTTCCACTTTCTCACCGTCATCATTCACACCAACCAACCCATTGCAATTTGTTAGTAACCCTTTAATAGTATTAGTTCCGCTCGTTCCATGTGGATTCGATAACCTTGGAATACTCTGAGGGAAAAAGAGCTATAACTTTACACCGTCCTCTTGCAGTATATAAGTGGGTGCTTAATTACGACCAACATAGATGAGCCTTGCTCTCGCTTGCTTACCATTCAATTCTTATGCACCCTTAAGTGCGATAGTGATTGGACTTCATTCCGATTCAATGGAATGGAAATCTCACTCGCTTGGAGGCAATTTAGTGATTTGCTAGGTTTCTCTCCTACTGCTCTTTTGGATTTTCATTTCAAAAATTTTGTTTTTGACAAAAGTAGTTTTTGGGAGGAAATAACAGGACATACTCTTGCCTTGTCACCTAGGAATATGGATATCCATAATCCCACCTTGTGTTTTATGTATAAACGGTTGGTAGTGAGTTGTTCCCTAGAAAGGATGTTAGAACCATGTGTGGGGATGAAATGTTACTTCCCTACTTAATGATTAATAAAATCAAAGTCTCCCCTGTCATAGCCATGGTTAAGCAATGGGTCCAAGTTATCAAACAAGTAAGAGATTTTGAATTTATGTCCCTAATCTATCGCCTTGTGCAAAATGGTTGTTTACTTGGAGATGTCGATATCTGTGATTTGAATTTTGAGCGGGCTATCCTAGGCGAGCAATTTTTCAGATCGGGACATTCTCTGAAACAAGGACCCAATGGCTCTCTGGTTTATTTCTTTCCCGGTTTTGCAAATGAAATCCAGTTACCTAATCCGGATTTTCATTTGTATAACTCTGATGAACTAACCATTCCTCTAGAGACATGCTTTGTAGCTCGTAGGAATAGTGTTTCCGGTCTTATGACCAGAAACAAATCACAGAGGAACACCGAGGCATCCCTCCCATGGGAGGAACAAAGCACGGGTTCTTGGGATCACGTCATTCCTCACAAAAGTGGCAGTGTATCCTAGGACACCGATGAATTGCCTGGGGGAGCCTCTAGTAGCTCAAGTTCGAGTGGCTTACCACCATCGTTCAGCACACATCACTCTCGCAGCGGTTCAAGGAGAGGCAGAGACAACCTCACTAGACAAATTAACAACATGTCCCTCCAAATCGACCAAATAGACCATACCATCCACACTCGTATCCAGCAGGAGAATGAATCAAGAGATGATGTCCAACATCAGTTCTCGAGAATTGAGGATACGGTCTCTTGGATTAACACCCAAATGATTTCTTATTTTTACTCTCAAGGCTACTTCGGTCAGGAGCTGCCGCCGTTTGAGTGAGCTCAATCCAGCTTTGGGGGAGTTCCTCCCCCTAATGTGAAGGTAACTTGTTTTCCTTTCACATGCATGATAAATAGAAAAACTAAAATATAATAAATAAATAAATTCACGCGTGGTATGAATGCATAAGGTTTCCTATGTTGAGATGATGAATAGTTGCTTTGTCTTTTATTCCTTTTATATGCCGAGTTTACAACCTAGCACTCTATCTAGTTTAGGTTTGTTGGCATGATTAAATTCACCTCAAACACATTAGTGGGTAGCATAAGCATTATCCTTCTAGGCTATTGGGAGATATGATATGGTTAGTTCGGGCTGCTATGATCTTGCATAATTTGTGAAACTTGACACACGGAGAATTAATTTGATAAAAATAACAAGTTCCTCAAAGATATAAATTTCTAACTCAACCATATGTTTGTGCTACATTGCAAAACCTTCTACATATTCTACTTATATTCTCATTAAGCCTTGTCAAAATTTTGTAACTCTAGTGAGAAATATTTTCTGCATTCATTATCAAGTCCGCGCACATCATGCTAAGTTTCCACACTGGGAATTAGCAATCATCCATGTCACACCGTCCATCCACAAAATAAAGACTTTGTCTTCATGATTGATCTCTCCCCAAGGTAATCAAGGTTATGGCTATCGAAAAAAAAAGAGAGATTCTTGCTCCATGGAGAGCTCAAAAAGAGAGAGAGAAAGACTCTTGCTCCATAAAGAGCTTGAGAGAAAAAGATAGCCAATACTACCAAATAAAGGGAGAGACAAATAAAAAGAGTCTCCATTCCACTACACCATATCCACCACACATCCACCTGTTGATCATGCTTGTAAGAAATGCTTTCTCCATGGATCCACTCTTTTGACTCGGCGACATATGAAATACAAGTATGCCACATTTATCCTCACACTGAGCTCCACATATAAGCCTTTAGAGGTAGGATCTTTGAGGCATCATCAGCCCTGGTGAGGAATATATACACTTTGAGCGATCTGAGTGAATTATTTGAGGAACTTAGATTTATCACAAAAACTAATAACCTCTAGGCTAAAGTTGATCAAAGAGAGTTGGTGTAATGGTAGTCCTACAAACTGTTTTGTCTTCTAATCGCCCAAGATTTGGAGAAGCTACAACGCCCCAAAGGTAATAGAAGGTGAAGTACTTGTGCCAACTTATTCAATCCTTTGTAAAGTGTCTTAGTTGTGCACTTTGGTATATGATTAGAATAGGACATTGTAGCAACTCCTGGTCAACACAAATCTGAGTTTTGCCTTCACTCGGGACAAGCAAAGGTTCAGCTTGGGGGGGGGGGGGGGTTGTTGACAGTCGTTAAGTACCAATTTTGATCGTCAATATACCTATTAAAGTAGGAAGATCTAGCATTTCATACCCGCATGTTAGTTAGGAATAATAAGATTCCACTTGTCCTTGGAGATTTCAGTGCATGTAGGGATTTCATATAAAAGAAGTGGAGACATGGAGTATAATCCAGGAAAAACCATTCTAGCCAATAGGACGGTGCCAACTCGACTTCCCTCAGATTGCATACGTGGCTGCACAAGATTCCTCCAAAGAACACCGACTTAAAATACAAGAGGTCGCACCTACCACCCACCTTAAGGGGGCCCACCTGCAGGTTGGCCAATCTAGGGGCTTGGTTGGCCGACCAAGTCTTGAGGCGGTTCGCTCCCCCCTTCCATGTGTCACTCCCTCAGTCCTTTGCCAAAGTCGGTGTGTCAAAGTTCTGTTGGCGGTTACTCCTAGAAACCAACCTTTGGGCACTAGAAAAGCTGAGGAGTGCCTCTCACTTCAACACACACTCAAGAGTTACTCATTTTCCTCTTTCACTTAGTAGTTTCCTAGTCCTAGTGGAGTTTAGTTTAGGTGGAGCATTGCTCAAGTCTCCCAGTCATAAGAGTATTGGTATGGCTCTTGTATCCCTTCCTTTATTCTTTTATATTATGACTTTGCTCTATGTGATTAATATAGTTCTTTCATATATTTGTGCTTATGATATGTGTTCCTTGTTTGAGTATATATCATATTCATGTCATAGGACTTTATGCTTTCATGATGATATAGACTTGCTACCTTGTTATCATGATTGGCATATACCTTGACTATAGTCTAAATGTTATAATGCTAGTTATACTTTAGTCTAGTTGTTATGCCTCAAGATGGGTTTGATATCCATGTAGGTTTAGGGAAGCTCTAGAGTTTGATCTACGCTAGAGTTCTACTTAAATATGTAAGCGTGGTGCTTATACAGTTAGGCAGTATCGATCATCTCGTAATCCATGGTTTGCAGAGGTAGGCAGTATGTGGTGACAGCCCTATCTGTCCTTTGTACTCCTCCACATCCAGTTGCGACTTGTGTCCAAGACGGAGTTGCCTTGTGTATGCCAGCCATGAATCCGTACATGAAGTGTTGAATGTATTAGACTATGACTAGTATAAACTTGCTTGTAATTGTTTGATTATGTAACTATATAGGTAGAGTAACATTAGAAATACGGCTTTGATCTCCTAACTAAAGCCCATTAGAGACTTAGGACCTTTTATTCATCTTTGGGAATGATGCTCTGTGTGTCACACTACTCCTATCCTTATTATACTTACCCCTGTATAAGCTCTGAGTATTTTCCGTGCGCTTGCGGATTTTACTCTATTGACACTGAGGTGCATCTTTATAATAATGTCTAGCGCCATTGTCAGGGATGATTACATCGATGTATCTTAGCGAATGTCAGCAGTTATGGACTTCAAAGAAAATCAAGAAGAGTTTCAACATCTTTGTGCCTTAAAGACATATTTTGCAAAATGCCATATCCATCTAAAATAGGTCCGGAGGGACATTGAATATTTTTGCAAGTCGGTGCGAAGGGTTCTTCACCCAAAATTTCAAAAGCGCAAGCATCGAAAATGATGTTGGCACCAACAGTGGGATTATAAAGAATATCCACCTTAACTTCTCTTTTGAGGCATTGAATGGAAAAGGAAGGGGAGCTAATCCGAATTAGGTTCAGAGAAAACTCAGCCTGTCCCAACCGCTCATTGCTCATCCTTGAACTTGTCTCCTTCACCGTCTCTTGGAGCAAGGGATCCTTCAGAGGATTGAGAGAAGATACAGGAGCTGGTGGTTTCTTTGGATAGCAACAATCCAAGGAGTTCCCACAATCTTTTACAAGATTTTCTTTGAATTGAAAAGAGAGCTTTGAAGGTCGAAATTCTTCTTCCTCCATTACTCGCGGTTTGGTTGAGGTATAACTAGGTGAATCATTGGATAGACAAGGATTTGGCTTAGGTTCAACAAGTGGGGTGGCCTCAATGCTCGATGAAGTTTCCTCCTAAGGGGGCTCTCTACAGTCGGCTAGGAAATATGAGTTTTCTTGGATAAGGTCTAGGATAGCTCTTCCTTCTACAAGCGTCTTGTGGGCGAACAAACCTCCGACGGTGACATCGAGATATAGGGCAGACTCCTTTCATAAACCAAGACAAAAATGTTGCAACAACATGTGGTTTGGTAAAGACAAGTCAAGGCCAGAAGAGGTTAACAAGGAAAACCTGGCCCAGGCTGCACCTATGGATTTCTTCTCGCTTTGTCGAAAGTCGATAATCTCTCTTTGAAGAGAGACAATACGTGATGTAGAAAAGAATGCGAGACAAAACTTATCTCGGAGCACTTTCCAATCACCATTCAATCTCCCAATGAAATGAGTGTACCATTGTTTTGCATTCTCCATGAGGGGAAAGGGAAACAATTTCCTCCTCCGAACTTCTCCTCACTCTCTCCCTATTTTCTAAGCACTTTGGCAGAGCTACACCTAAAGGATATGAAGCTCTGAACTATATCTTGAGGTGTGTGGAGAGTGGAGCCTCTCCCCTTTTATTTATAGGGCCCAAAAGTGGTTCCTGAGGCAGGGGACGAGAGGGCCCACTTCATGTTCTGCCGAACAGGGGTGTTCGGACGAACATAAGTCGGTGCCTTTTGTACCCCCACTTTCTCTAGGGCTTTGATAGGTGGGTCCCTTTGTCAGCTTTCCTCGTGAGGCCACGTGAGACGTGGTTTGCTTTCTTTATGGTTCCTTGTGCTGCACTCTAATTGGTTGGAAGTGTGCTTTCTCCCTTGATGACATAGATTCTATCTTAATTACATGGTTAAATCACCTGCAAGCAAATATTCACAACACTTGTGGAATTCGTTAGTAATAAACTCCTTTCACTATATTGGTTGTTTACTTCTATAGTTTTATACAGGTATTTGACGGTCAAATTTGATACTTAGTGACTGTCAACACATAGTAAAAATATGCTTGACACATCAAGTAGTTTCTTTTGTTTTTCTTGTCATATTGCTTGATCATTAATAATTACTTAGTCATATATATCACTTGATTTGTAATAGAGAAGATCCACATAGCGACATATTTCTTCTTATCCATTACAATCTTTGTCATATGGCATATACCATGTACACTTAGAATATCCATATACAATCATGTGTTGATACACAAATATTCTCATTAATATCATCACTTATTTTCTATTACAACTCAACAAATGCATTAACTCTTTAATTGTTTTTTCATTCAAACTCCAAAACCCACTAGGAGACCTAGATGTACTTTCACTCCGCCCCTGCCCCTATCCACCTCAGTCCTTCCCCCCTCCCTTCCTCTGTCCCTCCCTCCCACCCAACGAATCAGACCTGCCACCATCTCTCCCTTCGCAATCCCTTCTCAATTCATCATAGATGAGTTCGCCCACCTCTGCAAGGACCCTATCAATGCATGTCCCGCATCCTCTGACCCTTGAAATATTCAAAGTCATGGTCATCCTCACCCCCTCCCCCTTCTAAACCCTAATTCAGTCTATGTGCTGCAGAAATTTAATATCTCTCTTGTTGTTTACAGGCTAGGAAAGGAGGTTACCTGATTGAAGGTAATTGCACATGATTTCCCCTCTATTTTATTCTGTAAAAATGTGTTGTGAGTCAAATACTGCTAGTATTTCTATTTCTATTTCACAATTCAATCATTTGTACATCCAACCAACAGAATTGGCATTGCAAGTCATTTCTGATATAGCTTGGCTTTGGTATTGGGAGGCCAATTCAATTCCTTCCTTTGAATATATCGGCATCCAAACAAAGCCATAAGGTCTTATGTTAGTCGTCTTATTTTTATCTGAGAGTAAAAATAAAAAAATATAAGGTATTTCATTTCATCCTATAAACTCTAGTATGGACCTCAAATCTGATTTTGTGCCAAATAAGCCTTAAGTGTGAAGGGAGAAGACATAATAAAGTTAAAATTGGTTGACTGCTGCATTGTGTTATTGTGTGTAGCAAAAAGACGCTGACAGCCGTCTGCATAGCAGCTAGAGAAGCGCTTTTGTGTTGCACGTAGGCTAAGGATATGTTTGCCACAGGTTATACATAAAGTGTTTATAGTACTTATAAGTATTTATTATGTCAAAACTGCTTATAGTGTTTATAGTGTTTATTGTAGCATAAGCAGTTATTCTGTTTAACAAAACTGCTTATGCTTATCTATCCAAACTGCTTATGTTTGCTCATAATCACTAAAAGCTATGTTTTGTTGCTTTGTTCAAAGTTCTTATGGTAGTATAAAATAGCAAAGTGCTTATAGGTGCTTATATTTTATAAGTATTTTTGCTATTTTACTGTTTTGCAGTCCAAACTGCTTACTATAATAAGCAATTGCATAAGCTATATGCCAAACGCACCCTAAGTGGAGTAATGGGCACACGTCATTATACATTTTCATATATATGGAGCATAGTAAAACTCTTACACTGACACTATTACATGGGCCGAGGCGGGCTACTAAGCCCCCTGGCCTTGGTCTTGCTCTAAAAATTATCATTGGTTTCCTCTTTTTTGTTTCCCATTAAATCCGTCATATCCTTGAAAATTGATACATGGAGTGGCCCTTCCTCTGGTCTTGAGCACGGCTGGGTAACGGAGGCTTGGCCCCTTGGTAGTGCATTAGCAAGTTGTGGATTATTCAACGAGGCTACTGCGCATGGCGTGTGCCCGTGCACGCCACACCCAGAGGTGCCACAGAATACGGCGTCTGGCGCGCGGCCGAGTACACCGACGCCGCCGCCGTCAAGTACGCCGTCGACGGACTTGATGAGTCCACTGATTTCGCCAGCAGCGGCTCCTGGGCCTTGTTGGGCGCCATGGCGTCCGCGCTCACGACGCGGCCAAGCCTGTACGAGAGGTTCAGCACGCCGTGGCGGTGCTTGCTGGACCCGACCCTGCATACCGGGACGCACAGGAGCGTGGGCTCCGTGGGCCCGTCGTCGTCCCCGGCGCCGGCGACGATGTCGCGGAGCGGGAGGATCACCTCGCCGACGTCGCGGTCCCCCACCGCGCGCTCCGTGCGCAGCAGCACGCGGACGGCGCCGCACCCGGCGCCCGAGGCCGGGACGGCGACGTGGACGGTGGCGCCGCCGCCGCTGTTGCTCCAGGACGGGCTGCGGCCGCCGGCGCGGTCGGTGGGGACGCGCTGCCACGCGCGCGGGTCGCCGGCGAGGTACACCACCGCGTACACCTCCATCTTGGAGACGTGGGTCACGGCGCGGAGGTCCCGCGCCGACACCAGCGTCAGCTCCAGAGTCCGGCACGCCATGATCGGTCGATCGACGGCCTCCGATCCTCACGTCGTGTGCTCTTGTTGACACAATGCGCGCTGCCCCTGCCTTCGTTTCGCCTCGTATATATAGCGGTGCGCTCGAGGACTTTCTCATGGACGGCGCGTTCTTCTTCGCTTATGATAATGGCCAGCGGCACATCTGTGGAACACGGTGCCACACGTGCGTAAATCCAGGCCGTCAAGGAGGCGATCACATGAACATCCTGTTATATACTTTACCCTACCCCGACGAGAAAAAAAAAATCAGCATATGGTGTATGTTGAGGTGTTCAGGGCATCCATTAATTTGTTGACCATGGCATATATCGAGAGATACGAGCCCGTTGCGGCGGAGCCGTTGCTTTTCGCTAAGGACGGGCTAGCAGAATCCACGTCTGGTTTCATGTTTTTTTTTCTTGATTTAATTATTATTTGGTGTTGGCACGATGGAATTGCATCGAATCTCTAATTTTGACAAAGCATAGATATGGTGCGCTATAAGAATGGCAACGCTCTTTTTTCGAGGAATTTAGTTCTTTCATAGATAGTACTAGGCGTTTCGAGCCTGCTCTTCTTCATTACATTACTGTTCTTATTATAATCCTTCAGGAGGCAGCTCAAAAATAAAAGAAAAAGAAGTATTACTTTCATGGCATACGGCTGTAAAATTTGTGTTCTTTTCTATCTACATGGCGGATGTATAGTCATCATAGTGCAATTATATGGGTCATTTTTACCATGAAAGATGTAAGATACTATCTTCATTTTAGAATATAAACATTTCTGGTCATGTACAAGAGATCTACAGGAAATGCGACGATCCTAGACACCTAAAGAAAATATTAGCATCATATATAGACATCGAATATGATAAATGAAATTTCATAGAAAACAATATTTTTTTTTTTGGCTAACGCCAAATCTTAAAATTCAATGCTTCCCAAACTTGACAGGCTGCACCACGCAGAACTCCAAGCTAACAATATTGCCAGTCACCTTGATTCTCCCCGACCGACCACCTTATTCGGTTGTGATCAACGGCATTCAAGTATAGTCAAAAAGAAAGAGAGAATATGGTACGATCACGTCTCCAGTTTCACACATTTTAAATTTCCCAACATATGTTACCAAATTTTTTTCATTAGTTTTAATTTTGACGACAACAAACATTTCGAAGTTTATTATACCTACCAGCAGTAAACGCTGTTATTAATTATTTGCGTAACAATTGTGACTGCTATGAAGAACTTTGATAAATTAATATGCACAGCAACGCCACTGATCACTCGCTGCACTTGTTGTCAGCGATCCTGACGAGGAGGCCGGCTACCTCCTGGGGCCGCGAGAGTGGTCGGCTTTGCCGGCGGCCAGGGTCTCCACCTCGACGCCGGGGCTCTGCGCGATCATGTGGCGCTGGAACTCCAAGCTAATAATATCACGTTTTTAATCGGCTGAAAGCTTTTAATCAATGATTTATTACTTTGTGTATTTAATTTTTTTTAAGATTATTTATATAATAATTATAAATAATTGGATCTAAATCTAATAGATTAAAGAGGTGATTGAAAATTACCCAAACTTTCAGTCAGCTAAAAATTAACAAGTCCCTAATAATATTGCCAGTCAATTTGATTCTCCCTGACCAACAACCTTATTCGGTTGCGATCAATGTCATTCAAGTTTAATCAAACAGAAAAAGAGAATATGGTACTGTCACGTCTCCAATTTCACACATTTTAAATTTCCCAACATATGTTACCAATTTTTTTCATTAGTTCTAATTTTGACGACAACAAACATTTCGAAGTTTATTATACCTACTAGCAGTAAACGCTGTTATTAATTATTTGCGTAATAATTGTGACTGCTTTTGAAGAACTTTGATAAATTAATATGCACAGCAACGCCACTGATCACTCGCTGCACTTGTTGTCAGCGATCCTGACGAGGAGGTCGGCTAGCTCCTGCGGCCGCGAGAGCATGACCATGTGGTCGGCTCCGCCGGCGGCCATGGTTTCCACCTCGACGCCGGCGCTCTGCGCGATCATGTGGCGCTGGAACTCCGCCGGGATGCCGAGGTCATCCTCGACAAGGACGAACACGCGCCTCACCGAGCCGTACCCCTTCTCCGTGAGCAGCTTCTCGTCCCGAATCAGCGCGTCGTCGTTGAACCGGTTCGCCGGCCGGACCAGCGACAGCCCCAGGGTCAGGTCCTGTATACCAAAAACAGCAGTTTCGTTCAAGCGTTCTGCGCTGATACAGCATTCAGAGATAGCGCGTCTTCTCACAGTCTCACCTCTGGCGGGCTGAGTTGATACAGCTTCTGGGCCATGAATCTTGGCCCGAAGATGACTGGATGACCAGGGATATCGGGGTTCTCTTGCTCCAGCAATTTGGTGTCCAGGAAGAAGTCTGGCTCTGCCGCAACGAACTTGAAAAACTGGCAACAGTAAAACAGAAACAACAGGAATTGTATTACTTGTATATATGATTCGAATTTGAAGAGTTTTACCGTCCAAAATACTGGCTAATAGTTCGAGAAACTACATACACCACTAAAAAGAACACCACTGACCATGTCAAAAAAGCTGATAAGATTGAAGACGTGGTGACAATAGAAGAGATTGATGCCAATGATGCTTTATACTATGAGAACCTGGCGTCAAAAATACCAAGTAGCTATTCCTTTCTTGAGTCCTTCAATTCTTTACCTAGGTATTTTGGTAATGAAGTGCACGAGTGGAGTAGTAAAAGGTTTTTGACTCATGAAACGTATCAATTACCTCGCTCCATTTCAGAGACGGGTACAAACATGCAGGAAGGAGGTTCAGCTGTTGACGGAGTCAATGTCCAGGTAGCTACAGCCAACGCTGGTACACAGCAGGCTCTAACTGGACACGACCTCATAGCAGCTATGAGCCACACGACAATGTTGGTACCGGAACGGAGGAGCAGCAGGAGGGAGAGAGACACGGATGAGCACTCAGTTGAGAAAGCAACAAGACTCAAGGCAAAGAGAGACCTGGACGTCTCTATGGAAGGCATATCTAACGACGACTCATTCTTGTCTTTCTCAGATTCTAAGATTGCTTCAAACGTTAGTGGTCTAGGAATCTCACTAGGATCACACACAATGCATTGAAAAGGATCGGTTGCTAGAGAATAGGAATAGAAAACCAGTACAGCCAACACAAGATAGTGATAGCGAAGAAGAATATGATGATGGCTTAGAGTTGACGCTAGAACATTTATGTGCAGACCTAACAGAAGAAACTCTAGGGGAAGATGGCAGTTTCTTAGACAGTAACTTTAAAGCCGCTCCTAGGAAAACGAAAAATAATTCTCGAAAGAAAAAAGTTAGTTCACAAAAAGGCTCTAATGGCAAGAATAAAGGATCAAAGAAAAAACCCCGAAAGACTAAATGAAAGGTGTTTTTTTTAAATAGTAGAGGTCTAATGGACTTGGCTAAATCTTTATTTTTGGCAGATACAAGTGTAGAACAACATTTAGACTTTATTGCTTTGATGGAAACTTGTAGGAATAAGTTCACTGATACAGAATTAAATCACCTCTGTCGGGGGGGGGGGGGGGGGGGGGACTTTGTGTGGAGCTGGACAAGTCCAAAAGGACGGTCTGGTGGTATTCTTGTTGGTGTCAATTTAGACACATTTGATGTCGGATGCATCTCCCATGGCGACTTCTATGTGAAGTTTAAGCTAAAAAATAAGGAAGATGGATATGAATGGGTATTGATTGCTGTATATGGAGCGGCACAACAAGAATACAAGAAAGTTTTCTTAACAGAATTGGTACACACATGTAGAATAGAATCATTACCACTCATCATGGGTGGAGATTTTAATATTATAAGGAATGCCCAAGAAAAAAACAATGACAGATATGATGATCGTTGGCCCTTTATGTTCAACGCTGTAATAAATGGTCTGGATTTGAGAGAGTTGGAGCTTACAAGTAGACAATATACTTGGGCCAATAGCCTACCATTTCCTACTTTTGAAAAATTAGATAGAATTCTAGTAAGTACAGAATGGGAGCTTAAATATCCAAAAATAACCGTGGAAACCCTTACAAGGGAAATTTCTGATCATACACCATTGCTACTTAACACTGGAGATCCAACTCAAATAACAAAACATCAGTTCAGATTTGAACTAGGGTGGTTGTTGAGGGATGGTTTCTATGATATTGTGGCAGAAGTATGACACAAGGAAAATAGAGGGTCATCTCCGATCCAGCGGTGGCAAAATAAAATAAGACGCTTACGACAATACTTGAGGAGATGGGCCAAAAATATTAGTGGCAATTACAAAAAAGAAAAACAAGAGATCTTATCTGTAGTAGAACAACTGGACAAAAAAGCTGAAATAACAATGTTACAACCAAACAAAGTGGACTTGAAACATTGTTTAAAAGAAAGGCTAGTCCAATTACTATGAGAGGAAGAAATTAAATGGTACCAACGTTCTAAAACAGAAAATCTCTTGAAAGGTGATAGTAACACAAAATACTTTCAGTTGGTAGCAAATGGAAAGCATAGAAGAACACATATCTTTCAACTAGAAGATGACGGTCAAATTATCTAAGGCAATGGGCAACTAAAATCATATATAACACAATACTATCAAGGACTTTTCGGTCCTTCAGAGTGTAATGATTTCACAATGCTCGAAAGCAACCGGAGTAACATACCACAAGTCACAATTGAAGAAAATTATAAACTAATTGAAGTGTTCACTGAGAATGAGGTCAAAGAGGCCGTATTTCAAATGAAACACAACAAAGCACCAGGTCCAGATGGGTTTTCGGCAGAATTTTATCAAGCCTTCTGGGAACTAATAAAAGATGACCTTATGGCATTGTTTCATGATTTTCATAAAGGAGTACTACCCCTTTACTTGTTAAATTTTGGGATTATAACTTTGCTACTGAAACAAAAAGAAGCGACTGAAATCAAACAATTCCGTCCCATTTGTCTTTTAAATGAGAGTTTTAAAATATTCACAAAGGTTGGGGTTAATAGAATTACACAAATTGCGCAAAATTTGATTAAGCCTTCTCAAACTGCTTTCTTACTTGGAAGTAATATCATGGAAGGTGTTGTAATACTTTATGAAACCATCCATGAGCTTCACAGAAAGAAGATGAATGGGGTAATCTTGAAATTAGATTTTGAGAAGGCATACGACAAAGTAAAGTGGTCTTTCTTGCAGCAAAGATTAAGAATGAAAGGTTTTTCTGATACATGGTGTAAGTGGGTTGAACAATTTGTTTCAAAAGGAAGTGTAGGGGTTAAGGTCAATAATGATATAGGTCGATATTTCCAAACTAAAAAAGGATTAAGACAAGGAGATCCTCTATCTCCCATCCTTTTTAATTTGGTTGCAGATATGCTGGCTGTCCTAATCTCACGAGCAAAAGATGCGGGACAATCACATGGCCTAGTACCACATCTTGTTGAAAATGGTCTCTCTATTTTACAATATGTGGATGACACTATCCTTTTTATGGAACAGAATCTTGAACAAGCAAAAAATATGAAACTCCTACTTTGCACCTTTGAGCAATTATCAGGATTGAAGATAAATTTCCATAAAAGTGAAATATTCTGCTATGGAGAGGCAAAAGACCATGCACAACAGTATACAGAATTATTTGAATGTGATATGGGAGTGTACCCATTCAGGTATCTAGGAATCCCAATGCACCACCGAAAGATTTATAATAGAGATTGGCGAATAATAGACGAAAAGTTTGAAAAAAGGCTAAGTAATTGGAAAGGCAAACATTTGTCATATGGAGGAAGATTAGTTCTTATCAATTCGGTCTTAAGTAGTATTTCCCTTTTTATGCTGTCCTTCTTTGAAGTGCCAAGGGAAGTATTAAAAAAACTAGACTATTATAGGTCTCGGTTCTTTTGGCAAAGTGACGGGCATAAAAAGAAATATAGACTGACAAGATGGAATATACTGTGTAGGCCAAAAGACTAAGGTGGTTTAGGTATTTTGGACCTTGGTCTACAAAATAAATGTCTACTTAGCAAGTGGTTATTTAAATTACTAAATGAGGATGGTTTATGGTAACAAGTGTTACGTAACAAGTACTTAAGCAACAAGACACTAACTCAAGTGGAAAATAAACCTAATGATTCACAATTTTGGAGAGGCCTAATGAGTGTCAAGGATGAATTTCTAAACCTTGGAAATTTCAGAATACAAAATGGCACTCTAATTAGATTGTGGGAAGATAAGTGGCTAGGTACCACCACTTTAAGAGAACAATATCCCATCTTGTATAACATTGTTAGAAGAAAACATGACACTGTCTCTATAGTGCTTAGTACCATCCCATTAAATATTTCATTTAGAAGAGCTCTAGTAGGAGAAAAATGGGATGTGTGGTATGATCTAGTAAATAAACTTGCAAACATAGAGTTAACAAATGAAAATGATGTGTTTAGATGGTCTTTACACCAGACAGGTTATTTTTCTATACAATCTATGTACAATGCAATATTAAATTCAGTCATGATTCCTACTAATAGTTACCTATGGCAACTAAAAATACCTCTTAAGATTAAGATATTTCTCTGGTTCTTGCACAAGGAGGTCATCTTGACAAAGGACAACTTGATTAAAAGAAATTGGCATGGAAATGAAAAGTGTTGCTTTTATGATCATGATGAGACAATACAACACTTGTTTTTCGATTGCATTTTCTCTAAGTTGATTTGGAGAATGTTACATATCACTTTCGGTTTGAGCCCCTCCTAATAATGTTTCCCAGATATTTAACTCATGGGTAGACAATGTTGATCCCAAACTTAGGAAACTTATCCTAATTGGGGTGGATGCTATTTTTTGGGCTCTATGGTTAAGCCGAAATGATATAATTTTTAACAAAACATCAATATTTTCTCCTATGCAGGTAATCTATAGAAGTACATATTGGATCAGAATGTGATCCCTTCTATAAAAAGGTGCAGGCCGTACATCATTGCAAAAGGCATGCCAACTTCTGGAGACGTCAACCATGGACATCTTTGTCAGGAATGGGTGGAGATTTAGTAATAGACTGAGATATTAGAACTTTACTTTATTTTCTACCTTTTGAGTGGCTTGTTGGTGTACTTCATAGTAAAGCTTTTGCATTTGTCATGTGAGGATTCCACCTCATGTGAAATTATGTAATAATTGAACGGTCGGATTCGCCGCAAGGCGTGGAGACCGAGATGCTTTTTTCATTTGCTGGATGAAATAGAATTTCCCTTTATCTAAAAAAACATACACAACCGTTAATATTATAGGAGGTATAGGCAATGCAAAGAGCATTAAGAATCTAACCGATTCTCTTGTAAAACTGTTAAGCATAATTTTCTGATTGTTATCACTCATAGGGTTTCTCAAACTGAATTCTGAAACAAGTTTTTGCATAAAAGTACGTACTTACTTCAGCATGCATATCGGTCCACCCATGCATGTTACACACAACACAACTGTATATCGTAGGAGCTGTGGATCATATGTACTACCTGTCAACGAGTATTCTTTTTCCAAGGGCGTATGTCAACGAGTATTGTAGCATGTATGTATGCAAATGTACGATTCAAACCCAAGTTCTTACTAGCCAAGATGTAAATGAGGCTTATTCGGCGCGTATATACATTAAATGCCGAAATCAAACTCAAGTGCATAGATAAACTCATGCATATGCACAGCAGCACCCAAGCCACCCTGCATGTCTATGCTAGCTACCTTGTGGAAAGTAATAGAAACTGGCCCATCGATAGAGGGGTGAGATTTTGTAAATCTCAATATCTCTCGATTTTAAGAAATATTACATCCATAGAGAGTTACAATACGGATCTCTGTCATTGTGCTTAAGAATTTTGTTGGGGCAAGCTCTAGACTGGCCGTGGCTATCAAATAGCCATTCCCGGCCACTAAACATGCCGGTGGTCCGTCTATGGTCTGTGCTAATAATTTTGATGGGAAGGCTGATATGGTATTCAAGACCATCTATTTCGGCGAAGAGGGTAGAGTTGAGTACGTACCCTTGCTTAATATATAGAGTAATGTGCCAGTTGTTGCAGGTGCGTGTGTACTGATAGTCATGGAGAATGGGCGTTTCCGTGTGTATGTGCTGTGCCTTTTATGTGGATATAATAAAGAAAGGGAGGACATGCATGGCCGGCCCTGTTCTAACGACGTCGCCCTCCGCGTCTCCACCCGTTTCCTCCGATTCTGTGGTGTGCGAGGATCCCCACTCCGGCCATGGACTATGGTCCATCCCCATCCAGCTAACTATAGCTTCTTTTTTTTACCCTTTTTTTTTTCTGGCTACTAGGGGGAGCTAAACTAATAGTATTGTAACTCTCTATGGATTGTGTTGGGTAGGGACCGGATCGGAGGAGTTGCTATCACGGTTGCGGCTTACGATACTAGAGATCGATCATGCATAAACAATTTTGCATTGTCTCCACCCGGCCACCACTTTATTTTGTCTCCTTTTTTTCCTTTGTTTGTCAACTCCGCGACTTTTGATGGCACAGCGCAGTACTGCGCTACCCCAGTACCCCTGTACGCATTTGACCGAAGATCGTCGAACTAATTTTTATCTGCGTGCGCTCGTACGTGCGTGATGAACGTGCAGACTGTGGGTTCGTCAACATCATCAGCTGGTTATTCCCATTCTACTAGTCGCGGGAACAAATTTCGCTTGAGCATGATCTGCACATCATCAGCTGGCATGATGCCTTCACATGCTACGTAGCATAAATAGGCTCTATTTGGATCTACCTTCTAAATTTTAGTTGGCTAAACTTTAGTCACTTTTGTTCCAAACATGATCTCTTAAAATCTCCTTAACTTTAGCCAGTTCACCTCCTAAACTTTACATCTCTAGTCACTTCAACCATCCTAAAATCTTCTAAACTTAGAAAAAGGCAACTAAAGTAAAAAACTACCCCTCCTCATATGTATTATTTTCCTTCAACACACACATATATTCACTTTTTGGTTTTTTAATAAGTATTTAGCCAAAAATTTTAGCTATAGATCCAAACATGTACTTTCTAAAATTTAGTTGGCTAAATTTTAGGAGGCTAAAATTTAGCCAACTAAAGAATCCAAACAGGGCCTTAGGCAATACAAAAAAATGGATTCCAACATGCTTGATGTTAGGTTTGTAGGTATTTAGGCAGTTCTGTACAGTACTCTGAGACAAGTTACGTTTTAAAGAAGCACATGATGATCAACTACTTATACCAAACTAGTGGTTCCAAGAAATGCGCTCTCTTCCAACAGACCAAAATCTCTTCATGTGTTTCTCCTTGATATGACGAAACACATGAAGATAGTTTAAGCCTCCGTGTCACCCTCATTCTCCTTGATTCACGTGCACTCCGTCTATGGAATATGGTCTATAGCTGGGCATCCAGCCCTCAGAACGACCTAGCCTGGCACACTTCCAGGCACTGTTTGTTTAGGCATGACCCGATAAGGCACGTGCGGACCGTGCTAAATCATGCTCCAAGGGTGGGATTAAGGTGTTAAGCCTGTGGCACAGCCTAGAATGGCCAGCAGCATGTCATGTCAGCCTGTATGGCCCACGAGCCCAGCGGCACGATGGCCTGCTGTAGCCCTTGGCGGCTGGAAGGAAGTGATGGTGCGCCACCGCGGTGGCGGCCAAGGAGGGAGAGAGAGCGGAGAGAGGCAGAGGCGGTGTTGGGCGCGGAGGGAGAGCCGAAGCTGGTGTGAGCTGGAGATTCGCTCGTCGAGGAGTGAGAGAGCCCGTGGGAGGCCGAGAGCAGATCTGGAGGTGCCACGCCGAAGAGGAAGAGGAGGAGAGAGGCGTCACGCTACACTGGAGAGGGAGAGGAGGAGAGAGGCACCGTGCCACGCCAGAGAGTGAGAGGGAGCAGTGGCGGGCGCCTGACGGCGGTGAGTAACTGTTGAGTGATGGTCAGGGTGGCTGGGTGGGGTTGGGGGTGTCCAGGGTTGTGCCGACAGGATGCTGGAATAGCCTAGTGGGTATTTCAGGCTGACACCCTTTTTAGGTCGGGCTACGTGCCTTGCTATGGGCCTAGGGTTGAGCCCGTAGCATGGCCCACACCGTATCACTGCCTGGTCTAGGCCCGTTTAAATCTGTTCCGCGTTGGGCTCGGACCGTGCTTTTTTGGGCGGATTGTGTGCCGGCTCGTTTTGCTCAGCCCGTATGCCCAGCTATACTATGGTCCATCCCCATCTAGCTAAGTATGAATGTATGATAGATCCATTGCGGTTGCGGCTTGGTATGATAGATCGGAGGAATTGCAATCACGGCGGTTGCGGCTTAGTAGGATAGATGGATTGACCACATGCATACATAGATATCTTGTGTCCACTCCACCCGGCCGCCACATTATTTTGTCTCCTTTTTCCATTGTTTGTCAACTCCGCCACTTTCTACTACACACTTGACCGAGGATCGTCGGACCAATTTTTTTCTACGTGCGCTCGTGCGTGGCGAACGTGCACACTGGGTTGGTTAACACCTGGCCGGCGGCTTATACAAATCAAACAGAGTCAACTGATTATTGCCATTCTACTATTTTTGTTTTTATAATGCATTCTACTACATCTGCTCATCATCAGCTGGCATGATGGCTTCACCTGCTAGGCTGCTACGTCTCATAAACTCAGACCAAACAAAACAATGAATACCGACATGCTTGATGTTAGGTTTGCAGGTATTTAGGCAGTTTTCTACAGTACTGAGACAAAGTTTACCGAACCACCCACGATGACCAACTACTTTTACCGAACTAGTTGTTCCCAAATGCGCTCTCTTCGAACAGGGCAAAACTTCTTCATGTGGTTCTGCTTGCCATGCATGTTCACAGCCTTCGCTGATATTAAGATGGTTTATTTAAGCCTCTGTTTTTTTTCAGTTGATATTAATAAAGATGGTCCAGTAAGTAAGAGGATATGCAACGTAAAATGTTTTGGCAAACTTTGAAACGCTCTAGCAAGCGACCCACACACGCGCCGCGGAAACTCTCTCCTAGCAGCCCGCGTACACGCACATCATACGGCCCGCGGTAGTAAAAAATCGTGTATGGGTACCTCATCGGTGGCGGCGGCCATGGACCGGCCGACGGCGGGGAGCGACGCCGTGACGAACACGGCGGCGGCGACCTTCTCCGGGAACCTCTCGGCGGCGAGCGCGACGCTGTACCCGCCGTGGCTGTGCGCGACGAGCACGGCGCGATCCCCGGGCGGCAGCGCGGCCACGGCGTCCAGTAGCGGGCGGGAGTACTCCTCGAAGCAGCGCACGTCGGCGAGGCGCGCCGGGTGGGCGCCGCAGCCGGCCATGTCGAGCGCCGTGACGGCGTGGCCGGCGGCGCGCAGCAAGGTGGCGGCCTTGTACCAGCACCACGCGCCGTGGCACAGGCCGTGGACCAGCACGAAGTGGTGGCGGTGCTGCCCCGCCTGCTGCTGCTGCTTGTCGAGGGCGATGGTGTCCACGACCATGATGACGATGGACTTCTTGATTGGTGTGTATGTTGCGTGTGTGTGTGTTCTTTAGTGTGCTGGTTGCACGATGTATATGTAGCAACTTTGCCTCAAAAAAAAATTGTATATATGTAGCAAGTCAGTGGTGACCCGGTTGGTGTACGTAGGTGTTGCCGACGAATTGGAGGAAAGATATGGCAGGGAATAATAATTCATGAGAGAGAAGATACGGGGGTTCACAATGTTTTATTTTATTGGAAAGGAAAAAAAAAAGGGTCAATGCCGTGAACCTGGACTGTTGTTCGGTGCCTATGCGTTATGCCTTTTTTTTTTTAGATTGGGGCCTCCAAACCCGGCCTTCATTGGAGAGTGCGTCTGCACTTATTTTGTAGGAGCCAGGGATCGAGTCCGGGCGGACGGCGTCTCAACGGACGCACTAGCCACTGAGCTCGCGCTCAGTTCCTATGCGTTATGCCTTGCAGATCACATTGGAATCTTGTTGAGCCATCGCCGGCGGAGACGAGGTGTTGGCCACGCATTCAGCATTCCCCTCTCGTTATCATGGGTCACGAGTTTCTGTAGAGATTGCAACCCTGCTCACGCTTTTGTATGCAACATATTTCGCGTCCCTTTCGCTCGGATCTGCACGTCGTTGGTGACGCGTGATAACGATTTCTTGATTATTCTCCGTCGCATAAGTGGTAACCAAACGTTTTTGTCTCGATACTTTTAGCACGTGACTTAATAGATAAAGAAAAAAGAAATACGAACCAGTGGGGAAGTGATTGTGGGTATGGGATGATTAGGCTGTTCCACATGCTGAAGTTGTATAAACGGAAACTCTCATTAGTTCCCATGTGACTAAAACCAACATCACTCTGACCGCATCAGGTATGTGTGGCAGGCAATTCGATCGGGCACCGGCAACGGGAGCAAGACAGGGTGCTGGACGACCCTAAATGGATACAGACGCCGGCAGAGTTTGATTGCCATATGCCTTAGTCTGACCAACATAGGATCCAGGAAGCCACTATAGTCAGCAGATCATCAAGCAGCCAAGAAAAGTGGTTCACGTCTCCAATCCTGAACCTATACTTAGACAAGACAGGATTAGGTGTAAGGTGTTAGCTGTGATTAGAAATGAGAAGCCATACAACAACATTGGGTAAGGGCAACTTTTGTATCTAGACAAATATAATGGCCATTGGTGCATTTCACTCTGTTTGAAAAGTTTCTCTTCTAGCCATTGTTGATGTATACGTCTCAGCCATATAGCTGGCCATATGGGCTGGGTTAAACGGGTTGGCCCAAGGCCCGGCACAAATCCTGACTTGGGCAGTTCTTGGGCCTACCCTCGAGCTCGTCATGCCAGCATGAGCACGGCCTGTTTAACGTGACCCAGTCAGCCCATTTATTTGGCTCAATAAGCCCGTGGTACCTAGCCGGCCTGACCCGACTTATTATGGCCTATCAGTATAAATACCCTCAAATCCTAGTCAACCCTACTCACTCCCTCTCCCTGTCGGCGTCGCCCCGCACGGCCTGCACCTCTTCCATCGCCCCGCGCCTCCTCTCTTCCTCGTCGCTCTGCCCCTCTCCTGCTGACGCCGCCTCGCGCCACTACGACCGACCCCTCCTTCCGCCACCTCTTCCTCCAATGGTGCCTCCCCCCGTCTCGTGCCTCCTTTCCCTCCCACCTCCTTGCCAGCCCGCACATCTCCTGCCGGTGCTGCCTTTCGCCCCGCCCTTGCCTCTCCTGTCGCCGTGCTTCGGGCCACCTGGCACAAATGGGCTCGACTGGCCATCGACACAACACGGTCCATGTAAAAGTGGTTGTGTCGTGCTTCGGCTTGGCCTCAAGCCTGTTGTGCCGCATAGCACGGCCTGTTAGCCGGCTCGGGTCATGCCGGCCCGTTAAGCAAATGACCTGGTCCGTCACGGGCTCGTGCCGTGCTGGCCGGGCACGACCCGTTGGCCACCTATACTCACTCATGGTATTCTCTAATAAAAACAACATCTTTGCAATGGTATTATCCAACTTCGTTGACTATAATGATATCTTTCAAATTTCCTTCTAAGCGCCTCTCCGAAAAATGACAACAATAGGGGCCAAGAGGAAAAAAGGTATTGCAAGAGATGCTCTTTTTCCACCTCATTTTCTCATTTTTTTTAGGAGACCCCTCTCTGCCACCCCTGTCCAGAATAACTAGGATCCATCAGTATCTCACTTCGGCATCTCTACAACTCCACTGTCTCAATCTCAAGCTCATCTATGACACCTATGTTAAAGGTTAATGTGACCAATTTCATTGTGTTTTACCCAAAAAAAAAATAAAGTGGTGCACAACTACCCATCACCTAACATCTCTGATTTTCCCGTCACCTTCTTCGTGACTCGTAATCATGCACGACCACCTGTCCACCTCGCCTCAATAGTTATGCACACAAGTTATCATGTCTCAGCCCCCTACTACCACACCTCGGAGCTAATCGTTGTACTACTCGTTTGAAGCTTACGTGTCTAAGAAAGAACTTCATTAAATGGACGCAAGAGCTATCAGTGGTGAATGCAGGACCCAAAAGATGGTTATGAGGACATGTGTCAATCTTATATCAATTGTATCTAGTGTCGCCCTCAAAAAAATATATATATCTAAGTGTCTCGTGGCCAAATATATATGGAGGCTAAACTTGTTTCTCACCATTTGGGATAGATTTTTCTTTGAGGGCTAGCATGTGCACCGTTTACTTCAGCAAAGGGGTAAAAATGGCATGTCTCTTTGCTCTTTATAAACCGACCAAATAGGTCCTGGAGGGAAAATTGGCATGTCTCTCTTGGTGTCTAAATTAGAGACACTGCACCCAAGTAAATAAGGTGTGGTTTGTCCTCATCTCATTGATGTTCTACTCCAATACCGATGTCGAGCTCGTGGAGACGGAGGATTTTAATAACCGGTGAAAACCGGCTGGTTAATCAAAAAACTAGTCTTTATCGGTTACACCAACCAATACGGTGAAAACGGTCACGGAAATTCCTGATATATCGACAATCGTTTTCAAAAAAAACAAGAAATGAGAAAATAATTATAGAAAATATGAAAATAATAATGGAAATAGGAAAATCTTGGCGGAAATAAAAATAAAAACGATAGAGCCGATTTTCAATCGAATGGACGATATACAGTGTTCGTTCAAAATTTTCTATGAAAAATATCAAATTTTTAAAAGACTAACTTTTGTTACTCAACCAACCATGCTCAAGCGGACCTTACTATCACAACTCTAAGACACATAGTGTTAAAGTCTCTCTTATACTCCTGGTTATTGTTGCGTGTATCCTACATCACATCTTAAAACTATTAATTTTTCATATATCATGTCACTCCAATTTATAATATCAACTATGTTGATATTGATCTTTTTATTGTCCTGTTAGTCTTATGATATAATTATTTTAAGCATGTAAATGAATGATATGATTGTGTAACTGTGTTGACGTGACTATCTAACATAATGTTATAGTTGGTAGTATCAATCAAGATTATTGATTTTCGATCAATATCAATATATTTTCATACCAATAATTTCAATTTTTTTTATTTTTGATAGTATTGTTATTGTTTTCATTTTCAAGCTTATCAGTTTCATTTTTAACTAAAAAATATAGTTGAGAAATGATAATGGTAATTTTTATCATTTCATCCCTACCAACCAACTAATTAGCTGTAAAATATCATAAATGCACACTATAGTAAACGGTTAATTGTCAGTTTTTCTAGTTAATCAATCGGTTTTTCAGCAGTATTTGAAGGAACAGGGTTCCATGGATGCAATACTTGTACATTATCATTGGTGCAACCCTTATACATGAGACTTTTTATCTTTTTGTGACCCTACCAAATGGCTAGTTTTCAAAAGCCATCCTACTCGATGTCGACTCTCACATAGGATCCATAGTTTAGCTCTCATCTGCAGGGGTGAACCTAGGGCCCGGCGACTCTGTGCGTCTGCCCGGGCTCCCCTGCTAGGAAGCAACATTATGTGCACCCAATTAGATAGAAATTAGTGCTAATTAGCTTATTATTGTCATATGTGATTTTGAAAATTATTCAAAATAGATGCATTTCTATGTGTTAGACATAAATTTTGTTCTAACTTCACGCATGATTATATTAGTTATGGAAATATTTTGTATGAAATTATTGTCTATTGCAACGTTCGCCCATGCGTCACAAAATTTCCGTGTCCGCCATTGCTCATCTGCAACTATTTTTATTTTCTTCTGTTGCATGGCTTTATTTTATTTTAGAGTAAAGTGCATCGTAGATTCCTAAACTATTTATGAATGTTCATCTAGGTATATAAACTTTTAAAGTAATCATCTAGGTCCCTAAACTATTTTCGGATGGTCATCCAGGTCCATAAACTTTATAATAACCAATGATATATTTATTTTAGTCAACCAGATCCACACCACTGCCACCCAGCCGCTCTCCACATGTGACCAAACTGCTGCAAAGTGCTCTCTACGCGAGCGCCGCCGAGCCTACACAACGACACATGCTAGCAGCCGACCTATAACATCCTCACTCTTCCCATCAGGACCCGTGCCCACCGATCATGGGCATGTCCATCTGCCTGTCAGGTGGTGACGACAACAACATGTCACGTGCAAACGATACAATGTATGAAAGGCAGATCGTAGACCGTTGTCACGGATAAAGGGCAAGCGTCATCATTGTTAATGAGTAACGGGAGCGAGAAGGCGAGGCTGCAATAGGGAGAGTGAGGCTGGATGGGAAGGCGTAGTCACGACGGGCATAGCGCACCTGCTGCTATCAAGCATCATCGTGTGACTGCAATAGGATCTGCATGGAGTGGTTGTTTGGTGGTGATGACGCACGTAGAGAGCGTCTATGCGGCGACATGGCGCGTGAAGAGCAGTTAGGCATTATAGATTTAATTGACACAATATAAATAAATAGTTTAAAGACACATATAATCATTTTAAGAGTTCGTGAAACTATATAACCTTTATTAAATAGTTTAGGAAACCAGATGCATTTCACCCTTTATTTTATCTGGCTCTATCTGACGTGAAAATCAACGGGGGAAAGACCATCCTATCCCCACGAATCCACGATAGCTTGAAGCCTTTCGAGCGCTGGTGCTTGGAGCTCGCCCACCAGCTGCTTCGGGCTCCGACCTCGCCGCCTGCTGTCTCGACCTCCATCTACCTAGCCTTACCGCTAGCCTCGGTGTAGTTGTCCCGGACGTACGTATCGCAATTTCTTCTTCTGTTTCTTCCCGTTCACCATGACACAATGAGTCCTTCCACCACCGCGAAATACTTACATATGGCGAGATTTTTGCTCAATTTCTTGCGGAAGCAGATGCTATGCCCGATTCTGACTCTTTTGTGGGTGATTTTTGGTCCGAATCTGCAGGCTACATCAATGAATTTCAAGATTTCTCCGCTATCGTTCTCCACCACGAGCACCGCCATTGAACTCCTCTTTCTGCTGGTCCTCGATGTTCACAAGCTCGTTGTTGGCATCCTATTCCGCCAGATAATGTTCTAGAGAAAAAAAAATAGGAAGAACATGGGAAGAACGAAGGACTGAAGGAGTATGGAAGGAAGATTAGACGGAGGAGGAAGAATGGCATCGATTTCAAAAAAAAAGCAGTGGCTTAAGCAGCTGATTGAACCGAAGAGCTGCACATTGAATCTGTTAATTATTAGAGTGCAAACAGGCTTAAACCACGCCTGAGCTGTTGTTTTAAAATGAGTTCTAGGCTCGTAACGCTTGAGCAAGACCACCAGTTCTTATGCTATACAAAGAGAAAGAGGTATGCAAACACTGTCCCAAACTCCCAATTTAGTGATAGTGATGCAGAATTTTCATTGTATTTCTTGTCAGAACCCTATTTCTTTGAAATATTATATTTCATTCTGTGTTATACAGTTTCTTTGTTACACAGTTTCAGAACGGAACAGGTTGGCCAAATGCAGTAAAAAAGCGGGAGAGCGCTTATCAATGTGGGTCAAATCCAGGCCCGCATGATCAAAGCCCGAAGGCGTCACGGCGAGCAGACATGCAGACCACTGGTTCTCCGTGCACACTACCATGCTTCCTTCCTCTCTTCATCCAGAGCATCGGCTTATTGTGCACGGATAGAAAACCAAAAGTTCTGAAAGAAGTCTGTAGAATCCGAAGAGAAAAAACAATCTTTTGAGGCAAGATTTCGTAGTTGATCAGATAATTGTAGTCTGATTTTTTGAATCAACACATTTATGATTCTGTGAAGGTTATCCTCACCTCAACCGGATAAAATCTTGAACAACAGTGGCGAAGGAAAACAGAAATCAACAGTTGAAAACATGTAAAGAAGACTGAAAATCACTGGACTGGTAAGGCTCAGAAGGATCCATTGGTTTCACTCAATCAGCAGGGCATAAGCCCCTCAGAAAATCCCTTATCAATGACGCATCACGGCCTACCAACACAAATCCAATTTAGAAACGAAGGAAAAAAAACAAAAAGAATCGAGAAAAATCAAAGAGAGAAGCACAAGCCGAATCAATCGCACGAAAAAATCGATCGCGTCTACTTGATGACTTTGGTGGGATCGCTGATCTGGAAGTGACGGCAACAAAACAAGAGGGGTGCGACTGCGAGGCGGCGGGCGAGAGGGAGGGAGGCGAGACAGACAAGACGGCGTGCTTCCTTGCAAATATATAGGGAGCAAGGAACATTGATGGGCTAGGGTTTTTCCAGATGACTCCATGGGCTTGGCTTCCAGGCCATTTCAAATTTAAGACGGGCTTGGCATTCTGTACAGCCCAATTAAAGCAAGGTCAAACCCAGTTTTTTTTAAAAAAAAAGTAATTTATAAACAGGGACATTTCTCTGTATAGAGAGAACTAGAAAATAAGCGCGTCAATTGCCGCGCTTGCAGTTTTCCGACATAGAGGACCCGTCTGGTGCCTTTTAATCCAAAGAAATGTGCATGACCCGTCTGGTGCCTTTTAATCCAAAGAAATGTGCATGTATGTAAACAGATTTTTTTTCAAACAATAAATAGGACCACTGCTCTTTTATTTAAGAAGCAGAATAAGTTTACATAAATAAAATGCACCCATAGGATAAGTTTACATGTACACAAACAGATCAATTTGATCAAGGGTAGTTCAAAATACAACAAGCTATATTAATTTGATCAAGGGCTTCTTGGATCATCGAGCCTAAAACTAATGGCCAATATATTGCTCTCATACATGTACTGAGATGTTTGCCATCGTTGATGTCAAAGGCGCACGAATCTTCAGTTCATGCAGTGTTACATGTCTGCACCTTATTAATAGGCAGATGGATTCTCTGAAAAAAGAAGCATAATTTACCTTCAAATAATTTTTCCAGTAAAACATCAACCTCTGAAAGAGAAGCACTCTATACAATGTTTTTTTTTATTTTTTTGCTTGCGGCATGAAATGCATTTAGCTCATGCTACATAAGGACAAAATAAGCAAACATGTAACAATTAAAAGATACAGATTTATATTATATCACCTAGCCACAGTTTATATCCATACCGGTGAGCCTATATTATATAGTTGAATTTTTCAGTAGAGTAAGAACTGTCATACAACTAACACTTTTTTGCCATTTGGAATGTCCTTAGATCTCATTTCAACCCCACTTTCCCATTAGCCATCTAAGTTAAAGAATTATGTTATAAACTAAGGTACTTTCAGAACCTTGATTTGCTGACAATGCTGATTTACAATAAAACTTAGAATAATGAATTAGTAAAGGTTCTTCAATCAGGAAAATTAACTGGAGACTCCACAATGTTATTCAACTTAGAGGCCACTGGATCTGACAAACAACATTTCCATGTGTGTGTAATGACTAACAAAAACTAAGGTAATTGTAGATTGTTATAATCTGGTCAGGTATTGCATGAACAACAGAGTGAAAGATTTCAGAACAAAATGAGCACAAATTCTCCTGGGTCAATATTTTTTCCTCTGAGATGGCGTTGCAGAGCAGGTCCAAGGGCCATTGCAGTTCTAGTAGCTGAAATAAAAACTGATTGGGTGGCCATAAAGTTTGTTCAAATGTCACTATTAACAAACTCATTAGCATGTTCCTAAACTTAATCTACTTTAACATATAACAAAACTTATATATTTGACATACATTTCCAGTATGGCACTGTTCGCTGAATGAAAGGAAGCATAATTTTTCTTGAAATAATTTTTTTTCAGTAAGATGCATTCCTATGAACATCAACTCTGAAAAAAAAGCACCTTATACATGTCTTTTGCTTGTAAACTGCAAGTGCATTTAGCTCACACCAGATAAGAAAAAAAACAGTGTTATAATTAAAAAAATGATTTATTATATTACTTATCCGCATTTTATATCCATACTGGTGAGCCTAAATCAGACACTTTTTATTGGTTAGAGAAGTTATCTCATAAACGTTTGTTGCCTTGTTGCCTATGTTGAGCTGTTGATCTATTCGTATGTGACCATCATTTAATTAATGATTATTGAGTTTCACATATTTTTGGCTTCAGGTGATAAAAATATCATTATAAATACAAAATTAAAATCAGAAAAGAAAGTGGAGAGATTCACACTTTCCTACTTGTTTTTTTAAAAAAATTGAATTGGCTTTCAACATTGAATCTGCATTAAGGATTTTTCAAGCATTAGGGAAACACTAATATTTTTTGTAAAAAAGGAGTAAAAATAACTGTTACAGGATTATCCAAGGTTTAACATAGCAAATGCCGCGCTCTTTTGTTGTTGGTGGTGATGCTTATGGTGTGACCCCGTTGTTGAACCGTCCATTCTGTTCCCACATATATAAGTTTGTTCATTCAATCTAAAAGATACAACGACTTGTATATTTCCCTTTGATAATCCAATCAAGGTATTGTGTACCCATTCTCTATCGTATCAGTTATTGGGTGTATATCAAGAGCATGGCTTGCACATTATGCATGGAAAATTGTATAAATGGCCAAGTAGGCTCTAGATTGCAAATGTAAAACATATAAATAATTCTGATTTTCCCATGAAGTGTCTTTGTTTTTCAGAAAGTATAAGGCTTATTATAAAAAAAATGGGACCCATAGCTATAAACATTTTGGACGGACAAGAAAATATGAAAATTATTCAAGCATCATCCAGGTTTCCATGGATGGCTTCTGTAGTTAGCATTATTCCTGAGTCCTGACGTTGCTACTTCTGATTATAAAATACTTTTGTCATGCTTTTGATGTTGCTTCAGCTGCTTTTATGAAAAATACTGTCACAGTCCGAAGATACAAAGCCCCATCCTCCTTTCTTCGTGTTAGTATAAAAAGAAGAATACTTTGCACTAATCTGTTGGCGATGCCTTCCATCTAGCGCATGATCTATGAATTGCAGCTTGATCATGGAAGTTGAGCTTATAAAAAATCAAGTAAATTATAGACGTGAAAACTGAAGAATTTCTCCATTCACCTTTATTTTTTTCTTGTTAACTGAATTTCCTGTTGTACTTCCTAGACCTTCTTGATGGTTTCCATCTGGGACCAGCACAATACTAAATTTGTGCGGATATGCTCTAGAGTCAAGGACCACCAACAGCTTTTAACCCCTTTGCACTTGAACAATATATTTCCACAATCTTCATAGAGCCATTCACAAACATGCAGTTCATATTCAGCTATATAGCTCTTATTTCAATATTCTAGCAATCTCGATTTTTTCACCTTAACTTAGTTGGCTCTGTGAGTTGCTATATTATGTGCCACCTGAATTTTTCACCTTTGCTAGCAGTGAATGTGATGACTAAGCGTCTTGCCCAGATAATTTGCAGTCAATGAGAGTTTGCACTGCAGTTGGTGTTGTATGACTGGGATTGTGTGCTGTCCCAGTTACAAACAATACTATACCTAATAAAAAAATCCATGATGGAAAAGGGAAGAATATTCAAATGTTTGAGCATTTTGTCTTTTCTAGATGGAAGGTGTGCCTTTAAGCATGGTACAAGCTCATGAATACAATTTGATTGATATCTAGGAGTTATTTTGTCCGAGTGCTCCCACTAATATTTTCCTTTTCACACAATTCAAATTCCACCATGCTCGCTATATTCAGACATAAATCTTTTTTCTTTCTTCAAGGAAAAGTCAGGCACAAATTAATTCTTATGTTAATTCTGTGGATACATGAGCAGCATGTTTGTTTAATAAGGATAGTAAAGCTACTATTGAAAGTAATCAATTAGTGTTCCTCTTTAACAATGGATACATGACATGGATGTTACAAAAAAAAAAATGGATACATGAGATGGATGTACTCATGTACACTCATCCAGGTTACAGGGTAAGCAAGGGAAAGACAGGGTTCATAAGTAGAGGGAAACATTCCATTATCTTTGCACAAATTTCTTTTTTAACTCTATCAATAAAATTCAGTATAACTTTATCATAACTATGGTTAACCATTGAATAGTTTGGTCAATAGCAAATATCAGTTATTCAGATTTTCAATGAATACTTTCATTCCGAGCAGACATCTATTTGTGGCTATGTTTTTCAGACTAAACTAAAAAATACAGTAGAAATGCACTTAATGATGAAATTATTTTTTATGATATGGCTGTCATAGAGTTTGTGTTCAGCATTTTGTCGGACAGATTGGGGTGTGTCATTGGATAAGAGGTCTACAGACTCATCACTTAGGCTGAAACTTTTTTGGCCAATTTGATCTTTCTTCCTCCATAAACTTTTGTGTGATCACTTGTTTAGAAAAAAAATCATTTCTAAATTATCACATCAAGTGTTTGGTATCTCATACAAAACTGCTTTCTTAGACATAAACCATCGAACACATGGTGTGTCTGTGTTTCTTTCCAGAGATTGAAGTACATCTATTATGGGCAGTGACAGATACAACAGTGAGACTTAAACCTTGCAAAAACTCTCAGTAGAACCACAATCGAAACCGATTGCAAAAAATAATCTGTAGAACGCCAATTTAGTCTTAATGACAAACTGCTAGTATGCATGGGTACGACAAAAGATCATCCATCATAAGTATGCATGCTGGTTTGGCACTGACCTTGGATCTTGTATTGAAGTAAATTGCTGAAACTTTGTTGTCCTCAAAGTAGCCATGATAATTGATTTCACCAGCTGTGTCGGATTTAAGAGGAAAACCTGCAATGCTTTTACATAAGGTTACACATTCAGTACCCAATAAAAATGTGAATGAGTGTTGTTATCACAAGTTTATATTTATCTTTTGCGATTATAGAATAAATTTCTGAGAGAGGATAAGTAGAATGGTAGTTACATACCCAATGGTAACTGACAAGTGACACGATGTTGTGTAGCTAGAAGAATGTACGCCACTGATGTCTGACCTCGTGTTGAGCTCTGGCAAGGTTTATGGGTCAGGAATTACATCAAGCATATGGTGTGCTTGGTGGAGATTGGATTGACCGATTGAGACAGGTGGTCTGAGAAAAAACAATGTACGTGGAGCAGGGTGGGGGAGGCAGCGTAGCGGATCTTGTGTTCTTTTGTGTGCTGAAGTGGACTTCGTTGAGGGCATTCCATCAAACACCTCATGGCTGCCATGAGCTCCTGTTGTAAGAACAGCGAAGAAGAAGCTCAGCCACTACACCTCGCCCCTGTAGCCTTCCTTGCCGAGAAGAGACATTAATGCTGATTCTTCGCCGTCGATGAAGGACTGGCTCCAGGAACTTTGTCGCCGCTTGATGCGCGTTCCTGCTCATTGCGCCTGGATAAATGCCCATCAAATACGGGAAAGGAGAAGCCACCACTCATGCATGAGGAAGCAGGAGGGCACAGGGGGCGGCCTGAATAAGAAAGGGGAGGGGGGGGGGAGCACGGCGGCGGTGGCAGTCCGGCGTGCCGTGGATGGGTGGAAGAGGAGGAAAGGATGCATCGATCCATCGAGGAAGACAAAGAAATGGAGGGAGGACCTGGTTGCAAGACAATATGATACGACGCTTTCAGAAGGACCTAGATGCAAAGGTCAGATAGGGCAATCGGATGGTTGATGTTCACATTTCGAGAGATCGAACGGTTGAGAAGTTGCTTGCTGACGTGGAGTGGCTATTTTGCCTGAAAACTCACGCGTTTTAATATATTAAGATTCGATCGTTGGCTTGCGGGTGCAATAAAAGCAAGCGCATCGAAACAAAATTAAACCAAAACTGGGCGTGAAGCCCTGTAAATTTGATTCACTGTACATTGCAACTGTCTACACTAACCCTACCATCTCCAATAAATGGAATTTGTGCGAAGATGACAAGACGAAATTACTAAGAATTGGACTGGGAGAAAAAGGAGGTAAACGTTCCTTTTGGCATCCTTGTTTCACTCCTTAACGTGTATCTTCGTATATTACACAATGAACAGAAGGCACAAAGCTGATATTCCACAAATCATCACCCAATTTTCAATTTCACCGCAAAGCACGAACAGAGAAACAATACCATCCAAAGACGAATGTTGCAAAATGGAAAATAGCTGCCCCTTTGTTTTAGGCATGCCAATTTTCCCTCCACAACAACAGCTCGATCAGCAGAAATACCGTCATAATTTGTTGTTATAAGTAGGCTCTTACGGAAAAACGACAGATCGTTTGAATCAACCAAAAGAATGAATATTAGCAACAAAGACAACCAAAATTTATCAAAATCATTCTTTTCCTTTTCCCCATATAGATATATACAGGTATTGGAAAAGGGGTTAAGAATTAGCTCATCTATAGGCACCTAAGAATAGAGCCAAACATTACTAGATAACATCCTCATTGGATTTCAGCAAAACCTGTTCGTTGGACAGTACTAAGTGCCGACGTGCCTTCAATACTGAATGGAATGAAGAGATCTCGTGTTACCAGTGAAAAAACATATGCAACACCAACTGTTAGGAGTCAAAAGCAAATAGTAAGTATTCTTGCCTGTTGAACCTTCATCAAGAAACTGGTTGTGAAGAAATTTAGAACCAGATCGCTGACTTAATGTTATGTGGGCACTAGGGAGGAAGGTTAGAGATTGTACAACCTCGGGCTGCAAGCATATATAATGCATGTCGGTTAGAAGAAGAAAAATAATCTACAGGAGAACGCATCTAGGAAAGAACTCTGATTGTGTACATATATTCTACAAGTATGAAAGATGCAGCAGTCCATATCAAGAATACAAAGAAAAATTAACAAGTCACTAATTCAGCGATATGTTTCTAGAGAACAAATTTAGAGGGTTCAGTGGAGCCTTACATAGGTAAGTTTAATTAGGTTTTGTCTCAAGAGAATCAAGGTAGGCCCAAAGAACAAAATAAAGGTATACAAATACTACTTACCGTTGCAACAGATGACGATTATGTCAAAAACTTGGGTTCAATCACTCATCAAACACTGGAATTGAGATGAGAAGCATGTACCAATTTACATCTGCAGACTAATCCTTGGTAAAAATTCGTTTTTAGCAGTTTAGTGCTAATTCAAACGATCCACTCAAGAAATATTTCCAGGCAACGAACATGGCAACATGAGTTTGTAAAAATCCATTTTGGCAGTCTGGCACTGCTCAAGATGATAAGCCCCAAGTAAATACTATTCACAACAATTCACTGACTGGTTTTGATTCGCCTCAAGACCCATCTTGGCAATACCATTATAGCAGAAATGTCGAAGCAAGTGTGCCATCATATATCATTATTGACAGGAAGAATGTTTGTTGATCTGTCATTTAACACTTTCATGGTTGATGGACTCCAAGGATTGACGAATCAGTTGAAGCAAACCCTTAACATTATGGAAACTGAAATCAAGTACTTTCCTAACAAGAGCAACACCATCAACCTGATTCTTTCCAATGCCAGAAAGATAAGCAGAAAAAGAACTTAGTGATTTTCTGGTTCCCTCAAATGCATTGTTTACGTCCTCTGCCTGTAAAAAGAGAAAAAAAAACATTTAAAAATTTTGCAATACTTGCTAACAAATACAAGAGATTTCCCTTAAAAAACAAACAAATAGAAGAGACGTATCAACTATCAATGGTTTGTCATCAGGATATACCATGAACCAACACATGGAAATGTAACAAGTTTACTATCTATTGTCAAGGCATATGCTGTCACTTGAAACCAGAATTAATAAGAACTGATTCATATAAATATCAACGAAAAGCTTTTGAGAATTGTAGTAATAAGCTATGATGATCATAATAGGAAACAACTAATAGCATTTACAAAACAGATACTAAGATGCAAAACAAGCACTTACAATGAAAATAAGTGTGTAGGTACTTTTTTTTGTGGTGTACACGAGAATCATTCAAGAGGGCAATACAAAATTGCAAGTCGTAATAGTATCTATAAAACAAGTCATTACGATGCAAAACAACACCCTACATTGATGGTGTACACAAGAATCATTCAAAATTGGGCGATACAGAATTGAGAGTCATACTATTGAATTGTTTGGCTTAAGAAAAAAATGATCTGATTTTTAACTATATGTATTTGATAAACATTCCATGGATAGAAAATTCTTCAGAGAGCAAGGCAAAAATTATTGTCTTCATTTGTTTCACCATTTACATGTACTAATGAGTACTAGCAAAAAAGAATGTTCCAATGATTAATATTTGATGTTAAACAAGGAACGTACATAAGCAAGCAGTCCCATCATGTGATGATTGTTCCGAGATATGGGATTGCTAGCAACCTGAGGAGAGTATAGGCCTCTTACGGAAACACACTTAGTAGCTGTGCTCTGGTTATTTAAATTATCAACATCTGATGCAGAAGATGATGGTGACTCGGCTAGCAAAAACAGAATATCAGAACATTAATAATTTGCCAACAAATCCTCCCCTCCCCCCCCCCCCCCCCAGCCTCTCAATCAGAAAACAAAAAGGCAAAAGGCATGGTGACCTCAATATCATCGATAACACACAAAGCAAATGAAGGTTTAATCTGTTTTGTGCATCAGAGGCAAGACATCAGATATTTCTCGTCTGAATAAACTATTGAAAATTTAAAATGATATTCACCAAATTACATTGTAAGGATAAAAGGCTGAAATCCTTATAAATCTTGCTTTACTTCATACAAAATGGTAAAGTTATTAATTAGTCGAGATTGGAAAATATACCTTCTCAAGTCATGTAAATGATGTTAAAACTTATGATAGAACATAACACAGATAAAAACCGCCTATTACAGCATCCTGTACTATAGGAGGTGTCTAGTTTGAGGAATATGCAATCTTTCTAACTAGTGATTCCAGACTGGTTGGAGAATGGGTTCATTACAATTACAATAAAATAATTTAAAAATCAATTCACAAAGCCCATGAACCTCCATAACGAAGGCCATTCCTCAAACTAGGCACTATTATTAAGTATAGAAGATTTGAAATTTAAAATGAGTATGCAACTTCATGAGCTAAAACATTGTAAGAAACCTGGAGGTGCTATCAAAGATGCTGTCTGCAATGCATGCCGATCTTTAATTGCACCAGGATGTTTAAAGAAGGCAGCCTTCATATATGCCACTTCCATACATTTATATGCCAAAGCAGCATTTGACATTTTCTTAAGCTTCTCAAATTCATGAGCGCAAAATCTGTTGAAAACAAGCCAACAGGGAGCAATTAATTATGTTATGTGTAAGTATCATGTGAGAATACTCATATAAGTAAGTAAAAGCGACGTGTTTTAAGTATCATTAACAAGAAATTAATTAAATAAGTTAAAAAAGAAAATTAAATATTTTAATTGTTTAATGACAGATTAGCAACAGATCATTCCAATACGATATGAGAACATCCCTCCTTCTACGATCAGCAGCACCTTACCTTGTCAATTGGGGGAATTTCCATGCAACTATTTGGGATTGCCACTATCAAACACAAAGCTTCTAAAGAAGGATCTCATGCCTTGGGTAGAAAGGGTAGCGGACAAGCTCCCAGGTTGGAAGGCATCGCTCGTGAATAGAGCAGAACGTGCTACTCTGGTACGCTTTTTTCTATCTGCTATGCCGGTCTACCTTATGACTGTGATTGGGGTTCCGAAGTGGTTTGTGAGGCCATAGATAAAATCAGAAGAGGTTTTCTTTGGCAAGGAAAAGAACAGGCCAATGGCGGTTGTTGTCTGGTCGCTTGGGCAAAAGTCACCCGGCCTCTCGACCTTGGCGGCCTTGGAATTCCTGATCTAGAGATCACAGCATGGGCTCTGCAAATGAGATGGTTGTAGTTTAGAAAACAAGACTGGATAGACCATGGACTGATCTCGCGCTGCCCCTTCTCATGAGGGAATTCAAGGATGAACATAGCCTCTGGTGCATGGCCGGCGCAAAGAAGTTGCTGGCCTTGGGTCTCGGTGAGGGAAACCTGGGTTAGCTTACTGATCCGGTTTTAGTGGTCATGTTTTTGTGTCTGTTTTTCGTATAGATAAGACTCCTGGTTACACCTCTCATATTTGGTCCCAGTATGAGATTAAGGTGTTGTGAGGGACCATTCTTATTCTCTCTAACACAAAGAAGCACAGCTCTCCTGCGTTTTGGAAAAAAAAAAAAGCAACAGATGCTTAAAAACTACATACAAGGCACAGAGGTTCTCGATTCTAGCATGCTAGTCAGGAATAATAGAAATAATAATTATTCGGACACATTATTTAGAGAATGGTCATAAGAAACAAAATTATTAATTCTCCCTTCAAACGGAAGAAAGTTAATGCTATCCTGAAAGAATCCAAGACGGTAGAAACTTGATATAACAGGCACAAATAATATTAGCATACAAGATGTCTGCCTCTTTAAGAAATAACATTATAAGAATGTTGCTCACCCACAAAGGTTCCCTGTTTCAGAAAATAGCCTCATAACCAGTATAGGATCCACTTGCTTGGAACTATCAGTACTTGGACTTGGAGCCTCCCAAAGAGAACCAACATGGAGAAATTTCAGAGCCGCCTCGAAGCACATGCTTGTACCCTCGAAGTCATCACCTTTTTCCTGTAGCAAGAGATACCCATGGGTGTCGACATATTTCAAGTGAGAGAAACGGGAAAAAAAATACTATTAAACAGACAAACCTTCAGCCGTTTGGACAAGTGCTTCAAATCCCGAGCTTCATTCAGCAGAACAGATGCATTTATTGGATTCGAAGCACCTCCACTAAGAGTTACTTGCTTCCTAGTTTCCAAATTTTCTATAACAGCCTTTTCTAACGTTGCCTTACAGGTGGCATTACCAGTCCCTGCATTGATCAAGGATGGATGTTGCTTGCTTCCTTTGACTGGAGACGGATTTACTTTCAGGTCTTTATGCTGTATATTCCCTATATCAGGCTTAATTTTCCCAGAAATAAAGTTTGTATGGTCACTTTGGTTTGAACTAAAATGAGGCGGTGTTTTCCCATTTTCATGGGATATTAGTTGCTTGTGCCTACGGTTGTCCTGTACTGAAAGGGCAACTGTATTGACCTTTTGTTCCTTTACAGGATTCAACTGCCCATTGTTAGTGTCAAATACAGAATCTTTCTTGTTAACACTTTCATTTTTCAAGTCTTGATCACCAGTTAACAAGTCCCCATTCTTTACAACATGACGGTCCAAGTCTCCATTAAAGCAACCAGAAACACGAACCTTAGCTTGATCAGAATCATACCCAAAATCATATTTTCTCTTAGAGCGTGCCAAGCCTTTCTTCCCTAACTCCTGACAATGGGCATTTTCTGTAGTTGCACATGAATGCTTTTTATGTTGATCAAAAGGATTCTTATCGGAAGTTCTCAACGGTGAAGAAGAAACTGACTCTACAGGAGAGGCCCTAGTTTCCTGAAAATTAGCTTTATCCTTGTTGGAGTTGAGCACCTTAGATGTACTGGAAGTGGCAGCTTCCGTTTGTGTATGATAAATATTCCTCTTGGTGGAGCTTTCAGAAGGCAGTGAATGCTGAAAATGAATATTCTCTTGATGCTTCTCAAAACACACTTTCTCAGCACATATGTTAACATCATCTTCAGTGACACCACCTTTCCCATGGGCAACTGTCCTATCTACCTTTGAAAACTTCAGCTCTGACCTGGACTTTTCCTTCATAACATTAGTTTCACTTTGTTTGATAATACACTTTGCTGTACTATTGCTGGGTAGAGGGTCAGAATCACGCTGGCTCAACATCCTTTGTTTGAACTTTTTTTTCATAGTGCACAAGTCAGGAACATCGGATTTTTCCGCCCCTGATGTTTTTATGACCCCATCAGAGAAATATTTATCTTCACAATAATGCTTGCCTGATGAAGATGAACCATACTTTCCCATGCCAGGTGAATTACCAATCTGCTTATGCATATTTTTCGGAGTTTCATTGACTGAAGCACTATTTTTGCTTATAACAACTTCAGAGGAATAATGCATAGAAGGTTCATTGAATTCTTTTTTTATTTTCTTTGAGGCTCTCACACTATCATGACCAACACCTACGCTGCTTCTAGTTGGAGGTGCCCGATCTTTTGCAACATTTTCTCCTGATGAAACTTAAATCTTTAGAAGAAAAACTAGAAAAAAAAACAAATTAACAAAACATTAGGCAGTGCACCTTTTCTTGAGGAATCTATATGCTTCCGCTTTTCCCTGAGTTTGGGGAAGCAATCAACACCATCAGAATTTCTAATTGAATGAGCATGTAGCTTCTTTGAGGGCTTTGACGTATCATTCAAGTCTATATTAATAGCCAAATTAGCTCCATCATGAAAACCTTTCAGCTTCCCTGGTGTACTTGTAGATTGTACATTGCCCTCAAATGTTGGAGCAGTAGCTGTGCCTATGCCTGATGCAGCATTATAATGACGACCATCCCGAATACTATTTTCAGATACGGGAACCATATAGAGTGCACGAAGAGCTTTTGTAGTATCATCTTCACTAATTTTGCAACTATTCATTCCAGGTCTACAAAATGACAACTTGTTAAAGATAAAACAAGCAAACTTCTAGTAAACAAAGTATTTGACAGTCTTGAAAGATGCAACAATGACAAATCCATGAGTACAGAAATATAATTTTCCAGACATTCTGGAGGACAGACAATACGTAAAAAATTAGGTGGAGATTAATTTACAAATTACAGCAGTTTATTTACCTTAAAGTTAATAGTTTCCAAATAAATGATTTATAATAACATTTTCCACATATAACAACTAAGAAAGAGATGATAGAAGGAGATCCACCAAATTATTGCACTTAAATGAACTAAAAGATAGCATAGCAAATTAAAAAAATAATAAAAAATAATTATAGTAGATCAAATGTTCCATGCAAGAACTTACAGCCAATTCAGCATGTTGCACCGCCATTTTTGGGGGAGTGTATCTGGATTCATCCCATAGGGTAAAAGACGCCACTTCTCACACTTATCACAGCATACCCATTCTTCATTTATTACAACAGATGCTGGAGCGATCTGCGATGTTGACAATTCTGCATTCTCATTCATGCATGCTGATGGTATAGGATCTGATTTGTCCATAAATAAGGAATTTATTTTGTGCTCCTCAGATGCAATGGGCTCGATCTCTTTTGGATATACATTAGCCAACTCAACTCTATGATCGAAAGCACGGTTCTCATCTTCACCACATGATTTCCTAGTTGTATCATCATTCAATTGTTTATGTGCTTTGACCCTTATCTTCCTCCTGGACAGGGCTGCTTGTGAAGAAGTTACCTTCTTGTTCACTTTCATCACTCCAGAAGAATTTTGATCAACATTTCCTGTTACAATATTCACAGATTCAGCACTAGAATTGTACTGACACTGTTCAGCTTTAATGTACACTATTTTTTTATCTCTCTCAAGTGACACAGTTTCATTAGGAACGTTTTGCAGGTGACTTAAACTAGTGAAAGAATGACGGTTGTATTCATAAGAATCATATTTGGTTTTACCTGAGAAAACATGATCAAGTGATGGCTCTTTCTTATTTTCTTTGTTCTTATCAATAATGTATCCTTTCAGTGCACCATTGTTTGTTTCCTTCGGTTGATCCAAAATCGCACTCGTAAATGTTGCTGACTCAACTGAATGTTCTGCCTTTATGGTTTTAGGTAATACGATTGAACCGGTATCATGTGAAATATCAGGTGACTGAGGCTTAATTCCCTTATTCACAGCTGGTGGATTCTGAAGTCTGTGTTTTGAACGCTTGAAATCAGAAATGTTGTCTTTCTTTTGATCAGACTTTTCTTTGGCCCTGTGATCTCTGTTATTCAGAGTAGCCGAGGTTGTACAGGTCAATTTCCTGTGCAATTCTGCTTTGACATCATCAAGTTCAGGTGCTTCATGTTTTTCTATAACAACTTTTATTTTTTCTCTCAGTTCTAGAGCATTTCCAGCAAGGGGTGATAGCAAAACTCCTCCAGGAACAGAATAGCAGGTCATAATCTGTTCAAAATATACAATGGATCTAACTTATTAGAACTCAATTATGTAAAGATTTGCTAATACAAAAAGAAATTCCTAGGGAAAATTTTAACCTGGAAAATGGTACGCGGAGATTCATCATGTAAAACATCAAGTATTGGAGCCCCAGCGCTCCCATCTAAGCTTCCTTCTGGAGATGATGAAGGGGAAATGTCGAGGCCCAGGCCACTGTATATATCAGCAGTATTTCTTGCCAAGCTTGTAAGGCTATTCACCTTGATACGTAACTTTGGTGCCTTCTGCTCTAGACCATTGACTGGTTTGTTCAACATTTGTTGAGAGGGATTACCATTCCTCTCATCGGATATCTGATAGTGATCATTTCTTCTTCTGCTATCTAATGCAGTCTTGACAAAATTATTCCTTTGAGCAGTCTGGGAGCACATTATTTATATTTTAATAGGGTAACATTTAGACAGTAATCCTAGTAAGTCAACATGAAATGAACTTTGTAGAACAATACCTCCATTGGCACGTATGGTGATCTAGAGGCACGGCCATGGTGTGGAGGAACCACAGGGCTTCTAGATTCAGACAAGACCAAAGGGGAATGTGGGTATGTTGGCAAGAATGAACCATAACCCCCATACTGTGAACCTATGTAGCGCAAACCATTTTTGCATGAGCCAGCACAGCAGAAGTAATTCTATAGAGCAAATAGGGTGGCAACTTGTACTCCCCTTACCTAAATTCTCAGCAGATATTTCACCTTCAAATTTCTTCTGGAAACAACCCAACAAATACTGAAGTTTTTCATCCTGTACAAAGTATAACATAATTCATTATTCAGTGGAAGGACCATATTTCATATTTAAAGTTAAAATCTGATTTTCCAAGATGAGACAGCTGCTCTCTAAGAGTGTATTAAAATCCTGATGCGTGTCTGTAAAAAGATAAAGCAACCTCTTCAAGCGGCTATAGAGCAACAAATGATGAATGCATCGTTGCTGGGTATCAATATAGGCAGCAAAGCATGACTTAGCAAGAATAACTCAAGCAAAAAAGTATTCACTTTCCAGTTAAGAAATCAAATAGGTAAGGACCCTAGAACCC
Organism: Eleusine indica; assembly: GCA_030378355.1. Lineage (NCBI taxonomy): Eukaryota > Viridiplantae > Streptophyta > Magnoliopsida > Poales > Poaceae > Eleusine > Eleusine indica. The sequence continues at coordinate 59,965,763 of CM059494.1, forward strand.
TTGTGAAAAAAGACCAAACCACCTTGTTGTGGATGCTTTTATGGATAAGATGCACCAGCGTCGATGCCGCAATGCGAACCAACAGAAAAGTGGCTAAGTCTCCGGGTAAACAGGAGAATAATCAGGGAGAGAGATAGTTGAGATTATTAGCTATTTGGTTAGTCATTCAGTTAGCTGGTGCCTCATCTATAAAGGCTACCGAGTAGATTGTAATCAGGTTATCGAAGAATAATACAGTCTACCTACGGTGGGCCGTTCTTCGGTCACCATGGCTGGGAACGTGTCCCAAACCGGTGACGAGATCAGTTCATCATCAACCCTTCCTTCTACTCTTGCTGCTCTAGCTCTCAAACCCAGTTCCTTGCTGGTTTCACCCCTGAGCACTCCCCCTCACCGATGACATATCAACCTGAAATCCTAACAAGCTCAAATGAGTACCTCCCAACTTGTGCAAGATATATCATCAATTCACTCACTTTCATGAATAAGGTGGATTCGGAATGCAACCATGAACTATGTCTTTTAACCAAAAATAAAAACTTCAAATGGAAACTGGCACAAGAATAAGGTGAGAAATATAAATGTGCCAATAGTTCTACATAATAGATGCATTTAGGATATATCGAACATGCCATATAATATTTCATTCCTAGTACAAATATTAAAAAATAATAATAGAGATAAGATGAGGAACAGAAAATATCACAAATTATTCAGTTTAATTTAATAAAATACAATTGATATGTTGTATCAAATTCTGTATCACCTAAAACTATTAGGGTAGTTTCAAAGTTCATGCACTTAGGAAAAAGTATATAGTTTAAAACATGAGCTTCAAAAGAAAGCCTAGTGAAAATGATTTTTAATTACGCTAGCAACCAGTCACACTGAAAAGAGTTTTGCTCTATCCTGAAAATTAGGTGCATATCCAAATATGGAGATGAACAATGATCTAAAAGTCCAAAAATCACAAAACCAAACTCCAATTTCCTACCAAAAAGCAAGAACTTTTCACAGTAGAAAATAGGTCTTAGCCTAGGAAACAAATAGAGTCAAAGTCAACTATCAAGCCAAATCACTCCATTGTATGACACATAATTTGCAGGATACATAACAGAGTTTTCACCAAAAAGATCCAGTAATGAATCGTCCAAAAGCAACAAAAATAGAAACATGACAATGAAATTGGCCTTCAAAACTCTAGTGCTGTAAACCACATGCTTATCATCTTGCGAGTAACAAAGGTCTATGTGTCCTTTGAGAACTCGTAGCCAAAGTAAGAAGCGCTGCCAGGACTACTTTTGCATTCTCAGGACAGCCCCATTACTAATGTCACACCAGAATTTCTGGAGACATCAACCACACTGACATCTTATCACAGAGGCAGCAAACCACCATTCACAGAACAGCCACGATAGGCATCCGGGCTGAACAACCAGACACGGTAATCAGTAATTATCTGGTCAACCAGAAAGCTTAATAATCCAACATTAACACACAATTCCGAGACGCTGCCACAAACTGACACAAAATTACAGTTACACAAGGGGAAAAAAAAACTTCTACGCTACTCCAATAGGATTTCCGCCGCATGCAAAAAAAAAAAACCAGATACCATCGGCTCACCAGCCTCCCAATCCGCAAGTAGGAACAGAAGCAAAAAAAAAATGGAAGGAAGCAGAGAGCGCCTCTTACGATGTAGGTGAACGTGTTGAGATCAACGACTTCAACGGTATCGCCACCGCCGCACCGGTACCCGTACGCAGCTCCGCCGCAGAAGGCCGCCTCGCCTTCCTCCAGCTCCAGCTCCCCCTCCTCGTACCCCATCCCCTCTCGTCCCGCCGCCGCCGCCTCCCTCTCCGCCTCGGCACGTCGAGCAGCAGCTCACATCGGCCGCGGCGGCGGCGATCCCAGCCGATCGCCGCGCCGCCGGGATCGCGGCTTTAGGGTATTTCTTCGCGTCTTTTTTATTCTTCTTCTCCCTCCTGCGGTTTAGATTTTTCTAATTTTTGTTTTTTTTTTTCTTTGCTTTGGTCGCCTTGGGTGTGTGTCTTCCTCGGAGGAGGAAGCGAGGAAGAATATTTTTTTTAGCGCAGGAGAAATTGGACACGAATATTAATTGACGAGCTCCGTGCGGGGGGACTCAGGTGTTAGCATTTTCTCGTACTGGCCCCCGTAGTAAGTGAATATTGTTTATTGGCATTGCGGGGCAGATTCATGTGCGGTTGGATGTCTGTTCAACGGTGTACATAAATTGTGGACCAAAGGCGAATATGTAATTTTACTTGGGCGTACGTGGAGGGAAAAGGTACGAGCGAGCTCGTTACTCGTACGAGGGTCAATCGGCAGCTTTTAGAAATACCCCTACAGAATGACAAGATTGAGGTTGTCGCCTGCACCCAAAAGTCAATTAGTCACTGATTTTAATTTTTAACACGTTGATTTTTTTAACTACATCTAAAATTATACAGATAGATTTTAACTTTCTTTAATGATAAAATAAATTATAATAAAATATCTAATAATGTTTCATATTTTTAAATAAAATAAATATTTAAATATAATTAAAAATTAACCATGTCAATAATTTAAATTCCAAGGAAGTATGGGCTGCACGCAGAGAAACACGGCTGAGGCCGCAGCAGCGCACAGGCACGACGTGTCGTCGTCGTCGCACGTGCTGTGTTGCCGGGCAGCGATGGCGTAAGCAACGTCTCTCTTTGGCAAATGTTCGCCAGCCGCGAGGGAATTGGCTAGAAGACTTCCGAGTTTAAAATGTTGCAGGTGAGTTATGAATGTGTTTGGTTTGGTTTCAACTTTCAATCCTTGCCTCGTCAGACGTCAGTCGTTAGAGTTCGTGGGCAAGTGAAATTAGTTCGGTTGTTGGATGAGCTCCAAAGATTATCGCTTTTTAGATAAAGGTCAATGACTCTGTTTTCATTGGAGGCTAGTGAGGCACAGGAATTCGATCCCGTCAGCAACGCTCACACCTGGAGCAGCTGACGAATGAGCCCATTGCTTGTCCTCGGCTCCGAAGGTTATTGGTGAGGATTTCTTTAATAGGTAATCAAATTAGGAAAAACACATAGTGGTTGAATGCACTTTTAAGATAGGCACATGGCTTGATCATTGGCTAGAAAAGCACATTTTAGTCTGATTAAAAAATTATGTTCTTTATAGATTCATTTCAACTTTGTGTAGGAAATCATGATGAATATTTTTTTCCTCCGCTTTTTAGGCAAAGGTTCAGCGATCTTTTGTTTTCTGCACCTTCGCAAGGAAAGCAGCTGCTCCCACAGAGGTACTGGTGAATAGTAACTAAGTGATGAACAATAACTCGTGGCTACAAATGAACTATTTAGTTTCGTAGTTGGTTTGGCAAAATCGCTATTGATCAACCATGACATTAGAGCATTTACAAAAGCTCTTGAAAAATTCTTACTAAATCAAATTAATAGAGTTTAGTCTAAAAAACCATCTCCAACTAGCTTCCCTAAATAACTCACAGATTGATTCTCTCACTAAATTCTCCTCATTCGTAGCTAGAAACAAGGGGAAAATTGGAGACTCTAATACTTATATTTAAAAGAAAATTAATGCTATTATGGTCACAGATGCTGACGTGGTCCAATAAAAAATTTCCTAATCTATTTTTAGGAAGAACTGTTGGAGGAGATAAGAAAACTTCTCTCTAATAATTTTTGGGCTACTCGCAAAAACACTCTTTTAAGATTAATTTTTTGAGTAGATTTTGGAAATGCTCTTATTAGCTTAAGAGCGAATATAGAGATGATATATAGTTGATATATCAATTTCTTTGGAATATCAGTCAATGTTCTCAAATAATAAAAAATGAGCGCACTCATAAAACCGTGAGGCAAGATAAATAATGAAAGTGGATACCCGTAATGATGTTAAGTATTCTGTTTGAACCATACACGTCAATCTTTTGCATATATGATGTTACGAATGCACATTTCAACAAAAGAAATGCCAAGCTCAGTAGATCATGGTTTTGGCTCGATGATGATTTGAGCTGCCAGCAGAACCCCTGTGTTTCAGAATTGAACGGTTGGCCGCAGCATCGGCGCTCGAGCTTCCGGAACCTAAAGTCATAGCCCAGTTTGGTTGCCCAGACATGTTGCCTAGTTGTAGTTGTACTGCCCTTATTTCATTACCATGCTCTATATCCCGGCGTCCTTCTCCATGCTGGTATTCAATTTCTTGACGCCTGCCTCCTTGATCATCTACTTGACGTATGTCACCTTCAGTTTCATTTCGTTGCATGACTTCTGCTTCATTGGGACGGTTTTGACCTTGGTCCTGGCCTCCTGGTCCATCTCCGCCTTGGTGATGATCATTATCCCCATTCATACTATTCGATCTGTGCCTTCTTTTACATAGAAAAATACAAAGCCCTATGTACAGGGAACAACCTGAGACAACACCGGTAATAATGAACAAACCCCTAAAACTCTCAAACGTAAGACTACCAGGTTCATCGATGGGCCCCATATTTTGACAGTCGTTTCTGTCTGCAGACCACTTCTTCTCTATTTGAATAATAGTGTCTCCTCCACTTATATTGAGGATTGCCTTTGAGATGTCACCAAGTAGAGGGGATCCCTTTGGAAATGCCTGCGTCACAATCAAAGTAATTTTGTTATCTGTTATGCTCGACCAAGATATATTTTGGTTTGCTCCTAATAACAAATAAAAATATATGAAATTGTTGATGATAATCGGTTGAAAACTCAATGTTAAAAAGCTTTTTTTTCGTCTAGGAAGTAATTTCTTAGCCTCATTTCTTTTGAGCTACGGAGTATGACAAAAAAATTGCACAGAGAAGAAACAAACAAAGTTGTACTTACAAATCCAAAACCTGCTGTCTTATAAATTGGTCCGACCATAGTGTACTCTTTGCAGTGCTCTGCAAGAAATAATTTGATGTATGGGACTTCATGCACAAGGGCTGCTATTCCGCCATTTTTGCTTCCACTGGAAAGTGCATTATGAAAATCTTCAGGTGTGTCATAGGGCTTTATTTTTGAACTGTCAAAACCTATTTCTTCCAGGAGACCCTTGATGTATGAACCACGCCGGTACCCAACATATTCTTTGCTTTTAATAAGCTCATGAACATCAGTTACTGTTGGCTGTAACTGTTGAACAGTTAGCATGGATGCTAGACTTGCAGTGTAACTTGATGTTAGTACCAGGAGGAAAAACAACCAGACAAGCAAAACTATCCTAGAAAGAAAGCCTTTCACTTTGTCTTCTGCAGAAGTTACAATAAAGAGTTTTGTTACATGTCAGAAGTTTCAAATCTAAGTTGAGGACTAAGAGCATACATAATTATTTTTCTTTTCTAGCCTTTTCTGATACAAAAAGTTTAGTGATGACTAGTGAAACTAGTATATATATATCTTCAACGAGAAGAGCTACACAGTAAGTAACTTTTGCTAATATGTAATACAAAAAAAGGAAGGTTGACACTGAAAAATTATAAAGTATTACAAGACAATATTTTTGAAGTCTTTCATAAACATATCAAGATATTAATTTGTCCAATCATGTTTGAAAAAATATTGCCTCCATGATATCCACATTAGTAATACATCCCCTACTGCGTCTGGAACATAAATGTGCAGTTAGGACATGCAATATATATTATACCCATTTTTTTATGGAAAGCCTTTGAAGTTTATACATATTCTGCAAGCAATTATATATTTGTTGGTTTCTTAAGGAGCAAGTGTGTCTTCTTGCCGCATATTAGAGAAAATAAATGTTTTCTTGCAACAAAATGAATACAACGATTGGATGATATAAATTAAATTATGAAAAAAGTTTCAATATAGTCGGATAAATGTACTCAACTCTGCTGAAAAAGAGAGAAAAAAAGCATAATCACAAGTTTTTCACGAAGCGAACCGCCAACGTCTTCGTTGCCACTGATGAACTCCAATACCCAGACAACAAAACCTGTGCCGATGAATAATGCAATGCTCCCAAACCACAAGCCCTTTGATAGTGGCTTAGCAATGATCCATGTACTCTTGTTCTCGACTGCCTTGACTGGAACAACCATTGCTACTCCTGATTCTGTGTACGGTAGTGTGAAGTCAACATAAAAGCTTCTGTTGTACCTTATTGTTATGTCTCCAATTGCAGCGTCATAATTCTGCAAAAGTTCAAAACACTTGTTTCACCGGGAAAAGAAATAACATGTAAAAAAAATTATATCTTTGATTTGCTATCCTTCGTCTAAAGGGGCCACAATCATATCCATTTCTCTATTATTTATAACTGTAAGTAATATACTAGCTATTTTAATGTAAAATTAATGAGTTGCACTTAATGCCTAACAGTAAACATCCCAAGGGTTCGCACCTTTACATTATTTTATCTAGTATTAATAAAAAGCAGAGCTGAAAGACAAGTCTCAAACACACATTATAGCGCATCATCTATAATACTGTAGTTCAAAGTAGCCGTAAAATAAGGTATAAATATAAACAAAGCTACGTCTCTATTACAAACAAAAAGAGATGTGTACGTAGGTAGAAATTGTGGCTTCGATCTCTGTCTCAAACTCACCTCTGGTACTGTTGTTAAAAGTAGCCATAAAAATAAGGTATGTTGAAAGGATGATTCCACACAAGCACATGAGTACGGAGCCCCCAAAATGAAAGGATATGTTGACTTAATTAATAGGTCCCCTGGATGTTATCACTATAATGTTCTATATAAGCCTGCAATCTGAGTGACATGTGGTCTACTTCCATAGGAGGGCATTTGAGATCATAGAAACCTCAGGACAAGTCACCAGAGTTACATGTGTTCTTTTGCAGTTTCCCTTAGAAAAAAGAATTGTATAGAATAACCTTCATAGTCATGGGATATAACTACATGCAATGGGGAAAGAGCGTCAGTTCGGGTTGTTACATCTCTAAAAGAGTCTCATAAACTCTCCCTAAATCAAATTAATAAAATTTAATTTAAAAACAATCTCTAACAGCTCTCTAAAACAACTCACATATTTATTCTCTCTCTAAATTTACCTTATTTGTAGTTAGAAACAAGGAGAAAGTTGGAGGCCTAATCCTTGTATTTCCAAGAGAATAGATGTTGTTGTGGCCCCAAATGTTGACGTGGTCCAATTAAAAGTTTTTCTGGTCTATTTTTAGAGAGAGCTGTTGAAGAAGACAAAAAAATTTATCCCCAATAATTTTTGGGCTGCTACTAAAAACATTTTTTTGAGATTTATTTTTTAAATGAGCTTTTGGAGATGCTCTAACAATCTAGCTCATTATAGAATGGGAGAGTGCGGGGCGGGATGGCTCGTGCAACCTAGATGCCTCATGTCACGTTTCAGTAATTATTATAGTCCTAGTATATATATATTTAAGTAATTTTTATGTATTTTCTATTAAATTTGGTTTGGGTATGATTATGGCACTGTGGTAATACTACAGTAATTACTCCCTTTTTTAATCATGTACTACTATAATTACTGAAGTATATATGATTCCTGCTGCTATTTGAATTCTATCATCCTATACTGCTATTATAATAGGAGAAATTGTCTGAAACACACTAACATACCGTGGCTTCGTCCTGAGCACACTAACAAAATTGAATTTAGCTGTAACACTATGATTGTGAAAAAATTCATCGGTAACACACTATGATCATTTAACAATTATTTTTAACTTTTCTATGTCAATGTATAAAATAGGTTAAAATTTAAAACTTGACGCAAATATACATTGTTGCATTCTCTATCATCGAAAAAATCTAGCTCTATTTTTTATGATAGAGAATGCAGCAATGTATATTTGTGTCAATTTTCAAATTCTAATATATTTTATATATTAAGATAGAAAAGTTGAAAATAATTGTTAAATGGTTATAATGTGCCATATATGAATTTTTCCATAATCATAGTGTGATACAGCTAAATTCGATTTTATTAGTGTGCTCAGAACGAGGGCACAGTTTGTTAGTGTGTTCAGACAATTTCCTCATAATATATTGTCCCTGTCACATTTTATAAGGTGTGGTTTGAGTTGGCACATATTCTTCAAAGGTATACTTGACTATAAATTTGTCTTACAATGTGTTGTTACCAGATACAAAACCATGCATAATCATAATATAAAATACAGTTAAATATGAATTTAATGATACAACTTTATTTAATATCACTAAATTATTGTTAGCCTAATTTTTCTTTAGAAATTCAAAGTTTAATAACTCCTACATGATTAGCATTAGCATAAAGACTGACATAAGATGATTGCAATTTGTAGTTAGCAAACTCGATTCTGAGGTCATGAGATCCAGCTATACCTTAAGATATACTTGGTAAACAAAGTCATCGTAGTTCCTGATACTTGTATCACGCAGAGTGTCAAACACAACGTATTCATAAGGTAGCGCATATGGAAGCCGCTTTACTGCTTCTTCAAATACATCAATTGAAAGACCAGTTGCCTTAATTGCACCTGTAAGTGGATCCTGGCTAACTGTCATAAATTCTGGATACCCACTATTCCGTACACCAACCTGAAGCTTGGTCCCTCTCACAGGAACTTCCCAACCCTTGGGTATCTCTGTTGATCCCCCCGGCCAAGTTATAGGATTCAACTGCAGTGAAACTCCATTTCTAGCTGTCCAAACCCCTATTTGTTGCCATTGCTTTCTAGCAACATTAATTATTCGAAACGTTGAGGCTTGCAGGTGCCCATCTGATAGGTCAAAGTTACCACTCAAGCCTCTGAATTTGTTCTGCAAGATGGTGTTTAGGAATTTTTTACCATTTGCAAAAGGTTTCAACCTTTCCAAGCTTGTCGAGTCCTTTTGGACATTTGGATTCTGAATTGATGCATTGTCGGCCACCCCGATCTTTTCTGCAGCTGTTGCTACTGCCCATACAACATCGTATCCCCACAGTGCAAATAGATTTAGTTTTGACGGTGGATCATTTGGATGATCAATTTCAAACCTTTTGTTCCATCGTATGCTGAATTTGTCGAGCTTTACAGATTCAGGAACATAAAACTGGACACCCAAGGCACCATCCACTGCTTCCAGGACTGAGGGACTCATCGAGCCTATAAGGTTGCTAAACCCATCAGTAATTATCCATGCATATCCTTTGGTCATCATGCCAACCTCGTTTGCTTTTGTGAAGAGAACGGAGGCCAAGTTGAGGTTCATATGCACAACAAATACCCTTGTTTGCATTGTCATCAACTTGTAAAGCTCTGAAATAATTTGGTCAGCTGTTGCTGTTCGGGAGATCACACTCCTATATGAGACATGAGCATTGATTCCTTGGAGGGCATCAACAAGGTACGGTATGATACCTCTACCATAGTCTGTGTCCTCGTAGATAGGCACGGCCTCTCTCCATCCGTAGAATTTCATCAGCGAAGCAATGCTATTGACTTGAGCAGAGTCATTCAGTGTAGCACGCACAAAATATGGAAGGCTGCTATGAGATAGGGATGGACTAGTTGCTGAGAAGGAGACAACTGGGACGTGACTTCTACTTCCAAGTTCTGATACAAATACAGCCTGTGAAGATTTTTGAGGACCAATGATAGCTTGTACATTGTAATTCTCCAGCAGGTCAAGAGCTGAAAGTTTATAAATATTAAATCATAGATCAGTATAACGTTTCTTTGGATGTTTCTGTAGAACATACAACAACGAAAATTGCCACTTGATCGTCCTGTTGGTAACGAATAATTATCCAGATTTCTTGGTTTTTCTATAGTGTAATTCATAGCTAGGTGATGCATACCTGAGTTGAGTTGTAAGTTTCAGGATTTTAGCTGCGTACCTTGTTTCAACTGATCAGCATCACTTAAATTGTATCAAGTCTATATAAAGCAAATTTCAGGGACTTCCAAGTTCCAATAATGTCCGACATATACTTCCACAAAGTTTGAGACAAGATTGAAGACGAGCTTCAGCAGATTTTGGTTGTGTGAGTTTTTATGAAGTCCTAAGCGAGAATTAGAAATTAAAGGAAGATAATGGTTTCCGGTTGTCATACATATCTCTTAGTAATTACTTGAAAAAAGTTTCATGATAAAGCTCGTATGCCTAAATGACTTGCATCTCGGCGGAAGGAAGTATAATGTATCTCAAGTTACAAAGTTAGTCTGTCTGTCTGTGGCCGTGCAATGTTGGTACCGGCAGCTCCCTACGCCGCCTACTAATGAACAGCAATCATGCACCATAAACAGTAGTACTCCCTCCGTTTGTTTTTTTATGTCGTTCCAACCAACACTCTTTGAGCTACGGCCAGTACAAAATGTTTGTCGGGAACATCAAGAAATCCCGGCCCTAACGGAGGGATTAAGTCGTAGTCTCCATGGAAGTTTAGCTGCCGGTTTGATCAACCCGTCAGTGAACACCCCTGGTCTTATGTATGCACTCTCAAACATATATAATCTCAAAATGTAAATTTAGTTACCTGCAGACGCCGCTCGGACGTCGTCACCGCTGGCATTCCTGACGTGCAGCTCGAGCCTTGTGCGGTAGCTCGGATGCGCTGCGTAAAAATCCTCCATGGCCAGAGCAATGCTGGTGAGCGCCGCCTTCCCTACCAGCGTCTCCGTGTCCAGGATCACACCGATATGGAACTTCTCTCCGCCCGGTGCGGCGTTCTGAGCGGCCGCAGAGTGAAACACAAGGAAGAAGAACAGGATCATCAATAATGTGGACATCGCTTTCGCCATGGCTGCCTCGCCTGGAGCCAGCGAACAACCTCCCCGGGGCTGTTCAGAACGACGCTCTCTATATATCTCAATTTAATTTGGTTTCATGTATTTTGTATCGTAAAAAAAAAAAAGGGGGGGGGGGGTATATATCTTTCAACGATCTACTGCACGTTGATATGTCTTTGCGACAAAGGTGTTGCTGCCCATTACCCGTTGTGGAGGAAAATAATGTTTTTAGCAGGAGTTAGTTCTACGTGTTTGAATTGTTGACTTTGGTACATTATTTGCACTTGCATCAGTGCTACAGCGTAACGTAAGAAGCCTACCTCTTGAGACTATCAAGCCAAGCAAACAATCATGTCCAAACATCTCTATGATTGGCCTTCGGTATAATTATGTTTCAGTCAACGCAGTTTGCAAGAATACTTGATTTTGATATATGAACAACTTAAGAGTTTAGTACTCCTAGAAGTTAGCCAGAGAATGGTCCAGCATCGACCTTGCCAGATGCTATACGGCGAAGTCAATAGTTTTCGTTTTCTTCCAGATTGGGAATCCAGAAATTTCCCTGAAAAGACATAATGACCCCACACCCTCCTTCAGTCAGATAATGTTGTATATTTCACAGAAGGTAAACGAGTGGGGGTCATTATACATTTCGCTCAAGTTTCCATGCATTGCCGTGTGTTGGATCTGGCTCGGGCAAAAGAAAAGCATGGAAGTGTAAGTTACCAATCCAAAAATAAAAATAAAAAAAGATTGCGCTATCGAATTTAGCATTGAATTAGCAATTTGACCAAGGAACTGGAATTCATGGACTCTTCGAGAACTTAAACGTAGAAACTGAATAAGCCCCCTAATAATCAAGGCAGGTTTTAATATGTTTGTCTTGAAATCAACCATTTGTACAATTCTTCGATTTCCAGAAGCGGTTCTCAACTTCTCATATGTTGGAGAGATTAATTGAGTGCCGATATCTGCAAAAAAAAAAAGTTCTAAAAACGGTTATGTCTGAAACCAATGAAATAGTGCAATGCTTAGCAAAATGAAAGTGGTGAATACAGAAGATGTACTTTCGCTTTTCTAATTTAGACTGAAAAATCTGAGGAAAAATAATTACGCTAGAGGGAGGGCTTGAACCTCCGACCTTGTGGTTAACAGCCACACGCTCTAACCAACTGAGCTACTCCAGCTGTTTGTTGTATATTGTCCGTATATTTTATTTGTTCGTGGATTATGGAGAAAATCGTTTACCCAACAAAAGAAACAATTCTAACCGCAGCGTGTTTGAGTAGGATTATTGAGGATTTCAGGTTTTCATCATGCGAACTGAGAGACAGGTTCGGACGTGGTTCTACTTAAGTTGGTCTGTTCCATGTTCCTTTTTTTTTTACAAGGGAATATTTTATTAAACTTCCAAACAGGCTATGAAGTTAATGCAATGGGCGAAACAGGAAGAAACAGTTTCTGCAGTGGAAAGTATAACAGCTGAAGTTCATTTGGAAACAAGTTATGAACCTTACACGAGTGCATTCTTTGTAGAATGACCATTTTAAACTGTGATGCAGAGTGACACAAGCGATAGCAGATTTACTGTCGAGTGTCAGAAATTGGAACAATTTAAAAAGCTCTTGAGGAAGGAGTATTCGTTTTTTCTCAAAAACAGATCATTGATAAGGAAATGGGGTAGTCGTATAAGTGATTCTCTACAGAAAGTCAGAAATACAGATTTGTCAAGGTTGAAAATATCAAGTACTAAAATGCCAACAGCTGCAGGAAGCGGATGTACCCTTTTATTTTAATATATAGTCTGCTCTGCACCAAGGCAAGATGGGACTATTTCCATCTATCAAAAGAAACGCTGCCAAGATTTCTCTCTAGGGTCCAGTTCCTTCGCCAATTATCAACTGCTGTTCTTACAGTGGCTCTGGCCTCCAGAATCTCGGCATCAGTGAATTTGTGCTCCACTATTCCTATTGGACCTGGCTGGAGAACATGGATTACAGTCTCGACATCTTGCTCCATCTGCCTGAGACAACACATCAAGAAAGCAAATGAATACGTAATAGATAATTTCAATCCCACTTCCACAGTGATATGGAGCTAAAAATGGCATGCTAATCATATAGCAGGATCTCAATGAAAATGCCCATGTATGATGTACCTGACAAGCTGGGGCAGCCTTTGAGGTAACAGTCTCAGAAAAGACATTACGACAAATCTATCTTGATTCAGATTTCTGTAAAAAAGAGGCACCATAATATCAGAAAGAATACTACCTGACTTCGAAAAGGAAGCTAGGCCTGCTAGTTGCAATTTTGTTGTTTAGATGCCACCACATGTGCCTGAGGAAAGTATAATGACCAAATAGCACTTTCTAACAAAAGATTGTACATACAGCAGAACATCTCCACCTCAGAGCAGCACACTAGCCAACCTATGGAGATTGCTAGTGGAGAGGCTCCGATGATGGGGTGACAAAGACCACTAAAATGGAATAAGGGCTCTCCCCTGCTTCTCTTCAACTACTCTGCTATCGAGCAGGTCCATCCGAGGCCATCTTTGCCATGGGATCTCATCATCCATGAGCAGGCCGACAGTGAGTCCCACTGACAAAGCTTGGTCTGCACGACCTTGCTGCCTCTGCCGACATCGGGTGTGTAGAGGATTAAGGCATAACCCATGTGCCTCTGCTCTGCCACTGGCCCTAGAGATCTTCAAAACCTGTGCCGCAACCGAGCTTTGGCTCACAGGAACAAATGAATCTTGTGGTGGATCGACAAAGGGTTACGGCAGCCATGCCACATCTTGTTGTCAGTGTCCTGGTCATCATTGTCACAGGGTCTGAGGTTGCCTTCCTCTCCTCCGAGCTCAACCATCTGTGTGACGAATGGGGGATGGCGGTGTGGAGGGCTCAGGCACACATCACTTTGCGCCGTGAGTTCTCAAGCACAAGAAAATGAGAACCTGAACCTGAGCTCCTTACCTGAGTCAGACGAGATACAAGGGGTGCAAGAGCAACCAAACACCACTTGCATGAAGCCTTGCTCAGGCACAGGAAAATTTGTCACAGGACAACAACAGAACAACCCCTTAGAACTCATTACGCAGTTAGCTCTTCTGTTGGGCCTAACATGCTATTGTGTGCATGTTGGCTAGTTTGTAGGATTTTGCTAGTCTGTGGCGAACACTGCTGCTAACCAACAACAACAAAACCTTTAATCCTAAGCAAGCTGGGATAGGCTAGAGATGAAACCCACAAGACCCAAAACACAAGGACAATCAAACAAATAAAGGAAGATGGGAAGGAAGAAAAGAGGGAAGAAAAAGGTAAAAAAACCAAACAAAAAAGGGTAAAAGAGGTGCTACTGTATAAATCATGTATACAAATATGAAGAATACAGCACAAGTTGCATTCCACAGTTCTTTGCTGCTATCATATAAATGTACCTCTACTTGTATATGTACATAGTTACGTAATATTCAGCTTCAACAAAGATACTAAGCACCAGGCAACAAGCAAAATTAACAAGGCAAGATAACTAGAGAACAATATTAGAGTCAAAGTGGGATCAACACTACACATAATCAGAGAAAACAACGTAACATGACATTATCCTTGGGGAACAACACTACACAGAATATCATCTAAGTAACTGGAGCTTCCCACATGCAAGGCAAGAGATTTATGGTTCTGGAGGACTAACAAAACTAGTCATCTCCCACTAATCACCATCCCTAATCATAAACAAAATTATCAGCGCAATTTCCAGTAGACGGCCAAACTATCTGGTAACCAAAACATGATGGAGACGCGTAATCTGATTTAAACATGATGCAGCAGGAGAATAAAAATCTGAACATGAATCTCGACATATATTATTTAAACCACCAATCACACTGTTTGCAATCTAGTTCAAACATCAAGCATCAACTGGACACTAATCTACTGTGAGAAATCAGAAAACAAGCAATTATGTGAAGAAACCAGATTTCTTAAAGGGTAATAGATATGCATATGACTGTAGCTGTCCAACACCTTTTACAACCAGTGCAACTTAACTGTTTATCCGCTAGCCATCCTAATAAAAAAAAACCGTAATGATCGATTTGATGCTTTTTAGTCAGTACCAAGTCATAGGACTCTAGTCATATGCATACCCAGGTTCTTTTTAATGTACACACTGTCCACTAGACTTTGATCAGATGCATACATAAACTGCTACTAGTGAATATGGATATCATAAACTTGTACAAAAACAAAGGCATGCTGTTGCAGATATACACCTAAAAATGACGTATGAGTTGGCAATTCCAAAATGCTGCAGGGAAACTAGAACCCTAAAATTGCTGCAATGAAAATGGAAGAGAGGCCTGTGAAAATGATGTACCTTACTATCTTGCATTTAGCTAGCTGAAAATATACTTATTTCGACAGCTGAATGTATATACAGTACAGGCAGTGACACACATATAACTGGAATAAGCAACAACACATGGATACAGGCAACTATAAATACATGTGCTATATCCTGATCTTTTTCTACTAACTTCATTGAAGCAGCTAACCAGGAAGTTTGAGATATTTCAGAGAATCAATGCTACTCTGCGGCTGATGATGAAGGAGACACGGCTCTGCCCTTGGCTCTCGCACAGCCGTTTGTACAGGAAAAAGATTGGCAGAATTGACATACTACCATGGTTATTAAAGGATGGCTTCAACTCTTTATCATGATTTGTTTCAGCTTTGACATTTTACCACTAATTATCTTAGGTTTCGACACTTTGCCAATTTCTCCTTTTGAAAAGGTTTTCAAGTTTTTTTTGTTTTTCCTGCATCTAAACTGATTATACCCCTGGACCGAACAAACCAAATTTGGTAGATTTCTTCCCTTCTGCTTTCTCCTCATCTTCCACTAGTGCATTATTGCAACACAAGTTGACAATCAAGAAATCAAATGCACAGCAGCAACAGGGCAAATCCTGTGGGTTCATGGTGCTCGCAGCTCTAGTCATCAGAATAGGGCGAGGTAGGGCAGCTGCCCTAACGCCAGCGGAGAGACTCTCCTCTCCTCCAAGAGCTCTGTCCCCAGGTCTCCAGGCACAGTTGCCCGGCACTGGTGGTGTCGCTGCCTGCCGCTTTCGAGCCCAGGAAGAAGTAAGAGATGAAAATTCCTGTCCGCATCCCCATCGCCGACCCCGCTATATCCAGCTAAATGTTAAACTACAAAAGGAAGGATGATAATTAAAGGATCGAGGGTGAGAGCTCATCTCTCACCTTCCGTCGAAGCTGGACTGCTGGAGGAAGAGGGTTCTGGCCACGCGTGCCGCCGTGCGCCGCTGCAAGGTGCCTGGCTCCGCCGTCCTAGCTGCGCTGCGCCGCTGTGGTCGCTTCGTTCACCTGGAGGTCCTGGACCGGACGCAATTTCTTACTTCGGCTCCTACTACGTGTGCTTTGGGCTATATGGGCCCATTAGAGCTAAATTGTCAGGGGGGCCTCTTAATTGGTGTTTTCGGTAATATATGAATGAAAATCATTTAAATTAGGAAAACAGCAACGTTATGATCTTTTCCATAAAATTAATGGACATAAATTTCCAATAATTTCATCTGCACAGTAATGATACAATTTCTTCAATGTTTCATACTTTTTTTTTCTTCTTATAAGAATTCTAATTACTGCTAAGGGCTATCTTTGTGGTTCCTTCCATTCAACCATGTGTTGGCAATATCAATTTAGAACAGGAACCATCTGAAACAATGTGATAACCCTTAGCAGTATATCAGTTCAGGCCAATAGAAAGGTATTCCAACCATGATGAGATAAAAGAAAAAGGCATAGAAGTAAGTCATTGCAGTATCACACGCAAATAATCCCTTTCAGAGACTATGACATGGAAGGGCAGTGAACCATCTGAATTCTGAAACAATATGGAAATTACATACAATTCTTCCCCCAAACAACGAAAAGAAAAAGAGAGATACATACAACTCTATTTCTTCACACCTCCTACTACCAATCTTATACCATGATAAGCTTTAAAAACAACCATACATGGCATTTCACAACAATGCAGAGCCTTTACAACTTGGCAGAAATAACAGCTGTCAGACTCTAAACGAAATCATCATGTCATCAAATAGCAGACATGAAATCAGTATCCGTCACGCTCGTCTTCACGACGTGAACAATTGGCTCCCAAGGGTAACGATGGCAGTTCCATCGCCCATGAATGTTGTCATGGACATCTCTGTCTCAAGAATCCGGTCCAGTTCAGTTGCAACCAGCCTCATTTTTGGTCGCCGTCTCGATGATGGGTTCAGACACTGAAAGGTTAGGCCAACAAGCTCTTTCATACTTTCTGAAGTGAAGCTGCCACCTAACCTTGGGTCAATCAGGTTGTCTGAACTGAAATGTGCTTCCATCTTCCGATGTGACAAGAAAAAGTCTGTCAGTTGGAATTTAGCAGATGAAATCTTCTTAAGCACAAAAACTACGGATCATTTTTGAAATTGATACTTTCCTTTCGAATTTTACGCCTCAACTGATAGGATAATACCATACCAACTATCAAATGTGGAGGATTTCATTATAAACTACAAGTATGCCAAAATGAATGATATTTCGAACACGGACTGAACTTATGCCAAATAAGTGAATATGGCTTAGGACTCATATGTTATGGTTGTATCAAGCTTGAGAATTCTATGGTACACCTTAACTGTTAGATTTACTAAGCAACCGCACCTACTACCTCCGTCCCGAAATATAAACATTTCTAGCCATTCACCAAATTCATAGCATCCCAATGAACCTAGACAACCAGATTCATTAAAGATGCTATGAATCTGGACAGTCAGAAGCATAGCTAGGAAAGCTTATATTTTGGGACAGAGGGAGTACTATTTTATCAATGATACATAGATAATCAAAGCCTAATTATTGAACGACATGAAAAGAACACTCTTCTCATTATCCAAATAAAAAGGTAGGCCGAGCCTTGACATGTTAGAGATAGACTGAGAGCTCACTGGAGATTCTATTAAACAAACAGTACAAATATATAGCTTCATTTCAAAGGCAGCTTAGAGAGCTGCATAGAAGTGGAAATTACCCGGTGGGCCAGAGGTTCTCTGGATTCAGGAGATATAAAGAGAGCTGCTTCCTTGCCAGTAATCAGCTCCAAAAGGAAAACTCCAAAACTGTACACATCACTGCTTTCAGAAAACTGCTCCACCGAGTATACCCTATGAATGTACATGCACATAGGGTCGCAAACAATGGTCAAGAATGAGTAAAAAAGTTATTCACAATTACCATCCAAAATTACGATACAAACTATAAGGGCACCGCTTCCATAGAGAGTGATAAGCTGACTGTACAAGCTAATTTGAGGGTTCAAATACCAGCAAAATGGCCAACATACTTGCCATCTGGCACAAAAACTGAAGACAAATAGATGTAGTGATTGAGCTTACTCAGGATCTTGGTAGACACTGCTACTGAACCCATGAGATGGACCGGCATCTCCAGGTCCTTTAAGTAATCTAACAAGTCCAGCATCAGCCACTTTCGCAATGAAATTTTCATCTACCAACACATTGCTTGTCTTGAAGTCCGTGTGGATCAAAGGAGGCACAAGACCGTGAAGATGACTCAGGCCTGCAAGACATTCACACCGGTGTTCGTAAGTGTCATGGAAACTGAAGATTCCAAAATAAGGAAACTTTACAAATTTACTACCTTTAGCTGCACCAATGGCTATCGAGAGCCTTTGTTTGAACTCAAGCCGTGCCGTGGAGACTTTCCCAGTATCTGGTAAATGGTGTATTAGATAGACATCGCAACGCAAGAAATGCCAGAATCATATTCCTAGTAAATGCAAAATTACCATACAGATGGCCACAGACACTGCCATTTGGCAAGTACTCAAATACCAGCATTTGTAAACCCCCTTCTTGACAGTAACCAATGAGAGTTACTATGTTTCGGTGATTGATCTCTGAAATCCTCCTAACCTGGATTTTGCAAGGGAGACAAGCTAGTAAGTATAATTTTTTCGCACAGAAACAAAACGCATTTATTTCCTTGCCCTGTCTAGTAATGAAAGGAACTTATTGGGGTAGAAAACAATAATGGGTAACACAAACAGATCTTCAACATCCCAGAATTAATTTAACTAAAAATGCACTTCATTGCAGTTACGAGCCAAATTTAAACACAATGCACAGAGGTCATCCAAATCAAACAAGAAAATTGTAAACACTTGACACGGATAACTAAACATTTATGAGAAATGCAGTTCAGAAACTAAGAAACAAACGAATGACAGTTGCAGTTACAATAATCATGAAAACAATCAACATTTTACCTCTCCAGCAAACTCCTGCGTTGGTGCTGCCACACGCCTCTTGATAGCGACAACTGTGCCATCAAGCAGCAACCCCATGTACACTAGTCCGAAGCTCCCTGCACCGACCACGTTTGCCTCACTGAAGTTCTTGGTGGCCTGCACCAGTTCCTCCAACGAGAATTGCCTTGCGCCACCCTGATACTCCGGCGGCAGAGATGAAATCCGCCCCCCCTTGCCCCACTCCACTGACACCAACACGCATCGCATTAGCACCAAGCACACGGACTAAAAAAAATGCACTTTTTTTTCTCTTGACGCAGCGCTCGTGCAATTCACCTTGCGTGGAAGGATCAGAGGAGCCGGTGTCGGAGCTGCGGTTCCTACGGCGCGCCCTGAGCCTTGCCGCGCACCAGAGTGCGAGCGCCACGGCCGCCACGAGCAAGGCAGCACCACCAGCGGCAATGCCAATCACGACAGCGATCGGCAGTGACATCCGGGTGCCCGTGACATCGAATCTGCGGGAGACCAAAAAGAGGAGGGAGTCAGCTAGCTGCACCGCGCCGCGCTTATGGGCTACTGCTCGAGCAAACCCCGAGACACCTCGCCTCGGGAAAGCCCCAATCCAGTCCGCCGCACCCTTTGACCTATCCCCAAAATCAGTGAGTCCTACAGCTCCGGCATTCATCAATACAGCATCAATCTGCCTGCAAACCGGCGCCTCAATTCGGCAATGCAGCTAGGTACGCTGGCCAAGATCCAAGAACCGAGTGCAGCGCGAACCGGCGGCGGCGGTTTCTCTGAAGAAGACGGCAACGGCGATCAATCAAGAAGGAAGAGAATGAGAAGAGCAACTGCCAAGGAGGAGGAGAAGAAGGGGATAGATGGGGGTTGTGGTGGTGGTGTAGGGGGCAGGTCACCCCACATGGCAAATTTGCTGGATCCCTGCGCTGCGGCGCCGTGCTGGCCGTTCTGTCAAAAGCAGCGGGCTCTTGGCTCTTGCGCCATGCCATCGCCTCGCCATGACCACCCCACCCCACCCCGTCCACCACCCCCATGTGTGCGGGCGTGTCGGGGGGCGTGTGCGCCTGTGCGGGAGCCAGCACCCTCGTAGGCCCGTGCGGGTTGGTGGGGATGGATTCTTTCACCACAATCTTGCAGAGAAGAAAGATTCACATTTCTTAATGACTGTTGGGGAATATAATAAAAATACTAGTAAAGTGTTCGTGCTTGTAAATAAAAATAAAACTATAAACACTTATATATTTGATAGATGTATTATGGATAATTTTATTATATAACTAATAACAATATGTATATTCTTTCAAATTATTTGGTACTTCATTAGGTTTTTATTAAATGTATAAGCAAACAACCACTGATGCTAATGAATTCTATTGCATATTTACATCAAAATTTTGTCTATTTCCAAATATTCCACCATAATCATGATGGATTTAGAACATAAAAAATATCAAACTCAATAACCCTGATAAATGGACGAATTGCTAAGAATCAACTATTACTTTTATTTATTTGGACTTCAAAATACAAACGAAAGATATAACAAAGAGGCATACTGTTGCTTTCGTTGTCATATGATCATCTTGCACCTTTTAAAAAAAATACATGTTATTATCATATAATAGATGATAATTGTTCACTAAAAACATGGTCCTCAGCAGACAAGTGGGAAATATGGTAAAACCTCCATGCCATTAAAGCTCGGTAAACTGAAATTAAAAGAATAAAACATCATTGATAAAGTAGTGTCTTTAAATCTTCCGGATGAGTAATGTGCTCATTATCATCCCAGTGTTCCGGCTGCAGTCATTAGCATGTCATATTAACAACTGTGAGCACAGAGAAAAATACAAGATTACACAGAATAGGCTATATTCATTCCATAAGTATCGCATTCTTGGCTTCATTATTAAAAATCTAAATGTCATTGCACAAAGTAAAGAGGTTAAGTCAAGTTTTTTAGTTGATATTTTTGGTTATTCCAAAATTAAGTGGTAGCCATTGATCTTTGCTAAACTATTGATCAAACACAACTTTTAGTCCGCAGTTCTGGAATTTTTTCTTTTTATGGTTAGTATTGAAGCACCAACCTCTCTTGCCAATTTTTGCACTTCTACTCTCTGTATGTACATTTACTCCACGAATTCCAAGTAGACCATGGTGTGACCTGCTCTCCCTTGCCAGTCGCATGCCATGCCCATGCCCATCCACGAAATGCCGTAATCACACCAGTGTTGCTCTCTTGCAATGAGTCACGCGCCACGACTGCCCACACGCAGCGCCATGAGGCCTTGGCTCGCCGTCGGCAGCAGTGCGCGACCTGTGGCAACAACGACGGCGTCCACCGTGGATTGTGGTCTGTGCGTACTGAGAGAGGAGGCCTGCGCTCATAACGAGATTCCTCAACGACACAGGAGGACGACGGGGAGCTGAGATTGGAAGGGGGCAAGATGGCTGTTGTGTAATTCCTTACGATACATCTGTATTTGCATCAATATCGGTCTCCAAGTAAAACACGATTACTAAGGACGAACGAAACAATGAGACTCCAAGTAAACAACGATTAAACGATCGGGGGTTTGGATGTATGATAAAATTGGTGGGCACGGGGCAGGTTTAGGGTGGAAGATACGTCCTCACTAAAATTAATATGTAGTAGAGATAATTTCTACTGGTTTTCAATCAACTTTTTAAAAAATTATATATATAATAATTATAAAAAAATAAATCTAGATCTGATAATTCAAAGCTCCAAAGAGGATGTCAAGCTCTCGCTTGCGGTGGAGACACGTGCAAACATTTTACTCCACCTTTCGTCAGGGACTTGTTCTTGTGGACCGGGTGCTCCATTCCTCCTTTGCCTGTAAACCAACTTCATGTTCCTCTTTTAACAAGAGAAGATCCTGATTTTATTTTTCGGACTCATGAACCTATGTGACGACCATTCAGTTGTGCACGTAATGCACATAATGGAAATAATGCTCTGTGATGGATGAAACAATGCACATAATGGAAATGACGTTGGTGTTCCATCACTTTAAATAGCGAGTTCCACCTATACAGAGGACACATGTATCAACGAATGGTGCCTCGATCAAATTGTCCTGTTGTATGAATTCTTGAGGTGTTGTTGTTTCATTTCATATATCTAAGGCTCAATGCAATGGCTTTCTTGCCCTGGCAAAACAGCTGAATTCAGCAAATTCAAAACTTTTAATTCAACTTTCAACTCACATATGTTATTTTTCACTTAATAATTGCAAATCATGGAAAAAGACAACATTATCAAACCACAGTTGATCAGAGTATGAAGAACAAATCGGTGGCCCCGCCGTAGGCTTTGCTTTGGGTTTGGGGACCCAGGCAGGGATTTCCTTTGACTGGCCGGAATTAGCACGGAAAATACCTGGTGAAACTATCGTTAAATTGCTAGGTAGCGGGTAGCGGCCTCTGTTTGCGAAACCATGAAGTACTGAAGTGTGAATATGTAATATGGGGAAACGGGGTACAGGGGCTGGCTTTTAGGGCTCCAAAGGCTCTCCTGTCACTGTAAAGTGAGAGTAAAAAATGAGTCTTGTCTGTAGCAACTGAAGATTGCTGCCGCTAGATTGGAAGCTAAAAGCTTGGCTGCCTTTCTGTGATCACAAATGTGGGTATAGCTTCCAGGTAGAAGATGATCATCCACCTATTACATCTGCGGAAAAATATTCAGTTTTAAATCGCCTGACAAATATTATGTCACTTTAATTAACACAGAAAGATATAAATATTCTTCTTCTAAATACTTTTTTGTCAAAATCTAAAGCTCTCACACTACCCGAATATGAACCAAAATTTGGAGAGGGCAACTAGACGTTCAACGACGTAAGTTGAGTTTTCTTATGTATAATTGGACCTTTGGCACTTTCATATGGGCACAACCGTTTAACACTTTAACTGGATACTAAATATATCGATTTCATCACAGGAAGCATAGTGAGAGATCAGGGTTATGCAAGTTGCTGAAGTTTTGGCGAAGGAAAGGAAGCAGCCAAAACAGAGCAGCAACAGGTCCAGGCAGATACTCCTCAGCAGATCCAAATCTCCGCATGTAGCACATCAGTCATGCCTAAACTTCGCGCAGCTTAATCGTATATCAACTTGCAAAGTCCTCTGACCTGACACACTGGCCTAGATGTAATGTATGATATCTGAGTAGTGCATATATTCTGATTCTTCATACATGTGTGCATGGTTACTTTATTCCAGTGCCGGACTGTTTCGGAGATTTGGAATAATCATATAAACTTTCATTCGAAAAAAATATATAAAAATGCGTAATTTACTTGTGAACAAACACTCACATATAACATTATATTTCTCTCAATATGGGTGATACGTACAATCTCATGAATAGAGACATCCCCAAGTGTATAAAGTTGACCAAACAAGAAGCTATAGTGGGGAACAAAAAATAAACATGGGGAGGCCACATGCATGATGCTGTTTATGGAGATGAGAATCCAATGACTTCGCCGAAGCAGAAACACTCATCACAATGTGCCAACTTCCAGCCTGTTGCATCTAAATTTGCAGGGGAAGGGGAAATATTGACCGGATCTAGATGTAGCCATAGCATTATCAAGAAGATCTAGTAGTCAGATGTAACCATGGCAGTATCCTAATCCTATACAGAGTGTAATTGAGGATATTCCTCTTCCTCTCAATTTGCAAATGATAAACTTAAAAAAAGGAAAACGTCAAAGGGACAAAAGAGATGTCTCTGCATAAAACAGTTCCTAAGAAATTAATATGAAAAAAAGTGATCATTAAAAGTGAAAAGTTGTACGTCGAATCCATAGGTCCAAGATACTGCATTGATTGCAATTATTTGCTCAAAACAAGAAGCTGCTAAGAACCTAAACGTACCAAATCCACATTGACTGCAGCAGGCCCCATCCAGCAAAGTAAGAGAAAGAAATGAAAGTCGGAGAAAGAGAAAGAGACAGATGAACAGGTAATGACTAATGAGCTGTAACCAGGGTTTTAATAACCAGAGAACCGG
Organism: Eleusine indica; assembly: GCA_030378355.1. NCBI lineage: Eukaryota > Viridiplantae > Streptophyta > Magnoliopsida > Poales > Poaceae > Eleusine > Eleusine indica. Next base: position 59,989,921 of record CM059494.1, read on the forward strand.
CCGGTTACAAACTGCTAGAAAACTGGTCAGTTAACTGTTTTGCTATAGCAGTAGTTTCAGTTTTTCTCAGCTAATCGGTCAGTCAGTACAACCACCCGACCGATTTTCTAGTTAATCGGATTACCGGCCGGTTTGCACCGGTTATTAAAAACCCTGTCTGTAATTGCCAAGATTGCAACAAAGGTGAGCAGTCTGGGAATCCCAGCGGTATCTGCATTTTTCTCCGCAATGGCCGGGGCCATTCAGGCATTTTTTAGCCATCTAGTAGTGGTAGATGTTTTGATGGTCCTTTGAGTCCTGCCTGCATGGGTTTCAGCAGCCTTTTTGGCCCTTCTGCACACCAGTCATATGCTCGCATACAATGTGAGATCTGAAGACAAAATCTGCTAGCAATTCGGTAGTCTAGGACATTTGTATTTTATATCGTCATATGTAGTATCAGTCTTCTTTCATACCAGAAACCAAACATCTAATTTAACTAGCATCAGATCCAGGACGAGTCTACATGGATGAGTTTCTAGGAGAAACCAAACACTACCGAAGTCTATGTACTCTCCATACATAACGTCCTGTGAGGCGAGGCTTAATGTAGTTACCTCTATTGAGGGATGCACAACTAGTCCTGCCGATCTTGTTGATTGATCTCCTTACGGTCATTTTGCGATTGCATGATCATTATTTTTATCTCTATTTTTTTCAATCCAAGATTGTGGTGTGTCACATGAGTTGATGCTCCATTCATTGATCTGCCCAAGAAAGAGATTATGGTTACGCATCCTCCTAAATCCTATCCTAATGCGCAACAATGTTGTCGTTATGGTCAAGCCATCATCGTTGGGGTTCCTGACTATCTAATTGGATAGTGCTATGGATGCTCAGCCACCTTATGCTTGCTAACTCTTATGAGTCAACATCATCTGCCATCACATCTAGGCCGTCGCCGCTACAAATTTGCTGATGTAGATGTGCTTGTTGTCACTTCATTTCCTATCATGCAACTCACCATTCATGAAGTCCTCAGGCGAACTTTCAAAAAAAAAAAAAATGAAGCCCTCGGTCGGGAAGTGCTAATTTTATTTATCCTTATGCTCGCCTCATTGTTTTAGACTAGCGTGCCCTTCTCCAGCTAGGATCATGTTTATGGTTTACCCTAACCTTTTTCTTTTGCGGGGGTTTACCCCAACTTTTTTTTTTGCGGGGGGTTTACCCCAACATTGGTAAGCTTTTTATCAAGCATCCAGAGCTATTTTTTATTTAGTTAATAATTAGTAAATTCATAATCTTAATAATAGTAACGATGTGGGAGTATTATTAAAACTAGGAAGGACGCTTAGGTGAAGAGCGTCCAGAAGAGGACGCGAAGCACAAGTGCGTCCAGCTGTGGACGCTCTCATGGATCGTGTCCCGTCCTGATCGAGCCTGTGAAGGTCGAATCCAGCCAAGCTGGCTGAGCCCTGGCACTCTGGCTGGGAAAAAAGGCACCGTAGACCCTTCTTCTTTCTCCAAAATTTGACGGTGGCTAAGTGCAGACTCCCTTCAGCGAGGTGGCCGCCAATGTCATCAATTCTATTATCTATTATATGGATAGGTAGCAGCACGCACAACAAGCAACAAAGGATTTAGTCTGCTATGCAATCTAACACAATCTAGAGCGAGTTCCCCATAGAATACATGCGCATGCTACATTCAGTACCTGCAAGTACTACCCTCTCAACGCCAACTAGAAACATACACAATGTTGCATTGAGGTATGTGTCATGGAAAGGGTACCTCGCTCGACAGTCTTTGGAAGATATAAAGTGACCACACAACTGATCCGAGCATCTGTTTAATTTCAAGTATCATGATTCCACTAATAGAAGAGAAAAAGATACGGTATAGGTTACATATTCATCAAGAGCAAGCATCAAGATTTTACATATTCTTAACTGTATAGGTTACATATTCATAGCTGATTCAAAAGGAAGTGTCTCGTGCCAGCAGCGTTTCTATTAGCTACATTAATATTTGCTCTTAATTTTTCTTTTAGGCTTATTTAGCACTCATGATTATTTCTCAGTTATTTTAAAGTATATGATTAGTATCACATTTTTGTTTTTATTTTTTATAAGTTGTCTTAAACATAATTATGAACTGAATGATTCATTTCACTCATTTTTGTGAAATCTTCAATCAAAAGACATGTCATTGACACATCCTATTGCTGGTCAAAATGTATGAATGGATCCCTTATGCATGGGATTCATTTGAAAGATTAGATATGTTCCATCTAATGAAATCTCTTTTTTAACCCCGTTGCAACGCACGGATACCTTACTAGTATTATACATAATTTATCCTTCACAAACCAAATGCAGAAGAGAAGTCAAGTGGAGGAGTCAAATCTATAAACGCCGTTCTATTTCCTGTTTCATCCGTGGCGAGTCCATTCGTGTCAACACTCTTTTTGATGAGTGATCTGCAGAGTGGTGCTCACCCAAACCGGGAGGCCACCATGGTTACAACTCACAAATTTCACAGCACAGTGGTGACTGCTGTGGTAGAGCACAAGGACTGCTCAGCTGGGGTCGCCCAGTGGCGTGCAGAGACAGCTGGATATGTGTACCCGTTTCTGCCTGCGCCGCGCTGTGCCGGGCCAGCATGTCTGTTCATGCGTGACGCCAATGCAGCATGTGCCCGCAGGAGCTGATGGCGTCCCATGTAAACTGGTGCCTGAATTGCACACGACACGGATGCTCTCTGCGATGACACATGCAGCACCAGTTACCATATTTCCCGTTCTACTGCGTAGTTACCCAGCAACGGTGAAGCTGTAACGAGATGCCATGGTTGATACGGCAGTTTGAAGATATTCTGAATGCTAGCGCTTTTAACAGCAATAAACACATGTTCATAATTTGTACTCCTTTTTTTAGTACCAGTTCTTGTATCTTGCATGACATCCAAACTGTCCAATATGTAGCGGCAAGTAGGGATGAAAACAACCGAAAATTAGCATTATCATTTCTCAACTATATTTTTTAGTTGAAAATAAAAATGAAACCGATAAGCTCAAAATGAAAACAATAACAATACTATCGGGAATCAAAAATGAAATTATCGGTACGAAAATATGTCGATATCGATCAAAAATCAATAATCATGATCGATAACTATCAGCTATTATATTATGCTAGATACTCACGTCAACACAATCATATAATTAATCATAACATTCATCTTGACACGACGAAAATAATTCAACATCAATATAGTTAACATAAAAATTAGAGTGACATGACATATGAAAAAATAATAGTTTTAAAAGGTGTTGTAGGATACACACAACAATAATCAGAAGTCCAAGAAGAAATTTAAGCTATGGATCTTAAGCTTGTGATGGTAAGGTCCATTTGAGCTTGGTTATTTCCCTAGCAAAAGTTACTCTTTCAGAAATTCAATATTTTTCACGAAAAGTTTTGAACAAATACAATATACCATCTATTCGATCAAAAATCAGCTCTATTGTTTTCAGTTTCATTTCCGTTAAGATTTTCTCATTTCTGTTATTGTTTTTACATTTCTCATAATCATTTTTCTATTTCTTATTTTTTTAAAAATGATTGTCAGTATATCAGGAATTTCTGTCACCCTTTTCAACCCTAGCGGCAAGCATGTGAAATTTAATCACGACAGCAGGCCAAATAGGAAATAGAAGTAGCACAGTTGGCATTTACCATTGCCATAAAACAGGAACGCACTGGCCTGATATGTAATCGGGGTGATTGGTCACTAATCAATCCCTTCCACACCGACCAACTTAAAACTGAAAGCATGTCGAGCAGTAAAAAGAACAGAAACAAAGAAAGTTCAAGGAAATGAATGACGAGCCACCACTCCTGAATGTGTCCACCATCATTATTCTCTGTGTACAGATGAGTGCATTGCGGATCCTTCAAGAACCTAAGGCGAGCTTAGACCAAATCGAAGCATATGAGGGTGTCCTTAGCCATGATCAGCAGAAGTATCTTGAAGTATATCAAAGCCCACTTTCTGGAGATGTCATGGTGCACATAGTCCAGGAAGATCTCCTTGTGGAACATGTATACTTGATGGAACACTGCACCGACCATCAGAGAGGTGCTTATGCAGTTTCTTGAGGAAAGAAGCAGAGCTGGGATCATGTAAAATGTAACTTGGGTTGCTAGCTCTGATCGCTTAACTTTAGAGCTCTCACTTGTCAAGGGACCGCTTCTAGGTTTTGCAATAGCTGCTTCCACTGGGCTGAATGCCACAACCTTTGGAGTGTCTCCATCCTTCGATTTCTGTGCATCAGACTGTTCCACTGCAGTACCTGACTTGTATGTCTCTGAGATCTGTCATATTTGCAAACATCATCAATAACATGAACAGCAAGGGTGGCAGACTGTGTGACAAACCAGACACCAGCCTGGTGGACGACAAACCTGTGATTTCTGTGTGGGAGATCCATTGGATGGTACAGTAGAAAACCAACGAGGTAAAACTTGCGTTCCACTGAGGTGAGATCTTGGTTCGTATCCCAGAACCTGCGCACTCATACATACAATGATACAAGTTAGAGCGGAATGCACCTTCACTGTTCTACAGCAAAAGAAATGCAATGCACGAATGTATAAATGGCATCTCCAGGCTATATCCACATTAGAGCTTAAGGAAAACCAGTATATTTTCTATTGTCCACACCCAAACATAATTCCTGAATCAACTGGGATTTACCTTACTTGCTAAAAAATGACACTGCAACCATTCTAAGAGACAGATCGTCAGCATTGTTCCTAATTTTATTGCAGACCCAATTGTAAGAGTTTGATAGATATTGTTCTTCATCAAAGAAAATGGAACCAAGCAGCAATATCACCTTATGCGAGGTCAAAGGTTAGTTAAACTTTCAAGGAACAAAAGCTAACAAAGGACGCAAAGGTTAGTTAAACTTTCAAGGAACAAAAGCTAACGAAGGACGTATGTATCACGCTCACAACACATCTACAATGGGAATTCATCACCAGAGATCAATGTAAAAGTAACATCTATGGCACTGAAAGAATCATGATTAGAAAATTAAAACTGAAAAGAGGGGGGCATTTCAATACCACAAAAAATGGCCAGCAGTCAATTCATCAAAACATGGAAGAGGAATGGAGTTTGCGACTAGTCAGAGATATCCTGAGCTAAATGAACAGCCAGCATCAAACACATCACTTCCATGAAAAAAAACTCCCACGTAGAGCTGATGCGTCATCATCTCGGTCTCAGATCACCTCACCATTAAAAAGGTGATCAGGGAACGTGATCTGACTAATAAAAACTACACATAGAAGTATAGAACTGTCTTGAAGAGAAGGCGATGGATCTTGGAGAAGGCGATGGATATTTCAGTAAAATATATACGGCTCTTACCGCTCAAATGGAGCGAACAGCTAACTCTAAACAGTGCAAACTTTCCATGTTATTAAACTAAACTTGATTATCTTGATGGCAAGTTTCAGAAATGTGCATGTTTTAGTGATATAGATCTGATATCCAAGATCATACTGTCTAACAAGATGAAACCTACAATATGACAGTGACAGCTTTTGCGTTACTGTACGTGAGCATGTGCAGTGCACTATTGACGTAGTTGCTTCTTTACCAATCTTGCAACTAGTCGAGCAGCTGGGCGCACAAGACTACAAATAATAGCCCTAACATCCTGCATTCCTTTTCCAGACAATATACTTATTTCCTTACACTTCTACCGTTGTTATCATCATGTCCATGGATGAGGCTCACAGATCGCTAGACAACTGAGTAAGGACACTATTTCACACAAATAAACTATCATGGGGATGCTAAAAACGAGATTTATCAACCTCGGGCACCAAAACACATCCAAATCGGACGACGAGGGCGCCATTAGGCCGCAACTAGCCTAATGTTATCGATCACGCACGGCAGATGATGAGATCACAACGAGGCCACATCATCTCGCGCAGAAGAATCGCACCACAGGCACCCACACCCATGATCCCATCCGTAAGGAAGCAGCCACATGCAAGGAGAGGGCGCGCGGGGAGACGAGACGAGACGAACCTTGCCGAGGCCGAGGGGGGATCCCGCCGCGGCGGAGTAGCGGGGGATGGAGGAGAGCGCGCGGGCTCCGGCGAGCGGCTGCGCGGCGTCGGCACCGGCGCGGGAGAGGGCGGCGGCGAGGGCTAGGGCCTTGGATCGGGCCAGGATTCGCGACGCCATGGCGAGGTCCGGTACGGTCAGTCAGATGCTCGCACACCCTGCGAACAAAGGAAGAGAGAGCCGCACCAGAAACCAGAGACGACCGCCGCCGCCGCCTATGGCTGCTTCCGGATCGCGAGACCACTCGGCCCATGACTTGGCCCAGTAAACCCAACAACGGGCAGCCCATTCAACTGCATTGCAACCGTAGCCGGTCACCAATTCATTGGCTCACGCAAAGCATCAAACATTTTTTGTAACATTTGATTAAATAATTTTGAAGTTCAGCGCTTCATACGTATAAACTTTGTCCAGGGTATTCAAAATTTATAAATTTGTATATTTATAACATTTGGAATAACTTAGATCTGACTAGCTCAACATCGCATATCAAATTTTTGAATCCCGAGCCAGTCACACGTACAGGTATGAATATATTTTCTTTTATATATTTTCTAGCTTTCAATCAGCTGAAAACTTTCAGTCAATGATTTGCTACTTTGTGTTTTATTTTTTTTAATAAAATTATTTATATAATAATTATAAATAATTAGATCTAGATCTAATGGCTTTAAAAGGTAACTAAAAATTGCCCAAACTTTCATTCAGTTGAAAAAAGCAAGTCCCTTTCCTTTTTTATCAATAACTGATAAAGAACTTCCATGTTTCTATTTCGAACAATAGATAGTCCTTTCATTCAAGTCTAGAGGGTGTGTTGTCGGTTCAGTTTGCCACTCTATAACTTGTAAAAGTGTTTTTATCAATTTTTTGAGTGATACATAGTTGATGGCGGCGGCGAACTTAGACTTGGCCTCACGGTGGTGCCGGATGTATAGATTTGGACTGAAAACGACTGTCCAAAAGCTCAAAATATAAGTTGACTAGTGGTAATTTTTAAATGGGACAATTATGTCTGTTACTCCATTTTTAGGGTGCCTTTGGAATGAAGGAATCACATGAGATTTTTGGAGGATTCGATTCCTGTGGATTTTTTCCTACGTGCACCCTTTGTTTCGTAGGAAATCAAAAGGAATGTTTCCAGAGGATTTCTTTCTTGTGGTCGATTTTACAGGAAAAGAAACAAGAGCTCCAAGCTCTTGGAATCTTTCCTAGCGCGAACGAAATCGCTCACGTGCGCTGCACGTAGTTTTTTTAAACACATATGTTCAGTTTAACATGTGTTTTAGGCCTAAGTATTGTTTCTTTTACAACAAATTGCAAGTAGTTCTTTCAATAAGAGCCTTTCAATAAGAGCAACAAGTATTATATTGATTCCTTTGTTTTCCTATGATGTTGCCAAAGGGTTTCTATCCAAATTCCTGTGTTTTCATTTCCTATAGCATTAAAGAAGTGCACCACCTTAATTCCTGCATTTTTCCTATTTCTATAGTTTTCCTATCCTGCATTCTAAAGGAGGCCTTAATTCCAATTATATGTTTGTTCCTTTAGTGTTTGCATGTTTTATTTTGTTTCATGCTAAGTAATGTTACAAATCATACTACGAAGTATGTTAACACCAACACTCTCGTGATTAACAAGATCGCTCACATATACTGTACTGAAATTAAAACAAACTCGACCTTGCCTTAATTTTAACGTTAATTGCACAAGTTCATGTGCAACTTTATTTTGCTCTCTCGCAATCTTCTTAACCTCCAAACTATGTAGCAATTGTCGTTCTTCTTTAGCTTCTTGTATCAATGGACTTAGTAGAGACTTGTCATTTTCATCAGCAAACAATTTCTACACAAATGACACACAATTTTAGAGTTTACACAAATCATAGTGAATGATAAATATTTCTATATTAATAAACTCATTCCCTAGCACGCTTTATAGAGCAACTAAAAACAAACAAGTTATCGGTAAGCTTCCCCGCTATCTCTTACTCGGCTCCTAGCCTCTATTTCTTCTTTTCAGTTTTCACTCTTCTCTTAACTTTAGCTCAAAGGCTAAGAGCATCTCCAAGAAACTAGGCAAATTAGAGTCTAAATTTAGCAATTTTAGCCATTCTCTAAAACAGAACACTTCCTAAAAAACGCTAGTAATCCAACAGAGTAGCTAAAAATTGATCATATGTATTTTTGAAACTGCCTTGTCACCAATTCAGATCAGTCCTAAACTCTTTTTCTCTCGCCGCCGATCCACTACGTCCTTCCCGATCCAATCTGCTACCTTCTCTCCTCCTGATGTTGGACGTGAGAATGTTCTATCCTCCTGCTGATTCATGTGAGAAGCCAACTTTTCTCTCCTAGTGCCTCACGTGAGATGCAAGTTTCCTCTTGGGGATTTTCATGGTCCTGCATATGATGAACAAGAACCGACATGGCGGCTGCACAGGCCGATCTTGCAAAGCACCGGCAAGAACGGAGATGACGATTTGGCTGCGGATCTTGCAGGTGAGAAATAGACGCGACGATTTGGGGGAAGATGAGCGCGCCAATATGCAAGAACGCGAGCAGTGACATGAGATAAATAACCAGGTTGCGTGCGCAGTAACAAGAACTAGTCGTGAAGAAGCAGCGGGAACGCGAGCTTGACACGAAAAGAAGGCGCGGAAGGAGCAATAGCGAGCGAGTCACGGTCGCTATCTCTAGCGAGCGAGACCTGCAGGATGAAGGCGCTGCTATTTTGCCGAGACTGTTAGCGAGTCTGTTGGAACATAATTTAGATGAATAATAGCTAAATTTAGAGATAAAAAGCATTTTACAACGTCTCTTAGAGATGCTCTAACAAGCTAGCCAAGATGGCCATATATTAGTTATTATTATGAATCCATATTTATAATTTATAAACACATGAATAATTGACAAGGCGTTAGTGCGCATAAATTTCGATAGAATGTCTCAAAAAGAAAAAAAAAAGGTCTGACAACTTGCTGCGAGAAAAGATTTTACTAAAAATGTGTGATGGTTATTTGTAATAGTGTTATATGCTGGTGTAATTAGTTGACAGATACGGTAAGGAGTAAATCGTGAGGTATTTACTGATTCGGGATTGAGGGTTTCCAAATAAAAAATTCTTAAACTAAAGTAATAATATACTTCTTCCGTATTTTTATTATTGACGTTTCTTAGCTCAAATTTATACGAAGCAGCATTAAAAAAATTCGGAGGTAGTAATAAAGAAGAGTAAATTCGGTTTTGAAATAACATTTTTATTGATTTCATTAAAAATTTAAACTTATTGGCGCATTCAAAAAATTCAATCAAGCCGACACCAGAGTTTTGAAGCAGGGAGTACAGTACAGTGGACTGATTCCCCGGAGATCCTCTCCCCGCAGCCGCAGTGGCCCGAGCTGACTTTTGCCCTCGACTCAGACATCTCTCTCCTTGGGCTCCCTTTCATCCCCGCCTCCTCTCCTCAAATTCGTCGACCCGCCGCTCCCAAATCCCATCCAAATTCATCCACATATTCCAAAGATCGGATTTTGGGAGGGCGTCCGCCCCCAGATCGGGGAGAAATCCCCGTTTGGTGCGGTGGGTCGACCTCCGCCGCCGTTTCTTGGTTCATTTCCCCCTTCCAAGGCCGATTCTTGGATGGGCTGCCTGCCTTGCTTTGGGTCGGGCGGCGAGGGGGCGGCCAAGAAGGGTGGCGCGCGCAAGGACGCCTCATCGGATCGCCGCGTGTCCCGGGACGGATCAGGTGCGGTTTCTGGGGGAAAGACTGGCTGGATCTTGATTTCGTTTGTTGTGGGAAATGGCTACTTGGCTAGTACTTTCTTATGACTTGGCCGGGTGATGCAAGGGAAACCGAGATTTGGGTGGATCAGATTAACTAGTATCCAAAAATAGCGTGTTGCCGGCAACCCTTCTGCCGTGCAGTGTATTCGTTTCAGCTATGGCTAGAGCT